>CM042033.1:46279833-56279833 GCA_023525975.1 Smallanthus sonchifolius | reverse complement strand
CATGTTCATTCCTAGATCGTGATCAGGATCATGAACGACCTCTTCTAAAACTGGTTCCTGAATAGGAATATTAACTTCAGCTTGTGGAATAGGAACTTGTTCAGGAATAGGAATTTGAATTTGTGGTTGTGGAATCTGTTGGGGTTGAACTTGTTGTAGTGGTTGTTGTGGTTGTTGTTGGTGTTGTTGCTGTTGTGGTTGTGGTTGAACATTAACTCCTTGAACTTGAGCAAGTTCATCAGGATGAAACCAATTGTCATTCAGTGGTGCAACATAATCAGGATTGATTAAGTGACCAAACAGTGGAGTATTTACTGGAATCAACGCAGCATTTTGCTGTTTCACCTTTGTACAATCGGTAAAGATACGTTTTGACATCGGTGTCAAAGTCAATCTGATAGCATGGTGTGGCAGATCCGGAATAAGATGATTGAGTATCATTTGAATAAATCTTGGATACATCAAAAAACCTTGACCTTCAGCTGGATTAATCTGCATGACCATCTCCCGATAAAAATACAGTGGAAAATTGAAACGTTTATTCAATGTTAAAGCCACCATTGCTGTTTGAAGTGCCATCTTCAAACCATCTGTACCAGCTTTTCGTGGAGAAATACATTGAATAATCACATGCATAAAGTACCTCCATTCACCCACTAATCCACCTTTCCGAGCTTGAGTATCATTTTGTCGTCCACGATAACCCATCCTTTGAAAACAACCCATAATAAGAGTATTAGGATAAGAAATTGGATCTTCAGCATTTCCACCCAAAGCAAGAGCAGCACGAATTGTCGCTTCTGAAATTGCAATCTCGGTATTATTGACTGTGGCACGAAGGACATGCGGTTCCACGTCAATATCTTGATGTACGGTATCCCAGAATTGTTGTATATACACCAAGCTGATATAAGGATCCGCAGATAATGCAACATGCAATCTAGATCGATTCAGAAAATTGATTATGCCTTGAAAATGAACAGCTTCCGGCATATTAGGATCTAATAATGCCACTTGATTATGCTTGTATTCGACACGTCGAGCCATCTGTGAAAATATTGGACAACATAACAAACATTAGAACACGTACACAAATATGACACGCACAATTAATACGACACACAAACAAAACAATCAACACAAAATAAAAAAAATTCAAACAAAACAAAATTTAAAAAAAATTTCAAACAACAAAAAAATCACAACTCTTTTTCACTTCTGACCCCTAGGCGAACTTAATAAGTTCGCTTAGTGTTGCAAGAGGCGAACTTATTAAGTTCGCCTGACAAGTTCGCTTCAAACAAGTTCGCTTGGAACAAGTTCGCTTGAACCTGAGACGATTCAAATTCATACACAGAGAATTCAAATTTCGACAAACCAAGATCAAATCATGAAATAATCCTATCCAATCAATCTAATATCACAATATGACCAAAAACGATGAACAATTTGATAGTTAGGTCAAAATGTAGGTCTACAACAGCCGTGAAATAGGCCGACGAAACCCGAAACTAAAAAGCATCGATTACGCTCAAATTAGCGGATGAAATCCAACGAAATTACCTTTGTTAGATTCGCAATGAGATTTCGATCAAGAAGCAATAAAAAATTAACACCCACAACACAGAATTAAAATTTGAGAAATTTTGGGATAAGTTCGCCTAAACTCTGATGAAGACGATAAACATGACAAGTTCGCCTGAATCAAATCTTAATCAGATTAAGTTCGCTTGATTAAGCGAACTTGTTAAGTTCGCTTAACAAACCTTCGGCGAACAAGATAAGTTCGCTTGAACCTTAAGTTCGCTTCACCCGAGACTGAAAAATTAAGTTCGCTTCACCAATTTAAGCGAACATATTAAGTTCGCTTCACTGTTCACAGGTGAACTTAATTGCTTTTTCAACCTTTTTGTCTTGAACAAAATTTACCAACTTCAAACTTTCAAATCCCGAACTTCCATCAGCAATATTCGATCCAATCCCGAACAATTTTAATAAAAGTTTAGAATTTTCATGGAAAGTAAAAATAAAATCTTTTTGAATTTTATCTATACAGACAGAAACACATATTTTTGATTTTTCATTTTCTCTGTACAGAACGGAATCACATATTTTTGATTTTTTTTCTCTTTTTCAAACAGAATCACATTTTTTTTTTCTCTGAATAAACTGAAATGACATATTTTTGGTTTGAACATCATGAGCAAGAAGATCATATCAGTATTCAATTAATTCATCACACATATTATCAATAACAAAGGGTAACCTATAATAAGAGACCATTCAACTCAATTTTGTGCATATTGCATCTTTTTCATTTTGGAAACTCATTCAATTTGAATAATATTTGAAATGATACGCGATAAATTTCAAAGTAAATGAGATCAGGTTATAAAATGCTCTTTTATTTATATCGAATTTGAAATATTAAGAATGAATTCTTAAATTTGTCAATATTATAAGATTTGAAATTATAAGCGTTTATTTTCCAAATTCATGTGATTTAGTACCATTTTGATGAAAAACATCGTGTACCCCACATATATGCCAAACAGAAATAAAAATTGCACTATCTTCAAGACATATACAGTTTTTAATTTTTAAGATTAGATCAATTTCCAAGATGAAATTATCTCATTTAGCACAAGCATAGAAGCAGATCTCAAAGGATATAAGAATCATGATGATTCAGAATCAGAAGATTCTAATGAATTGGCTGAATAAAGAGAATCAACAGATTCAGGTATGAGGATCCAACTATTATCTGGATAAGTTTCAATGAAGTCAGACTAGATAATGTATCTAACTGATCCAAGGGCGAATATATATTTCAACAGATTGTGAAAGTATATCTTAGTTCAACAACACCTTGCATGTTTTTCGGGGCATGGGCAGTGAAGTAAACCGAAATAAATTTGTGCTAAAGATATAATTCGATATTGGTCTCATGAAATTTTTTAAAACCATATATTCTTTATCTGATAATGATCTTTTACACACACACACACAGGCATATAATGGATTCAAATCACAGATGTAATCATGTTTTATTTAATTTTCACACTACTATTAGTTTCAAAACGCTTGTAGTCTATTGACAATTTAAGATTCAAAACTCATACAAATTTAAAATTAAATTTTCAAGATTAAAGCATTCACAACACTATCATTTCTCATTTATGCAGACTATGAAATTTAGATCAAATCAACTTAATTTAAGCAATCATATATCAAGGTCTACTAAGGTCGTGTGAAATGAACTAATCACTGATGTACTATCATTTCTTCTCTAACTTCAAATGATGTCAAATTTTATATTTTTCAATTTGTTTTGACTTTTTATAAATTAATTTTTTTTTTTTGACTGAAATGTAAATGCAGAAATGTAATAAAGCAATAAAAGAAATTAAAAACAAAATTTTCCATGAAATTCTGATTTTGAAAATTTTTTTATTCGGGATTGATCATACCAATCATTTTAATTAGGAACTCAAACCTGGTACGATCAAATGCCTTAGTGAACAAATCAGCAAAATTATCTTCAGTATGTACCTTGACCAGCTCAATCAACCTTTTCTCTGCACAATCACGGATAAAATGATATCGAATTTCGATGTGCTTAGTTTTACTATGTTTAACAGGATTATTCGTTATGGACATAGTAGCATTATTATCAATAAACATAGGGGTTCCTGTGAAATTTAAACCGTAATCTCTCAATTGTTGTTGTATCCACAGGATCTGTGAACAGCAACTTGCAGCAGCGATGTATTCTGCTTCACATGTTGAAATCGAGACTGTGGTTTGCTTTTTGCATTGCCAGGATACAAGTCGATTACCTAAAAACTGGCAACCACCTGTTGTAGATTTCCTGTCCAGACAACAACCACCAAAATCAGAATCAGTATAAGCATTGAAATCAAAGTTAGAACCATGAGGATACCATAGCCCTAAACGTTGTTTTCCTTTTAAATACCGAAAGATTCTTTTCACAGCAATTAAGTGAGATTCTTTTGGCTTTGCCTGAAATCTGGAACAGATACACACAACAAACATTATATCCGGCCTTGAAGCGGTTAAGTACATGAGGGATCCAATCATAGCTCTATAAAGTCGACAGTCCACATCTTTTCCTTCCGGGTCAGAATTTAACTTATGATTGACCGGAATTGGAGTATCGTATGAAGTACAGTCCTCCATCTTGAATCGGCTCAAGATGTCTTTGACATACTTGGACTGATGAATAAAGAAACCATCTTCCTTTTGATTTACTTGTAAACCGAAGAAAAACGATAACTCTCCCATCGCAGACATTTCAAATTTTGACTTCATAACATCCTCAAATTCTTTGCACAACACTTTATTTGTCGAGCCAAATATAATATCATCCACATAAATCTGTACCAGTAGGTAATCTCCCCCTGATTTCTTTATGAATAAGGTCGAGTCTATCTTTCCACGAACAAAGTCATTCACCAAAAGATGTGTTGATAAAGTCTCATACCACGCACGAGGAGCCTGATGAAGACCATAGAGGGCCTTATCTAGCTTGAAAACCATGTTCGGATTCAGTGGATCTTCAAACCCCGGCGGCTGACACACATAGACTTCCTCCTTGACCTTTCCATATAAAAATGCACTCTTTACGTCTAATTGAAACACCTTAAAGCCTTTAAAAGAAGCAAAAGCTAGAAACAGCCTTATAGCTTCGAGCCTTGCAACCGGCGCATAAACCTTGGTGTAATCAATTCCTTCTTGTTGATTGAAGCCCTGGACAACTAATCTTGCCTTGTTGCGGACCACGACACCTCGATCGTCCTTTTTACATTTAAACACCCATTTTGTTCCTATCGGATACGCACCTTTCGGTAAATCAACCAGATTCCAAACCTTCAGTTTGTCAAATTGAGCTAGTTCTTCCTGCATAGCTTCTATCCAGTTATTGTCATTTAAAGCCATCTCTACATTCTTGGGTTCAACCTGTGAAATAAAGCAAGAATGTGAGCAATCATCAAGAACACCAGAATCTTTAATGCAAGTATACAAACAAGTATTGTCAACAAGAGAACGAGTTTTCACTCCATCCTGTAAATTTCCAATTATATTTGTCATTGGGTGATTTTTGAGTTCCTTGATGGATGCGACCTCAGGAACCGGCAACACTTCAACTTGAGTAGATTCAGATTGATAAGAATAATCTTGAGGAATTGGAATTGCTGAGTCTAAATTTGTTGGAATCTCCCCCTGATCCTGTGTCGAAGGTAATGGATCATCACTCAACAGCGGATCAGCAGAAGAATCTTGAAAAATAGCATTATCCTCCTCACTCTCTGAATCTTGTGGACCGGAACAAGAAGCAACATTAGGATCGGGAGCAGAAATAGATGAAATCGATGAATTTGGAACTGCATTTGGTAGAAATCCATTATGCTGTGCATCTTGACAAGAATCATAAAGAACAGCAGCATCTTCATCAGAAATGTCAGAAGGTAAATGAAAAGACTTGAATAAGTTTTCATAATCAAATGCCCAATCCGGACCAATCGCCATTTGTGGTAAAGACCGATTTGAACAGTCAATATGGAACCATTCTTCAACTTGGCGTGTCTCTTTGTTATAAACCCTCTTGGTAGTCGAATTGGCCACATACCCCAGAAAAATCCCTTCAATAGCCTTCGCACTGAATTTTGTCGGGACATCTCGAACCTTCAGTAGGGTACACGGATTACCAAAAGGTAGTAAGTATTCCAGATTCGGCTTTCGATTGTTTAACAATTCATAGCAAGTCTTGTTATGTCGCTTGACGGTCAAGACCCGGTTCAAAACATGACACACAGTATTGACAGCTTCAGCCCAAAAGGTGACTGGTAGCTTAGAATCTGCAAGCATCGTGCGAGCTGTTTCGACCAACGTCCTGTTCTTTCGTTCAGCAACACCATTTTGTTGAGGAACATATGGCGCACTGAATTCATGATGAATTCCTTTTTGTAAACAGAATAAGCCCATTTTGCTATTCTTAAATTCGCTGCCATTGTCACTCCTGATTCTTCTGACTTTCAGATTTAATAAATTCTCCAAACCCAGGATTAAGTATTGAACCAACTCAGTGGTTTCAGCCTTAGATGAAAGAAACTTAACCCATGAAAATCTGGAGTAATCATCAGTTACTACCAAGCAGTACGATTTCCCACTAATGCTCCTAATACTTATTGGACCGAACAAATCCATATGCAACAATTCCAAAGGAGTTACGATAGAATTTGTCGATTTTGATTTGTGAGATTTCTTTCTTTGCTTCCCCTTCTTGCACGGAATACAATCACCAGGAACTGAGAATTTCATTTTCGGAATACCAAGCACAAGATCATTCCTAACAATGTAGTTCATCTTCCTGTAGTTTATGTGAGCTAGCTTCCTGTGCCACAATATTGAATCAGATTCCGACGCCTTGGAGAGCAAACATGTTGGAATTGAATCCGTTGTAGTGGCGACACTCATGTCAAGGACATACGTGTCATTTCTCCTTGGAGCCTTCATAAGAATCCATTCATCAGGAATCACAAAACCCGGTTTCAGAATATAGCATTCAGCATCATTAAAATGGAACGAAAACTTCTTGTCACATACTTGTGATACGCTTAACAGATTGTGTTCCAGCTGCTCAACATAATTCACCTTTTCAAATTTTACTTTTTCATTCTTTAACGTTCCCTGGCCTGTTATGTACCCGCCTTTATTACCCGCAAAAGCGACATAACCACCATCAATTTTAATCACATCCTCAAGTAATCTAACATTCCCTGTCATATATCGAGAGCAACCACTATCCACATACCATGTATTGTTGATAGTCCTCCTTGGTTGTCCCTACATAAACAACGAGAATCAGTTAGAAAGTGGAACCCAAGCCATCGTGGTCTTGGGTCGTCCCGATTGATCAAAATAAACTACTTCTTGTAATTTACAATCAATTTTATCATTCACTGTTGGAACAAACGATTGACAATCAGATCTTTTCAAAGAAGAACCATTTGTATTATTTTGAAAAACATTATGAGATTTATTATTGTCGGAATCAGATGTTTCCAAAATTTTCTTTAATTTTCTGTTTCTTCTTCGTCTTTGAGGTCTCGACAATTTAACCTCCTGAAAAGAATCTTTTGAAATTCCAACTTTCGGAATCTCAATTTTCTCTTTGCAAACAAAAGATTTAGCATTCAATAAATTCTGTTGTTTAAATCCATGGGATTTAACAAAAGAATGATCAGTCATATGTTTCTCCAAACTGAAAGGCGACTTTCCCTCATCTTTTCTTTTTAGAATTTTCACCACTTTCGGTTGTGAAGGAACAGCCTTCATTTTACCCTTGTTCTTGTATGGACAATTAATTAAAATATGACCAGATTCATTGCAGTGAAAACACACTCGTCTTTCTTGATAAGTTCTAAAATAAGGTGTTTTCTTTGAATTCGAAGAACCATCAGAAGAAGACGCTTCGGATGAATGCCCAGAACAATTAACCGGCTTCTTAGGAACATAAGTCTGTTTTGGCACCTTAGAAGAATTCACTTTTTGAAAACCAGCCGCAACAAACCCACTTGACTTTAATATTGGAGAAAGTTTAGTTTGAACCACCTTCACCTCTTCAGGTTCTGTCAAGATGCACCTATCCCGAGTAACATTCTTCACAATCTTTGGTTCATCAATTTTCACCTCTCTCGGAATGCCTTCAACCTTTGAATCATCAAATACTTCATCCTCTGTATCAGAATCATACACCATGTCTTCACCCGTCACTGGATTCACTTTTAAAACTGTCTTGGGTTCAATCTCCTCTTCATGAATTATTTCAGGCTCAACTACATAATTTCCATTGAACGGAGGAGGAACAAACCCAATACCAGCAACCCTTTTTGTGGGATCAGCATTAGCCTTAAAATAATCCAACACTACAGATGAATTCTCAAACTGTTCCAGCTTTCTATGTAACTTTATCACCTCAGATTCTTTTTCTGAAATTTCCTTGTTCTTTTGGGCAACTACTTCATTTTGTTTTTCAATTTCAGCATAAGCCATATCAAGATGATAACCCTGCTCTTTGTATTTTAACCCAAGAGAATTTAAGTCTCTTTTCAACGACTCAATTCTATCAATGCACAGTTTATCATTATCTTTTAATTTCTGATTAACAGTATGCATTGATTTCATGTCACAAATCAAGTTTGTGTTATCATCCATGACTTTCTGCATTTTATTTTTAACAGAAATACAGTTAGAACAAAATATATCATAAACAGAGTCTTTTACCTTAGTCGGGTCAGACATGTCTGCCATGAATACTTTGGCAATCGGAATGTTTTCTGAATCTTCACCAACAAACACATTTTCTGTAAGAACAATTTCTTCCTCATCATCAACACTTGGAACACTCTCACCATCACATGAATCATCACTAGAACTTTCATCATCAGTAGATTCTTCTGGTTTTTCGGAATGAATTTCTGCAACAAAAGCCTGACTCACAGCACCCACCAAATCTTCCAGATGAATGCCCCAATCATAATTTTCATCATTTTGAGCAACTAGAGCTGATGATGCAGATGCATGATTTGAATTACCAGAAGGACCATGATTTTGATTACCAGATGAACCATGTGACTGATTCCTATTATGCTGAAAGTTAGATTGCTTCTTTTGAGAATCAAATTCTACCTTTGACTTCACACACTCCTTAGCAAAGTGACCATACTCTTGGCAATTGTAACACCTAACTTTGCTCTTATCAAACCCCATACGCGATCGACTATTTGAACCAATATATTTCCTACCAGTTCTCTTCAAAAAATCTTTAGCCTGTCGCATCAACATTGCCATATTCCATTGGATATTCATTTCTTCCAGATCAACAGGGTCAATCTGTCTGAAATCTTCTTCTATTACCTCAGGATCATGTATTTTACCTCCAATGAAATTCTCATATGATGCCATAAATGAAGAAAACATAGCCAAATAATCATCAGCAACTTTCTGATTCACATGAGATCCGGATGATGTTGAAGCAGTAGTAGCAGAAAATCCAGAATGGCTTGTATGACCAGAATAAGTTGGAACTCCAGAACACTGATCATTTGTAGACTCTTGAGCATCACCAGAAAAAAAATGCTACACCAGTACCAGATTTACCAACAGATTTGGCAAAATACATCGAGGGATCCTGGATATGCTCCAAATTAGTCTCTTTTTCAAATTCATGTCATGTGACTGGATCTTCCCTAGAACTTCTTCAAGAGACATGGTTTTGTACTTAACATTTTCCTTGATCAAAACCGTATACACATCAAACTTTGATGGTAAAGCCTCCAAGAATTTATCATTTATTTCCTCAGTCTCATATACCACAGATGCACTAGCCAGTTCACTAAGAAGATGATAGAATCTTGTAGCAAGATCATCCAAAGATTCATTCTGAAAATGTTTAAAAACTAAGAACTGCTTCTTTAGTAATTCTTTTCTACTTTTCTTCACATCTAAACTCCCTTCACACCTTTTCTGTAGAGCTTCCCACAGCTGTTGAGAAGACTTGAACTGTTTAAAACTGTGATAAATTTCCTTTGGTAGAGACATCGAAATGCTAGCCATTGCTTTCTTTTCTCGATCAAATAACAGCTTCTCTTCAGTAGATAAAGCAGATACTGGTTTTGGAACATCATCTTTTCCCATCCATGAATAAGTAGGGTGTGTATATCCTTCCAAAATTGGAATCCACAAACTAGTATCGGTAAAGATACGAATTGGTCAAACCGATCTTTCCAATTTGAATAATCAGATAGATTCAGCAACTTCGGAGGTTTTTGAGATGTTCCAATCTTATTGTCATAATTGAACATGTTTGTGACTTGAACCATATTTGCCATGTTAAAAAAATTTCTGAAAAATTTTCTAAGTACTGAACTTCTTTACCCTCAGGCGAACTTAATAAGTTCGCTTTAGGGAGTACTAAGCGAACTTAATATCAGGCGAACAAGAGAAGTTCGCTTAAGGAGGAAATCTGGTAAGTTCGCTTAACAGCTAAGTTCGCTTGAAATGTGAGAAGCGAACTTAATAAGTTCGCTTGCTAAGTTCGCTTGAACAGGAACTCAGCAAGTTCGCTTAAACTGCTGTAACAGAATCAATCAGTCTTCAACCAAACACGAACTGAAACTTTCAAAATTCATGATTTCTCAGCGAATTGATGGAATTTAATGAAATTGATCCGTAGGATTATGACTTTTAATAAATGTAACAGTTTTATCGGTCTAATTTCGTCAATTTCACTTCCAAAATCACGAATTAAGTCAAGAAACAGTCTTCAAGAACTTGAAAAACGCCATTGTTGCAGAAACTTCAAGAATGTTGAAAATCTTGTCGAATTGTACACAAAAACCGTCAATTATCACTAAGAATCGTACTAAATTCACGAGCACTTTGCTCTGATACCACTTGTAGGTCCAGGTAACTCAGCTACTGATCAAACTCGTGATATGACGTTGATATAACACGAAGTGCGGAATCCTTCACGTTACCGATTTGTATACTAACCGACAATCCAAAACAACACGTGTAAATAAACTTCTCGATTATATTCAGAATAACAATGGTTACAGACTCAATCAGACAATTGTTCACTTCTGTTCTCTCTGTCTAATGACTCTGTAACACATATATATAGAACTATAACTGCTGTAAGCGAACTTAGTTAAGTTCGCCTGAAACAGTCTAAGCGAACTTAACAAGTTCGCCTCAGCTATGCCTAAGCGAACTTATTAAGTTCGCCTCTGATAGGTCAGGCGAACTTAACTAAGTTCGCCTCTAGGCTTACTACTAAAAACACTTAGCAACTTTACTATTTCATGACAAAACATAAAGACATAAAATCTAACTATTACAAGCTTTTGTCATTACAAGTCTATGTCCTAACAAATACTAAACCTATGTACTCACCAACTTTTTAGTTGACACTTGATTTAAATAATGTTTCAGGTTTGGATATGTGACTACTTGCCGAAGATTCTCCACTTAAGAACTATGGACCTAGTTAAATAAATCAATGTTTTGAACTAGACTAGGTTATTTGGAATGTATTGTATTTGGATTTTGTTGTCTTTAAACTTAATTAATGAATTATGCAACCATTAGCTACCATGTGCTTTTGAACAATCATTCTATTGTCCGCCTCGATGATTCTGCCATCGGTCGGGGTGTGACAAGTAGAATCTTCTATCTCTATATGTTTATCTTTCTTAATATTTTCTATTTCTAGCAAAATTTGGTTGTTTTGCTCTCTTATATAATCTAAATTATCTTTAAACTTTTTAATTTCTTCTGTTAAGAAATCGGATTTTTATCCCATTAAATTAGTGAATCTTCAAAAATATTCAAAAAACTTAACCTGTTTATTTGATCTGGGCTGTGGGCTTTTTTGCTTTGCTATATTCCTAGGACTGTTGGGCCTAGAGTTGTTTCTAAATAGGCAAACATATCCATACTGTCTTTTTTATTAGTTTCCCACATTCTTACTACTGTTTGTTCCCATGTAAGAACTTCGTCTACCCATAATTGAGGTTTTAGCATCTAGAAGAAGATTTTTAAAAAAATGGACATTTTTTACATGTTCTGAAGGGTTATATGAATGGAATGTTCTTAGTTTCGGACTAGAAAATGCCCCTTCAATATTTCAAAGATTTATATATATATATATATGTATATATATAGGGGCCGGTTCCCCTAAGAAGCCCTAGTAGGCTAAGAAACAATCTAAGACTTCTATTTCTTTAATCAATGGATGAGATTCCCCGTGTTAATTTTATTGTCAAATACTTAAATTTAGGGGTATTATTAACAAATTACAAATTAAACTCATTCATCCTGTTCTTACTTCCCCGTCTTTACCCCCTCCTCTTCCTCCTAGGATTTCAAATGCGAATACAGTCCCCCTTCATCCTAGGGTTTCAAACGCGAATACAATGCAAAAAAAAAAACGAATCGATGGAAGGAATCCAAAAAAGTAAGGCGAAAAATCCGAAAACAACTACGAACGACTTCAATCGTGAGTTCTTAATCTACATTGTGCTGCTATTTTACAATCTGGTTCTAAATCGTTTGTTTTACATGCTTTTACAGGCAAAGAACTGCTTAGCAGGAAAAAAAAATACTTAAAAGTGTCGTCGAAGGATAAGGCGTTGGAATCGAAGAAACAACAGAAAGGTATGTGGTGGATAATACTGTTCGCGAATACAAAATCGATATTAAACACAAAAAAACCCTAGAAATTGAGTTCTTGTGCCGTATTTTCATAATATCTTCACGATGTACTGATAATATTCATTAAAGTATTCATGATGTTCTAATTTTTGTAATGGTTTTCTGTATTGTGCTGGTATGAATAAACCTTTCAAAGGAAGTTTTCAAATATATGTGCTGGTTTGAATAAACCTTTAATTTAATTGTGTTCAACATAGTTAACAAAAACTGTGTTGTTTTACATGGTTGTAACAAGTACTGGTGTTTTCAAATATATGTGCTAGGTTGAATAAACATTTGATTTAATTGTGTTCAGCACAGTTAACAAAAACTATGTTGTTTTACATGGTTGTCATCCAAATGAGTATCTACTATTTCTTTGTATACAGAGAGAAAACAATTTCAAAAGAAGAACAAAAAAAGAAACTCGTTTGAAGAATTTGGAAATGAACCTCAAACAAAATCTAATTAACTCAGAATTTAATAGCATAAAGAAGGTAGACATGTTGTTTATATCGATGCTGCAAGATATACACTTCTGTGTGATCTGTTTTGATTTTAAAAGAAGTGCCATTGAGGTTATGGATAACATGAGTGGCAAATTGAAGTCAACAAAGATGGCTCGGGTTAAAATAGTGGTAATATATCCCTAATAATAATCTATATTTGTGTTGTTTGTATAAACTTTAATAACAACACATAAATGTGTATGTGTTGTTTACTAATTTTAGAATGTTTTGATTTCAGAAAGACATACTATGTGAATTCCTTAAAACAGAAGAACCATCCATGTATACAAAGATTATAAAAAAGCACCATTTGTGCTAAACATGCTATGGAGGACTTCTGATAATTTTAAGGATTTTGGTATATTTGTAGTGAGGCACATGGAAACTTACATTGGTCTACCTCTAAATCAATAGGTAAGTGGATTGTCAAAAGAATCGGAAGGACAAAAGCAAGAACCGAATGACCTAAGATACAAGTATTTGACAAAAATACTTTTATCCGACATCAACATTCATAAAGATAAAGTGCTAGAAATGTTGGAAAAGTATGAAGATTTAGAGAAATCTAAAAGAGAAGAGTTGAAGAAAGATGTTGAAACCAGAATCAATGAAAGACTGAAAAGCTGTGTAGGGTTGGAATGAAATGTGTATGTGCTGTTTACTTGGTGGGTTGTTGAGTTTGAAAAAATACAATACATTTTATGTTTATTATGGTGGTGTATTTAGTGGGGAAGATACAATTTTATGTTAATATGGTATGGTATGAAACAGTACAATTTGATGTTATTATGGTATGAATATATAGTGTTTTAACAAATTGGTTTAATCATTGTTAAAATTGTACGGGTTTATGATACAAATTGTGCTTGTTTTTTAATGGTTGGCTTACATAATTAGTGTTAAAACCGTTGGTTTTTTATACATAATGGTGTGTTTTAGAATATTTTGGTTTAAATATACTGGAGTTGTAAAGAAATAGTACAATCATTGTTAAAATTGTGCGAGTTTATGATATGATACAAATTGTGCTTGCTTTTTAATAGTTTGCTTACATAATGTGTTAAAACTGTGCTGGTTTTTATACATAATGGTGGTTTATAATAAACATAAGGAGATGGAAAATTTTAAAGTACTCGATTGTAACATCAACACTATCAAAGCGCCAAGATAATGCAATAAAAAGTACCACAAACCACCAAGTATATGTAAATATTTTAAACATCCAAGTATATGTAAATCGTGTAACTCTTATAAACATCCAAGTATATGTAAATCATGTAAATATTATAAACATCTTTAATCGTATATAAAAAAATGTATCGTAAAAATCGAATAAGTAAATCTTATAAATTCTTGGAAACTGCACCAGTTGATCTCTTAGAACTAGCATCAACTGCTCTCTTAGAACCAACATCAACCAGCACCATGTGTTGTATAAGAACCACCACCAGGTGCTGTATGAGAACCACCACCAAGTGAACCACCAACAGCAGAACCAGCACCAAGTGAACCAGAACTAGCACCGTCTGGAAAAACATACCAACACTAGGCTTGGATGAAGATGCAACACTAGGAGTATAGTATATCCTACCAGTACTAGGACATATATGCACACCTAAAATATCAAAAATAAAACAACAATTTATGAGAAGAACAAAAAGAACAAAAGTTAACCATAAGCTAGCACAAATTATAAACCAGCATAAAAATATAAACCAGGACATATACTAGCATAAAAAGATCACATTAAAACAGAAACTCGCACAACTTATAAACCAACACATAGAAGATGACATGTGGTATTTGATAACACTAAACCAGAACAACTTATAAAACAGGTAATATAAAATTTATGTAATAACAGTAAACCAGCACAATAACAATTTAAACCACCACACTTTGAATTCTGATTTCATAAAACCAGCACAAACGTAATTGTGTCACATTCAACACTTTCAACAATTTAAACCAGCACTAAACCAGAACAATCTATAAAACCGTACATATAAATTTTATGTAATAACAATAAACCAACACAATAACAATTTAAACCATAACACTTTCAACTCTGATTTCATAAAAACAGCACAAATGTAATTCTATCACATTCAACACTTTCAACAATTTAAACCAACACTAAACCAGAACAATCTATAAAACAACACATATAAATTTTATGTAATAACAATAAACCAGCACAATAACAATTGTATCACATTCAAACAGAACATTCAAACAACACATTCAGACAAACACAAAAAAAGAAAAAAAAACAAAAAACCTAATCAAAATTGAGATTGAATCGTGTTTTACCATCGCCGCTGTTAGACATTTCGCCGCCGCTAGACATATCTCCGCTGCAAGACATTGTAACACAGAATCGAATGTGGTCGAAGAAACAAAACATATCCTTGTGAACAAACCCTAGCCTCAGATGATTAGAATGAAGAAAATCATGATCGCGAACTCAGTGAGCAGAATGAAGACGATGATGTTTGAATGATTGAGATCGTGACTCTTGATCTGATTGAAGAAGAAGATTGCGATCGTGGATTTGTAGATGGTTGCGTCTGGATCTGGATATTACGTTTGGATTTTGATCTGTTAGATATGTGGAAACTGATCTAATGTTCTTTTAATAGCTTCCAAAAATACACTTACTCATAAAATAAGGAGATTGCCACATGTCAAGCTCAGATTGTTTCTTGGCCTTCTTAGCCTAATAAGGCTTCTTAGTTGATCCTTCTCATATATATATATATATGTATATATATATATATATTACATATAATAAATAAAAATAAATTTATCCGCATGTCATTCATTGAGGCCATTAGAAACTACATTTTCCCGCCTAAATGCTCATCTCACTTATGAATTAAAATTATTTTTTATTTAATTGTTTTTAAATTTCAAAAGTTATTATGGTAATGCTTTAAATAATAATAATTAAAGGTTATTCTTTTTCATATCAAAACACTTCTACATATAATTATAAATTTATTTCAAACTTAATTTAATATAGAGCTAATTACAAAGTTAGTCAAGGTGGTTCGTCAAAAGTAACGGGTATGATTACTAAGAGTTTTAAGTAACATGTTTTGGGCTTGCGATTTCAATTTTGTAATGAGTGTGGGTACTAACATTAACAAACGTTAAATTTTCTGTCTAGTGGAAGGGTATTTCAGTAATTTTACACATAAGAGACTAAATATGTAACTTTTGATATTTAACAGACTGTTTTAGTATTTTACATAAAATATTAAATTAAAAAATAAAAAACAAAACTCATATTGATTTTAAATCTCCGGCGGCACCACCTCTCTTCCGTCTGTTAAACCTCCCCTTCTCCACCCCCATCTCCCCTTCTCCTCTCCTCTCTTCCGGCACCACCTCTGTTCCGGCGGCACCACCATTCCTCCGCCACCCCTCTTCTCTTTCGCCAGACCACATCCAACAGGCGGAATTAAACATGCCATCGATTTTCTTCAACCCCAAAACTCATATCGATGCCACTCAAAAATCAAAATCAAAGTCTCAAGACTCAATTTTCTTTGCAGATGGTGGTGGTGGCAGATTAGGGGTGACGGTGGTGGCGAGACTAGGAAGGGTTGTTAGCGGTGGAGCTAGGGTTTCGAACCGGTCTCGACGGGGGGGGGGGGGGGGAAGAAAAAGCAAGGCGTGACGGGCGGCGGCAATGACGCTGAGCAGAAGACGGTGATGGTGGGGGGGGGGGGGCAACAAGAGGCTGTGGATTCAGTGGTTTCCTTAGCGAAGCGAGACCGTTGGCGGCCTATGGAAGGACTCCGACAGAAACCGTTTTTCCTAGGGTTCCGACGAGAGCGAGACAAGGAAGGGTTGGCGGTTGTGGTGGTGGCAGATGGTCCGTGTGATTATAGGGTCCTCTGATTTTATTTTAACTAAATTACTGAAATGGTCCGTCTAATTAAAAATGAGTTGAATACATAAATGGTCCTTGTGATTATATGAGGGTATTTTGGTCATTTAACACAAATTAACAGAAAATTTAACGTTCGTTAGTGTTAGTAACCAAACTCGTTACAAAATTGATTTAAACCCTTAGTACCCATACCCGTTACTTTTGACAAATCACAGGGACTAACTGTGTAATTAACTCTTTAATATATAATTAAACCCTTTATTTTAAATTTTAATATTATTACATTATTTTATAATGATTTCATTATTAGCTAAATTGATTTGAAAATTTAAATTTCAAATTCAAAAATTGATTATAGTGTAACCGTATACTAATTATGAGTTATATCTATTGTTTATTTAATTGCTTATAATTTTGAAAACTTATTACGGTAATGATTTAAATATTAATAATTTAAATATATATGTATTTCTAAGTTCGTAGAGTCAAAATTAATTTTTTTTTATTTATAATTATTTCCTAAAATGATTTCTCAAAATGGTTTGAAATTTAAATTACATTTGAAAAATTAATTATAACCTATTACGGTAATGATATAAATGTCTATACCAAGTGAGCTACCCCACATTGACAATTATGAAATATATTTATTTTTTATTTACTTGCTTTTAAATTTCAAAAGTTATTATGGTAATGATTTAAATAATAATATTAACTTAATTTTATATGTATTTCCAATTTTAAATTTTAAATTTAATGCTTATTTATTTATAATCTTTCCTAAAATGATTTTAACATGTAAGGCCTCAAACTGGGAGGCCTCACTTATTAGATTTACTTATAAACATAATCAGTATAATACTGAACTTAAATTAAAAACATATAATCATAACGAAAGCATACATCATTCAATTATATAGCAACGGAAATCTTATCATAAAAAGGAACATTGTCTTAACATAAATTCATATAAATGGGATGTCAGTCTCGTGCCGGGTAGCAATCAAATCTTTGCACGCCCTTTCTTCTTGTTACCTGAAGTGCATACTAAAAGTCAGCTAATGCTGGTAAGTTCTAGTTTAAAGCAAGTAATCATAAACATTGTTCTTATCATAATCTTGTAAGTGTAAATATAATTGTATATTTATACATCTTTTCTATTATTGCATTTGATGTCGGTCGAATGGTCTATAAAAATTAAACACAAACTAACCTAGACACTCTAGTTAAACTCTAGAAATCCTCTAAACTAGACCACAATGACAAGCAAGTGTACCTATCAATTGTAATACAGCCTAATGGAAGTCCGGATATCGAACCCACGAGACACAGACAAAAACTAAAACTAGACTCCAACAAGTAACAAAGATATTTGGTTTGGGGGGAATTCTATGAACTAATATTTAAACTAATCAAAAGTAAATGAAAACCAATTGACAACTAACTATCAAACAGAGGGTTCAGATGAAATCAGGAATAAGAAAGCACTACCTAGGTTAGAGTCCTATTTGTAAAACACAGACTTCTCTCGGTTATGGTAACTATGATGAAACTGGGGTTCTAAAGTATGACACCCTTAGACAACCTAGTGGATCCCTGATCAATCTCCGGGTGTGACCAGAAAAAAACTCTAAAGAATGTATAACGCTTACCAGCTAGTTGGATCACCTTTCAGTCTCTCCAACGACACTAAAGTACCCTACAGATAGATCAACTTTCAGTCTCACTATCTCAATACATTCAAATAATGCAAGGGGTAATCTCATAACACTCGATAAGACACGGACTAGCAAGGATGCTAAGAAACCTAGTGGAAACCTCCTTTCAGAGTCTTTACACCTAGACACCTAACACCAAAGACTAACCGACTACCTCTCACCTGTCAGCTATCGAGATAGGAAGAACACTTAGCTCTAATAAACCACCAGCTAATGCTCCTATGGATCACTACGTCTAGCAACACCATACACAATCACAAACACAAGGTAAGAGACCTAAACATGCATCTATAACTTAAAGACATTCAACAAGACACATGCGGAACACAAATCGATAATAAATCAGTACTAAGCATGCATATTCATCAAATCAATTGAACCAAGATTCTTTACAATAGTATAAAACCATCAAATAATACCAAAAACCGATAAAAATCCAAACTTTATCAAATATTCATCAAAACCTAGGTAGCTACTAAGTGTTTAGCCAAGAAACATGATCAAACACAGCAAATCAGTAGCAAAACTCAAGAACATAGTAGCAATCAAACCAATTGAACACAAGAGAATCAAAAACATAATCCGAACGATTAACGTCTAACTCACACGATGTCCAAAGCCTCAATCTTTGGCTTCACAATCCTTCTCTGCTCCCAAAATCATCTGGAAGCTCCCCTTTGACGGCTAAAAGTCGAACCCCTATCATAATGGCATTCAAAACATTAAATATTCGATTTTAGGGTTTTAGCCGCAATTGGGCTTCTTCGCGTGTCGCGAACTTGAACTTGAGACTCTTCGCGTGGCGAGAAGGCCAAAACAGTCGGGCCCGGTTTCATGGTGTTAGCATGTCGCGAACCCTCACTTCCAACTTTTTGATTTCTTTTTTTAGGGCTTCACTTCGTGTGCTCGATTTCTCCAAGATTTAACCTTCGGTTCTGCTTCTTCGCACAAGTACCTGCAAACATGACACAGACTCAGTACAAACAAAAAAAGTATAAAAACTAATACAAAACTAACTAAAACGCACACAAAACAATAGGATAAATGCATGTGTTTTGCAACACATCAAACATCCCCACACTTAACCTTTTTTCGTCCTCGAAAAACTTTGCAATGGAATCACAACTGGAAAATTGGCTTTCAATATCACATTAATTCATTGGTTATAATATACTCACGCATTAATTGCAATCATTGGTATTTCTGTCCTATTAAACCCAACCACCAACTAATCAAGCCCCCGATTGTGTTTTCTTATATCATTACAAAGCTATCACTCTATTTATGGGTTAAACCAAAAAGTCACAGCTTAGCCTAATCCCATCTCAAGGTATGTCAAGGCCCGGGTTAAACCATATAGATTTTCCATCACATTAAACAAAAACTTATATGTTTCAAAATTTGATTTAAATGGAATAATGGATGAATGTAATGAGAATTTATAATCAATATTATTTAAACCTTACATAGTGGTGCTTCAATGTCACACCCCAACCGACGGCGGATTATACGTATGGGCGGACGCGGTTGTTCAATAGCATAAGGTTGACTATTAAAGTTTCAATATTTCATTAATCAATAATTTAAGATTCAATACAAGGAAACATAACAAGAATACAACGTTTAATTGATAAGTAGTCTAGGTCCAAAGCATCCTATGTGATCACAAATAAGTCTTATGATGTAGAACCTGAAAAATGTGAAAGAATCTGTCAACTACAAAATAGTTGGTGAGATACAAAGGTTTTGACACAGTTTAACAAGTATTTGAGAAGAATTACAATTCACTATGATATATGCATTCTATAATGTAAGTATGAGAAACAAGTATCTTAAACATTGTGCACTTCAACCCTCCAACCAAGTTTAGACATAACCCGCATGTTACCCTTATAAGTCTCAAGTTTAAAGTTTAATTCAGTAACAATCACCAAGGGCTCCCCACCGAAGGGGTCAATCAATCAAGGTGGATTGGTCAAATACAATAGATCTATCATTGTTACCATAGGCTTGATCAAAGTTAATGAATGTGCTAGTTTTAAGTTTAATCTAAGCATACAAGTCTCAAGTTTAACATAAGAATAAGCATCTAGTCATAGTTGTACAAGAATTGTATAAGTTTAAAGTTTTGAACATGTTTCACCCCAAAAGTATAGAAAGGAAAAAGGGGCTAAGTATACTCACTTGGATTGATGAAGAGTATCCGATAAGAGTAAGTTTGCAAGACTTTGAGGGAGAATATCCTCACAATAAGCCTAAGAATATAAGTATAAAGTTTCAAGTTTATGTCTATAAGTCTAAGACAAAGGATCTAGGATTTCAAGATTGACTAGGGTTCCAAATGAGAGACGGGAATGATTGTGTTTATAAAGTTTATATAAGTTTCTAAGTAGGGTTTCACAAAGTTTGAAAATCAAAGTTTAATAGATTCGTGGTTTAGAATAATAATATTTCAAAAGTTTTACAACGATTGATTTCACAAGTCATGTGTTAATAGTTTAAAGTAGTTTTCTAAGTATTATAAATAAGGTTGCACCAAAAGAATCGAGATTAATAACATTTATTTAAAGGATAAATAATTATTAGAAATTTATGATAATCATTTTTAATAAATAATTAATGACTAAGAATAAATAAATAATTATCAAGTGTTTTAATAATTATTTAAGAATAATTAATTAAAGAATAACAATTATTTGATAAGGATAAATAATTATTTAAAAAGGTATATATAATTGTTAAGGATAAACAATTATTTACAAGAAGAATTTGTTTATCTTAGCAATATAAATCATTAAGGATTTGTTAAAGAATTTAAGTATTAAACATTTTCTTTACACACTAAAGTGAAATGTTTATAAGTTTAAATAAATAATAAGTATTTATAAGTGTGTAAAATGTTTAAATATAATTTCTCATAAAGTTTATATTTTTAAATATAAGTTTATAAATGATTAAGAAATAAATAAAATATAATTATTTCTCTTTTTCAAATTTGTATAAACATTTTAATTTATGTTTATAAAATATAAGTTGTATAAGTATTTCCAAGTTTATAAGATTTATATAGGTTTTCTGAATTTATTAAAAGTTTATAAATTAAAGATTATAAAAATTCCTTTAATTTATTAAAGGACTTCATAAATTAAGTTTTATTATTTTTATAAAATAGTTTATATGGTAACACGAGTTTTATAGAAGTTTGGAATAATTTTTATAGTTTTTAAGGATTTAAAACCAAAATTAAGGATTTAATTTTTTATAGGTTTAACTAAGTTTTATTTAATTAAAAACGTTCCAGAATGTAAAAATATAGTAAAAGTCATTTTTTTTGGTTTATAAAAGTATAACAGATTTTATAAAAATTTTTAGAAGAATTAAATCTGATTTAATAAGCATAAAAAAATGAAATACATGAAAACGGGGCTGCCTGGATCGAACCCGGGTCGCCCGGCTTGCCCACACACACACTTAATCATCCCGACTACGGGTTCGTTAAGTTAAAACATGGAAAATTAAATAGTTAATTAGTATCTCATATCATCCCTAATCTTTCGATGAACCCTAGAAACGAAACCCGTTAAATACGCGTTGATTATCCCTCTGTCGTTGTATTCCGACAGAGGGCTTTTGTTCTACACATGATTACGAAGGTTTTCCCTCAAGAACTACCTGAAATGGTGGAGTAACGATTGAGAACGAGCTTGAAGGTCGAGGTCGCGGTCCTCGGTTCAAATCGTCAAATGCAGGTTCGTTTAGATCGAATGGAGAGTGTAGAGAGTTGTACTGTGATTTCGTTAAGGTAGTACGGTACTTTTTATAACCCAATTCGATCATTAAATGCGTGCATTCGGTTAGGGAGGTGGTGGTTGACGGGAGTGATTTCGAAGACGAACACGCATGTCTGGAACGGCGTACGAGCATTGAATGGCCTCGGATGTTGGTCGCACGCCTTAGGCGAGTTCAAGGTTCATCCGAATCTGGACAATTTCGCGTTTTGGATAAATCGGTTCAAAAACGGGTGTGGCGGGTTTCGAACCTGGGACCGATTTTGGTTCTGGAAGTTTGGGTTTAATACAGAACAGGTCCTTGAAGTTCCGAAGCTTTATCATTCCATGTTAAAATGTAGTTTCAAGTGTAAAACAAGTTTTAGGATTTGACAGTTTTGGTCCCCGAGGTTTCTATAAAATATTAATATGTTTAAATAGGTTTTCTCAATCATTTTTATAAATTTATAAAAAAATGATTTATATGATTTATTTATTTATAAGTCTAAAAGATGAGTTTCTATCATTTATATAATTACAACTTATAAAGTTTAAGAATTTATATATATATATATATATATATATATTTATACTTTCAAATAACTCTCACATATATATATACATATATATATATATATATACATGTTTCAAGTATAAATTGTTTTATTTTCCTTCACTAATAATTTAAAATTAAAATTCATTTTGAATGAAATAGTTTTAATACGAATCCGAGTTTTAATTTACTAACACGGGCAACGGTTTTAGGAAAAGATATGTCGGAAAATTTTGGATATTACAGTCTCCCCTACTTTAGGAAATTTCGTCCCGAAATTAAAGTAAAAGGGTTTAGTTCAGGATTTAAGTCTATGATACGCATAAGGATAATGAGAAAGATAATTTACGTTCCCAAGTAAACCCTGGGTTACGTTTAGAATCCTCATTGGAATGTAATGATAGAAATAAGATAATGCTTAAGTTTATAAGTTTCACAACCCGTGATTGTCAGAAGTTTCTCTAAGAAGTATATAATTTCATCGTAGTGAATGGGGATTTAGCCTTTCAGGAATTTACTTAATAGAAGATCTGTTGAATTGTCATTCGGAACTCAAAGTGAGATGCATCACTCAGGATGGATTCGATGATAGTGTAATGATTTGAGTTTGTAGTCTAACACGTCTAAGGATTGCTACGGTACCTAAGTTTCGTGGCTACCCTTTTACTATAAGTCTTAGATCATAGCACGCGACAGAGTTTACTATGTCTTTCCATACGCTGATTTTCATACTTACGTGTGCACCCGCAAGCATTTAAATCGTCGCATAGTCCGCATAGGTCCTTCTGTTTGTGTGTGGATCAAGAAAGAGTACAAGAATTTGTTTAACACACGACTAAAGTTTCCACATAAGAGTGATCATTGATTAACGAGTCCCTTAGAGAGAAACGTCATTCAATAATTAAAGAGTAAAGAATGTGACAAGATTTAGAGTTTTAAAGTTTCCTTGTGTTTGAATAAGAATACATCAAACATCGAGTAGGTTAAAGTCTTTACACTTTCCTCGTGTTTGATCAAGAATACGTCAAACCTTGAGTAGTTTAAAAGTCTCATACGTTCATCATGTTTGAACAAGCATACGTCAAACATGGAGTAGTTTAAAGTCTTATACGTTCATCATGTTTGAACAAGAATACGTCAAACATAAAATAGTTCAAATTGTGTTTGAACAAGAATACGTCAAACATATAATAGTTTAAATTGTGTTTGAACAAGAATACGTCAAACATAGAATTGTGTTTGAATAAGAATACGTCAAACATAGCATAGTTTAAGTTGTGTTTGAACAAGAATACGTCAAACATAGAATAGTTTAAATTGTGTTTAAACAAGAATACGTCAAACATAGGATAGTTTAAATTGTGTTTGAACAAGAATACATCAAACATAGAATCGTGTTTGAACAAGAATACGTCAAACATAGAATAGTTTAAATTGTGTTTGAACAAGAATACGTCAAACATAGGATAGTTTAAATTGTGTTTGAACAAGAATACGTCAAACACAGAATAGTTTAAAGTCATTTAGTTTAGCTTCAGTGTGTAGAAGTGTACTACTACGCTTTGAGTATAACGCGGTTATCTAAAAACTCTAGTATTTAAGAGAGGTGTGGGACAGCGTTTGGAACAGGATTAAACGTTATACGCTCTCTCACAGAAGATTCGAATTGCTTAGAAGTTTAGGTGGATTCCGATTATTTTGGGTTTGAAGAGAAGACTAGGGAGGTACTCTTCTAAAGAGAGCAGTGTCCCCCTTCATATTAGTTCCTAGTATAAAGAATAAAGTTTGCTCGTGTATCTGGAATGAATGTTTATCACGTCTTATAAGGTTTAGTTAAGACGAACACAATAAGTTTTCAAGACTAATGATCCAAGTATGAGTTTGAAAGTAGGATAAGTTAGTTGATTTCAAGTTTCAATATTAAGCTTTACATGATCATTCATTGATCATGTTTAGTTTTAAGAATACGGGTTTGAGTATTTGTATAAGTTTTTGCATGACTCAAAAGTTTCTAACCTCATGGTTGTGTATACAAAGTTTAATGTTTTAGCAACGTGCATTTAAGATTTTAGTTCCCGTCGTGATTTATAGCAAATCTTTTACGTGACAAGAGTTGGATGAGGGAAGTCTCCTAGCATAGGGTAACGAGAAAAGTTTTGATAAGGTTTATGATAGTGTGTTTACAGTTGATTTATCTTGTTTCATAATAGCAGGTATAGTGTTCTTTTGTGTAGAATGTAATTAAGATGTTCAAAAACAACGAGTTAGGCAATGATAAGTAGTATAAGTAGGACTCATAATAAGGTATGTATGATTGTCAAATGAAAAGTTGGTCAAGTTTAGAAGTGTGAAGTCTAGGTAAGGATCATAGTTGACTACGGCAGTGGT
Organism: Smallanthus sonchifolius; assembly: GCA_023525975.1. Classification (NCBI taxonomy): domain Eukaryota; kingdom Viridiplantae; phylum Streptophyta; class Magnoliopsida; order Asterales; family Asteraceae; genus Smallanthus; species Smallanthus sonchifolius. The sequence goes on along the minus strand of CM042033.1, from coordinate 56,254,718 downwards.
TCGTAAGTCGTGTTGTTTTAAGAGAGTGCTTACGAATTAGAAGGTTTTTTCAAAGTTTATTCTTCAAGTATGCGTATGTCACTTAGGATTTTTATAGTTTAATGCAACGTTGTTAATTATCTCAAGTACTAACGTGAGCTACTCTTGACGAAAGTGTTTGGGTAGAAGTGTTAAGTTTACAATGATGAAAGAAAAGTTAAACTAGTAAATGATGACAAGATGAAATTTCAAAATAGTTTCCATTTAGATGTTTCAAAATTGGGACTCCTAGCCCTTACATAATACAATTTAAACGGAAAATTAAAGTATGTAAGTAAGTTGATTAAATATGTTCAAAAGTTTTTTTTTATTCATAATACTGAGTCATCACAGTAATTTATAAAAAATGGCTTTTGGATTGAAGTTGGTGGGCTAACGAAGAGAATCCCCGGAAGAAGGGGTGGGTCACAAGGACTTACTTATGTACCCTATTTCCATAGCCAGAATTTCCTCGTGAGTCTACAACTTTTTAGTTATTGTTACCGCTGTTTGGGTTTATGGTACTATGTCGAGGTTCATTGTGGGTTTAGAGTCTTAAACGTGGAGCTTGTTTATTCTATAGTAGGCTTCTTCCCTTGCGGGAAAACGATCAGGTTACTAATCCCTTTGTTAATGTACTTTAGGTTTAAAAGACGTTAAGTTTTGTTTACAAGAAACGGTGATGTGTAAGTTTTAAGGACGTATGAAGGTTTTGAGATTAAAAGTGTAACAAAGTTTTGAGTTAGTCATAAAATGAAGTTTGCTTGAGTGACGAAAAATGAAATGAGACACAAGGGTTTCCCCTTATGTGCCAAGTTTATAAAATAATGAAGTTTGTAAAAGGACTTGTAGAGCAATACATGGTTTTAATGGGTTGTTCTTTCAAGGATCATGAAGTCTAAGGACGTATGAAAACTTTGAGATGCATAAAAGTATAACAAAGTTTTGAGTTAGTTATCAGATGAAACTTGGTTAAGTGCTAAGGAAATAAGGTAAAAATGCAAGGGTTACCTCTTAGGTGTCGTATTTATAAAATAGCGAAGTTTTGTAGAAGAATTTGTAGGGTAATACATAGTTCTAAGGGTTGTATTACAACGATCATGAAGCTTATTGGGTAGTATCTGCATAAATATAAGTTTATGTATATAGTCTTTAAGTATAGTCTCGTAAGAATTTCTTCATGAAGGTAACTCCTTCAGGTCATGACGAGTAAGCATGCTGTCATGCGACCATTCTTGAAGAGACGAAACGTAAGAATCATAGAGTAAAGGTTACAGAGGAAAGTTTTTGAATCATGAATTTATGAAGTGTATAGTATTTGAGATGGTACTCATTTAGTGCATATCACTAAGTAAGTACATTGACATATCAAGAGAGATCTAAGCTCACTAATGTTTAGAGAAGTCATGCATTCCTATACGTGGATACTCATCCCAAGAATTCCCAGGAAAGCATACGGGTCCAACGCTTGATTTGGATTTATACGAAATGCTTTCCTTGACAGAATTTCCCAGAATACAGGTATCCACCCTTCCGGTCCGCATAAGTTCTCATACATTGTTTAGAACTTAAATACTATTGACGAGAGTTTGTTGGAGGATTAGGCTTGAAGCCTAAGAATATCTCCTCGATGTAGTAGACTCTTGTAATACGTAGGTAGATAGAAGTATAGAGTTTCCAAGCGTACACGTATAAGAATTAAGAATAGAATGAGGAGAAAATCCCTATTAAAGGACATGAGATAACTCATGTTTGGGTCTCCTAAGTTATAGTCTAGGTCATGTGTCTAATAACCTAATTCCCTATAACCAAGGCTCTGATACCAATCTGTCACACCCCAACCGACGGCGGATTATACGTCGGGGCGGACGCGGTTGTTCAAGGTTGACTATTAAAGTTTTAATATTTCATTAATCAATAATTTAAGATTTAATACAAGGAAACATAACAAGAATACAACGTTTAATTGATAAGTAGTCTAGGTCCAAAGCATCCTATGTGATCACAAATAAGTCTTATGATGTAGAACCTGAAAAATGTGAAAGAATCTGTCAACTACAAAATAGTTGGTGAGATACAAAGGTTTTGACACAGTTTAACAAGTATTTGAGAAGAATTACAATTCACTATGATATATGCATTCTATAATGTAAGTATGAGAAACAAGTATCTTAAACATTGTGCACTTCAACCCTCCAATTGGGTTTAGGCATAACCCGCAGGTTACCCTTAGAAGCCTCAAGTTTAAAGTTTAATTCAGTAACAATCACCAAGGGCTCCCCCCCGAAAGGGTCAATCAATCAAGGTGGATTGGTCAAATACAATAGATCTATCATTGTTATCATAGGCTTGATCAAAGTTAATGAATGTGCTAGTTTTAAGTTTAATCTAAGCATACAAGTCTCAAGTTTAACATAAGAATACGCATCTAGTCATAGTTGTACAAGAATTGTATAAGTTAAAATTTTTGAACATGTTTCACCCCAAAAGTATAGAAAGAAAAAAGGGGCTAAGTATACTCACTTGGATTGATGAAGAGTATCCGATAAGAGTAAGTTTGCAAGACTTTGAGGGAGAATATCCTCACAATAAGCCTACGAATATAAGTCTAAAGTTTCAAGTTTATGTCTATAAGTCTAAGACAAAAGATCTAGGATTTCAAGATTGACTAGGGTTCCAAATGAGAGACGGGAATGATTGTGTTTATAAAGTTTATATAAGTTTCTAAGTAGGGTTTCACAAAGTTTGAAAATCAAAGTTTAATAGATTCGTGGTTTAGAATAATAATATTTCAAAAGTTTTACAACGATTGATTTCACAAGTCATGTGTTAATAGTTTAAAGTAGTTTTCTAAGTATTATAAATAAGGTTGCACCAAAAGAATCGAGATTAATAACATTTATTTAAAGGATAAATAATTATTAGAAATTTATGATAATCATTTTTAATAAATAGTTAATGACTAAGAATAAATAAATAATTATCAAGTGTTTTAATAATTATCTAAGAGTAATTAATTAAAGAATAACAATTATTTGATAAGGATAAATAATTATTTAAAAATGTATATATAATTGTTAAGGATAAACAATTATTTACAAGAAGAATTTGTTTATCTTAGCAATATAAATCATTAAAGATTTGTTAAAGAATTTAAGTATTAAACATTTTCTTTACACATTAAAGTGAAATGTTTATAAGTTTAAATAAATAATAAGTATTTATAAGTGTGTAAAATGTTTAAATAGAATTTCTCATAATGTTTATATTTTTAAATATAAGTTTATAAATGATTAAGAAATAAATAAAGTATAATTATTTCTCTTTTTCAAATTTGTATAAACATTTTAATTTATGTTTATAAAATATAAGTTGTATAAGTATTTCCATGTTTATAAGATTTATATAGGTTTTCTGAATTTATTAAAAGTTTATAAATTAAAGATTATAAAAATTCCTTTAATTTTAGAAAGGACTTCATAAATTAAGTTTTATTATTTTTATAAAATAGTTTATATGGTAATACGAGTTTTATAGAAGTTTGGAATATTTTTTATAGTTTTTAAGGATTTAAAACCAAAATTAAGGATTTAATTTTTTATAGGTTTAACTAAGTTTTATTTAATTAAAAACGTTCGAGAATGTAAAATGTTGATGCACTTTCCTGTGACAACACTCTGGATAGAGTCTTAGTTTGTATGTCTAATGTCTATAATTTATCTTTGTATTAATGAGTCATTATGTAATTGTTTATCGAGTTGTATTTACTTTAACATAATGTATGTTGTTTTTCTGCTAAGTGTTTTGCGCACTTACATGTGCGCAGGAGAAAGCTCCTGCGTACTTAGCAAGTACGCAAGAACACCTTTGCGTACTTGTTAAGTACGCAAGAGCAATTGGTCCTGCGCACTTGCTAAGTGCGCAGGCATCAGGTCTGTATAAATAGGATAGGTTCACAGAGGCTAAGTACGCAGAACCATTTGTTCAGACGAACTCAGTTTTGCTAAGTACGCAGCTTGTATTCTCTCTGTAACCGTCGAGTGTTGATAATACAAAGAACGTTTATTGTGACTCTCGTGTTTGGTTTACCTTGTTTTGTAAGACTCTCCACCTAGTCACGGGTATTCCGCAACCCGGTGCGACTAGTAGACCACTTGCATGTGACGATCCGACACACACGAAGGGACCTACAAGTGGTATCAGAGCATTGCTCTTGAATTCGAGTGTTGTAAGTGAGTTTGGAGACGTTTTACTGAGTTTTACAAGCAAAAAGAGGTATTTTTGTTGATTTTTGTGATAAAAAAGGGGTAGCTCTTGAGCACTTTTTTAGAAGCAAAAATCTCTCAAAAACCGATTTTTGTTGTGTATTTGTGTGTTTTGAGCATCAAAGGTTTGTTAGAAACTTGTTTCTGATCCTTTGGCTCGATTGCATTGATCATCAGCCTATTTTTCACTATCTCCGGCGATTTTCAGGTGACCGGAAAAGTTTGGTGAGAGTTGCTGAAAAGGTGTCCTGCGTACTTACCATTTTTGGTAAAAAGTACAGTCTTCTGCGTACTTACTAACTACGCAAGAGTTATCTCCTGCGTACTTACAAGTGCGCAAGACTGAACTTGTGAGAACTTAAGTTATATCCTGCGTACTTAATATTTCCTCCTGCGTACTTACAAGTACGTAAGAGCAAATCTTAACTACGCAAGACCATTTCTCAAGTGCGCAACAGTGTCTGATTTTTCTAATTTTTTGACCAAGTAATTCACTATGTCGAACCTTCAGAATCTTGGAAACATGTTAAATTATGATAATGAGATCGGTACACCTCAGAAACCGCCTAAACTATTAAATGTAAACGATTATTCCAATTGGAAGGCGCGTTTTGAGCACTACATTTCATACACCGACTCATCATTATGGATACCAATCATTGAGGGATATAAGCAACCCACACACATCTATCTTGATGAAGAGGTGCCAAAGCCCATCTCTAAGCTTGATGAAGAACAAAAGAAAGCTTATGATCGGGAAAAGAAGGCTCTTGGCTCAATCACTATGTCATTAACTCGGGAATTGTTTCACAGTTTCCGAGGCTATGACACCTCCAAGGATCTTTGGAAAGCACTTCAGAAAAGATTTGAGGGGAACAGTGACATTAAGAAGAGTAAGCGGGATCTTCTCCGGAAGCAATATGAATGATTCAATTTCATGGAAAATGAATCGTTAGATGATCTCATCTCTAGATTCTATCATTTACAAATGGAGTTGAAAGCTTTTGAACTGAAATATCCCGATGAAGAACTGGTGAAAAAATTTCTTGATGCTTTGCCACCAAAGTTTGAGATGTATACAACCCTGATGAGGGAAAATCATAAATTCTATGAGTTAACAGTAGATGAGGCTATTGGTAAGATTCAAGCTCATAACATGAATCTTATGAAGAAGGAGAGCTCGGGAAGACCTCAGATACAGGACCCTTCCATGTATCATGGGACGACTTCCACTTCAAAATCATCGGGCTCTGGAATCGCCCTCTTTACTGGACACTCCAATGAAGAAGACCACTCAAATGGGTGTGGTGGTCATGCTTGTTATGCATCCGGATCAGGGTTGGGAACTAATCATCAACACACCTCAAGAAATCCTCCAACTACGTCTTCAGCTAACCATTCTGCAATAGTCAAAATAGCTGAAGATCATGTAGCATTGTTTTCATCATGTATGCTTGCGTATGAGAATTTCATAGGCGGCAAGCTAACGGATCCCGAAACTATTGAAGAAGACTTTAACCAAGTGGATCCTGATGATATTAAGGACATGGATATTCAATGGAATATGGCCATGCTTTTGAGGAGGGCCAAGCGTTTCCTGAACAGAACAGGAAGAAAGTTCATTGGTGGACATTCTAATGCCAAGGTTGGATTTGATAAATCCAAGGCCAAATGCTACAAGTGTCTGAACTATGGACACTTTGCTCGTGAGTGTCAAAAAGACCGAGCACCGACCTCTGGTTTCACCAGACCTAGCCAGGGAAACAGCCACGGCCACAACAACACTAGCCACCACAATCAACACCAAGGTGGTTCGTCAAATGCACTGGTAGCTCAGCATGACGAAAACTTTGATTGGGGTGTTCATCTAGAGGACGCCATCATTGCTCAAACACAGGTTGGTCTCATGGCTGAGATCATGGAGCTGATGGAGGCTGAGAGAAAAGAAGCTGAGGAGATGGAAGCTTCTGTAGCTGTTGAAAAGGAGTCTACCACTGCCGTTGCTCTCATGGCCATTAGAGAAGCACAGAGTTCATCATCTGAGGTAGATTCTAACCCTTTCTCTGTTATTTCTTGTTCTAAATGTCTAGGGCTAAAGCTTGAAATATCTAAGCTCTCGAACCCCTAACTATGGCAGCTCATAATTACAAAGAAAACGAAAAACGTTTTAAAGAGTCTGTTGAAACGTTGAAAAAGGAAAAATGTGAATATTCTTTACAAATAAGTGAGCAACAAGTTCACTTGGATATTGCGTATATGGGGTTAGAAAAACGAAACAATGAAATCAACAAACTACAAAATGAGATCCTGCAGTTAAAATGTACAAATGAGAAGTTGAAAAACTCTCGCTTTGTGGTGGAGCACTACGAATCAGTAGTGAGGAAGTTGAAGGGCCTAGGTCTTGGTACCAATGCCATTCCTTCACCAATAAGTGGGAAGTTTGTCAATAGCTTGATAGACATTGATCTCACCTGTCTAGATGAGTCATCTGATAAGGATGATTCCCCTAAAAAGGATGAATCCTCAAGTAAGGCTAACTCCACATCTAGTGAGGAGTATGTTACTGCTTCTGATGATGGGTCGGTTAACACTTGCCCTGAAGGAGTAGTCTCTGAGGAGTTGTTGACTGAACAGAAGGTCCACAAAAACATTATCACTAATGGTGATAACTGCATTTTAACTGAACCTGATATCATTGAAACAAATGATAAACTTAAGGTAATGCTTTATGGGGGTTATAAAAATATTAACCAAGTTAAGAAAGAGTCTTTTTCAACTCATTATGGGCTTGGTTACAAAGAGAATTTGCAAAAGTACTATACCCCCAAAAACCAAACTGAAAAATGTCAGACTCCTGTTCATAAACCAACTCCTCCTGCTCATAATGGAGAGTTATCTAAGGCCAGATCTAATGAGCCTTACAAGAGAACTCATGTGGACAAGAGGATGTGTTTTCATTGTGGCATGGTTGGTCACATTCTTGTGAACTGTCCATCAAAGAACCAAGGGAAACAGCATGTTGTCTCACAGCCAACCGTTATCCCTAAGTCGCCAATAGTGAAACCTCCCAGAAGTCCAAAGCAGAATGTGGTGAAACCACCAGTACAACCTATGGGAAAACCTAAGATTAAATCTGAGGCCAAACCATCTGTTGCAAGAAAGGTAAAGCAACCTGCTGTACCTCGTGTGTCTACATCTGGTAGTACACGCACTGGTGAGAAATCTGTGGCTAGACTCTCTAAGCCACAAAGAAGAAGAAGGAATAAGAGGTTGAGAAAGCTGGAACAGCTGACTAAGACTCAATCAGGTGAAGCTTCCACAAGTTCACCGGCTGTGGTTGAGCTAAAGTCTACTGTTCTGGTTAAGAAACAAAAGAGATCCTGGAACAAGAAAGTTAAAGGTTCTCAATCTCCTGTTCCAAATTCATCCAAAGATTCACCAATTTTGAACAGTCATCATGACTGTGAGTTGAAAGAAGTAGTTTATTTTGAGAAGGATGGACGACCCAAGACCACAATGGCTTGGGTCTCCAAATCTAACTAATTCTTTTGTTACTCGTGCAGGGACGTCCGAAGGGTACTATCTCTAACCGTTGGTATGTAGATAGTGGATGCTCCCGGCACATGACAGGAAACATGGCCTTACTTCAAGATGTTAAACCATTCAGAGGCGGCTATGTGGCCTTTGCCGGAGAAAAAGGCGGCAGCATCACGTGTCAAGGCGTGGTTTCAAACGGTTGTGTTAGCTTTGAAAATGTCAACTTTTGCGAGCAGCTGAAGCATAACCTGTTGAATGTCTCCCAAATGTGTGACAAGGAGTACTCGGTGATGTTTGACAAGTCAGAATGTCTGATTCTCAAACCTGGTTTTGAGGTTCCCGAAGACTGGATTCTGATGAGAGCACCAAGATCAAACGACACTTATCAGATCGATATGAGTGTGGCAAAAACCACCTCATCAGTTGCTACTTGTTTGCTTACAAAAGCGACAGAACTTGACTCCATCCTGTGGCATAGGAAACTCGGACATATTTCTTATCGTAAAATGAATCATCTTGTCCGAAACGGTTTGGTAACCGGGGTTCCTAAGTTGAGGTTTACTGTTGCAGATGACTGTATGCCGTGTAAAAAGGGCAAACAGCAACGGAAGTCTCACAAGCCCAAGCTCCAAAACTCTATCGATACCCCTTTGGAGCTATTACACATGGATCTGTTTGGCCCCATAAGTATCAGGAGTATTGGAGGTAAGTCGTTCTGTCTAGTTGTAACTGATGATTTCTCACGTTTTTCTTGGGTGCATTTTTTAGGTACAAAAGACGAAACTGCTGATATTCTTCAATACCTGATCCTGAGCTTGGAATCTCTTTGCAAGCTGAAAGTTAGAAGAATAAGGAGTGACAACGGAACTGAGTTCAAGAATAATTTGATGGAACTTTTCTGTCTCAAGAGAGGGATCCGTCACGAATTCAGCGTGCCGTACTCACCTCAGCAGAATGGAGTTGCTGAACAGAAGAACAGAACACTGATCGAGACTGCAAGGACTATGCTGTCAGATGCAAAGCTTCCTGTCACTTTCTGGGCTGAAGCAGTTAATACAGCTTGTCACGTCTTAAACAGGGTTCTGGTTGTGAAAAGGCACAACAAGACATGTTATGAGTTGATCAACAATCGACTTCCCAATCTTGATTACCTAGTTCCTTTTGGTAGTCCTTGTTCCTTGTTGCTACAGTATAAAGACCTTTAGTCTAAATTTCATGCGAAAGCGGTGGAAGGCATCTTCTTAGGATATGTTGCCAATTCGCCCTGCAAGAGAGTGTACAACATAGGAACTCGTACTGTCGAGGAATGGTTTGAAGTGGACTGTAGTAAACACAGCACTCCACCAGAACCAAAAGGTCCAGCTTGGGGTTTTGATTATGATGCGCTATTCAAGTCCTTCAATCTTCCTGACTTATCTGCAGAAGACGCCGCAAATGTCTATGATTTATTGCGTGGCGACAATGACTCCAGTTTTTCTACTCGTGCTACTGTACCAATTATAACTCCTGATTCCAATGCTGCATCTGGAACTCATGACAGTGATAACAGTGAAGGTGTTCATGTTGTTGGAGATGACGCTCAAGCCAATCCTAACACAATTATAGGAAATGAAGCTCCAGCTGATCCAATTAACATTGAATCTTCTTCCTCTGGAACACAGGAAATGGGGGAGTTAAGCACAAATCTAGATCCAGAAATTCAAGAACCAATTGTACCGGAGACGAGGGTGCATAGGAATCATCCAATCGACAACATCATTGGTGATCCTTATGCCGGTGTTCAGACTCGTCATAGAACCATCACTGAGAACACCAGTCTTTACACAGAGATATTTGACACTGGTGTCATGGAAACATGTCTGCATGCTGCATTCGTGTCCCAGGTAGAGCCGAAGAATGTGAAGGAGGCTCTCGCTGATAACTGCTGGATTGAGGCGATACAAGATGAACTGTCTCAATTCAAAAAGTTGCAAGTGTGGGATTTAGTTGACTTGCCAAAAGGCTTTCAGCCAATTGGTACCAGATGGGTGCTCAAATGCAAGACGGATGATCGTCATGTAGTTGTGAAGAACAAAGCAAGATTGGTTGTTCAGGGTTTTTATCAACAAGAGGGCTTGGATTACAATGAAGTATACGCCCCAATTGCTAGAATTGAGGCCATTCGACTGTTCTTGGCGTATGCCACATATGTCGGCTTCAAGGTCTATCAACTTGATGTGAAGAGTGCTTTCCTTTATGGTAAGGTGCATGAAGAAGTCTATGTCACTCAACCTTTCGGTTTTGAAGATCCGCATAATATCAATAAAGTGTACAAGCTTGACAAAGCACTTTATGGTCTTCATCAAGCACCGCGGGCATGGTATGAGACATTATCTAAGCATTTACTATCTAATGGTTTCGACCATGGACAGATTGACTCGACTCTCTTCATACGAAAAGCAGGAGGTGACATTCTTCTTGTGCAAGTATATGTCGACGACATTATCTTTGGGTCGACCAATGAAGGGATGTGTAGGGAATTCGAGAAGGTGATGAAGTCCAAGTTTGAAATGAGCAATATGGGTGAAATTTCATTCTTTCTAGGTCTGCAAGTTAGTCAAAGAGAGAATGGTATTTATCTACATCAAACTAAGTACGTGCAGGACATCTTGTCAAAATACAAGATGAGTGATAGCACTACTTATGGCACACCAATCCCAGTCAATCATGGTTTGCATCCCGACATAGATGGAAAGGATGTGGACAGCAGGTTGTACCGTGGGATGATCGGATCACTTATGTATCTCACAGCTTCAAGACCCGATATAATGTTTGCTGTATGTTTGTGCTCAAGGTTTCAGTCTCAACCGAAGGAGTCACATATGATAGCCGTGAAGAGAATTTTTAGATACCTGAAAGGGAAACCCCGATTAGGTCTTTGGTACTGTAAGCAGCAGTCATTCGACTTCAAAGCCTACACTGATTCAGATTATGGAGGTTGTAACCTTGACAGAAAGTCAACTTCTGGTGGATGTCAATTCTTAGGAGACAGACTGGTCTCCTGGCAGTGTAAGAAGCAGTCAACGGTTTCTGTCTCAACTTGTGAAGCAGAATACATTGCTGCAGCTAGCGGTTGTTCTTAGATATTGTGGATTCAGCAGCAATTGCGAGACTACGGCTTGAACTTCACTGGAACTCCTCTATTCATTGACAACAATGCCACCATGTTCATCACAAATAACCCGGTGAAACATTCCAAAACTAAACATATAGAGATTCGCCATCATTTCATCCGTGACTGTGCTGAAAAGCATTTAATTGAACTTGTAAAAGTTCACACGGATGACAATCTTGTTGACCTTTTCACAAAGGCATTTGATCGATCCCGTTTTGAGCATCTTGTCAACTTGATAGGAATGTTCAATCCTGAGTGAAAACTAAGTTTTCTTAACTCAATTCAATTCATAAAAGTTAAATTTTTAATTCTTTTAAATTTTCTTTATAGTTCTTTTAGTCTTTAAAATATTTTACAAAAACCAAAAACAAAATAGAAAATGGAGAAAATTTCAAAGTTAACTTGAGAAAAGAGGAAATGATAGTACATCAGAAATGATCTAAACACCACAGACTGCTCATATGGGAAATGATTGCGTCATGCTTACTTATCTGTTTATAATTATTATGTTTTTAATATGTTTATTTACAAGTAATTTGAATTGTCAGTAGGCTGTATACGTCTTTGAATCACTAGTAGTGTGGAAACTAAATCTAAATTACAACCGTGATTTGAACCCATGTTTGCAAGCGTGTGTGCGTAAAAGAATAGAAAAGATCATTATCAGATAAAGGATGTTAGATTTTGAGAATAATTTTCTTTTGAGATCAGTTTTGGGTTATGTTGTTGGCACAATTAATGCGGTTCATCTCACTGCCCATACTCACAAGTATGCAAGGAGAGATTGAATCAAGACATGTCTCTACATTAACCGTTGAGCATGTATTCACCCTTGAATCATTCCTGGTTCATTGAAATCAAATCCAGATAAAAGTTGGATCCCCTTACCCTATAATCAAACACCATATCTATTATCATGAATCATCATCCCGATATTCAAAGAAGAAAATCACATGAAACCAAGACAAATGAATCACTCGATTCTGAATCTTATGATTCCTGATAATCCTTATGGATTCTGCTTGATTTTTTCTGTGCTAATTGATGTAACTTCATTCTGAAAATTAAGAAAATAATCTTAGATGCCTTGAAGATAGTGCAAAATATCATTGCATCTCAGTGGGGTACACGTTGTATATCTTATAATTAATACCTTAATACACAAGAACATGATACAAAGATGCGTATAGTTTCAAATCTTATAATATTGTCAACTTGAATTACTTGTTTATGTGCTTATTACGTATGAATAAAGAGTAATACATGACATGATCCCATATTCTTTGATGTTTATATTGTATCGTTTTTGCTATAAGTTAGCCTGATGTGATCCTCTGCTCGTGTCTTTGATAAAAAATAGCTTGTGTGAATACTTGTATATTTCTATGAGAAAAGATCAAAAATATTTTAAGTTTATGCATAGTTCAACTTTATTCTGAAAAGCCAAAAATATTTGTATTTAACCTTCCTGAATTGATTTTGAATCCTCTTGGTTGAATATTTTTATCTTGTTCGTTATTTGACTTGAAAATCTTCATAAATTCTGAGTTGAAAAATTGCGCACTTAAGGGTTGTGCGCACTTGTTAAGTACGCACGAAGTAACACTTGCGCACTTAACAAGTACGCAAGAGTTAAGCCTTGCGAACTTGTTAAGTACGCAAGAGTTAATTCGTGCGCACTTAACAAGTACGCACGAACAGTAAGTGAGGGGTATAAATCAGAGACTTAGAAATTTTCTCTGGCTTTACGCTTTCAAACCCAAAGTTTCCCCCTGTAATTTTTCGCTCAAAATCGATAGTGTCTAAACCATTTTTTAGTCCCGTTCATACTTTCATCATCTTATTTCATCTCATTGGTGAGAATCTTGGCCGATTTCATCCGCTTAATCGTGACTTTTGACCGATTTTTGACTTAGAAAATGTTAGGTTAAATCCGATATATTTTGGGGTAAAATGGGGTTGTTTGGGTAACTTATTATCTATAACAAGCGAATAGGAAGCTTTAATCGATTCCCTAATCACCTCCTGGTCCTCGATTGATCCGTCGGTTGAAGTTGAATTGACAGTGGGTCGGCGACTGGTCTAGGTCAAAAATTGAACGTGGTTAAGCAGTGTGTGGTGTTGATAATGGTACCATAGGTTAGAATCCTTGATTCCGACCTAGTGGCGACCTAATCAACCCACGTTTTGAACGAATTACAAGTTTCGGAAATTTTTGCTAAGGGTTGTTCTTTCACACTTAGCAAGTACGCAAGAAATACTTTCTTGCGTACTTGTTAAGTACGCAAGAGGAAAATCCTGCGCACTTGCTAAGTGTGCAAGACCAACACATAGAAATTTTTCCTAAGTCTGAAATTTTTTTCAAAGTGTAACTACTATACTATGTCATGTGTGTCTACTTCCAATGTTATAAGTTGTTCTGAATATGTTTTCTGTGTGTGTTTGCAGGCTATGGCTCGTGCATTCACTGACGAATTCAACCTATTGGCTAACACCGAACCAGAATGGAAAGGCGCAGCCTTGCAATACAGGGAGATTGTGGATTTTCTGAACAGATCAAGAATAAGTTATGCAATCTTAGCAAACCCAACAGTCTCAAGACCTTACCTGGAGCAATTCTGGGAGACTGCAGAGCACGATTGCACGGTATCCCCAAATGTCATAAGGGCTACCATTGACGGTCGGGCTATTGCTATCTCTGAGGATACAATAAGGAGAGTATTGCAGTTGGGAGACCTTGCCACCGACCCGACATCCTATCCAGATTACTACATGGATGGGTGTTGGAGGCACAGAATGGGATATGTCGGGGCTAGGGACTATGCTTCTTACAAGAAGATGTGGCTATTGGATCAATGGCGTTACTTTGCCCACATCATGATCGTGTGCATCTCATCCAGGAAAGCGAGGAAAGATGCCATGGGTCATGACCTTGCAGCGGCCATGGTGGGCCTGTCTCTCAATCGGGGCTACAACTTCTCTCGCTATATCTTCAAAGCACTCAATGACCAGATAAATACAGCAGAGAGGTTCAGGTTCCTTTTGTACCCGAGGTTTGTGCAGCTCCTGATCGATGATGCATTGCCAAACCTACGTGCTATCGGGGAGAGACTGCAGGTAAAAAGGGTGGACAAGAGAGTCTTTGCTCAGTTTCTAAAGCCAGGCAGTGTAGAACCTACCCCTGCGCACACTGAACTCTTTGTCCACCTACTGAATGAAGCATACGTCGCTCCTGAAGATTGGAACTGGTATAGTCCCAACTCAGCACCAGAGATGAGTGATGACACTGGTGAAGAGCAAAAGGAAGAGCATGATGATGATGAAGGTGATGATGAAGGTGATGATGAAGGTGATGTTGGTGGTGCTGAGGAATCCGATTCGGAGGCAACAGAATCAGATTCTTCTGATTCCGATGACGCACCATCACAAGCACATCCGAGAAGGTCGGTACAGGTAACCCTGCCTGCGTCGTCTTCCAAAAGTAAATGACAAAGCTCGAGCAGCGAATACGAGCCGGATTCCGACTCTGACGCTGCTCTACAAAGACAAAGGCGTGAGAGGGCCAACAAGAAAAGGGGCGATAGGCAAGAGGTTGCTATCCCAAGGGTTGAAGAGATTCCGACTGTGCAGCCAGTACAAGTTGAAGCTGCCCGTCCAGAGTCAGAATCTACCCCGCCAACACGGCAACTGTTTAGAAGGAGGAGAAGGCCACTGGTACAAGCAGATGTGGCAGTCACGGCGGTCACATAGGTGATTCCTGTGACGGTGACCCTCCCTACTCCAACCGTCCAGGTGACGGTGACTGCTCCACTTCTCACGGAGTCAGTCACCATCACCCCAACCATAACTCCCATCATTACATCCCCCATCCCAACACCCACCAAAGAGCCGTCAGGTCAACCCTTTAACTACGGTGATTTCTCACAGGGGTTCGACTTTGACACAATCTTCTTTTCCCCCATCCACAACGCTGAAGCCTCATCATCTAGGCATCAAGATCCAAATGAAGCTAGGATCGATGTGCTAGAAACCCAAGTTGCTGGCTTGTTGAAGACTATTCAAAAGTCAAAGGAGGATTCTGATGCTCAACAAGCACAAATAAACTCTCTGGCGGATGAAGTTAGGATTCTGCGTAGCCAGAGAACGGGGACTGATGAACGGTTGAAGAATGTCATGGCACAGAATGAACTGTTGATGAAGACTAATGACATGATTCTAGCTCACAGAACTTCCCTGTAGCTAAGGTTGGATCTACAAAGGAAGGAGCACGCAGCTATGGTCAAATTAGTTGGTGAACTGACCGCGAAGCTAGGTGCTCAGGGGGAGAAGGAGACAGAGAAGGAGACAGAGAAAGAGAAAGAGAAAGACAAAGAAAAGAAATCCACCGGTGCTGAGTCTTGTCATCCAGTCAATCTGACTAAGGATGATGATAAAGACAAGGATCCTGAAGTCGGTCCTAGTGGAGGTGAGCACCTAGCTTTGGCGATTGTGCCCATCTCTTCTGTTCCATTGGCTGAGGGGGAGTCTACTCAGCAAGAGGGTGGTGATACCTCAGGTGGTGGTGGCGGAGATAAAGGGAAGTCAGCGGCTGACGTGCTCAAGGACTTATCTGATGATGAGATCCTCTATTTAGAGCCTGACTATTCCAAAGAGGCACAGATCGATGCTCTCCTTAATCTGGAAGAAGGAGAGATCGACTCTGGTGATGACTGGAACGAGGATGACGATGATGTGGTGATTGAGATTCCCAAGGGCGACGGGGAAGGTAAGTATGAGTTAGAAGATGGTGAGATCTTTGAAGTACCGTTGCTCGACTCTATGCTCGAAACAGGCTCAGTTGACACGGGAAGTAATGTTGAAACTACAACTGAAGCCTCCCCGGTTGACCCTATACCTGTGGACCCCGAGGAACAAAAAGAGAAAGACATGCCTTCTGCATCTACAAAGGGTCCAGCTCCCGTGTGGCAAAAGACGTCTATCACAGACAAGCACGGAGCGACATGTATGATCTTAGCTGTTAGGTTTGAGGAGGACAAGCAGCTGTTCGCCATCAAAAGATCTGGGGGGGTTCAATACTTGAAACCCACCAGTGAGGCGTTCAACTCTTTGCCCAAGTACGACCTAGTTAACCTCGCAAACCGCGATCTGCTAAGTCACTCGAATAATGCAGTAGCAATGGGTTTGTAGGTAACACTACAGCGTGAAGCAAGATCAGGGAAGTTTGAATACCTCAAGCCTCAGGTGCCCAGAAGAGTCAAGGATAAGCACGCTGTGCATCCTGTGACTAAGAAGCCCATAAAGAGATTGGTATACAAGCCAGTGCGATGTGAAACTAAGATTCCCCTGAGCAAGTTACCTCAGGATATTCTTGGTGACATGTGGTACTGGTACGTTGATCCAAAAACAGGCGAGGCTGTGGTAATGAGTAAAGGTAAGTCAGCAAGTGGAAATATTATGCCAAAGGAAGTGATCAGGATATTTGATGAAGTCTGCTTCATCAACTTTTCTGTGAACGATCTGGAGGTACTAGCCGACAAGTACTGCATCCACACTGACGAATGGACGAAGCTTCTCTCTGCCAAATACGACAAGTTGATCAAGTTCTGTCTTGATTACAAAAAGAAGATGGAAGCTAAGGAGCAGATGCTGTGAAGACTGAAGACCGAAGACGATGAAGATCTCGAGCTGTTGTCAAGGGGGAGTTTGTTGATGCACTTTCCTGTGACAACACTCTGGATAGAGTCTTAGTTTGTATGTCTAATGTCTGTAATTTGTCTTTGTATTAATGAGTCATTATGTAATATTTTATCGAGTTGTATTTACTTTAACATAATGTATGTTATTTTTCTGCCAAGTGTTTTGCGCACTTACATGTGCGCAGGAGAAAGCTCCTGCGTACTTAGCAAGTACGCAAGAACACCTTTGCGTACTTGTTAAGTACGCAAGAGCAATTGGTCCTGCGCACTTGCTAAGTGCGCAGGCATCAGGTCTGTATAAATAGGATAGGTTCACAGAGGCTAAGTACGCAGAACCATTTGTTCAGACGAACTCAGTTTTGCTAAGTACGCAGCTTGTATTCTCTCTGTAACCGTCGAGTGTTGATAATACAAAGAACGTTTATTGTGACTCTCGTGTTTGGTTTACTTTGTTTTGTAAGACTCTCCACCTAGTCACGGGTATTCCGCAACCCGGTGCGACTAGTAGACCACTTGCATGTGACGATCCGACACACACGAAGGGACCTACATAAAATAGTAAAAATAATTTTTTTTGGTTAATAAAAGTATAACAGATTTTATAAAAAATTTTAGAAGAATTAAATCTGATTTAATAAGCATAAAAAAAATGAAATACGTGAAAATAGGGCTGCCTGGATCGAACTCGGGTCGCCCGACTTGCCCACACACGCACTTAATCATCCCGACGACTGGTTCGTTAAGTTAAAACATGGAAAATTAAATAGTTAATTAGTATCTCAGATCATCCCTAATCTTCCGATGAACCCTAGAATCGAAACCCGTTAAATACGCGTTGATTATCCCTCTGTTGTTGTAATCCGACAGAGGGCTTTTATTCTACACATGATTACGAAGGTTTTGCCTCAAGAATTACCTGAAATGGTGGAGTAACGATTGAGAACGAGCTTGAAGGTCGTGGTCGGGGTCCTCGGTTCAAATAGTCAAATGCAGGTTCGTTTAGATCGAATGGAGAGTGTAGAGAGTTGTAGTGTGATTTCGTTAAGGTAGTACGGTACTTTTTATAACCCAATTCGATCAATTAATGCGTGCATTCGGTTAGGGAGGTGGTGGTTGACGGGAGTGATTTCAAAGATGAACATGCGTGTCTGGAACGGCGTACGAGCATTGAATGGCCTCGGATATTGGTCGCACGCCTTAGACAAGTTTGAGGTTCATCCGAATCTGGACAATTTCACGTTTTGGATAAATCGGTTTCAAAAACGGGTGTGGCGGGTTTCGAACCTGGGACCGATTTTGGTTCTGGAAGTTTGGGTTTAATATAGAACAGGTCCTTGAAGTTCCGAAGCTTTATCATTCGATGTTAAAATGTAGTTTCAAGTGTAAAACAAGTTTTAGGATTTGACAGTTTTGGTCCCCGAGGTTTCTATAAAATATTAATATGTTTAAATAGGTTTTCTCAATCATTTTTATAAATTTATAAAAAAATGATTTATATGATTTATTTATTTATAAGTCTAAAAGATGAGTTTCTATCATTTATATAATTACAACTTATAAAGTTTAAGAATTTACATATATATATATATATATATATATATATTTATACTTTCAAATAACTCTCACATATATATATACATATATATATATATATACATGTTTCAAGTATAAATTGTTTTATTTTCCTACACTAATAATTTAAAATTAAAATTCATTTTGAATGAAATAGTTTTAATACGAATCCGAGTTTTAATTTACTAACACGGGCAATGGTTTTAGGAAAAGATATGTCGGAAAATCTTGGATATTACATTCAACCAAGTTGTAACTCGACGTGTGGCATATACGCTGTAGTTCTAACAATTAAGCACTTAAGAATCTAACCCAGTGGTGTTTCAATCAGACTGCAACCCGACATGTGACACGTAGGTGAAACTTAACTTTCCATATCAACTAAGCTCATACAAATGGAATTATGAAATTTGGGCGCCACCAACTCTCGAATTTACTCTCATAAAAAGAGAGTGGCATGCCAAAGAATTTTCAAAACTTATAAATTTTAAACTTAACGTGGTACCTATCATCCTATTTTGACAATTTCAGCTTTCCATTTCCCGCAAGATGAGAACCCACAAGATATCCTGATTTAATTATCTAATTAACTTATTTAACACTCACAGGATGTTTAAGTTTTCAAAGTCGGCTGGGCCTACCAACACCTCACAAATTAGACGTGTTTTCTATCATCATTATTATTATTATTATTATTCAACAACCAGTTCCTAGTTCTACCTATTTTTCCATGTATTTGCATTTATTTCCAAGGACATTTTTGAAAATTTTTCAAATTTTACCTAGAAATACAAAAATAGACTCAAATTACAAAATCTAGACAACTGTCTCCCATCCCCACAATTAAACTCTACATTGTCCCCAATGTAGGATGAAAGACAACTAAAAAAAAATAAAATAAAAGTGCAAAGAAATAAACTGAAAAAGACTTAGCTTGTTAATTTGTGATAATCATGGCCAGCTTTGTTCCTCTAAGTCAAACTCGAACAACCGTATAGCATTTCTTTCGCGGTTGCAATCAAAACTCCTTAGGGTGCCCTTTACATGTAGATCAAGCTCGGATCTTTATTGTTCGATTGGAGATTGAGTACGAACAAATCGATCCAAACCTGCAAAATTGAACTCAAGCAAACCCAAACAACATCAAACAGACTCAATGTACAAAAATATAAAGACCAAAATACTCAAAGACTCAAAATACATGACTCATTTACAGACCTAACATCAACTGACATGATGTAAACCACAAGACACTACGACTGACTCAATGTAAAAAAATCGGGAAACGTACCTGATCGGCGACAATCACATAGACATGAAAGTCGAAGTGAGGCAGAATCGAAAGCGAACGTCCCTGAGGTGTCCCATGGTGGGTGTGGTGTGGTGGAGGGTTTGGTAAATGGTTGTGGATGGTTAGTGATAAATGGGTGCTGGTAATGGAAGGTGGAAGGTGATAAACGGTAGTGGTAGGTGAAGGTGAGTGAAAATGGAGGTGAGTGGGATAAAAGGGGGCTTTGGGAAGAAAAGTGAGTTTTCGCGTGTCGAGAAGAAGAGTAAGACCCTCCTCGCGTGGCGCGAGGAGGTGGGTTTTGACCCCGGTCAAACCTATTTGGACTTCGCGTGTCGCGAAGATGGCATCGTCGGTCTTCGTGTGACGTGAAAACCCTGTTTTCACAGAAAGTTAAGACCAATTTTATACTTAGAAAAATTTTGCCATCCAATCTCATTTTCTCCCAACACCTCAAGAAACGTGTTTCAACTATAAAATCATATAAAAACTTATCTGGAACTTTGTTCTTGATGATTTTTCCTCTTTCGAAAAGCTTGCGAATCCCTGCAAAAACAAAAGAAAACAAACCAAGCAAACCAAAAACACGGACACAAATGCAGAAAAATAAGCACATAAGGCATTATACAAACTCAACAATCGGGATCTAGCCCGAGAAGCAAACAAATCTAATCAGAAGGCTTCTCCTTAATCCTCCTTAGCACCGCCTTCCTACTACGCGGCACACCAACAATCATCAGCACTCAATCGCCATCGACCCTCAAACAACTACCAATGCTCTCTCTCAGATCTGTCCACCTGTGCTTAAACTTACCAGGCTAAAAAATAACCAGTAACATGTATCCCAACAATCGCTCACCCTTAACAATCCCCATACTTAGGGGTTGCACTATCCTCGAGACACAAACTTCTCCTATCTCTAGCATCTTCTTACGTGGGGACCTAGAGTTAGGAGGCATCTCAGTGTATCCCTCTACAGAAGTATCAACAATAACAAGCAGAGGTTTAGGAAGTGGTATCTCAAATGGTATGTCTTCTGGCTCTCCTCAACCCAGGAGACCTCACTTATTGGATTTACTCATAAACATAGTCATCATAATGCTGGACTTAAATTAAAGACATATAATCATAATGAAAGCATACATCATACAATTACATAGAAGCGGAAGTCTTTTCATAAAAATTAACATTGTCTTAACATAAGTTCATATAAAATGGGATGTCAGTCTCGTGCCGGGTAGCCATCACGCATTTGCACTCTTTTTCTTCTTGTTATCTGAAGTGCATACTAAAAGTCAGCTAACGCTGGTGAGTTCTGTGACATCCGGCATTTTCAGGTTAACTACGTTAACACAAACATCGTTATCTCAAAAATTTATTTGTACAAACTCAGTTATCTCAAACATTCACTCATGCATTACATTTAATTAGGATTATTAGATGTGTCAGTTTGCACAAACACGTATATTTACCGGATCGCACACGAGTCTAGCCCGTAACATTGGTGAACTAAAAAAAGTAATTTTGAGCAATTATTTTAATATAAATTATGTGAATTTATGTGTTAAGTGACATTTCTATGAATTATGTGAATTTTCGTGATATCGCGTAGATTTATCGGAAATCAATTTTATTAGTTATTTTTAGAGAGATGGAGTTTTTATAAAAATAATAGTTGAGGGTTTTATTTGTCATTATTGAAACTTATTCTTAAATAACCCATGGATCCCCTAGATAACCCATGGATTATCCATAACCCATGTTTTAACCCATGCATGCATATATATGGAATTTATATATCCTCCTATTGCCGTCGACCCCAACCCCCTTCTCCCTCCCTTGCGCTGAGAACAACAAAGCACCCAAACACACCCTCTACAAGCTTGAATCTTGCAATTGAACGTGTAATCGGACTCCCCTAGGCATTCCTAACACTACTACGTAAGTTATTTCATCCGATTTCGTCACTTTTTGATTCCTAGAATTGTGATTGAAACCCTAGTTCATCCAAACATGAGTTTTTACAATAAAGTTGTTAACTTTAACATTGTTATACATTGATTTGATGAATATGTTGTTATTTGGTAAACCCTAGTTTCATATGGATCATAACTTGTATAAAGAAGAAACTTTTTGATTATGTGACGATGTAGGATTGCATGCTAGATGTGTTTGATGCTTATTATGGTTATAATCATGTTAGTTAGGTTGTATGCAATTGATTTGGTGCGTTGAATCACATAAACAAAGCTAGAAATCATAACTTGCTTATAAAGGAAACTTTTTGTGAATTCTATCTTGCATAATAGACATGATTAGGATGATATGATGATGTTTATGTGTTACTTGATTCATGTATAAGTGATTTGTGAGGTTAGATTTTTAATACCTAGCTCGGTTTTGCAAACTTTCTAAAAGAGGAAACTTTAATTGTCAAAAGTGTTCATAGTCTGCTATTTAGACATGTATGATATGGTTTAATGATAGCTACATGTTAGTTAGGATATAATAACATGTTGTAACGTGTTAGATATCTCACAACACGCATGATATTCATAAAATACTATACTTGGAAACTTTAATTGAAGTATGATCATGCATTATGTAGACATAACTTGCCATGCTAAGCTAGTTATGAGTTGTGTAGCATGAAACTTGAATTACTTGTGTACTATGTTTTAGTATTCAAATCAAACATTAAATCACTAAACGAATCACCAACTGGTTGTCGGGTCGAACTTGAGTCAAACTTGAAAATCTTTTCTAAACACTTAAACAATGGTATTGTTTGGATACTAAGGGTTCATATTAACCTACATGAACACACACTTATAGACCTATGGTTTTAGGTGGCAGTTAGAGGTCCAACTGTTTTTACTTAGCTTTCATCTGCACGCATACTAAGGTGAGTTTTACTACCCCTCTCTTTTACTTACTTTCCTTTTTGGGGGA
Organism: Smallanthus sonchifolius; assembly: GCA_023525975.1. Classification (NCBI taxonomy): domain Eukaryota; kingdom Viridiplantae; phylum Streptophyta; class Magnoliopsida; order Asterales; family Asteraceae; genus Smallanthus; species Smallanthus sonchifolius. The sequence continues at coordinate 56,232,236 of CM042033.1, read as the reverse complement.
GAAAGCATGCTCGCAAACATTTTGGATCTTGTATTATTGTATTATCGCTTGTTTACTAAAGTGTAAACATACCACATAAGTCCTTACATTCTCGAACCGTTAGTATTGGAACATAGCGAGGTAATTTGAGTAGTACTACTGGGTTTTGACAAGCTCCACCCGCTTTAGTCGCGCTAACTTTACTTTAGGTCGAACGGGTGTAATATTGACCTAGACATTTGCCATTGTTCGGTAGACATGGCGAAAGGTAAACAAACACAAACAATCAGCTTTGGTTTCGAAACACTTGTAGTAGCATGACATAGACTAGCTATCTATCGGTATACATTATCTAGCAAACATTGAACTCTTATTTATTTACAACTCTGTGAACTCACCAACCATTGTGTTGACACTTTTAGCATGTCTTTCTCACGTCGCTAAGGTACACTCAGGATTAGGATGCATGGCGATGCATGGTTTTCATAAACAGTTTTAAAACATATTTACTCGTCTTATTTACTTTGGTTTGGGCGCGATGTTTTGCGCATTTGATTTTACTTGCATTGGATTTTATTTACGCTTCCGCAACATTTTCAAACTGAAAGATTGTTGTCTCTTGACTATGAGCAGCAATGGTATTTTATTTAAATTCATATAGAGTCGTTCTGTGTAACTAATCACTGAGATCCTGGTGTGTCACGTGCCTCACGGTAAAACCCCGCAGGTGGATTTTGAGGGTGTGACAGATTGGTATCAGAACCATTGGTTTTAGTGAACTAGGTTTGCGTTTGTAGTAGAATTAGACTACAAACACACACACTACATTAGTTACACAATACCCACACTCATACATGACAATTATGCATTTCGTTACAGGAGATGTCTTCTTCACCCAAGTCACCTACATCCCCAGTCACTCAGGAACCCGATGTTCCTACAGTACCTTCCCTAGAGCCTAAGAGGCAGAGATTGACACCTACTGATGACACCATAGTATATGGCGAGCCTTTCCATCTGCGTGACAACGGTAACACACATGATTGGGATTGGTACCCGGACATGATCAGGAGTTGGGTCCGTCAAGAGCGGGTCCCGCCCCCACACCTTGCAGCTGGTACTTCTTCTGTGGAGACTCTACCACCTCTGCTGTACCCACTGGAGCAGGCCTTTGCTGCCCTAGTGGCGAGGATGGACAGAGAGATAGGTAATATGAGTGAGGCTGGTGAGATCATCGGACTGTTACAGCGTGGACACCATGCTGATCAGAGGATAGAGAAGCTGACTAAGAGTCAGGGAAGAGCAAATACAATACACGATAACCTGGTGACAACATTCCATGAGTTACGGGTACAATTGAACGTGCAACATCTTAACCTCGAGGCAGCAGGACCTAGGATCGAGGAGCTGGAGGGGCAGCTTGAGGCTGCCAACGCTGCAGGAGTTGCACAGGAGGATGAGCCCGAGGAGGATGATGTTGTTTCTGATGTAACCTTAGTTGGTGGTGACGATTGACAGTCTATCATTTTAGTGATTTGCTTTTATTTTATCAAGGATTATTATTGAAATGTTAGACATTGTGGTTTAATTTTCTTTTATTTACGTGTACTTGTATGATGATAATATGCGATATATTTTTCTCATTATTGTATATTTGTGAATGTAAAGATCATGTCTGGACGACGAGGTGGATGTAACGACGGTCGTGGTAACATCAATCTGACCGCAGCTGAACTCACCGCAATGATTAACGAGCGTGTGGCTGAAGCATTAGCAGCCAACCCGGTTGGAGGTAAATCTATCATTTATCAACTGTAACGATTCAACACTCATTCTGAACTCATTCCCGAACCTTGAATCCCTAAACATATTCTTTGTCTTCAATCCAGGTCAGCACAACAATCAGCAGGTCTGCACTTACAAGACCTTCATGGAATGTAAGCCCCACAACTTTAGTGGAGCTGAGGGAGCAGTAGGTCTACTCCGCTGGATGGAGAAAACTGAGCCGGTTTTTGCTATGTGTAATTACCCACAAATCAACCAGGTGAAATATGCATCTGGCACACTGGAGGGTCCGGCCCTTACCTGGTGGAACTCCCAGTTACAAATGCTAACTTTGGAAATGGTAAACGCTTTGCCATGGGAGGAATTCAAGAACATGCTGAAAGAAGAATACTGCCCTCGCGACGAGGTGCAGAAACTTGAGGTCGAGTTCTGGAACCTCAAAATGGAAGGGTCTGAGATTGAAACTTACACCACCCGCTCTCACGAGCTGGCTACCTTGTGCCCTCAGATGGTGATCCCAGTTTTCAAGCGTATCGAGAGGTATATCGGGGGCCTAGTCCCTCAAATTCAGAGTATGGTGACATCCTCAAACCCCACCACCATCCAACAAACTATCCATTTAGCTCACAGGTTGACTGACCAGGTAGTCGCTCAGGGACACTACCTCCTAGAAAGGCGGTTTCTATGCTGGCCGACAACAAGCGTGAGTTTGAAAGTACACACTTCAAATCTTTTCAATCCAACCCACCCCAACATCAGCAGCAACAGCGAAAGTTTGAGCCTACAAAAAACCTCTCAAAGTCTAGCTCGACTCAACAAAACTAGGGTGCATATGCTAGTAAGTACCCAAAGTATCATAAATGTAACTTTCATTACAATGGGGCATGTGACAAGTACCTTTGCCAACGGTGCGGAAAAATGGGCCATTCGGCGAAGGAGTGTAGAGGAGATCTGCAGAATAAAAAAACACCAACCGGTGACGCACCCAAGGGATGTTTTGAGTGCGGTAAAGAGGGGCACTTCAAAAGGGACCGCCCTCAGCTGAAGAAAGCTGGCAATGGGAATGGTAATGGCAATAATCAGGGAAATAATGGTAACAATAATGGAAATGGTGCGAAGGGTCGGGCCTTCGTTATCGGCTCAAGAGAGGCGAGAAATGACCACAACGTTGTTAACGGTATGTTTCCTTTAAATGACCATTTTGCTTCTGTTCTTTTTAATACTGGTGCCGATAGGAGTTTTATTTTTGAGAACTTTAGTAAACAGATAGAGATGACCACAACCCCGTTAGAGCACAAATATATAGTAGAAATAGCTGACGGTAAGTTAATCGAGGCAACTCATATCCTAAAGGGATGTAAGTTCGGATTATCTGGTCACAAGCTTGACATCGATCTCATGCCAGTTACACTTGGCAATTTTTACATAATTGTTGGCATGGATTGGTTATCTAAAAACCAAGCTGAGATCGTCTGTAAAGATAAGATTGTTCGTATTCCCCTGGCTAGTGGAGAGATCCTTTCTGTAAAAGGCGAGAAGAGTGGTGCAGTCGTGGGCTTCATATCTTATATGAAGGCGCAGAAATGTCTACGCAAGGGTCATACCGCGATACTAGCCCTTGTCGCTGATAAACCTTCCAAGGAGAAGAAACTTGCAGATATCCCTATTGTTCGTGACTTCCCAGAAGTTTTTCCTGAAAACTTACCCGGTCTTCCACCACACCGACAGGTCGAATTCCAAATCGACCTAACACCCGGAGCAGCACCTATTGCCAAAGCACCATATAGACTTGCACCAAGTGAGCTGCAGGAGCTATCCACACAGCTGCATGAACTGTTAGATAAGGGTTTCATCTGACCCAGTTCATCACCATGGGGAGCCCCTGTCCTATTTGTCAAAAAGAAAGATGGGAGTTTCCGCATGTGTATTGATTACCGAGAGCTTAACAAGGTAACTATCAAGAACCGCTACCCACTTCCCCGCATTGACGATCTGTACGACCAACTTCAAGGGTCGAGTGTCTACTCAAAAATTGATTTAAGATCTGGATGCCATCAGCTACGAGTTCGTGATGAAGATATATCCAAAATCGCATTTAGAACCCGGTACGGCCATTACGAGTTTTTGGTCATGCCATTCGGATTAACCAATGCACCCGCGGTGTTCATGGACCTCATGAACCGTGTGTGTAAACCCTAACTCGACCAATTCGTCATCGTTTTCATTGACGATATCCTTATCTATTCTGAGAGTAAGGAAGAACACGAGGAGCACCTACGCTTAATTCTTGAACTGCTGAGACCTGAGCAAATATACGTCAAGTTTTCAAAATGCGATTTTTTGATTCGCGAGGTTCAATTTCTTGGACATGTATTCAATGAGAAGGGAATACATGTCGATCCATCCAAAGTAAAAGCCATTAAGAATTGGGCAGCCCCTCCGATAGAGGTGCGATAATTTTCGGAATTGGCTGGCTACTACCGTCGGTTTATCGAGGGATTTTCTAAGATCGCTCAACCTCTCACCGCCCTAACTCAAAAAGGTAAACCGTATACCTGGAGCGAAACTCAAGATTCAGCATTCCAACTACTGAAGCAGAAACTCTGTAGCGCACCCATCCTATCTCTGCCAGAGGGAATGGATGACTTCATAGTGTATTGCGATGCCTCCATCCAGGGTCTCGGTTTTGTGCTAATGCAACGCGAGAAAGTTATCGCATACGCTTCTCGGCAATTGAAAGTCCATGAGAAAAACTACACGACTCACGACTTGGAGTTGGGAGCCATGGTATTTACGCTGAAAATCTGGAGACACTACTTGTACGGTACCAAGTGCACTATTTACACCGATCACAAGAGTCTCCAGCACATATTCGAACAGAAAGAGCTGAACTTGCGACATCATCGCTGGAACAAACTCTTAAACGACTATGAGTATGCCATCAAGTACCATCCAGGCAAGGCTAACGTGGTAGCCGATGCTCTGTGTAGAAAGGAAACCAAACCCCGACGAGTTCGAGCATTGCAACTTACGATTCATACGGGATTACCCGAACAAATCCGTAATGCTCAACATGAAGCCCTGAAAGAAGAGAACTTAGCGTTAGAAGCCACTCGTGGCATGGAAAAACAATTGGAGGTTAAATCGGATGATATTCGCTATTTCGCAAAGCGAATATGGATTCCAGTGTATGGAAACCTGAGAGAGCTTGTTTTGGTTGAAGCTCACAAATCCTGATACTCTATTCATCTGGGATCTGACAAAATGTACGACGATCTAAAGGTGTTGTATTGGTGGCCGAACATGAAAACCGACATAGCCACCTATGTGAGCAAGCGTCTGACTTGTTCAAAGGTCAAGGTGGAGTACCAAAATCCATCCGAATTGCTCCAACAACCAGAAATCCAGATGTGGAAATGGGAGCAAATTTCCATGAATTTTATCACCAAATTACCCCGAACCCCTACTGGATGTGACACAATCTGGGTGATAATGGATCACTTAACTAAATCCGCTCACTTCCTTGCTATCAAAGAAACTGAAAAAATGGAGAAGCTAACCCGCATCTATTTAAAAGAAGTAGTCTCTCGGCATGGAGTGCCAGTTTCAATCATTTTAGATAGAGACGCTCGATTCACTTCACGCTTCTGACAATCCCTACAGAAATCTCTGGGTACGCATCTGGATATGAGCACAGCGTACCATCCCCAAACATATGGCCAGAGTGAGAGTACAATTCAAACCCTAGAGGACATGCTACGGACTTGCGTAATCGATTTCGGAAATAGTTGGGAGACTCACCTACCTTTGGTGGAGTTCTCTTATAACAATAGCTACCATACTAGCATCCAGGCAGCACCGTTCGAGGAATTATATGGACAGAAATGCCGATCGCCTCTCTGTTGGGCTGAAGTGGGAGATAGCCAAATTACAGGCCCTGAACTTGTGCACGAGACTTCAGAAAAGATTGTACAAATTTGAAATCGTATGGCGGTAGCTTGTGACAGTCAGAAGCGTTATGCAGACAAACGTAGAAAACCGCTGGAATTTCAAGTAGGTGACAGAGTGTTTTTAAAAATTTCACCTTGTAAAGGTGTGATCCGTTTTGGAAAACGGGGCAAGCTAAACCCGCGTTATGTTGGACCATTCGAGATAGTGAAAAGGATTGGTCCGGTTGCGTATCAATTAAACCTACCAGATAAACTCAATGGAGTATACAATGTGTTTCATGTTTAAAACCTAAAGAAATGCCTATCAGACAAGACACTAGTGGTTCCACTCGAGGAGTTGGAAATCGATGAACAGTTACGTTTCATCGAGGAGCCAGTTGAGATCATGGACCGAGAGGTCCAAACACTCAAGCATAGTAAAATCCCAATTGTTAGAATTCGCTGGAACTCAAAACATGGACCGGAGTTCACATGGGAACGAGAGGATCAGTTGATGAAGAAATATCCTCAGCTTTTCAAGCAGTCAATGGCAAACACGAAAGGTACTAACTAAATTTTGAGACGAAATTTCTTTCAACAAGGGGATGATGTGACAACCCAAACTTTTTGTTTCAGACAACTAGCGACTTTGCCAAATTTTCAGGACGAAAATTATTTCAACAAGGGGATGGTGTGACATGCGGCATTTTCAGGTTAACTCCGTTAACACAAACATCATTATCTCAAATATTTATTTATACAAACTCAGTTATGTTGAAGCACTTTTGTGTGACAAACACTCTGGATAGAGTCTTGTTTATTGTATTTCATTGTATGTATTTCTCTTTGTTTGTAAGTGTCTGTATGTATTAGTTATCAAGTTGTATTTACTAATGCATGTTGATAGTTGCTGAAATCTCTAAGTGTTTTGCGCAGGAATTAGTTCCTGCGTACTTAGCAAGTACGCAAGAATACCTTGCGTACTTGCTAAGTACGCATGAGCAATTTGCCCTGCACACTTTCTAAGTGCCCAGAGATCAGGTCGTGTATAAATAGGATAGGTTGACAGTAGACAAGTACACAGTCATATAAGCAGACATTGTATACTCAGTATTTCTCTCTGTAACCTTCAAGTGTTTATAATAGACAAAAGTTTAAAGTGATTCACTTGTCGGTTTACTTTGTGTTGTAAGACTCTCCACCTAGTCACGGGTATTCCGCACCCTATCCGACTCAGGAACACACTTGCATGTGACGATCCGCCACACCCGAGGGACCTACAAGTGGTATCAGAGCTTTGCTCTTGATTTTGAGTGTCGTGAGTGTGTTTGGAGAGTTTTCTATAGAGATTTTACAAGTAAAAGTGGGTATTTTTGTGATAAAATAGGGGTAGCTCTTGAGCACTATTTTAGAAGCAAAAATACTCAAAAACTGACTTTTGTTGTGTATTTGAGTGTTTTGAGCAACAAAGGTTGGTTAGAAATAAGTTTCTGACCCTTTGGCTCATTTTATTTGTTCATCTGTCCGATTTTTGCCATCTCCAGTGAGATTCCAGTGACCGGAATAGTTTGGTGAGAGTTGGTGAAAAGGTTATCTGCGTACTTACCATATCTGGCAAAAAGTTCAGTCTTGCTGCGTACTTATCAAGTACGCAAGACTAATCTTTCTGCGTACTTAAGTTAACTCCTGCGTACTTATCTTCTACTCCTACGTACTTATCAAGTACGCAAGAGCAAATCATAAGTGCGCAAGACTATTTCTCTAAGTGCGCAAGGCCAGTATTAAGTGCGCAAGTGTCTTTGACCTTTCTGAAATTTGACTAAGTATTCACCATGTCGAATCTTCAGAACCTCGGTAACCTTCTGAACTATGACAACGAGATCGGAACACCTCAGAAACCGCCAAAGTTGCTAAATGTAAATGATTATTCTAACTGGAAAGCACGCTTTGAGCATTACATTTCTTATACCGATTCTTCGTTATGGATACCAATTCTAGAGGGATATAAGCATCCCACACACATTTACCTTGATGAAGTAATGCCCAAGCCTATCTCTAAACTCGATTAAGAAGAAAAGAAAGTTTATGATCGAGAGAAGAAGGCTCACGGTTCTATCACTATGGCCTTGACTAGGGAGTTATTCCACAGTTTCAGAGGATATGATAACTCCAAGGATCTTTGGAAGGCGTTATAAAAAAGATTCGAGGGCAATAGTGACATCAAGAAAAGTAAACGGGATCTCCTCAGGAAGCAGTATGAGTGCTTCAGATTTCTGTAGAATGAATCTATAGACGAGCTCATCTCTAGATTCTATCATCTGTAGACCGAGTTGAAAGCTTTTGAGCTGAAGTATCCTGATGAAGAACTAGTTGAAAAGTTTCTGGATGCATTGCCTCCCAAGTTTAAGATGTATACAACCCTGATGAGAGAGAATCCTAAGTTTTATGAGATGACAATTGATGAGGCAATTGGGAAGGTTCAAGCTCATGACATGAACCTAAAAAGGAAGGAGAGCTCAGGAAGACCTCAGATACAAGACCCTTCAATGTATCATGGGATGTCTTCTACAACCAAGTCATCGGGCTCTGGAATTGACCTTTTCTCTAGAAACTCTCATGAGGAAGAAACTGTGAAGGCTTGTGGTGGTCATGCATGCTATGCAGCATCCGGATCATGTTCTGGATCTCATCAATAACATCCCTCAAGAAATCCTCCCGCTACATCTTCAGCTAACCAGTCAGCTAAAGCCAAAATAGCTGAAGATCATGTAGCTTTATTTTCTTCATGTATGCTTGCTTATGAGAACTTCATTGGTGGCAAGCTTACAGATCCTGAAACAATTGAAGAAGATTTTAATCAAGTGGATCCAGATGACATGGAGGACATGGATATTCTGTGGAATATGGCCATGATATTGAGGAGAGCCAAGCGTTTCCTGAATAGAACAGGAAGAAGGTTCATTAGCGGGCACTCTAATGCCAAGGTTGGTTTTGACAAATCCAAGGCCAAGTGCTACAAGTGTCTGAACTATGGACACTTTGCTCGTGAATGTCAAAAAGACAGAGCACCGGCTTCGGGTTTCACCAGACCTAGCCAAGGAAACAACCAAGGCTACAACAATTCAAACAACCACAATCAAAGCCAAAGTGGATCGTCCAATGCATTGGTAGCTTAACAGGACGAAAGCTTTGATTGGGGTGTTCATCCGGAGGAGGCAATTATTGCACAAACTCAGGTTGGTCTCATGGCTGAGATTATGGAGATGATGGAAGCTGAGGAATGGGAAGCTTCCGTGGCTGACCAAGAAGAGTCTACAACTACTGTTGCCCTCATGGCTATCGGAGAGGCATCACATTCATCAAATGAGGTAGATTCTAATCCTTTTACTATCATTTCTTGTTCCAAATTTCTAGGATTAAAATTGAAAACTCTAAGCTTCAATACAAAGTCGAACCCCTTCGTATTGCAGCTTTAAGCTACAAAGAAAATGAAAAACGATTTAAAGATTCAATTGAAACGTTGAAGAAAGAAAAACATGATTATTCACTTAAAATGAGCGATCAACAGCTTCACTTGGATATTGCATACAAGGGGTTAGAGAAAAGGAACAATGAGATCAACAAGCTGCAAAATGAGATCTTGCAATTGAAATGTACTAATGAGAAGTTGAAAAATTATCGTTTAGTGGTGGAGCACTACGAATCTGTAGTGATACAAATGAATGGCTTAGGGCTGGGTACTAATGCCATTCCTCCACCAGTTAGCGGGAAATTTGTCAACGGCTTAGTAAACATTGATCTAACTTGCCTGATGAGTCCTAAGGTAAGGATGTTTCCTCTAACAAGGATGATTCCTCAAGTAAGGCCAACTCCGCATCTAATGAGGAGTTCTTTACTGCTTCTGATGATGGGTCGGTTAACACCTGCCCTAAAGGAGTAGTATCTGAGGAGTTGTTATCTGAATAGAAAGTCAAGAAAAACATTATTACTAATAGTGACAATTGTATTTTAACTGAACCTGATATCATTGAATCAAATGATAAATTAAAGGTAATGTTTTATGGGGGGTATAAAAATCTTAATCAAGTTAAAAAAGAAGCTTTTTCAGCTCACTATGGGCTTGGTTATAAATAAAATTTGCAAAAATACTATACTCCCAAAAAACTAATCAACATCGGGTCAAACTCCTGTTCACAAACCAACTCCTCCTGCTCATAATGCTGAGTCATCTAATGCCAGATCTAATGAGCTTTATAGGAGGACGTACACAGATAAGAGGACTTGCTTTCACTATGGTATGGTTGGTCACATCCTTGTGAACTGCCCTTCTAAGAACCAAGGGAAACGACCTATTGTTTCATAACCGGCTGTCATCCCTAAGTCACCACCAGTGAAACATCATAAAAGTCCAAAGACAAATGTGGTGAAACCACCAGTAAAACCGATGGTAAAGCCAAAGATAACCTATGAGGCTAAACCATCTGTTTCAAGAAAGGGAAAGCAACCTGCTATACCTTGTGTATCTACCTCTAGTAGTACACCTACTGGTGAGAAATCTGTGGTGAAACTCTCTAAGCCACAGAGGAGGAGAAGGAATAAGAGGTTGAGAAAGCTAGAACAGCTGACTGGAGTCAATCAGGTGAAGCTTCCATTAGTTCACCGGTTGTTGTTGAACCTAAGTCTATTGTTCCAGTTAAGAAACAGAAGAGATCCTGGATTACCAAAACTAAAAGTTCTCAATCTCCTAGTCCTAATTCTTCTAAAGATTCATCCATTTTGAACAGTCACGACTGTGAGTTAAAAGAGGTTGTTTATTTTGAAGAAGACGGACGACCCAAGACCACTATGGCTTGGGTCTCCAAATCTAACTAATTCTTTTTGTGACTCATGCAGGGACATCCGAAGGGTACTATATCTAACCGTTGGTATGTAGATAGTGGATGCTCCCGGCATATGACAAGAAACATGGCCTTGCTTCAAGATGTGAAACCATCAGAGGCGGCTATGTGGCCTTTGCTGGAGAGAAAGGCGGCAGTATCACGTGTCAAGGCGTGGTGTCAAATGGTTGTGTCAGCTTTGACAATGTCAACTTTTGTGAGCAGCTGAAGCATAACTTGTTGAGTGTCTCCCAAATGTGTGACAAGGAGTACTAAGTGATGTTTGACAAGAATGAATGCCTGATTCTCAAACCTGGTTTTGAAGTTCCTGAAGACTGGATTCTGATAAGAGTGCCAAGGATAAATGACACATATCAGATCGATATGAGCGTGGCAACAACCACCTCATCAGTTGCTACATGTTTGCTTACCAAAGCGACAGAACTTGACTCTATCTTGTGGTATAAGAAACTCGGACATATTTCTTATCATAAAATGAATCATCTTGTCCGAAACGGTTTGGTAACAGGTGTTCCTAAGCTGAGATTTACCGTTGCAGATGACTGTATGCCTTGTTAAAAGGGAAAACAGCAACGGAAGTCTCACAAGCCCAAGCTCCAAAACTCCATCGATACCCCTTTGGAGCTATTACATATGGATCTGTTTGGCCCCATAAGTATCAGGAGTATTGGAGGTAAGTCATACTGTCTGGTTGTAACTGATGATTTCTCACGTTTTTCTTGGGTGCATTTTTTAGGTACGAAGGACGAAACTGCTGAAATTCTTCAATACCTGATCCTGAGCTTGGAATCTCTTTGCATGTTGAAGGTTAGAAGAATAAGGAGTGATAACGGAACTGAGTTCAAGAATAACTTGATGGAACTTTTCTATCTCAAGAAGGGGATCCGTCACGAATTTAGTTCCCCCTACACACCTCAGCAGAATGGAGTTGCAGAACGGAAGAACAAAACCTTGATCGAGACTGCAAGGACGATGCTGTCGGATGCAAAGCTTCCTGTCACTTTCTGGACAGAAGCAGTTAATACAGTTTGTCACGTTTTGAACAGAGTTCTGGTTGTGAAGAGGCACAAAAAGACTTGTTATGAGTTGATCAACAATCGACTTCCCAATCTTGATTACCTAGTTCCTTTTGGTAGTCCTTGTTCCTTGTTGCTACAGTACAAAGACCGCAAGTCTAAGTTTCATGCAAAAGCGGTGGAAGGCATCTTCTTAGGATACGTTTTCAACTCGCCTTGAAAGAGAGTGTACAACATAGGAACTCGTACTGTCAAAGAATGGTTTGATGTGGATAGTAGTAAACACAACATTCCACCAGAACCAACTGGTCCAGCTTGGGGTTTTGATTATGATGCGCTATTCAAGTTATTCAATCTTCCTGATTTTTCTGCAGTTGATGCCGCAAATGTATATGAATTATTGGGTGGCAGCGATGACTCCAGTTTCTCAACTTGTGCTATTGTACCGATTGTAACTTCTGATTCCAATGCTGCATCTGCATTTGGAACTCTTAATGGTGATAACAGTGAAGATGTTCATGTTGACGGAAATGACGCTCAAGCTAATCCTAACACTAGTGTAGGAAATGAAGCTCCAGCTGATCCAATTAATATTGAATCTTCTTCTTCTGGAACACAGGATATGGGGGAGTTAAGCACGAACCTTGATTAAAAAATTCAGGAACCAAATGTACCAGAGACGAGAGTGCATAAGAATCATCCAATTGACAACATTATTGGTGATCCTCATGCCGGTGTTCAGACTCGTCATCGAACCATTACTGAGAACACTAGTCTTTACTCTGAGATACTTGACACTGGTGTCATGGAAACATGTCTGCATGCTGCATTCGTGTCCCAGTTAGAGCCAAAGAATGTGAAAGAGGCTCTCGCTGACAACTGCTGGATTGAGGCAATGAAAGACGAACTGTCTCATTTCCAAAAGTTGCTTGTGTGGGATTTGGTTGACTTGCCAAGGGGCATACAACCAATTGGCACCAGATGGGTGTTCAAATGCAAGACGGATGATCGTCATGTTGTGGTGAAGAACAAAGCAAGGTTGGTTGTTCAGGGTTTTTATCAATAAGAGGGCTTGGATTACACAGAGGTATATGCCCTAGTTGCTAGACTTGAAGCCATTCGACTGTTTCTGGCTTATGCCTCATATGTTGGTTTCAAGGTCTACCAGCTTTATGTGAAAAGTGCTTTCCTATATGGAAAAGTTCATGAAGAGGTCTATGTCACTCAACCTCCCGGCTTTGAAGATCCGCATAATATCAATAAAGTGTATAAGCTCGACAAAGCACTTTATGGTCTTCATCAAGCACCACAGGCATGGTATGAGACATTATCTAAGCATCTACTGTCTAATGGTTTCGACCGTGGACAGATTGACTCGACCCTCTTCATTAGGAAAGCAGGAGGTGACATTCTTCTTGTACAAGTGTATGTCGACGACATTATCTTTGGGTCTACAAATGAAGGGATGTGAAGGGAATTCGAACAGGTGATGAAGTCCAAGTTTGAAATGAGTAACATGGGTGAACTGTCGTTCTTCCTGGGTCTGCAAGTCAGTCGAAGAGAGGATGGCATTTATCTGCATCAAACTAGGTATGTGCAGGACATCTTGTCAAAATACAAGATGCATGATAGCAGTACTTATGGCACACCTATCCCAGTCAATCATGGTCTACATCCTGACAAAGATGGAAAGGAGGTGGATTGCAGATTATACCGTGGGATGATCAGATCACTTATGTATCTCACAGCTTCAAGACCCGACATAATGTTTGCTGTGTGCTTGTGCTCAAGGTTTCAGTCACAACCGAAGGAGTCCCATATGATAGCTGTGAAGAGGATTTTCAGATACTTGAAAGGGAAACCCCGATTGGGTCTTTGGTACTCTAAGCAACAGTCATTTGACTTCATAGCCTACATTGATCCAGACTATGGCGGTTGTAACCTTGATAGAAAGTCAACTTCTGGTGGATGTCAATTCTTGGGAGACAGACTGGTTTCCTGGCAGTGTAAGAAGCAGTCAACGGTTTCTGTCTCAACATGCGAAGCAGAATACATTGCTGCAGCGAGCGGTTGTTCTCAGATATTGTGGATTCAATAGCAATTGAGAGACTACGACTTAAACTTCACTGGAACTACTCTGTTTATTGACAACAATGCCACCATGTCCATCACAAATAACCTGGTGAAACATTCCAAAACAAAACATATAGAAATTCGCCATCATTTCATCCGTGATTGTGCTGAAAAGAATTTAATTGAACTTGTAAAGGTTCACACGGATGACAATCTTGCTGACCTTTTCACTAAGGCGTTTGACCGATCCCGTTTTGAGCATCTTGTCAACTTGATAGGAATGTTCAATCCTGAGTGAAAACTTGTTTTTCTTAAATCAATTCAATTCATGAAAGTTAAATTTTATTTCTCTTAAAATTTCTGTATAGTTCTTTTAATTTTCAAATATTTTACAAAACTTCAAACAAAATAGAAAATGGAGAAAATTTTCAAAGTAATCTTGAGAAAAGAGGAAATGATAGTACATTAGAAATGATCTAAATGCCATAGATTGCTTATATGGGAAATGATTGCATCATGCTTACTTAATTGTTTAAATTGTTATGTTTTTAATCTGCTTATTTACAAGTAATTTGAATTGTCCGTAGGCTGTAGGCATTTTTTAATCACTAGTAGTGTGGAAACTAAATCTGGACTACAACTATGATTTGAACCCATGTATGCTAGTGTGTGTGCGTAAAAGAATGCCAAAGATCATTATCAGATAAAGGATGTTAGATTTTGACAATAATTTACTTCTGAGATCAGTTTCGGGTTATGTCTTTAGCACAATTAATGCGGTTCGTCTCACTGCCCATACTCACAAGTATGCAATGAGAGATTGAATCAAGACATGTCTCTACATCAACCGTGGAGCGTGTATTCACCCTTGAATCACTCCCGATTCATTGAAATCAAATCCAGATAAAAGTTGGATTCCCCTACCCTAATACTCAAACACCATATTTATTATCCTGAATCATCATACCGATATTCACTGAAGAAATCAAATGAAACCAAGACAAATGAATCACTCGATTCTGAATCTTATGATTCCTAATAATCCTTATGGATTCTGCTTGATTTTTCCTGTGCTAATTGATGTAGCCTCATTCTGGAAATTTAGAAAATCATTGGGAAAATATTAGATGCCTTGAGATAGTGCAACTTACAACACTGTAGCATAACAGTGGGGTACACGTTGTATATCTTATAATTAATACCTTAACACACAAGAACGTGATACAAAGATGCTTATAGTTTTAAATCTTATAATATTGTCAACTTGAATTACTTGTTTATGAGCTTATTACGTATGAATAAATAGTAATCCATGACATGATCCCATATTCTTTGATGTTTATATTGTATCATTTTTGCTATATGTTAGCCTGATATGATCCTCTGCTCGTGTCTTTGATCAAAAATAGTTTGTGTGAATATGTGTGTATTTCTATCTTGAATAGATCAAAAAGATTTTAAGTTTGTGTATAGTTCAATTTTATTCAGAAAAGCCAAAAATATTTGTGTTTAACCTTCTTGAATTGATCTTGAGTCCTCTTGATTGAATGTTTTTATCTTGTTCTTTATTTGACTTAAAATCTTCATAATTTGAGTTGAAAGTTTGAGCACACAAGGGTCTCTTCGTAATTGATAAGTGCGCATGAGGTAAACCCTGCGTACTTAACAAGTACGCAAGACTTAAGTCATGCATACTTAGTAAGTACGCAGGAGTTAAGTCCTGCGCACTTAGTAAGTACGCAAGACCATTTTGTGTTGGGTATATATACAAGACTTAGAAAAATTTCAGAATCTTATCTCATTCAAATTTCAAACTCCTGTTGAATTCCCTCTGCTCCTTTTACTCATAAAATTTCGTGTGTTCCTAATCGGTTTTTCGTCCTGTTTCTAGTTCCGTCATCGTATTACAATCACTAGGTGAGAATCTAAAGGCATTTCATCCATTTATATCTCGAATTATGGACCGATTTAGACTATAAAAAATTTTAGGGTTGAATCTTGATTTTTGTCAATCTTTTAGTTGTTTTGGTAACACACCATAATTAAAACTTGCTTAGAATCAACAATAGATCCTTATTTAGTCCTTAATCGTCCTTATCGATTCTTAATTTTGACTTTGGTTTAGATTTTGACCGTCGGTTCGACTGGGTCGCCATTTAGGTCAAAATGTGACTAATGTAGCGGCTATTTGGTGTTGATATTGGTCCCATAGGCTATAATCACGGTTTTTGATCTTGTGGGGACCTAATCCACATCAATATTCATCATCACTTGAAAAATTGGATTTCTGAAAATTTGAACAAGTGCAATTCTTGCGCACTTAACAAGTACGCAAGAAATAATTCATGCGTACTTGTTAAGTACGCAAGAACAAATCCCTGCGTACTTGCTAAGTATGTAGGACCAACACTTGTGAAAATTTTCTAAGTCTGAAATTTCTGTTCAATGAGTAACTGTTATACTAAGTCATGTGTATTCAATTCCAATGAAACTTCTTGTTCTTATTATGTTTTCTATATGTTTTTGCAGTGATGGCTCATGCGTTTACAAGTGAGTTCAACCTCCTAGCACATACTGAACCAGAATGGAAGGGTGCTGCACTACAATACCAAGAGATAGTTGACTTCTTGAACCGTTCAAGGATCAGCTATGCTATATTAGCAGACCCGATAGTATCAAGACCGTATCTGGAGCAGTTCTGGGAGACCGCAGAACATGACTGCACGGTAACCCCCCAATGTTATATGGGCTACCGTGGCGGGTAATGACATCGCCTTTTCTGAGGACACCATTAGACAGGTCTTGCAATTCCGAGATCTCTCCACCGACCCAACAACTTATCCTGACTACTTTGTGGATGGATGTTGGAGGCAGCGTATGGGATACGTCGGTGCAAGAGATTATGCTTCATATAAGAAAATGTGGGTGCTCGATCAATGGAGATATTTTGCCCATGTGATGATCATGTGCATCTCTTCAAGAAAGGCAGGGAAGGATGCAATGGGTCATGATCTTGCTGCAGCCATGGTTGGCTTGTCTCTCAACAGGGGCTACAACTTCTCAAGATACATCTTTAAAGCCATAAATGATCAGATAAATACGGCTGAGAGGTTTAGGTTCCTTTTATACCCAAGATTTGTGCAACTACTGATAAATGATGCGTTGCCAAATCTGCCTGCTACTGGGGAGAGATTGCAAGTCAAGCGGGTGGACAAGAGGGTGTTTGCATAATTCTTAAAGCCAGGTAGTGTAGAACCTACCCTTGAGCACACAGCACTCTTTGGCCACTTGATAAATGAAGCATATGTGGCACCGGATGACAGGAGATGGTTTAGCCATGACTCGGAGCCAGAACTAAGTGAACATTCAGATTCAGCTTGTAGAGGTTAGTGCTCAGCAGCATGTACAAGTATCAGCTGCGAGTACTGATTCAGCTTCTACCCCACCTTCACAACAACTATACCGGCGACAGCGGAGAAGGCCACAGGTACAACCAGATGTGGCGGTCACTTCTATCATATAGCAGGTTCCTGTGATAGTGACCCTCCCTGTACCATCTGTCCTTGTGACGGTGACTACTCCGATTCTTACAGAGTCAGTCACCATCACACCTTCCATCACTCCTACAACCATCATCACATCCACAATCCCTACTACCACCGTTGAACCTATCAGTCAACCCTACAACTATGGAGATTTTACTCAGGGGTTTGACTTTGATACTATCTTCTCATCCCCACTTCATAATGATGAAGTGTCTACATCCAGACATCCTGATCCAAATGATGCAAGGATAGAAACTCTGGAAACCCAAGTCGCTGCTCTACTTGAAACCGTTCGGAAATCAAAGGAGGAGTCTGAGGCTCAACAGGCTCAGATAAATTCGTTGGTGGACGAGGTTACCATTCTGAGAAGCCAAAGGGCTGGGACACAGGAGAGACTAGCTAATGTGATGGCCTAGAATGAGCTATTGATCAAGACAAACAACATGATTCTGGGACACAGGTCATCTCTTGAGCTTCGGTTTGATCTACAGCGAAAAGAGCATGACATGATGGTCAAATTAATTGCTGATCTGACCAAGAAACTAGATGCTCAGGGGGAGAAAGATAAGGAGAAAGATAAAGAGAAGGAGAAGAAATCTAAACCTACCGGTGATGAGCCTTGTCATCCTGTTGATTTGACGAAGGATGATGACAAAGACAAGGATCCCGATGTCGGTCCTAGTGGAAGTGAGCATCAAGCTTTGGCAATCGTGCCCATTTATGCTATTCCAATGGCTGAGGGGGAGTGTACTCATCAGGAAGGTGGTGATACTTCTGGTGGTGATAAAGGAAATTCAGCGGCTGATGTTCTAAAGGATCTATCTGACGATGAGATCTTATACTTAGAGCCTGACTATTCCAAGGAAGCACAAATCGAGGCTCTCTACAATCTTGAAGAAGGAGAGATCGACTCTGATGATGATTGGGATGAAGATGATGATGATGTAGTTATTGAAGTTCCCAAGGGTGACGGGGAAGGAGAGTATGAGTTCGAAGATGGAGAGATCTTCGAAGTTCTATCCTTTGAATCTCAGCTCGACACAGGTTCAGTCGAGTCTGCTAGTAATGTTGAAGCATCGACTGAAGCCTCCCCGGATGACCCTAAACATGTGGATCCAGAGGCACATAAAGATAAAGATATGCCTGCTAGTTCATCAAAGGATCCGGCTCCTGTTTGGCAAAAGACGTCTATCATAGACAAAAAAGGAGCAACAGGGATGATTTTAGCTATAAGGTTCGAGGAAGATAAGCAGTTGTTCACAGTTAAACGATCTGGGGGGGGTTCAATACTTGAAACCAACCAGTGAAGCATTCAACTCCTTACCTAAATACGACCTCATGAACCTAGCATACTGTGAGGCCCCAAACCCGGGAGGCCCCACTTGTTGGATTTACTCATTCACAAACAGTTCTTAAACATGAATATCAAATAACGCAGCGGAAAATTTCATTTAAACATAACTTAATCGTTGTTCATACATGCGGAAGCGTAAACATTGATTAAAACATATTTACATCATAACTAAACATAACGGGATGCCAGTCTTCAAAGCAGTCGGGTAACTCTTCATCTCTAGCCAAGCATCACCGTCCATCATCCATACCTGCCTTAACCTGAATGTGTACACTTAAAAACGTCAGCTACGCTGGTGAGTTCTAGTTTTCGTTCGTTTTAAGAAATGGTTCATCATTCAAACATTCAGTAGGGTTTAACATTCGTATAAGAAAACAGGGCCTTTCATTCGTAAACCTTCGCACATTTAAACACAATCATTTGTTTAAATCATTAACATTCATTTAAGTCATACAATATTATCTAAAATCTGTATCGTTACGCGTCTCTATGTCCCCGTAGGAACTTTTAATGTTGTGGGCAACCGTTACGTATCGCCGTCATTGCCACAACCATACCACTACGTGGGTCAACCGTTACGTATCGCCGTCATTGCCCAACACGCATCTTTCCTTTGGGAATCAACCGTTACGTATCGCCGTCATTGATTTCCCATTACCTCGTTCGCTAGGATGATCGTCATCACCCGAGTAACCGTCGTTACTCCCATACCAGTTGTACAACATCAAAACCATTGACATGCCACAGAGACAATGCCCCTGTTGTTCTTGTGGTAACTATGGCTCACTGTCCATAATCTACCACAAGGCTGGGAATCACATTCCCAGACTTCATTCGTCAATTCCATTCATTCGACAGATTAGATTTGTAATGACTTCTTTAAAACATTTGCCCCTTTTTGTTTTCTTTTCATAAAACCTTTCCTTCACTTTCAAAACCCTTTACCTTTTCATTAAACCATTTCTTTATAACATTCGTTCGTAAACTTTCTTTCCATAAATCCTTCGTTCCAAATCATTTCGTTTCGTAAACATAGTTTCATAAACATCATTTATAAAACATCATTTCATACGTGTACACACCAGCCCGGAAACATTATATAAAACATTTAAAAGAGGGCTTCTAGAACTCACCTTATATGCTAGTCTCGGTTGTCCTAATCAAGGTCCAACGACTTCACGTACGATCTGAATTGAGTAGTTACATACACATCAGACCATTACCGACTCTAACGGTTTAACCATTCTAACATACTGACTTCACTTAATCAGTTCTGATGTCTGCGCACTTAGCAAGTGCGCAGACTCTGCTTCCTGCGCACTTAGCAAGTGCGCAGGTCCTTCCTCCTGCGCACTTAGCAAGTGCGCAGGTCCTTCCTCCTGCGCACTTAGCAAGTGCGCAGGTCCCTTCTCCTGCGCACTTAGCAAGTGCGCAGGACCTGCTCCGTGCGCACTTAGCAAGTACGCACGACCTGTTCTTCGCGAAAAACACTAACTTTCGCATTCGGTCAGATCATGTCAAGATCCCGAACCCCTTTGCATTCAAAACGTTCGTTTTCCATTGTAGATACTAAACCTAAGCTTATTCTTAAGTTTCATCCGCAAGAACGTCCGATTTTTCACCCAAAACCCGAAAACCCAAAAACGAACAAAAACTCAGATTTAGGTCGGATCGTTACCTGAATCGAGCTTCTGATCCGGAGGTTTCCTTCACGAGTACAAGAGACACGTTCTGGTGCAATCTTGTGCAATTCCGACACTTTCTCTCTCTACGGTTTTCTCTCTCTAGAATGTCAAAGAGCAGAAGAATGAGTGCCTTGGACTATTTATAGGGGAGAACTCCCCAAGCCCGGTTCGCGACTGACCCGGCCCGACTTCGGCCCGCTTGAACTCGTTAACTTTATTTTTTTGTCATTTTGGGATGTTACACATACCGAGAGCTACTGGGTCACTCAAATCATGCAGTGGCGATGGGTTTGTGGCAGGTTCTATAGCGGGAAGCAAGATGTGGGAAGTTTGAAGTGTTCAAGCCTCAAGTGCCCAAGCGAGTCAAGGATAAGAATGCTAGACATCCCGTGACTAAGAAATGCTTAAAGAAACTGGTATACAAGCCAGTGCTATGTGAAACCAAGATTCCCTTGAGCAAGTTATCTCAAGATATCCTCGGTGACATGTGGTACTGGTACGTATATCCTAAAAAGGGCGAGGCTGTGGTGATAGGAAAGGTACGGTCAGAAAGTGGATGCTTAGTGCTGAAGGGACTAATCAGAGTTTTTGATGAAGTCTGCTTCATAAATTTCTCTGTGAAAGATCTAGAGGCACTAGCGGACAGGTATTGCATGCATACGGACGAATAGACGAAGTTCCTTGCTTCTAAATATGACAAGGTGATCAAGTTTTGCCTTTAATATAAGAAGAAGATGGAAGCTAAAGATGTAGAGCTGTGAAGACCGAAGACGATCCAGAGCTGTTGTCAAGGGGGAGTTTGTTGAAGCACTTTTGTGTGATAAACACTGTGGATAGAGTCTTGTTTATTGTATTTCATTGTATGTATTTGTCTTTGTTTGTAAGTGTCTGTATGTATTAGTTATCGAGTTGTATTTATTAATGCATGTTGATAGTTGCTGAAATCTCTAAGTGTTTTGCGCACTTGTATGTGTGCAGGAATTAGTTCCTACGTACTTAGCAAGTACGCAAGTACGCATGAGCAATTTGCCCTGCGCACTTGCTAAGTGCGCAGAGATCAGGTCGTGTATAAATAGGATAGGTTGACCGTAGACAAGTACGCAGTCATATACTCAGACATTGTATACTCAGTATTTCTCTCTGTAACCTTCAAGTGTTTATAATAGACAAAAGTTTAAAGTGATTCTCTTGTCGGTTTACTTTATGTTGAAAGACTCTCCACCTAGTCACGGGTATTCCACACCCTGTCCGAATCAGGAACACACTTGCATGTGACGATCCGCCACACCCGAGGTACCTACAAGTTATCTCAAACATTCACTCATGCATTACATTTAATTAGGATTAGTTAGATGTGTCAGTTCGCACAAACACGTAGAATTACCGGATCGCACACGATTCTAACCCGTAACGTTGGTTAACTAATAAAAATAATTACGAACAATTATTTTAATATAAATTATGTGAATTTATTTGTTAAGTGACGTTTCTATGAATTATGTGAACTTTCGTGATATCGCGTAGATTTATCGGAAATCAATTTTATTAGTTATTTTTAGAGAGATGGAGTTTTTATAAAAATAATAGTTGAGGGTTTTATTTGTCATTATTGAAACTTATTCTTAAATAACCCATTGATCCCCTAGATAACCCATGGATTATCCATAACCCATGTTTTAACCCATGCATGCATATATATGGAATTTATAAAAAAAATAAATCCTAATCCTTTTTCTCCTCCTATTGCCGTCGACCCCAACCCCCCTCTCCCTCCCTTGCGTCGAGAACAACAAAGCACCCAAACACACCCTCTCCAAGCTTGAATCTTGCAATTGAACGCGTAATCGGCCTCCCCTAGACACTACTACGTAAGTTATTTCATTCGATTTCGTCACTTTTTGATTCCTAGAATTGTGATTGAAACCCTAGTTCATCCAAACATGAGTTTTTAAAATAAAGTTGTTAACTTTAACAGTGTTTTACATTGATTTGATGAATATGTTGTTATTTGGTAAACCCTACTTTCATATGGTTCATAACTTGTAAAAAGAAGAAAATTTTTGATTATGTGAAGTTGTAGGATTGCATGCTAGATGTGTTTGATGTTTATTATGGTTATAATCATGCTAGTTAGGTTGTATGCAATTGATTTGGTGCGTTGAATTGTAGAACCAAAGACCGATTGCTACCAAATTATTCTAAGTACAAATGCTGCTGATAGGCTTATCAGCAGCATTCAACACATATGGCTGCTGATAGGCTTATCAGCAGCATTCAACCCTTGTTGCTGCTGATAGGCTTATCAGCAGCATTCAACACTTGTTGCTGCTGATAGGCTTATCAGCAGCGTTCAACACAAGTTGCTGCTGATAGGCTTATCAGCAGCATTATTCTCATTCTTGCTGCTGATAGCTATGTTCCTTGAAGACAAATCGTTGCAGCTGACTATCCATGCCAAGCGTCACTGACAACTTTCTGCAAAAGCAATTGACACACTCAAAGCAGAAGGAACCTCAATGGTGCAACCAATGACGGACGACAATGCTCTTCCCCGAGCATGCAAACAATGATGAATAAAGTAAACGCTTCAATAAAGTTAGCTAGTTTAGCTTTAACGTGTATTATTAGCTTTTGTATAAAAGATCAACGGTCTGTGTTCGATCTGATCCTTAGAATCAAGGGTCTGTCTTGATTCTAAGTTAATATAAATACCGTGTAAACACTTCATTGTAAGGGTGCTTCTTCACTGAGTTTTTCATTTGTAATCGTTTATTCACAAAGCTTAATACAACAGTGTTCTTATCAGTATTCTTTCTGTTTACTCGATTGTAATTGTGCAATTGATATTGTTTCCGCCAATTTCAACTAAGAACAAAACCATCTTGTAATTTCACGATCCTACAAGTGGTATCAGAGCTTTGGCTCAGATTAAATAAATTCACACTTGTTTAATCACTTCTGGTTCTATTCTTAACTCTCTCTTTGATTAAGTCACCAAAAACAAAGATGGCACAGAGCAATATGCTTGAAGACATCCTGAAACAGCAGTATGAAAACTTCGTCTGGAAGGAAGGTGAGTCTCTAACTGTTTCATACAATAGATTTACCTATCTTGTAGGGGAGCTGCAGTGCTCAAAGGTGAAGCTAGAGAATGAAGATATTCTCAAAAAGTTCATCAGGTCTTTACCTAGCTGCTGGACACTCTACACGGTGTCCATTAGAAGAACTGAGAATCTGAAGACTCTCCAAATGACTGAGCTCTTCGGTATGCTAAAAACCTATGAGCTAGAGATGATTCAGGCAAAAGAAAGAAGCTCAAGCTACCAAACAGCCTCAACATCCACCGCCACCTCCTCTGCCCTACATTGTGAGCACTCGGGTCCTAGTTCAATTCAAACTGCAGCATGTGCAACTGTTGGAACTTCTGAGTTCGACTGGAGCTCTCAATATGAAGAACTGCCCGTCAACAATCAAGCTCTAATGGCAGACACTACAGAGATACCACCTCAGGTATTTGAACATCTTTGCTCTCAAGCCTGTATTGATAAAGTTTTGGGTTATAGAAAGCACAACCAAAACCTCATAGATCAAAATGAAGAGTTTCATCAGATGAAATCTGAGTTCAAAAAGGTTGAAAATACTTATAAAGAAAAGGTTGACTGCCTTAAGAAAGAGATTTCATCTCTAAAACACGAACAAACTAATCTTGAAACTCAGATTGATGATCTACTGGTCAAACTAAAAGCTACCAGAGCTGAACTGGCAGAACAGAAAGTTCATGTTGAAAAATATGAATTTTCCTCCAAAAAGCTACAAAGACTTTTAGATATTCAAGTCCATGAGAAAGTAAAAACTGGACTTGGATATCATAATGACCAGTACAAGACAGTTCCTCCTCATGCTGACTATGTTGCCATTCACGAACCAAGCTTCAATACTGCAAATCTTGACACGGCAAACCGAAACCTTGATCCTTCAACGGATGAACCTCTCATCAAAGACTGCACTACCACATTGGAATATGAGTCAACTCACTCAGACCATGATAAAACCAGTGCAGTCCCATCTGAATCCGTTCTGAATAGAGATGCAGTTCCTGCTGTTTTTCCAGCTGTTATAGCCCCTGTACCATTCAAACAAATCAAAATTAGCTATCCTCCAGAAGGTAGGAAGCTAAAAACTGAAAAGGTCCAGTCCTCAACTTCAGTCCAGCCAAGGAACGTGTTCGACATATGTCATGCGCCTGGAGAGAGGGTTCCAGATGTTCAAAGGACATTGGAAGAAGCTACATTTGAGCACAACAAAGCTCACCCTTGGAACTTCAAAGATCTTTTCAAAAGAAAGGATTATGTATATCTTTCAAGGGATAAACTGGCAAAATCATGTTCTGTCTATGGAAAATATAACCACACTGCCAGCACCTGCTTCTACTACCTACAGCAGCAAAGAAACCTTAAGCAACATGCTTTTGAGAAGACAAAGAAGAATAAACAGGTAAGAAGTTTTGAAGCTAAGACAACTCAATTCAGAAAATCTCTTTCTCCACCAAGGGAGCAGTTGTCAAAACCTCAACAATCTTGCATCATCTGTGGAGAATCAGACCACTTTGCTGCAAACTATAAGTTTAACCCTTTCAACCAGATTCTTCATCAAGCCCCTCAAAGACAAAGGGTAAAGAAGGATCAACATACATCGGTTGTTAGTCCAGTTAAGCCCAAGAAAACAAAGCAGAAGCTTTCAGCAGCAACCAAGTCTGCTGCTGATAAGCTAAAATCCTCCGCAGCAAAATCTGCTGCTGATAAGGCAAAGACATCAGCAGCAAGAGTGCCCACTACTGATAAAGCAAAACCCAAGGTAAAGCCTACAGTAGCAAAGAATGCTAACACTTCAACAAAGCTGTCAGCAGCAGGACCTACTGTCAACAAGCCAGAAACATCAGTAGCAAAATCTGCTGCTGACAGTGTGAGGAAAACTGGAAAACCACCAACTCAACAATGGAAGGCAAAGAAGCCACCAAGCATCATCATCGGTTCAGTTGAGTGCATCTATCCTTTACTGTAAATATGCCTGTCTTTTGATGTAAATAAAAAGAGAATTGTCCTATCCAAGGTTCACACAAATGAGCAATATGCTGATTCGTTCACTAAACTTTTTGATGAAGCAAGATTTCGATATCTAGTTGAATCAATTGGCATGATGAACTTTGAATAAGACATGTCTCAAATTTTTTATCTTTCCTTGTAAATATGTCTATGTTTTTGTTCTTAATAAAAAGTTATAGTCAGCAACACTTTTTTCACTGCTGACAGATTTACTCTTCAGTAGCAAAGCCTTTGCCACTGATCGCTTTAAGTTATCAGCAGGAACAAGTTTCCTGCGGACAGCTTTAAGGCGGTCAGCAGCAACCTTTTTGCTGCGGAGTGAATACAACAGTTAGCAGCACTCAAATCTGCTGCTGAAAGACTTCACTATCCGCAGCAACCAAGTTTGCAGCGGATAGCTCACCATCGGCAGCAACCAAGTTTGCTGCTGATGGGTAAAACAAGTCTACATTAACTTTTACCCGAGGTAAAAACTACTCTCAGTCTTTACCATGACTGCTTGAGTGTGTTACAACTGTAACAATGAAAAGTGAAACAGGTTGTACTGTACAAGTAAAGTTGTTTTTTCTTCGTCTGCCGTTATATCACAATCTCAAACGTTCCCACAACCTCTTCATATTCAATTTCAAACCTATCTCCCATCACTTTCTCTCCCGTCTCCACAACATTCAAAGCCCTAAATAATTAACCACCATTCAAACACCCTTCTCTCTTCCCTCCAAATCCATAACAATGGCAGGCGCAGACATAAACAACCCCAACGACAAGTTTTCCCCATATCACAACCTCACTGCATACCTAATAAAGGGCAAGAAATCCGAAAGTTTCGATGATATGATCGACTTCATTTGTCGGTCCAAAATCCACCATGCCCTAACAGTCAACCCAACCATCTATACTTCCCACGTGGAAGATTTTTGGAGCTCAGTCGTGTATTCTACTGACCAGGGCACTCCCCAAATCAGAGGCACAGTAGACGACAAGGAGATGATTATCACTGAAGCAAAGCCCCGCCAACACCTCAAGCTTCAGGATGAAGGGGACGCCATCTCTTACCCAAGAGACGTATACATGAGGACCTTTGTATCCATAGGGTACACTGGGAATCAAACAGAGTATACGATAGAGAAGGCACTCATGGGTCCCAAATGGAAGTATCTCTGCCACACTCTTCTCCAATGCATATCCCAGAAGAGGAGTGGCTGGAACCAACTTAGCTCCGGACTTGCGTCGGCAATTCACGGTATGATAACTGGGGCGGGTTTCAATTTGTCCCACCTCATTCTTGAAGGTTTGAGATACAACCTTCAAGAAGGGGTGAAATCACAGTTCTTCATATACCCAAGATTCTTGCAGGAAGTGTTCAACATTGAGCACCAAGATCTTTCAAAAACTGCAAGAATCTACATAATGCTGGGACATAAGAACAACATTTTTCAAAGCATGAGAACAGTTTCATCAAAGTTCTCAGGGGCCGATGTTCCATTGTTGTCTACAATGTTGAACACGCAAAGTGCCCAGGGTGACAGTTCAGCAAACCCAGCTGATACTGATCCCACACCCTCCACCTCACTGCCACAAACTCAAACTGCTGCTTCCCTTGATCGAACCCCTGTGCATTCTACTGAGGATGTACAGGCACATACTTTACTCACCCACAGTTTGATTGCTCAACTGGAACACAGGGCCCCGGTTGCTGCCAAATATACAAGGAAGAGGGGCAAGAGAACTCCTTCTTCTCTTGCCTCCAAGGCCCAAACCCAAGCCAACATCCCTCACTCAGAATCACAACATTCTAGTGAGAATATCATAAGGGAAAGCCACACTGTTAGGGAGACTCCTTCGGAAGTCTCTCTATTAGGATTAGGATCACTTCCCGGATCCATAGAACAGCCCTTTGAGCCATTACTATCTTATTTGGACTTAAGTGTTGAGGAACCTGACCAAAGTGATGTACCTTCTCCAACAACCACTATCAAGGAGGTACTGATTGGTCTTGCTTCCGAAACACCCAACCCAAGTTCTTCACCCTTGAAGGTCCACTCTAGGAGTAATGAAAGAGTGGATGTGGAAGAGGCTGTCACTACTGCTGGTCCATCAAATGACCAGGAGGACAGTGACAACATCTTTAAGACCTCAACCACGGCAACTCATGGTGAGGGTGTTTCCTTGGAAACTCCCCTCACTGAGAGGAATCCCAGGCGCCAAGAAACCACGGGTGATGGGGATGCTGAGTCTAGGCCTAAGGCCCCATCTGGGTCCAAGGATTCCACAACTGTGGATGAGGACAGACTGAAACTTCATAACTTGGAATTGACAGCCAGGGTGGCTATGCTAGAGGCTGAAGTGTCCAAACTAAGACACTAAGTCTCTATGCATGAAGCCCATCAATGCCCAACTCTAGCCACTCCCTCTCTTGTATCAGTAGGCACCCAAACTGATGCTTACCTGTCTACTGATGCAACCAAAAAGGGGGAGATGGTCTCTATGGAAGAAGATACAGACAGTCTTGACGCCTGGATTCAAGAGCAGGTTGTACTTCAAAGCTCACTATTCAAGCCGGCTTTTGTACAAGTTCATGACTTGCCAGTCTCAGATAACGAAGAAGAAGAGACATCTGAAGACTGGAAGTTGGTCGTCAGGGCTGTCGATGAAATGCTGAATGGTACTGAAGACACAGAACAAACAAAAACACCATTCAGCATCTTTCCTGAAGCAGCAGCCATTATAAGTCAATCCATTACCCCCCAACTCTTTCAAACTACACAGAAGCTAGAATTTGACTCCATTCTAGCTTGGGGGTATGATGGATCAGCTGAGAGATTTTGGATTGGATGGGAGTTTAGTGGTGTAAAAGAGCTAAACTGGAACTCTCTCAATGCCCTCCAAGTCTTACAACTGCATTTAACTAACTGCATCAACACTTCATCAGATCTCTCAGCAGAACTTGCCATCGACAGGTTCCATGACTTGATGGAGGATAATCTACCCCACTTCGAAAGACTAATTCAAACAGCAAAACGGGTAGCTTATCCTGAATCTTCGGCAGCAGCAGCAAGAAGACTGACTCTTAGAAGACTTGACATTATAAGGAGCAGTCTTCTCACCAACGAAGAAATTTGCTGCTTAAGAAGATTTCTGTACTCCTTCATTGTCAAAGACTTAGATGTGTTGGGATGGACAAGCACTAAGTCTCTTGACCACACCTTCTTACTAAGCAACGGCTCCTCTCTCACCATCAACACCAGGAACATCTTGTCACTTCCTACAGACTTTCTCTACAAAATCTTTCAACTCAGGGCAAACATCTGCAATGCCAACTCACTTGAAAGCCAGGCAATGATAGCTACTGTCAGAGCCAAACTTGAACAAGTAGGAAGAATTACTGAGGCAGTATGTGTGTTAAACTCTGACACTGACACTGACTCAGCTTCCCCTCGAGTAGACATCTGCACTGCAGCATATGGGTCAAGATCAACTATCAAAGAAATGCTGAAAGAAGTCACAATTCCTGAGTGCAAATCGAACGAGGCCAATGACCTTCCCATGTTCACATCCCAAATTGCCAATGAAGCTGAGGCGGAGATCCCAATAGCAGCATCATCATCTGCTGTTGTGATCAGTGAAGCTGAAGCAGAGGCATCCAATGTAAACAAAGGAAAGGGAATCATGACAGATGAAGATGAAGAGAGGTTGCTAAAAGAGAAAAGAGAGAGGGAAGAGAAAAGAAGAAGAAGAGAAGAAGAGGAGATGGCTGACCTGAAAAAGGCTCAAGAAAGAAAAACAGCCATTCTCCTAAGAGAACAAACCATCCAGCTGTATGCTAAACAGCTGGATGAACTGAAAAGAAAGATTCCTGCAGTTGACCGGATTGAAGAAGATGCAGCTCTTGCTCTTCAACTACAGGAACAATTCAATAGAGAAGAGGAAGAATTGGAGAAGAAGAAGAAAGAAGAAGCTAAGTTCAGAATAACCGATTCTGAACTAGCTAAAGAAATGAGGGAGGAGTGGGTAAAGACTCTAGTCTCTCATGGTGAGGATGCAGACTACGTTGAGAAACTATCAACTAAAGAAGTCTACAGAGCCTTCATGGGTCAGCAAGGTCAGTTGGCAAAGAAGAAACTGGCTGAAGAAGAAGAAAAAGCCAAACAACAGTCCAAAAAGACCATTGCCTTTAATAAACGGACCCATGAAGAAAGGAAGGTCATGATTGACTTCCTTAAGGCTAGAGGAGAGAATGGAAAGAGGCTAGGTCCTATGAACTTCATGAACCTGCAAGCCCTCTACTTTAAAGTCAAGAAGGATGAGGAAGAAAGAGTGGGCAAGAAGGGATCCAAGAAAAGGGTACCTATTCAGGAAGAAGGAGAAACAAAATCAAAGAAACCCAAGCCTTCTCCCTCACCTACCTCTTCCTCAGTCCAACAACCTTCCACTCTCCTCCCCAAAACTTCCACTCCTCCACCCAAAAAGTCCAAACCATCTCACCAAGCCCCCACTCATCAACAGCCTCCCTTGAAGAAATCCAAACCCACTCCTAAACCAGAAGACTCAAGAGACATAGTTGATTGGGTCTATAATCCACAGGATCAAAGGTTTGAGATCTTCAGGGGTAGAACTGAAAGAAGAAGATCTAATTACAGATCTGTTGATGAAATTCTGCAATTGCCAGATTCGGATCTTGGCAGAATTCTGGAGCTAGGTGAAGCTCATGAGCCTGCAAACGAGAGTAGGAAACGTCTTGTGCTAGCAATCAAACACTACTTCAACCCTAGCAAAGATGTGATCATCGACATCAAACCACTCAAGTCCCACTCTCCATTTGTAAGTTGGTCCTATAATGTTGATTTGGACGAGTTCACCTTAACTGATGTAAGGAAGCAGAAGATGAGATGTTCAAGCAAAACAATCTACAAATTGCCAAATAAAGACATCAAGATTCTGTCTGCACTTCTATTGAACAATCCCAGCAAGGATCCAAGAGGCTATGAGGTTGAAAGGATAGTCAGCCACATGCAAAAGCTTCAGCAGCAAAGTGATTAGAAGAATTTTGGTTGCATCAGTCTAGGGGGAGTTTGTAGAACCAAAGACTGATTGCTACCAAATTATTCTAAGTACAAATGCTGCTGATAGGCTTATCAGCAGCATTCAACACTTGTTGCTGCTGATAGGCTTATCAGCAGCATTCAACACTTGTTGCTGCTGATAGGCTTATCAGCAGCGTTCAACACAAGTTGCTGCTGATAGGCTTATCAGCAGCATTATTCTCATTCTTGCTGCTGATAGCTATGTTCCTTGAAGACAAATCGTTGCAGCTAACTATCCATGCCAAGCGTCACTGACAACTTTCTGCAAAAGCAACTGACACACTCAAAGCAGAAGGAACCTCAATGGTGCAACCAATGACGGACGACAATGCTCTTCCCCGAGCATGCAAACAATGATGAATAAAGTAAACGCTTCAATAAAGTTAGCTAGTTTAGCTTTAACGTGTATTATTAGCTTTTGTATAAAAGATCAACGGTCTGTGTTCGATCTGATCCTTAGAATCAACGGTCTGTCTTGATTCTAAGTTAATATAAATACCGTGTAAACACTTCATTATAAGGGTGCTTCTTCACTGAGTTTTTCATTTGTAATCGTTTATTCACAAAGCTTAATACAACAGTGTTCTTATCAGTATTCTTTCTGTTTACTCGATTGTAATTGTGCAGTTGATATTGTTTCCGCCAATTTCAACTAAGAACAGAACCATCTTGTAATTTCACGATCCTACATGAATCACATGAACAAAGCTAGAAATCATAACTTGCTTATAAAGGAAGCTTTTTGTGAATTCTATCTTGCATAATAGACATGATTAGGATGATATGATGATGTTTATGTGTTACTTGATTCATGTATAAGTGATTTGTGAGATTATATTTTTAATACCTAGCTCGGTTTTACAAAGTTTCTAAAAGAGGAAACTTTAATTGTCAAAAGTGTTCATAGTCTACTATTTAGACATGTATGATATTGTTTAATGATAGCTATATGTTAGTTAGGATATAATAACATGTTGTAACGTGTTAGATATCTCAGAACACGCGCATTATGTAGACATAACTTGCCATGCTAAGATAGTTATGAGTTGTGTAGCATGAAACTTGAATTACTTGTGTACTATGTTTTAGTATTCAAATCAAACATTAAATCACTAAACGGATCACCAACTGGTCATCGGGTCGAACTTGAGTCAAACTTGAAAATCTTTTCTAAACACTTAAACAATGGTATTGTTTGGATACTAAGGGTTCATATTAACCTACACGAACACACACTTATAGACCTATGGTTTTAGGTGGCAGTTAGAGGTCCAACTGTTTTTACTTAGCTTTCATCTGCACACATACTAAGGTGAGTTTCATTACCCCTCTCTTTTACTTACTTTCCTTTTTGGGGGAGAAAGCATGCTCGCAAACATTTTGGATATTGTATTATTGTATTATCACTTGCTTACTAAAGTGCAAACATACCACATAAGTCCTTACATTCTCGAACCGTTAATATTGGAACATAGCGAGGTAATTTGAGTAGTACTACTTGGTTTTGACAAGCTCCACCCGCGTTAGTTGCGCTAACTCGACTGGAGGTCGAACGGGTGTAATATTGACCTAGACATTTGCCATTGTTCGGTAGACATGGCGGAAGGTAAACAAACACAAGCAGTTAGCTGCGGTTTCGAAACACTTGTAGTAGCATGACATTGAACTCTTATTTATTTACAACTCTGTGAACTCACCAACCATTGTGTTGACACTTTTAGCATGTCTTTCTCTGGTCGCTAAGGTACACTCAGGATTAGGATGCATGGCAGTGCATGGTTTTCATAAACAGTTTTAAAACTTATTTATTCGTCTTATTTACTTTGGTTTGGGCGCGGTGTTTTGCGCATTTGATTTTACTTGCACTGGATTTTATTTACACTTCCACAACTTTTTCAAACTGAAAGATTGTTGTCTCGTGACTATGAGCAGCAACGGTGTTTTATTTAAATTCATATAAAGTCGTTCCGTGTAACTAATGACTGAGATTCTGGTGTGTCACGCGCCTCGCGGTAAAACCCCGCAGGTGGATTTTGAGGATGTGACAAGTTCTACTTTAAAGCAAGTAATCATAAACATTGTTCTTATCATAATCTTGGGAGTGTAAATATAATTTTATATTTGTATACCTTTTCTTTTACTACATTCGTATAACATTCATGTGTCAGTACGTATATAAATACATACACTTTTGCTAATTGCTGAACATTCATTGGTCTTACACATATGGGTGATCAACCCGTAATTTTGATTACGTAGGTCATAAAGACAAACGTTCTCGAACTACCTCGTAGCCTATTTCATAAACCGTCCGGCTCTAGAAACCGTGGGTCTACATAAACTGTCCTGCATACCTTCGGTCATCCGTCTGAAACCGTCCTACCGTTGTAGTCCGTCCTATTCGCCCGTCTGCCCTAAGGCATCCGTTTACAACCCGAACTATGTATGCAACCGTGCATCGATTGAGGGACTGTTTCTACCGTAGTAGCCAGAGTTTAGTCTAACTTTCTAGACTTTTAGTTCTGGTTGCATAATAGTCGTGTGGTCGTCCGTCTACCGGAGTAGCCGTTATCATCGTTTCCGTCCATAACGTTTATTCATACATAGCAAGCAATGTATATATATATATATATATATAAAGCAAAATTTCATTCTTATGTCATACTTTCAATTCGATGTTCATAAACATGCTTGTCATTCTTATATTCATCATGTATTGTCATATAACATGTATGGCTATATATAATGGTCATAACGTTCATTCATATCATGTATACACTTTAGCCCCAAAGCATTTAAAATTGTTTGCACGTAACACATAGGGGGCACATAGAACTCACCGGATAAGCAGGTTCCTGAAGTATACTAGCTGGTCAATGAGCGTCACTAGGGTCA
The DNA here is from genome assembly GCA_023525975.1 of Smallanthus sonchifolius. Lineage (NCBI taxonomy): Eukaryota > Viridiplantae > Streptophyta > Magnoliopsida > Asterales > Asteraceae > Smallanthus > Smallanthus sonchifolius. The sequence continues at coordinate 56,198,891 of CM042033.1, read as the reverse complement.
CACACAATCTGTATAATCAATTCATACAAGATGAGCTAATGATCCTAAACGACACCAAATGTTTCTGTACTTAGGGTTAGGCGAACTTAGGCAAGTTCGCCACTTTTGGGCTTAAGAGAACTTGGCAAGTTGGCTTTGTTTTTGTGCTATGCGAACATAGTTAGTTCGCTATCTCTGAATCACGATAAGTTTGCTTATGTGGATTACTAGGCGAACATGTAATAAGTTCACCATTTAGGCGAACTTAGGTAAGTTCACTACCTTTGACCTTAGGCGAACTTAGGTAAGTTCGCTACAATTATTCTTTTGGCCGAACATGATCCAACGAACCTATCAAGTTCGCCAAATAGCGGTTCCAGGCGAACTTGTCAAGTTCTCCTATGCAACCTTCTTCCCCAATCAGAACCCTAGATCTGCATGTTGGACTCGGATCAATCAAGACCTGAAGTTTTTACATTCAAACTATTGCTTTTCGATCATGAAGCTAGATCTATATTTAGTTTATCGTTTCATACGTAAAAATGTGATCTTTTGCCTTAAACCCGAAAACCCAAATCGTAAACAAAAACTCAGATCTAGGCTAAACCATTACCTGGATTTGCTTCCTCTTTGTTGCTAAACGCTGCTATGGTGATAAGCAACGATCCTCGAGACTTTGATCCCAATCCCAAGCCTTCTCTCTCTAGCACGGTTTCTCTCTCTCTCTAAAACTTGCAAAAATGGTGATGGAATGAGAAGGTGGAGCTGGTCTCACCCCTTATATACTTGAGCTCCCCCTCGGCCCATTGGAGCCGAGACCAAGCCCATTCTCTTTCCTTCTTACTTTTCAATCTAACCTTCGAGTTACTCCCGATCTTGTTTATATTTATTTATAAATTTGGGATGTTATATAACACTATGTTTAAGAGTGGTTTTCATGGTTATCACATAAATATTGGTTATCATTTAAACAACACCATATATATATATATATATGTATATATATATATATGGGACAATTACATATATCCCCCTAAAAACTTCATTAATTACATATATACTCAGCTCAAAATTTTATTTACGTATATCCCCTTCATAAGTACAAATATACCCAACTAGATGATGGAATCGATCAAAAGCGACGTTAGATGTTGGAATCGATCGGTAGTGGTAATCAGAAGGTTAGGGTTGGTATCAACGGAATAAGAATAGTCGTATTTTCTTGTAAGGTTAAAAGGCTAAATTTATAAAAGAGGGGGATATATGTAATTTAAAATTTGGGTTGGGTATATATGTAACTAGGGTTGAAAATAGGAGGATATATGTAATTCTAACTATATATATACAGGGAGAGGATCAAATAAGAACAACAAATAATTGCGAGAACATAGAGAACAAATCTCAACACTTTAATTATTTGATCAATTGTCCAAAGCATTAATGGTTTTTTAATAAATTGAGAGAAAATTAATGAGGGTTAATTAATGACATAAAGGTATTTTAGAGATTCTCACTTACTGAACTTTCCATAATTCATGCCCCTATTATTTTTTTATATATTTTGGAACTAATTCAAGTAGCCACTTATATTAAATATAAAATATTCATATTATATTTCAATTCCTATAACTTAATTTTTGGTTTCTGTTAATCGTAGTCATTTTTATTTTAAGCTTTCAATTAACTTAGTTTTATTTTTTAGTTTAGTTTAGATTTTGATCTAGTTTGTATTCAATAATCGAACATTCAAGTTTTAATTCGGAAATGATAACTCCAATATATTAAAATTATTTTTTTCATATTCTAGCTCGTGTGTTTTTAATGAATGAGTTTGTTAACTGTTTCAATATGTGTAGGATAAATGTTAATATGCGTAGAATACGTTTCGTTATGTGTAGGATAAGTTTCTTTGTGTGTTTGATAAGTTTCGTTAAGTGTAGGATAAGTTTCGTTATGTGTAGGATAAGTCTTTGTGTGTAGGATAAGTTTCGTTATATATAGGATAAATTTCGTTATTCGTAAGAAAAATTTCGTGTTGTGTAAGATAATGTTGTTATGTGTAGGATTAATCGTACTCACTAATTAAAGATTAGAGAGAAGATAAAATAATTAATTGGATAAATAAAGTTTTTTATCTTTACCATTATACCATTTTTGATTTAATTAAAATTTGTTAAGATTGAATAAAAATGGGTGACTCAGATTAGTTTTCTCTGTTCTTGCAAAAACCTTATTCTGAATTGAACTCTCCACTATATATGTGTGTGTATAAATATGACAACCGTGGTTTTTCAGGTCCTTACCGTTTCTCGACTTTTTATACATCATATTTTTAAATTTTATGGTTTTATATATTTTAAGTGTTTGTAGGAATGCTAGGAATATTGCCTTAGACAAACACTAAGAACCGAACTAGAAAACCCGGTTAAGTGCACACACCGCGTTTACCGCGTACGCGTTAAATAAATGGTAAAATTTAAATTCTCAAAAATAATTTTTATATTTATATTTTAGTTAAGAATGATATTTTATATTTTTATATGTGCTAACTTTTGTGATTCTTGATTAAACTAACGATCACAGGTGGTTCACCCGGTATAACTTTTTAAAATTTTTTGAGTTTTTATGTTTTAAAAATTTTCAAAATTCATTATTTTGGATACTAGAATTTTATGTTTGGACAAAAATATTTATTAGAGTGTTTAGGGTGTAATTTTTATAAAAAGTGGGTATATTTTATAAAAATTTCTTTTTCAAACACAAGATCACATCTTCCACTATAAATACCCAACCCCCCACCCATTTCACCCTCTTCCTTCTCCCTTTGATGCCATAAACCCCCCTCCCCTTGTCCAAACACACCCAAATCTTCTTCCAAGCTCAAGAACATCTAATCCAAGCTTTGATTATTGTTTCCAATGGATTTATGAGCTTGTTCTTAGTGATTTGAAGGTATTTTAACATGTTTTTCACCTTTGATTTTTCTTTTTTGAATCTCGCATGTGTTCTCAAGAACACCAAAAACACACATACACACTCACTTTGATTTTTAACTTTTGATGATTTCAAGTGTTTTAAGCTTAAATTTTGCATTTTTAACACGGATTTGTGGATGGAAACTTGTTGTAATCATCCACAATGATTTATCTAGTGAAAAACTTGCAAAATTTTGATGATCAAAGTGTATGAACACTTTCATACTTGCATTTTCTTGAATTTAAAGTGCATTTTTGTTGATTTTGAGTCTTTGATTTTGAAATTGAACCACATTGTGATTGTAAGTTGTTAAATCAAAGAATCACAAGAGAAAAGCATCTAACTTCATCATCTAGGGCTGATTTGAAGGTAAAATTTGATTAAAAACTTGTTTGGATGTTTGAATGTTCAAGAACATTCATGTTCTTGATGGATTTTAAAAGATTGTTGATCTAGCACCCAAAATTATTTTTAAACAGTAGGATATGTTTTAAAATAAAGATCTGAAAACTTTGGTAACTAAACTCTTTGTAGATTATTTATTAAAATTCATACAAGTTTAATACATGAAAATTGGGAAAAATATCTCTTAGCATTAGAAAAATTTGGAATATGGTCAGTAGTTAATATATTATAAAAGATGACTCATATCCAAGTTTCGTGAAAATTGGAGTTGTTTAAGTAGGTGTTTGGTATTTATAAAATTTAAAAAAATGAATTTGGGATCATATACATCTGGACAACTTCTGGACTTGAAACTTTTAATGGAATCTTATATGGACCTAAACTAATCTGGTAAACATTTGGTGAAGTTTTGACAAGTTTTCCGATTTTGTTAAGTTTTAACAATATTATATTTATAATAAATAATCTGGATATTGAAAAATTATGAAAATTGGTCAGAAATTTTTATTTATATATATATATATATATATATATATATATATATGAACAATTGGTAAAAGTTACAAGCATTAATTTTATGTCTAAGTATGGTTTTAGAATTATGGTCTATTAAAACTTTATAAAAAGTTCACATTTTTGGAAATTTTTGTATAAAAATGTTTTTGTAAAAGTCTTAAGGGATTTTGGACAGAAGTATGAACATATTAAAAATATAAATTTGGACTTTTAAATTGGGTTGCTAAAATCACACTAAAACCCTAATTTCAGACGAATAGGATTTTCAAACCATAAACCGGACTTTACGCGCGTAATCGCGTTTTTGATCAAACGAAACCGTGACTTGAGATTTTGTAATATATGATTTTATAACTACTGACATTCTTTATTAAAATCTAAAAATTAAAGTTTTAAGGTCACGAATTTATATAAAAGTCGGTTTTACAATTTCTAACAGTTCGTACGCGTATGCACGGGTTTTGGGTATGCAATTGATTGCATAGCCACTTTTGGCTTTTATTGACTTAGACACACATATTAGGTTTCTTAAATTCATTTCATGTCTACTTGTTAGTAGGACTCGGATAGGATACCACCGTTTGCGGTTTCTCTGTTTTACCGCACCTTACGCGTTACACTCTCAGGTGAGTTTCGCGGCCCCACTTTTCAATTTTTACTGTTTTACGGGGGAAAAGCTGTTTCACACTGCATGTTGTTACTTGGGATTAGGGTTACCTGGGTTTACTTATGAATGTATTAAGTCCCCACTTTAACGCAATCAATTAGCTTGGATAGCCGATGGGAATTATGTATAGTACTATTTGGGTTGACACCCCCGCCCAGGGTTGGTCGCGCCAACCAGACTTTTACGGTCATTTGGGCTCATAATTAGCCATAGTAGGTGTTCACAATCGATATGTGGATACATGTAACATCCCAAAATAATAGAAACGAATAAATAATAGCAAGAGCGGGATTTAAAATAAAAGGAAGAGGAAACGGGCTCAGGCTTGGCTCCCATGGGCCGAAGAGGGAGCCCAACTATATATAGAACAAATAAGAAAAACCCACCTAATTATTCATCTTCTTCACTACAACCTAGAGAGAGAAAGAGACTAGAGAGAGAAAGCTCTAAAGATCTACCCGAGACCTTCGTATTGCTCTAGATCGTTGCTGGAACATTCCCAAGGACTAGAGAAGAAGGAATCAAGAGAAAACAGGTAACAAACTGTTCTCAGAATCAACTTTTAGATTTGAAAGCGGGGTTTAGGGTTTATATGGGTTTTTCAAATAAAGATGGGATTTTTAAGTATGAAATTGCATAAAAAGTATGTATCTAGCTTCATAGAAGCCAGATACAAGTTTTGGATGTAAAAAGATCGAAGCTTGGACAAAAAACGAACAATTTGATCATGAACATATGAATCTTCAGAAAACTCTATGAATCGTCCGAAAACTATTGCTTGTCCGAAAAGTATCTCGGACAGCATGATTTCGGATAAATGTTTTCGAACGAATAAGTTTTTGGAGAAGAGATTTCGAACAAAATAGTTACCTAATGAAAGATGTATCTAACTAAATAGTTTTCGACCGAAAAAGATTTCGTCCGAGAGAGATTTCGACCGAGAAAGATTTCGACCGAAGAAGATTTCTGATAGATAGATTTCGGATGAAACATGTAGGTTATAACCTTGTTCCATTCATGACCCTTGACAGATCTGTTTTCACCCACCTAACTCGGAGCTCCTAAGTATTATTCGAGAACTGCTCATCAGGTGAGTTTTACGTGCCCCCTATGTGTTACGTGCAAATGATTTTAAATAATTTTGGGGCTGAAGTGTATACATGAAATAAATGAATTTTATGATACGTGTTATATGACAATACATGATGATAATAAGTATGACAACTATGATTATGAATAAATGAATATGATAAAGATGCTATGAATAAAGAAATGAAAGTATGACATAACGTATAAGAATGAAATCTTGCTTTATATATTATATATATATATATATATATTGAATGTTATGAATGTATGTAAACGTTATGGACGTTTCGATGATAAAAGCTACTTCAGTAGACGGACGATCACGTGATTGTTTTACAGCCGGGACATATACGGACCTTCATCAGCTAGGTCGATTGAAAGGCAATAACGGACGGTCACATTCATGCCGGACGATTGCAGTAATAAGCAGAACGGTTGCATAAATGATAGTCGCGTGGGAAACAGATGCCTTAGGGCAGAATGGCGAATAGACGGACTATGACGGTAGGATGGTTTTAGACAGACGGACGAAGGTTGTCGGACGGTTTTAAGATATGACGGACGGTTTCTAGTGCCGTACGGTTTACGAAATGGACTTCGACGGTAGTTCTATGACGTTTGTGTTTGTGACTTACGTAAGCATTATGACGGGTTGATCATCCATATGTGTATGACCTATGAATGTGCACCAAGAAATAGTCATGTATGTATGAATGTACGTGCTCTTTATGAATGATATATGAAAGCAGTAAAGTAAAGAAAATACAAACATATGTATATATATTTATTCATATATATTTTTCTCATAAGATAAAGTAAATATCTGATTGCTTGTAAACTAGAACTCAATAGCGTTAGCTGACTTTTAGTATGCACTCCAGGTAGCAAGAAGAAGGGGCGTGCTAAGGCGTGATGGCTACTCGGCACAACTGATATCCCATTTATTTGAAACTTATGTTAAGACAATGTTTATGTTTAATGTTAAGGCTTCCGCTGCTATGTTATGTATTTGACTTATTGTACGTTTCCGCTAAGTTGAATGATTTTAATTAAAGTTCGGTATTAATGACTATGTTTATGAGTAAATCCAACAAGTGAGGTCTCCCAAGAAAGGGGCCTTACAAGTTGGTATCAGAGCAATAGTTTGAGAGATTCAGACATCCTTAAATGTCTGGACTCAAGCTGATAATGGGACCAACGCACGGATGTCAGTATGGGTAGCCAACGCTAACGCCAGCACAGTAAGTAAATAATAAAGTTAATGTCTATAGATAGGAATAGATGCCTTAACTTAGAACACATAGATGTCAATCTCACCACTGATGTGAAGAGTTTCGAACCCGAAAAGCAAAGCAAATTATTAATCACAAACCGGTAACTGTAATTAAGAATTTACCTTACTCGTGTTGTTCTAAACTATGATCTGAAGAAATGACATTGATGTATTCCCTTTGTACCTATCAGGAAATTAAAAATTATGGCCGGTAGAGGAAGAACTGGACGCTGAGGGAGTCGTACTGGCCGAGTCGGTAGGCCACCATTGAATCAAAGATATGAGGAAGAAGAAAGTATGCATGTGGAACACACTGAGAGCGTGTATGAAACAAATGTAACCCCGCCAGCAGATGACAATGAGGGATCACTACGACTGGAACCTGAAGTTAGGGATGCTATTGCCGTGAGGTTGTAATAACTCTGAAGGAAATGTTGCCGGATCTGTTATCTGTGGCACTTAAGAAGAGCAAGGAGGAGGAGGAAAAGAACCATGAGGAGGAAGTGTATGATAATGATGGGGATGAGGTGACTGTGGGACTGAACACTCGAAGGTGTACCTACAAGGGATTCAAAGACGGTGACCCGCCCAGGTTTGATGGAAACAAGGATTCGATGGCTACGTTTGAATGGTTTGAGAGAATGAACGGCGTAATCAACATAAGCGAATGACGACCCGACCAGGCTGTTAAGTATGTTGCTCACTCTTTCACCAACGAAGTACTGAGTTGGTAGAGAAACATTCAAAGGACTAAGTTACCGAACGCTCTCAGGAGGATGACTTGGGAAGATCTGAAAAAGTCAATAATCCAAAAGTTTTGTCCCCAGAATGAGATTGATCGAGTGGAAAATGTGTGACACCCGGCTATTTCGGGTTAACCCCATTAACTCAAAATTTGTTATCTTATAACTCAGTTAACAAATTACAAACCACAAGGACCAATTCTTTCAAAATCTCAAACTTATACACCTAAACTACAGGGACTATTTCTATAATTACCCCAAACCCAATTTGGTTGACTTCTCAAAGTCAAAATCGACATCTTTGATCCAAATCAAGTCTGTAAACCCAAGATCTATTCGAATTCTCGTCGGTTATGCAAGGCATTGATGATCTCGATCATGTTCAAACCGTTTATAAGCATTATTGAGTGTTAATGATTGTAAATTAATCCCATTATGATCATGCAAGCCGTAACCATCTAAACCATAACAAAAATCAACCAATTCGATCAATTGGTCTATCACATTAAAAAACAATCACTCTGCGCACCTCATTCGCACCTCCCTGAAGCTTTTGCACACATCACTTTCGCCGGAGACGTAGCAGGAAACGTCGGAGACTAACCCATCAAGTAACGGCTGAGTTTTAGTCGAGCTCTATCAATTTGAACTCAATTCAGGTAACTAATCCCACCTATAGACTCGCCTTCACCTCTTGAACGAAAGCCCTAACATCATTGAGGCTTATAACATAGAATTGATCATGAACCAACTCTAGGGTTCATATCATTTCAGGTTTAATCGAACTCTACCCTAGACTCAACCTCAACCCAATTAATCTACAGGATTAGATTCGCAATCCATCACTCAGTGAAAGCCCCATGAATCCAACCCTTAACATTATCAGATTTAATCAATTTGATTCGTGGTTAGAACCTAGGGTTGTCGGCTATACAAACAGGAAATTAACGAGTCTAAACTCGATGATTTTGCAATTAAACTCACCCACATATTCGCACGACACTGATTAACAAAACCTATAAACCCTTGTGTTCAATCGTGGCCAAAATTGAGGGATCTAGGGGTGGATTCGATCGGATCGTGATGTGGGGGGGGGGGGACTCAGGGGCTTTGATGGTTAAAACCAATCTGATCCAGGTTCTGTTGCGATACCCTAGCGGGCATGACTGGTTAAGGCTTTGTGTTGGTGTGGGTGAGACTCGGGTTCGAACCTCACCAACAGTTTTAAATTTTCTAGCAACTTTTTAAGATACATTTTTATATAAAAACAATCACTATGTTATTATAATAATATATTAATAAGTTTTGACACCGGAAAACACCCGTATGCTCGGGATTAAATTTATAATTCATTTTAAGTGTTATTTCCATATTAAAAATAATATAATTATTTATATTATTTCCTAAACTGTTATTTAATTCATAAAAACACACGAACAGTTATTTAATATTATTATCTCGTGTTTAGTGACGTTTCGTACGTACCACATCCATGCTAAGTATTAAACTAAGGATTTTCTAATCCCGAGGACAAAATGTCTATTTGTTAATCATAAGCATATTTAGGACATCCGACTCTCCTGTATCATCGTCACAAAATCCTACGTGTTCCTAATTACCGTGATCATATTCTAGGGCATTCGTAGACTGTCCGCTTGCAAAAAATTTGTTGTTTTGTTGCATCCTTGTGAGGTGGTGATTACTACACTCTACACACTCAGGTGAGTTTCATGGCCCTTTTTACCTATTTTCATGTTGGGGGAGAAACATGCACGTAAACAAACATCCTTTTACTTGTTTTCCTGTTAGGGGAGAAACATGCACACAAACAAACACGGATAACATACTATTTCATTACCACTTGTTTACTTAAGCGCAAACATAACATACTAAGTCCTTACATTCTCGAACCATTAGTATAAGTTATATAGCAAGGAAATTTGATTAGTACTACTGGGTTTGACAAACCCCACCCGGGCTAGTCGCGCTAGCTCGATTAGAGGTCGAACAGGTGTAAATTGTCCTAAACATTTGCCATTGTTGATGTTAGCAATGGCGGAAGGCGTTCAAACAAAAACAGTCAGCTTCGGTTGTGAACGCTTAGAGTAACTTGAACATTGTCTTGCTAACGATAGGTGTGACTTATGTATGTGGATCCTGCAAACACTCAAACAGTTTATTTACTTACAAACATGTGAACTCACCAACCTTGTGTTGACACTTTAAGCATGTTTTTTTTTTCAGGTCACTATGGTACACATCAGGACTAGGATGCATCATGGAGTCGCATTGGTTTTATCATTAAATGAACAATGATTTATTACATATTATTTACATTTCTTGGCGCTTTGTTTGCGCGTAATTACTTTTGGGTTTTATATTAATGTATGCTTCCGCAGCTTAAACTATGAAACCACGTTTTACTCATGTTGAATGTGCAAACTCAGTATTTTTAAATTCATATAGTGGTCGTTCAACATGACCGATGACTACGATCCTAGTTTGTCATGCGCCTCACGGTAGAACCCCGTAGGGAAAATTTGAGGGCGTGACAGATTGGTATCAGAGCCAGCGGTTATAGTAAACTAGGTTTGCATTAGAGAATAGACTTAGTCTATAGCCTTAAACACTGCATTAGTCCTACGCCAACACAGACACTCATACATGATACACATACACACATAGCATTCATACATACATTGCATTGCGGGCATGCTGACATCATCCACATCACCCTCTGCTGACGACAAACACATCATTCTCATTGCACCGTCATTCCCAGTGGCGACACTCGTGGAACAGCCAAAACAGCATCTACTCCCGTCCGAGGGCAGCAAGACGGAACCTTTGGAGGAGTTTCTCACACCACCATCGGGTTCACCCCTTTCCACACCACTAGAGCCGAAGATGTCACCGGCTTGATTCTATCGATGACACCGTCGGGTATGGTGGCCCTTCTCAGGTCTATGTTAGGGACGACACCCAGCACTAGCACATGTCTCTTTGGGAGTTGGGTTTGTCGGAAGTGAGTCCCTCCTGCACCCACTAGCAAAAATACCCCGACCCCACTAGCTTTACTCTACTTTAATCCGAACCCGTGGACCTCGCATGAGGTACACCGTGTGGAGACAGATCGTTGCACGTATTATGGCAGAAATCCATTGACACATAGATGTCATCACTTTCCCGAGCTATTCTGCCGAAGATAGATTGACCACGAAGTTGAGAACGCTTTGCTCATTGCATACTCAAACCCTATTCTGTCTTATAGGTCCCAGCGGGTCTACTGACCGATATCTGTTGTAAAACACGTAATACGAATACGAAGTGCGGAATCCTATCTTTTACGTACGTCTCGAATAATACCGAATATTAAACAATCACACAAGACACGATTTCGATGAAAGCTTCTTGTATTATCTCACAAATAGTACACACGAATGATTCCTCTGTTCTAAGTTCTTCTCATCTTCTATATAGATCTGAATCACGCATGAACTATTTATAGCCACACACTCTGCACCAGGCGAACTTGTTAAGTTCGCCTCTCTTAGTCCAGGCTAACTTGTTAAGTTCGCCTCAGCTATACCAGGCGAACTTGACAAGTTCGCTTATGCAAACTTACACTTTTACAATTCAAAACAAACAAAACGTTAAACATAAAGACCAATCTATTACAAGGCTTGTTGTCACAAAACATGCTCCAACAGACTCCCCTCGACAACAGCTTGGTCTTTATCTTCAAGTCTTGTTCTTCCAATTCTTTGACAAATAATTCCCTACACATATCCTCTGAACTAGATGTTTTGTGTTGTACTTCCTTTAACCAAGTATTATATTAGGAGAAGGACCCCATATAAACTTGCAACCTATACAGCTGTCTCAATCCAAAGTTATAAGAATTTTTCATAAAAGATTAAAACAAAATCTTTTTGAATTTTTCTTAGAAAAGATAAAAGAAAAAGTAAAGAACATATATTTTTTTTAATTTTTCAAACATTAAGCTAAAACTCACTAAAATCTTTTTGAATTTTCTTAATGAATTAAAGCATTAACACTATATCAACTAAAATCAAAATCTTTTTGGTTTTTCTATGTACATACAGAATCACATATTTTTGGTCGAAACACTACGAGTAAGAAGATCATATCAGTATCTTTGATGTATCACATACCCATTTTGAATATCAAATCCCTAGCAGATCTAAGGGTTAACCTATGGCATTCTACATATACACAGATATTTTGCTCAGCTAACAAACAGTTAAATCTTTTGAAAATATCTATTCATTCACTAACCGCTCACAGATATCACATCTTTCTTTTTCATGGTCTTTGAATATTGACCTTTTCCTTTTTCAGAAAATTTATGAAATGATGCGCGATAAACTTCAAAGTAAACAAGATCAGATCATGACATGCTAACTTATTCATACCGAATTTGCAATATACTACATGTCAATTCAAATTGTCAACATTATAAAATTTGAAACTACAAGCGTTTTTATCCCACATTCTTGTGAGTTAGTACCATTTATATGAAGACAATGTGTACCCCACAAATATGCCAACAAAAATATAAAATTTGCACTATCTTCAAGACATATTGAGACCTATGCAAAGTTTAGATTAATCTACAGGATGAGACTATCTCAATTAGCACATCAATGAAATCAGATCCCGAATGATATATTGAATCAGAATGATTCATAATCGAATGATTCATATAGCTTGGTTTGAATGAAGTATCATGATTCATAGTAACAGAAAGACTGATCGAGGAATCGATTGATTCAATGACATAGGGTAGCGTGATCCAACTGTTATCTGGATATATTCAATGGAATCAAAATAATTGATCCAAGGGTGAGTATATGTTCCAACAAGTTGTTAGAAACATATCTTAGTCCAACTTCACATTGCATGCTTTTCGGGACATGGGCAGTAAAGTGAACTGAAACATTATGCTAATCAATACAGTCCGATACCGATCTCATGAAATACTTAAAGTCTCATATTCTTTATCTGATAATGATCTTTTAACACACACACCCGGCATACCATGGGTACAAATCACAATTGTAACATAGATCATTATGTTTTCACATTACTAATGAACTAAAAACGCTTCTAGCCTATTGACAATTCAAATTACATGTAAATATTCAAATTAAAATTTAAATGTAAAATGTCATGCAGTCATGAAGCTATCATTTCTTGTTTATGCAGACTTTAGAAGTTTAGATCAAATCAAGCAAGCAAAATCATAAGAGCAGACACCAGGTAGTCAATCTATGGTCATGAATATGTGATTACCTACTGATGTACTATCATTTCTTCTTTAACTTCAAGCAGTGTCGATTTTATCTTTTTCAATTTGTTTGGGTTTTTTTTTCAGAAAGCAAGAAAACTATCTAAAAGTAAAGCATAAAACTATTTATTGTTAACTAATCTATAAAACAAAAAAAAAACTTCCATGAAAAACCTTTTTGTCATGTTGGATTAAGCATACCAATCATTTGAGTAAGAAATTCAAACCGTGACCGATCGAATGCTTTGGTAAATAAGTTAGCAAAATTGTCATCCGTATGAACTTTCACCAACTCAATCAGCTTCTTTTCTGCACAATCACGAATAAAATGATGTCGAATCTCTAAGTGCTTTGTTTTTGAATGTTTCACAGGATTTGTTGTGATCAACATGATGGCTTTGTTATCAATCATCATTGGTGTCCCTATAAAGTTCAAACCATAATCCCTTAACTGCTGTTGAATCCAAAGGATCTGGGAACAACAACTAACTGCTGCAATATATTCTGCCTCGCAAGTTGAAATTGCAACTGAAGTTTGCTTTTTGCATTGATAGAACACAAGTCTATTCCCTAGAAATTGACAACCACCAGATGTTGATTTTCTATCCAGACCGCAACCCCATAATCTGAATCTGTAAAAGCTTTAAAATCAAAGTCAGAATTAAATGAATAACATAATCCCAACCTTGGTTTACCCTTTAAGTATCTAAAAATCCGCTTTACAGCAATCAAATGAGATTCCTTCGACTTAGACTGAAATCTCGAACACAAGCATACTGCGAACAAGATATCTGGACGTGACGCTGTCAAATACATCAAAGACCCGATCATTCCTCGGTATAATCGACAATCCACCTCTTTCCCTTTCAGGTCAGAATCTAGTTTGTGATTAACTGGAATTGGAGTGTTGGAAGGTGAAGGATTTTCCATATTAAACTTCTTGAGAATATCAGCAACATACTTTGTTTGATGAATATAAAAACCATCCTCCTTCTGGTCAACCTAAAGACCCAAAAAGAACAATAATTCTCCCATGCTGCTCATCTCGAATTTCAACTTCATCACTCTTTCAAAGTCTTTACATAGATCAACATTCGTCGAACCAAAAATTATGTCATCAACATATATTTGAACAAGTAATAAATCTCCCCCTGCTTTTCTGATGAAAAGGGTAGAATCAATTTGACCACGCTCAAATCCATTTTCAAGTAAATGCACCGACAGAGTTTCGTACCAAGCACGAGGAGCCTGATGAAGACCATACAACGCTTTATCCAATTTAAAAACCGTTTCAGGAAACTTGGGATCTTCAAAACCAGGCGGCTGTTTCACATATACCTCTTCCTTTACCTTTCTATACAGAAAAGCACTTTTTACGTCCAGTTGAAAAACTTTGAAACCCTTGAAAGAAGCATAAGCTAGAAACAATCGGATCGCCTCTATCCTCGCAACTGGAGCATAAACTTCAGTTTAATCAACGCCTTCTTGCTGATTAAAACCTTGAACAACAAGTCTCGCCTTATTACGTACCACAACTCCACGATCATCACGTTTACATTTGAAAACCCATTTCGTGCCAATAGATCATGAACCCTTGGGTAAGTCAACCAAATCCCAAACATGTAATTTATCAAATTGAGCCAATTCTTCCTGCATGGCCTCAATCCAACAATCATCATCCAAAGCCTCAACCATATTCTTAGGTTCGGTTTGAGAAATAAAACAAGCATGTAAACACGTCTCCAAGATACCTATATCCACAATCTGAGTATACAAACATGAATTTTCTGCAAGAGTACGATGCCTCGTTTGAACACCCGCATTCAAATCTCCAATGATATTTTTAGTTGGATGATTCTTATGCACACGAGATTGAAGAATATCTGAAGCTTGAATAACAACATCAAGATTTGAAGGCAACTCCACCACAACTGATGCCGATGCTGATGAATCATCAACAATATCCTAGAAATCAATTGAAGACTCCTGAAACATAGTTTCATCATCATCAGAGTCATCATGTTGTGTTCTACCCAAAGTTGAAGCTATATTAGGATCAACTGAAGGAGTATCCACAATCGGAATAACCGAACGAGGATCAACAATTGAATCATCATTGCAGTAGGACTGATAGAGTATTTAAGCTTCAACAGGAGAAAGTTCAGGAATAACTTTGAAAGATCTGAATAAATCATCATAATTAAATGCCCAAGAAGGACCTTTTGCATCCTGAGGAACAGAACGATTATCATAGTCAATGTGAAACCACTCTTCAATTTGACGTGATTCTTTGTTAAACACTCTCTTATTATGAGAATTAGCAACATATCCCAAGAAAATTCCCTCAATCACCTTCGAGCTGAATTTCGTAGGAGCATCGCGAGTCTTTAACAAGGTACATGGATTTCCAAAGGGCAAAAGATACGCCAAATTAGGCTTTCTATTGTTCAGCAATTCATAACAAGTTTTATTGTGTTTCTTCACGGTCAAAACCCTATTGAGAACATGACAAGCTGTATTTACGGCCTCTGTCCAAAAAGTAATCGGCAACTTTGAATCAGATAACATAGTACGAGCCATCTCAATAAGAGTTCGATTCTTCCATTCAGCAACACCATTCTGTTGAGGAACATATGGATCACTGAATTCATGATGAATACCCTTTGTCAAACAGAATAAAATCAAATTTCCATTTTTGAATTATGTGTCGTTGTCACTCCGAATTCTCCTGACTTGCAAATTGAATAATTTCTCAAGGCCCACAATTAGGAACTTAAGAAGTTCAGCTGTTTCATCCTTAGAAGCAAGAAATTTTACCCAAGAAAACCTTGAGTAATCATCAGTCACAACCAAACAATAAGATTTTCCTCCTTCACTCTTGACACTAATGGGTCCGAACAAATCCATATGCAACAACTCTAGAGGAGTCACAATTTAATTAATCAACTTTGAAGGATGAGACTTCTTGTAATGCTTCCCTTTCTTGCATGGAATACAGTCTTCATTCACATGAAATCTCATAACTGGGACACCAAAAATCAACCCATTCTTGACAAGATAATTTATTTTTCTAAAATTAATGTGTGCCATTTTCCGGTACCACAAAGTTGAATCGGATTCAGAAGCATTCGAAAGAAGACACGTTGGAACAGACGACGTCGTCGTTGCTGTGCTCATATCAAGCATGTATGTATCATTATTTCGAGGAGCACGCATAAGTATCCAATCTTCTGGTATCGCAAATCCCGGCTTTAGAACCAAACATTCTGACTTATTAAAATGAAATGAGAAATCTTTATTATAGACTTGCGAAACAGATAACAGATTATGCTCCAACTGCTCAACATAGTTAACTTTCTCAAAGCTCAATCTTCCATTCGATACAGTTCCTTGGCTAGAAATATTTTCTCCTTTCTTACCCGCAAAGGCAACATATCCGCCTTGAATTTCTTTCACATTTTCTAATAAATTAAGATTACCCGTCATATGCCGAGAACATCCACTGTTAACATACCAATGGTTTCCAACAATCCTCCTTGGAGTTCCTTGCATACAAAGAGAAACAATTATTTAGTAATAGAGACCCAAGCCATTGTAGTCTTGAGTCGTCCTGATTCATCAAAATAAACAATTTCCTTCATTACACAATCAAATTTCTCCTGAATTTTAGGAGATGTTGTCTCCGAACTAGAAACAGTAGATTTTGGTTTCCATTTTGATGTAACCAAAACCTTGTCAGTCTCACTCACCATCTCAACCTTGTCATTTACCACTGATTGTTCAAGAAGTTTTCTCAGACGTTTATTTCTTCGACGTCTTTGTGGTCTAGACATATTTTCTTTTGGATGAGTAGTCTCCACCTTCTTCACAACTTTCACAGACTCAACTTCACATACTTAGAAGCAGAATGAATATTTTGCTTCTTTACATCACTATCCACATTCATGTGTACAGACTTTGTCGATGGATTCACAAAAGAACATGCCAACCTAGGATTTTCCAGACGTTTTCCCAAGTTTTTGTTTGGACAGTCTTTCATGATATGACCAACAGTGTCACAATGAAAACAAGAGCGTTTTTCCTTGTAAACACTGAGACATAATGTTTGATGAATGAACAACCTTATGAGAATCCTCGGCAAGTTTCTTTTTACAAAAATCAATATTTGAGATATTCTCAATCTGGTTTGTCTCTTAGGAATCAAAACCTCCACTTACAAAAGATTTAACTTGTTTAAAAATAGGTTTTGGTTTTGGTTGTTCAGTCACATCATCTGGTTCAGCTAAAGTGTACCTGTCTCTTGTCACTGTTTTCACCACAACAGGTTCCACATACTTACATTCTTTTACTGTGCCTTCAACCTTGTCTGAATCAAACACATCATATCATCATATACTATGTCATTTTCAATAACAGGATTGATGTTCAACACAGTTTTTGGTTCCAGATCTTCAACCAAAACTTCCTCAATCACACTCGGGGTATAATTTGCATTAAACGGTAGACAATAACCAACACCACCCTTAATCTCACTATCATCAACATTAGGACAAAAACCAACCCCACCAATAACCTTTTCTCGCGAAGCTTTATCATTATAATAATCCAACAAGAAACTAGAATTCTTATAACATTCAAGCTTTCGTACCAATTTTGTTACTTCAGACTGTGACACAGCAAGTTCATTAATCTTCTTTTCATATTCAGCATATGACACATAGAGACGAAAAGCTTGGTCATTTACTTTGTTTTGCAAAACTTTGATATCATTTCTCAATGAGTCAACTTTAGTTTTCAAAACAGTTTCATTTTCCTTTAACTTTTGGTTTGATGTGTACATTGATTTCATGACACAGATAAGATTAGTGTTATCATCACACAATCTTGTAACTTTGAATTCTAAATCAATGCATTTTAAACATGAGTCAAGTTGTTGTACCTGCTTAGAATCAGCCATGAATGCATTTCCTTCAGCTGACATCTCTACAATCTTTTCAGTAACCTTTCCAGCAGCTGTATCAGTCAATAATTCTTCACTAGAAAACTTTGGTGCACTTTTCTGAGGCAGTGACTCTTCATTTTCATTTATACTCCTAGAATCTGCAGAGTCACTATCAGAAGAACAATTTTCACTTCCATCTTCAGGATGTACCTCAACCAGAAAATCTTGACTAACATGAACCACTATACCTTCCAAATGAATTCCCCAGTCATAATTTTCATCTTGCTGAGATATCAAAGCTGTAGAAGTACTTGGTTTGGATGGATTGCCTTGAGAGTATGAATGTCCTTGATTCTGATTTTTGGGTTTAGTACACTCTCGAGCAAAATGGCTAAATTCCTGACAGTTATAACACTTTACCTTTGACTTATCCATGCCCATATTGGTCTTGCTTGATGCCCCAATAAACTTCTTCCCAGTCCTCTTCAAGTGATCTTTTCATTGTCTCAACTACAAAGCCATGTTCCACTGAACATTCATTTCCTCTAAAGTATCTTTATCCAGCTGTTTAAAATCCTCCTCAATCATATCAGGATCAGTGATCTTACCACCAATAAAATTTTCATAAGAGGTTAAAAATGAAGCAATCATTGCCATCATATCATTTGCTGTAGATGAAGATAATTTAGTAGAACACGAATGATTATCATTCTTTCTATGAGCTGAACATCCAGAGTTTGAAGCAACAGAACATGTATTCCCTTGAGAAGAACTGTCGGTAGGAACATCAGATGATTCACCTGAACCCAAAGCAACTCCACCAGATTTTGATATAACTTTCCCAAAATAAATACTTGGATCTTGATAAACTATGTCTTTCTTTTGCTTGTACAAATCATATGATTGAATTTTTCCCATCAAATCTTCAACACTAAGATCATCAAATCTAGATTGTTCTTTGATCACTATTGTGTACATCTCAAAATGTGATGGTAAAGCATCCAAGAATTTTTCAAGAATCTTCATGTTTTTATAGGTAATGTCATTGTTGACCATTTCACCTAGAAGATGATAATATCTTGTCATGAGTTCATCCACTGACTCTCCCTCAAAGTGTTTAAAAACACTGAACTGCTTTTTTAAAAAATCCTTTTTGCTCTTTTTGATATCTGTGTTTCCTTCACACCTTTTAGCCAAACCTTCCCAAAGGTCACGAGAAGTCTTGAACTTCTTGAAAGTATGATAGATATCCAGAGGTAAACACATTGATAAAGTTGCAAGAGCTTTCTTTTCACGATCATATAGCTTCTTTTCATCATCATCAAGAGATGAAATTGGTTTAGGTGCATCCGACACACCCATATGACTATGAACAGAATGCTCATATCCCTCACTGATATGAATCCAAAGACTTGTATCATTGATATTAACATAATTCTCAAACCGACTTTTCCAATTTGAATAGTCTTTGAGATTCATAAGTCTCGGTGGCTTGGTTGGAGTTCCAATCTCATTGTCATGATTTAGTAAGTGAGTCATATTGGTCACTTGACTAGAAGTAGATGGCATTCTTGAACACGTCAACTCTTTGAAAAATTTAACAAGTTTCTGGATGAAGCGAACTTAATAACTTCGCATGACAAGTTCGCCTAACTTGACTGAAGCGAACTTAATAACTTCGCCTGACAAGTTCGCCTAACTTGACTGACGCGAACTTAACAACTTCGCCTAGCTTGAATGAAGCGAACTTAATAAGTTCGCCTAGTTCAAATCCAGCGAACTTAACAAGTTCGCTTCGGACAAGTTCGCTTGTAACACAATGACAAGTTCGCCTGCATCAGCTGAAGAACAAGAAGGATAGCCTAAACGCACGAACAGGTCTAAAAATCTCCATAAATCATGATTTTGAAAGAATTAGAGAAATTCCTTCCGTAGGATTCTTCAAATATCAATTTAAAATGCTTCTATCAGAAGAATTTTGGTAAAACAACACCAAAAATGAATGAATTAAACAAAATTCAGTCCAAAAAGTAGCAAACTTTTCAGAACACAGAAACTTCCGAAAATCTCCATCTTGTAGTGAAAAATCGATCGAGACGATGTCAAACAACAATAGCTAATTAAGAGCAAAAGCTCTGATACCACTTGTAGGTCCCAGCGGGTTTACTGATCGATATATGCGGTAAAACACATAATATGAATACGAAGTGTGGAATCCTATCGTATACGTACGTCTCGAATAATACCGAATATAAAACAATCACACAAGACACAATTTCGATGAAAGCTTCTTGTATTATCTCACAAATAGTACACATGAATGATTCCTCTATTCTAAGTTCTTCTCCTCTTCTATATAGATCTGAATCACGCATGAACTATTTATAGCCACACACTCTGCACCAGGCGAACTTGTTAAGTTCGCCTCAACTATACCAGGCGAACTTGACAGGTTCGCCTATGCAAACTTACACTTTTACAATACAAAACAAACAAAACGTTAAACATAAAGACTAATCTATTACAAGGCTTGTTGTCACAAAACATGCTCCAACGGATAGATTGACCACGAAGTTGAGAACGCTTTGCTCATTGCATCCTCAAACCCTATTCTGACTCAGTTAGCAGAACGAATACTTTGCTTCTTCCAGTAATCCATATCCATCAACTAGTTTCACTTCTCGAAGTCGCATTTCATGTGCATGGTTGTTTAATGTGTATGTTCCCATCTACAATCCGCTGGATTGGACTCTCGTAGTGTGTTTCAACTCGAGTGAATACTCAGATCAAACGATTCCCAACTACTCATCCTGATATGAGTCCTAGTTGATCAATTTATGGTTGATGACTAAGCCTTTCGATGACTTATCATATCTGGTAACACTTGGTACTCGGTAATAAAAATTGAGGGACATTTTGACACAGGACAGGGAAAACTAGGGTGAGCATGCAAAGCAAATTATCATTTCAGGTGCACACGTAATAGTAATTTGAGGTGCATGTAAATCTTGGTGAAACCTAGTGTGTGAATAAATAGTCCTAATCTGTGATTTACAGACTTAAGTTTCCACTGTCCGTAGAAATTCTCGTAACCCGCTCAGCGACTAGTTGGTATCATTAAACTTGTTCAACAGTTGATAGACACGACTATCAGGTTGAAGATGTTTACGGACACACTGAACTATCATCAATGGAATCCATCATTTTCTTTTCACTCATGTAAGAGTCTTAGTGAACTTAAGAATCTCTTCCAAACTTGATCAAGGAAACCATCTCGATTGAATCTCTAATAGAATCTCATGGCAAACCCATCGACTCCAAGTATGTAAGCGGCATTTGAAGAATACCTCCTAAGCTAACACTTTATCCCTTACGCTACAACAATAAACTCTCTTTGACCCTATTACTTTGTCTAATGGCTAATCCTTGGTCTAATTTGATTTATACCCTAGCATATCCAACTCTGCAATTGGATTTTTTTTTCTTCTCAAAATGATCCAGTTGTCTCAATAACATTTGAAAACAGAGATTCAATCTTACCAACCATCAGTTGAACGCGATGACTTAAACAATTATCCTATCCCTTATATTACTGGAATCAATATCTCATAAGAATTTTTCTTACATGTGAACCTCTTCCCTTAACCTTTGCGTTGACCGACGCTTACCTTATAAGCGCAGGTCTCACCAGAAGTCTCAGCGTGACCTCACAAATTTCCCTACTGGTGCGTCGTACTTCGACTCTAATGAAAACTGATAACTTAGTGATGAAACCCCTAAATACGTATGGAAACATTTCCTTGACCTCGATGGTTACGTGACCCAAATCGTTAATAGTACCTCCACCTGTGATTGAGGATTCCTTATCCTCCTTTCCTTAGTAATTTTTTTTTTTTTTGGATTTTGGATCAATGATTGTTAATCACCTGAGCAACACCTTAGTTGATCGAGAAAGCTAATGATATAACTCATCCCATATGCCTATTGTAACAACAATTCAGTACTTAATACAAAAGCTCTGTCATCGACACACCTCAGCCTGATTTCAACCCCTAATGGTTCAACTATTTATTGAATGCCTTTTGTGGATAAAACAACCCGATTTACCAATTTTTTTCCGGTATAAACTCAGACTCGTTATTGCCAATTGTTTGCGCGCACATAATGACGTGGTAAATCTCGAATCTTTTCCCCGATTAGAACAGTGGAGAAACTTGACTCTAGCAGGACGATTGATTAGACTTTTCTTTCAAATAATCAATAAACGAAGTTGTTGATGCAATTCCGAATAACCGATCAAGCTCCTGTAACGATCTTACTCGTGATGACCACATTTTTTTTCTCCTTGTTTCATCTTTACACCACGAATGGTTTAACACTCTTTCTATTCTGTTAGCTCGCTACGTGACTAAAGCACTGGACTCATAGTGGATAGAGTATAAAATCCTATTAACGTCTCAGACTTACCAATTCAAAACCACCCTGGATTTTCCTAGTGTTTCGTACACCGGTCGTACACCTTCACGCTTGAACTTGGTACTGTTGATCACTACACAAACGATAATCTATGAAGACACATCCTTAAACATAAAGTGTTGAAACCCCCCCTCAGTTGAGATATTTTCCAAATGGTTCCTTCATTTAACCCTTGCATCAGATGTTACTTTCCTCAAATAAATCCTAACAGAAGTCGACACGTCCTACGAGGTGGTTCACCCCAAATGCAGCATACCCTCGTGTTGTGTTTTCCATCGCTCCTCAGTATGGAACGTAGACTTGAAGCTCTTTTTACATAAGAACTTGTTTCTAAACTCGAAGTATCCCATTTCACCAAGAATAGATTTGTAGCACAAGCATCTAGAAAAGCCGCAACCCTTGCCAATCAACGTAAAGCATCCGATCTACAAAACTCCTCTTCAATTCTAACCAAAACTATTAAATCTATAACTTACAATACCCAACAACTTAGTCGACAAGGCAATTATCTCCATGGATACATTGCGGTCTACCCTGGATGAAATATCTAAGCCTAATCTCTTTGGCAAAAATCTGAGAAAAGAATTAGGACATTCTACTCTTGTGACAAAGTAATGGTTGGTTATGATAGGTGACGAGAGCTACCTTTCGACACTGATCGACCCGCTTGGGTTAATGAAGAAATTCTCTTGACAGCCTTGCCCGATGCCAAACACGAACCCAAATTCAGACCCATGTTAATGGATCAACCGCCGTATGACTCGAACATGCAACAGCATACTCAGATGCAAGAGGCTTAACCAGCCTAACCACTACCCACGTTGTCTTACTCTGGGTGCGCACTTGGTCTATCGACTAAACTGTTGGAATAAGTTAGTTCATACCCTCATTTGCTTACCTCACCTAGACCTTGACATGACTCAATCCTGTCACTAAATCTTCCACTAGAATTGGACCATCTATCGCTAAAAGTCGTCTCATTGAACTATGTCTCTTATTCACGGTGATAGTGACTAACTCGCAGACTAAAGTCGTGTCTTATAGACTATAATAATGCAAAGTCGAATATCAAGAGCCTCTTGGCTTGTTCGGCAACCAGAAAATTTTGTTGAAAATGGGAGCAGATTTCCATGGATTCCATCACAAAGCTAACTCGAATTACTAAAGGATTCGACACCATCTGGGTAATGATAGAACGCTTAACCAAATCCACACATTTTCTAGCAATCAAAGAGACTGACAAGATGGAGAAGTTAACTCGCATCTACATTAAGGGGGTAGTCTCTTAACACGGAGTGCCAATCTCTATCGTCTCGGATTGAGGCACTTGATCCATTCCACATTTCTAGCAATCGATACAAAAACCTCTGGGCACGCACCAAAACGATGGTCAAAGTGAACGTACAATTCAGATCATTGAATACGTCTTACGAACTTGCGCAATAGATTTCGGTAAAAGTGGGGAGATTCGCCTATCATTAGTGGAGTTCTCCTACGATAACAGTTGCCACACCAGCATCAAAGTAGCACCGTTCAAGGGCAAACGAGACAAACCAAATCCAAATCCACGATATGTTGGATCATTCAAAATGTTGCGGAGGATTGGCCCAGTTGATTTTCTACCGAACCTACCTGAAGGACTTAGTGGTGTGCACAACGTCTTTCATGTCTCAAACTTAAAGAAATGTCTAACAGACGAAACACTCGTGTTGAGGAACTGGAAATCGACGAACAGTTACGCTTCATTGAAGAACCGGTCGAAATCATGGATAGGGAAGTCAAGACACTCAAGCATAGTAAAATCCCTATTGTTAGAGTTCGTTGGAACTCGAAACGCGGATCAGAATTCACATGGGAGCGCGAAGATCAGATGATGCGCAAGTATCCTCATATTTTCAAGCAATCCACGTCAAACACATAAGGTACTATTTAATTTTCGGGACGAAAATTCTTTCAACTAGGGGATGATGTGACATCGAGAAATTTTTTTTAGCTACCTTACTTAATTTTCGTTACGAAAATTCTTTCAACTAGTGGATGATATGACACCCAGCTATTTCAGGTTAACCCCATTAACTCAAATTATGTTATCTTATAACTCAGTTAACAAATTACAAACCACAAGGACCAATTCTGTCAAAATCTCAAATTTATACACCTAAACTACAGGGATTATTTCTATAATTACCCCAAACCCAATTTGGTTGACTTCTCAAAGTCAAAATCGTCATCTTTGATCCAAATCAAGTCCGTAAACCCCAAATCTATTTGAATTCTCGTCGGTTATGCAAGGCATTGATGATCTCGATCATGTTCAAACCGTTTCTAAGCATTATTGAGTGTTAATGATTGCAAATTAATCCCATTATGATCATGCGAGCCGTAACCATCGAAACCATTACAAAAATCATTCAATTCGATCAATTGGCCTATCACATTCGAATACAATCACTCTGCGCACCTCATTCGCCCCTCCCTGAAGCTTTTGCACACATGAATTTCGCCGGAGACGCAGCAGGAGACGCCGGAGACTAACCCATCGAGTCACTGCTGAGTTTTAATCGAGCTCTATCAATTTGAACTCATTTCAGGTAACTAATCCCACCTACAGACTCGCCTTCACCTTTTGAACGAAAGCCCTAATATCATTGAGGCTTATAACATCGAATTGATCATGAACCAATTCTAGGGTTCATATCATTTCGGGTTTAATCGAACTCTACCCTAGACTCAACCTCAACCCAATTAATCTACAGGATTAGATTCGCAATCCATCACTCAGTGAAAGCCCCATGAATCCAACCCTTAACATTATCAGATTTAATCAATTTGATTCGTGGTTAGAACCTAGGGTTTTTGGCTTTACAAACAGGAAATTAACGACTCTAAACTCAATGATTTTGCAATTAAACTCACCCACAGATTCGCACGACACCGATTCACAAAACCCCTAAACCCTTGTGTTCAATCGTGGCCAAGATCGAGGATCTAGGGGTGGATTCGATCGGATCACGATGGGGGGAAGAACTCAGGGGCTTTGATGGTTAAAACCAGTCTGATCTGGGTTCTGTTACGATACCCTAGCGGGCGGGACTGGTTAAGGCTTTGTGTTGGTGTGGGTGAGACCTGGGTTCGAACCTCACCAACAGTTTTAAATTTTCTAGCAACTTTTTAAAATACATTTTTATATAAAAACAATCCCTATGTTATTATAATAATATATTAATACGTTTTGACACCAGAAAACACCCGTATGCTAGGGATTAAATTTATAATTCATTTTAAGTGTTATTTCCATATTAAAAATAATATAATTATTTATATTATTTCCTAAACTATTATTTAATTCATAAAAACAAACGAACATTTATTTAATATTATTATCTCGTGTTTAGTGACGTTTCGTACGTACCACATCCATGCTAAGTATTAAACTGAGGATTTTCTAATCCCGAGGATAAAATGTCTATTTGTTATTCATAAGCATATTTAGGACATCCGATTCTCCCGTACCATCGTCACGAAATCCTACGCGTTCCTAATTATCGTGATCATATTCTAGGGCATTCGTAGACTGTCCGCTTGCAAACAATTTGTGGTTTTGTTGCATCTTTGTGAGGTGGTGATTACTACACTCTACACACTCAGGTGAGTTTCATGGCCCCTTTTACCTATTTTCATGTTGGGGGAGAAACATGAACACAAACAAACATCCTTTTACTTGTTTTCCCGTTAGGGGAGAAACATGCACACAAACAAACACGGATCACATACTATTTCATTACCACTTGTTTACTTAAGCGCAAACATAACATACTAAGTCCTTACATTCTCGAACCGTTAGTATAAGTTATATAGCGAGGAAATTTGAGTAGTACTACTGGGTTTGACAAACCCCACCCGGGCTAGTCGGGCTAGCTCGATTGGAGGTCGAACAAGTGTAAATTGTCCTAAACATTTGCCATTGTTGATGTTAGCAATGGCGGAAGGTGTTCAAACAAAAACAGTCAGCTTCGGTTGCGAACGCTTAGAGTAACTTGAACATTGTCTTGGTAACGATAGGTGTGACTTATGTATGTGGATCCTACAAACACTCAAACAGTTTATTTACTTACAAACCTGTGAACTCACCAGCCTTGTGTTGACACTTTAAACATGTTTTCTCAGGTCACTATGGTACACATCAGGACTAGGATGCATCATGGAGTCGCATTGGTTTTATCATTAAATGAACAATGATTTATTACACATTATTTACATTTCTTGGCGCTGTGTTTGCGCGTAATTACTTTTGGGTTTTATATTAATGTACGCTTCCGCGGCTTAAACTATTAAATCGCGTTTTACTCATGTTGATTGTGCAAACTCAGTATTTTTAAATTCATATATCAGTTGTTCAACATGACCAATGACTACGATCCTGGTTTGTCAAGCGCCTCACGGTAGAACCCCGTAGGTGGAATTTGAGGGTGTGATAAAATGAATTCCTAAACTTTAAGGCTGGCAACAAGACTCATCGTCAGTACACTTCTAGATTCAATGAACTGGCTCAACTGGTACCCCATCTGGTAGAGACTGAAGAGCCATTAATCAAGTACTATGTCCAGGGCCTGCCTCAAAGGGTCCGTGTACATGTGAAAGCAAATCTTCCCTCGACATATCGGTAGTAAACCTCAGTGGGATTGTCTACGACGATTATGCTAATGAGGACCCAGTTCCAGAAGCACCAAAGCGGAAATGGGAGAACATGTCAAAAGGCAATGGAAAGGGAAACTATACCGCTGGGTTTAAGAAACCAAGAGCCGAAGAGTATGAAGTTCGTAAAAAATGTTCGAAGAAACACCAAGGCGAATGCCTAGTTGGATCAACCATGTGCTATAAGTGCGGGAGGCTAGGGCATTAATCTGGGCATGGATTGGTTAGCTGCCAACGAAGCACAAATCGTATGTAAAAGAAAGATGATACACCTCAAAGCCACTGACAACAGTCCGATTACGGTTTATGGTGACCGGAACTGCACGATGCCAAACGTTATTTCGATGATTAAGGCCTAAGGTTAGCGAAGCTTATCTGGCGTATGTTATTGATGATAGAATGAAAACGAAAGAACTCAAAGATGTACCCGTGGTGTGCAACTTCCCAGAAGTGTTCCCAGAGGACCTAACTGGCTTGCCGCCCAATCGAGAAATAGAATTTCAGATTGACTTACTGTCAGGGGCTCAGCCCATTTCCAAAGCACCCTATCGATTGGCTCTGTTATAAATGAAAAAATTAATGTCTCAACTTGAAGAATTGACAGAGAAGGGATTTATCAGACCAAACATCTCACCATGGGGCGCTCCGGTATTGTTTGTAAAGAAGAAAGACGGCAGCATGCGCATGAAAATCGACTACCATGAATTGAACAAGCGAACAGTAAAGAACAAATACCCACTACCCAGAATAGATGACCTTTTAGACCAACTATAAGGCACGAGTTGGTTCTCAAAGATCGATCTCAGGTCGGGTTACCATCAATTGAAAATAAGGGAGGAAGATGTACCAAAAACCGCGTTTCATACGCGTTATGGGCATTATAAATTCCTCGCGATGTCCTTCGGACTAACCAAGGCACCTGCAGCGTTTATGGATTTAATGAATACAGTATGTCGACCAATGTTGGATCGGTCAGTGATAGTTTTCATATATGATATTGTCATCTATTCTAAGAATGAAGGTGACCACCACAGTCACCTAAGGGAAGTTTTGGAGATTCTGAAGAAGGAAAAGTTGTACGTAAAATTCTCCAAATGCGCATTCTGGCTTAGGGAAGTTCAATTCCTAGGTAAACCCAAACGGCATTATGGTAGATACTGCAAAGATCGAGACAGTAAAAGAATGGAACGTCCCAAAGACACCAACAGAGATAAATAGTTTTCTGGGTTTGGCAGGTTACTATAGGAGATTCATCAAGGATTTCCCGAGAGTAGCCTCGCCATTAACGAAGTTAACGCGTAAGGAAGTAAAGTATGAATAGGGTCCAACCCAAAACAATGCGTTTGAAGAATTAAAGACACGATTGACCCAAGGTCTAGTCTTAACCTTACCTGAGGGAAATGAAGACTTTGTAGTCTACTAATACGCTTCGGGTCAGGGATTGGGTTGTGTACTTAAGCAAAGAGTAAAAGTGATTACTTACGCCTCGCTACAGTTAAAGGTTCACGAGGTTAACTACCCAAATCACGATCTGGAATTGGCGATGATGGTTTTCACGTTAAAGATATGGAGACACTATCTGTACGGGGTTAAATGCATCATTTACTCCGATCACAAGAGCCTAAAGTACTTTTTTGAAAAAAAAGGAATTAAACATGAGACAAAGAAGGTGGTTGGAACTGCTAAAATATTATGACTGTGAGATATTGTACCATCCAGGCAAGGCAAATGTAGTGAGTGACGGCTTAAGCAAAAAGGGAGAGTCGACGCCTATCCGGATTAAATCATGTCAGTTGATTATAACCCCAGATCTGATGAATGAAATAACAAAGACACAAGATGAAGCATTATTAGAAAGGAATGTGAAACAGGAAAGAATAATGGGACAATAGAGTAATCTGGAGACCAATGCGTACGGTGTACGAACCCGTTATGGTCGGATGTGGATACCTAAGATTGGTGAACTTAGGACCAAAATCCTTGATGAATCCCATAAGTCTCGCTACTCTATCCACCCCGGAACAAACAAAATGTATCAAGAACTGAAGAAAGAATATTGGTGGCGTGGCATGAAGAATGATGTAACAGAATATGTGAGCAAGTGCCTAACTTGTTCTCTAGTCAAGGCTGAGCACCAGAAACCATGCGGTAAAATACAACCTTTGCCGATACCAGAATGGAAGTGGGAAGAGATCACAATGGACTTCATTACCACGCTACCGCGAACAGCTAAAGGCAATGATACCATTTGGGTGATCGTCGATCGCTTGACGAAAAGTGCTCACTTCTTACCAATACGTGAGGCTTCTTCGTCTGAGAAGCTAGCAGAGTTGTTCATCAACGAAATTATAAGCAGACATGGTATGCCAGTGTCGATCGTGTCTGACGGGGACACACGACTCACGTCAAGATTTTAGAACAAATTCAATGAAGCAATAGGCACTAGACTGAATATCAGCACCACTTACCACCCTCAAACCGATGGTCAATCAGAAAGGACCATTCAGACCATGGAAGACATGCTTCGGGCCTGTATCATTGATTTTGGTGGGAGCTGGGATAGCCACCTGCCTTTGGCAGAGTTTTCGTATAACAATAGCTATCACTCAACCATTGGCATGCCGCCATTTTAAATGTTGTATGGAAGAAAAAGTAGAACCCTGGTCTGTTGGGGGAAAATTGGACAAAAAGACTTTGAAAGTCTCGAAGTGTTCAAAGCTACTTCCGAGAAATTCGACCAGATAAAAGCACGCATGAAAGCCACAAAAGACAGACAAAAATCATATGCGGACAAGAGAAGAAAAGATTTAGAGTTTCAAGTAGGGGACATGGTACTGTTGAAAGTGTCTCACTGAAAAGGAATTATCCGATTCAGAAAACATGGCAAACTAAGTCCAAGGTTTGTCGGACCTTTCAGAATACTAGTAAGAGTTGGACAAGTTGCTTACAGACTTGACCTACCCGATGAGCTCAGTGGAATTCACCCTACATTCCACGTGTCGCAATTACGCAACTGCCTTCATGATGACACGGCTCACGTACCATATGAAGAGATTGAGGTAGAAAACAGTCTAAACTATGTAGAGGAACCAATAGCTATCCTCGATCGAGCCGAAAAACTACTGCGCAATAAGTCAATTCCTTTAGTCAAGGTACAATGGAAAAAAAGAGTTTCAGAAGCTACGTGGGAGAAAGAGAACGAAACGAAGGAACTGTATTCGCAGCTGTTTAACTAGTAAAGAGTTTCGAGGACGAAACCCCTTTAAGGGGGTAGACTTGTAACATCCCGAAATAATAGAAATGAATAAATAATGGCAAGAGCGGGATTTAAAATAAAAGGAAGAGGAAACGGGCTCGGGCTTGGCTCCCATGGGTCGAAGGGGGAGCCCAAGTATATAAAGAACAAATTAGAAAAACCCACCTCATTATTCATCTTCTTCACTACAACCTAAAGAGAGAGAGACTAGAAAGAGAAAGCTCCAAAGATCCACCTGAGACCTTCGTATTGCTCTAGATCATTCCTGGAACAATCCCAGGGACTAGAGAAGAAGGAATCAAGTGAAAACAAGTTTATTGTCCGAAAGTGGGTTTTAGGGTATGAAAGTTGGTTTTAGGGTTTATATGGGTTTTTCACATAAAGATGGGATTTTTACGTATGAAATTGCATAAAAAGTATGTATCTAGCTTCATGGAAGCTAGATACAAGTTTTGGACGTAAAAAGATCGAAGCTTGGATCAAAAACGAAGAATTTGATCATGAATAGATAAATCGTCCGAAAACTCTATGAATGGTCTGAAAACTATTGCTCGTTCGAAAAGTATCTCGGACAACATGATTTCGGATAGATATTTTTGAACGAATAAGTTTTCGAACAAGAGATTTCGAACGAAATAGTTACATAATGAAAGATGTTTCTAACTAAATAGTTTTCGGTCGAAAAAGATTTCGACCAAGATAGATTTCGACCAAGAAAGATTTCGACCTAAGAAGATTTCAGATAGATAGATTTCACATGAACCATGTAGGTTATAACCTTGTTCCATTCGTGACCCTTGACAGATCTGTTAGCACCTACCTAACTCGGAGCTCCTAAGTATTCTTCGAGAACTGCTCATCAGGTGAGTTCAATTTGCCCCTTATGTGTTACGTGCAAATGATTTTAAATAATTTTGGGGCTGAAGTGTGTACATGATATGAATAAATGTTATGATACGTGTTATATGACAATACATGTTGATAATAAGTATTACAAGTATGATTATGAATAATTGAATATGATAAGGATGTTATGAATAAAGAAATGAAAGTATGACATAACGTATAAGTATGAAATCTTGCTTTATATTATATATACTAGCTTAGACCCCGTGTAATACATACGGGTGAAAAACATCAATGCATAAATTTCTCAAATTTTATTTATGTATTTTACAGGTGTAAAAATGTATTACTGTATGCTAAGGATATAAAACAAAATTCAAAATATGTAAAAAATAATATATAATTGGGTTTCAGAAATACGTCAATTACTATTTAATGTAATTTGACTTTTATTTACTATTTGATTGAAAATAAAAATTACATAATTAGATTTTAAAGTTTTTTTTATAATAAAGGATAATTTAAAATAAATATGTTTTATTAGTATAATTAGTAATTTATTAAAAGATATTGGTGCATTTAATAAGAGAGAGAGGCGGGAAAATATTGATGAGATTGAATATGGTGATGACATGTGGCATACAAAAACCTTTATTTATTATATAGTATAGATTGTTGAAGCACTTTCCTGTGACAAACACTCTAGATAGAGTCTTAGTTTGTATTTTCATGTTTGTAATTGTCTTTGTATGTAAGAGTCTTTATGTATTAGTTTATCGAGTTGTATTTACTTTTACATATTGAATGTTGCATTTTTCTCTAAGTGTTTTGCGCACTTGTATGTGTGCAGGAGAAAGCTCCTGCGTACTTAGCAAGTACGCAAGAATACCTTTACGTACTTGTTAAGTACGCAAGAGCATTTTGCCCTACGCACTTGCTAAGTGCGCAGGCATCAGGTCTTGTATAAATAGGATAGGTTGACAAAAGTTAAGTACGCGGTCATAGTTGCAAATACGCAAATTGTAATCTCAGTACTTCTCTCTGTAACCTTTACGTGTTTATAACAGAAAGAACCTTTAAAGTGATTCTCTTGTTGGTTTACTTTGTTTTAGTAAGACTCTCCGCCTAGTCACGGGTATTCCGCACCCGGTCCGACTAGTAGACCCACTTGCATGTGACGATCCGCCACACCCGAGGGACCTACAAGTGGTATCAGAGCTTTGCTTCTGATTTCGAGTGTTGTGAGTGAGTTTGGAGAGTTTCTACCGAGTTTTTACAAGCAAAAAGAGGTATTTTTGTTGATTTTTGTGATAAAATAGGGGTAGCTCTTGAGCACTATTTTAGAAGCAAAAATCACTCAAAAACTGATTTTTGTTGTGTATTTGAGTGATTTGAGAATCAAGGGTTTGTAACCCTTTGGCTCATTTGCATTGTTCATCAGTCCAATTTTTACCATCTCCGGCGAGTTTCCAGTGACCGGAATAGTTTGGTGAGAGTTGCTGAAAAGGTGTTGTGCGTACTTACCATTTCTGGCAAAAAGTACAGTTCTGTTGCATACTTAGTAAATACGCAAGATTAATCTCCTGCGTACTTACAAGTGCGCAAGACTGATCTTGTGCGAACTTAAGTTATATCCTGCGTACTTATCATTTTCTCATGCGTACTTATCAAGTACGCAAGAGCAAATCTTAAATACGCAAGACCATTTCTCAAGTGCGTAAGGCCAATATCAAGTGCTCAACTGTGTCTAAGTTTTCTGAAATTTGACTAAGTGTTCACTATGTCGAATCTTCAGAATCTTGGAAACCTTTTAAACTATGATAATGAGATCGGTACACCGCAGAAACCGCCAAAGTTGCTGAACGTAAACCATTATTCTAATTGGAAAGCACATTTCGAGCACTACATTTCTTATACCGACTCATCGCTATGGATACCAATCCTTGAGGGATATAAGCATCCCACACACATCTATCTTGATGAAACCATGCCCAAACCTATCTCTAAACTTTCTGACGAAGAAAAGAAAGCTGATGATCAAGAAAAGAAGGCTCTTGGTTCAATCACTATGGCATTAACTCGGGAATTGTTTCACAGTTTTCGAGTTTATGACAATTCTAAGGATCTTTGGAAAGCTTTACAGCAAAGATTCGAAGGAAATAGTGATATCAAGAAGAGTAAGCGGGATTTACTCCGGAAGCAGTATGAATGCTTTAGATTTTTAGAGAACAAATCTTTAGATGACCTCATCTCTAGATTCTATCATCTACAGTCGGAGTTGAAATCTTTGAACTCATGTATCCAGATGAAGAGCTGGTGGAAAAGTTTTTAGATGCTTTGCCACCCAAATTTGAGATGTACACAACCCTGTTGAGGGAGAACCCAAAATTCTATGAGTTGACAGTGGAGGAGGCAATAGGAAAGGTTCAAGCTCATGACATGAACCTAAAAAGAAAGGAGAGATCAGGAAGACCTCATATACAAGACCCTTCTATGTATCATGGGATGACTTCTACATCCAAGTCATCGGGCTCTGGAATTGCCCTTTTCACTGGAAACTCTACTGATGAAGATCACTCAAATGGTTGTGGTGGTAATGCATGCTATGCATCTGGATCAAGGTTGGGGTCTCATCATCAACATACCTCAAGAAATCCTCCCGCTACAACTTCAACTAATCAATCAACTATAGCCAAAATAGCTGAAGATCATGTAGCATTATTCTCATCGTGTATGCTTGCGTATGAGAATTTCATAGGTGGCAAGCTTACGGATCCCGAGACGATTGAAGAAGATTTTAATCAAGTGGATCCTGATGACATAGAGGACATGGATATTCAATGGAATATGGCCATGCTATTGAGGAGAGCCAAGCGTTTCCTGAACAGAACAGGAAGAAAGTTCATTGGTGGGCATTCTAATGCCAAGGTTGGCTTTGACAAATCTAAGGCCAAATGCTACAAGTGTCTGAACTATGGACACTTTGCTCGTGAGTGTTAGAAAAACAGAGCACCGGCCTTTGGTTTTACCAGACCTATCCAAGGAAACAACCATGGCTACAACAACTCAAACAACCACAATCATAGCCAAAGTGGAACGTCCAATGCACTGGTAGCTCAACAGGACGAAAGCTTTGATTGGGGTGTTCATCTGGAGGATGCCATCATTGCACAAACTTAGGTTGGTCTCATGGCTGAGATCATGGAGATGATGGAAGCTGAGAAAAAGGAAGCTTCTATGGCTGACCGAGAAGAATCTACTACTGCTTTAGAGGAGGAGAAGGAAGCTGAAGAAAAGGAAGCTTCTGTAGCAGATAAAGAGGAATCGACTACTGCTGTTGCTCTCATGGCCATTGGAGAAGCAACAAGTTCATCGTCTGAGGTAGATTCTAATCCTTTTTCTGTTATTTCATGTTCCAAATGTCTAGGGCTAAAACTTGAAAATTCTAGGCTTCAAGACAAAATCGAACCCCTAAGTATGGCAGCTCTAAACTATAAAGAAAATGAAAAACATTTTAAAGATTCAATTGAAACGTTGAAAAAGGAAAAATGTGAATATTCTCTAAAAATAAGCGATCAACAGCTTCACTTAGATGTTGCATACAAGGGGTTGGAAAAACGGAACAATGAAATCAACAAACTGCAAAATGAGATCTTGCAGTTAAAATGTTCTAATGAGAAGTTGAAAAACTCTCGTTTTGTGGTGGAACACTACGAATCTGTAGTGAGACAAATGAATGGGTTAGGGCTGGGTACTAACGCCATTCCTCCACCAGTAAGCGGGAAGTTTGTCAATAGCTTAATAGATATTGATCTCACTTGTCTAGATGAGTCCTCTGATAAGGATGATTCCCCTAAAAAGGATGAATCCTCAAGTAAGGCTAACTCCACATCTAGTGAGGAGTTCGTTACTGCTTCTGAAGATGGGTCGGTTAACACTTGCCCTGAAGGAGTAGTATCCTAGGAGTTGTTAACTGAACAGAAAGTAAAGAAAAACATTATCACTAATGGTGATAATTGCATATTAACTGAACCCGATATCATTGAAACAAATGATAAACTAAAGGTAATGCTTTATGGGGGTTATAAAAATCTTAACCAAGCAAAGAAAGAGGCTTTTTCAGCTCACTATGGGCTTGGTTACAAAGAAAATTTGCAAAAATACTATACTCCCAAACACCAAACTGTAAAGGTTCAGACTCCTGTTCATAAACCAAATCCCCCTGCTCATAATGCTGAGTTATCTAAGGCCAGATCTAATGAGCCTTACAAGAGAACTTATATAGACAAGAGGAATTATTTTCATTGTGGCTTGGTTGGTCACATTCTTGTGAACTGTCCTTCAAAGAACCAAGGGAAATGGCCTGTTGTTTCACAACCAGCTGTTATCCCTAAGTCACCATCAGTGAAACCTCCCAAACATCCAAAACAAAATGTGGTGAAACCACCAGTCAAACCGATGGTAAAGCCTAAGATCAAATCTGAAGCTAAACCATTTGTTTCAAGAAAGGTAACCCAACCTGCTGTACCTTGTGTGTCTACCTCTGGTAGTACACGTACTAGTGAGAAACCTGTGGCGAGACTCTTTAAACCACAGAGAAGGAGAAGGAACAAGAGGTTGAGAAAGCTAGAACAGCTGACTTCAGTTCAATCAGGTGAAGCTTCCACAAGTTCACCTACTGTTGTTGAACCAAAGTCTCCTGTTACGGTTAAGAAACAGAAGAGATCCTGGACTGCCAAATCCAAAACTTCTCAATCTTGTAGTCCTAATTCTTTGAAAGATTCATCCATTTTGAACAGTCATCACGACTGTGAGTTAAAGGAAGTAGTTTATTTTGAAAAGGATGGACGACCCAAGACCACAATGGCTTGTGTCTCCAAATCTAACTAATTCTTTTGTGACTCGTGCAGGGACGTCCGAAGGGTACTATCTCTAACCGCTGGTATGTAGATAGATGATGCTCCCTGCACATGACAGGAAACATGGCCTTGCTTCAAGATGTGAAACCATTCAGAGGCGGCTATGTGGCCTTTGCCGGAGAAAAAGGCGGCAGCATCACGTGTCAAGGCGTGGTTTCGAACGGTTGTGTCAGCTTTGACAATGTCAACTTTTGCGAGCAGCTGAAGCATAACCTGTTGAGTGTCTCCCAAATGTGTGACAAGGAGTACTCGGTGATGGTTGACAAGTCCGAATGCCTGATTCTCAAACCTGGTTTTGAAGTTCCCGAAGACTGGATTCTGATGAGAGCGCCAAGAACAAACGACACCTATCAGATCGATATGAGCGTGGCAACAACCACCTCATCAGTTGCTACCTGTTTGCTTACCAAAATGACAGAGCTTGACTCTATCTTGTGGCATAGGAAACTCGGACATATTTCGTATCGTAAAATGAATCATCTTGTCCGAAACGGTTTGGTACCTGGGGTTCCTAAGCTGAGATTTACCGTTGTAGATGACTGTATGCCTTGTAAAAAAGGCAAACAGCAATGGATGTCTCACAAGCCCAAGCTCCAAAACTCTATTGATACCCCTTTGGAGCTATTACACATGGATCTGTTTGGCCCCATAAGTATCAGGAGTATTGGAGGTAAGTCGTTCTGTCTAGTTGTAACTGATGATTTCTCACGTTTTTCT
This sequence comes from Smallanthus sonchifolius, assembly GCA_023525975.1. Lineage (NCBI taxonomy): Eukaryota > Viridiplantae > Streptophyta > Magnoliopsida > Asterales > Asteraceae > Smallanthus > Smallanthus sonchifolius. The sequence goes on along the minus strand of CM042033.1, from coordinate 56,162,081 downwards.
TAGGTGCATTTTTTAGGTACTAAAGACGAGACTGCTGATATTCTTCAATACTTGATCCTGAGCTTGGAATCCCTTTGCAAGCTGAAAGTAAGAAGAATAAGGAGTGACAACGGAACTGAGTTCAAGAATAATTTGATGGAGCTTTTCTGTCTTAAGAAAGGGATCCGTCACGAATTCAGCGCGCCGTACACGCCTCAGCATAATGGAATTGCTGAACGGAAGAACAGAACACTGATTGAGACTGCAAGGACTATGCTGCCGGATGCAAAGCTTCCTGTCACTTTCTGGGCAGAAGCCGTTAATACAGCTTGTCACGTCTTAAATAGAGTTCTGATTGTGAAGAGGCACAACAAGACTTGTAACGAGTTGATTAACAATCGACTTTCCAATCTTGATTACCTAGTTCCTTTTGGTAGTCCCTGTTCCTTGTTGCTACAGTACAAAGACCGCCAGTCTAAGTTTCATGCAAAAGCGGTGGAAGGCATCTTCTTAGGATACGTTGCCAACTCTCCTTGCAAGAGAGTGTACAACATAGGAACTCGTATTATCGGGGAATGGTTCGAAGTGGATTGTAGTAAACACAGCATTCCACCCGAACCAACAGGTCCAGCTTGGGGTTTTGATTATGATGCGCTATTCAAGTCATTCAATCATCCTGATCTATCTGCAGTTGACGCCGCAAATGTTTATGAATTATTAGGTGGCGACAATGACTCCAGTTTCTCTACTCGTGCTACTGTACCGATTATAACTCCTGATTCCAATGATGCATCTGCATCTAGAACTCATGACAGTGATAACAGTGAAGGTGTTCATGTCGTTGGAGATGACGCTCAAGCTAATCCTAACACAACTGTAGGAAATGAAGCTACAGCTGATCCAATTAACATTGAATCTTCTTCTTCTGGAACACAGGAAATGGGGGAGTTAAGCACAAACCTCTATTCAGAAATTCAGGAACTGATTGTACCAGAGACGATAGTGCATAGGAATCATCCAATCGACAACATTATTGGTGATCCTTATGCCGGTGTTCAGACTCGTCATCGAACCATCACTGAGAAAACCAGTCTTTACACAGAGATACTTGACATTGGTGTCATGGAAACATGTCTGCATGATGCATTCGTGTCCCAGTTAGAGCCGAAGAATGTGAAGGAGGCTCTCATCGACAACTGATGGATTGACGCGATGCAAGATGAATTGTCTCAATTCCAAAAGTTGCACGTGTGGGATTTGGTTGACTTTCCAAAAGGCTTTCAGCCAATTGGAACCAGATGGGTGTTCAAATGCCAGACGGATGATCGTCATGTTGTTGTGAAGAACAAAGCAAGATTGGTTGTTCAGGGTTTTTACCAATAAGAGGGCTTGGATTACACGGAAGTATATGCCCCAGTTGCTAGAATTGAGGCCATTTGACTGTTCTTGGCTTATGCCACATATGTCGGCTTCAAGGTCTATCAACTTGATGTAAAGAGTGCTTTCCTTTATGGTAAAGTTCATGAAGAGGTCTATGTCACTCAACCTCCCGGCTTTGAAGATCCACATAATATCAATAAAGTGTATAAGCTCGACAAAGCACTTTATGGTCTTCATCAAGCACCGCGGGCATGGTATGAGACATTATCTAAGCATTTACTGTCTAATGGTTTCGGCCGTGGACAGATTGACTCGACTCTCTTCATTAGGAAAGCAGGAGGTGACATTCTTCTTGTACATGTATACGTCGACGACATTATTTTTAGATCTACCAATGAAGGGATGTGTAGGGAATTCGAGCAGGTGATGAAGTCCATGTTTGAAATGAGTAATATGGGTGAATTGTCGTTCTTCCTGGGTCTGCAAGTCAGTCAAAGAGAGGATGGCATTTATCTACATCAAACCAAGTATGTGTAGGACATATTGTCAAAATACAAGATGAATGATAGCAGTACTTATGGCACACCTATCTCAGTCAATTATGGTCTGCATCCTGACAAAGATGGAAAGGATCTAGATAGTAGATTGTACCGTGGGATGATCGGATCACTTATGTATCTCACAGCTTCAAGACCCGATATAATGTTTGTTGTGTGCTTGTGCTCAAGGTTTCAGTCACAACCGAAGGAGTCACATATGATAGCCGTGAAGAGGATTTTCAGATATCTGAAAGGGAAACCCTGATTGGGTCTTTGGTACTCTAAGCAGCAGTCATTCGACTTCAAAGCCTACACAGATTCAGATTATGGCGGTTGTAACCTTGACCGAAAGTCAACTTCCGGTGGATGTCAATTCTTAGCAGACAGACTGGTCTCCTGGCAGTGCAAGAAGCAGTCAACGGTTTCTGTCTCAACTTGTGAAGCAGAATACATTGCTGCGGCGAGCGGTTGTTCTCAAATATTATGGATTCAGCAGCAATTGAGAGACTACGGCTTAAACTTCACTGGAACTCATTTATTCATTGACAACAATGCCACCATGTCCATCACAAATAACCCGGTGAAACATTCCAAAACTAAACATATACAAATTCGCCATCATTTAATCCATGATTGTGCTGAAAAGCATTTAATTGAACTTGTAAAAGTTCACACGGATGACAATCTTGCTGACCTTTTCACAAAGGAATTTGATCGATCCCGTTTTGAGCATCTTGTCAACTTGATATGAATGTTCAATCCTGAGTGAAAATTAATTTTTCTTAAATCAATTCAATTCATGGAAGTTAAATTTTATTTCTTTTAAATTTTATGTATAGTTCTTTTAATTTTCAAAATATTTTACAAAATCAAAAACAAAATAGAAAATGGAGAAAATTTCAAAGTTAACTTGAGAAAAGAGGAAATGATAGTACATCAGAAATGATCTAAACGTCACAGACTGCTCATATGGGAAATGATTGCGTCATGCTTACTTAATTATTTAAATTATGTTTTTAATCTGCTTATTTACAAGTAATTTAAATTGACAGTAGGTTGTATGCGTCTTTGAATCACTAGTAATGTGGAAACTAAAGTCTAAATTACAACTGTGATTTGAACCCATGTTTGCTAGTATGTGTGCGTAAAAGAATAGAAAAGATCATTATCAGATAAAGGATGTTAGATTTTGGCAATAATTTTCTTTTGAGATTAGTTTCGGGTTATGTCGTTAGCACAATTAATGCGGTTCATCTCACTGCCCATACTCACAAGTATGTAAGGAGAGATTGAATCAAGACATGTCTCTACATCAACCGTTGAGCATGTATTCACCCTTGAATCACTCCTGATTCATTGAAATCAAATCCAGATAAAAGTTGGATCCCCTTACCTTATTCAAACACCATATATATTATCCTGAATCATCATACCGATATTCAATGAAGAAAATCAAATGAAACCAAGACATATGAATCACTCGATTCTGAATTTTATGATTACTGATAATCCTTATGGATTATGCTTGATTTTTTTCCTGTGCTAATAGATGTAACTTCATTTTGAAAATTTAGAAAATCATTGGGAAAATCTTAGATGCCTTGAGATAGTGCAATTTACATTATTGTAGCATATCTGTGGGGTACACGTTGAATATCTTATAATTAATACATTAATACACAAGAACGTGATACAAAGATGCTTATGGTTTCAAATCTTATAATATTGTCAACTTGAATTACTTGTTTATGTGCTTATTATGTATGAATAAAGAGTAATCCATGACATGATCCCATATTCTTTGATGTTTATATTGTATCGTTTTTGCTAAAAGATAGTCTGATATGATCCTCTGCTCGTGTCTTTGATCAAAAAATAGTTTGTGTGAATATTTGTATATTTCTATGAGAAAAGATCAAAAAGATTTTAAGTTTATGCATAGTTCAATTTTATTCAGAAAAAATATTTGTGTTTAACCTTCCTGAATTGTATTTGAATCCTCTTGATTGAATATTTTTATCTTGTTCGTTATTTGACTTGAAAAACTTCATAAATTTGAGTTGAAAGTTTGCGCACTTAAAGGTTTGTGCGTACTTGTAAGTGCGCATGAAGTAAGCCCTACGTACTTAACAAGTACGCAAGAGTTAAGTCTTGTGCACTTGTAAATACGCAAGAGTTAAAGCGTGCGCACTTGCTAAGTACGCACGACCTTTTTGCGTGGGGTATATAAATTGGACTTAGAAAATTTTCAGAACTTCATCACTTTCAAACCGGTTCAAATTCCCTCCGACTTTTACTCAAAAATTCAAGTGTTCCTAAACCGATTTTTCATCCCGTTGTTAGTTTCATCTTCATATAACAACAAATTGGTGAGAATCTAGGCTAAATCCATCCACGAAATCGTGACTTTGGACCGATTCATTGACTTAGAAATTCTAGGTTTATTCCGTGATTTTTCGGACAAAATTTGGGTTGTTTGGGTAAATCTTTATCACTAAAACTTGATTAGATACTAGAATCGACCCTTAATTTGTCCGTATAGGTCTTGATTTTGTCCTTGACCTCGAATTTGAACCGACAGCGTCGTCGATCGACTTTTAGGTCAAAATTGGTCAAGTTAAGCAGTGTTTTGGTGTTGTTGTTGGTCCCATAGGCTAGAATCTTCGATTCCGACCTTGTGGTGACCCAATACAAACCGTTTTTGAACATCTGTTGAATTTCAAATTTCTAGAATTTTTCACCAAGTGTAGTTCTTGCGCACTTAGCAAGTACGCAAGAAGCAATTCATGCGTACTTGTTAAGTACGCAAGAGGAAATTCCGACCAACACTTGGGAAAAATTTCTAAGTCTGAAATTTCAGTTCAAAGAGTAACTGCTATACTGAGTCATGTTTATTCATTTCCAATGATACTTGTTGTTCTGATTCTGTTTTCTGTGTGTTTTTGCAGATCATGGCTCGGGCGTTTACTAACGAATTCAATCTGTTAGCGAACACGGAACCAGAATGGAAGGGTGCAGCACTGCAGTATAGAGAAATAGTTGATTTATTGAACCGTTCAAGAATCAGCTACGCTATTTCTACTGACCCGGTCGTTTCAAGACCCTATCTGGAGCAGTTTTGGGAGACTGCGGAGAATGATTGCACGGTAACCCCCAACGTTATAAGGGCTACCGTTGCTGGTCATGCTATCGCTTCCTCTGATGATACTATTAGAAGGGTCCTTCAATTCAGAGATCTCTCGACCGACCCGACAGCCTATTCAGACTACTTTGTGGACGGCTGTTGGAGACAAAGAATGGGTTATGTCAGTGCGAGAGACTATGCTTCATATAAGAAGATGTGGGTGCTAGACCAATGGAGATACTTCGCCCACGTCATGATCATGTGCATCTCATCAAGGAAAGCTGGAAAGGATGCCATGGGTCATGACCTTGCAGCAGCCATGGTTGGCCTATCTCTCAATAAGGGCTACAACTTCTCCCACTACATATTCAAAGCCATCAATGACCAGATCAACACGGCGGAGAGGTTTAGGTTCTTATTATACCCTAGGTTTGTGCAACTTTTGATTAACGACGCGTTGCCAAACCTGCCTGCTATAGGGGAGAGACTGCAAGTGAAGAGGGTGGACAAAAGAGTGTTCACACAATTCTTAAAGCCAGGCAGTGTAGAACCTACCCTTGTGTATACAGAACTCTTTGGCGACCTAATCAATGAAGCATATGTGGCACCAAGTGACTGGAGATGGTATAGTCATGATTCGGAGCCTGAATTGAGTGAACACTCCGATGAACAACAGCAACAACAAGTGGAGGAAGTGGAAAGTGATGATGGATCGTCTGATAGTGGAGACGAAGAAGGAGGAAATGATGGTGCTGAGGGATCCAACTCGGAAGAGATAGAGTCAGATTCTTCTGATTCCGATGATGCACCATCGCAGGTACACCCAAGGAGAACGACAAAGGTAACCCTACCTGAGTCGTCCTCCAAGAGAAAGCGACAGTCTTCTAGCAGCGAATATGAGCCAAACTATGACTCTGACGCTGCTATACAAAGACAAAGACGTGAAAGCATTCACAAAAACAGGTGCGATAGGCAACATCTTTCTATCCCCAGTGAAGTGGAGGCTCAGCAGCAAGTACAAGTTACAGCTGCGAGTTCTGATTCAGCCTCCACCCCACCTTCACAGCAACTATATCGTAGGAGGAGGAGGCCACAGGTGCAACTTGACGTAGCCGTCACTTCAATCACAGAGATGATTCCTGTGATAGTGACCCTCCCTACCACATCTGCTCAGGTGGCGGTGACTGCTCCAATTCTCACGGAGTCAGTCACCATCACCCCTACCATAACTCCTACAACCCTCATCACATCCTCAATCCCAACAACCACCATTGAGCCTTTAAGTCAACCCTTCAATTATGGAGATTTCACACAAGGGTTTGACTTCGATACCATCTTCTCCTCCCTTATTCACAATGCCAAGGCGTCATCATCTAGACATCCTGATTCGAATGCTGCAAGGATAGATGTTCTGGAAACCCAAGTTGCTGGATTACCGGAGACTATTCGGAAATCAAAGGAGGAGTCTGATGCTCAACAAGCACAGATTAATTCTTTGGTAGACGAAGTTAGAATCCTACGTAGCCAGAGAGCGGGGACTGATGAAAGAATGAAGAACGTCATGGCCCAGAACGAGCTCCTAATCAAGACAAATGAAATGATTATGGATCACAGGTCATCCTTGAAGCTGAGGTTTGATACTCAAAGGAAAGAGCATGAGCTGATGGTCAAACTAATTACTGATCTGACCAAGAAGCTTGATGCTCAGGGGGAGAAAGAGAAAGAGAAAGAGAAAGAGAAAGAGAAGTAGAAAACCACTGGTGATGAGGCTTGTCATCCTGTTGACTTGACTAAGGATGACGACAAAGACAAGGATCCCGAAGCCGGTCCTAGTGGAGGTGAGCACCAAGCTTTAGCAATTGTGCCCATCTCTGCTATTCCAATATCTACTCATCAAGAGGGTGGTGATACCTCTGGTGGTGGTGGTGACAAAGGAAAGTCAGTGGCTGAAGTGCTTAAGGACTTATCTGATGATGAGATCCTATACCTAGAGCCTGACTATTCCAAGGAAGCACAGATCGATGCTCTCTTTAATCTAGAAGAAGAAGAGATCGACTCTGGTGACGATTGGGATGATGATGAAGATGTTGTAATTGAAATTCCCAAGGGTGACGGGGAAGGAGAGTACGAGTTAGAAGATGGAGAGATCTTTGAATTTCCATCCTTCGAAGCTCAGCTCGACACAGGTTCAGTCGAGCATGCTAGTAATGTGGAGGCCTTGACTGAAGCCTCCCCAGTTGACCCTACACCTGTGGACCCAGAGGCACCGAAAGAAAAAGATATGCCTTCTACTTCATCAAAGGGTCCAGCTCCTGTGTGGCAAAAGACGTCTATAATAGACAAACAAGGAGCAACAGGGATGATCTTGACTGTAAGGTTCGAGGAGGATAAGCAGTTGTTCGCAATCAAAAGATCTGGCGGGGTTCAATACTTGAAACCCACCAGTGAAGCGTTCAGCTCCTTACCCAAATACGACCTTGTGAACCTAGCAAACCGAGAGCTGCTGGGTAATTCTAATCACGCAGTGGCGATGGGTTTGTGGGTGGTTCTGCAATGGGAAGCAAGATCTGGGAAATTCGAGATGTTCAAGCCTCAAGTGCCCAAGAGAGTCAAGGATAAGCACGCTAGACATCCTGTGACTAAGAAGCAGTTAAAGAAATTGGTATACAAGCCAGTGCTATGTGAAACTAAGATTCCCCTGAGCAAGTTATCTCAGGATATTCTTGGTGACATGTGGTACTGGTACGTAGATCTAAAGACGGGCGAGGCTGTGATTATGGGTAAGGTACGTTCAGAGAGTGGGAACATAGTGCCAAAGGAACTGATCAGAATATTTGATGAAGTCCGCTTCATCAACTTTTCTGTGAAAGATCTGGAGGCACTAGCAGACAGGTATTGTGTGTACACTGATGAATAGACAAAGCTCCTTGCTTCTAAATATGACAAGGTGATTAAGTTCTGCCTTGAATACAAGAAGAAGATGGAAGCTAAAGATCAAGCGCTGTGAAGACTGAAGAATGAAGACTGAAGACGATGATGATCCAGAGCTGTTGTCAAGGGGGAGTTTGTTGAAGCACTTTCCTGTGACAAACACTCTGGATAGAGTCTTAGTTTGTATTTTCATGTTTGTAATTGTCTTTGTATGTAAGAGTCTTTATGTATTAGTTTATCGAGTTGTATTTACTTTTACATATTGAATGTTGCATTTTTCTCTAAGTGTTTTGCGCACTTGTATGTGCGCAGGAGAAAGCTCATGCGTACTTAGCAAGTATGCAAGAATACCTTTGCGTACTTGTTAAGTACGCAAGAGCATTTTCCCTGTGCACTTGCTAAGTGCGCAGGCATCAGGTCTTGTATAAACAGGATAGGTTGACAGAAGTTAAGTACGCAGTCATAGTTGCAAATACGCAAATTGTAATCTCAGTACTTCTCTCTGTAACCTTCAAGTGTTTATAATAGAAATAACTTTTAAAGTGATTCTCTTGTTAGTTTACTTTGTTTTAGTAAGACTCTCCGCCTAGTCACGGGTATTCCGCACCCGGTCCGACTAGTAGACCCACTTGCATGTGACGATCCGCCACACCCGAGGGACCTACATATATATTGCATGTTTATGAATGTATGTAAACATTATGGACGCTTCGATGATAACGACTATATTGGTAGACGGAAGACCACGTGATTATTTTACAGCCGGGACATATACGGACCTTCATCAGCTAGCCATTTGAAAGGAAATAACAGACGGGACATTCGTGTCGGACGATTGCAGTAATAAGCAGAACGGTTGCATAAATGATAGTCGCGTGGGAAATGAATGCCTTAGGGCAGACGGGCGAATAAACGGACTATGACGGTAGGACCGTTTTAGATGGACGGACGAAGGTTGCCGGATGGTTTTATGATATGATGGATGGTTTCTAGTGCCGGACGGTTTACAGAATGGACTACGACGGTAGTTTTATGACGTTTATCTTTGTGACTTATGATATGTCTTAAATTATACATATTTTGCATGCATAACTATCCCCATATTCATCACAAATATTAACAAAATGATAGGAATTGATAACTAATCTATTCATTTGTGTTACAATCGGATAATTGACCTTGGTATGCCAAAAGATGAAGAAATCACTCAAACTCAAGGAGAAATCAGCATTCGGAAGTCAATTAAACAAAACCGAACGTAGGAAGTCAAAGCTGGAAGTCAAAAAGTCAACAGGGAGCCAAAATTCCCAATGCATGGTCGTGCATTTGGGGTTTTGCCTCCCTATACCTCTTAAAGCTGTCAAGATTGCCCACGTGCAAGAAAAGGGTACTTTGCATGCCCATGCAATCCAATGCACGGCCGTGCATTGCCAAAATCTTAGCCTATAAATAGCAAGCTCATTCTAGTGTTTTAGATATCCAAGACTGAGAGGTGTGAATGCCTTAGTGCTCTGCTAAGAGCCGGAACTCTCTTAGTTTTGGTCCATTTTAGCTTTTCTTTGTTTATTTTATGTTTTTAGTCTTGTAATATGAAATAATTCTTCTCATTCGGGTAATCAAGAGGCAACCTATACCCACTCTCCCTTGGTGTTGGAACACTTCCACACATTATCTAAGGGTTAGTAGAGTCACTTGTATGGTCATTCGTGGCTAGTCCTCTTGCGTTGCTCGGGTTAGTTGATCTTTAATTAATTAATGAATTATTTTTAGTAAGTTATGTTTTTGAAGTCTTTCTTATAGTTTATCTTAAAAAGACCAGAATAAGTGATCTTTAAACCAACTTAATAATCTTAAATCTTGTAAGTTACTTAGGCGAGTCCTCTTGTTTGAGAAGCTTATTCGGGTTTGTACGGTCTATATACAATCTTGGTGTTAGCAACGGCCGAGTTAGTATTTATTTATTATTATGGGTTGATTGGAGGTTGGGGTATTCAACGGGTCATTCGAGTCCTAACTGGACCTTATGAAACGTGTCGGTATTTCTTTACCTCTCTCGTGTTAGCTTGCAGAGGACTCCTAGCTGGGGCCATAGGGCTTGATCTTGAGAATAAAAGCTTTATTTATTTAAAATATTATTATAAGTAAAGACAACTATTTTAAGAATATAATTTGTTAGCTCCGAGCGTTCATAAAGTACCTTTGGAGGAAGTTGCACATTTCGACTTTCCAGAAGAAGTTACAAGACAAGTACGTCAGTCAAAGGATAATCTTAGTCCGAATAATGAAGCATGGGATGGACTTGAGACCCCGTTTAGGGTCCTGAGATTCATTAGGAACAGTTGGCTAACCGTATCCACTGTTCTGTTACAAAATACTAGCTCCTCCATCGAAAGGGTTAGTACTAGTAACTATAACCAACCTTACTTTAAATATAACGTAAATTAACAAGTGATAACAACCAGAGTAACATCTTAAACGAGATAACATTTCTAATTGAATTTCTTATCGTTTTTACTTTCTTATAAACAAAACCCATTTTCCAACTCATTATCATAGTCAGACAATAGTGAGGGTTGAGTACGGGATCCGTGTCCATGGTTCGATACTTGGTTCTTACCCATACTATACGACGTTGCGATAGGTACACTTGTATGTTGTATGTGTGATTAGTTGAAGTATTTATCATTTTAATTTATAAATTTAAAACCTGATTTTGTGTAACTCTAAAACCAAACATTAAAAATTATATTATCATATCACTTAACTCATCGCATCAAGCTCTTGGTGTTGATATCAGAGATATAATTATATATATTTTTATTTACACTAAAACATGCTTATCAACTTACGTAAGCATTATGACGGGTTGATCACCTATATGTGTATGACATTTGAATGTGCACCAAGAAATAAGCATGTATGTATGAATGTACGTGCTCATTATGAATGATATATGAAAGCAGTAAAGTAAAGAAAATACAAACATATGTATATATATTTATTCATATATATTTTTCTCATAAGATAAAGTAAATATCTTATTGCTTTTAAACTAGAACTCATCAGCGTTAGCTGACTTTTAGTATGTACTTCAGCTAGCAAGAAGAAGGGGCGTACTAAGGTGTGATGGCTACTCGGCACAACTAACATCCCATTTATTTGAAACTTATGTTAAGACAATGTTTATGCTTATTGTTAATACTTCTGCTGCTATGTTATGTATTTGACTTATTGTACGTTTCCATTAAGTTGAATGATTTTAATTAAAGTTCAGTATTGATGACTATGTTTATGAGTAAATCCAACAAGTGAGGTCTCCCAGGAAAGGGGCCTTACAATACAGGGGCAACAACTAGTCTGACGGTTTTGATTATGGCTCAGGGTAATTACAATCTTAACATGTGTACTTGATCATCTGCGGATGGTTACTATTACATTTTTAAATTTATTTACTTACTTTTTATCGAGTCGCAAAACATGCGTGCTCACCAACTACTTGTATAGTTGACCCGTTTTTTAAACATGTTTTTCAGGTAAACAAAACTGAAGAAAAGATTGGTTATGGGGACTTACTTTTGGGATTATGACTTGGTTTTTGGTTATGTTTTTATGTGCTTGGATTGATGCATGTAGACAATTTGACATGATACTTTGGTTGTTTGGTTTGTAAAACATTCTCTTTTGGTAAGCATGTAGTGGTTTTTTGAAATTTGCAATGTACCCATTAGCATTCTCTTGCACCTAAGTGTTTGATGCACCGCTCTCGTCTCACCTCCGTGTTTCCGCCTTTGGCGGGGTGTGACAATATATATATATATAAAGAGAGAGATAGAGCAAGTTTTAAATACAAATGATTGTTATTGTGCGAAGGTACGAAGTATTATGGACCATTGATCTAGGAATTCAAGGGTTGAGATGAAGGGTATGCCTAGTCAACTTGTTTTTATGTGTGAAAAGAGTCTGAAAGGGTAAAATTGAAATAGCCTATCTTTGCTGACTTTTTTCAAATTCCTCCATTTTTTTAAAACACGTATAACTTTTATAAATGACATTATTTTTTAAAAACAATTACACCATAAAATCGAGCATTTTATTCTCTTTAATTTGAGTATAGTCTTGCTATACTTTTATTTTTTTTTTAAATTAACTTTTTTTTTTAAAATGGCGATGTGCTGTGCGTATAACATGCGTGATTATGGTCATAAATTATAACAAAACATGTGTGATTATGCGTATATGCGTTATTATGCGTAACAAATGCGTTATTATAAAACATACGTGATTATGGTCATGTGTTACTATAAAACATACATGATTATGGTTATGCGTTATTACAAACATGTGTAATTATCATTTTAAACATACGTTATTATCATTTTAAACATGAGTTATTATCATTTTAAACATGAGTTATTATCATTTTAAATATGCGTTATTATAGAACATGCGTTATTATTATGACGCGGATGCATTTACCCCTCGCCTACTAAACACGTGTCGCATGCTGCTGTCTTCGTACGCTAAAAGCCGTTTGTACAATAACCGGAACCTATATATATATATATATATACACATATATATAGGGTTGAGTTCATGAGAAAACTCATTTTTATAAGAAAACCAAAAAACTCTCCCCTCAATTTTTAAACTTTAATAACTGTTTCATACTTTATTATTATTTTTTTTTAAATTACACCAATAAATTAAGCATTTTTTATCTTTAATTTGAATATAATATTGTTATATAAAAAAATAAAAAATTAACGTGTCGGACTTTTTCGATACTACATATATGTAGTATCGTAATGTGCATGTTGATACTACATAAATGCAGTATGATGATACTGCATATATGCAGTATATGCAATTTAATGATACTGCATATATGTATTATGATCATATGATGATACTACATATATGTAATATGATCATACTACATATATGCAGTATGATCACACTAAATATATGTAGCATCGAATAAATTTGACATGTTAAAAAAGTTTCTTTTTAATATAGCAATATTGTACTCAAATTAAAGATAAAAAAATGCTCGATTTTATGGTGTAATTTTTTTTAAAAAATGATAACGTATGAAAAAGTTATTAAGGTTTTAAATTTACGAGGGGGAATAGTTTTCTAGTTTTCTTATGAATTATAAGTTTTCTCTTGATCATCTCCTTATATCTATACTACTATATAAAACATATTGGATGGACATGTTTGTAATTTACCAAACAATTAAGACACCTAACACAAATTGTTATGCATAAGGTACACCTTACCAACGCATAAAATGTGTTCAATTACCATTTAACCCCACAATTAAAGCGTAACACTCAATAAATATCATTATTTAATGCACATGAAATTATTTAATTCACTACATTAATTATTATTTTATTTATAATATTTAAATTTACATTTACTATTTATATTTTTATAACTAAATACTATTTAAATTAAGTATTAAGTTTTGTAAAATTTCATATTTTACAAGTTATAAGAGAAAACAAAATATTTCCAAAATTAAATATAAAGATTTAGATAATTTAAATACTAAAATTGTAATTTTTTTTATAAAAATAATAGGTGATTAATTAAATTAATTTAGCATTTCAAAAACAATAATTGTATTTTTAGTTAAATAATAAGGAAATGGAAAAAAAAATTAAAAAAAATAGAAAAATAATAATTGCAAAAGAGAAGAACCAGCAGGGGAGTCATCGAACCTGCGCCGTGCGCACGCGCATGTGGGCGTGGCACGCGAACCACCTGGGTCGGCACCCATTTATAATCTACATCCGTTTCCGCTTGTATATGTATATAACAAACAAATAAATAAATAAATGAAGTAGCTTGGAAAAGGGAAGAACTGGCCGTGCGTGGGGGTGGGGTTGGGGTTTGGGCTTGAACCAACGCCACCTACGTGTGGGTGTGGAACGCGAACCAACTGCGCTAACGCTCACTTTTGCTCTCAATCAATTTCATATATACACACACACGTACATACATAGATAAAAGTTTTCACGTGGCAACACCCCATTGGTTGGGTTTATTGTTCATTGTCATCCATTTCTAATAGGGTGTATAATAATTAAAAATGTACAATTTTAGAGACAATCCGTTAACTACCGTTTTAAAAATCTTCACACCAAACCCGCCAGGTTGGTCGAAACGACCGACCGACCAAACGGGAAATAACGGTTAAGGTTTTACGGCTTAAATCATGCCACGATGAAAGATAACAAATTCATTTACAAATCACGTCTACGAGAATCCAATCCATATGATGCGAGACCTGAGGATCACTCCGGAGCTTTCCTACATACAAAACATCAATTTGTATATGATTAGTATAGATAAGTAGCCCTAGGGACCTCTCCGCAAGTCTCACATTGACTACTAAGTCCGTAGACTCCCCCTTCATTGGTAAAACCCAAGAAAAGTCATTTTTAAGAATAAAAATTTCCATCATGGTTGTGTTCAGAATGAACACAACCATGTTCCCTGAACACGGTTGTGTTCTGAAGGAACATGGTCGTGTTCCCTTTCGCTCCAGAAAAAGCATAGTTTTTTATGTTCCCATATAGCATCTACTATTCTCACCATTTCTATAATTTTTTGCATATAACAAGTATCTAAAGCATATTTACTTGTTTTTCGACCACCTAGTGTCTACCACATTAACTAACATCAATTTGTTAGTTTATCCACCCCCATTACGAGCACCACTACTCGTTTTCCGTTTTCACCCATTCCGACCCGTTTGCATCTTTAAGGCGTTATTGAACATAAACTTATATTTAAACTCCATATAAGCCTACCCTCATTTACTAACATATATTTGTTAGTTTTTCATCCCCAAACCCGAGTACACTACTCGTTTCCCACTCATTAAGCATTTAACAACAAGTGTTATTAATGCGTTAGTTTACGTACATATCAACCTACAACTTTAGACATATAACAACCCATACTCATCTTGTGTTTTACCATTCTTTCAACTTGACATATCCACATGTCTGACAAGAGATCCACCTCTCACTTTCTCACATGGAGTATTTGACTCCATGCCGACCCATGAAGTATCAACACTTCATGTCACTTGTGAAGTACTTGACTTCACTTTCACCCGTGAAGTACTTGACCTTACTACCACCCGTGAAGTATCCACACTTCACGTAAACACCTCCATGAAGTATCCACACTTCATATGATAAACCAATTTATCATTTTACTACCAACGGTTGACTTTTACCACATAAGTCAATTTTAGTCTAATATTACCACATGCTTTTAGGGGGACTCAAGTAGATTCCCTCATCTTTCGCAACTCGATTCCCTCATCCATAAGGACAATGGGAAATACGAATCCCTAGGACAATGGAAAATCTTTATACCTTTCCTTCATTCTACATTTAGTTGACTCTTGACCACATTGAGTCATTTACATCATTTATCCACATATCACATATTAGTTTGACCATTAACCACATAAGTCAACTTTCATTTATTTACTACATTTATACAATCAAGTTTGACTATTTACCACATAGTCTAATTACACATATTTACCACATTTGCACATTTAAGTTTGACTATTAACCACATAGTCTAATTACACATTTTTCAACATAAAAGTTTGACCCTATACCACTAAGGTCAAATTACACCAATTTTACCATTATCTACAATGGTTTGACTTATACCATATTAAGTCAATTTTATATCAATTCCACCATTATCCACAATGGTTTGACTTATACCACATTAAGTCAATTCACAACAAATCACCACATTTAGTTGACTATATTCTACATAGTTCAACAACACCACTTTTACTAAGTGTCATTCATTAGTTTGACTAATTTTCTCATTATGTCAACTTCAACAATCCTACCACATTCATACTTTACTTTGACCATTTACCACATAAGTCAAAATCGACGTACAACACATAAATAGAAATAACAACGCATCTATTTACATATAACTACTACTTATCTACTACTAAGTAAGTGCAAAACACTTACCTTTGCCAATGAAGATTCCAATTCGTCTTCAAAGCTAACATCTTTAACGCCTGATCACCTAAATATTTCACATGTTTTAGTAATCTAATTTACCGCAACACATACATTAATTGGAGTTTAACACGCACCCAAGATCATATGATCTTCACTATCATCTAATCTTAGTTTATTAAGCTTCACACAAGCTTTTATCCATTTAAGTAAATTCCACCCATTTTGACCCGTTAAGGATTTCACCAAATTTCCACAATTTCATCAATTCATAATTCACTAATTCAATTGAGTTTTATACATGAAAATGTGTTTATCTTACACCGTAAACACTTATCCATACTCAATTCAATATTTAAACACTTCCAATTATAAAACCCCCAAATTAGGTTCTCAAGAACCCTAATTTCCAAATCATCAAATTGATTGAGGTTTCTTATTAACTAAAGTGTCTATTACCACCGTAGACACTTACCAACCCTCAATCCATCATTTAAACATCCTCAAATATAAAACCCCCAAATTCCTCTCAAGAACCCTAATTCTTGAATCTCCAAATCGGATGTTAACATGATGTTATTAACTACTCTTTAACACTAATCAAGATAGATTTTAACTTTAAACAAGTTATTAACCATAATCAACCACCAAATCAGCCCCTAGCTTGATTTTTATAAAAAAACCCACCAAGAACACAATCCATGGTGAATCAAGAGATGAGAAGACTACTTACTTGATGATTTGAAGAAGATATGCTCACTAAATTCTTCAATTTCAAGCATGCAACATCAGATTTAGCCATGGTTCTTCTCTCCCTCTTTCTCCTTGCTCTTTCACGATCCAAACACACACACAAGTGTGTGTTTGTGTGAAGCCCCTAGCCATAAAATCTGAGTTTTGGGAAGTCACACAACAGCCATGAACTTCTATAATTGACTCCTTTCACCCAAACTTGTAAAAACTCCATATTTGCAACAAACGTCTAACTTTTCATTTTGTTTATTTACACCCTTATAGTATATTTAACATATTATATTATAAACCTGAAAGTTCGTTCGTTACACACGAACTGAAGGTGAAACTGTGGATCTTCAATTATTGCGGAAATGAAATTAAGCTAAAATATTGGAAGATAATTATTTATAACTATTTAAATGCTTAAGTATATAATTACTAAATATTTACATAGTTATAATAATAATAATAATAATAATACTCAAATATAATCAGTGTTTAAGACAGTTCGGGTTAGATTGCGCTCTCCAAAACAGCCTCGGTGATACCTGAAGCTTTGCGTGGGCCAACCCACTAGTATATATATATATATATATATATATATATATATATATATATATATATACTGTTACGACGTGATTATTTTTATTTATATTTCGGTGTAAATTCCATTCAAAACGAAGTTGTGCGTCATAATGTACAAGTCATTAAATCACAAACATACGAGTTGTCAAGCTGATTCGACATTTCGATTTTTTCATAGTTTCTTTTTCTTTTTTTCCTGTAACTTTTAAAATATGATTCTTTATAAAATTCAAATTTGTACGTGCTTATTTCTATCTATAGTTTTTTTTCCGTTGCACCGTGCCTATTTTTATAAATGTTGCGACGTAAATTTTTAAGCAACTTCATTTTCGACGTTAGTTTTTTTCACGGTTTTACGCCATCACCGCAACGCAGTGTTACTTCTTTTTTTTTTATAACAACGTAAAAAAATTATTTTCCTTATATAAAGTTACGTGCGTTATCAACGTCCTCTTCAACGCGTTGGCTCACGGCAGCGTTTCAGCGTTACTTCTTTTCATGTTTTATACCCCCGCCGCAACACGCTTAAAGACGCTAATTTCTTCCACAATTTAACACGCCGCAGCGCGCTATGTACTCCCATAAAAGTTGGAGTTGGACAATTATCACTTAATTTGGTTTTTTTTTTATTTTAGGGGGGTTTGTAAGTATTTCTTTGAATAATATAATTTCTAATATTACTTTAACTACTTAATGTTATTATTATTTTCTTTTAACTTACTTTTCTTACTTTTATAACTGTAAGAGATCTATTATTGTGCGAGTTAACGGGCCGCAACGTGTGTGACTCTTAAAAAGCCTTGATTTATTTAATGGTTTAGTTTTTTTATAAAGTTTCGAAGCCGGTTGATGTCCGTTTCTTTAGCTTTTTTGAAGACTTTTATTTATTTAACGATTTAGCTTTCCCTTTTTTGTAAAGTTTGGCGCCGTTTAGCATATGTTGTTTAACGTGTTGCGGCGGAGTAAATATATTTTATAAACCCTTTAAAACTTGTTCAAACGTTTTATTAATAAACTATATCTTTGTTAATTTGATTTACTTTGACCCTTTTTCTGAATAAGTTGGATGAATGACACATGAAAAGAGATAGGTGAGATGAATGCAAGTCTCTATCAAACTGTAGAACGTATCTATTGTTTGATGTTGTTGAAAGATAGTCCACATGTATGGTTGTGGCTACATAGTGTTTGATTGGTCTAATAATGCTAGCTTGTTTGATTCTCTTTTCATATTTGGTTATGAGGTCTTAAGATAGGTAAACTACATCCCATCAAATCATGTTTTCTCCTCACTAGGGGAAATTGGTTGATTCGAGTAAATAACTTTTGTATTATGTGTTTAATTTGGCTCCACCATGCCACCATAACATATAACGGTTAAAATGGACAACACCTTATCATCCGGGTCAAGATAAGCCGTCTAAAAACTATATAAATTAAAAAAAAGGTTCAAACGGGTAACAAAAGGTCAATAACATCTTTGATGAGAAAAATCACTTAAGATTATCACCACAATCACCATTGCCAACCACCGCCACCAACAACAACGCTGATGCAACCACCACTAGCACCACTGCAGTCGTCACCACCACCAGCACCGCCGCCTCCTTCACCGTCATTGTCACCACCACCGCCGGCACCACCACAACGTCGTCGCCACCATCGTCGTTGCCTCCACCGCCGCCATTATCCCACCAATACCACCACCCATTGCTACCCCTGACACTAACACCAACACCACCACTTGTATTTAACCCAAAAGAATTATTAACCAACACGAGCAAAGAGGTTTGTTCTTTTCACATTGTGGAAAGTAAAGACAGATCGTAGAATATTAAGTAAGATTTGCGAGAAGCAGTAGCTATGTGAGGAGTTAAAAGTAAAATGATGAAACACACACAACTCACACCATCGAGATTGAATCAATGAATGTTATAAGACTCGTTTTGATGTTCAGGTAACAGTTTATCTAACAAATATATTTTTATCTAACAAATATATCGTGTTTATTAAATAGTTCTTAATTGTTAATTTAGTTTAAAAAGCCTCCACCATCCGCCGCCTCTTCACCACCAAGATGACACCATCACGGATCGTTGTTGCCGCAATACCACCACTAGTCGCTAAAAAAATACATGGTTTTGTAACTTTTTTTTTCTAAGACGACTCATCCTGACTCGCTACCTGACCTGGCCAACGCACCCGTTTTGCCAGACTTATTCTAGTGCAATGTACTCACAAATGCGTCTAGTATGTTATCACATCAAATTTTCATAAATCCTTCAAAACTACTCATTTTCTTTGAAACCCTACAAACATCTTTACCAATACTTACATTTCTATATTATCCCCACTTTTTACATTTATTTTTAATAATCAAATTCTTTTTATGATTAATCAATATTTTTATTTTTGTATCATTAAAAATATGACTACATAATTAAATATAATTGAAATAATAAACATAACTAAATACATTTTTAAACATTAAAATTGTAAAACTAAAAATAAAAAATTCAAATTTTGGAAACTAGAAAAATTACATAATTGAAGAAACACTAATAAAATAAATCATAAATATAATTAGTTTCTATTGGACCGGATATGTTTCATTAAATCGTTTCGAAGTGCTTTGTGAGCTTCTTGACTACGTAAACTTCTAAACCTCTCCGGTTGTCGTTGAAACTAATGAAATATCCTATTGTTATAGCTTAAGTGCTTAACCATTCGATTCCCCTACTACATTACAATAAATGTATATTCCCATTCCTAAGTTAATTTTATTATATTTTCAGGTTTTGCTCTTTATCTAATAAAAAATCAAAAAAGGAATGGTAAAGAAATATAAGCATGTCCTATCACATATGGTTTCATTCTAAAAATCTCTAGCAAACTTTAAATCACTAATTCGTAAGTACACAATAAAACTCAATCATAATACTAACTAGTAACAGATTCTAATAGTAATTAAACTCTAGTTATCAAATCACAAGATTTTGGTTACAAAATGAAACTAACCTAAGCATGAAGCACACTCGCAAACGGAGAACAATCAGACTCTAGAAAAACAAATCCGTGAAGCACAAGCAATAAACAAGATGAACTAAGAAAAACATGAAACTACCAACACTAAAAAAGAAAACCGTTAAACCAAGACATTTATTTAAAAGAATGAAAAGAAAACAAAGTGTATGATTGACTGATGACTCTGCGTGAGTCGAACTACAAATCAGTTTAGAAGACCAACAAGTTCAAAAACATATGTGGTGGCATGGATGCACTACATGTCTACTTGAGTCAAAGGGACTACAAGAGTCGGAGTGTGATTATACATTAGTATGGTCCATGGTCCATAAGAGGGGTCGTAAGTGGGTGATGTGACTCACGCTTAAGGGAAACACCGCTCCTCTCCTTTCCATGAGCTTGATCATAATCAAACATGCCAATCAACTATATGCCAATCAACTATAGACACATATACACTTTAATTTTTTACTCTAATATTTTATATAAATTTTCTTTTTCTCAAATAACATGTGATACTTAATTTAAAAAAAAATATACATATATAACTTGTGATTAATTTGTTTTTTCTAAATTCTTTTTATTATAATATTTCATTACAGTTTATTACCGTTCGAATTTTCCTTTCTACTAAACCAACCAACAGAATCTTTCTGGTTCAACTCCTCATTGGCAGGGTTTTGTACACTGATAAATGTCCAAATTAAGGCCAAAAACCACACTTATAAATGGCTAATATCTGTCAACATAAGCCAAATGTTAAATAAGAGAGGACGAATCAGTACATAATGGTAAACTTGTGATACAATTGGGGATGTTCCAAAAGTTGTACACATGTAGTTTAAGGTCCAAAATTTCAAGACTGATCATTTTGTGACTTTAAAAGCCTGCAACAAGAAAAGATATAATTGACATGAGTTGGTTAGTTCTTCAACATCAAGCTGTTAAAAAATTAGAAAATCCAAAACTGCATACCTTGACCCGCTTGAGTAAACACTTAGCATTCTCATCGTTCTTGAAATGATCGCGAACAGGCTGCATTTCATGTTAAAAGAAATTTAAGACCGAACCGAACCAAAACTGTTTAAAACTACACACCAAATAAACCAAACCGACGAACATCATTTTTAAAAATGGATGGATATCTTCAAAATTATCATTTAGATCACACACAAAAACCAAGAAAATAATAATAATAATAATAGAAAACCTGCAAAATCCTGTTTAAGGCCTTTGATAGAGCGGGTTTTAGGTCAGCTGGATGTAGATCCCCTTTTTCATAATCGCCGATTAGCTCTTCAAAACTTGTAAAGGTCCTATACATACATACATACACACATACATACATAACTATGAACATAACATCATTTTAAAAAAAAAAAAAAAACAATATTTAAAACATACTTTTCTCCTCCATTTTCTGCTTTTCTTTCAACCTTGAACTCATTAAACCACGGGAAGACGACGTATTTTATGTAGTCAAGGCATGGGTTCCCATCAACAACATTTGGTGGACAGTATGCTTTTTTTATCTTCAAATTAACCTCAGCCTGTCAGATTCATCACGCGCCATGCAAAAATTAATATTACAGAACTAAAATGCAATACGTAACAATCCAACTAAAATTAATATTAGGCATGGGTTCCCAAATTTATTATACCTACCTCCTCATCTTCCATAAAGATGGCAGAAGAAACATCAGATTTTGACATTTTCTCTTGCCCTTGCAACAATCCAGGAAGCATGTCTGCACACAACAAAATAACAATAACAATCACAAACAAATATACCAAGAGAACCACACAATCAACTTGTACATATTGCTTTGAATGTGATACACAAGACGGTTATGTAACACCCATGTTTCTCTCTCCCGCTATTTTTATGCACTATGTACAAGCATAGATGTCAGAGGAGCTAGGCGCACTCAAGGCGCATAGGCCTCGCCTGGGGCCTAGGCGCAAAAAAAGCGAGGGCCTGAGGAAAAAAAAAGCGCACTTAAAGGAAAAAATTTAAAATATATTATGTATTGAAAAATAATATTATTTTTCAAATAAAATAAAGAAAAGCTATTATATAACATTTAATATCATCTAATTAGTACCAAAATGTTCAAAGTCAAATACCAAAATCATCAAATACCTAGGAAATGAGCTTAAATCGGTATTTTGGAAGCTTTTATAAGCTCAACCAAAACCTAGGAAATGATAATAAAGCATAAAAAAATTATAAAAAAAAAATTGCGTCTCAATCCTCAAACTGCGCCTCAGACAGGAAAGCCCAATCACTGCGCCTCACCTCAAATCTGCGCCTAGGCGCCCCATGCATAATTGTCAATAGCGAATAGCGGTAGAAAGCGACAAGCCACCTATACGCTACGTAGCGATAGCGATGAAATAGCGGGCGCTATTTCACGTTTAGCGATACACTAGTAGAAAATTTTAGAAATATTTTATATTCAACTATTGTAGGATTTGTAACAATTATAATCATTAATCATCTAAATCTTCATATATTAGGGTTATTAGTAATCCTATTTATATTAATCAAGTAAAAAATTAAAAAAAGGAATATTCGCTATATGCTCGCTATTCATTCGCTAAACACCATATAGCGACCATAGGCCGCTTCGCTACATAGCGTGCTATAGCGGTCACTATGGACGCTATTGACAACAGGGTCCCAGGTGAGGGCTTTTAACAACTATGTGTACAAGTGCATTATGTGGTTCTCGCTGTTCTCAACATATTATTGCTTATGAAATTAACATGCCTATATGTATATATATCTATACCTAATAAATAAGTAAATGGTTGCGCCACGTGTCACAATTCTGTGAGGTCAAGATTCTTTTTCCCGCTTATTTTTTCTTTATTATTAACTATTTAATATTTCTTTACTAACTATTTAATATTACCTTTTTTAATTCCTAAATCTTCAATACTATTTAATATTTCCTTACTAACTATTAAATATTTCCTATATTAATTCCTAAATCTTAAGGGTAGCAATCTTGACCCATCCTTCAAAAAAATGGATTCATTTGGGCAAAAATCAATTGAATATGAGTCAATTTGGGTGACCTCAAATTAGTCAACTGGTTAAGTTGAGTCACCTTAAATTAGTCAACGGGTCAATTTGGGTCACCTCAAATAATGGGTTAATTTGGGTCACCTTAAATAAGTCAACGGGTCAAAATGATCGAGTATTATAAAATTTTGTTAACTAAAAATAGTGCATATGCCCCCCGCCGCCTCGCCACCGCCTCACCCCACCCACCCGTCACCGCCTCGCAGTGTTGTAAAAATCGCGCCTAGGCGCCGATTGCTAGGCGGTTCGTTATGGATTAATTTTGGCCTAGTCGGTCCAAAAATCGCCTAGGCGGTCCAAATCGCGCCTAGGCGGGCCTAGGCGGCCAGATTCCGGCGAACATTCCGCCGAAAACCTGAAATTTCAGGCCAAATTCCGGCGAAAACCTGAAATATCCGGCCAAATTCCGACGAAAACCTTTGGTGTGGTTTAAAAATGAACATTTATATAAAAATAACATATAAAAATGTGTGTATATATATAAAAAACTGAAATATACATATAAAAATTCCAATCCGATTAATCCCGCCTAGGCCCCGATTAATCCTGCCTAGGCCCCACCCCACCGCCCGACTAGCGCCTAGCGATTTTTACAACACTGCCGCCTCGCCATCGCCACCGCCCCCCCAACCCCGCCCGAACTCGTTTTGACTCGAACCAAATTAATAGTTTTTTTTTTAAAACGACCCGTTTTGACCTGGACTACTTTTGCTCCAAACCCGTTTTGACACGAAGTCATTTTGCTCCTAACACGTATTGACCTGAACCCGTTCTGACCCGTCACCCGAAGTCAGTTTTGCTCCTAACACGTATTGACTCGTCACCCGAAGTCAGTTTGTCGGGCCTACTAAATCTTCATTACTATTAAACATTTCCTTACTAACTATTTTTAATATTCCCTTTATTAATTCCTAAATCTTCATTACTATTTAATATTTCCTTACTAACTATTTAATATTTCCTTTATTAATTCATGAATCTTCATTACTATTTAATATTTCCTTACTAACTATTTAATAATTCTTTTATTCAATCCAGGTAAAACACGGGTTTTTATCCTAGTATGTATGTATGTATATCTATATCTAGATTCTATATCTATATCTATGTATATAGGTATGTGTATCTATATACATGTGTATGTGCATGCAATAAAGTAAAATTATGGCTCTTACGATGTGACAATATGATAGGCTTGTTTTTCCTCTTGGTATCATCACAGTACTCCCTAGCAAGCATATTCACTTTCCTTTGATCCATGCCTAACTGACAGATGTCAGCCTGCTTTAACAAACAAACTAGGATTATTTACAAATCAACCATGCGACATAAAAAAAATCCAAAATGCAATGTTTCTTAAGAAATAACATAAGAACACGGGTATTGGCAATAATTAAAACATTTTCACAAAAAAAGTGGACTTCTTTACTAATATAGATGGTTTATCAATGTTTGGGTCATGAAGATTTTTAACAATCAAATTAACAGCCACGTAACCAAGTTAATGCAACAGACAAACAGTAACCTTAAGGAAAAATATATCTGCACACTGCATGCATGGGTAAAAAATCTGAGCAGCTGTCAGCTCATCCTGCTCATTTCGGCCCATAATTTGACAGCACCTATGATAATGCAAAACACAAAAGCTTTCTTTTAACATTCATATTGCACGTATGTAAATAGAATCATAACTTTTTACCTCATTATCCTGGGAAGCTTGTTTCTTCTAGCAATGTCCATCACCAGAGGCCAGTATTCATGAGCCCGGGAATTAATTTCCTCAGAAGACCATAGAAACTCTACTTGACCTCCTTCTAGATTCATCCCAATTGCTCTCCATATCTCAATGAGGTAACGCCCAACAGTTTGGATTTTACCTAAATCTCCACCCATTTTGTTGTTCAATTGGGCAAACCAATCGGCTATCCAAATCTTGACTTTGCAACCAGCAGACGTCAGTTTATTAACATTGATAGTTTTCATAACACCCTGCCCAGCATAAAAAGCAAAACACAATTAAAATTTATATCAGGACATTATGAAATGTACATCATATAGTTAATTTAAATAGACGAATATGGTAAATAATAAACAAAAACACCAACCAAACAAACCTGTGCTATATGCATTCTGCCAGAAGGTTCAAACCCATCATAGCAAATGGGTTGGGGCTTCTTGGTAAGAAGATTCAAAAGTTCTTCTTCCTGGATACACTCTTCACCAACACTCCTCACAATCCTAAATCTTTCCTCCACGCTCATCCTTAACACACAGAGCATAAGTGCAATTGAGAGATACAAATGATTAAATCTTCCTTCAGTCCAAAATCAGGTGAGCAAATTGACTTCTAGAGCTATTCATACTACATACACATAAGAGAAATTCAACCATGATTCAACATTCATTCTTGAAAGAATACCTTTCTGTAACTTGTTAGTTGTACCTTGGTTTTAAAAAGCGAGAAGCGTACTGAGGCGACAGGGTCTAAAACCGAGGCGCAAATGTGCACCGATTTTCGTACGCGAGACACAAGGTGCTTATATAAACTTTTTTATATATTTCATAGGTTTTTAGCATCCCCTACCCAAAATTTAGTTATAAATAATCTTTATATATATGATTTACTATATAAAATACCTACATGTACAACCTAAAAATCCTGATGTAAAACATCTTGATGCATAAAAACTCTCAATGTACATGAGGCGCGAGCCTCACTGGCGCCTGAAGCCGCTTTTCAGTGCGCCTCACCTGCGCATTTTGTACAACATGCGCCTTATGTAGTCAAAAGCGAAGCACCTTGCGCATAGGCATGCTTTTTAAAACCCAGATTTGTGTAATGTTGTCAACAAAGTGTTTTTGAATATATTCACTGTAAAACTAGGAGAGCTGATCACAGGGACTGCTACTAAATTAATTACGTTTTATTAAACTTGAACTGAACGAACATTACAATTAAGAAATAATCAACTATTTATAAGGAAATATTCTAGACCTATTTGACTTCAAAACCAAATCGGAAAGCAACAAGAATTAGAAAACAATTATAATTCCTAATAAAATACTCCTATTTTATAGCTAAATCAATCTCCTCCACCGCCCCTTAGAGATTGCCGACTCCACCCATTCAATTTTGCCGCCTTATACCAAATTGGCGTAGGTATTGACTGTTTCACACTCCCTCTCAATGCCAAGCCGGTTCATTCCAATAATGTTGCACATTTGTTCCATCTTCACTTTGGTTAAACCTTTCGTTAACATATCTGCAGCCTGCACTTGAGTATCCACATATACCATATCAATTTCCCCTTTCAGTACTTTCTCTCACACAAAATGGTAATGCACTTCGATGTGTTTTGTTCGAGCATGAAACGTCGGATTCTCTGCCAACTGAATTGCTGATTTGTTGCAACACATCAGCTTCACCTTGTACTCAACTTCTTGGTTCAACTCTTTCATTAACCTCACCAACCAGACTAGCTCTTGTGCTGCATTGGCGGCTGCTCTATACTCTGCCTCGGTTGTAGATAACGACACCGTGGGCTGTCCTTTACTACTCCATGAAACAACACTTGAACCAATTAAGAAGACATACCCGGTTGTTGACCGTCCACTACTCGGGTCTCCTGCATAATCAGCATCACAATACCCAACTAGCTTTATACTATGCTTCCTCTTAAACTCCACACCAGAACCAATGGTACCTTTTATATACCGTAATACCGGACGGGCTACATACATGTGTGGCTTCCTTGGATTCTGCATATATCGGCTTAAGACCCCCACAATAAAGGCAATGTTGGGTCGGGTCAATGTTAGATAGATAAGACTACCGATCACTTGTCTATACTCGGTTTGCTCATCTAGTTCTTTCCCTTCATCTGAGTATATCTTCACATTCACATCTGTTGGAGTTATTGCTGGCTTTGCATCCCACATGTCAAACTTTATCAACATGTCTATGGCATATTTCTGTTGATGTAGCAGTATCCCACTTTCCTTGTATTCAAGTTCCAATCCAAGGAAGTGTTTCAGCTTTCCCAAGTCTTTCATGCGGAAACGAGTGTTCAAGTTTTCTTTAAGTTGTTCTATTTCTTCCACCAAGTCTCTCGTGATTACTAAGCCATCAACATAGATTAGTATCACTGCCACCTTTGTTCCTTTTACTTTCACGAATAAACTAGCGTCCAACAAAATCGTTGTGCTCAAGGAACTCGGAGATCTTTCCATACCGCGCTCTCGGGGACTGTTTTAAGCCGTATAAGGCTTTCTTCAGCTTACACACATATCCCGACTTTATTTTATCTTCAAACCCTACTGGTTGATCCATATAAATGACTCGATCCAGGTCACCATAGAGAAAGGCATTATTCACGTCCATTTGCTATAATTCCCACCCCTTGTTGCAAGAGCAATCAGAACACGTACCGAAGTTAACTTGGCCACTAGACTAAAAGTTTCATCATAGTCCAGATCGTACTCTTGTGAAAACCCCATTGCCACGAGTCAAGCCTTGAACCTTTCAACTGTTCCATCAGCCTTCCTTTTGATCTTGTAAACCCACCTACACGAAACAGGCTTCACATATTCTGGTTTGGGCACCAGTTCCCAGGTCTGATTCTGTATTAAGGCTGTCAATTCAGCCTTCATAGCCTCGACCCATTCAGTTTTGTCACTTGCTTCAAGGTATCAAACCGGTTCCACAGCCTTTTCTTCTATTACAGCCACATTCGCTGTTGTAGTGTTTGCAAAGCGTGGATTTTGCCTTCGTACTCGGTTCGAATGATGCAAACCTGATGCCGGATTTGAGTCTAGTAACTGTTGATCAGGCTGTACATTCTGGTCAGTAACCTGATCAGATTCTTTACTTGATTCTGGTTCATCAATACTGCTGAATTCGAGATTGACAGTTGAGGATACTAATTTTTCTTTTAAATTCTCTGTGTCAGGTAATAATTGGTTTTCAGGAGACCACCACGCCGAGTTCTCGTCAAACACAACGTGACGGGAAACATAGCACTTTCCCGTGTTTGGCTCGCAACACTTCCATCCCTTGCGTTCTTCATCATACCCTACGAAAATACACCTCACGGCTTTCTTGTCTAGTTTCTTTCTCAGGTGGCCTGGCACAAAGACGTAGCAAACACAGCCAAAGACCCTTAAACGTGTCACGTTCAGTTTCTTCTTGAACTTGGGAAACATTTGCCTCGGCTTCCCACCCGTCTTGTACTTCAGCCGCATTACCTTCTTCATTGGTCTTGGATCGGCAGTCTTTGGCCATATGGCCTCGTCTTCCACAATTATAGCACCTATAAGGAAAGCGCTTGTTAGTGGCTTTGTCTTTGTTCTTCGATCCTTCGGTTGGTACTTCTTTCTCGGGTGTAGACTTCGTCTTCCATCCTTGCTTTCGTTCCTTACCTCGGTGCCCAGACTTGTCAAATTTTGACTTTCCTTTGGATCTTTCTGCATATAAGGCCTGATCACTACTTTCCTACTTGATCGAAGTCTCGGCCAACTGTTTGGCTAAGGCTTCTTGGCCTATTAACAGATTTTCAAGCTCTACAAGTGTTTGCTGAGTTGGCCAGCCTTGTACTGCTGTTGTGAAGCTTCTATATTCAGGTTTTAAACCGTGAATTGTGATCCGCTTCATACGGGGCTCGGATATTCATGATTCTTGGTCAAGCTCTCCTATCTCACGACAAATTGTCTTAACTTTCTGAAAATATTGGGGAATGGAAAGGTCTCGTTGAGAGGCTGTCATTAACTCACCTTCAAGCAACTGTAACCTCGTGTCGTTTCGTTTAGAGAACAGTTTGGCCAACATATCCCAGACACCTTTAGGAGTGTCTACCTCTCGGAAATACTCCAACATCTCTTCTTCCACGGTTGTCTTGAGAATGAACATGGCTCTCCCGACTTTTACCCTCCACTTATGGATTGCTCCATTAGTGTCAATTCTGGGTTCCCGGGTCTCTGCTCCATTCACGACTTCCCAAAGATCATGCCCTTGAAGATACGACATTATACATGTCGACCACGTGTTGTAGTTGTTATTGTTCAACTTCTTAATTCCACCTACAACTTGGAATTCTGCCATTCTTGACGGGTCTAACTGCTGATTGATTTCTGGGTCCTGGTCGCAATTTCCTTCAGCCTCAAATTCAGAGATTTCACCTGAATCGGACTTCTTTCCGCCGGCGATTCAGAAAATTAGCACTAAATCGGGATTCCTTCTTCTGCTGATTTAATTGCTTAATCGCGAGTCCTATAGCTTTCGCAGCCTGGATCAGAAATCACGCTTACTACTGCCGTCGATGGGTGTCTTCTTCTTCAAGTCTCTGATACCAGTTTGTAAAACTGGGAGAGCTGATCGCACGTACTGCTACTAAATTAATTAGGTTTTATTAAACTTGAACTGAACAAACATTACAATTAAGAAATAATCAACTATTTATAAGGAAAATATTCTAGACCTATTTGACTTCAAAACCAAATCGGAAAGCAACAAGAATTAGAAAACAATTATAATTCCTAATAAAATAATAATAAAAATACTCCTATTTTATAGCTAAATCAATCTCCTCCACCGCCCCTTAGAGATTGCCGACTCCACCCATTCAATTTTGCCTCCTTATACCAAATTGGCGGGTATTGACTGTTTCACATTCACACATATCAATAAGTATATCTACAGATCCTTTCATCACAAGTGTCATATCATGCGTGACACATTAAACACTAAATTGCTTGCAATCCCATAATCAAACCGTACACGCAAATTAAGTGTAATTAGCTTTGTACTTGTTCAATTAAACTCCAAAAAGGGGAAGACATTGGATATCAAATACAGATGAAAAACCACAGATTGTACTTAAATTAGCAAGGACTTACTGTGTAGTGGATGAATTTGAAGACAGTGATTCATCTTCTGATTTCAAAGAAAGTGATTCGACCTCTTTTGCTGGAGGGTTCTCCATTGATGGACACTTTTTCTCTCTCCCACACTTGGAGGCCGGAGAATATGTAAATTAGGATAGACTAAGCAGCCTTTTGCTTCCGTTATCCGCTTCTCAGTTTCTACTGATATCAGTAAGCCGCTTATAAATTTGATTGAATTGCAAAAAAAAAAAAAAATAGTCCCTCTGAAGTCCTAATACAGACATTTACATAAAAATTAAAAAAAAATAAGTATAAATTTAACTGACTGTTCATAATCTTAGTTACATGTGTATCTAGTTTAATTTCAATTTTGTGTTATAATAATCATTCTGAAAACATTCATTCAAATTCAAATTTCAATTCCAAAACCATGATAGTTTCCTAATTTTTTTCTCTAAATTAAAGTCGTTTGATTTCACCTGTAACTAAAATATCACTTATAAAAGGGTTTGTGGAAGGATCGGACGTCAAATCCTCAAAATCAAATGATGTGCAGCCAATAGTATTAGAGAACTTCAGTGCGAAAACAATCAGATGATTGATCAAATTATCTAATAATTTGGTTTACAAATAGAGTGATTTGTGCACAGAAACCCTAGGGTTTGTCGTCAAATAATGTGTTGAAAATCAGAAACTATGTATTGTCCATAAATTGCTTCGTAAATGAAAAAACACAAGGAAACGAAGTAAGTAATCAGCAAAGAAAAGAACCTGGAATCAGCTGCTGAGTTAGACGAAGATGTTAATTGTGATAGATGATGATGACGATGGGACAGGGTTTTGAGAGTTATGAATGATGTTTGATTATAGAACGGGTTTTCACATGGGCTGGGCTCTAAATGCAGTATGGATTATTCCAATTTCTAAGATAAGCTTCCAAATCATTCAAATTTAAACCTTCAAGAAATTTTGATATTTATTTATGTATCATTATGTTTCATTTTAAATAAAATAATAATTATCTTTGTCAAAATCGGTGATGACATCTTTTTACGGTTTCATAATGTTATGTATCTTAGTAGGGTGATTCATGCATCTCCCCTCATAGAAGTTTATGATGTACCAGAATCTAAACATATTAAAATCATTAATATACTATTTGTTGAACCATACAGGAGTGGCTCTTACCAAGGTTTGGATGACGCATGTGGTGGTCATCTAGATCAT
The DNA here is from genome assembly GCA_023525975.1 of Smallanthus sonchifolius. NCBI lineage: Eukaryota > Viridiplantae > Streptophyta > Magnoliopsida > Asterales > Asteraceae > Smallanthus > Smallanthus sonchifolius. The sequence continues at coordinate 56,130,563 of CM042033.1, read as the reverse complement.
TTGAACTATCATACTTTTCTACATTAGATGACATCTTAATGCTCACGAAAAGCTTCACCCTACAACCCTGTCGATGAACTTTGACTAGGATATCGTGGAAAACATTAAGGTCGTTTTCCTGGACGACCTCTCGTGTCACATACGTGTACACCTCGTGACCCAAGCCTAAGTGGACAAGAGCTTTATTTTATAACCGTAATCTAGATGCAATCTATTATGTTCAAAATTGTTCTCTTTACCTTTTTTTTAAAATACTAGGTCGGCCCAATCCATGACTTAATGTCAACCCAATCCACAACAAATTCTAGCTCAATCTACAGATAAACCATAGAGCTTTTAAGTTCACTTCACTATATGGACAGTTCCTAGGCTTGAAATTCATTCTATATGGTGGATATGTATGCCCAATAAACAATATATGACGACATTGCTTTTGGCATATGATCCTATTGTTTATTGGATATGTATGCCCAATAAACAATATATGACAACATTGCTTTTGGCATACAATGTATTAAAACATTGAAAACCTCCCACCATGCATACATTTGCAATAAAACAAGAAATCAACGGAAAACAACCGTATGGGGTTTAGATCTACAACCTCTAGAGAGGAGTGGTAGCCAAACAATTTGGTGAAGTTGATGTGTGTAAAGTGTATATAGAAAGATAGAAACATAATAGCCACCTAAAGTTATGCAAAGAAGAAGACCAACGATACAGTTGTGTCAAAGTTAAAGATAAACAAGACACCCTTCAGGGTTATCAAGCTCCACAAATCTTTGGAAAGATAAGAAGATAAACATATGGTAACCACCTCTAAATACGTAAAGTAGACAAAGTTGTAACTACTCTTCAAATCATGAGCATCACGCCATGGTTACAAAACCTAAGAGTTTATTCTACCAAACTATAGAATTTCATAGCTGATGACATGAGAGATTCATAACATACACCACGGTTTCTCAAACATAAGCATACAGGTGTACATTTAACTAATCTTACTAAATAATCATCTTTCATTCACCTTTCCTAGTCAAATGCCACAAAAATACATACACAATATGAAAATATGTGAATAAATACTATAACACATATGATTTTCCAACATAATATGGCTACAACCCCCCCCCCCCCATAAGGTTAACCATTTCATAAAAGTAGAACAGACACACACATTCATTGAAGAATAATCAAACTTCATCATAAAATTGACATAATGAACACCAAGAGTTGTGTACAAGTTGTTAAAGCATGTTAAGTTTCATTTAATCTAAATGATAAAAGATGTTTAGCCCATAAGGCTTACAAAAACCACAACCAAACTCAAATACATGGATAAAAACATAGTAGATCTAGTAATCAAACCAAGAAAATGAGAAGATGTTGGTTGTGTGAGGTTAAATCTTCATTGAAAGTGTTGCATCTTCAATATTGGCTTTCAATCTCCAAAGATATGCTTAAAGCCATCAAAATGGGTTGAGAGAACTACGGTTTTTGTTAAAAAAAGTGGAATTAATGAAATGGGTGAGTATTGGGTATAAAACCCAAATATGGGGCCGAACACGGCCGTGTGGACCATCTGATCAGCGATCCCCCGCCACGATCTCGGTAATGATCATCGACAACGGGCCGGCTTGGCTCACATGATCACGCGGATTTTGAACACGACCATGTTTTCCAGAATTTTTCCAAATCTTGAGGTTTTCATCAAAAATCACCATGTTCCTACCGAGAACTGCAAAATTCAGATAAACACACAAATGAGTGTCTACGTCGATGAATTTTCAATAAAAAATGCTTAAAATGCGGGGGGGGGGGGGATGCATTATTTTAGATGTATGGTTATTAACATATCAAACATCCCCACACTTGAACTTTGTTTGTGCTCAAACAAACTCTCATGCAAAAACTTCATAAAAAATCTCACTAGCAAAATAAAAGGCGAGAACAATCATTAAGTTAGCAAAAGATCCAAACTCACAATAAATTATTAGGTAATGCAACAGTCAAAGGGGAAACCAAATAAGCTAAAATACTTTTTCTTACCTTTCAAAAGCTGGCAATATCAATTTGAACACGTCTATTAGATTTTCTTTTATGCATGAGCTTAAACCTCTCACAAAAGTTCACTCAACACTCGGTTACATATATGTACAAGAGTATAAATGAATCAACTAATGCCAAAAATGAAGTAAAATGATCATAGACTTGCAAAGTAATTAAATCTTTAATTAACATGAGAAAATGCATAAATCAAGAGGATTTTAAATGGTGTAACATGGATTGGGTTAAAGGTATGAATTTTTTTTGTAAAAGTGACTAAAAGGTTAAAAGCTAGAATAGTTAGAAGCTAAGTGTGATCAATTACAAAGACATAACAAGATATACACCAACTAACTAAAAGTACAATACTAATGAGCTATTACAATGATTTTCCAAACCAATACACAAAATTTGCCCAATTATACTTATTTCTTTCTAACATGAAACTACAATAATAGCGTAATTTATATATATATATATACACACACACACACACACATATATATATATATATATATATATATATATATATATATATATATATATAAGCTGCAATAAACGCTGAACAAAACAAAATAGACGTCTTAATACCAGGTTACTAGTATGCACAAATTAAACAACCAACGTAAACCAAAATTTTAACACAAGGGTTTAAAGATAAAAGGGCTAATTTGTTTTAGTGGGTTAATAATGTGGGTAATGACACTAAACGAGGTAAGGCTCAACATGACGACTAGTGGTAACGATTTGGTGTGGTATAAGAAACGAAAAAGGCTACACAAAGTGGGTAATCCTAATACCTATACTATTTTCATACAAAAACTCAGTTCATGATCTTGAAATGTGTGTCCTAAGCAAGTTCTAATACGAATGCAACATCTGGTACACTTTAAAACAAGAAAAACATGAACAAGCAGTGCAAAAAGGTGCATGATGCGCGCGTAGTTTTAATAATTTTAGTTAACAAAATAGTAGTTTTAATAATTTCAGTTAACAAAATATGATATATATTTTGTTAGTTTATAAGGTTTCACGAGATCAGGTTTTAAATTTATAAAATGATAAATACTCAAACTTAAAACACACACAATAAGCAAGTGTACCTATCGCAGCGTAATATAGTTTAGGTAAAAACCAAGTATCAAACCAATGGACACGGTTGAGTTCCAATAATCAACTTTTGTTATCGTTTAGCCGGTTTAATTAGTGAGTGAGTTTTGTGTGCTTGTGAAGCAGAAAAGTAAATGACAATAAAGTAAATGACAATAAAGTAAATAACAGAAAATGCAAAATGTGTGTAACAAAAATGTAAATAACAGAAAAGTAAATAGCTCGAGAATAATCAGATCACAATGAGTATTGCTTTATGTTTCGAATCCGCTTGGTATATGATAATGTTATGATAACTAATCCGATGGTATGACTAATATAAATGTGTGAACGGTACACCGCTAGAGCCTCATTCTCACAACACTTGGTTCACGAATTATGTTCTTTATAATAAAATGGTAGGACTCCCAGCTAGGGACATCGTTACCCTCAACTCCTTGCTTCTATCTCCGAGTTGGTTTAAGACATCAAACTTAAACACCTTTATTTTTATTTGGAATAGTGATTAAACTTTGTTCACCTGGAGGCGGTGCAACAATGGGACCATGTATAAAGACGTACCGTTCCCAACATGAGTTCACCAACTCTTGGTTTCATAACAAGCTCGTATAAAGACGTACGATCTCATTAATATTAACCAAGCTTTGGCTTATCAAAATCAGTTTGTATAAAGATGTACAAGTTTCAAGATAAGTTTGATTAAAAAGGTTTTATGGTCTTATATTTTAAAATTAAGAATACTCACAAGTTTAAAGACTAAATTAGATAATAATAAAAAGTCCATCATGAAGATGGTTTTAAGAGCGAATATCTAAAGAACATAAACATACCTTTAGATTAATAAGTTAAACATTAACATACACAAAACTTCATCTTCACCCAAACAATACAAAGGGTTTAGCCACGAATGGCCATACGAACTAGTATAATGCTGAGTTTCATAGGCTCCCATATTCTGGACAAAGAGGAAGAGCCCCTCTACTCTCTACTCTAACTACGAAACACACTCTCTAGATAGTGTATTGATGCTTCTTGGGGTGTGTGTAATGAAGAACCCAAGCCATCTATTTATAGGCCTCAAAATGAGTAATGCACGGCCATGCATTGGTTTGCACGGGCGTGCAAAAACCTCCGGAATCAAACATGGTACAAATGGCAGTGTACTAGGTCCTTAGGGAGCAAGTTGGGCATTGCATGGTCGTGGAATGGGATGCACGGCCGTGTATCCCCTTCTTGTCCCCTGTTTTGTCTTTTAGCTGCTTGTTGACTTGTTATTGACCTTAGTTGACTTCTTGGGGTCCAACGCTTTAGGTTTGTTCCTTCTAAAAGCTTGATTTCTTGATGTTTTGAGTGGTTTTTGCTTTGTTTCGGGACACCGAATATCCTGCAATTGTGAAATATAAACGCTTTAAGTATTAATAGCAAAGCTTTTGTTCAATTAGTACCATAATATGAGGACTATTATGCATGCAAAACATATATAATTTAGGGCATATCATAACACCTACATTTAAACTTTGCTTATCCTCAAGCAAACTCATGCATAATCAGACCCATAACTAAAATTTTAAGTTAAGAAAGGAAGCTCCAAGTAAGTGGACAATTCGGAAGACTCATGAGTCACTTATTCTATTTTTGTGTTTTTCTATTTTTAGGATGATGGAATCCATGACAAGCCTACTAGAACTTCAATTATGCATAATCTTTCACTCCTCACACTGTTCACTCAACTCTAGGGTTATATATATGGATAATGTAAGTCAAGCAGAACACTCAAGTTCGAATCGAATTATGCATTGGTCATAAGCTTGTATGCAAATCAAGTCTCCACCAACTAACTAAGTAATATGCATGAATCAAGAGAACTTAAAAGGGTTGTAATGTGGCTAAAAAGAAAATAAAGGGTGAAAATGAAAATCTTTTTGGGGTTTTAGAGGTTTAAAGGGTTTTAAAGGCTGCAACTAATGTAGGACGCATGGATAAGGCTTCTTGACTTAAGATAGGAAAATACTAGTGGGTCCCTCTACAGTACTCAGATAATGAGGACATAACTAATCTGAGGGCTCGTTTATGGTCAGATTTCCAAGACCGATACTTCTTATCATATTCAACTCTTCCCTCACTGCGTAATACACATTACTGCCTTTCCGTATGGTTCTTTCGGCATGTAACCTAATGGCACCTACTTTGATCAGATGTGTATACTCATGTTGGGAATAAGTTTGATTCTTGTTGCACTTTCCATCGTGGCTCCATTTTCCATATTTTACACATTTGCCATATCTTTTGGCTCTTCTCTTGGCGGCGCTCTTTGACAAGCCGCAAAATGGTGGTAATTGTTCTTGCTTATGCCACCGTTTTCTTACATCGAATGTTGCTTCAAACACTTTTTCTCGGAGTTCAGGCGGTAATCCAGGCTTTGTGAAATGAATACAAGAAAGCAAATGAAAATCAAAATAATGCATATCCAGCTCTTTAATGTCTAACCGGTAAAAGACCAACTTCTCTTTTTTTTAATAATAAACATCAAGACTGATTCTTCAATAAATCCTTTTCCTCAAGTTACTTGAAATATTTTTCAATATCTTCCTTACAGATCATTCGGTTGTTTCTTCCTAATACCCGTACGAGCTTTGTGAATTTCCAATTTAGTGCTGGTGGTGGAATAATCTGTCAAATGAGTGGCTTGTAATATGGAGAGGTTCATCCAACCAATTTGATAACCACGAATACGATGTGATGAGAAGCTAATCCAAGAATTAGCGGACTACTTTCTGGACCAGCTTGACAGGGGAAAACAAGGTAAAAAGAGTTCAAACTTGAAATAGTCATAACTTGAGCTACGTTTGGAGTTACAGGGCCTGTGACCAGTGGACGGAAAGGTCTCGATGAGCCGGATCATGTGGAAAACTCTAAAGGCGGTTTGTCCCAATGGTTTGAGCCGAATTCCATCATTAAATGACCAAGTTTCATAAATCAAAGATTTTCCTCAATTTTCTATTTTTAATAACTTCAATTTTTTTATGCTAAAACGGGTGAATCAATGATTTATGTAACTTGAAAGTTTATTTTTAGTTTTAATTTTATTTTGGATGGATTGATTTGAAATTTTAGTAAACCTGCCAAATTCAGAATGCCCTATAGAAGGGCACATAAAGAAAACATTGTAATCAAATCACGCCACCACCACTTGAATTGGCCCGGACCAAACTTCAAGAAACCCATGTAGTGAAGGAGATGGTCACCCCGATATGATAATATTTTCACGTTGATTTCGTTGGATGAACATTGCTTCCTCCATGAGAAGTGGCCCTCAGAGTGATATGCCCTATCCTGTGGCATATGTGATTCGTGTGACTATTCATTGATATGCTTGGTCACATGCCAGCTATCACCGTTGCAAGGAAGAGGTTCCACCATTGTCATTTGTTTGTTGGTGATTACATCCACCTGCATAATATCCTCCTGGATGTTGGTCTCACAATCTGGTTCTTCATATGATGTTGTCTCAGAAGTGACATGAACTCCAGACTATTCCATACATCCTTCTTGTGCTTCTATATTGATGATTCCTACAAATTCTTATTTAGAGCTTCGTTCTTCTGACTCCTTTGATTGTTTAGCTTCCAACCTCTCAGAAAAGTGAAGAAGTGATTGTAAAGATGCAATAACCCTCTCATCTGAATCATCCGGTCTCACTTCTTAGTGATCCATGCTTGTGAAGATGGAAGGTTCTTACTCCTTAGAGTCACTTGACCCTACTAGAGATGTTGGAGCTATGACTTCCGATTCTTGGACTTTGAAAGGATCATCTTGTTCAGTTCGATTGCGCTTTAAGATCTGAATCTTTATTTCTTCCAAATGACGAAACAGATTTCTTGGGGTCCATGAGTCGGATTCTAAAGCTGAATATTTAATTTCTTGGGGCGGTGTGGTTTCCTCATATGGTTGCCAGTAGGGTTCGTGAAAATATGTGGAATACCTTTGATAGTGATAATAATCTTGTGTGTAGTGGGGTTCCCCACAGATGTCACATCAAACCTCCGAATAGTGGTTCTCATAGTCGTGTTGGTATCCTTCACAACCACTCTCGTAGTTGTAATCCATGAAAGTTGCTGTAAAGAATAATTAAAACAAAGCATAAATATAAATGTTAAGGTTAAAAAGGCTAATCCGTTAACTCGAATATAAGTCGTTGGACTGATTATTTCTATTTTCCTTTGTTTTCTTTCTGCTTTATTTTTCCCTTTATTTTTATTTTCATCTTTATTTTCTCTTTGTTTTATTTCAATTTTATTTTCTTTTTATTCTTCTCACTTTTATTTTTATTTTGGTGCTTGTATTAATTGATTTATCTTTGCAGGAACTTTCAAGGATCGCGACCGCGAATATATTGTTAAGAAAAATGAATGGATATAAGTGCCGTCATTTGGTTTGGATGTTTGATAAATTGACACTTATGGTTTTTTACCGGTTACATAGATAACCGTTGATACGGTGGCACCAACACCACCTCTTTCGGCGTTGGCGAATATTAGTTTAATCTTCCTTTTATTTCCAGTAATTAGTTGTGTCGTGAGCTTTGAATAAACAAGTAAATGCAAGTTTTGGTTCTTGCTTGGATATACATTTTAGGCGATGGTGGGAATCGACTACACACATGGTGATTACGTCTCATCAGGGGAGTATTAGTTTCGCCATACCCTTATTATTCATGACACATATCATATTGCATACATTCATATTGTCGGGAACTAAGTGTGGGGTGGAACCACACTGATAAAATGACTGCCTAATTTTGTCCCAAGTATTACACGTGCATGATTAACAACAACCTAATCCATTGAATTAAAATATATATAGAAGTAATAAAAATATTTTAAAAAATAACTTGTAAGCATGACAGCTTTTTAAATAGTCTAAAAACAAGAGTCTTAAAAAATCATTTGGCATAATCGGACTAATAAAAACAGTAATTTGGAATATCGTTGAAGTGAATCAAGGAAACAAATAGGGAAGATTAGTAAGCACAACAAAAAGAAAGAAATAAGTTTATGCACATTTTTATTTTATTATCCTTTGTCTTCCGTTTCATGTGAGAATTCGAGCCTATTCGATCATTATCACACATACATATTTCACATGCTCATTTCGTTTGATAGAGTGTTTGCTAATTATAGCCTTGCATGTTAGAACTTGTGTAAAATATACATTTCAAGATCATGGACTAAAAGAATGCATAAAAATGATTGAGGCATTATGATTAACCTATTTTCTTTAGCCTTTTCTCTTTCTTTTACCTACCCTAAACATTACCCCTTAGTTAGCCCCGTTGAACCTAAACCTTTTTCGTTTCTAAACCCACATTTCAAACCCATAAAACCGAAAAATTACCCTTTTCATTTTTTTTACCCTTTCCGTTGAAAATCGACTTGGCCTTGATTTAAGAAATATATGTCTGCCACTAGTCATTGATTCGTCTTATGTTTGAAGAATGAAACTCGTTCGATTTCACAAAAAAAAATTAATGAAAAGAAGAGGGGGAAACAATAAGAAGTTCATAACCGCCCAAGATATTGAAGAAATCTTATCAAAAGAGAATCAAGCTTACTCGAAAAATTGAAGTATGCAAAGCTAATCAAAGTGGATGTATTAGGAGGAAACAGCCGAACAATTCCTGGTGTATTGATAGGAATGTGTATTTTAAAGACAAGAAGAAGTTGGCATTCTTGAAGAAGGGATTTGGTCTTGACAATCTGACCTTAAAAGAGTCCTTAGATTAGTCACAATGTCTAATCTAGGTTTAATAAGAGATCGTTTACCTTTTAGTCGTTAAGCCAAGTTGGATTTTCAACATTTAGCCACTTTTCCCAAATACTTTCTACCCTAACCTTAAGCTAATAATTACAACCCTTTACAAAGCCCTCTTGATTTATGCACATATTTTATGTCAATTGGTGGAGATTTGATTTTTATACAAGCCTATGATTATGTAAGCATTAATTATAACATTGAGTGTTCTTTTTGACAAACCTTATCCATATATTTAACCTTAGTGTTGAGTTAACATTTGTGAGACTCTAACTTTGTGCATAATCATAGTTCCATCAAGTATGTTGGGCTTGCTACCCTCTTGTGGAGAAACACTCGAAAGGTATAAACACCAAATCATTGTTTTTAAGAAGGTCATTCAACCATTTGGGACGAAAGCTTTGGATTAACATCTAATCAATACCTTACTTCTATGGGTATAATCGTGCATGAGTTTGCTTGAGTACAAGCAAAGTTTAAGTGTGGGGTGTTATGATATGCCGTAAATTATACAAATTATACATGCATAATTATCCCTATATTCATCACAATTATAGACAAAATGATGGGAATTGATACTTAATATATTCAATTGTGTTACAAATAGGATAATTACCCTTGATGTGCAAAAACATGAAGAAATCACTCAAAATCAAGGAGAAATCAGCATCCGGAAGTCAATTGAACTCACCGGGACCCAAGAAGTCAAAGCAGGAAGTCAAAAGTCAACAGGGGAACAAAAGAGGGCTATGCACGGTCGTGCATTGCCATGCACGGTCATGCATTGCCATGTATTGCCATGCACGGTCATGCAAACCCCAAAATGCTACATTGTACTCCCTAAATGTAACATCCCGGAAATCCACGTAAGGATTATGTGAGCTAACGGATGATCCAAGACTTTTGTAAATGAGACGGTTAATGAAGGTTTTCACGTAAAACCCTATTTATGGAATTAAAAGGATACGGTTAGCCAAAAGTGGACCGGTTTGGGTTGTGTACGCGCAAAACAGAAACTCGGGGACTAGAATGTAAACCTTAAAGGTTTAAATACCACTTAATGAGAAACCCTAGGCCATAATCGGCCAAGGTTGCGCACGACGGCAAGGAGAAAAAAAGAGGGAGAGATTATGCGATCGGGGAGGCCGGAGGTGGTGGTTCGACGACGGTGTTCGAGCGGGAACTCCAAACGCAGCCAAGGTAATCTATGTTCACGCCTTTTTATGTGTTCTGTCATGTTTTTACGGTGGAAACCCGATTAGGGTTGAGTTTATTGATCTCGGCCGAAGGAAGGTACACGGATAGGGAAGATGACCAGTTGAGGTGGTGGTTTAGGGGTGGCAAGAGACGGAGACGATGACGGTGAAGTGGATATGACGGCGGCGGTGTAAGGCGGCAGCTTCGGGGAAAGGGAAAATGAGCCCGGTGAAGGCCGTGGGGGTGTTCTCGATGGAGACGACGGATCTGACAGGGAGGACGGTGGTGAGTGGCTGTGTCGAAAACCATGGTGGTAGCCAAGGTGACACGGTGGTGGCGTGCGAAGGTGGTAATGGTGCACGGTGGGGCATGATGGTGGCACATGGTGGCGGTGAGTGGTGGTAATCGGCTAGGGTTGTTGCATGGCGTGCATGCATGGGAACTTGACGCATGTGCCTACGTCTTACGTGGTTGGGATTTTTACCATGCACGGCATGCGTGCTGGTAAGAAACCCGATCCGAGTACGTGTGTGCACGTGGGGCTAGGGTGCATGATCACGTACGTACAAGGTAACCTAGGCCCGAGTGTACAAGTTCTAAATGGGTCACGAATGACTCGGTACGAAGGTGACATGCCACACCCCGGCCGATGGCGGAATCATCGGGGCGGGACATGTAAACTGTTCATAAGCACAAAGTTGACTAAATTGAAATATATTAATTGTCAAATTTCATTACAAACATTCAAACAAAATCAATTCCAAGAAAAGAAACATAATTGAAATACATAAGTTCTTTATTTATTTTAACTAAGTCCAAGCCTATATGTAGCACATCTTGATCAATCTCACATATTAGGACCTGAAACATGAATAAAATAAAGTCAACTAAAAAGTTGGTGAGTATAACATAGGTTTGTATATAGATAGCATATAGTTTGAAAAATAAATCCATACATAACATGATAAATAAGGCATTTATGGGGAGCAGCTATTGTGTAACCAAGTACAATCAAACCTTTGTAACTAGCATGCAAATTGTATTGTCGGTATCAATCACCTCAACCAGGTGGGTTTGTCAGACTCAATAGATCTATCATTGAAAACCGTCGGCTTGAATAGTTAATAATTGCACATAAGTGTTCACAAAAGTTAGCACACATAGCACTCGGGCATAAAGCTCAAATTGCACACATGAATGTAAATAGGATCTGTACTTGTGTTGTTTGTGTAAATGTAAACAGCAGTTTGAGTAGTGTTCATGTTTCACCCCAAAAATGTAAAAGAGTAAAAGGGGCTATGTATACTCACTTGGTTCGAGGTGTAGCTAAACACGGAAGACTAGATTGAAATTTGATCCTTGCAACTCACCACGCTAACCTAATGTATAATGTATATTTGAATTATTAGTGGGTACAATTGTCTATGTCTAAGTCTAGGATTGAATCAGTTATGTGTGACAAGTGTTGGAGTGGTAAGTATTAGTGGTTCGTATTTGAATGAAATGTTTCATAAAGTGAGGGGGTTTAAATAAATAGTTTTTAAAATAATTAAACCAAGTTTTGAGTTCGAATAACTAAATAATTTAAATAATTATTATTACTTAATAATTTAGTTATATAAAAATTAGTTGTATGATTTATCTTATTTAAATAAATAATTTATTTATTTATTTATAAAGATATGTAAAATGATATTATTTATAAAGGTATGTAAAAATAAAATATATTTATCTTTGTAATAACTAACTTTTATTTATTTATTATTTTTTTTCCTTTAAAAATAAGTCTTGATTGTTTTAAATAAATTTAATCTTTTATAAAAATTAAACTGTTTTTATTTAGAATTTATTTAAATATTTTAAGTTTTGATTTAAATAGTTAATATGCAATTTAACACTTTTAATTTGGATTAAATCGAATTTTATATGGAAAATTACGGATTCTGCTTTTATTCTGACATAATTGTTACAAGGTTTATAAAAATATTTTTTATAAAATTATTGGAGTTTTAAAAATGGCATTTAAAAATAAACAGGCCACAGGGACTCGAACCCGGGTCTGAGCTGAGTGCGCCGGACGAACAAGCCGCTGGACCAGGAGGCGTTTTTTATGATTTTATTAGTTCTGAAATGATTTAATCCGAGGTTTGGTTGGGACTGGGTTTGGTCCATAATTCATGCGCAAAAAGTGAACAGGCCGTGGGTTTCGAACCCACATCACCTGGTTCGGCGGCGCAGTGACTTGCCGGCCGGACCAGGTGGTTTCGCTGAAATATTGCGGATTCTAATTGATTAAATCATAAAATTAAAACCGATCCAGAATTCAAATTCGAGAATACCCGCTTATGAACCCTACTTTCAAATCGGTAGTGATACCCTCTGTCATCACGAATTGGCAGAGGGCTATCGATGGTTATGAGATTACGAATCGAAATATACAATTCTTACTTGAAATGATTAGGGCACGAATGCAGACGGCTACGAGTTTGATGCGGCTGTTCTTGATGATCGACAGGCGTCCAGAGATGAAATGCAGGTTCGACAGAGGTTGGGAGAGTTTGAGAGGAGGTATACGCGTGAGGGTGAGTAGTTTAATTCGTTCAATTTTATTTGAATTAACCAATTCGATTTTGATTTGACCGAAACGCTTTTGCGGGCTGATTTCGCGTTATTCTATTGAATTGGGAACGAATTGAGTCTGATAGTAGTCCAGGTTCACTCGAGGTTGACTGGGGAATGATTTCAGGGATTGAATACGCGTTAATTTCACGAATTAAACTAGAAATGATACGGTTTGACTATTAGAAGTCAAATTCTTTCAAAATTTAAATCTGACCACGTGTTTAAATGAATTTGGTTGTTGTTTGGGTCTGGATTGGACCGATTTATTGTTTGTGTAACCATGAGGAGTCCAATTCGACAGAATCCGTCGATGGCCCCTTGGATTATCACGGGTTGGGATTGTTTGACTTTTTGAGAGTGAAATGAGTCCAAGAAAGTCAAAATTAAGGTTCAAGTCAAAATTGAGAGTGTGGGGTTCCGACTTAGGGTTCAAATGGTTTAGAGTTCAAGCAAACGCGTGATTTCTTGTTAATTGAATCTATGTGTGTACGTATTTGTTTGATATTTAATATACATATGCACATACATATAACTTTTAATAAAGTATACCCGTGTAAAAATTTGCGGATTTGTATTTTATTGTTGATACTAATAGAGTAGATCAGTGTACAAGATTTTGGAATTGAAATGGTTTATATTGAATTGCAAATAAAGACTGTGAAATCATAAATGTTACAGTATCCCCATGTTGAGGGAATTTCGTTCCGAAATTTAGCTAGTTGAGGTGACTGAGTCAGTAAAAAGGTGAGGGTACTTGAGCTTCATTTGGTCCTCACGTTCCCAAGTAAACTCAGGACCACGCTTAGATTCCCAACGAACTTTGACAATAGGAATACGACTTCGCTTGAGTTGCTTGACCTCACGATCCATGATTTCTACCGGTTTCTCAACGAAGTGCATCGTTTCATCAATGCACACGTCATCAAGCGGTATATGGAGGTTCTCATCAGCGAGACATTTCTTTAGATTAGATACATGAAATGTAGGATGCACATTGCCAAGGGATGGAGGTAACTCGAGTTTGTAGGCCACTTTCCCAATCCTTTCAAGGATTTTAAATGGACCCACGTAGCGAGGTGCTAACTTGCCTTTATTTCCAAAACGGATCACGCCCTTCCATGGGGACACCTTTAGAAGAAAAAGGTCACCGACTTGGAATTCCAAGGGTTTTCGACGTTTGTCGGCATAACTCTTTTGCCGACTCCTCGCTACTCGAATGTTATCACGAATTTGAATGATCTTATCGGATGTTTCTTGAATTAGCTCGGGACCGGTGATTTGTGCTTCACCAATCTCGTTCCAACAGATAGGAGAACGACACTTGCGACCATAAAGAGCTTCGAATGGAGCCATGTTGATACTTGTGTGGTAGCTATTATTGTAAGAGAACTCGATTAGGGACAAATGTGAATCCCAATTGCCACCAAAATCGATTACACAAGCTCTAAGTATGTCTTCAAGAGTTTGGATTATTCGCTCGGTTTGACCATCAGTTTGGGGATGGTAAGCCGTGCTCAAATCCAATCGTGTACCAAGAGCATTTTGGAGAGATTGCCAAAATCGAGAAGTGAACCGAGCGTCTCTATCAGATATTATGTTCAAGGGAACACCGTGACGGCTCACAATTTCATCAATGTAAATTCGGGCTACTTTCTCAACTTTAAAGTCTTCACGGATAGGCAAGAAATGAGCATATTTGGTGAGACGATCAATAATCACCCAAATGCTATCATAACCACTCGAGGTGCGAGGGAGCTTGGTAATGAAATCCATAGCTAAGTTCTCCACACGGGAATTTCCGATTGTTCAAGCAAACCAGAAGGACGTTGATGTTCGGCTTTGACTTTGGAGCAGGTTAGACATTTGGCGACATAGAGAGCAATGTCTTTCTTCATACCGGGCCACCAATATTGTTGGCGAAGATCTTGGTACATTTTATCCGCACCAGGATGAATAGAATAACGAGTCTTATGGGCCTCGTTCATAAGAAATGCACGGAGATCATCGCGATCGGGAACCCAAATGCGGTTCAAGTAATAGAGTAAGCCATTGGGTTTTGATTCAAGAAGAAGTTCAACACCACATGACATTTCTTCGTACATGTTACCCTCGGTAACCGAGACGTGTTGAGCTTCTAAGATACGAGTTTGAATGTCGGTTTGAATACGGGCAAAATGAAGAATAACATGGTCCTTTCGACTCAAAGCATCGGCTACAACATTCGCTTTGCCAGGATGATAACGAATCTCGCAAACATAGTCGTTAAGGAGTTCAACCCAACGTCGTTGCCTCATATTGAGTTCTTTTTGGTTGAAAATATGTTGGAGACTTTTGTGGTCGGTGAATACCACACATTTTGTGCCATAGAGGTAATGTCTCCAAATCTTTAACGCGAATACGACCGCACCCAACTCGAGATCGTGCGTCGTATAATTCTTCTCATGAATCTTAAGTTGCCTTGATGCATAAGCGATTACTTTGCCTTGTTGCATGAGGAAACAACCGAGACCTTGGTTAGAAGCATCACAGTAGACAACTAGATCATCATTTCCATCAGGGAGAGTCAAAATAGGAGCATTGCACAACTTTTGCTTGAGAGTTTGGAAAGCTTCTTCTTGTTTCGGTCCCCATTCATAAGTTTTACCCTTGTGGGTCAAAGCGGTGAGAGGGACAACGATCTTTGAGAAGTTTGAGATGAAACGGCGATAATAACCCGCAAGAGCTAAGGATGGCAGCATCCCGCATGGTGCTGAGACTAGAGTGACAGGATGGAAAAGGAGGGTCGTGTCGGCAGTACGCAATTTCCCTCCAGGATGTGGACCGGTATGGCTGAAAGATCGACCATGTGCGTCAGCAAAGAGAGCTTTATTTCAAGAGGACCCGGTGATTGATATGGAGTCCGATGAGGAGGAACCAGAGGAGGACATAGCAGATACACCTAATGTGGTCCCGTAGTAATCTTGCGAGCGTTGTTTGGGACGTTGAACTTCTAGATGACTTTTGGACGTGACGGTTGTCACGAGAGATTGTGGGGTGAATTAACATTTTGAGTGATTAGACGTTTATGTGGTGTGAAGATTATTTCAAATATTAACTATTTGATTTTGACATTGAGTGCGCGTTATACTGCGAGACGATTTGGGGTATGATAAATGATAGTTGTATGTGTGATAGCTTGCTATTAACGGTGCAATGTTAATCATGTGTGATTATGTGATTACCTTTTTAACGACGTGAGTTTATACTAAATGTAATCTTTGATATGATGCTATAACTTGGTTGATTTGACGGTATGAGTAGACCTGAGTTTTGATTACTTGTGTGCGTCTATGGTCTTAGGATATTGTCACCTATGCGTTATGCTAGGTGATGTGTGAAGTGTAAGGGGTGTGTTTAACCTTACTACGATAATAAACGTCTTTATATCTTAAGGCATAGATCTTTGCGAGGTAAATGTTTTGGTGCTTAAGTACATGAAAGTTTTTTGTGAATAACTTGTATGTCGTTAATTGAGATGCTTATGAGTATTTGTGTCACGTACTTAATAGTTGTCGTGGGAGATCAAGTGTAAGCTTGATATGGTGTTGACATTTGTCAACAAGTTATTGTGTCTGACGGTAGTCAGGCGGGAGATCGTGTTTTCTGGTGCCCTTGGGCAGACCTTTGAGAGTAGATGATGAAAGCGTTTATGTGGACGCTTGACCAAAAATGTTTATGATGAGATCTAGGTGATGACGCTGAAGATTTCAGCACAGTAGTTAACAAGGTGACGAAGGACGCTCATGGAACACGTTCCATATAAATAATTCAGTCGAGGCGAGACACCATATGAATAGGGATATTTTCCCTCGACGAGACAATAGATAGCTGGGGCTTATGACCAGCCGGACTTCTTGTTCGTACTTGATAAATGAGACGCGGTCGGTGATCGCTTGGTAATGGTAGAGCAACGATGAAGAAAGTGAAACCCAAGAGGGGCAAGTGCAGGATTGCACGTAATTGACCAGGAAGGAAATGCCTACGCTGGTAAAAGTAAGACCAGCTTAAAGCAAGCTCCCGTGGAGCATTCAAGTAAGACAAGTGGTTAGCTGTCATACCATACATGACGTTGATAAGTGAGCTTTTTGAGAAACAATGAGAGCTGATGAAGACGACCCTAGGGTTGGGAATATGTACCTACTTAAGGGACCTATTGAATGCGTGATTGATGTGTTGCAAAGCATACCTCATTTTCCCTTGTAATTCGTAGCGTTTTCGTATGGTTTTAGAGTCGTTTTGAGTCATTTATAGCTTGTACTTAGTTATGTTATGTTTTGTAGGTTTTCAGGAAGAATTGGAGCTTAAACGATCAAGATGTGTCAAGAAATGAGCACACGAGACCACAGGATGAGAAACGAAAAAAGTCAGGAAAGAGTCCAAACTTAAGAGGGGGCATATCTCGGCCTAGAAAATGAGTTATGAGACGCATAATATATAGATTTGGGGTATCTGGACGAGCTGAGTTAAAAAATCAATTTTTTGTCACCCTAATTCTTCGCGCCACGCGAAAATTGTGCCCTCCATCTTCGCGACACTCCAAGAAAGTTAGACAAGATTTTTCCCGACTCTTTTTGACCTAATTTCATGTTTTAAAAGATTAGAACCCATCCTTGGGTTAAGAAGTCGATTCCAGACATAAAGGTAGAGGCTTTTTGGCGATTTTGAGTGGGAGAAGTCTCAAGGGATCAAGAATTGAAGCATTGGATGCGTGGATCAATTGGATTATCGTCTTTTCGGTTTATGTTTCTTATCTTTTGCTTTTTGATTCATCTATTTTGCACTATGATTCTGAATATTAGACTTTGTGTTGATGTTTTGATGATGGTAGTAGGCTAGATTTCTTGAACTACCAAGATTTTGATGATTTTGTTTTGTTAATTGGTTTGATTTCGGATTTCAGATACTTGTTGATGGATTAACGTTAAAGTAAAGAACTTGGTTTTGTTTGATTGGATGTGTATGCGTATTTGATCTTGATTTATGATCTACTGAATGTTCCATATACTGCTTTGTGAATGTCTTTTATGTATGGTTGCATATTAGGTCGCTAGCTGTGTGCATGTGATTTGTTTATGGTTGATTAACGTCGTATCCATAGGAACATCGATTGAGTATTCTGCCTGCTTCAATAGCTGAGAGGTGCGAAGTTGTCGGGTAATCTTTGGTGTTAGGGTTTTAGGTTAACTGCTCTAAAAGGAGGGTTTCCTAGGTTGTCTTAGCGTCATTGTTATTCCGTGTCTAGTCAGGTGAATTCAAGTTACTCCTTACACTGAATGGTGTATTGAGATAGTGAGACTGAGACGTAATCTGTCTAGCGAGTACTTTAGTGTTGTTGGAGATAGCTGAGAGGTGATCCAACTAACTGGTGAGTTTCACACGTCCCTTAGAGTTTCTTTTTGGTTACACATGGAGAATGATCCGAGATCCACTAGGTTATAAGTGTGTCGTATTATAAGAGCCTGGTTCCATCATAGTTTCCGTATCCGAGAGATTTCCAAGGTACATGCATAGGATTCCAGGTGTAGGTAGTGCTTTCTCCATTTGTGAGTTGTCTAAAGTTTTTTGCTTTATATTTGGTATCGATAGTTAGAAATTCCATTAGTTATAGTTCCCAACACAAATCCCCCCAAATACATTTAAGTTTATTTAGTTGAGTCAGAGTCTAGATAGAGTTGTCGCTAGTGTCTCGTGGGTTCGATATCCGAACTTCATTTGACTTTGCTACATTGGTCGATACACTTGCCGGTTGTATGGTCTAGTATTAGGTTGAGTCTAGATTTATAAATTTAAAGCTAGAGTGTCTAGGTTAGGTTTTATAGTTAGTTTTTATAGACCATCCAGCACACATCAAGTTTTTGGCGCCGTTGCCGGGGACACTTAGGCGATAGCGTGTCTAACTTTGATTGAACTTATCTGATTAATTTGTCTTTTTGTGTTTTGAGTCTTTTCTATTTTATAGTTTGTGTGTCCTTTGGTGAGTCTTTGTTTTTAGTGTGTTTAGCTTGTATCTTGAGTCTGTCTAATTACTTTTGTCATTATGTGTGAGATCTGTGGAGGACCCAATTTACTCGTCATTGCCCATATTCATCGGGATAAACTGCAGACTGCTATTATCATGTTTATCCGTAGGTACAGCCACATAATTGTGAGGCCCCAAACCCGGGAGACCTCACTTATTGGATTTACTCATCAACACATAGCACTTTTAAACATAAGACATTCATTAACACAGCGGAAACGTTTTAAAATCTCAACATACGCAGCGGAAACATAACATGTCTAAACATAACTTGACAAATACAACTGAAACTTGTCTTAATCAACATAAACAAAAGAAACATAAACAGGATGCCAGATGCTGATCTTCGGGTAACTCTTCTCGCCAAGCCAAGCATCCACTTCCATCTACTGCCACCTACACTTAACTGATGTGCATACTAAAAATCAGCAACGCTGAGTGAGTTCTAACGTTTACTTTAAATCAATTATACAAAAGATTTACTATTACATACATACTGCCCTCAAGGCAAAACTTTACATACTACACTTTTCAAAACATATATACTGCCATTAAGCCAAAACTTAACACACTTTACTTTTCAAACAGTTTAAAACGTATAATAAACCGTCAATTCCTCTTTACTGTACTGCCCTCATGGCTTACATTCATGAACCGACAAGTACCTGGTCAATGCCCCCATGATCAACGACCATGAACCGACAATACCGCTTATCCGTCAATTCCTTGTCACTACTGTACCACCCCCATGGCTAACGTCCATGAACCGACGAGTACCTGGTCAATGCCCCCATGGCTTACATCCATGAACCGACAATACCCTGGTCAATGCCCCCATGGCTTACATCCATGAACCGACAATACCGCTTAACGCTAAGGGGAGGTTGCGTGGACCTCCCGAGCAACCGTCGTCACTCATCCCAGTTGTACAACCGTTAACGAACCCAAAGGTTCTTACTAATGGGTAGAACCCATATCTGACATCTTGTACAAGTAACATCTGTCCCAAGGACCTTTATAGCTGATACATATTCCCGAAGGAAAACTGTTCACTTTACTGTTCATAAAACTTTCTGTAAATCTTGTTCATAACTTAACATATATCATGCCTTTGTTTATGTATATAAAAATATAGTAAACGCTTGACAAATGATATATCTTTGCTTTTACTGAAATATATCTTAACACATATATCATGCCTTTGTTTATGTATATAAAAATATAGTAAACGCTTGCTAAATGATATATCTTTGCTTTTACTGAAACATAGCTTATCATAAAATACATCCTACTTTCTGAAACATAGCTTATCATAAAATACATCTTACTTTCTGAAACATAGCTTATCATAAAATACATCTTACTTTCTGAAACATAGCTTATCATATATATCATGCCTTTGTTTATGTATATGAAAATATAGTAAACGCTTGCCAAATGATATATCTTACTTTACTGAAAACATACTAGCACATATATCATGCCTTTGTTTATGTATATGAAAATATAGTAAACGCTTGCCAAATGATATATCTTACTTTACTGAAAACATACTTTTGCCTCTTTTAAACTTTACACTAAACATAGCTTTTCACTTCAGTTTATAATATATAAAATATAATAAACGCTTTACACTAAGTATGCACACCACCCCTAAAGAAGGCAAAAAGGGGATTAGAACTCACCTGGTATCTAAGCTGCAACGGTCTACTGGATCTCACACAATCTGAACAATCATAACAATTTGACACTTATTAGACTTAACTCGACGCTAAATGGTTTAACCACTCTAACATACTGACTTTACTTAATCAGTCCTGATGCCTGCGCACTTAGCAAGTGCGCAGACACTGCTTCCTGCGCACTTAGCAAGTGCGCAGACTTCCCTTCCTGCGCACTTAGCAAGTGCGCAGGCTCCTCTTCCTGCGCACTTAGCAAGTGCGCAGGACCTGCTCTGTGCGCACTTAGCAAGTGCGCACGACCTGTTCTTGGCGAAAAACCCTAACTTTCGCATTCGGGTCTGATCGCTTCAAGATCCCGAACCTGTTTGCATTGAAAACGTTCGTTTTCCATTAAGGAACTCAAATCTATGCTTATCTTTCAGTTTCATCCGTTCAAACATAATCTTTTCACCCGAAACCCGAAAAACGAACTAAAACTCAGATCTAGGAGAATCGGTTACCTGTAATCACTTCCTTTTCGTTGCTAAACACCCACGAGACTCTTGCTAATGATCCTTGAAGCTCTAATCCAAAAACCGGGACTTTCTCTCTCTAGACTCTCTCTCACTTTCTCTCTCTAGAATCCGGAAATGAGGATGGAAATGAGGCCTTTGGGTTGTTCTTGAGGCCTATAAGGGCCCAAACCCTTCCCCTTTCGGCCCATACACCCCGGCCCAAGCCCGCTTCCTTTCTTTTTATTTAAGTTTTAATTCCTCGTGAATTCTCTCGTGCTCTAAAACTCGAGATGTTACAAGTCTACCCTCCTTACAATAGGTTTCGTCCTCGAAACCTGCCATAAGCTATACTGATAGCAAATCACAGAATGGGTGGCATAAACCGTAGCTATGCAAGGTAGCTTGGTCATGAAGGCCATTGTGATCAACTACCACTGGGAGCTTGACCTTGGGCTATCTCAAATTCTAAGGCATCTAGACTAATGGGGCTAACTAATTTAGTAAGGAAATAATAACATAAACTTGCCATATAACAAATAAGAGCTTGCAACGTACCTTACTGAGTCATCTGGTAAACCCTTGCTGTGGCCTTGTTGATGTAAGGTTCCTTCTCTGCAGCCTTACCCTTTCCGGATCCTCCCGCTTTCGCTTTCTTGGGTTTCCTGCAATCTCGGCTCCCGTGTCCCTGTTCCCCATAATTGTGGCATCTTGGCCTTTCCGGGCAGTCCCGCGATTGGTGTCCAAACCTGCCACACCTGAAACATCCCACCTGACCTGCTTTACATTCACCTCCATGTCTCCTTCCACATTTTCCGCATAGACCCTCAGCTTCTACCCTTGCCATCCTATCGTTAGGACCCTGGAGTTCCTCAGCAGTTCGCTTAGTTGCTTGTTTCTTGGGTGCTTCAGCAATGACTTCAGAGGCAATGTCATCATAGACAACTCCGCTCAGAACAACCACCGACTCAAAGGTACTCGGTGTGTTGGCATTTACAAATGTACGTATCTTTGGAGGCAACCCTTGAATATAATAATGAATTCTCCTCTCTTCTGTGGTTACAAGATGAGGCACCAGGCGTGCCAGTTCGTTGTACTTGGAAGTATATTGTCTGTGAGTCATGAGTCCGGCTTGCAAAGTCAGGAACTCTCTCTCCACCTTGTAGACTTCATTCTTAGGGCAGAACTTCGAAATTACTAACGCCTTCAGATCATTCCACCTCATTAGCTCGACCGCTTGGTCACCCTTCGCTTGTTTCACAGTCTCCCACCAGTGTGCTGCCTCTCCCTTTAGTGACTTAGCTGCGAACCTGACCGCTTGATCCGGTCGACAGTCACTGAGGCTGATGGTGGATTCCATGCCATTGATCCAATCTAAAGTATCTGCTGCTTCTTTCTCCCTAGTTAGCTCAGGGGGATCACAACCACGAAATGCCTTGTAATCGCATCCGCGAGTAGGCGGTGCAACATTCTCCACCAGGATTGGTCCTCCCACAGCTGGAAGCACCACTAGCCCTTCAGTGGCTAGGATTACATTGGAGTTCTCCTTAGCCTTCCTCAACGCCTCGTCTAGTATAGCCGGTAAGGTTTCTTTCAGCAATCGGGTAAACTCGCGGCTAATAGCTGCTTGTACTACTGGTTCAAACTCAAACGTCTGGTCATCTCCTTCCGCATGTTCAACATTGTGCTGACTAACTTCTGTGTCAGTATGGGGAGTGTGAACACTCCCCTCGATCATTTGATTTATGCTAGTTCCACCGCGGCGGCCTGTACGTCCACCACGTCTTCCTCCTCCACTTCCTCTAGTTCCTCCACGTCTTGCCATTTCTAACTGAAAGATAGGGAACAAAGGGATTTAATTTCAGCATGCTAGGGAATATGTAGAACACAATAAGTAAGGTAAGATGTTAATATACACTGGCCATCTGCAATTAACCATTACATCACTTCTCGTTTTCCATTTATTCGCTTTCATGATTCCACTAAAGCCTCTATTCTGATCTTGACACTCTAAAACTAGGAAAGAAACTTTACTTACTATACGCTTCTGATGCTTTGGCTTGAGTTACCCGTTACTGGCATCCGCTACTTGTCCCATTCTCAGTTTAAGTCTGAACATCTGGGATGTCCAAATCTCTCAAACTATGGCTCTGATACCAACTTGTGAGGCCCCAAACCCGGGAGACCTCACTTATTGGATTTACTCATCAACACATAGCACTTTTAAACATAAGACATTCATTAACACAGCGGAAACGTTTTAAAATCTCAACATACGCAGCGGAAGCATAACATGTCTAAACATAACTTGACAAATACAACTGAAACTTGTCTTAATCAACATAAACAAAAGAAACATAAACAGGATGCCAGATGCTGATCTTCGGGTAACTCTTCTCGCCAAGCCAAGCATCCACTTCCATCTACTGCCACCTACACTTAACTGATGTGCATACTAAAAATCAGCAACGCTGAGTGAGTTCTAACGTTTACTTTAAATCAATTATACAAAAGATTTACTATTACATACATACATACTGCCCTCAAGGCAAAACTTTACATACTACACTTTTCAAAACATATATACTGCCATTAAGGCTAAACTTAACACACTTTACTTTTCAAACAGTTTAAAACGTATAATAAACCGTCAATTCCTCTTTACTGTACTGCCCTCATGGCTTACATCCATGAACCGACAAGTACCTGGTCAATGCCCCCATGATCAACGACCATGAACCGACAATACCACTTATCCGTCAATTCCTTGTCACTACTGTACCGCCCCCATGGCTAACGTCCATGAACCGACGAGTACCTGGTCAATGCCCCCATGACTTACATCCATGAACCGACAATACCCTGGTCAATGCCCCCATGGCTTACATCCATGAACCGACAATACCGCTTAACGCTAAGGGGAGGTTGTGTGGACCTCCCGAGCAACCACCGTCACTCATCCCAGTTGTACAACCGTTAACGAACCCATAGGTTCTTACTAATGGGTAGAACCCATATCTGACATCTTGTACAAGTAACATCTGTCCCAAGGACCTTTATAGCTGGTACATATTCCCGAAGGAAAACTGTTCACTTTACTGTTCATAAAACTTTCTGTAAATCTTGTTCATAACTTAACATATATCATGCCTTTGTTTATGTATATAAAAATATAGTAAACGCTTGACAAATGATATATCTTTGCTTTTACTGAAATATATCTTAACACATATATCATGCCTTTGTTTATGTATATAAAAATATAGTAAACGCTTGCTAAATGATTTATCTTTGCTTTTACTGAAACATAGCTTATCATAAAATACATCCTACTTTCTGAAACATAGCTTATCATAAAATACATCTTACTTTCTGAAACATAGCTTATCATAAAATACATCTTACTTTCTGAAACATAGCTTATCATATAGATCATGCCTTTGTTTATGTATATGAAAATATAGTAAACGCTTGCCAAATGATATATCTTACTTTACTGAAAACATACTAGCACATATATCATGCCTTTGTTTATGTATATGAAAATATAGTAAACGCTTGCCAAATGATATATCTTACTTTACTGAAAACATACTTTTGCCTCTTTTAAACTTTACACTAAACATAGCTTTTCACTTCAGTTTATAATATATAAAATATAATAAACGCTTTACACTAAGTATGCACACCACCCCTAAAGAAGGCAAAAAGGGGATTAGAACTCACCTGGTATCTAAGCTGCAATGGTCTACTGGATCTCACACAATCTGAACAATCATAACAATTTAACACTTATCAGACTTAACTCGACGCTAAACGGTTTAACCACTCTAACATACTGACTTTACTTAATCAGTCCTGATGCCTGCGCACTTAGCAAGTGCGCAGGTTCCTCTTCCTGCGCACTTAGCAAGTGCGCAGGCTCCTCTTCCTGCGCACTTAGCAAGTGCGCAGGCTCCTCTTCCTGCGCACTTAGCAAGTGCGCAGGACCTGCTCTGTGCGCACTTAGCAAGTACGCACGACCTGTTCTTGGCGTAAAACCCTAACTTTCGCATTCGGGTCTGATCGCTTCAAGATCCCGAACCTGTTTGCATTCAAAACGTTCGTTTTCCATTAAGGAACTCAAATCTATGCTTATCTTTCAGTTTCATCCGTTCAAACATAATCTTTTCACCCGAAACCTGAAAAACCCAAAAACGAACTAAAACTCAGATCTAGGAGAATCGGTTACCTGTAATTACTTCCTTTTCGTTGCTAAACACCCACGAGACTCTTGCTAATGATCCTTGAAGCTCTAATCCAAAAACCGGGACTTTCTCTCTCTAGACTCTCTCTCACTTTCTCTCTCTAGAATCCGGAAATGAGGATGGAAATGAGGCCTTTGGGTTGTTCTTGAGGCCTATAAGGGCCCAAACCCTTCCTCTTTCGGCCCATACACCCCGGCCCAAGCCCGCTTCCTTTCTTTTTATTTAAGTTTTAATTCCTCGTGAATTCTCTCGTGCTCTAAAACTCGGGATGTTACAATAATGAATACAGAACTCAAGAGGAGTTGAATGCCTGGTGCAAAAAGGCAAATGAGAAGTATGAGGAAGAAATCCAGGCAATAATGACTCGCATTGTATCACATTGGCCGAAGAATCTGGAGCGTGTGATTTATGATCGTGAAGCTAATGTCATCGGAACAGAAACTACAGCAGGAGAAGTGTTTCTGGAGGCAACAATGGACGAAGTGCAGGTAACAGTGACAGAAGGTGCAGCACAAGTCTCATCTCCAGGTAAGTTTTCTGACCTTGATTGCGTTACTAGTGAATTTTACACTGATATCATGCAAGATCACAAAGTTCCATACTATTGTTTACGCTTGTCTTGTGAGGATGATAATTTGCAGGAATCGCAGATAGAGCCGGAGACGATAATGGACGTCAAAGTCCCACCTCCGGTTCAGCAAGACATCGAGCCAAAATTTTGGTGTCCCACACCATGGAATACTGATGATGGCTTTCGGAGTGACGATGAAAGGGATCTTGAAGTAGAAAAGTTGATGGATGTCACTCTAACCCAAGCTGAAGACGAGTGTTTAGAAGAGGGATTAGCAGGTTTATTCGAGAAGGAGGATGTTAGTGAGTCTCAGCCTGGTGGGTCATTAGTTGAGTGTGAGGATGATATTTTGCAGCAATCACAGATAGAACCGAGGACGAAAATGGACTTCTTAGTCCCACCTTCGGTTCTACAGGGTGTTAAGCAAATTCGGCACGACGTTTATGAATTCTCTTGGAGTGATAGTGATGATGACGAGTCAATAGATGAGGAGGAATTCGAAGAATGTTTTGGCTCTAGTAGTAGAGACAAAGAAGAAGAGGACGATGTGGATTCCTCTGACTCCATAGGATTGATGTTTGGTGAAGAGGAAGAGAGTGTTGAGGAGCAGGTCCCATCCTGGGAGGATGAGTTCGGTGATGAGTTGGTGGACCTGCCTACTCCTACTGAAGAGAGTTTCGACCCAGTTGGCGATCTGAAACTCCTTGAAGATCTATTATATCAAGGGCCAAGTGTGGAGATAGAAGAGGAGGTGCACGTGATAGAGCTGGTCTCGGACCACCACAGTGCACCCAAGAGAGAGAAACAAGAACCTGTGGTGGTAGTAAATGGTGGATCGCCACCCAAATCAGCATGACCACGGGACAGGGCACATAGACGTATGGACCGACATGTTTTGAGGGTCCTGGGATGGTCACATAAGGACCGGAGGATGCAGTATACTGGAGATGACCATTCTCATCATTACATGCCACGTATCAGGTTTGGTCCAAGTAAGTTCAAGTATTGGTAGACCGACCCGTTTACATTTTTCAAAACCAATTTAAGGTCTTCCATCAGAGTTTGTCAAATCGGTGGCAGACCAATCATACTAAACGGGCCGGACGGGGGACGACATAAAGGAGAAGCCGCCTGATTAGAGTGGTTTGGTGCTCGAGTTAGACCCGAGTGTATAGTTTGTATAAGTTTTGGTTTTATTTTGAGTCTGTTTGATACTGTTTTGGGTTTGCTGTGAGATTTATCGTTGCAGGTATAGATCACACCGTCCGTACTCAATCTCCATTCGGGTGGGGTTGATTCTCATCTTATCTATCTTGTAAAGGCAACCCAACAGTCGTTTGTCAAACCGCGACCGAAATGCTATACGGTGCACACGTGGAAGAGTAATGCTGGGACATTCGTGCTACATTACCAGCTAAGTCGATTCCTTTTATTTTTGCATTTTTGTTTTTAGTTGTGTCTTGCTTCACATTGAGGGCATTGTGTCTTTCAAGTGTGGGGATGTGAGTGTCTAGTTTAGCTAGTTTGTCTTGTTTTTAAAAATTCAAAAATACAAAAAAAAAATTGAAAAAATGTCCTTTGAATTATAGTTTTTGCAATCAAAATGGAAGATGATAGGTATAACTTGAAATGCTTGTTGAGTTTTAAAATGAATAAATGATAGAAAACGCGTCTAAATTGTGATGTTTTAGTAGACCCAGCCAGTTTAAAAGCTTAAATAGCCTGTTCGTGTTAAATATGATAATTAATTGAACTACATCATGATATCTTGTGGGTACTCATCTTAGGGGTGTCGGTAAAACTGAAACTGTCAACATAGGTTGATAGGTACCACGTTAAGCTAGAAATTAGAGTTTTTTGAAATTTACTTGGCACACCACTCTTTTTTTATGAAAATAAATCCGAATTTGGTGGCGCCCACATCCGTATATTCCATAATTCATGAGTAATTGATTAGAATACTGAGTTTTGCTTATGTGTTACCCTCCGGGATGGCCACTAGGAGAAAACACCTCTAAGTGATTCTTATGTGCTTAAATTGATATGACTTAGTCTATGTGTTATCTTCCGGGATAGCGACTTGGTTGAAACGCCTCTAGACGAAAGTTCATTTGCTTGAATTAATGCTCATTGACATTTCATTCCATTCTTTCATCTTAATTTCTAAAACCTGTGAATCTTAGTTTAACGTGGTGGGAGAAATCTATACGGTTTAACCCGTGCCTAAACATGACCGTGAGACGGGATTAGGTGAGTTTGTAGCTCTTGAGTGTGGGACCAATAGATAGATTGATATGCTTGGTAATGTAGGAATTAGAACACAAACGGGGGCTTGATAGTTGGTGTTGGGTTTAATCGGATCAAAATATCAATTGTTTCATTTTATCACGTGATTATATCTGTGTTAATGAATTATAAGATTGTAAAATCTTGCATTCCAGTTGTAATTACATTGCAGATATCTTTTTCGAGGACGAAAAAAGGTTAAGTGTGGGGATGTTTGATGTGTTGCAAAGCACACCTCGTTTTCCCTTTTTATTTCGTAGCGTTTTCGTATGGTTTTAGAGTCGTTTTGAGTCATTTATAGCTTGTACTTAGTTATGTTATGTTTTGTAGGTATTCAGGAAGAATTGGAGCTTAAACGATCAAGATGTGTCAAGAAACGAGCACACGAGACCACGAGATGAGAAACGGAAAAAGTCAGGAAAGAGTCCAAACTTAAGAGGGGCATATCTCGGGCTAGAAAATGAGTTACGAGACCCATAAAATTTGGATTTGGGGTATCTCGACGAGCTGAGTTCAAAAATCAACTTTTTGTCACCCTTGTTCTTCGCGCCATGCGAACACTGTGCCCTCCATCTTCGCGACACTCCAAGAAAGTTAGACAAGATTTTTCCCGACTCTTTTTTCTTTCGCGACACGCGAATATATGGTCAGAAACTCTTAGCAACACCCAAAGAAGTGCAGTTACGGGCTTTTTGACCTAATTTCATGTTTTAAAAGATTAGAACCCATCCTTGGGTTAAGAAGTCGATTCCAGACGTAAAGGTAGAGGCTTTTTGGCGATTTTGAGTGGGAGAAGTCTCAAGGTATCAAGAATAGAAGCGTTGGATGCGTGGATCGATTGGATTATCGTCTTTTCGGTTTATGTTTCTTATCTTTTGCTTTTTGATTCATCTATTTTGCACTATGATTCTGAATATTAGACTTTGTGTTTAATGTTTTGATGATGGTAGTAGGCTAGATTTCTTGAACTACCTAGATTTTGATGATTATGTTTTGTTAATTGGTTTGTTTTCGGATTTCGGATATTTGTTGATGGATTAACGTTAAAGTAAAGAACTTGGTTTTGTTTGATTAGATGTGTATGCGTATTTGATCTTGATTTATGATCTATTGAATGTTCCATATGCTGCTTTTTGAATGTCTTTCATATATGGTTGCATATTAGGTCGCTAGCTGTGTTCATGTGATTTGTTTATGGTTGATTAACGTCGTATCTATAGGAACATCGATTGAGAGTCTATTAGGATTGAGTATTCTGCCTGCTTCAATAGCTGAGAGGTGCGAAGTTGTTGGGTAATCTTTGGTGTTAGGGTTTTAGGTTAACTGCTTTGAAAGGAGGGTTTCCTAGGTTGTCTTAGCGTCATTGTTATCCCGTGTATAGTAAAATGAATTCAAGTTACTCCTTGCACTGAAAGGTGTATTGAGATAGTGAGACTGAGAGGTAATTTGTCTAGCGTACTTTAGTGTTGTTGGAGATAGTTGAGAGGTGATCCAACAAACTGGTGAGTTTCACACGTCCCTTAGGGTTTCTTTTTGGTCACACCTAGAGAATGATCCGAGATCCACTAGGTTATCTAAGTGTGTCGTATTATAAGAGCCTGGTTCCATCATAGTTTCCGTATCCGAGAGATTTCCAAGGTACATGCATAGGATTAAAGGTCTAGGCAGTGTTTTCCCCATTTGTGAGTTGTCTAAAGTCTTTTTCTTTATATTTGGTATCGATAGTTAGAAATTCCATTAGTTATAGTTCACAACACAAATCCCCCCCAAATACATTTCTGTTTATTTAGTTGAGTCAGAGTCTAGATAGAGTTGTCGCTAGTGTCTCGTGGGTTTGGTATCCGGACTTCATTTGACTTTGCTACATTGGTCGGTACACTTGCCGGTTGTGTGGTCTTGTATTAGGTTGAGTCTAGATTTATAAATTTAAAGCTAGAGTGTCTAGGTTAGGTTTTATAGTTAGTTTTTATAGACCATCCAGCACACATCAGTGATAATGAAGTAAAGAGATATTTTGGTCCAAAAATTTTATGGAGACCAGTGTAGCTTTGCACGAGCTCCTGGAGGTCGTCAGAAAAGGACAAGAGCAATGCCTTTATGGGTAGGGCAGAGGGATATAGTTTTAGAAAAATATCACAAGATGGCAATCGAAGTTTTAGGAAGAAATGAATGAGGAGTATATAATGGTGAAGTAGTAAGTGCTTCTATATGTGAATGTAGGAGACGTACTTGGGGTGATGGCCGTCGGAATGACGAGATCATTAGGGTAACATAGGAGGTAAAGGAAATTGTGCCCATAAGTCATAATGAAAAGTGGCTAGTAAGAAGACACTTGGTAGTGATGCACTACGTAGTACTAGAGATGATACATACGATGTCTAGAACGTTAAGAGCAACAAGGTATTGTCAAGGACAATGACAATGAAACCTTCGTGAAAGGGTTAGTAACCAAGACAACAACAGAAGGTAACTTCTAGCGAGTGCCGGAAAGGGAGGATTGGAAATGCAGTCGTTTGACTAATGGCTGGGAGGACGAAAGGTGAGATAAGGTGTAGGTGAAACCTACAAGTCCTAAAGAAGGAATCAGGCAATGGAGAAGACTCCTTTGAAGACCAAGGTGAGTGGTATATGGCAAAGCCGAGTAATGGGAATGATCATCATGAAGGTAAATTCATAGCACCGAATGGATCTGGTGCACGGGTAAGAACGAATGTACATGTTGGGTCGGTTCATACCAACGCAGGATTCGAGGACGAATCCTCTTTTAAGGGGGGGGTAGACTTGTAACATCCCGAAAATCCATGTAAGGATTATGTGAGCTAACGGATGATCCAAGACTTTTGCAAAATGAGACGGTTAATGAAGGTTTTCACGTAAAACCCTATTTATGGAATTAAAAGGATCCGGTTAGCCAAAAGTGGATCGGTTTGGGTTGTGTACGCGAAAAACAGAAACTCGGGGGCTAGAATGTAAACCTTGAAGGTTTAAATACCACTTAATGAGAAACCCTAGGCCATAATCGGCCTAGGTTGTGCACGACGGCAAGGAGAAAAAGAGAGGGAGAGACTGTGCGATCGGGGAGGCCGGGGGTGGTGGTTCGACGACGGTGTTCGAGGGGGAACTCCAAACGCAGCCAAGGTAATCTCTGTTCATTCCCTTTTATGTGTTTTGTCATGTTTTTAGGGTGGAAACCCGATTAGGGTTGAGTTTATTGATCCCGGCTGAAGGAAGGAGCACAGATGAGGAAGATGACCGGCTGAGGTGGTGGTTTAGGGGTGGTAGGAGACGAAGATGATGACGGTGAAGTGGAGATGAAGGCATCGGTGTAAGGCGGCAGCTTCGGGGAAAGGGAAAATGGGCACGGTGAGGGTCGTGGGGGTGTTCTCGATGGAGACAACGGACCTGACGGGGAGGACGATGGTGGCACATGGTGGCAGTGAGTGGTGGTAATCGGCTAGGGTTGTTGCATGGCGTGCATGCATGGGAACTCGATGCATGTGCCTACGTCTTAGGTGGTTGGGATTTTTACCATGCAGGGCATGCGTGCTGGTGAGAAACCCGATCCGAGTAAGTGTGCACGTGGGGCAAGGGTGCATGATCACATACGTGCATGGACACCTAGGCCCGAGTGTACAAGTTCTAAATGGGTCAGGAACGACTCGGTACGAAGGTGACATGAGATTAGGGTTCCACGGAGGTGGATTGACAAGCAGATGGGACTCGGGGTTTTATTACCCGTTACCCAACGTATGTTCTATAACGTATCCTGATCGTGTGATCATACGTTCGACATGTTTGAGTTTTTGAGCGTGGACGAACGAGTTGCAGGGCAAGGACTAAGACTCAGAATAACTGTGAGTTTCTAATCCCCCTCTTTAAATGATTTTAATGTTTTGGGGTAATCGTACATACTTTTGAGACATGTTTTATTACATTAAACGTATACCGAGCTTTGGGGTCTAACCCGATGAGTTTATGAAGTTAAATAGTTAAATGTGGGGCTAAGGGACTGTGTATGTCCATAGGACGTGCAGGTTACAGGTGGGGATATGGTCGTGTTTAGTTGAAGTAATTATCATTTTAAATTATAAATTTAAAATCTGATTTTGTGTAACTCTCAAACCAAACATTAATTATATATTACATCACTGAACACCACACATCAAGTTTTTGATGTCATTACTAGGGATATATATATATATATATATATATATTATATATTTTTTATATACACTAAACACCCTATCAAGTTTTTGCCGCGTGTGTAATATATATAAAATATATAAATATATTTTACTATTAGATTTCCATGAGATGAGGTTTTAAATTTATAAAATGATAAATACTCAAACCAAACACACACACAATAGGCAAGTGTACCTATCGCATCGTAATATAGTTTAGGTAAGAACCAAGTATCGAACCAATGGACACGTTTGAGTTCCAATACTCAACTTTTGTTATTGTTTAGTCGGTTTAATTAGTGAGTAAGTTTTGTGTGCTTGTGAAGCAGAAAATTAAATGACAGAAAAGTAAATGACGGTAAAGTAAATAGCTCGAGAATAATCAG
The DNA here is from genome assembly GCA_023525975.1 of Smallanthus sonchifolius. Lineage (NCBI taxonomy): Eukaryota > Viridiplantae > Streptophyta > Magnoliopsida > Asterales > Asteraceae > Smallanthus > Smallanthus sonchifolius. The sequence goes on along the minus strand of CM042033.1, from coordinate 56,097,872 downwards.
ATCACAACGAGTATTGCTTTGGGCTTCGAATCTGCTTGGTATATGATAATGTTATGATAACTAATCCGATGGTATGACTAATACAAATGCGTGAACGGTACATCGTTAGAGCCTCATTCTCACAACACTTGGTTCACGAATTATGTTCTTTATAATAAAATGATAGGACTCCCAGCTAGGCACATCGTTACCCTCAACTCTTTGATTCTATCTGTCACACCCGTAACATAGGATAGTTATTTAACTAGAGTAGTACCTCCAACAAATATGTTCACAGGAAAGAACGACGGGTCTAGGAGAGATTTATACACCGCTCTTTCCTTAGACAGAACATTCCGTTTGTCAGATAACTACATACTGGTCAGAAGGTTGCCTTCTAGTTGCTATGACGTTGATACCAAAACACACAGCGAAAACTAAAACTTCATCTTTCATTTCATCAAAAGATTGTTTACATTCGTGGAATCAAAATGTTACATAACATTTTTTCATCTGGCCTAACAAGGAACAAGTCATTCGGGACTTATTGGCATGCCCATCATCTGGATCATTCATCGGTTCATCTTAGTCCTGGAAATGCCTCATCTATTGTCTACCTGTGATGCGTTCAAAAACATTTAATAAAACATGGGTCAACATAAAGCTGGTGAATTCATAAACTAAAATAGTTTATTAAAATGACCCGCCAAAGTATATTGAACATAGTTCTGGGGTTCCACCCCCGCTCATAGACAACTATGAGTAATCATTTAGTGTATATATAACCATAGACGTTCCACGGGTCCTGTCCAACATGCCATTCCACGGGCAAGTGAAATACAATAAGCGCTTAGAATACGTTATTTATAAACAATCGGTGCAATCGTTTCAAGATACTCAAAATGTTTTCATAAATCAATCATGCTAGAAAAGGTCATGATTGGGATGCATCACAGTTTAGGAACTCACCTAAGTAGTATCTCGGCTTATCAAGTCAGTAATATGGCAAACACCTTGGGCAGAGTTCCTAGATTTAATACGACATTACTAAGTTTACACAATCCTACCTTAATGGTGTATAACCAAAGCTTAACAGTAGGTCAGAACCCTACCTCAGCACTATCTACGGCAATTTGGAGTCGAAACGTTGGAAACCAGACTCTCATACGCGAACCGGGGCTCGGGATCGGAATATAAGAGAGTTTGTGTGTGTATTTGATGGTGTAGGATGGTCGTAAATGGCCGAAATCGTTCAAGTATTTATCGGGCCAAATGTGTGATACCCAGCCCCGGGCACCCCCGTTGGCACCTTCGGTACCTGCTTTGATTTCAGAGTTTGTTTTTGTGCAGCGGAATAACGTTTGAAAATGGATCGTTTCATCTCAACCTCAAAGGTTGGTTTTGTAAATATCGAAATCTCGTCGTGTAGACAAAGATTATCTTTATTTAAATACTTGTGTTTGAAAACCCGATCGTTTGTACATTTGATTTCAAATCAAAACTCTGACGCATAGTCAGAAGGATTACAAGGAGGTAATCTGCCTAAGGAAAACGTAGTCCTTCGGTCACCTAAACCTTGTTTACTCTTTAGGGTCTTTCTGTGCAGTGCACGACCTGTAATAACATATATTCGGTTGCACCGGGTCTAGGTGTGTGGCCTGACCCGGATGTGCGACAAAACTGTCATCGGGACTTAGGCCGTTGCCGGTCCCGGTACGATGAGGTCATTTCATTCTTTTCCTAAAAACATTTGAAAATGAACGTCAGCTACATGCTGGTGAATACTTTATGACCTCAAATCATTTTCATAAACATGGCAAAACAGTTTAATTAAACTGTTAAACATTTCATGGGTGGATTCTAGTGTTTACATCACTTACTTCCGATTTATCCATTTGTATACATTGGACAAGTACTCGGGGGCTACCCGGTCAAACTGGCACATCTGCCCGGGAGCAGAGGAGGTTCGAGAGTGAAGGTGCGGAAATGAAATGAAATGCCAATGCTCCTCTATTTATAGGCTGATAACGCCCTCAAGTCAGACCGTCATCCAGGGGATATCGGTCCGATATGCCTCCATTGTCCCGCATGCGCGCCACCTGGTAGCCATGCAATTTCGGAGTGCCACCCGTCCATGTCGGACCGAGTAGGCAAGCCATGTTGGTCCGACATCCGCCCACACGTCCGACATGCTGATGCATTCCCAACACGTGTCTCGACACGTGTCTGGTGTAGAGGGTTTCTAGGGGTGTGCATTGCGGATCGGTTTACTCCGACATGCTGACGCATGCCCAATCCGGCAGTCTCATCTCCATAGGTCGAACTTACTACACTAATAACTCATGCTCATGCACACGTATTAACTCGACACTTGGTTAACACAGCAAATCCCTAAACATCAATTTACTCAGCCTTGACCAAGGCTCTTACAAATCAACTGACATAACAGTCATAAACACTACATCACAATCCTGACACAACGATCAATCTAACTCTACTCACCATATTAATACTATCGTATGCACAGTAAATATATCTCAACGCTTGTATGCAATTTAACACAAATATATAAGCATACAAACACATACCTCATTACTGCACCCTCGTCAGGGTTACCCTCATCAGGGCGTTCGACACACCCCGAGCTCATCACTGTCCTGTTGGACATCGTCACCTTTGGTGATCTCCAGAAGGACATAGTCCTCCACAATCCCATTTGCCGTGTCATAATGACAATAACACAAACACAATACCCGCCGTGTCACAAGGACAACGACACAATGCATACAACACATGTATTATCACATAACAATATACTCTAAATACATGATTCATTAACTGCACCTGCACTTCACACATAGCACTAGAATAAGATGTCCTACACGTATTCATAAGCATTTAGCTTATATCCGACTAAATCATAACATAATACACTACTAATATAGCAACACACATACAATTACTATACCTCATTATTTAAGCATATGCCACGTACATGAACACCCTGTGACACTTCCTAGTCGTACCAGCATGACCCGTTTACTACGATCCTGACTCATCCATGTTAGGTCAATATACGACACGTGACCATATCCCCACCTGTAACCCGCACGTCCTATGGACACACACCGTCCCTTAGCCCCACATTTAACTATTTAACTTCATAAAATCATCGGGTTAAACCCCAATGCTCGATATACATTTAATGTATTAAAACAAGTCTCAAAAATATGTACGATAGCCCTAAAACGTTTAGAAACATTTAAAAGAGGGGGATTAGAAACTCACTGTTATGAAGATCTAACTTATGCACCTCAACGGTCTACTGGCACGAAACCCGAACCTGTCAACGTATGATCACATGGTCAGAATACATCCTAAACATGCGTCCGTTACGTATAAATATAAATGGTCCCAACACCCATCTCGTACGCTCGCCCTTTCTTCCACACAAAACCCCAGTCCACGTGTCCACTCAAACCGGGTAATCCTTGACCCGTTTGGAACCCGCATGCATGTGCGTACACACGCCATGCAAAAAAACCTAGCCTTACTGGTCACGCGTGCACGAGCCGAGATCTCCATGCACGTCGAGATCCCTCCATGCAAACCCTATGCTCACAAAACCCTAATCGGGTTTAACCCGATTCCATATTCCTCCCCGTTCACCACCGTGAACTCCTACCACCCGTTATCATGGTTTTCCTCGTCTTCGTCCTAGTTGCCGAGTCCAACCCTAACCGGCCACCATCGTCGGCTTCGAGCTCCTCCACCGCGCACCGCCAACCAGCCACCACCATGCACCACCACCTCGCATCTCCATTGACGAGCCTCCATCGCCGTGGCCAAGCCTCTCGGCCAACACGCTGCCGAAGCACGATTTCCCTCGCCACCATCGATCCCGACCACCACACATCTAAAACACGAAACCCTACTCTCTATTTTCTATGCAAAAACCGATTATGAAACGGAAAAGAATGAGAATAGAGACTACATTCCCGTGATATGGAGTCGCACGTTTGAAACCACCACCTCGAGCTCCACTGTCGTCGGCTCCCTCCTTCTCTCGGCTCTCTCCCTTGCCGTCGCACACACCTAGGCCAAAAGTGGCCTAGGGTTTCTCATAGCATAGTTTTTAAACCCTAAGAACTTTCAATCGGGTCCTCATGTTTCCATCTTGTACGCTTTGATCCCAAATTGTGTCATTGGTTAACCCGGTTTTCTAATTTCTACAAACATAAAGTTTTACATGACAATCCTTAGTAATCATGTCATTTAAAAGGGACCCGAGTCACAATATTACTTTAACCCTTGACTTAGGGATTTTCAGGATGTTACACCCTACGTATCGGACCGTTTTGGGATTCTTATAGGACCGTTTAAGGCCATCTGTTCATATCGGACAGCTATGGTCCGGATATCGGTCTGACTTAGGGTTTTAGAAAACGCGAGTCAGCTTGATACGTGGCAGATCATCATTACTTACTTCTTGCCCACATAGCGGACCGATGGAACCCTGGATAGCGGTCCGCTATCCCTTGATTTTCAGACGTACAAGTTTCAAGAGAAGTTTGATTAAAAATGTTTTACGGTCTTACACTTTAAAATCAAGAACACTCACAAGTTTAAAGACCAAACTAGATAATAATAAAAAGTCTACCATGAAGATGGTTTTAAGAGCGACTGACTAAAGAACATAAATATACCATTAGATTACTAAGTTAAACATTAACATACACCGAACTTCATCTTCACTAAAGCAATACAAAGGGTTTAGCCACGAATGGCCATACGAACATAATGTTGAGTTTCGTAGGCTCCCCTATTGCGGACAAAGAGGAAGAGCCCCTCTACTCTCTACTCTCTACTCTAACTACGAAATACTCTCTATGGATAGTGTATTGATGCTTCTTGAGGTGTGTGTAAAGAAGAACCCAATCCATCTATTTATAGGCCTCAAAATGAGCAATGCATGGCTGTGAATTGGTTGGCACGGGCGTGCAAACACCTCAGGAATCAAACATGGTACATATGGCCGTGTACTAGGTCCTTGGGGAGCAATTTGGGCATTGCACGGTCGTGCGATGGGTTGCACGGCCGTGCATCCCCTTCTTGTCCCATATTTTGTCTTTTAGCTTCTTGTTTACTTGTTGTTGACCTTGGTTGACTTCTTGGGGGTCAAAGCTTCGGGTTTGTTACTTCCAAAAGCTTGATTTCTTGATGTTTTTTGAGTGGTTTTTGCTTTGTTTACTTCAGGACACCGGACACCGAATATCCTGCAATTGTGAAATATAAACGCTTTAAGTATCAATTACAAGGCTTTTGTTCAATTAGTACCATAATATGGGGATTATTATGCATGCAGAACATGTATAAATTAGGGCATATCAGTGCACATAAGCAATAAACACTCAAAGATGCTCATGGAAACAGAGGGATATGGGTCAAGATGCAAACACATGCATAAATATCATATTTTTCAACTTTCTACGCTTTCATGATACTCTAAAATGTCTTATTGTAACACTCGGGGGGTTTCACTTATTCATGTGATGCCGACCATACAATAATGCTGAAATATCTAAAATAAAGATAAATAGATGCCATTTATTGAAATTTTAGTGAGATTTTTGCCAAAAGTAGGAAGTTTTCTAGAATGTAATGAGAAGTATTGTATAGACTTGCAAAAGTTCACAAAAAACCCCAACATCCCAACACTTGAAACGTACATTGCTCTCAATGTATCAAAATATGCATATGCAATGCTAATTCATAGGAGTGTAAGAAAGGTGAAACAGAAAACTCCATTGTTGAAATTCTTGGAAAAACGCCTAATATGTTCCGAAAAAGCCTCTAAGCGATTCCAAGCGTGAAAATTCCAACCAAAACAATCAGTAACACATCCAAACACAAAAGAATGAGTACAGTAAAAAAGGGTATAAAACATTCATAGACTAGTAAAATAAAGACAAACAAACAAACACCATAAAGTACAAGAGAACAAGTCAAGATTTTGTACAACTAAAGTGACCAAAAAGTACAACTCATCATAAATAATCATAGAAGGTGAAACGAGGACATCAGACTAGTCATCCATATCATCTGTAGGCTCCGACTGTTGCTAGCCTTGCTGAGGTTGGATTGGTGGTACCTCGAAGGGCATGGGGGGAATAACATAGCCTCCTACTATAGACTGGTGGCTCAACACTTGCATGAACCACTGCATCTCGACCTCCAAACAATGCACCCCAATCTCTCGAAACGATCAAAACTGGCAGAAAAATCAAAGGGTGGCGGGAGAGGTTGTGCTGCTGTTCCCTCGCCACCACCTGGCTACTCCTGGTGAATCCGACATCAGTAACATCACCACCAACACTTCTAGAGCTATTCATACGCATAAGAGAAATTCAACCATGATTCAACATTCATTCTTAAAAGAATATATTTTTGAAACTTTTTATTTGCGCAGTGTTGTGATGTCGTCAAGACGGTCTATAAAAACCATAATAATAAAAACTAATCTAGACTCCTAAGTAATACTCTAGAATACTGACATGCAAGTGAACCTATCGAGTGTAGCACAACTTAATGGTAAACCGGATTATCGAACCCTAGAGACACTGAATTGCTAAACTAGACATTGATTAGAACTTAGAATATTGGTGTGGGGGGTTTTCTATACTAATGATTAAACTAATGACAAGTAATAAGAAAACTTAAGAACGAATCTAGCTATCAAACAAGAGACTCGGGAATATCAGGAATGAGAAGAACACTACCTAGGTCAAAATCCTACTTGTAAGGCTAAGATTTCTACCGGTTATGGAAACAATGATGGATCTGGGTATCTAAGGATAACAACTAAAGATAACCTAGTGGATCCTAATCACTCTTAGGGTGTCACCAAAAAGGAAACTCTAAAGACGTACAACGCTCACTAGATAGTCGGATTACCTTTTAGTTTCTCCAACGACAATAATGTACCCACAAGACAGATCACCTCTCAGTCTCACTGTCCATAATACATAAAGGATGCACGGGCAGCACAACACCCTGTCGGGTTTCCTTTACACAAATATAAGATAACATCGACCCCGCCCGAATGGAGAATGAGTATGGGCGGAGTGATCAATACCTGTAAGATAAACCTCACAGCAAACCCACAGCATTAAACCGAAGCAAGTTACAGACTCGAAGTAATATGAAAGACTCAACTTACTCAATAAGACTCAAGATAGATTAGGGAATCATACCTAATGAGTGACAAACACATAGACATGAGTGCGACAAGCAAGGTAAATCATCGGTCACGAATGGTCCTTAGGTCTCCCATGGTAATGGTAGGTGGTGTTGATGAATGGAATGTGGAGGTGAGTGAAAGTGGTATAATGGAGTTGAGTGGTGGTGATAGAGGGTATGATGGATGGCATGGGTGTTAGTGGTGGATGATGGTAGGAGTGGATGGTGAATGGCGGAGGGAAAGGAAAACCATGGGAAACAAAGGGAACAAAGGAGGGTTAGGAGTCCCTCGCGTACCGCGACAAATAGGAAGACCCTCATCGCGTACCACGAGGAGGTGAAATTTTACCTGGCCATCTCATTTGTCCTTCGCATACCGTGAAGGGTAGCCACTTGAGCTTCGCGTACTGCGGGAGACCCTTCTCCACAGAAAGTTTTGAGGGTTTTAAGACTTATATTTTTTTTCTCAAACTTTGTTCCCCAATTTCCCAAACAAACAAGTTCCATTGATAAAAACTCTTGTAAACATACCCTGAACTCCGTTCTTGGTGATTTTCCTCACCGAATCAGTTGCGAATCCCTGCAAAACAGACACAAAAAAGGCACGCAAAACGAAAAACATTAAAAATAGCACGAAAATAAGCAAAAGAACTATACATACTTTACACCCGGGCACTGGCCTGAGATTCAAATAAACCTATCAGGAGGCTTTTCTTTGATTCTAACTGGCACCGCCTTCATCCTATGCGGTATTCCTCCCCTCATCACAGACAAACAGCTAAAAGTAATCAGCGAACATCTATTAAAAACATCTCTTAAATCTATCCACCTACACTTAAACCTACCAGGTCCAAAAATAATCTGGTTCAAGTACTGTAACATTTCTGATTTTTCCATGTAACCGTTTTTGATGCAATGCACAAGTATTCAATTTCAATTCTTGTACAATAACTATGCTATAAGTACTTATATACGATTGATTATGTTGCAATAATAGCTGAAACAAACCTTCGTCATCTCACTAAACTCGAGGATCAAATTCGACTAAAACTCAAAGCGACGCTAAGACTACAAAGATACAAGGACTATTCTTGAAATTTCCAAAAAAAATCTACACAAGCACGGTCGCGCTTAGCATAAGCACGGTCGCGCTTATAGTTTCAACCACGATCGTGCTCACTATGAGGCACGGTCGCGCCTCCGACGCAGTTTGACTTCTGAAAAGTCAAACCGACTCAAATCTTGTCCAAAAATAGAATTGAGACGCGTTTTAGAAACCGCGGTGTATACAGAAGTCGATATTCGGTAAATTAAGACCTAGACACGGCCCAATACACATCCAATCGAACGAATCCTTGCAATTTTACCCGGACCTTCCATTTTTAATCGAATCGTGTAATTATGATAGAATCAAACGAATTAAACTATTATAATAACTTCGTACGACTTCCATAAACCTATCTCAACCCAAAAATCGTCTGATCATCACCGCTATTCCTCTGCCGATCCTCGAGAACCACGATTTCTTCCTCGAAGCCGACGTCACTCGTTGCCCCATTCTAAACAGGTTAGCAGTAGTCCAATTGGTTCGTCTCTTCACCCTGATCAAAAGCCCTAAACTAATTCGTTGCTACATTACACAAATAATCAGATTTTAAAACTTGGTTTTGAAATAAAAACGATTTAATCAAACTGCACAATGGATGTGTTATAAACGCAATTAATTAGTAGGGTTGGGTTCGCAAACATCCATTGAACGAAAGCCCTGTAATATCAAACGATTTTATTACAAGGATTAAGCGAATTGTGTTCTGGACAAGACCAGACACGGTCGCGCTCATCATGGAGCGCGGTCGTGCCTGACCTAGCACAGTCGTGCCCGAGTCATGGCCTGGTCGTGTTTGCCGAGCAAACAAAGTCCTGACCTAAACCAACCCTAGACGCGGTCGTGCCGGACACGAGCACGGTCGTGCTCTACGGACAGACCCTTTTGAAGCCTTCTGACTCGACCACGGGCGCGCCTCAGACACCACGGTCATGCCCGGACAAGAGCGCGGTCGTGCCTTTCACGAGCGCGGTCGTGCTCCTTAAAAACAGAATCTTTATTTTTATTTTCTCCTTATTGAACTCGATAAGCTATATTAAATAACAATTCCTATAGTTATTTTTATATAAATACTTATATATCTCACACTTGGCCTTAAACGAAAATTATTTATTTAAACCTATTTTTAAATGAATAATATACCATAAAACGAACCCTAATCGTACCATCAACCAAATTCACTTTCGATATAATCTAACACAAACAATAACACAAGATTATACGTTTATTTATTAGGTCGAATCTAGCGAATCCACAACACACCGCCATTACATACTTGCTTGTGTGACCTACACTCTGCATAACAAGTGAGTTACATAGCCCCTCTTTTACTCTATTTACAAAACTTTTTGGGGTGGAACATGCGTTCAATTACTATGTTTTCAATTATACACGAATACAGTTTCCATCTTATATACATGTATGCAATTCTGTGCTTTATGCTTGAGTGCTAGGTGTGTAGACTATATACGCTATTCACAATCATTAACTATTAGCCGACAGTATACAGTGATAGTACTATTGAGTCTGACAAACCCACCCAGGTAGGGTGACTGTTGCTGACAACACGATTTGATTTCAGTTACAAAGGTTTGATTGAATACACAGGTCACACAATGGTTCCTCTCCATAAACGCCTTTATTGACATGTTTTGTATGAACTGTATACACACAACACGTTTTTGCTATCACACAACAAAACCTATGTTTTCTCACCAACTCTTGTAGTTGACCCTCTCATTTTAACCATGTTTCAGGTACCAATGTTTGAAGTGATCAAGATATGCTACACATAGGATTTGGACCTAGTTTTAATTGAACCAGTTATATTTTGATGTAATTTTCATTATTGTTTGGTGGATTGAATCTATGTTTTGTTGAACTTGTTTGATTGCAATGAAAACGATTATTAATTATTTAAACTTTAGTAAACCATGAGCAATGAACAGTCTGCACGCTTCACGCCCCGATGTTTCCGCCGTCGGTTGGGGTGTGACAGATTGGTATCAGAGCCTTGGTTATAGGGATTTAGGTTATTAGACACCTTGACCTAGACTATAACCTTAGGACACCCATTATTTACCATACTCTATGAATATATGATATGCTACATGCTATGTGTTACATGCTATGTGTTACATGCTTACCATATTTTATTTTATCATGGTACCTAAATTGTTAGAATTCATAACTTACTAGACTATATCTAAACAGTAAATTAGATAAAATAACGTCCCTACCCTTACCCTAAACCTCATAACCTTCTTGTCTACTTCTTTATCATTATCATCATAGCATGTGGAATCTTCATGGAGTTAAATCTATAAAATTTAATTATTTCTTCGTTAAGGTTTTAAACTTTGTTAATCATTAGAGGACACGTGCAATCTGGAAGGGTGACACCTGTATTCCAGGTTTTCTGTCTAGGAAAGCATTTCGTATAAATCCCAATCAACCGAGGGACCCGTATGCTTTCCTGGGAATTCCCGGGATGAGTGTTACTTATAGGCTAAAGCACGTCTCCTTGAGAGTTATATAAGTTTAATTAACCTTAATGTGTCATAGTATTCAAGTGATTATGTCACTATTTGAGTACAATCCAAACTAGGAATATCAGTTTTTGTTTGGATATTTTTACATGTTACCCTAAGTAATTTCAATACATGCTACAATACATGATAGTTTATGTATCACACTACTTGATAACCCTTGTGCTTACATTCATTACTATCTACATACTACCTATGTGTTTCATTAAAGTGTTATCCTAAGTTTTAAACACACAAACACACACACCAAAGTTTTCATACACCCTTAAATTCACACATATAATGCCACCACCCTTGTGATCTAAATCTAAACTATTGAGCCTAAGGCCCACCAATAATAAACTAAGAAGCCCATCTATCTTTCAGGAAGAAGAAGTCCACTGAATGCATAAACCTTACATTCGGGCCACAAGGCCCAGTCCATAATAATTCTCATCATGACCATGAGCCCAACAATAGTACTATTAATACATGATGGCTGGAAGAGTGTGTAGGCCCATGGGGGATTCTGGCTAAGGAAAGACAGGGCACTTAAGTGTGTTTTAGTGACCCACCCCCCTTTCCTGGGAATGCTCCTCAGGGATGCATGCTTATAGGTCAAGTGTGTTTCTAAAATACTATTGTGGAGACTCGGTGTTATGACTAGTCAAACTCTAAACCTATGAGATCCCCTACATCTAACACTCGATATTTCACTATCACTTACAACCTTTTCATTGTTTCTCTGCTAGATATGGACTCCTACGCTCCTTCCTCCCCTGTATACCGCCCCAGAGTAGAATCTGATTGGGAAGAAGACATCGGGACACCCGTATATCGGTCACCAACACCTCCAGCTGCTAGACCAAGAGTTGATGTAAGTGCAGATTGGACTAGGAACACCGGCCCAAGACTTCGAACACCTGGATCACCCCCATTAAGAGACCCGTATCTGATGCCCGACCCGTATCATCCTAACCCTTGGGCAAGGCATACCATGGCACCCATTAGTGCTATGGGAATCCCAATCAGCGACATTCACCGATATGTGAGGACCTCCGAGTTTGAGAGGCAAAGGATGGAGCACGAAGTAATACACGACTTGCAAGGACAAAGACTGGATAGCCTAGTGAATCAATTAGGGCACCAAAAGGAGTTAATTTCCATCCTCGAAAGAGAAATGCTTGAGAATCGCACGGAAACAGCTAGGGCCGAGGCCAGATCAACTACCCGAATGACCATAGCGGTGCTCGTCTTGGTGATTATCTCCCTTCTAGTGGGAAACTACCAGAGGCGTTAGCAGAAATTTCTATTTATTGTCCTTAAATTTCCAACTTGAAAACTTTTCCTTATGTTTTTGAATAATGTCTACCATTTCAGCATTTAATAAATTTTATATTTTTCCAAATTCTAAAGTTATTATTCATTGTTCATCCATTATATTTTCATTAAGATCCCTCAAGTATCACCTTCATCATTCAATACGATTTCATCTTCTTCGTAACCAAATCATCATATTGGATTTAAACAACCTCGTTATTTTCAAAACCAAACGTTTATCGAAATTTTAAAAATATCAGAAACATAAATTTCCCATAAACATTTTCGCTTTACAAGGAAAAATTAATACAACCTATTTTATGGAAATATTACTTCAAATTGATACAAGCATGATTTTCCTCATTACAGTAATTATTTTTAAACATTGGCTAAATTAATATACGACTACTTGTTTAGCCAATAAGTCATCTTAAAATAATCCCTTCATAATAATTGAATTTTTTTTTTTTAAATTTAAAGATTTTTCCTGTAAATGGTCTATTCATTTAGGTTATTTAACTCAATAGTTTCATTACTTTATACATCTATAACCAAGAACAATTTACAATTTCCTATTTTCAAACAAAGATCAATTATTTGTAAACACATTCCTCTGAGTGTTTTCAGAACCCCTCGTTACTTTTCACTTGCCGCTTCAAGAGACGATCCGTACCGCGTAGATGTTAAACATCCCCACAAACCTCAACGATATTTAAAGGGGCTAGAACCTAACTACCACATCTTACAAGAACGACAATAACACACTTCTCCGCAACACTAAATCGTATACAAAACCCGTCAGTACACATCACCCGTGAAGTTCAATACTCACGTTCACAATATATTCAATGCAATCTTATGGTACATAAAACTCAATTATTCTCAATATATCCAATACTACACAAATTACATAATACATGAAACTAGTTTGCCTACAAATCACAATTTGCTCGATTAATCACGTAATGCATGAAACAGGTTTAATTGCAATACACATACTACTGGTTTGAGCACATGATACACGAAACTTAAATTGTTTGCAATATACGTGATTGCGTCATTGATACATAGTTCTAGATTGACCACACTATACATGAAACTCATTTTGTTACAAAGCACTTTATACTAAATGGTGTACATTATACAAAATACATGATGCTAAGTTGCTAACACTATACATGAGATCCATTTCCTACAATACACATGATACTATGTTGTTTACATTACACCTTAGAGCTTATTGATTTACAAAATACAAGACGCTAAATTATTTACGCTATATATGAGACCTATTTGATTACAAACTACGTGGCACTAGATCATACATGAGACTTGTGTGTTTACTATATACTCGAAACAAAATTGCTTACAATATTTGCAATAGATTGATTACATCATACACAAGACATGGTCATGCACTTTGTACTCCAAAGTTGAAGACCATAATACATTGAAACGACTCGGGGTTTGACGTATTCTTGTTCAAACACGAGCAAACTAAGAAACTCTAAGTGTTACTACTTTACTAGTCTTTAGTTGCGAACTGACCTGATTAGGGACATAGTTACTTGGTAGCGACTTTTATGTGTAATCAATAGAAGTGATCATAGTGAAAATTGTGCCCCTTACCCGCACACAACGAAACGATCTATACGGACCATACGATGATTTGAATAATTACGGGTGCACACGGAATTATACAAATCAGCGCAGGGAAAGCATAGTGAAATTTCGTCGTGTGTTATGACCAAAAACCTATCATGATATATGACAACGAGACTAATGTGATGTGACAAGGGCATGGTGGATACGCCGCTGGTACTTCCTATACATAAGTGTTCCTGTCATATTGTAAGTAGTAGCGTTGTTTGTATCACGAGAAGTTTTATGAGATTCTGACATTGACTAATGTTTGTGAAATCTCTTAGCCATTAACAATTCTTGAGCACATTAGACCACATCACAAACAAACACTAATCATCAAATCTCCATCGTTCCCATTTCAAGTAATGCAATGTTATCTTTAAAAGGCTAGAGTATTCTTGATAGTCTTCTCCTTAAACCTTCTCAAACTAAATCCACTACCACCCTCTATGCCCGACATGATGACAAGTTCTAATCTTGAGTATCGGACCCGAACCCTGTCATCCGTCACCACACCTCTTCACTAATGCAGCAGCCTCAACCAGTTGAATTTCGGGACGAAATCCCCTCAACATGGGGAGACTATAACATTTCTGATTTTTCCATGTAACCGTTTTTGATGCAATGCACAAGTATTCAATTTCAATTCTTGTACAATAACTATGCTATAAGTACTTATATACGATTGATTATGTTGCAATAATAGCTGAAACAAACCTTCGTCATCTCACTAAACTCGAGGATCAAATTCGACTAAAACTCAAAGCGACGCTAAGACTACAAAGATACAAGGACTATTCTTGACATTTCCAAAAAAAATCTACACAAGCACGGTCGCGCTTAGCATAAGCACGGTCGCGCTTATAGTTTCAACCACGATCGTGCTCACTATGAGGCACGGTCACGCCTCCGACGCAGTTTGACTTCTGAAAAGTCAAACCGACTCAAATCTTGTCCAAAAATAGAATTGAGACGCGTTTTAGAAACCGCGGTGTATACAGAAGTCGATATTCGGTAAATTAAGACCTAGACACGGCCCAATACACATCCAATCGAACGAATCCTTGCAATTTTACCCGAACTTTCCATTTTTAATCGAATCGTGTAATTATGATAGAATCAAACGAATTAAACTATTATAATAACTTCGTACGACTTCCATAAACCTATCTCAACCCAAAAATCGTCTGATCATCACCGCTATTCCTCTGCCGATCCTCGAGAACCACGATTTCTTCCTCGAAGCCGACGTCACTCGTTGCCCCATTCTAAACAGGTTAGCAGTAGTCCAATTGGTTCGTCTCTTCACCCTGATCAAAAGCCCTAAACTAATTCGTTGCTACATTACACAAATAATCAGATTTTAAAACTTGGTTTTGAAATAAAAACGATTTAATCAAACTGCACAATGGATGTGTTATAAACGCAATTAATTAGTAGGGTTGGGTTCGCAAACATCCATTGAACGAAAGCCCTGTAATATCAAACGATTTTATTACAAGGATTAAGCGAATTGTGTTCTGGACAAGACCAGACACGGTCGCGCTCATCATGGAGCGCGGTCGTGCCTGACCTAGCACAGTCGTGCCCGAGTCATGGCCTGGTCGTGTTTGCCGAGCAAACAAAGTCCTGACCTAAACCAACCCTAGACGCGGTCGTGCCGGACACGAGCACGGTCGTGCTCTACGGACAGACCCTTTTGAAGCCTTCTGACTCGACCACGGGCGCGCCTCAGACACCACGGTCATGCTCGGACAAGAGCGCGGTCGTGCCTTTCACGAGCGCGGTCGTGCTCCTTAAAAACAGAATCTTTATTTTTATTTTCTCCTTATTGAACTTGATAAGCTATATTAAATAACAATTCCTATAGTTATTTTTATATAAATACTTATATATCTCACACTTGGCCTTAAACGAAAATTATTTATTTAAACCTATTTTTAAATGAATAATATACCATAAAACGAACCCTAATCGTACCATCAACCAAATTCACTTTCGATATAATCTAACACAAACAATAACATAAGATTATACGTTTATTTATTAGGTCGAATCTAGCGAATCCACAACACACCGCCATTACATACTTGCTTGTGTGACCTACATACTTGCTTGTGTGACCTACACTCTGCATAACAAGTGAGTTACATAGCCCCTCTTTTACTCTATTTACAAAACTTTTTGGGGTGGAACATGCGTTCAATTACTATGTTTTCAATTATACACGAATACAGTTTCCATCTTACATACATGTATGCAATTCTGTGCTTTATGCTTGAGTGCTCGGTGTGTAGACTATATACGCTATTCACAATCATTAACTATTAGCCGACAGTATACAGTGATAGTACTATTGAGTCTGACAAACCCACCCAGGTAGGGTGACTGTTGCTGACAACACGATTTGATTTCAGTTACAAAGGTTTGATTGAATACACAGGTCACACGATGGTTCCTCTCCATAAACGCCTTTATTGACATGTTTTGTATGAACTGTATACACACAACACGTTTTTGCTATCACACAACAAAACCTATGTTTTCTCACCAACTCTTGTAGTTGACCCTCTCATTTTAACCATGTTTCAGGTACCAATGTTTGAAGTGATCAAGATATGCTACACATAGGATTTGGACCTAGTTTTAATTGAACCAGTTATATTTTGATGTAATTTTCCTTATTGTTTGGTGGATTGAATCTATGTTTTGTTGAACTTGTTTGATTGCAATGAAAACGATTATTAATTATTTAAACTTTAGTAAACCATGAGCAATGAACAGTCTGCACGCTTCACGCCCCGATGTTTCCGCCGTCGGTTGGGGTGTGACAAGTACGCCAACAACTTATCACCCCTAGACATCCCCACATTTGGGGTTTTCACCATCCCTAAATCACATGTATCTTTCAACTCTCGGGTTCTCTTACCGGGCGCCTAGATTTAGGGGAAGACTTGGTTTCTATCCCCTCAGAATGAACAACGGTGGAGGGTAAAGGCTCGGAATGGGATATCACTAACGGCGTGGCCTCGACACTCTCACCAGGCTTTTCAGGATTCTCAACACTCTCTACCTTCCCCACACTTGGGGTTTTGCCTATCATCACTTCTAGCTCTGCCATCATCTCCTGCAGATCACTGGACTCATGTTCAACACCCTCGTCCGGTGCATTTAGTAATTCCTCCAAATCCAATGCCCAGTTTGATATCTCTCTTAACTCGGGCGCGAGCTCTTCAACAACAATCTCCCCCTGATCAGAATCCCGATGGTCATCTGTGAAGGTGTCAATCATACACACTGCATTGTTCTGCTCACTAGCCTCCTTCCCAGAATTCACAGCATCGAAAGTGATCTTCTCATCCCCCACCCGAAGTGTGAGCTTCCCTTCAAAGACATCGATCAATGCCTTGGCGGTGCGCAGAAACAGGTGCCCGAGGATGAGTGGGACTCTGTCATCCACATCCATATCCAGAATGACAAAATCCACGGGGAAGACGAATTTGTCTACTTTCACTAAAAGATTCTCCACTATTCCCCATGGATACTTGACTGAACGGTCAACCAAGGATATGCTCATGCATGTCGGCTTCGGTTCACCTAGGTCTAGCTGCTTGTATATAGAATACGACATCAGATTGATGCTAGCACCCAGGTCGGCTAACGCGTGGTTCATAGGTAAACCGCCAAGAAGACACAGGATCGTGAAGTGACCCCGATCTACCAATTTCTCAGGCAGCTTGTTCTGCACCACCGAAGAGCACACTCACTTAGTGAGACTTTTGAGACCTCTTCAAGCTTTTTTTTGTTCGAAATCAGATCTTTCAAGAACTTAGCATACTTGAGCATATGCTGGAGGACCTCAATGAATGGAAGAATGACCTTAAGCTATTTGAACATATTAAGGAAGTTTCCGTATTCCCTAGAATATTTATGAGGCAGCAAGCATGCTGGATAGGGAACACGGCTTAAGTCAATCTCAGGGTCTTCATCTCCACCCCTTTCTTTTTCTCCTTTGCCTTCTCGGCAAGCTTCTCTATCACTTTCTCCTTGTGCACCGACTCTTCATCCTCTTCTACCGGTGGCTCTACTCTCTCTTCTTCCCTTCGACTTCTAGTAGACATGGCCTTCACTGATGCATTGGGGCCTGAAGAAAGACCTCCCTCTCTATCCTTCAGGCTCTTAGCGATTTCTCCCACCGTGCGCTGCAGATCCTGGAATGCAGATTGCTGATACTTCAGTAAGGTATCATAAGCATCCAGTCTATGTTGAGTCTCCTTGTCCTTTACCACCAAGTGGGCAAGAATTTGGGTTTGAATCTCCAGCATCTCCTCAATCCTCTTTGTGTTCACGCTGCTTCCCCCACTCGGTCCTGCTTCACCTCCAGCTTGCTGATTAGGGCGGCCATTAAACCCAGGCGGGTTACCTCCAGATCTCCATCCCGAGCCATAATAATTGCCATAGGCGTTATTGAATCCTCGGTTTTGGTTGCCTACAAAATCAACATGCTCCTGCTACTTAACGGGGCAGTCCCTGGTGTCGTGGCCTCCTCTGCACATCTCACACCTTTAAGCACTCAGCTTCAGCTCTTTAATTTCATTGGCCATAGCTGCAAGTGCAGCTTCCACGCTAGTATTAGGGTTGACCTGATGAACACCTCTCGAAGAAGAGTCGGGTTTCCTAGTAGTAGGAATGGAATTCCTAACGGAACGTGGCTGCTGCTTCTCGGCTAGAGCGAAGCTCTCGAACATTTCCTCACATTTAGCAGGCTCTTTCTTATCCATTATATGGCCTCCCGCAGCAATGTTGTAACATCCCAAAAATAAAACGACAGTTATAATAACGGAATAAACGAACGAGGCATGGCGGGTCGGGACGGATGGGTCAGTGGGCTATAAATAGCCTATGCCACCCCTTTTCTCTCATTTGCAACTTTTAGAGAAGAAACCGTAGAGAGAGAAAGTTGGCGGATCGACCCGAGACTTCAGCAAAGTGTTACTCCATAACTCGTGAGAAGAACCTCCGGATCAGAAACTCGATTCAGGTAACGATCCGACCTAAATCTGAGTTTTAGTTCGTTTTTGGGTTTTTCGGGTTTTGGGTGAAAAGATAAGGTTTGAACGGATGAAACTGAAAGATAATCATGGATTTGAGTTCCTTAATGGAAAACGAATGTTTTGAATGCAACAGGTTCGGGATCTTGACATGATCAGACCCGAATGCGAAAGTTAGGGTTTTTCACGAAGAACAGGTCGTGCGCACTTGCTAAGTGCGCAGGAGGAGGGACCTGCGCGCTTGCTAAGTGCGCAGGAGGAGGGGTCTGCGCACTTGCTAAGTGCGCAGGCAGCAGGGTCTGCGCACTTGCTAAGTGCGCAGGCAGCAGGGTCTGCGCACTTGCCAAGTGCGCAGACATCAGAACTGGTTAAGTGAAGTCAGTATGTTAGAATGGTTAAACCGTTAGAGTCGGGATTGGTCTGATGTGTATTTAACTAATCAATTCAGATCGGAAGTGACGTTGTTGGACCTTCGTTTAGGACAACCCATATTAGCGTATTAGGTGAGTTCTAGAGCCCTCTTTTAAATGTTTTGTTAAATGTTTTGGGCTGGTGTGCATACTTATGAAATGATGTTTTAACGAAATGATGTTTTAACGAAATGATGTTTTAACGAAACGATGTTTACGAAAGGAAAGGTTATGAAATGTTTTTGCCAAAAAGGTTTACGAATGTTTATGAACGGTCTAAATGAGGAAATGTTTAATGAAAAGGGAAAGAGGTAAAGGTTTAAAGAAGTCATTACAAATCTAATCTGTCGAATGAATGGAATTGACGAGTGAAGTCTGGGAATGTGATTCCCAGCCTTATGGTAGATTATGGACAACGAGTCATAGTTACTATAAGAACAACAGGGCAGTGTCTTAGTGGCCTGTCGATGATTTTGATGTTGTACAACTGGTAAGGGAGTAACGACGATTACTCGGGTGATGACGATCATCCTAAGTGAATAAGGTAAGGGAAATTAATGACGGCGATACATAACGGTTGATTCCCAAAGGAAAGATGCGTGTTGGGCAATGACGGCGATACGTAACGGTTGACCCCACGTAGTGAATGGTTGGGCAATGACGGCGATACGTAACGGTTGACCCCACGTAGTGTATGGTTGTGGTAATGACGGCGATACGTAGCGGTTGCCCACAACACCAAAGGTTCCTTCGGGGACACTGTGATGCGTAAAGTAAAATACAGAATTAGATAACGATAATGTATGACTTAAATGAATGTTAAAGTTTTAACGAACGATCCGTTCAACGGTGTTTATGATAATGATGTTGATGATGATATGCGTACGAAACCTTTTTTTTAAAGATGTTAGATTATTACATGCTTTTGTGAAAGGTTTTACCAAATGAATGAATGATATGTTTTTGGCAAATGTTGATGTTAAAGTTTTTATGAAATGCTAGAACTCACCAGCGTAGCTGACTTTTTAGTATGCACATTCAGGTTAAGGCATACTATGAGGATGTACGGTGATGCTTGGCTAGCGAGAGGAGTTACCCGGCTGACTATGAAGACTGGCATCCCGTTATGTTTTAGTTACGATGTATTTATGTTTTAAACAATGTTTACGCTTCCGCATGTATGAACAATGATAACGTTATGTTTAAATGAAATTTTCCGCTGCGTTATTTGATATTCATGTTTAAGAACTGTTTGTGAATGAGTAAATCCAACAAGTGGGGCCTCCTGGGTTTGGGGCCTTACAAATGTTGAACATTTGCTGCTTCTCGAAGGTGAGACCATTGTAGAACTTCTCCACTATCGCCCAGTCAGACAGACCATGCTAGGGACATTGGCTCAACAGCGCGTTGAACTGCTCCCAAGCCATGTGATAAGGTTCGTCCGGGTCCATGTGGAAGGAATGGATCTGGTCCCTAAGGCGAGCGGCCTTGGAAGGTGGATAATACTTTTTAAGAAACTTGGCTTGTAGATCCTCTCAAGTGGTGATAGCGTTATGAGGGAGGGTATCTAGCCAAGTGGCAGCACGCCCAGAGAGTGAGAATGGAAAGAGAAGCAAGTAGATTGCGTCCTTAGACACACCAGTGATATTGAAGGTATCATAGATTCGCACGAAGCGGGAAAGATGTCCTTGTGCATCCTCATCCTCGAGGCCGTGAAATTGAGTGGAATGTGTTATGGTACACATGACATGTGATGGGATTTGCCAACTGTTTGTGTTTGGCACAGTCGGGCGGGTGATCGGAGATCTGGCCCCAGTAACCCCATCACTGGCTCTCTTAAGTACGGTGCGTCTCGCTAGTGGGTCAGCGTCGCTCATTTTAGGAAAAAAGGATGGGGCTATTATCGTCTACCTGGTTTTTACACAACGTTTTCAAACGCCCCCGAAAGTCGCGGGTGTGCTCGTGCAGCTCTCGTTCGGGCTCTTCGTAAGCTGAATACTGTGGTGATCCCTGCGAACGAGTATGTTGCATATACTGAAGGACACAAAAATAAATAAGAAAGACTCAATACACAACGACTCAATCCTAAATAAGACACACACGAAACAAATAAGACAAAGCACACATTTAAGACCTACAATAAAAGAAAGAAAGAAAATAAACCAAAAATCACACAAAGAATTAATCAAAGCTAATATTGCTATTGCCAAGTGTCCCCGGCAACGGCGCCCAAAACTTGATGTTGTCTAGACGATCTATAAAAACTATAATAATAAAAACCTAATCTAGACACCTAAGTAATACTCTAGAATACCTATGAACTAGACCGCACTGACAAGTAAGTGAACCTATCAAGTGTAGCACATCTTAATGGTAAACCGATTATCGAACCCTAGAGACATTGAATAGCTAAACTAGACACTGATTAGAACTTAGAATATTGGTTTGGGGCTTTTCTATACTATTGACAAGTAATAAGAAAACTTAAGAATGACTCTACCTATCAAACAAGAGACTCGGGAATATCAGGAATGAGAAGAACACTACCTAGGTCAGAATCCTACTTGCAAGGCTAAGATTTCTACCGGTTATAGAAACAATGATGGATCGGGAATATCTAGACACGGTGCATCAATGAATTAAGAACTAGGTCAATATCCTACTCGTACCACAATTATGGAAGGTATTATTCTCAAATAATAAGTCTAAGTATCCGCTGTATTATATAATCAATGATACAAACTTTGTTTCTTGTAAACTTATGTAACATAGGTGTATATGACATCACTTAAACTTAGTTGAATACAAAGTAGATTATTATTCTATGTGCACTCATTAGGAATTAATTAATATTAATCTAGGGCAATAAACAACATGCACAAACTATTATATGCAAACTATGTGACCTATATGAGGTTTTAACTTAAAACTATGTTTTATAATATACAATCCTCGTATAACAAGCTAACTATGTCAAATTCTATATCTATTATATGGATTTAACCTAAACTTGATATAACTACCCAAACTATGTCCATAAATGTTCATTTCAAATTCATATTCCTTGTGCATGATTTAAACAATTCTATTTCAACATTTATATATGGAATTTATATAACTATTAATACATATGTTACTTTATATAAATTTCACCTACATTATATATGTATAAACTTTATCTCCATACATTATGATTTTATACATACATGCATTAAACAACTATTACTTTTATAAATCTTACAAGATTTTATATAAAATTATTACTTTATAAAAGTTAACACCACCTTTTATGCATACACCTTCATTTTAATTTATTTAAACATTAGATATTTTAAATTACCTATACATATATATATATATTAGTTGCCTACTTATGTAATCTTTTATAAACAAGAATCTATGATCATATTTTTATAAAAACTTACCAATCCTTCTATAAAAATCAAATCTTTTATAAACTTCACACAAGATCAACCTACACATTAAACTTGGATACTAGCACACTACACCCCCATCACTCTTGACCAAGAAAATAGGACAAGACTCTTTCCCACTTACCTTTTTGTTTTTTGTTTACTTACACACACTAACCCACCATATCCTTCACCATGTGTTGCCTCCATACCACTTCCATCTATAAATACCCTAAGAGTTCATAAAACACACTCAAACCTCAATTCATAACTTCCACACTCTCTTAAACTCTCTTAAAAACTCGGCTCACCCTCCCTCTTCTATCCAAAACCAAAACAAAACCTCAATTTCCAAACAGAAAACTGCTAGAAAAATGCCCGACTTTGCTTGATCATATCTCCCTTGTTTCTTGGCCATATCACTCCATTTTTTTCTAGAAAAAAGTTCTATGAGTCCTCTAACAAACCCAACTAGAACCACTCAAATCCATGAAGGATTATAATACCTAATATGTCATGTGTAAACACTAAAATCCAAGTCTTACAAGTCCTTGGAACAAGTCATTACCACAAGATGTCATGTGTAAACTTAAAATCTTGCATCATGTGGTGACTTTTTCACTAACCTGTCAAATACCTAATAACTTGTTAAATTAATTTTATTTATACTTTATATCATATATTTACAAGTTTGGATGAGTTAAATAAAGTTGGAATGAGCATACGTAATATAAATATAAACATACACCGTTAAAACGTCAAACTTTAGACCTAAAACATGACCTTGACTTCTTGACCTCCAAAAATTCCTATATTTTTTTTGTAACTCCTACATGTTATAAAAAGTTTCCATATTAAATTTCATAATTTTTGGAACTAGATTGCTATAGTGATAAATTATGACTTATTTCAATAATTTACAACCAAAATAAATGGTAAAAACGTCTTTTAACTCTAACTCTTGACTCGACCAACTTTTGGAACTCTTCTTATACTTAAAAAGAAGTCACTCGAGTCCTCATAACACCATTTTATCAAGAATCATGACCATATTATTATTTTTAAGTTTAATACATCAAAGACCTTTGTAAACCGACTAGTTTTAAAGTTAACCTTGATCAAGCTTATTTGAGGAGTTTAAAACCTTGTAAAAACTAAACTTATATACTTCTGACTTTGAAGAATAAATTACTTCCATTCGGTCCTTTGAAAAACAATTAGCTCTTGAAAGGTTTACGCGATTTCAAAATAAGTTTTAAAACGGTATTTTAACGCATGTGTAACTTTTATTTAGTGTAATCCATCCAACTTGTAATTTAACATCTAACAAATGTTTGACATATTTTCTAAAACTCGTTATTTCTGCTATTCAATCTCATAAAATTGGACGGCTAACGCCTTGATTCTAATCACTTTTCTATATAACTTTTGAGAAGCCTCGAATTATCAGTTATAAATATTGGACGACACAATGTCTTGGTCTAACCTAACTTAGGATAGGTCCATGAATCTCATATAGTCCCATTATTGTAGGACCCGAGTAGGACGATTCCTCACTTTCAAGATATTTATCTTCTTCATCAACATTAGGTGAGATCTCGTAGCCCCTTTTTATATTTACTTGATTTGGGGGAGAAACATGCTTACTTTTACTAACTCGTTTTCATGTACATGTGCCACCCGAAATGTTAATTGTATGAGTTTCACTATCACATTAAGATTCTGTCACACACAACTATTTAACTTATGGATCGAGCATTGGTTTAATATAGATAGTACTATCAGGATTGCCAATCCCTATTCTCTAGTTTGTTATGTAAATCAACATGCAACTATATTGGATGATTATTACCTAAACAAACAATATGTATCGTGATAGGGCATGAATACTCATTGGGGCAAACTCAGTCAACATGTTTAGTTGTTGTGGGCTCAAATTGCATTACATTTCTTCCCGCATATACTTCAAATTTATATATTTATAAATGTGATTTTATGAACATTATTTAACAAACTTGTTGTTTACTCATATCTTAAACCTACAACTCATCAACTTTTTAACATGTTTTTCAGGTAAAAATTAGTGGTTTATAAAGGCATCCATGGATAGGAGTACATGAGGAGACTACTACACATTATCTTTGTTATTTTAGACTAGATTTTGAGAATCTATAAATGTTGTACTTAAACCATACATTAGGGGTACCTTAAGCTTTTGAATGTAATACAAGTTTAGTTTCTCTTGTAAGCAATGTGTTCTCGATTAAAGTTTCGTTACATTCCCGTGTTTCCGCTTTAGAGGGGGTGTGACAGATTGGTATCAGAGACATTGGTTATAGCGAATTAGGTTTCCCTTAGTGAAGCCTAGACTTTAAACTTAAGATCAAACTCTTGGAACCTAAGGAAACACATGATGTGAAGAACTAGAATGATTGTGTAAGGTAAATTTACGATGGCATAAATTTACGATTACGGGTGCGCAACCGTAATGGTGAATTTACAGGTACACTTGAATTCTGGCAATTCCTGTTGTGTGAGCTACACTTAGGACATAACAATCTTAAGCTTAAACCCTTTAATCATAGAAAGTTGTGCGCATTGCATATAAACTTTACTTACAAGAAATATGTGTGTATACGTGAAATATTTATATACTTATATACTTAACGTATCTGGCTTAGTCATATCGTCACTACCTCCATAATTAATCCTTATCTCAAGCCGCAATGAGAAGGAACTATCAGAACTCTTCGGTGACAGGCCTCTTCCCAGTAATAACGAGTATCAAGCCGACGACACGGAAGACTCATCAAGATCAACCGACCCGACTCCGGGAATCAAACGCCACTTCTGTATTACTCCAGGCATCTGGTAACATGCTTTTCATGTTGTGTTGTGTCAGGACCTATAGCCGTGAGATTATTCAACAATATGACGATCTACTTAGAACTTCGAAAGATCATTCTTTTCAAACCCCTGCCATCTTGTTCAAATCAGTTCAAAACTTATAACACTACATAGTATTTCAAATAAAATCCTTCGACTTCTGCCTCTACACGTATATGTGCTGGCTATTACCAATCAAAAAACATGTTCCAACTTTACTCTTGATCAACTAAAATTTCAGGCCATTCTCTTCTTGCAGTAACTGTCAAAATCACAGTACTTCAAATGTATATATTCATACCTCAGATTCCACTCTTAGAACCAATAAGTATTGACCATCCAAATATCCCTTACAATTAATTATGAACGTCAAATTTGATACACCCATACTACTGCCACGCACATATGTCTATTGTGACAGTGTTTATTAGGAAACATGTATACCTAATCAGATACCAATATTTTGGTAAAACAATCCGACCATTCTAGCAACGCATATACACTTCAAATACCTGATCTAGGCATTAACATTGTTGTGTATATATTTATAGAGAATATTTCACTCCAAGAAGCAAACCATCATGGTCCCGAGGATGAATCACCTTCTGTAACTCAACTCATCTTGCAACAATTAGCGAATGTATTTCCTACCTATATTACACAAATCACTGGATCAATATAAAGGACCATAGCAGAAAAAAAAAGTGGTGACGGTAAGCACAATACTCGAGCAGATGAGGAAGACATCATCGTTAAAGGAAGAAAGGAAAGATGTTCCTATATGACCTTTGTGTCCTACAAGTCAGAGGACTTTGATGGAACGGAAGGAGCCATAAGAGTCCTTAAATGGGTAGAAAAGATGGAAACAATGATCGAAATCAGCAAATGTTTTGATGAGAAAAAGGTGATGTATGCTACAAGTTCATTTCAAGGCGCAACATTGAAATGGTGGAATGCTCAACTACAAGCTCGTGGCAGTGATATTGCGAATCTGATGTCTTGGGAAGATCTCAAGACTTTAATCAATAAGGAATATTGTCCCGAGGATGAAATGCTGAAAATATTGACGAAGTTCTGGAATATAAACAGGATTGGTACCAAGCATCAAGCATACGCAAACCGGTTCCTCGTACTATCAAGTTTTCTACCATACATGGTGACCCCATAAACCAAAAAGATCAACTGTTACCTCATGGGCCTGACTCCCTAGATCCATAAATTGCTTACGTCTGCCGAACCAACCACATTAAAAAGTGCCATTCTACCAATGTTTTCATAACCGGACGTCAAACCGGTCGGATCGGATTCAAGAACCGGATAACATTATATACAAAATTTAAAATATAAATATACAAAAATTATATACAAAATTTAGAATACAGAAATACAAAAATTAAAAAAACAATTTAATACATTTATTATTTTTTTAACGGCATAAGGATAATATATATATTAATGCATTTATTATTAGTCATGAGAAAAATGATAGAATCTAACTTTATTCACTCCCATTTTTCAATGTGTAGTTTTCAATTTTCAAAGTTTTTCATTTCCCAAAAAGGCAAAAGGCTGACATATCACGTGCTCATGACTATGACTTTGGTTGAAGTCCCATTAAATTATTAAATAAATGATATGTATCTTTTACCTTGCCCCTTCATTTCTCTTGGAGTAAAACATGAAACCAGTAACCACCTTTTGCATTTCTTCATTTAATGCCTACAGCCGCATCCGGCTAGATCTTGCTTCATCTCTTTTACACTTTTACGTTTTGATGCTTGCATCCGGCTCGACCGTATGAAGCAGATCATCGGCCTAACCGCTCACTGCCTAAACCATCCGACCCAAATGACAGCGGCTCAAACACCCCTATTCGGACCGGCTTACCTCCCGATTCCCGCCCAAACCGGTCCGACCGGCCGGTCCGGTTTCAAAATACTACATCCTACTAAAAGGAATTCTGACAGATAGAAGGGTGAAAGCCAGAGCTTTAGATAGAGAGAAAAGAAAGAAAAATAGATTTGCAAAGAAGAAGACTTGGAATGGCAAGAAACTGAAGATAACCCAGAACTATGAGGTTAGTATACAAAAAAGGAAGCTGTATAAAGGGTCACTATGAAAATGTGACAAATGCAACCTTCACCATTATGGGGCATTCTTAACTTGTGCTAAGTGAAAAGGAATAAGCCACTTGGCGAAATATTGTCGCACGGTCAATAATAACCAAAGGGTGTGCTATGAGTGTAACAACCATGAACACATCAGAAACGCCTACCCCAAAGCTAAACCAGGAGCAACAAAATGTCAACTAAGCCAAGATTAGGAATTCTTGTCAAGCGTGAAGACTTTTGTTTGTATCACTAAGAATAGGAACATGTACTTAATTTTAGGAAATGTTGTATTAGCACTTGGAAGTTTTATGTACGTGTAAGATTTCTAATCGAATGAATGAATGAATGGATGATCGAAATGATAGTATCGCAAGATTACTGGTTTTAGATGACTACACAGACATTCACCCTAGGGAGAATTCAAACCAAATCCTGATATTGAACTCCGTGAAAACCAAAGATCATTCTCTTGAGATCCTGTCCCTCTAATATCTCCTTCCTTAGTGTAGCTGCTTAAGCAAGTGTGAACGACCTTCACTAAGTCATTTTGGTTCAACTACGCTACGTAGAATAATGACCTACCCAGAGTCTAAGTCTACGCAACCAGACCTGTATTTCTTCTTAATTGATACGATTTGTATAAAAATATCTCGTTAACCTTCGTATTTCAGAAGTAAGCAAATCATCACTATATAATCAGAAGTTATTTAAAACCCAGAAAATTCTTTTAGTCTATCCAAAGTAATAAAGAACAATGGACCCTTTCCGCTGCAAGACTTTATCTTATAAACATCTCCTTACCTTCATCGTTAAGTTCCAATAACTATCGATCATAAGAAATAAGGACAAGATCGTATGCGAAATCACATCCTTATTGTTTTTCTCTAACAATGACCTACCTTTTTATCATTTAATTGGTCTATAAGACTTTATGTATGATGTTACATCCCAGTGGTGTCATATTTATTGTTCTTTTACACTATCCTGTGAAACAAGATAACGAAAGTTTACAACCAGCAAGTTATTCCCTTTAACCCAAAGAGGTAACCTCATCATCGTTAGGTTCGAAGATATTTGAATCATATTAACCTTAGCAACTAAATACCTTGTCTTCTCACTATTAACCACAATCTATCTAATTGTAGCTTCTATTGGTCTCCCATTTTTAAGATCCCCCCTTTTGAACGATTATCTATGCCATCCGTTTGTCAGAATAAACGATATATTTGGGTTCTCTACCCAAGAGTCCTCATATATGATTACATCATCGTCTTATCATAATATCGGTCTAACCGGAGGGTTACTGCTAATCTTGTTGACTTTCAATAGAATTACGGAATAATGAGCCGCTTATGATGTTCCTCGCATTACATCAACCTCGATCTTTGCATATATTGACAAACACCTGTAATTTTCATGAGGATCCAATACTTTAAACTTCAATAATTTAGGTCCCATCTTTGTTCAACTCCGTTGTCAATCGTTCGACACCAAGCGTAAGTATCAACGATGCATATATCATACCGTAGCTCTGAGAAATTTGAACACCAGGACCCTCACTACATTGTCATTCTATAATCAACGCGTTGTCTTAGCCAAAAATATCCCAGAGATAGCTCCGTCACCTTTATAACATAAGAGCCTAAATCTTGTGTTGATCTGTCTATCAAACATCCATGAACCTAATCTTCAGGTTAAATGGCGTACACAACGAGCAAAGTATTGCGCCTGATAACATATAAATAACATAACCCTTGTGGGTAATTGCTGCTACCAAACATAACGGGTTATGGCATCACATACCTATCTACTATTGAGACCTAGGCATATATAACCTAGTCAGGCTTTAGCACAAGGACATCGCTACTCCTATCGATATATACTCCCTAGAATACCTTTCCCATCAGATGTGCGACAAGTTAAACCGTAAAAACACGTTTTATAAACCGCTATTCTCACTCGAGTACACGGATTGAGAAGATCACGTTTTACATCTCACCATAATGAGAGCCAAAGTGGTTCATAGTAGTCTAGCCTACTCCTTGTTTTACCATGACTTTTATTTTATAACTAATCCATTCGACTTGATTCTCACTTAAACGTATTAATAGAGATATTATCAGTAGTAGATTATTGGCCTATGTTATGGAACTTTTTAGGAGAAAGAAATTCCTAAAACCACCTATATCTTGGTCATATCCCTAGACTTAATCAACCTAGGATCCAAGTCTTTGTCCATAGAGGACTATAGGAAAATCCTAGATCCTTTACGACATATTGCCTCCATGACCTTTCGAAAGTCAACACCAGTTGAATTTCAGGACGAAATTCTCTTAACTGAGGGAGACTGTAGCATCCACCAAATTTTTAGATTTATATCTATATTGAATTTCTATACATGGTGCATCACTAAGACTTAATGAATTAAGAACTAGGTCGATATTCTACTCGTACCACAATTATGGAAGGTATTATTCTCAAATAATAAGTCTAAGTATCAATTGTATTATATAATCAAGGATACAAACTTTGTTTCTTGTAAACTTATGTAACATAGGTGTATATGACATCACTTAAACTTAGCTGAATAAAAACTATATGATTATTCTATGTGCACTTATTAGGACTTAGTTAATATTAAACTAGGTCAATAAACAACATGCACAAACTATTATATGCAAAATATGTGACTTATATAAGGTTTTAAATTAAAATTTTACAATATACAGTCCTCATATAACAAGTTAACTATGTCAAATTCTATGTCTATTATAGGTATTTAACCTAAACTTGATGTAATTACCTAAACTATGTCCATAAATGTTCATTTCAAATTCATATTTCATGTGCGTGATTTAAACAATTCTATTTCAACATTTCTATATGGAATTTATATAAATATTAATACATATGTTACTTTATATAAATTTCACCTACATTATATATGTATAAACTTTATCTCCATACATCTTGATTTTATAGATACATGCATTAAACAACTATTACTTTTATAAATCTTACAAGATTTTATGTAAAACTATTACTTTAAAAGTTAACACCACCTTTTATACATACACACCTTCATTTTAATTTATTTGAACATTAGATATTTTAAATTACCTATACATATATATATATATATATATTTTAGTTTCCTACTTATGTAATCTTTTATAAACAAGAATCTATGATCACATTTTTTATAAAAACTTACCAATCCTTCTATAAAAATCAAATCTTTTATAAACTTCACACAAGATCAACCTACACACTAATCTTGGATACTAGCACACTCCACCCCCATCACTCTTGACCAAAAAAATCAGCCAAGACTCTTTCCCACTTACCCTTTTCTTTTTTGTTCACTTACACACACTAACCCACCATATCCTTCACCATGTGTTGCCTCCATACCACTTCCATCTATAAATACCTCAAGAGTTCATGAAACACACTCACACCTTAATTCATAACTTTCAATCTCTTAAAAACTCGGCTCACCCTCCCTCTTCTCTCCAAAACAGAAACAAAACCCCAATTTCCAAACAGCAAACTGCTAGAAAAATGCCTAACTTTGCTTGATCATATCTCCCTCATTTCTTGGCCAAATCACTCCATTTTTATTCTAGAACAAATTTCTATAAGACCTCTAACAAACCCAACTGAAATCACTCAAATCCATGAAGGATTCGACCACCAAACAGCCGTCTCAAGACAACCGCGTTGAACCGCTTGTTTCTGGACATCTCTTTTCTTTTACTTTTTTTGAGGTATCTAAATAACTCCAAATCTAGTGGTTCATTTTCCTATCTTATCTTATTTCAGTAAACTTCATTTTAGAGAAGAACCCCAAGACATTTGGACTCCTAAAACGACCAAAAACCTGCTTCAAAGTCACCTAAAAATTCTGACTTGTATAAACAAAAGAAAATGTAAAGTCTGTATATTTCTTCTTCTCTACATCTTGATTTGTGATAACAAAAAGGTTTATGGGTAGTATGATACCAAGTGTATGTAAACAAGTGGTGATCTATGGCTAAAGCCAAACCATAAACATACATTCATCATTCAAGAACTAGTCCACTTACTTTATGTTTTACTTTGCATTTTCTCTAGATCTTGATCTTGATAACAAAAAGGTTTATGGGTAGTATGATGCCATCTTATACTCTTTAGTGGATGTAAACAAGTGGTGATCTATGGAAAAATGCCAAACCATAAACATACTTTCAACAATCAAAGAACTAGTACATTTACTTTACGTTCATACTTTAGATGCACTTTATCTTTTATTTTTCTTTCTTACAACATTATCACTAAAGTATTTGGACACAATAATGTTTGGGTAAACACTAAGATCCAAGTCTTACAAGTCCTTGGAACAAGGCATTATGATTTGCACGTGATATTAGTTTAATTATATATTTTTTTTTGATATGGTTTCAAGAGATCAGGTTTTAAATTTATAAAATAATAATTACTTTAAACTTAAAAAAATACACAATAGGCAATTGTACATATCGCAGCGTAATATAGTTTAGGTAAGAACCAAGTATCGAACTAATGGACACAGTTGAGTTCCATTACTCAACTTTTGTTATCGTTTAGCCGGTTTAATTAGTGAGTGGGTTTTGTATGCTTGTGAAGCAGAAAAGTAAATGATAGAAAAGTAATGACGGTAAAGTAAATAACAGAAAAGTATAAATGTGCGTGAAGTGTGTAACAGAAATGTAAATAGCAAGAAAGTAAACATCTCGAGGATGATCAGGTCACGAAGAGAATTGCTTTGGGCTTCGAATCCGCTTGGTATATGATAATATTAAGTTGACTAATCCGATGATATGACTACTAAAAGCGTGTGAACGGTACACCGCAAGAGCCTCATTCTCACAACATTTGATTCACGAATTATAATCTTTAATAATAAATGGTAATGATTCCCTGCTAGGGACAACGTTACTCTCAACTCTTTGAATGCTATCTCCAAGTTGGTTTAAGACATCAAACTTAAATGCTTAATTATTATTATTAAAAGAATATTAGCCATTGTTCACCAGGAGGCAGTGTAACAATGAGACCATGTATAAAGACGTACCGTTCTCAACGTGAGTTCACCAATTCTTGGTCTCATAACAAGTTCGTATAAAGACGTACGGCCTTATTAGTATTAACCAAGCCTTGGCTTATCAAAATCTTCTTGTATAAAGACGTACAAGTTTCAAGAGAAGTTTGATTAAAAAGGTTTTACGGTCTTACGCTTAGAAATCAAGAACACTAACAAGTGTAGACACAAGTTTAGAAAATAATAAAAAGCCCACCTAGAAGGTGGGTTTAAGAGCGAATAATTAGAGACATAAACATACCACTAGGTTATTACGTTAAACATTAAGATACACCAAACTTCATCTTCACCCTAGCAATACAAAGATTTTAGCCATGAATGGCCATACCAACTAGCGTAACGCTGAGTTTCGTAGGCTCCCCTATTGTGAACAAAGAGGAGGAGCCTCTCTACTCTCTACTCTAATCTATGAAATTCTCTCTTCTGGATACTTGATAGTGCTTCTTGAGGTATGTGGAATGAAGAACTTAAGACATCTATTTATAGGCCTCAAAATGAGAAATGCATGGCCGTGCATTAGTTTGCACGAGCGTGCAAACACCTCGAGAATCAAACAGGGTATATAGTACAGTGTACTAGAGCCTTGGGGAGCAAGAAAGGCCTTGCACGGCCATGCAATGGGATGCAGGGCCGTGCATCCCCCCTTCCTGCTCTCTGCTTCGTCTTTTAGCTGCTGGTTTGACTTTCGTTGACCTTGGTTGACTTCTTGGGAGTCATAGCTCGGGAATGATCTTCTAAAAGGCTTGATTTCTTGGTGTTTTTGACTGGTTTTAGCTTGGTTTATCTCAGGACACCGAATAACCTGCAGTTACAAAATATTAATATTTGAAGTATCAATTGCAAGGTTATTTTTCAATTAGTACCATAATATGGGGATTATTATGCATGAAAAACATGTATAAATGATGGCATATCATAACACGCCACACATAAACTTTTCTTGTCCTAAAGCAAAGTCATGCATGATCAGACCCATAACTAAAAACTTTACAAAAGGTAAGGGAGCTCCAAGTAGTTGGTAACTCCGGGATAACTCATAAGTCGCTTTATTCTATTTCTATACTTTTCTATTTTAGGATGATGGAATCCATGACAAGCCTACTATAACTTCAATCATGCATAATCTATCACTCCTCACAAAGTTCACTCAACTCTAGGGTTATGTATATATGGATAATGTAAGTTAAGTGGAACACTCAAGATCGAATCGAATTATGCAATGGTCATAAGCTTGTATGAAAATTAAGTCTCCACTAACTAACTAAGTAGTATGCATGAATCAAGAGGACTTTAAAAGGAATGTAATGTGGCTAAAAAGAAAATAAAGAGGTGAAAATGAAAATCTTTTTGGGTTTTAGGGTTTTGAGAAGGGTTTTAAAGGTTGCAGCTAATCATGGAACACACGGCTATGACTTCATTGCTTAAGATGGAAAATACTATTGGATCCCTCTACAGTACTCAGAAAATGAGGGTATAACTAATCTGAGGGCTCGTTTATGGTCAGATTTCCAAGACCGATACTTCTTATCATGTTCAGCTCTTCCCTCACTGCGTAGTACACATTACTACCTTTTCGTATGACCCCTCAGCTTTTAACCTAATAGCACCCATTTTGATCAGATGCGTATACTCATGTTGGGAATAAGTTTGATTCTAGCAGCATTTTTCATCGTGTCTCCGGTTGCCACATTTCACACATTTGCCATATCTTTTGGTGGCGCTTTTTGACAAGTCGCAGAATGGTGATAGTTATTCTTGCTTGTGCCACCATTTCCTTACATCACTTGTTGCTTTGAAAACTTTATCTCGGAGTTCAGGCGATAATTCAGGCTTTACGAAATGAATACAAGAGAGTAAATTGAAATCAAAAGAATGTATGTCCAGCTCTTTATGGTCTAGCAGTTAAAAGACCAATTTTTTTAACATAAACATCAAGACTGATTCTTCAATAAATCCTTTTCCTCAATTTCTTTGAAATAATTTTTCCATATCTTCCTTATAGATCGTTCGATTATTTCCTCCAAATACATCTATAGGTCCCGGGAGCCTCGTCGCGCAGCGAAAATAACACGATCTGTTCTGTGATTTGTGTGGGAACAAAGAAAACGAAGCAGATAAACAAGAACAAAGACAAAAGATAATGAAACGAAACGTAATCCATAACAAAGAAGTCATCCCGTATTACAGACTACATACCGAAGGAACACACATCTCTCATCTAAGCTCACGGTCCAGGGGTCGGGAGAGCTCTTCCCGACCCGGACATCTCTCAACCTGTTCCAGAGTTCCACCTACAAATGAAGACAAGTCTTCTATTTATAGGGGCAGGAACACTTCCTGCGTACTTGACAAGTATGCAAGGCAAAAGCCTTGCGTACTTACTAAGTACGCAGGACCAAACTGGTGTGCGGGCTAAGTACTCAGGAACACCCTCCTACGTACTAGCCACGTACACCGATACATAGAATTTAATCTATAGTTACAAAACATGCTTCTACAACATCCACTTCCTTCTTGTATATTCAAATTCCTTTGAGTGAAACAGATTCTTTTCAAATTGCCTCAATGGTTATAATCTTGAAATAACGAAATAAGATAGTCTAATAATTCTCCATCTTGAAGACAGTTAGTCAATAACCGGTGTTTACGAAAAAGTGGTTTGGTGATAAATGTGGGTAGTAGAAATGAAAATGCTAAGGCTCAAAGGGCTATCTAGGCGGATATTGTTTTTGGGATTTTGGTTTTAAGGATAATATATAAGGGTAATAAAGTCCTAGGTGCCTCAATCATTTTCATACATCTACTAGTTCATGGTCTTGATATGTATAAGTCACACAAGTTCTAATTATGCATAAGATTCGATCAAAAAACACTCAATATACCAAACGAAAGACCATACGAAAAATAATGATAATAATGCTCATGAAAAGGGTCAAATTATTCTCACATGAAAATGAATGGAATAGGATTTAGTGATTTGTTGTGCATAATATCCATTTGTTTTTACTTGTCATGTCTTTGTTAGGTTAATTAAGCGCGAACTCAAAGAGATTTAGGTTTTTAGGGTTTTGAAATTTTTGAAAATTTTTAGGTTTTTTAAGAAAAGTGGTTTTAGGTTAAGGTAAAGTTTTAGTCAAATGGGAAGAAAATCACGAGTTTAATTTTACTACTTTGAGGAACAAGTTTTTCCTGAATCTCTAATTCCCCACCCCACACTTAAATATATGCATTGCCCTCAATGTACAAATGCATGTAATGAAATGCTATGAAGGAATTTAAATGCATGAAGTTTTAAGGGAAAAGAAATTGGTACTCCCTCGGTCAATTCGGTGTATAACCTATGGCCAAAACTTATTGTTGTTGTCAATGTTACGCCAAAAACTTCTATCAAATCTCTCACAAATTTGATGTGGTTTGCCGGCGTCCAAGCTTGTAGAGGTGGAGCGGAACTCCTCAAAAATATAGAGAAACTACTTGGTGACGCTATGCTACTTGACACATAAAGAAAAACATAAAAACAGAAAATGGAAAGTAAAAGGTAATAGTTAAGCTACTAAGGTCCTAGTATCGAGAAGGCATACTTGGAGGTTGAAGTATTAGAAACTTAAACTTGGAAAACCAAACCCGAGGTCCATGATTTCTGCCATATGCACCAACTTCTCAATTTATTCATGATCATCGGGTTGCCTCCCGGAAGTGCCACATTTATTTAAGGGCCGTTAGCCAAACCCCTACGTGCTTTATCAGTCTTTTTCTTCTAGCGAAACTTCCTCCACTGTCTGATCAATTGGTCCTTCGAAATAGCGTTTCACTCGATGACCATTGACTTTGAAGCTTGTCCCGTTTATCTGTTCAAGTTCCAATGTTCCATAAGGAAATATCTTCCTGATTGTGTATGGTCCAGTCTATTTAGATCGTAATTTTCCTAGAAATACTTGTAACCTTGAGTTGTATAGTAAGACTTTTTCTCCTTCTTGGAAATCCCCCTTTCGCAGCTTCTTATCATGGATTTTCTTCACCCTATCTTTGTAGATTGTTGAGTTCATGTATGCTTGATTTCGAAGTTCTTCTAATTCATGAACTTGCAGAAGACGATGTTCTCCTGCACTGGATATATCTAGATTTACGGTCTTAAGTGCCTAATATGCTTTGTGCTCAATTGCTATGGGAAGATGACATGCTTTTCCATACACCATTTGGTAAGGAGTGGTTCCAATGAGTGTTTTGTAAGCTGTGCGTAGGGCCCATAATGCATCTTCTAACTTATCAGACCAATCCTTTCGATTCGTACTTACCACTTTTCAAGGATACGTTTGATTGCTCTGTTTGTAACTTCTACTTGTCCATTTGCTTGGGGGTGGTATGGTGTGGATAATTTGTGAGTGTAACCATATCATTTGAGTGTTTTTTCTAACTGTGAGTTACAGAAGTGTGTTCCCCTATCGCTGATCAAAGTTTTTGGTGTACCAAAACGGGTGAATATTCTCTTTAGGAATTGGATGACGACCCTTGCATCATTTGTTGGTAACGCCTGTGTCTCAACCCATTTTGATATGTAATCCACTGCTATGAGGATATATTGGTTGCCACGAGATGGAGGAAATGGTCCAACAAAGTCGATCCCATACACGTCGAATATCTCACAGACTTGTATGCTTGTTTGGGGCATTTCATCCCTTTTTGAAACGTTCCCTGTTCTTTGACAAGAGTCGCATGTGCTTATTAGTTTATGTGTATCTTTGAATACAGTAGGCCAGAAGAATCATGCTTCAAATACCTTTCTTGCGGTGTAATTAGCTCCATGGTGTCCTCCTGTCGGTCCTTCATGACACTGTCGTAGTATCTCTCGAGCTTCCTTTCCGTGCACACATCGCCTCACTATTTGGTCTGTACAGACACAAAATAGATAAGGATCTTCCTAGAAGTAGTGTTTGATATATGTGAAGATTTTCTCTCTTTCTTGAAACGTCATCCCTTTTACTAGCACTCCACTTGCTAGAAAGTTTGCGATGTCTACAAACCATGGGTATTCATCTGTGTCTTGTATACGCAATATGTACTCATGAGGGAAGCTATCATTTATGGCAGGTTCTTGGTTCTTCTGAGTATTCTTAAGACGGAATAAATGATATGCTGCGAAATTTTTTGCTCCTTTCGTATCTTTTATTTCAATGTCGAATTCTTGGAACAGGAGAATCCATCTGATTAATCTAGGTTTAGCATCTTGTTTGTTAAAAAGGTGCCTTAGGGTGGCATGGTCAGTATAGACAATGGTTTTTGATAGGACTAGGTAGGAACGAAATTTGTCGAAGGCAAAAACTACAACAAGTAGCTCTTTCTCAGTAGTGGTGTAATTTTCTTAAGCATCGTTTAGAGTATTACTTGCATGGTATATTAGATGGAAATGTTTTTCTTTTCGTTGACCTAAAACTGCTCCCACTGCGTAGTCATTTGCATCACAGATGAGTTCAAACAGTTTTGTCCAGTCATGTGGCATCATGATAGGAGCATCAACGAGTTTTCTTTTAAGGAATTCAAATGCTTTCAAACAGTCGTCAGAGAATAAAAAGGGTCGATCCTTTTCCAATAACTAGGTTAATGGTCTTGCGATTGATGAAAAATCCTTTATGAATCTTCTATAGAACCCTACATGACTGAGGAAGCTTCTAATTCCTTTAACAGAATTTGGCGGTGGAAGCATAGATATAGTTTCTACTTTGGCTTTATCGACCTCAATGCCGTTTTTCGAGATCTTGTGTCCTAATACTATTCCTTCCTGGACCATAAAATGACATTTCTTCCAATTTAGTGCTAAATTTTATTCTTCGCATCTTGCTAACATTTTTTCAAGGTTTTGCAGGCAATGATCAAAGGAATTGCCAAAAACTGAGAAATCATCCATGAATACTTCCATTGATTCCTCAATCATGCCATGGAATATAGCGATCATGCTTCGCTGAAATGTAGCAGGTGCATTGCATAGCCCAAATGGCATACGTGGGCAAGTAAATGTGGTTTTATCTTGGTATTCGGGAGCGATAGGGATTTGAAAGTATCCTGAGAATCGATCGAGAAAACAATAGAACAGGTTTCCGGATTGTCGCTCCAACATTTGATCAATAAAGGGCAACGGGAAATGATCTTTTCGTGTGGCTTCGTTTAATTTAAGGTAATCAATACACACCCGCCATCCAGTAACCGTGCAAGTTGGTATTAATTCATTTTTCTCATTCGTGATTAACGTCATACCTCCTTTTTTTGGAACAACTTGAAACTGACTGACCCATGCGGAATCTGAAATGAGATAGATTACCCCTACATCTAGTAGTTTGATAACTCCATTTTTCACCACTTCCTACATTTTAGGGTTCAACCGTGTTTGGTGTTGCACGCTTGGTTTGTAGTTTTCCTCCATGAGTATTTTTTGAGTGCAAAATGAGGGGCTAATTCCTTGAAGATCCATTAGCTTCCATGCTATGGCTTTCTTGCGTCTCTTTAGTACTTCCAGTAGCTTATCTTTCTCGTCACTTACTAACGTGGCATAGATAATGACTGGAAACTTAAAGTCTTCATCAAGAAATGCGTATGATAGGTTTGGTGGGAGCTCTTTCAGTTCCAGTGTAGGTGGTTCCTCTATGGAAGGTTTTGTTTCCTCATTTTCAGCTCGATCTTCCAGCTCCTCAATGTCCCTTATCTCATTATCTTGGTTGGTGTGTTTTATCATTAACCCTTCATATACTAGATATTCCTCCTGATCATCAGTTGGCCACTCTTCTTCTTCCTTCCCAAGACGTCATGCATGTAGTAGCCTACAAGGTAATCGAAATCGTCTAAGAGAAAAGCGATGTCTTCGTGACTGCTCGGTCGCTGCATAGCTCTCTTAAGATCGAATGTGATTCGCTCTTGCTGAATGCTTAATGCTAATCTTCCTCCCCAAACGTCAATAAGAGCAAGAGTCATGTTGAGAAACGTCCTTCCTAGTATCACAGGGTTGCTCGTTCCTCCTATAATGTCAAATACCACAAAATCCATGGAGAAAACGAATTCGTTAATCCTTATCAGCACGTCTTCAACGATTCCCCTTGGATAATGAACTGTCATATTGGTTAGGCATAGTTCAAGCTTTATGGGTTGGAGTCTCTTGAGATTCATATTGTCAAAGATATCCCGAACGCTGATGTGTAGGTCAGCGATAGCATTACCTTGGATTGAATTGCTTATAAGACATGTAATTATGAATTGGTCAGGAGGCTCTCTTCCTTTTAGGATAGCCGAAAATTTCTCGTTTAGTGAAATTTTTGGTTGTTCCTCCATTTTTTCTCTGTTTGTTAGCATGTCCTTGAGAAACTTTGCATGAGCTGGCATCTTATAGAGGAATAGCTCGTAAGGTAGATTTAATTGGATCTGATTCAACAAAGATTGAAATCTTTTATACTGTTTTTACAATCTTGGTGACTCTAAGATTTCTTCAATTTCTCCTTGTGGTATTTCATTAATAGTTATGTGGTCTTCGCTGTTGTGATCAGTGTTGTCTATGGGTATCATAGTTACTACCTTGACATTTTTTTCCCTTGATCTTCTTCGGTATTTTGTGGATAGTCCAAAATTTCCGAAGGGTCTTCATATGGCTATGTAGCCTAGAGTTTAATAATTTGACTTTTTATATCCTCTAAATTTCAGAATAACGTGTCTCGTTTCCATGGATCTGGTTCGGAGAATGTAAAATCAGAATTTAACAATGGAGGTGGTTGAGGAAGTACACTTTCAAATGGTGAAGGGTGGAGGTACACTTCGTGGTCCACGGGACGCTATACGGAAAGGTAGCACTCCTCACTGTAGTGTGACCCTCCACATAACTCACACCATGAATTTGTGTAACTTTCATCAAATTTGAAAAACTCTTCGTTTGTGAAATTTTCGTTGTATGGATTCATGATAATATTTTTGTAGATTGTGGATTTAGAAAGGCTATTCCGTTAACTCGAATTTTTCTTGAAATCACAGTGTCCCCGACAACGGCGCCAAAAATTTGATGTGCGCGTGATATTAGTTTAATTATATATTTTTTTAGATATGGTTTCACGAGATCATGTTTTAAATTTATAAAATGATAATTATTTTAAACTTAAAAGCACACACAATAGGCAAGTGTACATATCACAGCGTAATATAGTTTAGGTAAAAACCAAGTATCGAACCAATGGACACGATCGAGTTCCAATACTAAACTTTTGTTATCGTGCAGCCGGTTTAATTAGTGAGTGAGTTTTGTGTGCTAGTGAAGCAGAAAAGGAAATGACAGAAAATTAAATGACGGTAAAATAAATAACATAAAAGTAAAAATCTGTGTGAAGTGTCTAACTGAAATGTAAATAGCAGAATAGTAAATAGCGGGAAAGTAAATATCTCGAGGATGATCAGGTCATGAAGAGTATTGCTTTGGGCTTCGAATCCGCTTGGTATATGATAATATTAAGTTGACTAATCCGGTGGTATGACTACTACAAACGTGTGAATGGTACACCGCTAAAGCCTCATTCTCACAACATTTGATTCACGAATTATAATCTTTAATAATAAAATGGTAATGATTCCCAGCTAAGGACAACGTTACTCTCAACTCTTTGAATGCTATCTCCAAGTTGGTTTAAGACATTGAACTTAAACGCTTAATTATTATTATTAAAAGAGTGATTAGAATTTGTTCATCGGCAGGCGGTGTAACAATGGGACCATGTATAAAGACGTACCGTTCCTAACGTGAGTTCACCAATTCTTGGTCTCATAACAAGTTCGTATAAAGACGTACGACCTTATTAGTATTAACCAAGCATTGGCTTATCAAAATCTTCTTGTATAAAGACGTACAAGTTTTAAGAGAAGTTTGATTAAAAAGGTTTTATGGTCTTACGCTTTGAAATCAAGAACACTTACAAGTTTAAACACAAGTTTAGAAAATAATAAAAAGCCCACCTAGAAGGTGGTTTTAAGAGCGAATGATTGAAGACATAAACATACCACTAGATTAATACGTTAAACATTAACATAAACCAAACTTCATCTTCACCATAGCAATACAAAGAGTTTAGCCATGAATGGCCATACTAATTAGCGTAACATTGAGTTTCATAGGCTCCCCTATTGCGGACAAAGAGGAGGAGCCTCTCTACTCTCTACCCTAATTTACGAAATTCTCTCTTCTACATACTTGATAGTTCTTCTTGAGGTGTGTGGAATGAAGAACTCAGGCCATCTATTTATAGGCCTCAAAATGAGCTATGCACCACCATGTATTGGTTTGCAGGGGCGTGCAAATTCCTCGAGAATCAAACTGGGTACAGAGTACAGTGTACTAAAGCCTTGGGGAGGAAGGAGGGCCTTGCACGACCGTGCAATGGCATGCATGGCCGTGCATCCCCCTTCCTGCTCCCTGCTTCGTCTTTTAGCTGATGGTTTCACTTTGGTTGACCTTGGTTGACCTCTTGGGGGTTAAAGCTCGGGAATGATCTTCTAAAAGGCTTGATTTCTTTGTGTTTTTGACTGGTTTTAGCTTGGTTTGCCTCAGGACACCAAATAACCTGCAGTTACGAAATATTAACGTTTTAAGTATCAAATGCGAGGTTATTATTCAATTAGTACCGTAATGTTGGAACGTAAAAAACTGTTGTATTCCTGATATCATTAGGGGCTTAAGTGAAACTTTTTTAAAACTTGGTTTTTGGTCAAAAGTCGCTATGTCGGTTGTTGGCCGACTATTGAGTGTCGTTAATCTTCATGGCAACTCTTGCTATCTTTCTATAAATAGCAGACCAACAACCTAGCAAATTTGCTCTTGAATCATACGTCGTTATTATAGTCAATTTGTGAGCCGGTAGGAGGGTTGTGATTGTAATCTTTGTATTCCGGGTGCTTATTGTAATCGTTTATTAGTGTATCTAATAGAATCAAGCTTGTTTATGTTCTTATTTGGTTTTCTCTTCATCTTGTGTTTCTTATTTTCATCAACAATTAGCTTCTCTATTGTTAATCTGTTGATTGTTTCATGACTAGAATCATTCTAGCACAGGGACCCTATCATCAGGACCTACAATTTGGTATCAGAGCATTCTATGCTCTTGATTTTTAGTGTTTTTCTTTGAGTTTTTAGGGTTTTTATTTAGATATGAATTTCTTTGATTTTTGGATTGATCTGTATCAAGTTTAAAAATTGATATTGAACTTCACTCAGAAACTTGTTTGTGAATAGTTTGACAGATCTAATTGGCCTTTTGGTTTAGATCTAAGCATTCAGTGATTAATATAGTGTTATTTTGTGAAAAAGAGTATGTTGACGTTCATGAGCCGATTGTCCATGGTCGACTCTCTTGCTTGAGTGTCTGTTATGTTTGTTGATCGACTGTTCCAGTCGACTATTGCTTGTGTTGGCCGATTGTCCTGGCCGACTATCAGTTTCTCGCCGACTCTCTTAGTAAACGCAAGTTTACGACTCACTAGTGTGTGTTGCCGCCTCTCGTGAGCCGACACTCTGAGTGAGATTCTCTTGATTATATTGAGGAGGTGCCGTTTGTCTATTTTACCAACCGAATCTTTTGAGCCAACTTTCAGTGTGTCCAGCCGACTCTCTCGAATCGACTTTCTGTTTGATCTGAGCCGACTCTTAGTTTTTCTCATTTTATGTTGTCTGTTTGAGACTCTTTTTTCCACGATGGTCGTTACATCCATTACCCAAGCTGATCTGGAAACTAGGTCCATGTCTAGACCTCCCAAGCTTTTATCCACCGATGGTTTCCCAAACTGGAAGAACCGTATGAAGGCGTACTTTTATGTGACTGACTTCGGTTAGTGTACCTCGATCACTAATGGTCCACACTGTCCAATGACCACAGTAAAGGACGGTATTGAAACTCAAACTGATCCTGCAGTGTAAGGCCCCAAACCAGGAACCCTACAGTTGGTTTCATGACTGTTTAAAGTCTTTAAAAACATCAAACTTTCATTTACTTAAACAACGGAAGTCTTTCTAAAATAATATTATCTTTAAACTTGTTACCTTTG
This sequence comes from Smallanthus sonchifolius, assembly GCA_023525975.1. NCBI lineage: Eukaryota > Viridiplantae > Streptophyta > Magnoliopsida > Asterales > Asteraceae > Smallanthus > Smallanthus sonchifolius. Next base: position 56,054,009 of record CM042033.1, on the reverse strand, counting down.
ATAACATTACCTGACGAATGCATGCACACCAACCAGAGTAGCCCCCCTTCCAAGCCAAGATACCTCGTCCAACTGACTCTCTCGCAAAACAATCTAATGTACATACAAATTCAGCTACGCTGAGTGAGTTCTAATAGTTTAATTTAAACAACAGCCAACTCATCTCTTTATACAATTATTTCCATTCAAGACCCTCTGGTCCTTAGAAAATAGTTGTATAGATTTTAATCATATAAATAACCCCCGTTATCTTATAATATCCCAAAGGATTCACCACCCAAGACTCTACCCACCATTTTAACTCAGTAAGTCTCACTGACATAGAACGAGGTTTGTACTTTGGTAACTCACAATTTATCATATATATTAACCCAAGACTCGACCAACCTCTAGACACCGACTCACCAGTCCTAACCAGGACTCTCATAACCCGCCTGACTTAACAGTTGCACACAATGTACTCCTCCCGACACAACGTTCAATCTATCTCGACACATCACAACGATTCCATCTATTTATCACATCAATATCATCTCATACATAATTAATATAACTCATCACTTGCATGCAATTTAACACATATAAATGCACACAAACACATACCTCATCCCGGCACCCTCATCAGGGTTATCCCCGTCGGGATACTCGTCCTAAGCTCAGCTATACCCTTGTTTTAGGGCCCCGCCACTAAACATAGTGACACACTCGTCATATACGATGACTACCCGGCCACCCACACGGTGACTATATCATCTACCATACGGTGATTGACACATCACCCATACGATGATGACCCTGAAGGACTCCGTCTTCCCCACCACTGTTGACCCTACACAAGGACAACAATGCAAGCACACAAAGCAACACATATATACACATGATACTACCTGGACATGTACTACGACTCACCACCCTTTCACGGATCAATTACGTCTGTAATCCAATACTTATTTTAGACGTATCCTCTTAATGTCTAGACCCATTACCCAAATCTTTCCGAATAGGTAATTATACAGCACACAAACATCATACCGACTTATCGCCTGTACATACTATGGACACCACCTAGACCCATGTAAACATGATACTCGCCGTGTCACGAGGACAACGACACAATACAGACAACATCAAACACATGACGCTTAACAACATACTAGCATTTACTTGACTCGTTAATGAACCACGTATGGGTTCCCATGCTAACTCTCCTTATATAACCATCACAGGTTTAACTAAATTCCTGACTCATCCCGACTAACTCACAAGATGACATACACAGATCATCCTAACTCTTGTTCACCCACCCTAAGGACCCCACAACGACCCTTAGCTTCATTAATACATAACGATTTCATAGAACACTTCAAGTTTAACTCATGACTCGTAATACGTTCATTTACTAAAACATGCGTGTATGTACGATAGCCCCAAAATAGTAAAACGTTTAAAAGAGGGGATTAGAAACTCACTGTTTATGATGAGCCTTAGTCCTAGCTCCGCAACTCATCCGTCCACGCTCAAGTCCCAAACCAGCCAAGCGCGTGATCACATGATCAGAACACATTCTAAATTTACCTTGAATAGCACATAAATATTGCTAAACCCCAACGCTCGTCTCATAGGCTTGTCATTCTTTCCCCACGAAACCTTAGTCCCAAAGGCACGTGTATCGGATCGTCCTTGACCCATTTAGTAACCAAATACCCGAACCGGTTCCTAAACACGTCTGTACGCACATATACCTAGCCGTGTAACGTAAAAGAAAAAACCTTAGCTTCCTCGAATAAACCTTAACAACGTAACACCAATCCTTGGCCTCGCGATGCGTAGGTACTCGAGTCGTCCTTCCCCGTGCATGCATGCGTGCATGCACAGTCACACGAATTTCAAGTCAAGTCCATCACCCTGTGGCACGAGTCCATTCGTACACCACCACTCCTCTTGTCCCTGCCGTCCTGTCACCTTCATCGGGTACGGTTAACCCATAACAGCCGCACGTCACTACCTCACAATGCCTTACCGAGCCACCATCATTGCCTCTCCGCCGTTCGCTGTCATAGAGCGCCTCCCCTACAATCGCCGAGTGCCGTCCGAAACCCCACATCCCTACCTCTTATCCGTCCGGCCACTCCGCAACTCGCCATCACCTTCACGATGTCGTCTTCTCCGAGACCACCCTTCCTAACGCCTGTCGTGGACCTCAAACCCTAATCGTATCCCGGGTAACATAAAGGTAAATGTGTAAACGATTAGAAACCGAGGTTTACCTATTTGGAATGCTTGCTCTCGTCACACGAACCCTGCTCGAAACCACCGTAGCTATCTCGTTCGCCGGCCTCTCTCTCATTCTTGCTCTTTCCTGCCGTTCGCGAACTCCCACAACCGAATGGTTTAGGGTATTTAAATGGCTACAAGTTTCATTTCATCCCCCTTTAAAACCGTCTCGTACGTTTTTAATCCCGAACTAGACATTAAATGGTTAACCGATCCTTTTATTCTCGTTGAATCAAGTTTTAAGTGGCAATCCCTGCTAACCTGGACATTTAATAAAGATTTGGTTGGTCCACTAACCCAAATCGTTCGCTCACGAATTTTCGGGATGTTACAAGTCTACCCCTTTAAAAGAGGATTCGTTGTCGAATCCTGCGTTGGTACAAACCAATCACAACGTATCCTTCCATTCCTACTCGTGCACCAAGTCCCTTCGGTGTTAGGCACTCACCTACACACTATTCGTTTTCATTACTTGCCTCTCTAACTTTTACCAGACGGCACGACACCGTCAATTTCCTGCTCACTTGTCACATTTCCCTAATCTGCTTGCGGACACCCTTGTCGCCATTCCTCGTATGTTCTTAATGATCTCGTCATTCCAACGGGCATCCCCAAGTATGGTTCCTTGTCTTTCACAGACATGAGTAATAGTTGCTTTACTATCGCGTGTCCATCACGCTCCTCTCTCTATTCTCAAATTGCCATCTTGCGATGTTTTTTTTTCCAAACTCAATCCCACTGCCATGCCCATAAGGGCATTACTTTTATCCTTTTCTGACGATCTCCAGGAGCTTGTGCAAAGATACACTCTTCTCCACTAAATTCCTCTACCATAGCATTTTTTTACTTCATTATCACGCATTCAATACGTACCTTAAGTATGTACACACCCAACACTAGGGTCATCCCCAATAGCTCTCGATGTTTGTCAAGGCTCATCTACCTTTGTCGTGTCTGGCTCAACATCCAAACACGTGCTTTCCTTAAATGTTCCACAAGAGTTCACTTTAAGCTAGTCTTAAATTTGCCATCCTAGGCATCTCCTTCCCAGTCACTTACGTGCAATCCTGCACTTACCCTCCTGAATTTCACTTTTCTCGTTGTTGCTTTACCATTACCAGGAAATCACCGACCGCGTCTCCTTTATCCGGTACGAACATGAAGTCCTTCTGCTCACAAGCCTCAGCTGTCCGTTGTCTCGTTCATAGAGAACATCCCCATTCCTCTTGTTTTTCCGCACCGATAGAATTCTTCACATGGAACGTGTCCCATGAAGACCCTTTAGTCACCTTGTTAACTCCGTGTTGAAATCTTTAGCGTCATCACCTTGATCTCACCATAAACATTTCTGGCCAAGCGTCCGCATAAACGCTTTCATCATCTACTCTCACAGCTCCGCCCACTGGCTTCGTGCTCCGAATTCTCTAAGATATAAGCATAGGCATCTCATAAGAGCACCCCACCAATCGTCCAGAAAGATGTTAAAACTATTCGCATCATCTCGACGTATCAACGTGGAGAAAATCGTCAAGATAGAAATACTATGCTTGATCATACTAACCACCCGTCCTATGCACGACTAAGTGGGTACTACAAGGACACACCGACACACATAACTACAGAACACACAATGTTTTACACATGTACTAGTAACTAAACCTTCTAACTCGCACAAAGTGCACACACACAACTAGCTAGATCTGAGTAATTCTACGTGCATACAATATGACCTTGTCATTTGTAGACACACAAACTCCTGAACCTCAACTCCTATTCACTACAACGGTTGCCCCTGCCACACGTCATCATATACTCCTACAGAGTTTACTCGGTCGTACACATACGGGTCGTACCCGTATATCAAGACGACACATTACTCAGTCTAGACACAAAACATCCTTAAACATTCATATACACAAGATATAAAAATATCTTATTTCCCCACAGGATCTGGTCCTGAACATGCATACCTAAACATAAGGTATGTAGCTACAATTTTCCCACGGGATCTCGTCCTGAACATTTATACATACCAAAGATGTATATTTAAGATTTCCCACAGGACCTCATCCTAAACAACTACACAAGGTGCAATGCACCCCTTACACTTTAAACATCACCTAAACATGACACATAGGTGACACCATCATAAGACCGTACACACACACAATTAATCAAACTCAGGTCTACACAGGTCTACTAATACAGTCTAATTGACCAAGCTCTAACATCATATCCAAGATTACATTTAGTATGAACTCACGTTGTTCAAATGGTAATCACATAATCGCACATAATTGACACTGCACTACCAATATCAAGCTATCACACATGCAACTATCATTAACCACGTTTAAAACCATCACATGGTAAGATTCACTGTCATGGTTAAAATCAAGCAATTGAACAACCAAGAACAAATATTTCGTCACAAAAGTGCCTGGCGGCCACTACTCAAAGTACTCTAGTCCTCTCGTGGTAACCACCAATGCTCTAATTACTAAACAAGTCAAGGTTATCACCCACTTGTTCCTCGTCGTCAGATTCCTCCAGCCATCCGTTTCCCGATCTCGAATCCTGCCTCGGTGGCTGATGCCTAACCGCAAATGCGTTCCTTCCTCGCTAACCACTTCTCCTATAGAAGAAGCTACTAAGTCCACCCTCATAACTTCCCTGGTAATACTGGGAGCATTACGTGCCGGAAGCGCCAAGATCACCTCATGTGCCGGTAGCTCCTTCTCATCCTCAGTCGCTGGTGGAACCACCGTCAATGGAACAGGTGCTAAGACCCGTCTCCTCCCGAAGATAACTGTGCGAATAGCAGCCGCACTTCTAGCCCGCCGTTCAGTTAATCTCCTGATAAAAGCTCCCCGCTTAATCCATCTAGTCTGAATCGTCATGGCTATTAGTACGTGCATAAGATAGAACGTTGGAGTGATTACTATGGGCGTCAAATTCAGAATATGAGAGTAATCATAGACTGCCAAATCACGGTGATCAAATGTAATTTGGTGGTCCACATTACTGTTCAGATTCTAAACATTCCCCACTAGACTCACACTAACCTTCTATCTTTCACACACCGGATGCGCGTGCATCCTACACAACTCACATAATCTAACAAGTCATCATCTTTATCACAGTTTCACACCACCCAAGGTTACACACAAAATTACTGAATCATATCGACACACCAAACTATCACACATCGTTACAATTAATGCTACTCCACATTACTCAACTCACACTATAGCCTCATTCAATCACACCACACAACTTCTAGTAGTTCTACATAATACTACAACACATATCACACGACATGATCCCACACGGAACCGTCAATCATTTACTCATACCAACTAGTTTACCTAGTGTAACACTACCCAAATGATAAATAAAAATTACTGCTCAACTCGAAAGACGTACCTCTTGGCTCGCAGTTAGTCGTGGTGGCATTCGTTTCACCATTGTCCCATTTTTAGTTTAAGTTAAGGCATTTTATTTGTTTAAATGCACCAGTTTTCCCTTAAACCTTGGCTCTGATACCAACTTGTAAGGCCCCAAACCAGGCACCCTACAGTTGGTTTCATAACTGGTTAAACTCATTAAAAACATCCAACTTTCATTTATATAAACATCGAAAGTCTTTCTCAAAATAATATTATCTTTAAACTCGTTAACTTTGATAACATTACCTGACGAATGCATGCACACCAACCCGAGTAGCCCCACTTCCAAGCCAAGATACCTTGTCCAACTGACTCTCCTGCAAAACAATCTAACGTACATACAAAGTCAGCTACACTGAGTGACTTCTAATAGTTAATTTAAATAACAGCCAACTCATCTCTTTATATAATTATTTCCATTCAAGACCCTCTTGTCCTTAGAAAATAGTTGTATAGATTTTCATCATATAAATAACCCCCGTTATCTTATAATATCCCAAAGGATTCACCACCCTAGACTCTGCCCACCATTTTAACTCAGTAAGTCTCACCGACATAGAACGAGCTTACTACTCTAGTAACTCACAATTTACCATATATTAACCATACGTTGGTTAACTCGACCAACCTCTAGACACCGACTCACCAGTCCTAACCAGGACTCTCATAACCCGACTGACTTAACAGTTATACACAATGTACTCTTCTCGACACAACGTTCAATCTATCTTGACACATAACATTGATTCCATCTATTTATCACATCAATATCATCCCATACATAATTAATAAAACTCATCACTTGCATGAAATTTAACACATATAAATGCACACAAACACATTACTCATCACTGCACCCTCGTCAGGGTTATCCCCATCGGGATACTCGTCCTAAGCTCAGCTACACCCTTGTTACAGAGCCCCGCCACTAAACATAGTGACACACTCGTCATCTACGATGACTACCTGGCCACCGGCATGGTGACTATATCATCTACCATATGATGACTGACACATCACCCATACGATGATGACCCCGAAGGACTCCGTCCCCGACACCACTGTTGACCCTACACACAGACAAAAATCCAAGCACACAAAGCAACACATATATACACATGATACTACCGGGACATGTACAACGACTCACCACCCTTTCACGGATCACTTACGTGTGTAATCCAATACTTACTTTAGACGTATCCTCTTAATGTCTAGACCCATTACCCAAATCTTTCCGAATAGGTAATTATACAACACACAAACATCACACCGACTCATCGCCCGTACATACTATGGACACCATCTAGACCCATGTAAACATGATACTCGCCATGTCATGAGGACAACGACACAATACACACAACATCAAACACATGACGCTTAACAGCATACTAGCATTTACTTGACTCGTAAATGAACCACGTACGGGTTCCCCTGCTAACTCTCTTTATATAACCATCACATGTTTAACTGAATTCCTGACTCATCCCGACTAAGTCACAAGATGACATACACAGATCATCCCAACTCTTGTTCACCCACCATAAGGACCCCACAACGACCCTTAGCTTCATTAATACATAACGATTTCATAGAACACTTCAAGTTTAACTCATGAATCATAATACGTTCGTTTAATAAAACATGCGTGTATGTACGATAGCCCCAAAACAGTAAAACGTTTAAAAGAGGGTATTAGAAACTCACTGTTTATGATGAGCCTAAGTCCAAGCTCCGCAACTCGTCCGTTCACGCTCAAGGCCCAAACCTGCCAAGCGCGTGATCACATGATCATAACACGTTCTAAATTTACCTTGAATAGCACATAAATATAGCTAAACCCCAACGCTCGTCTCATAGGCTCGTCATTCTTTCCCCAAGAAACCTTAGTCCCAAAAGCACGTGTATCGGATTCCTTGACCCATTTAGTAACCGAATACCCGAACTGGTTCCTAAACATGTCTGTATGCACATACACCCAGCCGTGTAACGTAAAAGAAAAACCTTAGCTTCCTCGAATAAACCCTAACAACGTAACACCAATCCTTGGCCTCGCGATGCGTTAGTACTCGAGTCATCCTTCCCCATGCATGCATGCGTGCATGCACGTTTACACGAATTTCTAGTCGAGTCCATCACCCTGTGGCACGAGTCCACCCGTATACCACCACTCTTCTCGTCCCTACCGTCCTGTTACCTTCGTCGGGTATGGTTAATCCATCACAACCACACATCACTACCTCGCAATGCCTTTACTGTTGGGTATAATTTTGAGACTGATGCTGTCAATCAAAATTACAGTATCAAAACTACTAGTTTCGGTTGAACTTTTGTTCAATCGAAACTAGGTAGTTTCGATACCTATTTTTCAGGCCCATTGGGCGGTGGCTTGGAAAACAAGGCGCATGTGCTTGGCCTCCTATATATAGCATATTATGTCCTAGGAGTGAGAGTGTGTCTGTAGAGGGAATCACCACCCCAGGGGGAGCTCACCCTGGGGTGAGACTAATTGTTAGTGTAGGATGAGCCTTTTAATTTTCATATCAATCAAAGAATCATACGTTTTATGCTTTCAATTATCTGTTCTTTTCATTTTCATATGTTTCTGTTCGTGTATGTGATTCCCGCACCCGTCTCTACCCATTTGTGATTCTAGAGTGATACCGGATCCAGAGATTCCGCCTCTCGATCCGGACTGTTTGAAGAATTTCTCCGCAGATCTGTTATTTCAGGTCTGCTCAGGACCTACATTTACCGAGCCACCACCATTGCCTCTCCGCCGTTCGCTGTCATAGAGCGCCTCCCCTATAATCGCCGAGCGCCGTCCGAAATCCCACATCCCTGCTTCTTATCCGTCCGACCACTCCGCCACTCGCCATCACCTTCAAGATGTCGTCTTCTCCGAGACCACCCTTCCTAACGCCTCCCGTGGACCTCAAACCCTAATCGTATCCCGGGTAACACAAAGGTAAATGTGTAAACGATTAGAAACCGGGGTTTACCTGTTTGGAATGCTTGCTCTCGTCACACGAACCCTGCTCGAAACCACCGTATCTATCTCGTTCGCCGGCCTCTCTCTCCTTCTTGCTCTTTCCTGCCGTTCGTGAACTCCCGCAACCGAATGGTTTAGGGTTTGTTGTTAAAAGTGGTATTTAAATGGCTACAAGTTTCGTTTCCCCCCCCTTTAAAACCGTCTCATACGTTTTTAATCCCGAACTAGACATTAAATGGTTAACCGATCCTTTTATTCTCATTGAATCAAGTTTTACGTGGCAATCCCTGCTAACCTGGACATTTAATAAAGATTTGGTTGGTCCACTAACCTGAATCGTTCGCTCACGAATTTTCGGGATGTTACAAGCAGCTTATACTGATAATGACAAACTTCTGATCCTAAGAGATTACAAAGCATTTGATGCCATTAACATGGCTCTTCTGGCCGACATAATGAACATGTTTGAGGAGTACAAGACCACTCAAACCCTGTGGCAAGAATTATGTGAATTTTATGAAGGGAATTCTGATTTGAAGGATGGGAAGAAAGACATGCTTCAGAAGCAATATGATACATTCGGGGGTATCAAAGGGGAAGGTTTATCAAAGCACATCTCAAGGTTCATGGAAATTTCTAGCAAACTGAAGCAAGCTGGGGTTGTCTTTAGAAATTCTGATCTGATCAAACTGAAGCAAGCTGAGGTTGTCATGGAAATTTCCAGCAAACTGAAGCTAGATTCTTTACCTTAGGAATGGAGCATACAATGCATGTTGATTTAAAAACAGTATGTGAATGAAGCATTCACTCTATCTGATGTGATCGACACTCTAAAGTCCTTTGAAATGGACATCGAGAAGCGTCAAGTGAATCAAATAGGTTACAACAAAACCAACAAATACATAGATACCAATTGGGTTTTATTGCTCCAACCTCTTCAAGCAGTGCTGCTAGCTCATTTAGAGCTATTCCCGCTACGGTTTCTGCTCCCTCTACCAATCAGCAAAGTTCATCAAACAATGAATCCAAAAGTAATCAGAAAAGTACCACTGTTCCTAACCTGTCAAGTGAGCATATGGATTTGTTCGGTTTGTTCATCAACATTGATCAAGCTCTCATTACTGGAGAATTGAAGGCCGGGGTGAGCCATATTAAAGATGTTTTTCAAGTTAATCCAGATGACATGGAAGAAGTTGATTTATAGTGGCAGATGGCTATGTTAACTCTAAGAGCTAAGAGATTCATGGATAGAACCGGAAAGAAGCTTCTTGGTGGAAAGTCTGTAGGTTTTGACAAGTCTAAGCTGAGATGTTACAACTGTAAACATCTTGGGCACTTCAAGAGGGAATGTCCTCATCCTATCACCGATACTCTGCCTCTCCCTACTATTGTTGCGATCACTAATGGTGAAGAACAGACTGAAAAGGCAAAAGAACCAGCAAATGCTTTGGTAGTGAATGCCTTTGATTGGAGCAATGAAATTGAAGAAGCTCAGGTTGAGGTATGCAAGGCTGTCATGGCTAACACTCCATCAACTCAGTTCGTGGTTCACGGGATAGAAGCAAGTCTTGTTGAAAATAAGAAGAATGAGGTGCTCAGAAAGATCATCGTCAACACTGACTCTATTGGTCCTGCTGCTCTCCTAAGACAATTTGCCATTTAGGGGACAGAGAGTCAAGTGATTGACACTGAAGGAAGCATGAAAAAGAATGCCAACATCAAGATCATGGATGCAACGAAGTGCAGTGATGAGAAGAAGGATAGCTGCCCCAGTTCCAGCTCAACGGATCGAGTTAACTCTCCGAGGAGTTCAAGTGATGGAACTCAAGCCAATGGTGATGGAAGCTCTAATCAAGGATGCATTTGTAGGAAAACAGTTGCTGAGCTAAATCCACCTAAGGTAAAATCTCGTCTCTGTTCTTCTGATTGTGTTGACATCATTGTTCACTATCGCACATTGAACAAACTCATTATTCGTGAAAAGGATGATGCTCTTGCTATCCATAACCAAATAAAAAAGTGCGAAGTCGCTCTCAAAGTTAGTTTGAATAAAGCTAATCAAGAAATCCAGACCCTAAAAATTAACTTCTTCAAGAACTGAAATTATTAAGTTGCAAATCATAATTGACAAATGGAACGTTAGTAAAAAGGTTCAAGATACCATGTTAGATTGTCAACAAACTCCTGGTTTTGTGAAAAATAGGGTTGGATACTTGGATTCGAATGACTTTGAGAGAAAGCTGTTTCACCCTCCTCCCATGGTCATTATGACCCAATTCGGTTTTCACATCCTAAGAATGATCTTGCAAAACTATTTGTTTCTGCTACTAATGTAAATACTGCAGGTTTAAATAGGCAGGATGAGGATGTTAAGGATGATTGTGGCATTGGATTAGGCCACAAGGAATGCAATCGAAAGCCTATTTTATCTTCGTTTTTGAATTTAAATTCCAAGAATCCAGAATCATGTAATTCGGATTCTGTTGATAGAAGTAGTGAATCTTGTTCTAGGATAATTAATTCTAACTCTGATTGTAATGAACACAGTAGCTATGATGATTGTATTTGTATATGAATGATGTTTGTTTTAATGATTCAGTTAATTCTGTTTCAAGAAACCAGTTTGAAAGGTTTTTGACAAAGGAAATTCAGTGTTCACCACAACATCAACCAGTCAAAGTGATAGTCAACGTGACTCAAACTATTTATCCACAAAAGATAGTAAAGAAAGTGAATATGATTCGGACAGATCAGTTGAGACATCCACTGAATCATACAATGAATCTGATAGTGAAGCAAAACCCATGACTGAAGTTGTGGAAATCAAAATCAATGTTGATAAAGAATCTGATCAAGGATCATCAATCACTCACATTAATCAAAAGAAAGAACAATACATCAAAGGCAAATACAGAAAACTGATCAAAGTGCCAGTTCAACAGCAATCATCCTCATCATCTTATCAACCGCCACATAAAAGAAAATCCTTTAAACATGTTAATTGTTTTAGTTGTGGGAAGGGTGGTCATACTGCTCGGCAATGTAGTCATGCATCTTATCATAATGATTGGGTCAAGTTTGAACGACCTAAGATGCATAGTATGGGAAACTATAACATACACCAACATGATCACATTCCATTTTATCACAAAATTGACAAATTTCGTCAAAATTTAAATCATTTTTTAAAAGGGACATGTTAGTGGAGAACCAGAGCTGATAGAAATGCTAAAATTGATATTCCGCCCAAGTTGAAAAAGACTTGGGTTCCGATTTCTCAATAAATTGTCTTGAATGTGACAGGGGTTTCCCATGAGGACTATTGATAATGCATGGCATGTTGATAGTGGGTGCTCTCATCACATGACCTGGCTAAAAGATTTGCTGACTGACTTCACGAATATCGATGGGGGATACGTTGCCTTTGCGGGTGACGAAAAGGGAGGAAAGATTACCTGATAGGGAACTGTATGCAATGGAACTCTCACTTTGGAGAAAGTCAATCTCGTTCCTGAACTCTGTTATAATCTAATGACTGTATCACAAGTCTTTGATAAACATTTGTCTGTGTTGTTCAATAATGCTGAGTGTCTCTTTCTCAAACCTGGAATCATTGTTCCAGAAGATCTGATCCTGCTGAGGATTCCAAGAAAGAACAACACCTATGTCATTGACACGAATGATATGGAAACAAAAGCCTCAATGGCTTGTTTTTTTATCAAAAGCTTCTGATTCTGAATCACTACTCTGGCATCGTTGACTTGGTCATGTGAATTTTAAAAATATAAACCGTTTAATCAAACAAGACCTTGTGAGAGGTTTGCCATCCAAGGACTTTAATTTTTCAAAAATATGCATGGCCTGTGCTTAAGGCAAAAATCACAAGAAGTCGCATAAGTCCAAAGCAGTGAATTCCATTTCTGTTCCTCTTTAATTACTTCATATGGACATCTTTGGTCTCGTTAGTCTTAAAAGCATCTCTAAGAACTCTTATTGTTTGGTTGTGACAGATGATTTCTCAAGGTACTCTTGGGTTAAGTTCTTAGCTTCCAAGGATGAAACTGCTGAAGTATTGAAGAGTCTTATTCTCAAAATTGAGAAGATCTGCAAGCGTTTGTTTATTTCTATCAGAAGTGACAATGGCACCGAGTTCAAAAATTATGTCTTGAATGAATTTTGCGAAAGCAAAGAAATTTCTCGGCAATTTAGTGCTTCCAGAACTCCACAGCAGAATGGAGTAGCTGAAAGAAAGAACCGAACACTGATCGAGGCTGCTAGATTAATGCTGATAGATTCAAAGCTTTCGATCATCTTCTGGGCCGAAGCAGTTAACACTGCTAATTATGTCCTGAATCGTGTTCTAGTGGTCAAAGCTCACAACAAGACTGCTTATGAGCTGTTTCATGGAAGGAAGCCCTGATTGAATTCTTTAGAGCATTTGGAAGTTCATGTACTCTATTGAACACTGCTGAGAATCTTGCAAATTTTGGATCCGTGGGTGATGAATGTTACTTCATCATATATTTGTCATCTCAAAAATCCTATCGTGTATACAATAAAAGAACAAAGATCGTAAAAGAATCATATTACGTTGACTGGCAAGAAGCTAATAATACAAATACCGGAATTGGTCCCGACTGGTTCTATGATGTGGATATTATCTTCAATAATTTCATTCCTCCTGCTCCGCTCGTCCCTGAACCATATCCATCCTTTAAAACTTCATTCATTCCATCCATCCAAGCAGAAGATGAATTTATGCCTTTTTCAACAAGAATTACACATGTTATTGCCAATCCTTTATATGTCTCAGTTAACAGTACAGTAACCTCTTCTCACTCCGAGGCTGCTGAGACTGATCCGGTTAATTCTTCTGGTGATGCCAGTTCTGGTCAAACAGCTCCCGTAAATTCTAATGTTGTTCCTCTCGATCAGAACTTGGTACATGATCCCGCTGTCAACTCTAACAGTGATTCTGATAATAACAATGGGATGGTTATCATTCCTGATGAAAATTTAACGAACCTTCCTTCTCAAGTTGAAGTTGCTGATGGGCCACCTTTCAAAACATTGTTTAATCACCCTTTGGAGAATGTGATTGGGCTAATCATCGAAGGAGTTCGCACTAGAAGTTATTCAACTCCCTATAACACGACCCTATGTGCTTGTTTTCTCTCACATAATGTTCCAAAGAATATCACCATGGCGTGAAGGACTCGAGCTAGATAGATGCCATGCAGGAAGAACTGGCTCAGTTCCGGAAATTAAAAGTCTGGGATCTGGTTGACCTTCCAAAGAATAAGTACCCAATTGGTACTCGTTGGGTCTTTTAGAAAAAAGACTGATTAAAGAAATGTAGTCATTAAGAATAAGGCACACTTGGTTTTGCAAGTTTTTGCTCTGGAAGAGGGTTTTGATTATGAGGAAGTGTTCGCTCCCGTGGCTCGTTTGGAGGCAATAAGGATTTTCGTCGTTTATGTTTGTTTCAAGATTTTTAAGGTCTATCAAATGGATGTTAAAAGTGCATTCTTATATGGGAAGGTCAAAGACTTTAAGGAGGCAATAAGGATTTGCCTCTGGGGTTTGAAGATCCAGATTATCCAAGCCGGGTATACAAGTTAGGCAAAGCTCTATACGGACTTCATCAGGCTCTAAGGGCTTGGTACGATACATTGTCAACTTATCTTCTACAGAATGGCTTCGAACGGGGGAAGATTGATATGAATTTATTCAAGAAGAAGATTGGAAAAGATATTATGTTGGTGCAGATTTATGTGGACGACATCATTTTCGGGTCGAACAATGAGAAGCTTTGCAGAGACTTTAAGGACGTTATGAAGACCAAATTTGAAATGAGCAAAATGGGTGAGCTCACGTTCTTTCTTGGATTAGAAGTAAAGCAGTCACATGAGGGAACCCTGATCCATCAAGCCAAGTATGTTCAAGACATGATCAAAAAGTTCCAGATGACTGACTCTAAGGCAACGTCCACACCGTTTGCTGCCCAAACTCCCATCTCCGCCGATCTAGAAGGAAAACCTGTTGACAGGAACCATTATCGTTCAATGATAGGCTCTCTGTCGTATCTCACTACCAGCCGTCCGGATATCATGTTCGATGTTTGCTATTATGCCCGTTATCAAACGAATCCCAAGGAATCCCACGAAATTGCAGTTAAAAGAGTCTTTCGCTACTTAAAAGGCTCTCCCAAGTTAGGGCTTTGGTATCCAAAAGCCAACAGTTTTGATTTGGTCACTTTCTCTGATAGTGATCATGGAGGATGTCAACTTGATAGAAAGTCCGTGTCAGGAGGATGTCAGTACTTGGGACATTGTTTAGTGTCCTGGCAATGTAAGAAACAAACCTTCGTCTCCATTTCATCTGCAGAAGCTTAGTATATCGCTGCTTCCAGTTACTGCTCTCAAATCCTCTGGATACAACATCAAATAATGGATTATGGTATCAACTTGAAGCAGACTCCGATGTTCATTGACAATGAAGCGTGTGTGAAACCATGAAAAACCCGATCTATCAATCAAAAACAAATCACATCGACGTGCGGGTTCATGCCATTCGAGATGCTTATGAAAAAGAATATATTCAAGTCCTTCCAGTGAACACCAATGATCAGAAAGCAGATATCTTCACGAAGGCGTTTGATAAATCCAAGTTTCGTGATCTCGTGCAGAAATTGGGTTTGTTAAATTTTGAGTAACATCTTCTATCCCTCATGCATAGTGTATATATTTTGTTCATTTTCTTTCAAAAATCCAAAAATATTTTCTTGACCAAAATGATTTGATGATCGAGCTGCAAAAATATTTGTCTTATGTTTAGAAAATTCCATTAAAGAGGTTGTGTATAAATAAATTTTTTGGGGGAAAGTGTATGTGAATAGAAAAGAAAATGAATATGGACTGAAATAGATGTGTATTGTTTATGCTTTTGCATAACTATTATTGTGGGAAATGATAGTTGAACTGACATACTTGATCACTATTTGAATATGATCGAAAGGAGGAAGCGATTATACTGAAGGACATGTTGGTAGGCTCAGCATTCAAACAAATAGACTTCAATTCAGTGACAAAGATAATGATTTCTGAAAAGTGTATACCCATCTTGTCCAGGTCTTCATATAACCATAGTCCCATCACAAAGGGGTTGCGAGTCCTTATTATATATATACCTATTCAAAAGAAAAAGCAAAAAGATCAAAAAGACACGCAATGACTTGCATTAGGTCAATAAAAGACATGCTTTGACGTGCAAATCTAAGCAAAAGACACCAATGACGTGCATTCTAGTAATGAAATCGTCAATCTTGAGCAAAAGATGCGCAATGTCAATTTCATGCATTAGTATCAAAAATAAAAAAGATACACAATGTTAGTGTGTACATATATGTATATATATATATATGTATATATATATATGTATATATATATATTGCCTTTTGGGTTCCATGTGACTGTGAAGGGATATTCTTGACAAAAAATTGGCTTGTAAGTCCGACGTGCAAGTAAGTCTAATCTTATTTCATAAATCAGGGCACGTTAGCCCGTCATGCTGTGTCCCTGAATCAAAACTTTAAAGATACACTGAATTGTTCACCGTCCCGTGCTAGTTATGCTCAGTTAGCTATCTTAGGATTCTCGTTGATCAACTTCTCTTATATGCGTTGGCATAGACCTGAAGCTCTCATCATTGCAATCAAAAAACCATGAGGATGGGTAGGTTATACCTGACAAGTGTGGGGAACACTGACTTCATCTTAATTCTACCAAAACATGATAAATGTTCGCTAGTTGTCAGCCCTGTAAAATTTTTGTAGTATATAAATACATTTGAAAAAGAATGAACATCATTCTCACTTGAAACCCTAGAATCTATCTTCTTCATGCGATTTTACTCTCAGGAACCCCACCATCTTCTTCTTCTAGTGTTTAGCTTATGTTTGTTACGATTTGAAGTTGATTCTTTAACTCATATTACTTATGTGAATGAAATAACATCTGAAATAGGATCCACATAGGGTATTCGTCATCTACATTGGAATATCTGAGATTTTTTGTCCCTGGAACTTCTCAGCCGACTGTCTCTATGAAGAGGATGACAAGAGTCGGATTCGCTCACCAGTTTTCCTCCATAATCGTCCATGAATTCACCAACTCCGGCCGACTATTAGTCTTTTGAATGCAATTTCACATTGTGCCCGACTCTTAAAGAGTCACCTGTGGGGCAGAGTCTCCGGAGCATTCCCTTGCAAAACTGCCGACGGTCCCATTAGGGGCCAACTGTTGCCATTATTTCCCGGCGACTCTTTCACTAAACAAGGAAAACTTTTGCCATGGGACCATCACCTCTCTCACAGTCTTGGCTAGATTGTTTCTTTGGGTCGACTGTCCCTTTGGGCCGACTATCACACTCTTTCTCATCCGACTGTCGACGGGACTATTTACAAATTATCAAGATTTTTGTGGAATACTATATTTGGTATCAATTTACTTTACTTAAACATTTAATAAATAATTGACACACTTTTATTATGTACCCAGGTAATGGCTGCAGAAGGACTTGCTAGTCACAATCGTCACAATATAGCTATCACCTTTCCTAATCCCATTCCAGAAGAATTCACTATTGTAATCAACTTGCTGCTACAAAGCAGTATATCTTATGCTATTACTTGGAACGAAACGGTCTACAGAAATCTTATTGAAGAATTTTGGATGAATGCTGAAGTATCATCACACTCTCATCACTAACACTCCTCTAATCAAGTCGACTGTCATTGGCCAAAAGGTGTTTGTCTTTGAAGACACGGTCAGAAATGCATTAAGATTGCTAGATAACTCTTCTGATATCTACACCATTGACAAGGAGGAAGTTAAAAGAAGCTGTGTTGAGGAACTTGGCTATGAAGGACCATTTAGGAAAAGTGAAATCATGAAACGTGGCTTGTCCAAGGATTGGAAAGCAATCATGTATGTCTTCATCCACTCTATGTCACAAAGAAAAGTGGTTGTTGTACCCTCGTTTCATTTAGATGATTCTCAACCTATCCTTAAAAATCCAGCCTCCGAAGGGAATCCCATTGACTTTTTCAAAAGTTGATCCTCGTCTCTACACTGGCCTACTAAGAAACCACCAAAGTTTCTCTAGAAAGGTAACTCCGCTCTTTGAGAAAATGTGCAAAAAGAAAGTAATACCTAAAATTCAAAGCTCTTCAGATGAAAGCTACAACACATTGAAAAAAAAGGATTGAGAGAGAAGCTGCCTCGGCTAAAAGAAAATCAAAAGAAAAGGCACCGAAAAATTAAAGTAAGAAAGAAGCTGCAAAAAGAAAAGCCAAAGGAAAAGAAATTGAGATTGATAATGGAAAGAAGAAGAAAAGGGCTGTGGTGACTGTAGGTCCTTGCTCGGGCGTAACGGATCTCTAAACTCGCGGTATGACACGGTCATAACGTGCGGAATCCATTGATCAACGTGCAACATGTAAATCAATCAACAACACGGTGTAAATAAACCTCTTTGTATTTCCTTATCAACAATGTTTACAATCTGACTCCGTTCTCTCAGTTCTGGACTTCAAGCTCTGTTCTAGACTTCAAACTCAGACATGTAAACCTATTTATAGGGAAACCACAAAGCACCACAGGCGAACTTAGCAAGTTCGCCCAGAACCTCCTTAGGCGAACTTAGCAAGTGATGTCAATTTTTAGATTTTTAACCTCAAATGATGTCAATTTTTAGATTTTTCAATTTCTTTGGATTTTTAAAACTTTGTGAAAGAAAATAAAACTTCCATGAAAATGGTTTTGAAAACAATTTTACTTGGTTACTCAGGATTTAGCATTTCAATCAATCAAAAACTTAAACCAGTGTAATCAAATGCCTTTGCCTTTGTCACTGACACAATATTGTACTCCCCATGTCCTGTAGACTCCCCCTCGACTCATGAATTGGTTGCATCAACGAATTTGTGCTCACCATCGTCGCCACAAGTTTCAGGTTGTCTTTTGAACTTGGTCAAACGTTTTTCAAAACATCAATATGTGGGACATTATCTCCCCCTAAGCATCAAGTTGTGGAATCCATGAAAGATTTACCAGTTATCTAAACAACTCTTTGATCCTGCAGATGCCATTCCCTATCATGTGCTACGAACAACCACTATTAACAACCCAAATGGTATTAATAGTCCCTCTTGGTTAATCCTGCACATATAACAAGAAACAATAATTTGACAATGAGACCCAAGCCATGGTGGTCCTGGGTCGTCCATCTATATCAAAATAAATGAATTCAGGCAATTCATAGTCGAATATCTCATCAATTTTTGGTGATTTCTCCAATGAATCCGAAACAGATACTTTAGATTTCCAAACACTCTTCCGTTCATTAAGTTCTTTCTTCTTTAAAAGTGAAGTGTTTGAACATTTTGATTCATTTGAAACATGTTTATATTGTGAAACCTCTTGTTGTTCTAAAAGTTTTATCAATCTTCTGTTTCTCCTCCGTCGCTGAAGTCTAGAGAGCCTAACTCTTTGGTACACCACTCAGTTTAACCACATTTGGTTTAACCTTAGCAGGTTTTACCACAGATTTTACTTCAGGCTTCATATTCTCAGGAATGTCATGTCGCTTTCCCTTATTCTTGTAAGAGCATTTAATCAGAATATGACCCAGTTCATTACAATGAAAGCACACACACCTTTCCTTTAACTGCCTCATATATGGAACTCTCCTTAAACGTGAAGAACTCCCAGATGTACAACCTCCAGATGAATGATCAACAACAATCTCTTGCTTCTTTGGAACATAAGAACTCTTTGAATTGACAACAGGCTTAACCACTGGTTGAATTTTTTCTGGGATGACATGCTTCTTACCTTCAATCTTATAAGGAAAATTTATCTTAATATGACCAATCTCATTGCACTGGAAACAAGCACGTCTCTCTTTATATTGTTGAACATAAGGAACATTCCTAGAACTATTTTGACTTCCAGACGATTCACCAGCATAAAATCCTGATTGCTTTTGACAAAAAGAACCCCCAGAGGTTTGAGAATGAGCAGACTCAGATTTCTCCAAATTTACTCTCTTTTATAAAATCCAGTGTGGACTTGTTTGAAATTTTTGGAATTTCTGCATTGATATCTCCAAATTTGATAAAACCATGTAGACCCAAAACTGGTTTTGACTGCTCAGGCTCGTTAGGTTCTATCAAAATGCATCGATCACGTGTAACTTGCTTCACCACTTTTTCTTCTTCACTCTTTACTTCTTTAGGAATACCCTCAACTTTGGCTTCATCAAAACATTCATCATCACTATCATCATCATACACCATGTCCTCACCAGTAACTAGATTAACCTTGAGGACGGTTTTTGGTTCCAACTCTTCTTCAGTCACTGTCTCAATGCTACGAGTTGCATAATTACCATTAAACGGAGGACAGAAACCAACTCCCCCAACAACTTTATCATCCTGTTGTGGACAATAACCAACTCCTCCAACTACTTTCTCACCGCTAACTTTCTCATTATAATATTCCAATAGAAAACTGGAATTCTTATAACCCTCAAGCTTTCTCATCAATTTGGTGACTTCACTCTGTGACTGGGCAAGTTCATTTATTTTATTTTCATACTCAGAGTATGCTACATCAATGTGAAAGGCTTGTTCATTTACTTTTGATTGTAAAACTTTGATATCATCTTTCAATGATTCAATTATTAAATTTAAAAGCTTCTCATTTTCTTTTAAATTTTTGTTTAGTTAAGTAGCTTGCCTTCAAGTCAAAGATGAGATTAGTATTGTCATCACACAATCTCATAATTTTTAAATCAGAATACATACATTTAGAGCTTGGAACGGAAACAACCTCATTTACCTGTTTAGAATTAGCCATGAATCCACTGGCTTCAGCAAACATCTCAGCTACTTTCTCTGTTACCTTCCCTGCAGCTACATTGTCATTCATCAATTCTTCACTAGTCACTTTTGCTTTTAGACTCTGACTTATAGATTCTTCATTAACCACTTCCTCATTCACACTATCCTCTTCAAGTGTATGGAAGCTTTTTTCAGTATTCACATCACTCTCGGTAGATTGAGTGCTTTCACCAGATTGAATACTCTCACTATCGCTTAATTCTGCAGAAATGTCACTTTCAGAATCACTCTGCTTCTCTAAGTTTTCTTTAATCAAGGCCACGAATGCTTGAGTGGTAACTTCTTCATTAAGTACAACCTTAACACTATCGTCATCACTTTTGTCACTAACTTCAGTCACATCACTTTCTTCATAAGAATGAATTGTAC
Organism: Smallanthus sonchifolius; assembly: GCA_023525975.1. Taxonomy (NCBI): domain Eukaryota; kingdom Viridiplantae; phylum Streptophyta; class Magnoliopsida; order Asterales; family Asteraceae; genus Smallanthus; species Smallanthus sonchifolius. The sequence continues at coordinate 56,032,957 of CM042033.1, read as the reverse complement.
CAATCAAGTCCGCTAAAGACATATCGGTTAACTTCTCATATTTCTTGATGAGCACTGAGTACTTCTCAAACTTATGTAGAAGAGCATCCAACAACTTCTCATTCACCTCAGTACTAGTGTAAGAAACATCACAGTTTACCAACTCTTGCAAAAGGTGGTAGTATCTGGTACCGATATCATTAACAGTTTCATTCTCCAAATACGTGAAAAACATGAATTGTTTCTTCAGCAAATCTCTTCTACTCTTCGAAAAATTCGTCATCTCAAGAATTTTGTAAAAGTGTCCAAGAAAAATTTTCCCTCCAAAAATATATGGATTTTGGTGAACGAAAATTCCAAAATCACAATCTTCTAAAAAACAGATCAAAACACTCAAATAAAGATCCTCTCGAAAAAATTTTCAAGAAAATTTTTCCCGCCAAAGAACTAGCGAACTTGGTAAGTTCGCCTGAACTACAATAAGCGAACTTGCTAAGTTCGCCTTCTAAATGAATCGGCAAGTTCACCTGAAACGCTGAAACATCAAAAACAACAAATTTCATGAACTTAGACCTCCGAAAATCATGATTTCTGATGTATATGATCGAATATGACAAATCCGAACCGTAGGAATATGTATAAGATGATTAGAAACAATCCTATCGGATCAATTTCTTCAAATGAATCCAAAATCAATCCAAATTGATCAAAATTTCTCCATCTTTATCAAGAACATGAAAAAGATAAAAAAAATCTTCAAAATCAATGATCTTTGATGTTGATTGTACACGAAAACACCACGAATCTGCTGCTAATCGAGAGCAAAAGCTCTGATACCACTTGTAGGTCCCTGCTAGGACGTGACTGATCTCTAGACTCGCGGTACAACATGGGGATAACGTGCTGAATCCATTGATCAACGTGCAACGTGTAAATCAATCAATAACACGGTGTAAATAAACCTCTTTGTATTTCGTTATCAACAATGTTTACAATCTGACTCAGTTCTCTCTGTTCTGTACTTCAAACTCAGATATGTAAACCTATTTATAGGGAAACCACAAAGCACCATAGGCGAACTTAGCAAGTTCGCCCAGAACCTCCTTAGGCGAACTTAGCAAGATCGCCCTTCAAGTTCGCCTAAACATTCCCTCAGGCGAACTTGATAGGTTCGCTAACTTACAACATAGAATTTCAACAACAGTTACAAAACATGCTCTAACAGTGATAAGCTGTGGTGAAGGACCTATGAGGTCATCCAAATTGGCCTATCATAAGGAACAAGAAAGAAACCGCCAGGACGACTCTATCACCCATTTCCTTTCAGATGAAGTTATTGAATCAGATTTTTTTGGCAAGTTTTACTCTAAATGCTTTAAGGCATCCTCCGCCTAAGCAAATAGAGGGAACTTCTGGAACCCACCACTCTCCTACAAAGAAACAATATGTCTCTCTACCACGCATTGCAAAACCAACAAACTCTCCAGCCAAAAAGGGCTCAGTGAAATCCAGGAAAGATGCTCCTCCTCCTCCCCCTCAAAGGAAGTGAATAGACCAAGATGGTCTTAAAACGGAAGTACAAGCTTTGAGAAAATCTCATGAGAAACAAAGAAAAGAGATACTGGGTTTAAAGCTTCATGTGAATAGGCAGAAGAAGTGGAATGAGGTCCACAGGAAGACTTTGGCAACAATCAGAAAAGGTGCTGATAATATTCTGAAGGAGCTAAACTCCATAACGGCAAGAAACAATGATGAGCCATTGACATTCAAAAAAGTCTTTCAAATTGACAGCATTGAAAAAGAGGATGAATCTATTGGGTCTAGTTTGAGAATGATGTTAATCAATTAAAGCGATCATGAGATGTTTAGGTTCGTGTATGAAAATGGGTCTGAGATTCGCTTGGCTGGTTTCAGCCGACTCTCTGAGAGTCGCTAGGTTATCTTCAGTCGATTCTCTGAGAGTCGCTAGGCTGGCTTTAGCCGACTCTCAGAGAGTCGCTAGGTCGGTTACGGTCGACTCTCAGCGAGAGTCGGCAATCTACATGTCGACTCTCTCAGGTATCCTATATATACCTGACCATTTTCATAGCAATTTGACCCTCTTCTCAACCATTTTTCTCTGTTACTTCATTAGTTTAGCTAGCTCGAAAGCGTTTTTGGTTTGTGTTTGTTCCATCACCACAAGGGAGCTCACCCGTGGTGGATGGCGGTAGTAGATCCTTGTAATCATTCCAGGAGCATAATGTAATCATCTTAGTGGAATAATAATCAGATTTGAGAGATTTTGTTCTTAGTTTTTATACTCTTCTTTTTCATTTCTCATGATTTCATCAATAACAACTGATCTATAGCTGATTTGTTGATTATATCATCACTAGAATCATCATAGCACTGGATCCCCCTTGAAAGGGACTTATCAGAATCTGAGGATGAAGATGAGAGTGAGTTGGAGGAATTATGAGGAGGATAGGCCTATGGAAGAATAAAAGAATCAGGAGTGCAACGGTTTCGGGGGAAATTGTTGGAACTTGAAAAACTGTTGTATTCCTGATATCATTAGGGGCTTGAGTGAAACTTTTGTAAAACTAGTTTTTTGGTCAAGAGTCGCTATGTCGGTTGCCGGCCGACTCTTGAGAGTCGGCAATCTTCATGGCGACTCTTGTTATCTTTCTATAAATAGCAGACCAAAAACCTAGCAAATTAGCTCTTGAATCATACGTCGTTATTATAATCAATTTGTGAGCTGGTAGGAGGGTTGTGGTTGTAATCTTTGTATTCCAGGTGGTTATTATAATCGTTTATCAGTGGATCTAATAGAATCAAGCTTGTTTATATTCTTATTTGGTTTGCTCTTCATCTTGTGTTTCTTATTTTCATCAACAATTAGCTTCTCTATAGCTGATATGTTGATTGTTTCTTGACTAGAATCATTCTAGCACAGGGACCCTATTATTAGGACCTACACATAATATGAGGATTATTATGCATGCAAAACATATATAAACGATGGCATATCACATTACCCCAAGATGTCATGTGTAAACTTAAAATCATGCATCATGTGTTGACTTTTTCACTAACCCGTCAAACACCTAATAACTTGTTAAATTACTTTTATATATACTTTATATCATATATTTATAAGATTAGATGAGTTAAATAAAGTTGGAATGACCATATGTAACATAAACATACACCGTTAAAACGTCAGACTTTGGACCTAAAACATGACCTTGACTTCTTGACCTCCAAAAATTCCTATATTTTTGCTGTAACTCCTACATGTTATAAAAACTTTCCATATTAAATTTCATAATTTTTTGAACTAGATAGCTATAGTGATAAATTATGACTATTTCAATATTTTACGACCAACTTTTGGAACTCTAACTCTTGACTCGACCAACTTTTGGAACTCTTCTTATACTTAAAATGAGGTCACTCGAGTCATCTTAACACTATTTTATCAAGAGTCTTGCCCATTATATTATTTTTAAGTTTTATACATCGAAAACCGTCGTAAACCGACTGGTTTTAAAATTAACCTTGATCAAGCTTCTTTGAGCAGTTTAAAACATTGTAAAAACTAAACTTATATACTTCTGATTTTGAAGAATAAATTACTTCTATCCGGTCCTTTGAAAAACAATTAGCACTTGAACGGTTGACGCGATTTAAAAAAAAGTTTTTAAATGGTATTTTAACGCATGTGTAACTTTTACTTTATTCTCATCCATCTAACTTATAATTTAACATTTAACAAATGTTTGACATATTTTCTAAAACTCATTATTTCTACTATTCAAACTCATAATATTGGAGGCTAACGCATTGATTTTAATCACTTTTCTATATAACTTTCGAGAAGTCTCAAATTATCATTTATAAATATTGGACGACACAATGTCTTGGTCCAACCTAACTTAGGATAGGTCCATGAATCTCATAGAGTCCCAATATTGTAGGACCTGAGTAGGACGATTCCTCACTTTCAAGATCTTTATCTTCTTCATCAACACCAGGTGAGATCTTGTAGCCCCTTTTTTATATTTACTTGATTTGAGGAAGAAACATGCTTACTTTTACTAACTCGTTTTCATGTATATGTGCCACCCGAAATGTTATTTGTATGAGTTTAACTATCACATTAAGACTCCGTCATACACAACTATTTAACTCATGGATCGAGACTTGGTTTAATATAGATAGTACTATCGGGATTGACAATCCCCATTCTCTATTTTGTTGAACGCGTAAAACAACAAGCAACTATATTGGATGATTATTACCTAAACAAACAATATGCCTCGTGATAGGGCATGAATACTCATTGGAGCAAGCTCAGTCAACAGGTTTAGTTGTTGTGGCTCGAATTGCATTACAATTCCTCCCGCACATACTTCAAATTTATATATTTATAAATGTGATTTTATTAACATTATTTAACAAATTTGTTATTTACTCATATCTTAAACCTACGAACTTACCAAATTTTTAGTTGACACTTTTAATATGTTTTTCAAGTAAAAATTAGTGGTTCAAAAAGACATCTATGGATAGGAGTACTTGAGGAGACTACTACACGTTATCTTTGTTATTTTAGACTAGATTTGAGAATTTATAAATGTTGTATTTAAACCATACATTAGGTGTACCTTAAGCTTTTGAATGTAATACAAGTTTAGTTTCTCTTGCAATCAATGTGTTCTCGATTACAGTTTCGTTACATTCCCGTGTTTCCGTTTTAACGGGGGATGTGACACGTGACATATTGAACACTAAATTGCTTGCAATCACATAATTAAATCGTACACACAAATTACAAGTAGAATTAGCTTTATACTTGTTCTATTGAACTCCATAAAAGTAACACATTGGATATTAAATACAAATGAAAAACCATGGATTGTACTTAAACTAGCAAGCACTTACTATGTAGTGGATGCATTTGAAGACGGTGATTCATCTTTTAATTTCAAAGAAAGTGATTCAACCTCTTTTGCTGGAGGGTTCTCCATTGATGAACACTTTTTTCTCTCTCTATAGGTCCCGAGGGGGGTCTCTAACGGATCTCAGAATCTGATCATCTAACACCAAACACACGTGCGGAATCCGAGTGTGTAGTGCTCGTGTGCAATACTCAATATACGAATCAATCCCAAGCTAAGTGCAAACACCAACAAGTAAATACAAAAAGTTTTGTATTTCACTCAATATGCGTAAGTACAGAGTTATAGAAGTTTAAAAGCTTGTACAATATCAGTACCTACATCTATATATAGTAAACAGAAAACCAAACTCAAAAACCCAATTAGTTTCACGTGAAAAACATCAAGCGAAACTAACTAGTTTCGCTTGAACATACTCAAGCGAACCTAATAGTTCCACTTGCATCTAGAAAGACAAAATACAACTGACAACTAACAAAGACTCTATACAACTCTTCAAGCTCTTGTCATTCAAAACATGCACCGACACTCTCTTGTGCTTGGAGGCCATAGAATATGTAAATTAGGGTAGACTAAGCAGCATTTTGCTTATGTTATTCATTTCTCAGTTTTCTGGTGATATCAATAAGACGTTTGTAAATTTGATTGAATTGCAAAAGAAACAAAATTAGTTCCTCTGAACTCCTAATACAATATTTTTGGGGAGTTTGAATGTTCCTATTTGAAAAGAGAATATTACAAACATTTACATAAAAATTAAAGGAAATAAGTATATAACTAACTGATTGTTCATAATCTTAGTTATATGTGTATCTAATATAATTTTAATTTTGTGTTATAATAATCATTCTGAAACATTCATTTAAATTCAAATTTCAATTCCCAAACCATGATTATCAGATGTTAGTTTCCTGCTTCTTTTTCTAAATTACACTCGTTTGGTTTCAACTGTAACTGAAACATCGCTTAACAATTATTAAATTATAAAAGGATTTGTGGAAGGATGTAACGTCAAATTTTCAAAATCAAATAATGTGCGACTAATAGTATTTGAGAACTTCAGTGCGTGTAACAATCATATGATTAATCAAATTATCTAATAATTTGGATTACAAATAGAGTGATTTGTGCACAGAAACCCTAGGGTTTATCATCATATTCCATTTAGCAACTATTTCTAACATTCCAAATTATTCAAAATTAAATCTTTAAGATTGTGATTTTTTTTTAATACGAGCCAAATCCACAACAAAATACTAGCTCAATCTACAAATTAACCATAGAGCTTTTAAGTTCACTTCACTACATGGAGAGTTCCCAGGTTTGGAATTCCTTTTATATGTTGGATCTGTATGTCCAAGAAACAATATCTGACAACATTGCTTTTGACATATGATCCTAATGTGTTGGATTTGTATGTCGGTTTTTAAAACTTTTGGCAACATAATACTTTTGACATACAATGATTTAAAACCTTGAAAACCTCCCACCGTGTATATATTTGTAAAAAAATCAATGAAAAACAACCATATGAGGTTTAGATCTACAACCTCTAAAGAGAAGTGGTAGCCAAACGATTACCATTAAGTATATAAAGAACCGAGTTCCCTCTGACGGTATCCACGCCAATCAATTGAATTTCAAGAAGGTGATAGCCTTTAAAACCCGTTTCTGTCAAGATGTAGTAGTAGAAGTCTCCAAGAACACATTTTAGATCTCCCACTAAAATATGTTTGCAAGTGATAACCCTTAAGAACACATGCTTAAATGACCTACGCACTTAGGATTTTTAGTGTTTTTTCTTTCTCAAGGAAATACTTGTGATGGTTTTCTTTTTCTCCCCTTAAGAAGCTCGAACATGTGACAACCACTAAATTTTCATGTCAAAATCCATGCAACTTAAACATTTTATAAGATTTATGTAGTACGTTATTAGACCTAGTTCATGTACAAGCTAAGTCATGATCCAATAAGATATCCATATGTCTAGAATCATTTATTTATACGAACAAACAATATTTTATGCATAAAACCAATTATCACCTAATAAAGTGCATTTTCTTATAAAATACCCCCTTCACTTATTTATACTTGTCATTTATAAAACACATTTGTTTTAATACACTATAACGAACCGATTCCTGGGTTTACATTATTATATGTTTATAATATTTGGGGGTGTTTATAAATAAAAGTGAAAGTGGATGGTGTATTTATTTCACTAAATAACCTAAATTTGAGATGAAAGAGTCTATTTGCATATCGGAGGGACTAGAGTTGTATTTGGACCAAACTTAATTTGGTCTTGTAAGGGGGTGGCGACACACATACATCTGATGTTTGTGTGTGTGTCATGATTTTCAAAGGAGCAAAAGGGAGAAGATGGTCCTTGATCAAGAACACTGAATTGGAGCTTGCATGTGCTGAATTAAAGGGTTGATTTGCACAACACATTCGTATAATCAAGTAAGAACCATTCTTAACTCATTCCTCCATCTAAATTCCATGTTCATGATGCAAGGTTAAGTGGGTGAACCTTAAAGGACGGGAATTTGAGTTGTAAATGATGTTTATTGAAAAGGATTGTTAATCTAGCATTACTAAAGCTAGAAGTTCAACCAATTCAACCTAATTCCATCTAATTAAAAGTTTTGAAAATTAGGGTTCTTGAGACCCAAATTGGGGGTTTTGATTCTGGGGTGTTTGATTGGGTAATTGGATATGTACTAGTGTTTATGGTGTTAGATAAACACAATTTCATATAGAAAACCCAATTGTTTTGGTGAATTTTGATTTAGATGGAAATAAAGATTTTGGGTAAAAACCTTAACGGGTTAAATGGGTGAATTATGGTTTTGTAAGGTTAAAAGCTTGTGTGAAGCTTGAATAACCAAACCTTAAGGGTAAAGATCATAAGGTCTTGGGAGGGTGTGGATACCTAGTTGGTGGATATTTTGACTTTAGATTACTAAACAAGATGAATTGTTTAGGTAATCAAGTGTTCAAGGTCAAAGAGCAACCAGAATCATCAAACCTCAAAAGTAAGTGCTTTGCACTTACTTAGTAATAGATATGTAGCTTTGTCTAAGTAGTTGTGTGGTATGTTTATTTACATGTTATTGTTGTGTTTGACTTGTGTGATATATAGTCAAATTATAGTGGGTGTGGTAGAACTTGTATGTTTGACTTAATGTGGATATTTAGTCAAACTAGGCCATTGATGTGTGGCAATGTGTGTAATTGGCTTAAGTGGTAATTAGCTAAACTAGACAAATTAATGTGATTAAATGGAATGAAAGACTCAAGGTGGTTAGAGTCAATTAGTTGGTGGATTGTGTGATTGAGATATAAAATTTGTCTTAATTTGTGGTTGAGTCGACCCGTTAGTGTAAAACGGTAAAATGGTGGAATAACATGAAGTGTGGATACTTCATGGAGGAGTTAAATGAAGTTAAATACTTCACGGATGTGAGTGAGGTCAAATGCCTCACGGGTGGAAGTGAAGTTTAATACTTCATGGATAGCATGACGTTAAGTACTTCATGAGTTGACATGGAGTCAAATACTCCATGTAAGAAACCGAGAGGTGGATCACTCGTTAGACATGTGGATATGTCAAGATTAAATTAATGCTAAAACATAATTCGTGTATGAGTTGTTCTATGCCTAATTATTGAATTGGTAAAAAAATAGGAAGTTAAACGCTTCAAGAGTGCAAAACTAGTTGTGGTTCTCATGTTGGTCGTGTCTAATAATTGATAATTTGACCTTGGGTGTTTAAAACATTTACAAAATGTTGTTGGCGGTTTAAAACGACTGGGAGTTGAGTCGAGTGGGTCAAAAATGTCAAAAACTGCAAAAATGGGTTTGCTGAACTGGGGCTGGAGTCTAAGACGCCAAAAGTGGAGTCTTAGACGTTGGTCAGACGCCAACCTGGGCTGTTGGACGCCAAGTTGGACGCCAATTGGCTGATTTTGGGGTTTCTTCCTATAACACTTTGGGGGTGGTCTTAGGACTTGTTGTATCATTACTAATGGTTATTTGTGATGTTTTGATGTAGGGAAAGCTCCGAAATGATCTCGGGTCTCGCCAAAAGTCGGATATTAGATTCTCAATGTTTGCTTTGAATGTTTTGTTTGTTTAAAACTAAACCCGTGGATGGGATTTAAATGTGTTTGAAGTCTTTTGGATTTGTAGTAGTCTAAATCTATTAAATACTTTTGCTTTTGAAACCTGTGATGGTTTATATGTCACTGTAAATGGTTGAACCATGTTTTAAATGTAAATGTTTATCTGGTACCTCAAATTCCGTGTTATTTTGAAAGTTTAAATTGGTTTGTAAATCCGGGTGTTACATACACACATCTCCCTATTATTACTAATTAAGACACTGGTACTATAACATATTTTAAAAACACTCACATCTTTCTTTTCTATGCAAAAACTTACAAGAAAAAGTCAACCAACACAAAACCCTTTGGATAAACAACAACACCATTAACCACCATACAACCCCCCATCGCCTCACCTCCCCTCCCTCACCCCACCCCACCCCTCCCCCACACACCATCCTTTTCGGCCATAAGAAAGGTCGAAGCCCTCCCTTGTCTCCACACAATCCACTTTCCAACTTCCAATTAAACTCTTATTCTCTCTCTTTCTTTCACTTCGTCTTTCTTCATTGTCTTTCACACACTAATTGGTGTTCTTGATGTTCTAAGAGCCTTCAAGGGCTGATCTAATACAAGAAACCAACACTTCATCTTGTTTTCATGATCTAAAGTGAAAAACAAAATCAGAAAGTATGCTAGTTCTTCCATTTATGCTAGATTTTCGATTTTGGTCACTTGAAAGTTCATGGGTTTGTAGATAATCATCCAAATACAACTTGTATAACATGAGGATGATGGTCAATGATCAAGCCTAAACCATGAACATTCATTCAACACACAAAATCTAGTTTGTTTAAACAAAGGTAACCTTAACCAAAAACCCTATTTTTACATCATTTGTCACAACCCAGTCACAAGCACTGGTTAGTAGTAACACATGGTACAGAACACACAGCGGAAGCTAAATAATAATCTTTTATTTAATAACTAAACAGTCTTACAACGTAACCAGTCATCTATTACAAACTAAACCAACCAATTGTCACAACAAATATCAGTTCCTGTCAAGGAACTCAAAATCACAGTACTTATTGTTCTCCAGTAAACATGCCTTTAACTGTTCAACCAATCCACTAGTTCAACCAATCCTCTGGTTCTATCCACCACCATTGTATATGGAATGCCATTCTCTAAAGCCGTCTAAGGTTTCACCTATAATAAACTTGAAAAATATTAAAAACAACTTGTTCAACATAAGTTTGTGAGTTCATGAAACTCACAAATAGTTGTTATTCGATCATCAGCAATCCCACGTCCCACCTACTAGCAAGACAGCTATGAACTTTAGTATATATATAACTGGCGACCGTTCCCGGCCACTGATTCTCCCCTAACAGCATAAATGGAACAAAATGTCCCACCCGTAGGTCCCATCCTATAGGAACGTATAAAGTACTTATTACATGTTATATATACATGGAATAAGGCATCACTTATCAGACTATTCAAATAACGACTGTGTAACCAAATACACATTTTAGTTCAGAGGAACTCACCTGGACAGCACCTAGGCTTAAATGTAACTGCAATGATTACCTCGAATAATATCCTAAATTATACTAATATTTCTTAATCAAGTATATCAACTTTAGTGGTAAATAACCAAACATTAAAGGGTTGGATAAATCTTACATCGGAACTATCTACTACGTTTGGTGTCGAATTCTCACTCGTGGATACGAACCGGCATCAGAAAGTGCACCTCAGGTCTTAAGTGTGTGTTTTGAAAGGTGTGGTAGTGTGTGGTTTGTGTCAAATGGATGAGATTGGGTTGCTATTTATAGGTTGATCATGGGGTGCGTAGCGGACCGTTAACCAGGGGTAGTAGTCCGCTACCGCCCTTCTTCTGGATAAGGTGTGTGTGCTCTAAGTGATGGACCGTTACGGCTTAGGTGTCGGTCCGCTAAGGGACTGGAGAATGTGGCAGTCCATTAAGGATCAACCTAGCGGTCCACTATAAGGTTTTGGATAACATGAGTCAGCTTGACATGTGGTAACTCATCATTATAGGCTTCCTTTCCACGTGACGGACCGCTAAGGCCTTGGTAGTGGTCCGCTACCGGCCAGTTTTCAAGATTTTTCATTTTTAGTCCTTTTACTTTGGGGAAAATTCCTTTTAACCCCTGAACTTTGAATTATTGTCACTTTTGGCCTTTGAAAATTTTCGATGTGTTACAAATCTCCCCTCCTTTAGGAAATTTCGTCCTCAAAATTTGGAATGTCATAAGAACAAATGAATGTACTTAGGAATGAAGATACTATGTCCTTTGATTACGTGCTATTAATACCTCGGTTAATGATAATTCTTATACAACTAATCGTTTCAATTTATTTTCCACTTATAATCTTAAACATAAAATAAAACTTAAGAAACTCTTATTTATTTATCAAAACGCGAGTCTTATAGGAAACATACATATCACTCCTTTTCTCTTCCTTCTTCTATTATAAACACATGACCTTTGGCTCCATTAATGATTCTAGGTTGAATTGCTTTTGGACAATTAATCTTATAATGTCCAAGTTCTCCACAATTATGACATTTGATGCTTGGGCAATATCTTGCAATGCGTCCTACTTGCTGACATTTCTTGGACACCTCTTCCCATGTTATCTTCTTGCCTTCTCGGGATCTTGTTATCTGTAGGCTCATATGTCATTTTCTCATACTTCTTATTGTCCAGCCTTGCCGACTCTTAAGCTTCTATCTCATAGTACACTACTGCACTAAGTTCCACAGCCGCATCTATTGTTTCAGGTGCGGTGTTTTTAACTAAGGTACGAACCTTAGGTGGTAAACCATGGACATATTTAGTAGTCACCAAATGTGGCACTAGCTTGGCCATCTCATTGAATTTGGTGTACTCCTCGTGGGTAAGGTTTCCAGCTTTAAATCGGTGAAATTCCGGCTCAATTTTTTCCACTGCATTCTATGGATAATGCCTCTTAATCCATAATGTTTTCAAATCCTCCCATTTTATTCTATCAATATATTCCTCTCATTTGGTCTACTTGACTGACTCCCACCAGTCAAGTGCTTCCTCTTTGAATGAGTGGGCAGCAAATTTTACTTCTTGACCAGCTCTACACTCACTCATTTTAATCACGGCCTCCGTAGAAGTTATCCATTGCATGGCTGCATTGGCATTCTTCTTGCCATTAAAGGGCTTTGGATGATAATCACTAAAGTTCTTGTAAGTGCATCCTGGATTAATTCCTCCTATTCTTTGGTTTGTTATTCCAACAGTTTCATGGGTTCAAGTTGTGCCGTTGTTATTTCTTAGGGAAGTAGTTTGAGTATGGTTTTCAACTTGTGGATTGGCACCACTTGTTCCTTCATTTCTATTACCTTGTCCTTGACTGCTCTAACCCATTCTCCTTTAGAGGGCATCATCAAGGATTCTAGGTAATTTTGTTTGAAACACTCTCGTGACTTCAGATGCAACAGCTCCTTGGAATTGTGCTTCAGTCATAAGCACTTCTTCCACATAGGGTTCAGCTTTGGGGTTTATATTGGTATTTATGTTTGTGCCATTGTTCGTAGTTGTGTTAGTATCCTTACGAGTACGAGATCTCGTACTAGGTCCTTGCCTCCTACCTCTACCTCGTCCTTGTCCTCTACCAGCCATTCCTTAGCACCTAAATCCCTTAAACTGAGGCTCTGATACAAATATGTCACACCCCAGTCCCAGGCATTGGTTAGGCTCTGATAATCATCTTTTATGTAATAACTAAACCGTCATACAACGTAACCAGTCATCTATTACAAACTAAACGAACCATTTGTCACAACAAATATCAGTTCATGTCAAGGAACTCAAAATCACAGGACTTATTGTTCTCCTGTAAACATGCCTTTAACTTTTCAACCAATCAATTGGTTCTATCCACAACCATTCTCTATGGAATGCCATCCTCTAAAGCCGTCTAAGGTTTCGCCTGTAATAACCTTGAAAAATATTAAAAATGATTGGGACAACATAAGTTGGTGAGTTCATGAACCTCACAAATGGTTTTTAATCAATCATCAGCAATCTCATGTTCCACCCACTAGCATGACAACTGTGAGGTTTTAGTATATATATAACTGGCGACCGTTCCCGGCCACTGGTTCTCCCCTACCCGCATAAATGGGACAAACTGTCCCACCCGTAGGTCCCATCCCATCGGAACGTATAAAGTACTTATTACATGTTATATATACATTGAATAAGGCATCACTTATCAGACTATTTCAAATAACGACTGTGTAACCAAATACACATTTTAGTTAAGAGGAACTCACCTGGGCAGCATCTCGGCTTAAATGTAACTGCAATGATTACCTTGAACAATATCCTAAATTATACAAAAATTTATTAATCAAGTATACCAAGTTTAGTGGTAAATAACCAAACCTTAAAGGGTCGGATAAAACTTACCTCAGAACTATCTACTTCGTTTGGTGTCGAATTCTCACTCGCGGATACGAACCGGCATAGGTGTCGATCCGCTAAGGGACTGGAGAACGTGGCGGTCCGTTAAGAATCAACCTACCGTTCCGCTATAAGGTTTTGGATAACGCGAATCAGCTTGACACGTGGGCTTCCTCTCCTCGTGGCGGACCGCTAGGCCTTCGTATCGGTTCGTTACCGACCATTTTTCAAGATTTTTCGTTTTTAGTGCTTGTACTTTGGGGAAATTTCCTTTTAACCCCTGAACTTTGAATTATTGTCACTTTTGGCCTTTGAAAAATTTTGTGGTGTTACATCATTCTTTCAACAAATATTACCAATGACTTATTTGGATATTAGAACATGTTTTCATGTTTTAAATTTGAGCCTTGAAGGTCATGAAAAAGATCCATAAACAAGATGTGCCAAAAATATATCAAAACCATGCACTAGGTGATAAAAACCGTACTTTAATATGAAAAATCCTCTGTAATTCATAGATCTACATTATTACTTCTTAGATCAAGTTAATATAGTGTTAGATGTGAAATTTATAAGTTTGTGGAATTATTTGGATTTTTAAACAAAAATAAGCCGTTATAATGTCAAAATTTGGACATAAAATAGGAAAAATACCTCGACCTTTCATAAAATTCTTAAATTTTTCAATAGTTTCTACATGTAATAAAAGATCTCTACACCAAGTTTTATAAAATTTAGAGTTAGATAACTATTATATTGATTTTAGCTTTACAAATACTAAAATGAGAAAAATATCCTGGACTTTCATAAAATTCCTAAATTTTACAGTAGGTTCAACATGTTATAAGAGACTTATAAACAAAATTTAATACTTTTTAGAGTCAGATAACTATTTTATCCAAAACCGCCATTTTTAAAATATGAAAATTTAATCTTACAAACATGGGATTCAAAGTCTTATAAACCTTGGTCTTATAACCTAATCTAAAAATATTTTTAATATTTAAGGAGTCTTTAGTAAAAAAAACATGAATAAAAGTTATTTTTATAAATAAATAATGTTTAAGGACTAAAACAGCCAAAACTTGAAAGTTGCTGATTTTGAACAAGTCTTATGAGTATCTTAAAAGTTTAGCATCCATATTAGGACTTGGTCTTATGTGTAGGTCTTAACTAAGTTAGAAGTTTCACACTTTTAAAAACCAAACATTTACAACTTTTAATGACATAATAAAACGACATTATTAACCTATTTACAAACATAAACTCCATTCTCATCTCAAGACTATAAACTTTATCGTCTATCTAACTCATGGAAAAGGCTTATTTAATCGTTACGTAAGCCGAAATACTGTTCGTACAACGTCTTGGAAATCATCGTTTTTAAACCACCATCATAAGTGCATATTTTTACATAATAGAAACTAGAATGGTGACATGAGTTAGACACGCATTTTTACGTTAGTTTGGTCCATAGATTTCATTAGTATCTACTTGCCTCGTAGGATTCAAGTAGGACCTAACGTTGCAACCAATCTTGCTGAATCTATGACATAACGACCGTTAACAACAAGTGAGTCTTTCAGCCCCATTTTACTTATTTTTCTTTAGGGAAAAAACATGCTACCTTTTTATACTCATGTTCATTAATGTTGATTTATATTGAATGAGTTAGGAATATTATCGCACTTAAGTTCCCACTTTTACACAATCATTTAACTTGGAATTAATTTGGACTTATATGCCCGAGTAACGACATTCAAAAACACGGCAATCGAGATAAGATCCAAAGAGTTACACCACGAACAACAATGTGTATTAATGGTCGTTTAAGTGTTAGACGAGCCTTACACGAAACTAAACCGAAGGAAAATGATTATTTATGAAATAATCATCTAAGATTATCCGGGATAATCAATGGCAAAGAGAGATCGTAATTTGGAATTACGAACGACTAAATTAACTAATCCGGTAATTTGGAATTACGGAATAATTAAGTTATATATATATATATATATATATATTAGATATATGTATATAATTAATTATTAGAGTTAATTAATTGTATTTATAAATATATAAAGGTTATATATTTAATTAATCAAAGTTTTTGGGTTAATTAGTTATTATTAGATAATCACAAAGGTTTAATTAGTAACTAAAACCCTAGCTTGCGGGATTAAGTTACTAATCACCTATAAATACATAATTCTAGGGGAATTAAAAATAGAGACCATAAATAGAACTTGGATGCTATAAAGTCAAACCCTAATCCTCCCTCCCCTCCCCTCCCTATCCGCGTCGTCGCCGCCACCTCCCACCTGGAGCCGCCGCCTTCTTCTCCGTCGTCCGCTACCGTGCCGGACAACCGCCATCGTGCATAGCCGCAGGCCGCCGTTCAAGCTGGTTGGCCTCCGCCGCCGCGGCTAGCCGCCCTCTCGGCCTTGCGCCATTCTTGAACCTCCACCAGGAGACCCCTTAGCCAGGTTGTCTCCGTGAGTTGCTAGAAACCGCCATGTACTACTGGTATCGTTAGGTGATTTAATCATTGTTCTCGTAGGTAGTGACACCGGGTGATTGGAAGGAGCAAAACGAACCGAGTTTCGTTTTTGGGGTTCTAGAGAATTTGAGATAAACCGGATAGAGATCTGGGTTTAGTACGGGTGGATTAGAAGTTGTGGGTTTAGTTCGTGGAACCGGATCTAGCGACCGGTGTTTTGTCACGTGCTGTTACATCTTGGTTGTCGTCTCTTATTCGTGAAAGGTATAACCCTAAACCCCCTATGGTTATGTACTGAATATTTGGTTTGTATCTGGACTCCTAGTTGGGCGATCTAGGGTTTGGCCTAGATCGATTCGTGCTTGTTTTTCTACTGCGCATTTTAAAAGAGTTTTGAAACCCTAGCACGAAACCCCAACAACTAAGCCATGGAATATATGAATAGTAGTATTTGGGTTGACATCCCCTTTCATGGTTGGTCGCGTTAACTTTGACCCTCGTGTCGAAGAATGCATATTATCCATTATGTTTGATGTTCGTGACAAGACATTCGTTTGGGAACAAAGAAGTCAAGGTTTGGTAGTGGGCTCGCTGAAATTACATCATGTGTATGTATAATGAAATGAATTGTTTACTTGTGTCTTTAAACCTGTGAACTCACCAACTATTTTAGTTGACGTTTTTAAGCATGTTTTTAAGGAAATGATAATTGAATAAGCATGAGGGCTTCACAATTAGGAACTCGTGAGAAGATCTCTTGACATTGTCTTTTATTTTAATGCTTAGCCTGTGTCGTGGAACTTTGTAATCGTGCTTAAAACTTTTGGATTGTGTTTCCCTTTAATTTTATGTTCGGAATGAAAACTTAGTATTCTCATATAAACAATGTTGTTGTAAGACCATATTTCGTTACTCCTCGTGTTTCCACTCTAGCAGGGCATGATAGAACTTTAGCTAAAATGTTATTGTTTTAGGCCAGAAAACTCAGAAGAAAAGGTGGTAAGAATAGGAGAAAAAGGAATCAGAAGCGTAGTTCATGTATGTTGACGTGCTAGTTCATGTATGTCTCTTTTTTTTTTTGCTCTAAAATGCAAGTTTTTCTACGACCAGGATAATGTAGAAGGAAGTTGATACCAAAAGTGTAATTCAATCTTGAAGGACATGAGTATATCTTATAAAATGGAATTAACCACACTCATATTTAACAACAATGTCTCCATGTACATAAAGAGCGCATATAATATATGAAATCCCATGCCTCAATCACCTCAAGATATATCCCGACTGAAAAGGTTCCAAAACAACCCATAAACCAAATATAATACAATTTATCATGTATTAAGGTTTTGTAAAAGAGTTTTATATAATTTCTCTTTTAACATTTGTTACTTTGTAACTAAATAACATTAACTAGATATATTCTTGATTCCAAAACCAAATTATATGATCATATTAATAATCTAGTTATCAATATGTACAAATGACATGGAATGATCTTGTAATAAATCTCAACTATAAATCTATATCTATAATTGATATCTCATATGAACTATTATTATTTCACCAAATAATAATAGTTACTATTAAATATTTTTCATTGTATATATTTATTATTTAGTCTCTACTAGGTTTAACATTTAATTAGTATTTAAGAGTGTACTTAATAAAGTTGTTTAGTGTGTTACTACTAATGTGTCATCATTTATACATGTTCTTCATATATGTTTATGTAACATCCCGAAAACCCATAAGTTAACAGTTCGGGCTAATAGATAACTCGGATCCCTAGTAAACGAGGTGGTTAGTAAGATTTTCATGTAAAGCTTGGTTGAGCGATATTAAAAGGAACCGGTTAGTCTTTTAGCGTACAGTTTGAGATCGAAACGCACGATAGAGGAAACATAGGGACCTGAATGTATTAGCTAGTGGTATAAGAACCACTTTAGCGCAAACCCTAGGGCCATTATTGACCCTAGGCGTGCGGCGGCTGAGAAGACGACAGGAGAGAGAGAACGGGCAGGAGAAGAAGGGAGGTCGACGGCGCAAGGGTGGTCCGACGAGCGTAGCTTCTGTATCGCGTTAAGGTAATCACGTTTACTCTTTATTCGATTTCTTTTTTTCGCGTTTACAAAAAAGGAGTTGGTTCGGTGGACGGGTAGCTTCCGGTGAAGGTTGTGGTGTTCACAGCAGTGGCTATGGGTGGTAGCGGGTGAAGGCGACGACCAGCCGGTGGCGAGCGACGGTAACAGGCGACGAGAAGGGGCACGGGGATGACCCGATTGGTGTGCTGAGAGACCGCCGAGAGGAAGAAGGAGGGAGAGAGGGTGGCGAGCTTTTACTAGGCGGATACGGGGGCTGTGGTGGATGCGGTGGTGGTGCACCACGGTGGCGAACGGCGGAGGACGAAGGCGGGGATATTTCCGACGTATAGGGTGGTTCGGGTAAAGCCGTTGGTGGTGGAGGTGCTAGCCGGGTAGGTCTCGGCTAGGGTTTGGCATGATGGAGAAGACGAAGACAACGTGCATGGTGGTGCACGATGGAGGAGACGGAGGTTAGAGTGATGCTCGGTTAGGGTTTCGCATAGCACACGTGCATGCATGGGAACCCGGATCGGGTGCGCGTGTATCCGTGGAGCTAGGGTTCGATGAGTGGAATGACGAGTGGTTAATACAAGGTGCAGGGTTTGTGTTATACGTTATTCGACGTATGTTTAGAACTTGTCTAATCGCGTGATCAAACGTTTGACCGGTTAGGATTTCGAGAGCAAGGTTCGGGTTACAAAGCAAGGATTGGATCTTCGTAACTAGTGAGTTTCTAATCCACCTTTTACTTTTTTTTGGGATTATCGCACATACTACATGTTTTATCGTATAAACGCATGCGTTACGAGAAAAGAGTTAAACCTGTCGAGTTTTACGAGTTAACTATATATTTTTAAAATAAATCGAAGGGTCAGTGTGGTGTCCCGAGGTTGTGCGGGTTAGATGTCGGTATGACACTGGTGTGTCGGGAGATGACCCTTATGGAATAAGTCAGATAAGGTGTCTAGACGTTATGAGAATATGTCTAGGGAGTGGGTTTGGTTATATACGTGAGTAGTCCGTATAAGGACGATGAGTTGTAGTACATGCCCGAGTAGTGTCTTGTGTGTATAACTTGTTGCTTTGTGTGTTACATCGTTGTCTGCATTATACGGTCAACGGTGATGGGAAGGAGTCAGTCCTTCGGGTGTTGTCACTATGTGGTGACGTGGCAGTCCCTAAGTGGGGGATGTAGCAGTCACCATGTGGGTGACGAGGCAGTCATCGTGGATGACGTGTCGGTCACCGTGCGGATGATGAGGTTGTCACTGTGTAATGTGACGGGCCCTGTGGTGGCAAAAATGGAGACTCGGAAGGGGTGCTTTGAGGCGATATGTGTTGGATATTAGATGTTCGATCATCAATAATATCAACGTTGCTATCAAGGTACGATCCAAAAAGTTACACTTTGGACAACGAATAATTAATAATATTTAGTAGTAAACTTTATAGTTCACGAAGCACGGATTTAATAATCGGTGGATAAATATTTAGAGAAATATTTAAATGGTTGATTCGGATATTAACTATTTAGAGAAATAATTAATCGTTGATTCGGGGATTAATTATTTAGAGAAATAATTAAAAGCGAAGGGTTAAACGTTAATCAGTGAGTTTTACTAATTATTTATAATTAGTAAAGTCGAGGTATGAAAAGTAAATAACGAGTAATTACCAGGGATTTAACAGTTAACTCCCATGGGGTGTAATCTATAATTATGGTAATAATAAACAGATCTTAAAGTCAAAACCCTAATCATCTCTTAGCCTCCAACACCCCCCCCCCCCCCCGCCGCCGTTCTGTCAAGCCCAGTCTCCGTCGTGAGCCAATTTTGTTGCGTGGATTG
Organism: Smallanthus sonchifolius; assembly: GCA_023525975.1. Classification (NCBI taxonomy): domain Eukaryota; kingdom Viridiplantae; phylum Streptophyta; class Magnoliopsida; order Asterales; family Asteraceae; genus Smallanthus; species Smallanthus sonchifolius. The sequence goes on along the minus strand of CM042033.1, from coordinate 56,013,014 downwards.
GTATAGCGCAAAAGCCGTGAGACGCCTTTTGTGTTTGCGAGTTTTTGTTAAAGAGTCACTAGCGAGACGTTCGTTGATTCAAAGTGTGAAGCTTTCGGGTTTTCGTCAAAGGTACAACCTTTTACTCGCTACGGTTGGATTTTATATTTATTGTTTATTCGTTCGTGTAATCGGATCACTGTCGGAATAAAGTTTAGAACTTTATAAATCGTGTGCCTAAAATGCTTCTGCTACGCAAATCTGTTTTGTAAACTAATTGTTTTAAAAGTTAAAACCGGTGCACGATTCCAAACAGTGGTATCAGAGCTACCTTTACGCACGTTTATATATAATTATTTATTTTTTGATCTTCATTTTATTTATCAATACTTTTGGTTGACAAAAGATCGAACCTTTTTCGTTTGGATTGATTGTGTTTGGAACATCGAGTCCTAGTGACCCGTGGTTGTGTTTGTCATGTATTTTGGTTTTTGTATTCTTTGTATTTTATTGGTTATTTGGAACCCGATGTAATAGTTAGGTTTATTTATTTATTTTATTGTAAATACAAATAATTTGTAAACCGAACAAGACGAAAACTTGAATACCGAAGACGGACACGAACGGGACTAGAAGATAGAGATCTTGGACTAAGTGGGAGACGACTAGAATGTTATTTTGTTGTCTCGAACGAAACCGAACAACCTTTACTAGTGGCTCGATTGTTTGTTTTATATTCTTTTATGGTTGTTGACTCTATTTAGGATAATAATTTAAACCACAAATATTTTATAAAACGTTTTGACACAATCATATAAAACGACGAGAAAATTAAAAGGTTTAAAGATTTCTCGGAATGGTAATTAAATAAAAGTGTTTTTATTTAAAAGTAAAACGAGTTTTAATTTTAGTTGTTTTATTTAAAACTATTTTAAATTAATTAAAGAGTTAATTAATTTAAAATATAGTTCGCGATTAACGACCAATTTAGATTAAAATAAGGTATTTAAAATTGGATCGTGTCAAGTGTTGAAAGACGTTTAACGAACTAAAATAGTAAAATCGGTTTACTAAAATTGCATGACTTGACTCATGCTCCTAGTCGTCCAATATGTTTTTGACCCCGACACGGTAATTTAAAACATTAAAGCAAATCCCAATTAAAATCGATATTTCTGCGCCACCCTAAATTGTTACACTTCAACTGACATATCCAAACCCCCTGTGTTAGTGAATTACCCTGTATCTGGCCCTACGGTTTAGGTTGAAGGTACAACCGCGATTCCTGAGTTACTTAGGCCGGCTCTACAGTTACAATTGAAGGACAAATATCACTTAAAGTCGTATTAAGTGGGCGTAGATGAGGGAAACGTATCCAAAGCTTGACAATCCTAGCAACCATTCCTTTCGGGACAATTCTCGTCATGCCCCTCAAACCAAGAATTTTGTAGTTGACACAATTGGTATTCATTACCTACCTACCTAGCCGTGCCAGTGATGTAAGGCCCTAAACCCGGGAACCCTACTTGTTGGCATTTTCAACAAGCAAACCAATTGTCAAATGCTAAAATAAAAAAAAACGTTAATAGTTCGGGAATGCCAGTAATCCATCATGACCCGGGTAACCACTTGCCAATCCAAAAGCCGCCAGTCTACTCCTTTTCCTTACCTGAAATACATGCTAAAAAGTTAGCTACGCTGAGTGAGTTCTATAGTGAGTTATTACGGATAGTTCATCCCAAAAATTGTTATTGTTTCATAACCGTTATCCACACGTTTCGCATTTCAAAAAGGATTACCTCGTTTCTCTATAAAAACTCTTTGGAAAATAATTCATTAAATACAAGTTAATCGACATACTTTCCCGTTTGCTGTATCATTAGATACCAGCAAACCCAAGTTCCCGCCTAAACGTCGTCAGACATAATAGTCCCGTTTGGCCATGTCAAACCATATCCATTTGTAACTCACGTCACAGCATGCATCACAACAGTATACCCGTTACGCTAGCACACAAACGTAACACAGAAACAGTAACACACACGCAAGCATATAATTTATTTGAAACGGTCAAACTAACATATCAAAACATGTATGCTTTGTGTTTATTTAAAACGTCAAGTCCCATGCATTTCATGCCCAAAATAATAAAATATTTAAAAGGGTTGGGCAATAGAAACTCACCTTTGTGCGAAATGGTATGGTTCCTAGAACTCGCTAGCACTCCACTCCAGTCTTTCGACTTCACACCTACAATACGACATATACGAGTCAATACCCGACTCGAGATTCAAACCCGACTCATACGGTTAGCTCGTCCACAAGCACGACCAAACCCGCACTCAAGCTCGTCACCATGCATGACTACCAAACTCTGCGTTCATTTAAAACCCACGTCGGAGGTATATCGATTACCTATGGTTCCGTCACGGCTCTCGCCGACACCCGCCCACCACTGGCAGCCGCTAGCTGCCCCGTCACGACACCTACAGCCTTCGGCCAGCCCCGTCACGCCTCTGCCTCCCTTTGCTTTTCCCGAACAGCCGTAACCTGGCTCTCCTTGCTGCATTCATAGCCACCTGACACTAGCCCAGCTCCCTTGTGCGGCCCCGGGTCCTCCTCGTTCGGCCGTCAGCCACCCGACCATCTTGCTTGCCACCCCTAGGGTCTCGACCTAACCTCATGCGCGAGCATGGGTGTTCCAAACAATAAAAAAATACAAAAACGGAATGGGTTTCGTGATTATACCTTCAAAATCGGATGACTCATGCGAATCGAATCCCCTATTGAACTCGTTCTTTGTGAAATTTCAACCTTTGCAAAACCCTAAAATCATAAATGTGTTATAACAATGATTCGTCGATCAAAACATGCAACGGAGAATCAAGGAATGCGAAAATACCTTAAAACCAGACTCAGATCGCGAAAGAATTGTCTCGTCTCTTTCTCTCTCTCTCTCTCTCTATCTCTCCGTCGTTGCTTGCGGCTGAAGATATGTAAATGGGGAGCCCCATTTGCATCGCATGCTAATAGTCTTTTTGGCGTGAACAGTCCTTCGCGTTTTGCCTTTTTCGCGTTTTAAGATAAACCCCGTTAAGTTCAAGTTAAATCCATGTTAACTATTTACAATAATGTACAATTACACTAACCTCGTTATATTATAAAAACCAGAATTTTACAAGTGAAGAGTGCTTGGCCATTCACTGAGCTATGGTGAACCCGGGTCTCATTCCTAATCATATATATTTTTGTCCTTGGGTCATAAATCTAATTAGGATGATTAAGCATGAAAATACTAAACCTTTTTGAATTTTTTAGAGATCTCAAACTTCTAACGTGGGCTTGCTAGAGCCTCTTTTCGACATTCTGAAAGTCAAACTCGATAAAGCGAATTTCTTGTCTTAGTACTACATTTTGAAGAATGTCCTCAGATACAACAAGAAGTTGAACGTTCTTAAGTTCCTGTTACCTAAGCACCCATCTGGGGATGCTAGCGAATTTGTTCTATAAGCGTGGAACAAAATTAAGGATGATGCGAATACCGTGTCAGACCTTATGTTGGCATCTATCAGCCTAGGAATTAGATCTGCGCTTCTGTGTTGGACTGCTTATGACATGATTCATGACTTGAAGGGAGATACCATCAAGATTACAACAAGGATCCTTCTTCTTCCTTAGAGGTACACATTAAGGAAGTCGCTCTGAATGATCTAAGGCGTGCCATGATCATGAGGAACAAAGTGGAAGACCTCACGAAAGTATACATTCATATAGACGATCACTTAGTCATTTACATTTTTGTTGACTGTGACGACTATATTAGGGAAAAGCTCCAACCAAGTCGGTCTGACGAGGTGAGGGATTTCATTTCTTGGTATGCCAAGATGAATCCCCAAGATGCTTGGAGCATGACATGCTTTATCGACCAGCTTGAAAGGATCGGGATTTATCATAGTGACGACATCATTAGAGTTATATTCAATGATGGTTTTCACTTGTCCTTCACAAGCAAAGAGGTACCGGAAGATACTGTTAAGATCGGGGACAAGGGCAAAGCTATTGGTGAGACCAAGATGCGCATCTTGAAACCAAGATGACATGTCAAAGTGATGCCCCGAGGCAGCTGAAGCTAGAGAATGTTTTAAAGCATTCACTTTTAGGTATCATGACAACTTTTTCCTATTTCTTTATCACTTAAAAGTTAGACTTTTAATATATGCAAACTTGTTCTTTTGCAGAGATAGAAGAAAAGAAGGGAAGCGAAAAGGAAAAGGAAGACGGATGAAACTTGAAGAACACTTTGCAGTAAAGATTCATTTGATTAAAGTTTCTAAATACACCATTAGATGATGTTGCATTTATTTTGTTAAGAACAAATTAAATTCCGATTTTATTTTTGTTTTCGTATTGCATGAACAAATGAATATTTTGTATAAGTAAGACTTGTCGTTGCAAAATCATTTTATGTAACATGTTGTTGCCTCATTTGAATTGAGAATTCAAAACATCTAAAAGACATGAGCTGTGAAGCATGTGAGACATGTTACTCAAGTCAAGTAGATAAAATATTAGATCAGATCTAAGAGATACCGTGAATAATCTTTTAAAATAAATTACTTGATTAAATCTTGTTAAAACATTATATGAGATATAGTGTTTCATACATGATTTAATTAATTTAAATGATTGAAAAGGTTTCAATAACTACTCTAGCAACAATCTTTTAAGACGAGATATAAAGGGAGATAAAAGTTATCATTGCTCTATGACTAAATAGTTAAAGGTTGATCCATTTGATCATGTCTAAACAATTAGTTAATAGAAATCAACTATCCCAAAATTGACAGAACTTAATTACAAACACTAGCTTATAACTGAAAGGTTCATCCAGAACAGGTACACTATATCATATGAGATATGAATTAGGAAGAGTCCTATGAACAATTAAGGATAGGATGTTGTGAACTTCTATACGAAAGGGTTTCGCGTTTCACCTTAATATGTCATTAATGTTTTAAGAATCTTAAGAGTAAGATAAATTGATACTATTCATGACCAAACATGCACCTAGATCTTGAACACCAAGCAAATGTTGTTTGACTTCTGAATCAAAGGTATTATTCAAATACATAAACATATAAATTCATATACTCAAAGATGAGGTCTTTTAGGATATATGAAATAGTATGTAACTTCCCAAAATAAAAACAATAAATAATAAGCGGGAATTCGGTACGCGACGAATGGAACAAACGAAGCTCGATGGGTCGGGCATGGATTGGGCCCAGCGAACATAGGGGTGAACTTGGAGGGAGATTCCCATACCTTAAATAGCCAAATACTCCATATTTTCTCTCATTTGCAATTCTAGAGAGAGAAACCCGTAAAGAGAGAAAGAGACGGATCGGCCCGAGATCGCCGCAACGTGTTACTCTACAGCTTGTGAGAAAGACCTCCAAATTAGAAGCTCGTTCGAGGTAACGGTCTGATCTAGATCTGAGTTTTTGTTCGTTTTGGGGTTTTCGGGTTTTGGGTAAAAAGACATCATTTTTACGTATGAAACTTTGAGATAATCACAGATCTAGCTTCTAGATTGATAAGCAAACGTTTTGAACGTAAAAAGTTCGGATCTTGACGAGATCAGATCCGCATTTAAGAAATTAGGTTTCTTGGAGAAGAAGACAGCCCCGTAGGCAAACTTGTTAGGTTCTCCTAGGGTATTTAAGCGAACTTGGCCAGCGGACTTGCTATGTTCGCTGGCAGCCTATGGGGCGAACTTGTTAACTTCGCTAAGGTAGATCCGGCGAACATATGATGGCGAACCTGCTAAGTTCGTTGGGTATGGATCAGGCGAACTTAACCTAAGTTTGCATGTATGTTCGCTAAGGTTATGTGGGGGGAACTTGGCCATAAGTTCGCCTAAGTCAGAATAGTTAAACTGTTAGAGTCGGGATTGGTCTGATGTTTATTTTATTAATCAATTCAGATCATGTGTGATGCTTGTTGCACCTTTATTAGGACAACCCGTGATTAGCTTATCAGGTGAGTTCTAGAGCCCTCTTTTAAATGTTTTAAATAATGTTTTCGGGCTAGTGTGCATACGTAACGATGTGACGTTTTATGAAACGAGGTTTATGAACGATGTTTTGGGAAGTAAAGTTATGAAATGTGTTTACGAAATGTTTTGCCAATGAAGTTTACGAAGTGTTTACGAATGAATGATTTTTAATAAAAAGTACAAATGCTTTAACTGAAGTTTTGAAGTGAAAGAAGTGAATGTTTATAAAAGTCACAAATGAATTAATCTGCCATGATTCCTTCGGGAATCAAGGTTATGGGTATGAGATGTATGTTATGGGCATTACCTTTATAAGGGCCTCTATAGCTGGCCAACTGTTGTACAACTGGGCTGATAACGGTCACGAAGGGGATTGCCGTGATCCTTGAAGTTTGGTACGACTTACCCCATGGAGAATCCTACTTGAAGTATGTTACGTTTTGGTGTTGAATGGCCTTGAGGTATCACGCCCAAGGTTTTCTTCGCCCGTAGGTAATGCGTGGTGTTTAACGGCATGGAATGTATGGAATTGATGGTTACGAGAAGACGCGGATTCAATATGTTTGTTGACTTATGTGTTATGTGTGACATTCTTAAAAATTTCATGCCAGATATTATAAATATAAAAGATCAAGGGTCAAAGAGTCAAAAACTCAAAATCCCGACGGTAACGGTCCGTTACGGGTTGGTCACGCGTGTAAAGATGACAAGCCACGTGTTCGGTGATTAATGGCGTGAAAGTGACACATGGAAACCATCTGACGGACCGTCACGGACTCATAACGATCCGTCCCTCTGCAAAATGACCAGAGGCTGACACGTGTCTGGTCACTCACCAACCCTAGAACGGTGACGGATCATCACCTAGCGGTAAGGTCCGTTATGATCAAGCGGTGACTGACCGTCACCACCCGTAACGGTCCATCACAGCTGCAACATGCCTCGATAAATAGAAAGGGCAAGTTCTGGTCAATCACATCAACAAAACTTGAACATTTAAGTTTATATCTAATACCCCACTCTCACAAAACCCTTCCCACTCGTACGTTTAAGTTTCGGAAGTGACGGATCTTCCTAGAAGTAGTCGAGAAGCTAGGAAACGCTCATTTGGAGAAACAAAGCTAAACGACTAAGCTGAGACGCTGCCCACTAGGACACTCACTCTAGAAGATCCCCAAGTCAAGACTCTATCAAGGTGAATACTTGTATTTTTAGAAAATGATTTCAAAACTGAAAACCGTTTTGATTGTGATCTGACTTGAATGAACAAATACAGTTATTGGTCGCATAAGTTCATTTACTATATAGCATTCAGACCATGGAGTCATGTATGTATACACGTGTTACATATGAAATGATGTAACGGGGCTAGGGCTATGGCTTGGTTGTTTATAATACGTAAGACCTGACGCTTGAGGCGGAAGGTAGGGTCCCATTTGACGTAAAACAATGATGATCCAAGAAAGTGCGTGGTGTGGCTAGTGGTTATATGTTCGGGCTGAGGGTCCGCTGGATGTGTAAAATGACCATTCAAATATAGGCAAATTGTTCTATTTATTCACGCTTCTCAGATTATGATTTCAAATATACTTGTATTCACCAGTTTATATTGATAAAACATTTTCAAACGTTTTTACAGGTAACCAAGGGTGATTTTATATGATATATGTAACACCCGGACAATTCCCAAGTATTATATAAACTAAAAATATTCAAAAGAAAACCCCAAGGGATAAAAGTACAAAATTCAAAAATGTTCAAGGGCCAAAAATGAAAAAAAAAGGAAAAATTGTGACTGTGACGGACCATCACAAGGAGATAACGGCCTGTTACGGTGGTGATGGACCGTCATAAGACATAACGGTCCGTTACGGGTGCAGCACGACAATAAACCAGGAGATGACACGTGAATGATGACTAACGGGGAAATCCTGACACGTGTAACCCTATGACGGACCGTCACGGGGTGTAACGGTCCGTTACGTTTGCCGACCAGATTAGGTTACGGACCATCACCACTGGTAACGGTTCGTCACGACCGTTAAAGTAAAAAGTCTATGTAATGATTCTACATGCAAGTTGGTGATGTAACAGTTTTGTTGAAGCACTTTTGTGTGATAAACACTCTGGATAGTGTCTTAGTTTATTGTACTTGTCTTGTATGTCTTGTCTTTGTATGTTAGTGTCTGTATGTATTAGTTATCGAGTTGTAATTTCTAATGCATGTTATTGTTGTATTATTTCTCTAATTGTTTTGTGCACTTAGCATGTGCGCAGGAATTAGTTCATGCGTACTTAGCAAGTACGCAAGAATACTTTGCGTACTTGTTAAGTACGCATGAACAATTTGCCTTGCGCACTTGTTAAGTGCGCAGAGATCAGGTATTGTATAAATAGAATAGGTTGATAGAATATATGTACGCAGACATTTGCACTCAGTATTTTCTCTCTGTAACCGTTCAAGTTTATAATAGACAGAACTTTAAAGTGTTTTCTTTGTCGGTTTCCTTGTGTTGTTTGATTCTCCAACTAGTCACGGGTATTCCGCACTCGGTCTGACTAGTCACACACCCACACGTAACGATCTGAGACACCCGGGGACCTACAAGTGGTATCAGAGCTCTAGCTCTTGATTTTGAGTGTTGTGAGTGTGTTAGGAGCATCTTCTACACATCCTACAGAGTTTTTGCAAGCAAAAGTGGGTGTTTTTATTGATTTTTGTGATAAAATAGGGGTAGCTCTTGAGCACTATTTTAGAAGCAAAAATCACTCAAAAACCCACTTTTATTGTGTATTTGAGTGTTTTGAGCATCAAATGTTGGTTAGAAACGAGTTTCTGACCCTTTGGCTCATTTTGTTTGGTCAATTTTTTGATTTCTGCCATCTCTGGTGATTTCCAGTGACCAGAAAAAGTTGGTGAGAGTTGGTGAAAAAGTGACCTGCGTACTTACCTTATTTGGCAACAAGTACAGTCTTGCTGTGTACTTACCAAGTACGCAAGACCATATTTGCTACGTACTTAATTGATCTCCTGTGTACTTATCATTTACTCCTGCGTACTTATCAAATACGCAAGAGCACATTCTAAATACGCAAGACTAGGTTTGTTAAGTGTGCAAGGCCAGAGACAAGTGCGCAAGTTTCTTTGACTTTTCTGAAATTTGACTAAGTGTTCACCATGTCAAATCTTCAGAACCTCGGTAACCTTCTGAACTATGACAACGAGATCGGAACCCCACAGAAACCCCCAAAGCTGCTTAATGTGAATGATTATTCAAACTAGAAAGCACACTTTGAACATTATATTTCTTATACCGATTCTTCGTTGTGGATACCCATTCTAGAGGGCTATAAGCATCCCACATACACTTACCTTGATGAGGAAGTTCCCAAGCCTATCTCTAAACTTGATGATGAAGAAAAGAAATTTTATGATAGAGAGAAGAAGGCATACGGATCTATCACTTTGGCCTTGACCAGGGAGTTATTCCACAGCTTCAAAGGATACGATAACTCCAAGGATCTCTGGAAGGCATTACAGAAGAGATTCGAGGGTAACAGTGACATCAAGAAGAGTAAAAGGGATCTTCTCAGGAAGCAGTATGGGTGCTTCAGATATCTGGAGAACGAATCCATAGATGAGCTCATCTCTAGAGTCTATCATCTGCAAACTGAGTTGAAAGCTTTTGACCTCATCTATCCAAATGAGGAATTAGTTGAAAAATTTCTGGATGCTTTGCCACCCAAATTTGATATGTATACTACCCTGATGAGAGAGATTTCTAAGTTTTATGAGATGACAATTGATGAGGCAACTGGAAAGGTCCAAGCACATGACATGAACCTAAAAAGAAAGGAGAGCTTAGGAAGACCTCAAATACAAGACCCTTCTATGTATTATGAGACGTCTTCTACAACCAAGTCATCGGGCTCTAGAATTGCCCTTTTCTCAGGAAACTCTCATGAGGAAGAAACTTTAAAGGCTTGTGGTGGTCATGCGTGCTATGCAGCATCTGGATCTGGTTTTGGATCTCATCACCAGAACTCCTAAAGAAATCCTTCTCCCACATATTCAGCTAACCAATCAGCAATAGCCAAGATAGCTGAAGATCATGTGGCTTTATTCTCATCATGCATGCTTGCCTATAAGAACTTTATTGGCGGTAAGCTCACGGATCCTGAAACCATAGAAGAAGACTTCAATCAGGTGGATCCGGATGATATGGAGGATATGGATATTGAATGTAATATGGCCATGATCTTGAGGAGGGCGAAGCGTTTCCTGAACAGAACTGGCCGAAAGTTTATTGGTGGGAATTCAAACGCCAAGGTTGGTTTTGACAAATCCAAGGCCAAGTGCTACAAGTGTCTGAACTTTGGACACTTTGCTCGTGAATGTCAGAAGGACAAATCACCTGCCTCTGGATTCACAAGACCAAGCCACGAAAGCAACCAAGGAAACAACCAAGGGTACTACTCTAACAATCGCAATCAAAGTCAAGGTGGAATGTCCAATGCATTGGTGGCTCAACAGGATGAAAGCTTTGATTGGGGTGTTCATCTGTAGGATTCCCTTATTGCACAAACATAGGTTGGTCTCATGGCTGAGATTATGGAGATGATGGAAGTTAAGGAACGGGAAGCTTCTGTGGCTGATCAAGTAGAGTCTACAACTGCAGTTGCCCTCATGGCTATTGGAGAGGCATCATGTTTATCAAATGAGGTAGATTCTAATCCTTTTGCTATCATTTCTTGTTCCAAGTGTCTAAGCTTAAAGGTTGAAAATTCTAAGCTTCAAGACAAAGTCGAACCCCTTCGTATTGCAGCGTTAAGCTACAAGAAAAACGAAAAACGTTACAAAGATTCAATTGAAACTTTAAAGAAAGAAAAACGTGATTATTCACTTAAAATTAGTGATCAACAGTTTCATTTGGATGTTGCGTACAAGGGGTTAGAGAAAATGAACAATGAGATCACAAGCTGCAAAATGAGATCTTGCAGTTGAAAGGTAATATTGAGAAGTTGAAAAATTCTCGTTTTGTGGTGGAACACTACGAGTCTGTAGTAAGGCAAGTGAATGGCTTAGGGCTGGGTACTAATGCCATTCCTCCACCAGTTAGCGGGAAATTTGTCAGCAGCTTAATTGACATTGATTTGTCTTGCCTTGATGAGTCCTCAAGTCAGGATGATTCCTCTAACAAGGATGATTCCTCAAGTAAGGCTGACTCTGCAGCTAATGAAGAGTTCTTTACTGCTTCTGATGATGGGTCTGAGAACACCTGCCCTGAAGGAGTAGTCTCTGAGGAGTTGCTAGGTGATCAGGAAGTTAAGAAAGACATTATCACTGATAGTGATAATTGTATTTTGACTGAACCCGATATCATTGAATCAAATGAGAAATTGAAAGTGATGCTTTATGGGGGGTATTAAAACCATTAATCAAGTTAAGAAAGAAGCTTTTTCAGCTCATTTTGGACTTGGTTATCAAGAAAATTTGCAAAAAAATTATACTCCCAAAAACCAATCATCATCGGGTCAAACTACTGTTCACCAAACAAATTCTCATGCTTATCATGTTGAGTTGATGTGTTAGTATTTACACATCTTTTTGGCACAAAACTTCACTCATTTAATGATCAATTCTTGGTTTTATTCAACGTTTAGACACTTATTTGCTTCATTTCCTGTTTTGTAGGTTTTTGTGAAGCTTGGTGAATAAACAAGAAGATCCTAGGATAAACAAGTGAAGTTTTAGGGTTTCTGTAATGGAGGCACGGTCGTGCCCCTATTTGGCATGGTCGTGCCAAGCTCCAAAACCTAAGCACGGTCGCGCCCACATCTGGCACGACCACGCCAAGCCAAATTCCAAGGCACAACCGTGCCTTGGCCGCCCACGGTCGCGTGTCATCTCGTGAGTCTAAACAGCCGTACGTCCTCGATCAGTGGTACCCAATGGAAGCTATGAATCGGTCAAACCTCTGTCACACGGTCGTGCCAAGACCTAGACACGACCGCGTCCATGTCCTAGGCACGGCCGTGCCTTCTCTCCTGGCACGGTCGTGCCTCCCCATTTCTATTTAAACATAACTTAATTCTCATTCAGACATTCAGCAACCCAGGGGAGAAACCTACTGTTCCAGCTCGAGTTTTCTTTGTTCCAGCCATATTTCAAGATTCTTGGAGAGGATACAACACCAAGAGGATCACCATACATCAACAACAACATCAAGGCTTGGAGGAGTGGTTTGATTCTTGTTTTCATATCATGTTTCTCTCTATTTTTCGCTGCTTACTTGTAATTTTGATGCTCATGATGAGCTAAAACTCCTGTTCACTTTGGTTTAGATGAAGTTTAGATACATTTGATAACATTCATGGATTATTGGCAATTGTTGTGCTAATGTTATGACAACCGTATGATTATTCTTTGACGAAATTATGTATTCAAGTGTTTTGAGTTGTTTACAAGACTTGTATTTGTGTATGTCATATTATGTTGGAAAACTTATGATTTATGCTTATATTCATGGATTGGTGTATGTAATTATACTAGTTTATGGCATCTGACTAGGAATGGTGAATGAAGTCTTGTTTATGAATCATTATATTTGTATGTGTAACCTTATGCTTATGTTTGGAAAGACAAGGCATTTGTTATGATGTGTCATATTTAGTATTATGTTTATCTAGGAATTGTTGACACATCCTCCTAATTTATATAACCTTTATATGAACATTGTATGTTGAAGAAATGCATATTGTTGTCTAAATTAATCAACTTGAGGTGGATAGTGTGTTGTTCATGTTATCTTTCCAACTAGTTGTTGGATTAGTGCACCTTAATCGAAAGTTAGTTCAATCTTTATAAACATTGACATAATTATTAAACACGTGAGCCTCATTGTATGACTTTAGGTGGTTGGTTTGTGTAATTCATGCTAGTTTTCCGAATAGTCGTTTGATTAGATATCTTTGATGAGAATTTAGTCAATTTATGTATCGTGTATTTACCATGTTTCTATGAATGTATTGAATGTATTCTAAATGGATTCGACACCGAAGTGATATTTTCTCCTTGATTATTTGATTTGTGATTTTAGTCTAGTTTTATATTCTTGCATAGTAGTTTAATTAAAAATCAACTTAAACATCTCTTACCCATACTTGATTGAATCTTAGTCCCGGTTTATTATCGCATCCCACCGTGTCCACGGATTGATATCCGGTTCTTACCTTTACTATATTGCTATCAGACGGGTACACTGCCCGGTGTGTGTGATTAGTGTTTGGTGAAAACCCTTTTTAAAACTAATTGTGTAAAATACTTATAAAAATATATATATAGTTTGCACGCATCATGAGTCATCTAATGACAGATCTAATGAGCCTTACAGGAGGACTTACAAAGAAAAGAGAACTTGCTTTCACTGCAGTATGGTTGGTCACATTCTTGTGAACTGTCCTGCTAAGAACCAAGGGAAACGACCAATTGTCTCACAACCGGCTGTTATCCCTAAGTCACCACTAGTGAAGCATTCCAAAAGTCCAAAAGCAAATCTGGTGAAACCACCAGTAAAACCTATGGTAAAGCCAAAGATCACTTCCGAGGCTAAACCATATGTTTCAAAAATGGGAAAGCTACCTGCTTAACCTAGTGCATCTACCTCTGGTAGTGCATGAACTGGTGTGAAACCTGTGGTGAAACTCTCTAAGCCACAGAGGAGAAGAAGGAACAAGAGATTAAGAAAGCTGGAACAGCTGGCTGGTATTCAACAAGTGAAGCTTCCACTAGTTCACCTGCTGCTGTTGAATCTAAGTCTACTGTTCCAGTTAAGAAAAAGAAGAGGTCTTGGAATAACAAATCTAAATGTTCTCAATCTCCTGATCCCAAATCTTCTAAAGATTCATCCATTTTTGACAGTCACGACTATGAGTTAATTGAGGTTGTTTATTTTAAGAAAGACGGGCGACCCAAGACCACTATGGCTTGGGTCTCCAAATCTAATTAATTCTTTTGTTAGTCGTGCAGGGACATCCGAAGGGTAGTATCTCTAATCATTGGTATGTAGATAGTGGATGCTCCCGGCACATGACATGTAACATGGCCTTGCTTCAAGATGTGAAATCATTCAGAGGCGGCTATGTGGCCTTTGTTGGAGAGAAAGGTAGTAGTATCACGTGTCATGGCGTGGTTTCAAATAGTTGTGTCAGCTTTGACAACGTCAACTACTGCAAGCAGCTGAAGCATAACCTGTTGAGTGTCTCCCAGATGTGCGACAAGGAGTACTCAGTGATGTTTGACAAGACTGAATGCTTGATACTCAAACCTGGTTTTGAGGTTCCTGAAGACTGGATTCTGATGAGAGCGCCAAGGACAAACAACACCTATCAGATTGATATGAGCATGGCAACAACCACCTCATCAGTTGCTACTTGTTTGCTTACCAAAGCGACAGAGCTTGACTCTATCTTGTGGCATAGGAAACTCGGACACATTTCTTATCAAAAAATGAATCATCTTGTCCGAAACGGTTTGGTAACTGGTGTTCCTATGCTGAGATTTACCGTTGCAGATGACTGTATGCCTTGTAAAAAGGGCAAACAGCAACGGAAGTCTCACAAGCCCAAGCTCCAAAACTCCATAGATACCCCTTTGGAGCTATTACATATGGATTTGTTTGGCCCCATAAGTATCAGGAGTATTGGAGGTAAGTCATTCTGTCTAGTTGTAACTGATGATTTCTCACGTTTTTCTTGGGTGCATTTTTAGGTACAAAGGACGAAACTGCTGACATTCTTCAATACCTAATCCTGAGCTTGGAATATCTGTGTAAGTTGAAGGTTAGAAGAATAAGGAGTGACAACGGAACTGAATTCAAGAATAATTTGATGGAACTTTTCTGTCTCAAGAAGGGGATCCGTCACAAATTTAGTGCCCCGTACACACCTCAGCAGAATGGAGTCGCAGAACGGAAGAAGATAACCTTGATTGAGACTGCAAGGACAATGCTGTCAGATGCAAAGCTTCCTGTCACTTTCTGGGAAGAAGCAGTTAATACAGCTTGTCACGTCTTGAACAGAGTTCTGGTTGTGAAGAGGCACAACAAGACATGTTATGAGTTGATCAACAATCGACCTCCCAATCTTGACTATCTAGTTCCTTTTGCTAGTCCCTGTTCCTTATTGCTACAATACAAAGACCGAAAGTCTAAGTTTCATGCAAAAGCGGTGGAAGGCATTTTCTTCGGATATGTTGTCAACTCGCCTTGCAAGAGAGTGTACAATGTACTGTCGAGGAATGGTTTGAAGTGGATTGTAGTAAACACAGCATTCCACCAGAACCAACTGTTCCAGCTTGGGGTTTTGATTATGATGCGTTATTCAAATCTTTCAATCTTCCTGATTTGTCTGCAGATGATGCCGCAAATGTATATGAATTATTTGGTGGCGGTGATGACTCCAGTTTCTCAACACGTGCTACTGTACCGATTGTAACTCCTGATTCCTATGCTGCATCTGCATCTGGAACTCATGACAGTGATAACAGTGAAGATGTTCATGTTGACGGAAATGACGCTCAAGCTAATCCTAACACTCGTGTAGGAAATGAAGCTCCAGCTGATCCAATCAACATTGAATCTTCTTCTTCTGGAACACAGGATGTGGGGGAGTTAAGCACGAACCTCAATTCAGAAATTCAGGAACTAAATGTACCAGAGGTGAGAGTGCATAAGAATCATCCAATTGACAATATTATTGGTGATCCTCATGCCGGTGTTCAAACTTGTCATCGAACCATTGCTGAGAAAACTAGTATTTACGCTGAGATACTTGACACTGGTGTCATGGAAATATGTCTGCATGTTGCATCCGTGTCCCAGTTAGAGCCGAAGAATGTGAAAAAGGCTCTTGCTGACAACTACTGGATTGAGGCAATGCAAGAAGAACTGTCTCCATTCCAAAAGTTGCATGTGTGGGATTTGGTTAACATGCCTAGAGGAGTACAACCAATTGGCACCAGATGGGTGTTCAAATGCAAGACGGATGATCATCATGTTGTGTGAAGAACAAAGCAAGGTTGGTTGTTCAGGGTTTTTATCAACAAGAGGGCTTGGATTACACTGAAGTATATGCCCCAGTTGCTAGACTTGAGGCCATTCAACTGTTTCTGGCTTATGCCTCCTATGTTGGCTTCAAAGTCTATCAACTTGATGTGAAGAGTGCTTTCATGTATGGAAAGTTTCATGAAGAGGTCTATGTCACTCAACCTCCCGGCTTTGAAGATCCGCATAATATCAATAAAGTGTATAAGCTCGACAAAGCACTTTATGGTCTTTATCAAGCACCTAGGGCATGGTATGAGACATTATCTAAACATCTACTGTCAAATGGTTTTGACCGTGGAAAGATTGACTCGACCCTCTTCATACAGAAAGCAGGAGGTGATATTCTTCTTGTACAAGTGTATGTCGATGGCATTATCTTTGGGTCTACAAATGAAGAGATTTGTAGGGAATTCGAACAGGTGATGAAGTCCAAGTTTGAGATGAGTAACATGGGTGAATTGTCGTTCTTCCTGGGCCTGCAAGTCAGTCAAAGAGAGGATAGAATTTATTTGCATCAAACCAAGTATGTGCAGGACATCTTGTCAAAGTACAAGATGCATGATAGTAGTACTTATGGCACACCTATCACCGTCAATCATGGTCTGCATCCTGACAAAGATGGAAAGGATGTGGATTGCAAATTGTACCGTGGGATGATCGGATCTCTTATGTATCTCACAGCTTCAAGTCCCGACATAATGTTTGTTGTATGCTTGTGCTCAAGGTTTCCACAACCGAAGGATTCTCATATGATAGTTGTCAAGAGGATTTTCAAATACTTGAAAGGGAAACCCCGATTAGGTCTTTGGTACTCTAAGCAGCAGTCATTTGACTTCAAAGCCTACACTGATTCAGACTGTGGCGGTTGTAACCTTGATAGAAAGTCAACTTCTGGTGGATGTCAATTCTTGGGAGACAGACTGGTTTCCTGGCAGTGTAAGAAGCAGTCAACGGTTTCTGTCTCAACATGTGAAGCAGAATACATTGCTGCAGCTAGCGGTTGTTCTCAGATATAGTGGATTCAGCAGCAATTGAGAGACTACGGCTTGAACTTCACTGGAACTCCACTGTTCATTGACAACAATGCCCCCATGTCCATCACAAACAACCCGGTGAAACATTCCAAAACTAAACATATTGAAATTCGCCATCATTTCATCCGTGATTGTGCTGAAAAGCATCTCATTGAACTTGTAAAGGTTCACACGGATGACAACTTTGCTGACCTTTTCACTAAGGCATTTGATCGATCCCGTTTTGAGCATCTTTTCAACTTTATAGGAATGTTCAATCCATCGTGAAAACTTATTTTTCGTAAATCAATTCAATTCATGAAAGTTAAATTTTATTTCTTCTAAGTTTTCTGTATAAGTTCTTTTACTTTTC
Source organism: Smallanthus sonchifolius (assembly GCA_023525975.1). Classification (NCBI taxonomy): domain Eukaryota; kingdom Viridiplantae; phylum Streptophyta; class Magnoliopsida; order Asterales; family Asteraceae; genus Smallanthus; species Smallanthus sonchifolius. The sequence continues at coordinate 55,995,485 of CM042033.1, read as the reverse complement.
AAATATTTTACAAAAATCCAAACAAAATAGAAAATGGAGAAAATTTCAAAGTTATCTTGAAAAAAGAGGAAATGATAGTACATCAGTAATGATCTAAACGCCATAGACTGCTCATATGTGAAATGATTGCGTCATGCTTACTTGATTGTTTAAGTTGTTATGTTTTTAAACTACTTATTTACAGGTAATTTGAATTGTCAGTAGGCTGTAGGCGTCTTTGAATCATTAGTAGTGTGGAAACTAAATCTAGACTAGAGTTGTGATTTAAACCCATGTATGCATGTGTGCGTGTGTAAAAGAATACAAAAAGATCATTATCAGATAAAGGATGTAAGATTTTAGCAAATATTTTCTTAAGAGACCAGTTTCGGGTTATGTCTTTAACATAATTACTGCGGTTCATCTCACTGCCCATACTCACAAGTATGTAATGAGAGATTGAATCAAGACATGTCTTTACATCAACCGTTGAGCTTGTATTCACTCTTGAATCATACCTGATTCATTGAAATCAAATCCAGATAAAAGTTGGATCACCTTACCTAAATCCTCAGACTCCATATCTATTAACCTAAATCATCATATGATATTCATAGAAGAAAATCCAATCAAATCAAGACATCCGAATCACTCGATTCTGAATCTTATGATTCTTGATAATCCTTATGGATTCTGCTTGATTTTTTTGTGCTACATGATGTAACTTCATTCTGGAGATTTGAAAATCTTAGGGAAAATCTTAGATGTCTTAAGATAGTGCAAGTTACATTTCTGTAGCATATCAGTGGGGTACACATTGTACATCTTAAAATTAATACCTTAACACACAAGAACGTGATACAAAGATGCTTATGGTTTCAAATATCATAATATTGCCAACTTGAATTACTTGTTTATGTGCTTATTACGTATGAATAACTTGTAATCCATGACATGATCCCATATTCTTTGACGATTATCTTGTATCGTTTTTGCTAAAGTTTAGCCTGTTATGATCCTCTACTCGTGTCTTTGAGCAAAAATAGTGTGTTTGTATATACTCGTATATTTTTATCTAGAAAAGATCAAAAGAATCTAAGTTTGTGTACAGTTCAATTTTAATCAGAAAAGCCAAAAATATTTGTGTGTAACCTTCTTGAATTGACTTTGAATCCTCTTGATTGAATGTGCTTATCTTGTTCGTTAATTGATTTGACATATTCATAATTTGAGTTGAAATTTTGAGTGAACACTGGTTTCTGCGTACTTGGTAAGTGCGCAAGAGTTAAACCTTGCGTACTTAGTAAGTGCGCAAGACATAAGTCAAGCGTACTTGCTAAGTACGCAGGAGTTACTTCCTGTACACTTATAAAATGCGCAAGTCCTAGTGTGTCGGGGTATTTAAACAGGTGTTAGAGTTTTTTCATCACTTTCTCATTCAAACTTCGAACCACTGTTGAATACCGTCTGCCCATTTTTCCTCAAAAATTTCATGTGTTCCAAAGAGCTTTTTCGTCCCGATCATTGTTTCATCTACGGATAAACAACATTTGGTGAGAATCTTAGGGCATTTCATCCGCTAAATCGACTGTTTGGGATTGATTTTTTGCCCTCAAGAACTAGGGTTTTGATGATGTTTTTTGGACCATGTTTGGTTGTTATTGACTTAAATTGTGACCTAAAACATGGTTAAATGCATTAATCGAACCTCAGTCTTCAAGAAATCATCCTTAACTTGTCTTGATTTTGGTTTTGATCACGTGTTTGAACCGAAGGTTTCCATTGGTTCACACTTAGGTCAAATTGACCATTTTATGGTACTTTATTGGGGTTGGAATAGGTTAAATTGCTCGTAAATATAGTTTTCGACGTAATGGCAACCATATTCAACATCAAATTCACAAGCTTCTGATTTTGGTTTTTCAAAATTTGTCTAAGTGTTAAGCCATGCGTACTTAACAAGTACGCAAGACATTAGTCATGTGTACTTGCTAAGTACGCAAGACCTAAACCGTGCATACATGACAAGTACGCATGAAGGCTTATTCTGAAATTTTTCTAAGTCTGGTTTTTCAGTTCAGTATGAATATACTATACTTGGTCATGTGTATTCAATTCCAATGAATCTTCTTGTTCTTATTATGTTTACTATTTGTTTTTGTAGTGATGGCTTGTGCCTTTACCAGTGAGTTCAATCTCCTTGCACTTACAGAACCAGAATGGAAGGGTGCTGCACATCAATACAGAGAGATAGTTGATTTCTTGAATCGTTCAAAGATCAGCTATGCTATATCAGCAGATCCAATAGTCTCAAGACCGTACCTGGAGCAGTTCTGGGATACAGCGGATCATGACTGCACGGTAACCCCTAATGTCATTCAGGCTACTGTGGCGGGTCATGACATTGCTTTTTTCTAAGGACACAATTCGAAGGGTCTTACAGTTTCGGGATCTTGCCACCGACCCACTGCCTATCCTGATTACTTTGTGGATGGGTGTTGGAGACATCGTATGGGATACGTCGGTGTACGAGATTACTCTTCCTACAAGAAGATGTGGGTGCTAGATCAGTGGAGGTACTTTGCCCACGTGATGATCATTTCTTCCAGGAAGGCGGGGAAGGATGCTATGCGACATGATCTTGCAGCAGCCATGGTTGGCTTGTCTCTCAACAGGGGTTATAACTTCTCAAGATACATCTTTAAGGCCTTAATTGATCAGATCAATACGGCTGAGAGGTTTAGATTCCTGTTATACCCAAGATTTGTGCAACTCCTGATCAATGATGCGTTACCAAATCTACCTGCTATTGGGGAGAGACTGCAAGTCAAACGGGTGGACAAGAGATTGTGTGCACAATTTCTAAAGCTAGGCAGTGTAGAACCTACCCCTGAGCATGCCCCACTCATTGGCCACCTGATTAATGAAGCGTATGTGGCACCAGCTGATTGGAGATGGTTTAGTCATGAGTCTGAGCCAGAACTTAGTGAACATTCTGATGAGCAACAAGAAGATGAGGAAGTGAGAGTGAGGATGAATTGTCTGAAGGAAGAGACAAAGAAGCGGGTAATGATGGTGCTGAAGAATCCGACTCCGAAGATACAGAGTCTGATTCATCTGATTCTGATGATGCACCATCACAGGCACACCCGAGAACACTGGAGAAGGTGCCCCTTCCCGAGTCATCTTCTAAGAGAAAACGACAATCGACTAGCAGTGAATACGAACCCGATTCTGATTCAGACACTTCTATACAAAGACGTAGGAGAGAAAGTATCATAAAGCAACGGGGGATAGGCCACAACAAGCTATCCTTCGTGAGGTAGAGGTCAGTGCTTAGAGGCAAGTACATGTATCGGCTGCGAGTACTGATTCCGCTTCTACCTCACCTTCACAACAGTTGTACCGGCGACAGCGGAGGAGGCCACAGGTTACACCTTATGTGGCTGTCACTTCTATCATAGAGGAGGTTCCTGTGATAGTGACCCTCCATGTACCATCTGCCCAAGTGGCGGTGACAACTCCGATTCTTACCGAGTCAGTCACCATCACTCCTTCCATCACTCCTACCACCACCATCCCATCCACAATCCCTACTACCATCATTGAACCTATCAGTCAACCCTACAACTCTGGAGACTTTTCCTAGGGTTTTAACTTTGATACGATCTTCTCATCTCCCCTCCATAATGCTGAAGCCTCTACGTCTAGAAATCCTGATCCAAATGATGCACGGATAGATACTTTGGAAACACAAGTCGCTGGACTACTTGAAAATGTTCGGAAATCAAGGGAAGAATCTGAGGCTCAACAGGCTCAGATAAATTTGTTGGTGGACGAAGTTACTATTCTGAGAAGCCAGAGGACTGGGACGAAGAGATACTTGCAAATGTGATGGACCAGAACGAACTACTGATCAAAACGAACAATATGATTCTAGGACACAGAACGTCCTTAGAGGTACGTTTTGACATGCAACGGAAAGAACATGAAATGATGGTCAAGTTAGTAGCTGAACTGGCCAAGAAACTTGCTGCTCAGGGGGAAAGAGAAAAAGAGAAGGAGAAGACATCAAAATCTACCGGTGATGAGGCTTGTCATCCGGATGATCTGACAAAGGATGATGACAAAGACAAGAATCCTGAAGTTGGTTCTAGTGGAAGTGAGAAACAAGCTTTGGCAATAGTGCCCATTTGTGCAGTTCCAATGGCTGAGGGGGAGTCGACTCACCAGGAAGGTGGTGATGCTTCAGGTGGAAATAAAGGAAAGTCGGTGGCTGATGTTTTGAAAGATCTATCTGACGACTTGTCGGATAATGCGATCTTATTCTTAGAGCCAGACTATTCCAAAGAAGCACAGATCGAGGCTCTCTGCAATCTTGAAGAAGGATAGATCGACTCTGGTGACGATTGGGATGAGGAAGGAGAGTATGAGTTTCAATATGGAGAGATCTTCAAAGTTCCATCCTTTGAATCTCATCTTGACACAGGTTCAGTCAAGCGTGCTAGTACTGTTGAGGCGTCGACTGAAGCCTCCCCTGTCGACCCTACACATGTGGATCCAGAGGCAAAGAAAGACAAACATATGCATGAAAGTTCATCGAAGGATCTGGCTCCTGTATGGCAAAAGACTTCAATCATAGACAAACACGGAGCGACAGGGATGATCTTAGCTGTGAGGTTCGACGAGGATAAGAAGTTGTTTGCAATCAAGTGAGCTGGGGGGGGGTTCAATACTTGAAACCAACCAGCGAAGTTTTCAACTCCTTACCAAGATACGACCTTGTGAACCTAGTAAACCGAGAGATGCTGGGTCACTCAAATAACGCAGTAGCGATGGGTTTGTGGCAGGTTCTACAGCGAGAGGTAAGATCTGAGAAATTCAAAATGTTTAAGCCTCAAGTGCCCAAGCGAGTCAAGGACAAGAACGCTAGACATCTTGTGACTAAGAAAAGCTTAAAGAAACTGGTATACAAGCCAAGGCTATGTGAAACCAATATTCCCCTGAGCAAGTTATCTCAGGATATCCTCGGTAACATATGGTACTGGTACGTAGATCTTAAAATGGGCGAAGCAGTGGTAATTGGAAAGGTGTGGTCCGATAGTGGAAGCTTAGTGCCAAGGGAACTGATCAGAGTGTTTGATGAAGTCTGCTTCGATAACTACTCTGTGAAAGATCTGGAGGCACTAGCTGACAAGTACTGCATGTACACGGACGAGTGGACGAAGTTCCTTTCTTTTAAATACGACAAGGTGATCAAGTTCTGCCTTGACTACAAGAAGAAGATGGAAGCTAAAGCTAGGGAGCAGTGAAGACCGAAGACAATCCAGAGTTGTTGTCAAGGGGAGTTTGTTGAAGCACTTTTGTGTGACAAACACTCTGGATAGTGTCTTAGTTTATTGTGCTTGTCTTGTATGTCTTGTCTTTGTATGTTAGTGTCTGTATGTATTAGTTATCGAGTTGTAATTTCTAATGCATGTTATTGTTGGATTATTTCTCTAAGTGTTTTGCGCACTTATCATGTGCGCATGAATTAGTTCCTGCGTACTTAGCAAGTACGCAAGAATACTGCAAGTACGCATGAACAATTTGCCCTGCGCACTTGTTAAGTGTGTAGAGATCAGGTCTTGAATAAATAGAATAGGTTGACAGAAGGTATGTACGCAGACATTTGCACTCAATATTTTCTCTCTATAACCGTTCAAGTTTATAACAGACAGAACTTTAAAGTGATTTCTTTGTCGGTTTACTTTGTGTTGTTTGATTCTCTAACTAGTCACGGGTATTCCGCACCCGGTCCGACTACTCACACACCCACACGTAACGATCCGAGACACACGGGGACCTACAAGTTTCACCCAACTCGTTACGTTATGTGTGTAAGTTTTGGTTTAAAATGTTTTGACTCGACGACCCGTTGGTGATTTGTATTTGTTACCCGAAAATATATATTTACGTAAAATAAATATAAATTATAAATTCGATCATGTATATGTCTATAAGTAATTTGGTGACAACTTAGAGTTTGGTTTTCAATGTAAGGTTTGACTCGACCCGAGTCATAACTCATTGCGAACGGTATATATATATATATATATATATATATATCATATATATTTATTTAAAAATAATGTTTTCGAAACACGTCATGATTTTAGGTAAAAATAATATTTAAATTATTTCTACAAAATATAACTCTGAGAATTATTACTCTTAAAATAATGTCGGTTTCGTTTTGCATCCAAAGTATATACATATACATATTTATAAAATTATATATTTTACAATCTAGTCTTGGACATTTTAAATAGTTACATTTACTAAAAATTAATACCCAAAATTTAGATATTTCAAACTCTATAACTAGTCCCAAGTACTACTAACTTTACAACTAGTAATAATATATATCCATAATTTGTCATAAGTTAACCAAAATACCAACAACTAGAAAAGAAACAATATAGATAATTTAACACATGCTAAGGTCTTCAAATTAAACATTTATTTTAGTGTAAGAACCAATATTAAGTTACTATAATATTTTTACACTAAAGTAAGGCTCATGTAGTTTTTAGTTTATAGAAAAATCCATATTTTACAAAGATGGATTTTGGTTGGTGAAAGATGATACATAACAACTTGTTCGTTAAAATTAAAAACAAGAGTAAAAATATAAATAAGTAAGAGGCTTTCTCATTAGAAGCAAGCAAGGAAGAAGGAGGAGTAAAGATGATGATCTTCAAGCTTGAAGCATGTAACTTGACTTGGTGTCGGATGTAAAAACCGTGAACAACAAGTAGTACCAACGGATACAATAATCGATTTCTTTGAGTGGGTTTTAGTGTGTGACTTTTCCAAGTGAGAGCTATATACAATGGAGTTGGTTATGGCTTTGTTTCTTGACTTGAAGGATGTGTGGTGCAACTTAAGATGGAGATGCAATGCAAATAAGCCCCTTTTGTTTGCTCTTGCATCCGTAAATAAGAAAGAGGGGAAATGATGATGAGATGGTTTATTATAATAGTTAAGAAATCTAGATATGGTATGGTTCTTGTGCAGTCGTATCTTCAGAGGAAAAGGACATGGATGGCATGGTTAGACTATTAAGGATTTGTTTTGAGGGGGCCCCTTCTAGCCGTGAACAAGAAAGAAAGAAAGAAAGAAAATTGAATTGGATATCAAGTATTGATTTTGCTAGTACATGGAGATTTTAAATGTATCATTGGTTTCCTAAACTTGTCGTGAACAAGGGAGCACAAAAGAGAAAAAGTATTTTAGATTTGAAGTATATACTAAGTTAAATAGAGAGGTATGGAGTGGTAGCGGGTATAAGTTGGACGTGATAAAAATCACACTTTTTATTTAAACCGAGTTTACTAAAATTATACATTATATATTTAGTGGTTTACTAACATTGGAATATATGTTTAGTAATTTAGTATTATGAAATAGCACGTTAACATAAGATATGCCGGTGAAACGGTAGATGTAACATCCCAAAAAAAAAATGACAGTTATAATAACGGAATAAACGAACGAGGCATGGCGGGTCGGGTCGGATGGGTCAGCCGGCTATAAATAGCCTACGCCACCCTTTTTCTCTCATTTACAACTTTTAGAGAGAGAAACCGTAGAGAGAGAAAGTTGGCGGATCGACCCGAGACTTCAGCAAAGTGTTACTCCATAACTCGTGAGAAGAACCTCCGGATCAGAAACTTGATTCAGGTAACAATCCGACCTAAATCTGAGTTTTAGTTCGTTTTTGGGTTTTTCGGGTTTTGGGTGAAAAGGTAAGGTTTGAACAGATGAAACTGAAAGATAATCATGGATTTGAGTTCCTTAATGGAAAACGAACGTTTTGAATGCAACAGGTTCGGGATCTTGACATGATCAGACCCGAATGCAAAAGTTAGGGTTTTTTCACGAAGAACGGGTCGTGCGCACTTGCTAAGTGCGCACGGAGCAGGTCCTGCGCACTTACTAAGTGCGCAGGAGGAGGGACCTGCGCACTTGCTAAGTGCGCAGGAAGCATGGTCTGCGCACTTGCTAAGTGCGCAGGCAGCAGGGTCTGCGCACTTGGCAAGTGCGCAGACATCAGAACTGATTAAGTGAAGTCAGTATGTTAGAATGGTTAAACCGTTAGAGTGGGGATTGGTCTGATGTGTATTTAACTAATCAATTCAGATCGGAAGTGACGTTGTTGGACCTCCGTTTAGGACAACCCATATTAGCGTATCAGGTGAGTTCTAGAGCCCTCTTTTAAATGTTTTGTTAAATGTTTTGGGCTGGTGTGCATACTTACGAAATGATGTTTTAACGAAATGATGTTTTAACGAAACAATGTTTACGAAAGGAAAGGTTATGAAGTGTTTTTGCCAAAAAGGTTTACGAATGTTTATGAACGGTCTAAATGAGGAAATGTTTAATGAAAAGGGAAAGAGGTAAAGGTTTAAAGAAGTCATTACAAATCTAATCTGTCGAATGAATGGAATTGACGAACGAAGTCTGGGAATGTGATTCCCAGCCTTGTGGTAGATTATGGACAGCGAGCCATAGTTACCATAAGAACAACATGGCAGTGTCTTGGTGGCCTGTCGATGGTTTTGATGTTGTACAACTGGTAAGGGAGTAACGACGGTTACTCAGGTGATGACGATCATTCTAAGTGAATAAGGTATGGGAAATCAATAACGGCGATACGTAACGGTTGATTCCCAAAGGAAAGATGCGTGTTGGGCAATGACGGCGATACGTAATGGTTAACCCCACGTAGTGAATGGTTGGGCAATGACGGCGATACGTAACGGTTGACCCCACGTAGTGAATGGTTGGGCAATGACGGCGATACGTAACGGTTGACCCACGTAGTGTATGGTTGTGGCAATGACGGCGATACGTAACGGTTGCCCACAACACCAAAGGTTCCTTCGGGGACACTATGACGCGTAAAGTAAGATACAGAATTAGATAACGATAATGTATGACTTAAATGAATGTTAAAAGTTTTAACGAACGATCCGTTCAACGGTGTTTATGATAATGATGTTGATGTTGATGATGATATGGGTACGAAACCTTTTTAAAGATGTTAGATTATTACATGCTTTTGTGAAAGGTTTTACTAAATGAATGAATGATATGTTTTTGGCAAATGTTGATGTTAAAGTTTTTATGAAATGCTAGAACTCACCAGCGTAGCTGAATTTTTAGTATACACATTCAGATTAAGGTAGGTATGGACGATGGACGGTGATGCTTGGCAAGCGAGAAGAGTTACCGGGTCGATCATGAAGACTGGCATCCCGTTATGAGTTGTTTATGTTAAGTTTATGTATTTGACAATGTACGCTTCCGCATGTATGAACAAGTTTTTAGTTATGTTGAATGAATGATTCCGCTGCGTTATTTGATATTCATGCTTAAGAACTGTTTGTGAATGAGTAAATCCAACGAGTGAGGCCTCCCGGGTTTGGGGCCTTACAGTAGAGATGCACGTCAAAGTAACCAGTTGAAATAAACATATATACACATATATTTAGGATCTAAAATAGTGTCAACACTTTGAAATATTTATTAAAACATGAATATTAATTATCACCAACATTCGTGTGTGTCGGTTATATTGCGTGTGACTCGGTTATGAATGGACTTTGCAATGTATGAAACGAATTTAATTAACCATGATTAAGTCTAACACGTAGATGATGTATACAAATTATGACTAATACGAGGACATGCATTGACCTGAAATTGCCGGTTGTCACATACTCCCCATGTTAAAAGAATTTCGTCCCGAAATTCAGCTAGTGTCATCCGTGACTGGTGAAGTTTTAAACAACTGTGGATAGTTACGCTTCATCTGGTCCTCGCGTTCCCAAGTATACTCTAGTCCTCGCCTAGAGTTCCATCGAACTTTTACAATGGGAATGCGACTATGTTTCAAGCTCCTGACTTCCCGGTCCAAAATCTCCATGGGTTCTTCGACGAAATGAAGTTGATCGTCGATCTTTATCTCCCAGAGTGGTGTAATTTGCGTCTCATCTGATAAACACTTCTTCATATTTGACACGGGTAAAGTGTCATAAACACCACTAAGTTCTTGTAGCAGTTTAAGCATGTAAGCTACGGAACCAATCCTTGCTAGGATTTTGAACGGTCCGTTATATATTGGGTTTACCTTACCACGTTTTTCGAAGCGAATAACTCCCTTCCAGGGTGAGACTTTGAGTAAAACCTTATCTCCAACCTGGAATTCCAACGGTTTGCGTCTTAGGTCAGCGTAACTCTTCTGACGAGCACGCGTGGCTTTCAGTCTATTCTGAATTTGAACAATCTTATATGTTGTCTTGTGAACGATTTCTGGACCAGTAAGTTTACTATCTCCAACTTCAGTCTAACATAACGGTGATCGGCACTTTCTTCCATATAATGCCTAAAACGGTGCGGCTTTAATGCTAGTATGATAATTGTTATTGTAGGAAAACTCAGCCAGCGGTAGATGAGTATCCCATTTGTTCCCGAAATCAATCACATAAGCTCTTAGCATGTCCTCCAATGTCTAAATAGACATTTCACTTTGACCATCAGTTTGGGGGTGATACGCGGTACTCATGTCCAATCTCGTACCCAATGCTTTTTGTAGAGATTGCCAAAACCTAGAGGTGAATCGACTATCTCGATCTGAAATGATGGAGATTGGCACTCCATGTCTCGAGACAACCTCTTTGAGATAGATTCTGGTCAATCTTTCCATCTTATCAGTTTCCTTAATCGGCAAGAAATGTGCAGACTTCGTCAATCGATCGACAATAACCCAAATCGTGTCACAACCATTGGATGTCTTGGGTAATTTCATGATGAAATCCATAGAGATCTATTCCCATTTCCATTGTGTAATATTCGGTTGTTATAGTAACCCTGATGGTTTCTGATATTCTGCCTTGACTTTTGAACTCCTCAAGCACTTACTAACGTAGTTGGTAATGTCAGCCTTTATGTTAGGACACCAGTAAAGTTCCTTGAGATCCTGATACATTTTGTCAGAGCCTAGGTGAATCAAGTATCTGGACTTGTGTGCTTCATCCATTACTAAATCTCTCAAGTTCCCAAAGCTTGGTACCCAAATCCGATTCATGAAGTAACGAGTTTCATCGGATTTGATCTCAAACTTCTTGTCTATACCCCGTAAGGACTCATTCTTTAGATTTTGCTCCTTGAGTGCCTCTAACTGAGCATCGCGAATTTGAGTGGTTAGACTCGTGTGAATCGTCATCCCCAACGCTCGCACTCGTATAGTTATGGTTCGTTCCTTTCTACTCAAGGCATCCGCTACGACGTTTTCCTTGACGGGATGGTATCGAATCTCACAGTCGTAGTCGTTTAGCAATTCGACCCATTTGCGTTGCCTCATGTTTAACTCTTTCTGGTCAAAGATGTGCTGGAGACTTGTGTGATCGGTGAAGAGAGTGCATTTAGTACCGTAAAGGTAATGTCTCAAAATCTTGGGTGCAAAATCTATAGCCCCCAATTCTAAGTCATGGGTGGTGCAGTTTTTCTCGTGCACCTTAAGCTGTCGGGATGCGTAAGCAATAACCTTATCGTTTTGCATTAACACGCAACCAACACCTTGGTGTGATGCGACACAGTACACCATGAATCCGTCTGTTCCTTCTGGAAGGGACAAGATCGGAGCACAACATAGTTTTTGTTTCAACAGTTGGAAAGCTGCTTCTTGCTTATCGCCCCAATCGAACTTCTTGTCTTTTTGGGTTAAGGTCTTCATTGGTTGGGCTATCTTAGAGAAATTTTCGATAAACAGTCTATAGTAGCCTGCCAAACCTAGGAATTGTCGTACGTCGGTTGGAGTCTTTGGTGCTTCTCAATTCTTTATCGCGTCAATCTTAGATGGGTCAACATGTATACCCTTCTGGTTGACCACATGCCATAGAAATTGCACTTCTCAAATCCAAAAATCGCATTTCGAGAATTTTGCATACAGCTTCTCGTTCTTAAGTAATTCCAGGATTAGACTCAAATGATGTTCGTGTTCGTCTTGCGTTCGAGAGTAAATTAAGATGTCATCGATGAAGACAATCACAAATTTATCCAAGTAGGGCTTGCACACTCTATTCATGAGGTCCATGAATACAACCGGTGCATTGGTTAGCCCAAACGGCATGACCATGAACTCGTAGTGACCATAACGAGTTCGAAATGCCGTCTTAGGGATATCTCCCTCATGAATCCGTAACTGATGATATCCTGAACGTAATTCGATCTTCGAGTAATAACTTGATCCCTAAAGTTGATCGAATAAGTCATTGATCCTCGGGAGTGGGTACCGGTTCTTAATAGTGAACTTGTATAACTCCCGGTAATCGATGCGCATCCGAAAAGATCCATCCTTCTTCTTGACAAACAAGACCGGGGCTCCCCATGGTGAGAAACTCGGTCTTATAAAAACCTTGTCTAGTAGCTCCTGTAGTTGATTAGACAATTCTTGCATTTCAGACGGCACGAGTCGGTACGGAGATCGCGCTACCGGTGCAGCTCCGGGTACCAGATCGATCTGAAACTTGACTTGCCTCGGTGGTGGGAGTCCGAGCAAATCTTCGGGAAAGACTTTGGGATGGTCTCGAACGATTGGAATATCCGTGATTTTCTTTTCCTCCATTGGCTTCTCTGTTACATGCGCTAAGATTGCATGATAACCCTTTCGTAAGTACTTCCGGGCCTTCATACATGTTATGATTCTTAGCGTAGTACCACTACTCTCGCCTTGAATCGAAAGCGTTTCTCCATTCGGAAGAGGAATGCGAACTAGCTTTTCGCGGCAAACGATCTCTGCTTGATTCTTCGATAACCAATCCATCCCGATAACAATATCAAAACTTTCAAGCATTACGGGTAACAAATCTATGTCGAAAGAGTGATCCGCCAAATTCAATGTACATCCTTGCAACATCTTGCCGGTTTCGATTAATTTACCATCGGCTAATTATTGTGTACTTATAGGTTAATGTGGTTGGTTTAGTACCGAGTAATGGACTAAAGTCGTTAGACACAAAACTCTTATCAGCACTTGTATCGAACAAGATAGTGGCATAGTGATCGTTAACGAGAAACTTACCCGTAACAATGTTCGGGTCCTGACGAGCTTCACTGGCTCCAATCGCAAATACTCGGCCGCATGCGTTGTTTCCTCCAGTTTGCTTCAATTTTGGGCAGTCTTTGTGGAACTGCCCAGTATTGCCACATTCAAAACATCCGCGGTTGGCTCCCGTGTTGGTGGTAGCGTCGGCCATTCAGCAATTTTTGGTTGCATGGCCAAAACGCTTGCACTTTTGGCACTTGGAATCTTCACATGTACCATGATGATGGAAACCACACTTGTTACACTTGGGTAGGTTTCCGATATACCCACCTTTCGGCTTCTTCTCAGTTAGTCCTGCAGCAAAGGCCTTAACTGTTTCTTGTTTCTTCTAAACAGGAGGCACATAAGTCTTGCCATGATTGTTATCCCATTTCCTCTTGTTATCATAGATACTCTCTACCGTAGCCTTCTTCAGAAACACACCCTAGTGTACCGCTTGATCTGTCAAGTCATGAGTTATTCTAACTGCATCCGAAATGGTGGCTGGCTTGGAAGAAGTCACCATGCTCTGAATTTGGGGTGCGAGGCCCAAATATACTTTTCGATTCACTTGTATTCAGGGGTGACCATATGTGGGCACAAGCGAGCAAGATCATGGAAACGAGTGGTATAGTTTTCCACATCCGGTCCAATCATGGTGTGATTCCAGAACTCAACTTCCAACTTCTGCAGTTCATTACATTCGTCAGTAAGCATTTTCTTTAGTTCATCCCATGAGATTTGGTAAGCAGCATCAATCCTAATAGCCTAGGCATGAGTATTCCACCAGGAGAATGCTTGGCCTTCAAAAGTACACGTGGCATACTTGGTCTTGTTTTCTTCAACACAGTTACTAATACGCTGGACAGATTCAGTCTTTTCAATCCAGCGCATTAGTTCTACAGCTCCTTCGTTACCACGAAAGTTAATCGGTTTGCAGTTTAGGAAAGCTTTGTAAGAGCAGCCTCTAACAGGTTCATCGGTTCCTGTATTGCAACATTTTTTACGTTATTAATCGCGTAATTATAATTTGTGAACTTCACGATCACAATCAGTCAAACTATCCTTTTACCTCCGTTGGACCCTCTGAGACACCCGACAAATTTCCGTTAACTCCGTCAATCTAAACTCTGTTATCTCATAAACTACAGGGACCAAACTTGTCAAATCTCAAACATCTCAAACCACAAGGACTATTTCTGTATTTTACCAAAACTCTACTTAGCACGGTCGCGCAAGTGCACGAGCACGGTCGCGCCGTGTACTCAAGCACAGTCGTGCCTGGTACACAGGCACGGTCGCGTCTCTTTCCCAGATTGAAACGTAAACGCAGCCTTTTAACTCATCCCCGTCGATTTCAATGTTGTAACGTATATTCGATTAATTCAAATCATCACTGAGCCTTTAACGTCCACTTAAACACCCGCATTATATCGAATTAAACTCCATTATGTGTAATTATTTCAAAACCGTCGATCACCATTTTATACCTATTGAATTCAACGAATTCGTGTGTCATTCTCACGAATTGAACCTCTACGCATCTTGTACGAACTCCCTCAAAGCTTTGGCACACAACAAACTCGTGGAATCACAGTAGAAGTCTTCGGAGATCGAACCAGTCATCATCGGTCTCGGTTTTAGTCGATCTCTATCAATTCGTCATCTATTCTGGTAATTGAACTCATCTTTACCTTCGTTTTAGTATCTATCTTGAAAGCCCTAACCTATTCAGGGCTTACATCGCCGAATTGAACTCGAATCAGAACTAAGTTTTTCATACTTTCCATTTTAATCGAACTCTAGTCTAGACAGGACCTCAATCCAATTAAAATACACGGTTATGTTCGCAATACCTTGTTTATCAAAAGCCCTATGATTTCCAACGTTAATCTTATAAGATTCAAGCAATTTTTTTCTGAAATTGACCAGAAACAGTAATCTTCCAGCACGGTCGCGCTCACTAAACTAAGCACGGTCGTGCCTATCTTTGGCATGGTCGTGTGTGGGTTAATTCTTTGGCGGATTCTTGTTTATAAATTTTATATTTTCTAAACGATATTGAATATTATATTATGATATTTTAGAACTCAGAAACGAACCGTAGGCTCGGGTTTGGTTTTATAACTTATATTTATAGTATTTTCACTTTTAATAATATTATTTATATTGTTTTCAAACCACGATTTCATATAAAATAATATGTTTATATTATTTTCAACCCGTGACTCATGTTATAAAATAATATATAATTTATATTATTTCGTCTCGTTTAATTACCTCGTGTGACGTTTTAAACTAATTAATAATATGATTGTTATATTATTTACCCACGTTTTTATATTCGATTAAAAATAATATATTTATTATTTTTCCACACAAATGATTATTTAGTTAATCCTACGAACCTAAAAATAATATATTAAATTATATTTTTTTCCTAACTTTTGTAAACGGCTCAAACGTACGAATTTATTTATTTATTTAATATTATTCATTATTAACGTTCGACACGTAACGCTTTGATCTTAATTATTATATTAAGAAATCTATTTTCCTGTAGACACGTTCGTATACTCTTAAATCCTTGGAATACGTTAAGGCGTTCAATCTTCCGTGTCGTCGTCACAAAACCTCATATGACCCTAATTTATGTGTTTATAATTCTAGGGCATACGTAAGTCGTCTGATGCTTACACTTGTGGTTCCAACCTTTCTCTTGTGTGATCCAATCCACTACTCAAACTCAGGTGAGTTTCATGGCCCCTTTTTACTTGTTTTCCTATTGGGGGAGAAACATGCATATACACAAATATCATTTTACATGTTATCCCGTTGGGGAGAAACATGCATACAAAGAAACAGTATTTTACTTGTTTTCCCGTTGGGGGAGAAATATGCATATACACAAGCATCATCTTACTTGTTTTCCTGTTGGGGAGAAACATACATAGAAACGAGCATCATTTTACTTGTTTTCCCGTTGGGGAGAAACATGCATACAAACGATCATTTTTACTTGTTTTCCCGTTGGGGAGAAACATGCATACGAACAGACATCCGTTACTTGTCTTCCCGCCGGGGACAGATATACACACAAACGGACATGGATCACATAGTATTTCACTACCACTTATGTACTTAAGCGTAAACACTATCACGAAATTCCTCACATCGAACCGTTATAATGGACTTAGCAAGGTAATTTGAGTAGTACTACTGGGTTTGACAAACCCCACCCGGGCTAGTCGCGCAAGCACGATTGGAGGTCGAACGGGTGTAGATTGGCCTAAACATATTAGTCAGAGTTAATAAACCTAGTTGGAGGCAAACAAACAAACAAACAGTCAGCTTCGGTTGTGAGCGCTTAGAGTAACTTGTACATTGTCTAGCTAGCAATAGGTGTGACTTACGTATGTGGATCCAGCAACACTCAAACAATTTATTTACATACAAACCTGTGAACTCACCAACCTCGTGTTGACACTTTTACTTACATGTTTCTCAGTTTGCTCTGGCACAGATTGTATACTTAGGACATGCATGGAGTCCTACTTTCATGTCATTCATTTCTAACGTTTTAAATATTTCACTTGCCTTTATTAAACTTAACTTTGGCGCGTTGTTTTGCGCATTTACTTTCTGGTTTAAAACGCTTCCGCATTAACTTTGAACTTTTATGTTATGACATTTTAAGTCTAATATAGTGTCGTTTGATGTAACTGATGTCTGAGATCCTAGTTTGTCACACGCCAAACGGTAAAACTCCGTTAGTGGAATTTGGGGGTGTGACATCCTCGGTCATCACCGGACCCACTGGGTCTTCCAGCATCGTACTTTTTGATCGCATCGGCCACAAGCTGCGCCACTAGCTGCTCGATTACCTCTGAGCTCATGGGTGTTGTTGTGTAAGTGGTTCGCCGATCGGTACGTCTAGGTCCTCTCTTTGGTTCCATGGTTTTCTTCTAGTCATAGATGATAAAAGAAATAAGACAATACATAAATAATTGTCAACACATGAACATGAAATGTAAACAACCATACAATCACAACAACAATCACAATAACAATCATAACGACAATCATAACAGCAATCACATTTATCAATACAAATAGCCCATAAGATAGATCGCATAATCAGACGGAAATACATGATACATAGTTCACAAAGAAACAAAATGGGTGAGGGTACAAAGCCTCCCCAGTACAAGTTTTCCTACTATTCCTACACTAAGTGAGCACAACCCGCTCACATAGGTCTATCTATGCCAATGTGCCACTGCGCTAGTCTGTGCCACTGCGCTAGTCTGTATCACAACAGCAGCCACCATGATGTAAATAGTGGCTAGCGCGACAGCAGACGTGGCATGCTCCTCAGCTGCCACTACTCGGTGCTCTAAGGCAGCAACTCTCATCTCTATAGCTGCCCTCTGCTGCTCCTCTACTGATAGTCTCATCTCCTGAGCAATCATCCTATCCTCCAGGGGAGTTAATCGCTGATCCAGAAGGCCAATGGCCATGACCTCCACATACTGTACCTCAGCTACCTGCTCCAGTCGTCCGATCACAATCTGAATCTGCCCATTCTCCTGGAGGGCTCGAATCACGCACTGCAGGTTCTGCATCTCATGCTCATGTCGCATGCCGCGTGAAACAAGGATAGGAATAGTGTTCTCTACGGGCTCCTCATAGTACGACAATGGTCGCAGTGCAGTGGAGGACTCGCCAGTCTCAAGGGTACAAGGTATCCACTCCTCATATGCCCACTCTCCCAAGGTTTGGGTCACCCAATGGAAACTCTCGTCGTATCGGGGCATCTTGGGCTCTCGATCAGTAGTAGTGCTAGTAGTCTCGGCTGGCCTCTTCGCTCCACCACTAAGGGTGTGGGCGATAGGGGTGGTGTGGGCGTCCACGGTGCCTCAACAGTCTCATCTAAAGTGGAGTGTCCGTAGAGTACCGTATGTGGCACAGACTCCTCAGATCTGGTGTCATCGCCCTCGGTACAATTTATGACTAATACGAGGACATGTATTGACCTGAAATTGTCGGTTGTCACATACTCCCCATGTTAAAAGAATTTCATCCCGAAATTCAGCTAGTGTCATCCGTGACTAGTGCAGTTTCGAACAACTGTGGATACTTGCGCTTCATCTGGTCCTCGTGTTCCCAAGTAAACTTTTGACCTTGCCTAGAGCTCCATCGAACTTTTACAATGGGAATGCGACTATTTTTCAAGCTATTGACTTCTCGGTCCATAATCTCCATGGGTTCTTTGACGAAATGAAGTTGATCGTCGATCTATATCTCCTCGAGTGGTGTAATTTGAGTCTCATCTGATAAACACTTCTTCAGATTTGACATGTGGAAAGTGTCATGAACACCACTGAGTTCTTGTGGCAGTTTAAGCTTGTAAGCTACGGAACCAATCCTTGCCAGGATTTCGCCGGTCCGATATATCTTGGGTTTAGCTTACCATGTTTTGCGAAGCGAATAACTCCCTTCCAGGGTAAGACTTTGAGTAAAACCTTATCTCCAACCTGGAATTCTGATGAGGATGCACCAGGACATATGTCCCGCTTCGTGTGAATATGTGATACCTTCAATATCACGGGTGTATCTAAGGACGCAATCTACCTACGTCTCTTTCCATTCTTGCTCTCTGGGCGTGCATCTACTTGGCTTGACACCACCCCAGACAACTCCATCACCACATGGGAGGATCTGCAAGACAAGTTCTTCAAAAAGTACTATCCACCTTCCAGGGCCGCTCGCCTTAGGGACCAAATCCATTCGTTCCGGATGGACCCTGAGGAGCCTTATCACATGGCCTGGGGGAGGTTCAACACGCTGTTGAGCCGATGCCCCAAGCATGGTCTTTCTAACTGGGAAATTATGGAGAAATTTTATAATGGCCTCACCTTCGAGAAGCAGCAAATGTTCAACACAGCTGCGGAAGGCCATATCATGGATAAACTGGAGCCAGCTGAGTGTGAAGAGATGTTTGAGAGCTTTGCTCTAGCGGAACAACAGCAGCCATCTACTAGGACTTCCATTCCTAGTGCTAGGGCACCCGCCTCTTCTCTTGGAGGTGTGCATCAGGTCAGCCCTGATACTAGTGTGGCTACTGCACTCGCAGCGATGACGAATGAGATAAAGGAGATGAAGCTGAGTGCTCAACGGTGTGAGGTGTGCAGAGGAGGCCACGACACCAGGGACTGCCCCGTCAGTCAGCAGGAGCAGGTGAGCTTTGCGGGCAACCAGAACCGAGGCTATAATAACTATAACAATTCCTTTGGCTCGGGATGGACATCTGGAAACAACCTGCCTGGGTTTAATGCCCGCCAGAATCAGCAAGGAGGAGCTGAAGCAGGAGGAATTCCGGAAGCAGTGTCAGCACAAGGAGGATTGAAGAGATGATAGAGAATCAGACATATATGCTTGCCCACTTAGTCCAACAAGATAGGGACACTCGGCAGAGACTGGATGCTCACAACACTTTATTGAAGAATCAGAAGTCAGCATTCAAAGATCTGCAACGCACGGTAGGAGACATTGCTCAGAGCCTAAAGGATAGACAGGGAGGTCCTTCTTTAGGCCCTAATGCTTCAGTGATGGCCGTGTCGATCAGGAGTCAAAGACAGGAGGAGGAAGTCGCCCACAGCACTGCTCGTCATATTCCGTCGCATGAAAAAGTGAGGAAAATAGATTGAAGAGCCCACTTTGCTGCGATCGATGCTAGGATGGAAAAGGAGCCACCGATAGAAGAGGAAGAGCCGGTGGAAGAGGAGATAGCGGTATAGAAGCCTGCCGAGAAGGCAGAGGAGAAGAATAGTGGGGGTGATTTTAAGACCCCTGAGATTGACTTGAGTCGTGTTCCCTACCCAGCGCGCTTGCTGCCATATAAGAATGCTAGGGAATACGGTAACTTCCTTGATATGTTTTGTTGGAGCATGTTTGTGTGACAAACACTCTAGATGTTGTCTCTGCTTATGTAATGTCTTTATGTATTTGTATTTCAGCATATGTATGTATTGATTTATCGAGTTGTAATCGTGTTCGTAGGTACTTGTCGTTGGATTCGTCTTGTTAAGTGTTGTGTGCACTTACCAAGTACACAGGTTGTTTAACCTGCGTACTTAGCAAGTACGCAAGAGCATTTTCTGCGTATTTGCTAAGTACGCATGAACAAAGCCCTCCACACTTAGCAAGTGTGCAGGCATCAGGTCTGTTAGTATATATAGCTGATTGTAGAAGTTGTCAAGTAAACTCCTATTCTGAATACTTGTAATCGGCTGATATTGATAATAGACAAAGTTTAAAGTGACTCTTAATTGTTGTCGGTTTACTTGTTGTTGATTGATACTCCATCTAGTCACGGGCATTCCGCACCCGGTTCGATTAGACACACACTTGCATGTGACGATCTGAGACAACCGAGGGACCTACAAGTGGTATCAGAGCATCTGCTCTTGATTTCGAGTGTTGTGGGTGTGTTAGGAGCTTTTTCAACACAAGTTACAGCCTTTATACAAGAAAAAGTGACCGATTTTGTCAATTTTTGTTATAAAACAGAGGTAGCTCTTGAGCGCTGTTTTAGACACAAAAATCCTTCAAAATTTAATCTTTTTGTTGCTTGTTTGAGTGTTTTGATCATCAAGGGTTTGTTAGAAACAAGTTTCTAACCTTTTGGCTTGATTTTGGCGATCGGAAAAGGTTGGTGGAGCAGGTGGATAAAGTGAACTGCGCACTTACCATATTTGGAAAAATCTCAGTTGTTCCTGCGTACTTGACTAGTACGCAAGACCAACGGTCTACGTATTTGATTTTTGTACCTACGTACTTAACATTTACTCATGCGTACTTACTAAGTACGTAAGAGCAAATCACAAATGCGCAAGACCAAATTTTTAAGTGCGTAAGGCCTGTGTATGTGGGGTATATATACGGGTGTTAGAAAATGTTAGCATTTCATCACATTCAAAACTCTCGACACCGGTGTATACCCCTGCTCATTTTTTACTCAAAATTTCTTCTGTTCCTTCAAGATTTTTAACTCCATACTAAGTTCAAACATCTTATAACTAACATTTGGTGAGAATCACATACCATTCATCCATTAAATCTCTTGTTTTGGACCGATTGTTGAAAAATGAACCGAGGGTTTTGATGATGATTTTTTGATCGATTTTGGTTGTTCTTGACACAAATTGAGACCTAAAACCGGTTTAAGATCATTATTCAAAGCTTCTTGATACCAAATTTATCCTTAACAGGGTTTGATTTTGGATTTGACCCCTTGAAAGGCCGTTGTCTTGCGTCTGACCAAGGACATGTCAAATTGACTGGGTTTTAGCATGATATTGGTGATTGGTTTTGGTTCCATATGTTATCAATGTGTTTTTTGACATTATAGTGACCACAACTCATCACCTAATCACACAGGTTTGATTTTGGATTTTGAAATTTTTCTAAGTGCAACTCCTGCGTTCTTATTAAGTACGCAAAAAGTAACTCCTGCGTACTTACTAAGTACACAAGAACATTCTCTTGCGTAGTTGTTAAGTACGCAGGAAGGGCAATTCAGAAAAATTTCTAAGTCTGGAAATCGATTCAATGTGCAAGTGCTATACCATGTCATGTTTGTTCCATTCCAATGATTCTATTTGTTCTAATGTTGTTTCTCTTGTGTTTTTGCAGTGATGGCCCGTGCGTTCACTAATGAGTTTAATATGTTAGCTCTTACTCCTCTAGAATGGAAGGGTGTTGCACTAGAGTATAGAGAGATTGTGGACTTCCTAAACATATCAAAGATCAGTTATGCCATCTCTGCTGATCCAGTTGTTTCTAGACCCTACATGGAGCAGTTCTGGGATACTGCTGATCATGACTGCACGGTAACTCAGAATGTCATTAGGGCTGCTGTGGCAGGTCATGAGATAGACATTTCAGAAGACACCATCAGAAGAGTGCTACAGTTCAGGGATTTACCTGCTGATTTGGTAGCCTACCCTGACTACTTCGTTGACGGGTGCTGGAGACAACGTATGGGTTAAGTTGGGAAGACGGACTATGCCTCCTACAAAAAGATGTGGGTACTTGATCAGTGGCGTTACTTTGCACACGTCATTATCATGTGCATATCCGTAAGAAAGGCAGGCAAGGATGCTACGGGTCATGACTTGGCAGCCGCTATAACAAGGGTTGCAACTTCTCCAAATACATCTACAAGTCTATGACCGATCAGATTAATGCAGCGGAGAGGTTCAGATTTCTTTTGTACCCAAGGTTCGTACAGTTGTTGATAAATGATGATGTGCCCAATCTACCTCGGATTGGAGAGAGATTACAAGTCAAGCGAGTGGACAAGAGGGTGTTCGTCCAATTCCTAAAGCCAGGCAGTGTAAAACCTACCCCTGAGCACACACCCCTCTTTGGCCATCACATAAATGAAGCGTATGTGGCCCCTCCCAATGACAGATGGTTTAGTGCCGAGTCTGAGCCAGAGATAAGTGAACACACAGATGAACATGTTGAGGAACAGATAGAGGAGGAAGAGGAAGAGGAAAAAGGAAATGAGTCTGATGATAGTGAATCTGGAAATGGAGGAGATGAATTTGGAGGAGATGGTGCTGAAGAGTCAGATTCCAAGGTGACTGAATCTGATTCATCTAATTCTGATGATGCACCAGACCAAACACACCCAAGTAGAACGGCAAAGGTTTCCCTACCTGAGTCGTCCTCCAAACGAAGACGAAAAGATAGTACTGAAAGTGAATATGAACCTGACTCAGAGACTGAGGTACAGAGGCAAAGAACAGAGAGAAGAGTTAAGAAGAAAAATGATAGGCCGTTTGATGCCGTCTTGAGAGATCTTGAATGTGCTCAGCATCAGGCGGTCACTACAACAACTCAAGTCTCAACTCAGCTTTATCAAAGGAGGAGGCAGCCACGTGTTAGTGTTGAGGTGGCTGCTACTACTGTCTTAGAGGAGGTGCCTGAGATAGTATCCCTCTCACTTCAAACTGTCCATCAGGTCATGGTGACGGCTCCGGTATAGACTAAGTCGCTCACAATCACCACAACCACCATTGAAACATCAACCATCCCATCGTCAATCCCAACTACAACCCTTCAGCCCATCAGTTAACCCTACAACTTTGGGGACTTTACCCAAGGGTTTGACTTTCATAAACTGTTCTCCTTTCCCACCTATACCACTACCGAAGCCTCTACATCCAGGGATCCTGATCCCCGTGATGCGAGGATTACCACATTAGAGACTCAAGTGGCCGGTTTACTTGAAACAGTACAGAAATCAAGGAGTGAGTCAGACGCTCAACAGGCTAAGATAAACTCCTTGGTGGACGAAGTTAAGTTACTCGATTAAGGCACCAAGGTGAGGGAACCCTAGAGCAGCTAAGAAGCTCGATGTCCTAGAATGAGTTGCTTATGAAGACAAATGACATGATTCTGGGGCATAGGATGACAATAGAGCTAAGATTGGATACTCAACACAAAGAACATGAATTGATGGTCAAGTTGGTAGGTGTATTGACTGCAAAGCTTGCTGCTTAGGAGAAGGAGAAAGAGAAAGAAAATCCAAATCCGAGTGGTGATGAGGCTTGTCATCCTATCGATCTGACAAAGGATGATGACAAAGACAAGGATCGTGAAGCCGGTCCTAGTGCAGGTGAGCAACAAGCTTTAGCTATTGTTCCAATCTCTGATGTGCTGAGGGGGAGTCTACACAGCACGGCGGTGATACCTCTGGTGGTGATGGGAGTGATAAATGAAAGTCGGCGGCCGAGGTTCTATATGATTTATCTGATGATGTTATCCTGATGATTGAGCCGGACTACTCCAAAGAGGTTCAGATCGATGCTCTCAACAATCTTGAGGAAGGAGAGATCGAGTCTGACGATGACTGGGATATAGATGATGAAGATGTGGTAGTGGGGTTCCCAAAGGGTGACGGTGAAGGAGTCTATGCGCTTGAGGATGGAGAGATTTTTTAGGTTCCAACCTTTGAACCTGCTACTACAGGTTCAGTCGAGCCTGAGAATGTTGCTGAGGCTAGTGGAGCAGCAACCTTGACTGAAGCCTCTCCTACCAATCCCCAACCTACTGATGCTGACGCCTAGATGAACAAGTATCCTCTGGGATGGTTCAAAAAGAGTCATCCTCCTGCTTGGCAAAAGTCTTCTATCATAGACAAGCATGGAGCAACAGGGATGATCCTATCTGTCCGTTTTGACGATGACAAGAACTTGTTTGCCACCAAACGCGCTGGGGGTTCAATACTTGAAACCAACCAGCGAGGCATTCAGTTCTCTGCCTAGATACGACTTGGTGAACTTGGGAAATCGTGAACTACTTAGTGATACAAATCACGCGATAGCTAAGGGTTTGTGGGGAACACTACAATGGGAAGGAAGATCTGGGAACTTTGAAATGTTCACGCCTCAAATGCCCAAGAGAGTCCGGGACAAGAATGTTCGACATCCCGTGACGAACAGAAGCTTAAGGAAGTTGGTCTACGACCCAGTGTTATGTGAGACCAGGATTCCCTTGAGCAAGTTATCTTAGGATATCCTTGGTAGCATGTGGTACTGGTACGTAGATCCGAAAAAGGGCGAGGCAGTGGTGATGGGCAAGATAATGTCCAAAGATGGTAATACAGAACCAAGAGAACTGATCAGGGTTTTTGATGAGATTTGTTTGATCAATTTCTCTGTGAAAGATCTGGCGGTTCTAAACGACAAGTATTGCATATACACTGACGAATGGATGAAGCTTCTAGCATCAAGATACAACAGATTAGTCAAGTTCTGTCTTGACTGTAATATGAAGATGGGAAGCTGAAGCTGAAGGAGCTTGAAGACCAAAGACAATCCAGAGTTGTTGTCAAGGGGGAGTTTGTTGGAGCACGTTTGTGTGACAAACACTCTGGATGTTGTCTCTGCTTATGTAATGTCTTTATGTATTTGTTTTTTGTATTTCAGCGTCTGTATGTATTGGTTTATCGAGTTGTAATCATGTTCGTAGGTACTTGTCATTGGATTCGTCTTGTTAAGTGTTGTGCGCACTTACCAAGTGCGTAGGTTGTTTAACCTGCTTACTTAGCAAGTACGCAAGAGCATTATCTGCGTACTTGCTAAGTACGCATGAACAAAGCCCTGCGCACTTAGCAAGTGCGCAGGCATCAGGTCTGTTAGTATATATAGCTGATTGTAGAAGTTGTCAAGTACGCTCCTATTCTGAATACTTGTAATCTGCTGATATTGATAATAGACGAAGTTTAAAATGACTCTTGTTTGTTTTCGGTTTACTTGTTGTTGATTGATACTCCATCTAGTCACGGGCATTCCACACCCGGTTCGATTAGACACACACTTGCATGTGACGATCCGAGACACCCGAGGGACCTACATGTTTAAACAACTCAAGGTCAATCTCCCGTTCATAGAGGTCCTCCAGCACATGCCTAAATATGGCAAATTCCAAAAAGATCTTCAATCCACCAAGAAGAAGCTAGGAGAAGTCTTTAAAGTTTCACTTAGTGAGCAATGTTCTGCGGTAGTTCAAAACAAACTGCCGGAGAAACTGGCAGATCTGGTTCACTTCACGATCTCGTGTCTGCTTGGCGGTTTTCCGCTAAACCACGCGTTGGCTGACCTGGGTGCTATCATCAATCTGATGCCATATTCTATCTATAAGCAGCTGGACCTAGGTGAACCATAGCCGACGCGCATGAGCATATCTTTAGCTGACCGTTCAGTCAAACATCCACGGGGAATTGTGGAGAATCTTTTAGTGAAAGTAGGCAAATTTGTCTTCCCCATGGATTTTGTCATCCTGGATATGGACGTGCATGACAGAGTCCCACTCATCTTAGGGCGCCCGTTCTTGCGCTCCGCCAAGGCATTGATTGATGTCTTTGACGGGAAACTCACACTTCATGTGGGGCATGAGTCGGTCACATTCGATGCTGCAAAGTCCATGAAGGAGGCTGGCGAGCAGAGCCACTTCGTGTGCATGATTGATTCCTTCATGGACTACCATCAGGACTCTGATCCTTGTGAGATAGAAGTTGGCGAACCCAACCCTGATTTAGGAGAATTATCCAAGTGGGCGGTAGAGCTGGAGGAGATGATAAGTAGAACCCCAAGTGATGGAGAGAGGGGAGGAATGATAGAGGACCCTCTGGATTGGCTTGCTGAATTTGAAAAGAAATTAATAGGGTCCCCATTTTTATGTGCTGATAGTGATGATTGCGGCTTAAGTGAGATACTAGCACAGGTTGGGTTGATAATCTGTGACACATCCACAGTGGAGAGCTTAGAGGATCATGATGGTCCGGTGGAGAATGTAAAGGTCATACCGTTAGAAGTGCCTATTCATGAACCTCTTCTTGTTCTTCGTGCTGAAGGGAGAGAGACCGAGTCACCCCCTAGGTCTAGACCACCCCGAAAGAGAACCCGTGCATTGATAGATTCATCTGATATGCAAATCCCAAGTGTGGGGACATCTAAAGGAGATAAGTTGCTAGGGTATGAGACGTGTTATCTTCGGACCGGGCAGGTTTAAGTTGTGGTGAAAAGACTGGATTGATGTATATGATATACATTCAAAGCTTGATAGGAGTAGGTGTTTGTTTAGGCTGTGGAGGACCGGTAGACCACGCAAGATGAAGGCGGTACCATTTAGGATCAAGGAGAAGCCTCCTGATAGGCTTGCTTAAGTCTCGGGCAAGTACCCGAGATGTATAGTTTGTAGATTTCTTGCTTCTATTTTCATGTCATTAGTGTATTTATCGGTTTGTGTATTTTGTTTTGTGTCATGTTTTGCAAGGATTCGCGAAAATCATCATGAACGAAGTTCCAGGTATTTTTACTTGGTTTTTATAGTTGGAACGGGTTTTTAGAGGATATGGGTGAAAAATTTTCTAAGTATAAAAAACCCTCAAAACTTTCTGTCACCAGGACCCTCTCGTGGTACGCGAAGAATTTCCCCATGTCATCTCGCGGTACGCGAGAGACAAGAATTATGGCCGGGCTAATTTCATCCTCCTCGCGGTACGCGAGGAGAGATTTGTGATGGATCGCGGTACGCGGGAGATCACTATCTTCCTGAAACCCTATTTCTCCTTCATTTCCCATGGTTTACCCATTCCACTACCACCATCATCCACTCTTATCATCTACCATATCACCATCATATATCACCTGCATCCACCACCATCTAACACCCATCACCATACTATCCATTATATTTCATCTACCACCTATCATTCACCGACTACCACCACCATGGAAGACTTAGAACCATTCGTAACTGATGATCTAATTTGCTAGTGGCATTCATGTCTATGTGTTTGCCACTCATCGAGTACGTTTCTATGCTATCTATCTTGAGTCTTAGTGAGTCAGTCGAGTCTTTTATTTTATTTTTTTATGTTGAGTGTGTATTTGTGTCAGTTTGATGCTGCAGGTATTGTGTGAGTTTGTTTTGCAGGTATTGATCGCTCCATCCGTACTCAATCTCCATTCGGACGGAGTTGATCCTGATCTTATAGAGCAACCTGACAGTGTGTGTGCAACTACGACCGAAATGATATACAGTGCACAAGAGGAAGAGTAAAGCTGGATATATTCTTGCATATCATTACCAGCTAAGTCGCTTCCTGTTTATTTTTGCATTTTAATTTTTAGTTATGTCTCAGTTCACATTAAGGACAATATGTCTTTCAAGTGTGGGGATGAGAACTGCGTCTAGTGAGTCTAGTTGTCTAGGTATGTTTTATTTTATAAAAATTCAGAAATGCAAAAAAATTGAAAAATTTTCAAAAATGTCCTTGGAAATAATAAATGGAAAATGATAGTACAACTTGATCTGCTTGTTGAGTTTAAATGAATAAATAATAGAAAACGTGTCTAATTAGTGATGTTTTGGTATACCCAGCTAGCTAGTAGAGCTTAAATATCATGTTTATGTTGTTTAGGAATTAATTGAATTTAAATCATAATATCTTGTGGGTACTCATCTTAGGGTGTCGGTAACACTGAAACTGTCAACATAGGGTGATAGGTACCACGTTAAGTTAAAATTTATATGTTTTTGAAATTTTTGGCACACCACTCTTTTTATGAGAATAAATCCGAGTGTTGGTGGTGCCCGCATCCATAAATTCCATGTTATTGAGCTTATTTGTTAGAATACTGAGTTTTGCTTATGTGTTACCCTCCGCCACTTGGAGTAAAACACCCATAGGTAATACTTATGTGCTTTATTGATTATAACTTAGTCTATGTGTTACCTTCCGGGATAGCGACTTGGTTGAAACGTCTCTTGATGAAGTTTAATTTTGAGGTGATCGAATTCTATTAAGCAATTTTAATGAGTAAATGGGTTATCCACACGTTGAAAGCCCCCTTTACAAGCTCGGCCAAGTGCTACTAATTATTTCAAACACAAAGTAGAATACGTATTATTTTAACCGCTTCGAAAATTTCGTCATCTAGTATTTAAGTAACCGCCTTAGGTTATGAATCTATATATTTACAGATCTCCCACACCTCTTTCTAGTATTTGCGTAACGGCCAAGCTAGGTTACCGATCTCCGACACCTCTCCCTTGCTTCATTCAACGTCTGATATGTCTTCTTCATACGGCTTTCTATCCCGTCATTTAAAGATTTTCATAATCGTAATGTTACGTACCTGGGTTGCCAAAAAAGTCCATACTATTAGTCTCGCATGCATGCAACGTTCAATTCCTTTTTTATTTGAATAATTGGTTTGAATAATTAGTTGAAGTAGTCTTGAGAGAATAATGGGAAACGTGGGATGACCAACGTTCTCCTACATATTGTTAGGAGTTAGCTTTGAATTATCTATTTCAGTATGTTTAGAAAAGGCTATATACGAGCCATAGGTTTTATTAATGAGTATGTATGAGTTGAATTAAACAAGTCTCTAACTCTCTCTATTTTCTATCAAGTCTCCTATCTATTATTCTTTGGTGAATCGTTCAAGAACCACATCACGTAAATGCAGGATATGGTGATCCCGTGGATAGATGGACGCCAAATATTGGTGATAACCGGATAAGCGCGGAATTCATGGATTACAATGAGGGCATTAAAACGTTGTTGTTTAATGATCACTGCCCTTATAGAATT
Source organism: Smallanthus sonchifolius (assembly GCA_023525975.1). Classification (NCBI taxonomy): domain Eukaryota; kingdom Viridiplantae; phylum Streptophyta; class Magnoliopsida; order Asterales; family Asteraceae; genus Smallanthus; species Smallanthus sonchifolius. The sequence continues at coordinate 55,966,194 of CM042033.1, read as the reverse complement.
TTTCGGCTGATTTTCACAATGAATAACGGCTCCGTAATCACTTCTAGATACTTGGTTTATCGCACAAGTGGTCAATTGGAAGAATTTGTTATGCAAAAACAAGATTATATGTCATCTATGTCGTTGGCAAGTTTTGTATTGAAGTGTGACAGTCTTGGTAATGACTTACCAAAGGCTATGCCAGTGGTTATTTTTGATTCTGTGAAGATAACTAGATTTGTTGAAGGGTAAGAAGATGAAGGGATATGTGTAATTTGTCTTGAAGAGTACCAAGCGGACCATTGGATCGGAAGACTACCATGCAAACATATTTATCATGAGGAATGCATCAAGAATTGGTAAAAAGACGAAGAAGAAAGAATGTCCAATTTGCAGGTGTGTTGCTTTCTCTATTTTATAACTTTTACGTTTTGTCAATTAACTTTCATGTTTTAATTAATTACTAGTACAGGTGCTAGTGATAAGGATTCTTAGATTGATTTGCCCCATTCTCTTTTGGGTTTTTATTTTTTTTTAATTTGTTGCAGTTAATTGTTGATGTCCACCAACATTCATACAGAGATTGTCCACCAACATTCTTTTGCTCATTTTTTAATTTCTGAGATGGATTAATATCTTTGATTAGAGTTACAAAAATGATGAAATTCAAAAAAGGTACCTTTTACTATTGAGCAATCCTGCTAACGAGGATCTTAGATTTTTTTTTTATTTGATTTATAGTCACTTGTCCCATTTTGTTTTTACCTTTAAATCAAGGGGGTAGCATGTGATATAAACTTTAATTTTCTGCTATATATGGAGTTTTAGAAATCTATAATAATGGCTATTTGATTTTACTTGGTTTCAAAAGAAAGTGGCCCAATGTGAGAATTGTTGAATTGTTGAAGCTTGTATTATGAGTTGACTTTGTTTCAAAATCTATAATAATGGCTATTTGATTTTACTTATATGTGTTTTATGGTTTGAATATTGGTGTATTGACTTCTGTGGTAATACTCAAACTTTTATGTATAATGTGGTTGAAATTGATGTAGTTGACTATGTGGTTAATAGTCATACTAAAATGTTCAATGTAGTAGATGGATGTAGTTAACTTATATGATTACTAGTCAAACTAAATGTGGTAAATTGGTGTAATTGTCTTAGGTGGTGTATAGTCAAATTAAACGTAGTAAATTGGTGTAAATGACTTAGGTGATGTATAGTCAAACTAAATGTGGTAATTCGGAGTAATTGACTTATGTGGTATATAAGTCAAACCATTGTAGAATAATGGTGAAATTGGTGTAAATTGACTTATGTGGTATATAAGTCAAACCATTGTGGAATAATGGTGAAATTGGTGTAAATTGACTTATGTGGTATATAAGTCAAACCATTGTGGAATAATGGTGAATTGTCGTAAAATTGACTTAATGTGGTATAAAGTCAAACCATTGTGGAATAACATGTGAATTAGTGGTATTTGACTCTATGTGGTAAAGGGTCAATCTAATATGTGGTAATGGTGTAGTTTGACTTAATTTGGTAGGACTTGTATGGTGTCTTAAATACACGTCTAAAGTCGTTTTCTACACAAAAGTGCAAAAAGGCGGGTGGTCTTGGAATTAAATGTTCCATGGGTGAAAACAAGAAGTGGTTCTCGTGTTTAAAACTAACAAATTCATGTTAGTAGATGTGGTAGGACTTGTATGGTGTCTTAAATACATGTCTATAGTTGTTTACTTGTATAAAGATGCAAACAGGTCGATCGGTGGGTTGGAAAAAGTTGAAAATTTGCAAATCAATTTGGCTGATTTAGGACAGGAGTAATTTACGGCGTGGTGGAGTAATTTACGCCGCCCCGGAGTATTTTACGCCCAAAGTAGCCTGTTTACGGCCCTATTTACGCCCAAAGTAGAAATTTGTCGTTTGGGGCCGGTTGTTGTTGTAAGAGCTTGGAGAGCTCATTTGGGGATTGTATATCATTACTAATGGTGAATTGTGTGTGTTTACTTGTAGGTAAAGCTTTGGTGTTGTCTCGGGTCGCGCTTCGCGTGGATTTGGATTCTCATACTAAGGTTGGGTGTTGTTTGCTACACACTTCTCGTGGTGGGGTTTTACAAACTTGTTGGTCGTTAATTTATTTTTGGATTGTTAAAATAAGTTTAACTTCTTTTCTTTTAGGAATTTGGAGTCTTAAACTTGTGTGTTGTAAAACTTAATGTTATGGTTGCCGTTACTGTTGTAATTGGGACCGCTTCCGCGTCGTTTTAAAAAGTTTAAATCGGTTTGAATTTTTGGGTATTACAAGTTGGTATTAGAGCAGTGGTTTGAGGGATTCAGGTGTGCAAGACACCAAACTCAAACTTATTTGCTCTTGATATGGGTGGGTGTAATGAGAATCCAAGGAAGACGTGACCGAGACACGCAGCTTAAAGGGCGAGGTTAGTAATGATTATTTTGTTGTTTGTTTTAATTGGTATCCAATGTGAACTAATTGTGCCGAAAGTTCTTAGGGGATTCGTTATATGGAGATGGTGAATGTAATTGGGCATATTACATTATCAATCATGCTTGGCCAGTTTGATTCATAATGTAACATGTGCGAATACCTTCATGATAACCATATGATGATGAACACCAACAATAAGTAAGTGATGGTGTTTATATGTGTATATGTATATGTTATGTGTATGAACATAAGTGACTATACGGAGGAAATAAATACACACATAGAAAGAAGTAGTGCCTTATAGAGTAAGACTAGAGGCCTATAAGTAGGTAGAACACCTACAACCTTGTTACTACACAGTCAGGGATGACTGGGGGAAAACATATCTTAATAGGCGAAATTATAGATAGAATTTTATTTAAAGACTCACGTACAAAAGAGTCTATGGGTGTATCACCTCGAGGATGGGGATGAACTTTGGAATAGTCGGGAGAAATGGGAAGCAACGATTTAGTGGAGGATGGCTAGAGCTTTCCATAAGGTTGTGTCAATCTTCCTTCATAAAAGATAGGAGCTCATTATGGCGGTACTTTGAAGAACCGCGTGAAGCCTTAAGGGCGGGAGGATCAAACGTAGTCGAATACGTGAAGGAAGAAAACCTTGTCTTCACAAAGGGTTTGTGGTTGGCGAGCCAATGGATTAAATTGGTGGAAGTTTATTCGTTGATTAATCAACGATACATCACTATTTTGGTATTGGCTTGAAGCAATCCATTGTGATGGGCGGATGGAGTACTACTCGTGGAGAGTCGACTACGAAAATTAGCGGATAATAGGTTGGGAGTTCTCCAAAGGGGGAAAGGCCTAAAAGCGTGAAGGTAATGCAACATGGTGAACTCAAGAGACGTTCTTGAACTAGCTTGTCCACAAGTCGTTATGGATCTTGCAAAAGGGATTTTTCTTCACGTACGTTAGACCGGTGGATAAGTCAAAAGATTGTGGGCATGTCGTATGATTAAGTGTGGTCTTGCCCAAATCATGGAATATCGGAGGGAATGAAGATAGATTGGCTTTCTCGATGCTAACGGTTGACTTCTAGAGTGGTTTCTCCTTCATGGTGTACAGCTCGGATAGAGTTGATTATTATGTGATGCAAGGAGATCAAACTCGGGAAGCTAGTGGGGAATGAAGAGGAATTTATGGTGTCTTCAAGAAAGCCAAATATTCTAGCCGAGCTAGAAATTCCTTTGAGGAGGCAATACTTGTTGTTGCCATATGTGTGGGAAGATATAAAGGTGAGATGATGGGACACACTATGCCATAGTGTTCTAGTCCTAATAATGTGTGCTTCGGTGTTTACAAATCGGGACACATTCGAAGTGAATGTCTCGAGTTTAAAGCACACGAATGAAAGGGGAAGAAAATAGAAATTCTAAGGATGTCGAGCCGAACATTTCTAACTAACAAAGACGAGACTGGAGTCTTTTGATATATTTGTGGGATAAGAATCTATGTGAATCAGTGGATTCGGAGGCGATCAACATTGAAGGATGTGGATGAAACAATCACATGGATTGAAATCCTACGATTGTAGTGGAAATTGTGTAGTTACCTAGTAACCGTATCAATATCGTGTATGACTAAAGGGTGATGTGTCGACTCGTTCTCGCCTAGAGACCGTAAAACACGTGGCGCATGAATTGGTGCATGCCTGGCTCATGCCATTGACACCAACCGGGGCAATGGATTACTTGATGTTTCAGTTGTGAAGAAGTTTATAAGGGTTCTATACCCGAATGTCTCTTCTTGGGATGTAACCGTTCTCTTGAGGTAAAGAAGAATGGAAGAATGTATATGTACATTTGTCAGGTTTGAACAGGTGTCTAAGTCCTAGTTCAACAATGACGGTAGAGGAGGAGGTTATCCCATGAATGGTATCATTTCCGTTATGAATACTATGGGATTACGGATGTAACTTTCTGGCTTATTAGAAGTTACGCGGTTTATGTGGATCAATGTGAAAGGTGTGTAGACCCATGTATGCTAATACGGTGGTCGTTTATTCAACGATAGTCATTTTTATCTTCGAAGCAAAGTCGTTCAAGCTCATTATCTTCATGAGTTTCCTGAATTTCCTTGAAAGGAAAGGCCTTTCTTCGGAATGATTTGGTGTGCCATTTTGGCTTTTATGGAAATCCATTATTGGATGAGCGGTGAATTCTGAAGACATATATGTTGACCGGTAATGGTTGAAGTAATCAAGGGTAAATGGTGTTTGAAGTATTAGAATTTCACGATCGGTGAATGAATATGAAGTCTTCAAACTTCAAAGGGGGATTGTAAGATTGAAATCCTTGAATCTCAAAGGATGACTTATGCTAAAGTCGTTGGGATAAACAAGGTGATGGATTATTGAAAAAGGATTTGGCTATGGCTTTTGGCATGTCCTTCCATAGGGAGACCATTGCCTTGTCGGTTGTCTTGGTGACTCGTGCATTAGACTCATTTATGTCTATATCTAATGAGGAAGTATTAACGCGTCTTCTCCTTGATAGTTGTGAGCTTGATTGTAGCAATTTAAGGAGAGAACTTGGAAAGGGAATTGATGAATCTATTCGCGGGTGAGCGTTAGAAAGTTGAGTTGAAGTCCTCGAACTTCATCGGTGATTCTTGAAGTCTTCGAACTTCATGGGTGTTCTTGAAGTCCTTGAACTTCGTGAGTGATGATTGAGACTTCAAAGTCTTGTGGGTTGTTGTATGTTTTGTTTTAGAGTTTAACTTTTGGTGGTTGGGGATGAAAGGACACGCAAACAAACATGTGGTTAAAAGTGTCTCACTTGCCTATGGGTTAAGGCCGAATACCAAAAGTAAACCTACTCTTCCGAGTGGTTGGAGAACTTAGGTTCAAGAAGTGTGTGATACGACATGGTACATCTGTACCTGTTGACTCGGATTGAGGTGTTAGTTTCTTCTTCGATTTGGAGAAAACCTGGTGACTTTTTACCATTAGTTGAAAGATGGTGTCATATTATCTAGCATTTGAGTATTCATATGCCGATAATTGAATTACTAAATGGTGAACGGTGTCGAATACCGTTTGGTTTGGTGGAATTGAATGTCGTGAAACTGAGAATCATGGTGTGATTCAAGATTTAGCGTGAAAGATCTTGTATATTGAGTGCGATAGAAAAGTCCACTCTTGGTGGATAGAAAACCCTAAGCGGATTTAGGGAGGAGTTGTATTGAAATTCAAGTGGGAACTTTGACGATATAAAAGTTTCCCTTAAAAAAGGGGTGTATCGGGTTCGAAAACATGGGAGGCCAAGTCATCATTTTGTGGGACCGTGTTGACTTCACTTTAGTTTGATAAGTGATATGTCGTTAGGTGTTACTCGGGAGATCGTGTAGACTCCATGATACATTCCCCATGGTTCATCCATGGGAATGTGTGGCAAGAGAAGTGGACGTTGCTTCTCATAATGGCATTGGGGCAATAGATGATGGGTGTTTCACCTAGAGGAACCGGTGTCCAAGTCACCGTTTTGTGGGAACTTTGGCGATATAAAAGTTTCCCTTAAAAAGGGGGTGTATCGGGTTCGAAAACGTGGGAGGCCAAGTCACCGTTTTGTGGGACCGTGTTGACTTCACTTTAGTTTGATAAGTGGTATGTCGTTAGGTGTTACTCGGGAGATCGTGTAGACTCCATGATACATTCCCCATGGTTCATCCACGGGAATGTGTGACAAGAGAAGTGGACGTTGCTTCTCATAGTGGTATTAAGGCGATAGATGATGGGTGTTTCATCTAGAGGAACCGGTGGCTATCTTGGATAGAAAGGTGAAACACTTGTGGTATAAGCGGATTAATCAAGTGTTAGTTCTGCGGGATCATTAGCTAAGGGGCGGGAACTACTCGGGAATTTAAGGATATATACTCGAGTGTTACCCTAATCTTTTGGTGGATTGGGTTTCGGGGACAAAACCCAAAATTAGGGGGAGAGATTTGTAACGAACCAACTTTCGGGTTTGCCCTATAACATATTGATTATATAGTATGGGGTGTTTTTAAATAAAATAAAGTTGGAGGGTGTTATTCAAATGATGGAATTATCTAGATTTAGTGCAAGGAATTAAAATGTCAAGTTGAGGGACTGATCTTGTAATTAGATCAAAGCTGATTTTGTTGGGGGGATTAAAATAGCGACACACACAAGGGGGGTGTGTGTGTGTCACAATTCAGAGAAGAAAAGAAGGGAGAAAGAGTTGTGTGATCATGAACTCAAGAATCGGGAGTTGCATGCTTAAATTAAAGGATTGATGTGTACATTCCTTCACATATTCAAGTAAGTTTAACCTCTCTTCTCATTTCCTCCATAAAATTCTTGTTCTTAGAAGGGGTTTGGGTGGATGAACCCTAATGGACGAAAATTGGGGATTGTAGTGGAATTATTATTGGGTAGGATTGATAATATAGCATTACTAAAGCTAGAGGAGTAATCAATTCATGTTAATTTCATCAATTGAGAGTTTTGAAAATTAGGGTTCTTAAGGACCCAATTTGGGAGTTTTTCCATTTGAGTGTTTAAAAGGTTGAATTGAGTGTTGATAAGTGTTTATGGTGTTATATGAACACATTTTCAAGTGGAAAACTCAATTAATTTGGGGAATTATAAATTAGGTGAAATTATGGAAATTGGATGAAATCCTTAACGGGTCAAATGGGTTGGATGTTGTTATTAGGAATATGAAAGCTAGGTTAAAGTTTAATTAACCAAGTTATGTTAGGGTGTAAACCTTTGAGTCAATTATGTGGGTGTTATCCTAATTGGTGAGTTGGGTGGGATCACTAGATTTGCTAAAAGTAGCTGTGACTTGTTTAAGTGACCGGATTGCTAAAATTAAAGATCAATCGAGATCATCTAAGGAAATGATGGGATTTCAACATAAAAGGTAAGTGCCTTGCACTTACTTAGTATTTGATAAACTAATGTTGTTGCATAAGTAGATATTATGTTGAAGGAATACTTGCTTATATATTGTTAAAGTAGTAAATTGGTGTGTAATATGACTTGTGAGGTAAAAGTCAAAGTACTATGCTTATTGTGGTTTAAATCTTGGTGTATTGACTTGTGTGGTAAAAGTTAAACTTGTATGAGTGTTGTGGTTTGAATATTGGTGTATTGCATTATGTGGTAATAGTTAAACTTGTATGCATAATGTGGTTGAAATTGGTGTAGTTGACTATGTGTTTAATAGTCATACTAAAATGTTCAATGTGGTAGATTGATAAGTTATGTGATTACTAGTCAAACTAAATGTGGTAAATTGGTGTAATTAACTTAGGTGGTGTATAGTCAAATTAAACGTGTTAAATTGGTGTAAATGACTTAGGTGATGTATAGTCAAACAAAATGTGGTAATTCGGAGTAATTGACTTATGTGGTATATAAGCCAAACCATTGTGGAATAATGCTGAAATTGGTGTAAATTGACTTATGTGGTATATAAGTTAAACCATTGTGGAATAATGGTGAAATTGGTGTAAATTGACTTATGTGGTATATAAGTCAAACCATTGTGGAATAATGGTAAAATTGGTGTAAATTGACTTATGTGGTATATAAGTCAAACAATTGTGGAATAATGGTGAATTGTCGTAAAATTGACTTAATGTGGTATAAAGTCAAACCATTGTGAAATAACATGTGAAATAGTGGTATTTGACTATATGTGGTAAAGGGTCAATCTAATATGTTGTAATGGTGTAGTATGACTTAATGTGGTAGGACTTGTATGGTGTCTTAAATACACGTCCAAAGTCGTTTTCTGCCCAAAAGTGTAAAAAGGCGGGTGGTCTTGGAATTAAATGTTCCATGGGTGAAAATGAGAGGTGGTTCTCGGGTTTAAAGCTAACAAATTTATGTTACTAGATGTGGTAGGACTTGTATGGTGTCTTAAATACATGTCTATAGTTGTTTACTTGCATAAAGATGCAAACGGGTCGGTATGCGGGTTGGAAAAGGCTGAAAATTTACAAATCAATTTGGCTGATTTTGGACCGGAGTAATTTACGACGGGCTGGAGTAATTTACACCGCCCCGGAGTTTTTTACGCCCAAAGTAGCCAGTTTACGGCCCTATTTACGCCCAAAGTAGAAATTTGTCGTTTAGAGCCGGTTGTTGTTGTAAGAGCTTGGAGAGCTCCTTTGGGGTTGTATATCATTACTAATGGTGAATTGTGGGTGTTTCCTTGTAGGTAAAGCTTCGGTGTTGTCTCGGGTCTAGCTTCGCGTGGATTTGGATTCTCATACTAAGGTTAGGTGTCGTTTGCTACACACTTCTCGTGGTGGGGTTTTTCAAACTTGTTTGTCGTTAATTAACTTGTGGATTGTTAAAATAAGTTTAACTTCTTTTCTTTTAGGAATTTGGAGTCTTAAACTTGTGTTTGTAAAATTTAATGTTATGGTTGTCGTTAATGTTGTAATTGGGACCGCTTCCGCGTGTTTTAAAAGGTTTAAATCAGTTTGAATTTTTTGGTGTTACAATAAGAGTTGGATTGCAATGCGAGATCGTAATCATCCGGATTTCAGAAAAAGTCTTCAAAAGTTTATAGATAATGCCAAAAACTATGTTGACGATGATGGAAAGATTTATTGCCCGTGTAAAAAATGTGCCAACTCTTATCGGCAAATTCCGTCTTCGGTTTATTCACACGTACGTGTTCATGGGTTTCTACAAGCATATGACACTTGGTTTTATCATCACGAGGAATATGCTAATGCTTCGGATGTACACGCACTTTGGGCTTCAAATATAGGTGGTGCAGCAACAGATCATGAGATGTTTGATGCACTTGATGATGTTATGGCGGAGCAAAATACACATGAATAAAATACAGATGAAGATGGAAGTGGAGCTGGTTTAGACCCGGAATTTGAAGCGTTGTTTGAAGAGCTCCGTACCGAGCTATACCCTGGTTGTAGTTGGATGTCTTCCCTAAACTTTTTATCAAAATTGATGCATATTAAAGTTATGAACAAGTGGACGGATACTTCGTTTAACCAACTTTTAGAGCTTCTAAGAGTTGCATTCCGAAAGAGAATCACATTTCTGAATTTCACTATGAATCTAAAAAGAAGCTGAGAAAGATTGGGTTAGGATATCAATCTATCCATGCTTTCATCAATGACTGTGCTCTGTTTTGGAAGGAGAATGAGTCAAAGGAAAACTGCCCGGTTTGTAACGAGAGCAGATGGGTTAACCCAAACACAAGTGGCAAGAAAGTGTCACGTAAAGTGTTGCGCTACTTTCCTTTAACTTCTCTGCTTCGACGAATATATAGATCCAGATTCACGGCAACAGATATGATATGGCATAAAACAGGACGCTCAAGGGATTCTATATTGCGTCATCTGGTTGATGGGAAGCAATGGCAAGATTTTGATATGAGGTATCCTAAATTTGTGGAAGAATCCACGAACGTCCACTTGGGTTTGGCTGCCGATGGCTTTAACCCTTTCGGTAACATGAGTCAGTCTTACAATATGTGGCCGGTAGTGTTGACAACGTACAATACACCTCCATGGTTATGTATGAAAGAGACTTCTTTCATGTTAACTTTGCTAATTCCAGGGCCCAAATCACCTGGAAAGGACATTGATGTTTCTTAAGGCCTTTGGTGGATGAGTTGAAAATGTTGTGGGAGAAAGGAGTATAAATGAGAGATACATCAACCAACACTGTATTCAAGATGCATGCGTCACTATTATGGACTATCAATGATTATCTTGCTCGTAGCAGCTTGTCTGGATGGAGCGGTCAAAGTTATTTAGCATGCCCTACTTGTAACAAAGACACACCCTCCTACCGTGCTATCAGTAAGTTATCTTATGTTGGTCACATATGATTTTTTCCTTCCAATAATCGTATGAGAGATAGTCTATTGTTTAATGGCAAAAAAGAGAAAAGAAAGCCTCCTATAAAATTGACGAACACACGGATATTAGAACAACTAGAAAACCTCCTCGATCGTGTTCCTGGAAAACATCCTAAGCATGGAGGTGTGAAAAGAAATCGTGCTGAATTAGTGTTGAATTGGACCAAATGGAGTATCTTCTTCGAGCTAGAATATTGGTCTTCTCTCGAATTAAAACACAATCTTGATGTTATGCACGTTGAGAAAAATGTGTGTGAGAGCGTGTTGGGTACTTTGCTAATGAACGACAAATCAAAAGACACAACCAAAGCAAGAGAAGACATGGAAATTTTAGGCATTTGAGAAAATCTACGGCTAACAACGAAAAACGGAAAGGTCATCAAACCGCATCCCCCTTACTCTTTCAAACCAAGTGATCGAGAACGTTTTTGTAAGTTCATTAAAGAAGTGAAACTACCTGATGGCTTTGGATCCAACTTTAAAAATAAGGTGGTTGATTCAAATATAATTGGGTTAAAGTCTCATGATTATAATATTCTCATGCAGCAATTGCTACCAATATGGATCCGAATAGGTCTGCCTGCGAATGTTAAAAATGCAATCAGTGACCTTTGCATATTATTTAAAAAAAATATGTGCACGATCAAAAAATATGACAGACATGCAAGAAGCACATGATAGCTTGGTAAACATACTATGCAATTTGGAATTGATATATCCGCCAGCGTTTTTTGACATAATGGTTTACGTAGTTCTTCATCTACCCAAAGAAGCTATTCTTTGCGGGCCTGTATATATGAGATGGGTGTATCCTTTTAAAGATATATGAAAAAGTTGAAAGCATATGTCAGAAACAAGGCCAGGCCCGAAGGCTCGTTATGTTATAGAAGAAGCATTGACATTTTGCTCTAGGTATCTTGAGGATGTACAAACCAAATTCATTCGTCCTGACAGAAATGAAGATATTGGCATTCCAAAGAGGCAATACTCTGTGTTTTATCACAATGTCGGCCAATGTCGGCAAATAAAATCACTCAACTTTATGAAAATGCCAAAAATTCATTAGGATGGTTTGTACTGAACAACTGCGTTGAAATTAAAAGCTACTTATCGTAAGTTTTTTCAAATTTTTCTTCTAATTTTAGTTTTTAATAAATAACTTGAATATCTTTTCTATACATCGTACATGGAATTTAATTCCTAAAAAAAATGTAGAAACTGATTTTTCACCATGGCTCAATGCTAAGGTAAACGCGTCTCCCATCTGTACCGACGAACTCATGGAATTGGCACATGGTCCGTTGAGTGCATATTCTTACACTACTTGCATCGTCAATGATGTTAGATTTGTGGTACACAGTCGTGATCTAGGACGCACTACCCAAAACAGTGGTGTTGTTTCATTCGGAGAAGATGATACACCATATTATGGTGAACTTGAGAATATCATCGAGTTGAATTATTTAAGTAATTACTCCGTTGTAGCCTTTCTTTGTAAATGGTTCAACACATTGGGTAACGGACGTATAATTAACAAGGACAATCTGACTATTATCGACGCCAGTCGTCAAAGTTATGTTGGTTGTGAATGGTACGATGGTCAATAGTACATTTTAGCCACAAAAGCTAAGCATGTGTTTTATCTCCAAGATCCTTCTCACCCCACCGGCAAGTGGAAGGTTGTGGAAGACGTTCATCATCGGAAACTTTGGGAGGATACCAGTGTTGTTAACGAGATAGATGTACTGCACGACACTCGATCATCTGATTATAAATTAGTTGTCAACTCAGACCTTGAAAGTGATGTTAACGAGGGTCCAAGTACCAGTGATGTACCAGTCGTACATAACACTCAATCATGTAGTATGTTTATCGACCTAGGCTACTTGCCCATGGTGTCGGATTTAGGTGAAGGTGGTGACTCGAGTCTTAACCCCCCGATTGTGGATGATGATGAAGAATATGAAGGCACATACACTTCGGACGAGGACGACAACGATGATATTAGTGATGATTCTGATTGACTTATAATGTATGTGACACTTATTTTATTGATGTATGTAGAAACTTGTTATTAATAATTCTGATTGACTTTTAATGTATGTAGACACTTATATTATTGATTATTATGATTGACTTCAAATTTATGTAGGTATATATGGCAACTTACGCTCGTTCACATGGTGGTGAAGGTGGGGGTCGAGATCCGCACGACAATTCTAGTAGGCTCCCTACAGATTGCAAGTCTTTTAAGTTACTTGTTTTAGTTAAATACTTGTTTTTATATTGGGTATATTTTTAAATTTCTAATTCTTCAAATTCATGTAACAGCTGCCTCGAAAAAAGTACGGGGTCATGGTAGAAACCTTGATATGCTTGAGGCTTACCGGTAGAATGGAAACAAGCCACTCCCACTGGAGCTTGATCCATCTGCGGAGACATACAAGTTTGTCGGTCCGCACAGACGATGGTTTGTCTGACAAATCTCAAGTACTCTCGAGAAAATCCCAGCACACTATCCTAGTTAGGAAAAAGTTTCTAGGGAGGATCAAAACACCGTATTTTGCAATCTTCATGTAAGTATAAAATGTAATTTTTTAAATTTCATAACTATTAATTTTTTCCTAATTACCTTTTTTTATAGAATTACTTTGATCTCGAAAGCTGGAGTAACACACTACAGTCGCCAAAAATATGTGCGGGCATCCATGATGATTGTGCCCGTAGATATCGTGATCGTAAATCAACTTTAAAGAAACATTTTGAAGCGGTTGGTGGTTACGAGGATGTGGAAGAAGCAAAGACTCATCCTCATGACTCTATCAGTTCCAGCAATTGGAAATCCCTCATCGAAGACTTGTTCCTAAATGACGGGTATATGGCACGCTTGATGTGTTAGAATTTACACATCTTTTTGGCACAAAACTTCACTCATTTCATGATCAGTTCTTGGTTATTTCCAACGTTTCAACATGGGAATTCCAGGATAAAGATGAAGTTTTTAGGGTTTCTGAGGTAGAGGCATGGTCGTGCCCCTACTTGTCACGATCGCGCCAAGCAAGGAAACCCTAGGCACGGTCGCGCCCCGTACCTGGCACGACAGCGCCAAGGCACTTTCTCGAGCACAACCGTGCTCCAACACCCCCGTGGCTGTGTGTAATCCTGTGAGTCTGACCAGCCGTACTTTCTCGTTCAATGGGACCCAATAGAAGCTCTGGATTGGTCAACTCTCTGCACCACGACCATGCTAGTTCCCTGGCACGGTCGCGCCCCAGTCACAGGCACGGTCGTGCCTTCCCTCCTGGCGCGGTCGTGTCTCCCCAATTCTATAAATACATGAGCCATTCTCTCATTCAGACATTCAGCAACCAGAGCAAAAACCTACTGTTTGAGCTCCGAACCAGCCTTGTTCCAGCCATATATCAAGCATCTTGGAGAGATTACAACATCAAGAGGATCACCATACATCAACAACAACATCTAAGCTCGTAGGAGTGGTTTGATTCTTGTTTTCATATCATGTTTCTTACTATTTTCCCTGCTTATTTGTCATTCTTGTGCTCATGGTGAGCTAAAACTCTTGTTCACTTTGGTTTAGATGAAGTTTAGAATCGTTTGACTACATTCATGGATTATTGGCAATTATTATGTTAATGTTATGACAATCATATGATTATTCTTCAATGAAATTATGTATTCAAGTATCTAAAGTTGTTTTCAAGGCTTGTATTTGTGTATACCATATTATGTTGGAAAACTTATGGTTTATTCTTGTATTCATGGATTAGTGTATGTTTGTATGCTAGTTTATGGCATTTGACTAGGAATGATGGATGAAGTCTTGTCTATGATTTATGATTCTTGTATGTGTATCCTTATGCTTATGTTTGGAAAGACAAAGTGTTTGTTATGGTGTTTCATGCTTAGTTTTATGTTTGTCTAGGATTTGTTGGTGCATTCTCCTAATTGATATGAACTTTGTATAAACATTATATGTTGAAGAAATGCATGTGGTTGTCAAATTAAATCAACTTGAGGGGGGTAGTATGTTTCTCATATTATCTTTCCAACTAGTTGTTGGATTGGTGTACCTTAATCGGAAGCTAGTCCAATCTTTATAAACATTGACATGATTACAACACGTGAGCTTCATTGCATGATTTTAGGTGGTTAGTTTGTGTTATTCATTCTTCCGAATGGTCATTTGATTAGATGCATTTGACGAGAATTTGGTCAAACTATGTTTCGTGTATTTGCCATGTTTCTATGAGTGTATTGAATGTATTCTAGAAGGATTCGACACAGAAGTGATCTTTTCTCATTGATTGTTTGATTTGTGATTTTAGTCTAGTTTTATATAAATTGCATGTTAGTTAATTAAACAAACTCTTCAAAATATATTTTTACCATCACTTGATTGAATCTTAGTTCCGGTTTATTATCGCATTCCACCGTGTCCATGGATTGATATCCGGTTCTTACCTTTATTATATTGCTATCCGACGGGTACACTTGCCCGATGTGTGTGTGATTAGTCTTTGGTGAAAACCCTTTTTAAAACTCAAACTGTGTGAAAAATACTTATAAAAATATATATATATATAATTTCCAGCACATCAAGTTTTTGGCACCGTTGCCGGGGACACGGTTTTGCGAGAACGACTGGAATTGATTTTTAGTCATTTAGTATATATTTCTTGTGCATATCGTACCTTCTTGTTTGTTATTTGCAAATTTCGTGTATAGTTATTTTAAATCTAACTTGTCTTGCAGATCGTGTATGTCCTCAACTCTCGCCGCGAAGGTTATTGAGTCGTCTTCCGAGTCGGAGCGCGATCTTCATCAGAGATTGCGGGCCCATTCCCGATTCATGGCCTAGTTACTAGAACTTGACGAGGTTGTTGTTGACGAGGTAGAAGAGATGGCGGACGCGGATGCAGGTAGGACGCTTTTGGATTTTGGCAAACCGACACTTGAGGGTTTGGAGTCGATCTTCAATAGGCCGACTGTTGGAGCGCATCAGTTTGAGATCAAATCCAGCATCATACAGATGGTGCAGAACATGTGGCAATTTGACGGCAAGGATCACGAGGATCCCAATACTCATCTGGCCGGTTTCTTAGAGATTTGCGCCACATTCAAAATCCATGACGCTACCGACGATGCTATTCGGCTTCGATTGTTCCCGTTTTTCTTACGGGATCGAGCCAAGGCTTGGTTACTGTCACTTCCCCCTAGGTCCATTAGTACTTGGGACCAGATGGCTGCTAAATTCTTAGAGAAGTACTTCCCTCTGGAGAAAACAGCAAAATTGAGGGCTAGGATTCTTTCTTTCCAACAGGATGACGGGGAGACGATCTATGAAGCGTGGGAGAGATTCAAGGAACTGATAAGGAAAGTTCCCCACCATGGATTGTTGAAGTGGCAGCAGTGTGAGACCTTCTACAATGGTCTAGATATGACAGGGAAGCAGCTGATTGACGCATACGCGGGTGGAGACATTGGAACAAAGACACCCCAGGAGGAGTATAACTTGTTGGAGAAGGTGGCGTCGAAGAGCTATACGTAGCATACTTCCCGAGCGAGGACTCAGAGGCAGGGCGTCCATCACGTGGATGGAATCACCTCTTTAGCTGCCCAGGTGGAAGCACTTTCCATCAAGATCGATCAGATGCAGGTCCACAAGGCCTAGTCCTTGTGTGAGTTATGTGGTGGGCGCATCCCACGAGTTCTTGTCAGATTGGGGATCTACGGACCCACGAGCAGGTTGACTTCATGTCTAACCAGAATCGTCCCTAGAACAACCCCTACAGCAACCCATATAATCCGGGGTGGAGGAATCACCCAAACTTCAGTTGGAAGTCTAGCAACAGTGGCTGGAACCCACCCGGATTCACTCAGCGCCCACCATTCCAGCATCAGTCCCACCAATCTCAGGGACAGGGTTCCATTCCAGACCTCATCAGGGCCAGTTTCACAGCCAAGGTTCTAGCAGTGGTCCTCCGCCGGCATCTGAGGGTAAATCCAGTTTAGAGGACATGGTTTCACGGCTGCTTGCCAACTCTGAGAGTCAGAATCAGTTGGTCGAGAAGCAGAACCGTTACATGGAGGAGCGTTTTCATACGCATGAGACTGAGCTGAGGAATTCGAAAGCTTCGATCCAGACCATAGAGTATCGGATTGGGCAGATCGCGAAGCTTCTTTCTGAGAGATCGCCAGGTGGCCTGCCTAGCAACACTGAGGCCAATCCTAATGCCCATGTGGAGACAATCACCTTGAGGAGCGGTAGAGACACAGGACCAAATCCACCGTTCCCTGTGCATGAGTCATCCGAGGAGGAGGTTGTGAATGAGATTCCGGATGAGACACCACCGAGGGGTAAGCCAGCGAGCACATCGCGCCCTCGAGACGCTGTGAGAGATTACGTTTCCCCCGTTCCATACCCAGGCAGGTTAAAAAAAAGAAGATGGAGGAGCAGTATGGTAAGTTTTTGGGGTTGTTTAAGCAGTTGCATATCAACTTGTCATTTGTGGAGGCTCTAGCTCAGATGCCTAAGTATGCGAGGTTCTTGAAGGACATCCTCACGAACAAGAGGAAATTGGAGGAGTTATCTCATGTGACGCTGAACGAGGAGTATTAGGCCGTGCTTCAGAACAAGCTGCCCGAGAAGAGGAGATATCCGGCGAGTTTCACCATCCCCTATTTGATAGGGAGCTTGTCGGTCATCAATGCCCTAGCTGACCTTGGTGCTAGCATTAACCTCATGCCATATGCGGTCTTTGCTAAGCTTGAGTTAGGAGAACCTAAATCGACACGCATGAGTATCCAGCTTGCCGATCGTTCGGTCAAGTATCCGCGAGGGATAGTGGAGAATATGTTGGTTAAGGTTGATCGTTTTGTGTTTCTAGTAGACTTTGTGATTCTGGACATGGATGAGGACAAGAATGTCCCTATTATACTAGGTCGACCATTCCTGGCCACCGCCAAGGCCCTGATTGATGTGTATTCGGGCCGGCTTTCACTGAGGGTGGACGAAGAGGAGGTGACCTTTGGCGTTGGGAGATCCATGCAGCACACCCAGAATCAGGATGATTCAATCTACTTTGTTGAGACCGTCTATTCTTGTGTGAGTGATCATCTCCAGGACATAATTTAGCTCCATAGTCAAGCATTTGATTTTGGATCCAGATGACCTGTGCACAGCAGCTTGAAGCTGCAATGTATTCTGCTTCAGCTGTTGAAGTAGAGACACATGTTTGCTTTTTGCATTGCCAAGAGATGAGCCTTCCTCCAAGAAATTGACATCCCCCAGATGTGGACTTTTTGTCCAAGTTACAACCCCCATAGTCACTGTCAGTGTAGGCATAGAGACTTACATTTCCATTCTTTGGATACCATAGCCCAAGTTTTGGAGCTCCCTTTAGGTATCTAAGGATCCTTTTGACAGCTTGAAGATGAGACATTTTTGGAGCTGCTTGAAATCTTGCGCAGAGACAAACTGCAAACATGATATCTGGTCTTGAGGCAGTGAGATACATGAGAGACCCTATCATTGCTCGGTACTGATGTTGATCAATGTCTTGTCCTTCTTTATCCGGAGATAATTGATGGTGCACTTGCATAGGAGTTCTTGCAGCAGAGCAGTCAGCCATTTTGAACCTCTCCAAGATGCTTTTGACATACTTGGATTGACTTATGAAGATTCCATTTGGTACTTATTTGACTTGAAGTCCTAAAAAGAAATTTAGCTCACCCATTGAACTCATTTCAAATTTGGAATGCATCAGAACTTCAAAGTCTTTGCAGAGCTTCTTTCTTGTAGATCCAAAGATAATGTCATCAACATAAATCTGGACTAACAAAATTTCTCCCCCTTCATCTTTGATGAAAAGTGTCTGATCAATGGCCCCCCTTCTGAAGTTGTTGCTAAGTAGATATCTAGATAAAGTTTCATACCAGGCTCTTGGGGCTTGGTGTAAGCCATAGAGAGCTTTGTCCAGTTTTAAGACCTTATTTGGATGTGCAGGATCCACAAAGCCTGGAGGCTGTTTGACATAGACCTCTTCACCAATCTTGCCATACAAAAAGGCACTCTTCACATCCATTTGATAGATCATAAAGTTTTTGGATGCTGCATATGCCAGAAAGATTCTGATGGCTTCCAGACGTAAAACAGGAGCAAAGACTTCATCATAGTCAATGCCTTCTTCTTGAGTGTAACCTTGAGCTACCAGTCTGGCTTTGTTCTTGACCACAATGCCCCTTTCATCTTGCTTGTTTCTGAAAACCCATCTTGTTCCAATGGCTGTTTGACCAGGTGGAAGATCAACAAGCTTCCAAACATCTTGTCTTTTGAATTGCAGCAATTCTTCCTGCATTGCTTCAATCCAGCTGTTGTGCTTGAGAGCTTCATCAATCTTCTTGGGTTCCACCTGAGATAGAAAGCAAGAGAACAAACAAATGTTGGCTTCATGAGACTTACTTCTTGTCTGGATACCTGTGTGGACTTGGCCAATGATGTTTTCCAAAGGATGCTCTTTGTTTATTCTCTGTGCTGGTATCACATCCAGCCGTATTCCCTCTTCAAGATTACTTTGGTTTAGATCAGGATTGTCTTCAGTTTTGAGGAGAGGAGCTTGGAGGTTCTGATCAGAGGCCTCTTCATCAGAGGCCTCTTCAGCATGGATTGAGGAGGCTTCATTAAAGATTTCTTGGTCAGAGAGATTGCTGCTTGTGGTGTTGGAAGTACCGGCTTCACCTGTACTGGCTTCAATAGCTTCTGCCACTGATGGAGGATTAATGGATGGCCTTTTCATCCTGATGAAGGGACTGGGAAAATCCAGTCTGTAGTCAGAAGAGGAGGTTGAGGCAGAAGATGTTGATTTTGAAGAGGAAGACTCCATATTTGAGAATATGAGAGGCTCAAATATCTGGGTGAAGGAGTCTATATCAAAGAGCCAGTTAGGACCTTTGCCTTGTTCACAGACAACATGTTCCCTGCATTCCACATTAGCAGATTCTTCCACAATCCGAGTCCTAGAATTGAACACTCGGTAGGCCTTTGATTGAGAGGAGTAACCCACAAAGTAACCTTCATCAGACTTTGCACCGAATTTAGGAAGAACTCCATGTGTGATGAGGATGGTACATGGACATCCAAAGGGCTTCAGGAAGCTAATGTAGGGAAATCTTTTGAGCCATAGTTCATAGGGTGTTTTCTGGAGAGGCTTAACAATAAGGACTCTATTCTGCACATAACAAGCTGTGCTTACTGCTTCCGCCCAGAAAGTAAGGGGCAGCTTTGAGTCAGCCAACATAGATCTTGCTGATTCAATCAGAGTCCTGTTTCTTCTTTCAGCAACCCCTTTTTGTTGAGGGGTTCTTGGAGCACTGTATTGCCTTTCAATGCCCTTGCTCTCACAGAAACTGTTCAAAGTGTGATTTTTGAACTCTGTTCCCTGATCACACCTTATGATCTTTACCTTCAGATTGCTTTGATTCTCTACCCTAAGAATATAGGATTTGAGAATCTCAGCAGTTTCATCTTTTGTTCTTAGGAAGAATACCCATGAGAATCTGGAGAAGTCATCAGTTATCACCAGACAGTAGGACTTTTTGCCCATTGACATGACATTCGTAGGACCAAAGAGATCCATATGCAGTAGCTGGAGAGGGGTGTCATTTGTGTTCAATGTCTTGGGCTTGTGGGAACTCTTGTGTTGTTTTCCCTTCAAGCAGGCAATGCAGTGATCGTCTAGCTGGAATTCTTTGTCAGGAAGCCCTCTGACAAGATTGTCCTTCACTAATTTATTGATTGTTTTGATGTTAACATGGCTTAACCTCCTGTGCCAGAGAGCGGATTCATCAACTGATGCCTTCGACAGAAAACATGAAACACTACCATATGGAGTGGCTTCATTCATGTCAAGCATATATAAGTTGTCCTTTCTACGAGCAGTTAGGAGAATCTTCTCTGGAGGGGGTTTAGATAGGCTAGGAGCTAACACGAAACATTCTTTGTCAGTGAAGAGCATCCAATGCTTTTGATCACATACTTGGGAAACACTCATGAGATTGAAGTCAAGTTCTTTAACATAGTTGACTCTTTCAATACTCATCCTTTCATTGGACACAGTTCCTTGTCCAGTGATAGATCCACCCTTTGAGTCACTCCCAAAGACAACATATCCTCCATTGAAATGTCTGAAGTTAGAGAGGATGGACCTGTTGCCTGTCATGTGCCTGGAACAGCCGCTATCTACCACCCAAGAATTGTGTTTATTGCCTAGCTGTCCCTGCACATGGAAGATATCTAATTAGTGGGAGGATCATTGTAGCATGCAGCATTGTAGAAGATCGTTGCTAATTTGCCATTGTCAGCATGCTTACAGTCAATGGAACCAGTAGTTATGCTTGGAGATTGCTTGGCCTTCCATTGCTGTGTTGGTGGTTTTCTAGCTTTCTTTACATTGTCGGCAGAAGATGTTGTTGCTGACAATTCTGGCTTATCCGCAGCCGATTTTGCTGCTGAAGACTTTGCTGGAGCAGTAGCAGTTTTTGCTGCTGGAAGCTTTATTTTGGATTTTCCTTTGTCAGCAGCAGATACTTTTGCTGCTGATGCCGTTGTTTTTGATTTTGCTTTGTCCGCAGCAGAGACTTTTGCTACTGAAGGCTTTGCCTTTGGTTTCCTGGACTTTACTCTATCAGCGGCGATTTTGTTTGCTGCTGATGGGGTGAACACAGATGAACGATTTGTAATCTGGTTAAAAGGGTTGAACTTGCATGTTGCAGCAAAGAGGTTTGATTCCCCACATATGATGCAAGTTTGTTGAGGTTTCTGCATCTTCAATCTTTGAGGGGATAGAGATTCTCTGAAATTTGTTGCCTTTGCATCATAGCTTCTCACCTGTTTGTTTCTGTTTGTTTTCTCAAAGGCATGCTGCTTTGAGTTTCTTTGGTGTTCACGGTAGTAGAAGCAGGTGCTGGCAGTGTGGTTATATCTGGCACACACAAAGCATGATTTTGCCAGTTTGTCTTTTGAAAGGTAGACATAGTCCTTTCTTTGGAACAGATCCTTGAAGTTCCATGGATGGGCTTTGTTATGTTCAAAGGTGGCTTCTTCTAGGGTCCTTCGAACATATGGAACCTTTTCTTCAGGTTTACAACATGCATCAGATACCTTTCTCTTTGTGATTGGCATGAACTGAGGCTTGGAGTTTGTGGATCCTGATGTCTGTCCCTTTTCAATGTTTAGCTTTCTTCCACCTGGAGGATAGCTGATCTTGATCTGTTTGAATGGTACAGGGGCTGGAACAGCTGGGAGAACAGCAGGAACTGCAACTCTATTCAGAACAGCTTCAGATGGGGTTGTACTGGTTTCATCATGGTCTGAGTAGGTTGACTCAGATTCCGATGAGGTAGTGCAGTCTTCCACAAAACATGCATCCATTGAAGGATCAAGGTTTCGGTTTGCCGTGTCAAGATTTGCAGTATTGAAGCTTGGTTCGTGAATGGCAACATAGTCAGCAGGAGGAGGAACTGTCTTGTACTCGTCATCATGATATCCAAGTCCAGTTTTTACCCTTTCATGGACTTGAATATCTAACAATGTTTGTAATTTTTTTAGATGAAAATTCATATTTTTCAACATGAACTTTCTGTTCAGCCAGTTCAGCTCTGGTAGCTTTAAGTTTTACTAATAGATCATCAATCTGAGTTTCAAGATTGGTTTGTTCATGTTTTAATGAAGAAATCTCTTTCTTAAGGCAGTTAATCTTTTCTTTGTAACTGTCTTCGACCTTTTTTAATTCAGATTTCATTTGGTGAAACTCTTCATTTTGATCTATTAGATTTTGGTTATGCTTTCTATAACCTAAAACTTTGTCAATGCAAGCTTGAGAGCAAAGATGTTCAAATACCTGAGGTGGTATCTCTGCATTGTCTGCCATAAGTGCTTGGTTGGAGGCAGGAACATCTTCATATTGAAAACTCCAGTCAAATTCTGTAGTTCCAACATTTGCACAGGCTGCAGTTTGTGCTGGAGGAGTTCCTTGCTGCTGCCTGGGCTGACCTTGGTAACCTTGTCTTTGATGGCTGGCACCCTGATTGGCTTTGGGTGCCTTGCACTCCCTAGCAAAGTGACCCATTTGGTTACAGTTGTAACAAAGGATCTTGCTTTTATCAAGCCCAACTCTGGTGTTTGAGTTGTTGCTTGGAACTGATCTCCCGGTTCTAGAATAAAACCTTTTTGCTCTGAGGGAGAGCATGGCATATGAGTGCTGAATATCCATTTCTTCAAGATCATCTGGATGAAAGCATTCCAGATCCTCCTTTATGAAGTACATGCTGCTTGAGTTGTCAGAGACAAAAGCAGTAGAGGTTGGCTGTTGAGGAGGTGCATCAAGAAGAAATGGTGATGAGTTGGATTGTGAAGCAGTTGGTGTTTGAGGATGAGTAACAATGGGAGGATAGTAGTTGCTTGCACTAGGACCAGAATGATCAGAGTGAAGCGCTGAGGTGGTGGTGGAGGAAGTGGTAGCTGATTGATAACTGGAGCTCCTTTCTTTAGCTTGAATCATTTCTAATTCATAGGTTTTGAGCATGCCAAAGAGCTCAGTCATCTGAAGAGTCTTCAGATTCTCTGTTCTTCTGATGGACACTGTATATAATGTCCAACAACTAGGAAGAGATCTTATGAACTTCTTGAGAATGTCTTCATTCTCCAGCTTTACCTTGGAGCACTGCAGTTCTCCAACCAGGTACGTGTACCTGTTATATAAAACTGTTAGTGACTCACCTTCCTTCCAGACGAAGTTTTCATACTGTTGCTTGAGAATGTCACGTCTGTTCTCCTTGACCTCCTCAGATCCAGCAAACATCTTTTCCAAGGCTCCCCATAACTCCTTTGCAGTTTTGTGAGCCTTGAAGTTGTGAAAAACTTCATTTGGAAGGCACATTTGGATAGATCCTAATGCCTTGAAGTCCACCTCCATTTTCTTTATGTCTTCTTCAGAATACTTGGAGGGTTCCTTCGGAACTAGTGGTCCTCCGGAGTCAGCAGAGGCCACCATGGGAACATAAGGTCCATCTCTTATGGATTTCCACATTCCGTATTCATGGTAGCAGAAGAACTTTCCATATGGTTCTTCCACATATCATAGTCCTCCCCAGACACCAACCTCGGTGGTCGGTTGATACTGCCGATGTCTTCAGATCCATGACTTTGTGCCATTTTGTTTTGTGTGACTTGATCAAGAATAGAGTTTTGAATAGAATCAGAAAGTGATTAAACAAATGTTAGTTTGTTTAATCTTGAGCCAAAGCTCTGATACCACTTGTAGGATCGTAAGATTACAAGGTGATTCTGTTCTAGTTGATATTGGCGGAAACAATAGCAACCAACAAAGTAAACAAGTAAACAGCAAGAATACTGATAAATGCACTGTTGTATTAGACTTCAAAGATTACAAGTTTACAAGTAAAACACTATCAAGAAGCACTATCAAGGCACACTTTGTTCGAAGTGTTTACAAGATATATATAGTAACTTAGAATCAAGACAGACCCTTGATTCTAAGGATCAGATATAACACAAGCCGTTGATCTTGTTTATTAATCTAAATTACACGCAAAGGCTAATCTAGTTAACTTTACTGAAACGTCTTCTTTCGCATCATTGTTTGCATGCTTGGAGAAGCGCGTTATTGTCCTTTATTGGTTGCACCATTGAGGTTCCTTCTGCTTGGAGTGTGGCAGTTGCTTTTACAGAAAGGTGTCAGAGGCGCTTCACATGGATAGTCAGCTGCAACGTTTGGTCTTCAGAGAATAAAGCTATCAGCAGCAGAGATGAGAATAATGCTGCTGATAAGCCTATCAGCAGCAACTTGTGTTGAACGCTGCTGATAAACCTATCAGCAGCAACAAGTGTTGAATGCTGCTGATAAGCCTATCAGCAGCAACAAGTGTTGAATGCTGCTGATAAGCCTATCAGCAGCAACATGTGTTGAATGCTGCTGATAAGCCTATCAGCAGCATTTGTACTTAGAATAACTTGGTAGCAATCAGTCTTTGGTTCTACAAAGAGTCCCTGGACACGCAGATTATAGGAGGGGAGACACTAGATCCAGTTGGTGAGGATCAGTTCATGGAGCAGGTGTATGACCTAAAGGGCTTTGAGATCCCCCCGTGTCCAGAGGTATTTGAGATTGTTGATAGAGAGTCTGAGCCGAAAGATCGGCCTTCTGTTGAGGACCCACCACATGTTGAGCTTAAGGAGCTCCCGAGCCATTTAGAGTATTCCTTTTTAGATGGTGAGTCTCGATTACCTGTTATTATCGCCTCTAATTTGATGAGTGATGAGAAGGACAGGCTATTGAAGGTTCTGAAGCAGCACAAGCAGGCCATTTCATGGAGGATTATGGACATTATGGGAATTAATCCCTCTTTTTGTACTCATAAGAATATTTCAGGCCAGTTGTGAAGCACCAGAGAAGGTTGAACCCGAACATGCAGGAGGTGGTGAAGAAAGAGGTGATTAAGCTACTCGACGCTGGTTTGATTTATCCCATCTCTGATTCACCCTGGGTTAGCCCGGTTCAGGTTGTTCCCAAGAAGGGAGGTATGACTGTTATCACCAATGAGAGGAATGAGCTGATTCCTACTCGTACAGTCATAGGTTGGAGGGTTTGCATCGATTACCGCAAACTCAATGATGCTACCAGGAAGGACCATTTTCCCCTCCCGTTCATTGATCAGATTTTGGAGAGATTGTCGGGGAAGATATTCTACTGTTTCCTGGATGGCTTCTCTGGCTACTTTCAGATCCCGATTGCTCCTAAGGAGCAGGAGAAGAGGACATTCACATGTCCATATGGCACATTTGCTTATCGGCAGATGCCCTTTGGATTGTGCAATGCTCCGGCCACTTTCCAGCGTTGCATGGTGGCCATTTTTCATGATATGATCGAGGACTCCATGGAGGTTTTCATGGATGACTTTTCTGTGTTTAGGAGCTCCTTTGATCATTGTCTCAGGAATCTGAAGAGGATGTTGGCCAGGTGTGAGGAGGCCAACCTGGTGTTGAATTAGGAGACGTGCCACTTCATGGTGAAAAAGGGCATTGTGCTTGGGCACAAGGTTTCACGAGCGAGGATTGAGGTTGATCGAGCTAAGATCGATACCATATCTAAGTTGCCCCCGCCCACTTCTATGAAATCTATTCGGAGTTTCCTTGGTCACGCGGGCTTTTACAGACGCTTCATTAGAGATTTTTCTAAGATTGCCCTACCGATGACCCAACTTCTTGAGAAGGAAGCCCAGTTTGTGTTCTCCGACGAGTGCCTTGGTGCATTCAATCTGTTGAAGCAGAAGTTGGTGAATGCCCCTATCATGGTGGCTCCTGATTGGAAGCTGCCTTTTGAGATTATGTGTGACGCGAGTGATTTCTCTGTTGGGGCAGTCTTAGGACAGAGGAGAGAGAAGCAGTTTCACCCGATTTATTATACGAGCAAGACGCTCAATGACGCACAGGAGCACTACACCACAACTAAGAAGGAGCTCCTAGCCGTTGTCTTCGCTTTCGATAAATTCCGGTCATACCTCATCCTATCCAAGACCATTGTATTCACTGACCATGCAGCTCTTCGGCACCTGTTTAGCAAGCAGGATGCCAAACCCTGACTGATCCGGTGGGTTTTGCTGCTTCAGGAGTTTGACATTGAAATCCGCGATAAGAAGGGCGGGGAGAATGTCGCTGCGGACCACTTGTCCCGTCTTGAGTGCTCAACTTCATCTGAGCTAGTGGGGTCATCCATAAATGATAATTTCCCCCACGAGTCTCTCATGCACATACAGACACAGTATAAGGAGTGTCCTTCGTTTGCAGATTTTGCAAACTTTCTTGCTAGTGGGATCGTGATTAAGGGCTTAACGCATCAGCAGAAGCGAAAGTTCTTTGCGGATGTGAAGCACTATCTTTGGGAGGATCCCTATCTATTTCGGGTTAGGGCTGATCAGATCGTGCGCAGGTGTGTGTTTGGTGATGAGGCACATCAGGTGCTTAGACACTGCCACGAGGGCCCGATAGGAGGACACCATGGAGCCACTTTAACCGCGAAGAAGGTCTTTGACGCCGGTTTCTTCTGGCCTACCATCTTCCGGGATGCTCATGAGATGATCCGAGCTTGTGACGCTTGCCAGAGGGCGAGCAACATTTCGTCGAGGAACGAGATGCCCCAGAACAGCATCCAGATTTGTGAGATTTTTTATGTCTGGGGTATTGATTTTATGGGACCTTTCCCAGATTCTCGTGGCAACCGATATATCCTAGTGGCCGTTGATTATGTTTCGAAGTAGGCGGAGGATCAAGCCTTGCCCACTAATGATGCTAGGGTGGTTGTCTGTTTTTTAAGAAGCTGTTCTCACGCTTTGGTGCCCCCAAAGACCTTATTATTGACCGTGGGACTCATTTATGTAACTCCCAGTTGGAGAAAGCGCTATCACGATATGGTGTGAACCATAGATTCTCCACAGCCTACCATCCACAGACCAGTAGATAGGTAGAGGTCACGAACCGGGGCATAACGCGGATTTTGGAGAAAATGGTTGGTCAGAACCGTAAGGATTGGTCAGACAGGTTAGATGATGCACTTTGGGCTTTTCGGACTGTATATAAGACGCTTATTGGTACCACACCATTTAGGTTGATCTATGGGAAAGCGTGCCTTCTTCCGGTGGGGTTAGAGCACAAGGCTTATTGGGCATTGAAGGCGGTGAATCTTGACATGGTGAGTGTGGGTGAGAACCGTTTCACTCAGATTCACGAGCTTGATGAGCTGAGGAATCAAGCATATGCAAACTTCGTAATTTACAAGGAGCGCACCAAGAGTTTGCATGACCGGCGCTTGAAGGACAAAAAGGAATTCCGAGTGGGTGGTCGTGTGCTGCTTTACAACTCTAGGTTGCGATTGTTTCCCGTGAAGTTGAAGTCCTGATGGACGGGTCCCTACACAGTTTGGGAGGTGTTTCCTTATGGGACCGTCGATATTGAGCATGAAGATGGAAGGATCTTCAAAGTCAACGATATCGTCTCAAACCATACATCGACGGACCGGTTGACTCGGCATTGGAGGTAGTGGACCTCCACCCCATGGACTAATTAATTCGGGGACTTGAGTCTAGCTAACGAATCGTTAATAAACTTAGCCTGTTTCGGTATCATCTTTGGTAGCATTTCCTAGATTTTATTTCTATCTTTATTTTCCATTTTTTCTATTTTTTTTCTAGGATTTTACCATTTATTTTTGAGTTTAGGTTATCGGGATGTGTTTTTGGATCGAGCGGATTTGGGATAGTGATTAGGATGTCTCAGGTATGTCTTCTGAATTTTTAGAAATTTTAGTTTGGAAGAATCGCAGTCGGGTTTGGTACAAGTTGCATAAAAATTAGGATTTTCTGTTAGCCGGGCAAGAGACACGGTCATGCCTCCCTATGGGCGCGGTAGTGCCTCTAACCCTAGGCGCGGTCGTGCCTAAGCACGTGGCGCGGTCGTGCCTCCGTAATTGGGGGCGGTTTAAATTAATTTTCAATGACAGAATTCTCATTTCCCCCCAACGAAACCCCCATATTTATGATTTTCTTCTCTTCCAGATTCCTTGTTTCCGTTTCTTCGAATTAAGGTACGTGCCCGAAATCCTATACTCTTCGTTTTATGTTTAGGATTAGGATCATCATCATTTTGTGTTTGAAAACTTAGGATTTTAATTACTTTTAGGATTTCTTCAAATTTTCCCTTTTGGTCTATGTTTGTAGTTAGTTTAGGTTAGAAACGTTGTTTAAGTCCTCCCAGGATGATGTTTTTGCAAAAGCCCCTCCATAAACAAGTAGAAAATGGCGAATTTTGAAATCTGAAAACCTTAAAATGGTTTGAGCACGGTCGTGCTCATGAACAGGCGTGGTCGTGCTTGGCTTTTGAATCTCAGGAGACATTGGTTTGGTCAAGCACGGTCGTGCCACTTATGAGCGTGGCCGTGCCTATTGGATTTTTCCATGGTGCGGTCGTGACCGCACCTGGCGCTACCATGTTGCCGAGCTCTTGCGCCCGTGGTCGACCACAGATCGACCGTGGTCTAGTCAATTGACCTTGGCGCGGTCGTGTACCTTCCTAGGCGCGACCGTGCCCCCTTCATACTTAGGTCAGAAACTTCATAAATTCACTCTAACACCTTCATAACTGTTCTGATTTCATTTTTGTTGTTGTACAGATGGCCGGCAACAGGGACCACCTGTACCTTGAGTTTGACTTGAACGAGCACGAGTACGAGGCTCGTCTGGATGTGTTATGGCCTCGCCGAGGCCAGATTTTGGCCGCTCGTAGTCTAGAGTCGGCTGCTATCGACGCCATCGGTCAAAGGTACCGATGGAATGATCTTGTCAACGCCCGTGGCGCCGTTTGTTCAGGCTCCACGCTACACAGTATGTTGATCTTGTGATGGAGTTCTTTTCCACCTATGAGTTTGATTACCCACGTGACGACTTGGAGAGGCCCGAGACTATCAGGTTTAGATTAGGTGGGGAGTGGCGAGTGATGTCGGTTGCTAGGTTTGGGAGGTTCCTAGGTTTGTATACGAGGCACGAGCTCCCGACCGAGTTATTTACTGATGGTATCACAGAGTTCCCGAGCGAGGAGGATAAAGACCAGTTCTGGCACGACTTTGGATCTGGGATGTATGATCCGAGTTTGACCAATGCTTCGAGCCTTCGAGATCCATTACACTGTGTGTTGCATCGTTGCATCGTCTATTCCATTTCTGGTAGAGGTCAGCGGGAGACTGTGATGAATCTGAGAGTTGTTCTACCTTTATTGCCTTGTACGCCCGCGCAATTGTAATCTTGCGCACTGCATTGCGGGGTACTTGGTTAATAGTTCAGGGCGCGAGGTTACCAGCGCCATCTGTGGAGGTCACTTTGTGACCAAGCTTGCAAGGCATTTTCAGCTGTTGATAGACGAGCTCGTTGGCTATTTAACCCCGGTGGCCGAGACCGTAGTGATGACCGTGCAGACATTGAGGAATATGCACGTGGCTCATCGCGCACCGGGGGAGTTCGATTGGTAGATAGATAGGGTCGGGTCTGGGATCCAGATCATCCGGGTCCAGACCCCGCCGTTGTTCAGGCCGGGGAAGAGGCCATCGCCGCCTCCCACCAGGCACATGCAGCTCACCAGGAGCACGAGCATGCAGAGCACCACGATGTTAATCTGATTGTTCCACCACCCCCTCCTCCGCCTCCACCACCACCTCCGGTTACCATCACCCACGACCAGTTCATGCGCTACTGGGCCTGGCAGTACGAGGTCCAGTGTGTCGCTGCTGCTGCTGGCTGGACACCATACGTGGTTCCCCTCCCATTCTTCCTGCAGCCACAACCACCACCTTCACCCCCACACCATTAGTCACCACCACCATCTCCACAACCACAACCACCACCTTCACCACTACACCATCAGTCGCCACCACCATCTCCACAGCATCAGCCACCACCTTCACCACCGCACCCTCAATCACCACCAGCAGCAGGAGGCGAGGGAGGCGGCGCATGCAGTGGGAGTAGTACCTCCCATTGCCTTTTGGTATCATTTTTGTGAGTTGTACTTGGTTGTATTTTGTACAAACTTTGTTATCACGCTTCGGCGTTTGTGATTGTTCTTTCTTTGTACTTTATTTTCGATGTACTGTATGTGGATATTTATCTTTACATTTCTGTTTATATTTTGGCTTGATGTTACCGGTCCTGTTTGATGTGGTTAGTCTTGAGTAGATCTTGGAATTGTGGAACTGCGTGGAACGCCATTCTTGTGGGTAGGCTTTTTGCGTTTGACCGAGATCGACACGAGGGAAGTTTCAGTTCTCGCTTCACACTCTATTTTTTGTTTCCCACACCCGAACACATCCACTAGTTAGCCACGTTGAGCCTATCCCGTGTTTTTCTTTTATTACCCACATTTACACCACCACATAGCCATATTAGCCTTTTTATTATTTTTCTATCCGTGTTAGAAATCCGGTTGGCTAATGTTTTAACTTTTTAGTTTCTATTATCGTTGTAATTTTTAATTCTTGAGAAGTTTTTAGCTAAGAAACGATGCATATTGACTTAGTTTCCTTCAAAAGAAAATAAAAGAAATAGTGATAGATTCAAAAAAAATCATCACCAAAATTAGGTGAATTATAGCCGATTAGAGCAATTTTGTGAGCAAAGATAGAAAGAATTCGGTTGTTAGCTCTTATCTATACGAAAGTATTAGTTACTTTATTGATTCATAGTAGAAGTTATTTTTAGTTTTTGAGTTAGCATAACCGCCGGGTTTTTAGCCATTTAGCCACTTTTAAATACCACTTACCTACCCCTAACCATTGCCAAGTTACAACCCGTTCAAATTCCTCTTGATTTATGCTTTGTTTCATGTTAGTTGGTAGAGATTTGATCTTTTAGCAAGCTTATGATTTATGCATATTCATTGTCTTGGCATTTGAGTGTTCTATACATACACCATTACTTGTATGATCATATATATACCCGAGTGTGTGTGAACATTGTGAGAAGCATAAAGTTGGATGCTAATGATTTCCTAGGCTTATTCATTTGCTCATTCGGTTGTTACTTCATTGGGCTCCTTGGGTTTCATTTAGTCAACTTTGAATTTCTTGAAAAACTTGTCAAACCTTTATAAGTTTATTAATGCTTACGGTTTTCTGAATTGATCTTTAGTGCCATTGAAAGTTTTGTTTTGTTTTGATTCTTGCTTGAGGACAAGCAATGTTCAAGTGTGGGGTTGTTTGATGTGTTAGAATTTACACATCTTTTTGGCACAAAACTTCACTCATTTCACGATCAATTCTTGGTTATTTCCAACGTTTAGACACTTATTTGATTCATTTCCAGTTTTGTAGGTTTTTGTGAAGCTGAGTGAACAAACATGGGAATTCCAGGATAAAGATTAAGTTTTTAGGGTTTCTGAGGTAGAGGCACGGTCGTGCCACCTACTTGGCACGACCGCGCCAAGCCAGGAAACCCTAGGCACAGTCGCGCCCCGTACCTGGCACGACCGCGCCAAGGCACTTCCTCGAGCACAACCATGCTCCAACACCCCCACGGCTGCGTGTAATCTCGTGAGTCTGACCAGCCGTACTTCCTTGTTCAATGGGACCCAATAGAAGCTCCGGATCGGTCAACCCTCTGCACCACGACCATGCTAGTTCCCTGACACGGTCGCGCCCCAGTGACAGGCACGGTCGTTCCTTCCCTCCTAGTGCGGTCGTGCCTTCCCTCCTAATGCGGTCGTGTCTCCCCAATTCTATAAATACATGAGCCATTCTCTCATTCAGACATTCAGCAACCAGAGCAAAAACCTACTGTTTGAGCTCCGAACCAGCCTTGTTCCAGCCATATTTCAAGCATCTTGGAGAGATTACAACATCAAGAGGATCACCATACATCAACAACAACATCTAAGCTCATAGGAGTGATTTGATTCTTGTTTTCATAGCATGTTTCTTACTATTTTTCCCTGCTTATTTTTCATTCTTGTGCTCATGATGAGCTAAAACTCTTGTTCACTTTGGTTTAGATGAAGTTTAGAATCGTTTGACAACATTCATGGATTATTGGCAATTATTATGTTAATGTTATGACAATCTTATGATTATTCTTCAATGAAATTATTTATTCAAGTATCTAAAGTTGTTTTCAAGGCTTGTATTTGTGTATACCATATTATGTTGGAAAACTTATGGTTTATGCTTGTATTCAAGGATTAGTGTATGTTTGTATGCTAGTTTATGGCATTTAACTAGGAATGGTGGATGAAGTCTTGTCTATGATTTATGATCCTTGTATGTGTATCCTTATGCTTATGTTTGGAAAGACAAAGTGTTTGTTATGGTGTTTCATGCTTAGCTTTATGTTTGTCTAGGATTTGTTGACGCATTCTCCTAATTGATATGAATTTGTATGAACATTGTATGTTGAAGAAATGCATGTGGTTGTCTAATTAAATCAACTTGAGGTGGGTAGTATGTTTCTCATATTATCTTTCCAACTAGTTGTTGGATTGGTGTACCTTAATCGGAAGCTAGTCCAATCTTTATAAACATTGACATGATTACAACACGTGAGCTTCATTGCATGATTTTAGGTGGTTAATTTGTGTTATTCATTCTAGCTTTCCGAACGGTCATATGATTAGATGTCTTTGACGAGAACTTGGTCAATCTATGTTTCGTGTATTTGTCATGTTTCTATGACTGTATTGAATGTATTCTAGATGGATTCAACACCGAAGTTATCTTTTCTCCTTGATTGTTTGATTTGTGATTTTAGTCTAGTTTTATATAAATTGCATGTTAGTTAATTAAACAAACTCTTTAAAATATCTTTTTACCATCACTTGATTGAATCTTAGTTCCGGTTTATTATCGCATTCCACTGTGTCCATGGATTGATATCCGGTTCTTACCTTTACTATATTGCTATCCGACGGGTACACTTGCCCGACGTGTGTGTGATTAGTCTTTGGTAAAAACCCTTTTTAAAACTCAAATTGTGTGAAAAATACTTATAAATATATATATATATATATATATATATATAATTTCCAACACATCAACGCTCGATTCAAAATTCTTCAAACCGAGCTAAACAATCATATGCCAATACTAGTGGGAGCAAGTAATTTGCTCAACGGCGATACGAAGAGGTAACAAAAATTGTTAATATTATCTAAAAATATATTCATAAGTTAGTCAAATATTAGTAATATTATTTTTGTTGTTTATAGGTGCAACAAAGTGGAAGCGCCAACCTAATTGATGGTTGGAGACGTATGCACACTTCTCACGGCACATGGGTCAACGATCGGGCATAAAACGATTGGGTAACTATATATATTTTGTTATTATGTTGCGAATCAAAGTATAAATGAATCAAAATGACACGTACCCATTCTAAATGGGTCAAAATTACTCGTTTAACACAAGTCCACTAATACATGTATATTATTGCGTTTTGATACCTTTATTGTAGGGTTATTGTAGTTTGACAAATTATTTACGTATTAAGTTTGAATATTGTATTTGTAGTTTGGGAAATGCACTAGAATATTAATTATATTGGTTATTGTTGGTGTTATTATAGGTTTTTATTGAGTTTTGATGAATTATTATGTTTATTGAGTATTGTTAAACTGGTTAGTTATCAATTTTATAGTAGTTATGTTGTAGGATTTTAAAAAAAAATTTATATATGTTTATTTTTTGTTTATTACAGAATTAAATTCAAGAAGAGTTGACCCGGATGCAACAAGCCGGCGAGGAGGTTGATGAGAAAGAGGTACTACGATATGCCCTTTGTGAGAGACGCGGTTGGAGCCGAGGGGTTGGAAGAAAAGTAAAAAACATAACCGCTCATGTTTCGTCTTTGTCCGACTCTCAATTCAACGAATTGAAAGAACAAATCCGGCAACTGAATGAGACCGTCAAACAGATGCAAGGGGACGGAAGCCGATCCGGCAACCAAGATGACGATGATGAAGATGATTAAACTGTGTTGTAATATTTTATTTGGACGATTTGTAATAACCTACACATTTTGTTTATTTTTGTTGAATGTTTTATGTAATATTTGTGGTGGAATGTTTTAATGTATATAACAAGAAGAGTTAACCCGGATGCAACAAGCTGGAGGAATGTCGTCGAGAATGGTCGTTGAATATGCCTAGTTTTCTTGTAGTGCCAATATGAAAGGAATTTGCTGATTTGTGGCCTAGAATTTGTTTACGAACTGGTTTGCAGTTTTATGTTTTGGTTATTGGAGTAGTTTTTGTTTTGTTTATAAGTTGCTTCTCATTACTTCTCTTTATTTAAAATGAAAAGTTACTATATGATTATCTTCTATATACTTATTTCTTAACTTTATCCTTCTATTGTAGAGTTAAAAGTAGAAACGGGTTAAAACTTTTAATCTTAGATGGTGATAGAAAAATTACAACTAAAACATTCAACGTTGTATAGAAAGAAATATTTACAAATTTATTAATTATATTTGACATATCTTTTTTATTTCACATTGTATCGTTTATTCATGTCACGTGTCGCCTCCATATTCGTTCTTATCAATTTTTTTTCCCGCCTCACTCTCTCTCTTATTAAATACACCTTTATCTTTTAATAATAATATATTTTAAAAAAAATACTAATTATACTAATAAAACACATTTATTTTAAATTATTCCTTACTATATGAAACTTTGAAATCTAATTATTTAACTTTTATTTTCAAACAAATAGTAATGAAAGTCAAATTACATTAAATAATAATTAACGTATTTTCAAAACCCAATTATATATTAATTTTTATATATTTTGAATTTTGTTTTATATCCTTAGTATCCTTATTCTAATAAAAGATTTCAAAGAATGCCACGTGTCATCATCATATTTTTTTCTCACCAAAATCTTTTAATTTTTCCTATTTTAAGTAAATTTGAATTTTAAAATTTGATTATGTTAATGTTTTTATTTTTCAAAAAAGATAATATAAAATTTAAATTCTAATTATTACTTAATTAAGGAAACAAAGAATTTTATTTCTTATTTTACACATTACTATAAATTTTTTTACACATTGTACTTTCATTTTTTTATTAAACAACTCCATGTAATATATGGGTATATAACCTATTAAAATATATACATAAATATTTAAGAATTTTATATACTGATATTTTTCACCCTGTGTATATTACACGGGTTCTATTCTAGTTATAAATAAATAAATGTGTTGGTTCAGTTGAATACACCTCTCTGTTTTATTAAATACACCTCTGTCTTTTTAATAATAATATTTTTTTAAAGAAAAATACTAATTATACTAATAAAATATATTTATTTTAAATTATCACTTATTATAAGAAAGTCAAATTATATTAAATAGTAATTAACGTATTTTCGAAACCCAATTATATATTAATCTTTTTATATTTTGAATTTTGTTTTCTATCATTAGTATATGTAATACATTTTTACCATTGTAAAATATATACATAAACATTTAAGAATTTTATGTATTGATATTTTTCATCCAGTGTGTATTACACGGGTTCTAAACAAGTAAAATTATAAATAAAAGAGTATGTAAAAATATTTTGATGTAATATATATATATATATATATATTTGATGTAATGTATGTAATATTTTGTTTATTTGTTGGCGTGTAATGTTTAATTTGTTTGTTTGTAATGATAAATTATAAATATAAAAATATAATAAATGTTAAAAAAAGATAAAAATTATATAAATTAAAGAAAAAGAAAAAAATTATATAAATTAAAAAAGATAACAAACATATATTAACAAAGTTATATAAATTAAAAAAGATAAATATAATATAAATTAAAAAAAATTACTATATGTGGCGTCTAGCCCAATACGTCACGTATAGCTTCCTTATACCCCAAAATCTGCAAAGTTTTGAGGCAAAAATATTACACGTGACCCATACGCTGCGTATAGTGCAATACGCCACGTATGATTCCCAAGCGCCAGACAGGTAATGACACGTGGCATTCCATGTCAGGAGACTAAACCCTATACGTTGCATATTGACCTATAAGCAGGCGTGTAGGTTGCACTTCAGTTGAAAAAAAAGGGAAGAAAAGAGGCGAGGGTGGGTTTGAACCCGTCACCTCCTTTATAGTGAAAGGCCCCCTTTAGAAGCTGTGGGGAGCAAGCAGGGCAGATGCACGCCCGTGCATTGGGATGCGCGGGCGTGCATCCCTCTGCCTGCTGCCCACTTTTGTCTTTTAGCTGTTGGTTGACTCTTGTTGACCAATTTTGACTTCTTGGGGGTCAAAGCTCGGGAATGATCCTTCTAGAAGCTTGATTTCTTGGTGTTTTTGATAGATTTCATCTTAATTTATATTTTTAACAACGAATAACCTGCAATTACAAAATATAAACGTTTTAAGTATCAATTGCAAGGTTATTATTCAATTAGTACCATAATTTGTGGATTATTATGCATGCAAAACATGTATAAATGATGGCACATCAACGTCCAACATACAAATATTGATAGAAACTGTTTGTGTACAACAAGTTGAATTTATTCAACTCACGTAATATATCGGTTTCTAACCTAGTCATATAATCCTTAACCTAATAAATGATTACAAAATGTGTCATGTGTCAACACCACATTCACTCTCACCAATTTTTTCCGCCCAAACCAGTATAAGTGTATAACCCAATTAAGTTACACGCGGGTCTTTTCTTGACCCACTAACTGATACGCGCAGACCTTTTTACCTGTTTAGCGAACCCCCCGGCAAACAGAACTGACTCTGAAACCCTAATCAATTCTCATTATGCTATCCCTCATCTGAAACCTCACGCCCCTTTAAATCTCCATCGCTCCTTTCGATCTTCATTGCCCCTTTCGATCGCACATGTTAGTTTAATTTTCATATTTGATTATGCATATCTTCTGTTTTCTTTGAATTATGACTTGATTTTTGTTTGTTTGTTGAAATCAGCCGATTCACTATTTTCGGCCATGCTTATTCCATCAAATTCATCCGCTGCTATTTGTCTCTACTATGATATAATAGGTTAGTTTGTTTTTTCATCTAAGAAATTTTAGGGTTTCATGAAATTCTTTCGTCTGTTGTGTACTTATCTACTTGGTCTTTTACCCCTGCAGTTTTATTACTTTCCATTTATGTGGGAGATTATTTGGAACTAAAGTGCTGATGGGATGCTTATATTAGAAACTGTATTATTTGCATCTGTTGTACCTATTATTGTTAGGCTGCTCAAAATAATTATCAAATTTTCTTCTTTCTTCAATTTAGGCTATAACTTGGGTTTTGCGTTATCATAATGGGTTTGCAAATGATTTTGCTTATTTTACGGTCACTAAGTGTTTGTTAAAAGTCCCAAATGAAGCATTATATTTTAATCAATAGAATAAAGGCGGTTTTAAAATTCCTTTTTACTGATATAAGTACGTTTGTTTTGTTTAGGTATAGTTAAAAAAAATTGTTGAATTTCATTATTTTTGGGCTAAATAGCATCTGCTGTTTCAATTTCAGGGTCGATAAAGTTTTGAAACAACATGACTCTTGCACTCAAAAAACTATGATTTTGAAGGGACATATAGACAACGCCAACCCGTAACCCGACACGATTGACACCCCTAGTATTTAGTGATATTGTTTTCAAATTTAACTTGAAGTATGCGTTAATAACAAAGAAAATAAATCACTAAATAATAACCAAGTTTTATAATTGTTTAATTTATGTTAAATTGAAAAACATAATCATTAAATAGTAACAAAACTTCATATTTCATTTATATCAATTAATTTTAAAAACTTTTAATATTTATAAAAAATCTTACAAGTTTGGAACACTTTGACTTTAAGAGAGACAAAAGAATGCAAAACATGTATAAATGATTATACCGTTATGTTTTTGGTCGTCCTTTCCCACAAACCTCATCCCCACAACATCCAAGGACGGTGTCACACAACGAGCTTCCTTTGCGTCATCATCCTTCATTGTCACGTAAGCGTCCTTGGGTCTTCGAAAGCCCTCATTACAGATCCTCTGACCACAATGGTGCTTTAATATCGTTGGTACCCATTTAGCAGTTTAGGGATGTACTGGAGATGATATAGCAGTCGATTCAACAAAAGACATGAACAAGGAAAAATGGCACGAAGAAGATCCGATGGTGTTTAGGATACAAGGGCAGTTTAATATTTCTTTATTTTGAGAAATAGTATAAACTTTTAACGTCAGTTAACTTTAATAGTAGAGATGAAAATTTTGGTTACTATTGAATAAAATTGTTTTCCAAAAAAAAATTATTCATACAAACCTCTAAATGCCAAATATTTTATTTGATTTTAATTTTAAAAATTTTTATACAATCTACAAAAAATCAGTGCATATGATACGCTTATGAAAATCTCATACATAAATAATAAATCTTACAATATATATGTTTCATTTATATCAATTAATTTTAAAAACTTTTAATATTTATAAAAAATCTTACAAGATTAGAACACTTTGACTTTAAGAGAGACAAAAGATGTTTAAGTAACTTTAATAGTAGAGATGAAAATTTTGGTTACTATTGAAAAAAATTATTTTCCAAAAAAAACTTATTCATACAAACCTCTAAATGCCAAATATTTTCTTTGATTTTAATTTTAAAAATTTTTATACTGTCTATAAAAAATCAGTGCATGTGATACGCTTATGAGAATCTCATACATAAATAATAAATCTTTTAGAATAAGATAAAAAAAAATGAAAACTATTTTATTTATTTACTAATTAAATAGCCATTAATGTCAAAAAAAAAATGTCGATTACATTTCTGTTACACAAGTAATCCTCGTTTAATGAAGCTTTTTGATTTTTTTTTAATTACAATATTTTATTTAATGATTAGACAAAAAGTTTGGGCAGGAAAATAGTCTAAGAAGACCTGCAACAGTGACATGTGGCATCTTTAGTTACTCTTTTATTAGGTAGTACTAGCTTAAAACCCGTGTAATACATACGGAGTGAAAAATATCAATATATAAAATTCTAAAATCATTATGTATATATTTTGCAGGTGTAAAAATGTATTACATATAATAAGGATAGAAAAAAAATTCAAAATATGTAAAAATTAATATATATAATTGGGTTTCAAAAATACGTTAATTACTATTTAATGTAATTTGGTTTTCATTTACTATTTGATTGAAAATAAAAGCTACATAATTAGATTCAAAGTTTCTTATAATAAGGGATAATTTAAAAATAAATTTGTTTTATTAGTATAATTAGTATTTTCTTTAAAAATATATTATTATTAAAAGATAGAAGTGTATTTAATAAGAGAAAGATGCGAAAAAAAATGATGAGAATTAATATGGAGGCGACACGTGACATGAAAAAACATTTATTTATTATATAGTATAGATTAATATTAATATTAACTAATTAATAATAATGGTTAGACAAATAGTTTAGGTGGGAAAAATAGTCTGAGAAGGGCTACAACAGTGACATGTGGCATCCCTAGTTACTCTTTTATTTGGTAGTATAAATTTAATATATA
Organism: Smallanthus sonchifolius; assembly: GCA_023525975.1. Taxonomy (NCBI): domain Eukaryota; kingdom Viridiplantae; phylum Streptophyta; class Magnoliopsida; order Asterales; family Asteraceae; genus Smallanthus; species Smallanthus sonchifolius. The sequence goes on along the minus strand of CM042033.1, from coordinate 55,926,647 downwards.
CATCATTTGGTTGAAAACAACCTACATGTTTCATAACATATAAATCAAAGTTTCTTTTCGTAACAGGTGTACTACAACATGCATTTACATGAACCCAGACATACAACAACTCATCTCTATTACTGGCAGGTAACATTCGTATCAAATAAAAGGGTGGGTTGGTAACATGTCGGTTTGGACCACCAATGCTTTTCTGCCTTTGAATTTCATAAACAACTAATCTATTCAAAACGGTTTGGAAAAGAAAAAACTGAAGGATTGGAAAGATACTCTAATATTCTGAATAAAACAATTTACGGTGTTGTAACTTGACAACACTTAAGTCTTCAACATATTTCACACAACTTTTGATCGTTTATGTTTTAACTAATTAAGTTATATTTTTTTATTTTGACTCATTAGAGATAAAATACAACTTAAGTTGACCCATTTCTAAGTAATGGGTGGAAATAATGATAACCAGGTTTTATTTTTGGAAAAAGTATACCATTTAAATAATATTTTTTGCATATCTTAGGTGCTTTTATTTAACTTTGGTGTGCTAGTGTTGCTAAAGGTGAGACTTGTAAAATTCTTTATAGAACACCATATAACAAATGAATTTATTTGATATTTTCCATTGTGCCAAATTGTTGTATACTATTTTTTTTAAATTTCTTTGTGTCAATATAGAATGCAGATTAGCGGATCCACAATTCTGAATATGTCTTTGCTGACATCAGATGTGGTCGGTTTTGATACGCAGTTTTAGGGGTAATTGGAGTAAAGAACTGATTGTAAGTTTAATGGTGTTGAAGCAATTCTTGTGACAAGCACTCTGAAGATTGTTTTTACTTATGTATTGTCTTTATGTATTTGTATTTGTATATCAGCGTTTGTATGTATTGGTTTATCGAGTTGTAATCATGTTCGTAGGTACTTGCTGTTGTATTCGTCTTTGTTAAGTGTTGTGCGCACTTAGTAAGTGTGCAGGATGTATATCCTGCGTACTTAGCAAGTACGCAAGAACAAAGTCTGCGTATTTGTTAAGTACGCATGAGTTAAACCCTGCGCACTTGCTAAGTGCCCATGCAACAGGTCTAGTATTTATAGTTGTTGGTGACAGAAGTTATGTATGCACTCATTTGTAACATCTCTGTAACCTACAAGTTTTATAATAGACAAAGTTTGAAAGTGTTTTCGTTGTCGGTTTACTTTGTGTTACTTGATTCTCCACCTAGTCACGGGTATTCCGCACCTGATCCGACTAGTCACACACCCACACGTAACGATCCGAGCCACCCGGGGACCTACAAGTGGTATCAGAGCTTAGCTCTTGATTTCGAGTGTTGTAAGTGTGTTAGGAGCATCTTCTACACATCCTACAGAGATTTTGCAAGCAAAAGTGTGTTTTGTTGATTTTTGTGATAAAAAGGGGTAGCTCTTGAGCACTATTTTAGAAGCAAAAATCACTTAAAAAACTGACTTTTTGTTGTGTATTTGAGTGTTTTGAGCATCAAAGGTTGGTTAGAAACGAGTTTCTGGCCCTTTGGCTCATTTTGTTTGGTCATATCTTCAACTTTTTCTGTCTCCGGTGAGATTCCAGTGACCGGAAAAAGTTGGTGAGTGTTGGTGAAAAAGTGATCTGCGTACTTACCATTTTTGGAAACAAGTACAGGCTTCCTGCGTACTTACCAAGTACACAAGACCATTTCTTGTTGCGTACTTAACTCCTTCCTGCGTACTTGTTATTTACTCCTGCGTACTTGTTAAGTACGCAAGAGCAAATCTTAAGTGCGCAAGGCCAGAACTTAAGTGCGCACATTGCTTTGATTTTTCTGAAATTTGACTAAGTGTTTCACCATGGCAAATCTTCAGAATCTCGGTAACCTGTTAAATTATGACAGTGAGATTGGAACCCCACATAAACCACCAAAGCTGCTTAATGTAAATGATTACTCAAACTGGAAAGCACGCTTTGAGCATTATATCTCATACACCGATTCTTCACTTTGGATACCCATTCTATAGGGTTATAGGCATCCCACATATACATATCTTGATGAGGAAGTTCCCAAGCCTATCTCCAAACTTGATGAAGAAGAAAAGAAAGTTTATGACAGAGAGAAGAAGGCACACGGATCTATTACTATGGCCTTGACCAGGGAGTTACTTCACAGCTTTAGAGGATACGATAACTCCAAGGATCTCTGGAAGGCTTTGCAGAAGAGATTCGAGGGAAACAGCGACATCAAGAAGAGTAAGAGGGGTCTTCTTAGGAAGCAGTAGGAGCGCTTCAGATATCTGGAGAATGAATCCATAGATGAGCTCATCTCTAGATTCTATCATCTGCAAACTGAGCTAAAAGCTTTTGACCTCATCTATCCAAATGAGGAGTTAGTTGAGAAGTTTCTAGATACCCTACCACCAAAATTTGAGATGTACACTACCTTGATGAGAGAGAACTCAAAGTTTTATGAGATGACTATTGATGAAGTAATCGGAAAGGTTCAAGCACATGATATGAACCTAAAACGAAAAGAGAGCTCAGGGAGACCTCAAATACAAGACCCTTCTATGTATTTTGGGACGTCTTCCACATCCAAGTCATCGGGTTCTGGAATTGCCCTTTTCTCAGGGAACTCTCACGAGGAGGATAATTCAAAAGTTTGTGGTGGTCATGCTTGCTATACAGCATCTGGATCTGGTTCTGGTTCTGGATCTCATCATCAAAATTCCTCAAGAAATCCTTCTCCCACATCTTCAGCTAACCAATCAGCAATAGCCAAGATAGCTGAAGATCATGTGGCTTTATTCTCATCATGCATGCTTGCCTATGAGAACTTCATTGGCGGTAAGCTCACGGATCCTGAAACCATAGAAGAAAACTTCAATCAGGTGGATCCGGATAATATGGAGGACATGGATATTCAGTGGAATATGACCATGATCTTGAGAAGGGCGAAGCGTTTCATGAATAGAACTGGCAGGAAATTTATTGGTGGACATTCAAATGCCAAGGTGGGATTTGATAAATCCAAGGCCAAGTGCTACAAATGCAATAACTTTGGGCATTTTGCAAGAGAATGTCAAAAGGACAAAGCACTGGCCTCGGGGTTCACCAGACCTAGCCAAGGACACGATCAAGGGTACAACAACTCCAACAACCGCAATCAAGGTCAAGGAGGAACGTCCAATGCTTTGGTAGCATAACAGGACGACATCTTTGATTTGGGTGTTCATCTGGAGGATGCCATTATTGCTCAAACACAGGTTGGTCTCATGGCTGAGATTATGGAGATGATGGAAACAGAGGAACGGGAAGCTTCTGTGGCTAACCAAGAAGAGTCTACAACTGCAGTTGCCCTCATGGCTTTTAGAGAGGCATCATGTTCATCAAATGAGGTAGATTCTAACTCTTTTGCTGTTATTTCTTGTTCAAAGTGTTTGAGCTTAAAGGATGAAAATTCTAAGCTTCAAGACAAAATGGAACCCCTTCGTATTGCAGCTTTAAGCTACAAAGAAAACGAAGAACGATACAAAGATTTAATTAAAACTTTGAAGAAAGATAAACGTGATTATTCACTTAAAATCAGTGATCAACAGTTTCATTTGGATGTTGCGTACAAGGGGTTGGAAAAGAGAAACAATGAGATCACCAAGCTGCAAAATGAGATCTTACAGTTGAAAGGCAATATTGAGAACTTGAAAAATTCTCGTTTTGTGGTGGAACACTATGAGTCTGTTTTGAGACAAGTGAATGGCTTATGGCTGGGTACCAATGCCATTCCTCCACAAGTAAGTGGGAAATTTGTCAAGAGATTAATTGACATTGATCTGTCTTGCCTTGATGATTCCTCAAGTAAGGCTAACTCTGTATCTGATGAAGAGTTCCTTACTGCTTCTGATGATGGGTCTGAGAGCACCTGCCCTGAAGGAGTAGTCTCTGAGTAGTTGCTCGGTGAACAGAAAGTTAAGAAAAACATTATCACTGATAGTGATAATTGTATTTTGACTGAACCCGATACCGTTGAATCAAATGAAAAATTAAAAGTGATGCTTTATGGGGGATATAAAAACATTAATCAAGTTAAGAAAGAAGCTTTTTCAGCTCATTATGGGCTTGGCTATCAAGAAAATATGCAAAAGTATTATATTCCTAAAAACCAATCACCATCGGGTCAAACTACTTTTCACCAAACAACTTCTCCTGCTCATCATGCTGAGTCATCTAATGCCAGATCTAATGAGCCTTACAGGAGGAATTGCAAAGATAAAAGAACCTGCTTTCACTGTGGTATTGTTGGTCACATACTTGTGAACTGCCCTGCTAAGAACCAAGGGAAACGACCAATTGTTTCACAACCGGCTGTTATCTCTAAGTCACCACCAGTGAAGCAACCCAAGAATTCCAAATCAAATGTGGTGAAACCACCAGTGAAACCTATGGTGAAGCCAAAGATCACATCTGAGGCTAAGCCATCTGTTCCAAAAAGGGAAAAGCAACCTGCTAAACCCTGTGTGTCTACCTCTGGTAGTGCACCAACTGGTGTGAAACCTGTGGTTAAGCTTTCTAAGCCACAGAGGAGAAGAAGGAACAAGAGATTGAGGAAGCTGGAACAGCTGGCTGGAATTCAATCAAGTGAAGCTTCTACTAGTTCACCTGGTGCTTCTGAATGCAAGCTGACTGTTCCAGTAAAACAAAAGAAAAGGTCCTGGAACAAGAAATCTAAAAGTTCTCAATCTCCTGGTCCCAAGTCTTCTAAAGATTCACCCATTTTTTACAGTCACGATTGTGAATTAATTGAAGTAGTTTATTTTGAGAAAGACGGACGACCCAAGACCACCATGAATTAATTTCTTGTGATCGTGCAGGGACATCCGAAGGGAACTATCTCTAATCGTTGGTATGTAGATAGTGGATGCTCCCGGCACATGACAGGCAACATGGCCCTGCTTCAAGATGTAAAACCATTCAGAGGCGGCTATGTGGCCTTTGTTGGAGAGAAAGGCGGTAGTATCACGTGTCAAGGCGTGGTTTCGAATGGATATGTTAGCTTCGACAACGTCAACTACTGCGAGCAGCTGAAGCATAACTTGTTGAGTGTCTCCCAGATGTGCGACAAGGAGTACCCATTATGTTTGACAAGACAGAATGCATGATTCTCAAACCTGGTTTTGAAGTTCCTGAAGACTGAATTCTGATGTGAGCACCAAGGACAAATGACACCTATCAGATTGATATGAGCGTGGCAACAACCACCTCATCAGTTGCTACTTGTTTGCTTACCAAAGCGACAGAGTTTGACTCAATCTTGTGGCATAGGAAACTCGGACACATTTCTTATCGAAAAATGAATCATCTTGTCCGAAACGGTTTGGTAACCGGTGTTCCTAAGCTGAGATTTGTCGTTGCAGATGATTGTATGCCTTGTAAAAAGAGCAAACAACAACGGAAGTCTCACAAGCCCAAGTTCCAAAACTCCATCGATACCCCTCTGGAGCTATTACATATGGATCTTTTTGGCCCCATAAGTATCAGGAGTATTGGAGGGAAGTCATACTGTCTAGTTGTAACTGATGACTTCTCATGTTTTTCTTGGGTGATCTTTTTAGGTACAAAGGATGAGACTGCTGACATTCTTCAATACCTGATCCTGAGCTTGGAATCTCTTTGCAAGTTGAAGGTTAGAAGAATAAGGAGTGATAATGGAACCGAATTCAAGAATAATTTGATGGAGATTTTCTGTCTCAAGAGGGGGATCCGTCACGAATTTAGTGCCCCGTACACACCTTAGCAGAACGGAGTTGCAGAAAGAAAGAACATAACCTTGATCGAGACTGTAAGGACAATGCTGTCAGATGCAAAGCTTCCTGTAACTTTCTGGGTAAAAGCAGTAAATACAGCTTGTCACGTTTTGAACAGAGTTCTGGTTGTGAATAGGCACAACAAGACTTGCTATGAGTTGATTAACAATCGACCTCCCAATCTTGACTACCTAGTTCCTTTTGGTAGTCCCTGCTCTTTATTATTACAGTACAAAGACCGCAAGTCTAAATTTCATGCAAAAGAGGTGGAAGGCATCTTCTTAGGATATGTTGCCAACTCGCCTTACAAGAGAGTGTACAATATTGAGAGTAGGTCTGTGGAAGAATGGTTCGAAGTGAACTACAATAAACACAGTATTCCACCAAAACCAACTGGTCCTGCTTGGGGATTTGATTATGACGCTCTATTCAAGTCGTTCAATCTTCCTGGTCTATCTACAAATGATGCCGCCAATATGTACGAGTTCTTTGGTGGCGGTGATGACTCCAGTTTCTCAACCAGTGCAATTGTACCGATTATAGCTCCCGATTCAAATGTTGTTTCTTCATCTAGAACTCATGATAGTGATAACATTGAAGTTGTTCATATTGACGGAAATGACGCTCAAGTTAATCCTAACACTCGTGTAGGAAATGAAGCTTCAGCTGATCCAATCAACATTGAATCATCGTCCTCTAGATCACAGAATATGGGGGAGTTGAGCACGAATCTAGACACAAATCTCCAGAAACCGCTCATAACAGAGACAAGAGTGCGTAAGAATCATCCAATTGACAACATTATTGGTGATCCTCATGCCGGTGTTCAAACTCGTCATAGAACCATTGCTGAGAACACTAGTTTATACGCTGAGATACTTGACACTGGTATCATGGAAACATGTTTGCATGCTGCATCCGTGTCCCAGTTGGAGCCGAAGAATGTGAAGGAGGCTCTCGCTGACAACTGCTGGATTGAGGCGATGAAGATGAACTGTCCCAATTCCAAAAGTTGCATGTGTGGAATTTAGTTGACTTGCCAAGAAGTGTACAACCAATTGGAACCAGTTGGGTGTTCAAGTGCAAAACGGATGATCGTCATGTCGTAGTGAAGAATAAAGCAAGGTTGGTTGTTCAAGGATTTTATCAACAAGAGGGCCTGGATTACACTGAAGTGTATGCCCCAGTTGCTAGACTTGAGGCCATTCGATTGTTTCTGGCTTATGCCTCCTATGTCGGCTTCAAGGTTTATCAACTTGATGTGAAAAGTACTTTCCTGTATGGAAAAGTTCATGAAGAGGTCTATGTCACTCAACCTCTCGGCTTTGAAGATCCGCATAATATCAATAAAGTGTATAAGCTCGACAAAGCACTTTATGGTCTTCATCAAGCACCTCGGGCATGGTATGAGACGTTATCAAAACATCTGCTGTCTAATGGTTTCGAACGTGGACATATTGACTCGACCCTCTTTATTCGGAAAGCAGGAGGTGATATTCTACTCGTACAAGTGAATGTCGACGACATTATCTTTGGGTCTACAAATGAAGAGATGTGTAGGGAATTCGAACAGGTAATGAAGTCCAAGTTTGAGATGAGCAACATGGGTGAATTGTCGTTCTTCCTGGGCCTGCAAGTCAGTCAAAGAGAGGATGGCATCTATCTACATCAAACTAAGTATGTACAGGACATCTTGTCAAAATACAAGATGAATGATAGCAGTACTTATGGCACACCTATCCCCGTCAATCATGGTCTGCATCCAGACAAAGATGGAAAGGATGTGGATTGCAAATTGTACCGTGGGATAATTGGATCTCTTATGTATCTCACTGCTTCAAGGCCCGACATAATGTTTGTTGTATGCTTGTGCTCAAGGTTTCAGTCACAACCGAAGGAGTCTCATATGATAGCTGTCAAGAGGATATTTAGATACTTGAAAGGGAAACCCTGATTAGGTCTTTGGTACTCAAAGCAGCAGTCATTTGACCTCAAAGCCTATACTGATTCAGACTATGTCGGTTGTAACCTTGACAGAAAGTCAACTTCAGGTGGATGTCAATTATTGGGAGACATGCTGGTTTCCTGGTAGTGTAAGAAGCAGTCAACGGTTTCTGTCTCAACATATGAAGCAGAGTACATTGCTGCAGCGAGCGGTTGTTCTCAGATATTGTGGATTCAGCAGCAATTGAGAGACTACGGCTTAAACTTCACTGAAACTCCTGTTCATTGACAACAATGCCACCATGTCCATCACAAACAACCCAGTGAAACATTCCAAAACTAAACATATTGAAATTCGCCACCATTTCATCCGTGATTGTGCTTAAAAGCATCTCATTGAACTTGTAAAGGTTCACACGGATGACAACTTTGCTGACCTTTTCACTAAGGCGTTTGATCGAACACGTTTTGAACATCTTGTCAACTTGATAGGAATGTTCAATCCGGAGTGAAAACTTATTTTTCTTAAATCAATTCAATTCATGAAAGTTAAATTTTATTTCTTTTAAGTTTTCTGTATAGTTCTTTTAGTTTTCAAATATTTTACAAAAATCCAAACAAAATAGAAAACCAGAAAATTTCAAAGTTCTCTTGAGAAAAGAGGAAATGATAGTACATCAGAAATGATCTAAACTTCCTAGACTGCACATATGGGAAATGATTGCGTCATGCTTACTTGATTGTTTAAATTGTTGTGTTTTTAATCTGCTTATTTACAAGTAATTTGAATTGTTAGTAGGTTGTAGGCATCTTTGAATCATTAGTAGGGTGGAAATTAAATCAATACTACAGCTGTGATTTGAACCTATATTTGCTAGTGTGTATGCGTAAAAGAATACAAAAGATCACTATCGGATACAAGATGTTAGATTTTGGCAATTATTTTCTTCTGAGACCAGTTTCGGGATAGGTCGTTAGCACAATTAATGCGGTTCATCTCACTGCCCATACTCACAAGTATGCAATGAGAGATTGAATCAAGACATGTCTTTAAATCAACCGTTGAGCGTGTATTCACCCTTAAATCACTCCTGATTCATTGAATTCAAATCCAGATAAAAGTTGGATCCCCTTACCTAAATCCTCAAACACCATATTCATTATCCTGAATCATCATACCGATATTCAATGCAGAAATCACATGAAACCAAGACAAATGAATCACTCGATTCTGAATCTTATGATTCCTGATAATCCTTATGGATTATGTTTAATTTTTCCTGTGCTAATTGATGTAGCCTCATTTTGGAAATTTAGAAAATCATTGGGAAAATCTTAGATGCCTTGAGATAAGTGCAAAGTAAGTTCATAGCATAACTGTGGGGCACACGTTGTATATTAATAACTATTACCTTAACACACAAGAACATGATTCTAAGATGCTTATGGTTTCAAATCTTATAATATTTTCAACTTGAATTACTTGTTTATGTGCTTATTACGTATGAATAAATTGTAATCCATGACATGATCCCATATTCTTTGATGTTTATCTTGTCTCATTATTGCTATAGTTTAGCCTGATATGATTCTCTGCTCGTGTCATTGAACAAAAATAGCTTGTGTGTGAATATGTGTATATCGTTATTCTGAAAAGATCAAAAAGGTTTTAAGTTTGTGTGTAGTTCAAATTCCAATCAGAAAAACCAAAAATATTTGTGTTTAACCTTCGTGAATTGACTTTGAATCCTCTTGATTGAATGTGCTTATCATGTTCGTTATTTGACTTTGACTTCTTCATAATTTGAGTTGAAAATTGACTTCACATAAGTCTTTGCGTACTTAACAAGTGCGCAAAGGTTAAACCCTGCGTACTTATCATGTACGCAAGACTTAAGTCATGCGTACTTAGTAAGTACGTAGGAGTTAAGTCCTGCGCACTTAATAAGTATGCACGACTGTTGTGGTCCGGGTATATAAACAGGTGTTAGAATTTTTTCTAAGTTTCATCTCACTCAATCGTCTTAACACTGTTTGCATCCTCTGCTCGATTTCACTCAAATTTTCATGTGTTTCCAAATCGATTTTTCGTCCCGATCATAGTTTCATCTTCCCCTTTCTATCATTTGGTAAGAATCTTAGACCATTTCATCCGCAAAATCTCTTGTTAAGGACCGATTTCTTGAACTTGCGAGCTTAGGGTTTTGGTGTTGAAATTTAGTCCGGTTTTGGGTGTTTTTAAGTGAAATTAAGCCCTAAAACTAGTTTGTGATCATCAATCGAAGCTCTTGTATTCTAAATTCATCCTTAATTACTCTTGATTTTGGGTTTGACCCCTTGGTGTCTGTGGTTTTGCGTCGGACCGAGGTTAGGTCCAAACGACCGGGTTTTAGCATTGCTTTGGTGTTAGTCTTGGTCCCATAGGTCTTAAACAGGTTTTTCGACATTGTGGTGACCACTATCATCATCTTAAACTTTAAATCTCTTGATTTTGGATTTTGTAAAATTTCTAAGTGTTAGTTCCTGCGCACTTATTAAGTACGCAAGAATTAGCTCCTACGTACTTACTAAGTACGCAAGAACAATTTTCTGTGTATTTGTTAAGTACGCAGGAAGGGCCACTCAGAAGTTTTCTAAGTCTGAAATTCAGTTCATCGTGCATGTGCTATACCATGTCATGCTTGTTATATTCCAATTATTCTGTTTGATCTAATGTTGTTTCTCTTATGTTCTTGCAGAGATGACCAGTGATGGAGGTGATGAAGAAGAAGGAGGAGATGGTGCTAAGAGTCAGATTCTGAGGCGATTGAATCTGATTCATCTGACTCTGATGATGCACCAGACCAAACACACCCACGGAGAATGGCGAAGGTTTCCCTTCCCGAGTCATCCTCCAAAACACAAAGACGAAAGAATTCAGACAATAAGTATGTTGCTGAACATGAGACTAAGAGGAGGAAGAATAGGACTATTCAGGGATTCATTCCTGAATCTTTCTATATACGTCATTTTGAGTTACTGACTTGGAGCACGTTAGCCATGCTGGCGTCGGTTTCACGGAGCTCAAATTTGACATAGTCGTCCTTGAGCTCACGGATTTTGACCTTGGGGAACCTCTGGTCACAGAGCTCAAACTTGACATATTCGTCCTTTAGCTCACGGATTTTGTCCTTAGGGAACCTCTGATATGATGTTGTTAGACAAATACTACTTGCATACAGATGATAGAGACTGTAGACATCTCCAGAGCTGCTGTCAAGGGGGAGTTTGTTGAAGCAATTCTTGTGACAAGAACTCTGAAGCTTTGCTGAAGCAATTCTTGTGACAATCACTCTGAAGTTGTTTACTCTAAAGCTGTTAGAGACTGTAGACATCTCCAGAGCTGCTGTCAAGGGGGAGTTTGTTGAAGCAATTCTTGTGACAAGCACTCTGAAGATTGTTTTTACTTATGTATTGTCTTTATGTATTTGTATTTGTATATCAGCATTTTTATGTATTGGTTTATCGAGTTGTAATCATGTTCGTAGGTACTTGCCGTTGTATTCGTCTTTGTTAAGTGTTGTGCCCACTTAGTAAGTGTGCAGGATGTATATCCTGCGTACTTAGCAAGTACGCAAGAACAAAGTCTGCGTACTTGTTAAGTACGCATGAGTTAAACCCTGTGCACTTGCTAAGTGCGCAGGCAACAGGTCTAGTATATATAGTTGTTGGTGACAGAAGTTATGTACGCACTCATTTGTAACATCTCTGTAACCTACAAGTTTTATAATAGACGAAGTTTGAAAGTGTTTTCGATGTCGGTTTACTTTGTGTTACTTGATTCTCCACCTAGTCACGGGTATTCCGCACCCGGTCCGACTAGTCACACACTCACACGTAACGATCCGAGACACCCGGGGACCTACAAATGGTTTTGTGTAAATTTTAATTATGACGCGGGACAAGCTAGCTCTTGGATACAACTCGTGTAATACACGGGTGTATAACCTAGTATATTCATTAAATAAATAAAAATGTTTGATCCATATAATTAAATAAATAAAATGTTTAATGAATGAGAACTTGAGTTTAAGTACAATATGATGTAGGAAACGGTCACAATTTGGACCTAAATATGTGTGTTTCAACCCCTTTGTATATCGGAAATGGTTCAAGGGAATGGAAGTTGGGATGGACTTAACAAGCTATGACTAGAGTCGCAAACGGATTTGAAATTTTCATATCACAAAAACCGGCCGTAACGTCAAAATTGACAAGCTTTCTTTAATAAAGATGTTGGTTTATTAAATATATTGTTGAAACGAGTTCAGTATGTGAATATGATTGAGAATATGTTTTTGGATTATAATCCTAGTAAAGTTGATAATCAAATATAAAAATAAAAAAAATAAAAAAAAATTCTTTTTTAGTATGAGATATAAAAAATTTGAACGTGTAAAAATTTGCTTGCCATAGCTTTACTTCACATATTTATAAATCGCTCTAATCGACATCTACTACTAAACCACTGCTTTCATCTAAGAAAATTACATATCAATCAACAATTTTTTGGCTTCTCTTTTCAGCATCAACTGATCATATAATACACTCTATTTGAAAACTCTCTAACCACCCTCCTATGCTTACAATTTTCTTAGTTATTCATATCAAAAAAATTAGATTATTATTATTATTAAAGTTGAGATCTGAAGTTTGAGTTTATTTTAAATACTTTATTTTTATACAAGATCTGCAATAACTGTAATAATTTGACCAATATGAAAGGAATGTGCTGATTTGTAGCCTAGAATTTGTTTACGAACCGGTTTGCAGTTTTATGTTTTGGTTACTGGTGTACTTTTTGTTTTATTTATAAGTTGCTTCTCATTACTTCTTTTTATTCAAAATGAAAAGTTACTATATGATTATCTTTTATATACTTATTTCTTAACTTTATCCATCTATTCAAGAGTTAAAAGTAGAAACGGGTTAAAACTTTTAATCTTAGATGGTGATGAAAAAATTACAACTAAAACATTCAACGTTTTATAGAAAGAAATATTTACAAATTTATTAATTATATTCAACATATTTTTTTATTTCACATTGTAACGTTTATTCAGCCTCGTATAATACACAGGTTCTAACACTAGTATAATTATAAATAAATAAATGCTTTGGTTCAGTTGAAAAAAAGGGAAGAAAAGAGGTGAGGGTGGGTTTCAACCCGTCATCTCCCTTAGAGCATGTGGTATACCCAAGTGAGTGAGGGTTTACGGAGGGAAAAAGTGGTTGCCACGTGGCGGCACGTCATTTTCTTCAATTCTCACACCATATTCACTTGGCAAGGAAAATACTCATATGAGTGAGTGTTGTGTGAGCATTAAATGCATTTTAATTTAATATTCATTTAACTAATAAACTTATTAAAAAAGGACATAAATAAAAATTATAATAAAAAAGGACATAAATAAAAATTAAAATAACAAAAAAAAAGGTTACATAAACATTCAAATAATATAAATAAAACTACTCGATTCCATATTTTACCTTGGTCTCATTTTGTTTCCTTTCAAGAAAGGCTCGTCCTTCACTTACATATTTTGCCTTAAAAAAACACAATTTCATTATAAAAATTATATAAGTTTAAAATAAAATAAAATTAAGAATTATAAAAAAATAGCAATAATAATATATTACAATTAAAAGAAGTGTGTTGTCAAATCCAATCCAATATAATAATAAAATAAATAAATAATAATAATATATATGAAATTGACTAAAAGTTCTAATCTTCTTCGTTATTTCAGCTGCAATCAAATCTTTTTATATAAAACAAAGTTAAAATTTGAACTGGTCTCCTCCTTCTCTTCCATATTCTTTCTTCTTCTAAATACGGCCTGCCATAACAACCAAAAAACTACACGTTACCTTTATCACCCGTGAACGTGAAAGGCTCACCCCCTCCCCCCTTCACGCCATCAAGGAGGTAGTGTTGCAAACCCACTCATGCTGTGACCATGGATCACGGACACCTATCACGCAAGTATACCACTTGCTCTTAGAACGACAAACACATTATCATCTACATTTTTATTAAATAAATAAAATAACGCTTGTTTTACCACCGTCAAGAAAAACCATGGTCAATAAATGTATAGTTATTATTAATATAAGGTCAGCCAAATCGTCCCATACCTGGAACACAAATTACAATTAGGTCTCCATCTCCAATCCGCTCTGCGTCCTCGTCTATTGTTTTCTCAACAAGGTATGCCTTTTAAATCTGTAACTTTGATATTCGATTCATCAAATCTCGATTCAATGTCTAATCTAATTACAATTCAATTCATCAATTTCTCTTTCTCCGTTTTCAAAACTTTAAAGTAATTGAGGTTCGATTGGACATGTTAATTCCATTATCTGTTTGCTATATGTTGTATTGTATCGTTTTAAGATGAAATCCTCAATTGTTGTGTCTGCTCTAGTTAACTTATTTATGTAGTTCGGACTTTTGATGGATGCACAATTGTTCATATTTATTTGCGATCAAATAATCAGTTCAACACAAGCTACATGGTATAGTAGCATTAATTGTATACTTTTGTTATTATTTTAAGGCAAATTAGATTTTAATAATCAATAATACATACTAGCAATTTGACGGGTGACAATTTAACTCACTTTTGTTGTCAATGGCAGCGTAATTAACATTAGATTTACACTTGTTTTGGCTTAAAATGATGATTCTGGACGAAATTGAGAAACGTACAAGCGAAATCGAGTGGAAATCAAGTATAAATCTATAATACTATTGGCAACGAAAGTGAAAGTCAGGACCGGTCAAATTACCATTATGGATTATAATCGACCAATGGGGCTTAGTTTGGATTATTAAAATCCAATTTGCCTTATTGTAATTATCACTTTCAATATCACACATCCAAACATACCTCTAATTTGAGTGATTTACATATTCTTTCTTGACCAGTATGTAAGCTTATTTGTCAAGCAGTGGTTTCTATAAACAGCTAAAAGGACCTTGTCTCATGGCAATGGAGAAAGGAAAAGCTTCTAACCTATTCGTTAATGATGGTTCGTTTATGGAGAGATTCAAACAACTTCAGGAAGAACAGGAAAAGGGTGCTAAAGTAGAGATTCAAACAAATTCTGGATTGGGTCCACCTTTATCAGTGACCCATAAACCTAAGACTGGTGTTAGTAATAGTACCACAGAGTCTAAACCTAGTTACTCTTGCAAGGGTTCTTCAGCCGGCAAACTTGCATTTAGCCTTAAACAAAAATCAAAACTTGTGGCACCTGCTGTCAAGTTAAGTGAAGATGAGGAAGAAGATGAGAGTAATGCATTGGTTGGTGAACCTACAAAGAGGCAAAAGTTGGACCAGAATTATGTTTCCAGGCAGTCGCTAAAACAAGTTTATGTTGGTAATTGCATCTTTTTTCATTTTTTTGACTACCTGTGTTTTTCAGGAAGTAGTTTCTGCAAGAGCATAATCCCTGATGTTAGAGGTTGCAATTTTGATCACGTTTACTTATGCATGGGTCAATTTGGGTTTTTTTTAATCTCAAACGGGTCAGGAAGTTAGCTAAAAAGGGAACAGGTAAAAAAAGTTGAAAGTTGCTTGAAGTGTATGTTTAATGCAGATATTATTTAATGCATTAGCTAATAGCTATTAGTTAAATATGTAAAGACATGTCTAAAAATGTGTTTCTGGGTCAATACAACCCGACCTGACCCTGATATGTTTAGATCCGCATCTGTTTCAATCAGTTGCCTGACACACACACACACACACACATATACATATACATATACATATACATGTGTGTGTATGAATATATATATATATATATATATATAGAGGAAGGTTCCACTACAAAGTGGTTTTTGCCTAAAAAGGATATGAAGCAAGGAGAGTGCGCCACGTGTACAATACTGATTCCATGACCGAGGGTATTTGCGTCATTTATGCGCGCAGAAAACAACACAGTTATATGATCATAACCTGTGCTGGTTTAACATTTATAGATGTCCTGTTATATAATATAACTGTGCTGATAATGGTAACCAACACATATTTTGAGCATTATTATTATTTTTTGAAAAGAAAAATCATTTTTTATATAAAAAATATAGCAATACTATACTCAAATTAAAGATACAAACATGCTCTATTTTATTGTGTAATTTAAAAAAAATATAATGTATAAAAAAGTTATTTTAGTTTAAAAATGATGGTGGAACTAATATTCAATGCAAACGGAAAGTTAACATAAGGGTAAAATTTCTATTTTACCCTTCTAGCATTAATTAACTTTTAAACCAATCTTAGTCATTAGATTAGTTTGATCAAAGGTTTAAATTACTTCCTACACTTTTTAGGGAAAGTGGACTTTGTACTTGAACCTTCCTCTGTATATAGGGGAAGGTTCAATTCAGAACACTAAATATTGCGAGAACATGGGGAACAAAATGAATCCTTCATTTTTTCAATCTTAAAAAGTTTTGAAATATAAGAAAATGATAGAAATGCAATATTTATTCATCTCTCAAGAAATTTATAAAAAAATATGAACAAATTTCATTTATTTAAACAACCTACACGTGTGTAATTCATGTGTAGGATGTATAAGTTATTTTACCTACACATAATCTACACATGTGTAGGTAAACTTTTAAATGTATAAAAAAATATTTAAAAAAATTGTTTAATGGGTTTTTATGTATATAAGCATGCATATTTATATGTATGAAGTACAATTTTTTTAAAATATAAATCATGGATCAAGAAATTAAATGATTTAAGTTTGTTCTTTTTGTTCTTGCAGTAATTTAGTGTTCTGTAATGAACCTCTCCCTATATATATATATATATATATATATATATATATATATATATGTATATATATCTTTCTGTTGATGACTTGATGGACAAAAGGTTATTAAAGCTTGTAAGTTTTTAACGGTGAGAAGAGAGCAAAACATTCTTGAATTACTTGTGTCTGATGAATGCAGCTTATACATAATACCTCTCTGTCAACATTGGTGGAAAGAGATGTTGAGTAACAAATTTGGGATCTTGGTTTTAATCAGTTCTTTAAGTGACATGCAGCACCGCCGAGTGATCCAACAGTAAAGAAGGCTGCTGATAATCTTGCAAGTTTCGTGGCAAAAAATGGAAGGCAGATTGAGCACATCACTAGACAAAAGAATCCTGGTGATACCCCTTTCAAGTATGTCCATTGTAATTATAATTGTTATCTTAACATAGAAATTTACATTCTTTTTGAATTTTTATCTTACGTGTACATTTATGTATATAGCATGCCTATATATACTTCATTGTCTTTTACTAATAGATTTCAATCTTATGTTTAGTGATGAGAAAGTCACTGGTCATACAAATAGAAACGATTCATATGCACTTACATGATTTTGATTTGTTTGCAGGTTTCTTTTTGATGAAAGCTGTGCTGATTACAAGTATTATGAGTATCGACTTAGTGAGGAGGAAAAACTTCTGAATTATTCTGTGGACTCCCGAGCATCACAGACTGGTTTGTGCATAATCACAAATACTGTCATTTCTGTTGCACTGGGCTCATAAAATGAAATTTTACTTTAAACCCTTGCTAACTATTACTTGAATATGATGTTGACTTTTTATCTTGTACATAAGATAACGAAAATTTTAATAAAAGCCATGTGTGTGTATATATATGTATTTATGTATGTATATTTATCTGTTTCAGGTTATGTCATCTTTCAAAAAAGGGTTTGTTTTTCCTAAGCCGGGGGTCTATCTGGGAGCAGCCTCTCTATCCTTTGTGATAGAGGTAAGGCTTGCCCTTATCTCACCCTCCCCAGACCCTACTTTATGAGTGGGATTCACTGGGTTTGTTTCAAATTGCTATTGCTTTCGTAGTATGCTTTTAGCATTAACTAATCTAAATTTTATACAATGATCCTTCAAGTGTGAAGTCCTTGGAAAATGACAATTAGACCCTTTATGATTTTCACTTTTACAAATCCCAAAGCATGTAAATTTCTATGTGAGGCACTTGGAAGTGAAATATTACTATATGAATATAAAATGGATGTGATAAGAATGAAAGGCACATTTGTAGGAGTTTAAAAGCCTCTTGAATGAATCTCAAGACTTCTTTTATTTGTTTTAAACTTTGTAGGACAGTATAATTACTTATGGTCTTGTATTTTGATGTTAATGTTCCCTTTAAGTTGTATGTTTTTTATATCATTGGTTTCTACTGTGTTAAGGCAACTCTCTTTCATCTTTTGAAGATTGGTGTTTATTTGTTGTACAAATTGTGTTCCACGTTTTTGCTGCCTAAAAATATGGTAATTTGTCGGATTTTTTTTATTTGCCTAACCTTTAACAAAGTTATGACAGGAACCGGAAAAAGTAATGCTGCTAATAGGTCTCAAAGATCACATCAGCAACAATCAAATTATCAAATTTCCACTTCAGCTTTATATGAGGCTACTGATGATGAACACATATCGTCAAGTGAAAGATCTAATTATGGTAATTAATTTTTATTCTTCTTTTGCTTTGTTTTGTTAAATGTTTTATACTACCTTAGTACCTTAAGCATATAGATATGTCATAAGTTGCACCAATGTGACTGATAGTAATGCTCGTAACTTCATATGTTGTTTCACCAACAAAAAATTACCTGTCATATTAAGTTGCATAAGTTGAATTTGATGGAAATAATTGAAAGTTGGGAACGATCTTGATTGCCTTCTCATTCCATTAATCGAGATATATAAAGGATTACAATGACCTATTTTGTTTACAGATAGGATTTACAAAATCAAATTCAAAATACAAATAATATCCTATATTTAATATATATTCTAATATACCCCCGCAGTCGAAACGGGAGGTTCACGGATGTTGAGATTGGATCGGAAATCATCAAACAATACTTGTGGTAATCCTTTGGTAAAAATATCTGCAATCTGAAAACGCGAAGGTACATGTTTAACACGAATTTGGCCCTAAGCAACCTTTTCGCGGAAAAAGTGAATGTCTAACTCGATGTGTTTGGTGCGTTGATGTTGAATCGGATTGTTGGTCAAATAAACTGCACTTATGTAGTCACAATAGACGATAGTTGCCCGTGATAAAGGGTTGTGCAGTTCCAACAAGAGGTTGCGTAGCCAACAGGTTTCAGAAACTACATTGGCAATCCCTCGGTACTCCGCCTCGGCACTAGATCGCGACAAGGTTGGTTGACGTTTGGATGACCAAGAGAGTAAATTATCACCCAAGTATACACAATAACCAGAAGTGGACCGTCGGGTATCCGGGCACCTGGCCCAATCAGCATCAGTATAAGCCAATATAGAATTCGTCCCGGATTTCATTATAGTTAACCCATAAGAGATAATGCCTTTAATATACTGGAGGATGCGTTTGAGGGCATTCATGTGAGTGGAGCGCGGAGCATGCATGTGCATACAAACCTGTTGCACGGCATATGAGATATCCGGTCGTGTAAACGTTAAATATTGTAACGCACCTGCAAGACCGCATAAGAGGTGGCGTCATCGAGTAAAGTCCCATCAGAGCTGCTCATTTTGTTTTTGGTGTTCACCGGGGTGTTGGCAAGATTACAGGAGGAGCGGCCGGCTCTCTCCAAGACTTCGATGTCATACTTTTGTTGAGATAGAAAATAAGAACTTTGCTCGCGTGTGACGGCAATGCCAAGAAAATAAGAAAGTGGGCCCAAATCCTTTATGGCGAATTTGTTTGCCAGACGGTGCATAAAGTGATGACGGAGTTTGGCTGATGATGTAACTAGAAGAATGTCATCAACATATAATAAAATGTATGTCGTGTGTTCGCCCGACTTATAGATAAACAGATAACAAACACTTGCTATGGTGGAAACCAAGTGTGAAAACATAATCAGCAAAGCGTTGATACCACGCCCGAGCTTGGTTTTAAAAAGCGCGCCTCAGCAAGGCCCTTCGCCTTTGTGTACATAAGGCGCGAGCTGTACAAAAAGCGCACAAAAGGCGCACGAAAAGCGCAGGTGAGGCGCACGCCTCATGTACAAAAAGCGCAAATATGCATTAGGATGTTGTACAACGTGATTTTTAGGTTGTACATGTAGGTAATTTATATGTTAAAACATATATAAAGCTTATTATAGTTAAATTTTTGTGTAGAGGATGTTAAAAACCTATGATATATATAAAAAAAATTATATAATCATTTTGCATCTCGCGTACGAAAAGCTCACCGCTTTTGCGCTTTGCGCCTCGGTTTTAGACCCCGTCGCTTTTGTGCGCCTCTCGCTTTTTAAAACCAAGCGCTCGAGGTGCCTGTTTCAACCCATACAAAGATTTCTGTAGGAAACAAATGTGATTGGGAAAACGGTTATCCCGAAATCCGGTTGGTTGATGCATGTATACCGTTTCGTTAAGATTTCCGTGAAGGAATGCATTCTTTACATCCAGTTGGTATACCGACCACGCTGATAGAGCTGATTGGAATCGGAGGAAAATCGAGATGGGTGGTCGGTTCCCTGATGAGCTTGCGGCTGCTGGGTTGTTGTATGGAGGGCAGCATTGGCACCTGCAGCAGCGTTTGAGGCCTGATGGGATTTACAGGTTTCCTCAAGTATTAATTTGGAGCGGACCTCGTAAAAATCTGGGAGAGGTGTGGTCTTCTGGATCATCATGTCTATGTTTTCATAGGCTTCATTGAGACTGGCGATTAATTGCAAAACCGGTCTTTGATTCGAGATGGAAGCACCTACATTAGAAAGTTGATCAGAGAGCATTTTGAGAGCTTGACAATAAGCGGATATACTAGAAAAATTGTCTAGCTTTGTAGTTATGCTCAAGGTAATACTGCCCGGGAATTTTGGTTATCTTGAAATATGTTTTCAAGAGCGAGCCAGGCTTGTGAGGCAGTAGTATTGGGTTTCAGAATAGTGTGGAGAAGTTCATTCGAGATAGTGCCCATAAATCCATTGAAGAACTATGGCATCTACTTGAGACCAAAGTTCAGTGTCCGCCGGAGGGGGTGCCTTGTTGCCTTCATTTGCTGGAACAGAAGGAGAAGGTGAGGGAGGGGTAGCCTGGGAAAGATGATCAGAGACCTGAAAGGCCCGACAATGGATCCGAAACAGTTCTGCCCAAGTACTGTATTGACCGCTTTCCATCTCTAAAGTGAAAGGGATGAAGTTTTTGATGTTGGTGACGGTGATTGCGGGATGTAATTTGATATCCATTGGAGACAGGAGGAAGAAAGCAGAGAAAAATTATCGCCGGGGAGGAGGTGGCCGGAAATTGACTTGGCGGCTGCTAGGGTTAGAGGTAATCAGAAAAAGTCTCTGATACCATGAAAGTTGGGAATGATCTTGATTGCCTTCTCATTCCATTGATCGAGATATATAAAGGATTACAATGACCTATTCTATTTATAGGATTTACAAAATCAAATTCAAAATACAAATAATATCCTATATTTTGAAAGTTGGGAACGATCTTGATTGCCTTCTCATTCCATCAATCGAGATATATAAAGGATTACAATGACCTATTCTATTTACAGATGGGATTTTCAAATTCAAAATACAAATAATATCCTATATTTAATATATATTCTAATAATAATATCTAATTTTTACATTTTATCTAACCGTAAAGATATGGGGAAGTTATGGCCGAAACCTCATTTAAGGTGAAAAACGATTTCTTTATTGTATTTTACTAAATTGTACCATATTTAAATGATTTTCTTATTTTGAGGATGTGACATTTTGACAAGAGAGAATGTGTATTACATAGTACATTACTTGTTTCTTAACATTGGCGGTAGCTAGATTTGTCCCGTCAGGAAAGCTAAAACTTGGACTAAATAAGATATATCTTTATTGCAATTCTATATTGCTAATTAATTTATTATTATGTTGTTTTTCTGAATCATATTCTAATCTGTATTTATCTCCGTGCATCATTCATGTTGAGTAGTCAATTTGAATATCAAGCAAGTCGAAATATAAAATAGTTGATTACAAATATAGAACGGGGCAATTTTGGCTTAAATGGACAGAACTGGGTCAATTTATGCTTTCTTGCTATTGTTTTGGTTTTCTTTAGGTGAAACAACTTATCCAAAAGGTTCCATATGGGATAAAAGTCTACCATTAAATAAGTGCTTAAGAATTTACGGCTCATACCAAGTCAGAGCTTGCTGAGTTTAACCCGCTGTCATTTGTTTATTTTCCTTTTTGCTTTGAATGTTATAAACAGTTGAAGTAATAACCATGATTATAAAAACTGTACCATTAAAATATCATTTTCAAAAAAACGATATAGACATCTAATAGTTTTGGCCCATCAGATCGCTAGTGTTATTAGTTTAAATAGTACAATTGTTTTAGATAATACATTTTAAAACTGTATTTAACATTATTGGTTATTGTAAACTTCAAAAGAAACTGAAAAGGTGTAGGTCAACCTGACTTGGACCCAGACCCAGATCCAGATCCATTTTGACTTGTTACTCAACCTAACCAGCCAATTTTGCCACACCTACAAACATACAAAGAGCTCACTGAATTCCTACGCATGTTTGAAGTTTTCTTTTATGGATTACGGTTAAAGGGCTTTATTAGAATTTGAGGTGTTAAAATGACCTTTTGGTATGGGTCGGATTGGGATGACCCGAAACATTTTTTGCTAAACTTTTTTGTTTCTTTTTAAACAAAGTTATCGAGTCAGATATGATTACCAAAGTTATATTATTCTGATAACGATCTTTTTTTTTTGAATAAAATGACAATTCTTTGGGTGTAGGCGAATCTACTGCAACGTCAGCTTCAGATCCGATAGCAATGATGGAATTTTATATGAAGAAGGCTGCGCAAGAAGAGAAGAGGAGGCAACCGAGGCATTCAAAAGATGAGATGCCGCCTCCTGCATCTCTACGAGGAGGCGATGCTAAAAAAGGTCATCATATGGGAGATTATATACCTCAAGAAGAGCTTGATAAATTCTTGGCCACTTGTAATGATGCTGCTGCACAGAAAGCAGCCAAGGAGGCTGCAGAGAAAGAAAGGATTCAGGCTGACAATGTAGGCCATAGACTCTTATCCAAAATGGGTTGGAAAGAAGGTAAAAAATCACTCCATTTTACAACTTTCAGAATTAAATTAAATAGGTATATAAAATTTATATGTTTATTGCAGGCGAAGGGCTTGGGAGTTCTAGA
Source organism: Smallanthus sonchifolius (assembly GCA_023525975.1). Lineage (NCBI taxonomy): Eukaryota > Viridiplantae > Streptophyta > Magnoliopsida > Asterales > Asteraceae > Smallanthus > Smallanthus sonchifolius. Next base: position 55,903,659 of record CM042033.1, on the reverse strand, counting down.
AGCGGGATAGCTGATCCGATTATGGCTGGTAATGTGAAGAAGGATCACTTGGGTGTTGGTGCATCTAAACCTGGTGAAGTAACGGCCGATGATGATGTTTATGAGCAGTATAAGAAACGCATGATGCTTGGCTACAAACACAGACCAAATCCCCTCGTGAGTATATTACTAACTACGATCGTTTTAACCTTTGATAAGTTTTTCCAACTTAAACAACAAAACCTTGTTGATGATTTTTTTTGGCAGGGAAACCCCCGGAAATCTTATTACTGATCAACAAAACAAAGGATCTCGTCTCTGTTTGTGGGGTATATTCATGAAAGATAAAAGGGGTTTATATGTACTTTCAAGTGTTGTTATATGTGAATTTCATTTTTCAACAATATACATATATATTTTGTGAATTGGGTATATGTCGATTGCTGGAAATGGAGTGCGACTGAGGATCGCTTTTTGGTTGTGGTGGTAGGCTGATGGTTCATGGCAGGTGCAGGTGCCCAAGAGCTGTTGGACATGCATGGTTGTGCTAGTGGCAATTGTCTTTCCTACTTTTCCTGAACGACTCTTTTATTGACCGGGAACCAATTGGTGTTGGGTTGGGTTATTAGCGGTGTTTCTTTATTTTTCACTTAAACAAATCATTTATCGTCCAACAAATCTAAGTAGGATCATATAAATGCCTCTGTCTGTCATTCTTACTTCACCACACATTCTTCTTTCCTACTAAAAATCCTTCCAAACCCCATGAAGAAAGTTTGATAAAAAAGTGAATTTTGGCCTAATATTTATACAATAATAACTCATGGGCCTCAAACTCACTTTAACACAAACTCTTGTTTCACTTCTCAATGGTTAACTTGGAAAAGAAACTCTACATTGATATCATATATTTTCACCACTTTCAGTTTTTAGAGCTCGATGAGTCTCTCCTTTAATCAAGGCATTCACCTGCTGCTTGCTTAATGCTGGGAATACTTTGTTGAAACTGGGTTGTTTCTATTTATACCATACCCCTATGAGTAAATATCATATATACTCAACCAAAACTAAAAGTATCATATATATACCCAATTTAAATAAGGGAAAACTTCATCAAATAGTAATCAAGTTTTTCAAGTGTTCCATTTAAGTCATTCAAAGTTTTTTTGTCCCTCTAAAGTCACTTAACTTTCATTAAGTGTTCAAATTCTATGTAATATTTTTATAAATGTTTAATTTTTTTAAAATTGAATGAGGCAAATGAAATATATATATATAAATGTTAGTTACCAATAAGTGAAAATTTTATTCCAGTTAATTTAAAATAGGAGGTAATAGTAAAGAAAAAAAATTCACCTAATTTTCTAATTTATTACTTTATGACCATTCTACTCTTATCCATTATATGATTTTTTATAACCTAATTTTCTAATTTTATCTAATACGTAAAAGATCACTCGTTCTCCTATTCTTGATGACGACTATCGCGATTCTCTAAACCCATTCAAAAGGAATGATTACGAGAAAGTTACAAAATGGTAATGCTATAAAAGAAAATTGGTAAAATTATAAAAAATGAGAAAATTCAAAATAGTATTTTGAGAAAACTATTGTTTATGGTTAAATATAAAATTCTAAAGTTAAAAATGAGTAAATATGAAATTTCAATGTTAAAAGCTAGTAAATATGAAATTTTAAAGTTTTAGAGAAATAAGGGTAAAATAGTCATCTTTTAAACTGTTTTTAATGAAATGTGTATATATGATATTAGTAAATGTTTGTAAGGGTATATATGATATTTTTAGTTTTGGTTGGGTATATATGATATTTTTCAAGTTTGTAGAGTTATATATGAAATTGCCCCATATAAATATTACAATGTATTCATCGTTGGATAAAGTAATTTCTAAATATCTAACACACAAATTTGTATACTTTAACCAATTTGACACCAAATGGCTTGTAGTCTACCGCTATCAAGGTGTGTAGTAAAGATGTTTCTACTTAAGTGGTTGAGAGTTGTAGTGTCATGATGGGCATTGATGTAGATTTATGAGTATGTTTAGAGGGTGTGTGAGTTAGTCATTTAAGAAAAAACCAATTTGACTTTTGGTTTGAGAATGGTTTAGAGTTTTAAGTGGAGTTTCTTGTAACAAGTCAAATTAAGAATCTAAGGATTTTGGTGGTAAAATGGTGTACTCCCTGACCAAATGGTTGTGTGTTCAAGTTCTGTAGAGTACATGTGTGGTGATTTTAGGAATAGAGTAAGTGTAAAATAGAGAGTCGGCAGAAAAAAAAATCTAAGGTTCATTTCTCAGAAGACGAGAAAGACTTTGATCATCACAATGTATAATCTTATTGGAGAAAGGTGAATTTTGAGTTATATTTATTGCATATATTCATTAAATGAACAAATCCTATTTGATATTCTTAACAAATTTGTTTAGATTTTTGAAATTCGAGTTCAAGTCGGTTTGAGCCTAATGTTTCAAAATCGAGCTCGGCTCATATCATCGTATTGTGTAGGATCAAGATCGGCTTCTGATCAACTTGTTTACATAAACGAGCTAAACCCCGACTCTTTAAGCCGGAAGAGTTAATGTCTTATAATTATCACACAACAATAAAAAAAAATTAAAAAAGAAACTATTCAAAATAACTCAAACATTAAGAAAATAGGTCCGATTGAAACTAAGAAGAAACAATTTGGAATATTCAAGGTTTTACAGAAAAATAGAGGATGGAAACCAGAGAACGAAGATATTTATTTTTGTATTGTTAAGCACAAATTATTTACTAGCATAAGGTTGGGGGATTCCCACGGTCCCTCAAGTAACATCTGCGTCACATCATATTTTTCATCCCTTTCTAACTTAAGGACGGAATCCATATCTCTTCATCCCTACATCATTTTTAATTAAATTTAATAAAACCTAATAAAAATATAATATTAATTAAAAATCAATAAAAACTAATATTTAAAAAAATACAATAACTAAACATTTCATTAGCTAAAAAAACTACATAAATTTAAAATAAGCATCTACAAGTGAGAGAATCATCTCGTATCGGTTTTTGTCAAATCCTACCATTCTAATTTCACAAATAGCCATTGAAATATAGCCTTTAAAATATAGTCGTTTAAACATAGCCGTTGAAATCATTTCACTAAGTTGTTTATGAACTCAAAAAATATTTATTTTAAACATATCTAAATGTTAAAAAAAATAAACAAACTGTGCATTTAAATTTTCTTTTAAAAGTTAACGAGTTCAAGTTATTTGAGAAAAATCAAATTAAATGTTAAATGAAATAATAATATAAACAATATATAATTGTTAGTGATTCGCGGAAATGAATCGGCAACTCATCCCACAAAATGAGGGTTTTCTTGCAGCTCATATTTAGACTTGAGCTCGTTTAAACTCAACTCTTTTTAAGCTTTTACCGATTTGATCTTGCAGCTCTCGAGCTACTCAACTGATTTACACCCTTAATCGCAATTACCTATAATAATAGCTTTAGGAATAACTCAACAATATGTTTTGAATGTAGTTTAGCTTTGAAAGTCCTAACAACTTAACATTTTTATTTACGAATGAAATTGTAATTAATTGAGATCTAAAGTGGCCATTTTGGATATTAATATATTTGCAGTTCTTTACACATATTCCTTTTCATGTCACAGATTATTCAAGAATGTTCTCAAATATATTCCGGTGATATGAAGGTGCCTGTTATTCTACTCGTATTGTAAAACACACTAGACTAACACATTTCAAAGCATTCATAATAAAACTACTTGTGGAAGAAAAAACAATTTCTATCTTTTGTTATAACATGTAAATTGAGGTATACCTAGTCATATGCTATTAGACATTTACAAGAACACACATTTGGATTCTTGGAACTTTAGCTCATTTAATTCCATGTCTTGTGCTTAATGGAACTAAATCTTAAGGCTTATGTTGATTTCTTGAGCACTAATACATGATTAGTAACACATGTTGTTATTGAGTCACACACAAATAGCAAGCAACACCAATTGTAGGAATTCTGGGTAATTCATGTATTTGTGTGGATTCTCTGATAATTGCGTAGGGTTCGCTTTCAGATTGAATCATTTCTGTAGTATACACAGAATTCAATCGGATAAAAATCAGAGATTCAAGAACGAATATGTGAAAGTCTGTTAGGAATTTTCGTATATTTGATACCGACCAAAGCACATGTATATATGGGGTAAAAAGATACACTGGAAAGTTATTACGCTTATTGGCTGAAAACCGCCACAACCTTCAATCCATAATTGTTAAGTCACTCTACTCCGGGAAGGCAATTTACTACGGGGGAACAATCTACTCCGAAAGAGTAATCTTACTCTTGAGAAGTAATCTTTACTTCGGAGGAGTAAACTGGTCAACATGACCAAACTGGCCTGAAGGACCATCCTTTAACAATTTTTACTTCCACAATCATTTTGTGATGCATAACAAAACATGAAAAATAAAATTTTTCAGGGGCTTGGACTCCACTAGGGGTTGCCGCCCCTAGGACCCCCGCTAACTAGAGGCGCTGCCCCCGGACCCCCCGTTGTTTAGTGAGCTTCGCCCTCTTGATACAACAATGTGTCTTTGGTACCAGAAAGTCATAAGATTATCAACACACGTATGCATTCCGCACTTACCAACTTGTTGATGTTTCGTCATGACTTCTCATTGTGTCATTAAGTAAACTCAATTACACAAAATAACTAAATGATACTAAAATCACCAACACCTATTACATATCTAAATACTTCCCCCAAACCACATATTTAGATACGATTTCTGTAGGCACTTAGGACGCCAAATCCAATTGAAAATTTCAACAAGTTAATAAATTTAAAAGATAAATTAAATTTATAAGTTTCATAGTCTAATACCCTATCTTGAAGATATATAACTCAGAGTTCTCATGTTGTCACTTCACTCTAACATATGGATTATACATTACATACACTCTCGTGATACGAACCCAGAGTCGGGTCAGGACATGTCAATGGGTCGGGGCAGACCCAGTTGCTGTTAGTGGCGGAATTGATTCAAACATTTAGAAAGTGGGTGGTTAATCTAAAAATTCAGGAGATGGGGGAGTGGGATGCAAAAACTGTCGATTAGAATTAGGATATATATATATATATATATATATATATATATATATATATATGTCTTGTTTAGGTTTAGGTGTCTTTGATATTATTATTTGTACTGCGTTCAGAATTAGGAGACTATCCCTTCTCGAATCGGGCCGACTATCTCGTTTGTTCTTGTTTTAATCTATCAAAATTTCAGCATCTATCATTTGGTTCTATTGCCGGAAAATCGACATGGGGCAAACCAGGGGTAGCGAGGGTGGCGATTCTTCGTCCGATCAACTCGCCGCCTAGTTGGCTGCCATCACCGCCAAGCTTGACGCCATAAAGTCACAATTGAGGGGTGATGTTGCAACACTCAAGACCGTGATATTTGAAACACCCCACAGGTGCAACAATGACATGGAATCGGGTTCGAAAAAGAGCTCGAATGGAACCTCTGGTAGCGATCCTCTTTCGTCTACCACCAAGACGGCTGTAGACACTATCCCTTGTTCTCATGTTGTTCCTAAACCAACCAGCAACCAAGCACCACCACCTGCACCGTCTGCACTTACACCGATACCAACAATAACACCAAAACTGGGCCTGTTACTAGACCCTTCCGTACCTCCTTTGGCAGGTTCTGTCAAACTTGCTACACCGTCGCGGTTCACTCCACATTCACGTATCGAAACTGGCGGACATGGGATGGAGCTCGCGCCGAGCACTCCAAGATTAACAGAGGTTTTCCGTACGCAAAGAATTGGCAGTTCCGGGACACCGTTGCATTTCAAAGGTGCCACGAGGAGATGCGTGTGGCGTCCACCGTGGCGCTATGTTGAGACCGCCCATAACGTCTTTATACGCCTAGAATGGCGACCACCATGGGGAAGTTATGCGGATTAATTTCCTTATTTTCAAATCACATTGACCCATTCTAGAATGATTTAAAAGAGCTAGCCAGAGAATGTTCTTCTTCTCAACTTGAGAAAAAGTCGTTTCTCTGGGCGGGTAGTGGTGATACGGACCCAGAGTCGGGTCAGGACTAGGTCAATGTGTCGGGGTAGACCCAACTGCTATTAGTGGCGGGAATTGATTCAAACATTTAGGAAGTGGGTGGTTGATCCAAAAATTCAGGAGATGGGGGAGTGAGATGCAAAAACTGTCGATTAGAATTAGGTTATATATATATATATAAGGGAAGGATTATAAGAAAACTCATTGTTATGAGAAAACCAAAAAACTATTTATTAAAGATAAAATAATAATAAAAAAATCATAACTCAAAATATAAATCAAAAACTAAAAAACCACTTCGGAGACCTTGTTCCCCATGTCGTCCTCTTTCCAAAAAAAATAGCGTCGTACTACATATGTGTAGTAGGGTTAGCTTTTGGGTTTAATTTAGCTTTTAGGTTAGGTTTTTTTTTGGGGGGTGGGGGTGGGGGTGGGTGTGGGTGGGGTGGGGGGGTTTTAGGTTTTTGGGTGGCGTGGGGGTGGGGTGGGGGGTTTAGGTTTTTAGGTGGGGGTGGGGTGGGGGTTTAGTTTTTTGGGTGAGAGTTAAGTTTTTGAGTGTACTATACATATGCAGCACCTTTAATGAGGAGTTTTTTTGTTTTTTTATGAAAATAAATTTTCTAGTGCACTCACCCCTATAAGAGTGTTTAAATCCAACCACTTTTCTTGAGAAAACCCACAAACTCAATCTTTGATCCATATTAATTCTGAAAATAAGTGTAGAGTCCATATTAATTCTGAAATAATGAATGGATGTTATTGAGTCAGGGTAAAAAAAGTCATTTTGTTTTACTTTTTTTTAATAATACAACAATTTGTTTCTCTCTCTCTCCATATATAGATCTAGAACATCAGTTCTCCCTTTCAAACCCGAAACCCCTCTTTCAAAAATCACCTCTCTCAACCCCAATTTGAATCAACGGAGGAATTGAACTCGTTGGAACTCAGATTCTTACTCAAGAAATGGCTCCTTTGTTATCATCATCTACATTCTCATGTATTCCCTCAGTGGAAACCCGATGCAAGCGTAGTTCATTCCATAATCGCCGAGGAAAAACTCACCTCTCCTTTTGATTTCAACAGGTTTACCGAGGAAAAACCTTCGGAGCCTTTTGATCGCCAGCTCCGTGATGCGTTCAAGGTCATCGACAAGGACGAAACAAGATACGTCGTCGTTGCGGATCTCAAACATATACTCACACGCATCGGAGACAAACTGCAGTCTGCGGAGTTTGATGAATGGATCCGAGAGATCGATGTCGGATCGACGGGAAGATTAAATATGAGGATTTCATTGCATGGATGGTTGCAAAATGATTTGTAAGTTGTTATTTCGTCATCATTTCACCTATAATTTTTTTGCAAAATTTCATGATTGTATTGTTGATTTACGCTGGAGTTAGGGAGGTTGCAACTCTAGATATTCATATCTTGTGCCGTCCAAATCCAATTTCCATGTTAATTTGAGTTCATCACATGTTGAGAACACCGAATTTGCTAATTGAAGTTATTATTGTGTCTTTCTATATAATCATTTGCAGTTATTTGCTAATTAAAACTGAAATTGGCGTAAAAAAGACAATATTATCAATCAAAATTTGTTTAATTTTACTATGTGTGTTTGTGTATGCTTCAAAGTAACTTAAACATAGTGCTGCTTAATGGACGCATCTATTTGTTCAATTAATAACCTTTTTTTGGGAAAAGGGGAAAGTGGATAGAGGGACTTGGGAGTGTTGCTGAATCTATTAGCTTTGGACTTTCACCTTTTGGAAATGATAATTTGCTCTAAATCTTCATGTTTGCATGACACGAAGACTCCTTAAAACACCGGTAATGCATTTTCTATATGTTCATAGTTGTTAAAATAGTCTACATCAATGTAACAATCGGTATTACACCAACATAACAATCGTGACAATAATGTAACTATATTCTTAAACCAATGTAAGTAGAGTATTACATCAATGTAATAGAAAATGTTTCGTCATATTGAAGGCCTGATTTATTTTAAATGTAATTAAAGTATTAAACCAATGTAACTAGTTTTTGTGGTGTAAATGTTAATTTTGGTGTATTTGTTACATTGATGTAATCTTGTTCGTTTTTAAAAAAATAAAAAAATTTGTCGAGACTATAACATTATTAAAGAAAAAATGAGACTAGTTTAATGGTATAATTTTTATAAAAAAATAACATAGTATAAAAAAGTTATTAAGGATATAAAAAGTAGGGGGGAAAGTTTTTTTTTTTTAAAAAAGAGAGTGAGGGATTTTAAGAGTGACACTTGTCAAACACTTGTTGAATCTGGTTACACTAGTGGTTAAAATAACCTTTTTACCTTTTTTAATTAAAATATCAATAAGGACACATGACAACATCTTGTGTGTTTAAGATAAAAGCAACCATTGAATGAGAATTTTAAGGTTTTCTCATGAAATGAGGGTTTTGATTTGAACCAAGCCCTATATATATATCCACTAGGTTATAGACCCGTGTATTACACAGGGTTGTATAATAGAAACTATATATTTATATAATGTGTAACTAATATTTACAATATGATTGTTATAATATAAATTACATAATTCTAGAATATGATAAAAAAATTTACATAAATAACATAATCCTGCATGCTACAATGGTGTTGGCGTGTTGCAACCATAAACCGGCTGACCATTAACCATTTCTACAGCAGCTGGTGTACCCCCACCAATACTCCTTTGCAAAATTTTGATTAATTTATTCAAATGAAGCAACTGAATCCATAAATATCATTTATATCAATTAACAATAGATTAAAATCACCGTGCATATGGTTAACAATAATAGCTTGTAAAAGTCAACAGTAATGAAATTAGGCCAACGTTTCCCAAGCTTGAGTGCTCCGGTAAATATTAGTGTCAATGCACAAAAAAATCAATATGTTTACAAAGTCAATGCACACAAAATAAGAAGATGAATCAATAAGTAAGAAGATAAATCAATAGGTTTACAATAGCTCGAGTATTGGTCAGGTCTAAGAAACACTTTTGGTTCAAATAAAGTTACTTTTTTTGTGATTTAATGTGTCAAATATGTCTACAAAATTATATTTGTTTCAATAATAATATCATTTTTTGGATAAAATTATTTATGAGTTTCTAAGCACTAAAAAAGCACTTTGGTTACCTTTTGACCAATTTCACCAGCCTACTAGCCCAGCCCATTCTGGGTCATTTTTAAGCTAGTTACTTATATCTCACTTGTTTGGCCCCTTGAAGGTAATAACATATGCTCATTCATAACTCATATGAGTAAATGGGTCGAAATTGCCACATCTAGTGCAATGGTTTGCTTACAGGTACAATAGTTTAAAAACTCAAAAATTTAAGCATGAAAGAATTTGAATCTGGGACAACATGCGGGCCGTATCATGGCACTCTGGAAGAGGGCATCTAAAATACATAAATTTTAATGCAATACTTAACTAATTCTTACAAGTCATTACTTAAACTTGTAATTTGGTATATATAATTTGTTGCCATAACTATTTTCAGATACATTATGCACTTTCTTGTAAAAAAAAGGGAATGTGACTTTCATGTAAAACAACATTAAACTGGGATCTTTTTTTTTTAATCTTTTTTAGCTATTATTTATTGCTATTTATAGTTGGCCCGCTTGATATAAAACACAACTCAAACCGACCTATTCATAGGTAAAGGGTCAAACTTAAAAGCTGCTTGGTATACCTCAGTCCTTTGATTAAGAGAAAGTTAACTCACATCTAACTGGGAAGTCTTTTCTTTAAGTACTTATAGCTTCAGGTGGTTGAGAAACAATATATGCTTTTGTACAAAAAAAAACCAAGAATTTATATCAAGAGAAAATATAACAAACTTCTTTTGCATACTAAAATGATATGAAAAGGCACCTTAAAGATGCCAGCCTTCTGTCTGCAATTTCTTCAAGAGTGTTTCCTAGTCAAGCATATTTATATAAAATATGAATTTATCAAGAAACAACATCGTTTTTTAAATACTTATATAATATCACTTTTTCATGAAAGATTTGAACTTTGCTTAGTCAGAAGCAAAATAATAGATGGATGACGTATGCATATTGTAGGCGGTAAATTTATTGATGCATGATGTATGTATATTGTATATAATCAATGGTAGAACAGAGAAAAATGAATCAAGACTTGCTCCCTGAAGAGAAAAAATTAGAAGACAACAATCCATCAGTTTTATTTGCTCAACCTGTTATCATTTTAGTCGGTTTTTTAACGTTTACCCATTTGACCCGTTGGAAGCCAAGTATAACCCAAATCTTACCACATTGAAGGAAAGCGTTAACATGCTAGCATTTAAGACAGACAAAAATAATACATATACACACACATAAATCTTGGAAGCAAATCAAAAGTTTACCTCTGGTGCCTTCACAAAGGGCTTTACCAACACAAAGAGGGAACTTTCCAAGGCCTTCTTTATTGACGTCTCCAGTCAAAGTCTCAAACCCTGCAACAAAACCATCACATCAGCTTCAATAGCAAAAGTTTCTGGTTCGTGCTCAAAACCATCAAGCTTCACATCATTTTCTAGCACAACATGATAGTGACCCTAATCTAGAGCTCCCATATTGCTGCAAGTAGATGTAATTTTAGTTATTTAAATTCTGAAATAGAACTTGAATTTGCTCGATCAAAAAGCAATGAAACTACAAATGAATCAATCCCGTCACCAGCAAACCTCAGTCCAACCAACGTCAAATTAATTCTTACTTATGATGCTTTGTACATCCTGCTGGCAAACAAAACCCCAAAAAATAAACATCAAACCTAGCACTTAAAATTACTTGAATCCTTCCGGAAACATGTTACATAACATAAAACTGAAATTCTTTCCTGATTAATCAGTATAATCATCAATAACAATCATAAGTAATCCATCAGATTAGGGTTTACAACTAATACAAAAATAAAACATAAAAAAATACCTATTATGATGGATTTGCAGCAATTAGGTAAGCCAGACAGTGAAGAACAATGCATCGATTTCATCCGACTACAATCAGAAAAAACGGAGAAAAAAAAATTATTAACCGAAGAACGATTTGCGCTTAGAATCTGATGGTTAAAAAACATACCTATTGTGATGGATTTCATGCGATTAGGAAACAGTCAGAGAAGAAGGATAGATCTGTCCCGTTCTGATTAAGATCAGGAAAAACATTCAAAAAAATAAGTAATCGACCAAGGATTATGCGACTACAATATCATGGAAGAGTAACATACCTGTAGGTTTGCGCTTGAATCTGAGGATGAAGATGGCAGCGGCGATTTAGAAAAAGAGGAATTAGGGTTGAAGTGAAGAGGAAAGAGGGGATTACCCTTTCATCATCTCATCGGGTAAATGGATGGATCCAAACCGGGTATGGATAAAGCATCTAGGTCCGCGTGTTAAAAAGAGAGTAAAAGCAATGGGCGGGAAAATGCAAAGTGTTGTGCTAGAAACCTGACACGTGTCCTTAACTATTTTTATTTATTAGTATAAATAGATGTCTTGTTTAGGTGTAAGTGTCTTTCATATTATTGTTTGTATTGTTATCAGAACTAGGTTAGTTCCCGTGTATTACACGGTTAATAAAAAGAAACACATATTATTCATAAGTTTCTAAATAAAAATTATATTATATAGTGAAAAAAAATAAAATTATAATTACATTCACAAAACCAAATTACATAAGGTAAATTTTTTAGATTCTAGAAAGTTAATTTTGATTAATTGTTATTTGCTTAACAAAGATAAGTTGTTAATTTTTTTTTTAAATGTCAATTTAATTCTCTAATTATAATAAATTTGCGAGAGTTAATTTATTGATTTTGTTATAATTTAAATAATACAAAGTTTAAAATTTTCAAATCAAACGGTTTTTAAGTTCTAGTAAAATGATATTAAATAATTTTACCAATTATATTTGTTAAGCATTTATTATTTGTGAGAGGTTTAAAATCTTAAATTATAATTAAACTTTAGGTGGGAAAACCATTTTATAAAAACCTTTATTTACTAGGGAGTATAGATTAGTATTTTTCTTTAATTAGTTATATTTTGAATTCTTAATATATATTCTTATTTAATATAATTATTATTCTTCTTTAATAATATATTTATAATATCATTATTATTTAATAAGATATATGTGCATTTATTAGGAGAGAGAGGCGGGAAAACCAATGTGACGAGGTATGAGAGAGTGACATGTGACAATCCAAAACCTTTATTTATTAGTATGTATAGATATAGATATAGATTAGGAGACTAGCCTCTCTCAAATCAGGCCGACTATCTCGTCTGTTCTTTTTTTAATCCGTCAAAATTTCATCATCTATCATATTACCTAGCCTCTAATTAGTGGGAGACTAACTCAAAGTTCTCTTATCACAAACCCTTTAAAAACTAGGTCAATTAGGTAGAGTTTATGTCGAATAATTCTTTCGTATGCAAATGTTCACATGTATTGAATTAATTAACTATAGCCCTAATTCGAAAAAAAAATCTCTTTAGGAGGCATAACCAATGAATAACCCAATAATAAAGTATTATTTTAAAAATAAATCGTACGTCTATTCACCACAAACAATAGCAATCAATCATCTCTGGAGTTCGTTTCATCAACGTGAGTATGAAATAAAGAGAACAACTTGAGTAGACAGCTTCAAGTCAATGAAAATGAAAACAATAAATAAATGTGATCTAAACGTCATAAAAAGTTTCTAAAATAAGTTACCTTCTTAAACACCTTTTTTGTTTTATTTTTTTTAACGGCAACACTTAAATGTTTTTGGATGATTGGGTTTTCCCGAATCAATACCTAAAACATCCAAGGCAGTCCATCCCAGGAGGAAACCCCAACTGGGTAAACCCTCTGACCTAATCACATACCATTTTTTTGCTGTGGCCCGGATTCGAACTGACGACCTTCCATTTAGAAGTTACCGGGATACCACCATGACAAAGCCCCTTTGGTATATTTGATTTTCTATATTCTGCAACCGAAACAAGTATGAAGATAGATTGGCATTTTTATTTACTTATTCTTTTTCTACTATTTGTATATTCTATTTCACGTTTAAATGATTTTCTTAAATATTATGTTGAAATTTCGTTAAATTCTTCTATCCCCTCTTTGAAAAGTTTAATGAATTGTTATACAAAACTTCATTCAAGTTTTCACTATTTTACCAAAAAAAAAACCATCCTTATTCTAATAAATGAATCCAAATAATGTCACGTGTAATTATCATATTTTTTCTTACCAAAATTTTCTAATCTTCCCTATTTTAAGTAAACTTGCATTTTGAAATATAATTATGTTAATTTTTTTTCCAGAAAAATAAGATAAAATTTGAATTATAATTATTACTTAATTAAGGAAACAAATAATTTTATTTATTGTACTTTCATTTTTTTATTAAACAACCTCATGTATTACATGGGTATATAACCTAGTGGGATAATATAGGAAGATCAACTAATTTTAAATTTTCTAATTTACTTAGTTCATTTAATTATTAAAAGTACTTTATAAATTACTTACATACGTATTCAATTTTTTTCATATAAAATCTGACTAAAAACATATTAAATGACAAAACTTTCTTTGAGGTTTTTCATCAGTCGACAAATTACTAACTCAATTTAAATGACAACGTGAGAGGATGGTAACTCCTCCTATTAGGGAGTGACACGTATGATTTTTATTATTATTATTATTTTTTCACTTCTCATAATAAATATAATATACACTTTTAACCCGTCTATTTTTCTAATAACTTCGTTTCTTTGTTATAACTTTCGTTCTTTACCTTTTCACTGAAAACGGAAAGCACGGCTTTGTTTAGTTTTTTTTGTCAACCTTCTGATATAAATTTTATTAAAAACGGACTTGTATTCAAAAGCGAGTATTTTTTTCATACGTTATAGCGATTGTACGTAGGTTTTAGCCCCGCAAACGAGCCGAACCAAAATTGACAATGTCCCCGACGTGTTGAGAGGGGAATCGTTTTAGCCCCTCATAGTATATATAATATACACTTTTAACCCGTTTAGTTTCTATTAATTTCGTTTTCCTGTACTAACCATCATTCGTTTATTTATTTTAAAATGGAATGCACGGTTTTTTTTGCCAACGTCCATGTATAACTTTTATTAAAAACGGAGTTATGTTAAAATTCGAGGTTTCTTTTTTCGTGCGCTATAACGAGTCTGCGTTTCGACATAAGTTTTATCCATTCAAATAAGCCGACCCCGATAACGACCAGACTCCCGCAGAGAAAAGCGGGCGGAAACAAAATCTAGTTTACTTTACACAATAAAAAAGGTAATTAAAATATCCTGAATGATAAAATACTTCTTTTAAGTTTTGGATGTTTGGACAATTTTACTTTACATAACAAAAAGGTGATAAAGAAGTATTTTTTTTTTTGAACGAACAAAGTTTTTTTTTTTTTTTATAATTATATAATTGTTTTTGTCTTGAGGAAAGTTTGAACCTACAACCTTTTGGTTGTGAGACAACACTCTCACCACTAGACCCCAACCCCTAGTAGACAAATCATAAAATTATTGTTATACTTTTCTTGTCTCCGATCTATCTCTTTGATCTCTTTCGAAAATGTCCTCGAATATACCGTCGGAATTGATGGTATAATATGGTCGTCCGATAAAGTTTTCATCCAATCACAACCCGCCACGTGTCCAAATTGCCGGTATGTTTATAAACGCCGGTGGATCTGACGGTATTTTTTTACAAAATTGTTAAGATAGGATCCCATTGTATTTATATAAAATCATTAGGTTTTTTTCAAAAAATATTTTATTTTATTTTTTACAAAATTGTTGAGGTAAATTTTTTTAAAACACCGTCGGATTTTTTTCCGAACACCGTCGAATTTTTCAAACACCAAATACCGTCGGACGACGGTGTTAAAGGAGACATTCTATTATTCGAATTTTAAGGAATTTTTTTTTGTCATAATTGATATATATCACATATAAAGTAGTATAATAACTTGGATTAACTAAAAAAATATATAATATTTGATGATCTATTATTCCTAGAACTATTATTAATTTACATAATTTTGATGTAACTAGTCAATATCCATCTTGTAGTAACCAATTCTGCCATCAATGTCACATGTTTTGCATGTTCTAACATATTGTGCTCTAGTGTTTCTCAATACCGGCCCCGGGGCCTGAAAAACAAGTACACTTCGATCTTGTGAAAGTGCCACGATTTTTTTTAAAACGACGGATATTATAAACACCGACTAGCAAGACAGCTAGACAGAAAAACCAAGAATCTATACATACTAATAAATAAAGGTTTTAGATTGTCACATGTCACTCCTTCATGCCTCCTTACATTGGTTTTCCCGCCTCTTTCTCCTAATAAATGCACTTATATCTTATTAAATAATAATGATATTATAAATATATTATTAAAGAAGAATAATAATTATATTAAATAAGAATATATAATAAGAATTCAAAATATAAGTAACTAAAGAAAAATACTAATCTATACTCCCTAATAAATAAAGGTTTTGTAAAATGGTTTTCCCACATAAAGTTTAATTATAATTTAAAATTTTAAACCTCTCACAAACAATAAATGCTTAACAAATATAATTGCTAAAATTATTTAATATCATTTGACTAAAACTTAAAAACCATTTGATTTTAAAATTTTAAACTTTGTATTATTTAAATTATAACAAAATCAATAAATTAACTCTCGCAAATTTACTATAATTGGAGAACTAAATTGACAATTTTTTAAAAAAATTAATAACTTATCTTTGTTAAACAAATAACAATTAATCAAAATCAATTTTCTAGAATCTAAAAAATTTACCTTATGTAATTTGGTTTTGTGAATGTAATTGTAATTTTATTTTTTTTTCACTATGTAAAGTAATTCTTATTTAGACACTTATGAATAATATATGTTTCTTTTCATTAACCGTGTAATACACGGGAACTAACCTAGTTACATGAATAATAGAGGGTTTTGAAGCCACTCTATTCACTTTCGCTTGTATTTATTCTTCTTATTCCGATTGAAAGTGCGACGATTTTAAGTGTGCGATTTTCTTGACTTGTTACTAATGATATTTTCAAACTTGTATGTTCATTTTATATGTAACTAGAAATTTAGCCCACGCGATGCAGCGGGTTTGTTTGCCGCGACTCGGTTTTGGAGATCGAAAAATAGATAATTTGCGTCGCGAATAGGAAATAACATTGAACGACAAATTCGTTAAAGAAAGTAAAAACAAACAAAATAGAATTATAAAAAATTACTTTTTACAAACGAATATAAAAAAAACGAAAAAACCCGGTTTGTCAAACCCTAGACTCGAATCCACGTCAGCGGATATATATTACAGGGGTAAACTTGAAAGTTTAGAAATTTGAGGCGTAAACATAACTCAGTTATCGCGCGTTAATAAAAAAAAGTAATCAAAACTAAAAAAAATAAGAAATCTAAAAAGAAAAAAAGAAACAAAAAAACCAAAAAACTAAACAACTAAAAAAAATGTTGGGCACAAGGTTCGAACCTGCGACCCAGTAGCAAAGAAACAGTTTTAGCACAACACACTCAACCGCACCAAAGCAAAGGTTTTGATAAAATAAGGAAAATCAATTAGTAAACATGTAGGAAGGGCTTCATCGGTGGCTTTCTATTGGCTATCGACATTGCTTTTTAATGTTATGTTAATATGTCTTTTACATTAATGTCTTTTACGTTAATGTCTTTTACATTAAGAGTCATTATCTTTTTAACCGGTTATTAACGGTTTATTCTCTAATTTTTTTCTTAAACAAATCATTTATTGTCCAACAAATATAAGTAGGATCAAATAAATGCCTCTATGTATGTCATCTACCACCACACATTCTATATCCTTACATTTTAAGAGCCGGTCTACAGTGTTTACCCATTTATTTACAATTATGCCATTGTTGTCACTGCCATCAAATAGCCTGCTCTACAAAAACCACAGTGTTTACCCATTTATTTACAATTATGCCATTGTTGTCACTGCCATCAAATAGCCTGCTCTACAAAAACCAACTTGATGAACAGTTTTATCTCACATAAAAGATACATACATACAATCTCTGTATGTAGAGATAGAGAGAGAAAGGAAGGAGGGGTGATGGCGGAGGACCATCGAACAGTAAGGCACAAGTTTAACCTAATATGCCACAATCCAAATCCATCTGCACAATCCCAAATCCGTCTTCAATGTAACCAGCAATCGTCCTTTCCCTAACCACACAGATAGTTAGAGATCAGCGGAAGACGTGATCGGTAGGGCGGAGGAGGAATCGACGAGATAGATAGTCCTTGGTTCTCAGCGAGGCCAGTGGCGTCTGTGATCGACGGTTGCGATGGTTCAACGGCGACGCGCAACAGCCTGTCGGAGGACCTGCAGACTTCGCTTCATCCTCTCTACACCAGGTCTCGCCCTTTTACTGCAATTGCACCCGCAATCAGGTTTTTATGCTTTATAGAGGTTCTACATAAATTACAATTAACTACTGTTGGGTAAATTGGAGGAATTTGTTCAACTCTAATATTGAAAACTGTTGACACCACTTGGGGTCGTGTTCAAATTGGGTTTTTTTTAAGTGGGATTGATTCTATTTTGGTTGATTGAGAATTGACATCAGGTGAATTGGGATGGTTTTGTAGTTCTTGATATGGGTGGGGAAGATGAGCCAAAGGTTGGCATGTTGGCTTTGGAGCAGAAGATTGACCAGCCTATGGATGAAGAGACCGGTAGGCTCAAAAATATGTATAGAGAAATGGTAACTTTTTAGATGTTTGGTTGGATTTTAATTTTTAAACTCTTTTCACCTTTTTAAGATTGTATTGTGTGTGTTTGTCTTGATTAGGGTCAAAATTATTTGAAAAGGTAATTTGTTCATCAAATTCAATTGTACCATACTTAATTAGCACAACCTATTAACTATTTTTTGTACTACAGCCCTAAATAATCTGTTAGTACCTAAATTTCAGTAATGTGCAATTTTGTTGATGTAGTCTCTGACTGGGGTTGCCAGTGGCATTCAAGTTCTTGACGCGTTGAAAGCTTGAGAGGCCTTTTTGGTTTTATGTTGTGTTTAGCAGAATGTATGGCTCAGTTTTGAGCCCTAAATTTTGGGTTGGTATTTAGTAATTTGCAATTTTGTTGGTGTATCCAATTTTTGTTTTCCATATTTTTTTTTATTGAGATGTGTTTGTTTGGTTTGAAGTGTTGTGGCCGTTGTTGTAGTGTTCTATTGATGGTTTTTCAACAATGGTGATGATTTTTGTGCTGTTTAAGAATTTCATGATTGGCAAGTAATCTAATGGAATCAAAGTAGGATTTTTTGTTTTGTTTCAAGTGTTATGGCCATGGTTGTGGTGTTTTATTGATGGTTTGATCATGGTGCTGGCTTTGTGTGCTGTTTAGGATTTTCATGATTTACAAATAATCAAATGGAATCGATGTATATGGCCTTAGATATAGATGCTATGTGTTCGGCTCATTGTTTCGATTTTTTTACCAGGAATTGCCTCGTAGGTTGCCTATGTTCGGTTCTTCTCTCTGTTCTTAATCGTGGTATTTGTTGATACTAACTTTTGCTATGTTTTTTTGTTGACTTGCCTGTTCTTCGTGGATTGGTTCTAATTATTATTGTTTGTTGTTCTTAAAAACTTTTTGGTTTTCTATGTTTGCAACAGTCTAAGTTTGTGCTGTTTTATTCATGAGTTGTGTAAATCTTTTGTTTGATTTTTAATTTGAAGTAAACACAAACTGTTGGGTTGTAGCTATTGGGAATTCATTAGTTATTATATATGTTTGTTATGTTTTACTCTTTTCATCATGTTGTGCCTGTATGTTACAAGAGCATTATTTTGAATAGATGCTATTAATTATTTTTGGGATTTTAATGTCTGCATAAAAAATGAAATGAATCTGCATATTTGGGTTATAGTTATGTGGAATTCAGTAGTTATTTTGTATGTTTGTTATGTTTTATTGTTTTCATCATGTTGTCTTAAGACCTTTTATGTTTTGTTAAGATTGTGATTTTCATGTTTGCCCAAAAAAATAGCCATGCTTTTTACTTATGTTTTTTTTTTATCCTAGGGAGGTGTTTGTGAAGTTGTTGCTGCAGTTTCGTGGTTTTTAGGAATAGTTAGCGTAACTGGTATGTGTAATTGCTTTTTTTTTCATATCTTCAATTTTATTTTTGCGTTAGGTCTGATTGTATGTTAGTTAATTGATGCTTTTAATTTGCAGGTGAAAGGACTGAATTAGGGTTTAGTCCTGCTGCAGCTCCTGCTCTTTCAAACGATGGTAAGTTTATTCTAAACCTGGATCCAGAAAGAACATACATTTTGGGTGGTGGACATCACTGTCATACATACGTTTCAAACTTAGAAGTCCTCAGATGCTATCTGTTTCCAACATAAAACCACTTTAAACTATTTTGATCTAAATAGTTTAAATAAGTCGAATACCAAAAACAACTCTTCCAACCATAATGGTTTTAATCTAAGCAGTGGTGAACCATAGAAGTAGTTTGGGTAAAACTATGATGAGTAATTTTAGAGTATTCTCTTTTAAGATGTATTCACTTTAAACTATGATGATTTATAAGTTTAAGTTTGACATTATGTATAACGAATATAGTATAAAACAGTTCTTGGAATTAGACATTTTCAACACATATAGCAATATAGGTGATGTTTTGAATGATACATATTAAATCTGCTTTGATTGTACTAATATTTGTTTCCCAAATATCCATATATAGTCCTAATTTGGTTTGATCTTTACTCTTTGTAGGTGCCTGACTTGCAGAAACAAGGTATTTGCATATTTCATTCACAATAGCTACACATATGTTTGTTGCATTCTTATTATTTTTGCTTTAATCTTGCAACCTCAATTTGAAAATGTTGCTAGGCTTTTCAGTGGAGCCAACACTGTTGCAAACCTAAATATTCGTTACTGAACCGGTTCTACAAAAGAGGGATTAGTTACACATTTTGAACAATTAAGGTTTAAATAAGTAGATTTGAGTGGTTGATATGGTTGTTTATGTGTTTTTTTAATGTTCACAGATGAAATGTATATTCTTTCTGTTAGCCACAAACGAGTAAATATTCTGCTGGTGAGTACAGATAAGACTGAAAACATATTGTGTCGATTTGAGGAGTTTCCTGGTCCATCATTGTCTTATTTAGGGGTTAACTCTTCTAGGTACCCTGTTGTTCCCAAGTGAGTTTCAATGAATTTGTATTTGTTTTCCTTTTCAGTTGATTTTTTTTATCGAATGGGTGATAGGGTAAGTCAGTCCGAGTTTGGTCTAAATGTATGTCATTTAAATTTTAAATTGAAACCCTTAAAACTTGACGGTTTAGCCACCTAATCAATTTTTTCATGTCTTTAGTTGTGTGGATAAGGAATCACCTCGTGATTGTCCTGCTAATCTGCCTAGCCCGGTATGTTACATGTTTCATTTAACCTTTTTGTTTTAACAAAAATGGATGATTCTAACAAATGTAATTGTACAACTTTACTCCATACATAAATCAAAACATAAATGCACACATTAGTTCCATCATATCATCAATGCCTTTACAATATCTCAATGAAGAAACTGAGATTAATGCAAAAATTAAAAAAATTCAAGATAACCCATTAACGTGTTTTTTTTTTTTTACTATTTTTACCCCTCTTTGTTCCTGCAGGATAGATGGAATGGAAGGTGTAACTGAGTGAATGTGATTATGTTTTATGAGGATGGAAGTCTGTTAAAGGTCACCCGAAGTCTATTTTTAATCCGTATGAATAGGTTCAAGGTCACCCGAAGTCTATTTTTAGTGCATACGGTTGGTTTTCTAATCATTAAAAACACATTTGGTGTTTTAAAAAAAATGAGAGAAACTCAGTATGAAGTTGACTACTCATGTGGTTTAGAAATTGCTTATTATTAATTTGTTATGTTTATATTTATTCGTTTGTATAATGAATCGGTTTAGTCGTTTTAGCAAATCATTTCAAACGTTAAACCCGCCGCAAATTGCGAGGGTCTCGCCGCAACGCGCGCGGGTTTATCACCTAGTTATTAACATATTAACAAGCGTGAGATTGAATAGGGTAGTTTACCCTTTTTTGTGTTTTGACACAAACTTTTATTTTTTTATAGATTTGTCACAGTTTTAACTTTTGACTTTTTTTTGACATAATTTTTTCTTTTTTTATAGATTTGCCACAAATTTATTTTTTGACTCAAAATTTTATTTTTTACAGGTTTGTCACAAAACTTCAATAGAGTAAATTTTATAATAATTTCGTTTTTCTGTAATAACTTTCGTTCGTTAATTTTTTTTTAAACGGGATGCACGGGTTTGTTTATTTTTTTTGTCAAAGATCCGAATATTTTTTTTTTGTATCGTACGCTATAGCGAGTCTGTGTTTAGACGTAAGTTTTATCCCGGTCGACGAGCCGAACCGATAACTACCAAACTCCCGCCGCGTAGCGCGGGAGAAAAACTAGTTCTTCTTAATTTCCTACTAAATAACCTTCCAAAACACAAGAAGAAAATTTGATAAAAAAAGTGACTTGTGGCCTTCTATTAATACAATCCCATGGGCCTCAAAGTCACTTTCACACACGAACTCTTGTTTCACTTCTCAACGGCTAACTTGGACAACCACTCTACTTCCATAACCATTGATGCTTCCACTCAAACTAAAGGTAAACATTCATCTCATATTCCGATTTCAAAACAATTATTATTAATAATAATATTATTACATTATATGTATATATATATATATATATGTGTATATATATATATATATTGTTGGGTTAAATAAATTAAAAATCATTAAATATTAAAAAAAACTATTTTATTCACAGATGGCCACATTATTTGTTGAATTATTAGAGTTTTAAGTGTATTTACACACTATTAAAGTATTAAAGTGTATCACAAGTAGATAAAGTAATTTCTAAATATTTAACACACAAATGTGTGTACTTTAACCAATTTGATTGGTTTAGAGTTTTAAATGAAGTTTCTTGAAACAGAGTCATCAAATCAAGAATCTACTGTTCATTTCTCAGAAGATGAGAAAGCTTTGATCACGAGGATGTATAATCTTGTTGGAGAAAGGTGAATTTTGATTTATATTTATTGCATATTTTCATTAAATGAACTAATGAAGCGTGTTTAATAAATAGTTGATTATGTACTTATTCTTAACATATTTGATGAGTTATTTTTAACATTTTAATGCATTTTATAACACCTAATCATATATTTTTGAGTTAATTACATGGACAGTCCTTGTGGTTTGGGCAAAGTAACAAGTATGAGTATTCAGGGTTTCAAATTACAAGTATTGGTATTATGTTTCGATTTTGTAACGAGTTTGAGGCCTAAAACTAACTTCCGTTAAATTTTCTGCTAAGTTGGAGTTAAATGACTTCTTTACCCTTTGACTATTTTCAACAAGGATTATTTGTGTAATTATTATTATTATTAGTAAGGACCATTTAGGTAAAAACCCACCCCTTTCCTTGTTCTATCTTTCTCATTGACCTAAGGAGAGAAGAGAAAGGATTTGAAAGTAAGTAGTTGGTGTTTGAGACTTTTTTTTTTGAGAGAAAGGAAGAGAAAGGGAGGGGTTTTGAGGCTAAAATTCATCCTTTCAAATTGAAAAAAATAGAGAGAAAGGAAATGAAAGGAAGAGAAGAGAAAGTGAGGATTCCCTTTTTTTCTTTCCTTAAGTTAACTCGGGAACACATCTTAAAACCACCTGTTCCACCACCGCACCATTCGCCTCTCCCCATCCCATTTATTTCTGGTCGTCGCCCATGAACGAACTCTAGGGAATGAGACCCATCTCATGTGTCGGCTTCCTTCCACCGTCTTCATTATCCTCTTCCTCTCCCCATCCCCATCCCAAACACTCCCTCGTTCCCACCCTATCGCGACTCTCTCTTCTCTGGCGACTCCAAATTAGTTATCTCCGGCGAAGCCTCTTGGTGAACCACTAAACCATCAAATTTGCTGAGTTGTATCCAATTTATTCTCCGAAAAAAACTACGAAGAAGCAAAACAGTGGCAGGGGTTTGGCGGCGGCGGAGGAGGTAGTCGACGGATGGTTTTAGCAACGATTTTGCAAGAATGCCTTCTGAATGTCCCCGATTTTGCGAGGTTTCATTTACGCTTCCTTTGATGACTTCTGAATGTCCCCGATTTTGCGAGAATGCCTCCAATTCATGGAGGTTTTAGCAACGATTTATGGGGTTGAAGAAGAGGCAGTCGGAGGCGTTAAGTAATCTGGAAAAAAGAAACAATATGTGGGACATTCATGGGTTTTTTCTGGAAAATCCATGGTCGGTGTACAGTGGTATGGGGCGGAGATGGTGACAGGAGGAGGCGGTTTGTCGGAAATTGAGAAGAAGGGGGAGAGGGTTGGGGGGTTGATATTTGTTTTTTTTTATATTAATTAGAGTTTATACATGATTAGTCCTTCAGATGTGTAAATTACATAATTAGTCCTTTAAATGAGAATGACTGAAATGTCCTTCAATGTAACAAAAAAACTAATGAAAGTTAGTATTAATACCCAATATTGTTAGAAAATCGAAACATAATCCCCATACTTGAAACTTGAAACCCTTATTACACATACCTGTTACTTTTCACAAACCACAAGGACTATCCATGTAATTAACTCAATATTTTTCTAAACTGATTGTGTTTATCCATAAAAAACAAATATATTAGTAGCAATCTTTATATTAAAAAACCTTCCCAAATTTAAAACTAGAGTAGGATGTAGGGGTGTTCATCGAGTCAAATAAGTCGAATTTCGGGTTATTCGAATTGGATTATTTAAATTTAAAATTTTAAAAACTGTATTTGAATTTAACTAATATTCGAATAAACCGGTTCGAACAAGTTTATTCAAATTTAGGTTTATTAAAACTAGGAAAAAAAATAAAAATAAATACCCCCTCAAAAAAAAAGAAGAAGCCTAAATCACTATTTTCTTCAAGTTTTAATATTCTAACACATATAATTGCAAAATGTCAAAATCAATATAAAGACAAGATAACTAAAAACAAATAGTGGGTCAACAATGGTAGTCTAGAATGTTCAAAATAGCTCCCAACAACATTACACCACCACCGTAAAAAATCCAAAAACACTCAGAAAAGTTCAAATGGTTATATATCTGTGTGTGAGATATTTAAATTATATATGTGGATAATGAGGTGCTGTGAAGTGTAATAATATTTTGTTTGCAAATGTTCACTTGAAAAAAAAAAGATTAATATGTTCTGTGATGTTGATAGATGGTCCTTGATTGCTGGAAGGATTCCTGGAAGATCCCAGATGAAATTCAGAAATACTGGACTTCCAAATATTCATCATCTAACTGATCATATATCAAGGGATCTCGGGTGGGTAGGGTATGTTGTGTTTTCATGGTAAAAGAACAATCAAAGATTTCTGTATTTCACTCTTAATCAAAACAATTACATCAAGATCTCTTTTATAAAGATACGAACTAGAAATAAAAGGAAACAATAATCACCCCTAACAAACCTCCCTTAATACTGCAATTGATTTCGTTAATTATGGGAGGACAATATTTGACATATTTCAACACTCCTCCTGAAGTTGTGTAGTGGGATCTTCAATACTCAACTTGTACAAAACTGAATTGAAAACCTTCCCTGGAACAGCCTTGGTCAGGATATCAGCAAATGATCCTCAGATTTTATATAGGGAAGCTTCACAGTCCCGTCTTCAATTTTTTTCTTTTATGAAATGTCGTCTGTCGTGTTGAACCGGATTCTCTGAAATGCTTATGGCAGCTGTATTATCACAGAACAGTCGAGTTGGAAGTTTTATAGGAAAACCAATCTCCTTCATCAGTTTCTTTAGCCATAAAATCTCTGTAATCCCTTTAACAATTCCTCTGAATTCTGATTCTGCACTGGACAATGAAACCACCTTTTGTTTCTTACTCCTCCAAGTGACTAGGTTGCCTCCTAGCAAGGTAAAAAATCCAGAGGTTGACCGCCTACCATTCGGGTTACTCGCCCAATCTGCATCTGTAAACACCTCCACATTTAGATGTCCACCCTTCTTAAAAACAATGCCCCTACTAGGAGTGCCTTTAAGATATTGGATTATCCTCATGACTGCTTCCATATGCTCCTTTTGTGGTTGATGCATAAATTGACTAACCACTCCAACCGCATAGGCAATATCAGGTCTGGTATGAGCTAAATAAATTAATTTCCCTACCAATCTCTGGTACCTTTCTTTGTTTGCTGGCTCGGCTCCTTCGTTAATCTTGAGATTATGGTTGACTATCATAGGAGTATCAACAGGCTTGCAGTCAACCATTCCAGTCTCAACCAATAAATCTAGGATGTATTTCTTTTGAGAAATAAAAATTCTTTCTTTTGATCGAAGAACTTCAATCCCTAAGAAATATTTCAGCCCTCCAAGATCTTTCATTTCAAAATCTTTAAAAAGGTTTTCCCGTAACTGAGCTATTTCTTCTGTATCACTTCCTGTAATAATCATGTCATCGACATAAATAATCAAACACGTGACTAATCCCCCCTTCTTTTGAAGAATAGAGTATGGTCAGCATTGCTTTGTTTATACCCATATTTCTTCATAGCCATTGTAAATTTTCCAAACCATGCTCGTGGAGACTGTTTTAAGCCATACAATGCTTTCTTAAGCCTACAAACTTCATTCTTATTGAATTCTTTCGAGAAACCAGGTGGAGCCTCCATATATACTTATTCTTTTAAATCTCCATGGATAAACGCATTTTTCACATCAAACTGATGAAGTGGCCAGCCTTTGTTTGCATCTATCGATAATAACACCCTAATGGTATCAATTTTTGCTACAGGAGAAAAAGTTTCTGAGTAGTCGATACCATATGTTTGTGTATATCCTTTCGCTACAAGTCATGCTTTGTATCGTTCAACTGTTCCATCAACTTTATATTTGATGGTAAAAACCTACCTGCACCCAACCGGTTTCTTTCCTTTTGGTAACACACATTTTTCCCATGTATTGTTTTCTTCGAGAGCTTTCATCTCTGTAGTCATAGCCTCTCGCCATTCACGTTTCTCGCTTGCTTCTTGAGCAGTTCTGGGAATATTTTCTGAAAGGAGAGTGACAAAGAAGGCTTTTACGACTTCACCCACTCTCCCCCTATCTCCATCAATTGGATACTTAGATTCACGTTTCTTGTGTTCTGGGGAGAATCGGTTTGGTGGGACTCCTCTATTTTTCCTTGGAGGTAACACACGAGCTTCTGATTCTTTTGGCTTTGGTTCTTTTGGTCCTGGTTCTTCACATGGTTCTGGTTCTTGAAATGAATTAGTAACATGTAAAGTGGTGTTATCAGATTGAGATTCACTTACCTCTTGTTGGACATCTTTTGAGGTCGATTCACTGGTCGTATGGACTGGTTCGTCAGCCTCTCCTATGCTGTTTGGGGAAGACTCGGTGGCTCCATCTACCTGCTCTATCAGAACAGCCTCAGAACAACTCAGCCAAACTAGAGATTCACTGACTCTCTCCCCCTGAATTCTAGGTTGGTTAGTGAAGTAGACCTCTGACTCTAAGAAGTCGCAATCCATGGTGACATGAATGCGACGAGAGACCGGATTATAACACCGATATCCCATCTTATGTGGACCATAACCAACAAAAACACCTTTTTCTGCGCATGGGTCAAACTTGTTTCTATGAACTTTTGGAATGTGAATGAATACAGAACAGCCAAAAATACGTGGTGGTAAGGTTAAGACAGATGGGATGGTCACTTGGCTTTCTAGCATCTTTAAAGGAGTTTGATGTCCTAGAATATGAGTAGGAAGACGATTAAGGAGATAAACAGATGTGGCAACGACTTCAGGCCAAAAAGATTGAGGAACTTGGGATTCAATCATCACTGCCCTAGTTTTTTCTAGAACAATTCGGTTTCTTCGTTCCACAACACCATTTTGTTGAGGTGTGTTAGAACATGAAGTTTGATGAATGAGACCATTTTCTTGGATAAAGTTCAGCATGGTTTGATTTACAAATTCTCCACCATTGTCTGAGCGAAGAAACTGAATTTTTTTATTGAATTGAGTTTGAATCATCTTATAAAACATGAAGAATTTCGCTGGCACTTCTGATTTATGTTTCATAAAATACACCCATGTCATACGAGAAAAATCATCAACAAATAATACAAAATATTTAAATCGATTTTTGTTGGAATTCGGGGCAGGACCCCAAACATCGGAATGAACTAATGAAAACGCAAAATCAACTCTCGTATTACTTGGATTGAAAGACACTCTATGGTTTTTAGCAAGAACACAAGTTTCAAACTTCATACTAGTGGAATTATTTAAAAAAAGACTCGGAAATAACATCTTAAGATAACCAAACGAAGGATGACCTAGACGATGGTGCCATAACCAAAGTTGTCTGTCGGCCGTTCCATGAGCAAGCATGGCATGTCCCTGGTGAGTCACCTCATCAACATAGTAAAGACCTCCTCGCTCAGTACCACGCCCAATTATCTCCCTCGTAAGAATGTCCTGTAACATGCAAAAATTTGGATAAATTAGAACCACACAATTTAGTTCCTTCGTAACTTGACTAATGGACAAAAGCTTTGAGGATAAAGATGGAATATAAAGACAATTTTTCAGCTTCATGTTACTTGAGAATTCAATGGCACCTCCACCTTTAACCTCGACATGTTCTCCACTCGCAGTTTCGATATATGTTTTTGAAGATGATCCCAAGTGTAAAAAATCATTCGGATCATACGTCATTGTATCAGTGGCTCCACAGTCAAAAATCCAGTCAGTTGTTTTTCTGAGACTGTGAGTAGGAGATCGAGCCTTATAACCTTTGGGTATGGTGGTCACATTTTTTTCAATATCAAGGCAACAAGGTTTAAAATATTTAGTGTTAATAATAGAAGGGCTTGGAGTGTAACTTCCAATCCCTTTACCTGTTTCTTTGACATAATCCATTCCCATCACCGCACCTCCAAATCCAGCAGAAGATACTTCCGGTTTTTCGTCGGCAGCCGATGATGACATCGGCTTGTCGCCGGCGTTTTGCCCTCCGACGGCAGCAGCACCTTTGCCTCGCTGTCCTGGTTTTTCCCACCAATCTGGATAACCCACCAATCTAAAACATGTTTCTTTGGTGCGCTTCTTCATATTGCAATTGGTACAAAAACGTTTTGAGTTGTCCTCCTTCTCCCTCTTTGGTGGTTCTGATCGGAATTTGCCTCTTCCGATTGGCTCGCGAGCAACTAGCCCTAACCCAATATCAGATGAATCGGAAGAGGTTGTTGTCTGTAAGATGTTAAGTCTTGCAATTTCCCTTCATATAGCAGCGTACGCGGTTTCTACAGACGGGAGGGGGTCTCGCTTCAATATATCTCTCTTAATGGGTTCGAGCTTGTCGTCTATGGCTATCAACAACGGGTACAATCTCTGTTCTTGAACTTTCTTGTTATAGATCTGTATATCTCCGGGGTCCTTCATTGGATTTGGATCCCTTTGGTCAATTGTCATCCAGATGTTTTGTAATTTGTTCCAGCATTCTTCCAGCGTATCCTTCCCTTGCCTCAATGAATTGGCCTTCTTATGAAGGTCAAAGATCTGCAGAGAATCAGTTCCTGATCCGTATGTTATCGCTAGCCCATCCCAAATGGCTTTAGAGGTGGGGTATTGCGAAACATTGTTAACAAGATTTGATTCAATATTTTGAATCAACCATGTGAATACACACTGATCGTCTTGCTCCCAGCGTGCATAGCTTTGATCTGTTTTTGATGGAGGTGACGTTTCTCCGGTAAGGTGAGAACCTCTTCCCCTCCCACCAATCGCTTTCTTCATGAGAGTAGCCCATAAAGAATAATTGTCTCCACTCAACTTTATCCCGATGGATAAGTTTTCAGAATTCATCGTTGTAGGTTGTGCTCCAAGGCCGCCAAGGCCGTTTCTCAGCAAGACTGCAATCTGTAGCGTTAAGTCATCCGGTATGGCAACACTATTGTTTGTGTTGTCATCGCCCATTTTTTTTCGATTGAAGATCGGAATTTTAATCGCTCAATTAATCTCCCAGAATCATGGATCATGGCTCTGATACCATGTTTTCATGGTAAAAGAACAATCAAAGATTTCTGTATTTCACTCTTAATCAAAATAATTACATCAAGATCTCTTTTATAAAGTTACGAACTAGAAATAAAAGGAAACAATAATCACCCCTAACAAACCTCCCTTAATACTGCAATTGATTTCGTTAATTATGGGAGGACAATATTTGACATATTTCAACATGTTGGGGTTTCCGGTGTAAAATTGTTGCCATATTCCTTCTATATGTATCTCGTTCTCGTTTACTGGATATGAATAATTATGAAAATAGAATGTTAATTATTATTATTATTATTATTATTATTGAGAAGAAGAAAATCAAATTAGAGAAACATTAAAATACAAACATGAATAGTGAAATGAATGTGAAATTTCAGATACTATGAACTGTTTGTTAACTTCTATAATTCTGAGAACCGTCAGTAGCAACTAAGAGACGTATCGTGTATTAAGGAGGAGTGGTAAAAGTGTCTAGCGAAAGCATAAAATTCTAGGCAGCGAAGGCACTAGGGGCTAATGCCCATGTTATGTGGGCTAACACACCGTGTACTGGTTGGACGCTAGAGTTAGACGCACAATGTAAATGAACTCCGACACATCATGTAAATGAACTTCGATGCACCATTGTACGCGCCCAGTTTATAATGCTTTTCGAATGCTTCTGGCACTTTGCTTTTGACACGGTTATTTAGCTCATCAATTGTATGCCTTCTCGAACTTTTTCTCATATTTCACATTTCAAACACTTGTTCAACCGGTCTCCTGATTTTTCCTTCCTTCGCGTCTTTGGTTGTCAATACTTCCCTCATCTTCGACCATATAACCATCACAAAATGGACTTTCGCTCCATACCTTATGTTTTTTTGGGATACAGTCCCTCTTATCATGGCTATCGACGCTTTGACATGTCCACAGATCGGATCTGTGTAGCCAGACATGTCCGTTCCAATGAAGACAACTTCCTATTTGCCACAACAATCCAACCTTCTCCTTCTCCTTCCAACACATACACGTCCCTTTCTGATTTTCCACTGCTGCCCGTTGACAATCATGCACCCTCATCTCCTACAACTTCTCAACAAACCTTTCCACCATATCCTCACAATTCCAACCTGTCATCCCCTTCTTCTAACTCCAACTCCTCACAATCTCCTCTTACACCTCCACCTCCACCGCCTCATACTCATCCTTCCAATATGCATCAAAATCCCAAACCCCGGGTTCTTATAGTCCTTCTGCTAATCATATCTCCACATCCGACAAATCTCTTCCTGAGCCCACTTCCTTTACCATTGCAAACCAATATTCGGAGTGGCGCCAAGCCTTGGTTGAAGAATTTTCAGCTCTTATTAAAAATGGCACTTAGTCCTTAGTACCCCTTACTACTAACGCTAATGTAATTGATTGCAAGTGGGTGTACAGGTTAAAGAATGACCAAAATGGAGCAGTTACTATATACAAGGCTTGTCTTGTGGCAAAAAGGCTTTCGACAAAAACTGGGGGTTGATTTTCATAAACTTTCAGTCCAGTTGTAAAATCTACCATCATCAGAGTGGTTCTCTC
The DNA here is from genome assembly GCA_023525975.1 of Smallanthus sonchifolius. Lineage (NCBI taxonomy): Eukaryota > Viridiplantae > Streptophyta > Magnoliopsida > Asterales > Asteraceae > Smallanthus > Smallanthus sonchifolius. The sequence continues at coordinate 55,872,684 of CM042033.1, read as the reverse complement.
TCTTGCTATTACACAATAATGGCGGCTTCATCAACTGGATATTCACAATGCCTTCTTACATGGTGACCTTAAGGAGACGGTATACCTTCGGCAGCCACATGCTTTGTTGATCCCAAAAATCCAGATCATGTATGCTTACTTCACAAGTCTTTATACGGCCTTAAACATTCCCCACGAGCATTCTTTTATCGCTTGTCGCAAGCTCTTCACAAATTTGGCTTTAACAGATCCAAAACTGATCCATCTCTTTTTACATACAACCTGGGCACACAATTCTATACATTCTGGTTTATGTTGATGACATTATTGTCACTGGTAACAACACCAAAGCTGTCGATACACTGATCAAACAACTAAGTCACGCCTTTGCTCTAAAAGACCTTGGCGATCTTGACTAACTTTTGGGCATTGAAATGGTGCACCAGGGCCAGGACATTCTGTTGTCTCAACTAAAATACATCCCCGAGATACTTCAACAAGCTGGTCTTTCCGATTCCAAGCCTGTCTTTTCTCTGATGAACACCTCATAAGTTTTATCTCTCAGGGACAACCCCCTCTTATCTGAACCAGTCCGGTATCGAGAACTGGTTGGAGCACTTTAGTATGTCACTATATCAAGGCCGGACATTGCCTTTGCTGTCAACAAAGTGTGCCAATACATGCATGCGCCCTCCGATAATCACTAGTATGTAGTCAAACGAATTCTCATATATATCTAAAGGGTACCATCTATCATAACTTACTCATTCGGCATAACTCTGGTTCCATACTCTAGGCCTTTACTGATGTTCATTGGCAAGGTCTTTCCATTGTTCAAGCCTTTTCTAATGCTGATTGGGCTGGGTGTCCGGATGACTATCGGTCCACGAAGGAATTTGCTATATACTTAGGCTCTAATCGTATCTCACGGACCGCACAAAAACAGAAAACCGTTTCTAGGTCATCCATTGAGTCAGAATACAAAGCTCTAGTACATACATGTAACACGTCAAAAATTTCCTAAGAAAAGGAAGGACAAAATTTTCCAAGTTTCATAAGTTCAAGGGCTAGAAGGAGAAAACACAAAGTTAAAGGATCAAAAATGAAAAATTTGGAAACCAGCCCTATAACGGACCATCATGGTGTCACACCCCGACCGATGGCGGAATTATCGGGGCGGGACATGTAAGACTGTTCATAGCACATGGTTGACTAAATTGAAATATATTAAAGTTAAATTTCCATTACAAATAATCCAAGTACAAACCAAATTCAAACAAGAAACATAAAACAACTCATAAAGTTCTTGATTTAAATTGCTAAGTCTAAATCCTATGTTGAACACGTCTTGAATCAATCTCACATATTGGGGCCTGAAACATGAATAAAATAAAGTCAACTAAAAAGTTGGTGAGTATAACACAGTTGTATGTAGATAGCATATAGTTGAAAACAAATCATTTACAAAACATGATAAAATAAGGCATTTATGGGGAGCAGCTATTGTGTAACCATGTACAACCAAACCTTGTAACTAGCATGCAAAAATTGTGTTGTCGGTTTCAATCACCGCGCACCATGGGTGGGTTTGTCAGACTCAATAGATCTATCATTGAGAGCCGTCGGCTTGTATAGTTAATGATTGCACATAAGAGCATACAAAGGTTAGCACACCTAGCACTCGGGTACAAAGCTCAAATTTTGCACACATGTATGTAAATAGGATTTTTGCACTTGTGTTGTTTGTGTAAATGTAAATGTGTAATTTCTTAATGTGTATAGAGTTCATGTTCCACCCTAAAAGTGTAAAAGAGTAAAAAGGGGGTTGTGAATACTCACTTGGTATGGAAGTGTAGCTAACAAGGATTATAGATAGCAAATATGATCCTTGAAATGCACAATTTAACCTAAAGAGTAATGTGTATTGAATCAAATAGATGCATAAAGTTTAAGTCTAAAATGAAAGTTGAATTTGTGTATAAAATTATTGATTTGTATTTAAAAGTATTGAATAAAATATATAGAGTTTGAAGTAAAAATATTTTTGAAACAATTTGATTAGGTTTGAATTGGATAATTGAATAAATATATAATTATAGTTTATGAAATAATGTAAATATTAATTGTAATTAAGTATAAATAAATAAATGATTTTGATTTAAAATGTAAATTAAATAAATAATCATTATCTTAATTATTTATAAATTTTGTAACTTAATTATTTAAAATATCATTTAAGTGTAAGATAATAAATATAAATTTAATTTTTCATAAACTTTTAAATAAATTATATTTATGCCAAGATTAAACTTTTAATCCATTTTTAAATACAGAAAACATATTTTTATAAAATCGAAACATTTATTGATCGAAAAATATAAAATTATAATTCTGTTACAATTTCTGAGTCACACACGACCGTGCCTCGGAAGGGCACGATCGTGCTCAAGCCAGGGGCGCGACCGCGCTAGTCGGGGCACGACCGGGTTGATCAACAGAGGGCACAAACTAGACCAGTCAAACAGGCACGACCGTGCCTTGGCTCGGCACGGTCGTGTCTATGATCTTTAGACACAACAGAGACTAGCCCAGAGGGCATGACAAGGTCTGGACAGGAGGACACGACCGCGCTGCTAGTCGGCACGACCGCGCTCTATGAGGCACGGCCGCGCTAGATGATTAGCGTGACCGTGTCTCTTCCAAATCAGACACAAATTGACAAATGCTTGTATTTTAAACGCTGGAATTGTTAGGGCTTTTGATTAATGGGTTATTACGAGTCTTTTGGGATATTTTAATTTTATTAACAACATTTTTAACAGTGGATTCGATTAAATTATTTTAAATAAAACATCGATTCTGATTCGGGGTAAATTCTATGATGGAAGCCTAAATTATTATGGGGCTTTCGATATAGAGACTAATTAACTGAAATAAATGATTTCAATTACCCGAAACAGTAGAGGATTGATAGAGATCGGCAAGAAGGAGTTCCGGCGTCGACGGCTTGAGTTCCGGCGATCTTTACTGCAACTCCGGCCAATCCAAATAGCCTGGGAACTTCAGGGATGATTGAGTATCGAGACTCTGCTGCTGGATTGAGAGGATTCGGATCGAACAGCGGATTCTAGTTTCTTGGAAAGCTTGAGAGAGTTTTTCGAGATTGATAGGATTAAGATGGGGCGTTTGAGAATTTGAAATTTGCATTACTCACGTAATTGACAAAGAAAACGGTGGGCGGTTACGGATTCTTGACGATCGGGTGATTAAACTGCATTTATGTTTCAACTGTTACACAGGCGCGACCGTGCCTAAATATGGCGCGACCGTGCTTAGGCACTGGGCGCGATCATTCCAGAACCAGTCGCGCGATCGTGCCGAGGCACTTGGCGCGACCGTGCCAGGACGAAGCACGACCGTGCTAATTAGGGTTTCTTGATAAATTTTCAACTTTTGTCCTTGACTTTTCAGGTTGGATTAGTTTGAAATAAATAGTTACTTGTAGAGCGTTTAAGTGTATATAATCGAGCAAAACTTGTAAATTTGTATTGAATCATTGCATTTAGTTTACTGTGAGAAAAATAATAAGACAGTGCACGAGTATTGAATTCAAAATTGTTTTACATTGAATTGAAACATGAATACTAAAAATCAGAAATGTTACACATGGTCTGGTAACGGTCCGTTAAGGCCATGACGGCCCGTCATGATCTGGTGACGGTCTGTGCCGCAAAAACCACCAGCGGTTTAAGGTATCTGACACATGCCCGATGACTCAGCCTCGTGATGGACCGTCTTGCCTGGTAACGATTCGTTACGTGGACAGGAAGTGCATAGCCACCAAGCAAAGGCGTGACGGACCGTCACGACCGATAACGGTCCGTCACAGACTCAAATTTTGCCCTATAAATAGATGATCGAGCTCAGACCTTTTCTCACACTTTACACCTTCCAAAACAGACACACACAAACTCTGGTCTTCCGATCCCGATCCCCGGTTCGCATACGAGAGTCCGGTTTCCAACATTTCGACTCCAAATTGCCATAGATAGTACATAGCTAAGGTTTCGATCTACTGTTAAGCTTTGATTATGCACCATTAAGCTAGGATTTTATAATTAAGAAATGTCATTATATATCTAGGAGTTGTATCCAAAGTATTGGCCATATTACTGATTTGATAAGCCGAAATACTGCCGAGGTGAGTACCTAAACTATGATGCATGAACCCAATCATGACCTTGTCTGGTATGATTGATTTATGAAAACATTTTGGTTATCTTGAAACGATTGCACCTATTGTTTATATATAACGCATTCTTAACGCTTATTGTGTTTCACTTGCCCGTGGAACGGCATGATGAACAGGACCCGTGGAACGGTCTTTGGTTAGATATAGACTGAATGATTACTCATAGTTGTCTATGAGCGAGGGTGGAACCCCAAAACTGTGTTTAAGATACTTTGGTGGGTCATTTTAAATAAACTATGTAGTTTATGAATTCACCAGATTTATGCTGACTCATGTTTTATCAAATGTTTTTGAACGCATCACAGGTAGTCAATAGATGAGGCATTCCCAAGACTAGAATAAACTGATGAATGATCCAGATGATGGGCATGCCTGAAACTATAAGTCCCAAATGATATGTTCCTTATTAGAAACGATGATAAAATGTTATGTAACATTTTGATTCCACGAATGTAAACAATGTTTTGATGAAATGAATTATGATGTTTTAGTTTTCGCTGTGTGTTTTGGTATCAACATCACAGTAACTAGAAGGCGACCTTCTGACCGGTATGTAGTTATCTGACAAACGGAATGTTCTGTCTAAGGAAAGAGCAGTGTATGAATCACTCCTAGACCCGTTGTTCTTTCCTGGGACCATATCTGTTGGAGGAACTACTCTGGTTAGATAACTATCCTGTGTTACGGGTGTGACAAGTTGGTATCAGAGCCTCAGTTTAAGGGATTTAGATACTACATGAATAGTATCTAGATTTAAACTAGGACTCTGAGATTAGTCTGGAATGCCTCAAGATAAGTTTGGTGTATACATTCAGTACGACCTATAGCGGGAAATACCTAGAATCCAGATAATTAAAGGCAGTTTTGGCCAAATATTGTTAATTTCTGAATTTATGGATTATGATAGATTATACAAATTCTGATGTTATACATATGTGTGTAGGTACAAATGGCAAGATGTGGTAGAGGACAAGGCAGATGTACGGGTAGAATGCCCAACACTAGGTCCCGTACACGCGACATGACAAACACAAATACTGATCCAAATGAAAACATCAATACGAATGTTAAACCTGAGTAACCTCTGGAAGAAGTCATTATGACTGAAGCTCAATTCCAAGGAGCGGTGGCATATGAGATCACCCGAGTACTTCAAACAATTCTACCCGGAATCCTTGATGATGCTCTTAGGAGGAGGGACAATCACAACAGTCTAGGAAACCGGAATGAAGGGACGAGCGATGCTATTCCCCGAACAGAAGATACCCTTCATGCCACCCCAGTAGGAAACAATGTAGGCACTACCCGAACTCATGAGACCGTTGGGATGACAAACCAAAGCACTGGAATACATGGTCAAGGATGTAACTACAATAATTTCAGTGACTGTCACCCCAAGCCATTTAATGGAAAGAAAGATGCCATTGCATCCTTGCAGTGGAACACCTCTATGGAAGCTGTCATAAAGATGAGCGAGTGCAGAGTAGACCAAGCTGTGAAATTCACTGCACATTCATTAGAGGAGGAAACCCTTGACTGGTGGGAATCAGTCAGGCAAACGAAGGGAGAAGCTTAAACCGACATGATGAGTTGGGAAGATCTCAAATCTTTTATTGTAAAGAGATACTCTCCACAAAATGTTGTAGACAAGATTGAATATGAATTTTACGGTTCGAAGCTGGAACCATAACTCACCAGGAGTACACGAACAAGTTTAGTTAAATGGCCAAACTGGTGCCACATTTGGTTACTCTCGAGTCAAGAAGAATCAAATGTTATGTCCAAGGTTTACCTCCTAAGGTTCGTACCTTAGTGAAATCTATCGCACCCGAAACAATAGATTTGGCAGTTGAGAAGAGTGCAGTGATGTTTGATGAGGTAGCAGCCCAAGAACCACCAAATATTGATCACAAAAGGAAACCTGAAGAAGTTGTTTACAAGTTTAAACCGAAAATAGTAAATTTTCCAAAAGGGGAGGATTTAACTCCAACCCAGATAGAACCACCCAGGGAACAAAGTGCTAGACTTGCCAGAAGTTTGGTCACTCAGCCACCCAGTGCCCAAATGTTAAATGTTTTAACTGTGGAGAGATAGGGCATTATAGGACTTCTTATCCTAAACCACTTAAACCAAGAATGGGTGGTCAGAACAAAGGAACATGACGAGTGTTCGTCTTAGGAAGTGGAGATGAACTGATAAATAAAGCTAAGGAAGTGGCAGATACTTTATTAGTTAATAATATTTACGCCAAAATTTTATTTGATACAGGGGCGAATATAAGTTTTGTTTCATGTGCATTCACCCCATATTTAGGCGTAAGATCGATTCCACTTATTCATGCCCATGTCATTGAAACGAAAAGTGGAGAACATATTAGGATAACCGAAATATACCTTGATTGTGTCATCAATTTTGGTGACGATAAGGTATTAGTTACACTAATACCAATGAACCTGAACGAATATGAGGTTGTCCTAGGGATAGATTGGTCAAACCAATACCAAGCTCATATTGATTGTGACCAGAAAACGATCAAGATTAAGAAATCAGATGAAAATACTTTGATGATTCAGGGTGATAGTAAACATAATAAGATTGAAATTATTTCTATAGCAAAAGCTAAGAAAGAATTGATTAAAGGAGACGGTATATTTTTACTCCATGCTTTAAACACTAAACCCGATGGACGGATTGCGGATATTCCCGTAGCTGTGATTACCCGAATGTTTTTCGGAAGAATTACCCGGTCTTCCACCCGATCGTCAAATCGAGTTCTGAATAGAACTCATTCTGTAACGAACCAAAATCCGGATTTCATTATAAATATATATATATATTCAAATAAATATTATGGTGAAAATAATATTTTAGAAATAAGTTGAAACAAGTGGGTTTCAAGTTAGTAATGGGGTTATATTAGTTTTTAACTAATTTTGAAATGAAAATGGGTGAATTGGAAGTGGAAGGGCTAAATGTGTAACATGGCAAAATCTGCCATTTTGATTAGTGAAAGTCAAAATTGTCTTGAAAGTCAAAATTGTCTTCATTTTGGATGAAGAGGTCGATGGTTTGAAGAGAAAAGGGAGAAAAGAGGAGTTGGAGCTAAATCGTGCATTTGAGCTTGAATTCGTGAAGGTTTTGACTCACACAACACCTTCCTAACATCAAGTAAGTGTAGTCTTCCATTGATTTTACCTTTGAATGTGTTAGTTGGTGGGTTTTGTAGAAATCCGGAAATTTCGAATGCATGTTGATAATTAGTGTTAGATTGTTGATAATCTAGCTGAACTAAGGTTAAAGAATGGTGATTAAAATCCTAGAACCCTTTGATTTTGATTATGAGAAGTTAGGGTTCATATGGAGAAAATTAGGGGTTTTTTGGATTATGATGATTTAATGATGATTAAGTGTTTATATGATGTTAGACACTTGAACAAACACCAAATTAACCTAATAATAAAAATTGAATGAAAAATTAGTATTAAGGTAAGGATAATGAAACTCAAGTAGGTGAGTTAGGGGTGAAAGAGGGTGTTTGGATATGAGTATAACTCAAACGGGTCAGTTTGGGTTGGAAATGGGAAATTGGGTTGTGAACCCAATTATAATGTGATTTTGATGTATGTTAAACTAGGTGTATATGTTTAGGTAATCAAAATGCAAAACTTTAAGGTGGTGCAGGATCTTCTAACTCGAAAGGTAAGTGTTTTTGCGCTTACTTAGTAATTGATGATAAATGGTGTTATATGCAATGTTGTATGCATAATGTGTTAAGTTGCATAATGTGTTATGTGGTATGAATGTGTATAGAGGTGTACAAATAAGTGAATGAATGTAGTTATAGTATTAATACTATAATGGATATGTGGATATGGAGTTATGGTCTAAGTACCATAATAGATATGTGGATATGAAGTTATGATCTAAGTATCATAAAGGAAATGAGGTTATGGCCTATGTGCCATAATGGAAATGGAAATGTGTTAATTATGAATGATAAATGGAAAGAATGAAACTTGTAGGTGAAATGCAAGTGATATGTAGCCTGATGACAAATTGGGTGGAAACGGGTCTAATGGGTGAACAGGTGAAAATAAGTAGTATTTAATTGTTTGAAATGTTTTATCTTCATTACTAATGATGATATGTATGGTGTTATGTAGGAAAATCTCCGAAGTAAGTCCATGGCGAAAGACGGGTTCTCGTATGTATTTTTGGTGATTATCGGGTGTAATTATAAGTTTATATTATGGGTGTAAACCGATGTACGAAAATGTGGTTTTTGGTGCGAAGTTATGTGTTTTGAAAGTTTTAACCCAAACCCAAGTGTTGGGAGAATTTTATGTCAATTGGGTTAAAGTTGGAAAAAATGGTTAAGTGTTGAAATCTGCACAGGTCAATAAACTTTCTGTAAAGAGGGTGTTTTCGCGCCACGCGAAGAACCAACGTCAAGTCTTCACGACACGCGAAGACCTAGTTTTCTGGACTTGTGTTTTTGGGACTCCCTCGAGGCACGCGAGGGGAGGGCCCCAAAAGTTCGCGACTCGCGAACAGTAAAAAAAATATTCTTGGGATAAATGCTTCCGCGTGTGTAAATGTTTATTATATCCAATGTTTCAAATTAAGGGTGTTACAACTTGGTATCAGAGCGAGGTTTGAGGGATTTGGTGTGCGAGGCACCAAACTCAAACCGGATGCTCTTGATATGGGGGAATGGTACGAGAATCCATGAAGGACTTGACTAAGACTCGGAGCTTACGGAAATGAAAGGTTAGTAATGTTATGATTAATGTTGTTAAGTGTGGTGTATATGTATGATTGAATGACAAAGTGTTATGTGTGCCGAAACTTGTTTTGTGATTTGTTATATGAATATGATAATTACAACTGGGCATAACGTATTACTAAACATGTCTGGCCAATATGATTAATAAGACGAGATGTCCAAGGGTCTTTATGATAACCATATGGCAATGAACATTTGCAAGGATTAGGTGAAGGTGATTATATGTATGTATGTATATAGGTAGATATATATATATATATATATACTTAATGCATATAAGAGTGTAGGTGTGATGGATACCTAAGGTATGGAAAGTGTAAGGATGTTAAGGTGCTTTTGTTCTAATTCTCAGTTAAGAAATGACAGAAGAAACGAGCAATGAACCGTTGGATTCAAGAATCCAAGATATGATTAAGGAAGAAGTGGCTAAGGCTTTTGAGCAAGCCACAACTCTGTTAGTGGAAGAAATGAGAGGGGCTATTAAACTCACTTTCGAAGAGTTTTCGAAGGAGAAGGAGAAGGAACCACAAGGTTGTACTCTTAAAGAGTTTATGGTAATCAAGCCCAAGGAGTATAACGGGCAAGTGGGCCCGATCCTTAGCCACAGGTGGGCGGTGGATATGGAATCAAATTTTGAAACGACTAAGTGTAAGCCCGAGGATAGGGTGATGTTCAGTGTGCCACTGTTGACCGGGAGGGCAAATGAATGGTTATTGAATCTCCGAAATGAGAGGGTTGAATTAGGTGTGACCTCCATGACTTGGGAGGAGTTTAAGACGACTTTTCTGAAATACCATTGCCCACAAGCCGCAGTTAACAGGATGACTGAGGAGTTCCTCCTTATGAGGCAACGACTGAGTCAATAGATGAATTGGTAGGGACCTTCTTTGATCGCGCCAAGTTCTGTCCGGACGTGGTGTCGACTGAGAAGGCAAAGATTGATAGATTTTAAGCTATGTTGACGGTGGAGTTTAGAGATAGCATATCTCCTTCCTCTTTTACCACACTTGTTGACTTGATAAATAGGTGTCGGGAAAGAGAGGTGGAGTTGAGGAGGCAAGAGGCAAGAAGTGAAAAGAGAAAGCGTGAAATTGTGGAACAAATTATGAAGAAGATAAAGGGCGGGAGCCCTAGCAAGAAGCCGTTTATCAAGTTTACTCCACGGGGATGCAAGGTTTGTGAAAAGGAGCACTTTGGGGAGTGTAGGAAGGGAACGTCGAATTGCTATAAATGTGGGAAGCCGAGGCATATGGTTAATCAATGTCTAAGCCAAATCCATATATGCTACAATTGTTACAAGCCCGAGCACAATAGGGTGGATTACCCCGAGCTGAAGCAAAGTGGAAGTGAAAAGAAGGTTGAAATACCAAAGCCAAAAGGTAGAGCTTTCCACATCTCGGCGGAAGAGGCAAAGACAAACTCGAAAGTGGTGTCAGGTACATTCAAGATTAACTCTTTACTTGCACTAGTTCTTTTTTATTCGGGGGCTAGTCGTTCGTTTGTGTCTTTGAAATTTGTTAAGCATTCTTCGTTTCTAAGTAGCAAGTTAGATGAACCCTTAGAAATCGAGGCGGCAAATGATAAGAGTTTCCTAGTGTTTGATATTTATAGGAATTGCAAGTTAAGGGCGGAGGGTGAAACGTTCCTTATTGATTTAATTCCTATGACCATGGGGGATTTTGATGTGATAGTGGGGATGGATTGGTTGTCTATGAACAAAGCGAGTATCTTATGTGGACCTAAGGCGATACAACTCGATTCCCAATCGTGTGAGTCCATTTACATAGAAGGTGAGAAGAAAGGTAAGATTAAGATATGTTCTTATGTGAAGGCAACAAAGTACATGGTGCGTGGGTGCATGGCATACATGGCTTGTGTTGCGGATGTGATTGAGAAAGTGAAAGATATTTGAGATGTTCCGGTTGTGAATCAGTTTGAGGATGTGTTTCCAGATGAGTTACCGGGGGTTCCACCGGAGAGGGAAGTAGAGTTTGGGATTGATTTAATACCGGGTGCTAGGCCGGTAGCCAAAGAACCTTATCGGTTGGCACCACCGGAGATGAAAGAGCTAATGGAGCAACTACAAGAACTACTTGATAAAGGTTTCATTCACCCAAGTTTCTCGCCTTGGGGTATGCCCATTCTCTTCGTTAAAAAGAAGGACGGAAGCATGTTGATGTGTATGGATTATCGGGAGTTGAATAAGTTGACGGTGAAGAATAGGTACCCATTACCTCGGATTGACGACCTTTTCGACCAATTGCAAGGGGCGTCATGGTTCTCTAAAATTGATTTGAAGTCCGGGTATCATCAGTTGAAAGTGAAAGAAGAAGACATTCCTAAGACGGCTTTCCGCACTCTTTACGGTCACTATGAGTTTACGGTTATGCCTTTCGGTTTAACCAACGCGCCCGCGGTTTTCATGGATCTTATGAACCGGGTGTGTAGACCGTTCCTCGACCGTTCAGTCATTGTTTTTATTGACGATATTCTCACTTATTCAAGGAGTGAGGGTGATCATGCTTGTCATTTGCGTGAGATTCTTGAAGTTCTTTAAAGGGAAAAGCTTTATGCAAAATTTTCTAAGTGCGGATTTTGGTTGCGCGAAATCCAATTTTTGGTTCATGTGATTAATCAGAAAGGGATTACTGTCGACCCATCCAAGATAGTGGCGGTTAAAGATTGGTCATCGCCGAAAACGCCTTCAGAAATTAGAAGTTTCTTGGGGTTGGCGGGTTATTATCGGCGGTTTATTGAAAACTTCTCTCGGATTGCTTTGCCGATGACGAAGTTGACGCGTAAAGAGACTAAGTTTGTTTGGGGTTCCGAGCAAGAATCCGCCTTTCAACTCTTGAAGGAAAAGTTGACTAAGGCACCTATTCTACCCTTACCGGACGGGACCGAAGATTTTGTTGTCTATTCGGTTGCCTCGCATTCGAGGTTGGGGTGTGTTTTGATGCAAAGGGGGAAAGTGATTGCTTACGCTTCTAGGCAAATGAAGACTCACGAGGTGAATTACCCTACCAATGATTTAGAACTTTCGGCCGTGGTTTTTGCGCTCAAGATTTGGAGGCATTATTTGTATGGGGCTAAGTGTACGGTCTACACGAATCACAAAAGTCTCAAGTACTTCTTTGACCAAAAGGACCTCAACATGAGGCAAAGGCGGTGGCTTGAATTGGTCAAGGACTAAGATTGTGAGATACTTTATCATCCGGGTAAAGCGAATGTAGTGGCGGATGCGCTGAGTCGGAAGACGAGTCATACACCCTTCAAGGTGAAGTCATTTAAGATGACAATTTCATCTTCTCTTATTGATGAAATTCGGGTGACTCAAATGTTAGCACTTGGTGGTGATTTGAAGAAGGAACGGATGGTTGCTTATGTTGATAAGCTTGGGGAAAATAGCACGGGTTTAAAGACATGCTTTGATAGAATTTGGATTCCAAGGTTGTTAAGTGTTTTGACAACTATTTTAGACGAGGCGCATAAATCCAGGTATTCTATCCATCCGGGGGCCACAAAGATGTTTTATGATTTGAGGTGTCATTTTTGGTGGCCGGGTATGAGGCGTGATATTGTTAAGTATGTGGAGAGATGTCTTACATGCTTAAGGGTAAAGGCGGAGCATCAAAAGCCGTATGGAAAACTTCAACCGCTTGAAATACCGCTTTGGAAATGGGATAATATAACCATGGATTTGATCACTAAACTACCAAGGACTCGAAAGGGTTATGATGCGATATGGGTAGTAGTGGATCGGTTGACAAAAAGTGCTCATTTCCTTCCTATTAAGGAATCGTATTCATCAGATAGATTGGCGGAAATGTATGTGAAGGAAATTGTGTCACGTCATGGTGTGCCGGTGTCGATTATATCGGATCGTGATACGAGATTTACTTCTCATTTTTGGAAGAAATTCCATGAAGATATGGGGACTATATTGAATCTTAGCACCGCTTATCATCCACAAACGGATGGTCAAAGCGAGCGGACGATTCAAACGCTCGAGGATATGTTGCGAGCGTGTGCATTGGATTTTGGGGGTAGTTGGGACGATCATTTACCGTTGGCGGAATTTTCGTACAACAATAGCTAGCATTCTAGTATTGGTATGCCGCCTTTTGAGGCATTTTATGGGAGGAAATGTCGAACACCCGTGTGTTGGGGTGAAATTGGTCAACGAGAACTGGGTAGTAAAGAGGTGGTCAAGGAAACTAATAGTAGTATTGACCAATTAAGGGCACGTTTGAAGGCGGCTCAAGATCGCCAAAAGTCCTATGCGGATAATAGAAAGCGGCGATTGAGTTTCAAGTGGGGGACATTGTGCTTTTGAAAGTCTCACCTTGGAAAGGGGTGATACGGTTTAGGAAACGGGGGAAGTTAAGTCCACGTTTCATCGGACCGTTTAAGGTGATAGCAAGGGTGGGTGCGGTGGCTTATCGTTTGGAGCTACCGGAGGGACTAAGTAGACTTCATAACACGTTTCATGTGTCTCATTTGCGAAATTGTTTAGCGGATAAGTATACTTTTGTTCCATTGGATGATATTGAGTTGGATGAAAAGTTGAATTATGTTGAAAAACCGGTGGCAATCTTGGATAGAAAAGTGAAACGTTTGCGCAATAAAGAGATTAGCCAAGTTTTGGTGAGATGGAAACATAAGAAAGGAGCGGAAATGACTTGGGAAACCGAGGAAGAGATGCTCAAATTTTATCCGAACCTCTTTGTGTAAAGTCGGGTTTCGGGGACGAAACCTAAATAAGAGGAGGTGATTTGTAACGAACCAAAATGCAGATTTCGTTATAAATATATATATTCTAATAAATATTATGGTGAAAATAATATTTTAGAAATAATTTGAAACAAGTGGGTTTCAAGTTAGTAATGGGGTTATATTAGTTTTTAACTAATTTTGGAATGAAAATGAGTGAATTGGAAGTGGAAGGGCTAAATGTGTAACATGACAAAATCTGCCATTTTGACTAGTGAAAGTCAAAATTGTCTTCATTTTAGATGAAGAGGTCGATGGTTTGAAGAGAAAAAGGAGAAAAGAGGAGTTGGAGTTAAATCGTGCATTTGAGCTTGAATTCGTGAAGGTTTTGGCTCACACAACACCTTCCTAACATCAAGTAAGTGTAGTCTTCCATTAATTTCACCTTTGAATGTGTTAGTTGGTGGGTTTTGTAGAAATCCAAAAATTTTGAATGCATGTTGATAATTAGAGTTAGATTGTTGATAATCTAGCTAAACTAAGGGTAAAGAATGGTGATTAACATCCTAGAACCCTTTGATTTTGATTATGAGAAGTTAGGGTTCATATGGAGAAAATTGAGGGTTTTTTGGATTATGATGATAAGATGATGATTTAATGATGATTAAATGTTTATATGATGTTAGACACTTGAACAAACACAAAATTAACCTAATGATAAAAATTGAATGAAAAATTAGTGTTAAGGTAAGGATAATGAAACTCAAGTAGATGAGTTAGGGGTGAAAGAGGGTGTTTGGTTATGAGTATAACTCAAACGGGTCAGTTTGGGTTGGAAATGGGAAATTGCGTTGTGAACCCAATTATAATGTGATTTTGATGTATGTTATATTACAAAACTAGGTGTATATGTTTAAGTAATCAAATTGCAAACCTTGAAGGTGTGCGGGATCTTCTAACCCGAAAGGTAAGTGCTTTTGCACTTACTTAGTAATTGATGATAAATGGTGTTATATGCAATGTTGTATGCATAATGTGTTAAGTTGCATAATATGTTATGTGGTATGAATGTGTATAGAGGTGTACAAATAAGTGAATGAATGTAGTTATAATATTAATACTATAATGGATATGTGGATATGGAGTTATGGTCTAACTACCATAATGGATATGTGGATATGAAGTTATGATCTAAGTATCATAATGGAAATGAGGTTACGGTCTATGTACCATAATGGAAATGGAAATGTGTTAATTATGAATGATAAATGGAAAGAATGTAACTTGTAGGTGAAATGCAAGTGATATGTAGCCTAATGAGAAATTGGGTGGAAACGGGTCAAATGGGTGAATAGGTGAAAATAAGTAGTATTTACTTGTTTGTAATGTTTTATCTTCATTACTAATGGTGATATGTATGGTGTTATGTAGGAAAAGCTCCGAAGTAAGTCATTGGCGAAAGACGGGTTCTCGTATGTATTTTTGGTGATTAGCGGGTGTAATTATAAGTTTATATTATGGGTGTAAACCGATGTACGAAAATATGGTTTTTGGTGCAAAGTTATGTGTTTTGAAAGTTTTAACCCAAACCCAAGTGTTGGGAGAATTTTATGTCAATTGGGTAAAAGTTGGAAAAAAAATGGTTAAGTGTTGAAATCTGCACAGGTCAATAAACTTTCTGTAAAGAGGGTGTTTTCGCGCCACGCGAAGACTTGGTTTTCCGGACTTGTGTTTTTGGGACTCCCTCGCGCACGCGAAGGGAGGGCCCTAGAAGTTCGCGACACGCGAACAGTAAAAAAAATAAAAATTATTGGGATAAATGCCTCCGCGTGTGTAAATGTTTATTATATCCAGTGTTTCAAATTAAGGGTGTTACACATTCCTGGAGCCAAACCTGTTGCAAGATCCCCTTATCGTCTAACTCCTTCCGAACTGAAAGAACTAATGAAGCAAATCTAAGAATTCTTAGACAAAGGGTTCATTCATTCTAGCACTTCACCTTGGGGAGCACCGGTACTATTCGTTAAGAAGAAGGACGGAAGCATAAGGATGTGCATTGATTATCGGGAGTTGAACAAGCTGACTATAAAGAACAGATATCCATTGCCTAGAATAGATGATCTGTTCGATCAGCTACAAGGAGCCAAGTAATTTTCAAAGATCTATCTTAGATAAGGATATCATCAGTTAAAGGTACAAGAAAACGACGTAGCTAAGACTGCTTTCAGGACCCGATACGGTCACTATGAATTCCTGGTCATGTCATTCGGTCTAACAAATGCCCTTGTAGCATTTATGGACTTAATGAATCGAGTTTGTAAACCTTTCCTTGATAAATTTGTCATCGTTTTCATCGATGATATTATTATCTATTCCCGGAGCCAAGAAGAACATGTTGAACATCTTAGAATCATTCTGGAAACTCTAAGAAAAGAAAGATTGTACGCTAAGTTTTCCAAATGTGAATTTTGTAAACGAGAAGTACAATTTCTTAGGCATGTTGTGAACAAACATGGAATACAAGTGGACCTAAGTAAGACTGAGGCCAAAGCCCCAAAGACTCCAACAGAAATCAGAAGCTTTCTAGGATTAGCCGGATATTACCGAAGGTTCATTAAAGACTTCTCTAAGATTGCTACATATTTAACCGCTTTGACTTAGAAAGCAGCAAAATTTGAGTGGGGTACAAAACAAGAAGAAACATTCAATATTCTCAAAGATAAACTCAGTCATGCATCGATCCTAGCACTACCCGAAGGAAATGACGATTATATCATATATTGTGACGCTTCCCGAATTGGTCTGGGTTGTGCGTTGATGCAGCGAGACAAAGTTATTGCCTACGCATCACGCCAACTTATGGTTCATGAGAAGAACTATACCACACATGATCTAGAACTTGGTGCCATCATGTTTGCACTAAAGATCTGGAGACACTATTTGTATGGTATCAAATGCATGATATATTCAGACCATAAAAGCCTTTAACATATTTTTAATCAGAAGGATTTAAATATGAGACAAAAGAGGTGGATGGAACTCAATAATGACTACGACTGCGAAATCAATTACCATCCCGGGAAGGCAAATGTAGTGGCAGATGCTTTAAGTGAAGGAACGAAGCCAACCAATTAAAGTAAAAGCACTACGATTAGATCTAAAGTTAGATTTAATGGAACAAATCAAAGAAATCCAACCAAAAGCCTTGGAAGAAGAGAATATCAAGAAAGAACGTATGGTTAGGAAGTAGAAATTGCCATCCAAAGGAGATGATGGAATCATGAGATTCGAGCAAAGAATCTGGATTCCAAAGCTTAGAGATATTCAAGAGAAAGTGTTAGATGAAGCACACAAGTCAAGATATTCTATGCATCCTGGTGCAAACAAGATGTACAAAGATCTGAAAACACATTACTAGTGGCCGAATATGAAGAGATCGTGCCAAAATCTAGAGGTTTTTGAAATTTTTTTGCACGCCGCTCTCTTTTTATGAGAATAAATCCGAGTGTTGGTGGCGGCCGCAATCCATAATTCCATATTTCATGAGCTTATTTAATTAGAATTTTAAGTTTTGCTTATGTGTTACCCTCTGGGATGGCAACCTGGTTGAAACACCACTAAGTGATTCTTAAGTGCTTAATTGATTAGAACTTAGTCTATGTGTTACCTTCCGGGATAGTGACTTGGTTGAAACGCCTCTAGACGAAAGTTCATTTGTTATCTCAAGGCTCATATCCATCTATTCGATTCATATTCATCTTAATTTTGAAAATATGTAAATTTTAGTTTATCGTGGTGGGAAATCTATATGGTTTAACCCGTGCCTAAACATGACCTTAAGACGGGATTAGGTAGAGCTGTAGCTTTTGAGTGTGAGATCGATAGATAGATTGATATGCTTTGTAATATGAAATTAGAACACAATTGGGGGTTTGATTAGTTGGTGTTTGATGTGTTGCAAAACACATCTAATTTTCCTTGTATTATGTAGAGTTTTTAGCATAGTTTTATAATAGATTTCAGTCATTTATAGCTGGTTCTTAGTTTACATTCGAATTTTGTAGGTTTCGAGAGAAAGCGAGCTAAAGTGACGAACTTATATAAATTGGAAGCTCGAGTTGGTAATCACCGGTTAAAGTTAATATCAAAGACATTGGAAGACAATTTACCGCAACGAAGAATTAGTTGGGTTATATTATTAATTTTGGACTCATGATAATTAAACGGGCTCAACTAAAAAAAAAGAATTTAATGGACTCAAACGGATGACGCTTGGAATTTTATTGGGTTGAGGGAGCTAAGTCATAAAATAAAATAATAAAAAGAATAAAAAATAAATAAATATATATATATTTGTAATAGCCGTGAGGAGGCTACGGCAGAAGTAACGATCAACATACGACAATTTGAAGGTGTTTTGGCGCGATTTTTCAAGGTCAATTTGGTTTGACTTTTGTGGTTGAATTGGAACTGAGTGAAGCTTAGAAAGGAATTGGAGAATCAAGTTGGCGGCTGTGTCTGGTTGTTCCATTCGAAGAAAAAAGGAAAATTAAGAACAGAATTGGAATTTGCCGCGAAGAAAGAAAGTAAACAGAAGCTTTCGTAAATTTGAATCGTTAAGCAAGCACACACAAGCAGGCAGACATGTCAATTAATTTAAGCTAACATGCTGCTTAATTATTTTCTATTTACGATAAACGGTATTATTAACTTTTTTGATTCTGTTTTTCTAATGATTGATTAAATGTAACGACCCGAAAATATAAAACTTGTATTTATAAAATTGTAATATATAATATATATATATATATAAATCAAGGTATTAAAAGTTTTATTATTTATAACTAATAAAAGTTATGTATTTCTTGAATACTTGACTTTTATTATTTTTTTTAAGTTTTATTTTGAAATCAAAAAGAATTCATGTGTTTGGTAAAGTTAACTATTTATAGAATTTAGTGTTATTTTTTTTACGGAATGAACCATTTAAAAGCTTTTGAACCCTCCAACTCTTTTGATCCCTTTAGGTGTTTGAAAACCCCCATTTGAACCCCTTCCCCTTTCTTCTTGCATCAGACCCAAAGAACAAGTTTGACCCTAAAAAGTCTAACCCGTATCTGTATATCGAATCCCATAAAATCAGTGAACCAAAACCTTCCCAATCTTGTTCTAACTGAGTCACGACAAAATGGGGGCAATATATTTGTCATTTAATTTAAAAATCTCGACCGAATTCGATGCATTGAAACCCTTTTGGAAAGTGGATTATATACACGGCTCAATCAAGGCAATAATCGGGCTGTAATTCCTATCAATCCGAGCCCTAAACGCGTTCTGTGTTGGTGAGTTAACATCCTATTAATAACCGTTGCGCCTCATAACGAAATCACCAAGCCTTTTTTTTTTCTCTCCCCCGATTGCATTCGGCTAGAAGCTAACTCGGGATTCAGCACAGCAATCGGCAACGATCTGGGTTTGTTCTTCGATAATCAACGACAGGTAATTCTTCCTCCCTCTAGATCGTATCTTTCTTGTCTGTTCTTTCAAATCGAAATCGGATTTAGGGTTAAAGGGGGCTTCACGATCTGGGTTTCTGTGTAGGAGGAAGATGAAGAACTGGACTTTTGGCTTAATAATTTGTTTTCTGAGTTTTTAAACAATTGGGCCCATGGTCTATTGGTTACAACACTAATGCTTCATAGCAAAGGTCTTGGGTTCGAGACCCTTTGCACCTGTTTCTTTTTCTGGTTTTAGTTCCACAAAGCTTATGATATATATATTTTTTAAAAGTTATAAATATCGTTTAAAGGTCGTTTCTCAAACGAAAGGGTTATAATAAATTTTGAACTAAAACGTTTAAATTGTGTTCACGATCACCAAAAGGATGTTTAAAATCTAAGTTATTATAATAATTGTAGGCTTCCCCGTCGTTTATTTTAACACGCAAGGTTTTATTTCGGTTATCTCTTTTCTTCATCAAGGTACGGACTTTTCGAACAACTTATTTGTACGGATTTGGTTTCCAATACTCCATTGTTGGGATCTAAATTCGTTATTAAGCGCTTATGTGTATTATATATATACATAGATATATTGTTTATAAGCATTGAATTATTGAAGATGACGCTCCGTGCACATCGAACTATTAGATATGGCCATTCGTAAGCATTGAACTATTGATTATGACGCTTCGTGCGCATTGACCATTCGTAAGCATCGAACTATTGAAATGTCGTTTTGTGCGCAATGAACTATTGAATGTGTTATGTGACTCATCGAATGTGAACTATCGTTATGTGACTCATCGAATGTGTATTGAATGTGTATGTATGTAATTGTTTGATAGATATATTGTTAAGATTTTATTTATTATATAGTTGTTGTCCCAATGAGTAAAGCAAATTTTACTCAGGCGTACATTCTTCCTGTTTATGTACGTTAGGTTGCAGGGTTTATAGGGAAGACTTGGAAAGAGTGCTAGATGGAATTAAAGATCAATAGTTTTTATTTAACAAATTGTAATGTTTTGTACTTTAATTCTATAAGTGTAACGTTTTTCATTAATGGATTGATGTATTGAATTCTATTTACTATATAAGTGACACGTCAGCCCTAGATCGGGTTGGGGTGTTACACTAAACTTGTTTAAGCTATCTAGGTTTGAGGAATATTTGTTGATTGATTGTATTTTTATCGGTTTTATGGATTATTATTGATGGATTAATGCTATTGTAATGAATCTTTTGATAATTGATTGACGTTTATGCATGCTTAGATCAGATTTGTAATTGGTTTTGAATTCCATATGTTACATGTTAAATGTATTTCAGTTAGGGTTTCATATTAGATCATTGACTTCGTGTTATGATTAGTTTATGGTTTGTTGAATTCGCAATCCATAGGAATAGGAATCGTTTATCTGTTTGATCCTAGTGTTCTGCCTATCTAGATAGCTGAAAGGTGATAGATAATCGGGTTGTCTTTGGTATTAGGTGTCCAGGTGTAAAGACTCTGAAATGAGGTTTCTCCTAGGGTTATTAGTATCTTTGCTATCCCGTGTCAATTCGATTATTCTTAGATTACCCCATGCATTCCTTGAATGTATTGAGACAGTGAGACTGAAAGGTAATCTGTCTTTTGGGTACTTTAGTATTGTTGGAGAGACTGAAAGGTGATCAAACCAACCAGTGAGCGTCACACACCCGTTAGGGTTTCCTTTTAGGTCACACCTTGAGAATGATCAGGGATCCTTTAGGTAGTCTGAGGGCGTAGTATTTATAGATCCTGGTTCCACCATAGTTTCCTTAACCGAGAGAAATCCAAGATTCACAAGTAGGAATCTTAACCCGGGTAGTGTCTTCCTCATTCTTGAATTCATCTAAGTCTCCTGTGTAATAGTTAGTTGTCGGTAGTTCTTCTTAATTTACTTTTAATTCTAATTAGTTTAGAACTAGTTCACAGAATTCCCCCTCATTTAAATTAGTCTAATTAGTTGAGTCAGAGTCTAGATTAGTTATCACTAGTGTCTCGTGGGTTCGATATCCGGACTTCTATTAGGCTGTACTACGATTGATAGGTTCACTTGCCTGTAATTGTGGTCTAGTTTATAGACTTTCTAGAGTATTACTAGAGTGTATAGGTTAGGTTTTTATTTAGTTTTTTATAGACCATTCCAAGCACATCAAGTTTTTGGCGCCGAGAATAAAGGATAAGCCACCTGATTGAGATGGTAGTTGAGTCCGGCTGAAGACTCGTCTGTAAACTTAGCGCTCCCGGGAGGCAACCCGATGGTGAGTTTTTATTTTGTTTTGTTTTCTGTTACGTTTGCTCTGTGTGCAGGTTTTTCATTCCGATGATCTTAGAGGTTGCTGATTCCGAGGATTGCTTGTTCGAGGTCATGTCATATCATGGAGGATTGTTTGCTACATCCGTAGGGGAGTCCCGTTCTATCCCTTTTATGTATATGCATTTGCATTTTTTTTTTGCTTTACATTGTTTTTAAGTGTACATTGAGAGCAATGCACAACTTAAGTGTTGGGATGGCAACGCGATTGTTTGGATATTGTGGATTTATACCCCTTTCTTTAGACACATTAAGGACAATGTGTGTTTTAAGTGTTAGGATGTCAGCTTGTGCTTGAGAAAAAAAATTAATATAAAAAAAGGGAGTGTTTTTGTAAATCCTAAGTTGACACATTTTTTGAGTTCTAATGCACACAAAAGACTGGTTTTTATTCAATGTAAATCGAGAGCAAAAGGCGAGTCGGGTGCGGGTTTACATTCTGTAACGCGGTTTTCCTTAAGTTTCAGAATTAAGTAGGCCCAACAGAGTCGTTTTTCATGTAATAAAATTCTTTGGGATGCCTAGGATAGTGTAGCAAGCTGGATAGTAATAATTGTGCATGACTGATATCGGTAACCCAATTCCACACGTTTTCAGTGAGTTTTTGAGCCTTTCTAATTTCATATATATTCACTGTTTTGTTTGTTGAGTGTATACCTACATGTTATGTTTTGTTAAAAGTTAAAGATTTTGATGTATTTCGAGACCCTAGGCAGAGATTATACACATATATGATAAAAGCATTAGGATTTAGCCTATTTGTTAGGCTTTTTCGTTTGTTTTCCCTACCCGAACATTATCCCTTAGTGAACCTAGTTTGAGCCTTATATCCTTTCGTTTGATTAAACCACATAATATACTTTGAGCTTTTTAGCCTTTTTAATTTGAAACCCGTGTTATTAATCCGGTTCGAGTTAGTGTCTTAGTTTGTGATAATAATTCATTGTGAGTATAGCATTATAGCTTATGTCTTCAGAAAAAGGAGCCGAATAGTGTGAAAAAAAATGAGAAAAAATATATATATACAAAAAAAAATGAATGAAAAAAAATATATAGAAAAAAGAAAAGTGAAAAAAAAAATAAAAAAATAAAAAATAGACGCAAAAGAACAAGTGTGAGGATAAAAGATTCTCAAAAGTTCAAATGTTTAGTTTAGTTTGTGTTTATTTGTTTGTTCCTAACCTAGCGAGTCCGGATTATGATCACTTTAGCCATTTTATTCCCTTTATACATACCCTTAATCCTTGCTTTACATTACAACCATTTAAAGTCCTTTTGATCTGTGTGTTTGTCTTATGCATGTGGGTGAAGATTTGATTGATATTCAAGCTTATGACATAAATGTTTCACTGTTAGGTTTTGAAAGTATAGATTAGACACTAGCACATCCTTTGCTAGTTTTAGAAACAAACCGAGTGGAGAGTACCGTTGTGAGGGGTATGAGCCGTGTATGAGTAGATCTTGAAAGTAGGTGAAACTTGAATAGGTATACCCATGTTTTTCAAAACTTAGCACCATCTTGACTTGTTAGGCCGTAAATCTATTGAACGAATAAATCTTGGGGAATTAACCGTGTCTTTGGATTTCGTGGCCATCATTTGATTTTGCTTGATGTGATTGTGTTTGTTTTAATTACATTGTTAGATGTGTTGCATGAGGCTTTGCTTAGGGACAAGTAAAGTGTAAGTGTGAGGATGTTTGATACATGCTATTCTATATATATATATATATTTCATGCGTAATAAACCCTCATTTTTAGTCATTTTATTAATAAATTCAAGTGAACCGGTGTTTAAATAGTTTATATTTGAAATTTTTAGGTTTCGAAAGAAAACAAGCTAAAATGATTTATTTGAGGTAGAAAAGAAATAAAAATGTTGATTTCAATTTAGTCAAGTCTTCAAATGCTAAATTTATTGTAGTCATTAGTTGTTTTGATTTGCCATCGTAGGATAGAAATGCAATTAAATGAATTATGATTAAATGAGTTATGATGGTTGAATTTCTTATGGAATTGAAATCGCAAGAAACAAAGATACTGAAGTTTAGTTGTTTTAGTTACCTATTGGAGTAAAAGAAACATGTGCATCAAACAAAGAAAATGGATTAAATACTTATTGGACTGGACCCTAATTTGAACTTCAACAAATAAATATATTGGGCTGAATTAAAGTCAAACGGATTTAGAGAATATGGGCTGCAACAACACGCACAAAAGGGAAAAAGAGAATTACGCAAAGGATAATTTTTTGGAAAAAGGCGGCTGGCTCTTGGACGGAAAAGGAAGAAGAGGAGGTTACGGCATCTTGAGGTGGGAAGGTTGGCGGCTGTTGTTGACGCAAGAAGGAGAATAGAAAATAAGCACCTCAAAGTTTGATTTTTATTGAAGCTAGTAACGGTTTGATTTTATTGTTTTCGTTATGAATTCAGTTTATGAACTAATTTACTTTGTTTTGTTCTTGAGTATTATGAGTAGCTAAACTTGTTTGCTACCTAGATTAGGATAATTATTGACGCGATTTGAATGTTTTTCGGTTTTTAATTACTCGTATGACGAATGCTATTGTCATGGTTACTATTTTATTGATTATGAATGTGTATGAATGCTGAGTTTTTAATAATCTTGCATGAACTTGTTCCGCTTGGCATCTTGTTCGTTTCCTTTATGTGTTTCGAGTAGGCTTTCTAGTTTTGGGTCACTTACTTGGTGTTTTTGGTCTAAACGATTCGATCGGTCGTAGGAGTAGTTGTGTGGGTCTTTAAAAATCACTGTTTTACCAACCTTGAGTCTGAGAGGATATAGGTTGTCGGGTTGTCTCTTGGTTTTGGTGATTTGGGTAGCAATTTCACGAGAGTGAGTTGTCCAGGTTAGCTTTATCACTTGCAATTTCGTGTCATAGTTGGTATTTTAGTGCTTGCTCTTTGCCTTTAGGTCTGTCTAAGATAGTCTCTGGGTATAGTAACGGTTGAGACTGAGAGGTAAAACTGTTTTTGAGTACTTGGTGTTCTAGGGAGTGGTGAGTCTGAGAGGAGATCCACTTTCTTCCCGGTGAGCTTATCTTGACCCTTAGGATAGTTGGGGTGTATAGGTGAGTCTGAGAGGAGATCCTACGTGTCTTAGCGATTCCTGAGTTAGTCTATCTTTAGAGTCGGTGTCGTACGGTTAGTTGTTCCCGAAAGCATTTAAACTAGTCAATAGGATTCCTGGTCTAGGTAGTGTTTGTCTCATATTTGATCCTCGCTCGTGTCTTAGTTTGTTTGGTCTTTTTAGTTTCTCATTTTTGTCTATTTCTTTCTAGTGTCTTTTTCGTTTCTAAGTCAATTTGTTTATTTAGTCTCGTCTTATTTGTTTTCGTTTAATTATATGTTTTAAAAAATAATAAAAATAAAATCATTCATTTATATTTCTAGGTTAAGACTCGATAGAGATGTAGTATTGAGAGCCGCCATAGGTGTCCATGGATTGATATCCGGTCTTACCTACGCTTATTACATATCGACGGGTACACTTGCCGTTTGTGTGTTTTAGGATTGGTAATTCTTTTTTAAAACTGTTGTGCGAATTGACTTAATTTTATATATATATACTTTACAAGCATCACTTACCTTCAAGTTAAGATTGAGCACCAGAAACCGGCAGATCAACTACAACAAATGGAGATACTTGTCTGGAAATGGGATCGTATTACAATGGATTTCATTACCAAACTACCCAGAACTCAGAAAGGGCATAATGCAATATGGGTCGTAGTCGATAGACTGAACAAGTCAGCCCATTTCATACCCATCAATGAAACATATTCCATGGATAAGTTAGCCAGGATCTATATCAATGAAATTGTGAGCCACCATGGCATACCACTATCTATTATTTCTGATAGAGACAGTAGATTCACATCTAGATTCTGAACTAGTTTTCAGAAAGAATTGGGAACTCGACTAACCATGAGTACTTCATATCATCCTCAGACAGATGGACAGAGTGAACGTACAATTCAAAATCTAGAAGATATGCTAAGAGCTTGTGTTATAGATTTCGGAGGTAATTGGGATAATCACATGCCGTTGATCGAATTCTCCTACAACAGCAGTTATCATTCAAGTATCAAAGCGGCACCATTCGAAGCACTATACTACACCCATCTGTTGGAATGAAGTAGGAGACAGTCAATTATCTGGACCAGAAGTTATACAAGAAACAACAGATAAGATAATCCAGATTAAACAACGGTTAAAGGCTGCTCAAGATCGACAAAGAGCTATGCTGACAGACGACGTCGACCTTTAGAATTCCAAGTTGGAGACTATGTTATGCTAAAGGTTTCACCTTGGAAAGGTGTAGTAAGGTTCAGAAAACGAGGAAAGTTAGGACCAAGGTATATCGGACCTTATAAGATCATTGAAAAAGTTGTAACAGTAGCCTACAAATTAGATCTACCTGAAGCTTTACAAGGAATTCACAATACATTTCATGTATCTTGCTTACGCAAGTGTTTAGCTGATCCAACTTAGGCTATTACACTAGACGATGTGAACGTGGACGATAAGCTTCATTTTACCGAACAACCAATCAAGATTCTAGATACTCAAGAACGGAAGTTAAGAAAGAAAGTTATACCAATGGTGATGGTACAATGGCAAGGTCGGATCGGAGCCGACAAGACTTGGGAATTAGAGGAACAGATGAAAGCTAAATATACTCATCTATTCACATCTTAATTTCAAGGACGAAATTTCTTAAAGGAGGGGAGATTTGTAACACCTTAAAAATTTCCTAAGAAAAGGAAGGATAAAAATTTCCAAGTTTCATAAGTTCAGGGGCTAGAAGGAGAAAATACAAAGTTCAAGGATCAAAAATGAAAGATTTGGAAATCATCCCTATAACAAACCGTCATGACGGACCGTCATGATCAGGTGATGGTCCGTGCCGCAAAAACCCCCAGCGGTTTAGGGTTTCTGACACGTGTCCGATGACTCAGCCTCGTGACGGACCGTCACGCCTGGTAACGGTCCGTTACGTGGTCAGGAAGTGCGTAGCCGCCAAGCAAAGGCGTGACGGACCGTCACAACTGATAACGGTCCGTCACAGACTCAATTTTTTCCCTATAAATAGATGATCGAGCTCAGACCTTTTCTCACACTTTACACCTTCCAAAACACACATACACAAACTCTGGTCTTCCGATCCCGAGCCCCGGTTCTCCGATCCCGAGCCCCGGTTCGCATACGAGAGTCCAGTTTCCAACATTTCGACTCCAAATTGCCGTAGATAGTACAAAGGTAAGGTTCCGATCTACTATTAAGCTTTGGTTATGCACCATTAAGCTAGGATTGTATAATTAAGAAATGTCATTATATATCTAGGAGCTCTGTCCAAAGTATTGGCCATATTACTGATTTAATAAGCTGAAATACTGTAGAGGTGAGTTTCTAAACTGTGGTGCATGAACCCAATCATGACCTTGTCTGGTATGACTGATTTATGAAAACATTTTGAGTATCTTGAAACGATTGCACCGGTTGTTTATATATAACGCATTCTAAGCGCTTATTGTGTTTCACTTGCCCGTGGAACGACGGACAGGACCCGTGGAACGGTCTTTGGTTATATACTGAATGATTACTCATAGTTGTCTATGAGCGGGGGTGGAACCCCAGAACTATGTTCAAAATAATTTGGCGGGTCATTTTAAATAAACTATTTAGTTTATGAATTCACCAGCTTTATGCTGACACATGTTTTATCAAATGTTTTTGAACGCATTACAAGTAGTCAATAGATGAGGCATTCCTAGGACTAGAATGAACTGATGAATGATCCAGATGATAGGCATGCCTGAAACTATAAGTCCCAAATGATATGTTCCTTATTAGGAACGATGATAAAATGTTATGTAACATTTTGATTCCACGAATGTAAACAATGTTTTGATGAAATGAAATATGTTGTTTTAGTTTCCGTTGTGTGTTTTGGTATCAACGTCACAGTAACTAGAAGGCGACCTTCTGACCGTTATGTAGTTATCTGGCAAACAGAATGTTCTGTCTAAGGAAAGAGCGGTGTATAAATCTCTCCTAGACCCGTCGTTCTTTCTTGGGAAAATATCTGTTGGAGGTACTACTCTGGTTAGATAATTGTCCTGTGTTATGGGTGTGACAATACAATTGCAAAATTAACTTGGCTAGAAACTATTCCTCGAGTATTTGGGATAGACACAAAATATACTCACTCTCTG
Source organism: Smallanthus sonchifolius (assembly GCA_023525975.1). Classification (NCBI taxonomy): domain Eukaryota; kingdom Viridiplantae; phylum Streptophyta; class Magnoliopsida; order Asterales; family Asteraceae; genus Smallanthus; species Smallanthus sonchifolius. The sequence goes on along the minus strand of CM042033.1, from coordinate 55,844,875 downwards.
GTGTGATAATCTCAGCGCAACCTACCGTGCAACCAATCCAATCTTTTATGTTCGAACAAAGCATGTTGAAATTGATTTTCACTTTGTTCGTGAAAAATTGGCTCAAGGAAAACTTAGGGTACAGTTTATATGAACACACGATTAGATTGCAGACATCTTCACAAAGTAGTCGCCGACTCAAAAATTTATGTTCTTACGCTCCAAGCTACAAGTCGCTCCCCGCCCTTAGCTTGAGGGGCAATATTAGATCATGTTTTCATTGACGGACATACCTTATAAAAGGTGGGTCGGCCGACACCCATGGGAATTTTTTTTTGTTATATGTGTTATTTTTCTGAGCGACCCATAAAAAACTTAGACACCGACCCCATAAAATTTTTCACTCCGACCCTAAGAAAAAGTAATTAAAAACTTATTAGATTTTATAAATAATGTAATTGGCCCATAAGTTCATGACTCATTAAATCTTTTAAAATAATTAAATCAATCATTTAAGTCTTTAACCCAATAACAAAATAACCATTAAAAAAAATAAGCCCATTAAACAATTTAAACCCATTATAAACAAACACAACCCAATACCCATTTTAAACTGTTAAACCTAATAAATGTTAGAAAAAAAACTATCGGCCATTCTAAAAAACAATCGAACCGACCCAGTTCGACCTAGACCGGAAAAAAATAATATTTAACTATTGACAATCGATCCAAAAAATCTCCGACCCCATGAAAAAATTCCCGTGCTCGCCACTGCATTTTGATGATTTTGGGGTAAGTGGATTGAATTACATAAATAGTACTTTTACGGTAAAAAGTCCAAAATACCCTAATGTGCCTTGCATGTGACCTGACTTAACGGAAAAATTAACGTTTGTTAGTTCAAAGGATGAAACGTGTAAACTTTTTTTTAAACATAAAGGACATATGTTGTAATTTTCTTAGTTAAATGACGTATACTGAAATTTGGTCAATATTTAAAGAACGTAAAATGTAATTTGCTCTAATCATTAAAAATATACCGAAATGCATAAATAATACATGTATTTATCTAATAGAGTAAACTGCAGTTTTCGTCCCTGAGTTTTACACCAAAAATCACTTTACGTCTCTATTTTCAAAAATCTGCTATTTTCGCCCTCGTAGTTTCTATTTTTATCACTTTTCATTCTCGGACCAAACGTCCGTTAAGGATCTGTTAAATAATTGGTGAAATGACTAAAATGCCCCTTTTGCTTTATTGGTTTTCGTCCCTGAGGTTACAAAAGTCTAACACTTTTCATCCTCACCCCATCTTCATCATCACCACCCCCATCTTCTTCATCAGTCATCACATCTAATCGCGTTTGTTTTTATAGTGTTGTGTAAACTTCATGTACGATGATGAAGAAGTTGGGGAGGATAACCAAGAAGAAATGGATGAAGAAGAAAAGGACACCCATTGCATGTTAAATCAAATTTTATGGACTGACAGACTGCAAGTAGAGATATCAGATTATGTTCATAGTGGGAAAACATATTGGTTTAAGATTGGTGGTGCAACTGATATCGATGGTAAGCTCCTAAACTTTGAGTCTTTTTTGACAAGAATTCCGAGATAACCCTACTTGTCTTCTATATATGAAATTATTTGTTGTTATAACTACTAGATTTAATTGTGGATTGGTGGGGCCTAAGGGCGAACTGGAGATGTATTTAAGGTATCTTTTTGCATAAACAAAAATCATCTCTTTATGCATATTGATATTTATTATTGTGTACACTTTTTTTTTAATTTTATTACCATAATGGGATATAACTCATACGACAATGTTTTCCAAACGCTGATATAATTTGGAATCGAGAAAACTGGTGATTCAGATCTCACTCGTATTCCGCTCAAAGCCTCAGATGTCCATACCAGAAGTCAAAGCAAAATAGGAGAGATTTATTATTTCAATTTTTGTGAGGCTGATTTAAAATTAGATGAATTGTATATATAGACGGTGGATTAGGATTAATCTTTGTTGCTTGTTTTCCAAGACAGCTTTTAAATCGTTCGCTTGCTGATTCACTGCCAGCTAACATGAAGGAGATGGTATAATCTTGCCATTTTGTACATACATTACTACTTAATGAACAAAAATAATTACTTCCCATATACTACTAATCAAGATTGTTTGAATATTAACTATGACATTGGTTCCTTGCTGTCAAACAGTCAAAGTAACTCGCACTCTTTCTTGCAGGTTGAAACTGAATGTATTAATGTTGAGCAGTGGCTTAATAGTGTTTCTCAAAAGCATTCATCTCCAACGAGCTTGTCAACTCACATTAATCGCAATATAAAACTTTTTAAGAGGTAGTGTTAACCGCTTTTTCTTTGGTCTAGGATTGATTGTATGCAAACTTGAATAATATGAACTGAATCACCTTCAGTTCAAGTTAAATTCCAAGCTTGAGCTTGTCTGGAACGATCTGCACCTTGAGGACTAATGGTTTCTATCACGAAAAATGGTCTAGAAATCTGAGTTTTGTGTTGCCAAAACTCCTCCTTTACTTGGGGCAGGCGGTGGTGGAGGTGACGGTGATGGTGGAGACGGTGGTGAGGGTGATGGCGGAGGTGAGTAAACTGATGGCGGCGGCGAAGGTGGCGGTGGGGGTGATAAAATCGGTGCTGGTGGCGCTGAATAAACAAGTGGTGGTTGTGATGGGGGAGGTTTAAAGTTAAAGGGACGAAACCTGATTTCTGGTGTAAACCTCAGGAACGAAAACTGTAGTTAACTCTAACAATTGGGGTGGAAAAGACCAAAATAGCTCAAAAAATGAATTGAAAAGATACCATTGCCTCTGAAGGCTAACCATTGACTAACGTATGTTTGGTCCAAGGACGAAAAATGATGGAATCAGAAAGTACGATGACGTAAATAATAGACTTTTGAAAGGAGGAATGTAAAGTGATTTTTGATGTAAACCTTAGGGGAGAAAACGACATTTTACTCTATCTAATAACTAATCTGATTGTATCATACATATCATATTGAAATAAGCAACATTTAAAATTTCTGTAAACTGTTCTGTTTTAAAAAATAATAGAGTTTCATTTATAACAGTATATATAGTTTCTCTTTTACAATAAGATAAATAATTAATATAAACCGTAAAAGTGCTTGTTAAATTTATTTTTAGAATTGGAGGATTTAAAAGTATAGATTAAAAAAAAATATAGATTGGTTTTTGAAAAAAAAAAATATTATCGTTTCTAATATAGTAACATTTATTAAATGATTTATTTTTTAAAAAGGCTAGGTTATCCAATGAGATATGGAGAGAGATAAGCAACTTTTTCCAAAAAAATATTTTTGTAAATATTTTTATAACAAACTCTTTTGATAAATCTATACTATATAATAAATAAAAGTTTTTCATGTCAGTGTCGCCTTCATATTTATTCTCATCATTTTTTTTCCGCCTCTCTCTCTTATTAAATAAATCTATATCTTTTAATAATAATATATTTTTAAAGAAAATACTAATTATACTAATAAAACATATTTATTTTAAATTATCCCTTATTATAATAAACTTTGAAATCTAATTATGCAAATTTTATTTTCAATCAAATAGTAATGAAAGTCAAATTACATTAAATATTAATTAACGTATTTTTAAAACCCAATTATATATTGATTTTTTCATATTTTGATTTTTGATTTATATACTTAGTATATGTAATACATTTTTACACGTGTAAATATAGGGACATGTTCAATTAAGAACCATCATTTTGGCGAGAACCAAAAGAACCATGTATTTCTATACAAATATAAGGATGCATATATGCATTTGTGCATATATAAAGTAAGGATGCATGTATGCATTTGTGTAAGAATGTATGGTTCTTTTGGTTCTCGCCAAAATGATGATTCTTAATTGAATATGTCCCTGTAAATATATACATAAAAATTAAGAATTTTATGTGTCGATATTTTTCACCACGTGTATATTACACGGGTTCTAAGCTAAGATAGTAAGTTTATTAAAAACAATTTTTTGGGAAAAAAAACTCAACTTTTGGGAATTCTCGATAATATACATTCGAAACATACAAAAAAGGGAATAGTTTAATGAGATATATATCATGTTTTCTGAACATACCATATTTATTTAAAGTGTTTTTGAACTTTTGCCACAAGACCAAAAATATTTTCAAATCAAACGGAGTCAGAGGTACGTAATCTACAACCTTACAGTTTTATATCCTCAACAAACAAAACAATATTCGACCATGATTTCACCTCCTCCCATATATAAACAAACAATCCATGCATACAAAAACCATTCAATCGAATACATTGATACCTCAAAAATGGAAACAACAAAAGGAAGATCGCGAAAATGTATCAAGATTTGTTGTGGCGTGACGGCAGCAGTAACTTTCATCTTCATCGTGGTTTCTATAGTCTTATACTTCACTGTCTTTAAACCAAAGGACCCGCAAATCACAGCCCACCCGACAAATCTTGAAAACCTACAAGTTCAACTTTACCCGAATGTAAGCATAAATGCAACCCTAGTTCTTACCTTGACAATTAATAACCGCAACTATGGTGGTTTTAAGTTCAAGGACTCGATTGCATACGTTTACTATCGAGGGATGTTAATAGCTGAGGTTCCCGTGGAACATTCAGAGGTACCCGCTCGTGGTAGTTTTACCTTGACCGCGTATGCAAATATTACAGGGGGTAAAATGGCCACAGATCCTAATTTTTATAATGATATCGGGTCGGGTCACCTAAATTTTACCTCAACTTCGGTTATGCATGGGAAAGTGAGTGTTTTGAAAATCATAAAGGTAGGAGCAAAGGTTGATAGCGTTTGTGATATCGGGGTAAACATTTTGACACTAGAGGTCGACCCAAAATGCCACTCCAAAGTCGATTTGTAAGAATTTTTTTAATTATGTTGATGTGTATGTATGTCGTTGTTAAGAACTTGAGATTGATGTATTTTGTTATGTCGACACTATCTTACCAATGTAGAGCGGCTACACTCTAAATGTCCATCGGGACCGAGCTATTATCATCCATAGATGACAGACACATGGTTATCGAGTGCTAGGCAAGTTATTGTTGAAGCTAGGAAGACGAAGAATGCTTTGTAAATAAAATGGATGGTTAGTTTAAGGAAAAATCACCGAAATAAACATTTTGACTCAATATTTCAACAAAATAAACATTGACTTTTTGGGTTTATCAAAATGAACATACTCAAATGGACCAATACGAAGACGCCACGTACCACCATTTTTTTTACCCGGCAAGCACCTAGCCGCCAACCCGCCTAGTCGGCAAGCAACTAGCCGCCAACTTCCTTAGCCTGCAAACCCACCTAGCCGGCACCCGTCTAGCCGCCAAACATCTTTCGACACCCACCTAGCCGCCAATCACCTCAGTCGGCACCCATCTAGCCGCCAAACATCATCCCGGCACCCTCCTAGCCGCCAAACATCATCCCGGCACCCTCCTAGCCGCCAACCCACTTAGAAGGCTAAAGTTAATGTTTATTTTGTTGAAATATTGAGTCAAAATGTTCATTTTGATGATTTTCCCCCTAGTTTAAAGGCCAAAACTAGGCTAGAAGAACGTAATAGTTACTAATAACTTCTTTTATCAATATTATCGCATATACAACACAACATTAGATCAGCATATTCCAATTAACACGGTCTTAAAAAAATCATGATATTGTTATAATTACACCGATTAATATTTCTTCATGACATCATCAACCATTAACTAATCCCTTTGACATGTTACATGACAAAGACTGACCCTAACGTCAGGTGCGGACCAAGGCTTATCTCAAAGGGAAAAGCTCCTGTTCAAATTTGGCTCAAGAGTGTAAATCATACCGTGGGTTCACTTAAAAAAAAAGTGTCATTCAGTGACACACAAAAAGTGCCACAAAAAACCAAAATAGTGCCACTAAAGACTCCCATGGGAATGGGCGGCACGCAAAAAAAGTGCCACTAGAAGCGATAACACTAAAGCCTTTTAGTGACACTTTTTTGGTCTGCCACTACAAACTTTTAGCCTTTTAGTGGCACTTTTTTTTACCACTATATAAAAGAAGCTTTTGTGGCACAAATTTTGTGTCATTAAAAACTATTTCTATTTAAACATTCATACTACTTTTAGTGGCACATCATTTTTGTCACAAAAATCACATCAAATTAATTGCGAGTATAGACATTTATCAAATTATTTATTTACGATAGAGTAAATTATAGAAATCGTCCTTTATGTTTATACCATTTTTCACTGTATGTCCTTTAGCCTAAAAAATGTCAAAGATCATCCTTTACGTTTAAATTTGTTGTGGTTTACGTCCTTTAGCCTAACAGACGTTAAGTTTTTCAGTTAACTCCAGTCATGTGCCTTGCACGTGAAGGTGTTTTAGTCTCTTTACCCACAAATTAAAATTTAAAACCCTAATTTGATGTTTATCCACCACCCTCCACCTGCCACAACCCTGTTAGGGTGGAATCCACCGTTTGTGGGTTCAACTCATCCCACCCAAACAAAAATTTAAGTGTTCCTCGCTATCGGATTGTTCAAAAACTCAAATAAGCCAGTTTCATAAGTCATAGCAACTCTGATTGAAATTCTTGGTATATAAAATTGATTTCAATAAACTCCAACTTTTATGCTTCCAATCATCAACCCCACAAACAAAAAACCCAATTTGCAAATCTTGTAACGGCGTATCGTTCCCCGTCGTCGTCTACCTCCACAGCCACCGCTCCACCAGCCTCCTCCCACCAGTATTCACCTTCGAGGAGATCCAATCATCCACCAACAACTTCGACCCAGTTAAAAAAATCGGAGACGGTGGATCCAGGTCTGTCTACATCGGTCATCTTCAAGAAAACAAAGTCTACGCCATCAAGTATCTTCACAAGAAAAATCCCACATCAAATTCTTTCTCGACCAAATCTTTTTGCAACGAAATCTTGATATTATCGTCTCTAAACCACCCAAATTAGTCAAGCTTCACGGCTATTGTAGAGACCCGAAAGGGTTTAACTCGACGAGACCCTAACGACGTACTTAGGGTTTCAATTTTAGCATGGGAGAAGAACGGGGGTTGTGTGGCTGGAACAGAAGGGCACTGGGGGCGCTAGAGTTATGGGTTTAGGGTTTCTGAATTTCAATTTGATGGGTTTAGGGTTTCAATTTGAGGGTTGTGTGGTGGTGACGGGTTCAATCGGCCATGGTGGTGACGTTCAATCGGCCATGATGAGCAACAGTGGGGAAACGCAAAGAGGATACCTGATGATGAACGACGGAAATGGTGGAGGGTGGTGGCAGTTGCAGGTGGTGGTTGTGTGTGGCGGTGGTTGTCGCTGGTGGCAGGGTGTTTGTAGGGTGCCTGATTGTACAGAAAGAGAATGTGTTAAAATGTAGTTTTAAATTTATATTGTGGGTAAAAACACCCTCATGTGCAAGGCACATAACTAGAGTTAACTGAAAAACTTAACGCCCGTTAGGCTAAAGGACGTAAACTACAACAAATTTAAACGTAAAGAATAATCTCTGACATTTTTTGGGCTAAAGGACATACAGTGAAAAATGGTATAAACATAAAAGACGATTTCTGTAATTTACTCTTTACAATTCTATATAAAAATAAAACTAAAAAATGTAAAAATCATAATATCACCACTTCAATTAAAAATTTGATCGTCTTCCAAACATATTCCAAATGTTTGCAAACAAATGCATATTAATCGTCAAACTAAGTCTAAATAAAACATATAAAACAAAAAAACTAGCAAATGTTTGAATAATAACTTGAAACTCATTGTGTTCATGAACCTATTTCAAAATTTTTATGAGTAACTATCAGACTCTGCATTACTTTTTCTTTTCAATTCTTCTTCAATGGAGCTTTCAGATGAATAGGATAATGTCAAATTCTTGGATTCCACCATTGGCACGAGTTCATCCTGTTACAAAGATTAATCAGATTTTGAAGTATATTATTGTATAATTTCAGAGGAATAGGATAATGCCAATTTATTTTTTAAGAAAATAATAGACTACAAGGTAAAAAACATATCAGTTTCAACTGAAATATTAGACGAATTATGTATTTAACTGTAATTATCATAGTCTAGAAGGTATCTATGTGTAATGACAACCTCTATATACTCCTATGTAAGTGTATTATACACGCATTCAATATAAAATGCCTTTATGGTTTAACTAGAAAATATATAAAAAAAAGAAGACAAACCTCCACTAACTGAATGAAGGCTTTCTCCCAAGCCACAACTTTTTTAGTTTCGTTGCTTTCCTTATCGATTGCGTTGTCCACGGGATAAGTTATAATTATCATTATAGGGTCAATATATTACATATGTACATTTGTAATAAAAAAAGATCATATTGTAATATTACAACATAAATAACCATGAACATGGAGACATATCATGTGTTTATACCTGAAAGCAGTATTCAGCATGGTCAACGCCTCCAAATCCTTCAACATTTTTAGGGTTCATTTTGTAATACTATAACATAAATAACAAAAAAAAATTGGTCAGACTATAAAGAGCATATGTTAACAGTTTAATCAACTATTCATAACCCAAAAAAGCAGATTATTAGGCATATATAATTGAAAATTACAAAAGTTATTTGGAGAACTTTTTTTTCCATCACTTAAAGTTTGGTCAAAACTACACAATGAGGCTACTATGCTTTTATTATTAATTACTTTAAAAATACATGGAGAATATTTTGTGTGGCACAAGCCTCCCCCAAAGGCTTCATGCATATGTCTATCAAATAAACCAGTGATCCACTATAATTTGCTCGAATTCCATCTATCTATTATTAAAACAATTCAAACTATAAATTATGTAACTAAAGGCATATATTAACTTGATTTCTAGAAAGCAAAATCAGTTTAGAAATCTATGAATGAGTAACAATTGAAAACAAAACAACCAAATTCCAATAATAAGTAATAATGGAGATTGAATCATTGAACTGGCCTTATCCTTTATTTAGAAAATTTGTATGTAGGTTAGCAAATTTGAATTGAAAATTTCATGAAGATAAAACACATTTTGACACCGTATGCATGTCAAAACAGTTAAATACTACAAACACCCAACAAGTCTTGGAGTCTTGGGACTCCTATCAACTGAGTTTACCTCTAATACAACTACACAAGTGACCTGTATGAATTAAGTTCACTCCTATTAGTATGCATCTAGAGAAAGAAATTTTTATCCTGATGATAATAAAGGTAAATGTAGTAAAATCCCTACAGATCAGTTATTTTCTTATTCCAAATAAAGAAACAGATCAAATAGCGAGTGACACTTAAAAGAACCGGTAGATATTGCAAGGTTAAAATCCTAACCCATGACTACTTCAGGTAAACGTCTATTAGATAAAGGTGAAAGTATAAACTAATTAAATGCATTCAACATTATGATTAAAAACTAATCCAGACACTTAAAAAAAACTGACTGGATGTTAATATCTGAACAAACAAAAAATTACTAATTTGCTAACTTTTAATTGCATATTAATAAATAAAATAATGTTGATAGTATAAACAAAGATATGGATAGTAATATATTAACAAAAATCATATCATACAATCCACAAACAAACACAAACTTACTTTAGTAACATCTTTTGCAATCACGTTGTTCCCTATCACCACAGATTAAAATGGTTAACTGGAATCAAAGATGATAAAAAGAATTTCAAGTCAACAAATTATAATTAACAATCTCTTATTAACAAGTAATAACAGTATGCAATCACTATAGATGAAACAGAATTATAGTAACATAATCACATTATCATTGATCAGCTTCAATTAGTTTCTCAAAAAATCAAATCACTAAAGCTGCAAATAATTTAATAACATGATTGTGTTGACAATTTTTTTGCATCAATGTTGAATTGAATAACTTAATAACATCTCAGTTCTAAACCCTAGCTGTACCAATCACTACATAGTTGTACTAATCATTACACAGCCACGCAAAATAGTTTTTGCTTCTGTAAATCCATACTATTGATACTTGATACTACCAATTGCCTCCAATTTGACTAAATTTCATTACATTCTAATGATTCAATGTATCCGAAACAATGAGAAAACAAAACACGAATTTCAGCAAAATAGTATCTGTTTTCTGTATATTCATGCTGTTGATACTACCAATTGCGTCTGATTTGATTAAATTTACCTCCTTGCTATTCAATGTGTATAGATTCGCGAAACAATCAGAGCAAAACCAGGTTACCTGAAAGGAACATCGAGTGATTGAAGGTTCATCTGCCATTGTTTCTCCTCTTGATTGCGAAGAATATCAGCACAAAGAAGAGAAAACTCCATGAGAATCAAAGATCTTGATACGTGTCTTTCACTTCTGGTTGTTAATCAAATTAGGTTTTCGTGAAAATAAAAGAAATGGAGATGACTTGTTGAGAATAATCAAGTTGAACGTACTAAAAACCTCCTCTCCGGTTAGTTGACCTCCATCAGGAATCTCATCTCCGGTCTCGTTCTCTCGACAGTGCCGGCGACAGTCTAAAAAGGGAAGATGAGAAAGAATAAAGAATAGGGATTTGGGAGCGGGAATAAAAGCGGGGAATGAAATTTTGGGGGTAAAGAGAACGAGAATTAATAAATGGCATTAAAAATGAAAATTTGGGGGGTAAAGAGAACGAGGATTAATAAATGCCATTAAAAGGTGTATGATAAGCAACTAGGGAATGATTAAAGTGCCACTCAAAATCTAAATTATTAACATAAAAAGTTAAATGTCATTAAAAACCCATGTCAAACAAATATGGCATACGAAAAGTGTCACTAAAAACCTAAATTAGTGACACAAAAATTAAATGTTACTAAAAGTGTATGCCACTAAATAGCTTTTTTTTGTAGTGATTACGCCTCACGAATTCCACCAAGCATAAACTTCTAGATATCCATCCGAACGATGAAGTAATCAGTTAGCAGGGCCGGTCCCGAGAATCTTCAAAACGTTTTATGCCCGGGACATGTAAAAAAAAACCGGGCCCCATAATATAAACTCATAGTGGCATAACCAAAAACTACAAAAAACGAATAATGATTAACGAATCATACATAACGATTAATGAATCATGATGCATACCTCGAATAGTCGATTCGACGATTCCCGGTCGATCCCCTGCTCGATTACTCGATTAGTCCCTGCTCGATTAATCATTAATCAACTATCAATATTCAATTATCATTGACAAATCTACAATAACCATAATAAAAAACTACAAGTCTACAATAAACGAATAACGATTAACGAATCATACCATGAAGGCTTGAATAGTCCCTGCCTCCTTGCTCGATTACAGATTACTCGATTAGTCCCTCCCTGGCCTTCTCGTTTCTGCCTTTCTGGCCTTCTCCATTAGACCCTCAGACCCAGTCCCTGGCCTGTGAATTATGGCCTAGTGCCCTTTTTCTTCTGCTGTCGTTCTTGAATAAGAAAGCAAAGCCGACTGCCGTTCAGCTCTTCACTTCTTCTGCTGCCGACTGCCGTTCTTGCGTCCTGCCTCCTGCATCTTCTGAGTTCCCTTCCAGCTCCAGCCCCAACCCACTTATTTTGTTATTTTTTAATAAGTTTGAAAATCTAGTGAGTCTTTTTTAATTTCTAAGTGGATTAATACGATAAATGGATAATACAAGTAGTAAGCATTTTTTAATTTCTAAGTGGGTTAATTATAGGATAAATGGATAATACAAGTAGTGGGCCTTTTTTAATTTATAAGTGGGTTAATAGGATAAATAGATAATACAAGTAGTGGGTCTTTTTTAATTTCTAAGTGGGTTAATAGAATAAATGAATCATACAAGTAGTGAGCCTTTTTTAATATTTAAGTGGGCTAATAGGAAAAATAGATAATACAAGTAGTGGCCTTTTTTAATTTCTAAGTATGTTAATAGGATAAATGGATAATACAAGTAGTGAGCTTTTTTTAATTTCTAAGCGGGTTAATAAGATAAATGAATAATACAAGTTGGACCTTTTATAAATATATATATATATATATATAATTTAAAAACTACGGGCCCCTTAGAAGACCGGGCCCCGGACGGTCGCCCTCCCCCCCCTTAAGAGCCACCCCTGTCAATTAGTAGAAAACGTCAGGATCAACATCCGGACGGTTGAAAAGTCCACAAACGAGAAACGTTAGGATATTCGTCCTTAGAGGAAGATGTAATTTGGCTGAATGAATTTGACCTTGTATTGAATGGTATAAATACACATAAAAAGAATTACAAAATATGGAAGGAGATAAATACAAATATTACATTTAAAATAATTTAAATAAATAAAGGATCATGAGATCCTATCCATTCTCGTTTACACCCCCCTCAAGCGAACGGGTGGCGATGATATGCAGAGCTTGTCGCGGAATGATTCAAAATGCAGGCGCGGTAGAGGTTTGGTGAATATATCAACCACTCGAAGCTTGGTAAGAACAAATTGAGTGTGTAATTTACTAGATGAAACGAGCTCACGAACAAAATGGTAGTCAATATCAATATGCTTCACTCGTTTATGTGAAACTAGATTTTGGATTAGAAAGATGGCACTCAGATTATCACATAACAAAGTAGAATGACCAGGTGGCAGAGCATGTAAATCTTAAAGAAGATGAGTAACCCAAATAAGTTCAGCAGCTAGGTTTGCCATAACACGGTATTCGGACTCACAGCTTGAGCGAGAAACCGTTGGTTGTTTCTTGGCATTCTAAGAAACAAGATTTCTTCCTAGAAGTATATAATAGCCATAAGTAGAACGTCGGGTCTCAATGCAACGAGCCAAGTCCACATCCGAGTAGGCTCGTAAAAAGGCTGCAGGTTCACAAGAAAAGTTTAATCCATATGTGAGATTGTTCATTTAACATAACGAAGGATGCATTTAACCATCAGAAAATGCGCCTGAGTTGGAGCATGTAGAAACTGACTTGCTTGGTTAATAGCATAAGATAAATCTGGATGAGTGATGGTTAAGTATTGAAGAGCACCCACTAAGGAACGATAACAAGTAGGATCATGAAAGGACGTACTATGATAACAAAGACATCATTTGTCACACCCCAACCGACGGCGGAAACGTCGGGGCGGGACATGTAGACTGTTCAAAAGTTCAAGGTTTGCTAAAGTTTAAATATTTGAACAACCAGTTTCATATCATAAATAATCATGAATTCAACAATACAAGGAAAATATAAATACATAAATAGTTTCATTAATTTAGATTCTAGGTCTTCGGTCCTAAGTGAAGCAGCTTGTACTTATTCTCAAGCATTAGCACCTGAAACATGATGAAAACAAGGTCAACTAAAAAGTTGGTGAGCATACATAGGTTTTGACATACAACCAAGTTTAAAGTGTTTTATACAATTCATACGATATACGTGTATAAGGCATTTATGGAGAATCTATAGTTAAACTAAGTGTGTACAATCAAACCTTGTGACTGAGGCATAACACGCAGGTTACCCTAATGTAAAGTCGGTAACAAACACCCTAACCGGGTGGGTTTGTCAGACACAATAGATCTATCAATGTTAACCGTTGGCTTGTACTGAGTTAATGATTGTACTAATGTCATGTATATGTAGTCTTAACTCATAGCATTCCAGCATAAAGCACGAATAACACATATCATCATATTATTGAATTGTATATAAGTAAATGCAAAAAGTTTCAAAGAGTAATCATGTTTCACCCCAAAAGTGCAAAATGTAAAAAGGGGCTATGTAAAACTCACATGAATCAAGGGTGTAGCTAGTACGCGAGAATAGATAGCAAAATGATCCTTGTAACACACCACGTTAACCTAGTGTGTAATATATATTGAATTAAAAGTGTGTACAAAAGTCTAAGTCAAATTCTAGGATTAGATTAGATGTGTGTACAAAGAGTAGTGTGGTAGTATGTATAAGAGTGTAGAAAATTGTGGTTTGTACTTGAAAAAGTGTTGTATAAAATGGAATATTGAACAAGTGGTTTTAAGATAGTTTGGTTTAGGGTTTTAGGGTTTGAATAACTAAATAAGTCACATAATTGTTATTTATTTATTTAGTTAGAAAATAGTGTAGGTATTAGTTTTATTTGAGTATAACTTAAATAAACAATTTTTGTTTAAATATAAGTTAAATAAATAATTGTTACTTTATTTATTTATTTATAAAGGTATGCAACTAATATTGATTTATGAAAATAAATCTTAAATCAAATTAAATTCTAAGTATGTTTTGTAAATGTAATAATAAATTAATTAATTTATTTATTTACCATTTGAATTGAATATGATAACTAATTTAATTTAATTAATATGGGTACGTATTATTTAGGCATATAAAACTATAGATATTTTTAGGTGTTAAAATATAATTTAATTTTTATACAACTTTATATAAAGCGTTTATAAAACTGTCACAAAATTTTATAAATAACTTACTCAAAATAAATAACATAATTTAAATTGAGCGTTTAAGAATTAGTTTATAAAAATAGGGATTTTATGTAAAAATTGTAAAACTTGTTTCATTATGTTCTAATAATTGTAAAGTTTATAAAAATAATTTTTTTATAATTTTTGGAGCTTCAAAACCGCTTAAAAAAATTAAATGATAGCCACCCGGTTCGAACCCGGGTGGTTCCTGTGTGGGGCGATCTGACTACCACCGGACCTATGGCAGGTAATGTTACTGAGGTTGGTTATAAATGGGTTTAGACCCATTATTGAAAAGGGCCGGGTCTGGTTATATGGCTCGCGCAAAAAAGGCCGGACACCGTGGGTTGTGGGTTTCGAACCCACGCCACCTAGCCTGGCGGTGCAGTGACTTACCGGCTGGGCTAGGTGGTTTCGTTGATTAAAAGAAGAATCCAATCGTTTATATGTGATAACTGAGTTCATCCCCAAATCGGTTAAGCGCCAAAAAGTATGAACCCTAGTTTTTAAAATTGACACGATTGATTCTTATTCCTTCAAATTGATAAGGGGCTATTGTAATGCCCCTCGAAACGAATCGGATGGGATAAGATTTACCTGTTTTGGTGTCGAGACGAGTGAGGACGGCTGGATAGAAGCTCCTATCGTTCTTGGTATTTGACAGATTTCCTAAGGTAAGGTGAGGGTCGATAAATCGTTGAGAGAGTCTGTAGTGGGTTGCACGAAGGTGTGAGAATACTTTAATTTGATTAATTTAATCTTAATGGCTTGATTCGAATCCGGTTTGCGGATGACAGCTGCAGGGACGATTTACGCGTTAATTAGCATAATTCAAGATGAATTGGGTCGCGAATGTGGTACGAATACATGAGAGGATATCCTACGCGTGATTTGCGGGATTGGACCCGTTTGATTTCTTGGTTTGAGGTTGAATCGAACACGGTTTTGACTTTGTGGAGTCAAATTGTGTAAAATTCGAAATTAGCCGCTCAAAGATCGAATTGGAACATTATTTGGGCCGGGAGATGGTCGATATATGATCCAAACATCATGATCTGCCCATCACAACTGGTTTGGGTCGATCATGGTGATGCTATTGAGCTGGAAATGGACTGTTTGACTTTATAAAGTCAAAGCTGGTCCATTGACTTAGGAAAGGTCAAAATCAAAGGTGGGGGGGGGGGGGGGGTTCGAGAGGTTCATCTAGGTCTCCTTGATTTTATTCCTTCGAAACTTTAATATAAGTTGATTTCTATTTCATAAATTTTATAAAATTAATTATGTTTATACACATAAATACATTTTTTTGCCTAAAACTAAACCAACGTTATTATGTGGATTAATTTATAAATTAGGTTGTATAAATGTATTTGCATACCTAATTTTTATAAGTATTTATTCATATATATATATATATATATGTAGTTTATACATTTATCTACATATGTACTAGGAAAATAATATGTTAAAGTAAAGATGAAACTTTGAATTAATACACGTTAAAATAATGCTTAATGTGGTAGGTGCGAGATTGAAATGAGGTATCATTGTTGTATAAAGTAAAATGAGTAATGTCAGAAAATCATGGATGTTACATCATTGGTGCTCAAAGGAGTAGCGACTGGTTTAGAGTCCAAGAGACTAGCATGGGTAAGTATGCCATGGGCGTAGTTAGACTGATTCAGAAACAAACCGGTGGAAGTATAAGTAACTTCAAGACCTAAAAAATAACTAAGTGTACCCAGGTCTTTTATGGCAAACTCAATGTGAAGTTTGTCAATAAATCTGCGAATAGAGACTTCAACATTCCCAGTTAAAATAATATCGTCAACGTAGACAAGTAGATAAAGAATTCAAGACCCTTTGTGAAACACAAAAAGAGAGGTGTTCGCTTGGCTAACAACAAAACCTTGATGAAGAAGGAAATTACTTAATTGGTGAAACCGGGCTCTAGGAGCCTGTTTGAGCCCATATAAAGCCTTCTTTAATTAGGCGACAAACATGATTAGGAAACTTCGCATCAATAAAAACATGTGGCCGCTCCATGAAAACCTTATTCGTAAGGTGCCCATTGAGGAAATCATTTTTTAACATCTAGTTGATGTAGATGCCATTTACGAGTAACGACAAGAGAAATCCCGGTGCGAACCGTAGAAGCTTTGACAACCGGACTGAACGTATGAGAATAATCAAGCCCTGGAATTTGATTAAAACCTTGAGCAACAAGGCGGGCTTTTAGGCGGTCGATAGAGCCATCAGATTTATATTTTTTGTGAAATACCCATTTTGACCCAACTATATTTGAAGAACACGGTCGTGGCACAAGATCCCAAGTGTGATTATCATGCAAAGCTTGGAGTTCTTCATGCATGGATTTGAGCCAAGATGGGTGTTTAGAGGCTGTCTAGAAGCTTCATGGCTATATAGAAGAAAAAAGAGAAAAATGTAAACCCGAAGATGTGAAAACACGATGTTTGGGCTTAAAAATACCTGGCTGGGATCGAGTAGCCATTAGATGCACCGATGTTGATGGGTCAGCAGTAGACGAGCCCAACTCGAAAGTGGGCAGAACCGACGAGACAAGCCTAGTGAGTGAAGCAGGCCCAGACTGCCCAGACGGCGATGCAGGTCGAGTTGAAGAGAGGGTTGTGAGTGGGCTTGGGCCTCCGAAAACAAGTGAGGAAACAGGTTTGTGTCCACCAAAGGTGGATGTGAGCAAGCTTTGCAAGGTCCAGTAGGTTGAACTGTGGTGGATTTTTCTTTCACAATAGCTTTATCAATAGGAAGAACAAGTGTATTTCATGATAAGTTCTGAGAAGTAACTTGGTAAGGTCCGTAGATGAACTTTTATCGGTGAAAGGAAAATGTGATTCATCAAAAGTGGCATGCCATGTCACAAAGACGCGGGAGGTAACCGGATCCAAGCAACGGTATCCTTTGTAACGAGAACTATACCCAATAAAAATGCAAGAGATGCTTCTTGGAGCAAGCATATGTTCAGAATAATCCCACAAGTAGGGGAAAACCTGACAACCAAATACCCGAAAATTATTATAATTTGGTGTGTAGCCATAAAGGACCTAAAAGGGAGATAAGTTTATCAAGATTTTAGATGTTAACCGGTTAATGAGGTAACTCGCCGAGGCAAAAGCCTCCACTCAAAGAGAGGTCGGTGCATTAGCACCAAAAAGCATAGTGAGACATGTTTCTGTTACATGGCGATGTTTAAGTTCAGCCCTACAATTCTGTTGGGTGTAGGGGCATGATACTTGATGATGAGTGCCATTGTCAGCAAAAATAGATTGGACCCGAGTGTTTAGAAACTAGTGCCACAGTCACTTTGAAAGATCTTGAGTTTGGATGAGAACTTAGTTTGCATAAAAGATATAAAAGTCGTGAGCACTTGATAAAAATCACTCTTAGCTTTAAGAGGATAAAACCATGTAAATCTTGAAAAATCATCCACAAAAATTGCATAATAACGATAACCATCTGTTGAAATTATAGGAGCCGATCCCTATAAGTCACAATGAACTAAATCTAGAACATGCAAAGCTAGGTTCACATTTGTATTAAAAGATAAGCGATGTTGTTTTGAAATTTGACAAGACGACCAAATAGTAGGTTTGGGTAAAATATATCAATCGAAAGTGTAATGTTTCATAGCAACTTTTTTTTTTTTTTTTTTTTTTTTTTAACTGTCTCAATCGAAACAAGATACTTGCGATCAAACAGTATTGTCAACCGAAAGTAGTACTTTTGATTGACTTGTTCAGGTAACCTTCAATCGCAAGTGGTACTTGGGATTAAATTTTGTTGTACTTTCGATCCCTACTTTTGATTGATACTTACGATATGCTAATTGAAAGCATCAATTTTTAAGAATACCCAACAAACTTACTTCTCCAATTGGTACAATTTTTTTGGCTTTTTTAATTACAAGTTTCTTTGGCTTATCATCTAGAATATTCCAATGCTCCTATTTATTTACACAACAAAAAGATAAATATTATAATTAAAAAATATTTCATACTTTTAATAATTTACAAAATATTAAATACAATACCTTAATTTCCGACCATAGATCTTCCCATATTTGTTTATCAAATTGTTTCGTATCAGTATGATACGGAAACCTTGTTCTTAATGTCAATCCTATCCATGAAGTAAGTTTAGCGGTATTCACACCGATCAGTAGCATATCTTCATCAAATTCAATGTGCAACTCATCGTCTCCCAGTTTCTTTGAACAAGAACACATTTACCTCTTTTAAACAAATAAATAACTTAATTAGATTTATCCAAATAGCATACACATGCAATATACAAACTAATCAAATACTAAATACTATACAAACACCATGTGTATATAATTATTATACAAAGTTAATAATCAAGAGAAACTACAAACCCTAGGTTTATTGTGGCATTTTTACAAACATCTAGCTGACATAAACTAGATTTGATCAACTTACATAATCAAACGCAAAATATTATAACCAAATCCCATAAACAATCTAAGTCACGTGCATTTATTAAAAAATATAAGTTATCTTTACAAAAATTGGAAGAAAAACGAGCTAGGGACCACCTCCATAAACCGTTCCAAATACTTGGTTAGTTTTTACTTTTGTATCACCAACATCTATAAAAGTAGCATTTATAAAGCCTTCAAGAATCAAATAAAAAAAGGAAACGGTGACCTACATACCAAAGCAATATAACTTAACCTTGAAGGCGTTAGAGAGGGAGGCGGTAAGCTTCGGCGGCGAGGGAGCGGTGGCCGTCGGTGATGGAGGGTTTTCTCTGGAGATGGAGGTTTTTTAGGGTTTTTTGTTTTGGGAAGAAGAAGTACGCGGATAGAAGTACCGGAAGCGCTAAAATGAAATCACATTACATCCTACTCCCCCCTAAAACCGCCCTAAAAGATCCAACCCAAACTACCAAAAAAAAACCAACCCAAAACCGCCCCAAAAAACCTTAATAATTTTTATTTTATATTATTATATATTACATATATTAGATCTAACCCATAATAAATTATTTTTATTTATATTTTATTCTATATTACTATATATTAGATATATTAGAAGTAACCCTTATCAAACAATCACAATGTCCCTAACATCCTAAACAGTCAAATTATTATAGTTTTTTTGCTATAAATACTAAACTCTAAAACATATTATTCTCATTCAAAAAAACTTCTTTTATCTCTTTACAAATTATTAACAATTAATTCAAGAAATTCAGAGAACCCGCTCTCATGGACGGTCAAAGAGGAGAAAGCGTTAGCAAAAGTTTATCTCCATGTTAAGAAAAATCATGGATCCATCACTCACTCATCACAATTTTGAGAGCCGGTTAACACACATTTTCATTTGCTCCTTGAACGTGACCAATACCGTAGCAATGATCGACTCAGCTCCAAGTTTTTTGATTTGAGAAGTAAATTATCTCGATGTAAATTATCTCGATGTTTGCCGGTATGTTGGAGAACTTATTCAACAACCATGCAATGGTATGGAATGATATCGACATTATGAAGAGGGCTCAAGAAGAATACCAATCCACCAATGGGTACAACTTTTAACAATATCGCGGCTTGGCGTATTTTAGAAAATCATCTGAATTAAGTAATCTTATATACTTTTTTAATAGAGTAAATTTCGTTTTACGTCCCTGTGGTTTGGTCAAATAATCGCTTTGAATCCAAATGTTTTAATTGGACTTTTTGCGTCCTTGTGGTTTCATTTTGTTTCAATTAAACCCATGACACTAACACAGTTAGAGTTCTAATTTGAACATCCAAAGATGAATTCAGACCTAAATCAATGAATATAAGGCAGGGTAAAAACAGAACAAAAACAAGCTTGTTTAATTGCTTAAATGTGGATTTGGGGACAATTTGTGTTTTGTGGTGAGCAAGTAACATCCAATAACAGTGAGTGATAAAAGCTTTAACAATGGCATCGCTGCACTAAATATATCTTCTTATATCGTCTTCATATCACCTTGCGATCCATTTGAGTTCCTTACAGATCAAATTTGACCATCAAATAATTTGAATTTCCAAATTAAACAAGATGGAGATACAAAGATGCAAATCAAAACCCATTCTTAATCGGAGGCTTTCAAGAACTGAAAGAAAACTTGCCCTGCTGAAGAGAAAGGTCAGCACTAGAACTCAAACCACCAGAAGCCGACCCACCACCATTGCGCAACACCGCCATCTCTGTTGTCCTCACCAGTGCCGCCGCCTTCCTGCTTGAATACACCACCACTGCCAGCGGATCTGTGGCCACGTTTTTCCGGCCATCGTGAGAGGGGTGGCAGATCTGTCGCTTCGTTTTTCCGGCCACAAGAACCGACGATGGTTGTCTGGCCAGCATTTAGTGGTGGTAATGGTCTGGCAGGCGATGGTCTGGCTGGTGGAGGGGGTTAGGGTTGGGATAGAGAGGAAGAGTAGAGTGAGAGATGATGTTGGAGATGATATGAGAGAGGAGAGAGGGTTGGGTTGGGGTGGGGTAGGGTTTTATTTTGTTTCAGAATTATTTTTGTGTTTTCATAAAAAAATTAACTGAAAAATTGGATGCTAAAGAGGGGGAGTTGTGTTAGAGAGGGGGAGTTGATTGGGACAATTGATAAAACCACAGGAACGTAAAACGAAATTTACTCTTTTTAATATAAATTATGCAGCTTCGTTTTATATTGAGTAATGGTGTGCACTTTTGTTTAATTGAGTAATATTATTTATGTAATTATTTTTTTTAATATTAATAGTTTTAGTTTTTTATATTTTAATGTGTTAAAATTAAAAAAAAAATAAAAAAAGTATCGATAGAATTGAATTAAAAAAATACATAGATTTATTAAAAATAAATACAAACATATTTCCCTAAACATACATCTCTTCATCATGGTCAGATCGTAAGTATGCAGTGGTGCCATCAATTACAACATTCATCGATTGAATACCGACAGAAAATGGTGGTAGGTCGTCAAACTAATTGTATTCTTCCTCGTCGACGACATTATCAACACCAAGAATACGTCGTTTACCTTGCAATACTATGTGGTATCTTGGTTTGCTCAAGTTATTTACAAAGAACACTTGTGTGACTTGTGTTAAGAGAATGAATGGTTCGGATACATAGCTATTTGTTGTAAGGTCGACTTGTGTAAACCCATATATGTCAAATGGAACACATGTACGGTTATTCACCCACTTACATTTGAACGCATGTATAATGAAGGAGTGATAATTCAATTCCCAAATTTTTTGTATGACACCGTAATAAGATTCTTTGGTGATTTTTAGCCTAGTATCAATATTCCTCTGGTCGAATTCGGTCGTTGATGCTATCACTGTAACTCCACTATTCTGCATTGTACCTTTTGCATCTTGATCTTTGATGTGAAACTTATAAACGTTAATGTCATACCCTTGATAAGATGTTACTCTAATATCCGGAGCCCGCCCTAACTTTTCCATCGTTTTATCAACATTTGTTTGGCCATAAGTTGTCGTTACTTCATTTTCATCCAGCTAGCAAACTCTTCGCACTACTAGAAAACATGTATATTTTCTACAAAAGTTTCCGACAAGTTACCAACAAAATAAATTTCCCACAAGTTAGCGACAAATTTTTAATAAAACAAAAACAAAAAAAATAACCATAAGATTTCCTACAATTTTCCGACAAATTTATTAAACAAGTTAACTTATTTATTTAATATAATCTTCGAAATATTATCGAAATTACCGACGAAAGGCTTTTGTCGCTAGTTCGTCGGAAAATTAGTCGGGACTTTGTTGGAAAAAACCTTTTCTTACGGGGTTTTTTCTAACAAACACTTTTTGTCGAAAACTTATCGCTAACGGCTAATTCCGACAACTTTTCCACGAAATCCACTTTCGTAAAATTTTCAGTTTTTTGGTAGTGTCGTCATGCTTCTTCTCATACCACATTTCGCTCTTACTCCGGTATGTCGATTGTAATGTTTGCATGTGTTCTTTAGTGTATGGAGCATAACAACACCTCCGACCCATTCAAGTCTACCCGAGTGACGAGGTTGAGGAACACCAATACCGCCTAGAAACCGCCCCAAATATGTTTACCAACCGCCCCTAAACCTCACTTTTGTACTAGTGATATATTTGTATATACATAAAAATTAGTTTTATGTGTGTATATATATATATTAGTTTATATGTTTATATACGTAGCAACCAGTATCCACACCGAGGGGTTTTGGATAGAAGTTGCTCTTTTCTAGTATCTCCGGGAGAGTTCCTACAAAACAAAGGACCGTTAGTCTCGTCGCAGGGACCCCGAAGGGTGTCTCTGCGACCAACCTCCAGCGTGAGAGTAAGTAACGGATCACGAAATGAACTAGATCATCCGGTGAAGATGATCTGAGAATAAGTTATTTGGGAGTATGAGAGAGTTTATGCCAAGATACCTGTGTGAAGGGTTTCTTCCTCTTCATATAGACGGCGAAGGGTTCCCCGCATTAAATGCTGAGGCTGCAGAGTTGACAGGGATGTTCCTGTCAACGACTTCGGCCTGTTGGGTAAAGGGATCTTCCTTTTTCTTTGGAGAATTCTCTTTACCGAGGTTGTACATTTTCTCTTTTATTGTTCCTCTCATTTAATATGTTTGTCGCATGACATTAAATGAGGTAAGGATGTTGCTTCTATTCCATCTTTTTATCCGTAGAAGGGGTTCCCCTACAAGTCCCCCTAGTCGTTGGTCCTTGTTATTTATAATAAGGACTAACGAATTAATTCTTTGATCGTCCGACTTTGTTTCCTTTCATGGCTTTGGTGGGGTTTGGTAAGGCACGTGCTCCCTTGTTTGACTTTTTGTTTATTGAATTCTTGGTTGATAGGATTTTTTTTATGTTGACTTGACGGTTGGGTCCACCTATTTTAACTGCTCGTCCCCTGTCCGTCCACGTGTTGACTACCACGTGCCCGGATCTCTCGTTGTGGGGATTCGGGGTGACCTTTCCGATTCCCATTTTTCTCCTTTAAATACCTTAATTTTTGCTTAACCGTTTGTTTTCTTTTTCGCCTTCTCTTATTTTGGCCAGTTCCTCTTGTAATCTGATCTTTCTCAGGTTAGTGTTTCTTCCTTCATTGTCTATGTTAGGTTTGTCAATACGGGTAGGGACGATCTTGCTTATGTTTGCTCCGTTATGTCTGCACAAGACGTCGCCGCTTTCTGTAAGCGTTATAGGTTGCCACTGGGGCTCCGGCCCACGGTGCCTTCTCTTGACGATTCCGCCCTGGGGGTGGAAGGTTTAATGACGATTTACACCAAGTCCTTTAAATATTCCAACATACGGTACCTTTTGTCCAATTTTCAAATGTCTGTGTTCAAATTTAACTATGTGCATTTTTCTCAATTCCACTCTCTAGGGTTACTGAAAATGACCCATTTCGAGGTCTTTTGTAAGGCGCATGGTGGGGTTCCTTTTGTACCCTTGTTCCGTCGGTTTTATCGTCTTAGGGTTGATGGGGACCGACTGACCTTCGAGAAGTGTCGGGGTTCGGATTATTGTTATTCCCGTTTTCCTACCTGCATTCATGAGCGGAAGGACCACTACTTCTTTGTTTCTGGGTTCTTTATTTCTGAGCCTTTGCCTTACCGTAACTTGTCTGATAAGATTGTTGATAGTGATCCTCGTCCTTCAGTTGAGAAGCGCCTTTATGATCTCCTGGTTGCTCATCCTACTTTTGTCGGTCCTCTTCCCTAAGAATTGTTGGTTATGGTGGCATTAGTTCTATCTAGGATGATCCTCTTACTCGCCCTGCTGTCCTGTAAGGGGGGGGGGGGGTAAAGGTGGGTTGTTTAGTGATCTTGCTTGTTTTTTTTTTCTAATTTTGCTGTTAATTCCCTTGTTAACTTATGCATGTGTGTTATTTTTGTCTTGTAGAGATGCAGCTTTCTAAGATTTTAGACAAGGCTGGGCAAAATATTAAGTGTGTCGTTTTCCCTGCCAAGCTTGCCTCTTCGTCTGGTCCTTCTTCTTCTAGGAAGCCAGATGCCTCTACCTCTTCTGATCTTGTTGTCTCGTTTTCTACTGCGACTCAGCCTGTTGTTTCACATGTTTCTGCTGTGAGTGATCCTATCGACGTGGTTAGTGAATCTGATCCGAAAGATACACGACCCTTCTCCTCTGTTCGCAAGCGTCGCTTGTCCGACTCTGTTACCCATCCTCTTAAGAGGGCTGATTTAAAAGGACGCCTTAGGAGCATTTCCAAGCATGCTCAGGTGCATTTCAGTGATCCTGTATCTTCTGTAGCTACCTGTTCTTGTTCTTCTGAGAGTGACCCAATGGGGCTTATGGACCTTTGTTTGGATCTTGACTTCCCCTCTGGGGTTTCTCTAGGTATGTCCCTTGATCTATCTCTATCCAATGTTTCTATTTCTGGTTCTTCATTAGCATTTTCTTCTAGGCGTGGAACCTCTGTTTTCCATTCCCTTTCTGTGCCTATTGTTTCTCGCCTACCGTTGGTATCCTCCCCTCCACCTCTTGTGCCTACTCGTTCTGGAGTTGATTCTACTGCTGGTCTGTCCCAATCTATTCATGTTTCCTCCGGGAAGGTTAAGGGTGTCTTTCTCCCTTTTTCTATTGGCTTGGCTGTTGACTACCTGCCTAATACTCCTTCTCGAGCCCGTGAATATATGGAGTGTGTCTTACCTGCCTCTCTCGTGCCTTATCTGGATAGTTTGGATGTTTCCTCCTTGTCTGACCAGTTCAGCCTGGACCATGTCGGTTCATTCTTGAAGGGTAATGGTTTGCATCGCCGATTAATGTCTTTAGAGGTTGCTCATTATGAATCCCAATCTTTGGTTTCTAGTCTTCGAGACGAGTTGGTTGAGGAGAAGCAGAGTAAGTTGGTGCTTACAAAGGCTAGTTGTGACGTGTATGGGGAAGTGGATCGGGTCAACCCTGAGCTTCATCAGCTGGATAAGAAGGTTGTGTCAAGCTGAAATCTACTAAGGCTGAGCTTTTGCACTATCAAGATGAACTTACTGAGTCCCAGGTGTCTGTTGATATGTGGCAGACTTTTGGTGATGAGCGGGAGGTATTTACTCCTATCAGCCATTTCCTTCCCTGTTGTTAGTCTTGTAGTTTTTTTTATTACCTTCTATATTTTTTGTTGTTGTTTGCTTGGAGGACATTTGGTGTTTGAAGGAAAAGCTTGCCGGGCAGGCTTGTGATTGGGCTGAAGTCAAGGAGATTCTGGAGCATGATCTCTGTCAGGCCTGTTTTGAGGCTGCTCGCGTTGCTGATGAACGTCGTGTCCTACAGAACGAGTTCGAGATTATCCTTGCTTGCAGGGACAAGTTGTGGGGTGAGCGAGAGTGGCTGGTCATGCAAGTCTTCAAACATGTTTTTGAGCGTATTCGCAATAGCAATGAATATATGGCGCTGGTGGGGGAGTTTAGTCGAGCCTGCATGGCCGCTGGGCATGAATGGCTCTCCAACAATGAGAAGCACTCCTAGGAATTGAAGATAGAATAACCCTGTGAGGGCACCCTCTTTGCTTCGCATGAACATAGCCCAAAGAAAAGAGAGTCCCCTTTTTTATAGTATAGAATTCCATGCCTATGTGCAAGGCTTGCATCACTTGATGTAACGAACGAATTCTAACACACCCTTCCTCCTTAGGACAACAAATGGTCTCCCATGACACCCAATGATGTCTCTCTTCTCCATTAGAGCTCCAAAAGACATTCTCAAAAATACCCTGCCCAAATATGCGACTCTATAGTTTGACAGCTGGTTATCAATATGCCATTGATGGGATTCCGTTGGAGGAGACTCCTCACTATTCCCCCCATGCTGAGAAGTATATGCAGGATACCGGCGTTGTGCTAACTACTTCCAACCACTCGCTGATAACCCGTTTGGCCAACTCTCCCCAGATTTCTATTTCTGATATAGAATCTCTGGTTTCCGTTATTGATCCTAAGCCTGTTACCCCAGGTCCTTGTTGGTTGCTAATTTGTGGACAATTTGGTTACTTCTATTTTTTCATGGTGCCCCTGCATGGACTTGTGTTGTTTTCTTTGAACACTTTTATTTCTTGTTTAATTATACTAGTTTGTTTTAGTTTCTATGGTAATTCTGTTATTTGTGCCTTCGTCGTTTGCCATTTTTGCTGATAGAATTCTACAGATCTCTATTCTTCTTAAAAGTGAGGATTATCTCCACCATCTTATAAGATGGTAGTTTTCTCCACTATCTGAAAAGATAGGATTTTATAAGTCTCCACCATCCTTAAGGAAGGGAGTTATCTCCTGTAGGTCCCCGGGTGTCTCGGATCGTTACGTGTGGGTGTGTGACTAGTCGGACAGGGTGCGGAATGCTCATGAATAGGTGGAGAATCAAGTAACACAAAGTAAACCGACAACCAAATCACTTTAAAACTCCGTCTATTATAAACTTGAAGGTTACAGAGAGAATACAACTGAGTGCAAAATGCCTGCGTACATATCTTCTGTTAACCTAGCCTATTTATACTAGACCTGATCTCTGCGCACTTAACAAGTGCGCAGGGCAAATTGTTCCTGCGTACTTAGCAAGTACGCAGAGTATTCTTGCGTACTTGCTAAGTACGCAGGAAGTAATTCCTGCGCACATGCTAAGTGCGCAAAACACTTAGAGAAAACAGACGACTAGTACATACATTAGTATTTACAACTCGATAACTAATACGTACAGACACTACAATACAAAGACTAATACATGCAAGACAAGTAAAAAAGCTAAGACAATATCCAGAGTGTTTGTCACACAAACGTGCTTCAACAAATTCCCCCTTGACAACAGCTCTGGATTGTCTTCGGTCTTCACTGCTCCCCAGCGTTAGCTTCCATCTTCTTCTTGTAATCAAGGCACAACTTGATCACCTTGTCGTATTTAGAAGCAAGGAACTTTGTCCACTCGTCCGTGTACATGCAGTACCTGTCCGCAAGCACCTCCAGATCTTTCATAAAAAACTTTATAAAACAGACTTCATTAAACACTCTGATTAGTTCCCTTGGCACTAAGCTTCCACTCTCGGATCACACCTTTCCAATCACCACCGCCTCGCCCGATTTAGGATCTATGTACCAGTACCATATGTTACCGAGGATATCCTGAGATAACTTGCTCAGGGGAATCTTGGTTTCACACAGCACTGGCTTGTATACCCGTTTCTTTAAGCTTTTATTAGTCACATGATGTCTAACGTTCTTTTCCCTGACTCGCTTCGGCACTTGAGCCTTAAACATTTTGAACTTCCCAGATCTTACCTCTCGCTGTAGAACCTGCCCCAAACCCATCGCTACTGCGTGATTTGAGTGACCCAACAACTCTCGGTTTGCTAGGTTCACGAGGTCGTATCTTGACAAGGAGTTGAAAGCTTTGCTGGTTGGTTTCAAATACCCCCCCAGCTCGCTTGATTGCGAACAACTTTTTATCCTCCTCGAACCTCACAGCTAAGATCATCCTTGTCGCTCCATGTTTGTCTATGATTGATGTCTTTTGCCAGACAGGAGCCGGATCCTTCGATGAACTTGCAGGCATATGTTTGTCTTTCTATGCCTCTGGATCCACAGGTGTAGGGTCGGCAGGGTAGGCTTCAGTCGATGCCTCAACAGTACTAGCAGGCTCGACTGAACCTGTGTCTTCAAAGGATGGAACTTCGAACATCTCTCCATTCTCAAACTCACACTCTCCTTCCCCGTCGCCCTTGGGAACTTCGATTACAACATCATCATCCTCCTTATCCCAGTCATCACCAGAGTCGATATCTCCCTCTTCCAGATTGCAGAGAGCTTCAATCTGTGCTTCTTTGGAGTAGTCTAGCTCTAAGAATAGGATCACATCATCCGATGCATCGTCAGATAGATCTTTCAAAACGTCAGCCACCTAATTTCCTTTATTACCTCTTGAAGTATCACCTCCACCTTCACTCTGAGTGGACTCCCCCTCTGCCATAGACACGACAGAGATGGGAACAATCGCTAAAGCCAACGATTGCTGCTCACTTCCACTCGGTCCGGCTTCAGGATCCTTGTCCTGATCATCACCCTTAGTTAGATCAACTAAGTGACAAGCCTCTTCACTGCTAGGCTTAGGTGGTTGCTTCTCCAATAATTCCTTCAATCTCTCCCCCTGAGCAGCAAGCGTCTTGGCGATATCACAGACCAGTTTTACCATAGTGTCATGCTCTAAACGCTGCTTGTCATCAGCTGCCCACTGTTTCTTTAGT
The DNA here is from genome assembly GCA_023525975.1 of Smallanthus sonchifolius. Taxonomy (NCBI): domain Eukaryota; kingdom Viridiplantae; phylum Streptophyta; class Magnoliopsida; order Asterales; family Asteraceae; genus Smallanthus; species Smallanthus sonchifolius. Next base: position 55,816,070 of record CM042033.1, on the reverse strand, counting down.
GCGGCTACCTCATCAATCAGAGAGTTAATCTGCCCCTGTTGTTTGTCAGATTCTTCTCTCGATTTCCATAGCATTTCAAGAAGACCAGCGACCTGAGTCTCTAGGGTAGTGATCCGGGAATCACGAGGATCAGGTCCCTGGAGGACGATGCTTCGGCTTGATTGGTCGGGAAGGAAAAGAATTCTCCAAAATTGAACCCTTGATTGAAGTCAAAGTCATGATAAGGTTCACTGATGTGGTGGAGGGTGGTTGTAGGGATTGAGGAAGGGATGGAGGTTGATTGGATGGTGGTAGGGGTGATGGTGACAGACTCGGTTAGAATAGGAGTTGTCACCGCCACTTGAACAGATTGCACAGGGAGGGACACTATCACAGGAACCTCCTCTGTGATAGCAGTGGTAGCAACATCAGGTGTTACACGTGGCCTCATCCGTTGTCGCCTATAAAGTTGTTGTGAAGGTGAGGTAGAAGTGGAATCAGTACTCATAGCCGTGACACTTTCTTGCCTCTGAGAACTAACTTCTACCTCACGAAGGATAGCTTGGTGCGGTCTATCCCCCTATTGCTTGTTTATACTTTCTCTTCTACGTCTCTCTATAGTAGCGTCCGAATCAGAATCGGGCTCGTATTCACTGCTAGTCGCTTGTCTATTTCTCTTGGAAGATGACTCGGGAAGGGTCACCTTCGTCAATCTTCTTGGGTGTGCCTGGGATGATGCATCATCAGAATCAGAGGAATCTGACTCGGTCGTTTCTGAGTCGGATTCTTCAGCACTTCCAATTCCCCGTTCTTCGTCTCTTTCATCTTCAGATTCAACTTCCTCTTCTTCATCTTGTTCATCACTATGTTCACTGAGTTCAGGCTCAGACTCTGCACTATACCATCTGAAGTCAGCAGGGGCCACATATGCCTCATTTATTAGGTGGCCAAAGAGAGGTTCAGGAATTTGACTATCTCCCTATATTAAAGTGCAGCACCCTTCCACTCGGGTTGTGTTAGAGCTAGCAGGTTGAATTCGCTGGTAAATGCACGAGCTATCACTGCAAAAACAAACAATAAACACAATAAGAATAAGAAGCATCATTGGAAATGAATCAAACATGACTTGATATAGCAATTACACAATGAACTGAATTTCAGACTTAGAAATTTTTCACAAGTGTCCTTCCTGCGTACTTAGCAAGTACGCAGGGGTTAGTTCTTGTGTACTTAGCAAGTACGCATGAATTACTTCTTTCGTACTTGCTAAGTGCGCAGGAACTTGCACTTAGCCGAATTTCAAATTCCAAAATTCAACAGATGTGAGGTATTGCTGTGGATTATGGTCACCACAAGGTCGAAATACATGATTAGGACCTATGGAACCACTATCAACAGCAATGAGTTGCTAAACTAGTCAATTTTGACCTAGCCTTGGTCCGACGGTAGCCTACAGTCAAACAAGGGGTCAATGTCAAAATCAAACCCTGTTACAGATAATTTAGGAGTCAATAAGCTTTGATTAGTGACTAATAACAAGTTTTAGGTCTTAATTTTCATTTAGAACAACCAAAAATCGGTCAAAGTTTCACTATCAAGAACTTAAAGAATCTGTCAATAAGTGGGGATTTAATGGGTAGAATGGACTGAGATTCTCACCAAAGATGATTAAGGTGAAGGTGAAACAAAGATCGGGATGAAAAATTGTTTAGGAACACACGAAAATCTTGAGTGAAAGTGAGAAGACGGTATTCACAGTGTAGCGAGGTTTGAAATGAGATGAAACTCAAGAAAAATTCTAACTGATGTATATATACTCAACACAAACTGGTCATGCGTACTTGTTAAGTGTGCATGACTTAACTCCTGCGTACTTACTAAGTACGTATGACTTAAGTCTTGCGTACTTGGTAAGTACGCAGGGTTTACCTCATGCGCACTTAATAAGTACGCAGAGACCCTTGTGTGCTCAAACTTTCAACTCAAATTATTAATATTTCAAGTCAAATAACAAACAAGATAAGCACATACAATCAAAAGGATTCAAAGTCAATTCAAGAAGGTTAAACACAAATATTTTTGGCTTTTCTGATTAAAATTGAACTGTACACAAACTTGGAATCTTTTTGATCTTTTCTAGATAGAGATATACAAGTAAATACACACACACTATTTTTGTTCAAAGACACGAGCAGAGGATCATATCAGGCTAAACTATAGCAAAACGATACAAGATAAACGTCAAAGAATATGGGATCATGTCATGGATTACAATGTATTCATACATAATAAGCACATAAACAAGTAATTCAAGTTGGCAATATTATAAGATTTAAAACCATAAGCATCTTTGTGTCACGTTCTTGGGTGTTAAGGTATTAAGTTTAAGATATACAACGTGTACCTCACTGATATGCTACAGAAATGTAAATTGCACTATCTCAAGGCATCTAAGATTTTCCAAAGATTCTCAAATCTCCAGAATGAAGTTACATCGTTTAGCACAAAAAGAATCAAACAGAATCCATAAGGATTATCAAGAATCATAATATTCAGAATCGAGTAATTCAGATGTCTTGGTTTGATTGGATTTTCTTCTTTGAATATCATATGATGATTCAGGTTAATAGATATGGAGTCTGAGGATTTAGGTAAGGGGATCCAACTTTTATCTGGATTTGATTTCAATGAATCAGGTATAATTCAAGGGTGAATATACGCTTAACGGTTGATGTCAAGACATATCTTGGCCCAACTTCCCATTACATACTTGTGAGTATGGGCAGTGAAGCGAACCAAAAAATTGTGCTAAAGACATAACCCGAAACTGGTCTCTTAAGAAAATATTTGCTAAAATCTTACATCCTTTATCTGATAATGATCTTTTTGTATTCTTTTACACACGCACATATGCATACATAGGTTCAAATCACAGTTGTAGTCTAGATTTAGTTTCCACACTACTAGTGATTCAAAGACGTCTACAGCCTACTGACAATTCAAATTATTTGTAAATAAGCAGATTAAAAAACAACAATTTAAACAATCAAGTAAGCATGACGCAATCATTTCCCATACGTGCAGTCTATGGCGTTTAGATCATTTCTGATGTACTATCATTTCCTCTTTTCTTCAAATAACTTTGAAATTTCTCCATTTTCTATTTTGTTTGGATCTTTGTAAAATATTTGAAAACTAAAAGAACTATACAGAAAACTTAAAAGATATATAAAATTTAACTTTCATGAATTGAATTGATTTAAGAAAAACAAGTTTTCACTCTGGAATGAACATTCCTATCATCTAAGCTCACGATCCAGGGGTCGGGAGAGCTCGTCCCCATTTAAATACCTTGCGTACTTGTCAAGTACGCATGACCAAACCCTGCGTACTTAGACAAGTACGCAGGTAGTGTTCCTACCCCTATAAATAGAAGACTTGTCTTCATTTGTAGGTGGAACTCTAGAACTAGGTTGAGAGGTATCCGGGTCGGGACGAGCTCTCCTGACCCCTGGACCGTGAGCTTAGACGAGAGATGTGTGCTCCTTCTGTATGTAGTATGTAATACATGATGACTTCTATGTTATGGATTACATATTGTTTCATTATCTTTTGTTTGGATCTTTGTAAAATATTTGAAAACTAAAAGAACTATACAGAAAACTTAAAAGATATATAAAATTTAACTTTCATGAATTGAATTGATTTAAAAAAAACAAGTTTTCACTCTGGATTGAACATTCCTATCATGTTGACAAGATGTTCAAAACGGGTTCGATCAAACGCCTTAGTGAAAAGGTCAGCAAAGTTGTCATCTGTGTGAACCTTTACAAGTTCAATGAGATGCTTTTCAGCACAATCACGGATGAAATGGTGGCGAATTTCAATATGTTTAGTTTTGGAATGTTTCACCGAGTTGTTTGTGATGGACATGGTGGCAATGTTGTCAATGAACAGAGGAGTTCCAGTGAAGTTTAAGCCGTAGTCTCTTAATTGCTGCTGAATCCACAATATCTGAGAACAACCGCTCGCTGTAGCAATGTACTCTGCTTCACATGTTGAGACAGAAATCGTTGAATGCTTCTTACACTGCCAGAAACCAGCCCGTCTCCCAATAATTGACATCCACCTGAGGTTGACTTTCTATCAAGGTTACAACGGCCATAGTCTGAATCAGTATAGGCTTTGAGGTCAAATGATTGATGCTTTGAGTACCAAAGACCCAAGTATCTGAATATCCTCTTGACAACTATAATATGAAACTCCTTCGGTTGTGACTGAAACGTTGAGCACAAGCATATAACAAACATTATATCGGGCCTTGAAGCTGTGAGATACATAAGAGATCCGATCATCCCACGGTATAATTTGCAATCCACATCCTTTCCATCTTTGTCTGGATGCAGACCATGATTGACGGGGATAGGTGTGCCATAAGTACTACTATCATTCATCTTGTATTTTAACAAGATGTCCTGCACATACTTAGTTTGATGTAGATAGATGCCATCCTATCTTTGACTGACTTGCAGACCCAGGAAAAATGACAATTTACCCATGTTACTCATCTCAAACTTGGACTTCTTCACCTGTTCAAATTCCCTACACATCTCTTCATTTGTAGACCCAAAGATAATGTCGTCGACATACACTTGTACAAGAAGAATATCACATCCTGCTTTCCGAATGAAGAGGGTCGAGTCAATCTGTCCACGGTCAAAACCATTTGACAGTAGATGTTTTGATAACGTCTGATACCATGCCCGATGTTCTTGATGAAGACCATAAAGTGCTTTGTTGAGCTTATACATTTTATTGATATTATGCGGATCTTCAAAGCCGGGAGGTTGAGTGACATAGACCTCTTCATGAACTTTTCCATACAGGAAAGCACTCTTCACATCAAGTTGATAGACCTTGAAGCCGACATAGGAGGCATAAGCCAGAAACAGTCGAATGGCCTCAAGTCTAGCAACTTGGGCATATACTTCACTGTAATCCAAGCCCTCTTGTTGATAAAATCCTTGAACAACCAACCTTGCTTTATTCTTCACTATGACATGACGATCATCCGTCTTGCACTTGAACACACATCTAGTTCCAATTGGTTGTACGCCTCTTGGCAAGTCAACCAAATCCCACACATGCAACTTTTGGAATTGAGACAATTCATTTTTTGGCTCTAATTGGGACACGAATGCAGCATGCAAACACGTTTCCATGACACCAGTGTCAAGTATCTCAGAGTACAAACTAGTGTTCTCAGCAATGGATATATGACGAGTCTGAACACCGGCATGAGGATCACCAATAATGTTGTCAATTGGATGATTCTTATGCACTCTCATCTCTGGTATATCCGGTACCTGAATTTATGAATCGAGGTTCGTGCTCAACTCCCCCATATCCAGTGTTCCAGAAGAAGAAGATTCAATGTTAATTTGATCAGCTGTAGCTTCATTTCCTACACGAGTGTTAGGATTAGCTTGAGCGTCATTTCCGTCAACATGAACAACTTCTATGTTATCATTTTCATTAGTTCCAGATGCAGATGCAGCATTGGAATCGGGAGTTACAATCGGTACAGTTGCACAGGTTGAGAAACTGGAGTCATCACCACCTCCAAAGAATTCATACACATTTGAAGCATCATCGGCAGATAAAACAGGAAGGTTGAAAGACTTGAATAGCGCATCATAATCAAAACCCCAAGCTGGACCAGTTGGTTCAGGTGGAGTGTTGTGTTTACTGCAATCCACTTCGAACCATTCCTTGACAGACGAGTTCCTATATTGTACACTCTCTTGCAATGCGAGTTGGCAACATATCCTAAGAAGATGCCTTCCACCGCTTTTGCATGAAACTTAGACTTGCGGTCTTTGTATTGTAACAATAAGGAACAGGGACTACCAAAAGGAACTAGGTAGTCAAGATTGGGAGGTCGATTGTTGATCAACTCATAGCAAGTCTTGTTGTGCCTCTTCACAACCAGAACTCTGTTCAAAACGTGACAATATGTATTTACTGCTTCTGCCCAGAAAGTGACATGAAGCTTTGCATCTGACATCATTTTCCTTGCAGTCTCAATCAAGGTTGTGTTCTTTCGTTCTACAACTCCATTCTGCTGAGGTGTGTACGGGGCACTAAATAAATGACAGATCCCCTTCTTGAGACAGAAAAGTTCCATCAAGTTATTCTTGAATTCAGTTCCATTATCACTCCTTATTCTTCTAACCTTCAACTTGCAAGGAGATTCCAAGCTCAGGATCAAGTATTGAAGAATTTTAGCAGTCTCGTCCTTTGTACCTAAAAAATGCACCCAAGAAAAACGTGAGAAATCATCAGTTACAACTAGACAATATGACTTACCTCCAATACTCCTGATACTTATGGGGTCAAACAGATCCATATGTAATAGCTCCAAAGGGGTATCAATGGAGTTTTGGAGCTTGGGCTTGTGAGACTTCTGTTGATGTTTGCCCTTTTTACAAGGCATACAGTCATCTGCAACAACAAATCTCAGCTTAGGAACACCGGTTACCAAACCGTTTCGGACAAGATGATTCATTTTACGATAAGAAATGTGTCCGAGTTTCCTATGCCACAAGATAGAGTCAAGCTCTGTCGCTTTGGTAAGTAAACAAGCAACAACTGATGAGGTGGTTGTTGCCACGCTCATATCAATCTGATAAGTATCGTTTGTCCTTGATGCTCGCATTAGAATCCAGTCTTCAGGAACTTCAAAGCCAGGTTTGAGAATCATGCATTCAGATTTATCAAACATAACGGAGTACTCATTGTCGCACATCTGAGAAACACTCAACAGGTTATGCTTTAGCTGCTCGTAGTAGTTGAAGTTGTTGAATTTTACACAACCATTTGACACAACGCCTTGACAAGTGATACTACCGCATTTCTCTCTAGCAAAGGCCACATAGCCACCTCTGAATGGTTTTACATCTTGAAGCAGGGCCATGTTACCAGTCATGTGTCGGGAGCATCCACTATCTACATACCAATGATTAGAGATAGTACCCTTCGGATGTCCCTGCACATGTAACAAGAAATTAATTAGATTTGGAGACCTAAGCCATAGTGGTATTGGGTCGTCTGTCTTTCTCAAAATAAACAACCTCAATTAATTCACAGTCGTGACTGTCAAAAATAGATGAATCTTTAGAAGACTTGGGATCAGAAGATTGAGAACTTTTAGATTTCTTGTTGCAGGAACTTTTATTTTGTTTTATTGGAACAGTCGGCTTGCATTCAGACGCACCAGGTGAACTAGTAGAAGCTTCACTTTCTTGAATTCCAGCCAGCTGTTCCTGCTTTCTCAATCTCTTGTTCCTTCTTCTCCTCTGTGGCTTAGAAAACTTAACCACATGTTTCTCACCAGTAGGTGCACAACCAGAGGTAGAAGCACAAGGTTTTGCAGATAGATTTTCCCTTTTTGGAACATATGGTTTAGCCTTAGGTGTGATCTTTGGCATTACCATAGGTTTTACTAATGGTTTCACCACATTTTCTTTTGGACTCTTGGAACGCTTCACTAGTGTTGACTTAGAGATAACAGCCGGTTGCGAAACAATTGGTCGTTTCCCTTGGTTCTTAGCAGGGCAGTTCACAAATATGTGACCAACCATACCACAGTGAAAGCAAGTTCTCTTTTCTTTGTAAGTCCTCCTGTAAGGCTCATTAGATGTGGCATTAGATGACTCAGCATGATGAGCAGGAGAAGTTGTTTAGTGAACAGTAGTTTGACCCGATGATGAATGGTTCTTGGGAATATAATATTTTTGCATTTTTTCTTGATTGCCAAGCCCAAAATGAGCTGAAAAGGCTTCCTTTTTAACTTGATTAATGTTTTTATATCCCCCATAAAGCATCACTTTTAATTTTTCATTTGATTCAACAATATCGGGTTCAGTTAAAATACAATTATCACTATCAGTGATAATTTTTTTCTTAACTTTCTGTTCATTGAGCAACTCCTCAGAGACTACTCCTTCAGGGCAGGTGTTTTCAGACCCATCATCAGAAGCAGTAAGGAATTCTTCATCAGATGCAGAGTCAGCCTTACTTGTGGAATCATCCTTGTTAGAGGAATCATCCTGACTCGAGGACCCATCAAGGCAAGACAAATCAATGTCAATTAAGCCGTTGACAAATTTTCCGCTTACTGGTGGAGAAATGGCATTAGTACCTAGCCCTAAGCCATTCACTTGTCTCACTACAGACTCGTAGTGTTCCACCACAAAAAGAGAATTTTTCAACTTCTCAATATTACCTTTCAACTGCAAGATCTCATTTTGCAGCTTGTTGATCTCATTGTTCCTTTTCTCTAACCCCTTGTACGCAACATCCAAATGAAACTGTTGATCGCTGATTTTAAGTGAATAATCACGTTTTTCTTTCTTCAACGTTTCAATTGAATCTTTGTATTGTTTTTCATTTTCTTTGTAGCTTAAAGCTGCAATACGAAGGGGTTCGACTTTGTCTTGAAGCTTAGAATTTTCAACCTTTAAGCTTAGACATTTGGAACAAGAAATGACAGCAAAAGAGTTAGAATCTACCTCACTAGATGAACAAGATGCCTCTCCAATAGCCATGAGGGCAACTGCAGTTGAAGATTCTTCTTGGTCAGCTACATAAGCTTCCCGTTCCTCTGCTTCCATCATCTCCATAATCTCAGCCATGAGACCAACTTGTGTTTAAGCAATGAAGGCATCCTCCTGATGAACACCCCAATCAAAGCTGTCATCTTGTTGTGCTACCAAAGCATTGGACGTTCCACCTTGACTTTGATTGCGGTTATTGGAGTTGTTGTACCCTTGATTGTTTCCTTGGCTAGGTCTGGTAAACCCTGAGGCCGGTGCTTTGTCCTTTAGACATTCTCTTGCAAAATGCCCAAAGTTATTGCATTTGTAGCACTTAGCCTTGGACTTATTAAATCCCACCTTGGCATTTGAATGTCCACCAATAAACTTCCTGCCAGTTCTATTTAGGAAACGCTTTGCCCTCCTCAAGATCATGGCCATATTCCATTGAATACCATATTCTCCATATCATCCGGATCCACCTGATTGAAGTCTTCTTCTATGGTTTCAGGATCCGTGCGCTTACCGCCAATGAAGTTCTCATAGGCAAGCATGCATGATGAGAATAAAGCCACATGATCTTCAGCTATCTTGGCTATTGCTGATTGGTTAGCTGAAGATGTGGGAGAAGGGTTTCTTAAGGAATTCTGGTGATGAGATCCAGAACCAGAACCTGATCCAGATGCTGCATAACAAGCATGACCACCACAGACATTTGAGTTATCCTCTTCATGAGAGTTCCCTTAGAAAATGGCAATTCTAGAACCCGATGACTTGGTTGTGGAAGACGTCCCAAAATACATAGAAGGGTCTTGTATTTGAGGTCTCCCTAAGCTCTCTTTTCGTTTTAGCTTCATATCATGTGCTTGAACCTTTCCGATTACTTCATCAATAGTCATCTCATAAAACTTTGAGTTCTCTCTCATCAGAGTGGTGTACATCTCAAATTTTGGTGGTAGGGCATCCAGAAATTTCTCAACTAACTCCTCATTCGGATAGATCAGGTCATAAGCTTTCAGCTCAGTTTGTAGATGATAGAATCTAGAGATAAGCTCATCTATAGATTCATTCTCCAGATATCTGAAGCACTCATACTGTTTCCTAAGAAGATCTCTTTTACTCTTCTTGATGTCACTGTTTCCCTCGAATCTCTTTGGCAAAGCCTTCCAGAGATCCTTGGAGTTATCATATCCTCTGAAGCTGTGAAATAACTCCCTGGTCAAGGCCATAGTGATAGATCCGTGTGCCTTCTTCTCTCTGTCATAAACTTTCTTTTCTTCTTCATCAAGTTTGGAGATAGGCTTGGGAACTTCTTCATCAAGATATGTATATGTGGGATGCTTATAACCCTCTAAAATGGGTATCCAAAGTGAAGAATCGGTGTATGAGATATAATTCTCAAAGCGTGATTTCCAGTTCGAATAATCGTTTACATTAAGCAGTTTTGGTGGTTTATGTGGGGTTCCAATCTCATTGTCATAATTAATAAGGTTACCGAGGTTCTGAAGATTTTCCATAGTGAAACACTTAGTCAAATTTCAGAAAAGTCAAAACAACTTGTGCACTTGAATCTGACCTTGCGCACTTAAAGACTTGGCCTTGCGTATTTAGAATTTTCTCTTGCGTACTTAACAAGTACGCAGGAGTAAATGACAAGTACGTAGGAAGGAGTTAAGTACGCAACAAGAAATGGTAAGACTGTCTTTTTGGCCAAAAAAGGTAAGTACGCAGGTCACTTTTTCACCAAACCTCACCAGCTTTTTCCGGTCACTGGAATCTCACCGAAGACAGAAAAAGTTGAAGATATGACCAAACAAAATGAGCCAAAAGGTCAGAAACTCGTTTCTAACCAACATTTGATGCTCAAAACACTCAAATACACAACAAAAGTCAGGTTTTGAGTGATTTTTGCGTCTAAAATAGTGCTCAAGAGCTACCCCTATTTTATCACAAAAATCAACAAAACACTCACTTTTGCTTGCAAAATCTCTGTAGGATGTGTAGAAGATGCTCCTAACACACTCACAACACTCGAAATCAAGAGATATGCTCTGATACCACTTGTAGGTCCCCGAGTGTCTCAGATCGTTACGTGTGGGTGTGTGACTAGCCGGACAGGGTGCGGAATGCCCGTGACTAGGTGGAGAATCAAGTAACACAAAGTAAACTGGCAACCAAATAACTTTAAAACTCTGTCTATTATAAACTTGAAGGTTACAGAGAGAATACAACTGAGTGCAAAATGCCTGCGTACATATCTTCTGTTAACCTAGCCTATTTATACTAGACCTAATCTCTGCGCACTTAACAAGTGCGCAGGGCAAATTGTTCCTGCGTACTTAGCAAGTACGCAGAGTATTCTTGCGTACTTGCTAAGTACACAGGAAGTAATTCCTGCACACATGCTAAGTACGCAAAACACTTAAAGAAAACAGACGACTAGTACATACATTAGTAATTACAACTCGATAACTAATACGTACAGACACTACAATACAAAGACTAATATATACAAGACAAGTACAAAATCTAAGACAATATCCAGAGTGTTTGTCATACAAACGTGCTTCAAAATCTCCACCATCTTATGAGATGGGATTTTTATCCACTATCTGAAAGTGTATATGTATATATATATATATATATATATATATGATTTTATAAGTCTCCACTATCCTTAAGGATGGGAGTTATCTCCACCATCTTATGAGATGGGAGTTTTATCCACTATCTAAAAAAGATAGGATTTTATAAGTCTCCACCACCCTTAAGGATGGGAGTTATCTCCACCATCTTATTAGATGGGAGTTTTATGAGTTCTGCCACTTTCTTCTGCAAACATTTTTTCATTTCATTTGATGTGCTCAAAAGGTGATAACATTCCATTTCCCAGGCGGCCTGGGTTACAATCTTTGATTACACATAGTACTTCTTTAGCTGCATTGAATTCCATGTCCTTGGAATTTCTGTTCTGTCTGCTTCGCTGAGCTTGTAGCTCCCTTTTCCATTCGTCTAAGTCACTCGGTAGGGTCCTTCCCATCTTGGCCACAGTTTCCCCTTGATCTCTTGCCCGCTTGCTTCATTTGCTCTAAGGGTCCAGTCGCCCACCTGCAAATCTGTCTTTTTACCCGGGCGTTGTAATATTTTTCCATCTGTTTCTTATATGTCGTTTCTTTTATTTTTGCTATCTCTCTTCTTTCCTCTAGCAGGTTTAGGTGTAGCCTTAGTTCTTCTTCATTTTCTGTTGTTGCTAATCTTGTTCTTCGAGTCGGAGATCCGATCTCCACTAGAACCATTGCTTCCATCCCATACGTCAAGCTGAATAGGGTTTCCTTGCTTCCTGAGTGTGACGTGGTCCTGTGTTCCCATAGGAAATGGGGGAGTGCCTCTATCCAACCATTTCTTTCTCTTTCGAGCATGTTCTTGATGCCTTCTACTATGGCTCTGTTCGCCCTTTCCACCTTCCCGTTGGCCTATGGGTGAGCTACTGATGCAAATACCTGGGTAATGTGTAACTTCTTGCACCACTCATGGAAAGTTTCTCCTACAAACTGCGTCCCGTTATCGCTGACTATTGCCTGAGGGATCCCGTACCTACACATGATGTTGTTCCACACAAAACTAACCATTTGCTTCCCCGTGATTGTTGCCTGTGCTTTTGCTTCTATCAACTTTGTGAAGTAGTATATGGCCACTACCAAGAACTTGACCTTTCCTGGACCTTCTGGGAATGGTCCCATCAGGTCTATTCCCCATTTCTAGAAGGGCCACGCTGATCCCACCGATATCATGTCATACTTTGGTTGTTTCGTTACAGGTGCATGTATCTAGTAGTTATCACATGCACGTAATGCCTCTACCACGCTTCTGTACATTCCCGGCCAGTAATACCCTGCTTTCATTGCCTTTGCTACCACCGTCTTTGGTCCTGTGTGGACACCATGTATGCCTTCATGTATCTCCCTGATGATGTAATCTGCTTCTTCGTCGTCCATGATTTTTAGAGATGGACCTAGGTATGACTTTCTGTAGAGTGAAACTTCTATCGATTTATATTGCAGCGACTTTACTCTTACCCTCCGGGCCTCTTCTTTTTCCTCCGATAATTCTCCTTTTGTCATGTATTTTTCCAACGGTGTCATCCATGTCTTTGTGCCACCTTTCTGGGTCATCATGATTTCTTTGGCCGTGATGGACGGGGCAGTGAGTACTTCAACCTTGATTTCTTTTGTGAGGTGCTGGAAAGTCATAGATGCTAGTTTGCTGAGTGCATCTGCTTTCTTGTTTTGACCCTAGGGAATGTATGTGATGGTGCTTGACTTGAATCCTTTCCGCGCGTCCTGCACTTTTTGTAAATACCTTGCCATGGTCTCTTCCTTTGCTTCGTATATGCCATTCACCTGGTTAGCCACTAACATTGAGTCCACATTTACTTCTAGATGCTTTGCTTTCATTTGCTTTGTCATTCTCAAGCCTGCTAGCAGGGGTTTCATATTCTGCTTCGTTTTTGGTGGCCTGGAACTCTAGTCGGAGGGCATAAGTGAGTTCTGTGCCTTTTAGACTTATCAGCATGAGCCCTGCTCCGCATCCTTCATTATTTGATGCACCGTCTGTTGACAACTTCCATGTTTCTGTCTCCTCCCCTTCCGTTTCTTCCTCATATCCTTCTTTCTTTTCGTCCGGGTTTTCTATTTCTTCTTGCGTCTCTGTAGCGAAATCGGCCAATATTTGCCCTTTGATGGCTGTCCTTGGTACGTATTCCCTGGAATGATCTCCCAGATCTATGGCCATTTTTTCATTCTCCCTGAAATTTCTGGTTTTTGTAATATCCGTTGGATGGGGCTTTCAGTGATCACTCGCACGGGGTGTGCCGGGAAGTTCCTTCTCAACTTTCTGGACGCGTATATCAGTGCCAGTGCTAGATTTTCTATTAGGGATATCTTTCTTCCGGCCCTTTGAGCGTCCGGCTGAGGAAATATATGGGGATCTGTTTCTGCTGGCGATCTACCATCAATACTGAACTGATTGTTGTTTCTGAGGCGGATAGGTACATTGTTAACACTTCTCCTGCTTCCGGAGTGGCAAGGTTTGGGAGTTGACATATGTGCTCTTTCATGAGCTTTAGCGCTCCTTCTACTTCTTCCGTCCATTTGAATTTACTTTTCTTTATGGCCTGCTTGAGTGTTTCCATGAATGGCAACGTCTTGTCTGCTAGACGAGACATGAATCTGTTTAATGCTACCAATCTCCCGTTCAACCTCCGGACTTCTTTGACCGTTGTAGGGGACTTCATCCGCTCTATTGCCTGTACTTTCTCAGGACTAGCTTGGATTCCTTGTTTGGTTACCACTACTCCTACGAATTTTCCCTCTTCTACCCCGAAGGAGCATTTTCCTGGGTTCAACATCATGTTTACTCCTCTCAATCTCTCGAAGGTTTCTTCTATGTCCCATTGCATGCTCGCCTCCTCCTTACTTTTGATTACCAGGTCGTCCACATACACTTCTAGATTTTTCCCAATCTGCTCCTTGAACAAGGAGTCCATGAACCTTTGATACGTTGCTACATCGTTCTTTAAACTGAAGGGCATTTTGGTGTAGCAGAAGATTCCTTCTTCAGTATAGAAGGCCGTTTCTTCTTCGTCCTCCTTGTCCATACGAATCTAATGATACCCTTTATACGCGTCTAAGAAGCATTTCAGTGGGTATGGGGTTAATGAATATATCTTTGAATCTATCTCTGGTAAGGGATATCCGTCTTTTGGGGAAGCTTGGTTTAGGTTTTTGAAATCTATACACATTCTCCAACTCCAGTCGCCCTTCTTTACCATTACTGGGTTGGTTATCCACATGGGATATCTGACTTCCTTAACTATACCAGCCTTGAGTAGCTTTCTTGTTTCTTTACAGACTGCTTTGACCCTTTCGTAACCCATGCTTCGTTTCTTTTGTTTAATCGGCTCTAGCCATTTGTATGTGTTTAATCGGTGTTCCACCTGTTCCCGCGCTATTCCTAGTATGTCTCTGTGTTCCCACGTGAACACATATATGTTTCTGATCAACAGCTCTTTTAAGCTTGTTTTCCAACAATCTTGGAGCCCTTTCCCTATTTTGACTGTCTGCTCCGGGAAGTAATCGTTCAAAGCCCATTCTTCTGTTTTGTCATTTTTTTCGTTGCTTATCTTTTCTGTCCTCGTTACAGAGACCACTATTTCTGATGATGATTTAACTGTCTCCACCCCCTTCGGGGTCAGGAATTTCATCATCCCATGTGTTGTCGACGTTAGCGCCCTGAGGGCCTTGATACCCGGTCTTCCTAGGATGGCATTATATCTTGACTCGACCCGTATAACGTCAAACGTTAGTAGAACTGTCCTTTCCATTTCCTCATCCTCCAGAGTGAAGGGTAGGGTTATCTTTCCTGTGGGGTACGCCATTTCACCCGAGAACCCCACCAAGGGAGCGTTGTCTTCCTTCAACAAGTCTCTGATTTCCCTGATAAGTCTTGTGAAACAATGCTTGTACATGACTTCTGACCCACTCCCTCCATCTATGTGTATCCTGGCCACGCGATGCCCTGCTAGAATGGCGGAGATATTGAGTGGGGCTTCTTGTGCCTCGTCACCTCTTAACGCTAGGAAAGTTATGGGGGTCTCCATCCATTTTTGTGTCCCTTCTTCTTCCTTCCTGCTTCTCTTGTTTCTTTATTCTTTTTCTTCTCCCCTTTTTCGTATAACGTCTACATGCCTTCTCATATTCTCCTCGTCCTCTTTGGGTTTGTCTTTTATCTCCGATCTTGACGTGCCTTGCGGTTTAATATCCCTGATAAGATGGGACAGTTTCCCCGATCGGACTGCCATCTCGATTTCTTTTTTGAGAAACACACAATCATCTGTTTTGTGTCCTCTGGTTCTGTGGTATTCGCAGAAGTCATTAGGATGACTGTTGCTTCCTTTCTGATGCGGCAGGGGCTTTCCGAATGGGAGTTTGGATCTTTCAGTAGCCAATACTTCACTTTGTGTTTTTGTGAGGGGTGTGAATCTATAAGGAGAGTGGTATGTGGTGGATAAATGGGACTGGTTTCCGTAGGACGAGAAGTGCGTGGTAATTCCTTGATACTCACTCTGTGAGGCTCTATAAGGTGAGAAGCTAGGTCTGTGTTTCTCTTGCATGGTTTTTAACCTGGGACTAACGCCAACAGAGGGTCTGTGCCTAGGTTTTATTTTAGGGGTTGCTCTCTTGGTTTCCCATTCCCTCGCCTTCGACCCTACGTCCTTCCCACTTTTCCAGGCCCGTACTTTGTCCATGAGCTGGTCAAAGGTTTCTGGGAAGTCCTCCCCTAACTTCTCGCATAGGGCTGTATTCCTTACCCGGTTCATGAAACTGCTTATCTTCATGATTTCTGGTACGTCCCTGATCTATATGCTTTCCTTTACAAACCTCTCCATGAATGTTTCTATGTTTTCTTCATCTTTCCTTCTGTTGTATTTCATTGGGAGTCTTGATAACCTTCTTGTTTTGACTAAAATTTTGTAAGAACCGTTTCTTTAGTTCCTCGAAATCATCAATACCCCCTGCGACTGACTATCAAACCATATACGGGCGGCCCCTGTTAACGTTTGAGTGAACATGTGACACCAAGTGGGGATGTACCACTGCCCCACTTGGCCCACCCCCTAGAATACATGCAAGTGATCCTCTGGATCCTTTATTCCGTCATATTTGCCTACGCTTGAGGGCATTTTCAGTCCCACAGGGAGTGGGGCATCTGCTATTCTCTTAGTGAACTTGGAGGTACTAGATATATTATACGGCACGTATGGTTTTTGCAAAGGGTCAGAAGTGTTGTTTGATGTATGATGTAGTGCAAAGCACACATCTTTATTCCTAGTGTTTTGTGCGTTTTTAATTAGTTTTGTGTTTGTTTTTATTCGTTTTAATGTACATTTGAGTCTTTGTTATATTTGTAGGTGCTCGTGAAGATTACAAGTGAATACGTGAAGAAATCGAGCAAGAGAATGAAAGCCGAAAGAACAAAAGAAGAAAATGTGATATTTATGCCTCTCGCGGTACGTGAGAGAGGAGAAGGAAATGTCTCGCGGTATGAGAATAAATCAGAGTTTGGTGGCGCCCGCATCCATAAATTCCATAATTCATTAGCTTATTTGATTAGAATACTGAGTGTTGCTTATGTTTTACCCTCCGAGATGGCCACTTGGAGAAAAGCCTCTAAGTGATTCTTATGTGCTTAATTGATAAACTGCATCCTATGTGCTACCTTCTGAGATGGTAACCTGGGAGACGCACCACTAGGTGAGGTTGATTCATACATTTTATTACTGATCATATTTCATCCATTCATTCATTGATCATCTGATTTCTAAAAACCTGTAAATTTTAGTTTAACGTGGTAGGGTAAATTTATATAGTTTGATCCGTGCCTAAACATGACCGTGAGACGGGAGTAGGTAGAGCTGTAACTGTTAAGTATGAGTCACATAGGTTGATTAATATGCTTGGTAAAATGAATTAGAACACTGTACTAGGGCTTGAAAGTTGGTGCTTGGGTTTAATCGAATAGAAATACTGATTATTGCTTTTTAATGCGTGAGTATATTTTGCTAATTGGTAATTGATGTTTGTTAAGTTAGATCTGAGTTATGATTACATTTGCAGCTTTTTCGAGGAGGAAAAAAGGTTAAGTGTGGGGATATTTGATGTGGTGCAAAGTACACATCTTTATTCCTAGTGTTTTGTGCGTTTTTACTTAGTTTTGTGTTTGTTTTTATTCGTTTTAATGTACATTTGAGTCTTTGTTATATTTGTAGGTGCTCGTTAAGATTACAAGTGAATACGTGAAGAAATCGAGCAAGAGAATGAAAGCCGGAAGAACAAAAGAAAAAATGTGAAATTTATGCCTCTCGCGGTACGCGAGAGAGGAGAAGGAAATGACTCGCGGTACGCGAGGGAAGCAAAAATCGGGCGCAACTATTTTGTTCCTCGCGGTAAGCGAGGAACCCAACCCAAACGTCTCGCGGTACGCGAGAGACCTAATTTCCGCAGAACCCTAGAATTTGAAATTAAATCGAATTCTTATGCCATTATTCAAGGAGTTTGACTTATTTTCCGTCCAGGGAAGGGTTTTGGGCGATTTTGGAGCATAGGAGGCTGATTGGAGTGAAAAGGTGGAGGCTTTGAGATCCGGGTTCGTTGTTTAAGCGTTTCGGGTTTGCAAGTTTGAATCTTTATCTTTGATTTGATTGTTTGAAACCGTGAATCTTGTTTTCACTTATGTTTTTGGTTGTTTAAACATGATCCTAGGCTAAAACTATAATATTGCCTAGGTCACATGATGAATATTTGTTAAATTTTTAGTTTTTATTCGGTTTTTGGATTCAATTAATGGATTTATGATTTTGTAAAAGATCTTGAGTTGATAATTGTGATGTTTTTGCATGTTTAGATCTGATCTTGTGTTTGATTTCAATTACTTGGGTTGATTGTGGTTGTCTCCCAGTTTGATCTGCGTATCTTGGTCATATATCTTAGGATTTGTGATTAGGGTGGTTTGCTAGACGTAGTAGCCATAGGAGTTGTCTTTGATTACTGATTAGAGTTGAGTGTGTATCCTAGTTCAATACCTGAGAGGTGAGAATTTGTCGTTTAGTCTTCGTCATTAGGAATCCGAGTGTCAGCTGTCTAAGAGGAAGCCGATATTAGGTGTCTAGTGATTGTTGTTATTCGTGTCATAGTTGTTAGCTTGAGATTACCCCATGCATTTCTCGAGTGTATTGGTGGACGGAGAGACTGAGGGGTAATCTGTCTATTAGGGTACTTTATCATAGTTGGAAATACCTGAGAAGTGATCCAACAATCTGGTGAGTTAGTATATCTTTAGGTTCCTTAGTTGGTGACACCCTGAGATTGATTAGGGATCCACTAGGTAGTCTTTAGTTGTCATCTTTAGAAACCGAGATCCATTATAGTTTCCATAACCGATAGAAGTTGTGCTTTGCAAGTAGGATTCCGACCTAGGTGATATTCTTCTCAGTCTTGATATTACTTTTGTCCTTTGTCTGGTTAGTTGAGTCGACCTTTGTTTATTGCATTCTTAGTTAAATAGTAGGTAGTAAACCCCCCAAACCAAATCAATCTTTAGTCCAAGTCAGAGTCTAGTATTTGTGTTCAGTGTCTCTAGGGTTCGATATTCTGGTTTACCATTAAGTTGTGCTACGCTCAATAGGTACACTTGCCTGTCAGTGCGGTCTAGTTTAATAGGTTTTCCATTATTACTTAGGAGTTTAGGTTAGGTTTAGTATTTTATTTTATAGACCGTCTGGACGACATCAATGTACCTCCGGGGCCGTTGCCGTGGACACTTGGCAATAACAATATTAACTCTGACTAGTTCTTTTATATATTTTTGGTTTGTTTTGTTTTCTGTTGAGACTTTCTGTGCTACTTGTCTTCTGTGCTACCAGTGAATCTTATCTGAGTGTCTAATTTAGAATCGAGTTTTTCTGTGTGTCTTTGAGTCTTTGTTCTGTTTCCTTCTAGAGTCTTTCTGTTTATGCACCATACTCGCTCGCAGGGATCACCACCATATTCAGCTTTTCAAGAGCCCGAACGAATGCTACACGAGCGCACCCGCGACTTTCATGAGTCTTTGAAAGAGCTTTGCAAATCCCAGGTACGTTCTACTAGCCCAATTCCATTTCCAACAATGGGCGACGCTGATCCACCAGCGAGGCGTACAGTACACCAGAGGGCCAGTGATGGGGTCATGAGCGCGAGATCTTCGATCACACACCCCACTATACCAAACACTAATTCTTGGCAGATCCCATCACATGTCATGAGTACGATCACTCATGCCACCGAATTCCATGGCCTCAAGGATGAGGATGCACCCGGACATGTGTCGATACTTTCAATCTCACGGGTGTATCTAAGGACGCAATCTACTTGCGTCTCTTCCAATTCTCCTTGTCTGGTCATGCATCTACTGGGCTCGACACTCTCCCAGACAACTCAATCACCACATGGGATGATCTTGAAGCCAAGTTCTTAAAGAAGTACTATCCACCTTCCAGGGCCGCTCGCCTTAGGGATCAGATCCACTCCTCCCTGATGGATCCCAACGAGCCCTATCACATGGCATGGGAGCGGTTCAACGCGCTGTTGAGCCGATGCCCCTAGCACGGTCTTTTCGACTGGGCGCTAGTGGAGAAGTTCTACAATGGTCTCACCTTCAAGAAGCAGCAAATGTTCAATACAACTGCGGGAGGCCATATCATGGAGAGACTCAAGCCTGATGAGTGCGAGGAAATGTTCAAGAGCTTCGCTCAAGCTGAACAGCAGTATCCATCTACTAGGACTTCCATTCCTAATGCTAGAGCACCCGCCTCTTCTCCTAGAGGTGTGCATCAGGTCACTCATGATACTAGTGTGGCTGCTGCACTCGCCTCAATGCCTAACGAGATTAAGGAGCTGAAGCTCAGTGCTCAGCGGTGTCAAGTGTGCAGAGGAGGCCACGCCACCCGAGATTTCCCTGTAAATAATCAGGAGCATGTGAGCTATGCTGGCAACCAAAACCAGAACCGAGGGTACAACAACTACAATGCTTTTGGCTCGGGGTGGAGATCTGGAAATAACCCGCCTGGGTTTAATGGTCGCCAGTAGCAGTATGGAGGAGCTGAAGGGGGAGCAAGTTTAGGAAGCAGTGTCAACACAAGAAAGATTGAGGAGATGATAGAGAATCAGACACAGTTGCTTGCTCGGTTAGTGCAAAATGATAGGGATGCTCGGGAAAAACTGGAGAGCCACGACACTCTAGTGAAGAATCAATAGTCGGGATTCCAGGATTTGCAACGCACGGTAGGAGACATAGCTCAGAGCCTGAATGGTAGACAAGGAGGCCCATCTTCGGGCTCAAATGCTTCAGTGATGGCCGTGTCAGTTAGGAGTGTGGAGAAGAAAGAGGTTGTAGAGGATGACTCCCACTCCATTGAGTATGGCATACCTTCGGTAGAGGATGTGAGGAAGGTAGACTGGAGTGCTCGATTTGCTGAGATCGATGCTAGGATGCTAGAGGAATCTAAGTCGAAAGCTGTGTCGACAAGAAGTCATAGGGCAGAAGAGAAGGAAACCCCACCGATTGTCGAAGAAGAAGATCCGGTGGATGAAGAGATACTAGAGGAGAAACCTGCCGAGAGGGTAGAGGAGAAGAAGAAGAAGGGGGTGGAGATGAAGTCCCCCGAGATTGACTTGAGTCGTGTTCCCTACCCAGCGCGCTTGCTGCCACATAAACACGCTAGGGAATACGGTACCTTCCTTGATATGTTCAAACAACTCAAGGTTAATCTCCCATTTGTAGAGGTCCTCCAGCATATGCCTAAGTATGGCAAGTTCCTCAAAGATCTTCTTTCCAACAAGAAGAAGCTAGTGGGGATCTCTGAAGTCTCACTTAGTGAGCAATGTTCTGCTGTGATACAAAACAAGTTGCCCGAGAAATTGGGAGATTCGGGTCGTTTCACGAATCCGTGTCTCCTTGGGCAGTTTGCCCTTGCACCACGCGTTGGCCGACGTAGGTGCTAGCATCAATTTGATGCCATATTCTATCTATAAGCAGCTAGACTTAGGTGAACCGCAACCTACATGCATGAGCCTTTCCTTGGTTGATCGCTCAGTCAAGTATCCACGGGGATTTGTGGAAAATCTGTTAGTAAAAGTAGGTAAGTTTGTATTCGCCATGGATTTCGTCATCCTGGACATGGAGGTGGATGACAATGTCCCACTCATCCTAGGACGCCCGTTCCTATGTACCGCAAAGACGATGATCGATGTCTTCGACGAAAAACTCACACTTCGTGTGGGGTATGAAGCTATTACATTTGATGATATAGAGTCCATGAAGGATGTTGGCGAGCATAGCCACTTCGTGTGCATGCTTGATGCCTCCATGGGCGATCATCGGGACTCAAATCCATTAGAGGATGATTTGGATAAAGGAATGTTAGAGGAGCCTTCGGATTGATTAGAACAGTTTAAAAGGAAATTGCTAGGGTCCTCGTTCCTAAGTGCTGACGATGATGATTACAGTCTGAGTGAAATATTAGCACAAGTGGAGCAGGTAGTTCGTGAGGCTCCCGTGGTGGAGGATCCCGGAGATCCTGGTGGAGGTTTAGAGGTCACACCCATGGAAAATCTCATTCCTGAACCTTCACCTAGTCTTTGTTCTAAGGAGGGGACTGCCGACCCAACCCCTAGTTTTAAAACCCCTAAGTCTAGGCCACCCCGCAAGAAACTTTGTGTGTTGAGAGATATAGGTGAGTTAGAGATAATGCAAACCCAAGTGTGGGGACGTGTAAGGGTGATAGCTTGTTGGGATACATGATGAAGGTCATTTTTGGACCTGGTAGGTTTAATTGCTGGTGGACTGATTTGAGAGAGAGTGTTAGTAGATGGTTGAGGTTAGTTGGTAGTCATGTGATGTGGAGGATCGGTAGGCCATGAAGGATGAAGGCGGTGCTGGTTAGGATCAAGGAGAAGCCTCCTGGTAGGCTTGTTTGAGTCTCGGGCAAGTGCCTGCGATGTAGAGTTTGTGTGCATTACTTGGGTTGAGTCCGTGTCAATTTTTGTATTTTTCGGTATGTGTGTTTTGTTTGTGTCGTGTTTTGCAGGAATTCGCGCTTGATTCAGTGAGGAAAATCGTCGGGAATGAAGTTCCAAGTATTTTTACATATGTTTTTACGCTTGGAATAGGGTTTTAAAGAATTTGGGTAAAGAAAGTTTTTAAAGGGTAAAAAATATTCTACGTAAAAAATTGAATTTTTATCTAAACTTTATGTTAACAGAGCGTCCTCGCGGTACGCGAATCAAATTGCCCTTGTTCCTCGCGGTACGCGAAGGATAGACATAAGGGCCGGCTTAATTCTTGCCTCCTCGCGGTACGCGAGGAGTGCTACCTTGGTTCTCGCGGTACGCGGGGCTCTCTTGAAAAATACCAAATTTCTTGTTTTCCCATGGTTTCCTGTTCCCGTGTTCGTACCCATCTTTCACCACTTCCACCACTACCATCTCTCCACTATATCCATCATCCATCACTTCCATCCATCATCATATCATTCACTAACCATCACGACCATGGGAGAATTTGAAACCGTTTCATGACCGATGACCGACCTTGCTGTGGCGTTCATGTCTATGTGTTTGCCACACATCGAGTACATTTTTCGGCATGCTATCTATCTTAGTGAGTCAGTCTTTTGTCTTTTATTTTTTTATCTTGAGTCTTTATTCTACTCGAGTCAGTTTGATGCTGCGGGTAGTATGTGAGTTTTGTTGTGCAGGTTTTATCATCCCGCCCGTACTTAATCTCCATTCGGGCGGGGTTGATTATGACTTATATACAATTTGTAAAGGCAACCCGACAGTCGTTTGTGCAACCGTGACCGAAATGCTATACGGTTCACAAGAGGAAGAACAAAGCTGGATTTTATTCAAGATCATATCATTACCAGCTAAGTCGCTTTCTGTTTTTATTTTCGCATTTTTATTTTTTAGTTGTGTCTTCCTTCACATTGAGGACAATGTGTCTTTCAAGTGTGGGGATGTGAGTGTTTAGTTGAGTATAGTTTGTCTTGTTTATAAAAATTCAAAAATACAAAAAAAATTAAAAAAATTTGAAAAATGTCCTTGAAAATAACTGCTTATAATTGGAAAATAATAGAACAACTGGATCTTATTTGAGTTTAAATGTTTAAATAATAGAAAACGTGTTTAGTTAGTGATGTTTTGGTAGACCCAGCTAGCTAGTAAAGCTTAAATATTATGTTTGTGTTGTTTAGGAAACAATTGAATTAAAATCATGATATCTTGTGGGTATTCATCTTAGGGAGTCGGTGATACTGAAACTGTCAACATAGGGTGATAGGTACCACGTTAAGTTAAAATTTAGAGGTTTTTGAAATTTCTTGGCACACCATTCTCTTTTTATGAGAATAAATCCGAGTTTGGTGGCGCCCGCATCCATAAATTCCATAATCCGAGTTTGAATGGCCACTTAGAGAAAACGCCTCTAAGTGATTCTTATGTGCTTAATTGATAAACTGCATCCTATGTGTTACCTTCTGGGATGGTAACCTGTGAGACGCACCACTAGGTGAGGTTGATTCATACATTTTATTAATGCTCATATTTCATCCATTCATTCATTGATCATCTGATTTCTAAAAACCTATAAATTTTAGTTTAACGTGGTAGGGTAAATCTATATGGTTTGATCCGTGCCTAAATATGACCGTGAGACGGGACTAGGTAGAGCTGTAACTGTTAAGTGTGAGTCACATAGTTTGATTGATATGCTTGGTAAAATGAATTAGAACACTGTACGGGGGCTTGAAAGTTGGTGCTTGGGTTTAATCGGACAGAAATACTGATTATTGTTTTTTAATGCGTGAGTATATTTTGCTAATTGGTAATTGATGTTTGTTAAGTTAGACCTGAGTTATGATTCCATTTGTAGTTTTTTCGAGGATGAAAAAAGGTTAAGTGTGAGGATATTTAATGTAGTGCAAAGCACACATCTTTATTCCTAGTGTTTTGTGCGTTTTTACTTAGTTTTGTGTTTGTTTTTATTCATTTTAATGTACATTTGAGTCTTTGTTATATTTGTAGGTGCTCGTGAAGATTACAAGTGAATATGTGAAGAAATCGAGCAAGAGAATGAAATCCGGAAGAACAAAAGAAAAAATGTGAAGTTTATGACTCTCGCGGTACGCGAGAGAGGAGAAGGAAATGTCTCACGGTACGCGAGGGAAGCAAAAATCGGGCGCGACTATTTTGTTCCTCGTGGTAAGCGAGGAACCCAACCCAAATGTCTCGCGGTACGCGAGAGACCTAATTTCCGTAAAACCCTAGAATTTGAAATTAAATAGAATTCTTATGCTTATTTGCCGTCCAGAGAAGGGTTTAGGGAGATTTTGCATCATAGGAGGCTGATTGGAGTGAAAAGATGAAGGCTTTGAGATTCGGGTTCGTTGTTTAAGCGTTTCGGGTTTGCAAGTTTGAATCTGTATCTTTGATTTGATTGTTTGAAACCATGAATCTTGTTTTCACTTATGTTTTTGGTTGTTTAAACATGATCCTAGGCTAAAACTTTAATATTGCCTAGGTCACATGATGAATATTTGTTAAAGTTTCAGATTTTATTCGGTTTTTGGATTCAATTAATGGGTTTATGATTTTGTAAAAGATCTTGAGTTGATAATTGTGATGTTTTTGCATGTTTAGATCTGATCTTGTGTTTGATTTCAATTCCTTGGGTTAATTGTGGTTGTCTGGCAGTTTGATCTGCGTATCTTGGTCATATATCTTAGGATTTGTGATTAGGGTAGTTTGCTAGACGTAGTAGCTATAGGAGTTGTCTTTGATTACTGATTAGAGTTGAGTGTGTATCCTAGTTCAATACCTGAGAGGTGAGAATTAGTCGTTTAGTCTTCGTCATTAGGAATCCGAGTGTCAGCTGTCTGAGAGGAAGCCGGTATTAGGTGTCTAGTGATTGTTGGTATCCATGCCATAGTTGTTAGCTTGAGATTACCCCATGCATTCCTCGAGTGTATTGGTGGACGGAGAGACTGAGAGGTAATCTGTCTATTATGGTACTTTATCATAGTTGGAAATACCTGAGAAGTGATCCAAAAATCTGGTGAGTTAGTATATCTTTAGGTTCCTTAGTTGGTGACACCCTGAGAGTGATTAGGGATCCGCTAGGTAGTCTTTAGTTGTCATCTTTAGAAACCCAGATCCATTATAGTTTCCATAACCGATAGAAGTTGTGCTTTGCAAGTAGGATTCCGACCTAGGTGATATTCTTCTCAGTCTTGATATTACTTTTGTCCTTTGTCTGGTTAGTTAAGTCGACCTTTGTTTATTGCATTCTTAGTTAAATTGTAGGTAGTAAACCCCGCAAACCAAATCAATCTTTAGTCCGAGTCAGAGTCTAGTATTAGTATTCAGTGTCTCTAGGGTTTGATATTCCGGTTTACCATTAAGTTGTGCTACGCTCGATAGTTTCACTTGCCTGTCAGTGCGGTCTAGTTCATAGGTTTTCCATTTATTACTTAGGAGTTTAGGTTAGGTTTAGTAGTTTATTTTATAGACCTTCTGGACGACATCAATGTACCATCGGTGAAGGGAGGAGGAGTCTTCTTCTAGGTCTCTAGTAGTGACGCTAGTAGTTCTGTTACGTCCGCTTCTTGACCCTTCTTTGATGTGTTCTGTTTGTTGGTTTCTCTCTCCTCCGGGGAGAAAACTTGCTTCTGTCTTTCTTCCTTACCGGCCTCCTTGGCCTGGTTGTCTTCGGAGGGGGTCTCAAAACTCAGCCTGGTGCGTACATCATTGATCTTTTCTATTCTCTCCAACTCTTCTAACCGAGCCTTCCGTTTTTCACGGTTTCTCTTGAAAAACTCCGGTTTAATGGACAAGGACTCCTCATCCTTGTCCTGCGCTTCATCTTCTTACATTTCATATATGTCTTCTATGATAGGGGCATCGGTGTCTTTCACCCAGACGTATATGGGTTTAGGTTACTTCTGATCCTTGTAGGGTCTGGGTTTGGAGTGGATAACACTGTGTTATCATCGTTCTCCGGTAGGGGTGGTGGCATTCCTCCATCTGTCCCCTTTCCTAGCAGTTTCTTCTTTCCGGTGTCTTTCATCTAGCTTTTGACTTCAACTCTTCCTTGGACATGTAGGAGTACTCCAAGTTCTTTTTGGACACTAGGGTCCCACAGATGGCACCAACGTAGCAGCCAGTATCCACACCGAGGGGTTTTGGACATAAGTTGCTCTTCTCTAGTATCTCCGGGAGAGTTCCTACAAAACAAAGGACCGTTAGTCTCGTCGCAGGGACCCAAAGGGTGTCTCTGCGACCAACCTCCGGTGTGAGAGTAAGTATTGGATCACGAAATGAACTAGATCATCCAGTGAAGATGATCTGAGAATAAGTTATTTGTGAGTATGAGAGAGTTTATGCCAAGATACATGTGTGAAGGGTTTCTTCCTCTTCATATAGACTTTGAAGGGTTCCCCGCATTAAATGCTGAGGCTGTGGAGTTGACAAGGATGTTCCTGTCAACGGCTCCGGCCTTTTGGGTAAAGGGATCTTCCTTTGTCTTTGGAGAATTCTCTTTACCGTGGTTGTACATTTTCTTCTTTTATTGTTCCTCTCTTTTAATGTGTTTGTCGCGTGGCATTAAATGAGGAAGGATGTTGCTTCTATTCCATCTTTTTGTCCGGAGAAGGGGTTCCCCCTACAATATACAAATATAAATTTTTAAATGTATAAAAACATATCAAAATTTGGTAGGTGTGACTCAAAATCTAGTCTTTCCGGTTGAAACACTGATTGCTTGAGCTGCTACCATGCTTTATTTCAAAGTTATATCTTAAACTAGTTTTAGGTTAACCAAAGGCTACCGATTGCAATTCATGGGCTGTAAAGTTCATTTAAACTAATACATGGGTTTATTATGGGCTGTAGTTGCAATTCATTTAGACTAATAGGCAAGTTTAGGCATAGTTTTATTTTAACAAATATAATACAAAGTATAAATTGTTAAAAATATCTAATATAAAATATTTTAAAAATTAAAATACATTCAAAATTTACGGTCCGGTCTGGTTTCATACGGCCGGTTTTTTGTATAAACCGTAAATCAAACCGTTCATTACGTTTTGAAAATTTTGAAACTGACCAACCGAAAGTTAAGAAGAAAACCGACGGGGTAACCAAACTGATGACCGGCCGTTTGGATGGTTTCACGGTTTTAAACCGAACCGTGAACACCTCTATTTTTATATGTATGAAGTACAAAATTTTAAAAATATATGACATGGATAAAAAAGTTGAACGATTTAAGTCTGTTCATTTTGATCTCGTATTAATTTATAAACTGAAGTTGGTAACGACGCAGGAAAAAAATCATACAAGTGATTTGTAATTACATTTTATGTCGCCCGTGGCATATTTTACTACATCGCTCAATAGTTATGGTTATGGTTACATAAGAAGTACAAAATCACCACCTCCTTTTTTATTTAGGTAAGAACAAAAAACCCTAGATCAAAGCCGTTTGAGGAACTTGTTGCATGTATTATCCATTAACCAATGGTCATAGGAAAACCAGTATACAAAAGTAAGCCAGTCAACAAGTGAAAGACCCTCCAAGATAGAATTGCACAAAAACAGAAACAAACAACAAGAACAAGGCACAAGCCACTGAAAGCAAACCAACACCATATTCATCTTCACCAACCCTAGACACTATCCAAAAAGAACAGACCAGTTATTTAGAATTAGAGGTCAAATCTTTATGGACAATTAAGGAAACAAGATGAGCATTGACCACTAATAAGAGATATCTCAACCACTTCCCAACACCCTGAAAAGATCACTTTTTCAGACAAAGTTTGATGAAAGTGATTGAAACCCACAACACAACAAGAATCCCAAAACCATAAGAACCCTGATGGTTAATTAATAGGGTCATTGACCAGCTACAACCCTAAATTTATAAAAGAAGAAACTTCCCACTGTTTAGAATCTCAGAAAACAGGCATGTCTTCTTCTTGAAATCCATTGCTTTGGAATCGTTTATGATCAGGACACCTTTAACAATTATGCACCTAGTAAAATTTCAATTTTTACATCAAATATAGCTTTATAAAATATGGATTTGTAATTACTTGATAGTTTATTTCTTTTATTAATTTATTTATTAAGCTAAACACATTAATGTAATTTAATTATTCTTTTTAGTAATAAAATGATACATGCATATATATGTCTTTATACATAGTATATAAATCATAGTAGTAATGTTTTTTTCTTATTACTCTTCTTTTAAATTATTTTTTAAGGCCTCGGAAAAGGAATAGTATATTTGATTATTTTCTAATAGTATATAATATATTAGTTGGGGCAATTACGTATATCCCCCTAAAAACTTCATTAATTACATATATACTCAGGTCAAAATTTTATTTACGTTTATCCCCTTCATAATTACAAGTATACCCAACTGGATGATGGAATCGATCAGAAACGACGCTATATGTTGGAATCGATCGTTAGCAGGAATCAGAAGGTTCGGGTTGGGATCAATAGAATAAGAATAGTCGTATTTCTTGTAAGGTTAATATGCTAATTTTATAAAAGAGTGGGATATATGTAATTTAAATTTTGGGTTGGGTATATATGTAACTAAGGTTGAAAATATGGGGATATATGTAATTCTACCTATATTAATATCCCTAATTGAAATTATTATTTACAAAACAAAAAAAAAACACTTAATAAATCACAAAAGAGTAAATTTGTTATTTTAACCAAAACAATGGTGGCAATTATGTTTTTCTTAAACTTATTTTTTTTAACTAACATATTATTTTTACTCCTAAAATCATATAAATGTAGTTGTAGAATCTCACCTACTTTTTATGGGATTTAAACTCACGTTAGTTTTATGAGATATAAACAATATTTTATTTAGCGGTAGCCATTTTATATGAAAAGGGAAGTATTTAAATATATTAGTGATTGCACGTTATTAATCATTTAAGACACAGAATCGTTTGGGATGGCAAGGTTGGTTTTCTTGGAAGTGTTGGAACAATAAAAACAAATTGTTAAACCAGTCGTCAAGTGACGTGCATGGCGGAGTGTTGTGTGTAAAATCCATGTTGAAAGAATTATGTTAATTTTAAGAGCTGATAATAAATACTTCTAACAAGATTTTTTTTAACGACCAACGAATACTATAAGCTCGGTCATCTGGGTAAATCCATTGGCGAAAGGTCACCCACGCTCGCGAACGCAAACAACGTTAGTGACTTGGCTTGCTCACCATTCCAGGGGAAACCCACCACCCAAAGGCCCACTGTGATAAAACCTCTGGCCACCTGAAAATATTATACCAAGTGAGACTCGAACTCATGACCTCTACATCGAAAGGCCATGAAGGTGCATACTCACAAACCAGTTGATCGTGGACTCATTGGCATACTTGTAACAAGATGTTAGTAGAATCACCAAGTCAATACATATCAATTATTAAACAAAGTTGAAATATTAAAATTATATCAAGATTCTCAGTTTTAACCAGAACTAGCGGTTATCCTCGCGCTTCACTACTTCTCAATTTTGAATAAAATTTACATGGAAACGTATATAAAAATAAGCATGTTTAGTTATAATAACTTAAAAACCAAATAAATAAAAAGAAATCTGTAAAAAAAAATATTTTAAGTTAAAAAATAAAATAAAACTCATAAAAAATGAAAAAAAAAATCATAAAACATGCAAAATAAAATAATCAAGAAAAGAAAGATAAAAAAGGAAAGCATAATAGAGGGGAAAGGTAGGGGTGTGCAAAATAATCGAAAACCGAAGAAAATCGAAATCCGAATCGTATCCGTAACCGAAAAAAACCGAACTGAATTGTGAATTCAGTTTTAAGTTCAGTTATTAACTGTATCCGAATTGCGAATTCGGTTTTAGGTTCGGTTAACGGATATACCTTTTTTTTAATTCGGTTTGTTTGGTTAGACATATTTCCAATTCGTTTCGGTTTATTCGATTTATTCGGTTGAATTCGATTTATTCGATTTATTCGGATATACTTCCCTTTTGAAATCGGTTTATTCGGTTGAATTCGGTTCGGTTAGAAAAAATTCCAATTCGGTTCGGTTAGGTTAACGGATAAGGGTTAAAGAAAATCAAAACTAAATAAACCGAATCGAATAAATCGAACAAACCATTAACCGAACCGATGAACACCCCTAGGGAAAGGGGAGAGAACCGGCTTGTGAGGGGGGTCCACTTGGTTCGAACCGACGTCAGTTGTGGAAGGGGACATACCACAAACAATTGAGGCTAGCCATTATCTTGGATTTAGTTTACAAAGTAAGTAAAAACAATAATTGGAAGAAAAAAAAAACAATTAAAAGATGACACGTCTCAAGAGCTAATTGGCTTGAGTTACTCTTCATCATCTTGCAATTTTAATAACATATATAATAGCTTTGTTATATTCTTTATCCAAAGAAACAATTACGACTTTATTTCATCCACAATATTTAGGATAGATGGGTTTTTGTTGTTGAATATTTTATGGTTACGGGCTCGCTATAGAACCCAACAAGTGGAGAGCGAAATCGCCTTTAGAATCTTCTTGTGTGATGTTGGAACTGATAATGTGTAGGGAAATGTTAACACCTCTCAAAAAGACTATTCGTATGGGGGTGGAATTTTACACCATGAGCCGACTACACAACAAACTGATTTTGCACAAAAACATGATACTAGCAAGTGCTTCGTGGATTCATTTTCTCTATAGCAAAAAACACAAGATATCGGGTCAATGTTCATACATCTCCTTGATAATGCGCTTTTGTGAGAATCAACCAAAAAAATCAATCTTTCTCGAGGGCCAATTAAGCCATCCATGGATATAAGTAGACGGTTGATACATTCTTTTTTTGATACAGTTCCTAGACGTGTCGCCAACTAAACCATTTATCTTTGTTTGACGATATATTACATTTGTAAACAATCCGAGATAGTTCTCGGATCTCTTTTCCATCCCAATTTCCAAGTTATTACATCTCCTATCCTTTAATACCGATCACCAACCTTACACTCTTTCGAATTTTCCAACTCAAATAGAGCCGGAAACTTCTCCTTTAGCGGGTCGGTGTCGGCCCAATTGTCCATCGAGAAGGCTATATCATTTTCCTTACCAATCATACCTTTAATATATCCAAGAAAGTCAAAATTAAAGCCTGTCAACATCTCTTCCACCCTTTAATAGGGTTTCTAGAGTCTCGTAAAAGCGGCTCTGACACCACTGTTAGGATTTCCCGTATAATTTTAGCTTTTCAGAATTATCAAAGCTCAAAATGCAACTGAAATCATAATCAAAATCAAGATGCGAAACCGGAACAGAGATCCACATGCAAGAACGGTAGAAACCGAAGAAGAAGAAGACTAATAAATAAATAACTTAATTATTTTACCTTAGATCTTGTTGGCGATATTGGTGGTGTGTTGTTAGGGTTTCAACTTTTGAATTAAGATTAAATGCTTATATTTAATCTCCTTATATAATCCCTAACTAAAATAAATATTATATGGCATATATACGGAATATATTTATATATAATTTTCGCAAATATATATATATATATATATATATATATATAAATCACAATTATATATATAATTTCCAATAATATAAATTATACCCTTTAACCCTTGTATTATTATCTAATTATTATTTCTTAAATAATAATAATGTATAATATATATTAATTATTCCCTAAATAATTAATGCCACAATTATCTTTCATGTTTAATGTGTCTAACACATTGATAACAAATGTCGTTGCTTGATGTGTGACTATTTATGATTAACTCCATTAGCAGTATTGTATTACGTTCACACTTGATCATACCATATCCAACATATCTATCAAAATATCTCTTTAGAGTTCACTATAATTGCGGTTTACGAGGATGAAGTAGACATCATCGAGAGAAAATGCCGAACTACTAGTGAGAAAATTTTAAAATAATTTGATACAACTTGAGTATTCCTCGCCAGCAGTTTGAGTATATGTGCTTTGAATTTGTCCAATGTATTTATCAAATTTTTCACTCTTCATATTCATTATAATCGCAGTTTATAGTAATGATGTAAAGATCGTTGAGTGAAACTGTCAAACTACCAGAGAGAGAACTTTGAAAGAACTTGACACAACTTAATTATTTTCTCGACTTTTAGTTCAAGTATATGTGTAATTGTATATATGTTTATCAATCAAACTACATCCAGAAGATGTTAGAAATTTCAATATGGACAAAGTTTATCCGCTAAGCACACCCACGATTCCAATAATTAGACATATACGTTCTTTACCTCCCCAAGAAGAGGTCGATGAAGTACTTGGTCCAGAAGTATCGCACTTAAACGTGATTGGTGCACTAGTATATCTAAAATGATATTATATTCTTGGCACATGTGCTAGTAGGGGTGTGCACGAGGTGGTTCGGTTTGGTTTTGAGCCTCCGCCGAAACCAAAACCTTCGGTTAAGGAATTTTAAAAACCAATCGGTTTCGGTTAATCGGGGTCATTCGGTTGGGTTTGATCGGTTAACCGTTGAACCAAAATTTTTTTGTTTAAGCTAATAAAAATTTAAACTTTCGTTAAAAACTTGACTAGATATCAAGCAAAAATGAATATCATAACCAAATAAGCTAAATATTCTATCAATTTCATGAAAATAATAGGATTTTAATTAACCCAAATGAAAATTTTAGTTTCTTGTTGTAATATATAGACAGGGAGAAAGTTCAAGTTTAGTCACTGGACCGATGTGGGATACAAAGTTTTGCCATATATAGTTTCATTCAAATGGTTTATTGGATAACTTTCTTAATTACAAATTAGTCAAACAAAACATCCTATTCAGATCAAAAGAAGGAATCAAGAAAGCTTCATCTACAAGAAGAATATAAAGCCCTGTGAAAATAATGAAAAATTAGTTGTAAACTATGCTAACAAAGTGAGCAGATGTAGGACATAGTAAACCTAGAAATCTTAAACAACCAAACATGTGAGAACCAAACTCAAACAAGGAGATCAAATTCTTTACAAACAAAAGGAGCAGAGAACTTCTCTATTCTGGATGCATTACTAGGAAAAGAAAACCATTTTAAAAACAAAGGATTTACGTATAACAGAAAACCAAATCCATATATACTTCTAAAACTCACGGAAATCATCACATGAGCATCTTAGCTACATGTATAATCGGTTCGGTTCGGTTAATTCGGTTATGCCACACACCAAAACCATAACCGACCCATAACTTTCGGTTAATCAGTTATGGCTTAACCGAACCATCGGTTAATTGCTCGGTTCGGTTATATCGGTTAATTCGGTTATTTGTTCACCCCTATGCGCTAGCAAATTATAATTATAATCTTACACGTTGCACTCTTTTCTCTTTCACTAAGTTTCGTCTCTTTGAGTTTTTTTTAATAAGGCTTTTAATGAAGCAAAATAACTGTTTCAGTAACATCAGTTTTGTCTTATAAGCCATGGAGTTCTGGTTTAATATCATCCTAAATTATGTTATTAATTATGAACAATAATATATCTCCATGGAGGAAATGTGAGTTGCACTCTCTTTCCCTTAGTTATGGTTTTGTCCTATAAGGTTTTCCTGACTAGATTTTTAACGAGGTAGCATTGGCAAGCACCTAAAAGAATAAGTTGATATCCTTGCGGGACTGGAGACATAGATTGTTCTACGAGAAAAATACCAAGTCCCAAGCTAGTTGGTTATACTTGTGCAAATACTTATTAGACTTGCACTAAGCTGAATATCAATCTGGATACATTTACTTGTGAATGTCAATGATACAAATAAGAGAGCGCATTGGAGTTGTTGTAGCCTGACTACACTGTATGAAGACAATGCGACATGCATCAGTCAAATCAAAGAAGATTACATCAAAGATCAAATCAAGCAATTTTCACCGAAGATTGGACTCCGTAGACTGAAAGACGTGTATTATTTTGAGGGTGAGCATTATACACGCTGCACTTTTTTTCCTTTAACTAAGTTTTTTTTTCATTGGGTTTTTCATAGTATGGTTTTAACGATGCAGCGTAACTGATCTAACAGTATTAGTTTATTTTCTAGGTCTTGAGATTGCGCTTTTACACCATTTTGAAGTAAGTGTTATAAATACATATAAAAGCAGACATTTATACCACCGTTACTCCTCCAATTATGCCACCATTAATCCCACTTATGATCGAGTTTTTAGTTTCACATTTTATAGATATATATTATACATGAAATGATAAAAAGAATAATGAAATGAAATGGTTTTCCCCCTATTATCTTATGTTTCTCGCTGTGTTTATCTAAGACTTAATGTTTTTATTTATTTATTTATTTCTTATTTTGAAAAATCGGAATATACAATTAATTATATTAAATCAACTTTTTCATCATTTAATTAAATCAATTTTCCAAAAGTACTAACTATATATCGTTATTAATTGATATTATACGTTTCCATTTGTGATAAACTAGAAAATATGACCCGCGTATTGCGGCAGGGCCGTACGGTAACACTAACGTGTTTAAGTACATAATTAAAGCCCACATGATGTGACGAGTTGGCAAACCTCGTTATGCGCATTGCGGCGATGACAATAATAATGTGACTGACTACATAAAATAACCGTATAAATTTGCCACGACTCGATTCCGGAGATCGAAATATAGATAATTATGGCGAGAATAGGAGTTAACATTGAAACGTCAAATTCGTTAAAAAAGTTAGTAACAAAGTAAAAACAAAATAAAAATATAAAAAACTAATTTTTACAAACGAACATAAAAAAATAAAAGAAAAAAGAAAATAAATTTGAGGGTTAAACTTGAGAGCCTATAAATTTGAGGGGTAGAGTTTATAATTATGTCAAGAGCTAAACTTGAAATTTTAGAAACTTGAATTGTATATTTAAAAATTTATAAAGTTAAGGGGTAATATATGAAAATGAAGAAACTTAAAGGGTTATTAGTAAACTTTTGTCGGTGGCTTGAGAGTGGCCACCGACATTGGTTTTTAAGGGTTTTAGAATAAATATATCTAATTTTACCTTTGCTTATGTGAAATTAATACATATTATTATGTGTTCATTCTAATATTTAACAAAAATGATTATCCAATTAATCATCGAAGAAAACTAATAAGAATTTGTTAGGATATTCAGAACTCACATTTTTCTACAGAAGTGCGAGAACTTATCTAAACCATGGGTTTATGCATATATACATAGGAAAGGGTTTAAATGATAACCAATTTATTATATGATAACCGTGTTAATCACTCTCAAACAATCACATGATTTATAAATTATTATTATTTTTAATTGTTAAAAGAGTATTTAAGTATCTTGAACATATATCTTGAACATAAATACAGAAATGAGGAGTCTTACATTTACGTAACACATAATGTTACATATACGTGACACATAGTATTATTATATATGCAACACTAACATAATGATAATTGTTACATATACGTAACACTATGTTTGAGAGTGGTTATCACATAAATATTGGTTATTATTTGAACCGCACCCCTATATATATATATATATATATATATATATATGTGTGTGTGTGTGTGTGTAAATAGTTAACTTACACATATATACAACATTTATATATATGTAAATAATTAACTTACACATACGTAAACACACGGTTATACATATGTAACTATTTAGTTCATTTTTCAAATGTGTCAGTGATAATTTGTAATGGTTACACATTTTAATATTAGTGCCCTTAATTTAAATAAAATAAATAAAGAATTACAAAAACAAATTTGATTGGATGATATTAGTCGCGCTTCAGAAGGTTTTTGAAGCTTTACTATGTTTAACATATTCAGAGCATGGGGTATGGTTAGTGAGTGAAACGTAGCTGCCACATCACTCACTCACTAACTAGTCAATGGGAAGGGTGTGGTTAATTGTGTGAGTGGTTTTTTATTTATTTTTTAAATAATTTATTAATTATTTATTTCAGACAATTAATTTAATTAATTGATTAAAAAATAATAAACCGCTTACGAGGCTAAACACCTGTCAAAAACTGCTTAGAGCATTCACAGCCGGTTTGGTATAAGTTTGTGAGTGGGTTTTGTATATTTTAGGGAGTGGTTTAAAGTAGTTGTGAATGGAGAAGAGACAAAAGTTATAGATTTTTTGTATATATAGGGATAAAGGTAGTGGTTTTTAGTATAACTATAAGGATAAAGGTAGATTTTATTGAAAATCAGAGAGAAAAGGTAGAAAAAGTAATGGTTTTTAGTGTAATTAAAAAGATAAGGATAAGTAATATAAGGAACCGACTGGAAATGCTCTTATGAGACCAAAAAAAATTCTTTTAAAACAACTTCGTTTTTATTAAAATTTATATCGGAATGTTCAGAAAATAAAAATAAAAAAGACTGTGCATTTTGTTTTTTTTTTAATTAACGAACACAAATTATTTGAGAAAAATCAAATTAATTGTTAATTGAAATATTATTATAAAAAGGAAAAAAAAATCAAGTGCATGTGTGGCATCATGTGAGTGGTGAATATGAAACAAGAAATTAATGCACAAAATTGCTCATGGAAGGGGAAGCGAGTTGCCGTGAGCGTGAGTGGCTCACGGGTCTCCCTCACGAACCATACCGGATGTTCTCATAAGATGTTTGTTGATGTGCTTCTTTAGTGTCTCATTTGTTAATGATATCATAATATTGTTTATCCTACACATAATTTAACGTACTCTCACTTGTATAAGACACTAACAATATTGGTTATCGTAGATCGCTAGTAAGACATTTAGGCTTACCAAGTGATAAAAACTCTTATTGTTTTCAAAGAGAAAATTTATGCTATATGCTTTTGTAAGTAGTGATACCTCATATAAGTACAAGCATGAATCAAGTTAACATTTCTATCACTTCATATTTTTTTCCTAACTACACTTACTAAAATAAATGCAATAGAGAGAATCAATCCATTAAGCACAATCATGTGTTTTATACAGTTAGTCACCGAGGGGTCCAAATTATATCTATTATAGAGTACGTGCAAATCCAATCTTACATACTTATACGCTCCCATTGAACTATGATTACCAAGCTAGGAAGTAACGGATGTCGATTCAAATATACATCATTAATCAGGTTGACTTCTCGAGTAGTAAATAAATAATCTTAACTAAGATGACTCGTAACTTGAATCGAAGAAGGCTATATGTACCCCTCTCTTATTTGTCATACCTATTGATGTGTTGCAAAACACACCTCTTTATCCTTGTGTTTTAGAGCGTTTTTAGCATAGTTTTATAGTCGGTTAGAGTGTTTGGAGTTGATACTTAGTTATGTGTTGGTTTGTAGGTAATCAGGTGAGTTTGGAGATAAAACTATCAAGATATGTGAAGGCACGAGCAAACGAGGAGAAACGACCAAAGCCCGGAAACTTTCTGTCAACATATGCCTCTCGCGGTACGTGATGTCGCCCAGACGGTCTATAAAAACTAACAAATAAACCTAACCTAGACTCTTAAGTAATAAAAGGAGTACCTTCAACTAAACCACACTGACAGGCAAGTGTACTTATAAAGTGTAGCATATATTAATGGTAAACCGAGTTATCGAACCCTAGAGACAATATGATAACAAAACTAGACTCTAACTCGAACTAAAGATTTAATTGGTTGGGAGGGTTAACCACACTAAAGGTTAACTAAGAACGCAGTAAACTAATGCCGACTCAACTATCAAGACAAGTACTGAGGTGAAATCAGAAAATGGGAAGAATACTACCTAGGTCGGAATCCTACTTGCAAAGCACAACTTCTATCGGTTCTGGAAACTATGATGGACCTGGGTTTCTAAAGATGACAACTAAAGCCAACCTAATGGATCCCTAATCACTCTCAGGGTGTCACCAACTAAGCTACCTAAAGTGTATTAAACTCACCAGATGGTTAGATCACCTCTCGGGTATTTCCAACAATGATAAAGTACCCACATGACATATTACCTCTCAGTCTCATTGTCCACAATACATTCGAAGAATGCACGGGGTAATCTCAAGATAACAACTATGACACGAATAGCAACAATCACTAGATACCTAATACCGGCTTCCTCTTAGACAGCTGACACTCAGATTTCTAATGACGAAGACTAAACGACTAATTCTCACCTCTCGGGTATTGAACTAGGATACACACTTAACTCTAATCAGCAATCAATCACCATCCCTATGGTCACTACGTCTAGCAAACCACTCACAATCACAAACCCTAAGATCTATGACATAGACACGCAGATCAAACTGGCAGACAACCACAATCAACATAGGGAGTTATAATCAACCACACAATCAGACATAAACATGCAATAACATCACAATTATCAACTCAAGATCTTTTACAAATCATAAACCATTTAATTAGAATCCAAAAAACCGATAAAAAATCAAACTTTAACAAGTATTCATCATTAACCTAGGCAATATAAAAGTTCTAGCCTAGAATCATGTTCAAACACATCAAAACAGAAGTATAAGACATCATCATGGTTTCAAACAAAGATAAAAATCCAATCTTGTAAAACAAATACGTAAAACTACAAACCCGGAATACAAAGATGCAAGCTTTCCTCTTCAATTGGCTTCCCCAGCCTCAAAATCGCCTCTAAACCCTTCTCTGGATGGATAAAAATCGAACTCCTCTCATAATGGCTATCAAAATCTATTTAATTTCGATTTTTAGGGTTTTGCGGAAATTAGGTCTCTCGCGTATCGCGAGACATTTGGGTTGGGTTCCTCGAGTACCGCGAGGAACAAAATAGTCGCGGTCGGTTTTCCTTTCCCTCGCGTACCGCGAGAACTTTCCTTCTCCTCTCTCGCGTACCGCGACAAGCATAAATTTCCCATTTTCTTCTTTTGTTCTTCCGGATTTAATTTCTTCACGTATTCACTTGTAATCTTCATGATCACCTGTAAATATACAATAGACTCAAATACAGACTTAAACGAATAAAAACAAACACAAAACTAATCAAAAACGCACAAAACACTAGGAATAAAGATGTGTGTTTTGCACTACATCAAACATCCCCACACTTAACTTTTTTTCGTCCTCTAAAAAGCTGCAAATGGAATCATAACTCAGATCTACTTAATAAACATTAATTACCAATCAACAAAATATACTCACGTGTTAAAAAGCAATAATTAGTATTTCTATCCGATTAAACTCAACACCAACTTTCAAGCCCCCATTACGTGTTCTCATTCATTTTACCAAGCACATCAATCAATCTATGTGACTCACACTAAAAAATTACAGCTCTACCTAATCCTGTATCAAGGTTATATCTAGGCACGGATCAAACCATATAGATTTACCCTACCACGTGAAAATAAAATTTACAGGTTTTTAGAAATCAGATGATCAATGAATGAATGTATGGAATATGAGCAATAATCAAATGTATGAATCAACCTCACATAATGGGGCGTTTCCCAGGTTACCATCCCAGAAGTTAGCACATAGGATACAGTTTATCAATTAAGCACATAAGAATCACTTAGAAACGTTTTCTCCAAGTGGCCATCCCGTAAGGTAACACATAAGCAACACTCAGTATTCTAATAAAAAAACTCATGAATTATGGAATTTATGGATGCGGGCGCCACCAAACTCGAATTTATTTTCATAAAAAGAGAGTATTGTGCCATGAAATTTCAAAAACCTTTAAATT
Source organism: Smallanthus sonchifolius (assembly GCA_023525975.1). Taxonomy (NCBI): domain Eukaryota; kingdom Viridiplantae; phylum Streptophyta; class Magnoliopsida; order Asterales; family Asteraceae; genus Smallanthus; species Smallanthus sonchifolius. The sequence continues at coordinate 55,776,066 of CM042033.1, read as the reverse complement.
TTAACTTAACATGGTACTTATCACCCTATGTTGACAGTTTCAGTATTACCGATTACCCTAAGATGAGTACCCCACAAGATATCATGATTTAATTCAATTATTTCCTAATTAACACTCATAGGATATTTAAGCTTTTCAAGCTGGCTGGGTCTACCAAAACATCACTAATTAGACACGTTTTTAATTATTTAATCATTTAAACTCACAAGTAGATCCAGTTCTACTATCATTTTTCAAGTATATGCAATTATTTCCAAGGACATTTTTCAAAAAAAAATTTAATTTTTTTTTGTATTTTTAATTTTTTTGTAAACAAGACAAACTAGACTCAACTAAACACTCACATCTCCACACTTGAAAGACACGTTGTCCTTAATGTGAAGTAAGACACAACTAAAAATAAAAATGCAACAATAAAACAGAAACAAGAAGCGATTTAGCGGGTAATGTAGATGCAAACAAATGTGCAGCTTCGTTCTTCCATGTGTTCACCGTATAGCATTTCGGTCACGGTTGCACAAACGACTGTCAGGTTGCCTTTACAAATTGTATATAAGTGATAATCAATCATGCCCGAATATAGATTGAGTACGGGCAGAATGATAAAAACCTGCAAAATAAACCTCACAACAAACCCGCAGCATTAAACTGACTCAAATTAAAATAAAATAAAAACCCGACTGACTCAAACTAACTCACTAAAACTTAAAGACTCAATATAGATGGATATGCAGAGAAATGTACTCGATGTGTGGCAAACACATAGACATGAATGCCACAGCAAGGTCGGTCATCGGATCGAAACGGATTTGAATTCCCATGGTCGGTGTCGGATGGTGAACGAAAGTGATAATGGATGGCGTGATAATGGATATATAGGTGTTTTAGCCAAAAATTACCAAAGATAATCAAGTAGCCAAACTTTGTATGTGAGGTAGTGTGCTTGTAAGATTATGTAAGAAATGTAATGTTAATAAGGATATCGACACAAAGATATATGAGGAAAGCCATTGATCCTTTAGGGATCTCCAACATAAAACCTCGGGAGCCGACTAAAGTCTAGCTGCCTTGTTTATCTTATTGAAATCGGTAAAAAGTACAATGAGAGAGCAATATGATCGAGACTAGGGTGTTACAAATGAGTAGTGCAAGTGTTATGTGTTCTAATCGAACAATACTGCTGAATATATATACAAAAGATAAAATAACTGAAAAGCGAGGATCCCAACGGAAAATCAGGTCTTCATGGCAGTTACAAGTCTCCATTAATTATTGACCGTTATAGTTTGACTTCCATGCGTTTTCAGCCCTTAATTTAGTCATTAATGAAGCCTTTATTACCTGTTCAACGCTAATCAAAGAAAAACACGTAATATTAATTGTTATAACGGTCAGTTAATCAGGATACTGAAATATAGTAAGGATCAGGGATACCGACACTTATCTGAGGATCCGAGATACCAGAGGTAAAAACTAAGGCATAACAATTGTCCCCAAGTTTTTAACAGTTGTGGAGGTCATTCGGACAGTTGTAGAAAACTTTAAAAGTTCAAAATTCAAAAAAGTTTGACCGATGTGACTTGATGGGTGCGTAGATCTAGGTAAAACGATTTTCCCTTTTCCTTCATTAATTACTGATTTCTTTCGGTCCACCGGTTTGTCCTTTTGTATGGAGGATCTCTTGCCACTCCAGTGGGTTAAGTAGGGTAGGATGTAGTCAGGATCCCTGCATGTTGGTAGATATATATATATATATATATATATATATATATATATATATATATATATAGGGGACGTTTCAAATGAAAACCCTGTCTTATTGTGAAAACCCTTAAACTCTATATGGACCACACATTTATTTCTTAGTATTTTAATATGTGGCTATAATTAATTCTGTATTTTTAATATATTTAATATAAAAACTTATGGCTTAGATTAAATAAGGGGGTAAAAAGGTAATTTCACTTTATTTTCTTCTTTTTTGTTTAAATCTAGTAATAAAAAATCACATTTTCTCTCTCTCATCAATCAATATACAAGTCAATATGATTTTTAAAGAACACATGTGTAAAACTAATTTACACATGTTTACAAATCAGAAAATTATATAAAAAATATACAAATATTTTTACAAAAAAAAACATATACACAAGGAAGTCGACTTTTACACCGTCTTAAATCAAGATCTTCGATCCCTCATGTGCTTGCTATCCCATCTAAAATCCATATACAAAAATCAATTTACATGAACAAAGACAATTTACATATGTATATATATGTCAACAAAGATAATTTTATGCAAGTTCAGATCGAAATCAACATAAAAACATATGATTAACAACTCTTTACACTTGTGTAAATTCAGTTTATACATGTGTAAATTCAATTTAAACATGTGTAAATTAAAAATTGGGGCTTTCCAAATTTGTACAAAGACAATTTTATACATCTTCAGATCAACATAAAAACACATGAATAACAACTCTTTACACTTGTGTAAATTTAGATTACATTTGTGTAAATTCAGTTTACACTTGTGTAAATTCAATTTAAACATGTGTAAATTAAAATTAGGGATTTCCAAATCTATATAAAAACCTTATTTTGTGGTTCAGACACGTTTAAAACTATAAAGCCCCAATTTAAACGTGTGTAAAAACTTTTGTATCAAGAAACTTATTAAACGAGTTTAAAAACTTTTAAACTTTTTATACAAATTTGAAAATAGCTGGAAAAAAAATAAATCCCTACACATTGGTACAACATAATTGCTTAATTTTACACAAATCAGAAAATAAAAAAATTACCTTGTTGGCTTTTATCACAAATCATAGTTGCAGTTGTCTTTCCTTGTTTGCCCGAAAACCAAATTAAAGTTGTTTCATCCTATGGAAGACAAAGTTTACTAAAATAAAATCTAATTAGTAGCAATTAAATGTCATTTAATAACTTCTCAAATGAAGCATATTGAAGAGATAAAGTTAAAATTCATATGAATAAACTAAGGAAGTCAAACCAAAAAATTTCAGTTACATTGTCTATAATAATGAGGTGAAAAAACATATACACAAAAATCTCTACAACCAAATATCTAAATATCTTTACAAATGAGGAAAAAAACATATACACAAATCAGGAAATAAAATTTAAATCCATGTACACAAATGTCTTTACAAATACACAAGTGTAAAATTAAAATACACAAGTGTAAAAACAAGATACACAAGTGTAAAAACAAAATACACAAATGTAAAAACAAAATACACAAATGTACTACATATATAGATTTGAATCATCTATTAGATCTTGAACCACAGAGTGTGATTCAAATAATAAAATGCAAAACATATACATGCTTTCGTCATCTGTTAAATCTTGAATGTTACATATAAAAAATATATATATAATAAAAAAAATCCTAATCTTCTTGTGCTTCATTTTTTTACTCAAAAAAAATTTTAAAAATATAAAATTAACAGGTGCACGGTTTCGAATTAAACACCCATCGCCAGAGCAAGGTACTTACAAAAATTAGATGTACCTGTTAAACTCCGCGAACCAAGCGACTCTTCACTGCCGATCTGACCCTGAAGCTGCCGCCGCTGTCGAATTAAACACCCATCGCCGTCACAGTTGTTAGTTTCACCGGAAAACACCACACAACTAGCAATAGAAGAAGATGGTCACCGGATCTCGCTTGGCTAGATGAATCACGGCTGGAATCGCGTTTTTCCGGCCATATTTGATACAGATTTTCAAGAGTAAAACCGAACTAAGCTTGAAGGACGACGATGGTGGTGGTGGTTGTGGCGCCGGTTGTGTTCGACGGTCTTCTACAGCACAACGAACTTCGATTTCAGATATGGGTTTAGAGATGGTAAACGAGATCTGGATGTTTTGAAACCGATGGTTGGTGATAAAATGATGGTTGCCTGAAACCAAGATCTGTGAAGGAACGATATGTGATAGAGATCATCTTGAAAAGAAAAAAAGATCCCTGATGGGAACTTCATCTTGAAGAAGAAAAAACAATTTGGGGTTTTGGAGAGAGAGATGTCTGATACATGGAAACAGGTGATGGGTTATGGCTTTTCACTTTTGTGTCTGAAAACCCACGTTTTGTATCTACAGTTCTCTGAAATCTGGTCAAGATGAAAAGGATTTTGGAAATTACTAATCTACCCTTGATGCTATTAATATATAGTTTAAAAGAGAAAAATGAATGAGTGGTTGTGGTAGGGTTTAAGGGTTTTCACAATAAGACAGGGTTTTCATTTGATACGTCCCCTATATATATATATATATATATATATATATATGTATATGTAACCTGTTTTGATGATCCTTGTGTCCTGTTGGTGAGAGATCTTTCCACTTTGATTCTGTTGTTAGTGAAGCTAGTTTTGCAACCGAGCACTCCGAAGCCACTATGTCGTCAAGTAAGAATTTGCATCACTTGTTTACTGAGTTTTATTGGCTTTAATTACTTTTTCTGATTTTGGGGATCCTTGAATGGGATGAACAACTTGTGGGCCGGGTGGATGGTTCCTCTTTTAGATGAAACCCGAGACACTTTCCTACACTTTAAATGTTAGTAGATGGTTTATGACTATTTTCCATGCTTTGTTGTTTGTTTGCCTTGATATATTTTTCAAAATTAGGATTCTGAGGTAATTAAAACTTAGAAAAATAGGTTCGGACATATTTTCAGGATACCGGATCTTTAATAACAAATTCTCAGGTTTTTATCAAATTTTAGACTTAGGAAAATACAATTTGGTTTTAATAAATAGTGTTAAATAAGAGTACCAAACGTATCATGACTTAGTCATTCAGCTTTCAAATCTTCTTATAATTGCAAAATTATAATTGCAAAATTATAATTGCAAAATTACTAATACATACCTTTGTTGAGTACGAAGTGGGATATATATACATACCGAATCATCATGAAGTTCAGTGTATAACAACTATTAGTTGTCCCTAGTGTTCAGTCGTTGAATACGTCGTGGGCTTAGTAAGTACACCTCGGGATCCTCATTAGTCTTCAACTTGTTTAATGATCCTGAGTCAACATTTTGAAGCTAAGTTTTTGAATTAACACATAAGTGTTATATATTTAAAATCGTGGGCCAAGCCAGAATAACGTGGGCCAAGCCAGAATAACGTGGGCTAAGCCAGACTTAAGTTAACGTGAAAATGCTAAAAACCTTAGGAGTAACATGTCTGTTACTATCGTAGCATTCAAGATATAGCTAACAGTGTTGAAATTGTCAGCCACTGTTACATGGACTGGCCCCACCACCTTGAACTATACTTGAATATCGTACGCTCCTGGCGGGGTGTATTAACCCAATACTTAGAAAGGCGAAAGCCGTTTAAACCTTCGAGGTATTTCAGGATACCCAAACTTAGGAGAGATGGCCAATCTCTTTCTTCTGTCGGGATCCATAGAGATACTTCCTATAAAACAGGAAATCTTGGTGAAGGTGGGTGTTAGCCTGGCTAGCACCTCTCCGATGCTCAAGTCAGTACTTTAATCAATGGTAACAAATATAAAATTTATTATGGAAAGAAGACGTACCATTTTTAGTTAGGATTTAAATTCTAACTTACATAAAGTAGGTTTTGAGATGGATGGCGTTCCAGGATCTTAGCAGGATATCTCCTTCCATAGTGGCTAACCAGTAGGCACCCTTGCCTGCTTCAGAGTCAATCAAGTATGGGCCTTCCCATTTCGGTGCAAGCTTTCCATCGCTGGGATTGGTAGCATTTTGGAAGGCCTTTCTTAATACAAGATCACCCACTTGGAATCTTCTAATCCTTATGTTTTTGTTGTATGACTTTGCTATCCTTTGCTGATAAGCTGCAATACGGACTTTGGCAAGATCCCTGAGCTCATCCATAGTGTCGAGATCCTGAGCGAGAGCTTCATTGTTAGTCTCTGGAGTTTGAAGATTGGTTCTAGTAGTAGGGATAACCATCTCTGTAGGGATAATGGCTTCAGTACCAAACACCAATGAGAATGGAGTTTGACCTGTTGCATTCTTTGTGGTTGTCCTATCTGCCCAAAATGAAAATGGTAATTCTTCAGTCTATCTTCCTTTCTTTGCTCCCAATATCTTCTTGAGGTTGTTGATGATGATCTTGTTGATGGACTCCGCCTGCCCATTGGCTTGAGGATGTACTGGGGTAGAAGTTATCATTTTGATTCCCCAACTGGTACAAAAGTCAGTTGTTCTCTTGCTAATGAACTGAGATCCGTTATCACATATTATCTCTGCCGGGATCCCAAATCTTGTAAGGATGTTGCGCTTGATGAATGAGATGACTTCTTTCTCTCTAACTTGGACAAATGCCTCATCTTCAATCCATTTAGAGAAGTAATCTGTCATTGCTAGCATAAAGACCTTTCCTCCTGGTGCTTTGGGAAGTTTGCCGACTATATCCATTCCTCATTTCATGAATGGCCATGGAGAAATAATTGGATATAAAGGTTCTGCTGGTTGGTGAAGTATATTGCTGTGTCTTTGGCAAGCATCACATTTCTGGGAATACGTCATAGCATCTTTCTTCATGGTAGGCCAGTAATATCTTATCCTCAGGATCCTTGAAAATAATGCTCTATCCCCAGTGTGATTACCACAGTCACCTTCGTGTATATCTTTTAGGACTTCACGTGCTTCAGGATCCTCCAAGCATCTTAAGTATGGACCTACAATAGACTTTCTATACAGAACATTGTTCAACATTATAAAACGAGATACCCTCATGCGAAAGGCTCTGTGATTCTTTTCGTCATTCGGGATCTCACCATCCTGCAAATATTTCTTAATAGGTAAAATCCAGGATCCTTGAATAGGTTCAAGATCCCGAATATGTGCTTCTTCTTTAGTGTTGGATACTTCATTTGTTTTCTTAATTGATGGGCTTAGAATATGTCTAATTGGTATTTTAATACCTTCTGGTATTTTAAGAGCTGAAGCAAGGTTTGCTAAGGCATCAGCCTCAGTATTGTCTTCTCTTGGTACCTGTGTAATGTTAAAAATTTCAAATTCCACAGATAATTGCTTAACTATTGTGAGATATTTGGCTAACTTTTCTCCTTTTACTGCATAAGAGCCATTGAAATGGTTAGCAATTAACAGTGAGTCTACATATACCTCGAGATACCTGATCTTGATATCCCTAGCTAATTGTAATCCTACTATTAGCGCCTCATATTCTGCTTCATTATTTGTTGCCTGGAACTCACAACTTATGGAATGGAGTATTATGTCCCATTGTGGCGATTTTAGTATGACCCCCAAACCTGTTCCTCTTACATTTGATGCACCATCATTAAATAAGGTCCATACATCCTTTGACTCTTCAAGTTGTTGGACTTCAAGGTCTGCTTCGTGTTGAATGTCAATGCTGAAATCAGCCACAAAGTCTGCAAGTGCTTGAGACTTTATTGATGTTCTGGGTTCATATATAAGATCATAGGCGCTGAGCTTGACTGACCACTTAGCCATCCTTCCTGACATCTCTGGCTTTCTTAAGACACACTTAATAGGATAGTTAGTCTTAACATGAATAGCATGAGTTTCAAAATAATGTCCGAGCTTAGTGGATGCCATTATTAAAGCTAAGATTAACTTTTCTAAACGAAAGTACCTGGTTTCTGCTGCGAGTAGGCTTTTACTTACATAGTATTCTGGATGTTATTGTCCCTCATGATCCTTGACTAGTACAACACTTACAGAGTTTCCGGATACCGCCAAGTACAGGGATAATGGTTCAGCGTCTTCTGGTTTCATCAATAGAGGAGCTGATGACAAGTATTCCTTTAGTGATTAGATTGCTTGTTCATGCTTCTCTTCCCATTCGAATCTCTTGTTCTTCTTTAGGATGTCGTAGAACTCTTTACACCTTTCTGAGGATCTTGAGATGAATCTGTTGAGTGCTACTACTCTACCAGTTAGTCTTTGGACATCCTTGGTGTTTCTTGTGGATTTCAGATTGATGATTGCTTTGATTTACTCAGGACTGGCCTCTATCCCTCTCTTGGTCACCATATATCCCAAGAACTTTCTTGCCCCCACTCCAAAGTGGCATTTGGAAGGGTTTAGCTTCATGTTATACTGGTCCAGGATATCGAATGCATCTCTAAGATCCTTGAGATGATCCTCAGCTTTCTTTGATTTTACCACCATGTCATCTATGTAGACCTCCATGGTGTCCCTTAGTTTCTCTTTGAACATCATGTTCACCAGCCTCTGTTATGTGGCACCTGCATTTTTTAAACCAAAGGGCATAGCAATATAACAATAAATACATGTTAGGGTCATGAATGCGGTATCCTCCTGGTTAGAGGGTTCCATCTGAATTTGTTGGAATCCTGATGAAGCATCCATGAATGTCAGCATTTTGTGGCCTGCTGTGGCGTCGACCATTGAGTTAATGTGTGGTAGTGGAAAAGGATCTTTGGGACATGCTTTGTTCAAGTCAGTGAAGTCTACACAGACTCTCCATTTCCTGTTTTTCTTCTGGACCCCCACCACATTAGCTAGCCACCTTGGGTATTTCACTTCCCTTATCATTCCTGCTTTCAACAGCCTTTCAACCTCTTCCTGGATAATTACATTCCTTTCTGGTGCGAATTTCCTTCTTTTTTGGTGTATTGGCCTGAAACTGTTATCAATACCCAATTTATGTGTAATAATATCTTTAGAGATACCTGTCATATCTTCATGTTTCCAAGCGAAGGTCGAGGTTCTGCTTTTTAGTAACTCTACAAGATTTTGTTCAATATCCTTGGGGATATTGGTTCCAACAAGCACCTTGACATCAGGATCCTCTGTACTTAGGGATGCCTCTTTAACATCTTGCTCTTTGGTCTCTAAGACGTCTCGGGTTTGTTTCTTTAATTGCTATGCTTGCCTGTTTTTAGCGGAGGCCTTCATTGAAGAAGTGTAGCAGTCCTTAGCCTCTTGTTGATCACTATTGATCTTCACTACCCCCCAAGGGGTTGGCATCTTGACACACTGATGGTATGTTGAGGGTACTGCCTTCATGTTGTGTATCCAAGGCCTTCCTAGAATAATGTTATAGCAAGATAAAGAAACAAAGACACAAAATTTTTGTATAAAGTTTACCCCATCGATGTAGATTGGTAGCTTTATTTCTCCAACTGTGTTTTTAACCTCTCCAGTGAATCCTACCAATACTGAGGATTTTGAGATGATCTCAGAATCTGGGATCCCCATTCTTTTCAGGACTTCATGTTGGATAATGTTTATAGAGCTTCCTCCGTCAATCAGTATCATGCGGATGAAGTGGTTTGCAATGTATAGTGTGATTACCAGGCCATCGTGATGAGGATCCTGCACGTTATTTCTGTCATCTTCGTCGAAGAAGATCACTTTTTCTTCAGTTAAGCTGGAGGTTCTGATGGGTCTATCCCCATTCTCTGTTTTTGCTTCCTTAGCATTTCTTTTTGCTGTAGAGTAAGAAGTACCACAAATATCAGATCCACCAGATATAAAACCTATTACCTTGGCATCTGGCGGCGGGGATTTTGCTCTTTGCGGGATCCTGTCATGATCCTTATTCTTGTTCTTTCCTTTGCCTAGAAATTCTTTGAGATATCCCTTGCTTAGGAGATAGCTTATCTCCTTCCGCAAAGCAATACAATCCTCAGTTACATGGCCAAAGTCTTCGTGGAATGCACACCACTTGGACATGTCCTTTCCTCCTTAGTTCTTTTCAAACTTGCGAGGCCACCTGGATTTTTCTCCAAGATCCTGTATAGCAAATAGCAAACCAGTTGTATCAAGGGAAAAACAATATTCAGACAACTTAGGATATTCTTCCTCTTCCTCATCATCTTTTACAGCGTTGATCCTGTGATTGTCTTGCTAGGAATATATCTTGGATATGTACGACTTGAAAGGAGCGGATTCAATCTTCTGGTTAGGTTGATTGTAACTGGTTGGATTATCCATCCGTTGCTGAATCTTTTTGTCATCCTCGAGTTTTATGAATCTTAGTGCCCGGTTTCTGACTTCATCAAGTTTCCTGCAAGGATTCATGACAAAGTCTTCGTAGAATTGAGAATCCTTCTTTAGTCCCATCTTGAATGCCTGGACAGCAGTGGCTATGTCAAGATTCGGGATATCCAGGGATTCCCAACCAAACTTGCTGAAATAATCTCGGAGGGATTCTCCGGGATTCTGAGTTATCCTGTATAAGTCACTAGTTAACCTTCCAAACGTTCTGCTGCAAGAGAATTGATTGTTAAATAAGTTGATTAAATGAGCAAATGAAGTAATAGAATAAGGTGGAACATTAAGTAGCCATTTCAAGGCTGATCCTGTTAAGGTCGAGCCAAAGTGATTGCATAAGTAAGTTTCTTTCAAGTCCAAGGGAATGGGGTTGATTTCCATTATCTCTCTATATTGCGCGACGTGCTCCTCGGGATCTGTAGTTCCATCAAACAACTTCATGTTAGGAGTCTGAAAGCACTTAGGGATCTCAGCATCACATATCGGTGGAGCAAATCTCGAGATCCTGTGACTGCTAGAGGATATTTCCGATATAGGCTGGACTACACCTGGTACACTGGAGATCATCTCCCTTAACTTCTTTAGTTCCTTGGCCATGGACGGAGTGATTCGTGTATCTTGCACAGATTCGTTAGTGTTTGAAAATTGATTAAAGGTGTTACCGATATCGGGAATTCGGAATGATGATCATGGAATAAATCCAAGATCCTGATTAGTAGTAACTCTAACAGCCGAAGTCGGGCCAACTGTAGTGAATCCAGTTTGCATGGGAAGAAAGTCTCCTTTATGGATTTCTGAGGATCCCGAATAATTGAAATTCAAGATCCTTGATTGCAGCGAGGTTGTCACTTCCACCGGTTTCTTTGATTCTTTGACATTTTCAAGCTCTCTTAACAACATCAAGTTAGTCTTTTTCTACTGTTCCATCTTTTGCTTCACTTCTGAGAATAACTTGAGGATCTCGTCGTTTGAAACAAGCACAGGGCCACCGGCAGGTATCCTAAATCCCTAAAAACCCGCAGAAGTAGTTTTCTTCGACATATTATCATTCTTTTTCTGGAATGATGGAGGAGGAGGAATAGGGTTGTTCAACCCAGAGCTTGAAGATGGAGTTGAAACAGAAACCATTTTGGATTGGGACGACATTTTCAAATTAGTTTGGAAAGATAGCGATTGAACACAAATTTTAGTAAATATTTTAAGATGAAAAGCACCACTTGCCCCACGGTGGGCGTCAAACTGTTTTAGCCAAAAAATACCAAAGATAATCATGTAGCTAAACTTTGTATGTGAGGTAGTGTGTTTGTAAGATTATGTAAGAAATGTAATGTTAATAGGGATATTGACACAGAGATATACCAGGAAAGCCCTTGATCCTTTGGGGAACTCCGGCTTAAAACCTCGGGGGTCGACTAAAGTCGGGATGCCTTGTTTATCTTATTGAAATCTGTAAAAAGTACTATGAGAAAGCAAAATGATCGAGACTAATGTATTACAAATGAGTAGTGCAAGTGTTGTGTGTTCTAATCGATCAATACTGCTGAATATATATACAAAAGATAAAATAACTGAAAAGCGAGGATCCCGGCGGAAAATCAGGTCTTCATGGCAGTTACAAGTTTCCCTTAATTCTTGACCGTTACAGTTTGACTTCCATGCGTTTTCCTTACTGTTTGAACGGTTCTTCAGCCCTTAATTTAGTCATTAATGAATCCTTTATTACCTGTTCAAGGCTAATTAAAGAAAATCACGTAATATTAATTGTTATAATGGTCAGTTAATCAGGATACTGAAATATAGTAAGGATCAGGGATATCGATACTTATCTGAGGATCCGGGATACCAGAGGTAAAAACTGAGGCATAACAATAGGTGGGAATGATAGCGGTGGTCGATGCATGTGAACGGTGAACGAAACTATGTTAAAACAAGGAAGAAGGGTGAAACCAGCTAGCTCCCGCGTATCGCGAGGGAATCAGGCCCCCTCCTCGCGTACCGCGAGGAGATGAAATTTAGGCCGACCATGTGGTTTTTCCTTTGCGTACCGCGAGAGGACTCCCCAAAGGCCTCGTGTACCACGAGAACATGCTGGTTACAAAAAGTTTAGAGATTTTTCAAACTTTTATACTTAGAAAAAATTTTATCATTTAAAATTATTTTCACCCAAATTCCATAAAAACCTATTCTAAGCATAAAAACATATGTAAAAATACCTGAAACTTCATTCTCGGTGATTTTCCTGCCGAATCAAGTGCGAATCCCTGCAAAACATGAAACAAACAAAACACACACCGAAAAACACATAAAATTGCACGGACTCAAACCAAAGAAAGCATATAAACTCTACACCCCGAGCACGTGCCCGAGATTCAAATAAACCTATCAGGAGGCTTCTCCTTGATCCTAATCGGTACCGCCTTCATCTTTCACGGTCTACCGGTTCTCGACATCACACGACTACCAACTAACCTCAACCATCTACTAACACTCTCTCTTAAATCGGTCCACCAGCACTTAAACCTACCAGGTCCAAAGATAATATGATTCAAATAACCAAGTAGCTTATCACCCGTAAACCTCCCCACACTTGGGGTTTGCTCTATCCTCACATCACAAGTCTCTATCAAAGCGCGAGTTCTCTTTCGGGGTGGCCTAGACCTAGGAACACTAGAACTAGGGGTTGGGTCAACGGTTCTCCCCTCAGAAAGCTTAATGGTGATGGTCAATGGTTCAGGAATGGGATTTTCTATATGTGGGACCTCTAAACATTCGCCAGTATCTCCTGGATCCTCTATACTCGCCACTAACTTCCTCACATTTGGGGTTGTGCCTATGACATCTTCAAATTCTGCAATCATCTCCTGCAGATCATCAAGCACCTCATCGCCGTAATCGTCCGGCTCATCTAACAACCCTTCTAACTCTAACGCCCAATCAGATATCTCTCCCAAGTTAGGGGCGGGCTCATCAATTTCTCTCTCTAGATCATAGTCCCGATGGTCGTCCATGAGGGCATCAAGCATTCACACGGAGTGGCTATGCTCGCCAACATCCTTCACGGACTTAATAGCATCGAATATAACCGACTCATCCCCCACACAAAGTGTGAGTTTCCCGTCAAAGACATCAATGCCTTGGCGGTACGTAGGAACGGGTGTCCTAGGATGAGTGGAACTCTATCATCCACTTCCATATCCAGAATAACAAAATCCACTGGGAATACAAACTTGCCTACTTTAAAAAGAAGATTCTCCACAACTCCCCGTGGATACTTGACTTAGCGGTCAGCCAATAAAATGCTCATGCGCGTAGGCTGCAGTTCACTTAGGTCTAGCTGCTTATAGACAGAATATGGAATCAAATTGATGCTAGCCCCCAGATCAGACAATGCGTGGTTCAACGGTAAACTGCCTATAGACACGGTATCGTGAAACGACCCAAATCCGGCAGCTTCTCAGGCAACTGGTTCTGAACCACCGCAGAACATTGCTCACTAAGTGAGACTTTAGAGATCCCCTCCAGCTTCTTCTTGTTGGAAAGAAGATCTTTGAGGAAATTTTCATACTTAGGCATATGCTGGAGGACCTTTATGAAAGGGAGATTGACTTTGAGTTGTTTAAACATATCAAGGAAGGTACTGTATTCCCTAGCGTTCCTATATGGCAGGACGCGCACTGGGTAAGGAATAAGACTCAAGTCAACCCCGAAGGACTTCATCTCCACCCCCTTCTTCTTCTCCACTGCCCTCTCGGTAGGCTTCTCCATCTCTATCTCCTCATCCGCCGGCTCTTCTTCTTCTACCACCGGTGGGCTCTCCCTTTCTTCGGCCATCTTAGCATCGATTGCAGCAAATCGAGCTCTCCAATTTACCTTCTTCACTTCCTCTACTGAAGTTATGCCATACTCAATTGAGTGGGAGTCATCCTCTACAACCTCTTTCTTCTCCACACTCCTAACTGACACGGCCATCACTGAAGCGTTGGAGCTTAAAGATGGACCACCCGGTCGATCTTTCAAGATCTGAGCGATGTCTCCTACCGTGCGTTGCAGATCCTGGAATGCCGACTGTTGATTCTTCAAGAGAGTGTCATGGCTATCCAATCTCTGCCTAGCATCCCTGTCATTTTGCACTAACTGAGCAAGCAACTGTGTCTGATTCTCTATCATCTATTCGATCTTCTTTGTGTTTACACTGCTTCCTGAACTTGCTCCCCCTTCAGCTCCTCCATACTGCTTATGGCGGGCAGTAAACCCAGATGGGTTGTTACCAGATCTCTATCTCGAGCCAAATGAATTGTAGTTGTTGTACCCTCAATTCTGGTTGCCTGCAAAACTCACATGCTCCTGATTATTTACGGGGCAATCTCGGGTGTCGTGGCCTCCCCTGCACACTTGACACCGCTGAGCACTGAGCTTCAGCTCCTTAATCTCGTTAGCCATTGAGGCGAGTGCGGCAGCCACACTAGTCTCAGGAGTGACCTGATGCACACCTCTAGGAGAAGAGGCGGGTGCTCTAGCAGTAGGAATGGAATTCCTAACAGAATGTGGATGCTGCTATTTGGCTTGAGCGAAACTCTCGAACATTTCCTCGCACTCATTAGGCTCGAGTCTCTCCATGATATGACCTCCCGTAGTTGTGTTGAACATTTGCTGCTTCTCGAAAGTGAGGCCATCATAGAACTTCTCCACCAGCGCCCAGTCGGAAAGACCGTGCTGAGGGCATCGGCTCAACAGCGCGTTGAACCGCTCCCAGGCCATGTGATAGGGCTCGTCGGGGTCCATCCGGAATGAATGGATTTGGTCCCTAAGGCGAGCGGCCCTAGAAGGTGGATAGTACTACTAGAAGAACTTGGCTTCGAGATCCTCCCATTTGGTGATAGAATTGTCTGGGAGAGTGTCGAGCCAAGTAGATGCATGCCTAGAGAGGGAGAATGGGAAGAGACGCAAGTAGATAGCGTCTTTATACACACCCGTGATATTGAATGTATCACATATCCGCGCGAAGAGGGACAAATGCCCGGGTGCATCCTCATCCTCGAGGCCATGGAATTGAGTGGCATGAGTGATTGTACTCATGACATGTGATGGGATCTGAAAATAATTGGTGTTCGGTATAGAGGGGCATGTGATGGAAGATCTCCCGCCCGTGACCCCATCACTGGCCCTCTGGGGTACTGTACGCCTCGTTGGTAGGTCAGCGTCGCCCATTTATGGAATGGGGATTGGGCTAGTAGGACGTACCTGGGTGCTGCACAATACTTTTAAACGCTCCTGAAAGTCGCGGGTGCGCTCGTGTAGCTCTCGCTCAGGCTCTAGGAAAGCTAAATATGGTGGTGATCCCTGCGAGCGAGTATGGTGCATAAACAGAAAGACTCTAGAAGAAAACAGAACAAAGACTCAAAGACACACAGAAAGACTCGATTCTAAATTAGACACTCAGATAACACTCACTAGTAGCACAGAAAACAAGTAGCACACAAGACTCAACAGAAAACAAAACAAACCAAAAATCACTAAAAGAACTAGTCAGAGCTAATATTGTTATTGCCAAGTGTCCCCGGCAACGACGCCAAAAACTTGATGTCGCCCAGACGGTCTATAAAAACTAACAAATAAACCTAACCTAGACTTCTAAGTAATAAAAGGAGTACATTCAACTAAACCGCGCTAACAGGAAAGTGTACCTATCGAGTGTAGCACAGCTTAATGGTAAACCGAGTTATCGAACCCTAGAGACACTATGATAACAAAACTAGACTCGGACTAAAGATTTAATTGTTTGGGGGGGTTAACAACGCTAAAGGTTAACTAAGAATGCAGTAAACTAATGTCGACTCAACTATCAAGACAAGTACTGAGGTGAAATCAGAAGATGGGAAGAATACTACCAAGGTCGGAATCCTACTTGCAAAGCACAACTTCTATCGGTTCTGGAAACTATGATGGATCTAGGTTTCTAAAGATGACAACTAAAGACTACCTAGTGGATCACTAATCACTCTCAGGGTGTCACCAACTAAGCTACCTAAAATGTACTAAACTCAACAGATGGTTAGATCACCTCTCGGGTATTTTCAACAATGATAAATTACCCACAGGACAGATTACCTCTCAATCTCACTGTCCACAATACATTCGAAGAATGCACGGGGTAATCTCAAGATAACAACTATGACACGAATAGCAACAATCACTAGAGACCTAATACTGGCTTCCTCTCAGACAGCTGACACTCGGATTCCTAATGACGAAGACTAAACGACTAATTCTCACCTCTCGGGTATTGAACTAGGATACACACTCAACTCTAATCAGCAATCCACAATCCCTATGGTCACTACATCTAGCAAACCACTCACAATCACAAACCATAAGATCTATGACAAAGACACGCAGATCAAACTGGCAGACAACCACAATCAACGCAGGGAGTTATAATCAACCACACAATCAGGCATAAACATGCAATAACATCACAATTACCAACTCAAGATCTTTTACAAAATCATAAACCCATTAATTAGAATCCAAAAACTGATAAAAAAATCAAACTTTAACAAGTATTCATCATTAACCTAGGAAATATCAAAGTTCTAGCCTAGAATCATGTTCAAACACATCAAAACAGAATTATAAGACATCATCATGGTTTCATACGAAGCAAACAAAGATAAAAATCCAATCTTGTAAACCGAATACGTAAAACTACAAATCCGGTATACAAAGATGCAAGCTTTCCTCTTCAATTGGCTTCCCCAGCCTCAAAATCGCCACTAAACCCTTCTCTGGATGGATAAAAATCGAACTCCTCTCATAATGGCTATCAAAATCTATTTAATTTCGATTTTTAGGGTTTTTCGGAAATTAGGACTCTCGCGTACCGCGAGGAACAAAATAGTCGCGGACGGTTTTCCTTTCCCTCAAGTACCGCGATAACTTTCCTTCTCCTCTCTCGCGTACCGCGAGAGGCATAAATTTCCCATTTTCTTCTTTTGTTCTTCCGGCTTTCATTCTCTTGCTCGATTTTGTAGGTCCCCAGGTGTCTCGGATCATGACGTGTGGGTGTGTGACTAGTCGGACCGGGTGCGGAATACCCGTGACTAGGTGGAGTATCAATCAACAAAAATTAAACCGACAAAAAAGACACAAGATACTTTCAAACTTCGTCTATTGATAATCACAGCCAGTTACAGAGAGAATGGGGGCGTACATACATTATGTCACTAACAGCTATATATACTAGACCTGTTGCCTGTGCTCTTAGCAAGTGCGAAGGGTTTAACTCATGCGTACTTAGCAAGTACGTAGACTTTGTTCTTGCGTACTTGCTAAGTACGCAGTATATACATCTTGTGCACTTACTAAGTGCGCACAACACTTAACAAAAACAGACAAGACTAATACATACATATGTGATTACAACTCGATAATCAATACATACAGATACTTAAATACACATACATAAAGACAAGTACATAATCTAAGACAATATATGGAGTGTCTGTCATACAAACGTGCTTCAACAAACTCCCCATTGACAACAGCTCTGGATAGTCTTCGGTCTTCAAACTCCACCAGCTTTAGCTTCCATCTTCAGCTTGTAGTCCAGACAAAACTTGACCAACTTGTCGTATCTAGATGCTTGAAGCATTGTCCACTCTTCTGTGTAGATGCAGTATCTTTCATTTAGGGCCATCAGATCTTTCACAGAGAAATTAATGAAAGTGATTTCATCAAAAACTCTGATCAGTTCCTTTGGTTCCAAGCTTCCACCTGCGGACCTTACTCTTCTAATCACCACTGCCTCGCCCTTCTTTGGGTCCACGTACCAGTACCATATGTTACCAAGGATATCCTGAGATAACTTGCTCAGGGGAATCCTGGTTTCACATATCACTGGCTTGTAAACCAGCTTCTTTAGACTACGGTTTATCACAGGATGTTTAATACTTTTATCCCGGACTTTCTTGGGCATCTGAGGCTTGAAGACTTCAAAGTTCCCTGATCTTCCCTCTCTCTGTAGTGTCTTCCACAAACCCATTTCCACCGCGTGATGAGAATCACCAAGCAGTTCTCGGTTTGCAAGGTTCACCAGATCATACTTCGGCAGGGAGCTGAATGCTTCACTGGTAGGTTTCAAGTATTGAACCCCACCAGCCCGTTTAATTGCAAACAATATCATACCTATAGCTCCATGTTTGTCTATGATGGATGTCTTCTGCCAGACAGGAGCTTGATCCTTTGTAAACCAACTAGGCGGATATTTACTTTCCCATGCCTCTGGATCAACAGGTTTAGGAACGGTGGGAGATACTTCAGTCGAAGCCTCAGCAACACTTTCAGGCTCGACTGAACCTGTGTTAAAATCAGCTTCAAAGGCTGGAGCTTCATATATCTCTCCATCCTCAAGCTCGTAATCTCCTTCATCGTCCCCTTTGGGAAACTCTACCATAACATCCTCATCTTTTACATCCCATTCATCATCAGACTTGATCTCTCCTTCCTCCAGATTGCTGAGGGCATCGATATGAGTTTCTTTGGAATAGTCTGGCTCAATCAGTAGAATGACCTCATCAGATAGGTCGTATAGCACCTCAGCCGCAGACTTTCCTTTATCACCTCCACTACCAGAAGCATCACCACCTTCATGTTGAGTCGACTCCCCCTAGGCCATAGGCACGGCAGAATAAGGAACAATCGCCCATGTTAACGATTTCTGCTCACTTCCACTGGGACCGGCTTCAGGATCCTTGTCCTGGTCGTCACCCTTAAACAGATCATCTAGGTGACAAGCCTCATCGCTACTTGGATTTGTCGGTTTCTCCCTCTCCTTCAGTAACTCCTTAATCTTCTCCCCCTAAGCAGCAAGAGTTTTGGTCATAACACAGACCAATTTGACCATCATATCATGCTCTTTACGCTGCAACTCATCAACCGCCCTTTCCTTTTTCAAAGCCGCTACTTGATCAACCAAAGAGTTAATCTAACATTGTTGCTTGTCAGACTCCTCCCTTGATTTCCATACCGTCTCTAGTAAACCAGCAACTTGAGACTCCAGGGTAGCAATCCTTGCATCCCGTGGATCTAGATCCATGTTGATCCAGATGTAGAGGCTCCGGCTGTATGAGTGGGAAAAGTGAAGATGTCATCAAAGTCGAATCCATGGGTGAAATCACCATATGAAAAGGGTTAATTGATTGGTTGAAGGGTGGTAGTTGGAATAGTGGTTGGGATGGAAGTTGGTATAGTAGATGTTGTAATGGTGGTTGGGGTGATAGTGACTGACTCAGTGAGGATTGGAGTCGTCACCATCACCTGGACAGGTTGTAGTGGGAGGGATACTATCACAGGAACCTTCTCTGTGACAGTACCAGCAGTTACTTGACTTGTTACACGTGGCCGCCTCCCCGTCCTTTGATATAGTTGGGTGGAAGTTGATGTAGAGGTTGAAGCAGTGCTCACGGCCTTAGTGACTTGACATCGTGCAACACTAACTTCTACTTCTCTAGGGATACCCGCAGATCGCATATCCCCCCGACGCTTGTTAATACTTTCTCATCTCTGTCTTTGTATAGCAGCATCTGAATCAGATTCTGGTTCATACTCACTACTTGTACTTTCTTATCTCTTTCTCTTAGAAGACGACTTAGGAAGGGTCACCGTTGTCATTCTTCTCGGGTGTGATTGGTCCGGTGCATCATCAGAATCAGACGAATCAGATTCTGTTGCTTCGGAGTCAGATTCTTCAGCACCAGCACTTCCTTTTTCTTCATCTCCTTCATCTTCATATTCATTACCACCTTCAACTTCCTCCTCTTCTGGCTCGTTAGAGTGTTCACTTAGTTCAGGCTCCGACTCGGGACTATACCATCTCAAATTATCTTGGGCTATATATGCTTCGTTGATTAAGTGTCCGAAGAGAGGAGTATGCATACGGGTAGGTTCTACACTGCCTGGCTTTAGGAATTGAGCAAATACTCTCTTGTCCACTCGTTTCACTTGTAATCTTTCCCTAAATTCCGGTAGATTTGGCAACGCATCATTTATCAAAAGTTGCACAAATCTGGGGTATAACAAGAACCTAAACCTCTCTGATGTATTGATCTGATCAGTTAAGGTTTTGTAGATGTATCTGGAGAAGTTATAACCCTTGTTTAGAGCCAGCCCAACCATAGCAGCTGCTAGATCATGACCCATGGCATCCTTCCCTGCCTTTCTGGAAGAAATACACATGATCATTATGTGGGCAAAGTACCACCACTGATCTAGCACACACATCTTCTTGTACGATGCATAGTCTTGCACACCGACGTATCCCATTCGTTGCCTCCAACACCCATCCACAAAGTAATCAGGATAGGAAGTTGGGTCGGTTGCACGATCCCGGAACTGTAAACTCTTCTGACAGTGTCCTCAGAAAGGGCAATGTCATGACCTACCACAGTATCCCGAATGACATTGGGAGTTACTGTGCAGTCATGTTCTGTCGTATCCCAGAACTGCTCCAAGTACGGTCTTGATACAACAGGGTCTGTTGAGATAGCGTAGCTTATCCTTGAGCGGTTCAAGAAATCAATGATCTCCCGGTACTCAAGTGCAGCACCCTTCCATTCCGGTTCAGTAAGTGCAATCAGATTAAACTCACTTGTAAATGCACAAGCCATCACTTCAAAAACAACCGGTAAACTCAATAAGAACAAGAAGCATCATTGGAATTGAATAAACATCATAAGGTATAGCATATTCACATTGAACAAGTTTCTAGACATAGAAAAATTTCTAAGTGTCCATTCCTGCATACTTAGCGAGTACGCAGGTAGTTGGTCTTGCGTACTTAGCAAGTACGCATGAATTACTTCTTGCGTACTTGATAAGTGCGCAGGAACCCATCACTTAAAACTTTTTCGAATTTCCAGAATCCATGAATGAGGGATCTTGTTGTAGGTTATGGTCACCACATAGTTGAAAAACATGTTAAAGACCACTGGAACCAAAACCAACAACAAAATGGTACTAAAACCTTATCATTTTGACCTAGGTGCGAACCGACGTGAACCTTCAGCTCAAGCAAGAGGTCAAAACCAAAATCAAGACAAGTTAAGGATGAATTCTAGATGATTGAGCTTCGAATGATGATTTTAAACATATTTTAGGTCATAATGCCGGTCGAAAACAACCCAAAATTGTCAAGAATCGAAGTTCAAAACCCTAGTTCTACAATGTCACAAATTGTTCCATAACTCATTATTAAATGAATGAAATGGTCTCAGATTCTCACCAAAGATTGTTTAAAAGAAGATGAAACAATGAGCGGGACGAAAAACGAGTTTGGGATCACACAAATTTTGAGTGAAAATCGAACAGGGAGTATACAACATTGTTAAGTTCGTTTGAATGAGATAAACCGAGAAAAATTTCTAACACCTGTTTATATACCCGGACCACAACAGTCGTGCGTAGTTATTAAGTGCGCATGACTTAACTCCTGTGTACTTACTAGTTACGCATGACTTAAGTCTTGCATACTTGATAAGTACGCAGGGTTTAACCCTTGCGCACTTGATAAGTACGGAGAGACTTATGTGAAGTCAACTTTCAACTCAAATTATGAAGAAGTCAAAGTCAAATAACGAACATGATAAGCACATTCAATCAAGAGGATTCAAAGTCAATTCACGAAGGTTAAACACAAATATTTTTGGTTTTTCTGATTGGAATTTGAACTATACACAAACTTAAAATCTTTTTGATCTTTTCAGAATAACGATATACACATATTCACACACAAGCTATTTTTGTTCAATGACACAAGCAGAGGATCATATCAGGCTAATCTATAGCAATAATGATACAAGATAAACATCAAAGAATATAGGATCATGTCATGGATTACAATTTATTCATACATAATAAGCACATAAACAAGTAATTCAAGTTGGCAATATTATAAGATTTGAAACCATGAGCATCTTAGTATCATGTTCTTGTGTGTTATGGTAATAGTTATTAATATACAATGTGTGCCCCACAGTTATACTATGAACTTACTTTGCACTTATCTCAAGGCATCTAAGATTTTCCCAATGATTTTCGAAATTTCCATAATGAGGATACATCAATTAGCACATGAAAAATCAAACAGAATCCATAAGGATTATTAGGAATCATAAGATTCAGAATCGAGTGATTCTTTTGTCTTGGTTTCATGTGATTTCTTCAGTGAATATCGGTATGATGATTCAGGATAATGAATATGGTGTTTGAGGATTTAGGTAAGGGGATCCAACTTTTATCTGGATTTGAATTCAATGAATCAGGAGTGAATCAAGGGTGAATACCGCTCAACGGTTGATGTAAAGACATGTCTAGATTCAATCTCTCATTGCATACTTGTGAGTATGGGCAGTGAGATGAACCTCATTAATTGTGCTAACAACCTAACCCGAAACTGGTCTCAGTAGAAAATAATTGCCAAACTCTAACATCCTGTATCTGGTAGTGATCTAATGCATTCTTTTACGCACACACACTAGCAAACATGGGTTCAAATCACAGTTGTAGTATTCATTTACTTTCCACACTACTAATGATTCAAAGACACTTACAGCCTACTGACAATTCAAATTACTTGTAAATAAGCAGATTAAAAACACAACAATTTAAATAATCAAGTAAGCATGACGCAATCATTTCCCATATGTGCAGTCTAGGACGTTTAGATCATTTCTGATGTACTATCATTTCCTCTTTTCTCAAGAGAACTTTGAAATTTTCTGGTTTTCTATTTTGTTTGGATTTTTGTAAAATATTTGAAAATTAAAAGAACTATACATAAAACTTAAAAGAAATAAAATTTAACTTTCATGAATTGAATTGATTTAAGAAAAACAAGTTTTCACTCCGGATTGAACATTCCTATCATGTTGACAAGATGTTCAAAACGTGTTCGATCAAAAGCCTTAGTGAAAAGGTTAGCAAAGATGTCATCTGTGTGAACCTTTACAAGTCCAATGAGATGCTTTTCAGCACAATCACGGATGAAATGGTGGCTAATTTCAATATGTTTAGTTTTGGAATGTTTCACCGGGTTGTTTGTGATGGACATGGTGGCATTGTTTTTAATGAACAGTAAAGTTCCAGTGAAGTTTAAGCCGTAGTCTCTCAATTGATGTTGAATCCACAATATCAGAGAACAACCGCTCGCTGCAGCAATGTACTCTGTTTCACATGTTGAGACAGAAACCGTTGACTGCTTCTTACACTGCCAGGAAACCAGTCTGTCTCCCAAGAATTGACATCCACCTGAAGTTGATTTTCTATCAAAGTTACAACCGCCATAATCTGAATCAGTATAGGCTTTGAGTTCAAATGACTGCTACTTTGAGTACCAAAGACCCAATCGGGGTTTCCCTTTCAAGTATCTGAATATCCTCTTGACAGCTATCATATGAGACTCCTTTGGTTATGACTGAAACCTTGAGCACAAACATACAGCAAACATTATGTCGGGCCTTGAAGCTGTGAGATACATGAGAGGACCGATCATCCCACGGTACAATTTACAATCCACATCCTTTCCATCTTTGTCTGGATATAAACCGTGATTGACAGGGATAGGTGTGCCATAAGTACTACTATCATTCAACTTGTATTTTGACAAGATGTTCTACACATACTTAGTTTGATGTAGATAGATGACATCCTCTCTTTGACTGACTTGCAGACCCAGGAAGAACGATAATTCACCCATGTTGCTCATCTCAAACTTGGACTTCATCACCTGTTCGAATTCCCTACATATCTCTTCATTTGTAGACCCAAAGATAATGTCGTCGACATACACATGTACGAGTAGAATATCACATCCTGCTTTCCGAATGAAGAGGGTCGAGTCAATCTGTCCACGGTCGAAACCATTTGACAGTAGATGTTTTGATAACATTTCATACCATGCCCGAGGTGCTTGATGAAGACCATAAAGTGTTTTGGCGAGCTTATACACTTTATTGATGTTATACGGATCTTCAAAGCCAGGAGGTTGAGTGACATAGACCTCTTCATGAACTTTTCCATATAGGAAAGCACTCTTCACATCAAGTTGATAAACCTTGAAGCCGACATAAGAGGCATAAGCCAGAAACAGTCGAATGGCCTCAAGTCTAGCAACTGGGGCATATACTTCAGTGTAATACAAGCCCTCTTGTTGATAAAATCCTTGAACAACCAACCTTGCTTTATTCTTCACTACGACATGACGATCATCCGTTTTGCACTTGAACACCCATCTGGTTCCAATTGGTTGTACGCCTCTTGGCAAGTCAACTAAATCCCACACATGCAACTTTTGGAATTGGGACAGTTCATATTGCATCGCCTCAATCCAACAGTTGTCAGCAAGAGCCTCCTTCATATTCTTCGGCTCCAACTGGGACACGAATGCAGCATGCAAACATGTTTCCATGATACCAGTGTCAAGTATCTCAGCATATAAACTAGTGTTCTCAGCAATGGTTCTATGACGAGTCTGAACACCGGCATGAGGATCACCAATAATGTTGTTAATTGGATGATTCTTATGCACTCTCGTCTCTAGTATGAGCGGTTCCTGGAGATTTGTGTCTAGATTCGTGCTCAACTCCCCCATATTCTGTGATCTATAGGACGATGATTCAATGTTGATTAGATCAGCTATAGCTTCATTTCCTACACGAGTGTTAGGATTAGTTGGACAACTTCAATGTCTTCACTATCATGAGTTCCAGATGCAGATGCAACATTAGAATCGGGAGTTACAATAGGTACAGTGGCACGGGTTGAGAAGTTGGAGTCATCGCCGCCATTAAAGAAATCGTACACATTTGCGGCATCATCAGCAGATAAATCAGGAAGGTTGAAAGACTTAAATAGCGCATCATAATCGAAACCCCAAGCTGGACCAATTGGTTCGGGTGGAATGTTGTGTTTGCTGCAATCCACTTCGAACCATACCTCAACAGTACGAGTTCCTATATTGTACACTCTCTTGCATGGTGAATTGGCAACATATCCTAAGAAGATGTCTTCCACTGCTTTTGCATGAAATTTAGATTTTCGATCCTTGTATTGTAGCAATAAGGAACAAGGACTACCAAAAGGACCTAGGTAGTCAAGGTTGGGAGGTCGATTGTTGATCAACTCATAGTATGTCTTGTTGTGTCTTTTCATAACCAGAACTCTGTTTGAAACGTGACAAGCTGTATCTACTGCTTCTGCCCAGAAAGTTACAGGAAGCTTTGCATCTGACAGCATTGTCCTTGCAGTCTCGATCAAGGTTCTATTCTTACTTTCCGCAAATCCGTTCTGTTGAGGTGTGTACGGGGCACTAAATTCGTGATGGATACCCTTCTTGAGACAGAAAAGCTCCATCAAATTATTCTTGAATTCAGTTCCGTTATCACTCCTTATTCTTCTAACCTTCAACTTGCAAAGAGATTCCAAGCTCGGGATCAGGTATTGAAGAATGTCAGCAGTCTCGTCCTTTGTACCTAAAAAATGCACCCAAGAAAAACGTGAGAAATCATCAGTTACAACTAGACAGTATGACTTTCCTCCAATACTCCTGATACTTATGGGGCCAAATAGATCCGTATGTAATAGCTCCAAAGGGGTATCGATAGAGTTTTGGAGCTTGGGCTTGTGAGACTTCTGTTGCTGTTTGCCCTTTTTACAAGGCACACAGTCATCTGCAATGGCAAATCTCAGCTTAGGAACACCGGTTACCAAACCGTTTCGGACAAGATGATTCATTTTTCGATAAGAAATGTGTCCGAGTTTCCTATGCCACAAGATTGAGTCAAGCTCTGTCGCTTTGGTAAGCAAACAAGTAGCAACTGAAGATGTGGTTTTCGCCACGCTCATGTCGATCTGATAGGTATCATTCGTTCTTGGCGCACGCATCAAAATCCAGTCTTCAGGAACCTCAAACCCCGGTTTGAGAATCATGCATTCGGATTTGTCAAACATGACTGAGTACTCCTTATCACACATCTGAGAAACACTCAACAGGTTATGCTTTAGCTGCTCGCAGTAGTTGACGTTGTCGAAGCTAACACAACCATTTGAAACCACGCCTTGACAAGTAATACTGCCGCCCTTCTCGTCTGCAAAGGCCACATAGCCGCCTCTGAATGGTTTTACATCTTGAAACAGGGCCATGTTACTTGTCATGTGCAGGGAGCATCCACTATCTACATACCAACTATCAGAGATAGTACCCTTCGGATGTCCCTGCATGAGTCACAAGAAATTAATTAGATTTGGAGACCCAAGCCATGGTGGTATTGGGTCGTCCGTCTTTCTCAAAATAAACTACTTCAATTAATTCACATTCATGACTGTCAAAAATGGGTGAATCTTTAGAAGACTTGGGACCAGGAGATTGAGAACTTTTAGATGTTTTGTTCCAGGACCTTTTCTTTTGTTTTACTGGAATAGTCGGCTTGCATTCAGTAACACCAGGTGAACTAGTAGAAGCTTCACCTGATTGAATTCCAGCCAGCTGTTCCAGCTTCCTCAATCTCTTGTTCCTTCTTCTCCTATGTGGCTTAGAAATCTTAACCACAGGTTTCTCAACAGTTGGTGCACTACCAGAGGTAGACACACAAGGTTTAGTAGGTTGTTTTTCCTTTTTGTAACAGATGGCTTAGCCTCAGATGTGATCTTTGGCTTCACCATAGGTTTCACTGGTGGTTTCACCACATTCTTCTTTGGACTTTTATGATGTATCACTGGTGGTGACTTGGGGAGAGCAGCTGGTTGTGAAACAACTGGTTGTTTCCCTTGGTTCTTATTCGGGCAATTCACAATGATGTGACCAATCGTACCACAGTGAAAACAGGTTCTCCTCTCTTTGTAAGTCCTCCTGTAAGGCTCATTTGATTTGACGTTTGATGACACAGCATGATGAACAAGAGAAGTTGTTTAGTGAACAGTAGTTTGACTTGATGGAGATTGGTTTTTGAGAATATAATACTTTTGCATATTTTCTTGGTAGCCAAGCCCGTAATGAGCTGAAAAAACTTCCTTTTTAACTTGATTAATATTTTTATATCCCCCATAAAGCATCATTTTTAATTTTTCATTTGATTTAATAATATATCTGGTTCAGTCAAAATACAATTATCACGATCAGTGACAATGTTTTTCTTTACTTTATGTTCACCAAGTAACTCCTTGGAGACTACACCTTCAGGGTAGGTGTTCTCAGACCCATCATCAGAAGCAGTGAAAAACTCTTCATCAGATGCGGAGTCAGCCTTACTTGAGGAATCATCTTTGTTAGAGGAATCATCCTAACTTGAGGACACATCAAGGCAAGACAAATCAATGTCAATTAATTCGTTGGCGAATTTCCCGCTTACTGGAGGAGGAATGGCATTAGTACCCAGCCCTAATCCATTTACTTGTCTTACTACAGACTCGTAGTGTTCCACCACAAACCGAGAATTTTTCAACTTCTCAATATTGCCTTTCAAATGCAAGATCTCATTTTGCAGTTTGGTGATCTCGTTGTTTCTCTTTTTCAACCCCTTGTACGCAACATCCAAATGAAACTGTTGATCACTGATTTTAAGTGAATACTCACGTTTATCTTTCTTCAAAGTTTCAATTGAATCTTTGTATCATTTTTCATTTTCTTTGTAGCTTAAAGCTGCAATGCGAAGGGGTTCAACTTTGTCCTGAAGCTTAGAATTTTAATCCTTTAACCTCACACATTTTAAACAAGAAATGACAGCAAAAGAGTTAGAATCTACCTCATTTGATGAACATGAAGCTTTTCCAATAGCCATAAGGGCAACTGCAGTTGTAGACTCTTCATGGTCAGCCACAGAAGCTTCCCGTTCCTCTGCTTCCATCATCTCTATGATCTCAGCCATGAGACCAACCTGTGTTTGAGCAATAATGGCATCCTCCAGATGAACACCCCAATCAAAGCTATCATTCTGTTGAGCTACCAAAGCGTTGGGCGTACCACCTTGACTTTGATTGCGGTTGTTGGAGTTGTTGTACCCTTGACTGTTTCCTTGGCTAGGTCTGGTGAAACCCGAGGCAGGAGCTTTTTCCTTTTAACATTCACGAGCAAAGTGTCCAAAATTCTGACACTTATAGCACTTGGCTTTGGATTTATCAAAACCAACCTTGGCATTTGAATGCCCACCAATGAACTTTCTTCTTGTTCTGTTCAGGAAACGCTTGGCTCTTCTCAAGATCGTGGCCATATTCCACTGAATATCCATGTCCTCCATATCGTCCGGATCCACCTGATTAAAGTCTTCTTCTATGGTTTCAGAATCCGTTAGCTTGCCACCAATTAAGTTTTCATAGGCAAGCATGCAGGATGAAAACAAAGCCACATGATCTTCCACCAATGAAGGATTTCTTGAGGAATTTTGATGATGAGATCCAGAACCAGAACCAGAACCAGATCCAGATATTGTATAGCAAGCATGACCACCACAAACTTTTGAATTATCCTCCTCGTGAGAGTTCCCTGAGAAAAGGGTAATTCCAGAACCCAATGGCTTGGCTATGGAAGACGTCCCAAAATACATAGAATGGTCTCGTATTTGAGGTCTCCCTGAGCTCTCTTTTCGTTTTAGGTTCATATCATGTGCTTGAACCTTTCCGATTGATTCATCAATAGTCATCTCATAAAACTTTGAGTTCTCTCTCATCAAGGTAGTGTACATCTCAAATCTTGGTGGTAGGGAATCTAGAAACTTCTCAACAAACTCCTCATTTGGATAGATGAGGTCAAAAGCTTTCAGCTCAGTTTGCAGATGATAGAATCTAGAGATGAGCTCATCTATGGATTCATTCTCCATATATCTGAAGCACTCATACTGCTTCCTAAGAAGATCCCTCTTACACTTCTTGATGTCGCTGTTTCCCTCGAATCTCTTCTGCAAAGCCTTCTAGAGATCCTTGGAGTTATCGTATCCTCTAAAGCTGTGAAATAACTCCCTGGTCAAGGCCATTGTAATAGATTTGTGTGCCTTCTTCTCTCTATCATACACTTTCTTTTCTTCTTCATCAAGTTTGGAGATAGGCTTGGGAACTTCCTCATCAAGATATGTATATGTGGGATGCTTATAACCCTCAAGAATGGGTATCCACAATGAAGAATCGGTATAAGAAATATATTGTTCAAAGTGTGCTTTCCAGTTTGAGTAATCATTTACATTAAGCAGCTTAGGTGGTTTCTATGGGGTTCCAATCTCGTTATCATAATTAAGCAGGTTATCAAGATTCTGAAGATTTGTCATAGGGTAAAACTTAGTCAAAAACTCAGAAAGTCAATACAACTTGCTCACTTAAGAATGGCCTTGCGCACTTAAGAAACTGTTCTTGCACACTTGAGATTTCCTCTTGCGTACTTAGTAAGTACGCAGGAGTAAATGTTAAGTACGCATGAGGCAAAGTTAAGTACGCACAAGAATGATCTTGTGTACTTGTCAAGTACGCACGAATACTGTCCTTTTAGCCAAAAAGGGTAAGTACCCAGGTCACCTTTTCATCTACTCTCACCAACTTTTTCCGATCGTCGGAAATACCTCAGATCTTTAAATTTTGAAGATATGAACAAATTAATCAAGCCAAAAGGTTAGAAACTTGTTTCTAACAAGCCCTTGATGATCAAAACACTCAAACAAACAAGAAAAAGGTCGGATTTTGAAGGATTTTTGCTTTTAAAATAGCGCTCAAGAGCTACCTCTATTTTATCACAAAAATCACCAAAATCAGTCACTTTTCCTTGTAGAAAGGCTGTAGATTGGGTCGAAAATGCTCCTAGCACACTCACAACACTCAAAATCAAGAGCAAAAGCTCTGATACCACTTGTAGGTCCCCGGGTGTCTCGGATCGTGACGTGTGGGTGTGTGACTAGTCGAACCGGGTGCGGAATACCCTTGACTAGGTGGAGTATCAATCAACAAAAAGTAAACCGACAACAAAGACACAAGATACTTTCAAACTTCGTCTATTGATAATCACAGCCAGTTACAGAGAGAATGAGTGTGTACATACATTCTGTCACTAACAGCTATATATACTAGACATGTTGCCTGCGCACTTAGCAAGTGAGCAGGGTTTAACTCATGCGTACTTAGCAAGTACGTAGATTTTGTTCTTGCGTACTTGCTAAGTACGCATGATATACATCATGCGCACTTACTAAGTGCGCACAACACTTAACAAAAACAGACAAGACTAAGTACATACGTATATGATTACAACTCGATAATCAATACATACAGATACTTAAATACAAATACAAATACATAAAGACAAGTACATAAGCTAAGACAACATCCAGAGTGTCTGTCACACAAACATGCTTCAACAGATTTCTTCACGTATTCACTTGTAATCTTCATGAGCACCTGCAAATATACAATAGACTCAAATACAGACTTAAACGAATAAAAACAAACACAAAACTAATCAAAAACGCACAAAACACTAGGAATAAAGATGTGTGCTTTGCACTACATCAGTACGCGAGAGGTGGGCCCCATGGCGTCGCGGTACGCAAGAGCAAGGCTCTCAGGAAATTTTAGCCCGACTCTTTTGGCTCTGGAGGTATGCAAGGGAATAGCCATCTGGGCCTCGCGGTACGCGAGAGACCCAGTTTTTTGGATTTTGTCCTAATTTAATGTTTTAATAGACTAGAACCTTCCCATAAGTTGGAGAGTCGATTACCAGCCGTCTGGATTGAAGAAAGAGGAGATTTTGAGAAGGGAAGAAGCAACGAGAACCAAAGTTCGAAGCTTTATCGATCGGGTTGGTTCTTTCTAGCTCGTTCGGGTTACGATCTTTGATTTCTTGTTTACATTGGTTTGATTTGGATTATGTTTAAGACTTTTAAGGTTTGTGTGAAACTTGTTATTCGTAGCGGATTCAATACATCGATACATGAATCAAGAAATGAGGTAGAATTAGAAACACATAGTTAAAGGTGTAACTCTCCCAATTGTATTGATATATCAAATGAAGTCCCCTTACAATGTTCAAATGTACAAGTATTTATACTATGAAGGCAAACTAGAGTTTTCGTCCGAAATACATTTCGGTCGAAATGTTTTTCGTCCGAAAACTATTTCAAACAAAGATTTCGATTGAAATCTTCTATCTACAAAGAATTCTTCCGTCTTCAGACTGTTTTATATGCGATGGCCTACAATTAGTTCCAACAATCTCTCCCTAGGCCATTGCATATCAAAACACAGGAATTCTACCAAGCTCCCCCATACACTTTGCATCATCAACGTTGGATCTTAGACTCGAAGCTTTAACTCTCCAAACTTGTCTTGGTTTAGCTTTGTCTTTCAAATCTTGTTTTCGTTTCGACATATTGTATGTCCAAAACGTCTTCAACCTATTAAAAACTTTAACAATCTTTTCTTGAAATCTTCTCTGAGGTTGAGAAACGACCTTCTGTTTGGAACACTTGTGTTTCTTGATGTAGCAATCTCTTGATAAATGACCCTGCTTTCCACAGCTGAAACATTTCTTCAAAGCAGGACATGTTCTTTGATAAGACCCCTTTCGAGATTCTGACTTGTCTTTATACTTCTGTTCTACAACTTTTGACATTTCTACTCCCTCTTTAACAAACATGAGCGGAGCAAATTTATTTGAAACGAACGGGGTGGCATTAGCATTAAGTGGACTCTCTTTCTTAACCCTAAGCCACCCTTATTGTCAAAATATTCCACACATTTAAAGAATTCTTCATATTTGTCATTGACACAATCATCATCAGAAGTAAGACCACTTGGAATCTTCAATTTAACTTTATTTGCTTTTGAATTTCTCTTTGGCTCTAACGAAGGATAAACATTTGAAACAAATGGCTCTGGAATGTATGGTTGAGGCATATGTGAATAAAATCCATTTGTAGTAAATGGAGGAGAAACACTCTTGTATCCCATCTCGCTATTCACCTTATCAGTAAATTTAGCCTCATTGCTTTCACTAGTAACTTTATATCCAAGCCCAAAAGTTACTTTGTCATGTATTTGAGCTTCAATAATCCCACTAGCCACTCTACCAGAAATGTTTATTTTATCAACGTTAATTGCTGCGTTTGCTACCTTTTCCATCTTCTCGGTCAACAATTTCTTTTTTGTTTCTCGTTCAGCAATCAACAGTTGAATTTCATAATACTTTCTCTTTAACTGAAGCTTCACATGAGAATTTTCTTTAACACAGTCATCAATCTTTCTTTTATACTCTTTCTCACGATCTTTTAGAATCTTGTTTGTAGTATGTGCATGATTCAATGCATCCATCAGAAGTTGATTTCGATTCTTGTAATCAGCATCTTTTTCAAAACACTCCACAGAACACATGTTTTCATTGAGCAGTTCAGAATAAGCTTTAAGTTCCTATGACTCTTTCACTGCTTCAGCAACTAAATCGGATTCTATACGTTTACAGTTTCCTTGAAAATCATAACCATATCCACCTTTGATCACTTTTCTGTTCTGATCCGCTTTGAGTGCATACATCTGTAACTTTGCACACAAATCCTCTAATGAATTAAACTTTAATCCTTTATTTTTGATGTTAAGTTTATAAATCTCATATTCCTGTGATTAAGCATTAAGAAATTTATCCATCACTTCTGATTTCTCGTATTTAATATCAACATCCTTTAGATCATTTATCAATTCCACATATCTGTGATACTTGACTGTCAAAGATTCTCCTTCTGCACGTGTGAATACTTGATATCTTTTCTTTAATGTTTCTTTTCTTGTTTTTCCTTTCACATATTCCTTGCACATATCTGAATGAGCATACCCCAATCCATTTACAAAGACCTTATGCACACACTCTTCGTCAGCCATCGAGAATTTTTTTTTATCACCTCATTTTTTCATAATCAGCCCGAAACATAGGTGTAAACATCCTCCAAATATATTTTTTTTTTGGAGGTGAAATTTTTCTAAGGCAAAAGTTTTCGGACAGAGTTTTCGACCGAAAACTATTTCGGATAGAGTTTCGACCGAAAAAGATTTCGGACAGAAAGTCTGTCAGAAAAAGATTTCGGACGATTCATGATGTTTGAACCCGGAAACGCAGCAAAACTTCCAAAAATCATCAAATCAACCCCTTAAACCCTCAAATTGATCCCAAATTGATTCTTCGTCACTTTATATCATAAATCTTCAACAATGGCGTAAATTTTGATGCAAATTGAAGGCTTTTGAATATTGAAAATGTGAAAACTTGAACAAACTTTGAAACTTTCTTGAATCTGCTTGAATCTCCTAAAATCGAGCACCGAAAGCTCTGATACCACTTGTGAATCCCCTTGATCTGCAATATTCCAAGCAACACAATAACGAACAATTTCCTGGAAAGGCGGAATCAATCAAAGAGACTCTAAGATCGAAAACCGACGAATCAAACAACGAATCTAAGATAATACGCCATCAAACTAAGATAATCACAAAACAACATCTTGTATTCACTTCGAGAATCAGTACAATCAGTAATACACTACTATGAATCCAGAGATACAAATCAGATACAAGTTCTAGTTCTATCTAGCTTTCAAATACAAGACTTATATATAGTAATAAGATTTCTTTCGAAAACTCTGATTTGTTCGAAAAAGATTTCGATCGAAATCTTTTTCGATCGATAAAGTTTTCGGTCAAAAACTTTACACTTGAGCACATATCAAAATAGAAACTTGAATTCGATGGACTACTAGGTTCCAACAGTTTGTTTTCTAGTTTTGAACATGTTTCTTGGCTAGACCATAGTAGCTATCTAGGTTTTGATGAATGTTTGATTAATTTGTGGATTTCTTTCGGTTTATGTTGATTCTTGATGGATTTATGATAAAGTAAAGAACTTGATTTCAATTAGTATAATGTTTATGCATATTTAACTCTGATTTGCAATTGGTTTGTGTTTCACATTCGTTTTGTTGAATGTCTTTCAAGTAATAGATGCATGTTAGATTACCTACTGTGTGTTTGTAACTAGTTTGTGGATAATTGATATCATCGTCCATAGATACATAGATTGAAAGTATCTTAGGGTTAGGTGTTCTTCCTATCTCGATAGCTAAGAGGGAGAGATAGTCGGGATTCCTTGGTATTAGGGTTTTTAGGTCAGTTGCTCTAAAAGGAGGGTTTCCTAGGGGTTCTTAGCATCATTGATATTCCGTGTCATACCGAGATTTATTAGGTTACCCCATGTGTCTTAGGGCATATTGAGATATTGAAACTGAGAGGTAATTTATCTTTAGGGTACTTTAGCATCGTTGGAAATAGCTGAGAGGTGATCCGACCAACCGGTGAGTTTACACGTTCCTTAGGGTTTCCTATTAGGTCACACCCGGAGAATGATCTGGGATCCTTAGGTTGTCTTAGGGTTTCGTATTCAAAGATCTCGGTTCCATCATGATTGTCATAACCGAGAGAAGTTCATGTTTAGCAAACCGGATTCTGACCTAGATAGTGCTTTCTCCATTATTGATCTCATCCGTTTCTTCTGTTTGATAGTTGGTGTCGTTAGAGAGTTCAGTAGTAGAATCACAACCCCTTTTAAATCAGTTTAGTTAGTTGAGTCAGAGTCTAGGTATAGTTGTTACTAGTGTCTCGTGGGTTCGATATCTGGACTTTCATTACACTTTACTGCAATCGATAGGTACACTTTCCTGTTCTGTGGTCTAGTATTAGGATAGTCTAGAGTTATTACTAGAGTGTCTAGGTTAGGTTTTATATTAGTTTTTATAGACCGTCCAAGCGACACCAAGTTTTTTTAGGCTGTTGTCGGGGATACTTAGGCGATAGCGTATCTAACTTTGATTGAACTTAACTGATTAATTGGTCTCATTTGTGTTTTGAGTCGTAGAATGTCTAGTTGTCTGTGTCTTTATTTATTTTTAGTGTGTCTATGTAAATATCTTTTGTTTTTATTTATTTATTTATTTATATCTGGTGCCCGTGAACCTTTTTGTTTGAGTGTCCATTGAAGTGATTATTACAGAGCGTATTTACGGGAACAGATATCAAGGACATTGTTATGCTCAAGGGGATCGTTACGTGAATGTGTGGGGCGAGGTGTGTGGAGGTCCCCATTACACTCAAGATTTTCCTACTTCATCGGGGTGCTCCATAGACTATTATGGTGATCAATATCCGTAAACACAACCGTATGATGGATACATAACTCAAGAGGAGTTGAATGCATGGTGTAGAGAGGCCAATGAGCAGTATGAGAAGGATATCCAGGCAATACTCGCTCGCATAGGATCCCATCGTCCGAAGAATCTGGAGCGTTTGGTTTATGATTGGGAAGGGAAGGTGATTAGATCTGAAACAACATCGGATGCAGTGATTCTGGAAACCCCAGAACTGGAGACTTTAACGGAAGAAGTGCAACACACAGTGACAGAAGGTGAAGCACAAGTCCCACCTCTAGGTAAGTATTCTGCCCTTGATTGCAATAGTGATGAATTCTATACCGATTCCTTGCAATCTCACATAGTTCCATGTGATCCTTTACACTTGTCTTGTGAGATTGAGTCGGTGTAGGAAAGACGGGATGAAGATACAATCAAGGAAGAGTAGAGGAAGGTGCAACAAATCATGAGCAGTCGATGGCACCTGATAACTAAGGTCGAGCGACTTCACCTCCTGGATGAATCTGGGAGGCTAACGGATGAGCAAGCAAGTCTGAGGCTAGCAAGAGAAAAAGCAGCTCAGGAACAGGAGGCTTTAACGGAAGAGGTGCAACTCACGAGTCTACAAGACTCTGCACCAGACCCACCTTCGGTTTACACACCACAGAGTTGTGGGCCAGAGCCCATCGAGGATGACTTCTTCAGTGATGATGATGAAGCAGAGGTAGAAGAGTCCTCGGATGACACTGTGGGTGATGGCCCATGTAAGTATTCAGAAGACGGTCTAATTAAGCATATTTTTGATAAACCTAAATTTTCGGGTAACGAACTTGACTCTTTGAATGCACTTGATACCTTACGCTTGTTCTTTGAGAGTAATGTGATGCAGGATCTGGACAGTGAAGGTGAGTGTTTCGAAGAGGGTTTAACAGAGCTTAATGGGTCACTAGATGAGTCCAAAGATGAGGTGACAGAAGAAGAGCAGGCCCCATCCTTGGAGGATGATTTTAGTGACGAGTTGGTGGGCCTGCCAACCACTATGGAAGAATAGTTCGACCAACTTGGCGATCTAAAACTACTTAAATATTTTTTGTATCAAGATCCAAGTGTGGGGATCGGGAAGGATCAACCTGAGGACAGCCGGCCTAAGAAGAATATAAGGTTGACTGAAGTGGAGAAGAATGAGTGGCCCGTGGAGTTAGTAGATGGTGGATCGCCACCCAAATCAATAAAGCCATGAAAGAGGGTTGTAGGCATTTGCATTGGAATATAGATAGGAAGTACATTGCTTGTAAAGGAAACAGATCCCTACAGACATGCCACGTATCAGGTTTGGTCAAGGTAAGTTTAAATTTTGGTGGTCCGACCCGTTTGACTTTTTTTTAAATCAGTTTTAAAATCTACCATCATAGTTTGTTAAATCGGTGGTAGACCAATTATATTAAATGGGCCAGATGGGGGCGGCATAAAGGAGAAGCCTCATGATTAGGTTTATTTCTCGGGTTATAACCCGAGTGTATAGTTTGTATAAATTTTATTTTGAGTCTGCACTTTGAGTCTGTTTGATGCTGTTTTGGGTTTGCTGTGAGTTTAGTTTTGTAGGATTGGATTTGAATTGTTCGTACTCAATCTCCATTCGAACAAGGATAGTCCGAGTTTGATATACATGTAAAGGGAACCCAACAGAGTGTGTGTGCAGCCGCTAATGAAATGATATACGGTTGCACAAGTGGAAGAGCATAGCTGGCCAAGATCACTGCCACATTACCAGCTAAGTCGTTTCCACTTTATTATTTTTGTCTAATTTTGAGTCTTTGTTTTTATTTTCTGTGGTTTCTCGGTTCACATTGGGGACTGTAACACCCTAGGCGAATCCCACATCGGTCGTGCACAAGAGAGATACTTGGTTCATAAGGAATGCCCTGCCTCTTAAATCAACAACGCGTTTTGGGGCTTAATGTAGTGGATGAGAGGAGAACTCCACAGTTAAGCGTGCTCGGGTGGGAGTAATCCAGGGATGGGTGACCCCCTGGGAAGTTTTCACCCGGGCAACCAAAAACAAATCCGTGAGCTCTTAGTGGGCAAAGCGGACAATATTGTTGGTACGAGGGGCCGGATGTTACAAATGATATCAGAGCCACTCTTGTGTCGTTCGGGATGGTGTGGCAAACCTCAGCGATCACGGTTGAGTCCCCGGGGGTGTTCAGAATGACACCTTAGGCGAATCCCACATCCCTGAATTGGATGGTGGGGCAAACCTCATCGAGGACGATGAGTCCAAAAAAGGGGGGTGATTGTAACACCCTAGGCGAATCCCACATCGGCCGGGCACAAGAGAGATACTTGGTTCATAAGGAATGCCCTGCCTCTTAAATCAACAACGCGTTTTGGGGCTTAATGTAGTGGATGAGAGGAGAACTCCACAGTTAAGCGTGCTCAGGTGGGAGTAATCCAGGGATGGGTGACCCCCTGAGAAGTTTTCACCCGGCAAACCAAAAACAAATCCGTGAGCTCTTAGTGGGCAAAGCGGACAATATTGTTGGTATGAGAGGCCGAGATTTCTTATGAACCAAGGATCTCTCTTGTGCACGGCCGATGTGAGATTCGCCTAGGGTGTTACAATCACCCCCCCTTTTTGGACCCATCGTCCTCGATGAGGTTTGCCCCACCATCCAATTCAGGGATGTGGGATTCGCCTAAGGTGTCCTTCTGAACACCCCCGGGGACTCAACCGTGATCGCTAAGGTTTGCCCCACCATCCCGAACGACACAAGAGTGGCTCTGATACCATTTGTAACATCCGGCCCCTCATACCAACAATATTGTCCGCTTTGCCCACTAAAAGCTCACGGATTTGTTTTTGGTTGCCTGGGTGAAAACTTCCCAGGGGGTCACCCATCCCTGGATTACTCCCACCCGAGCACGTTTAACTGTGGAGTTCTCCTCTCATCCACTACATTATGCCCCAAAACGCGTTGTTGATTTAAGAGGCAGGACATTTCTTATGAACCAAGGATCTCTCTTATGCACGGCCGATGTGGGATTCGCCTAGGGTGTTACAATCACAATCTGTCACACCCCAACCGTGCATCTTAACCACGGGTGCGACTTAATTGACAAAAGAACACAATGGAATAAAGACATTTACTATTAAAGTTTCATAATATTAAAAAAAATCTCAATTACATAAGTTTCGAATTAAACCAAACAGATAACATGTTCAAAAGACAAGCAACTTAAAATAAGATTCTTCAATTGATATCTAGGCAAATCCTATGTGATATTGACTTGACCTATCACGAGCTTAATCACCTGAAACATGTACGAAAAACAAGTGTCAACTAAAAATAGTTGGTGAGAAATCACAGGTTTAATAAAAGTATAAGTTTGGCAAAGGTGACAATTCATATTCCAAGATCATCATATAGCACGTAATAAAACAAACACATGATTAGCAAATCCAACCTAAAATGATGAGTAACGAATAAGTGGTACAACTCGCAAGTTGCACTGATAACGAATAAGATGTCCAACCAAAAGTTGTCCATGAAGTATATGCGGTTTCCATCCTATGGCCCATATCTGTACTACCGTTGGCTTGAAAGTTTCAAGTTAAGGATTTGCAAGTTTAACGTTTATCATGTTGTGTTCATTTACTCACATACATATATGATTCGCTTGTTTTAGAATTGTTTGAAAACGTGTTTTAATGCGTGCCAACGCGTACATGTTTCCCCCAAAACGATTTGAATAAAGTGGGGGCTATAAAGTCTCACCTTGAAAGCTAGACGAGATAAGAAACTTGAACGAATAGACGAGATGAATCACGGACCAGACCCTAAACAAATAAATAAACCAGTTTTAGGGTAGGTTTGATGGTTACGAGTGTTAGATAGGCGGTTCGGGTCATAAGATTAAGAATTAGTTGCAAAAATAGAGTTTTAGTTGATTTTCAGATTTGGAAAGCAAAGTAGCTGAACAGAAACGGGATTGTTAAAAATATCAAACGACGTCTAAACATTATGAAATTTTACAGGGAATCATTTTAAATCGTTCCGAAGAAGTTTCGTTTAGAAAGTTTTTCCATTTGAGACTCGGATCATAGCCAAAATAGTCCAACAAGACAGAAGGTACTGAAAAAGGTTTCTGACCCGTTTTGGCTACTACGGAGTCATACTTTTGAATTAGAAAACGATCCAATTATGGTTGGAAAGGAAAGTCAACGAACTACGTCGTGGAAATTGAGTTTGCTCAGTTTAGATTAATTATGGTCAAGTTACGCTCAGTTAAATTCAGCACAGTTTCTGTCCAAAATCAATGGTTGCACTTAAGTGGTCCGTTTAGGGTTTTAAGATTACCGAACGCGCAAATAAAAATTAGACGAATGTTATTATGTTATTATAATAGATAATATAATCAGATTAGGTTAGCCTAAACATCCCGTGTCACCGATCTAGCCATGATATTCACATAAGCGTTTTGGAGAATCACATAATGCAATCGGCATAGCCGACAGGAGCAAGCGGATTCTATATTTAATTAGCGTGTGAGTTCATATAAGTGATAATATAGAATAAATAACATGTTTTAAGTTAGCAAGAATATACTAAAGCATCGGCAGAGCCACTTTTGCAATAGTTGTCTTGAGGATTCGCGATATGCGACGGCATAGCCGCCATTGCAAACGGGATCCTTTGTTTGTTAGTTGGTGATGTTAGCTTGATTTATTAGTTTGATTAAGATTATTAGAGGGTTTTTAGGGCTGAGGTTTCACATGATCAAGTGATCATGGATAGAAAATAGAAAAAGCTTGAGGGGATGAAGAAAGAATAAAATAAAAAGACGGTATTCAACTTCGGAGGGTTACTTACTTGTTTGATCTTCAAACCCTTGGAATCCTCTAAGGGATTTTCGAAATCTTCAAGGTTGGGAAGGGATTTCACAACTTAGGAGGGGTTGGGAGTGTTTGAGTGAGAATTAGCAAAGAAAACAAGATCCTAAGCCTCCTATTTAAACTAATGGTTGAAGGGGTGTAAATATGGAATGTCTTGGAAAGCAATTTAGGGTTTTAGGGCCCTCAAATCTGCGAAATTTTCCTCAATGGGGCTGGGTTTTTTGTGATTTATTGCTTGGGCTAGGTCCAAGAGTAGGTGGGTTGGGTCCTAGCTTGATCCGGTTGAGTGCGCGCATTCAAAAATTGCGATTTTAAGCATTTCTAAGCGAAATTGGCAAATGTTTTCAACATTAAAGTTGATTGTCATAACAAAAAGAGTATGTTTAGCTAAAAACATTTAAGTTAAAGTTATGTTATTCGCGTATAGTAGTTGGCGATCGGTGGGCGAGAAAACGGACTTTTTGATCGTTTTTTGAATTTCAGGATTTATTTAAGGAAAGTTTTGCAAACAAACTTTGTTTTAATTAAAGAAATGAATATTTTAAACATTTAAAACATAAATTAATGTCATGTTAAACGATTTGTCGGTCGTGGACGGTACGTAGTTAACGACGGTTTAAAAGGCGAACGATCGCACGAAAGTACTAACTAGTACTTTTAAGCATCAATTCACATTGAATGGGTTGTAAGAACATGTTTGAGATGTATGGGGTTGGTTCATGTGTATTTAATGTGTCATAAAGATCAATTAAGTCTACGTGCGATCCATGAATCAATCACAGATAAGTATAAGTCTTTGAAATCAAGCATAAACGTAATGTTTCACATGTGAACTAGTATTGTAACAACATCTGAATAGGATTTCAAGTAAAATGAAATGTCATGCGGATTTTCATTGATAAGTCTAGAATGAGTACAAGTAGTGAAAATCAGAAGTGTCATAGTCTCCCCTAGTTAAAAGAATTTCGTCCCCAAAATTCAACTAGTAGAGGCTGTAGGGTCTAGAAAGAGATGAGGGTACTTATGTTTCATTTGGTCTTCACGTTCCCAGGTGAACTCAGGACCATGCTTGGCTTCCCAACGAACTTTCACGATAGGGATGCGGCTACGCTTGAGTTGCTTGACTTCACGGTCCATGATTTCAACGGGCTTTTCGACGAAAGGCATAGAGTTGTCGATACGAACATCATCCAGAGGAACTTGAAGTGTGTCGTCAGCAAGGCACCTTTTAAGGTTTGATAGATGAAAAACGTCATGAACGTTACAAAGTTCGGTTGGTAGCTTGAGTCTATAGGCTACTGGGCCAATCCTTTCAAGAATTTCGAATGGCCCAACGAACCTAGAGGCTAGTTTTCCCTTCTTCCCAAATCGGACAACACCTTTCCAGGGGGAAACCTTGAGTAAGACTCTATCACCGACTTGAAATTCAAGGAGCTTCCTACGGTTGTCAGCATAACTCTTTTGACGATCGCGAGAGGCCTTGAGTCTTTCTTGAATTTGAAGTATCTTGTCGGTGGTTTCTTGAATGAGTTCGGGACCGGTGATTTGAGCGTCTCCGATCTCGGTCCAACACACCGGAGATCGACACTTCCTACCATATAGAGCCTCGAAAGGGGCGCACTTGATGCTCGTATGGTAACTATTGTTGTAAGAGAATTCGATGAGTGGCAAGTGTTGATCCCAACT
Organism: Smallanthus sonchifolius; assembly: GCA_023525975.1. NCBI lineage: Eukaryota > Viridiplantae > Streptophyta > Magnoliopsida > Asterales > Asteraceae > Smallanthus > Smallanthus sonchifolius. The sequence goes on along the minus strand of CM042033.1, from coordinate 55,734,250 downwards.
TCCTCCAAAGTCAATCACACAAGAACGGAGCATGTCTTCCAAGGTCTGTATGGTCCTTTCACTTTGACCATCAGTCTGGGGATGGTAAGCCGTGCTAAGGTTCAAACGAGTTCCCAAAGCTTTCTGTAAAGATTGCCAGAATCGAGAGGTAAAACGGCTATCACGGTCGGAGATAATGGATAGAGGGACACTGTGACGTGTCACGACCTCATTGATATAGAGTCTGGAAAGCTTCTCCATTTTGTAGTCCTCACGGATTGGAGAAAATGAGCGGATTTGGTTAAGCGGTCAACAATGACCCAGATGGAGTCATGACCACTAGAGGTTCGCGGAAGCTTAGTGATGAAGTCCATGGAAATTTGCTCCCATTTCCATTGTGGGATTTCGGGTTGTTGGAGAAGACCAGATGGTTTCTGGTGCTCAGCTTTAACTTTAGAGCAAGTAAGACACTTCCCTACATAGAGGGCGATGTCTTTCTTCATTCCTAGCCACCAATAAAACTCTTTCAAGTCGTGATACATCTTATCAGCACCGGGATGAACAGAATAACGGGATTTATGTGCTTCATCAGGGATAAGGGTTCGGAGCTCACTTGAGTCGGGGATCCAAATTCGACCCATGAAGTAAAGGAGATCATCGGGTTTGGGTTCCAAGTGCTTTTCGACACCACAATTCAAATCCTTCTTCAACTCATCATTTGCAACAACTTGTTTTTGAGCTAGGAGGATCTTATCTTTGAGACTGGTTTGGACCAACATTCCCATGACTCGTACACGGGTGGGTTTGATTCGGTCCTTACGGCTAAGGGCGTCAGCCACCACATTAGCTTTCCCCGGGTGGTAACAAATTTCGCAATCGCAGTCACTAAGTAATTCAACCCAACGTCGCTGCCTCATGTTGAGTTCTTTCTGGTTCAGAATATGTTGAAGGCTCTTGTGATCAGTAAAAACCACACATTTAGTGCCGTAGAGATAATGTCTCCAGATTTTCAAAGCAAAGACCACCGCACCCAACTCAAGGTCATGAGTGGTGTAGTTCTTTTCGTGAACCTTGAGTTGTCTGGATGCATAGGCTATGACCTTGTCTCATTGCATCAACACGCAACCAAGACCTTGGTTTGAGGCATCACAGTATACAACGAAATCATCATTGCCATCGGGAAGACTTAGAATAGGGGAGTTGCACAATTTCTGCTTAAGAGTTTGGAACGCATCTTCTTGCTTTTGTTCCCAGACGAAAGGCTTATTTTTCTGAGTTAATGTAGTGAGAGGCAGGGCAATCTTCGAAAAGTTCGGGATGAATCTTCGATAATAACCCGCCAAACCCAGAAACGAACGGATCTCAGAGGGTGTGGATGGTGTACTCCAATTCTTGATAGCGGTGACTTTGGCTGGATCGACGTGTATACCCTAGTTGTTGATCACGTGACCCAAGAAATGAATTTCTCTAAGCCAGAATTCACACTTGGAGAATTTAGCATAAAGTTGTTCCTTCTTCAAGAGTTCCAAAATCAGATTAAGGTGGGTTGTATGATCCTCTTTGGTTCGGGAGTAGATCAAGATGTCATCGATGAAGACAATGACAAATTGATCTAGGTAGGATTTGCAGACACGGTTCATGAGGTCCATGAACACCGCGGGCGCATTGGTTAACCCAAAAGGCATAACCATGAACTCGTAGTGTCCATAACGAGTTCTAAAAGCAGTTTTGGGAATGTCCTCTTCATGGACTCGGAGTTGATGATACCCAGATCGGAGGTCAATCTTCGAGAAACAAGTTGCTCCTTGCAGTTGATCGAAAAGGTCATCGATCCTAGGTAGCGGATAACGATTCTTGATGGTAAGCTTATTTAGTTCACGGTAGTCGATGCACATGCGGAAGGACCCATCCTTATTCTTGACAAAGAGAACCGGAGCTCCCCAAGGTGAGAAGCTCGGTCTAATGAATCCCTTGTCCAGCAGCTCTTGCAGTTGGCTAGATAGTTCTTGCATCTAAGAAGGGGCTAGGCGGTACGGAGATTTGGAAATGGGGTTAGCTCCCGGTAAAAGATCAATCCGAAATTCAACTTGTCGAGTTGGAGGGAGTCCATGCAAGTCATCAGGGAATACTTCCGGAAAATCTTGGATGATCGGTATATCTTGTAATTTCTTTTCTTCAGATTTCTCGACCACATGTGCCAAGAAAGCATAGTATCGCTTCCTTAAATATCTACGTGCCTTCATGCAGGAGATGAATTTCAAACCTTTGCAATAGCCCTGTCGCACCTTCACATCCAAGGTACTTGTGTTGGTTACAAGAGTTGAAGTGCTTGAAAGTACAAACACTCCCACTAGATCCTCCGGTGGAGTTGTTGATTTGAGTGACAATAGTGGGTAAGACCGCAGCAAGTTGTTGAGTGAGCAGGGTGGCTATGGCGGTGGTTTCGGCGGAGGCTTCACTGGTGTTAGCCACGGTGTTATCAGGATCACGACGAGGAGGCATTCTACGAAAAAGAAATCATAAGTCGGTAGTTAGGATAGACATTCAAGAATTAAAAGTGACAATATTTATAAATAAAATCACTCATTCATTAATATTAATGTCTTACAAGATAAATAAAACATATATTTAAAACATATATGTTGAATTACAAATGAAATATAAAGACAAAACTGACTAGTCAAAATTCAAGATTCGGATGAATGATACTAGTGAGACGTGTTTTAGCCTATAAGTGAGCACTCACTCCAAGGGTCCCCAGGTAAGTGCGACTCGTAACGAACGTGCCTCACTTTCCTTTGACAAGACACCCAGTGTACAGGCGCTCACCCTTCCAGATTACACGTGTCTCTAGTATCACTATCCAAGCCTTTGATTTTGATGAGAACATTATGGATTGGGCCTTGCCCAAGAGTTGGATTCAGCTTCACAAGTCAGCTTTCTTTTCTTGAACGGGAGTTGGGCCTCAGAAGTGGTTCCAACATGGCTCTCTTGGTCTTCGGATTCCGAATCACTTGATATGTTGATTACTTCAGGCTTCGGTGCAGGCCGGCTTGTCGCATCGAAGAATAACTCGGGCTTGACATTATGTTTCGAGGGTAGCAGGCTTCCAGAGAAAGATGATCGTGGTGAGATTAGCCTACTCCAACTAATTGGGCTTTGGGACCCATCATCGGAAATAAGGCTTGAATTGCTAGAGATGTCAGCAGAGTACGACATACTAAAGATAAGAGAGTTAGTGGATTAGAATCACATAAGCATATAAGTTTCAAAGGGGAGCTTAGGTTATAGTCTAGGTCAAATGGTTGCCTAATTCTCTATAACCACGGCTCTAATACCAATCTGTCACACCCCAACCGTGCATCTTAACCACGGGTGCGACTTAATTGACAAAAGAACACAATGGAATAAAGACATTTACTATTAAAGTTTCATAATATTAAAAAAATCCCAATTACATAAGTTTCGAATTAAACCAAACAGATAACATGTTCAAAAGACAAGTAACTTAAAATAAGATTCTTCAATTGATATCTAGGCAAATCCTATGTGATATTGACTTGACCTATCACGAGCTTAATCACCTGAAACATGTACGAAAAACAAGTGTCAACTAAAAATAGTTGGTGAGAAATCACAGGTTTAATAAAAGTATAAGTTTGGCAAAGGTGACAATTCATATTCCAAGATCATCATATAGCACGTAATAAAACAAACACATGATTAGCAAATCCAACCTAAAATGATGAGTAACGAATAAGTGGTACAACTCGCAAGTTGCACTGATAACGAATAAGATGTCCAACCAAAAGTTGTCCATGAAGTATATGCGGTTTCCATCCTATGGCCCATATCTGTACTACCGTTGGCTTGAAAGTTTCAAGTTAAGGATTTGCAAGTTTAACGTTTATCATGTTGTGTTCATTTACTCACATACATATATGATTCGCTTGTTTTAGAATTGTTTGAAAACGTGTTTTAATGCGTGCCAACGCGTACATGTTTCCCCCAAAACGATTTGAATAAAGTGGGGCTATAAAGTCTCACCTTGAAAGCTAGACGAGATAAGAAACTTGAACGAATAGACGAGATGAATCACGGACCAGACCCTAAACAAATAAATAAACCAGTTTTAGGGTAGGTTTGATGGTTACGAGTGTTAGATAGGCGGTTCGGGTCATAAGATTAAGAATTAGTTGCAAAAATAGAGTTTTAGTTGATTTTCAGATTTGGACAGCAAAGTAGCTGAACAGAAACGGGATTGTTAAAAATATCAAACGACGTCTAAAAATTATGAAATTTTACAGGGAATCATTTTAAATCGTTCCGAAGAAGTTTCGTTTAGAAATTTTTTCCATTTGAGACTCGGATCATAGCCAAAATAGTCCAACAAGACAGAAGGTACTGAAAAAGGTTTCTGTTCCGTTTTGGCTACTACGGAGTCATAATTTTGAATTAGAAAACAATCCAATTATGGTTGGAAAGGAAATTTGACGAACTACGTCATGGAAATTGAGTTTGCTCAGTTTAGATTAATTATGGTTAAGTTACGCTCAGATAAATTCAGCACAGTTTCTGTCCAAAATCAATGGTTGCACTTAAGTGGTCCGTTTAGGGTTTTAAGATTACCGAACGCGCAAATAAAAATTCGACGAATGTTATTATGTTATTATAATACATAATATAATCAGATTAGGTTAGACAAAACGTCCCGTGTCACCGGTCTAGCCATGATATTCACATAAGCGTTTTGGAGAATCACAGAATGCAATCGGCATAGCCGACACGAGCAAGCGGATTCTATATTTAATTAGCGTGTGAGTTCATATAAGTGATAATATAGAATAAATAACATGTTTTAAGTTAGCAAGAATATACTAAAGCATCGGCAGAGCCACTTTTGCAATAGTTGTCTTGAGGATTCGCAGAATGCGACGACATAGCCGCCATTGCAAACGGGATCCTTTGTTTGTTAGTTGGTGATGTTAGCTTGATTTATTAGTTTGATTAAGATTATTAGAGGGTTTTTAGGGCTGAGGTTTCACATGATCAAGTGATCATGGATAGAAAATAGAAAAAGCTTGAGGGGATGAAGAAAGAATAAAATAAAAAGACGGTATTCAACTTCGGAGGGTTACTTACTTGTTTGATCTTCAAACCCTTGGAATCCTCTAAGGGATTTTCGAAATCTTCAAGGTTGGGAAGGGATTTCACAACTTAGGAGGGGTTGGGAGTGTTTGAGTGAGAATTAGCAAAGAAAACAATATCCTAAGCCTCCTATTTATACTAATGGTTGAAGGGGTGTAAATATGGAATGTCTTGGAAAGCAATTTAGGGTTTTAGGGCCCTCAAATATGCGAAATTTTCCTCAATGGGGCTGGGTTTTTTGTGATTTCTTGCTTGGGCTAGGTCCAAGAGTAGGTGGGTTGGGTCCTAGCTTGATCCGGTTGAGTGCACGCATTCGAAAATTGCGATTTTAAGCATTTCTAAGCGAAATTGGCAAATGTTTTCAACATTAAAGTTGATTGTCATAACAAAAAGAGTATGTTTAGCTAAAAACATTTAAGTTAAAGTTACGTTATTCGCGTATAGTATTTGGCAATCGGTGGGCGAGAAAACGGACTTTTTGATCGTTTTTCGAATTTCAGGATTTATTTAAGGAAAGTTTTGCAAACAAACTTTGTTTTAATTAAAGAAATGAATATTTTAAACATTTAAAACATAAATTAATGTCATGTTAAACGATTTGTCGGTCGTGGACGGTACGTAGTTAACGACGGTTTAAAAGGCGAACGATCGCACGAAAGTACTAACTAGTACTTTTAAGCATCAATTCACATTGAATGGGTTGTAAGAACATGTTTGAGATGTATGGGGGTGGTTCATGTTTATTTAATGTGTCATAAAGATCAATTAAGTCTACGTGCGATCCATGAATCAATCACAGATAAGTATAAGTCTTTGAAATCAGGCATAAACGTAATGTTTCACATGTGAACTAGTATTGTAACAACGTCTGAATAGGATTTCAAGTAAAATGAAATGTCATGCGGATTTTCATTGATAAGTCTAGAATGAGTACAAGTAGTGAAAATCAGAAGTGTCACAGGGACAATGTGTGTTTCAACTGTGGGGATGGGAGACTGTGTTTATCTTAGATTAGTGAGTCTGTTTAGATTAGTGAGTCTGTTTAGGTTGTTTTCATTTTAAAAAAATATAAAAAAAATTCAAAAATGTCCTTTGAATTAGAGTTTTTGCAATCAAAATGGAAGATGATATGTATAAATGGAAATGCTTTTGTGAATTTAAATGAATTAAATGATAGAAAACGCGTCTAATCTGTGATGTTTTGGTAGACCCAACCTAATAGAAAAGCTTAAATATCCTGTGAGTGTTGTTTAGGTTAAATAAATGAATTAAATCATGATGTCTTGTGGGTATTCATCTTAGGGGTGTCGGTAATACTGAAACTGTCAACATAGGGGAATAGGTACCATGTTAAGTTAGAATTTAGAGGTTTTTGAAATTTCTTGGCAAACCACTCTATTTTTATGAAAATAAATCCTAGATTCGGTGGCGCCTGCATCCATAGTTCCATATTTCATGAGCTTAAGTATTTAGAATTATAAGTTTTGCTTATGTGTTACCCTCCGGGATGGTGACTTGGAGAAAACACCACTAAGTAATTCTTGTGTGCTTTATTGATAGAACTGTAGTCTATGTGTTACCTTCCGGGATAGTGACTTGGTTGAAACGCCTCTAGACGAAAGTTCATTTGTTTAATTTATGCTCATATCCATCCATTCATCCATTAATCATCTTAATTTCTAAAAACCTGTAAATCTTAGTTTAACGTGGTGGGAAATCTATATGGTTTAACCCAGGCCTAGACATGACCTTGAGACGGGATTAGGTAGAGCTGTAGCTTTTGAGTGTGAGTCTCATAGATAGATTGATGTGCTGTGTAATGTAATAATAGAACTCAAAGCGGGGGCTTGATAGTTGGTGGTTGGGTTTAATCGGACAAGATACCAATTGTTGCTTTTTAACGCGTGATTATGTCTGTGCTAATGAAATTATAAGATTGTTAAGGCATGTATTCCAGTTATGATTCCATTACAAAGTCTTTTTCGGGGACGAAAAAAGGTTAAGTGTGGGGATGTTTGATGTGTTGCAAAACACACCTCTTTATCCTTGTGTTTTAGAGCTTTTTTAACATAGTTTTATAGTCGTTTAGAGTTGATACTTAGTTATGTGTTGGTTTGTAGGTAATCGGGTGAGTTTGGAGCTAAAACGATCAAGATATGTGAAGGCACGAGAAAACGAGGAGAAACAACTAAAGCCCGAAAACTTTCTATCAACATATGCCTCTCGCGGTACGCGAGAGGTGGGCCCCAAGGCGTCGCGGTACGCAAGAGCAAGGCTCTCAGGAAATTTTAGCCTGACTCTTTTGGCTCTGGAGGTACGCGAGAGGATAGCCATCTGGGCCTCACGGTACGCGAGAGACCCCAGTTTCGTGGATTTTGACCTAATTTAATGTTTTAACAGACTAGAACCTTCCCATAAGTTGGAGAGTCGATTACCAGCCGTCTGGATTAAAGAAAGAGGCGATTTTGAGAAGGGAAGAAGCAACAAGAGCCAAAGTTCGAAGCTTTATCGATCGGGTTGGTTCTTTCTAGCTCGTTCGGGTTACGATCTTTGATTTCTTGTTTACATTGGTTTGATTTGGATTATGTTTAAGACTTTTATGGTTTGTTTTCTGGTTTTGAACATGTTTCTTGGCTAGACCATAGTAACTATCTAGGTTTTGATGAATGTTTGATTGATTTGTGGATTTCTTTCGGTTTATGTTTATTCTTGATGGATTTATGATAAAGTAAAAAACTTGATTTCAACTGGTATGATGTTTATGCATATTTAACTCTGATTTGCAATTGGTTTGTGTTTCACATGCGTTTTGTTGAATGTTTTTCAAGTAATAGATGCATGTTAGGTTACTTACTGTGTGTTTGTAACTAGTTTGTGGATAATTGATATCATCGTTCATAGAAACATAGATTGAGAGTATCTTAGGGTTAGGTGTTCTTCCTATCTCGATAGCTGAGAGGGAGAGATAGTCGGGTATTCCTTGGTATTAGGGATTTTAGGTCAGTTGCTCTGAAAGGAGGGTTTCCTAGGGGTTCTTAGCATCATTGATATTCCGTGTCATACCGAGAGTTGTCAGGTTACCCTGTGTGTCTTACGGCATATTGAGATATTGCGACTAAGAGGTAATTTATCTTTAGAGTACTTTAGCATCGTTGGAAATAACTGAGAGGTGATCCGACCAACCGGTGAGTTTACACGTTCCTTAGGGTCTCCTATTAGGTCACACCTGGAGAATGATCGGGGATCCTTAGGTTGTCTTAGGGTTTCGTATTCAAAGATCCCGATTCCATCATGATTGTCATAACCGAGAGAAGTTCATGTTTAGCAAACAGGATTCTTACCTAAATAGTGCTTTCTCCATTATTGATCTCATCCGTTTCTTCTGTTTGATAGTTGGTGTCGTTAAAGAGTTCAGTAGTTAATCATCAGTGGTAGAATCACAATAAAACCCCCCTTTTAAATCAGTTTAGTTAATTGAATCAGAGTCTAGGTATAGTTGTCACTAGTGTCTCGTGGGTTCGATATTCGAACTTTCATTAGACTTTACTGCAGTCGATAGGTACACTTGTCTGTTATGTGGTTTAGTATTAGGATAGTTTATAGTTATTAATAAAGTGTATATGTTAGGTTTTATATAGACCTTCCAAGCGACATCACCTGTCCCCAGAAAAAATAGCTTTAAAGCTTGTCATTTTACTCATTTGAAAAAACATTTTTCTAAAAAGTTTTTTTACGTTTAAAAAACACTTTCTGTAAAATATATTAAGATGTATTTAAAAAAAAATTAACTAGTATTTTATTTTTGGAGCAATTACATATATCTCTATAAATTTCATAAATTACATATATACTCAACTCAAAATATAAATTACATATATTCTCTTCTTTAAAACTAAAAAATATCAAATATACTCATTTTGATTTATTTTATTAAAAATAAATTACTTAATAAGTATTTTACCTTTTTTTCATTAAAATTTAAAATTTTCAAATTTAAATTTCTAACTAGTTTTTATACCTTTTTTCTTCGATTTTTGCTTATTTTTTTCAGTTTTTTTTTTGCCTTTTTTCGTTTTTTACTTCTTCTTTTTGACTTTTTTTTTATCGGTTTTTTACTTTTTTTTTCGAAAATCACCAAAATGTACAAAATATGTGTCAAAATAACAGTATATATGTAATTTAAGTTTTGAGTTGGGTATATATGTAATTATGTTTTAAAATAAGGGTATATACGTAATTCTCTCTTTTAAAATAAGGAGATATATGTAATTTAAATTTTGGGTTAGATATATATGTAATTAGGTTTTAAATAAGGGGATATATATTCCACCTTTATTTTTTTACAAAATGTTTTTAAAAAATAACCATATAACGTTTTTATAAAAAAAACGACAAAAATGTTTTTTACTTTTTTTAAAAAAAAAACTCTACTACCAAATTCGAACTGAAGTCATCGTAAGTCCGCCACAACCATCACTACCAAGTTGGACCTACCAACGGACGGTACTCGTCACTTAAGGGTGTGTAAAAAAACCAAAACTAGACTATATCTGTAACCAAGAAAACTGAACCGAATTATGAATTCAGTTTTCGCTTCAGTTAATGGATATACATTTTTTTTAATTCGGTTTATTCGTTTAACCGAATAAGAGATAACTATATATGTTGAATTCGGTTTATACATTTTTTTGAATTTGGTTTATTCGATTCCCCTATTACAACTAGGGGTGTTCAAAAATATCCGAATCCGAAACCGAACCCGAATTATCCGAAAATCCGAACTATCCGAAAATTCGGATATCCGAAATTTCGGATTCGGATATTGATTTTGAAAATTTTCGGATAGTTCGGATATCCGATATCCGAAATATTAAATTTTGTTATTTTTAATTATTTATTATATTTAAATATATATATAACACCTTGAGAAACCCTAATCACCCAATCTGTTGTTCCGCGCCTCTCTCCGCTGCTCACTACTCAACGCCTCTGAGAAACCCTAATCACAATTTTCGACTGTCGTCTGCCGTCCAATCTGTTCTTCCACGACATTGAAAGGTATTACATTATTTTGCTTCCAATAGATTACCTCTTCAATTTTTGTGTTTAGTTCTTTGATTTTTGTTTAAATGACTATATAATCTGTTGGATCTAGTTGAAGGGAACATTGATTACAAACATAAAGAATAAAAATTAATCTGTATACATCTTCAACTGAATTTTTTGTTTAGATGATAAAAGTCTTCAATGAACTTTTCTGTTTAGATGATAAAAACGATGAACTGAATTGTGTCTATCTTGCTCTGTTTGTAGGTGTTGAGGTTAAAAAGAGGTCAAGACAAAGTTTTACATCTTTTATAGGTATAAAACTTTTCTTTTTTGCATTTGTGTTACTTACTTTTGGAGCGTTGCATTATCTAATAGTTGTAGCATTTGTTTATTTAATTTACAGATTAGATTGTTTTCAAGTTTTAAATGGACATTAATGATGCAAGTAATCCCAACTTTTGCAGATTGATTCAGGTGTTAAAACTTGGTTGTATGATAAATCTTGCTAAATTTTGATGTTGGTATCATTTTTTAAGAAAAAAGTCCTAAGTTTTTTGTTTTGATTACTTGCTGTATAGATCAATTTGTTTTGTATGTTCAAGAAATCTATAGCAGTTGTTGAATTCTAGCATTTCTAGTAACTTTCATGTTGTCTTTTTTTGTAGATTTGAATTGAGGTCGAGTGATCCATCAAAAGCTGCAAGCTTTTTCATGGGAATTATTGGGTTTGTCTGGTTGTAAGATGACACTATTTTAAATGATTCTGAATCAAAAGCTCCATAAAACTTGCGTGTTATATGCTTGCTTGTCCAATTCATTTAAGGGGATATATGAAACAAAAGAAGGGTTGGATTTCAACTTCATCCTTCAGATGGGATGTGTTTGTAAAGTGAATAAATCAGGTAAGAAATGGAATGCAAAAGGTGGATGGAATTCAAGTGAATTGCATATGAAAACCACCACATAATGCTCAATATAATTGTCTATTTCTTTCATCTACTTATATAATAAGTAACTGACTAGTTGTGGTTTGTATGCAAGGTTAGAAGGATGGATTTGCTCATTTGCTTGGATTGAAGTAATCTGAAAAAGAAACCAAAATACTCCTGATTTGTTTTTGAATGTTCTTTTTATTTATCTTTGTATTTGTTTTGAATGTTCTTGTTGTTTAAGTTTGTATTTGGATGTAATTTATTGTTTGGATGTTGGAACATATTTAATTTTTCCAGAATTTAATATAGTTATTAAGATTTATTTTTTCAGAATTCGGATATCCGCTTTACTATCCGAATCCGTATCCGAAATTTCGGATACGGATTCGGATAGTGAAATCAACTATCCGAAAATTTCGGATATCCGGTTTTGAACACCCCCAATTACAACATATCAATTTGGTTCAAATTGATTTAGTGGAGTTAAATGGAAGATTGAACTAAAAATGTACATGTCTTCGGTTATCTTCTTCATTGGCAAGAACTATGAATCTTTAAAACACAAATAAAGTGGAGCTGGTATCATCCTCTACTTCTTGTTCATCTCTTCTGTCTTATGTTCTTCAATAGCATATTGTTCTTGCTCAATCTAGTACAGAGGCTGAGTACCATGCTTTTGCTCATACTGTTACAGAGATTGTTGGATTACATATGTTTTACAAGATTCTTCCCTGTATGTCAGTTGTATGGTGTGACAATATTGGTGCCACTTATTTAGTGGTCAATCCGGGGTTTCAACGACGCACCAGACATCTTGAGATTGATCTACATTTTATCCGAGATATGGTTCTGGCTTAGTCTCTTAGTGTTCGCTACATGCCTACTACCCCTCTGGTTAATATTCTAATCAAAGAGTTGTCATCCACTCGACTGACACCCTTAGATCCAAACTTCACGTTGATGCACCACGTTCAACTTGAGGGGCATATTACAACACATATACAGTTTCTTGTATACAGTTAGCTAGTTTGTTACTGTAAGTTGTATCAGTTTATTGTGTTTTTACATCTCCTATATTTGAATATATATAGTAGATCATATGTACTCTTCATTGACTCGTTGAGATAGATGGAGATCATATTATTTTATTATTATTTTATTTGATATTCCTAAATGTTGTTCAGTTATTTCAACATAAATGAACTACGCATGAAAAGACCTAACCATTAACAATCTTGAACATGTATGGGTTTGTGAACATATATATATAATGAACCATCTAATTAACTTAAAACCATAATGCCATACATGATCCTTCGTATTCGGTCCATACCGTCCAAACATACACAAACAGGAATTAAACCATGTTGCAGTAAAATTAAGTTTTTAAAAAGCAGTTGTTGCATAATGTAGACGTGAAAATATGTATATGTTGCTTAAAATTTTCAAAAAGTAGTGTAAACCCTAACAAAAACTAGAAAATCAATTGTCAAATGATCCTTGCACCAAAACTATTAGTGAGTCCTTAAATAAATATGTTAGTCGAATAGGGAAATGACGCTCTAATTTTTTTCTTATTATTTTTTTATAACAGCTCATAATCTGCTTTTATTAATCATTTTGAACCCAGGGGCGGATACAGATTATTAGAAGGAGCGGACAGGCACCCCGTAATCCAGCCAACCATTCATCAAAAATTTTCAAAATTTGTTTGTAAAACCAATTTAGGCTAATTCGGAAGGGGGAAGGGGATGATGCAAAACAAAATTAATTGTAAAACAAAATTAAAGGTAAGGTCACACTTACAAAACAAAATAAAATATCAAAACCTAGTTTTGACTTCATTCACCGGAAATAAGAAAAACTGTTGGGGATTTCCATTATTTTGAATTTTTTTACATAAAATTTCGATTAAATATTTTGTTGTTAAATCAATTTTTCTTATTTAGTTTAATTTCTCAATGTTAATTTTATTACTTATTTGGTTAACTAATTTAAAATAATTATTAAAGTTAAACAGACTTTGTTAACATGCGGTCAGAACACTTGTATAGTTTCTTGTTTAATTTGACCTGACCCATTTTCGACCTACCCATTTTTCGCCACCTCTACCGGATATTCCTGGATCTGTCACTATTTGAACCATCGACCTCTTGGATAGAATAGAGGCACCTTACCGCCAGGATAATTAACACGGCCTTTTTTAATGAAAATATTACCATTTTTGTAATGGATAGGGTTTCTAAATACAAGCTATAAAAAAGGATGTCAGCAGAGATCTTATAAGAAATACTAATGTTTTAACGTACAATATCAATACAAAGTGATTAAGTTTGAAAGAGGATGATTATGGAAAGATGAATTATTTTATGAAAGAATTTTTAGAACTATCAAAAGTAGAACTTTTGCTTGTGTTAATTATTGCGTAATACATAGGAGATGAAAAGGAAGACTCGTAATTTTGTGAAGAATGCAGAGTCGAGTTTTAACTTTAAGGTAGTGTTTGGTATACATGAATGGATTGTGGAATGGAATGAGTCATTACGTTTGAATGAAACAAAACATGTTTGGTAGTCACATAGGAATGGAATGAACCATTACATAAGGAATGTGATTCCTTCACTTTTAATAATTTTCATTCTTTGGGGTATGAGTATTTTTTTTTCATTCCTTCAAGAAATGAAATGATTTTTTTTAATTAATGACCCAAACCATGGTCCGACCAATGAACTGACCCATGACCCGACATATGACTCGACCCATGACCCGACCCGTAACCCGACCCATGAACCAACCCATGACTTGTCCTATGACCCGACCCATGCTCAAACCCATGACCCGACACATGAACCGACCCATGACCCGACCTATGCCCTAACCCATGACCCTTCCCATGACCCGACCAATAACCCGAACCATGACCCGACACATGAACCGACAAATGACCCGACACATGAACCGACCCATGACCCGACACATGAACCGACCCATGACCCGACCTATGCCCTAACCCGTGATCGAACCTTGACCCGCCATGACCCGACCAATGGTCCGTCCCATGACCCGAACCATGAACCGGCTCATGGTTTTATAGATCTTGAGTTTGAATCTTGTTGTTTGAGTTTTGTTTTTAGCCTAAATCGTGTGAGTTGGGTCAGGTTTATCCAATCTGAATAACAGGTTTAGATTTGCCTTGTTAAAAAAAATAAAAATTCTTATAAGTGTACATTTCTTCTTTAATATAAAAAATATATATAATTCTTGAATATCTTCATAATTACTCATATTTAAATGGGGGAAGGTTCCGCTAAGAAGTGGTTTTTCGCTAAGAAACGCTAAGAAGTGGGTCAAACGAACTCCGATTGAGCTCATTCGAGCGGCGTTGGAACCGTCTCATCGAACTCTAATCCGGACCCAAAAACCTAAACCCCCCTCCACCCGCACCCCTAAAAACCTAAACCCCCCTCCAACCCACCCCGAAAAGCCTAAAACCACCACCCCCACCCCCCAAAAACCTTAACCCCCCACCCCACCCCCCCCCCCCCAAAACCTAAACCCACCCCCACTCACCCCCAAAAACCTAAACCCCCACCCCTTAAAAAAACCTAAACCCTAAAATCTAAACCCTAAAAACTAAACCATAAAAACTAAACCATAAGGCTAAAATCCTAAAATTCAATGCTAAGATCTAAACCATAAAAGCTAAACCCTAAAAGCTAAGATGGTAGAGTTCGGCGATACGGTTCCAACGCCGCTGGAATGAGCTCAATCCGAGTTCGTTTGATATCATTTCTTAATGTTTTTGTCACTTTTTAGAGTTTTTAGACGAAAACAACTTCTTATTTGATACTCCCTCTATTTAACTGATGGTATGAATCTGAATACATTTATATGGCATGAAGCCATGATAGAAAATGCATGCTCAAAATACATGGATGTGTTACTTGGAGTACATACACGCCACTACAAACACAGACTTTTTATGAAAGCTGTCAAATCAATCATATCCTTCATCATACTACTGTCGATCTCAAAAATAATTTGAAATTATATTTAACTTTTTTCATGTTTGTACATAACTTAAATATTTTTTTCTTTAATATTTTTCTAGTTTCTTGATAATATATCAATAATTTAAAACTGTTTTGAAAAATAATATTTGTTTAAAATCAGTTTATTTGATATATATATCATTTTTATTGTAAAAATGTATTGATTTAGAATGACTTAAAAGTGAAACAAGTTAAATAATTAGAAGTATTGTTTATTAAAATATCATCATTATTTAATGATATATTTTACCAATCTTGTAAATATTTAATTATCTACAAAATATTTTGTAACAAAAATTTAAAACTCTTTTCGTTTTTCAAACGTATCTCCTAAGAGCATTCACAGTAGATTCCCCTATATTTATGTGAGTAAGTTCCCTATATTTTACGGGATGGTTTAAAATGGTTGTGATTGGAACAGAGAGAAAAAGTATAAATTTTCTGTATATTTGGGGGAAACACTGTTTACACGCATAATTTTTTAATATATTTTGAAAATGGTTGTGAGTTGAGCAGAGAGAAAAGGTAATAATAAAGATATAAAAAGTATTATTTAATTAAAAAGAGAAAGAAAAGATAGTGATTTTAGTGTAATTATGGGTTGGAGATAGGGGGGACTAGTGCGAATGCTCTAACTTGACTCAAAATCTTAGATGATGAATTAATTTGATTTGGGTATAAGCATGAATGCATCATCATAACGTAAATTAGCCATGGATGTTCGTTATTACAAGTTTTACGAAATACAAAAAGAAAAAGAAAAAGAAAATTCATTTACATGCCATTAACTTAAAAAGTTAATCACACAAATAGTGTGCATATAACTTGGCATAAGTCACACATTTTAATTTTAAGTTTAAGTTTAAAAAGATTATATTTTTGAATTATGCAGTTTAGGTTCTATCGCCAACTTTCAATTAATAAAAACATAAGAAGATTAAATTAAAAAACCCGCACAACCCTTTGTTAAATACCGCCAACAACCACCTCCCTAATTTTTCTTTTATCTTTTTTTAACGGCATATTTTTTATTTTATTTTTTATTTTTTATTTTTTATTTTTATTTGTCTTGGGTAAGGTTAAACCTATAGCCTTTTGATTATGAAACTCTCCTTTTATCACTACATCCAACCCTCTGCCGTGTTCGGTGACCGGCGGCGTCCAAGCCGTATTTCACAAACTTCAGTCAAGTCAAAACTAATTAACTAAAACTACAAGGTTCTAAAATATTCTCTTCCCAATTCAAATAAGCATCAATACAACTTTTATAGCAAATGATCTCTAGCTCAGTTGGTCAATGGCTCCTTAATTAGACTGATGCATCAGGATTTTTACACATGAGAGATCATGGTTTGATCCCTGCTAGGAGGGTTTTATCCCTCAAGTCTAATTGTGGGCCGTTTTCTGTGGGGTTTTTTCCTTGAACGCTCGCCAACCTCGACGCCATATGGGCACGGTTAAGACAACATATTGGCAAGGGTTGGTTGAGGTTTCCCCATGTGACGGGGGATGCGTAACGCTATTCAACATTTTCCGTTCAAATAAGCATCAATACAACTTTTATAATGGAAGCGAAAAAAGAAAAATAAATAAAAGCTAATCAATATATTTATACAATGGCTCGTCAAGAAAGGACGAGAGGGAGAAGAGAAAGAAAGTCGTCACACAAGGGGATGACGTGGGAAGATGTCAATAACCAGTCAAGAACTGGCAGCAAAAGCGGCGAAGAGGGATAGGAAGGGAAAAAAAATTTAGTAAAAACCCTCAAAGCTCTAGTATCATACTGAATAATAAAAACTCCGTAAAGCAATATGTATTACTCATCAATTATTATAAGAGTACGATGAATATAATTACTAGGAAACTTTAATCAAACAATATCTCTTAATAATGGTAAATATTATAACAATAAATCTTAACGTTGAATGCATGGTTGTTATGTGCTATTTATAACTATTTTTTAATTATGAGGGTAACATATCATTTTATGCAAATTTAATGGAGTTACTAATATTAATAAAAAAATTTAAACCCATACATGAATTTGAAACCTACTTTATTAATAATAGAGGGCAATCCGTTCAGCAATCAATTACAGAACATAAAACCATCATACCTAAAGTGTAAACCAAATTAACGTTTATCTCAAACCAATTTGTTTCGACTGTTCGAATTTAAACAGCCTTGCTTTGCAGCCCAAAATGTGTAATATTATTCTTTGGCACGAAGAATGTTTCTGTAACAGAAATTAGTTCCATAACTCACTATTGTGAGGGGTAAAAAAAAGTATAGGCCAAATTAATAAGACGGACTCGCACCATGTTTTTATCTTTATTATGAATTATAATAAATAAATAATTTTATCTGTTTTGTTGACTTTTATTAAAATTTAAATTTTTGTTTAACACATAATTTTTATTAAATAATAATAAAATATAAAATCAACTAAAATCACTACATTTTCTCTTTTTTAAGAAAATAATATTTTTTTATATCTTTACCGTTACCTTTTTCTCTCTCCCACTTCCACTCCCACACTCACACTCACAACCATTTCTAAAAAATATTAAAAAATTTAAATATTTAAACAATGTTTTCACAAATATATAAAAAAATATATATTCTCTCTCTGCTCCACTCACAACCACTTTAAAACACTTTTTAAAATATACAAAACCGACTCGCAAAGATATACCAATCCCGCGGTGAATGCTCTAAACCAAAGTACTTATCTCAAACCGATTTGTTGACTGTTCGATTTCAAACAGTAACTTGTTTTCCAGCCCTAAATGTGTTTGAACTAATAAACAATTATAAAATGAAAAAGCCAGTTAAGACGAAAGTGAAGTTGCACCAAAACAGAAACTTAGCAACTAGTAGAAATAGTCGATCACCATGTTCATTCTATCAACAGAAAAAAAAAAAGATTATATTGACCGACATAGAAGACGGTGGACCACAACACCCCTTCCATGCCCCACCTGGTTCAGGTGCTCAAGTCCACCACCCTACCCACACTATCACTATCTTCTAAACCTAAACAACATACACGCAAATGATGATCACCACCCGAAAACCCTAATTCTCATTTTCACCAATGAACACACTTTCCCACTGTCAACATCCTCGAACAAATCTCACCAGAGCCATCTCTTGCCGGGTCAAACCACACCGGCATGTCGTCTTCTGAGCCGTAAGTAAAATCCATACCCTTACAGTTATTTACCAAAGCTTCTTTCCCCTAAAAGTTACACAAACACACCTAGTAAAAAGTCAACGAATTGAATGTGTTGTTAATATTTATTTAATTTAAAATACCTGAATCCTGGCTCTTGAAATTTCAGCGACTTTTAAACTATCAAAACGGTTCCACCCTTTCCCATTAAAAGCATCTCGAAATTTCAATGCCGCTTCAGGACTCGTAAAGTTAGCAAATGCGAACCCAGCGTTGGTTCGGCGACTATCAAAACACAAAGTTACACCAAGAACACGCAGCAAATTTTAAAGTAAAATAAATAACGAAGAAACAACTTACTTGAAATCAATCGGTAGGTAGAGAAAATCATAACTGGACACAAATCCCTTGTCACCATCTTTAATCTTCTTGTTCTCGGCTTCACAGTGAGCATCTAATGTCTGGATCAACAACTTCCGACTGCAAATAAAAACATTTCCATTTCAAGAAAAGTAGAAAAAAGAACATTAAATGTGACAGAAACAGTCGTCATAAATGATAATTTACGTGTATTTATTAGGCACGTTCTTGATCATCAAGGAAGTGGTATTTGTTTCCAATGGCAAACTTATCTGATACTCTCTCCGAGAGTTTTTCCACCTGGTTCTTTCAAACCCTAGTTTCTTCTCTGGACACTTCGGCCGCCATTTCATCTGTTTGGCATCAGAAGCCGCCGCCTTGTGATATTTGGGGATTCTGGGTCCTGACGCGACAGGGGTTAGTGGGAGGTTAATCTTTTTGGCCGGCACCGGCTGTGGATGAGAGACCGAGAATGGCTTCCGAGGCGCCGGTTGGAGGCGTATGTTGTATGTACAGAAAGGCGGTGGGATGGCGGTGTACGGCTGGGGCGGTGGGAATGCGTATAAGAAGAAACTAGCAGGGATTTTAATGTACGGTGAAGCATTGGGGTCTAAGGGTTTGTAGGAATGTGATTTTTTCGCCATGGTTAGAAAGCTGGAATGAATTAGGTTGTGGAGAGGATTTATATTAAGATGATGATGATGGATATTGAGGAGAGAGAGTATTTTGTAAGTTTGTAATGATGGAGAGAATTAAATGCACGTATGGTGTTTAGACGGCGAGGTTTCCATTTTGCTTGATTGCCTGCCTGCCTCCCTGACTTCCCCTATAATCTCTCTGTCAGATTCAGGATCTCTTTGGAGATGCAGCCAAAACACATTTTCTTTTTTCTTTTTTATTAAGACGATTCTAAACGGGTGATTCTAACCACACACGAAATATTGCTAATCGGACCCGTCGTCGTCCTATACGCCCTCGTATAGGGCAATACGAGGGCGTATAGAATTCAGTCACTGTCAACAGAATGCCACGTGTCATTCTCTGTCTGACGGCTGGTCCAATACGTGACGTATTGACCTATACGCAGCGTATGAGGCACGGGTTATATTTTTGCTTCAAAAGTTGGAAGAGTTGTTCGTTTATGAATCCTATACGTGGCGTATTGACCTATACGCCACGTATAGGTATTTTTTATTTAATTATAATTTTTTTATTTTTATTTTTGCTTCAAAAGTTGGAAGAGTTGTTCGTTTATGAATCCTATACAGGGATTTTAAGCGCGGGCCCTGCGGGAATCGGTGCGTGATGCGCATGCCGCTCACTGTGCGACGGTCTAATCGGACAGGGGGAATGGCCGGTGACATCGCAGGCTCATGCACGTCAAATGGTGTAACCGAGCACATGATCTGCGTGATGAAAGCACCGCCATACAAAAGCCCGCGCTTCTGCCGCATATAGGCAGATGCAAAATAAAGTGCAAGGCACGTCGATAGGTCGCACCGCCTGCCAGTAAGCAGACAATAGAGAAAGAAGAGGTTTCTATCGGTGCACCACTCACGGCTTTTCAGACGCGGTGCGATCGACGTCGAAATAAGCCGGTGCAGATATCTATACAAAGGGTCTCTAATACCCGAGACCCTCCCCTTGGTAACCAACCAAGGACTATCTGAAATCAAGCCCCAAAAAACAAGGAGTTCCTCCTTGTCCACCTCCGTCACCGCCTCTTCAAAAAGTGGCGTGACCGTCTCAAGCTCGTGGTAGAAACCCGTCGTGACGGCCCACTGACGGAGGGTCTGACGGTAAACGATCCCAAAGATCGAAAAGGAAATATGATCCGGATCCATATCCGGCGCCTCCCCGGGAAGAGGCTCTAGCCCAGCCTCTGAGAAGATGAACGTCGAAAGAAACTTGACGACCACCTCTCGGTAGGTCTCCGTGAACGATAGATCAAAAAGACGCGACCATGGCGTGTCCTGGCCGATGATGGCCCTAGCCCGCTCGGCCTCCTGTACCTCCTCGAGTAGCGCCCAATCAACTGCAGTCCCTGGACCCAACCGCACCTCCCGGAGCTTCTGGCACCGGGCATACGCCTCCGAGTCAGCCGGAAAACCCAAAAAAGAGTAGTGCGCAAGATCGTCTAGCACCTCCATATGAATATCATCATCATGATCCGCCATATCTGATAAATAATAATAATATATTGTTTTTAATTTTAAATAATAATAATATATTGTTTTTTATTTTTAATAATAAATAATAATAATAATTAATTTTTTTTATTTTAAACCTATACGCCACGTATAGCCTTATACGTGGCGTATAGGCTGTTACCGGGTAAACCAAGCCATACGCAGGGCAACCAAGCCATACGCAGGGCAACCAAGCCATACGCAGGCTAGTTACCGGGCAAACTTAGCCATACGCGGGCAATCAGGCCATACGCGGGCCAAGTTACCGAGAACATGAGTCATACGCAACGTATATATATACGTGGCGTATGGCTTCATCGTCTTCCTCAGACGAACTATACGCCACGTATGGCCCTATACGTGGCGTATAGTTCTTAAGTTTCAATCCAAAAATCTCTAATCTACCCAGTTTTACCCGCTAATATTCAATATAAACCTAACATTAATGATCGTGGGTGTAGAGACGTACCTTTTCGAAGTTTTTTTGAGACGACAATCGTAATCAACGAGCTTTTTTGCCGGTCGCGTATGGGTTTGTGTTTGTTTGTTTTGTGTCGTTTCGGTCTGTACGCTGCGTTTTCCTAGTATATCAAGTGGCTATACGCCGCGTATAGATCAATACGTGGCGTATAGCTACCAACCTTTGGTATTCTATACGTCACGTATTGACCTATACGTGGCGTATAACCTATACTTAAAATTAATAAAATTTAAAATAATTAAATTAGTTAGTTATATTTAATTAAAATTATAATTAACTATATTAAATTAGTTAATTAAAATTATATATAAAATTTAAAATAATTAACTATATTTATTGAGCTATACGTGGCGTATCATCTTGTGGTTGCTTTCCTTTACCCTTCGTTGGACGACGGTGTTGAATGACCGAACTCGCTTGTATCGAGTCTTGTGATGCAATGTACGAGCTGTGTCTCGCAGGGTCACATTTGCTTTGTTGGGATCCTGTGAATGAGCTGTTTCTTGCGACATCTTGTTTCTTTTGTTGTTGCTTTTTCAAAGTTGGACGACCGCGAGTATCTTCTACTACCACAGGCTCTTTCTTGTTACTTTTGCTCGGAAAAACCACCCCTGTGATTCTCGACAGCATACTTCTTTTGACCTGATCAGGTTCTGAAATAATTTTGTTTCTCACTTGACCAAGTACTTTATCCACTTCTACATTTTCATCATCGACAAACGACGGTTTTAAATCAAGTTTCCTCCAGAAGACGTCCAACGCATCTAGCGGGATTCTGCCACATGTAGCTTCGATACTTGCCAGACGACAAGCACACGGCAACCCACAACTACTGAAAAGTTGGCAACCACACGTTGCATTTTGTTTCCGTATATGTGATAACTTGTACCACTCGTTTTCTAACAAATTTAGAGCTTTATGTGAAACCTTACCGTGCAGGTTATCAAACAATTCAATAGCTATGTGGCTATCCATTTTTCTTATGAGGCTTGTTCCAAACGCAAACTGTAATTGATAATATTGATCTGTTACAATTTCATCAACAAACCCAACAAGTCTATTAGGGAGCTGTTAGCATTTCTAAGATAACTCTTTAAAAGCGAATGCTGGGTCTCGACTCGATTCGTTGTTTGTTGACCAAAATTGAGGTTTTTGTTGGACCAGGCGGATACAAACTTTTCTTTATAAGGATCCAACCAATTTTTAGTCACATAATGTATAACTCCTGGAAAAATATTGAATAAATATTTAAATATTTAATAATTATTCAATGTTGGGTATAATTTTGAGACTGATGCTGTCAATCGAAATTACAGTATCGAAACTTTTCAGACCCATTGGGCGGTGGCTTGGAAAACAAAACTTACTTCCTCGTTTGGCAGCATACAGTCGTTCGTAAAGCCGGTTGAAGTTGTACTGGTATATATCTGGCGTGGGAGACTCACATAATACCGACCATGAATACTTGAAATTTGCTTAGTCTTCGTCTGTAAATGATGCCCTGCAATGTTTTGCGATATTCTCGTGTATATGCCACCGACATAGGTTATTCGAACAATCCGAAAATATTTTATCACATGCGTTCATAAGAGCTTTGTCCCTGTCTGTTACTATCACACGCGGCTCCATACACTTTTGCAACATTGCTTTTATTTGCAGTAGCACCCAGACGAAGTTTTCCTCTCGTTCTTTTGATATAAATGCATGAGCGACGCAAAACGACTGGTGTGTGGAGGTCACACCGAACACTTGGACAAATGGAAGTCTATACATGTTTGTTTTGTAAGTCACGTCGATCATCAACACGTGCGGGAAAGCACGCCACATCTCAAACGATTTCGGATGAACAAAGAATATCTCCTCCACAATATTTGTGGCAGGATCTTCCCGAGTATAGTAGACGTATTTTTTAGAAGAAAGCAGTTTTTCCAGAATCTGCATTGGAGTTTCACCGACTCTCTTTTCGTTTTTTTATCTTTTGTATCGCATTATAAATGTCCTTTTTAATGCAACTACTCTCTGGGTTTTGTTCCCTTATAGTTGCCAGAATGTTTCGTGGCAACATGTTTTGCGAATACAACTTCGCCACCAAAAGTTGTTCCGACTGAGACAGTCTCCTCGCAAAGGAGTGCGCCTCAAGATGTTGACTAGGATCGTGGTTATGACTGTCATCCTTCACCGTTAATTTCTAATTATGTGACGTTTCGGATTTTTCATTTACGCATTTATACTCATGTAATTAATTTTATGTAATAAAATGCAAGTATTTTTATTTAATTTTGTACAAAATATATATGTATTTATTTTAGGGATTTAAAATAATCATAACTTTATAAGTTTTAAACTTAAATAAAATTTTATATAAAAATCCAATTCAAAGGATTCGTAACATAAATATGAAAATCTAGCTAAATATATATATATATATATATATATATATATATATATATATAATAATAAACTTTTATAAGAAAATACATATATATACATTTATAATAATAATATGAATTTATAAAATAAAATTTGAAATTGAAAAAGAAATCTAATTAATTATTTTATAAAAGTTTAGGGGTCATTTTGTATTTAATCAAACTACAAGGTTTCAAACAGAATTTAGTTTAGGGACTAAAGATGTACAAACAAAACCCCAGGGACCAAAGTTGCCAACTCCCCATTCGCATTCCCGGTCACCCCCTTCGATTGTCCGGCGGTCCGAGGCTTTCTCCGGCGAACACCCCGACAGGGCTGTTCCCTGCACCTCGACGCCCGACAAAAGCGTCGCTGACTTCGCCTCTCCCACGCAAACCAGAGCCCTCGACCAATTTGTCGTTTAAACATACGAAAAGTATGATCCTGTTTATGGCCGAAAGTTCACGCCGCGTAATTGACCCCGACAGTAGACCTCCACGCCTGAAAAAGGGCTCGACAGCTTCGTCTCGTCCAGACGAGTATCGGGGCAGGCTCAATTGCTTGTCTCATTGTCGGAATCAAGCTCGACTATAAGAAACCACTACCGGTCCTTATCGGGCTCCATTCTCTCTCGACTCTCACTCTCACTCCAAATTGAGAATTCCATCACTCTCGTCGTCCCTGAAAGAAGCTGTGACCAAGAATTCAGAAGCTAATCCCACCCAGAAGTCTAGTTCCCGTTTTGGACATTTTCGGTTCAAAAGTCTCTGCCGACCAAGCCCTTCGCGACTAGGTTCGAGTCTCGATTCGATTCCTGTACCTTCTGTTATCATCAGGTAACCTATTCCAGTCGAAATCTAGACAATCGCTCGAGGATTACCGGGCAAACCAAGTGTCCTCGGACACGGTTTGCCGGTTACCGAGAACCAGCGACCAGTATGGTTAGTGTGGTTATCAATTAAACGATCCACACATAACCAGCGATGGGCAGTAGCCCGGCTGGTTATGCGTGTGTGTGTCCGAGACTGAGGTCGCGGGTTCGATCCTCCTGGCCTCCGGCCCAACCCCATTTTTTCTGTTTTTCATTCCTTTTGTTTTATTAAATTATTTTAACTTATCTTAATATTATTTTTATACAATAAATACTAAAACAAGTCGGTTTACTCGTTCGTTTATTTTGAAATCGATTAAAATTATATTTTCATAAACCATCCCATTTTTCTTTTTATATACTTTTATAAACTTATTAAAATACTTTATAATATATAAAGTGTCCCATTTTTATAAATCTTGAAATAACTTTTATAAACTTATTAAAATACTTTATAATATATAAAGTGTCCCATTTTTATAAATCTTGAAATAACTTTTATAAACTTATTGAAATACTTTATAATATATAAAGTGTTCTATTTTTTTTTATATAAATCTTGTAATAATTTTTATAAATTTATTAAAATACCTTATAATGTATAAAATGTCACATTCTTACAAATCTTGCAATATTTTAATAAACTTGTTAAAACAAATTTTAACCTATATAATATAATTAGTCAAATAAAGAATTTTCTTTTATTTGTTATTGTTATTTATAAATACATTAATCATAATAAATACTTGTTTAAAACAATATATATTTTTATGAGTTAAAAGTTTTACAAAGCCGTTATCATTTTCTACCCTATTTTATACAAATAAATATTAAGGACATTATTATAAAACCTATACTCATTAAATACAAATGCGCTTATACATACAAACATACAATAATACATATTTATCTAAATAGGATTTCGTCGTGCTTAGTTTTCCAACATCCTTATCACCCGCACTCGTGGATTATCATATCCGCTAGCCAGGTGAGTTACATAGCCCCTATTTTACATTTTTATACGTTTTGGGGTGAAACATTATACATGCTACTCACACTGTTTATACGTGTTATACATGAGACTATATGCTTATTCTTTGGATGTACATACATTTAAACACAAGACAACCAACTGTAATATTGATAGATCTATTGTGCCTGACCAGCCCACCCCGTTAGGGTGTTTATTACTGCATACTCGGATATAACCGCGTGTTATATTCAATCATACCGGATATAGTGGGTAACTATATTCAAGCATACCGGACTTAGCTGTTGTGCTCTGTTCAAGCGCGTCAAACTCGGTTTGAATTGTGATTAAATAAATGTTACATCATATGCTATGTTTAACAAGATAAACAATGAGTTGCAAAACGATTTACACTACTATTTACTGGATTCACTAAACCTATGTATTCACCAACTTTTTAGTTGACACTTGATTTAAATAATGTTTCAGGTTTGGATATGTGACTGCTTGCCGAAGATCTCTCCACTTAGGAACTATGGACCTAGTTAAATAAATTAATGTTTTGAACTAGACTAGGTTATTTGAAATGTATTGTATTTGGAACTTGTTGTCTTTAAACTTAATTAATGAATTATGCAACCTCTAGTTATCATGTGCTTTTGAACAATCATCACATTGTCCGCCTCGATGATTTCGCCATCGGTCGGGGTGTGACAAATCACCAGTATTTTCTTGGTACTCTCCTTCTAATTTAAAGGGACAACCTATTTTCTACTACCGGCACGTCTAACCGTGGCAGTAGACGTACGTTCGCCGTGACGGACACACACAAGCCACACCTTGATAAACGGTTCCGTCGGATCATCGCCTTTTCTCCTCGATCGTCGGGTGACAAGGACGTAACCATTCTCACGTCCTATCCTGATCGCCCAATCCACCAACTGTTCACGAGACTGAAAATTCTGGTCAGTTTTATACGACACATTTTGATGGTTTTGTTCCTCGTCTTCGGACACGAAGTCGTCGGTTTGTTGTGTCGGGTATGAGACTTCACCGTATACGTAGTCGTCGGTTTGTTGTGTCGGGTATGAGACTTCACCGTATACGTAGTCGTTCGTGGGCTGTGTAAGGTAAGATGGTTCACCGTATACGAACTCGGGATTGCTCAGTGGCTCGTTCAAATCTGGAAGCCTTACCCGTTGATGAGAATAAACGTTGGACGAGACCTCCTCTCGGTTCACCTCTTGAACGCCAGAACTTTGCGGGTTATTTTCCACCGACTCGTTAGAATATACCTGAAAACCGTAGTTACCATCCCACCACCAAGACATGTTTATAATTTTTGTGAGATTGTTTGGAATTTTCTTTTGAAAGTATACGTTCGAATGAGAATATCGTGTGCCATTAAATACACAAAATTTGGGCCTTATACGCATCGTATAGGCCAATACGGTGCGTATAGGGTACGAGTTATACGCTGCGTATGGATCTATACGGAGCGTATATCGAGTTGATGGATGACTAGTTGCAGAAAGTACCTCGTACCCTATACGCATCGTATTGTCCTATACGATGCGTATAGAATTGGAATGACCAGGTTGTACGAGGATGTCGGGCATGGGAAATTGTGAAGGGCTATACGCATCGTATTGCCCTATACGATGCGTATATGCCCAAGTCCACTTAGCAATTCCCGTGTGCCATTAATAGTGCCCTTCTAAATATGATTCCAGATTAATCTATTATTTACTAATAACTAGTTGAAGACCCGCCGTGTTTCGCGGCGGGTGTTAGGTTGCGTAATTCGCTCATAATAAGTGTTGTTCATCACAGTACAATAACGGTAACGGTACTCGATAAATAATACGATAGCAAAAAAAAACTCGATCTTAAATACAAATATGTTTTCAAATACATGTATATCGGAACATTAAAAAATAAATAAATAAATGCCGCGCACTCCGTTTTTTTTAAGTTAACGAAAAGAAACTTGTAAAAACGAAAACCCGCACTTCGTTGCGGGAGTGTGGTTGTTTTTCGCCAACCCCACGCGGCGGAAGTGTCACACCCCAACCGACGGCGGAAACGTCGGGGCGTGAAGCGTGCAGACTGTTCATTGCTCATGGTTTGCTAAAGTTTGAATATTTGATAATTGTTTTCATTGCAATCAATAAGTTCAATCAAAACACAACCAATCCATAAAACAAAAATGTAAATTACATAGAATAAACTGGTTTAATTGAATTCTAGGTCTAAAAATCCTATGTGTAGCATATCTTGATTACTTCAAACATTGGTACCTGAAACATGGTTAAAATAGAGTCAACTAAAAAGTTGGTGAGAATACATAGGTTTTATTGTGTGATAGCAAAATACGTGTTGTGTGCATACAGTTCAATACAACATGACAATTAAGGCAATTATGGAGAGAAACTATCGGGTGACCTATACAATCAAACCTTTGTAACTTGCACGCAAAATAGTGTTGTCAGTAACAGTCACCCTACCTGGGTGGGTTTGTCAGACTCAATAGATCTACCACTGTTTACTGTCGGCTGTTAGTTAATGATTGTACATGAAGAGCATAATAATTGGTCTACACACCTAGTACTCAAGCACAAAGCGCAAAATTGTATACATGCATAGGATGGAACTGTGTATGGGTATAATTGAAAACATGTAAATAGAACGCATGTTCCACCCCAAAAGTTTGTAAAATAGAGTAAAAGAGGGGCTATGTAACTCACGTGTTATGAAGAGTATAGATTGCACAAGCAAATGGGAAACGGCGGTGTGTTGTAGATCGCTAGATTCGACCTAATGAACAATATGATTCACGTATTATTGAGTTGCGTTATTCGATGTTGGAAGTGGATTTGTTTAAGTTTAAGGTTTGTTTGAATATACTATTTATTTAATCAATAGTAATAGAATATACATTTAGAATATAAGTTTAAATAAATAATATTTGTTAAAGATAAAACGTATGGAATATATTGTTGTTTATAAAACTTGTAGTATTTTATTGATTTTAATTTAAAGAGATATTGAATGATTGATCTTTGATAAGCAACACTTGGTTCTGGATATTTTATAAAATAATTTTTATAACATTAAAACTGATTAAAATATAAAATATATTAAATAAAAGATTCTGTTAAAGGATGAACACGACCGTGCTCGTACACGGCACGACCGTGCTCGGCTCAAACGCGACCGCGTTTGGCTGGTAACGCGCCCGTGGTTGGTCAGAAGTCACAACAAGAGTCTGTTCATAAGACACGACCGTGCTCGTACCCGGCACGACCGCGTCTAGGGTTTGACTAGGTCCGGACTTGGTTTGTTCGATAAACACGACCGGGCCTTTCTCGGGCACGACTGTGCTTGGTCAGGCACGACCACGCTCATAGGTTAGCGCGACCGTGTCTTGTCAATTCCATAAACAATTCGCTAAATTCTTATATTTAAAGCTGTTGGATTTAAGGGGCTTTAATTATTTGAGTGTTTACGAATCTAACCCTACTAATTAATTGGATTTATAACACATCCATCGTGTAGTTCGATTAAATCGTTTTTATTTCAATACCAAGTTTTAAAATCTGATTATTTGTGTAATGTAGCAACGAATTAGTTTAGGGCTTTTGATCAGGGTGAAGAGACGAACCAATTGGACTACTACTAACCTGTTTAGATTGGGCAACAAGTGCAGTCGGCTTCGAAGTAGGAATTCGCGGCTTGTTTGATCGACAGACGAGATAGAGACGATGTAATGACGGATTTAGGGTTTAAGGAAGCTTATATAGGTCGCGGGTAGGTATTTGATTACTTAATTCGTTTGATTTCTTGCCCCAATTACTTGATTCGTTTTAAAAAGAAGTCGGTTTAGAATTTGCGAGTATTTGGACGATTGCATGTGTATTTGGTCGGGTATGCGTCGCAACTGGTCGAGTAACTTCTTCTACAAGTCCCGCGGTTTCTAAAACTCGTTTAAAATCTATTTTTGGACAAGATTTGCGTCGGTTTGACCTTTTCAGAGTCAAACTGTATAAGAGGCGCGACCGTGCTTAATGATAAGCACGACCGTGGTCATGGCACAAGCGCGACCGTGCTTAGGACTAAGCACGACCGTGCTTGTGTAGGTTTTCAGAAATTTCAAGACTAGTCCTTGTAGTTTTGTAGTATTGATGTTGTTTTTAGTTTTTGGTCAAGTTTGGTCCTCGAGGTTTGTAAGATGGTTTTTGTTAATATTGTACTATAATAAACGCGCGTATATTTGTTATTGAACATGAACAATGAATGTAAGGTTGGAATCGGAATCGTCTTTTATTACACGGCATAAAATAAATAGGAAAAACATGAAAATTAGAAAGGTTACAGTATCCCCATGTTGAGGGAATTTCGTCCCGAAATTCAACTTGTTGAGGCTACTGCTTCAGCAAAAAGATGTGGGTACTTGAGCTTCATTTGGTCTTCTCGTTCCCAAGTAAACTCGGGTCCTCGTTTAGATTCCCAACGAACCTTGACAATAGGAATACGGCTGCGCTTGAGTTGTTTTATCTCACGATCCATAACCTCGACTGGTTTTTCAACGAAGTGCATCGTCTCATCAATGCGCACATCGTCAAGAGGTATATGAAGGTTTTCATCAGCAAGACACTTCTTGAGGTTGGATACGTGGAATGTAGGATGTACGTTGCCAAGTGATGGAGGTAACTCGAGCTTGTAAGCCACTTTCCCAATCCTTTCAAGAATCTTGAATGGACCCACATAGCGAGGTGCTAGCTTGCCTTTCTTCCCAAAACGGATCACCCCCTTCCAAGGAGACACCTTTAGAAGTACAAGATCACCAACTTGGAATTCCAAGGGTTTGCGTCGTTTGTCGGCATAGCTCTTTTGCCGACTCCTCGCAACTCGAATGTTGTCACGGATTTGAATAATCTTGTCGGAGGTTTCTTGAATTAACTCGGGACCGGTGATTTGTGCTTCACCAATCTCGTTCCAACATATGGGAGAACGACACTTACGACCGTAGAGAGCTTCAAACGGAGCCATGTCGATGCTGGTGTGGTAACTATTGTTGTAGGAAAATTCGATAAGTGTCAAATGTGAATCCCAATTGCCACCAAAGTCGATGACACAGGCTCTCAGCATGTCTTCCAGGGTTTGGATTGTTCGCTCGGTCTGACCATCAGTTTGGGGATGGTAGGCCGTGCTCAAATCCAGTCGTGTACCAAGTGCCTTTTGAAGAGATTGCCAAAACCGAGAAGTGAAACGAGCATCTCTATCGGAGATTATGTTCAAAGGAACACCGTGACGACTCACGATCTCGTCAATGTAAATTCGGGCCAATTTCTCAACCTTATAGTCTTCACGGATAGGCAAGAAGTGTGCGGACTTAGTGAGACGGTCAATGATCACCCAAATGCTGTCATAACCGCTCGAAGTGCGAGGGAGTTTAGTGATAAAATCCATAGCTAGATTCTCCCATTTCCACACGGGGATTTCCGGTTGTTCAAGTAAACCAGAAGGACGTTGATGCTCAGCTTTGACTTTAGAACATGTGAGACATTTTGCTACGAACAAAGCAATGTCTTTCTTCATACCAGGCCACCAATATTGTGGACGAAGATTTTGGTACATTTTATCCGCACCAGGATGGATAGAATATCGAGACTTGTGTGCTTCGGTCATGATGAATGCTCGGAGATCGTCACGATCGGGAACCCAAAGACGATTTAGAAAATAAAGCAAGCCATTGGTTTTAGTCTCTAATTGGAATTCAGCACCACAAGACATTTCCATATACATATTGCCCTCGGTAACCGAGACATGTTGAGCTTCTAGAATACGAACTTGAATATCGGAATGGATCTTGACACTTTGAAGCATGACATGTTCCTTGCGGCTTAGTGCATCGGCTACAACATTAGCCCTGCCGGGATGATAACGAATCTCGCAATCGTAATCGTTGAGGAGTTCAACCCAACGTCGTTGTCTCATGTTGAGTTCCTTTTGGTTAAAGATATGTTGGAGGCTTTTGTGGTCGGTGAACACCACACATTTCGTCCCATAGAGATAATGTCTCCAAATCTTCAACGCAAATACGACAGCACCCAACTCTAGATCATGCGTCGTATAATTCTTCTCATGGATTTTGAGTTGTCTTGATGCATAAGCGATCACCTTGCCTCGTTGCATGAGAACGCAACCAAGACCTTGGTTTGAAGCATCACAGTAAACAACTAGATCATCTTCACCTTCAGGAAGGGTGAGGATAGGAGCATTGCACAACTTTTGCTTGAGAATTTGAAAGGCTTCTTCTTGTTTCGGTCCCCACTCATAAGGTTTACCTTTTTGGGTTAAGGCAGTGAGGGGAACAGCGATCTTGGAGAAATTAGAGATGAACCTTCGATAGTAACCTGCTAAGCCAAGAAACGAACGAACTTCGGTAGGGGTTTTAGGAGCTTTCCAATTCTTAACAGCTTCAATTTTGGCGGGGTCAACATGAATTCCCTTTTCATTGACAACGTGACCCAAAAATTGCACTTCTTTTAGCCAAAAATCACACTTGGAGAACTTGGCGTATAGCTGTTCGGTTTTCAAGAGGTCCAAAATCAACCTCAGATGTTGCTCATGATCTTCCTTGGTCTTGGAATAGACCAAAATGTCGTCAATGAACACGATAACAAATTTATCGAGATATGGTTTGCACATGCGATTCATGAGGTCCATGAAAACATCAGGTGCATTGGTTAGCCCAAAAGGCATAACCATGAACTTTTAGTGACCATATCTCGTTCGGAAGGCGGTCTTGGGAATATCCTCCTCTTGCACACGTAGTTGATGATAACCAGATCGAAGATCAATCTTCGAGAAGTAGGTAGAACCTTGGAGTTGATCGAAGAGATCGTCAATCCTAGGTAAAGGGTAGCGGTTTTTGATTGTAAGTTTGTTGAGTTCTCGATAGTCAATACACATGCGGAATGAACCATCCTTCTTTTTAACAAACAAGACTGGCGCACCCCACGGTGAATGGCTCGGCCTATGAAACCTTTGTCGGCGAGTTCTTGAAGTTGGCTTGCAAGTTCTTGCATCTCGGAAGGTGCAAGCCGGTATGGAGCTTTAGCCACCGGGTTTGCTCCAGGTACAAGATCGATGCGAAATTCCATTTGCCGAACAGGTGGAAGACCTGGTAAGTCATCAGGAAAAACTTCAGGAAAATCCCGAACGATGGGGATGTCTTGTACACTCCTCTTCTTGTCTTCTTTTTGGATAACATGGGCTAGGAAAACCATGTACTTCTTTCGTATATACTTTTGGACGGTAATGCATGACATTAGTTTGAGTCCTTTGCAAGGTTTCTCACCAAAGACCTTCAACGTTTCACCAGATGGGAGTGGTAGACGGATGCATTTTTCAAAGCACATGTCACACCCCAACCGGGCGGCGGAACACGTCGGAGTATGACCCGAGTTGTGACCAGATTGCTCGTAGCACTTGGAACTATTAAAATTTCATAATTTTATTCAATAATATTAAAAGTGCCTCAAAGGCTACAAATAGTTTAAATAAACAAGACAAAACATAGTTCCAAACAAGATAAAATCAGATTTCAAGTTTCTAAGTCCAAGCCTAAGTGTTGAACATAAATCAAGCGTTGCTTGAACTTGGTGCACCTGAAACATGTTTAAAATAAGAGTTATCAACAAAATGAATTGTTGGTGAGCAATCATGGTAGATATAGGTATAGTAGTTTAGATAAAGTACAAATTCCATGCTAAGACAAGTAATGCATTATAGTCTTATTGTATATACACACAGTCCAAATTAAACCTTCCTTTTAAGATTTATCCAATAAACAGTTTTTTTCAGTTTCAGAATTCATTACATGCATCCTGGATCAAAGAAATGCATGGGGTAGCTAACCCACATGGTACCACTAATTCCATTCATAGGCTGTCGCAACAGTTAATAATATGAACTAGTGTAGTCAACAAATAAGCCACATAATGCAATTTAAACAAGTCTAACAATAGGGAATTTGTTTCAAGTTGTGAGATTTGTCAATAGTGTAAGTGTAATTATATAGGAACATGTTTCACCCCAAAAGTGATAAAATGTATAAAGAGGGGCATGAAAACTCACATTGGATTTGTAAGTAGTTTCCAAGCTAAGTTTGATCCAAAGATATAATCCAAAGTAGGTCACAATTAACCTATTATAGTTGTAGTTTAGTCATTTAGTTTAAAGGAAAATAAGCTAAGGTTCGTTCGTGTTCTCGAATTTGGGAAAAATTAGGGTTTTGGGAAGTTTAAGGTTTGAAAATGTAATTAGGTTATAGTTTAAGGTATGTAATTAAGATGTAAGTATTTAAATTACTAAATTATTATGTTTAGTAATTTAAATATGTTTTAAGTAATTATTTATTTAATTACTCATTTAGAAAATTTAATTAATAAATCCTTTTATTAACTAAATGTATTAATGAAAGTAGTGAAAAAAATAAATATAATTTATATATAAATCATATGAATATTTTCTGTTAAATAGTGAATTTTTATAAAATTCATTTATTTTTAGTTTAATTAAATCAATAAATCTATTGATTTAATTACAAGTTAAATTTGTGAAAAATTAGTAAAAATGTCTAAAAGTTCCAGAAACTTAATATTTCGTTAAGAATATATAAATTAAGTTTCTTTAATTTTTGTAGGATTTTTGGAATAAGTTTGCTAATATTAAATAAATAATCCAAGTTTTAAAATTAGACTTTTAAATAAATAATTTTATAAACTCAGAAAGTTTTCTATTTTTATTTTATAAAACAGTAGAGAATTTTATTACAAAAATTTGGGCTATTTATTTGTACATTTTCGAGTTGTAAATAAAAAGTTATGAATTTTTAAAGATTAAAGATTTAATTAATAAAAATCAAAAAAAAAAAAAAAAATAGGAAAAAGGATTTTATATTAAAAATAACATTAAAATAAATGTTTAAAAAGAAATGGGTGTGGAGAGACTCGAACCCGGGTCTCTCCCACACACACACATAGCTCTAACCAGTCCCGCCCGCTAGGGTATCGCACAAGAAACCAGTTTCGATTGGTTTTGACACGGATGGCACCGGTGTTCTTCCCCCTACGCAAACTGATCCAAGATCCATCCCAAAACCAGCGAAAACGATAAAGATTGATCAAAGCAACATAGGGGTTTTGATAATCGAGTCAAAACGAATCTGTGTGTGCGTTTAATTGCAAAAAAATGACATGTTTAAGATCGTTTAATTTCTGAGAGAAAGGCCGAAACCCTAGTTCAAGAACACAAGATTGATTTGATAAAAATCCGATATTAAGAGATGTTAGAATCATAGGGCTTTCATTACACAGATGATTACGAGTCTGATGGTATAGGTTAATTGGATTTAAACGGGGTCAAAGGTGGTGTTCGATCAAATCGTTTTCTCAAGAACCCTAGATTCTGGGTTTTGATTCAAACGATGATATGAGCCCCAATTGGCATAGGGCTTTCGATCTACAGGTAAAAACGAAGCTATAGGTGAGTTAAATTACCAGATTAGATGACTGATCGATGGTGTTCGACTAGAACCAGTTCCGACTGAGCCTGGTTCGCTTTCCGGTGACCTCTGCTGCGACGCCGATCAAAGTGGGGTGTGAAACAGCTTCAATCACGGTCGTTTAGTGTGTGCAGATGTTCAATTGAGATAATGATGATCGAATTGGTCGAATTCAGTTGATAATGGGTAAAGAGGTCGACGGTTATACTTAATTACCCATAATTGGGTTTGATTATCAATCAAAGTTGCGTTTAATGAATTAACTACGGTTGTAATGACCATAATCGTGTACAAACGGTTTCAATTCAAACGACTTTCAGTTATGGTTGATCTTGAATTCAAGGATTTTTGCGAATTTTGACTTTCAAAAGTCAAAATAGCTAGGTTTGGGTTATTTACATAATTAGTCCCTGAGATTTCACAGAATGAAGTTTAGAAAATGGCAGAAATGGTCCTTGTGGTATGGATTAGGTTTAGAATAAGCTTGTTTGACTTTCAGAAGTCAACAGGAACTAAAACTCTTGATTTTTGACTTTTTCTGAGTCAACAGGTTGAGTTTAGATTAAATGCACAACTAGTCCCTGCAGTCTTAGTTTGAATACTGACAGAATTAGTCCCTGGAGTTTGAGTTAGGAAAAATTTATATAATTTGTGTTTTAATTGAATAAAACACGATTAAGATTTTCCAAATTAAATAAGTACAATTTTTGTTTACACTTAGATAATTTATGAGATTTAATTTTATATAGTTTAGGGACTTTATCCAAATACCATGAATATTAGCCCTAATATATAGTTTGAGTATGGTTTTTAGCCACATAATTTAAGCAATTCATTTAAGAATTTATCACATATTATTAAATATGGATAATTAGGGTTTACAATAAATGCCAAATGGCCGGAAGTTGTAAACGGAAAAGTACAGATATTACAGTCTCCCCTACTTTAGGAAATTTCGTCCCGAAATTAAGTAATGGAGTTTGTGAACAGGTGTGGGTACTTGGCCTTCATTTGATCTTCACGTTCCCAAGTGAACTCGGGTCCTCGTTTAGATTGCCAACGTACTTTCACAATCGGAATTCGGCTTCTTTTAAGTTGTTTGATCTCTCGATCCATGATTTCAATAGGCTTTTCCACGAAGTGCATCGACTCGTCAATGTGAACTTCGTCAAGAGGAACTTGGAGGTTTCCCTCGGCAAGACACTTCTTGAGGTTAGATACATGAAACGTGGGATGTACATTGCTAAGCTCGTCGGGTAATTCCAACTCGTAAGCAACTTTCCCGATACGTTTGATGATTTTGAAAGGTCCAACGTATCGCGGTGAGAATTTCCCTTTCTTCCCAAATCGGACAACGCCTTTCCAAGGTGATACCTTTAAAAGAACCATGTCACCAACTTGGAATTCAAGAGGTCTTCTACGAATATCAGCATTCTTCTTTTGTCTCT
The DNA here is from genome assembly GCA_023525975.1 of Smallanthus sonchifolius. NCBI lineage: Eukaryota > Viridiplantae > Streptophyta > Magnoliopsida > Asterales > Asteraceae > Smallanthus > Smallanthus sonchifolius. The sequence goes on along the minus strand of CM042033.1, from coordinate 55,697,613 downwards.
CTCGAGCCAAACGAAGATTGTCGCGAACTTGGATGATTCGATCAGTGGTGTCTTGGACTAGAGCGGGACCAGTGATTTGTGCTTCACCGACCTCGTCCCAGCCAAGAGGAGAACGACAGTGGCGACCATATAAAGCTTTGAAAGGTGCCATCTCGATACTAGCATGGTAGCTGTTGTTATACGAAAACTCAGCTAGTGGAAGATATTTGTCCCAATTGCCTCCAAAGTCAAGGACGCAAGCACGTAACATATCTTCAAGAGTTTGAATCGTTCTTTCTGTTTGACCATCAGTTTGGGGATGGTAAGCTGTACTCAAATTCAATTGAGTACCCATGAACGATTGTAGAGATCCCCAAAAACGGGAAGTGAAACGACTATCACGATCAGATATGATATTAAGAGGAACGCCGTGTAGATGAACGATCTCATCCAAATAAACTTGAGCCAACTTCTCAGCTCCCCAATCATCTCGAATTGCGAGAAAATGAGCTGATTTCATGAGTCGGTCCACGATTACCCAAATGCCATCAAATCCTCGAGGTGTTCTTGGAAGTTTGGTGATAAAATCCATGGAAATACACTCCCATTTCCACATTGGAATCTCGGGTTGTTCAAGCAAACCCGAAGGTCGTTGATGTTCAATCTTGACCTTAGAACAAGTAAGACATTTTGAAACGTACACGGCAACATCTTTCTTCATGCCGGGCCACCAATAGTGTTGGCGAAGGCCTTTGTACATTTTATCGGCTCCTGGGTGTATAGAATAACGAGTTTTGTGAGACTCGTCAAAAATTAAAGTACGAAGATCATCCCGATCAGGAACCCATAAGCGGTTTAAGAAGTGTAGCAACCCATTGGGTCGTGTCTCCAATTGTTTTTCGACTCCACAACCCAATTCTTTTTGCATGTTGCCCTCGGAAAGAACCGTTTGTTGAGCTTTAAGAATTTTGGTCTCGATATCCGATTGAATAAGAGCACAACATATGTTAGGATATTCCTTCCGACTTAACGCATCAGCCACCACGTTAGCTTTCCCTGGATGATATTTGATTTCGCAATCATAATCATTTAACAGTTCCATCCAACGACGTTGTCTCATGTTTAAGTCTTTTTGGTTGAATATATGTTGCAAACTCTTGTGATCGGTAAAGATTTCACATTTGGTTCCATAGAGATAATGTCTCCAAATCTTGAGAGCAAACACGACCGCACCAAGTTCGAGGTCGTGAGTGGTGTAGTTATCTTCATGAACCTTAAGTTGTCTTGAGGCATAAGCAATCACCTTACCCCTTTGCATGAGAACGCATCCAAGTCCTTGCTTTGAAGCATCACAGAAAACAACGAAGTCGTCGTTGCCATCGGGAAGAGATAGGACTGGAGCATGGCACAGTTTTTCTTTAAGAGCTTGGAACGCTTCCTCTTGCTCTTGTTCCCATTCAAAGATCCTACCCTTATGAGTTAGGGCAGTGAGAGGAACAGCAATCTTGGAAAAGTTAGAAATAAAGCGTCGATAATATCCTGCTAGTCCAAGAAAAGAACGGATTTCTGTTGGTGTTTTAGGAGCAATCCAATTCTTTACAGCTTCAATTTTAGCAGGATCAACATGAATCCCAGCCTCGTTAATAACATGACCTAGGAATTGGACTTCCTTTAGCCAGAATTCACATTTGGAGAATTTAGCATAAAGTTGTTCCTGTTTAAGAAGATCAAGTACTAAGCGAAGATGTTCTTCATGTTCTTGCTTAGATTTTGAGTAGATAAGAATATCGTCAATGAAGACAATGACGAATTTATCCAAATAAGGTCGACAAACACGATTCATCAAATCCATGAACACGGCAGGTGCGTTAGTCAAACCGAATGGCATGACAACAAACTCGTAGTGTCCATAGCGAGTTCTAAAAGCTGTTTTGGGAATGTCTTCCTCCTTAACACGTAGTTGGTGATAACCCGAACGAAGATCGATCTTTGAGAAAATAGAAGCTCCTTGGAGTTGATCAAATAAATCGTCAATCCTTGGAAGTGGGTATCGATTCTTGACAGTCAATTTGTTGAGTTCCCGATAGTCGATACACATCCTAAAAGATCCATCCTTCTTCTTGACGAATAAGACAGGTGCTCCCCATGGTGAGGAACTAGGACGTATGAATCCTTTATCAGAGAGTTCTTGAAGTTGATTAGCAAGTTCTTGCATTTCAGATGGTGCAAGACGATATGGTGCTCTTGCCACAGGAGTTGCACCAGGCACAAGGTCGATACGAAACTCGACTTGTCGTGTAGGGGCAATTCCCGGTAGGTCTTCCGGAAATACTTCAGCAAAGTCCTTAATCACAGGAATATCAGCCATGAGTTTACCCTTGTCCTTCTCTTTCACAACGTGAGCTAGAAAAGCTGGATAATTCTTGTTGAGGTACTTCTGAGCTTTTGTTATAGTCATCAGTTTTAAGCCTTTGGGTTGTTTCTCTCCATACACGTGTAGTACTTCACCAGACGGCAGAGGAATCTTTATGAATTTGTCGGCACAAACGATCTCAGCACGATGTTTGGATAACCAATCCATGCCGACGATCACGTCGAAACTCCCAAGTTGCATAGGAGTTAAGTCAATAGAGAAAGTATGTTCGTTAAGTTGTAGTTGATTGTTTGCAATAATTGAGTCAACTTTAACGGATTTCCCGTTAGCTACTTCTACATTATAAGTTTTGTCTAGTTGGGTTCTAGTCTTAGCAAGCATTGGTTCAAAGTCAAAGGACACGAAACTTTTATCCGCACCAGAATCAAACAAAATAGTAGCATATTGATTATTGATCAGATACGTACCATTGACAACATCGTTGTCGGCTTGAGCTTGATTGGCAGTAATGGTGTAGACTCGGCCTTTGGAAGCAGAGATTGAAGCTTTTATTGCATTGGCCAGTAATGGACACTTATCCTTGAAGTGACTTGGATCTCCACATTGGAAACAAGCCTTAACAGTTAAGGATGGTGTGTTTTGTATCACGTTATGGCCTTGCACTTGAGATTGAGTGTTGCTTGGGGTTCGGCAACGATCTTGAGTATGTCCCAATCTTTTGCACTTTGTGCAAACCCAACACGGTGCATTGGGAAGATGGTGAGACTTGCAAATATCACATTGAGGATAACTCCCCGAATAAGCCTTCTTGGTTGGACTGAAGGTGGTAGTAGTAGTAGCAGGTGCTACTTGGCTCACAGGTTGAGCAGGTGTAACAGTCCCATAATTTTGTTTATGGTTGGACTTTCTCTTCCTGTTTCTACCAGTAGGTTCAGGTTTAGAAGTCACAGCAGCAACCACAGCAGGTTTCTTCCCTCCTTTGCGGTGAAGGATTCCCGCATCGACATAAGTGTCGGTAAGTGTGGCTGAAAGACGAACAGCTTCTTCGATAGTAGCAGGTCTACTACTAAGAACAGCACTCCTGATTTGAATTGGAAGTCCCTTGCAGAATTTCTCAATCTTCCTAGCCAAGGTGTCGACTAGGTGAGGAACGAGTAAACAAAGCTCATAAAAACGAGTGACATAAGCAGAATTGTCACCACTATCTTGGGAGAGAGTCCAAAATTCCTCCTCGATCTTCATCATTTCGTTTCGAGGACAGAACTCATTGATCATGAGTTCCTTGAATTCAGCCCAAGGAAGAGCCATAGCAACAAGAACGGTGCGAGTAGTTTTCTCGCCGTTCCACCAAGTTAGTGCACGCTTTTGAAAGACGCTTGAGCCATATTGGACTTTGAGTGCCTCGGGAACACCAGCATTAAGGAAGGTGTTCTCAATGCCTTCAAACCATTGGAGTAGTCCAGTGGCTCCTTCATGACCCGAAAACTTTGGTGGTGAACACGAATTAAAGTATTTGAAGTTGCAAGCATTGTTGTTGTTGTTATTAGAAGAGCTTTGATCACGATGTTGAAACAGAGCTGGTAGTATTGCAGCAATCCGATCAACAATTTGTTGTGTGAGTGCCGGATTTGTATCAACGGGATCAGACATTCTATAAGAAAATAAAGTAGAATGCAAGTTTGAGATGAATAATAATATTCAAGAGTTAAGCTTTGAAGTAAAGATAGGCTTAAGTTTAAACACATAGTTAGTAATTGTGTTAGTTGGGTTTTACCACACAATTACTTAGGACATATCAAGGTTAATAAGATTTCAACAATATTTGAGAAAGTCATGCTTTAGCCTATAAGTGAACACTCATCCCGAGAATCCCCAGGTAAGCGTAACAGGTCCAGTAATTTGGATTTGTACGAATACGCTTGCCTAGACAGGAAACTCAGAATACAGGCATTCACCCTTCCAGATTGCACGAGTTTCTGAACATTGTCAAAGTCTTAAACCTTAACGAGATTTTGGATAGACTTACAAAGTCTAGAGGGTTTTATAAAATATTTTAAAACATTGGACAATTTCATATAAAAGAATATTGATGGAAGTATAGGGTAAAGTCTTAGAACTTTGAGGATTTGTAAGATTTGTGTTAAAGATTTAGAATTTGACAAATAAACACATAAGTTCCTAATCATGCAAGACTAAAAGAGGGTCCTAAAGTTATAGTCTAGGTTAAAGATTTCTAATAACCTAAATCCCTATAACCAAGGCTCTGATACCAATCTGTCACACCCCAACCGGGCGGCGGAACACGTCGGAGTATGACCCGAGTTGTGACCAGATTGCTCGTAGCACTTGGAATTATTAAAATTTCATAATTTTATTCAATAATATTAAAAGTGCCTCAAAGGCTACAAATAGTTTAAATAAACAAGACAAAACATAGTTCCAAACAAGATAAAATCAGATTTCAAGTTTCTAAGTCCAAGCCTAAGTGTTGAACATAAATCAAGCGTTGCTTGAACTTGGTGCACCTGAAACATGTTTAAAATAAGAGTTATCAACAAAATGAATTGTTGGTGAGCAATCATGGTAGATATAGGTATAGTAGTTTAGATAAAGTACAAATTCCATGCTAAGACAAGTAATGCATTATAGTCTTATTGTATATACACACAGTCCAAATTAAACCTTCCTTTTAAGATTTATCCAATAAACAGTTTTTTTCAGTTTCAGAATTCATTACATGCATCCTGGATCAAAGAAATGCATGGGGTAGCTAACCCACATGGTACCACTAATTCCATTCATAGGCTGTCGCAACAGTTAATAATATGAACTAGTGTAGTCAACAAATAAGCCACATAATGCAATTTAAACAAGTCTAACAATAGGGAATTTGTTTCAAGTTGTGAGATTTGTCAATAGTGTAAGTGTAATTATATAGGAACATGTTTCACCCCAAAAGTGATAAAATGTATAAAGAGGGGCATGAAAACTCACATTGGATTTGTAAGTAGTTTCCAAGCTAAGTTTGATCCAAAGATATAATCCAAAGTAGGTCACAATTAACCTATTATAGTTGTAGTTTAGTCATTTAGTTTAAAGGAAAATAAGCTAAGGTTCGTTCGTGTTCTCGAATTTGGGAAAAATTAGGGTTTTGGGAAGTTTAAGGTTTGAAAATGTAATTAGGTTATAGTTTAAGGTATGTAATTAAGATGTAAGTATTTAAATTACTAAATTATTATGTTTAGTAATTTAAATATGTTTTAAGTAATTATTTTTTAATTACTCATTTAGAAAATTTAATTAATAAATCCTTTTATTAACTAAATGTATTAATGAAAGTAGTGAAAAAAATAAATATAATTTATATATAAATCATATGAATATTTTCTGTTAAATAGTGAATTTTTATAAAATTCATTTATTTTTAGTTTAATTAAATCAATAAATCTATTGATTTAATTACAAGTTAAATTTGTGAAAAATTAGTAAAAATGTCTAAAAGTTCCAAAAACTTAATATTTCGTTAAGAATATATAAATTAAGTTTATTTAATTTTTGTAGGATTTTTGGAATAAGTTTGCTAATATTAAATAAATAATCCAAGTTTTAAAATTAGACTTTTAAATAAATAATTTTATAAACTCAGAAAGTTTTCTATTTTTATTTTATAAAACAGTAGAGAATTTTATTACAAAAATTTGGGCTATTTATTTGTACATTTTCGAGTTGTAAATAAAAAGTTATGAATTTTTAAAGATTAAAGATTTAATTAATAAAAATCAAAAAAAAAAAAAAAATAGGAAAAAGGGTTTTATATTAAAAATAACATTAAAATAAATGTTTAAAAAGAAATGGGTGTGGAGAGACTCGAACCCGGGTCTCTCCCACACACACACATAGCTCTAACCAGTCCCGCCCGCTAGGGTATCGCACAAGGAACCGGTTTCGATTGGTTTTGACACGGATGGCACCGGTGTTCTTCCCCCTACGCAAACTGATCCAAGATCCATCCCAAAACCAGCGAAAACGATAAAGATTGATCAAAGCAACATAGGGGTTTTGATAATCGAGTCAAAACGAATCTGTGTGTGCGTTTAATTGCAAAAAAATGACATGTTTAAGATCGTTTAATTTCTGAGAGAAAGGCCGAAACCCTAGTTCAAGAACACAAGATTGATTTGATAAAAATCCGATATTAAGAGATGTTAGAATCATAGGGCTTTCATTACACAGATGATTACGAGTCTGATGGTATAGGTTAATTGGATTTAAACGGGGTCAAAGGTGGTGTTCGATCAAATCGTTTTCTCAAGAACCCTAGATTCTGGGTTTTGATTCAAACGATGATATGAGCCCCAATTGGCATAGGGCTTTCGATCTACAGGTAAAAACGAAGCTATAGGTGAGTTAAATTACCAGATTAGATGACTGATCGATGGTGTTCGACTAGAACCAGTTCCGACTGAGCCTGGTTTGCTTTCCGGTGACCTCTGCTGCGACGCCGATCAAAGTGGGGTGTGAAACAGCTTCAATCACGGTCGTTTAGTGTGTGCAGATGTTCAATTGAGATAATGATGATCGAATTGGTCGAATTCAGTTGATAATGGGTAAAGAGGTCGACGGTTATACTTAATTACCCATAATTGGGTTTGATTATCAATCAAAGTTGCGTTTAATGAATTAACTACGGTTGTAATGACCATAATCGTGTACAAACGGTTTCAATTCAAACGACTTTCAGTTATGGTTGATCTTGAATTCAAGGATTTTTGCGAATTTTGACTTTCAAAAGTCAAAATAGCTAGGTTTGGGTTATTTACATAATTAGTCCCTGAGATTTCACAGAATGAAGTTTAGAAAATGGCAGAAATGGTCCTTGTGGTATGGATTAGGTTTAGAATAAGCTTGTTTGACTTTCAGAAGTCAACAGGAACTAAAACTCTTGATTTTTGACTTTTTCTGAGTCAACAGGTTAAGTTTAGATTAAATGCACAACTAGTCCCTACAGTCTTAGTTTGAATACTGACAGAATTAGTCCCTGGAGTTTGAATTAGGAAAAATTTATATAATTTGTGTTTTAATTGAATAAAACACGATTAAGATTTTCCAAATTAAATAAGTACAATTTTTGTTTACACTTAGATAATTTATGAGATTTAATTTTATATAGTTTAGGGACTTTATCCAAATACCATGAATATTAGCCCTAATACATAGTTTGAGTATGGTTTTTAGCCACATAATTTAAGCAATTCATTTAAGAATTTATCACATATTATTAAATATGGATAATTAGGGTTTACAATAAATGCCAAATGGCCGGAAGTTGTAAACGGAAAAGTACAGATATTACAGCACATGACTTCAGCATGGTGCCTTGACAACCAGTCCATACCTATGATGACGTCAAAACTCCCTAATGGCATTGGTACGAGGTTGATCGGAAAAGTGTGTTTATTTAGTTCTAGGGAGCAATCATAAATGATGGTGTCAATTGTAACGGTGTTACCATCGGCCACCTCAACGGTAAAGGTTTTCTCTAGTTTAGACCGGGTTTTTGCGAGTAACGGTTCGAAGTCTAGTGACACAAAACTTTTATCGGCTCCGGTATCAAATAGTATAGAAGCATAACGATTATTCATAAGGAACGTACCGTTAACCACATCAGTGTTGGCCTGAGCCTCATTGGCGTTGATGTTGAAAGCACGCCCACGAGCTCCGCCTTGGTTAACATTGACTAGTCTTGGGCACTGGTTACGGAAGTGGTTCGGGTCACCACATTCGAAGCAAGCACATCCATTTGCAATGGCTGGGATGGCTTGGTTAGTTGCTTGTTGATTGGCTTGATTTGCTGGGTTGGTTTGGTTGGCAAGTGCCTTGGCTCGACAAATATTGGCTGTGTGGCCATGTTTCCCGCAGTGGTTGCAAAGACGACAAGGTATGCCTGGAGGGTGATGATAGTTGCAGGTGTTGCAAAGTGGGTGGCTGCCCCCATAGGGTTTCTTTGCTAGGTTTTGAGCCATGGGTGCAACTTGATTTACTGGAGCAGCCGGAGTGATTACAGCACAGTTCTTGACCTTTCTCTTCCTAGTGTTGCGGTATGATTCAGTTTGGACTTCTTTGACATGAGCGGGAGGTGTTATTGTGTCAGGAACTTTCTTGGAACCCTTTCTTGTAAGTGTACCCGCTTTAACATGGTTGTCAGTAAGTGTGGCTGACAAGCGGATAGCATCCTCTAGAGTAGCAGGATTTCCTCCTACCACAGTATCTTGAATTTGTCTAGGTAGACCACCAATGTACTTTTCAATACACCTAGACAGAGGCGTAACCATGTGTGGCACAAGTAGACTCAGCTCGTGGAAACGGGTGGTGTATGCTAAGCTTTCACCACTATCTTGAGAAAGATCCCAAAATTCCGCTTCCAGCTTCTTCATCTCATTTCGAGGACAGAATTCCTCAGTCATGATCCTTTTCAACTCATCCCACGGCAGTGCCATTGCTACATCCACTCCCCTAGTCCTTTTCTCACCATTCCACCAAGTAAGCGCCCTTTTTTGAAAGACACTAGTAGCTTGACGAACACGGAGGTTGTCGGGACAGTCGCTATTGAGGAAAGTGCTCTCAATGCTTTCAAACCATTGAAGGAGTCCCGTGGCTCCTTCGTTGCCATAGAATTTGAGGGGATTACAGGAGTTGAAGTGTTTGAAGGTGCATTGCGGCGGGTTGGCACCACCACCACCTCCAGTGTTAGCACTCCCACTGGCATGACCATTAGTGTTGTTGTTGGCTTGGGTAATTTGATTCACCAGCTGTGTGAGTAGAGCAGCCAGGTCAGTGTTATTGCTGTTGTTGCTGTTGTCACGACGGGGAGGCATTCTACAGATTTAGACACAATAAGAGTTGTGAGAATTTCTTGGATTAAATAGAAGGATAAATAGATATAAGTAGTTCATAGTTTGGATTGTACTCAAATAGTGACATAATCACTCGAGTACTATGACATATTAAGGTTAATTTAAACTCAGATAATTATCAAGGAGACGTGCTTTAGCCTATAAGTAAACACTCATCCCGGGAATTCCCAGGAAAGCATACGGATCCCTCGGTTGATTGGGATTTATATGAAATACTTTCCTAGACAGAAAGCCCAGAATACAGGTGTCACTCTTCCAGATTGCACGTGTCCTTTAACAATTAAACAAAGTCTAAAAACCTTAACGGGTGTAAAAGAAAATTTTATAGACCAAAGTCTAAGAATATGATTCAAGTTACGTTGATGATGACATGGAAGCATGCATGAAGGATATGTGGTTTAGGATATGGGTAGGGATATTGTTTATTTAAGTTGTTATTTATATATACATATAAAACATGTAGCATATATCATATAGCATGTAGCACATAGCATGTAAATCATGAAGCATGGCATAAGTGGGTATCCTAAAGTTATAGTCTAGGTCAAATGTGTCTAATAACCTAATTCCCTATAACCAAGGCTCTGATACCAATCTGTCACACCCCAACCGACGGCGGAAACGTCGGGGCGTGAAGCGTGCAGACTGTTCATTGCTCATGGTTTGCTAAAGTTTGAATATTTGATAATTGTTTTCATTGCAATCAATAAGTTCAATCAAAACACAACCAATCCATAAAACAAAAATGTAAATTACATAGAATAAACTGGTTTAATTGAATTCTAGGTCCAAAAATCCTATGTGTAGCATATCTTGATTACTTCAAACATTGGTACCTGAAACATGGTTAAAATAGAGTCAACTAAAAAGTTGGTGAGAATACATAGGTTTTATTGTGTGATAGCAAAATACGTGTTGTGTGCATACAGTTCAATACAACATGACAATTAAGGCAATTATGGAGAGAAACTATCGGGTGACCTATACAATCAAACCTTTGTAACTTGCACGCAAAATAGTGTTGTCAGTAACAGTCACCCTACCTGGGTGGGTTTGTCAGACTCAATAGATCTACCACTGTTTACTGTCGGCTGTTAGTTAATGATTGTACATGAAGAGCATAATAATTGGTCTACACACCTAGTACTCAAGCACAAAGCGCAAAATTGTATACATGCATAGGATGGAACTGTGTATGTGTATAATTGAAAACATGTAAATAGAACGCATGTTCCAACCCAAAAGGTTGAGGTCGTCGAAAACAATAAATGCGAATAGCGATACGGGTTCCTATAACACCAATATCGGCAATGATGTTGTTCGTTCATAATAGGTTTGTCTCGTCATTGTACGACGACGGTAACGGCACTCGCTATACGCAACGATACAAAAAAATAGTCGCTTTTGAATATTTCTCCGTTTTAAAAAAAATACACCGGAACGTTGACCAAATAAACTAAAAACAGCCGCGCACTCCATTTTAAAAAAAAAGTTAACGAACGAAAGTTATTAAAAATAAACGAAATTATTATAAAATTAAACATGTTAAAAACGTATAATGTATATACTATGAGGGATAAAATTAAAATTTTGAAAAGGATAAAAAAAAAAGGAAAAGAGTAATGTGGCGATCAGCAGATGGAAATAGAGGTGCTTAATAGAACCGGATCCAAATCTGATCCGGCGGATAATCCGGAATCGGACCCGGCAGGAACCGGACAAAAAAGAACCGGACCGGATCTTTTTTTAACCGCCGGATCCAGAACCGGTTTCGAGGTTTTCAGGGGACCGAACAAAAATCGGACAAAAACCGGACAAAAAAGGTCCGGACAAAAATCGGAAAAAAAAACCGATTCTAGCCGTTAGGCTAAAAAAAAACGGCTATATAGCCGTTAACTAGCCGTTTTTTTTTGTTTTTGAGGTTTTTGAGACTTGAAACTTAGTATAAATAGGTATGGGTTAGTTCGCCACAACATTGTATCTCTCAAAACTAAAAAACGCTCTCAAAACGCAAAAAAACGCTCACTTTTACGCAAAAAAAAACGCTCTCATTGCTTCCGCAAGCACTCAAAAATCGGTTGGTGGTTCTACTAGCGATGCCACGGTGGTGACGGTACTTCCTTGCTCCCGAAACCAAGAGAGCTTATTTCGATTTATGCGAAATGTCGAACGGTCCGCAAAAGGCTCGTTGCAAACATTGTGGTAAAATTTTGGGTGCTGCAAGAAATAGCACTTTGAGGAAACATATTGGTAGTCACTCAAAACACACTCAAGGTGAAGATCAAACTCAAATTGGTAGGGATTGAGGAGTTTGGCAATACAATGTCGAGAGGGTTCGTGAGAGAATAGCACATTTCGTCATTCAAGAAGGCTTGCCTTTTGATCACTTTGATAATCCGCGCTTGACAATGATGATACAAGAGACGCTTCAACCGAGTTACACAAATGTAAGTCGTTCTACTTTGAGAAGAGATTGTTTAAAAATGTGGAAAAGAGCTAAAAAAGAATTAATTTTAAGTTTTAAAAATTTAAATACCGGCATTAACTTAACAACGGATGTTTGGTCCGCTCCACATGGTTTACCCGAATCGTACCTTTGCGTTACCGCACATTGGGTTTAACCTGAGTCGTGGCAAATGATGAAGCGTACGATTGTGTTTGATTATTTTGGATATCCACATACCGGTGAAAACTTATTTTATATTTTAGACTCGGTAATTCAAACTTATAAAATTCAACCAAAAATATTTTCAATATCTTTTGATAACGCTTCAAATAACACAAACGCGGTGGAAAAATTAAAAATAAAATATGAACCGCCTTGTAATGGTGTTTTCTTTCATAGTCAATGTGTTGCACAAATCATTAACTTGGTTGTGTAAGACGGTCTAAACGTTCAAGAAATAAGAGAAGTGAAATAAAATTTTAAAGTGATGTTACGGGAAGTTTTAGCACAAGCAAAAAAAGATATATAAAATATAGAAACTTGTTCCAACAAACGGATTCCATCTTTTTAGGTCTAAATTGGGACGCACCTACTAGATGGAACTCGACATGAAAAATGTTTGAATCGGCCTTAAGGAAAATAGTTACTTTAAAACATTTTCATGATGAACTTTTCCAAAAGAAATGTTGTTCACGAAAATTTAATAATATAAGTTGGGATATGATCGAGAAACTAACTAATTTGCTTGAGGTTTTTAAAAATGCAACTACATGTTTATCGGGAGTTTATTATCCCACGTTTTCGCTAATACTTCAACAATTATACTTAATATGTAATAAATTAAAAGAGTTTGAATATCACGGCACTATTTTTGAAAAAATGGTAACACCTATAAAAACTAAATTTAAAAAATTTTTTTTGGAAATGCCGGGCGTTGTTACATGTTCGGCCGCCTTAAACCCAACGATTAATGTAACCGGTATTGAAACATTAATTGGATCAATATCGGACGATTTAAATATGTTCGAGGAAGACCCAAAATTTTAACCAAAGGCAATAAGGGATTTCAATTCGGCTTTTAATAATATGTTTGGTTATTATTTACGCAAATATGGTGGAAGTGGTGATCAATCAAACATACGTGAATCAATGGGTTCGGGTTCAAGTTTTAGTAGTTCAAGGAACCCGATGCTAAATTTATTTAACACTTTAAGAAACGAAAATACTAAACGAGCTCGTGGAAGCACACCAAGTAGCGAGCTTGAAAGATATCAAGCAACCGACTTTATTTCAACTCTAAGATCCGAAGAGTTTGAAAACTTTGATATCTTGAGTTGGTGGCAATGAAGGGAATCCTAATATACCATTCTAGTCACAATGGCCCGTGACCTACTAACCGTCCAAGCTTCCACGGTAGCTTCGGAATCTGCTTTTTCTCTTAGTAGCAGGGTTTTATCTATTCGAAGAACGAGGCTTACACCGGAATCTATGGAGATGTGTATTTGCTTGAAGGACCATTTGGATGCCGCCGAACGTGTACAACATGTTGCAAAACTAGAAGGCGAGCTTGACATTGAACAAGAAATACACGAATTAGAAGTAGAACAAGGGACGGCGAGTCCACTTTCTGACGAAGAACAAGCTTATGATGAAGCCCAACGTATCTCAAGCGAAAAAGATTGAAAATCGATGTTACGGAGACTAAGACGAGTAGACGACGAATAACGAGTCATAATAAATAATATATATTTTGTGATTCAATTATGTTTTTTGTAATTTTTTTGTACGAACTATTGTTAAATCACTTAAAAAAATATAAAAAATAAATAAAACATGTATTTTATAGCGTATCTTTGTTAATTTAAAAAAAAAAAAAAATTACCGGTGGAACCGGTTTTTTTTGTCCGGTCCGGTTCCATATATCCGGTTCGGTTCCATATATCCGGTCCGGTCCCAATAGGTTCCAACTCTCCACTCCCTTAACCGGATCTAATCCGGAACCGGTTCCATTGGATCCGGTCGTTGACCAACTTTGACCGATCCGGTCCGGATCCGAATCCGAAAAAAAATCCGTTTTGTGCACATGGAAATCTATCTATTAATTTTAAATGCAGTCCAAACAAATAAAATCAAATTTACTAATTTTATATGTGTTTCATGTTATTCTATAGTCATCATCTTAAGTCATAATCTCATCTTCTAAATTTAGGGGAAAAATAGAGATCTATCTATTTTTCAAATCACTATTTTAGTATTTTTAAGTGATAAAAGCTGACGATTAAACGCACAATTATCACACCTTTTTTACATTTATTTTTATAGTAGGTTAAACCCGATTTATTACGTGAGCTGAATAAATGTAATGTTATATACTTAGTAATAAAGATTTACATATTACATATTTATGACATATTACATAGTTTTTTAATATAAATTATAGAAACGTTATATAGTTATTTTTTTAATGTTTTATAAAAAAAAAGAAATAAATGTTCAATTATAAAAATGTTTTATGAACAAACCTATTTTTTAAATAAAAAAATTTTTATAAAAATAATTATAGAAATCATTATTATTTAATAGAAGAGAGGCGAGAAACAAAAAAATTATAAAAACAATTAAAAATTTTGTATAATTAATAGGAGAGAGAGACGAGAAAAAAAACTAAGAATGCACAGAAGTGTGACAAATGTCCCACTAAAACCTTTATTTATTAAAGAGTGTAGATAAAGATTTCTTATATTTATTTTTTGTCGTTTTAATAACCAAAAACGCTCGTAGGACCCAACCCTATACGTCTACAAGAATGCCCTCCTAAAAAACGCCCTACGAACCGTTGACTATTTGGTGCAATGGTAGCCCAAGACTTCCCATAGTGGAGGTCTTGGGTTCGAATCCTGGCCACAACAAAAAATGGGTCTGTGGTCAGGTAAGGGGGTTTACCCAGTTGAGTGTTCCTCTTGGGGTGGGCTGCCATGAATGTTGTAGATGTTGTCCCGGATAAACCCAATTATCCTAGAATATCTATATGTGTTGCCGTTAAAAAAAACGCCCCTACGACACCAACTTGAACGTCACAAGGGCTGAAAAATACCATCCACGGTCGGCGTTGGAGTCTTTGGAGAGGCTCTAAATATACAAAAGGAAATTTTAACACTTTTTAATTTGCAATGAAATTTTTTAAAATCCAGTTTTATAAAATTTCTTTACTAAACTTACCTTTATGTAATAATTTTATTCAATTTATATTTCATTGCTTAATGAACTAATAAATTACAAAATTGAGTTATTATTTTAAATCTTATTAACTGAATATTATATATAGAGGTCGGTTCCTGTGCATAATGAAGTTTTTTTTCGTGCGAAACGTATAACATGATTATTTTAGACGAAAAGTATATCCATTTGTATAATTACGCAACACAATACAATTATGTATATAATTACGCAACGTTATAATCCGTATATATTTATTTATTCATATGAATAGAATTGTGAATCGTTACATACTTAAAGTCAACATGTATCAATATTATATAATTACACACCACATATAAGTTATGCAAGGTTATATATCAATAGTGTAACAATGTTCTTTTTGTCATTTTTTATTAAAAAAAAATACAATACTACACTTGAATTAAATTAAAAATAATAAAATTTTTAATTTTATGGTAAAATTATTTAAAGAAATTAATATAGTATATCAAAATAATCTGATTTAAAATTTTTGATGAAAATATATTTAACTAAAAAAAATTACAATAGAGGCTAATATGTTTTTGCTTTTTCAGCCCTTGTTTAATTTCATATTAATCGCGACATTGAAACCGCATCGATCTTAACTATTGAAATAGTATGATTTTTTTAGAACGACATGACGGTTAGGTGCCGCTAACCCCTCCTAGCCTGGAATTCGAAATCTGCCCAGAGAGTGTTCTAGAAATATTATGAAGTGCCTATTGTCAGACTTGAATCCAGGACCTCTACAGAGGGGAAACCCCTTAGACGGGACAGAGCCACAATGACTTAAAATAGTATGATTAACGGTTCTAACACATTTAGCACGTTTCTCATGTAAATTCCACTTTTTGTTTGACCTAATTCTTGTATATATAATCGTTATAAAAAAGTTATAATAAAACAAAAACTTATAATATACACAAATATTTCTTATACAATATCATCATCATAAATAATTAGTTAGTGTATTAAGAAGTTTATAGTAAGTTATTTTATCCCTATTTTGCTAATATTATATAATAAAATCTTGAAATCTAGTCGTATAATTTTAAATAATGATTAATAATATATTAAACTTCAAATTTTAAATAAAGATTAGTGCCTGAACAAAAACATTACAGGGTATATATAACAACCTACTTTAACAAGGTATAAGCTCATACTAAAGTTTTGTTTATGGTATATATATGGGAAAACATATGTCACACTCATAAATTATTTACATAGTAATTAATAAATAAATTAAGGTTGTAACGATTGATAACATTACATAACAGCGAAAACTAATCTAAGACTTATAAAATGTCGAACACCGTTACAAAGACTAAGTGAGTAATAGGAGCTAAAGCCGTATAGGTCTAAATGGACTTGACATTTAACGACATGCGTCTTCATTTTCTAAGGTTTTAATCCAAATGTGTAACCTATTCTAACCGTGCCACAGTAATGTGATAGCTGAAAAACATACTTAAAAATGTCAATGTAATGTTGGTAAGTTCACATGTTTAATTTTCACGATTTAAAGTGGTTTTCCTTGAAAACGTTGATGATGTATACGTGGCCATAATATGAAACCGTTTTCCTCGAAAACATTGATAATGTGTGCGTGGCCGTAACATGAAACTGTTTTCCTCAAAAATATGTGATGATTTCATAATCATAAAATGAATCGTTTCCCCCGAAAACATGTGATAACTTCATAATCATAAAATGAGTCGTTTCCCTCAAAACCATGTGATGACTTCATAGTTATAAATTAATTATCCAAGATTATTGATCCTAATTAAGGGTAGTCACAATATGTACCCCAAACAAGTATTATAGGCTACTAGTGTTACATTATATTGTTAACACCGATCAATAAGTTATTAAGGTGAGATAAACGTATAGACTTTTTTAACTTACCAAAGACGAGAAAGTATGCAACCAATAACATGTTCAACCATGGGCGAAACTTAACAAGGGCAGACCCTGGCCCCCTCAATTTTTTGCTTAAAAGTATTGATTTTGACCCATTATATTTATTTCATATTAGTTATAATGTTTAGGCGTTTTTTAATCCGGACAAAAGCCCCTTTATTGAATGTTTTTTTTCTATGGATGTTGACTAAAAGGGAGGAATCCTTCATTTCCCTTGTATTCCAGCGAACATAAAAAAACTTTTCACTTCCCTTCCTTAAATCAATTTATACCGTTTGATTCACTGAAGAAACCACGCAACAGATGAACATTCTCGTATAACGTCGTAGCATATGCTATTTGGTCTATTTTACGCAAGAGGGGTTTATAATTAAATTGTTAGGGGTACAAACCAAATATTTTGAAATCATAATGTTAAAAAATCCCAGGTTTAGATTGTTATATATATATTTTTGTATATTGCATTTAACTAGTTATGGAATTATTAAAATAAAATGATTTTAACTGGACAATTTTTTTACATTGTATGGTATAAAGAAAAGAAGTCAAAATTTCCATCTTATAATTATCCCATTAAAAAAAAATATATTTAATCAAATGTCTAAATGATACTTTCTATGCATGTTAAATTGTAAATATTCAATAGTTAATTTTTACTATTAAATGATTTCATTTGAATATTTATTATTATATGAACATGTTTACTTGACTAATTCTAAAACTAAAATATAACCAAAGAGGTTGTAGTGTAGTGGCTGAGATGAGGCCTAAGTTTCTAAGAGACCCGGGTTTAATCCCTGCCACCATCATTAATTTCTGAAGCATGCAAATGACGCCTAGTTCTTAGGCTGATGCACCAGGGTTTTACCTACGCCGATCCAGGCTTCGACCCTCGGCTCTCCCTCAAGCCCGGAAGGAGCCGTATTGGGTGGGATTTTTCCTTGGATGCTCTCCAACTCTGACGCCAAGTGAGCCCGGTTAAGACAACATATTGGCCGAAGTTAGACGAGGCTCTCCCATGTGACGGAGGGGTGCGACGTCACAACATTCAATGTTCACCGTTAAAAAAAAGTTATTCTAAAATATAAACCACTTTGTCTATGTGAACAAATGGACTTTAGTAACATGATCATACAAAGGGAAATGAATAAGAACAAATGGGTATTGAAAGTGGAAGCTGACCGATCACGACCCCGTCCAGTTATGCTATCATTAGAACACTCCCATCACATTCTCCATCCATGCCTTTTTCTTACGATTTATGGAAAAAAAAAATAGACTTTCATTAATTCTATACCCCATCACGTTCCCTAAACACATCCTTAAAATGCAGAT
Source organism: Smallanthus sonchifolius (assembly GCA_023525975.1). Classification (NCBI taxonomy): domain Eukaryota; kingdom Viridiplantae; phylum Streptophyta; class Magnoliopsida; order Asterales; family Asteraceae; genus Smallanthus; species Smallanthus sonchifolius. The sequence goes on along the minus strand of CM042033.1, from coordinate 55,679,402 downwards.
AGGTTTAGAAAGCTAGAGTAAACCTCTATATTTGTCGACACCGCATCTCTCTTTTCATCAATTAACACCCCTTTCTTCTCCTCTCTTCTTTTTTTGTTTTGTTTTTGCTGATTTTTCATCCTTCCTCTAATCAACATAATCGTCGATGACGAGTTATTTTGCATTCCAAGCTCGCAAAGAAAGAGGCACCAGGGAGTTTTATGAGAGAGAAAGTAATGTCCAAAGAGAGGGGTAGAGAGAGAAAAAAAAGAAGAAGACGGCCATGGCGGACGTTTGCTCAGATTGATAAGAATTGTTTTTTTTTTAAGAAATGAGTTGTTTTTCTCTTAAATAAACATGTAAACTTGCATCATATATGGTTAAACTTATGTAGTATCAAATCTCAGAGTCAGTTTTTATTAAAATAATAATAAAATATAATACTTTCGTCATACCTGAGAAATCAACTTAGTATAATATGATTTACAAACCCGAAAGAAAATAAATAAAAAATACAAATTTATATAAATAAATGATTCAAACTGGTGGCTTCATAAGATGACTTCAACCGCACATTTTTATAGTATCCTCGACTCGAGTCTTTTGAGTCTTCAACTATGCTCATTGACTGCAACAATGAACACACTAAATCGTTGACGGTTTTGGTTGAGGACTCGTGTTTAACGCATGTCCCTTAAAACAGATTTCACACCCTCTCTTAAATGAACGCGTCTGTCTCCTAGGATACAACAACCGGAACAGTATATGTACTGCCGGAAATGACTCACGTGCCCGAGGTATCACCGGGTAAAATAGTGTTCTTGAGTATATGAAAAAGGATGAAGTTGATGAAAAATGGAGGAATTAGAGAGTGCTCAACTCTAAATTTATGAAATTAGTTGACAAAAATTTCTCTTGTTTTTTTCTCTCTATTAGAAAAAGAATCAAATGGTTTATATTATACTCATACTAAAAACTACATATTTATATTTTATTTAAAACATAATTCATAATATTTTATGTCAACTTTATAAATCAAAATTAAAACTCCCATTTGATTCATTGCATGATTTATTAGACAAAACAAAACTTCATTTTAATTTATGTCAAGGTTTTATGAATAAAAAAAACAACCATTCATGTCATGGTTTTATAAGTCAAAACATAACAACCATAGATTTATAACAAAGATAAATCAAGAAATTGTAACAATTTTCTACTCCAACCATCAAAGTTTCATATTATTTATTTCAACCTCTCAACTTTGAGCATCGACATCTCATTCATCTTAGCTCTGTTTTGGATACGGTTTGTTTCTTATGAAGCTCTTGCATCATAGAACACAAACCCAAAAAATTATAATGATATTAATCGCAATCACATATAATTATTTGTATTCAAAGTTAGTGAAAACCCATATTTTCACTAAATTTTCCAATAATGTTTAGGCTCTTATTTTTTATAACAATTAACATATGCAAATTGCAATTAGATCTTGTTGTGATCTCCGGTTGTTTAAGCTTGTCTCATATGTGTGTTCTATATGGAATACGCTCATTAAAACCTTAAATTGATCTTTGTTACCTCTTTTAGGCTATGACCCGAATCCGCCCTATAAAAAGTTACTAGAAACTAATTTTAGAGTAAAAAAGATAACAAGAAAAAATACTTAGTAGTTAAGATTTAGTTAAGATTGCAAATGAAAGAAAATAGAAAAAAGTTACAAGAAAATAATATAGAGATAAAGATGGGGAATAAAATGTGGAAGGTATTAGAAGATGAACAAATTTAGAGATAAATTTAGAAAATTGTGATTTTTAGTTAAATTATAGAGACAGGGAAGCCAATTCGAATGCTCTAATATTATGATTAATAGCAAACATATAGATAATTGTTACATAATATTCTAATTAATACAGAACTAGTGGACGTTGTAACACATTGTGGCGATGACATTGACGTGGTTAAGCATGTAAAGAGAAGTGTATGAAATTGTAGTGACTCGATTTTGAATATTAAAATATAGATAAAAAAGCACGTCGCAACGGTACAATTGAAAATCAGTGAAAAGTCACGTCGTAAAAATTAGCGTTACGAAAAAAAAAACGTATTAAAAAAAGTAAGAATATATTATATTTGACTCGATTCAGTTTTGAATAAAACTTACTTCAAAACGTAGACTAGCTCTGTTTTAGATAAAATTTATACTGAAACGTAGATAAAAATAAACACGTCGCAAATGTATATTTAGAGTATATGAAACCACAATATTTTTATACCCGTAGGGATTTTCTAGCATATTTCTTACTACTTTTAAATATTTTTATTATCCAAGAAATTATAAATATAAAAACAAAAAGGTCAGTGGATTAGTAAGTTATTTCATTACCCAAGAACAAAGAATAATACAAATAAAATATTTACGGGTAAGATCAGGTAAACATGTTTATATATTTCAAGTAATCAGATCGGGTATTACCTAATACCATATTGTCCATACCCACGTAAAATTTTAAACCTAATCACCTACCTAAAAATTCATCCCAAGTGTTTTCGGGTTTGCCTGTTAGGCCCTAGTTCATTTGCTATCCCTATACATATATAACTCACTCACAATGTTATTGTTAAATATATTTCGTGAAGAATACATGAATAATTGTTGAAAAACTAACTATAAATGATCGTAGTTGATATTTAGAATATGATAGATTATGACATGCCTCTTTATTAATCCATATGTTATACCCTCACCGCACTATGCGGCGAGGGTGAAGTGGACCTGCAGCAAAACCCAAGCAACACCCCCCTCCAAATTATGGTGAGTGTGAACTGTAAAAAGGTGTGGTGGTTCACTACCGTATTTTATGCCAAATTATGAAGAAATTACGGTGAGTGTGAACAACAAAAAGGTGTGGTTGTTCACTACCGTATTTTATGCTAAATTAAGAAGAAATTAAGAAAGTGCGGTGATGTGGGGGTGATGTGGCACTACAGTGAGTGTGGCGACTTCACCCTCACTGCACTTGTGGTGAGGGTATAACATAGCCTTAGGATGTGTCTAAACAAATAGCTACAAATATTTTTATTGATATTTATTTGATCTCGTTAACCTATTTAATTGAAATGATCAACCCTCTATCCAATATAAAATTAGAATTAAAAGAATACATTTTAGAAGATCAACCGTCCATCCCTAACAAATTCTAGTACAAAAAACTTCTTTTACAGCGGTCAATTTTTTTTAGAATATGTATAAAAAACTGGAAAACCGCTTAAAAAAATACTTGCAATATGAACTGCTATAAATAAACATTATTTAAAACTGTTATGACTAAATCTCTTTAAATAATCCACTTTTTACAGCGGTTTGTAACGAACCGATTTAAATTATCAATTTTTTACGGGGGTTTGTAAGTAACCATTTTAAATAATCCATTTTTACAACGGTTTGTAAGGAACCATTTTAAATAAGGATTATTGATTTTAATAATCTCATCTTTTACCAATTGACCAATAACAATCCTAACTGGGAATATTTTTACCACCCGTCCCTAATTTCAAACTATTTTCTTATACGGGACCTTCCGTTAAAAAAACTTAACGCCGTCAGGTTTTATATGACGTGGACATCTGCAAACCGCCGGAAAGTCGAGCCAAGTTAAGCTAACAGTGGTCTCGTGGTAGGTTTTGAAATTGGCTCTGGTGGTGTTTAACTGGTCTAGTAAATCACTTTAAATAATCAATCTTTTATAACGATTTGTGAGGAAATCACTTTAAATAATCAATCTTTTACAGCGATTTGTGAGTAACCGCTTTAAATAATCCATTTTTATAGCTTTGAATGCAGATTTCTCTCGCTCTTATTTCTCTAAAATATTCATTCTCCTCCAAGAATTTCCATCTCCCTCTTCCTTCTATGTAATTTACACTTTTATTCTTGTTTCTCTCTTCTCTTGGTTCTCTCGCACACCAATTATCCCTCTATCTCATGGTCCAGCACTCCAATCTTAGAGGTGTGATTGTCTTCGAGGTAATCGTCCCTTTTCTTTTCATAGTTCTTGGTTATTAAACCTATTTATTGTTCATCTTGTTCAATTAACATCCCAGATTCATCGATTTTGGTACCTAAAGAAATGTCTCTGATTCTGTTTCTCCTCCTAATGACACTAAGTAAACCATTTTTTTACTAATTTTCTATATTCCAATATTATTTATTGGAACCATAATTTGTTACTAGTTTTATATTTTTTTTTCACTATTTTTCAATTTTTTTCACTAATTTTTTATATTTCTAATGGCACCAGGTATACCAGTTGTTACTAGTTGATTTCAAAAACACGTATCTGCAGATTCAGGCAACCAATTAAAGTTAATTACGCATATGCTATTAGCAACATACTTGGTTTGCTAATGTAATATTAAGAGTAAATTACAGAAATTGTCCTTTATGTTTATATCATTTTTCACTATATGTCATTTAGCCCAAAAAATGCCAGAGATCATCCTTTACGTTTAAATTTGTTGCGGTTCACGTCCTTTAGCCTAACGGGCGTTAAGTTTTTCAGTTAACTCTATTCATTTGCCTTACACATGAGAGTGTTTTGGTCTTTTTACCTACAAATATATATATATATATATATATATATATATATATATATATATATATATATATATAAAAAATAAACTCTCTCTTATCTCTTTCTCTCTCAAATCTCTCTCTCTAAAATCCGGTGCCCACCACCGCCAAACACCACCACCACCACCACAACCAGACCACCGCACAACCCCCTCTTCCGATCTGAGCACCACCACCGCCATAAACCACCCTCCCTTTACCCACTCAGACCCACCATCAACACCGCCCCCACCCCCACCCCACCCCCTTCATCTTTCACATAATTGTTCTCGTAATCACTAGCCCCATTCTCGGATTCTCATCACTGTAAATTGATACTGATATGCATATTCTGATGCTCAATTTGAAGTTTACACATTTGAATCAGCAGAAATCGAACATTAAGAGGTGAAACAGATCATCAACGAAATCTAGGTTAAGATTATTGAAAACCCTCCGTAAAAAAAACTTACTGAAACCCAGATCTGACGGAGAGTGACGCACTGTAACAGAGGAAGAACGCAATCGGATCAAGATCCAAATAACATAACTAATCAGAGAGAAGAGCTTGAAAGGGTTTTATCATCAAAAATCATACAGAAAGAAAGTAGGAAACCCCTTCGGGTTCTTCCTCTGAGCTCTATCGGTCTCACTCGTAGCCGCCGCCGCCTCTTTTTCCGTCTCTCGCATCACCGCCCGTGACCCTAGATTCACTAATCCGCCCGTGACCCATCTGATGCGATTTTGCCCATTTGTATTTCTTCGATCTCAGGTTCCTAACCCTAGATTTCTGCCCATCTGATGCGATTTTGCCCCTTTGTATTTCTTTGATTTTGCCCCTTTGTATTTTTTGAACTTGGGATTGAGATGGTGTACCACGATGGTGGTGGTGGTTGTCTTGAATAAGAGAGAGAAAGAAGAGAGAGAATGTGTGTTGTGAGATAGTGAGTGATGTGTTGCTAAATATCCCGTGTATTAGAGTCTAATTTGTATAGTTTTAAGCATTTAGCTTTGTATATCGAGTCTATTTTGTAACATCCCAAAAATCCGTTGATTTATGAGTCGGGTTATGGACGGATCCGAATTCTCCCGTTAACGACTTTGAACAATAAAGGTTCCACATAAAGCTTGGTTGGTCAACGTTAAGGGACCCGGTTAGTCGGTATTGCAAAAGTTTGAGATCGAAACACACGTTAAGGGAAGCACGGAGACCCGAATGTAACATGCAAGGGTTTAAAAACCTTGTTAAGAGAAACACTAGGCCATTCGGCCTAGGTGTGAGCGACGACAGGAGGCAAGCCGCGAGGAAGGGAACCCGACGGAGGAACAGGACGGCGGCGCGACGGCGGGTACGACATCTGCATCACATGAGGTAACATTCGTGTTCACTCTTTATCCTTTTATTGTTCGTTTTCGGTTGTGCGTATGGGGACCCGATTAGGGTTTTACCCTTGCTAGGGTGATCGGCGGAGGAGGCAGCCACCTCGGGACGATGACAGTCCATGGTTGGTGATGGTGGTCGGCTGTGTTGGTTGGCTACGGACGTGACAAGAGGCGGCAAGGATGATGTAGGGTGGTGAAGTGGTAGCGACATACGGCTAGGTGATGGTATTGCTAGGGTGATCGACAACCGGGAAAAGGGAGAGATGTGGTAATGGTGTCCTAGCCGGAACAGGTGACGCGCCGGTGGTGCCCGGTTATGACGGTGTGTGACGGTGGAGCATGGGGACGGTGAGGATGATGCTGGCTGGTTAGGGTTAGTCACGGTGGATGAGGGGGAAGATGTGCATGGTGAAGCACGGTGAAGAAAGTGGAAACGACGTGCACGGTGGTGGTGCTTAGTGGTGAACTCGGATATCGGTGACGATGGCAGCCTAGGGTTTGCATGGAAGTAATCGGTTCGGGTACAAGTATTATCATGGGTTAGGGCTTTGCATATGAATGCATGCACACGTACGTGCATGTATGAGGACCAGGTTTGAGTTTAGGACTTCTAAACGGGTCAAGGATGAACCGGTGTGAGTCGGCAGTTACGGGATGAGCACGGTTAAGGGTTTGCACGGCACACGTGCGTGCGTGCATGTGAAACTAGGGTTCGTGGAGATGTTCCAAGGAGAAGATGAGATGGACGTTGATAATTTATTATGTTGTTACAAGTCATTCAGCGTACAACTAGAACATGCCTGATCATGTGATCATGCATTGACAGGTTCGGGGTTTGAGCAAACACGCGTGGTGCAGAGCTAGGATTTGGACGCGGTTTAATTGGTGAGTTTCTAATCCCCCTCTTCTAAATGTGTTTAACTTTTTGGGGCTATCGTACATACTTTTGAGACGTGCTTTATTACATTAAATGTATATCGAGCTTTGGGGTCTAAACCGATGAGTTTACGAATTTAACTATTTAAATACGGGGCTAAGGGACTGTGTGTTGTCCTTGAGAGGTGTATGTTAAAGGTGGGTATATGGTCATGGGTTGTATAGTGACCTAATAGGGGTGAGTAGGGATTATATTTGCAGGTCGTACGGATACGACTAGGAGATGTCACAGGGTGTGCATGTACATAGTATGTGCTTAGATAACAAGACATAGTAACGGTATGTGTGTTGCTATAGTAGCAGTGTATTGTGTTATGTGTTAGTCGGGGTGGGTCGGTACATGAGCTAAATGTTTATGAATACGTGTAGGATACCTTATCCTAGAGCTATGTGTGAGGTGTAGGTGCAGCTAATGAGTCATGTACATAGGGTATAATGTGGTGTGTTTATACATGTGTTGTGTGTATTGTGTCGTTGTCCATGTGACGCGGTGGTAATTATTATTGTGTCGTTGTCCTTGTGACACGGCGGGTTTTGTGTTTGCATTGTTGTCATTATGACTCGGCAAACGGGACTGTGGGGGACTAAGTCCTTCAGGAGGTCACCAAAGGTGGCAAGTTCTGAGCAGGTTAACGATGAGCTCGGGGTGTGTCGAACGCCCTAACGAGGGTAACCCTGACGACGGTGCAGTAATGAGGTATGTGTTTGTGTGCTTATATATTTGTGTTAAATTGCATACAAGCGTTGAGTTATATTTATTGTGCATGCGATAGTATTAATGTGGTGAGTAGAGTTAGATTGACCGTTGTGTCAGGACTGTGATGTGGTGTTTACGACTGTTATGTCAGTTGGTTTGTGAGAGTCTTGGTTAGGGCTGGTTAAGCCGTTGTCTAGAGGGCGGTTGAGATAACCAGTGTGTGGTAAACTTTGAATTGTCAGATTGGTAAGTTCGATCCATGTCGGAGAAACTTACTGGGTTAAATGGTAGGGTGAGTGTGGGTGGTGAATCCTTTGGGATATTGTAAGATAACGGGGGCTATCTATCTGTTAATAAATGACAAAACATTTTTATAAGAACCGAAGGGTCTTGAGTGGGAATAAATATTAAATGAGACGAGTTGGCTTTTGTTTAAATTAAACTAGTGGAACTCACTCAGCGTAGCTGACTTTGTATGTACGTTAGATTGTTTTACAGGTTAGTCTGCTATATGAGGTATCTTGGCTTGGAAGCGGGGCTACACGGGTTGGTGCGCATGCATTCGTCAGGTAATGTTGTGAAAGTTAACGAGTTTAAAGATAACATTATTTTGAGAAAGACTTCCGCTGTTTACTTAAATGAAAGTTAAGTGTTTTTAATGATTTTACCTAGTGAAGAGAACCAACTGTAGGGTGCCGGGTTTGGGGCCTTACAAGTTGGTATCAGAGCTGAGGTTTAAGAGAAAACTGGTGTTTTTAAATAAATAAAATGCCTTAACTTAAACTGAAAATGGGACGAGGGTGAAACGAATTCCACCACGAGTAACCGCGATCCAAGAGGTACGTCTTTCGAGTTGAGCAGTTATTGTTAATTATCTTTTGTGTAGTGTTACACTAGGTGAAGAAATTGGTTTGAGTTAATGATTTATGGTTCAGTGCGGGACCATGCTGTGTGATAAGTGTTGTAGTAATATGTAAAACTACGTGGAGTTGTGTGGTGTGATTAAATGAGACTATGATATGAGTTGAGTGATATGGAGTAGCATTAATTGTAACTATGTGAGATAGTTTGGTGTGACGATATGATTTAGTGATTTTGTGTGTGTAACCTTGAGTGGTATGCAATTGTGATAGATATGATGAATTGCTAGATTGTTACATGGTGCTATGTGAATTGTGCGAGATGCATGTGCATCCGGTGTTTGTGAAAGATAGAAATCTAGTGTGAATTTGATGGGGAAGGTTTATAATCCGAGCAGTAATGTGGACCACCAATTTGCATTTGATCACCATAATTTGGCAGTCTATGATTACTCTCATATTCTGAATTTGACGCCCATATTAATCACTCCAACGTTCTATCTTGTGCAGGTACTGATGGCCATGACGATTCGGACTAGATGGATTAGGCGGGGAGCTCTTATCAGGAGGTTGACAGAATGACAAACTAGACATGCGGCTGCTGTTCGCATGGTTATCTTTGGTAGAAGACGGATCTTAGCACCTGTTCCTTTGACGGTGGTTCCACCGGCAACTGAGGATGAGCAGGAGCTACCAGCACAGGAGGTGATCTTGGCGCTTCCGGCGCCTAATGCTCCCAGTACTACCAGGGCAACTATGAGGGGCGAGCTCAGTAGTTCCTTTTACATGAGAGGAAGAAATGCATTTGCAGTCAAGAGTCAGCCGTCGAGACACAACGCAGAATCAGGAAATGGATGGTTGGAGGAATCCGATGACGAGGAGCAAGTGGAGGATAACTTTAACTTGTTCAATGACTAGATCAGTGGTGGTTACCACGAGAGGACTAGAGCATTTTGAGTAGTGGCCGTCAGATACTTTTGTGACGAAATACTTGTTCTTGGTTTTTCAATTGCTTGATATTAACCTTGACAGTGAATCTTACCATGAGATGGTTTAAAACATAGTTAATGATAGTTTCATGTGTGATAGCTTGCTATTGGTGGTGTAGTGTTAATTATGTGTGATTATGTGATTACCTTTTGAACTTCGTGAGTTCATACTAAATGTAATCTTTGATGCGATGCTAGAGCTTGGTTGATTATACTATATGAGTAGACTGGAGTTTTGATTTTGTGTGTGTGTCTACGGTCTTAAGATAGTGTCACCTATGTGTTATGTCTAGGTGACGTTTGAAGAATAATGGGGTGTGTTGCACCTTGTGTAACTATTCAGGACGAGGTCCTGTGGGAAATCTTAAATATACATCCTTAGTATGTATAAATGTTCAAGGCGAGGTCCTTTGAGAAACAGTAGTTACATACCTTATGTCTAGGTATACCTGTTCAGGACCAGATCCTGTGGGGAAGTAAAATACTTAATATCTTGTGTGTACGGATGTTTAGAATGATGTTTCGTGTCTAGAATGAGTAGTGTGTCGTCTTGAAATATGGGTACGACCGGGTAAAACTCTGTGTGAGTATGTGATGACGTGTGGCAGGGGCCGCCGTTGTGGTGAGTAAGAGGTAAGGTTTAGGAGTTTGTGTGTCTATAAATGACGAGGTCATATTATATGCATGTTGATTTACTCAGATCTAGCTGGTTGTGTATGTGCACTTTGTGCGAGTTAGAAGGTTGAGTTACTAGTACGTGTGTAGAACCTTGTGTGTTCTGTAGCTACGTGTGTCGGTGTATGTCCTTGTAGTACACGATTAGTCGTGCATAGGACGGGAGGTCTGTGTGCTCAAGTATAGTATTTCTATCTTGACGATTATCTCAACGTGATACGTCGAGGTGATGCTAGGAGTTTTGACGTCTTTTTAGGCAATCGATGAGGTGCTCTTGTGAGATGGCTATGCTTATATCTCGGGAAATTCGTAGCACGAAGCCAATGGGCGGAACTGAAGAGTTAGTGATGAAAGCGGTTACGTGGATGCTGGACCAGAGATATCCATGATGAAATCAAAGTGATGACGCTGAAGATTTCAGCACGAAGTAAACAAGGTGACGAAAAAGTATTCATGGAACACGTTCCATATGTAGGATTCAGTCGACGTGAGACACCAGATGAATAGGGATGCTTTCCTTAGACGAGACGACGAATAACTGAGGCTTGTGAGCAGACGGACTTCGTGTTCATAAATTATAAACGAGATGCGGTCAGTGATCGCATGGTAATGAAGTAAAGAGATACTATGGTAGAGGAATTTTGTGGATACCAGTGTACCTTTGTACAAGCTCATGGAGATCATCGGAGAAGGGCAGAAGTAATACCCTTATGGGTAAGCAGTGGGCTTGAGTATGAAAACTCATCGCAGGATGGTGATCAAGGTGTGAGGCGAGAAGTATAACGACTTCAATAGGGAAGAACGACAAATGTCCTTAGACATGAGAGGCAAGAAGCCCGGTTTGGATATGATTGTCGGATTGACGAGATCGTCAGGACCATACAAGAGATAAAGGCAGTTGTGCCCGTAAGATGAAGTGATATTGTGACAAGTCAGAGGACAATTTGGAGGGCTGTGCTACGTGGTACTAGAAATGATACATACGATGTTCTTAAGAACAATGAGGGCGACAAAGTATTGTCAAGGACAATGACAATAAAACCTTCGTGAAAAGGGTGAGTAGTCAAAGCAATCCCTAATGGCAACTTCTAGCTAGTGCCAGGATAGCGATAGTTGGAAATGCAGCCCCTTGGCTAATGACTGAAAAGACGACAAATGAGGGAATGTGTAGGTGAAACCTACAAGTCCCAAAGTTGAAAGCGAGCAACGGAGTAGACTTCCTTGAACACCAAAGGTGGTGGTCGAGTTACAAAGCAAATTAGTAGATTCGATAAGTGTGAAGGTGAATGTTTGACACCAGATGGATTTGGGTGCGAGTAAGAACAAATAGATAAATCGTGTTAGTTTGTACCGACATAGGATTCAAGGACGAATCCTCTTTTAAGGGGGTAGACTTGTAACATCCCGAAAATCCGTTGATTTATGAGTCGGGTTATGGACGGATCCGAATTCTCCCTTTAATGACTTTGAACAATAAAGGTTCCACGTAAAGCTTGGTTGGTCAACGTTAAGGGACATGGTTAGTCGGTATTGCAAAAGTTTGAGATCGAAACACACGTTAAGGGAAGCACGGGGACCCGAATGTAACATGCAAGGATTTAAAAACCTTGTTAAGAGAAACCCTAGGCCATTCGGCCTAGGTGTGAGCGACGACAGGAGGCAAGCCGCGAGGAAGGGAACCCGACGGAGAAAGAGGACGGCGGCGGGTACGAAATCCGCATCACGTGAGGTAACATTCGTGTTCACTCTTTCTCCTTTTCTTGTTCGTTTTCGGTTGTGCGTAGGGGGACCCGATTAGGGTTTTACCCTTGCTAGGGTAATCGGCGGAGGAGGCAGCCACCTCGGGACGACGACAGTCCCTGGTGGGTGATGGTGGTCGGCTGTGTTGGGTGGCTACGGACGTGACAGGAGGCGGCTAGGGTGATGTAGGGTGGTGAAGTGGTAGCGACATACGACTAGGTGATGGCGTTGCTAGGGTGATCGACGGTCGGGAAAAGGGAGAGAGGTGGTAATGGTGTCCTAGCAAGAACAGGTGATGCGGTGGTGGTGCCCGGTTACGACGGTGTGTGACGGTGGAGCAGGGGGACGGTGAGGATGATGTTGGCTGGTTAGGGTTAGTCACGGTGGATGAGGGGGAAGATGTGCATGGTGAAGCACGGTGAAGAAAGTGGAGACGACGTGCACGGTGGTGGTGCTTAGTGGTGAACTCAGATATCGGTGACGATGGCAGCCTAGGGTTTGCATGGAAGTAATCCGTTCGGGTACGAGTATTATCATGGGTTAGGGCTTTGCATATGAATGCATGCACACGTACGTGCATGCATGAGGACCCGGTTTGAGTTTAGGACCTCTAAACAGGTCGAGGATGAACCGGTGTGAGTCGGTAGTTGCGGGATGAGGACAGTTAAGGGTTTGCACGGCACACGTGTGTGCGTGCATGCGAAACTAGGTTTCATGGTTATGTGCCAAGGAGAAGATGAGATGGACGTTGAGAATTTATTATGTTGTTATAAGTCATTCAACGTACAACTAGAACATGTTTGATCATGCATTGACAGGTTCGGGGTTTGAGCAAACACGCGTGGTGCAGAGCTAGGATTTGGACGCGGTTTAACCGGTGAGTTTCTAATCCCCCTCTTTTAAATGTGTTTAACGTTTTGGGGCTATCGTACATACTTTTAAGACGTGCTTTATTACATTAAATGTATATCGAGCTTTGGGGTCTAAACCGATGAGTTTACGAATTTAACTATTTAAATACAGGGCTAAGGGACTGTGTGTTGTCCTTGAGAGGTGTAGGTTAAAGGTGGGTATATAGTTGTGGGTCGTATAGTGACCTAATAGAGGTGAGTCGGGATTGTATTTGCAGGTCGTACGGATACGACTAGGAGATGTCACATGGTGTGCATGTACGTAGTATGTGCTTAGATAACGAGACATAGTAACGGTATGTGTGTTGCTATAGTAGCAGTGTATTGTGTTATGTGTTATTTGGAGTGGGTCAGTACATGAGCTAAATGTTTAGGAATACGCGTAGGATACCTTATCCTAGAGCTATGTGTGAGGTGCAGGTGCAACTAATGAGTCATGTACATAGGGTATAATGTGGTGTGTTTATACTTGTGTTGTATGTATTGTGTCGTTGTCTATGTGACGCGGCCGGAATTACTATTATGTCGTTGTCCTTGTGACACGGTGGGTATTGTGTTTGCTTGCCATTATGACTCGGCAAACGGGATTGTGGAGGGCTAAGTCCTTCGGGAGGTCACCAAAGGTGGCAAGTTCTGAACAAGTTAACGATGAGCTCGGGGTTTGTCGAACGCCATGACGAGGGTAACCCTGACGAGGGTGCAGTAATGAGGTATGTGTTTGTGTGCTTATATATATGTGTTAAATTGCATACAAGCGTTGAGTTATATTTATTGTGCATGAGATAGTATTAATGTGATGAGTAGAGTTAGATTGACAGTTGTGTCTGGACTGTGATGTGGTGTTTACGACTGTTATGTCAGTTGGTTTGTGAGAGTCTTGATTAGGGCTGGTTAAGCCGTTGTCTAGAGGGCTGTTGAGATAACCAGTGTGTGGTTAAAATGTGTGGTAAACTTTGAATTCTCAGATTAGTAAGTTCGATTCATGTCGGAGAAACTTACCAGGTTAAATGGTGGGGTGAGTCTGGGTGGTGAATCCTTTGGGATATTGTAAGATAACGGGGGCTATCTATCTGTTAATAAATAACAAAACATTTTTATAAGAACCGATGGGTCTTGAGTGGGAATAAATATTAAATGAGATGAGTTGGCTTTTGTTTAAATTAAACTTGTAACATCCCAAAAATAAAACAAAAGTTATAATAACGGAATAAACGAACGAGGCAGGATGGGCCGAGCCGGATGGGCTGGCGGGCAAGAAGGGGCGAACATAGGGGAACCTCCCCTATAAATAGCCTAAGTCACCACCCTTTCTCTCATGTGCCACATCTAGAGAGAGAAACTGTAGAGAGAGAAAGTTGGCGGATCAACCCGAGATTTCAGCCAAGTGTTGCTCCATAGCTCGTGAGAAGAACCTCCGAATCAGAAGCTCAATACAGGTAACGATCTGGCCTAGATCTGAGTTTTTGTTCGTTTTGGGGTTTTTCGGGTTTTAGATGAAAATGTAACGTTTTTACGGATGAAACTGGAAGAAAAACATAGATTTGAGTTGTTAAACGAAAAGCAAACGTTTTGAATGTAAACAAGTTCGGGATCTTGACATGATCAGATCCGCATGCGAAAGTTAGGATTTTTACGGGGAAGGAGGTCCTGCGTACTTATCAAGTACGCAAGAAGCAGATCCTGCGTACTTATCAAGTACGCAAGAAGAATGTTCTACGTACTTATCAAGTACGCAAGAATAAGGTCTTGCGTACTTATCAAGTACGCATGAAGCAAAACCTGCGTACTTATCAAGTACGCATGAAACGAAGTATGCACACTTATTAAGTACGCAAGAACAAGGCCCTGCGCACTTGCTAAGTGCGCAGGCAACAGGCCGGTTAGTAAAGTCAGTATAGTCGCCTAATTCAGAATGGTTAAACCGTTAGAGTCAGGATTAGGTCTGATGTGTATTTAACTAATCAATTCAGATCGGAAGTGACGTTGTTGGACCTTTGTTTAGGACAACCCAGATTAGCTTATCAGTTGAGTTCTAGAGCCCTCTTTTAAATGTTTTATTAATGTTTTGGGCTGGTGTGCATACTTATGAAATGATGTTTTATGAAATGATGTTTACGAAAGGAAAGTTGAAATGTGTTTATGAAGTGTTTTGCCAAAGTGGTTTATGAATGGTTTACGAACGGTTTAATGATGAAATGTTTTATAATAAAACGTACGAATGCTTTAACTAAAATGATGTAAAGGCGGTAACGGTTTTTATGAAAGTCACAAAATGAACGAATCTGCCATGAGTTCCTACGGGAACTAAGGTATATATGCATGAATGGGCCTTACCCTTATGGGAGTCTTTGTGGCTGGCTAACGGTTGTACAACTGGGTGGATAAAGGGGTGACGACGGTCAACATGGGATTACCGGGATCCCTATGGAAGGTATTATTCCTTGCGGGGAAATAGTGTCTAAGGTACGGGTTGGTGTTGAATGGCTTTGAGGTATCGGGCCCTAGGATTTCTTCACCCGAAGGACAGTACGGTGTTGATGGGCCTAGTGGTGGTGTGCCTCAGGGTTTCTCAGCCAATCGATGATGTGGAATTGACGGTTACGAGAAGGCGCAGATTCGGTTCATGTTGACTTATGTTATGATGATATGATTACGAGGTTTTGATGATGTTAAGTTATTACATGTTTTTACGTACGCTTTTATTAAATGAATGAATGTTATGTTTTTGTCAAATGTAAATGTTAAAGTTTTCTGTAATGCTAGAGCTCACCAGCGTAACTGACTTTTTAGTATGCATGATGTTCTAAACGTAGTTATTAAATTATTGACTAAATTAACCTATTCTAGAAACTAAGCTATACTCTAGACTCTCTAAAACTCGACTAAACTACTAACCGGCAAGTGAACCGATCGACTCTAGTATAGCTAAATAAGTCCGGAAATCGAACCCACGAAACTCTATTTATTACGTAAATTAGACTCACTTAAACAGACTGACTGACACGACTAATTGTTTTTATATTTTGGGGGGGTTTGTCTAAAATCCTAAGAGAAAAGTGATTAAAATACTATCAATTAACTAAATTACCTAAGACACGAAGGTGATTTTGGGTTTTACTTCAGATGACGATGGGTAACTACCTAGGCTGGAATCCTGGGATACTTCGAGCTTTACTTTTAACGGAGCAAGTTAATAAGGAACCGGGATCATAAATTTCTAACCTCTTGAGACACCGAACAGGACTCCCGACCCTTTTCGAGAAGACACCTAAGGGACTCTGAAGGCTGCTGAAAACACCGGTTGATCTAGACTTCCTCTCGGTTATCTAAATGTTTATGTAAAGTACCCTAATATGACCTACTCCCTCTCGGGTTGTAAACCTAGGATGACTTGGGTTCTTGATTCGACTCAATAGACAAATATTAGCAAGGCAACTACGACAGACTTCTCTCAAAGACCACCCTAGCAATTTACCAATTTAGACCTATCAATAATCTCGCACCTCTCGGCTATTAAGATTAGTATAACACCTAGACCTATTCAATTATCAAATATAGCTTCTAAGGTATTTTGGCCAATTAACCCAACAAATCACAATGCAAGTTAATGATCTAGCATGACCCTATTACGCGAAAGTCATTCACCAAAGATCATACGAAGCAATATATAACAATTAGATTAATTCTAAGCATGCATATTCAACGAATCAATAATTAAGTTTGCTACTTTATCATGAAATCCAAATTAACAAGCATCCAATATAAAAATCACAACTTTAGCATCCCATTCATCATAGTCTAGGTAGTTTATCTAATTTAGCTACTCATCATTATCCAAATCAAAGACGCAATTTCAACAAAGTGGAAAGACATGGTAAAAATTAAGAAAACAAAGAATTGATAAACCCGGATAGCCAAATCACGAGCTTGATCGATCCTAGGACTCCAACCTTCAACCGTTTCTCCTTCTTGCTTGAAATTGCTCCAAAATCTCTCCAAAATTCGTCCTAGATTCTCCAAAATCGGCTAGGTTTTTTCAAGAATATGATTGAGATGTATTTATACCCTAGTCTAGCCTCAACCCACCTGAAAGTCGAAACATTCTGTGGAAAATAGGCTTTCGCCACCCGCGGAGCCCATTGGCTTCCATTCTCGCGGGTGGCGAGGATTTAATTTCTGTGTTTGTGTTGCAACTCCCTCGCGGCCCGCGACGGACAACCCCTGACCTTCTCGCGGGTGGCGAGAAGGTGTTTCTTCTCGAATTTCATGCTTATTATTGACTCTTGACCTCCCGATCTCTTCCGGTACTCGGTTTTGCATATTTTTGACTCGTTTTCTGCACATTTCAGCAACAACTATCACTCGAGACCTGGTAAACACAAATGGATCAGCAGTAACATATTCTAACTAAAAACTAAAAGAAAACTAAACAAAACTAGTCAAACTAAACACGATAAACGGGTGTATTTTGCAATACATCAAATATCCTCATACTTACTATTTTTTCGTCCCTGAAAAAGAATTATGTATACGGAATCATAATCAGGTAGAAACTTGGTTCTCAAAAACTCAGTTATTTTAAGTAAAGCTTAGTGACGTGTTAGCTGCGATTGCAAATATATTATCCTCTTAAACCCAAATCCGGTATCCAAGTTCCTTATCATGTTTATTTAATTTAAGTTCAATCAGATTATCTAGGGTCTCACGCATCAAAAGCTATAGTTTCATCTAACCCCACCTCAAGCTTATGGAACAAAAGGAACAACCAATTGATTATTTCCTAACCGTCTTATGCTTTAAAAATCAAAAGAATTAACATCAAAATTTTCTCTCTTTTTTTTTTTAGAGAAATCACGAGCACACAATATTCATACCTAACACAAAGGTTGTTTCAATCAGAGTCACCATCCCCAAGAGCGACAACGTGAGCGTCGGTAATCATATCATTTTATTTTAACTTATCCTAGCGGGAATTTCAATCAGAGTCACCATCCCCAAGAGTAATTCCATAGGCATCGTTATTTTATATGCTCTTTTATTCTATTTTTTTTTTCCGATAAAAATTCTAAGATTTTTAAAACTTATAACGGTATTCCTTATACTATTTGTGGCGGTATCGACTTCCCTACTTCTCCTAGATGATAACCCACAAATATCCCAACATTAGATATATTTAAGCTCAAAGGAAACTTCTCAACCGGTCGGGCCTACCCAAATATCCCTAACTAGACACGCTTTCAACTTATTTATAATCTCATATTCAAAAACCAAGTAAAAACCCGACTTTACTATCATTTTCCGTGCTTTTAATTGCAAACTTCTAAAACAGAGACATTTTCCAATTTTATAATTTTTTTTAATCAAGTAAATGTCTCATCCCCACACTTAAATGTTGCATTGTCCCTAATGCAGGAACGGAAAGAAATGAAAATACAAGATATACAACTGGAAAAGACTTAGCTGGTAATAAAGCAAGACTGTCAACATGCCAGTCAATTTCCACTAGTGCCCTCCATACCGAACGTGCCCAGCCAACAATCCTCATTTATCACACACGAACGGAAGCGGCAACATCATAACAACCTAAACATAATCAAAATACTCGCAGAGAAAATCATTCAGTTTGTTCAAGCCAAACACAAACCAACCAAACCAACCCACCCAATGTATCAATGTATTAAAACATCACAAACCATAGATACTAAAAACATCATAAACGAAAAATAAATAGAAAGGACACAATAACAGCTGCATCATCCCCACACTATTCTTCGTCCTCTTCACTCTCAGCCTCAAAAATCGGAAACTCTGGTGGTGAGCGGTCGGCACCATACTGACCTGAGCTGCCCGGTTGTCCATAAGAACCATACTGACCATAACCACCGTACTGCTGACCACTCGACCCCTGAGGCGAGAAAAAACTCGGGACATTCATATTCATGTTTCCCATCATATACCTCAATGCCTCCTCCTGACGTTGCTGCCCAGTAGAAAGCAGCGTCCTAATCTCATTATGGCCAGTGGTCATCAACCCATGTAAGTCCCTAAACCCATGCTCCATTCTATCATACATCGAATCCAATGTGAGGGGGTCCGGTCGTGGCTGTTGGAGAGGATACTGTGGTGCTGGCCTCTCAAACCGATGCAATGGTCTCTGATAACGGGTCGGTATCCCGGATTGCATAGCTGCTGCAGCCTCAGATCCTGCTGGTGGTTGACCCTGTGGCCCTGCTCGAATCGGTTCCCAACTAGGCGGTTCATGCATACTGAGAATCCCTGCATACTATAATTCTCTAACCCCCATCATAACTGTAACTGGCCCATCTTTCAAATACCTCGCCTCATATTTGTCAAACACCCCAAGACTTTCAGCAATTCTAGTCACATAAGGCCCCATGTAGATACCAGCATCCGGACCACCCCTCCATGTCCTTTTCATGGACCATGCGATAATACTGGCCACATTTGCAGGCCTCTGCTCCACCATACACAACAAACAAAACAGATCAACCTGGTTGATCTTATTCTCCCCCGAGCCTCTGCCAACAAGTGTCGCTGTTAAGATCTTATGAATATACCTGTAGACCGGATCGATAATTTCTGAATTCAACATACTCCCTGAGAAGGGAGCATTTGAGATAGTACCCCAAAACCTAACCAGATCATTCCTCACCAAGCTGTAATCATGCTGCTTCGTAAAGACACCCCTCACGCTAGTGATAAACTCCGGTGTTTGAACCTCTGCCTGTGTATATAACTGAATAGCCACTGCAAATTGGGGCATGGTCATCTCGTACACCTGTCTACCCAGAGAAAACGAGACCGCATCATGTTGCTCAAAATTTCCCTGCTTGTACCTGAAAGTAGCATGGAACTTTAAAGTCAACTCCTCATATTGTGGAGCCATACAACATAATGCAGCCCTGAACTTATCACCCAGCAACGCCTCGATCGTATCTCTTTGGCCAATGTTATCTAAAAGCGTCCAATCGATCGTCCTAAATTGTAGTAGATTTGTATCAATCAAGGTATCCAATTTCCGCGATTCCTGAGTTCCCAACTCAAATTGCAGAAGCGGGTGTTCTCGAAGCCTCGTGACTCTACAGTTAGGGATACGTTCTCTGGTATGATACTTGATCATCCTTTGACCCAGATTTGGATTATAGTCCTGCTCAGCCGCGTCCCCTCGCGGGCGCGGTGTTGGGCCTCTTCGCTTCCTTCCTGATCTACTTGACGAACCTTCACCTGACATATCTGCACATGAATAATCAAACAAAGAAAAGAAAAGCAGAAAGTCAGTATTCACAAACTATTTTTTTTATTTATTTTTTTTTTATTTTTATTTTTTTAAATAATCAACCGTATAGCATTTCATTCGCGGTTGCACCAGAAGACCTGAAGTTACAAACACTTTGGGCGATAATTTACAAGAACTAATTATAAGTTTAGACCAAACTCGCCCGAATGGAGATTGAGTACGGGCGAGCAGCCTTTAACCTGTCAAAACATAAAATTACCCAAAAACTAGCCTGAAAGAAAAAAAAAACAAAAAATAACAAAAAAAAAACGACTCACTAACTAGACTCACTAACTAGACTCAATGTACATTACCTCCCTCGGCACTTTAATTGTCCCCAATTAAACCTAAATGCCACAACAAACCGACATTGAGTACAGAGCTTAAGTTATCCCGAACCAAACCATCTCAATTTCTGAATGTTCCTAAACCAAGTCACCTGCATAGACACAGACACAACCAAAACAGCCCCGAACTTACCCATCCGCAATCAAAGACCCAAACTAACTAAACGACACGATAAATAACCGATACCTAAACATGCAAAACTACCCACTACCGATCAAAACTCGAAGACCAAAAGATTACAAAATAACAAAATACAAGAAAACATACCTGGAGAGCAAGTTAATCAGTAAGAAAACTAAGAAACAAGAGGTACACCCAGAACCCCGTGAAAATATATGCTGGTGAGTGAACAAATGAGTAGTTTCTGGTGGTTTTTAGGCGTAGGATGATATGATAGGTGTAAGAGGGTCAAAAATGGTGAATGGGGTGTAAAAATGGTGGATTTGTGGTGGGTTGGTGGTGGAGGCCGTAAGGTATTTTAGGGTTTGTAAGGAGAAAAATGATTGTAGGTTTGGGGAAGAGAGATTTTGTTCTGAAGAGAAGGGGGGCTCGCGGCCCGCGGCGAGTTTTGGGGTGTGTCTCGCGGGTGGCGAGGAGACTCGCGGCGCGCGACCTAAATATTCAATCCCTCGCGGGTGGCGAGGGGCCTATTTCAACAGAAAGTTTCGAGATTTTGCTAGCTCCATGCCTTAGAAAAAAAATTTAAGTTTTCCAAACCTCCCAAAAACCCATTCCAAATAAAATCTAACACTGAGACTTACCTGGAAATTCGTTTTCCTGTCGATCGTTGCTCTCCAACGGTGATGTTTTCCTGCACAAGACTAAAAAACACAAGACACAAAAACAAAAACTACGAAAAATTACAAACTTTACACTTGAGCTTTCACTCAAGACTCTATACTTGGGCGTTGTTAGGAGGTATTTCGAGAGGAGTTTCCTCCACTTCGGTAAGATCTATGGGTCCCCCTACATAGTGTTTCAAACGGTGGCCATTTACTTTCCATGTATTCCCATCGGCTTCATCTAACAACTCAATCGTCCCGTATGGAAAAAACTCCTTGACTACATATGGTCCCGACCACTTGGACTTCAACTTCCCTCCAAACAACTTCAACCGGGAGTTATAAACAAGTACCTTATCCCCCTTTTTAAACTCCCTCACTCTCCTAAGCCTCCTATCGTGTAATGCCTTAGTTTTCTCCTTAATATTCCATGAACGTGCATATGCCGCATCCCTAAGCTCCTCTAACTCATGAATTTGGAAAAATCATTTTCGAGCGGCTTTGGTTAAGTCTAGGTTCACGGTTTTGAGAGCCAAAAGCGCACGATGTTCCAATTCTACGGGTAGGTGACATGCTTTTCCATAAACGACCATAAACGGGGTGGTTCCTAAGGGTGTTTTGTATGCGGTTCGGAACGCCCATAAAGCATCATCTAGCTTCTCGGACCAATCTTTCCTATTTTTCCCTACGGTTTTCTCTAGGATTCGCTTCACTCCTCGATTGGCATTCTCAACTTGACCGCTTGTTTGGGGGTGATATGCGGTGGATAAACGATGAGTGACCCCGTAGCGTGCTAACGCTTTTTCCATCACGGCGTTGCAAAAATGAGTGCCACGGTCACTTATGAAAGCTCTTGGTGTACCAAAACGAGTGAATAACTTCTTTAGGAATCTCACCACCACTCGGCCATCATTTGTGGGAAGAGCTTGAGCCTCTACCCACTTTGAAACATAGTCAATTGCCACGAGGATGTACCGATTTCCACTAGAGATGGGGAATGGTCCCATGAAGTCAATGCCCCAAACGTCGAATATTTCAAGGATCTGGATTGGATTTTGAGGCATCTCGTTCTTGGATGAGATATTGCCGGTACGTTGGCACGCATCACATCTCCTAACAAACTCTAAGGCATCCTTAACTACCGAAGGCCAATAAAATCCACAATCAAACACCTTTTGGGCGGTGGTGTGAGGACCGTGGTGACCTCCCGTTAAACCCTCATGAACATGCCTAAGGATCTCATTACCTTCCTCCTTCGTCACACACCTCCTAAGAATCCTATCTCCTCCTACCCTAAAAAGAAAATGTCACACCCCCAATTTCAACTAACGGAGTATTACCGTTTGGGAAGTGACAAAACAGGATCTCAGACACTAGTTACATTGAACGACTCTACATGGGACTCAAAATGAAAATATCTTTTAAATCAGAGTATCAATGCGGAAGCGTAAAGAAAGTAAATACGCAAAATACACTCGCCCAAAATCAAAGTCCAAAAGTCCAAATGTCCAACCAAACAAAGTACATTAAAATAATTCAATCAACATAAATAGACACAAAGCAAAGCCGTTGAATCCCATACATGCCCTAACGTGCACCTGTGTCTTAGCTTAGCGTCCTGAGAAAACTTGTAAGAAAAAGTGTCAACACGAGGTTGGTGAGTTCACAGGTTTCAAATAGATAAGTAAACGTTACCAGATTTATGATCATTCAATATGTATCTATAGGTAGCTAACCTATGTTCATGTTTAGCTCAAGTGCTCGCAACCGAAACTGACTGTTTGTTTATTGCCTCCTGCCAGGTTCTATCAATACTGGCCATGTGAATAGGCTAACATTTCACCCGTTCGATATCCGATCGAGTTAGCGCGACTAACGCGGGTGGGATTTGTCAAACCCAGTAGTACTACTAAACATTACCTCGCTAAGATCCATATTAACGGTTCGAAATAAGATGAGGACTTTCTGTGATAGCATGTTACACTTAGCTTTAACATTGATAGCATATGAAATACAAAATCTAAAATCAGTTTAAGCATGTTTTCTCCCCCAAGTTAAAAGCAGTAAAAAGGGGCCGTGAAACTCACCTGCTTGGCGTTGAAGGTAGTATCACACAAAGGGTAAGTTGGAACCACGTGTGTAAGTCTCAAAAGACTTACGAATGCCCTAAAATTATAAACACAAAAATTAGGGATGAAAGAAAAATGGGAAATGTGACAATGACACGGATTGAGAGGCGTCATAAAGAAACGCTCTAATATTCAAGAGTGGACGAAAGTGTCCACGGAGTTAGGAATTACTTTACGCGACGAATGACACGAATAATAATAATTATAACCGGGTGTTTTGTCATTCACAAAAAAAATTTAAGAAAATAATAATATATGTATACGAGTATAACCAATTATATTATTATTTAGTCTCAATCGACACACGATGTTATAAAATGATTTGAAATAATATAAATATATATTATTTAATAATATGGGTCACGGTTTGAAAATAATATAAACATATTATTTTATATGAATTTACGGTTTAAAAATAATACAAACATATTATTTTTACTTGATAATAATAACAATATATTAATTATAAAAGTGGGTATAATTTATAAAAATATGTTAATAACTCAAACCCGAGCCTACGGGTTGTTTTCCGGCTAAAACACATTTATATAATAATATAATATTATAAAGTTTGATTGTTATTAATTAAATATAATAGGATACTGTTTAAAAAAATAGATGTGGGAGCCCGGTCTCGAACCCGGGTCTCTCCCACACACACACATCGCTCTAACCAGTCCGCCCGCTAGGGTCATCGCGATGGTATCCAGTTCCAAATTCTTTTAACAACTAAGCCCAACGAGGTTTCCTTCCAAAAACATACCCCGATCGAATCCCGTCCCAAACACTGAATTTTGATCGCGAACAAGGTCAGAATTCATAGGGGTTTTGATGCTTAGATGATGGCGAGACTGATGATGTAACTAATTATAAAATTGGTTACGATTTCGGTTGTTAATTTCATTCAAAGAGAGTCGAAACTCCGGGTTTACAAACACAGATTTGATTCGACTAATTCCTGTATTAAAACTTGATGAATTTATGGGGTTTTTAACAAAGATTGAACTGCGAATCTAAGTATATAATTTAATTTGATTGAGGTTAAGTCTAGATTAGGGTTCGATTAAACTCAATACGTGATGAACCCTAGAATCGGTTCATCACAGATTCGATGTTACATACATGAATTAACATTGGGCTTTCATAGGTTTGATTAAGGCGATTCTAACCATACTGTTTAATTGGATTAACATTGAGTCTAGGTTATAGTTTGACTAAAACGTTTTCAAATAAAATTCCAGAATCTGATTTTGTAAAATTTGATGTTGTTTGATTCAATTGACAGGGGGTTTTCACTATACTGAGCATTCCGAAACTACTGGTATGATTTAATTTCGATGAAAATGAGCCTTAAATCAAAAGCCCCAAATCCGATTTCTTAAGAACCCTAGAATCGGATCTTGATTAAATCGATAATGTAAGCCTTGATTAGGATAGGGCTTTCATTCTATAGCATGAAACGAATCTAAAGAATGTTTCAATTACCTGTTTGAATATCGGATTGTCAGAGCACGAGTAAGACAGGGTTCGACGGCTGTGGGTTGATCCTCGTCGTCTCCGGTTGCTTCTCCGGCGCGGCTGGTGTGTGGGAAATCTTCTGATAGTCTCGTAAGAGGTTTGCAGGCGATTGATTTGAGAGTAGAATACAAGGATTAATCGAATTTGGTGATCAATTACAACGAGGCCGACGGTTATGAATATGGTTATCATTATTTGCGTTTAATTCTATAAATGAGTATGATTAAGGCTTAATGATGATCGGTTAAAGCATTTAGGTGTTCATCAATTACAGAATTTGATTCAATTCAGTTATAACTCGCGAATTTGGAAATCAAAGAGTCTAATTTTGAATTTACAAAGTCAACTGGATACAAATTTGTCAAATTTGACTTTGGGGAGTCAAATTATTCAGTTTGGTTTAAGTACCCAATTAGTCCTTGCAGTTTTGAGTTAAATTTGTGACCGAATTAGTCCTTGGGGTTAGATTTGACTAACGGGGTTAAGTTTTTAATAAGAAACTTAACGGAATAGTTAACGGAATTAACTGAAAAAGTCGGATTGTCACATCATTCCCTAGTTGAAAGAATTTTCGTCCCGAAAATTAAAAAAAAAATTTGGGTTTGACATCATTCCCTAGTTGAAAGAATTTTCGTCCCGAAAATTAAATAGTAACTTAGGGATTTGACGCGGAGTGCTTGAACAGATTAGGATATTTGCGCATCATCTAATCCTCGCGCTCCCACGTGAATTTCGGTCCGCGTTTCGAGTTCCAACGGACTCTAACAATGGGGATTTTGCTGCGTTTTAACGTTTTTACTTCCCTATCCATAATTTCGACAGGTTCTTCGATGAAACGTAATTGTTCATCAACATGTAGTTCCTCCAGAGGAACTGCGAGTGATTCTTCTGCCACGCATTTCTTTAAATTTGAGACGTGAAAAACGTTGTGTACACCACTAAGTCTTTCAGGTAGGTCCAGTTGATACGCGACTGGTCCGATTCTCTTTAATTTTTTGAAAGGTCCAACATAACGAGGATTCAGTTTACCTCGTTTTCCGAAACGAATGACACCTTTCTAAGGTGAGACTTTGAGCAAAACCATGTCACCTAATTGAAATTCCAAAGGTTTACGGCGTTTGTCGGCGTAGCTCTTTTGACGATCCCGAGCTGCCGCCATACGGTTTCTAATTTGAACGATCTTTTCGGAAGTTTCAAATACAAGTTCAGGACCTGTGAGTTGGCTATCCCCAAACTCGGTCCAACAAATGGGAGAATGGCATTTCCGTCCATAAAGTGCTTCAAATGGAGCTGCCTTGATGCTAGTGTGATAGCTGTTGTTGTAGGAGAACTCCACCAACGGTAGGTGAGATTCCCAAGTGTTACCGAAATCGATCACACAAGCTCGTAACATGTCCTCCAGAGTTTGGATAGTACGTTCTGTTTGACCATCGGTTTGAGGATGGTAAGCTGTGCTCATATCTAGACGCGTGCCTAATGCTTTATGCAATGACTGCCAGAAACGGGAAGTGAATCGTGCATCACGATCCGAAATAATAGAGATTGGCACTCCGTGCCGAGAGACTACTTCTTTCAAGTATATTCGAGTGAGTTTATCTATTTTGTCGGTTTCTTTGATTGCTAGAAAGTGAGCAGATTTTGTTAGGCGATCCACAATTACCCATATAGTGTCACATCCGGTAGGGGTTCGGGGTAATTTGGTAATGAAGTCCATGGATATTTGTTCCCATTTCCACATGGGAATTTCAGGTTGTTGTAGGAGACCGGACGGTTTTTGGTATTCAACTTTGACCTTCGCGCGGGTCAGACACTTACTAACATAAGTGGCTATATCGGCCTTCATCTTCGGCCACCAATATAGTATTTTTAGATCATGGTACATTTTATCGGAACCCGGATGAATGGAGTAACGAGATTTATGAGCTTCATCCATGATTAGTTCCCTTAAATTTCCGAACACCGGAACCCATATTCGTTCGACAAAGTAACGAATTCCGTCAGATTTTACTTCAAGTTGTGCTTCCATGCCGCGTGTACCTTCTAACGGTAGGTTATCTTCTTTCAAGGCTTCAAGTTGAGCACCACGGATTCTGTCAGGCAATCTAGGGTGAATAGTAAGTTATAATGCTCGAACTCGTTTGGGTTTTGTTTCCTTTCGGCTTAGTGCATCAGCCACAATGTTAGCTTTACCCGGATGATACCGGATCGCACAGTCGTAATCATTTAAAAGTTCAACCCAGCGACGTTGTCGCATGTTCAACTCCTTCTGCTCGAAGATATGCTGGAGGCTCTTGTGGTCGGTGTAGATGGTGCATTTGGTACCGTACAAGTAATGTCTCCATATCTTAAGTGTAAAAACTACTGCTCCCAACTCTAGGTCATGAGTGGTGTAGTTTTTCTCGTGAACCTTTAACTGACGTGAAGCGTATGCGATTACCTTTTCGCGTTGCATTAAGACACAACCCAGACCTTGAATAGATGCATCACAATACACCACAAAATCATCGGTTCTTTCCGGAAGAGCTAAAATAGGTGCACTGCAAAGTTTCTGTTTGAGATGTTGGAACGCTGATTCTTGGTTATCGCCCCAATTATAGGCTTTTCCTTTTTGAGTTAGGGCGGTGAGAGGTTGCGCAATCTTTGAAAATCGTTCGATAAAACGACGGTAATATCCAGCCAATCCCAGAAATTGTCGCACCTCAGTCAGAGTCGTCGGTGCTCCCCAATTCTTGATGGCTTCTATTTTGGACGGGTCGACATGTATCCCTTTTTCATTTACCACATGACCTAGAAACTGAACCTCTCGAATCCAAAATTCACATTTGGAAAACTTAGCATAAAGTTGTTCTTGCTTAAGTAGTTCCAAAATTAGACGCAGATGTTTCTCATGTTCTTCCTCGTTCTTGGAATAAATAAGGATGTCATCGATGAAAACGATAACAAACTGGTCAAGGTAAGGCTTACACACACGGTTCATGAGGTCCATGAATACCGCAGGTGCGTTGGTTAAACCGAAAGGCATGACCATAAATTCGTAATGGCCGTACCTTGTCCTCAATGCAGTTTTAGAGATATCTTCTTCTCGGACTCTTAACTGATGATAGCCGGACCTAAGGTCTATTTTGGAATAGAAACTTGATCCTTGGAGTTGATCAAAAAGGTCATCGATACGAGGTAAAGGGTAGCGGTTCTTGATTGTAACTTTATTCAGCTCCCGGTAATCAATACACATACGAAACGTACCGTCCTTCTTCTTGACAAATAATACCGGAGCTTCCCACGGTGATGAACTAGGTCGGATGAAACCTTTATCCAATAAGTCTTGCAACTGAGTGGACAATTCCTGCAATTCACTGGGTGCTAATCGATAAGGTGCCCGAGCGATCGGCGCTGCTCCAGGTGCTAAATCGATTTGAAATTCTACTTGACGGTGCGGTGGGAAACCGGGCAGATCCTCGGGAAATACTTCCAAAAATTCACGCACAATGGGAATATCTTCGATCCTCTTCCCTTCTGACGGCTGCTCAGCAACAAGGGCCAAAATAGCCGTATGTCCCTTTCGAAGACATTTTTGTGCTCTCATGAAGGATATAATGCCCATAACTGCACCAACTCTTTCGCCTTGGATGGAAAGGGTTTCTCCATTTGAGAGAGGTACACGTACAATCTTCTCACGACAGATAATTTCGGCTTGGTTTTTAGATAGCCAATCCATACCAACAATTATGTCAAAACTACCAAGTATGACCGGCATAAGGTCGATATCAAATGTATGTGTAGCTAGCTCAAGTTTACATCCTTTAAGTATGTGAGTTGCCTCAATTATTTGACCGTTAGCTATCTCTATTGTATACTTATCTTCTAGTAGAGATGAAGTTCCTTTTATCATATTACTAAATTTCTTAGATATAAAACTTCTATCAGCACCGGTGTCAAAAAGGACAGAAGCAAAGAAATTATTTACGAGAAATTTACCGGTAACCACATTATGGTCGTAACGGGCTTCTCCAGATTCTAGTACGAAGGCTCGTCCCTTCGCACCATTTCCTCCCCCATTGCCATTATTTCCACCATTCCCATTGTTATTGTGATTAGGATTGTGATTTCCATTACCCCCTTTCTTCAACTGAGGACAGTTCTTTCGAATATGCCCTTCCTTTCCACACTCAAAGCAAGCCCTAGTAGACCCCGGTTGTTGAAAGGGTTGTTTAGTTTGTAATTCACCCCTGCAGTCCTTAGCAGCTTGGCCTATTTTACCGCACCTCTGGCAACGATTGCAGAACCCAAAGTGGTGTAAGTTACACTTGTTACACTTCGGGGACTTTCCCGCATAACCACCCTGGTTTTGGCCAGAAGAGGTCGACTGATTGAAGTTCTTGGTAGGCTCGAACCTACGTTGTTGGTTAGACTGTTGCTGATTGGGTTGGGGTCCCTTGGAGTGGGAGTTAGAGTGGTTGTGGGTGTTGGAATGGTGATCGAACTTGCGTTTGTGGCTGTCGGTGGGTTTAGCAACTGAACCTCTTAGGGGTAAAGTTCCCTGTGTCACTGCCTGATCGGTCAATTTGTGAGCAGGTCTGATGGTCTGTTGAATGGTGGTAGGGTTGGATGAGGTCACCATGCTTTGAATCTGAGGTACCAAACCTCCAATGTATAGTTCAATCCGTTTGTAATCCGGAGTCACCATATGTGGGCACATGGTGGCAAGTTCGTGCGAACGGGTGGTGTAGAGTTCAATTTCTGAACCCTCCATCTTAAGGTTCCAGAACTCTCCTTCTAGCTTTTGAATTTCATCTCGTGGACAGTATTCTTCTTTCATCATGGTTTTAAATTCCTCCCACGGGAGTCCATTTGCCATTGCTAGTCCCAACATTTGCACTTGGGCATTCCACCATGTTAGGGCCGGGCCTTCTAAAGTTCCAGCAGCAAATTTCACTTGGTTAGCCACGGGGCAGTTGCACATGGCTATTACTGATTCAACCTTCTCAAACCAGCGAAGTAATCCAACTGCTCCTTCAGCTCCACTAAAGGTGTGGGGCTTGCAGTGCATGAATGCCTTGAAAGTGCAGGCTGGCTGTTGATTTTGCTGATTCTGCTGATTTTGCTGGCCTGGATTTAGAAATACGAGTTGAATTGGTAATATAGAGTTTAGAAAGATATTCTTAGGAAAAAGGGATTGACACTACTAGTCAATAGTTGAAAGCATTTACCTGCAGCATTCTGTGCTGCTAGGGCCTCTGCCACACTATTGTTTATCAAAGCTGCTAGTTCTGCTGCCGTCATGTTGATGGTACCACGACCACCGGTATGGCCTCCTCGTCCTCTCCCAGACATATTTCTTCACAATCACAAATGAAAACAATGAGAAATATATCGCATATTAAACATTATTCAGGTACGGGTAAGGAAATACAACATCTAATATTTTGAAAATTAAATAAATTGTAAGGCTACAAAACAAATAACTCAAATATTAAACTTCTCATGCTTTTATTGGATGGGAACAACCTTACCCATCTAGGTTTGAAAAGAGAAATAACATAAGAAAAAACAAACATGAAAAGGAAGATAGAATAGGAAAATCCTCAAATATCCTCGTCATCAGAAGAGACATATGACTGTGCATCATCAATCTCCTTTGGCTCTTCCTCAGCTGGTTCCCCCTCTAAGGGTTCCTCCTCGAAGGGCTCCTCCCCAAAGAGCTCTTCCTCAAAGGGTTCCTCCTCATCGTCAGATACTGGAATGTCTTCCGGGTGTAGGGCCGCTTGCAGTTGGGCTTCCAAGTGAGTCACCCTCTCTTGAAGGCCTTCAGCAGTGTGGTTAGCCACATGTAGCTGAGCTTCCATAGCAGCTAATCTCTCCAGAACTCCTTGCATATCATCATCCATAATGTCAGCCCACGTCTCTAGGTGTGCTACACGATTCACTAAAAGGTTGTGGTCATGGTCCGTTGCAGCTAGTTCGGTAGTCAAATCTTCTATTCCTACCCTATTCTTTTCCACTTGTGTTCCATTCTCCAGGAGTTTAGGTATCTCCTCGGTAGCATCTTCTACAAAACTAATTCCTTTAACATATAGGACACAAATGCTGCGAAGGCTTGTTCCATGGTACATTGTAAGCTAGGCAGTGTAGACGATGAAGATGTGGATGCAAAGTACGGTGATGGAACATCTCCCATTTCGATCCACCTTTGGATCATATGTGGGTACATATACCAATTGAGAGCATACTCCAATGCTCATGCGTTGCTCGGTTCACCTTGCTCAATTGAGGTAGTCCGGCGCCTTTTGGGCTCCGGGGATGAGGGTACAGGTGCCTTATGTCCTGATGCGTTAGGTGATGGAGGTGGTGTTGACGACATGATCCTGCAACAACTCGTATAAGTGCCAAACATCCAAATGACATGTAACTAATGTGTGAGGCTATAGTCTAGTATGCAATCCTAGTTCTCTATAACCAATGGCTCTGATACCAATCTGTCACACCCCCAATTTCAACTAACGGAGTATTACCGTTTGGGAAGTGACAAACCATGATCTCAGACACTAGTTACATTGAACGACTCTACATGGGACTCAAAATGAAAATATCTTTTAAATCAGAGTATCAATGCGGAAGCGTAAAGAAAGTAAATGCGCAAAATACACGCGCCCAAAACCAAAGTCCAAAAGTCCAAACGTCCAACCAAACAAAGTACATTAAAATAATTCAATCAACATAAAAAGACACAAAGCAAAGCGGTTGAATCCCATGCATGCCCTAACGTGCACCTGTGTCTTAGCTTAGCGTCCTGAGAAAACATGTAAGAAAAAGTGTCAACACGAGGTTGGTGAGTTCACAGGTTTCAAATATATAAGTAAACGTTACCAGATTTATGATCATTCAATATGTATCTATAGGTAGCTAA
Organism: Smallanthus sonchifolius; assembly: GCA_023525975.1. Lineage (NCBI taxonomy): Eukaryota > Viridiplantae > Streptophyta > Magnoliopsida > Asterales > Asteraceae > Smallanthus > Smallanthus sonchifolius. Next base: position 55,647,639 of record CM042033.1, on the reverse strand, counting down.
CCTATGTTCATGTTTTAGCTCAAGTGCTCGCAACCGAAACTGACTGTTTGTTTATTGCCTCCTGCCAGGTTCTATCAATACTGGCCATGTGAATAGGCTAACATTTCACCCGTTCGATATCCGATCGAGTTAGCACGACTAACGCGGGTGGGATTTGTCAAACCCAGTAGTACTACTAAACATTAACTCGCTAAGATCCATATTAACGGTTCGAAATAAGATGAGGACTTTCTGTGATAGCCTGTTACACTTAGCTTTAACATTGATAGCATATGAAATACAAAATCTAAAATCAGTTTAAGTATGTTTTCTCCCCCAAGTTAAAAGCAGTAAAAAGGGGCCGTGAAACTCACCTGCTTGGCGTTGAAGGTAGTATCACACAAAGGGTAAGTTGCAACCACGTGTGTAAGTCTCAAAAGACTTACGAATGCCCTAAAATTATAAACACATAAATTAGGGATGAAAGAAAAATGGGAAATGTGACAATGACACAGATTGAGAGGCGTCCTAAAGAAACGCTCTAATATTCAAGAGTGGACGAAAGTGTCCACGGAGTTAGGAATTACTTTACGCGACGAATGACACGAATAATAATAATTATAACCGGGTGTTGTCATTCACAAAAAAATTTTAAGAAAATAATAATATATGTATACGAGTATAACCAATTATATTATTATTTAGTCTCAATCGACACACGATGTTATAAAATGATTTGAAATAATATAAATATATATTATTTAATAATATGGGTCACGGTTTGAAAATAATATAAACATATTATTTTATATGAATTTACGGTTTAAAAATAATACAAACATATTATTTTTACTTGATAATAATAACAATATATTAATTATAAAAGTGGGTATAATTTATAAAAATATGTTAATAACTCAAACCCAAGCCTACGGGTTGTTTTCCGGCTAAAACACATTTATATAATAATATAATATTATAAAGTTTGATTGTTATTAATTAAATATAATAGGATACTGTTTAAAAAAATAGATGTGGGAGCCGGGTCTCTCCCACACACACACATCGCTCTAACCAGTCCGCCCGCTAGGGTCATCGCGATGGTATCCAGTTCCAATTTCTTTTAACAACTAAGCCCAACGAGGTTTCCTTCCCCAAACATACCCCGATCGAATCCCGTCCCAAACACTGAATTTTGATCGCGAACAAGGTCAGAATTCATAGGGGTTTTGATGCTTAGATGATGGCGAGACTGATGATGTAACTAATTATAAAATTGGTTACGATTTCGGTTGTTAATTTCATTCAAAGAGAGTCGAAACTCCGGGTTTACAAACACAGATTTGATTCGACTAATTCCTGTATTAAAACTTGATGAATTTATGGGGTTTTTAACAAAGATTGAACAGCGAATCTAACTATATAATTTAATTTGATTGAGGTTAAGTCTAGATTAGGGTTCGATTAAACTCAATACGTGATGAACCCTAGAATCGGTTCATCACAGATTCGATGTTACATACATGAATTAACATTGGGCTTTCATAGGTTTGATTAAGGCGATTCTAACCATACTGTTTAATTGGATTAACATTGAGTCTAGGTTATAGTTTGACTAAAACGTTTTCAAATAAAATTCCAGAATCTGATTTTGTAAAATTTGATGTTGTTTGATTCAATTGACAGGGGGTTTTCACTATACTGAGCATTCCGAAACTACTGGTATGATTTAATTTCGATGAAAATGAGCCTTAAATCAAAAGCCCCAAATCCGATTTCTTAAGAACCCTAGAATCGGATCTTGATTAAATCGATAATGTAAGCCCTGATTAGGATAGGGCTTTCATTCTATAGCATGAAACGAATCTAAAGAATGTTTCAATTACCTGTTTGAATATCGGATTGTCAGAGCACGAGTAAGACAGGGTTCGACGGCTGTGGGTTGATCCTCGTCGTCTCTGGTTGCTTCTCCGGCGCGGCTGGTGTGTGGGAAATCTTCTGATAGTCTCGTAAGAGGTTTGCAGGCGATTGATTTGAGAGTAGAATACAAGGATTAATCGAATTTGGTGATCAATTACAACGAGGCCGATGGTTATGAATATGGTTATCATTATTTGCGTTTAATTCTATTAATGAGTATGATTAAGGCTTAATGATGATCGGTTAAAGCATTTAGGTGTTCATCAATTACAGAATTTGATTCAATTCAGTTATAACTCGCGAATTTGGAAATCAAAGAGTCTAATTTTGACTTTACAAAGTCAACTGGATACAAATTTGACTTTGGGGAGTCAAATTATTCAGTTTGGTTTAATTACCCAATTAGTCCTTGGAGTTTTGAGTTAAATTTGTGACCGAATTAGTCCTTAGGGTTAGATTTAACTAACGGGGTTAAGTTTTTAATAAGAAACTTAACGGAATAGTTAACGGAATTAACTGAAAAAGTCGGATTGTCACAGAAAAGGGTCATCCCAAATGTACCTCCTAGCATCCCTAAAAAATTTCTTCCTCTATTGGGTTGTCATACCCTTCAACACAACTCCATTCGCTAGGTAATTTGCCAAATCGGAGAACCATGGCATACCTTCCTTCTCCGCTGCCACAAACTCAACCGACTCGTGAGGGAATTTATCACCTATCGCCTCCTCACGAATCTCCTCTCTCTTCGGGTCTTCCAACCGTGACAAATGGTCGGCCGCAACATTCTCCGCTCCTCTCTTATCCTTAATTTCTATATCGAACTCGGAGAGCAATAGGATCCACCGTATGAGACGTGGCTTAGCATCTTTCTTTTGGAAGAGAAAACGCAAAGCATAATGATCAGTGAAAACGGTGGTTTTCGAAAGCACGAGGTATGAACGGAATTTATCGAATGCGAATACTACGGCTAGGAGCTCTTTCTCTGTGGTGGTATAGTTTTCTTGAGCATCATTTAGAGTTTTGCTCGCGTAGTAGATGGGGTGGAAGTGCTTATCCCGTCTTTGCCCCAAAACTGCACCAACTGCGTAGTCACTCGCATCACACATGAGCTCAAAAGGCAAGCTCCAGTCAGGTGATATAAGAATGGGGGCACTGATTAACTTTTCTTTCAAAAAATCAAAGGCTTTGAGACACTCCTCATCGAAGACAAACGGGGCATCCTTCTCGAGGAGTCGGGTTATGGGCCGAGTAATTTTGGAAAAATCCTTGATAAAACACCTATAAAAGCCCGCATGACCGAGAAAACTACGGATCGACCTAACACTCGTCGGTGGGGGTAACCTGCTGATTGTATCTATTTTGGCTCTATCCACCTTTATACCATCTCGTGAGATCTTATGGCCTAACACTATCCCTTCCGTCACCATGAAGTGACATTTCTCCTAATTCAACATCAATTTCGTCTCCGTACACCGCTTCAACATCTTCCCAAATTAATCAAACACTGGTCGAAGGAGCCTCCATAAACCGAGAAGTCATCCATGAAAACTTCCATGGAAGTCTCAATCATATCCTGGAATATAGCGACCATACAACGCTGGAAGGTAGCCGGAGCGTTACATAACCCGAATGGCATGCGGCGGTACGCATATGTTCCATAAGGGCATGTAAATGTCGTCTTATCCTGATCCTCCGGTGCGATGGGAATCTGGAAGTATCCCGAAAATCCGTCGAGAAAATAGTAAAACTGTTGACCCGCCATATGCTCCAACATCTGATCGATGAACGGTAGAGGGAAATGGTCTTTCCGGGTGGCGTCATTTAATTTTCGGTAATCAATGCACACACGCCAACCGGTGACCGTACGCGAAGGGATTAGCTCATTCTTCTCATTCATGACCTCTGTCATCCCCCCTTTCTTCGGGACAACTTGGGTCAGGCTCACCCATGGGGAATCAGAAATTGGGTAATTCACCCCGACATCTAGCAACTTCAAAACCTCCTTCTTGACTACCTCTTGCATATTTGGATTGAGACGCCTTTGAGGTTGCACCACCGGCTTATATTCATCCTCCATAAGAATTCGGTGAGTACAATAGGCGGGGCTTATGCCCTTAATATCCGAAAGGCTCCATGCAATTGCCTCTTTGTGCAACTTCAGCACCTCTAACAACCTCAACTTCTCCTCCTCCATCAACTTAGAGGAGATAATAACGGGAAGACTCGAACCCTCTCCTAAATAAGCATACTCTAGGTGTGAAGGCAAAACCTTTAGTTCTAAAGGGGTTGGTATCTCTAAGGGAGCTCTCTCACTCTCATTCCTTACTTCACTAAGCTCCATCACCTCGGGAAACCACAGGGTTTCCTCCTCTTCTTCTTCACTCTCCTCCAATTCATCTGGTACTCCCCCTCCCAACAAATCGACTCCACTGATATACTCGAGACATTGGTCCACGCCCGACATGAATGAATTCAAGAAATAGACGGAATGGCATGGGCCGCTGAAATCACTAGAATCGTTTGGATGTTTCATGGATCTAGCTACCTCAAATGTGACCTTCTCGTCACCAACGCAGAGTGAAATTTTTCCATCATAAACATCGATGAGTGCCTTTGCGGTGCGCAAAAATGGACGGCCTAGAATGATAGGAACTCCCTCATCAGCTTCCATATCAAGAATGACAAAATCGACCGGGAAGACAAACTTATCGACCTTAACAAGTAAATTTTCAATGATACCACGAGGGTATTTGATGGAACGATCGGCTAAGGATAAAGTCATGCGAGTGGGTGAAAGTTCACCTAGGTCTAGCTTCTCATAGAGGGAAAACGGCATCAAGTTGATGCTAGCACCTAGGTCGGCTAAAGCTCTACATTGGGTATCACTACCGAATAGGCATGGAATGGTGAAGATACCCAGATCCGTCAGTTTTTCTGGTAATTTGTTCAAAACAACCGCGGAACAACCTCCGGTCAATGGAATGTTTGAGAGCTCCCCCAATCGATCCTTTCTTTTAAGAAGGTCCTTCAAAAACTTGGCATAATTGGGCATGCATTGGAGAGCCTCAATGAACGGGAGATTAATTTTTAGTTGTTTGAACATGTCGAGAAAATGCCTGTATTCCTTGGCATATTTCTGTTGCTTAAGGCGGGCAGGATACGGGACTCGTGAAAGATCTATAACTGGTGAAGGCCTAGACTCTATCGGTCTCTTCTCAACGCTCCTCTCCACTTGGGGCTCGACGGTGTGTGCGGTAATTGCTGGGTCTAGCCTAGATTGCACTTTACCGGGAGCCTTCAACTCAATTTCTTTATCAACTGGCTCCTCCTCCAATTCCTCTTGCCCTTCTCTCACCTTCGGTTCACCTAAAATTCTTTCGCTACGAGTGGTGATGGCTTTCGCATGGGCATTCGGATTGAGTTGAGTGCCACCCGGAAATTGACCGGGTAACCTCTCCTCAAGTTTTCTAGCCATGTCACCAACGGACCTTTGAAGGTCAAGGAAAGCGGACTGCTAATTCTTAAGAAGAATATCGTGTTCAGAAAGAGTTTTCTGGGTGACCTGATCCTTAACAACTAACTGTGACAGGAGTTCCTCAATTCTATCTAAACCCTTGTTTGAACCCTGACCACTAGATGATCCCTGACCAACTGAACCTCCATTACCATTACCCTGTCCCTGGTTGTTAAACTGATTTCCAAACTGACCCTGTCCACCTGAACCTCCATTACTGAACTGACCTTGACCCCGATTAAAATTAGATTGGAAACCAGGGGGTTACCGAAAGAACGCCAATTTGAATTATTATTATTACGCCAGTTCGAATTATAGTTATTATTATTAAAAGCATTTAATGCACCTCTCGACTGACCGGCTACGAAATCGACTTGTTCCTCACACATCAACGGGCAATGTAAAGTGCTATGACCTCCCCTACAGAACTCACATTTGTCTACCTTGGCTTTTATCTCTTTCATCTCACGGTGCAAGTTCTCTAGAGCAGCAGCAACACTAGTATCCAATGTGACCTGGTGAACACCTCGTAAAGATGAGGTTGCACTAGTGATAGGAGTGGTATTCCTATTTGCTGACCGCTACTCAGACTCAGATTGGGCAAAACTGTCAAACATATCTAGGCATTCGGTTACTGATTTCTTACCCATGAGGTGTCCTCCCGCTGAAGTATCGAAACGAGCCTTCGTGTCATAATTGATACCATTATAGAATTTCTCTACAAGGGCCCAATCATAGAGACCATGCTGAGAGCTTCGAGCGAGTAGGTTTTGGAAACGCTCCCAAGCAAGGTAATAGGACTCATCGGGTTCCATGCGGAACGAGTGAATCTGATCACGGAGGCGAGATGCCTTAGCGGGTGGGAAATACTTCTTGAGAAATCCATCCCTAAGGGTGGCCCAAGTAGTGTATGTGCCTGCGGGTTGAGAATCGAGCCAAGTGGCAGCTCGATCGGCTAGAGTGAACGGGAAAAGTTGGAGAAAGATGGCATCATTGGAGGCTCCTTGTAGCTGGAACGTACCTAAAATGCGAGTGAGGCGGGCGATATGTGCAGTTGCGTCCTCATCATCACGACTGTGAAATTGACACGTGTTAGAGATGGCGATCATGATGTACGAGGGGATTTGCCACGAAATTTCATTGGCGATGGGTGGAATAGTGATGGGTGAGTTTACACCAGTGAATCCTAGGGTGGATTGTTGGTGAACGGTCTGACGGTCGGCCATTTGGTCGACATGGAAAGGTGGTGGGCTGGATGGTGGTGAAGAAAAAATACTAACCTCCGGCGCGATATCCGTTAGCGGGAAGTTGTTCTCCTTCTTTGGCTTAGGTAGCGGCCCCTTTGAGCGCGTATGCATAAACTTGGTTCTCAAAAACTGCAAAACTAACACAAGGAAACAGGTGAGAAGACTCTATTATTATACTAAATTTTTTTTTTTTTTACGAAAGATAACTAAAAAGACACAACTGATTAGATACCTACGACTCAAAATATTACACAAGTAGTACGTATTTATTATGCAGTCTGATCAAAGCTAATGAACGCAATCGCCAAGAGTTCCCCGGCAACGGCGCCAAAAACTTGATGTTCTAAACGTAGTTATTAAATTATTGACTAAATTAACCTATTCTAGAAACTAAGTTATACTCTAGACTCTCTAAAACTCGACTAAACTACTAACCGGCAAGTGAACCGATCGACTCTAGTATAGCTAAATAAGTCCGGAAATCGAACCCACGAAACTCTATTTATTACGTAAATTAGACTCACTTAAACAGACTGACTGACACGACTAATTGTTTTTATATTTGGGGGGGGGGGGGGTTTGTCTAAAATTCTAAGAGAAAAGCGACTAAAATACTATCAATTAACTAAATTACCTAAGACACAAAGGTGATTTTGGGTTTTACTTCAGATGACGATGGGTAACTACCTAGACTGGAATCCTGGGATACTTCGAGCTATACTTTTAACAGATGCAAGTTAATAAGGAACCGGGATCATAAATTTCTAACCTCTTGAGACACCGAACAGGACTCCCGACCCTTTTCGGGAAGACACCTAAGGGACTCTGAAGGCTGTTGAAAACACCGGTTGATCTAGACTTCCTCTCGGTTATCTAAATGTTTATGTAAAGTACCCTAATATGACCTACTCCCTCTCGGGTTGTAAACCTAGGATGACTTGGGTTCTTGATTCGACTCAATAGACAAATATTAGCAAGGCAACTACGACAGACTTCTCTCAAAGACCACCCTAGCAATTTACCAATTTAGACCTATCAATAATCTCGCACCTCTCGGCTATTAAGATTAGTATAACATCTAGACCTATTCAATTATCAAATATAGCTTCTAAGGTATTTTGGCCAATTAACCCAACAAATCACAACGCAAGTTAATGATCTAGCATGACCCTATTACGCGAAAGACATTCACCAAAGATCATACGAAGCAATATATAACAATTAGAATAATTCTAAGCATGCATATTCAACGAATCAATAATCAAGTTTGCTACTTTATCATGAAATCCAAAATTAACAAGCATCCAATATAAAAATCACAACTTTAGCATCCCATTCATCATAGTCTAGGTAGTTTATCTAATTTAGCTACTCATCATTATCCAAATCAAAGACGCAATTTCAACAAAGTGGAAAGACATGGTAAAAATTAAGAAAACAAAGAATTGATAAACCCGGATAGCCAAATCACGAGCTTGATCGATCCTAGGACTCCAACCTTCAACCGTTTCTCCTTCTTGCTTGAAATTGCTCCAAAATCTCTCCAAAATTCGTCCTAGATTCTCCAAAATCGGCTAGGTTTTTTCAAGAATATGATTGAGATGTATTTATACCCCAGTCTAGCCTCAACCCACCTGAAAGTCAAAACATTCTATGGAAAATAGGCTTTCGCCACCCGCGGAGCCCATTGGCTTCCATTCTCGCGGGTGGTGAGGATTTAATTTCTGTGTTTATGTTGCAACTCCCTCGCGGCCCGCGACAGACAACCGCTGACCTTCTCGCGGGTGGCGAGAAGGTGTTTCTTCTCGAATTTCATGCTTATTATTGACTCTTGACCTCCCGATCTCTTCCGGTACTGGGTTTTGCATATTTTTGACTCGTTTTCTGCCTATTTCAGCAAAAACTATCACTCGAGACCTGGTAAACACAAATGGATCAGTAGTAACATATTCTAACTAAAAACTAAAAGAAAACTAAACAAAACTACTCAAACTAAACACGATAAACGGGTGTATTTTGCAATACATCAATGCACATTCAGGTTAAGGCAGGTTATGAGGATGGACGGTGATGCTTGGCTAGTGAGAGGAGTTACCCGACTGATTATGAAGACTGACATCCCGTTATGTTTTAGCTACGATGTATTTATGTTGTAGACAATGTTTACGCTTTCGCATGTTTAAACAATGTTGACGTTCTGTTTGAATGAAATTTTCCGCTGCGTTATTTGATATTCAAGTTCAAGAACTGTTTGTGAATGAGTAAATCCAATAAGTGAGGCCTCCCGGGTTTGGGCCCTTACAAGTTGGTATCAGAGCAATCGTTTAAGAGATTCGGACATCCCAGTGTCTGAACTTAAACCGTGAATGGGACCGAAAGCGGATGCCAGTACGGGTAACTCGAGCCACATCATCAGGTATGAAGGTAGTATATATTTACATATATAGTATGCCTTAGAAAGGGTTAGGTAAGGACTTGTGTTCTGATGGAATCACAAAGGTGGTCAAATAGAAATCGAAAGGTAGTGTAATGGTTAATTGCAGATGGCCAATGTATATTAACATCTTACAGTGCTTGTTGAATTCTATTTGTTAACTAACGTGATGACATTGGATTCCTTGTCTTATATAACGAAATGGCAAGGAGATGAAATGGAAGGCGTGGTGGGGACCATACCGGTGGTCGTACCGGTGGTCGTAATGGTGGGCGCGGCAGTACCCCTGCACGCCAAGAGTACAGCGAAGAAGGAAGTGTTCACACTGAGCCAGAAGTTAGTATACACGGGACTGAGCCGACTCATGTCGAAGAACAACAATTCACTTTTGAACCGGAAGTGATAGCGGCTCTGGCATGTGAGTTCACTGAGTTTATGAAGGTTTCCTTGCCAGGACTGTTGGCAGAAGCGTTAAAGAAGGCTACTGAGACGGGTAGGTCTAACACGGTGGTTGGTACCCCGAACACTGAGGCAATCAACGCACCGCTCAACCATGGTTGCGACTATAAGTCCTTTAAGGCATGTGACCCGCCGGTCCTGACTGGGAAGAAGGACGCGGTGGCTACTTTTGACTGGGTGATACGTATGGAAGCCGTCATCCGTCTGAGCGGGTGTCGAGCAAATCAAGTTGTGAAATTTGTTGCTAACTCCTTGAGAGATGAAGCATCCCGTTGGTGGGAAGGTGTACGTCAAGCTAAGGGGGACGAGACGGTTGACGCAATGCTGTGGAACGATTTGAAAACATTGGTGATTAAGAACTTCTACCCGAGGAATGAAATCGAGAAGGTGGAAAGAGAGTTTCTGGGATTTAAAGTAGGAAGTAAAACACATCGGCAATACACTACCAGATTTAATGAATTGGCACGTCTGGTGCCGCATCTGATCACGACTGAGGAGAGAAAGATTGCTTGCTACATCCAAGGTTTTCCGGATAAGGTCCGTACTTTCATCAAAGCGCCCTAGCACCTATGATTCGGTGGTGGAACTCAGTGGTGTAGTGTTGATGACCTGGCACTAAATGATGTTGCCATTGAGGAACCCAAAAAGAAACCAAGCTTCCAAAACAAACGGATAGGTGGAAAGATGTTTGTGGCTCGTGATAAGAGGGCTCGGGTGGAGGAGATAGCGATGTGTAATAAGTGTGGGAAGGAGCATATGGGGGAATGCAGACTGGGATCCAATCTATGCTTCAAGTGTGGCAAGACTGGACACTACTCACGTGAATGTCCCCAGCTCATCAAATGCTACAACTGTGGGGATAGTGGTCATATGAGCCGGGAATGCACCAAGCCCAGGATGAGTGAAGCCTGGAAGGGGAAAGGCCCGGAGAAGAAAGAAGAGAGGCCCCGAGCAAAGACTCGTGCGTACGCGCTGACGCAAGACCAGGCCAGGGTGGACCCCGACGTGGCGTCAGGTACGTTCATCCTTGACAACACTTTTGTTTCTGTGTTATTTGATTCGGGTACCAGTAAGAGTTTTATATCTGCGACTTTCTGTAAACGAGTGAAGTACACTGTCAGTAAGCTAGAAAAGGCTTTTAGCGTAGAAACCGCTGAGGGTAGAACTGCGAGAGTGACCGATGTACTTGACAACTCCACGATAAAAATAGAAGGTCATAGGTTCCTTGTCAGATTGTTTGTTATGGTTTTGGGAGGGTTCGATGTCATGTCAGGTATGGATTGGCTAACTGCCAATGAAGCGCAAATTATATGCAAATGAAAGATAATCCGACTCAAGGCTCTGGATGGTAGTAAAGTCGGGGTTTTTGGAGATCGTGACGCCCCGATGTGAGGCTTATCTAGTGTACGTAATTGACAAGTGTAAGGAAGTGAAGGAACTAGACGATGTACCCGTGGTACGCGAGTACCCGGAGGTGTTTCCAGAGGATTTTCCTGAGATACCACCCGACAGAGAGATTGAGTTCCGAATCGACTTAGTAACAGATGCCCAGCCCGTGGCTAAGGCTCCATATCGACTAGCACCAGTGGAGATGAAAGAACTTATGACCCAATTAGACGAACTACTTGAGAAGGGATTTATACAACCGAGCATCTCGCCATGGGGTGCTCTGGTGTTGTTTGTGAAGAAGAAAGATGGTTCGATGAGAATGTGTATTGATTATCGCGAGTTGAACAAACGTAGGGTGAAGAACAAGTACCCGTTACCAAGGATCGAAGACATGTTCGATCAATTGCAAAGCGCAAGTTGGTTCTCGAAAATCAACCTTCGGTCCGGGTACCATCAGTTGAAGGTGAGGGAAGAAGACATACCAAAAACTGCATTTCGCACGCGTTATGGACATTTCGAGTTCCGCGTAATGTCTTTTAGATTGACGAACGCCCCTGTAGCGTTCATGGATTTGATGAATAGAGTTTGTCGACCAATGCTGGATCGATCGGTAATCGTGTTCATCGATGATATCCTCATCTACTCCAAGAATGAGGGTGATCACGCATGTCACTTAAAGGAGGTGTTGGAGGCTCTGAAGAAGGAAAAGTTGTATGCTAAGTTCTCCAAATGCGCGTTCTGGCTTAGGGAAGTCCAATTCCTAGGTCACGTCATTAACCCGAACGGCATTATGGTTGACCCAGCAAAGATAATGACGGTAAGGTAATGGAATATTCCTAAGGCGCCAACTGAAATCCGCAGTTTCTTGGGATTGGCAGGCTACTATCGGAGATTCATCCAGGATTTCTCGAAAATAGCTTCGCCGTTGACAAAGTTGACTCGGAAGGAGGTAAAGTACGAATGGGGTTCGACCCAAGATGAGGCGTTTAAGGAATTGAAGGAGAAGCTAACCCAAGCTCCAGTCTTGGCCCTTCCCGAGGGCAATGAAGACTTAGTGGTATACTCTGACGCTTCGGGTCAGGGATTGGGATGCGTGTTGATGCAACGCGGGAGAGTGATCGCGTATGCGTCACGGCAATTAAAGATTCACGAAGCTAATTATCCGACTCACGTTTGGAACTTGCTGCTGTCGTATTCGCATTGAAAATCTGGAGGCACTACCTGTACGGGGTGAAGTTTACTATTTACTCCGACCACAAAAGTTTGAAGTACTTCTTCGAACAAAGGGAACTAAATATGAGGCAGAGACAATGGTTGGAACTATTGAAAGATTATGACTGTGAAATCATATACCATCCCGGAAAGGCAAACGTGGTGGTTGACGCTCTAAGCCGAAAGGATATGCCTGCTCCTATTAGAGTGAAAGCTTGCCAGTTGGTGGTAACATCAGATGTGATGAGGGAAATTGAAAGAGCTCAAGATGAAGCACTTAAGGAAGAAAACATAAAGAAGGAAAGAATGGTTGGCCAACAGGACAAGTTGAATATAACACCCTTGGTGTTAGGACACGTTTGGGGCTGGTATGGATACCTATGGGTGGCGAGCTTAGGACTAAAATCTTGGATGAAGCTTATAAGTCTCGTTACTCTATCCATCCTGGTACCAACAAAATGTACCAAGATCTGAGGAAGGAAAACTGGTGGTCTGGAATGAAACATGAAGTGACAAAGTATGTAAGCAAGTGCTTGACTTGCTCGCAAGTAAAGGCCAAACACCAGAAACCGTATGGAAAGATTCAACCACTTGATATACCGGAATGGAAGTGGGAACACATTACCATGGACTTCATAACCAAGCTACCTCGCACAGCTAAGGGTCATGACACCATTTGGGTAATTGTGGACCGTTTAACGAAGAATGCTCATTTCCTACCTATTCGTGAGACTTTCTCGTCGGAAAGGTTAGCGAAAGTATTTATTAACGAAGTAGTAGCACGGCATGGGAAGCCTTTGACGATCGTATCTGACTGGGACACACGATTCACTTCGAGGTTCTTGAAAAGATTTCACGAAGCGATGGGCACGAGACTCAATGTTAGCACGGCATACCACCCATAAACGGATGGTTAGTCCGAAAGGACCATTTAGACATTGGAGGATATGCTTCGTGCTTTTATTATCGATTTTGGTGGCAGTTGGGACAGTCATCTGCTTATAGCCGAATTCTCCTACAACAATAGTTATCACACGAAGATAGGCATGCCGCCTTACGAAATGTTATATGGGAGAAGATGTAGGACCCCGATTTGTTGGGGTGAGATTGGACAGAAGGAATTGGGAAGTCTTGAAGTCGTAAGAGAAACGTCAGAAATGTTTGATCAAATCAGAGCACGAATGAAGGCCGCACAAGATCTTTAGAAATCCTATGCGGATAAACGACGAAGGCCTATTGAGTTTGATGTTGGGGACAAAGTAATGTTGAAAGTGTCACCCTGGAAGGGAATCGTACGATTCAGGAAAAGAGGAAAGTTAAGTCCGAGGTTTGTCGGACCATTCAGGATAATGGCACGGGTTGGTGAAGTCGCTTATCGGTTAGAGTTGCCTGATGAGTTAAGTGGGGTTCATCCTACCTTCCATGTATCACACTTGCGAAAGTGTTTGGCGGATGAATCGGCTCACGTACCACTTACTGACATCGAGGTCGACAACAGCCTTAACTACATCGAAGAACCCGTGGCCATCATAGACAGAAAGGTGAAGCGTTTGCGTAATAAGATTATTCAATTGGTTAAAGTCCAATGGAATCACCGAAAAGGATCAGAATCTACTTGGGAAACGGAGACGGGAATGAGGGAGTCGTACCCTCAACTATTTGACTTATGATAGGTTTCGGGGACGAAACCTATTGTAAGGGGGGTAGACTTGTAACATCACAAAAATAAAACGACAGTTATAATAACGGAATAAACGAATGAGGCAGGACGGGCCGAGCCGGATGGGCTGGCGGGCAAGAAGGGGTGAACATAGGGGAACCTCCCCTATAAATAGCCTAAGTCACCACCCTTTCTCTTATGTGCCATATCTAGAGAGAGAAACCGTAGAGAGAGAAAGTTGGCGGATGGACCCGAGATTTCAGCCAAGTGTTGCTCCATAGCTCGTGAGAAGAACCTCCGAATCAGAAGCTCGATACAGGTAATGATCTGGCCTAGATCTGAGATTTTGTTCGTTTTAGGGTTTTTCAGGTTTTGGATGAAAAGGTAACGTTTTTTATGGATGAAACTGGAAGAAAAACATAGATTTGAGTTCTTAAACGAAAAGCAAACATTTTGAATGTAAACAAGTTTGGGGTCTTGACATGATCAGATCCGCATGCGAAAGTTAGGATTTTTGCGGGGAATCAGGTCCTGCGTACTTATCAAGTACGCAGGAAGCAGATCCTGCGTACTTATCAAGTACGCAAGAAGAATGTTCTGCGTACTTACCAAGCACGCGAGAAGAAGGTCCTGCGTACTTATCAAGTACGCATGAAGCAAAACCTGCGTACTTATCAAGTACGCATGAAACGAAGTATGCGCACTTATTAAGTATGCAAGAACAAGGCCCTACTCACTTGCTAAGTGCGCAGGCAACATGCCGGTTAGTAAAGTCAGTATACTCGCCTAATTCAGAATGGTTAAACCGTTAAAGTCGGGATTAGGTGTGATGTGTATTTAACTAATCAATTCAGATCGGAAGTGACGTTGTTGGACCTTTGTTTAGGACAACCCAGATTAGCTTATCAGGTGAGTTCTATAGCCCTCTTTTAAATGTTTTATTAATGTTTTGGGATGGTGTGCATACTTACGAAATGATGTTTAACGAAATTATGTTTTATGAAATGATGTTTACGAAAGGAAAGTTGAAATGTGTTTATGAAGTGTTTTGCCAAAGAGGTTTATGAATGGTTTACGGACGGTTTAATGATGAAATGTTTTATAATAAAACGTATGAATGCTTTAACTAATATGATGTAAAGGCGGTAACGGTTTTTATGAAAGTCACGAAATGAATGAATCTGCCACGAGTTCCTACGGGAACTAAGGTATGTATGCATGAATGGGCCTTACCCTTATGGGGGCCTTTGTGGCTGGCTAACGGTTGTACAACTGGGTGGATAAAGGGGTGATGACGGTCACCATGGGATTACCGAGATCCCTATGGAAGGTACTATTCCTTGCGGGGAAATAGTGTCTAAGGTACGGGTTGGTGTTGAATGGCTTTGAGGTATCGGGCCCTAGGATTTCTTTACCCGAAGGACAGTACGGTGTTGATGAGCCTAGTGGTGGTGTGCCTCAGGGTTTCTCAGCCAATCGATGATGTGGAATTGATGGTTACGAGAAGGCGCAGATTCGGTTCATGTTGACTTATGTTATGATGATATGATTACGAGGTTTTGATGATGTTAAGTTATTGGATGTTTTTACGTACGCTTTTATTAAATGAATGAATGCTATGTTTTTGGAAAATGTAAGTGTTAAAGTTTTATGTAATGCTAGAACTCACCAGCGTAGCTGACTTTTTAGTATGCACATTCAGGTTAAGGCAGGTTATGAGGATGGACGGTGATGCTTGGCTAGCGAGAGAAGTTACTCGCCTGATTATGAATACTGACATCCCGTTATGTTTTAGTTACGATGTATTTATGTTTTAGACAATGTTTACGCTTCCGTGTGTTTAAACAATGTTAACGTTCTGTTTGAATAAAATTTTCCGCTGCGTTATTTGATATTCAAGTTCAAGAACTGTTTGTGAATGAGTAAATCCAACAAGTGAGGCCTCCCGGGTTTAGGCCCTTACAAAACTATTAGAACTCACTCAGCGTAGCTGACTTTGTATGTATGTTAGATTGTTTTGTAGGTTAGTCTGCTAGACGAGGTATCTTGGCTTGTAAGCGAGGCTACTCGGGTAGGTGCGCCTGCATTCGTCAGGTAATGTTGTGAAAGTTAACGAGTTTAAAGATAACATTATTTTGAGAAAGACTTCCGTTGTTTACTTAAATGAAAGTTAAGTGTTTTTAATGGTTTTACCTAGTGATGAGAACCAACTGTAGGGTGCCGGGTTTGGGGCCTTACAAGTTGGTATCAGAGCTGAGGTTTACGAGAAAACTGGTGTTTTTAAACAAATAAAATGCCTTAACTTAAACTGAAAATAGGATGAGGGTGAAACGAATGCCACCACGAGTAACCGCTATCCAAGAGGTACGTCTTTCGAGTTGAGCATTTATTGTTAATTATCTTTTGTGTAGTGTTACACTAGGTGAAGAAATTGGTATGAGTTAATGATTTATGGTTCAGTGCGGGACCATGCTGTGTGATAAGTGTTGTAGTAATATGTAAAACTACGTGGAGTTGTGTGGTGTGATTAAATAAGACTATGATATGAGTTGAGTGATGTGGAGTAGCATTAATTGTAACTATGTGAGATAGTTTGGTGTGACGATATGATTTAGTGATTTTGTGTGTGTAACCTTGAGTGGTATGCAATTGTGATAGATATGATGATTTGCTAGATTGTTACATGATGCTATGTGAATTGTGTGAGATGCATGTGCATCCGGGGTGTGTGAAAGATAGAAAGCTAGTGTGAATATGATGGGGAAGGTTTAGAATCCGAGCAGTAATGTGGACAACCAATTTTCATTTAATCACCGTAATTTGGCAGTCTATGATTACTCTAATATTCTGAATTTGACGCCCATAGTAATCACTACAACGTTCTATCTTGTGCAGGTACTTGGCCAAGACGATTCAGACTAGATGGATTAGGCGAGGAGCTCTTATCAGGGGTTTGACAGAACGGAAAACTAGACGTGTGGCTGCTGTTCGCACGATTATCTTTGGTAGAAGACGGATCTTAGCACCTGTTCCTTTGACGGTGGTTCCACCGGCAACTGAGGATGAGCAGGATCTACCAGCACAGGAGGTGATCTTGGCGCTTCCGGCGCCTAATGCTCCCAGTACTACCAGGGAAACTATGAGGGGCGGGCTCAGTAGTTCCTTTTACATGAGAGGAAGAAGTGCATTTGCAGTCAAGAGTCAGTCCTCGAGACACAACGCAGAATCAGGAAATGGATGGTTGGTGAATCCGATGACGAGGAACAAGTGGGGGATAACTTTAACTTGTTCAATGACTAGATCAGTGGTGGTTACCACGAGAGGACTAGAGCATTTTGAGTAGTGGCCGTCAGACACTTTTGTGATGAAATACTTGTTCTTGGTTTTTCAATTGCTTGATATTAACCTTGACAGTGAATCTTACCATGAGATGGTTTAAAACATAGTTAATGACAGTTTCATGTGTGATAGATTGCTATTGGTGGTGTAGTGTTAATTATGTGTGATTATGTGATTACCTTTTGAACTTCGTGAGTTCATACTAAATGTAATCTTTGATGCGATGCTTGAGCTTGGTTGATTAGACTATATGAGTAGACCAGAGTTTTGATTTTGTGTGTGTGTGTCTACGGTCTTAAGAGTGTGTCACCTATGTGTTATGTCTAGGTGACGTTTGAAGTATAATGGGGTGTGTTGCACCTTGTGTAACTGTTCAGGACGAGGTCCTATGGGAAATCTTAAATATGCATCCTTAGTATGTATAAATGTTCAGGGCGAGGTCCTTTGGGAAACAGTAGTTAGATACCTTATGTCTAGGTATACCTGTTTAGGACCAGATCCTGTGGGGGAAGTAAAATACTTAATATCTTGTGTGTACGAATGTTTAGAATGATGTTTTGTGTCTAGAATGAGTAGTATGTCGTTATGAAATATGGGTATGACCGGGTAAAACTCTGTGTGAGTATATGATGACGTGTGGCAGGGGCCGCCATTGTGGTGAGTAAGAGGTAAGGTTTAGGAGTTTGTGTGTCTATAAATGACGAGGTCATATTATATGCACGTATATTTACTCCGATCTAGCTGGTTGTGTATGTGCACTTTGTGCGAGTTTGAAGGTTGAGTTACTAGTACGTGTGTAGAACCTTGTGTGTTTTGTAGATACGTGTGTCGGTGTGTGTCCTTGTAGTACACGCTTAGTCGTGCATAGGACGGGAGGTTTGTGTGCTCAAGTATAGTATTTCTATGTTGACGATTTTCTCAACGTGATATGTCGAGGTGATGTGAGGAGTTTTGACGTCTTTTTAGGCAATCGATGAGGTGCTCTTGTGAGATGCCTATGCTTATATCTCGAGAAATTCTGAGCACGAATCCAATGGGCGAAACTGAAGAGTTAGTGATGAAAGCGGTTATGTGGACGCTGGACCAGAAATATCCATGATGAAATCAAAGTGATGACGCTGAAGATTTCAGCACGAAGTAAACAAGGTGACGAAAAAGTCTTCATGGAACACGTTCCATATGCAGGATTCAGTCGACGTGAGACACCAAATGAATAGGGATGCTTTCCTTGAATAAGACGACGAATAACTGAGGCTTGTGAGCAGACGGACTACGTGTTCATAAATTATAAATGAGATGCGGTCAGTGATCGCATGGTAATGAGGTAAAGAGATACTATGGTACAGGAATTTTGTGGATACCAGTGTAGCTTTGTACAAGCTCCTGGAGATCATCGGAGAAGGGCAGAAGTAATACCCTTATGTGTAAGCAGTGGGCTTGAGTATGAAAACTCATCGTAGGATGGTGATCAAGGCATGAGGCGAGAAGTATGACGACTTCAATAGGGAAGAACGACAAATGTCCTTAGACATAAGAGGCAAGAAGCCCGGTTGGGGAGATGATTGTCGGATTGACGAGATCGTCAGGACCATACTAGAGATATTGTGATATTGTGAGCGGACAATTCGGAGGGCTGTGCTACGTGGTACTAGAAATGATATGTACGATGTTCTTAAGAACAATGAGGGCGACGAAGTATTGTCAAGGACAATGACAATAAAATCTTCGTGAAAAGGGTGAGTAGTCAAAACAATCCCTAATGGCAACTTCTGGCAAGTGCCAGGATAGCGATAGTTGGAAATGCAGCCCCTTGGCTAATGACTGAAAAGACGACAGATGAGGGAATGTGTAGGTGAAACCTACAAGTCCCAAAGTTAAAAGCGAGCAACGGAGTAGACTTCCTTGAACACCAAAGGTGGTGGTCGAGTTACAAAGCAAAGTAGTAGATTCGATAAGTGTGAAGGTGAATGTTTGACACCAGATGGATTTGGGTGCGTGTAAGAACAGATAGATAAGTCGTGTTGGTTTTACCGACATAGGATTCCAGGACAAATCCTCTTTTAAGGGGGGGTAGACTTGTAACATCCCGAAAATCGGTTGATTTATGAGTCGGGTTATGGAGGGATCTGAATTCTCCCTTTAACGACTTTGAACAATAAAGGTTCCACGTAAAGCTTGGTTGGTCAACGTTAAGGGACCCGATTATTCGGTATTGCAAAAGATTGAGATCGAAACACACGTTAAGGGAAGCACGGGGACCCGAATGTAAAATGCAAGGGTTTAAAAACCTTGTTAAGAGAAACCCTAGGCCATTCGACCTAGGTGTGAGCGACGACAGGAGGCAAGCCGCGAGGAAGGGAACCCGACGGAGGAAGAGGAAGGTGGCGCGACGGCGGGTACGACATCCGCATCACGTGAGGTAACATTCGTGTTCACTCTTTCTCCTTTTCTTGTTCGTTTTTGGTTGTGCGTAGGGGGACCCGATTAGGGTTTTACCCTTGCTAGGGTGATCGGCGGAGGAGGCAGCCACCTCGGGACGACGATAGTCCATGGTGGGTGATGGTGGTCGGCTGTGTTGGGTGGCTACGGACGTGATAGGAGTTGGCTAGGGTGATATAGGGTGGTGAAGTGGTAGCGACATACGGCTTGGTGATGGTGTTGCTAGGGTGATCGACAGTCGGGAAAAGGGAAAAAGCTGGTAATGGTGTCCTAGCCGGAACAGGTGACGCGACGGTGGTGCCCGGTTATGACGGTGTGTGACGGTGGAGCATGGGGACGGTGAGGATGATGTTGGCTGGTTAGGAAATTTATAAGGTTTAACCTGTACCTAAGCATGGCCTTGAGATGGGATTAGGCTGAGTCATCACTTCCTGAGTGTGATACCCATAGATAGCATGTTGCTTGGTAATGAATATGATAGTAGATCACAGAAATGCGGGACTGATGAGTCGGAGGTTGGGTTTAATCGGACATAAATACCGATTGTTACAATTAACGTGTGAGTATGTTTTGAGTTATAAAGTGTGAAGCAAGTTTTCTGATTGTGATTCCATTGCAATATTCTTTTTCGGGACCAAAAAGGTCAAGTGTGGGGATGTGATGTGTTGCTAAATATCCCATGTATTAAAGTCTAATTCGTATAGTTTTAAGCGTTTAGCTTTGTATATCGAGTCTGTTTTATGTGCATTTGGTGTTTGTGAGTCTTATAGGTTAAGCATGCTACTTGAGCGGGAAATATGAAGCTTAAATCAAGAGGATAACAGCATACACGGGTCCCAGAGAAGTCAAAAGATCAAAAAGTCAAATTCATGGAAACTAGGATCTTCGCGGTACGCGAAGACCTGGGAGAGACTTTTCGCGGTACGCGAGGGGCTTGAAAAACCCACCCGACTATTTTGTTTGTCGCGGTACGCGAAGATATGGGAGGCAAGTTTCGCGGTACGCGAGAAAATGTAATTTCGATAAATTAAAGCTAATTTCAATTATAAGCTATTGAGGAGTCAATTGTCGAATTAACTTCCATCCAGCTGTCCCAAAGCTTCCCTAAGGCGATTTCCAGAGAAAAAGTTCAAGTCTTTCCAAGATTTTGATGCTAGATCAAGCTACACCAACTATTGAAGAATTGATGATGATATCAATGAGCGGCTAGTTCTTTCGTGGTTGTTTCCGGGTGTAGGATCTGCTTGTAAGTGATATTATATGATTCATACTTGATTTTGTTTAGTTTTCTTGTAATCATTCGGTTATTTGAATGCTATAGTTGTTTTGGTTGATTAAAACAGTTTTGGTTTATTGAATTATCGCATGCATCAGTTTTTCGGTTTTAAATCATAAACCATTGTTTGCTTATGTTTAGTATTCTGAATTGGTAATTGACTATTGGGTAATTAACTTGTGTCAAGCATTCGGTTTACAATCGTTGCTCAGTGAAGTTACTATCTTGATTGTTGATTATTTATCAAACTTAATAAACGAGTCATGTCTATGTGATTTCCAATTAGTACAAATCAGTAATCACCGAACTTGTAATCTGAACCCGAAAGCAATCCATTTTCTCTTAATTGTTTTCAAAGTTTTTTAAGTTTGTTGCTTTTGAATCTGAACTTAATAGTTTTCTTAATTACATACTTTCCACCAATTCCCTGTGGATACGACACTCTACTTCACTATACTATAGTTTAAGGTAGCTAGGGATTAGATTTAATATTTCTTTTATTGACCTTGACAACGCGATCAAAATGGCGCCGTTGCCGGGGAATACATGCGCTTAGTGTTTTTAGTTTAATTTGTTTTGTTTGGAGCTACTAATCGTGTGTTTACTTGAAACATGATTAGATCAATTAACCAAAGTATTGAAAAGATGTGTCGAAACAAACCTGGTTTTAAGTTGGGAAAAGAGTTACTTCATGGTGCAGGAAGGGATTGTTTTGGGGCACATTGTGTCGAGTCGAGGGATGGAGGTAGATCGTGCAGAAATAAAAGTAATTTCAACACTAGCTCCCCCTATCAATGTAAGGGGTAAGATCATTTTTGGGACACATGGGATTTTACCGCCGGTTTATTAAGGGTTTTAGCACAATTACGAAACCACTATGCAATTTACTCCTAAAATATGTCCCGTTTGTTTTTTATGAAGAATGTTTAAAAGTATTTAATATTTTAAAAGAGAAAATGGTAGACACCCCGATCTTGCAAGCACCTAATTGGTCACTACCTTTTGAAATCATGTGTGATGCAAGTGACTTTGCAATCGGGGCAGTCTTGGGGCAAAGGGTGGATAAGTAACCGGTGGCAATTTACTATGCCAGTAAGACCCTAGATTGGGCACAATTGAATTATACTACCACTGAAAAAGAGTTACTTGCTGTGGTTTATGCTCTTGATAAGTTCAGGTCCTACATCTGGGGAAGTAAAGTGATCGTGTACTCGGATCACAGTGCAGTGAAGTATCTAATGAAGAAGGATACCAAGCCTAGGTTGATCAAATGGGTACTACTGTTGCAGGAATTCAATCTAGAGATCCGGAACAAGAAAGTCATAGAAAATGTGGTGGCAGATCACCTGTCACGGGTTGTGAATGCTGAAAGTGATTCTACTGAAAGAATCGGGGAAACCTTCCCAGATGAGCAGTTGCTAAGTGTTTCCACTGACCCATGGTATGCTAACATTGTCAATTATTTGGCTGCAGGAAAAATTCCAGAGCATTAGGCAAAGAAGAAGAGGCAGCATTTCATGTCTCAAGTGAAACAGTATATCTGGGATGAACCAGATTTGTTCAAAGTTGGGGCAGATCAGATGATCCGACATTGTGTGCCTGAGATTGAGGTCCAATACTTGTTAGAACATGCCAATTCCTATGCATGTGGAGGGCACTTTAGTGGACAGAAAACAGGACATAGGGTCTTGACTTGTGGGTTCTATTAGCCCACGATCTTCAAGGATGCAGCAGATTTCGTGAAGAACTGTGTACGGTGTCAATAATTGGGAAGCATCACCAAGCGTAATGAGATGCCAATGCGACCAATCATGGTCAACAACATATTTGATGTGTGGGGCATAGACTTCATGGGCCCTTTCCCTAATTCATTGGGGCACTTGTACATCTTGGTGGCGGTTGATTACATTTCTAAATGGGTTGAAGCAATCGCCACCAAGACGAATGATCATGCGGTGGTGTGTAAGTTCGTGCAGAGTAACATTTTTTTCCACGTTTGGTATCCCTCGTGTGATCATCAGTGATGGGGGATCACATTTCAAGAACTTTAAATTCGGTAAACTGCTAAAACGGTACGGTGTGAACCATCAGATCACCACTTCATATCACCCACAAACAAGTGGGCAAGTGGAGGTGTCGAACAGACAAATCAAGGAGATTTTACAAAAGAAGGAACAGCCCGATCGTAAGGATTGGTCTACAAAACTTAACGATGCTTTATGGGCCTACCGAACCGCTTACAAAACTCCGATTGGTACCACACCCACCGGCTAGTATATGGAAAGGGATGTCATATGCCGGTTGAGATAGCTCATCGAGCATTATGGGCAGTAAAATCTGTTAACTTAGAGTATGATAATGCAAGTAAAGAGCGGAAACTACAGCTGTGTGAGCTAGAAGAGCTAAGGGATGCAGCATATGAATGTGCATCCGCATACAAAGCAAGAATGCAAGCAGTGCACGATTCAAAGTTGAAGAAGAAGGAATTTGAAGTAGGCCAGAAGGTGTGGCTTTACAACTCTATATTGAAGCTATTCCCATGAAAGTTGAAGAGTAAATAGATGGGTCCATCCTTGGCATTCGAGTTGGACAGTTTGGTGAGGTAGAGATCGAGGATTTTGATGACCACCTTAGGCAGGTTGTGAATGGGCATAGACTGAAGCCTTACTTAGAGGCAGATGAAATCAATGACATCAGGGAGGAGTCTATCAGCTTTGTGATGCACGAATCTGCATATGAATAACCAAAGTAAGGTACATTGCGTCTAGCTGAAGACGTTAAACTTAGCGCTCTTGGGAGGCAACCTAAGGTTAGTTAGCTTTAATTTCTTATCTAGATTAAATGAACGTTGTGGGTGTGTTCTCTAGAAACCCTCACGATGTCACACCCCGGCCGGCGGCGGATTATACGTCGGGGCTGACGCGGTTGTTTATAAGCTCATGATCATCTAATTAAAGTGAAGATATTTATTCATCAAATTTAAAGCATCCGTTACAAGAGGAAAATGGAAAATGAAACGTTCAAAACATAACATAGATTAAATTCAAACTAGGTTCAAATCCTAAGTGAGCAAGTAGTGTCCTCAAACAGGTGCACCTGAAACATGTGAGTAAATGTCAACTACAAGTAGTTGGTGAGTAACATAGGTTTTGACACCAAACAAAGTTAAGTATAGTTTGCAATTCAATATGTTCAGAGCATGTCTAAATCATGAATGTGAAAACATACAAGGTTCCAAGCGTACAATTCAAGCCATGTATTATGAAAATAGTTACGCAATCCAACCGATTGCCTTTTTGAAAATTAGTAAGATGTATACACTAACCCGTCAAGGTTCGTGTTAAGTAATGAATCAGATTCCCCTATAAATGATCATGTTAGGTACTACCTTAGGCTTGGGCTGCAAGTTAATGAATGTACTGACATGAACACATGTAATGGTCACCAGGTAGTTCAAGACATAAAACATAAAGATCAAAGCATAAGAACATAGGTATTGAATTGTGTAAGTAAAGCGTTTGTAAACATGTTTCACCCCAAGAGTAAAAATAGTAAAAATGGGCTATGTAAACTTATCTTGCAATAAGTAGCTTGAATGTCACACAAGTATGTTGTTTGTTGTACAAATGTTCTAGCTAACCACAAGGTTAACCTATGTTTGATAGAATATATGTATCAATGATTTGTACAAATGAAATAGGGAGTCCTAATGTGCGAGGAGATTGATGTGGGTGTCATCATTTTAATAATAAAATACATATTTGAGTTGCAAATAATATTTTATGTAAATCTTTGATAAATAATTGTATTGTAATAAGTGAATGAATGAATAAGGATTTTGTTTGTTTGTAATAATTATATAAATATATGAATAAATAAT
Source organism: Smallanthus sonchifolius (assembly GCA_023525975.1). Lineage (NCBI taxonomy): Eukaryota > Viridiplantae > Streptophyta > Magnoliopsida > Asterales > Asteraceae > Smallanthus > Smallanthus sonchifolius. The sequence continues at coordinate 55,622,891 of CM042033.1, read as the reverse complement.
TAGGTTTCTTTTGTTTGTAAATAAATACACAAATAAATAAATGAATAGTTTTCTTCTATTTGAAATCGCTTAAATTAATAAATGGATAAATAAATAAATAAGTAATAATTAGTTGAGTAATTAAATAATTTACTACATAAATAAATGAATAAAACCTTTCATTTGATTTATGAAAAATAAATGTTAAAAATAATGATTTAATTAATTGATAATTAAACCAAAATTTAAAGTATAATAATAATGTTCTAATTAATTAATAATTAAACCATAATTAATTATTAATTAAAAGTATAGAATTGTGTTTTAAATGTTCTCATATAATAAAAATAAGTTATAAAAGTTTGTATAAATATTTGCAAAGAAATGGGTTTATAATCATAATCATAATTAGTTGAAAGTGGTTGTTGTACACTAGAATGGTTATCATTCCAGAGTAGTACCTCCAACAGAAAAGTTCCCAGGAAAGAGTTGGTCGGATCAGAACCCCGTCTTTTCCTATCCAGAACTTTAATGTTTGCAAGATAACTACATATTGGTTTGAAATATACTCTATTTACATACTTAACCAAGTTTATGGTGTGTTTGGAAAGTATATGGGCTAAAGTGGAAATATGAGTTTAGTAAAGATAGAAATTGAATATTAAATAATTATATTTGAAAATAAAGAGTTTTAGTAAAAACATGATTTTTGAAATTGAAAGGAACAAGAAAGATCAAACCAAGCTTTTAAATAAAAGCTTTGAACAAGTTTAATTAAAATAGGGTTTTTGATCTTGTATAGGTGTATGATTATAACCTAAACATGTTAAGGATCATAGATCTAGCTAGTTATGAGGGATTTTTGAAAGGAAAAGTATGAACAATCAAGAACATAAGAAGAACTTACTTAGATTGGAAGGATTTAAGTTAGAATCTTCCAAAAGATGAGAAGAACGACCTTTAGTAGCTAGAGAACCCTAAAGGATCGTTGAGGTGCGAATAATACATGAGAAATAAAGGCTCTATTTATAGGGTAGGATCAGAGGCTTATTCACGAAATTTAATTTGTTATAAGGACTAGGATTGCAAAAGATGAAGAATAGTTTTGATTTCATAACATATTCTAACCTAAGTGCTCATTAATTTTATATTTATGACTCCATTTCATCAACATAATTCATATTTAAAATGTTTGATAAATGTAATTATATACTTATTTGTTTTATTTACCTTTAGTAATTTAAAACACTAGCAATGTTAATTAACAATGTTATATTTTCATAATAAATTGTTTAAATGGTTTTTTTTATCATATGTATATATATATAGTTACATATATATTTATAAGTAAACACATAAAGGATATCAAGTTATAATCAAAGCTTGTAAGTTTAGATTTGGTTATTATAACAAGGTATATATATTTATTTCATAACAATCATATAAGTATGTATGCACACTTATGAATTATAATGAATAAATAGGATACTTTCATAAATGCGAATCATAAAATAATGAAATTACAATTTGCCGGAATAGTCAAAATAAAGGTCGAAATTTCCTGGGGATTACACACGAGATTAAACTCGTCCACTTGGGCTACCGAGGCGTTTAAAAGGCTTGTTGCATGTGCTAAATGCATCCGTGATTCCTACGAAAGTGAGTTAGGTTTCATTTTGTTTTTGTGCTTTATTCTGGGAAGAGCCCAAGTGTGGGGACATTCTGGGAACGTTAAGGCTTGTACTAATGCAATGGGGGCCATGCATCATTCTCTGGGGGTAGGATACCGTGTGTAGACTTTGTAGAGTCGTGAGTCTTAGTTCGTAGTGTTTTTGGTACGTTTTTGCGTCTTTTTAAGTTTTCTCAGGGATTTAGGGCCATACGAGCATGAAAAACCATCACAAATCACGTTCCAGGTATGTATGAATATCATTGGGGTGTTGGAACAAAATTTTGAAAAAGTTTAAAATTTTGATTTTTGGACCAAAATTTTTTCTAAGTATTAAAATTGTCAAAACATTATGTCAAGATAGGGTCCTCGCGGTACGCAAAAGTCAGTGGACAGATATTCGCGGTACGCGAAGACTTGAAATTAGGGTTTGGCTGATTTTTAACTCCTCGCGGTACGCGAAGAGTTGGAAGGGGTTCTTCACGATATGCGAGGGACCCAAATTATTGTTTTTTTTTGTTTTTTTTTCCTATTTTTTACTTTTGTAATTTTTGAGTCGTGTCGAGTCTGTAGAGTCGTTTAATTGTTATTGTGTCATTACATTGAGATGGTATGATGCTTGTGGGTTTGTTTCGAGCTTACTTTTACATGTTTAGATTAAAATTACCCGTACTCAATCTCCATTCGGGTGATGAAAGTCCGAGTTTGACGATTCGTCTGTACAAGGCAACCCATTAGTATCTGTGGAACACGATCGCGAATGAAATGCTATGCATGTACAGCTAAGTTTTCTCTAATTTTTGTATTTGTCTTTTGTTTTAGTGTCGCTCTTCTTACATTGAGGGCAATGTAGAGTTCAAGTGTGGGGAGGGGAGACCTTAGTCTAGGTCTGTATTTGAGTTTGTATTTTGAGTCATAAAAATAAAAATCCATAAAAATTTAAAAAATTTCAAAAATGTCACTGGATTATAATTTTTGCAAAAAAAATGGAAAATGATAGGTAGAATCGGGAACTTTGCGTGTCAAATTGAATTGAATAATAAAAATAACAAATGCATCTAATTTGTAACGTTTTGGTAGGCCCAACCTACTTTAAAGGCTTAAACATCCTGATAGTGTATCAAGATTTAATTGAATAATAAATTCAGAATGTCTTGTGGGTTCTCATCTTAGGGGTCGGTAAGGTCGAAACTGTCAACATAGGGTGATAGATACCTCTATAAGCAAAAATTTATAAGTTTTTAAAATTTCTTTGGCACATCGCTTTCTTTTTATGAAAAAATCCGAAAGTTGGTGGCGCCCGCATTCCATAATCCATCATTACTGAGCTTAATAAATTAGATTGAAAGCTTGAGATCTGCCTACATGTTACCCTCCGAGTTACAAGCTTGGTTGAAACGCCCATGGGCAGATTCTTAAGTAATCAATCATAGATGACTAAGTTTAACTTATGTGTTACGTTCTGGGATGGCAGCCTGGTTTGAAACACCTTTAAGTTGAGTTTATGTTCTTCATTGCTTAAAAACTGAAGCCGATGTGTTACCCTCCGGGATAGTGACTTGGTTAAAACACTAATGGTTAAGGTTTATTCTAGTTAATGAAAGCTCGTATCATTCACTCATCGATCCATAATTCATCTGATTTTTAAAACTTCTAAATTAGTGTTTATAGTGGTGGGAAATCTATAAGGTTAACATGTACCTAAACATGACCTTGAGATGGGATTAGGCTGAGTCATAGCTTCCTGAGTGTGAGACCCATAGATAGCCTGTTGCTTGGTAATGAATAGGATAGTAGATCACAGAAATGGGGGGCTGATGAGTCGGTGGTTGGGTTTAATCGGACAGAAATACCGATTGTTACAATTAACGTGTGAGTATGTTTTGAGTTATAAAGTGTGAAGCAAGTTTTCTGATTGTGATTCCATTGCAATATTCTTTTTCGGGACGAAAAAGGTCAAGTGTGGGATGTGATGTGTTGCTAAATATCCCATGTATTAAAGTCTAATTCGTATAGTTTTAAGCGTTTAGCTTTGTATATCGAGTCTATTTTATATGCATTTGGTGTTTGTGAGTCTTACAGGTTAAGCATGCTACTTGAGCGGGAAATATGAAGCTTAAATCAAGAGGATAACAGCATACACGGGTCCCAGAGAAGTCAAAAGATCAAAAAGTCAAATTCATGGAAACTAGGATCTTCGCGGTACGCGAAGACCTGGGAGAGACTTTTCGCGGTACGCGAGGGGCTTGAAAAACCCACCCGACTATTTTGTCTGTCGCGGTACGCGAAGATATGGGAGGCAAGTTTCGCGGTACGCGAGAAAATGTAATTTCAGCAAATTAAACCTAATTTCACTAATAAACTATTGAGGAGTCTATTGTCGAATTAACTTCCATCCAGCCGTCCCAAAGCTTCCCTAAGGCGATTTCCAGAGAAAAAGTTCAAGTCTTTCCAAGATTTTGATGCAAGATCAAGCTACACCAACTATTGAAGAATTGATGATGATGTCAATGAGCGGCTAGTTCTTTCGTGGTTGTTTTCGGGTGTAGGATCTGCTTGTAAGTGATATTATATGATTCATACTTGATTTTGTTTAGTTTTCTTGTAATCATTCGGTTATTTGAATGCTATAGTTGTTTTGGTTGATTAAAACAGTTTTGGTTTATTGAATTATCGCATGCATTAGTTTTTCGGTTTTAAATCATAAACCATTGTTTGCTTATGTTTAGTATTCTGAATTGGTAATTGACTATTGGGTAATTAACTTGTGTCAAGCATTCGGTTTACAATCGTTGCTCAGTGAAGTTACTATCTTGATTGTTGATTATTTATCAAACTTAATAAACGAGTCATGTCTATGTGATTTCCAATTAGTTCAAATCAGTAATCACCGAACTAGCAATCTGAACTCGGAAGCAATCCATTTTCTTTTAATTGTTTTCAAAGTTTTTAAAGTTTGTTGCTTTTGAATCTGAGTTTAACGGTTTTCTTAATTACATACTTTCCACCAATTCCCTGTGGATACAACACCCTACTTCACTATACTATAGTTTAAGGTAGCTAGGGATTAGATTTAAAATTGTTTTTAATTGACCTTGACAACGCGATCAGTGGGAGAGAGTGTGTGTTTTTTAGGCTTTTATATTTTAATTCTTTTTTATATAAATGGGTAAAAAGACCAAAGTACCCTCATGTGCCTTGCACATGACCATACTTAACAAAAAATTTAACTGGGTTACGGGCAAAGGACGTAGCGTGCAAGATTTGTAAACGTAAAGGATGATCTCTGATATTTTTTTAGACTAAAGGACATACAGTGAAAAATGGTATAAACATAAATGAAGATTGGTGTAATTTACTCTAATATTAATATACAAGTTATTTTTTATTCTTTTTCATTTGTTTGTGATATATATCTTTATTTTGGTTTTGCAGGCCATTTCAGAAACACACATCTAAAATATTTGTAAATATTTTTAAATATCTGATTTTGAGTAGGTTTTGGTTGGTGTATATATATTTGGTTTATTTGGTTGTTGTATAAATTTGAGTTTCTGATGTAAATAATTGGTTACAGTATTGCTGCAATTTAATAATTTTATTTTTTAATTAAAATACATTTTACAGAAGTCCTGTAGTATCTTTTATAGAGGTTCTATGGTATCTTTTACTGTGGGTTTTGAACTGTTTAAAGAATTTGGTATCTTTTACAACATATACATTTAAAATGGTTCATTAATCGCTTTAAATTTATTTTATTACACCCGGTTAGTAGTTGTGACCCGCTTTAACCCATTCACATTCTGATTACAATATGTTTACCCCTTTGTCTCATTCGTCGAGTTACACGATTTCAAACGTGTCCGTGTTATGTTGATATCTTTAACTCTATCGAATCATATTATTATCATTCACAATCAAAACCTAATAAAATAAGTAACCGTTTATAGCATGTTTCCCAATTAGGTGAACCTACGATTTATTTTTTTCGTTTATTTTTTCTCAACTATTTAGTAGTTTCTTTATTCAACTATTACTATTTAATATAATTATACGTACGATGCATGGTTTCTGACTTAGTTAAATATAAAATATATTAACAATGATACAAACAAACATGGTAAAGCTTTATTATTAATTAATATTAATAATATTTAAAATCTACAAGTGATGTATGATAGTGGTAAGATATTTTTCACATCACAACATAGGGGGCAAGAGGCAGGCAAAAAGTAACATGTGCCGCCGGCACTCCCCGTACATGGATTTAATTCATACCCATCATTACACATATTCACACACACACTCTCTCTCTCTAAAACTATCATCTTCCTTGATTTTCCGGTCACAAACAAACACTAAAATCTTCTGTTCTTGAAGCTTCATCAATGGCGAAGAACACCATTAAACCAAACAGACCCTTGAATCCCATGGCTCCACCATACCTAAAACTCACTCCAACTCAATTTTACATCAACCCATTCCTTCATTCCACGCCACCATTAATCTCATACAACGTTCATTTCCAGCCTCGCAGATCATTTCCCCATTCTTCATCACTAACCCCAGTTCCAACGGGGCCAAGGATTCCCATACCGAGACGTCGCCGGAGAGTTAACAAAGTGGGTGGCGGTGAAGTGACGTGGCGGCCAAAGTTGGCTGAAAAGAAAACAACCGTGAATGTAATCGGAAGAAAACGGTGGAAGAACAGAAGCGGTGACTTTCACCAAATTTTGCCTCTGGAATCCAAAACGACTTCTCTCATGATTAAGAACATTCCGAACAAATACACGTAACAACTTAACTCTATTTATATTCAACATTTATTACAAAACTCTTCATTCAATTCTCACATTTAATTGCAGGAGGGAGTTATTGATCGAAACATTGGATAATCATTGCAAGTCTGAGAACTTGAAGAACATTGATGAGGGCGAATTTATTTCTGCTTATGATTACTTTTACCTGCCCATAGACTTCACGTAAGTTGTTAACTGTGTGTTTTTGTGAAAAAATTAGTGTGTGTTTTAATTTTGTGATGGTAGGAATGGAGCCAATGCGGGGTTTGCCTTCGTCAATTTTACGAATCCAAAAGCTGCTTTGAGGTTTCGGGATGCATTTCACGGCAAACGTTGGGAGTTCTTCTCCGACAGTCCAAAGGTTGCTGAGATTTCCAGGGCCAGGATTCAGGTACTTTTTTAAGAATATTATTAATTTATTAGTACGTGTTTTTGGTGTTTATTATTTATTTGGTTGTAAATTTTAGGGCAAAAAGGCTATAGTAAACCATTTCAAGATGGCCCGTTTCGCTTGTGCGTCGGATGAGGATTTGCCTGTGCTGTTTGAACCCGCGCGAGATGGGTCGGGTCAGGTCATTTCTCAGATGGTCAAACTGGGTAAGAAAAAACCTATTTAGGTTTTGTGTTTGTCGTTTACTGATTTTAGGGTTTTAGTTTGAAAATGGTGTGTGTTTGACTTTGGGGTGGAGTTGGACACCTGTGCTTGAAGATAGGAAGCAGGGTGTTAAGGTCCACCCCATTTGATGTATGACTGCTCAATATTGGTGTTGAGTGTTGATATCGTAAGAAGTTTGATCTTATGAGAATGTTGCTTTCAAATGCTTCTGCCTTTGATTGTTTCTCTTTTAGTGTAAGATATGGATTGTGTCTTGTAGTATATTCACCTACAACTCATTTTGACTCGTTCCACCAGCTTTTTAGCATACACACAACGTTTTAAACATCGGACCCAACGATTTTTTTATATTTGCTAGCGGCATCAGGATTCGTAAACCCAAGCGTATCAATGTTGGGGTTGTTGGTTACAAACACACTCAAACACACAGTAAAAACTCACGTAAGTGAAGGTTTGTATTTTCTGCTTGAAAATCCTCTATTGATTCATTGCCAAAATTACATTTAAATAAGAGAAATATTAACTTAACCACTACTTCTACGTGAACATAAAATGCCTACAAATTAGTAAAACAACCCATGATTCAAGACCCACTACTTTGACTTAATAAACTCATAATAAACATGTGATTAATTAGCTAAAATTTTGCAACCCGTGAAGCTCCAATTATCATACCTGATGACCCGGTTTAGAGCCCGTCAAGATTAAACCCTATATTCACCTCCTTAATCTTGACCTAGACCCGTCCAAACTTTATTTTACTTCTTCAACAATAACCTGTGACCCGTGTGCTGGACCCGTGACCCGTGAACTAACCCGATTAACCCAACAGGGGTAGTCTTGGGGTTCACGATAGAGTAGTTTACGATAAAAATGACATTGTAAATTACTATTGGTTTAGAGGTATTTTGAGTTTGAAGTAGTTCCACCTCCTCTATCCTTTTATTTTCTAAAAAGTGTTTTTTATGCATGGTTTCTTATTATATATATAGTAAATTTCATAGATTGTCTGTTTGTTTTGTTAAAATGTCTCCTTTCGTTCATAGTTACGAATATTGTTCCTACTGTTTGGACAACTGTTACACGTTTCGTCCCTGGGATAAATGTCTGTCTGTTAAAAATTCTGTTAAGTGGGTATAAAATTATCGTGTTTGCCCTTCAATTAAAAACAAATAATAATAAATAAAATATATATAAAATAGTTACCCAACATCCTAGCCCTACTCCGTTTTCTTCTTCGGCCTCCTCTCCCCCCTCGGTTTTTGGGTCGTTCTCCTCCCCATCGGCGTCCATGGGGATTTTAACTATTAAAACCTAATCGGAATAAAATTATTGACAATGACCACAAAATTAAGACAAGAAATTAAACAAGTATTAATTTGATCAAATAAACAACACAAGAAAACGAGTATTAATTTGGAACTGAATCCCCTTATATGGTTGATGAGTGCATATATAATTCAGATAAAAAAATATATGAATTAATAACTAGTTTTTGTTTACTACTAGGTTTTTTTTTTGGTGTTTTGCCGTGGACAACTAGCCAGCTAGTTTTTGTTTACGACTAGTTATTTTCACTCGCAAACCACTGGCTTTGGTCCAGTGGTAAGACAATGAAGGATTGAACGAAGCTACGCAAGTTCAAACCCGAGCCAACCCGGGTTTTAGTCCGGAGTGCGTTACGCTAGCGGGTCTTAGCCCGTGTAGCGGCGCAACTGCTGTCAAGTGGCAGCGGGCTCCATGGTTTCCCGGGGAATGCCTAACCCCTCGCTCTGAACCCGCGGGCCCGGTTCAGACAACGTAGTGGTCAGGTATCGAGGAGTGATGGGTCTCCGACTTGTCGGATATGCGACTGCCGCTCAAAAATGAAAGTCGCCGTTCAAAAAAAAAGTTAATTTCACTCGCATGTTGCCATTTATAACGGTTTTAAATTTAATAAAAGATAAAAACGTGAGTTAGCTAAACTTTTTGTGAAATAAAAAATTTATTTTCAAAAACATTAGCTTTAACTAACCCAAAAAAATCCCATAAGAACCCTAAATGATTAAAATGAACATTAAGGGCATGTTTGAGATTATTTATTTTGAGCTTCTTATTGATTTTTGTAAAAAAGTATAAGGAGTTTTGAGAAATAAGTTCCCCCTTATTTTTCAAAAACTCATTTTCCTCCTTTAAAAAGTTAAAAACAATAGCAAAAGTCTCTTTCTCCAAACACCTTTTTAATTTATAAAAGTTAATAAGTTAATAAATAGTTTCAATATCCCAAACACCCCCTAAGAAACAAAAAAGTTAGATCTAAGGGTGGACGAGGTGGAGCTCGGGTTCGTACGACATCTCGGCAACACCGTCACAACCGGTACGACTTCACGGGTTCATTTGACGGGTTCACGAACCCGTGTGTTTTAAGCTTCAGCCCTCAGTTCACGCGTTTAATCCTGCTCCGCTTCCGTTCACGGGTTCAGGGGTTCCACCCCGTGTGAAGGGGGGTAGTTTAGGGTAAAAATGTCGTGACAAATTTCTATTGGTTTAGGGCTTGGGTAGTTTAGGGTTGAAGGGGTTCCATCGTAAGAGTAAAAAAAGTAAAGTTATATTACCGTCGACCCGACTCATAAAAAAAGAAAATAATAAATATAATATTTAACCCGATTAGGTTTTGAACAAAACTTATATTTGAAACGTAGATAAAAATTTGTATATCACCACGAGATATTTGGATGATGGAGGTATACCCCTTGCTCTTAGGCAAATTTTGTTTCTTTTATTTGGGGGATAAATCTTTTATATACATTATTTTTATTTTATTTAGTGTTTAAAGTTAATAATTATATGGTTTATCCAAAATTTTATTACTCTCAATAAAAACACATCTATACTATCTAATAAATATAGGTTTTTTCATGCCACGTGTCGTCTCCAGATTCATTCTCATCATTTTTTCCTGTCTCTCTCTTATTAAATGCACCTTCTATTTTTAACAACAATATATATTTAAAGAACTTATTCACTATATTAATAAAACACAATTATTTTAAATTATCACTTATGAAACTTTGAAAATCTAATTATTTAACTTTTATTTTCAATTAAATAATAAATAGAAAAAAATGATATTAAATAGTATTTAATTTATTTTCAAAACCCAATTATATATTAGTTTTTGTATATTTTGAGTTTAGTTTTCTATCCTTAGTATATGATACATTTTTACACGTATAAAATATACACATAAAGATTTAAAATTTTTATTTATTAATATTTTTCACCCGTGTGTATACACGGGATCTAAACTAGTTTAACTTATAACTAAATATTTATAGTAATGAATTTACATAACCATGTAACTATTGTAGTATTTTCTTATACGAAAACTCATAAAACAAAAAAAATTCCGTCTCTTTTTTTACATATCAAATTATAAAAATTGCATTCTACAAGAAAAGAGAATGTAAGAGATTTTTTTTATCAAAAGCTATTTTTACAATAAAAATTAGTTCATATTTTTATATTGCAAATTGTTTTGAATACCGAAAGATTCATTTAGATAAAATTGATGTAGGTAACAGTAATAAAGGAATACATATTCCAAAATGACGGAGGTAAATTTGAGTAAGACAGGAAGAGATTTGATCAATTTTAATGAGATTTAATCAAAATGGCGTATGTGACATTATCTAAAGTTAAAAGTAGAGACATACTGAAATTATTAATATTAGATAAAGATGATAAACTTACCAATAGAATCAAATGTTGTATAAAAATAAGTATTTTTAGATTTTTGAATTATAACTGTAACTTTTAATTTTTTATTATTATATTTAATACGTAATTTCAATCATAAGAAATATTTTGAGATTTATAAATTATACCGTTTTTATTATTTAACTCATATAATACACTGGTTTTTAAGCTAATAAATATTTAAAAAACTTAAAAAGATGTCATGTGCCATACTCTTATTCACAGGGTTACTATTCATCAATATATATAATATGGGGATTAACAAGTGTGAGTTTTAAAATTTATTAAAACAAATTACTACAAAGTACAAATACAATGTACTAAGACATGAATAAATTTGGTGTTATTTAAAAAACTATGATCACGTCTGGATCTGTTAAAGGGGTGGATCGGACGATTCACATCATGAACATTTATGCTCCTCAAAGTACAGCGGATAAAAGGGTGTTATGGGATAAGATCCTAGTGTTACGGGGATCGCTTCAGGGGTTGTGGATGGTGATTGGCGATTTTAATTCTGTTAGAAGGCAGGATGAAAGAAGGAATTCTAAGTTCAATTACCCCGCGACCTGTGATTTCAATGATTTCATTGATCAGGCCGGTTTCAGCGAATACGCGATGAAGGGCAGAAAATTCACGTTCCAAGTCGGGAACAAGTTGAGCAAAATTGACAGGTTGCTTGTTTGTCAGGAGTGTATTCTCAAATGGCCGGATGCTTCTTTTAGAGCGTTGGGGGATAGTCTTTCGGATCACGTCCCTATCGTCTTTACCGTAAAGGATAACAACTTTGGCCCTAGGCCTTTCCGGTTATTCAATTCGTGGCTGGAGAGACCGGACTTCGAATCTGTAGTCCGTTCTTCTTGTATGAAATTCGCCGGCTGTGGGTCCCCGGATGCAAATTTTACGTTGAAATTAAAGGCCCTTAGACAAGATATAAAAGTATGGTGGGAAAAAACTAAGAAAAAAGAAGGGGAACATGAGGCTTGCCTAAAGGAGGAGTTAGAGAGCTTGGAGGAATTACTGGATTCTAGAGAGCTCGAGGATCATGAGGAATGGGCGAGATTGGAATGTAAAAAAGAGCTAAGAGAGTTGGAAGATTTTAAACGAAGAGATTTAAAACAAAGATCGAGGGTCAAATGGGCTATGGAGGGTGACGACAACTCGGCCTTTTTTCACCGGTGCATAAACAACAGAAGGATAAAAAATAACATAAGTGGGCTCATCAGTGAGGGTCTTTGGGTGGATAATCCTAAAAGAATTAAAAAGGAAACTTTCGTTTTCTTCAGAAGAAGATTCGAAGAGCAATGGGCCTTTCGGCCCTCTCTCAGCTGTTCTAATATTACGAGACTGTCCAGTTCGGAAGCGGGGATTCTGGAAAGGCAATTTTCTATGGAGGAAATCAAGGAGGCGGTGTTCGATTGTGGGAGTGATAAAGCCCCGGGCCCGGACGGTTTCAACTTCCGATTCTTTAAAAGGTATTGGGATTTATTCGCCTCTGATTTTTTCAATATTTTACAAAGTTTTCACAGGAACTGAGAGATCAGTCGCGGTAGTGGTTCCTCCTTCATTGCTCTTATTCCCAATGTGCGGACCCGACCACGCTGAATGAGTATAGACCGATAAACCTTATTGGAGTTATTAGCAAAACCATTTCTAAGGTTTTGGCTAACAGGCTGAGTCGCGTCATTGGATCGGTGATTTCAGATTCTCAATCGGCGTTTATCAAGAATCGCTTCATTCTGGATGGCCCGCTCATGTTAAATGAGATCTTGGCCTGGTTGAAGAATCGCAAGCGTAGTGCTTTCCTGTTTAAAATTGACTTTGAAAAAGCTTATGACAACGTGAACTGGAATTTCGTGATGTCCATAATGTTGCAAATGGGCTTTCCGGCGAAGTGGCGGTCTTGGATTTGGGGTGTGCTTAAATCGGCTAGGTCTTCGGTCTTGGTGAATGGTTCTCCTACCTTTGAGTTCCAATGTCATAAAGGTTTGCGTCAAGGGGATCCATTGTCTCCGTTTGTTTTTCTATTAGTTATGGAGGCTTTTTCTTGTATGCTTCACAGAGCCGGTGAGGTGGGGGTGCTACATGGGATCCGCACGCCTCATGGGGGACCAATCTTGTCTCATATTTTATATGCCGACGATGCAATTATCATGGGCGAGTGGTCTCGAAATAACATTGCAAATGTCATAAGACTCCTGAGATGCTTTCATATTTGCTCCGGCCTCAAATTTAATTTCCATAAATCCTATTTGTTCGGGTGTGGTGTGGACGATGGAGAAGTTTCCGAGGTTACTATGGAGATGGGTTGCAAAAAGGGATCCGTCCCTTTCAAGTACCTTGGCATTATGGTTGGGGCTAATATGAACAAAATTTGCAATTGGAGGCCAATTATGGAGATATTTGAAGCTCGTCTCGCGCAGTGGAAGGCTTCGACTCTCTCTATCGGGGGGAGGGTTACTCTTATCCGGTCGGTGCTCGAGAGCCTGTCGGCCTATTACTTCTCTCTATACAAAGCCCCTTGCAAAGTCATTGACCGGTTGGAGTCATTGATGAAAAGGTTTCTATGGGGCGGCTCCTCGGGAATGAAGAAAATCCATTGGGTGGCGTGGGATAGGGTGGCTTTACCTAAAAACAAGGGGGGATTGGGAATTAATAGACGGGGAATTAGCAATATGGCTCTGCTTACTAAGTGGGCAATGAGATACAAAAAGGAGAAAGGCGCTTTATGGAGAAGAGTAATTGAAGCTATTCATGGCAGTGCGTTAGGTTGGGCCTCTATCCCTTTTTCGAAATCGATTTCGAGTGCTTGGAAAAGGATCGGCATCGCGCTTGCCAAATTGAAAATTGATGGTGTCACTGTGAATGATCTGTTCAAAGGTGTTAACGGTTCGAGGGAGGAGATTAAGTTTTGGGTTGACTGCTGGGTGGGATCTGTTCCGCTTCGTGTAGTCTGCCCCAATCTTTTTGTTTTAGAGAAGCGAAAACTTTGCAAGGTTAAGGATAGAATCCGTTGGAAGGATCATTTGGTGGAATGGTCTTGGGATTGGATTCGTGAACCTTCGTCCCCGGACGAACGGGAAGAATGGGAGAAGCTGTTCTCTCTAATCAGCTCGGCTAGAGGAAATGACGGTGAAGACAAGTGGATTTGGAGAGGGGACGTCAACGGGGTTTTTTCAGTTTATTCGATAAAACATATGCTTTACAAAGGTGTGGACGTTAGCAACCGATACGTCTTGGATTGGTGTCATTGGATCCCAAGCAAGTGCAATATATTCTTATGGAGAGCCGAGCAAAATAGAGTCCCTACGTTTGAAGCTCTATCCAGACGCAACGTGCAGGTTTCTTCGCTGATGTGTTCCCTCTGTGGAGACGGGGTTGATTCTATCGTCCATATCCTTACAGGTTGCTGGTACGCGGCGGTTGTATGGCAGGGTATTAGCGCCTGGTGCAAAGTGCCTCAGGTATATGGGTTTGGGGTCAGAGACATTCTGGAAGTCTATCAACATTGTGGGCTGTCCAAACGGGGTAAAGAGGCGTTCCAAGGGATTGTGGGCATATCTTGCTGGAGGATCTGGAAGGCTAGGAACGAAAAATTATACTCCAAGAAGGCGATCAAGGCTGACGAAATTCTAGAAGACGTTAAAATTTTGAGTTACCTTTGGTATTGTAATAGATCGAGGCATAAGTCAACCTCGTGGTTGGACTGGTGTAACTTTTCTCTAATGTAGTTTTTTTGTTGTGGGGCTCTCCTGTTTGGTGGGTCGTGTTTATAATATTTACCGTTCAAAAAAAAAAATAAAAAAAAAGAAGATAAATAATTGGTTTGTATATATAATTTTTATAAATTATATTTATAATGTTTTGATAAAACAACTAACACATGATTGTTATTTACAAATGTTTACAGCTAGTATTTAGATGCGGCGCCGATTTCCCATGCAGTACGTCATGGACAATGATAATAATTTTGAACTTTAGATAAAAAATGAAATCGTAAAAAATTCACTTTGAAATAACCCTTTACATTATAGAATACGAAAACGAAATTTAAAACGTATAAAATAAGTAAAAAAAAGTTTAAAAAACAAAAAAAATAATATTTTAAAAAAATTTAAATGCTAATGACAACAATTGAGCCGGAGAGGAGGGGGGGATTTGAACTCGGTTCAAGGGCTTCAGTGCGCAAGGCCTTACCACCTGCTCTGTTGCCCATTTGTGTTAAATCCACAACACACACTCACACGCACACAAATACCCACACATATATATAAGGATATGATAAAATGAAAACTTATTGAGTTGTAAAAACTACGAAAACCTTTTCCTAACCATTGATCAACTTTTGATGTTTGGTGGTGATTAAAAGATACTTTCCATCAAGTAAAAGCACATATTTTTAATGTAAAAGGTACGAAAAAGGTAGAATTGGAAAATGAATTTACACCCCCACCTTTCTTGGTAACAACCATCTGCGATATGTATATGTCAAATCAAATTCAAAATACACAAAATAAAGCTCTCCCCTAAGGGTGTTAGGGGCGCCAAACTCGATCACAATCGAGTAGGCAAAACCTCAATCGAGTAAATGGGTACACCGCCCCCATTAACTCGAGTTCATCCGGGTAGGGGTGTCCGAGTAAGTTGGCCGAGTTAGTTTATTCGGATGAAGCCACCATCTCTCTACTCTTTCTCTAGTGGACCCACCACTCCCACTCACACCTTTTCTATTTATTTATTTTTTATTTTTTTAAAAGTGGGTGAGTAAATGAGTAGGTGTTTCCAATGAAATCTGGGTAAATGAGTAGTTTTGAGGTGACAAAATTATATTAGACAGTTTTGATGAGTAAATGAGTAAATGGGTTAATGGCCCCCAACACCCTAAACAACAAACAACCTCCATCTTTCTCTCTCTAAAAACACACAAAACACACTATCAATGGCAGAGAAGAAACCTGCGGTGAAGAATGCTCCGGTGGAGAAGAAACCTAGAGCCTAGAAGAAGCTTCAACTACCGATAAGAAGAAGAAAAGAAGCAAGATGCCGGTTGAAACCTACAAGATCTACATCTTTAAGGTTCTAAATAAGGGTTTTTATTTTTTCTAAACAAGATGTCTTTTTTTCTAAATAATGGTTTTTCTTTAAGGTTCTACATCTTTAAGATCTACATCTGGTATCAAAATAAGGGTTTGTGTTTGTAAGATGGTTTTTCTTTTTTCTGTTTCTTTCTCTTTTTTTTTATACACAAAGTAGGTTTCAATCGGTGGTGTAAACGAGTCGTGTGGAGGTCGAGTAAGCTCAAGTTCTGCTCGTTAGAGTCTAAAGATCAAGATTGGCTTGCGATTAATTTTGTAAGCTTGAAAGTTGGGGTAAAACCACTTATGTTATTATTTTTAATTTTCCTTTATAAAAAGAACACACACACAATCGTTAATGTGATGTGTTTTTGCTTTCAATTTGTTTATTTTACTCTTTTAATATATTGAACTACTTTTATTAGAAATTTATTTAAAAACCTAAAGATTTAGGAGTTTCAATATGGTTATGTTGATTTTAATTTTCAGTCTGGTTATATTGAATTTGGTTAGAATCTGTTTCTTTGGAGTTTCATTCAAATGATTCCTAAATTTTGGGAATTACTTTAATGGCCTAATCTTCTTTTGGGCGACTTAATTGAATGAGATACTTGATCGTGTGATTTTTTTGTTTTGAACCTTATTTGATGTCAACAATAAAAATGTTACAGCAAATAATAACCTCCATTTATGGTAAGAACAAAAAACACGTATTACTTAATTAAGAATGTAAATGATTTTTAGTTTTATAAAAAAAGTTTAAAATAGAACCTAATTGATAGTAAAAAAATCGAATTTGGATGCTAAAATATTAATGGTAATGATATATAGTCTGATTCGAGGTGAATAAGCATCGTTACACAAAAAAAAAAACAAAAAAAAGAGTCTAGGTAAAGATTTAGTACTATATTTTTTTTCAGTAGCTATAGACCGAAACCTGAAGGCCGAAATCAAACTAGAGGTTAAACCATAAAAAGAAACATCAAGAGATCAAAAAGTGGCAAGATCTTTTCTAATTAAATAAATGTTATATAATCAGAACCTAAACTGGTGTCGTGTTACATATATGTAATCAGTAACTGTTTATTGCTTGAACATTACAATATTTACATTGAGTAAAATATAAAAAATGTTACATATGTATCTAACACATGTTACATATGTAACTAGTAAGGGTGTGCAAAAAAAAGTACACTGGTGTTACGTTTATGTAAATTTTTATTAAGTAGTTACATATGTAAATTTTACATATTTATCTTGATTATTAATTTATAAAACGATTGTAATATACACTGGTGTTACATATATGTAACATAATATTGCATTTGTGTAATACACTAGTGTTGTATAAATGTAAATACAACACAATATAAAATTAAACCCAATATATTACATGTTATACAACATAACAAAAAGCTAATATACCATAATACTATTTAATACTAAAAAAACAAAATAGAAGAAAACCCGGTGCCTTATCCCCTCATAGATAAAAAATAATGTTTAAATAAAAACTAACTATCTTCGTTTTCGTGTTAAATATACGTAATCAGTAACTGTTTATTGCTTTAACATTACAATATTTACATTGAGTAAACCATAAAAAATGTTACATATGTATCTAACACATGTTACATGTGTAACTAGTAGGGGTGTGCAAAAAAATAGTAATTAGTAAATGTACGCTGGTGTTACGTTAATATAACATAATATTACATATATGTAATCTCATATGCACTTGTGATATCTCATTACATATTCATCTTGATTTTTTAACAACATTTCTTTTAAACGAGTGTTCAAATATATGTAAATATAATTGTGTTAAAATATATGTAAATATGAAATTATAGATACACACATAGTATATTTATATTTAACTAGTAATGTTACATATGTATCTATCAATGTTACATATTGGATTGTCAAAAACTTACAAGAAAACAAAACGAGACTTTTTTAAAATGAAACTCTTCTAAAACGAGACTTAAAATAAATTATTTTTATAAAAATATGTAACTATAAATGTTACATATGTAAAAGTCAATAATAAAAACAAGAGTTTTTTTGATTAAAAATGAGGATTTTTTTATTAATGCCGAGGGTTTTTTATTAAGTCTACATATGTAAATTTTAAAAATTCCTAGGATATTCAAATAATTCTTCAAAAGAGCTTTTGTAAGAATCAAATTTGTTATTCAAAATCATTCTTATATATCTCATTACATTAAATAATACACCGTGTTACATATATGTAACTTTATTATCTACAAATGTGATATTGTAATCTACGTATGTAACATTTCGTTGGTAGCTTGTATAATATGCCTAGTTACATATGTAACATCGCATTACATAATCAAAATCTTTCATAAATCATAGTACAATAAGTAAGTCACACTATATTTTGGTAAAGAAAAATAACAATGTAAAAACCAATAATAAAGGTACATGCCATTTTCAAACAACAATGTACATCCCATTACATAATGTTTTTAAAACCGGACCGGTTTGTGAACCAGCCTCTCTACTAGTTCATTGATCGGATTGTTTTTAAAACCGATGTACATCCATAATTTAAAAAAAATAAATTTACATCAAATAAACTTAATTAACATAATAACAACTCTAACAAACAATTCTTTTACGCTAACAAATAAATCTAATAACAATATAACATGGATAAATATAAATGAAATAATAAAAAAATAAGAGAGAATTTATGGCTACAATGTAAAGTCAAATTTACAGGGATACGAAAGTGCAGTTCAGTTTTTTCAAGATTTCAAGTTTCATTTTTTAAATCTCTGTCCACCAACGTATTGTTCCAACAACACCCTTTGATCTCCGCCACCCTCTGTTTCAACAGCACCCTTCGCCTCTGTTTTTGGAGATGAAAAAGAAAAGTAAGGTTTGGTTTATTAATTTCATATAATGCATATCAATAAAACCAACTTTAATCGTACTGCCGATTACAAATTGTAACATCCCGAGTTTTAGAACACGGAATACTTAGCGAAAAATTTAAAACTTAGCAAGGATAAAATGAGTGGGCTTGGGCTTGAGTGTATGGACCATACAGGGCAAGGGTTGGGCCCCTTATAAGCCCTAAGACCAGCCCCAAACCCCATTGTTATCACTATTTTTGTTTTCTAGAGAGAGAAAGTGAGAGAGAAATATACTAGAGAGAGTGAGTCGGTTTTGCCCCAAGATCGATCCAACCTTCTTCTCCAGTGTTGACACGAGGATTAGCTGAAGAAACGAGGCGATTAGAGGTACGAATCCGTCCAGGATCTGAGTTTTTATGAAAAGTGGGTTTTAAGGTTTCAACAAGTTTTCTTAAAAAATAATGGATTTTTACATGTGTTTTTAAATAAAAACTATAAATTTAGCTTCATGGTTAAGATTAGAACAGTTTGGACGTAAAAAGTTGTGATTTTGGATCAAAAATGAAGAATCAAGATTAGATCAGATGAGTCGTCCGAAAAGTCTATGAATGGTCCGAAAAGTCTGATGCATCCGAAAAGTATTTCGGACGAAGAGGGAGATTTCGGACAAAAGTGATTTCGGATATAAGATTTCAGACGAATTAGTTTTCGTGCGAGATATGTAACACCTGCCACAAAAATGTCCAAGATTTGACTAAGGTACAAACCACAAGGACTATAAGTGTAAATATACCAAAGATCAAGGTTCAAAAAGTAGAAAACTTGAAAATCCAACGGTAACGGATCGTCACGGACGGTAACGGTCCGTTACGGGCGAGGAACGCGAACCCTAATGACGCGCCACGTGTCCGGTGACTAAGGAATGAATTCTGACGCGTGGAAACCCTATAACGGACCGTCACGCCTGGTAACGGTCCGTCACAGCCCCAGATTCACTCTCGTGTGCCACGTATCACTCCGTAACGGACCGTCACGCCAGGTAACGGTCCGTCATGACCCAAATTGACCAGAGGGCAACACGTGTTTGATGACTCGGGAACCCTAAACTGGTGACAGACCGTCACCACCCGTAACGGTCCATTACGGGCTCAGGTTTTGCCCTATAAATAGTTGATCGAGTTCAGTCCATTCTCTCATCCCATACTTGATCTTCTCTATCATTTCATGTCCCAAAGCTTCCATAGCCCACTTCCAATGATCTCGGTTCGATTCCCGCTCTTCGTAGTGCCCGGATAAGCAAGAAACGCTTGTAGAGGTGCTGATACGCTAAAAAGATAAAGTTATGAAGATAGTCTTAAGCTTTTATCTTAGAGGCTCATTCCTATAAACCAAGGTGAATACTTTATCTCTCTGAAAACTTGTGTCAAACATTTTATTTACGAAAATGGCCAAATAAAGGTTAAGGGAATAATGCTCAACGTTCTTCTACGAACAAAGCATTCAGGCCATAGGTATGCGTAAAACTTGCTAGGGATACACGGGTCTCGGGTGAAATTCCCGGACTGCGGCTGGTGCTTGTCTTATAACAACTTCGGAGGCAAACCTGTCCATTGTTATAAGACATGACGCCAGTGTATACTGTGGTGCGATCGAACAGGACGGGCCTGCTGAATGTGTGGGTTGAACATAAAGTTGTGATTATGAAATTAATACTTGTTTGTGTCAAATGATTTTAAATGTCAAGATAATTGTATTCACCGGCGTTCGCGCTGACGTTTCATTTTCAAAATGTTTTCAGGAAATGAATAAACTGAAATAAGAACGGGGTATGCCCAGACATCAGATGTGACCCAAGAAAAGAAAATGTGAGAGGTAGACATCAGATCTGACCTATGAAAATGATAGACTTACACGTTGGATTCTCAGGCCTCGTGTGTAGAAAATCCTAAAGAAAAGAAAAGAAAAGAGAGATAGGACCAGGGAATTGATCAACCCTTGGTAGTACTATTTCCAGTGGCTGTAAATGTATTTGATTTCAAACACTGTTTTGTAATCAAAATGAAAAGGGTATTTAAATCCCTATGTTTATAATGTAAATATAAAACTTTTGTCTTCCAACTGAGTTTTGATATTTACAAAATACAACCCTTGAGGTTGAAAGAATGTTGAAACGATCCTTTTTGAAAAAGACTTCCGCTGTATTTATAAAAACTCTGAAATCAAAGTTCATAGTGATGATACCAATCAGGCTCGCACACGTCCAGGGGGTGCCTGGGGCGGGGTGTGATAGGTTGGTATCAGAGCCACATGTTTTAGCGAATTAGATACTTGGATATAGTATCTAGGCTTTAACCATAAGTTATTACTTAAAAATTAAGATAAGAAAACAAGGTAACCTTCTGACCGGTATGTAGTTATCTGACAAACGGAAGTGTTCTGTCTAAGGAAAGAACAAGGTAACCTTCTGACCGGTATGGAGTTATCTGACAAACGGAAGTGTTCTGTCTAAGATAAGAAAACAAGGTAACCATCCTTGTAGAGCTTTAGTTAAGATAAGGATACTGACTTTAGTATTTAAGTCTTGACCAAAATAAGATAAATACTAATATTTTAATATTACAGATGTCTAGAGATAATTCTGTACATGTTTATTATAACCCCAATCATCCGATTAAACAAGAATCACCTGAGTATCATCGTTTAGGATATCAAATGAACCATATCTCTTCGCCCTATTTTAACGATAATTCATTTGCCATTCTCCCTAATAACATCTCTCCCGAATACCACCCTCAATCTTATAACTCTTCTAGTTAATGGATGGAGGCTGGTTCAAACTTCAGCAACTGGAATGCAAATAAACAACAATTGCAAGGAAACAATGAGTCTGAATCAAGTTATACTCAACAAAACATATCAACAAAAAAGAATTCATCTGAGGAATCCCACCAAAATGAACCTGCTTCTGAAAATCCGGAAGACTATCCGTTCAATAATCCTATTTCAAATAGTTCCGACTATCATTCTTATAATTCTGAAACTCTTATTTTATATGACCCCTATATGTTTCCTGAACCTCCATATGATGGCCCTTTCAAAGAATATTTCCAAACTCCTCCGGAATACCAAAATGTTTATAATGAAATTATGATGGGACTTCGTAAGCCCCCACCTAAATATGCTTATCCAGAAAGTATGCCCTCTTCACCTATTGAATGTTTAGACCGTTCGTTGCGCCAAACGGACGAAGTAACAAGAAAGAAGATAATGGACAAAGCAAGAACCAAATTTTATGGGAAACAAGTATACGAATATGGAGAGGACTTGATGACTCTTGGAAAAGAACTTATGAAAGATTAAAATCGTTTTTGTTGTATTTTGTAATGTATTTTCTATAATAATAAAATATCATTTTGTTTATTTTACAGAATGGTCGGAAAAGGCAAGGGTCCTAGCTTTATTCGTAAATTTGCTCCAGCTAGTTATCATGAACGAAAAACCAATGAAACAACTATAGAAAATAATGAGGAAACTGAAAGTTCAACTTTTAGAAGCCTCGGAGAAATAGGAAAACCTAGTGTTCTCTATAATCCTTCTATAAGTTTTCATTCTGCTCCTACCGCTGGAAGTTATAATGTCACCCCATTATTTTCCCAAAATTTTCATGAGGGATATGTCGATGTAGGATCGTGAAATTACAAGATGGTTCTGTTCTTAGTTGAAATTGGCGGAAACAATAAAAACTACACAAATGTAATCGAGCAAGAAGAAAGAATACTTTTAGGAACACTGTTGTATTAAGCTTTTGCAGATAAACGATTACAATTGAAAAACTCAATCAAAAGACATACAACGCACACTTACAATGAAGTGTTTACAGATTATTTATACTCACTTAGAATCAAGACAACCCCTTAATTCTAAGGATCAGATCTAACATAGACCGTTGATCTGCTGTATCTAGCTAACTATTACACGTTTTGTCTATATCTAGTTAACTTTATTGAAGCGTCTTCTTTATGCATAATTACTTTTATGCTTGGAGAAGAGCATTGTTGTCCGTCATTGGTTGTGCCATTGAGGTTCCTTCTGCTTTGAGTGTGTCAGTTGCTTTTGCAGAAAGTTGTCAGTGACGCTTGGTATGGATAGTCAGCTGCAACGATTTGTCTTCAAGGCACAAGGCTGTCAGCAACAAATATGTTGATCAGCAGCAAGATGTAACCATCCAAAGCTGCTGATGATTTGCCTGTCAGCAGCGTTAAGTGTTGATGCTTCTGAGAAGCTTATTCGCAGCAACTTTGGTCTTCAGCAGATAAGGCTATCCGCATCAGATTTGTTCTTCAGCAGGAGAACAAGTATCCGCAGCAGATAAGCTTGTCCGCAGCAGTTTGTTGGTCAGCAGCAAACTCTGAGATCAGTAGAATTTGTACTTAGAGAATTTTGTAGCCATCAGTCTTTGGTTCTACAAACTCCTCCTAGACTGATGCTACCAAAATTCTCTTATTGCCTTTGTTGCTGAAGCTTTTGCACATTTCTGACTATCCTTTCAACCAAAAGAAAAAGCTTCGAAAACAACCATCTTGTACTTTGAAATACAGCCTGCAGTCGTCAAAACTGTCTGAGTCTTTCTCCATTGGGACCATCTCCCCCTTTTTGGTTGCATTAGTGGACAAATGTGCGTCAGTTTGGGTGCCCACTGATACAAAGGAGGGAGTAAGAAAAGTTGGGCATTGATGTGCCTCTATCATATTCACCCTGGCCGTCAATTCCAAGATATGAAGTTTCAGTCTGTCCTCATCCACAGTTGTGGAATCCTTGGATCCAGATGGGGCCTTAGGCCTAGCCTCTTCATCCCCATCACCCATGGTTTCTTGGCACCTAGGATTCCTCTCAGTGAGGGGAGTTTCCAAGGAAGCATCCTCACTGTGAGTTGCCGTGGTTGAGGTCTTAGCAATGTTGTCACTGTCCTCCTGGTTATTTGATGGACCAGCAGTAGTGACAGCCTCTTCCACATCCATTCTGTCATAACTCCTAGAGTGGACCTTCAGGGTAGAAGAACTTGGGATGGGTGTGTTGGAAGCAAGATCAATCAGTACCTCCGAGATGATGGTAGTTGGAGAAGGTACATCATCTTGATTAGGTTCCTCAACACTTAAGTTCAGAAGAGAAAGGAAAGGTTCAGGGGGCTGTTCTATAGATCCGGGAAGTGATCCTGATCCTAATAGAGAGACATCCAAAGGAGTCTCCCTAATAATGTGGCTTTCCCTTATGATATTCTCACCAGAATGTTGTGATTCTGAGTGAGGGCTGTTAGGTTGGGTTTGGGCCTTGGAGGCAAGAGAAGAAGGAGTTCTCTTGCCCCTTTTCCTAGTATATGTCATTGCAACCGGGGCCCTGTGTTCCGGTTGAACGATAACATCCAAAACAGGTGTAAGTAATGTTTGTGCCTGTGCATCCTTAGTAGTATGCACATGGGTTCGAATGGTTGAAGCAGACTGTTGTTTAGGATGTGGGGTGAAGGGTGTGGGATTAGTATCAGCTGGGATTGCTGAACTGTCACCCGGGGTACTCTGTATGTTCAGCATTGTAGATAACACTGGAACATTGTCCCCTGAGAACCTTTTTGGAAACAGTTCTCATGTTATCACTCATGAGATTGAAGTCCAATTCTTTAACATAGTTGACCTTATCAATGCTCATTCTTTCGTTGGGCACAGTTACTTGTCCAGTAATGGATCCTCCCTTTGAGTCACTTCCAAAGGCAACATATCCTCCATTGAAATGTCTGAAGTTTGAGAGGATGGATCTGTTGCCTGTCATGTGGCTGGAACACCCACTGTCAACCACCCAGGTGTTATTCTTGTGACCTGGCTGTCCCTGCACATGATATATTTCTAATTAGTAGAAGGAACCCAAGAGTTTGTAGACTTGAAAAAGATGGTTGTTAGTTTATCCTTTTCAGTATGTTTGCAGTCAATGGAACCAATGACAGTGCTTGAAGATGGTTTGGCTTTCCATTGCCTTGTTGGTGATTTTCTAGTTTTTCTCACACTGTCAGCAGCAGATTTTGCTACTGATGTTTTTGGCTTGTTGACAGTAGATCCTGCTGCTGATAGCTTTGTTGAAGTGTCAGCATTCTTTGCTACTGTAGGCTTTGCCTTGGATTTTGCCTTATCAGCAGTGGACACTCTTGCTGCTGATGTTTTTGCCTTATCAGCAGCAGATTTTGCTGCGGAGGATTTTAGCTTATCAGCAGCAGACTTGGTTGCTGCTGAAAGCTTTTGCTTTGTTTTCTTGGGCTTAACTGGACTAACAACCGATGTATGCTGATCCTTCTTTACCCTTTGTCTTTGAGGGGCTTGATGAAGGATCTGGTTGAAAGGGTTAAACTTACAGTTTGCAGCAAAGTGGTCTGATTCACCACAAATGATGCAAGTTTGTTGAGATTTAGGCAGCTTCACTCTTGAGGGAGATAGAGACTCTCTGAACTTAGTTGCTTTGTCTTCGTAGCTTCTTACCTTCTTATTTTTGTTAGTCTTTTCAAAGGCATGCTGCTTTGAATTTCTTTGGTATTCCAGGTAATGAAAGCAGGTGCTGGCAGTGTGGTTATATCTGCCACACACAAAGCATGATTTTGCCAGTTTGTCTCTTGAAAGGTAGACATAGTCCTTTGTTTGGAACAGATCCTTGAAGTTCCATGGATGAGCTTTGTTATATTCAAAGGTGGCTTCTTCTAGGGTCCTTTGAACATATGGAACTTTTTCTTCAGGCTTACGACATAAATCAAATACATTTCTCTTTGTGATTGGCTTGAACTGAGGCTTGGGGTTTGTGGGTCCTGATGTCTGTCCCTTTTCAATGTTTAGCTTTCTTCCATCTGGAGGATAGCTGATCTTGATCTGTTTTAATGGTACAGGGGCTGGAACAGCTAGAAGAACAGCAGGAACTGCAACTCTATTCAGAACAGCTTCAGATGGGACTGCACTTGTTTCATCATGGTCTGAGTGGGTTGACTCAGATTCCGATGAGGTAGTGCAGTCTTCGATGAAAGGTTCATCCGTTGAAGGATCAAGGTTTCGGTTTGCAGTGTCAAGATTTTCAACATTGAAGCTTGGTTCGTATATGACAATATAGTCAGCAGGAGGAGGAACAGCATTGTACTGATCATTGTTATACCCAAGTCCAGTTTTTACCTTCTCATGGACTTGAATATCTAAAAGTCTTTGTAACTTTTTGGAGGAAAATTCATATTTTTCAACATGAACTTTCTGTTCTGCCAGTTCAGCTCTGGTAGCTTTTAGTTTGACCATTAGATCATCAATCTGAGTTTCAAGATTAGTTTGTTCGTGTTTTAGCGATGAAATCTCTTTCTTAAGGCAGTTAATCTTTTCTTTATAAGTATTTTCAACCTTTTTGAACTCAGATTTCATCTGATGAAACTCGTCATTTTGATCTATAAGGTTTTGGTTGTGCTTTCTATAACCCAAAACTTTATCAATACAGGCTTGAGAGCAAAGATGTTCAAATACCTGAGGTGGTATCTCTGTAGTGTCTGCCATCAGAGCTTGATTGTTGACGGGTAGTTCTTCATATTGAAAGCTCTAGTCGAACTCAGAAGTTCCAACAGTTGCACATGTTGCAGTTTGAACTGGAGGAGTAGCTTGTTGTTGTCTGGGTTGGGCTTGGTGAGCTTGTCTTGACTGAGAAGTGACTGGATTTGCTCTTGGTGCCTTGCATTCTCTAGCAAAGTGACCCAATAGGTTACAGTTGTAACATCTTAGTTTGCTTTTATCCAAGCCAACTCTGGTGTTGGAGTTGTTACTTGGAATGGGTCTTCCGGTTCTAGAGTAGAACCTCTTTGCTCTTATAGAGAGCATGGCATATGAGTGCTGTATATCCATTTCTTCTAAATCATCTGGATGAAAGCATTCCAGATCCTCCTTGATAAATGACATGTTGTTTGAGTTTTCAGAAACAAAAGCAGCAGAGGTTGATGTTTGAGGAGGAGCTTCTAGGAGAAATGGTGAGCTGTTTGTTTGAGAGATTGGAGTTTGAGGATGAGTGATGATGGGAGGATAGTAGTTACTTGAACTAGGACCCGAGTGCTCAGAATGGAGGGCAGAGGAGGTGGTGGTGGATGTTGAGGCTGTTTGGTAGCTTGAGCTTCTTTCTTTTGCCTGAATCATCTCTAGCTCATAGTTTTTTAGCATTCCAAAGAGCTCAGTCATCTGGAGAGTCTTCAGATTCTCCGTTCTTCTGATTGACACTATGTAAAGTGTCCAGCAGCTTGGTAGAGACCTGATGAACTTCTTGAGAATATCTTCATTCTCTAGCTTCACCTTTGAGCACTGCAGCTCTCCTACAAGATAGGTAAATCTGTTGTATAGAACATTTAGAGACTCACCTTCCTTCCAGACGAAGTTTTCATACTGCTGCTTCAGGATGTCTCTTCTGTTCTCTTTGACTTCCTCAGAGCCAGCAAACATTTTCTCAAGAGCTTTCCAGAGCTCTTTGGCAGTTTTGTAACTTCTGAAGTTATGAAAAACTTCATTTGGAAGGCATATTTGGATAGCTCCTAGTGCCTTGAAGTCCACCTCCATCCTTTTTATATCCTCTTCTGAGTACTTGGAGGGCTCCTTTGGAACTGATGGTCCTCCAGAGTCAACAGATGCCACCATGGGAATGTAGGGTCCATCCCTGATGGATTTCCACATTCCGTACTCCTGATAGCAGAAAAAACTTTCCATATGATTTTTCCACATGTCGTAGTCTTCACCAGACACCAATCTTGGTGGTCGGTTGATGCTGCCGATGTCTTCAAACCCGTTGCTTTCTGCCATTTTTGTTCTTGGTGACTTGATGAAAGAGAGAGAGTTTAGAATAGAACCAGAAGTGATTAAACAAGTGTGAGTTTGTTTAATCTGAGCCAAAGCTCTGATACCACTTGTAGGATCGTGAAATTACAAGATGGTTATGTTCTTAGTTGAAATTGGCGGAAACAATATCAACTACACAAATGTAATCGAGCAAGCAGAAAGAATACTTTTAGGAACACTGTTGTATTAAGCTTTTGCAGATAAACGATTACAATTGAAAAACTCAATCAAAAGACATACAACGCACACTTACAATGAAGTGTTTACAGATTATTTATACTCACTTAGAATCAAGACAGCCCCTTGATTCTAAAGATCAGATCTAACACAGACCGTTGATCTGCTGTATCTAGCTAACTATTACACGTTTTGTCTATATCTAGTTAACTTTATTGAAGCGTCTTCTTTATGCATCATTACTTTTATGCTTGGAGAAGAGCATTGTTGTCCGTCATTGGTTGTGCTATTGAGGTTCCTTCTGCTTTGAGTGTGTTAGTTGCTTTTGCAGAAAGTTGTCAGTGACGCTTGGTATGGATAGTCAGCTGCAACGATTTGTCTTCAAGGCACAAGGCTGTCAGCAACAAATATGTTGATCAGCAGCAAGATGAAACCATCCAAAGCTGCTAATGATTTGCCTGTCAGCAGCGTCAAGTGTTGATGCTGCTGAGAAGCTTATCCGCAGCAACTTTGGTCTTCAGCAGATAAGGCTATCCGCAGCAGATTTGTTCTTAAGCAGGAGAACAAGTATCCACAGCAGATAAGCTTGTCCGCAGCAGTTTGTTGGTTAGCATCAAACTCTGAGATCAGTAGCATTTGTACTTAGAGAATTTTGTAGCCATCAGTCTTTGGTTCTACAGTTGATATACCTTATGAGAATAATCCTGAAAAAGAAGAACATGCTAACTCTAATATATCTTACATTCCATAGTATGAGACGATTCCCATCCCTGCTCCTCATATAAATGAGAATGCATCGAGAAGTGAAAGGGAACGAATGTTGCTGAACATAATAGCTTAATTGGAATGAGAGAAAGCTGAAGTTGAAACTCGAAATGCTTTGCTAATAAAAACTCTTAAGGAAAATAATTTTAGAAATTTCTAGGAACAATAATTTCCATATGTATCATCTTCTGTAAAATATTATTATCAATAAATAGGTTTTGTTTTGATTCCAATCCTATTCCTTCTATAAAATGTCAAAAAATACCGGACCTTCACAACACACCAGGGGAAAGAAGAAACAGACAGCAGTTGAAAATACTGCTACTGAATCCCGAAAGGAACTCCAAAAGATGATCACGGAAGGGATCAAGGACTCTCTTCCAATGATCTTTACTGAGTTAGAAAAGAGACAAGCCGATAGGCTATTTTCACAGCCATCAAATCTAAAATCTATCCATTCTCAACCTACCAAAACTATCACTCAGTCTCAGCCAGTCACTCTGAAATCCAAAAGTTCCGCAACTCATAAAACCGAGAAGACTAGGAAAGAAAAATATTACCATAACTCTTCTGAAGATGAGAGTATGGGTAATAACTATGGTCATATAGAAAAGAAAAGAAAAGTAGTTGGCTGTACTTACAAGATGTTTCAGGACTGCAAGCCATATAACTTATCTGGGACAGAAGGAGGAATTGCCACATTGAGGTGTATAGAAAAGAATGAATCCGTACTGGCTATCAGCAAATGTGGCGAAAAAGACAAGGTTCTTTATGCCTCAAACTTATTCAAAGGCCAAGCATTAGAATGGTGGAACAATATTGTTGCTGCCAAAGGAAGAGAAGCTACCTATGCAATAGGCTGGAGTGCTTTCAAAACTCGAGTAGAAAAGAAGTACGTTCCCCGGAATGAGAGGGAACAGATAGAAGGAAAATTCTTGAGTCTTAAGATGATAGGAACAAATCAACAGGAGTATTCCACCAAACTTCTCGAATATGCTAGAATAGTTCCACATCTTGCTACCCCTGAATCAAACATGATAAAGCGTTATATTTGGGGTTTGATTGGAGTAATTCGCGGCATGGTCAAAGTCGCAAATTGTGAAAATTTTGATGATGCTATGGATCTAGGAGCATCACTAACCAGCAGTTTGATTAGAAACTAGGAGGAAGGAAAGAAGAAGAAGAAGGAA
Organism: Smallanthus sonchifolius; assembly: GCA_023525975.1. Taxonomy (NCBI): domain Eukaryota; kingdom Viridiplantae; phylum Streptophyta; class Magnoliopsida; order Asterales; family Asteraceae; genus Smallanthus; species Smallanthus sonchifolius. Next base: position 55,593,119 of record CM042033.1, on the reverse strand, counting down.
TCTAGGCAAGGCCCAACTGGATCAAAGAAATCCAATTTCATTCCCCGAAACAACAACTATTCCATTTCGGAATGTCCCAAGTGTAGAAAAAGGCACCTAGGACAATGCCGTGCTGGACTTTTCTGCAACTTTTGCAAGATGTCCGGTCACAAAGCAGAAAATTGTTTCAAGAAGAAGAAAATCACTTGTTTTGATTGTGGTGAAACCGGTCACATCAAAATCAATTGTCCCAGGCTAAAGAAACCTGATGGGACTGGTCCAAAACCTGCAGATGGAGTAAAGAAGAATGTGCGAGCATTCGTTCTCCATACTCATGAAGCAGCAGGTATGCCCGATGTCATTACGGGTACATTTCTTGTCAATGATATTTACGCTCGAGTTTTGTTTGACTCTGGTGCAAACCAAAGTTTTATTGATCATAAATTCTGTAGACTGTTAAATAAAACTTTAGCTAAGTTATACAAGAAATACGTGGTAGAAACTGCCAACGGGTACCTAGTCCAAATCTCTGAAATCCTAAACAATTGTAATATCACACTATCAGGACATGTTATTCTTGCACAATTGTTGCCAATGACTTTGGCAGGTTTTGACATTGTTTCTAGGAATGGATTGGTTAGCCTCTAACCAAGCCCGTATCTTATGTGATAAGAAAGATATAGAACTCCGTTCAAAGGGTAATATCTTGATTATACATGGCGATAAATTATCCAACTTTGTTGGAATAATTTCCATGTTAAAAGCCATAAAGTATTTACGAAAAGGATGCTTAGCATACCTCGTATCTGTATCCACCGACACTAGAAAGAAGATCGAAGATGTGCCGGTTGTAGCAGAATTTCTTGACGTTTTTCCCAATGAACTGCCTGGAATTCCACCTGAAAGAGAAGTGGAATTCAGAATTAATCTAGTACCCGGTACGGCACCAATTTCCAAAGCCCCGTACAGATTAGCTCCAACAGAAATGGCAGAATTAAAGAAACAGTTGGATGAATTGCTCGAAAAAAGATTCATAAGACCAAGCTCGTCGCCTTGGGGAGCTCCGGTCTTGTTCGTTAAAAAGAAAGACGGATCGATGCGCATGTGTATCGACTATCGTGAATTGAATAAAGTCACGATTAAGAACCGTTATCCACTCCCTAGAATCGTTGATCTTTTTGATCAACTCCAGGGAGCTCGATGCTTTTCGAAAATCGATCTTCGTTCTGGCTATCATCAATTGAAAGTCCAGGAAGAAGATATTCCCAAAACTGCCTCCAAAACTCGATATGGTCATTATGAGTTTACGGTAATGTCGTTTGGACTTACTAATGCACTAGCAGCTTTCATGGATATGATGAATCGAGTTTGCAAACCTTACTTGGACAAATTCATTATCGTGCTTATTGACGATATCCTTATCTACTCCAAGAGTGAGGAAGATCATGCTAATCATTTGAAAATCTTGCTTGAACTCTTGAGAAACGAAAAGCTTTATGCTAAATTCTCAAAATGCGAATTCTGGTTATCATAAGTTCAGTTCCTTGGTCATGTCATTAACACTAATGGTATCCAAGTTGACCCGGTCAAAATTGAGGCTATATCTAAATGGGAAATCCCAAAGTCTCCAACAGAAGTCCATAGTTTCCTCGGATTAGCTGGTTACTATCGGAGATTTATCCAAGATTTCTCCCGAATTGCTGTACCATTAACTTCTCTGACTCGCAAGTCAGTTAAGTAAGAATGGGGTCTTAAACAATATGAAGCTTTTGAAACTCTGAAACAGAAACTGACACAAACACCCATACTGGCCTTTCCAGATGGAAATGAAGACTTTTTAGTATACTGTGACGCTTCACACACCGACTTTGGTTGTGTGATAATGCAAGGAGGCAAAGTTATTGCTTATGCCTATCGACAATTAAAAACTTATGAAAAGAATTATACGACTCATGATTTAGAATTGGGCGCCATAATCTTCGCATTGAAATTATGGAGACATTATCTATATGGAGTCAAATTTACCGTGTTCACTGATCATAAAAGCCTAAAGTATATATTTAGTCAGAAAGAACTGAATATGTGGCAAAGATGTTGGATGGAAGTCCTGAATGATTGATTGTAAGATCTGTTATCATGAAGGCAAAGCTAATGTTGTAGCTGAGGCCTTGAGTAGAAAGGAACATGAAAAACCTAAACAAGTTCGTGCTTTAAGACTCGATCTCCAAATCGATCTTATCACTCGTATTAAGGAATATCAGAAACTTGATTTACAAGAACCCAACCTTGAAAAGGATGGATTGAGAGGTATGATCAACCAATTGGTCAATGGAATTGATGGAATTCTTCGAATAAAAGAATTTGGGTTCCTATCTATGGAAATATACATGAAGAAATTCTTGAAGAAGCCCACAAATCCAAATATACCATGCATCCTGGAAGCGATAAAATGTACAAAATCCTAAAAGACAATTATTGTTGGATAGGAATGAAGAGACGTATCGCTATCTGTGTTGCAAAATGTTTAACCTGTTGTGACACCCGTCAAATTCGGGTTAATATCCATACCCGACTAACACATATATTATAGTATATGATATGAATCCCACTTAATTTTATAGTAATTAAGTCTATTTCACACTTAGCAAGTCAATCCGTTTACACGTGTCGGTAATACATAAGATTACCAGGTCAAACACGCATCCTTCAGCACGACTGCTGGTGATAATTTAAAACAAATACCTAGATATATAATCTATGTGTGTAAATTATATGTAACACTGTGATTTAATTAATCATACCTATATGAATTTTTCGGTGATTTATAGAGATACTTTTATTTTCAGAACACTCCGGTAGACACGTCGTGTGCACTAGCTAGGTGAGTAATTCTAAGCAGACACTTAGACACATATTTGGTGTGCACAAATTACATGTAATACTATGATATGTTATTTTAAGTCTCTGTGAATTTTTCGGGAATTTTCAGAGAAACTTTCTGTTTTAACGCAGTCCATCCAGTCCGGAGTATGTACCGACAATTTCAAATAAAAATCTGAAAATTTTATATGTTAAACATACCAATTTGAGTCAAATTATTTTTAAATAATTTCTTTCATACCAATTCGGGATTTCTGTTAATAAATCGGTGACTATTCGTTTTCCACCACCCGGTATCCCAAGACCCTATAAATACCCCCTTTCCCCCCATTTCACCATCCACGACTCTCTCTTTCTCCTCTTTCTTCTCCTTGGACGAAATCACCTCCCACCCACCATCATCTTCATCATTTTTTGTGATTTTGATCCATTCTTCCATCAAATCGAAGCTTACAAAGGTGATTAACAAGTATTTGCAAGAGATTTCATCCATCAATCCATCCATTTTCAAGTTTGGTAAGCATCAAAACCCATTTTTTCTCCATTTTCATCTTCATGTTCTTATGAACATGCATCCAAGAAAAAGTCATTTTTATGAAAGTTTAACCATGGATTCTTGAAAGAAACGAGTTTTCTAACAAAATGGTACATATTGATGGTGATTTTGGACCCGGATTCTACTCTTAGGCTCGGTTTCCATATAAGGAAACTTTATTGTATGAGCATTTGTTAGATGATGTATTCTTAATGATTTGATGATGGATTGTGTTGTAGTAATGTTGGTAGATGGTTAATATATGAAAACTTTGTTGTCAAAAGTGTTGGATGATACATGCATGCTCGTTTTTTATATTTATGGAAACTTTAAATTTCGGGTTTTTGTTAGAAGAGGTTATGATGTGATTTGTTTGGTGGAAATGATGCATAAACACTAGATATAGAGATTGTATTATTTTTTTTTGGTAAAATCACATGCTCATGGTGTTTTTAGGCTCGTTTTCTATTTTTAGAAACTTTATTTCTTGACATGTATGAAAAATTGATGTTTGGGTGTATTCAAAGCATGAAACTAGTATAGTGAACATTATAGAAGTATGGTTGACAAAATGATGGGTTTAAATGCATGCGTATGAGTTCTAAAGCCCGGTTTCTAATTAAGAAAACTTTGTTTTTCCAAAAGTTATGTTTGCAAGTTGTTGACATGATTAGAGGGTTTAAATGACTTAGTAACATGTAACTAAGTGCATTGTATGATAATATATGTTGTCTATCCATAAACTTGACAATTTGACATGATCTTGCTATAATAGGAAACTTTAAGTATCCGAAACTCGCATGTTTGTCTATTTTTAGCAAGTAAACATTGAAATATTCTATATGTGCTATAACATGCCTAATTTCATGTGTGAACATTAAGTTTGCATAGTTGCCATGTTTAGTACTCAAAAACTTGACTTTCCAATTAAGTAATCTTTTATGTATCAAGAGTTGTGTTTCAAGTTCTAAATTCCAATCGAATGTGCCAATGTGTTTATTAGATGATAATAGACTATTTCAAAGTAGGATTGAATTCTATGTTAGAATTTGAATGCTTAAGTGCAACATGTCACCAACGGGTCATCAAGTTAAAACGTCTTTGAAACATCAAATTCACTTTTCAAACAACTCATTTGGATGTATAGAGTTCATAGTCGAACATTTGCAATACTTAGACCTTAAAGTCCTAAATGTTTCCTAGGGGACGAGTAGGTCGTCTCACTTAGCTGGATTTGCTAAGACTTGGCACATCATTTCACTGCTTTATCAGGTGAGTTTCACGGCCCCTTTTTACTTGCTTTATACTTTGGGGGAAAAACATGCAGAGTCTTACAAAACATACCCGCTTTACAAAGACATTTCAGCTTTACAAAGGCATTTCAGTTTTACAAAGACATTCCAGTTTTACCAATACATTCCAGTTTTACAAAGATATTTCCAGTCTTACAAAGACATTTCAGTTTTACAAAGACATTTCAGTTTTACAAAAACATTCCAGTTTTACAAAGACATTTCAGTCTCACAAAGACATTCCAGTCTTACAAAGACATTCCAGTTTTACAAAGACATTCCAGTTTTACCAAGACATTCTAGTTTTACAAAGACATTTCCAGTCTTACAAAGACATTTCAGTCTTACAAAGACATTCCAGTCTTACAAAGACATTCCAGTCTTACAAAGACATTTCAGTCTTACAAAGACATTCCAGTCTTACAAAGATATTCCAGTTTTACAAAGACATTTCAGTCTTACAAAGACATACCAGTCTTACAAAGACATACCAGTCTTACAAAGACATTTCAGTTTTACAAAGACATTTCAGTTTTACAAAGACATTCTAGTTTTACAAAGACATTCCAGTTTTACAAAGACATTTCAGTTCTACAAAGACATTTCATTTTTACAAAGACATTTCATTTTTACAAAGACATTTCAGTTTTACAAAGGTATTCCAGTCTTACAAAGACATTTCAGTTTTACAAAGACATTCTAGTTTTACAAAGACATTCCAGTTTTACAAAGACATTTCAGTTTCACAAAGACATTTCAGTCTTACAAAGACATTCCAGTTTTACAAAAACATACGATGTTTTCAATCATACAAAGTTTACAAAGACATACAATGTCTTCACATGATAATGAAGTATTTCGATCTCAAATGGGTTACATGGGATTACAAGGACATCACAACCAAAGTCCCAAGGAACACACACTATAACCATTAGCTATGGAGTTAGCCTAGGAATATATGAATAGTACTATTGGGTTGACACCCCCATTCATCAAGTTGGTCGCGCCAACTATCAGTTAATGGATGCATATTATCCAAAAATTTCACTTCAATGTTTGTAATGGAACATTGACAGGGCAAAAATCAAGAACCGTCTAGGGTTGGTTATAGGCTCATGGTAATTGCATTACTTTTTGTTGATCCTAGCTAGACAACAATAGATCATCCTAGGACTCGTTTATCATAGTTATGATATTTCATTTTTTCTAATTTATCAAAAGCTTTCCATACATGTCCACCATGATGTCCAACGATGAGTTCAATAAGATTATTGAATGTGTGTTTATCATGCTTTTGACGAAACGTTTTACAAACATTTCAAGGGAATGTCCCAGGGGGAATTCCAACCATATTATCCAATAAAACGTTTTACAAATATTCCAAGGGAATGTCCTGCTGGAATTCCAACTACATTGCTTTCCAGATTCACAAAGGAAAGTTTTACAAAATTCTTAGGGTATGTTTCAAAAGTTTTCCAAGAAAATGATCTTCTATTGTGGCACTCAAACCTGTGAACTCACCAACTTTATGTTGACACTTTCAAGCATGTTTTTCAGGTATTGTCTGGAAATGGCACGGTTGGAATAGGCTAGTTATTTGGATTAAACCCTAGAAGCCGAAGAGAACTGATTGTCAAACCTCGAGACAAATTTGACTTATATGGTTCTAGAACATTGTACTAGTTTATGTTAGTACTTGTAATGGTGTTCAACACTTTAGAAATCTTCATGTAGCTTCCGCAACTATGTAATGATATCAGTCGTTACAACCTTGAGTTATTTATCAAGTAAATAATTTTCGGGGTTTGACACATGTTCTCAAGTAAAAGCTGAACACCAAAAGCCTTCTGGCTTGTTACAGTAACTTGAAATTCCTGTATGGAAATAGGAGATGATAACCATGGATTTCATTACTAAACTTCCCCGAACCAGTTGTGGGAATGATACAATATGGGTTATTGTTGATAGACTTACTAAGTCTGCTCATTTTCTTCCCGTGAAAGAATCGATCAACATGGATAAGTTGGCATGGTTATACGTTAACGAAATTGTATCATTTCATGGTGTGCCACTATCTAACGTGTCAGATAGAGATAGTAGATTTACTTCTCGATTCTGGCAAAGTTTCCAAAAAGCTCTAGGTTCAAAATTGAATCTTAGCACTGCCTACCATCCTCAAACAGACAGAGTGAAAGAACCATTCAAACCGTTGAAGACATGTTAAGGTCTTGTGTTATTGATCTTGGAGGAAGTTGGGATGACCACTTACATCTAATGGAATTCTTCTACAATAATAGCTATCATACGTGTATACAGCCCGCTCCTTTTGAAGCCTTATACGGTCGTAAATGTCGAACTCCAATCTGTTGGTCCAAAATAGGAGAAAATCAGTTATCCGGACCTGAAATAGTCCTGGAAACAACTGAGAAAGTTACTCAAATAAAAGATAGATTGAAAGCGGGTCACAATCGTCAAAAGAGTTACGCTGATAAGAGACGAAAGCCGTTAGAATTCAGCGTCGGTGATAACGTTATGTTGAAAGTTTCATCATGGAAAGGAGTTGTAAGATTTGGGAAGAAAGGAAAATTAAGTCCTAGATTCGTAGGACCGTTCAAAATCTTGAAAAGAGTTGGGCATGTGGCCTATAAACTCTAATTACCAGAAGAAATGAATGGAGTACACGATGTATTCCATGTGTCAAATTTACGCAAGTGTTTGGCAAATGAATCTCTGGTAATGCCCCTACAAGATGTAGAGGTAGATGAAAAGTTAAAATTCATGGAACAACCTCTGCAAATCGAGGACAGGCAGGAAAAAAATTGAAAAGAAAGAAATTGATGATCGTAAAAGTGAAATGGAACTCTAAACGTGGCCCTGAGTACACGTGGGAACTGGAGTCTGAAATGAAAAAGAAATATCCTCACTTGTTCGAATGATCTCGAGGACGAGATTAAAACAAGTTGGGGAGGATGTAACACCTGCCACAAAAATGTCCAAGATTTGACTAAGGTACAAACCACATGGACTATAAGTGTAAATATACCAAAGATCAAGGTTCAAATAGTAGAAAACTTGAAAATCCAACGGTAACGGACCGTCACGGTCCGTTACGGCAAGGCATGCGAACCTTGATAATGCGCCACGTGTCCGGTGACTAAGGAATGACTTCTGACGCGTGGAAACCCTATAACGGACCGTCACGCCTGGTAACGGTCCTTCATAGCCCCAGATTCACCCTGGTGCGCCACGTATCAATCCGTAACGGACCGCCACGCCAGGTAATGGTCCGTCACGACCCAAATTGACCAGAGGGCAACACGTGTCTGATGACTCGCGAACCCTAAATTGGTTGGATTCTCAGGCCTCGTGTGTAGAAAATACTAAAGAAAAGAAAAGGGAGATAGGACCAGAGGATTGATCAACCCTGGGTAGTACTATTTCTGGTGGCTGTAAATGTATTTGATTTCAAACACTGTTTTGTAATCAAAATGAAAAGGGTATTTAAATCCTTATGTTTATAAAGTAAATATAAAACTTTTGTCTTCCAACTGAGTTTTGATATTTACAAAATAAAACCCTTGAGGTTGAAAGAATGTTGAAACGATCTTTTTGACAAAGATTTCCGCTGTATTTATAAAAAATCTGAAATCAAAGTTCATAGTGATGATACCAATCGGGCTCGCACACGTCCAGGGGGTGCCTGGGGCGGGGTGTGACAAAATAGTTTTCGGATGAAAGATATTTTGGACAAATTAGTTTTCGGGCGAAATGGTTTTCGGATGAAAGACATTTCAGACGAATTAGTTTTCGAGCGAAATATATTTCGGGCGAAATATATTTCAGATGAAAGACATTTCGGGCGAAATAAGATTTCGACCGAAATAGATTTCGACCGAGAAAGATTTCGGTCGAAAAGAGATATCGGACGAGTAGAATTTTCGGTCAAGTAGATTTCGGGCAGATAGTTTTGTTACGACCCGGAGCTAAAACGTTTCGTTTATGACCACTCGAACAGATCGTTGAGCCTTAAGAAGAGTAGCTAAGAAAGTCAGATGAGTTCTAATCCCCTTTTTGCCTGCTTTAGGAGTGGTGTGCATACTTAGTATTAAGCGTTTATTGTATTTTATATATACATATATATATATATATATTATAAACTGAAGTGAAAAGCTACGTTCCAGTGTAAAGTTTAAAAGAGGCAAATGTACGTTTTGAGTAAAGTATAGCTATTATATGGCAAGCGTTTACTATATTATCATATACATAAACAAAGACATAATATACGTGCTAGTATGTTTTCAGTGAAGCAAGATATATCATTATGGCAAGCGTTTACTATATTTTCATATACATAAACAAAAGCATGATATATTCGTCAAGCTATGTTCAGTAAAGCAAAGATATTTTATGGCAAATTCTTACTATATTTTCATATACATAAACAAAGGCATGATATATGTGTCAAGCTATGTTCAGTAAAGCAAAGATATTTTGTAGCAAGCGTTTACTATATTTTCATATATGCATAAACAAAGGCATAAACAAAGGCATAAGATGTGTGAAAGTTGTGAACAAGTCAGATAAAGTTTTATGAACAGAAAGTGAATAGAATTCCTACGGGAATGTGTACCAGCTGTAAAGGTCCTTGGGACAGATGTTACTTGTACAAGATGTCAGATATGGGTTAAGCCTATTAGTAAGAACCTTTGGGTGCGCTAACGGTTGTACAACTGGAATGAGTGACGGCGGTTTCTCGGGAGAACCACGCAACTCCCCTTAGCTTAAAGCAGTATTATCGGTTCATGGTGCTAGCCATGATGGCATTGACCAGGTACTCGTCGGTTCATGGTGCTAGCCATGAGGGCGGTACAGTAGTGACAAGTGAATTGACAGTTAAGTGGTATTATTGGTTCATGGACGTTGGCCGTGGAGGGCATTGACTAGGTATTATCGGTTCATGGTGCTAGCCATGAGGGCAGTACAATGTCAAGGAATTGACGGTTTACTATATGTTTTAAACTGATTTAAAAAGTAACGTATGTAAAGTTTTGCCTTAAGGCAGGAAGTATGTATTAGTAAAATTTTTACAATAATTGATTTAAAGTAAACGTTAGAACTCACTCAACGTTGCTGATTTTTAGTATGTATATCAGTTAAGTGTAGGTGGCTTTGGATGGATGAGGATGCTTGGCTTGGAGAGAAGAGTTACCCGAAGATCGGTGTCTGGCATCCCGTTTATGTTTCATTTGTTTAAGACAAGTTTCCTTTTGTTTCAGATAAGCTATGTTTAGACGTGTTATGTAATTCCGCTGCGTATGTTAAAGTTTAAATCGTTTCCGCTGCATGTGTTGAATGTCTTATGTTTAAGTGTTATGTATTGATGAGTAAATCCAATAAGTGAGGCCTCCAGGTTTGGGGCCTTATAAGTTGGTATCGGAGCCATAGTTTGAGAGATTTGGACATTCCCGATGTCAAGACTTAAACTGAGAATGGGACCAAGTAGCGGATGCCAGTAACGGGTAACTCAAGCCAAAACATCAGAAGAGTATAGTAAGTAAAGTTTCTTTCCCTGTTTAGAGTGTCAAGATAAGAATAGAGGCTTTAGTGGAGTCATGAAAGTGAATAATTAGAAAACAAGAAGTGACATCCCAAGTTTTAGAACACGGAATACTTAGCGAAAATTTTAAAACTTAGTAAGGATGAGAGGAGTGGACTTGGGCTTGAGTGTATGGGCCAAACAGGGCAAGGGTTGGGCCCCTTATAAGCACAAAGACCAGCCCCAAACCCCATTGTTATAACCATTTTTGTATTCTAGAGAGAGAAAGTGAGAGAGAAATATACTAGAGAGAGTGAGTCGGTTTTGCCCCAAGATCGATCCAACCTTCTTCTCCAGTGTTGACACGAGGATTAGCTGAAGAAGCGAGGCGATTAGAGGTACGAATCCGTCCATAATCTGAGTTTTTATGAAAAGTGGGTTTTAGGGTTTCAACAAGTTTTCTTCAAAAAGATTGGATTTTTACGTGTGTTTTTGAATAAAAACTATAGATTTTGCTTCATGGTTAAGATTAGAACAGTTTGGACGTAAAAAGTTGGGATTTTAGATCAAAAATGAAGAATCAAGCATGATCAGATGAGTCATCCGAAAAGTCTATAAATGGTCCGAAAAGTCTGATGCGTCCGAAAAGTATTTCGTACGAAGAGGGAGATTTAGGACAAAAGTGATTTCGGACAAATTAGTTTTCGGATGAAAGATATTACAAATTGGTTTTCGGGTGAAATGGTTTTCGGATGAAAGACATTTCAGACCAAAATAGATTTTGACCGAGAAAGATTTCGGTCGAAAAGAGATTTCGGACGAGTAGAGTTTTCGGTCAAGTAGATTTAGGACAAATAGTTTTGTTACGAAAAACCGACACGCGATCGGAGACCACAGGGGCTATAAATACCCCAACTTCACCCCACTTTCTGATTTTCAAAATTCATAGAAAAAGTTAGCGAGAGATGGTAGAGAATTTTGGTGGTGGTGGTCCGGAGGTGGTCCGGTGGCGGCCGACGACGGTCTGCGGTGATCGAAGGTGGCGGGAGATGCGGGTTTTCACCCGGAACCATTTCTCGATGCTACGAACGCAATGGGAAGATTAGATTTCCCTAAATCATTGCTTAAATTCATTAAAAAGGTCGAAAATGAATATGTCCAGAATGTTATTGCATGCACAGTCTCAAAGATCGGACGATCCCCGAAAATCCGACCGTTAGAAATACATGAATATTGGACATAATGTTCTCAACACATAGACACACAACTCTACTGGAGGAAATTTTGATCAGAGCTCTCTTGGTATGCTTTTCATACCCTCGAATGCGACTGATCGGATTTTCGAAGATCCGACCGTTGGATTGTGACGATTTTTGGACAGTAGTTTCTTAACACATATATGAAGTTTTCACTGAAAGAAATTCCGATCAGATGTTGGGAAGTGTAATTTTATATACGAACTGATTGTAGCAGTTTCTAGGATCGAAAACAGAAAATTGATCGTACATCGCCATCCAAACGACACTGCATGTCAATTTTGAGCATGTGGAAATGCTCGGGAGATAAAAACAATCATAGTGGTGGTTTTGGTTCGTATTGCATGTGAAATACGGGAGGTTCCGCGTACGCGAACCATTTATACGGAATGTATAAACTTTACCCGTTAAGCTTTGATTTTATGTTGAATAATTTTATTAGTCAGTATTTGGGAATTGAACACAAAAATATTTAGTATTGAGATATTTGGTATTTTAAGTGGTTATTAGGTTATAAACCCAACCCCGGTTCATGAGGAACAAATAATGGAACTAATATATTTATTTTTATACAACAATTTTTTTGATGGATTTTTCTAAAAATGTTATCTAACACCCAAATTTATTTTTAAATAGTAGTATTTATATAAAAAGTGACATCTGAAAAGTTTGGTGATTTAACTCGTAGATTATTTACTAGATTTAAGGTAAGGAAATTAGGAAAAATATTTCTGAGTTTTGGAAAATTCTAAAAATTGGTCAGTAGTTGGTATATGGTATAAAATGACTTCTGTACAAATATCATGAAATTTGGAGTAGTATAAGTATGGTTTTTTTATCTATTAAGTTTTAACAAGTGGAAATTGGATCATAGACTTCTGGACAGTGTTTGGACTTAAAATTTTTAATGAGACTTCATATGGACAAATAATTGTCCTGGTAAATATTTGGTGAATTTTTGACGAGTTTAACTATTTTTCCCGAATTTATTGATTTTCAAGCGTATTAGATTCATAATAGATAATCTGGATATTTAAAAATTATGAAACTTGGTTAGTAATTATTGTTCACATATATAAACATTTGCTAGAAGTTTCTTTTGGGTCAAAGTATGGTTTTGAATTTATGAACTATTAAATCTTTATAAAAATAGCCATTTTGAGGTTTTTTGGTATAAAAATTTATTTTTTAAACTTTTTATAGGTTTTGAACAGAAGTTTTTGTTATATTAAAAACTTAATTTTAAACTTTTAATTTGGATGCTAAGATCACATTAAAATCTATTTTCGGACGAATCAGACTTTTGACTGTTAACCGGACTTTACGCGCATAACAACGCTTTTTGACGAACGAAACCGTGACTTAAGATTTTATCTAACAAACTTTTATAACTACTGATGTACTTTTTTAAAAACTTGAACTTTAAGTTTTGAAGTCAAGTAGTTATATAAAAGTGGGTTTTACAACTTTAAGTGGTTCGTACGCGTATGCACGTGTTTTGGGTATGCAACCGATTACATAGCCACATTTTGTTTTGTTGACTTGGTCACAACCTTTAGGAGTCCTGGATTCATCACTTGTGTCTATTTGACCATTAGGACCCGATTAGGACTTGGATTTTTCCAGTATTTTGTCGTGTGTGACGCAGTACTCGCCGCACTTTTCAGGTGAGTTTCGCGACCCCACTTTACTTACTATTTAATGTTTTTGGGGGGAAGCTGTTTCTTTTTTTATTTTTAGTCACATGTTATATGATACATTGATACATGAGTTATTTTTTAAATGCCATAAAGTCCCCAATTTTGGGCAATCAATTAGCTGAGCGTAGCCGTTGGGAATTTTGGGTAGTACTACTTAGGTTTACACCCCCGCTCATGGTTTGGTCACGCCAACGGTACTTGTAGGGTCACTTGGGCGCAGAGTTAGCCAAATTTTAGACGGTTGTTTGCATTAGACTTCCGTATGGGGTACTTTATTTTTATTTTGTCGAGGCTTTGATTGCGGCTCATGGTAATATGTTGTCTAATACATTTGTACTTGATCAACGGATTTTTGATCACTTTGGTTTTTTATCAGAAACTTTTTATAGAGTCGCAAAACGTGCGAACTCACCAACTAATTTTTATAGTTGACCCGTTTTTATGAGGACTCGCTTTTGGATTAGAATTATTGTTTTTAGTTTTGAATATGTACTTTGGTTGTAGTCAGGTATTTTAGACACATTGTACTGATTTTGGATTTTTGTTTTTGTACTTTTGATAGAAGCATGTAGTATGGTTCAATGTAATTCATAAATTTTCTTTTAGTTTCTTTAGTACTTGTATTCAATGCGATATACCGGTTATATCCTGTACTTCCGCCTTGGCGGGGTGTGACAGACTTGGTATCAGAGCACTGCTTATAGAGAATTAGGTTTACTCGAGACTAGACCTAGACTATAACTTTAAGTTTTTTGCATTGAACCTTAGGAATTATGTGTGCATTGCATATTACCTTTTGCTTATCTACTACACATTGCTTCGTCATAATCATGTCGTCGTCACAGCATTACGCGTACTCTTTTGATTATTCCGTTTATGTTTGCGGTAGTCCATATTCGTCGCTTTTGGTCATGGTTACCAGTAAGGAGGACCCGACAGAATATCACAAATATGATTACGAGCGGAGGATGATAGAGATTCGGCACATTAAGTCTGGAGGATCGAGTTATGAGTTGAACTCGAGTGATGACGGTAGTAATCACCAGTCACCGGTCTTTGTGTTACCATGAGCTGTACCTGTACCTACACCGCACCTGCATCTACTCTAGTTGTGGAGTCAGCTTTATTATTTGACACCTATTATTTTCACTTGGTGCGGTATATACTTGCTTTCGTGATCTGCTGGATTGGATGGCTAGGACTTTCGCCATGAGATGTGGCAGACAGAATTGCTCGATCTAAAGGGAACTTGAGGTGGAGAAGCAGGACTAAACGGGAGAGAACTCTACGGGTCAGGAGACACATAGACTTTTTTGTTGGATCATTAGATCCATGTATATGTATAAATTTGTAGCATGATTTGCTCGACACTGATTTGAGGATCTCTGCCCTATTATTAGTGCCTGACTTCCACCGTACACATTTTCTTTTATTAGAGTACACCGGTTGTGCCCCTCTATCATTGCCTCCATCCAACAACAGCCTTAGTCGACAGATCCATGAGTATTGATGCAAATAATTAAAAGTGATCAGATAGAACATTCACACTTTTAAACAACAGTGCAACACGATGACACGATGTAATGAACATTTTAGATCCCTTTTAACTGAGAGCTTGGGATAGGGGAAACGCTATAGGGACCATGCAAAGTAAATTATCATTACGGGTGCACACATATTCATAATTTGCCATGCATGAGAATTCTAGTAAGTCTTACTGTCCGAGTTAATGTTCATGATTAATTTGTATTTCTAGTCCCGATTCCCAGTCATTCGAATATTGATCGAAACTATCGTAACCTTAGGGTTGAGCCGAAGACATCGAATGATGCGATGGGCTACCTCAGGTGACATGGGAATTTATATCGTCTCTTTTATCTTTGAATCGTAATTGATCCAAAACTCTTATCGAGATTTATTTTGTACGACAATTTAGACCGAGACACTGAAGAGATCTGTTCTCAGTTGATTTAACCTCGGTATTTGGACCGGATTTGGCAATTATTTGTAAAGTATCGCTTCACCTTTGAGATCTAGCTAAAGATTCTCTCATTTCAATTTTGTTATATGTTTATCAACACATGTGAAGACCCTCGGTCTAGCGTGAATCAGACGTTGACATTTTTGACTCCCCTAATGGATCTTCGTGTAACGTTCTCGCAGTTCTGAAGGAACACGGGAAATTCGAATTTGATCTAATCAACTCATTAGTGGATCTTGAGCAACGAAGATTTTCTCTCATCTATTTTACTTGCTAAATCTTATCCCTTGAGATTTTACTGGCCACGTAAGTTCAGTATGGGTCTTTACAACACTGGACACTTGAAGTAAGTGTACGACTATCATCGGAGGTCCCGACATAATCTTGAATTTTATCTTGTAATCCAAACGCACTCTAACATCGATGGAGTAACAATAGGATGGATAAATTCCTTAAAACAATTTAAGCTTCTTTTTCTTGGGCAATACAACCTTTCTATACGATCGTTCGTATAAATCCTCATTTCGGGGTTTGCCATTTTTACTATACTCTTAATAAATATTCTTAATAATTCAGTTTCACACCTACTTGAAATTTCCATTGCAAGTGCTCTGCACTCACTATGGTAATTTAGCACACTCAATCTTGATTCTTTTAACCGTGACACTCATATTGTGAAAACCTTACTTGAGAGACGTGTTTACTTGGGGGAGCCATCTTTACGACGTTCATTGTCGTGCTGATTTCTATCATATTATATTTCTACTATGGTCACTGAGCGGCTTGCGCTCAGGTTTCTTTTGGTTGGATTTATAAAAACTTTTCATTTTGGGATAGCTATGGCTTAGTATGAAACTAATGTCCTTTTTGGTGAACATTGCTACGTATGTTTTGCAAATCTTGATTTCTCCTGGTGCTTCGATGTCTTATTGAAAACCATTTATTGGAGAAAATGAAACTTTATGTTGGAATGATTCTTTGTGTATCGAAAATTTTATTAGTCATCATTCAAAGTTTATTTATGGTGATTATCCCTATTTGTTACTCTACGTATATTGTCCCTACAGATCCGAATAAGATAGTTTCATATTCTTTTTGTACTTGCTCTCCCTCAAAGGTCATTTTGTTGATTGACTTTCTGATTTCCAACTAGGTAGAGACGTATACGCATCCCTTATTCTTAGTCTCCTGTAATTAGAAAGCCTTAGAGCAACTACTGTTTAGAAATGACTTCTTAACACGTGCCTTGAGGGAATACGAATCTATGACATTCAAACACTCATTCCATCAACTATATGGCTTAAAACCTTAAGCAAAGGATTTTAAGGCTATAACCGGTATGGGTGAAATACGAAATGGTAAGTCATAGTGGTACCGTTCGAAAGCCAAGGAAGTTGCAGGCATACTGTACTACCAGTTATTGGCAGATAATCAATTCAACCCTCTTCAACGCGAGATCTAAAGAAAAACTCTGAAACCTTATGGTCCATTTCCACCGACTTTAATGGGAAAGCGAGGACCTAAGTTGAAATTTGAAAACCTTATCATTTGAAAGATGCGTCCTAAAATCATAGGAGGCCAATTTTGAATTTATTTTTGTGTTCTATGATTTTTAACCGATTAAAGCTGTACGCTACCAGGAAGAGGAACAAGGGAGGAATCATAGTTGACTCAACACTCTTGAAGATCCACTTGGGATTGCATTATCTTTAAGGGACCTATGAGCATGACGTCTTCACATTTGACAAATTCCTGAAGTTTTACTTGATCCTCTCCTATTTTTTGACATCTACTTTATGAGAATCAAACCCCAGGCTAAATTAACAATGATATTACATCAAAGTCTACCCATTTTTTGGGTTAGAAAGCTCATAATCATTTTTGGGGGACACTATTTTTATGAGAATATTTCAACAATGTGACTGTTTATTTCCTCATCTAGATGAATAGCGGATTACTTCCGAATCATTTCAATACACATCAAGAAAGATGTAGACGTCTAATGTTATCCTATCAAATTTGGCCAACTCGATGTGAGGAGTAGACCATCTTTTTGATATGGACTTCTTGTTAAAAAAAATTCAGAATTTCATTTCTGACTGTTAACCAAATTTGATTTCTTGTGGTAGTCAATTCAATGTCCAAATATTGAACTGGCATCTAGTCTTTTAACTAATCTACTTGATTAGTTCATTATGGAATTTTTAGTCACTTTATCTATCTAGATCTTGTGGTAACTTGATTATCATATAACCCATTGCTAAATTTGGGCAATATGTATATGAACCTTTAGTTGGAAATCACCAAACATGGTTATATTGTATCGAGACTAACACACGAGTTAGTACCGAATCCTAGTGCTTTGTGGTGAGGTTACATAGCATTGGGTCATCACTGACATCTATTTTATGATGATGACTCATTTCCTATAACACTTGATAGGATTGAGTAAATTTGACTCTTAGCAAATTTATCTCTATAGAATCCTAGTATAATCTCCTTTGTTTTTTAATCTTTGGTTTCACGACTTGAGTTTGGTACAGTCATACTCTTACTCATGATGTACTTTCTTTCTGAAGCTTTACGTTTGGATTACTCGTTATTCAGTCATTCTCTAATGACTAACCGACACTCTCCCATTTTTAGTACAAAGAGTGTAAACCTCGTCCACTTGATATTTTTATTTTCAAAATCCTAATGTATCGAATTTTACGGATATGTTGTATACATGCCGACTATGTTTGTATCGCCCTATGATGCAACGATGTACCGACTTTGGATTAGTAATTAATATTACTAACAATCACTGGGTCCAACAACCTGAGATTCTACATTGGAAGTGGGAACGAATCTCAATGGATTTCATTTTAGTGGCATAGAACATTTGGCGGCCATTGTACATGTAGATCAAGCTCAGATCTCCATTGTTCGAATGGAGATTGAGTACTAACAGTTCGGATCAAACCTGCAAATTTAAACTCACAGCAAACCTAACACAGCATCAAACTGAAAGAAAATACAGACTCAATAAAAGATCAAACGACTCTACTGACTCGACACGACTCAAGATAAAATAGGGAAACGTACCTGATGACTGACAAACACATAGACATGAAAGTCAAAGTAAGGTAAAATCGATCTCGAACGATGCAGAAGTATCCCATGGTGGTTTGATGGATGGTGGATGATAGTGTGGAATGTGAAGATGAGCGGGATTGGATGGTAAATGGTGGCAGGTTCTGGAAAACAAAGGGAAGTGGGAAGGAAATGGGGGTCTTCGCGTACCGCGAAAACTCAGAGAGCCCTCCTCGCGTTTCGCGAGGAGGTTGGGTTTTATCCGGCCAAAATAGTTGCGAGTCGCGAGTCGCGAAGTGTGTGCATCTGGTTTTCGCGTACCGCGAAGACCTGTTGTTCACAGAATGTTTTGAGCAATTTTTATACTTAGAAAATTTTGACCCCTTATTCCTTCTTCACCCAATTCCTATAAAAACATGTTCCAATGATAAATTCAAGTGCATACATACCTGGAACTTCGTTCTTGATGATTTTCCTCGCCGAATCAAATGCGAATCCCTGCAAAACAAAACACAAACAAAGACACGCAAACAAAAAACATAAAAAAATACACGAAATTAGACACAAAAGACCTATACAAACTCTACACTAGGGTTCTAAACCGAGAACCAAACAAACCTAATTAGGAGGCTTCTCCTTAACCCTCCTCGGAACTGCCTTCATCCGGCGCGGCACACCTACCCTCACCATAAAACAACCATCAACTATCCTCAACCATCTATTAACACTTTCCCTCAGATCCTTCCACCAACACTTAAACTTCCCAGGTCCAAAAATAACCTGCACCATATACCCAACCAGAATCTTATCCCTAAACATCCCCACACTTAGGGTTTGCACTACTCTCAAATCACAAATGTCTCATGTCCCTCGAATCTTCTTACGTGGCGGCCTAGACCTAGGGGTGACTCAGTATCTCTCCCTACAGAATGAAAAGCAATAATGGGCAAGGGCTTAGGAAGGGGTATCATTAACTGTGTGGCCTTTAAACTCTCCCCCGGATATTCGGGATCCTCTACTATCTCTTCCATCCCCACAATTGGGGTTTTCCATATCATTTCCTCTAGCTCTCTGCCATCATGTCCTGCAGATCACTAGGCACATCCTCAAAATCCTCATCTGGTGAATTCGGCAAGTCCTCTAAATCAAGTGCCTAGTACGATAACTCTCCTAAATCAGGTGCGGGCTCTTCAACACCACCCTTAACTAACTCACTTGGGGTGTCTCTAATTGCATTCTCTCCTAAGCAAGAATCCTGATGGTCATCTATGAAGGTATCAATCAAACAAACCGATTTGCTATGCTTACTAGCCTCCTTCAAGGACTTCATAGCATCAAAAGTGACCTTCTCATCCCCTACCCGATCAACAACAGTATCATCCGCGAACTCTTCTACCTCTATCTCATCATCACTAATGAAGTCACCCTCGATGGGTTCCGGTCCGTAACTCCGTGGTGTGGAATACTCATATGGCAGCTTATCAACAGCAGTATCCTTATGAACCGAAGGTGGGTCTTGTACGGAACTTTGTAGACTTGTGATTTGCACCTTTTCCGTTAAGGTCTCCGGTTCTTAAGCAGATTTGTCTCTTGCTATCCTTAAACTCGTTATTTCATCTGTAAGCATCCCATATTCATCCAAGAAGTGAAGTTGCTTAGCCTTACTTAAAAGATGACACCTAGTACTCATGATCTCCTGCACTTTCAGTTGCTCCTCCTTGATTGCTTCTTCGAATTGTATTTCCTGCACCGAATCACTCTCACAAGACAAGTGTAAAGAATCACATGGAACTGCGTGATCTTGCATGGAATCTATATAAAAATCATCACTATTGAAATTAAGGTTAGAATACTTACCTGGAGGTGGGACTTGTGCTGCATTTTCTGGCACTGTTACTTGCCCTTCGTCTATTATCGTCTCCAGTTATGGGGTTTCCAGGATCACTTCACCTGATGCAGTTTCATGTCCAATTATATTCCCTTCAAAATCGTAAACCAAACGCTCCTGATTCTTCGGACGTTGTGATTATATGCGAGCGAGTACTTCCTGGATAGGCTTCTCATATTGCATAGCATCAACCTGTATTCTGTGACACTCATGCGTCCAATGGGCTCCCCAACATAGTGTAAGTAAGGATTAACCTGTTGCTTATACATTTTCTCAAAGCAGGGGGTGAGATATAAACATAATAAAATAAAGCAAACCTAAACTAAACTAGAAACACAAGAAAACAAAAACACAAAAGAGAAAATAAACAAATAACCAAATAAAGAACTAATCGAAGCTAATTTTGCTACTACCAAGTGTCCCAGGCAACGGCGCCAAAAACCTGATGTCGTCCAGACGGACAACGAAAACTAAACGAAAACCTAACCTAGACACTCTAGTAATATTCTAGAAATCCAATAAACTAGACCACAATGTCCTGAAAGTATACCTACCAATTGTAATACAACCTAATAGAAGTCCGGATATCGAACCCATGAGACACAGACTCTAACTAAGACTAGACTCTAATGTCCTTGGAACGGTCTATAAAAACTAACAAATAAAACTAACCTAGACTCCTAAGTAATAAATGGAGTACCTATGAACTAAACCGTACTGACAGGCAAGTGTACATATCGAGTGTAGCACAACTTAATGGTAAACCAGAATATCAAACCCTAGAGACACTGATTAACTACACTAGACTCTGACTCGGACTAAAGATGATTTGGTTGGGGGGTTTTCTACACTACTGATTATAATAATAATGCAGAACTAAATATCGACTCTAACTATCCAGACAAAGAACTCAGGGAAATACCAGGAATGGGAAGAACACTACTTAGGTCGGAATCCTACTCGCAAAGCTCAACTTCTACCGGTTATGGAAACTATGATGGATCTGGGTTTCTAAGGATAACAACTCTAGACAACCTAGCGGATCCATAATCACTCTCAAGGTGTCACCAACTAAGGAACCTAAAGATGTAGTAAACTCACCAGATGGTCGGATTACCTTTCAGTCTCTCCAACAATGATAAAGTACCCAGAAAACATATCACCTTTCAGTCTCACTGTCCATAATACATTCAAGTAATGCATGGGATAATCTCAAGATAACAACTATGACACAGAATAGCAACGAATACTAGAACGCTAAGGAAATTTCCTCTCAGACAATTAAAACTCGGAACCTAATACGAAGACTAACCGATTACCTCTCACCTTTCAGGTATCAAGATAAGAATAACACTCAGATCTAGCCTACTCTCAAGCACATTACCTATGGAATACTACGTCTAGCAAACCATCAAACAACCACAAACACACATTCTATGATCTACATATACTACTCAAATTGAAAGACATTCACAAGCAGCATATGGAACTATAATCAATTACAAATCAAGTTCAAAGCGTGCATAACATCATAATTATTAAAACAAGATCGTTACAAAATCATTAATCCATTCAAAATAACCAAAAACCAATAAAAATCGTAACTTTAACAAGTATTCATCATATAACCCAGGCAGTATCAAAGTTTTAGCCTACAATCATACTTAGAACATCCATAACAAAAGTAAATAAGCAAAACATAGGTTCAAACACAGAAACAACGAATAAAGATTCAAACTTTAAAACCGAATACGCTACTACAACAAACCTGGGATCCAAAGTCTTCAACTTTGCACTTGATTCCGCTTCCTAGCTCCCAAAATCGCCTCTAACCCCTCTCTGGACGGCAAAACAATCCAACTCTTGAATAATGACTATCAAAATCTATTTAATTTCAAACTCTAGGGTTTTGCGGAATTTCAAGCCCTCACGTACCGCAAGGGAAATTCATGAGTCTCTCGCGTACCGCGAGAGACAAAATAGTCGGGCCCGGATATGAAGGTCCTCGCGTACCGCGAGAAACTTCCACTCCTACCTCGCGTACCGCGAGGGACTGATTTTCACCATTTTTCACTTTAAACTCTTGGGCTTCACTCTCGTGCTCGGCTTCTTCAAGAATTGGCTTGTATTCCATACGAGCACTTGAAAATATAACAAAGACTCAGTACGAACTAAAAATGACTAAAAACGAATACAAAACTATCTAAAAACGCACGAATACAAAGGAGTAAAGATGTGTGATTTGCACTACATCAGACTCCGACACAGAACTTAAATTATTTGGTTTTGGGGGAATTCTATAAACTAAGATAAACTAATCAAAAGTAAATGAAAACCAGACGACAACTAACTATCAGATAGAAGAATCGGATAAAATCAAAAATGGAGGAAGCACTACCTAGGTTATGAATCCTACTTGTAAAATTAGACTTCTCTCGGTTATGGTAACTATGATGGAACTGGGTTTCTATAGAATAACACTCTCAGAATACCTAAAGGATCCCCGATCAATCTCCAGGTGTGACCTAATAGGAAACTCTATGGAATGTATAATGCTCACCAGAAGTTGGATTACTTTTCAGTCCCTCCAACAACACTACAGTACCCTATAGATAGATCACCTTTCAGTCTCACTATCACAATAAATTCAAATAATTCAAGGGGTAATCTCAAAACAAAACGATAGGACACATGCTAACAAGGATACTAAGAAACCTAGGAGAAACCTCCTTTCAAAGAATCTATACCTAGACACCTAACACCGAAGACTAACCGACTACATCTCACCTTTCAGCTATCGAGATAGGAAGAACACTTAATCTAATGAGTCACCAACTAATAATCCTATGGATCACTACGTCTAGCAATACCATAAACAGTCACAAACATAAAGAAAGCAACCTAAACATGCGTCTATAACTGAAAGACATTCAACAAGACACATGCGGAATATTTAATCAATGCTAAATCAGAAGTCAGCATGCAAATACACCATATCAATTGAACTAAGATCGATTACAATAATGCCAAACCATCAAAATCAACCATAAACCGATAAAAATCCAAAATTTAGAAAATATTCATCATAAACCTAGGTAGTATGTAAAATCTAGCCAACAATCATGTCTAATAACATCAGAAAACATGTCTCAAAAGTAATGAACATAATGTCAAACAAACTAATTTGAAATAATAGATCGAAAACCATACACCGAATGAGTAAGATCTAACAAACTCGAACAATAAAGCTTCAACCTTTGGCTCCAATATCTTCTTGCACTCTCAAAATCGCCCTCTTCTGATGCTCTGACGGCTAGAAATCTAATCCTCTTCACTTGGATGGGTTCTCATCTTTTAAAACATCAAATTAGGTCAAAAAACCTGTAACTGCCTTTTTTCGCGTACTGCTAAACCCAATTGGCTGGTCCTTCGTGTACCGCTAAAGACAAAAGAGTCGGTCAAATTTCCTGGTTCTTCGCGTACCACGAAAATGGACCCACTAGGTCTTTGCGTACCGCCAAAACCTGATTTTTGAACTCAGCTCATAGAGATACCCCAAATCCATATATTATGGGTCTCGTAACTCATTTTCTAGCCCAAGATATGCCCCTTTGAAGTTAGGACTCTTTCCTGACTTTTTCCGTTCCTCGTCCTATGTTCTCGTGTGCTCGTGCTTTCACAACTCTTGATCGTTTAAGCTCCTTTCACTCATGAATACCTATAAGACTTGCCATAACTAAGTACCCTATAAAAATGACTGAAAACGACTCTAAAACTATAATAAAAACGCTACAGAATACAAGGAAAACGAGGTGTGTTTTGCAACACATCAGCAGCCGATACCCGAAGTATCCTCAACTAGTCACAGGATCTCGAGATTCGCTCCTCCGATATGCGATGCGGAAATCCCCAAGCGTTTCCAAACTCCGAACATGAAGTTATATGATGGAACTACAGACCTTGAAGAGCATGTCGCCCAATACAGGGAAAGAATGGAAATCAATCCCATTCCCTTAGATTTAAAAGAAGCTTGCTTATGCAAGGGCTTCAGGTCCACTCTGATAGGATCGGCCTTAAAATAGCTGCTAAACGTTCCCCCTTATTCAATAACTTCATTTGCTCACTTAGTTAATTTGTCTAATAACCAATTTTCTTGCAACAGAACATTTGAAAGACTAACAAGTGATTTGTATAGGGTAACCCAGAATGCCGGAGAATCCCTTGGGGATTATGTTAGCAAATTCGGCCGGGAATCCCTGGATATTCTGAACCTTGACATCGCTACGGTCAAAGCTTTCAAAATGGGGTTGAAGAAGGTTCTCCGTTTTACGAAAACCTTGTCATGAATCCTTGCAGGAATCTGGACGAAGTCAGGAATCGAGCATTAAGGTTCATAAGGCTCGAAGATAATAAGAAGATCCAACAAAGAATGGATGCTCCGATCAGCTACAACCAACCTAACCGGAAAACTGACTCTACGCCCTACAAACCTTACAGATCCAAGCCTTACTCAGGGCCTGGCAATCACAAAGTCAATGCCGTAAAGGATAACGAAGACGAAGAAAAATATCCTAGAAATTCTGATTTTTTTTCTCTTGATACCACAGGTCTAATGTTTGCAATGCAGGATCTCGGAGAGAAAGCTAGGTGGCCCCGAAAGAACGAAAAAGGCTCAGGATGGAAGGATAAGTCCAAATGGTACGTATACCATGAGGATTTCGGCCATATGACCGAAGATTGCATCGCTTTATGAAAGGAGATAAGCTATCTCTTGAGTAAAGGCCATCTCAAGGAATTCCTGGGCAGAAGAAAGGAAAAGGCTAAGGATCATGACATGATCCCGCAGAGAGCAATGTCTCCACCACCGGATGCCAATGTAATCAATTTTATATCTGCAGGTTCTGACATCTGTGGTACCTCTTATTCTGCAGCGAAGAGAAATGTTAAGGATGCTAAAACGGAGAAAGGAAAGAGACCTATCAGAACGTCGACCTTGACTGAGAAGAAACTGATCTCTTTTGATGAGGACGACAGAAATAACGCGCATGATCCTCACCATGACGGTTTGGTGATCACTCTATACATAGCCAACCAATTTATTCGTAAGATCCTGATTGACGGAGGAAGTTCAGTAAACATTATACAGCTCAAAGCTCTAAAAAGGATGGGGATCCCTGATTCCAAAATTATTTCAAGATCCTTAGTGTTGGTAGGATTCAGTAGAGAGGTTAAAAACACGGTTAGAGAAATAAAACTACCAGTCTACATAGAGGGGGTAAACTTTATACATATATTTTGTGTTATTGACTCTTTATCTTGCTATAATATTATCCTAGGAAGACATTGGATCCATGATATGAAAGCGGTGCCGTCAACATACATCAGTATGTCAAGATGCCGACCCCTTGGGGAGTAGTGAAGATAGATAGTGATCAGCAGGAGGCTAAAAAATATTACACATCCTCGATAAAAGTTTTCGCATAGAAGAATGAAGATATGACAGGTATATCTAAAAACATTATAACTCACAAACTTGGAATTGATAACAGTTTCAGGCCGATACATCAAACGCGATGGAAGTTCGCTCCTGAAAGGAACGTGATTATCCAAGAAGAGGTGGAAAGACTCCTCAAATCTGGAATGATTAGGTTAGGAAGTAAAGTTCCCAATATGGTTGGCAAACGTAGTGGTAGTACAGAAGAAGAACGGGAAGTGGAGAGTTTGCGTGGATTACACAGACCTTAACAAGGCGTGCCCTAAGGATCCCTTCCCATTGCCACATATAGACTCTATGGTTGATGCTACAGTGGGCCACGAAATCCTGACTTTTATGGATGCTTCTTCGGGATTTCAGCAGATCCAAATGGAGCCATCAGATCAGGAGGATATAGCATTCATGACCCCGTCATGTATTTACTGTTATATAGCTATGCCATTTGTTCTTAAAAATGCAGGTGCCGCGTATCAGAGACTGATGAACATGATGTTCAAAGACAAGATGGGGGACGCCATGGAGGTCTTTATAGGTGATATGGTGGTGAAATCAAAGAAAGCCGAGGATCATCTTAGGGATCTCAAAGACGCGTTCGATATCCTGGACCAGTATAACATGAAGCTGAATCCTTCAAAATGCCACTTTGGAGCGGGGGCATGAAAATTCTTGGGATACATGGTAACCAAGAGAGGGATAGAAGCTAGTCCAGAGTAGATCAAGCAATCATCAATCTGAAATCCCCGACGAATACCAAGGATGTCCAGAGACTAACAGGAAGGGTGGTGGCACTCAACCGATTCATTTCAAGATCCTCAGAAAGATGCAAGGAATTCTACGACATCTTAAAGAAGAACAAACGATTTGAAAGGGGAGAGAAGCATGAACAAGCGCTTCAAGCATTGAAGGAATACTTATCATCAGCGCCTCTACTAATGAAGCCAGAAGATGGTGAGCCGTTGTCACTATACTTGGCGGTATCCGGAAACGCTGTAAGTGCTGTGTTGGTCAAGGATCATGAGGGACAGCAGTATCCCATCTACTATGTAAGTAAAAGCTTATTAGCCACGGAGACCAGGTATTCTCATTTGGAAAAATTAATTTTAGTTTTAATAATGGCATCTACCAAGCTTAGACATTACTTCGAAACGTATACTATTTATATTAAAACTAATTATCCTGTCAAGTGTGTTTTAAGAAGGCCAGAGATGTCAGGAAGGATGGAAAAATGGCCTGTTAAACTCAGTGCTTATAATCTAGTGTATGAGCCTAGCACAACAATAAAGTCATAGTCACTTACAGACTTTGTTGCTGATTTCAGTAATGATATTCAGCATGAAGCGGATCTTGAAGTCCAACAGTTGGAAGAAACCAGGGATAAGTGGACATTATTCACTGATGGTGCGTCCAATGTAAGAGGAACATGTGTAAGCATCATACTGAAATAGCCACAGGGGGACATAATACCCCAATCAATCAGTTGTGAATTCCAAGCCACAAATAATGAAGCAGAATATGAAGCATTGATAACGTGATTACAACTAGCCAGAGATGTGAAAATCAGGTATCTCTAGGTATATGTAGATTTATTATTAATCGCTAACCACTTTAACGGTTCTTATGTAGTTAAGGACGAGAAACTAGCCCAATATCTTGAAATAGTTAAGAACTTGGCAAAATAATTCGAGATTTTTAATATAAAACAGGTACCCAGAGAAGATAATGCGGAGGCTGACGCCTTAGCAAGTCTGGGATTAGCTCTAAAGCTGCCACTAGACGTGAAGATTCCGATTATACACATCATGAACCCTGCAATCAATATAACAGAACGCGAGGGAAATGAAGTATCAAATACGGAAGACTTTGAGGTCCAAGACCCTAACCCAGATCAAGGATCCTGGATCCTACCTATTAAAAGATATTTTCAGGATGACGAGATCCCGAGCAACGAAAAGAATCAAAGAGATTTTCGTATGAAGTTATCTCATTTCATTATTATACGTGGTATTTTGTATAGAAAAACTATTGCAGGTCCATACTTGAGATATCTGGAAAATCCTGAGATATAAGATGTACTGAAGGATATACGCGAAGGAGATTGCGGCAATCATGCCGGAGGTAGAGCACTATGTTCTAAGATCCTGAGGACAGGATATTATTGGCCAACTATGAGAAAAGATGTTGTGACGTATGCTAAAAAAGGTGATGCTTGTCAAAGGCATAACAACGTGCCTCATCAACCGGCTGAACCTATGTACCATATCATTTCCCCGTGGCCATTCATGAAGTGGGGGATGAATATAGTTGGCAAACTACCCAAAGCACTAGGAGGAAAAGTGTTCATGCTAGCAATGACTGACTACTTCTCCAAGTGTATAGGAACGGAAGCCTTTGTTCAAGTCAGGGAAAAGGAAGTAATATCGTTCATAAAGTGCAATATCCTAACAAGATTCGAGATCCTGGCAGAGAAAGTGTGTGATAACGGATCTCAGTTCATCGACAAAAGAACAAGAAATTTCTACACAAGTTGGGGGATAAAGATGATAACTTCCACCCCCGTACATCCTCAGGCCAATGGACAAGCGGAATCCAGCAACAAGATCATCGTGAACAACCTCAAAAAGAGATTGGACGCCATAAAGGGAAGATGGGTAGAAGAACTACCTTTCGTCCTTTGGGCAGATAGAACTACCGCAAAGAATGCAACGGGTCAAACTCCGTTCTCGTTAGTATTCGGTATAGAAGCAGTGATCCCCACTGAGATGGTGATCCATACAGCGAGATCTAGCCTTCAAACTCCTGAAACCAACATCGAAACTCTGGCACAAGATCTTGATCCTATGGATGAGCTCGGGGATATCGCCAAAGTTCGTATTGCAGCTTATCAACAAAGGATAGCAAAATCATACAACAAGAATATAAGGATCAGAAGATTCCAAGTAGGTGACCTGGTATTGAGAAAAACATTTTAGAATACTATCAATCCCAACGAAGGAAAGCTTACACCGAAGTGGGAAGGTTCATATTTGATAGACTCAGAAGCATGCAAGGGAGCCTACTTGTTAGCTACAACGGAAGGGGAGATCCTGCCAAGATCCTTGAATGCTATCCATCTCAAAGCGTATTTCATGTAAGTTAGAACTTAAATTCTAACTAAGACTGGTATGTCTTCTGTCCCTGTTTATTTATATTTTTTCAATTGTTATCTTTTGATTTATCAAAGTACTGACTTAAGCGTCGGAGGGGTGTTAGCCGGGCTAACACCCACCTTCACCATGGTTTAATCTTTTGCAGGAAGAATCCCCAAGGATCCTGACAAAAGTGTTAGAGATTGGCCATCTTTCTAAGTATAAGGTATTCCAAATCCCTTCAAAGGCTTAAAGGTTTTCACCTTCCTACGAATTGAGTTTAAACACTCCGCTTGGACGCATGATATCCAAGTATAGTTCAAGGTGGTGCGACCAGTCCATGTAACTGTGGCTGACAATTTCATCATTATTAGCTATATTTTGAACCATACGAATATATTCAAAGGCATAACACAGACGTGTTATTGACCGGGTTTGTCCCAAGTATTTAACACTTGCGTGTTAACATAATATTTTGGCTTGTCCCAAGTTTTTAGGATTCACATGCTAACTCAAGAATTGGCTTGTCCCAAGTATTTAACACTTATGTGTTAACTTAAGTTTTTGGCTTGTCCCAAGTATTTTGCATTAATATGCTGACTCAATATTCAAACACTCAAGCGGATTGGGGACATCCCTGAGAATCCTGAGGTACGATTACTAAGTAAATGATTTGTTTGACAGTTATACGCAGGGGACAACTAAAAGCTATCATACTTTGAGTGTGTGTGGACTCTCTATCGTTATCTAGTATGTATATCTACCCGAGTTTACTTATTAAAAGGGTATTGGACCTGAAATTTGAAGTCAATCTCAATTTCGAGTAGACCCGAATGCTTGATGACTAAGTCATGGTAAGTCTATGAATAATGTTTTTTCAAAGTATCTATTAAAACAAAGTGTGTTTTTCTAAAAATGAATTTGATAAAAACCTAAATCATTGTTTGCAAACGTCCACTAAGGATCCAGTATCCTGAAAGGATACCTAAACCTATTTTCCAAAAAGTATCACAAGGCTTAATTGCCTAGGGATCCTTAATTTCCAAAACCTGTCAACATATACCAAACAATCATGGCATATAGTCATAAGTTGTTCACCCATTTGACAAGGAAGAAATTTTCGCAAAATAAAATTAGAGTTGGGAGAAGATTTGTTACCTTTTTTCTGCAACTTCGAGTGAAGAATATGGTAAAATATAATGAAGAGAGAAAAAGATAATTATAGCCTATTCTCCACAACGGTCAATTCGCATGGAGACTCGGGCCGCGTCCTATCAAGTCTAATCGATATTTAATTATTTCGTTTTTGAAATTTAAAAAATTAATTGTTGTAATGGTAGTAAACAACTGTCAATTTTGGGGACAGCTATTAGGAGCTAATTTTATGATGCCGGATCCCGAGTATACTCCGATCCAGAATCCAGGATCCCTGATGACAGTTATTTGTTCCCTATCTTAATTTATGTTCGTGGGTAAAAAGTATTGATCCACTCATCCCTGAAGAATCGAACTCAAGTTTAAAAAAAGCACACTGTTCATAAATTTTGCTAGGCATTGAAGGCGGCGGAGAACACTGAACAAATACAATTGGGTAGTGACGGTAAAATATTTCATTACGAAATAAAGACGGTTCAAGATCGAATGATGAAGTTCGTGATTCAAGAAACTTTGCCGTTAGACCACTTCGACAACCCTCGGTTGACAAACATGATTCGAGAGACGCTTCAACCTCGTTACACACACGTAAGTTGTACTACACTTAGACGCTATTGTTTAAAAATATGGAGAAATGCAAAAAATGATTTAATTGGAATTTTTAAAAATTTAAAAGCAGGTGTGAACTTGACTAGTCATGTTTGGTTGGCTCCACATGGTTTATCCGAATCGTATCTTTGCGTCATCGCTTATTGGGTAGATCCCAATTCTTGGCAAATGATGAAACGTACGATTACGTTTGAACTTTTTCCGTATCCACATACCGGAGAATATTTGTTTCAAATTTTAGATTATGTAATAACAACTTTTAAATTAGAAAATAAAATACTTTTCAATGGCATTCGATAACGCCTCAAACAATACTAACGCGGTTGAAAAATTAAGAATAAATTATAAACTGATTTGCAACGACACATTTTTCCACACTCGATGTGTTGCACATATTATTAATTTGGTTGTGCAAGACGGGTTCTCCGCTTAGCACGTTGACGCGTTCAAAACCGGTATAAGATTTATGTTATAAGACGTTTTTAAAAAAAAGTAGAAAAACATATACCGATTATAAAAAACTTTGTAAGGATACGAGAAGGGTTTTTCTAGGACCTAATTGAGATGTACCTACTCGGTGGAATTCGACTTGTAAAATGTTTGAATCGGCTTTACGACAAAAATAAATTTTAAAATCTTTTCATAATATTCTTTCGGAAAGTGGTCGAGCCGAACCGTTTCCGGATTTTTGTTGGGAAAATATTAAAAATCTAACCGAATTTCTTGACGCTTTCAAAACCATAACTTTAAAATTATCGGGGGTTTATTATCCATCCGACTAGTAATTTAGTGCTTTTGGAATTATATTTAATTGTTTTAAATTTAAAAAACTTTGAAAATAACAATGACATGTTTAAACAAATGATAGCACCAATGAAAGAAAATTTTTAAAAATATTTCAAAGAACTACCACCCGTTTTTTCTTGTGCCGCCGCTTTAAACCCGATTTTAAACGTTACGGGGGTTGAATGTTTGATAGGCGAAATAATGAACAATTTGGATTTGCACGAAAAAGAACCGGATTTTTCCAAAGAACCAAAAAATATTTTTCAATATAATATTCAATCAATGTATGATTTTTATTTAGTAAGATATGGGTTCGACATAAACGTAGAAACGTTAATGGCATCGAGTTCAAGTAGCTTGTTTATTAGGGACCGGTGGTGGCTTTATTAAATACCGTTCGAAATGAGACTGCTAAACAACAAAGGGGTAACACCCCATCAAGCGAGCTCGAAATGTATAGTGGATCGGATTTTATATCTACTATGTCTGCCGAAGATTTTTCACGATTTTGATATTTTGGCTTGGTGGAAAGAAAATGAATCTCAATTTCCGATTCTATCCGTTATGGCCCGTGATTTACTAACCGTCCAAGCTTTTACGGTAGCTTCGGAATCTGTATTTTCTCTTAGTTGCATAGTTTTATCCTTACGAATAACAAGACTCACTGCGAAATCGGTAGAGATGTACATTTGCTTAAAGGATCACTTAGACGCAGTTGATCGTATACAAGACCAAACAAACCTCAGAGAAGAAATAGTACTTGAACCAAAAGTACACGACGAAGAGGTGGATGAGGGACTATCTTCCGGCATATCCAACGAAGAACTCGCCTACGATGCAACGGTTCGTTCGCCATAGTTTTGGGCCGACGGGTACAACTAAAACGATGAAGACGCCGAATAAATAAAAATAAAAAGATAGTGTTTAAAATTGTATTTCTTTTGTTTGACAACTATTAAAATAAATAAAAAAATGCATTTTATGTTATTTTAATTATTTAAAAAAAATTTGGACCCGGTTCGAACCAGTTCCGGACCAGGTTGGAACCAGTTCCAGACCCTACCCGGGCCCGGCCGTACCCTACCCGGTTCCACAGGGTAGGGTTCTTTAACCCAGAACCCGATTCCTAACCGGTTCTGGTTCCTCTCCCTACCTGGCCCGCTTTCTACCCGGTCCAAAAAAACAGGTTTGGAACCGGTTCTGGTTCTTGGGCCTAACCTTGTTTGGGCACCTCCATTTTAGCACTTCCTAATCCATATCAAAAGTGAAAATCTGTTCTATAAATCCACTAATCTAGAGACTGCTGCAGATTCAAACATATTTTCATATGGCCCAGACAATCGCATTCTGAGAAATTGTTGAAAACTTTAATTCGAAATCAATAATTGATAAATTTATCTTGCTCAAACCAACAACGAATCAAGTATATCCAACTCATTATTTCTTTTTTTTCTTTTTAATTGAATAAATAGTTAATTATTAAAAAATAAATGTGGGGGCGTGAAACCACTACGCAACTTAGTAATTCTGTCCAGTGATTGCCGATTTACTGATGTTGCGCTGATATGGCGGGGCGTGAAAGAAGGGGACGTGAAACCACTACGAGGGCCCCTGTGCTCATGTGACGCTAACCCAATTATACTTCACCATAATAAATTATCGCTCAACATCTTTTATATTTATTTATTTATTTTAAAATTTTATGGTTACACAATTTGTGGGGGATAAAAACCAAAACTTGTCTCTTTCATTCGTTTCTTATCGTCGAAGATGACAAGTTCAACTTCAACAGAAAATAATTTCATAATATTTAATTAAAATCATATTTTTTTTTTGAATGGCAATTTGGATCACTGACGAGTCACTGGCCCACCCGATCATCTCCATCCCCACAGGAGGAAACCCATCATAGGTGAGAAAACCTCCTGACCTAACTTGGACCCCCCCTTTTTTATTTTTGTCACAAGTGAGACTTGAACTCAAAAACTCTCAATTTTGAAGAAGTCTTGGGCATACACCTTTACCACTGGACTAAGCTAGTGATTGTAATTAAAATCATAGATAACTTGACAATTTAATATACCTTCGACCAAAAATATTTTTCTATTAATTTCATAAGTTCTTGTTTTTTTCTTTCTTTTAATTTAACCGTTGACAATAACGATAGAATAAGTAAAGAGAATATGAAAAAAATATATATTATCACCTCATAGATGAAAAGGTCATTCATATCTCAGTTTAATTATTAATATAAAAACCATATTAGTGATGAATGAATATTTTTTTCTATTAGTTGAGGGATTTAGATGAAATTAATTATAATTTTAATTTCGTTTTTCTTAGCCAACCAAACATATTAAGGAATAAGTATCAAAATTTAAATTTCAATTCCATTAAAATACAATAAAATACAATAGATTTGGGCCTCCACCTGTGCGTGTGGCTGGAAAAACGTGGTGGAGGGTGGTGGTGGGTTTTCAGATCTGATTAAAAGTGGTGATGGAGGGTGGTAGTGGCGGTTGCGGTGGTGGGGGTGTGGGTTTTGAAGTGCTGATGACAGAACGACGGGAGGCAGCAGGGTTGAAGGTTGCATAGGAGAAAGGTGGGTTGAGGGTGGCAATGGTGGTGGCCGCAGTGGTGGCAGACGGTGGCCGGATTTAAGAAAGAGAGATGAGAAAGAAGAATGGAGATGGGTTGATTGGGTCTAATTTCTGAACAGGGAGATGGGTTTGAAAGAAATAGGTAGGTGGGTCTCATATAAAATTTGTTCTTGTTTCTAGTTTAAAGGGTATTTTTGTTTTTTCAGTTAAAACTTAACAGAAAATTGGATGAAGGTTGGTACATTAGCTAAAATAGAGACAAATAATGAAGCTATTGGATGTAAATAAAAAATTTTAAACTATTGAAGTAAAATAGTGAATTGATACAATAAGTTTACTCTATTTTATATGATAGTAACTTAAAAGATCTGATCTGATCTGATACCAGTGCCTTTGTTTTCGTTACGTTTGAAGTAAAGATTTTAATGTTGTTCCGTTTTTCGTTTTAAGTGGACAAGTAAACAAAAACGAGGATCAGAAATATTATGTGGGTCTAAATTATTACAAAATGTTTAATTGTCAACCATTTTTTTTGTGGATAACTCACATGCCATGTGTCTACAAAAGTGTGTCCCCCACCAAGACTTTCTAGAAAATACTCTTGAATCAGCATTTTACATATGTTTTTAAAACCAGACCATATGTCGAACCAGTCTTCTTACTGGTCAACTGGTCGGCCCGAATTTAAAAACCGGACAACGTCATAAATATTATAAGAATAAAGCAATCCAAACAACCATTAAACCTTCAAAACCCACTAACAAGAAATTCAAATACTCTTAAACTAACAATTAGCTACGAAATACGCATCCAAAATACTTAAAATAAATAAAAAAATAATAGTCAACCGGTCCGACCACTGGGTCGCTGCAGGACCGTTTCAACACACCTAACCGGACCGGCCAAACCTCCGGTTCCCGGTCCGGTCCGGGTTTCAAAACACTGCATTTTACTTTTATTTCAACTAGATGAATACCCGCGCTTCGCGGCAGACGTCAGGTAACCTAATTTGCTCATAATAGGTTTTGGTTCGTCACAGTATCGCAACAGTAACATAAATCAATATAGGATACGATATAAAAATACCTCGATTTTGAATACGTCGTTTTCAAATAACTTTATATCGTTGACAAAAATAAAAAATGAAAACAGCTGCGCAAGCCGTTTTTTGAAAAAAGTTAACGAACGAAAGTTATTAAAGAAAAAAGAAACTAATAGACACGCTTGGTGGCGGGCCGATAGGTGGCAGGAGGCTGGTTGTTATCGGTTCGGGTCGTCGAAAACCATAAAAGCGAATATGGAGACCAGTTATATAATAATACAACTACCGGCAATGATATTGTTCGCTAATAACATGTTCGGATCGCAATGGTATAACAACGACACTCGCTATAGTCTACGATACCAAAAAAACCTAACTTTGAATAAAATCCGTTTCAAAAAAAAATTATATCAGAACTTTAACAAAAAAACTAAGAACATATGTGCATTATGTTTTTTTGAAGTTAGCGAACGAAAGTTATTAAAAGAAAACGAAATTATCAAAAGAAGAAATGGGTTAAAAACATATATTATACATAGTATAAGGGGTAGGCACTCTTCAAGTGCCTTCTCCTTTAATCTAATTTATAATGTAATTTGCTTAATAGAATTTTTTTTAGTTTTACTAGATTTGATAATTCCGAGTTAAGAACACAATAAAAGCCAATGAGCTGGTGGTGGAGTGGTAAGTGAGAGACCTGGTGTTCCTTGTGACCCAGGTTCGATCCCTGCCCTCCCATTTGTTTCTGTGGCATGCAAATGAGATCTAGCTCTTAGGCTGATGCACCTGGGTTTTACCCACACCGATCCAGGGTTCGAGCCTCGGCTCTCCCTTAAGCCCGGAAGGGGCCATATTGGGTGAGATTTTTCTTTGGATGCTCTCTAACTCTGACGCCAAGTGGGCCCGGTTAAGACAACGTATTGGCCGGAGTTGGACGAGTCTCTCTCATGTGACGGGGGGTGCGACGTCACAACATTCAATGTTCGCCGTTCAAAAAAAAAAAAGAACACAATAAAACATCATACGAAAATAATAAATTTATATTTTTTGTTTAATCCATTTTGTAAGGTTTGATAAAATCCATCACACTTGTTGATGCGGCTTTGATTATAGTATTCGTCCTCAACAAGTCTACAAACAAGTATTATAGACTTAGAATTTGAGCGAATTTGTAAAAACGGATTTTTTAAGGCGGTCCAAAAAACTTTTTTGAAGCAGCTTGTTTGAAAACGTCTCAAAAAATATGAAAACCGCTCTAAAAGATGACATTTTTGAAACCTTTTATAGTAACCGCTTTAAAAAAACAATGGTTTTATCCAGAGGTGTCTCGGAGCCCAAGCTGGCATCTGCGGTCGCTTAGGGTCCGTTTTCGCTGGGGCCCAAATTTTAAAAAAATTATGTATGTATATAAATAATTTAAAAAAAAAATTAGAACCAAAATAAGTAGATGAAAACTTTGTTCTGTTTATTGTTTAACTTTGTTTTGTATTTGTTTATTGCTACAATAACGTTTTTTTGTTTATTGTTATTACAATTATCATCGATCTTTGTAAAAAAATTACATTTAAGAGCCCATTTTGTAGTACTCGTCTGGGTACCCGAAATCTCGAAGACCCCCCTAATTTTATCTTTTGAAGCGGTTTTATTTTTTTTTTCTTAAAAACTCTTTTAAAATTTAGCACCATCACACTTTCCCATGTTCTCTTCCCAATTAGTTTTTTAAGATATCAAAAATTTTGGTTGGCTAAGAAAAGACATAATGACTAGGGTCTATGTGTACTACTTGTACTAATGCCATTCATCATTTACCGTCATTATTTACCTTTATGGTTTGGCTGGTGTAGTGGCTACCCGAACTGCCATTCTCGCTTTTGTCCCATTCACATTTTGAGTCCAGACATTTTGGATGTCTGAATCTCTCAAACTATTGCTCTGATACCAACTTGTAAGGCCCCTATGTCGGGAAGCCTCACTCGTTGGATTTACACAATAACATATAGCTCAATCACTGGAATACTTTAAAATCAACATCATGTAGCGGAATTACAAACATTGTTCAAACATAAAAATGTCAACCAATTAAAACATTCACATCATTGTCTAATAACATCAGTCATAACATATGCCGGGAAGTCAGCTCTTGTGTAAAGCAACCATTTGCCCTAGACCAGCCAGCCCAAGGAGCATCATATCTTTTCTTTTCCTTTACATGAGATGCATACTAAAACTCAGCTAACGCTGCTGAGTTTTAGTTTAATCTACAGGCAATCAATCTCCTTTATATTGATTTACGATTGAAATTGAACAGTAACCTTATAGTAGAGAGAATGCCCTTCAATTTGAGATTAATTACAAGAATGCTATCTTTCATTGTAAAAGAGAAAATAGGGATGATGGCAAAATGATAATTATGATCAACTTCATCCCCAATTTATAAGTAGTAAAAGACAATAAACAATTTTTCTATTTAGCCCCATCAGCTTTAATAAGTTTAATACTTGGTCCCTCAACTTTAATAAACCTTTTTCTGTAACTCAATTACATTACGACCTACGTTTTTATGCCGCCGTAACGCGGGGTGGTTCGAGTTACTATACGTTTCGACGCCGTCGCAACGCGGGGCGGTAGAGTTAGTCTACGTTTTGACACCTCCGTGACGCGGGGTGGTTCGAGTTACTATACGTTTCGACGACGCCGCAACGCGGGGCGGTTCGAGTTGTTGTACGTTTCGACGCCGCCGCAACGCGAGGCGGGTAAATCCCATAGTTATACATTTATCATTCATTGATCATATTATCTTTGTATACATTATTAAACATAGAGTGTATTCATTTTGTTCAAGCACTTTGGTTTCATAACATCCATCTACCGAAGTTGCCGTTTCATCGTCCGTCTACCGAAGTAGCCGTTTAACATCCGTCTACCGTCGTAGCCGTTTCATCCGTCACAAAAGTAGCCATTTGTAAGGCCCCAAACCAGGCACCCTACAGTTGGGTCACATCATAGTGTATTCTTTTAAAAATACTTAACTCTTTATAAAACATACGGCTGAAGTCTTAACTTAAAACAGTATTTGTATTTTAAGTTCATTTTTATTCTTTACATTACCGTACGAATGAATACACACCGAACCTAGTAGCCCCGCTCCAAAGCCAAGATACATCGTCACACGAACTCACCTGCAAAACAATTTATACATACATACAAAGTCAGCTATGCTGAGTGAGTTCTAACAATTTATCTTAAAAAGAAACTTCCTCATCACAAACGTCTTTTATTTAAACTCAAGACCTTCACGTCAGTTATAAAATAATTCTCCACATATTAACACATTGATACCCCATGTTACCTAAAACATATCAATTCCCTTGTGGATCCCACATCCCCCGACTCAACCCATAACATACCCCGTAAGTCTCACCGATTTTGATCGAACTTACTAGACCACCAACCTGTGACCTATCACCCTTATCAACATGATGACCGGTTAACACAATCGACTCCTAGACATAGACCTGACAGACAAGACTCTCACAAGGTTCACTAACACATCCATCACGAACACGACATCACGACCATCAATAGTAAGCACACAAGCTAATATTACTGTCATATTATTGCCTCATCAATAAGCCCAATCAAGGTTAATACGCAATAAAGCAAACACATGAGACTTACTTTCGAAGGATTTCACTTGTCTCATCATCATCACCCTCGTAAGGGTTATCCTCGTCGGGATATTCATATCATCTCAGAGCACCCCACTGGGTCTCAATTTTTGCCCCAACAGGGCCTCGTCACATCACAATGACTACCACGTCATCCACGATGGCTGCCACGTCACCCTAATGGTGACAACTCCGAAGGACCGACTCCTTACGTGTATAACCTAACACATACCCTAGACGTACCCACATAACGTCTAGACACAACATCTGACTTATCCCAAAAGAGTCATCATACGACACACCCGTGTCGTACCCACATCTAACCCACACAACCTAGGGACACCACATCGACCCTTGATTTATTTAAAAGTAACTCATAAAACTCGATGGTTTAACCCATTTCTCTTAACACATTTATTTATACGACAAAACGTGTAAGTATGTACGATAGCCCCAAACACAAGTAAAAAGGGGATTAGAAACTCACTGGTTACGAAGATTCAACTCCTGAGCTGCAACCCGTCGTTCACGCACGAACCCGAACCTGTCAAACGTATGATCACATGATCATAACACGTCCTAATCGTACGTCGAATAACGTATAACACAAACCCTGCACGTCGTCTTAACCACTCGTCATTCCACTCATCGAACCATAGCTCCACGGGTACACGGGTCGGACCGTTCATGACCCGCTTAGAACACGTGTACACGAGCCGAGTTCCCATGCATGCACGTATGCCATGCAAACCCTAGCCGGCTACCACTGCCGATCTCCGTCTCCTCCACCGTGCATCACCATGCACGTCATCCGCGTCTTCTTTGTCGTGCCAAACCCTAGTCAGCCAACACCACCACTACCATCACCGATGGACTCCACCTGACCCACCCTATATGCCGGATACATCACCATCTTTGTCCTTCGCCGTTCGCCACCGTGGTGCGCCACCACAGCCGCCGTCTCCACCTCCTCGTCGCTGGCCACCCTCTATCCTTCCTATCGGCAGCCGACCTCCACATCATCCGGGTCACCCCCATGCCCCACGCTTGCCGCGTGTCATCGCTGCGCACCATAATCCAACCGTCGCCGTCACCTGCTACAACCCATTGCCACCGCCGTCATCACCACAGCCGTAGCCACCACCGGCCGCCACACCTCTTACCCGATAACCTTCTTATTCAAAGAAAACGGAAACAAGATATGGTAAAAATGTAAAAAGTTATTACCTTGATGTATTCTGGAAGCCACACACGCCAGAGCACCCTCCGCCGTCGTCCTCCTCTCTCCCCGTCGCTGCCTCTCTTCTTCTTTTTCCGGTTTCTCTCTTCTTCTTTCTCCGGTTTCTCTCTTCTCGCCCCCTAGGTCACAAAAGGCCTAGGGTTTTCCCCAAAAAGGGATATTGAAACACATAAAAGTTCCATCTGGGTCCCTTCAATTCCGTCTCGAGCGTTTTGATCTCGAGTCATCTCTTTAAACGGCTAACTGGGTCCTTTACGGTAGTTAAATGCACCTCATGCAACAAACCTTGCTAGTCCATTTATTAAATGGAGACTAGGGTCACTCATTAACCCGAACCATTATCTTTCGGATTTCAGGGATGTTACAAGTCTACCCCCTTAAAAGGGATTCGTCCTCGAATCCTGCATCGGTACAATCCAACACGATTTATCCCTCTACTCTAACTGGTGCATCCTAATCCTTAGGTGCCATCCGTTCACTTTCGTACTTATCATCATTGTCATTACCTTTCAACTCGACCACCATCCCTTGCATCAAAGAAGTCTTCTCCATTGCCCGCTTCCAACTTTGGGACTTGTAGGTTTCACCTACATATTCCTATTAGTTCTCGCCACTCTAACAACAATCCTGAATTCAATTAAATGATATTCATGACGAGAATACTTTCTGTTAATGTAAACTTTTAGAACTCACTCAACATAGTTGACTTTGTACGTACATTAGATTGTTTTGTAGGTGCGTTTAGATGATGGGGTATCTTGGCTTGGGAGCGGTGCTACTCGGATCGGTGTGCATGCATTCGTAAGGTAAGGTTAAGAATGATAATGAGTTTAAAAGATAAAACTATTTTAAATAAGACTTCCGCTGATTGTTTTTATACTAAGATAAGTGTTTTTAAAGAGAATACCCAGTGATGTGACCCAATTGTAGGGTGCCTGGTTTAGGGCCTTGCACCATTGATTGTTGTTCTTGGGGTAAATTCGGGTTAGGGCCGACTTGGTGAAATTAAGTGGGTAATAACTTGTTTAAAGTATAAACCTAGCTTAATGGAAGGTAATGAGAGGTAGATAACATCATCTAAACATCCAATTTGTAAATTCAAGAATTAGGGTTCGTGAGTTAAATTTGGGTTTTTTTTTATTTAATGATGTTCTAACGTAACTAGACACATAATTAACCATAAAGCCCCAAATTTTATAGTGATTTGTAAAATGAGAGTTTTGGTGGAACTTGGGTGATTCCTTAACTGGTCATTTGGGTTAAGGTTCCTTAACGGGTCATTTGAGTTAAGGGAGTGTTTGATGGGTGTTAAGGGTTTGATTATGTTAATCTAACCTAGAAAAATGATAATGTTGATTATTTGGTGATATGAGTGTGTTAGAATCTCAGTTGTCGTAAATTGGGATATCTAGACTAATGTTGAGGTGTATTGTATAGGTGATCACGTGGCTAAGATTAAAGCTAAACTCGAATCATCTAAACCACAAAGTACGTGCTTTGCACTTAATAGTGATAGGAGTAGGTCATACATTTTGATTGGTAATTGTTATGTAGTGATGTTTGTATGATCATGTTGAATGTAAGAGTCGGGAGGGTGAATTTTTGTT
This sequence comes from Smallanthus sonchifolius, assembly GCA_023525975.1. Lineage (NCBI taxonomy): Eukaryota > Viridiplantae > Streptophyta > Magnoliopsida > Asterales > Asteraceae > Smallanthus > Smallanthus sonchifolius. Next base: position 55,551,671 of record CM042033.1, on the reverse strand, counting down.
TGAAGTCTTTGAACTTCATAAATGGGAAAAGGGGATTGGGGTCGTTGAACCCCACAATGTCAGGTATAATGTATGGGTTATAAAGTTGGGTTAGTAACTTGTGTGTACACTTGTTTGAAGGTTAGTGATGGTATTGAAGTCTAAGAACGTCACAAGTAGTAATTGAGGTCAAGAACTTCACTTGCGTTGTTGTTGCTTGAAGTCTTGAACTTCACTAATATCGTGGTGATTTGAAGTCTTGGAACTTTACTCAGGAATGATATGATCATATAGAAGAGTTCTGAAGCCTAAGAGCCTCACATGGTTTGAATTGAGGTCATGATCTTCACAAGGTCGTTTGTGGTGTTTTGAGGTCTCTAGAACCTTACAAGGGTGTAAAGTCGGATTGGTAGGAGACTAACCAACCAAAGTATGTGTTAGAGGTCATTTTTATGATTGAGGATCCTGAATCTCCGACAATCTTCAATATCCTGACAGGTTTTAGTATCCTTAACATTTATATTGCTAACCGTTGTATCCTCCTTCTATCTTAATTTATTCGTAGGTAAAACATGTGGAGTCAATCTCATCCCTGAAGAATCGGTCAGGTAGTTAGAGAAAATGTGTGGAATATGCGCGAAGAGGCCAATAACGGTCATATTGGAAGACTTAGTAGACTCTGGGATTCTCGGATAGTTTGTTAGCTTCCATCTTGTATTTAATTTGTAGTAAGATCGAGTAGGAAGGACACTTCACAACACAAAAATCTCGTAAACTACTCTGTAACACATAGATCTCGATCATTTACTACTCACATTGTACTCTTTTTACTGATTTATACTAGAACAGGAGGCAAGTGACGATTAGTCACTTCTTGAGGTTTTATGCCGGAGATCCTCAAGGATTAAAGGCTTTCCTCGTACATAGTCGTGTCAACTTTTACATTTACGTTCATTATTTCATATTTTGATCTACCTCACATATTAAGTTTGGTTACAAAATTAGTCTTAATAATTTTTACCCAAAATAATTTGACGCCCACCGTGGGACAAGTGGTGCTTTTTATCTTAAAATCTTTATTAAAATTTGCTTTCGATCACTACTTTTCCAAAATTATTTCCAAAATGTCGTCCCAATCCAAGCCGGTTTCCTCTTCAACTCCATCTTCAAGCTCTGGGTTAAACAACCCGCTCCCTCCTCCTCCTTCATTCCAGAAAAAGAATGATAATCTGCCTAAGAAAACAACTTCTGCTGGTTTTTCAGGATCCGGATTGCCTGCTGGAGGACCTGTGTTTGTTTTGAACAACGACATCCTCACTTTGTTCTCAAAAGTGAAGCAGAAAGTGAAACAACAAGAAAAGACCAATCAGACGCTATTTAGGGAGCTTGAAAGGATAAAATAATCGAAGAAACCGATGGAGACAACAACTCCACTACACCCAAGGATCCTGAACCTTGACTCTGTAGGATTCTCTGGAAATCATCATGGAGACATCATCCTCATGCAGACTGGAACCGCTACAGTTGGTCCAACTCCGACTGTTAGAGTCACTACAAACAGGGATCTTAGAATCATCCCAGGATCATCACTACAGGATCCTAACATTCGTAACATTTTCAGTTAGTTTTTAAATACTAACGAACTTGCGCAGGATACAGGGATCAGTCCAGTCATGGCCAAAGAACTTAAGAAACTAAGGGATATGATCTCCAGCATTCTGGGTGTGGTCCAACCAATACCGGAGATATCCTCAACTAGTCACAGGATCTCAAGATTTTCTCCTCCAATATGTGATGCAGAGATCCCGAAACGCTTCCAAACTCCCAACATGAAGTTATATGACGGAACTACGGATCCCGAAGAACATGTCCCCCAATACAGGGAGAGAATGGAAATCAATCCCATTATATTAGATTTAAAGGAAGCTTGCTTATGCAAGGGCTTCGGGTCCACTCTAACAGGATCAACCTTAAAATGGTTGCTAAATGTTCCTCCTTTTTCAATAACCTCATTTGCTCACTCAGTCAATTTGTTTAATAATCAATTTTCTTGCAGTAGAACATTTGAAAGACTAACAAGTGATTTACCCAGAATGCTGGAGAATCCCTTTAGGATTATGTTAGCAAATATGGTCGGGAATCCCTAGATATCCTAAACCTCGACATCGCTACAGCAGTCCAAGCATTTAAAATGGGATTGAAGAAGGATTTCCCGTTCTACGAAGACCTTGTTATGAGTCCTTGGAGGAATCTTGACGAAGTCAGGAATCGAGCGCTAAGGTTCATAAGGCTCGAAGGTGACAAAAAGATACAACAAAGGATGGATGCTCCAATCAGCTACAATCAACCCAACCGAAAAACTGAATCTGCACCCTACAAACCTTACAGATCCAAGCCTTACTCCAAACCTGACAATCACAAAGTCAATGTCGTAGAGGATGACGAGGATGAAGAAGAGTATCCTAAGATATCTGAATACTATTTTTCTCTAGATAGAACATGTTTAATGTTTGCTATGCAGGATCTCGGTGAGAAGGCTAGGTGGCCACAGAAGAACGAAAAGAGCTCGGGATGGGATGATAAGTCCAAATGATGTGCATACAGTGAGGATTTCGGCCATGTGACTGAAGACTGCATCGCTTAGCGGAAGGAGATAAGCTACCTCCTGAGTAAAGGCCATCTCAAAGAATTCATGGGTAGAAGAAAGGAAAAAGCCAAGGATCATGACAGGATCCCCCAGAGAGCAACATCCCCACCACCGGATGCCAAGGTAATAAGTTTCATATCTAGTGGTTCTGAAATATGTTGTACTTCTTATTCCACAGCTAAAAGAAACGCTAAGGAAGCAAAGACGGAAAAAGGAGATAGACCTATCAGAACGTCAACCTTAATGGAGAAGAAAGTAATCTCTTTTGATGAGGAAGACAGAGACAACGTGTAGGATCCTCACCATGAAGGTTTGGTGATCACTCTATACATAGCCAACCACTTTATTCATAGGATCCTGATTGACGGAGGAAGTTCAGTAAACATTATACAGCTTGAAGTTCTAAAAAGGATGGGGATCCCTGATTATGAAATTATCTCAAAATCCTCAGTGTTGGTAGGATTAAGTGGAGAAGTTAAGAATACAGTTGGAGAAATAAAGCTTCCAATCTACATCGTGAGGGTAAACTCTATACAAAATTTTGTGTCATTGATTCTTTATGTTGCTATAATATTATCCCAGGGAGACCCTGGATACATGATATGAAAGCAGTACCATAGACATACCACCAGTGTGTTAAAATACCAACCCCTTGGGGGGTAGTGAAGATCAACAACGATCACAGGAAGCTAAAGACTGCTACACATCCTCAATAAAAGCTTCTACAAAAACAAGACATGCATAGCAATTAACGAAACAGGCCAGGGATGTTCTAGAAGCTAAAGAATAGGTTGTCAAAGAAATATCCCTGGACGCTGATGACCTAGATATTAAAATACTTGTAGGAACCAATATTCCTGAGGATATTGAGAAAAATCTCTTGGACTTCCTGAAGGGCAGAAAATCGACTTTCGCATGGAAGCATGAGGATATGATAGGTATATCCAAAAACATCATAACTCACAAACTTGGAATTGATAACAGTTTCAGGCCAATACATCAAAAGCGAAGGAAATTTGCTCCTGAAAGGAACGTGATCATCCAAGAAGAGGTGGAAAGACTCATTAAGTCCGGAATGATTAGGGAAGTAAAATTCCCAAGGTGGCTGGCCAATGTAGTAGTAGTACAGAAGAAAAACAGGAAGTAGAGAGTTTGTGTGGATTACACAGACCTTAACAAAGTGTGCCCTAAGGATCCCTTCCCATTGCCACGCATAGACTCGATGGTCGATACTTCAGCAGGCCATGAAATCCTGACTTTTATAGATGCTTCTTCGGGATTTTAGCAGATTCAAATGGAACCATCAGATCAGGAAGATACAGCATTCATGACCCCAACAGGTATTTACTGTTATAGAGCTATGCCATTTGGTCTTAAAAATGCAGGTGCCACGTATCAGAGATTGGTCAACATGTTGTTCAAAGACAAACTGGGGGACACCATGGAGGTCTATATAGATGATATGGTGGTAAAGTCAAAGAAAGCCGAGGATCATCTTAGGGATTTTAAAGACGCGTTCGATATCCTGGACCAGTATAACAGGAAGCTGAATACTTGAAAATGCCACTTTGGTGTGGGGGCAGGAAAGTTCTTGAGATACATGGTAACCAAGAGAGGGATAGAAGCTAGTCCATAGCATATTAAAGCAATCATCAATCTGAAATCCCCAACAAATACCAAGGATGTCCAGAGACTAACCGGAAGGGTAGTGGCAGTTAACCGATTTATTTCAAGATCCTCAGAGAGATGCAAGGAATTCTATGACATCTTAAAGAAGAACAAGCGATTCGAATGGGAAGAAAAGCATGAACAAGCGCTTCAAGCATTGAAGGAGTACCTGTCATCAGCACCTCTACTAATGAAGGTAAAGGATGGTGAACCATTATCTCTGTACTTGGCAGTATCCGGAAACTGTAAGTGCTATTTTGGTCAAGGATAATGAGGGACATCAGCATCCCGTCTACTATGTAAGTAAAAGCTTATTAGCCGCGCAGACAAGGTATTCTCATTTGGAAAAATTAATTTTAGCTTTAATAATGGCATCCACCAAACTTAGACACTTCTTTGAAATTCATACTATTCATGTTAAAACTAATTATTCTATTAAGTGTGTCTTAAGAAAGCTGGAGATGTCAGGAAGGATGGTAAAATGGTCCGTTAAACTCGGTGCCTATGATCTAGTGTATGAGCCTAGGATAGCAATAAAATCACAAGCACTGGCGGACTTTGTGGCTGATTTCAGTAGTGAAATTCAGCATGAAGCGGATCTTGAAGTCCAATAGTTGGAAGAAACCAGGGATAAGTGGACATTATTCACTGATGGTGCGTCCAATGTAAGGGGAACATGTCTAGGAATCATACTGAAATCACCACAGGGGGACATAATACCCCAATCAATCAGTTGTGAATTCCAAGCCACAAATAATGAAGCAGAATATGAAGCACTGATAGCGGGACTACAACTAGCTGGAGATGTGAAAATCAGGTATCTCCAGGTATATGTGGATTCATTATTACTCGCTAACCACTTTAACGGTTCTTATGCAGTTAAGGGCGAGAAACTAGGCCAGTATCTTGAAATAGTCAAGAATTTGGCAAAAGAATTCAAGATTTTTAATATAACACAGGTACCCAGAGAAGATAATGCAGAGGCTGATGCCTTAGCAAATCTTGGATCAGCTCTTAAGTTACCGTTAGATGTGAAGATCCCAATTATACACATCATGAACCCTGCAATCAGCATAATAGAGTGCAAGGGAAATGAAGTGTTAAATACAGAAGAATTTGAGATCCAAGACAAAGATCAAGGATCCTGGATCCTGCCTATTAAAAAATATTTGCAAGATGGTGAGATCCCAAGTAACGAAAAGAATCACAAAGCTTTTCGTATGAAGGTATATCGCTTCATTATTATACATGATATTTTGTATAGAAAATCTATTACAAGTCCATACTTGAGATGTCTGGGGAATCCCGAGATAGACGAAGGAGATTGCGGTAATCATACCAGAGGCAGAGCACTATGTTCCAAGATCCCGAGGACAGGATATTATTGGCCAACTATGAGAAAAGATGTTGTGACGTATGCTCAGAAGTGTGACGCTTACAAGAGACACATCAATGTACCTCATCAGCCGGCTGAACCTATGTATCCTGTCATTTCCCCATGGCCATTCATGAAGTGGGGGATGGAGATAGTTGGTAAACTACCCAAAGCACTAGGAGGAAAAGTATTCATGTTAGAAATGAGCGATTACTTCTCCAAATGGATAGAAGCTGAAGCCTTTGTTCAAGTCAGGGAAAATGAAGTATTTTCGGTTATAAAGCGCAATATCCTGACAAGATTCGGGATCCCGGCAGAAAATGTGTGTGATAATGGATCTCAGTTTATTGGCAAAAGAACAATGAATTTCTGTGCTTGCTGGGGGATAAAAATGATAACTTCCACTCCCGTACATCCTCAGGCAAACGGACAAGCAGAATCCAGTAACAAGATCATAATGAATAACCTCAAGAAGAGATTGGACGCCAAGAAGGGAAGATGGGCAGAGGAATTACCCTTCGTCCTCTGGGCAGATAGAACAACCGCAAAGAATGCAACGGGTCAAACTCCATTCTCGTTAGTATTTGGAATTGAAGCAGTGATCCCCACTGAGATGGTGATCCCTACGGCAAGATCCAGCCTTCAAAATCCTGAAACCAACAGTGAAGCCCTAGCATAGGATCTTGATACTGTTGATGAGCTCAGAGATCTCTCCAAAGTTCGTATTGCATTTTATAAACAACGGATAGCAAAATCATACAACAAGTATAAAAAAATGATCAGAAGATTCCAAGTAGGTGACCTGGTATTGAGAAGAACATTTCAAAATACTATCGATCTCAACGAAGGAAAGCTTGCACCGAAGTGGGAAGGTCCGTATTTGATAGACTCAGAAGCAGGCAAGGGAGCCTACTGGTTAGCTACAATGGAAGGAGAGATACTGCCAAGATCCTGGAATGCTATCCATCTCAAAGAGTATTTCATGTAAGTTAGAACTTAAATTCTAACTAAGACTGGTATGTCTTCTATCCCTATTTATTTTTATCGTTATCTTTTGTTTTATCAAAGTACTGACTTGAGCGTTCGAGGGGTGTTAGCCAGGCTAACACCCACCTTCACCAAGTTTCAATGTTTTGCAGGGAGGATCCCCAAGGATCCTGACAAAAGCATTAGAGACTGGCCATCTCTCTAAGTTTAAGGTATTCCAAATCCCTTCAAAGGTTTAAAGGTCTTCACCTTTCTACGAATTGAGTTTAAACACTTCACATGGATGCACGATATCCAAGTATATTTCAAGGTGGTGCGACCAATCCATGTAACAGTGGCTAATAATTTCATCATTGTCGGCTAAATGTTTGAGCTCACGAATATATTCAATGGCATAACACGACCAATGTTATTCATCGGGCTTGTCCCAAATATTTAACACTTGCGTGTTAACATAAGTTTTTGGCTTATCCCAAGTTTTTAACACTTATGTGTTAGCTCAAGAATTGGCTTGTCCCAAGTATTTAACACTTATGTGTTAACTCACGTTTTGGCTTGTCCTAAGTATTTAGCATTAATATGATGACTCAAGATCCCGACACTCAAGCGGATTGTGGACATCCCTAAGAATTCTAAAGTAGGATTACTAAGTAAACAATTTGATTGACAGCTATACATAGGGGACAACTAAAAGCTATCATACTTTGAGTCTGTTTGGACTCCCTATCATTATTTGGTATGTATATCTACCCGGCCTGATTCTCAATAAAGGTATTTACTTAAAATTACTTGCTAATTTTCAATTTTGGGTAAACCCAAAAGATTGATGACTAAGTCATGGTATGTTTATAACTATGTTCTTCCGAACTATTTATTAGGAGCAAACTACGTTTTTCTAAATCAAAGTTTAACAAAAACCTATGATGTTATTTACGAATATCCAATAAGGATCCGATATCCTAAGAAGATACCTAAACCTATTTTTCCAAGTATCATAAGGCTTAATTGCCTAAAGATCCTAATTTTCTAGAATACCAAACACACAACGACCATGGCATATAGTCATAAGTTATTTAAAATATTAAGAGTGTAGGAGAATCAGTGATTCAGGCTTCATCCAAAATCTGGACCCATCCACCCGAATCATGAACCATCAGTCAAAAGTTAAAATTGTCTATCCCAAACTGGGATCCCCAAGACAGAAAAATAAATTGCTTTAAGATAGCAACCATGATCAACCAAATTAAATAACCACAAAGTCCAGGGCTTAGGACTAGGAATCATTGCCATGGACAACCTGCTTCTCACCATCCCCAGCTCCAATGTCCTCAGCAACCTTGCTTGTCTCCACCGCTTCACCACCAAGGTTAGCTAGAGAAGTGCGCCATCCTTGAAGATCCCAAGTTGCAAGGTCAAAGCCCTCCACAGCATCCTGCTCCACCATCTGGATCCTAGACTGAAGAATAGCCATGGCAGCGGATTTTTTGGCATCCTCCATAGTATCCTGCAATTTCTGTTCATACTGGGTTGAGTTCTCTTACAGCTTCTCCTTCAGAGTCTGGATCTACTTCTCCATGAACTTGGACTTGGCAGAAGAGATCTTCTTCATGTCCTTAAGCTTCTCTTGGGCCTCCTCAGCACACTTCTCCGCATTTACCAAATTGACGCTCATCTTCTCAAGGCCCTGCAAGATTTAGATACATTAAAAAAATTTGGATCCTGACATTAAAATAGGGATACCTGATGTGTTGCAAAGCACACATGCATTTCCCTTGTATTTCGTAGCGTTTTCGTGTGCTCTTAGAGTCGTTTTGAGTCATTTATAGCTTGTACTTAGTTATGCTATGTTTTATAGGTATTCTGGAAGAATTTGAGCTTAAACGATCAAGACGTGTGAAGAAAAAAGCACACGAGAACCCGGCAAAAGTCAGGAAAAAGTTCAAACTTAGAAGAGCCATATCTCGGGCTAGAAAATTAGTTAAGGGGCCCATAATTTATCGATTTAGGGTATTTCGATTAGAAGAGTTCAAAAATTCAGTAATCTCCCGCGGTACGCGAGATATGGGGCTCATTCCCTTGCGGTATGCGAGGGACAGGAAAACCTACGTGACTATTTAGTCTCTCGCGATACGCGAGAGACTTGCCAGAACCTGCGGTACGCAAGAGACCCCAGATACAGGTATTTTTGCCTATTTTCATGGTATAAAAGGTTAGGACTCATTCTAGGGTTTAATAATCGAATTTTAGCCGTCAGATGACGATCTTAGGGCGATTTTGGAGCTTAGGAGGTCGATTGAAGAGAAAAGATTAAGACTTTGCTTCCGGGTTCGTTAGTATTAGCGTTTTCGATTGCAAGATTTGATTTTTATCTTTGTTGCTTGTGTTTGAAACCATGAGGATTTCTTATTCTTCTGTTTTGATGTGTTTGAGTATGATTTTAGGCTAAAACCTTGATACTGCCTAGGTTTATGATGAATACTGTGTTAAAGTTATGATTTTTATCGGTTTTGGATTCTATTTGATGGTTTATGATTTTGTAAAGGATATTGATCTGTTTATTGTGATGTATATGCATGTTTAGATCTGATTTGTGTTTGATTATTGATTCCGTACGTTGATTGTGGATGTCTTCTAGCTTGATTTGCGTATCTAGGTCATAGACTTTAGGGTTTGTGATCGTTTATGTGGTTTGCTAGAGATAGTAGCCATAGGAGTTGTGATTGACTGTGGATTAGAATTGAGTGTTCTTCCTAGTTCAATACCCGAGAGGTGAGAAGTAGTTGTCTAGTATTCGTCATTAGGAATCCGAGTGTCAGCTGTCTGAGAGGAAGTTGGTATTAGGTGTCTAGTGATTGTTGCTAGTTCAAATCATAGTTGTTATCTTGAGATTACCCCGTGCGTTCTTCGAATGTATGGTGGACAGTGAGACTGAGAGGTGATATGTATATTTGGGTACTTGATCATTATTAGAGATACTGAAAGGTGATCCAACCATCTGGTGAGTTAGTACGCTTTAGGTTCCTAAGTTGGTGACACCCTAAGAGTGATTAGGGATCCACTAGGTAGTGTTTATCTGTCATCCTTAGAAACCCAGATCCATCATAGTTTCCAGAACCGGTAGAAGTTGTGCTTTGCAAGTAGGATTTCGACCTAGGTGGTATTCTTTCCATTATCTGATTTCACCTTAGTTCTTCATCTTGATAGCTTGAGTCGATCTTTAGTTTGCTGCATGAGTAGTTAATCCTTAGTGTAGTCAACCCCCCAATCAATCATTATTTAGTCTGAGTTAGAGTCAAAGTCTAGTATTAGTATTTAGTGTCTCTAGGGTTCGATATTCTGGTTTACCATTAAGCTGTGCTACACTCGATAGGTACACTTGCCTGCTAGTGCGGTTTAGTCGAATGTACTCCATTTATTACTTAGGAGTCTAGGTTAGGTTTTATTAGTTTTATATAGCCCGTCTGGGCGACATCAATACCAGAAATCACTTACCAGGTTTAGCAAAGATTGCAATTTCTTGACAGTCTCGGTGGAATCCATGCCCTAAAAAAATCTCAAGATCCACCATGTCCGTTGTCTTTCTTTCTTGCTCCCTGAGGCTTTGGAGCGGAGCAGTGGAATTCGGGATTTGGTGTTTGGAGGCGTAGGACCCACTTTCTTGATGACAGTGGCCCCTGATAGAAGGCTATCAAGATCAGACAAGGCAAACTGGGAGCTTGACTTCGGGATTCCTACATAATGCGTGTAAACTATATATATATATTTATACGTATTTTACACAATTAGTTTTAAAAAAGGTTTTCACCAAATACTAATCACACACACCGGGCAGTGTACCCGTCGGATAGCAATATAGTAAAGGTAAGAACCGGATATCAATCCGTGGACACGGTGGAATGCGATAATAAACCGGGACTAAAATTCAATCAAGTATGGATTAAAGATGTTTAAGTTGATTTTTTTAATTAGACTAATATGTAAGAATATAAAACTAAACTAAATCACAAATCAAACAATCAAGGAGAAAATATCACTTCGGTGTCGAATCCATTTAGAGTACATTCAATACATTCATAGAAACATGGCAAATACACGATACATAAATTGACTAAATTCTCGTCAAAGATATCTAATCAAATGACTATTTGGAAAGCTAGCATGAATTACACAAACCAACCACCTAAAGTCATACAATGAGGCTCACGTGTTTAATAATCATGTCAATGTTTATAAAGATTAAACTAGCTTCCGATTAAGGTACACTAATCCAACAACTAGTTGGAAAGATAATATGAACAACACACTATCCACCTCAAGTTGATTAATTTAGACAACAATATGCATTTCTTCAACATACAATGTTCATATAAAGGTTATATAAATCAGGAGGATGTGTCAACAATTCCTAGATAAACATAATACTAAATATGACACATCATAACAAATACTTTATCTTTCCAAACATAAGCATAAGGTTACACATACAAATATAATGATTCATAAACAAGACTTCATTCACCATTCCTAGTCAAATGCCATAAACTAGTATAATTACATACACCAATCCATGAATATAAGCATAAATCATAAGTTTTCCAACATAATATGACATACACAAATACAAGTCTTGTAAACAACTCAAAATACTTGAATACATAATTTCATTAAAGAATAATCATACGGTTGTCATAACATTAACACAATAATTGCCAATAATCCATGAATGTTGTCAAATGTATCTAAACTTCATCTAAACCAAAGTGAACATGAGTTTTAGCTCATCATGAGCATCAAAATTACAAATAAGTAGGGAAAAATAGTGAGAAACATGATATAAAACAAGAATCAAACCACTCCTCCAAGCCTAGATGTTGTTGTTGATGTATGGTGATCCTCTTGATGTTGTATCCTCTCCAAGAATCTTGAAATATGGCTGGAACAAAGAAAACTCGAGCTGGAACAATAGGTTTTTCCACTGGGTTGCAGAATGCCTGAATGAGAATTAAGTTTTGTTTAAATAGAAAAGGAGGAGGCACGACCGTGCCAGGAGAGAAGGCACGACCGTGCCTAGTACAAGGACGCGGTCGTGTCTAGGTCTTGGCACGACCGTGTGACAGAGGTTTGACCGATCCGTAGCTTCCATTTGGTACCACTGATCGAGGACGTACGACTGTTCAGAATCACGAGATGACACGCGACCGTGGGCGGCCAAGGCACGGTTGTGCCTTGGAATTTGGCTTGGCGCGGTCGTGCCAGATGTGGGCGCGACCGTGCCTAGGGTTTTGGAGCTTGGCACGACCGTGCCAAATAGGGGCACGACTATGCCTCCATCACAGAAACCCTAAAACTTCACTTGTTTATCCTGGAGTCTTCTTGTTTATTCACCAAGCTTCACAAAAACCTACAAAACAGGAAATGAAGCAAATAAGTGTCTAAACATTGGATATAACCAAGAATTGATCATTAAATGAGCGAAGTTTTATGCCAAAAAGGTGTAAATACTAACACATCAAACAACCCCACACTTGAACATTGCTTGTCCTCAAGCAAGAAATCAAAATGAAACAAAACTTCCAACGACACTATGAATCAAATCGGGGAAACCGTAAGCATTAATAAACTTATAAAGGTTTGAAAAGATTTTCAAGAAATACAAAATTAACTAAATGAAACCCAATGAGCCCAATGACGTGATAACCGAATGAGCAAATGAATATGCCTATGAAATCATTAGCATGCAACTTTATGCTTCTCACAATGTTCACACACACTCGGGAATATATATGATCATACAAGTAATGGAGTATGTATAGAACACTCAAATTCCAAGACAATGAATCATGTATAAATCATAAGCTTGCTAAAAGATCAAATCTCTACCAACTAACATGAAACAAAGCACAAATCAAGAGGGCTTTAAATGGGTTGTAATTTGGCAATGGCTAAGGGTAAGGAAGTGGAATTTAAAAGTGGCTAAATGGCTAAAAACCCGGCGGCTATGCTAACTCAAAAACTAAAATAACATCTAATAAGAAAAATAAACTAGCTAATGCTTCCGTATAGATAAGAGCTAACAACTGAATTATTTCCATCTTTGCTCACAAAATTGCTCTAATCGGCTATAATTCACCTAATTTTGGTGAATTTTTTTTTTTACTATTTCTTTTCTTTCTTTTGAAGGGAACTAAGTCAATATGCATATTTCCTTAGCTAAAAACTTCTCAAGAATTTGAAGATTACAACAAAATAAAAGCTATAAAATTAACACTAACCGACCGGATTTCTAACACGTGCGAAAAATAAATGAAAAAGGCTAATGAAGGTTTGAATGTGGTGTAATGTGGGTAATAAAAGAAAACGACAGGATAGGCTCAACGTGGCTAACTAGTGGATGTGTTCGGGTGATGGAAAAATAAAAATAAAAGGCTAACAAAGTGGTTTATCCTAATGCCTCAATCATTTTTATGCAATATTTATGTTCATGATTTCGAAATGTATACTAAAAGCAAGTTCTAATAAGCATGAAACATCCGACGCACTCAAATCCGCAAAAAACGAGAGCAAACAATGTCTAAAGCTATCAAGGCTCAAAAATAAACTCACGGAAACGGAAAGGAATGGGTGTAAGCAAAAGGTTACATGCAATTCATTCGTTTAGCCCACTAAAACTCATGGTTATCACAAAAAATTTGGGGTTTGACTCGATGGAATTTCTATTTCAATTGCTTCCGAAAAATCAAACCTCTATTATTTATTAAAAAATTGTGAATGCTAAACGGTTAACTTTTATTATATTTTTGTGTTTTTCAATTTTATAAAACTGATTTAGTGTCGATAAAAATTATGAAGGAAGATTTTACAAAAAAATTGAAGTGATAGAATGCTCAAAAGGACAAACATCGCGCGAATAAATTCCCACCCTACACTTAGAATTCTACATTGCCCTCAATGTAGAACAAAAATAATGTAAATCAAAGAATAATCACCCAACCCCACACTTAGAAATATACATTGCCCTCAATGTATACAAAAACATGCAAAGCAAAATGGAATGCAATGCAATGAAGCGTGAAGGGAGAACTGAAACTTCCCTCGTGTCGATCATGGTACACGCAAAAAGCCTACCCACAAAAATGACGTTCCACGAAGTTCCACAATTCCAAGATCTAATCAAGACTAACAACATCAAACACATATCAATAACATCAAGCCAAAATATCAACATAAATGAAACGACAAATATATATAACAATACATGGAAATAAAAGTACAACAAAAGAACAACATAAAACGCCGAAGCGTGATACAAGAGTTTGTACAAAATACAAGAAAGTACAACTCACAAAAATGATACCAAAATGCAATAGGAGGTACTACTCCCACTGCACACCCTCAAGTTCGATGCCGGTGGCCCCGCCTCCCTCGCCTCCTGCGGCTGGTGGTGATGGTGGTGGTGACTGAAGATGCGGTGTCGATGGTGGTGGCTGCTGATGCGGTGGAGATGGTGGTGGCTGCTCGGGCAGCTGCTCCGGCTGCATAAAGAATGGGAGGGGAACCACGTATGGTGCCCCGCCAGCAGCAGCAGCGCACTGGACCTCATACTGCTAGGTCCAGTAAAGCAAGAACAGGTCCTGTGGAATAACAACCGTAGGCGGCGGTTGCGGCAGAGGCGGAGGAGGCTGCTGGTTGGGCTCATGATGCTCGTGCCCCTGCTCCTGCTGAGCAACGTGTGCCTGATGGGCGGCGGCGACGGCCTCGGCCTCGGCCTGCACAAGATCTGGATCGGGACCCGGACGGTCTGGATCCCACGTCCGTCCCCGTCTATCTACCAACCTGATCCCTCCTGCGCCGCGACGAGCTACATGCATGTTTCGCAGTGTCTGCACGCTCATCACGACGGTCTCTGCCACAAGGGTCAGGTCCCCTATCAAATCATCGGTCAATAGCTGGAAGTGCCTAGCCAGCTTGGTCACGAAGTGACCTCCACAGATCGCGCTGGTGACATCGCGCCCTGAGCTGTTTACCAAATACCTCGCGATAGAATGCGCAAGATTGCAGGTGCGCGGGCGTACAAGGCAAAATAGGTAAAACAGCTCCCTAAGGTTCACTACTGTCTCCCCCTGACCTCTCCCAGAAATAAAATAAACAATGCAACGATGGAGAACACGGTGCAAGGGATCCCGAACGCTCGAAGCCTTGGTCAAACTCGGATCATACATCCCGAATCCAAACTCGTGCCAGAACTGGTCCTTGTCCTCCTCTGTCGAAAACTCGGTGATGCCATCGGTGAATATCTCAGTATGAAGCTCCTGCCTCGTATACAGGCCCAATAATCTCCCGAACCTAGCTACTGACATCACTCGCCACTCCCTTCCTAGCTTAAACCTAATCGTCTCCGGCTGCTCTAAGTCTGCGCAAGGATAATAGAACTCATAAGTGGAGAAAAACTCCATCACAAGCTCGACATACTGGATCACGTGAAGTCTAAACAAGAGGCGCCATGGGGCGGTGACGGGGTACGGTCGCACCTGGGAAGGGGCACGACCGCGCCAAGGCCAAAATTCAAGCCCACGGTCGCGCTGTGGCCGACCACGGGCACAATTTCTTGTCAAAACGACCGCGCTAAGTGCGAAGCACGACCGCGCTAAGGCCAAATTCAAGAGGCACGACCGCGCTCGACAGAGGCACGACCGCGCCTGACCATACCAAGTCCACCTGGGATTGAAAATCCGAGCACGACCGCGCCTGGTCTGGAGCGCGACCGTGCTCAACCCATTTTAGGGTTTCCAGAATTCAAATTTTTGCCATTTTAATCATGTTTTATAAGAGGTTTTGTGGCATAGAATCCGAGGGGACATGTGTTACCCAACCCAACTAACTATCATAACTAATCGGACAAAAATTACAAAACCTAAACTAGCTCAAATTTCGATTTCTAGGGAGAAATCCTAGGGCTAAATACAAATGCAAAAGAAAAGAGGGGCCGAAGACGTACCTTAGATTGCGGAGAAGGAAGTAACACGGCGAAAGTTAGGGAGAATCGCACGTAGGGGGGGGGGGTTCGGTGGTTGGAAATGAAAAATGAAAAGTCTCTGCTTTGAAACCAATTTGAACTGCCCCAACCTCTTAGGCACGACCACGCCAGGTGCTTAGGCACGACCGCGCCAAATGCTTAGGCACGACCGTGTCTCTAACCCAACGGACAGAAAAACCTGAGTTTATTACTGCTTGAACCCAACCCGACTGCGATTCTTCCAAACTAAAATGTTTAAAAATTCAGAGAACATACCTGAGACATCTTAATCACTAACCAAAGTCCGCTTGATCCAAAACACGTTTCGATCACCTAAAATAAAAAATAAATGGTAAAATCCTAAAAAATAAAGAAAATAAAAATAAGAAAATAAACATAGAAACAAGATCTAAAAATTGTTACCACAGATGATACCGGAACAGGCTAAAAGTTTATTAACGAGTTGTTAGCTAGACTCAAGTCCCCGAATTCATTTGTCCTTGGGGTGGAGGTCAACTACCTCCAATGCCGGGTCAACCGGTCCGTCAATGTATGGTTTAAGACGATGACCGTTGACCTTGAAGATCCTCTCATCTTCGTGCTCAATCTCGACGGTCCCATAAGGAAACACCTCCCTAACCGTGTAGGGACCCTTCCATCGGGACTTCAACTTCCCGGGAAATAATCGCAACCTAGAGTTGTAAAGCAAAACACGACCACCCACTCGGAATTCCTTCTTGTCCTTCAAGTGTCGGTCATGTAAACTCTTAGTGCGCTCCTTGTAGATCGTGGAGTTTGCATAGGCTTGATTTGTCAACTCATCAAGCTCATGAATCTGAGTGAACCGGCTCTCTCCCGCGCTCACCAAGTCAAGATTCACCGCCTTCAATGCCCAATAGGCCTTTTGCTCCAACTTCACCGGAAGATGGCACGCCTTCCCATAGATCAACCTAAATGGTGTGGTACCAATAGGCGTCTTATAGGCAGTTCGAAAGGCCCAAAGTGCATCATCTAACCTATCCGACCCATCCTTACGGTTCTGACCAACCGTCTTCTCTAGAATCCGCTTTATGCCCCGGTTTGTGACCTCTACCTGTCCACTGGTCTGTGGATGGTAGGCTGTGGAGAATCTATGGTTCACACCATATCGTGATAGAGCCTTCTCCAACTGGGCGTTGCAGAAGTGGGTCCCACGATCACTGATAAGGGCTTTGGGGGCACCAAAGCAAGAGAACAGCTTCTTCAGAAATTGAACAACCACCCTAGCATTATTAGTAGGCAAGGCTTGAGACTCGGCCCACTTAGAAACATAGTTAACAGCGACTAGGATATACCGGTTGCCACGAGAAGCTGGGAAAGGTCCCATAAAGTCAATACCCAAGACATCAAAAATCTCACAAATCTGGATGCTGTTCTGGGGCATCTCATTCCTCGACGAAATGTTGCTCACCCTCTGGCAAGCATCACAAGCTCGGATCATCTCATGAGCGTCCCGGAAGATGGTAGGCCAGAAGAAACCGGCGTCAAAGACCTTCTTCGTGGTCAAGGTAGCTCCATGATGTCTACCCGTCGGGCCTGCGTGGCAGTGTCTAAGCACCTGATGTGCCTCATCTCCAAAGACACACCTACGCACGATCTGATCAGCCCCGACTCGAAACAAATAGGGATCCTCCCAAAGATAGTGCTTCACATCCGCAAAGAACTTTCGCTTCTGCTGATGCATCACAATCCCACTAGCAAGAAAGTTTGCAAAATCAGCAAACCATGGACACTCCTCATCCTGTGTCTGTATGTGCATGAGAAACTCATGGGGAAAATTGTCATTTATGGATGACCCCACAAATTCAGATGAAGCTGAGCACTCAAGATGGGACAAGTGGTCCGCTGCGACATTCTCCGCGCCCTTCTTATCGCGGATCTCAATGTCGAACTCCTGAAGCAGCAAAACCCCCCGGATTAGCCGGGGTTTGGCATCCTGTTTGCTGAATAGGTGCCGATGGGCTGCATGATCGGTGAATACAATGGTCTTTGATAGGACGAGATAAGACCGGAATTTATCGAAAGCGAAGACAACGGCTAGGAGCTCCTTCTCTGTCGTGGTGTAATGCTCCTGTGCGTCATTGAGCATCTTGCTCGCATAATAAATTGGGTGAAACTGCTTCTCTCTCCTCTGTCCTAAGACCGCCCCAACAGCGAAGTCACTCGCGTTACACATGATCTCAAATGGCAGCTTCCAATCAGGAGCCACCATGATAGGGGCATTCACCAACTTCTACTTTAAAAAATCGAATGCACTGAGGCACTCGTCGAAGAACACGAACTGGGCTTCCTTCTCAAGAAGCTGGGTCATCGGTCGGGAAATCTTAGAAAATTTTTTGATAAAACGCCTGTAAAAGCCCGCGTGACCAAGGAAGCTCCGAATAGATTTCACAGAGGTCGGCGGGGGCAGCTTAGATATGGTGTCAATCTTAGCTCTATCAACCTCAATCCCCGCACGTGAAACCTTGTGCCCAAGCACAATGCCCTCCTTCACCATGAAGTGGCATTTCTCCCAGTTCAACACCAGATTGGCCTCTTTACACCTAGCCAACATCCTCTCCAGATTCTTGAGGCAATGATCAAAGGAACTCCCAAACACAGAAAAGTCATCCATGAAAACCTCCATGGAGTCCTCAATTATATCATGGAAAAAGGCCACCATGCAACGCTGGAAAGTGGCCGGAGCATTACACAATCCAAAGGGCATCCGCCGATAAGCAAATGTGCCATAGGGACATGTGAATGTCGTCTTCTCCTGATCCTCAGGAGCAATCGAGATCTGGAAGTAGCCTGAGAATCCATCGAGGAAACAATAGAACATCTTTCCCGCTAATCTCTCCAACATCTGATCAATGAACGGGAGGGGAAAATGATCTTTCCGAGTAGCATCATTGAGTTTGCGGTAATCGATGCAAACTCTCCAACCGGTGATAGTACGAGTAGAAATCAGCTCATTCCTCTCGTTGGTGATGACAGTCATGCCTCCCTTCTTAGGGACAACCTGAACCGGGCTAACCCAAGGTGAATCGGAGATGGGATAAATCAAACCAGCATCCAGTAACTTAATCACCTCCTTCTTCACTACCTCCTGCATGTTCGGGTTCAACCTCCTTTGGTGCTGCACAGCGGGCTTGTAGTCATCCTCCATAAGGATCTTATGGGTACAGAAAGAGGGATTAATTTCCTTAATGTCCATAATCCTCCATGCAATAGCCTGCTTGTGCTGCTTCAGCACCTCCGGTAGCCTCTCCTTCTCATCACTCGTCAAATCAGAGGCGATAATGACAGGTAATCGAGATTCACCATCTAAAAAGGCATACTCCAAATGGCTCGGGAGCTCCTTAAGCTCAACAGCAGGTGGGTCCTCAATAGAAGGCCGCTCAATCGGCTCAGACTCTCTATCAACCATAGCAAAAACCGCTGAACACTGGGGAAACTCATAGCTCTCCTGGCTATGCAACTGCTCATCAAACTGATCCTCACCAAATGGATCAAATGTCTCCCCCCTACAATCTGGGTGTCCAGGGACTCCTCCTCAGCTGTGTCCTGGAGATGATCACTCACACAAGAATAAACAGCCTCAACAAAGTAAAGTGAATCATCCTGATTCTGGGTATGCTGCATGGATCTCCCTACATAAAAGGTCACTTCCTCTTCATCCACCCTCAATGTAAGCCTCCCCGAATACACATCAATCAGGGCCTTGGTAGTGGCCAGGAACGGTCGACCTAGGATAATAGGGACATTCTTGTCCTCACCCATGTCCAGAATCACAAAGTCTACAGGAAACACAAAACGATCAACCTTAACCAACATATTCTCCACTATCCCTCGCGGATACTTGACCAAGCGATCGGCCAGCTGGATACTCATGCGTGTCGGTGTAGGTTCTCCCAACTCAAGCTTAGCAAAGACCGCATATGGCATGAGGTTAATGCTAGCACCAAGGTCAGCTAAGGCGTTGCTAACCGACAAGCTACCTATCAAGCAGGGGATGGTAAAACTCCCCGGATCTCGTCTCTTCTCCGGTAGCTTGTTCTGAATCACCGCCGAACACTCCTCATTCAGCGTCACCTGAGATAACTCCTCCAATTTCCTCTTATTTGTGAGGATATCCTTCAAGAATCTCGCATACTTAGGCATCTGAGCTAGAGCCTCCACAAATGGTAAGTTGATATGCAACTGCTTAAACAACCCTAGAAACTTACCATACTGCTCCTCCATCTTCTGCTTCTTCAATCTGCTTGGGTATGGAACGGCGGGAGTATAATCTCTCACAGGCTCGCGAGGGCGCAATGTGCTCGCCGATTTACCCCTCGGCGGTGTCTCATCAGGAATGTCAATCACAACCTCCTCCTCAGATGACTCGTGCATAGGAACCTGTGGATCCGGTCCTGTGTCTCTACCGCTCCTCAAAGTGATGGTCTTCACATGAGCATTGGGATTGGGCTCAGTGTTGCTAGGCAGGCCACCTGGCGGTCTCTCAGAAAGAAGCTTCGCGATCTGCCCGACATGGTTCTCTATGGTCTGGATCGAAGCTTTCTGATTCCTCAACTCAGTCTCATGCGTGTGGAAACGCTCCTCCATGTACCGGTTCTGTTTCTCTGCCAACTGATTCTGACTCTCTGAGTTGGCAAGTAGCCGTGCAACCATGTCCTCTAAACTGGATTTACCCTCAGGTGCGGGTGGTGGACCGCTGTTAGAACCTTGGCCTTGAAACTGGCCCTGCTGCGGTCGAAACTGGGAACTCTGTCCCTGAGACTGGTGGGAATGATGCTAGAATGGGGGGCGCTGAGTGAATCCGGGTGGCTGCTGGCTATTGTTGCCAGACTTCCAACTAAAATTCGGGTGATTCCTCCACCCCGGATTATATGTGTTGCTGTAGGGATTATTCTGGGGGTGATTCTGGTTGGATATGAAATCAACCTGCTCGTGGGCCCCCTGATCCCCAACCTGACAAGCACTCGTGGGATGCGCCCCACCACAAAACTCACACAAGGACTGGGCCTTGTGGACATGCATCTGATTAATCTTGGTGGAAAGTGCTTCCACCTGGGCAGCTAAAGAGGTAATTCCATCCACGTGATGGACACTTTGCCTCTGGGTTCTCGCTCGGGAAGTATGCTGAGTGTAGCTCTTCGATGCCACCTTCTCTAGCAAGTCATACGCCTCCTGGGGTGTCTTTGTTCCAATGTCTCCACCCGCGTATGCGTCAATCAGCTGCTTCCCAGTCATCTCTAGACCATTGTAGAAGGTCTCACACTGCTGCCACTTCAACAATCCATAGTGGGGAACCTTCCTCATCAGTTCCTTGAATCTCTCCAACGCCTCATAGATTGTCTCCCCGTCGTCCTGTTGGAAAGAAAGAATCCTAGCCCTCAACTTTGATGTTTTCTCCGGAGGGAAGTACTTTTCTAAGAATTTAGCGGCCATCTGGTCCTAAGTATTAATAGACCTAGGGGGAAGTGACAGTAACCAAGCCTTGGCTCGATCCCGTAAGGAAAACGGGAACAACCGGAGCAGAATAGCATCGTCGGTTGCGTCACGAATTTTGAAAGTGGCGCAAATCTCTAAGAAACCGACCAAATGAGTATTAGGATCCTCGTGATCCTTGCCATCGAACTGACACATGTTCTGCACCATCTGTAT
Source organism: Smallanthus sonchifolius (assembly GCA_023525975.1). Taxonomy (NCBI): domain Eukaryota; kingdom Viridiplantae; phylum Streptophyta; class Magnoliopsida; order Asterales; family Asteraceae; genus Smallanthus; species Smallanthus sonchifolius. Next base: position 55,530,314 of record CM042033.1, on the reverse strand, counting down.
AATGCTGGATTTGATCTCGAACTGATGTGCTCCGACCGTCGGCCTATTGATGCTCGATTCCAAACCCTCAAGTGTTGGTTTGCCAAAATCCGAAAGCGTCCGACCCGCATCCTCGTTCGCCATCTCCTCTACCTCGTCAACAACAACCTCGTCAACAACAACCTCGTCAAATTCGAGTAACCGGGCCATAAATCGGGAACGGGCTCGCAATCTCCGATGAAGATCACGCTCCGGCTCGGAAGACGGCTCAGGAACCTCCTCGACGGGAGTTGAGAACATACACGATCTGCACGACAAGTTAGATTTAAATACGCGAACCTAGGACAAAGAAAACACAAGTTAGACAAAAACAAAAATAAAACAACAAAAAAAATAAAATAATAATAAAAAATAAATAAATAAATAAAAAATTGAAAATAAAAATAAATAATGGGATAAAAACCAAGATATATATATATACAAATGAAGCTAAAAATAACAAGTAAAATGAGAAAAATAACTATACACAGAAAATTGCAAATAACAACAAGAAAACACGATATTCACAAAAATATATATACTAAATGACTAAAAATTAATTCCAATCGTTCTCGCAAAACCGTTTCCCCGGCAACGGCGCCAAAAACTTGATGCGTGTAAACTATATATATATTTTTATAAGTATTTTACACAATTAGTTTTAAAAAGGGTTTTCACCAAATACTAATCACACACACCGGGCAGTGTACCCGTCGGATAGCAATATAGTAAAGGTAAGAACCGAATATCAATCCGTGGACACGGTGGAATGCGATAATAAACCGGGACTAAAATTCAATCAAGTATGGATTAAAGATGTTTAAGTTGATTTTTTTAATTAGACTAATATGTAAGAATATAAAACTAAACTAAATCACAAATCAAACAATCAAGGAGAAAATATCACTTCGGTGTCGAATCCATTTAGAATACATTCAATACATTCATAGAAACATGGCAAATACACGATACATAAATTGACTAAATTCTCGTCAAAGATATCTAATCAAATGACTATTCAGAAAGCTAGCATGAATTACACAAACCAACCACCTAAAGTCATACAATGAGGCTCACGTGTTTAATAATCATGTCAATGTTTATAACGATTGAACTAGCTTCCGATTAAGGTACACTAATCCAACAACTAGTTGGAAAGATAATATGAACAACACACTATCCACCTCAAGTTGATTAATTTAGGCAACAATATGCATTTCTTCAACATACAATGTTCATATAAAGGTTATATAGATCAGGAGGATGTGTCAACAATTCCTAGATAAACATAATACTAAATATGACACATCATAACAAATACTTTGTCTTTCCAAACATAAGCATAAGGTTACACGTACAAATATAATGATTCATAAACAAGACTTCATTCACCATTCCTAGTCAAATGCCGTAAACTAGTATAATTACATACACCAATCCATGAATATAAGCATAAATCATAAGTTTTCCAACATAATATGACATACACAAATACAAGTCTTGTAAACAACTCAAAATACTTGAATACATAATTTCATCAAACAATAATCATACGGTTGTCATAACATTAACACAATAATTGCCAATAATCCATGAATGTTGTCAAATGTATCTAAACTTCATCTAAACCAAAGTGAACATGAGTTTTAGCTCATCATGAGCATCAAAATTACAAATAAGTAGGGAAAAATAGTGAGAAACATGATATGAAAACAAGAATCAAACCACTCCTCCAAGCCTAGATGTTGTTGTTGATGTATGGTGATCCTCTTGATGTTGTATCCTCTCCAAGAATCTTGAAATATGGCTGGAACAAAGAAAACTCGATCTGGAACAGTAGGTTTTTCCCCTGGGTTGCTGAGTGTCTGAATGAGAATTAAGTTCTGTTTAAATAGAAAAGGGGGAGGCACGACCGTGCCAGGAGAGAAGGCACGACCGTGCCTAGTACAAGGACACGGTCGTGTCTAGGTCTTGGCACGACCGTGTGACAGAGGTTTGACCGATCCGTAGCTTCCATTGGGTACCACTGATCGAGGACGTACGGCTGTTCAGAATCACGAGATGACACGCGACCGTGGGCGGCCAAGGCACGGTTGTGCCTTGGAATTTGGCTTGGCGCGGTCGTGCCAGATGTGGGCGCGACCGTGCCTAGGGTTTTGGAGCTTGGCACGACCGTGTCTCCATCACAGAAACCCTAAAACTTCACTTGTTTATCCTGGAATCTTCTTGTTTATTCACCAAGCTTCACAAAAACCTACAAAACAGGAAATGAAGCAAATAAGTGTCTAAACATTGGATATAACCAAGAATTGATCATTAAATGAGCGAAGTTTTATGCCAAAAAGATGTGTAAATACTAACACATCACTACAGAAGATTAAAACAAACCAGGATCGAAACATACATCAATATTAATATGAGTTATTCTTTACCTGAAGACACGTTGGATTCGGAGTGTTGCGTGCCAAAACTAGCTTCGCCGATGGTTGAGTCAACACGAAAAGATCTCTCCACATCAGGTATTTCTAATAAAGCTTCGATTCTTTTATCTATGTCACTTCATGCAGGGACTAATTTTGCAAACTTCGGAGCTACACGAAAAATAAGAATCTTCATAAACATGTTACAAATACTAAAAGTTGCAGGTATCCTGACTATTTTCTACCCTTTTCAACCCATTAGAGTGGCAAAAGATTCCCACCATGGATATAATCTCTCCTCACAAAGAAAAACTTTCCCTTCCAGTCAGTATCATTTTGGGTAGCCTTTGGAATCAAAGGGGTTCGTCCAGATTTGACTTGAAGAACAAAGCGAGAAGATCCATGAGTTCTCAAATTGTACGCATGGGCTAGTTCAGGGATACCAAGGGTCAAAGAGTGGAGGTGGTTCATTTTTTCCAGAGTATGCAGAATCCTCCAAACCATTGGCATGACTGGGGAGTAGCACAGACCTGTAAGTTTGAAGAAATCGGTGATAAGCGGAGGAAACGGATAGGTTAGACCCAGAGTAAAAGGATAAACAAGGAAGCAGACCCAAGTTTCACAGATGACGGCTTTAACCCTAGAGTCGAAGGACCTAAATACAACTTTTTTTAGGAAAAATACCGTTTGATTTCAAAAGTTTGATATCTTGATCAGTAAATGAACAGGCTTCCTGATCAGAGTGACCAAGGATTCCTTGATCAACGAAATCTTTAATCATTTCAGCGAAAATAGAAGAAGCCGATCGGGTGATCTTCTTACCCATTGTTAAGAAAGCTTAAAGATTAAAAATCAAAGATGGGAGTAGAAAATTTTACCTTTTAGCTAAGGAAAGATCCGTATGAGAAAGAAGTGGAAAACTATGATTATATCCGGCATAGCCAGCAACGGTCATTTCGCATTGGAACTCGGGAAGAATCCTATCGAAACCTTATCATCAATTTACCATTGGAATTTTAAAATTTTACAGATGTGGATAGCAATGTCAGCTGTTAAATTTGGGGACAATTGTTAGGGGTCGTTTTTATGATTGAGGATCCTGAATCTTCGACAATCTTCAATATCCCGACAGGTTTCGGTATCCTTAACATTTATATTGCTAACCGTTGTATCCTCCTTCTATCTTAATTTATTCGCAGGTAGAACGTGTGGAGTCAATCTCATCCCGGAAGAATCGGTCAGGTAGTTAGAGAAAAAGTGTGAAATATGCGCGAAGAGGCCAATAGCGGTCATATTGGAAGACTTAGTAGATTCCGGGATTCTTGGATAGTTTGTTAGCTTCCATCTTGTATTTAATTTGTAGTAAGATCAAGTAGGAAGGACATTTCACAACACAAAACTCTCGCAAACTACTCTGTAACACATAGATCTCGATCATTTACTGCTCACATTGTATTCTTTTTACTGATTTATACTAGAACAGCAGGCAAGTGACGATTAGTCCCTTCCCGAGGTTTTATGTCAGAGATTCTCAAGGATTAAGGGATTTCCTCGTACATCATCGTGTTAACTTTTACATTTACATTCATTATTTCATATTTTGATCAAGCACACTATTTCACATACTAAGTTTGGTTACAAAATTAGTCTTAATAATTTTTTATCAAAAACAGTATGTGTTATGGGTTAAATTTCGAGCATGATTCGGAATCCAAGATCCTGGCAACTTCGGTATCCTGAATATTAATGCTACTAACGGCTATTTGTCCTATATTTCTTTTATATGCGCAGGTAAAACATGTTGACTCGTTTTGTCCCAGAAGAGTCGGACGAGAGGTGAAAGAGAACGTGTAAAACTTGCGTAGAAGCTCAATAATGGTTATATTTGAAGACCGAGTAAAGCTCCGGGATCCTCGAAAAGTTAGTTAGGATCATTTTTTGTATATAATCAGCGGCTTGATCGATTAGCAACACACACAATTCACCTAGCATTACTAAACACTCGCGAGAAGCTCTGTAACACTTAGTATTCGATCATTTGCTGCTCACACTTGTAATATTTTTCATCTATTTATACAAGACTAGGAGGCAAGTGACTATTGGTCACTTCCCGAGGTTTTATGCCGGCAATCCTTAGGGATTAAGGGCTTTCCTCGTAAACATTCGTGTCGTTTTATTGCTTTATACGCTTTGTTCATCATGAATCTTTCAAGCACACTACCTCATTTACGAAATTTGGTTACAAAGTTAGTTTATATAACTTTTACCCAAAACATGTGGCGCCCACCGTGGGGCAAGTGGTGCTTTTCATCTTTAAATCTTTGCTAAAATTTGTGTTCACTCACTATCTTTCCAAGCTATTTTCAAAAATGTCGTCTCAATCCAAAAATATTTATGTTTCTGCTCCATCTTCGAGCTCTGGGTTGGTCAACTCTATTCCTCCTCCTCCATTTCAAAAAAGTGTTAATCAACCAAAGAAAACTACTCCTGCGGGTTTTTCGGGATCCGGAATACCTGTTGGTGGTCCTGTGATCATATCAAAAAATGATATCCTCGATCTGTTCTCGGAGATGAAACAACAAATGGAACAACAGAGGAAGACTAACCAAGCGCTGTTTCGGGAGATTGAGAAGGTTAAGGAATCGAAGAAACCAGTGGAAGTGACGACCCCACTGCAACTAAGGATCTTGGATTTAACTATTCAGGATCATCGGGAATCCATAAGGGAGACTTTCTTCCCATGCAAACAGTGATCACTGTAGTTGGCCCTACCCCGACTGTTAGAGTTACAACAAATCAGGATCTTGGAGTTACTCCAGGATCATCGTTCCGAAATCCTGAGAACGGTAACACATTCAATCAATTTTTGGATACTAACGAATTTGTGTAGGAGACAGGAATCACTCCGTCCATGGCCAAGGAGTAAAAAAAGTTGAGAGAGATGATCTCCAGTGTACCAGGTGTGGTCCAACCTATACCGGAGATGTCCTATACCAGTCACAGGATCTCCAGATTCGTTCCACCAATATGTGAAGCTGAGATCCCCAAGAGCTTCCAAACTCCTAACATGAAGCTGTACGATGGAACTACAGATCCTGAGGAGCACTTCGCGCAGTACAGGGAACGGATGGAAATAATCCCCATTCCCTTGGACCAAAAGGAAGCCTTCTTATGTAAAGGCTTTGGCTCTACCTTAACAGGATCAGCTCTGAAATGGCTACTTAATGTTAAACCTTATTCTATTACTTCGTTTGCTCACTTAATCAATTTGTTTAACAATCAGTTCTCTTGCAGTAGAACTTTTGAAAGGTTGACAAGTGACTTATACAGGATAACTCAGAACAACGGAGAGTCCCTTCGAGATTATGTCAGCAAGTTCGGCCAGGAATCCCGAGATATCCCGAACATTGACGTTGCCACTGCAGTCCAGGCATTCAAGATGGGACTACAGAAGGATTCTCAATTTTACAAAGACCTTGTTATGAATCCTTGCAGGAACCTTGATGAAGTCAGGAACCGGGCATTGAGGTTTATTAGGCTGGAAGATGATAAAAAGATCCAGCAAAGGGTGAATGCTTCGACAAGCTACACTCAAACTAACTGGAAAGCTGAACCTGCACCTTTCAAGTCGTACAGATCCAAGCCGTATTCTAAGCCGGACAATCACAGGGTCAACGCTGTAGAAGATGACGAGGACGAGGACGAGGAAGAATATCCTAAGTTGTCTGAATACTGTTTTTCTCTTGATACAACTGGTTTGCTATTTGCTATGCAGGATCTTGGAGAAAAGGCCAGGTGGCCTCGCAAGTTTGAGAGGAACTCAGGAGGAAAGGACAAGTTCAAGTGGTGTGCATTCCATGAAAACTTTGGCCATATAACTGAGGATTGCATTGCTTTACGTAAAGAGATAAGCTACCTCTTAAGCAAAGGTCATCTCAAAGAATTACTAGGCAAAGGAAAGAACAAGGCTAAGGATCAAGACATGATCCCGCAACGAGCAAAATCCTCGCCGTCGGATGCCAAGGTAATAGGTTTTATATTTGGTGGATCTGATATTTGTGGTACTTCTTACTCTGCAGCAAAAAGAAATGCCAAAGAAGCGAAAACAGAGAATGGGGACAGACCTATTAGGACCTCCAACTTAACTTAAGAAAAGGTGATCTGTTTCGACGAGAATGACATAAATGACGTACAAGATCCTCATCATGATGGTCTAGTAATCACTCTATACATTGCAAACCACTTCATCCGGAGGATACTGATTGACGGAGGGAGCTCAGTGAACATAATTCAACATGAAGTCCTGAAGAGAATGGGGATCCCGGATTCTGAAATTATTTCAAAATCCTTAGTGCTGGTAGGATTCAGAGGAGAAGTCAAAAGCACAATCGGAGAGATAAAACTACCGATATACATTGATGGGTTAAATTCTATTAAAATTTTTTGTGTAATAGATTCTTTGTCTTGCTATAATATCATTTTAGGAAGAACATGGATACACGATATGAAGGCAATACCCTCAACGTCTCACCAATGTGTCAAGGTGCTAACCCCTTGGGGAGTGGTAAAGATCAACAACGATCAACAAGAGGCTAAAAACTGTTATACTTCTTCGATGAAAGCCTCCGTCAAAACCGGGCAAGCATAGCAATTAACGAAGCAGGCCAGGGATGTTCTGGAAAACTAAAGAACAGGATGTTAAAGAGGTATCCCTAGATGCTGAGAAACCAGATGTAAAGATCCTTGTAGGGAGCAATATCCCTAAGGATATTGAAAAAGATATCCTGAAATTCCTAAAGGGCAGAAAAGCAACCTTCGCATGGAAGCACGAAGACATGACAGGTATATCCAAAAATATCATAACCCATAGACTTGGAATTGACAAAAGTTTCTGGCCAATACATCAAAAGCGAAGGAAGTTTGCTCCTAAAAGAAACATGATCATCCAAGAAGAGGTGGAAAGGCTTCTCAAGTCTGGAATGATAAGGGAAGTAAAATTCCCAAAATGGCTAGCCAATGTGGTGGTGGTCCAGAAGAAAAACGGGAAGTGGAGAGTTTGTGTAGACTACACGGACCTTAACAAGGCATGTCCTAAAGATCCCTTCCCATTACTGCACATAGACTCAATGGTGGAAGCTACAACTGGCCACGAGATCCTGACTTTTATGGATGCCTTTTCGGGATTTCAACAGATCCAAATGGAACCATCAGATCAGGAAGATACGGCCTTCATGACTCCGACATGTATTTATTGTTACATAGTTATTCCATTTGGTCTTAAAAATGCAGGTGCCACGTATCAGAGACTGGTAAACATGATGTTCAAAGACAAGATTGGGGACACGATGGAAGTCTACATAGATGATATGGTGGTAAAATCGAAGAAAGCTGAGGATCATCTTAGGGATCTCAGAGAAGCATTTGATATCCAGGACCAATACAACATGGAGTTGAACCTTTTAAAATGCCACTTCGGAGTGGGGGCAGGAAAGTTCTTGGGCAACATGGTAACCAAGAGAGCAATAGAGGCAAGTCCAGAACGAATCAAAGCTATCATTAATCTGAAATCCCCGGCAAACACCAAGGATGTCCAGAGACTGACCGACAGAGTAGCAACGCTCAACAGATTTATATCAAGATCCTTAGAAAAATGCAAGGAATTCTACAACATCCTGAAGAAGAACAAGATATTCGAATGCGAAGAGAAGCATTAACGAGCACTCCAATCACTAAAGGAATACTTTTCATCAGCTCTTCTATTAATGAAACCAGAAGACGGTGAACCACTTTCACTATACTTGGTAGTATCCCGAAGCACCATTAGTGCTGTACAAGTCAAGGATCATGAGGGACAACATCATCCGGTATACTATGTAAGTAAAAGTTTGCTACCAGCGGAAACCATGTACTCTCATTTAGAAAAATTAATTTTAGCTTTAATAATGGCATCCAGTAAACTTAGACAGTATTTTGAAACTCATGTTATTCATGTTAAGACTAATTATCCCATTAAATGTGTCTTGAGAAAGCTAGAGATGTCAAGAAGGTTGGCCAAGTGGTCAGTCAAGCTCAATGCCTATGACCTCATATATGAATCTAGAACAACACTAAAGTCCCAGGCACTTGCGGATTTTGTGGCTGATTTCAGCAGCGCCATTCAACATGAGGCAGACCTTGAAGTCCAACAACTAGAAGAGTCGAAGGATGAATGGGCCTTATTCACTGATGGTGTATCAAATGTAAGAGGACACAGGTCTTGAAGTCATACTAAAATCGTCACAAGGGGACATAATACCCCAATCCATAAGCTGTGAGTTCCAGGAAACTAATAACGAAGCGAAATATGAGGCGCTGATAGCAGGATTACAACTAGCTCGGGATATCAAGATCAGGTATCTCGAGGTATATGTAGACTCATTATTAATCGCTAACCATTTCAATGGATCGTATGCAGTAAAGGGAGAAAATTTGGCAAAATACCTCGTAGTAGTTTAGCAATTATCCGTGGAATTCCAAACTTTTAACATAACACAGGTGCCCAGAGAAGACAATACTGAGGCTGATGCCCTAGCAAACCTTGCTTCGGCTCTCAGGATACCAGAAGGCATCAAGATACCTATTATACATATTCTGTGCCCAGCAATTGAGAAGATAAATGAATTATCTAACACTAAAGAAAAAGCAGACATTCGGGATCTTGAATCTAGTCAAGGATCCTGGATTTTACCTATCAAAAAATACTTGCAGAATGGTGAGATTCTGAGTGATGAAAAGAACCACAAGGCATTTCGCATGAGGGTATCTCGTTTTATAATTTTACAGAATGTTTTGTATAGAAAATCTATTGCAGGTCCATACTTAAGATGTTTGGAGGATCCGGAAGCACATGAAGATCTGAAAGATATACACGAAGGAGATTGTGGTAACCACACTGGGGGCAGAGCGCTATTTTCAAGGATCCTGAGGACATGATATTACTAGCCTACCATGAGGAAAGATGCAATGGATTATTCCCAGAAATGTGACGCTTTCCAAAGACACGACAACATACTCCATCAACCGGCCGAACCTTTATATCTAATCATCTCTCCATGGCCATTCATGGAATGGGGAATGGATATCGTCGGCAAATTTCCCAAAGCACCAGGAGGAAAGGTCTTTATGCTAGCAATGACGGATTACTTCTCCAAATGGATTGAAGTTGAGGCATTTGTCCAAGTCAGAGAGAAAGAGGTCACCTTCTTCATCAAGCGCAACATCCTGACAAGATTTGGGATCCCGGCAGAGATAGTATGTGATAATGGATCTCAATTCATTGGCAAGAGAACAACTGACTTCTGTGCCAGTTGGGGAATCAAAATGATAACTTATACCCCAGTACATCCTCAAGCCAACGGACAAGCGGAATCTAGCAACAAGATCATCATTAACAACCTAAAGAAGAGATTGGGGAAAAGAAAGGAAGATGGGCTGAAGAGCTACCGTTTGTATTTTGGGCAGACAGGACAACCACGAAGAATGCAATAGGGCAAACCCCGTTTTTAATGGTATTTGGCACCGAAGCTATGATCCCTACAGAAATGGTCATCCCTACTGCCAGGACCAATCTCCAGACTCTAGAGACTAACAACGAAGCTCTTGCTCATGATCTTAACACTTTGGATGAACTCAGGGATCTTGCCAATGTTCGCATTGCAGCTTATCAACAAAGGATAGCAAGATCTTATAACAAAAACATAAGGATTATAAGATTCCAAGTGGGTGATCTTGTATTAAGAAAGGCGTTTCAAAATACTACCAATCCCAGTGATGGAAAGCTTGCACCAAAGTGGGAAGGCCCGTACTTGATTGACTCTGAAGCAGGCAAGGGTGCCTATTGGTTGGCTACTATGGAAGGGGATATCCTGCCAAGATCCTGGAACGCTATCCATCTCAAAACCTACGTTATATAAGTTTAAAACTTATGTTCTGACTGAAACTGGTACGTCTTCTATCCTTGACTATTCTTATATTTATTACCCTTGATAAAAGTACTGACTTGAGCGTCGGAGGGGTGTTAGCTAGGCTAACACCCACCTTCACCAAGATTTACTATATTGTAGGAAGTATCTCCAGGGATCCCGACAGAAGAAAGAGATTGGCCATCTCTCCCAAGTTAAGGTATCCTGTATACCTTCTAAGGTTTAAAGGTTTTCACGTTTCTAGGTATTGAGTTTAAACACTCCGCCTGTAGCACATGATATTCAAGAATAGTTCAAGGTGGTGTGACCACTCCATGTAACAGTGGCTGATAATTTCATCACTGTTGGCTATATCTTGAATGCTACGATAGTAACAGACGTTTTACTCCTAAGGTTTTTAGCATTTTCATGCAAACTTAAGTCTGGCTTCGCCCACGTTATTCTGGCTTGGCCCACATTATTCTGGCTTGGCCCACGTTATTCTGGCTTGGCCCATGATTTTAAATTTTCACAGCAATTCAACACTTATGTGTTAACTCAAGAACTTAGCATCACTATGCTGACTCAAGATCCTTGAACGGATTGAATACTTATGAAGATCCTGAAGTACGATTACTAAATCTAAGACGTGTTCATTGATTATACACAGGGGACAACTCAAGGTTGTAACATTTTAGACTACTTATAAAACATTTGGTATGTACATCTATCCATTCTGATTTTCATTTAAGGTATGTACTTGAGACTACTTGTTAATTCTAAATTAAAAGTGGAACCAAGATTTGAATGACTAAGTCATGATTCGCTTGTAATTGGTAATTTTCCATACCATTTGCTAAAATCAAGATATGTTTTTCTTAAGTCAAAGTTTGATAAAAACCTAAGATACTATTTATAACTATTGAGGATCCGGTATCCTTAAAATATAGCCAAACCTATTTTGCGAAGTATTTTAAGATTTTTGCTACATAGAGATCCAAATTTTAAAAACATGTCAAAACAAACCAAACAACAATCATGATAGTCAAAAGCTCCTAATTACCATTCTAAGTGCCAGAAATTAAGGCGTGTCCCGGGTTTCATCCAAAAAAGGAACCATCCACCCAGGACACGAATTGTCAAATTGTCCATTCCTGTTAGGGATCCCCAAAACAAAGAAAATGAAATTGTTCAACAGGTCAACATAATTAAAGTTAAACGCATAAAGAACCACAAGTATCAAATTCAAGACTCAGTCCTTCTCTTCTTTACCGTCATCGTCTTGATCTACCACCTTCTCAACAGCCTTTGTAGAGCCTACCATCTCGCCTTCGGCCACCACTTTGCCTTCATCTTCAGTCGGCAATGGCTGTCCACCTAAGTCGGTAACCAACTTCTTCCAGCCCTGCACGTCCCAGTTAGCTCGATCAAAGTTCACGTCAGCAGCCTCTTCTGCCATTTTGATTCTGGCTTGGAAGATGGAGATAACAGCTGAAATCTTGGCCTGTTCATGGGATTTGTCGAGATCCTTTGCATGCTGAGCATAGGCGTCCTGAAGCTCCGCTTTAGCCTTGTTGAGATCATCAATTGCTTCAGCTAATTTCTTGCTCTTGGCGGCCCCAATCTTCTGCAGATCTATGATCATCTGTTTGCTCTCCTTAGTCTCTTTTACCGATTGCTCATGGAAATTAATCATTTTTTCAATAGCCTATCATACACATTCTGTATGTTAATATAAATACAGGATTAAACTCGAAGATCCAGGATAATGAACATTTCTTACCAGATGGCTGAAATTGTGCAACTTCTTATGAGCATAAAAAAAATCAGCGCATTCTCTAATGGCCAGTTCAGTGGGATCCATGATCTTTCGTTTCTTGCTAGACGATGGCTAGGATGAGAAATGGAGGCCTCAGGCTTAGGAGCAACCGGTTTGGGTGATGGAATGGTAGCTTGCTTGGGTTCCTTCTTGATGGCCTTACCTTTGAAGACCATGTTGTCAATGTCATCCAAAGCAAACTTGGAGCTGGACTTTCATGCACCTAATTTGAAATAGCAGGTCAAAATATTTATCATATTATTAACTAATAAAATAATATGGTATTGTGTTTCTTACAAGGCATTTCGGAATCGGAGGAAGAACCTTTTGGACTCGCTTCAACTGAGGAAATCCTGAACTTGAAGGTCCTCTCAATGGGATCGATACTGTAGAAGGCGGCAACCTTCTTAGCCGTCTCGGAGAAAGCAGGAGCTAGATCAGAGAATTTAGGCGCTACGAAATAAAAAGAAATCAATAGTCAGTATCCCGGATATCAAAATTATCGGGATCCTACAAGACAGAACCCTACCCTTAACGATCCATTTGACTAGCAACTTATCCCCATCAGGGATTGAATCTCTTCTCACGAAGAAGAAGCTATTTTTCCAGTTGGAATCATTATAAGTTGTTTTCAAGATCAAATGGGTCATGCCAAGTCTGATTTGAAACAGAAAGCGGGAAGAGCCATGGCCTATTAGGTTATAAACGTGCGCCAATTCCGAAGCAGAAAAGTCAATAGCATGATGACGAATCAGAAATTCCAGAGTGTATAAGGTTCGCCAAATCATAGGCATGATTTGGGCATAACTTAGACCAGTTTTCCTAAAGAACTCGGTAGTAGGAGAAGGAAAGGGGTACGTGAAACCAAGAGAAAAAGGGAAAACCGGAAAACAGACCCAACTCTTTGAAGTGAAATCGGCTCTGGTCCTGGGAACAAAGGGTTTGAAAACAGTGTTTTTGGGAAAAAAGCTTCCGGATTCAAAAGATTGGATATCAAGATCAGTGAAAGTGCATTTTTTGGTATCCAGATTAGCTAATAAGTTTTGACTATAAAGATAGTCGAAAGATGTAGAAGATCGGGTATTCTTTGTAGCCATTTTTTGAAACAAAAACCAGAAAGACAAGAAAAGGAACAAGGTTGTTACCTGAGATCCCAGAGAGAAAATTGGAAAAGATGAAGTTGGGATTAATGAAGAAGAAAGATAATTTTAAAGGAGTAATGATAATCTCCTCGAACGACGGCGCGTCAAAACCTCATTTCTCGCACCATGTCTTATCAAAAAGTCGGTTATAATTCGAAATTTGAAATTTGAAAATTTCACAGCTCTAACTCGTGTGTACGGCTGTCAAATTTTGGGGACAATTGTTATGGGTTAAATTTCGAGCAGGATCCTGAATGATGCATGATCTGGAATCCAAGATCCTAGTAACTTCGGTGTCCTTAATATTAATGCTACTAACGGCTATTTGTCCTCTATTTCTTTTATATGCGCAGGTAAAACGTGTTGACTCATTTTATCCCTGAAGAATCGGACGAGAAGTCAAAGAGAACGTGTAAAATTTGTGATAGAAGCTCAATAACGGTCATATTTGAAGACCGAGTAAAGCTCCGGGATCATCGGAAAGTTAGTTAGGATCATTTTTCGTATTTAATCAGTGGCTTGATCGATTAGCAACACATAATTCACCTAGCATTACTAAAAAATCGCGAGAAGCTCTATAACACTTAGTATTCGATCATTTGCTGCTTACACTTGTAATCTTTTTCATCTATTTATACAAGACTAGGAGGCGAGTGACTTTCGGTCACTTCCCAAGGTTTTATGCCGACAATCCTTAGGGATTAAGGGGTTTCCTCGTAAACATTCGTGTCGTCTTATTACTTTATACGCTTTGTTCATCTCGAATCTTTCAAGCACACTGCCTCACTTACGAAATTTGGTTACAAAGTTAGTTTATATAATTTTACCCAAAACAGTATGTAAACAATATTTATGAATAAAATATACCTATGTCACTACGGTGACAAGGTTTTTGAAAAATTAGACCAATTTCCGTTATTAAACTCTGATAAATTAATGATATAAAAGTAGGGTGTTTCAAAATGAATCTCCCGAGCTAAAACAAGGTGAAAGTGGGGAAAGGAAGTTGGTGATTCCAAGACCGAAAGGGCGGGCATTCCAAATTACGACCGAGGCATGAAGAAAACTCCTGATGTTGTTTCATGTATTTTCATAATTAATTCTTTGCCCGCTCTTACTTTATTTGATTTGGGTGCTAGTTGTTCTTTTATGTCTTTTAAATTTTCCAATCATACTTAGTTTCTAAGTAAGAGGTTAGGTGAACCACTAGAAATTGAAGTGGCTAATGATAGGAGCTTTTTGGTGTTTGACGTTTATGCGGATTGTAAGTTGGAGGTAGAAGGCGAAACCTTCTCGGTTGATCTTATTCCTATGACGTTAGGAGAGTTTGATGTTATTGTGGGGATGGATTGGCTTTCTAGATAAAGAGCCAATATTATGTGTGGGCCTAAGGCGATTAAACTCATCTCTCCTTCGGGGAGATCTCTTTATATTCGGGGTGAAAGAATAGGGGGCGTCCTATTGTGTTCATATCTCAAGGCGATGAATTATATTGCACACGGTTGCAAGGCGTTTATGGCTTGTGTCACGGACTCAAGTCGGGATGTCGTAAAGGTTCATGATATTCCGATCGTGAATCAATACGTGGATGTCTTTACGGAGGAATTACCGGGGATTCCACCCGAGAGAGAAATGGAGTTCGGGATTGATCTAATCCCGGGAGCAAAACTGATTGCTAAAGCACCTTATCGGTTAGCCCCACCGGAGATGAAGGAGTTGATGACTCAACTCCAAAAGTTGCTCGATAAGGGATTTATACGTTCGAGTTTCTCTCCTTGGGGTGCTTCTGTTTTATTTGTGAAGAAGAAGGATGGGAGTATGCGGATGTGCATAGATTACCGGGAATTGAATAAGTTGAAAATCAAGAACCAATATACATTACCTCGGATCGACGATCTCTTTGATTAACTACAAAAAGCTTCGTGAGGGTTTCCAAAATTGATTTGAGAAACGGGTACCATCAGTTGAAGGTGAAAGATGATGATATTCCTTAAACGACATTTCATACCCGTTATGGTCATTATGAGTTTACTGTTATGCCTTTCGGTCTAACTAATGCACCCACGACTTTCATGGATATCATGAACCGGGTGCGTAGACCATTCCTTGATCATTCGGTTATCGTGTTTATCGATAACATCCTTATTTATTCCCGTAGTGAGGGCGATCACGCGTGCCATCTTTGTGATATTCTTGATGTTCTTCGTAAGGAGAAGTTGTTTGCAAAATTCTCTAAGCGGGCCTTTTGGCTCTGGGAGATGCAATTCTTGGGTCATGTCGTTAATACGGAAGGAATTTCCGTGGACCCATCTAAAGCTGAAGCGGTTAAAGGTTGGGCATCACCGAAAACACCCACGGAGATTAAAAGCTTTTTGGGCTTAGCGGGTTATTATCGAAGATTTATCGAGAACTTCTCTCGTATTGCCTTGCCTATGACTAAGTTGACTTACAAGGAGACAAAATTTGTTTGGGGGTCCTGAACAGGAATCCGCCTTTCAACTTCTGAAAGAGAAGTTAACCAAGGCACCTGTGTTATCGTTAGCTAAAGGGACTGAAGACTTTGTTGTTTATTCTGAGGCCTCGCATTTTGGACTAGGGTGTGCCCTTATGTAAAGGGGCAAGGTGATTGCTTATGCTTCTAGACAGTTAAAGATTCATGAGGCGAATTATCCAACCCACGACTTGGGGCTTGCTGCCGTGGTATTCGCATTCAAAATCTGGAGGCATTATCTTTATAGAATGTGTTGTATAATCTTCACGGATCATAAGATTCTTAAATACTTCCTTGACCAAAAAGATCTCAACATGAGACAAAGGAGGTGGCTCGAATTGGTCAAAGATTATGACTGTGAAATATTCTATCATCCAAGGAAGGCGAATGTGGTGGCGGATGCACTTAGTCGAAAGACTAGTCATACACCGCTTAAGGTGAAATCTTTTAAGATGACTATCTTGTCATCTTTTGTTGACCAAATGTGGGAGGCTCAAGTGGTAGCTCTCAGAGGGGATTTAAAAAAGGAACAGATGGTTCCTTATGTAGACAAGCTTGGAGAGAATAACTTGGGATTGAGGACGTGTTTTGATAGGATTTGGATCCCTAGGTTGTCAAGTGTTTTGACTACCATTCTTGAGGAGCCGCATAAATCCAAATATTCTTTTCATCCAGGGGCGACAAAGATGTTCTATGACTTGAAGTTTAGCTTTTGGTGGCCGGGCATGAGGAGAGACATAGTCAAGTATCTTGAAAAATGTCTCACATGTTCAAGGGTGAAAACCGAGCACCAAAAACCGTATGGAAAGCTTTAACTGCTTGAAATACCTCTTTGGAAGTGGGAGAACATCACGATGGATTTGATTACCAAATTACCAAAAAAACCGGAGGGGGTACGATGCTATTTGGGTAATGGTTGATCGGTTGACTAAAAGTGCACACTTCATTCCGATTAAGGAGACTTATTCGTCGGAGAATTTGGCGGAAATTTATGTTAAGGAAGTTGTGTCACGACATGGTGTACCTGTTGCAATCGTGTCGGTTCGGGATACTCGGTTCACTTCACGATTCTGGAAGAAATTCCATGAGGAGTTAGGGACGAGATTAAATTTAAGCACCGCTTATCATCCACAAATGGATGGACAAAGCTAGAGGACGATTCAAACGCTTGAGGATATCCTCCGAGCATGTGTACTAGATTTTGGGGGTAGTTGGGGTGACCATTTACCTTTGGCGGAATTTTCATACAACAATAGCTACCACTCGAGTATTGGTATGCCTCCGTACGAATTATTGTATGGGAGACGGTGTCGAACGCCCGTTTGTTGGGGTGGGATTGGTCAAAGGAAACTTGGTAGTAATGATGTGGTTGAAAACACGGCGAGTGTAATCGACCAAATTAGAGCCGCTTGAAAGCCGCTCAAGACCGTCAAAAGTCCTACACGGATAAAAGGAGGAGGCCGAGTGAATTCCAAGTGGGGGACTTCGTGTTGTTGAAGGTTTCCCCATGGAAAGGTGTGATCCGGTTCCGAAAGCTGGGGAAGCTAAGTCCCCGTTTTATTGGACCATTTAAGGTGATAAATCGGCTGGATAAGGTAGCTTATCGTTTGGATCTACCCGGGGAATTAAGTAGACTCCATAACACATTTCACGTGTCGCATTTATGGAAATGTTTGGCGGATGAGACTACCTTTGTTCCTATAGATGATATAGAGGTGGACGAGAAGCTGAATTATGTGGAGGAATCGATTTCTATTTTGGATAAAAAGGTGAAAAGGAGATTAGCCAAGTGTTGGTTAAATGGAAGCATAGGAAGGGGGCATAAACTACTTGGGAATCCGAGGAGGAAATGCTCAAGTACTATCCGAACTTATTTATGGAAGCGAGTTTCAGGGACGAAACCCAAAGTTAGTGGGGATGATTTGTAACAAACCAACTTTTGGGTTATTATTATAATATTTTTTATATTATAAGGGGTGTAAATAAATAAATTCAAAGTTGGAGGTTAGTTTAAAAAAATGGAGTTTTTATGTAGTTTGGGTGAAAGGAGCCAAAACTGAAGGTCCGGGGGCTGTTTTGTAATTTTGGAAAATCTGATAGAAAGGGGGGCTGCGCAACACACACTTGTATGTGTGTTTTGCAAAAAGAAAAGAGAGGAAGAAGAAGCTGAGATTCAAGTGTTGGTGATTTGTATGCGAAATTGGAGGGTTTTTGATTTGATGATGTTCTAACGTTAAATTGAGGATGGGTAAGTGTCTAGGGAGTTAATATACACATAATTAACCCTAAAGCCCTAAATTTTATGGTGATTTGTAAAATGAGAGTTTTGGTGGAACTTGGGTGATTCCTTAATGGGTCATTTAGGTTAAGGGAGTGTTTGATGGGTGTTAAGGGTTTAATTATGTTAATCTAACCTAGAAAAATGATAATGTTGATTATTTGGTGATAAGAGTGTGTTAGAATCTCAATTGGTGTAAATTGGGATATCTAGACTAATGTTGAGGTGTCTTGTATAGGTGATCACGTGGCTAAGATTGAAGCTAAAACCGAATCATCTAAAGCACAAAGTAAGTGCTTTGCACTTAGTAGTGATATGAGTAGGTCATACATTTTGATTGCTAATTGTTATATAGTGATGTTTGTATGATCATGTTGAATGTAAGAGTCAGGAGGGTGAATTTTTATTTGAAGTCTTTGAACTTCACAAATGGGAAAGGGGGATTGGGGTCGTTGAACCCCACAATGTCGAGTATAATGTACACGTTATAAATATGGGCTAGTAACTTGTGTGTACACTTGTTTGAAGGTTATTGACGGTATTGAAGTCTAAGAACCTTACAAGTAGTAATTGAGGTCAAGAACTTCACTTGCGTTGTTGTTGCTTGAAGTCTTGAACTTCATTAATGTCGTGGTGATTTGAAGTCTTAGAACTTCACTCAGGAATGATATGATCATATAGAAGAGTTCTGAATCCTAAGAACCTCACACGGTGTGAATTGAGGTCATGAGCTTCATAAGGTCGTTTGTGGTGTTTTGAGGTCTCTAGAACTTCACAAGGGTGTAAAGTCAGATTGGTAGGAGATTAACCAACCAAAGTATGCTTACATAGGGGGTATTGAATGTAATGGAGCGTATTTGGGAAGTATAACGGGTCGGGGTCGAAGGCTAGAGGGATGGCTGAACCAAAAATCCAAATTGGTGTGAAGGTGCAGGGCCGGCGTATGATACGCCCAACCCGGCGTATCATACACCAAGGGGATATTTGTACGTCCAAAGGGTACTTTCCTATGATGACTTGTACGCAGGTGGTGCGCCAGGGCCGGCGTATGATATGCCCAGCCCGGCGTATCATACGCCAAGGGCCAAAATGTTGTTTTTATTCCTTTGTTTGGCAAGGAACCCTTTATCGTTACTAATGGTTTATTTAATGTGGTGTTTGTAGGTAAAGCTCCGGTTTAGGATCTCAGGTCAAGCTTCGTGGTGGATTGGATTCTCGTTTCTTTTAAGAAGTTTTTGAACTATCTTTTAGATGTTTAAAATTTGTTGTTGTTTTGGAGATGTCAGTTGATTGTGTTAAAACTTTTTTATGTCATTTTTATGTGTCGTTTGTCAATGGCGTTTCATGGGACCTAAATTTCACGTATTTTGAAAGTTTAAATTGGTTGAAAATTTTGGGTGTTACATCGTTAAGTAAACAAATATATGCACCATGTTTCAAGTGATATATCAAATGAATGTAATCCTATTGTTATTGTTAGGGTTTACATAGTTCTAAAACATTCTTTTTCGAATAATTAATTTTAATGATTTTAAGAAATACACAGCAGAATAGAACACATAACTCATTATATAAAACCCAAAACAGATAAATTTGATTCATTCAAAACAATAACATCAAACCATCGGGTGTTTTAGAATTATATAACACCTCAAAAATCAAATATAATGTTTTATGTTAATATATTAGAGACTAAATAAAAAATAAACTAATGATAAAACTTATATTTACATGTGCTGTTATATTACAGGTTGTAGGGTAAAAATTTTATTTTTGATTTGTCAGCATACTCAAAGAATGTGAAAATTTTAAGTGTAATAGTGATAGAAAGAAAGTTGAAGGGCCATTTGGTCATTAATCTAAATTCATTTCCTACACATTAATAGGAGTTATTCATTCGGCAACTAGAGGTGATTACATAGCTTTAAATGCATCAAAACATCCATGGTATGGATTTCTCTTGGCTCTTGAGCTTTTAGTAGAAATGACTTTTTAGTCCTAAGCGTACAAGGGCGTAATGCGAGTAGTGGGTTCGGGTAGTGTGGGTATACCGTCGCATGGCATTCGGGTACCCCTTCGGGTAGTGAGTTTGGCTATAATTACCGGCGGAGAGCGTGTAACTACCCGTGAAGTATGTGTTGGTGGGTGGCTTGAAATGAGGGAAAGCTTTGAATATGAAAACCTCAGCTTTAATTTCATTATAATATGATTATTACTATTATTTCTTGGGGGAAAGGTTTGAATATGAAAACATCAACTTTAATTTCATTATAATATGATTACTATTATTTCTAGATTTTAGTTGTCTTTTTTATGTGTTTTTTTTTAATTTATTTTTACGTACATTTTTTATTTATTTATTGTTATGTAATTATTTTTTGAATTAATGAAATTATTTTTAAATATAAGTTTTAATTTAAAAAATGAAAAAAAAGACTTAGGATACTTAGGGTTGTGTCTCTACCACTTAAGGTACTTTGGGTTAAATTTGAGTAAAAATGAGATGGCTATCACTCATTAGTTGGAGCCATTAGGATACTTAGGGTTGTGCCTCTTATACCCTAACTACAATGAAAATGATGTTAGACTAGCTTTTATGTTTCTTTTTTTATTTATTTTTTATTTTTTTCGAACGGCAAATCAAAACCTCCAAACCTAGGTGCTCTAAGTGGATTTGTCTTTGCAACTGGGTCACCAATCTCAATGGTAACTTTTAGGTTTTAGGGACTTTAATTATCAGTTAGATATTAAGGGGGTCCACTAATATAATAATATATTAAAAGTTTTTAATTTTATGTTTCTTATTTTCTATTTTTAAATTAAGGGTATTTTGGTATTTTTACATCCACTTAACTAAAAAAACTTTAATGTTCATCCATTTTAGGACCAACCTTGTTACGTTTTGTCAAATTATGGATTACCAGTATAATTTTTTAAAGTTAGAGAATAAAAATGAAATATAAGGATACTACAAGGGTTTAACTCTAAAAAAATCTTACAAATTATTACCTCACAATGTGTTATCATCTCATGATACTCTTTAGAACGTGTGACTCTTTAGTTTTCTATAACATATTAAAAAATTTCTACAAACACATGTTAATTTCTATATTCCATTTATTATCATGTTTGACTCCATGAAATTAAATAGGCTACTTTTATATTAAAATTATATACAAATATTTATGTCAACTCCATAATTATGAATTTATATACTAAAAAGCAAAAAATAAGTTTATAAAGATTTGAGTTGACGATATAAGAGATATTGTTTTGGTGGTTGGAATTTATGTTAACTCCATAACTTGTTCGTTTAAAATAAATATTATTGTTTAAAATTATACACAAATATTTATGTCAACTCCATAATTTGTTCGTTTAAAATAAATATTTTAATTGTTTTCAAGCGTTTTAAAAATACAAGTATTGTGTTTATTGAACTGGAGGCATAATAATCATCAAATGACAAACTTTTATAATATTTTATTTTTTTCTTTATTAGATACAAATCATCGCAAGAAAGAAATAAAAATAATAAAGTACTTTGAAGAATAAAGATTTTGATTCAAAAGTAAAATAAAATAGTTTTTTATATCAAAATTTCTATATTAGTCTAAGATTGTTTATTTTGCAATTTGAAGTTTTTCCGATAATATTAATTAAATTTAATATGTATAGTGATAGTGATTTTATTGGTTTTACAGGACTGCACATTGAACCGGACATCTTAAAGATTCAGTCCGACCGATCGGTCCGGATTCAAAAATTGGATGACGCCATAATTATTTTTAAATACATATATATGTATTAAATTTAAATAATATGTTAATTAGAAGTTTAACATATAAATACTATTTTTATATTTATATTGATTAAACTTAAAATAAAGGAATATCATTGTTTTGTTAAAAAGAAAACAATGTAACTAATAAAGAAAAAAAACCGATAGAGTTTTGAAAGTGTTAAGGAAGCAGATATTTAAGTTATATACCCGGGTAGAGAACATCATCACCTTGTTAGAGGAGTTGGTAAGTAGTATTTATCGTATTCTTTAGGTCTCGAGATGCTTCGCGATTCTCTAAATTTTCCGTGACTACATATACACAGCAATCGTTATCTACTTGGTGCAATGGTAGATGATATGCCCTAAATTATACATGTTTTGCATTCAGAGTAATACATATATTATGGTACTAATTGATTAATAAACTTACAATTGATACTTAAAATGTCAATATTTCATAATTGCAAGTTATTCGATGTCCTGAGATAAACAAAGCTAAAACCAGTCAAAAACACTAAGAAATCAAGCCTTCTGGAAGATCATTCCCGAGCTTTGACCCATAGGAAGTGAACCAAGGTCAAAGGAAGTCAACCAAGGTCAAACCAGCAGCTAAAGGACAAAACTGGGAAGCAGGGGAGGGATGCACGATCGTGCATCCCATTGCATGGCCGTTCATTGGCCTCCCTTGCTCCCCAAGCTCCAGTACATTGTCCTGTGTACCCTGTTTGATTCCCGAGGTGTTTGCACGCCCGTGCAATCCAATGCACGACCGTGCATTGCTCATTTTGAGGCCTATAAATAGATGGCTTGAGTTCTTCATTCAACACACCCTACCAGACATTATTATAGCTCAAGATAGTCTGTTTCTATAGTTTAGAGTAGAGAATAGATAGGCTCATCTTCTTTGTCCGCAATAGGGGACCCTACGAAACTCAGCGTTACGCTAGTTAGTATGGCCATTTGTGGCTAAACTCTTTGTATTGTTAGGGTAAATATGAAGTTTGGTGTATGTTAATGCTCAACGTATTAATCTAGTGGAATGCTTATGTCTTTAATTATTCGCTCTTAAAATCAACTTCTAGGTGGGCTTTTATTATTATCTAAACTTGTCTTTACACTTGTAAGTGTTCTTGATTTTAAAGTGTAAGACCGTAAAACCTTTTTAATCAAACTTCTCTTGAAACTTATACGTCTTTGTACATGCTGATTTTGATAAGCCAAGACTTGGTTAACATTGATAAGGTCGTACGTCTTTATACGAACTTATTATGAGACCAAGAATTGGTGAACTCATGTTGGGAACGGTACGTCTTTATACATGGTCTCATTGTTACACCGCCTCCCGGTGAACAAAGTCTAATCACTCTTTTAATAATAATAACTAAGCACTTATGTTTGATGTCCTAAACCAACTCGGAGATAACACCAAAGAGTTGAGGGCAACGATGTCCCTAGCTGGGAGTCTTACCATTTTATTATTAAAGATTATAATTCGTGAACCAAATGTTGTGAGAATGAGGCTCTAGTGGTGTCCCGGGTCACACATTTATATTAGTCATACCACCAGATTAGTCAGCTTAAAGTTATCATATACCAAGCAGATTCAAAGCCTAAAGCAATACTCTTAGTGACCTGATCATCCCCGGGATATTTACTTTACTGCTATTACTATACTGTTATTTACATTTCTATTACACACTTCACGCACGTTTTTACTTTTATGTTATTACTTTACCGTCATTTACTTTTCTGCTTCACAAGCACACAACACTCACTCACTAATTAAACTGGGTAAACGATAACAAACGTTGAGTATTGAACTCGACCGTGTCCATTGGTTTGATACTCGGGTTCTTACCTAAACTATATTACGCTGCGATAGGTACACTTGCCTATTGTGTGTGTTTTAAGTTAAAGTAATTATCATTTTATAAATTTAAAACCTCATCTCGTGAAATCAACATCTCTAAATATTATTATATAATATTTATCACATCCACACACACGAACACCAAGTTTTTGGCGCCGTTGCCGGGGACACGGTAATTTCAAGAAAGATTCAAGTTAACTGATTAGCTTTTTAACCCTACTATTTTCCATCTGTTTTCTGTTACGTTTTGTTGCAGGTATTGTATGATCCATAACTCCACTATTGGTTTATATCAACCTTTAGCAGAGACCGAAATATTCTTTCACCGCCGATTACGAGAAAACCGTACTAGAAGAATGGCCGTAGAAAACCGCACTATCTCCGACTTTGCAAGACCGTCACTTAAGGCTTTGGGGTCTAGCATCATAAGGCCGACAGTTGACGCTAGCAACTTTGAGATCAAGTCGCATGTCATTCACATGATCCAATCATTATGCACTTTCCATGGATTACCCGATGAAGATCCACATGCACACAATGCAAATTTCCTTGAAATTTGTGAAACTTTTAAACTGAACGGAGTTTCGAATGAAGCTATTCAACTACGAATGTTTCCTTTGTCCTTAAGGGAACGAGCAAAGGCATGGTTAAACTATCTTCCTACCGGGTCAATCACCACATGAGATGATCTTGCTCAAAAATTCCTGTCAAAATACTTACCGCCAGCAAAAAACTACAAAACTGAGAAATGATATTACCACTTTCACCCAAGAAGATGGTGAATCATTATATGAGGCATGGGAACGTTTAAGGACATGTTTAGGAAATGCCCTCATCATGGGCTAGAAGTTTGGTTACAAGTATCATCATTCTACAATGGATTGAACAATCAAGCTCGGCAGACACTCGACGTTACTGTAGGTGGTATTTTTGGAAACAAAAGACCACAATAAGCTTACAACCTAATTGAGGAAATAGCTACGAACAGCTACCAATGGTACAATCCGAGAATTAATAGGGGAGCCAGGCAAGGTGTTCACACTGTCGATACTGTCACTTCACTTTCTGCTCAAGTTGACGCCCTCACCACTAGACTCAATCAACTTATCAAAGGAAAAGCAATCACTGAGGCTACTGAAGAAGTAAAAAGTATCACCGCCAATACTGAGTAAGTTGACTTTATCGGAACAAACCGCCTGTAAAACATCCCCTACAGCAACACTTACAATCCTGGATAGAGGAACCACCTGGATAGAGAAACCATCCGAATTTCAGCTCGAAGGATAAAATCAACCAAGGACAATCTGGTTTCGGATAACAACAACTTCAACAAAGAAAATCGCAGAACTATCAGACTCGTCAACAATTTCAGGGAACTAACAAGCGAAGTAACGGGTTAAGTTTGGAGGACGCGGTAACTAAATTGATTTCTACAACTGAAAGTCAAGCCCTCTTAGTGGATGCTCAATACGAGGAAAAGTTTAGTCTTCATGAAGCTGAGTTTAGGACACAGAAAGCAACTCTTCAGTCCATTGAAGTACAACTAGGGCAGATTGCTAAACTCTTATCCGAAAGACAACCAGGATGTCTTCCAAGCAAAACTGAACCAAATCCAAAAGCAAATGTTAGTGCTATTGATGTGTTGCAAAGCACACCTCTTTATCCTTGTATTTTATAGCGTATTTCGTATAGTTTTAGAGTCGTTTTGAGTCATTTATAGTTAGTACTTAGTTAAGTTATGTTTTGTACGTATTCAGGAAGAATTGGAGCTTAAACGATCAATAAGTGTGAAAGAAACGAGCACGAGAACCCGGGATGAGAACGGAAAAAGTCGGGAAAGAGTCAAAATTTCAACGGGGCATATCTCGATCTAGAAAATGAGTTACGGGGCCCATAATATATCGATTTGGGGTATTTCGATGAGAAGAGTACAAATATTAGGTTATATTCTCGCGGTACGCGAGGGTTGTGGCCCAATTTCTAGCGGTATGCGAGGAAACCAGGTTTAGGAAAAGTTGCGCGACTGATTTATCTGGAGGTACGCGAGGGGCTTGTCTACTGGGCCTCGCGGTACGCGAGAACACCCAGTTATGGGTTTTTTTACCCATTTTCAAGGTATAAAAGGTCGGGTTCCTTCCTAGGGTTTGATCATCAATTTCCAGACGCAAAGTAAAGGACTTTTGGGCGATTTCAAGGAGGAGAAAGCTTCTAGGATCAATTGGAAGTGTGGATTGAAGTTGGAGATCATAGATCGGGTCGATTACGTCTTCCAGTTCACGTTATCTTTCTTTGTTTTACTTTTCTAGAATTGAAACCATGATATCTATGTTTGATACTTCTGTTTTGGTTATTTTAGACATGATTGTTGGCTAGATCCGTTATACTACCTGGGTCTTTACGATGATTGCTTGTTAAAGTCGTGATTTTTACTGGTTTTGGATTCTAAAGTATGGTTTAATGATTTTGTAAAGAGTTTCTTGATATTAATTGTGATGAATATGCATGTTTAGATCTGATGTATGTTTGATTATGATTCCGTACGTTGATTGTGGATGTCTTCCAGTTTGATTTGCGTATCTAGGTCATAGACTTTAGGGTTTGTGATTGTGTGTGTGGTTTGCTAGAAATAGTAGCCATAGGAGTTGTGATTGAATGTTATTTAGATCTGAATGTTCATCCTGTCTCAATACTTGAGAAGTGAGAGATAGTCGTTTAGTCTTCGTCATTAGGAATCCGAGTGTCAGCTGTCTGAGAGGAAGTTGGTATTAGGTGTCTAGTGATTGTTGCTATTCCGAGTCAGAGTTCTTATCTTGAGATTACCCCATGCATTCTTTGAATGTATTGTGGACAGTGAGACTGAAAGGTGACCTGTCTTTCGGGTACTTTATCATTGTTGGTGAGGCCGAAAGGTAATCCACTATCTATTCGGTTCATGTTCTTCATCTTTTATCCTTTGATTTGTTTATCTTGCATTATGATTATGAACTATGAGACTTTGTTTCTGTTTTTTATTATGATTGTTGGCTAAACTACCCTAGCTACTTAGGTTTTGATGAATACTCGTTAAAGATCAGAATTTTATCGGTTTTGGATTCTTAATTGATGGTTTAATGTTAAAGTAAAGAACTTGATTGTGTTTAGTATGATGTGTGTGCATGTTTATGTCTGATTTATGATCGTTTATTGTTCCATATGTGTCTTTGTGAATGTCTTTCGTGTATAGATGGATATTTAGGTTGCTTACTGTGTGTTTGTGACTAGTTATGGTTTTTGATCAATCGAATCCATAGGAGCAGTATTTGAGAGTTTAGAGGATATATATGTTCTACCTACTTCGATATCTGAGAGGTGAGGAGTAGTCGGTTAGTATTTGGTATTAGGTATCCAGGTATAAACGCTCTGAAAGGAGGTTTCACTTAAGGTTCTTAGTATCTCTACTAGTCGGGTCTTATAGAGCGTATTCAAGTTACCCCTTGCATTCCTTGAGTGTATTGAGACTGTGAAACTGAATGGTAATCTGTCTATCGGGTACTTTAGTATTGTTGGAGAGACTGAGAATTGATCCAACCAACCAGTGAGCTTCACACACCCCTTAGGTTTTCCTTCTAGGTCACACCTTGAGAATGATCAGGGATCCTGTAGGTAGTCTGAGGAAGTAGCATTCATAGATCCTAGTCCCATCATTAGTTTCCTTAAACGATTGAAATCAGAGATTCACAAGTAGGATTCTTAACCTAGGTAGTGCTTTCCTTATGCTTTACATTTGGTGTCGTTAGTTAGCTATCCATTAGTTAAATCTCAGTTACACAAATCTTCCCCCAATATATTTCAGTTTAGTTAGTTAAGTCAGAGTTTAGGTAGAGTTATCACTAGTGTCTCGTGGGTTCGATATCCGGACTTAATTAGACTTTACTACATTGATCGGTACACTTGCCGGTTGTGTGGTCTAGTATTAGGTTGAGTCTAAATTTATAAATTTAAAGATAAAGTGTCTAGGTTAGGTTTTTATAGACCGTCCAACACACATCAGCTATCACCTGAGAAATAGTAAAGTTTATCCAGAACCTCCATTACCAGAGGAAGAGGAAGTTCAAACACCATTGAGGGAGATATTTACTAGAGTACCACTTCGTCCACCTATCACAGAATCAACCGCTCAAGAATTGCCACCAAAGGAAAATCCACAACCCACTCCAGTGAACACTCTTCCTACCATCCCGACAAAGAGAACCTTCAAATCTCACATACCGTACCCAGGAAGGCTAGTAAAGCAAAGGACTGATGAACAATATGAGAAATTCATCGAGCTCTTAAGCTAGATTCATGTCAACCTGCATTTCCTAGACATAATATAGCAGATGCCAAAGTATGGATGATTTCTAAAGGATTTCCTCACTAACAAAAGAAATATGGAAGAGGCAGTTAAGAAGACTAATCAATGTGTCACTCTCATTGAAAGGTGCCTTCTAAAGAAACTTTCAGTTCCCGAAAGTTTTCTTAACCGTGTTCTATCGGTCCACTGCTGATAAGTTTCGCACTCGCTGATTTGGGAGCAAGTGTGAACGTAATGCCATATTACATGTTTAAAAGATTGAAAATTGGGAACCCGCAACCTGACAATGCTACTATCGAGCTTGTGGATGGTACTGTTAAGTCACCTATAGGAGTCATTGAGAACTTACTAGTAAAACTCGACAAGTTTGTCTTCCCCGCCGACTTCATGGTCATAGAAATAGGACCCGACTACTCTGTACCTTTAATTTTGGGTCGCCCATTCTTAGCCATTACTAGAGCAACCGTTGACATGAACGGAGGTATTCTGACACTTCGTGTTGGAAAACAATCGGTGGCCTACAACATCGGGGGTAACGAATGTTTATCCAATGATCCCTTTGAAATTGCACAATTCATAGACACTAATCTGGACTACCAACTGAAGAAAGCTAAGGAAATCAACAAGGGAAAAAAACCAAATATCGGCAAGTATCTCGACAACACTAACTGGATTGACAACTACTGGGGTCAGCGGCCGAAGTTAACAAAGAAAAGGACTTTGAAGGAAGGAATGGGAGATACGAGGGAGGTCCAAAGCCCCCGCCCGAAAAAAGACTGATGAAGCATATACGGGTCCAGCCAACGACCCTTAAATAAATGTGGCGCTTCCGTGAGGCAACCCGATGATCATTATTAAATTGAGAAGTTAGTGCATACGACAGAACACATGGACCCCAGGTTTGTTTAAAATTCAAAAGTTTCACGTACTTCAGCCTCCAGGTATGCCTTCTTGATACTAGGACGCTTAACTACTACCTGTTATTTCCGCTTTTTATGTTTTTATTTGTGTGTCAAGTGGTATAGCATAACCAAGTAGTTTCTCTATTTCTTTGAGCAGTTTCGCTCCACCTCTACAAGCTTGGACGCCAGCAAATCACATCAAATTTGTGATAGATTTGACGGAATTTTTTGGCGTATCACTGACTACACTCACAAGTTTTGGCCATAGGTTATATACCGAATTGACCGGGGGAGTACCAGCTTCTTTTCCCTTAAAACATCATGTATTTAAATTCCTGCATAACATTTCATTACATGTATTTGTACATTGAGGGCAATGCATAGTTTTAAGTGTGAGGTAGGGAATTAGAGATTCAGGACAAACTTATTTTCTCATATCAGTAAAACTAAACTCATGATTTTCTACCCATTTGACTAAAACTTTACTTTCACCAAAACTTATTTTCTTAAAAAACCCTACAAAATTTGAAAAATTTTAAACCCTAAAATCTAAAACTCTTTGAGTTCGCGCTTAAATAAACAAAAAGGAATAAATGGAAACATGGCAAGTAGAAACAAATGGTTATTATGCATAACAATTCACTAAACCCTATCCCATCCGTTTTTCATGTGAGAATAATCTGAGCCTTTTCATGAGCACTACTATTATCATATTTTCGCATGCTCTTTCGTTTGGTATACTAAGTGTTTTACGATTGTATTTTATGCATAATTAGAACTTGTATGGCTTATACATATCAAGACCATGAACTAGTAATTGTATGGAAATGATTGAGAAACCTAGAAATTTATTACCCCTATATATTATCCTTAAACCCAAAATCCCAAAAACAATTTCCGCCTAGATAGCCCTCCGAGCCTTAGCCTTTTCTTTTCTACTGCCCACAATTATCACCAAACCAGTTTTTTGTAAACACCGGTTATTGGCTAACTGTATTCAAGATGGAGAATTATTAGTCTATCTTATGTCATTACTTCAAGTTTACAACCATTGATGCAATTTGGAAAGAATCTGTTTCACTCAAAGGAATTGGAATATACATGAAGAAAGTGGATGTATTAGGTTACAAGCCGAAAGAACCATACGAAAAGGCAACAATGTGTACTACGCAGTGAGGGAAGAGTTGAACATGATAAGAAGTAATAGTCTTGGCAATCTGACCATAAACGAGCCCTCATATTAGTTATATCCTCGTTATCTGAGTACTGTAGAGGGTCCCACTAGTATTTTCCATCTTAAGCCAGGAAGTCGTAGCCATGTGTCCCATGATAGCTGCAGCCCTTAAAACCTTTTTAAATCCCTAAAAACCCAAAAAGATTTTCATTTTCACCCTTTATTTTCTGTTTAGCCACATTACAACCCTTTTAAAGTTTTCTTGATTCATGCATACTACTTGAGTTAGTTGGTGGAGACTTGATTTGTATACAAGCTAATGACCATTGCATATTTTGATTCGAACTTGAGTGTTCCACTTAACTTACATTATCCACATATATATAACCCTAGAGTTGAGTGAACATTTGAGGAGTGATAGATTATGCATAATTGAAGTTCTAGTAGGCTTGTCATGGATTCCATCATCCTAAAGATAGAAAAGCACAAAAATAGAATATAGCGACTCATAAGTTATCTTGGTGTTTCCATACCTTTTGTAAAGTTTTTAGTTATGGGTCTGATCATGCATGAGTTTGCTTGAGAGCAAGCAAAGTTTAAGTGAGGGGTATTATGATATGCCCTAAATTATACATGTTTTGCATGCATAATAATCCCCATATTATGGTACTAATTGATTAATAACCTTGCAACTGATACTTAAAACGTCAATATTTCATAATTGCAGGTTATTCGGTGTTCTAAGATAAACAAAGCTAAAACCAGTCAAAAACACCAAGAAATTAAGCCTTCTGGAAGATCATTCCTGAGCTTTGACCCCCAGGAAGTCAACCAAGGTCAAAGGAAGTTAAACCAGTAGCTAAAAGACGAAACTAGGAAGCAGGACGGTGGTTCATTGGTCTCCCTTGCTCCCCCAAGCTCCAGTACATTATCCTAAGTACCCTGTTTGATCCCCGAAGTGTTTGCAGACCCGTGCAATCCAATGCACGGCCGTGCTGTTAGAGCATGTTTTGTAACTGTCGCTAAAATTCTGTATAAGTTGTTAGATAGGCGAACTTTTAAGGAGCGAACTTGTTAAGTTCGCCTATGGTGCTGTGGGCATTTGTGTTTTCCTATAAATAGGTGTTTGCAAGTCTTAGATAATAGACTTTAGAGATTGGGAGTCCAGAACAGACCTGAGAATCAGAGAGCTTGTAAATAGTGTTTGTGAGTGAAATAGAAAGCGTTTATTTACACCGTGTTGTTGATTGATTTACACGTTGCACGTTGATCATGGATTCCGCATGTTATCACCATGCCGTACCGCGAGTCTAGAAGATCTGTCACGCCCCAAGGGACCTACACGTGCATTGCTCATTTTGAGGCCTATAAATAGATGGCTTGAGTTCTTCATTCAACACACCTTACCGGACATTATTATAGCTCAAGATAGTCCGTTTCTGTAGTTTAGAGTAGAGAGGCTCCTCCTCTTTGTCCGCAATAGGGGACCCTACAAATCTTAGCGTTACACTAGTTAGTATGGCCATTTGTAGCTAAACTCTTTGTATTGCTAGGGTAAATATGAAGTTTGGTGTATGTTAATGCTCAACGTATTAATCTAGTGGTATGTTTATGTCTTTAATTATTCGCTCTTAAAACCACCTTCTAGGTGGGCTTTTATTATTATCTAAACTTCTCTTTACACTTGTGTGTGTTCTTGATTTTATAGTGTAAGACCGTAAAATCTTTTTAATCAAACTTCTCTTGAAACTTGTACGTCTTTATACAAGCTGATTTTGATAAGCCAAGGCTTAGTTAACATTGATGTGGTTGTACGTCTTTATACAAACTTATTATGAGACCAAAAATTGGTGAAATCATGTTGGGAACGGTACGTCTTTATACATGGTCCCATTGTTACACCGCCTCCCGGTGAACAAAGTCTAATCACTCTTTTAATAATAATAACTAAGCACTTAAGTTTGATGTCCTAAACCAACTCGGAGATAACACCAAAGAGTTGAGGGTAACGATGTCCCTAGCTGGGAGTCCTATCATTTTATTATTAAAGATTATAATTCGTGAACCAAATGTCATGAGAATGAGGCTCTAGTGGTGTCCCGGGTCACACATTTGTGTTAGCCATACCACCAGATTAGTCAACTTAACATTATCATATACCAAGCGGATTCAAAGCCCAAAGCAATACTCTTTGTGACCTGATCATCCTCGAGATATTTACTTTCCTGCTATTTACTATTCTGTTATTTACATTTCTGCTACACACTTCACGAACGTTTTTACTTTTATGTTATTTACTTTACCATTATTTACTTTTCTGTAATTTACTTTTCTGCTTCACAAGCACACAACACCCATCACTAATTAAACCGGCTAAATGATAACAAACGTTGAGTTTTGGAACTCGACCGTGTCCATTGGTTCGATACTTGGTTCTTACCTAAACGGTATTACGCTGCGATAGGTAAACTTGCCTATTGTGTGTTTTTAAGTTAAAGTAATTATCACAAATTTAAAACCTGATATCGTGAAATCAACAACCTCTCTAAATATTATTATATAATATTTATCACATCTACATGCACGCACATCAGTAGCCCCAAGACTTCCCATAGTGGAGGTCTTGGTTTCGAATCCGGACCAATGTTTTGACAAAAAATTACTCAAGAGAATTTCGTGATCAAATTAGTAAGTGGGGTAGTGTGCTTGTTTGATTCGTGTACCAAATGTATGATAAAAAGCAATAAAATGACACGGGTGATTACGAGAAATGCCCTTGATCCTTGAAGATCTCTGGC
Organism: Smallanthus sonchifolius; assembly: GCA_023525975.1. Lineage (NCBI taxonomy): Eukaryota > Viridiplantae > Streptophyta > Magnoliopsida > Asterales > Asteraceae > Smallanthus > Smallanthus sonchifolius. Next base: position 55,497,345 of record CM042033.1, on the reverse strand, counting down.
ATAAAACCTCGGGAGGTGACTAATCGTCGACCTACCTCTTGTTCTTGTAATTAATCGAAGTAAAGATTACAATGGTGGAGCAACAGATCGTAGCTAAGTGTTACAAGTGTTTGCCGTAAGTGTGTTGTGTGTTCTATTACGATCATAAAGCTTGTATAAATAAAAAAAATAAAATAACTAATTGTCGATTATCTTGGGGAGAACTAGTTTTTCATTTGTGACCGTTAGAGGTCTCTTCTACACGTTTTCTTCAACTGATTTATCGGTTCTTTAGGAGAGACAAAGTCAGTTTGGTTCACATGCGAAGACAAGTCAAAGACAAAAGAAGAAAAGTTAATTAGTACCGTAAGTATTTAGGATACTGAACTTACTTGAGATCCGGGATCATGAGTCATAAAATTGACCCCTAGCAATTGCCCCCAAATTTTGATAGCCGGAGATTTTTTATCGATAACTGTAAAAATTTAAAACACGATATGAACGTGATGAGACGTCTGCCGTTGTGGCGCGGGGATTTAGGTCACGAAAAGACACCGTTTATTGAGGTTATAATTATCCACCAATATTCTCATTTTTTGTTATTTTCTCATCGCCTTCATCCTTCTTCTCCGCAGAGCATCAGAGGTAAAATCTCCATCTTTTGAAGCTTTGTTCTCTTTCTCGCAAATTTCTTTTGCCTAAAACCATGGGTAAGAAAATGACTCGATCTCAAACTTATTCTGATGATTTCGCTAAGGGTTTCATAGATCAAGGACTCATCGAGCATCCTGATTAGGAAAGTTGTTCTTTCTTTAATCAAGACATCGCCCTTTTAAAAGCTAGCCATGGGTTTCCCAGAAACACCATTTTTAGGGCTTTCGACCCCAAAGTTAAATATGATTTTGTGTCAAAAACCTGGATCTGATTCCCTACATTTATGTCCCTACTTTCGAGGAAAGTATGGATACTCAGTGATTGGGATCCAAAATGTCCAGCGGTAAGTAAGTTTTTCTTTTTTCTTTTAGTATACGTGATCTTAACATGTTAGATTTATCTTATTTTGCAAGGATTCACAAATCAAGTTCCAGCTTTGCCCTGGCCCACATTGACAGTATGATCTCCGGGGGAGGTGTCGTAATCAAGCAGGAGAAGCCTACTCCTATGTTCCCCAAGTCGTTTGCTCCTGTTCTTTGCTTCATGTCATCTAGGAGCAAGAAGAGGAAAATTTTTGATCTGGTTGACGTTGAGTCCCCCGAGGAGATGGGTTTTCATGAACTGAACAAGATGCTAAATCTCGTCCTGTGCTCGGTAAGTAGATTCTAACATCCCTGATGTTGCACCTGTATCCTGAAAGCTTACATATATTTTTTGGAACAGATGCAAACCTGCTATGATGCCGAGGAGAAAAGGGCCGATGATGCTGAGAAGATGGTGGAGGACCTGAGGAAGAGAGGGTGGGGTCAAAGAACTTGCTCGCTTGTAGAGAGAATTGTAGGACACCAAGTCCCAAAACACCCAAAAGTTGGAGGAAATCAAGGCTCAACATGCCCAAGAATATGTGGGGATTCTGCATGAGGCCAAGAAGTCTACTGCTATGACCGTTGTCCAAGCTAGGATCCAGATGGCAGAACAAGCTGGTGATAAGGCTTTTGATGTTGTAGCTTGGGACCTTCAGGGATGGCGTAAGGCTTTGGTGGCTCTAGGTGGCGACGTGGCCGAGGCAAGTGAGAAGCATGAGGTTGAGGTTGGCAGGGATGGTGAGAAGGATCTAGGTGCGGAGGTGAATGCAGAACAAGGCAACGAAGGCAAAGATGCTAAGGCCCGAGCTTTGTTTTCAATGGTCTGATTTGTGGTTCTAAAATAATTTAAGTTTGGTTTCTGTCTTAAAACAATTTAGCTTTTGGTCTCTCGTGTTTTGGGAGTTTCTTGGTTGACTTGCTTAAAACAATTTCTGCTCGGTATCCCTGGTTTGGGGATAGTTTGAAAGTTTAGACGAATGACCTTGGTTTTAACAATTTTTGTGCTATGCTTGACATGTTTTGTTAAATGTTTTGATTTAAAATGAGCATCCCAGACAGGTAAGTCCTATTATATTTGAAAAACATATGTTGGTGTCCTGTTAGGATACTGGATCTTTAAAAAGTATTTTTAGGACATAGATTCTAGGTTAAAAACTTTTTGAAGACATATCTCATGAAAGCACCAGAATTAGATTCTATACTTAAAAAATCAAGATCTTAATTGAGATAAAAGCATATATTCCAAGGAAGAGAAATTTTGAATGAGTAAACATACCGGATAAGTTTAGCTTGAGTAACGGTAGGTCATAATTTCTCGGTTATTTCTTGTGCATTGCTGATATGCAAATCATCCACTTAGTCTTTTAGAGTTTCTGTTCAATATATATTATGATCCTTAGGGATGTCCCCATTCCGGAGTAAGTCTTTGGTTAGCATGCAAATGCTAAGTACTTGGGTCATGCCAAAAACTTTTGTTTAGATACGCGGGTTGTACCCGGTATGACACGTATGTGTTGAAAATTTTATGTTTAACATTTCAATGTTAAAAGCTTGGGTCATGCCCGATGTATAACATGTCCATGTTATTCCATTGAAAATATTCTTAGGGTCCAAAATATAGCCAACAATAGTGAAATTGTCAGCTAGTATAACATAGACTGATCCCACTATCTCGAACTACATTTGGAACTTTCGCGTTCAAGCGAGGTGTATAAACCCAACATCTTAGAAAGGTGAAAACCTTTAAACCTTATAAGGGTTTTGGAATACCTTGTACTTAGAGAGATGGCCAATCTCAATTACTTTGCTTATTATCCTTGGGAGTTCAATCTGTAAAACATTAAACTTTGGTGAAGGTGGGTGTTAGCCTGGCTAACACCCCTACGATGCTTAAGTCAGTAACTTGATAAAATAACGAATAAAAATTGAAATAAGTAAGGACAGGAAACATACAAACCTGATTTAGAATTTGAATTCTGACTTACATGTAGTACGCCTTGAGATGAATGACATTCCAGGATCTTGGGAGGATTTCTCCTTCCATAGTTGCCAGCCAGTAGGCACCTTTGCCAGCCACCGAATCTATCAGATATGGTCCTTCCTATTTGGGTGCCAATTTTCCTTCACTAGGATTGATAGTGTTTTAAAAAGTTTTTCTGAGCACCAACTCACCTACTTGGAACCTTCTTGCTCTCAGGTTCCTATTGTAAGACCTTGTTATCCTTTGCTGGTACGCCGCAATCCAGACCTTGGCGTGATCCCTGATTTTGTCAACTATGTCAAGATCTTACGGCAGGGATAACCATTTATGTGGGGTTCACAGCCTCTGTGCCAAATACTAACGAGAATGGGGTTTTCCCTGTTGCATTCTTTGCGGTCGTCCTATCCGCACAAAGGACAAAAGGTAGTTCTTCTTCCCATCTTTATTTCTTGGCAACTAACCACTTTTTGAGGTTGTTCACAATAATCTTGTTGCTGGATTCCGCCTGTCCATTAGCCTGATGGTGGACAGGAGTTGAGGTTATCATCTTTATTCCCTAACTGGCACAGAAATCTGTTGTTCTTTTGGTGATGAATTGGGACCCATTATCGCACCCTATTTCCGCCGGGATCCCGAACCAAGTCAGGATATTACGTTTTATGAAAGATACCACTTCCTTGTCTCTGACTTGGACGAAGACTTCTGCTTCAATCCACTTGGAGAAATAGTCAGTCATAGCTAGCATGAACACTTTTCCACGTGGAGCCTTAGGTAGTTTGCCAACTATGTCCATTTCCCATTTCATAAATGGCCAGGGGGAAATGATTGGATGCATGGGCTCTGCTTGTTGATGAGGTACATTGTCATGTCCTTGGCAGGCGTGACACTTCTGGGCATAGCTCGCATAATCCATCCTAATAGTTGGCCAATAGTATCTTGTTCTCAGGATCTTGGAGAAAAGTGCTCTGCCCCCAGCATGGTTGCCACATGCTCCTTTGTGTATATCTTTTAGGACTTCTCATGCTTCATGGTCCTCCAGACACTTCAAGTATGGACATGCCATTGATTTTCTATATAAAGTGTTTTGACCAAAAATTAAAACGTATAATTCCGTGATCAAATTAGTATGTGAGGTAGAGTGTTTGTATGATTCTTGAAACATATACAATAAGTAAAGTAGTACAATGACACGGAAATTTACAAGGAAAGCCCTTGATCTTTGATGATCTCCAGCATAAAACCTCGGGAGGTGACTAATGTCACGCTGCCTCTTGTTCTTCTAATAAATGGTAAAAAGATTACAAGTATGGAGCAGTAGATGATCGTAGCTAAGTGATTACAGAGAGTTTTTTAGTGCAAGTTATATGTTTCCTATCGATCATAATGCTCTATTAAATAAGAAAATATCCTAACTAACTCTCTGATTATCTTGGGAATAACTCGGTCTTCTCTTGTGACCGTTGGGAGAGCTTCAACATATGTTTTCTTTAGTCAATCGCCGACTTCTACAGGTAGACTAAGTCCATTGTTGAATGCTTGCGAATACAAGTCAAAGACAAAGATAAAATAGTTTATTAGTACCGTTAATGTTCGGGATACTAAACTTACTTGAGATCCGGGATCCAGAGTCATAAAATTGACCCGTAACAATTGTCCCCAAATTTTGACAGCTGGAGATGCTTTCATTGATAACTGTAAAAATTTCAAAAAAGGAGTCGTTACAGGACGTGTCTTAATGAGGCTCGGGAATTTAGGCAATGACGCCGTGCTTTAGGTGGTTATAATCGTTCCCTACTACTTCTCTTTCCCATCTTCATCTTCATAGCTCCACCATAGCAGAGTTTTCTTCAAGAGGTAAGATTTCTAGATTTCAACGCATTTTTTTCTATTTTCAATCGTGGCAAAAAAATCAACTCGATCCCAATCTTCTCCTGTCAATAATCCTCACGATGATTTCATTGATCAGAAGCTTCTCGGGCATCCCGAGCTGGAACACTGTACATTTTCCGATAATGAAATAGAGCTCTTGAAAGATAGCGAAGCATTCCCAAAAGATACGTGTTTTGGGTAAAAATTAAGTAAACCAATTTTGTAACCAAACTTAGTAAGTGAGGTAGTGTGCTTGTAAAATCAATGAAAATCGATAAAAAGAAGTAGAACTTGACACGGATGTTTATGAGGAAAGCCCTTGACCTGTAAGGATCTCCAGCATAAAACCTCGAGAGGTGACAATCGACACCTGCCTCGTTTCTTTAATAGATGGTAAAAAGATTACAAGTGTGAGCAGCAAATGATTGAGATCTAAGTGTTTACAGAGCTTCTTGCGAGTGTTTGATAATGCTAAATGTTTGTGTGTGTTGCTAATCGACCGAGCTGCTGATTAAATAAAAAAAATGATCCTAACTAACTATCCGAGAATATGGGAAATGACTAAGTCCTTTAATATGACCGTTGGAAGCCATTCCACGCATCTTCTACACGTTCTCTTTTACTTCAATACCGTTTTACCTGCGTATTAATCAAGATAGAAGAAAAAATACAACAGTTAAATATTGAGGATACTGAAACCTGTCAGGATACCGAAGTACGTTGAAGATCCAGGATCCTTAGCTGATAAAATGACCCCTAACAATTGTCTCCAAATTTTAACAGCTGTCAACGACATCTGCAAAAAATTTAAAATTCAAATAGTAAATGATGATAGGGTTGCGATAAGATTTTTACAACTACCGAGGCGATTTGACCGTTGCACCTTGTAGGTTATAATCATTATTACCGTCTTCTTCTCCATTCCCATCTTCTTCAAGGCCAAAACAAGTAAAGAATTCTTACTGTTATTTCTGAGTTTCTCCTTCTTTCTAATATTTCGCAATCATGGGTAAGAAAATGACCAGGTCAGCTTCTTCCATTATCACTGAAATAATAGACGATTTAACGGATCAGGGAATCCTCGATCATTCTGATCCTGAACTTTGTTCTTTTACTGATCAAGACATTAAACTCTTGAAGTCAAACAATGTTTTCCCTCAAAAAACCGTTTTAGGGTCTTTCGGTTCTCGAACAAAAGCCGATTTGATTTCGAAAACTTGGGTCTGCTTTCATAGCTATCCTTTCACTTTGGGTCTGTCATATCCTTTTCCTTCTCTAATTATTGAGTTCTTCAAGCTTACTTGCCTGAGCTATTCCCAAACCATGCCCATGGTTTGGAGAATTTTGGCAACCCTGAGAGGTTGAATCGTTCTCATTCTTTGATCATTGGTGTCCCTGAGCTAGCTTTCGTCTATAACCTAAGAACCCATGGTTCATCTTGTTTCGTCCTTCGTCTTAAATCCGGGTGAAATCACCTAATCCCAAAAGCCACACAGAATGATACCGAATGGTAGGGAAAATTTTTCTTCGTAAGGAGAGATTCAATCCCTGATGGGAATCTATTGCCGCTTGAATAGGTTAAGAAGGGTAGGAAATAGCTAGGATCCCTGTAATTTTTATTATATTTCACTTGTTGCTAATGATTTTTCTTTATCCTTGTATAGCTCCAAAGTTTGTTGAATTAGTTCCTGCAAGGAGCGATACAGATAAAAGAATTGAAGCGTAATTGGAAATACCTGTGCCGGAGAGGTCTTTTCGTGTCGAGTCCACCATTAGTGAAGCCAGCTTTAACACCCAATACTCTGAACCCGAGATGTATTCAAGTACAAAACAACTTGCATTTGTGTTATTAAACCTCATGATCTTGATTTGCTCTATCGTTTTACAGGAATCCCAAAATCAGGGTACCAGATTGCATTGTCCGATTTTGATAGCCTTTTGTCTGGAGCGGCCATTGTCAAGAAGGAGAATCCTACACTTGTGACCACCAAGTCTCGTATCCCGGCCCTACGGTCTAAGGCCTCGGGGAGCAAAAAGAGGAAGACGACTGATGTGATGGACCTAGAGGTCTTTGAGGGTATGGACTCTGCTGAAACCACCAAGAAGATTCAAGGCTTGTTGAATCTTGTAAGTTACTTTTTGGTATTCCTAAATTGATGTCAGGATCCCTGAATAACTAATCCGTCTAAATTTTGCAGGGTCTGGAGAAGCTGAATGCCAATTTGGCTATGGCAGAGAAGAATGTTGAAGAAGCTTTGGAGAGGGTTGAAGATTTGAAGAAAATCATGGCCTCCAAATCCAAACACTTGGAGAAAGAAATCCAGGCTCAAAAGGATAAGCTTCAGGAGAATTCAGCCCAATATGAATTGAAGTTGCAGGAGAATTCGCCCAGTACGAGCAGAGATTACAGGATACTGTAGATGATGCTAAGAAATATGCGGCCATGGCGATTCTCCAATCTAGGATCCAGATGGCTGAGCAAGCTGTTGCTGAAGGTTTTGATCCTACAGCCTGGGATCTTCAAGGATGGCGTTCTTCTCTTGCTAAACTTGGTGGTGAAGCTATGGAGACAAGCAAGGTGGCTAAAGAAGTTGGAGCTGGTGATGCTGGGAAGCAGGTTGACCAGGGCGATGAGGGTAATGATGCCTAGGCCTGAGCCCTGGAATTTGTGGTTCTTCTATTTGGTTGATCATGGTTACCGTTGTCTTGAAACAATTTACTGTTATGTCTGTGGTTGTTGTACAGTTTACTTTTTCCTGCACTGGGATCCCTATATCGGGATAGACAATTTGACAATTTGTGAACCGGGTGGATGGGTCCATGTTTTGGATGAAGCCCGGCTCACTTTTCTTTCTTGCACTTTAGTTATAATCAAGTATCTTTTTGACTATCTGCCATGATTGATATGCATTTTGTATGTTTTGACATCTTCTAAAAGATCAGGATCCTTAGGTAGTTAAGCCTTGGGATATTTAGAAAAATAGGTTTAGGTATATTCTCAGGATACCAGATCCTTAATGATTATTTAGGTTTTTACCAAACTTAAATTTAGAATAATATGGTTAGGTTTTGATAAATAGTGTGTAGTAATACACGTTGCAAACATATCATGACTTAGTCATTCAAATTTCAAATCTTGAAAATTAATAAGTAACACGTACCTTTGTTGAGAACTAAGTCAGGCAGGTACACATACCAAATTATAACGTGGAGTTCAAAATATGACAACCTTTGGTTGTCCCCTGTGTATAGTCATTAAATACGTCGTAGATTTAATAATTGTACTTCAGGATCTTCATAAGTCTTCAATCGTGGGCCATATTGATGCTAAGTTCTTGGGTTAACACATAAGTGTTAAATACCTGTGACAATTTAAAATCTTGGGCCAAGCCAGAAAAACATGGGCCAAGCCAGAAAAACGTGGGCCAAGCAAGAAAAACATGGGCCAGCCAGAATAACGTGGGCCAAGCCAGACTTAAGTTAGCATGAAAATGCTAAAAACCTTAGGAGTAACATGTCTGTTAATATTCGTAGGATTCAAGATATAGCCACAGTGATGAAATTATCAGCCACTGTTACATGGACTGGTCGCACCACCTTGAACTATACGTGAACATCGTGTGCTACAGCGGAGTGTTTAAATTCAATTCTTAGAAATGTGAAAACCTTTAAACCTTAGAAGGTATGCAAGATACCTTAACTTAGGAGAGATGGCCAATCTCTATCTTCTGTCAGGATCCTTGAGGATCCTTCCTGCAAAACATGAAACCTTGGTGAAGGTGGGTGTTAGCTTGGCTAACACCCCTCCAACGATCAAGTCAGCACTTTGATAAAGAGTAATAAATATAAAAATAGTCAGGGATAGAAGACATATCAATCTTAGTTAGAATCTAAGTTCTAACTTACATAAAATAGGCTTTGAGATGGATAGTATTCCAGGATCTTGGCAGGATATCTCCCTCTACAGTAGCCAACCAATAGGCACCCTTGCCTGCTTCAGAGTCAATCAAGTACGAGCCTTCCCACTTTGGCGCAAGCTTTCCATCACTTGGATTGGTAGTATTTTGAAACGCCTTTCTTAATACATGATCACCCACTTGGAATCTTCTAATCCTTATGTTTTTGTTATAAGATCTTGCTATCCATTGTTGATAAGCTGCAATGCAAACTTTGGCAAGATCCATTGGTTCATACACAGTGTCAAGATCATGAGCAAGAGCTTCGTTGTTAATCTCTAGAGTCTTGAGATTGGTCCTTGTAGTAGGGATGACCATTTCCGTAGGGATCATGGCTTCAGTACTGAACACCATTGAGAATGGTGTTTGTCATGTTGCATTCTTCACGGTTGTCCTATCTGCCCAAAGTACAAACGGTAACTCTTCAACCCATCTTCCTTTCTTTGCCGCCTCTTAGGGTTGTTAATGATGATCTTGTTGCTAGATTCCTCTTGTCCATTGGCTTGAGGATACACAGGAGTGGAATTTATCATTTTGTATCCCTAACTGGCATAGAAGTCAGTTGTTCTCCTGCCAATGAACTGAGAGCCGTTATCACATACTATCTCTTCCGGGATCCCGAATCTTGTCATGATGTTGCACTTGATGAAGTAGATGATCTCTTTCTCTCTGACTTGGACAAATGCCTCAGCTTCAATCCATTTAGAGAAATAATCTATCATTTCTAGCATAAAGACCTTTCCTCCTGGTTCTTTGGGAAGTTTGTCGACGATATCCATTCCCCATTTCATGAATGGCCATGGAGAGTTGGTTGGATATAAAGGTTCGACCGGTTGATGGAGTATGTTGTTGTGTCTTTGGCAAGCATCACATTTATGGGAATAATCCATAGCATATTTACTCATAATAGGCCAATAATGTCCTGTCCTCAGGATCCTTGAAAATAACGCTCGGCCCCCAGTGTGGTTACCACAGTCGCCTTTGTGTATATCTTTTAGAACTTCATGTGCTTCCGGATCCTCCAAGCATCTTAAGTATGGACCTGCAATAGATTTTCTATACAAAACATTCTGTAAAATTATAAAATGAGATACCCTTATGCGAAAAGCCTTGTGGTTCTTTTCATCACTCGAGATCTCACCATCCTGCAAGTATTTTTTGATGGGTAAAATCCAGGATCCTTAACTAGATTCAAGATCCCGGATATCTACTTCTTCTTCAGTGTTGGATACTTCATTTATCTTCTCAATTACTAGGATTAGAATATGTATGATAGGTACCTTGATGCCTTTCGGTATTCTGAGAGCCGAAGTAAGGTTTGCTAGGGCATCAGCCTCAGTATTGTCTTCTCTGGGCACATGTGTTACAGTTTGGAATTCCACGGATAATTGCTTAACTACTGCGAGGTATTTGGCCATTTTTTCTCCCTTTACTGCATACGAGCCATTGAAATTGTTAGCGATTAATAATGAGTCTACATATACTTGGAGATAACTGATCTTGATATCCTGAGCTAGTTGTAATCCTGCTATCAGTGCCTCATATTCCGCATCGTTATTAGTTGCCGGGAACTCAGAGCTTATGGATTGGGGTATTATGTCCCCTTGTGGTAATTTTAGTATGAGTCCCTGACCTGTTCCTCTTACATTTGATGCACTATCAGTGAATAAGGTCCATTCATCCTTCGACTCTTCTATTTGTTATACTTCAAGGTCTGCCTCATGTTGAATGTCACTGCTGAAATCATCCACAAAGTCCGCAAGTGCCTGAGACTTTATTGCTGTTCTAGGTTCATATATGAGGTCATAGGCGCTGAGCTTGACTGACCACTTAGCTATCCTTCCTGATATCTCTGGCTTTCTCAAGACACACTTAATGTGATAATTAGTCTTAACATGAATATCATGAGTTTCAAAATAATGTCTAAGTTTACTTACATAGTATATCGGATGTTGTTGTCCCTCATGATCCTTGACTAGTACCGCACTTATGGTGCTTCGGGATACTGCCAATTATAGGGATAATGGTTCACCATCTTCTGGTTTCATTAATAGAGGAGCTGATGACAAGTATTCCTTTAGTGATTGGAGTTCTTGTTCATGCTTCTCTTCCCATTCGAATCTTTTGTTCTTCTTCAGGATGTCGTAGAATTCCTTGCATTTTTCGGAGGATCTTGATATAACTCTGTTAAGTGCTGCTACTCTGCCGGTCAGTCTCTGGACATCCTTGGTGTTTGCCGGGGATTTCAGATTAATGATAGCTTTGATTTGTTCTGGACTGACCTCTATTGCTCTCTTGGTTACCATGCAGCCCAAGAACTTTCCTGCCCCCACTCTGAAGTGGCATTTTGAAGGGTTCAACTTCATGTTGTATTGGTCCAGGATATCAAATGCTTTTCTGAGATCCCTAAGATGATCCTTAGCTTTCTTCGATTTTACCACCATATCATCTATGTAGACTTCCATATTGTCCCCAATCTTGTCTTTGAACATCATGTTTACCAGTCACTGATAGGTGGCACCTGCATTTTTAAGACCAAATGGCATAGCTATGTAACGATAAATACATGTCGAAGTCATGAAGGTCGTATCTTCCTGGTATGATGGTTCCATTTGAATATGTTGAAATCCCAAAGAGGCATCCATAAAAGTCAGGATCTCGTGGCCAGCTGTAGTGTCAACCATTGAGTCTATGTGCGGTAATGGGAAGGGATCTTTAGAACACACCTTGTTGAGGTCCGTGTAGTCTACATAAACTCTCCACTTCCTGTTTTTCTTTTGGACCACCACCACATTGGCTAGCCATTTTGGGAATTTTACTTCCCTTATCATTCTAGACTTGAGAAGCCTTTCCACCTCTTCTTGGATGACCACGTTTCTTTCAGGAGCAAACTTCCTTCGCTTTTGATGTATTGGCCTGAAACTTTTGTCAATTCCAAGTCTACGGGTTATGATACTTTTGGATATACCTATCATGTCTTCGTGCTTCCATGCGAAGGTTGCTTTTCTGCCCTTCAGAAAGTTCAGGATATCTTTTTCAATATCTTTAGGGATATTGCTCCTTACAAGGATCTTTACATCTGGATTTTCAGCATCGAGGGATACATCTTTAACATTCTGTTCTTTAGCTTCTAGAACATCCCTTGCCTGCTTCTTTAGTTGCTATGCTTGTCTGGTTTTGACGGAGGCTTTCATTGAAGAAGTATAACAGTTTTTAGCCTCCTGTTGATCGCTGTTGATCTTTACCACTCCCTAAGGGGTTGGCATCTTGACACATTGGTGATACGTCGAGGGTACTGCCTTCATATCGTGTATCCATGGCCTTCCTAAAATGATATTGTAGCAAGACAAAGAATGTATTACACAAATTTTTTTAATAGAATTTACCCCTTCAATGTATATCGGTCGTTTTATCTCTCCGACTATGCTTTTGGTTTCTCCACTGAATCTTACCAGCACTGAGGATTTTGAAATAATTTCAGAATCCGGGATCCCCATTCTCTTCAGGACTTCATGGTGAATTATGTTCACCGAGCTCCCTCCGTCAATCAGTATCCTCCGGATGAAGTGGTTTGCAATGTACAGAGTGATTACTAGACCATCATGATGAGGATCCTGTACGTCATCCCTGTCATCTTCGTCGAAAGAGATCACCTTTTCCTTAGTTAAGTTGGAGGTCCTGATAGGTCTGTCCCCATTCTCTGTTTTCGCTTCTTTGGCATTTCTTTTTTCCGCAGAGTAAGAAGTACCACAAATATCAGATCCACCAGATATAAAACCTATTACCTTGGCGTCTGGTGGTGAGGATTTTGATCTTTGCGGGATCCTGTCTTGATCCTTAGTCTTGTTCTTTCCTTTGCCTAGAAATTCTCTAAGATATCCTTTGCTCAGGAGATGGCTTATCTCCTTCCGCAAAGCAATACAATCCTCAGTTATATGGCCAAAGTCTTTGTGGAATGCACACCACTTGGACTTGTCCTTTCCTCCTGAGTTCCTGTCAAACTTGCGAGGCCACCTGACTTTTTCTCCAAGATCCTGCATAGCAAATAGCAAACTAGTTGTATCAAGAGAAAAACAGTATACAGAAAACTTATGATATTCTTCCTCGTCCTCGACATCTTCTACAACGTTGACCCTGTGATTGTCCGGCTTAGAATACGGCTTTGATCTCTACGACTTGTAAGGAACATGTTCAGCTCTCCGGTTAGGTTGAGTATAGCTTGTTGGAGCATTCACCCTTTGCGGGATCTTTTTATCATCTTCCAGCCTAATAAACCTCAATGCCCAGTTCCTGACTTCATCAAGGTTCCTGCAAGAATTAATAACAAGGTCTTCGTAAAATTGAGAATCCTTCTGTAGTCCCATCTTGAATGCCTGGACTACAGTGGCAACGTCAAGGTTCGGGATATCCAGGGATTCCCGGCCAAACTTGCTGATATAATCCCGAAGGGACTCTACGCTGTTATGATTTATCCTGTATAAGTCACTTGTTAACATTTCAAAAGTTCTACAGCAAGAAAACTGATTGTTAAACAAATTGATTAAGTGAGCAAATGAAGTAATAGAATAAGGTTTAACATTAAGTACCCATTTCAGGGCTGATCCTGTTAAGGTAGAGCCAAAGCCTTTGCAAAAGCAGGCTTCCTTCAGGTCCAAGGGAATGGGGTTTATTTCCATCCGTTCCCTGTATTGCGCGACGTGTTCCTCAGGATATGTAGTTCCATCGTACAGCTCCATGTTAGGAGTCTGGAAGCGCTTGGGGATCTCATCATCACATATCGGTGGAACGAATCTGGAGATCATGTGACTGGTAGAGGACATCTCCGGTATAGGTTGGACCACACCTGGTACACTGGAGATCATCTCCCTCAACTTCTTTAACTTCTTGGCCATGGACGGAGTGATTCCTGTCTCCTACACAAATTCGTTAGTATTTGAAAATTGATTGAATGTGTTACCGTTCTCAAGGTTTCGGAATGATGATCCCCGAGTAACTCCAAGATCCTAATTTGTCGTAACTCTAAGAACTAGGGTAGGGCCAACTGCAGTGATTCCTGTTTGCATGGGAAGAATGTCTCCCTTATCGATTTTCGAGGATCCTGAATAGTTAAAATCCAAGATCCTAGGTTACAGAGGGTTATCACTTCCACTGGTTTCTTCGATTCCTTAATCTTCTCAATCTCCCGAAACATCGTGAGGTTAGTCTTCCTCTGTTGTTCCATTTTTTGGTTCATCTCCGAGAATAAATCGAGGATATCATTGTTTAATACAATCACAAGTCCACCAGCAGGTATTCCGGATCCTGAAAAACCCGCAGGAGTAGTTTTCTTTGGCTGATTAAAACCTTTTTGAAATGGAGGAGGAGGAATAGGGTTGACCAACCCAGAGCTCGAAGATGGAGCAAAAGCAGAAATAATTTTTGGATTGAGACGACATTTTTGAAAATAGCTTTGAAAGATAGTGATTGAACACAAATTTTAGCAAAGATTTAAAGATGAAAAGCACCACTTGCCCCACGGTGGGCGCCAAATTGTTTTGGGTAAAAATTAAGTAAACCAATTTTGCAACCAAACTTAGTAAGTGAGGTAGTGTGCTTGTAAAATAAATGAAAATTGATAAAAAGAAGTAGAAATTGACACTGTTGTTTACGAGGAAAGCCCTTGACCTTTAAGCATCTTTGACCTAAAACCTCGGGAGGTGACAATCGACACCTGCCTCGTTTCTTGAATAAATGGTAAAAAGATTACAAGTGTGAGCTGCAAATGATCGAGATCTAAGTCTTTACAGAGCTTCTTCCGAGTGTTTGATAATGCTAAGTGTTTGTGTGTGTTGCTAATCGACCAAGCTGCTGATTTAATACAAAAAATGATCCTAACTAACTGCCGAGAATCCTGAAAATGACTAAGTCCTTTAATATGACCGTTGGAAGCCATTCCACGCGTCTTCTACACGTTCTCTTTTACTTCAAGACCGATTCTTCAGGGATGAACTTGACCTTGCACGTTTTACCTACGTATTAATCAAGATAGAAGAAAAATACAACGGTTAAATATTGAGGATACTGAAACCTGTCAGGATACCGAAGTACGTTGAAGATCCAGGATCCTTAGCTGATAAAATGACCCCTAACAATACGATTTTCAGAGGTTTAGACCCCAAGGTTAAGTCCGATTTTGTTTCCAGAAGTTGGATCTGCTTTCCAGCTTTCCCTTTTACTCTTGGTTTATCCTACCCTTTTCCACCCCTGATTTTCGAGTTCTTCGAGCTCGCTAGTCTTAGTCACTCACAGACTATGCCGATGGTCTGGAGGACTCTGCATACCTTAGAAAACTTGATTCAAACTCATGCTATCGATTTCAACGTTTTCGAGTTGGCTAGCGTTTACAATCTTAGAACTCATGGTTCGTCTCGTTTCCTTTTCCAAGTTAAATCCTGTCAACCACATTTGGTGCTAAATGCTACCCAAAACGATAGTGATTGGAAAGGGAAGTTTTTCTTTGTGAAGCGCAGGTCTATCCCTGGCGGGGATCATCTACCTTTTCAGTGGGTTAAAAAGGGTAGGATCTAGTCTATAGGATTCATAAGAATTTCATTGTTTTTAAGTTTAACCTGAATAACAGTTATTTTTGTGTAGCCCCCAAATTATCCGAGATGGCTCTTCCTAGAGCAGACATGGTTAGGAGGGTAAGGTACTTTCTAGAACTACCAGTTGAAGAGAAGACGTTTCCATATAAAATCCCAACTGTTGAAGGAAGCACTGATACTCGGCACTCAGAATCCAGAATGTCCAACGGTGAGTAATTTTTTCTGATATTTTCTTAGCATAGATGATTCTGATATGTTGTATTTTTACAGGTACTCATAAATCAGGTTCTAGCTTCGCTCTTGCATACATTGATAGTCTGAACTCTAGGGGTGATACAAAAATCAAGTAGGAGAAGTCTACTCCCGTGATCCCTAGGCCTTCTACCCTTGTTCTTCTTTCCAAAGCCTCTGGGAGCAAGAAGAGGAAAAGTACTGACCTGGTAGATGTTGAATCTTTCGAGGAGATGGGTTTTCACGAGTTGAATAAGAAGGTAAGTAGATTCTAATATCCTTGATTTTGTACTTGCATTCAGAAAACTTACATGTATTTGTTGGAATAGATGCAAACCTGCGATGATGCCGAGGTGAGGAGGGCTAATGATGCTGAGAAGACGGTGGAGGACTTGAAGAAGATCGCTGCAGCCAAGAGTAAGTTGATTGAGAAGGAGGTTAAAGAGCTTGCTCGCCTGAAGAAGGAACTAGGATAGTCCAAGGCCAAAAACGCCCGGGTGCTGGAGGAGATCAACGCTCAACACGCCCAAGAACTTGAAGGGATCCTCAATGATGCCAAGAAGTCTGCCGCTATGACTGTTGTCCAAGCTAGGATTCAGATGGCAGAACAAGCCAGTGATAAGACTTTTGGTGTTGTAGCTTGGGACCTTCACGGGTGGCGTAAGGCTTTGGTGGCTTTAGGTGGTGAGGTGGCTGAGACTAGCGAGGTGTAAGGGATTGAGGCTGGCGATGATGGTGAGAAGGAGGCAGGTGCAGAATTCGGTGCGTGACGGATCTCTAGACTCGCGGTACGACACAGTGATAACGTGCGGAATCCATGATCAACGTGCTCGTGTAACTCAATCAACAACAACGGTGTAAATAAACGCTTTGTATTTCCACCAAGATATCAGTTTACAAGAATTCAGTCTCTAATAAGTTCCTCCTGGTATCTCTCTATTCTCACACACTGTTTCACAGACAATGTTACCTCTATATATAAGCAACTGTTCTGCAGTAGGCGAACTTATGATGCTTAGGCGAACTTATTAAGTTCGCCTCTAATAGGCTAAGCGAACTTAATAAGTTCGCCTCTGATATACTAGGCAAACTTAATAAGTTCGCCTCTGATAGGCTAGGCGAACTTGTTAAGTTCGCCTCTAGCAGAACTTACACAGAATTTTATCAACAGTTACAAAACATGTCCTAACAGACTCCCCTTTAACTGTTGCTAACAATTCTATCAATTACAAGTCAAAGACTCTAAGACTAAGACATAATATCTTCAAGCTCGTTGTCACCAGAATATGCTCCAAAAGACTCCCCCTTGACAACAGCTTTAGAAGATTGTCATCCGTCTTCATATATCATCAAACACACTGTAGTCTTTGTCTTGTTCATCTGCACACACTCTTTTTATTTCCAGAAGAAAACTTGGGAGAAGGACCCCTTGTCAACTTCTGTCTGCAATATTCAGTTTATGCAAAGGAGAACAACCAAGAATAACCAATAATTAATATTTCCATGGAAGCTGAAAAAAAATAAAATCTTTTTGATTTTTCAAACATAAGAAACACAAAATATTTTTGGTTTTTCTTTGTATAAACTGAAATGTAAAATACAAAATCACATCTTTTTGGTCGAACATCACGAGTAAGAAGATCATATCAGTATATATGATATATCAATCACACATCTTGGATATAAAATCCATATAATATCAAATGGTATCCTATGTCATTCTTTCAAGCCTTGACCAATCAAACCAATATCTTTTAAGATTATCACAATGTTTCTCTTCAAGACTTTCATATTGCATGTTATGATACGTGATAAACATTCAACGAAAATAGGATCAGGCTATGACACACAAATTCAAATTGTCAATATTATAAGATTTGAAACTAAAGCATCTCATTCCCACTTTCTTGTGAGTTAAGGTACCATTTAAGTATGAAATACAACGTGTACCCCACTAGTATGCCAACATAAAGTAAATGCACTATCTTCAAGACATATGAGATTTTACTAAAGATTATCCGAATTTCCAGAATGAGGAGACATCACTTAGCACATGAAAAGCATAATCCAAATTGGATTGTATAGGAATCAATGAGATTCATAATCGAATGATTCAATGTTTTGGCTTATATATGCGGAATCATAAGATTTAGGTACGTAGATCCAACTGTTATCTGGATTATGAATTCAATGGAATCAGTAAAGATGATTTATCAATATGATCCAAGGGCTAGTATATGTTTGACATATGTTGTCAAGTACATATCTTGATTATACTTCAAATTGCATGCTTTTTGGGACATGGGCACTGAAGCAAATTGAATGAATATTGCTAAGGACATAACCCGAAACTGATCTCATAGGAAAATCTTTATTAAAAACTAATATTCTTTATCTGATAGTGATCTTTTAACACACACACCCAGGCCTAAAATAGGTTCAAATCACAGTTGTAACATATGAAATTATGTTTTCACACTACTAATGGTTTAGTGACGCTTTTAGTCTACTGACAATTCAAATTATATGCATACACAACACTATCATTTCCTATTTGTGCAGTCTCTGAAGTTTAGATCAAAACATATAATTCAGATATATTAACATAAAGCACCAACCAGTCAATCTAAGGTCATGTGTGAAAAAACATCTACTGATGTACTATCATCTATTCTTTAACTTCAAGTAATGTCGATTTTATATTTTTCAATTTGTTTGGCTTTTTCAAAATCTTTTTCAAAGAAAGTAAAATAAACGAAAATAAACCTTCCATGAAAACATTTTATGAAAAACATTTTACTTGGTTACTCAGGATTAAGCAAATCAATCAATTAAAAACTCAAACCGATGTAATGTAATTGAATGTCATTGCCTCTTTCACCAACACAGTTCTGTACTCCCCCTGTCCTGTAGACTCCCCCTCAACTAGTCAAATGGTTGCATCAACAACTTTATGCTCACCATCGTCATCCTAAGTTTCAGGTTATCATTTGGACTTTGTAATACTGTTTCCAAAATATTGTGTGTGACATATTCTCCCCCATGAGCATTAATTCGTTGAATAAAAAATATTCGCAGTTATCAACAACTCGTTACGCATGCAGATGTCAATCCCTGTCATGTGCTAAGAACCACCACTATCAACAACCAAAATGGTATTAATAGTCCCTCTTGGTAATCCTGCACAACTAACAAGAAACATTAATTTGAGATTGGGACCCAAGCCATGGTAGTCATGGGTCGTCCATCTGTATCAAAATAATAAACCTCACCTCGAATCTCTCATCAATTTTCGGAGATTGATCCGACGAGTCAGAAACAGAAACTTTAGATTTCCAAACATACTTCTGTTCATTAAGTTCTTTTTCCATAAAATATGAAGTGTTTGAACATTTTCTTTCATTTGAAAATTGATTTGATTGTGAAAACTCTTGTTGGTCTAAAAGTTTTCTCAATCTTCTGTTTCTCCTCCGTCTTTGAGGTCTAGAAAGCCTAACCTCAGATTTTGAATTACCCTTTGGTATATCATGAGGTTTAACCATATTTGGGTTAACATAAGGCTTACCATGAGGTCTTACCTTTCCTTGAGTAACATGTCGGTTACCTTTGGCATTGTGAGGACAAGCAATCCGTTTGTGACCAACAAGACCACAAGAAAAGCAAGATCTCGTTTCATTATAATCTCTCATATAAGGAATCTTCACATGATAAGAAGCACTTGAAGAAGATTCGCCTACATGAACTTCTTTTTGCTTTATTTTCTCTGGAACTCCAGATTTTGCAACAGGTTTTGATTCAGGCTTCATCTTCTCAGGAACTACATGCTTCTTTCCTTTATTTTTGTAAGGACAGTTCACCACAATGTGACCTATCTCATTACAATGAAAACATGTACGACTGTCTTTATAATCTCTGAAATAAGGAACTCTCCTTGAATTTGAAGAACTTCCAAATGTATAATTTCTAGATAAATTAGAATCAACCTTTGAGTCTTCTTTCTTAATCTCTTTCGGTATCCCCTCTACCTTAGCTTCATCAAAATATTCATCATCACTCTCATCAGAATACACCATATCTTCACCTGTGACCGGATTCACCTTCAACACAGTCTTAGGATCTAAATCCTCAACATTTATAATATCAGGTGTAACAGAATAATTTCCGTTGAATGGTGGAGGAACATAGCCAATACCACTAGTTCCCTTCCCCTCTTCAGTATTTTCATGATAATATCCTAATAAGAATGATGAATTTGAAAAACTTTCTAACTTTCTATGTAATCTGATTACCTCTGCTTTAGATTCAGCTAGTTCTTTATCTTTCGCAGCAAGATCATTATTTCGTTTCTCAATTTCTGCAAAGGACATATCCAGGTGATATGCCTGCTCTTTGATCTTCAAAGTCAGAGAACTTATATCTCTCTTCAGTGATTCTATTCTCTCAATACACACATTCTCATTATCTTTTAACTTCTGATTTACCGTGTGCATCGATTTCATATCACAAATGAGGTTTAAGTTGTCATCCATAACCCTCATCATTTTATCCTTCACTGAAACACAGTTAGAACAAAACGTCTCTTAGTTAGAAAATACCTCAGGTTTTACTTCTGAAGAAGATGCACCAGGAGCCATGAAAACGTCATCATCAGCTTCACCCTTTTGATTAACAATAACAGGCTCTGCATCAGTTTCTAAGTCACTTAGATCATCTTCAACTGTCTGAAAACTTTCTTCACTCATCACATCAGTCTCAGTAGATTGAGTACTTTCACCAGAATGAATACTCTCACTATCAGTTAAATCTGCAGAAGAATCACTTTGAGAATAACTCGGCTTCTCCAATACTTCTTTGATCAAGACCACAAATGCTTGAGAAGTTGCTTCACCCTTTTTCTTCAATGCTTTCCATAGATCTCTTGAAGTTGGATACTTCCCGAGACTATGAATAATTTCTTTTGGTAAAGACATCTTTAAAGTTTCACACGTTTTCATCTCTCGATCAAACTGCTGCTTTTCTACTTTAGTAAGAGCTGTCACTGGTTTAGGAACATCATAATATCCCATATAGTCATAAGTAGGATGCACATATCCTTCAAATATAGATGTCCAAAAGTTTTCATCAGTTTCTGATACGAACTGTTCGAACCGGACTTTCCAGCTACGAAAATCTGATATGCACAAAAGTCTTGGTGACACAGTTCCAATCTCATTATCATCACATGAAATTGATATTTTGAAATTTTTGCGAAAATATCCCGAAAAAATTTCCCGCCAAAATACTCTTTTTAAAAAATTTTGAAAATTCAAAATTTCAAAAATGATTCAAAACGACCATATAAGCTTTCCCTAAAAAATTTGGACAAGAATAAATTTCCCACCAAAATAAATTCGCCTGATACTGTAAGAGCGAACTTGACCCAAGCGAACTTGTTAAGCTCGCCTGATCTTCACCAAGCGAACTTATTAAGTTCGCCTACTCTGCACCAAGCGAACTTATTAAGTTCGCCTAATATTCACCAAGCGAACTTATTAAGTTCGCCTCCCTAAGTTCGCCTGCACAACAAACAGCAATTTCGCTTAAAACAGCTGAAAGAAACTCAGAAACCCAAACATGAACAAATTCGGCTGAAAATCATGATTTCTGATGAAAATGAAGGAATTAAGCAATTCTGAACCGTATGATTGTGTAGAAACTGATTAGGAACAATCCTATCGGATCAATTTCTTCAAACCAATCCAAAATCAATCCAAATTGATCAAAAATTTTCCATTTTTATCAAAAACACGAAAAAGATGCAAAATCCTTCAAATTCTCTGAATTTTGATGTTGATTGGACACGAAAACACCACGAATCTGCTGTTAATCGAGAGCAATAGCTCTGATACCACTTGAAGGTCCCTAATTCGGTGCTGACGGATCTCTAGACTCGCGGTATGACACGGTGATAACGTGCGGAATCCATGATTAACGTGCTCGTGTAACTCAATCAACAACAACGGTGTAAATAAACGCTTTGTATTTCCACCAAGATATCAGTTTACAAGAATTCAGTCTCTAATTAGCTCCTCCTGATATCTCTCTATTCTCACACACTGTTTCATAGACACTGTTACCTCTATATATAAGCAACTGTTCTGCAGTAGGCGAACTTAATAAGTTCGCCTCAAAGATGCTTAGGCGAACTTATTAATTTCGCCTCTAATAGGCTAAGCGAACTTAATAAGTTCGCCTCTGATATACTAGGCGAACTTAATAAGTTCGCCTCTGATAGGCTAGGCAAACTTGTTAAGTTCGCCTCTAGCAGAACTTACACAGAATTTTATCAACAGTTACAAAACATATCCTAACAGACTCCCCTTTAACTGTTGCTAACAATTCTATCAATTACAAGTCAAAGACTCTAAGACTAAGACATAATATCTTCAAGCTCGTTGTCACCAGAATATGCTCCAACAAAGGCGATGAGGTCAAAGATGCCGAGGTCTTAGCCTTGTTTATGGTGGTTTGACTGGTGGTGAAACAATTTAACTCTAGTTCCTGTTCTAAAAACAATTTACTTTCTGGTCTTCCGTGTTTTGGGAGTTTTTTTGGCTTTCATGCTTTAAAGAAAATTTCCACTTGGTATCCCCGGTTTGGGGATGGTTTGGTTGCTTTTGGTAAATGACTTTAAGTTGAAAATATTTGCACCATGCTTGATAGAATTTGTCAAATGTTTTAGTTTGAAACGATTACTCTAGATAAGTTGAGACTTGTCACATTGAAAAACACATTTAGACAGTTGGATAAAACACCTTTTAGAGTAGTAATTCTAAGTCAAAATCTTTTTGAAAAATCATATCATGAAAACACAAGAACCAGATTTTGTACTCAGGAAATGGAATATCACTTGAGATAAAAGTGTAGATTTTGAATGAGAAATCATATCGGGTGAATTTAGCTTGATCATCGGTAGTGTAACATCCCGGAATGTTATAAATTTGTAATTCGAGTTAATGGAAGACCCGAACTTGTATTAATTAAAAATGAGAGGTAATATTTGTCATGCGTGAGGCATTTTAACGACATTAACTAACACGGTTAGTTGTTTAAAGAGAGTCCGGGACTGGATCATGCGAGATGGAACTAGGGGGACTCGAAACGAAACATGGGTTGGTTTATAAACCACTTTTGCGCAAACCCTAGGGCCATTTGTGAGCCTAGGTGTGCGACGGCGGGAGTAGCGAGCAAGGATGAGGAGTCGGCGAGGGGGAGTGGCCGGAGGGGAGCAAACGACAACAGTCCGATGACGGAATCGAGCAACGGCTTTCGTACAACAACCAGGTAATCTTCTTTGCATATTTGTATTCGGTTGTGGACGATTTTCAAGTAAGTTTGATTTGTTTCAGTGTTAAGATCGCTAGAAAACGACCCGGAGACGATTGGTGAAGAAATCGTGCGAGAACGGGTATTCGGCGAGAAATCCGACCAGTGTTCGTGACTTTGGCGACAGAGCCGGCGGTGGCAGGTTGCGGCGATGGTAGGAGGTGGTATATTTTTGTGACACGGTCACGTGGATATATTTTTCGTCCAATTCCGAGTCCGTTTGATAGGGATTCGAGCAGTACGAAGAAGGACGCGTGAAATAGGTGATTCCGGGGACTGTTTCGCTTTTCCGGCGACGGTTTCCGGCAACGACGACTGGTTCGTCTGAAAGGGTTTGGCGATACAGTCACGTGGACATATTATTCGCCTAAAACGGAGTTCATTTGGGTCAATTTTAAGCTACTCGAATAATGACGCACAAAACCAAACGTGTTGAAAGACGAATCTGTGTTCTGATAGCGGTAGCGGCAGCAGCTGACACCAATAATTTTCTGAGGTCGGGCATGTTGAGACGAACGCGTGGATAGGTGGATCGCGCAAAACGGAGCCTGTATGGTCAAGATATGAGCAAAACAAGTTTTCTTATCGCGTGGTGCTCAGCAGTTTCGTACAAAACCGCTTAGAACGGCTTGGACGCAAAGTTATGACCCCAGAGAACTTTATATTCATTGTTGAGGACCATTTTGGGATAGGAGAAAAATGTCGAAAATGACTTTCGGGACGTTTTTCGGTAACGTTAATTTAAGGGTTTTTGTACGCGAATGAACGCGTCGGTTGTACGGTTTGGGACGATTTATACCGAGCTTGTAGCTTGATGGTCATAAGTAAGTGGGTTAGTGTTATAAAGGACAAAGTGTTGATCTTGATGATTATTTTGATGACAGGTTCGCGTTGGACTACGTGTTTGTGGGTATACGGCTTACGGAAGGAAAGCTTCGCAACTGGTGAGTTTCTAATCCCCTCTTTTAAATATTTTTAACGTTTTGTGGATATCGTACATACTTTCGAGACGTGTTTTATTACATTAAATGTATATCGAAATTTGAGGTCTGAACCGATGATTTTACGAATTTAACTATTCAAATACGGGGCTAAGGGACTATGTGTTGTCCTTGAGAGGTGTAGGTTAGAGGTGGGTATATGATCGTGTGTCGTATAGTGACCTAATCTGGGTGAGTCAGGATTTTATTTACAGGTCGTACGGGTACGACCATGAGGTGTCACATGGTGTGCATATACATAGTATGTGCTTAGATAACGAGACATAGTAATTGTATGTATGTTGCTATAGTAGCGGTGTATTGTGTTAGGTGTTAGTCGGGGTGGGTCGGTATATGAGCTAAACGCTTATGAATACGTGTAGGATACCTTATCATAGTGATATGTGTGAGGTGCAGGTGTACTAATGAGTCATGTAAATAAAGTATGATGTTATGTGTTTTATACATGTGTTATGTGTATTGTGTCATTGTCCTGATGACACGGCGGGTATTGCTATTGTGTCGTTGTCCTTGTGACACGGTGGGTATTGTGTTTGCATCGTTGTCTTTATGACACGTCAAACGGGATTGTGAAGGACCAAGTCCTTCAAGAGGTCACCAAAGGTGACAATATTGAGCAGGTTAACGATGAGCTCGAGGTGTGTTGAACGCCCTGACGAGGGTGCAATGATGAGGTATGTGTTTGTGTGCTTATATATTTACGTTAAATTGGATACAAGCGTTGGGTTATATTTATTATGCATGAGATAGTATTAACGTAGTGAGTAGAGTTAAATTGACCGTTGTGTCAGGATTGTGATGTGGTGTTTTCAATTGTCGTGTCAGTTGACTTGTAAGAGCCTTGGTCAAGGCTGAGTAAGTAGATGTCTAGGGATTGGTTGTGTTAACCAAGTGTCGAGTAAATATGTCCACTAGAGTATGAGTTATTAGTGTGGTAAGTTCGTTATATGTCAATGAGACTGCGGGATGGTTATATAGGAGGAGTCTTGGGTGGTGAACGGTTATGGGATATCGTGTGATAACAGGGGTTATCTATTTGTTAATGAATTATGAAACTATTTTATAAGAACCGAGGGTCTTGAGTAAAGTTCAAATAACTTTTCTGAAGAGTTGGCTTTTAATTAAATTAAACTATTAGAACTCACTCAGCGTAGCTGACTTTGTATGTACATTAGAATGTGATGTAGGTGAGCTTTGGATTTGACGTATCTTGCCTTGGGAGCGGTGCTACTCGGATTGGTGTGTGGAGGACGTCATAAGAACCAACTGTAGTATACCCGAGTTGGGGTCTTACAAGTTGGTATCAGAGTCGTGGTTTAAGAGAAAACCAGTGTTTTTATTAAAAATAAAATACCTTAACTTAAACTCAAAATGGGACGAAGGTGAAACGAATGCCACCACGAGTAACCGCGAGCCAAGAGGTACGTCTTTCGAGTTACGCAGTAATTATTGTTTATCATTTGTGTAGTATTACACGAGGTGAAGTAATTGGTGTGAGTAACTGATTGATGGTTCCATGTGGAATCATGTTGTAATACGTGTTGTGGTACATTATTATGTAGAACTACGTGGAGTTGTGTAGTATGATTATGTGAGATTACGTTTTGTGAGTTAGGTATTGTGGAGTAGTACTAATTGAAACTATGTGAGATAGTTTGGTGTGTCGGCATGGCTTAGTGATTTTGTGTGTAACTATGCGCGGTGTGAAATTGTGATAAATATGATGATTTGCTAGATTGTTACGTGGTGCTATGTGAGTTGTGTGGGATGCATGTGTATCCGGTGTGGGTGAAAGGTAGAAAGCTAGTGTGAATATGATGGGAAAGGTTTAGAATCCGAGCAGTAATGTGGACCACCAAATTGCATTTGATCACCGTGATTTGGCAGTCTATGATTACCCTCATATTCTGAATTCATGCCCAAAGTGATCACTCCAACGTTCTATCTTGAGTAGGATTAGGAGGCTAAGACAAGCGTATGAGTTTGGGCAAGCGTGGAACTCTTACTAAGAGGAATGTAGATCGACAGGTCAAGCCGACGACTGTCATAGATGGAGCTGACGGTGAGATGGGGGTGATGTTGGCGTTCCTCGCGCCAAGTGTGACTGAAGCTTCGGTCGGCGACATACCGGGTGGAGCTATGATTGGAAAGACGGAATGGAGAAGGAGAGAAGTGTTAGTTGTACATGATTTTCCTCCAGGATGTGGACCTGCATGGTGGAGAGATCGACCGCTTGCGGCGGTTAAGAGAGTTATGTTTCAGGAGGAACAAAAAGCGGACACGTAAGATGCACCTGACAGGGTCTAGCAGTAATTTTGCGGGCAGTGTTCGGGATGCTCGACTGCTTGATGATTAGTTAGTGTGGCGGTTGTCATGAGAGATTTCGGAGTGATTTGATGTTATGACTGATTTGATGTTTACGAGGGGTGATGCTCAATTCAAATATTGATTATTTGATTTTGACATTTACTGTGAGTCTTACCGCATGGTGAGTTGAACATAACTCATGATAATTGTGTTTGTGACGACGTATGATTGTGTTTACACTATCTTAGCACTAAATGTGACCTTTGTTATGATAACTAGAGCATGGTTGATTAGATGGTGTGAATGGACTTGTATAAACATGAGTTTTGAAATTGTCTGTGTCTACGGTCATAAGATAGTGTCACCTAGGTAATAATGTCTATGTGATGTTTGAAGTACAAGGGGTGTATTGTTCTTTGAGTAAATGCTCAGGACAAGGTCATGTGGGATATCATAAATACACATCTTTAGTATGTATGAATGTTCAGGACGAGGTCCTGTGGGAAATTGTAGTTATATACCTTATGTGTGAGTATAAATGTTCAAGACAAGATCCTGTGGGTAATTATGATATTTTTATATCTTATGTGTGTGAATGTGTAAAGTGATGAATTGTGTCTAGACTGAGTAGTGTGTTGTTCTGAACCTCTGGTACGACCCGTGTGGGGTACGACCATGTGAACTCTGTGTGAGTACGGGATTGACGAGTGACAGGGTTCACCGTTGTGGTAAGTAAGAGATAAGGTTCTGGAGTTTGTGTGCCTACGAATGACGTGGTCTTGTCGTATGCACATATTTTACTCAGGTCTAGCAGTTTGTGTGTGTTTAGAGTTTGGGATTACTAGTACGTATGTAGAACACTGTGTGTTCTATCGTTATGTTGTGTTGGTGTGTGTCCTTGTAGTACACGGTGAGTCGTGTGTAGGACATTTAGACGATGTACTATGGAGGAGTACTTCTATCTTTAATGATTTTCTTGGCATTCGATGTACTGAGATGATGCGAGGAATTTTAACGATTTCTTAGACGATCGGCGAGGTGCTCGTGGGAGATGCCTATACTTATATCTCGTGAATTTGGAGCACAAAGGCAAGGGGAGTTGTGAGAGTTGATGATGAAAGCGTAACGTGGACGCTTGATCGGAGATAGTTACAACGAGATCGAGAAGACGACGCTAGAGACTTTGGCACGAAGTACACGAAGTGACAATAGGGACTCCATGGAATGTGTCCATACGAAGAGTTTTGTCAATGTATGATACAAGAGGGACGGGAATGTTTTCTCGGAACGAGACGACGAATAGATGAAACTTAAGATAGGGCGGACATAACGTCCATACTCGGTGAATGAGACGCGATAGGTGATCGCATAGTAGCGATAGAGCAACAACAAAGAAGAGCGAGATAAAGGGAAGACAAGTGTAGGATTGCACCTAAGTGGTTGGGAAGGAAATGCATATGTGGATACACATATGACTGGACTAAAAGCAACTATCGGTGAAACCTCGGGTGAGGCTAATTTGTTGGATATGTGATGAATTTTGGAGAAAACATTGAGAACTGGGAATGACGACCCTAGTGTTGAGTGTAGGTACACACTTAAGAGACGCATTGAACGCATGCTAATAATGTGAAGAGATACTATGGTGAGAGGATCAGGAAAAAGGGATAAGTATACGGGTAATCGTGGAAGTTGTGCCATAGAAGTGAAAGTCAGAGTACGAGTAACAAGGGAAAGTGTAAAAGAAATCTACAAGTCACAAGATTAGAAGCGAGCCAATGCAAAAGGCCCCTTGAAACACCAGGGTTGGTGGCCGTGTTAAAAACTAATGGTAAGTATGCTACGCATACGAGAGGAAAGAAGTTAGCGCCTAAGAGTTTTGGGGGCAAGAGCAAAAACGAAAAGGGTGAGTTAATTAGGTTGTGTCGATGAAGGATTCGAGGACGAATCCTCTTTTAAGAAGGGCAGACTTGTAACATCCTGGAATGTTATAAATTTGTGGAAGTTGTGCCATAGAAGTGAAAGTCAGAGTACGAGTAATAAGGGAAAGTGTAAAAGAAATCTACAAGTTACAAGATTAGAAGCGAGCCAATGCAAAAGGCCCCTTAGAGCTGGTAATGATGACCCTAGTGTTGAGTGTAGGTACACACTTAAGAGACGCATTGAACGTATGCTAATAATGTGAAGAGATACTATGGTGAGAGGATCAGGAAAAAGGGATAAGTAAACGGGTAATCATGGAAGTTGTGCCATTGAAGTGAAAGTCAGAGTACGAGTAATAAGGGAAAGTGTAAAAGACATCTACAAGTCACAAGATTAGTAGCGAGCCAATGCAAAAGGCCCCTTAGAACACCAGGGTTGGTGGCAGTGTTAAAAACTAATAGTAAGTATGCTACGCATACGAGAGGAAAGCAGTTAGCGCCTAAGAGTTTTGGGGGCATGAGCAAAAACGAAAAGGGTGAGTAAATTAGGTTGTGCCGACGAAGGATTCGAGGACGAATCCTCTTTTAAGAAGGGTAAACTTGTAACATCCCGGAATGTTATAAATTTGTAATTCGGGTTAATGGACGACCCGAACTTGTATTAATTAAAAATGAGAGATAAGATTTGTCACGTATGCGGCGTTTTAACGACATTAACTAACACGGTTAGTTGTTTAAAGAGAGTTCGGGACTAGATCATGCAAGATGGAACTAGGGGGACTCGAAACGAAACATGGGGGTGGTTTATAGACCACATTTGCGCAAACCCTAGGGCCATTTGTGACCCTAGGAGTGCGACGGCAGGAGTAGCGAGCAAGGAGGAGTCGGCGAGGGGGGAGTGGCCGGAGGGCAGCAACCGGCAACGATCCGACGACGGTATCGAGCAACAACTTCCGTACAACAACTAGGTAATCTTCTTTGGATTCGGTTGTGGAGGATTTTCAAGTAAGTTTGATTTGTTTCAGTGTTAAGATCGCTAGAAAACGACCCAGAGACGCTTGGTGAAGAAATCGTGTTACAACGAGAACTCCGGTGAGAAATCCGGCCACTGTTCCCGATTCCGGCAGTGGAGCCGGCGGAGGCGATGGTAGGAGGTGGTAAAGTTTGCTGACACGGTCGCGTGGATATATTATTTGTCCAATTCCGAGTCCGTTTGATACGGATTCGAGTAGCGCGAAGACGGACGCGTGAAATAGATGATTCTGGTGATTGTTTCGCTTTTCCGGCGACGGCAACTGGTACATCTGAAAGGGTTCGGCGATACGGGAACGTGGACATATTATTCGCCTAAAACGGAGTTCATTTGGGTCAGTTTTAAGCTACTCGAAGTCTGACGCACAAAACTGAACATGCTGAAAGATGAATCCATGTTCTGACAGCAGCGGTGGCGGCTGCGCCTGACACCGATAATTTTATGAGGTCGGGAATGTTGAGACGAACGCGTGGATAGGTGGATCGCGTAAAATGGAGCCCGTGTGGTCGAGATATGAGCAAAACAAGTTTTCTTCTCACGTGGTGCTCAGTAGTTTCGTACAAAACTACTTAGAACGGCTTGTACGTAAAGGTATGATCCCATAGAACTTTATATTCATTGTTGGGGACCATTTTTGGATAGGAGAAAAATGTCGAAAATGACTTTCGGGAACGTTTTTCTGTAACGTTAATTTAAGGGTTTTTATACTCGAATGAGCGCGCCGGTTGTACGGTTTGGGACGATTTAGACCGAGCTTGTAGCTTGATGGTCCTGAGTAAGTGGGTTAGTGTTATAAAGGGCAGAGTGTTGATCTGGATGATTATTTTGACGACAGGTTCGCGTTGGAATACGCGTTTATGGGTATGCGGCTTACGGAAGGAAAGCTTCGCAACTGGTGAGTTTCTAATCCCCTCTTTTAATTGTTTTTAACGTTTTGTGGCTATCGTACATACTTTCGAGACGTTTTTATTACATTAAATGTATATCAAAATTTGGGGTCTGAACCGATGATTTTACGAAATTAACTATTCAAATACGGGGCTAAGGGACTATGTGTTGTCCTTGAGATGTGTAGGTTAAAGGTGGGTATATGATCGTGGGTCGTATAGTGACCTAATCTGGGTGAGTCGGGATTTTATTTACAGGTCGTACGGGTACGACCAGGAGGTGTCACAGGGTGTGCATATACATAGTATCTGCTTAGATAACGAGACATAGTAATTGTATTTATGTTGCTATAGTAGCGGTGTATTGTGTTAGGTGTTAGTCGGGGTGGGTCGGTATATGATCTTAACGCTTATGAATACGTGTAGGATACCTTATCATAGTGCTATGTGTGAGGTGCAGATGCAGCTAATGAGTCATGTAAATAGAGTATGATGTTTTGTGTTTTATACATGTGTTGTGTGTATTGTGTCGTTGTCCTTGTGACACGGCGTGTATTGCTGTTGTGTCGTTGTCATTGTGTTACGGCGGGTATTGTGTTTGCGTCGTTGTCTTTATGACTCGTCAAACGGGATTGTGAAGGACAAAGTCCTTCAGGAGGTCACCAAAGGTGATAATATTGAGCAGGTTAACGATGAGGTCGAGGTGTGTCGAACGCCCTGACGAGGGTGCAGTGATGAGGTAAGTGTTTGTGTGCTTATATATTTGCGTTAAATTGCATACAAGCGTTGAGTTATATTTATTGTGCATGAGATAGTATTAACATAGTGAGCAGATTTAGATTGACCATTGTGTCAGGATTGTGCTGTGGTGTTTAAAACTGTCGTGTCAGTTGACTGGTAAGAGCCTTGGTCAAGGCTTAGTAAGTCGATGTCTAGGGATTGGTTGTGTTAACCAAGTGTCGAGTAAATATGTGCACTAGAGTATGAGTTAGTAGTGTGGTAAGTTCTTTCTATGTCAATGAGACTACGGGATGGTTATTATGGGAGGAGTCTTGGGTGGTGAACTGTTATGGGATATCATGTGATAATAGGGGTTATCTATTTGTTAATGAATTCTGAAACTATTTTATAAGGACCGAGGCTCTTGAGTAAAGTTCAAATAACTTTTGTGACGAGTTGGCTTTTAATTAAATTAAACTATTAGAATTTACTCAGCGTAGCTTAGTTTTTATGTACGTTAGATTGTGATGCAGGTGAGCTTTGGATTCGACATATCTTAGCTTGGGAGCGGTGCTACTCGGATTGGTGTGTAGACATTCGTGCGGTAAACTTATGAAGTTAACGATGTGATATAATATTTAAAGATTTTGAAAGACTTCCGATGTAGTTTGGTTATTATTAAATGTGTTTTAAAGAGAATGACCCGTTATCAAAACCAACTGTAGGATACCCGGGTTGGGGTCTTACAGGTAGGTTACAATATCTTGGTTATTTCCTGTGTATTGCTGACAAGCAAATCATCCGCTTTGGGGATGTCCCCATTCCGGAGTAAGTCTTGGTTAGCATGCAAATGCTAAGTACTTGGGTTATGCCAAAGGCTTTTGTTTTGATGCATGGGTTGTACCCGATGTGACATGTATGTGTCAAAAACCTTATGTTTAACATGTCAATGTTAAATGCTTGGGTCATGCCCGATGTATAACATGTCCATGTTATTCCCTTGAAAATATTCGTAGGGTCCAACATATAGCCAACAATAGTGAAATTGCCAGCCACTTTTACATGGACTGATCCCACTATCTCAAACTATACTTGGATCTAGTGCGTTCTAGCGGGGTGTATAAACCCAACAACTTGGATAAGTGAAACCTTTATACCGTAGAAGGGTTTGGAATACCTTACACTTAGAGAGATGGCCAGTCTCAATTACTTTGCTCGTTGTCTTTAGGAGTCTGATCTGCAAAACCTTTAAACCTTGTCGAAGGTGGGTGTTAGCTAGGCTAACACCCCTCTGATGCTTAAGTCAGTAACTTGGTAAAATAATGAATAAAAATTGAAATAAGTAAGGATAGAAATCATACCAGTCTGATTTAAAGTTTGGAATATAACTTACATGAAATATGCCTTAAGGTGAATGGCATTCCAGGATACCTCTCCTTCCATGGTTGCTAGCCAGTAGGCTCCTTTGCCATCCTCTGAGTCTATCAAGTACGGTCCTTCCCACTTAGGTGCTAGTTTTCCTTCAATGGGATTGATGGTATTCTGGAAGGTCTTCCTGAGGTTCTTGTTGTGAGTACTAAATCACCTACTTGAAATCTTCTCGTCCTCAGGTTCTTGTTGTAAGACTTTCCTATTCTTTGCTGGTACGCTACAATCCGGATCTTGGTATGATCCCTAATCTCATCAATGGTGTCAAGATCTTGAGCGAGGGCTTCGACATTGTTTTTTAATGTTTCAAGGCTGGAACTCGCTGTAGGGATAACCATCTCCGTATGAAATATTTCCTCTGTGCCAAACACTAATGAGAATGAGTTTTGCCCTGTTGCATTCTTCTCGGTCGTCCTATCTGCCCAAAGGACAAAAGTTATCTCTTCTGTCCATCTGCCTTTCTTAGCATCCAACCTCTTTTTGAGATTGTTGACAATGATGTTGTTACTAGATTCTGCCTGTCCATTAGCTTGAGGGTGGACAGGAGTTGAGGTTATCATTTTTAATCCACATCTGGCATAGAAGTTAGTTGTTCTTTTGCTGATAAATTGGGTTCCATTGTCGCACACTATTTCTGTCGAGATCCCGAATCTTGTTAGAATATTTCGCTTTATGAAAGACACCACTTCTTTGTCTCTGACTTGGACAAAAGCTTCTGCTTCAATCCACTTGGAGAAGTAGTCAATCATTGCTAGCATAAATACTTTTCCTCATGGAGCTTTGGGTAGTTTGCCAACTATGTCCATTCCCCATTTCATGAATGGCTAAGGGGAAATGATTGGATGCATAGGCTCTGTAGGTTGATGAGGCACATTACCGTGTCTTTGGCAGACATCACACTTCTGAGCATAGATTGTAGAATCCTTCCTCATAGTTAGCCAATATTATTCGGTTCTCAGGATTCTGGAGAAGAGTGCTCTACCCCTAGTATGGTTGCCACAGTCTCCTTCATGTATATCTTTTTGGACTTCTTGTGCTTCATGATTTTCTAGACACTTCAAGTATGGACCTGCCATAGATTTTTGGTACAAAGTACATGCAAAATAATAAAATGTGATACCTTCATGCGGAAGGCCCTGTGATTCTTTTCTTCTGTAGGGATTTCGCCATTCTGTAGATATCTCTTGATGGGTATGATCCATGATTGATTAGTTTGTTCAGGATCATGGATTTCGAGGCTCTGTGAGTTTGACACTTCTTTTCCCTTATATTCCAGCAGATCAATTGCTGGACTTAGGATGTGTATGATCGGGATCTTGTTGTCTATTGGTATCTTGAGAGCCGATCCAAGGCTTTCCAAGGCATCAGCTTCGGCATTCTCTTCTCTAGGAACTTGTTCAATGTTAAAGATTTTGAAGCCCTGTGCTAGAATTTTGACTATTTCAAGGTATTGGGCCAGCTTTTCTCCTTTTACTGCATAAGAGCCATTGAAGTGGTTAGTAATTAATAACGAGTCAACCTATACCTGTAGATATCTGATCTTCATGTCTTTGGCTAGTTGCAATCCTGCTATCAAAGCTTCGTATTCTGCTTCATTGATTGTTGCTTGGAATCCGCAACTAATGGACTGGCCCTGTGGTGATTTTAGTATGATACCTAATTATGTGCCTCTTACATTGAACGCACCATCAGTGAAAAGTGTCCACTTTTCCTGTGTTTCTTCTAGTTGTTGGACTTCCAAGTCTACATCATGTTGAATATCATTGCTGAAATCTGCCACAACGTGCACTAGTGCTTGGGATTTGATTGTTGTCCTGGGATCATATATCAGGTTATAGGAACTTAGCTTGACAGACCATTTTGCCATTCTTCCTGACATTTCTGGTTTTCTCAAAACACACTTTATAGGATTGTTAGTTTTAACATGAATATGATGTGTTTCAAAATAATGTCTAAGTTTAGTGGATGCCATAACTAGTGCTAAAATTAATTTTTCAAGATGTGAATACCTGGTTTCTGCATCTAATAGACTTTTACTTACATAGTAGACAGGATACTGTTGCCATTCATGATCCTTAGCTAGCACAACACTCAAAGCGTTTCCGGATACTGCAAAATATAGAGATAATGGCTCGTTATCTTTCGGTTTCACCAATAGGGGTGCTGATGATAAGTATTTCTTCAAGGATTGGAATGCTTCTTCGTGTTTTTTGTCCCACTCGAATTTCTTATTTTTCTTCAGGATATCATAGAATTCTTTGCATTTTTCTGAGGATCTTGAAATAAACCTGTTGAGTGCCGCTATCCTTCCCGTCAATCTTTGAACATCTTTGGTATTTAATGGTGATTTCAGGTTCAGCATTCCTTTGATCTGCTCAGGGCTTGCTTCTATTCCTCTTTTGGTGACCATATATCCCAGGAATTTTCTTGCCCCCACTCTAAAATGGCATTTTGAAGGGTTGAGATTCATGATGTACTTATCCAAAATGTCGAATGCTTCTTTCAGATCCTTTAGATGATCCTTGGCTTTCTTTGACTTGACCACCATGTCATCTATGTATACCTCCATTGTGTCCCCCATATTGTCTTTGAACATCATGTTCACTAGCCTTTGATAGGTAGCACCTGCATTTTTAAGACCAAAAGGCATGGCAGTATAGCAATATATACCTACCGGGGTCATGAAAGTAATGTCTTCTTGATCTGAGGGTTCCATTTGGATTTGTTGAAATCCTGATGAGGCGTCCATGAAGGTCAGCATTTCGTGGCCTACTGTGGCATCAACCATAGAATCTATATGTGGTAAAGGGAAAGGATCCTTAGAACAGGCTTTGTTGTGGTCGGTGTAGTCCACGCAGACCCTCCATTTCCCATTCTTCTTCTGCACTACTACCACGTTTGCTAGCCATATTGGGAATATTACTTCTCTTATCATTCCTGACTTGAGTAGCCTTTTAACTTCTTCTTGGATAATTGTATTTCTTTCAGGTGCAAATTTTCTTCGTTTTTGATGTATAGGCCTGAAACTGTTATCTATACCTAGTTAGTGAGTTATAATATCTTTATATATACCTGTCATGTCTTCATGTTTCCATGTGAAGGTTGACATTCTTCTTTTCAGAAAATCTAAGAGTTCTTTTTCAACATCCCTGGGATATTGGATCCTATAAGCACTTTGACGTCTGGGTTTGCAGGATCTAGAGGTACTTCTTTGACATCCTGCTCTCTAGCTTCCAAGACGTCTCGTGCTTTCTTCTTTAATTGCTATGCTTGTCTTGTTTTAGCTGATGGTTTCATTGAGGATGCATAGCAATCCTTGGCTTATTGCTGATCGCTGTCTATCCTCACCACTCCCCAAGGAGTCGGCATCTTGAGACATTGGTGATAGGTTGATGGTACGGCTTTCATATCATGGATCCAGGGTCTCCCTAAGATAATGCTGTAACAGGATAGTGAGTCAATTACACAAAACATTTGGATTGAGTTTACCCCTTCTATGTAGACGGGTAGCTTGATCTCCCCAATTATGCTTTTAGTTTCTCCACTGAATCCCACAGTAGCGAGGATTTCGAGACAATCTCAGCTACGGGAACGTTCATCCTTTTTAGTGCTTCTAGCTTGATAATGTTGACAGAGCTACCTCCATCAATCAATATCCTGCGAACAAAATGACTGGCCACATACAACGTGATGACCAAGCCGTCATGTTGGGGATCTTGCAAATTTTCTCTGTCCTCGTCATCAAACGAGATCACCTTCTGATCAGTCAAGGTTGAAGTTCTTGTAGGTCTGTCTTCCTTTTCTTCCTTTGCTTCTTTGGCATGTCTTTTGGCTACAGAATAAGAAATACCACAAATATCTGAACCACCAGATATGAAATGAATTACATTCGCATCCGGTGAAGGGGATGTTGCTCGTCGTAGGCTTTTGTCATGATCCTGGTTCTTGTCTCTTTTTCAGCCAAGGAGTTCCTTCAAGTGTCCTTTGCTTAGGAGGTAATTTATATCCTTTCGAAGTGCAATGCAGTTCTCAGTTACATGGCTGAAATCCTCATGGTAAGCACACCACTTAGATTTATCTTTCCAAGTGGAGGTCTTGTCATTCTTTTTGGGCCACCTTGCTTTATCTCCGAGACCCTGCACTGCAAACATTAGACCTGAAACATCAATAGAAAAACAATAATCATTTATTTTAGGATATTATTCTTATTCCTCCTCATCATCTTCCACAACATTAATCATGTGGTTGGTGGGTTTTGAATAAGGCTTGGATCTATGATGTTTATAGGCTGAGGATTCTGATTTTCGGTTGGGATAATCAAAATTAGAAGGTGCGTCGATCCTTTTCTGGATATTCTTATCCTTCTCGATCCTTATGAATCCTAGAGCTCGGTTCCTGACATCATCCAAGTTTCTGCATGGGTTCATTACGAGGTCCTCGTAAAATTGAGAATCCCTTTTTAAGCCGATTTTAAAAGCTTGTACTACAGTAACAACATCAATATTCGGGATATCTAGGGATTCCCGACCAAACCTTCCCACATAATCCCTGAGAGATTCATTAGAATTCTGAGTTACTCTGTATAGATCATTAGTTAGTCTTTCAAACGTCCTACTGCATTAAAATTGATTATTAAATAAGTTAACTAAATGAGAGAATGAAGTAATTGAGTAAGGAGGAACACTCAGTAGCCATTTGAAGGCGGATCCTTTGAGAGTTGATACGAAGCCTTTGCACAAATAGGCTTCCTTCAGATCAAAAGAGATTAGAATGATTTCCATCCTCTCCCTGTACTGGGCGATATATACTTCAGGATCTGTAGTCCCATCATACAAATTCATGTTTGGAGTCTGGAAACGCTTAGGGATCTCTGCATCGCATATGGTGAGACTTCAGGTATAGGTCGTACTACACCGGGTACACTTGAAATCATGTCCTTCAGCTTCTTTAGTTCTCTGGCCATAATCGGACTGATCCCTGCATCCTTCACATTGTTAGTGTTTAAAAATTGATTATCCAAAATGTTACCAAAATCATGGTTTTGCGATGATGATCCCGGGGTGAAACCAAAATCTCTGATGGCAGTAGCCCTAGTAGCCTGAGTTGGACCAACTGTTCCGGTTCGAGGCTGCATGGTGATGAAATCTCCCATGTAGTTTCTCAGAGATCCTGAAGCATCAAATTCAGGATTCTAGGCTGTAATGGAGTGGTCGTCGCTTCTATTGGCTTCTTCCTTTCAAACTTCATCTTTTCTTTTTCTCCCATTATCATTTGATTTGTCTTCTGTTGTTGTTCCATTTGATTCTTCACTTGTGAGAACAAGGAAATAATTTCATTGTTCGAGACAAGGACAGGTTCCTCATTGGATCTGCTAGATCCTGGAATGAATTGACCGACAGGAGTTTTCTTTCTGACCGGAATGTCAATTTTCTTTTGAGATGATGGTAGGAGTGGAATAGTCTGATTCAAGCCAGAGCTTGAAGATGAGATTGCAGAAGAATACAGCTTGGATTGGGATGAAATTTTCGAAAACAGTTTTGAGAAGTAGTGATTGAATAAAACTTCAACAGAAAATTAAGAAAGAAAAGCACCACTTTCCCCACGGTGGGTAACAAATTATTTTGACCAAAAAATAACAAGTATAATTCCATGATCAAATTAATATGTGAGGTAGAGTGCTTGTATGATTCTTGAAACAAACGCAATAAGTAAAGTAGTAAAATGACACGGATGTTTACGAGGAAAGCCCTTGATCCTTGATGATCTCCAACATAAAACCTCGGGAGGTGACTGATGTCACGCTGCCTCTTGTTCTTCTAATAAATGGTAAAAAGATTACAAGTATGGAGCAGTAGATGATCGTAGCTAAGTGATACAGAGAGTTTTTTAGTGCAAGTTATGTGTTTCCTATCGATCAAAATGTTATATTAAATAAGAAAATATCCTAACTAACTCTCCGATTATCCTGGGAATAACTTGGTCTTCTCTTGTGACCGTTAGGAGAGCTTCAACACACGTTTTCTTTAGTCAATCTCTGACATCTACGGGTAGACTAAGTCCTTTGTTGAGTACCTGCGAATACAGGTCAAAGACAAAGAGAAAATAGTTGATTAGTACCGTTAATGTTCGGGATACTAAACTTACTTGAGATCCAGGATCCTGAGTCATAAAATTGACATGTAACATAAAGTATCATGCAAAATGATAAAACGTGATACCTTCATGCGAAAGGCTCTGTGATTCTTTTCATATGTTGGGATTTCTCCATTATGCAGATATCTCTTGAAGGGTAGGATCCATGATTCGTTAGTTTGTTCAGGATCTTGGATCTTGAGGCTCTCTGAAATTGACACTTCTTTTCCCTTGTATTCCAGTAGATCAATTGTTGGGCTCATGATGTGTACAATCGAGATCTTGTCATACAATGGTACCTTGAGAGCCGATCCGAGGCTTGCCAAGGCATCAGCTTCGGCATTTTCCTCCCTACGAATCTGTTCAATCCTGAAGATTTCGAAGCCCTGTGCAAAATTTTTAACTATTTCAAGGTATTGGGCGAGCTTTTCGCCTTTTACTGCACAATAGCCATTAAAGTGGTTAGCAATTATTAATGAGTCAACATATACTTGGAGATACCTGATCTTCATATATTTTGCTAATTGTAATCCTGCTATCAACGCTTCGTATTCTGCCTCATTTTTTTTTGCTTGGAATCCACAGCTAATGGATTGGGGTATAACGTCCCCCTGTGGCGATTTTAGTATGATACCTAATCCTGTAACATTAGATGCGCCATCAGTGAATAGTGTCCACTTTTCTTTTGTTTCTTCTAGTTGTTGGACCTCTATATCCACTTCGTGTTGAATATCATTACTGAAATCTGCCACAAAGTCCGCTAATGCTTGGGATTTGATCGCAGTCCTGGGCTCATATATCAAATTATGGGAACTGAGTTTAACAGACCATTTAGCCATCCTTCCTGACATTTCTGGTTTTCTCAAGACACACTTTATAGGATAGTTAGTTTTAACATGAATAGGATGTGTTTCGAAATGTTGTCTAAGTTTGGTAGATGTCATAACTAGTGCTAAAATTAATTTTTCAAGACGTGAATACCTGGTTTCTGCGTCTAACAGACTTTTACTTACATAGTAGACGGGATATTGTTTCCCTTCATGATCCTTAGCTAGAATTTTCGGATACTGCTAAATATAAGGATAGTGGCTCGTTATCCTACGGTTTCACCAATAAGGGTGCTGATGATAAGTATTTCTTCAAGGCCTGAAATGCTTCTTCGTGTTTTTTGTCCCACTCAAATTTCTTATTTTTCTTCAGCATATCGTAGAATTCTTTGCGTCTCTCTGAGGATCTTGAAATAAACCTGTTAAGTGTCGCCACCCTTCCTGTCAATATTTGAACATCTTTAGTATTTGATGGTGTTTTCAAGTTCAGGATTGATTTGATTTGCTCGAGGCTTGCTTGTATTCCTCTTTTGGTGACCATATATCCCATAAATTTTCCTACCCGTACTCCAAAGTGGCATTTCAAAGGGTTGAGCTTCATGTTGTACTTATCCAAAATGTCGAATGCTTCTTTGAGATCCCTTAGATGATCATTGGCTTTCTTTGACTTAACCACCATGTCATTTATGTATACCTCCATTGTGTCCCCCGGTTTGTATTTGAACATCATGTTCACTAGACTTTGATAGGTAGCACCTGCATTTTTAAGACCAAAAGGCATAGTAGTATAGCAATATATACTAGTCGGGGTCATGAATGCAGTGTCTTCTTGATCCGAGGGTTCCATCTAGATTTGCTGGAATCCCGAAGAGGCATCCATGAAGGTCAACATTTCATGGCCTGTTGTACCGTCAACCATGGAATCTATATGTGGAAAGGGGAAAGGATCCTTAGGACAGGCTTTGTTGAGGTCGGTGTAGTCCACGAAGACCCTCCATTTCCCATTCTTCTTATGCACCACTACTACGTTTGCTAGCCATCTTGGGAACTTTACTTCTCTTATCATTCCTGATTTGAGTAGCCTCTCGACTTCTTCATGGATAATTGTATTTCTTTCAGGTGCAAATTTTCTCCGCTTTTGATGTATAGGCCTGGAACTGTTATCTATACCAAGTTTATGAGTTAAAAAATCCTTAGATATACCTGTCATGTCTTCATGTTTCCATGCTAAGGTTGACATTCAACCTTTCAGAAAATCTAGGAGTTCTTGTTCAACATCCCATGGGATATTGGATCCTATAAGCACTTTGACGTCTGGGTTCACAGGATCTAGAGATACTTCCTTGACATCCTGCTCTTTAGCTTCCAAGACGTATCGTGCTTGCTTCTTTAATTTCTATGCGTGTCTTGTTTTTGCTAACGGCTTCATTGAGGAGGTATAACAATCCTTGGCTTCTTGCTGATCATTGTATATCCTCACCACTCCCCAAGGAGTTGGCATTTTGACACATTAGGGAGAAGTTGATGGTACAGCTTTCATATCATGGATCCAGGGTCTCCCTAAGATAATGTTGTAACAGGATAGTGAGTCAATTACACAAAATTTTTGGATTGAGTTTACCCCTTCTATATAGACAGGTAGCTTGATCTCCCCAGTTGTGTTCTTGGCTTCTCCGCTGAATCCCACCAGTACAGAGGATTTTGACACAATCTCAGCTTCGGGAACGCTCATCCTCTTCGGCGCTTCTAGCTGGATAATGTTGACAGAGTTGCCTCTGTCAATCAGGATCCTACGAACAAAATGGTTGGCCACATACAAGGTGATGACCAAGCCATCATGGTGGGGATCTTGCACATTTTCTCTGTCCTCCTCATCGAATGAGATCACCTTCTTGTCGGTCAGGGCTGATGTTCTTATAGGCCTGTCTTCCTTTTCTGCTTTTGATTCTTTGGCATGTCTTTTGGCTGCAGAATAAGAAGTACCACAAATATCAGAACCACCAGATATGAAATGAATTACCTTTGCATCCGGAGGAGGGGATGTTGCTCGTTGCAGGCTTTTGTTATGATCCCGACACTTGTCTCTTTTTCTGTCTAGGAATTCCTTTAAGCGTCCTTTGCTTAGGAGATAACTTATCTCCTTTCGTAGCATAATGCAATAATCCTCGTGGTAAGCACGCCACTTAGAGGTATCTTTACAAGTGGAAGTCTTATCATTCTTCTTGGGCCATCTTGCTTTATCTCCGAGATCCTGCATTGCAAACATCAGACCTGAAATGTCAACAGAAAAAAACAGTAATAATTTATTTTAGGATATTCTTCTTCTTCCTCATCGTCTTCCACAACATTGATCTTATGGTTGTCGGGTTTTGAATAAGGCTTGGATCTGTGGTGTTCATAAGCTGAGGATTCTGATTTTCGGTTAGGATAATCATAATTGGAAGGTGTGTCGATACTTTTTTAGATCTTATCCTCTTTGAATCTTATGAATCTCAGAGCTCGGTTTCTAACTTCATCCAAGTTCATGCATGGGTTCATTACGAGATCCTCGTAAAATGGAGAATCCTTTTTCAAGCACATTTTGAAAGCTTGGACCGCAGTAGCAACGTCTATATTCGGGATGTCCAGGGATTCCCGACCAATCTTGCTTACATAATCCCTGAGAGATTCATCAGAATTTTGAGTTACCCTGTATAGATCTTTGGTTAGTCTCTCAAATGTTTTACTACATGAAAATTGGTTATTAAACAAGTTAACTAAATGAGATAATGAAGTAATTGAGTAAGGAAGAACATTTAGTAGCCATTTTAAGGCAGATCCCGTGAGAGTTGATCCGAAGCCTTTGCACAAACATGCTTCCTTTAGATCCAAAGAGATTGGATTGATTTCCATCCACAAACAGGCTTTCTTTATATCCAAAGAGATCGGAATGATTTCCATCCTCTCCCTATACTGGGCGATATGCTCTTCAGGATCTGTGGTCCCATCATATAGTTTCATGTTGGGAGTCTGGAAGCGCTTACGATCTCTGCATCGCATATGGGAGGAGTGAATCTAGAGATCCTATGACTTAATGACGATACTTCAGGTATAGGTCGGACTACACTGGGTACACTGGAAATCATGTCCTTCAACTTTTTTTAGTTCTCTAGCCATAATCGGACTGATCCATGCATCCTGCACATTGTTAGTATTCAAAAACTGATTATTTGAAATGTCACCAACATCATGATTTTGCGATGATGATCCCGGGCTGATGCCAAAATCCCTAATGGCAGTAGCCCTAGTAGCCTGAGTTGGATCAACTGTTCCGGTTCGAGGATTCATGGTGATGAAATCAACCACGTAGTTCCTCGGGGATCCTGAGGCATCAAAGTCCAGGATCCTAGGCTGCAATGGAGTGGTAGTCGCTTCTATTGGCTTCTTCCTTTCTGACTTCATCTTTTCTATTTCTCCCATCATCATTTGATTTGTCTTATGGTGTTGTTCCATCTGCTTTTTCACTTATGAGTACAAAGAAATGATTTGATCATTCGAGACAAGGATAGGTTCCTCATTGGATCTGCCCGATCCTGGAATGAATTGACCAACAGGAGTCGTCTTCCTGACAGGAATGTCATTTTTCTTTTAAGATAACGATGGGGGTGGAATAGATTGATTCAAGCCAGATCTTGAAGATGAGATTATAGAAGAGGACAACTTGGATTGGGACGACATTTTTGTAAACAGTTTTGAGAAGTAGTGATTGAATAAAAACTTCTACAGAAATTTAAGAATGAAAAGTACCACTTGCCCCACGGTGGGCGTCAATTGTTTTGACCAAAAATTACCAAAGAGAATTCCGTGATCAAATTAGTAAGTGAGGTAGTGTGCTTGTTTGATTCGTGTGCCAAATGTATGATAAAAATAACAATAAAACGACACAGGTGATTACGAGGAAAGCCCTTGATCCCTGAAGATCTGTAGCATAAAACCTTGGGAGGTGACTAATCATCGACCTGCCTCTTGTTCTTGTAATTAATCGAAGAAAATATTACAATGGTGGAGCTACAGATCGTAGCTAAGTGTTACAAGTGTTTGCCATAAGTCTGTTGTGTGTTCTATTACGATCATAAAACTTGTATAAATAATAAAAATAAAATAACTAATTGCAGATTATCTTGGGGAGAACTCGGTCTTCATTTGTGACCGTTAGAGGTCTCTTCTACACGTTTTCTTCAAATGATTTATCGGTTCTTTAGGAGAGACTAAGTCAATTTGGTTCACCTGCAAAGACAAAAGAAGAAAAGTTGATTAGTACTGTAAGTATTCAGGATACTGAACTTACTTGAGATCTGGGATCCTGAGTCATAAAATTGACCCCTAACAGCCACAGCAAAAAAGGGGTCTATGGCCAGGTCAGAGGGTTTATCCAGTTGGGGGTTCCTCCTGGGGTGGGCTGCCCTGGATGTTCTAGGTGTTACCCCTGGGGAAACCCAATTATCCTAGAATATCTAGGTGTAGCCATCCAAAAAAAAACCATATACACAGCCCTCATCAACTCTTTTACAAACTTAAATTCTTCTATCCCACATCGCCCCACAACGCAAAAGTTGTTCCTCTCTCATCTTATAAATAGAAAGCCAAACATCTCGTTTCAAGAAATCCGATTCAAAGGGTTTCCAAATCTTGGTTCAACTTGGTTTGATTAAAAACTGCCCCGTCTAACCTTAAAACGGGTTTGTATTTTTAACGGAACTGGTGTCCGAGCTGGTCAGTTTAATTGGTTGGACCGGCCGGTCCAGTCCGGGTTTGATAATAATGATTTTTTTTGTTTCTTTTTGTATTTGCAGAAATATTTTTGTCTTTATATGCATCGGGTATGTGATAAATTAATAAAGCTAGGTCTAGGCCA
Source organism: Smallanthus sonchifolius (assembly GCA_023525975.1). Taxonomy (NCBI): domain Eukaryota; kingdom Viridiplantae; phylum Streptophyta; class Magnoliopsida; order Asterales; family Asteraceae; genus Smallanthus; species Smallanthus sonchifolius. The sequence goes on along the minus strand of CM042033.1, from coordinate 55,453,210 downwards.
AATGGTTAGAGCGCTTCCCCCTAAGAAATTGACCCAGTTCGAAACTCCCTCCCCCCACCTCGATAGTTTTTTTTTTAATTTTGGGTTTCCACCATTTTGTTGTATTCGTTTTTTGATTCACAGATAACTGATGCTTTCATTCTAGGTAATTCTCTGATTCACTGTTTGTTGGGATTAAGCAAACCACAAGGAAGGGGTGAAGGGGATTTTGGTCTGATTTTTTATCAACTGGATAGAAACAAGATAGGAGGCGGAAGTGAGGGGTGAAAGGGATTTTGTTATGATTTTTTATCAGATCGGAGGAGATTTGCCACTCCCTTTTTCTTCTCCAAGTTCTACCTCCCATTTGTTTTAATCTGTGCCTTTTCGATGACAGGTTTGGTGCAAGGGTTTGGATCTAGGGTGACGGGCTTTGTTGCCGTTAGTGGTAGGGTGGCCTGCGGTGGTTCAGTGGCCGGAACAAGGGGGCAGAAGTGAGGGTGGGGGTGAAATGGTTGGGGAAGATGATAAGGGAGTGGGGGTGTTTACATGTATTTTTTTAATTTGTTTTTTTATTTATTAACAAAATCACTACTGGACCACATCAGGTGCACCTGTTGTGTCCTCCTCTGGTTCCTCCTCATCGGATCCCGGGTCATCCACCGGGGCCTCCTGAAACAAAGCACTCTTAACTGTCGCAAGTGGTCGATCTCTCAACTATGCAGGTCCACATCCTAGAGGGAAATCACACATAGCTGACACATCCCTCCTTTTCCATTAAGTCCTTCCAGTCAAAGCACCATGCGACATGTCGCTAACCGAAGCTCTAATCATACTCAGTGCGGGAAGCGCCAACACTACTCCCATGCCACTGTCCGTCCCATCTACAGCAACCATCGGTTCGTCCTGTCAATCTACTTTCCTCCTAGCCAAAGCTCCCCGTCTGACCGATCTAGTATGCTTTGTCTTAGCCATCAGTACCTACACAAGATAGAATGTTGGAGTGATTACTATGGGTAAAAAATTTAGAATATGAGAGTAATCTTAGACTGCCAAATCACGGTGATCAAATGCGATTGGTGAACCACGTTTGTGATACCCAGCAATTTTAGGTTAATATCCATACCCGAGTATTATCTGAATTCACATGATTACACTTGCATCATACTTAATTATAGAGTAATTAAATACATATTTCTTATAGCAAGTCCATTCGTTTCATTTCAATTCATGAATCGGTAATTTGGAGGATTACCGCGTCACACACCTGTCCTGTCACAAGAACGTTGGTGAATATTAGAAATAATATTTAGACATATATTTAGAGTGAATAAATTATATGTAATACTTTGATTTAATATTTCATGCTTATATGAATTTTTCTAAAAATTTTAGAGTAACTTTTATTTTAACGCTTTTAAAGAGGATATGCAATATGTGCCAACAACTTTCAATTGGGATTTTATAAAAACAATGGTTTTATATTTTGGGCCAAATAATTCATCTATTACTCTTATTAAACCAATTAGAAGCCCAAACTCTTGCAAAAACCCTTAAAAACTTAAGAAAAGCCCAACTATCTTTACACTAAAACTCCCTTAAACCCATTTATCCCTCATTTGTTTACCCTAACCCTAAAGACATTCTCCCCTCTCCTCTCTCTTTCTCATGGCCGCAACCCACCACCCCTAACCACCATCTCTCTCAAACTCTTTCATCCATTCAAGTGTCATAGGAGCTAATCCAAGGTGAAACAAGGTGATTTTGTCACACCTGTAACACAGAACAGTTGTCTAACCAGAGTAGTATCTCCAACAGATATCTTCCTAGGAAAGAACGACGGGTCTAGAAGAGATTTATACACCGTCCTTTCCTAGACAGAACATTATGTTCGTCAGATAACTACATACTTGTCAAAAGGTCGCCTTCTACTTACAGTGAAGTTGATACCAAAAACACACAGTGGAAGCTAAGTCATAAACCTCATTTATTAATAACGAAAACTGTTTTACATAAGAACCAAGCTTCTATTACAAACTAACCAAACCAATAATCATCAGTTCCTGTCACGGAACTCAACATATCCACAAGATATCTCTACTCAGCACGCCTCCAACCATCACAACTCTCTGACCGAACAGACGACTATCCACATCTATTAGCTACCTAGAATGCCACTAACAGATCTACCTGCAAAATCTTTAAAAGTAACTGAGTCAACATAAGTTGGTGAGTTCATGAACCTTTACCATAAATGGTTATTATTTAATCATCAGCATTCCCACATCCCACCCCATGCCACATTGCATGTGGGCTTTTGTTATATATATATTTGGCAACCTTTCTATGACTGGTCCTCCCACACTAGTATAACTGAATAAACTATCCCACTATACTGGTCCTCCCACACCAGTAAAATGAGATAATCCACCCACAGGTTCCATCCCACAACAGAACGTATAAAGTACTTATTACGCATTATATATACATGGAATAGGGTGACTATTTCAAATAACAATTGTGTAACAATACACATTAAGTTCAGAGAAACTCACTTTGGCAGTATCTCTGCTTACTGTATTGATAATATTTCAATTACTTCGGACAGCACTTCAATGTATATTTAACTGCTAATATTTATTAATTAAGATCTATAATACATAATTAAAGCTTAATGGTTAGTAACCAAGTTGTCGGAACCTTACCTCGGTACTATCTACGGCTATTTGAAGTCGAAATGCTAGAAACTGGACTTTCGAACGTGAACTAGGGCTTCGGGGCATGCTTGTCGAGGCTAAGTGTGTGTTTCTAAGTGTGTTTGAGTGTGTGGGATGGTCTAAAAACGTTCACGAGCTCCATCTATTTATATGCTGCCCATCGGGTCCAAGTCGAACCGTTATCTATATGGATGTCGGTCTGTAGTGCGTGTAATGGGCATAGCAGGCCGTTATGGCCTTCATGTCCGTCCATTATCGACCCTCCACGCTTCAGACTTCAATGATTAGTCACCTGACACGTGTCACTTCCCGAGGGTTTCCTTGCTCCCTACATAGCGGACCGATGTCTCTACAGATTTCGGTCTGACATGTGTCTATTTTCACTATTTTTCATTTTTAGCGCCTGAACTTTGAATCTATTCCAACTTAACCCTTTATACTTTTACTAAATTATATTTTTAGTCCCTCTAGTACTCTATACCTGAAAATTAGGGTGTTACAGATTTAAGGCAACAACTCATCCATTCTAGCATCATACTTGAATTTGGTAAACATCCATCCATATCTTTATCATTTATTTCGGTCATATGGTGGTACACCTCTATCCAAACGATTTTCTTGGTTACAAGTGTTTAAATCCATGTTTTTAACAAATTTTTTTCATAATAAGAGGTTGTTGACACATATTTGCACTTTTTATGGTTTGAAATGCTTGTTTAGATTGAATATTGCTCGTTGCTATTTATAGAAACTTTATTTGTTGAGATTTTGTATAAGTGAGTATATGATGTGTTTGAAAGCTTAAATGATACATATTTTAGGAGATTACGTAAGAAATATAATTTTTTTGGTTGAAATGTTGTGTTACACTATGTTATGGTCGTCTTACTATATAAGGAAACTTTAATTTGTCATATTTTGAGTTATGGTGTTCTAATGGATAAATACATGCTAATATGGTTCTATAACATCTATTAAAGTATTAAAAGAGTTATTTGAAGTTACACATGTGTAAAAGGTCGTTTGGACCACTTTCCTAAAAAGAAAACTTTAATTGAACATATTTTGTATGTGTATGTTATAAATGTCTAAAGTAGGTTAAATTGCCTTATTACTATATGAATAGATGACTTATACAATAATATGTGATTTGGAGTTGTATTATGACATGTTTTGGAGGACCTTGCTAAATAAGGAAACTTTATTAGTTTGGGAACATTTGCTTGAAATAGAAAGTTTAAGTATAAAATCATGTTTATGGCATTTTATAAGTATAATTTCATGTGTAAATTGTTTATTTGAGCTATGACATCTAAAGAGTACCAAAACCCTAATTGCCCAAAAGGGAAAACCTTGTTATGTTAAGAACTATGGTATAAAAATGTCATGTTATGCTACTTGTCCAAATGAGTTGAAATAATGTTAATAGGTTATTAGTATAATGACATGACCTATATGGATGGTTCGTTAACATGCATGAAATATACTATAAGGATGCACAAATGCCATGCTACTTGTTACATGTTACTTATGCAATTACATGAAGCTATGTGTTACTATTTATGACATGAACATGTATAAACTATATTACTTATGAAATATTACTTACTTATGCAATTACTTGGAGCGTGTATCTTATGTCATAAGGTATGACTTATGTGTTACTTAGGTATTACATATGTGTTACTTATATGTTACTTATGTACTACTTGTACATGTCTTCACCATGGTCAACTTTAGTCAACATTGGTCAACATTAGTCAAACTTGGTCATACCTTTTCAAAACGTCAAAGTAACCTTTCAACGTTGAGTTGTTTGGATGAATGTGGTTACATAAACCATATTTATTTTCCTAGACCTTATAGCATTACCATTCCTAGGGCTCGGTTATGTCGGTTGTCCAGACTTGCTAGATTTCTCGTGTTGCTTTCATACCACTTCACCTCATTCCCAGGGACTGATGATCCTTGACAGTCACAACCCGCGGGTAACCCGTTGTGGAATTTTAGGGTGTGACAACGTTACTACTCGGATTCTAAACCTTTCTCATCATATTCACACTAGCTTTCTACCTTTCACACACACCGGATGCATATGCATCCCACACAACCCACATAACACCATGCAATAACTACCAAGTCACCATATCTATCACAGTTACATAATACACATGATTACACATGAAATCACTATACCAAACCAACACACCAAGCTAACTCACATAGTGTAACACTACACAATTGATACTCTTAACAATTAAACTCAATTTAAAAGACATACCTCCTGGCTCGCGGTTACTCGTGGTGGCATTCGTTTCACCCTCGTCCCATTTTCAGTTTAAGTTATGGTATTTTATTTTTAAAAAAACACCAATTTTCTCTTAAACCACGGCTCTTATACCAACTGGTAAGGCCCCAAACCGGACACCCTACAATTAGATCTCATCCCTGGGTATTCTCTTTAAAAGTACTTGTTTTATTCATCAAACAAACAGCGGAAGTCTTAGTCAAAAAAAATTTATCTGTTTTACTCATTAACGTTATAAACCTTACCTCTTGAATGCATGCACACCAACCCGAGTAGCACCGTTCTCAAGCCAAGATAAGTCGCCCACAAACCTCACCTGCAAAACAACCTAACGTACATACAAAGTCAGCTACACTGAGTGAGTTCTAATAGTTTAACTTAATTGTTTGCCACACATATTAGTTATCCTACTCATGACATCCCAGTCCTTATAAAATGGTTTTATGATTTATTAACGTATAGGTAACCCCTGTTATCTTACGATATCCCATAACCGATCACCACCCGAGACTCACCTCCTAATTATAACCCGGAAGATCTTACCGACATGGTTCAAGCTTCCCACATTATTAACTCATAATTCTACTACGCATATTAACCCGAAACCTGGCTAACACAACCAACCTCTAGACAAAGACTTAACCAACCCGTACCCAGACTCTCTCAAGTTGACTGACACAACATTTGTAAACACAATGTCATCCTCCTGACACAACGGTCAATCCAATACTCAACACTACAGCAATATCATCTCATGCATAATAAATATAACTCAACACTTGCATTCAATTTAAACACATATAAATGCACACAAATACATATATCATCACACACACCCTCGTCAGGGCGTTCAACACACCCCGAGCTCATCACTGATCTGCTAGATATTGTCACCCTCGGGACTACCCGAAGGACTTCGTCATCCACAATCCTGTTTGCCATGTCACAGAGACAGCGATGCAAACACACAATAACAAGAATATAACACATAACAACACATATTATTTACATGACTAGTTAACTAGGCATGCGCCCTACACATAGCCCTAGGATGACATAGCCCATACATATGCATAAGCGTCCAGCTTATATCCCAACTAACCCTAACATGACACACGTCAATAACTCTTTTATCCCTAGCTCACATAATCTCATAGACACTCCATAGTCCCTCCGACTCATTAATGAATGTTTTAGTTTATAAACTCCTTGGGTTAGAACCCATAGCTCTTAACACATTTAATAAAACAAACATATCTTGTAAGCATGTACGATAGCCCCAAAAACATTAAAAACGTTTAAGAAGTAGGGGATTAGAAACTCACCGGTTGCTAGGAACCCAAATCCTTGCTCAGCAACTCGTCCCTGCACGCTCGAAACCTAAACCTGACAAACATAGGCCACATGATCAGTATACGTCCTAAACATACGCCGAATACGTATGAATATAAATAAATTCCCAACGCCCGCCTCAACAGCCCATCATTCCACCCCCCCCATGACACCCTAGTTTCACGTGTTCACGGATTGGACCATCCTTGACCCATTTAGAACTCGTATACACGAACCGGGTTCCTATGCACGTACGTTCACGTGCCAAGCAAACCCCAAATCCCGTCACGCACATCCTAGCTCCACCAGAGCTTGTCTACGCACCACCACGGGCACCACTGTCGTCGTGCTCCACCTCCTGCCGGAGGCATCATCATTGTCGTCCTCCGTCTTCCCCCGCCACGCACTAACACCACGTCCCCACCGTCTTCCTCGCGCTAACCCTAGTCGGCCAACTCCCTCTCCGACACCTCCATCGTTCAAAACCTGTACAGTTATCACCACCGCTATCCTCACCGGTTACCCTCCACACGAGCCACACCTTCACGCCGGACCCACCACCATCCTTGATCTCCTCCGCTCACCGCCGTAACACACCACTACCGTTGCCACTGACAGCCCTCCTCCCACTCGTCGGTCGTCTCTAGTGCCGTGACCCCACCGCAGAGCCGTACTTTCCACTGTACCAACCACCACCACGTATGTTGACACACCTCGTTATAGCCACCATCACCTTCATCGTCGCTCCCTTCGTTACCCACCCTACCACCACTCTAAACTAAACCACGCAAGGAAATAAGTGTACGAATAAAACAGGAAGTACCTTAACAGAGTTGAGAGGTCACGTCGTCGGAAACCTCCACTGGATAACCTCCTCGTCGTCGTCTTCCCTTCTCTCTTTCCAGCTGATCCTTCTCCTCCCCGTCTGTTTCCTTGCCGTCACACACCTAGGTCAAGAATGACCTTGGGTTTGCGCTAAAGTGGTTTAAATACCACCTACTAGTTACGTCTCGGGTCCCTCTTAAACCGTCTCGCACTTTTCGATCCTGAACTATTCTTAAAACTGCTAACTGGTCGTTTAACTCATGTCAAAACACTTCCTAATAACAAACCTTGCTCCTCATTTTATAGAGGTACGGGTTGTCCACTAACCCAAGTCACTAGTTCACGGATTTCGGGATGTTACATAAAGGCTTTGGAACTCCTTCATAGTAACTTTATAATTTAATTTTAGACTTTATTGTTGTTGAGTAATCACATTATGTGTTTTTTTTAACCTTTCCAACTTAAGCACTTTCGTTCTTTAATGAAATTAATCAATTGCTTTCTTTGGAACAATTTCCAACTTGGAATGCTTTCCAACTTAAGCAATTTTTACTTACAAGTGAATTGTAAAACTAAATGCGATCTTTAGCTGTTATTTTGTAACTCTTTGTATGTGTAATATCTGGCACATATGTATTTCCAAGTTTCTATTAAAATAATACTTTAACTGAAGCATTGCTCATCATGTTTTTATTGTACGAGATTTTTTATTTAGTATACTTCTTAACATATATGAAATTCTATTTGCTTAGAGCAAAATGAATTTCATGTCTGTGGCAACACAATGATTGAGATAAACTCAATTCTTAATTGACACCTATAAGAATTCTCTCGAGAATTGTTGTTTCTTGAACTCTTTCAAGACAATGTCAATTTGCTTTATGGAGAAATTAAATCTCAAGGCAAGTAGATCTATCTCAATAGATCGTCATTCTAAGAAACTTTAGGTTATTAATAAGAAACATATTTCGAACCAGGATTTAATTACCATCTCGCTAGTTTGAAATTTTGTTTCAAATGATCATAAGTTCTTTGGTGAAAAAGATTAGGCATTCTACGATACTCCCATTAGTTTTCTTTAAACATCATCCTTATCTTTTTCTTTCGACAATCTCAAAATACTTTGATTTTTGTCAAGCTAAGATTGCATTTTTGAGATTCTTTACTTCAATCCACAAGCAGATTCATGAAGTTCTCACATTCATGTGAAAATTACAAAGGTCAAACCTTGTACTCGTCCTCACTAAGGTGTCTAATTAAAGAAACAATTTCACATTAATTTGTTATGACCATTATTTTGAATAATATTGTATTAAATATTTTTATATGCTAACTTGTGGATAATTTTTTTCTTCATGGCTTGCACCATGAGATTAGACTTGAACTAATGTACTTAAAATTTACATTTTAGACATATTATCAAAACGTCACTATTTGAATACGTAAACTGCACACATATCGAAATGGGACTTGTATATAATTCACCAAGAAATTACTTTATGAGAATATGTTTTAATATGTACTTATATGATAGAAATCATGTACTTACCTTGTTGATTATGTGTCAAACCTTTCAAATCAATTTCCACAATTCCACTTGATCACCTTAATTTGTACCAAAACATAAGTACTACAGTATGCATATCACATCAACACTAGTATAACACTTTGTAGTAATTCAAGATCATTTTTCCTGGATATCTCTGAAAATCGTGTTTCACTTTCAGATTAAAACTATTCGATGATAATCTCGAATTTTCAACCGGGTAAGACTCAGAGAGAAAACAAGAACGAATATGATTTCCTGTATATCAATTTCTGAAAATTTCGCCTAAGCAAGTTTGCTCAAAACGCTTAACATCTGAAATTTTTTCCAAGTTCAAAATTCATGGTAATAAGACTAATCAAAGTTCCACTATACTCGCCAAGCACCGAATAGCACAACTATAACAACAATTTCTGTTTTACTACACACACAAGATCACAGAAGCACCAAATGACCAAGTCCATAACCTAACACTCAAAAACACCCTAAAAGGATCGATTCCCTGGATAATAACGTGAGAAATTACCTTCAAAATATTCACATGTTGATTTTGAACAAGAATCAAACAGTTAAAAACCTTGATTACACACAGAAATTACAAGATCGCTTGAATTTCAATTAAGTTCGCCAGAAGTTTGAGGGTAGAAAAGAATAAGTTCGCACAATAGTAGCTTATATACCCAACAAGTTAAGTTCACTTTTTCAGACCAACTTGACAAGTTCGCTCCCTAAGCGAATATATACAGCGAACATAACAAGTTCGCCCATTCCTCAACACTTAGAAAATTTTGAGATTCAAATTCCCATCTTCAATCCGATCATTCTTTCCTCCATCTTTCAACCTGTTATGAAATGCAATCCCAGATATTAAACAAATATAAAAATTTCATGGAAGTCAGGAATAAAATCTTTTTGGAATTTTTTATAAAACGAACTTCAACAATAACGAACATATTTTTAATTTTTCAAACTTTATGCTAAAACGCACTTAAAATATTTTTGATTTTTCGAAATGATATAAAGCAGTAAAAAAATAAAATCTTTTTGGTTTTTATCTGTACATACACAAATGTAAAAACTCAAAACACATACTTTTTGTCAAACATCACAAGTAAGAAGATCATATCAATATATTTGATGAATCACACACACATTTCGGATATAAAATCCCTAGCAGATCTAAGGGTGACCTATGGCATTATGTGCAAATCTAGTTCACATCATATCAAACATACAACTTGTGCAATTCTCAAGATTATCACACATTTCTTTTCAAATTATTCAGAAATCATGAAATGATACGCGATAAACTTCAAAGTAAACAGGATCAGATCATAACTTGCTAATTTATTCATACTAAATTTGCAATACACTACATGTCAATTCAAGTTATCAGTATTATAAGATTTGAAACTACAAGCGTTTTTATCCCACGTTCTTGTGAGTTAAGGTACCATTTATATGAAAACAATGTGTACCCCACATATATGCCAACAGAAATATAAAATCACACTATCTACAAAACATATACAACTAGGAGCACGATTAGATCAATCTCCAGGATGAAATTACATCAATTAGCACAGGAAAAACAAGTAGATCCCGAAGGATATAAGGAATCAGAATGATTCAGAATCAAATGATTCAAATGGCTTGGTTTGGATGAATATCATGATTCATGGTAACAGAGGAATCTTCAACAATATGATATGAATAAAGAATTAATTGATTCAATAATTTAGGGTAATGTGATCCACTGTTATCTAGATGTATTCAATGGAATCAAGATAATGATCCAAGGGCTAGCATATGTTTTGACAGATGTTATCAAAACATATCTTAGTTCAACTTCAATCACATGTTTTTCGGGGCATGGTCACAAAGTGAACAGAAATAAATTGTGCTAATCGACATAATCCGATACTGGTCTCATGAAATTCTTATAGCCATATATTCTATTTCTGATAATGATCTTTTAACTCACACACCCGGCATAATATGGGTTCAAATCACAGTTGTAACATAGATCATTATGTTTTCACACTACTGATGGTTCAAAACGCTTCTAGCATACTGATAATTCAAATTACATGCACATATTCAAATTAAAATAATATACAGATGTAATGTTAAGCAGTCATGAAGCTATCATTTCCTGTTTCTGCAGACTATGAAGTTTAGATCAAATCAAATAAGTACAACTTCAAACATAACTACAGAAACCAGGTAGTCATTCTATGGTCATGTGTGTATGATCACCTACTGATGTACTATCATTTCTTCTCTAACTTCAAGTGATGCTGATTTTAAATTTTTCAAATTTGTTTGGATTTTCTTAAAAGTAATTCAATGAAAGAAAATAAAAAATAAGCTAAAATAAAGAAAATTAAAATAAAAACTTCCATGAAAACCTTTTTACGCAGGATTATACATTCCAATCATTTTGGTAAGAAATTCAATCAGTGAGTGATCAAACACTTTGGTAAACAGATCAGTAAAGTTGTCATCTGTATGGACTTTCACAAACTCGATCAATTTTGAAGGTCCTGATGATAGGGTCCCTGTGCTAGAAAGATTCTAGTCAGGTAACAATCAACATGAATAGCTATAGAGAAGCTAATTTGTTGATGATAAAGATAAACACAAGATGAAGAGTAATAACAGATAAGAACATCAAAAGCTTGATACAATTACTTCCACTCTGAAATGATTACAATATGCTCCTAGAATTACAAAGATACTAACAACAACCTCCTACCTTCCTCCAAATTGACTATAGTAACAACGGGTGAATCAAGAGCTTGATAATTAGGTTTTTGGGTTGCTATTTATAGAGAACATAGCAAGAGTCGCCATGAAGATTGTCGGCTGTCGACAGTCGGCCAACAACCGACATATCGACTCTTCAATATTCGCTAGCGACTCTTGACCCAGAAACCTAACTTTAAAAAAGTTACATCTAAGCCCCTATAGTTTATCAGGAATACAACGTTTTCTCTGGTTCCAACAATTTCCCCCGAAACCGTTGCACTCCTGATTCTTTAATGCTCCTTGGGCCTCTCCCCCTCAGAATCCTTGGGCTGATCATCTTTTTCTTGTGCTTCGATGTTGGCTTTTAGTTCAGCCATTGTCTTCTTTAAATCCAAAGCTCGGGTGGTAGCACGAGCAAATAACGTTGCTTCTTCTTCGGTTTCATGACCTTCACCTCTTCTGATGTTGTTTTTGAAAAGCACCTCAAGATCAGGAATTGAGAAAGAGAACATGTCCATTGGATCAAGTATACGGATGTCATTCAAAGGAGTCCCGTCTCTATATAGCACCGTTTCTCCTTGGCTGGTTGATAAGTGATGATCCTAGGGCGGTTTGTCACTGGATCTATCTCTTTCTTTGACCTTTTCTTCTTAGGCTGCTGAGGTTTGAAAGTGGGAAACCTTTTGTGGCATTCATAAATAATCATATGTTCAACGTTGTTGCCTTCTGAATGATTGCCATGATTGATCATACTCAACTTCTCTAAAGCATATATATCCTAAGTTGGTAAGGATTGAAGATCATTCTCATTTTGAAAGTACTGTATCTCTCCCATTCTTCTTTTGATAACAAATAGATGCTTTAGACCGTCATAAACCCTTGAAATAATCTTTCTTTAGGATGCTATACGAAGAATGTCAATATTTTGATGGAGAGAGCGTGGGATAGGTTTGGGAGTTTTGAAACATTCAGACTTGTCGATTGGTTCATCGTCGTCAAGGTTGATGGACTCTCCAAAAGCAGTTTCATAGCAAATCTTTTCTCCTTTACCTTCTTCCATAAATTCTTCTGGCATATCTTCCATGTCTTCATTCACCACATCTTCCTTGTCTTCTTTAGATACAGGAATATTTGAGGTTTCATTACCTTCCTTATTGCCTTCTTTACCTCCTGATTGGGTAACAGGAGCATTTGAGATGGTTCCGCCTGTTCCCAAACTAGTACCACCGTTTCCTTCATCATCATCATCATTATTCTTGTTCTTTGGTATTTTTGTGCTTGGTTTTGGATCCGTTGGATCTTCATGTTTCTTTTCCTCCTTTTTATCTTGATCCAAGTCAAATATAGCTGCATCATTGAAGATGGATGAGTCAAAGATTTCATCATAGATAAGAGGATCTTCATTCAAGCGTTCTCGTAGCCTATTCACTTCCGAGGTCAGACTACGACTTCCTCTCTTTAGCGTCAATAGAGCTTTGCTCATATCATTCATATTTGCTTGAATCTTCTTGTTTAGAGAAATTTGATTATCAAGCTGAAAATTCAATATCTTGATGGTAGTTTTTAAATCCTCAATCCCACAATCTCTATCATCTTCTCTGCTCTTTGATGCTTCAATCTGTCTTTTCATCCATCTAAGTAACTGAACAGCCTCAATCCCAACATTTTTTTAACCAATTCTGGATCTAAAGGTTCTTTGATAGGAGGAGGAACGGGATTTCCAATTAGCCTAGACTTCCTTTTGGCCATGGATGTCATTCTTTTAGGAGTGTCGGTAGGAGGGATAGATGTTGTTTATGGAGAAAGAGAATGTCTTGTTCCTAACGTTCCTTCTGTCTGTCTGGACAGAGGAAGTCCTTCGGCTTCCAGAGCGGCGCGGGCTAAGCGATCTGCCTCAATGTCTTCATCAGTAATACTATGGGGAGGAGGAGTATTTAGTCTTGACGGACTCCTTTGCTGACGAACATAACTATCTCTTGCGGATTTCATGAATCTTTCACTGTCACCTCCAGATCTTTGTTTCTTTTTCTTGCCAGCATCGCCTTTCCTTTATCTTTTCTTTTCCGAGCAATATCATCATCATTGATTGATGGTTCCTTTTTCTCAACCTTTCTTTTCTGCTCAACAATCTTTGCTTTCTCTGTTTTGTTTTCTTTAACGGATTTAAGAGCGGATTTAATCGTCGGTAAACGTTCTTCCCGATACATATTATTGAACATAGGAGTCCATTTCCCAGAGAACTTCTCGTATACCCTTAGTACATCAGTGTAGATACGAGATTCAACCTTTGCAAAGGTCATGGGACGACCACATGGTGGTAGATCTTTCAGAAGATAATTAAGGATCATTTGTATGAATCGAGGATAAAGCAGCCACTTGCTTTCGTTTTCTCGATTGATTATCTGGGTGAATAAATGATACGAGAGATTGAATTTTCTTGACCGCAAATCTTTAGCATAATTCCATACCAATATACACTCAATGCATCATAACCGCCTTTTTCTGTGGGAAAGAGAGAGTATAAATATGTACATAATGAGCTTCCAATCTTTAGATAAAAATCTCTTTTGAATTTCGTTCTTTCGAAACGATCCCCCATACCCTAACTCTTGCACGAATCTGTTTCTTGTCTCATCTTCATTGATAACTCTTGGGTCTCGTCTATCATCATCTAGTTGTAACGCATTTCTGACTGTACTCTGATAAATCAGTACCTCCTTCCCATGTACAATGGATCTTACATGAGGCTTCTTTGTGATAGAGTGGACTTTATACTCAGCATTGATCCAGAATTCTTCGATCAGTTCTCTGTAGACTGCTTCGTTCCAAGTGATTGCATAAGCAATTTTATACTCAGCATTGATCCAGAATTCTTTGTGATAGAGTGGACTTTATACTCAGCATTGATCCAGAATTCTTCGATCAGTTCTCTGTAGACTGCTTCGTTCCAAGTGATTGCATAAGCAATTTTACTTCAAAGAATCCATCTCACGACATCAATAAATTCCTCAGGAACTGTTTCAGGAAACGATATTTCCATGTTGTGGCTATTATCACTTGCAAGATGATTGTCGTCCATATTCAGTAGCAAAAAAGGAAACCAATATGAGTAATACAAATTTAAATATAAAAACAAAAGAGAGTGTCGGCCAAAGAATCGGCTGAAAAGGATGATTTTCCCGATGAGAATCGACCAAAAAGGAATAAGATATATATGCACTGAGAGTCGCCTGTTGATAAGTGACAGTCGGCCGAAGATTAATGGTCTGATGCAAAGAGTCGGCAAGATGATAGGACAAGAGTTTGCACTGAACATAAAAGAATCGGCTGATATCACTTATACGGACGGCTTACAACAAGATACAGTCGATAGTTCGTCTGCGATGTGTCCAGAAGAATCGACCCACCAATCGGGGGCGATTTTTGAACTTGTGTTCGCTGATCAATGCGAGTAGTGAGAATCGATTACACAAGCCGACTCTGGTCATCATCTTCGTCTGGTCAGTCGGCAATCAGGAAGGTGAACAGTCACCAAGTTTCAGTTTCAAAATTCGATTAAAGCCAACATTTTGATGATGTATTCGTGATCTAAAAGGCCAAAGGATGTAAATAATCATAAAAATACCTTGATTTGATGCAATACTCACACAAAAAGCACTTGATCGGAAAAAGATGGTTTTGAACAGAATGGGGTTCTTTGTCGCCGGAATAATTTCACTGAGGCTAGAGTTTCAAAAGGTAAAAAAAAATCCCCTTTTTCAAACATACATATACGATAAAAATTTGGGGACACTTGACAGTCGGCCCAACAGTCGCTTAAGGCAAGATACAAAATTTGAATTTTTAACCCAAAATGAATCGACTTTCGAGCTAGATTTTTGAGATTTGAACCCATAAAACTTTGTACAAGAATATATACACGCCATCAATCTTTAAAGCAAAACTACCAAAACAAGGCGCAA
Source organism: Smallanthus sonchifolius (assembly GCA_023525975.1). Lineage (NCBI taxonomy): Eukaryota > Viridiplantae > Streptophyta > Magnoliopsida > Asterales > Asteraceae > Smallanthus > Smallanthus sonchifolius. The sequence continues at coordinate 55,437,790 of CM042033.1, read as the reverse complement.
ACTATTCAACATTTTAAGCAAGGAGATAGAACATGCAAACCTCATCTCGTGGAATCATACCGACATAGCTTGTCACACAACCTTTTCGTAATGATATTTGGATGTCCACAGCCTATGAACGACTGTTGGTATATCTGTCTTTTGAAACCCATTCACCATACTTTCCACATGCAACTAGTGAATGATTATCAAGTTCTGGTAAGATTAAGATGAAGTTAGTGTTCCCCACACTTGTCAGGTATAACCTACCCATCCTCATGGTCTTTTGAGTGCGATGATGAGAGCTTCAGGTCTATGCCAACGCATAATCAGAGAACTTGATCATCGAAAATCCTAAAATAGCTAAACGAGCATAACTAGCACGGGTCCGTGAACTGTTTAGGGTATCTTTAAAAGGATTTTGCGTCAGGGACAAAGCACGACGGACTTATAAGCCCTGATTTATGAAATAAGCTGGACTTACTTGCACGTCGGTCTTACAAGCCATGTTTTTGTCAAGAAAATCCCTTCACAGTCACATGACACTAAAAAGAAAAATATATACATATAAAATATGTACACACTAACATTGTGTATCTTTTGAGATTTAAGTTCCTACTGCACGACATTGACATTGCGTGTCTTTTGCTCAAGATTGACAAATTCAGTACTAGGATGCACATCATTGGTGTCTTTTGCTTGGATTTGCACGTCATTGCATGTCTTTTATTTGCCTAATGCACGGCATTCCGTGTTTTTTGCTTTTTCTTTGGAATAAGTATATAATATGATAAGAACTCGCAACCCTTTGTGACGGGACTTTGGTTATTGGCAGACCTGAACAAGATGGGTATACACTTTTCAGCAGTCATTATCTTTGTCACTAAGTTACAGTCTATATGTTTGAATGTTGAGCCTACCAACAAGTCCTTCAGTATAACCGCTTCCCCCTTTTGATCCTAACCAGTAAACAAGTATGTTAGTTTAACTATCATTTTCCATAATAACAGTTATGCGTAAACAGCCAAGAAACATATCTTTTTCAAACAATTTTCTTTTTCTTTTCTATTCATAGACACTTACCCCCGAAAATTTTATTTATAGACAACCTCTTTAAATGGAATTTTCTAAATGAAAGATAAAATAATTTTGCAGCTCGTTCATCAACTCATTTTGGTCAAGAAAATATTTTTGGATTTATGAGCAGAGATATATACACAAAGCATGAGAGATGGAAGATGTTAATCAATGTTCAACAAACCCAATTTCTGCACGAGATCAAGATACTTGGATTTATCAAATGCCTTTGTAAAGATATTAGCTTTATCATCATTGGTGTTTACAGGAAGGACTTGAATATACACTATACATTATAGCAGAGTTCTGGAACAAGATTCACTTTCTCCAGAGTGAGAGTTCCAGTGCATACAGTTCCTTGTCCGGTAATCTTTCCTCCTTTTTCGTCACCCGCAAAGGCAACGTAACCCCCATCGATAATTCTGAAGTCAGTGAGCAGATCTTTTAGCCCGGTCATGTGACGAGAGAACCCACTATCAAAATACCATGTATTATCAATAGTCCTCCTGGAAAACCCTATTACACACAAGAAAATTTATTGAGAAACTGGAACCCAAGTCTTTCTCAACTTGGGTGGAATATCAATTTTAGCAATTCTATTAGTTCTCGTTCTCCACCAACATGTTCCCTTTAGAAAATGATTTATATTTTGACGAATTTTATCAATTTTATGATAAAAAGGATTATAATCTTGTTGGTGTATGTTAAAATTTCCCACACTATGCATTTTAGGTCGTTCAAATTTGACCCAATTATTATGATAAGATGCACTACTGCACTTCCTAACAGTGTGACCGCCCTTCCCACAACTAAAACAACTAACATTCTTAAAAGTTTTTCTTTTATGTGATGGTTGATAAGATGATGAGGATGATTATTGTTGAACTGGCACTTTGGTTTACTTTTTGCTTTTGCCTTTGATGAATTTCTCCTTCTTTTGATCAACATGAGTGGTTGACGATTCTTGGTCAGATTCTTTATCAACATTTTTCATTTGACTTGCTTCTTCATCAGATGCATTGTATGATTCCGCGGATGTTTCGACAGATCTGTCCGAATCATATGCACTTTCTTCACTATCTTGATGCACACCTCAACCTGAGCTTCTTTAATTTCATTGCTCCAATCAAAGTCGTTTACTACCAAGGCATTTGCTGGTTCTTTTGCCTTCTTAGTCTGTTCTTGGCCATCGGTAATTGCAACAATGGTAGGTAGAGAGTCGGTGATAGGATGGGGACATTCCCTCTTGAAGTGCCCGAGTTGCTTACAGTTGTAATGATGTCGTCCAGACGGCTATAAAATAAACTACAAAACCTAACCTAGACTCCTAAGTAATAAATGGAAAACCTATGAACTAAACCATACTGACATGCAAGTATACCTATCGAGTGTAGCACAGCTTAATGGTAAACCAAGTATCGAACCCTAAAGACACTACAAATACCAAAACTAGACTCTGAATCGAACTAAACATTGATTTGGTTTGGGGGTTTACTACACTAATGATTAAACTAAATAATGCAATAAACTAAGATCGATTTGATTATCAAAATAAAGACTTAGGTGAAATCAAGTTATAGGAAAAATACTACCTAGGTCGGAATCCTACTTGCAAAGTACAACTTCTACCGGTTATGGAAACTATAATGGATCTGGGTTTCAAAAGATGACAACTAAAGATTACCTAGTGGATCCCTAATCACTCTAAGGGTGTCACCAACTAAGCTACCTAAAGTGTACTAACGCACCAGATGGTTAGATCACCTCTCGTGTATTTCCAACAATGATAAAGTACCCACAGGACAGATTACCTCTCTGTCTCACTGTCCACAATACATTCGAAGAATGCACGGGGTAATCTCAATATAAGAAGTATGACATGAACTAGCAACAATCACTAAACACCTAATACCAACGTTCTTTCAGACTATCAACACTCGGATTCCTAATGATGAAGACTAGACAACTAATTCTCACCTCTTGGGTATTGAACTAGGAAGAACACTTAACTCTAATCAGTAATAAATGACAACTCCTATGGCTACTACGTCTAGCAAACCACCATAATCACAAACCCCAAGATCTACGACCAGGATACACTGTTTTAACTGGCAGACAACCACAATCAACACACGGAATATAAATCAAACACTAGATCAGATCTAAGCATGCATATTCATCATAAATATTAACTCAAGATTCTTTACAAAATCATAAAACCATCAATTAAATCCAAAACCGATAAAAATCCAAACTTTAACAAGTATTCATCAAGTGACCTAGGCAATATTAATGTTTTAGCCTAGAATCATCCTCAAAACATTCAAACAGAAGTAATAAACAAGATTCATGGTTTCAAACACAAAATTTAAACACAAAGATCGAATCTTGGAAACCGAATAAGCTAGAATAAACCAACCCGGATCCAAAGCTTAAACCTTTAGCTTCAAAGCTGCTTCCTACACCCAAAATCGCCCTCAAACCCTTCTATGGACGGCTAAAAATCGAACTCATCTCACAATGGCAATCAAATTCTTTTTAATTAAGAAAACTAGGGTTTTGCGGAATTTGGGTTTCTCGTGTACCGCGAGAAAATCTGGCCAGACCCTCGCGTACCGCGAGGGCCAAAATAGTCGCGGCTGATTTCTGGAGTTCCTCGCGTACCACGAGAACTCCTCTGCTCCTCTCTCGCGTATCGCGAGAGACTGAAATTCAACATTTTCTTCTTTTAATCTCCCAGCTTCTTCTCGTGCTCGATATCTTCGTGATTTAGCTTCCTATTCCACACGAGCTCATGTAAATATACAATAGACTCAGTACATAACAAAAACGACTTAAAACAAAGATAAAACTAACTAAAAACGCACAAAGCACTAGGAATAAAGATGTGTGCTTTGCACTACATCAAACATCCCCACATTTAACCTTTTTTCATCCTCGAAAAAGCTGCAATGGAATCATAACCAGATCTAACTTAACAAACATCAATTACCAATTATCAAAATATACCCACGCGTTAAAAGGCAATAATCAGTATTTATGTCCGATTAAACCCAACCACCAACTTTCAAGCCCCCGTTTAGTGTTCCAATTCATTTTACCAAGCATATCAATCAATCTATGTGACTCACACTTCAAAGTTGTAGCTCTACCTAATCCCGTCTCACGGTCATGTTTAGGCACGGATCAAACCATATAGATTTACCCGACCACGTTAAACTAAGATTTACAGGTTTCAGAAATCAGATGAAATATGAATGAATGGATGATAATGAGAATAATTAAGCAAAAGAACTTTCGTCTAGAGGCGTTTCAACCAAGTAACTATCCTAGAGGGTAACACATAGACTAGATTCTATCAATAAAGCACATAAATCTCACTTAGGGGTGTATCCTCCAAGTCGCCATCCCAGAGGGAAACACATAAGCAAAACTCAGTTTTCTAATCAAATTAGCTCATAAATTATGAAATAACATGGATTATGGAATGCGGGCGCCACCAAACTCGGATTTATTTTCATAAAAAGAGAGTGGTGTGCCAGGAAATTTCAAAAAACTCTAAATTAACGTAACGTGGTACCTATCAACCTATTTTGATAGTTTCAGTATTACCGATACTCTAAGATGAATACCCACAAGATATCATGATTTTAATTCAATTGATTCCTAAACAACACAAACAAGATATTTAAGCTTTACTAGCTAGCTGGGTCTACCAAAACATCACTAATTAAACACGTTTTCAATTATTTAATAATTTAAACTCACAAGTAGATTCAGTTGTCCTATCATTTTCCAAGTATAAGCAGTTATTTCCAAGGACATTTTTTCAAATTTTTCAATTTTTTTTCTTTGTACTTTGAATTTTTATAAAGACACAAACTAAAACTAAACAAACTAAACACTCACATCCCCACACTTGAAAGACACATTGTCCTCAATGTGAAGTAAGACACAACTAAAAAAATGCAAAAATAAAAAGGAAGCGACTATGCTGGTAATGTAGCATGAATGGTCCAGCATTACTCTTCCACATGTGCACCGTATAGCATTTCGGTCGTGGTTGCACAGACTGTCGGGTTGCCTTTACAAGATAGATAAGATGAGAATCAACCCCGTCCGAATGGAGATTGAGTACGGACAGAGCGATCAAAACCTGCACAATAAAACTCAAACAAACCCGCAAAATTTAACTGACACGGATAAAATAAAGACTCAACTGACTCTGGATAGAAGCAAGGAAACGTACCTGATGGGTGGCAAACACATAGACATGAACGCCACAGCAAGGTGAATCATCAGATCGAAACGGTTTCAAGTTTCCCATAGTAATGGTGGATGGTGAGTGATATGATGGATGATGGTAATGGATGATGTGATAGATGATATGATGGTATGTGAATGGTGGTTAATGGTAATGGATGGTAAACGGTGAGGGATGGTGGTGGAGTTGGTGAGTGTGAACGGTACGGGAAACCATGGGAAAAGAAGGGCAAAAGAGCATTTCAGGGACCCCTAGCGTACCGCGAAGGAAACCTGTCCACTCCTCGCGTACCGCGGGGGAGTGGATTTTATGCCGGTCAACTTTTCTTATCTCTCGCGTACCGTGAAAGAATCCCCTTCCTTTCTCGCGTACCGCGAGACGACTGTGGTGACAGAAAGTTAAGAAAATTTTCAATTTTTATACTTAGAATATTTTTGACCCTTTAAAAATCCTTCTTCACCCAACTTTCTAAAAACCTATCCCAAGCATAAAACTAATGTAGAAACACCTGGAGCTTCATTCTCTACGATTTTCCTCACCGAATCAAGCATGAATCCCTGCAAAACATTGCACAAAAAAACACACCGAAAAACACAAAAAATAGACACGGACTCAAACCAAGTAATGCACACAAACTCTACATCCCGGGCACTTGCCTGAGACTCAAACAAGCCTATCAGGAGGCTTCTCCTTGATCCTAACCGGCACCGCCTTCATCCTTCGTGGTCTACCAGTCCTCCACATCTCTAACAAACAACTACTCCTGTCAAACCTTGGACCTCTCTCACTCAGGTCCTTCCACCATAGTTTATATCTACCTGGCCCGAAAATGATATTCACCAAATAACCAAGCAAATTATCTCCCCTCGACGTCCCCACACTTGGGGTTTGCACTCTGTCTAGGTTACTTAAATCGATTAACTCTCGAGTTCTCTTACGAGGCGGCCTAGACCTAGGGTAGTCAGAACTAGGGGTCGGCTCAACATCTCTCCCCTCAGAAAGCACAATGGTGCTGGGTAACAGTTTAGGAATAATATTTTCAATAAATGGGACCTCTAAACCTTCACTAGGATCATCAGGATCGTCAACAACCTCCACCAACTTCCCCACACTTGGGGTTTTGCCTATGATCTCATCAAATTCCGCCATCATCTCGAGCAGATCATCAGGCACCTCTTCGCCGTATTCATTCGGCTCATCTAACAATCTCTCCAACACTACCACCCAATCAGATGGTTCTTCTAAATTTGGGGCGGGTTCACCAATTTCTAACATCGGATCAGAGTCCTGCTAGTAGTCCATGAAGGCATCAAGCAGCCACACAGAGTGGCTATGCTCGCCAACATCCTTCACGGACTGTGTGGCGTCAAATATAACCGACTCATCCCCCACACGAAGTGTGAGCTTCCCGTCAAAGACATCGATCATTTCCTTGGTAGGAAAGGGCGTCCTATGATGAGTGGGACTTTGTCATCCACCCCCATGTCCAGGATGATGAAATCCACGGGGAATACAAATTTTCCGACTTTCACTAACAGATTCTCCATAATTCCCCGTGGATACTTGACTGAGCGGTCAGCCAAGGAAATGATCATACGCGTAGGCTGCGGCTCACCTAGGTATAACTGCTTATAAATAGAATATGGCATCAGATTGACGCTAGCACCCAGATCAGCCAACGCGTGTTTTAAAGGCAAACTGGCAAGCAGATATGGGATCATGAAACGACCTGAATCCGCCAATTTCTCCGGCAGTTTGTTCTGAACCACAACAGAACATTGCTCACTAAGTGAGACTTCAGAGATCCCCTCTAGCTTCTTCTTGTTGGAAAGAAGATCTTTGAGGAACTTGCCATACTTAGGCATATGCTGGAGGACCTCTATAAATGGGAGACTGACCTTGAGTTGTTTGAACATATCAAGGAAGGTACTGTATTCCCTAGCGTGTTTATATGGTAGCAAGCGCGCTGGATAGGGAACACGACTCAAGTCAATCTCACGGGACTTCATTTCCACCCCTTTCTTCTTCTCCTCTGCCTTCTCTGCAGGCTTCTCCATAACTATCTCTTCTTCCACCGGTTCTTCCTCTTCTGCTATCCTGCTCCTAGAGGACACAACATTCGACTCAGACTCCTCTAGCATCCTAGCATCGATCTCAGCAAATCAAGCTCTCCAGTCAACCTTCTTCACTTCCTCTACCGAAGGTATGCCATACTCAATGGAGTGGGAGTCACCCTCTACAACCTCTTTCTTTTCCACACTCCTAACTGATACGGCCATCACTGAAGCATTTGGGCCCGAAGATGGAACTCCTTGTCTACCCTTCAGGCTCTGAGCGATGTCTCCTACCGTGCGTCACAAATCCTGGAATGCCGATTGCTGATTCTTTAATAGAGTGACGTGGCTATCCAGTCTTTGCCTCGTGTCCTTGTCTCGCTGGACTAAGTGGGCAAGCAGTTGTGTCTGATTCTCGAGCATCTCTTCGATCTTCCTTGTATTGACACTGCTTCCCGAGCTCGTTCCAACTTCTGCTCCTCCATACTGGTGCTGGCGACCATTAAACCCAGGTGGGTTATTTCCAAATCTCCATCCCGAGCCATAAGTATTGTTGTAATTGTTGTACCCTCGGTTCTGGTTCTGGTTCTGGTTGCCACAAAGCTCACCTGCTCCTGATTATTGACTTGGCAATCCCTGGTGTCGTGGCCTCCCCTGCACACTTGACACCGCTGAGCACTAAGCTTCAGCTCCTTGATCTCGTTAGCCATTGAGGCGGCTGCAGCAGTCACGCTAGAATCAGGAGTGACCTGATGCACACCTCTAGGAGAAGAGGCGGGTGATCTTGCACTAGGAATGGAAGTCCTAGCAGATGGATGTTTTCGTTCGGCTTGAGCAAAGCTCTCGAACATCTCTTCACACTCAGCAGGGTCGAGTTTATCCATGATATGGCCTCCCGCAGCTGTGTTAAACATTTGCTGCTTCTCGAAGGTAAGACCATTGTAGAACTTCTCCACTATTGCCCAGTCAGATAGACCATGCTTTGGGCATCGGCTTAAAAGCGCGTTGAACTGGTCCAAGGCCATGTGATACGGCTCGTCAGGATCCATCCGGAACGATGGATTTGGTCCCTAAGCCGAGCGGCCCTGGAAGGTGGATAATACTTCTTGTAGAATTTGGCTTGAAGGTCCTCTCATTTTGTAATAGAATTGTCGGGGAGGGTGTCAAGCCAAGTAGATGCACGCCCAGAGAGCGAGAATGGAAAGAGACGCAGGTACATAGCGTCCTTAGATACACCCGTTATATTAAAGGTATCACATATGCGCACGAAGCGGGACATGTGTCCGGGTGCATCCTCATCCTCAAGGCCATGAAACTGGGTTGCATGAGTGATCGTACTCATGACATGTGATGGGATCTGCCATGTATTGGTGTTCGGAATAGCGGGGCGTGTGATCGAAGATCTCACCCCGGGGACCCCGTCACTGGCCCACTAGTGCACAGTACGCCTCGCTAGTGGGTCAGCGTCGCCCAAGTTAGAAATTGGAATAGGGTTAGTAGCACGTACCTTGTTGCTGCAAAATTCTTTCAAACGCTCCTGGAAGTCGCGGGTGCGCTAGTGAAGCTCTCGTTCGGGCTATGGAAAAGCTGAATAAGGTGGCGATCCCTGCGAACGAGTATTGTGCATAAACTGACACAAGAACAAAAGAAAACAAATAAAGACTCAAACACAGAAGGACTCGATCCTATTTTAGACACTCAGATAGCACGTAGGACAAGCACACAAGACACATAAGACCCAAAAGAAAAAGAAAATAAAATAAACCAAAAATCAAACAAAGAACTAGTTTAACTAGTCAAAGTCAATATTGCTATTGCCAAGTGTCCCCGACATCGGCGCCAAAAACTTGATGTCGTCCAGACTCCTAAGTAATAAATGGAAAACCTATGAACTAGACCGCACTGACAGGCAAGTGTACCTATCGAGTGTAGCACAGCTTAATGGTAAACCGAGTATCGAACCCTAGAGACACTACTAATACCAAAACTAGACTCTGACTTGAACTAAAAATTGAATTGGTTTGGGGGTTTACTACACTAATGATTAAACTAAATAATGCAATAAACTAAGATCGATTAAACTATCAAAATAAAGACTAAGGTGAAATCAAGTTATAGGAAGAATACTATCTAGGTCGAAATCCTACTTGCAAAGTACAACTTCTACCGGTTATGGAAACTATAATGGATCTGGGTTTCAAACGATGACAACTAAAGATTACCTATTGGATCCCTAATCACTCTCATGGTGTCACCAACAAAGCTACCTAAAGTATACTAACGCACCAGATGGTTAGATCACCTCTCGGGTATTTCCAACAATGATAAAGTACCCACAGGACAGATTACCTCTCAGTCTCATTGTCCACAATACATTCAAAGAATGCACGGGGTAATCTCAAGATAAGAAGTATGACATGAACTAGCAACAATCACTAAACACCTAATACCAACGTTCTTTCAGACTGTCAACACTCGGATTCCTAATGACGAAGACTAGACAACTAATTCTCACCTCTCGGGTATTGAACTAGGAAGAACACTTAACTCTAATCAGCAATCAATGACAAATCCTATGGCTACTACGTCTAGCAAACCACCATAATCACAAACCCTAAGATCTATGACCAGGATACGCTGTTTGAACTGGCAGACAACCACAATCAACGCACGAAATTTAAATCAAACACTAGATCGGATCTAAGCATGCATATTCATCATAAATATTAACTCAAGATTCTTTACAAAATCATAAAACCATCAATTAAATCTAAAACAGATAAAAATCCAAACTTTAACATGTATTCATCAAGTGACCTAGGCAATATTAATGTTTTAGCCTAGAATCATCCTCAAAACATTCAAACAGAAGTAATAAACAAGATTCATGGTTTCAAACACAGAATTTAAACACAAAGATCGAATCTTGGAAACCGAATAAGCTAGAATAAACCAACCCGGATCCAAAGCTTGAACCTTTAGCTTCAAAGCTGCTTCCTACACCCAAAATCGCCATGCACGGCTAAAAATCAAACTCCTCTCACAATGGCAATCAGATTCTTTTTAATTAAGAAAACTAGGGTTTTGCGGAATTTGGGTTTCTCGTGTACCGCAAGAAAATCTGGCTAGACCCTCGCGTACCGCGAGGGCCAAAATAGTCGCGACCGATTTCTGGAGTTCCTCGCGTACCGCGAGAACTCCTCTGCTTCTCTCTCGCGTACCGCGAGACACTAAAATTCAACGTTTTCTTCTTTTAATCTCCCGGCTTCTTCTCGTTCTCGATATCTTCGTGATTTAGCTTCCTATTCCACACGAGCTCCTGTAAATATATAATAGACTCAGTACATAACAAAAACGACTCAAAACAAAGATAAAACTAACTAAAAACGCATAAAACACTAGGAATAAAGATGTCTGCTTTGCACTACATCAAGTAACATCTTGGTTTAGACTTGTCAAACCCTGCAGACTTTCCTCCGAGACGCTTCTTACCGGTTCTATCCATGAATCTCTTAGCCCTAAGAGTCAGCATAGCCATTTGCCACTGTAGATCAACTTCTTCCATATCATCCGGATCAACTTGGAAAACATCTTCAATGTGGCTCACCCCAGCCTTCAATTCACCTAAGATTAGAGCTTGATAACTGTTGACAAACATTCCAAACAACGCCATGTGTTCACTTGATGGATTTGGAGCAGAGATAATATTACCCTTTGATTCATTGCTTGGTTGATTCTGCTGATTGGTGACGGGAGCGATAATCATAGTATGAATGATTCCGGATGAGCTTGTAGCATTGCCTGATGAGGTTGGAACAATAAAAGCAGCATTGGTTGGTGCCATGGTTTTGGTGTATCCTGATTGATTCATTTGACGCTTTTCGATGTCCATTTCAAAGGACTTTAGGTTGTCGATTATATCAGATAGGGTAGAGGATTCATTCACATATTTCCGTTTGATCAACATACATTGTATGTTCCATTCCTGGGGTAAAGAGTCTAGTAGCTTCTTAATCAGATCAGAATTTCTAATGACTACCCCTGCTTGCTTCATTTTGCTTGAAATTTCCATGAACCTTGAGATGTGCTTAGACAAACCTTCTCCTTTGATACTTTCGAAGGTATCATATTGTTTCTGGAGCATGTCTTTCTTTCCTTCTTTTAGGTTAGAATTTCCATCATAGAAATCACACAATGCCTGCCATAGAGATTGAGCAGTCTTGTATTCCTCGAACATGTTCATGAGGTCGGCTGGAAGAGCCATATTGATAGCACCGAAGGCTTTATAATCTCTTAGGATCAGAATTTTGTCATTTTCGGTATAAGCAGCAGGATTAGTTTAAGCTACAACACCATCAGCTCCAGTGGTCATAGGACAGTGTGGACAATTGGTGGTCGAGACCCACTGACCGAAGTCAGTCACGTAAAAGTACGCCTTCATGCGGTTCTTCCAGTTAGGGAAATCATCGGTGGATAGAAGCTTAGGAGGTTTAGACATGGAGCCGGTCTCCAAATCAGCTTGGGAAATAGAAGTAACAAACATCTTGAATCAAAGAAATCACAAACAAGTTCAGAAAATGAGAAAATCCAAAAGTCGGCTCGGAACAAGAAAGACAGCCGGGTCGAAGAGCGGCTGAAGACAAGGAACAGGCGGCACCACCAGAAGGTGTAAGGAAAGCTCACTCGAAGTGTCGGATCAAAAGAAGCGCTACCTCACAAACGTGAGTCGTAAACTTGCGTTTACTGAGACAATCACTAGATGAACAGACAATCGGCCCGGACCATCGGCCGGATCACGTGACAGTCGGCTTAGACAAGAGAGTCGACCCTGGAAAATCGACTTAAGAACATCAACATACTCGTCTTTACAAAATAATACAGAATCAATCACTGGATGCTCAGATCTAAACCAAAATGACAATTAGATCTGTCAAACTCTTCACAAACAAATTTCTGAATGAATTTCACAATCAATTTTTGAACTTGATACAGATCAAGCCACAGATCAAAGAAATTCAGAAATCACAGAAAACCCCAAAAACTCACAAAAATCCCCAAAAACTCGCAAAAATCACTAAAATCAAGAGCACAGAAGGCTCTGATACCAAATTCTAGGTCCTGATGATAGGGTCCCTATGCCAGAAAGATTCTAGTCAGGTAACAATCAACATGAATAGCTATAGAGAAGCTAATTTGTTGATGATAAAGATAAACCCAAGATGAAGAGTAATAACAGATAAGAACAACAAAAGCTTGATACAATTACTTCCATTATGAAATGATTACAATATGCTCCAAATTGACTATAGTAATAACGGGTGAATCAAGAGCTTGATAATTAGGTTTTTGGGTTACTATTTATAGAGAACATAGCAAGAGTCGCCGTGAAGATTGCTGACTGTCGACAGTCGTCCGACAACCGACATAGCGACTCTTGACCCAAAAAACTAACTTTACAAAAGTTACATTTAAGCCCCTATAGTTTATCAGGAATACAACGGTTTCTCTGGTTCCAACAAATTTCTTCTTAGCACAGTCTCTAATAAAATGATGATGGATCTCAATATATTTTGTCTTCGAGTGCTTCACTGGATTGTTAGTGATCGACATCGTGGTTGTGTTATCGATAAGCATCGGTGTCTCAGTGAAGTTCAAACCATAATCCCGTAATTGTTGTTGAATCCACATGATTTGGGAACAACAGGTGGCAGCAGCAATATACTCAGCCTCACACGTAGATATAGCAACTAAGGTCTGCTTCTTGCATTGCCAGGACACAAGTCTATTTCCATGAAATTGACACCCACTTGACGTCGACTTTAGATCCAAACTGCAATGTCCATAATCAGAAGTTGTAAAGGCCCTGAAATCAAAGTCAGGATTATTAGGATACCACAAACGTAACTTTGGTTTTCCCTTCAAATATCTAAAGATCCTCTTCACAGATATTAAATGCGATTCTTTCGGCTTGGACTGAAACCTCGAACACAGACATATTGCGAACATAATACCCGGCCAGGATGCAGTTAAGTACAACAAAGACCCTATCATTCCACGATACTGTCACACCCCTAAATTTTTTTACTTAATGAATAAATAAATTAAGGTTGCAATGATTGGTAACATTACACAATAGCGAAAGCTAATACAAATACTAAATTAAACTAGTACATTGACCTAGAACCATATAGGTCAAAACCGACTTGAGGTTTGACAATCATGCTTCTTCAGCTTCTAGGGTTTTGATCCGAAGGGTTAACCTATTACAACCGTGTCATAGTACCTAAAAAACATACTTAAAAATGTCAACACAAAGGTTGATGAATTCACAGGTTTGTTTGTTGCATTGTAAAGTAGTTTTCCTAGGAAACATTGATATCGTATACATGACATATTATAAAACCGTTTTCCTTGAAAATATGTGATGACCTCGTAGTCATAAAGTGAGTCGACTTTATTTGAATTTTAAATACTTCCTAACATAACATAAAAATATAAAATAAGCAAGCTCATAGTTAAATAAATTTATTTTATTTCATTAATAATTGTCTAAATAGAATATTAATACATTCTAGAAATCCCCTCCCCTTTCACCATTATGCCCATTTCCAACATTTAATTACCCAACTTCCATCACTCATCCATATTTTCCCTTTCGGTTTTTAATTCTTAGCTAGCTGTCATTTTCAACCTAGGACTCTCACTTTGTGCCCCATGAAGATTTTTGGGTTTAAGAATTGATTATGTTGACAATGAAGATTTTTGGATTTAAGAATTGATTATGATTATTGTTAGGGTTAAATTCTATTAATGATTATGATTTATGATTTTCAATATTTAAGTTTGTGTTTATGAGCTTATGAACTAAAGTTTAAAAAGTGAATAAAAATTGAAAAGGAAAATTTTATGGGCAAATAAGATAAAATAATTATTGACATCATATTTTATTGGAGTAAACTTCACTTTTCGTCCTAAATATTACTAATTTTAACAGTTTCAGTTTACACTTAACACTCTGGGTCCCTGACGTTTAAAATTTTAACACGTACCATCCCTACTCCTAACGTCCGTCCAAAATCCCGTTAGCTCCCCCCCCCACGTGCCCCTCACGTGAGGGGTATTTTCGTCTTTTCTCCTCTTTTTTATTGAGTAAACTGCAGTTTTCGTTCCTGTGGTTTGCTAGGTTAACAATTTTAGTCCACTATTTGCTTGATTAACATAAATGTGGTAAAACCCCTGGCCCAACTGAGCATACTGCTTGGGTTAACAATTTTAGTAAACTGCAGTTTTCGTCCCTCTTTTTTTTTGAGTCCACTCTGGGTCCCTGATGTTTAAATTCTTAACCCACCACCCGAAAGCCCACTATGATAAAACCTCTGACACACCTGAGCATATTGCATCAACTGAGCCTTGAACCCATGACCTCCAACCATGAGGGTGCCTCCTACCAAAACAATTGATCTGAGGCTCGTTGGCTTATATGAAGTCATCTTAAATAAATTCCAAGATATAATTTAAATTTAAAAAAAAACCATAAATATAATCATTATACCATATTTTACAAGTACTATAAATTTCATAGATATTAAATCAACTTATTATTAAACGTGTAGCAAGTCTTTTACTATATAAAGCTCCATCATCCCCACACGCATATACCTCCATTGTCATACACATCTGTAGATCGACCACAGAAAATCGATCTGGAATTCTGATACAAATTGTGTACCGATCGGTAATCATGGGGAGTTTAAAGGCAGTGTTGAAGCATCCTGACGATTTTTACCCGCTGTTGAAGTTGAAGATGGCGGCGAAGAAGGCGGAGAAACAGATCCCGGCGGAGCCACACTGGGGATTCTGTTACTCTATGCTTCATAAGGTTTCTAGAAGTTTCTCTCTCGTCATTCAACAGCTCAATCCGGAGCTTCGTGACGCTGTAAGTTTAATCACTCAAAAGCCGTCTGTGTCGAGGCTAACATTTCAGATTTTCACTTAATTTTAGATTTT
This sequence comes from Smallanthus sonchifolius, assembly GCA_023525975.1. Classification (NCBI taxonomy): domain Eukaryota; kingdom Viridiplantae; phylum Streptophyta; class Magnoliopsida; order Asterales; family Asteraceae; genus Smallanthus; species Smallanthus sonchifolius. Next base: position 55,422,409 of record CM042033.1, on the reverse strand, counting down.
GCGCTTCGTGGAGTCAATTGATTCAAAATTCTGATTTTGAAACGGTCAAAACGATTATTTGCAATTAATCTGCAGATATTTTCGTTATTTTGATTTTGCGGTTCGTCAATGTGTGGACTAAATTGTTTCGAATCGTAAATTTGCTTGATAACTAGGTTTTATGAACAATACGCCGTCTGGTTTCTGTGTGTTCTTTGTAATCATCGGCTAAGCTTGCACTTGATTTCGATGTTATTTTTTATATTGCGGTTCCTATATCCGTGGTGTAAATATAATTCATTCGGATTCACTTTTTGTTACCTTTTCCGATCTGACTGATTTAGAACAGGTTCTTCTTTGTTATAAAAAGGGCAATGAGACGACAGGGTCTAAAATGAGGCGCACGGTGCTTATATAAATCCTTTTTTTTATCTCTCGTAGGTTTTTGGCATCTCTAAATAAGCTTTAGGGGGTGTTTGGATTCCTTTTCAAATCTACTTATTGACTTATTAATTTTTCTATTATTGACTTATTAATTTTTCGAAAAAGTTAATAAGTTAAAAGCTTGTTTGGGTAAACCAAAAGGAGGTGAGAAAATAGGGTGTGAAAAGTTGTTTTTAAGAAGTAAGGCGAGTGTGACTTCTCAAACCTTCTTATTACTTTTGACAAAATGGACTTTTTGAGGTTAAATAAGGAATCCCAAACACACCCTTATATATGATTTAGTATAGAAATTACCTACATGTACAACCTAAAAAGCCTGTTATACAGCATACTGATGCATCACGCCTCAACTGCGCCTTTTGTACATTTGTACAGATTGTGCCTAGCCTGCAGAAAAGTGAAGGGACTTCCGCCTGAGGTCGCCTCGCGCCTAGGCGCGTTTTTTAACACCAAGTTTGTAATTAGGCTAGGTGTAATGGTTCTCGTGAGGGGAGGGCGTTGCCGACGTGGCGGGCATAGAACACCGCGCCTCCCCTCCATGAGAAGGGGCGTGAGAGGTTGCTGTGAGTGTGGTCACGCGTGGGAGGGACTGTGAGCGTGTGTTTGAGGTGGCCCTATGAGAAGGGAGTGGGGGCGTTGCCCAACTACACGTAGCCTTGTTGCTGATGTCTGACTGCATCATAGCTTATAGTGTACAAATGACAGATCCCTGTACATGTACTTGTATTAGGTGAGTTGTTTTCAATTAGGGTTTTTTTGGCCCTAGAGGTCATAAGTGGTCTAATTCATTCATAGTTTCACACATGCAACAGCTTGTACTACAGCAGTAATAACATTTACATTACAAGAATGCATATTAAAACTACATTGTTGAGAATGCTAGCCATAAATTCTTCAGAAAAGAACGACCATTTTTAATCCATCATCGCCTGCCAAGATTATTGGCGGAGAAGACTCGCTTAGTCAATATTTATTGTGTGTTGCAGCAAAACTGATTTTAGTTTTTCTTATAAAAATGCAGGTGTGCATCTTTTATTTGGTCCTTCGCGCTCTTGACACTGTAGGTATGTCTAAATATCTCTAAAGCTAATAACAATCATTCCTTTTCTACCCCCTTTGATTTTCATGATTTAGTAATTTGGGTGTTTTTCCTTTTAACCAGAGGATGATACAAGCATAGATACTGATATCAAAGTACCCATTTTGATTGCCTTTCATCAGCATATCTACGATCATGACTGGCACTTTGCATGTGGGTACTAAGCTTATGCTGCTTGTCTTTTTTATAACTCTAGATCTTCTGTGTTACACTGCATATGATACGTATGCTAAGGCTGCTTTTTATTTTATGTTGAAGGTGGCACAAAGGAGTACAAAATTCTCATGGACCAGTTCCACCACGTCGCTGCTGCATTTCTGGAGCTTAAGAAAGGGTAACTTTTAAATATAAGGCTATATACAGATTTCTGAATTATTATGATTAAATAGAATTGATAAAACATGAATTAATTTTAAATTTATATTAGAAAGTTGATTTATATACTCCGATCATTCTTCAGTTATCAAGGGGCAATAGAGGATATAACTATGAGAATGGGTGCAGGAATGGCAAAGTTTATACGCAAAGAGGTACCTACTTGTTATCATATCCATAAATGTGGTTCTTTCTATAGTTTTTTTTTGTAACCATGAGAATGTGTTACCGGAAAAATTCATGGGACCAGCCAATACCCTGCTAACCAACAAGATCAGGTAAATTGTAGCTTGCGCTGGACAGGTGGCCTTCAGGAGGTTATGACAGGAATCCAGTGGAAAGATGATTCGAACCTTAGACCTCTGCTAGAGAGGAATCATGTACTTTCTATAGTTTAGTTGTGAGAATGGAAAATGAGTTGGTTTTGATATATGCAGGTGGAGACAATTGACGATTATGATGAGTATTGCCATTATGTTGCGGGACTTGTTGGATTAGGATTGTCAAAGCTCTTCCATGCCTCGGGCACAGAAATATTGTTTCCAGATTCTATGTCCAATTCTATGGGTTTATTTCTTCAGGTAAATATTTTTTATCATCATTTTAAGCGTTAATGATTTATGGCATTCTGATTCTAACATTGTGTGTATGTCATAAAAAATTGCAGAAAACAAATATCATACGAGATTATCTGGAGGATATAAACGAGATACCCAAGTCACGTATGTTTTGGCCTCGGGAGATATGGAGTAAATATGTGAATAAACTAGAGGACCTTAAGTATGAAGAAAACTCTGAAAAGGCCATTCAGTGCCTTAATGATATGGTGACAAACGCTTTAGTACACATCGAAGACTGTCTGAAGTATATGTCTGACTTGCGGGATCCGGCTATCTTCCGGTTTTGTGCTATACCTCAGGTAAATTTCATACATTTCCACTTTTACCAACATAATGTTTACCTTACTAATACCAGTCTAATTTAAAACTTTAATACTTTTCAGATCATGGCAATTGGAACCCTAGCTTTATGCTACAACAACATTCAAGTTTTCCGTGGTGTAGTTAAGATGAGACGTGGTAAGGTTTTTATATTTTATTTTATTTTATTTTAATGTACATCTGAATCGTTTTAATGGGGTCTCCTTGTCTATTAGGACTTACTGCAAAAGTAATTGATCGGACCAGAACAATGGGAGATGTATACCAGGCTTTTTATGATTTTTCTTCCATGCTCAAGTCGAAGGTATTATTCACTAAAACTGATCAATTTTAATCAACTTTCTTTTTATGGTATTGAGAATTGGATAATCATGACTGTTGGATCGGTTGGGCATTGTAGGTTGACATGTGTGATCCCAATGCCACAACAACAATCACCAGGATAGAAGCAGCTCAAAAAATATGCAAGGACTCCGGCGCCATTAACAAAAGGTATTATCTATTAAGAAAACACTTTATTTTTAAAATAAATGTTCTTTTGGTCATATTATCTAGTAGTTCCTTAAAATATTGGATCTTGTCAAACACAAACGTTGATCGTTACAGCTTCAATTAGCAGATTATACACTATCTCTATAACCCTGTTCTATATTTTATTGTCTAGTTTTAAGTATTCCATCACATAATCATTTTGAAAACACATCCAAAAACTTAAAACCTCTTTAATATTTCAGCTCTTGAGATGCATTTCATTACTAGTAAACAGTTGGCACTTGGCGGCTTGTAAATGGGTCGGACAGTCAAACGGGTTAAATGTGTATTAAACGGGTTGGTGTGTTGCAATAATGTTCCAACATGTGAAAGGTGTTGAACTTTTAAATTATATGTTCTTTTATTTAATTTTTTAGTTCTAACTTCAAGCGGTTGACAGGCTAGTTTTAGTACAATCCGAACAAGACCCATTTATTAAACTGGTTAGACAAGTCAACCCATACACCACTTAATTATTAATAAACGGGTTGAGTCTTTAGTTTTAGTATAACTCAAACATGACTCATTTAATAAATAGGTTATACAGGTCAACACAAACACGGCCTGTTACTGGTCAAAACTGATTATTTCCGTGTCATGTCAGAATTTCCACCCTTAATTTCATCTAATTGCAAAATTCAGTCGTCTTGGCAAAGTTTATGTTTGACCATGGTTACAAAGCAAGTTGAAGGGTTATTCTAGACATTTTTGATATCTGACAGTATATTCTTTTCATCAGGAAATCTTACATAGTTAAGACCGAGCCAAGCTACAGTCCAGCTCTAGTAAGAATTCTCTTTTTTTCCTAAATTGCCCTTATGATCTCCTACAGTGTATTAATGTACCATGATGTTGATGCAGATTGCATTTCTTTTCATTATAATGGCGATTCTTTATGCATACGCGTATGCTAATCGACAAAACAAAATCAGTAAGCACTATTTATTCTCGAGTTTCCGTGACTAATATGCATACACTTTACTCATGTATTGGATATTCCGTTTCTGCAGAAGTGACTCTGTAAGAATCCCAGAAGTGGAAAAAGAACCCAATTGTGAAATGTGAAAGGTATTGTTTTTGTAGGGTGCTTATTTCTACGTATGTCTTGAGGTTGGTTGAGGAGTTGTAATCTCGCTATGTGGAATATGAACGCAAATTTGAATCCGAGACTTGCATGAACCTCGTTCTTTTCGATTTACGTCCTTTTGTTGCGAGTAACATGTAAAGTGAATGTTGTGATCATACAAAAGATCAAGTTTTATTTATTATTTTCTTTTAAAACTACAACTCACACACCCATTCAATTCACAACAAGACTTGAACCCTCGACCTCCAAAGGAGGGGGCACTATTTAACACACCAATATACCATTAGGTTAAATGCAACAAGTTTTATTGATGTGAAATTATGTGTGTGATGAGAATGTTAAAGAGGACTATAGGGAAGGCTAAAACGCCTAAAAACACGGTGTGGGGATGGGTTGCGTTAAATGTATTTCTTTTTTCCTTAATTTTCAATTTTATTTATTTTATAAAAAAGTTTATAGTGATTATATAAAGAATGTATTAGAAATAAATGTACATATTTATTATATTTTAGTTAAAATATAATTTAAAAAAATATATAAATCCTTACATGGAACTCATTTACCTTTATAAAATGAACTTGCTATGGTTTTTTCAAAACCTTTTTATATATTTTCACTCAACTTTCACCTAATTTCGTTATTTCCCTCCAAGCTTCCGCCTATCTTCCTTCATTTCACCTAAAACTCTTTCATTACAACTCTCCACTTTCATTTTTCTTTAAACCTTCAACTCTTATTTCTTTCATTTTTCACATTTCTTACAATCATGAATCAAATACTATCATGCAATTGTTAAACCAAGGGTCTCCCAATGAAAATTCAAATCCAAACCTGTTTCCGGAGCTCTCAACGGAGTGGTTTAGGTTCAAAAAATTCCATCTCGAGTTGGGGCTATTGGTTCGAAGGTTAGAAAATGTGGTGCGGGTTCATCTCTCTCGACTAGTTCAGGTTCAAGGGAGGGTGATCGACCGGATAGAGTGAGCATAAACATCCTTCTTTTGGATTTACATCTTGTTATTGGGAAAGTAACGGGTAAAGTGATTGTTCTTAGTGTACAAAGAGGGTAATGAGAATGTTGAGACTCTAATTTGTATGGAAAAGATTTACTCTCAATGGTGTGTTCATTGTTAGAGAATTACAAGGGTAAACCATGTAATTTTACCCATGTAACTTAGTATTTCAAAGCTAATTGCAACATCAATTTGGCCCAACTAGTCTAGGATGCTAGTTGTTAAACGAGTCCCACCAACGGGGAAGTAGTTATACTCGAGACCTAATCTAGGTTCAATATGCAACTTCTAAATACTAGCAACTTGTCATCTTCCAAGGTTTTCTTGACACATGTCACTTTTTTTTAAACAACAAACTTTTACATTTAAATTCCACATAACCTTGCATTTGTAAGGATTTGAACCCACATCACTTTTGTGGGGGGCAAACACCATACCACTAGACCACTAGGTCATGAGTGACACATGCCACTAATAACTAAACATGATTACACACTCACTCTCTCTAAACTTACCAAGCACGCTCTCAAGTGACGGAACAGAAGGGTCACAATAAATGTAATTATTAATTTCATTAGGTAAACGAATTGAGCGAACACATATAAGTCTTATTTGTGTTCGTTCGTTTAACTTTAACGGGACAAATAAATGAATACAAACACTTAAACAAATATTTGTTCGTGTTTGTTTGTTAAGAAAATTAACATGTTCGTGTTCGTTTATCTTCGTTTGTTAATATTCTAAATGAACGGTTCAGAAACACAAACAAACACAATTGAACATAAACAAACATAAAAAAACACCAATTAAAAGTAAACTTAAATATCAAAATTAAAGTATAAAATACTATTATCCTTACTTTTAACATTTCAAAAGTAAACAAACATGTCAAATTGATTTTATATTAGGCTTAATAATTTTAAAAATATGAAAATCAGATTAATTTTAAATTAATACTAGTCATAAATAAATTTGAATGAATACTTAAGCGAACATAAACGGGCGAACATCAGTGAAAATATATAAGCGAACGTAAACAAACAAACATAAACGAACGTTCACGAATATAAATGAACAAACAGGACATGTATTCATATTCGTTCGTTTTATTTAAAGAAAAAATGTGTTCATGTTCGTTCGTTTATTAAATGAACGAATACAAACGAATTTTCAGTCAAACTAAATCGTTTGAATCGTTCGACTCGTTTATATACTATAGTTAGGAAACAATAGTTTTTTAACCAATCCACTGTAGAAAACAAAGTTAAAGTTAAATCTAAACAAAAAATCAACTAAAACAAAAACCTACTTTTTTAACTAAATTAAACAAACTAATAAGTAAAAAACTAAGAAAAAAAAATAAAATACTTCCTTTATGTTTTTTCATTATTAATATAAGAGTAAATTACGCTTTTGGTCTCTGTGTTTTAACCTTTTTAACACTTTCGGTCGAAAAAAGAACTTTTTGACATATATCAGGCCCGAGTTTGTATTTCTGTAACCATTTTATTCCATGACACTAACACTATTAACTTTTATTGTTAAGTCTAGGGGCATTTCAATCATTTCGTTTTTAAGGGATTAGTTTAACCCTTTCAGTCCAAAAAATAACATTTTTTAGGGTTTTCATAAAACTATTTTTAACTTATTTAAAAGCGTTATTTTAAACTTTTTAAAAATCATATTTTTTTTTGTTTTTTTTTTTCCTAAAAATGTCTTCTTTTTAACTTTTTTTAAAACCGTTTTTTAACTTTTCTAAAAATATTTTTTAATTTTTTTTCATAAAAGCGGTTTTTTACCCTTTTAAAAACATTTTTTTAGTTTTTTCATTAAAATGTTTTTTAACTTTTTTAAAAACATTTTTTTTAGTTTTTTTAAAAAACATTTCTTTAGCTTTAAAAAAATTTAACTATTTTAAAAATGTTTTTTTACTTTTTTAAGAATGTATTTTTTTAAATTTATTTTAAAAAGGTTTCTCTTATATTTTTTTTTAAAGAAAGTGTTTTTTAAATCTTTTGAAATTTAGTTTGAAAACATTATCTTTAGCCACACAAACTAGGCCTATAAACGAACCGAATGTACACAAAGGGGGGATGTTGGATACATGTTAACTTTACAATAATTAATCAATAGTTATGAACAAAACATCCAAATGCATTTAACATCAATGATGATGTTTATGTCAAAAACCTAGTGTACTTCTTCGACCTCATCGATATCATCATCATCTGGTAAACCTTTTTAGAAATGATGATTTATAGAAGCTTCTTTTCTCGTCTTCGATTCCCTGAACTTCATATCCATTAACTTAGGGTTCTCTTCACCAAACCTAGGGTTTATGAAAAAACAAAAAAAAATGTTTTTAAAAAGAGGAAAAAAATTTAAGAGTTTAAAAAGATGCTTTTAGAAAAGTGAAAACATTTTTAAAAAAGGAAAAAATGACGTTTTTAGGGAAACAAAACTAAAAAATGATTTTAAAAATGTTTGGAAGAACGTTTTAAATAAGTTAAAGAAAATTTTTTTATTAAAAAAAATGTCCTTTGAACTAAAATGCTTAAACTAATATCTTAGAAATGAAATGACTGCAATGCCTCTAGATTTAATAGAAAAAGTTAACGGATTTAATGTTAAGAATTAAAATAGTTACACACAGGCCAGCCCAATAGGCTTGATGGGCTAGGGCACAGGGCAAAAAAAAATAGGCCTCCAATTTAAAAAAAGAATTATATAAGTTTATATGTGAGCTTTTGGGCCTAAGCATACGTGATCTCATCTGGAACTTAATTCTAGGGTAGTCACGCTCTTAACGTCGAAGATTTTGGAAACGGAAATCGCTGAATTGGGATTCACGAGGAGCGATAATTACGCCTCATCTCCAATTGTCGATCGAAAATGAGGTAAAATGGGTATCCAATCATCGAATACAGTTGTTAGTCACTTCCCTTTTCTTCAATCATTCACTCGACTGATTTTGGTGTTTACATCCTTCAACCTACTTGCTTGTAACTTGTTTCTCCTTCAATCGAGTCTTTAAGACTCACTCTTGTTGCAAGTCTGTTTCAATCAGGGAGAACTGCATAGTCCGCTGAGAATTGGGTTTCAATTGGCTATTTGGCTGAGAGTTGCTTGTTGCTATTTCATCAATTGACTGAGATTTACTTGTTGATGTTTAATCAGGTATGTTAATTGGTTATTTTGGTTAACTGCTTTTCATCTATGATTGCTAATTGCTTTGGCTAGCTGCTTGTTGCTGCTTAAAATATGTGTTTTTGGTTAATTGCTTTGGTTATTAGACTGCTTATTGATTATTTTGGTTAATTGCTAATTGGTTAAGGGTAACTTTGTAGAATAGTAACAAAGTTTCAAAATTTTTCCAATTAGCTCACTCAATACGCATTTTACACGGTATACACCCTCGGGTATACTATGGTGAGAGACCTAATTGGAACACTTTTTAAACTTGGTTACTATTCTGTGGTGTTTTCCCATTGGTTAATTACTTTGATTATTAGACTGCTTATAATATGTGATTTGCTACCAAGATCAAGGTTTCCAATATTGTTTCTCCACCCAACGTAGAATTAAATAATGCCCAGGACTTTTCATGTGTTTGTATTTTTTTTAAGATTTGATGGATATCTTTTTTTTCCCATTAGGATATCGTATCCAGATGTAGGTTCAAAATTGGATTTGATAGCTGTTTTGTGATTGTTTGCAATGGACATGGATAATTAATAGAATTATAACACATCTTTGAAGTTTTTTGTAATGTTTGAATCACCAATTCATAATTAGTAGTAATGTTGTGGCAAAAAGAAGTTACGAATGATAGGTGAATATTAGTCTAATGACTACCTCTCATAGGGGAAAGGTTTGCCCTCGTTTTATCCTTTCCAAACCCTACAAATTACCTTTGTTATGAGTGAGATTTTAGTGAGTAGTTTGTTTGTTTTGTTAATTGGGATTTGCTAGAGTATTTATTAAGTTCAAATTTCAATATGTGATTTGCCAATTTAGTTAATCGGAAACTTTTTAGTTTATTATTAACCGTGTCAAGCCCAGATAAAAGAGGAGTGATTTTTATAATATGAATTTGAAAAAGGGCACCAAAGTTTTAGTTCGCTTGGGGCCACCGAATATGTTGAGCCGTCCATGGTTACAGAAATGCAACCTTAGGACGTTATATGTTAAAAGACTTTTTTTTTAGACGGAAAGGATTAAACATCTAAAACCATATAAACTAAAAGTGTAATTTACTCTTAATATGATAATACTTTGGTGGACCTATTGAGTTGACAGTGGAAACTTTAAAATTAACTAGCCTTGGACCATACTATCTCCCATAATGTTAGAAATGAGTTATTTTAAAATTATCATCTCCACTTCTTCTCGAAAAATCAAACCATTAACGTCTTCGGTTGAAATCGAATCAAAAAAAGATTGACTTATAGTATTTTTATTCAGATAAGATAATAGATACCGAATGTAAATCATATAACAGTAATTATTTTCATTAAGAAACCTAGATAGCTAGGGTAAGTAACGTATTTTATCTACAGAGGAGCATGTTGTCAGTGTAATAGGTTTTGTCTGATTAATCTATCCTAAACCTAATTAAATCATCTAAATTAACCTAAGAATGGAAAACTAATTTTGATTGATTGTTGTGAAATTGATTCAAGAACATAAACTCAATTAACTAAACAAATATGAGAAAAGAGTGACCACTCAACATACGACCTAATTCCACCTATTTAGGGAATCACATATACATGACTCTGTTAAACTGTTCAATTCAAGTGATAGCTATAGAATAAACTTAATTGGTTCATTCACAAACTACAAATTCAACCTTGCAAAACATAACACAACTTCAAATTCTTCTCGATGTAAAAAAACCAAGAAACGATGAACATTGCAATAACATTTAACAAGATCAAACTCATTAAAGAAACCAAACTTAGGTAATGAGGTATACCCTCACGCGTGCGGGCCTTCACGGCGTGAAGCATCTTGGAACACCGCCCCCCTCTCGCGTGAAGGGGGCGTGAGGGGGTTTGCGTGAGGTGGCTCACGGAAGAAATGATTGAGTGAGGGGAAGAGGGTGAGGTGTCAATATGTGATTGGGAAGAGGGTGAGGTGGCAATGGGGTGAAGGGGCTCACTTAGGTGAAACACCAACCACATCTTGCGTGAGGGGGCTCACTTGAGACCACCGTGAGGGTATACCTCATACCCTTACAATTAAATCCAAAAAACTTAATAGGCTCACAAAATCCAATCCAAATCTAAGTAGGACTATAATCAAATGCTATACGAATCCTTCACCCGGAGGTGATCATAAGCGAACTAGCCTTGCATCTTCATTGAGGATCTTCCATTCTTCATGATTTCGGGATAGATTTCAGGTTGGCAATGATGAATTCTTGCTCCTAGATCACCCCGAATCGTCCCAATTTGTTCCTCAACACCTAGGGCTGGATATAGGGACGAATGCATTAAGAGCCCAGTAGGGGCCTGGACACCTAGAGGTGCACAAAAAAACCGTTTTTTTTTACCCGGTCCAAACCGGCAAACCGGTTTGGGATAAACCGGTTTGGAGCAAACCGGTTCGGGTTAGTCTAAAACCGTCGGTTTGAAACCGGTTTGAAGCTTTCTGGGTGTAATCGGGTATGGGACCGGTTTGTGTGAACCGGTTCGATAAACCGGTTTTTCGCTGAAAAAAAGTAGCCGTTATTCAACGGCTATATGGCCGTTGGGGTCGATTTTAGCCGTTTTTTTTTGCCTTTTTTCACCTCTAATTCACTATAAATAGGTGGGGGTGTTTAGGTTTGATCACACCTCTTTCTACACTCTCTAATCTCTAAAACCGCTCTTTAACCGCTCAAAAACGCTCTCTAAACTAAAAAAAAAAGCATGGCAAGTTTTGGTGTTGGTGGTTCCTCAAACGAAGTTACCGCTGTGGAAATTCGAGCAACAACGAGAAATCCGACAATTTGGTGCAATTACGATCTATGTTTGTTGTCAAACGGGAAGGAATGTGCTCGGTGCAAGATGTGTGGTGCGTTTTTTAGGAAAGATTCAAACACTAGTTTGAAAACGCATATGGAAAAATCTTGCCCGTCCTTGAAGGGAATTCCAAGTGAAGGTCAAGCCTCGATGACAAGCGAAGGAGGAATTTGGAACTTTGATCCAAATATTGTTCGAGATCGAATGGCGAGGTTAATGATTCAAGAAGGATTGCCGTTCAACCACTTTGACAATCCGCGCTTGACAAGGATGATTCAAGACACACTCCAACCACGTTATCATCAAGTAAGTCGCACAACCCTTAGACGAGATTGTATAGACGTGATTTTTTTTTGATTTTATATTAAAAATATAAAATTTATTTGAATTTTTTTTTATAAAAACCGGTTTAAACCGGTTTTTTTGGGCAAACCGGTTTGTAACCAACCCTAACCGGTTTGACCAGTTAGACATTTTCCACCTCCGAAACCGGTTTAACCCGAACCGGTTTAGGGCCAAACCGGTTTTGACTTTTCGTTGACCAAACCGGTTCGGTTCGGTTTGAACCGATTTGGGTTAAAAAACCGATTTATGCACCACTATGGACACCCACTCAAATCAGCCCAATAGTATATTATTTTTAAGAAATTAAACAAAAAAATGTCTAGGCCAGGCCCAAGCCCAATCTCAGTCTTCTACACAAGAGACGTGTGTGGGTGGGTTCCTGCCTCTTACCTTTTTATTATCAACTTTTTTTAAGCCTCTTACCTCACATTCAACTATATTTAATTTATTATTTTTTAAATTTGGTCTCATCCAACCATTAAAAACCTGCTGAGAGTAGTAAACTCCCATTCAATTATTTAATTTATTATTATTATTTTTGAAATTCCGTCTCATCCAACCATCACTATTAGAGATAATACGTCAATATAATAATATTATTTTAATTATTTCTTTCCTTAATAATATTAATTTTTATGTTTTTCCTTAATAATTTAATTCTTTATATTTAACTTTGGGTTTTAATTTTTAAAAGTTCGATGTTATTTTTTTTTGCCTGAAGGGGTTAATAACAGTGCACGGGTTATCTTTTTTTAATTTTAGATTTTTTATTATTTTTTCTTTATAATTATTTTCGACGTAAATGTTTTGGTTTTATTTTGAAGATTCTCCACTTGTGAAAACTGAATTATTACCTCTATAAACCACTCTAAACCTTAGTAGTTCATTTTTTACTATTTGAAGTTATCTTCTAGTCTCAATTGCAAGATCTTTTACCATATTTTTTTATCTCTTACCTGTCTGCAATGAGCTGTCCCACATAGAATGTACCTGTTATTAGATTCCCATTTTTCTTATTCTTCTGCCTCAGTTTCTTCATACTTCTTTGTAAAACATACTCATTTTCACTATTACTTTCAAAGTCATCAAGATCAACATTTATGTCATCATGATCCTCATCCATGCTATCATTATGCTCTTCTAGATCCTCAATGTCATGAACAACAGCCTAAAGTCCTTCATATCCACTTCTGGATCCTCTACCAAGTTGTCAGGATCAATAATAAAATCTGAGTCATCTTCATCATCATCTGAGACATGTTCATCACCATCTTTTTCTATATCAGACCCATCTTGTTCTCTATCAGACCCAACTTGTTCTCTTTCAGACCCAAGTTCTTCTACTTCTTGTTCTCTAAAAGACCCAACTTCTACTTCTTGTTCTCTAACAGACCCAACTTCATCACTTGGTAATACATCTTGTTCTATGTCAGACCCAACTTCATCATTTTTACTAATTCTGTATCAATACATTCAAGCACTTCTGGTTGTTGATGCTCTTGAAAAAATATGTTAATTTTTGTGTACCAATGCTCAACATAAATCTCAATTAATTTAACCGATTTGACCAATGCACACAACCTACCTACAGAAGATGTATTACCAAGTGCCCTAAGACCACTATCTAAATTCGATTCAGGAACCTTATAGTGGTAGTAAAAAACCATATCACATGGATATCCTAATGCTTTAGTCATCTCTACCAACACATCTAGACCGAAATCAGAAGAATCACCCATATCAATGTAGTTACACTTCACACATTTATATACCTTTTACCCGGAGAGTTCACAAATTCACCACCATGAAAGATTTTGATAGTAAACATTGTAGGTTCATTTGCTGTAATAAAAAATAAGACAATGTGATATAGATTTCAGTGACCTAAGTTACAAAAAAACATACAGAGTGTAGGGTGTTAAAGACTAACCGTAAACCTCGTATGGGTCGAAGTCATCGTCTGGATTATCACCACGAACCCACCATAAATACACCCACTTAGCATTGGTCGGAGTCATTGTGATCGATTGAAGGATTACGTCTGAGAAGAAGAAACCAGGGTTTGAGTTTGAAGTTCGAAAGATTTTAGGGTTAATAGATTATTAAAGGGGCCGATGGATTTTGATAGGTTAAAAGACATATTTACCCCTCACGTGCTGGGCACGTGGGAGTTAACCAACGAAATTAATAATGGAGTTAATGAAAGGGACCAAACCTGTTAAAAGATAAAACGTCAGGGATGCAATGTGTTATAGAGGGACGAAACCTGAAGTTTTGTGCAAACCTCAGGGACGAAAACTGAAGTTTACTCTTTTAGGAATTTCCGAGACGCATCGATACTCGTACGCGTTGGTGATAAACTTTAATAAAACGAAACCGCTCGAAAACATTCTCTTTATTTTTAGAGGATACCCAACTATATGAAAACTAATTCTAAGTGTTTTACATGTACTCGTATTATGTCAAAACTATTAAACTCATACTTTTTACTCGACCCGTACCCTACCGACAAATAACGACTATTAATAACCAGGTTACACTTAGCGGGTATTCTACCGGGTACGACACCTAACACTAAACACCACCCTACTATCCTACCCCTACCCTACCCTCCCCCTCGTTTTCTTCACGGCCGAAAACACCAAACATGGTGTTTCCGCGTTGTCCCCCTTACACCAATATGTTTCCCCAACATGCAACATTTGAGACAAACTTGTCTCCTTCCAAAACATAATGACTAGAGGGTATTAACCAACATGAGAGGCTATATATATGCATGTATAGATGCTCCACAAACCCACACCAACACTTTCTCTTTTGCTCTCCTCTTTCTCGGCAATAACCAAGCACCACCACCTCCTTCCCTTTTTAGTCTTCAACGACAGCAACAAATATCACACCACCACCCCACCATCCACCATCGCACACCACACCCACCTCCTCCCTCGGTCACGACAGCCTCCAAACGCCACCACCTTTCCCCACTTTGCGGTTCATGGTTCAAGCTCCAAACACCACCTTGTGGACTCCGGGTCTCGATTATACCGAGTTTGGAAGCAATCTCGGGAGCTAATCAAGTGTTACGGGTTGTCATCCATCGATATCGGGTCTCATGTTGACTACGCTACCTTCTCTCTCGACTTTTTACGTGAGCATACTCGACCTATTTTTATTATAGTTATCATGATTGGTGATATATTTATGATATGGTTTTTATTTTATGACACTTTATTTTTAATAATCATATATTAAATATATATATCTCGAGGGACGACTTAAACCGAAAACGAGAATTAGGCAGATAAAAGTCTACATTAAAATATTTATTTAAGGAATTTTAATAAATATAACTATTGTAACAACAAGTTGTATCGCCAACGGTGGTCGGTCGAGTCGGGTCGAGTCGGATCCTTGTAGATCATTTCAAGGCAAGGGTCAAGACTTCGGGATATTGCTCATGTGACCAACCCACACCTTGACAACTACATAGATCTCATAGTGTCTTAAATATTCTAGGACACAAGTAGGTCGGGTTATTAGACAGACTTGCCCGTAGTTTGACAACTATTCACCACTAGACACATCATGTGAGTCTTCACGGCTCCACTTTTACTTGTTTTAAATTGGTTTTTAAACATACATGGGAGAAAACTTGCTCAACTTGAAACTTGACACAACTGGTACAACACTGTTTGGGTGAACAATACACAATTGGTACAACATTGTTCGGGTGAACAATACACAACTGGTACAACATTGTTCGGGTGAACAATACACAACTGATACAACATTGTTCGGGTGAACAATTCACAACTGGTACAACATTGTTCGGGTGAACAATACACAACTGATACAACATTGTTTCGAGTGAACAATACACAACTGATACAACAAAGTTCGGGTGAACAATTCATAACGGGTACAACATTGTTCCGGTGAACAATACACAACTGATACAAACATTGTTCGGGTGAACAATACACGACTGATGCAACATTGTTCGGGTGAACAATACACAACTGGTACAACATTGTTCGGGTGAACAATACACAACTAGAAATCTTGTGGTCCAACATCAAACATTTCAACTAAAACTGTGAACTCACCAACTTTATGTTGACTTTTTAAGCTTATTTTCTCAGGTAACTAGAAACATGGACAAGAGAGCATGCATGCACATAGATCATCTTTTGGAAGTTTTTCTATTATAACCAAGGAGCATCTAGGTCATAGCCGACAAATATGATATTTAAAAAGCCGTACACTTTGGTTATAAGTACGGTACTTTTGCATGAAATGTCTTACAATAATTTGTGATTTCTGTAATGTTTTAAGCCTTTGATTATGAATGCATCTAGAAGTTGTTTGTTGTAATCAAAGGCTATGAACACCATGGATCGTTACGCCCCATGTTTCCGCCCTAGGTGAGGTGTGACATTGCCCATGCACCACCACGAGTACCATCACCCTCGTCATGCACCACGTCTCATCGCCGACCCCGTCGGTTTCCATTGCCATCATCGTCCTCATCGATCACCATTAACAACCGTTGTGCACTACCAACACGTAACCATCTTCCTTCTTGTTGCGCCACCGTAGACACCACCTCAGCCAGCACCGGCCGTCGCCAGGCACTGCTGCGGCCTCCTCGTCGCACCCCCACACAACCCATTGTTGGGATTAAGGACGATCACACACGAAAGCAGTAATGAACACGGGGTTTAACGTGGTTCGGTCTAAACTGACCTACGTCCACGGGTGGCAACTAGGATATTCTTTATTAGAGGCGACACAAATTACAAGTACAAAACATTGTATTTATAGAGACTAAACTAGGGTTAGGAAACTTAATCCCCAAGTAAACTCAATTAGGGCCCAAAACCAATTAGGCTTAGCAACCGGGCTAGGGCCGACTGCCCTTAACCTGTGCCTGCCCTAAAAGGCCTACGAACCCAACAATCTCCCACTCGGAGGCCTTGAATGCTTTCGTCTACTCTCTCAAATGTACTTCTGTAATCTGTCAACGGAACTTCATGCTCCTTCTAGTTACCACCACCCTCATCAATTAAACTGAAGGCCCGTTGAAGCTCCCCTGAGCTTCAACTCATCAGTCACAGCTAGTGACTCGTTCTCTGTCCCTGCCTGCTCCCACTGTAACCAACCCGTTACACTGCTGGCATCTGAAACATCATGAGAACCCACACTCTCCATCATAAGCAAGTAATCCACTGGAGAGACTTTTCCAGTCGGAATGCTGGTCTTCTTAACCCATTGTAGCACTGGAACTGTAACTGAAACACGACCTGTGCTCCCACTGTCACGATGCCCTCTACCTGGTTTAACCTTCCGAACTCGTTCATCCTGAATCTTCACTTTGACTCTGGGTTGCTCACTTGCAAAGCAAACCCTCTTCTGCCCACGAGATTCTGTGAACCGGATTTTGTTTTCTTTCTGAACCAGTAATGCCTCAATCTGCAATTTTCACCAACTAAAATCCACACCGTTAAACTTTTCAATCTGCACCTTCCTTTCTTCTGCCATGATAAACACAATGACACGACTAAAAGAAACTGAATCGAATAAACAAAACCAGAACTGAAATAAACTTGAAACAATAGCACCTGATTAACGATCACTGGTCTATGGTCTCGTTTCTTTGATCTTCACAAACGGCTTTCTGAAACACGTTGGTTAAACTGATCTACACGCAACCCCAAAAAAAGTCAAAAACAAAACAGCAAAACTGCTGTTTGACTTTCTGTTGACCGGTCAACGTTGACCAGAGTTGACCGGCACGGTCAACAGCAACTTCCGAGGCAGATCTGCGTTTTTACTGTTCGTGGTACTGTAGCGGCGGTACTGTTCACGCGCGCACTGTAGCGACGGCGGTACTGTAGCGGCGGAACCCTAATCTGGCGGCGGCAAACGGTCAATGGTTCGTGTGATCTGATCTCGAACCTGGCTCTGATACCAGTTGTTGGGATTAAAGACGATCACACACACACGAAAGCAGTAATGAACACGGGGTTTAACGTGGTTCGGTCTAAACTGACCTACGTCCACGGGTGGCAACTAGGATATTCTTTATTAGAGGCGACACAAATTACAAGTACAAATCATTGTATTTATAGAGACTAAACTAGGGTTAGGAAACTTAATCCCCAAGTAAACTCAATTAGGGCCCAAAACCAATTAGGCTTAGCAACCGGGCTAGGACCAGCTGCCCTTAACCTGTGTCTGCCCTAAAAGGCCTACGAACCCAACACCCATCACCCTCTTTTTCTCTCTCTCGGCCATCAAGCGTCCACCCTAACGGGTCACCACAGCCTCGTTGCACCAACCTCTAGCAGCACCTGCCGTCAGGTCTGCCATCATCACGGCTGTCGCCGTCCTCCGCCGCCGCACACCTCCTGATCCCCTCTCTGCTCCCGATAACTCACACCACCCTACCATCTCGTCGTCCCCCTACCCGTGCTACTATCGGCCGCCACATCTCCACTCGATAATCCACTAACATAGAACAAGAACTGAAATAAAACGTAAAACAAGTTTACCTTTAGTGTTTCGAAGGTTCCCGGTCAGTGTCGCCGCGTCACCGACTTCATTCCCTAGTTTGACCACCCTTGGCATCGGCTCCTCCTCCCCTTATGCCCCTAGAACCTGATTAATCACTAAATAGAAATCTGGGTCGTCTGTTCAACCGAACCATTAACTTGTAGATTTTCGAGATGTTACATGAGATGGCTGTTACAACTTGCAGTGAGGAATATTACAAGAGTTACTAGATGATGAAAGACGATGGAACACAGTTTGAGCTGAAAAAGAGCTATTAGCTAGGGTGTTTGTACATATATCGTCGATTCCATTACCCGAATAACTTTGATTTTTGGGCGCAAGTATGTAACTATTTCATGCAAGGAGATCATTCTAATGTTGATAGATCTGCTCACAACTTACGGTCTCACTATCACATTATAAAGCCAAATGTGAGTAAATCCAATGAAAACAATGCCGCATAAAATCACCAAGGGGAAGTGGTTGGTCTGATACTATGACCGACTTATGGCATGCGCCCGAGAGCAATACTACACAGATAAAAGAAATGGCTGACTATTCTTATATGAACATATTGAAAGATCAACCGAAGTTGATAAAATCAACCTACATATGCACTAACGAACACCCGAAGAGAAAAAAAAACATTTGCTTCGAGTGACTACGCCACCTCTGGTTCAGACAGTCACACAATTACTTTAACCTCAACGATGATACTCATCTGTCGGTTGAGGATTATGAAATCTTTGTTGATGATAGGGGCAGTTGATGTTGATGAATTGACTCATCCAATAGGAACGGAACAGGCAAACAAGAAATCAGAATCATCAAAAGGCGTCACTAAGGAACTTACCAAAACGTTCACAAAAAAGCGAGTATTGGAACAACTTACTACCCAGATGGACATTTACCTTAACTTGAACAAAAAAATCCTCTTCCTCGATACAAGCCGCATGAACCCGCACACTTTCAAGCCATGAAAAACTATGTGCTTGGATTAGAACTAAATATTACCTTTAGATTTAGTTTAATTTATGTAATTTTTGTTTTTAATTTATGCGATATTTATTTTTTGTAATTTTTAATTCATGTAACATATATTTTTTAATTTAAATATTTATTATCTTCTCTTATTTTAATATATTTTATTATTTTTAATAATACGAAATAAGAAAAAGTAGTTTCGTATGTAAATAATTTTAAACATAAAATGTGGTGATGATTTGGAAATGTAAAAATGTTTTTGAAGATCTTAGGTTGGAGAAAAAACACATATATTTTAAAAGATTAATGAAGATTTGATGGGGCAATTAACTAAGCATGTTTTGTGTGTATTTTCGAGGTCTTGAATTAGAGATGGTTTTACATACTTATTGATTGCTAAAGATTTTAATTTAACTTTGAGAGCATAATATATTAAAATAGTAATACTTTTATACTAAAATTATGGTATAATCATATTTAATTCATTAATTTTTTTTTCTTTTTGAACGTATAAACATATTAAAATAGTAATACTTTTATACTAAAATTATGATTCTATAATCATATTTAACTCATTATTATTTTTTTAGAATAGGTAATTCATACATTCTTTAAGCCTATAACAATTGTTCACCGTGAGACTAGAACCATCAACCATTTGTGAAGGAACGATACCATTAGGTTACAAGCCTTTAATATCTTAATCATTAAAAAGAAAAAAACATGTTGACTGATCATGGATAAACCTAATTAGCGGGTTTAGCCGGTCGCGTTGCACAGGAAAACTCGCATATCAATACTTATTGCTAAAGATTTTAATTTAACTGAGAGCATAACATATTAAAATAGTAATACTTTTATACTAAAATTATGGTATATTCATATTTAATTCATTAATTCTTTTTTTTCTTTAGAACGTATAAACATATTAAAAATAGTAATACTTTTATACTAAAATTATGGTTCTATAATCATATTTAACTCATTATTATTTTTTCAGAACAACTAACTCATACACTCTTTAAGCCTACAACAATTGTTCACCATGAGACTAGAACCATCAACCATTTGCGAAGGAACGTATTTAGCATACCATGATACCATTAGGTTACAAGCCTTTAATATCTTAATCATTAAAAAGAAAACAGTAAACTTCGTTTTTGACCCCTGTGGTTTTGTCAGATAACGTTTTTGGTCTATTAGTTTCAATTTGACTTTTTTACTCCCTGTGGTTACATAATTGTCTCAATCAGACCCCTGGCACTAACATCGTTAATTTTTTCTGTTAAATGAAAGGGTATTTTAGTCTTTTTCATGTTCAGGGGCTAATTGTGTAATTTACTCAAATAATTATATCTTCCTTTTTTTTAAATCCCTAACTTCCTCAAAACATGCTATCTCATCCTCTTTAGTAAACCACCCCTACCTCCTGTCACCGCCACCTCCACCTCCACCTCCACCTCCAGCCACTCACTTACAGCCACCACCACACGGCACCGGTACCACCACACCACCCCCTCCGGCTACCACCACCACCACTTGTGGTTCAACCTTAAAATCCAAACCCCACATTCTCTCTTTGTTGTAACCCCCAAAGATTAACACGATTGATAAACCGGATAACCCCCTTTAATAGAGAATAACCCACTTTAATCGTCTAAATTGATAAAGAAAAACAACATAAACGAGCATAACCCCCTTTAATCGGCTGATTAAGAACTACAAAACCCCCTTTAGTCGTCTGATACAGGAACCTGCAAAACCACTGTGACACCCACATCCCAAATCACCCGGAATGTCGGTCACTTGTCGGATTTACTCATGGACATATAGTAATCAGAGAAACATACACAGCGGAAGACTTTAAAAACATTATTTATTTATAAAACTTATCTTAGTACATTCTTAAAGAAAGTACAACATAATCCTAATGCCAGTTTTCAGCTTTTGATGCCAGATAGCCTGCTCATGATGCCTCCTTGCCATTTCTGCTTGAGACTACATTCTTACCTGACACACATGCTTAAACAAGGGTCAGCTTACGCTGGTGAGTTCTAAGTTTAATCAACTTATTTTTGATCCATTCAAATGGTTTGTATATGACACGTTTCAAAACATCACCTTTACCTTTCACATATGCCCTTGCCCAACATAACATTTATTCTTGTACAACTTACATCTTATCGAGGTTCGTAAACCTCTTAAGCGGTCGTCACCACTTTCCATAACCTTTTTAAAGGTCCATGCCCCCGTTACATACCACGAAGGAATGTAACGGTCCTGCATTCAATTCGTCCCCTTTTGGAGATATAGCAATCACTGCCCATAAGTTGCAAGATATTATGTGGGATTTGACAAAGCATTCTTTTACAGACCAATGTGATCAAAACATTCCATGTCAATGCAATCACTGCCAATGACATCTTTTCATCATTACTTATCTTGGTAAATCAGGACAAGTCTTTTAAACATTTTACTTGTCAAACCATAATATTTTCTTTCTTTAAAACATTACAAGGTAATTATTTTTCCACAGTAGTACCTTCAACAGATATGTTCCTAAGAAAGAATGACAGGTCCAGCAGGGATTTATACATCACTCTTTCCTTATACAGAATATTTCGTTTGCCAGATAACTACATACTGGTCGGATGTTTACCTTTTATTTTATAACATAAACATTTCTCTTGCAACATCATGGATACTGGCTCATAGATTTAAATCAATGCCATACAATATCTAAAACATTCATAACACGTGCATCATGCCCAAAACATTTAAAAACGTTTAAAAAGGGCATCATAGAACTCACCTCTAACTTCCTTCCTGTTCAGATAACTTTAACTTTTGCTTATGTGAATAGCACAATGACTCGGATCAGCGTCCTAAGTCATTACAACATTACTCAATCACAAGTTCCTAGCTTAGTGGAAATAACCAAGTCATTAGGAACTAGTCAGAACCTTACCTCAGAACTATCTACTGCGAATTGGCGTCGAAAAGCTGGAAACCGCATTTCTCTACACGAACCGGGACTTCTTGGCATGCTTAACGAGGTTAAGTGTGTGTTTTGTATGTGTGTTTGCTGTGTGGGATGTCTCAAAACTGAGCTCATGGTGCATCTATTTATAGGTTGTCGATAGGTCCATATCGGACCGTTATATATATGGATGTCGGTCCGACATCCATATGAGGCGGCTTATTGGCTTGGTGAGCACATAGCGGATCGCTATGTTCATGATGTCGGTCCGTTATGGGCATAGCGGACCGTTATAGTCTTCATGTCGGTCTGTTATCTACTATACACGTTTCAGATTTCAACGATTAGTCAGCTGACACGTGGCATCTCCTGAGCGATTCCTTAGGCCCTACATAGCGGACCGTTATCCTTCAAGATGTTGGTCCGACATCTGGCCATTTTATAATTTTCATTTTTAGCCCTTGAACTTTGAATCAATTGTACTTTAACCCCTTATACTTTAATATAATGTCACTTTAACCCCCTAGGGTTTCATCAAATGATCATTTTAGTCCTTCAACTTGTATTTCTTTAAAAATTGGGATGTTACAAATCTATCCCCTTTACAAAGGTTTCGTCCTCAAAACCGGACATTTACTCGAATAAGTAGGGATAAGATTGCCTCATTTATTCTTTTGTTTACCATGTGGCGTCAGATCCCTTTCAATGTTGCCACTGAACTTTTACTTGCTTGATCACTTTATTTCGTAACATCTTTTCTTTCCAATCGAGTATAGTCGATGGCTTCTCGACATAATTCAATCTTTCATCTATTTCAATATCATTTAGTGGCACATGAGAGGTTTTGTCTGCCAGACACTTTCGCAAGTGCGATACATGGAAGGTCGAGTGGATTCCACTCAATTCCTCTGGCAATTTCAATCTATATGCAACTTTCCCTACTCGAGCTATAATTTTAAACGGTCCAATGAATCTTGGACTCAACTTCCCCCTCTTTCTGAATCTAATGATTCCTTTCCATGGAGATACTTTCAATAGAACGTAATTTCCAACTTGGAATTCTATTAGTCTTCGCCTTTTATCTGCATAAGACTTTTGTCTATCCTGTGCAGCTTTTAGACGAGCTCTAATCTGATATAACTTTACACCTGTAGCTTGGACAATCTCTTTACTTCCAATCTCTTTCTGTCCAACTCCTCCCCAACATATGGGAGTTCTACATCTCCTCTCATACAACATTTCGTATGGCGGCATGCCAATACTTGCATGATAGCTGTTGTTATACGAGAATTCTACCAAAGGTAGATGATTATCCCAACTTCCACCGAAGTCAATAATACAAGAACGCAACATATCTTCAAAGTGTTTGAATTGTTCTTTCACTTTTGCCATCCATTTGAGGATGATACGCCGTGCTAATCAATAACCTAGTCCCCATCTCTTCGTGCAACTTCTTCCAGAAACGCGACGTGAAACTGGCACTCCATGCCTTGAAACAATTTCTTTAATGAATGCTTCAGCTAACCTTTCAGAAGAGTAAGTCTCACGTATTGGTAAGAAGTGAGCACTCTTAGTTAGCCTGTCAACTATCACCCATATGGTATCATAACCTTTAGCTGTTCTTGGTAGCTTAGTTATGAAGTCCATAGTGATATGTTCCCACTTCCATTCTGGAATATCTAGTGGCTGTAATCTGCCATAAGGCTTTTGATGTTCTACTTTGACTTGGGAGCAAGTCAAGCATTTAGCTACACACTTCATGATATCGAATTTCATACCGGGCCACCAATAATCTTGGCATAGATCTTGGTACATTTTTGTAGTACCCGGATGAATCAAATATCGTTGTAACACCCTAAAAATTTCAACAAAATTTTAACTTTATAAAACATGCGGAAGTAGGTCCCATTGAAAACTCTTGACAAAACATCACATGTTAATTACCACAAAACGACAACGACATAGTTTTGTTTAAAAGCAACCAACCGACATATCAAAATAACAACAAGTTTAGCATCCTAAAGATAGTTTAAAACAAGTTTAGTGACTCCCAACAATGAGTCATAACTCCAAACATTTACAACCATTCAAAATATATGGAGAATCCAACCAACACCCGAGGCATCAAACCGGAGCTTTACCTGCAGCAACTTTTAGTTTCCGACCCTCCCAACTCGACCCCCAGTTGATTTAATCAACTGTTAGCATCTAGGCATGGTTATAAACATCCAATAACCCACCCTTAACACCCCACATGATTCTTATGAATCTTAAACACCGAATCACCCGTTTAAGTTTTAGGAATTCGTTTCGCCTTTTGCACACATGTTACAATCATGTATGCCACCATTATATACATATTTCGCCTATGTATATATCACCAATCATATACGTGTATCACCCATGTATATCACCATTTGTATACATATTTCACCTACGTATACATCACCACTTTATATACATGTTACACCCATGTATATCACCAATTAAATACATATTCCACCTATGTATTTCACCATTTATTCACATGTTTCACCCATGTACATCACCATTTAAATACATATTTCACCTTTTACAAATTCTTATTATCACCATTACACCATGTAAGTTTAATAACTTAATTCACCAAACAACATAATGAAGTCCTTAGACCTCAAACACCATACACTCACCCTTGCATATTTCACCATATACAACATCCCCAAATTCAACAAATATTTTTAAACACATA
This sequence comes from Smallanthus sonchifolius, assembly GCA_023525975.1. Classification (NCBI taxonomy): domain Eukaryota; kingdom Viridiplantae; phylum Streptophyta; class Magnoliopsida; order Asterales; family Asteraceae; genus Smallanthus; species Smallanthus sonchifolius. The sequence continues at coordinate 55,397,340 of CM042033.1, read as the reverse complement.
AAAGACATTGAACAACCGACATGTAAATCGATTATGTGTATCTACCAACCCCTATCATTACTATGTAAGTGCAAAGCACTTACCTTGTGCTTTAGATGATTCCGGTTTAGCTTCAATCTTAGCCACGTGATCACCTATATAACACACCTCAACATTAGTCTACACATCCCACTTTACACCAATTGAGATTCTAATACACTCCTATCACCAGATAATCAACATTAATATTTGTCTAGGTTAGATTAACATAATCAAACCCTTAACCCAAATGACCCGTTTAGGAATCACCAAAGTTTCACCAAAACTCCCATTTTACAAATCATCATAAAAATTGAGGCTTTATGGTTAATTGTGTGGCTATTAACTCCTTAGACACTTATCCAACCTCAATTTAACATTCTAACATCATTAAATAGAAAACCCCCAAATTTCCCTTAAGAACCCTAATTCTTGAATCCACAATTTGAGTGTTTAAATGATGTTATCTACCTTCCATTACCTTTAGTTAAGCTAGGTTATCACTTAATTCAAGTTGTTTACCAACCAAATAACCCAAATCAACCCTAGTTCGGATTTCACCCATAACCCACCAAGAACACAATCATTGGAGAATCAAGGGATGAAAGGGGAGCTTACTTGATGCTTGGAAGATGATGTGCACACCAAAACCTCCCAATTTCGCATGCAAAAACAACAACACTTGATCTCATCTCTTACTCTTTCTCTCTTCTCTTTGCAAGACACAAAACACACACAAATGGTGTGTTTTGCGCAGCCCCCACCCCCATTTACAATCGGATTTCCAAAAATTACAAAATAACCCCTGTACTTCCCATTTTGGCTCCTTTCACCCAAACTACAAAAAACTCCATTTTGCAACTAACCTCTAACTTTAATTTTATTTATTTACACCCCTTATAATATGAATAACATATTATAATAATAAACCTGAAAGTTGGTTCGTTACAATCGTGACTTATGAGCTTCGTCCAGAATTCTAACTCGGAACTCGCCCATATGTGGTACCCGCATACGGCCGAATCGAATTTTAACTCCATACTCATTCTCTTCCAAGTATTTCTCTTGTCCAGTCATTCTTTCTTAACATTTTCTGCTTTCAATGCTTCTATCTGGACATTCCTGAGCTGAGTCATAAAGTCAGGAGTTACAACTAACTTATATGACTTCACCCTGATAGGAGGATGCTCTTCCTTACGGCTTAGAGCATCTGCCACCACATTGGCTTTTCCTGGGTGATATAGGATTTCACAATCATAATCCTTTATCAGCTCTAACCATCTTTGCTGCCTCATATTCAGATCTTTTTTCTCAAATAAATACTTTAAGCTATTGTGCACTTAACTCCATACAGATAATGTCTCCATATTTTGAGTGCAAATACTACTGCAGCTAATTCTAAATCATGGGTCGGGTAGTTAACTTCATGGGGTTTTAGTTGCCTTGAAGCATAGGCTATAACCTTGCCTCTCTGCATTAATACACACCCTAGTCCTTAATACGAAGCATCAGAGTAGACTACCAGATCCTCTGTCCCTTCTAGTAAAGACAAAACTGGAGCCTGAGTTAATTTCTCCTTTAACCTTTGAAAAACGTTTTCTTGCTCTGCTCCCCATATAAATTTTGTCTCCTTCTTCGTGAGTTTTATTAATGGGGTAGCAATCTTGGAGAAATTCTGAATAAATCTTCTATAGTAACCAGCCAAACCTAAGAAACTGCGTATCTCTGTAGGTGTCTTTGGCGGGTTCCATTTCATCATTGTTTCTATCTTTGAAGGATCTACAAGAATTCCTTCTACGTTTATCACATGACCCAAGAACTGAACTTCTCGAAGCCAAAACGCACACTTAGAGAATTTTGCATACAACTTTTCTCTCCTAAGTGTTTCCAGCACTTCTTTAAGATGACATGTATGATCTCCTTCATTCTTGGAGTAAATTAGAATATCATCAATGAACACGATCACAGATCGGTCCAACATTGGTCGACATACCCTATTCATGAGATCCATGAATGTAGCAGGGGCATTAGTCAAACCAAATGACATTACTAAGAACTCATAATGTCCATATCTCATATGGAAGGCTGTTTTTGGGATATCTTCATCTCTCACTTTCAATTGATGACAACCCGACCTTAGATCGATTTTGGAAAACTAGTTTGCTCCTTGTAAGTGATCAAACAATTCATCGATCCTTGGTAACGGGTATCTGTTCTTTATGGTAAGTTTTTTCAACTCTCGGTAGTCTATGCACATACGCATACTACCATCTTTCTTCTCCACGAATAATATCGGAGCACCCCAAGGTGAGATACTCGGTCTGATGAAACTTCTGTCTGACAACTCTTGCAGTTGAGACATTAGTTCCTTCATTTCTGATGGAGCTAAACGATAAGGTGCCTTAGCTACAGGCTTAGCACCAGGCACTAAATCAATTCGAAACTCCACTTCTCTTTCAGGAGGTATTCCTGGTAATTCTTCGGGGAATACATCAGGAAAGTCACAGACTACTGGTACGTCTTTTAATTCCTTAGTTTTCACTTTGGAATCAATAACGTATGCCAGGTAGGCCTCACTGTCTCGATTCATAAACTTCATAGCTTTTATCATGGACTTAATTCTAACGGCAGATCTCATCTTATCACCGTGAATTGTAATCCAATTATCGTCCGGGGTTTGTATTTGGACTTCTTTCTAGTTGCAAATGATCAGGTCATCGTTTGCTGCCAACCAGTCCATCCCCCAAGACTACAATAAATCCCTCAAGGATCATCGGATATAGTCTAATGGGAAGCCTGTGCCCTTCAAGTTCGATAAAACAATCTTGAATGACTTCTTTCCGATAGTCGTTTCAACTTCAAAGGTTTCATCTAATCTTACTGTAGGTCTAGCTAAAGAAGGATAATAATCTAAGGATATGAAACTTTTGGTATCACCGGAATCAAATAATACAGTAGCAGGCACGTGACTAACAAGAAACGTACCAGATACTACGTCTGGCAACGCCTTAGCCTCTTCGGTTGTTAGGGTATAAGCCCTACTCCTAGCTTTGGAGGCTTCTCCTTCCTTCACCTTCAAAGGCTCGGGGTTGTTAATTTTAAGAGCTGGGCATTCCAACATTCTATGCCTAATTTCTCCATACTTAAAACATTTAGGTTTGATAGGGCAGTTGTATGCCAAATGCGCTGCCTTGCCACATTTGAAACAAATGCCAGATTTCCATATGCATTCTCCGACATGATTCTTACCACAGGTGGTACACGTAGTGACACCACTAGTAGTTATCTTCTTCTTCCATCCACCATCGTTCTGCTTTTTATGGCCCTGAGAACTTTCAGACCACTTTCTTTTTTATTCCACTGGACGGGAACCATAGACCTCGTCATACATAGTCGAAGCAAGTTGTAAGGCATGTCTAAATCTTTTCAACTCCGAAGTTTTCACTAACCTTTGGATTTCAGATGGTAACCCTTGTACGTATCTCTTAATTCGTACAGTTTCAGGGGTTACTAAATGAGGTACCAAACGGGTCATCCTATTGAATTTTGTAGTCTACTCTCGATGAGTACCGGCTTCTAGCATGAGAAAATCCCTCTCGAGTTTGTCCATTTCGTTATCTGGACATAATTCCTCAATCAGCAATCTCTTTAGCTCTTCCCAAGACATTCGGTCGATAGCCTTCTCACCCATAGCTATAACCAGATTCTCCCACCAACATAACGCTTCTGATATGAATGAGTGAGCGGCGTATTTCACCTTCTGATCTTCTCTGCATTCACTGATCTTGATTACTGCTTCAATCTCCCTGATCCACTGATGAGTGACTGTGGCATCCTTTGCATCATCAATCTTTGGAGGACTGCTGTCTTTGAATGCTTTGTAAGAGCATCCCTTCCTTCCTTTCTTCACGGGTCTGATCTCATAAGAATCATCAGATTCATATTCATAAAGATCGTTGTCGTCTACATTCTTAGTAACCTCCCCCGTCTTATCCTTTTTCCTACTTTCTTCTAGGCTAGCCAATAAGACAGGCAAAGTTGTATCTAAGGCTTTAGCCACAACCGTGTCTATGGCAATTTGCATTTGTGGTTCCACTGCCGGTTCATTCACTTCTATATGATCCCTATTTTCTACTTCAGGTTCAGTATTTGCGGTAGACCGCGTCTCCTTTCTAGGAGTATTGGAATTGACCTTTCCTCATTTCTTACTCTTTCCTCTACCGACCATTTTCTATAAAAGATATAGAGTGTTTTAGTATTCGCATGATAAACTGATAGCTCAGAACACAAGTGTATTGTAAACATTAATAATTGTGGTCACGATGAAATTAATTATTTACGCCACTTTCGGTGCTCTAGTTATCTTTCTCTCATGTTCTTACTAAATACTCATACCTTTTTCCCTTTCCCTTGTCATCAGGCTATCTTGACTGACATCACTACTAGCATTCTTACGGTCCATTAATCCTTGTTTTAGTCTAGATACTTGGGCAAGTATCTAAATCTCTTAAACTATAGCTCTGATACCAACTTGTGACATCCACATCCGAAATCACCCGGAATGCCGGTCACTTGTCGGATTTACTCATGAACATATAGTAATCAGAGAAACATACACAGCGGAAGACTTTAAAAACATTATTTATTTATAAAACTTGTCTTAGTACATTCTTATAGAAAGTACAACATAATCCTAATGCTAGTTTTCAGCTTTTGATGCAAGATAGCCTGCTCATGATGCCTCCTTGCCATTTCTGCTTTAGGCTACATTCTGTTAGGACATGTTTTGTAACTGTTGATAAAATTCTGTGTAAGTTCTGCTAGAGGCGAACTTAACAAGTTCGCCTAGCCTATCAGAGGCGAACTTAATAAGTTCGCCTAGCTTATCAGAGGCGAACTTAATAAGTTCGCTTAAGTCTATCAGAGGCGAACTTATTAAGTTCGCTTAGTCTGTTAGAGGCGAACTTAGAACAGTAGTTTATAAATACAGAACAGAGTCTGTTAGAATATGGGTGAGACAATATCAGAGTAGACTTGATTAGAGACAAAATCTTGTAACCTGATATTGTGGTGGAAATACAAAGCGTTTATTTACACCGTTGTTGTTGATTGAGTTACACGAGCACGTTGATCATGGATTCCGCACGTTATCACTGTGTCGTACCGCGAGTCTAGAGATCCGTCACGCACCGAATTAGGGACCTACAAGTGGTATCAGAGCCATTGCTCTTGATTAGCAGAAGATTCGTGGTGTTTTCGTGTCCAATCAACATCAAATTCTAGAGATTTTGAAGATTTTTCATCTGTTTGTGTTCTTGATAAAAATGGAGAATTTTTGATCATTTTCGATTGATTTTGGATTCATTTGATGAAATTGATCCGATAGAAGTATTCCTAATCAGTTACTACACATTCCTACGGTTCAATTGTAATCAAATTCCATCAATTCAGCAAGAAATCATGATTTTTGGAATTTTTGGTTCGTGTTTGAGTTGAACAGCTGAACCAAGCGAACTTACAATTTTGTTGCAGGCGAACTTAGTAGGCGAACTTAATAAGTTCGCTTCACTCAGTATTAGGCGAACTTAATAAGTTCTCTTGGTGCAGATTAGGCGAACTTAATAAGTTCGCTTGGGGTTAAGTTCGCTTAGGGTCAAGTTCGCTCAGTCAGGCGAACTTATTAAGTTCTCTTGTACAGTATTAGGCGAACTTATCTGTTTGCTAGTGTTCTTAAAAAAAAAAAAAAAAATTTGGCGGGAAATTTCATCTTGTCCAAATTTTTTAGGGAAAGTTTATATGCTTGTTTCGGATCATTTTTGAAATTTTGAATTTTCAAATTTTTTTAAAAAGAGTATTTTGGATGGAAATTTTTTCCGGATAGTTTCGCAAAAATTTCAAAATGTCAATTTCATGTGATGATAATGAGATTGGAACTATGCAACCGAGACTTTTGTGCATATCAGATTTCCGTACCTGGAAAGTCCGGTTCGAACAGTTCGTATCAGCAACTGATGAAAACTTTTGGACATCCATATTTGAAGGATATGTGCATCATACTTATGACTATATGGGATATTATGATGTTCCTAAACCAGTGACGGCTCTTAGTAAACTAGAAAAGCAGAAGTTTGATCGAGAGATGAAGACGCGTGAAACTTTAACGTTGTCTTTACCAAAAGAAATAATTCATAGTCTCGGGAAGTGTCCTACTTCAAGAGATCTATGGGAAGCATTGAAGAAAAAGGGTGAAGCAACTTCTCAAGCGTTCGTGGTCTTGATCAAAGAAGTATTAGAGAAGAAGAGTGATTCTCAAACTGATTCTTCTACAGATTTAACTGATAGTGAGAGTATTCGTTCTGGTGAAAGTACTCAGTCTATCGAGACTGATGTGATGAGTGAAGAAAGTTTTCAGACAGTTGAAGATGATCTGAGTGAATTAGAAACTGATGCAGAGCCTGTCATTGTTGATCAAAAGAGTAAAGCTGATGATGACGTATTCATGGCTCCTGGTGCATCTTCTTCAGAAGTAAAACCTGAGGTACTTTCTAACTCTGAAACGTTTTGTTCTAACTGTGTTTCAGTTAAGGATAAAATGATGAGGGTTATGGATGACAATGTAAACCTCATTTGTGATATGAAATCGATGCACACGGTAAATCAGAAATTAAAAGATAATGAGAATGTGTGTATTGAGATAATAGAATCACTGAAGAGGGATATAAATTCTCTGACTTTGAAGATCAAAGAGCAGGCATATCACCTGGATATGTCCTTTGCAGAAATTGAGAAAAGAAATAATGATCTTGTTGAGAAAGATAAAGAACTAGGTGAATCTAAAGCAGAGGTAATCAAATTGCATAGAAAATTAAAAAGCTTTGCAAATTCATCATTCTTATTAGGATATTATCATGATAATACTAAAGAGGGGAAGGGAACTAGTGGTATTGGCTATGTTCCTCCACCATTCAACGAAAATTATTCTGTTACACCTGAGATTATAAAAGATGAGGATTTAGATCCTAAGACTGTGTTGAAGGTGAATCCAGTCACAGGTGAAGATATGGTGTATTCTGATGAGAGTGATGATGAATATTTTGATGAAGCTAAGGTAGAGGGGATACCTAAAGATGTTAAGAATGAAGACTCAAAGTTTGATTCTAATTCATCTGGTAAAAATACATTTTGGAGGTTCTTCAAATTCAAGGAGAGTTCCATATGTCAGAGATTATACAGACAGGCGTACATGTTTTCATTGTAATGAGACGGGACACATTGTGGTGACCTGTCCTTACAAAAATAAAGGAAAGAAGCATGTAGTTCCTGAGAAGATGAAGCTTGAATCAAAACTTGTTGAGAAAAAGTTTATTAATTCTCAAAAGCCAAAAGAAGTTCATGTAGGAGAATCTTCTTCAAATGCATCTAATCGTGTGAAGATTCCTTATATGAGAGATTATCGTGAGACGAGATCTTGCTTTTACTGTGGTCTTGTTGGTCATATTCGGCTTGCTTGTCCTCACAACGCCAAAGCTAACCGACATGTTACTCCAGGAAAGGTAAAAACTCCTGGTAAGCCTTATAACCCAAATGTGGTTAAACCTCATGTTACACCAAAGGGTAATTCAAAATCTGAGGTTAGGCTTTCTAGACCTCAAAGACGGAGGAGAAACAGAAGATTGAGAAAACTTTTAGAATAACAAGAGTTTTCACAATCAAAACATTTTTCAAATGAACAAGATTGTTCAAACACTTCACATTTTAAGTAAAAAGAACTTAATGAACAGAAGTATGTTTGCAAATCTAAAGTTTCTGTTTCTGACTCGTCGGAACAATCTCCAAAAATTGATGAGAGATTCGATTGTGAATGGAGTGAGGTTTATTATTTTGATACAGATGGACGACCCATGACTACCATGGCTTGGGTCCCAATTTCAAATTAATGTTTCTTGTTAGATGTGCAGGATTTACCAAGAGGGACTATTAATACCATTTTGGTTGTTGATAGTGGTGGTTTTTAGCACATGACAGGGAATGACATCTGCAAGAGTAACGAGTTATTGATAACTGAGAATCTATTTGTTTCAACGACTTGATGCTCAAGGGGGAGAATATGTCACACACAATGTTTTGGAAAGAGTTTTACAAAGTCCAAATGATAACCTGAAACTTAGGATGACGATGGTGAGCATAAAGTCGTTGATGCAACCATTTGACTAGTTGAGGGGAAGTCTACAGGACAGGGGGAGTACAAAACTGTGTTGATGACAAAAGGCAAAGGCATTCAATTACAGGATTACATCGGTTTGAGTTTTTAAATTGATTGATTTGCTTAATCCTGAGTAACCAAGTAAAATGTTTTTCATAAAATGTTTTCATGGAAGATTTTATTTTCGTTTGTTTTACTTTCTTTGAAAAAGCCAAACAAATTGAAAAAGTTAAAATCAACATTACTTGAAGTTAAAGAAGAGATGATAGTACATCAGTAGATGTTCTTTCACACATGACCTTAGATTGACTGGTTAGTGCTTTATGTTAATATATCTGAATTATATGTTTTGATCTAAACTTCAGAGACTACACAAATAGGAAATGATAGTGTTGTGTATGTATATAATTTGAAATGTCAGTAGACTAAAAGCGTCACTGAACCATTAGTAGTGTGAAAACATAATTTCATATGTTACAACTGTGATTTAAACCCATTTTATGCCTGGGTGTGTGCGTTAAAAGATCACTATCAGATAAAGAATATTATCTTTTAATAAAGATTTTCCTATGAGATCAGTTTTGGGTTATGTCCTTAGCACTATTCATTCGATTTGCTTCAGTGCCCATGTCCCGAAAAGCATGCAATTTGAAGTACAATCAAGATATGTACTTGACAACATCTGTCAAACATATACTAGCCCTTGGATCATATTGATAAATCATCTTTACTGATTCCATTGAATTCATAATCCAGATAACAGTTGGATCCACGTACCTGAATCTTATGATTCCACATATATAAGCCAAAACACTGAATCATTCGATTCTGAATCTCATTGATTCCTATACAATCCAATTTGGATTCTGCAATTCATGTGCTAAGTGATGTCTCCTCATTCTGGAAATTCGGATAATCTTTAGTAAAATCTCATATGTCTTGAAGATAGTGCATTTACTTTCTGTTGGCATACTAGTGGGGTACACGTTGTATTTCATACTTAAATGGTACATTAACTCGAAAGAAAGTGGGAATGAGATGCTTTAGTTTCAAATCTTATAATATTGACAATTTGAATTTGTGTGTCATAGCCTGATCCTATTTTCTTTGAATGTTTATCGCGTATCATAACATGCAATATAAAAGTCTTGAAAAGATAGAGTGTGATAATCTTGAAAGATATTGGTTTGATTGGTCAAGGCTTGAAAGAATGACATAGGATACCATTTGATATTATATGGATTTTATATCCAAGATGTGTGATTGATATCTCATATATACTGATATGATCTTCTTACTGGTGATGTTCGACCAAAAAGATGTGATTTTGTATTTTACATTTCAGTTTATATAGAGAAAAACCAAAAATATTTTGTGTTTCTTATGTTTGAAAAACCAAAAAGGTTTTATTTTTCCAGATTCCATGGAAATCTTAATTGTTGGTTATTCTTGGTTGTTCTCTTTTGCAAAAACTGAATATTGCAGATAGAAGTTGACAAGGGGTCCTTCTCCCAAGTTTTCTTCTAGATTGAAAGAGAATGTGCAGATGAACAAGACGAAGAATACAACTTGTTTGATGATATATATGAAGACGGATGACAATCTTCTAAAGCTGTTGTCAAGGGGGGGTCTGTTGGAGCATATTCTGGTGACAACGAGCTTGAAGATATTATGTTTTAGTCTTAGAGTCTTTGACTTGTAATTAATAGAATTGTTAGCAACAGTTAAAGGGGAGTCTGTTAGGACATGTTTTGTAACTGTTGATAAAATTCTGTGTAAGTTCTGCTAGAGGCGAACTTAACAAGTTCGCCTAGCCTATCAGAGTTCGCCTAGCCTATCAGAGGCAAACTTAATAAGTTCGTTTAAGTCTATCAGAGGCGAACTTATTAAGTTCGCTTAGTCTGTTAGAGGCGAACTTAATAAGTTCGCCTGGTGCAGAACAGTAGTTTATAAATACAGAACAGAGTCTGTTAGAATGTGGGTGAGATAATATCATAGTAGACTTGATTAGAGATAGAATCTTGTAACCTGATATTGTGGTGGAAATACAAAGTGTTTATTTACACCGTTGTTGTTGATTGAGTAACACGAGCACGTTGATCATGGTTTCCGCACGTTATCACCGTGTCGTACTGCGAGTCTAGAGATCCGTCACGCACCGAATTAGGGACCTACACATTCTTACCTGACACACATGCTTAAACACGGGTCCGCTAACGCTAGTGAGTTATAAGTTTAATCAACTTATTTTTGATCCATTCAAATGGTTTGTATATGACACGTTTCAAAACATCACCTTTACCTTTCACATATGCCCTTGCCCAACATAACATTTATTCTTGCACAACTTACATCTTATCGAGGTTCGCAAACCTCTTAAGCGGTCGTCACCACTTTCCATAACCTTTTTAAAGGTCCATGCCCCCGTTACATACCACGAAGGAATGTAACGGTCCTGCATTCAATTCGTCCCCTTTTGGAGATATAACAATCACTGCCCATAAGTTGCAAGATATTATGTGGGATTTGACAAAGCATTCTTTTACAGACCAATGTGATCAAAACATTCCATGTCAATGCAATCACTGTCAATGACATCTTTTCATCATTACTTATCTTGGTAAATCAGGACAAGTCTTTTAAACATTTTACGTGTCAAACCATAATCTTTTCTTTCTTTAAAACATTACAAGGTAATTATTTTCCCACAGTAGTACCTTCAACAGATATGTTCCTAAGAAAGAATGACGGGTCCAAGAGGGATTTATACACCACTCTTTCCTTATACAGAACATTCCGTTTGCCAGATAACTACATACTGGTCGGATGTTTACCTTTTATTTTATAACATAAACATTTCTCTTGCAACATCATGGATACTGGCTCGTAGATTTAAATCAATAGCATACAGTATCTAAAACATTCATAACACATGCATCATGCCCAAAACATTTAAAAACGTTTAAAAAGGGCATCATAGAACTCATCTCTAACTTCCTTCCTGTTCAGATAACTATAACTTTTGCTAATGTGAATAGCACAATGACTTAGATCTGGGTCCTAATTCATTACAACATTACTCAATCACAAGTTCCTAGCTTAGTGGAAATAACCAAGTCATTAGGAACTAGTCAAAACCTTACCTTAGAACTATCTACTGCGTATTGGTGTCGAAAAGCTGGAAACCAGACTTCTCTACTCGTACCGAAACATCTTGGCACACTTAACGAGGTTAAGTGTGTGTTTTGTATGTGTGTTTGCTGTGTGGGATGTCTCAAAATTGAGCTCATGGTCCATCTATTTATAGGCTGGTTGATGGGTCCATATCGGACCGTTATATATATGGATGTCGGTCCGACATCCATATGAGGCGGCTTATTGGCTTGGTGAGCACATAGCGGACCGCTATGTTCATGATGTCGGTCCGTTATGGGCATAGCGGACCGTTATGGTCTTCATGTCGGTCCGTTATCTACTATACACGTGTTAGATTTCAACGATTAGTCAGCTGACATGTGGCATCTCCTGAGAGATTCCTTGCGCCCTACATAGCGGACCGTTATCCTTCTAGTTGTCAGTCCGACATCTGGCCATTTTTACAATTTTCATTTTTATCCCTTGAACTTTGAAGCAATTCCACTTTGACCCCTTATACTTTAGTATAATGTTATTTTAACCCCCTAGGGTTTTATCAAATGATCATTTTAGTCCTTCAACTTGTATTTCTTTAAACATTGGGATGTTACAACCACCTTCACGCGAACAAACTAAAATGATAAAGAAAAACAACATAAACGAGCATAACCCCTTTTAATCGTTTGATTCAGAACTGCAAAACCCCCTTTAATCGTCTGATTCAGAACTTGCAAAACCACTTTCAATCGAAGCCCTAGATTCACACACACACATATGTCCCTAATCGAGGAACGTTGGTGGTGGCAGATTCACACACACACAGATCGTCTGATTTAGGAATACTAGCGGTGGTGTAGGTGTAGGACCTAGTTTATGATTAAGCTTGTTCTTGTTTTTGATTAATATGGTGTAACCGTGAATCAAGGGTACATGGTTTGGGTATTATTGGGCCGGCCACAAGGGAGAGTATATGTATTATAAGCCTAGGTCCATATAGACTAGGTATATATATACATGTATACCCTAACCGAGAAAAGTTAGCGGTTTTTGGTAATTGTTCTTTGTAATTCTCTATTGCAATATACGAGTTTTACTTTGATTTATGTGTTCTTGAATCACCATACTTGGTAGTTTCCGCCTACTAAGTGTGAGAATTGATATCGTGTGTCTTTATTCGAAGATCCAGAGAGATTGGGACTTACAATTGGTATCAGAGCCATTGAAGTCTTTCAAGGCTCGGTTTTTTATATCAAGATTCAAGACTCAAGATTTTGAGGTATTTTTATTGTTTTTGTTACTAATCAATTGTTTTATGGTAGATGTTCATCATTTTTCTGCTGAGATTCAAAGTTTTATTGTGAAATCCTTGGTATTTGGCTGTTGTGAGAGAAATCGGATGTGGAATAGTCATAAAAACCTTCTTCGTGTTATTCGGGTTTGTTTTGGAATTCAAAATTTGAATCCCATAAATCTCGGGATTATTTTTGGAAACAGGATCAAGTCAGGATTTACTTCACGGGTTCAGAGTACTCGGCTGAGATTCACGGATTGATTGCTCGGTTCAAGTTTCACGGCATGGATATTCAGGTTAAGGATTCACGACTTGTTTACTTAGGTTCAAGGTTCACGGTTTTAGCTTACTTCACAGCTTGACTTAGGTTCACTACTTTGTGTTCACGGTTTAAGCTTGGTTCACGACTGGCTACAGCTTGACTTAATTTCAATCATCAAATCCTATGATCTTGATGACAAGCAGAGAAAGTTGAATCATGTAAACACTCTAAACTCAGCAGGGGCACAAGGCAACAACAGTGCATTTTTATCAAGTGTATCTCAAGGAGCATCTGGATTTGGGGAAGCTGTCACTGGTCAGTCTACAGCTACTAAATCTAATGTTCCAGATCAGCAAGCATATTCTGCACAACATGAAAAGTTAGTTGAAGCCAATACTTCTCTATGCACTGGAATCATGAATTGCTATGCAGCTTTTGCCTCTGGAAATTTGTCACCTTCAAAAATACTCACAACTGAGTTAAATCAAATTCATCCTAAAGATGTGGAGGAACTGGATATTTCTTGGCAATTGGCTATGGCTGTTTTCAGAGCAAAGAACCTCATCAACAAAACTAGAAAGTTCAGATGGAGCGAAGATACTGGAAAGAAGATTGGGTTTAAAAAGTCAAATCTTTGGTGCTACAACTGTCATGAACCCGGTCACTTTGCTAGGGAATGCCCTAAACCAAAGGAGCAAAGGGGTAATGATGCTGGTTCATCTACAGGAGGCAAGGTAGTGGACAACTCTAAAGCTCTAATTAGTCAGCAAACGGGTGGATACGACTGGGGAGATCAGCTAAAGGAGCTCAATCTGAAGCATGCTTTTATAGCTGATATTATTAAAAGGTCTTCTTCTACTTCATCTTCTTCTACTCCACCTGTGGTAACTACTAATCTATGCTCTAAATTATGCATTGATAAGGTAGAGTTATACAGAAAACATAATGCTGATTTGATTTTTGAAATTGAAAATCTCAAGTAGCATAAAACTAAATTTTCCAAAACTGAAAAAACATTAAAAGATGTGATAGAAGCAAATAAAAAGAATATATCATTGCTTAAATCTCAACTCAGTGAGAAGTGTTGTGTGCTTACTGATGCTAAGCAAGAAATTGCTAAATTGTCCACTGAATTAGAACAAGCAAAGTCAAATTTTTGCTGAGGCTAAATTTAAAGTGGAGTTCTTTGGTCAATCTAGTAAAGTAGTTGATATGATGGAAAATCGACTCGATAAACCATGAAACATGTCTAAAGGAGTTGGGTACAATAACATGCCTCCTCCGTTCAATAGGAACTTTACCATTGTTCCTCCCTTTGTTAAGGAACAAGTAGAGGAGTTTAAAGTGTTATCTTCTGGAAATCTATCAAACATTGATTAGTCCAAATCATCATCATCTATAGCTTCAAATGTTAAATGTGTGAACAGTTCTAATGCCTCTACATCATGTGCAGAAAAAGTAGAAATACAGGATTGGTCAAGTGAAGATGATGAAGTTGATGAGTTACAAGTTTGCAGTTTAAATTTGAAATCTAATAACAATAAAAACAATGCTTTTGTTAATTCTGTTTTGAAAGGAAACAAAACTTATGTGCGTGATTTTATTGGTTTGAATAATTCTAGTATTAATTCTCCTGCTTCAAAACATGTGAGTGTGAATAAAGGTACGGTTTTTGTAAGACCATCGGTGAATGGTAAAGCTGAAAAACATGTTTTCAAGAAAACCAAACCTGTGATTAATAAAATAGTCTCTAGTCAAATCTCAAATGCTTCACCTAAGCATTTCACAAAGGATCAATTTTATTCTAAATATGATCATCATCATATGAGGTTTGAACAAAGACATGCTCATAAATATAGGAAACCTGAGCAGGTCTTCAATAACAAACAGGGTGGATCATCTCATCAGTGGTCAAACAAGTCAAGCTTTGCACCGTATGCAAAGAAACAGTCATGTTATACTTGTGAAAAATCTGGTCACTTGTCAAGAAACTGTGTTCATCGTCCTTATATTCCCTATTGTGAGTAAAATCAGAAGACTACACATAAATGGGTTACTCACTCTAAGCCAGTGAAAGCTACTCAGCCCAAGGTAATGAAGAGTCAATCACCATATGTTAAGCCTTCTGATGGTGATTGGAATATTGCAAAGCGGAACAGACGGGCTTACTTTAAAAGGCAAAAGATTAATCAAAATAAACAAAAGGAGAAACTGAAATCTCCTATTTCAAAAGAAAGAAAACCACCGTCCCATCTAAGCCTGCCTGAAAAGCAAAAGAAAAAGTTGAAGCAACATCCAAACTTGAATCTAACAGTGATATGTGTCTACAGGAGGTGTCATATATTGATGCTTTGGGAATACCCAGATCCACTATGGACTGGGTACCGACTACTAATTAATCTCCCATTTCGTGCAGGAATAGTCAAGGAGGACTGTCAATAACCTTTGGTATGTTGATAGTGGTTGTTCCAGACACCTGACAGAAGACATATCTCTACTTCATGACGTGCAAAACTTTAATGGAGGTTATGTATCCTTTGCGGGAGGGAAAGGTGGCAAAATAGGCATGAAAGGTACTGTGGTAAATGGTTCTTTAAGTTTTCATGACGTAAGCTACGTCTCTGAGCTAAATCATAGCTTGCTAAGTGTTTCCCAAATTTGTGATAAAGACTTCTCAGCACATTTCACAAATAAGTATTGCTTGATCTTAAAATCGGGCTTCGTGGTGCCTGAGGAATGGATTTTATTAAGGACACCCCGTAAGGGAAACTCATATGTTACTGACATGAACAGTAAACCTGTTTATGAAAATACATGTCTTTTATCATAACCAGCTGAATTTGATGCTATGTTGCGGCATCGTCGTCTTGGCCATGTTAATCTGAAAGTCTAAATCGCATTGAAAAAGGTAATCATGTTCGTGGTTTACCTATAAAAGAATGCTTTTCTATTGAGAAATGTGTTGCATGTGCCAAAGGGAAGTAGCACAGGAAGCTCCATAAGTCAAATTTGATTAATTCAATTGACTGTATTCTCCATCTACTTCATATGGATCTCTTTGGTCCGGTGAATGTGATGAGCATTGGGCAAAAGTCTTATTGTTTAGTTATCACCGATGATTACTCACGTTTTTCATGGGTTTTCTTTTTGGCTAACAAAAGTGAGACTGCAGAGCTGATTAAGAATTTCATCATTCTGGTGGAAAATCAAAGGGATGTGAAAGTTAAGGCTATTCGGTGCGACATCGTAACTGAATTCGAGAATGCAGTCTTGAATCAATTCTGCACTGAAAAGGGGATAGCCATACAATACAGTGCAGCCCGTACACCTCAACAAAATGGTGTAGCGGAGCGAAAGAATAGAACTCTCATTGAGGCTGCTAGAACCATGCTCTCTGAATCCAAGTTACCTTTATTCTTTTGGGTTGAGGCTGTTAACACAGCTTGCTATGTGCTGAATCATGTTCTTCTCAACAAATGTGTACAGATGACTCCTTATGAGATTGTTTACAATGAGAAGCCCAGGGTTGGATATGTCAAAGCTTTTGGATGTCCGTGTACTGTACTACACACGGAATCCACTCCAAAGTTTAATGAGAAGGCTGACGAATGCTACTCTGTGGGTTATGGTTCGAACACCACAGCCTACAGAGTTTACAACAAAGTCACCAAAGAAATCAGAGAGTCGACATATGTTGACTAGCAAGAGCAGAATCCAACTGATGTAGAATGTGGTCCAACATGGTTATTTGACTATCATTCTCTCTTTAAATCATTTAATGTTTGCACCATTGTGATTGTAGGGACTGATGATGATTCTTTTGAGTTGAGTGATGATGATGAAGGTCCATACATCAGATCAATGCTGACTGTTGATCCACCAGAAGTTCTAAGACAAATTAGTGTTGATGCTTCTTCGTCTACTCGGGAGCCGGTTCCTGATGTAACAAATGTCTCTGAGGGTTCACCAATAAATGTAGAGGACTCTACATCTGTAGTCAATGAAGGTACTTCTACACTTGAGACCTCAAATGCCTCTCAATTCCAGGAGCCGATTCCTAATGAAAGTATGGTCGAGAAGCCGATTTCCAACAACAACGATGAATCCAATGAAGAGACACAAGAGAATGAAACCAATCTTCCTTTGATAGTTCAAATTCCTGAGAATCCATCTCATCTGATTAACAAAGATCATCCAGTGGATAGCATTATTGGGTCGTTGACTGATGGTGTAAAGACAAGAAGCACTGTCGGGGATATTAACAGATGTTTGTATTCATGTTTCATCTCTCAAATCGAACCAAAGAATATAAAAATGGCTCTACTTGAGCCAAGCTGGGTTGATGCCATGCATGAGGAGCTGAATCAGTTTGCAAAGCTCAAAGTTTTGGAATTAGTGCCATTACCACCGGGCAAGAAAGCTATTGGCACTCGTTGGGTATTCAGAAACTAGCAAGATGAAAGTAAAGTGATCATTCGTAATAAAGCACGTCTGGTAGTACAGGGTTTCTATCAGCAAGAGGGGATCGATTATGAGGAAGTGTTCGCTCTGGTTGCTCGTCTGGAAGCAATCCGGATTTTCTTGGCATATGCATCATACATGAAGTTCACCGTTTATCAAATGGATGTCAAGACAGCGTTTCTGTATGGAACGGTCAAAGAGGAAATTTATGTTTGTCAACCTTCTGGGTTTGAAGATTGTGATCATCCGGATTACGTTTATAAGCTAGATAAAGCTCTGTATGGTCTACATCAGGCACCTCGTGCTTGGTATGCCACTTTGACAGACCATATGCTTGCTCATGGCTATACTCATGGTGCCATTGATCAAACCCTGTTCATTCGGAAGGTGGATGCCGATCTGATTCTGGTTCAAATATATGTTGATGATATCATTATTGGGTCCACAAATGAAGATCTGTGCACTGAATTCAGGAAGGTTATGGAAAAGAAGTTTGAGATTAGTGCCTTGGGTGAAATGACCTTCTTTCTTGGTCTGAAGGTGAAACAATCGAGTTATGGTACTCTCATCCATCAAGGCAAATATGTGGATGACATTCTAGAAAAGTTCAAGTTTGCTGATGCTCAGGCTGCCTCTACACCTATGTCTGCTCCACCAGTTCTGGATGCCAACTTAACTGGGGTTGCTGTTGATCAGAAACAGTATCGATCTATGATCGGTTCATTGATGTATTTAACGGCCAGTCGCCCGGACATCATGTTTGTAGTATGTCAGTATGCTTGTTATCAGGCTAATCCTAAGATGACACATTTAACTGCTGTTAAACGTATCTTTCGGTATATAAAAGGCAAGCCTCGTTATAGCCTTTGGTACCCCAAAGATTCTAATTTTGACTTGTATGCTTTATTTGACAGTGACTATGGAGGGTGTCAACTAGATAGGAAATCTACAAGCGAGGGATGTCAATTTCTGGGGGATAGGCTGATCTCCTGGCAGATTAAGAAGCAACAGACAGTCTCTACCTCCACTGCTGAGGTTGAATACGTTGCTGCATCGGCTTGTTGCTCACAAGTCATCTGGATACAACACCAATTGATAGTTTACGGTTTGACCTTCCTGAATACTGTTATTTTCTGTGATAATGAGGCTGTCGTGCTTATTGTGAAAAACCCGGTCCAACATTACAAAACCAAGCATATTGATATCAAGGTGCATTTTATCCGAGACTTTTTTGAGAGAAATCTCATCTGTCTTGAACGTGTTGATTCTGACAACAATGTTGCAGATATTTTCACTAAATCATTTGATACATCTCGATTCATGTGCTTGTAGAATCCCTGAAAATGATTGGTTTTAAAATTTGAACAGGTCACAACAAGTTTTTTTCTTTGTAGTTTAAATTTGTACATTTTTTTAATTTTTTATTTTATGCATAAATTTAGGGGGAGAAATAAGAAAAATACAAAAAAGAGTCTGCTTTTAAGTTTTACTTGAGTCAAGAAAATACAAAAAGAAGTTGTTGCTTAGCTTGTTTAAGTAAGCTTTTAGTTCAAATAAAAGAAAAATACAAAAAGATTGTGTTTATGTTTGAGTCAGGAGTTTGCAAATAAATGGGAAGTGATATGTTTGTTCGTTTCTTAAGGTTAGGATCAACACATGTAAGGCACTAAATTGAAATGACTAGGATCAATGTTGGAGATGTTGATAGGCTCTGCATGTGATACACTTGAACTAAATATTCTTATGGCCTTGGTGGAGAACATCTAATTGATTAGTGTAATTAGTGATCCCTATTAATAATAAGAAAACTTAAACATAAAGGTTGATAAAATGTGGATAACCCTTGCTCTATTGGGATTGCACTAACCGAGACCCTTCACAAAGGGGTAGCGAGCTGACTTGTTATAAGTTTGTGTATATAGTATATGTATTTATAGATTAAAGACATGCATTGAAATGCAATAGGTGAAATACACTCAATGAAAGTGCAAAGCTACTCTGCAAAGCAGAATTCTGAGCAAAAAGACATGCAATGTTAATGTCGTGCTATAGGAAAATTTCAAAAAGATATGCAATGCCATACATACAAAAGATATGTCTAAAGACGTACATATTAATATACTTGTAAATATTTTTTTCTTTTTAGGAATATGTGACTAAGAACGGATCTCTTATCAAGGCATGTAAGTCCGTTGTGCTATGACCCTGAGCTTTTGCTGATTTTGAACATGTAAGCCCGTAGTGCCACGTTTTTGATCAAATTTTGTCAGAGATTCCCGGAACAGTTGCATAAACCCGTGCTAGTTATGCTCAATTAGTTATAATTTAGGTGCTCAAAAGATCATGAGAAATGGAAGGTTTACCTGATAAGTTGTGGGGTCCATTAAAGTTCATCTAGAATTCACATAATTCACATTCACTTAATCACAAGTTTCTAAGATATGAGTGTGAGACCCATTAAGTCATAAACAATTCTACCAAAAACATGATAATTTAAATCACAGTGAAAAACTTAGGTTTGAAGTTAAAGCATGAGTTTAGAAGGATCTTAATATTAGCAATCCACTTGACCTGTCTGAGTAAAAATACATGTTGAAAAATGTTCCTTGGTCTGCCTATAGAACTATATGATCTCATTGCAAACTTCCTAAAGGCTTGATTATTACTAGTGTGTAAAGATATGGTTTTGTTTATATTTGTTTTAGTTTGTTCTATTTTGATCTAATCTAGTTAATTGTTTTTTATTTATTTTAATTTAAATCATAAAAAAAGACCAAGTTTGATTTTTGAAACAAAGCATCTAAGGTATTGCCCTAATAATAAAAGGTATTCGGGTTTCGGTGGGGCCTCCAATCCTAAAAGGAAATCGGGAAGTTTAAGGAATGTATAAAACCCTTTTCTAGGGGTTCATGGCTCTTACAAAATTCAAAAGAATTCTCTTTATCTTATTGAAAATTTTCTTTCTTGCTGATCCCGCTATCACACTTCGCTACTTTGATCATTAACAAGATTCTTCAGTACAGGTACACTCTATAGCTTTCTAATCATCTTATTTGAGTTGTTGGATTGCTTGGTTAACCATAAACCAACCATTATGGGTCTCACGATCACGGTTTATGGATCTAATGGTAAAAGATGAAATTGAAGAGTAGGTTAGGTTCGTGATGAGTCGGCGAGTATAGGGGTATGGTTAGAAAGTGAAAATTCGAGGTGTAAATCTATCAATTTGATGCTTGGAATTACTCATGGTGTTACCCGCAAACAGGAGGTTCACGGGTGGTTTGAAACACGGTGAACCTCTTTGACTTCCCGTATACGGTTTTGCTTGCCGTAAACCGTTAGACGGCCGTGAACCCAAAAGCAAGCTATAAACTGTTATAGGGCCGTAAACCCTCAAGACCGTGAAACTCATTTTCCCAAGAACCTTTATAACTTGAATAAATTTAAATTATTATATAAATGGTAAATTATGGTACTAACTTAATAAGTTTTGTGCAGATATGACAGAGATGAGATTCATGCCTGATCACAATGTGTGTGCATTCACCTTGAATCCACCTGAGGAGTATGAGTATTTCAACTTTATAGTTGTGGGGTTGACACTTTCCCCCATCAACTTTGCCATTATGGATAATCCAGTAATCTACAAGTCTTATTCAGGAGTTCTAGGCAACTGCATCTATTCATCCGAATGACAATGGAGAGGAATGCATAATTAGAACTGTTCAGACAAAGAGAATCAGAGTTTCAGAAGCCATCATCCAAGAAGCATTACAGTTTTATGACGAACCTGCTTATCCAACAAAGTTAGATATAAATACAGTCACTCCTGTTCTACTAAGGATGGGTTATGAAGGAAATTACCCTCCTGTTTACAAGAAGCTGATGCATCCTTATTGGAGATATCGTGCACACGTGTGCATGAACTGCTTATAAGGAAGAAAAGGAGGTTTTGATGAGATAAATGCAATCATATCTTCAGTTATGGTTGCCTTGACCACGAGCTGGGATTACAATTTTTCCAAGATGGTGTCTGAGGAATTAAAAAGCAATCTGAAATGGGGCAAGAAGGATATCTTTATGATGTATCCTAGGTTTCTCCAGATCATCTTCAATAGAAACCATGCAGATCTAGAACCTACAATGGAGACTTTGGACCTGAAGGTTATGGGTCCAATGATTTTCAAATTTATAAACGTCAATAAGCAAGTTAAAAGAGTATATCAGGGGCTGCATCCCCTTGAGAAGTTTGGTAGATTCGCTGCCTTAGTTAATGAAGAAGTTGAAGAGTCGGCTGTTCAAGTTGAAGCCGAGGTGGCTGAGGAACAACAAATACCGCCTCAACCACAGATAGAGCAACCTATTGAACCACAACCACAAGATCCGATTATGCCTGAGTCAGAAGATACTGAAGTTATATCTTCTTCTGACAGTGAAGGCACACCGGAAAGACCACTAGTACCGATCAATCAGTTTTTCAGGGAAATGGAAAACAAACGACGTCGAGTTGAGAATCCTCCTCTTACCTCTTCGTCAAACCAAGCTGACACCGATCCTGATTACACACCGGATCATGATCTTCAATCTAGACCAAGAAGACGAAGAGATCTGAGAATAGTAAGAATGCTACCTACATCAACACTTACACCAACACCAACTCAAACACCTTCCTTATCCACTCAGATACCACATTCACCACCACCCACCTCAACCCTACCTCAGTCTTCATCCCAGGTGAGCCCCTCTACAGATGCTTTCGACACTAATCAGTTCTTTATGTCATCGGCTGAAGCATACACAGCCGAGAAAGCTAAGGGCGAGAGTCCTGTAGATACTTCCACACCTGCTCCTGTAGATCCACATATTCTACAAGAGAGGGTGTTTGTGTTAGAACAACAGGTGGCAGATCAAAATGCCAAGATCATGTCCTTGGAAGCAAATCAAGGCTATCTAACTGCACTTGTATTTGAGCTAAAGAAGAAATTGGAAGACTTAGAGTCTAAGGACCATGAGAAGCAAGATGTTGGAGGAAATAATGATGATGACAATGATCAGGGAGGTGGAGATGCCGGGGGAAGTAATCAGGGAAATCAGAATGAAGACAATCAAGATGATGATCTTTATAATTTCAATTTTGAAGGGAATCTTGATGATAATCAAGACGATTTGCCTCCTGATGACTTAGATAAAGACAAAGACACAAGCCCCGTGGATGCATCTATTGTCAAGATGTTTTGAAAGTTCATCTGATTCAGAACTAGAAAGACTTAATCAAGACATTGATGACGAAGTAAATGTAGTTAGCTCAACAAATGAAGCAAATGAATCATCAACTTCAGGAGCAAAGATAAGAAAAGAATGTCCTTCATGGTTGTTACCACCTGGTCCACCTTCTGAGACTCATGTTACTACAAGTATTGATGGCTACTACTCAAAATGGGGTGACAGGTCGGGAATTGCTTCCTTGCAGTTTGATAATGAAAAGAAGATGTTCATGGTGAAACGAAAAAGTGATCGGATAGAATATTACAAGCATGCTAATGATTTTAGTTCCTGGACAAAGCTTGATCTTCGGGAATTAAATGAAGCATATTTTGTGAGTCGAGGAAATCATACGATGGCAAACATGTTCTATAACTTTCTTAATCAATAGTGTTTGACTAATTTCGCCAGTATGAAGACATGTGAATCAAAATTGAAGAAAGCTAAGGGTGTGAAGGACCCTCGTACTGGAAGGAGCTTATATAACGTTATCTTGCCAGCTACAAAGATCACAAAGAAGGTACATGTTCATAAGAAAGTACATGTAAACTCCCTAAAAGACTTTCAGTTTTTGGCTTACGATCCAGTTTCAGCCGAAGCAATGATTGTGACTAATACTATTGAGTTTAGAATATTGGATCCTTTTGATCTATCAAAATTTGGTGAGGAATACATAAACGTTTTGGCTAGAAGTCAGATCAGAATTAGGACTTACAATAGGGAGGCAGTGGTGGATTGAGAGTCATCGCGTCACTGGTGTAGGGAGGCGGTGGTGGATTGGCGATGGTGGTGGGTGGTCAGACCACACTCCTTTCATCCCGTCACTAGTTGACGCTGGCGGTGGTGGAGGGAGGTGGTGGTGGAGGGAAGGTGGTGTAGAGATGACGATGATGAAGGGGAAGGGAGGGGTTGGGTTTTAATTACTTTGGATATTTATTTAACTAATTTACATAAATAGTCCCTTAAATTACATTAAAAGTTCTTATTGGTAAAAAGACTCAAATACCCTTTCATTTAATAGAAAAATTAACGGTCTTAGTGTCAGGGGTCTGATTGAGACAACTAGGTAACCATAGAGAACAAAAAAGTCAAATTGAAACAAATAGACCAAAAACGTTATTTTGACCAAATTACAGGGGCCAAAAACGAATTTTACTCAAAAGAAAAACATGTTGACCGATCATGGATAAACCTAATTAGCGGGTTTAGCCGGTCGCGTTGCACTGGGAAACTCGCATATCAATCGGTAAGAAAGCTTACTTCGACACGTGCATCAAGTTTAATCTTCGTATACACTTTTCTAAACCCGTCGAGGACTCCGCATGACTTTTTACCTGAACCCTAAATTTAAAAAAAAAGTAAATAAATAAACAAACAAATAAAAATTCAAAAAAAACTTTTAAAAATGATTTGGTTAAATAACACAAATTTTATAAGAAGAAACCTAAAAGTAGTTACAGAAAATATTAAAAAAAAATAAAAACAAAAAAAATGTAAAGAAATTAGAAAAGGGAAAAGGAAAAAAAGAGACCGGAAATACGGTGTTGGGGGGGGGGGTTGCATCGGTTCGAACCTGGGTGGAGGTTGGGGAGAGGAGACGCACTACCAGCTCCACCATCCCCTGCTGTTGTTAACAAACTCAATTAAATTGAGTTTAGAATATTGGATCCTTTTGATCTATCAAAATTTGGTGAGGAATACATAAAGGTTTTGGCTAGAAGTCAGATCAGAATTAGGACTTACAATAGGGAGGCAGTGGTGGATTGAGAGTCATCGCGTCACTGGTGTAGGGAGGCGGTGGTGGATTGGCGATGGTGGTGGGTGGTCAGACCACACTCCTTTCATCCCGTCACTAGTTGACGCTGGCGGTGGTGGAGGGAGGTGGTGGTGGAGGGAAGGTGGTGTAGAGATGACGATGATGAAGGGGAAGGGAGGGGTTGGGTTTTAATTACTTTGGATATTTATTTAACTAATTTACATAAATAGTCCCTTAAATTACATTAAAAGTCCTTATTGGTAAAAAGACTCAAATACCCTTTCATTTAATAGAAAAATTAACGGTCTTAGTGCCAGGGGTCTGATTGAGACAACTAGGTAACCATAGAGAACAAAAAAGTCAAATTGAAACAAATAGACCAAAAACGTTATTTTGACCAAATTACAGGGGCCAAAAACGAATTTTACTCAAAAGAAAAACATGTTGACCGATCATGGATAAACCTAATTAGCGGGTTTAGCCGGTCGCGTTGCACTGGGAAACTCGCATATCAATCGGTAAGAAAGCTTACTTCGACACGTGCATCAAGTTTAATCTTCGTATACACTTTTCTAAACCCGTCGAGGACTCCGCATGACTTTTTACCTGAACCCTAAATTTAAAAAAAAAGTAAATAAATAAACAAACAAATAAAAATTCAAAAAAAACTTTTAAAAATGATTTGGTTAAATAACACAAATTTTATAAGAAGAAACCTAAAAGTAGTTACAGAAAATATTAAAAAAAAATAAAAACAAAAAAAATGTAAAGAAATTAGAAAAGGGAAAAGGAAAAAAAGAGACCGGAAATACGGTGTTGGGGGGGGTTGCATCGGTTCGAACCTGGGTGGAGGTTAGGGAGAGGAGACGCACTACCAGCTCCACCATCCCCTGCTGTTGTTAACAAACTCAATTAAATTGAGTTTAGAATATTGGATCCTTTTGATCTATCAAAATTTGGTGAGGAATACATAAACGTTTTGGCTAGAAGTCAGATCAGAATTAGGACTTACAATAGGGAGGCAGTGGTGGATTGAGAGTCATCGCGTCACTGGTGTAGGGAGGCGGTGGTGGATTGGCGATGGTGGTGGGTGGTCAGACCACACTCCTTTCATCCCGTCACTAGTTGACGCTGGCGGTGGTGGAGGGAGGTGGTGGTGGAGGGAAGGTGGTGTAGAGATGACGATGATGAAGGGGAAGGGAGGGGTTGGGTTTTAATTACTTTGGATATTTATTTAACTAATTTACATAAATAGTCCCTTAAATTACATTAAAAGTCCTTATTGGTAAAAAGACTCAAATACCCTTTCATTTAATAGAAAAATTAACGGTCTTAGTGTCAGGGGTCTGATTGAGACAACTAGGTAACCATAGAGAACAAAAAAGTCAAATTGAAACAAATAGACCAAAAACGTTATTTTGACCAAATTACAGGGGCCAAAAACGAATTTTACTCAAAAGAAAAACATGTTGACCGATCATGGATAAACCTAATTAGCGGGTTTAGCCGGTCGCGTTGCACTGGGAAACTCGCATATCAATCGGTAAGAAAGCTTACTTCGACACGTGCATCAAGTTTAATCTTCGTATACACTTTTCTAAACCCGTCGAGGACTCCGCATGACTTTTTACCTGAACCCTAAATTTAAAAAAAAAGTAAATAAATAAACAAACAAATAAAAATTCAAAAAAAACTTTTAAAAATGATTTGGTTAAATAACACAAATTTTATAAGAAGAAACCTAAAAGTAGTTACAGAAAATATTAAAAAAAAATAAAAACAAAAAAAATGTAAAGAAATTAGAAAAGGGAAAAGGAAAAAAAGAGACCGGAAATACGGTGTTGGTGGGGGGGGGGGGTTGCATCGGTTCGAACCTGGGTGGAGGTTAGGGAGAGGAGACGCACTACCAGCTCCACCATCCCCTGCTGTTGTTAACAAACTCAATTAAATTGTACATATATTGAAAGAAAATGTTATAGTTTAAAAAAAAAATTAAACCCATAGCCTGCCATGTTGCAGGCTATGATTGGTCAGTTTCAGGCGGTCCAATAACAACGCGTCACGTGTCTTGGAACCGTTCCTCGGTGTTGCCCTTTCATATAGTATATAACTAGTTTAGATCCCGTGTCTACACACGGGGTGAAAAATATTAATATTTAAAATTCCTTATGTATATATTTTACAGGTGTAAAAGTATATTACATATACTAAGGATAGAAACAAACTCAAAATATGTAAAAATTAATATATAATTGAGTTTCGAAAATACGTTAATTACTATTTAATTTAATTTGACTTTCATTTACTGTTTGATTGAAATAAAAGTTACATAATTAAATTTCAAAGTTTTTTATAATAAGGGATAGTTCAAAATAAATGTGTTTTATTAATATAATTAGAATTTTCTTTAAATATATATTATTATTAAAAGATAGAAGTGCATTAAATAAGAGAGAGAGGCGGGAAAAAATTGATGAGAATGAATATGGAGGCGACACGTGTCACTTAAAAACTTTTATTTATTATATAGTATAGATTATAATTGTTTTCCCTTTCTAAATTTATTAATTTTTCTTTGTTATCTGACCCATTTGTTAATTTTATGAATATGTATACTATATAATAAATAAATGATTTTTCATGTCATGTGTCGCATCCATATTCATTCTCATCATTTTTTTTCTACCTCTCTATCTTATTAAATGCACCTTTATCTTTTAATTTCAATAATAATATATTTTTAAAGAAAATACTAGTTATACTAATAAAACACATTTATTTTAAATTATCCTTTATTATAAGAAACTTTGAAATTTAATTATGTAAATGAAAGTCAAATTAAATTAAATAGTAATTAACGTATTTTCGAAACCCAATTATATATTAATTTTTATATATTTTGTCCTTTATTTATACTATAAATTACACTTTGTGTCCTTTGACTTCAATAAGTACACCACAGGTCATTTTCTTACATACTTTTATACACTCTATGTCCTATACACTAACCCCCATCCATTTCCACCGTTAACCCCCATCATGTGCCCCTCACATGATGAGTAAAATAGTGATGTGATGGAGACAAAAGCCAAAAATTGCCCCAAGTGACCAAATTAGCTCCTTCAACCCTAAAAGTGACGGCGTCCTCATCTAATAACCACCGTCGTATACATACATAAATGCTCATGTGTTTCTGCCACATACATAAATTTCAGTTAATTATCCGTACAGGTGTGTGTGTGTGTATAAGCAGGGGAGAGAGGGTACCGGAGAGGGTAGGTGTAGGGGGAAAGAACGCCGGAGGGATCTCTGGCAGCCCATCCGGTGATCTTCCTCTCCTCTTTCAAGCTTCCCATTTTAGATTCTTGCGATGGTAATCACTTTCAGACACACAAACACGCACATAAATAATTCTAGAGAGAGAAAGTGAGTGTGAGTTCTTGAAGGTAGGGGTGAAGCCGGATTTATATATGGGTGTGAGAATTGAATTGAGGGGGATTGGGGACGATGAAGATGTGCAGGCAGATGGATCTGGTATTGGAATGGGGATCTGCAATTTCGAGAGATGGATCTTGTATAGGAAAAGAATAAACTTGTATTTAATATATATTAATAATATGAAAGGACTATTTTACCCATCATGTGACGGGCACATGATCATATTTAACGGTGAAAATGGATGGGGTTAGTGTATAGTACATAGGATGTATAAAAGTATGTAAGAAAATGACATGTGGTGTACTTATTGAAGTCAAAGGACACAGAGTGTAATTTATAGTATAAATAAAGGACAATCTGTGTAATTTACTCTATTAATTTTTACATATTTTGAATTTTATTTTCTATCCTTAGTATATATAATATATTTTTACACCTGTAAAATATATACATAAAGATTTAAAATTTTTATTTATTAATATTTTTTACCACATGTGTATTACACAGGTTCTAAGCTAGTTATTAAATAAAAACTAAATATTTCATTTTTGAAACATATACCCATTTCTTTAAGTAAAAGTCATACATTATATTGTGATCTTAGATATTTACATGTAGAGCCAAAGAGGTTGTGGTGTAGTGTTTGGGGTGAGACCTGAAATCCTAAGAGAGTCGGGTTTAATCCTTGACACCACCATTAATTTCTGAGGCATGCAAATGAGATCTAGTT
Source organism: Smallanthus sonchifolius (assembly GCA_023525975.1). Lineage (NCBI taxonomy): Eukaryota > Viridiplantae > Streptophyta > Magnoliopsida > Asterales > Asteraceae > Smallanthus > Smallanthus sonchifolius. The sequence continues at coordinate 55,368,784 of CM042033.1, read as the reverse complement.
CTTAGGCTGATGCACCAGGGTTTTACCCACGCCTCGGCTCTCCCTCAAGCCCTGAAGGGGCCAAATTGGGTGGGATTTTTCCTTCGATGCTCTCCAACTTTGACGTCAAGTGGGCCCGGTTAAGATAACATATTGGCCGAAGTTGGACGAGTCTCTCCCATGTAACGGGGGGTTCGACGTCACAACATTCAATTTCGCCGTTAAAAAAAAAGATATTTACAGGTACACCTACAACTACAAATTGCTAAATCTTGAACTCAAATCAAAATCCGACACTTGCAAGTGATCTCATCCGCACAAGTCAACTTCACTGTTCTTCCCGAACGCGGTAAAGTCAAGTCAACGCGTTTCAACACTCCAAATTCCACCATATCAATTCAAGTCAATCGTAAAATGCGTACTTGTGGGAGCAGGTAATTCATCATTTCTGGGCCCCCTCATCTTACCCAACAATTTTTGTTGCAACAATAGGCAAATTTTGTATTTAAAAGGGTCTTTGTGTGCTCTTAATTGATTATTTTAAAATAAAGTTTGATTCTTTTATGATGATTGCACTTGATTCTGCACGTTTTGGGCATCTCTAAGATAAAACCTTTGGTAAAAAGTGACCATTTTGTTGTCAATTTTGGTGAAAAAATGTTTTGATGTTTCTCCCATGGGGTTCTCAATTTCATCATGGGTTTGTGTTATACTCTTACTTTTATTAAACTCTTGCATCTTCCAGCAAAAATGGTTTGTGTTTGGCACCAAGGTGTGTCTTCCTACTGTTTCATAGATTTTGTTTTTTTTTCTTGATTTTTCAACTTAAATTCAAGAATATGTTTTTATCCATTTTCAGGTTTATATTGTTTATATGGGACATAATACTCATACTGTCCCAGAGCTTCTTCAAGAGACACACCATGGGATTCTCTCACAAGTCCTTGGAAGGTAGGAATTGTATGTGTGTGATGTGATCAAGTATATAAAATTTATGAAATTAAAAAAAATAAATGAAGCAAACTTCTCTGCAACTTGTTAATAGTTTTTTTAGTTGGAGACACTAAATGGCCAAACCGAGTGGAGTATAATTTGACTATTTTCATTCTTATTAAAGATACATTTTGACTTCAATTGTCAAAACAGTTTTAGAATCCAAAGTTAGAATTTCCTTTATATGTAGGATCAAAACTACTCTTTTGGTAGCATTTTACAGGCTTATGTATGGGTACTAATTTTTGTTCCAAATAATTAGATGTTTGTATATATTGGATTTGTTTTGTTTGACCATGAAAGTCAAAACAATCTCTAGTATTTGCTAAAAAACTAGAACATGAACCTAAGACCAATATAATGAAAAATGAAAGAACATGGCCAAATGAGTATCGACCCGTATAACTATTTGTTATTGATTTATATAGCAAAGAAGCTGCGGCAAAATCGATTGTATATAGTTACAAGCACGGGTTTTCTGGGTTTGCTGCAGTTTTAACCCCAACTCAAGCAATATCGATTGCAGGTATTTTTTTTAAAAGACTTGGTTTTGCCATCCTAAAAGGGCTTGCGGCGCAGCTTGTTGCCCGTTTGCCTTGTATTTCGATGTAGTTTTTAATGTTTCTAATAAATAAAATAAAGAGAAAAAAAATTCTATTCATGTCGACGAATCATTCTCGATTCTAATGTAGTTAGTATTGCGAATTTGAAAGCTCACTTGAGTCAACCAAAAATAGAAAACAACTTTTTCTGATTTTAGCAACCAACTTTAACTTTGTCGCTAACTCACACTCTCTTACGGATTTTAACAACCAAATTGCATTTGATTATCGGTTGTAAGATAGTTTCTACTGTATTTAGTGATTAATATAAAGTTGGTTGCTAAAATCGGGTAAAGTGTGACATTGCTTTCTATTTTTGTAGTTGCCCAAGTCAGTATGGATAAATATGTTGTATTCTTTAATAAAATGGAAATTGTAGCAAAGAGTACAAGAAACAAATTAAATAGAATAAGCATAGGTGCTAAAACCATAAAAGAACATCAAGTGTTTATAAATTTGGTAAATACTAAGTTCACTTCTATAGTCAAATTATGTCAAAAAGTTGTATCTATTCACAATCAAGTGAAGCCAACGATCGTGTAATGCGTACCAACGAAAGAATTGGTTCTTATTATTTGATGTATGCAGATTTACCGGGAGTTGCTCGTGTGATTCCCAACAGAATTCATAAACTTCACACAACAAGGAGTTGGGATTTTCTCAATGTGAATCCTCATTTGGTCAACGGGATACTCTCCAAATGTCAATTGGGTGTTGGGTCTGTCATTGGTGTCCTTGATAGTGGTAAGTTATAGTATGACTTTGACTTTTGAAGTCAAACAAAATGGTTTTCGTCTAGAAATTCTTTAGATTTTAAAGAAAGTATTTATAACAACATAAAACGTCAAATCCAAGCAGTTTAAAAAGAATTGCGTTGCTATGGCATCTTTATTAATCAACAAAGATTCATAAAGCAATTAGTTTGACATCAAAACTCAAACTGTTTTGACTTTTCTTTTACCAGGAATATGGCCCGAATCTAAAAGCTTTAACGATTTCGGAATGAAAAAGGTACCATCACAGTGGAAAGGAATATGTGAGGAAGGAGAAAGATTCAACAAATCCAACTGCAATAGGTTCAGTATATCCTTGCTACATAGAATGACAAAGTAGTTAATTATTTAAGATTACTTAACATAAAGAGTTTAATAAACTAATATTTTCCCATAATATGGCAAAATGTATTTAGTATCAACTAGATTTCTTCTAAAAAAAGTGAACTTTATACTTAACTTATGGGTGTTTAAATGCAATTTTTTTAAGAAAGTATGAGTTTTTTAGTTTAACTTAATACAAATACTGTATAAAGTTTGACTTTAGACGGTCAAAGTTGACCCTCTTGGATGTATTTAGAAATTTACAATTTTGAATCTTCAATATCCATAATTTGAACTTACATTATATTCTAAAAATAAAAACTTATTGAATTATCTGTGACAAGTTACATATCTTCCTGTCCAGAAAATTTGAGAAAGAAATTTTTTTGACTTGGACCTTTTTGCAGTTAAATGTATAATTTTAGGATTCAAAATTTAAAACATACTATGAAAGCTTTCTATAAAAATGATTACTGTATCGAATACATAATTCACATTGTTCTTGTCTCAGGGTTATCGAATAATGATCAAATTTGCATAAATCTACAGTTTAAAATCTTGTTCACTTGAATCCAAAAGTCAAAGTCAGACCAAGTTCATGTTCTTATTTTGACTAAAATGCAATATTAAATAGGAAAATCATTGGTGCACGGTGGTACGTTAAGGGATACGAGGCAGAATTTGGAGATTTGGACACAAGTGATGGTTCTGAATTTCTATCACCGCGTGATGCATATGGTCATGGGACCCACACGTCCTCCATTGCAGCTGGGGCAGTAGTAAAAGACACCAGTTTCTTTGGGCTAGCCCATGGGTTAGCCAGAGGTGGTGCACCATCATCTCAGCTGGCCATATATAAGGTTTGTTGGGCCACTGGTGGTTGCAGCTCGGCTGATATTCTTGCTGCATTTGATGATTCCATCCATGATGGTGTGGATGTCATTTCTGTTTCTTTGGGCACTTCTCCACCATTTTCTACATATGTTGATGACCCGTTAGCCATTGGCTCGTTTCATGCTGTGGCTCGTGGGATCACTGTGGTTTCTTCTTGTGGGAACTCGGGCCCGTATCCTCAAACAGTAACTAACACAGCTCCATGGATTATAACCGTAGCTGCAAGCACCATTGATAGAGCTTTCCCCACCTCCATTACGCTTGGAAACAATCAAACGTTTGTCGTACGTGTTTTTTTCCTTTATGTTTAACATGTTTCATTATTCATCCTAGGGGTGCGACAATTTGAATGCATTTACTTATGATTTGGTCAATTTGGGTTATATTTTATCTCTAAGGGGTCAAATTTGTCAACAAAAACATTAATTAACAAGGGAATGTGCCAAACGTGTTGAAAGTTGCCCAAAGTGTACTTTTTAATACATACAACCAATTAAAGAGTTTTATTACACAAATTACATTATTATTGCAATAATATTTTTTTGTAATCATATTTAACACATTCGTTATCTATAATTCTTTATAAATATGGCGAAAGGGTGTTTACGGGTCAACCAGACCCAAATTTTTTTGTTCAAACTATAAAATGGCCTGATTTGTCCTGTTACCCAACCGCCTGACCATTTGATTACCCCTACATGTTATGTTGATTTAGGTCTAGCTTATTCTAAATAAGGAGGTTGGGTGGGTTAGTAATGGGTCAAGTGGGTTGCTTTGACCAACACCTCTCTTGGATCTTTTGATATGAAAATATGAAATAATCCAAATATTTTTATTTACATGGTCAAACATTCTATATTTCAACTTTGAACTGGTCTAATTTGTTATTTTTTTTACAAATTATGATAAATAAGAACCAATAATAACAATGTTCGGGCCGAATTTACAAGAAAGCACATATCAACATTGGATATGAAAAGAATCTGGTTTGACCTTAAAAGTCAAAGTGAAAGCAGAATCATCATATGCAGGGTCAAGCTTTCTTTACAAGGAAACATTTTGACAAGTACTACCCTTTCGTGTTTGGTGAAGATATTGTTGCTGATGGTGCAGACGAGGACGATGCAAGGTCCTTTTCCGTAATTCACTAACCTACAAACAAGTCTTGATGTTATTTTTATGTTCCTAGTATATGTTTTTTCATTGCAGAAGTTGTGAAAGCGGGTCACTAAATGAAACTTTAGCGAAAGGTAAAATCATTCTATGTTTCCAGTCTCGTGCAAGGAACTCGGCTGCCTCGACTGCTTACAATGTTCAAGAAGTTGGCGGTGTGGGGATCATCTTCGCGCAGTATCCAACCAAAGACGTCACTTTGACTTTTGTGATCCCGTGTGTTCAAGTTGACTTTTCAGTTGGAACATCTCTAGTTACTTATACCGAGTCAACCAGGTTTGGTTAAATTCACCTAGTTTCGATAAAAGCAATAGATTTAGAATTTTAGATTGATTTGCAATGATTTTCATTCACAGTAATCCAGTTGTGAAGATTAGCATCACGAGAACGATTATCGGAAAACAAACGTCTCCCGAAGTTGCGTTTTTCTCAGCCAGAGGACCAAGTTCACTTTCTCCAACAGTACTCAAGGTAATTCCCTTGACTTAACAAAAGACAAACAGATTAAGTTTGACTTTTTGGATTTTGACTATATCTTAAAGTCAAACTGTACATTACAGCCTGATGTAGCTGCTCCGGGAGTTAACATATTGGCATCATGGTCCCATAATCAAGACCCGTCACTCGACTTCAAAATAGAATCAGGGACTTCCATGGCTTGCCCCCATGTTTCCGGCATTGTTGCCCTTCTCAAATCAATGCATCCGACATGGAGTCCCGCAGCTATCAAGTCGGCCCTTGTCACAACAGGTAACAGTACTTGATCTTAACAAGCATTTGTATGTCGTTTTCATGATTAAATTTTTTTGGGTAATGTAGGTTCTATAGAGGATGCAAATGGTCAGCCGGCTGTTGCAGAAGGAGCTCCACACAAGCAGGCTGATCCATTTGACTATGGAGGGGGTCATGTGGACCCCAACAAAGCTGTAAACCCTGGTCTCATTTACAACATGACAACCAAGGATTACATTCGTTTCCTTTGTGCCATGGGCTACAACGACAGTGCTATAAGCTCGTTATCAAACCACCCACACTTTCATTGCCCTCGGAAAACAAACTTTCTACAAAACCTTAATCTCCCGTCTATCTCAGTTCCGGAGTTGATAAAACCCACAACGGTATCAAGGACCGTGACCAATGTAGGCTCTACTTCATCTCAATATGTAGCGCGAATTGAAGCACCGCCTGGCACGAGTGTTGTGGTGGAGCCATCATTCTTGTTCTTCAATGCTACGAACACTAGGTTGCGGTTTAAGGTAAGAATTCGACCATTGGTGAGGGTGCAAGGGAGGTTTTCTTTTGGATATTTGGTATGGGAAGACGGGATTCATGTTGTGAGGACGCCCTTGGTAGTTCGAGTTGTCATGGAGAAATCATATTCTCAAGTATAAGTTTCTATCACTTCTTTGTTCATCCAATAAAGACACAATATTATAGGGATGCCCACTCTTTTTGGTCTAAAATTGTTTTTCACTCTCTAACCGATGTATTATCTCTAATCTAGTCATAAATACACATAAGTGTTTGAATATATATTACAATAAGCCTCACACATCTTTTGGTTTTAATTACAGAAGACGAAGAGAACTTAAAAATCACTCTTTTGGTTCATGTGTGGTAAGAATATGTTTCACATTTACGCCTAAAACACTACATACGACAACGTTGACACTGACATGTGACCTTAAAAGGTCGCATACTAAGCAACGTTACCAAGAACGAGTTTAAAAACGTTTTGAACGTTGTACCACGGTTAAGATTACACAAATAATTATTTTGAAAACAAATGAATACCAAAAAATCTTTATTATTATTATTTGGAGAAATAATAACATTATTTGATATTAAGAATAATATCAAATAAATGTGTAATATAAATAATAATGTTTATTCACTGTTAAGTATAGTGGTGAAAATTCCTAACATGACTCGAAGCACGACACGAGTAAGACACGAAAATAAACAGGTTTTGGACGGCTAATATAATCATTTATTAAACAGGCCAACCGAACACGATTCATTTAATAAATGGATTAACTCAAACACGACCTATTTAATAAACGGGTTGACGTGTTAATCTATTTAAGTTTAGTGATTTCTAAAAAATCCTATTTCGATTTTAGAAAGAGTTATTGAAAAATGTTTATAGTTAACATTTGACATGCTTATTTTTAGTTTCCCTCCTATTACTAACACAAAAATTTGAAAGGTCGGTGAGTACTATTCATGCTAAGCGATTTGATAGGTCCACATGTAAGCACGTGATTGGGTCACGTTTAAAATCAATTAAATTTTGAGTTTTAACTTTTAATATTACTTTATCTACATAATTAAATTTTGATAAATTTTATTTTTTTCTTATAACTTTTAAAATTTGATGTTTTTAAAATTTTCGAATATACCGTTGTGGCGTGTTTATTTTTATCTCCGTTTCGGTGTAAGTTTCGTGCAAAACCGACCCGGGTCAAATATAACATATTTTTATATTATTTTCACCATAAGGTAATGTTTTTCTAAATTCCGAATATACCGTTGCAACGTAGCCATTTCTACGTGTGTGTGATATGGATTTTATTCAAGACCGTACCCCACAATACGCGGCCAAAACCCATGGGTGAAATATGATAATTTTTTTGTATTTTTCACGACCACATAATGTTTTTTAAAATTGCGGTTATACTTTTGCGACGTACCTATTTCTGTCTACGTTTAGATGTAAATTTCATTCAGAACCGAGCCGGTGCAAAACGTGGCCAAAACCTACTAGTTTATCTACAAGTAAAATTAAGCTTCTAAGGATAGAGTATGTTAGCGGTGTAATTCTTTCACCAGCAAGTCGACTGGTGGAGGCGGTAGTAGTATCCCAACCAGTTGGGTTAGGATGCTAATTTCTTGTATTATTTTGTATTTGATTTATTCAATACCTATTAAGCCGAGTTAGGGTTATCAATGTAATTCAAGTTTTGATTGAGTTTCTTGATTGGAGTTAGCCAGTGATTTACCGATTCACAACTTGAATTGGTATCAGAGCCAATCAAGATCCAAACATCATACTACGTTATGTGGAAGAAGCTGTCGAAGGTCACGTCTGAAACATCAATCGATCAAGAACCACAAATGAAACAACACAAACTGATCAACATAACCTGGTCGATTCTTGCACATGTCATCCTCTCTATCAGAAGTCGAGAACCTAGAACTTCTGATCGAGAAAAACGCTGCTGTTGAAGATAATATCCAGACCCACAAGATCGACAGAAATCACAGCGGACCGGACAAAGAACATGTCACGCTGATTACATATAGTTGACGAAATCGAAAGAACACGATGGGAGATTCTTCAACCCCACCACCGACCAGCAACACGAAAGAATGTAGTTCCACTACTTTTCATTTCACGATGTTGACCGCTTCAAAGTACATATTCTGGGCAATCAGAATGAAGGCGATATTCAATGTGCACGACGTTTGGGACGTGATACAACCTAGAATGCAAGACGCAATTTCAGTCGATTACTAAAACACATATAATGCAGGTCGGGAACATGGAAACCGCAAAGGAGATGTGAGCAGCCATTACAACCCATCACTTAGGTGTCGACCGAGTGAAAGAAGCTAAGTTACAAACTCTCATGACTGAGTTTGATAGCCTGAGAATGAAGGACACAAAAACTATTGACGAATTTGCATGCAGACTCTCTAGCATTGTATCCAAAATAGGAATCTCTTGGTGAAAGTATTGAAAAGAAAAAGATGATTAAGAAATTCTTTACTAGCCTTCCAAGGAGGTTTATCCGCATAGTAGCTTCGCTCGAGCAAGTCCTTGACTTTAAAAATTTCGGCTTCAAGTATGTTGTTGTAAGTGTGAAAGCTTATGAAGAAAGAATAACGAATGAAGAAATTCAAACCGAAAGCCAACGAAAACTGATGTTTCCGGCATTGTTGCACTTCTCAAATCAATGCATCCGACATGGAGTCTCGCGGCTATCAAGTCGGCCCTTGTCACAACAGGTAACAGTAATCGATCTTAACAAACATTTGTATGTCGTTTTCATGATTAAATTTTTTTAGGTAATGTAGGTTCTATAGAGGATGCAAATGGTCAGCCTGCTGTTGCAGAAGGAGCTCCACACAAGCAGGCTGATCCATTTGACTATGGAGGGGGTCATGTGGACCCCAACAAAGCTGTAAACCCTTGTCTAATTTACAACATGACAACCAGGGATTACATTCGTTTCCTTTGCGCCATGGGCTACAACGACAGTGCTATAAGCTCGTTATCAAACCACTCACACTTTCATTACCCTCGGAAAACAAACTTTCTACAAAACCTTAATCTCCCGTCTATCTCAGTTCCGGAGTTGATAAAACCCACAACGGTATCAAGGACCGTGACCAATGTAGGCTCTACTTCATCTCTAAATGTAGCGCGATATGAAGCACCGCCTGGCACGAGTGTTGTGGTGGAGCCATCATTCTTGTTCTTCAATGCTACGAACACTAGGTTGCAGTTTAAGGTAAGAATTCGACCGTTGATGAGGGTGCAAGGGAGGTTTTCTTTTGGATATTTGGTATGGGAAGACGGGATTCATGTTGTGAGGACGCCCTTGGTAGTTCGAGTTGTCATGGAGAAATCATATTCTCAAGTATAAGTTTCTATCACTTCTTTGTTCATCCAATAAAGACACAATATTATAGGGATGCCCACTCTTTTTGGTATAAAATTGTTTTTCACTCTCTAATCAATGTATTATCTCTAATCTTGTCATAAATACACATAAGTGTTTGAATATATATTACAATAAGCCTCACACATCTTTTGATTTTGATGAAGAGAGCTTAAAAATCACTCTTTTGGTTCATGTGTGGGAAGAATATGTTCCACACTTACGCCTAAAACACTACATATGACAACGTTGACACTGACATGTGACCTTAAATGGTCGCATACTAAGCAACGTTACCAAGAACGAGTTTAAAAACGTTTTGAACGTCGTACCACGGTTAAGATTACACATATAATTATTTTGAAAACAAATGAATACCAATAAATCTATATTATTATTATTATTATTATTTAGAGAAATAATAACATTATTTGATATTAAGAATAATATCAAATAAATGTGTACCATAAATAATAATGTTTATTCACTGTTAAGTATAGTGGTGACAATTCCTAATATGACTCGAAGCACGACACGAGTAAGACACGAAAATAAACAGGTTTTGGACGGCTAATATAATCATTTATTAAACAGGCCAACCGAACACGACTCATTTAATAAATGGATTAACTCAAACACGACCTATTTAATAAACGGGTTGACGTGTTAATCTATTTAAGTTTAGTGATTTCTAAAAAAATCCTATTTAGATTTTAGAAAGAGTTATTGAAAAATGTTTATAGTTAACATTTGACATGCTGATTTTTAGATTCCCTCCTATTACTAACACAAAAATTTAAAAGGTCGGTGAGTACTATTCATGCTAAGCGATTTGATAGGTCCACATGTAAGCACGTGATTGGGTCACGTTTAAAATCAATTAAATTTTGAGTTTTAACTTTTAATATTACTTTATCTACATAATTAAATTTTGATGAATTTTATTTTTTTCTTATAACTTTTAAAATATGATGTTTTTAAAAGTTTTGAATATACCGTTGTGGCGTGTTTATTTTTATCTCCGTTTCGGTGTATGTTTCGTGCAAAACCGACCCGGGTCAAATTTAACAGATATTTATATTATTATCACCATAAGATAATGTTTTTCTAAATTCCGAATATACCGTTTCAACGCAGCCATTTCTACGTGTGTGTGATATGGATTTTATTCAAGACCGTACCCCACAATACGCGGCCAAAACCCATGGGTGAAATATGATAAATTTTTTTGTATTTTTCACGACCACTTAATGTTTTTTAAAATTGCGGTTATACTTTTGCGACGTACCTATTTCTGTCTACGTTTAGATGTAAATTTCATTCAGAACCGAGACGGCGCAACGCGCGGCCAAAGCCTACTAGTTTATCTACAAGTAAAATTAAGATTCTATGGATAGAGTATGTTGGTGGTGTAATTCCTTCACCAACAAGTCGGCTGGTGGAGGCGGTAGTAGTATCCCAACCAAGTTGGGTTGGGATGCTAATTTCTAGTGTTATTTTGTATTTGATTTATTCAATACGTATTAAGCCGAGTTAGGGTTATCAATGTAATTCAAGTTTTGATTGAGTTTCTTGATTGGAGTTAGCCTGTGATTTACCGATTCACAACTTGAATTGGTATCAGAGCCAATCAAGATCCAAACATCATACTACGTTCTGTGGAATAAACCGTCGAAGGTCACGTCTGAAACATCAATTGCTCAAGAACCACAAATCAAACAAAACTAACTGATCAACATAACCTGGTCGATTCTTGCACATGTCATCCTCTTTATCAGAAGTCGCGAACCTAGAACTTCTGATCGAGAAAAACGCTTCTTTTGAAGACAATATCCAGACCCACGAGATCGACAGAAATCAAAGCGGACCGGACAAAGAACATGTCACGCCGATTACATATAGTTGACGAAATCGAAAGAACACGATGGGAGATGCATCAACCCCACCACCGACCAGCAACACGAAAGAATGTAGTTCGACTACTTTTCATTGCATGATGTTGACTGCTTCAAATTACATAGTCTGGGCAATCAGAATGAAGGCGATATTCAATGTGCACGGCGTTTGGGACGTCATAGAACCTGGAACGCAAGACGCAAAGAAGAATGGTATTTCCACAGCCTTATTATTTCTGTCGATTCCTAAAACATATATAATGCAGGTCGGGAACATGGAAACCGCAAAGGAGATGTGAGCAGCCATTACAACCCTTCACTTAGGTGTCGACCTAGTGAAAGAAGCTAAGTTACAAACTCTCATGACTGAGTTTGATAGCCTGAGAATGAAGGACACAAAAACTATTGACGAATTTGCAGGCAGACTCTCTAGCATTGCATCCAAATCGGAATCTCTTGGTGAAAATATTGAAGAGAAAAAGATGGTTAAGAAATTCCTTACTTGCCTTCCAAGGAGGTTTATCCACATAGTAGCTTCGCTCGAACAAGTCCTTGACTTCAAAAATTTCGGCTTCAAGGATGTTGTTGTAAGTGTGAAAGCTTATGAAGAAAGAATAACGAATGAAGAAATTCAAACCGAAAGCCAAGGAAAACTGATGTTTGGAATAAAACGAATCGTATGACTACCTAAGGGGCGAAAATAATCAAGGACGGGGAGAGGAAACAGTGGTATCGGGGACGAGGCCGTGGGTGTTCTAACGGGCAAGATCATGACCAAGGAATCCAAGAATCATCTTCAAGCCGAGGAACATATAAGAAAAAGAATAAAGATCATTCAAAGGTGCAATGCTGAAGATGCGATAAACACGGACACTTTTCGTTTGTGTGTCCTGATAGAAAGCAACAACAAGAAAAAGTAAACGTGGCCAAGATAACTAAAGTAGACCCATCTGTGTTTCTGTACGAAAATGTTTACTTGAACAACAAAACTTTATGAAGGTAAGAATAGGGAAGAAGACATTTGGTATTTGGATAGCGGGGCGAGTAATCACATGACGGGAAACTGTAACTACTTTTCAGAGCTAAACGAAAGGATAATCGATAGGGTTAGGTTCAGGGACGACTCAAGTATTGGGATCAAAGGGAAGGGATTGATTATCTTCCAAGGTAAATCGGGTAAGCAAAGGCTATTGACAAAAATCTACTTTATGCCAGATTTAAGAAGCAATAACATTAGCCTTGGTCAAGCAACTGAGTCTGGTTGTGAAGTATGAATGAAAAATGATATACATGTGGAAGTTTCTCTTTGGGAAATTTGAACCAAGAATCCCTATATGTCCTTTTCTTTGATGATTCATTCGTAGTTGAACTATTCGGAGTTGAACTATTAGTAGATTCATCTTGGCCAACATTGAATGATTGCTTAATTACTGGAGTGGACTCAACTTGTTCATTTGTCTTTTCAATATAAGCTAGGTTTTCCATAAACTTCCCATCACCAGTAGTATAAACATGTTTAGATTCATTACCAGTAGGTGGCTCAGAGTCATTTAAATCCTCATCATTATCACCATCAGAGTCAGTTGAATCAGAATCTGCAGACTTAGCACTACCATGTGTTAGGAATCTATGTACCAGTTTTAACTTTTAAAACAGTTTTATTAATCAAATTAATTTAATAAAATCAAATTTGCGTTTAGCGGAAGCAGTTGTACATGTTAGCGGTTCTAAACTGGGATCCCGTCAGTGATCTGATTACACATGAATAGACAATTAAATTAACCAACCATAGCGGGTTAGAAAGTTATACCTTTGACAATTTCCAAAAGACTCGCACTTTGAATCAACGAGCGTCTCGCTAGTGACACGTACACGAAAAACCCGCAATCAACGAAAAACCGTCAGACACTTTTTTGCGCATAACCGATTCGAGGTGAACCCGGTTCACGGCTCCAACGACTCCAGGAGGGAGGAGGCGGCTCGGGGTTGCTGGTCCGGTGGCGATAGCGGTGGAGGCTGATGGCGGCGGAGTGGCGCGGTGGTGGTGCGGCGGTTTCCGATAGTCGGTCAACGGACGGGAGGAGGGTGCCGGCCGGTTGAGGTTTGCGCAAATGGGAGAGGCCAAAAATCTTGGTTTAGGGTTTTGATTAAGTTTGTATTTATAACCCCCATAATTACAAACCACACCCCGGGTAATTAACAGTTAATTCCCTTTTGTAATTAGCAGTTAGTTACATTTAATCCTCGCACTTTTCTAATTACAAATCATTAGTAAACCACAACCGTTTAACTTTTAAGTCTTAAACCTAAAACCGTTTAAACCTTCGTCTTTTAATTATTTCACTAAATAATTAATTAACGTATTAAACCGTTAAATATTGCACTAAATATATATCTACCAAATAATAAATCCGCGTTTCGTGAACTATAACGTTTACGACTAAACGTTATTAATTTCTCGTTGTCTAAGGTGTAACCCTTTAGATCGTACCTCGATAGTAACGTTGATATTATCGATGATCGGACATCCAATATCCAACAATCTCCCACTTGGATGATTCATCTATTGATCATCTCAACGTAGACAATGGTGGACGCCTAGCTGCATCTCATTGTCCCTAGCAAGGCATGACGCATTACAATCATCACTGCTTCCTTGTGTTCAAGTAACTATTACATAACCAAGTATAACAGTCATGGTAAACTTATCTATTTATCCTTTCTGTTTAGGGCATCCGTTGAACATGAGACATAGATACTGATCATTTCTCATATGTTATTCAACCATTCTTGTTCTCGTATTCAAAGTGGTCTAACAAAATTCACTAAGTTTGAGCGTGGCCACGCGTTTTACACTAGTTCGAATTAACGAGGGCGTCATAATGTCCAACTCCTAATTAAAAGAGAACAAAATTCCTTTGGCTACATACAACTCCCACTTAACTTCATATTTATTCTCAATCATACCCTTATTACTGCCTTTCATGGAACATCATTAGATATGGTGAAAGAACAACTTTAGTTAAAGTTAGTTCAAATATGTTCCTTGGGTCAAGGGACCATTAATCTTACCATATTCAAAACTTCTTATGATAGAAGCATGAAGATATTTTTGAAACGAGTTACGTCTGATATCATTCTCTATTGCATATCTATGAATCTTGGTTATCAACACCTTAAGCTTTTATTTTGTGAGCTAACAAACCATTCATAATAGTCTTACATTCATATTGATTCCCATGAATCTGATCGACTACGGACATTTAGAATACAATATTCAAGGATACTAAAACGTATAAAATATCAAACATAGAAACATTTATTTATAATGCATTTAATTGTATTAAATCAAAATAAAATACCAATGTAACTATAACGTTCGAAAGCACCAAATACTAAATTACAAATCAAGCCCACTATCTAGCAAAATCTAAGGCATGTCATGTTAGCATGTTCCTCATGTTTAGCTTGAGGCATAGGCTTAGTGAACGGGTGATGTAAGGTCAAATACCCAATGCTTAAGTGTCAGTTTTTATAGTTTTAAGTGTCAGTTTTGTATAGTTTTATGCGTTTTACTTTGTATATAGAGTCGGTTTTATGTTGGTATTTGTGTCTGAGTCTATTACAGGTTAAAGATGCTAAATGATCGGATAACGATGCATAATGGAGAAGGCATGAAAGTACATGGGGTGAAAGTGTAAAATACCAAAGTTTCCTAGAAAGTCAAGTCTTCGCGGTACGCGAAGACTGGGTGAGAAAATCTCGCGACACGCGAGGAGAAGAAAAACAGGCCCGACTAAATTGTTCTTCGCGCCACGTGAAGAACTAGCCAACGAAGTTCGTGACAAGCGAAGGGCCTGCGATTCAGGAAAAGACCTAAATTCTAATTAAACGGAAATCCAACCCTAATTCGCAAATAACTTTCATTCAGACGAATTTGGAGCAGCTAAGGGCGATTTTCAGTGACAAGAGGAGTTCTAGATCAAGTATTGAAGCTATGCTCGCGTGTCTGACAAGCATGCATGGCTAAGCTGCGTGTGGCTTCCTCCGAGCGGATGGTTCGTATAGGGTTTATGTTTGATTCAATTTGTTTATGTTTTGGATCTTGTTAGTTTTTGACACAAACTTGATGGATTGATGTATTAGTTGATTTAAACAGTTTATGTGTATGCTTTGAGTTTGATTGCTTTACGATCTTGTTCGGTTGATAACAAAACCTTGTAGCAGGGTTGGGTGACTAAAGGAGGTAACTTGGCATTGATAAATTGGGTAGTTGGATTGTACTGGTTTGTGACGAAACTAGTCGTATAGGTTGCTGACAACAATCTGTCTTCAATTACTGTTTAACTGATTTTCCAACACTATGTATATGTGGTGTCCAATGAAAAACTGAGTTTTGCATAAACCTAGAACCTGAAGTTTGGAGGGAGCTACATCTTTATTTGATATGTGTTTTAATTAAAATTTACTAAACTAGGCAATTATATCTTTCCACTGTTTCCCTGTGGATTCGACAACCCTACTTCCTGTCTACAATCTAAGGTATCTAAGTTGTAGTTTTTATATGTGTATTTGAATGACCTTGAAAACGCGATCAAAATGGCGCCGTTGTCGGGGAATCGGTGCACTTAGTTTTGTTGCTTTAGTTTAGTTGGTTTTTCTAGTTTAGTTGATTTTGATTCTTTTAACAAAAACCCAAAAAGATTTTTCTTGCTTTTATTTTTATTTTTGTTTTGTTTCGTTCATAACTACTTGGGTGTGCTACTTGTGGAGGTCGGCATGGACATGAATTATAGTAATGACCAATACTACTATGAGCCATGCAATAACTGTGGTATCACTGGCCATTGGGCTCAAGATTGCCCAAGGAACAATCAATATGGTGGTGGCCCTGAGTATCAAAGCTATCAGGAGAATTGCAATCAAGACTACCACCCGAGCGGGCCACCTGAACAAGACAACTATCAGTCTAAATTCGATGCCATCCGGTCAGATATGAAGGAGCTAGCCAAAGTGGTGCATGAAGTGGTGAAACAACAGGATAGCCATGCAAAGCATCATCAAACCTTGTTAGATTAATTTGTCCACTTGGCTGAGATAGTTGTAATGCTCGTCAAAGAATCAGGTAAGCCTTGCAGTGCATATCAATCCTCAGGTTCCCAAACCACCAACAGTGCACACCTCAATGATGTAAGTTTCAATTCTTCATTTGAATTTCATGCTTGTGAACCGGCACTCCTTCTACAGCCGGTGGAATACAGTGAATCTGGATCCGACCCTAATCAGGAGTTTATGTCACAAAATAATTTAAAAGCTGAAAATGTGAATAAACCTTTGAAAATCCCATTTCCTGATACTTTAATCTAACCTGTTTTAAAAGAAAAAGATCTAACACAGGATGAACGATGGGAAAAGTTTGAAAAGCGTAAAATTAACTCACTATTTTTAAACACGCTTAAACAAGATCCTGATAGTGTTGAATGTCTAAATGGTTTGAGTACACGAAAATGATGGCACAAATGTCCCGAACAGATAAAGCTAAGTGTTAGTGTGAATACCGTGTTTACGGGTTCGAAACTCTAAGATCCAGGGGCACCTATTATTTCAATACAAATAGGTAAAATTAAACTGGATAGAGCGTTGCTGGATCTTGGAGCATCTGTGAGTATAAAACCAGGGAGTCTGTATGATCAACATGAATTTGGTCCATTATAGAGAGTGAACACCACTGTGGTATTGGCTGATCAGACTCCCGGATATCCTCGTGGGATTGTAAAGGATGTGATTGTCAAGGTAGGGGAGTTTTACTACCCAGTGGATTTCTTGATGTTGGATTGTCTCAGGAACACAGAACCAACCATTATTTTGGGTAGACCGTTCTTGGCCACTGCGTAGGCAGATATTAACTGTGATGAGGGAACAATAAGGATGAGGATTGGGGTTCAAAAAATGAGTCTTCAGATATTTTCAAACTTACCAACCCCGAAAGCTAACAAATGTGGATCACCTGAAAAGGTGAATCACACAGTCGAGAATGCTTGTGTTGTAGGTGACAGGTCAGCTGAGCGGAAGGATGGAGAGACTCCAAACACTGGGAAGAAGAGGGTCAGAAAGAGGAGGTGGAAAGGAAAGAAACCGCTGGTCCAAGATGCAGAGCGGGAACTCTTTGCTTTGTTTGTGAAGGCTTGGAGAAAGTTTGATGATGAGCGGAACGTAAGTGTGGGGAGGGAGGATTGCAAGCATCCCACCCAACCACCATGATGCAAGTAAGGTACACCGCGTCTGGCTGTAGACGTTAAACTTAGCGCTCTTGGGAGGCAGCCTAAGGTTAGTATGTTTTAAATTCATGTCTAGTTAAATGAACTTTACGGGTGTGTTCAATAGAAACCCTCACGAGACTTCACTCGTCCACTCGGGCTACCGAGGGGTTTAAAAGGCTTGATGCATATGCTAAATGCATCTGTGATTCCTACGAAAGTGAGTTAGGTTTTATTTTCGTTTTTTGTGTTTTTGTGTGTGAACCGGCCAAGTGTGGGGAAGTCACATGGATTATCATGCACGTGGGGTGCAAGTGAGGGTGTGTGCGAGTTTTTGGAGGAAGGAACAAAAATTGGATTTTGAGTTGAAAAATTTTCTAAGTAAAAAAATGCCATAAACTTTCTGTGAACACTAGGTCTTCGCGCCACGCGAAGACCTCTCCTCCAAATTTCGCGACACGCGAAGGAACAAAGTCAAAGGCCGGTCAACTTTCACCTCTTCGCGACATGCAAAGAGTATCTCCCTGTCTTTCGCGACACGCGAAGACCCCAAATTAGGGTTAATTTTTGTAATTTTTTTATTTGGAATTTTTGAGTCGTGTCAGTCCGCCGGGTCTTTTATTTTTATTTGAGTGTTGTTATTGAGTCGATATGATGCTTGTGGTTTTGTTTGAGCTTAATTTTGCAGGTTTTGAGTGATCCACCCGTACTTAATCTTCATTCAGGTGGTGATGTCCGACTTTCCCTTGCTTCTTTTGTACAAAGCAACCCGGTAGCATCTGTGGAGCACGATTGCGAATGAAATGCTATACGATCGTTTATCCAGTTAAGTTTTCTTTTATTTTTGTATTTTTCTTTCGTTTTTGAGTCGCTCTTCCTACATTGAGGGCAATGTAGAGTTTAAGTGTGAGGAGGGGAGACTGAGAAAAAAATTGAAAAATCCATAAAAAGTAAAAAAAATTTCAAAAATTTCTTTAAATTAGAATTTTTGCAAACAAATGGAAAATGATAGTAAAATTGGCAACTTTACATGTGGAATTAATTGAATAATAATGATAATCAAACATGTCTGATTTGTAACATTTTGGTAGACCCAACCGACTTAAGAGCTTAAACATCCTGATAGTGTATCTAGATAAAATTGAATAATTAACTCAGGATGTCTTGTGGGTTCTCATCTTAGGGGTGTCGGTAAGGTCGAAACTATCAATATAGGGTGATAGGTACTTCTATAAGCAATAATTTATAAGTTTTTAAAATTATTTAGCACACACCTTTCTTTTTATGAAAATAAATCCAAAATTTGGTGGCGCCCGCATTCCATACATCCACTATTGCATGAGCTTGAATTAATTACGTTGAAAGCTTGAGTTTTGCCTATGTGTTACCCTTCGGGTTACAAGCTTGGTTGAAACGCCCATGGGCAGACTCTTGTAATCAAATATAGATGACTAAGCGGGACTTATGTGTTACCCTCAGGGATGGCAACCTGGTTGAAACGCCTCTAAGTTAAGTTTTTGTTCTTCATTGCTAAAAAAACTGCAGCCTATGTGTCACACGTCGAGTTCCAGCTTGATTGAAACTCCACTGGGTTAGGTTTATTCATATAAGTAAATAAAATCTTAGATCATTCATCCATCATTCCATAATTCACCTGATTTTGAAAACTTATAAATTAGTGTTTATTGAGGTGGGAAAATCTATATGGTTTAACCCGATTCTAAACATGACCTAGAGATGGGATTAGGCTGAGTAGTAGTTTTCTGAGGGTGAGACCCATAGATATACTGTTGCTTGGTAATGTGTAATATATTAGATCACAGAATTGGGGGCTCGAGATTCGGTGGTTGGGTTTAATCGGATCAAAATACCGATTGTTACAATTAACGTGTTATTGTATTTGTGATATGTTAAGTGAAAGTGTAAAGTGCAAGTTTTTCCGATTATGATTCCATTGCATTATTCTTTTTCGTGACGCAAAAGGTTAAGTGTAGGGATGTGATGTAAGGTCAAATCCCCAATGCTTAAGTGTCGGTTTTGTATAGTTTTATGCGTTTTACTTTGTATATAGAGTCGGTTTTATGTTAGTATTTGTTTCTGAGTCTATTACAGGTTAAAGGTGCTAAATGATCGGATAACGAGGCATAATGGAGAAGGCATGAAAGTACAGGGGGTGAAAGTGTAAAATACCAAAGTTTCCTGGAAAGTCAAGTCTTCGCGGTACGCGAAGACTGGGAGAGAAAATCTCGCGACACACGAGGAGAAAAAAACAGGCCCGACTAAATTGTTCTTCGCGCCATGCGAAGAACTAGCCAACGAAGTTCGCGTCACGCGATGTGCCTGTGATTCAGGAAAAAGCCCTAAATTCTAATTAAAAGGAAATCCAACCCTAATTCGCAAATAACTTTCATCCAGAAGAATTTGGAGCAGCTAAGGGTGATTTTCAGAGGCAAGAGGAGTTCCGGATCAAGTATTGAAGCTATGCTCACTTGTCTGACAAGCATGCGTGGCTATGCTGCGTGTGGCTTCCTCCGGGCGGATGGTTCGTATAGGGTTTGTGTTTGATTCAGTTTGTTTATGTTTTGGATCTTGTTAGTTTTTGAAACAAACTTGATGGATTGATGTATTAGTGGATTTAAACAGTTTATGTGAATGCTTTGAGTTTGCTTGCTTTACGATTTTGTTTGGTTGATAACAAAACCTAGTAGCATGGTTGGGTGACTAAAGGGGGTAACTTGGCATTGATAAATTGAGTAGTTGGATTGTACTGGTTTGTGACGAAACTAGTCGTATAGGTTGCTGACTATCTGTCTTCAATTACTGTTTTAACTGATTTTCCAACACTGTCTATGTGGTGTCCAATGAACAACTGAGTTTTGCATAAACCTAGAACCTGAAGTTTGGAGGGAGTTACATCTTTATTTGATCTGTGTTTTAATTAGAATTTACTAAACTAGGCAACTATCTTTCCACTGATTCCCTGTTGATTCGACAACCCCACTTTCCTGTCTATATTCTAAGGTAGCTAAGTAGTAGTTTTTATAAGTGTGTTTGATTGACCATGACAACACTATTAACGTGTCAGATAGATTTTGATCTGTGTGAACTTTATTTAACACGATGTCTCCTCGTTCCAATATATCTCTAATATAATGAAATCTGATGAGTATGTGCTTCATGTTGTGGTGTGACCTTGGTTTCATTGCCTGATCTATGGCACCAGTATTGTCACACATTATCTCGATCGGTTTCTAAATGCTAGGCATCACATCGAGATCAACAATGAACCTATTCATCCAAGCAGCCTGTGACATTTCGAGTTTTTATTCACGTTTTTATAACATATGTCATGTAATCGTTTTCTATTCAATGAAATTCAAGTGTTTTTATTTAATTTTTGTACAAAGTATATATTTTTAATTTACGGATTTAAAATAATTAAAATTTTATAAGTTTTAAACTTATATAAAGTTTTATATGAAAATCTAAATCTAAAAAGGTTCATAAATAAATAGGATGATCTATAAAATAATTAACTTTTATAAAAATATATATATAATAATATAAGTGTATAAAAACCACTTAAATATAATTTAATTAAAAAGAAATTTAATTAGTTTATAAAAGATAAGGGGCTGTTTTGAAAAGTATTAAACTAAAAGGTTTTAAAACAAAAAATAAGTTAAGGGGCTATTCCTGGTCAAACTAAACCTCAGGGATCTATTTGTAAGAATCTCAGGGACTATCTTAATACAAAAACAAACTCCAGGGACTAGTTTTGCCAACTTCCAATTCGCAATTCCGGTTGTGTCTCCCATGGTCCGGCGGTCCGAGCTATTTTCCGGCGAACCCTCGACACGCCTGTTCCATGCACCTCGACAGCCGAAAAGGGTCCCTCTGACCTCGTCGTCCCCACGCGAGCATAAGCCCCCGACCAATTTGTCGTTTAAACATACGAAAAGTCTGATCGTGTTTGTGGCCGAAAGTCCACGCCGCGCAATTGGCCTCGTCTGTAGACCTCCACGCTTGCAAGACGGCTCGATAGCTTTGTTTTGCCCAAACGAATGTCCAGACACACTCAATTGCATGTCTCATTATCGGGATCGAGCTCGGCTATAAATAGCCATTACCGAACCTGCTCGAGCTCGCCATCCCTCCTCCACCCTCTCTCACTCAAAATTGAAGCCGGCATTGTGTTCGTCGCCTCTGTGAGAAGCTGTGACCAGAATCTCAGAGCCCAATTCATCCCGAAGCCTAGTTTCCCCACTCTTGGTATTTTCGGATTATCGAACCTGTCGTCCAGCACCTTCGCGACCAAGTAGGTACCTCAAATTCGTTCATTTGCCTTTTGTTATCCTCTGGCAAACTATCCCAATCAAAATCGCAACCTCAGACCTTGAGTTACCGGGCAAACCAATGTCCTCGGACACTGGTTTGCCGGTTGCCGAGAACCAGCGACCAATTCGCATATATGGTTATGTATTAAACATCACACACATAACCAGCGATGGGCGATAGCCCGGCTGGTTATGCGTGTGTGTGTTTGTGTCGTAGGTCGCGGGTTCGAACCTGATGGCCTCCGGCCCAACCCATTTTTTTCTGTTTTTATTTTATTTATTCATTTTATCTTATTTTAATATTTTCCCTATGCAATGAAAACTATTACGAGTTGGTTGACTCGTTCGTTTATTTTGGAAACAATTAAACAATTTCTCGTTACACATATTTAACACGTCAAAGTTTTAAAATAATAAATAATAAACCCTATATTTTATAAACTCATTTAAACAAGTTTTAATTCACAAAAGAAAATATATATATAATAATAATAATATAAATAAACAAAATAGTAGTTTTTATAAATATAATATATACTTGGTTAAAAATATAAATATTTAACAAGATTAAATATATATTTTTAGATGTTAAATTTTACTTAAATTCATTATTATTTTACTACAATATTTTGTACAAATAATTTTAAGGAATGTTATTATAAACCTATACACATTTAAATACGAATACACATATACAAACATACAATAATACATATTTATCTACTTAGGATTTCATCGTGCTTAGATTTCAACATCCTTATCACCTACACACGTGGATTAAAACATCCGCAAGCCAGGTGAGTTACATAGCTCCTATTTTACATTTTTACATGCTTTGGGGTGAAACATTATACATGCTACTCATCAAATTGTTTATACGTGTTATACATATGGATTATATGCTTGTTTATCGTGAATTATCTTCGGTGTACATTCATTTATTTTAAACACAAAAAAAACCAACAGTAATATTAATAGATCTATTGTGCCTGACCAGCCCACCCGGTTAGGGTGTTTATTACTGCATACTCGGATATAGCCGCGTGTTATATTCAAACATATCGGATATAGTGGATAACTATATTCAAACATACCGGGCCTAGCTGTTGTGCTATGCTCAAGCGCGTCAATCAAGGTTTGAATTGTGCTTAGATAAACATGAAGGATACAACCATAAATGCTATGTTTAACAAGATAAACAATGAGTTGCAAAACGTTTTTATCTACTATTAATCGGGTTCACAAAACCTATGTACTCACCAACTTTATAGTTGACACTTGATTTAAATAATGTTTCATGTTTGGATATGTGATTGCTTGCTGAAGATTCTACCACTTAAGAACTTATGGACCTAGTTAATTATATCAATGTTTTGGAATAGACTAGGTTATTTGAATTTGTATTGTACTTGAATATTTGTTGTCTTTAATTAAATTAATGAATTATGCAATATTTTAGCTATCATGTGCTTTTGAACAATCATTCCGTTGTCCGCCTCGATGATTCCGCCATCGGTCGGGGTGTGACAGATTGGTATCAGAGCCATGGTTATAGGGAATTAGGTTATTAGACACAATGACCTAGACTATAACCCTAGGACTACCTTTTATGTGTTACGTGCTAAATGATTATCTGCTATGTGAATTATTTGTAGTTAGGTATTATTTGAATTTCCCCAAGTTTGGTACATGAGACTTATACGCATACATACAAGGCTTTAAACACACAATACATACTTTACATACACATTTGACAAACAAACATATGCAAACAAACACACTACACATCCTTATCTATACTCTTTCCTCATCCATACTATTTGCAACATTCCTACATATTTTATACTCATAGACTCACAAGTCTATTAAATTCTTGAAAATCTCGTCAACGACTTAATTTCTTGAAAACTAGTAAAGGACATGTTCAATCCGGAAGGGTGACACCTGTACATTGGGTTTTCTGTCTAGGAAAGCATTTCGTATAAATCCAAATAAATGGACCCGTATGCTTTCCTGGGAATTCCTGAAGTGAGTGTTTACCTATAGGCTAAAGCATGTCTCCTTGAAAGTTTTGAGGAATTACTTAACGTTGATAAGTCATTGTATTCGCAAGAATACGATCCGAACCTAAACTCAAAATTTGGGGACATTATAGTAAGATAGGAAGAACTGGATGAACATGCAAAGCAAATCATTAGTACGGGTGCACACGTAATAACGATTTGTAGTGCATGCGAATCCCGGCAATTCCTATTACGCGAATAATGATCTTTGACATCATCTCCTACCCGGAATAGATGGCTTATTTTCCCCATCAACCTTGAATAAATACACATACATTGGCACACGACATGATGAATCCCACATTTTCTGCTTACATTATTCCCACTATAGCTCATATATATCCACTTTATCTAAAATATCATAAATTATTGTCTTTTCTTATGGTGTTAGAATGCCTCCTCGACGTGCAAACTCTAGCACTTCCAACCCGGATCTTGCTACTCTTCTTGCCCAACTGGTGGGACAAATGACCCAAGCCAATAACAACAGTGACGGGTCTCACAACATCTAAGGAAACGGTGGTACCAACCCGCCTCAATGCACGTTTAAGCACTTTAACTCGTGCAACCCTACAAAATTTTACGGGACTGAAGGTGCTACCAGCCTACTACAATGGTTTGAAAGCATGGAAAGCACGTTCTTAAATAATGACTGTCCCGATAATCTTCGGGTTCGCTATGCCACAAGTGTACTTCAAAAGAGAGCCCTCACCTGGTGGAACGGTGAGAAACGCACTCGTGGTGTTGAGGTTGCTACATCTTTATCATGGGATGATCTGAAGAAAGCCATGACTGATGAATTCTGTCCTCGAAATGAAATGAGGAAGCTCGAGACTGAGTTTTGGGATCTTGCCCAAGACAGCGGGGATAATCTGGCTTACACCACCCGATTTCAAGAGCTGAGCCTACTGGTACCTCATATGATCACTCCCCTTGCTCGGGAAATTGAAAAATACATAGGTGGGTTGCCTATGCAAATTCAGGATGCTGTGTTAGGAAGCAATCCTCCTACACTTGAAGCTGCTATTCGTGTATCCGCTACGCTATCCGACAACCACGTCAAAGCTGGAACCTTAACAAGAAAGGGTTCCAAGAAGGTTGTTTCTACTCTTGCAGCCGTCAAAGATATAAAACCCGAGTCTTCTAACCGCAACAAGAAACGAAAGGGTCGAAACTTCGCAGCTGTAACTCCCACCGCACCTGCTATTCAAGTGGCACCTTTGGGTCAAAACCCAAAACCTTATTTGGGCCCAAATCCCCAATGTCCGACCTGCAAATACCACCATCCTGCCAACTTACCATGCTGAGTGTGTTCAAGCTGCGGACGATATGGACACGTGGTCACTACTTGCCGTACCCGTCCTCCCGCCCATCAAGTTGCTCCAGCCAACCGTCCAAACTATTCTGCACCTCTCAATGGTCGGGCATGTTACGAATGTGGAGACCCAAACCATTTCCGTGACCGATGCCCAAAACTTCATCATCAAGGTGGTCCCCAAGGACGAGCGTTTAATATAAACGCTAATGAGGCACAAGCAATCAACGACGTGATAAATGGTACGTTTCTCGTAAACAATCATTATGCATCCATTTTATTTGATACCGGTGCCGATAGGAGTTTTGTGTCTCTTACCTTTGAATCTCGACTTGCTAAACAAAGAACGAAACTTGACAATTCTTATTCCGTGGAGATAGCAAACAGAAAATCTATTACTATAAATTCTGTTATCCGCGACTGCAATCTAGAGCTTAATAATCATGAATTCTCTGTTGATCTCCTTCCTATGCAATTGGGAAGCTTCTATATTATAATTGGCATGGACTGGTTATCCAAGCACCATGCCGAGGTTATTTGCTACGAAAAGTGCATTCGTATACCTCTCCCTTCGGGCGACACGTTAGTTATTTTCGGTGAAAAACCGTACAGTGGTCTTCAACTCATGTCTTGCACATTGGCACAAAAGTACTTGCGGAAAAAGTACGTTGCCTTCTTGGCCCACGTAGTTGACACGAAAGACAAAGGTAAGAAATTGCAAGATATTCCGATCATTCGAGACTTTCCCGAGGTATTCCCCGAGGATTTACCTGGTCTTCCTCCCCCTAGATAAGTAGAGTTTCGTATTGACCTTGTGCCCGGAGCAACTCTCGTGGCAAAAGCTCCCTATCGTCTTGCACCTTCCGAGATGCAAGAACTCGCAAGTCAATTACAAGAACTCTCATCCAAAGGATTCATCCGACCAAGCCATTCACCTTGGGGTGCTCCCGTGCTGTTCGTAAAGAAAAAAGATGGATCGTTTCGAATGTGCATTGATTATCGTGAACTCAACAAGCTTACAATCAAGAACCGTTATCCTTTACCCCGTATCGACGACCTTTTCGATCAACTTCAAGGTTCAACATGTTTCTCCAAGATTGACCTCCGTTTCGGATACCATCAACTTCGTGTTCTCGATGAAGACATTCCGAAGACTGCCTTTCGGACTAGATATGGTCACTACGAGTTATGGTCATTCCTTTTGGTTTGACTAATGCAACTGCGGTTTTCATGGACCTCATGAACTGCATATGCAAACCTTATTTGGACAAGTTCTTGATCGTTTTCATTGACGACATTCTCATTTATACTAAAACGAAAGCGGAACATGAACAACATCTTCATTTGATTTTGGAGCTCTTGAAGAAAGAACGTCTATACGCCAAGTTCTCCAAATGTGAATTCTGGCTAAAAGAAGTTCAATTTTTGGGACACATAGTCAACGAAAAGGGGATTCATGTTGACCCGACAAAAATCGAAGCGGTAAAGAATTGGAGTACTCCTAAGACTCCTACCGAGATTCGTTCCTTCCTTGAACTAGCGGGTTACTATCGTCGCTTCATCTCAAATTTCTCCAAAATTGCGGTCCCGCTCACTTCCTTGACTCACAAAGGTAAACCTTACGAGTGGGGACCCAAACAAGAGGAAGCTTTTCAAACTCTCAAGAATAAACTCTGCAACGCTCCTGTTCTAACTCTTCCTAGTGGTAATGACGACTTTGTCATTTATTGCGATGCATCCAACCAAGGTCTTGGTTGTGTTCTTATGCAGCGTGGCCAAGTAATTGCATACGCATCACGTCAACTCAAAATCCACGAGAAGAACTATACGACCCATGATCTCGAGCTTGGTGCTGTCGTTTTCGCCTTGAAAATTTGGAGACACTATCTTTATGGCACCAAATGTGTGGTTTTCACCGACCACAAAAGTCTCCAACATATTTTCAATCAAAAAGAGCTTAATATGAGGCAACGACGATGGGTCGAACTTCTTAACGACTACGACTGCGAGATTCGCTATCACCCCGGCAAAGCAAATGTTGTAGCCGACGCCTTGAGTCGTAAGGAACGTATCATGCTTCATAGTGTTCGTATTCATAACGATATCCAAGCCCGCATCCTCCAAGCACAACACACCTCGGTTACCGAGGGAAACATGTACCACGAGATGGCATGTGGTGTGGAACTCTTGCTAGAAACTAAAGCCAACGGCCTGTTGTATTACTTGGATCGTATCTGGGTTCCCGATCGCGACGACCTTCGTATATTCTTGATGAACGAGTCCCACAAAACTCGATATTCGGTACATCCCGGAGTTGATAAGATGTACATGGGTCTTCGTCAACAATATTGGTGGCCCGGCATGAAAAAGGATATTGCCCTATTTGTGGCAAAATGCTTAACTTGTTCTAAAGTAAAGGCCGAACACCAGAAGCCCTCCAGACTCCTCGAACAACCTGAAATTCCCATGTGGAAGTGGGAGAACCTTGCTATGGACTTCATCACCAAACTCCCACGCACTTCTAGTGGGCACGATAGTATCTGGGTTATTATCGATCGACTTACGAAGTCTGCTCATTTCTTGCCTATTTGTGAGGACTATCGAGTCAAGAAATTGGCTCGGATCTACATTGATGAGATCGTAAGTCGCCACGGAATCCCTTTGAACATCATCTCCGATCGTGATTCGCGTTTTACTTCCCGATTTTGGCAATCATTACAATCTGCGATTGGTACTCGTTTGGATTTAAGTACGGCTTACCATCCTCAAACTGATGGACAAACCGAGCAAACAATCCAAACTCTCGAGGATATGCTTAGAGCTTGTGTGATTGACTTTGGCGGCAATTGGAATTCTCACCTACTACAGATCGAATTTTCCTACAACAACAGCTACCACACAAGTATTAACATGGCACCGTTTGAAGCTCTTTATGGACGAAAATGTCGTTCACCGATTTGTTGGAACGAAATTGGTGAAGCACAAATCACCGGTCCCGAGCTTATCCAAGAGACCACCGATAAAATCTCTCTTATTCGTGACAACATTTGAGTAGCAAGGAGTCGGCAAAAGAGCTATGCCGATAATCGACGAAAACCCTTGGAATTTCAAGTTGGGGATATGGTTCTTCTAAAGGTATCACCTTGGAAAGGCGTAGTCCTATTTGGAAAGAAAGGAAAGCTTGCACCTCGATATGTGGGTCCATTCAAGATACTCGAAAGGGTAGGAAAAGTGGCCTACAAACTCGATCTTCCTCCAGAGCTCAGCAACGTTCATCCGACTTTTCACGTATCTAATTTGAAAAAGTGCCTAGCCGACGAGAATCTCCACATCCCTCTTGATGAAGTGCGTATTGACGAGAAAATGCACTTTGTTGAGAAACCCATGGAAATCATGTACCGTGAAGTCAAGAAACTCAAGCGTAGCCGCATCCCCATTGTCAAGGTCCGTTGGGAGTCTAAATGTGGACCCGAGTTCACTTGGGAACGTGAAGAGCAAATGAAGACCAAATATCCGCATCTCTTTTCATAGCCTCCACTAGTTGAATTTCGGGGCGAAATTCCTTTAACATGGGGAGACTGTGACATTTCGGGTTTTTATTCACGTTTTTATAACATATGTCATGTAATCATTTTTTATTCAATGAAATGCAAGTGTTTTTATTTAATTTTTGTACAAAGTATATATTTTTAATTTACGGATTTAAAATAATTAAAATTTTATAAGTTTTAAACTTATATAAAATTTTATATGAAAATCTAAATCTAAAAAGGTTCAAATATAAATAGGATGATCTATAAAATAATTAACTTTTATAAAAATATATATATAATAATATAAGTGTATAAAAACCACTTAAATATAATTTAATTAAAAAGAAATTTAATTAGTTTATAAAAGATAAGGGGTTGTTTTGAAAAGTATTAAACTAAAAGGTTTTAAAACAAAAAATAAGTTAAGGGGCTATTCCTGGTCAAACTAAACCTCAGGGATCTATTTGTAAGAATCTCAGGGACTATCTTAAGACAAAAACAAACTCCAGGGACTAGTTTTGCCAACTTCCAATTCGCAATTCCGGTTGTCTCCCCCATGGTCGGGCGGTCCGAGCTATTTTCAGGCGAACCCTCGACACGCCTGTTCCCTGCACCTCGACAGCCGAAAAGGGTCCCTCTGACCTCGTCGTCCCCACGCGAGCATAAGCCCCAGACCAATTTGTCGTTTAAACATACGAAAAGTCTGATCGTGTTTGTGGCCGAAAGTCCACGCCGCGCAATTGGCCTCGTCAGTAGACCTCCACGCTTGCAAGATGGCTCGATAGCTTCGTCTTGCCCAGACGAATGTCCAGACACACTCAATTGCATGTCTCATTATCGGGATCGAGCTTGGCTATAAATAGCCATTACCGGACCTGCTCGAGCTCGCCATCCCTCCTCCACCCACTCTCACTCAAAATTGAAGCCGGCATTGTGTTCGTCGCCTCTGTGAGAAGCTGTGACCAGAATCTCAGAGCCCAATTCATCCCGAAGCCTAGTTTCCCCACTCTTGGTATTTTCGGATTATCGAACCTGTCGTCCAGCACCTTCGCGACCAAGTAGGTACCTCAAATTCGTTCATTTGCCTTTTGTTATCCTCTGGCAAACTATCCCAATCAAAATCGCAACCTCAGGCCTTGAGTTACCGGGCAAACCAATGTCCTCGGACACTGGTTTGCCGGTTGCCGAGAACCAGCGACCAATTCGCAT
The DNA here is from genome assembly GCA_023525975.1 of Smallanthus sonchifolius. NCBI lineage: Eukaryota > Viridiplantae > Streptophyta > Magnoliopsida > Asterales > Asteraceae > Smallanthus > Smallanthus sonchifolius. The sequence continues at coordinate 55,338,770 of CM042033.1, read as the reverse complement.
ATGTGGTTATGTATTAAACATCACACACATAACCAGCGATGGGCGATAGCCCGACTGGTTATGCGTGTGTGTGTTTGTGTCGTAGGTCGCGGGTTCGAACCTGATGGCCTCCGGCCCAACCCATTTTTTTTTTCTGTTTTTATTTTATTTATTCATTTTATCTTATTTTAATATTTTCCCTATGCAATGAAAACTATTACGAGTTGGTTGACTCGTTCGTTTATTTTGGAAACAATTAAATAATTTCTCGTTACACATATTTAACCCGTCAAAGTTTTAAAATAATAAATAATAAACCCTATATTTTATAAACTCGTTTAAACAAGGTTTAATTCACAAAAGAAAATATATATATAATAATAATAATATAAATAAACAAAATAGAAATTTTTATAAATATAATATCTACTTGGTTAAAAATATAAATATTTAACAATATTAAATATATATTTTTAGATGTTAAATTTTACTAAAAATCATTATTATTTTACTACAATATTTTATACAAATAATTTTAAGGAATGTTATTATAAACCTATACACATTTAAATACGAATACACATATACAAACATACAATAATACATATTTATCTACATAGGATTTCATCGTGCTTAGATTTCAACATCCTTATCACCTACACACATGGATTAAAACATCCGCAAGCCAGGTGAGTTACATAGCCCCTATTTTACATTTTTACATGCTTTGGGGTGAAACATTATACATGCTACTCATCAAATTGTTTATACGTGTTATACATATGGATTATATGCTTGTTTATCATGAATTATCTTGGGTGTACATTCATTTATTTTAAACACAAAGAAAACCAACAGTAATATTAATAGATCTATTGTGCCTGACCAGCCCACCCGGTTAGGGTGTTTATTACTGCATACTCGGATATAGCCGCGTGTTATATTCAAACATATCGGATATAGTGGATAACTATATTCAAACATACCGGGCCTAGCTGTTGTGCTATGCTCATGCGCGTCAATCAAGGTTTGAATTGTGCTTAGATAAACATGAATGATACAACCATATTTGCTATGTTTAACAAGATAAACAATGAGTTGCAAAACGTTTTTATCTACTATTAATCGGGTTCACAAAACCTATGTACTCACCAACTTTATAGTTGACACTTGATTTAAATAATGTTTCAGGTTTGGATATGTGATTGTTTGCTGAAGATTCTAACACTTAAGAACTTATGGACCTAGTTAATTAAATCAATGTTTTGGAATAGACTAGGTTATTTGAATTTGTATTGTACTTGAATATTTGTTGTCTTTAATTAAATTAATGAATTATGCAATATTTTAGCTATCATGTGCTTTTGAACAATCATTCCATTGTCCGCCTCGATGATTCCGCCAGCGGTCGGGGTGTGACACAGCCTCTTTTGCAGCATTTGAAGCGGCAATGTATTTTGACTCAGTGGTGGATTGAGCAACAACGCTCTGCTTGGTACTCTTCCAAGTAATAGCTCCATCGTTCATAATAAACACATATCGCCTTTGTGATTGAGAATCATCTCGATCTATCCAGAAGCTCGCATCAGTATAACATTTAACTGCTAGTTCTTCTTCCAGTCCTCCAAACAACAAGAACTAATCCTGAGTCCTTCTCAAGTACTTAAGGATGTTCTTCACAATTGTCCAGTGACTCTCACCAGGATTCTGTTGATATCTACTTGTCATGCTTAACGCATATGATACATCGGGTCTAGTACATAACATGACATACATGATGGAACCAATAGTAGAACATATGGAACTCTTTCCATCTTCTTCTTTTCCTCATCCGACTCAGGGCACTGCTTGTTACTCAGTATGGTTCCGTGTGCCATGGGCAATGATCCCCTCTTGGAATCTTGCATTGGAAAGCTTCGAATGACATTACTTAAACCTATAAGTCGTTTAGATATATCTCTATAGATCTTTATTCCTAGAATATAGGCGGCTTCGCCAAGATATTTCATCACGAAGCATTTCCCTAGTCAAGACTTTACGTCTTCAAGCATAGGAACATGGTTTCCAATGAGAAGTATGTAATCTACATACTCAATCAAAAAAGTAATGAAGCTCCCACTTGCCTTCCTGTAAACACACGGTTCATCTTCGTTTTTGACAAAACCAAAATCTCTGATTTTCTAGTCAAATCGAAGATTCCAGCTTCGAGACTCCTGTTTCAATCCATAAATTGATTTGTTCAACTTGCACACCCTATTAGGATTCTTTGGATCCTCAAAACCTTCTGGTTAAACCATATAGACATCTTCATAAAGTTGTGGGTTTAGGAACGCGGTTTTGACATCCATTTGTCATATCTCGTAGTCATAATACGCAATAATGGCAATTAAGATCCTAATAGACTTAAGCATGGCTACAAGCTAGAAGGTTTCCTCATAATCAATTCCTTGAGTCTAAGAAAATCCTTTCGCTACTAGCCTAGCTTTGTATGTTTGCACGTTTCTATCCATGTCGGTTTTCTTCTTGAATATCCACTTGTTTCCTCACTCCGACACTCGGGAGGAAGATCAACCAAGTCCCATACATGGTTATCATACATGTATTATATCTCAGTGCTCATGGCTTCTAGCCATTTCTTAGATTCAGAATCTGGAACCGCAGACTTGTAACGAGTAGGTTCAGCCTGATCGATCATCAGGTTGTTGTCGTTTTCGTGAATTCCAACATACCTGTCGGGTTCATGATGATCCCTAGTACTTCTGCATATTCTTGGTGTTGTTGTTGAATCTTGAACTCTTTCAGATTCAGTTTCAACAATCTCATGTTGATCGGTAGTTTCAACTTGAGGTTCGGCTACTCGTGGTTCTCGGACTTCTTCTAGATCCACGTGGTTTTCTCCAATCTCTCGCACAGGCAGTTCCTTCTCCAAGAAGGTAGCTCTGCATTTTAAAAAAACCCGGTTTTCAGTAGGATTGTAGAAGTAGTAACCAATTGTTTTAGGGTGTCCGACGAAAACAACTTTATATCCACGGGGATCCAGTTTATCCGAAGATTCACTAGTAACATAAGCGTTGCATCCCTAGACCCTAAGGTAGGACACTTTAGGTTTCTCCCCATGCCATATCTCATAAGGCGTTTTTGTCCACTTTCTTTGTCGGAACTAGATTAATGATTCTTGTGGCAGTGTCAAGAGCAAAATTCATGAAGGAGTGTGGGAGGTTTGTACGACACATCATAAATCGAACCATATCTAATAGTGTTCGATTTCTCCTCTCAGACACACCATTAAGCTATGGTGTTCCAGGTGGAGTAAGTTGTGATATGATCCCACATTTCTTTAGATGTTCGTTAAACTCTAGACTAAGATATTCACCACATCGATCTGATCGAAGCATCTTAATCGTCTTACCCAACTGATTCTATACTTCGTTCTGGTATTGTTTGAACATTTCAAACATTTCATGTTTATGCTTCATAAGATAAACATAACCATATCCACTGAAGTCATCAGTAAATGTGACGAGGTATCTCTCTCCATTCCTAGACATTGTTCTGAATGGACCACACACATCAGTATGTACGAGTCCTAACAGATCCTTAGCTCTTTGACCGATACTGGAAAAAGGAGCTTTGGTCAACTTTCCACTTAAACATGATTCACATTCATCAAAAGACTCTTGACCGGTGGAATTCAAAATTCCTACGGTTTGGAGCTTCTTTATGCGATTCTTGTGTATGTGTCCTAGTCAACAATGCCATAAATACGTATCATTGAAATCTAATTTTGTACGTTTAGAGGAGATATTGTATAATGCGTTATTGTTTTGGACTTCCATCTCATAAATTCCATTATGAGGCTTTGTAGTAAAGTAAAACAAACCATTCAAACATGTAGAAACAAAATCACCATTAAACGCATATTCAAAACCTTGTTCACACAAAGCAGAAACTAAAACAATATTCCTAGTTAAACTAGGAATGAAAAAACATCGTTCAAAACAAGTTCAAAACCATTAGGAAGTAAAAGAACAAATTCTCCCATAGCCTTTACCGCGACTCTTTGTCCATTTCTAACATGGAGCTCAAAGTCGCCTTGTTTAAGCTTTCTAACCTTCCTTAGTCCCTACAAATCATTACAAATATGAGAACCACATCCAGTGTCAAACACCCAAGATTTGCTAGAAAAAGAGAATATCTCAATAACGAACATACCTGAGGACTCTCCTCCATAAGTTTTCTTCTATTTTAGCTCAGCCAGATATTTGGGGCAGTTTCTCTTCCATTGCCCAGCTTCATCACAATGCAAGGATTTTGGCATCTTTCAGAGGCTTGTTCTTGGAAACAGCCCTGCCTTTTCCCTTGCCCTTGTAACTCTTCTTGCCTTTACCTTTGGCTTCAGATTTCCTAACTCAACCCTCCTTGATCATCAGCACTGGACCAGACTTGCTAGAAGTCGGTATGTTCATCTCGGCAGTTTTGAGCATCATATGAAACTCCAGATGGTCTTGTCCCAAGTATTCATATTATAGTTCAAGGTGAACCGGTCATATAACCTAGGCAGTGAGTTGAGGATTATATCCCTAGCCAGCTCATTGCTTAAAGGAGAGTCAAGATGTGCTAAGTGATTAACATAACCCTTCATCTTCAACACATGAGTGCTAACCGAAGAACCTTCATGCATACTGTTACAGGTTAATTTTATGACTCAGGATCTCGAATTTCAAGTAAGTTTAGTATCCTGAATGCTTACGATACTAATCAAATTTTCTTCTTTTGTCTTTGACTTGTTTTTGCAGGCATTCAATAAGTGACTTAGTCGAACCTTAGAAGTCGGAGATTGACTGGAGAAAACATGCCTTAAAGCTCCTCTAACGGTCACAAGTGGGGACCAAGTTCTCCCTAAGATAATCGGGAAATCAGTTACTTTATTTTTCGTATTTAATTGAGCATGATGATCGTAATAGAACACACAACACACTCTTGAATACTCTCTGTAACACTTAGATACGATCATCTATTGCTCCAATCTTGTAATTTTTGTTATCATCAATAAGAAGAACAAGAGGCAACATGACTTTAGTCACCCCCCGAGGTTTTATGCTGGAGATCCCCAAGTATCAAGGGCTTTCCTCGTAATCACCTGTGTTATTTTATTGCTTTCAATCTTACATTTGCTACAAGAATCATACAAGCACACTTTACTAATTTGATCATGGAATTATCCTTGTTTATTTTTGGTCAAAACAATTTTGCGTCCACCGTGGGGCAAGTGGTGCTTTTCATTCTCAAATTTCTATCTAAGTTTTTATTCAATCACTACTTCTCAAAACTGTTTTCAAAAATGTCATCCCAATCCAAGCTGTCTTCTTCTGCAATCTCATCTTCAAGCTCTAGCTTGAATCAGACTATTCCACCCCCACCATCATCTCAGTAGAAATTGACATTCCGGTCAGAAAGACGACTCCTATTGGTCAGTTCATTCCAAGATTTGGCAGATCCAATGAAGAACGATACTTGTCTCGAATGATGAAATAATTTCTTTGTTCTCACAAGTGAAAAATCAGATGGAACAACAACAGAAGACTAATTAAATGATGATGGGAGAAATAGAAAAGATGAAATCAGAAACGAAGAAGCCAATAGAAGCGACGACCACACCATTAGAGCCTAGGATCCTGAACTTTGATGCCTTAGGATCTCCGCGAACTACATAGGAGATTTCATTACCATGCAGCCTCGAACCGGAACAGTTGATCCAACTCAGGCTACTCTGTCTACTGCCATCAGGGATTTTGGCACTACCCCAGGATCATCATCGCAAAACCATGATTTTGGTAACATTTCGGATAATCATTTTTTAAACACTAACAATGTGCAGGATACAGGGATCAGTCCGATTATTGCAAGAGAACTAAAGAAGCTGAAGGAAATGATTTCCAGTGTAGTCCGACCTATACCTGAAGTATCACCATCAAGTCACATGATCTCTAGATTTGCTTCTCCCATATGTGATTCAGAGATCCCTAAACGCTTCCAGACTCCCAACATGAAGCTGTATGATGGGACCACAGATCCTGAAGAGCATATCGCCCAGTACAGGGAGAGGATGCAAATCATTCCAATCTCTTTGGATCTAAAGGAAGACTGTTCGTGCAAAGGCTTCGGGTCAACTCTAACGGGATCCGCCTTAAAATGGCTACTAAGTGTTCCTCCTTACTCAATTACCTCATTCTCTCATTTAGTTAACTTGTTTAGAGACTAACCAATGATCTATACAGGGTAACTCAAAATTTTGATGAATCTCTCACAGATTATGTAAGCAGGTTTAGTCGGGAGTGCCTGGATATCCCGAATATAGATGTTGCTACTGCGGTCCAAGCTTTCAAAATGGGCTTAAACATGGATTCTCAGATTTACGAGGACCTTGTAATGAACCCATGCAGGAACTTGGATGAAGTCAGGAACCGAGCTCTAAGATTCATAAGGCTCGAAGAGGATAAGAAGATCCAAAAAAGATTCGACGCGCCTTCCAATTATGAATATCCTAACCTAAAATCAGAATCCTCAGCTTACAAACACCACAACTCCAAACCTTATTCAAAACCCGACAACCACAGGATCAACGCTGTGGAAGATGATGAGGAAGAAGAATATCCTAAAATAAATGATTATAGTTTTTCTGTTGACGTTTAAGGTCTAATGTTTACAATGCAGGGTCTCGGAGATAAAGTAAGATGACCCAAGAAGAATGACAAGACCTCCAGTTGGAAAGATAAATCTAAGTGGCGTGCTTACCATGAGGACTTTGGTCATGTAACTGAGGATTGCATTGCACTTCGGAAGGAGATAAGTTACCTTCTGAGCAAAGGACACTTGAAGGAACTCCTTGGCAGAAAAAGAGATAAGAGCCAGGATCATGACAAAAGCCTGCAATGAGCAACATCCCCTCCTCAAGATGCAAAGGTAATTCATTTCATATCTGGTGGTTTTGCTATTTGTGGTACTTCTTATTCTGAAGCCAAAAGACACGCCAAAGAAGCAAAAGAAGAAATGGAAGACAAGCCTATGAGAACATCAACCTTGACTGATCGGAAGGTGATCTCGTTCAATGAGGAGGACAGAGAAAATGTATAAGATCCCCACCACGACAGCTTGGTCATCACCTTGTATGTGGCTAATCATTTTGTTCGCAGGATATTAATTGATGGAGGCAGCTCTGTCAACATCATCCAACTAGAAGCACTAAAGAGGATGGACGTTCCCGAAGCTGAGATTGTCTCGAAATCCTCGGTACTTGTGGGATTCGGTGGAGAAGATAAAAACACAATTGGGGAGATCAAGCTGCCTGTTTATATAGAAGGGGTAAACTCTATCAAAAAATTTTGTGTAATTGACTCGCTATCCTGTTACAACATTATTCTAGGGAGACCCTGGATCCATGATATGAAAGTCGTACCATCAACCTATCACCAATGTGTCAAGATGCCAACCCCTTGGGGAGTGGTGAGGATAGACAATGACCAGCAAGAAGCCAAGGATCGCGATACATCCTCAATGAAGCCGTCAACAAAAACAAGACAAGCATAGCAATTAAAGAAGAAACCATGAGACGTTTTGGAAGCTAAAGAGTAGGATGTCAAGGAAGTACCTCTAGACCTTGCAAACCCAGACGTCAAAGTGCTTTTAGGATCCAATATCCCCAGAGATGTTGAACAAGAACTCCTAGATTTTCTGAAAGGAAGAATGTCAACCTTCGCATGGAAACATGAAGACATGACAGGTATATCTAAAGATATTATAACTCATAAGCTTGGTATAGATAACAGTTTCAGGCCTATACATCAAAAACGGAGAAAATTTGCACCTGAAAGAAATACAATTATCTAAGAAGAAGTCGAGAGGCTACTCAAGTAAAAAATGATAAGAGAAGTAATGTTCCCAATATCGCTAGCAAACATAGTAGTGGTGCAGAAGAAGAATGGGAAATGGAGGGTCTACGTGGACTACACCGACCTCAACAAAGCCTGTCCCAAGGATCCTTTCCCTTTACCACATATAAATTTCATGGTTGACGCCATAGCAGGCCATGAGATGCTGACCTTCATGGATTCCTCATCAGGATCCCAGCAAATTCAAATGGAACCCTCATATAAAGAAGACACTGCTTTCATGACCCCGACAGGTATATATTGCTATACTGCTATGCCTTTTGGTCTAAAAAATGCAGGTGCTACCTATCAAAGGCTGGAGAACATGATGTTCAAAGACAAACTTGGGGACACAATTGAGGTATACATAGATGACATGGTGGTCAAGTCAAAGAAAGCCGATGATCATCTAAGGGATCTCAAAGAAGCATTCAACATTTTGGACAAGTACAACATGAAACTCAACCTTTCGAAATGCCATTTTGGAGTGGGGGCAGGAAAATTACTTGGATATATTGTCACCAAAAGAGGAATAGAAGCAAGCCCCGAGCAGATCAAAGCAATCCTGAACCTGAAATCACTATCAAATACTAAAGATGTTCAAAGATTGACCGGAAGGATAGCGGCACTCCACAGGTTTATTTCATGATCCTCCGAGAGATGCAAGGAATTCTATGATATCATGAAGAAAAATAAGAAATTCGAATGGGATGAAAAACACGAAGAAACATTCCAAGCCTTAAAGAAATACTTATCATCAGCACCCCTATTGGTGAAACAAGAAGATAATGAGCCATTATCTCTATATTTGGCAGTATCCGGAAATGCTGTAAGTGCTGTGCTAGCCAAGGATCATGAAGGGCAAAAGTATCCCGTCTACTATGTAAGTAAAGTCTACTAGATGCAGAAACCAAGTATTCACATCTTGAAAAATTAATTTTCACACTAGTTATGGCATCTACTAAACTTAGACATTATTTCAAAACACATCCTTTTCATGTTAAAACTAACTATCCTATAAAGTGTGTTTTGAGAAAACCAGAAATGTTATGAAGAATGGCAAAGTCGTCTGTTAAGCTAAGTGCCTATAACCTGATATATGAGCCCAGGACTGCGATCAAATCCCAATCACTAGCAGACTCTGTAGCAGATTTTAGCAATGATATTCAACATGAAGCAGACATAGAAGTCCAACAACTAGAAGAAACACAAGAAAAGTGGACACTGTTCACTGGTGGTGCATCTAATGTAAGAGGCACAAGATTAGGTATCATACTAAAATCGCCACAGGGGGACATTATACCTGTTAGGGGTTAATTTTCCTATGCAGGATCCTGAGCGTAATCCGGAATACAAGATCCCTGGTAACTTCGGTATCCTGACCATTACTAACGGTTATTTGTTCTTTATCTTGATTTATGTTCATAGGTAACACATATGGACTTAGTCACTCTTGAAGGCTAGCTCACTACAACGTGGACCACGTGTGAAACATGCGGGAGAAGCTCTACAACGGTCATATTGAAGACTTAGTGGAATCCAGGATTTTCGAATAGTTAGTTAGGATCATATTTGTATATAATCAGCAGTAATATCGAATACGAAACACATCTATACACAACTCGCAACACGCAACACATTCACAAGCTTTGTAACACTTAGATTTTGATCGATTACTGCTCTCATTGTACTCATTTCATTTGATTTATATAAGACTAGGAGGAAAGTTACTTTCAGTCACTTCCCAAGGTTTTATGCCGGAAATCCTTAGGGATTAAGGGCTTCCCTCATACATCATCGTGTCAAGCTTTACTTTTACGTTCATAACTTTGCATTTTGATCAAGCACACTACCTCACATACTAAGTTTGGCTACAAAATTAGATATTATAATTTTTACCCAAAACAATTTGGCGCCCACCATGGGGCAAGTGGTGCTTTTTAACTTAAAATATTTGTTAAAGTTTGCATTCATTTACTATTTTTCCAAACATATTGTGAAAATGTAGTCCCAATCCAAATTGGTTTCTTTTTCAACTCCGTCTTCAAGCTCTGGGTTGAACAACCCTCTTCCTCCTCCTCTGTCATTCTAGAAAAATAATGATAATCTGCCTAAGAAAACTACTTCTGCTGGTTTTTCATGATCTGGGATACCTGTCGGAGGACCTGTGCTTGTTTCAAACAACGACATCCTCAATCTGTTCTCAGAAGTAAAGCATCAAATGAAACAATAAGAAAAGACCAATTAGATGCTGTTCAGGGAGCTTGAAAGGATAAAAGAATCAAAGAAACCAGTGGAAACGACAACCCCGTTACAACCCAGGATCCTGAACTTTGACTATGCAGGATTCTCAGGAAATCATCAGGGAGACATTATCCCCATGCAGGCTGGAACCATTATAGTTGATCCAACCCCATCTGTTAGAGTAACTGCTAACCGGGATATTGGAATCACCCCATGATCCTCATCGCATGATCCTAACATTGGTAACACTTTCAATCAGTTTATAAACGCTAACGACCTTATACAGGATACATGGATCCGTCCAGTCATGGCCAAAGAACTGAATAAGCTGAGGGATATGATCTCCAGTGTACCAGGTGTAGTCCAACAATTACCGAAAGCATCCTCAGCCAGTCACAGGATCTCCAGATTTGCTCCTCCGATATGTGATGCGGAGATCCCAAAACGCTTCCAAACTCCCAACATGAAGTTATATGACGGAACTACCGATCCTGAAGAGCATGGCGCCCAATACAGGGAGAGAATGGAAAACAATCCTATTCCCTTAGTTTTGAAAGAAGCTTGCTTATGCAAGGGTTTCAGATCCACTATAACAGGATCAACCTTAAAATGGCTGCTGGATGTTCCTCCTTATTCAATAACTTCATTTGCTCACTTATTTAATTTGTTTAATAATCAATTCTCTTGCAGCAGAACATTTGAAAGACTAACAAGTGATTTGTATAGGGTAACCCAAAATGCTGGAGAATCCCTTCGGGATTATGTCAGCAAATTCGGCTGGGAATCCCTAGATATCCCAAACCTTGACATTGCTATGGAGGTTCAAGCTTTCAAGATGGGATTGAAGAAGGATTCCCCATTTTACGAAGACCGTGTTGTTAGGGGTTGATTTTCATGCAGGATCCTGAATATAGCATAATCCGGAATCCAAGATCCTGGTAATTTCGGTATCCTGAATATTAATGCTACTAACGATAACCTGTCCTCTACTTCGATTATTATTTGTAGGTAACACTTATGATATTTTTTGTACCCGAAGACTCGCTCATCAAGACGTGGACCACATGGGAAATGTGCACGAAGAAATGAATAACGATCATATAGAGAAGACTTAATCAAGCCATTATTTTTGGATAGTTAGTTAGGTTATCTTTTGTATTTATTTGAGCGATAGATCGATTAGAAAACACATCCACACACTGGAAATTATCTATAATACTTAGCATTCGATCTCATACTGCTCTGGTTGTACTCGTTTACAAAGTTTTTTTATAAAAGATAACAAGGCAGCCCGACGTTTAGTCGGCTCCTGAGGTTTTGTGCCGGAGATCCTGAAGGATAAAGGGCTTTCCTCGTAAACTCTCGTATCGTATTATTGCTTTATACTCTTTGTTGTAAGGCCCCAAACCCAGGAACCCTACTTGTTGGCTCAAACACAAGCTAAGTAGTCATAGACATCAAACTAAACTCAATTCATTGCAGCGGAAATCAAATAGTCTACAAAGGTCAACGACCCGACCAAAATATAATTCAAACCAAGTACTAATATCAAAATGTCTCAACGACACAACTAATAAATAATGTCATCACAAATCACGGTAACCAAATGCCATCCAGAAGCCGCCAGATCACACCGTCTCTTTACCTGAAATACATACTTAAAAGTCAGCTACGCTGAGTGAGTTCTATAGTAGTTCTTTAGGGAATATAAAATCCCAAAATTTTATAAAATGGTTTCCATCTCAATGGTTTATTCATAATACTTTCTCAATAATTCAACAGTTATATTTAGCGACAAACAAGTATACCATGTTGTCTGGTCCGAAGACACAAGCAATCACGATCTCCCGCCCGACTTACGTCAGACACAATATCCCGTTGACTAACGTAAACACAACATCAAGGTTACGCTCGATCTCCTTCCTGACTAATGCCAGACTCAATATTCTGTTGACTAACGTCAACACAACATCAAGCTTACGCTTGATCTCCCGCCACGAAGTTTAAGTACGTGACACAAAACTCATACAAACATGCAAGCATAACGATTATTTAAAATCATATATTTTGTCACCAAAAACGTCGTCTATGTATGCATTCACTAAAAACACGTTTCACATGTATTCATGCCCAAAACAATAAAACATTTAAAGGAGGGTGATAGAAACTCATCTTTGCTCGACACACTACGATCTTTAGAACTTGCTAACACTTCGTGCTCGCCTAATGATCTTGCACCTATACGACCCGACATTAAACTCGCCTCTACAAGACTATCCTTACGTCGCGCAAGGCCGCATGCATGTGCATGGCAGCATGCATGGCATTCACACTCTACGTGAACCCCATGTTCACGTTCCCAACCGTCCAACGCTTCCCGTGCGTCTCCTCTAGCCATCGTACACATGAATTATCACTTTTGGCTCCTCGGTTCTCCTACTCGGCTCTACCAAGTATTAACGAATCTAACCCAACCCTAAACCGGTCTCCCAATGGCTTCGAGCAACATGTCGCCTTATTCTCGTCGTGAACCACCCTAACGAAGGGCTGCCGCCTCCTACTCGCGTCCGAACAGCAGTGAACAGCCCCTTCGGGGGACTGTTGTGTCCGTCCCGCACCACCGCCGGCCGCCTTGCTCGGTTACCGGCTTCCCCGACCCTAGCCGGCCCTTCGTCCGAACTCGCAACACCAACCGGCCACCCACAACGGGTCCGACCTATCCCTTTCCAACTCGTAGTCACTCATAACACGAACCCATGATAATAACAAGTCAAGGTTCAAGATTATACATATGATTCGAGAGACTCTTGCAAACCGAATCACCTAGAACTCGTCTCCTTTCTTCACTCGTATCCTATGAAACCGTAGAACCGAAAACATGTTATAACAATGATCCAAAGATCTAGATACGTAAACGGAGATTAGGGGATCGCAACTATACGTTCACTTGATCACAGATGCAACCTGCAATGTGCTCCCCCTCTCTTTCTCTTATCGACAGCCGTAAGCCGGAAATGCGGAACCCCCTCCTTGCGTAACACCCTAAAGGTGTGATTCCCGGACCGGGCTCAGCCCCCTCTACGCGCTAGCCTACCCTCACTCGGGCTTGGCCCATCTCGAAGCTTTTACAAAACTCTCCCTTAGGTCTCGATAGTTACACCTAAACCCCCGTCTAATTATTTATATAAACGATAACGTACCTCACCCGTCGAATCTTCTATACCCGCGAACAATTATATATAATAATTACAAACCCGTTCTCTAAACGAGAAACCGGGATGTTACAAGTCTCCCCCCTAAAAGAGCTTTCGTCGTCGAAACCTGCGTTATCTGGAAATAAATGCGGGTAGCGTTCACGCATTTCTGCTTCTGGTTCCCAAGTAGCCTCAGATCCCTTACGATGCTTCCATTGCACCTTAATAATTGGGATTACCTTCCGTCTCAATCTCTTTTCCTTTCTATCCAGTATAGCCACTGGTTCCTCAACATAGTTTAGCTTATCATCCACCACAATATTGTCTAACGACACGTGCTCTGTAGCGTCAGCCAAACACTTCCTAAATGGGACATGTGAAAAGTTGGGTGTATCCCTGCCAGTTCGTCTGGCAACAACAGTTGGTAGGCAACACTACCAACATGCTCCTCAATCATAAACGGTCCGATATACCTTGGACTAAGCTTTCCCCATTTCTGGAAATGAATAATTCCCTTCCAGGGCGATACCTTAAGCATCACATAATCCCCTACATTAAACGCTATAGGCCACCGTCTCTTATCATCATAAGACTTTTATCGATCCTGAGCGGCTTTCATTCTCTGCTTTACCATCTCAGACTTCTTCGAAGTTGCTTTCACAACATCTTAACTTCCTAAGTCTTTCTGTCTGATCTCTCCCTAGCACACTAGGGCCCTACATTTTGTCCCATTTAACATCTCTTATGGCGGCATTCCGAGAGTCGCGTGATAACTATTGTTATAAGAAAATTCCGCCAACGGTAAGTGACTATCCCATGCACCACCAAAATCTATCACACACGCACGAAGCATGTCCTCCAATGTTTGTATCGTCTATTCAGACTGTCCATCAGTCTGAGGATGATACGCTATGCTAAAATGTAATCTTGTTCCCATATTCTTATTAAACCTCTTCCAAAACTTTGACGTAAACCTCGTATCTCGGTCAGATATAATAGAAATCGACACTCCGTGCCGTGCAACAATCTCATTCACAAACACTTATGATAACCTCTCCGAAGAGAAGGTCTATCTAATTGTTAGGACATGTTTTGTAACTGTTGATAAAATTCCGTGTAAGTTCTGCTAGAGGCGAACTTAACAAGTTCGCCTAGCCTATCAGAGGCGAACTTATTAAGTTCGCCTAGTATATCAGAGGCGAACTTATTAAGTTCGCTTAGCCTATAAGAGGCGAACTTAATAAGTTCGCCTAAGCATCTATGAGGCGAACTTGTTAAGTTCGCCTGGTGTAGAACTGGTGCTTATAAATAGAGAACAGAGTTCTGTAACTGAGGGGTGTGAGACAATATCTGAGTAGACTTGATTAGAGACAGAATCTTGTAACCTGATATTGTGGTGGAATACAAAGAGTTTATTTACACCGTTGTTGTTGAATGAATTACACGAGCACGTTGATCATGGATTCCGCACGTTATCACCGTGTCGTACCGCGAGTCTAGAGATCCGTCAAGCACCGAATCAGGGACCTACACTAATCGGTAGAAAATGATAGCTTTTTGTTAACCGGTCTACTACTACCCAAATAGTATCATGCCCCTTTACCCTCTTAGGCAGCTTCGTAATAAAATCCATTGTAATGTGCTCCCATTTCCACTTTGGTATCTCTAATGGTTGGATTTTACCAAGGTTTCATGTTTTGCAGGAAGGATCCTCAGGGATCCTGACAGAAGATAGAGATTGTCAATCTCTCCTAAGTTTAAGGTATCATGCATACCTTCTAAGGTTTAAAGGTTTTCACCTTTCTAAGAATTGAGTTTGAACACTCCGCTTGTAGCGCACGATATTCAAGTATAGTTCAAGGTGGTGCGACCAGTCCATGTAACAGTGGCTGATAATTTCATCACACTTGGCTATATCTTGGATCCTACGATAGTAACAGATGTGTTACTCCTAAGGTTTTTAACATTTTCATGCTAACTCAAGAGTGGCTTGGCCCATTTTTTTTGGCTTGGCCCACGTTTATCTGGATTGGCGCACGTTTATCTGGCTTGACCCATGTTTATCTGGCTTGGCCCACGTTTATCTAGCTTAGCCCATGTTTATCTGGCTTAGCCCAGGTTTTTCTGGCTTGGCCAATGTTTTTCTAGCTTGTCCCACGTTTTGATTTTTTAACACAAGTATTTAACACTTATGTGTCACCCGGGTATGTAGCATTTGTATGTTGACCCAAGATCCTTAGACAAATTGAAGATTTATGAAAGTTCTGAGGAGCAATTATTAATCATGCGGTATGTTTGACGACTATACACAGGGGACAACTCAAGGTTTAGGGTATGTACTTGAGACTACTTGTTAATTCTCAATTAAAAGTAGAACCAAGATTTGAGTGACTAAGTCATGATTTGTTTGTAACTGGTAATCTTCCATACCATTTATTAAAATCAAACTATATTTTTTAGTCAAAGTTTGATAAAAACCTAAGATATTATTTATGGATAATTATTAAGGATCCGGTATCCCTAAAATATTCCTAAAACTATTTTTCTAAGGCTTAACTGCCTAAAGATCCCGATTTTCTAAAAAATGTCAAAACAAACCGTACGCACAACAATCATGGCAAATTGTCAAAAGCTACTAATTAATATTATGAGTGCAGGAGGGTCAAGAATTCGGGCTTCATCAAAAAGTTGGACCCATCCACCCGAATCCTTGACCAATAGTCAGAAAATTAAAATTGTCTATTCAGTCTAGGGATCCCACGGAGCAAGAAAAATAAATTGTTCAAACAGACAAACAGGATTAAAGTTAAGAACCACAAATACCAAATGCAAGAATCAGGCCTTCTCTTCTTTGCCATGATTGTCTTGACCAATCTCCTCCACAACCGCCTTCACCGAGCCGTCCGCCTCACCTCCAGCCACTAGCTTGCCTTCATCCTCATTCTGCATTGGCTCTCCATTTAGCTCAACAACCAGCTTCTTCCAGCCCAGAACGTCCCAATTAGCTCGATCAAAATTTATGTCAGCAGCCTCTTCAGCCATTTTGATTCTAGCTTGAAAGATTGAGATATCGGCTGACATCTTGGCCTGCTCATGAGATTCATCGAGATCCTGAGCGTGTTGAGCATAAGCATCTTGAAGCTCTGCTTTTACCTTGTTGAGCTCATCAGTAGTGTCAGCTAGCTTCTTGCACTTGGCTGCCCCAATCCTCTGCAGATCACTAATCATCTGTTTGCTCTCCTCAGCCTCTTTTACTGATAGCTTGTAGAACCTAGTCATCTTCTCCATAGCCTGTTACAAAAAAGACATATTAGCATAAATACAGGATCAGGATCTGGGATGTTGAGTATCTCTTACCAGGTGACTGAGAGCATGCAGCTTCTTATGAACGTTAGCGTAGTCAGAACAATCAGAGATGGCAACCTCAACAGGATCAGAGATCTTTCGCTTCTTACTGGATGTAGGTTTGGGACGAGCAGTTGAAGACTCTGGCTTAGAAGCTTCTAGCTTGGGTGCTGTAGTGGTAGTTTGGCTGGGTTCCCTCTTGATGTTCTTCTCCTTGGAGACCGTACTGTCGATATCACCTATTTCAAGATAACATGTCAGATTATTACACATGTTATTGACTAACAAAATATCGTGAATTTTTCTTATCTTACTAGACATCTCTGAGCCGGAAGGATAAGTCTCTGAGCTTTCTGTCACCGCTAGAACCTTGAACTTAAATGTTTGTTCGATAGGCTCAATACTGTAGAAGAACGCAACTTTCTTGGCAGTCTCTGGAGTAGGTGGAGCTAATTCTGGAAACTTCGGCGCTGTAAAACAAGTGAAAGTCAAGAGTTAGTATCCCGGATGTCGAAATAATAAGGATCCTACAGACAGAATCCTACCCTTTACAATCCATTTCACCGACAATCTATCCCCACCAGGAATTGAGTCCCTTCTCACAAAGAAAAACTGATTTTTCCAATTGGAATAATTTTGGGTTGTTTTCAGAATCAAATGACTCATGTAAGCTTTGATTTGGATAAGAAGCGGGAGGAACCGTGCTTCTCAGATTATAAACATACGCTAATTCAGAGACGGAGAAATCGAGAGCGTGGTGACGGATGAAGAGTTCCAAAGAAGACAAGGTTCGCCAAATCACGGGCATCGTTTGTGCGTAGCTCAGACCGGTTTTGGAAAAAAACTCAGTAGTGAAAGCAGGAAAAGGATACGAAAAGCCTATGGTAAAAGGGAAGGATGGAAAGCAAACCCAACTATCAGAGATAAAATTCGCCCTGGTCTTAGGGTCATAAGGTCGGAAAAGAGTCTTTTTTGGGAAGGATCCTCCAGATTTAAGGAGTTCGATATCACAATCGGTAAAGGTACATTTTTCGGAATCAGGATTAGCAAGCAGATGCTGACTACAAAGATCATCTGAAGTTGAGGAAGAACGAGTGCACTTTTTGGCCATTTTTTGATATAAAAATTGGAAAGTTAAGGTGGAAAAGAATGCTTTTTACCTGAAATCCCAGAGAGAGAGGGTAGAAGATGAAGTTGGAAATAAAAGAAAAAAGTAATTATAAGAAGGTAATTATGAACTACCTCGAACGACGACGTTTTAAGGCCTCGTTTTTGGCTCCACATCTTATCAAATTGCCGTTTAATTCTCGAAATTCAAAATTTGAAATTTAACAGCTGTAACTTCCATGTACAACTGTCAAATTTGGGGGACAATTGTTATGGGTTGATTTTCATGCATGATCCTGTATATAGCATAATCCGGAATCCAAGATCTTGGTAATTTCGGTATCCTAAATATTAATGCTATTAACGGTAATTTGTCCTTTACTTCGATTATTATTTGCAGGTAACACTTATGATATTATTTGTACCTAAAGATTCGCTCATCAAGACGTGGACCACATGGGAAATGTGCACGAAGAAATGAATTACGGTCATATAGAGAAGACTTAGTCTAGCCATTATTTTCAGATAGTTAGTTAGGTTATCTTTTGTATTTATTTGAGCGATAGATCGATTAGAAAACACATCCACACACTGGCAATTATCTGTAATACTTATCATTCGATCTCATACTGCTGTGGTTGTACTCGTTTACAAAGGTTTTTTATAAAAGATAACAAGGCAGCCCGACGTTTAGTCGGCTCCCGAGGTTTTATGCCGGAGATCCTGAAGGATCAAGGGCTTTTGAAAGGCCCCTACGGGTGTGACGGATCTCTAGACTCGCGGTAGTACACGGTGATAATGTGCGGAATCTATTGATGAATGTGCAACGTGTAAATCAATCAACAACACAAGGTAAATAATCGTTGTTGTATTTCTCCACAAAACACTTTTTACGAAGCTCTATGGTTCTTGACTCTGTTCTGTACTACCTACTGAACTCAGACATGTAAACCTATTTATAGGGAAACCACAAAGCACCACAGGTGAACTTAGTAAGTTCGCCTAGAACCTCCTTAGGCGAACTTTCTAAGTTCGCTCCACAAGTTCGCCCAAACATTCCCTTAGGCGAACTTGACAGGTTCGCTAACTTACAACATAGAATTTCAGCGACAGTTACAAAACATGCTCTAACAAACTCCCTCTTAACTGTTGCTACCAATTCTATCACGTTATAAGTCAAAGACACTAAGACTAAGACACAAAATCTTCAAGCTCGTTTTCACCAGAATATGCTTTAACAGACTCCCCCTTGACAATAGCTTCTGAAGATTGTCATCAGTCTTCCAAATCATCAAACATATTGAAGTCTTTGTCTTGTTCATCTGCACACTCTCTCCTTTAATAGGAAACTCGGGAGAAGGACCCCTTGTCAACTTCTGTCTGCAAATTTCAGTTATGGCAAAGAAGAACAACCAAGTATAACCAACAGGTAAAATTTCTCTGGAAGCTGGAAAAATAAAATCTTTTTGGTTTTTCAAACATAAGAAACACAAAATCTTTTTGGTTTTTCTCTTTACAAACTGAAAAGAAATGAACTGTAAAACTGCAAATCACATATTTTTGTTGAACATCATGAGCAAGAAGATCAGATCAGTATATGATATATCAATCACACATCTTGGATATAAAATCCGTATAACATCAACTGGTATCCTATGTCATTCATTCAAACCTTGACCAATTATGCTAATATCCTTTCAAGATTATCATATTTCATGTAATGATACGCGATAAACATTCAAAGAAAACAGGATCAGGCTATGACACACAAATTTAGATTGTCAATATTATAATATTTGAAACTAAAAGCATCTCATTCCCACTTTCTTGTGAGTTAATGTACCATTAAGTATGAAATACAACGTGTACCCCACAAATATGCCAACAGAAAGTAAATTGCATTATCCTCAAGACATACAAGACTTTGTGCAAGAGAACAAATATATCAATCTCCAGGATGAAATTACATCAATTAGCACAGGAAAAGAAGCAAACCCCAAAGGATATAAAGAATCAAAATGATTCAGAATCAAAGGATTCATATTGCTTGGTTGTACCAATGGAATTCTTCAATATAAGAATGATCAAGGAATCGATTGATTCAATGAAACAGGGTAGCGTGATCCAATTGTTTTCTGAATGTATTCAATGGAATCAAGATAAATGATCCAAGGGCTAGCATATGTTCTAACAAATGTCATCATAAACATATCTTAGTCCAACTTCACATTGCATTTTTTCGAGGCATGAAATAATTCGATACTGGTCTCATGAAATTCTTAAAGTCTCATATTCTATATCTGATAATGATCTTTTAACACACACACCCGGCATACCATGGGTTCAAATCATAGTTGTAACATATGCAATTATGTTTTCACACTACTGATGGTTCAAAGACGCCTTTAGCCTATTAACAAGCTAAATTATATGCATACACAACATTATCATCTGATATTTGTGTAGTCTCTGATGTTTAGATCAAAACATATATAGTTACGATAAATCCAATAAACATAAAGCACCAACAGTCAATCTAAGGTCGTGTGTGACTGATAATCTACTGATGTACTATCATTTCTTCTCATAACTCAAATGATGTCAATTTTCTATTTTTAAATTTGTTTGGATTTTTCAAAACTTTGTGAAAGGAAATAAAACTTCTATGAAAATGGTTTTGAAAACAATTTTACTTGGTTACTCGGGATAAAGCATATCAAACAATAAAAAACTCAAACCAGTGTAATCGAATGCCTTTGCCTTTGTCACCGACACAATACTGTACTCCCCATGTCTTGTATACTCCCCCTCAACTCGGGAAATGGTTGCATCAACGACTTTATGCTCACCATCGTCACCACAAGGTTCAGATTGTCTTTTGGGCTTGGTCAAACGCTTTCCAAAACATCATTGTGTGGGACATTATCTCCCTCGAGCATCAAGTCATTGAATCCATGATAGATTTACCAGTTATCTAAACAACTCTTTGCTCCTGCAGATGCCATTCCCTGTCATGTGCTATGAACAACCACTATTAACAACCCAAATGGTATTAATAGTCCCTTTTGGTTAATCCTGCACATTTAAAAAGAAACATTAATTTGACAATGAGACCCAAGCCATGGTGGTCCTGGGTCGTCCATCTGTATCAAAATAAATAACTTCACGCGATTCACAGTTGAATCTCTCCTCAATTTTTGGAGATTGCTCCGACGAATCCGAAACAGAAACTTTAGATTCCCAAACATACTTCTGTTCATTAAGTCCGTTTTGCTTAAAATGTGAAGTGTTTGAACATTCTCTGTCATTTGAAAATTGTTTTGATTGTGAAAGCTCTTGATATTCTAAAAGTTTTCTCAATCTTCTGTTTCTCCTCCGTCGCTGAGGTCTAGAGAGCCTAACCTCATATTTTACTTCAAGCTTCATCTTCTTCGGAATGTCATGTCTCTTTCCCTTATTATTGTAAGGATAATTAATTAGAATATGACCCACTTCATTACAATGAAAGCGCACACGCCTTTCCTTGAACTGCCTCACATATGGAACTCTCCTTAACCTTACAGAACCCCTAGATGAATGATCAACAACAATATCTTGCTTCTTTGGAATATAAGAACTCTTTGAATTGACAACCGTCTTAACCACATGTCGAATCTTTTCTGGAATGACATGCATCTTACCTCAATCTTATAAGGACAATTTATCTTAATATGACCAATCTCATTGCAGTAGAAACAAGCACGTCTTTCTTTATATTGTTGAATATAAGGAACATTCCTTGAACTATTCTGACTCCCAGATGATTCACCAACATAAAATCCTGATTGCTTTTGATAAAAAGAACCACTAGAGGTTTGAGTATGAGCAGACTCAGATTTCTCCAAATTTACTTTCTCTTTTATAAAATCCAGTGTGGTATTGTTTGAAATTTTTAGAAGTTTTGCATTGATATCTCCAAATTTGATAAAACCATGTTGACCCAAAACTGGTTTTAACTGCTCAGGCTCATCAGGTTCTGTCAAAATGCATCGATCACGTGTAACTTGTTTCACCACTTTTTCTTCTTCAATCTTTAATTCTTTAGGAATACCCTCAACTTTGGCTTCATCAAAACATTCATCATCACTATCATCATCATACACCATGTCCTCACTAGTAACTGGATTAACCTTAAGTACGGTTTTTGGTTCCAACTCTTCTTCAGTCACTATCTTCATGCTACGAGTTGCGTAATTACCATTAAACGAAGGACAGAAACCAACTCCCCGAACAACTTTATCATCCTGCTGTGGACAATAACCAACTCCTCCAACTACTTTCTCACCACTAGCTTTCTCATTATAATATTCCACCAGAAAACTGGAATTCTTATAACCCTCAAGCTTTCTCATCAATTTGGTGACTTCACTTTGTGACTGGGTAAGTTCATTTATTTTCTTTTCATACCCAGAGTATGCTACATAAATGTGAAAAGCTTGTTCATTTACTTTTGATTGTAAAACTTTTATATCATCTTTCAATGATTCAATTCTTATATTTAAAAGCTTCTCATTTTCTTTGAAAGTTTGATTAGTTAAGTAGCTTACCTTCAAGTCATAGATGAGATTAGTATTGTCATCACACAATCTCAGAATTTTTAAATCAGAATCAATGCATTTAGAACATGAAAGAGAAACAACCTCATTTACCTGTTTAGAATCAACCATGAATCCACTGGCTTCAGCAACCTTCTCTGTCACTTTCCCTACAGCTACATTGTCATCCATCAATTCTTCATTAGATACTTTTGCATCAACATTCTGACATGTAGACTCTTCACTTTCAGTAACACACCCAGAGTCACCGTCTGAAAAACTATTATCAAAACCAGCATCAGTATAAACCTTAGCTTTTACCTCTGAAGAAGAAGAAAGAACACTCTCATTATCACTTTTGTCACTAACTTCAGTCACATCACTTTCTTCATAAGAATGAACTGTAACAATCAAGTCCGCTAAAGACATATCGGTTAACTTCTCATTTTTCTTGATGAGCACTGAGTACTTCTCAAACTTAGGTGGAAGAGCATCCAACAACTTCTCATTTACCTCAGTATTAGTGTAAGAAACGTCACATTTTACCAACTCTTGCAAAAGATGGTAGTATCTGGTACCGATATCATCAACAGTTTCATTCTCCAAATACTTGAGAAACATGAATTGTTTCTTCAGCAAATCTCTCATACTCTTCGAAAAATTCATCATCTCGAGAATTTTGTGAAAATGTCCAAGAAAACTTTCCCTCCAAAAATATATGAATTTTGGTGAACGAAAAATCCAAAATCACAATCTTCTCAAATACAGCTCGAAACACTCAAATAAAAGTCCCCTCAAAAAAAAATTTCAAGAAAATTTTTCCCGCCAAATAACTTTTTTTTTAATCACTAGCAAACTTAGGGAGCGAACTTGTTAAGTTCACCTGCTTAAGTTCGCCTGTAACTGAATCAACAACTTCGCCTAAAACGCTGAAAAATCAAGAAGAACCCAAACACGAACCAACTCTGCTGAAAATCATGATTTCTAATGTATATGATCGAATATGATGAAATTAAATCGTAGGAATGATTAGAAATTGATTAGGAACAATCCTATCGGATCAATTTCTCAAAATCAATCCAAAATGATCAAAATTACTCCATTTTTGTCAAGAACACAAAAAGGATGAAAAAGTCTTCAAAATCAATGATCTTTGATGTTAATTGTACATGAAAACACCACGAATCTGCTGCTAATCGTGAGCAAAAGCTCTGATACCAATTGAAAGGCACCTACGGGTGTGACGAATCTCTAGACTTGCGGTAGTACACGGTGATAACGTGCGGAATCCATTAATCAACGTGCAACGTGTAAATCCATCAACAACACAAGGTAAATAATTGTCATTGTATTTCTCCACAAAACACTATTTACAAAGTTCTCTAGTTCTTGACTCTGTTCTGTACTACCTACTGAACTCAGACCTGTAAACCTATTTATAGGGAAACCACAAAGCACCACAGGCGAACTTAGTAAGTTCTCCTAGAACCTCCTTAGGCGAACTTACTAAGTTCGCTCCTCAAGTTCTCCTAAACATTCCCTTAGGAGAACTTGACAGGTTCGCTAACTTACAACATATAATTTCAGCGACAGTTACAAAACATGCTCTAACAAACTCCCTCTTAATTGTTGCTAACAAGTCTATCACATTACAAGTCAAAGACTCTAAGACTAAGACACAGAATCTTCAAGCTCGTTATCACCAGAATATGCTTCAACAGATTTCCTCGTAAACTCTCGTGTCATTTTATTGCTTTATACACTTTGTTCATCACGAATCTTATAATCACACTACCTCACATTCTAAGTTTGGTTACAAAATTACTCTTGTTGATTTTTACCCAAAACACTTGTCATGAATCCTTGCAGGAATCTTGATGCAGTCAGGAATCGAGCGCTGAGGTCATAAGGCTCGAAGATGACAAAAAGATCCAAGAAAGAATGGATGCTCCAACCAGCTACAATTAACCCAACCGGAAAACTGAATCTGCACCCTACAAACCTTACAGATCCAAGCCTTACTCCAAGCCTTACAATCACATAGTCAATACTGTAGAGGACGACGAAGATGAATAAGAATATTCTAGAATATCTTAATACTGTTTTTCTCTTGATACAACAAGTTTAATGTTTTCCATGCAGGATCTTGGTGAAAAGGCCAGACGGCCTCGCAAAAACGAGAAGAACTCAGGGTGGAAGGATAAGTCCAAATGGTTTGCATTCCATGAAGATTTTGGCCATGTGACTGAGGATTGCAACGCCTTACGAAAGGAGATAAGTTACCTCCTAAGTAAGGGCCATCTCAAAGAATTCATGGGCAAAAGAAAGGACAAAACTAAGGATAATGACAGGATCCCACAGAGAGCAACATCCCCGCCGCCGGATGGCAAGGTAATAAGTTTCATATCTGGTGGTTCTGACATATGTGGTACTTCTTATTTCGCAACCAAAAGGAATGCTAAGGAAGCAAAGGCGAAAAAATGAGATAGACCTACCAAAACATCAACCTTAACCGAAAAGAAAGTGTTCCCGTTTGATGAGGAAGACAGAGACAACGTGCAGGATCCCTACCATGATGGTCTGGTAATCACTCTATACATAGCCAACCACTTCATTCGCAGGATCCTAATCGACGGAGGAAGTTCAGTAAACATCATACAGCTTGAAGTCCTAAAGAGGATGGGGATCCCTGATTCTGAAATCATTTCGAAATCCTCAGTGTTGGTAGGATTTGTTGAAGCAATTCTGTTTGACAAGCACTCTGAGATTGTCTCTGCTTTTGTATTGTACTTTGTATTTGTATTTCGGTCTTTGTTTGTAATGGTTTATCGAGTTGTAATCGTGTCTGTATATACTTGTGATTGTACTTGTCTTGTTGTCTTTGTAATGTGCTTTGCGTACTTGGCATGTACGCAGGAGTTATGTCCTGCGTACTTAGAAAGTACGCATGAAGCAAGTCTTGCGTACTTGTTAAGTACGCAGGAAGGATTTCCTGCGCACTTGCTAAGTACGCAGGTACTGGGTCTGTTAGTATATATAGCTGGTTGTAGGATATGTTAAGTACGCTCTCTTTGTATTCTCTATAATTGGCTGATATTGATAATAGATGAAGTTTTTCAGTGACTTGTGTTTATTGTTGGTTTACTTGTTGTGGTTGATACTCCACCTAGTCACGGGTATTCCGCACCTTGTTCGACTAGTCACACACTCGCACGATACGACCCGAGACACCCGGGGACCTACAAGTGGTATCAGAGCATTTGCTTTTGATTTCGAGTGTTGTGAGTGTGTTAGGAGCATTTTTTACACATTTAGAAGCCTAATTACTTGAGATTTGACTGAGTTTTGCTGGATTTTTGGACTGAAATCAGCCTCTGACGTTAACTCTGTGTTCATACTGAAAATCCTTCAAAATTCGACCCATTTTTTGTTTGTTTGAGTGTTTTGATCATCAAGGGTTTGTTAGAAACAAGTTTCTAACCTTTTGTCTTGTTCAATTTAGTCATTACATCAACATTTGAAGATTTGAGCATTTTCCGGTGACCGAAAAAAGTTGTTGGGAGCAGGTTTGAAAAAGTGACCCGCATACTTACCTTATTTGGCAAAATCTCAGTTGTTCCTACATACTTGACAAGTACGCAAGACCAACCTTGCTGCGTACTTGCCATTGTTCTTGCGTACTTACTAAGTATGCAAGGCCAGTTTCACAAGTTCACAAGGCCAAATTGCTAAGTATGGAAGTTGTGAAGAAACCTCTGAATTTTAAGTGTGTATTTCACCATGTCGAACATTCAGAACATCAGTAGCATGTTGAACTATGACAACGAGATAGGGACTCCACATAAACCACCAAAGTTGCTTAATGTAAATGATTATTCAAACTGGAAAGCAAGATTTGAGGAGTACGTCTCATACATTGATTCAACCATGTGGATACCCATTCTTGAAGGGTACAAGCATCCAACACATGAATTCCTAAATGAGATTGTTCCCAAACTGTATGGTCCGAAATCCTTAGGATTTTTAATCAACAGATTCAACGACGCGTTGAACCTAGCGGAAAAAAACTTGACACGTGACTTGTAGGTAGAAACAAAGAAGACGAGACACGATCAAATATCAAACGATTCGTACATTGTAAATGATTTTTATCTAAGATCACAATACTATCCGTGCATATATCCTATAATAAGTACTTATTATGGACATGATTGGGGTGGGACCTAAGGACATGACTGATCCTCTTGTTTGAGATCTGGTACGTATGGGACCAGCACGCATTAAGGTCTCTATATATATGTATGGTGTACACTCAGAACCCGAGTAAAGCAGAGGTTATTGGGTGATGGATTGGAAAGGATGGTTGTAAGACCTGTCGGGGCATTCATCCCTGTATCAAAGATAACCGTAAATATGATTTTGTTTATGAACTCACCAGCGTAAGCTGATCCAAAATATTTTCAAATGTTTTTGAGCACAGGTGAACCCTAGCTGGTAGTTGGCATTCTAAAGGAGATGTACATATGTTTTTGGGAATAGGGATGACTGAGGGCAGGTGTCAGTGAGACCATAAGGCCTGAGTGGATGACATGATTCTTCGTGAGCTATAAGTCCGGAGTTTTTTACGTTGTATTTTACCAGTCAGTCCCTATTATACAAACGTTATGTTATGAAGTGAAATAAGTTATGATGTTAAGTCTTCCGCTGTGTGTTTTTGGTATCAACGTCACAGTAACTAGAAGGCGACCTTCAACCAGTATGTAGTTATCTGACGAACGAAATGTTCTGTCTAGGAAAGAGCGGTGTATAAATGTCTCCTAGACCCGTCGCTCTTACCTGGGAACATATCTGTTGGAGGTAGTTATGTCTGAGGCCTAGTTTCAAGATGCTGTGGCTAGTGAGGTAACAAAAGTTTTACGAAACACACTACCCGGACTACTAGACGAAGTTCTTTCAAGAAAGATGGGTATTGGAAATGCTAGAGGAGGAACCAATAACAATACAGGAGGTACAAATGGAAACACCAATACTAGCTCAGTGACAGGAACTGAGAATCACAAAGGGTGCAACTACAAATCCTTCGAAGGATGCAAACCCAAGTCATTCAAAGGCAAGAAGGGAGCTATCAATACTACTCAATGGATCACAAAGATGGAAGCTATGATCAAACTCAGTGAATGTAGAAGCGTTCAGGCAGTAAAGTTTGCCGCCATGTCCTTGGAAACCACCGCACTGGATTGGTGGGAATCTGTGAAGCAAGCCAGAGGGGAACAAGCTGTGGATAATATGAAGTGGAATGAGTTTAAGGAACTGATTCTGCAACGGTTCTGTCCTCAGAACGAATTTGATAAGCTTGAGGAGTATTTTCAGCTTTTGGAGGCTGGAACTATGACGCATCAGGAGTATGCGACAAAGTTTGATGAGAAGTCTAAACGGGTGCCACATCTGGTGACACCCGAACCCCAAAGAATTAAACATTTTATTAGGGGTTTGCCACTCAAGGTGCGTACCTTGGTGAAAACCTCTGCACCACAAACGATGAATGAAGCTTTAGCATTAAGTGCCACGGTTTACGATGATGTGGCAGCTCAAGAAGCCAAGGAGAAGGCTGAGAAGGCGGCAGAGATAAAACCAGTAGAAACAAAGAGGAAGAGTGAGGAAATATTGTATCGGTTCAAACCAAGAAACTTCAAGTTCCCTAGGAAAGAGGGAAATAATCCAGTAAGAAATCCTCATGAAATGAGATGTTACAAATACCAGAAGACGGGGCATACTGCAACGTATTGTCCATCCCTTAGATGTTTCAATTGTATTGAAATGGGACATCTGGCAAGAAATTGTACAAAACCTGTTCAGTAGAAACCCGGGGTAGGAGCTAAAGGTAGGGTGTTTGTGATAGGAGAAGGAAGGAGGAACGACAATGCCAAGGTGGTAGCTGGTACGTTCCTAGTTAACGGTATTTATGCTAATATCCTATTTGATATAGGAGCAAATAGAAGTTTTGTTTCAGATGGCTTTAGTTTGCATTTAGGCATGAAACCAACTCCACTTGAGCGTGCTTACGTAGTTGAGACCGCAAGTGGTGAGCAAATTTGAATAACCGAATCATATGCGAATTGCAAGATGACTCTAGGCAACGAAAATTTAGTGATTGAATTAATGCCAATGAGTATGAGCAAGTACGATGTTATCATTGGAATGGATTGGTTGAACCAGTTCCGTGCTCAGATCGATTATGACCAACGGACTGTTAGGATTTGTAGGCCTAACAGAGAGTTTATGTTAATACAATGCGACAGTAATGAGAATAAGATTGAAACAATTTATGTAGCCAAGGCTAAGAAATCTGTGAATACAGGAGGTAGTGTATTCGTAGTTTATGCTTTAGATGCTAAACCCGAACGACAGGTTATCGACATTCCTGTAGTATGTGATCACACAGATATATTTCCAGAAGAATTACCTGGTCTACCACAAGACAAATTGAATTCCTAATTGACCTCATTCCTGGAGCTAAACCTGTAGAGAGAGCACTGTATCGTCTAGCACCATCTAAATTGAAAGATTTGATGAAGTAGATTCAAGAATTATTAGACAGAGGCTTCATACGTCCAAGTACTTCACCTTGGGGAGCACCAATTTTGTTTGTAAAGAAGGATGGAAGCATGCAGATGTGCATAGATTATCGAGAACTGAATAAACTCACTGTGAAGAACAAATATCCATTGCCAAGAATAGATGATTTGTTCGATCAGTTTCAAGGAGCTAAATACTTCTCGAAGATAGATCTTAGATCTGGATATCATTAGTTGAAGGTACAGGAGGAAGACGTACATAAGACTGCCTTTAGAACCCGATATGGACACTATGAATTCTTAGTTATGTCATTCGGTTTAAGTAATGCTCCCGCAACATTTTTGGACCTAATGAATCGAGTTTGTAAACCATTCCTGGACAAATTCGTTATAGTGTTCATAGACGATATCCTTATCTACTCCCGAACTTAGGAAGATCATGCCAAACATCTTTAGATAATCCTGGAAGCTCTTAGAAAATGTAAGTTGTACGCTAAATTTTCCAAATGCGAGTTTTGGAAACAAGAGGTACAATTCTTAGGGCATGTTATAAACCAACAGGGAATTCAAGTAGATCCAACCAAGATTGAAGCAATAATGAAATGGGAAACCCCAAAGACACCGACTGAAGTTCGAAGTTTTCTTGGTTTAGCCGGATACTACCGAAGATTTATACAAAACTTCTCAATGATTGCTACTCCGTTAACTACCTTAACTCAGAAGACAGTGAAATTTGAATGGAGTCATAAGCAAGAAGAGGCATTCAAAACCCTTAAACAGAAACTCAGTACCGCACCAATCTTAGCACTACCCGAAGGAAATGATGACTTCATCATCTATTGTGATGCTTCCCGTATTGGTCTAGGTTGCGTATTGATGTAGCGAGAAAAGGTTATAGCATACGCATCACGATAACTTAAGGTTCATGAGAAAAAACTATACCACACACGATCTCGAACTTGGTGCCATAGTGTTTGCTCTAAAGATTTGGAGACACTATCTGTATGGTACTAGGTGTGTGATATTTACAGACCATAAAAGTCTCACGCATATATTCAATCAGAAGGAATTAAATATGAGACAAAGAAGATGGATGAAACTCATTAATGATTATGATTGTGAGATCAAATACCATCCCGAGAAAGCTAATTTTGTAGCAGATGCATTAAGTCGGAAAGAGAAAATCAATCCTGTCAAAATAAAAGACTTAAGGTTAGAAATCAAAATAGACTGGACGGATCAAATCAAAGAAACTCAAACCCAAGCATTCCAAAAAGATAACATCAAGAAGGAGAACATGGTTGGTAAAGAAAAATTACTAACCAAAGACGATGATGGAATCCTACGATTTTGAAGAAGAGTTTGGATTCCTAAATTCGGAGAAATTCAAACAAAAGTGATGGATGACGCTCACAAATCCAAGTACTCGATACATCCTGGAGCTGATAAAATGCATAAAGGATTGAAGACTCATTATTGGTGGACGAACATGAAGAGATTTATAGCTTAGTACATAGAAAAATGTTTGACTTGCCTACAAGTCAAGATTGAACATTAGAAACCCGCAGGTCAACTGCAACAGTTGGAGAGACCTGTGTGGAAATGGGATAGGATTACTATGGATTTTGTCACGAAGTTTCCAAGAACCCAGAAAGGGCATGATGTTATTTGGGTTATGGTTGATAGACTAACCAAATCAGCACACTTCATTCCTATCAGCGAGAATTATTCAATGGATAAACTTGCCCGACTCTACATCAATGAAATTGTAAGCCGTCATGGTATACCGCTATCTATTATCTCTGATAGAGATAGTCGGTTCACTTCCAGATTCTGGATTAGTTTCCAGAAAGTGTTGGGAACTGATGCGTGATATTATATATATATATATATATATATATATATATTAAATTAACCAAGTTTTAATTGTAGAAAAGGACTCACAACTAAATCACACGCTTACGGCAAGTGTACCGGTCACGCATAGTAAAGACAGTAAGCCCGAGTTATCGAACCGTGGACACAAAAGGCGGCGGCCCTCGATACTAAACCTTTATTAACTCCTAACCAATGTAGCACAAGAGATGATTCTATTTATTACTTTTATTGATTTTAGGACATGCAACTTAGAATAAAACAACTAAATACTGACTCGACTCAGAGACTGAAAAGACACAAAAAAAACGTAGACACACAAAAAGATGAACGAAGATAAGACACTGAAAATTACGGACAAATAAACGATACTAGAAAGACCAAACACACTAGAACTCAGACGGAGACCAAATATGAGACAAACACCACCTAGACCAGGAATCCTATTGACTGACTCGACTGCTTTCGGGACAACCGACTGTATGACACCGGTTCTAAAGATAGACTGACTCGGGAATCACTAAAATATGCAGGATCTCCTCTCGGACTTACCTACACACCTCAACTATCCTAAGGGTCAGATTAAGCTCACCGGTAAGGAATTAGATTTCCTCTCAGACTCACCAAAACCTAGAATACCACGTACTCGACAACGGTTTCACCTCTCGGTCTCAACAGTCCTATACTCAAATACTATCCTAGACAGACCTAAGAGCAAGGAGTAAATTCCCAAGATACTGTTTATGACACGAAATCGCAAGATGATAAAGACGACTCGGACAACCCACTCTCGTGCAATTGCTACCTAAACCGACAAACCACAGGACAACCCGATAACATATCTCCTTTCGGACTCAAGATTGGTAAAACACTAACTTATATGACCATATAAACCTGCTACACAGATTGGCCTAATCGTCTAGATCACAAACACAAAGTATATGACCCAAAAACCCGAAATCTCACCCAAAACACACAACGCATTCAAGTAAAACCTCAAGCGCAACAAATTCATGTAAGATAAGTAGAAAATAAGTATTCAAACACATTCATAAACAATAAATCAAGAATATTTACAATAATATCCGTCATATGATCGATTAAAACTCGAAAACAATCAAACCAAATCAATATTCCTCCTAATCTAGATAGTTATGAGTTTAGCTACTCATAATACTGAGATACAATCCAAAATATACTGAAAACATGTTTAGAACTCGAAATAAATAACTAGAAAAAGAAATAGAACGCAAAACTGATGTTTTCAAACCAAAAAGATGCAAGTTCTCTCAATCCGGGTGATCTCTAGCTCCAATTCTTCGATCCTCCAAGTCTTCTGGTCGTCCACAGTCGCAAGAACATGATCCCCGCTTTAGAAAATCGACCCCACCTTTTAAAACGGCTGAATTAGGGTTTTCTGCCCGATTGGAAACATGTCAGACCGACTAGGAATGGATATCGGTCCGACTAAGGCTGACGCATCCCATAATGATTACGGGTCAATGATTAAGCAATGATGGTGTCTTCTAAACCCGCGTCGGACCGACATGGTAGCAGATGTCGGTCCGACTTCAGGTGAAATTCAAAATTACTTGTTATTTTTCTTGCTTAACTCTAACTCTTTATTCCCAATTCTTTCTAGCTCCGCTTCTTTAGTATAATTCTTTGGTTTATCATACAAGCCTGCAAAATCAACAATAATCTCATTAAGTACCAATTTCTTTAGATATTTGCTAATAAAACCGGGTAAAATGGGTCAAAAACAACTCCATAAACATATGTGTTTTAGAACACATCAAACAGTCTCACACTTGAACTTTGCTTATCCCTAAGAAAAGCCCAAAGCAGTACATCCAACCAAGTAATCACACAAATACAAAAATTCTCAAGTCAAGGTCAGAAACAGGTCGCGAAGTCCAATAACAACGAATGACTCGCCATGTTTTACAATGGTCAATAGATTTATAATTCAACCAGTCTAGATGGGACCTCACTTTTTGAAAAACATGGGCACACCTAATCAAGACTCGCTTTTTTTCAAGCTCTAACTGTGCATAACTCATACCCCTCACAAGAGTTCTCTGCACTCGGTTTATTTCTGTGACTAGCAAAAGATGTGCCAGCTCCTATTCTAACTCTCAGACCTACCAATGAAATTCTTAAGTCATATGCTTGAGAATCAATTAAATCTCCACCCGAATGTGAAGACAAACACACAGATCAACAAGGTCTTTCTAGGTTGTAATGTTAGGCTAGGGTTCAGGGTATGGATAAGGAATTTTAAATGGCTAAGGTGAAACCGGTCCAGACTAAAGAGAAAATACAATTAAGAACCAAACTATCTAAAGGGAATCAGACTTCATCATGAGAATCTTTGATTCTCACCCTTATTTTCTTGAAACACTCTATTTTTTTCTTTTTGATTTTCTCATAAGCTTTTTTTTGACAATAAGTACACAACTAAAACAGTCTGGACCAGTGAAACGAGGTTACAATGTAAAAGGCTGCAGGGCTAGGGGTGTATTAAGTGGGTTTTTAGAATTGAAAGGGAATCAGGCTCAAGTGGGATAACTAGGGGTTAATGTTCAGGTAGGGGTAAACAAAAGAAAGGGCTAAACCAACATGGCTAAATCATAATGCCTTAGATCATCTCTGTGTGCTGTCTAAACCTAGGGTCTCAAAATGTATCAAGATAATCAAGTTCTAACCAGACAAATCATACAAGTAAAACACACATCAAACAAAGAGTAGTGAATATAAATGAATATGAAAAGGCTCAAAGTCTCACTAAAGTGTATGGGATCGGGTTACCGATATAAGTCATGCACAATTCAAGCCGTCTAGTCTGCTAAATTCTCCTAGGCATCCCAAATGATTTTTATTATTGAAAAACCGACTAGTTGAATTCACTTAATCCCGAGTACTTGGAGAATACCGTGTTAGGGAAATGCAGAGCCACACCCGACCCGCTTAAAACTCTTGATTTACATCGCACACAAACATGTTTTTTTTATATATAATCCCCCATCCTCACACTTGAAATGCACATTGACCCTAATGTGTTCGAAAGAAATACAAAAAATTAAAAAAATAAAGAAGACCGAAAATAAAAATAAAAGTAAAGCAGAATGGAAAAATCAAACTCCCGTGGTGAAGATGGAACTCAGACGTGCGTGGAATATTCTGACTGTTAGGTGCAACGCCGTTCGTCAATCTATATACAATACTAGGATGATGATGGAAGAGTGGCGGTGTAGACGTTGGTGGAGGAGGTGCTGTGATGGTGGCAGTGATGGTGGGTGGGTAAAAGGGATTAAAGGTGGATGATATTGATGAGTGGACGGCGGTGAAAGTGGACGGCGGTGGGAAGAAAAGGATGTCGGAGGGTGTTGGGGATGAAGGGTTTTAAGTCGGACCGATGTGAGTTATTTAAATTCCAGCGTGGGCTCCCATTGCGGACCGACATGCAAAGTAAGTCAGCCCGACTAATCCCTACGGCTGCTCAAATTCCTTAGCGCGGCGGACCGACATGTGTCCGGATGTCGGTCCGACAAGTGGCATGTGACCTTTCACCTTATACAGCATTTCGGACCGATATGTACTTGGATGTCGGTCCGCTTTGGATGTTAATTCTCAGATTCAAGATTGTCCATGTCGGACCGACAGGTACCCTAAGTCGGTTCGATATCCTCCAAATTCTAGTAACTTTTCTTAGCAAATCTCATAGACTTGGCCCTTCCTAGTAGCTTTCCTTACTTGCTCGAACACTTTTATACGTACCTG
Source organism: Smallanthus sonchifolius (assembly GCA_023525975.1). Lineage (NCBI taxonomy): Eukaryota > Viridiplantae > Streptophyta > Magnoliopsida > Asterales > Asteraceae > Smallanthus > Smallanthus sonchifolius. The sequence continues at coordinate 55,304,166 of CM042033.1, read as the reverse complement.
TATAGTATAATTTCTCATCTCCGCCCGTTGTGTGACCTACGTGGACTCGGTAAAAGGTTAGGATACAAATACACATAATATATAAATAAAAAAATTAATACAAACTTAAAATTGTACAGCTCAGGTTGCCTCCCGAGAGCGCTTGGTTTAACTAGTCTTCAGCCTGACTTATCCTCACACTTAGTTCTGTGCCGGGTCGAGGTGCACCGCCTCAACTGAGCGTTCCACACCTGGGTCAGTGATATAGTGCTTCAATCTATGCCCAATTACCTTGAACTTTGCTCCATCTTCTCCCTCTATCTCTATCGTCCTGTAAGGAAAAACCTGAATGACTGTGAATGGGCCCGACCATTTAGATCTCAAATTTTCGGGAATAACCTCAACCGGGAATTAAACAACAGCACTCGATCTCCTACCTCAAACTCCTTACTACCTTTTATGTAGTGACCATGCCACTCCTTAGTCCTCAACTTATAATCATATGATCGCGTATATGCATGATCCCTCAGCTCCTCTAACTCATGCATCTCGTACATCCGGTTCTCCCCCGCCTTGGGCTCGTCAAGATTGACGGTGCGGAGGGCCCAATATGCACGATGCTCTAACTCAACCGACAGATGACACGCTTTCCCATAAATCAACCTAAACGGTGTGGAATCGATAGGTGTCCTGAATGCCGTACGGAACGCCCAGAGTGCATCATCTAGCTTATCTGCCCAATCTTTCCTATTTGACCCAATCGTTTTCTACTAGATCCGCTTAATCCCACGGTTGCTAACCTCTACCTGCCCACTAGTCTGCGAATGATAAGCCATTGTAAGTCGATGGGTGACCTCATATCTTTGCAAGGTTTTCTCCATCTGGGCATTGCAGAAGTGGGTACCTCTATCGCTAATCAGTGCCTTTGGCACACCAAATCTAGCAAAAAACTTCCTCGAGAATCTCACAACTATTCTTGCATCATTCGTGGGTAGAGATTCGACCTCCACCTACTTGGAAACGTAATCCATCGCGACGAGTATGTGCTTATTCCCTCGAGATGAAGGGAACGGTCCCATGAAGTCAACCCCCCAGACATCAAACACCTCAACAATCTAGATGGGGTTCTGTGGCATCTCATTCCAAGCGGAGATGTTCCCTTTTCTCTTGCATGCGTCACATCTCCTAACAAACGCGTGAGCATCCTTAAATAGCGTCGGCCAATAGAAACCTAAATCAAATACTCGCTTAGTCGTGTAGCTGGCTCATTATGACCTCCAGTGGGACCCTCATGGCACTGCTTCAAAATGCTCTCAACCTCACTCTCGGTTACACATCTCCCAAATGTAGTGACGAATATCCGCGAAGAATTTCTTCTTTTGCTGGTGAGTCATGCCCTTTATCAAGGTGCCATCAACAAGGTACTTCGCAATGTCCGCGAAGCAAGGGCAATCATCCTCACTTGCACTCAATCTCATCAAAGTCTCTATAGGGAAACAGTCATCAATCTGAACTCCCGTGTGCTCACTCTCAGCACCCTTTAATCGTGACAAGTGGTCGGCTGCCACGTTTTCTGCCCCCTTCTTATCTCGAATCTCTATATCAAATTCTTGTAGCAACAGGATCCAATGAATAAGGCGGGGCTTGGCGTCTTGCTTGCTGAAGAGATATCTCACTGCTGCGTGGTCTGTGTAAATGATGGTTTTGGACAGCACAAGATAGGACCTGAATTTATCGAATGCAAACACCACGGCCAACAACTCCTTCTCCGTAGTGGTGTAGTGCTCTTGAGCATTATTCAAGGTCCGGCTAGCATAGTAAATGGGATGGAAGTGTTTGTCCTTCCGCTTTCCTAAAACTGCCCCTAATGCGAAATCGCTTGCATCGCACATCAACTCGAATGGAAGTGACCAATTCGGGGCTACCATGATAGGGGCATCAACTAACTTCCACTTCAACAACTCAAATGCCCTCAAACACTCATCAGAAAACATGAAGGGCGTATCCTTCTCCAATAACTGAGTCACTAGCCTCGCTATCTTAGAGAAATCATGAATGAATCACCAGTAGAAGCCGGCGTGGCCAAGAAAACTCCTAATCTCTCTCACACATGTCGGCGGTGGAAGTTTAGAGATCGTCTCCACTTTATCTTTATCCACCTCTATGCCTGTATGTGATATCCTATGCCCTAACACTATGCCCTCTCTCACCATAAAGTGGAACTTCTCCTAATTCAGCATGAGATTTGTCTCCTCACATCATGCCAACATTCTCTCTAAATTCCTCATGTAGTGGTCGAAAGAGCTCCCAAAAACCAAGAAATCATCCATAAAGACCTCCACAAAGTCTTCGACCATGTCATGAAAGATAGCATTCATACAGCGCTGGAAGGTAGCTGGAGCGTTGCATAGCCCGAAGGGCATGCGGCGGTAAGCAAACGTACCATAGGGGCACATGAAAGTGGTCTTCTCCTGGTCCTCGGGTGCAATAGGGACCTGGAAATAACAAGAAAAGCCATCGAGAAAGCAATAGAACTGTTGTCCCGCTAGACGCTCTAGCATCTGATCAATAAACGGAAGTGGGAAATGATCCTTCCTAGTCACGTCGTTCAATTTCCTATAGTCTATACAGACCCTCCAACATGTAACTGTCCATGTCGGAATCAACTCATTCCTCTCATTTACCACAACTGTCATCCCCCCTTTCTTGGGGACAACCTGCATCGGACTAACCCATGCAGAATCAGATATGGGGTAGATTAGCCCTGCATCTAACAACTTCAGCACCTCCTTCTTCACTACATCCTGCATCTTAGGGTTCATTCTCCGCTTCCCTAGCACAACTAGCTTAAAATAGTCCTCCATCAAGATCTTATGCTTGCAAAAGGAAGGGTTTATATCCTTGATATCCATCAACTTCCATGCAATCGCATGCTTATGTGCCTTCAGCACGCTAGTAAGTCTCTCCTTCTCATCTCCCGTCAGATCCGCAACAAAAATCACGGGAAGCTTTCTCTCATCATCTAGGAAAGCATACTCTAGATGAGAAGGTAACTCCTTAAGCTCTAAGGAGGATGGTGGGTTCTCAACAGACGGCCTCTCTACAGGCTCACTCCTCTCAATCTCCTCGAATCCAGTGGGAACCTGGGCAGCCTCACTCTCTAGAGGACCCGAACTCTCATCATTGCCTGCTACTGTCATCTCAATCTCGCCATCCTCTCTAACCAGGATTTGCGTATTAGACGCATCTCTCCCACAGATATCGCTCAAGAACTCTCCCACATGTGACATGATCAACTCTATAAAGTACAATGTATCGTCCTGACTGCTCGGATGCTTCATGGACTTATTCACGTTGAATGTCTCCTTCTCATCATTCACACCAAGGGTCAGCTTACCGCTAAAAACATCTATCATCGCGTAAGCGGTAGCTCGGAATGGACGCCCCAAAATAAGAGGGACATGCTCGTCCTCGTCCATATCTAATATGATAAAGTCCACATGGAAGATGAACTTGTCGACCCTAACCAACATATTCTCAACAAAACCGCGCGGATACTTAACCGATCGGTCGGCAAGCTGAAGACTCATCCACGTCGGCTGCGGTTCTCCTAGGCCTAGCTTCTTAAAAACAGAGTAGTGCATTAGGTTGATGCTAGCACATAGGTCGGCAAGATCATTGCCGACATATAACCCACCAATAACACAAGGGATAGTGAAACTCCCTGGATCCTTCATCTTCTGTGGAAGGCTGGGTTCTATAACCGCAGAACACCGTTCATTCATCACCACGATGGAAAGTGCCTCAAGTTTAGTTTTATTCGTCAACATGTCCTTGAGGTACTTCGCATACTTGGGCATACTAGACAGAGCCTCAACAAGTGGGATGTTAATGTATAGCTGTCGTAGCATGTTGAGAAACTTCTGATAGTGACCGCCCTCTTTCTCTCTTCTAAGCCTACCGGGATATGGAAGTGGGGGCTTATACTCTCTTACAGGCGTCTCAGTCGCCTTCTTAGCTGTATCCTATGGCTGTGTTGTAATTGCTGGGCTTCGCCTCTCTTGCACCATGCCAGGATTTGCCTTCATCTCAATCTCCTCATCGACCGCTTCATCCTCATCATCCACCGGTCTCAGAGTCTCGGCACCTCGGCCTCTCCTAGTAGTCACTACCTTCGTGAACTGCCGTGAGTGACCGGGGTTCACATCTGTGTTACTAGGCAGAATACCCTCCTTCCTACTCTTCAGCATCTCAGCTATCTATCATACACGCCTCTCCACATTCTGTAATGCCACTCCCTGGCTTTGGATCATCGTTTCATGCTCCTTAAACTTCGCAGCATTCTCCTGCTGCCGCCTATCATCACGCTCTAGAAACTGTGCCATCATCTCTTCAAAGCGGTCCTTCTTCTCCCCGCTTCCCTGACTCAAATTCTGGAACAAGCTCTGGTTCTGATTACTTCTCCAATTGGAACCAGAATTGTCTCTCCTTCCAGAGTTACCGTTAGAGTTACCGTACGAGTTATTACGGTTTTGGTTTCCTAAGTACTCTACCTGCTCCTAGGTCATCTGGTAATCATCAGTGTGGTGGCTTCCCTTACAGATCTCACAGCTATGATCCGACTTCATCTGCAAATCTTTCACTATTCTGGCTAATGCCTCGATCTGTGCTGCTAAGGCTGTATTCGAATCAACATGCATAACCCCTCTCTGTGAATTCTTAGAATGTGGGCTCTGGTAACTGGTCATAGCAATATCCTCAAATAGGTCAAAGCACTCATCAGGGGTCTTACTCGTCATCATGTTCCCCCCTGCAGCTGTATCTAGCTGTCCTCTACTAGTAATGGAGCAGCCATTATAAAACTAAACACCAATCCTCTATACCATGATGCGGTTAATCGTTACACAGCCCCTTATATCTCTCCCATGCGTCGTGAAAACTCTCCCCTAGCTGCTGCTTAAAAGCATGGATCAAAATCCTGAGGTGAGCAGCCTTAGAAGGGGGGTAGTATTTAGCAAAAAAATTGTCCTTCATAGCAGTCCAAGTGGTGATGGAACCATTGGGTAAGGACTCAAGCCAAGTGGCTGCTTTATCTGCCAAACTGAATGGGAATAGATGCAACAATTTTGCATCCTCAGTGACGCTATTAAGGCGGAAGGTGTCGCAGACCCTACTGAATCTAGTGAGACGTGAGTGTGGGTTCTCATGCGAGTTCCCATGGAATTGCACATTAGTGGCAATAGTGCTCATGACATGAGATGGAAACTGCCATGAGTTAGCCTCTACAGTAGGCTGAGTGATTCTAGAACGCACGCCACCGTCGGTCGACTTAGCGTAATCAGAAATGGTCCTTCGTGCTAGTTGGTCACCCATTTCATAAGAAGATGTTTCAATGGTCTCTTCAACAAGTTTCTTTTGGAACAAATGCTAGGGCTCGAGTAGAGCAGTAAACTCAGCAGATCCTGTGGAGCGAGTGCGACGAGTATGTTGCATACACTGCAAAAAGAAAAATAAATATAAAAAAAATAAAGATAGTATGCTAACTAGAAACAAAACAAAATAGATAAAATAAATGAGAAAATATGATAAAATACTAAAAAAGTAAGTAGCACAAATAGTTAACAAATAGTGGTTAGACCCCCAACTCGGGTCGTTCTCGAAGTCGCCTAAAAGTGTCCCCGGCAACGACGCCAAAAACTTGATACGTGATATTATATATATTAAATTAACCAAGTTTTAATTGTAGAAATGGACTCATAACTAAATCACACACTCACGGCATGTGTACCGGTCACGCATAGTAAAGACAGTAAGCCCGAGTTATCGAACCGTGGACACAAAAGGCAGCAGCCCTCGATACTAAACCTTTATTGACTCCTAACCAATGTAGCACAAGAGATGATTCTATTTATTACATTTATTGATTTTTTATTACATTTATTGATTTTAGGACATACAACTTAGAATAAAACAAATAAATACTGACTCGACTCAGAGACTGTAAAGACACAAAAAATACGTAGACACACAAAAAGATGAACGAAGACAAGACAATGAAAACTACTGACAAATAAACGATACTAGAAAGACCAAACACACTAGAACTACGACGAAGACCAAATATGAGATAAACACCACCTAGACCCGTAATCCAATTGACTGACTCGACTGCTTTCGGTACAACTGACTGTATGACACCGGTTCTAAAGATACACTGACTAGGGAATCACTAAAATATGCAGGATCTCCTCTCGGACTCACCTACACACCTCAACTATCCTAAGGGTTGGATTAAGCTCACCAGTAAGGAATTGGATTTCCTCTCGGACTCACCAAAACCTAGAATACCACGTACTCGACAATGGTTTCACCTCTCGGTCTCAACCGTCCTATACTCAAAGACTATCCTAGACAGACCTAAGAGCAAGGATTAAACTCCCAAGATACTGTTTATGACACGAAATCGCAAGATGATAAACACGACTCGGACAACCCACTCTCGTGCAATTGCTACCCAAATCGACAAACCATAGGACAACCCGACAACCTATCTCCTCTCGGACTCAAGATTGGTAAAACACTGACTTCTATGACCACATAAACCTGCTACAACGATTGGCCTAATCGTCTAGATCACAAACACAAAGTATATGACCCGAAAACCTGAAATCTCACCCAAAACAGACAAAGCATTCAAGTAAAACCTCAAGCGCAACAAATTCATTTAAGATCAGTATAAAATTAGTATTCAAACACATTCATAAACAATAAATCAAGAATCTTCACAATAATATCCGTCATACGATCGATTAAAACTCGATAACAATCAAACCAAATAAATATTCATCCTAATCTAGATAGTTATGAGTTTAGCTATGCATAATACTGAGATACAATCCAAAATATACTGAAAACATGTTTAGAACTCGAAATAAATAACTAGAATAAGAAATAAAACGCAAAACCAATGTTTTCAAACCGAAAAGATGCAAGTTCTCTCAACCGGGTGATCTCTAGCTCCAATTCTTTGATCCTCCAAGTCTTCTGGTAGTCCACAGTCACAAGAACACGATCCCTGCTTTAGAAAATCGACCCCACCTTTTATAACGGCTGAATTAGGGTTTTCTGCCCGACTAGAAGCATGTTGCCCCAACTAGGAATGGATATCGGTCCGCTAGGGCTGACGCCTCCCTTAATGATTTCTGGTCAATGATTAAGCAATGATGGTGTCTTTTAAACACGCGTCGGACCGACATGGTAGCAGAAGTCGGTCCGACTTCAGGTGAAATTCATAATTACTTGTTATTTTTCTTGCTTAACTCCAACTCTTTATTCCCGCTTCTTTCTGGCTCAGCTTCTTCAGTATAATTCTTTGGTTTATCATACAAGCCTGCAAAATCAACAATAATCTCATTAAGTACCAATTTCTTTAGATATTTGCTAATAAAACCAGATAAAACGGGTCAAAAACAACCCCATAAACATATGTGTTTTAGAACACATCAGGAAAACGAATCAATATGAGTACAACATATCACCCTCAAACCGATGGGCAAAGTGAAAGAACATTCCAAACCCTAGAGGATATGTTGAGGGCTTGTGCAATAGAATTTGGATGTAACTGGGATAATCATCTACCCTTAATAGAATTTTCTTACAACAACAGCTATCATTCAAGTATAAAGGATGTACCGTTTGAGGCATTATATGGTAGAAAATGCAGAACTCCAAGTTGTTGGACGGAAGTTGGAGATAGCTAACTATCTGGATCAGAAATATTACAGGAGACAAATGATAAGATAATCCAGATCAAGCAACGATTGAAAGCAGCACAAGATCGACAGAAGAGTTATGCAGATTAACGCCGACGGCCATTAGAATTCCAAGTTGGTGATTTTTTCATGTTGAAAGTATCACCTTGGAAGGGTGTTGTACATTTCAGAAAACGTGGGAAATTAGGCCCAATGTATATTGGACCCTACAAGATCATAGAAAGAGTTGGATTCGTGGCATACAAACTTGAATTGCCTGAAGCATTGCAAGGTATTCACAACACGTTCCACATGTCATGTCTACTCAAGTGCTTAGCAGACCCCGATCAGGAAATCTCAGTAGACGATGTGCACGTCAACGATAGGCTCCAATTCACCGAACAACCTATTAAGATCTTAGGAACACAAGATCGTAAGCTTAAAAAGAAAACAATACCAATGGTGTTAGTACAGTGGATAGGTCGGAAAGAGGCCAATCAAACTTTGGAATTAACAGAGCAAATGAAAACTAACTACCCTCGGTTGTTTGACTAATATGTAATTTTGAGAACGAAATTCTTTTAAGGAGGGGAGATTTGTAACACCCAGATAATTCCCAAGTATTATACGGGCTAAAAGTGTTCAAAGGAAAAGTCCATGGGGTTTAAGTGTAAAATTCCAAAACTTCAAAGGACCAAAAATGAAAAAAATAGAAAATGATGACTGTGACGGACCATCACAAGTAGATAACCGTCCGTTACGGTGGTAACGGACCGTCACGAGTGATAACGGTCCATTACGGGCTTGGCACGACAAAGAACTTGGTGATGACACGTGTATGCTGCCTAACGAAGCAGTCATGACACGTGTAACCCTATAACGGACCGTCACGGTGGGTAACGGTCCGTCACGCCGCAAAACAAAGCCGTTCAACCTAAGGCCAACACGTGGAAGCTGACTCAGGCCCATGACGGTATACTTGCCACCCAAAATTTGGTGACGGACCATCACCATTGGTAACGGTCTGTCACGAGCCCTGAACTTTCCTATAAATAGAAACCCGATCTCAGCTCATTTCTCATACCTTTATACTCTCAAAAATCACACACACGCTTTGGTGATTTCATTCCCGAGCCAAGGTTCGCATACGAGGGTCCGGTTTCTAGCAAAATGTCGTAGATAGTGCCGAGGGTTCTATTGAAGTGTTGATTGTTATATTCAATACAGGAGGAGGTTCTGCTTGAGGTGAGTTCCTCTGAACTATGCTCTATAAATATTTTGTAAATGATTTTTATCTGAGATCCCAATACTATCTGTGCATATATCCAATAAAAAGTACTTATTATGGCCATGATTGGGGTGGGACCTAGGGACAAGACCGATCCTCTTGTTTGAGATCTGGTACGTATGGGACCGGCGCGCCGTAAGGTCTCTGTATATATATGTATGTTGTAGACTCGGAACCCGAGTAAAAAAGAGGTTATTGGGTGATGGATTGGAAAGGATGGTTGTAAGACCTGTAGGGGCATTCATCCCTATATCAAAGATAACCGTAAATATGATTTTGTTTATGAACTCACCAGCGTAAGCTAATCCAAAATGTTTTCAAATGTTTTTGAGCACAGGTGAACCCTAGCTGATAGTTGGCATTCCAAAGGAGATGTACATATGTTTTTAGGAATAGGGATGACTGAGGGCGGGTCTCTATGTGACCATAAGGCCTGAGTGGATGGCATGATTCTTCGTGAGCTATAAGTCCAGAGTTGTTTATGTTGTATTTTACCAGTCAGTCCCTATTGTACAAACGTTATGTTATGAAGTGAAATAAGTTTTGATGTTAAGTCTTCCACTGTGTGTTTTTGGTATCAACGTCACAGTAACTAGAAGGCGACCTTCAACCGGTATGTAGTTATCTGACAAATGGAATGTTCTGTCTAGGAAAGAGCGGTGTATAAATCTCTCCTAGACCCGTCGCTCTTTCCTGGGAACATATCTGTTGGAGGTACTACTCTGGTTAGATGATTGTCCTGTGTTATGGGTGTAACAAGTTGGTATCAGAGCCGCAGTTTAAGAGATATAGATACTAATTGGAAAGATTAGTATCTAGACTTAAACTAAGAGCTCTGAGAATATCTGGAATGCCAACAGTATATAAGTTGAGATGTTGATTATCATTATGAATATAACAGGAGATGTCAAGAAAACATATATTAAGTACATTTTGGCCAAATGTCTTTAATTTATGATTTTCTAGATCATAACCAGTTATACGAATTCTGATATCGTACATCTGTGTGTATAGGTAACAATGGTTGGACGAGAAAGAGGACTGAAAATAACACTAAAAATAGACACACTGAAAATAACACCAACACTAACGATCATCATGAGGTGCATGAGAACGACAATAATGCGAATACTCATGCTGAAGAAGTAGTTATGTCTGAGGCCCAGTTTCAAGATGCTGTGGCTAGTGAGGTAACAAAAGTTTTACGAAACACACTACCCGAACTACTAGAGGAAGTTCTTTCAAGAAGGATGGGTACTGGAAATGCTAGAGGAGGAACCAATAACAATACCAGAGGTACAAATGGAAACACCAATACTAGCTCAGCGACGAGAACTGAGAATCACGAAGGGTGCAACTACAAATCCTTCGATGGATGCAAACCCAAGTCATTTAATGGCAAGAAGGGAGCTATTGATACTACTCAATGGATCACAAATATGGAAGATGTGATCAAACTCAGTGAATGTAGAAGCGATCAGGCAGTAAAGTTTGCCGCCAAGTCCTTGGAAACCACCGCACTTGATTGGTGGGAATCTGTGAAGCAAGCCAGAGGGGAACAAGCTGTGGATAATCTGAAGTGGAATGAGTTCAAGGAACTGATCCTGCAAAGTTTCTGTCCTCAGAACGAACATGATAAGATTGAGGAGGAGTTTCAGCGTTTGGAGGCTGGAACTATGACGCGTCAGGAGTATGTGACAAAGTTTGATAAGATGTCTAAACTGGTCCCACATCTGGTGACACCCGAACCCCGAAGAATCAAACATTTTATTAGGGATTTTCCACTCAAGGTGCATACCTTGGTGAAAACCTCTGCACCACAAACGCTGAATGCAACTTTAGCATTAAGTGCCACGTTTTACAATGATGTTGCAGGTTAAGAAGCCAATGAGAAGGCGGCAGCGATCGAACCAGTATAAACAAAGAGGAAGAGTGAGGAAATATTGTATCGGTTCAAACCAAGAAACTTCAAGTTCCCTAGGAAAGAGGAAAATAATCCAGTAAGAAATCCTCAGGAAATGAGATGTTACAAATGCTAGAAGACGGGGCATACTGCAACGTATTGTCCATCCCTTAGATGTTTCAATTGTAATGAAATTGGACATCTGGAAAGAAATTGTACAAAACCTGTTCAGCAGAAGCCCGGGGTAGGGGCTAAAGGTAGGGTGTTTGTGATAGGTGAAGGAAGGACGAACGACAATGCCAAGGTGGTAGCTGGTACGTTCCTAGTTAATGATATTTATGCTAATATCGTATTGGATACAGGAGCAAATAGAAGTTTTGTTTCACTTGCTCTCGTTCTTTTCTTCGGAGTTCGATCCGGCAAAAGATCATAATCAGCATCATTAAAATCATCATTATGTTGAGAATAGCTGTTAGGAGGAGGATTCCCAATAGCCTTTCTCTTTTTCAATATCGCTTTATGATGTTTGTTGATCGGTACTTTCTTTCTGTCACTTTTGGTTTCTGAAGAGTCAACATCTTCTTCTTCATTTTCTTCTTGGAAGATATTGTGCTTTTTGGCAGTGATGACACTTCGTGCAACAATGTTGATATGTTCTTCATCATCCCTTGGATAAGGAATGTTATCTTGTTGCTCCTGAAAGTTCACTCAAAAACAAGTATGCTCAAACTCATAAAACCTTGAAACTTTTCAACTTTTTCAATAAAAACCTCTTTCACGATTATGGAATCAAACAAGAACGGTCATTTTAACAAACAAAAGACAAAGATAAACATAAAATAACATAAAATAACATAAAGTAAGCTAAAACACAAAATCTTTTTGTTCTTTTGACAACATACGACACTTACTGAAACACATTATATTTAGAGAAACTCTGTTATGGGATCATATCATTCTAGTGCAGACCAAAGCATACTTATTTGCCGTTCATTTTCTTAGATAGGTCTTGGTGATTGCCAATATATATTATCCTTCTAAACTCAAGCCTTTATACCTTAATTAACAAGCAAGCAGTGAGTGAATTCATCATGTTTTCAGGGTAATAATTATTCATGACTTAGTGGGTCCCACACTCATATCTCAGAAACCTACATTTATTATAATGTGAGTTAGATGAGTTTTTGATGAATTGAATGGAACCCACAACTTATTAGATAAACCTTCCCTTTCTCATGATCTTTTAAGCGCCTAAATATTTAACTAAAAGAGCATAACTAGCACGGGTCTATGAACTATTCGGGAATCTCTGACAAATTTGATTAAAAACATAGCACGACAGACTTACCTCTTCAGAAACTGTAAATGCTCAGGGTCATAGCACTACGAAGTTACATGCCTTGATAAGAGATTCCTTCCCAGTCACACATTCCCAAAAAGAAAAATATTTACATGTATACTTATATGTACGTCTTTAGACGTATCTTTTTCATTTGAAATTTTCCTATAGCACGACATTAACATTGCGTGTCTTTTTGCTCAGAATTCTGCTTTGCAGAGTAGCTTTGCAATATCATTGAGTGTCTTTTCACCTATTGCATGTCGATGCATGTCTTTTATCTATATATATATATATATATATATATATATATATATATATATATATATACACAGACTTGTATCAAGTCAGCTCACAACCCCTTTGTGAAATGTCTCGGTTTTTGCAATCCAGAGATATTATGTTCATCTACAGTTCATCAACCTTTATGTTTAAGCGTTCGATTATTAACAGAAAAGAATTATTCTACCAATCTATGAGATGTTCCCCACTTCGGCAATAACCTTTATGTTTAAGTGAAACACTATCATGCTGTCTTCACAGTTTTAGAAAAGCCTATCAACATATAACCCTAAGATCCTAATCTTTTCAACTACATGCCTTACATATGATGATCCGACCTCTAAAATGATGTACTATCATTTCCTAATAGACAGAGTTCTCAATTTTATTATATTTTTTTTTGAAACAAGACACAACATAAAATATTTTTTGTATTTTTTGAATTTTCTCCCCCAAAACTTTTGCTTTTGTACAACTAATAAACAAAACAAAATTATATCCTAAGAAAGACAAAATAAACAAAAAAAATTTTTGGTGACCGAACTTGTGACTCGTTAATCGAACTAGAACATTTTGAAACACTGAACCAGAAAATCGAGTCTGGTCAGATCAAAGGATTTTGTAAAAACATCTTAAACATAAATGTCATCCTCAAAGCAAAGAGTACCATTAGTGACCGTACCTTGCATGCTGATCTTACCTCATTTATCTCAAGCAAAGGAAACATACCCTCCATCAAATTGTTTAATATCATGTAGTAGAGAGATGTCCCGCATTATGTGCCTGGAACAACCACTATCAACGTACCATAGGTTGTTGACAGTCCTCCTTGGCTGTTCCTGCATGATTCAAGCAAGTTAGTTAGACATAGGTACCCAAGCCATAGTGGTCCTGGGTACTCCCAAAGCATCAATGTAAGATACTTTCTGTAAGCACATATCCTTATTGTTCTCTAACACTAGTGATTCAGCTGCTTTTGATTTAGTTTTCCAAATTGGTGTAGGTTTAACAAACTTTTTAGTTACTTGAGGAGTACCAACTTTCGGTTTCTCTTCCTGTTTAGGTTTTTTACGTTGCTTGTTTTCACGAAAAACCTTTTGTTTGTTCTTAGCAGCATTCCAATCACCATGAGAAGGCTTAACATTGGGATGCTTATTCTTCATTGCCTTAGGTTTTTCAACCTTCATTGGCTTAGAATAATTATTTTCCCTTTGTGTAGCCCTCTGATTTTGCAAATAATAAGGCTCATAAGGACGATGTGTGCAATTTCTTGCAATGTGATCAGCTTTTCCACATGTGTAGCATGTCTGCTTCCTAGCATAAGGAGCATATCCCGATCTGTCGAACCATGATGATGACTGAGGAGGTGACCTTTTCAAGTAACCTGTATTCTCAGTGTGCATGTGATCTCTTCTATCATCTCTCCTAACAGACTCTCTATCATATTCTCTACGATTTCTCTTGATACAATCTCTCTCTTCTCTTCTAAATTTTTGTTCAAAAACTCTATGATGATTATCAAATTATGAATAAAATTCATTCTTTGTAAACTTTTGAGGAGATTGTTTATGGTTCAATAGACTGACAGATGGTTTTGAGTTTCTTTGATTAACCTTTCTAGAATTTGCAGCCTTGTTTTTGACAAAATCATGATTACTTTCTTTAAAGATATTTTCCTCTTTTTCAAACTCACCACCCCTCACAAACTTAATCTGATTCCTTTTTTCAATAATATTATCAGTTTTTCTAGGGACAAACTTCCTAATACTCTTAGGATCTTCTTCCTTAATCTCTTCCTCATCATCGGTATCCCAATCTTCTACTAATCCTTCTTCTGCACAAGGCTTAGAATCATTAGCAATATTCACACAGGGGTCACGGGACTAGCAGTCGCTGGAGTTGACTGCTTGGATGATGAAGTCTCATTTCCTAGACCGTACGCCATCTCAACATTTTCAGTGTAGTCAATTGGTAAAGATGAAAAATTTTCATTAAATGGATGTTCCATAACATGATAACCCACCCCTGGATTTCCCTTTCTTCTAACTTGGGAATCGGTCATGTTATACACCACTGATCGAGAGTGTTCAATTTTCTAGATCGGTAGTTTGGTGTTTGCCAATTGAGTCACAACATCATTTAATTTCAAGCTAAGGGCGTCTATCCGTTTTAATGCATCACGATAAAGACATCCCTTATTGCTAAAATCCAATTCAAGTTTTGAAAAATCATTTTTGCTTGCTTCAATTTTATCTTGGAAAATCTTTTCTGATCGTTTGTGTTCTGAGTTGGAATATCTAAGTTTTGTTATTTCTTGATTTAAGATATCGTTATCAAGTTTATAATGATTGACTTTCTCTATACAAATCGCAGAGCAAAGATCTTTGGTTATCTCAGTTTCGGTGACCTCAACCACGAAGGCATGATGTTGTTTCACTTCCAAATCTTGAACTTTATCACTCCTTTCTTGCTGGCTCACAAGTGCCTTTGATTCACATGAAGTAGATGTACACTCTCAAGCAATTTCAGAAACATTCATTGGACTCATATGATTAAGGTGACACTGTTTATCATCCATATCATAAGAGTACAAAATAGAAATCAGCTCACTCAAGGATGTTTGATACATATCCTTGGTTCTCTTGATCGCAGTGCAATTGAAGTTCCAAGTTATTGGTAAAGAGTTGAGTAGCATTTTGTTGATTTCTACCTTTGTTAACTCTATTTTAGCACTCTTCATCTCCGTCATCAAGTGCGTGAATCTGTTAATCTGAGCCTCCAAATTTTCACCTCTAACATGATTGAACATATTAAACTTTTGCTTCAGCATCTCCTTTCTACTTTCTCCCATGTCACAAGTTCACATAACAAAAAGTATTCACACCTGATAACGAGTACATTGAAAAATCACAAACTTTGAAAAACCGCAAACTTTGAAAACCGCAAACTTCAAATACCGCAAACTTCGAATACCGCAAACTTCGGAATACCGCAAACTTTGGAATACCGCAAACTTAGTAATACCGCAAACTTTGAAGTTCCAGAAACCGCAAACTTTTAAAGTTCAAGAAACGGCAAACATTAATGTTCCAGAAACCGCGAGCTTTCAGATGATGTTTTAACCGAAAACTACAACTAATAGCAGAAAAGATCAAATAAACTACCCAAATCTTCAACGAAAACGATAGAAACGAGGTCCAAAACCTGTGAATCTGTCCAGAAACTCTTCCAAAATAAACAAGTCAGTTTATTCAAACGAAAACAGTAACTTTGATACCTCATGAGTCAAAAAAATCCGTTGTAAGCTTCATCGAATGAGCGCTAAGGCTCTGATACCAATTGTAAGGTTCAAAATCCGGAGGATCTTCAATCAACGGATTCAACGGCGTGTTGAACCTGGCGGAAACAAACTCGACACGTGACTTGTAGGTAGAAACAAAGAAGACGAGACACGATCAAATATCAAATGATTCGTATAATGAATAAACACTGAAAACACAATAACGTATCGTTCAACAACTCGTCTTAACCACGTCTAAAGTGTCTAAATCATCCCACCCTCTGACTTGTCTCAGTCGTCCAACATGAATACTGTTACAAACACATCTATTTATACTAAAACAGAAAGTATTCGGTGGGCCTGGGCCGGAGCCGCATACTTCAAGTATGCGGTTGGGCCCGCATACTTCCAGTATGCTGCTGGGACCTCATACTTCGAGTATGCTACCGGATGAAATATGCTGCCAGATGAAGTATGCTGCCGGATGTAACATCCCAAAAATAAAACGACGGTTAAAATGACGAAATAAACGAACGAGGCATGTCGGGTCGGGTCTGATGGGCTAGAAGGGGAGCCTCCCCTATAAATAGCCAAGGTCACAACCCATTTCTCTCATTTGCAACTTCTAGAGAGAGAAACCGTAGAGAGAGAAAGTTGTCGGATCGACCCGAGATTTGAGAAGTGTGTTGCTCCATAACTCGTGAGAAGAACCTCCGGATCAGAAGCTCGATTCAGGTAACGATCCGACCTAAATCTGAGTTTTTGTTCGTTTTTGGGATTTTCGGGTTTTGGCTAAAAAGGCAACGATTTTGCGGATGGAACTTAAAAATGAGCTTAGGTATAGCATCTAGAATGAAAACCGAATGTGTTGATCTAAGAAAAGTTGAGATACTGACTCGATCAGACTCGCATGCAAAAGCTTCGGATTTTTGGGAAGACAATCTGTGCAGACCCCATCGAAACTACCAGTTTCGATACCACTAGTTTCGATATGTGCAGGTCCATCGAAACTACAAGTTTCGATATGTGCAGGTCCATCGAAACTACAAGTTTCGATATGTGCAGGTCCATCGAAACTACAAGTTTCGATATGTGCAGGTCCATCGAAACTACCTAGTTTCGATATGTGCAGACTCCATCGAAACTACCTAGTTTCGATATGTGCAGACATCAGAACTGATGAAGTGAAGTCAGTATGTTAGAATGGTTAAACCGTTAGAGTCGGTATTGGTCTGATGTGCATTAACTAATCAATTCAGATCAGAAGTGAAGTTGTTGGACCTTTGTTAGGACAACCGAGACTAGCTTATAAGGTGAGTTCTAGAAGCCCTCTTTTAAATGTTTTAATAATGTTTTTGGGCTGGTGTGCACACGTGATGATTTTATAAAACGATGTTTATGAAACGATGTTTATGAAACGATATTTACGAAGGTTGTATGTAACGTTTTATAAAATGATGTTTACGAAGGTTGTATGTAACGTTTTATAAAATGATGTTTACGAAGGTTGTATGTAACGTTTTATAAAATGATGTTTACGAAGGTTGTATGTAACGTTTTATAAAATGATGTTTATGAAGGAAGTATGTAACGTTTTATAAAATGATGTTTATGAAGGAAGTGTTTATGAAATATTTTGCCAAAAGAAGTTTACGAAGTTTACGAAGTGTTTTAACGAAGAGAATGTTTTTAATAAAACGTACGAATGCTTTAACTGAAGTTTTTGAAGTAAAAGAAGCGAAGGTTTACGAAAGTCACAAACGAACGAATCTGCCAATATTCCTTAGGGAATGAAGGTTAAGGGATGGGAAGGATGTTATGGGCCTTTACCTTTTAGGGGCCTCTGTGGCTGGCCAACTGTTGTACAACTGGGGTGATGACGGTCACCAAGGGGATTATCGTGATCCTTGAAGTTTGGTACGATTTACCTTACGGGGTAGTCGAGCTTGAAGTTTGGTACTTGCGCCCGACGGGGCGCAGTGCTTGAAGTTTGGTACGCGCTATCCTTTGGGACGCCGTGCTTGAAGGGTTGGATTACATAAGTATCGGGCCCTAGGAGTTCCTCACCCGAAGGACAGTACGGTGATGATGGGCCTAGTGGTGGTGATCCTTAGGTTATTCAACCAGTATGTAACGTTTGGATTTGACGGTTACGAGAAGGCGCAGATTCTATATGTTCGTTGACTTATGAAGTGTTATGTTTGTTATTGCATTATTTACGTACGCTTTTTATTAAATGAAGTATGAAGTGATGTTTTTGGCAATTTATTTGAAGTTAAGGTTTTATGTTAAAACTAGAACTCACCAGCGTAGCTGACGTTTTTAAGTGTGCACATTCAGGTTAAAGTAGGTTATGAGGATGGACGGTGATGCTTGGCAAGCGAGAAGAGTTACCCGGCTGATCATGAAGACTGGCATCCCGTTATGTTTAGTTATGATGTAAATATGTTTTAAAATATGTTTACGCTTCCGCATGTACAATTATGATGAATGAATGAAGTTTTCCGCTGCGTTATTTGATATTCATGTTTAAGAACTGTCTGTGAATGAGTAAATCCAACAAGTGGGGCCTCCCGGGTTTGGGGCCTTACAAGTTGGTATCAGAGCAATAGTTTGAGAGATTCGGACACTCCCAGTGTCTGAACTTAAACTTTGAATGGGACCGAAAGCGGATGCCAGTACGGGTAACTCGAGCCAAAGCATCAGGTATGAGGTAGTATATGTATTTACGTATATAGTATGCCTTAGAAAGGGGTAAGTAAGGACTTGTGTTCTGATGAAATCACAAAGGTGGTCAAATAGAAATCGAAAGGTAGTGTAATGGTTAATTACAGATGGCCAGTGTATATTAACATCTTACAGTACTTATTGAATTCTATTTGTTAACTAGCGTGATGACATTGGATTTCTTGTCTTATAGAACGAAATGGCAAGGAGAGGAAACGGAAGGCATGGTGGCCGTACCGGTGGTCGTACCGGCGGTCGAAATGGCGGGCGTGGCAGGATCCCTGCACGCCAAGAAAATAGTGAAGAAGGAAGTGTTCACACTGAACCGGCGGTTAGTGTGCATGGAACCGAACAGACACTGGTTGAAGAACAACCTTTCACTTTTGAACCAGAAGTGAGAGCAGCCATAGCTAGAGAGTTTACAGAGTTGATGAAGACTTCTCTGCCAGGTCTGTTGGCAGAAGCATTGAACAATGAGACCGACAATGCACCGCCTGCTCGCGGATGTGATTATAAGTCCTTTAAGGCATGTGACCCACCGGTCCTCACTGGAAAGAAAGACGCGGTGGCTACATTTGACTGGGTGATCCGTATGGAAGCTGCCATTCGTCTGAGCGAGTGTCGAACGGGTCAAGTTGTAAAATTTGCTGCTAACTCCTTGAGGGAGGAAGCATCCCATTGGTGGGAAGGTATACGTCAGGCAAAAGGGAGCGAGATTGTGGATGCGATGGTGTGGGCTGACTTGAAAACTTTGGTGATAAAGAATTTCTGCCCAAGGAACGAGATTGAGAAGGTAGAGAGGGAATTTCTGGGTTTGAAGGCCGGGAGCATGACGCACCGGCAGTACACAACCCGATTTAATGAACTGGCACGTCTGGTGCCACACCTTGTCACGACGGAGGAAAAAAAATTTCATGTTACATTCAAGGGTTGCCGGACCAGGTCCGCACCTATGTCAAGGCAAACGCCCCTACTACCTATGACTCGGTAGTAGAACTGAGCGGCGTAGTATTTGATGACCTGGCGCTGAATGTTGTTGCCATTGAAGAACCTAAGAAGAAGTTGAGTTTTCCCGCTAAACGATCGGGTGGGAAGTTGTTCGGGGCTTGGGACAAGCAGGCCAGGGTAGGCGAGATGACAGTCTGTGGGAAATGTGGGGTAAGACACGTGGGTGAATGTCGGTTAGGATCGAATCTATGCTTTAAATGCGGCAAGACCGGACATTACTCTCGTGAATGCCCGCAAGGCTACAAATGCTACAATTGTGGGGAAAGTGGTCATATGAGTCGGGAATGCACCAAGCCCAGGATGGGGGAAACCGGGAAGGGAAAGGGCCCGGAAAAGAAGGGAGAGGGATCTCGTGCAAAGACTCGTGCGTACGCACTGACGTAAGAACAAGCTAGGGCGGATCCCGATGTGGCGTTAGGTACGTTCGTCCTTGACAACACTCTTGTTTCTGTGTTATTTGATTCGGGTGCCGGTAAGAGTTTTATATCTGCGTCTTTTTGTAAGAGAATGAAGTACGCTGCCAGTAAGTTAGAAAGGGCCTTTAGCGTAGAAACCGCTGAGGGTAGAACTGCGAGAGTGACCGATGTAGTTGACAACTCCACGATAAAGATAGAAGGTCATAGATTCACCGTCAGATTGTTTGTTATGGTTTTGGGAGGGTTCGATGTGGTGTTGGGTATGGATTGGCTAACTGCCAATGAAGCGCAAATTATATGTAAACGAAAGATAATCCAACTCAAGGCTCCGGATGGTAACAAAGTCGAGGTTTTTGGAGATCGAGACGCCCAGATGCCAAACGTCGTCTCAATGATTAAGGCAACAAATTACTTGAGGCGCGGATGCGAGGCTTATCTAGTGTATGTGATTGACAAGTGTAAGGAAGTGAAGGAACTAGACGATGTACCCGTGGTACGCGAGTACCCGGAGGTGTTTCCAGAGGATTTGCCTGGGATACCACCCGATAGAGAAATTGAGTTCCGAATTGACTTAGTACCAGATGCCCAGCCCGTGGCTAAGGATCCATATCGACTAGCACCAGTGGAAATGAAGGAACTTATGGTTCAACTAGACGAGTTACTTGAGAAAGGATTTATTCAACCGAGCATCTCGCCGTGGGGTGCTCCGGTGTTGTTCATAAAGAAGAAAGATGGTTCGATGAGAATGTGTATCGATTACCGCGAGTTGAATAAACGAACGGTGAAGAACAAGTACCCTTTACCAAGGATCGATGACCTGTTCGACCAGTTGCAAGGCGCAAGTTGGTTCTCGAAAATCGACCTTCGGTCCGGGTACCATCAGTTGAAGGTGAGGGAAGAAGACATACCGAAAACTGCATTTCGCACGCGTTATGGACATTTTGAGTTCCGCGTAATGTCTTTCGGATTGACGAACGCCCCCGCAGCGTTCATGGATTTAATGAATAGGGTGTGTCGACCGATGCTGGATCGATCGGTAATCGTGTTCATCGATGATATCCTTATCTACTCCAAGAATGAGGGTGATCACGCGTGTCACTTGAAGGAAGTATTGGAAGCTCTGAAGAATGAGAAGTTGTATGCTAAGTTCTCCAAATGTGCGTTCTGGCTTAGAGAAGTCCAGTTCCTAGGTCACGTTATTGGACCGAACGGCATTATGGTTGACCCAGCAAAGATAGTAACGGTAAGTGAATGGGACATTCCTAAGACGCCAACTGAAATCCGCAGTTTCTTAGGATTGGCAGGCTACTATCGGAGATTCATTCAGGATTTCTCGAAAATAGCTTCGCCATTAACAAAGTTGACTCGGAAGGAAGTAAAGTACGAATGGGGTTCGACCCAGGATGAGGCGTTTAAGGAATTGAAAGAGAAGCTAACACAAGCTCCAGTCTTGGCCCTTCCCGACGGCAGTGAAGATTTGGTGGTATACTCTGACGCTTCAGGTCAGGGATTGGGGTGTGTGTTGATGCAGCGTGGTAGAGTGATTGGATATGCGTCGCGGCAGTTGAAAGTTCATGAAGTCAACTATCCGACTCACGATTTGGAACTTGCTGCTGTCGTATTTGCATTAAAAATCTGGAGGCACTACCTGTACGGGGTAAAGTTTACTATTTACTCCGACCACAAAAGTTTGAAGTACTTCTTCGAACAAAAAGAGCTTAATATGAGGCAGAGGAGATGGTTGGAACTCCTGAAGGACTATGACTGTGAAATAATGTACCATCCTGGAAAGGCAAACGTGGTGGCTGACGCTCTAAGCCGAAAGGATGTGCCTACTCCTATTAGAGTGAAAGCTTGCCAGTTGGTGGTAACATCAGATGTGATGAGAGAAATCGAAAGAGCTCAAGATGAAGCTTTGAAGGAAGAAAATATAAAGAAAGAAAGGATGGTTGGCCAACAGGACAAGTTGGAATATAACACCCTTGGTGTTAGAACACGTTATGGACGGGTATGGATACCTATGGGTGGCGAGCTTAGAACCAAAATCTTGGATGAGGCTCATAAGTCTCGTTACTCTATCCATCCCGGTACCAACAAAATGTACCAAGACCTGAAGAAGGACTACTGGTGGCCTGGACTGAAATGTGATGTAACGAAGTATGTAAGCAAGTGCTTGACTTGCTCGCAAGTAAAGGCTGAACACCAGAAACCGTATGGAAAGATTCAACCACTTGATATACCAGAATGGAAGTGGGAACACATTACCATGGACTTCATAACCAAGCTACCTCGCACAGCTAAAGGTCATGACACCATTTGGGTAATTGTGGACCGATTAACAAAGAGTGCTCATTTCCTACCTATTCGCGAGACGTTCTCGTCGGAAAGGTTAGCGGAAGTATTTATTAACGAAGTAGTAGCCCGGCATGGGATGCCTTTGACGATAGTATCCGACCGGGACACACGATTCACATCGAGGTTCTGGAAAAGATTTCACGAAGCGATGGGCACGAGGCTTAATATCAGCACAGCATACCACCCGCAAACGGATGGTCAGTCCGAAAGGACCATTCAGACATTGGAAGATATGTTCCGTGCTTGTATTATCGACTTTGGTGGCAGTTGGGACAGTCATCTGCCGTTAGCCGAATTCTCCTACAACAATAGTCATCACACGACTATAGGCATGCCGCCTTACGAAATGTTGTATGGTAGAAGATGCAGGACCCCAGTTTGTTGGGGTGAGATTGGACAGAAGGAGTTAGGAAGTCTGGAAGTCATAAAAGAAACGTCGGAAAGGTTTGATCAAATCATAGCTCGAATGAAGGCCGCACAAGATCGCCAGAAATCCTATGCGGATAGACGACGAAGGCCTATCGAGTTTGATGTTGGGGATAGAGTAATGTTGAAAGTGTCGCCCTGGAAGGGAATCATACGATTCAGGAAGAGAGGAAAGTTAAGTCCGAGGTTTGTCGGACCGTTCAGGATAATGGCACGGGTTGGGGAAGTCGCTTATCGGTTGGAGTTGCCTGATGAGTTAAGTGGGATTCATCCTACCTTCCATGTATCACACTAGCGAAAATGTTTGGCGGATGAATCGGCTCACGTACCACTTACTGACATCGAGGTCGACAACAGCCTTAATTACATCGAAGAACCCGTGGCCATCTTAGACAGGAAGGAGAAGCGGTTGCGTAATAAGGTTATCCAATTGGTTAAAGTCCAATGGAAACATCGGAAGGGATCGGAAGCCACTTGGGAAACGGAGAAGGAAATGAGGGAGTCGTACCCTCATCTATTTGACTTATGATAGGTTTCGGAGACGAAACCTATTGTAAGGGGGGTAGACTTGTAACATCCCAAAAATAAAACAACGGTTAAAATGACGAAATAAACGAACGAGGCATGTCGGGTCGGGTCTGATGGGCTAGAAGGGGAGCCTCCCCTATAAATAGCCAAGGTCACAACCCATTTCTCTCATTTGCAACTTCTAGAGAGAGAAACCGTAGAGAGAGAAAGTTATCGGATCGACCCGAGATTTGAGAAGTGTGTTGCTCCATAACTCGTGAGAAGAACCTCCGGATCAGAAGCTCGATTCAGGTAACGATCCGACCTAAATCTGAGTTTTTGTTCGTTTTTGGGATTTTCGGGTTTTGGCTAAAAAGGCAACGATTTTGCGGATGGAACTTAAAAATGAGCTTAGGTATAGCATCTAGAATGAAAACCGAACGTTTTGATCTAAGAAAAGTTGAGATACTGACTCGATCAGACTCGCATGCAAAAGCTTCGGATTTTTGGGAAGACAATCTGTGCAGACCCCATCGAAACTACCAGTTTCGATACCACTAGTTTCGATATGTGCAGGTCCATCGAAACTACAAGTTTCGATATGTGCAGGTCCATCGAAACTACAAGTTTCGATATGTGCAGGTCCATCGAAACTACAAGTTTTGATATGTGCAGGTCCATCGAAACTACAAGTTTCGATATGTGCAGGTCCATCGAAACTACCTAGTTTCGATATGTGCAGACTCCATCGAAACTACCTAGTTTCGATATGTGCAGACATCAGAACTGATGAAGTGAAGTCAGTATGTTAGAATTATTAAACCGTTAGAGTCGGTATTGGTCTGATGTGCATTAACTAATCAATTCAGATCGGAAGTGAAGTTGTTGGACCTTTGTTAGGACAACCGAGACTAGCTTATAAGGTGAGTTCTAGAAGCCCTCTTTTAAATGTTTTAATAATGTTTTTGGGCTGGTGTGCACACGTGATGATTTTATAAAACGATGTTTATGAAACGATGTTTATGAAACGATATTTACGAAGGTTGTATGTAACGTTTTATAAAATGATGTTTACGAAGGTTGTATGTAACGTTTTATAAAATGATGTTTACGAAGGTTGTATGTAACGTTTTATAAAATGATGTTTACGAAGGTTGTATGTAACGTTTTATAAAATGATGTTTATGAAGGAAGTATGTAACGTTTTATAAAATGATGTTTATGAAGGAAGTGTTTATGAAATATTTTGCCAAAAGAAGTTTACGAAGTTTACGAAGTGTTTTAACGAAGAGAATGTTTTTAATAAAACGTACGAATGCTTTAACTGAAGTTTTTGAAGTAAAAGAAGCGAAGGTTTACGAAAGTCACAAACGAACGAATCTGCAATATTCCTTAGGGAATGAAGGTTAAGGGATGGGAAGGATGTTTTGGGCCTTTACCTTTTAGGGGCCTCTGTGGCTGGCCAACTGTTGTACAACTGGGGTGATGACGGTCACCAAGGGGATTATCGTGATCCTTGAAGTTTGGTACGATTTACCTTACGGGGTAGTCGTGCTTGAAGTTTGGTACTTGCGCCCGACGGGGCGCAGTGCTTGAAGTTTGGTACGCGCTATCCTTTGGGACGCCGTGCTTGAAGGGTTGGATTACATAAGTATCGGGCCCTAGGAGTTCCTCACCCGAAGGACAGTACGGTGATGATGGGCCTAGTGGTGGTGATCCTTAGGTTATTCAACCAGTATGTAACGTTTGGATTTGACGGTTACGAGAAGGCGCAGATTCTATATGTTCGTTGACTTATGAAGTGTTATGTTTGTTATTGCATTATTTACGTACGCTTTTTATTAAATGAAGTATGAAGTGATGTTTTTGGCAATTTATTTGAAGTTAAGGTTTTATGTTAAAACTAGAACTCACCAGCGTAGCTGACGTTTTTAAGTGTGTACATTCAGGTTAAGGTAGGTTATGAGGATGGACGGTGATGCTTGGCAAGCGAGAAGAGTTACCCGGCTGATCATGAAGACTGGCATCCCGTTATGTTTAGTTATGATGTAAATATGTTTTAAAATATGTTTACGCTTCCGCATGTATGAACAAGTTTTAATTATGATGAATGAATGAAGTTTTCCGCTGCGTTATTTGATATTCATGTTTAAGAACTGTCTGTGAATGAGTAAATCCAACAAGTGGGGCCTCCCGGGTTTGGGGCCTTACACCGGATGAAGTATGAGGCATCATACTTTCTTGATTCTTCAAATCTTCGTCATCCGAACTTCTGAACAACTTGGTGATTCTTTGATGCGTTAGCCTATTATAGTTTTAGTCCTTACACAAACCAATGTCTAGGCTTACCGAGGAAGAAAAGAAGGCTTGTGACCTAGAGAAGAAAGCACATGGTTCTATAACCATGGCACTGATAAGAGATTTATTTCACAGCTTCAGAGGTTATGATATTTCGAAAGATCTTTGGAAAGCATTATAGAAAAGGTTCGAGGGTAACAGTGATGTCAAGAAGAGTAAGAGATAGCTGTTGAGGAAGCAGTATGAGTGTTTTAGATACTTGGAGAATGAATCTATTAACGAGCTTATTTCCAGATTTTATCACTTGAAGACTGAACTGAAGTCTTATGAATTAAAGTATCCTGATGATGAACTAGTGGAGAAATTTCTTGATGCTTTACCTCCAAAGTTTTATATGTACACAAACTTATTGAGAGAAAATCCTAAGTTCTATGAGATGACTATTGATGAAGCGATAGGGAAGATTTAAGCACATGACTTGAATTTGAGAAAGAAAGGAACATCAGGCAGACCTCAAACTCAAGATCCTTCACTTTACTTTAGAACATCTTCCACTTCAAAGTCATATGGATCTGGAATTGCATTGTTCTCAGGGAATACTACTCAAGATGAGGAGAATTCTAGGGGTTGTAGTGGTTCTACATGTTTTGCTGCATCAGGGTCTGGTTCATTTCATCGGCATTCCTCAAGAGGCCCCACTTCTACATCATCAACTCATCAAAGTGCTATAGCCAAGATTGCTAAAGATCATGTAGCCTTATTTTCTTCGTGTATGCTTGCCTACGAAAACTTTATCGGGGGAAAGCTTACAGATCCGGAGACCATTAAAGAATACTTTAACCAAGTTGATCCTAATGATATGGAAGATATAGATATTCAATGGAATATGGCTATGATCTTAAGAAGGTCGAAGAGTTTTCTTAACAGGACCGGAAGAAAGTTTATCGGTGGACATTCAAATGCTAAAGTCGGGTTTGACAAATCCAAAGCTAAATGTTATAAGTGTCTAAAATTTGGGCAATTTGCAAGAGAATGTTAAAAGGACAAAGCACCAGCTTCTGGTTTCACTCGATCAAGTCCGGGAAACAACAAGAATTTCAACAACCAGAGCAACCGCAGTCAGAATCAAGGAGCATCATCTAATGCATTGGTGGTTCGATAGGATGATAGTTTTGACTGGGGAGTTCATTTGGAAGTTGCCATAATTGCACAAACTCATCTTGGGTTGATGGCAGAGAATGTTGAAATGCTGGATGTTGAGGAAAGAGAGGCAGAAGCAGCTGTACAACCGGAATCTGCACTTGCACTGATGGCCATTGGAGAAGCTTCCAACACGGTCAGTGAGGTAGATTCTAATGCTTTTGCTCAAGTTTCCTGTTCTATTTGTTTAATCTTGAAGGACGAGAATGATCGCCTCCATGATCAACTCGAACCTCTACGCAGTGCAGCTCTAAATTACAAAGAAAATGAAAAATGTTTTAAAGGTTCAATTGAAAATCTTAAGAAAGACAAACAATATTTCTCAATTAAAATCTGCGAACAACAATTTCGTTTAGATGTTGCCTACAAGGAGTTAGAGAAAAAGAATGTTGAGATCCTGCAGTTAAGTGACAAACTTGAGAAGTTGAAAAACTCTCGTTTTGTGGTGGAACACTACGAGTCTGTTCGTACGACAAGTGAGTGGCAAAGGTTTAGGTACTAATGCCATTCCTCCACCAGTAAACGACAAGTTTGTCAATGGGCCAATTGACATTGATTTGTCCTTTTTAGATGAATCCTCTAGTAAGGCTGATTCAGCTTCTGATGAGGAGTTCTATTCTGAAGAATTCTCAGAGGAAAACATGGTTGAGGGAGTTGTCTTAGAGGAGTTACCTGACGAACCTAAAATTCAGAAAAAACATTGTCACTGACCATGATAATTGCATTTTAACTGAACCTGATATGATTGAGACAAATGATAAATTGAAAATGATGCTTTATGGAGGTTTCAAAATCATAAAGCAAGCAAAGAAAGAAACTTTTGCTAACAAATTGGGAAAGAATTTTCAAGAAAACATTGACAAACATTATACTCCTAAAAGTCAATCAAAATAAGGTGAAGCACAAGCTGCTGTTCATCAAACTACTCCTACTACTCATCAAGCTGAATCATCAACATCATGAACTAAGGAGCCTTATAGGAGAGTTTTCAAGGAGAGAAGAAGTTGTTTTCACTGTGGTACTGTCGGGCACATTCTTGTGAATTGCCCTGATAAGAATCAGGAGAAACGGCCAGTTGTCCCACAACAGACTGAATCCCCTAAGACACAGTCAGTGAAGCAACCAAAGAGTCCAAAATCAAAAGTGGTGAAACCACCAGTGTAGAAATTGCTTAAGCCACAAGCAAAACATGTGGTTGTACCATCTGTTCCAAAACGAGAAAAGCAACCTGCTAATCCCAATGTATCTACCTCTGGTAATACACATTCTGGTGAGAATCCTGTGGTGAAACTCTCAAAGTCACAGAGGAGAAGGCGGAATAAGAGGTTGAGGAAACTTGAACAACAATTTGTTGGTTAGGAGAAGGCGGAATAAGAGGTTGAGGAAACTTGAACAACAATTTGTTGGTTGTCACCTAGGTGAAGCTTCTACTAGTTCACCTGTTGTTAACGATAGCAAGCCCGCTGCTAAAAAAACAGAAGAAAAGATCCCAGAGAAAGAAAACCAAGAGTTCTCGATCCTCTGATTCTAAATCTCCAAAAGATTCACCAATTTTTGATAGTCATGATTGCGAGTTAATTGAAGTCGTTTATTTTAAGAAAAACGGAAGACCCAAGACCACAATGGCTTAGCTCTCCAAATCTAATTAATTTCTTTTGACTCGCGCAGGGACATCCGAAGGGAACTATTGCAAACAGATGGTATGTTGATAGTGAATGCTCCCGGCACATGACAGGCAACATGGCCCTGCGTCATGATGTGAAACCATTCAGAGGCAGTTATGTGTCCTTTGTAGGCGAAAAAGGTGGTAGTATAACTTGTCAAGGCATAGTTTCAAATGGATGTGTCAGTTTCGACAACGTCAACTACTGCGAGCAGCTAAAGCATAACCTATTGAGCGTCTCTCAGATGTGTGACAAGGAGTACTCGGTTATGTTTGACAAGTCAGAATGCCTGGTTCTCAAGTCTTGCTTTGTGGTTCCTGAAGAGTGGATTCTGATGCGAGCACCAAGAACAAATGATACTTATCAGATCGATATGAGTTTGGCAAAAACCACCTCATCAGTTGCTACTTGTTTGTTTACCAAAGCGACAGAAATTGACTCAATCTTGTGGCATAGGAACCTCGGACACATTTCTTATCGAAAAATGAATCATCTTGTCCGAAACGGTTTGGTAACCGGGGTTCCTAAGTTGAGATTTGGCGTTTAAGATGACTGTATGCCTTGTAAAAAGGGTAAATAGCAACGGAAATTTTGCCAAAACCCAAAACTCTATTGATACCCCTTTGGAGCTTTTGCACATGGATTTGTTCGGGCCCTTAAGTATCAGGAGTATTGGAGGTAAGTCATAATATCTAGTTGTAACTGATAATTTCTCACGTTTTTCTTAGGTGCAATTTTTAGGTACAAAGGTTGAGACTACTGAAATTCTTCAATACCTAATCTTGAGTCTGGAATCTTTATGCAAGTTGAAGGTTAGAAGACTCAGAAGTGATAACGGCACAAAGTTCAAGAACAACATGATGGAGCTTTTCTGTCTCAAGAAGGGTATTCATCATGAGTTCAGTGCGCTGTACACACCTCAGCAGAATGGAGTTGCAGAAAGGAAGAACATAACTTTGATTGAAACTGCAAGGAAGATGCTGTCTGATGCTAAACTGCCAATAACATTCTGGGCAGAAGCAGTCAATACAGCTTGTCACGTTTTGAATCAAGTTCTGGTGGTGAAGCGTCACAACAAAACTTGATATGAGTTGATCAACAATCGACCTCCCAATCTAGACTACCTGGTTCCATTTGGTAGTCCATGTTCTTTATTGTTATAGTCCAAGGATCGCAAATCCAAATTTCGTGAGAAAGCAGTGGAGGGCATCTTCTTAGGATATGTTTCCAATTCACCATGAAAAAGGGTGTACAACATTGAAACTCGTTCAGTTGAAGAGTGGTTCGAAGTGGATTGTAGTAAGCACAACGTTCCACCAGAACCAACAGGTCCAACTTGGGGATTTGATTATGATGCTCTTTTCAAGTCATTCAACCTTCCAGAATTATCTGCTGATGATGCCGCCAATCTGTATAACTACTGTAGCGGTGGCGACGAATCCAATTTCTCAACCAGATCAACTGTACCCATCCTAACTCCTAGTTCTAATGTTGTATCTGTATCTGGGACTCATGATAGTGGCGATGAAGAGGATACAAATGTTGAAGGAAACGATGCCCAAGATGATCCTAAGTTTGGGGTAGGAAATGAAGCTCAAGTTGACCCTATCATTATTGAATCTTCTTCTGGTACACATGATGTGGGGGAGTTGAGCACAAACCTTGAATAAAATATCCATGAACCTCTTGTGCTGGAGATGAGAGTGCCTAAGAATGATCCAATTGACAACATCATTAGTGATCCTGATTTCGGTGTTCAAACTCGTCACAGAACCATTACCGAGAACACCAGTCTTTATGCTGAGATCTTGACATAGGTTGTAGGTCTAGACGATAGGGTCCCTGTGCTATGATGATTCTAGATAGGATCTGATCAACAAATGAGCTATAGATCAGCTGCTATTGATGAAATCAAAAGAAAATCTAGAAAAAGAGCATAAAGAGAAGAACGAAAACCAACAAAACTGATCAGAAATCCACTATAATGTTTACAATATGCTCCTGGATATGAAACGATTACAACTATCTACCATCATCCATCCCGGGTGAGCTACCTCGGGGCGGTGGAACAATTACAAACTGAAAACCTCTCAAGCTAAAAAAATGAAAAATACAGAGAAAATGTGGAGAAGAAGGCCTAATTCCTATGAAAATGGTCAGGTATAAATAAGAAACCTGAGAGAGTCGGTGTGCAGATTGCCGATTCTCGCTGAGAGTCGGTCGTAACCGACCTAGCGACTCTCTGAGAATTGTCTAAAGCAAGCCTAGCGACTCTCAGATAGTCGGCTGAAGATGACCTAGCAACTCTTAGAGAGTTGGCTGAAACCAGCCAAGCGACTCTTAGAGTGTCGCTAGCGACTCTCAGACCCATTTTCATACGCGAACCTAAACTTTTTGTGATCGCTATAATTGATTAACATCATTCTCAAACTAGTCCGAACAATCTCCACCTGAGAATGACGTTATCAATGATATCCAAAGACCGTTAAACGTCTTCTCAGCAGTTGATAACCCGTTGCGTCTTCCTTTCTATCTTCACTCTCTTCCCCTCTCCTTAAAAAAAATTATGTGATTTTGAGGGAGTCTATATCTAATATTGTTTCAAATCTTCATGAGTCCACCGATAATCCAAAGTCTTTTATTGTCGATCTCCCTATATATTTCAGTCAAAGCTCCGTATCTCTTCACTAATGATAACAATGCAATAGGCTTATATAAAGGTTCAATCAACCAACAATTAACTCCATGTAACCGACTTCATCATAAACATCTTTGTCTCAGTCAGACCGGGCTCAGTATGATCATCACATAATTCAACAGTCTTCAATTCGGTTCTCGTTCATTGTGAAACCCTTCCATTTAGGACTAAGATGAGAATTCAAACCTAATTGACTAATGTTAAATCACATGATACCGATCATTTTAAACACGGATGAGCTCCACGTATAGCAACGCGATCTTCAACTACTCAGAAGACGATAAAAGGCGTTCTTTAAATACCCTAATCAGCCCCCGATCCGATATTGCCAAAAACACAAAAATTCCAAAAAGTTGTTTCCAAGTTTTTGGACAATAAGCCTCCTGTTCTTCGCAATATCTACAAAAAACTTCATCCAAGAAAATTTCTCGAAAATATTTATTTATTTTTTTATTTTTATTTTTTGAAATTGTGTATTAGATAAAAGCTGAGAATCGGCTCTAAGAGTCGGCTACACCAAAGAGAGAATCGGCTCGAGAGAGTCGACTGATCAAAAATGAGAATCGGCACCTCCCCATGGAAATACAAGAAAAACTCACACAGCGAGTCGACCCGAGAGAGTCGGCCCTCAGTTAAGATAGTCGGCTCAGAGAGTCGGCTAGACAAACTCAGTGACTATGAACTTAAGTTCAAGTGAGTCGTAAACTTGCGTTTACTAGAGAATCGGCAGCACAAACATAGAGTCGACCCGGACAGTCGGCCAGATCAAGCAACAGTCGACTGATCAAACAGAGATTCGGCCTGGTCAGTCTGCCATAACAAGCAACAGTCGGCTCAAGCAAGAGAGTCAGCTCTGGACAAGTCGGCTCAAGAACAAACTCATCCCCTTTTTCTCAAAACTCACAAAATCGAACCAATATTGCTCAGATCTAAGCCAAAATGCAAACAAGATCTATCAAGCTTCTCAAAAGCAGGTTTCTAAATGAATTTCAACATCAATTTTTAAACTTGATACAAATCTAATCCAGAAATGAAGAAATTCAGAACTTTTCAAAAACCACAAAAACACCAAGTTTTTCACTAAAATCAAGAGCACAGAAGACTCTGATACCAAATTGTAGGTCCATACGATAGGGTCCCTGTGATATGATGATTCTAGATAGGATCTGATAGATCAGCTATTATTGATGAAATCAAGAGAAAAGCTATAAAAAGAGCATAAAGAGAAGAACAAAAACAAACAAAACTGATCAGAAATCCACTATAATGTTTACAATATGCTCCTGGACATGAAACAATTACAACTATCTACCATCATCCACCCCGGGTGAGCTCCCCTGGGCGGTGGAACAATTACAAACTGAAAACCTCTCAAGCTAAACAAATGAAAAATACAGAGAAAATGTGGAGAAGAAGGTCTAATTGCTATGAAAATGGTCAGGTATAAATAGGAAACCTAAGAGAGTCGGCGTGCGGATTGCCAATTCTCGTTGAGAGTCGGCCGTAACCGACCTATCGATTCTCCGAGATTCGGCTAAAGCAAGCCTAGCGACTCTCAGAGAGTTGGCTGAAAATGTCCTAGCGACTCTCAAAGAGTTGGCTGAAACCAGCCAAGCGACTCTCAGACCCATTTTCATACGTGAATCTAAACTTCTTGTGATCGCTATAATTAATTAACATCATTCTCAAACTAGTCCCAACACAGGTATCATGGAAAAATGTTTACATACTGCATTCGTATTCCAAATAGAGGCGAAGAATATGAAGGAGGCTCTCACTGACAACTGATGGATAAAGGTGATGCAAGATGAGTTGTCACAGTTCTAAAAGTTCATGTGTGGGATTTGGTTGACCTGCAGAGAGGTATACATCCAATTGGAACTAGATGGGTGTACAAGTGCAAAACAGACGCTCGACACGTTGTGGTGGAAAACAAGGCCAGATTGGTTGTTCAGGGTTTTTTTCTACAAAAGGGCTTGGATTACACTGAGGTCTATGCCCTAGTTGCTAGACTTGAAGCTATGCGATTGTTTTTGGTTTATGCCTCCTTTGCCGGCTTCAGGGTCTATCAACTTGATGTGAAGAGTGCTTTCCTTTATGGAAAAGTTCATGAAGAGGTATATGTCACTCAACCAGCTGGTTTTGAAGACCCGCAACATCCCAATAAAGTGTATAAACTGGATAAGGCACTTTATGGTCTTCATCAAGCACCAAAGGCGTGGTATGAGACTTTATCAAAGCATTTATTGTCTAACGGTTTCGATCGCGGACAAATTAACTCGACTCTTTTCATAAGGAAAGCGGGGGGAGATATTCTACTTGTGCAAGTGTACGTGGATGACATTATTTTTGGGTCTACAAATGAGGATATGTGTAGGGAATTTGAGAAGGTGATGAAGTCCAAGTTTGAGATGAGCAACATGGGTGAATTGTCATTTTTTCTAGGTCTGCAAGTCAGTCAAAGGGAGGATGACATTTATCTACATCAAACTATGTACACGGCATTTTGTCTAAATACAAAATGAATGACTGTTCTACTTATGGCACACCAATCCCAGTCAATCATGGTCTGCATCCGGACAAAGATGGAAAGGATGTGGATTGTAAATTGTACCGTGGGATGATCGGTTCTTTTATGTATCACACAGCTTCAAGACCTAATATTATGTTCGTCGTCTACTTGTGCTCGAGGTTTCAGTCATAACCCAAGGAATCTCACTTGATAGCTATAAAGAGGATATTCAGATACCTGAAAGGGAAGCCCCGATTAGGTCTTTGGTATTCCAAGAAACAGACGTTTTATTTCAAAGCCTACACTGATTCTGACTATGCCGGTTGTAACCTCAATAGAAAGTCAATCTCAGGTGGATGTCAATTCTTAGGAGACAGGCTTGTCTCCTCGCTGTGTAAGAAGCAGTCAACGGTTTCTGTGTCAACATGTGAAGCAGAGTACATTGCTGCTTCGAGCTGCTGTTCTTAGATCTTGTGGATCCAGCAACAACTGAGAGACCATGGCTTGAACTACACTGGAACTCCTTTGTTCATTGACAACAATGCCACCATGTCTATCAAAAACAACCCGGTGAAACATTCCAAAACTAAACAAATTGAGATTTGTCACCACTTCATTCGTGATTGTGCTAAAAAGCACTTGGTTGAACTTGTAAAGGTTCGCACGGATGACAAAATTACTGACCTTTTCACTAAGTCGTTTGATCGTACACGTTTTGAACACCTTGTCAACATGATAGGAATGTTCAATCCTGAGTGAAAATTGCTTTTTCAAAACAAAAATGTTTCTTGGATGTTAAAATTTATTTCTTTTTAATTATGTATAGTTCGTTTCTATTTGAAAATTTTTAGAAAAACCCAAAACAAAATAGAAAATTAAGATAATTTCAAAGTCATTTGAAGATAAGAGGAAATGATAGCACATTAGTAAGTGATCTAAACGTCTTAGACTGCACATATGAGAAATGATTGCATCATGATTACTTGATTCTTAAATTTGATTATCTTGTTTTAATTTGAATATTTGCAAGTAATTTGAATTGTCAGTAGGCTATAAGCTATTTTGGATCGTTGGTAGTGTGAAAATTAAACATAAATTACTACAACTGTGATTTGAACCCATGTTTTGCAAGTGTGTGTGTGTAAAAGAATGCAAAAAGATCATTATCAGATAAAGGATGTAAGATTTTGGCAAGTATTTTCTTATGAGACCAGTTTCGGGTTATGTATTTAGTACAATTTTTCGGTTCACTTCACTGCCCCTACTCACAAGTATGCAATGGGAAGTTGAATCAAGATATGTCTTGACAACAACTGTCAAGCATATGCTACCCCTTAGATGATATCTGATTCCATTGAAGACAAATCCATATAACAGTTGGATCCCCTTACCCAAAATCCACAGACTCCATATTTATTAACCTGAATCATCATCTGATATTCATAGAAGAAAAACCTATCAAACCAAGACAAATAAATAACTCGATTCTAAATCTTATTATTCTTAATAATCCTTATGGATTCTGCTTGATTTTTCATGTGCTAAATGATGTAACTTCATTCTGGAGATTCTGATAATCCTTGGGAAAATCTTGGATGCCTTGAGATAATGAAATTTAATTTATGTTGTACAACTGTGGGGTACACGTTGTAAATCTATAAATATTACCTTAACTCATAAGAACATGATACAAAAATGATCGTAGTTTCAAATCTTATAATATTGAAAACTTAAATTGGCTTGCTTGTGTTGCAAATTCGGTATGAATAAGTAGTAATTCATGACATGATCCCATATTCGTTGATTTTTATCTTGTATCATTTATTGCTAGAAATTAGCCTGATATGATCCTCTGCTCATGACGTTGACCAAAAAGAGTTTGTTTGTATATATTCCTCTATATTCAAATCTGTATCTTGTGTATATTATATGCTTTTAAGAAAAAGACAAAAAGATTTTTAGTTTGTACAGTTCAATAATTGAAAAATGACAAAAAGATTTTAAGTACAGTTTATTAAAATTTAGAAAAACCAAAAATATTTTCGTTTAACTTCCGTGGATCATCTTTGAAAACCTCAAGATTGATTATTCTTATCCGGTTTGCTATTTGACACGACATTATTCATAATTTGAGTTGATTTCTGAGCTGGCTAAGTGTTCTGCGTACTTAGCTATGTGCGCAAGAAGCAGCTTCTTCGTACTTGGCCAAGTACACAGGAACATGGTCATGCGTACTTA
This sequence comes from Smallanthus sonchifolius, assembly GCA_023525975.1. Lineage (NCBI taxonomy): Eukaryota > Viridiplantae > Streptophyta > Magnoliopsida > Asterales > Asteraceae > Smallanthus > Smallanthus sonchifolius. The sequence goes on along the minus strand of CM042033.1, from coordinate 55,268,295 downwards.
CTAAGTACGCATGAGTTATTCCCTTCGCACTTAGAAAAGTACGCACGACATGTTGTGGGAAGGCATATAAAGGGGTGTTAGTGTTTTTTTCTTCATCAGTTGAAACACTTTCCACTGTTGTATACGCTCTGACACTCTAGCTCACTTATACTCAATTTTTTCGTGTTCCAAAGATCTTTTTCATTCCATACCTAGCTTCAAAATCATCATAACAACATTTGGTGAGAATCTTAGCTTGATTCATCCGTTAAATCATCTATTCGGGACCGATTTAGTGACCTCAAGAACTAGGGTTTGATGACCAAAATTCAAAGGATTTTGGATGTTGTTAAGTAAAATTAGAACTTAAAACATGTTTCTAACCATCAAAATACCCTATTGACTTCAAAATTTATTCCAAAAACGGTTGATTTTACAATTTTGATCCTTGGTTTGCCGTGAAGTTGCGTCGGCCCTAGGTTGATCAAAATGGTGTGATTTTAGTTTGTTTTTGTAGTTGTTTTTAGTCCTATTGTGTTTCTCTACCATTTTTAAACCCTATAGTGACTAACATCTTTAAGCAATACACTGATGGTTGGCTTTTGGATTTTGAAAAATAGTCAAGTTCATCAGTTCATGCGTACTTAGCCAAGTACGCAAGAACATGCTTCATGCGTACTTAGTAAGTACACAAGGTAAACTTCCTACGTACTTACCAAGCACGCAAGAAGAGAAATTTGAAAATGTTTCTAAGTCTGAAATTATACTTGTCTGTGTTCATGATACTCCCATTGTTGTGTGTTCTAATCCAATGAATCTATTTGCTCTAATGTTGTTTACTTTGTGTTCTTGCAGAGATGGCTCGTGCATTCACTAATGAATTCAACATGCTGGCATTCGCGAATCCAGAATGGAGGGGTACAGCGATGAACTACCAAGAGATAGTCACTTTCCTGAACCGATCGAAAATCAGCTATGCAATCTCTGCTGATCCAATTGTGTCAAGACCCTACCTGGAGCAGTTCTGGGATACTCTTGATCATGACTACACAGTGACCCCAAACGCCATTAGGGCTACTGTGGTAGGCCATGAGATAGCAGTTTCTGAAGATACCATCAGGCGAGTGTTGCAGTCCAGAGACTTACCTGCTCATCAAGTAGCGTATCCAAGTTATGTTGTTGATGGGTGCTGGAGACAACGGATGGGATATGTTGGAAGAGAAGACTATGCCTCCTACAAGAAAATGTTGATACTTGATCAGTGGCGGTACATTGCACACATCATGATCATGTGTCTTTCAGCAAGGAAGGCGGGAAAGGATGCCATGGGGCATGATTTAGCTTCAGCAATGGCCGGGCTATCACTAAACAAGGGTTACAATTTCTCCCGCTACATCTACAAATCCTTAGTTAATCAGATCAACGCCGCGGAGAGGTTCAGATTCTTACTGTACCCGAGATTTATACAGCTGTTGATAAATGATGCCTTGCCCAATCTACCTCAGATTGGACAAAGATTGCAAGTGAAGAGGGTGTTTGCCCAATTTCTAAAGTCGGGAATAGAAGAACCATTTCCCGAGCATACACCACTCTTTGGCCACCTCATTAATGAAGCTTATGTGGCCCCTCCAAATGACAGGTGGTTTAGTGTTGATTCCGAGCCTGAAGTTGGTAAACACTCAGATGAACAACATGATGAAGAACAAGTAGAGGAGGAGGAAGAACAAGATGAAGAGTCTGGTGATGAAGAAGCTGGTGACGTTGGTGATGATGAAGAAGGCGAGGGTGAAGGGGCTGAGGAGTTTGACTCTGAAAGGACAGAATCTGATTCTTCTAACTCTGATTACGCACCTGACCAAACACACCCACGAAGAATGATGAAGGTTTCCTTCCCTAGTCATCCTCCAAAAGACAAAGACAGGATAGCTCTAACAATGATTATGAGCCTGAGTCAGAGACTGCTCTACAAAGTCAAAGGACTGAAAGGAGAATAAAGCAGAAGAATGATGGGCCTTGGGAGACAATAATGAGAGACTTAGATGCACGTCTCCAAGGTCAAGCTAGTACTCAAGCTCCGAGTAATGCTCAATCTCCCTCATAGCTTTATCAAAGGAGGAGGCGGCCAAGAGTAACAAGTACATCGGCTGCTACAACTGTCTTAGAGGAGGTGCCTGAGATAGTTTCCCTCCCTTTGTCCACTATCCAAACAATGGTGAGTATTGCTCCCATTCTGACTGAATCAATCATCACAACACCCATCACCACCCAAGTTACAACTGTCCCATCCACAATCCCCGTTACCACACTGCATACCATCAGTCAACCCTTCAACTATGGAGATTTCACTCAAGGGTTTGACTTTGATGATATCTTCTCATCTCCTATCCATGGTACTGGTGAAGCATCCACTTCTAGGGATCCTGATCCCATAGATGCTCGGATTGCTTACTTAGAATCTCAGGTCGCTGCTTTACTTGAAACTGTCAACACATCAAAGAGTGAGTCCGAAGCTCAACAAACTAGGTTTAACTCTTTGGTAGATGAAGTGACGCGCCTAAAACACCAGTGGACGGGAACCTAGGAGCAGCTTACGCTTCAACGCGATGAACACCGAAAGATGGTTGCCTTAGTGGAAGAACTGACCAATAAGCTTGCTGCTCAAGGGGAGAAGCAGAAGCCAAGCACCAAAGATGCCTGTCATCAAGTTGAATTGTCAAAGGATTACGACAAAGACAAGGATCCTAAGGCTGGTCCTAGTGGTAGTGAGCAACAAGCTCTATCAGTTGTTCCACTATCCGTCGTTCCTATGTCTCAGGGGGAGTCTACCCAACCTAGTGATGATTCTGGCGGTGGAGGTCAACATGGAAAGTCGGTTGCTGAAGTACTTGAACACTTATCTGACGATGTAATCCTACTCTTAGAGCTTGACTATTCCAGTGCTGAACAGATCGATGCTCTCAACAACCTAGAAGAAGGAGAGATCGAGTCTGATGAAGATTGGGATCTAGATGATGAGGATGTGATGGTGGAATTTCCTAAGGGTGACGGTGAGGGAATTTATGAGCTTGAGGACGGAGAGATCTTTGAAGCTCCGGCCTTTGAAGCTACTACTGTAGGTTCAGTCGAGCCTGAAAATGTTGCTGAGGCTAGTGGTGCAGCAACCTCGACTGAAGCCTTCCCTACTGATCCCCAACCTGCTGATGTCGTTGACGCCTGGAGGAAAAAGCTTCCTCAGGCATGGTTCAAGAAGAGTCAGTCTCCTGCTTGGCAAAAGTCTAACATCATAGACAAGCACGGAGCAGCAGGGATGATACTATCAATACACTTTGAAGATGACAAGAAGTTGTTTGCCATCAAATGAGTTGGGGGAGGTTCAATACTTGAGACCAACCAGCGAGGCATTCAGCTCCTTGCCAAAATATGATTTGGTGAACTTGGCGAATCGTGAGCTACTTGGTGATACAAGTCATGCGATGGCGAAGGGTTTGTGGGGTACACTACAACGTGAAGGTAGATCTGGAAACTTTGAGGTGTTCAAGCCTCATAGCCCAAGAGAGTATGGGACAAGACAATCAAAGATCCCGTGATGAACAAACACTTGAAGAAGTTGGTCTACAAGCCAGTGCTATGTGAGACCAAGATTCCCCTAAGCAAGTTACCTTAGGATATCCTTGGGAGCATGTGGTACTGGTACGTGGATCCAATCACGGGTGAGGCAGTGATGATGGATAAGACAAGGGCTAAAGGTGAAAGTGTAGAACTAAGGGAACTAATCAAAGTCTTTGATGAGATCTGGTTCATCAATTTCTCTGTGAAAGATCTGGTGGTTCTGCATGACAAGTACTACATCTACACAGACGAATGGACGAAGCTTCTTGCATCAAGATACAACAAGGTAATCAAGTTCTGCTTCGACTATAGGATGAAGATGGGAAGTTGAGCCAGAGCTGAAGACGGTTAGAGATTAAAGACAATCCAGAGCTGCTGTCAAGCGGGAGTTTGTTGAAGCAATTCTGTGTGACAAGCACTCTGATATTGTCTCTGCTTTTGTATTGTACTTTGTATTTGTATTTCAGTCTTTGTTTGTATTGGTTTATCGAGTTGTAATCGTGTCTGTATGTACTTGTGATTGTACTTGTCTTGTTGTCTTTGTAATGTGCTTTGCGTACTTGGCATGTATGCAGGAGTTAAGTCCTAAGTACTTAGCAAGTACGCATGAAGCAAGTCTTTCGTACTTGCTAAGTACGCATGAAGGATTTCCTGCACACTTACTAAGTACGCAGGTACTGGGTCTGTTAGTATATATAGCCGGTTGTAGGAGATGTTAAGTACGCTCTCTTTTTATTCTCTGTAATTGGCTGATATTGATAATAGATTAAGTTTTTCAGTGACTTGTGTTTGTTGTCGGTTTATTTGTTGTGGTTGATACTCCACCTAGTCACGGGTATTCCGCACTGTGTTCGACTAGTCACACACTCGCACGATATGAGTCGAGACACCCGGGGACCTAAAGGATTTAGCAGAGAAGTTAAGAACACAGTTGGAGAAATAAATCTACCAATCTATATCGAGGGGGTAAATTCTATACAAACATTTTGTGTCATTGATTCTTTATCTTGCTATAATATTATTCTAGGGAGACCTTGGATACATGACATGAAGGCAGTACCCCCAACAAATCACCAATGTGTAAAAATGCCAACCCCTTCGGGGTAGTAAGGATCAACAGCTACCATCAAGAAGCTAAAGACTGTTACACGTCCTCGATGAAAACTTCTACAAAGACGAGACTGGCACAATAATTAACGAAGCAGGCCAGGAATGTTTTAGAAGCTAAAGAACAGGATGCCAAAGAGGTGTCCCTGGATGCTGAAGACTAATATATCAAAGTCCTTGTAGGAAGTAATATCCCTGAGGATATCGAAAAATATATCTTGGACTTCCTGAAGGGTAGAAGAACAACCTTCGCATGGAAGCACGAAGATATGACAGGTATATCCAAAAACATTATAACTCACAAACTTGAAATTGATAAAAGTTTCAGGCCAATACATCAAAAGTGAAGGAAATTTGCTCCTAAAAGGAACACAGTCATTCAAGAAGAGGTGGAAAGACTCCTCAAGTCCGGAATGATTAGGGAAGTAAAATTTCCAAGGTGGCTAGCAACTGTAGTGGTAGTACAGAAGAAAAACAGGAAGTAGAGAGTTTGTGTAGACTACACAGACCTCAACAAGGCGTGTCCTAAGGATCCCTTCCCATTGCCACACATAGACTCAATGGTTGATGCTACAGCGAGCCATGAAATCCTAACTTTTATGGACGCTTCTTTGGGATTTCGGCAGATCCAAATGGAGCCATCAGACCAGGAGGATACAGCCTTCATGACTCCGACAGGTATTTACTGTTATATAGGTATGCCATTTAGTCTTAAAAATGCAGGTGCCACATATCAGAGATTGGTGAACATGATGTTCAAGGATAAACTGGGGGACACCATGGAGGTCTACATAGATGATATGGTGGTAAACTCAAAGAAAGCTGATGATCATCTTAGGGATCTCAGAGACATGTTCGATATCCTGGACCTGTACAACATGAAGCTGAACCCTTCAAAATGCGACTTTGGAGTGGGGGCAGGAAAGTTCTTGGGCAACATGGTAACCAAGATAGGGATAGAAGCTAGTCCAGAGCAGATTAAAGCAATCATCAATCTGAAATCCCCAACAAATACTAAGGATGTCCAGAGATTAACAGGAAGGGTGGCAGCACTCAACCTATTTATTTCAAGATCCTCAGAGAGATGCAAGGAATTTTATGACATCCTGAAGAAGAACAAGTGATTCGAATGGGAAGAGAAGCATGAACAAGCGCTTCAAGAATTGAAATAATACTTAGCATCAACCCCTCTACTAATGAAGTCGGAGGATGGTGAGCCATTATCCTTGTACGTTGCAGTATCCGAGAATGCTGTAAGTGTTGTATTGGTCAAGGATCATGAGGTACAGCAACAACCCATATACTATGAAAGTAAAAGCTTGTTAGTCATGGAGACCAGGTATTCTCATTTAGAAAAACTAACTTTAGCTTTAATAATGGCATCTACTAAGCTTATACATTACTTTGAAACTCATACTATTCATATTAAGACTAATTATCATGAAGAATGGCGAAATGGTCGGTTAAACTCAGTGCCTATGATCTAGTATATGAACCTAGAACATCAATAAAGTCAAAGGCACTTGCGGACTTTGTGGCTGATTTCAGTAGTGACTCAGCATGAAGCAGACCTAGAAGTCCAACAATTGGAAGAATCCAAGGATAAGTGGATATTATTCACTGACGGCGCATCCAATATAAGAGGAATAAGTCTAGGCATAATACTGAAATCGCCACAGGGGGACATAATACCCCAATCCATAAGTTATGAATTCCAGGCGACGAATAATGAGTCGGAATATGAAGCACTGATAACGGGATTGCAACTAGCTAGAGATATGAAAATCAGGTATCTCCAGGCATATGTGGATTCATTATTACTTGTCATACCCCCAAATTCCACTTCCAGGCAATACCCGAGGGGCGTGACTCGAGAGGATCTTTACCATTGTATTACATTGAACGAGCACTAAATGTTTTTCAAAATATCTGTTTTAATGCATGGCTTGAACAAGCCCAAAATAAGTTTAGCAAAGTTCAAAATAAATGTGCGGAAGCAATGTTGAAGAGTTTAAAACGCTTAACAAATGAATTAAAAGCGTTTTTCAAAATAGGATGTCATTCATGAATAGTGTGTGACTCTTGTGGGTGCATCCTAGCCACATATCCTATGCATTCAACGACCTGAGATAAACATGCTAAAATGGGTCAACATAAAGTTGGTGAGTTCACAGGTTGTATGTAATGGAAAATGTCACACCCCCAAATTTCACTTACAGAGTTTTACCGTTTGGAAGGTGACACACCAGGATCTTAGTCATTAGTTACATCAAACAACACTATATGGGACTTGAAATGTCATAACATAAAAGTTCAGAATTAATGCGGAAGCGTAAACATTAAAATGAAGTCAAAAGTAGTTACACGCAGTGAGCGTCAATTAATGTAATTAAGTAAACTGTTTATAATGCTTGAAATGAATGATATGACAATAGGACACCATGCATGCCCTAAGTGTGCAACCTGTGCCAAAGCGACCTGAGAAACATGTAAGAAAAAGTGTCAACATGAGGTTGGTGAGTTCACAGGTTTCAAGTTTGTAATAAGAGAGTGTTTGTCAGATTATGTACATTTAAAATGCATATCTATAGGTAGCTAGCCTATGATCATGTCTTACTAAAGCGCTCGCAACCGAAGCTGACTGTTTGTGTTTGTATGCCTCCTGCCAAGGCTATCAACTCTGGCAAATGTGAGTAGGCTAACATTTCACCCGTTCGACCTCCAATCGAGATAGCGCGACTAACGCAGGTGGGGTTTGTCAAACCCAGTAGTACTACTAAACATTATCTCGCTAAGATCCATATTAACGGTTCGATGTATGATGAGGACTTTCTGTGATAGTGTGTCACGCTTAGCCTCAACAGTAATAACATATGAATTACAATAATCTAAAATAGTTGTGTCATGTTTTCTCCCCCAACGGGAAAAACATGTTAAATAATGTTTGTCTGCGTACCTATTTCTCCCCCACGGGGAAAACAAGTAAAAGTATGATAGTTTATGCACATGTTTCTCCCCCAACAGGAAAACGAGTAAAAAGGGGCCGTGAAACTCACCTGCGTTGCTTAGTAGGTAGTATCACACAAGTTTGAGATTTGAATCTCAAGTGTTAGCCTGCACGGCTTACATATGCCTTAGAATTATAAACACGTAAGTTAGGGACATATGGGATTCGTGACGACGACACGGAATATTAGAACGTATTAAAACATTCTAAGGATTAACGGGTAGACGAACGTGTCTACGGGAAATAGATTTCTTAATACAATAATTAAGATCAATGTGTTACGTGTCGAACGTTATTAACGAATAATATTAAATAGATAAATAAATAAATTCGTACGTTTGAGTCGTTTACAAATTTTAGGAAAATAATATAATTTAATATATTTTGTTTGGCTCGTCGGATTAACTAAATAATCCTTGGCGCAAAAATAATAATATATTATTTTTATTCAAGATAATAAACGTGAGTAAACGATTATATCATTATTTAGTTTCAAACGTTACACGAGGTTATAAAACGATACGAAATAATATAAAAATATATATTATTTAATAACATGAGTCATGAGTTGAAAATAATATAAACATATTATTTTATACGAACTTACAGTTTGAATATAATATAAATATATTATTTTTTAAAGTGGTAATAATATAAAAATAGGTTAATAATTCAAACCCGAGCCTACGGGTTTTTTTCGGGGCTAAATCACATCAATATAATATTATAATAATATGGGATAGGTTTTTATAATTAAAATAATAATAAAAACTACTCTAAAAACGAATTGGGGGTGGAGGGACTCGAACCCGGGTCTTCTCCCCCACAGTCAACCGTCTCAACCATCACAGCCCGCTAGGGTTTCGCAACAAATCCCGGATCGGATTGATTTTAACACTGATGGTTCCTGTGCTCGTCCTCCATACGCGATCCGAACCCAAGTCCCCCTCGAATCCACCGTATCCGATTTTGATTGCACGAAATAACATAGGGGTTTCGTTCCAGAGGTTGTTACGAATCCATGTATGAGTTTAATTGCCAAAAATATCGAGTTTAGCATGATGAATTTATGTTTTTAAATCCCGAACCCTAGTTTCTAAACACCGATTCAATTTGCATGAATTCGATAATGCTACAGATTGAAATCAAGGGGCTTTTAATAAACAAGGGATTGCGAAACCATCCCTGTTGTTTAATTTGATTGAGATAGTCGCTGAGATTAAAAGCCCCAAATTCGGTTATGAAAGAACCCTAGAATTTGGTTCGTGATCGATTCGACATTATAAGAACAAATTAGCATAGGGATTTTGTTCCATAGATGAAAACGAAACTGAGGAGGTGTTTGATTACCAGAATAGGGATCGGACTGATGGTGCTCGGTTAGGTTGAACTCCGACTTCGCGTATTTTGGTCTCCGGCAACACAGGTTCCAACTCCGGGCAAATTGATGTATGCAACACCTTCTGATTGATGCGATTTGGGTGAGAGAGCATTCAATTTCAGTGTATATGATCGAATGATTGCGAATTGGAAAGTAGAAGAAGTGAGGTCGACGGTTACCACTTTAATTCCCATTATTGTGTTTAGTTTCGACAATGATGGTGTTTTAAGTCCTATTGATGAACGTTAATTGTTTAAACGTGCATTATCAGTTACTAATTCAGACGAATTTATGTTTGGAATCGAATTTGGATCAAAGGATATGTCGAGTTTGACTTTTAAAAGTCAACAGAAACCAATTTCCATTGATTTTGACTTTCCTGAGTCAAAAACTTGAATTTAGGGTTATTATACAACTAGTCCCTGTAATTTAAGATTAAATATTGACAGGATCAGTCCCTGGGGTTTAGGATTGAGTTAACTGTGTTACTAGATAACTGGATTTGGATTAACAGAATTAACGAAAAATTGACGGATGTCACATCATCCCCTAGTTGAAAGAATTTTCGTCCCGAAAATTAGAATATACGTAAAGATTTTGACATGGGGTGCTTGAACAGATGAGGATACTTACGCATCATATGTTTCTCACGCTCCCACGTGAATTCCGGTCCACGTTTCGAGTTCCAACGAACTCTGACAATAGGGTTTTTACTAACGTTTTGACTTCCCTATCCATAATTTCCATAGGTTCTTCGATGAAACGTAACTGTTCATCAATGTGTAGTTCCTCGAGAGGAACCGCGAGTGATTGGTTGCTAGACATTTCTTCAAATTTGAGACGTGAAAGACGTTGTGTACACCACTAAGTCCTTCAGGTATGTCCAGTTGGTACGCTACTAGCCCGATTCTTTTCAATATCTTGAATGGTCTAACATAACAGGGATTCAGTTTGCCCCATTTCCCAAAACGAATGACACCCTTCCAAGGTGAAACTTTTAATAAGACCATATCCCCTACTTGAAATTCTAACGGTTTACGACGCTTATCGGCATAGCTATTTTGACGATCACGAGCTGCTGCCATACGGTTTCTAATTTGAACGATTTTCTCAGAGGTTTCAAGTACGAGTTCAGGACCTGCAAGTTGACTATCCCCAACCTCGGCCCAACAAATAGAAGAACGGCATTTCCGTCCATTCAATGCCTCGAATGGTGCCGCCTCGATACTAGTGTGATAACTGTTGTTGTAGGAGAATTCCACTAAAGGTAAGTGAGACTCTCAAGTGTTACCGAAATCGATCACACAAGCTCGCAGCATGTCCTCTAATTTTTGGATAGTACGTTCCGTTTGACCATCGGTTTGCGGGTGATAAGCTGTGCTCATGTCTAAACACGTGCCTAAAGCCTTATGTAACGATTGCCAGAAACGAGAGGTGAATCGCGCATCACGATCCGAAATGATAGAGATTGGCACTCCGTGCCGACAAACTACTTTTTTCAAGTAAGTACGAGTAAGCTTATCCATTTTGTCGGTTTCCTTGATTGCTAAGAAGTGAGCGGACTTTGTTAAACGATCAACACTTACCCAAATGGTATCGCATCCGGTAGGAGTTCGTGGCAATTTTGTGATAAAGTCCATGGATATATGTTCCCATTTCCACATGGGAATCTCTAGTTGTTGGGGAAGACCTGAAGGCTTTTTATATTCAACTTTGACTGTCGCGCAAGTCAGGCACTTGCTCACATAGGTGGCCATATCGGCTTTCATCTTTGGCCACCAATACAGCACCTTTAGGTCATGGTACGTCTTGTCGGCACATGGATGAATAGAGTAACGAGATTTATGAGTCTCATCCATGACTAGTTCTCTTAAGTTTCTGAATACTGGAACCCATATTCGCTCGGCGAAGTAGCGAATACCATCAGATTTGACCTCAAGTTGTGCTTCTATACCGCGTGTACCTTCCAGTGGTAGGTTTTCCTCTTTTAGGGCTTCAAGTTGAGCACTACGTATTTTGTCAGGTAATCCGACGTGAATAGTAAGCTGTAGTGCTCGAACTCGCTTGGGCTTGGTTTCCTTTCTACTTAGGGCATCAGCTACAACGTTAGCTTTACCCGGATGATACCGGATCTGTCACAACCCGACCGATGGCGGAATCATCAAGGCGGACAATGGAATGATTGTTCAAAAGCACATGATAACTAAAATATTGCATAATTCATTAATTTAATTAAAGACAACAACCATTCAAGTACAATACAAATTCAAATAACCTAGTCTATTTCAAAACATTGATTTAATTAACTAGGTCCATAAGTTCTTAAGTGGTAGAATCTTCAGCAAGCAATCACATATCCAAACCTGAAACATTATTTAAATCAAGTGTCAACTATAAAGTTGGTGAGTACATAGGTTTAGTGGAACCGATAAATAGTAGATAAAAACATTTTGCAACTCAATGTTTATCTTGTTAAACATAGCATATATGGTTGTATCATTTATCTAAGCACAATTCAAACCTTGATTGACGCGCTTGAACATAGCACAACAGCTAGGTCCGGTATGTTTGAATATAGTTACCCACTATAACCGATATGTTTGAATATAACACGCGGCTATATCCGAGTATGCAGTAATAAACACCCTAACCGGGTGGGCTGGTCAGGCACAAAAGATCTATTAATATTACTGTTGGTTTTCTTGTGTTTAAAATAAATAAGTGTACACCCAAGATAATTCACGATGAACAAGCATATAATTCACATGTATAACACGTATAAACAATTTGATGAGTAGCAAGTATAACGTTTCACCCCAAAGCATGTAAAAATGTAAAATAGGGGCTATGTAACTCACCTGGCTTGCGGATGTTTTAATCCACGTGTGTAGGTGATAAGGATGTTGAAATCTAAGCACGATGAAATCCTATATAGATAAATATGTATTATTGTATGTTTGTATATGTGTATTCGTATTTAAATGTGTATAGGTTTATAACAACATTCCTTAAAATTATTTGTAAAAATATTATAGTAAAATAATAATGATTTTTTTTGTAAAATTTAACATCTAAAAATATATATTTAATCTTGTTAAAATTTATATTTTTAAACAAGTAGATATTATATTTATAAAAATTTCTATTTTGTTTATTTATATTATTATTATATATATATTTTCTTTCGTGAATTAAAACTTATTTAAACGAGTTTATAAAATATAGGGTTTATTATTTATTATTTTAAAACTTTGACGGGGTTAAATATGTGTAACGAGAAATTGTTTAATTGTTTCCAAAATAAACGAACGAGTCAACCAACTCGTAATAGTTTTCATTGCATAAGGAAAATATTAAAATATGATAAAATGAATAAATAAAATAAAAACAGAAAAAAAAAATGGGTTGGGCCGGAGGCCATTAGGTTCGAACCCGTGACCTAGACATAACACACACACACGCATAACCAGCCGGGCTACTGCCCATCGCTGGTTATGTGTGTATCGTTTAATACATAACCACATGTCCAAAACAGATCGCTGGTTCTCGGCAACCGGCAAACCGTGTCCGAGAACACTGGTTTGCCCGGTAACTCAAGGCCTGAGGTCGTGACTTCGATTGGAATACCTTGCCTGACGATAACAGAAGGTAAAGGAACGGGTTTGAGGATTCTTACTTGGTTGCAAAGGGTCGAACGGTAGAGCTTTTAATCCGAGAATATCAAGAATGGGAATTCAAGCTTCGGGATGGAATTGGGCTCTAAGACTCTGGTCACAGCTTCACTCAGAGGCGACGAACATAATGTCGTCTTCAATTTGAAGTGAGAGTGGGTGAAAAAGGGGTGGCGAGCTCGAGCAGGTCCGGTAATGGCTATTTATAGCCGAGCTCGATCCCGATAATGAGACAAGCAATTGAGCATGTCCAGACACTCGTCTGGACGAGACGAAACTGTCGAGCCATCTTTTAGGCGTGGAGGTTTCTTGTCGAGGCCGAATTCGTGGCGTGGACTTTCGGCCACAAATATGATCAGGCTTTCTGTATGTCGGGGAGACCAATTGGTCGGGGGCTTTTGTTCGCGTGGGGACGACGAGGTCAGGGAGACCAATTTCGGCTGTCGAGGTGCAGGGGACAGTCATGTCGAGGGTTCGCCGGAAAAATGCTCGGACCGCCGGACAACGGAAGTGATGACCGAATTTGTGAATTGGGATTTGGCAATTTTGGTCCCTGGAGTTTACTTCTGAATCTATTTGGTCCCTAAGATTTATACCCGTTAGTCCCTGTGGTTTAGTTTGTCCACATTTAGCCCCTTAACTGATTTTTGTCTTAAAACCTTTTAGTTTCATAATTTTCAAAACAGACCCTTAACTTTTATAAAAATAAACTAATTAATTTTCTTTTTTTTTAATTTAAATTATTTTTAAGTGGTTTTATAAACTTATATTATTATTATAAATATTTTTATAAAAGTTAATTATTTTATTTAAATAGGTTATCTTATTTATATATGAACCTTTAAGTTTAAATTTTTTTTATATAAAATTTTATATAAGTTTAAAACTTTATAAAATTTTAATTATTTTAAATCCCTTCATTAAAAATATACTTTGTACAAAAATTAAATAAAAACACTTGCATTTCATTAAATAGAAAATGTTTACATGACATATAATATAAAAGTGGGTATAAAAACCCGAAATGTCACAGTCTCCCTATGTTAAAGGAATTTCGCCCCGAAATTCAACTAGTGAAGGCTATGAAAAGAGATGCGGATATTTGGGCTTCATTTGATCTTCACGTTCCCAAGTGAACTCATGTCCACGTTTAGACTCCCAACGAACCTTGACAATGGGGATGCGGCTACGCTTGAGTTTCTTGATTTCACGGTCCATGATTTCCACGGGTTTCTCAACAAAGTGCATTTTCTCGTCAATACGCACTTCATCAAGAGGGATGTGGAGATTCTCTTCGGCTAGGCACTTTTTCAAATTAGATACGTGAAAAGTTAGATGAACGTTGCTGAGCTCTGAAGGGAGATCGAGTTTGTAGGCCACTTTTCCTACCCTTTCGAGTATCTTGAATGGACCCACATATCGAGGTGCAAGTTTTCCTTTCTTTCCAAATCGGACTACGCCTTACCAAGGTGATACCTTTAGAAGAACTATATCCCCAACTTGAAATTCCAAGGGTTTTCGTCGTTTTTCGGCATAGCTCTTTTGCCGACTCCTCTCTACTCGAATGTTGTCACGAATAAGAGAGATTTTATCGGTGGTCTCTTGGATAAGCTCGGACCGGTGATTTGTGCCTCACCAATTTTGTTCCAACAAATCGGTGAACGACATTTTCGTCCATAAAGAGCTTCAAACGGTGCATACTTGTGTGGTAGCTGTTATTGTAGGAAAATTAGATCAGTGGTAGGTGAGAATTCCAATTGCCACCAAAGTCAATGACACAAGCTCTAAGCATATCCTCGAGGGTTTGGATGGTTCGCTCGGTTTGTCCATCAGTTTGAGGATGGTAAGCCGTACTTAAATCCAAACGAGTACCAAGCGCAGATTGTAATGATTGCCAAAATCGGGAAGTAAAACGCGAATCCTGATCGGAGATGATGTTCAATGGGATTCCGTGGCGACTTACGATCTCATCAATGTAGTTCTGAGCCAATTTCTCGACTCGATAGTCCTCTCGAATAGGCAAGAAATGAGCAGACTTTGTGAGTCGATCGATAATAACCCAGATACTATCGTGCCCACTAGAAGTGCGTGGGAGTTTGGTGATAAAGTCCATAGCAAGGTTCTCCCACTTCCACATGGGAATTTCAAGTTGTTCGAGGAGTCCGAAAGGCTTCTGGTGTTCGGCCTTTACTTTAGAACAAGTTAAGCATTTTGCCACAAAGAGGGCAATATCCTTTTTCATGCCGGGCCACCAATATTGCTGACGAAGACCCATGTACATCTTATCAGCTCTGGGATGTACCGAATATCGAGTCTTGTGGGATTCGTTCATCAAAAATATACGAAGGTCGTCACGATCGGGAATCCAGATACGATCCAAGTAATACAACAGACCGTTGGCTTTAGTTTCTAGCAAGAGTTCCACACCACATGCCATTTCGTGGTACATGTTTCCCTCGGTAACCGAGGTGTGTTGTGCTTGGAGAATGCGGGCTTGGATATCGTTATGAATACGGACATTATGAAGGATGATACGTTCTTTACGACTCAAGGCGTCGGCTACAACATTTGCTTTGTCGGGGTGGTAGCGAATCTCGCAGTCGTAGTCGTTAAGAAGTTTGACCCATCGTCGTTGCCTCATATTAAGTTCTTTTTGATTGAAAATATGTTGGAGACTTTTGTGGTCGGTGAAAACCACGCATTTGGTGCCATAAAAGATAGTGTCTCCAAATTTTCAAGGCGAAAACGACAGCACCAAGCTCGAGATCATGGGTCGTATAGTTCTTCTCATGGATTTTGAGCTGACGTGATGTGTATGCAATTACTTGGCCACGCTGCATAAGAACACAACCAAGACCTTGGTTGGATGCATCGCTGTAAACGACAAAGTCGTCATTTCCACTAGGAAGAGTTAGAACAGGAGCGTTGCAGAGCTTGTGCTTGAGAGTTTGAAAAGCTTCCTCTTGTTTGGGTCCCCACTCGCAAGGTTCACCTTTGTGAGTCAAGGCAGTGAGCGGAACCGCAATCTTGGAGAAATTTGAGATGAAGCGACGATAGTAACCCGCTAGTCCAAGGAAGGAACGAATCTCGGTAGGAGTCTTAGGAGTACTCCAATTCTTTACCGCTTCGATTTTTGCCGGGTCCACATGAATCCCCTTATCGTTGACTATGTGTCCCAAAAATTGAACCTCCTTTAGCCAGAATTCACACTTGGAGAACTTGGCGTATAGTTTTTCTTTCTTCAAGAGCTCCAAAATCAAACGAAGATGTTGTTCATGCTCCGCTTTCATTTTAGAATAGATGAGAATGTCGTCAATGAAAACGATCATGAACTTATCCAAATAAGGTTTGCATACACGATTCATGAGATCCATGAAAACCGCAGGTGCATTAGTCAAGCCAAAAGGCATGACCATGAACTCGTAGTGACCATATCTAGTCCGAAAGGCAGTCTTCGGAATGTCTTCATCGAGAACACGAAGTTGATGGTATCCGAAACGAAGGTCAATCTTGGAGAAACATGTTGAACCTTGAAGTTGATCGAAAAGATCGTCGATACGGGGTAAAGGATAACGGTTCTTGATTGTAAGCTTGTTGAGTTCACGATAATCAATGCACATTCGAAACGATCCATCCTTTTTCTTTACGAACAACACAGGAGCACCCCAAGGTGAATGGCTTGGTCGGATGAGAGTTCTTGTAATTGACTTGCGAGTTCTTGCATCTCGGAAGGTGCAAGACGATAGGGAGCTTTTTCCACGGGAGTTGCTCCAAGCACAAGGTCAATACGAAACTCTACTTGTTTGGGGGGAGGAAGACCGGGTAAATCCTCGGGGAATACCTCGGGAAAGTCTCGAATGATCGGAATATCTTGCAATTTCTTACCGTTGTCCAAGAAGGCAACGTACTTTTTCCGCAAGTACTTTTGTGCCAATGTGCAAGACATGAGTTGAAGACCATGACACGGTTTTTCACCAAAAATAACTAACGTGTCGCCCGAAGGGAGAGGTATACGAATGCACTTTTCGTAGCAAATAACCTCGGCATGGTGCTTGGATAACCAATCCATGCCAATTATAACATCGAAGCTTCCCAATTGCATTGGAAGGAGATCAACAGAGAACACATGATCATTAAGCTCGAGATTGCAGTCGCGGATAACAGAATTTATAGTAATAGATTTTCCGTTTGCTATCTCCACGGAATAAGAATTGTCTAGTTTCGTTCTTTGTTTAGCAAGTCGAGATTCAAAGGTAAGAGACACAAAACTCCTATCGGCACCGGTATCAAATAAAATGGATGCATAATGATTGTTTACGAGAAACGTACCGTTTATCACGTCGTTGTTTGCTTGTGCCTCATTAGCGTTTATATTAAACGCTCGTCCTAGAGGACCACATTGTTGATGAAGTTTTGGGCATCGGTCACGGAAATGGTTTGGGTCTCCACATTCGTAACATGCCCGACCATTGAGAGTTGCCGGATAGTTTGGGCGGTTGGCTGGAGCAGCTTGATGGACGGGAGGACGGGTACGGCAAGTAGTGGCCACGTGTCCATATCGTCCGCAGTTTGAACACAATCGGCATGGTAAGTTGGCAGGATGGTGGTATTTGCAGGTCTGACATTGGGGATTTGGGCCCAAATAAGGTTTTGGGTTTTGACCCAAAGGTGCCACTTGAATAGCAGGTGCGGTGGGAGTTACAGCTGCGAAGTTTCGACCCTTTCGTTTCTTGTTGCGGTTAGAAGACTCGGGTTTTATATCTTTGACGGCCGCAAGAGTAGAAACAACCTTCTTGGAACCCTTTCTTTTTAAGGTTCCGGTTTTTACGTGGTTGTCGGATAGCGTAGCGGATAGACGGATAGCAGCTTCAAGTTTGGGAGGATTGCTTCCTAACACAACATCCTGAATTTGCATAGGCAGCCCGCCTATGTATTTTTCAATTTCCCGAGCAAAGGGAGTGATCATATGAGGTACCAATAGGCTCAGCTCTTGAAATCGGGTGGTGTAAGCCAGATTATCCCTGCTATCTTGGGCAAGATCCCAAAACTCAGTCTCGAGCTTCCTCATTTCATTTCGAGGACAGAATTCATCAGTCATGGCTTTCTTCAGGTCATCCCATGATAAAGATGTAGCAACCTCAACACCACGGGTGCGTTTCTCACCGTTCCACCAGCTGAGGGCTCTCTTTTGAAGTAAACTTGTGGCATAGAGAACCCGAATATTATCGGGACAGTCACTATTTAAGAACGTGCTTTCCATGCTTTCAAACCATTATAGTAGGCCGGTAGCACCTTCAGTCCCGTAAAATTTTGTAGGGTTGCACGAGTTAAAGTGCTTAAACGTGCATTGAGGCGGGTTGGTACCACCGTTTCCTTGGATGTTGTGAGACCCGTCACTGTTGTTATTGGCTTGGGTCATTTGTCCCACCAGTTGGGCAGGAAGAGTAGCAAGATCCGGGTTAGAAGTGCTAGAGTTTGCACGTCGAGGAGGCATTCTAACACCATAAGAAAAGACAATAATTTATGATATTTTAGATAAAGTGGATATATATATGAGCTATAGTGGGAATAATGTAAGCAGAAAATGCGGGATTCATCATGTCGCGTGCCAATGTATGTGTATTTATTCAAGGTTGATGGGGAAAATAAGCCATCTATTCCGGGTAGGAGATGATGTCATAGATCATTATTCGCGTAATAGGAATTTCCGGGATTCGCATGAACTACAAATCGTTATTACGTGTGCACCCATACTAATGATTTGCTTTGCATGTTCATCTTGTTCTTCCTATCTTACTATAATGTCCCCAAATTTTGAGTTTAGGTTCGGATCGTATTCTTGCGAATACAATGATTTATCAACGTTAAGTAATTCCTCGAAACTTTCAAGGAGACATGCTTTAGCCTATAGGTAAACACTCACTTCAGGAATTCCCAGGAAAGCATATGGGTCCGTTTATTTGGATTTATACGAAATGCTTTCCTAGACAGAAAACCCAATGTACAGGTGTCACCCTTCCAGATTGCACATGTCCTTTACTGGTTTCAAGAAATTAAGTCGTTGACGAGATTTTCAAGATTTTAATAGACTTGAGAGTCTATGAGTATAAAATGTGTAGGAATGTTGCAAATAGCATGGAAAAAGTATGGATAAGGATGGGTAGTGTATTTGTTTGCATACGTTTGTTTGTCAAATGTGTGTGTAAGGTATGTATTATGTGTTTTAAAGCCTTGTATGTATGTGTATAAGTCTCATGTACCAAACTTGGGGAAATTCAAATAATACCTAACTACAAATAATTCACATAGCAGATAATCATTTAGCACGTAACACATAAAAGGGAGTCCTAGGGTTATAGTCTAGGTCATTGTGTCTAATAACCTAATTCCCTATAACCATGGCTCTGATACCAATCTGTCACACCCCGACCGATGGCGGAATCATCGAGGCGGACAATGGAATGATTGTTCAAAAGCACATGATAACTAAAATATTGCATAATTCATTAATTTAATTAAAGACAACAACCATTCAAGTACAATACAAATTCAAATAACCTAGTCTATTTCAAAAGATTGATTTAATTAACTAGGTCCATAAGTTCTTAAGTGGTAGAATCTTCAGCAAGCAATCACATATCCAAACCTGAAACATTATTTAAATCAAGTGTCAACTATAAAGTTGGTGAGTACATAGGTTTAGTGGAACCGATAAATAGTAGATAAAAACGTTTTACAACTCATTGTTTATCTTGTTAAACATAGCATATATGGTTGTATCATTTATCTAAGCACAATTCAAACCTTGATTGACGCGCTTGAACATAGCACAACAGCTAGGTCCGGTATGTTTGAATATAGTTACCCACTATATCCGATATGTTTGAATATAACACGCGGCTATATCCGAGCATGCATTAATAAACACCCTAACCGGGTGGGCTGGTCAGGCACAATAGATCTATTAATATTACTGTTGGTTTTCTTGTGTTTAAAATAAGTGTACACCCAAGATAATTAACGATGAACAAGCATATAATTCACATGTATAACACGTATAAACAATTTGATGAATAGCAAGTATAACGTTTCACCCCAAAGCATGTAAAAATGTAAAATAGGGGCTATGTAACTCACCTGGCTTGCGGATGTTTTAATCCACGTGTGTAGGTGATAAGGATGTTGAAATCTAAGCACGATGAAATCCTATGTAGATAAATATGTATTATTGTATGTTTGTATATGTGTATTCGTATTTAAATGTGTATAGGTTTATAATAACATTCCTTAAAATTATTTGTAAAAATATTGTAGTAAAATAATAATGATTTCTTTTGTAAAATTTAACATCTAAAAATATATATTTAATCTTGTTAAATATTTATATTTTTAAACAAGTAGATATTATATTTATAAAAATTTCTATTTTGTTTATTTATTTTATTATTATTATATATATATATATTTTCTTTCGTGAATTAAAACTTATTTAAACGAGTTTATAAAATATAGGGTTTATTATTTATTATTTTAAAACTTTGACGGGTTAAATATGTGTAACGAGAAATTGTTTAATTGTTTCCAAAATAAACGAACGAGTCAACCAACTCGTAATAGTTTTCATTGCGTAGGGAAAATATTAAAATAAGATAAAATGAATAAATAAAATAAAAACAGAAAAAGAATGGGTTGGGCCGGAGGCCATTAGGTTCGAACCCGCGACCTAGACATAACACACACACACGCATAACCAGCCGGGCTACTGCCCATCGCTGGTTATGTGTGTATCGTTTAATATATAACCACATGTCCAAAACAGATCGCTGGTTCTCGGCAACCGGCAAACCGTGTCCGAGAACACTGGTTTGCCCGGTAACTCAAGGCCTGAGGTCGTGACTTCGATTGGAATAGCTTTCCTGACGATAACAGAAGGTAAAGGAACGGGTTTGAGGATTCTTACTTGGTCGCAAAGGGTCGAACGACAGAGCTTTTAATCCGAGTATATCAAGAATGGGAATTCAAGCTTCGGGATGGAATTGGGCTCCAAGACTCTGGTCACAGCTTCACTCAGAGGCGACGAACACAATGCTGTCTTCAGGTTGAAGTGAGAGTGGGTGAAAAAGGGGTGGCGAGCTCGAGCAGGTCCGGTAATGGCTATTTATAGCCGAGCTCGATCCTGATAATGAGACAAGCAATTGAGCATGTCCAGACACTCGTCTGGACGAGACGAAACTGTCGAGCCATCTTTCAGGCGTGGAGGTTTCTTGTCGAGGCCGAATTCGTGGCGTGGATTTTCGGCCACAAACATGATCAGGCTTTCTGTATGTCGGGGAGACCAATTGGTCGGGGGCTTTTGTTTGCGTAGGGACGACGAGGTAAGGGAGACCAATTTCGGCTGTCGAGGTGCAGGGGACAGTCGTGTCGAGGGTTCGCCGGAAAAATGCTCGGACCGCCGGACAAGGGAAGTGATTACCGGATTTGTGAATTGGGATTTGGTAATTTTGGTCCCTGGAGTTTACTTCTGAATCTATTTGGTCCCTGAGATTTATACCCGTTAGTCCCTGTGGTTTAGTTTGTCCACATTTAGCCCCTTAACTGATTTTTGTCTTAAAACCTTTTAGTTTCATAATTTTCAAAACAGACCCTTAACTTTTATAAAAATAAACTAATTAATTTTCTTTTTTTTTAATTTAAATTATTTTTAAGTGGTTTTATAAACTTATATTATTATAATAAATATATTTATAAAAGTTAATTATTTTATTTAAATAGGTTATCTTATTTATATATGAACCTTTAAGTTTAAATTTTTTTTATATAAAATTTTATATAAGTTTAAAACTTTATAAAATTTTAATTATTTTAAATCCCTTCATTAAAAATATACTTTGTATAAAAATTAAATAAAAACACTTGCATTTCATTAAATAGAAAATGTTTACATGACATATAATATAAAAGTGGGTATAAAAACCCGAAATGTCACAGGATCGCACAGTAATAATCATTCAAGAGTTCGACCCAACGACGATGTCGCATGTTCAACTCTTTCTGTTCGAAGATGTGCTGAAGATTCTTGTGGTCGGTGTAGATAGTGCACTTGGTGCCGTACAAGTAATGTCTCTATATCTTAAGTGCGAAAAATACGGCTCCTAACTCTAGGTCATGAGTGGTGTAGTTTTTCTCGTGAATCTTTAGTTGACGCGATGCATATGCGATCACTTTTTCTCGTTGCATTAGAACACAACCCAGACCTTGAATGGATGCGTCACAATACACCACAAA
Source organism: Smallanthus sonchifolius (assembly GCA_023525975.1). Classification (NCBI taxonomy): domain Eukaryota; kingdom Viridiplantae; phylum Streptophyta; class Magnoliopsida; order Asterales; family Asteraceae; genus Smallanthus; species Smallanthus sonchifolius. The sequence goes on along the minus strand of CM042033.1, from coordinate 55,246,256 downwards.
ATCATCCGTTCCTTCCGGAAGGGCTAGAATAGGTGCACTGCAAAGTTTCTGCTTAAGGAGTTGGAATGCTGACTCTTGGCTATCGCCCCAGTTGTAGGCTTTACCTTTTTGAGTTAAGGCAGTGAGAGGTTGTGCAATCTTAGAGAATCCCTCGATGAATCTACGGTAATATCCAGCCAATCCCAGAAATTGTCGCATCTCAGTCGGAGTCGTTGGTGCTGCCCAATTCTTGATGGCTTCTATCTTTGATGGATCGACATGTATTCTTTTCTCGTTAACCACGTGTCCTAAGAATTGAACTTCCCGGATCCAGAATTCACACTTGGAAAACTTAGCATACATTTGCTCCTTTTTAAGTAATTCTAGGATTAAACGTAGATGTTCCTCCTTGTTCTTGGAATAAATGAGAATGTCGTTGATGAAAACGATGACAAATTGATCAATGTATGGCTTACACACACGGTTCATGAGGTCCATGAATACCGCGGGTGCGTTGGTTAAACCGAAAGGCATGACCATAAATTCTTAGTGGCCGTACCTTGTCCTGAAAGCAGTCTTAGAGATATCCTCATCTCGGACTCCCAATTGACGGTAACCGGACCTAAGATCTATCTTGGAATAGAAGTTTGATCCTTGGATTTGATGAAAGAGATCATCTATACGAGGCAGAGGATAACGTTTATTGATTGTGACTTTATTCAGTTCACGGTAGTCGATACAAATACGGAAAGTCCCGTCCTTCATTTTGACAAACAGGACCGGAGCTCCCCATGGCGATGAGCTAGGTCGGATGAAACCTCTATTCAATAATTCCTGTAACTGCGTGGATAACTCTTGCAATTCACTAGGTGCTAGTCTATAAGGTGCCCGAGCGATCGGTGCCGCTCCGGGTGCTAGATCGATCTGAAATTCAACTTGACGGTGTGGTGGCAAACCAGGAAAATTCTCTGGAAACACCTCCCGAAAGTCACGCACGATGGGAATATCATGAATTTTCTTCTCTTCTGATGGCTGCACAACAACGAGAGCCAAAATAGCAGTATGCCCTTTTCGAAGGCATTTCTATGCTTTCATAAAGGATATGATGCCCATGACTGCACCAACCTTTTCGCCCTGAACGGAAAGGGTTTCTCCACTCGGAAGAGGAATTCGAACAATTTTCTCACGACAGATGATTTTAGCTTGTTTTTTAGATAACCAATCCATGACGAAAATTACATCAAAACTGCCTAGTGTGACTGGCATAAGGTCAATGTCGAGTTCATGACCAGCCAATCCACGTTTACAGCCCTAAAGGTTTTGAGTTACTTCTATAGTGTACTAAATATCCATTAGAGTTGGTGTACGACTTTACTAGCAGAAAATTATGAGGTCACGATGAGACTTCTAGTGAGACCCCCGCTTATGAGGTAAGCATTGGTCAACACGAAGGCTAAGAGGTTCACATGTAGGAAAGATTTTAATGAAATATAGATATCAGGAGTACAAGGGATAGGACGTCTGTTTAAGTATTCGCGTTCAACTTATGATCAGTTAGATGAAATCCTTGTTTTCTAATGTCATTAGAATAACTGGATCGTTTGTGAAAGAAGAAGCCCGTTTACATAGTTTGATACCCTGGGGTATAAATCAAATTAATCTGAGGATTAGTCAACGGATAATGCATTAGGGTCAATTGGAATTTATTGTTGGAGTGTAAGGAATAACGTGTTAGCAGGAAAGAATTCTTCCAATTCCGCTTACATACTTGGAGTCGATGGGTTCACCATGAGCTTCTACTAGAGTTTCAATCAAGTTGGTTTCTATGGTCACGTTTGGATGAGAGTCTTAATTTCACTAAGACTCTTACATGAGTGAGATAAAATGATGGATTTCATTAATGATAGTCCAGTGTGTCCGTAAACACCTTCAACCTGATAGTCGCGTCTATCAATTGTTGAACGGATTTAACTATACCAAGTAGTCGTTGAGTGGGTTACAAGAACATCTACTGATAGTGGAAGTTTAAGTTTGTAGATCACTGCTTAGGACCATTCATCCACACACTAGGTTTCACCAGGACCTACATGCACCTCAAATTACTATTACGTGTGCACCCGTAATGATAATTTGCTTTGCATGCTCACCCTTGTTCTCCCTGTCCTGTGTCATAATGTCCTTTAGCTTATATTGTTGAGTACAGAGTGTTGTCAGATATGATAAGTCATCGAAAAGCTTAGTCATCAACTATACTTTGATCACTTAGAATTCATATCGGGATGAGTAGTCGAGGATGGTTTGCTCCGAGTATTCACTCGAGTTGAAACACAGTACAGGAGTCCAATCCAGCGGATTGTAAATGAGAACATGTAACAAACATGTACATGAAATGCGACTTAGAGAAATGAAACTAATTCATGAATACAAGTTACAGGAAGCAGCAAGGTGGCCGTCCTTTCAACTTAGTCAAGATAGGGTTTGAGTATGAATTGAGCAATGCATTCTCAGATTCGTGGTCAATCTATTCTCAACAGAATATCGACCAAAGAAGCGAGCCCATGGCTCGGGAAAGTGATGACATCTACGTGTCAATAGATTCTGCAATAATGCGTGTAACGGTGTGCCTTCAGTCGGCGTACTGTTGCTAGTGGTTACAGTAGGGACTCTCCTCCGAAGATCCCAATTCCCAAAGAGATATGCGTTAGTGCTGAGTGTCGTCCATAACATGGACCTGAGAAGGCCCACCATACCCAATGGGTGATGGTGATGTAAGTGACTCCTCCGAAGGCTTCGTCTCGTTGCCCTCGGACGGGAGTGGATGCTGTTATGATGATCCCCCAAGTGTTGCCACTGGGAATGATGATGCAATGCAAATGATGTGTCCCTTGCCAACTGAGGGTGATACGGATGGTATTAACATGCTTGCACTGCAATGTATGTATAGGTGCTATATGTATCAGGTATAATTATCCGTGTTGTGTAACTAATGTGTGAGGTTATAGTCTAGTATGCTATCTTAGTCCCTGTGGTTTAGTTTGTCCACATTTAGCCCCTTAACTGATTTTTGTCTTAAAACCTTTTAGTTTCATAATTTTCAAAACAGACCCTTAACTTTTATAAAAATAAACTAATTAATTTTCTTTTTTTTTAATTTAAATTATTTTTAAGTGGTTTTATAAACTTATATTATTATTATAAATATTTTTATAAAAGTTAATTATTTTATTTAAATAGGTTATCTTATTTATATATGAACCTTTAAGTTTAAATTTTTTTTACATAAAATGTTATATAAGTTTAAAACTTTATAAAATTTTAATTATTTTAAATCCCTTCATTAAAAATATACTTTGTACAAAAATTAAATAAAAACACTTGCATTTCATTAAATAGAAAATGTTTACATGACATATAATATAAAAGTGGGTATAAAAACCCGAAATGTCACAGGATCGCACAGTAATAATCATTCAAGAGTTCGACCCAACGACGATGTCGCATGTTCAACTCTTTCTGTTCGAAGATGTGCTGAAGATTCTTGTGGTCGGTGTAAATAGTGCACTTGGTGCCGTACAAGTATTGTCTCCATATCTTAAGTGCGAAAAATACGGCTCCCAACTCTAGGTCATGAGTGGTGTAGTTTTTCTAGTGAATCTTTAGTTGACGCGATGCATATGCGATCACTTTTTCTTGTTGCATTAGAACACAACCCAGACCTTGAATGGATGCGTCACAATACACCACAAAATCATCCGTTCCTTCCGGAAGGGCTAGAATAGGTGCACTGCAAAGTTTCTGCTTAAGGAGTTGGAATGCTGACTCTTGGTTATCGCCCCAGTTGTAAGCTTTACCTTTTTGAGTTAAGGAAGTGAGAGGTTGTGCAATCTTAGAGAATCCCTCGATGAATCTACGGTAATATCCAGCCAATCCCAGAAATTGTCGCATCTCAGTCGGAGTCGTTGGTGCTGCCCAATTCTTGATGGCTTCTATCTTTGATGGATCGACATGTATTCTTTTCTCGTTAACCACGTGTCCTAAGAATTGAACTTCCCGGATCCAGAATTCACACTTGGAAAACTTAGCATACAGTTGCCCCTTTTTAAGTAATTCTAGGATTAAACGTAGATGTTCCTCCTTGTTCTTGGAATAAATGAGAATGTCGTTGATGAAAACGATGACAAATTGATCAATGTATGGCTTACACACACGATTCATGAGGTCCATGAATACCGCGGGTGCGTTGGTTAAACCGAAAGGCATGACCATAAATTCTTAGTGGCCGTACCTTGTCCTGAAAGCAGTCTTAGAGATATCCTCATCTCGGACTCCCAATTGACGGTAACCGGACCTAAGATCTATCTTGGAATAGAAGTTTGATCCTTGGATTTGATGAAAGAGATCATCTATACGAGGCAGAGGATAACGATTCTTGATTATGACTTTATTAAGTTCATGGTAGTCGATACACATACGGAAAGTCCCGTCCTTCATTTTGACAAACAGGACCGGAGCTCCACACGGCGATGAGCTAGGTCGGATGAAACCTCTATTCAATAATTCCTGTAACTGCGTGGATAACTCTTGCAATTCACTAGGTGCTAGTCTATAAGGTGCCCGAGCGATCGGTGCCGCTCCGGGTGCTAAATCGATTTGAAATTCAACTTGATGGTGTGGTGGCAAACCAGGAAAATTCTCGGGAAACACCTCCCGAAAGTCACGCACGATAGGAATATCATGAATTTTCTTCTCTTCTGATGGCTGCATAACAACGAGAGCCAAAATAGCAGTATGCCCTTTTCGAAGGCATTTCTGTGCTTTCATAAAGGATATGATACCCATGACTGCACCAACCTTTTCGCCCTGAACGGAAAGGGTTTCTCCACTCGGAAGAGGAATTCGAACAATTTTCTCACGACAGATGATTTTAGCTTGGTTTTTAGATAACCAATCCATGACGAAAATTACATCAAAACTGCCTAGTGTGACTGGCATAAGGTCAATGTCGAGTTCATGACCAGCCAATCCACATTTACAGCCCTAAAGGTTTTGAGTTGCTTCTATAGTGTACTAAATATCCATTAGAGTTGGTGTACGACTTTACTAGCAGAAAATTATGAGGTCACGATGAGACTTCTAGTGAGACCCCCGCTTATGAGGTAAGCATTGGTCAACACGAAGGCTAAGAGGTTCACATGTAGGAAAGATTTTAATGAAATATAGATATCAGGAGTACAAGGGATAGGACGTCTGTTTAAGTATTCGCGTTCAACTGGTGATCAGTTAGATGAAATCCTTGTTTTCTAATGTCATTAGAATAACTGGATCGTTTTGTGAAAGAAGAAGCCCGTTTACAGAGTTTGATACCCTGGGGTATAAATCAAATTAATCTGAGGATTAGTCAACGGATAATGCATTAGGGTCAATTGGAATTTATTGTTGGAGTGTAAGGAATAACGTGTTAGCAGGAAGGAATTCTTCCAATTCCGCTTACATACTTGGAGTCGATGGGTTCACCATGAGCTTCTACTAGAGTTTCAATCAAGTTGGTTTCTATGGTCACGTTTGGATGAGAGTCTTAATTTCACTAAGACTCTTACATGAGTGAGATAAAATGATGGATTTCATTAATGATAGTCCAGTGTGTCCGTAAACACCTTCAACCTGATAGTCGCGTCTATCAATTGTTGAACGGATTTAACTATACCAAGTAGTCGTTGAGTGGGTTACAAGAACATCTACTGATAGTGGAAGTTTAAGTTTGTAGATCACTGCTTAGGACCATTCATCCACACACTAGGTTTCACCAGGACCTACATGCACCTCAAATTACTATTACGTGTGCACCCGTAATGATAATTTGCTTTGCATGCTCACCCTTGTTCTCCCTGTCCTGTGTCATAATGTCCTTTTGCTTATATTGTTGAGTACAGAGTGTTGTCAGATATGATAAGTCATCGAAAAGCTTAGTCATCAACTATACTTTGATCACTTAGAATTCATATCGGGATGAGTAGTCGAGGATGGTTTGCTCCGAGTATTCACTCGAGTTGAAACACAGTACAGGAGTCCAATCCAGCGGATTATAAATGAGAACATGTAACAAACATGTACATGAAATGCGACTTAGAGAAATGAAACTAATTCATGAATACAAGTTACAGGAAGCAGCAAGGTGGCCGTCCTTTCAACTTAGTCAAGATAGGGTTTGAGTATGAATTGAGCAATGCATTCTCAGATTCGTGGTCAATCTATTCTCAACAGAATATCGACCAAAGAAGCGAGCCCATGACTCGGGAAAGTGATGACATCTACGTGTCAATAGATTCTGCAATAATGCGTGTAACGGTGTGCCTTCAGTCGGCGTACTGTTGCTAGTGGTTACAGTAGGGACTCTCCTCCGAAGATCCCAATTCCCAAAGAGATATGCGTTAGTGCTGAGTGTCGTCCATAACATGGACCTGAGAAGGCCCACCATACCCAATGGGTGATGGTGATGTAAGTGACTCCTCCGAAGGCTTCGTCTCGTTGCCCTCGGACGGGAGTGGATGCTGTTATGATGATCCCCCAAGTGTTGCCACTGGGAATGATGATGCAATGCAAATGATGTGTCCCTTGCCAACTGAGGGTGATACAGATGGTATTAACATGCTTGCACTGCAATGTATGTATAGGTGCTATATGTATCAGGTATAATTATCCGTGCTGTGTAACTAATGTGTGAGGTTATAGTCTAGTATGCTATCTTAGTCCCTGTGGTTTAGTTTGTCCACATTTAGCCCCTTAACTGATTTTTGTCTTAAAACCTTTTAGTTTCATAATTTTCAAAACAGACCCTTAACTTTTATAAAAATAAACTAATTAATTTTCTTTTTTTTTAATTTAAATTATTTTTAAGTGGTTTTATAAACTTATATTATTATTATAAATATTTTTATAAAAGTTAATTATTTTATTTAAATAGGTTATCTTATTTATATATGAACCTTTAAGTTTAAATTTTTTTTACATAAAATGTTATATAAGTTTAAAACTTTATAAAATTTTAATTATTTTAAATCCCTTCATTAAAAATATACTTTGTACAAAAATTAAATAAAAACACTTGCATTTCATTAAATAGAAAATGTTTACATGACATATAATATAAAAGTGGGTATAAAAACCCGAAATGTCACAGGATCGCACAGTAATAATCATTCAAGAGTTCGACCCAACGACGATGTCGCATGTTCAACTCTTTCTGTTCGAAGATGTGCTGAAGATTCTTGTGGTCGGTGTAAATAGTGCACTTGGTGCCGTACAAGTATTGTCTCCATATCTTAAGTGCGAAAAATACGGCTCCCAACTCTAGGTCATGAGTGGTGTAGTTTTTCTAGTGAATCTTTAGTTGACGCGATGCATATGCGATCACTTTTTCTTGTTGCATTAGAACACAACCCAGACCTTGAATGGATGCGTCACAATACACCACAAAATCATCCGTTCCTTCCGGAAGGGCTAGAATAGGTGCACTGCAAAGTTTCTGCTTAAGGAGTTGGAATGCTGACTCTTGGTTATCGCCCCAGTTGTAGGCTTTACCTTTTTGAGTTAAGGAAGTGAGAGGTTGTGCAATCTTAGAGAATCCCTCGATGAATCTACGGTAATATCCAGCCAATCCCAGAAATTGTCGCATCTCAGTCGGAGTCGTTGGTGCTGCCCAATTCTTGATGGCTTCTATCTTTGATGGATCGACATGTATTCTTTTCTCGTTAACCACGTGTCCTAAGAATTGAACTTCCCGGATCCAGAATTCACACTTGGAAAACTTAGCATACAGTTGCCCCTTTTTAAGTAATTCTAGGATTAAACGTAGATGTTCCTCCTTGTTCTTGGAATAAATGAGAATGTCGTTGATGAAAACGATGACAAATTGATCAATGTATGGCTTACACACACGATTCATGAGGTCCATGAATACCGCGGGTGCGTTGGTTAAACCGAAAGGCATGACCATAAATTCTTAGTGGCCGTACCTTGTCCTGAAAGCAGTCTTAGAGATATCCTCATCTCGGACTCCCAATTGACGGTAACCGGACCTAAGATCTATCTTGGAATAGAAGTTTGATCCTTGGATTTGATGAAAGAGATCATCTATACGAGGCAAAGGATAACGATTCTTGATTGTGACTTTATTAAGTTCATGGTAGTCGATACACATACGGAAAGTCCCGTCCTTCATTTTGACAAACAGGACCGGAGCTCCACACGGCGATGAGCTAGGTCGGATGAAACCTCTATTCAATAATTCCTGTAACTGCGTGGATAACTCTTGCAATTCACTAGGTGCTAGTCTATAAGGTGCCCGAGCGATCGGTGCCGCTCCGGGTGCTAAATCGATTTGAAATTCAACTTGACGGTGTGGTGGCAAACCAGGAAAATTCTCGGGAAACACCTCCCGAAAGTCACGCACGATGGGAATATCATGAATTTTCTTCTCTTCTGATGGCTGCATAACAACGAGAGCCAAAATAGCAGTATGCCCTTTTCGAAGGCATTTCTGTGCTTTCATAAAGGATATGATACCCATGACTGCACCAACCTTTTCGCCCTGAACGGAAAGGGTTTCTCCACTCGGAAGAGGAATTCGAACAATTTTCTCACGACAGATGATTTTAGCTTGGTTTTTAGATAACCAATCCATGACGAAAATTACATCAAAACTGCCTAGTGTGACTGGCATAAGGTCAATGTCGAGTTCATGACCAGCCAATCCACATTTACAGCCCTAAAGGTTTTGAGTTGCTTCTATAGTGTACTAAATATCCATTAGAGTTGGTGTACGACTTTACTAGCAGAAAATTATGAGGTCACGATGAGACTTCTAGTGAGACCCCCGCTTATGAGGTAAGCATTGGTCAACACGAAGGCTAAGAGGTTCACATGTAGGAAAGATTTTAATGAAATATAGATATCAGGAGTACAAGGGATAGGACGTCTGTTTAAGTATTCGCGTTCAACTGGTGATCAGTTAGATGAAATCCTTGTTTTCTAATGTCATTAGAATAACTGGATCGTTTTGTGAAAGAAGAAGCTCGTTTACAGAGTTTGATACCCTGGGGTATAAATCAAATTAAACTGAGGATTAGTCAACGGATAATGCATTAGGGTCAATTGGAATTTATTGTTGGAGTGTAAGGAATAACGTGTTAGCAGGAAGGAATTCTTCCAATTCCGCTTACATGCTTGGAGTCGATGGGTTCACCATGAGCTTCTACTAGATTTTCAATCAAGTTGGTTTCTATGGTCACGTTTGGATGAGAGTCTTAATTTCACTAAGACTCTTACATGAGTGAGATAAAATGATGGATTTCATTAATGATAGTCCAGTGTGTCCGTAAACACCTTCAACCTGATAGTCGCGTCTATCAATTGTTGAACGGATTTAACTATACCAAGTAGTCGTTGAGTGGGTTACAAGAACATCTACTGATAGTGGAAGTTTAAGTTTGTAGATCACTGCTTAGGACCATTCATCCACACACTAGGTTTCACCAGGACCTACATGCACCTCAAATTACTATTACGTGTGCACCCGTAATGATAATTTGCTTTGCATGCTCACCCTTGTTCTCCCTGTCCTGTGTCATAATGTCCTTTAGCTTATATTGTTGAGTACAAAGTGTTGTCAGATATGATAAGTCATCGAAAAGCTTAGTCATCAACTATACTTTGATCACTTAGAATTCATATCGGGATGAGTAGTCGAGGATGGTTTGCTCCGAGTATTCACTCGAGTTGGAACACAATACAGGAGTCCAATCCAGCGGATTGTAAATGAGAACATGTAACAAACATGTACATGAAATGTGACTTAGAGAAATGAAACTAATTCATGAATACAAGTTACAGGAAGCAGCAAGGTGGCCGTCCTTTCAACTTAGTCAAGATAGGGTTTGAGTATGCATTGAGCAATGCGTTCTCAGATTCGTGGTCAATCTATTCTCAACAGAATATCGACCAAAGAAGCGAGCCCATGGCTCGGGAAAGTGATGACATTTACGTGTCAATAGATTCTGCAATAATGTGTGTAACTGTGTGCCTTCAGTCGGAGTATTGTTGCTAGTGGTTACAGTAGGGACTCTCCTCCGACGATCCCAATTCCCAAAGAGATATGCGTTAGTGCTGAGTGTCGTCCATAACATGGACCTGAGAAGGCCCACCATACCCAATGGGTGATGGTGATGTAAGTGACTCCTCCGAAGGCTTCGTCTCGTTGTCCTCGAACGGGAGTGGATGCTGTTCTGATGATCCCCCAAGTGTTGCCACTGGGAATGATGATGCAATGCAAATGATGTGTCCCTTGCCAACTGAGGGTGATACGGATGGTATTAACATGCTTGCACTTCAATGTATGTATAGGTGCTATATGTATCAGGTATAAATATCTGTGCTGTGTAACTAACGTGTGAGGTTATAGTCTAGTATGCGATCCTAGTTCTCTATAACCAATGGCTCTGATACCAATCTATCACACCCCCAAATTCCACTAACGGAGTTTTACCGTTTGGAAGGTGACACACCAGGATCTTAGTCATTAGTTACATCAAACGACACTATATGGGACTTGAAATGTCATAACATAAAAGTTCAGAATTAATGCGGAAGCGTAAACGTTAAAATGAAGTCAAAAGTAGTTACACGCAGCGAGCGTCAATTAATGTAATTAAGTAAACTGTTTATAATGCTTGAAATGAATGATATGACAGTAGGACTCCATGCATGCCCTAAGTGTGCAACCTGTGCCAAAGCGACCTGAGAAACATGTAAGAAAAAGTGTCAACACGAGGTTGGTGAGTTCACAGGTTTCAAGTTTGTAATAAGAGAGTGTTTGCCAGATTATGTACATTTAAAATGCATATCTATAGCTAGCTAGCCTATGATCATGTCTTACTAAAGCGCTCGCAACCAAAGCTGACTGTTTGTGTTTGTATGCCTCCTGCCAGGTCTATCAACTCTGGCAAATGTGAGTAGGCTAACATTTCACCCGTTCGACCTCCAATCGAGTTAGCGCGACTAACGCGGGTGGAGCTTGTCAAACCCAGTAGTACTACTAAACATTACCTCACTAAGATCCATATTAACGGTTCGATGTATGATGAGGACTTTCTGTGATAGTGTGTCACGCTTAGCCTCAACAGTAATAACATATGAATTACAATAATCTAAAATAGTTGTGTCATATTTTCTCCCCCAACGGGAAAAACATGTAAAATAATGTTTGTCTACGTACCTATTTCTCCCCCCACGGGGAAAACAAGTATAAGTATGATAGTTTGTGTACATGTTTCTCCCCCATCGGGAAAACGAGTAAAAAGGGGCCGTGAAACTCACTTGCGTTGCTTAGTAGGTAGTATCACACAAGTTTGAGATTTGAATCTCAAGTGTTAGCCTCCACGGCTTACGTATGCCGTAGAATTATAAACACATAAGTTAGGGACATATGGGATTCGTGACGACGACACGGAATATTAGAACGTCTTAAAACATTCTAAGGATTAACGGGTAGACGAACATGTCTACAGGAAAATAGATTTCTTAATATAATAGTTAAGATCAATGTGTTACGTGTTGAACGTTATTAACGAATAATATTAAATGGATAAATAAATAAATTCGTACGTTTGAGTCGTTTACAAATGTTAGGAAAATAATATAATTTAATATATTATTTTTAGGCTTGTCGGATTAACTAAATAATCCTTGCCGCAAAAATAATAATATATTATTTTTATTCAATATAATAAATGTGAGTAAATGATTATATCATTATTTAGTTTCAAACGTTACACGAGGTTATAAAACGATACGAAATAATATAAAAATATATATTATTTAATAACATGAGTCATGAGTTGAAAATAATATAAACATATTATTTTATACGAAGTTACAGTTTGAATATAATATAAATATATTATTTTTAAAAGTGGTAATAATATAAAAATGGGTTAATAATTCAAACCCGAGCCTACGGGTTGTTTTCCGGGCTAAAACACATCAATATAATATTATAATAATATGGGATAGGTTTTTATAATTAAAATAATAATAAAAACTACTCTAAAAACGAATTGGGGGTGGAGGGACTCGAACCCGGGTCTCCTCCCCCACAGTCAACCGTCTTAACCATCACAGCCCGCTAGGGTTTCGCAACAAATCCCGGATCAGATTGAGTTTAACACTGATGGTTCCTATTCTCGTCCCCCCTACGCGATCCGAACCCTAGTCCCCCTCGAATCCACCGTATCCAATTTTGATTTCACGAAATAACATAGGGGTTTCGTTCCAGAGGTTGTTACGAATCCATGTATGAGTTTAATTGCCAAAAATATCGAGTTTAGCATGATGAATTTATGTTTTTAAATCCCGAACCCTAGTTTCTAAACAGCGATTCAATTTGCATGAATTCGATAATGCTACAGATTGAAATCATGGGGCTTTTAATAAACAAGGGATTGCGAAACCATCCCTGTTGTTTAATTTGATTGAGATAGTCGTTGAGATTAAAAGCCCCAAATCCGGTTATGAGAATTGGGTTCGTGATCGATTCGACATTATAAGAACAAATTAGCATAGGGATTTTGTTCCAAAGATGAAAACGAAACTGAGGAGGTGTTTGATTACCAGAATGGGGATCGGACTGATGGTGCTCGGTTAGGTTGAACTCCGACTTCGCGTATTTTGGTCTCCGGCGACACAGGTACCAACTCCGGGCAAGTTGATGTATGCAACACCTTCTGATTGATGCGATTTGGGTGAGAGAGCGTTCAATTTCAGTGTATATGATCGAATGATTGCGAATTGGAAAGTAGAAGAAGTGAGGTCGACGGTTAACACTTTAATTCCCATTATTGTGTTTTGTTTCGACAATGATGGTGTTTTAAGTCCTATTGATGAACGTTAATTGTGTTAATCGTGCATTATCGGTTACTAATTCGGACGAATTGATGTTTGGAATCGAATTTGGATCAAAGGATATGCCGAGTTTGACTTTTACAAGTCAACAGAAACCAATTTCCATTGATTTTGACTTTCCTGAGTCAAAAACTTGAATTTAGGGTTATTACACAACTAGTCCCTGTAATTTAAGATTAAATATTAACAGGATCAGTCCCTGGGGTTTAGGATTGAGTTAACCGTGTTACTAGATAATGGATTTGGATTAACAGAATTAACGAAAAATTGACGGATGTCACAGAAAACATATCATGAAATTTTTTGGAAAATCATATATTGACAATGCATGGAAAGGCATATGCTGGAGACGCATGGAAAAGCATATGTACTCTACACAATCATTGTTGATCGGATAAAACCAAAAATTATCATAAGTCTGCCAACCGGAGTTCAACTAAAGCCACTGAAAAAGGAAAAGGATGTGGTTCGCCTTTTTGTGCCTTGCACAGGAATGGATTAGGCCAATTATGTACCCGTTCGACCTCCGGTCGAACTTAGCGCTACTAACCCAGGCAAGGGTTGTTAAACCCAATAGTACTGTTCATGATCACCTGGCTTGTGGAAAAATTAACGGTTGACTCTGAGAGGACTTTGTACACACCATGTAAAACTTATATAATTAATGTAACTGTGTAAGCATGGAAATATGATTTTTAAAAAATATACTTGAGCATGTATATCACCCCAAAATGGAAAATGAGTGAAACAGGGCTGTGAGAACTCACCTGATAAAGCGGTAATGATATGCAAGTCTTAGCAATCCAGCTAAATGAGACGACCTACTCGTGCCCTAGGAAACATTTAGGACTTTAAGGTCTAAGTATTGTATATGTTTGACTATGAACTCTATGCATCCAAAGAGTTGTTTGAAAAGTGACTTTGACGTTTCAAAAATGTTTTGACTTGGCGACCCGTTGATGACACGTTGGACTTAAGCATTAGAATCCTAACATAGAATTCAAACCTACTTTGAAATAGTCTATTATCGTCTAATAAACACATTGGCACATTCGATTGGAATTTAGAACTTGAAACACAACTTTTGGTACATTCAAAGTTTCCTTAATAGGAAAGTCAAGTTTTTGAGTCCTAAACATGGCAACTATACAAAGTTGTTGTTCACACATGAAATTAGGCATGTTATAACGCATATAGAACATCCCAAGGTTTACTTGCTAAAAATAGATAAACATGCGAGTTTCGGATAAGTAAGGTTTCCTATTATAGCAAGATCATGTCAAATTGGCAAGTTCATGGAATAATATCATATATTATTATACAATGCACTTAGTTACATGTTACTAAGTCATTTAGACCTTATAATCATGTTAACAACTTGCAAACACATCTTGTGGAAAATAAAGTTTCCTTATTTAGAAACCGGGCTCTAAAACTCATACACATGCATTTTAATCTATCATTTTGGTCAATCATTCTTCCATAATGTTCACTACACCAGTTTCATGCTTTTAATACACCCAAACACGAAGTTTTCATACATGTCAAGAAATAAAGTTTCTAAAAATAGAAAACGAGCCTAAAAGCATCATGTACATGTGATTTTACAAAAAAAAATCATACAATCTCTATATCTATTGTTTATGCATCATTTCCACCAAACAAATCACATCATAACTTCTTTTAACAAAAACCCAAAAATTAAAGTTACTATAAATAGAACCGAGCATGAAATCTCAAATGACCAAAAGTTCTAGATAGAAAATCTACACATATTATCCATTTTTTATGCATATCTAACCATTTTCCATCATCAAATCACCCTAAACATGGCATCTAACATGAAACCCAAAATTAAAGTTTCCTAAAATAGCAAAACCGAGCATGCATGTATCATACAACACTTTTGTCAACAAATCTACAATTATTATTACAACAAATCCATCATCAAATCAACAAAACCTCATCATCTAGCACATGCATACATAATAAAGTTTCCTTAAATGGAAACCGAGCCTATGAACAAAACCCGAGTCCAAAACCACCAACAATATGTACCATCTGAGTTTTAAAACACATTTTCTTTAAGAATCCATGGATAATCTTTCATAAAAATGGGTTTTCTTTGGATGCATGTTCATGTGAACATGAAGATGAAAATGGAGAAAAAGTGGGTTTTGATCTTATAAAACTTGAAGATTATGATGAAATGGTGGATGAATCTTCTTGTAAACTTGATAATCTTCACTCAAAGCTTGATTTGGATGGAAGAACAAGATCAAAGCAACAAAAAATGATGAAGATGGGAGTGGTGGTTGGTGTTCTCGGCTCAAGGGAGAAGAGAGGTAGGAGAGAGAGAGTGAAAGAGTGGAAGTGAAAAAATGGGTGGAGGTGGGGGGTATTTATAGGGTCATTTGACTCCGGGTGGTGTAAAACGAATAGTCACTGATTTGTTTACAAAATTCCCGAATAGGTATGAACGAAATTATTTAAAAATACTTTGACTCATAATGGTATGTTTAACATATAAAATTTTCATATTTTTATTTGGAAATGTCGGTACATACTGCAGACTGGTCGGACAGCATTAAAACAGAAAGTTTCTCAGAAAATTCCTGAAAAATTCACAGAGTCTTCAAATAACATATCACAGTACTACATGTAATTTGTGCACACCAAATATATGTCTAAGTGTCTGCTTAGAATTATGGACCTAGCTAGTGCACATTGCGCGTCTACCGGACTGTACTAGAAATAAAAGTATTTCCATAAATCACTGAAAAATTCACATAGGCATGATTAATTAAATTACAGTGTTACATATAATTTTCATACACAGATTATATGTCTAGGTATTTGTTTTAAATTGTCACCAACGGTCGTGCTGCAGGACGCGTGTTTAACCGGGTAATCTTCCGGATTACCGTCGCGTGTAAACGGATTGACTTGATAAGTGTGAAATGGACTTAATTACTATAAAATTAATTGTGATGCATGTCTAAAAATGTAATATGTATCTCAGTCGGGAATGGATATCAACCTGAAATTTGTCGGATGTCAAATTATCCCCCGGTTGAAAGGAATTTTGTCCCGAAATTTAGCTTGCGGTAATAGCTGATGGTGTGGTCTGAAACAAGTGTGGGTGCTTGCGCTTCATCTGATCTTTGCGCTCCCATGTGAACTCTGGTCCACATCTGGAATTCCATCGGACCTTGACTATCGGAATGCGACTTTGTTTCAGTTGCTTAACCTCGCGGTCCATGATTTCCGCAGGTTCTTTGACAAAATGTAGCTGTTCGTCGATTTGTACCTCCTCGAGAGGTATTGTCAGTGTCTCATCGTATTAACACTTCTTTAGGTTGGACACATGGAATACATTGTGGATATTCTGTAGCTCTTCTGGTAGGTTGAGTCGGTAGGCAACAGGGTCAATCCTTTGAAGAGTCTCAAATGGTCCTATGTAGCGGGGGTTCAGTTTCCCATGTTTTCCAGAACGGATTACGCCTTTCCAAGGCGCAACTTTCAGTAACACTTTGTCACCTACTTGAAACTCTACTGGTTTACGCTTTTGATCAGCGTAGCTTTTCTGTCTATCCTGAGTGGATTTCAGTCTATCTCAGATTTTGAAAATTTTCTCGGAGGTCTTGTGGACAAGCTCTGGTCCAATGAGCTGACTATCTTCGACTTCAGCCCAACAAAGTGGTGATCTGCACTTTCTTCCATAAAGTGCTTCAAATGGTACTGCCTTGATACTCGTGTGGTAACTGTTGTTGTATAAAAATTCGACCAATGGTAGGTGAGTATCCCAGCTGTTGCCAAAATCTATCGCACAAGATCTTAATAGATCTTCTAGTGTTTGGATGGTTCGTTCACTTTGACCATCTGTTTGTGGGTGATAGGCGGTGCTCAAATCTAAGCTTGTTCCCAACACTTCTTGTAATGATTGCTAGAATCAGGAAGTAAAACAACTATCCCTATCTGAGATGATGGAGATCGGCACTCCATGCCTTGAAACTACTTCCTTTAGGTAAAGTCGGATCAACTTTACCATTTTGTCATTTTCTTTGATTCGAAGGAAGTGTGCGGATTTGGTTAAACGATTGACGATCACCCAGATGGTGTTGTATCCGCTCGGGGTTTTGGGTAACTTCGTGATGAAGTCCATTGAAATTTGTTCCCACTTCCATTGCGGAATTTCCGGCTGCTGTAGTAACCCTGATGGTTTCTTGTATTCCGTCTTAACCTTGGTGCAGGTTAGACATTTTCTATCATAGGTGGCAATCTCGGCTTTCATGTTTGGCCACCAGTAGTTTGTCCTCATCCATCACTAAGTCTTTTAAGTTCCCATGGTTCGGTACCCATATCCGGTCCATGTAGTAACACACATCATCGGATTTGATCTCAAACAGTTTCTCCATGCCTCGTAGGCCTTCATTTTCCAAATTTTCCTCCTTGAGTGCCTCGAGTTGAGCGTCATGTATCTGGATAGGTAGATTCGTGTGGATTGTCAAGGTTAATGCTCACATGTGGTTTTAGTTGCTCTTTCCTACTTAGGGCATCAGTAACTACGTTTGTCTTTCCCGGGTGGTCAGGGATTGCGCAGTCATAACCATTAAGCAATTTGACCCATCTGCGCTGTCGCATGTTCAACTCCTTTTGATCAAATATGTGTTGGAGACTTTTGTGGTCTGTGAAAATCGTACATTTGGTACCATACATGTAGTGTCTCCAGATTTTGAGTGCAAAAACCACGGCTCCAAATTCCAAGTCATGGGTGGTGTAGTTCTTTTTTTGCACTTTGAGTTGTCGTGAAGCATATGTGATAACCTTCTCTCTTTGCATCAGTACGCAACCGAGTCCTTGGTGTGACGCATCACAGTAGACTACGAAGTCGTCGTTTCCTTCAGGTAGTGCTAAGATCGGTGCGCTGCAAAGTTTTTGCTTGAGTAACTGAAATGCTTCTTCAGTTCTTTCATTCCAATCATACTTCACATCTTTTTGCGTCAAAGCGATCAATGGTTTTGCAATCTTTGAAAAGTTTTTTATAAACCTTCTGTAATATCCGAAAAGTCCCAAAAATTGTCGTATTTCGGTTGTGGTTTTGGGTGTTCACCAGTTTCCTATCGCTTCAATCTTGGTTGGGTCAATGTGTAAGCCCATCTCGTTTACCACGTGACCTAGGAAATGCACTTCTCGAATCCAGAAGTCACATTTTGAAAACTTAGCGTACAGCTTCTCAGTTTTCAATAATTCTAGAACGAGTCTTAGATGTTCAGCGTGTTCCTCCTCACTGCGAGAATAGATCAAGATGTCGTCAATGAACATAATAACAAACTTGTCTAGGTAGGGTTTGCACACATGGTTCATAAGATCCATAAACACTGCGGGTGCATTTGTCAAACCGAATGGCATAACCAAAAACTCATAGTGTCCATATCGAGTTCGGAATGCCGTCTTGTGTATGTCCTCCTCTTGGATTCTCAGCTGATGGTATCTTGACCTTAAAGCGATCTTTGAGTAAGAACTCGATCCTTGTAGTTGGTCAAAAAAATCGTCTATTCTAGGTAGAGGGTATCAGTTCTTGATAGTTACTTTGTTCAATTCCCTGTAGTCGATGCACATTCGAAATGATCCGTCTTTCTTTTTGACAAATAAGACAGGTGCTCCCCAAGGCAAATGACTTGGTCAGAAAAATCCTTTATCTAGCAACTCCTGTAGTTGGTTTGATAATTCTTGCATTTTTGACTATACGGTGACCGCGCTATCGGGGTAGCTCCTAGGGTAAGGTCGATTCAGAATTCGAATTGTCGCTGTGGTGGGAGTCCCGATAAGTCTTCAGGGAATACTTCTGGAAAATCATGAACAACTGGTATGTCCTCGACCTTCCTTTCTTCTGTCCAGTTCTCTTTTACATGTGCTAAGATGACATAGTATCCTTTCCTTAGATACTTCTGGGCATTCATACACGAGATGATATTCAGAGGAATCCTCTCCTTTCTCCTTGTATTGCAAGTGTTTCTCCATCTGGTAGGGGTAATCTGATAATCTTTTTGTGGCATACAATCTCCGCGCCATTCTTGGACATCCAGTCTAAACCGATAATCACGTCAAAACTCCTTAGTTCAACGGGTAACAGATCTATTTCGAAGGAATGATTTGCTAATTCTAGGACACAGTTCGGAATAATGTGGTTGCTTTTGATTAATTTACCGTCAGCTAGTTCTACGGTATACTCGTTATCTACAATGGTAGGTTCAATACCAAGTAATGGACTAAATTCGTTAGACACGAATCTTCTTTCAGCACTAGTATCAAATAACATAGATGCATAATGGTTGTTTAGAAGGAACGTACCCGTGATGGCGTCGGGGTTCTGTTTGGCTCCTCCTGCTCCATTCACAAAAGCTCGCCCTTTGGCGTTGTTGTTGTTTCCTGGCTTCCTGTTCTTTGGGCAATCCTTTGAAAAATGTCCATTCTGCCCACAAGTGTAACAAGCATGGGTTGCTCCAGCGTTTGGAACTGGTCCTATCACTCTACAATTCTTGGCCAAATGGCCAATCCTTTTGCACATCTGGCATCTTGCTTCCTCACAAGTGCCGTTGTGGTGAAAGTTGCAACGATTGCACCTTGGTAGGGTTCCCGTGTAAGCTCTCCTCGGCTTATTGTGAGCTTGAACGGCGGTGTAGGCTCGGGTAGTTTCTTGCCTTTTCTATGGTGGTGGCGGATTAAATGACCTTGAAGAACTACCTTCTCACTTTCTCTTGTTATCAACAGGTTTGTCAAAGAGTCCCTGATGAACGGCCTGGGACGTCAGGTTGTGTGCTAACCGGATTTCTTGCTGGATTGTTGTAGGTTCAGAAGATGATACCATTCCCTGGATTTGCGGGGCTAGTCCCTATAGATAACGCTCAATACGCTTCTCTTCATGTGTTACCATATGAGGACACAATCCTGCCAAATCATGAAATTTCGACATGTAATCTACCACATCTGGTCCATTCATTTTCAGGTTCCAAAACTTTTCCTCAAGATCCTGGATCTCGTTTCGTGTATAGTACTCATCCCTTAATAGCTTCTTGAAGTCTGCCCATGGCATAGCATTCGCTGCTTCCAAGCCCATCGCTTGGACATTGGATTTCCACCATGTGAGGGCTTGTCCTTCAAAAGTTCCAGTAGCGAATTTCACCTTTGAAGTTTCTGGACAGTTGCACATCTCGAAAGTAGACTCTACTTTCTCAATCCATCGTACCAAGTTAAATGCTCCATCCCGCCCATTGAAAGAGAGCGGTTTGCAGTTAAGGAAAAGCTTGTAGGTTGATACTGGGGATTTTGTCTTGGTCCTCCTGCATTCAGATTTCTCGGTAAGGCTGCTACAGCTGCAGCTACTCTTTGGTTAATCAGGGCCTCCATCTGTGCTACCGTCATTGTTGCTTGGCAGGGCGGCATGTCTCTTCATATTATAATGTTAGCAAAAGTTAGATTATATGTAACATACAAACAACACATGCAGAACTCAGCAAGAGCACTAGTAGCCTCTAGCCATTGCCCTGAGCTCCGTTGCAACGGCCCTCTAGGTAGCAAGTGTAGCTCTCTGCTCTGCCATGATGGTCCTCTGTCTATCGAGGCTTAGGTGCATCTCAGCCTCTGACACTTGGTCAAATAGAATGGTAATCCTGGCAGCATCCCTCAGGCGATCCTCCGTTAGTCGGGACACCTGCTCTTATAGGGTCTGCAGTGAGTAGGTCCCTCAGGTGTGGCAGATCGTCACATGCAAGTGCGTTCCTGAGTAGGACCGGGTGCGGAATGCCCGTGACTAGGTGGAGAGTCTTACAACACAAAGTAAACCGATAAGACAATCACTTTAAACTTTCGTCTATTATAAACACTTGAAGGTTACAGAGAGAAATACTGAGTATACAAAGTATTAGTATCTGTCTGCGTACTTATCTACTGTCAACCTATCCTATTTATACACTACCTGATCTCGGCGCACTTAGCAAGTGCGCAGGGCAAATTGCTCATGCGTACTTAGTAAGTATGCAAGGTATTCTTGCGTACTTGCTAAGTACGCAGGAACTAATTCGTGCGCACATACAAGTGCGCAAAACATATAGACACTTACATACAAAGACAAATACATACAAATGAAAGTCATTTAATGAAAGTACAAAACTAAGACTCTATCCAGAGTGAATACAACTCGATAACTAATACATATAGAAAATTACATACAAAGACAAATACATACAAATGAACGTACAAAACTAAGACTCTATCCAGAGTGTTTGTCACACAGAAAGTGCTTCAACAAACTCCCCCTTGACAACAGCTCTGGATCGTCTTTGGTCTTCAGTCTTCGGTCTTCACAGCCCTGCATCTTTAGCTTCCATCTTCTTCTTGTAGTCAAGGAAAAACTTGATCACCTTGTCATATTTAGAAGCAAGGAATTTCGTCCATTCGTCCATATGCATGCAATACCTGTCTGCTAGTGCCTCCAGACCTTTCACAGAGAAGTTAATGAAGCCGAGTTCATCAAATAGTCTGATTAGTTCCCTCGGCACTAAGCATCCACTTTCTGACCGTACCTTTCCTATCACCACAGCCTCACCCGTTTTAGGATCTATGTACCAGTACCACATGTCACCGAGGATATCCTGAGATAACTTGATCAGCGGAATCTTGGTTTCACATAGCACTGGCTTGTATACCAGTTTGTTTAAGCGTTTCTTAGTCACATGATGTCTAGCATTCTTATCCTTGACTCGCTTGGGCACTTAAGGCTTGAACACTTCAAACTTCCCAGATCTTGCTTCCCGCTATAGAACCTTCCACAAACCCATCGCTACTGCACGATTTGAGTGACCCAGTAGCTCTCGGTTTGCTAGGTTCATGAGGTTGTATTTAGGTAAGGAGTTGAACGCTTCACTGGTTGGTTTCAAGTATTGAACCCCCCCCCCCAGATCGTTTGACTGCGAACAACTGCTTATCTTCCTCGAACCTTACAGCCAAGATCATCCCTGTTACTCCTTGTTTGTCTATAATAGAAGTCTTTTGCCAAACAAGAGCTGGACCCTTTGATAAACTAGCAGGCATATCTTTATCTTTTGGTGCCTCTGGATCCACAGGTGTAGGGTCAGCTGGGGAGGCTTCAGTCGATGCTTCAATGTTACTAGCAGTGTCGACTGAATCTGTGTCGAGCTGAGATTCAAAGGATGGCACTTCAAAGATCTCACCATCTTTGAACTCATACTCTCCTTCCTCTTCGCCCTTGGGAACTTCAATAACTACATCCTCATCATCTTCATCCCAATCATCACCAGAGTCGATCTCTCCTTCTTCAAGATTGTAGAGAGCATCGATCCGTGCTTCCTTGGAATAGTCAGGCTCTAAGTATAAGATCTCCTCGCCAGATAGATCCTTTAGAACGTCAGCCGCTGACTTTCCTTTGTCACCACCAGAGGTATCACCACCTTCCTGATGAGTAGACTCCACCTCAGCCATTTGAATAGCAGAAATAGGCACGATTGCTAAAGCTTGGTGCTCACTTCCACTCGGACCAACTTCGGGATCCTTGTCATTGTCATCATCCTTAGTCAAATCAACAGGATGACAAGGCTCATCACCAGTAGGTGTTGATGTCTTCTCTTTCTATTTCTCCTTTTACTTCTCCCCCTGAGCATCAAGCTTCTTGGTCAGATCAGCAATTAGTTTGACCATCAGTTCATGCTCTTTCTGCTGCATATCAAACCTCAGCTCAAGAGACGACCTGTGTCCCAGAATCATATATTTGTCTTGATTAGAACCTTGTTCTGGGCCATTACATTCTTGAGTCTCTCATCTGTCCCCGTTCTCTGGCTTCTTAGAATTCTAACTTCGTCCACCAACGAATTAATCTGTGCCTATTGAGTGTCAGATTCCTCCTTTGACTTCCGAACAGTTTCCAGTAGACCAACAACTTGGGTTTCAAGAAATTCTATCCTTTCTTCATTAGGATCAGGGTGTCTGGATGTAGACGCTTCAACATTCTGAATTGGGGAAGAGAAGATAGTTTCAAAGTCAAAACCCTGAGTGAATTCTCCATAGTTAAAGGGTTGACTTATAGGTTCGGTGGTTGAAGGGATTGTGGATGTGATGATGGTTGTAGGGGTGATGGAAGCTGTGATGGTGACTGACTCTGTGAGAATTGGATTAGTCACCGCCACCTGGACAGATGTGACAGGGAGGGTCACTATAACATGAACTTCCTCTGTGCTAGTAGTGACCGCCACATCAGGTTGTACCTGTGGCCTCCTCCTCTGTCGCCTGTATAATTGCTGTGAAGGTGGGGTAGAGGCTGAATCAGTACTTGCAGTCAAAACTTGTACTTGCTGCTGGGCACTGACCTCCACCTCACTGGGAATAGCATGTTGCTGCCTATCCCCCTTGTTTTTGTTTATACTTTCACGCCTTTGTCTCTGAATAGCAACGTCAGAGTCAGAATCTAGCTCATATTCACTGCTTGATGACTGTCGCTTTCTCTTTGAGGACGACTCAGGAAGGGTCCCCTTCGTCATTCTCCTTGGGTGTTCCTGTGATAGTGCATCATCAGAATCAGAAGAATCAGATTCTATCTCTTCAGAGTCGGATCCTTCAGCACCATCATGATCTGCTTCTTCGTCTCCACTTTCCGACGATTCATCCACACTTTCAACTTCCTCTACTTGTTTTTGTTGCACATCCGAATGCGCACTTAGCTCTGGCTCTGAGTCTTGGCTAAACCATATCCAGTCATCCGGTGCCACATACGCTTCGTTTATCAGGTGGCCAAAGAGTGCTGTGTGCTCAGGGGTAGGTTCTACACTGCCTGGCTTCAAGAATTGTGCAAACACCCTCTTGTCCACCCTCTTAACTTGCAATCTCTCCCCAGCAGCAGGGAGGTTTGGCAACACATCGTTAATCAGTAGTTGCACAAACCTTGGGTATAACAAGAACCTGAATATGTTTATCTGATCATTTATGGCTAACCATGGCTGCAGCAAGAACATGACCCATTGCATCCTTTCCAGCCTTTCTTGAGGAGATGCACATGATCATGACGTGGGCAAAATATTTCCACTGATCGAGCACCCACATTTTCTTGTATGAAGCATAATCTCTAACACCGACGTACCCCATTCGTTGCCTCCAACAACCATCCACAAAGTAGTCAGGATAGGCTGTTGGGTCGATGGAGTGATCTCGGAATTGCAAGACTCGTCTAATTGTGTCTTCAGAAAAGGCGATGTCATGACCTGCCACGGTAGCCCTTATAACATTAGGGGATACCGTGCAATCATGCTCCGCGGTCTCCCAGAACTGCTCGAGATATGGTCTTGAAACAATTGGGTCTGCAAAAATAGCATAACTGATTCTTGAACAGTTCAAGAATTCAATTATCTCTCGGTACTGCAGTGCAGCACCCTTCCACTTTAGTTCTGTATGTGCTAGGAGATTGAACTCATTTGTTAACGCACGAGCCATACCTGTAAAAACACACAGAAAACACAATAAGAACAACAAGTTTCATTGGAATTGAAAACACATGACTCAGTATAGCAGTTACTCAATGAACTGAAATTTCAGAGTTAGATATTTTTCACAAGTGTTGGTCCTGCGTACTTAGCAAGTACGCAGGAAATTGTTCTTGCGTACTTAACAAGTACGCATGAATTACTTCTTGCGTACTTGTTAAGTGCGCAAGAAACGCACTTGTATAATTTTCAGAAATCCAAAAATCTCAACAGATGTTCAACAATGATGTGGATTAGGTCACCACAAGGTCGGAATACATGATTCTAGCATATGGGACCAATATCAACACCAAATAGCCGCTACATTAGTCACATTTTGACCTAAATTCGATCCGACATCAATCAGAGAGTCAAGGTCAAAATCAAGAGTCTATAAGGACGATTAAGGACTGATTAAGGTTCGACTGTTGATTCTAAGCAAGTTTTAACTATAATGGGTAACCAAAACAACCAAAAGTTTATCTAGAATCCAGATTCAAACCCTAAAAAAATTTCAAATTCTTGAATCGGTCCGAAATACGAGATTTAATGGATGAAATGTCCTACGATTCTCACCAAGTGATGTTAATACGATGATGATACTAGAATCGGGACGAAAAAACCGGTAAGAACAAACGAATTTTTTTTGAGTAAAATTTGTAGAGGGAAATGAACAGGCGCAAATGTTTGAATGAGATTAAAAATCGGAAAAGTCCTGTTTTTATACCCAACACAAAAAGGTCTTGCGTACTTACTAAGTGCGCAGGTCTTAACTCCTGCGTACTTACTAAGTACGCATGACTTAAGTCTTGCGTGCTTGTTAAGTAAGCAGGGCTTACCTCATGCGCACTTATCAAGTACGTAGAGACCCTTGTGTGCTCAAACTTTCAACTCAAATTATGAAGATTTCAAGTCAAATAACGAACAAGATATACAACATTCAATCAAGAAGATTCAAAATCAATTCAGGAAAGGTTAAACACAAATATTTTTGACTTTTCTGATTAAGATTGAACTATACACAAACTTAAAATCTTTTTGATGTTTTCAAGATAGAAATATACACATATTCACACAAACTATTTTTGATCAAAGACACGAGAAGAGGATCATATCAGGCTAAATTATAGTAAAAATGATACAATATAAACATCAAGGACTATGGGATCATGTCATGTATTACTATTTATTCATACGTAATAAGCACATAAACAAGTAATTCAAGTTGACAATATTATAAGATTTGAAACTATAAGCATCTTTGTATCACGTTCTTGTGTGTTAAGGTATTAATTATAAGATATACAACGTGTACCCCACTGATATGCTACAGTAATGTAAGTTGCACTATCTCAAGGCATCTAAGATTTTCCCAATGATTTTCTAAATTTTCAGAATGAAGTTACATCAATTAGCACAGGAAAAATCAAGCAGAATCCATAAGGATTATCGGGAATCATAAGATTCAGAATTGAATGATTCCTTTATCTTGGTTTCATTTGATTTCTTTAGTGAATATCGGTATGATGATTCAGGATAATGAATATGGTGTTTGAGTTTTAAGGTAAGGGAATCCAACTTTTATCTGGATTTGATTTCAATGAATCAGGAGTGATTCAAGGGTCAATACATGCTCCACGGTTGATGTTGAGACATATCTTGATTCAATCTCTCATTGCATACTTGTGAGTATGGGCAGTGAGATGAACCGCATTAATTGTGCTAAAGACATAACCCCAAACTGATCTCAGAAGAAAATTATTGCCAAAATCTAACATCCTTTATCTGATAATGATCTTTTCTATTCTTTTACACACACACACTGGCAAACATGGGTTCAAATCACAGTTGTAATTTAGATTTAGTTTCCACACTACTAGTGATTCAAAGACGCATACAACCTATTGACAATTCAAATTACATGTAAATAAACAGATTAAAAACATAATATTTTAAACAATTAGGTAAGCATGACGCAATCATTTCCCATATGAGCAGTCTATGACGTTTAGATCATTTCTGATGTACTATCATTTCCTCTTTTCTCAAGTTAACTTTGAAATTTTCTCCAATTTCTTTTTTTTATTTTGTAGAATATTTTGAAGATTAAAAGAACTATACAGAAAATTTAAAAGAAATAAAATTGAACTTTCATGAATTGAATTGATTTAAGAAAAACAAGTTTTCACTCAGGATTGAACATTCCTATCAAGTTGACAAGATGCTCAAAATGGGATCGATCAAATGCCTTAGTGAAAAGGTCAGCAAGATTGTCATCCGTGTGACCCTTTACAAGTTCAATTAAATGCTTTTCAGCACAATCACGGATGAAATGATGGCGAATTTCTATATGTTTAGTTTTGGAATGTTTCACCGGGTTATTTGTGATGGACATTGTGGCATTGTTGTAAATGAACAGAGGAGTTCCAGTGAAGTTTAAGCCATAGTCTCTCAATTGCTGCTGAATCCACAATATCTAAGAACAACCGCTCGCTGCCGCAATGTATTCTGCTTCACATGTTGAGACAGAAACTGTTGACTGCTTCTTACACTGCCAGGAAACTAGTCTGTCTCCTAAGAATTGATATCCACCAGAAGTTGACTTTCTGTCAAGGTTACAACCACCATATTCTGAATCAGTGTAGGCTTTGAAGTCGAATGACTGCTGCTTAGAGTACCAAAGACCCAATCGGGGTTTCCCTTTCAGATATCTGAAAATCCTCTTCACGGCTATCATATGTGACTCCTTCGGTTGTGACTGAAACCTTGAGCACAAGCACACAGCAAACATTATATCGGGTCTTGAAGCTATGAGATACATAAGAGATCCGATCATCCCATGGTACAATCTGCAATCCACATCTTTTCCATCTTTGTCAGGATGTAGACCATGATTGACTGGAATAGGTGTGCCGTAAGTACTGCTATCATTCATCTTGTATTTCGACAAGATGTCCTGCACAAACTTTGTTTGATGTAGATAAATGCCATCCTCTCTTTGACTGACTTGCAGACCCAGGAAGAACGACAATTCACCCATGTTACTCATTTCAAACTTAGACTTCATCACCTGTTCGAATTCCCTACACATCCCTTCATTTGTAGATCCAACAATAATGTCGTCGACGTAGACTTGTACAAGAAGAATGTCACCTCCTGCTTTCCTTATGAAGAGGGTCGAGTCAATCTATCCACGGTTGAAACCATTAGACAGTAGATGCTTAGATAATGTCTCATACCATGCCCGAGGTGCTTGATGAAGACCATAAAGTTCTTTCTCGAGCTTATACACTTTATTGATATTATGCGGATCTTCAAAGTCGGGAGGTTGAGTGACATAGACCTCTTCATGTACTTTTCCATATAGGAAAGCACTCTTCACATCAAGTTGATAGACCTTGAAGCCAACATATAAGGCATAAGCTAGAAACAATTGAATGTCTTCAAGTCTAGCAACTTGGGCATATACTTCCGTGTAATCCAAGTCCTCTTGTTGATAAAAACCCTGAACAACCAATCTTGCTTTGTTCTTCACCACAACATAACGATCATCCGTCTTGCATTTGAACACCCATCTGGTGCCAATTGGTTGTACGCCCTTTGGCAAGTCAACCAAATCCCACACGTGCAACTTTTGGAATTGAGACAATTCATCTTGCATCGCCTCAATCCAGCAGTTGTCAGCGAGAGCCTCCTTCACATTCTTCGGCTCTAACTGGGACACGAATGCAGCATGCAGACATGTTTCCATGACACCAGTGTCATGTATCTCCGAGTACAAACTAGTGTTCTCAGTAATGGTTCGATGACGAGTTTGAACACCGGCATGAGGATCACCATTAATGTTGTCAATTAGATGATTCTTATGCACTCTTGCCTCTGGTACATTAGGTTCCTGAATTTCTGAATCAAGGTTTGTGCTTAACTCCCCCATATCCTGTGTTCCAGAAAAAGAAGATTCAATGTTAATTGGATCAGCTTGAGCTTCATTTCCTACACTAGCGTTAGGATTAGCTTGAGCGTCATCTCCATTAACATGAAAATCTTCACTGTTATCACCATTTAGAGTTCCAGATGCTGATGCAGCATTGGAATCAGGAGTTACAATCGGTACGGTAGCATGAGTTGAGAGACTGGAGTCATCGCTGCCACCCAATAATTCATATACATTTGCGGCATCAACTGCAGACAAATCAGGAAGATTTAATGACTTGAATAGCGCATCATAATCAAAACCCCAAGCTGGACCAGTAGGTTCTGGTGGAATGTTGTGTTTACTACATTACACTTCAAACCATTCATTGACAGTACGAGTTCCTATGTTGTACACTCTCTTGCAAGGCGAGTTGGCAATGTATCCTAAAAAGATGCCTTCCACCGCTTTCGCATGAAACTTAGACTTGCGGTCTTTGTACTGTAGCAACAAGGAACAGGGACTACCAAAAGGAACTAGGTAATCAAGATTGGGAAGACGATTGTTGATCAACTCATAACAAGTCTTGTTGTGCCTCTTCACAACGAGAACTCTGTTCAAGACGTGACAAGCTGTATTAACTGCTTCTGCCCAGAAAGTGACAGGAAGCTTTTCATCTGACAACATTGTCTTTGCAGTCTCGATCAATGTTCTGTTCTTCCGTTCTGCGACTCCATTTTGCTGAGGCGTGTACGGGGCGCTGAATTCGTGACGGATCCCCTTCTTGAGACAAAAAAGTTCCATCAAGTTATTCTTGAATTCAGTTCCGTTGTCACTCCTTATTCTTCTAACAACTTGCAAAGAGATTCCAAGCTCAGGATCAGGTATTGAAGAATGTCAGCAGTTTCGTCCTTCGTACCTAAAAAATGCACCCAAGAAAAACGTGAGAAATCATCAGTTACAACCAGACAGAATGACTTACCTCCAGTACTCCTGATACCTATGGGGCCAAACAGATCCATATGTAATAGCTCCAAAGGGGTATCGATGGAGTTTTGGAGCTTGGGCTTGTGAGACTTCCGTTGCTATTTGCCCTTTTTACTAGGCATATAGTCATCTGCAACGGTAAATCTCAGCTTAGGAACACCGGTTACCAAACCGTTTCAGACCATATGATTCATTTTACGATAAGAAATATGTCTGAGTTTCCTATGGCACAAGATAGAGTCAAGTTCTGTCGCTTTGGTAAGCAAACAGGTAGCAACTGATGAGATGGTTGTTGCCACACTCATATCAATCTGATAAGTGTCGTTTGTCCTTGGCGCTCTCATCAGAATCTAATTTTCAGGAACTTCAAAACCAGGTTTAAGTATCAAGCATTCATTCTTATCAAACATCACCGAGTACTCCTTGTCGCACATTTGGGAGACACTCAACAGGTTATGCTTCAGCTGCTCGCAGAAGTTGACATTGTCAAAACTGACACAACCATTTGATACCACGCCTTGACACGTGATACTGCCGCCTTTCTCTCCAGCAAAGGCCACATAGCCGCCTCTGAATGGTTTCACGTCTTAAAGCAAGGCCATGTTTCCTGTCATGTGCCGGGAGCATCCATTATCTACATACCAACGGTTAGAGATAGTACCCTTCGGATATCCCTACACGAGTCACAAAAAGAATTAGTTAGATTTGGAGACCCAAGCCATAGTGGTCTTGGGTCGTCCGTCTTTTTCAAAATAAACAACCTCTTTTAACTCACAGTCGTGACTGTTCAAAATGGATGAATATTTAAAAGAATTAGGACTAGGAGATTGAGAATTTTTAGATTTGATAGTCCCGGACCTCTTCTGTTTCTTAACTGGAGCAATAGACTTAGGTTCAACAACAGTCGGTGAACTAATGGAAGCTTCACCTGATTGAACTCCAGTCAGTTGTTCTAGCTTTCTTAACCTCTTATTCCTTCTTCTCCTCTGTGGCTTAGAGAGTTTCACCACAGACTTCTCACTAGTAGGTGTACTACCAGAGGTAGATACACAACGTTTAGCAGGTTGCTTTCCCTTTCTTGAAACAGATGGTTTAGCCTCAGAGATTATCCTTGGCTTTACCATCGGTTTTACTGATGGTTTCACCACATTTGGTTTTGGACTTTTGGGATGGTTCACTGGTGGTGACTTAGGGATGACAGCCTGTTGTGAAACAATAGGCTGTTTCCCTTGGTTCTTAGAAGGGCAGTTCATGAAAATGTGACCAACCGTACCACAGTGAAAGCAAGTCCTCTTGTCTGTGTAAGTCCTCCTATAAGGCTCATTAGATCTGGCATTAGATGACTCAGCATGATGAGCAGGAGGAGTTGGTTTGTGAACAATAGTTTGACCCGATATAGATTGGTTTTTGGGAGTATAGTATTTTTGCAAATTTTCTTTATAACCAAGCCCATAGCGAGCTGAAAAAGCTTCTTTCTTAACTTGATTAAGATTTTTATACCCCCCCATAAAGCATTACCTTTAATTTATCATTAGATTCAATGATATCGGGTTCAGTTAAAATACAATTGTCACTATTAGTGATAATGTTTTTCTTAACCTTTTGTTCACATAACAACTCCTCAGATACTACTCCTTCTGGGCAGGTGTTAACAGACCCATCATCAGAAGCAGTAAAGAACTCCACATCAGATGCGGAGTTGGCCTTACTTGAAGAATCATCCTTGTTAGAGGAATCATCCTTACCTGAGGACCCATCAAGACAAGTTAGATCAATGTCTATTAAGCCGTTGACAAATTTCCCGCTAACTGGTGGAGGAATGGCATTAGTACCCAACCCTAAGCCATTCATTTGTCTCACTACAGATTCGGAGTGTTCCACCACAAAACGTGAATTTTTCAACTTCTCATTAGTACATTTCAACTGCAAGATCTCATTTTGCAGCATGTTGATCTCATTGTTCCTTTTCTCTAACCCCTTGTATGCAATATCCAAGTGAAGCTGTTGATCGCTCATTTTAAGTGAATAATCACGTTTTTCTTTCTTCAACGTTTCAATTGAATCTTTAAATCGTTTTTCATTTTATTTGTAGCTTAAAGCTGCAATACGAAGGGGTTCGACTTTGTCTTGAAGCTTAGAGTTTTCAATTTTTAAGCCTACACATTTGGAACAAGAAATGACAGAAAAAGGATTAGAATCTACCTCATTCGATGAACTTGTTGCCTCTCCAATAGCCAGTAGGGCAAAAGCAGTAGTAGACTCTTCTAGGTCAGCCACAGAAGCTTCCTTTTCCTCAGCTTCCTTCTCCTAGCTTCCTTTTTCTCAGCTTCCATCATCTCCATGATCTCATCCATGACACCAACCTTAGTTTGTGCAATGATGGCATCCTCCAGATGAACACCCCAATCAAAGCTTTCGTCCTGTTGAGGTACCAGTGCATTGGACGTTCCACTTTGGCTTTGATTGTGATTGTTTGAGTTGTTGTAGCCATGGCTGTTTCCTTGGCTAGGTCTGGTGAAACCCGAAGCCAGTTCTCTGTCCTTTTGACATTCACGAGCAAAGTGTCCATAGTTCAGACACTTGTAGCACTTAGCCTTAGATTTGTCGAAACCAACCTTGGCATTAGAGTGCCCGCCAATGAACTTTCTTCCTGTTCTGTTCAGGAAATGCTTGGCTCTCCTCATTATCATGGCCATATTCCACTGAATATTCATGTCCTCCATGTCATCCGAATCCACCTGATTGAAGTCTTCTTCTATTGTTTCAGGATCCGTTAGCTTTCCGCCAATGAAGTTCTCATAGGCAAGCATGCATGAAGAAAATAAAGCCACATGATCTTCACCTATCTTGGCTATCGCTGATTGGTTAGCTGAAGATGTAGCGGGAGGATTTCTTGAGGGATGTTGTTGATGAGATCCAGAACCTGATCCGGATGATGCATAGCATGCATGACCACTACAAGTCTTCACAGTTTCTTCCTCATGAGAGTTTCCAGAGAAAAGGGCAATTCCAGAGCCCGATGACTTGGTTGTAGAAGACGTCCCATGATACATTGACGGGTCTTGTATTTGAGGTCTTCCTGAGCTCTCCTTTCTTTTTAGGTTCATGTCATGAGCTTGAACCATTCCAATTTCCTCATCAATTGTCATCTCATAGAATTTAGGATTCTCTCTCATCAGGGTTGTATACATCTCAAACTTGGGAGGCAAAGCATCCAGAAACTTTTCAACTAATTCTTCATTAGGATACTTCAGCTCAAAAGCTTTCAACTCAGTCTGCAGATGATAGAATCTAGAGATGAGTTCATCTATGGATTCGTTCTCCAGAAATCTGAAGCACTCATACTGCTTCCGGGGAAGATCCCTTTTACTTTTCTTGATGTCACTATTGCCCTCGAATCTTTTCTATAACGCCTTCCAAAGATCCTTGGAGTTATCATATCCTCTGAAACTGTGGAATAACTCCCTAGTTAAGGTCATAGTGATCGAACCGTGAGCCTTCTTCTCTCGATCTTAAACTTTCTTTTCTTCTTCGTCGAGTTTAGAGATAGGCTTGGGCATTACTTTATCAAGGTAAATATGTGTGGGATGCTTATATCCCTCTAGAATAGGTATCCATAACGAAGAATCGGTATAAGAAATGTAATGCTCAAAGCGTGCTTTCCAATTAGAATAATCATTTACATTTAGCAACTTTGGCGGTTTCTAAGGGGTTCCGATCTCATTGACATAGTTCAGAAGATTACCGAGATTCTGAAGATTTGACATGGTGAACACTTAGTCAAATTTCAGAAAATTCAGAGACACTTGCGCACTTGATATTGGCCTTGCGCACTTAGAGAAATGGTCTTACGTAGTTAGGATTTGCTCTTGCGTACTTAGTAAGTACGCGGGAGTAAATGATAAGTACGCAAGAGATAACTTAAGTATGCACAAGATTGGTCTTGCGTACTTAGTAAGTACGCAGCAAGACTGAACTTTTTGCCAGATATGGTCAGTACGCAGAACACCTTTTCACCAACTCTCACCAAAAAATTCCGGTCACTGGAATCTCGCCGGAGATGGCAAAAATCGGACAGATGAACAAACAAAATGAGCCAAAGGGTCAGAAACTTGTTTCTAACCAACCTTTGTTGCTCAAAACACTCAAATACACAACAAAAATCGGTTTTTGAGTGATTTTTGCTTCTAAAGTAGAGCTCAAGAGCTACCCCTATTTTATAACAAAAATCAACAAAAATACCAACTTTTGCTTGTAAAATCTCTGTAGAAAACACTCCAAACACACTCACAACACTCAAAATCAAGAGCAATGCTCTGATACCACTTGTAGGTTCCTCGGGTGTGGCGGATCGTCACATGCAAGTGCGTTCCTGAGTCGGACCAGGTGCGGAATGCCCGTGACTAGGTGGAGAGTCTTACAACACAAAGTAAACCGACAAGACAATCACTTTAAACTTTCATGTATTATAAACACTTGAAGGTTACAAAGATAAATACTGAGTATACAAAGTCTGAGTATCTGCCTGCGTACTTATCTACTGTCAACCTATCCTATTTATACACTACCTGATAGTGCGCAGGGCAAATTGCTCATGCGTACTTAGCAAGTACGCAAGGTATTCTTGCGTACTTGCTAAGTACGCAGGAACTATTTCGTGCGCACATACAAGTGCGCAAAACACTTAGAGATTTCAGCAACTATCAACATGCATTAGTAAATACAACTCGATAACTAATACATATAGACACTTACATACAAAGAAAAATACATACAAATGAAAGTACAAAACTAAGACTCTATCCAGAGTGTTTGTCACACGGAAAGTGCTTCAACACAGTGTGGTCTCGTACATTTGCGCAAGCACATGCTCAATCCTCTGCTCAGTCTCTTTCCCAGATCTTCTAGCGACAGAACCTTCTTCTTAAGATGCTCCACTTGCTTCAGGTTGTCGCGTACCTTCTTCTGCTCCCATCGCAGGTTCCCTAGCACTCTATCGTACCGGTTGCATTGAGCTACCAGGGTCGGGATCGTACGCTAGATCGGCTCCCCAGTAATCGGTAAGATGCGTGGTCCATGTGAAGACTCTCCGATCTCGGTCATAGGAGGTACTCCTTCCTCCTTAGCCCAATCCCTCAAGGTATCAGAAGCGAACGCCCAATTTCTCGCGCTAAGTCTAGATTTCTTGCGCTTGGGCTCAGGGACAGGCGTGCTCGTAGGAGAGGGTGGTGCATGTTTCATCGGGGTATGCTGAACCAGTGGCCCATAGGGGCGATGTCGGTGCGGGTAGGCGATGTCACAAGTGGCCATCTCGCGAGTCTCTTCAGCTGCTGGAGTCTCAGACTCCATTATTCACACAACTTCATCATCCTCTGTCGGTTCTTCTACCAACTTGTCAACAGTGGTGTCGTCGGAGACAAGGTACTCCGGTAGTGTCTCATCGGATGAAGTGTCCACTGGTGTCGATGGAGTATACACGTACTCGTCCTCAGAGTTCGTAATCTCGATTGGTTGTTTTGTAGCTGACATGTTCCTGTAACAGGTTAACCACAATTTCTGTCTTACATAAGTATTCTAAGTGTATGTGAGAATACTAAGTGTACGTGCAGAAGTGAAATGCAAATGAGACATCGGTTACAGTCTAGGTTCACTATATGAAACCTAGTTCGCTGCAACCAATGGCTCTGATACTAGTGTGTAACACCCCAAATTCCACTTCCGGGCTATACCCGAGGGGCGTGACTTTAGAGGATCTTTACCATTGTATTACTTTGAAAGACCACTAAAAGGTTTTCAAAATATCTGTTTTAATGCATGGCTTGAACAAGCCAAAATAAGTTTAGCAAAGTTCATAGTAAATGTGCGGAAGCAATGTTTAAGAGTTTACAATGCTTAACAATTGAATTAAAAGCGTTTGTTAAAATAGGATGCCATGCATGAATAGTGTGTAACTCCTATGGGTGCATCCTAGCCACATATCCTATGTATTCAACGACCTGAGATAAACATGCTAAAATGGGTAAACATAAAGTTGGTGAGTTCACAGGTTGTATGTAATGGAAAACATATCATGAAATGTTTTGAAAAATCATATATTGACAATGCATGGAAAAGCATATGTTGGAGATGCATGGAAAAGCATATGTACTCTACACAATCATTGTTGATCAGACAAAACCAAAAATTATCAAACTGTAGCCACTGAAAAGGAAAAGGATGTGGTTCGCCTCTTTGTGCCTTGCACATGAATGGATTAGGTCAATTATGTACCCTTTCGACCTCCAGTCGAAGTTAGCGCAACTAACCCGGGCAGGGGTTTTTAAACCCAACAGTACTGTTCATGATCACCTCGCTTGTGGAAAAATTAATGGTTGACTATGAGAGGACTTTGTACACACCATGTACAACTTATATAATTAATGTAACTGTGTAAGCATGGAAATATGATTTTTGAAAAATGTACTTGAGCATGTATCTCACCCCAAAATGGAAAATGAGTGAAATGGGAGAACTCACCTGCTAAAGTGGTAATGATATGCAAGTCTTAGAAATCCAGCTAAATGAGACGACCTATTCATGCCCTAGGAAACATTAGGACTTTAAGGTCTAAGTATTGTATATGTTTGACTATGAACTCTATGCATCCAAATAGTTGTTTGAAAAGTGACTTTGACGTTTCAAAGATGTTTTGACTTAACGACCCATTGGTGAAACGTTGGACTTAAGCATTCAAATCCTAACATAGAATTCAAACCTGCTTTGAAATAGTCTATTATCGTCTAATAAAAACATTGGCACATTCGATTGGAATTTAGAACTTGAAACACAACTTTTGGTACATTCAAAGTTTCCTTAATAGGAAAGTCAAGTTTTTGAGTCCTAAGCATGGCAACTATGCAAAGTTGATGTTCACACATGAAATTAGGCACGTTATAACGCATATAGAACATCCCAAGGTTTACTTGCTAAAAATAGACAAACATGCGAGTTTCAGAAAAGTAAGGTTTCCTATTATAGCAAGATCATGTCAAATTGGCAAGTTCATGGAATAATATCATATATTATTATACAATGCACTTAGTTACATGTTACTAAGTTATTTAGACCTTCTAATCATGTTAACAACTTGCAAACACATCTTGTGGAAAGTAAAGTTTCCTTATTTAGAAACCGGGCTCTAAAACTCATACACATGCATTTTAATCCATCATTTTGGTCAATCATTCTTCCATAATGTTATCTACACTAGTTTAATGCTTTGAATACACCCAAACACCAAGTTTTCATACATGTCAAGAATTAAAGTTTCTAAAAATAGAAAACGAGCCTAAAAGCATCATGGACATGTGATTTTACCGAAAACAAATCATACAATCTCTATATCTAGTGTTTATGCATCACTTCCACCAAACAAATCACATCATAACTTCTTTTAACAAAAACCCGAAAATTAAAGTTACTATAAATAGAACCGAGCATGAAATCTCAAATGACCAAAAGTTCTAGATAGCAAATCTACACATATTATCCATTCTTTATACATATCTAACCATTTTCCTTCATCAAATCACCCTAAACATGGCATCTAACATGAAACTCAAAATTAATGTTTCCTAAAATAGCAAAACCGAGGATGCATTTATCATCCAACACTTTTGTCAACAAAGTTTGCATATATTCTTCATCTACAACTATTATTACAACATAATCCATCATCAAATCAACAAAACCTCATCATCTAGCACATGCATACATAATAAAGTTTCCTTAAATGGAAACCGAGCCTATGAACAAAACCCGAGTCCAAAACCACCAACAATATGTACCATTTGAGTTTTAAAACACATTTTCTTTAAGAATCCATGGATAATCTTTCATAAAAATGGGTTTTCTTTGGATGCATGTTCATGTGAACATGAAGATGAAAATGGAGAAAAAGTGGGTTCTGATCTTACCAAACTTGAAGATTATGATGAAATGGTGGATAAGTCTTCTTGCAAATTTGATAATCTTCACTCAAAGCTTGATTTGGATGGAAGAACAAGATCAAAGCAACAAAAAATGATGAAGATGGGAGTGGTGGTGGGTGTTCTCGGCTCAAGGGAGAAGAGAGGGAGGAGAGAGAGAGAGTGAAAGAGTGGAAGTGAAGAAATGGGTGGAGGTGAGGGGTATTTATAGGGTCATTTGACTCCGAGTGGTGGAAATGAATAGTCACCGATTTGTTTACAGAATTCCCGAATAGGTATGAACGAAATTATTTAAAAATAATCTGACTCATAATGATATGTTTAACATATAAAATTTTTGAATTTTTATTTGGAAATGTCGGTACATACTGCAGAGTGGTCGGACAGCATTAAAACAGTGAGTTTCTCAGAAAATTCCTGAAAAATTCACAGAGTCTTGGAATAACATGTCACAGTACTACATGTAATTTGTGCACACCAAATATATGTCTAAGTGTCTGCTTAGAATTATGGACCTAGCTACTGCTCACTGCGTGTCTACCGGACTGTGCTGGAAATAAAAGTATTTCCATAAATCACCGAAAAGTTCATATAGGCATGATTAATTAAATCATAGTGTTACATATAATTTTCACACACAGATTATATGTCTAGGTATTTGTTTTAAATTGTCATCAACGGTCGTGCTGTAGGACGCGTGTTTAACCGGGTAATCTTTCGGATTACCGTCGCGTGTAAACGGATTGACTTTCTAAGTGTGAAATGGACTTAATTACTATAAAACTAAGTGTGATGCATGTCTAATAATGTAATATGTATCTCAGTTGGGAATGGATATCAACCTGAAATTTGCCGGGTGTCACATTACTCGCTAACCACTTTAACGGTTCTTATGCAGTTAAGGGATAGAAACTAGCCCAGTATCTTGAAATAGTTAAGAATGTGGCAAAAGAATTCAAAATTTTTAATTTAACACAGGTACCTAGAGAAGATAATGTAGAGGCTAATGCCTTAGAAAATCTTGGATAAGCTCTTAAGCTACCGCTAGATGTGAAGATTCCAATTATACACATCATGAACCCTGCAATCAGTATAACAGAGTGCAAGGATAATGAAGTGTTAGATACAGAAGAGTTTGAAATCCAAGATCCGGACAAAGATCAAGGATCGTGGATCCTAGCTATTAAAAAATGGATGGTGAGATCCCGAGTGACGAAAAAAATCACAAGGCTTTTCGCATGAAGGTATCTCGTTTAATAATTTTGCACAATGTTTTTTATAGAAAATCTGTTGCAGGTCCATACTTGAGATGCTTAAAGGATCCTGAAGCACAAGAAGTCTTGAAACACATACATGAGGGAGACTGTGGTAATCACACTAGGGTTAGAGCATTATTCTAGATGATCCTGAGAACATGATACTACTGGCCTACCATGAGAAAAGACGCTATGACCTATGCCCAAAAATGTGATGCTTGTCAAAGACATAGCAAGATACTCCATCAACCAGCGGAACCTTTGTATCCAGTCATCTCCCCATGGCCATTCATGAAATGGGGAATGGATATAGTCGAAAAACTGCCCAGAGCACCAGGAGGAAAGGTATTCATGCTGGCAATGATGGATTATTTCTCCAAATGGATAGAAGCTGAAGCATTTATCCAAGTCAGAGAAAAAGAAGTTATCTCCTTCATAAAGCATAATATCCAAACAAGATTTGGGATCCCAGTAGAAATAGTGTGTGATAATGGATCTCAGTTCGTTGGCAAAAGAACAACAAACTTTTGTGCCAGCTAGGGAATAAAAATGATAACTTCCACCCATGTACATCCTCAAGCTAATGGACAGGCAGAATCCAGTAACAAAATCATCATACACAACCTTAAGAAGAGATTGGGTACCAAGAAAGGAAGATGGGCGGAAAAGCTACCGTTTTTAATTTGGGCAGATAGGACAACCACAAAAAATGTAACATGACAAACTCTGTTCTCATTGGTATTTGGTACTAAAGCTATGATCCCTACAGAGATGGTTATCCACACAGTCAGAACCAATCTCCAAACTCCAGAAACCAATGACGAAGCTCTTGCTCATGATCTTGACACGGTTGATAAGCTTGGAGATCTTGCTAAAGTTTGGATAAAAAATTATCAACAAAGGATAGCAAAGTCATACAACAAGAACTTAAGGATTAGAAGGTTCCAAGTAGGTGACCTAGTATAGAGAAAAGCGTTTCAAAATACTATCAATCCCAACGAAGGAAAGCTCGCACCTAAGTGGGAAGGCTCGTACTTAATAGATTCAGAAGCAGGCAAGGGTGCCTATTAGCTAGCCACTATGGAGGGAGATATCCTACCAAGATCCTGGAATGCTATCCATCTCAAAGCATATTTTATGTAAGTTAAAACCTAAATTCTAACTAAAACTGGTATGTCTTCTATCCCTGATTATTTTTATCTTTATTACTCCTTATCGAAGTACGGACTTGAGCGTCGGAGGGGTGTTAGCCAGGCTAACACCCACCTTCACCAAGGTTTTATGTTTTGCAGGAATGATCCTCAAGGATCCTAACAAAAGATAAAGACTGGCTATCTCTCTAAGTTTAAGGTATTCAAAATCCCTTCAAAGGTTTA
The DNA here is from genome assembly GCA_023525975.1 of Smallanthus sonchifolius. Classification (NCBI taxonomy): domain Eukaryota; kingdom Viridiplantae; phylum Streptophyta; class Magnoliopsida; order Asterales; family Asteraceae; genus Smallanthus; species Smallanthus sonchifolius. Next base: position 55,206,296 of record CM042033.1, on the reverse strand, counting down.
AAGGTTTTCACCTTTCTACGAATTGATTTTAAACACTCCGCCTGGGCGCACGATATCCAAGTATAGTTCAAGGTGGTGCGACCAGTCCATGTAATAATGGCTGATAATTTCATCACTGTTGGCTATATGTTGGACCTCACGAATGTAACAGACGTGTTACTCACAGGGCATGTCCTAAGTATTTAACACTTGTGTGTTAACTAAGGTTTTTATCATTTTCATGCTAACTCAAGTTTAGCTTGTCTCAAGTATTTAACACTTATGTGTTAACCTAAGTTTTTGGCTTGTCCCAAGTATTTAACACTTATGTGTTAACCCAAGTATTCAGCATTAATATGCTATTCAAGATCTTGATACTTAAACGGATTGGAGACATTTGTGAAGATCCTGATGTACAATTACTAAGCATACAATTTGTTTGACAACTATACACAGGGGACAGCTAAAAGCTATCATGCTTTGAGTCTATCTGCACTCCTTATCATTATCTGGTATGTATATCTACCCAACCTAATTCTCAATGCAGGTATTAATTGAGAATTACTTATTAATTTTCAATTGAGAGTAGATTCAAAATTTGGATGACTGAGTAATGATGTGTTTATAACTAGTATTCTTCCAAACTGTTAATCAAAAACAAAATATATCTCTAAATCAAAGACTGATAAAACATGAGATGTTAGTTACAAGTTTTTATTAAGGATCTGGTATCCTAAAAAGATATCTAAATCTATTTTTCAAGAACATGCAGAGTTCTCTAAATCATCGGCATTGTTTGAGCATAACTCAGGCCGGTTTTTTCAAAGAACTCTGTGGTTAGTGGGGGAAAAGGATACGAAAAACCTAGAGTGAATGGAAAAGATGGGAAGCAGACCCAAGTTTTAGAAACAAAATCGGATCTTATTGTGGGGTCAAAGGCTCTAAAGACGGTATTTTTTGGAAATGCACCTCCGGTTTTCAATAGTTTGATTTCATGGTCAGAGAAGGTACACTTCTCAGATTCAGGATGACCGAGTAGGTTTTGACTAGCAAGATCATCATCAGAATCATGGACCAGAGAGGAGGCTGATCGGGTCATCTTCTTTCCCATTTTTTGAAAACTGAAATCAAAAAATTTGAAGATCGGAAGAAAGGATTTTACTTGAAGTTGCAGAGAAAAGGGAAAGAAGATAATGGAAAAAGATGAAAGAAATAGAGTAATTATAGGGAATAATTACTAACCACCTTGAACGACGTCGTATGCCTCCTCGTTTACCGCTCCATGTTTTATCAAGTTCAATCGTGGGTTAAGATTTGAATTTTGAAAATATTTCAGTTGTTAATCGTGGGTAACAGCTGTAAATATTTTGGGGACAATTGTTAGGGGTTAACTTCATATGCAGGATCCGGAGCGTAATCCACAATCCAAGATCCCTGGTAACTTCGGTGTCCTTACCATTACTAATGGTTATTTGTTCTCTATCTTGATTTATGTTCACAAGTAACACGTATGGACTTAGTCACTCCTGAAGACTCGCTCACTACAACGTGGACCACGTGTGAAACATACGGGAGAAGCTCTACAACGGTCATATTGAAGACTTAGTGGACTCCAGGATTTTCGGATAGTTAGTTAGGATCATCTTTGTATATAATCAGCAGTAATATCGAATAGGAAACACATCTACACACAACTCGCAACACACAACACATTCACAAGCAATGTAACACTTAGATTTCGATCGATTAGTGCTCTCACTGTACTCATTTCATTTTATTTATATAAGAGTAGGAGGCAAGTGACTTTCAGTCACTTCCCAAGGTTTTATGCAGGCAATCCTTAGGGATTAAGGGCTTTCCTCGTACATCATCATGTCAAGCTTTACTTTTACGTTCATAACTTTGCATTTTGATCAAGCACACTACCTCACATACTAAGTTTGGTTACAAAACTAGACATTATAATTTTTCCCCAAAACAATACCCCAATCCATTAGTTGTGGATTCCAAGCAACAAACAATGAAGTAGAATACGAAGCCTTGATAGTAGGATTGAAACTAGCCAAACATATGAAGATCAGGTATCTACAGGTATACGTTGACTCGTTATTAATTACTAACCACTTTAATGGATCTTATGCAGTAAAAGGCGAAAAGCTGGCCCAATACCTTGAAATAGTTAAAATCTTAGCATAGGGCTTTGAAATCTTCAGCATTGAACAGGTTCCTAGAGAGGAGAATGCCGAAGCTGATGCCTTGGAAAGCCTCGGATCGGCTCTCAAGACACCATCGGATGACATGATCCCGATTATACACATCCGGAGCCCAGCAGTTGATCTACTAGAATACAAGGGAAAAGAAGTGACAATTTCGGAGGGCCTCAAAATCCATGATCCTGAACAAACTAATGAATCATGAATACTGCCCAATAAGAGATATATGCAGAATGGAAAAACCCCGACAGAGGAAAAGAATCACATAGCCTTCCGCATGCAGGTATCACGTTTTATTATTTTGCATGATAATTTGTACCAAAAATCTATGGCAGGTCCATACTTGAAGTGTCTGGAAGATCATGAAGCACAAGAAGTCTTAAAGGATATACATGAAGGAAACTGTGGAACCATACTGGGGGCAGAGCACTCTTCTCCAAAATCCTAAGAACATGATACTATTGGCCGACTATGAGGAAGGATTCTACGAACTATGCCCAGAAGTGTGATGCCTGACAAAGACGCGGTAATGTATCTCATTAGCCAGCAGAGCCCATGCATCCAATCATCTCCCCCTGGCCATTTATGAAATATGCAATGGACATAGTTGGCAAACTACCCAAAGCTCTAGGAGGAAAAATGTTTATGATAGCAATGACTGACTATTTGTCCAAGTGGATTGAAACAGAAGCCTTCGTCCAAGTCAGAGATAAGGAAGTGGTATCTTTCATAAAACGCAATATCCTTACTAGATTCGGGATCCTTTGCAGAAATAGTGTGCGACAACGGATCCCAATTCATCAGCAAAAGAAGAACTAACTTATGTGCCAGTTGGGGAATAAAGATGATAACCTCAACTCCTGTCCACCCTCGGGCTAACGGACAAGCTGAATCCAGCAACAAAATCATTGTCAACAACCTCAAAAATAGGTTGGATGCCAAGGAAAGAAGATGGGCAGATGTCAGACCCCAACCGACGACGGATTATGCGTCGGGGCGGACGCGGTTGTTCAATAGCACAAGGTTGACTATTAAAGTTTCGATATTTCATTAATAAATAATTTAAGATTCAATACAAAGAAATATAACAAGAATACAACGTTTAATTGATAAGTAGTCTAGGTCCAAAGCATCCTATGTGATCACAAATAAGTCTCATGATGTAGAACCTGAAACATGTGAAAGAATCTGTCAACTACAAAATAGTTGGTGAGATACAAAGGTTTTGACACAGTTTAACAAGTATTTGGAAAGAATTACAATTCACTATGATATATGCATTCTATAATGTAAGTATGAGAACAAGTATCTTAAACATTGTGCACTTCAACCCTCCAACCAAGTTTAGGCATAACCCGCAGGTTACCCTTATAAGTCTCAAGTTTAAAGTTTAATTCAGTAACAATCACCGAGGGCTCCCCCCCGAAGGGGTCAATCAATCAAGGTGGATTGGTCAAATGCAATAGATCTATCATTGTTACTATAGGCTTGATCAAAGTTAATGAATGTGCTAGTTTTAAGTTTAATCTAAGCATACAAGTCTCAAGTTTAACATAAGAATAAGCATCTAGTCATAGTTGTACAAGAATTGTATAAGTTTAAAGTTTTGAACATGTTTCACCCCAAAAGTATAGAAAGGAAAAAGGGGCTAAGTATACTCACTTGGATGATGAAGAGTGTCCAACAAAGATTAAGTGTAGCAAGACTTTGAGGGAGATTATCCTCACAACAATCCTAAGAATATAAGTATAGAGTTTAAGTATGATCTACAAGTTTACGGCAAGGATCCAGGATTTCAAGATTGACTAGGGTTCCAATGGGAGATGGGATTTGATTGTGTTTATGAAGTTTAAATCAAGTTTATAATAAAGGTTTTAAATGAATGACACAAGACTTGTATATCAATGTTTAATAAGCTTATAGTTTTGAATAATTATTAATTAAAATAATTATTTAAAAAGTTTTACATAAATTATGTGATAACAGTTTAAAGTAGTTTTCTATGTATTTTATAAATAACGTTATGCTAATAGATGAAAAAATAAATAATCATCAAGATCAATAATAATTATTTAAAGAATGAACCATCATTAAAGATTCATAATAATTATTAAATGAATAAAAAACGGCTAAGAATAAATATTTAAATCAATAGATAATTACTAAGTGTTTATAGTAATTATTAAAGAATATTTATTAAGGAATGACACATAATTGTTAAGGGTAAATCTTTATTTAAAAGAACAATTACTTTACAAAGTGTTTAAGATTTATTAGGTGTTTATTTTATACATTATCTTGTAATCACAAGATTAAAGAGATAATATGGAATTAAAATTGAAAGATAAATTATATAGAATTTCTCATAAGGTTTGCATTTTGATTATAAGTTTATAAATGTTTTTGAGGTGTAGATAAAACTATAAGTTTTTTTATAAATGTTTTAAATAAGTTTAAAGTCTAAAGTTTCTATTTTTATTTTATAAGATTTATAATTTTTATGTTTTCTAAGTAGTATATAAGTTTTATAACTTTTCTGAAAAATTATAAAAGTTATATAAGTTTTCTATTTAATTTAAAAGTTTCTAAGTAAGTTTAAATAGCTAAAAAGCTTCTGGAATGTAAAGGTATAAATAAAATTTGGATTTAAGTTTATAAATGTATAACATAATTTATAAAAATTATTAAAAGTTTAAAACTGCTTTTAAAAAAAACTAAAACAAATAAAATTGGCAAAACCCGGCTCGTTGGATTCGAACTCGGGTCAGTCCCGGGTCTCCCAACACTCACAAGCACTAACAATTGGACCATGAGTCTTAATGATGCTATAACCCAGGAAAAAAATATTGATAAAAACGAACTCAAATCATCCCCAATTCCCTTATGAACCCTAGTTTTCAAATTTCTCAAATCGAATCGCATCACCCTCTGTTTATGAGATTAAACAGAGGGCTTTCGATCCTCTCATGAAGTCGATCGTAATGGGTTCAAAGATTACCTGGTTTGGTGTCGGGACGAGGGAGAACGAGTTTTAGTTTTGGAGTCGACAGACGCAACTTCAATCGCCAAATGCGGGTTCGATCCGGACGAATTGAGAGTTTGAGTAGTTGTAGTGTGGTGTCGCTGATGTTCTCATACCCGTATTTATAACCAATTTCGTCCATAAATGTCAAAACAGTTGGGGAGGTAGTGGTTGAGCAAACGGATTGAAATCCGACACCACACGGATTTACAGTTGGAATTGGGTGTTAATGCACCTTGGGGAGAGGTCGCATGCGCGAATGGAAGATCGAGGTTCGGTGAACATGGACGGAATCGCGTTTTTGGGTAAAGAGGGACGAAAACCGGGGGTTTGCGGGGCTCGAACCGGTGACTGGTTCTGAGGATTGGAAGTTCGGCCGAATTACACTTTAGTCCCTGAAGTTTCTGGTTCTTTTCATTTTATGTTAAACTTAAAGTTTAAGCTTCAAATAAGTTTTTAAAATGACCTCTTTAGCCCCTGGACTTTTATAGAAGATAATTATGTTTTATTTCCTTATAAAACCAAATAAGTTTTATTACTTTTATTTATTATAATTTTCCAAGATCGATAAAAAGAAAAATGTAATTTTATTAATCACATTATTTATATAACATTACAAACTCGTAACGTTTTAAGAATTTTAATAATCTTTCATCTATATATATGTATACAAGTAAAAATTGTTTTCCTTGAAATTCATATAAATTAATTAATATCTATTATTTAAGAAAACTGGTTTTAATAAGAATTTAAGTTTTAGATTAGTAATACGCGCAACCGTTTAGGAAAACGTTTTGGGTCGGAAAATGCTGGATATTACAGTCTCCCCTACTTTAGGAAATTTCGTCCCGAAATTAAGGTAGGAGGTTCCTGTGGCTCCCTTTTACGATCTAAGGATTTGCTACGGTACCTAAGTTCCGTGGCTCCCTTTTACGATCGGTCTTGGATCATAGCACACGACAGAGTTTTCTATGTTTTCCCATACGCTGATTTTCATACTTACGTGTGCACCCGTAAACATTTAAATCGTCGCATAGTCCACATAGGTCCTTCTGTTGGTGTGTGGATCAAGAAAGAGTACAAGAATTTGTTTAACACATGACTAAGGTTTCCACATAAGAGTGATCATTGATTAACGAGTCCCTTAGAGGGAAACGTCATTCAATGATTAAAGAGAGAAGAATGTGACAAGATTTAGAGTTTCAAAGTTTCCTCGTGATTGAATAAGAATACCTCAATCATCGAGTAGTTTAAAGTCTTTACGCTTTACTCGTGTTTGATCAAGAATACATCAAAACTTGAGTAGTTTAAAAGTCTTATATGTTCATCATGTTTGAACAAGCATGCATCAAACATGGAGTAGTTTAAAGTCTTTACACTTTCCTCGTATTTGATCAAGAATACATCAAACCTTGAGTAGTTTAAAAGTCTCATACGTTCATCATATTTGAACAAGCATACATCAAACATGGAGTAGTTTAAAGTCTTTACACTTTCCTCGTGTTTGATCAAGAATACATCAAACCTCGAGTAGTTTAAAAGTCTCATACGTTCATCATGTTTGAACAAGCATACGTCAAACATGGAGTGGTTTAAAATCTCATACGTTCATCATGTTTGATCAAGTATACGTCAAACATGGAGTAGCTCAAATTGTGTTTGAACAAGAATATGTCAAACATATAATAGTTTAAATTGTGTTTGAACAAGAATACGTCAAACACAGAATAGTTTAAAGTCTCTTAGTTTAGCTTCATTGCATAGGAGTATACGATTACGCTTTGAGCATAAAGTGGTTATCTAAATACTCTAGTATTTAAGAGAGGTGTGGGACAGCGTTTGGAACAGGATTAACCGTTATACGCTCTCTTCACAGAAGATTTGAGTTGTTCAGAAGGTTAGGTGAATTTCCGATGTTTGGTTTTGTAAGGAGTCAGGGGAAGTACTCCGCTAAAAAGAGTGTAATGTCCTCCTTCTTGCTTGTTTCTAGTATCAAGAGTGAAGTTTTCTCGTGTATTTGGAATGTACGTTTATCAAGTCTTATAAGGTTTAGTTGAGACGAACACAAAAAGTTTTCAAGACTAAGAATCCAAGTATGAGTTTGAAAGTAGGATAAGTCAGTTGATTTCAAGTTTCAATATCAAGTGTTTTCATGATCCTTTATTGGACATGCTTTCTTTGGTGGTTTAGAAAATGTTTAGTTTCAGGAATACGGGTTTGAGTATTTGTATAAGTTTTTACATGACTCAAAAAGTCTCCGACTTTGTGTAGACGAAGTTTAATGTTTTAGCAACGTGCATTTAAGATTTTATTTCCCGTTGTGATTTATAGCAAATCTTTTACGTGACAAGGGTTGGATGAGGAAAGTCTCCTAGCATAGGGTAACGGGAAAAGTTTTGATAAGGTTTATGATAGTGTGTTTACAAATTTATCTTGTTTCATAAAAAGAATGCGTAGCTTTCTTTGTGAAATTAGTATGTTCAAGTATGACGAGTTAGACAACAATGAGTAGTATAAGTATGACTCATAAAAAGTATGTATGATTGCCAAACGAAGAGTTGGTCAAGTTTAGAAGTGTGAAGTCTATATGAGGGGTAATGATCATAGTTGATTACGGCAGTGGTTCGTAAGTCGTGTTGTTTTAAAAGAGTGCTTACGAATTAGAAGGTTGGTTCAAAGTTTATTCTTCAAGTATACGTGTCACTTAGTATTTTTATAGTTTAATGCCACGTTGCTCAATTATCTCGAGTACTAACGTGAGCTGCTCTTGACGAAGGTGTGTGGGTAAGAGTGTTAAGTTTGTAGTGCTAGAAGGAAAGTCAAGCTAGTAAGTGATAACAATATAAATTTCAAAATAACTTTCGTTGAATGTTTCAAAATTGGGACTTCTAGCCCTTACATAATACAATTTAAACGGAAAATTAAAGTGTGTAAGTAAGTTGATTTAATATGTTAAAAAGGTTTTTATTTATAATACTGAGTTATCACAGTATTACTTTCAACAATAGTTTTTGATTGGAGGTTGATGGGCTAACGAGGAGGATTCCCGGAAGAAGGGGTGGTCACAAGGACTCACTTAAGTACCCTATTTCCCTAGCCAGAACTTCCTCATGGGCCTACAACTTCTCTCAGTTGTTGTCACCGATGTTTGGGTTTATGGTACTATGTCGAGGTTCATTATGGGTTTAGAGTCTTAAACGTGGAGCTTGTTTGTTCTATAGTAGGCTTCTTCCTCTACAAGGAAATTACTTAGGTTACGAATTTCTTTGTTAATGTACTTTAGATTTTAAAAGACGTTAAGTTTTGTTTACAAGAAACGGTGATGTGTAAGTTTTAAAGACGTATGAAAGTTTCGGGATGTAATAAAGTGTAACAAAGTTTGAGTAAATCGTCAAATGAAGTTGTGAGTGATAAAATGAAAACACAAGAGTTTCCCCTTTAGTGTCAAGTTTATAAAATAATACATAATAATACATGGTTTTAAATGTGCTAGTATTACAAGGATCATGAAGTTTAAGGACGTATGAAAGTTTTGAGATGTATAAAAGTCTTGAGTTAGTTATCAAATGAAACTTGGTTAAGTGTTATGGAGGTAAGGTGAAAATACAAGGGTTACCTCTTAGGTGTCATATTTATAAAATAATGAAGCTTTAAAGAAGAATTTGTAGGGTAATACATAGTTCTAAGGATTGTATTACAACGATCATGAAGCTTATTGGGTAGTATCTGTATAAATATAAGTTTATGTATATAGTCTTTAAGTATAGTCTCGTAAGAATTTCTTTTTGAAGGTAACTCCTTTAGGTCATGACAAGTAAGAATGCTGTCATGTGACAAGATGGGACTTAAGAATCATAGAATAAAGGTTACAGAGGAAAGTTTTTGAATCATGAATTTATGAAGTGTATAGTATTTGAGATGGTACTCATTTAGTGCATATCACTAAGTAAGTATTTTGACATATCAAGAGAGATCTAAGCTCACTAATGTTTAGAGAAGTCATGCATTCCTATAAGTGGATACTCATCCCAAAAATTCCCAGGAAAGCATACAGGTCCAACGGTTGATTTGGATTTATACGAAATGCTATCCTTGACAGAATTTCCCAGAATACAGGTATCCACCCTTCCGGTCCGCACAAGTTCTCACACATTATCTAGAACTTAAATATTCTTGACGAAAGTTTAGTGGTGGCCTGGACTTAAAGCCTAAGAACGTGTCCTCGATGTAGTAGCCTCTTGTAGTACATAGGTAAGTAGAATCGTAAAATCTCCTAGTGTTAACGTATAAGATTTAAGAATAGAATGAGGAGAGAATTCCTAGTAAAGGACATGAGATAACTCATGTTTGGGTCTCCTAAGTTATAGTCTAGGTCATGTGTCTAATAACCTAATTCCCTGTAACCAAGGCTCTGATACCAATCTGTCACACCCCAACCGACGGCGGATTATACGTCGAGGCGGAAGCGGTTGTTCAATAGCACAAGGTTGACTATTAAAGTTTCGATATTTCATTAATAAATAATTTAAGATTCAATACAAAGAAATATAACAAGAATACAACGTTTAATTGATAAGTAGTATAGGTCCAAAGCATCCTATGTGATCACAAATAAGTCTCATGATGTAGAACCTGAAACATGTGAAAGAATCTGTCAACTACAAAATAGTTGGTGAGATACAAAGGTTTTGACACAGTTTAACAAGTATTTGGAAAGAATTACAATTCACTATGATATATGCATTCTATAATGTAAGTATGAGAACAAGTATCTTAAACATTATGCACTTCAACCCTCCAACCAAGTTTAGGCATAACCCGCAGGTTACCCTTATAAGTCTCAAGTTTAAAGTTTAATTCAGTAACAATCACCAAGGGCTCCCCCCCGAAGGGGTCAATCAATCAAGGTGGATTGGTCAAATGCAATAGATCTATTATTGTTACTATAGGCTTGATCAAAGTTAATAATGTGCTAGTTTTAAGTTTAATCTAAGCATACAAGTCTCAAGTTTAACATAAGAATAAGCATCTAGTCATAGTTGTACAAGAATTGTATAAGTTTAAAGTTTTGAACATGTTTCACCCCAAAAGTATAGAAAGGAAAAAGGGGCTAAGTATATTCACTTGGATGATGAAGAGTGTCCAACTAAGATTAAGTGTAGCAAGACTTTGAGGGAGATTATCCTCACAACAAGCCTAAGAATATAAGTCTAGAGTTTAAGTATGATCTACAAGTCTATGGCAAGGATCCAGGATTTCAAGATTGACTAGGGTTCCAATGGGAGATGGGATTTGATTATGTTTATGAAGTTTAAATCAAGTTTATAATAAAGGTTTTAAATGAATGACACAAGACTTGTATATCAATGTTTAATAAGCTTATAGTTTAGAATAATTATTAATTAAAATAATTATTTAAAAAGTTTTACATAAGTTATGTGATAACAGTTTAAAGTAGTTTTCTATGTATTTTATAAATAACGTTGTGCTAATAGATGAAAGAATAAATAATCATCAAGATCAATAATAATTATTTAAAGAATGAACCATCATTAAAGATTCATAATAATTATTAAATGATTAAACAATGGCTAAGAATAAATATTTAAATCAATAGATAATTACTAAGTGTTTATAGTAATTATTAAAGAATATTTATTAAGGAATGACACATAATTGTTAAGGGTAAATCTTTATTTAAAAGAACAATTACTTTACAAAGTGTTTAAGATTTATTAGGTGTTTATTTTATACATTATCTTGTAATCACAAGATTAAAAAGATAGTATGGAATTAAAATTGAAAGATAAATTATATAGAATTTCTCTTAAGGTTTGTATTTTGATTATAAGTTTATAAATGTTTTTGAGGTGTAGATAAAACTATAAGTTTTTTTATAAATGTTTTAAATAAGTTTAAAGTCTAAAGTTTCTGTTTTTATTTTATAATATTTATAATTTTTATGTTTTCTAACTAGTATATAAGTTTTATAACTTTTCTGAAAAATTATAAAAGTTATATAAGTTTTCTATTTAATTTAAAAGTTTATAAATAAGTTTAAATAGATAAAAAGCTTCTGGAATGTAAAGGTATAAATAAAATTTGGATTTAAGTTTATAAATGTATAACATAATTTATAAAAATTATTAAAAGTTTAAAACTGCTTTTAAAAAAAACTAAAACAAATCAAATGGGCAAAACCCAGCTCGTTGGATTCGAACTCGGGTCAGTCCCGGGTCGCCCAACACTCACAAGCACTAACCATTGGACCATGAGTCTTATTGATGCTATAACCCAGGAAAGAAATATTGATAAAAACGAACTCAAATCATCCCCAATTCCCTTATGAACCCTAGTTTTCAAATTTCTCAAATCGAATCGCATCACCCTTTGTTTATGAGATTAAACAGAGGGCTTTCGATCCTCTCATGAATTCGATCGTAATGGGTTCAAAGATTACCTGGTTTGGTGTCGGGACGAGGGAGAACGAGTTTTAGTTTTGGAGTCGACCGACGCAACTTCAATCGGCAAATGCGGGTTCGATCCGGACGAATTGAGAGTTTGAGTAGTTGTGGTGTGGTGTCGCTGATGTTCTCATACCTGTATTTTAACCAATTTCGTCCATAAATGTCAAAACAGTTGGGGAGGTAGTGGTTTAGCAAACGGATTGAAATCCGACACCACGCGGATTTACAGTTGGAATTGGGTGTTAATGCACCTTGGGGAGAGGTTGCATACTCGAATGGAAGATCGAGGTTTGGTAAACCTGGACGGAATCGCGTTTTTGGGTAAAGAGGGACCAAAACCGGGGGTTTGCGGGGCTCGAACCGGTGACTGGTTCTGAGGATTGGAAGTTCGTCCGAATTACACTTTAGTCCCTGAAGTTTCTGGTTCTTTTCATTTTATGTTAAACTTAAAGTTTAAGCTTCAAATAAGTTTTTAAAATGGCCTCTTTAGCCACTAGAGTTTTATAGAAGATAATTATGTTTTATTTCCTTATAAAACCAAATAAGTTTATAACTTTTATTTATTATAATTTTCCAAGATCGATAAAAAGAAAAATGTAATTTTATTAATCACATTATTTATATAACATTACAAACTCGTAACGTTTTAAGAATTTTAATAATCTTTCATCTATATATATATGTGTACAAGTAAAAATTGTTTTCCTTGAAATTCATATCAATTAATTAATATATATTATTTAAGAAAACTGGTTTTAATAAGAATTTAAGTTTTAGATTAGTAATACGCGCAACCATTTAGGAAAACGTTTTGGGTCGGAAAATGCTGGATATTACAGCAGAAGAGCTACCTTTTGTCCTTTATGCTGATAGAACGACTGCGAAGAATGCAACAGGGCAAACCCCATTCTCATAAGTATTTGGCACAGAGGCCGTGATTCATATAGAGATGGTTATCCCTACAGCAAGATACAGCCTTCAAACTCCTAAAAATAATGATGAAGCCCTCGCTCAAGATCTTGACACCATCGACGAGATTTGGGATCATGCCAAGATCCGGATTACGGCGTACCAGCAAAGGATAGCGTAGTGTTACAACAAGAACCTGAGACCGAGAAGATTCAAAGTGGGTGACTTAGTACTCAGAAAGACTTTCCAAAATACTATTAACCCTAATGACGGAAAGCTAGCACCCAAGTCGGACAGACCATATTTGATAGACTCGGAGGCTGGCAAAGGAGCCTACTAGCAGGCAACTATGGAAGGAGAAGTCCTCCCGGGATCCTAGAATGCCATTCATCTAAAGGCATACTTCATGTAAGTTAGAATCCTTACTTATTTCAATTTTATTCATTATTTTATCAAGTTACTTACTTAAGCATCGGAGGGGTGTTAGCCTAGCTGACACACACCTTCACCAAGGTTTAAAGGTTTTGCAGATTAGAATCCTAAAGACAATAAGAAAAGTAATTGAGACTGGCCATCTCTCTAAGTAAAGTTATTCCAAAACCCTTCTAAGGTTTAAATGTTTTCACCTTTCTAAGCAGTTGGGTTTATACTCCTGCTTGAACGCGCGAGATCCAAATGTAGTTTGAGATAGTGGGATCAGTCTATGTTACAGTAGCTGGAAATTTCACTATTGTTGCCTATATTTTGGACCCTACGAATATTATCAATGGAATAACATGGACATGTTATACATCGGGCATGACTCATACATTTAACATTGACATGTTAAACATAAGGTTTTTGACACATACATGTCACATCGGGTACAACCCACACATCTAAACAAAAGCTTTTGGCATGACCCAAGTACATAGCATTTGCATGCTAACCAAGACTTACTCCGGAATGGGGACATCCCCAAAAATCCTAAGATATAACCATTGAAGAACGACTAAGTGGATGATTTGCTTATCAGCAATACACAGGAAATAGCCAAAGGATTATAACCTACCATTACTCAAGCTGAATTCATCCAGTATGTATACTTATTCAAGATTTCTCTCCCTCAGAATGTGTACTTTTATCTCAGTTGATATCTTAATTTCTCAGTATAGAGTCTAATTCTAATGTTTTCATGAATGCCTTTTCAAAAACATTTTTAACCTTGAATTACTATCTTAAAAAAATATGTTATCCAAATATCAAAATCTATTTTTTAATGTAATAAGTCTCAATTATCTGGAGTACTCATATCAAATTAAAGCATTAAACAAAACATGTCCAGCATAGAACAAAAGTTGTTAAAACCTAAATCATCCATAAAGCATTCAAACTATCCCAAAACCGGGGATACCAAGTAGAAACTGTTTTAAAGCAAATAAACCAGAAAACTCCCAAAACACGGGAGACCAAAAGATAAATTGTTTTAAGACAGAAACCAAAGATAAACCGTTTCACCACTACAAGTCAAACCATTGATAACAAAGCTCAGGCCTCAACATCTTTGCCCTCATTGGCTTGTGCTACATCCACCTCCACGCCTACTTCCTTCTCACCATCCTTGTCAACCTCAGCCTCATGCCTCTCGCTTGCCTCAACCGCCTCGCAAAATAGAGCCACCAAAGCCTTACGCCAAACCTTTAGGTCCCAAGCTGCAACATCAAAAAGCCTTATCACCAGCTTGTTCTGCCATCTGGATCCTAGCTTGGAAAACGGTCATAGCAGGAGAGTTCTTGGCATCATCCAGGATCCCCTCAAGTTCTTGGGCGTTTTGAGCTTTGATCTCCTCCAACACTTGGGGGTTTTGGGCCTTGGTCTCTTCTAGTTCCCTCTTTAGGCGAGCAAGCTCTTTAACCTCTCTCTCCAACACCTTGCTCTTGGCCGCTGCAATCTTCTTCAGGTCTTCCATCATCCTCTCAGCATCATTGGCTCTTTTCTTTTTGGCATCAAAGCAGGTTTGCATCTGTTCCAAAAACTACATGTAAGTTTTCAGGATACTGGTGCAAGATCGGCGATGCTAGAATCTACTTACCGAGCATAGGACATGATTTAGTTTCTTGTTCAATTAAGGAAAACCCATCCCCTTGGGGGATTCAACATCAACCAAATCAGTTTTTTTTCCTCTTCTTGCTCCTAGATGACTTGGAGCGAAGAACAGAGGTAGAAGACCTGGGGATCATAGGAGCAGGCTTCTCCTGCTGGATTACTGCACCTCCCCCGGAGATCAGAATGTTGATGTCGGCAAGAGCAAAGCTAGAACGTGATTTGTGAATACCTGCAAATGTCTAACATGTTAGGATCACATATACTAAGAGAAAAAAAGAAAAAGTTACCTACCGCTAGATATTTTGGATTCTGAGCACTGAGTGTCAAAACGTCCCTTGGCATTGGGGACTTTGAATCGAAATGTCCTCTCTTCAACAGGTAGTTCTAGAAAACACTTCACTCTCTTGACTGTATCGGCTCTTACAGGTGCTATCTCGGAAAACTTGGACGCTGCATAAAGATAATTATTATTCAGGTTAGTCTCAAAGATATTGGGATAATACAAGATCCTATAAACTAAGCCCTACACTTCCTAATCCACTCAAGAGGCAGAAGATCCCCACCAGGGATAGAGACGCGCTTCACGAAAAAGAATTTCCCTTTCCATTTATTTTCATTTTGGGTGGCTTTGAGGACAAGATGAGTTTGGCCGGATTTGATTTGGAACAAAAATGATGGGAACCATGGTTTCTCAGGTTATAAATGCTAGCTAACTTGGATATGTTGATGTCAAGAGCATGGGTTTGGATCAGATTCTTCAGAACAAACAAGGTCCTCCAAACCATTGGCATGGTCTGGGCATAACTTAAACCTGTGAGCTCAAAGCCCTAAAAACAGTGTTTTTTGGAAAAGCGTGGCTAGCTTTTAAGAGAGCAATGTCTTGACAAAGAAAGAACAACTCTCCTGATCAGGATGCTCAATGAATCCCTGATCTATGAAACCCTCAACGAAATCATCAGAATGAGTTCGAGATCGAGTCATTTTCTTACCCATGGTCTTAGGTGAACGAAATTTGTGAGAAGAAAGAATAAAGCTTGAAAAGAAGGAGATTTTACCTCTGATGCTCTATGGAGAAGAAGGATGAAGGTGATGAGAAGTTAACTAAAACTGAGAATAATAGGGATAATTATAACCTAAGGAAACGACGTCGTTTCATGACCTAAATCCCCGCGCCACAACGGCTCATTTCTCATCAAGTTCATTTCGTGTTTAAATTTTTTTACAGTTATCGATGAAGCATCTACAGCAGTCACAATTTGGGGACAATTGTTACGGGTAAATTTTATGACTCAGGAGCCCGGATTTCAAGTAAGTTTAGTATTCTGAATGCTTACAGTACTAATCATTTTTTCTTCTTTTGTCTTTGACATGTTTTCGCAGGCGTTCAATGAGTGACTTAGTCCACCCTTAGAAGTCGGAGATTGACTGGAGAAAACGTGCATTAAAGCTCCTCTAACGTCACAAGTGGAGACTGAGTTCTTCCCAAGATAATCGGGAAATTAGTTACTTTATTTTTGTTGTTTAATTGAGCATGATGATAGTAATAGAACACACAACACACTCTCGAATACTCTCTATAACACTTAGCGACAATCATATATTGCTATGTAGGATCGGTAAATACAAGATGGTTCTATTCCAGTTGAGATTGGTAGAAACAATCACAACTTAATCAAAGTAAACAAGTAAACACAAGAAGTACTGATAATGCAATTTGTATTAAGCTTCAATGGTTACAAGACTACAGAGAAAACTCTAAGAAAAGCACTAAGATACAATGACTCTAAGTACTACTTATATAGTAACTTAGAATCAAGACAGACCCTTGATTCTAAGGATCAGATCTAACACAGACCGTTGATCTTGTATTGAAGCTATTATACATGTACAGACAATAATAATAACTATGCTAGTTAACTTTATTCAAACGTATTCTAAGGCATCAATGTTTGCATGCTTGGAGAAGAGCGTTGTTGTCTTTTATTGTCTTGTACCAATGACATTCTTTCTGCGTGGAGTGTGTCAGAGTAGCAGCAGAAAGTTGTCAGTGGTAATGGTTGCTTTTGCTTTTGCAAGGCTGGTCAGCTGCAACGTTTGATCTTCAATGAATGGATAACTATCAGCAGCAGAGTTGTTTATCAGTAGTAAGACACAACCATCCAAAACTGCTGATTATTTTCCTATCAGCAGCGTCAAGTGTTGATGCTGCTGAGAAGCCTATCAGCAGCAACTCTGGTCTTCAGCAGATAAGGCTATCCGCAGCAGATTTGTTCTTCAGCAGAATAACAAGTATCCACTGCAGATAAGCTTATCCGCAGCAATTTGTTGGTCAGCAGCAAACTCTGAGATCAGCAGCATTTGTACTTAGAGAATTTTGTAGCCATCAGTCTTTATTTCTACAAACTCCCCCTAGACTGATGCTACCAAAACTCTCTTACTGCTTTTGTTGCTGAAGCTTTTGCATGTGGCTAACAATTCTTGCAACCTCATAGCCTCTTGGGACCTTGCTGGGATTGTTAAGAGGAAGCTCAGATAGAGTCTTGATATCTTTGCTTGGCATTTTGAAGATAGCCTTGCTTAGACACCTCATCTTCTGTCCTTTAACATCTATTAGTGTGAATTCATCCTTTTCAGCATTGTAGGACCAGCTAATGAATGAAGAGTGGGATTGGAGAGGTTAGGCATCAATAATTTCATCTTTGCTGGGGTTGAAGTGATGTTTGATCACCAGCAACAGATGTCTCCCACCTCCATTCTCAGGCTCATGAGCTTCACCCAGCTCCATTATTCTTCTGAGATCAGAATCTGGAAGTTGTAATATCTCATCAACAGTTGCATAGAGTGATCTCCTTTCTTCTGTTCTTCCCCTGAAGACTTCAAACCTTTGATCTTAAGTGTTGTAGGACCAGTTGAAGATTTCTCTTGAGTCTTCTGGTTTAGTAGTAGGTCTGCTTTTCTTCTTGTGAGGTTGTTGATGAGTAGGAGCTGGGTGGGAGGATTTGGACTTTGTTGGTGGAGAGGATGGAGGTCTAGGATGGAGAGTGGAAGGTTGTTGGATAGAGGAAGTGGTGGATGAGGGGGAAGGCTTGGGTTTCTTTGGTTTCTTTTCTTCTTCTTCTTGATTGATTACCCTGTTCTTTGAGCCTTTCTTCCCTAGTCTTTCTTCCTCTTCCTTTTTGACTCTAAGGTAAAGGGCTTACAGGTTCATGAAATTCATGGGACCCAGTCTTTTTCCACTCTCTCCTCTAGCCTTTAGGAAGTCAATCATGACCTTCGTTTCTTCATGGGATCTTCTGTTAAAGGCAATGGTCTTCTTGGATTTGTGTTTGGCCTTTTCTTCTTCTTCAGCTCTTGAATTTGATAGACTGCAAGAATTTTGACTTTCAGATCATCCAGTTATTTGGCATACAGCTGGATCTGTTGTTCTCTGAGGAGAATGGCTGTTTTTCTGTCTTGGGCTTTTAGTAATTCAGCCATCTCCTTATCTTCTCTTCTTCTTCTTTCCTCTTTTTCATTCTTCTCCTTCATTATCATATCTTCATCTTCTTTAGTCATGAGTCCCTTCCCATTGTCTTTGTTGGATGCCTCTGCTTCAGCTTCATTGACCACAACAGCAGATGTAGTAGATGCTGTTGGGATCTCAGCTTCAGCTTCATTGCCAGTTTGGGGAATAGACAAGGGAAGGACACTTTCTTCTTCTTCTTCCCATTCAATACCTGTCACTTCTTTCCAACAATCCTTCACCCTTTCCTCTTCTCTTCTCTTGGATTCTTTTTCTGTGTTCAGTTTGACTATTGGTGAAGAAAGGAAGGATAGATCTGAGTCAGAGTCATTCATTGCAGGTGATTCCTCCTTATAAAGAGAAGCCTTGATGAGTTTGATCATTTCTTGACTTTCAAAGGAGTTGATGTTGCAGATGAGTGATCTGAGCTCAAAAACCTTGTGCAGGAAGTCTGAAGGTAGGAGTAAGATCTCTTTGATGTTGATTGAGAGAAAGATCCATTGCTTAAGAAGAAGGTGAAATCAGAGGACTTAGTGCTCACCCATCCTAGCACTTCCAAGTCCCTGACCATGATGTTGTACAGGAATCTTCTCCAGTAGATAACTTCTTCTTCTTCAGTTAAAGCACTGCTCCGGATTAATTCAAGTCTTCTTGGAGCCAGTCTGCCATTTTTGTTGGATTTTGGAGGTAAAGAGGAAGGCTTTGAATTGTTGTGGGGACTTGAGAGAAAGTGATGGGAGTTAGGGCGAAATTGAATGTGAACGGGTGGTGAAGAAATTTGATTTGTTCTTATAACGGCAGAGGAGGGAAAAGCAAAACGACTTGTACAGTACAACCTCATTCACTTTTTACTGTTACAGTTATAATACACTATAGTAGTCATGGTAAAGACTGAAAGGAATTTTTACAGCGGATAAAAGTTAACTTAGACTTATTTTTTCCCATCAGCAGCAAACTTGGTTACTACGGATGATTAAGCCTATCCGCTGCAAGCTTGGTTGTAGTGGATAGTTAAGTCTGTCAGCAGCAAACTCTAATGCTGCTGATGGATGCAATGATTCGCACCATGGGTGTTGCTGGTGACTGCCTTAAAGCTATCCGCAGGAAACTTGTTCCTGCTGATAACTTAAAGCAGTCAGTGGCAAAATCTTTGCTGCTGGTTATTAAGCCTGTCAGCAGCAAAAATGGATGCTGCTGACTTGTAACTTTTATTTATAACAAAAGACAAACATATTTACAAAGACAAATTTTAGAGACATATTTTAATCAAAGTTCATCATACCAGTAGATTCAACTAAATATCTAAATCTAGCTTCATCAAACGGTTTTGTAAACAAATCAGCATATTGCTCATTGGTATGAACTTTGGTTAAAATAATTCTCTTTTTCTCAGCTTGATCTCTTATGAAATGATACCTGATGTCAATGTGCTTTGTCTTGGAGTACTGCACCGGATTGTTTGTGATTGATATAGCAGTCATGTTGTTAATATGAATGGGAGTTGCCATGAAAGTCATCCCATAATCCAGCATTTGATTTTGTATCCAGGTGACTTGTGCACAGCAACTTGAAGCTGCAATATATTCTGCTTCTGCTGTAGAGGTTGAAACACATGTTTGCTTCTTGCACTGCCATGAAATAAGTCTTCCTCCCAGAAACTGACATCCTCCTGAAGTGGACTTTTTGTCCAAGTTACATCCCCCATAATCATTGTCAGTGTATGCATACAGATTAAACTTATCATTTTTAGAGTACCATAGCCTAAGTCTTGGGGCTCCCTTTAGGTATCGAAAAATTCTCTTGACGGCTTGAAGATGTGAAATCTTTGGAGCTGCTTGGAATCTTGCACAGAGACATACTGCAAACATAATATCTGACCTTGAGGCAGTGAGATACATGAGAGACCCTATCATTGCACGGTACTGATGTTGATCAGTGTCTTGACCATCTTTGTCTAGAGTCAGCTGATGGTGTACTTGCATAGGGGTTCGAGCAGCAGAGCAATTAGTCATCTTGAATCTTTCCAGAATGCTCTTGACATATTTAGATTGGCTGATGAAGATTCCATTTGGGACTTGTTTGACTTGAAGACCCAGAAAGAAATTTAGCTCACCCATTGAGCTCATTTCAAACTTTGAGTGCATAAGGATCTCGAAATCTTTACACAGCTTCTTCCTTTTTGATCCAAAGATGATATCATCTACGTAGATTTGAACCAGTAAGATTTCTCCCCCTTCATCTTTGATAAACAAGGTCTGGTCAATGGTACCTCTTCTGAAGTTGTTGCTTAGCAGATATCCAGACAAAGTTTCATACCAGGATCTTGGGGCTTGATGTAAGCCATATAGAGCTTTGTCTAGTTTGAACACTTGGTTAGGATGTGTAGGATCTACAAAGCCTAGAGGCTGCTTGACATATACTTCTTCACCAATCTTCCCATACAGAAAGGCACTCTTGACATCCATTTGATACACCATGAAACTCTTGGATGCAGCATATGCCAGGAAGATTCTTATGGCCTGTAGTCTGACAACAGGAGCAAAGACCTCATCATAGTCAATTCCCTCTTCCTGAGTGTAGCCTTGAGCTACAAGTCTGGCTTTATTCTTAACTACAATGCCTCTCTCATCTTGCTTGTTCCTGAATACCCATCTTGTGCCATTGGCAGATTGACCAGGTGGAAGATCAACAAGCTTCCAAACATCCTGTCTTTTGAATTGCAGCAACTCTTCCTGCATTGCCTCAATCCAGCTGCTGTGTTGCAGAGCTTCATCTATCTTTTTGGGTTCCACCTGAGATAGAAAACATGAAAATAAACATATATTGGCCTCATGAGAGTTGCTTCTGGTTAGAACTCCTTGGTGAACTTGGCCAATTATATTATCCAGAGGATATTCCTTGTTGATCCTTTGAGCTGGTACCACCTCCAGTTGTAGCCCTTGTTCAAGATTTCTTTGATTTTGATCAGGGATTTCTTCATTCATGGTTGAAGAGTCTTCAAGATCAACAGCTACATCAGTGTTATCAGCAATAGTGTTTGCAGCATCTACAACATTTATCGAAGAGTCTTCATTAAAATTTTCATTTTCAGACAAGCTGTTGTTGGTGACATTTGAGAGTGTGGTTCTTGCTGCACTTGCTTCAATGGCTTCCATTACAGATGGAGGATCAATGGAGGGTCTTCTCAGACTGATAGAGGATTTTGGAAAATCCAGTCTGTAGTTAGAGGAGGTGAAAGCAGGTGCTTGAGAGGAGGAAGACTCCATATTTGAGAAGATGAGAGGCTCAAATATTTGGGTGAAGGAGTCTATGTCAAAAAGCCAGTTTGGGCCTTTTCCCTGTTCACAGACAATGTGTTCTCTGCATTCCACATTGGCTGATTCTTCCACAATTCTTGTTCTTGAGTTGAAAACTCTGTAGGCCTTGGATTGAGAAGAATAGCCCATAAAATATCCTTCATCAGATTTGGCACCAAACTTAGGAAGAACCCCATGTGTGATTAGAATTGTGCATGGACATCCAAAAGGTTTAGAAATCCAATGTATGGGACTCTTTGGAACCATAGTTCATAAGGTGTCTTGTTGAGAGGCTTGACTATGAGAACTCTATTTTGCACATAGCAGGCTGTGCTTACTGCTTCTGCCCAAAATGTGAGAGGCAGTTTTGAGTCAGCCAACATACATCTGGCTGACTCAATTAGAGTTCTGCTTCTTCTTTCAGCAACTCCATTTTGTTGAGGAGTTCTAGGAGCACTGTATTGCCTTTCGATTCCCTTGCTCTCACAAAAATAGTTCAAAGTGTGGTTCTTGAACTCTGTGCCCTGATCACACCTTATTATCTTCACTTTCTGATTGCTTTGATTCTCTACCCTAAGAATGTAGGATTTGAGAATTTTAGCAGTTTCATCTTTAGTTCTTAAGAAGTATACCCGTGAGAATCTGGTGTAGTCATCAGTTATCACCAGACAGTATGACTTCTTACCCATTGACATATAATTTGTAGGACCAAAGAGATCCATATGCAGCAGATGTAGTGGAGTATCATTTGTATTCAAGGTCTTGGGCTTGTGAGAACTCTTGTGTTGCTTTCCCTTCAGACAAGCAATGCAGTGATCTTCTAGCTGGAATTCTTTATTAGGAAGCCCTCTAACAAGATTGTCCTTCACCAATTTGTTGATGGTTTGATGTTAACGTGGCTTAGTCTCTGTGCTAGAGAGCTGATTCATCAACTAAGGCTTTTGACAGAAAACAGGATACACTTCCAGATGGAGTGACCTCATTCATGTTAAGCATATAAAGATTTTCTTTTCTCTGAGCAGTTAATAAAATCTTCTCTGGAGGAGGTTTGGATAAGCCAGGAGATAGTACAAAGCATTCTTTATCTGTGAAGAGCATCCAATGCTTTTGATCACATACCTGGGAAATACTCATGAGATTGAAGTCCAATTCCTTGACATAATTTACCTTATCAATACTCATTCTTTCATTTGACACAGTCCCTTGTTCAGTGATTGATCCTCCTTTTGAGTCACTCCCAAATGCAACATATCCTCCATTGAAGTGTCTGAAGTTGGAGAGGATGGATATGTTGCCTGTCATGTGCCTGGAACAACCACTGTCAACCACCCAGGTGTTATTCTTGTGACCTGGCTACTCCTGCACATGAGAGAGATCTAGTTAGTGGGAGGAAGCCAAGAGCTTACATCCTTGAAGAAAAGGGTTCTTGGAATATCATATTCAGCATGCGTGCATTCCACCGAACCAATGATGATTTTTGGAGGGATCAAAGCTGGGATCTTGGCTCTCCATTGTTGATGAGATGGTTTTCCAGTTCTCTTTGCTCTGTCAGCAGGTGATGTTGCTTTGGCTGCTGATGAATTTGCTTTATCAGCAGCAGATTTTGCTGCTGGTGACTTTGGCTTATTAGTAGCCGATGTTGTTGCTGCTGAAGACTTCCGTTTATCAGCAGCAGTGGATTTTGCTGCTGATGGTTTTGCTTGAGCAGCAACAGACTAGGTTGCTGCTGAAGGCTTGTCCTTTTGTTTCTTGGGCTTGGCTTGATTACCAACATTTTTGCTGGCTGCTGATGGTTCAACAACCAATGTGTGTTTATCCTTCTTTGCCTTGTTGACTGAGGACTTTTCTATAGAAGTTCTCATGCTGGTAGTATTTTGTTTAGGATGGGCTTGATTAAGGATCTGGTTGAAAGGATTAAACTCATAACTTGCAGCAAAGTGGTCTGATTCACCATAGATGATGCAAGATTGTTGAAGCTTTGGCAGCTTCTTTCTTGATAGGGAAAGAGAGTTTCTAAAATGAGTTGCCTTGGCTTCAGAACTCCTTACCTTTCTATTCATGTGTGTCTTCTCAAAAGCATGTTGTTTGAGGTTTCTCTGCTGCTGAAGGTAGTAAAAGCAGGTGCTAGCAGTGTGGTTGTATTTTCCACAGACAAAGCATGATTTGGCCAGTTTGTCCCTTGAAAGGTAAACATAGTCCTTTCTTTTGAATAGGTCTTTAAAGTTCCAGGGGTGAGCATTGTTGTGCTCAAAGGTGGCCTCTTCCAATGTCTTTTGAACATATGGAATTCTTTCTCCAGGCGCCTGACATATGTCAAACACCTTTCTTTGAGGCTTTGAGTTGTTGGAGGTTGAAGACTGACCATTCTCAACATTTAGCTTTCTTCCTTCTGGAGGATAGCTAATTTTGATTTGGTTAAAGGCATAGGAATCGGAACAGCTGGTAAAGGGACAGGAGTACTTGTTTGAATGACTTCTAGAACAGGCGGTTCTGGTACTTGTACTGGTGATAAGGATGATGAGACCTTCTCATTTTTAGTGGACTCTGAGCTAGTTGACTCAGATTCTGGCGAGGTACTGCATTCTTGTACCAATGGTTCATGCCTTGAAGGATTAAGATCTCGGTTGGCCTTTTCAAGAATTGAGAGATTGAAGCTTGGTTCATAGATGGCAACGTAGTCAGCAGGAGGTACAACGGCTTGATATTGTTCAGCATGATACCCCACACCAGTTTTTACCTTGTCATGAATTTGAGCATCCAAAAGTCTTTGGAGCTTTTTGGATGCAAATTCATATTTGTCAACATGAACTTTCTGTTCAGCCAATTCTGCTCTGGTAGCTTTTAATCTGGCCAGTAGATCATCAATCTGAGTTTTAAGATTGGTTTGTTCATGTTTTAGTGATGAAATATCTTTCTTTAGGCAGTTAATTTTTTCTTTATAACTGTTTTCTACTTTTGTGAATTCTGATTTCATTTGATGAAACTCTTCATTTTGATCTATAAGGTTTTGATTATGCTTTCTGTAGCCTAACACCTTATCGATACAAGCTTGGGAACATAGATGTTCATATACCTGAGGCGGTATCTCAGTTGTGTCTGTCATAAGAGCTTGGTTGTTAGCAGGCATATCTTCATACTCGAAACTCCCGTCAAAGTCAGATGTTCCAACAGCTGCACAAGTTGCAGTTTGAGCTGGAAGAGTAGCTTGTTGCTGTTGTTGTCTTGGCTGGGCTTGGTGAGCTTGTCTTAGTTGAGGAGCTGCTGGGTTTGCCCTAGGTGCCTTACATTCTCTAGCAAAATGACCCAGTTGGTTACAATTGTAACATCTTAGTTTGCTTTTATCCAAGCCAACTCTGGTGTTGGAGGTGTTACTTGGAATGGGTCTTCCGGTTCTAGAGTAGAACCTTTTTGCTCTTATAGATAGCATGGAATACGAATGTTGTATGTCCATTTCTTCTAAGTCATCTGGATGGAAGCATTCCAGATCCTCCTTGATAAAGGACATGATGCTTGAGTTTTCAGAAACATAAGCAGCAGAGGTTGAGGTTTGAGGAGGGGCTTCTAGGAGAAATGGAGATGTGTTTGTTTGAGAGGTTAGAGTTTGAGGATGAGTGATGAT
This sequence comes from Smallanthus sonchifolius, assembly GCA_023525975.1. Taxonomy (NCBI): domain Eukaryota; kingdom Viridiplantae; phylum Streptophyta; class Magnoliopsida; order Asterales; family Asteraceae; genus Smallanthus; species Smallanthus sonchifolius. The sequence continues at coordinate 55,181,204 of CM042033.1, read as the reverse complement.
GGGAGGACAATAGTTGTTTGAACTAGGACCTGAGTGGTCAGAATGGAGGGTAGAGGAGGTGGTGGTGGATGTTGAGGGTGTTTGGTAGCTTGAGCTTCTTTCTTTTGCCTGAATCATCTCTAGCTCATAGTTTTTTAGCATTCCAAAGAGCTCAGTCATCTGGAGAGTCTTCAGATTCTCAGTTCTTCTGATGGACACTGTGTAAAGTGTCCAACAGCTTGGTAGAGACCTGATGAACTTCTTGAGAATATCTTCATTCTCCAGCTTCACCTTTGAGTACTGTAGCTCACATTCAAGATAGGTAAATCTGTTATATAAAACAGTTAGAGACTCACCTTCCTTCCAAATGAAGTTTTCATACTACTGCTTCAGGATGTCTCTTCTGTTTTCTTTGACTTCCTCTGACCCAACAAACATATTCTCAAGAGCCTCCCATAGCTCCTTTGCAGTTTTGTAACCTTTGAAGTTATGAAAAACTTCATTTGATAAGCACATCTGGATGGCTCCCAAGGCTTTGAAGTCTACCTTCATTTTCTTGATGTCTTCATAAGAGCACTTGGAGGGTTCTTTGGGAACCAGTGCACCACCGGAATCAGCAGAGGACACCATGGGTATGTATGGTCCATCTTTAATGGATTTCCACATCCCATATTCCTGATAGCAGAAAAAGCTTTCCATTCTGTTCTTCCACATATCGTAGTCTTCCCCAGACACCAGTCTTGGTGGTCTGTTGATGCTTCCAATATCTTCAAATCCATTGTTTTGAGCCATTTTGATTTGTGATAGTGAGATACTTTAACAAAGAGATAGTTTAGAATAGAACTGAAGAATGATTAAACAAGTGTGAGTTTGTTTAATCTGTGAGCCAAAGCTCTGATACCACTTGTAGGATCGGTAAATACAAGATGGTTCTATTCCAGTTGAGATTGGCGGAAACAATCACAACGTAATCAAAGTAAACAAGTAAACACAAGAAGTACTGATAAATGCAATTTGTATTAAGCTTCAATGGTTACAAGATTACAGAGAAAACTCTAAGAAAGGCACTAAGATACAATGACTCTAAGTACTACTTATATAGTAACTTAGAATCAAGACAGACCCTTGATTCTAAGGATTAGATCTAACACAGACTGTTGATCTTGAATTGAAGCTATTCTACATGTACAGACAATAATAATAACTATGCTAGTTAACTTTATTCAAACATCTTCTAAGGCATCATTGTTTGCATTCTTGGAGGAGAGCGTTGTTGTCTTTTATTGTCTTGTACCAATGACATTCTTTCTGCGTGGAGTGTGTCAGAGTAGCAGCAAAAAGTTGTCAGTGGTAATGGTTGCTTTTGCTTTTGCAAGGCTGGTCAGCTGCAACGTTTGATCTTGCTGAGAAGCCTATCAGCAGCAACTCTGGTCTTCAGCAGATAAGCTTATCCGCAGCAGTTTGTTGGTCAGCAGCTAACTCTGAGATCAGCAGCATTTGTACTTAGAGAATTTTGTAGCCATCAGTCTTTATTTCTACATGCTCCAATCTTGTAATTTTTGTTATCATCAATAAGAAGAACAAGAGGCAGCGTGACTTTAGTCACCTCCCGATGTTTTATGCCGGAGATCTCCAAGGATCAACGACTTTCCTCGTAATCACCTGCGTTATTTTATTACTTTCAATCATACATTTGCTACAAGAATCATACAAGCACACGACCTCACTTACTAATTTGATCACGGAATTATCCTTGTTAATTTTTGGTCAAAACACATACGACAACTGATAAGTTATCTCATCACTTCAAAGCGCTCAGGACGAGCATGCTGTTGGAACATTTCCTCCAGCTGCCTCAACATGTCGTATGCTGGCAGATCAGCCAGATTCTTCTGAAGTTCTGGTATCATGGATGCCAGCATTAAGCAGGAGACCTTGATGGAATCATCCACATGTTTATCCCAAGTCTTACGAGCAATGCCTGTAACAGTAGTAGGTTCTTCAGGAATTGGTTCTTCGAGAACATACATCTTGTTCTCCGCCCTAAGAACAATTTTTAGGTTACGGTACCAATCCATGAAGTTGAAGTTGTTGAGTTTATCCTTCTCGAGGATTGACTTAAGTGAGAAAGAGGAGTTGGAATTGATTTTGTTAGACATCTACAAAATTCAAGATAGAATTTTAGTATATTCATGCTTAACATCCTAATTGAATTATGACCCAATTGAAAAATATAATTAGGAATGAGATCCTGGTTCACCATTGCTCAGCGAATGGATGAATCACTCTCCACTGGCATGACTATGTAGGTAGGTAACGATTACTGATTGTGTCAACTACACAATTCTCGGTTTGGGGTAGCAAGACGAGTAATGTCAAGCTTAGATACATTTCCCCTAACTACACCCACTTAATACTACTTTAAGTGATATTTTCCCTTCAATTGATAACTGTAGAACCGGCCTAACTGACTCAGGAAACGCAGTTGTACCTTCAACCGAAACCGTAGGGCCGGATGCAGGGTAATCACTAACACCGAGGGTTCAGATAGATCGGTTGTAGTGTCACAGTTTAGGGTGGCGCAGAAATATCGGTTTTAATTTGGGATTTGCTTTAATGTTTTAAGTTACCGTATTAGGGTAAAAAACAATTGGACTACTTGAAGCATGTGTCACGTCGTGCAATTTAGTAAAACCAATTTTACTTATTAGTTCGTGATAAATTGAAACGCCTTTCAACACTCGACATGATCTAATTTTAAATACCCTATTTAATCTAAATTGGTCGTTAATTGATGTAGTGTGAAGCACACATCTTTATTCCTATTGTATTAGTGCGTTTTTATTAGTTTTGTCTTTGTTTTTAGTCGTTTAAGTCTGTATTTGAGTTTATTGTATATTTACAGGTGCTCGTGAAGATTACAAGTCAATACATGAAAAAACCGAGCAAGAAAGTGAAGCCCAAAAAATTGAAGAAGAAAGGAAAAGCGGTCGCGACTGATTTGTTCCTCGTGGTACGCGAGGAGCTCAGCCCATTGTCTCGCGGTACGTGAGAGACTAAAATTCCATGAAAAAAGACCTAATCGAATTATAATAGAATTTCAATGCCATTATTCAAAAAAGTTCGACATTCAGCCGTCTAGAGAGAGAGACCAGAGGCGATTTTGGAGCTTAGGAGGTCAATTGAAGAGGAAAGTTGAAGACTTTGCTTCCGGGTTCGTTAGATTTAATGTTTTCGGTTTCAAGATTCAATTTTTATCTTTGTTTGCTTTGTTTGAAACCCTGATGATGTCTTATACTTCTGATTTGATGTGTTTGAGTATGATTCTAGTCTAAAACGTTGATACTACCTGGGTCTTTTTGATGTTTTCTTGTTAAAGTTATGATTTTTACTTGTTTTGGATATTAATTGATGGTTAATGATTTTGTAAAAGGTTTCTTGATATTAATTGTGATGAATATGTATGTTTAGATCTTATTTGTGTTTGATTACAATTCCGTACGTTGATTATGGATGTCTTCCATCTTGATTAGCGTATCTAGGTCACAGATCTTAGGATTTGTGATCGTTTGTGTGGTTTGCTAAACATAGTGATCCATAGGAGTTGTGATTGAGTATAGATTAGAATTGAGTGTGTATCTTGTCTCAATACCCGAGAAGTGAGAGATAGTCGTTTAGTCTTCGTCGTTAGGAATCTGAGTGTCAGCTGTCTGAGAGGAAGTTCCTATCAGGTGTCTAGTGATTGTTGCTATTCTAAGTCATAGTTCTTATCTTGAGATTACCCCCATGAATTCTTCGAATGTATTGTGGACAGTGAGATTGAAAGGTGATCTGTCTTTCGGGTACTTTATCATTGTTGGAGAGACTTAAAGGTAATCCACTATCTGGTGAGTTTATTACATCTTTAGGTTCCTTAGTTGGTGACACCCTGAGAGTAATTAGGGATCCACTAGGTTGTCTAGAGTTGTTTCCTTAGAAACCCAGATCCATCTTAGTTTCCAGAACCGGTAGAAGTTGTGCTTTGCAAGTAGGATTCCGACCTAGGTGGTATTCTTCCCATCTCTGATTATTACCTAAGTTCTTTATCTTGATAACTTCATTCGATCTTGTTTGCTGCATTAGTAGTTAATATTTAGTGTATTCAACCCCTACAATCATCAATCTTTAGTCCGAGTAAGCGTCTAGTATTAGTATTCAGTGTCTCTAGGGTTCGATAACTCGGTTTACCATTAAGTTGTGCTACACTCGATAGGTACACTTGCCTGTCAGTGCGGTTTAGTTGAAGGTACTCCATTTATTACTTAGGAGTATAGGTTAGGTTTTGTTAGTTTTTATATAGACCGTCTGGGCGATATCAAGTTTTTGGCGTCGTTGCCGGGGATACTTGGCCATAGCAATATTAGCTTTGACTAGTTCTTTTAGTGATTTTTAGTTTGTTTTGTTTTTGAGTCTTTTTTGTGTCTTTGTCTTATCTGCTACTTGTGTGTCCTATCTGAGTGTCTAACATAGGATCCAGTCTTTCTGTCTTGAGTCTTTATTTGTTTTCTTTTATTCTTGTGTCAGTTTATGCACCACACTCGTTCGCAGGGATCACCACCATATTCTGCTTCTTTAGAGCCTAAACGAGAGTTGCACGAGTGCACCCGCGACTTCCGGGAGCGTTTGAAAGCATTCTACAGCAACCAGGTACGTTCCACTAGCCCAATTCCATTTCTTATCATGGGCGACACTGACCCACTAGCAAGGCGTACGGTACACCAGTGGGCCAATGACGGGTTCACCGGGGCGAGATCTTCGATCACACGCCCTGTCATTCCGAACACCAATACATGGCATATCCTGTCACATGTCGTGAGCACGATCACTCATGCCACTCAATTTCATGGCCTTGAAGATGAGGATGCACTCGGACATCTGTCCTGCTTCGCGTGGATATGTGATACCTTCAATATCATGGGTGTATCTAAGAACGCTATCTACTTGCGTCTCTTTCCATTTTCGCTCTATGGGTGTGCATCTGCTTGGCTTGACACCCTCCCTGAGAACTCTATTACCACATTGGAGAATCTTCAAGCCAAGTTCTACAAATAGTACTATCCACCTTCCATGGCCGCTCGCGTTAGGGACTAGATCCATTCGTTCTGGATTGACCCCGACGAGCCTTATCACATGGCCTGGGAGAGGCGTAGTTGAGTCTATGCCCCAAACATGGTCTTTCTGATTGGGCAATTGTGGAGAAGTTCTACAATGGTCTCATCTTCGAGAAGCAGCAAATGTTCAACACAGCTGCGGGAGGGCATATCATGGACAAACTCAATCCAGCTGAGTGTGAAGAGATGTTCGAGAGCTTCGCTTTGGCGGAACATCAGCAGGCATATACTAGGACTTCCATTCCTAGTGCTAGAGCATCCACCTCTTCTCCAAGAGGTGTGTATCAGGTCACTCCTGATACTAGCGTGGCTGCTGCACTCGTAGCTATGGCTAATGAGATGAAGGAGCTCAAGCTCAGTGCTCTTAGATGTGAGGTGTGTAGGGGAGGACACGACACCAGAGATTGCCCCATCAATCATCAGGAGCAGGTGAGTTTTGCTGGCAACCAGAACTAGAACCGAGGGTACAACAATTATAATAATTCTTTTGGCTAGGGATGGAGATCTGGAAACAACCCGCATGGGTTTAATGGTCGCCAGTATCAGTATGGAGGAGGAGAAGCAGGAGCGAGTCCGGGAAGCAGTGTCAGCCCAAAGAAGATTAAAGAGATGATAGAGAATCAGACACAGATGCTTGCCCATTTAGTCCAGTAGGACAGGGACGCTAAGCAAAGACCGGATGCCCACTACACTTTATAGAAGAATCAGCAGTCGGCATTTCAGGATATGCAACGCACATTAGGAGACATCGCAAAGAGATTGAGGGACAGACAGGGAGGTCCATCTTTACGCCCCAATGCTTCAGTGATGGCCGTGTCGATCATCAGTCATAGAGAGGAGGAGAGAGTAGAAGAGGAACCATCCCACGGTGCTGACTATAGCATTCCTTCTGTAGAAGAGGTGAAGAAGGTAGATTGGGAAGCTCGATTTGCTGAGATCGATGCTAGGATGTTAGAGGAGCCCAAGTCGAATGTTGTGTCGATGAGGAGTGGAAGAGCAGAAGAGAAGGAGAACCCACCGGAAGAAGAAGAAGAAGAAAAGTCGGTGGGTGAGGAGATAGAGATGGAGATGCCTTCCGAGAAAGCAGAGGAGAAGAAGAGTGGGGGTGAGAGTAAGACCCCCGAGATTGACTTGAGTCGTGTTCCCTACCCAGCGCGCTTGCTGCCACATAAACACGCTAGGGAATACGGTCACTTCCTTGATATGTTTTAACAACTCAAGATCAATCTCCCATTTATAGAGGTCCTCTAGCACATGCCTAAGTATGGCAAGTTCCTCAAAGATCTTCTTTCCAATAAGTAGATCTAGAGGAGGTATCTAAAGTCTCACTTAGTGAGCAATGTTCTGCAGTGGTTCAGAACAAACTGCCAGAGAAAATGGCAGATTCGGGTCATTTCACGATCCCGTGTCTGCTTTGAGGTTTTCCCTTAAACCACGCGTTGGCTGACCTGGGTGCTAGCATCAATCTGATGACATATTCTATCTATAAACAGCTAGACCAAGGGGAACCGCAGCCAACGCGCATGAGCATTTCCTTGGTTGACGCTCAGTCAAGTATCCACGGGGAATTGTGGAGAATCTTTTAGTGAAAGTAGGCAAATTTGTCTTCCCCATGGATTTTATCATCCTGGACATGGAAGTGGATGATAGAGTTTCACTCATCCTAGGACGCCCGTTCCTGCGTACCGCCAAGGCAATGATCGATGTTTTTGATGGGAAACTCACACTTCGTGTGGGGGATGAGTCGATCACATTTGATGCTACAAAATCCGTGAAGGATATTGACGATCAGAGCCACTCCATGTCCATGATTGATGCCTTCATGGACGAACATCGAGACTCTAATCCAGTAGAGGATGCTGTAGTTGGGGATGAAGGAGGAATGATAGAGGACTCGTCGGATTGGCTTGAGGAATTTGAAACGAAATTGGCAGGGTCCCTGTTTTTAAGTACTGACGATGATGATTGCAGTTTGAGTGAGATATTAGCACAAGTCGGTTCATTAATATGTGAGACACCCGTGAGGGAGAGTGTAGAGGATCCTGATGATCTGGGCGAGAGGTTAGAGGTCACACCTTTAGTGATATCACATATTGAACCTTTAACATGTACTTGTGTCCATGCTGAGGGGATAGAAGCTGAGTCATCCCATAAATCTAGGTCGCCCCGTAAGAAACTCCGAGAATTAAGTGAGTTTGTTGATATAGGGAGAGTGAAAACCCCAAGTGTGGGGATGTTTAGGGGTGACAGTTTGTTGAAATACTTGAACCAGGTGATCTTTGGACTTGGTAGATTTAAGTTGTGATGGAAAGACTAGATTGGTGCATATGATATACATTTAAAGCTTGATAGGAGTATGAGGTTGTTAGGTTTGTGGAGGACCGGTAGACCGCGCAGGATGAAGGCGGTACCGGTTAGGACCAAGGAGAAGCCTCCAGATAGGCTTGTTTGAGTCTAGGGCAAGTGCCCGGGATGTAGAGTTTGTGTGCATTCCTTGGTTTGAGTCCGTGTCAAATTTTTGTGTTTTTCAGTATTTGTGTTTTGTTTGTGTCATATTTTGCAGGGATTTGTGCTTGATTCGGTGAGTAAAATCATCGGGAATGAAGTTCTAGGTATTTTTACATATGTTTTTATGCTTGGAAAAGGTTTTTATGGAATTTGTATGAAAAACGTTTGAAGGGTCAAAAATTTTCTAAGTACAAAAACCCTCAAAACTTTCTGTCACCATGGCCTCCTCGCGGTACACGAAGGATTGCTCTTAGCCTCTTCTTGTACGCGAAGGACAAAGGAAATTTCCGGCTTGAATTCCACCTCCTCACGGTACGCGAAGGACAAAGGAAAAACTTGATGTTCTAAACGTATAGTTATTAAATTATTAACTAATTTAACCTATTCTAGAAACTAAGTTATACTCTAGACTCTCTAAAACTCGACTAAACTACTAACCGGAAAGTGAACCGATCGACTCTAGTACAGCTAAATAATTCCGAAAATCGAACCCACGAAACTCTATTTATTACGTAAATTAGACTCACTTAAACAGACTGACATGACTAATTGCTTTTATATTTTGGGGGGGGGGGGGGGTTTGTCTAAAATCCTAAAAGAAAAGCGATTAAATTACTATCAATTAACTAAATTACCTAAGACACGAAGGTGATTTTGGGTTTTACTTCAGATGACGATGGGTAACTACCTAGACTGGAATCCTGGGATACTTCGAGCTATACTTTAAACGGATGCAAGTTAATAAGGAACCGGGATCATAAATTTCTAACCTCTTGAGACACCGAACTGGACTCCCGGCCCTTTTCGGGAAGACACCTAAGGAACTTTGAAGGCTGTTGAAAACACCGGTTGATCTAGACTTCCTCTCGGTTATCTAAATGTTTATGTAAAGTACCCTAATATGACCTACTCCCTCTCGGGTTGTAAACCTAGGATGACTTGGGTTCTTGATTCGACTCGATAGACAAATATTAGCAAGGCAACTACGACAGACTTCTCTCAAAGACCACCCTAGCAATTTACCAATTTAGACCTATCAATAATCTCGCACCTCTCGGCTATTAAGATTAGTATAACACCTAGACCTATTCAATTATCAAATATAGCTTCTAAGGTATTTTGGCCAATTAACCCAACAAATCACAACGCAAGTTAATGATCTAGCATGACCCTATTACGCAAAAGACATTCACCAAAGATCATACGAAGCGATATATAACAATTAGAATAATTCTAAGCATGCATATACAACGAATCAATAATCAATTTGCTACTTTATCATGAAATCCAAAATTAACAAGCATCCAATATAAAAATCACAACTTTAGCATCCCATTCATCATAATCTAGGTAGTTTATCTAATTTAGCTACTCAAAACATGGTAAAAATTAAGAAAACAAATAATTGATAAACCCGGATAGCCAAACCACGAGCTTGATCGATCCTAGGACTCCAACCTTCAACCGTTTCTCCTTCTTGCTTGAAATTGCTCCAAAATCTCTCCAAAATTCGTCCTAGATTCTTAAAAATCGGCTAGGGTTTTACAAGTATATGATTGAGATGTATTTATACCCCAATCCGGCATCAACCCACCTGAAAGTCGAAACATTCTGCGGAAAATAGGCCCTCGCCACCCGCAGAGCCCATTGGCTTCCCTTCTCGCGGGTGGCGAGGAGTTAAAAACTGTGTTGTGATACAACTCCCTCGCGGCCCACCAGGGACAACTCCTGACCTTCTCGCGGGTGGCGAGAAGGTGTTTCTTCTCGAATTTCATGCTTTTAATTGACTCTTGACCTCCCGATCTCTTCCGGTACTCGGTTTTGCATAATTTTTGACTCGTTTTCTGCCCATTTCAGCAACAACTATTACTCGAGACTTGGTAAACACGAATGGATCAGCAGTAACATATTCTAACTAAAAACTAAAAGAAAACTAAACAAAACCACTCAAACTGAACACGAAAAATGGGTGTATTTTGCAATACATCATACGCGAGGAGGGTCTTCTTGTTTCTCGCAGTACGCGGGGCAGCCCTGGTTTCACCCTTCTTTCTTGTTTTCCCATGGTTTCCCATACCCGTTCAACACCGCCATCATGCCACCTCTATCCACCATCCACTATCATTCACACCATCAATTATCATCCATCACTTCACATTGATGACATACGACTACCATTACCATGGGGAAACTTAGGAAACCGTTAATAATTGTTGACCTAACTTGTTGTGGCTTTCATGTCTATGTGTTTGCCACCCATTTAGTACGTTTCTCTGCTATCTATCTTAAGTCTTTAAGTCAGTTTGAGTCAGTCGAGTCTTTATTTTAATTTGCGCCAGTTTAATGTTGCGGGTTTGTTGTGAGGTTTATTTTGCAGGTTTTATCATCCTGCCCGTGCTTAATCTCCATTCGGGCGGGATCGATAATCACTTATATAACATTTGTAAAGGCAACCCGGCAGAGATGTGCAACCACGACCGAAATGCTATACGGTGCACACAAGGATGAACAAAGCTGGATTTTCTTCGAGATCATATACATTACCAGCTAAGTCGATTACTGTTTTATTTTTTATTTTTATTTTTATTTTTAGTTGAGTTTTGCTTCACATTGAGAAAAATGTGTCTTTCAAGTGTGGGGATGTGAGTGTCTAGCGTAGTTTGTTTATCTTGTTTATAAAATTCAAAAATACAAAAAAATTTAAAAATTTTGAAAAATGTCTTGGAAATAACTGCTTATACATGGAAAATGATAGTACAAATGGATCTATTTGTTGAGTTTTAAATGATCTAAATAATTGAAAACGCATCTAATTAGTGATGTTTTGGTATACCCAGCCAGTTTGAATAGCTTAAATAGCCTGTGAATGTTACTTAGGATTAATCACGTAATTAAATCATAAAATTGTGTGGGTACTCATCTTAGGGTGTCGTTAATACTGAAACTATCAACATAGGGTGATAGGTAAGACGTTAAGATAATATTTATTTGTTTTTGAAATTTTTGGCACACCATTCTCTTTTTATGAGAATAAATCCGAGTTTTGTGGCGCCCGCATCCATTTTTCCATAATTCATGAGCGTATTGATTAGAATTATGATTTTTGCTTATGTGTTACCCTCCGGGATGGCCCCTTGGAGAAAACACCCCTTGGTGATTCTTATGTGCTTTATTGTTAGAACCTAATCTGTGTGTTACCTTCCGGGATAGTGACTTGGTTGAAACGCCTCTAGAAGAAAATTCATTTGCTTGGATTAATGCCCATTATCATACCATTCATACAAGATTTCATCTAATTTATTAAACAAATAAATCTTAGTTTAACATGGTAGGGTAAATCTATATGGTTTAATCCGTGCCTAAACATGACCGTGAGACGGGATTAGGTGGAGCTGTAACTTTTAAGTGTGAGTCACATAGGTTGATTGATATCTGTATAAAATGGAATTAGAACACATTACGGGGGCTAGATAGTTGGTGCTTGGGTTTAATTGGAAAGAAATACTAATTGTTGCTTTTTAACATGTGAGTATGTTTTGCTAATGGGTAATTGTGTTTGTTAAGTTAGATCTGAGTTATGATTCCATTACACTTTTTCGAGGACGAAAAAAGGTTAAGTGTGGGGATGTTTGATGTAGTGTGAAGCACACATCTTTATTCATATTGTATTAGTGCGTTTTTTATTAGATTTGTCTTTGTTTTGAATCATTTAAGTCTGTATTTGAGTTATTGTATATTTACAGGTGCTCGTGAAGATTACAAGTCAATACATGAAGAAACCGAGCAACAAAGTGAATCCCAAAAAATTGAAGAAGAAAATGTTGAATTTCCATGTTCTCGCGGTACGCGAGAAAGGTAGATGAAATCTTTGCGGTACGCGAGGAAAGGAAAAGCGGTCGCGACTAGTTTATTCCTTGCGGTACGCGAGGAACTCAACCCATTGTCTCGTGGTACGCGAGAGACTAAAATTCTTTAAAAAAAAGCCCTAATCGAATTATAATAGAATTACAATGCCATTATTCAAAAATGTTCAACATTCAGCCGTCTAGAGAGAGACCAGAGGCGATTTTGGAGCTTAGGAGGTCAATTGAAGAGGAAAGTTGAAGACTTTGCTTCCGGGTTCGTTAGATTTAACGCTTTCGGTTTCAAGATTCGAATTTTATCTTTGTTTGATTTGTTTGAAACACTGATGATGTCTTAAACTTCTGTTTTGATGTGTTTGAGTATGATTCTAGGCTAAAACGTTGATACTGCCTGGGTCTTTTTGATGATTGCTTGTTAAAGTTACGATTTTTACTGGTTTTGGATATTAATTTATGGTTAATGATTTTGTAAAAGGTTTCTTGATATTAATTGTGATGAATATGTATGTTTTGATTTGATTTGTGTTTAATTACAATTCCATGCGTTGATTGTGGATGTCTTCCAACTTGATTAGCGTATCTAGGTCACATATCTTAGGTTTTGTGGTCGTTTGTGTGGTTTGCTAGACATAGTGATCCATAGGAGTTGTGATTAAGTATAGATTAGAGTTGAATGTGTATCATGTCTTAATATCCGAGAAGTGAGAGATAGTCATGTAGTCTTCGTCATTAGGAATCCGAGTGTCAGCTGTCTGAGAGGAAGTTGGTATTAGGTGTCTAGTGATTGTTGCTATTCTGAGTAGTTCTTATCTTGAGATTACTCCGTGCATTCTTCGAATGTATTGTGGACAGTGAGACTGAAAGGTGATCTATCTTTCGGGTACTTTTTCATTGTTGGAGAGACCTAAAGGTAATCCACTATTTGGTGAGTTTATTACATCTTTAGGCTCCTTAGTTGGTGACACCCTGAGAGTGATTAGGGATCCACTAGGTTGTCTAGAGTTGTTTCCTTAGAAACCCAGATCCATCTTAGTTTCCAGAACCGGTAGAAGTTGTGCTTTGCAATTAGGATTCCGCCCTAGGTGGTATTCTTCCCATCTCTGATTATTACCTAAGTTCTTTATCTTGATAGCTTGAGTCGATCTTGTTTGTTGCATTAGTAGTTAGTATTTAGGGTATTCACCCCCCCCCCCAATCATCAATCTTTAGTCCGAGTAAGCGTCTAGTATTAGTATTCAGTGTCTCTAGGGTTCGATAACTCGGTTTACCATTAAGCTGTGCTACACTCGATAGGTACACTTGTCTGTCAGTGCGGTTTAGTCGAAGGTACTCCATTTATTACTTAGGAGTCTAGGTTAGGTTATGTTAGTTTTTATATAGACCGTCGGGGCGATATCAAGTTTTTGGCGTCGTTGCCGGGGACACTTGGCCATAGCAATATTAGCTTTGACTTGTTCTTTTAGTGATTTTTAGTTTGTTTTGTTTTTGAGTCTTATTTGTGTCTTTGTCTTATCTGCTACTTGTGTGTCCTATCTGAGTGTCTAACATAGGATCGAGTCTTTCTGTCTTGAGTCTTTATTTGTTTTCTTTTATTCTTGTGTCAGTTTATGCACCACACTCGTTCGCAGGGATCACCACCATATCCTGCTTCTTTAGAGCCCGAACGAGACCTGCACAAGCGCACCCGCGACTTCCGGGAGTGTTTGAAAGCATTCTGCAGCAACCAGGTACGTTCCACTAGCCCAATTACATTTTCTATCATGGGCGAAGCTGACCCACCAGCGAGGTGTACAGTACACCAGAGGGCCAGTGACGGAGTCACCTATAGCACCTGACAAAATTCCGATCTCAATTTATGCCCGGAATTTATAAGAAATAAACGGGAGTTAACGGAAACCCAAGAATCGGGAAAACTCATTAAGAATTCTGAAAGTCATGAGATATCGACCGACGTGGGATTGATATCTTTCCGATATTTGAAGAGGTTAAATGTAGGACCGACATGGTCTAGAAAACCGTCCGCAATGCAAACCCCTAGAAACCCTCTACACCCAACACGTGTCGAGACACGTGTAGGGCATGTGTCAGCATGTCGGACGCGTGGATGGATGTCGGACCGACATGGCTTGGCTACTCGGTCTGACATGGACGGGTGGCACTCCGGAATTGCATGGCTGTCACGTGGCGCGCATGCGGGACAATGAAGGCATATCGGACCGATATCCCCCTAGATTACGGTCCGAAATGGGCGCTCATCAGGCCTATAAATAGAGGAGCATTGGCATTTCATTTTCTACACCAACACAACACACTCTCGAATCTCGAGCCCTCCAGATGTCTTGACTCCCGAGCCGCTCCTCCCGGTTCGACAAGCGTTCAACGAGATCAAGCATTTAAGAGCCGAAGAAACCCGAGGAACTCATAGAAGTGCAAGTTAAGGTGCTAGAGCCCTAAGAATCAACTCTAAGAGCTACTTAGCACTAAGATTATTATCCTTCCATCTCCGACTCCAAAATAAAGGTGAATACTCGTCTTTATCAAAAATACTCGTTCTCATGACGAGAGTGAGCTTTTACAAAAACGATTTGTAAGACGTGCTTGGGCTGTAAGCTATCATCACGGAAATAAGAGGTGTTGGTGCTGCCGGCACCTTCACGCAAAAGATCAAACGATTTATGTTTACGAAAATGGCAAAACACAATAATTAAATATTTACTCGTACTAATCCCAGAATTAGGGATTCTACCCCTGGGGATGTTGATACCGAAGAAGTGTACGTAAAGTTTGATCAAATATTTATACTCGCTCCAGATCCCAGTTGGGCCAAGCGGGGTTGGCTTGTATGTCGGGTGATGTGTAAAACGCAGTTGTGCCAGTTTGTTCGCGTGGCCCCGAGTGCTTGTCCAATGTATACAAATGGATGAAATGCAAGGAAGTGATATGATCACTATAATCATCCAATGATGAAATGTTTAACTGTTTAATTAAACTATTTTGCCATGCTTATGAAAATGATTTGAGGTCAAAAAGTATTCACCAGCATGTAGCTGATGTTCATTTTCAAATGTTTTCAGGAAAAGAATGAAATGACCTCATAGTACCGGGACCGGCTACGGCCTAAGTCCCGATGACAGTTTTGTTGCATAATCCGGGTCAGGCCACACACTTGGACCCGGTAAAATGTGTTATACAGGTTCGTGCGAGGCATAGGAAAGGACCTGAGAAAATTCAAGGTTAAGGTGACCAAAGGATGTCAACTTCCTAGGCAGAATACCTCCTTGTAGATTTTACTTACTTTGGTCAGGGTTTTGATTTAAAAAAAATCAAATGTACAAACGATCGGGTTTTTATACCCAAGTATTTAAATAAAGGAATCTTGTGTCTACACGAAAAGATTCTAGTATTTACAAAACCAACCCTTGAGGTTGAGAATCCATAAAAAGATCCTATTTAAAACCACTATTACGTTGCACAAAACCAAACTCTGAAATCAATGCAGGTACCGAAGGTGCCAACTGGCGTCACAGAATGGTAACGCCCTGGGGGTGCCCGGGGCTGGGTGTGACATTGGTTCGTATCAGAGCCTGAGGTTTTAGCGAATTAGATACTTGGTATTAGTATCTAAGCTCTAACTAGATTAAGCAATGACTTGTCTACTAAGCAAAAGTAGGTAGACACTTGCCTTTAAGCTGATAGTGTCGAAACATGCAGGTAATATTATGTCAGGAGGACAAGGATACCATAGCTTCTATAACCCTAACGTTACTGTTAAACAAGAATCAATGGCAATTACATACGCACCCATGGAAGAAGGAAACTTCTCATGGTATCATACTCTGCCGAAGGCTCCAATAAAGGAGGAATACAAATCAGATCACCTAAGACAAATGGGTGGCTCTGACTTTAGTAACTACATATGTACACCACCACATTACCCAGTACCTCCTCCACCAAACTATCCTCCACCTCAAACACCTCCACCGCCTATGTATCCCCCCTCCCACTAACCAACGTGAGGCAGGGTCTAGTAAGAAGACCACTAAACCTCGAATGAGGATAAAAGAACCTGTTGAGAAGCTTTCCATTATAGGAACTAGTTTAGAAGAAATCTATAAAAATCTGGTGAACTACGAAAGTTCCGAATCCAAAGGATTCCTTCCTCTACCGCCAGTGGAAGCCTATTCACCTCAATCGGCTAGTTATGAACCATTTGTTGATTACCTCAACTATCCTATCGTATCGGGTCCATACATGAGTAATAATTCGGACACCAATGGAAATTACGCTAACACAAGTTCTATAAGAGCCTATTCCGGAAGTTCTGGATCGTACATCGATTATGCAAATCATCCACAATTCATGGATCCCTATATCCAAGATGAATACGATCTTATGGCTGAATTTGAGGCCACATTTGATGATCCTAATGCTATACCTGAGGACTATAGCCCACGAGCTACCTTGAAACATAAACCAACTACCACCTACGATAATGTCTACAAAGACATAGTCTTAGGACTAAGAGACCCTCCGCCAAAATTTGGATATCCCGCATCCACACCAGGATCTCCAACAGAGTGTCTCGATATGTCGCTTCGCGAAACCTATCAAGTCAAGAAAGAGCTTATCTTTACTAGGGAGGTATTGATAGAAACCGAGAAGGATCTATCAAAGGCCAAAAAGAAGTTAGCCCAAAAGGATAAAGAGCATAAGTCCTTCGTTAAAAGAATTTGGTTTCAAGGGAAAAGCTTGATAAGGGATGCCAAAAGCGTGGTCAAGAAATAGGCATCCTAATATTGTTTTTGTGTTATTTTTCTATAATCCAAATAAAATCATGTAATCGTTCTATCCTATTAATAAAAGTATTTGTTTTCCTTTCATTTTCCTAGAATGGCAGGGAAGGGAAAAGGACCTAACTTCATTCGTAAGTACGCACCACCTGGAAATAGCGAACGAAACACCAACTCAATCGAATCCTATTCTGGAACAAATTCCAAATACACTAGCGGAACCTTTCAAAATCTAGGGGAAATAGAAACATTCAAAAACTTCTATGAAAACCCAATGAGCTATTACGCCGCTCCAACACTCGAAAGATATAACCAAACCTACGTAAACAATCATAGCTACCAAGAGAGACTACTCGAAATCCCGTACAAACACCACTACACATTGGAAGGTGAGGAAAGGGTTGACTCCAACAGACCCTACGGAACTTACCATTCCACTAATCATACTCCCCGAACTAACGAAGAAACCTCGGGAGAAGAAAGGATTGCAGCAATGCAAGCTCGCATAGCTGAATTAGAAAGGATTGAAGCTGAAAAAGACGCCAAGATCGTCGCTCTACAACAGGCGTTGATTAGAGCTAGGGGTCATTAGAATATGTCTTATCTATGTTATTTTCAATTTCCGCATTGTATTTTGAAGTTTGAAAATAATAAAAATCTTGTATTTTCCTTATCAAAAAGATCTTGAAATTCTAATAAATATTATGTCTTTCGTCTAGAATGTCAATAAGAACTGGACCATCCACAGATACGCGTGGATGAAAGAAACAAGCTGAAGAGGCCTTAGAAAAAGAGGCCCAAGCTGCAGAAATGCAGAAAATGATAAACAAAGGAATTGAGGATGCAATTCCAACAATGCTAGAGGCATTTGAAAAGGCTCAGGCTGCCAAAGCCGAGGCCAAAAATAAAGGAAAAGAAAAGGAGCATACGCTTCATAACTCTGAGCATAACGAATCAAATCACACTAATTCCGTGAGAAGGGAACATTCAAAAACTCATACCCATCAAAGTTCCAAACCCAAGAGAACCCGAAATGAGGAACACTGCTCCTCAAATGACAGTTCTGCGGATAGTTACAAACTGCGTCACAAAAAGAGTAGACGCATGGGTTGCTCATACAAGACTTTCTAAGCCTGTAAACCCTATGACTTCCTTGGAAAGGAAGGCGGAGTAGCAACACTTCGATGGATAGAGAAGACATAATCAGTCTTGGCCATAAGTAAATGTGTCGAAGAAGACAAGGTCATCTATGCCTCTAACCTCTTCAAGAACTTCGCTCTTGAATGGTGGAACGCCCTCGTATCCGCCAAGGGAAGAAAAAGGGCATATGAGATGAGTTGGGACTCATTTAAAGACCGAGTCAAGAGAAAATTTTGTCCTATCAATGAAATAGAGTAAATAGAACAAAAATTCCTGAACCTAAGAATGGTTGACTCTAACCATCAAGATTACATGACCAAACTGCTAGAATATGCACGTGCCACATCTAGCTACACCTGAATCAAATCTCATCAAGAGATGTATCTCTGGACTTGTCAGTGAAATCCGAGTTATGGTAAATGTCTCAAAACCCAAAACCATTGATGATGCCATGGACCTTGGCGCCCAATTAACGGACGGAATGATCCGAACATTAGAAGAAAACAAAAAGAAGGAAATAAACAAACCTGACCATAAAAGGAACAATCGACCCTCTTCCCAAAAAGAGGGATAACCCAGTTCTCCCGTATGCAAAATCTGTAAGAAAAAGCATCGGGGTAAATGTCGACAATATACCTCAACAACATGTCCTGATTGTAAAAGCATTTGTTATCACACGAACCACTGCCCACGAAGGAAGGGTATCACATGCTACAACTGTAGCGAGATCGGGTACTACAAAAGAGAATGCCTAAAACTAAAAGTTACTTGTGGCTCAGGTACCAAACCTACCACCGAAGCCAAGAAAAACGCCCGAGCATTCCATTTAAATGCAAAAGAGGTCGATAAAATGACTGATGTCCTATACGGTACTTTTTTTGTCAATAATGCTTATGCTAAGGTGCTTTTTGACTCTAGGGCGACCCAAAGTTTTATAGATCATAAGTTTTGTAAACTAGTTAATAAGCCCTTAGCTAAGCTAGACAAAACTTACCAAATCGAAACCGTGAACGGAGACCTGATCCAAGTCTCCGGATCTTTGAATGGTTGTTCAATTACATTATCTAGACACGTCATACCCATACAACTATTGCCAATGGATTTGACTGGCTTAGATATAGTCCTTGGAATGGATTGGTTAGCAACTAACCAGGCCCATATCCTTTGTGACTCAAAAGCCATTGAACTACGCACACCTTTAGGAGAAGTAGTGACAATTAAAAGGGACGAGTCAACCAACCCTATTGGTTTGATCTCTATGATAAAAGCAACAAAGTATCTCCTGAAGGGATGCCTCGCTTATCTCATATCCATAACCACCTGCAATACCGAGCGGGAACTAAAGGATATACCAATCGTCTCCGAATATCCGGATGTTTTTCCTGATGTGTTACCTGGAACAACACCAGATCTGGAAGTGGAGTTTCAAATAAATCTTGTGCCAGGCACGGCTCCGATAGCCAAAGCCCCATACAGATTAGCTCCTATCGAGATGGCTGAATTAAAGGAACAACTCGATGAGTTATTAGAGAAAGGATTTATAAGACCAAGTTCCTCGCCATGGGGAGCTCCGGTACTTTTTGTGAAAAAGAAGGACGGATAGATGAGGATGTGTATAGATTACTGGGAATTGAACAAGGTTACGATTAAGAACTGGTATCCACTTCCAATAATCGACGATCTGTTTGATCAGCTCCAAGGAGCAAGATGATTTTCCAAAATATACCTGTGATCAGGCTATCATCATTTGAAAGTCCAAGAAGATGACATATCTAAAACTGCATTCAAAACTAGATATGGTCACTTTGAGTTCACGGTTATGCTGTTCGGACTTACAAATGCTCCCGCAGCATTCATGGATATGATGAACCGAATCTGTAAACCCTACTTGGATAAATTCGTAATCGTGTTCATAGATGATATACTTATCTACTCCAAAAGTAAGGAAGATCATGCCAACAATCTAAGGATGATACTTGAACTATTGAGAAACAAGAAACTTTACGCCAAATTCTCGAAGTGTGAATATTGGTTGTCAAAAGTACAATTTTTCGGTCACGTCATAGACGAGAAAGGAATTCAAGTAGATCCAGTTAAGATTGAGGCTATATCCAATTGGGAAGTCCCAAAGACACCGACCTAAGTGAGAAGTTTCCTCGGTTTGGCAGGATATTACCTAAGGTTTATTAAGGACTTCTCAAGGATCGTCGTTCCTTTGACTGCACTAACCCGAAAGGCAATCAAATATGAATGGGATCCAAAGCAAAATGAGTCATTTGAAATTATAAAGCAGAAATTAACTCAAGCACCAATTCTATCGCTGCCCGAAGGCAACGAAGGTTTTGTAGTTTTCTGCGATACATCACACATTGTTTTAGGATGTGTATTGATGCAAGGAAACAAAGTCATCGCTTATGCATCTCGACAACTTAAGACTCACGAAATGAACTATACGACTCATGACCTGGAGTTAGGTGCCATAATCTTCGCGCTGAAATTATGGAGACACTATCTCTATGGAGTCAAATTCACGGTTTTCACAGACCACGAGAGTCTAAAGTATGTCTTTAGCCAGAAAGAGCTGAACATGAGACGGAGACGATGGATGGAAGTCCTAAGTGACTATGACTGCGAGATATGTTATCATGAGGGCAAGGCTAACATAGTAGCCGACGCCTTGAGTCAAAAAGAACATGAAAAACCAAAGCGAGTACGTGCCCTAAGATTCGACCTGCAAATCAGTCTTATTTCTCAGATCAAAGAGGCACAGAAATCAGCCTTGAAAGAAGCAAACCTCGAAAACGAAAGAACGATAGGAAGGATCGATCAACTCCTCAAAGGAAATGACGACATACTTAGAATGAATAAACGAATATGGGTTCCTGTCTACAGAAATCTCCGAGGAGAAATTCTCTAGGAAGCCCATAAGTCCAAGTACACAATGCACCCCGGTGGTGATAAGATGTACAAAAATCTGAAACCAGAATACTGGTGGATCGGCATGAAAAAGCACATACCCGAGTATGTAGCTAAATGTCTAACCTGTTCCAAGGTTAAAGCCAAACACCAAAAGCCATCTAGGCTGTTGCAACAACTGGAGTTGCCAGTATAGAAATGGGAAATGATCACCATGGATTTCATCACTCAATTTCCCTGAACCAGTCGAGGAAATGACACAATATGGGTTATCGTTGATCGTTTAACCAAATCCGCACATTTCCTACCAATGAAGGAAAATTTTAGTATGGATAAATTTGCACAATTATACGTTAACAAGATAGTATCTTTACACGGAGTACCGTTATCCATTGTGTCAGATAGAGACAGTCGATTCACGTCTCAATTCTGGCGAAGCTTTCAAAATGCTCTCGGAACTCGTTTAAACCTTAGCAATGCATACCATCCTCAAACGGATGGACAGAGCGAGAGGACAATCCAAACCTTGGAGGATATGCTCCAAGCATGTGTTATTGACCTAGGATAAAGTTGGCACGACCACTTACCTCTGATGGAATTCTTTTACAGTAACAGCTACAACACAAGTATACAAGCTGCACCATTTGAAGCCTTGTATGGCAGAAAATGCAGAAGTCTCGTGTGTTGGGCTGAAGTAGGAGAATACCAGTTATTAGGACCCGAGATAGTCTAGGAAACCACTGATAAGATATTACAAATCCGGGAAAGATTAAAAATGGCTCGTGATCGCCAGAAAAGTTATGTCGACAAAAGGCGAAAGCCGTTAGAATTTAACATTGGAGACAAGGTTTTACTTAAGGTAACACCTTGGAAAGGTGTGGAACGATTCGGAAAGAAAGGGAAGTTAAGCCCTAGGTTTGTTGGACCATTTAAGATCCTAGAACGAATCGGACCTGTGGCATATCGGTTGGAATTGCCGATAGAGATGATTGGAGTACACGATGCATTCCATGTCTCCAACCTGTGTAAATGCTTAGCAGATGAAAACTTAGCCATGCCATTACAAGATGTAGTAGTGGATGAAAGGCTTAAGTTTATGGAACAACTGTTACAAATTGAGGACCGGCAGGAAAAGAAATTCAAACGAAAGAAACTTGTATTGGTCAAGGTGAAATGGAATTCCAGACGTGGACCTAAGTACACTTGGGAACTGGAATCCAAAATGAAAAAGAAATACCCACACTTCTTCAGAAATTAATCTCGAGGACGAGATTTCATAAAAATTGGGGATGATATAACACCTGCCAAAATTCCGATCTCAATTTCTGCCTGGAATTTATAAGAAATAAAAAGGAGTTACTGGAAACCCAAGAATCTGGAAAATTCATTAAGAATTCTGAAAGTCAGGTGATATCGGACCGACATGGGATTAATATCAGTCCGATATGGGAAGAGGTTAAATGTCGGACCGACATGGTCTAGAAAACGGTCCGTAATACAAACCCCTAGAAACGCTCTGCACCCGACACATGTCGAGACACGTGTAGGGCATGCGTCAGCATGTCGGACGCGTGGATGGATGTCGGACCGACATGACTTGCCTACTCGGTCCGACCTGGACGGGTGGCATTCCGGAACTACATGGCTGCCATGTGGCGCGCTTGCGGGACAATGAAGGCATATCGGACCGATATCCCCCTGGATAACGGTCCGACATGGGCGCTCATCAGGTCTATAAATAGAGGAGCATTGGCATTTCATTTTCTACACCAACACAACAAACTCTCAAACCTCCTCTGTTCCCGAGCCCTCCAGACGTCCCGACTCCCGAGCCGCTCCTCTCGGTTCGACCAGCGTTCAACGAGATCAAGCGTTTAAGAGCCGAAGAAACCCGAGGAACTCATGAAGTGCAGGTTAAGGTGCTAGAGCCCTAAGAATCAACTCTAAGAGCAACTTAGCACTAAGATTATTATCCTTCAATCTCCGACTTCAAAATAAAGGTGAATACTCGTCTTTATAAAAAATACTCGTTCTCATGGCGAGAGTGAGCTTTTACAAAAACGATTTGTAAGACGTGCTTGGGCTGTAAGCTATCATCAAGCAAATAAGACGTGATGGTGATGTCGGCACCTTCACGCAAAAGATTAAACGATTTATGTTTATGAAAAGGGCAAAACACAATAATTAAATATTTTCTCATACTAATCCCAGAATTAGGGGTTCTACTCCTGGGGATGTTGATACCCAAGAAGTGTACGTAAAGTTTAATCAAATATTTATACTCGCTCCGGATCCCAGTCGGGCCGAACGGGGTTGGCTTGTATGTCGGGTGATGCGAAAACACAGTTGTGCTAGTTTGGCCGCGTGACCCCGAGTGCTTATCCAATGTATTCAAATGGATGAAATGCAAGGCAGTGATAAGATCACTAGAATCCTCCATGATGAAATGTTTAACTGTTTAATTAAACTGTTTTGCCCTGCTTATGAAAATGATTTGAGGTTATAAAGTATTAACCAGGATGTAGCTTGCGTTCATCTTCAAATGTTTTTAGGAAAAGAATGAAATGACCACATAGTACCGGGACCGGCTACGGCCTAAGTCCCAATGACAGTTTTATTGCATAATCCGGGTCCGACCACACACATGGACCCGGTGCAACCCAAAAATGTGTTATACAGGTTCGTGCGAGGCACAGGAAAGAACCTGAGAAAATTCAAGGTTAAGGTGCCCAAAGGATATCGACTTCCTAGGCAAAATACCTCCTTGTAGATTTTACTGACTTTGGTCAGGGTTTTGATTTCAAAAAAAAAATCAAATGTACAAACGATTGGGTTTTTATACCCAAGTATTTAAATAAAGGAATCTTTTGTCTACACGACAAGATTCTAGCATTTACAAAACAAACCCTTGAGGTTGAGAATCGTTAAAAAGATCCTGTTTAAAAACAGTATTCCGCTGCACAAAACCAAACTCTGAAATCAAAGCAGGTACCGAAGGTGCCAACTGGCGCCACAGCCTAGTAACGCCCCGGGGTGCCCGGGGCGGGGTGTGGCATCACCGGGGTTAGATCTTCGATCACACGGCCCGCCATTCCGAACACCAATACATGGCAGATCCCATCACATGTCATAAGCACGATCACTCATGCCACTCAATTTCATGGCCTTGAGGATGAGGATGCACCTGGACATTTGTCCCGCTTCATGTGGATATGTGATACCTTCAATATCACGGGTGTTTCTAAGGACGCTATCTACTTGCGTCTCTTCCCATTCTCGCTCTTTGGGCATGCATCTACTTGGCGTGACACCCTCCTTGACAACTCTATTACTACATGGGAGGATCTTCAAGCCAAGTTATACAAAAAGTACTATCCACCTTCCAAGGCCGCTCGCCTTATGGACCAGATCCATTCGTTCCGGATGGACCCCGACGAGCCTTAGAGGTTCAACGCGCTGTTAAGCTGATACCCCAAACATGGTCTTTTTGACTGGGAAATTGGGGAGAAGTTCTAGAATGGTCTCACCTTCAAGAAGCAGCAAATGTTCAGCACAGTTCTGGGAGGCCATATCATGGACAAACTCGAGCCAGCTGACTGTGAAGAGATGTTTGAGAGCTTTGCTATGGTGAAACATCAGCAGCCATCTACTAGGACTTCCATTCCTAGAGCTAGAGCATCCACCCCTTCTCCTAGAGGTGTGTATTAGGTCACTCCTGATACTAGCGTGGCTGCTGCACTCGTAGCTATGGCTAATGAGATCAAGCAGCTCAAGCTTAGTGCTCTTAGGTGTGAGGTGTGCAGGGGAGGACACGACACCATAGATTGCCCGTCAATCATCAGGAGCAGGTGAGTTTTGCTGGCAACCAGAACCAGAACCGAGGGTACAACAACTATAATAATTCTATTTGCTCGAGATAGAGATCTGGAAACAACCCGTCTGGGTTTAATGGTCGCCAACATCAGTATGGAGGAGGAGAAGCAGGAGCGAGTTCGGGAAGCAGTGTCAGCACAAAGAAGATTGAAGAGATGATAGAGAATCAGACACAAATTCTTGCCCATTTAGTCCAGCAGGACAGGGACGCTAAGCAAAGACTGGATGCCCATGAAACTTTATTGAAGAATCAGCAGTCGGCATTTGCAGGATTTGCAACGCACGGTATGAGACATAGTGAAGAGCTTGAGGGACAGACAGGGAGGTCCATCTTCAGGCCCCAATGCTTCAGTGATGGCCGTGTCGATCATGAGTCATAGAGAGGAGGAGGGATTAGAAGAGGAACCCTCCCACGGTACTGACTATGGCATTTCTTTGGTAGAAGAGGTGAAGAAGGTACAGTGAAGAGCTCGATTTGCTGAGATCGATGCAAGGATGTTAGAGGAGCCCGAGTCGAGTGTTGTGTCGACGAGGAGTAGAAGAGCAGAAAAGAAGGAGAACCCACCGGAAGAAGAAGAAGAAGAAGAACCGGTGGATGAGGAGATAGAGATGGATATGCTTGCCGAGAAGGCAGAGGAAAAGAAGAGTGGGGGTGAAAGTAAGACCCCCGAGATTGAGTTGAGTCGTGTTCCCTACCCAGTGCGCTTGCTGCCACATAAACACGCTAGGGAATACGGTCACTTCCTTGATATGTTTAAATAACTCAAGTTCAATCTCCCATTTAGAGAGGTCCTCTAGCACATGCCTAAGTATGGAAAGTTCCTCAAAGATCTTCTTTCCAATAAGAAGAAGCTAGAGGAGGTCTCTAAAGTCTCACTTTGTGAGCAATGTTCAGCAGTGGTTCAGAACAAACTGCCAAAGAAAATGGCAGATTCCGGTCGTTTAACGAACCCGTGTCTGCTTGGCGGTTTGCCCTTAAACCACGCGTTGGCTGACCTGGGCGCTAGCATCAATCTGATGCCATATTCTGTCTATAAACAGCTAGACCTAGGGGAACCGCAGCCAATGCGCATGAGTATTTTCTTAGCTGACCGCTCAGTCAAGAATCCATGGGGAATTGTGGAGAATCTTTTAGTGAAAGTACGCAAATTTGTCTTCCCCGTGGATTTTGTCATCCTAGACATGGAAGTGGATGATAGAGTTCCACTCATCCTAGGACGCCCGTTCCTACATACCGCCAAGGCAATGATTGATGTCTTTGACGGGAAACTCACACTTCGTGTGGGGGATGAGTCGATCACATTCGATGCTACAAAGTCCGTGAAGGATGTTGGCGAGTAGAGCCACTCCGTGCGCATTATTGATGCCTTCATGGACGAACATCGAGACTCTAATCCAGTAGAGGATACTGTTTATAGGGGTGAAGGAGGAATGATAGAGGACCCGCCGGATTGGCTTGAGGAATTTGAAAAGAATTTGGTAGTGTCCCCGTTTTTAAGTGCTGACGATGATGATTGCAGTTTGAGTGAGATATTAGCACAAGTCGGGTCATTAATCTGTGAAACACCCTTGAGGGAGAGTGTAGAGGATCCTTATGATCCAGGCGAGAGGTTAGAGGTCACACCTTTAGTGATATCACATATTGAACCTTTAACCTGTACTTTTGTCCATGCTGAGGGGATAGAAGCTGAGTCATCCACAAAATCTAGGCAGTCCCATAAGAAACTCCGAGAGTTGAGTGAGTTTGTTGATATAGGGAGAGTGAAAAATCCAAGTGTGGGGATGTTTAGGGGTGACTGTTTGCTGAAATACTTGAACCAGGTGATCTTTGGACCTAGTAGATTTAAGTTGTGGTGAAAGACTGGATTGGTGCATATGATATACATTTAAAGCTTGATTGGACTATGAGGTTGTTTGGTTTGCGGAGGAACGGTAGACCGCGCAGGATGAAGGCGGTACCGGTTAGGATCAAGGAGAAGCCTCCAGATAGGCTTGTTTGAGTCTCGGGCAAGTGCCCGGGATGTAGAGTTTGTGTGCATTCCTTGGTTTGAGTCCGTGTCAAATTTTTGTGTTTTTTGGTATTTTTGTTTTGTTTGTGTCTTGTTTTGATGGGATTCGTGCTTGATTTGGAGAGGAAAATCATCGGGAATGAAGTTCCAGGTATTTTTACATATGTTTTTAAGCTTGGAATAGGTTTTTATGGAATTTGGGTGAAAAAACGTTTGAGGGGTCAAAAATTTTCTAAGTACAAAAACCCTTAAAACTTTCTGTCACCGTGACCTCCTCGCGGTACACGAAGGATTGCTCTTAGCCTCTCGCGGTACACGAAGGACAAAGGAAAATTCCGGCTTGAATTCCACCTCCTCGCGGTACGCGAGGAGGGTCTTATTGTTTCTCGCGGTACGCGGGGCAGCCCTAGTTTCACCCTTCTTCCTTGTTTTCCAATGGTTTCCCATACCCGTTCATCACCTCCATCATGCCACCTCTATCCACCATCCACTACCATTCACGGCATCCATTTTCATCCATCACTTCAACATCCACTATCATTCACATCACGCCATCCGACTACCATTACCATGGGGAAAAATAGGAAACTGTTCGTAACTATTGACCTACCATGCTGAGACTTTCATGTCTATGTGTTTGACACCCATTGAGTACGTTTCTCTGCTATCTATCTTGAGTCTTTAAGTCAGTTTGATTTATTCGAGTCTTTATTTTAAGTTGTGTCAGTTTAATGTTGCGGGTTTGTTGTGAGGTTTATTTTGCAGGTTTTATCATCCTGCCCGCACTCAATCTCCATTCGGGCGGGATCGATCATCACTTATATAAAGTTTGTAAAGGTAACCCTGCAGAGATGTGCAACTGCGACCGAAATGCTATACGGTGCACACAAGGATGAACGAAGCTGGATTTTCTTCGAGGGCATATACATTACTAGCTAAGTAGATTCCTGTTTTATTTTTTGCATTTTTATTTTTAGTTGTGTTTTGCTACACATTGAGGAAAATGTGTCTTTCTAGTGTGGGGATGTGAGTGTCTAGTTTAGTTTGTTTGTCTTGTTTATAAAAACTCAAAAATACAAAAAAATTTAAAAATTTTGAAAAATGTCTTGGAAACAACTGCTTATACATGGAAAATAATAGTACAACTGGATCTACTTGGTGAGTTTTAAATGATCTAAATAATTGAAAACGCGTCTAACTAGTGATGTTTTGGTAGACCCAGCCAGTTTGAATAGCTGAAATAGCTTGTGAGTGTTACATAGGATTAATCACGTAATTAAATCATGAAATCGTGTGTGTACTCATCTTAGGGTGTCGGTAATACTGAAAATGTCAACATAGGGTGATAGGTACCACGTTAAGATAATATTTATTTGTTTTTGAAATTTTTGGCACACCATTCTCTTTTTATGAGAATAAATCCGAGTTTGGTGGCCCCATCATCCATTTTCCATAATTCATGAGCGTATTGATTAGAATTATGAGTTTTGCTTATGTGTTACCCCCCGGGATGGCCACTTGGAGTAAACACCCCTAAGTGATTCTTATGTGCTTTATTGTTAGAACCTAGTCTATGTGTTATCTTCCAGGATAGTGACTTGGTTGAAATGCCTCTTGACGAAAGTTCATTTGCTTGAATTAATGCTCATTATCATACCATTCATACATGATTTCATCTAATTTCTTAAACAAATAAATCTTAGTTTAACGTGGTAGGGTAAATCTATATGGTTTAATCCGTGCCTAAACATGACCGTGAGACGGGATTAGGTGGAGATGTAACTTTTAAGTGTGAGTCACTGATGTCGTCCAGACGGTCTATAAAAACTAACTATAAAACCTAACCTAGACGTCGTCCAGACGGTCTATAAAAACTAACTATAAAACCTAACCTAGACTCGTAAGTAATAAAGGAAAACCTATGAACTAAACCGCACTGACAAGAAAGTGTACCTATCGTGTGTAGCACAGCTTAATGGTAAACCGGAATATTGAACCCTAGAGACACTATGATAACTATACTAGACTCTGACTTGGACTAAAAATTGAATTGGTTTGGGGGGATTTACTACCCTAAATATTAACTAAGAATGCAGCAAACTAAGTCTACTCAACTATCATGATGAAATAATGAGGTGAAATCAGAAGATGGGAAGAATACCACCTAGGTCGGAATCCTACTTGCAAAGTACAACTTCTACTGGTTCTGGACACTATAATGGATCTGGGTTTCTAAGGATGGCCACTAAAGACTACCTAGTGGATCCCTAATCATTCTCAGGGTGTCACCAACTAAGCTACCTAAATATGTACTGAACTCACCAGATGGTTGGATCACCTCTCGGGTATTTCCAACAATGATAACGTACCCTAAAGACAGATCACCTTTCTGTCTCACTGTCCAAGACACATCGAAGATGCACGGGGTAATCTCATAATAACAACTATGATTTGAACTAGCAACAACCACTAGACACGTAATACCAACTTCCTCTCAGACAGCTGACACTCAGATTCCTAATGATGAAGACTAGACAACTAATTCTCACCTTTCGGTTATTGAACTAGGACAAACACTCAATACAAATCAGCAATCAATCACAATCCCTATGTTCACTACGTCTAGCAAACCACTCATAATCACAAACCCTAAGATCTATGACATAGACACGCAGATCAAACTGGCAGACCACCACAATCAACGCAGGGGGTTATAATCAACCACACAATCAGACATGAGCATGCATATTCATCACAATTATCACACTAAAATCCTTTACATAATCAATAAACCCATAATATGAATCCAAAATCGATAAAAATCTAAACTTTACGCATATTCATCATAAGAACCAGGCAGTATCAATGTTTTAGCCTAGGATCATGCTCAAAACAACTAGAATAGAAGTATTCAACACAAACATGGTTTCAAACTCAAAAATCAAACACAAAGACGAAATCTTGAAACCGAAAACGTTTAAATAAACGAACCAGAATCTCAAAGCCTTCACCTTTTCACTTGATTCTTCTTCCTTAGCCCCAAAATCACCTCTAAACCTCTTCTCAGACGACTATAATCGAACTCTCCTGATAATGGGATTCAAAATCTATTTAATTTAGAAAACTAGGGTTTTGCGGAATTTCCATCTCCCGCGTACCGCGAAGAAGTGGGTTGAACAAAATAGTCGCGCGGGTTTCGGAAGATCCTCGCGTACCGCGAAGGTTTCTTCTGGACTTCTCGCGTACCGCGAGAACTTGAAATATCCACTTTTTCTCTTTTAAACTCATGACTTCTCTTTCTTGCTCGGTTTCATCACGTATTCACTTGTTATTCTTACGAGCACCTGCAAATATACAATAGACTCAAATACAGACATAAACGACTCAAAACAAACACAAAACTAACCAAAAACGCACAAAACACTAGGAATAAAGATGTGTGCTTCGCACTACATCAAACATCCCCACACTTAACCTTTTATCGTCCTCGAAAAAGATGCAATGGAATCATAACCATATCTAACTTAACAAACATCAATTACCAATTAGTAAAATATACTCACACGTAAAAAACAATAATTAGTATTTTTTGTCCGATTAAACCCATGCACCAACTATCTAGCCCCCGTAATGTGTTCTAATTCCAATTTATACAGTTATCAATCAACCTATGTGACTCACACTCAGAAGTTACAGCTCCACTTAATCCCATCTCACGGACATGTTTAGGCATGGAGTAAACCATATAGATTTCTCCCACCACGTTAAACTAATATTTATTTTTTTAAGAAATTAGATGAAGTCATGAATGAATGGATGATAAATGAGCATTAATAAGCAAATTAAACTTCATTTAGAGGCGTTTCAACCAAGTCATTATCCCGGAAGGTAACACATAGACTAAGTTATAACAATAAAGCACATAAGAATCACTTAGGGGCGTTTTCTCAAAATGGTCATCCCGGAGGGTAACACATAAGCAAAACTCAGTATTCTAATCAATTACGCTCATGAATTATGGAATTTATGGATGAGGGCACCACCGAAACTCGGATTTATTCTCATAAAAAGATAATGGTGTGCCAAAAATTTCAAAAACAAATAGATATTATCTTAACGTGGTACCTATCACCCTGTGTTGATAGTTTCAGTATTACCGATTACCCTAAGATGAGTACCCACACGATTTCATAATTTAATTTCAGTGATTAATCCTAAGTACCACTCACAGGCTATTTAAGTTATTCAAACTAGCTGGGTCTACATCAGACGCGTTTTCTATTATTTATTCTATTTAAAATCACAAAGTAGATCCAGTTGTACTATCATTTTCCAAGTATAAGCAGTTATTTTCAAGGACATTTTTCTAAAATTTTTATTTTTTTGTATTTTTGAATTTTTAAACAAAAAAAACTAAACTAGACACTCACATCCCCACACTTGAAAGACATGTTGTCCTCAATGTGAAGCAAGACACAACTAAAAATAAAAATGCAAAAATAAAAATAGGAAGTGACTTAGCTGGTAATATATAGATGCAAACAAGTGTATCCAGCTTCGTTCTTCCTTGTGCGCACCGTATAGTATTTCGGTCACGGTTGCACACTATGCTGGGTTGCCTTTACACATTGATAGAAGCATCGGTCCTGCCCAAATGGAGATTGAGCATAGGCATGATGAACAATACCTGCAAAATAAACCTCACAACAAACCCGCAGCATTAAACTGACACAGATAAAAGACTCACTGACTTAACTGACTCTAGATAGATATGCAAGAACACGTACCGTGATGTGTGGCAATCACATAGACATAAAAGCCATGTCAAAGTGGGTCATCGGTGACAAAAGGTTTCTCGTTTCCCATAGTCGGTTGTGGGTGAATGATTGAAAATGATGATGAATGATGGTGATAATATGATGGTAGGAATGACGAGTAATGGATGGTGGGTATGATAGATGATATGAATGGTGGATGATAGTGGTGGTGACGGTTATGGAAAACGGATATGGGAAACCATGGGAAAACAAGGGAATTAGGGATTTTTCAAGGGGGCCCCGCGTACCGCGAAAAGCTAAGCATAATCCCTCGCGTACCGCGAGGGACTTAGTTACAAGATGGCTGATTTCTTTTGTCTCTCGCGTACCGCGAGAGACTTCTGTTCAACCTTCGCATACCGCGAGAAAGTATCCATCACGGAAAGTTAAGATAAAAATTTCAATTTATACTTAGAATATTTTTGACCCCTTAAAAATCCTTCTTCACCCAAATTCCTTAAAAACTCATTCCATGCATAAAAACATATGTAAACATACCTGGAACTTCGTTACCGATGATTTTCGTCACCGAATCAAGCCGAATCCCTGTAAGCACGACAAACACAAAACACAATACCGAAAAACACAGAAAAGACACGGACTCATACCAAGAAAAGCTTTCAAACTCTACATCCCGGGCACTTGCCTAAGAATCAAACAAGCCTATCGGGAGGCTTCTCCTTGATCCTAACCGATACCACCTTCATCCTTCGCGGTCTACCGATCTTACACCAACTCAGCAGCTTCACACTCTTATTAAACCATAAAATCAGAACATATTTTGCACACAGATCCTTCCACCATAGCTTAAATCTACCCGGTCCGAATGTAATATGCATCAAATAACCAAGTAATTTGTCACCCCTAGACGTCCCCACACTTGGTGTTTTCACTACCCTCACCCTGGATGAATCTATAAACGCACGGGTTCTCTTACGGGTGGCCTAGACCTAGGAACATTAGAACTAGTGGTCGGATCAACTGTTCTCCCCTCAGAAAGCATAATGGTGATGTGTAGTGGTTCAGAAATGGGATTTTCTATATGTGGGACCTCTAAACCTTACCCCGGACCTACGAGATCCTCTACAACTTCTTCCAACTTCCCCACACTTGAGGTTTTGCCTATGATTGCATCTAGCTTTGCCATCATACCCAGCAGATCATCAGGCATCTCATCGCCGTAATCGTCCGGCTCTTCTAACAACTTTTCTAATTCTACCTCCCAATCAGATGGTTCTTCTAAATTCGGGCCGGGTTCACCAACTTCTAACATTAGATCAGAGTCCTGATGGTAGTCCATGAAGGCATAAAGCATGCACACAGAGTGGCTATGCACACAGAGTGGCTATGCTCGCCAACATCCTTCACGGACTGTGTGGCATCAAATATAACTGACTCATCCCCTACACGAAGTGTGAGTTTCCCGTCAAAGACATCGATTACTGCCTTAGCGGTGCGCAAGAATGGGCGCCTAAGGATGAGTGGGACTCTATCATCCACCTCCATGTTTAGAATAATGAAGTCCATGGGGAAAACAAATTTTCCTACTTTCACTAGAAGATTTTCCACCATTTCCTGTGGATACTTGACTGAACGGTCAGCCAAGGATATGCTCATGCACGTCGGTTGTGGTTCACCAAGGTCTTGCTGCTTGTATAAAGAATAGGGCATCATATTGATGCTAGCACCTAGGTCAGCCAACGCGTGGTGCA
Organism: Smallanthus sonchifolius; assembly: GCA_023525975.1. NCBI lineage: Eukaryota > Viridiplantae > Streptophyta > Magnoliopsida > Asterales > Asteraceae > Smallanthus > Smallanthus sonchifolius. The sequence continues at coordinate 55,148,447 of CM042033.1, read as the reverse complement.
AGGGAAAACTGCCTAGGAGACACGGAATCGTGAAACGCCCTGAAACTCCCAATTTCTCGGGCAGCTTGTTCTGCACCACCGCAGAGCATTGCTCACTAAGTGAGACTTTAGAGACCTCCTTGAGCTTCTTCTTGTTGGAAAGAAGATCTTTTAAAAACTTGCCATACTTTGGCATGCGCTGGAGGGTCTCTATCAGCGGAAGATTGACCTTGATTTGTTTGAACACATCAAGGAAGTGACTGTGTTCCCTGGATTGCTTGAATGGAAGCAAACGTGCTGGGTAGGGAACACGAGTTTGGTCAATCTCGGGGGTGAGCATCTCCGCCCCCTTCTTCTCCTCCTCTGTCTTCTCGGCAGGCATCTCAACTACTTCCTCCTCGTCCACCTGCTCCTCTGCCATCTTAGCATCTATCTCAGCAAATTAAGCTCTCTAGTCAATCTTCTTAACCTCCTCAGGTGACGGAATGTTATACATACTCGAGTGGGAGTCATCCTCTACAACCTCTTTCTTCTCCTTACTTCTAACTGACACGGCCATCACTGAAGCATGGGAGCCTGCAGATGGACCTCCCTGCCCACCTTTCAAGCTCTAAGTGATGTCTCCTACCGTGCATTGCAAATCCTGGAATGCTGACTGCTGATTCTTCAATAGAGTGTCGTGGGCATCCAATCGCTGTCGAGTCTCCTTATCCTTTGATACCAAGTGGGTGAGCAACTGGGTCTGGTTCTCTAATATCTCCTCTATTCTCTTGTTGTCTCCACTTGGTCCTGTATCTCCTCCTTGCTGATAAGGGCGGGAATTAAACCCAGGTGGGTTTCCTCCAGATCTCCATCACGAGCCAAAAGAATTGTAGTTGTTGTACCCTCGGTTCTGGTTCTGGTTGCCCGTAAAGCTCACCTGGTATACTCTCAGTGAGGGTCTCCGTAAGGCTGCCTCACAGCATGAAGCAGTGGCGTATCTAGAACAAAAGTTCAGTGGTAACGAAATTATTTTTTGACCGTACTTTCATGTAAATGAATCCAAAAAAATTAACTGTACTTTCATGTAAACAATTTTTTTATACGATAACATGCGACTGCCGAGGCAGATTGCGGAGGCGAAGGACTGAGGTTTGGCAGAGGCGGCGCCGGGCGGTGGTCTCAGATCAGGTCGAGTGGTCGGTCTCTAGCTCTTACATTTCCCGCTCTCTCTATATTTTTTCTTGGCCGACCGCTTGGGTAAGTTGGGTTTGAGAATTAAGACTTTGAGGTATTGAGTTTTAATAAAACATTTGGGCAGCCCAAATGTTTTATTAAAACTCAATACCTCAAAACCTTTAATAAAATGTGGGGACTTGGGGTAATGTATTGGGTTTTTTTAATAAAATTTTGGACTTTTTATGAAGTGCTGAGCTTTTAAAAAAATTTGAGGGGTAGCGCGGGCTACCCCTAGCCCTAGGGTAGGTCCACCCCTAGCATGAAGGGGTAGTGCACACCGCCCCTTGATGGCCTGGGGGGGGGTGTGAGAGTTTCACGTGAATATCTTCACAGTTGGAGGTGCAAGAATGAAGCCGTCCAACGGCTAAAAACTTTAATGATATTACCGTTGAACGGTAATTTAAAAAAAAAATCCATTTTACCCACTATAAATAACCATTTAACCCATTTTATAAAAGACACTAAAAAACTCTCATCTTCTCACTATCAATTTTATAAAAAATCCCATCTTCTCTCTATAAAAAATCTCATTATCCAAGTCATGAATCCTAACGATCCCAACATGTTTTGGCTTCATTACATGTCTCAACAAAACGCGTTCAACCTACGGTCTCCCACAAAACCAAACGCGTTCACCCAACTACCACCTTTTAACCAAAACCCGTTCGGATCACCCGGGTATGTCCCAAACATGCCTACTATGCCCAATATGTATGGCGGATAGTCACAAGATCTGGAGTTTCTTCCGGAAACGCAACCCTTTCCGGAGGAGGAAGAAGAAGACGTTGAGGAAACGCAACCCGTGCGTAAAGGTAATGGCAAAAAGAAAAATCCCGCAACAAAAGTATCCTCACGGGTTACAAAGAAGTGGGATGTTGACGAAGAGCTAAACTTGGCTAGGGCGTTTGTCGACGTCTTGGAGGATCCTATTATAGGTATTTAATATATAATAGTATTTAATTTTTACTACTTCATTATACAAATTAATATTAATTTTGTTTAATTTATTTTTTAGGTAACGCTCAAAACAAAAAAAACGTTATGGAAACATATCGCTACAAAATTTGAAGCGTTAATGGGTGTACCTCCGAGTATCGAACTATGGACCAATTGAGTTCTAAATGGACTCATATTAACCGAAAAGTGTTAAAGTTTCACGGCATCTACCAACAATGTGATAGAAGCCGAAAAAGCGGTTGTAGTGATACCGACTTTTTAATGCAAGCAACGTCCCGATATCAAGAAGACGGAGTAGTCCAAGCTCCAATTGCGACTTGGGAACTATTAAGGAAATCGCCGAAATGGCAAACATTGTACGTGAATCTAAGCGGAGACGGATCGTCAAAGAAACGATCATCGGCAGACATTGATGCAAGTCCGACCGCGTCCGACGGAAGATCAATGTATGATCTCAACCGAGAGATGATGGATGACGAGTACGACATACAACGTCCGATCGGCAAGAAAAAAGCAAAGGCACGAGCTTCGGGCTTGGGATCCGGCTCGGTTCCAACTCACTTCGACATCGGGCAAAAAATGGTCGAACAAATGGAAGAATTTAACGTGAGAGAAAAATATAAGTATAATTGGAAAAGAGAAAAAGAAGAGATGGAAATTCTCGCTCTCAACCTTGATCACATCACTGGCCCCCGACGAGCCTTTCTCGAGAGAAAATAAAACGAGATCAAGGCAAAATATGGAATAGAGTAGTTTTATTTATATTATTTGAATGTTTATGTAACTTTTTTTTTGTTATTTGAATTTTTATTTATGTCTTTTTTATTATAATTTTTATTTATGTCCTTTTTTATTATAATTTTTATTTATGTTTTTTTTATAAAATTATTAGTTAAATAAATATTAAATTAAAATGCTTTTAATGCTCACACCACACTCACTCACTCACTTGGTTATTTCCTTTGTCAAGTGAGTGTGATGTGAGAATTGAAGAAAATGACGTGACGTCACATGACAACCACTTTTCCCCTCAATAAATGCTCATTCACTTGGGTATACCAGATGCTCTAACTATATCTTTTATTAGTTGAGAAATAAATATTTATACAGAAACAAATATACCCATAGTCGTGTGACAGAAGTGTTTCTATTAAGTTTGATAAGGTGTGCATCCGTGACAAAGTATCAATCCGAACATGTAAGATTCTATTTAAGTTTTCTTATTTTTGTTTGGTTCAAAGTGAGTTTTGTTTGGACTAGATTTTAGACCGGAGTACATATTTGATCATTTATATTTTACATGTCACTTGGGTTGGTAGCATACCTTGGAAAAGATTAGAGTTTAAATCTTGGTATTAGATATATTAGGAATTGATGTAGTTTAACAGTAAATTTAGATGTAAATGGGTGTTTAAGTCGTCGTTCTAAAAAAAATTTGATCATTAAATCCGTAAAAAAGCGGCGGGTCCCTCATTGGTGTTGCATTTCATGTGATCTTTAAGTGTCTCGTTACCGGTTTGTCGGCACATATTCCCCACAACCTCCCGTGAAAAGTGTTGCAATAAAGTTTGTTGAAGAACTAAAATAAGTTTTAGTCCTTATAAAATAATTCTAGTGTCCTTTTATGCCTTTAACTTTTAGAAAATTATACACAAACCGTTTAAGTTACTATGGTCTCTCTTGCAAACACAAAACATATAAACAATAATATAGTAACAAAATCAAAAGTTTTTAATTGACGTCATAATAATTCTTTAACATTCATTTTAGCCACTCTAGAATTTAAGCTATAAAACTCGACTCGGAATAGTTTTTAATAGAAGATTGCGGCCGTTAGGATGAGGGGTATGGTCGTGAGAGTGTCCCGTGCGCGACTCGCGCTTACGGGAACACCGCTCCCTTCTATCGTGAGTGGCCCGTGAGTGAGGTATGACTAGTACACAATTGATGTTTTGAGACGGTAAAAATTTATTTTTTGGAGCGGTTTTAAAGAAAACCACCTCTAAAAACGCAAACCGGCTCAAACTATAAACATTTTGAAGTTGTTTAAGGAAACCGTTCCAAAAAATCGATTTTTGAAATGGTTTAGGGTAACCGCTTTAAAAACCACGCCCTTTTAATCAAGCTCAGTTTCTTAGATAAAGAGAAAAGTCGTTTCAGTTTTAATCAAGTCCTTTTAATCTCTTCTCACTCACCAAAGTCACATTCTTTCACCACTCCCACTCCAAACACTTGCTGCTTCTTTTACATGTCTCTCACTCTCACCATGAAAAAAATGAAGAGGAAGCAAGGGTTTTTCTCCGCTTTAAAAGACGGAGTCATACGCGATTTATCGCCGGTAAGGTCACGGTCGAAGAGTCCAGTGATGAGTAGTTCTCCGATGTTCGGACTTCTTCGCCGTAGGCCAAAACAGTTGAAGAACGGGGAGCCGTTGGTTGAGAGATTCGGGAGCATCATCGGGGAGATGTTGGTGTCGTTGTATGAAGGGCCTGATGAACACGGGTCGGAGCTTGGGGATTCAAAAGGGGTCGGGCCGGCTATTGGTGGTGGTGGATGAGCGGTAGTGGGGAGTAACAGGTGGTAAGTGGCGGTGGTGGATGACAAAGGAGGCAGTATTTGAAGATGGCGGTGGATGCTAAAGCGCAACATCGAACAACTCCGTCGATGGCGGCTAGGGTTCCGGCTAGATTCCGACCAATATTGTTTATAAATAAGTTTCTTTTGAAGTGGTTTTTTGATTTTTTGAAGCGATATTTTTTAGGCGGTCTAAAACCGCTCAAAATCCTACTTTTTACCACCCTAAAAAACAAGTTCTGTACTAGTGTATCCGTGAGTGGGCTCACTATCGTGAGTGGTATGCTAACTTTAAACCAGCCAATCACCAAAAGCATGCATTTCATTTTTTTTATTAAATATTTTTTTTAATTTAAAAGAGAGTAAAGTTTTTTTTTTCGTCCCCGTGGTTTAACTCAAATTGTCATTTTAATTCGTTAGTTTAAATTTTGTGTTGGAGACATTGTAGTTTCAAAAAATTGTTATTTTGGTCCACTTTCTTTAACACCATCTATTTTTTAAGTTAGAATTAGAGGTATTTTAGTATTTTTTTTTGCTTAGGTTTAAAAATATCAAGTGAAATTGTGATATTTTCCTAGGGATGACGATTTTATGTATATTTAGGTTTAATTTAAATTGATTTATTCATATATTTTAGGGATGATGATTTTATTGATATGTAGTGATATATCTAGTTGAATTGGCGATTTTATGGAGATCAGAAAAAAAAAGATATGATTTATTAATATTTTAAAAAGATTAAAATTCCCCTAATTCTAACATGAAAAATAGATGGTGTTAATGAAAGTGAACCAAAATTACGGTTTTCTGAAACTACAATAGTACAATGTCTCACACGTAAAATTTAAACTAATGAACTAAAATGACAATTCGAATCAAACCACATGGACAAAAAAAGAACTTTACTTAAAAAAAACGCTCACACTCACTAACTATGCACATCAGTGACACTCACTAACCATACCCTTTACGTGAGTGAGGTAACGCCTATATGACAACTAATTTATTTTTCTCACATCCACTGAGTATACCTCTTGCCCTTGGAGGTTTCGAGACCCCCTCTAGATTCACCCATGACCACATTCTTTACATACTAGTGAAGGAAAAATTTATTTACTTAAATATCTCTTCGAAGTTTTTTTTGGGTATCTTTTATATTTATTTAAGTTAAAGAACTCCCCTGCAAATATGAGGTTAAATATGCCATTGAGTGATTTTTAGGGTGTGAGTTTAAAAACAAAAATCCTCGCGTCCTATCTTTCCCGTGAACGGTAGCAAACTTAAAGTGCATAAAATTTGCAATTTTAAATTTTAATCAGAATAAAAACAAATATATAATGGAAAATCTTAGTTTGTAGCTAAGAAATAAAAAGAAAATATGCGATTAATAGGAAAATGTTAGTATTTTTATGTACACATTTAAAAAGATAAATCCATTAAATAAATGCACATATTTCATAATTTCGATATGTTAATTTTATAATCTTAATTATGTAACTGACTTAAGTTACCAGATTAATATAAAAGAACCAAAAATCATTAATTTAATAAGAAGATGTGAAACTGTTACTGTTAACTCTATTTGGACAATTGGATAAAGATTCCATGTTAAGTAATTGTTAACTATATTTGGATAATTGGATTAAAATTCCATGTTAACAATGTGTTTAATATAATAACTAAAAGTATAAATCTTTTGTAAGTCCCAGATCAATTGGTTTGAGAGGAGATACCCTCATGGCCTTTTAATTTTGAGATTAAGGGTTCGAGTCTCACTTGGTGTAATATGCTCAGGTGGGCCAGTGGTTTACCACAGTGGGCCTTCGGGTGGTGGGTTTCTCCTGGAATGGTGGCCGAGCCGGGTCACCATCGCTATCTGCGTTCACAGGCTTGGTGACCTTTCGACAATGGGTTTACCCGTGTGGCAGAGCTTATAGTATTCGTTGGTGGTTAAAAGAAAAGTATAAATCTTTTATTTACACATGTAACCGAAAAAAATATAAATTATTGATGATGCTTTAACCAAATTACATTGGGACTTTGAAAACACATAAATGGTTAATTAATGATTTTCGTTTAGAATTGGTAGAATACAATAATCATTAAATAACTTTATAAATACCCTTAAAAATTACATAATATTATATGCAAGCAGGTGATTATATTGAAGTTCATTTTTCATTAATATATTCAAATAAGAGGCAAACAAAGTAACTTCTCAGTCTCATACACAAACATTAAGTTTATATAAGTAATAAATATATCAGATAGCCGATACCCTATGTAATATTACAACATATTTTCTTATTTTCCCACCTTAAACTCTTATAATTTTTATGTAACTATTAAGAGACGTTTATAAATTAATAAAAATATAAAAAAAATATATATTTATTATTTGTTTTTTAGCTGAACAAATGTTATTACGTACGTTTAAATTGCGCAAATCTTATATTAGAAAGTAAAAAAACACAACCATAAGTTTGCTTAATCATTAAAACTCAAATCAAGACCTAAAATGGTGATTTTGTAATTTTGTTTATAAAAAGAATAAAACAATATTACTCTATGGGCTTTTTTAGTAACCGAATAAATTTATATATGTATTTTAATAAACATATCTTAAAGCTACGTTTAACAGTTAGTTTTAATTCTTTTATATTTAAATTATTATACTTATCATTTCCATTTAATAAAAAAGTTTATTAATTATTAAGCCGGAAATATGAGTACTATAAAAACCCTTCAACGAAACATCACCCTTCATACATTAAGCGCCAAAAATAGGAGAGTATGAAGCCTGTCGCTTCCCCTTTCTTCTTCCCCTTTCTTCTCCAATTTTCACTTGTGATTCTTCACTTCTCCGTGGGTGATTCAAGTGGCCCAAGCTACGGCGAAGCACTATCCAAATCAATCATGTTTTTTGAAGGACAGCGCTCCGGGTTCCTCCCAAACGACCAGCGGATGAATTGGCGTGGGAATTCGGCACTTGGAGACGGTTCGGCTGACAATGTCGACCTCACCGGCGGTTACTACGATGCTGGAGACAATGTGAAGTTTGGTTTTCCGATGGCGTTTACTACGACCATGCTCGCGTGGAGTGTGATTGAGTTCGGAGAGATGATGCCACCGGCTGAGTTGAGGAATGCGTTGGTGGCGATACGGTGGGCAACAGATTATTTACTGAAAACCGTGGCGCAACCTGAACGGATTTATGTACAGGTAATTCAACTAGCGGATCACCTATTTATGAAAAATTACATATAAACCATCTATAAATAAATTCTAGGTAACTAGTAGTGGTATTGGTGAGGGTAATTTGGTAATATATGATACGTCGTCGTTTCATTGAACAACACGTGATCACATTTCTGTTGTTGGGGCCTAGTTTCTAGTGAGTCCGTGAGGACAGCCTACTAATCTTTGTACTAGGAATTGATTTCTTAAATGTGGAATATTAACGAATTGTTTTGTAGGTTGGTGATCCAATAAAAGATCATAACTGTTGGGAGAGGCCGGAAGACATGGACACTGATCGGACGGTGTACAAAGTGGATGCACCAAACCCTGCCTCGGATGTGGCGGGAGAGACAGCGGCCGCTCTAGCAGCTGCATCCATGGCATTCCGCTCCTCTGATCCCGCCTACTCACAGACCCTACTAACAACAGCCACTAGAGTATTTGACTTTGCTGATACTTATAGAGGGGCTTATAGTGATAACACCGATGTTAGGAATGGTGCTTGCCCCTTTTACTGTGATTACGACGGATATCAGGCAAGTAGCTAATATACATATTCACCATCATGCTTCAAGTCTGATGGTCAGAGGGTTTTCCCGTAAAGGGCTTCCTCCTGTGGAGGTAATTGGTTTGAATTTTGGCGAGGGGAATTTTGACAGTATCTTCCACAGGACTAGAAGTTAGTCGTTAAAAAAAAATTAATACACATATTTACACAAATATTTCAAAAATCATTGTTAGTTTCATGACTAACCAATTTTATGTAGAGGCTGTAAACACTTGTACACGGTGTTGGCCAGATTTAATAAAAGAAAGAAACAAGTGATTATGTCACTGTTTTTTACAGTTTTTTACTTAAAATTATTTTTATATTAAACGTCTTTCTATATATATATTTATATATAAATTGTTATATCTAATTTGACAGGATGAATTGTTATGGGGAGCAGCCTGGTTAAGAAGGGCATCTGGCAATGAAAACTATCTGAGTTACATACAAAACAATGCTAAACCACTTGGTGCTGATGACAATATTAATGAGTTTGGATGGGACAACAAGCATGCTGGCCTTAATGTTCTTGTTTCCAAGGTAAACTAAACCCTTCATATATTGTTTTTTTTTTTTATTTTTAGATAAAAATAAATCACTAATCGACCCGGTCGGGCCGCTTAATGCAGGAAGTTTTGGAAGGGAATGTGTACAGTTTGGAGTTGTACAAAGCATCGGCCGAAAGCTTCATGTGCACACTAATGCCGAATGCATCAACTCACATTGAATATTCCCCGGGCGGTCTAATTTTCCGTCCTGGTGGAAGCAATTTACAACATTCAACCGCGATAACATTCCTTATGCTAGTTTATGCAAAGTACTTAGAGCAATCATCGACATCGGTAAATTGTGGTGACGTAAGTGTGGGATCCGCTTACCTTCGCGGATTGGCTAAACGTCAAGTGGACTATATCCTAGGGGAAAACCCTATGGGAATGTCTTATATGGTAGGGTATGGCACTAGGTACCCACAACGGATCCATCATCGAGGCTCATCTCTACCGTCGGTTTGGAACCATCCCAAACCCATTCAGTGTAAAGAGGGCACTGTTTATTTCAACTCTTCCAACCCTAATCCAAATGTTTTGATTGGTGCTGTAGTTGGTGGACCTGAGGAGGATGACAAGTATGATGATGAGCGAGCTGATTCCAGAAAATCCGAGCCTACAACGTACATTAATGCACCGTTTGTTGGCGTGTTAGCGTACTTCACGGCTAATCGTTCCTGACCCTTGTTAGCGGTGATGTTAGATGATAAGTTTGGAACCAAGCAAATGCTAGAGAAGGAAATCTCTCGTCTTGTGCTAAGCCAAGAGGGAAGAGATAGATAGCCTTATTGCTTGTTTTTTCTCTCATCTAGTTTTCAGTTTTATTAACCGATTTGAATGATGTAATGATGGTTAAGGTACACATAATAACATTTTCATCAATAATAGAAAGAGTTAATTACACGGATGGTTCATATGGTTTGCATAAATTGCAAGTATGGTCACCAAGTTTGAAAACTACACCGATGGTCCACATGTTTGCTATTTTGTCACACAGATGTTCCCTGAGTTGGATGAGCGTTAAATTTTGCTGTTAACTTTTTTAAAATGAGCAAAATACCCGTCATTAATATTATCATTATGGGCCCCACCCTCCCCTCCCCATATTCATCTTCAAGATCCCCCACCCACCTTCACCCTTTTTCACAACCACCATCCCATCCACCACAGCCACCACCGGAATCGCGACCTGACCTCAAAACCCTAACTAACACCAATGTCGCCACTACGTTGCAGGAAACTGTGGGTAGCCGGGTCCTGGTCTGAACCCTAGCCGCCTTCATGGCTGGATGCTATGCCGCCGGAGTACTCACCTGAGCCTCCTGGGACTGTCACCATCTGGGCTCCACCACCACCATCGGTCCGTCGTGTGCGGTCCATCTCAGGTCGTCGAAAAAGGGGACCCACTAGTCAGCCAACCGAGCCAGTCAGTCACCACGCTGTTTTCTGCCTTCCGCTTCTGCAGTCCATTCCCCAACCCAAGTGCACTCTAGAAAAATCGAAACTACTACCACAAAAAACTGTAAGGTGAAAATGCTATTTATCTGCTATCAATTTTGCCCCATCTTGAAAATTCTTGTATGAGATATGCTTCGATTGCATTAAGAAATCATAAGTTCTACCCTAATTAATCTTAAAACAATCACTAGTTTCAATTTCCTATAGATTCTTCAACAATTAATGAAAATTGTTCTGTTTTGAGACTAAACATTTAGATTTTGGTGATATGATTGTCTGGTTTCAGGTATAAGCTTTCTTCTGGTTGTAAGATCAAGTGGTATACCTCTCGTGAGCCCCTCCGTGAGGGTTGTTCACGACGTGAGGGAGAAGGGCACACCGCCCCGTTGATGGCGTAACGAGGTGGGTGAGCATGAAGCGTGAAGTTCTTCACGGGAAGGAGAGGAGAGAAAGGCAAATGTTAATGGTTATTTTTTTTGTAAATAATGTCGTTGTGCAACGGCAAAATTTTAAAAAAAATCAATTTTTTTATCAATTAAACCACTATAAATATACCTCCTTTACCTAATACATTTAATAAATAATCACATCACTCTCATACAACTTTATACATTTTTTTAAAAATGTCTTCATCTTCAAGCGACGAATCCCGGAATATGATGTTCCATGCTTTCTCAACGACGGGGCTTCAGTTGTGGGAAGAAGCTGGATCCTCACAACCTTTAAAACGAAGGGCTCGTCTTAATCATGACCGGACGGCTGCTAACACACTTCTATATAAAGACTACTTTGACGAAGGGTGTACTTACGACGATGTGCACTTTAGTACCCGGTTTCGAATGAGCCGGAATTTATTTTTAAGAATTAAAAATGATATCGAGAAAGTGGTACCTTGATTCCGCCAACGGGTTGATGCGAGAGGTCGGATTGGTTTTACGTCCATGGAAAAGTGTACCGCCACGGTTCGTCAAATGGCGTATGTCACCGCTAGTGATTTGTTCGACGATTACTTGAAGATGTCCCCCCGAACTATTAGGTCTTGTATTTACAAATTTTCTAAAGCTATAATTCAATTGTACCATAGGAGATATTTATGTAAACCGTCGGCTAGCGACATTCAACAATTATATGCGGCCCATGAAGCTAAAAGCGGCTTTGTTGGGATGCTCGGTAGCATCAGTTGCACGCATTGGGAGTAGAAAAACCGTCCCAATGCGTGGCAAGATTAGTTTTCACGCGAGGATCATCCTCATACTAGTATTATGCTTGAAGCCGGGGCTTCATATGACTTCTGGATTTGGCATGCGTTCTTTGGCGTTGTGGATTCCAACAATGACATTAACATTCTTAATCAATCGCATATATTTGACGATATGATAAACAGAAGCACACTTGACTCGTCTTTTGAACTTAGATGGACACTTTACCAACGTGGGTATTATCTTGCTGATGAAATATATCCCGAATATGTTACAATTGTCAAGTCTCTTAAGTAGACAACTTACAGAAAAGCTCATGATGCGGCAAGGAAAGATATCGAACGAGCGTTTGGTCTCTTGAATAATAAGTGGCACATTATCGAACAACCGGGTCGATCTTGGTCTCAAAAGAAAATTAGGAACATAATGTATGCTTGTATAATTTTAAATAATATGATTTTGGAGGATCAAGAAGTGGCAATTTGTTAATATGAAATTTTATTTAATGTAATTTTATTTATCTTTATTATTATATAATTTTATTAATAAATATTAAATTAGAAAATACATTTAATACTCACACCACCTTCACTTACTTGGGTATTTCCCTTGGCAAGTGAGGTTGGTGTGAGAGTTGATGGAGATGACGTGGCGACACATAGCGACCCCCTTTCCCCTCACTAAACCCTCACTCACTAGAGTATACCACATGCTCTAATGGCTACCCAAACCCTAGAAAACAGAAATGAAACAAGGATATTTGTATCAATGTTGGGTGAAATAAAAAACGGGTCGGAAGGAAGATTTGTGAAGAAATCTAATAAATCTTGGGTGGTTTGTTCTTGTCATTAATGTAAGAATTTCTGTGGCGTTTTGGTGTTTCAATGTTAGAATTGCCGATAGTGGGGTTGGTTGGGGAAAAAGATGATGGTGGTGCAGGTGGAGGGTGTGGTGGTGGTGCTGATGGAGGGTTGGTTGGGGGAAGAAAGAAAATGTCACACCCCGCCTAGGGCGGAATCACGAGGAGTGGTGACCCATGGTGTTCATAGCCTTTTGTCACACCCCAACTGACGGTGGAATACGTCGGGGCGGGACATGTAGACTGTTCATAAGCACATAATCAAACTAAAGTTCCATATATTAAATTAACCCAATTTCCATAACATTGTTCAAACAAACACAATCCAACATGCAAAGAAAGTAAATACATTAACAAGTTCAATTGTTTATTCCAACTAGTTCCTCATTTCTTATGTGTAGCAACAAAGAAAATAAACTCAAAGATTTGCACCCGAAACATGATGAAAACAAGGTCAACTAAAAATAGTTGGTGAGCATACATAGGTTTTGACATCACAAATAGTTTCCAAGTGTTTATGTACAATTCATATGAAACATGGTTTAATAAGGCAATTAAAGAGAACCACTATAGCAAAACTGGGTGTACAATCAAACCTTATGACTGAAGGGCATAACACTAAATGTTATCCAAATGTAATGTCGGCAACAATCACCCTACCAGGGTGGATTTGTCAGAGGCAATAGATTTATCATTGTTAACGTCGGCTTGTACAGAGTTAATGATTGCACTTGCACTATGCAGTTTAAACTCATAGTGTTCAAGCATAAGGCATAAATTGCACACATGTTCAAAATGTAGAATTGTATAAATTGTAAATAGTTTCAATGAAATCATATTCCACCCCAAAAGTATAAAAATATAAAAAGGCTATGTAAACTCACTTTGTAGTATGTAGCTTGGAATTACACGACCAAGTTGTTGCACAAGTGGTTAGCTAACCACAAGGTTAACCTATGATTGAATTGTATAAATGTATCAATGATGTGCTCAATGACTAGGGGAAAACCTAATGTACAAAGGAATTGGGTGTGGACTTGGTTAAGTAAGAGTGTATGAAATCCCTTATAAAAAGTACGTGTGTAAGAATATATGGTTTCATTTGTCTTTTCAAATAATTGAATATGAGTATCCATGAACAACCAATTTATAAACCTTTGTTTATGATAGGTAAATAAATGGATAATTATTTTATTCTTGATAATAAATAAATGATTAATGTAAATGAAAAATAATGAGTTTGAATAAATGGATAATTTGATAAATAAATAAATACTTTTTATTTATTTAATTTGGTTATTAAGAACAAAAGTGTTTAAAAAGAAATTAATGGCCTAATTTATTTAGTAATTAAACCAAATTCTTGAAATATAAGTTCTAATTTGAATAAATATTCAACCATAATTAATTCTTGGATAAAAGAATGAACTATGTGTTTAAAGTTTTATACAACAAATTGAAATAAAAAGGTTATTAAGTTTCTTAACAGGGTAATGGTTTATAAAAGTTAGTTTGTTAAAAAGAAAATTAATTGTTTTAAATAAATTATGCTATATAAAGATTTTAAACAAAATAATTTGTTTTTCCTTTAAAACTTGTCAATTAAATTATTAAGCAAGCTTGGGTTTTTATGGGTTTTATAGATTTATTTTTAAATTATTTATTTTTAAAAAAAATATGCGAACCACCCGGCTCAAACCCGGGTGGTTTCTGGGCAAGTCACATGCACAAACCAGTAGACCAAGGATCCTCTAGCACTACCTAGTTGGATCTATGGGGGTGTTAAGCGTTTGGTGAGAAAGAGCCGAGTTCAGGGTCAAAAACACGCAACATAAAAAGGTGCGGGGCTATGACTCGAATCCGCAACCTTTCCTGTATATGTCAAGTGTATTACCGGTGGACCTGGGCATATGCCTTGGTAAGAACCAGGTGTTCCATATTTAAAACCAATAATCCAAACCTCCCTTCGTCCCCAATGCGTTACCCGAAACCTTAGCCACCTAAATTGACCCCGATCAAGCAAACGATTGAAGCTCAAATCATGGGGCTTTCAATCTTGGAATCAAAACGATCCTATTGGTATGAGAATTACCTGTTTTAGTTAAGTGATGGGTGAGATCGACTGAAACCGTAAGCCTAGTGTTCTTCGGATTTTGATCGATCGATTGAGGTGATGTGGGGTGTGTTTAAGAGCTCATGAAGTGTCAAAGGGATGTCGCGAAGGTAATGGACTGGTTTTTATAGTTCAATTTCACGAGAAACGTACGATTTGATTGAGTTTTGATTACATACGGTTTCAAGAGGATATTTGAATCCAAATCATTGAATTAGTGTAATTGCATTGTTGTGCACGATCGAAACTGCTTTGTAAACGTTTATGCGTGATTTAATGGGGTTAATACACACAGAAAACATGAGATTTGAACCGGATTTGAGTGGTTTCGTCCCTGTTGACTTTTCTGAGTCAAACTGACGGGGAATAAGTCCAACTGTGTAAGGGGGGGGGGGGTGGTTCAATTTCATGGTAAAGGTTCAAGTTTGAAGGTTCAATCAGATAGGAGGGGTTCAAACTACTTTATTAATTGATTTAAAATTCCTCTTTTAATAAAAACTAAATTGACTTTTAATTTTATAAAAATTTATAAAATTAAACACCTTAGGTTTAATTTAGACAAATTTATGAGGGTTTATCTAAATGTGTTAAATATATGTCTTTGTTTAAAACCCAATTTGATTTATAATTTCAAATATATACATAAATGTGATTATATACTTATATTTATAAATGATAATATTTATATCTTTACATATATATATATATATATATATATATATATATATATAATAAGGAGCGAGATTACAAGATCAAAGTCCATAGGTTACCTCTTGATATTATTGATCTAGTAGAATATATATATATATATATATATATATATATATATATATTTATATATTTATTGCAACTCTAAAACATGAAATCATATTAATGAAATCTGAATTTGAAACACTTGTAATTATGGTTTATGTGACACAATGTATTGTACTAGAAATGGAATTTGAAATGTTATTATTGCACCAAAACAAAGCATAAGAAAATCATGGATGTTACATTATCCCCATGTTGAGGGAATTTCGTCCCAAAATTCAACTAGTGGAAGCTACTGAATCAGGAAAAAGGTGAAGGTACTTGAGCTTCATTCGATCCTCACGTTCCCAAGTAAAACTCAGGGCCACGTTTGGATTCTCAATGAACTTTGAAAATTGGAATACGGCTATGCTTGGGTTGCTAAATGTTACGGTCCATGATCTCTACGGGTTGCTCAACAAAGTTCAACTTGTCATCAATGCGGACTTCGTCCAACGAGATAAGAGGAGTACAATCGATAGTAAGATTCAGGTCTGATACTCAAAGTCGGGCATGAATGATGATAGTGGATTTAGTTTGAAGAGAATTGAGGAGTAAACCGTCAAAGTATATTTTGGACTTTAAAGATGGAATGCATCACTTGAAATGGGAACGATGAGAATTCTGATGATTAAAACTTGTTTAGGATGTAGTCTAATATGTTCAAAAAGTATCACTAGGTAAGGATCTCACAAACATTGGTCAAGGGTCAAAATAACATATAACTTCACGTGACACGAACAACGTTACTTCTAACAATATGACAGGAACACTTATATATAGGAAGTACCAGCGGCGTATTTACCATGCCCTTATCATATCACATTAGTTTCATTACTATATATCACGATAGTTTTTATGTAATAACACGTGATAGAATTTGCTATGTTTTCCATGCGCTGACTTTTATAATTACGCGTGCACCCGTAATTACTCAAATCATGGCATGGCCCGTATAGTTCATCCCATTGTGTGCGGGTCGAGAGGGGACACAAAATCACTTAATTCATAACTTTTGTTTCACATGTGTTGCCAATAACTATGTCAATAGATAACCTTGTTGGTAATCAAGTTCATAAAGTAAACACCTTATCAAGCAAGCATGTTTATAGATAATAAAATCAATCAAGGAATAACAAAGTAATAACAATGTGGCACAATCCCATATCTGGTTGTCCTAGGCAAATGGCATAATCCTCAAGATTACCCATAAAGTTTATAGCTCCCTCGTGTTTGAACAAGAATACGTCAAACCCCGAGTAGTTCAAAGTTTATAGCTTCCTCGTGTTTGAAGAAGAATACGTCAAACCCCGAGTAGTTCTGATAGTAATCAACTTTCATGGATAAAATGAATAATCATGCCTCATGTATGATGTAAACTGATGCGTGTAAACTATATATATATATTTATAAGTATTTTACACAATTAGTTTTAAAAAGGGTTTTCACCAAATACTAATCACACACACCAGTGTACCCGTCGGATAGCAATATAGTAAAGGTAAGAACCAGATATCAATCCGTGGACACGGTGGGATGCGATAATAAACCGGGACTAAGATTCAATCAAGTATGGGAAAAAGATGTTTAAGTTGATTTTTAATTAAACTAATATGTAAGAATATAAAACTAAACTAAAGTCACAAATCAAACAATCAAGGAGAAAATATCACTTTGGTGTCGAATCCATTTAGAATACATTCAATACACTCATAGAAACATGGCAAATACACGATGCATAAATTGACTAAATTCTTGTCAAAGATATCTAATCAAATGACTATTCGGAAAGCTAGCATGAATTACACAAACCAACCACCTAAAGTCATACAATGAGGCTTACGTGTTTAATAATCATGTCAATGTTTATAAAGATTGAACTAGCTTCCGATTAAGGTACACTAATCCAACAACTAGTTGGAAAGATAATATGAACAACACACTATCCACCTCAAGTCGATTAATTTAGACAACAATATGCATTTCTTTAACATACAATGTTCATATAAAGGTTATATAAATTAGGAGGATGTGTCAACAATTCCTAGATAAACATAATACTAAATATGACACATCATAACAAATACTTTGTCTTTCCAAACATAAGCATAAGGTTATACATACAAATATAATGATTCATAAACAAGACTTCATTCACCATTCCAAGTCAAATGCCATAAACTAGTATAAATACATACACCAATCCATGAATATGAGCATAAATCACAAGTTTTCCATCATAATATGACATACACAAATACAAGTCTTGTAAACAACTCAAAATACTTGAATACATAATTTCATCGAAGAATAATCATACGGTTGTCATAACATTAACACAATAATTGCGAATAATCCATGAATGTTGTCAAATGTATCTAAACTTCATCTAAACCAAAGTGAACAGGAGTTTTAGCTCATCATGAGCATCAAAATTACAAATAAGCAGGGAAAAATAGTGAGAAACATGATATGAAAACAAGAATCAAACCACTCCTCCAAGCCTAGATGTTGTTGTTGATGTATGGTGATCCTCTTGATGTTGTATCCTCTCTAAGAATCTTGAAATATGGCTGGAACAAAGAAAACTCGAGCTGGAACAGTAGGTTTTTCCCTTGGGTTGCTGAATTTCTGAATGAGAATTAAGTTCTGTTTAAATAGAAAAGGGGAGGCACGACCGTGCCAGGAGAGAAGGCACGACCGTGCCTAGCACAAGGACGTGGTCGTGTCTAGGCCTTGGCACGACCGTGTGACAGAGGTTTGACCGATCCGTAGCTTCCATTGGGTACCACTGATCGAGGACGTACAGCTGTTCAGACTCACGAGATGACACGCGACCGTGGGCGGCCAAGGAACGGTTGTGCCTTGGAAATTGGCTTGGCGCGGTCGTGCCAGATGTGGGCGCGACCGTGCCTAGGGTTTGGGAGCTTGGCACGACCGTGCCAAATAGGGGCACGACTGTGCCTCCATCACAGAAACCCTAAAACTTCACTTGTTTATCCTGGAATCTTCTTGTTATTCACCAAGCTTCACAAAAACCTACAAAACAGGAAATGAAGCAAATAAGTGTCTAAACGTTGAATATAACCAAGAATTGATCATTAAATGAGCGAAGTTTTGTGCCAAAAAGATGTGTAAATACTAACACATCAAACAACCCCACACTTGAACATTGCTTGTCCTCAAGCAAGAAATCAAAATGAAACAAAACTTCCAATGACACTATGGATCAAATCGGGAAAACCGTAAGCATTAATAAACTTATAAAGGTTTGAAAAGATTTTCAAGAAATGCAAAATTAACTAAATGAAACCCAATGAGCCCAATGACGTGATAACCGAATGAGCAAATGAATATGCCTATGAAATCATTATCATGCAACTTTATGCTTCTCACAATGTTCACACACACTCGGGAATATATATGATCATACAAGTAATGGAGTATGTATAGAACACTCAAATGCCAAGACAATGAATCATGCATAAATCATAAGCTTGCTAAAAGTTTAAATCTCTACCAACTAACATGAAACAAAGCACAAATCAAGAGGGCTTTAAATGGGTAGTAATTTGGTAATGGCTAAGGGTAAGGAAGTGGAATTCGAAAGTGGCTAAATGGCTAAAAACCCGGCGGCTATGCTAACTCAAAAACTAAAATAACATCTAATAAGAAAAATAAACTAGCTAATGCTTCCGTATAGATAAGAGCTAACAACCGAATTATTTCCATCTTTGCTCACAAAATTGCTCTAATCGGCTATAATTCACTTAATTTTGGTGATTTTTTTTATTTTTTTATTTATTTTATTTTTATTTTTTTTCAGCTATTTCTTTTCTTTCTTTTGAAGGGAACTAAGTCAATATGCATATTTTCTTAGCTAAAAACTTCTCAAGAATTTAAAAATTACAACAAAATAAAAGCTATAAAATTAACATTAGCCGACCGGATTTCTAACACGGGCGAAAAATAAATGAAAAGGCTAATGAAGGTTTAATGGCGGTGTAATGTGGGTAATTAAAGAAAAGAACATGATAGGCTCAACGTGGCTAACTAGTGGATGTGTTCGGGTGAGGGAAAATAAAAATAAAAGGCTAACTAAGTGGTTTATCCTAATGCCTCAATCATTTTTATGCAATATTTATGTTCATGATTTCGAAATGTATACTAAAAGCAAGTTCTAATAAGCATGAAACATCCGGCACACTCAAATCCGCAAAAACGAGAGCAAACAATGTCTAAAGCTATCAAGGCTCAAAAATAAACTCACGGAAACGGAAAGGAATGGGTGTAAGCAAAAGGTTACATGCAATTCATTCGTTCAGCCCACTAAAACTCATGGTTATCACAAAAAATTGGGTTTGAATCGATGGAATTTCTATTTCAATTGCTTTCGAAAAATCAAACCCCTATTATTTACTAAAAATTGTGAATGCTAAACCGTTAACTTTTATTATATTTTTGTGTTTCTTAATTTTATAAAACTGATTTAGTGTCAATAAAAATTATGAAGGAAGATTTTGCAAAAAATTGAAGTGATAAAATGCTCAAAAGGACAAACATCGCGCGAATAAATTCCCACCCTACACTTAGAATTCTACATTGCCCTCAATGTAGAACAAAAATAATGTAAAGCAAAGAATAAACACCCAACCCCACACTTAGAAATATACATTGCCCTCAATGTATACAAAAACATGCAAAGCAAAATGGAATGCAATGCAATGAAGCATGAAGGGAGAACTGAAACTTCCCTCGTGTCGATCATGGCACACGTAAAAAGCCTACCCACAAAAATGATGTTCCACGAAGTTCCACAATTCCAAGATCTAATCAAGACTAACAACATCAAACACATATCAGTAACATCAAGCCAAAATATCAACAGAAATGTAAATACAAATATATATAACAGTACATGGAAACAAAAGTACAACAAAAGAACAACATAAAAGCCGAAGCGTGATACAAGAGATTGCATAACAGACAGTAAAACAAAAATGATACCAAAATGCAATGGGAGGTACTACTCTCACTGCACGCCCTCAAGGTCGATGCCGGTGGCCCCGCCTCCCTCGCCTCCTGCGGCTGGTGGTGATGGTGGTGGTGACTGATGATGCGGTGGAGATGGTGGTGGTTGCTGATGCGGTGGAGATGGCGGTGGCTGCTCGGGCTGCATAAAGAATGGGAGGGGAACCACGTATGGTGCTCCACCAGCAGCAGCAACGGCGCACTGGACCTCATACTGCCAGGTCCAATAACGCAAGAACAGGTCCTGTGGAATAACAACCGCAGGCGGCGGAGGCGGCGGCGGAGGCTACTGGTCAGGCTCATGATGCTCGTGCCCCTGCTCCTGCTCTTGCTGAGCAGCGTGTGCCTGATGGGCGGTGGCGACGGCCTCGGCCTGCACAGGATCTGGATCAGGACCCGGACGGTCTGCATCACACGTCCGTCCCCATCTATCTACCAACCTGATCCCTCCTGCGCCGCGACGAGCTACGTGCATGTTTCGTAGTGTCTGCACGCTCATCACGACGGTCTCTGCCATAGGGGTCAGGTCCCCTATCAAATCATCGGTCAATAGCTGGAAGTGCCTAGCCAGCTTGGTCACGAAGTGACCTCGACAGATCGCGCTGGTGACGTCACGCCCTGAACTGTTTACCAAGTACCCCGCGATAGAATGCGCAAGATTGCAGGTGCACGGGCGTACAAGGCAAAATAGGTAAAACAGCTCCCTAAGGTTCACTACTGTCTCCCCCTGACCTCTCCCAGAAATAGAATAAACAATGCAACGATGGAGAACACGGTGCAATGGATCCCGAAGGCTCGAAGCTTTGGTCAAAATCGGATCATACATCCCGAATCCAAACTCGTGCCAGAACTGGTCCTTGTCCTCCTCTGTCGGGAACTCGGTGATACCATTGGTGAATATCTCAGTATGAAGCTCCTGCCTCGTATACAAGCCCAATAATCTCCCTAACCTAGCAACTGACATCACTCACCACTCCCCTCCTAGCCTAAACCTAATCGTCTCCGGCTGCTCTAAGTCTGTGCAAGGATAATCGAAGTCATAAGTGGAGAAAAACTCCATCACAAGCTCGACATACTGGATCGCGTGAAGTCTAAACAAGCGGCGCCACGGGACGGTGACGAGGTCGTTCCACCGGTCCCGCTGACCGATGACGTCTATGGCGGCAGGCTCTAAACGATGAGAGGCTAAAATCCGGCCTCTGCGTGGCCACAAAACATCCATACGAGCCTCGTACTCATGCTCGTTCACGTCGATCTCAAGGTATGGGTGGTCCCTATTGCCTGCCATCTGCACGACAACAAAATTAAAATCAAAACAGTTATGAAGACGCTAAAATGAAGTTATAAAGTTTCTGACCTAATTATGAAGGGGCACGGTCACGCCTGGCAAGGAGCACGACCGCGCCAAGGCCAAAATCCAAGCCCACGGTCGCGCTATGGCCGACCACGGGCACAATTTCAAGTCAACACGACCGCGACAGGTGCGAAGCACGACCGCGCTAAGGCCAAATTCAAAAGGCATGACCGCGCTCGACAGAGGCACGGCCGCGCCTGACCAAACTAAGTACACCTGGGATTGAAAACCCGAACACGACCGCGCCTGGTCTGGAGCGCGACCGTGCTCAACCCATTTTAGGGTTTCCAGAATTCAAATTCTGCCATTTCAATCACGTTTTATAAGAGGGTTTTTGTGGTATAGAATCCCGGGGGACATGTGTTACCCAAACTAACTAACTATCATAAATAAACAGACAAAAATTACACAACCTAAACTAGCTCAAATTTTGATTTCTAGAGTGAAATCCTAGGGCTAAATACAAATGCAAAAGAAAAGAGGGGTCGGAGACGTACCTTAGATTGCGGAGAAGGAAGTAACACGGCGGAAGTTAGGGGGAATCGCACGTAGGGGGGGGTTCGGTGGTTGGAAATGAAAAAAATGAAAAGTCCGTTTTGAAACCAATTTGAACTGCCCCAACCTCTTAGGCACGACCGCGCCAGGTGCTTAGGCACGACCGCGCCTAGGGTTAAAGGCACGACCGCGCCAAATGCTTAGGCACGACCGTGTCTCTAACCCAACAGACAGAAAAACCTGAGTTTATTACTGCTTGAACCCAACCCGACTGCGATTCTTCCAAACTAAAATGTCAAAAAATTCAGAAAACATACCTGAGACATCTTAATCACTAACCAAAGTCCGCTTGATCCAAAACACGTTCACCTAAATTCAAAAATAAATGGTAAAATCCTAAAAAATAAAGAAAATACATATAGAAACAAGATCTAAAAATTGTTACCACAGATGATACCGGAACAGGCTAAGTTTATTAACGAGTCGTTAGCTAGACTCAAGTCCCGAATTCATTTATCCTTGGGGTGGAGGTCAACTACCTACAAAGCCGGGTCAACCAGTCCATCAATGTATGGTTTAAGACAATGACCGTTGACCTTGAAGATCCTCCCATCTTCGTGCGCAATCTCGACGGTCCCATAAGGAAACACCTCCCTAACCGTGTAGGGACCCGTCCATCGGGACTTCAACTTCCCGGGAAATAATCGCAACCTAGAGTTGTAAAGCAAAACACGACCACCCACTCGGAATTCCTTCTTGTCTTTCAAGTGTCGGTCATGTAAACTCTTAATGCGCTCCTTGTAGATCATGGAGTTTGCATAGGCTTGATTCCTCAACTCATCAAGCTCATGAATCTGAGTGAACCGGTTGTCTCCCGCGCTCACCTAGTCAAGATTCACCGCCTTCAATGCCCAATAGGCCTTATGCTCCAACTCCACCAGAAGATGGCACGCCTTCCCATAGATCAACCTAAATGGTGTGGTACCAATAGGCGTCTTATAGGCAGTGCGGAAGGCCCAAAGTGCATCATCTAACCTATCCGACCAATCCTTACGGTTCTGACCAACCGTCTTCTCTAGAATCCGCTTTATGCCCCGGTTTGTGAACTCTACCTGTCCACTGGTCTGTGGATGGTAGGCTATGGAGAATCTATGGTTCACACCATATCGTGATAGAGCCTTCTCCAATTGGGCATTGCAGAAGTGGGTCCCACGGTCACTGATAAGGGCTTTGGGGGCACCAAAGCGAGAGAACAGCTTCTTCAGAAATTGAACAACCACCCTAGCATCATTAGTAGGCAAGGCTTGAGCCTCGGCCCACTTAGAAACATAGTCAACAACGACTAGGATATACCGGTTGCCACGAGAAGCTGGGAAAGGTCCCATAAATTCAATACCCCAGACATAAAAAATCTCACAAATCTGGATGCTGTTCTGGGGCATCTCATTCCTCGACGAAATGTTGCTCGCCCTATGGCAAGCATCACAAGATCGGATCATCTCATGAGCATCCAGGAAGATGGTAGGCCAGAAGAAACCGGCGTCAAAGACCTTCTTCGCGGTCAAGGTAGCTCCATGATGTCCACCTGTCGGGCCTGCGTGGCAATGTCTAAGCACCTGTCGTGCCTCATCTCCAAAGACACACCTACGCACGATCTGATCAGCCCCGACTCGAAATAATTAGGGATCCTCCCAAAGATAGTGCTTCACATCCGCAAAGAACTTTCGCTTCTGCTGATGCGTTAAGCCCTTAATCACAATCCCACTAGCAAGAAAGTTTGCAAAATCAGCAAACCATGGACACTCCTCATCCTGTGTCTATATGTGCTTGAGAAACTCGTGGGGAAAATTGTCATTTATGGATGACCCCACAAGTTCAGATGAAGCTGAGCACTCAAGACGGGACAAGTGGTCCGCTGCGACATTCTCCGCGCCCTTCTTATTGCGGATCTCAATGTCGAACTCCTGAAGCAGCAAAACCCACCGGATTAGCCAGGGTTTGGCATCCTGTTTGCTGAACAGGTGCCGAAGGGCTGCATGATCGGTGAATACAATGGTCTTTGATAGGACGAGATAAGACCGGAATTTATCGAAAGCGAGGACAACAGCTAGGAGCTCCTTCTCTGTTGTGGTGTAATGCTCCTGTGCGTCATTGAGCGTCTTGCTCGCATAATAAATTGGGTGAAACTGCTTCACTCTCCTCTGTCCTAAGACCGCCCCAACAGCGAAGTCACTCGCGTCACACATGATCTCAAATGGCAGCTTCCAATCAGGAGCCACCATGATAGGGACATTCACCAACTTCTCCTTTAACAAGTCGAATGCACTGAGGCACTCGTCGGAGAACACGAATTGGGCTTCCTTCTCAAGAAGCTGGGTCATCGGTCGGGCAATCTTAGAAAAATCTTTGATAAAACGCCTGTAAAAGCCCGCGTGACCAAGGAAGCTCCGAATAGATTTCACAGAGGTCGGCGGGGGCAGCTTAGAATGGTGTCAATCTTAGCTCTATCAACCTCAATCCCCGCACGTGAAACCTTGTGCCCAAGCACAATGCCCTCCTTCACCATGAAGTGGCATTTCTCCCAGTTCAACACCAGATTGGCCTCTTTACACCTAGCCAACATCCTCTCCAGATTCTCGAGGCAATGATCAAAGGAACTCCCAAACACAAAAAAGTCATCCATGAAAACCTCCATGGAGTCCTCAATCATATCATGAAAAATGGCCACCATGCAACGCTGGAAAGTGGCCGGAGCATTACACAATCCAAAGGGCATCTGCCGATAAGCAAATGTGCCATAGGGACATGTGAATGTCGTCTTCTCCTGATCCTCAGGAGCAATCGGGATCTGGAAGTAGCCTGAGAAGCCATCCAGGAAACAATAGAACATCTTTCCCGCTAATCTCTCCAACATCTGATCAATGAACGGGAGGGGAAAATGATCTTTCCGAGTAGCATCATTGAGTTTGCGGTAATCGATGCAAACTCTCCAACCGGTGACTGTACGAGTAGGAATCAGC
The DNA here is from genome assembly GCA_023525975.1 of Smallanthus sonchifolius. Taxonomy (NCBI): domain Eukaryota; kingdom Viridiplantae; phylum Streptophyta; class Magnoliopsida; order Asterales; family Asteraceae; genus Smallanthus; species Smallanthus sonchifolius. The sequence goes on along the minus strand of CM042033.1, from coordinate 55,123,060 downwards.
TCATTCCTCTCGTTGGTGATGACAGTCATGCCTCCCTTCTTAGGGACAACCTGAACCGGGCTAACCTAAGGAGAATCGGAGATGGGATAAATCAAACCAGGATCCAGTAACTTAATCATCTCCTTCTTTACTACCTCCTGCATGTTCGGGTTCAACCTCATCTGGTGCTGCACAGCGGGCTTGTAGTCATCCTCCATAAGGATCTTAAGGGTACAGAAAGAGGGATTAATTCCCTTAATGTCCATAATCCCCCATGCAATAGTCTGCAGCCTCTCCTTCTCATTACTCGTCAAATCAGAGGCGATAATGACAGGTAATCGAGACTCACCATCTAAAAAGGCATACTCCAAATGGCTCGGGAGCTCCTTAAGCTCAACAGGTGGTGGGTCCTCAATAGAAGGCCGCTCAATCAGCTCAGACTCTTTATCAACCATAGCAAAAACCGCTGAACTCTGGGGAAACTCATAGCTCTCCTGGCTATGCAACTGCTCATCAAACTGATCCCCACCAACTGGATCAAATGTCTCCCCCCTACAATCTGGGTGTCCAGGGACTCCTCCTCAGCTGTGTCCTGGAGATGATCACTCACACAAGAATAAACAGCCTCAACAAAGTAGAGTGAATTATCCTGATTCTGGGTATGCTGCATGGATCTGCCTACATCAAAGGTCACTTCCTCTTCATCCACCCTCAATGTAAGCCTCCCCTAATACACATCAATCAGGGCCTTGGCAGTGGCCAGGAACGGTCGACCTAGGATAATAGGGACATTCTTGTCCTCATCCATGTCCAGAATCACAAAGTCTACAGGATACACAAAACGATCAACCTTAACCAACATATTCTCCACTATCCCTCGCGGATACTTGACTGAGCGATCGGCCAGCTAGATACTCATGCATTTCGGTGTAGGTTCTCCCAACTTAAGCTTAGCAAAGACCGCATATGGCATGAGGTTAATGCTAGCACCAAGGTCAGCTAAGGCGTTGCTAACCGACAAGCTACCTATCAAGCAGGGGATGGTAAAACTCCCCGGATCTCGTCTCTTCTTCGGTAGCTTGTTCTGAATCACCGTCGAACACTCCTCATTCAGAGTCACCTGAGACAACTCCTCCAATTTCCTCTTATTCGTGAGGATATCCTTCAAGAATCTCGCATACTTAGGCATCTGAGCCAGAGCCTCCACAAATGGTAAGTTGATATGCAACTGCTTAAACAACCCTAGAAACTTACCATACTGCTCCTCCATCTTCTGCTTCTTCAATCTGCCTGGGTATGGAATGGCGGGAGTATAATCTCTCACAGGCTCGCGAGGGCGCGATGTGCTCGCCGATTTACCCCTCGGCGGTGTCTCATCAGGAATCTCAATCACAACCTCCTCCTCAGATGACTCGTGAGGGACCTATGGATCCGGTCCTGTGTCTCTACCGCTCCTCAAAGTGATGGCCTTCACATGAGCATTGGGATTGGGCTCAGTGTTGCTAGGCAGGCCACCTGGCGGTCTCTCAGAAAGAAGCTTCGTGATCTGCCTGACCTGGTTCTCTATGGTCTGGATCAAAGCTTTCTGATTCCTCAACTCAGTCTCATGCGTGTGGAAACGCTCCTCCATGTACCGGTTCTGCTTCTCTGCCAACTGATTCTGACTCTCTGAGTTGGCAAGTAGCCATGCAACCATGTCCTCTAAAATGGATTTACCCTCAGGTGCAGGTGGTGTGTAGATGCAAGATATGTCCCTAATCCCTTGTAATATGTATTTCATCTATGTTTAATGTAACTATTTGATATATTAATGAAATTACATGTTTATCCTTAATGTTTACTCATATATAACGATTGTGTATTAAACGATCTGATAAATATCGATAACGTTGATCAATCGTGCTATTGAAAGGCCCATTCGCACGAATGGATCATGAGAATGATCCATTCGCGCGAATAGATCATGAGAATGATTCATTCGCTAGAATAAGTCATGAGAATGATTCATTCGTACGAATGAACCATTCTGATGAGTCATTCTTACGAATGAACCATTCTACTGATTCATGCGAACGAATGAGTCCATTCACATGGCTCATTCGTACGAATGGCCTCTGCACTATATATATAACTTTCACTTCATGAGCACAAAAAAAAGAGAGACTAACCAGAGCAGAACCAGACTAAGCAACAGAACACACACAAACTCTTTGCACCGGCATTGTCGAATCTCTGTCCATTGAGAGTTTCTAGGTCTTGTATCCAACTTCTCTACACCAAAGGGTCGATAGAAACCTTCGTTTCGACATCTAATCCGCTCGTTTCTCACGACCCGATCCGTGTCATAGATTGGATTGCCAATCAAATCGGATTTCGCACGATTTGGTTCGGTTAATGTGTTGAATCATTGGATCAAGGTAGATCCCGATCCAACAAAGTGGTATCAGAGCCATTGTGCTCTAGATTCAACATAGAAAATCTAATCTTGCTTTTTCTATCTTCTTGAATGTTATAAAGATCACTTGATCGCTGTTTAGCCACGTTCAAAACTTGTGATTATTGCTTCTGAGTGATCTGATCGTTTCAGTTTCCAGATCTGATAAAAGGCTCAATCATTGGTGCTTTTTGGTGCAAAAAAGTCAAACAGCTCTATGTCGTACGAATGGCTACTATGATGAACTTCATTCGCACGAATGGCTCCTACCATTCGCACGAATAGATCAAGTCTCCTGCTCATTCGTTCAAGCTTCCAATCGCACGAATAGAAAATTCCATTCGCACGAATAGAAAATTCTAATCGCACGAATAGAAAATTCCATTCGCACGAATAGAAAATTCTAATCGCACGAATAGAAAATTCCATTCGCACGAATAGACCCATTCGCACAAATCTCTTCTGAATTTTTTTTTAGTGTCGAAAAACTTTTTTTTACCATGTCGGACTTAGCCTTTGTTGCCAATCAGAACAGTAAAATCCAAAACTTGTTATTAATCGATAATGAAGCTGGAAATGCTAACAAGGCTCCAAAACTCATGACAATGGACGAATATCATCACTGGAAAAACAGGTTTGAGATACACATTAATGGAGTTGATACAAACTTATGGATGATGTTAGAGAATGGATATTAGAAAGTGTTGAGTGAGGATGGAACTCCTGTTTTGCCTTCCCTTTTAAGCGAACAACAAAGAAAAGATTATGACTTAGAAAAGAAGGCATATGCTATCCTATCTCAGGCCATATCAAGAGAAATATTTCATCAATTCAGGCAGTTTACATCTTCAAAATCTCTGTGGGATGCCTTAGAACAACGTCACGAAGGAAATGCTTCGTTGAAAGCTATCAATGCTAAGGCCATTAAGAAGGAATTTGATAATTTCATGTATATTGGGAATGAGTCCTTAGATGATCTAATTGAGAGATTCTATCACTTGATGAGTGAATTGCATGCCCATGAGATCAAAACAACGAAAGAAGAAAAGGTTCAATGCATGGCAGATGCGCTACCACCAAAATGGGATTCATTCTTGATGGTTCTCAAACAGAACAATACTCTTGGAACCATTGACATCAATGAATTTCTTCAGGAATTGAGAGAACAAGAGGTGTTGAATAAGTGGAAGCTAAAGAGAGGCGTACAAACTCAGGATCCTTCATTGTACTATTCTACATCAACTCAACAAAATGTTCCTTTGCAGACTGCGTTTGTATCAAACATGTCAAATGTTTCAGCCAGCCAGTCTTCAACAGCTCATGCTTCAGTTTCATCAAGCTCGGTTCCAAAGCACGGAAATACTGCTAGTACTCCTCCACCAAGCCCCATTAAATTGCAAACAGACAACTTCGACAAGGTTACTATCGAAGTGGCCAAGGAACATATGGCACTGTTGTCTACCATTATCAATTCATATGACAGTCTTGTTGCTGGACAGGTTGGAAACAGTCATCTGACAGCAGAAGACTATGCTCAGATTGATAAGGATGAAATGGATCGAATTGATATAATGTGGGCTCTTGCAAGTGCAGTCAGAAGAGCGAGAGATTATGTAAAAAGGACAGGAAAAACTCTCGAAGGGAACAAAGACACTACTTATGGTTTTGATCTGTTTGCTGTTGTTTGTTTTAACTGTGGTGAGAAAGGGCATTTTGCTAGGCAATGTGAAAAGCCTAAACAGACTGGAAACCGCAACCCTTTCAACAACCGTCAAAGCCAAACGAAGCCACAAACTCAAAATACAGAAACAAACCTTGTTCCAGTTACTCTTGCACAAGATATGGGCACTTCAAGTGGAACAAAAGCTATGGTTGTTCAAACAGATGAGACTGTTGATTGGTCTTTTAAATTTGGAGCTGATGGCAGTTCAGGGGATAGAGCTTACATGGCAAAGGCTGTAGAAATCAATGAAGAATCAGATTCTGATGCTGAGAGAGAGATTGCTTCAGAAAGTTCATCAGCTGAAGACGACACATCTTCAAACAGTTCTGGCTTCACAGCTGAGAATGAAGAAAAATCATCTGTCGTCTCTTCAAGTCAATCGACAGCTGATGTGGATGATAACAATTCCTCTTCTGAATCTACCTGTAGCTGTGCTTTTATGGTAAAAACATCCACAGGCATTCAGGTAAATTCTGACAGTTTTGAAAGTGAGTCTGAATCTCAACCGTGTTTAATTTGTGATGAACTTGAAAAGAAAGTTGAGGCACTTAAAAGTCACAACACAGACTTAATTACTGATTTAACTGGTTGTCTTGAAGCAAACCGTGTTTTAAAGGGAAACGAACTTGCCTTCAAAAACAAAATTGATCTTTTAAACAGGCAAGTTAATGAATTAGAAATCTGTGTTCTCAACAAACAAAATGCCATCACCTTTTATTTAAACACGATTGATGAAACAAAGAAAAAGCTGGCGCTTGTCGAATGTGATTATGAAACATTAAATCAAAAGCTGAAAAGTTATTCAAATGCTTCTTACATTCTTGATTACATGGTTTCACAGCGTCCACGAAAGAAAAATGCTGGGATGGGGTATAACAATTGTCCTCCACCCGTGTTGAATACTATGGTAAACACACCGGATGATAACCCAATCACTGACTTTAAGGTCAAAACGCCACTTGTCGTTGATCCAACCGAAAACAAAATTTCTCAACCAAAGGTTAACGATAATGGTGCTTCGACCTCGGAGTCCCAGTGTGTTGATGGAATGGTAGAAGAGTGGGATGAAGACGAAGATGAGTGCCCTACTCGTGGTTTGGGACACAAAAACTCGTCTGCTCCACAGAATGACAGCATTGGTATTTCAAAATCTGCTTCTAAAAATGTTTTTAAAATTAAACAAACCAATTGCCGTCCATCTTATCCCACTACTTCTGATCAGAAGAGTCAAGTAACCAAAGCCTCAATCAAAAAGGTTAATTTTGTTAAAGCTGGAGAGTCTGTTCATTCAAACAAGTCACTCTCTTCAGCTGAACTAAAAGAAGCTAAGGCTGGTGGTTCAAAAACTCACCAAAGTGAAAATCAATACAGATCTTCGAGGTTGGTTGAGTGGAGATACTGTTTTGAGTGCGGTACACAAGGACACGTTGTTGTCAACTGTCCTTATCTTCAGAAGCCAAGTAAAAGAGTTAACCATTTTCCAGAAAATAAACAAAAGTTTTTAAAGTCAAAATCTAACTCTTTTACCCAACAACAAGTGCATCAAAAGAAAGTTAAACAAAAGATGCATGACTTGTTGGTCTCTGAATCGAGTTCCACACCTGTACAAATCGTTAAGCAATCCACTGTTTACCACAAACAGTCGTTGCACAAAAAACATGTGTGGAAAGCAAAATCAGATGATGCTTCTGACGACTGTACCTCAAAGTCAAATGGTTGTTCCAAAAGTCCACAAGGACAGTGGATGGATTGTACTGTTGTAGATGAGACTGGGAAACCCAAGACCGTAAAGGCTTGGGTTCCTAACCTGAACTAATTACTTTCCTTCTTGTGCAGGTTGTCCTTTATAATCCTATTAGCAATAATTGGATTATTGATAGTGGGGCATCCAGGCACATGACTGGGAACTTAGCTCTCCTTTTTGACGTCAGAAATATCAAAGGAGGCTTTGTTTCATTTGCAGGCGATAAAGGTGGTTTTATCTCAGCTCAGGGAACACTGTCAAATGGAGCTGTCAGCTTTGAGAAGGTCAACTTTGTCAAACAGTTGGATAACAACTTGCTTTCTGTTTCTCAAATCTGTGATAAGGAGTTCAAGGTTCTTTTTGATGACAAGCATTGTTATATCTTGAAAAAGGAGTTTATGATTCCAGAAGACATGGTGATTATGTCTGCTCCAAGAGTGAATGATCTTTATATTCTTGACATGTCACAAGCATCATCCTCAGTGTCCACAGCATCATGTTTTGTTTCAAAAGCCATTGAGAAGGATTCTATTTTATGGCATAAAAGAATGGGACATCTCAATCTCAGAAAAATGAATCATTTGGTGCACAAAAATCTTGTTGAAGGAGTCACTGTGAAAAGTTTTCATCTTCCTGACTTGTGTGTTTCTTGCAAGAAAGGCAAACAAACCAAGAAATCTCATAAACCCAAATCTCAACATTCCATCACTATACCACTAGAGCTCTTACACATGGACTTGTTTGGTCCTATCAACCAGAAGAGCATTGCTGGAGACTTATATTGTTTGGTTGTGACGGATGAGTATTCGAGATATTCTTGGGTGATGTTCTTGAAAGAAAAATCTGAGACTTTTGAATATGTAGAGATTCTGATTACCAAATTGGAGTCTCTGTATAAGTTAAAGGTTAGGAGGATCCGTTCGGACAATGGTACTGAATTTAAAAATCACCTTATGAAAACTTTCTGTCAAAAACTTGGTATTCACCATGAATTCAGTGCGCCATATGTTCCACAAATGAACGGTGTTGCTGAGAGGAAGAATCGGACCTTGATAGAAGCGGCAAGGACTATGCTCGCTGACTCAAACTTACCCGTGCAGTTCTGGAATGAAGCTATTGCTAATGCGTGTTACACGCTCAACCGGGTTCTAGTTGTCAAGTGTCACGATAAAACTTGCTTTGAATTGTTGCATCAACGGAAACCGAACTTACAGTATCTTGAACCGTTCGGCGCTCCATGTACCATGTTAAAAAAGGATGCTCATGACAAGTTTAACGAGAAAGTAGAGGAAGGTTACTTCTTAGGGTACAGCACTCCCAATAAAAGAGTTTACAACAAAGCTTCTGGGAATGTAGAAGAATGGTATCATGTTGATGTTAAAAAGTATAACTCTCCTGCTGCTGGAAAAGGTCTTCCTTGGATGTTTGATTATGAAGAACTTTTTGCCTCGTTTAATCTTCCTCCAGAATGTTCAGATGAGGAGGTTGTTGTTCAAATGATGTATGATGCTCAAAATGCACCTGATGAACATGTGCAACCTACTCTCTCATCATCTGACATTCCAGAGTCCTGCAAAAACACACAAGTCACACATGATGATGACTCTTCTTCTTCTTCAGAGTATGAGGGTTCTCGACAAGAAATAGACCAGCTGATTGAAGATCCTTCCCATGATGTTGTACAATTAAGTGATGATGTTTCACATTCTGTGGCAATTGAATAGAGTATCACAAACCTTGATCAAACTGTTGAGGTTCCTGCTCATCCTGTGGGTAGGATTGATAGAATTCATCCTCAACAGAACATTATTGGTGATCCCACATCTGGTGTCAAAACTAGGGGTCAGATCAACTCTGGAGTCTACTCAGAAATCATGGAATCTGGTGTGGTCAACGATTGTGCGCATTCATGTTTCGTCTCGCAAATCGAACCACGGTCTATAACAGATGCTTTAAAAGAAGAATCTTGGGTAAATGCAATGCAGGAAGAACTACTCCAATTTCAGAAGCTCGGAGTTTGGAAGTTAGCTGATTTACCAAAAGGAGCTAAGAAGATTGGTACTCGATGGGTTCTTCGTTGCAAAAGGGATGATCAAGGAATAGTCATAAGAAATAAGGCTCGTTTGGTCGTTCAGGGATTTAGGCAAATTGAAGGTATAGATTACAATGAAGTGTTTGCACCGGTTGCTCGTCTGGAAGCAATTCGAATTTTTCTTGCTTATGCATCTTACAAAAGGTTCAAAGTCTATTAAATGGATGTAAAGAGTGCATTCCTTCATGGAGAAATCAGTGAAGTCGTATACGTCAGTCAACCTCCCGGGTTTGAAGATCCTATGCATCGTGACCGTGTCTACAAATTGGACAAGGCACTATACGGATTGCACCAAGCTCCGCGAGCGTGGTACGAGACACTTTCCACTCATCTTCTGAACAATGGATTTAGAAGAGGTGTCATCGACTGCACGTTGTTTATTCAGGAAAAGGGTGGAGAACTTTTAATGGTACAGGTATACGTGGATGACATTATTTTCGGATCGACGAATGATGTTCTGTGCAAAGAATTTGAAAAAGTTATGCAGGACAAGTTCGAGATGAGTTCCATGGGAAAGATGAAGTTCTTTCTAGGGCTACAAGTAGATCAATCTGAGACAGGGATTTTCCTTCATCAAACCAATTATGTTGGAGACATACTGAGCCGATTCAGTATGACTGATGCCAAACCTACTGGTACTCCATTGGCGATCAATCACGGGATTTCGCCTGATGACAAGGGGGAGTATATTGATGCTACTCTCTATCGAGCCATGATCGGATCTCTCATGTATCTCACGGCATCTCGATCAGACATCATGTTCGCCACGTGTCTCTGTGCCCGATATCAGTCAAAACCAAAAGTCTCCCACTTAATTGCTGTCAAAAGGATTTTTCGTTATCTGAAGGGTACTCCTGATCTTGGATTATGGTACTCTAATGATGATAACTTTGAGCTTACTGCATATAGTGATTCTGATTATGGTGGTTGCAAAACAGATTTCAAGACTACATCTGCAGGGTGTCAGTTCTTTGGAAACCGACTCGTGACATGGCAATGCAAAAAGCAGACTTCAGTGGCTACATCTACATGTGAAGCTGAATACATTACTGCTGCCAGTTGCTGTTCTCAGATTATCTGGATTCAACAGCAACTTCGGGACTACGGTTTGCAATTCTCTAACACTCCTATTTATGTAGATAATTCTGCTGCCATAGCTATCACTAAGAATCCGGTTCAGCATTCAAAAACCAAACACATCGGTATAAAATATCACTTCATTCGTGACTGTTTTGAAAAGAAACTTATTAATATGGTTCAAATTAACACTGATTTCCAAAAGGCCGACCTCTATACAAAAGCCTTTGACAAATCAAGATTTTTATTCTTGTTAGAGGTAAACGGCATGAAAAAGAAGGATGACGTTGTTCCGGACCAAGAGTCGAGTCAATAATCATTTTTATCAATTATGTTCCTGTATATATTTTCTTTCTTGCGTTTATTAAAAATCTCAAAAACTCAAAAAGATTTTTCATTTTAAAATTTTAGGGGGAGAAAATGTCAGTAAGAAAATGATCTCTCGCTGAGAAAAATGATAGTACACAGACGCTAGTTATCTGAGACTCCAAAAAGATTTCTATATTGTATACAGTTATTTGTGTACAGTTTGTTTAAAAAAAAAAAAAATTTCAAAAAGATTTTCCATTTTTGTACAGACTAAAACCCAAAAACATCTGAAAAACTCAAAAATGAGAAATCGTATCCAATCTTTGGGAAGTAATGGCACACTAACCATATGTATGAAGCACATTGCATTTAATGTCATAGTGAATAGTCACACTAAGTCGACATGTGATGCATTGATAGGCTTATCTTACTGAATCTCGACCATTGATGATCAATCTATACCATATTCGATATTGTCTTGTGAGTCACATAATGGTGAAAGGATTGACGAAAATCAATAATAGAAACTGAAGGTGTTTCTCATTCTGTGCACACCAGTTATCGGTTTAATGAGATATCAGAAAGTAGTTATAAAATTAAAAACTAGATTCCGAAGTCGTATACGTGCCATATTGCCTTGTAAATACCTGGCTGAAGCCGTCCATGCGATTAAGAATAAAATAAAAGTATGAATCCGAATCCGTATATGTGCCATATTACCGGGTTGCAGCCTGGTTGAAGCCATCCATGGGATAGGGTGAACACAAACACCGTTAGCTGCATACGTGCCATATTGCCTTGTAAATACCTGGCTGAAGCCGTCCATGAGCTGATGGCTGTCACTATGAATACTAAAATATATATATATATATATATATATATATATATAAATTTGTGTAGTAAAGAAGTAACAGGGAATAACTGAGATCTCATGAACTTATGATGGCTGGTTAAGTAAGTTGTGCTGATTTGAAACATTAACATGTTTTGAAAAGTAATTCAAGTCAATTCTTAACTAGTGTGGGACACACAGACAATGGACTCAATCCTTCAAGATCATCTTATAAGTCTTGAGAAGAGGTCTGCATAGGTTTAAGATGGACAAACATATCAATGATCGCATTTTGACTAAGTGTACTTAAAGATGTGTAAATACCATTGTATAGTTGTATCTACAAAATTCAAAATGTCTCAGATCATTAGTCATTAAGTCTGTATGATTTCTCATAAGGATCATTCTTACTAAGACATGCGTGTATATATCTTGTTGATATTATTTTCAGCATTACATATTCAAAAATCCAAAAAGATTTTACTTTTCCTGAATTTTTGATTATCTGATAAGACTCGAACGACTGTCAGAAAATCAAAATTTGAAAACCGCTTGACTTCCTGATTGATCAAATCGTTCCTTTACTTCATAAACTATTCCAAAACTTCATAATTGATCCCTCACTTCATAATTAAATGTAAATTACTTCATAATTAAATTTTTGTTAAAACCAATGTGGTCGGATACCCCATTTAACTTGAAAAGTTTAATTTGCATAAGGGGATTGTCCCATTCGTACGAATGGATGAGCAAAATGGCTCACTCGTATGAATGAATGATGAGAATAGGTCATTCACACGAATGGACTGACCAGAATGGTCCATTCGTACGAATGAAGGTTCATTAGTATGAATGAACATCCATCCGTACTAATGAAGGGTTCATTAGTACGAATGCATACCCATTCGTACTACTGAAGGACACACGCATACGAATGGATGGCCATTCGTACAAATGAACCAGGCCATCCTATAAATAGGCCATTCATTCGCATGTGCAGAATCATTCGCACAAAACAGAAAGCATTCGCACGTCTGTTTCATCAAAATCTGAATTTGAACAAAACTCTGTCAAATCTGTAATCTAATCATTCGATTTCTTTTTACAGGTATAACCCCACAAGTATTCATCGATTGTATACCGATTCGTGGATGTTCGATTAGATTTAGGGTTCAAAACCGAAAACCAAACCTAAAAAAGTAAAAACTGACTTAATAAACCAATTAAACTGCTAAATATTGGTTGAAAACAATAGTCGAGTGTGTTGTTGTCGTTTTTCGGCAAATCTTTTCAAGTGTTGGTTGATTTTTGGACAAGTTGGATCGCGACCCGTCTGTCATACGAATGGACACACTCTTCATGTTTATTCGTACGAATGAACGCTCATTCACACGAATGAGAATTCATTCACACGAATGAAAACTCATTCACACGAATGAACCCTCATTCACACGAATGAACGCTCATTCACACGAATGAACACTCATTCGCACGAATGAATAGGCTGAATGATTCATTCGTACCAAGGGAAAAATGGTCCAAAAGTTCATATTTCCAAAATCTTGCATGTATTGATCTGAGGTGCTTCATGTTTTTGTGTTTGAAGACTGTTCATTATGGCGCACTGAGCTCCAGTTGTTCTTAAGGCTTCCATAAAAAGCAACATATGTGCGTACATGATTCCGACATCAAAGAATGCATGTCCGTTTGTCGGCATGATCGAGTTTCTATCCGGATCCAGAATTGCTCATGCTATATCCCATCTTCGCACTCCATATACGTCGCACCAAAGGGAGTTCTGGGCCTCCGCCGAGATTGACTGCGAGGTATCTCCACCGGTCATACGAGGGAAGATCGCAGGTCAAGATGTGGTTGTATCGGCAGCTCACATTCGCCGATTGTGTCAATTTGGTGATCATCCTGAAGATCCAGTGACACTGGATAAATATCTGGTCCGAGGATGCTTCATGAGGATAAAGTACGACGGGAATGACGCCGAGGGAGTTTTAAACAAAGCGAACCTCTGTCCGCAGTACAAGTATCTAGGACATGTTCTTCTGCATTGCCTCGGTTCCCGTCGTGGCGGATTTGATGATATGCGCGAAACAATACAGAGCGCATTCGTTGCACTGGTGTTGAACATTCCGTTCAACTTTTCCGAGATGGTGTTCACGCACCTTAAGGAAAACATCTATCTTAAAGGGGACAATGCGTATCTTATGTACCCCAGATTCTTATAAATGATAATAGATGACCAACTTCCTCTTCTACCAAGGTCAGACGTCGACATAATCAAGTTAGAACACATGACGGACGTCACTCTAAATAGGGTACAGACCTACAGGGGAAGACCAACAAAGCCACCTCACAAACGACTCATTGGACATCTGGCAAATCCAGAGTATGTGGCACCAGTAAACAGAAAATGGCGTCACGATAACAGTGATTCGGACAGGGAGGATATTGTTGTACCTCCAGCTGACGACCAAGATGATGACGACCAAGATGGTCAGGGAGATGGTGGCAATACTCCTCATATTTCATCTACCGCTGCCACCACTCCCACTGTTACTGCTATCGATCCTTCCCTTCCAACTAACCCAGAAGACGTTAACCTGGACACCGTCCTGTTTACTGATTCTGAGAAAACTGAAGATGAATTTGAAATCAGTCAACAAGGGGCAAGATTGGTCGCAACAAAAAGAAAAAGGGGAGCAGATCAAGGAAGCTCAAGGGTTGATGATGACGTCAGGGATGCTGACTTTGTGCCTGGCTGTCTACAAGTATCTGCTGCTCCTTCTTCCCAATCTACCCCGGTCAAGAAGGGAAGAGGAAAGAAAAGAATGGCCAAACGCCAAAAGTTTAAGCTTGTTAGAAGGACGGAGAGCACCTCTGCTACTACAGAAACTGCCACCAGGTCTGAGGCTCCAATGTCAACATCTATGCCTCAGACACAAACTGTGCCTCCTCCCATCTACACGACTGCTCCTACATCACAGCCATCAACTATTCGAGCTGAATCTTCAATGTCACTGCCGACTGTCTCTCTACACGACCAGATCAGTACTTTAAACAGTTTGGTACTTCGTTTACTGGCTCAGAATGAAGAGCAATCAAAGCGTATTGACCAACAGGGCTCGCAGATCAGTCAGTTGACTCTGCAAAATACTGAACAAGCCCAAGCCATCACAAGTCTTTCCACTAGGTGTAATGATCAACAAGCCCTCCTTCTCACTGCTACAAACCAGAATCAACAGTTATCTAAAACTGTTGATGCACATGCTCAGAGGATACAAAGGCTTGAGGAGGATATTAAGAGACTGTTGGAAGACTTAGAAAGCAGAAGAGACCCGACACCCAGAATTGAGGGTGCTCGCAATGATAGTGATGATGGTGATGATGGTGACGATGATGATGATGATGACGATGAGGATGATGATGATGATGACGATGATGATGATGATAGTGATGATGATGATGACAATAATGACAAAGATAAGAATGATGGTGCCAATGCTGGTGCTGCATCAAGTGCTGAAAAGACAGCAGAAGCAGAGGCGCGAACAAAGCAAAAATCAGACAAATCAGAAGGCCCATCATCAGATAAACAAAAGGGCACTGAAGGTTGATAGTTTTTGTTTTAAGTGTTTTAAGTTGTCTTATTGTAAATATTAGATTATTATGTAAATAATTTCAGTTTTATTTTGATTAAATCAATGAAATTTCTTATTCTCACATGTTTATTTTATGATTGTTTATGTAAATAGTTTTAGATGTGATGCCTCTCAAGCAACAACCTTCAAAGTTAACTTATGTGCTTGACATGCAAGGGATCATCCAACATTCAGTTATTTATGACAAAGAGGAAGGGGAAATCGTACACTGCTTGTCAAAAGAACAGATTGCCGAGCTATTTCAAATGAATCCCGACGAAGTCATCACTGAAGAGGCATCTGTTCCTACAACTGATTATCCCTCCTCTGACGAACTAGAAGACGTTGATGAGGTTGAAGTCGAAGACATCACTGATCAAGAATATCCAAAGTACACATCAGTAGATGGTGATGATCTTCCCTCCTTCGCAGACTTATTCACTCAGCAGTCCGACGAGGAGGTCAACCGCATTATCGACAACAAAGGAGATGAAGCCGGTCCCTCCACTATTGACATTGACGAGCTGAATGAACGTAAAAGTCAGTGGATGAAATACATGGCCAAATTAAAGAAGAACTCAAAGCCCTCTCCTCCAACCAAGTACACTAAAGTTTATCGACTCAAAGGACACAAGTCTGATGGTCGTATAATCAGTTGGGCATATTTCAACGACTTAAGCTGCTATGCTATAAAAAGAGAGAAGGGTATACAATATTTCAGGTACCCTCATGACTTCAAGACGCTGCCCGCATTTGAAGTAAATCAATTGGCGCGTCTAAAGCTTCTATACAGCGAATCTTCCGGTCTATCCGAATGGTTTGAACGTCAATTACAGTACGAATACCGGAAGAAGTGGGTGAACTTCAAGCCACAAATGCCTACACGTTACATTCACAAGGAAAAGGTTCATCCAATCACCAAGAAGCCCCTAATTGTCTTAAAGTGGAAACCTCCAACGATCATGAAGAAGATGCCTTTAAGGAAAATGATCCAGGACTTCTCAGATCAGTTCAAATGGTGGTACTATGATGGGCGTACTGGTGAAGCTGTTATAGTGCTTTGTAAAGAAGGGTCATGGGAGACCATCAGGGTCTTTGATCCCTTGTGGCTGACCAACTTGTCTGAACAAGATGTTACAACTTTATACAAGTGTCAGCCGTTTTTTGATGTTGCAGATATAGACCAGGCGTTGCAGTATGTGAAGGTGATACGTATATGCTTTGCTTTTGACATACACGCCGGGGTCAACTGGAAAACTCGTACAAAAGAGATGTTGAAGACCAACTAATGTCAGTTAGGTCATTTTGAAGGGATCTAGGTCTAAGGGGGAGTATGTAGATGCATGATATGTCCCTAATCCCTTGTAATATGTATTTCATCTATGTTTAATGTAACTATTTGATATATTAATGAAATTACATGTTTATCCTTAATGTTTACTCATATATAATGACTGTGTATTAAACGATCTGATAAATATCGATAACGTTGATCAATCGTGCTATTGAAAGGCCCATTCGCACGAATGGATCATGAGAATGATCCATTCGCGCGAATAGATCATGAGAATGATTCATTCGCTAGAATAAGTCATGAGAATGATTCATTCGTACGAATGAACCATTCTGATGAGTCATTCTTACGAATGAACCATTCTACTGATTCATGCGCACGAATGAGTCCATTCTCATGGCTCATTCGTACGAATGGCCTCTGCACTATATATATAACTTTCACTTCATGAGCACAAAAAAAAGAGAGACTAACCAGAGCAGAACCAGACTAAGCAACAGAACACACACAAACTCTTTGCACCGGCATTGTCGAATCTCTGTCCATTGAGAGTTTCCAGGTCTTGTATCCAACTTCTCTACACCAAAGGGTCGATAGAAACCTTCGTTTCGACATCTAATCCGCTCGTTTCTCACGACCCGATCCGTGTCATAGATTGGATTGCCAATCAAATCGAATTCCCAATCAAATCGGATTCCGCACGATTTGGTTCGGTTAATGTGTTGAATCATTGGATCAAGGTAGATCCCGATCCAACATGGTGGACCGCTGCTAGAACCTTGGCCTTGAAACTGGCCCTGCTGAGGTCGAAACTGGGAACTCTGTCCCTGAGACAGGTGAGACTGATGCTGGAATGGGGGGCGCTGAGTGAATCCGGGTGGTTGCTGGCTATTGTTGCCAGACTTCCAACTGAAATTCGGGTGATTCCTCCACCCCGGATTAGATGTGTTGCTGTAGGGATTATTCTGGGGATGATTCTGGTTGGACATGAAATCAACCTGCTCGTGGGCCCCCTGATCCCCAACCTGACAAGCACTCGTGGGATGCGCCCCACCACAAAACTCACACAAGGACTGGGCCTTGTGGACGTGTATCTGATCAATCTTGGTGGAAAGTGCTTCCACCTGGGCAGCTAAAGAGGTAATTCCATCCACTTGATGGACACCCTGCCTTTGAGTTCTCGCTCGGGAAGTATGCTGAGTGTAGCTCTTTGCTGCCACCTTCTCTAGCAAGTCATACGCCTCCTGGGGTGTCTTCGTTCCAATGTCTCCACCCGCGTATGCATCAATCAGCTGCTTCCCGGTCATCTCCAGACCATTGTAAAAGGTCTCACACTGCTGCCACTTCAACAATCCATGGTGGGGAACCTTCCTCATCAGTTCCTTGAATCTCTCCCACGCCTCATAGATCATCTCCCCGTCGTCCTGCTGGAAAGAAAGAATCCTAGCCCTCAACTTTGATGTTTTCTCCGGAGGGAAGTACTTTTCTAAGAATTTAGCAGCCATCTGGTCCCATGTACTAATGGACCTAGGGGGAAGTGACAGTAACCAAGCCTTGGCTCGATCCCGTAAGGAAAACGGGAACAACCGGATCCGAATAGCATCGTCGGTAGCGTCACGAATTTTGAAAGTGGCCCAAATCTCTAAGAAACCGGCCAAATGAGTATTAGGATCCTCGTGATCCTTGCCATCGAACTGACACATGTTCTGCACCATCTGTATAATGCTGGATTTGATCTCGAACTGATGTGCTCCAACCGTCGGCCTATTGATGCTCGAATCCAAACCCTCAAGTGTCGGTTTGCCAAAATCCGAAAGCGTCCGACCCGCATCCTCGTTCGCCATCTCCTCTACCACGTCAACAACAACCTCGTCAACAACAACCTCGTCAAATTCGAGTAATCGGGCCACAAATCGGGAACGGGCTCGCAATCTCCGATGAAGATCACGCTCCGGCTCGGAAGACGGCTCAGGAACCTCCTCGACGGGAGTTGAGAACATACATGATCTGCACGACAAGTTAGATTTAAATACGTGAACCTAGGATAAAGAAAACACAAGTTAAACAAAAAAAATATAAAACAAAAATAAAATAAAATAATAATAAAAGTAAAATAAAAAAAATGGGATAAAAACCAAGATATATATATATATATATATATATATATATATATAAATGAAGCTAAAAATAACAAGTAAAATGCGAAAAATATCTATACACACAAAATTGCAAATAACAACAAGAAAACACGATATTCACAAAAATATATATACTAAATGACTAAAAATTAATTCCAATCGTTCTCGCAAAACCGTATCCCCGGCCACGGCGCCAAAAACTTGATGCGTGTAAACTATATATATATTTTTTTTATAAGTATTTTACACAATTAGTTTTAAAAAGGGTTTTCACCAAATACTAATCACACACACCGGGCAGTGTACCCGTCGGATAGCAATATAGTAAAGGTAAGAACCGGATATCAATCCGTGGACACGGTGGGATGCGATAATAAACCGGGACTAAGATTCAATCAAGTATTGGAAAAAGATGTTTAAGTTGATTTTTAATTAAACTAATATGTAAGAATATAAAACTAAACTAAAGTCACAAATCAAACAATCAAGGAGAAAATATCACTTTGGTGTCGAATCCATTTAGAATACATTCAATACACTCATAGAAATATGGCAAATACACGATACATAAATTGACTAAATTCTTGTCAAAGATATCTAATCAAATGACTATTCGGAAAGCTAGCATGAATTACACAAACCAACCACCTAAAGTCATACAATGAGGCTTACGTGTTTAATAATCATGTCAATGTTTATAAAGATTGAACTAGCTTCCGATTAAGGTACACTAATCCAACAACTAGTTGGAAAGATAATATAAACAACACACTATCCACCTCAAGTCGATTAATTTAGACAACAATATGCATTTCTTTAACATACAATGTTCATATAAAGGTTATATAAATTAGGAGGATGTGTCAACAATTCCTAGATAAACATAATAATAAATATGACACATCATAACAAATACTTTGTCTATCCAAACATAAGCATAAGGTTATACATACAAATATAATGATTCATAAACAAGACTTCATTCACCATTCCTAGTCAAATGCCATAAACTAGTATAAATACATACACCAATCCATTAATATGAGCATAAATCATAAGTTTTCCAACATAATATGACATACACAAATACAAGTCTTGTAAACAACTTAAAATACTTGAATACATAATTTCATCGAAGAATAATCATACGGTTGTCATAACATTAACACAATAATTGCCAATAATCCATGAATGTTGTCAAATGTATCTAAACTTCATCTAAACCAAAGTGAACATGAGTTTTAGCTCATCATGAGCATCAAAATTACAAATAAGCAGCGAAAAATAGTGAGAAACATGATATGAAAACAAGAATAAAACCACTCCTCCAAGCCTAGATGTTGTTGTTGATGTATGGTGATCCTCTTGATGTTGTATCCTCTCCAAGAATCTTGAAATATGGCTGGAACAAATAAAACTCGAGCTGGAACAGTAGGTTTTTCCCCTGGGTTGCTGAATTTCTGAATGAGAATTAAGTTCTGTTTAAATAGAAAAGGGGAGGCACGACCGTGCCAGGAGAGAAGGCACGACCGTGCCAGGAGAGAAGGCACGACCGTGCCTAGCACAAGGACGCGGTCGTGTCTAGGTCTTGGCACGACCGTGTGACAGAGATTTGACCGATCCGTAGCTTCAATTGGGTACCACTGATCGAGGACGTACGGCTGTTCAGACTCACGAGATGACACGCGACCGTGGGCGGCCAAGGCACGGTTGTTCCTCGGAAATTGGCTTGGCGCGGTCATGCTAGATGTGGGCGCGACCGTGCCTAGGGTTTGGGAGCTTGGCACGACCGTGCCTCCATCACAGAAACTCTAAAACTTCACTTGTTTATCCTAGAATCTTCTTGTTATTCACCAAGCTTCACAAAAACCTACAAAACAGGAAATGAAGCAAATAAGTGTCTAAACGTTGAATATAACCAAGAATTGATCATTAAATGAGCGAAGTTTTGTGCCAAAAAGATGTGTAAATACTAACACATCATAAACAATCAATTATAAACTATCTAGTTTCATGTATAATGTAAACAATCAATTTTAAATAATCGGGTTTCGTGTATAATGTAAACAATCGAGTCTTATGGATAATGCGAACAATCAAATGTAAATAATCAAATCTCATAAGTAATGTAAACTATCGAACTTCGTAGGTGGTCGAGTTTTGTGGACAAGCGTGTTGCTCGGTGTTCATGTATAGTGTAGGTAGTCGAGTTTCAAAATTTTCAAATTCGTCGATGTTAATATGGATAGTTAATGCCCATGTGAAATGATTCATCTTCTTGAAGTTGGCTAGTAAGCTCTTACATTTGCAAGACGACGAGATAGTTTGGTCATCGATTGGATCTCTAATCAAATCGATGAGGGATTCAGATTTACGAACAAGAGGATTACATGATAGATCTTCGGGGAAACACATCCGGAGGTCTCGTATGGTAGAAATGTCTTGATTTCTCCTCCTTTTGTCCCTCTTTGCCACCGCACGAGCTAAAAGGCTACATAATTCTCCTGTAAGTGTTCTTAGGATATGGTACATGATTTGGGTTTCAAGCCTACTAGAAAAACTCTTCTTCAAGGATTTACAATGTGCTACATAATAGAAGGGGAGTTTGGAATGCACTTCTCAAAACTAGCAATTTTGGCGCGATGTTTGGGTAGTCTTGATGATAATATAACGGATGTATTTTTTGGTTGTAATTTTTAATCAACGAGTAATGACATTCACATAAGATAATTGTAAGATGAAATTTAACACTAAATGATAAGATGTCAAACGCTTAATCCAAACATAGAGTAACCGGTTCAAATTAAAATCTGAAAACGAAAATAGAAAATCTGGCTAACGTCTCAGGTAGCTTTCCACCAGGAAGTAGATGAGCACCAAGATGAACATTGTTATAGTTACTCGTATTGCAAATCCGGCCTCGGCTCTAGCTATTTCCGTACGAGCATCGAATATCTCCCTGTCTCCTTCCATCATGTCTAGTTGGGTACCTAGATTTGCAATTAGGTCCTCCTGGTACCGCACTTGACCCAATAGGCCATCTATTCGTTGCCCTAGCAGGTCGTACCTTATCTCGTGCTCCATTCTCTGCCTCAGAAACTCTGTGGATCTCACATATTGGTGAGCGGCATCGGCTGGAAATCCTATAGCACTGGTAAGTTCCATGGTCTGCCTTGTCCTTGGGTTTGGGTGGTATGGGTCAAGTGCTAGATAAGGGTCTCTCAGTGGGGGGGAGGGGGTTTCAGATGCTCAGAGTCTCATGCCCGTGCTCCTAAGCCAATCTGCTCTGTGGTTAAACATGGATCTAGCAGCTGGTTGTGCCGGTGACCGTTGACTGGTGATGGGGATCCGAAGTCTTCCTCCTGCTCGGACTCTGTTTCGGGGTGATATTTCGGGGAGTGAGGAGGGTAAGAGGCCATGTCTATCATGAAAAGAAAAAGGTCGTAAGTGATAATAAAACACTTAATGTTAAGTACAAAGGTTCTCATGAGTTTAAAATTCGACTAGTCATAACACGGAGTTCTCATAATAGTATGTTAGGAGTAACACTTGACCTATAAGTAGTGTACCCACGAAGAGGATTCCCAGGAAAGAGAGGTGGGTCATAAGGGACACACTTAAATACCCAGCCTTTCCTTAGTCAGAATCTTTCATGGACTTACACCAACTCTTCCAGCCATCATGTACCATTAACACTATTATTTGAACTCATGGTTATGATGAGAATCATTATCGATTGTGTCTTATGGCTCAGAGGTGAGCTTTACCTATTTAAGCAACTTCCTTTCTTAAATGGTAAGGTCTAAGAGTTTAAATTTCTCACATGTGATGATAAGGATGATATAATTATCAAGTCATAAGGATGAACGAGTATAAGGACTTAAATAAGAATAAGTGTAAGATATGGTAATACTTAGGGTAGCATTTAATGTAATCAAATAGGTAACGTGTAGGCTAATCAAGTAATGTAGCAATTAAGGTATCACATGAGTAGCAATTTTTTGTAAGCATATAAGTTATCAAATAACATAGCACATAAGATGATACGTATTGTATCATGCAATATAACACATAAGATAACATGTAGGATAATCACACAAGGGGGTATCCTAAGGTTATAGACTAGGTCATTGGCTTCTAATAACCTAATTCCCTATAACCATGCTTTGATACCAATCTGTCACACCCCAATCGACGGCGGAATACGTCGGGGCGGGACATGTAGACTGTTCATAAGCACATGACCAAACTTGTCACACCCGTAACACAGGACAGTCCTCTAACCAACGTAGTACCTCCAATAGATATGTTCCCAGGAAAGAACAAAAGGTCTAGAAGAGATTTATACACCGCTCTTTCCTTAGACAGAACATTCTGCCTGTCAGATAACTACATACCTGCCAGAAGGTCGCCTTCTACTCACTTTGACATTGATACCAAAAACACATAGCGGAAGCTAAACCACAAACCTCATTTATTAATAACTAAATTGTTTTTACATTATAAAACAAACTTCTATTACAAACTAACCAAACCAACAAACGTCAGTTCCTTTCCCTGAACTCAAAATATCCATAAGACAGCTCTACCAAGCAAGCCTCTGACTAGCCAAATGACTATCCTCATCTGTTAGCTACCTGGAATGCCACTAACAGATCCACCTGTAAAATCTTTAAAAGTAACTGAGTCAATATAAGTTTGTGAGTTTATGAACCTTTACCACAAATGGTTGTTATTTAATCAACATTCCCACATCCCACCCACATGCCACATTGCTTGTGAGCTTTTTGGTATATATATAATTGGCAAGCTTTCTACAACTGGTCCTCCCACACCAGTATAAACTGAATAAACTATCCCACCTTACTGGTCCTCCCACACCAGTAAGATGAGATAATCCACCCATAGGTTCCATCCCATAACAGAACGTATAAAGTACTTATTACGCATTATATATACATGAAATAGGGTGAGTATTTCAAATAAAACTATGTAACAATACACATTAAGCTCAGAGGAACTCACTTGGGCAGTATCTCAGCTTATTGTATCGATAATATGTCAAAAACCTTGAACAGCACCTCGACATATATTTAACTGCTAATATTTCTTAATTAAGATCTATAATAAACTTAACATTATATAATCAAAGCTTAATGGTTAGTAACGAAGTTGTCGGAACCTTACTTCGGAACTATCTACGGCTATTTGAAGTCGAAACGCTAGAAACTGGACTTCCGAACGCGTACCGACACCTTGGCGCGGATCCCTAAGCTAAGTGTGTGTGTTTGAGAGTGTTTTTGGTGTGTGAATGTCTCAAAAGCCTTGGATGTCGAATTCTATTTATAGGCCACATATGGACCCACAGGGGACCGTAATCCTACGGGATGTCGGTCCGCTACCGCCACCAGCCGCATTTTTGCCTTCAGGCCTATATATCGGACCGCTGCAAGTTTCTACTCGGTCCGTTATTAGTCACCTGTCCATGTCGGACCGCTACGGTCTGGATATCGGTCCGCTATCTTTCCACGTGTCAGATTTCCTCTTGTGAGTCACATGACACGTGTCACTACCTGATTTATTCCTTCATCCCCACATAGCGGACCGTTACGGTCAGGGATAGCGGTCCGCTACCCCTCCCCTTTCTATAATTTTCATTTTTAGTCCTCCATCTTTAGAGAACATACAATTTAACCCCTAAACTTTAATTCTTGATATTTTTAGCCCTTATATTCTATAGGAATTTTCGAGGTGTTACAAAACTAAAGTTCCAAATATTAAATTAACCCAATTTCCATAACATTGTTCAAACAAACACAATCCAACATGTAGAGAAAGTAAATACATCAACAAGTTCAATTGTTTATTCCAACTAGATCCTCATTTCCTATGTGTAGCAACTTGAACATAAACTCAAATATTTGCACATAAAACATGATGAAATCTAGGTCAACTAAAAATAGTTGGTGAGCATACAAAGGTTCTGACACCACAAATAGTTTCCAAGTGTTTATGTATAATTCATATGAAACATGGTTTAATAAGGCAATTATGGAGAACCACTATAGCAAAACTGGGTGTACAATTAAACCTTGTGACTGAAGGGCAATAGATCTATCATTGTTACCGTTGGCTTGTACAGAGTTAATGATTGCACTTGTACTATGAACACATGTATGTAATTGTAGTTTAAACTCATAGTGTTCAAGAATAAGGCACAAATTGCACACATGTTCAAACTGTAGAATTATATAAATTGCAAATAGTTTCAATGAAATCATGTTCCACCCCAAAAGTATAAAAATGTAAAAGGGGTTATGTAAACTCACTTTGTAATATGTAGCTTGGAATCACATGACCAAGTTGTTGCACAAGTGGTTAGCTAACCACAAGGTTAACCTATAATTGAATTGTATAAATGTATCAATAATGTGCTCAATGACTAGGGGAAAACCTAATGTACAAAGGAATTGAGTGTGGACTTGGTTAAGTAAGAGTGTACCTGTTTGAGTTTTCAAGTGTTGTTTATGAAATCCCTTATAAAAAGTATGTGTGTAAGAATATATGGTTTCATTTGTCTTTGTAAATAATTGAATATGAGTATACATGAACAACCAATTTATATACCTTTGTTTATGATAGGTAAATAAATGGATAATTATTTTGTTCTTGATAATAAATAAATGAATAACGTAAATGAAAAATAATGAGTTTGAATAAATGGATAATTTGATAAATAAATAAATACTTTTTATTTATTTAATTTGGTTATTGAGAACAAAAGTGTGATGTCGTTGATGTGTCGTTTTTAGTATATAAAAATATAATATATTTTTAGTATGGTTTTACAAGATCATGTTTTAAATTTATATTACTTTAACTTAAAAACACACACAATAGGCAAGTGTACATATCACAGCGTAATCTAATTTAGGTTGGAACCAAGTATCAAACCAATGGACACGGTCGAGTTCCAATACTCAACTTTTGTTATCGTTTAGCCGGATTAATTAGTGAGTGGGTTTTGTGTGCTTGTGAAGCGGAATAGTAAATGACAGAAAAGTAAATGACGGTAAAGTAAATAACATAAAATTAAAAACGTGCGTGAAGTGTGTAACAGAAATGTAACGAACAAAATAGTAAATAGCAGAAAAGTAAATATCTAGGAAAAGATCAGGTCACGAAAAGTATTGCTTTGGGCTTCGAATCAGCTTGGTACGTGATAATGTTAAGTTGACTAATCTACTGGTATGACTACTACAAACTTGTAACTCGGGTCACCGCTAGAGTCTCATCCTCACGACATTTGATTCACGAATTAAAATCTTTAAATTAAAATGGTAGTGCCTCCCGTTAAGGACAACAGTTACCCTCAACCCTTCGAATGGTCATCTCCGGGTTGGTTTAAGACATCGAACATAAATGCTTTGTATTAAGGTTAAATAGGTGATTATATTTTGCTCACCGGGAGGCGGTGTAACAATGGGAACAAGTATAAAGACGTACTGTTCCCAACATAAGTTCACCAATTCTTGGTCGCATAAGAAGTTCGTATAAAGACGTACGACCTTAATAATGTTGACCAAGCCTTGGCTTATCAATCTCTGCTTGTATAAAGACGTACAAGTTTCAAAAGAAGTTTGATTAAAAAGGTTTTACGATCTTACGCATTAAAATCAACAACACTCATAAATATAAAGATGGATTTAGACAATAAAAAAGCCCACCAAATGGTGGTTTTAAGGACGAATAATTAAAGACATAAACATACCACTAGAATAATACGGCAAACATTAACATGCACCAAACATCATCTTCACCCTAGCAATACAAGAAGCATAGCCACAAATGGCCATGCTAACTAGCGTAACACTGAGTTTCGTAGGCCCCCCTATTGTGCAACAAGGAGGAAGAGCCCCTCTACTCACTACTACTACTCTAATACTACTATAAACGAACTATTCTCTCTATCTTGAGGTATGGAATGGTGTATTCAGGTGTGTGGAATGAAGAACCCAAGCCATCTATTTATAGGCCTCAAAATGAGCAATGCACGGCCGTGCATTAGATTGCATGGGCATGCAAACACGTTGGGAATCAAACAGGGTACACGGGACAATGTACTAGAGCCTTGGGGAGCAAGTAGGGCATTGCACGACCGTGCAATGGGATGCACGGCCGTGCATCCCCTATTTGCTTCCCAGTTTTGTCTTTTAGCTGCATGTTTGACTTATGTTGACCTGGTTTGACTTCTTGGGGGTTATTGCTCGGGTTTGGTCCTCCAAAAGCTTGATTTCTTCATGTTTTAAGCTTGTTTTTGCTCTGTTTATCTTGGGACACCGAATAACCTGCAATTGTGAAATATAAACACATTAAGTATCATTTGTAAGGCTTTTGTTTGATTAATACCATAATATGGGGATTATCATGCATACAAAACATGTATAATTTCGGGCATATCAGTCGTCCAGACGGTCTATAAAAATATGAACTAAACCTAACCTAGATTCCTAATTAATAAATGGAAAAACTTTGAACCAGACCACACTGATAGGCAAGTGAACCTATCGAATGTAGCACAGCTTAATGGTAAACCGGATTATCGAACCCTAGAGACACTGAATAGCTAAACTAGACTCTGACTTGAACTAAGAATATTGGTTTGGGGGGTTTTCTATAAACTACTAATTAAACAAAGGAATGCAGAAAACAAGAACGACTTAACTATCAAGACAAGGATTTTAGGAGATAACATGAATGGGAAGAATACCACCTAGGTCTGAATCCTACTTGCAAAGCTCAACTTCTATCAGTTCTGGAAACTAAGATGGATCTAGGTTTCTAAGGATAACAACTCTAGACAGCCTAGCAGATCCCTAATCACTCTCAGGGTGTCACCAACTAAGAAACCTAAAGTGTACTAAACTCACTAGATGGTCGGATTACCTTTCAGTCTCTCCAACAATGATAATGTACCCATAAGATAGATCACCTCTCGGTCTCACTGTCCACAATACATCGAACATACATGGGGTAATCTCAGGATAAACAACTATGACACGGAATAACAATGGATACTAAGGCAAACTAAGGGAAACTTCCTCTCAGACAGATTTCACTCAGAGTCCTAATATCGAAGACTAACCGATTATTTCTCACTTTTCGGGTATTGAGATAGGAAACACGTACAGATCTAAATACTACTCAATCACAATCCCTATGGGTCACTACGTCTAGCTAACCATACAATCAACCACAAACCTAAAGTCTATGATCAAGATATGCTAATCAAGTTGGAAGACATCCACAATTAACATACGGAATTGAAATTAAACATAAATCAGATTCAATCATGCATATTCATCATAATAGTTTACTCAAGATCTTTTACAAAACCATTAATCCATTCATTAAATCCAAAACCGATAAAAAAACTTTACGAAGTATTCATCATTAGACGTAGGTAGTATCAAAGTTTTTAGCCAAGAAACATGCTTAAGACAACCATAACAGCAGTATCAAACAAGAACATAGTTCAAAACAATCAAATCAAAGATAAAGATTCAAGCTTGCAAACCGAATACACTACTACAACGAACCCGGATCTCAAAGCCTTCAACTTTTCACTCTGATTGACTTCCTAACTCCAGAAATCGCCCAAAGTGTTTCCCCAGACTGCTAAAATTAGAACTCCCTTCATAATGGGATTACAATTTGATTTTATGGCCGATTAGGGCTTTTTGCGAATTTACCAGCCCCTCGCGTACCACGGGAGATTTTCCTGGGTTCCTCGCGTACCGCGAAGAACAAAATAGTCGGGCCCGGATTCTTGGTTTCTCGCGTACCGCGAGAGTTTCCTTCTCCATCTTCGCGTACCGTGAAGGACATAATTTTGACCATTTTTTCTTCCTTTTCTTGGGACTTGTTATCTTGCTCGTTTTCTCCACGATATAGTTTCCTATTTCACACGAGCTCCTAAAAATATACAATAGACTCAAATACAGACTTAAACGACTCAAAATGAATATAAAACTAAGTTAAAATGCACGAAAACAATAGGAATAAAGATGTGTGCTTTGCACTACATCAGACATCCCCACACTTAACCTTTTCTCGTCCTCGAAAAAGTTTACAATGGAATCATAACTGGGATCTAGCTTAACAATCGTCAATTACCAATTAGCATAAATATACTCACGCGTTAAAAAGCAATAATCAGTATTTCTGTCCGATTAAACCCAACCACCAACTTTCAACCCCCGATTTGTGTTCTAATTCATATTTATACAATTATCAATCAATCCATGTGACTCACACTTAAAAGTTACAAAGCTACCTAATCCTGTCTCATGGTCATGTCTAGGCATAGGTTAAACCATATAGATTTACCCACCACGTTAAACTAAGATCCACAGGTTTTAGAAATGAAGATGAAATATGAATGAATGAATATGAGCATTATTAAGAAAATGAACTTTCGTCTAGAGGCGTTTTAACCAAATCACTATCCCGGAAGGTAACACATAGACTACAGTCTAAACAATAAATCACATAAAAATCAACCCAATAGTGTTTCAATCAGGCTGGAACCCGACGTGTGACACGTAGGCGAAACTTAGATTTCCAATCAAATAAGCTCAAATATATGGAATATAGATGCGGGCGCCACCGAAACTCGGATTTATTCTCATAAAAAGAGAGTGGTGTGCCAAGAAATTTCAAACAACCTCTAAATTTTAACTTAACGTGGTACCTATCACCCTATGTTGACAGTTTCAGTATTACCGACACCCCTAAGATGAGTACCCACAAGATATCATGATTTAAATTCAATTAATTTTTAAACAACACAAACATGATACTTAAGCTATCAAATTGGCTGGGTCTACCAAAACATCACTAATTAGACGCATTTTCTATCATTATATTCATTTAAAACCAAACAAGTAGATCCAGTTGTACTATCATTTTCCATTTATTATGCAAAACTTATACTTTCAAAGTACATTTTTTATTTTTTTGTATTTTTGAATTTTTATAAAATAAAACAAACCTAGACAACTAAACTCACTAGACGCAGTCCCATCCCCATACTTGAAACAAACATTGTCCCCAATGTGAAGTAATAAACAACTAAAAAATAAAAATGCAAAAATAAACAGGAAGCGACTTAGCTGGTAATGTAGCATGATTGGTCCAGCTTCGCTCTTCCTCTTGTGCATCATATATCATTTCGGTCGCGGTTGCACAATCGACTGTCGGGCTGCCTTTACAAGATAGATAAGATCATAATCGACTCCGCCCGAATGGAGATTGACTACGGACGGAGTGATCAATACCTGCAAAATAAAGCTTACACAAACCCACAACATTAAACTGACACAAGTTACAGACTCAAAGTAAAATAAAAAGACTCGACTGACTCACTAAGACTCCAGATATAAGGAAGGGAGACGTACTCGATGAGTTGTACTATCATTTTCCATTTATTATGCAAAACTTATACTTTCAAAGTACATTTTTAAATTTTTTTTTAATTTTTTTGTGTTTTTGAATTTTTATAAAATAAAACAAACCTAGACAACTAAACTCACTAGACGCAGTCCCATCCCCATACTTGAAACAAACATTGTCCCCAATGTGAAGTAATAAACAACTAAAATATAAAAATGCAAAAATAAACAGGAAGCGACTTAGCTGGTAATGTAGCATGATTGGTCCAGCATCGCTCTTCCTCTTATGCATCGTATATCATTTCGGTCGCGGTTGCACAATCGACTGTCGGGCTGCCTTTACAAGATAGATAAGATCATAATCGACTCCGCCCGAATGGAGATTGACTACGGACGGAGTGATCAATACCTGCAAAATAAAGCTTACACAAACCCACAACATTAAACTGACACAAGTTACAGACTCAAAGTAAAATAAAAAGACTCGACTGACTCACTAAGACTCCAGATATAAGGAAGGGAGACGTACTCGATGAGTGGCAAACACATAGACATGAATGCCACTAGCAAAGTAGATCAACAGTCACAAACGGTTTTGAGGTTTCCCATGGTGGTGGTGATAGGTGGATATGATGGTTAAGGAGAATGATGGATGATGGGTGTGATAAGTGGTAGTGGTGGATATGGTGGATAATGGTGGTGGTAAACGGTTAATGATAGGTGGCGGACGGTGGTGGTGACGGGTATGAAAAACCATGGGAAACAAAGGAAGAAGGGTGAAACCAGTTCGCGTACCGCGAGAGGGTCCTGGTGACAGAAAGTTTTGAGGGTTTTTTTATACTTAGAAACTTTTTGACCCCTTAATCTTTTTTCACCCAAATCCTATAAAAAGTTGTTCCAACTATAAAAACCAAAGTAAAAATACCTGAAACTTCGTTCTTGATGATTTTCTTCACCGCATCAAGCGCGAATCCCTGCAAGACTTGACACAAAACAAAACACACAAAACAAAAAAAATACACAGATGACATGAAAATAGAATCAAGAAATCTACAAACTATGCATCCCGGGCACTTGCCCGACAATCAAACAAGCCTATCTGGAGGCTTCTCCTTAACTCTAATCGGAACCGCCTTCATCCTGCGCGGTATCCCGACTCTCCACATCACCAACAAACAATTTCCAACCATTGATCTTCTGTCACATTCTTCAATCAGGTCCTTCCACCAAAACTTAAACTCCCATGTCCACAAATAACCTTGTTCAAGTACCCTAGCAGCTTATCACCCTTAAACTTCCCCACACTTGGGGTTTACACTACCCTCAACTTAGATGAATCTATCAGAGTACGTGTTTTCTTACGGGGTGGCCTAGACTTATGGGGTGACTCATTCTCACTCCCATCAGCATAATCAACAGAAATGGGTAAGGGCTTAGGAATATGTATCTCTAATGGTATAACCTCTAAGCTCTTACCTGGATCCTCAAGATCCTCTATACATTCTAACTTCCCCACACTTGGGGTGTTGCCTATCATCTCCTCCAGCTTTGCCATCATCTCTTGCAGATTACTAGGCATCTCATCGCTGCACTCATCCGGATCATTTAGTAACTCCTCCAACTCTAACGCCCACTCAGATGGTTCATCTAAATCGGAGGCAGGTACACCAACAACTATCTCCTCTGGATCAGAGTCCCGATGATAGTCCATGAAGGCATCAATCATGCATACAGAGTTGCTCTGCTCAGCAAGCCCCTTCACAGTTTTCATAGCATCGAAAGTAACAGACTCATCCCCCACATGAAGTGTGAGTTTCCCGTCAAAGACATCGATCAATGCCTTGGCGGTCCATAGGAACGGGTGTCCTAGGATGAGTGGGACTCTATCATACACATCCATGTCCAGAATAACAAAATCCACAGGGAAGACGAATTTTTCGACTTTCACTAAGAGATTCTCCACAATTTCCCATGGATACTTGACTGAACGGTTAGCCAAGGAGATGCTCATGCGCGTCGGCTTTGGGTCACCTAGGTCTAGCTGCTTATATATGGAATATTGCATCAGATTGATGCTAGCACCTAGGTCAGCCAACGCGTGGTTCAAGGGCAAACCGCCAAGCAGACACGGGATCGTGAAGTGACCCGGATCTGCCAGTTTCTCTTGCAGTTTGTTCTGAACCACTGTAGAACATCGCTCACTAAGTGAGACTTTAGAGACCTCCACTAGCTTCTTCTTGTTCGAAAGAAGATCTTTTAGGAACTTGCCATACTTAGGCATGTGTTGGATGACCTCTATGAATGGGAGATTGACCTTAAGTTGTTTGAACATATTAAGAAAGTTGACGTATTCTGTAGCATGCTTATATGGCAGCAAGCGCGCTGGGTAGGGAACATGACTAAGGTCAATCTCGGGGGTATTCATCTCCACCCCTTCTTCTTCTCCTCTGCCTTCTCGGCAGGCTTCTCAACCATTATCTCCTCGTCCACCAGCTCGTCCTCTTCTACTGGTGGCTCCACTTCCATCGTAGCCTCGATCTCAGCAAAGTGGGCTCTCCAGTCTATCTTCCTCACCTTTTCCTGTGACGGAATGTGATGAATAGTGCTGTGGGAGACTTCCTCTACAGTAGGAATCAATGTATCAATAACAGTCTCCACTACTTCTTCCTCCTCTATTCTTCGACTCCAAGTCGACACGGCCATCACTGAAGCATTAGGGCCGGAAGATGGACCTCCCTCTCTGTCCTTCAGGCTATTCGCAATGTCTCCTACCATGCACTGCAAATACTGGAATGCTGACTGCTGATTCTTCAATAAGGTGTCGTGGGCACCCAGTCTGTGTCTCCAACATCTTCTCGATTCTCTTCGTGTTGACACTGCTTTCTACACTTGGTCCTGCTTCTCCTCCACCTTGCTGACTAGGGCGGGCATTGAACCCCGGTGGGTTGCCTCCAGATCTCCATCTCGAGCCAAAAGAATTGTTTTAGTGATTATATCCTCGGTTCTAGTTGCCCACAAAGTTCACCTGCTCCTGCTGATTGACTAGGCAGTCCCCGGTGTCATGGCCTCCTCTGCACACCTCACACCATTAAGCACTCAGCTTCACCTCCTTAATCTCGTTTGCCATTGCTGCGAGTACAGCAGCCACACTAGTTTCAGGAGTGACATGATGCACACCTCTAGGAGAAGAGGCGGGTGCTCTAGTACTAGGATTTGAAATCCTAGTAGATGGCCGCTGGTTTTCAGCAAGAGCAAAGCTCTCAAACATCTCTTCGCACTCATCAGACTCGAGTTTATCCATGATATGGCCTCCCGCAGCTGTGTTGAACATTTGCTACTTCTCGAAGGTAAGACCATTGTAGAACTTCTCCACTATCGCCCAGTCAGAAAGACCATGATGGGGACATCGGCTCAACAGCGCGTTGAACCGCTCCCAGGCCATGTGATAAGGCTCGTCAGGATCCATCCAGAAGGAGTGGATTTGATCCCTTAGGCGAGCGGCCCTGGAAGGTTGATAGTACTTTTTCAGAAACTTAACTTGCAAGTCCTCCCAAGTGGTGATGGAATTGTCGGGGAGGGTGTCAAGCCAAGTAGAAGCACGCCCAGAGAGCGAGAATGGAAAGAGACGCAGGTAGATTGTATCCTTGGACACACCAGTGATATTGAAGGTATTACATATACGCACGATGCGGGACAAATGTCCTGCTGCATCCTCATCCTCGAGGCCATGGAACTGAGTAGAATGGGTGATCGTACTCATGGTGTTTGATGGGATCTGCCAACTATTGGCATTAGTAATAGCGGGGCGGGTAATCGAAGATCTCGCCCCAGTGACCCCATCACTGGCTCTCTGGTGTACGGTACGTCTCGCTGGTGGGTTTGCGTCGCCCATATTAGGAAAAGGAACTGGGCTAGTAGAACGTACCTAGTTCTTGCACAGCAGCTTCAAACGCTCCCAAAATTCGCGGGTGCGCTCGTGTAGCTCTCATTCGGGCTCTAGAAAAGCAGAATAAGGTGGTGATCTCTGCGAACGAGTGTGGTGCATAAACTGACACATAAATTAAAAGAAAAAATAAGGACTCAAAAATAGAAAGACTCCATCCTATGTTAGACACTCAGATAGCATGTAGGACAAGACACACAATTAAGGCTCACAAATAAGAAAGAAAGGAAACAAACCAAAAATCACAAAAAGAACTAGTCAAAGCTAATGTTGCTATTGCCAAGTGTCCCCGGCAACGGCGCCAAAATTTTGATATCGTCCAGACGGTCTATAAAAATATGAACTAAACCTAACCTATACTTATAAGTAATAAATGGAAAACCTATGAACCAGACCGCACTGACAGGCAAGTGAACCTATCGAGTGTAGCAAAGCTTAATGGTAAACCGGATTATCGAACCCTAGAGACACTGAATAGCTAAACTAGACTCTGAATTGAACTAAGAATATTGGTTTGGGGGGTTTTCTATAAACTACTGATTAAACTAAGGAATGAAGAAAACAAGAACGATTCAACTATCATGAGAAGGACTTTAGGAGATAACATTAATGGGAAGAATACCACCTAGGTCGGAATCCTACTTGCAAAGCTCAACTTCTGTCAGTTCTGGAAACTAAGATGGATCTGGGTTTCTAAGGATAACAGCTCTAGACAGCCTTGTGGATCCCTAATCACTCTCAGGGTGTCACCAACTAAGAAACCTAAAGTTTACTAAACTCACCAGATGGTTGGTTTACCTTTCAGTCTCTCCAACAATGATAATGTACCCAACAGACAGATCACCTCTCGGTCTTACTGTCCACAATACATCGAAGATGCACGGGGTAATCTCAGAATAAACAACTATGACGCGGAATAGCAATGGATACTAAGACAAACTAAGGGAAACTTCCTCTCAGACATATTTCATTTAGAATCCTAATATTAAAGACTAACAAATTATCTCTAACTTTTCGGGTATTGAGATAGGAAACACGCTCAGATCTAATTACTACTCAATCACAATCCCTTTGGGTCACTACGTCTAGCAAACCATATAATCAACCACAAACCTAAAGTCTATGATCAAGATATGCTTATCAAGTTGGAAGACATCCACAATTAACATACGGAATTGAAATCAAACATAAATCAAATTCAAACATGCATATTCATCATAATAGTTTACTCAAGATCTTTTACAAAACCATTAATCCATTCATTAAATCCAAAACCGATAAAAACTGAAACTTTATGAAGTATTCATCATTAGACCTAGGTAGTATCAATGTTTTTAGCCAAGAAACATGCTTAAGACAACCATAACAGCAGTATCAAACAAGAACATAGTTCAAAACAATCAAATCAAAGATAAAGATTCAAGCTTACATACCGAATACGCTACTACAACGAACCCGGATCTCAAAGCCTTCAAATTTTCACTCCTATTAACTTCCTAACTCCAGAAATCGCCCAAAGTGTTTCCCCAGACGGCTAAAATTCGAACTCTCTTCACAATGGGATTACAATTTGATTTTATGACCGATTAGGGCTTTTTGCGAATTTACCAGCCCCTCGCGTACCGTGGGAGATTTTCCTGGGTTCCTCGCGTACCGCGAGAAACAAACTAGTCAGGCCCGGATTATTGGTTTCTCGCGTACCACGAGAGTTGCCTTCTCCATCTTCGCGTACCGCGAAGGTCATATTTTTTTCCCATTTTTCTTCCTTTTCTTGAGACTTGTTCTCTGGCTCGTTTTGTCCATGATATAGCTTCCTATTCCACACGAGCTCCTGAAAATATACAATAGACTCAAATACAGAGTTAAACGACTCAAAACTAATATAAAACCAAGTTAAAACGCACGAAAACAATAGGAATGAAGATGTGTGCTTTGTACTACATCAAAGTGTTTCAAAAGATATTAATGGCCTAATTTATTTAGTAATTAAACCAAATTCTTGGAATATAAGTTCTAATTTGAATAAATATTCAACCATAATTAATTCTTGGATAAAAGAATGAACTATGTGTTTATAGTTTTAAAAAACAAATTGAAATAAAAAGGTTATTAAGTTTCTTAACAGGGTAATGGTTTATAAAAGTTAGGTTGTTAAAAAGAAAATTAATCGTTTTAAATAAATTATGCTATATTAAGATTTTAAACAAAATAATTTGTTTTTTCCTTTAGAACTTGTCAGTTAAATTATTAAAACAATCTTTGGTTTTTAAGGGTTTTATAAATTTATTTTTATAAAACAAATTAATGTAATGAAAAGCTTTTTAAAAAAAATGCGGACCACCCGGCTCGAACCCGGGTGGTTTCTAGGCAAGTCACATGCACAAACAAGTAGACCAAGGAGTCTTTAGCACTACCTAGTTAGATCGATGGGGGTGTTAAGCGTTTGGTGAGAAAGAGCCGTGTTCAGGGTCAAAAACACGCAACAGAAAAAGGTGCGGGGCTATGACTCGAACCCGCATCCTTTCCTGTATATGTCAAGTGTATTACCAGTGGACCTGGGCATATGTCTTGGTAAGAACCGGGTGTTCCATCTTTAAAACCAATAACCCAAACCTCCCTTCGTCCCCAATGTGTTACCCGAAACCATAGCCACCCAAATTGACCCCGATCAAGCAATCATTTGAAGCTCAAACCATGGGGCTTTCAATCTTGGAATCAAAACGGTGCTACTGGTATGGGAATTACCTGTTTTGGTTAAGTGATGGGTGAGATAGATTGAAACCGTAAGCCTAGTGTTCTTTGAAGTTTGATCGATCGATTGATGTGAAATGGGGTGTGTTTGAGAGCTCAGGAAGTGTCAAAGGGATGTCACGAAGGTTATGGACTGGCTTTTATAGTTCAATTTCATGGGAAACGTATAATTTGATTGACTTTTGATTACGGATGGTTTTAAGAGGAGATTTGAATCCAAATCATTGAATTGGTGTAATTGCATTGTTGTGCATGATCAGAACTGCTTTGTAAACATTTATGCATGATTTAATGGAGTTAATACACACAGAAAACGTGAGATTTGAACCGGATTTGAGTGGTTTCGTCCCTGTTGACTTTTCTGAGTCAAACTGACGGGGAAGAAGTCAAAATGTGTGTGTGTGTGTGGGGGGGGGGGGTGGTTCAATTTCATGGTAAAGGTTCAATCACATAGGGGGGGTTCAAACTACTTTATTAATTGATTTGAAAATCCTCTTTTAATAAAAACTAAACTGACTTTTAATTTTATAAAAAATTATAAAACTAAACACCTTAGGTTTAATTAAGACAAATTTATGAGGGTTTATCTAAATGTGCTAAATATATGTCTTTGTTTAAAACCCAATTTGATTTATAATTTCAAATATATACATAAATGTGATTATATTCTTATATTTATAAATGATAATATTTATATCTTCACATATGTATGTATATATATATTTATATATATATATATGTATGTATATATATATATTTATATATATATGTATGTATATATATATATTTATATATATACATACATATATATATTTATATATATATATATATATGTATGTATATATATATATTTATATATATATGTATGTATATATATATATTTATATATATATATATATGTATGTATATATATTAAATAAGGAGCAAGATTACAAGATCAAAGTCCATACGTTACCTCTTGATTTAATTAAACTATAAGGATTAAATGTAATTAATAGTTAATTACATGGGATTAAATGTTAATACCTCAGGGGAGCAATCTGTAATTAGGGGAGTTATAAATATATCATTAACTCTAAACCCTAAACACAATTCATATAGCCTCCAACCCCCCCCCCCCCCCCCCCGCGTAAGAAAGAAGCCGTCGGCCCCCTCCCTTCACCGCCGTCCGCCGTCGCCAGCCGGCCAACCGTCGTGAGCCGCCACCGCCGCCGGGTTTCTTGTGCTCAATCCGTGAGACATTTTGTGTCACACCCCACTAAGGCGGAAACGCGAAGCGTAACGTTCATGGTTTCTCAAAGTATATGAATATTGTTTTGTCGGTTATGACCTAGGTGTCCCTAGGCTATTCAGGGATGTCTCCAAGAGATGTTTTACGTGAGTGCATGTCCATGCACCATGATTCTAGTTACCTGAGAAACACATGCTAAAATGTCAACATAAAGGTGGTGAGTTCATAGGTTTAAGCAAGTAGAAAAGTATGTTTCCTTTGGAAAACGAGATTTCCCAGTATGTTTAGCATTGTTGATCAAGCAATACTTATGTATGTGCATTGTTACCATGAGCTATCATAACCGACACTTGACGTTTATGTGTGATGTACCCGTCACTTGACTGAGTAACTGAGGTGCCACGCCCAATGTTTTGTCATGAAACATTGTAAGTATGAGTATGGAGAGTATGCACCCGCTTTGACCTCCAATCAAGGTTAGCGCGACTAACCACGGCTGGGGGTGTTAACCAAAATAGATCTATTCATGCGTTCCACGTCTAAACTAGCTAACGGTTATAGTATTCCCGGGGACTTAGTATGACAGTAAGAACTCATGCAACAATCAGTATGTACTTGTATCCAAATATGAGCTACGTATTCTCCCCCATATGTTTAAAATCATTTAAATCATAGTAAAATGGGGCCGTGAAGACTCACCGTATCCAATGAGGTGGTGAGTGATGATGTATGTAGTAAGTCCAACAAGTATCCGGCCTATCCGTGCCCTAAATTATTTAAGACATCTTAGGTCATATGTAGTTGTTTAAGTGTGGATTGATCACATGACCAATACCCTAAAGTCTCGACCCTTGCTTTGTAATAACCTACAATGGTCCGACCAGGTCGTCGTTGGTGATATATCTTGTCGTTCAAGTTGTTATATTTATTAAAGTCCCTCAATAAATACTATGGTTTGATCTCGTAGTTGTCAATATTTCGTTTTGGGTTTAAGTCATTTATTATGACAATAAATATATTATATGTATTTATTATAAAAATAGTTGTACAAGTGTTATAAAGTAATTATTGTATTACTTTATTTTCCTAAACTATTTTCAATTACTCTTACCCATTTATGTGTATCTATAAAAACATTAATTATTAATTTTAACAGAAATTAATATATATGTAATTCATAGATGTAATCAAATTTTATAAAATAAATTATAAAATTTTCATATCCATTTTTTCTTGTGATAATAATAATGAAACAATTTTATTATTATTATTATATATGTTATCTTTTTCCAATTAAGAGCTTTACGTAATATATTTATGTAACTATATTTTATAAAATAATTTATAAAATATTACACCCATCCTTTTCTTGCATTAATAACCATAATAAAGTAAATTATTATTTATTTATGTTATATAATGATTATTATTCTAAAATAACACTTTAGGATTTTTATCCTTTATAATTTAAAACCCGTCTTTTATATGTTAAAAACTCGTTATTTAAAATACGAATTCTGGTTATAACTTATTATATCACCAACTAAATTTTACGTTAAAATAAGTTAGTCGAATGCTCACGTAAATAGTCGTGGGAAGGTGATGGATTTTACGCGAGACCCGGTTTCTCCTCGTGACGTCCCGTATCTCCCGGTTAGCTCCCGAAATAACTCGTATAACCTGGTTAGCTCACGAAATAACCCATATCTCCCAGTTAGCTCCCAAAATAACCCGTATCAATTGGTTAGCTCCCGAAATAACCCGTACCAATCGGTGGAGCTTGGTTCTTGTTTCCCGAAAGCCGAAAGGGTGGCGTGGGGCTGCTCTGAGTGGGGTGGCGGTGTACAGAGGTGATCGGTGAAGGCGGTGCGGGACTGTGGTTGGCACCGAGAGGAGGATGGTAAAGGTGGCGTGTGATGAAGGTGGTGGTTTATGGTGTGGTGGCGTGATGATGGTGATGATGTTGTTGTTGTAAACCAAAGAGGGAGAGGGTGTTACGGTGGAGAGTAAGCCGAGAGGGAGAGTGGGAGGGGTGGTGGCTCACGGTAAATTGATGAGGGTGATGGTGTTGGTGATGGTGTTGGTGGTGGACAGTGGAGTGGCGTGGTGTTGCTGCTGTCGTTGAAGGCTACGAGGGAGGGAGGAGTGGGTTTGGTCGGGTGCAGCCGAGGGAGCAAGAGATGATAGCAAGGTGGTGTGGTTTGGAGTTGAGGCTTGTATGCACATATATATAGCTCTTCTTTAAGGATAATACCCTTTAGTTCTTATGTCTACAAGGAATATGCTTGTCTCCTTGAGACAAGATTGTTGGGGAAAGTGGGGCAAAGAAGGAGAAAAGGGTGGCTTTGGTCGAGAGGAGGGGAGCACGGAGGGGGGGGGGGTAGGTGATTAGCGGTTAGGTGTTACCCGCTAGTTCAAATCCGGTATAATACCTGTCTGTCGTTATTTTTCCGTTCATTGTTATGTGTCGGGTATGAGTCGTTTAAACAAAATAATGTGAGTTTAGTAGTTCGGGTAAAACACGTGTCCGTCTCATGTGTTTTGAATTATATTTCATTCAAGTGGGTATTCTTTACTATAAAATATATAAAGAGAATGTTTCTAGATGTTTAAATATTATTTTTGGTCTATCACCAACGTGATATGTGGTTTGTCGTGTCTCCAAAATTTCTAACATTTTGTGTATAGTTGCGTGTTGGTTGGACTCTACTGGACCAAGTTAGACCTAATAAATTAAAATTAGTCTAATATGCATGGTTTCGTGTAATTATATTTAGATAATTACGTGGTAAAATTACTAGTTGTCACATCCTCCCCAAGTTAGAAGAATTTCGTCCGGAAATTAAGTTGGTGTTATCTGTAGTTGATGTCTCGTTGAACAACTACGAATACTTAAGTCTCATCTGGTATTTGTGTTTCTAGGTGACTTTTGGTCCTCGTTTAGAGTTCCATCAGACTTTCACTATAGGGATGCGACCTTGTTTCAGTTTCTTACTACTAGTTGTTCCACAAAGTGGAGTTTGTCGTCGACTTGAATCTCCTTATGTGGTATAAGGGTTTCATCTAATAAGCACTTCACATGGAATGTGTCGTGTACACCACTGAGTTGTTGGGGTGGCTTGAGTCGGTAAGCCATAGGACCTATTCAAAAGGTCTGATGTATCAGGGATTGAGTTTACCTCATTTCCCAAATCTAACGACCCCTTTCCAAGGCGAGACTCTTAATAGTATGTTGTCTCCAACATGGAATTCCCAGGGTTGGCGTTCTTATTTCTGAAATTCACGTTTCTATTACACATTAATTCCCTAAATGTATTAAGAGCTATTATTGACTTCATTGTCAATGTGAAATTTGACATCGAAGTGAATTTCCTTTTGTAGTATAGGTAATGAGTCTTTAGACAAACGTTCATTGCACTATGCATAAATTATGTCATGCAAGCTGCCGAATTTCCCGAGGCAACTTGAGTTCATATGCTGCAGAACCGATTCTATCCAGAATCTTAATTGTTTCGACTTATCCTAGGGCGGTTTCTCGTTCTTGCCTAAATAGAGCTATACTATTTTTGATGATATCTTATGACAGAACCTTGTCATCAACTTGAAGTTATAGAGGTTTCCTCATGGTAGTCGGCATAATATACTTAACTACCTTTGATTGATCAACCCTGTCTCCTACTTCAGGAGTTTCACTGATCAATCCTTAAATGGTTTCCGAAGCGTTAAGTTGGTTACTCCTAACTTAGTCCATTGTGCGAGGATTTGACGTTTTCGTCAATATCACTCTGTATAGTGTGCAATTTTCTATGACATTCCATTAGTCGAGCATTCTAGCTCCCATTAGGATCATCTTCATAAGTCATATGGGTATCCTCAATGGTTTGAATCGTGCTTTCTCTTTGTCCATTTTTCAGAAATATCTAAAGATGTTCACTCACAAGCATGTTCTTATGTCTTTCTTCTATCCCTTTTGAAGTAAGATATCTATCATTATCGGGGATAATGATTATGTACTTTTGGTTTAGCTAATACCTTGACATACAGTCTAGTCGACTCTCCTAGTTTTGAAATCTTTCATATAAGACGATAGTATACCTACTTCTGGTTAATCGATTCATGATATCCCACATGGTTTATGATGTTTTGATGTGCCTTTAACACCGATTAGGCAAATCTAGACGTATAAAGCAATTTCTTTCTTTATACTTAGTAGAATTCCGTAAGGTCTTTGTACATTTCGTCCGTTCCTGCAGATACGGAGCACTTAGACTCGAGCTAAATCCAATCTTGATTTTTCTATGATCCACGTTCTGGTCTTGAATTATCCTAGATCTAGACACTAAGTAATACTCTAGACTCTCTTAAACTACACTACTACTAACCGGCAAGTGAACCGATCGACTCTAGTAAAGCTAAGTAAGTCCGGATATCGAACCCACGAGACTCTATTAAATTACGCTAACGACTCTATCTAGACCTAGACTGACACGGACACGACACTAACCATTTTTATTGTTTGAGGGGGGGGGGGGTGTTTACTAAAAATCCTAAAATTGAAATTAAAGTTAATTAAGCTAAAGTACGAAATAGATTAAGGTTGAATTCAGTAGAGATGAATGACTACCTAGACTAGAATCCTGATTGATTTAGGAATGGATTTTCTAATGGTATTAAAGTGCTATGGAACCAGGATCTTTGTGTACTAAACCCTAAGAAATCTCAGCTAAGACCTCCCGACCCTTCTCAGGAAGAAACCTAGGAGACTCTACAAAGTCGTTATGAACACCGGCTGTTAGACTTTCTTTCAGTCCTCTAACGTCTCTAAAAGTGCCCTAACATGACAACCTACCACTCAGCACAGAAGTCTAAGGCAACTATGGGTTCCAACTTGGTTTAA
Organism: Smallanthus sonchifolius; assembly: GCA_023525975.1. Lineage (NCBI taxonomy): Eukaryota > Viridiplantae > Streptophyta > Magnoliopsida > Asterales > Asteraceae > Smallanthus > Smallanthus sonchifolius. The sequence goes on along the minus strand of CM042033.1, from coordinate 55,081,510 downwards.
TAGACACAAGAATGACAATGGAACTAAGACCGGCTTCTCTCAAAACCTAACTTAGCTATATGTTAAACCGTGACCTTCTAACAAACTCGAACCTCTCAGCGACAAGTTAAGCAGAAAACCTAGTTCTAATTGTATTTTAATTACTATTTTTAAGGCTAGTGGCCAATTTACCCAAAGATTTCTGAACCCGCAAAGACTCGATAATCAACACAAACCCATTACATGAAAGACATTCACCAAAGTTTGTGTAAAACAGTAAACAATCAACAATCAAAGCTAGATACGCATATGCACCAAATTAGAAGTTCCAAAGTTTATTACTTTTTTGAGATTAATCCATAAACACAATAAAGTCCAAAAAAATCCAAACTTTATTCAATCTTTCATCTAATCTAGGTAGTTTAAGAGTTTTAGCCAAGCATCATGGTAATAAAAATCAAAGCACAATGTTTAACAAAGGAATTCATAATTAAAAGAATGAAAACACAAGAATAGGGAAAACCGGATGATAAAACCCGAATGTTCTTCTTTCCTAAGCTTCCGTCTTCAACCGAGTGATTCCCGTGAGTTAGAATACTTCAAAAATCCCAGAACTTGCTGCAAAATTCGCCCTCAAGAAACCCTATTCGTCACTAGGTTAAACTTTTTTTCTTTAAGATGTTTATATATGATTTTCAGCAACAATTCTGCAGCAGCAACATCCTGGGCCGAATAATACCCCCGTCGCGTCGCGCGACAGGAATCCCACCTAGGCGTCGCGTGGCGCGGCGCCTTCACTTCCGGGCATTACAATTCCAAGGCTACGCGTTGCGCGTATCTTCCCTCCTCAGGGGTGTCGCGTGGCGCGTAACCCTGTTTCTGCCAGATTTTCTCTTTTTTTCCGTTCCCGTTCAGCTCCAACTCGACCCGATTCCAACCGTTAACTCTTTTCAGCATATTTTGACTGTTTTTCGCTTCTTTCAGCAACCGGGACCTGCACAAACACAAACTATCAAAAGGAACTAATCTAACTACGAAAACGCAACGAAACTATACGAAAATTATACAAACTCTAAACGATAAATAGATGTATTTTGCAATACATCAAATATCCCCACGCTTACTCTTTTTTCGTCCCCGAAAAGGAATTATGCAAACGGAATCAGAGACGGATAGATATTCGGGCCAAAAGCTATTTTACTTATTAGAGTCAAAACTTGTGTTAGCCGCGATTGCAAATATACTTATCCCTTTAAACCCAAGTCCGGTTCCAGGCCCTTATCATGCAATTTTAGTTCAAGTGCGGTCAATCTACCTAGGGTCTCACATTAGAAGCCACAGCCCACCTAATCCCACCTCAAGCTTATAGAACAAAAGGAACAATCACTGGACCACTTCCTAACCGTTTTATACCAAAATCAAGAGAATTTGAAATCAATTTTTTTTTTCTTTGAGCTTAGACCTTGCTTCACCTAACCCAGAGGCTGTCTCAATCAGAGTCATCATCCCCGAGAGTGACAACGTGAGCGTCGGTAATTTTGCAATTTTGTTTCGACACATCCCAGAGGCATTCTAAGTCAGAGTCACCATCCCAGACGAAGATTACGTAGTCCTGCGCTACTTTTCTTAGTTTCTAGCTCATTTATTCTATTTTTTTATGATTAGATATTCTAACAATTTTAGCTTATAACGGCATTTCTTATACTATTATTGGCGGTTTCAATTTCCCATTTTTCCTAGATGAGAATCCACTAGTAGACCGACAATTAAGGTATATTTAGATCAAAGGAACCTAAAACCGAACCGAGCCTATTCACATATCCCAAACTAGACACAAGCTCGACTATATTAATCTATATTATCATTATTTGAACCCGAACAAAAACCCCTCTTTTCTATCATTTTCCGTTTTATTTTGCAAACTTCTTTATTCAAAAGACATTTTCAAATTTTTACTTTTTTTTTCCCATAAAATTGGAACAACCGTATAGCATTCCATTCGCGGCTGAAACCGAAAATAAAGTGAAAAATAACAATCGTGCATATAAGTAAACCCAAGACCCAAAAACTACTAAAATTAAAACGACTCCAAACACAAGACTCAATGTACACTACCCTCTCCCGACACTTTAATTGTCCCAATTAAGAGCCAAGTGCCTACCAAACCGAACATTGAGTCCAAACTTGCGTAAATAAATGTCCTTTAGTGATAAAATCTGAATTTAAGTCGGAAAAAAAAAATCCCGCCTAGTAAAAGGAGGTTTTAACCAGTTAAAATCGCAAAGCAAGTTCGGATTTTTCATGGCAATGTGATATAGCAAATCAGTTCAATGGCAATAACATACCCAAACCATGCCTCCCGCAACCAGAAAACACTAACATTCGGCTAACCCATGACATAGAACCAACCCGACAGGAACCGACACCTAAAATAAGCAAAACTAGACTCATACCTAGCTAATAAACGACTACTATACAGAAAAATACAAGAAAACAAACCGGATTCGTGAAGAACAAGCTAAAAAATTCATCTTTTTAAGTGGAGAAGGTTGGTCCCGTGTTTGGTGGATTTAGCGGCTAATTGGGTGAAACTGACGGTTAAAATGGATGGGGATGTGAAATGGGTGATGTGGGTGTAATTTGGGAGTAAAATGGTGAAGAATGGAGGTGGTTATGGCTGAAATGGGTGGTTCACGGTTGGGGTTTCGCGAGTTAGGGTTTGGAGAGGTTTTGGGGAAAAAGCTGAAGCAATAGGTTATAATGTGGGAATGGGGGCCTTCGCGTAGCGCGTAGCACGAATGGAGGTAGCGTCGCGCATCGCGGCACATTCTTGAATCACGGCTCTGAAATGGGGTACTACGCGTAGCGCGTAGTACCCTGTGATTATGGGTCGCGTGACGCGAACACCAGTTTTTCACAGAAAGTTTCGATATTTTGAGGCTCTCTTGCCTTAGAAAATTTTTGCACTATACCCAAACCTCCCAAAAACCAATCCCAAATATTTTCTAACACTGGGAATTACCTGGAACTCTGTTTTCTCGCCAATCCTTCCACATCCTAGGTAATGAAATCTTGCAAATGACTCGAAACACAAAAACAAAAACCGAAACTCTACCAAAAACTATGTTAGCTACGAAAGATAATAAAAATAAAATAAAATACAACCGGTACAAACTCTACACTTGAGGTTTCCCTCAAAACACTAATCGGTGACGGTAGGTGGGTCCTCAAGAGGAATTTCTTCCTCCTCGGTGGTGTCGATGGGACCTCCTAAGTAATGTTTCAAGCGATGTCCGTTCACCTTCCATGAACCTCCGTCAACTTCGTCATACAACTCAATGGTACCGTATGGAAACACCTCCTTTACCACATACAGTCCGGTCCATCTAGATTTCAACTTTCTGGCTATCAATTTCAATCTCGAATTGAACAAAAGCACTTTATCACCTACTTGAAACTCCTTCAACTGTCGCAACCTCCTATCATGCAATGTCTTCGTCTTCTCTTTTATACTCCAAGATCGTTCGTAGGCGGTATCTCTAAGAGCCTCTAACTCATGGATTTGAAAGAATCTCCTCCTAGCGGCTTCGGTAAGGTCAAAGTTGACGGTTTTTAGAGCCCAAAGCGCTCGGTGCTCTAGTTCTACCGGAAGATGGCACGCTTTTCCATACACAATCATGAAGGGTATGGTTCCTAACGGTGTTTTGTAGGCGGTGCGGAATGCCCACAATGCATCATCTAGCTTTTCCGACCAATCCTTCCTACTTTTTCCTACCGTTTTCTCTAAAATCATCTTCACCCCTCGGTTTGCATTCTCTACTTGGCCACTAGTTTGCGGGTGGTATGCGGTAGAAAGATGGTGAGTGACCCCGTAGCGTGCTAATGCCTTCCTCATGACGGAATTGCAAAAGTGCATACCACGGTCACTTATGATGGCCTTAGGAACACCGAAGCGTGTGAATAGCTTCTTGAGGAATCTCACCACCACTCGGGCATCATTAGTAGGCAAAGCTTGAGCTTCCACCCACTTAGAGACATAGTCAATAGCCACGAGGATGTACCTATTCCCACTCGAAGAGGGGAAAGGTCCCATGAAATCAATACCCCAAACTTCGAAGATTTCAAGAACTTGAATGGGATTTTGAGGCATTTCATCCTTGGATGAGATGTTGCCGGTACGTTGGCAACGGTCACATGTACTAACAAACTCTACGGCATCTTGAATTACCGAGGGCCAATAGAAACCAGTATCAAAAACCTTTTGTGCGGTGACATTCGGCCCATGATGGCCTCCCGTTAAACCCTCATGCACATGTCTAAGGATATCCAACCCTTCCTCTTTCGAAACACACCTCTTAAGTACTCGATCACCACCTATCCTAAAGAGGTACGGATCATCCCATATGTATTTCCTAGCATCCCTAAGAAACTTCTTTTTCCCGTTGGTGGGACATACCCTTCACAATGTCCCCGTTTGCTAAATAGTTTGCTAAGTCCGAAAACCATGGAAAACCCTCTAACTCGGCTCGAACGAAATCTATGGATTCGTGAGGGAATTTGTCTCCTATGGCATCCTTACTAATTTCCTCTCTCTTAGGGTCCTCTAAACGTGACAAGTGGTCGGCGGCTATGTTCTCCACTCCCTTTTTATCCTTAATTTCAATGTCGAACTCGGAGAGCAAAAGAATCCATCTAATGAAGCGTGGTTTGGCGTCTTTCTTTTGAAAGAGAAAACGCAAGGCGGATGGTCGGTGAAAACTATGGTTTTGGAGAGCACGAGATATTGGCGGAACTTATCAAACGACAATACTACGGCTAAGAGTTCCTTTTCCGTGGTGGTATAGTTCTCTTGAGCATCATTTAGAGTTTTGCTCGCGTAGTAGATCGGATGAAAGTGTTTCTCGATTCGTTGGCCCAATACCGCACCTACGGCATAGTCACTCGCATCGCACATTAGCTCAAAGGGCAAGTTCCAATTGGGCGAAACAAGGATGGGGGCACTAATGAGTTTTTCCTTCAAAAAGTTGAAGGCTTTGATGCATTCCTCGTCAAAGACGAAAGGTACATCCTTTTCAAGGAGTCGGGTCATGGGGCGTGTGATCTTAGAAAAATCCTTAATGAAACGCCTATAGAAGCCCGCATGACCAGGGAAGCTTCGAACGGACTTGACACTAGTGGGTGGAGGCAATCTACTTATGGTATCTATCTTGGGTCTATCCACCTCTATCCCCTCTCGCGACACTTTATGACCTAAGACGATCCCCTCCGTCACCATAAAGTGACACTTCTCCCAATTAAGCATAAGGTTGGTCTCTATACATCTCTTAAGCATCCTATCAAGATTAAGGAGACACTGATCAAAGGAGGTACCATAAACCGAGAAGTCATCCATAAAGACCTCCATAGAAGTCTCAAGCATGTCTTGGAATATAGCAACCATGCATCTTTGGAATGTAGCCGGAGCGTTGCATAACCCGAAAGGCATGCGGCGATACGCATAAGTGCCATAGGGGCATGTGAACGTCGTTTTATCTTGATCCTCCGGTGCGATGGGGATCTGATAATAACCCGAAAATCCATCGAGAAAATAGTAAAACTGTTGACCCGCTAGACGCTCCAACATTTGGTCAATGAACGGCAAAGGGAAATGGTCTTTCCAGGTGGCGTCATTCAACTTGCGATAGTCGATGCACACACGCCAACCGGTAACAGTACGAGACGGGATTAGTTCGTTCTTTTCATTCATGATCACCGTCATCCCACCTTTCTTTGGGACAACTTGGGTTGGACTAACCCACGGTGAGTCGGAAATGGGGTAGATCACCCCGGCATCTAACAACTTAAGCACTTCCTTCTTAACAACCTCTTGCATGTTCGGATTAAGGCGCCGTTGAGGTTGCACCACCGGCTTATATTCATCTTCCATGAGTATCCGGTGGGTACAATAGGCGGGGCTTATGCCCTTTATGGCCGAAAGTCGCCATGCAATGGCCTCCCTATTCTCTCTCAACACCTCTAGTAACCTACCCTTTTCCCCCTCCTCTAACTTAGATGAAATAATGACGGGCAAATCTGACCCCTCACCAAGGAAAGCATACTCTAAGTGGGATGGTAAGACTTTAAGCTCTAATGGGGCGATTTTCTCTACGGGTGTATTCTCACTGTCGCGTTTCATCTCACTCAACTCTAACACTTCGGGAACATACTCTCCCTCTCCTTCCTCAATCTCACTCACAAATTCCTCCACTAGATCGGCTCCACTAATATAATCAAAACAATGGTCTACGCATGATAAGAAGGATTCTATGAAATCGACCGAATGACAAGGACTACTATGATCGTCAGAGCCGCTAGGGTGCTCCATGGAACGTGCTACCTCAAAAGTGACTCTCTCCTCACCGACGTGGAGTGTAATCTTACCGTCAAAGACATCAATGATGGCCTTTGCGGTGCTCAAGAATGGGCGTCCTAGAATGATAGGAACTCTCTCATCAGCTTCCATATCAAGAATGACAAAGTCTACGGGAAAGACGAACTTGTCGACTTTAACTAAAAGGTTTTCGACTATGCCACGCGGGTATTTCACGGATCTATCGGCTAAGGACAACGACATGCGAGTAGGGGACAACTCTCCTAGGCCTAACCTCTCGTACATGGAATATGGCATGAGGTTTATACTCGCTCCTAGATCGGCTAAGGCCCTATACTTGGTATCACTCCCGAACAAGCATGGAATGGTGAAAAGGCCCGGATCCGTCAATTTTTCCGGGACCTTATTCAAGATTACGGCGGAACACCCCCCACTAAGAGGGATGTTAGAGACCTCTCCTAACCTATCCTTACGCTTTAGAAGGTCCTTTAGGAATTTGGCGTATTTAGGCATGGATTGAAGGGCTTCTATGAACGGAAGATTGATCCTAAGTTGCTTGAAGATCTCTAGGAATTTCCCGTACTCTTTGGAGTAAGTTTGGTTTTTAAGACGGGATGGGTATGGGGCACGGGAAAGATAAGGAACGGGTGATGGAACGACTTGTTGGGTTGTTTCTGTGCACTACTCTCGACTTGAGGCTCCTCGATGTGTGCGGTACTTGCTGGGTTTAACCTAGATTGCACTTTACCGGGAATCTCCATCTCAATCTCCTCATCTACGGGTTCCTCATCCTCTACCTCTACACTCTCGGGTATCACTACCTCTCCTAAGGTCCTACCACTACGGGTCGAGATTGCCTTCAATTGGCCGGACGGGTTCGGCTTTGTGTTGCCCGAAAATTGACCGGGTGGTCGTTCTTGCAGCTGGCGTGCAATGTCCCCGACCTGCCTTTGAAGGTCCAAGAAATTAGAATGGTTATTCTTGAGGTAGGTAGCATGTTCTTCTAAGGTTCGTTGGGTGGACTGGTCCTTAACTAGAATTTGGGATAACATAGCTTTAATCTCGTCTAGACCACTACCCAAATCTTGATTTTTTGAACCCTGATTATTTGACCCCCCACTATTGAACTGACCTCCTGTATTTGAACCTGACCCCGAACTACCAAACTGACCCTGCTGATTCGAAACCCCACTTGAATAGAAACCTGGCCCTCTGCTTTGATACTGGCCTGATGGGAAACCAGGGGAATTACCGGAAGAGCGGAAATTATTATTACTACGCAAGTTAGAGTTATTATTAAATGGGTTAGTGGGACCTCGGTTTTGACCTGCGATGTACTCGACCTGTTCTAGGGTAAGTGTTGGACAATTTGGTTGTTGGCCATTTGGAAATAGGGTGGCGGACTCGGAGGACGGGAAGTAGGTGGGGAGCTATGGGGGTGAAGACCTCGGTGTGAAGTCAAAGCTTGGTGGTAATGATTGGGATGTAGAGTCAGAAAAGGCGAAAGATGAAGATGAAGGAGTACTAACCTTTAGAGAAAAAGACGAGAAGGAAGACTTGTCCGTAGGCGGCTTCGGCGGAGGTCCTTGCGAACGCGTATGGGGCATCCACTGAAAAACCGGAAAACAAACAAGTAAGTAGACTCAAAAACTAGACTCAACAAAAACAAAAATATAAAACAACTACGACTAAGTAGACTCCTACGACTCAAACACAATTAGCACGTATAAGATATCAAATAAGTCCAAATAAAGTAATTAACACAATTGCCAAGAGTCCCCGGCAACGGCGCCAAAAACTTGATGTTCTAAAAGTAATCTAGTAAAAATAAACTAAATTATCCAAGATCTAGACACTAAGTAATACTCTAGACACTCTTAAACTACACTACTACTAACCGGAAAGTGAACCGATCGACTCTAGTAAAGCTAAGTAAGTCCGGATATCGAACCCACGAGACTCTATTAAATTACGCTAACGACTCTATCTAGACCTAGACTGACACGGACACGACACTAACCATTTTTATTGTTTGAGGGGGGGGGGGGTTTACTAAAAATGCTAAAATTGAAATTAAAGTTAATTAAGCTAAAGTACGAAATAGATTAAGGTTGAATTCAGTAGAGATAAATGACTACCTAGACTAGAATCCTGATTGATTTAGGAATGGATTTTCTAATGGTATTAAAGTGCTATGGAACCAGGATCTTTGTGTACTAAACCCTAAGAAATCTCAGCTAAGACCTCCCGACCCTTCTCAGGAAGAAACCTAGGAGACTCTACAAAGCCGTTATGAACACCGGCTGTTAGACTTCCTTTCAGTCCTCTAACGTCTCTAAAAGTGCCCTAACATGACAACCTATGGGTTCTAACTTGGTTTAATAGACACAAGAATGACTAGGGAACTAAGACCGGCTTTTCTCAAAACCTACCTTAGCTATATGTTAAACTGTGACCTTCTAACAAACTCGAGCCTCTCAGCGACAAGTTAAGCAGAAAACCTAGTTCTAATTGTATTTTAATTACTGTTTTTAAGGCTAGTGGCCAATTTACCCAAAGATTTCTGAACCCGCAAAGACTCGATAATCAACACAAACCCATTACATGAAAGACATTCACCAAAGTTTGTGTAAAACAGTAAACAATCAACAATCAAAGCTAGATACACATATGCACCAAATTAGAAGTTCCAAAGTTTATTACTTTTTTGAGATTAATCCATAAACACAATAAAGTCCATAAAAATCCAAACTTTATTCAATCTTTCATCTAATCTAGGTAGTTCAAGAGTTTTAGCCAAGCATCATGGTAATAAAAATCAAAGCACAATGTTTAACAAAGGAATTCATAATTAAAAGAATGAAAACACAAGAATAGGGAAAACCGGATGATAAAACCCGAATGTTCTTCTTTCCTAAGCTTCCGTCTTCAACCGAGTGATTCCCGTGAGTTAGAATACTTCAAAAATCCCAGAACTTGCTACAAAATTCGCCCTCAAGAAACCCTATTCGTCACTAGGTTAAACTTTTTTTCTTTAAGATGTTTATATATGATTTTCAGCAACAATTCTGCAGCAGCAACATCCTGGGCCGAATAATACCCCCGTCGCGTCGCGCGACAGGAATCCCACCTAGGCGTCGCGTGGCGCGGCGCCTTCACTTTCGGGCATTACAATTCCAAGGCTACGCGTGGCGCGTATCCTCCCTCCTCAGGGGTGTCGCGTGGCGCGTAGCCCTGTTTCTGCCAGATTTTCTCTTTTTTTCTGTTCCCATTCAGCTCCAACTCGACCCGATTCCAACCGTTAACTCTTGTCAGCATATTTTGACTATTTTTCGCTCCTTTCAGCAACCAGGACCTGCACAAACACAAACTATCAAAAGGAACTAATCTAACTACGAAAACGCAACGAAACTATACGAAAATTATACAAACTCTAAACGATAAATAGATGTATTTTGCAATACATCAATCCACGTTCTGGTCTTGAATTAGTGAACTTCAATACTTAGGTTCCCATTTTGATTCTTCCCCGCCAAGAATCCATTCTTTGAGTCAGTATTCCTTGTTGTTTCTTTTGTGCATTCATCCTTTAGGACTAATATCTCTAACGTATACCCTTAGATGGCGTTTGACTATTTCCCTAACCGCTTAATGTGTTAGGTACTATATCGGTTTCATTTCAGATGATAATGAATTTCCCATTCATATTCTCAGAATGATTCTTCCTTCTCTATTTTGACGCGTAATGAGTATTTTCTACTCGGAGCTATATTGGGGACCCTCGTGGTCGGTGATAATGAGACATTTAACAATGTCTCTGAATCTTAAGTCTACAAAGCTACGGTTCTAAAATTTTCAAACTAAAGGTAGCGTTGTTCTCTTCATCTACTATGATTTAACGAAGCACAATCACACATAACCAATACCTTAACACGATGCAGTCAGTTATTTAGGAAGAGGTGAATCTCATGCACGGGTTTACTTCCGTTTTAGTAAGCTACAATGCTATCTCTTGATTTTCTTACTACTTATCCATTATCAGCGATGCCTAAATTCTGAAAGTTTCTCCTGCATTGTTGGTAAAAGCCAACAAACTTAAGAGATTTTTCATTCTCCGTCGATGTCTCACACGTTCTCCACCATTTCTATTGTTTTACGTGAATGTCTCTCGTTCACATACCAAGAAAATGTATTTCCTGAAGTCGAGATTCACATTTAGAGAATTTAGCGCAAAATTTCTCCTTTATGAAAAACTTTGAAGACTAATTTATGAAGGCGTTCAAGATCTTCCTGTCTTGAATAGTTTAAGATGTCATAACGTCATCAACTTATCTTAAATAGGGTTTACAACTTGATTCCTTAAAGTATGTAAACACTTCAAATTCAAACGTCAATAGAAATTTGTAGTTTAATATCGAGTCCTAAGGGCTGTCTTGGTTATGATGCTCTACTGAATTCTCAATTGATGTCATCTTCGCTTAAAGTCGGTCTAAGTCTATCCTTAAAGTTGATTCACCGATTGTCGCCCCTTAGGAGAGGGTACCGGTTCCTTTCTTGTCAACTTGTGTCGTCCTCAGTGACTAATACTTTCTCTAAAGTCTAAACAAATAATCTTTCTTGAAATATGTATCCCTAGTCCGGTAGTTCTTGTAACTGGTTGGATAATCATAACATTTCAGTGGTTGCTAAGTGCCAGGGGAAAGTTTTGGCAATTCTTTAAGAACACTTCTAGTTAGTCGTGCGTATCGAGAATGTCGTGTACATGTTTCTCCTTGAGTTACCTCTTAGTCATAAAGGTTTATTAAACTTGAATATGCTTCCTCATGCATTTCGGAGTCCTTACACGAAGTAGTTTTTCAAACTTGTTCTGAATCCTTTCGTTTAGTCACAAGTGTCTCACCGTTCGATAGAAGGGTTCGAAAGATCTTTTCGTGACATGTGACTTTGATTCAGCTCCCGGGTTTATCAATCCTTAGTTTGTCACTTGTAGGTGTCCTACAGACTACTTGATTCTTGATCGATCAAAATTCAACCTAGTTGAATATATTTATCGACTCTAGTGTCAAACGATTTAGGTACAAACTAAGAGTACTAACATCTCATTCATCCCATCATTGATTTAAGGTTCATAATAATAACCTCCAACATAAGATATAGTTCACATTCAAAAGTTAGTGGTTTTTGTTCTTAGCTTAATTTGTAATCTATGGTTCCCGGTTTAGCCTCGGGCACATGTGCTTGAGATGATCGGTGCTGTCGCACTCGAAGCATGCTCTCTTGCACTGTCCCTTCATGTGCTCTACCTTCTAGCATAGCTAGTGCAATTATGATAGTTGCATTTATTGTACCTTAACCATGGCCTATTGTTTCATCTTGTGTACAAAAGTCTCATAATTCTGTGTTGTCTCTTGCTTCTTGTCATTCAGAGTATCCTCATTGACCAGTCCTTTTTGATTACTCCCTCCTTAACTAAAGCTCTAGTTTTCCACAACTCATTTGTTAGGTCTCATACCATTAGAATGGTGTCTACCAGGGCGGTAGATTCAACAGTCATGACTGTACTATGAATATGAGGATTCAAGTCCATGAGATACTGATTGGCCTTCAAGGCTTTTGAGGTCACCATGGGTGGTAGTAGACTTAATAGTTCGTGGAATCTGCTTGAGTATGCTCGATGTTCTTCATCGATCACGGTTAGATTCCGTAACTCTGGTTGTATTTCTCTCTCAGGGTAGTATCCTTTAAGGAGTAGAGTATTGAACTCATCCCTAGGCAATAAATTTTTGGATGCCTTGAGTTTGTATTTGTGCATTCCTCCATGCTAATGCTTCACATTGAAGTGAACGAGTAGTGTACCTCACTTGTTGGTTGTTAGAACATCCACTGGTGTTGATAATCGTATCTTACCTATTTGGGGGTTTTAGTGATTCCTTTCATTCCATGAAAGTCCTTTGGTTTGTAGGACCGAAGGGTTTCATAGGAACATCCTTTCTCATACGTATAAGTATGGGGTTTACTAGTAACCATCTGCTGTTGCTCCGATACTTCGGATGGCCTTAACGATTTATGTACTAAGGGTAGCAAGCTCATCTATCATTCCTCGTATAACGAGTGGATCCACGGATGACAACTCGTTCTCTGGGTCAGGTTCATTTGCTCATTGGGGTGACGTATTCTCTATGTATGTCAATGTACTAGCGCTCATGTCATACTGAGCACCGGGATGATGTAGTAATAGATTTAAGTACATTATACTCCCGCTAGTACTTTGAAGATCCTTTGCTTCAATGCTTTCAACTGTTAACATGACTAGTCTAGTACAAGGTTTCTTGGGTAACCACGACACAAGACTATCATAGTCGAATAGAAGTGTAACCCTAATGTCTAGACTCAATAGGGTGTAATAGGATAGGCACAAGCCTAAGGATGTGTTTCTGGATTATAGATAGGATAAGGTAGAAAGGATATGGACTTCTTTCGTTGAGTGTCCATGCTAATCCCGACATCATACAACATTGCTTCGGGTCACTAGGTTGTACAGGACCAAGTCCTTACTTCCATTATGTGTCTTGTTTTCCTATCTAACGGCCATTTCTTGAGTTGCCAATAACTCATGGTCGATCAGGTCCTTCTTGTTGGTCGTGCGTTCCATCACTTCCCGTTGATAGTAGAGATGAGTACTATGTATGTGTCCCAACTCCTATGTATTTCCAAATGTTTCACTATTTCCATTCCACGTATGAAACTATGGTGGTAGTGTTGTCTTATCAAAGACGCGTTTGAGTGGTAGGTTGGTTTACTCTATAAACCTTGTGTACTTTACCGGTATGACCTTCCAGTTGTATTCTCCTTTCAGGTATGGAGGGTTAGAAGTCAGAGTTTGGCTCTTACTTCTATCGGGAAAGGAACTGTTACCGAAGAGTTCTGATAGTTCTTCCTCGTTGTGTCTTGAGAAGAGGATCAACTGCGAAGTTGACGATGGCATAGCATAGGTAGATACATCAAGTATATAAGTATATAGATATACTATATATATAAAAAGTTTCCGTATGTCAGGTCTAAATGCATGGTATGATATGTAATGTGCTCACTTCCTATGATTCACTGATTTTAACTTAATACTGTGCTGACTATCCTGTCTTAGATGTAGCTCACACAACATGATCATCCATAAATCATGTGTATTTAAATTTACCCTTACGTTGCGCACCCGTAAGTGTAAATTTACTTACATAATCATTCTAGCTTTTCCTATAATGTGCCTTTGATTACAACAAACGACTTCTAATGCATTCATAATCAAAGGTTTCAAGTTGTTACAAGAAAACATAAATTTCTTCCATATAGTTGTTACATGCCAAAGGTACCGTACTTAAATTCCAAAGTATACGGATTTTCATACAACAGGTTTGTCGGCTATGACCTAGGTGTCCCTAGGCTATTCCGGGATGTCTCTAAGAGATGTTCTATGTGCGTGCACGCCCATGCACCATGATTCTAGTTACCTGAGAAATACATACTAAAATGTCAATATAAAGTTAGTGAGTTCACATGTTTAAGTAAGTAGAAAAGTATGTTTCCTTTAGACTACGAGATTTCCCAGTATGTTTAGCATTGTTAATCAAACAATACTTATGCATGAGCATTACCGACACTTGACATTTATGTATGATGTACCCGTCACTTGACTGAGTAACTGATCTGCCACGTCCAATGTTTTGTCATGAAACATTGTAAGTATGAGTATGGACAGTATGCACCCGATTTGACCTCCAATCAAGGTTAGCGCGACTAACCACGGGTGGGGGTGTCAACTAAGATAGATCTATTCATGCGTTCCACGTCTAAACTAGCTAACGGTTATAGTATTCCCGGGGACTTAGCATGACAGTAAGAGCTCATGCAACAATCAGTATGTACTCGTATCCAAATATGAGCTATGTATTCTACCCCGTATGTTTAAAATCATTTAAGTTATAGTAAATGGGGCTGTGAACACTCACCGTATCCAACGAGGTGGTGAGTGATGATGTATGCAGTAAGTCCAACAAGTATCCGACTTATCCATACCCTTAATTATTTAAGACATCTTAGGTCCTATGTAGTTGTTTAAGTGTGGATTGGTCACATGACCAATACCCTGAAGTCTTGACCCTTGCTTTGTAATAACCTACAATGGTCCGACCAGATCGCCGTTGATGATATATCTTGTCGTTAAAGTTGTTATATTTATTAAAGTCCCTTTAATAAATACTATGGTTTGGTCTCGTAGTTGTCAATATTTCGTTTTCAGTTTAAGTCATTTATTATGACAATAAATATATTATATATATTTATTATAAAAAATAGTTACACAAGTGTTATAAAGTAATTATTGTATTACTTTATTTTTCTAAACTATTTTCAATTACTCTTACCCATTTATGCGTTTCTATAAAAACATTAATTATTAATTTTAACAGAAATTAATATATATGTAATTCATAGATGTAATCCAATTTTATAAAATAAATTATAAAATTTTCATATCCATTTTTGCTTGTGATAATAATAATGAAACAATTTTATTATTATTATTATATATGTCATCTTTTTCCAATTAAGAGGTTTACGTAATATATTTATGTATCTTTATTTTGTAAAATAAGTTATAAAATATTACACCCATCCTTTTCTTGCATTAATAACCATAATAAAGTAAATTATTATTTATTTATGTTATATAATTATTATTAATCTAAAATAACACTTTAGGGTTTTTATCCTTTATAATTTAAAACCCGTCTTTTATATGTTAAAAACTCATTATTTAAAATACGATTTCTGGTTATAACTTATTATATCACTAACTAATTTTTATGTTAAAATAAGTTAGTCGAATGCTCACGTAAATAGTCGTGGGAAGGTGACGGAGTTTATGCGAGACCCGGTTTCTCCTCATGACGTCCCGTATCACCCGGTTAGCTCCCGAAATAACCCGTATCATCTGGTTAGCTCGCGAAATAACCCGTATCACCCAGTTAGCTCCCGAAATAACCCATATCAATCGGTGGAGCTTGGTTCTTGTTTCCCGAAAGCCGCAAGGGTGGCGTGGGGCTGCTGTGAGTGGGGTGGCGGTGTACGACGGTGATCGGTGAAGGCGGTGCGGGACTGTGGTTGGCACGTAGAGGAGGATGGTAAAGGTGGTGGGTGATGATGGTGGTGGTTTATGGTGTGGTGGCGTGATGATGGTGATGTTGTTGTTGTTGAAAACCAAAGAGGGAGAGGGTGTTTCGGTGGAGAGCAAGCCAAGAGGGAGAGTGGGAGGGGTGGTGGCTCACGGTAGATTGATGAGGGTGATGGTGTTAGTGGTGGACAGTGGAGTGGCGTGGTGTTGCTGTTGTGGTTGATGGCTGCAAGGGAGGGAGGTGTAGGTTTGGTCGGGTGCAGCCGAGGGAGCAAGAGATGATAGCAAGGTGATGTGGTTTGGAGTTGGGGCTTGTATGCACATATCGTCTTTAAGGATAATACCCTTTAGTTCTTATGTCTACAAGGAATATGCTTGTCTCCTTGAGACAAGATTGTTGGGGAAAGTCGGGCAAAGAAGGAGAAAAAGGTGGCTTTGGTCGAGAGGAGGGTAGCACGGAGGGGGGGGGGGGGGTTAGGGGGTAGGGTGTAGGTGATTAGTGGTTAGGTGTTATTTTTCGGTTCGTTGTTATGTGTCGGGTATGAGTCGTATAAACAAAATAATGTGAGTTTAGTAGTTCGGGTAAAACACGTGTCTGTGTCATGTGTTTTGAATTATATTTCATTCAAGCAGCTATTCTATACTATAAAATATATAAAGAGAATGATCACACGTGCACTCGAGTCAACACGAGAACTAAATATATATATGATCACACAAACCAACAACTAGTTATATATATATATATACATATATATATATATAAATTCGCAGTACACTAATGTAACACCCGAACAAAATCACCATGCATCACCCTATGTAAAACCCGAGTCTCCTAATGATCTAACTACTTCCATTCAAACCTAACTAGATTCTTGACCAGACCAACCCACCCCTTTGACCCTTGTCTTCGGCCGAGAGCCTCTAGTGGGGCCACCCCCATAATTATTTTCCTTCATACTCAATTATGTATGACATGAACCATGCTACAAACACACTACCATAAATGCAAAATCTCTACATCCATGTGACTTCATTATTGTACCCAAGTCAACACACAATCTCTCTTTCTTTCTCCATTTTGAACGGCGGCAACAACAACACCATCATCATATCATCTTTTCAACCACTAAATCTCAACAATTCAAACAATAATGGCACCATATGGAACATGTGTTCTTACACACTACAATAATTCACTTGTCATTATACATATACATATCTATGCACACAAGATCACCCACTCCTAAAACCCCCCAACCCTTCTCTTTCTCGGCTCCATCCAAACACACACACAAACACTAAATTTTGAAACACCTACTAAAGATCAAGCAAGAGTCATTCTTCTTTGGTGTCCCAATGAAGAATACAAGGATTTTCGAAGGATACTAGTTACAAAACCCGAAGATCTCTCACCATTTCTACTTCAAACCCGTCATCTACACTTCTAGTGGGTAAAACACTTTACAAACTCTCTTTTCTTTAGTTCCAAGTTTAAAGTGCACTATTGTTCACCAAAAAACGAAATGATTTTATAAAAACCTTGCTATTAAATAAACTAATAAAATGATCTTGATTTAACACTTGAAACATGGAAAAATGCATGTATATATGTATCATATATACGCATGTATGAATATATATATATATATATATATATATATATATATGTAATGTTTCATAAAAACATACTAAATTATTAGGGGTGCCTAGAAGTTAATATATATATATATATATATATATATTTTGTTAGTTATACATTTTACTCATCATAACACAAGAGATACATGAACTTATATATTTATATATATATATATAGTATAGGGATCCACTACAAAGTCTAAAAACTGTAAAAAGTGTAAAAAGTCTTTTAAAATGTTAATAACCGGCTGATACGAACTCTGATTTTACTCATTTCAGCAGCGTTGGAACCGTCTCGTTGAACTCTACGATCTTAGCTTGTAGGGTTTAGCTTTTAGGTTTTAGATTTTAGGTTTTAGTTTTTGCCTTAGAGTTATTAGTTTTTAGGATTTAGGCTTTTGGGGGTGGAGGGTGGGGGTTTTAGGTTTGGTGGGGTGGGGTGGGGTGGGGGTTAGGTTTGGGGGGGAGGGTTTGGTTGGGGGTTTAGGCTTTTGGGGGTGGCGGTGGTGTTTTTAGATGACCTTTTCAGCCTTTTAGGTTTTTTTTGTTAGGATTTAGGTTTTTTGGGGGGTGGGGTGGGGGTTCTAGGCTTTTGGGGGTGGGGTGGGGGTGGTGGTGGGGTTTTTAAAATACTTTTACGGTTTTTAGACTTTGTATAATAACCCTCCCCTATATATATATATATGTAGTTGTATATATATATATATGGGTGTGTTCGCACATGAGAAAATATGATATTTGGCCATAGATAGTTAACATGCGTAGATTATGTAAATCATAGGTTGAGTTACCTAATATATTGGATAGATCTAAAAGGATTATAAAACTTACTACGAAGAATATATTTATTTGAAAATTTATTAATAAAAACTATTATCAAAGTTCTAGATATAAATTAATATTTATGAATATTGTAAAAATACGTATAAGTTTATGAGCATGTACACTTTAAATATGTATATATATATATATGTTTATACATATATAAGCAACGATTTGGAAAAATAAAAACGATTGAATTGTTATTATATTTAAAATGGTCGAATAAATATAAAGCGCAACTATTATTATGTAAAAACGACTTTTATTAAAATAACGATTTTTCGATTTTAAATATATTATTGATAAAATTTATAGTATATAATTAATAAGGACGTTTTGAAAAGAATTAAGAGTTGGATATATTATATTTGGTAAAATACCCGATGGACGTATTAAAATAAATTATCCTAAACGGTATTACTCAAATGGTATTATGAGAAACTGTGACAGCATAACATATTTATGTAAACAACTATATATGTATGTACATGTCTTAAGAAAATATAAATATAACAAGGCCTAAATAATAATCACCAATGGGTCGCAACTCGAAACACCTTTTTCTAAAATAAACACATCATTAACGACATTATTATGTCGGGTGAACAATTTTCACATAAGACGTTCGGTCTTAACACGAATTACACTTGTGTAATTAGGGTACGAGTAGTCAAGTTTGACTAGAACAATTATCATTTGCTAGCATACACAAACTCAAGGTGAGTTTCACGGCCCCTTTTTACTGTTTTCTATATTTGGGGGAAGAACATACTTACAACTATTTTTTCATGTGATAACAATAGAATAAGATCCGACCTTTATGTTTGCATGAGTTGAACACATTTTAGGCCGTAAAAGTTCCGTATAACACTTTAATAACCATTAACTATCTAGCCTAGGATTCTATGGATAGTACTATTGGGATTGACGTCCCCCAGTCATGGTTAGTCGCGCTAACCGTAATCTGGAGGATTTATGACCGCATAGCATCTAAACACTGAGAGAGGGGCAAAGGAACACTTGTCATGGTTTGGTTATGCCTCATGTATGAACATATTATTTGTATTCCTAACTACTATACAGATGGGTCAAACATTACTTATTCTGATTATCATATGCACCTGGAACTATTTGTGAAAAATTGGATTTACAAGAACTGTTTGATTAAAAATTGTGAACTCACCAACCTAGTGTTGACATTTTAAGTATGTTTTTCAGGAAACTAAAACGTGAAACCCGGGTACATCAATGTAGGAAGCAAGCATGCATTTGGATACTTCTTTTGGGGATTTTTCTTGTATAACTCATCGTCGATGGGTCATATTTGCAAAATCTAAAGACTTTTGTATTTTCAAACAAGTATTTTGGTGGTAAACCTTAACTTAATTTAAGTATCCATTTTGTGTGTATGTGTTTGCAATATTCATATACTTTGAGAAACCATGAACGTTACGCTTCGCGTTTCCGCCTTAGTGGGGTGTGACACAAAATGTCTCACGGATTGAGCACAAGAAACCCGGCGGCGGTGGCGGCTCACGACGGTTGGCCGGCTGGCGACGGCGGACGGCGGTGAAGGGAGGGGGCCGACGGCTTCTTTCTTACGCGCGGGGGGGGGGGGGGGGGGGGGTTGGAGGCTATATGAATTGTGTTTAGGGTTTAGAGTTAATGATATATTTATAACTCCCCTAATTACAGATTGCTCCCCTGAGGTATTAACATTTAATCCCATGTAATTAACTATTAATTACATTTAATCCTTATAGTTTAACTAATTACAAATAATTAGTAAAACTTATTCTATTAAATGTTCAACACTTTAAACATTAATTCCCCGTAAATAATTATTTCTCTAAATAATTAATTAGCGCATTCACCAATAAATATTTCTCTTAAATACTTATTTGACGTTTAATAAAACCGTCTTTCATGAAATATAACATTTAAAAATTAAATATTATCAATTTGCTCGTTGCCCAAACTGTAACTCTTTGGATGGTATCTCGATAGTAACGTTGACTTAATTGACGATCGGACATCTTATATCCAACAATCTCCTACTTGGACGATTCATCAACTAATCGGTTCAGCGTAGACAGTGGTGGATGCCTAGCTACATCTTACCGCCCCTAGCAAGGTATGGCGTATTACAATCGTCAACCATTTTCTTGTGTTCAAGTAACTCTTACTTGACTAAGTATAACAGTCATGGTAAACATATCTATGTATCCTTTCTGTTTAGGGCATTCGTTGAACATGAGACATGGATGCAAGTCATTTCTCATATGTTGTTCAACCATTCTTGTTATCATTACCAATTCAAAGAGGTCTAAACAAACTACTCTTAGTTTAAGCATGGCCATGCGCTTTATACAGTTCGAATCAACGTGGGTGCCAGAATGTCCAACTCCTGATCAAAGGAGAACCGAATTCTTTTGGTCACGTACAACTCCCACTTAACTTCAGATTTATTCCTAATCATACCCTTATTACTGCATTTTCACATAACAACATTAGGTATGATCAAAGAATAAACTTCAGTCAAAGTTAGTTCTAATATGTGCCTCGGGTTGAAGGATCGATAGATCTTACCATATTCAAAACTTCTCAAGACCTTGATCCATGAAGATAGTTTTGAAACGAGTTACGTCCAATATTCATTCTCTAATGAATATCTGTGAACATGATCTGCAACCACTTGGACTTTCATTCATAATGAACCAATCATCTAATTCACAGTAATCTTTCATTCAGATTGATTCCCATGAATCTGATCGACTACAGACATTTAGAATACAATATTCAAGGATTCTAAAACGTATAAAATATCGAACATAGAAACATTTATTTATAATGCATTTAACCATTAAATCAAAATAAAATGCCAATGTTACTATATTGTTCGAAAGCATCAAATACTAAATTACATATCAAACCCACTGTCTAGCAAATCTAAGGCCTATCTTATCAGCATGCTCCTCATGTTTAGCTTGAGGCATAGGCTTAGTGAACGGGTCTGCCAGATTCTGATATGTGTGAACTTTGTTTAAATCCCCGTTCTAATATATCTCTGATATAATGAAATCTCCTGAGTATGTGGTTCGTGTTGTGGTGTGACCTTGGTTCCTTTGCTTGAGCAATGGCACTAGCATTGTGACACAGTATCTCGATTGGTTTCTGAATGCTAGGCATTACCCTGAGATCAGCAATGAACTTCTTCATCCAAGCAGCCTCCTTTGCAGCTTCTGAAGCAACAATGTATTCTGATTCGGTGGTGGACTGAGTAACAACACTTTTCTTAATACTTTTCCAAGTGATATCACCACCGTTCAGAACAAATACAAATCCCGTATGAGATCGAGAATCATCTCGATCAGTCTGCAAGCTAGCATCAGTGTAACATCTTACAACTAGTTCTTTTTCCAATCCTCCATATATCAAGAATATATCGTTAGTCCTTCTCAAGTACTTAAGGATGTTCTTCACAGCTATCCAGTTACTCTCACCAGGATTCTGTTGATATCTACTAGTCATTCTTAATACGTACGATACGTCTGGTCTAGCACATAGCATGGCATACATAATGGAACCAATTGCAGAAGCGTGTGGGACTTTTTCCCAGAATATAGGCGGCTTCACCAAGAATATAGGCGACTTCGCCAAGATCTTTCATTGCAAAACATTTACCTTGCCAAGACTTTACGTCTTGTAGCATAGGAATATGGTTTCCAATGAGTAGTATGTCATCTACATACAGAATCAGAAAAGTGATATAGCTCCCACTTGCCTTCCTGTAGACACATGGTTCATCTTCGTTCTTGACAAAACCAAACTCTTTGATTTTCTGGTCGATTCCAACTTCTAGATGCTTGTTTTAATCCGTAAATGGATTTGTTCAACTTGCATACCTTATTAGGATTCTTTGGAACATCAAAATCTTCCGGTTGAACCATGTAGACATCTTCAGTAAGGTATCCGTTTAGGAACGCGGTTTTGACATCCATTTGCCATATTTCGTAGTCATAATACGCTGCAATGGCAAGTAAGATCTTAATCGACTTAAGCATGGCTACTAGCGAGAAGGTTTCATCATATTTAATTCCTTGAGTCTGAGTGAAGCCTTTTGCTACCGGCCTTACTTTGAAGGTTTGTACTTTTCCATCCATATCGATTTTCTTCTTGAAAATCCACTTGCTTCCTACAGTCCGACTCTCGGGAGGAAGATCAACCAAGTCCCATACATGGTTGTCATACATGGATTGGATTTCGGCATCCATGGCTTCAAGCCATTTCTTTGATTCAGAATCTAAGATTGTAGATTTGCAACTAGTGGGCTCAGCCTGATCAACTATCAGAATGTCGTCAATCTAGTGAAGTCCGATATACCGGTCGGGTTCATGACGATCCCTAGTACTTTTGCGAATGGTTTGTGTCATAGTCGAATCTTAAACATTTCCAGATTCAGTTTCAACAGTCTCATGTTGAACGACAGATTCAGATTGGGGTTCAGTTACTTGTGGTTCTCGGATCTCATCCAGGTCCATATGGTTTTCTCCAATCCCTCTTGCAAGAAGTTCCTTCTCCAAGAAGGTAGCTCCACGTTTAATGAAAACCCGGTTTTCAGCAGGATTGTAGAAGTAGTAACCAATGGTTTTAGGGTATCCGACGAAAACGACTTTATCGCCACGGGGATTCAGTTTATCCATAGATTCACTGGTAACATAAGCGTTACATCCTCAGACCCTAAGGTAGGACACTTTGTGTAACACCCATGACTTTAGCTGTAATATGTTATTTTATTTTGTGCAATAAAACATTGTGACATGTAATTTTTTGTTATAACATACGTGTACATTAAATTTTGCCATATCAATTATTGCAAACGTATAACGACATGGGGCTTTGAGATTTTTTTTTAAACTTTTATTTTATATATTCTTTATATATTACATATATATATATATATATGGTTAAATTAAATAAATAAATTATAAATTTTAAGCTTTATAAAATAAGGTTTGATTTTATAAAAGATAAAAGTAAAAATTAATAGTAATGAAATAAATAATGTGTAAAGTTTTTATTTTAAATAAAAAGAATGCTTTGAACCCCTTTTGCTTCATTTAAACCCCCTCAATTAGCCTTGAACCCTATGTTGTTGCCTTTGAACCTTAATTTGAACCCCCTTCTTTATTTTGAACCCTGAAACTAAAATCAACCAAATTTTGACCATGAAAAGTCAAAACCGCATCAAAGAACTCAAATTCCATGGTTAAATAATAGTTATTATTGTGTCTTGGTTAAATAACAAATTCTTGTTTTAAATGTTCCAAGGTTCATAGTTAATATTCTTTTTAATAAAAAGAGTACTCCTAATTATGTTTAAATATTTTCTAAAAATATTTTGATTATCTTTGTTAAGTATGTACTAGTTCGTTACCCCTATATATTTCAAAACGTGACAAACGTTATTGTATTTTTAAAAATCTTATTTTTATTATATAACCTTTTATGAAATGATCATATGTTATAACGTCATGAATTTTATTAAATGAAAGAGTTATACAAATATATTTTACTTAAACCTTTAAAACGACATATTATTAATAATACGATTTTAGTTGTATTACTAATAATATAAAATTTTAATAATTGTTTTATATTTATCCTATTATTACTTTCACAAATAGTATAGTATATGAAAATTCCTTATTAGATAATTAATCTTATTAATTAGAATTTTTATAAATAGTAAACTCACATAACTAATTTATTTATTTATTTCAAATGATATCCATATAACTAT
This sequence comes from Smallanthus sonchifolius, assembly GCA_023525975.1. Taxonomy (NCBI): domain Eukaryota; kingdom Viridiplantae; phylum Streptophyta; class Magnoliopsida; order Asterales; family Asteraceae; genus Smallanthus; species Smallanthus sonchifolius. The sequence continues at coordinate 55,057,729 of CM042033.1, read as the reverse complement.
TATTATATTATAATGTTCCATCATGATAACTATTTTAATCTAATTGTCTTAATTAGATATTTATTATATTTAATTTGCAATTAATATTTATAGTTAACACCTAAAATCTCTTTTATTACATTATTTCATATAATTTGATTTATATATTATCACTTTATTTAACTTGGTATCGTTAAAATTCAAATCTTTAATATTTCCGTTAGCTCGTTCGTTCCAAAAATCCTAAAGTCCCAATCGTCCCGTTCTTATTGCTTTTAAACATTTCTATATATTAAATATGTATAATTGTTTATTCAGGGTATCGTTAAACCGGTTCGCTCGTCCTCACAACCTAGTTCAAGTTTAAGTCACACAATATCAAGGTGAGAACATAGCCCCTTTTTTCTTTTACTTTTGGAGTGAAACATGTACATATGTTTGATAAGTCAAACTTTTTATCAAAACAAATTCTTAAATAAGTAATTTCAATTATGTGCTTGATATTTAAACACTAAATGATAACATTGCAATCATTACCTTAATTACAAGCCTAAGGTAGTACTAGTATGGCCATATAGGGGAAACTGACATAACAACGGCACAATCTTAGGGATTGTGGATGCAAATAACATGTCAATGGCACAATCGTGGGGATTGTGGATGCAAATAACAAATAACGTTACGGGTTGATTGCAAGAAGCTTTATGTTGATATGCTTGCACACTTGTTTGAACTTGTTTTGAATTTGTTTATGAATTTTATGCCCATTATTTCAATGACTTATAAAACCTATGTTTCTCACTAACTTCATGTTGGCCCATTTTACTTTACATGTTTCAGGGAATAAATAGTTGATGATGAAGGGTCACATAGGAAATCTCTTGGACTTAGTTAATAAATTTGAACAATATTTCTTTTGATGTTTGTTTATTTATTTGAAACAAGTGTTGACATTAACTATGAAATTTGATAATTTATGTGATGCCTTAGTTTCAAACTTTATACCATGTGCTGTGAATTAAATGTGTGACACCTCGCGTTTCCGCCTTGGCGGGGTGTGACAGATGTATCCAATAACACACATGTTCACTCGGACCTTTCTCTATCATGTCATCCTATTCAGCCGATGTATCCAATAACACACATGTCTACTCGGACCTTTCTTTAGCCACATCCATTAGGGAACCCTCGTATAGCCCCATCCATTGGGCCTCGTTAATGAAGTCAAGTGAAGGAACCAACACGACTAGGCCCAACAAGAAGACCCACAAATATGAAGGCCCCGAACTATTATCGGATGCCACGAGCAAATACAAGGAAGCAAGGAGGAAGCTAAGGAAGCCCACTTACCCTTCAAGAAAAGGAAGCTTGCTCAAGTAGATGGATCCCACTATTGGGACTCAAAGCCCAATCCATGATGTTCCCATCATAACCATGGGTTCAAGTGATAGGTGTTAGTAGTATATGATGGCTGGAAGAGTGGGTGTAGGTCCATGAAAGGTTCTGGATAAGGAAAGACGAGGTACTTAAGTGTATCCCTTGTGACCCACCTCTCTTTCCTGGGAATCCTTTTGTGGTTGCACTGCTTATAGGTCAAGTATACTTCTAACATGCTATTATGAGAACTTGGTGTTATGACTAGTCAAATTTTAATTTCATTTGTACTTAACACTAAGCGTTATATAAGCTAGTGTTTACTTAATTCGACTCTACCTTTGTATGACATTAATGTAAGTGATTTTTATTTATGAATATTGTCACTTCTACTATTTATATGTCTTTCTCTAACTCAACTCATGATGAGTGTCTTCGCAGAACGCCTCCTCGTCACGAAACCAATGACACCACTAATCCTGGATCCAATGATACCACCCTGACTGTTCCGACTATGGATACCACATTGATAGCAGCACTCTTAACACAACAACCTGCTACTGTGTTGCCCAACATGGTCTCTCAAATCACAAAATCTATCAGGGATACCGGTGGAAACACTTGTACTTACAAGCACTCTAACTCGTGCAACCCTCTCAAGTACACTCTGAGGGTGCCACCAGTTTACTTCAATGGTTTCCTGAAATCAACGAGATTGCCACCATTGTTTCCCAACAGCAGTGTTAGGATCTGTAATTAATGTGATGGCCTTGACCACCTCAGAAACCATTGCCCCTAGCTGAATCCTACCAATAATCAAGCTACTCAAAGTTGAGTTTTGTCTTAGGAGCACTTGGAAACCGTCGAGATCCGGTTATCTAGGATAACGCACACTCCGTTGGTTTAGTTTCGGACGAAATTCCCTTAACTAAGGGAGACTTGGCAACCCTAATCCTTTCATTACATCTTGTTTACTACTTGGGTTTATCTCAATTCTATGTTTATCAGCCTTATCCTATCTTTACTATCACTTATGACCTTTTTCTTTTCATGCGAGGCATGGCAGCTTACCCTTCTAATCTCCCGAAATATCACTCTGAGACAAAATCCGAACAAGAAGAAGACCTTGGGTCCCCGCAACCAGTCAACCTATCACTCGCACAACAAGCTGCCAGGTCCTCATTTTTCCGCAGAGCAGAATGGCTTAGGAACACGGCTCTGAGGATCCAAGTACCTGAACAACCCCCACTGAGAGACCCTTATCTAGCACCAGATCCATACCATCCAAGCTCGGTTACAAGACAGGCTATGGAGCCAACTAGTGATATAGGAATTCCAGTCAATGCCGCTCACTAGAATGTGAGATCCTCAGAATTCCTGAGATAAAGATTAGAGCATGAGGCAAGACACGACCTGCTAGGCCAACATGTGGATGGCCTATTGATATGCCAAAAATTATACATATTCTACATGCATAAATATCCCCATATTCATCATAATTATTAACAAAATGATGGGAATTGATACTTAATCCATTCATTTTTGTTATAACAGGATAATTGACCTTGGTATGCAAAAACATGAAGAAATCACTCAAAATCAAGGAGAAATCAGCATTTGGAAGTCAGTTGAATGAACCTGGACCAAGGAAGTCAAAGTTGGAAGTCAAAAGTCAACAGGGAGCAGAAGAGGCCCAATGCACGAGCATGCATCCCAATACACGGCCGTGCAAAGGGTCGAAACTACCCCTGTACTCCCCAGATCTGCCAGATTCCTTCACATGAAAGAAAAGGGTACTTTGCACGCCCGTGCAATCCAATGCACGGTCGTGTATTGCCCAAATCTCAGCCTATAAATAGCAAGTTCATTCCAAGCATTTAGGTGTCCAAGACCAAGGGTTTTGAAGGCTATAGCACTCTGCTAGAGCCGGAATTCCCTCGTTTTTGGTCCGTTTTAGCTTTTCTTTGTTTATTTTCCTTTTCTAAGTCTTGTAATATGAAGTGATTCTTCTCGTTCGAGTAAAACAATAGGAAACCTATACCCACTCTCCCTTGGTGTTGGAAAACTTCCCCACATTATCTAAGGGTTAGTGGAGTCACTTGTATGGCCATTCATGGCTAGTCCTCTTGCGTTACTTGAGTTGGTTGTACTTTAATTAATTAATGAAGTATTTTTAGTAAGTTAAGTTCTTGAAGTCTTTCTTGTAGTTTATCTTAAAAAGACCAGAATAAGTGATCTTTAAACCAACTTAATAATCTTAAATCTTGTAAGTTTCTTAGGCAAGACTTCTTGTTTGAAAAGCTTATTCGAGTTTGTACGGTGTATATACAAATCTTGGTGCTAGCAACGTGTTGGAACGCGTTTGTGTGACAGACACTCTAGATGTTGTCTTAGCTTTTGTACTTGTCTTTATGTATTTGTATTTGTATTTAACTATCTGTATGTATTGATTATCGAGTTGTAATCACATATGTATGTACTTAGTCTTGTCTATTTCTTGTTAACTGTTTTACGCACTTAACAAGTGCGCAGGATGTATATCATGCGTACTTAGCAAGTACGCAAGAACATAGTCCTGTGCACTTGCTAAGTACGCATGAAATAGGTCTAGTATAAATAGCAGGTCTTGACAGAATATAAGTACGCATTCATTTGTAAGAATTTTGTAACCTGCTAAGTTTATAATAGATGAATTTTGAAAGTGTCTTTGTTGTTGGTTTACTTTGTGTTGTTTGATACTCCACCTAGTCACGGGCATTCCGCATCCGGTTCGACTAGGAACACACTTGCATGTGACGATCCGAGACACCCGAGGGACCTACACGTGGTATCAGAGCTTTTGCTCTTGATTTCGAGTGTTGTGAGTGTGTTAGGAGCATTTTCGACACAATCTACAGCCTTTTTACAAGCAAAAGTGACAGATTTTGGTGATATTTTGTGATAAAATAGAGGTAGCTCTTGAGCACCATTTTAACATCAAATATCAGTCAAAATCCGACCTTTTGTTAACTGTTTGAGTGTTTTGATCATCAAGGGTTTGTTAGAAACAAGTTTCTAACCTTTTGGCTTGATCAATTTGTTCATATCTTCAAAATTTGAAGATCTGAGGTATTTTTGGCGATCGGAAAAAGTTGGTGAGAGCAGGTGAAAAAGTGACCCGCGTATTTACTATATTTGGCAATAAGTACAGTCTTGTTGCGTACTTGCTAAGTACGCAAGACCATTCTTGCTGCGTACTTGACTTCATTCCTGCGTACTTATACTTTACTCCTACGTACTTGCTATGTACGCAAGAGCAAATAGCAAGTGTGCAAGACCAATTTCTTAAGTACGCAAGGCCATTCTTAAGTGCGCAAGCTGTGTTGTTTTTCTGAGTTTTTGACTAAGTTTTACACTATGGAAAATCTTTAGAATCTTGGTAACCTGCTTAACTATGATAACGAGATAGGTACTCCACAAAAACCGCCAAAGCTGCTTAATAGTAATGATTATTCGAATTGGAAAGCACGTTTTGAGCATTATATCTCATACACTGATTCCTCTTTGTGGATTCCTATACTTGAGGGTTATAAGCATCCGACTTATAAATATCTTGATGAGATTGTTCCCAAGCCTATATCTAAGCTAGATGAAGAAGAAAAGAAAGTTTACGATAGAGAAAAGAAGGCACATGATCTATCACAATGGCCCTGACTAGAGAGCTTTTTCACAGCTTCAGAGGTTATGATAATTCGAAAGATCTCTGGAAGGCATTGCAGAAAAGATTTAAGGGGAACAGTAACATCAAGAAGAGCAAAAGAGATCTCCTGAGAAAGAAGTACGAGTGCTTCAGATACCTGGAGAATGAATCTACAGATGAACTTATATCTAGATTCTATCATCTGCAAACTGAGTTAAAAACTTATGAGCTAACATATCCTGATGAGGAATTAGTTCAAAAGTTTCTGGATGCGTTACCACAAAAGTTTGAGATGTATACCACTCTGCTAAGAGAGAACCCAAAGTTCTATGAGATGACGATTGAAGAAGCAATTGGAAAGGTTCAAGCACACGATATGAACCTGAAAAGAAAAGAAAGCTCAGGGAGACCTCAAATCCAAGACCCTTCTATGTATTATGGGACGTCTTCCATAGCTAAGTAATCGGGTTCAGGAATCGCCTTATTCTCAGGGAATTCTCATAAAGAAGATAACTCGAATGGTTGTGGGGATCATACATGCTTTAAAACATCTGGATCTGGTCCTCACCACCAACATTCCTCAAGGAATCCTACCTCCACATCTTCAGCTAACCAGACTGCTATAACCAAGATAGTTGAAGATCATGTAGCATTGTTTTCATCGTGTATGCTTGCCTATGAGAACTTCATTGGTAGCAAGCTTACGGATCATGAAACCATTGAAGAAGATTTTAATCAGGTGGATCCAGATGACATGGAGGACATGGATATTCAATGGAATGCGGCCATGATCTTGAGAACGACCAAGCGTTTCTTGAATAGAAATGGCAGCAAGTTTATTGGTGGGCATTCAAGCCAATGTAGGTTTTGATAAATCCAAAGCCAAGTGCTATAAGTGTCAGAACTTTGGACACTTTGCTCGTGAATGTCATAAGGATAAAGCACCTGCTTTAGGATTCACCAAACCAAGCCAGGGAAACAACCAAGGAAATAGTCAAAGGTACAACAATTCTAACAACATCAATCAAAGTTAAGGTGGAAAGTCCAATGCTTTGGTAGCTCAACATGACGAAAGCTTTGATTGGAGTGTTCATTTGGAGGATGCCTTATTGCTCAAACACAAGTTCGTCTTATTGCTGAGATCGTTGAGATGATGGAAGCAGAAGAAAGGGAAGCCTCTGTAGCTGACCAAAGGGAGTCTACAACTGCATTTGCCCTCATGGCTATTGGGGAGGCATCAAGTTCGTCAACTAAGGTAGACTCTAACTCTTTTGCTGTTATTTCTTGTTCCAAATGTCTTGGATTGAAAGAAGAAAATTCTAAGCTTCATGACAAGGTCGAACCCCTTCGTATTGTAGCTTTAAGCTACAAAGAAAATGAAAAACGTTACAAAGATTCAATTGAAACTCTAAAGAAAGAAAAACGTGATTTTTCACTTAAAATCAGTGAACAACGGTTTCATTTGGATGTTGCGTACAAGGGGTTGGAAAAGATAAATAATGAAATTACCAAGCTGCAGAATGAGGTCTTGCAGTTGAATTTTAAAATTGAGAAGTTGAAAAATTCTCGCTTTGTGGTGGAACACAACGAATCAGTAGTGAGACAAGTGAATGGCTTAGGGCTGGGTACTAATGCCATTCCTCCACCAGTAAGTGGGAAATTTGTCAACGGCTTAATTGATATTGACTTGTCATGCCTTGATGAATCCTCAAGTCAGGATGATTCCTCTAACAAGGATGATTTCTCAAGTAAGGCGGACTTTGCGTCTGATCAGGAGTTCTTCACTGATGAAGGATCTGAGAACACCATCCCTGATGGTGCTGTCTAAGAGGAGCTGATTGATGAACACAAAGTTGTGAAAAACATTATCACTAATCGTGATAATTGCATTTTGACAGAGACTGATACCATTGAAACAAATGAAAACCTAAAAGTAATGCTTTCTAGGGGATATAAGAATATTAACCAAGTTAAGAAAGAAACCTTTGCAAATCATTATGGGCTTGGTTATAAAGCAAATTTGGAAAAATATTACATTTCCAAAAATGAATCAACATCAGGTCCACCAAAAACCACTACTCATGTTCATCAAACAACTCCTCCTGCTCATAATGTTGAGTCATCAAATGCTAGATCTAACGAGCCCTACAGGAGGATTTATAAGAAAAAGCGTGCATGCTTTCACTGTGGTGTGGTTGGTCACATCCTTGTGAACTGCCCTGCTAAGAACTAAGGGAAACGACCAATTGTTTCACAACCAGCTGTTATCCCTAAGACACCATCAGTGAAGCAACCCAGAAGTCCGAAATCAAAAGAGGTGAAACCACCAGTGACACCTATGGTGAATCCAAAGACCACATCTGAGGCTAAGCCATCTATTCCAAAAGCGGAAAAACAACCTGCTAAACCCTGTGTGTCCACCTCTGGTAGTGCACCAACTAGTGAGAAGCCTGTGATTAAACTCTCCAAACCACAGAGGAGAAGAAGGAACAAGAAATTGAGAAAGCTGGAACAGCTGGCTGGAATTCAATCAGGTGTAGCTTCTACTAGTTCACCTGGTGCTTCTGAATGCAAGCCGAATGTTCTAGTAAAACAAAAGAAAAGGTCCCGGAACAAGATAACCAAATGTTCTAAATTTTCTGATTCCAGCTCTCCAAAGGATTCACCAATTTTTGATAGTCATGACTGTGAATTAATTGAAGTAGTTTATTTTGAGAAAGACGGACGACCCAAGACCACTTTGGCTTGGGTCTCCAAATCTAATTAATTTCGTGTGACTCGTGCAGGGACATCCGAATGGAACTATCTCTAATCGTTGGTATGTAGATAGTGGATGCTCCCGGCACATGACAGGCAACATGGCACTGCTTCAAGACATTAAACCATTCAGAGGCGGCCATGTGGCCTTTGCAGGCGAGAAAGGTGGCAGTATTACGTGTCAAGGCATAGTTTTGAATGGATGTGTAAGCTTCGACAACGTCAACTACTACGAGCAGCTAAAGCATAACCTTTTGAGTGTTTCTCAGATGTGTGATAAGGAGTACTCAGTCATGTTTGACAAGTTTGAATGCATGATTCTCAAACCTGGGTTTGAGGTTCCTGAAGACTGGATTTTGATGCGTGCGCCAAGAATGAATGATACCTATCAGATCGACATGAGCATGGCGAAAACCACATCTTCAGTTGCTACTTGTTTTCTTACCAAAGCGAAAAAGCTTGACTCAATCTTGTGGCATAGGAAACTCGGACAAATTTCTTGCAGAAAAATTAATCATCTTGTCCAAAACGATTTAGTTACCGGGGTTCCTAAGCTGAGATTCTCCGTTGCAGAAGACTGTATGCCTTGTAAAAAGGGCAAACAGCAACGGAAATCTCACAAGCCCAAACTCCAAAACTCCATTGACACCCCTTTGGAGCTCTTACATATGGATCTGTTTGGGTCCATAAGTATCAGGAGTATTGGAGGGAAGTCATACTGTCTAGTTGTAACTGATGATTTCTCACGTTTTTCTTGGGTGCATTTTTTAGGTACCAAGGATGAGACTGCTGATATTCTTCAATACCTGATCTTGAGCTTGGAATCTTTATGCAAGTTGAAGGTTAGAATAATAAGGAGTGATAACGGAACTGAGTTCAAGAATAATTTGATGGAGATTTTCTGTCTCAAGAAGGGTATTCATCACGAATTTAGTGCCCCTTACACACCTCAGCAAAACGGAGTTGCAGAAAGGAAGAACATAACCTTGATCGAGACTGCAAGGAAAATGCTGTCAGATGCAAAGCTTCCTGTCACTTTCTGGGCAGAAGCAGTCAACATAGCGTGTCACGTCTTGAACAGAGTCCTGGTTGTTAAAAGGCACAACAAAACTTGTTATGAGCTGATCAACAATCGTCCTCAAAATTTTGACTACCTAGTTCCTTTTGGTAGTCCCTGCTCTTTATTGTTACAGTACAAAGACCACAAGTCTAAGTTTCATGCAAAAGCGGTGGAAGGCATATTCTTAGGATATGTTGCCAACTCGCCATGCAAAAGAGTGTACAATATTGTTAGTAGGTCTATGGAAGAATGGTTCAAAGTGGACTGCAGTAAACACAACATTCCACCAGAACCAACTGGTCCTGCTTGGGAATTTGATTATGATGCTCTGTTCAAGTCTTTGAATCTTCCTGATTTATCTGCCGATGATGCCGCAAATGTGTATGATTTCGTTAATGGCGGCAATGACTCCAACTTCTCAACCCGTGCCACCGTACCTATTGTAACTCCCGATTCCAATGCTGCTTCTTCATCTGGAACTCAAGAAAGTGATGACATTGAAGTTGTTCATATTGATGGAAATGACGCTCAAGTTGATCCTAACAAATGCGTAGGAAATGAATCTCCAGCTGACCAATCAACATTGAATCTTCTTCTTCTGGAACATATGAGATGGGGGAGTTGAGCACGAATCTAGATTCAAACATCCAGGAACCGCAAGTACCAGAGACGAGAGTGCATCAGAATCATTCAATTGAGAACATTATTGGTGATCCTGATGCCGGTGTTCAAACTCGTCATAGAACCATTACTGAGAACACCAGTCTGTACGATGAGATACTTGACACATGTGTCATGGAAACGTGTCTTCATGTTGCTTTCTTATCCCAATTGGAGCTGAAGAATGTAAAAGAGGCTCTCACTGACAACTGCTGGATAAAGGCTATGCAAGATGAATTATCTCAATTCCAAAAGTTGCACGTATGAGATTTGGTTGACTTTCCGAAGGGTATGCATCCGATTGGAACCAGATGGGTGTTCACATGCAAGACGGACGATCCACATGTTCTAGTGAACAATAAAGCAAGGTTGGTTGTTCAGGGTTTTTATCAGCAAGAGGGTCTGGATTACACAGAGGTGTATGCCCCAACTGCGAGACTTTAGGCCATTCGACTGTTTCTGGCTTATGCCTCCTTTGTCGGCTTCAAGGTCTATCAACTTGATGTGAAGAGTGCTTTTCTATATGGAAAAGTTCGTGAAGAGGTCTATGTCACTCAACCACCAGGTTTTGAAGATCCGCATAATATCAATAAAATGTACAAGCTCGACCAAGCACTTTATGGTCTTCATCAAGCACGTAGAGCGTGGTATGAGACTTTATCAAAAAATCTACTGTAAAATGGTTTCAACCGAGGACAAATTGACTCAACTCTCTTCATTAGGAAAGCAGGAGGTGATATTCTTCTTGTACAAGTCTATGTCGACGACATTATCTTTGGGTCTACAAATGAAGGGATGTGTAGGGAATTCGAACAGGTGATGAAGTCCAAGTTTGAAATGAGCAACATGGGTGAATTGTCGTTCTTCCTGGGTCTAAAAGTCAGTCAAAGAGAGGATGGAATTTATCTACATCAAACTAAGTATGTGCAGGACATCTTGACAAAATACAAGATGAATGATAGCAGTACTTATGGCACACCTATTCCAGTCAATCATGGTTTGCATCCAGACAAAGATGGAAAGGATGTGGATTGAAAATTGTACCGTGGGATGATCGGATCTCTTATGTATCTCACAGCTTCAAGGCCCGAAATAATGTTTGATGTATGCTTGTGCTCAAGGTTTCAGTCACAACCAAATGAGTCTCACCTGATAGCTGTTAAGAGGATCTTCAGATACTTGAAGGGGAAACCCCGATTGGGTCTTTGGTACTCGAAGCAGCAGTCATTCGACTTCAAAGCCTATAGCGATTCTGATTATGGCAGTTGTAACCTTGATAGAAAATCAACCTCAGGTGGATGTCAATTCTTGGGAGACAGGCTGGTCTCCTGGCAGTGTAAGAAGCAGTCAACGGTTTCTGTCTTAACATGTGAAGCAGAGTACATTGCTGCCGTGAGCTGTTGTTCTCAGATTTTATGGATCCAGCAGCAATTGAGAGATTATGGCTTGAACTACACTAGAACTCCTCTGTTCACTAACAACAATGCCACGATGTCTATCACGAACAACCCGATGAAACATTCCAAAACTAAGCATATAGAGATTCGCCATCATTTCATCTGTGACTGTGCTAAAAAGCATTTGAACTTGTCAAAGTTCACACAGATGACAACTTTGCTGACCTTTTCACTAAGGCATTTGACCGTACCCATTTTGAACATCTTGTCAACTTGATAGGAATGTTCAATCCTGAGTGAAAACTCTTTTTCAATATCAAATCATTTCATGGAAGTTAATCTTTATTTATTTTAAATGATTTATGTATAGTTCTTTTTAATTTTCAAATATTTTACAAAAATCCAAACAAAATAGAAAATCATGAAACTTTCAAAGTCATTTGAAGAAAAGAGGAAATGATAGTACATCAGTAAGTGATCTAAACGTCTTAGACTACACATATGGGAAATGATTGCGTCATTACTACTTGTATGTTAAGCTATTTCAGTTTTAATTTGAATATTTGCAAGTAATTTGAATTGTCAGTAGGCTGTATGCATTTTTGAATCACTAGGACTGTGGAAACTTAATCAATACTACAACTATGATTTGAACCCATGTTATGCATGTGTGTGTGTGTAAAAGAATACAAAAAGATCATTATCAGATAAAGGATGTAAGATTTTGGCAAATATTTTCTTATGAGACCAGTTTCGGGTTATGTCTTTAGCATAATTTTTTGATTCACTTCACTGCTCATACTCACAAGTATGCAATGGGAAGTTGGGCCAAGATATGTCTTAACATCATTTTTTCAGCATATATTCACCCTTGAAACATACCTGATTCATTGAAATTAAATCCAGATCAAAGTTGGATTCCTTTACCCAAATACATAGATTCCATATCTATTAACCTGAATCATCATGAATCACTTGATTCTGAATCTTATGATTCTTTATAATCCTTATGGATTCTGCTTGATTTTTTCTGTACTAAACGATGTAACTTCATTCTAGAGATTTGAAAATCTTTGGGAAAATCTTAGATGCCTTGAGATAGTGCAATTTAAATTTCTGTAGCATGATTGTGGGGTACACGTTGTATATCTTGTAATTAATACCTTAACACACAAGAACGTGATACAAAGATGCTTATGGTTTCAAATATTATAATATTGACAACTTGAATTAACTTGTTTATATTGCATATTACGTATGAATAAGTAGTAATCCAAGACATGATCCCATATTCTTTGATGTTTATTGTGTATCATTTTTGCTTACAATAGCCTGATATGATCCTCTGCTCATGACTTTGACCCAAAAATAACTTATGTGTATATCGTTATTTAGAAAATATCAAAAAGATTTTAAGTTCGTGTACAGTTCATTCTTTATCAAAAATGCCAAAAAGATTTTAAGTACAGTTAATCAAATCTTAAGAAAAGCCAAAAATATTTGTGTTTAACTTCCTTGAATTGTTTTTAAAACCTCTTGATTGAATGTTCATATCCATTTCGTTATTTGACTTGACATTTTTCATAATTTGAGTTGAAATTGGATTTCACAAGGGTTTCTGCGTACTTGTTAAGTGCGCAGGAATTAAACCTTGCGTACTTGTAAGTACGCACGACTTAAATCATGCGTACTTGCTAAATACGCAAGAGTTAAGTCTTGCGCACTTGTTAAGTACGCAAGACCCGAATGTGTGGGTATATATAGTGGACTTAGAAAATTTCTCAGACTTTATCTCATTTCAAACAAACCCACTGTGCTATTCCCTCCAATCCGTATTTCCTCAAAAATTTGTGTGTTCCTAAGCTCGTTTTTCGTCCTGTTCATTGTTTCATAATCATCTAACTATCGTTTGGTGAGAATCTCAGACCATTCCAACCGTTAAATCACTTGATTTGGACAGATTCTTGATCGTATGAACTAGGGTTTTGGTGATGAAAATTAGACCGATTTTGGATGTTCTTGATGAAAATTAAGACCTAAAACTAGTTACAAGTCACTAATCAAAGCTCCTTGATACAAAATTTGTCCTAAACATGGTTTGATTTGAGTTTTGACCCCTTTTTTGACCGTAGGTTCACGCCTAGGGACACTTAGGTCAAAATGACCAGTTTGTAGCATAAGATTGTGGTTGATTTTGGTTCCAATTGTCTTAAACATCTTTTTCGACTCATAGGTGACCATCAGCAACACGAAATTTCACATAAGGCAGATTTTGGAATTTCAAATTTTGCACAAGTGTTAAGCCTGCGTACTTAACAAGTACGCAAGAAATAAGTCTGCGTACTTGCTAAGTACGCAAGGCATAAACCCTGCGTACTTGACAAGTGAGCAAGAAGGCAACTTCTGAAATTTTTCTAAGTCTGAATTGTCAGTTCATTGTGAATGTACTATACGTGGTCATGTGAATTCAATTCCAATGAGTCTTCTTGTTCTTATTGTGTTTATTGTTTTGTTTTGCAGTGATGGCTCATGCTTTTACAAGTGAATTCAATCTGCTGGCACTTACTGAACCGGAATGGAAGGGTGCTGCACTTGTGTACCGGAAGATCATCGATTTCTTGAACCGCTTAAAGATTAGCTATGCTATTTCAGCAGACCCTGTCGTATCAAGACCATACATGGATCAATTCTGGGCAACAGCAGATCATGACTGTACAGTAACCCCGAATGTCATTAGGGCTATGTAGCAGATCAACAGATAGCCATATCCGAAGACACCATCAGGAGAGTGTTACAGTTTTGGGATCTTGCAACTGACCCAATTACCTATCCTGATTACTTTGTCGATGGTTGTTGGAGGCAGAGAATGGGATACATCGGTGCAACGGACTATGCTTCGTACAAGAAGATGTGGGTACTCGGTCAATGGCGCTACTTTGCCCACATCATGATCATGTGCATCTCTTCTAGGAAAGCAGGCAAGGATGCCATGGGTCATCACTTAGCATCTGCAATGGTGGGTTTATCTATCAACAAGGGCTACAACTTCTCTAAGTATATATACAAGGCCATAACTGACCAGATCTATACGACGGAGAAGTATAGATTCATGTTGTATCCAAGATTTATCCAGTGCGTTGCCAAACCTACCGGCAATTGGGGAAAGATTACAAGTGAAGATAGTGGACAAGAGAGTTTTTGCTTAATTTTTAAAGCCAGACAGTGTAGAACCTACCCCTGTGCATACTCCACTCTTTGGCCACCTGATCAATGCAGAGTATGTGGCACCAGCAAATTTGAGATGGTATAGTGTAGAGTCGGAGCCTGAACTCAGTGAACACAGTGATGAACAACAGGAAGAGGAGGAAGTTGAAGGTGATTATGAATATGAAGATGAAGGAGACAAAGAAGAAGGAAGTGCTGGTGCTGAAGAATCTGACTCCGAAGCAACAGAATCTGATTCATCTGATTCTGATGATGCACCAGACCAATCACACCTGAGAAGAACGACAGCGGTGACCCTTCCTGAGTCGTCTTCTAAGAGAAAGAGACAAGATAGTACAAGCAGTAAGTATGAACCCGAAACTGATTCAGATGCTGCTATACAAAGACAAAGACGAGAAAGTACTAACAAGCGTCGGGGGGATAGGCCATTTGCGGCTATCCATAGAGAAGTAGAAGCTAGTGTTGCACGGTAAGAAGTCACTGAGGCCGTGAGCACTGCTTCAACCTCTACGTCAACTTCCACCCAGCTATATCAAAGAACGGGGAGGCGGCCACGTGTAACAAGTCAAGTGGTTGCTGCTACCATCTTAGAGGAGGTGCCTGAGATAGTACCCCTACCTATTGAGACTATCCATCAATTGATAGTGACCACTCCAATTCAGACTGAGTCGGTCACTGTCACACCAACCATCATTGAAACCACCACAATTCCAACCACCATCCAATCCACAATCCCTACTACCACCCTGGAACCCATCAGTCAACCCTACAACTATGGGGACTTTACCCAGGGGTTTGACTTTGATGCGATCTTCTCATCTCCACTCCATACTGCTGAAGCCTCTACATCTAGGGATCCTGATCCCCGGGATGCCGGGATCACTACCTTGGAGACGCAGGTAGCTGGTCTTCTTGAGATGATACAGAAGTCAAAGGAGGAGTCTGTCAAGCAACAAGGTCAGATTAACTCTTTGATTGATGAAGTAGCCGTGTTGAGGAAACAGCGGGCGGCTGAGGAGAAGCAGTGTCAAGAGCATGACGTAATGGTCAAACTGGTCTGTGATATGGCCAAGACGCTTGCTGCTCAGGGGGAGAGATTAAAAGAGTTGTTGGAGAAGCAGCCACCGAAGCCTAGCAGTGATGAGGCTTGTCATCTAGTTGATCTGTCTAAGGGTGATGACCAGGACAAGGATCCTAAAGCCGGTCCCAGTGGAAGTGAGCAACAATCGTTAGCATAGGCGATTGTTCCTTATTCTGTCATGCCTATCGCTGAGGGGGAGTCCACTCGGAGTGAAGGTGGAGGTGATACTTCAGATACAGACAAAGGAAAGTCTCCGACTGACGTACTTGAAGATCTATCTGACGATGTGATCCTATTGCTAGAGCCAGACTACTCTAAGGAATCACATCGATCCTCTCAGCAATCTAGAAGAGGGAGAGATCGAATCTGGTGAAGACTGGGATGAAAAAGATGAGGATGTGGTGGTTGAGCTCCCAAAGGGTGACGGTGAAGGAGAATACGAGCTTGAGGATGGAGAGATATTCGAAGCTCCAGCCTTTGAAGCCAATCTTAACACAAGTTCAGTCGAGCCCGAAGGTACTGCTGAGGCGTCGACTGAAGCCTCTCCCACCGTCCCTAAACCTGTTGATCGAGAGGTGTGGAAAAGCAAATATCCGCCTGGATGGTTTCCAAAGGATCAAGCTCCTGTCTGGCAGAAGACATCTATCATAGACAAACACGGAGCTACAGGTATGATCTTAGCTATGAGTTTTGACGATGACAAGAAGTTGTTTGCTATTAAATGAACTGGTGGGGTTCAATACTTGAAACCTTCCAGTGAAGCGTTTAGCTCCCTACCGAAGTATAATCTGGTGAACCTTGCAAACCAAGAGTTGCTTGGTGATTCTCATCACGCGGTAGCAATGGGTTTGTGGAAGACACTACAGAGAGAGGGAAGATCAGGAAACTTTGAAGTTTTCAAGCCTCAAGTGCCCAAGAGAGTCCGGGATAAAAGTGTCAGACATCCCGTGACTAACCGTAGTCTTAAGAAGCTGGTTTATAAGCCAGTGCTGTGTGAGACCAGGATTCCCCTGAGCAAGTTATCTCAGGATATCCTTGGTATCATATGGTACTGGTATGTGGACCCAAAGACGGGCGAGGCGGTGGTGACTAGAAGAATAAGGTCTGCAAGTGGAAGCTTCGAACCAAAGGAACTTATCAGAGTCTTTGATGAAATCCCTTTCATTAATTTCTCTGTGAAAGATCTGACGGTCCTAAATGAAAAATATTGCATCTACACGGACGAGTGGACAAAGCTTCAAGCATCAAGATACGACAAGCTAGTCAAGTTCTGTCTTGACTACAAGCTGAAGTTGGGAAGCTAGGACTGTAGGAAGTTGAAGACCGAAGACAATCCAGAGCTGTTGTCAAGGGGGAGTTTGTTGGAACTCGTTTGTGTGACAGACACTCTGGATGTTGTCTTAGCTTTTGTACTTGTCTTTATGTATTTGTATTTGTATTTAAGTATCTGTATGTATTGATTATCGAGTTGTATTCACATATGTATGTACTTAGTCTTGTTTATTTCTTGTTAAGTGTTTTGCGAACTTAACAAGTGCGCTGGATGTATATCCTGCGTACTTAGCAAGTACGCAAGAACATGTCTGTGTACTTTCGAAGTACGCATGAACAATAGTCCTGCGCACTTGCTAAGTACGCATGAAACAGGTCTAGTATAAATAGCAGGTCTTGACAGAATATAAATACGCATTCATTTGTAAGAATTCTGTAACCGGCTAAGTTTATAATAGACGAAGTTTGAAAGTGTCTTTGTTGTCGGTTTACTTTGTGTTGCTTGATACTCCACCTAGTCACGGGCATTCCGCACCCGGTTCGACTAGGAACACACTTGCATGTGATGATCCAAGACACCCGAGGAACCTACACAACGGCCAAGTTAGTATAGATTTATTATTACTAGTTGATTGGAGGTTTGGGTATTCAACGGGTCATTCGAGTCCTGACTGGATCTTATGAAATGTGTCGGTATTTCTTTACTTCGCTTGTGTTAGCTTGCAGAGGACTCCTAGCTAGGGCTGTAAGGTCCGAAATCCTGAGGATCCTCAATCAACGGATTCAACGGCGTGTTGAACCTGGAACAAACAGACTCGACACGTGACTTGAAGGTAGAAACAATAAGGACGAGACACAATCAAATATCAAACGATTTGTATATTGATTAAAACACGAAAAACACAATACAATATCGTTCAACAACTCATCTAACCGAATACAGAATAAAAAACAACTATTTATACTATTCGCTTGGGCTTGGGCCGGGGCCGCATACTTCAAGTATGAGGTTGGGCACCGCATACTTCAAGTATGCGGCTAGCCTTTGAAGTATGCGGCTGGCCTTTGAAGTATGTGACCGTATACTTCCTTATTTCTTTTTATATATTTATATTATCTACACTAAAACACGATATCAAGTTTTTGGCGCCGTTGTCGGGGACGCGGTAATTCTGCGAAAGATCTAATTCTTTGGACAGACTAATTATTTCTATTTTACTTTTATTTTATTTCTATTTTATTTCCCCTTTTTATTTTATTTTCATCTTTATTTTATTTTTGTTTTATTTCAGTTTTATTTTCCTTTTTATTTTATTTTTATTCTTCTTACTTTTATTTTATTTTAGAACTTGTATTGGTTGAATTGTCTTTGCAGGAACTTTCAAAGATCGCGACCGAGGAATTACTGTCAAGAGAAATGAATAAATGAAAGTGCCGCCATTCAAAAGCACTTTCAAAAATGGCGTAACGCTTTCGAATTGTTTTACGTGTTTAGATTTTATCATTCTTCTTTATTTTTTATGATGACAAGTTCAATGATTTGAAATTGGAAACCGACGATCGAGGTAAGTTTTCTAACGTATAGTTGGGATTTTTGAAGGTGGCATTCTCCCTTGACAAATTTATTTTAATAATTTTAAATAAATTAATACTTTACTATAATCTAAATTATTTTTGATTAATTTTTAATTAAAAATATATTTTAATTTATTTTTAAAAGTATTATTTAAAAAAAAGTCAAATTTGGTCAAAGGGGGCAATGAACGGCCGTGCATTCCAATGCACGCCCGTGCATTGGGGACCGTGCAGTCTGGGCATAAAGGGGGCAGAAACCAGTGTTTTCTCAAAACCCCAACTCTCAAATACGCTTGAAACCCATCGAACTCAGCCAAAAACGCTCGATTTTCGCCCGTTTCTTCCGATTTTTGCTTCTAATCTATTCACAAAGTTATGTAAGCTTGTCCATTATCGTTTTTATGTTGATTTATGCTTCAAATATGATAGATTTTGCTCAAATAGGGCTACGGTTTCATTTTGTATCTTGGTTTGAATATGCTTGAATATGAACTCAATGCTTAATCTAGACGCATATTTGACTATGTAGGATCATAATGTAACACTTTTTAGTCATGTTTGGGTAAGATTTGTTTGTCTAGTATGAACGGATTTTGAATTTTGACATAGAATTCTTGAACTTGGAATTACAAATTGACGCATGAATCTTGTTTTTATGTGTTTAAGTATTAGCATAGTTTGTGGAAAATTGTTGATTAATTAAATTAGGTCAAGAATTTTGATGGGTTTGACTTTTCAAAAGCCAACATTTTGACCATCTATGTTTTAGTCATATTGCACCGTTCAAGTTTGCGCGTTGTTTGATTAGTTACAATAGACCATTTTTGGACTCGGGAAAAATAATCGTGCTATAACCATGCACGAATTTGTGTCTCTTTTGTGTGGTCCTAAAAATAAAATATATACATAGTTCATATCAATATCAAGTCTTTGGCTTTATCACTATCAAGTTCTTGGCACAGTTTATATATGTGTTTAATGAAGCAATCTTGTTTCTTAGCAATAAATTTTCAAATGATAATCGTGTAGGACATGGCGGAATCCTCAAGGCACCACCAGAGGATGCACCACCAATTCTGCTTCTAGATCAAGTTCATCTTCTGCACCACCAGAGGATGCACCACCTACTTCACCATCACCATCTCCACCTTACCATCCTTAACCACTACCCGAATTCCATCCCAACTTGCATCCATGGCTCATCTTTGACCATGAAGATGGAATTGAGCAACATACTTTTAAGACCATATCAAGTCTTATGCAACAGGACTTTGGGACACACAAGACAATTTGCTATTCTACATTAGAGGGTATTGGTCTTCTGGAATATGCTCTGCCACTAATCACCGGACCATGGGTAAAGTTCTTTGAAATCAAACAACCTACCTATTATGAAATGACTCTAGAGTTTCTAGCATCCTTCGAGTTAGATAGGCCCATGTTAAGAAAGTCAAAACATGACTGTGTGCAACTTCAGATGGCTAGGAAATGGTATGAAATGACCTTGGCCAAGTTTGGGGTTAGGATGGGATTATACAGACATCGAGAGATTCGTCTCCCTATATTCACAGATATCATCCATGAGTTTGGAGAGGGGGAGGCACAACAGGTGTGGGTAAGGATTGGCTCGGGTCAATACGACCCACATAAGCAAAAAAGCATGAAGATTTGCCATCCCTTACACCGATATCTGCACCAAGTGATCGTCCACCCATTGGTGGGCGAAAGGATAGTACCGGGGTTGTAACCGTTAGAGACCTGTTCCATTTACACTGCCTCATTGATCAAGTCCCCTGCAATTTGGATTATAGTCTTGCCAAATTCTTCACTCGTGCTTACGGGTATTCTTCCAACAGTCACATCTTCGGGGGTCCTTACATCACCCAAAGGGCAGCATACCTAGGAGTTCTGACTCCTGTTCATCTTGGAATGCTTACCAACATGGATTTACCGATTGAAGAAGTAGATAGGCAGATGTTAATCAACATGAGGATGTTGAGGAGAGTTCAAGGGGAATATAGATTGGTTTACCACAGAGGAAACCTTTGACAGGGAGCGGTCGTACCATCAGATGAGGAGGAAGAACCAGCACTGAGGCTGCATTAGCAGTAAGAGGAGGAGCCAGGTATGTATTATTCCACTACTGACCCTTCCGTGTTAGATCTCAGCCTCCAGGTCATCATCAACAGTAGCCTCGTCTGCCATTTCAGTAGCAGCTCTTCCTCCCTTCGTCTGTGATGTTTATGGTTCTTTCCTACTGAAGATATTTGTGGTTATTTACATTTGTAGTTATTGTTGACATTTGATGGTTGTTTGGTTGTCCAGTTGTTGGACATTGACATTGCAGGTTTTTTACCGGTCACTCAGATGACCGTTGTTATGGTGGCACCACCACCACCACCCTTTCGGCCGCCGTAATGGAGAATATTAGCGTAGTTACTTTTATTTTTTTAGTACTTGTTTTTATTTTTTGAGCATTGCATGGCTTCACAGGTGATACAGATTTTGGTTCGTGCCTGAAAATACGATCTAGGCAATGATGAAAATCGACCACATGCATGGAAATTGCATCTCATCAGGGGGAGTATTAGTTTCCTTTCACTCTTATTTTGCCCATGACATTTACTACATATCATATTTGCATACAATGAGGACATTGTCAATTTTAAGTGTGGGGTAGAAGCTTACCAATACTTTGACTACCTAAGTTTTGTCCCGAGTATTACAATTGCATGATTAACAACTACCCAATTCTTAAAATCAAAATTTATATATAGAAGTAATAAAAACATTTTAAATAATCTGAAAGCAAGCATCTTAAAAATCATTTGGCATAATCAGAATAATAAAAACGGCAATTTGGAATACCGTTGAAGTGAATCAAGGAAACAAATAGGGAAGATTAGGGAGCACAACAAAAAGAAAGAAATAAGTTTATGCACATTTTTACTTTATTACCCTTTACCTTTCGTATCATGTTAGAATTTGAGACTATCCGAGGATTATCACAAACACATCAAGTTTTTGATGCCGTTGATTATTACATATTTCACATGCTCATTTCGTTTGATCGAGTGAATGCTAATTATTGCTCTGCATGTTAGTACTTGCGTAAAATATACATTTGAAAATCATGGACTAAAAGAATGCATAAAAATGATTGAGGCATTAGGATTAACCCATTTTCTTTAGCCTTTTCTTTTTCTTTTACCTACCCTAAACATTACCCCCTAGTTAGCCCCTTTGAGGCAACCTTTTTCGTTTCCAAACCCAGATTTCAAACCCGTAAACCTGAGAAATCTTCCTTTTTATCTTCTTAACCCTTTCAGTTAAAAATAGACTTGGCTGTGATTTAAGGAATAACTATCTGCTGACAGTTTATAGAATCACCTTATGTTCGAAGAATGAAACTCGTTTGGTTTCACAAAAAAAGAGAGAAAATTATCACAAAAAGAAGAAAGAGGCAACAACAAGACGTTCATAACCACCCGAGATATTGAATAAATCTCATCAAAAGAGAATCAAACTTATTCAAAAAAGTGGAGTATGCAAAGCTGATCAAAGTGTATGTATTAGGAAGAAACAGCCTAACGATTCATGGTAAATTGATAGTAATGTGTATTTCAAAGACAAGAAGAAGTTAACATTCTTGAAGAAGGGATTGGTCTTGACAATCTGACCTTAAAAGAGTCCTTAGATTAGTCATAATGTCTAATCTAAGTTTAATAAAAGATCATTTACCTTTTTATCATTAAGCCAAGATAGATTTTCAATATTTAACCACTTCTCCCAAATACTTCCTACCCTAACCCTAAACCAATCATTACAACCCTTTATAAAGCCCTCTTGATTTATGCACATATTTTATGTCAATTGGTGGAGATTTTATTCTTATACAAGCCTATGATTATGCAAGCATTAATTATACCATTGAGTGTTCTTCTTGACATATCTTATCCATATATTAAACCCGAGTGTTGAACGAACATTTGTGAGACTATAATTTTGTGCAGAATCGTAGTTCCATCAAGTATGTTAGGCTTGCTACCCTCTTGTGGAGAAACACTCGAAAGGTATAACCACCAAATCATTGTTTTTAAGAACGCCATTCAGCCATTTGGGACAACAACTTTGGATAAACATTTAATCAATACTTTACTTCTATGGGTATAATCATGCATTAGTTTGCTTGAGTACAAGCAAAGTTCAAGTGTGGGGTGTTATGATATGCCATAAATTATACATATTCTACATGCATAATTATCCTCATATTCCTCACAATTATTAACAAAATGATGGTAATTGATACTTAATCCATTCATTTTAGTTATAACATGATAATTTGGAATGTAAAAACATAAAGAAATCACTCAAAATCAAAGAGAAATCAGCATTTGGAAGTCAACTGAACGAACCTGGACCAAGGAAGTCAAAGCAGTAAGTCAAAGGTCAACAAGGAGCAGCAGAGGCCCAATGCATTGGCGTGCATCCCAATGCACAGCCGTGCAAAGGGTAAAAACTGCCCATGTACTCCCTAGATCTGTCAGATTCCTTCACGTGCAAGAAAATGGTACTTTGCACGCCCGTTCAATCCAATGCATGGTCGTGCATTGCCTAAATCTCAGCCTATAAATAGAAAGCTCATTCCAAGCATTTAGGTGTCCAAGACCAAGGGTTGTGAAGGCCGTAGCACTCTGGTATAGCTGGAATTCCCTCGGTTTTGGTCCGTTTTAGCTTTTCTTTGTTTATTTTCCTTTTCTAAGTCTTGTAATATGAAGTGATTCTTCTCGTTCGGGTAAAACAAAGGCAACCTATGCCCACTCTCCCTTGGTGTTGGAAAACTTCCACACATTATCTAAGGGTTAGTTGAGTCACTTGTATGGCCATTCATGGCTAATCCTCTTGCGTTTCTTGGGTTGGTTGAACTTTAATTAATTAATGAAGTATTTTTAGTAAGTTATGTTCTTGAAGTCTTTCTTGTATTTTATCTTAAAAAGACCAGAATAAGTGATCTTTAAACCAACTAAATAATCTTAAATCTTGTAAGTTTCTTAAGCAAGACTTCTTGTTTGAAAAGCTTATTCGAGTTTGTACGGTCTATATACAAATCTTGGTGCTAGCAACGGCCGAGTTAGCATAGATTTATTATTACGGGTTGATTGAAGGTTTGGGTATTCAACGGGTCATTCGAGTCCTAACTGGATCATATGAAACGTGTCGGTATTTCATTACTTCGCTTGTGTTAGCTTGCAGAGGACTCCTAGCTGGGGCTGTAAGGTCCGAAATCCTGAGGATCTTCAATCAGCGGATTCAACGGCGTGTTGAACCTGGAACAAACAAACTTGGCACGTGACTTGAAGGTAGAAACAATAAGGACGAGACAAAATCAAATATCAAACGATTTGTATATTGATTAAAACACTGAAAACACAATACAATATTGTTCAACAACTCGTCTAACCGAATACATAATACAAAACAATTATTTATACTATATGGTTGTGCTTGGGCCGGGGCCGCATACTTCAAGTATGCGGTTGGGCACCGCATAATTCAAGTATGCGGCTGGTCTTTGAAGTATGCGGCCACATACTTCCTTCTATCCTTAAAATTTGTCTTTCGAACATTCCGGTGATCTCTTGATGCGTTAGCTTATTAGGTTTGATCCTTACAATCTCCCCCTCGGCTAATGCATATTGATGTTAGCTGAATGATCACCACCTGCCGCATAGAGGTCTTTAACTATCGCTGTCGCCAAAACTTTCACAAAAGGCTTTGTGCCTCTTTCACATTCTTCAGGCACGAAAAGCTGCTTCTTGGATAATCTAATCATATCTTCTTTCCCGAACTTCAAAAGATCCATTGGATCAGCAATGGTGAACTCTTTATTTGTACAATGAATGTCAATATACCCTGTCATAGGACTGTAAGACCAGTATTCAAGTTGACTCAGTGTGTTGTCAGGTAGACCTTGATGAACCGGAACACACTCCACTATCTTGGGAGGAAGATAGATTTCCATTACAAGGGGTTTCTTACTGATTCTGTCAATTATGTACTTTGACGTCACCCTCTTGCATTTAGTAGGTTGCAGTATTTTAATGTCACTGTCGCACTCTCTGTCAAGAAACAAAACAAAGTTTCTCACATCTCCATTATTTCCTGGATTATAGAATGGAGCCTTGTTTAGTGCTCGAAGAACAAATCTAGGCAATGACCCTAAGTCATGTGGACTTGCAAAATACTCTATTCGCCCACTATTTCTCTTGATCAGATAAAGCTTCTTCTCATTATCAAACATCCAACTTAGAATAGGAGAACGATCGTTCTTCTTTGAAAGCACATTGGAGGATGTGACATAGTGAACTTCACTTCGAGGAATAATATTGAAGACACATTTCTTCTCTTTTGGAATAGATGAAGATAATGTTGCTTCTAGAATACTTGTTGACTCAGCAACATGTTCAGCAGATGACTACACATGGGGAGGTGAATTACCTTCGTAGAATAAATCGCTGTCGATACCGGTAATTACCTTTCCCTGAGCACTGATGTATGTAGGAGAGGTAGGCATATTTGCATCAAAGTAGTCTTCAGTCTCAAACATTTCTTCTCCAACAAAAACATCATCAAGTACAGTCGAATCATTCTCGAATGAGAACATTGAGCCAGATTTTAGCAGCTCACCAAGACCATGCTCAAATTCGAACGATAAATCATTTTCTGAATGTTGTGCTTCATTGCTCTCTGACACAAGGACATAAACAACCATTGATCTTGACAAGTCTTCATGTGAGCTGGTTCCTTCATGTTGGTCTTCCTGGTCTTTATTTTGATCTTTATCATCTTTCTTGCCTTCATTATCAACACCATCATTTTCATCACCTTTATCGTCACCGTTACCACTACAACCATCCTCTTTCTTCTTTTTCCTTTTATCTCTCTTTTCTTTTAACCTTTTCAGCTCTTTCAGCACATACACCATGTTGTCTTTCAGGCTGTTGATCTGACCACTTTGTATGTTTATGGTCATCCTCATAGTATCATTTTATTTATTAAATTTCTCTATCCTTGAATTCTTTGCTACAGAATCCTGTTCAACGTCAAATACTCTTTGTTGTAGGGCTTGAACATCTACATGCTCATAAACTTCCTTTGCCTTGCCCTTATCTTGCTTTGTGGTAACAGTAGGTGTGATGATTGGTGTGGACTTCTGCGGGAGCTATTCGGAAACTTTTGCCTTCTTCCTTAGACCTAGATCAGCTTCAAAATCATAATCTTCATCGAAAGTATCACTCTATGGGTTAGAAGGGTTGATGAGAGGAGGTTTTCCAGCAGCCTTTGTTTTAATCAGTAAACACTTGTGATGTTTATTTATCGGTACTTCTTCTTTCTCACTCTCTGTTTCAAATAAGTCAAACTCTTCACCTTCTGAGTCTCCTTCTTACTCACTCTCTTTCTTTCCAAAGTTTGTAAAACTATTACTTTGAGTCTCTTCATTTTCAACATTCACACTTTGCGTATCTGTATCTGAAAACATCAGATCATCTAGATTTAAACCTGCCATGTCTTCAAGATTCTGCACATTCTCTTCATTCTCGACGTACACTGGCCCTTCAATACTGTAATTGAATTCATCTTCATGTTCATCGGCCAGTTGTACATTAGGGATCACATGCTCATTAACAATGGGAACCTCAGCTTGATTTTGAGCCTGTTGAGGTGCACGTCTAAGTCTACGACATGGTTACTGCTGTTGAGGTTGAGGTGGTGGTGGTGGTGGTTGTTGTGGTTGAGGTGGTGGTGGTGGTTGTTGTTTTGGTTGTATGCCTTCCAACTCAGGAAATGCTTCAAAATTCTCGAAGGGTGTCAAACCAAGAAAATACCCTTTCTTATTCATACTCATATAGGACAGAATACTCTTGTCCATCACTTTCACGTGCAGTCTTCTTTGAGTCATAACCAATTCAGGATGTTCTCTATTTATAATCATTTACAGAAACCTTGGGTACATCAAGAAAACAGACTTCTTCTTTCCTATCAGATTACTCTTCATCTCTTCAAACACAACTCTTGAGAAGTTGAAATTCTCCCCCGTTACTAGTGCATAACGGACGAAGTCATATTAACACTTATCTCGTCATAACCCCCTTTTTTTCCAGAAATGCATTGGTTCACCACATGTGCCAAGTACCTCAGGTATGGTGGCATATATATCTTCTCCAATGATGGTAGTCCTCCTTCATAACTCATTCTTTGAAAGGTTCATGTCATTTGTTCAAAGGGAAAACTTATAGGATATTCTGAATTATCCCCAAAGTTCAAGTACCTTCTTATAACCGCTTCAGTAATGATAATACGCTTCTCTGCCACCGTTCCTGCTATCCCTTCAGAAACTCCGAATAAAATCCTCGCATATATATAGGTGTTGTGAAAGAGCATGGAAATTTCTAGATGCCCTCAAACCTACGATCATTGATCTAAAAATGCTGTTATTTTGTGGTGGGTCATCAAGAATGACAAACTCAAAGTTTTCGATCAACGAATCAAACTACAAACATTACAATACACCGAATACTTTAAAGTTTCCGCAAACTTGAAACACACCGCAAACTTTGAATAAAACCGCAAACCTTTTATAAAATCGCAAATTTTAGATAAAACCGCAAACTTTTAAATCCACAAAATCCATGAGCAAAATGAGTTTTGAGTGAAAATTAAAGACTTATATCAGGTCGCCCAACATTTCGTTCAACTTAATCTGGTCAATTTTAGCTTTGACACACAATCAACCCATTAATTTGCTCCAAAAGGGTACTGAGTGAGCTTTGGTTCATAAAACGCTCGATTAAACCAAATTTAGGGAAAATTCTATACCTTTAAAGTCGCTATACTCGTTGAACACAATCAACAAAGTAAATTCACACTATGGTCAAGTAAACGGTTCTAGGAAATGAAAACGAAGTATGCGGCTGAGAAAAACTTGGAAGTATGTGGTTTGTGTAACCCTTGAACCGCAATCTTCCTGATATTTATAGAACTATTGAAGTATGCGGCCCCACATGGATCAAGTATGCGCCCGCAAACTTCTGAAATGCCTCAGACTTTTCAGAAACGTTTTCTGCCCTTTGCATTTGTCAGATCAAGCAGGGACGGTCATTTTGATAATTATGAAGTATAAACAAAAGATAAAAATAAAAATAACTTAAACTAAACTAAGCTAAAAACACAAAATCTTTTTGTTCTTTTCATAACATCAAACTATTTTGAAACACTTACACACATTCTTTTTTAGACAAACTCTGTTATGGGATTATATCATTCTAGGGCAGACCAAACTATACTTTATCAGCCACTCATTTTCTTATATAGGTCTCTGTGATTGCCAATATATAGTATCCTTCTAAACTCAAGCCTTTATACCTTAATTGAAAAGCAAGTAGTGAATGATCTTATCATGTTTTTCAGGTAATAATTATTCATGACTTAGTGAGTCCCACACTCACATCTCAGAAACCTGCATTTATTTTAATGTGAATTAGATGAGTTTTTGATGTACTGAATGGACCCCATAACTTATCGGATAAACCTTCTCTTCCTCGTGATCTTTTGAGCACCTAAGTAATAACTAAAAGAGCATAACTAGCACCGGTCAATGGACTGTTCAGGAAATCTTTGACAAATTTGATTAAAAACATAGCATGACGGACTTACATGTTCAGAAAAAGTAAATGCTCAAGGTCATAGCACTACGGACTTACATGCCTTGATAAGAGATTCCTTCCTAGTCACACATTCCTAAAAAGAAAAATATTTACATGTATACTTATATGTACGTCTTTAGACATATCCTTTGAAAATATCCTATAGCACGACATTGACATTGCATGTCTTTTTGCTCAGAATTCTGCTTTGCAGAGTAGCTTTGCACTATAATTGAGTGTCTTTTCACCTATTGCATGTCATTGCATGTCTTTTATTTATATATATATACAAACTTGTATCAAGTCAGCTCGCAACCCCTTTGTGAAGGGTTCCGGTTTGTGCAATCCAGAGATAGTATGTTCATCAACCTTTATATTTAAGTGTTCGATTATTGATAGGAAAGAATTATTCTACCAATATATGAGATGTTACCCACTATGACAATGACTTTTATGTTTAAGTGAAACACTATCATCCTGTCTTTTCAGTTTTAGCAGAGCCTATCAACATATCACCCTAAGATCATGATCTTTTCAACTACAGGTCTTTTACGTGTATATATATATATATGATCCGACCTCTAGAATGATGTACTATCATTTCCCATTATACAAAGCTCTCAGATTTTCTCAATAGAAAGACCTAACTTAGAAACTTAGGAACACAATCTTTTTGTATTTTCTGATTTTTTTTTATTTGAAGACTAAGTAGTGACGAAACTAAAAACTTAAACCTAAAACATTTTTGGTGTTTTTAGGAAATTTCTCCCCTGAACTTTTGCATTTATGTAATAAATCAAAATTTAAACAAACTAAAAACTAAGAAAAATATTTTTTTGTGAAAACCTGCGACCTTCTAATCAAAGGAGATCATTTTCAGACATTCAACCAGAAAATTGAATCTGGCTAAATCAAAGGCTTTTGTAAAGATATCAGTAATATTATTATCAGTAGAAACTTGTTCAAGATGCATAAGCTTTATTTCAAAACAATCACGAATGTGATACACCCTTATGTCTATATGCTTAGTTTTAGAGTGTTGGATCGGGTTCTTAAAAATCTGTAAAGCAGCTTCATTATCACAGAAAATAGGATAGTTAATGAAATTCAAACCGTAATCTAGCAATTGGTGTTGCATCCAGATAACCTGAGAACATCATGCGGATGCGGAAACATATTCAGCTTCAGCAGTAGAAGTCAAAACGGTGGTCTGTTTCTTGCACTGCCATGACACGAGTCTCTCCCCCAGAAACTGCCATCCACCCGTTGTGGATTTCCTGTCAAGATTGCAACCTCCATGATCACTGTCTGTAAAAGCAAACAAGTTAAATTCCGAATCCTTTAGATACCAAAGGCCGAGCCGAGGCTTGCCCTTCAAGTATTTAAAGATTCTTTTGACAGCATTAAGGTGAGAAAGTTTAGGGTTAGCCTGATATCGTGCACACTGACAAACCGCAAACATAATGTCTGGACGGCTGGCAGTAAGGTACATTAACGAGCCAATCATTGACATGTAGAGATGTTGGTCAATTCCCGGTTCACCTAGATCTGGAGTAAGAACGGGTAGAGTTGCCATAGGAGTAGAGGTCGGTTTGGAGTCAGCAAAGTTGAACTTGATCAGGATGTCTTTAACATATTTAGCCTGATGAATCAGGATTCCATCATCACTCTGTTTCACCTGTAACCCCAGAAAGAAGGACATTTCTCCCATAAAACTCATCTTAAACTTTTTCTTCATGACTTCTTCAAACTCTTTACACAGTGCGGGCATTCGTTGAT
Organism: Smallanthus sonchifolius; assembly: GCA_023525975.1. Taxonomy (NCBI): domain Eukaryota; kingdom Viridiplantae; phylum Streptophyta; class Magnoliopsida; order Asterales; family Asteraceae; genus Smallanthus; species Smallanthus sonchifolius. Next base: position 55,028,187 of record CM042033.1, on the reverse strand, counting down.
CCAAAGATGATGTCATCAACGTAGATTTGGACAAGAATAAGATCATCTCCCAGATTCTTAAGAAACAACGTCTAATCTATGGCTCCCCGAGTGTTGCCATTTGCAAGCAGGAGCTCTGTCAGAGTGGCATACCATGCACGTGGTGCTTGATGTAGACCATACAGAACTTTGTCTAGTTTATAGACGTGGTGAGGGTGATTGGTGTCTTCAAACCCCGGTGGCTGACACACATAGATCTCTTCTTGAACCTTTCCATATAGAAATGTTGTCTTCACATCCATTTGAAATACCTTGAAATTCATATATGAGGCGTAGGCTAAAAAGATCCTAATGGCCTCAAGTCTTGTAACAGGTGCAAATACCTCTTCATAGTCTATGCCTTATTGCTGATAAAATCCCTACACAACCAATCTTGCTTTGTTTCTGACAATAACTCTACTGTCATCTTTCTTGTTTCTGAAAACCCAACGAGTTTCGATGCGTAACTTGCCCTATGGTAGCGGCACAAGTTCCCAAACCTTTAGTTTTACAAATTGCACCAGCTCTTCCTGCATTGCCTCTACCCGGCTCGCCTCACTTAAAGCCATCTTAATGTTCTTTGGCTCTAATTGAGAAATAAAAGCAAAGTACAAACATATGTTGATTACTCCAGATTGACTCCTAGTTTTCACCCCGTCAGAGAGAGGACCGATGATATCCTCTACGGGATGATTTTTATGTATCCGCAAAGTTGGTATTTCTTCTTCCTGTAATGTTTCAGGTACGTTGGTGATGAGCTAATCTGCTTCCTCAGTTACGGGAACCGACTCCTCAATAACATTCGTGTCAGGAATCGCATCCTGTGAAGCATGACCACTGCTAGCTGCAGCAGTCTCACTATTGACGGGATCAGCAGTTTGTTGATCACTTTCTTAAGAAGAAGATTCCGGAGTTCTGGAAGACGAAGATGATGCTTGATCAGGGTCTTCTTTAATTCTGTAATCGACTGTGTTGTACTTGTAAAAACCATAATCTGACATATCAGAATAAACATAAACAATTTAAACACAGAATCATAATCAAACAACCAATTTGGACCAGAATCCGCATCAGTAGTATTGAATTCCTACTAGTCAATGTAGTATGACTCCACTATCTGCTTGGTTCTTTTGTTGTACACTCTGTATGCAGTCTTGCTTGATGAGTATCCAACAAAGTAACACTCATCGGCCTTCTCATCGAATTTGGACCCAATAGTGTCATTATGTAATAGAGTGCAGAGGTCTCCAAATGCTCTGAAATGACCAACCTTAGGCTTCTAATTATACACGATTTCATACGGAGTCTTCATTTGATGCTTATTGAGTAGCACCCTGTTTTGCACATAGCACGCTGTATTGATAGCTTTAGCCCAAAAAAAATATCAGCAATTTAGAGTCAGATATCATGGTTCTTGTAGCCTCTATTAGGGTATGATTTCTTCATTCAGCAACTCCATTTTGTTGAGGAGTTCTAGCAACGCTGAATTGTCGTGCAACCCCCTTTTCTGCACAAAAGCTATCAAGAACTTCACTTCGGAATTCAGTCCCGTGGTCACTTCTGATAATCTTGATTTTCAAATTCAGTTGATTTTCCACAAGTATCATGAACTGCTTACTAATATCTGCAGTCTCACTTTTCTTACTTAAAAAGAACACCCAAGAAAATCGTGAGTAGTCATCAGTAATAACAAGACAATATGATTTCTTCCCAAGACTCATCACACTTACAGGACCAAAAAGATCCATATGAAGCAACTAAAGAACATAAACTATTGAATTAAACAGCTTGGGCTTGTGTGGTCGTTTATGCTGTTTGCCTTTAGCACGAGAAATACATTTTTTGACCTCACAAAACTCTTTCAAAGGCAAACCGACCACATGTGCTCCTTTTGCAATTCTATTTAGGGTTTTCAAGTTTATGTGACCTAAACGACGATGCCAAAGCATGGAGTCATTTTTCAGAAGCTTTAGAAAATAAACAAGTATTGGTTAAAGCTGACTCACTGTTCATATTCAACAAATATGAATCCTTACACCTCGGTGTTCTCATTAAAATCTAATCCTTAGTGACTACAAACACTGGTTTTAAAATCAAGCACTCTTTATCAGTAAAATGAGTTGAAAACTTTTTCTCACAAATTTGAGACACACTTAACAAGTTGTGATTCAATTCAGACATATAATTCACATCTTCGAAACAAAGAGTACCGTTAGTGACAGTACCTTTCATTGTGATTTGCCCACCTTTATCACCTGCAAAGGAAACATACCCTCCATCGAACATCTTAATGTCATGAAGCTGAGAGATGTCTCCTGTCATGTGCCGAGAACAACCACTATCAACATACCAGAGGTTATTGATAGGCCTCCTTGCCTGTCCCTGCACGGTAGAATGCTTTAATTAACTGGAACCCAAGCCATGGTTGTCTTGGGTTGCCCTAACTCATCCAAGTATGAGACTTCTTGTAATCTCATATCTTTTTTATCGCTGAACTCAACTGGTGTTGTTTGTGCATTTGGTTTTCGTGTCCAAACATGCTTTGGTTTTTGAAAATTTGAGCTAACTGTTGGAGTAACGACCTTTTCTTTACCCTTTTTCGATTTGATGGGTTTTTCAACTTTCTTTTGTTTATGTTTGAAAACATTATTTCTTTAACATGACGTTGAGTTTTATGCACAGCACTAGTTCTTTTATCCGACTGTTTATCTTTGGGCATTTTGTGATCTTGAGCTTGGGGTCTTTTAGACATGTTTGGCCTTTGATGCACATTGTCCCATCGAGAAACATTTGGATATCTACCAGAGTGTTCACGATTTTGAATGCATTTTCGAGCTAAGTGTCCGGTATTCTCACAGACATAGCACGTTTGCCTTCTCGGATACGGGGCATAGTATCCGGTGTCCCATGATGATGACTGCTGAGGAAAACTTGTGACGTAACCTGCATTTTCACAATTCCTAGAAAACCTTCTATCATATGCTTGATCATCATTTCTATTACAACTTCTGTGATTTGATTTGAAACAATTTCTATCAAAATTCCTAACATTTTGTTCAAAAGTATGATGATGATTATCAAAATTTGCATAAAATTCGATTTGGGTAAAATGTTGAGGCAATTGCTTCGAGTTTGACTGACTTGTTGATGATTTTTTTATTTTAACGATTAGAAGAACGATTTTTGTTTTTAACAAACTGATAATTTTTACCGTTCACTATCTGCTTTTCTTCTTTATCTAAAGTTCCAACTTTCACAAAGTGGATTTCAAATTAGTTTTTATCCCCTTGGCAACATTCAAACCAGAACCAACAAAAGTAGCAGAATTTTGAAAACCAGACAAAGTATTTTTAAAAGACAAAGACTTAGATTTTGAATTAAAAATACAACCCTCCTTCTCATCATCACTTCCACAATCCTCCACTAGGCCCTCTACTAATCCTATTGTTACACAAGACTTAGACGGGTTAGTAACATTCACATGTTTTACCAAGGGACCAACAGTCACGGCGTGGACTGAGTGGATGAAGAAGGTTGATCTGGTTTACGGCCTACACCATATTCCATTTCAGCATCTTCATGTTGAACACTTGGCATTGAAGTAAAATTTCCATTGAAAGGATGTTCAATTGCATGATAACCAATCCCTGGATTCCCTCTATTTCTGACTTGAGAATCTATCATGTCATAAACTACTGATCGAGAGTGATCAATTTTCTCGATTGTAAGTTTAGTATTTGCCAGTTGAGTCACATCGTCATTCAATTTTAAACTAAGGTCGTCTATTCGTTTTAAAGCATCACGATAAAGACATTCCTTATTGCTAAAGTCCATTTCAAGTTTAGAAAATTCGCTTTTACTTGCTTCAATTTTATCTTTAAAAATATTTTCTAAACGCTTGTACTCAGCATTGGCATACCGAAGTTAAGTTATTTCTTTTATGAGCATTTCATTATCACACTTATATCTATTTACCTTCTCTACACAATTATGAGAGCATGTATTAGTAATTACCTCAGTATCTTCAATTTTGCCATGAAAGCATGATTTGACACCTTCATCGATAGCTCATGAATCTGATCTCCCCAATCATATCACGCAGTCTGCTGGCTTACCAAAGCTTTGCTATTACCGGCTACAACTGCTTCCTTTTCTTCTAAGCTGCTGGAAGAACTTCCCTTCTCTTCTTTAGGATCGGGGCATTCCCTAGCAAAGTGTCCAGTCTTACTGCAATTGTAGCACCTCAAATTGGACTTATCAAAACCAATCTTCTTTGTGCCAGACTCCATTCCATCAAATAAGTTTCTGCCAGTTCTTTTGATGAACTTCTTAGCACGATGCACAGCCATTGCCATGTGCCACTTAATATCCATCTCTTCCAAATCATCAGGATGAATTTGATCAGTGTCATCTTGTATTAGATTGGCAGGAGAGAGTTTTCCAGCCAGCATTGCATTTTAACTGCTCAAGAAAACACTGAATAGTGCAACATTCATTTCAACAGCTTTGACAGCATTTGAGCACGGTGAGTTATTTGTTGAACTGGAGTGGTAGAGGCTATTTGGTTGGAAACAGCAGACAAGTTTGGAGTATGAGTAAAGGACATACTAGAAAGTAAAGCACTTCCCTGAGACACTAAGTGATCTGTCTCAGATATAAACATGATCTGCCTCTGCTGATCATCCATCTCATATGATCTCAAAATAGAAATTAACTCACTGAGCGAAGTGGTATACATGTTTATGGTTCTTTTGATGGTAGTGATGTTAAAGTTCCATTTTATCGGCAAAGAGTTGAGCAACTTCTTGTTTATCTCTCCCTTGGTCATCTCAATACCAGCACTACTCATTTCAGTCATCAAGTGAGTGAACCTGTTTATCTGTGATTCAAGACTTTCCCCTTTCACATACTTGAACATGTTAAATTTTTGCCTTAACATGTCCTTCCAACTTTCACGTATATCTAAATTACCTTCAAATCTTTCCACCAAGGCATCCCAAAGAGCTTTTGTAGTCTTGTATTCTTTGAAACCTTAAGCAATTTTTGTGGACAAAGCCATTGTCAAACATGCATAAGCTTTCTCATACTTCTCCTTCTAAAGAATCTCATCACCAACATTGAGATCAAGGTCCTTTGGAACAAACTCGTTGTTTGCATTTCTGACCATAGGAACTTTAGGATCCTTCTCAATAGACTTCCATATAGATGAATCCTTATACCTAGCAAAATTCGCATATCTATATTTCCAGTTATCAAAATCAATTGCATTTGTGAGACCAGAAGGTCTATTTGTGGTACCAATCTCGTTATCCATAGCATTAGTATCAATCATGACTTATTCAGAAGAGGAACACACGAGATTTATATCAAATAACAGCTAACATAGAAAACCGGAAACTTAAAGTAACAATACCGCAAACTTGAGGTAACCGCAAACTTGAGGTAACCGCAAACTTGAGTGACCGCAAACTTGAAGTAACTGCAAAGTTGAGTTAACCATAAACTTGAGTAAGTCGTAAACTTGAGTTAACCGTAAACTTGGAAAGTTGTAAATAAGGAAATACCGCAAAGTTGATAAACTGCAAACTTGCAGAACCGCAAACTTGACACCCGCAATCTTTCAGATGAAGAAATTGACCAAAAACTTTGATTTTCAAGCCGAAAAATCAACTGATCAAACGTAAACTTTAACAAATGTGACAGAAACAAGGTCCAAAACCTGTCAATCTGTCCAGAAACTCTTCCAAACACACAAGTCGGTTCAAATAAACGTGAAAACAGTCACTTTGATACCTCACGAGTCAAAGAAATCCGTTGCAAGCTTCACCTAATGAGCGCTAAGGCTCTGATACCAATTGTAAGGTTCGAAATCCTGAAGATCTTCAATCAACGGATTCAACGGTGTGTTGAACCTGGTGGAATCAGACTCGACATGTGACTTGTAGGTAGAAACAATAAGGACGAGACACAATCAAATATCAAACAATTTGTATATTGATTAAAACACTGAAAACACAATACAATATCGTTCAACAACTCGTCTAACCAAACACAGAATACAAAACAACTATTTATACTATTCGGTTAGGCTTGGGCCGGGGCCGCATACTTCAAGTATGCGGTTGGGTACCGCATACTTCAAGTATGCGGCTGGCCTTTGAAGTATGCGGCCGCATACTTCCTTCTATCTTCAAAAGTTGTCTTCCGAACATTCCGGTGATCTCTCGATGCGTTAGCCTATTAGTTTTGATCCTTACAGGGGCCATGGGCTTGATCTTGAGAATGAAAGTTATATTTATTTAAAATACTATTATAAGTAAAGACAATTATTTTAAGAATATAATTTGTTAGGTCCGATCATTCATAAAGTACCTTTGGAGGAAGTTGTGCATTCCGACTTACCGGAAGAAGTTTCAAGACTTGACGTACGTCAGTCGTAGGATAATCTTAGTCCAAATAATGAATCACAGGATAGCTGGTGGACTTGAGACCCCGTTTAGGGTCCCGAGATTCATTAGGAACAGTTGGCCGACCGTATCCACTGTTCCGTTACAAATTACTAACTCCCCCATCGAAAGGGTTAGTACTAGTAACTATGATCAACCTTACTTTAAATACAACATAAATTAACAAGCGATGACAACCAGAGTAACACCTTAAACGAGATAACATTCATAATTACATTTTTTTTCCTTTTTTCCTCTCTTTTAAACAAAGCACCCCTTTTCCAACTTATTATCCTAGTCAGACAATAGTGAAGGTTGAGTACAGAATCCGTGTCCATGGTTCGATACTTGGCTCTTACCCAGACTATACTACGTTGCGATGGGTAGACTTGCCTATTGTGTGTGTGTTTAGTTGAAGTATTTATCATTTTAATTTATAAATTTAAAACCTGATTTTGTGTAACTCTAAACAGAATTTATACACTAAAAACCACGAACATCAAGTCTTTGGAGCCATTACCAGGGATGTATTTATATTTATATATTTATATATTTATATTATCTACACTAAAACACGCTATCACCTATTGAATCAAGTGCAGCAGCAGGAAGACATAATTTCAAATGTAAGTACCCAACTGGATATGATGGAAGGGGACAGAGAAATCTTCGATGCTCGTACGGAAGCAGCTAGATCTGAGGCCCGATTTGCAATACGAGTGACTATAACAATGTTCATCTTGGTGCTTATCTGTTTCTTGGTGGAAAGCTACCTGAGGCGCTGATCTAACTGTTTTATTTCATATTTTAGTTTGGACACATTACTCTATGTCTAGGATGTTTGTGTTAACATTTTATTATTTGATGTTAATTTCATTTTATGAATTGTTATATGTGAATGCCACTACTAACACACTAATTCAATCTTGTAAGCATAAATTACTTTCTGTCATGTTATCATCAAGATTACCAAACTTGCTACTTATATTTCTAAAGCAACTCACTACCATTATCCCTAACATGATTACTCGAGCAATGACTAAACACCTTCAATATCTCTAGGCATAGGTAACTATTTACCTTCGACAATCCAATATAATGGACGCTGTAGAAGGATAAGAGAAACTAAGGTGATCAATGAAAGTAAGCAATTATTACGGGTGCACACGTAATACAAGTTTGCAGTGTATGCGAATCCTAGCAATTCCTATCCTGTAAGCAATATCCATTATCTCTATGAACATTTGATTTCAACCCCAAATCTCGGAAACGTCAATCTCAACTATGGGGTTGAAATTGGCTACTAAATCAATAAACTTTCTTTAAATTCAAATCTTATTTGCTACACACAAGTGGTCAATCTCTAACCTAGGAAGAACCATACCTCAACCTTTTAGACCATACCGCCAGAGTACCATGAAGAAAACTAGACGAAACTGAGTTAGACTACACTTAGGCACTCATATTTCAAGCCATTCATCTAATACCTCCTCCTAACATATATCTTATGAAAGACGATTCCTATCTCCTGCTTAGACATTCAGCTAGCCTTCCGACTAAACCATCTGAGCAAATTATCCCAAATCCTTATTCGACTTCGACGTCTAGACTTCTGCAAATTGCTATGTGAGACTCTTGGGCGAAGGTCACCACAAACGACTATGCCATTTCCTAACAGTGGTGACCAACTACCCGTCCAGTACCTTTTATGTATCTTGTAATGCGATAACATGTTATAAAGTGATCGTCAACACTTATCCTTTGAAACTCAGACCCAGATCTTGTTATGTGTATGACTACCATTGAATTCAGTGTGACCTTACCTGACAAACGTAACCTCCTCGCACAGTCACTGCTTTGTGGTCCTTTGACACTTAGACTTTACATCAGTTTGACATCTCCTCGGATAACTATGTACCACCCTCTAACTTCACTCTTGCCCAAGAGTGAGAACTCGTTCTCTTGTCTTACCAACTATCAAAACGCGTGGAACCTAACCTTTCAATTATGTTAGACACATAGTATTACCCTCTCAGACATGAAGCTTAAGGACTCGTCTGGATCTTAGCACAGCTTATCGTTTAAAATCTGAAAACTCAAGCGTAGCCGTATACCAATCGTGAATGTTCATTGGAATTCTAAGCGTGGTCCTGAGTTCACTTGGAAACGTGAAGACCAAATGAAGTTTAAGTATCCTCATCTCTTTTCTGATTCAGTAGCCTCCACCAGTTGAATTTCGGGGACGAAATTCCCTTAACTTGGGGATACTGTAACATCCATGACTTTAGCTGTAATAAGTTATTTCATTTTGTGCAATAAAACATTGTGACATGTCATTTCTTGTTATAACATACGTGTACATTAAATTATGACATATCAATTATTGCAAACGTATAACGACACGGAGCTTTGAGATTTTTTTTTAACTTTTATTTTATATATTATTTATATTATATTATATATATATATATATATATATATATATATATATATTGGTTATATTAAGTAAATCAATTATAAACTTTAAGCTTTATAAAATAAGGTTTGATTTTATAAAAGATGAAAATAAAAATTAATAGTAATGAAATAAATAATACGTAAAGTTTTTATTTTGAATAAAACAATGCTTTGAACCCCCTTTTACTTCATTTAAACCCCCTCAATTAGCCTTGAACCCTCTTTTATTGTCTTTAAACCTTAATTTGAACCCCTCCTTTATTTTGAACCCTGAAACCAAAATCAACCAAATTTTGACCATGAAAAGTGAAAACCGCATCAAAGCACTCCAATTCCCTGTGATTTCGGGATTTTGATCCTCCTAAATCATTACCAACTCATTTTGCGTTCGCTTGGAAGGTAGAAAATTAACAAATTGATTGAAAATCACGATTTTAGGACCATTAGGGGGGGTCACGGTCGTGGGCTTTAAAACACACAAATCAAGTTCCTAAACCCCGCAAATCTCGTCGATATTGAGTTGTAACGCGTGTTTAATCACCCTGCATATATTTCCCTATCATTTTACAACTCGAACCATACTCAAACCCGTCCTTATCCTCCTCTCAGTCGCGATCGGCTCTGGGAAATGAAGCTTTCATCTTTGCAGCGTATAAAGTCCGATTCCAGGTAATTTAACCACCCTGCTACTCGTTTTAATCCTCTATACAAAAGCCCTAAAGTTCCTAATTTAACCACAGGGACTAAAATCGTATTTAACTCTAAAATTAAAGAAAAAATAATAAATTATTAAATTAGAATATTAAAAAATTGGGTATTTTCTTGGTCATGAGGTCACCAATAATCTGAACTAACAAAGATTGTTGGATTGACCATTTGTTTGTTTGTGTAAATGCATTCTTTGTGTAAATGCATTGTTTGTTTAAAACTTAGTGGCTACTATGGCTTTGGAATATCATGTCTTTATTATACTTTTTATTATCTCTTTTCTCTTTAAATGCACTTTTTATCTTCTAAAATGCATGTCTCCATTTCTTTCTGGTAAACTAAATTGGGTTAATCATATTTTTTATTTTTTAATTGAGAAGATATAGAAATTATTTGCTACAATAATTCTTATAACCATGGGCATCATTAACTTTTCTTATCCTTCTTAATGGTGTTTACTGTTTAGATCGAATTATGTTAGACGATTTAAACAAAATTGCATGATATGAATTTTTGGTTTGTGAATGAATTTTTATTTTGAATTAAACGAATCTAATAGTAATTTATTTTAGTAATGTTAGAGCTATATACCCTTTTTTTTCAACAGCGGACACACCCCTTAAATCTATTTTTAAAATCTACTTTGTATTTACTTTGTGGGACTTGAACCCCTCACTACTTTGATGAAGATAAACTCTAGATACCACTAGGCCATTGGTGAAATATACCCTTTAATCCCTTATTACTTTCATGTAAGATAAATTATAATCTTACGATACCTAATGTTCATTAGGAAAGGAATACTACACATATCTAATGTTTGATATGCTTTAAAGTTACAACCTTACAAATCTTCTTCATGTCAATAAAAGAATTCTCTCTTAAAAACTAAGGTCGGTGGTTACTCACAAACCACCGATCAAAGTTTGATTATGAATCCTTAACTTTATCAATTTTTCTATTGGTGCCCTTAACTTTATAAATTTTTAAATAATCCCTCAAATTTTTAAAATTTCACGTTTACCCCTGCATATAATTTTAAATTTCGCCCCTTAAATTTGCAATCTCTCAAGTTTATCCCTTAAATTTCTTTTCTTTTTTCTTAAATTTTTTGTTATATTTGTTTGTAAAAATTAGTTTTTTTCTATTTTTGTTTTGTTTTTACTTTATTACTAACTTCTTTTACGAATTTGTCGTTTCAATGTTAACTCTTATTCGCGCCGCAATTTATCTATTTTTCGATCTCTATGATCGAGTCGTGGCAACTTCATATGTTTCATTTATGTACGTAGTGACGTTATTGTTGTCGCCGCAATACGTGTAACGAGGTTCGCAAGCCCGCCGCATCGCGTTGGCTTTAAATATGTACTTAAATATGTTTGTATCATCGTACGGTCTCACCGCAACACGCGGGTCATATTTTCTAGTTTTATACACATTTTCAAACTTGATATATATATATATATATATAACTCAAACTTAAAAAATATCATACACGTCCTTAAAAACTAATTAATATGTCATATTTACTTATTTTATTAAAACAATTTAAGAAATAATCATTTTACCCTTACTTTTCTAAAACATAAACATCTCATAGTTACCCATTTTAAATCTTAAATATTTATATTTGTCCTTTAATAATATTTATTGGTTTAGGCTCGCGAGACTAATCAAACTTGATATATAGCTAAGAATCGAGTTCGTTTATTAAATAAGCTTCAATACAGATTTGATCACATTTAAGCTCAGCTCAATTCGGTCTTTTAGCTAGCCGATCTTGAGCTCAGGAGTAACTCGGCTGGTTTACACTCCTGCTTATAACAGAGACGTTTTTCCAAAACGTTTTTCATAATCATGTATGTATTAATTTCAACAGTTTCTAGTAAATATAAATTCATTATTAAGTTATGTTTAAATCTTGAAGAATACCATCTAATGATATTTAAATGTTAAAAATGTTTGCCTTAACATTAATGTAAGGCCCCTCTTCAGGAAAACCTCACTGGTTGGATTTACTCATAAACATAGCCAATAATACCGAATTATAACATTTAAAATATTCAAGACGCAACGGAAGCATTCATCGTTCAAGTACATAACAGCGGAAGCCTTAACATTTAAAACATAAACATTTTCTTAACATAAATTAAAATGGGATGTCAGTCTCATGCCGGATAGCCATCACGCCTTCGCACGACCCTTCCTCTTGTTACCTGAAATGTATACTAAAAGTAAGCTAACGCTGGTGAGTTCTAGTTTAAAACATTAGGTATAACGTTAGTCATTCATTCGTATCATTGGTTCATATATATATTTATATATATATATATACACACATACAACATTATTTCAGTGAACATACATTGACTATACACGCAAGTATGTGCATATGCATACATTGAACATTCATTGGTCATACACATAGGGGTGATCAACCCGTCATTGATTGCGTAAGTCACAAAGACAGACGCTCTGTCCTACCGTTGTAGGCCGTAATTCATACCGTGTCTACCGAAGTAGTCCGTCCTTTATTACCGTCCGACAACCTTTGGCTGTCCGTCTACCGTCGTAGTCCGTCCTTTCGCCCGTCTGCCCGAAGGCATCCGTTTCTCATGCGAACTATTATTCATGCAACCGTTCTACTTATCATTGATAAGGAATTTCCTTCGACCGTCTATTGATTGCCTTTCATACGTCCTAGTTGATGAAGGAACATATATGTTCCGGTTGCATGATAGTCACATGGTCGTCCGTCTACCGTAGTAGCCGTTAGCATCGAAACGTCCATAACATTCACATATATTCATAACATGAAGTATATAGTATATATATAAAGCACGATTTCATACTTTTGTGTTATATCATACTTTCATTCATAATTCATAACATACTTGTTATGTTCATAAACATATATGTCATACATATAACTATCATGCATTGTCATATCACACATAACATAATATTCATTCATATCATGTATACACTTCAGCCCCAAAATCATTTAAAATCATTTGCACGTAACACGTAGGGGGCATATAGAACTCACCTGATTAGTGGTTTATGTAATACACTTAGCCGGTTACTGAGCATCACTAAGGTCACTCACAATCTATATAATGAAGTCATACACATAAGGTAGTGCTCTTAGATAATACTAGTCATTACTATGCTTGAACCCAGTAGTTTCGATGGATGAATCATATCGAAACTATGGTAGTTTCGGGTCATGGGTTTATATCGAAACTATGGTAGTTTCGATAAGTAACTTATGTAAAATCTTAGTAGTTTCGGGTCATGGGTTTATATCGGAACTATGGTATTTTCGAAAAGTAACTTATGTAAAATCTTAGTAGTTTCGGGTCATGGGTTTATATCGAAACTATGGTAGTTTCGATAAGTAATTTATGTAAAATCTTAGTAGTTTCGGTGGGTCTGCATATATAGAAACTAGGTAGTTTCGATGGATTTACCTATATCGAAACTAGTAGTTTCGATGCATCAGCCTTCTTCCCCAACCAGAAACCCTAGATCTGGTCTCCGATTTCAAGTTGATCAAGCTCTCAACTTTTTACGTTCGAAGTGTTTCATTTTCCTCCATGAACCCAAATATGTGGTTTGTTTCAAGTTTCATACGTAAAAACCCGTACTTTTAGCCATTTTATTCGAAACTCATAAATGTATAAAAACTCAGATCTAGCGATGAAGCTTACCTCTCAGAGTCTGGTCTTCATTGCTTTGTGTTGCTATGATGATGACATTCGAATTCCGAGCTTTTGAGCTGAAACCCGAACTTTCTCTTTCTAAACCCGTGCTTTCCTTTCTCTCTCTAAGTTTGCGAAAATGAAGGAAATGAGGGGGAAGGGTTGGTGGCTGCTGATTAGAAGGTTTCCCTTCATATTTCAGGTCCATGGGCCGAACCTTGGGCAAGCCCAAGTTGCTTTTCTTTTATTTTTTTTTATTTATTCGGGACGTTACAAGTCTACCCTCCTTATAGAGGTTTCGTCCTCGAAACCCGCTACAAGTTAAACAACTTTGGATACAGTCCTTTCATCTCGCCTTCCTTCTCATAAGTGGCTTCGGACCCTTTCCTGTGCTTCCAATGTATTTTGACTAAAGGAATCGACTTATTTCGTAGTCGTTTCTCGGCTCGGTCGAGAATAGCTATTGGTTCTTCTATATAGTTTAAATTGTTATCCACTTCGATTTCGGCATAGGGTATGTGAGCCTTATCGTCAGCATAGCACTTGCGTAAGTACGATACGTGGAATGTAGGGTGAATTCCACTGCGCTCATCAGGTAGGTCGAGTCTGTAAGCAACCTGACCAACTCTTGCTACGATTTTGAAAGGTCCGACAAACCTTGGACTTAATTTGCCACGTCTTCTGAATCAGATGATTCCTTTCCACGATGAAACTTTCAGTAGTACCATGTCACCTACTTGAAACTCTAAATCTCTTCTTCTCTTATCTGCGTATGATTTCTGTCTGTCTTTAGCGGCTTTCATTCGAGCTTTTATATGGTCAAACTTCTCTGAAGTAGCTTTAACCACTTCGAGACTGGCAAAGTCTTTCTGTCCAATTTCTCCCCAACAGACCGGGGTTCTACATCTTCTTCCATACAGCATCTCAAATGGCGGCATGCTAATGGTTGAGTGATAACTGTTATTATATGAAAATTATGCCAAGGGAAAATGGCTATCCCAACTACCACCGAAAACAATGATACAGACCCGGAGCATGTCATCCAAGGTCTGAATGGTTCTTTCTGATTGACCATCGGTTTGAGGGTGGTAAGTTGTGCTGATGTTTAGCCTAGTGACCATTGATTCGTTGAATTTCTTCCAAAACCTTGATGTGAATCGAGTGTCCCTGTCTGACACGATCGAATGTCCCTGTCTGACTTATGGGTTTGAGGGTGGTAAGCTGTGCTGATGTTTAGCCTAGTGCCCATTGATTCGTTGAATTTCTTCCAAAACCTTGATGTGAATCGAGTGTCCCTGTCTGACACGATCGTTAATGGCATACCATGTCTGCTTACGATTTCCTCGATGAATATTTCTGCTAACTTCTCAGACGAAGAAGCCTCGCGTATTGGTAAGAAGTGAGCACTTTTCGTCAAGCGGTCGACGATCACCCAAATGGTATCATTGCCTTTAGCTGTTCGTGGTAGCTTGTTAATGAAGTCCATTGTGATCTCTTCCCACTTCCATTCCGGTAACGGCAAAGGTTGCATTTTACCACATGGTTTCTGGTGTTCGGCTTTAACTAGAGAACAAGTTAGGAACTTGCCCACATATTCGGTCACGTCGTTCTTCATGCCAGGCCACCCGTATTCTTTCTTTAGATCTTGATACATTTTGTTCATCTCGGGGTGGATAGAGTAGCGAGACTTATGGGCCTAATCAAGGATCTTGGCCTTAAGTTCACCAATCTTAGGTATCCACATCCGACCACAACGAGTTCGTACACCGTACACGTTGGTTTCCAGATTACCCTGTTGCCCTACTATTCTTTCCCGTTTCACATTCCTCTCCAACAATGCTTCTTCATGTGCTTTCGCTATTTCATTCATTATATTCGGTGTTATAATCAACTGACATGCTTTGATTTGAATAGGTGTTGATTCTTCTTTCCTGCTTAAGGCGTCAGCCACTACATTTGCCTTGCCTGGATGGTACAATATGTCACAGTCGTAGTCTTTCAGTAGCTCTAACCACCTTATTTGTCTCATGTTTAATTCCTTTTGCTCGAAAAAGTACTTCAGGCTCTTGTGGTCGGAGTAAATGGTGCATTTAACTCTGTATAAATAGTGCCTCCATATCTTTAATGCGAAAACAACCGCCAACTCTATTTCGTGAGTCGGGTAGTTAACTTCGTGAATCTTTAACTGTCGCGAGGCATAAGCAATTACCTTTCCTCGTTGCATAAGTACACAACTCAATCCTTGACCCGAAGTGTCATAGTAGACTACCAAGTCTTCGTTTCCCTCAGGCAAGGTCAAGACTGGAGCTTGGGTTAGTCGTGCCTTCTATTCTTCGAATGCGTTGTTTTGGGTTGAACCCCATTCATACTTTACTTCCTTACATGTCATCTTTGTCAGCAGCGAGGCTATTCTCGAGAAATCCTGAATGAATCTCCGATAGTATCCTGCCAATCCCAGAAAAATTTGTATCTCTGTTGGTGTTTTCAGGATCTTCCAACCTTTTATTGTTTCGATTTTTGCAGGATCCACCATAATGCCGTTTGGGTTTATGACATGATCTAGGAATTGGACTTCCCTGAGCCAGAACGCGTATTTAGAGAATTTTGCATACAACTTTTCCTCCTTCAAAACTTCTAATACTTCTCTCAGGTGATAGTGGTGATCACCTTCGTTCTTTGAATAGATAAGGATGTCATCTATGAAGACTATTACTGACCGATCCAACATTGGTCGGCACACTCTATTCATTAGATCCATAAATGCTGCAGGTGCATTGGTTAGTCTGAAGGACATTACGAGGAACTCATAATGTCCACAACGTGTGCGAAACGTGGTTTTCGATACATCCTCCTCCCTTACTTTCAATTGATGGTAACCCGACCTAAGATCGATCTTTAAGAACCAACTCGCACCTTGTAGTTGATCAAAAAGGTCATCTATTCTAGGCAGTGGGTACTTATTCTTTACTGTTCGTTTGTTCAATTCACGGTAGTCGATGCACATGAGCATGCTGCCGTCTTTCTTCTTTACAAATAATACCTGAGCGCCCCATGGTGAGATGCTCGGTCGGATAAATCCTTTCTCTTCCAATTCTTCAAGTTGAGTAATTAATTCTTTCATTTCTGACGGAGCCAATTGGTAGGGTGCTTTGGCAACAGGCTCAGCTCCTGGCAGTAAGTCAATCTGGAATTCTATTTCCCGATCGGGCGGCAAGCCAGGTAGGTCCTCTGGGAACACTTCCAGAAAGTTGCACACCACGGGTACATCGTTGAGCTCTTCCGTTTTCATTCTATCGTCAATAACATATCCCAGATAAGCTTCGCAACCGTGCCTTATGTAGCTTTCGGCCTTGATCATCGAGATGACATTTGGCACTGTGTGATTCCGATCACCATAAACCGTAATCGGACTACCGTCAGTGGCTTTGAGATGTATCATCTTTCGTTTACATACAATTTGTGCTTCGTTGGCAGCTAACCAATCCATGCCCAACACTATGTCAAATCCTCCTAAGGTTAGAAGGTACAATTTAGACGGAAACTTATGACCCTCAATTTCTATCATGCAATCGTTAGTCATTCGGATGACTACTGAGTTTCTACCAACAATTGTTTCTATGCTAAAAACCATTACGAGGTTTGTGATTGTGCAATCTAATCTGCGACTAAATGAGTGGATATAAATCTTTTACTAGCACCGGAGTCAAACCAAATAGCAGCATGTTCATCATTAACTAAGAACGTTCCTGACACGACATCAGGGTTTCTTCTTGCTTCTTCCTCAGTTAAGGCATAGGTTCGGGTCCTAGCCTTAGGCTGTTCATGCTCTTTTTCCTTTCCTGAACCAGATGGTCCGGTCTTCCTGCAATCCTTAGTTGCATGCCCAAACACTCCACAGTTTTGGCACTTGGCATTACCCCTACAATCTTTCGAGTAGTGCCCAGCCTTCCCACATCGGTAGGATATCGTAGAGCCAGCCAAACATTCACCGCAGTGTTGTTTCCCGCATTTCAGACAATTTTTGCCCTCATCAATTCTCGAATTCTTAGCCTCAGTTGTGACAACTCCCTTTCCAGTACCCCTACACGGGTTTTCCCACCTCCTCTTCTGTGTCTCAGGTACCGGGTCCTCATTTGCATAGTCGTCATAGACGATCCCACTCAGATTTACTACCGACTCGTAGGTCGAGGGTAGGTTGGCTTTAACATGAACACGGACCCTTTGTGGCAGGCCCTTGACATAGTACATAATTAATCGCTCTTCGGTCTCTACCAAGTGAGGTACCAGTTGAGCCAGCTCATTGCATCTAGAAGTGTACTGGCGATTACTCTTGTTGACAGCCTTGAAGTTCAGAAACTCATTCTCTACCCGATCTATCTCGTTCTGGGGACAGAACTTTTGGATTATCATCCTTTTCAGATCTTCCCAAGTCATCCTTTTGAGAGCGTTTGGCGGCTTAGTCCTTTGAATGTTCCTCCACCAACCCAGTGTCTCGTTGGTGAAAGAGTGAGCCACATACTTCACAGCCTGGTCAGATCAACACTCGCGTATGTTGATTACTCCGTTCATCCTCTCAATCCATTTAAACGTAGCCACCAAATCCTTGTTCCCATCAAACTTGGGCGGGTCACCGTCCTTAAACCCCTTGTAGGTACACCGTCGGGTGTTCAGTACCACAGTGACCTCATCCCCATCACTATCATAAACCTTTTCCCATGGTTCTTTTCTTCCTCTTCCTTGTTCTTCTTTAGTGCCTCAGATAACAGATCAGGCGGTACGTCCTTCAGAGTTAGTACAACCTCACGGGCAATAGCATCCCTAACTTCGGGTTCCAGTCGTAGAGATCCTTCGTTGCCTTCACCCGGTGGAGTCACAGTAGTTTCGTGCACACTCTCAGTACGTTCTTCGTCCACGCTTTCCTCATCATTACATCTTCAGTTCAATGGTGGTCTACCGACCCGGCGTCCAGTCCCTCCTCTATGAGCCATAGTTTTCTAGATTTCCTGATAAGTAAAAGGGTATACATCAATGTCATTCCTTCAGATCGTAGTTTTGAACCGTACGAGCAAGGTAAATTCTTAATTACAGTGACCGGTTTGGGATTAATAATTTACTTTGCTTTTCGGGTTCGAAACTCTTCACATCAGTAGTGACAATGACATCTAATCATTCTAAGTTAAGGCATCTATTCCTATCTACAATCATTAACTTTAGTACTTACTTACTGTGCTGGCGTCGGCGTTGGCTACCCAGACTGACATCCGTGCGTTGGTTCCATTATCAGCTTGAGTCCAATCATTTAGGGATGTTTGAATCTCTCAAACTATTGCTCTGATACCAACTTGTAACGCCCCTCTTTCAGGAAAACCTCACTCGTTGGATTTACTCATAAACATAGCCAATGATACCGAATTATAACATTTAAAATATTCAAGACGCAACGGAAGCATTCATCATTCAAGTACATAACAGCGGAATCCTTAACATTTAAAACATAAACATTCTCTTAACATAAATTAAAATGGGATGTCAGTCTCATGCCGGATAGCCATCACGCCTTCGCACGACCCTTCCTATTGTTACCTGAAATGTATACTAAAAGTCAGCTAACGCTGGTGAGTTCTAGTTTAAAACATTAGGTATAACGTTAGTCATTCATTCGTATCATTGGTTCATATATATATATACACATACAACATTGTTTCAGTGAACATACATTGCCTATACACGCAAGTAGGTGCATATGCATACATTGAACATTCATTGGTCATACACATAGGGGTGATCAACCCGTCATTGATTGCGTAAGTCACAAAGACAGACGCTCTGTCCTACCGTTATAGGCCGTAATTTATACCGTGTCTACCGAAGTAGTCCGTCCTTCATTACCGTCCGACAACCTTTGGCTGTTCGTCTACCGTCGTAGTCCGTCCTTTCGCCCGTCTTCGTTTCTCATGCGAACTATTATTCATGCAACCGTTCTACTTATCATTGATAAGGCATTTCCTTCGACCGTCCATTGATTGCCTTTCATACGTCCTAGTTGATGAAGGAACGTATATGTTCCAGTTGCATGATAGTCACATGGTCGTCCGTCTACCGTAGTAGCCATTAGCATCGAAACGTCCATAACATTCACATATATTCATAACATGAAGTATATAGTATATATATAAAGCACGATTTCATACTTTTGTGTTATATCATACTTTCATTCATAATTCATAACATACTTGTTATGTTTCTTTGTTCATAAACATATATGTCATACATATAACTATCATGCATTGTCATATCACACATAACATAATATTCATTCATATCATGTATACACTTCAGCCCCAAAATCATTTAAAATCATTTGCACGTAACACGTAGGGGGCACATAGAACTCACCTGATTAGTGGTTTATGTAATACACTTATCTGGTTACTGAGCTTCACTAAGGTCACTCACAATCTGTATAATGAAGTCATACACATAAGGTAGTGCTGCTAGATAATACTAGACATTACTATGCTTGAACCCAGTAGTTTCGATGGATGAATCATATCGAAACTATGGTAGTTTCGGGTCATGGGTTTATATCGAAACTATGGTAGTTTCGATAAGTAACTTATGTAAAATCTTAGTAGTTTCGGGTCATGGGTTTATATCGAAACTAGGGTAGTTTTGATATGTAACTTATGTAAAATCTTAGTAGTTTCGGGTCATGGGTTTATATCAAAACTATGGTAGTTTCGATAAGTAATTTATGTAAAATCTTAGTAGTTTCGGTGGGTCTGCATATATCGAAACTAGGTAGTTTCGATGGATTTACCTATATCGAAACTAGTAGTTTCGATGCATCAGTCTTTTTCCCCAACCAGAAACCCTATATCTGGTCTCCGATTTCAAGTTGATCAAGCTCTCAACTTTTTACGTTCGAAATGTTTCATTTTCCTCCATGAACCCAAATATGTGGTTTGTTTCAAGTTTCATACTTAAAAACTCACACTTTTAACCATTTTATTCGAAACTCATAAATGTATAAAAACTCAGATGTAGCGATGAAGCTTACCTCTCAGAGTCTGGTCTTCGTTGCTTTGTGTTGCTATGATGATGACGGTCGAATTCCGAGCTTTTGAGCTGAAACCCGAGCTTTCTCTTTCTAAACCCGTGCTCTCATTTCTATCTCTAAGTTTGCGAAAATGAAGGAAATGAGGGGGAAGGGTTGGTGGCTGCTGATTAGAAGGTTTCCCTTCATATTTCAGGCCCTTGGGTCGAACCTTGGCCAAGCCCACGTTGCTTTTCTTTTATTTGTTTTCTATTTATTCGGGACGTTACAATTAAGAATCACATTTATCTACTAACATTACCAAATTATTTAAACCCCATGGGGTTAATAGTAACTAAAGTAATGTTCATATTTTTAAGCATGGTGTACAAACATGTATAGCATGCCACTTTTTAGGTTTTCATTCACACCTTTTCTTCTGTCGTTAAAACCACTGATCTCTTAATTAAAGCCCTAATGTAGGGGGAAGGGGAAGCGGAATCAAGAGGCGATGACTGGATAAGACGGTGGTAGTGTCGGTGGTCATCAACGGCTGCGACGGTGTCCGTCCAGATCTTCATCTGGGAGATATTCCTCTCTCATTGACCTAAAATGCTTCTCACTTTGCTTTGCCTCCTACGTTGGCTTCTTTGGCTAGTTTAAATTTAAACATACATGAATGAATACTCAAAATTTAAAGTTATGATGACGTACATAGTTTAAGTTGAAAAGGATATTCTTAAATATGTTATTAATACACATTATTATTATTATCATTACATACATTTCAATAAGTGTGTCTACGGTTCTTATTCGTGGTTCACTGGTTTTGGTGGTGGTGCCACGTGGCGTTTGATTATTGGCCAAAAGTCCTCCTGGTCCAGCGGCTAGCGCGCACCCCTTGTCCCCCCATCCACCCGTGTTCGATCCTTAGGGTGGCAATAGTATGTTTTAATTTATTTATTTATTTGTTATTTTTTAATCTAGTTTTTTTCAGCTTTTTTTTGTTTTGTTTCCTAGAGTTTAACAATTTATTTTAGTATGCAAGAACATTTTTTCTCCTACTTTTACGTCACAAATTTTAACACTCTTGTTGTATCAACGTTTCAAAATATACAATCACGACTTACGACCATAGTTTTGAGGATAAATATGTGCCCCATCAAGTATCACGGGTATCCTAACTAGAGTTTAACAATTTCACCACTTATATTATATATAATATACGTTTTTAACACATTTAATTTTTTACGAATTTAGTTTTTCTCTGATAACTTCCGTTCGTTAAATTTTTTATAAGAACTTTATACGTGGCAGACTTTTGTAAAACATAACGAGGCTTCGTGTCAAGACTTATTGGGTGTTGGTTATACGACCAACTTGCACATTAGAATCATACTTATACCTTAAGGTGTCTTAATTATTTTACGGCACGAATAGGTCCAGATCACTGTTCAGACTTTGCTACATACATTATTTACTTTGCTCGCTCAGGTGAGTTTCACGGCCCCACTTTTCTTCAAATGATTTAAATTGATTTTAAACATTCGAGGGGAGAAAACATGCTAGACTTCAGACCGGACGCAAGTGGTAGACTTGACAGACATTGTTACATTAGTAGACTTGATTAACGCTTAAAGTCCCTTTTTATTCTGTAACCGTTAGTTATGAATCAAGCGTGAAAATTGTGAATAAATCTATTTGGGTGTAGGTCCATATTTCTCTTGAAATCACTGATTTGATCGATTACACACACACACAGGCGGAAACTGTGTGTATGGTGGTGAAACAAATAATAGAAACATTGTTGGTGAAGATAACAGGCTAACCACACTATGAATCAACACGCAAATGGTATGAAAGTGTAAGAACACAGTGAATAAACAACTGCAAATTGTATTGATTCAGGAAAAATGTGAAAGAGAAGGTTCAGGGTTACAGCCGCTACTCACACCCTAAACATTCTCAAACTAGGCTATTTATAGTAGTGACAGTATCGAAACTATGTTCAATCGAAACTACTAGTTTCGATTGACCATTTACAAGTGACACAAAACTGTCGAAACTACCATCTATCGAAACTACTAGTTTCGATTGAACACACTCAATCGAAACTAAGTAGTTTCGATGGCCCAGACTTAGAAATAAAAACAGTAAATTACAGAAAACTGAAATTACATTTAATGAAATGACAGAAAGTAAACTAGTCTAAAACTGTTTAAACAAACAATAAATGACAACAGCTTATACATAGGATATGACTCTACAATCTCCCCCTAAGCTGTTGCATTACCGTCTTCAGCTCTTCATCAAGCAGCTGGTCCTTCAGTTGTCCTTGGTATAAAAGGTTTAACATGGAGAGATACAACCCGTTGGTAGGCCTTAGCATCAGCTTCATCTTCATCACTGTATGCCTGCATGTGATTCTGAAAAAGGATTTCCAGATCTTCAGGCTGAAACTTCAACAGCTCCATGGGCTCAAAGATGGTGATGTCTTCCTTGCCCTCACACTCTATCATTGCACTGCCAATAATTGGGTCGTAGTACCATTTTCTGAAAGTTTGTAGCTAGACAGGTACAGATTTTGGAATGGTGATGGTCTTGTGTGTTTGGGCAGGCTTGTACCTTAAGAACACATATGGCTTGTTAGTCTTAGGATGAAACCTTGTCTTTAAGATCTTCTTTTGAGTTTTTCTAGGCTTCATTCCTTTAAAATCATTATTGACTTGAGAATGCAGAAATTTCTCAAAGTCATAAGCCATCATGACCTTCCCAGGGTTTTGAAGAGGAAGTTTGGCTAAATCCCTGAGGTCATAGAAAGGAAGGGTTTGGAAGTCAGTCATATTTTTAAAGTGCTGAACTCCCCCTCTATATCTTCTTATGATAAAGAGCTTCCTTTCAGCATCATACTTCCAGCCAGTTAGAGGCCTTTTTAGTTCTTGATGCTTTGCTATCCATTCATATGTCTTAGGAGTTTCCTCCTGAATTATTTTCTTAAACCAAGACTTTCTTGAAATTTGAGGTTCAGGAGCAGTCGAGGGTGAATCTTGTGCTCGACCGGATTCAGAGACTATAGTGGTTGGTTCAGGAGTTACTGTTTTGATAAGATTAATCTGAACATCTTCTTCACCCTTTTCTTCGTCAGATAAGGTTTGAATTTCATCTCCGTCTTCCGTAAAGTATCTAGTTCGCTCAGTCTCCTTTTCTTCAGTGGTCAGGATTTCTGGATAAAGATCATTATACCCAAAGTTTTCGATGTCTTCTAAAAGGGCATTCAGCTCATCATCAGATGAGATGTCTTTTTCATCAAGAATCACGGTCTCTATTTCAGTGAAAGTCCCTTTCCCTCTCTTCCTTGCATCTCTTCTCTCACTAGCTGAGGGAAGGTTTAGTTCTGTACCTTCAACTTTGACTTTAACCGCCTCTTTTGTCTTTTCAATATGGCCAGCAAATATAGTTAGTGCAGACTCTGGATTAGTCACAAGGTCAGGAGATGAGGGTTCAACCACAGATGTGGTCTCCCCCTGAGCTGTTGAAGTAGTTGGTTGTTTTTGCACAGGTTTAACCATTGAGGCTTTGAGCTGCTCCACTGCTTCAGCTAAAGCCTTGAATTCTTCATTTTGCTTTGATATTAGTTTCTGCTGTGTTTCAAGTTGAGTTTGTTGGACCTCAATCTGGGTATGTAAACCCCCAACTTCCAGCTTCAGGTCTTTAACCTCTTCCTGGACATTATGCAAATTATTTTTTAAGCCTTCAATTTCTTCATCTTTCTTTTGAATCGTATCCTGCATTTTCTTCAGTTCAAGGCTTAGAGTCTTAACTCTTGGTACAGGAGAGGCTGAATCATGAGTTGGTGATGTGGGAGTAGTATGGATGGGTGATTGTTGTGGAGATGGTTGTGGAGTGGGTTGTGGAGTAGGTTGTGGAGATGGTTGTGGAGTGGCTAATAGAGAATCTGACGAGGATGACAAGTCTTCAAATCCTGTTTTGATTTTCTTTGCCTTAGGCTCTTCTTCCTCAAAATCAGAACCTGACTCAACCTGTCGTTTAGAGGAAGATGCAGGATGCATTGTTCTATCATCTAAATCAGACTTGTAGTAGTCAGATCCATAAATCCCTGCATCCAGAGTTCCACTTGATTCTGCGACTTCCTCCTCAACTCCATGCATGCCAGCTTCAACATTAACTGCTGGCTCTTGAATTATCTGAATTTGTTCAACAAAAGGAGCCTCTATCACAGGCTCAATGATGGGTTGTTCTTGTTCTTGAACATCAGGGACGTTTATCTCAATCTCAGCTTCATCAATAGGTGCATTACCTTGATCTTGCTCAACTTCCATTTCTTCTTCTTCAGATGATGAGTTCTCTTCTTCAAGATCAGGGTCAATATCGGGGATAAATTCTTCTTCTTCACCAATAATATGACCAAACAGGGGAACGTCAGCTATAGACCTGTTGGTTCTCTTGTTAGTACTTCTCATATAGCTGAGAGTCTTGGCAATCATATGATCGAACACAAAGGTGTTCCCACCTTGTTGCAGCTCAGCATGAAGATGATTGATGATAATTTGTAAAAATCTAGGATATGCCAGGAATTTCTCCTTCACGGCTCCTGTTAGATTGTCTTTTAACTGTCTGAATATGAAGCCAGAAAAGTTGTAATCTCTTCCCTTGATTATCCCCAAAATAGCTGAGCCCAGAGTGCTGTTTGCTGAATCAAACCCTCCTTTTCTAATTGACAGGCAGTGAATAAACACATGCACTATGTATCTCCAGTGGCTTGGTAAGGAGTTCTTGATTATCTGGCCACTTTTGAATTCATCAGGATGACCCAATCTTCTGAAGCATTCTTTAACATAGAAGATTGAGAATCAATGGGTGCATCTGGATTATCATTAAACTGAAGCACCTCTCTAATTGTAGCTTCAGAAAGTAAGACTTCTTGGCCACGCACAGTTGCTCTAATGTGCTCTACATTCTCAATTGTGATGATTTCTGTAGTCTCCCAGAATTCTCTTATAGTTGTCTCAAACACCGGCAGATTATTGCTGATGGCAAAGCTAATGTTGGAGTTTGCCAGGAAGTTTAATACAGGAATGAACTCTGCAGCTTTTGGATCATTGGCATTGAGGAATACACAGACATTGTGTCTTTTTACAAATAAGAGATCCATTCCTGTAAAGTTCATCAATTTTGCACAATAAGTAAGATTTCTGAAAATACTTAATCGAAACAAGGTATATCAACACTTAGAAAAAATTTGAAGTCCTAACTGTCGAAACAACTAGTTTCGATTGAGATCAACTTGGTTAATTTAACAGGCAGCTTTATCGAAACAAGTAGTTTCTATAGAGGCTATAAGCTTGGATCAACACTTTGAAAAATTTTAAATCAACACTGTCGAAACAACTAGTTTCGATGGAGATCAACACTGTCGAAACAACTAGTTTCGATGGAGATGAACTTATCGAAACTATATAGTTTCGATCAGAAATACTAGGGCAAGTTTGGGCGTCGAAACTAGTAGTTTCGATTGAAAACCTTTTAAGACAATTTTTTTTAAAGCGTTAAAACCCTTTTATCGAAAGTACTTGGTTTTGAAACCCAAACCTCTCTAATTCGTTATACTCAGACTAATATAAACAATTAAAAAGAAAGGTTTAGAATGGCCTGTAAGTGACGGAACTTCATCTTACCGAATGTGAGATGTTATCTGCAAGAATACACAAATAATCGTGAGTTCTAAGATGATTGAAATGTATGCAAACACAGAGAAGCACACAAATGACTGTTATTATGAAGATTTAGTCGAACAAATTTTAAATTTTGAAACCCTGGGTCTGCCGTATTTGCAAAAATCATCAAAAAGAAGTAGTGAGACATTACCTGATGATGGAGACAATAAAGACAACGGGGAAAAATCAGCTGATATCTTGCAACTCAGACCGACGATTTTAGAGATTGTGTGAATGACGGAGAAGGCGAAGGGGTTTTGAAAAATACAAGTAAGAACCAGTATGACGGGAGGGATTGCTTATGAAGGCTTTTAATTCTCGTGAGACAAAAGACAAAATTGGCCGGTCGAAACAACTAGTTTCGATAAGGCAAACTAGTTTCGATATGTACAAAGTAGTTTCGATAGGTCAAAGTAGTTTCGATATGCACAAAGTAGTTTCGATAGTTCAAAGTAGTTTCGATATGTACAACTAGTTTCGATATTTAATAAATAAAATTATACACAAGATATTTACACTTTTATTCTTGAAAAAAGATCCAACATGAGATCAGATCTGGTCAGTCTCTTGAAACACTTCCTTTTGTAATTCACTACTGTGAGTCCCTGAAGATAGCTGGTATTTGTGCAAAGTAAACCCGAACATTTGTTTGTACAAAGATTTCATGTGATTAGAAGGTACCATTTAAGCAACATACAAGGTGTACCCCACATATTAAAATAAAATGATTTTGAAAACCTATCAATCCTCAAGAAGTACCCACCTTCATCCTATCATCTCTTTCTGATTAACCAAGGTACCGTCTTAGTAATGTCAAAGTACCACCAAAATAAAATAAGATATCCAAGTGGATTTAGAAAATTAAAATAAAATATATCCAAGTAGATATTAAAAAGGTACGAGCATTCTAGATCTTTGCGTAAGCAAAACAGAAGAAGTCGTAAAATTATCCAAGCGGATAGAAAAATGTTGAACACCCGAGATCTTTGCGTAAGCAAAACAGACGGGGTCAAATCATCCAAGTGGATGGGAAAAGGATGAGCACCCGAGATCTTTGCGTAAACAAAACATACGGGGTCATCGGTGGTAAATATCGTTATATTGACGGTCACTTGGCGTATGAATAGGAATCCAATACGTAAGCCTGTATATGATTGAATCGGTTTTCTTAGATATAAAAATGGGTTAGATGTTTCAATAATGGATTCAAACACACAGGTATGAGTTATATATTAGGTTTTCACACTACTTACAAGTTTTAACCATATGTCGGGCCTACCAGCTATACCTCAGTAAACACCATCGCTTTTGGTCTATTCCATGTCCAAGAGATGAGATCAGACACTATCATTTCTCAAAGGTCAGATTCAATTTTTCCTGCAACTTGTGAGATTATATACACAGCAATTCTTTTCAATATGAAAATATTATATTTCTCCCCCAAAAGATTTGCGTGGATACTGTACAGAAAAAAAATAAAATCTTTTTGGAATTTTCTTAGACAATTTAAACAGAATTAATAATAAAAATAAAAAAAATATTTACACAATTTACTGAAAGTTGATCATTCCAAGTATTTCCACCAGTTGGGCAAATCTGGTAGAGTCAAAAGCCTTTGTGAAGATGTCTGCGGTTTGTTTATTAGTTTTGACTTCAACAATTCGAATATGCTTCTTTTCAACACAGTCACGAATAAAATGATGTTTAATTTCAATGTGTTTGGTTTTGGAATACTGAACGGGGTTTTTGGTGATATGGGGAACGGCAGTGTTGTCACACAGAATGGGTGTCTCATGGAATGTGATCCCATAGTCAAGCATCTGATGGTGTATCCATCTGACTTGGGAACAACAGAGGGCTGCAGCAATGTATTCGGCTTCGGCGGTGGATTGGGAAACGGTGGATTGTTTCTTACAATGCCATGAGACAAGGCGGTTGCCAAGGAATTGACAACCTCCAGAAGTAGATTTTCGGTCTAAGTTGCAACCCCCGTAGTCTGAATCTGAATAAGCCACAAGATCAAACAAGTCAGTTTTAGGATACCACAGACCCAATTTTGGCTTATACCTTAAATATCTTAAAATACGTTTGACAGCAGATAAATGAGAGAGTTTAGGATTAGCCTGAAAACGTGCACACAAGCACACTGCAAACATGATGTCGGGTCTGCTGGCCGTGAGATACATGAGAGATCCTATCATAGAGCGATATAGATGTGGATCAACACTTTCCCCATCAACATCAGGAGTCAAACAATGTCGAACTTCCACAGGAGTTTTTACTGGATGGGAATCAGCCATTTTGAACTTGGTCAAGATTTCTTTTACGTATTTTTCTTGATGGATAAGGATTCCTAATTCAGACTGATCAACTTGTAGTCCCAAAAAGAACTTCATTTCCCCCATGGAGCTCATCTCAAACTTAGATCGCATCACTTCTTCAAATTCTTTGCAGAGACGGGGATTTGTAGATCCAAAAATGATATCATCCACATAAATTTGCACCATGATTGTATCCTTTTCCTCCTTCCGTTTGAACAAAGTTTGGTCAATTGCTCCTCGTGTGAAACCATTCTCAAGCAGATGCTTTGATAAAGTTTCATACCATGCACGAGGTGCTTGGTGAAGACCGTACAATGCTTTGTCTAACTTGTAAACACGGTCTGGAAAATTAGGATCAATGAAACCCGGCGGCTGCTTGACATATACTTCTTCTTGAACTTTGCCATACAGAAATGCGCTTTTGACATCCATTTGATGGACGGTGAAGTCCATGTAGGCTGCATAGGCGAGAAACATTCTGATGGCTTCCAAACGAGCCACTGGTGCAAAGACTTCCTCATAGTCAATCCCTTCTTCTTGATAGAAACCTTGAACCACCAGACGAGCTTTATTTCGAATCACAATGCCGCCTTCATCCTTTTTGTTGCGAAAAACCCAACGAGTGCCGATTGGAACTTTGTTCTTGGGAAGATCTACCAAATTCCACACATGCAGCTTTGAGAATTGCTGTAGCTCTTCCTGCGTCGCTTCCACCCAGCTGTTTTCTAGTAGAGCTGCTTTGATGTTCTTTGGTTCAGCTTGAGAAATGAAGCAAGAAAACATGCTGTTTTCAAATGCTTCACAGGCACTTCGGGTACTAACACCCACATTGAGTGGTCCAATGATGTTAGTTGTAGGATGAATCTTGTGAATTCGCAGTTGAGGAATTGCATCTTCTTCCACGACTTCTTCCAAATTGGTAAGATTTTCAGCAGGAGGGTCGGCAATATCATTAATTGGATCTTCAGCAGGTGATTGTGGTGCAACATCTACTATTGGAATGGAGTTGTCTTCAATAGTTTCACTTGTTGCACCAGAACCGGAAGACTCCATATTAGATTCAGCATTAGCAACCACAGGAATTTCAACCTGAGCAGATGAAGAAGAGCCTTGATCATTTATGTTCCCTAGATTGTTCACAGAGAAGTAAGGATTAGCATGAGTTGATTCAATAGAGAAATCAGGAAGATTAAATGACTTAAAGACTGAATCGACGTCAAAGAGCCAATTGGGACCGTCTCCTGCGTCTGTATGATTGTTTTCATGCTAATTGATATCAATGGACTCCATCACTATCCTTTTCTTCTTATGGTAGACACGAAAAGCACGTTGATTGGATGAGTAACCAACAAAGTAGCATTCATCAGCTTTGGCTTCAAACTTGTTGAGCTGATCTGAAGTGTTCAGCATTGTGCACACACACCCAAATTTTCTGAAGAAATCAATAACTGACTTGCGCTTGTACATGATCTCATAAGGTGTCTTGTTGCAACTTTTAGTGATAAGAACCCGATTTTGCACAAAACATGCAGTGTTGACCGCCTCAGCCCAGAAAGTCACGGGAAGCTTAGAGTCAACAATCATAGTTCGTGCAGCTTCAATTAAAGTGCGGTTTCTTCTTTCAGCTACACCGTTTTGTTGAGGAGTACGAGATGCACTAAATTGTCGAGAAATTCCTTTGCTTTCACAGAAGGAATCAAGAGTTGCATTTTTGAATTCTGTTCCATGATCGCTGCAGATAGTCTTCACACTTAGATTGAAGATGTTCTCAATTTGAAGCAGATAGGTTTTTAAAATCTCTGGCGTCTCATCTTTTGTGGCTAAGAAAAACACCCAAGTGAATCGAGAAAAATCATCTGTTACCACCAGACAGTATGACTTTCGTCCAAGACTCATGACACTCACTGGACCAAAAAGATCCATGTGAAGCAGTTGGAGAGGAGAGTCAATGGAATTGGTGGTTTTAGGCTTATGTGAAGATTTGTGCTGTTTTCCTTTGGAACATGAGATACAGTGTTCCATCGGAGTGAAATCCTTGAGAGGTAATCCAGTGACTAGGTTGCCTCGAACCAGTCGATTCATTATTTTGAAATTGACATGTCCCAACCTCTTATGCCACAGAAAAGATTCATCTTCAGAAGCCTTTGAGAGAAAACACGATTCAATGCCCGATGGGTTGTTCATATCCAAGCTATATGTGTTGTATCTTCTGGGAGCACGCATGAGAATAAGTTCTTCCGGAATCACCACTCCTGGCTTCAGGATAAGACATTCTTTTGAATTGAATAAGGCACAGAAGTCATTGTCACAAATCTGTGAAACACTCATCATATTGTATTTCAACTGAGGAACAAAGTTGACAAATTCCAGACTATTTACTCCATTTGATACTGTTCCTTGTCCTTCAATCTTTCCTCCTCTTGGGTTTCCAGCAAAAGCAACATACTCTCCATCAATTTGATGATAATCTTGCAGCAAGTTAAAGTGCCCAGTCATATGTCTTGAACATCCACTATCTACATGCCAGATGTTATCTCCGGTTCTTCTTTATTGACCCTATACACAACGAACCATTTATACGTTTTGACCAACATTGTTTTAATCAAGAGATCTTAGTGTCAGGATATGACATCTCATTGGAATCAAAATTACAACCGTCCTTTGATGAAACATGGTCATCAAATAGAACATTATTTTTAATTTTCCACGTTCGTTTTAAATGATTTTTAGCATTTTTAATTCTTTTACGCCTAGATTTCCTACTGTGAGAAGACTTAGGCAACATGTATGAATTTAATGAACTTTCGGAAGGCGATTTTTCATTAGAATTTGTGGTTGTCAATTTACAACTTTTTGAAACATGATTTGAGGCACCACAACTAAAACAGATGTTTTCACAAGATATCTTAGCCTGATAATAGTCATCACAAGATGAAGATGATTGTGATGTTGAGGAATCTGAACATGAGACGGTTCTCATATCAATAATGTTGTCTTGAAGACGATGTGCTTCCTTTAATCTGAAAAATTCCATGTTGCTCATGGTTTCACGTGGTACATCATTCACAATAATTCCTGCACTTTTGAATTTTGTAACACATGGCATAAAATTCAAAGATTTAGGAACAAAAGGCAAGGCATTTTTAAATTTAGAAACATCACATCCCAAACCCGTATGCTCAGCAGGCATAGAATCAAAATATAAGTTTTTAACGTGTTCACAAATATTTGGTTTTGACACGGACATATTATTACATTCATCCGACTCAAGTTCTTTTAAAATAGTTCTATCATTAGCACTCTTATCACAATCATCTTCGGAATTTACACAATTTGACTCTGCACAAGAAGCAAAACTGTCAGAATCAGAGGATGTAATATAATCATTAGGAGATAATGTGCAAACAAAAGGTGTGGAAACATGTGGAGTTGGCATATCAGCAAATCTCCCTGATTTAGAATAAGGATGTGGATGAGAGTTATACCCAAGACCTTCTGTGCCTTTTCTATTAAATTGTTTATCAATTATTCCAAACAGAATTTTCTGATCCATATCCATGTGATCAACCTGTAATTTGGCTTTTTCTGTCTTTTGGACTCTTTCAGTTAAAATTGTATTATTAATGGTTTGAGTATTGAGTTGCACAATTAAAGAACGATTTTCACCAGAAATATCACGAATTTTCTTTAAGTAAAGTTTCTCATTTTTGGCCACAGAGTCATGCATCACCTTAATGTGATTTCGTTCATCAATCAAGGCTTGATTGATGAATCTGTATTTTTGAATTTCATTCAAGCAAGATCTAGAATTACACAGTTTAGAAATAACCTCAGCAGGCACAGTAGTGAGATCCTCAGCAGGTTCAATAATGACACACTTGCCCATGTCCTCCACATCAGCCATCAAAGCTTTATCAGCAGCTTCCTCAGCTTGGTCTCCCCAATGATAATGTCCATCAGCCTGACACACAAGAGCTGTGGAGCTTGAAGATGTGTTTGTCTTTGGAGGATTGGCAGCTTGTTTTCCAGAGGAGATCTTCTTTTCTTGCTGATCCTTGGAGGACGGTTCCTTGCAGTTTCTGGCAAAGTGACCCAGCTGATCACAATTGTAGCATCTCACCTTCTTGATATCAAACCCAAGTGTCTTTCCCTGCTTGAATTTGTCTATGCCAGTTCTTTTGATGAATCTTTTGGCTCTTAAGGTCAACATGGCCATGCACCAATCAATGTCCATTTTCTCCAAATCATCAGGATTAATCTGCTCCAAGTCATCAGGTTGAAAGCTAACCGGTGTTAGATTTCCAGAGATCAGTGCATCATAGCACGACATGAAAGCAGTCATGATTGGGACATATTCATCAGGAATCATGGTGATAGTCTTTTGAGGAGCAGAGGAGCTGGTAGAATTAATTGCAGCAGCTGAAGGAGGGACATCAGTCTGAAAGTATGGGCTACCGGATGAGCTTGATCCAGCAATGAGAGCTGTGTTTCCAGACTGATTTGAAGGGGTGACTGCTCCCTTCTTAATCTCAATTTCATAAGATTCAAGAATGCTATAGACTTCCTGTTGAGACAGAGCACTCAGATTCTCAGTCTTTTTGATCATGATTCGATACATATTCCATTCCTCAGGAAGAGAATCTAGGAGTTTCTTGTTTAGATCAAGAGTAGGGTACTCAACTCCCATTACCTTCAACCTTGATACAATGCTTGAGAAACGGTTGATCAAATCAGATATTGATTCTCCCCTTACACTGTTGAACATCGCATATTGTTTCTTGATCAGATCTCTTTTGCTTTCCCTGACATCCTCACTTCCCTCATATCTTGTGCACAGTGCAGCCCATAAGTCTTTGGTAGTTGTGTACTCAACAAAGATGTTGAAAATATCCATAGGAAGAGCCATGGCAATAGTCCCGTAGGCCTTGTTGTCTCGGGCAATCAAGGCAAGATCTTTCTCATCATACTCAGATACTAACTTAGGACGTTGAACATCAGCAGTGGTAGTTACGGGCTTGTGGGGACCATCGGTGATAGAACTCAATAGTGTATAATGGTGAAATTGAAAGAAAAACTTCATCTTTTTAGTCCAGTCATCAAAGTCTCTTGTGGACACAAGAACAGGTGGTCTATTTCCCCCAGAATGTTCTGTTGAACTTGAAGTGGCCATAATATTTTGAATCGAAACTAAAACAATAACTAGTTTCGATAGGTCAACTTCTATCGAAACAACTAGTTTCGATAGAACAACTTTTATCGAAACAACTAGTTTCGATAGGACAACTTTTATCGAAACAACTAGTTTCGATAGGACAGCTTTTATCGAAACAACTAGTTTCGATACTGAAAATTTTCAAGGCAAGTTTCGATAACCACAGTTTCGATAGAGATAAGACAAAATTTAGTTTCGATAGAACCTTCTCCCGACAAAATGTAGACAAGAAGTTTCGATGATCAACGGAAATCAGAAACTGTCCCCAGTAGTTTCGATGCCTTCTTCTCCAAGCTCAGAAATACTCCATTGATGATAAGCTCCAGAAATCAATAGTGCAGAAATGACAAACCAATCCGGCGAAAACCTTCGACTAACCCTCCTGATCACTAATCCAACTTCCGATTATGAAAATACGAGCAAAAACCCTTGGAAATCGATGAAACAGTACTTCCGAGAATAGATGTGCAAAAACCCGAAATAAGCTCAAAATACCTCACAAATCACCTAGAATCGATCACAAAACCTGATAACACTCAAAAAACACTAGAGCATAAAGCTACAATACCCATTAGAAACTACAGTATCGAAATGAGACTAATGCTGTCAATAGAAACTATAGTATCGAAACTAGTAGTTTCGGTTGAACTTTTGTTCAATCAAAACTAGTAGTTTCGGTTGAACATTTGTTCAATCGAAACTACCTAGTTTCGATGCCTGTTTTTCAGGCCTGTTTGGCAGGTGGCTTGGAAAACAAGGCACATGAGGCCTCCTATATATAGTAGAATACCCATTAGGAGTGAGTGTGTCTGTAGAGGGAATCACCACCCCAGGGGGAGCTCACCCTGGGGTGAGACTAATTGTTAGTGTATGATCGAGCGTTTATTTTCATTTCAATCAAAGAATCATACGTTTTATGCTTTTAATTATCTGTTCTTTTCATTTTCATATGTTTTTTTGTTCGTGTATGTGATTCCCGCACCCGTCTCTACTATTTCTGATTCGAGAGTGATACCGGATCCAGAGATTCCGCCTCTCGATCCGGACTGTTGAAGGATTTCTCCGCAAATCTGTTCTCTCAGGTCTGCTCAGGACCTACATTGGGTTGACACCCCCACCCGTGGTTAGTCGCTCTAACCTTGACTGTAGGTCAGTCGGGTGCATAATTGTTCATTTTCATTACAATGTTTTAGCGTTAAGAACATTGGGTTGATGCACAACTATAGACGTCAAGCGTTGGTTACGGGAGCTCATGGTAATAATAGATTTATACTGTTGTTTTAATTAATAGTAGTGAGACAGACATTGTTTGGATAAACAATAAACAGACTGAAAAATCGTGTTGTCCAACAGAAACTTTTTATCTAAACATTTGAACTCACCAACTTTATGTTGACTTTTTAAGCATGTTTTTCTCATGTAACTAAGATCAAGGAGTCTAGGACATGCATGCATATAGGAACCTTTTGGATTTTCTCTGTTATAACCTAGGGATGTCTAGGTCGTAATTGATAAACTCAAATATATGAAGAATCGTACACACTGGTCTTTTGATTAGACATTTTGGCATGTTAAGTCTTTTGAAACAACTTATGTTTTGTAATAAATTGAAACCTTGATTAATGTATATCATTTACAGGTCGTTTAATGTAATCAAAGGCTATGAAAACCATGAATCGTTACACCTCGTGTTTTCGACTATGCGGGGTGTGACATCATCAAAACTAAATATTTTTAAAAAAATCAAGAATAAAAAGTCGGAGATTTAAAAAAAGTTTCAAAGTTTCATTATTGAAAAACGAATATTAAAAATGTTTTAAAAGTCGATATTTTAATGAGTTTTTAAAGTTTCATTATTAAAAAAGTGAGTTTTTAAAATTTTATTATTAAAAAAGCAAGATTTTTTTAATTTTATATAAAAAATTTGAAAATACTACTTTTTATTTTAAATAAATATGTGTTAGAATAAAGTTTATTAATATTTAATTAGTAGTTTTTTAGTTAAGTTTGATATTTATAAATAAATTTTTGATTTTGATTTTGAAATTTTAATAGTTATTTTTTAATTAAAATTAATAAATTTATAAATATTTATTTTTAAAAGTGTATTATATTTTAAACTTTAGTTTTTATTTAAATGACGAGATTTTTTTTTCAAAAAAATATGTTTGGTTTCAATTCTAATTTATTATTTTTAACTTTTTTCATATTTAATTTTGGAATTTTAAATTTAAATTGTGTCGATATATTAAGGAGTGCGGTTTTTAATTTTAGAGTTTTAAAATTTGAATTTAAAACACGATATATTGTTGAAATTTAAAGTTTATTAGTATTTTTTTATTTTATTTTAAATGAGAGAATAAATATTAAAATTTAGCGAGATTTTCCGTATAATAGGCGAGACTTAAAAAAAATTAATTTAATTTTGATACGTAAATTTAATTACAAGTAAAATATTTGTAAATATGGTACAACATCAAGGTTAAAGTTTATACAAAAAAGCTGATAGAGTTTCAAAAACTATTAAAATTGAGAAACAATGTATGGAAGGAAATCGTTGACCAATTTGATTATCTTCGATTTTTTTTACTCCCTACTGGCTTCAATCAGGTTAGCACCGTTTGTGAATTTTTTTTAGAACGGTTTTGGCTATTTTATGTTTTCAGTCATTGAGAAAAAGAAACTATTTGTTGCATTTACTGGGTGTTAAACATGGAAAAGTTACCAATATCATGTCAAATGTTGTATACAATGAAGTTTTTTCAAATTTGTAAATCATCATTGTAAGGTTTCATTTGTCATGTAATTTAATGTATTGTAAAAAATAGACCATCTAAGAATTGTATTTTCATGTATTTTTTGATGTTTTGATTACTCTCATCCATATAATCTTAATATTTAATAAAATAAAAAATTACCAATACAATATCAAATTTGTATAAAAAAAGGTGTTAAAATATTTATCATTATAATCTTAACGTTTCACCCCGTGTAACACATGGGGTTAAAACTAGTCAAATATATAACAACTAACTAGACAAAATTAATTAATTTTATAAGATAAATACTAGTAAATAAGTAAAAGTATAGATAAACATCTCATAATTCGGTTATATATAGATGTTGTAAGTAATTGATATATAAAATGTGCATATTATAACTATATCATACAAAAAAATAATAATAAGATTTATTATTTTTAAGAGAGTGTTATTTTTATCTGTTTGTGATTACACAAAAGAAACATTTAGTCTGGACGGAATGGAAGCAGCAAGCCGCGAGATGGGGTTTAGGTGGCAATGAGTTACCCGTGGATACACCGCCCCCACCTCTAGCTCTAGGTACCATAAAAATACCCCACTGCAGGGACTCCATGACGATCGGTGATGAACACAAAGATGGAAAATGTTGTCCAGGATGGAAGAGTGAGGAGATATTAGCGGGAGGGCCAGGAACACCAACCTGTGGTCTTCGGGACCGAATGGAACTCATGGGAGGAGCCGGATGAAAAAGATGCATACCATTAAACACTGGCAATATGTTAATATCTTACTATACATGTTATTTAAAACACAAGCTCGTGAATAGTGGTTGTTTCACTCACATTTTGACATGTGTTTTAATATAAAAATGATATGTTAGAACAATATAAATATAAATATAAACAAGTATTTATGGCCCAATGGTTAAGCCATCAAATTTTTAAGAATTAATTATACAGATGGCCCCTGTGGTTTGGTCAAATTATGGTTTTAGTCCCTGGGAATGGGAAACTACAACTTTGGCCCAATAGTTTGCACAATTGTAACACATTTGGCCCCTGAAGTGGATGCCAGTTAAGTTTTTTAGTTAAGTGTATGTGAAATGACTAAAATATCCTTCCATAATAAAATATATACACACACATATAACCGTCCACCACCACCAAGGCTAAGCACCACCATCGCCTGCCACCACCTCCGCCGGCCACCACCTGAACCCACCCACCACCTCCTCTAACCACCCCCTCCACCGTAATCCTCTAACCACCCCAACCACCGTCCTCAAACCAAAACAGGGACCATCTTTGATTTTAACATCCAAACATTGAAAAGTACCCAAAATCAAAATCAAATTCAACATATTCGTTTACCCCCTTTCTCCTTCAAACCCTAAATCAAAATCAGATTCACACAAAATCAAAATCAGATTCAACATATTCGTTTACCCCCTTTCTCCTCCAAACCCTAAATCAAAATCAGATTCGTGCAAACACCACCCAAATCTGAAACAAGGACCACCCAAATCTGAAACAAGGACCACCCAAATCTGAAACACGGACCAACCGGGGTGGAAGCGAAGGACGGTGGGGAGAGGTGGAGGGACGACAAAAAATACCGTTGTTTAATGGTCCAGGAGCAAACCACAAGTCACAGAGGGTGGCTGATGGTGGAGACGAATGATGGTGGTGGCTGATGGTGGAGACGAACGATGGTGGTGGTGGTGCTGGTTGTGGACGGCGGTGACGGTGGTGGAAGGCGGCAACGATGGTGGTGGTGGTGCTGGTTGTGGACGGCGGTGGTGGATGGTGGTGGCGGCAGTGGTTGGCGGCGGTGCTGGACGACTTGCAAACCTCTGGACTTCCTCTCATGATTATAAGTATATATGTGTATATGTGTGTATATATATATTTTTGTTTTTATTATTTTATTATGTAGGGGTATTTTAGTCATTTCACATACACTTAACTGAAAAACTTAACTGGCATCCACTTCAGGGGCCAAATGTGTTACAATCGTGCAAACTATGGGCCAAAGTTGTAGTTTCCCATTCCCAGGAGCCAAAACCATAATTTGACCAAACCACATGGGCCATCTGTGTAATTAATTCAATTTTTAATCATGTGTTTCTGTGTTTGTAGTCACGGTTTCTCTGTTGGTTTTCTTTTAAATTTGTTGAAAACTAGAAATTAAAAACCATGCTACGCGATGGGGACGCACTGTATAGTAAATCAAAACGTTAAACGTACGAAAGGAAACAAAAAAAATTAAAAATATAAAAACTTTCGCGCTTCGCGGTGGGAGAGTGGTTCTTTCTTCCCCGCATTACGCGTCAGGAGTTTGGTCATATCGATTGTGCTCGTCGAAAGCCATAAAAGCGAATACCGATACCGGTTACGATAAACCAATATAGCAACAACAATGTTCTTTGCTTATAAGCGGTTAGGTTTATCACGATACTGTAAGGGTAACGTCCCTCGCTATACGATCCAAAAAAAGTACTTGATTTTGAATACTATTTTGTTTAAAAAAAGAGAAAACTAAAAAAAGGGATAAAAAATACAAAGACCTCGCGCTTCACGGTGGGAGCATGGTCCTTTCTTCACCGCATTACGCGGCAGAAGTTTGTTCGTTATCGATTCTGCTCGTCGAAAACCATAAAAGTGAATACTGATACCGATTAATATAAACCAAAATAGCGACAACGATGTTCTTCGCTCATAAGACGTTAGGTTTGTCACGATACCGTAACAGTAATGTCACTCGCTATACGATCTAAAAAAGTACTTGATTTTGAATACTATTCCTTTTAAAAAAACGGAACGTTTACAAAAAAAAACTAAAAACAACCGAACACAGCATTTTTTTTATAAACTTAACGAATGAAAGTTATTACAGAAAAACAAAATTATTAGAAAGTAAAATGGGTTAAAAACGTATATTATAAATAGTGTAAGGAATGAAAATGAAAATTAAAAAAAAATGAAAAAAACTTGGTCCATTCACGGTATGCCACGTGGCACTATAAGCCAATCAAATTAGAGTACTATTAACGTGCACTTCAAATTGTAGAGTAGTTAGAGGTGGGCAAAAAAACCGGTTTCAAACCGGGTCGTCGGGTTCTGACTCGACCCGGTTTCATGCTCATACCCGTTTGGCTCGACCCCGTCTGAGACCCGATCTTACTCGCAGGTGCATAACCAGTTTCCATAAATTTTTCTGTTGGCCGGTTCGTAACCCGACTCGAACCGGGTTCACCCTTAAACCGGTTACGGGCCCGACCCGGTTTTCAACCCGGTTCCAAACCGGTTTCCACCGTTGAGCTGCTCCATTTACGGCTTTATAGCCATTAGAACGGTATTATTACCGTTTTTTTTGTAGTTTTCAACCCCTCAAACTGGTATAAATAGGTGTAGCTTATATTAGTTCAACCGCACCATTCCAAAACGCTCTCATTTCTAAAAAACGGTCTTATTTCTCAAAAACTCTCACACTCGAAAGTCGAAACTCTCAAAATGGAAAACGAATCTCAACAATCTAATATTGGTGGTGCTTCTCAAAGTGATGTCCTAAAGTTGTATTGGACTCTTTACTAAAAAAAGATCCGCACAGCTTGCAACGAGCCTTGTTCGGTCCGCTTGACATCTCACACAAATCAAAATATTGCCAAACAGTTGGCTTTCGTGTGGTTGGAATAACTCTTACAACCGTTGAAGATGGACCAGCGTTTTCGGCCATTTTTGAGATCGTTTTTTAAGTAGAAATGAGAGTAGAAAATTATGTGGTTCAACCCATACAACCAATAAGTATTTATACTAATTTATGGGGTCAAAAAAACATAAAAAAAGTAAAAAAAAAAAAAACCGGGCAAAAAACATCTCTAACGACTAGTTTTTTTTAAAATTAATGGCTATTTTTTTTAAAACTGGGTTAACCGGTTTAGGACCCGAACCGGTTTGGTTGCCAACCCGGTCCGATCCGGTTTGATAGGGCTGTGTTTGATGTTCCTTGAACCCGGGTCGTGACCCGAACCAGTTCGTCCATCGACCCGGTCTAACCGGGCTTTGCTAAACCCGACCCGGTTTTAAACCGGTTTGGATTTTGGATCCGGTTTGTACACCTCTAGAGTAAGTAATGAGTTTTGTTGGTCACATTTTGACATCATAAAAAGGAAAAGTCGAACTACATTAATAACAACCATCCATGACCTAATGGTTAAACCATCTAACTTCAAGTCACATGATTCTGGGTTTGATTCCATCTACGTGTGGTTTCTGTTGATTTAAGGGGGTGTTTGGTTCATGAAATTCGTTGGAATTGGAATTGGAATTTGAATTAGATTTGGAATTTAAAGGATTTATTTTAGATCCATAATGTGTTTGGTGTCACACCCCAACCGACGGCGGAATACGTCGGGGCGGGACATGTAGACTGTTCAAAAGCTCAAGGTTTACTAAAGTTTAAATATTTAAACAAACAATTTCATATCATAAATAAACATGAATCCAACAATACAAGGAAAATAGATATACATAAATAGTTTCTTTAAATTAGATTCTAGGTCCTCGGTCCTAAGTGAAGCAACTTGTACTTATTCTCAAGCATTAGTACCTGAAACATGATGAAAACAAGGTCAACTAAAAAGTTGGTGAGCATACATAGGTTTTGACACACAACCAAGTTTAAAGTGTTTTATACAATTCATACGATACACGTGTATAAGGCATTTATGGAGAATCTATAGTTAAACTAAGTGTGTACAATCAAACCTTGTGACTGAGGCATAACATGCAGGTTACCCTAATGTAAAGTCAGTAACAAACACCTTAACTGGGTGGGTTTGTCAGACACAATAGATCTATCAATGTTAACCGTTTGCTTGTACGGAGTTAATGATTGTACTAATGTCATGTGTATGTAGTCTTAACTCATAGCATTCAAGCATAAAGCACATAACACATAATATCATATTATTGAATTGTGTTTAAGTCTGTGCAAAAAGGTTTCAAAAAAGGTAAATCATGTTTCACCCCAAAAGTACAAAATGAAAAAGGGGGCTATGTAAACTCACCTGGATA
This sequence comes from Smallanthus sonchifolius, assembly GCA_023525975.1. NCBI lineage: Eukaryota > Viridiplantae > Streptophyta > Magnoliopsida > Asterales > Asteraceae > Smallanthus > Smallanthus sonchifolius. The sequence goes on along the minus strand of CM042033.1, from coordinate 54,986,713 downwards.
TATTGTGTGAGTAACACGAGCAAGTATGTAGCACAAGTGATTTTCAAATCACAAGTTAACCTAGTGTGAAAAAGCATGATCTTAGATTAATAACGTGCCCAAGTCTAAGGATAGGTCTAATGTTCATCGGGTTTTGTTATGTGAGAACTTATATAAAGTTTGTGTTATTTTATGTGAAAGAATAAGTTATCGAAAGTTTGGTGTAAACTTTGAAAGTTCAAAATGTTATATGAAAATATCATGTGTCTTTAGGGTTAAAGATTAAATAAATAAAAACTCTTTTTATTTATTAAATAAAATAATAATCATTGCCAAAATTAATATGACTTTTATAAAATATTAAATAAATCCATTGCTTTATTTATTTATTTATGTCAAAGTGTCAAAATCATACTAATATGGGTTAAAGAAAACCCTAGATACATTGTAATAATAATACTTTTATTTATAATAAATAAAGAATATACTATGTATATATATATATATATATATATATTTTAAAAATTTTTGTTCAAATGTATATATGTATACATGGGTAAATAATTGATTTACAAAAAAATATACACATCTTATAAACTACCTAGTGAATATATTTATGAATTAGGAAATTAATTATTTTGAATAATTATTTAAAAATACATTTTTAAATAATTAAAAATGAGAGTTTTAAACAACTATATTTGTAATAATTGATATTTTATGTTAACAACCTCGAAATTGTATTGTATTCTGATCTAAATATGGTATAGGTTATAAAAATATTTTTTATAAAAATATTGGGTTGTTAAAAATTGATTTTAAAAATAAAACAGACCACCCGGTTCGAACCCGGGTAGTTTCTGTGTGAGGCAGCCGTCTCAACCACTGGACCAGGGGACTAACCCGTGTTATGGAACCGGTTTGATTTGTATATAACCAATTCGGTTCAAGGGGCCGGGTCTGGCTTTGAGTCACGCACAAAAAGGGCTGGTCTGCGTGGGTTTCGAACCCACACCACTCCCCTTCAAACCTTCCGTCTTAACCGGTTGGTCTGGGAGTGGTTCATTGATATAACTTGAATCGTATAAGATTAAATGCGTTAACAGAAATGAATCAAAAATTCCTTTTTACAGTCGTGTGAACAGCTCTTGATTTCAAACGAATTCGAGTTCTATGCCCTATGTCGTATGAAATTGACAGAGGGCTTTCGATCCTTACACAAAAACGAATCAAATGACTTAAGCCATACCTGAAACGACTGAGAATAGATGGCCGACGACTAGAGGAAACAGAGGCGGTGTTTTGGTGCTCGATCGGCAAACAGAGATGGAATGAGACTCAAATGAGGTTTTGGCGAGTTTGTATAGAGTCGTGCGAAGGCCTATGGCGATTTAATTTGATTAATTTCATCATTAATGTCCGATTCGATTGATAGGATTACGGGTGTCGGTTTTAGTCTCGATTACTCGTTATTACAGTTGTAATTGAATGAATTTGGTCGTGTAATAGGTTCAGATACATGAACGATCAGCTTAAGCGTGATTTCCGGGATTGAAACGCGTTTTATTAATCGAATTGGATCGGATTGATTCGGCTTTGACTCCACAAAGTCAAATGGGTTTGAAATTTGAATTCAACCACGGGATAGATGGAATTGGGCTGCTACTTGGGTCAGGGTAAGGCTGATTCATGATTTCGTGCATAATGGAAGTCCATAACAACCCGATTCAACGATTTCATAGTTTGGATTTTATGGATTTTGGTCGGTTTGACTTTTAAAGTCAAAATTGACGAATGAGGGTCAATTTGGACTCTCACGGGGTCAAACCTAGTCCAAAGTTTCAATTGCAAGGGTTGAGGGTTCATGTTTAGGGTTCAAAGACTTTGAGGAGGAGGTTCAAGACCACTTTGCTTAAAAAGTATATATATATATATGGATAATTAGGTTTTTTGACTATGGAAAGCTTCATAGTTTTTTTTATAAATAATTACCTAGCTCCAATATATGTGTGATCATGCATTTCATATGCATATATGTATGTTCCACTTGGAAAGTTTTTGTTTTCTTTGAATTAATATTAGAATGTTTTAAAAATATATTCATGTAACCCTATAAATGTATTAAATGAAATCTTAGGGTGAAATGTTTGCATCAAGATTATATTATAATTGAATCTTTGTTTATTGCACCAAAAAAATTACATGTTAAAAATCAGAGATGTTACAGTATCCCCATGTTGAGGGAATTTCGTCCCAAAATTCAACTAGTTGAGGCTACTGAATCAGAAAAGAGGTGTGGATACTTAAGCTTCATTTGATCCTCACGTTCCCAAGTGAACTCAGGACCGCGCTTAGAATCCCAACGAATTTTGACAATAGGAATACGGCTTCGCTTGATATGCTTGATCTCACGATCCATGATCTCTACCGGTTTCTCAACGAAGTGCATCGTGTCATCAATGCGCATATCGTCAAGAGGTATATGGAGGTTCTCATCAGCAAGACATTTCATTAGGTTGGACACGTGAAAAGTAGGATGTACATTAGCAAGTGATGGAGGTAATTCAAGTTTGTAAGCCACTTTCCCGATCCTTTCGAGGATTTTGAATGGACCCACACATCGAGGTGCTAGTTTACCCTTCTTCCTGAAACGGATCACCCCCTTCCAAGGAGATACCTTTAGATGTACAAGATCACCGACTTGAAATTCCAAGGGTTTACGTCTTTTGTCGGCATAACTCTTTTGCCGACTCCTTGCCACTTGAATGTTTTTACGAATCTGAAGGATCTTGTCGGAAGTTTCTTGGATTAATTCATGACCAGTGATTTGTGCTTCGCCAATCTCATTCCAACAGATAGGAGAGCGACATTTTCGACTATAGAGGGCTTCAAATGGAGCCATGTTGATGCTTGTGTGGTAGCTATTGTTGTAAGAGAACTCAATAAGGGATAGATGTGAATCCCAATTGCCACCAAAATCGATTACACAAGCTCTAAGCATGTCCTCGAGCGTCTGAATTGTTCGCTCGGTCTGACCATCAGTTTGGGGATGGTAAGCTGTGCTTAAATCCAAGCGTGTACCAAGAGCAGTTTAGAGAGATTGCCAAAAGCGGGAGGTGAAACGAGCATCCCTATCAGAGATTATGTTAAGTGGGACCCCGTGACGACTCACAATTTCGTCAATGTAGATTCGGGCTAATTTCTCTACCAGATAGTCTTCTCGGATGGGTAGAAAGTGAGCAGATTTGGTGAGACGGTCAATGATCACCCAAATGCTATCATAACCGCTAGAGGTACGAGGGAGTTTGGTAATGAAATCCATGGCTAGATTCTCCCATTTCCATACAGGGATTTCCGGTTGCTCAAGCAAACCATAAGGGCTTTGATGTTCAGCTTTGACTTTGGAGCAAGTTAGACATTTTGCAACATAAAGTGCAATGTCTTTCTTCATTCCGGGCCATCAGTATTGTTGGTGTAGACCCTTGTACATTTTATTAGCCCCGGGATGGACGGAGTAACTAGTTTTGTGTGCCTCGTTCATAAGGACTGCGCGAAGGTCATCACGATCGGGGAACCAGATACGGTTCAAGTAATAGAGGAGGCCATTAGGTTTGGTTTCTAATAGGAGTTCAACACCACATGACATTTCATTATATAGATTACCCTCGGTGACCGAGACGTGTTGATCTTTGAAGATGCGATTTTGAATATCGGTTTGAGTCCTAACACAATGAAGCATAATGTGGTCCTTACGACTCAAGGCATCGGCCAAAACATTCGCTTTACCGGGATGGTACCGAATCTCGCAGTCGTAGTCGTTAAGGAGCTCGACCCAACGTCGTTGCCTCATGTTGAATTCTTTTTGATTGAAGATGTGTTGGAGACTTTTGTGGTCAGTGAACACCACACATTTCGTGCCGTAGAGATAATGCCTCCAAATCTTTAATGCGAAGACGACCGCACCCAACTCAAGATCGTGCGTCGTATAATTCTTTTCGTGAATTTTAAGTTGTCTTGATGCATAAGCGATCACCTTACCCCGTTGCATGAGAACATAATCGGGAACTTGGTTTGATGCATCACAGTAGACAACCAGATCATCGTTGCCATCAGGAAGAGTGAGAATAGGAGCATTGCACAATTTTTGCTTGAGGAGTTGGAAGGCTTCCTCTTGCTTTGGTCCCCACTCATAGTGTTTACCTTTGTGGGTCAAGGCCGTGAGAGGGACAGCAATCTTGGAAAAGTTTGAGATGAAACGACGGTAATAACCAGCAAGACCAAGAAATGAACGAACTTCGGTAGGGGTCTTAGGGGTACTCCAATTCTTAACGGCTTCGATCTTTGCGAGATCAACATGAATTCCCTTTTCGTTGACAATATGACCCAAAAATTGAACTCCCTTTAGCCAAAATTCACACTTGGAGAACTTAGCATATAGTTGTTCTTTTCTTAAAAGGTCTAAAACCAACTTAAGGTGTTGTTCATGATCTGATTTGGTCTTGGAGTAGATCAAGATGTCGTCAATGAAAACGATCACGAATTTATCTAGGTATGGTTTGCATACGCGATTCATGAGATCCATAAAAACCGCGGGGCATTGGTTAGCCCAAAAGGCATAACCATAAATTCGTAGTGACCGTATCTTGTACGAAAGGCAGTCTTTGGAATATCCTCCTCTTGTACACGAAGTTGGTGATATCCGGATCGAAGATCAATCTTCGAGAAGTAGGTGGAACCTTGGAGTTGATCAAAGAGATCATCAATCCTAGGCAAAGGGTAACGGTTCTTGATGGTAAGTTTGTTGAGTTCGCGGTAGTCAATTCACATCCGTAATGAGCCATCTTTCTTCTTCACGAATAGGACGGGTGCACCCCATGGTGAATGACTGGGACGAATGAAACCTTTATCGGAAAGTTCTTGGAGCTGACTTGCAAGTTCTTGCATTTCAGAAGGTGCTTGACGGTATGGAGCTTTAGCCACAGGATTAGCTCCGGGTACAAGGTCGATACGAAACTCTACTTGACGAACGGGTGGAAGACCGAATAGATCTTCAGGAAATACTTCGTGAAAGTCACAAATGATGGGGATGTCTTGAATACTCTTATCTTGGTCCTTCTTTTGAACGATATGAGCTAAAAAGGCCACATACTTCTTCCGTAAGTACTTTCGGTCCGTAGTGCACGACGTGAGCTTAAGCCCACTACATGGTTTCTCACCAAAGACTTTTAATGTATCACCCGAGGGGAGAGGAATTCGGATGCACTTCTCAAAACAAACGACCTCGGCATGATGACTAGATAGCCAATCCATGCCTATGATGATATCAAAGCTTCCCAGTTGCATAGGTATGAGGTTGACGGGAAAGGAATATTCATTAAGTTCGATGAAACAATCGCGGATAATGGAGTCAATGATGATGGGGTTTCCATCCGCTACTTTAACGGTAAACATTTTCTCTAACTTAGTTCGGGTTTTAGCAAGCAAAGGTTCAAAATTAAGTGAAACAAAACTCTTATCGGCACGGGTATCAAATAGTATGGAAGCATATTGGTTATTAACGAGGAACGTACCGTTGACCACATCATTGTTGGTCTGGGCTTCATTAGCATTTAAGTTGAAAGCACGCCCTCTAGCTCCACCTTGATTAGAGTTGGTAAGTTTTGGACATCGGCTTCGGAAGTGGTTTAGGTTGCCACATTCAAAACAAGCATTCCCATTAGTGATAGTTGGAACCCCTTTGTTTCCCTGGTTGGCTGTATTGCCGGGTGGTTTGACTATGCAGGTGTTGGCTAAATGCCCATATCTTCCATAGCTGGCACATATCTGACACGGTAGATTTGGGAAGTGGTGGTAATTGCACATGTTACACAAAGGGCTGCTGCCCACATAATGTTTCTTGGCTGAATTCTGAGTCATAGGAGTAACCTGATTGATTGGGGCAGCTGGGGTAACAACAGCAAAGTTCCTAGTCTTTCGTTTCTTGTTGTTGGAGAAAGGTTCGAGATTGATCCCTTTGGAGGGCTCAGAAGGTGTTGTCGTGTCTGGGACTTTCTTAGCACCCTTCCTTGTTAACGTACCCTCCTTTACATGGTTATCGGTTAATGTGGCAGATAGGCGGATGGCATCTTCAAGGGTAGCTGGGTTTCTCCCTAAAACAGTGTCTTGAATCTTCATCGGCAGACCACCGATGTATTTTTCAATACCCCGAGCCAAAGGTGTGACCATATGAGGTACTAGGAGGCTTAGCTCATGGAAACGGGTGGTGTAGGCTAAACTTTCACCACTATCTTGGGCAAGATCCCAAAATTCGGCCTCTAACTTCTTCATTTCATTGCGAGGACAGAACTCCTCGGTCATGAGTCGTTTGACCTCATCCCATGGCAAGGCCATTGCGACATATGTGCCCCTATTCCTCTTTTCACCATTCCACCAAGTGAGTGATCGTTTTTGGAAGACGCTGGTGGCATAGCGGACCCGGAGGTTGTCGGGACAATCGCTGTTGAGAAAAGTGCTTTCAATGCTCTTGAACCATTGCAAGAGACCCGTGGCTCCTTCAATGCCATAAAACTTAGTGGGGTTGCACGAGTTAAAGTGCTTGAAAGTACATTGCGGTGGGTTGGCACCATCACCCCCATTAGTTCCATGGGTACCACTAATGGCTCCATTAGCTTGGGTGAGTTGAGTTACAAGTTGTGCAAGGATAGAAGCAATGTCGGTGTTGTTGTTGGTCACGGTAGCACGACGGGGAGGCATTCTACAGATTTGCACAAGACAAGAAAAGATGTAAGAACTTATGAAAGTTGATTGAATTTAAAGGGAACAAAATAATAGATGAAGTAGTAAGTCATAGTTTGGATTGTACTCAAATAGTGACATAATCACTTGAGTACTATGACACATTAAGGTCAATTAAACTCATATAATTTTCAAGGAGACATGCTTTAGCCTATAAGTAAACACTCATCCCGGGAATTCCCAGGAAAGCATACGGGTCCCTCGGTTGATTGGGATTTATACGAAATGCTTTCTTAGACAGAAAACCCAGAATACAGGTGTCACCCTTCTAGATTGCATGTGTCCTCTAACAATTAACAAAGTTTAAAACCTTAACGTGGAAGTAAAGAAATTCTATAGATTTAAATCCATGAAGTTTCCACATGCTATGATGATGATGACAGAGAAGTAGGTAAGAAGGTTATAAGGCTTAGGGTATGGGTAGGGATATTGTTTATTTAATTTATTATTTAAGTATAGTCTAATAAGTCATGAATTTTAACAAATAAGGTATCAAAAAATATTAAGCAAGTAACACATAGCATGTAGCATATCATATAATCATAGAACATGACAATAATGGGTGTCCTAAGGTTATAGTCTAGGTCAAAGGTGTCTAATAACCTAATTCCCTATAACCAAGGCTCTGATACCAATCTGTCACACCCCAACCGACCGCGGAATACGTCGGGGCGGGACAAGTAGACTGTTCAAAAGCTCAAGGTTTACTAAAGTTTAAATATTTAAACAACCAATTTCATATCATAAATAAACATGAATCCAACAATACAAGGAAAATAGAAATACATAAATAGTTTCTTTAAATTAGATTCCAGGTCCTCGGTCCTAAGTGAAGCAACTTGTACTTATTCTCAAGCATTAGTACCTGAAACATGATGAAAAGAAGGTCAACTAAAAAGTTGGTGAGCATACATAGGTTTTGACACACAACCAAGTTTAAAGTGTTTTATACAATTCATACGATACACGTGTATAAGGCATTTATGGAGAATCTATAGTTAAACTAAGTGTGTACAATCAAACCTTATGACTGAGGCATAACACGCAGGTTACCCTAATGTAAAGTCGGTAACAAACACCCTAACCAGGTGGGTTTGTCAGACACAATAGATCTATCAATGTTAACCGTTTGCTTGTACGGAGTTAATGATTGTACTAATGTCATGTGTATGTAGTCTTAACTCATAGCATTCAAGCATAAAGCACATAACACATAATATCATATTATTGAATTGTGTTTAAGTCTATGCAAAAAGGTTTCAAAAAAGGTAAATAATGTTTCACCCCAAAAGTACAAAATGAAAAAGGGGGCTATGTAAACTCACCTGGATATATTGTGTGAGTAACACGAGCAAGTATGTAGCACAAGTGATTTTCAAATCACAAGTTAACCTAGTGTGAAAAAGCATGATCTTAGATTATAAACGGGCCCAAGTCTAAGGATAGGTCTAATGTTCATGGGGTTTTGTTATGTGAGAACTTATATAAAGTTTGTGTTATTTTATGTGAAAGAATAAGTTATCGAAAGTTTGGTGTAAACTTTGGAAGTTCAAAATGTTATATGAAAATATCATGTGTCTTTAGGGTTAAAGATTAAATAAATAAAAACTCTTTTTATTTATTAAATAAAATAATAATCATTGCCAAAATTAATATGACTTTTATAAAATATTAAATAAATCCATTGCTTTATTTATTTATTTATGTCAAAGTGTCAAAATCGTACTAATATGGGTTAAAGAAAACCCTAGATACATTGTAATAATAATACTTTTATTTATAATAAATAAAGAATATACTATGTATATATATATATATATATATATTTAAAAAAATTTTGTTCAGATTTATATATGTATACATGGGATAAATAATTGATTTACAAAAAAATATACAGATCTTATAAACTACCTAGTGAATATATTTATGAATTAGGAAATTAATTATTTTGAATAATTATTTAAAAATACATTTTTAAATAATTAAAAATGAGAGTTTTAAACAACTATATTTGTAATAATTGATATTTTATGTTAAAAACCTTGAAATTGTATTGTATTCTGGTCTAAATATGGTATAGGTTATAAAAATAATTTTTATAAAAATATTGGGTTGTTAAAAAATGATTTTAAAAATAAAACAGACCACCCGGTTCAAACCCGGGTGGTTTCTGTGTGAGGCAGCCGTCTCAACCACTGGACCAGGGGACTAACCCGTGTTATGGAACCAGTTTGATTTGTATATAACCAATTCGGTTCAAGGGGCCGGGTCTGGCTTTGAGTCACGCACAAAAAGGGCTGGTCTGCGTGGGTTTCGAACTCACACCGCTCCCCTTCAAACCTTCCGTCTTAACCGGTTGGTCTGGGAGTGGTTCATTGATATAACTTGAATCGTATAAGATTAAATGCGTTAACAGAAATGAATCAAAAATTCATTTTTACAGTCGTGTGAACAGCTCTTGATTTCAAACGAATTCGAGTTCGATGCCCTATGTCGTATGAAATTGACAGAGGGCTTTCGATCCTTACACAAAAACGAATCAAATGACTTAAGCCATACCTGAAACGACTGAGAATAGATGGCCGACGACTAGAGGAAACAGAGGCGGTGTTTTGGTGCTCGATCGGCAAACAGAGATGGAATGAGACTCAAATGAGGTTTTGGCGAGTTTGTATAGAGTCGTGCGAAGGCCTATGGCGATTTAATTTGATTAATTTCATCATTAATGTCCGATTCGATTGAGAAGATTACGGGTGTCGGTTTTAGTCTCGATTACGAGTTATTACAGTTGTAATTGAATGAATTTGGTCGTGTAATAGGTTCAGATACATGCACGATCAGCTTAAGCGTGATTTCCGGGATTGAAACGTGTTTTATTAATCGAATTGGATCAGATTGATTCGGCTTTGACTCCACAAAGTCAAATGGGTGGGTTTGAAATTTGAATTCAACCACGGGATAGATGGAATTGGGCTGCTACTTGGGTCAGGGTAAGGCTGATTCATGATTTCGTGCGTAATGGAAGTCCATAACAACCCGATTCATCGATTTCATAGTTTGGATTTTATGGATTTTGGTTGGTTTGACTTTTAAAGTCAAAATTGACGAATGAGGGTCAATTTGGACTCTCATGGGGTCAAACCTAGTCCAAAGTTTCAATTGCAAGGGTTGAGGGTTCATGTTTAGGGTTCAAAGACTTTGAGGAGGAGGTTCAAGACCACTTTGCTTAAAAAGTATATATATATATATATATATATATATATATATATATATGGATAATTAGGTTTTTTGACTATGGAAAGCTTCATAATTTTTTTTTTAAATAATTACCAAGCTCCAATATATGTGTGATCATGCATGTCATATGCATATATGTATGTTCCACTTGGAAAGTTTTTGTTTTCTTTGAATTAATATTAGAATGTTTTAAAAATATATTCATGTAACCCTAGAAATGTATTAAATGAAATCTTAGGGTGAAATGTTTGCATCAAGATTGTGTTATAATTAAATATTTGTTTATTGCACCAAAAAAATTATATGATAAAAATCAGAGATGTTACATTTGGTTAACATGTTTATTAATAGAATTGTAATGTAAAAATACTTAAAAGACAAAAGTACTCATTAAAATGGTGATGTATTATGAATTCCATTGAAATGGGGAGGGATTTTAAATTACATTAGTTGAGAGATTTGGTTGTATTAATTCCAATTCCAATTTTTCTCTCTTAGCCAACAAAACATGTCAAGGAATGAAATTTAAATTCCAATTTAATAAGGAAACTTTGATGTATTTAACGGTGGTAAATAAATCATTATGGTTTATCATAGTTCATCAACTACCAAGTATGTTCTAACAAGTTATTCTTAAGTAAATAAGGGTGGACGGAGTGGTGGTGCGGGTTCGCCGGGTTCCACGGGTAACACCGTCGCACACCTAGCGGGATTCGTACGGGCTTTTTGACACGGGTATATTAACCCGTTTAAACCCGTTGATCAATGTAGCCGTTTGAGGAAAAATAGAGCCGTTGGAGGGGACTGTTGGGGGGTGGGTTTGGTAATTAAATAAAAAATAATAATTTTTCACCTATAAATATACATTTTACACAAATATTTTTTCACACTTTCTCTCAATCCCATTCGTACTCTAAAAAAATGGATTCATTCTCCTCCAAAAAATATCGTCCCAAAGTGCGTGCCTCTCAACCGCAAAACCCTCGTTCAAGTGAACCGCAACGACCTCGTTCAAGCCAACCTCGGGCATCTTATCCGCAACCGCAATACCAAAACCAACCGTTTCAATACCAAAATCAACCATTTCAACACCAAAATCAACAGTTTCAACACCAAAATCAACCATTCCAATACCAAAATCAACCATTTCCACCCGCATCTACTTCTCCACCATTTCAATATTACCAAAATCAACCTTTTAATCCCCCTAGACATGTTGACACTGATATACAAGAAACTCCGCTTCCAATGGAAGAGTTGGAAAGGCTTGCTCAAGAAGACTTTAACCCCTTTGAAAATGTCGATTTTGATATTGATTCTCTAGACCAACAAGTCCATGAAGAAGAACAAGAAACACAACCACAACAATAATGTAAAGGTAAAGCAATGTTCCCGAACCGAGCGGACAAGAAACTTTGGACCAAAAAGGAACATTTGGCTCTACCTAAAGCATGGATACATGTATTCGAGGACCCAACAATTGGTGATCAACAAAAAGTCGAATCCTTTTGGCAACTGATGTGTTGCAAAGCATACATGCATTTCCCTTGTATTTCGTAGCGTTTTCGTATAGTTTTATAGTTGTTTTGAGTCATTTATAGCTTGTACTTAGTTATGTTATGTTTTGTAGGTATTTTGGGAAGAATTGGAGCTTAAACGATCAAGACGTGTGAAAAAAACAAGCACACGAGAACCCGGGATGAAAACAGAAAAGAGTCCAACCTTAGAAGAGGCATATCTCAGGCTAGAAAATTAGTTACGGGGCCTATAATATATGGATTTGGGGTAGCTCGAGAAGAGGAATTCAAAAATTCAGTATTCCCTTGTGGAACGCGAGAGACCCTAGATACGCAGATTTTGGCCTATTTTCATGGTATAAAAGGTTGGGATCAATCCTAGGGTTTAATTATTCGATTCCAGACGTAAAGAAACGAGCTTTTTGATGATTCTAAGTGGGAGAAGGCCTCTAGGATCAACCGGAGACTTGGATTGAAGTTAGAGACTATAGAGCGGGTCGATTTCATCATCCGGTTCTTGTTTTCTTTCTTTGTTCTACTTTTCCAGATTTGAAACCATGAGTTCTTTTTTTGATTTTTCTGTTTTGATGTTATTAGACGTTATGATTGGCTAGAATTTCATAGCTACCTAGGTTTTGATGATTATGTTTTGTTAATTGGTTTGATTTCGGATTTTGGTTTCTTTTTGATGGATTAACAATAAAGTAAAGAACTCGGTTTTGTTTGATTGGATGTAATTGCATATTTAATCTTGATTTATGATCTATTGATTGTTCCATATGCTGCTTTGTGAATGTCTTTCATGTACGGTTGCATATTAGGTCACTAGCTGTGTGCATGTGGTTGGTTTATGGTTTACTGATTGTATCCATAGGAACCTCGATTGAGAGTTTGTTAGGGTTGAGTATTCTGCCTGCTTCAATAGCTGAAAGGTGCAAAGTTGTCGGGTAATCTGTGGTGTTAGGGTTTTAGGTCGACCACTCTGAAAGGAGGGTTTCCTAGGTTGTCTTAGCGTCATTGTTATTTCGTGTCTTGTCAAATGAATTCAAGTTACTCCTTGCACTGAAAGGTGTATTGAGATAGTGAGACTGAGAGGTAATCTGTCTAGCGAGTACTTTAGTGTAGTTGGAGATAGCTGAGAGGTAATCTAACTAACTGGTGAGTTTCACACGTCCATTAGGTTTCCTTTTAGGTCACACCCAGAGAATGATCTAGGATCCACTAGGTTGTTTAAGTGTGTCGTATTCTAAGAGCCCGGTTACATCATAATTTCTGTATCCGAGAGATTTCCAAGGTACATGCATAGGATTCAAGGTCTAGGTAGTGCTTTCCCCATTTGTGAGTTGTCTAAAGTCTCTTGATTTATATTTGGTGTCGTTAGTTAGAGAGTTTCATTAGTTATAATCTCAGTTACACAAATCCCCCTTTTTAATCAATCTAGTTAGTTGAGTCAGAGTCTAGGTATAGTTATCACTAGTGCCTCGTGAGTTCGATATCCGGACTTTCATTAGAATTTACTGCAATTGATCGGTACACTTATCGGTTGTATGGTCTAGTATTAGGTTAAGTATAGATTTAAAATTTAAAGCTAAAGTGTCTAGGTTAGGTTTTTATAGTTAGTTTTTATAGACCGTCCAACACACATCAAGTTTTTGCCGCCGTTGCCGGGGAACTCTATTACCACATGGGAGGATCTTCAAGCCAAATTCTTTAAGAAGTACAATCAACCTTCCAGGGCCGCTCGCCTTCGGGATCAAATCCATTCATTCCGGATGGACCATGACGAGCCTTATCACATGGCCTGGGAGAGGTTCTACACGTTGTTGAGCCGATGTCCCCAACATGGTCTTTCTGACTGGGAGATAGTGGAGAAGTTCTACAATGGTCTCACCTTCGAGATGCACCAAATGTTCAATACAGCTGCGGGAGGCCATATCATGGATAAGCTCGAGCCAAACGAGTGTGAGGAGATGTTCGAGAGCTTCGCTCTGGCAGAACATCAGCAGCCGTCTACTAGGACTTCCTTTCCTAGTGCTAGAGCACCAGCCTCTTCTCCTAGAGGTGTGCATCAGGTCACTCCTGATACTAGTGTGGCTACTGCACTTGCAGATATGGCAAACGAGATTAAAGAGCTTAAACTCAGTGCTCTAAGGTGTGAGGTGTGTAGGGGTGGCCACGACACCAGAGATTGCCCCGTCAATCATCAGGAGCAGGTGAGCTTTGCTGGAAACCAGAACTAGAACCGAGGGTATAACAATTACAACAATACTTATGGCTCGGGATGGAGATCTAGAAATAACCCTCATGCGTTTAATGGTCGCCAGCAGCAGTATGGAGGAGGAGAAGCTGGAGCGAGTGCGAGAACCAGTGTCAACACGAGGAAGATAGAGGAGATGATAGAGAATCAGACACAGATGCTTGCCTATTTAGTTCAGCAAGATAAGGATGCTAAGCAGAGACTGGATGCCAACGACACTTTACTGAAGAATCAGCAGTCGGCATTCCAGGATTTACAGCGCACGGTAGGAGACATCGCGAAGAGCTTGAGGGACAGACAGGGAGGTCCATCTTTGGGCCCCAACACTTCAGTGACGGCCGTGTCGATCATTAGTCATAGAGATGAGGAGAGAGTAGAAAAGGAAGCTTCCCACGATGCTGACTATGGCATTCCTTCGGTAGAGGAAGTGAAGAAGGTTGATTGGAGAGCTTGATTTTCTGAGATCGATGCTAGGATGCTAGAGGAGCCCGATTTGAATGCTGTTTCGACTAGGAGTATGAGGGCAGAAGAGAAGGAAAGCCCACCAGTAGTAGAAGAAGAGCCGGTGGATGAGGAGATAGAGATGGAGAAGCCTGCCGAGAAGGCAGATGAGAAGAAGAAGGGGGTGGAGATGAAGTCCCCCGAGATTGACTTGAGTCTTGTTCCTTATCCAGCGTGTCTGTTGCCACATAAACACGCTAGGGAATACGGTCACTTCCTTGATATGTTCAAACAACTCAAGGTCAATCTCCCATTTATAGAGGTCCTCCAACATATGCCAAAGTATGGCAAGTTCCTCAAAGATCTACTTTCCAACAAGAAGAAACTAGAGGGGATCTCTGAAGTCTCACTTAGTGATCAATGTTCTGTTGTGGTTCAGAACAAACTGCCGGAGAAGATGGAGGATTCGGGTCGTTTCACGATCTCGTGTTTGCTTGGCGATTTACCTCTGCACCACGCGTTGGCTGATTTGGGTGCTAGCGTCAATCTGATGCCTTATTCTATCTATAAGCAGCTAGACCTTGGTGAACTGCAGCCTACGCGCATGAGCATTTCCTTGGCTGACCGCTCAGTCAAGTATCCACGGGGAATTGTGGAGAATTTGTTAGTGAAAGTAGGCAAGTTTGTATTCCCCGTAGATTTTGTTATTCTGGATATGGAAGTGGATGATAGAGTCCCACTCATCCTAGGACGCCCGTTCCTACGTACCGCCAAGGCAATGATCGATGTCTTTGATGGGAAACTCACACTTCATGTGGGGGATGAGTCTATTACTTTCAATGCTATGAAACCCGTGGAGGATGTTGGCGAGCATAGCCACTCTGTGTGCATGTTTGATGCCTTCATAGGTGACCATAGGGACTATGATCCAGTAGTAGAAGTTGGTGAGCCCGCCCCTAATTTGGAAGAACAATCTGATTGGGCGTTAGTGTTGGAAGGGTTGTTAGATGAGCCGGACGACTATGGCGATGAGGTGCCTGATGATCTGCTGGAGATGATGGCAGAATTTGAAGAGATCATAGGCAAAACCCCAAGTGTGGGGAAGTTGGAGGAGAGTGTAGAGGATCTTGATGATCTGGGCAAGAGGTTAGAGGCTACACCTTTAGTGATATCACACGTTGAGACGTTAGCCTTTACTGTTGTCCATGTAGGCCGCCCCGTAAGAAACTCCAAGAGTTGAGTGAGCTTGTTGTGAGGATAGAGCAAACCCCAAGTGTGGGGATGTTTAGGTGTGACAGCCTGTTGAAGTATTTGAACTAGGTTATCTTTAGACCTGGTAGGTTTAAGCTGTGGAGGAAGGACTTGATTGCTAAATATAAGAGAGATTTAGAGTTTGATAGAGGTAGGAATGTGCTGAGGAATTGGAGGACCGGTAGACCACGAAGGATGAAGGCGGTACCGGTTAGGATCAAGGAGAAGCCTCATGATTAGGTTTGCTTCTCGGGCAAGTGCCCAGGTGTAGAGTTTGTACGAGTCTTTTCGGTTAATTTCGTGCTATTTTTGTGCTTTTCGGTTTACGTTTTTGTTTTGTTTTGTTTATGTCTTGCAGGGATTCGCGCTTGATTTGGTGAGGAAAATCGTCGAGAATGAAGTTCCAGTTATTTTTTACATGTGTTTTTATGCTTGGAATAGGTTTTTAAGGAATTTGGGTGAAATAAAATTTTTAATGATCAAAAATTTTCTAAGTATAAAAGTTAGAAAAATTTTAAAACTTTCTGTTACTAACAAGTCCCTGCAGTACGCAAAGCATTTGGGAAGTCCTCTCGCGGTATGCGAAGGACAAACCAAGTAGTCGGCTTAATTTCTGCCTCCTTGCGGTACGCGAGGAGTGCTGCCGGTTCTCTGGCGATACGCGGGGCAATGCTGGTTTCACCCTTCTTCCTTGTTTTCCCATGGTTTCGTTCACCGTTCACCCACATCGACCACCACTATCATTCATACCGCTATCCACCATCCATTATCACCACCGTCATCATACCACATATCATCCTTTATCCATCATTCATTATCATTCATTATTGACACCTTCATCATCCATTCACACCACGACCATGGGAGAACTTGAAACCGTTCATGACCTATGACCGAGCTTGTTGTGGCTTTCATGTCTATGTGTTTGCCACACATTGAGTATATTTCTCTGCATGATATCTATCTTGAGTCTTTATGTTCTTAGTGAGTCTTAGTGAGTCAGTCGAGTCTTTAATTTTTTACTTTGTGTCTGTAACTTGTGCCAGTTTAATGTTGCGGGTTTGTTTGAGTTTTATTGTGCAGGTTTTGATTGCTCTGTCCGTACTCAATCTCCATTCGGGCGGGGTTGATTCTCACCTTATCTATCTTGTAAAGGCAACCCGACAGTCGTTTGTGCAACCGCGACCGAAATGCTATACGGTGCACATGTGGAAGAGTAATGCTGGACCATTCATGCTACATTACCAGCTAAGTCGATTTCTTTTATTTTTGCATTTTTATTTTTAGTTGTGTCTTGCTTCACATTGAGGACAATGTGTCTTTCAAGTGTAGGGATGTGAGTGTTTAGTTTGTTTAGTTTTAGTTTGTGTCTTTATAAAAATTCAAAATACAAAAAAATTGAAAAATTTGAAAAAATGTCCTTGGAAATAACTGCTTATAATTAGAAAATGATAGTACAACTGGATCTGCTTATTGAGTTTAAATGAATAAATAATTGAAAACACGTCTAATTAGATACGTTTTGGTAGACCCAGTCAACTAGTAGAGCTTAAATAGCCTGTTTGTGTTAAATAAGATTAATAATAGAATTAATTCATGATATCTTGTGGGTATTCATCTTAGGGTAATGGTAATACTGAAATTGTCAACATAGGGTGATAGGTACCACGTTAAGTTAAAATTTAGAGTTTTTTGAAATTTCTTGGCACACCACTCTCTTTTTATGAGAATAAATCCGAGTTTGATGGCATCTGCATCCATAATTCCATAACTTATGAGCTTAATTAATTAGAAAACTTAGTTTGCTTATGTGTTACCCTCCGGGATGGTGACCTGGTTGAAACACCACTAAGTGATTCTTTAGTGCTTCATTGATTAGAACTATAGTCTATGTGTTACCTTCCGGGATAGTGACATGGTTGAAACGCCTCTAGACGAAAGTTAATTTGCTTAATAATGCTCATTATCATCCATTCAGTCATATTTCATTTGATTTCTGAAACTTGTAAATCTTAGTTTAACGTGGTAGGGTAAATCTATATGGTTTGATCCGTGCCTAAACATGACCGTGAGACGGGATTAGGTAGAGTTGTAACTGTTCAGTGTGAGTCACATAGATTGATTGATATGCTTGATAATGTAATATTAGAGCACATCATGGGGGCTAGATAATTGGTGCTTGGGTTTAATCGGACAGAAATACAGGTTGCTGCTTTTGAACGCGTGAGTATATTTTGCTAATTGGTAATTGATGTTTGTTGAGTTGGATCCTAGTTATGATTCCATTGCAGATTTTTCGAGGACGAAAAAAGGTTAAGTGTGGGGATGTTTGATGTAGTGCGAAACACACATCTTTATTCCTAATGTTTTATCTTTTTTTTGAGTCGTTTTGATGTACATTTGAGTCTATTGTATGTTTACAGGAGCTCGTGATGATTACAAGCTAAAACATGAAGAAACCAAGTAAGAGAATGGAGCCGGAAAGTTAAAAGAAGAAAAAGTTGAAATTCCATGTTCTCACGGTACGCGAGAGAAAGATAGAGAGTCTTCGCGGTACGCGAGGATCTCAGAAACCTGCCGCGACTATTTTGGCCCTCGCGATACGTGAGGGACTTGTCAGATTTTCTCGCGGTACGCAAGAGAACATTAAATCGAGAAAAACCCCTAATTGGATATTAAATAGAATTTGATTCCCATTATACAAAAAGTTCGTATCTTTGCCGTCTGGAAGAGAGCCTAGGGCGATTTTAAGAGTAGAAAAGGCTGGTGAAGCTAAAGATCGAAGCTTTGGACCTCGGGTTTGTTAAACGTTAATCGTTCGGTTCAGGTTGCTCGTGTGTTTAATTGTTCTGATTGAGATCATGTTCATTACTATTACTTCTGGTTTTATGTTTTTGACCATGGTTATTGGCTAAACACTTGATACTGCCTATGTTCTATGATGAATATGCGTAAAGTTTAGATTTTTATCGGTTTTGGATTCTAATTGATGGTTTTATGATTTTGTAAAAGATCTCGAGTTGATTATTATGATGTATATGCATGCTTAGATCTGGTTTTGTGTTGATTAATGTTTCCCATGTTGTCTTGTTGAATGTCTTTCATTAATGGATGCATGTTTAGGTTGTTTGCGTATTGCTTGTGACCTGAGTGGTTTGCTAGACGTAGTAATCCATAGGAGTGTTGGTAAATCCTTGATTAGATTGAGTGTGTGTCCTGTTTCAATACCTGAGAAGTGAGAGATAGTCGTCTAGTATTCGTTATTAGGAATCTGAGTGTCAGCTGTCTGAGAGAAAGTTGGTATTAGGTGTCTAGTGATTGTTGCTAGTTCGAATCATAGTTGTTATCCTAAGATTACCTCGTGCGTTCCTTGAATGTATCGTGGACAGCGAGACTAAAAGGTGATCTGTCTTTAGGGTACATCATCATTTGTGGGAAATACCCGAGAGGTGATCTAACCATCTGGTGAGTTTAGTACACTTTAGGTAGCTTAGTTGGTGACACCCTGAGAGTGATTAGGGATCCACTAGGTAGTTTTTAGTTGTCATCCTTAGAAACCCAGATCCATCTTAGTTTCCAGAACCGGTAGAAGTTGTACTTTGCAAGTAGGATTCCGACCTAGGTGGTATTCTTCCCATATCCTGATTTCACCTTATTACTTTGTTTTGATAGTTGAGTCGACCTTTGTTTATTGCATTCATTAGTTTAATTCAGTAGTGTAGTAAACCCCCCCATCAATCAATCTTTAGTCCGAGTCAGAGTCTAGTATAGTTATCATAGTGTCTCTAGGGTTTGATAATCCTGTTTACCGTTAAGTTATGCTACACTCGATAGGTTCACTTGCATGTTAGTGCGGTTTAGTTCATAGGTACTCCATCTTATTACTTAGGAGTCTAGGTTAGGTTTTGTTAGTTTTTATATAGACCGTCTGGACGACATCAGCAACGTGTGCTATATCGTTTCGAGGGGCTAATGGGTGGAACCACCCGCACTAGAGATCAAGTGAATTCTAAGTGGAAGTCAATGAACACAAAGATCAACAATTTCAATGGTCTATACACGCAAGCGGTAAATTTAAGATTGTCTCTTTTAATTATTGCTTATTTTTTGTAATGTATTAACATATTTTTTTTAAATCTATGTTTTTTAAGAAACGTCATTGGGGTAGTGGGATGTCTGATGCGAACATCATGAATGAAGCACAAAAAAATTACTGAAACCTCTACGAGAGGAAAGGTTTCACCTTCGTCAAGGCATGGGAAATTCTCAAAGACCGTCCCAAATGGAAACCCGTCGCGGTTATGGGTGAGGAGTTTGAACAACAATCGTCCAAGAAATCAAAAACATCCGATTCCGGAAATGAAGGTTCAAACAACCCTTCCTCGAGAGACCTCCCCGACTTAAATGAACAATCCCTACCGACTCAACCGAATCGTAAGAGCAAAGGAAAGAAAACCGCCGAGTCTTCAAGCATTAGTTTGGTGGAGGTTTTTTCCGAATTTAAGGCGGCTAAAGATGTTGAAAGAGAGAAAAAAATGGAATACCGCAAGAAAAGGGAGGAAACAAAACAAAGACGGGATGAACTCGCGGTGCAACTCTTGGAGAAACAACAAAAAATGCTTTCAAAAGAAGAACAAGACCGTGACTTGGAATACTTTCTAAAAAAAATGACGATATCCCTGATCCTTTTATTTCGATCGTACTCCAACTTAAACGGGAAATTACGGCAAAATACAATTGGCCGTGTAATTTTTAGGTTATTTTAGTTTTTTTTTATTTTGATGTTTCATGTTTTTAGGTTAATAATCTTTTTTTTTCTTTTTATTATTTTTAACTTTTAGGTTTTTAATATGTATCATTTTTATTTTTATTTAATGAAATGTGGTTTTTTATTTTTTTAATGAAATAAAAAAAAAAATACAAGGGCTTATTGGTTGCACACCCTACTCTTAGGGTTGTAGAAGATTCAAAAGGGTAAAAATGACATGACAAATTTTAATTAGGTAAAATGAGAGGGCTCCATTGATACTAGGGGTGAGCATTCGGTCCGAGCCGAACCGAACCGGGCCGAACCGGACCGGAACCGTGAACCGTTTGTATATAAATATGCTAACCGAGAACCGGACCGTATATAAACGGTTCGGGCCGGACCGAACCGTATTAAACGGTTCGGTTCATGCTTAAATTCTGGACCGAACCGATTAAGAAAAAAACAAATTATATTCCAATCCAACTCAATAAAACAAAAAACAAAAAGTTCCAATCCAACTCCATAAAACAAAAAACAAACCCAAAATACTTCAAAAAACAAATTAAAGTTGCAAACCTACAAAACAAAAATCAAAGTTCCAAATTGTTGAAGTTCCTAAATGCCTTGAATCTTCAAACTCCAACCAAAATACTTTCTTCAATCTTCAATCATTCATCAATCGTCACTGATCCGATGTTTTCATAAATATCTAAAAGAAATTAACTATTAGAAACTATAACTTTCCATGAACTACAATTACATGGCAAATCAAATAAACTAACCGTTGGCAAGTTCTTCTAGTTTCTCAAAATCATCGCTTTCGTTGATTTCTTTGCTTGATTTTCGAATCCAATTTTGTGTACAAATTAAAGCTGTCCGTAGGTAAGCTACATGATAAATATTTTCAGATTTCATACGCATAAATGCATATAATAACTTTGTACTCAGACTCATTTCCATGATTTTGTCTTGTTCTGTGAAATGTGCTCCAATTAAAATCAAACATATACAATCATTAAGAACATATATATTCGAACAGTGTCTGCAATCAATCATCAATGGTGAACTAAAGAACATATACAATCATTAAGAACATATATATTTTCGAAAAATAGAATATCCATAATCATTAAGAACATATATATTCGAAAAATATGCAACCGAAAAACATCCACAATCATTAAGAACATATATATTCGAAAAATATGATTGTAAAGGAAGAATATATTACCATATATGAACGATTATCCTGGAAGAGGAACAATCGTGGAAGAGGAACAAGAAACAAAACGAACTGAAGAGGATCGATCGTAGGTTTTTTTACAAGGAAAAGGGATCGTCGCAAGTGAAGAAAATGGGGAAACAAAAGGAAAGGGTGGGCTGCAAACTGGACTGGGCTGGGCCTAAAGGCTGGACCGGAATGGAAGCTGTTTGGTTTAAATAAATGCGGTTCTAACGGTTCGAACCGCGAACCATCGGTACCGTACCGAACCGAACCGAACCGGGAACCGTATAATTAAGATATGGAGAACCGTGAACCGAACCGATTACTCTTTCACGGGTCGGTTCCGGTTCCAATGGGTCCGGTTCCACGGTTTCAACGGTTCCGAACCGCGAAGTGCTCACCCCTAATTGATACCACTCCCTCCACCCTAACTATAGAAGATAACATTCATGGGCTCGAGTCCCATATAGTAAAAGAAGTGGCTATTGGGCCTACGATGGCCCATCAAACTTATGAGGGTTAAATTATACAATTGATATAAAAAAAACACTTGGTTTTTCTACTAACAATACCCAATAAAGGGCTAGCTAGCTATCAACTCTTTAAGAATTATAAAATACTAGAAAAAGGCCCCGCGCGTTGCGGCGGAAATCAACATCTTTGAAAACTTTTAAAATAAAACAAAAACATTTACGTAATTTATCATGCGTGAGAAGAGTGTATAATATTTATGCTTATAATTTTAAAACGCAAGAAAAAAAATATTAAAACGTATGAAAAAAATATAGATGGGCAACGGGTTCGATCCTGCAGCGCCACTATACCAAACAGAACACTTTGTTTACAATTCCCCTAGAATATTGTTAAACCAAATGTCAGTATGAGAAAATAAAAAAAAATAACAAAAGAAGCATACATAACATGTTTGTACATAAAGCTTACCAACTTGTACAATTTCTACAGTAAAATTCCCTCAGACTCCAAACTTAACTTTTAATATTTATTGAATTCTCACATACAAACACTTAAATAAAGTTCATTTTAAAATAAAACTACTATGTAAAATAAATAAAAATAATGTTAAACTATTTCTCTAAGATGTTTGAATGCTGACTTATAAAATCTTTCTATGCTGGCTTACAAAAATTTAAATATACTATGTTGTGTAACAGGAAGAAAAATAAATATAAACTAGTTTTTTTTCTCCGCGTTACGCGGCGTGAGTTTGGTAGTTATCGATTCGGCTCGTCCACGGGGATAAAACTTGCATTTTAACACATGCTCGCTATAACGTAAGATACAAAAAAAAATACTCAAATCGCTGAAAAAAAAATAAACAAACCCGTGCATCCCGTTTAAAAAAATTTGTTAATGAACGAACGCTATTACAGTAAAATGAAACTATTACAAATACCCAGTGAACTTTTGTGGCAATTTTAAAAAAAATTAAAATTTTGTGACAAATCTGTAAAAAGAAAAAACTTTGAGTAAAAAGGAATTTGGGTCAAATTTGCAAATACACAAACTTTTATGCAAAAAAAACCCTATTGAAATGTTACTATTCAATTCCTAAGGTTTTTCAATAAAGAGGACAATTGTAACATTCCAAAAATAAAAATGAGAAATAAAGATAACGGTTGCAAGCGAGACGAACGGTACGAGCGAACAAAGGTGCGCGGGAAGGGGTTGGGCCGAGTTGGTCGCGAGGTGGGCTCGGGAAGGGGAGGCCCCTCCCATAAATACCCCACACTTGCACACACTTCTCTCATTTTGCATCTTTAGAGAGAGAAATCGTAGAGAGAGAAAGTTGACGGATCGACCCGAGATTGAAGGAAAACGTTACTACTGAACTCGTGAGCAGGACCTCCGAATCAGAATCTCGATTCAGGTAACAACTCGAGCTAGATTTGAGATTTTTGGTTATGTTGGTTTTTCGGGTTTTGGGTAAAAAGGTAACGTTTTTACGGATGAAACTTGAAAATAAGCTTAGGTCTAGCATGTAGAAGGGAAACCGAACTTTTTGAGCAAAGAAAGTTGGGATATTGGCATGATCAGATTAGCATGTAAGAACTTCGGTTTTTTTATGGGCAGATGATTGCCCGCCAGGCGAACTTATCAAGTTCGCCTGGCAAGGTTGGGGCGAACTTATCAAGTTCGCTTGACAAGTTCGCTTCAGTCATAGGGGGGCGAACTTGGTTATGTTCGCCTGGCAAGGTTGGGGCGAACTTATCAAGTTCGATTGACAAGTTCGCTTAAGTCATCAGGGGGGGGCGAACTTGGTTATGTTCGCCTGGTTATGTTCGCCTAGACAAGATAAGCGAACTTAGGACAACTTCGCCTATATGTTCGCCTAGACTATGGGCAGCGAACTTAGCCTTAAGTTCGCCTAGACCAGACAGCGTAAAAGTGTGTAAGTTAGATTAGGTCTGATGCATGTGTAATTAACCAATTCATATCGTGTGTGGCGCTCGTTGGACCGTGGTTAGGACAGAACTGAGACTAGCTTATCAGGTGAGTTCTAGAGCCCTACTTTTATATGTTTTGAACTATGTTTTGGGCTGGTGTGCATACTTACACGATAATGTTTTATGAAATGGTGTTTATGAAAGGAAAGTTGAAATGTATTTATGAAACGTGTTGCCAAATGTGGTTTACGAAATGTTTACAAATGAAATGCTATTTAATAAAACGTGCGAATGCTTTAACTGAAAAGAAGTAAAGGTTTTATGGAAGTCACGAAATAAATGAATCTGCCATGAGTTCCTTCGGGGGCAAGGGAATGTATACATGAATGGGTCTTACCTTTATAGGGGCCTTTGTGGCTGGCCAACGGTTGTATAAGTGGGTGAAAAGGGGTGATGACGGTAACCAATGGGGTTTACCGGGATCCCTAATGAGATACCATTCTCCATAAGGGAATAGTATTTAAGGTGGTACGAGCTATACTTTGGGACGCCGTACTTGAAATGGTTAATGTGGGTGCGTGTGCTCTATGGAGCACCTTACTCAAGGTCGGTGTGTGTACCCTATGAGGTACCGTGCTGTAATGAGGAATTGACGGTTACAAAAATGCGCATATTCGGTTTATTGTTGACTTATGGTTAATGTTATGTTATTGCATACTTTATGTACGCTTTCATTAAATAAATGAATGTAATGTTTTTGGCAAATGGTTTAAGTGAAAGTTTTATGTAAAGCTAGAACTCACCAGCGTAGCTGACTTTTTAGTATGCACATTCAGGTTAAGGCAGGTTATGAGGTGGGGCGGTGATGCTTGGCTAGCGATGAAGAGTTACCCGGCTGCTTATGAAGATTGGCATCATGTTACGTTTTGGATTTCGTTATGTTATGTTTAGACAATGTTTACGCTTCCGTATGTTGAACAATGTAATGGTTATGTTTTAATGAAGTATTTTTCGCTGCGTTATTTGATATTCAAGTTTAAGAACTGTTTGTGAATGAGTAAATCCAATAAGTGAGGCCTCACGGGTTTAGGGCCTTACAAGTTGGTATCAGAGCATAGTTTGAGAGATTCGGACACTCCCAGTGTCTAAACTTAAACTGTTAATGGGATCGAAAGCGGATGCCAGTACGGGTAACTCGAGCCACAGCATCAGGTATGAAGGTAGTATATATTTACATGTATAGTATCCTTAGAAATGGTTAGGTAAGGACTTGTGTTCTGATGGAATCACAAAGGTGGTCAAATAGAAATCAAAAGGTAGTGTTATGGTTAATTGCAGATGGTCAGTGTATATTAACATCTTACAGTGCTTGTTGACTTCTATTTGTTAACTAGCGTGATGACTTTGGATTTCTTGTCTTATAGAACGAAATGGCAAGGAGAGGAACCGGAAGGCGTGGTGGGGGTCGTACCGAAGGCCGAAAGGGTGGGCGTGGCAGGACCCCTGCGCGCCAAGAGTATAGTGAAGAAGGAAGTGTTCACGAACCGGCGGTTAGTGTGCATGGAACTGAGCAGACACAGGTTGAAGAACAACCTTTCACTTTTGAACCAAAAGTGAGAGCATCTATAGCTCGAGAGTTCACAGAGTTGATGAAGACTTCTCTGCCAGGTCTGTTGGCAGATGCGTTGAAGAAGGTTAATGGGGAAGGTGGGTCTAGCACGGCAACTTGTGCCCAGAACAACGAGACTGACAACGCGCCGCCTGCTCGTGGATGCGACTATAAGTCATTTAAAGCATGTGACCCGTCGATCCTGACTGGAAAGAAAGACACGGTGGCTACGTTTGACTGGGTAATCCGTATGGAGGTTGCCATTTGTCTCAGCGTATGCCAGACAGATCAAGTGGTGAAATTTGCTGCTAACTCCTTGAGAGAAGAAGTGTCCCATTGTTGGGAGGGAGTGCGACAAGCTAAGGGAGGTACAGTTGTTGCCTCTATGTTATGGAATGATTTGAAGGCATTATTTATTAAGAATTTTTGCCCGTGGAATGAAATTGAGAAGGTGGAGAGAGAATTTATGAATTTAACGGCTGGTAACATGACTCGCCGTCAATACACCACCCGGTACAATGAGTTGGCACATCTGGTGCCACACCTGATTACTACCGAAGAAAGAAAGATTTCTTGTTATATCCAGGGACTGCCAGACAGGGTCCGCACCTTTATCAAAGCAAACACTCCTACCACCTTCGATTTGGTGGTGGAACTCAGTGGTGTGGTGTATGATGATCTGGCATTAAACGATGCCGCCATTGAGGAACCAAAGAAGAGACCGAGCTTCTCAAACAAGCGAACTAGTGGAAAAATGTTTGGGGCTCGCGATAAGAGGGCCCGGGTGGATGAGCCGACGGTTTGTAAGAAGTGTGGAAAGGAGCATGCATGTGAATGTAGACTGGGATCTAACTTGTATTTTAAGTGTGGCAAGACCGGGCACTACTCCCGTGAGTGCCCACAACACTTCAAGTGCTATAACTGTGGGGATGTCGGTCATCTGGGTAGGGAATGCCCGAAACCGAAAATGGGCGAATCTAGGAAAGGGAAGAGTACCGAGAAGAAAGAAGAGAGGCCCCGAGCAAAGACTCGTGCGTACGCGCTGACGCAAGACCAGGCCAGGGTGGACCCTGACGTGGCGTCAGGTACGTTCATCCTTGACAACACTTTTGTTTCTGTGTTATTTGATTCGGGTGCCAGTAAGATTTTTATATCTGCGACTTTTTGTAAACGAGTGAAGTACACTGGCAGTAAACTAGAAAGGGCTTTTAGCGTAGAAACCGCTGAGGGTAGAACTGCGAGAGTGACCGATGTTGTTGACAACTCTACGATAAAAATAGAAGGTCATAGGTTCCTTGTCAGATTGTTTGTTATGGTTTTGGGAGGGTTTGATGTCGTGTTAGGTATGGATTGGCTAACTGCCAATGAAGCGCAAATTATATGTAAACGAAAGATAATCCTACTCAAGGCTCCGGATGGTAGCAAAGTCGAGGTTTTTGGAGATCGTGACGCCCCGTTGCCGAACATCATCTCGATGATTAAGGCAACAGATTACTTGAGGAGCAGATGCGAGAATTATCTGGTGTACGTGATTGACAAGTGTAAGGAAGTGAAGGAACTAGATGATGTACCCGTGGTACGCGAGTACCCGGAGGTGTTTCAAGAGGATTTGCCTGGGATACCACCCGACAGAGAGATTGAATTCCGAATCGACTTAGTACCAGACGCCAAGCCCGTGGCTAAGGCTCCATATCGACTAGCACCGGTGGAGAATAAAGAACTTATGGCCCAATTAGACGAACTACTTGAGAAGGGATTTATACAACCAAGTATCTCGCCTTGGGGTGCCCCGGTGTTATTTGTAAAGAAGAAGGATGGTTCGATGAGAATGTGTATTGATTATCGCATGTTGAACAAACGTACCGCGAAGAACAAGTACCCTCTACCAAGGATCGACGACCTGTTCGATCAATTACAGGGCGCAAGTTGGTTCTCAAAAATCGACCTTCGATCCGGGTACCATCAGTTGAAGGTGAGGGAAGAGGACATACCAAAAACCGCATTTCGCACGCGTTATGGACATTTCGAGTTTCGCGTAATGTCTTTTGGATTGACGAACGCCCCCGCAGCGTTCATGGATTTGATGAATAG
Source organism: Smallanthus sonchifolius (assembly GCA_023525975.1). Classification (NCBI taxonomy): domain Eukaryota; kingdom Viridiplantae; phylum Streptophyta; class Magnoliopsida; order Asterales; family Asteraceae; genus Smallanthus; species Smallanthus sonchifolius. The sequence continues at coordinate 54,959,156 of CM042033.1, read as the reverse complement.
AGTTTGTCGACCAATGCTGGATCGATCGGTAATCGTGTTCATCGATGATATTCTCATCTACTCCAAGAATGAGGGTGATCATGCGTGTCACTTAAAGGAGGTATTGGAAGCTCTGAAGAAGGAAAAGTTGTATGCTAAGTTCTCCAAATGTGCGTTCTGGCTTAGGAAAGTCCAATTCCTAGGTCACGTCATTAACTCGAACGACATTATGGTAGACCCAGCAAAGATAATGACGGTAAGGGAATGGAATATTCCTAAGACGCCAACTGAAATCCGCAATTTCTTGGGATTGGCAGACTACTATCGGAGATTCATCCAGGATTTCTCAAAAATAGCTTCGCCGTTGACAAAGTTGACTCGGAAGGAGGTAAAGTAGGAATAGGGTTCGACCCAAGATGAGGCGTTTAAGGAATTGAAGGAGAAGCTAACCCAAGCTCCAGTCTTGGCCCTTCCTGAGGGCAATGAAGACTTAGTGGTATACTCCGACACTTCGGGTCAGGGATTGGGATGCGTATTGATGCAACGCGGGAGAGTGATCGCGTATGCGTCACGGCAGTTGAAGATTCACGAAGCTAATTATCCGACTCACGATTTGGAACTTGCTGCTGTCGTATTCGCATTGAAAATCTGGAGGCACTACCTTTACGGGGTGAAGTTTACTATTTACTCCGACCACAAAAGTTTGAAGTACTTCTTCGAACAAAGGGAACTTAATATGAGGCAGAGACGATGGTTGGAACTATTGAAAGATTCTGACTGTGAAATCATATACCATCCCGGAAAGGAAAACGTGGTGGCTGGCGCTCTAAGCCGAAAGGATGTGCCTGCTCCTATTAGAGTGAAAGCTTGCCAGTTGGTGGTAACATCAGATGTGATGAGGGAAATTGAAAGACCTCAAGATGAAGCACTTAAGGAAGGAAACATAAAGAAGGAAAGAATGGTTGGACAACAGGACAAGTTGGAATATAACACCCTTGGTGTTAGGACACGTTTTGGACCGGTATGGATACCTATGGGTGGCGAGCTTAGAACCAAAATCTTTGATGAGTCTCACAAGTCTCGGTACTCTATCCATCCCGATACCAACAAAATGTACCAAGACCTGAAGAAGGACTGCTGGTGGCCTGGAATGAAATATGATGTGACTAAGTATGTAAGCAAGTGCTTGACTTGCTCACAAGTAAAAGCTAAACACCAGAAACCGTATGGAAAGACTCAACCACTTGAGATACCGGAATGGAAGTGGGAACACATTACCATGGACTTCATAACCAAGCTACCTCGCATAGCTAAAGGTCATGATACCATTTGGGTGATTGTGGACCAGTTGACGAAAAGTGCTCACTTTCTACCTATCCGCGAGACGTTCTCGTCGGAAAGGTTAGCAGAGGTATTTATTAATGAGGTAGTAGCACGGCATGGGGTGCCCTTAACGATTGTATCTGACCGGGACACACGATTCACATCGAGGTTTTGGAAAAGATTTCACGAGGCGATGGGCACAAGACTTAATATCAGCACGACATACCACCCGCAAACGGATGGTCAGTCTAAAAGGACCATTCAGACGCTTGAGGATATGCTCCGTGCTTGCATTATCGACTTTGGTAGCAGTTGGGACAGCCATCTGCCGTTAGCCAAATTCTCTTACAACAATACTCATCACGCGGCGATAGGCATGCCGCCCTACGAAATGTTGTATGGGAGAAGATGCAGGACCCCGGTTTGCTGGGGTGAGATTGGACAGAAGGAATTAGGAAGTCTTGAAGTCGTACGAGAAACATCGGAAAGGTTTGATCAAATCAAAGCAAGAATGAAGGCTGCTCAAGATCGTCAGAAATCCTACGCGGATAAACGACGAAGGCCTATTGAGTTTAACGTTGGGGATCGCGTAATGTTGAAGGTATCGCCCTGGAAGGGGATCATACGATTCAGGAATAGAGGAAAGTTAAGCCCGAGGTTTGTCGGACCATTCAGAATAGCGGCACGGGTTGGTGAAGTCACGTATCGGTTGGAGTTGCCTGATGAGTTAAGTGGGATCCATCCTACCTTCCATGTGTCACACTTACGAAAGTGTTTGGCAGATGAATCAACTCACGTACCACTTACTGACATCGAGGTCGACAACCGCCTTAACTACATTGAAGAACCCGTGGCTATCTTAGACTGAAAGGAGAAACGTTTACGTAACAAAGTAATCCAATTGGTTAAAGTCCAATGGAAGCACCAGAAGGGATCGGAGGCTACTTGGGAATCGGAGACGAAAATGAGGGAGTCGTACCCTTATCTATTTAACCTAGATAGGTTCGGGGACGAAACCTATTGTAAGAGGGTAGACTTGTAACATCCCAAAAATAAAAATGAGAAATAAAGATAACGGGTGCAAGAGGGACAAACGGTACGAGCGGACAAAGGTACGCGGGCCGGGGTTGGGCCGAGTTGGTCGCGAGGTGGGCTCGGGAAGGGGAGGCCCCTCCCATAAATACTCCACACTTGCACACACTTCTCTCATTTTACATTTTTAGAGAGAGAAACCGTAGAGAGAGAAAGTTGACGGATTGACCCGAGATTGAAGGAAAACGTTACTACTGAACTCGTGAGCAGGACCTCCGAATCAGAATCTCGATTCACGTAACAACTCGAGCTAGATTTGAGATTTTTGGTTATGTTGGGTTTTTCGGGTTTTGGTTAAAAAGGTAACGTTTTTACGGATGAAACTTGAAAATAAGCTTAGGCCTATCATCTAGAAGGGAAACCGAACGTTTTGAGCAAAGAAAGTTGGGATATTGCAAGATCAGATTAGCAGCAAGAACTTCGGTTTTTTTTGGGGTAAGATGACTGCCCGACAGGCGAACTTTTATCAAGTTCGCTTAAGTCATCAGGGGGGGCGAACTTGGTTATGTTCGCCTGGTTATGTTCGCCTGGCATGGTTGGGGCTAACTTATCAAGTTCGCTTGAGAAGTTTTCTTAAGTCATTAGGGGGGCGAACTTGATTATGTTCGCCTAGACAAGATAAGCGAACTTAGGACAAGTTCGCCTAGACTATGGGCAGCGAACCTAGCCTTAAGTTCGCCTAGATCAGACCGCGTAAAAGTGTGTAAGTTAGATTAGGTCTGATGTATATGTAATTAACCAATTCAGATCTTGTGTGGTGCTCGTTGGACCGTGGTTAGGACAGAACTGAACCTAGCTTATCAGGTGAGTTCTAGAGCCCTACTTTTATATGTTTTGAACTATGTTTTGGGCTGGTGTGCATACTTACACGATAATGTTTTATGAAATGATGTTTATGAAAGGAAAGTAGAAATGTATTTATGAAACGTGTTGCCAAATGTGGTTTACGAAATGTTTACAAATGAAATGCTATTTAATAAAACGTGAGAATGCTTTAACTGAAAAGAAGTAAAGGTTTTATGGAAGTCACGAAATAAATGAATCTGCCATGAGTTCCTTCGGAGGCAAGGGAATGTATGCATGAATGGGCCTTACCTTTATAGGGGCCTTTGTGGCTGGGCAACAATTGTACAACTGGGTGAAAAGGGGTGACGACGGTCACCAATGGGAGATTATCGGGATCCCTAATGAGATACCATTCTCCGTGAGGGAATGTATTTAAGGTGGTACGAGCTATCCTTTGGGACGACGTACTTGAAATGGTTAATGTGGGTGCGTGTGCTTTATGGAGCACCTTACTCAAGGTCGGTGCGTGTACCCTATGAGGTATCGTGCTGTAATGAGGAATTGACGGTTACGAAAAGGCGCATATTCGGTTTATTGTTGACTTATGGTTAATGTTATGTTATTGCATGCTTTATGTACGCTTTTATTAAATAAATGAATGTAATGTTTTTGGCAAATGGTTTAAGTGAAAGTTTTATGTAAAGCTAGAACTCACCAGCGTAGCTGACTTTTTAGTATGCATATTCAGGTTAAGGCAGGTTATGAGGTGGGGCGGTGATGCTTGGCTAGCGATGAAGAGTTACCCGGCTGCTTATGAAGACTGGCATCATGTTACTTTTTGGATTTCGTTATGTTATGTTTAGACAATGTTTACGCTTCCGTATGTTGAACAATGTAATGGTTATGTTTTAATGAAGTATTTTTCGCTGCGTTATTTGATATTCAAGTTTAAGAACTTTTTGTGAATGAGTAAATCCAATAAGTGAGGCCTCCCGGGTTTGTGGCCTTACAACAATTTCATTAAAATCCTATGAATTCCTGATAACCAAATAGGCCTAGGGGCGTTTGGTTCACAAAATTCATTGGAATTGGATTTGGAATTTAAGGATTCCTTTGAAATCCATAATATGTTTGGTTAGCATATTTGTTAATGGAATTGTAATGTAAAAATATCTAAAAGACAAAATTACTCATTCAAATAGTGAGTGATTCTGAATTCCATTGAAATATGGAGGATTTTGAATTCCATTAATTGAGGGATTTTGTTGGAATTAATTCCAATTCCTTCTCTTAGCCAACCAAACATGTCAAAGAATGTAATTTAAATTCCAATTCCATTAAAATCTCATTAATTTCTGCTAACCAAATAGGCCTAAGGGGGTGTTTGATTTGTAAAATTCATTGGAATTGGATTTGGATCTGGAATTTAAGGATTTCTTTGAAATCCATAACGTGTTTGGTTAGCATGTTTGTTAATGGAATTGTAATGTAAAAATATTTAAGAGACAAAATTACTCATTAAAATGACGAGTGATTCTGAATTCCATTGAAATGAGAAGGATTTTGAATTCCCTTAGTTGAGAGATTTGATTGAAATTAATTTTATTTCCAATTTCTTCTCTAACAAAATGAAGCATAATTTTTTTTTCGTTAGATAAGATAACATACGGCATAGCCGCATAGGAACATTGTTATCCAAACCTAAAGGATAAAGGTATAAGATTTTATAAGTATTTGTGTTACTCAAAACCACCCATGTTGTTTCTTGGATAGATTATTATCCCATTATAGTAAGCACTAAAATACTCAATTCTTCGCTTTCTAAAAATTAAAATCTTAATGAATATTCTAAAATTTCAATTTATATCTTTAAAATGGTTTTTATTAAGTTCTAAAAATATTAAAGCAAATGGTATTTGTTAACTGTAAAAATTTTAAAGCAAATGGATTTGCTTAAAAATGTAAATCACATGTATAGGGAATGGATCATTGATAACTCCTAAATCTTTTAAGAACTCGTGAGAACTCGTCAAAAAATCAATCAAAATCATTTTTTTTTTGTTTTTATTATCTTTATTGCTATAATACAATATAAAAAATGAATTTATATATGTAAATTTACATGTCTTCATATATTAAAAAAAAGTATACACTTATGTAAGTTTACCACTTACACATGTGTAAGCGTTTACCATTTCACATATATATATAAATTTTTTTAAGGATAATTTAGAGAGAAAGGATAAATTAATTGGAGAGATAAATCATTTTTTATGTTATATTTTAATAATAAAGATAATGAAAACAAAAAAAAATACTTTTAATTGGATTTTTGACGAGTTATCACGAGTTCTCAAGTATTTATGAGTTCTTAATTGAACATAACCCTACATGTATAAACGTAATATTATTAAATGTTTATCAAGTCATGTAAAAAGTCGGTAACGAGATATTATTTTCTATACAATGTTGATTACTAACAATTTACAGGTTGATGAATAATAACTCCATATCAAATTTCACTGTGGGTCACACATAATTTTTGAAATGCTAAAATTATTTAATTAATGACCTATTGTTTTTTACAATTTTAATTTTTAAATTATTTAATCTTTATAGTTAATTTTAAAAATATTTTATTTTTCTCTTATAACTTTTAAAATAGGACGTTTTACAAAACTTCAAATCCATATAAATTTCATCTCGTCATGGAGCGCGGGTTAAACACGCTAGTCTAGTTTAAATATATAAAAAACGTAACTTTCTTAATAAAATAAAATAAAAATATAGATGGCAATAAAAATCAACCAGTATTTAATAGAAAAACAAAACCAAGTCTTAAATAATTTTTCTTTTTTCTTTTTTCCTTTATAAAAAGTATATTTAAGTTTAACATAGTATTCCATGGTTTAAAAGGAGAAGTTGGTTTATATTGAAAAAGTATCACGCGTTAAGAGACTAGAGAAATACAACGATGGCAGCTAGAGCTAACCTTATCACGAAGAGATTTTCCCCTCAATTACTGACGTCATTTCTTAGTTTTTTATTTTCTTGTTTGTTTATTTTCTTTAAAGTTTCAAATATCTAACGTAGTCTATATTTATCTCTTTTATTTGTTTTGTTAAAAATAAAATCATAAAAATAACTAAATTGTTTCATAACTAATATTTTTACCCCGTGCTTCGCGGGGAAGGGCGGTCGTTTTTTCTACGCATTTCGTGACAGGAATTTGGCCGTTATTTTTCGACGCGTCGAAAAGAATAAAAGTTGTGACATCCCTGATTTCTATGTCTGATCCTATGATTCTACCTTGTTACCTTGAGAATTCTAATACTATGAACCTTTTGATACCTCATATCACTTGTGATATCATTTCATTTCAAACTCATAAGCTTAGTCTAAAGCGAGTATTTTACGTTTTAAAACGGCTTGCTTATTCTATTTCGATAGTATATATGATTCTTATGTACATTCTTGAACTTGTTACTTATAGTAACTTTGGATGCCCTAGATTCTATTCTAATCTAAATAATTAAAGTTTGCAACATTATTAAGCTAAAGTGTAACTTTAAGGACTAAACTTACACATAAGTAAATTTCAGGGTTTCTTTTGTAACGTCTTCGAAATCTGGTTAATTTTTGTAAATTTAATTATATATTAATATTATTATTTATAATTTTTGAATTTTTTTAAGAATACATATATTTATTATTATTTAAATTATTAAATCAATTAAAAACCTTAAACTTGTCTAAAACCATTAAAAAGCATTATTTTTATTATTAATCATATCCTAATCCATTCCATCTATTAACTAACTAATTTTGAAATCAACCCTATCCTCTAATTTTCGTGAACTACCCCCCTCCCCTAATATTTTTGAATGTTTTTATTTAAAATTAACAAACTAATTGCAATCCTAGCCCAATTAACTAATTAAATTTTGGTAATAAGCCCTTAAACCCATCCTATAAATAGAGCCCTTATTCCTCATTCATTCTTCACACCTCAACGATCTTGTAGGCACTCTTGGTGAGAATGCTGTGGAGGACCCTATATAAACCTCTTTGATACCTCATGGTGAAACCATTAAGAATGTTTAGGGATATAGACTAAGGATAAGTAGCATGGCACGAATGCATGCTAAACAAACGTGAATACATGATGAAAGCTTAATTCCAGATAAAAGAGATATCGTGATATATTATAGGGGTGGTGGGAATGCTGCGGAGGACCCTATATATAAACCTCTTTAATATAACATGGATAAACCTTTACGAGGAATTAGAGCAGAGATATGATAGAAGCATGATAAGAGATCATGCTATGCATGATAAGTAATCATGAAATATGTGATGAATGTGAATATGTGAATACGTGAACGCATGATAATAAATCATGCAATACATGCAATACGTGCCAAGTGTGAATGTATGATGGGAACGAGTCTAAACCCTAAAATGGAGTAACGGAGTATTCACGAAGTATTAAAGGGGTGGTGGGAATGCTGCGGAGGACCCTATATATAAACCTCTTTAATACATCGTGGAGAAACTGTTACGAAGTTTTAAGGTGAGGACTGGTTGAGATTAAATCAAGCATAAACATGAATGATAAAGTAAACTTGCATGATACAAATAAATGCTTGATAAATTGGGAGGATGTGAGTCAGTGACATTCAAGGTCCTAATGGGAAACAAGGTGTCGAGCCTACGGGCGGAAGAGCCTAAGAAAAAGGTGCCGAGTCTATAGGCGGAAGGGCCTGGTTAAGGTGCCAAGTCTATGAGATGGAAAAGCCTAAGATGAATAATAAAATAAGAAACTTAGTGTACTTACTTAGCGTAAGCTAATGTAAAAAATATTTTTCAAACACTGCAGGAAAAAGGCATGCGGAATAAAGCTTCCTGAGGACGCGGCCTGACGGAGCGAATAATCCCCAGATATTGTAAAATATAAAATTGTATGTAAAACAATATTTTAATAAAATATACCTGTGTCAACTTAGTGACAAGATTTTGAAAAATATGGGACCAAATTCCACTATAGTAACTCTGATAAAATAATGAGATAAAAGTAGGGTGTTTCAAGTTGGTATCAGAGCATGGTTTGAGGGATTTGAGTATCGGAAGGATACTTAAACTCAAACTATAAGTTCTCGTGATATAAATAAGGATTCAATCCGAGGAAGCATGTATGTTTAAATTCCAGTGCTAGAAATAAAGGTGTGAGTATACGTGGGCTGAATTTTTATGAGATAAGCTCCATGTGATAGTTACGAGTATCATGACGCGTAACATATATTGCCTCATACCTGGCCAGTATGAGAATTGATTTATGGGACCATCATGATATCGCAAACATCATATGATAATTTATGTCAGCAGATAGTAAGCCGGGAATGTGAACATGCATGATTAAGGTGCATAAATGAATGTGCATACGTGAAAATGCATGAATGGGCCTTACGTGAAACCCTAGGATACTTGATTAGGGTTAAATTAATTTGAGGCGTGTAATGTGAAACCCTAGACTATGATTTGGGAAAACGAGTGAGGAATTAAACGAATTCGCATTTCAGAAAACGATGGTTGAACGTAAAATACACGATAAAGGGAGCCATGCGTCTCCACCTCCCGATGAAAACGAAGTTGAACAAGACCCGGAAAATATTCGAAGACGGATCGCATTTGAAGTAGGGAAGGCATTCGACGCAAACCTTCCAATTATGCAGGCTGAACTGCAAAGTTCATCAGAAAGCTGGTTCGAAAATCATAAGGAGGTCAAGAAACCTCATAATAGAGAAGATGGAAATCCCAAATTAACCCGGTGCACGTATAAGGACTTTATGGCGTGCAAATCGATGGAGTTCTAGGGAGCAGTTAATCCCTTAGAAAGTTAGAGTTGGATTGTCGTAATGGAAACGATATTCGATACGTGCCATTGCGATAAGGAAGATGAAGTGACATTCGCCACCAATCAATTAAAAGAAAGAGCTGACGATTGGTGGGGTATTATAAAACGTGAAAAAGGGAGAGATAGAATTAGAGAAATGAGGTGGGAAGAATTTAAAGATATCTTCCTGATTCATTATTGCCCACGAGCGGCAATTGAAAGAATTACCGAGGAGTTTCTTAAACTCCATCAGACAAAGGAGTCTGTAGATCAAATTACTGGCATCTTCTTTGACAAGGCCATATTATGTCCATCTCTATTGAAAACTCCGGAGATGTGGATGACTCGATACCATCTCGTTCGAAAAACGGAAATTAGGGAGTTTATTCATCCATCCAAGTGTGCGAACTTGGAGGAAATGATCGATTAGGCCTGAGAGAGAGAGAGAGAGAGAGAGTCGGAGCTCAAAAAACAAGAAGAGAAAGACGGAAAAAGGAAATGAGAGGGTTATCCATCTCCTATGCGTCTTAAGAAGTTCAAGTTTAATAAACCTGGAAGCGGTCCTCTCCAAGAAAAGATGTGAGGGATTGTAGAATATGTGGAAGGAAACACCCAGGAGAGTGCCGACTCAGGCCTATCAACTGTGCTAAGTGCGAAAAGACTGGACATCCAACGCATCAATGCATGAGTCCAGTAAGGCTATGTTATAATTGTTATAAGCCCGGGCATTTCAGCAGGGAATGTCCTGAACGACCTCATACGGAGAAGACATGAGAAGGATCGAGGGTGGCATATAATGAGATTAAACGGATCGAAGCTCCGAAACCAAGGGGTAGGGCTTTTCTGATCACCACTAAGGAAGCAAAAGATATCCCTGACTTCGTATCTGGTACGTTCCTCTTGAACTCCATGTCTGCTTGTGTTTTATTCGATACGAGAACTAGTCGATCGTTTATTTCATTAAAATTTGTAAATTTTGGAAACTTCAATAGAAGTAAGTTGGCTAAGGCATTAGAGGTTGAGATCGCGAGTGATAAGAACTGCATAGTAACCGAAATATGACAAAACTGACGGCTACTTATTGAAGGAGAAGAATATCTAGTCAACTTATTTCCAATGTCGATGCAAGAATTTGACGTGATCATTGGAATGGATTGGTTACCCTCACACGCTGCAACAATCATATGCAATAAAAAGATCGTGTGATTCACGACTTCTACAGGAAAAGAATTTAGTATCATTGGCGAACGACAGAACCAAATCACGCTGTGTACGATGGCTAACATAAAGAGCTATGTGAGACAAGGTCACCAAGCCTTCTTGTCTTATGTAGCTAATGTAAAGATGAAAGGAAATGAACTGGATCAAGTTCTAGTTGTGAATAAATTCCCCCCAAGTATTCCCTAACGGTGTCCCAGGTGCTCTGCCTGAGAGAGAGAGTGATCGAATTTACAATCAATTTAATTCTAGAAGCTAAGCCGGTGGCTAAAGCTCCGTACTAGTTAGCACCAACTGAGATGAAGGAATTGATGGTACAACTGCAAGAGTTGTTAGACAAGGGATTTATACGTCCAAGTGTATCCCCTTGGGGTGCACCAATTCTATTCATGAAGAAGTACGATAATATGAGAATGTGTATAGCCTAACGTGAGTTGAACAAGATGACTGTCAAGAATAGGTATCCCTTACCTAGAATTGATGATCTGTTCGATCAGTTGCAAGGATCTGGTTGGTTTTCCAAAATCGACTTGAGATTCGGTTATCACCAAGTCAAGGTACGAGAAGAGGATATGCCTAAAACGGCATTCAGAACTCGTTATGGACATTATGAGTTTATGGTTATTCCTTTTGGGGTGACGAATGCTCCGGCAGTTTTCATGGATCTCATAAATAGAGTATGTCGGCCGATTTTAGACAAGTTTGTCATTTTCTTCATTGACAATATCTTGATTTATTCAAGAAGTGAAGAAGAACATGCACAACATCTCCATGAAGTTCTTACTACTTTACGAAGAGAGAAGTTATACGCGAAATTCTCGAAATGTTTCTGGTTGAGGGAAGTTCAAATTCTGGGCCATGTTGTGAATGAGGAAGGCATCTTAGTAGACCCAGCAAAGGTAGAGGCTGTAATGAAATGGTCTCCACCAAAGAATCCATCAGAGGTTAGAAGTTTCTTGGGGTTAGCAGGCTATTATTGAAGATTCATCCAGTGTTTCTTTAAGATAGCCACCCCTTTAACTAAAGTGCCTCGAACGAGTTCAATGTACGAATGGAATGTAGAAAAAGAGAAGCCATTCCAAACATTGAAAGAAAGATTGACACATGCTCCAGTTCTGGCACTGCAAGAAGAGGTAGAAGATTTTGTGGTATACTCTGATGCCTCGAAGCTTGGGTTAGGATGTGTCCTAATGCAAAGAGGAAATGTGATAGCCTATGCCTCTCGACAGTTAAATACACGCGAAGTGAATTATCCAACTCATGATCTGGAATTAGCTAATGTAGTATTCGCGCTAAAAATCTAGAGGCATTATCTGTACGGAACAAAGTGTACGATCTATACAGACCACAAATGTCTCAGGTAGTTCTTTGATCGATGGTCTAAGCTGTAAGGAAGAGCATCATACCATTCAAGTGAAAGCATATAAGTTAGTAATAACTCCTGATTTCATGAGCCAACTTTGAGACATACAAATCGAAGCATTGAAAAATGAAAACGTTAAGAAAGAAAGAATGGCTGGCTAGGAAAGATTTCTGGAAAAGAATAAGTATAAGGTTAGAACTCGATTTGGTCGTATATGGATGCCACGATCAGGTGAGTTCAGACTTAAAATGCTCAATGAAGCTCATAAATCACGATATTCAATTCACCCGGGTGCTACGAAGATGTACCAAGATCTGCGTAAAGATTATTGGTGGCCTGGGATGAAATTTGATATCATGAAATATGTGGCAAAATGCTTAACTTGTTTACAAGTTAAAGAAAAACACCAGAAGCCGTATGGGAGGTTGCAACTACTAGAAATCCCAGAGTGGAAGTGGGAACATCTTACTATGGACTTCAAAACTAAATTGCCCAAAATAGTTAGAGGTTATTATACCAATTGGGTGGTTGTAGATCGACTAACTAAAAGTGCTCACTTCTTGCCAATTCGTGAGACTTATTTGTTCATTAAGAGATCATCTCACGATATGGAGTGCCAGTCTCGATTGTTTGTGATCAAGATACTCGTTTTACATCACATTTCTGGAAAAGGTTTCATGAAGAAATGGGAACTAGATTATTGATTAGGACAACATTTCATCCTCAAACCGACGGTCAAAGTGATAGAACAATACAAACTCTCGAGGATATGCTGCGTGCTTGTATAATTTATTTCGGTGAACGCTGGGATAATCACCTGCCATTAGTAGAATTCTCGTACAATAATATCATTCCAGCATGGTAATGCCACCATACGAGGTGCTATATAGCAGGAGATGTGATGTGTGCTGGACGGTCTATAAAAACTAACTATAAAACCTAACCTAGACACTCTAGCTTTAAATTTATAAATCTATACTCAACCTAATACTATACCACACAACCGGAAAGTGTACCGATTAATGCAGTACAGTCTAATGAAAGTTCGGATATCGAACCCATGAGACACTAGTGACAACTCTATCTAGACTCTGACTCAACTGAAATATATTGGGGGGGGGGGTTTGTGTAACTGAGATTTTAACTAATGATTAACTAACTAATGACGAAAATCAACTATCAAGACAAAGTACTAAGGAAACAATCAGAGATGGGAAGAAACACTACCTAGGTCGGAATCCTACTTGCAAAGCTCAACTTCTACCGGTTATGGAAACTATGATGGATCTAGGTTTCTAAGGAAACAACTCTAGACAACCTAGTGGATCCCTAATCACTCTCAGGGTGTCACCAACTAAGGAACCTAAAGATGTAATAAATCACTAGATAGTCGGATTACCTTTCAGTCTCTCCAACAATGATGAAGTACCCAAATAGACAGATCACCTCTCAGTCTCACTGTCCACAATATATTCGAAGAATGCACGGGGTAATCTCAAGAAAACAACTATGATTCAGAATAGCAACAATCACTAGACATCTAAACCAACTTCCTCTCAGACAGTTGACACTCGGATTCCTAATGACGAAGACTAAACGACTGACTCTCACTTCTCGGGTATTGAGACAGGATGAACACTCGAATCTAATAACTATCAACTCCAAGTCCTATGGCTACTACTTCTAGCAAACCACACAAACGACCACAATCACACAGACTACGATCTAGATATGCAAATCAAACTGGAAGACATCCACAATTGACATACGGAATTGAAATCAACATAAATCAGATCTAAGCATGCAATATTCATCACAATTATCATCAAGAGATCATTTACAAAATAATTAAACCAACATCAATGACCAAAACCGATAAAAATCTAAACTTTACGAAATAATCATCAAAAGACCTAGGTAGTATTAATGTTTTAGCCTAAGATCATGTTCAAAACAACCAAATAGAGGTAAATCAACACAATCATGGGTTCTAATACAGAAAACAAAGATAAAGAATCAAGCTTGAAAACCGAATACGCTCATACAACGAACCCGGAATCCGAAAGTTTCGAACGTGCACTTGATTTCACTTCCTGGCTCCCAAAATCGCCCCAAGAGAGTCTTCGGACGGCTGAATATCGATCATTAAACCCTAGAATGAGTCCCAACCTTTTAAACCATGAAAATAGGCCAAAAAGCCCGTATCTGGGGTCTCTCGCGTACCGCGGGAGGTTCTGGATGGTCTCTCGCGTATCGCGAGAGACAAAATAGTCATGCAGGTATTCCAGTCTCTCACGTACCGCGAGGGAATGAGCCCCATCTTTCGCGTACCACGAGAGATTACTGAATTTTTTAACCCCTTTTGTCGAGGTACCCCAAATCCATATATTATGGGCCCTGTAACTAATTTTCCAGGCCGAGATATACCTCTTTTAAGGTTGGAGTCTTTCCCGACTTTTTTCGTTTCTCATCCCGGGTTCTCGTGTACTCGTTTCTTCACAGTTCTTGATCGTTTAAGCTCCAATTCTTCCCAAATACCTACAAAATATAATTTTACCAAGTACCAATTATAAATGACTAAAAACGACTCTAAAACTATACGAAAACACTATGAAATACAAGGGAAAACGAGGTGTGTTTTGCAATAAATCAAATATCCCCACACTTAACATTTTTTCATACTCGAAAAAGTCTGGAATGGAATCATAATTGGACATACTTAACAATCTCAATTATTCAATTAGCATAAATGTACTCACGGGTTAAAAAGAAATAATCGGTATTTTTATTCGATTAAATCCAACCACCAACTTTCAAGCCCCCGCTTTGTGTTCTAATTCCCATTTTATACAGCTACCAATCAATCTATGTGACTCACACTTAAAAGCTACAGCTCTACCTAATCCCGTCTCACGATCATGTCTAAGCGCGGATTAAACCATATAGATTTCACCCATCACGATAAACTACAATTTATTTGCTTAAAAAATTAAGTTGAATTAATGAATAAATGAATGAAAATGAGCATTAACTTAAGAAAATGAACTTTCATCTAGAGGCGTTTCAACCAAATCGCTATCCTGGAGGGTAACACATAGACTACAGTTCTAATCAATAAAGCACATAAGTATCAATTAGGAGTGTTTTCTCCAAGTGGCCATCCTGGAGGGTAACACATAAGCAGAACTCAGTATTCTAATCAAATAAGCTTATGAATATGGAAAAACATGGATGCGGGCGCCACCGAAACTCAGATTTATTCTCATAAAAAGAGAGTGGTGTGCCATGAAATTTCAAAAACAAATAAATCTTAACTTAACGTGGTACCTATCACCCTATGTTGAAAGTTTCAGTATTACCGACACTCTAAGATGAATACCCACAAGATATCATGATTTTCAATTCAATTAATTCCTAAACAACACTCACAGACTATTTAAGCTCTACTAGTTAGTTGGGTCTACCAAAACATCACTAATTAGACGTGTTTTCAGTTATTTATTTCATTTAAACCCAACAAGAGATCAAGTTGTACTATCATTTTCCATGTATATGCAGTTATTTCCAAGGACATTTTTCAAAATTTTTCAATTTTTTTGTATTTTTGAATATTTTTTTTAAATAAAACAAACCTAAACAAACTAGAGTCACTAAACGTCTCACATCCCCACACTTGAAAGACACATTGTCCTCAATGTGAAGCAAGAAACAACTAAAAATAAAAATTGTAAAAATAAATACAGGAAGTGACTTAGCTGGCAATGATAATCACTAATGGTGTATCCAGCTTCGTTCTCCCTCTTGTGCACCGTATAGCATTTCGGTCGCGGTTGCACAATCAACTGTCGGGCTGCTCTATAAGATCATAATCAACTCCGTCCGAATGGAGATTGAGTACGGACGAAATGATGTACACCTGCAAAACAAACTTACACAATAGCCGCAGCATCAAACTGACACAAATACAAACTCAAACTAAAAATTAAAGACTCTACTAACACACTAAGACTCAAGATAGATAGCAAGGAAACATACCCGATGAGTGGCAAACACATAGACATGAACGCCACAACAAGGTGAAACATCAGTCACGAACGGTTTCTAAGTTCCTATGGTTGTGGTAGTCTGTGGATGATATGATAATGGATGGATAATAGTAGATGGTGGGAGTGGTGAGCAGAGAATTGTGGTAATGGTGGCAGATGACGGTGAATGGTAGCGGTTAAGGGAATGAAAAACCATGGGAAACAAAGGGAACAGGCAAAACCAGAACTCCCCCGCGTACCGCGAGAGACATGAAGGCCTTCCTCGCGTACCGCGAGGAGGTGGAATTGAAGCCGGCCCTTACCTTTATCCTTACAGCGAGAGACCAGGGAAATTGCCTCGCGTACCGCGAGAGAGCTCTGGTGACAGAAAGTTTTTAGGGTTTTTATACTAATAAATTTTTTTGACCCCTCAAACTTTTTGTCATCCAAATTCCATAAAAACCTATTCCAACTATAAAAACCAAAGTAAAAATACCTGGAACTTCGTTCATGATGATTTCCCTTGCCGAATCAAGCACGAAACCCTGTAAGTCACGACACAAACAAAACAAGCACACCGAAAAACACAAAAAAAATGAAAAGGACTCAAACCCAAGAATGCGTACAAACTCTACATCCCGGGCATTTGCCCGAGACTCAAGCAAACCTATCAGAAGGCTTCTCCTTTATGCCGCCCCCGTCCGACCCTTTTAATATGATTGGTCTACCACCAATTTGACACACTCTGATGGTAGACTTTGCAGTTGATTTCACTTCCTGGCTCCCAAAATCGCCCCAAGAGAGTCTTCTGACGGCTGAATATCAAGTATTAAACGCTAGAATGATTCCCAACCTTTTAAACCATGAAAATAGGCCAAAAAGCCCGTATCTAGGGTTTCTCGCGTACCGCGGGAGGTTCTGGATGGTCTCTCGCGTACCGCGAGAGACAAAATAGTTGTGCAGGTTTTCCTGTCCCTCGCGTACCGCGAGGGAATGAGCCCCATCTCTCGCGTACCGGAAGAGATTACTAATTTTTGAACTCTTCTTGTCGAGCTACCCCAAATCCATATATTATGGGCCCCGTAACTAATTTTCTAGCCCGAGATATGCCTCTTTTAAGGTTGGACTCTTTCTCGACTTTTTCCGTGTCTCATCCCGGGTTCTCGTGTGCTCGTTTCTTCACGGTTCTTGATCATTTAAGCTCCAATTCTTCCCAAATACCTACAAAACATAACATTACTAAGTACCAATTATAAACGACTTAAAACGACTCTAAAACTCTATGAAAACACTACGAAATATAAGAAAAAACGAGGTGTGTTTTGCAACACATCAAGATGTAGAACCCCCGTGTTTTGGAGAGAAGTTGGGCAGAAAGAGTTAGGAAGCAATGAAATTGTTCAAGCTACGGCAGAAAAGCTTGACCTGATCAAAGCTCGATTAATAGCTTCACAAGATAGAAAAAAGTCGTATGCAGACAAAAGACGTAGACCAATATAATTCCAAGAAGGGGATTACGTTCTGTTAAAAATATCTGCTTGGAAAGATCTGATTCGATTCAAGAAACGTGAAGAATTGAATAAGATACACAACACATTCCATGTATCTTGCTTGAGAAAGTGTTTAGCCGACGAGACTACTCATGTACCTCTTGAAGAGATAGAGGTTGATGAGAAACTGACTTATGCTGAAGAACCCGTGAAGATTCTAGACATGAACGAGAAATAGTTACGTCACAAGACTATCAGACAAGTGTTAGTGCAATGGAGGCACAGAAGGGGATCGGAAATGACCTTGAATGTGAAGAAGAATCATCCTCAATTACTCCAAGACTAACAGGTTTTGAGGACGAAACCTAATTTAGGGGGGGGAGAGTTGTAACACCCCAATTTCCAAGAAATTGAAAGTACAAGGGTTAAAGTGTAAACAGTCCAAAGTTTAGGGACTAAAAATGCAAAAAATATGAAAGTTGGGACGGTAGCTGACCGGTACCAAGTACCTGGCGGTCTGCTACATAGCGAGGAAGGCAATGATGAGGGAATGACGCGTGGCAGACACGTGTCTGCTGACTAAGCCCTATAGCGGACCGCTACCGGGGCGCGTAACAGTCCGCTAGCCGCAAAAAGGATCTAGACAAGAAAAAGCTGACGCGTGGCAGATGACGCAGCTGAGTTAGGGGGTAGCGGACCACTACCAACCTGCTTAGCGGTCTGCCACCGGGACCAGTTCAGCCTATAAATTGAGAACCATTGTTGTTCATTTTGAAACACAAACAACACACAACACCACTTCACAATTACCTCGGGAAGCATGCAAAGAAGCCTGTGTAGTGCGTTAAAGTGCGAGTATGGTACGTTATGAGTGCGGTTTGGATCCAGAGAGACGTTTAAGCGAGAAACCGAGCTTAGGAAATAACCTGAGACTATTGTAAGTACATTGGACCCGTACCTAGTCCAATTAATTAAGTGATTATGTGCTTATGTGTTGTAACATCCCAAATATTTAAGTCAAGGGGCTAAAGTGCAATTACCCCAAAGTTGAAGGACTGAAATTGAAAAAATATGAAATGTGGACCGATAGCGGACCGCTATCGGGCTTCAAAACGGTTCGCTATGTGCTGGTAAAGGCAATGATGAGAGAATGACACGTGGTGGATACGTGTCTGATGACTCAGCCCTATGTCGTACCGCTCTGAGGTCCATAACGGTCCGCCATGCCACAATATGGATAGCGGACCACTACCCCAGCCGCAAACGGTCCGCTACGTGGGGCGTACGCCAGACAACTGGCTAGTGGGAAAATAGTGGACCGCTATGACCCAGCATAACGGTCCGATATGGGTCTCATCTCTTCCTATAAATAGATGGCCTTGGCTGTTCATTTAGAAACATCAATACAAAAAACACACGCATTGACACACAAACTAATGAGGCCGGAACAACGGTTACGAGCGCGGGGTTACGAGAACGGAGCTTTAAAGTTATGAGCAAGGAACGGAGAAACGTTTTAAGCAAGAAACGAACTAGGAAATTACCCGAGGATAAAGTAAGTACACTGGACCCGTACCATAGATAATAATTATGTGATTATATGGTACGTGCTATCTATGTGGAACTAAGGTACGGAGAAATAAAGAAAAGTAATAAGGGAATAGTCTAAACACTAAACGGGAATAATGGAGTAGCCACGATGTATCCAAGGGGTGGTGGATACGCCGCTGGTACTTCCTATATATAAATCTCTTAGTACTTCGTGGTGAAACCATTATGAATGTTTAGGGGTATTGACTAAAAGACAATAATGAAGATATAATAAACGAATGGGCGATCTTCCAACCGGTATGTAGTTATCTGACAAACGGAATGTTCTGTCTAAGGAAAGAGTGGTGTATAAATCCCTCCTGGACTCGTCACTCTTTTCTGGGAACATCTCTGTTGGAGGTACTGCTCTAGAAGGATAATCACCCTAATTTATAAAACATGATGAATATGAAAATGTGATGAAACTAAATATGTGAATGCATGAATATGTGAATACATGATGAATATGAATACATGAATGCATGATGATACATGTCAGTATGAATGAGTATGATAGAACTAGTCTAAACCCTAAAATGGAATAATGGAGTACTCATGAAGTGTTAAAAGGGTGGTGGATAAGCCGCTGATACTTCCTATATATAAACCCTTTAGTGCATCGTGGAGAAACCGTTACGAAGTTTTAAGGTGAGGACTAGTTGGGAAATAAATCAAGCATATACGTGAAATGAAAATAAATGCTTGATACGTTTAGGAAGATGTGAGTCTAAGATACTCACAGGTCTCAAATGAAAAGAGATACCCGGCCTATAAGGTGGGTCTTAATAAAGAAGAAAACCAAAGATCAAAGCCTACGGGGCTAAGAAATGAATGAGCCTTCATGGAAAATGAGTCTTCGTGATAAATGCAAAGGGTCTATACTGACGAGTATAAGGACCTTTCCAATACTCTGACCAGAGATACGTCCGAAGATGGTCGAGAAAGGGTTACCACACCCATGAATGAAATGAATACTCTGACCAAAGGTACGTCCGAAGATGGTCAAGAGGGGGTTAGAACACCCATAAAATATAAGAATGACGTGACCGGAGGTACGTTTGGAGATGGTCACAGGAGTGCCGAGAGCCTAGGAAACTTGAACAATAATAAGAACCTACAAGGTTCATAATAAAATGAACGATGCAGTGTACCTACTTAGCAAAAGCTAATTCAAATTTATTTTCCAAACACCGCAGGAAAGAAACATGTGGAATAGACCTTCCTGTGGATGAGGCCGAACGGAGTAAAAAATCCCTAGACTTTTGTAATAGAATATTGTACATGTAAAACAATATTTATAAATGAAAAATATACCTGTGTCATTTAATGACAAGGTTTTGATAAACTGAGACCATTTTCCGCAATATAATACTCTAATAAAATAAGAAATAAGTAGGGTATTTCAGGTTGGTATCAGAGCACGGTTTGATGGATTTAAGTATAAGAAGGGTTACTTAAACTCAAACCATAAGTGCTCATGTTATAATTAGGGATTCAATCTGAGGCCGTCCAAGGAAGCAGGTATGTTTAAATTCCAATGCTAGAACAGAAATGCGTGAGTATACGTGGGCAGAATTTTGTATGAGATAAGCTCCATATGATAGTTGGGAGTATTATGATGTGTAACATTCATTACCTCATACCTGGCCAGTATGAGAGTTAATGCATGGGACTGTCATGATATCACAAACGTCATATAATAACTTATGTCAGCAGATAGTAAGCCGGGAATGTGAATATGCATGATTAAAGATACATGAATGAATGTATATGTGCATATGTCTAAATATATGATCTTTACATAAGAATGCCTAGATAAGATGAGGCATGTAATGTAAAACCCTAGACTAGGATTAGGGTAAACAAATGAAAGATTTAAAACGATGCCATATTTCAGCAAATGGCTAAACATCATAATGATGAGAATATACGTGATGAGGGAAGCAATGGGAGAGCTGAATCTTCACTTCATGATGAGAATGAAGTTGAGCAAGTCTCGAAGAATATCCGGAGACAGATAACAATAGAAGTAGGAAAAGCATTTGGTGCAAACTTCCCGATCTTACAAGCGGATCTACAAAGCTCATTAGAAAACTGGTTTGAAAGTCATAAAGAGACTATTCATAACGGAGAAGGAAGAAATCCGTAAGCCGATACGAAATCAGCTCATTGAACGTATAAGGATTTTATGACGTGCAAACCATTAGAGTTTAAAGGAGCCGTTAACCCTTTAGAAAGTCAGAGATGGATTGCCTCGATAGAAACGACGTTCGATACATGTCACTGTGAGAAAGAAGATGAAGTTACCTTCGCTACCAATCAATTAAAAGAACGAGCTGATGATTGGTGGGGAGTAGTGAAGAAAGAGAAAGGTAGGCATAGAATCAAGGAGATGAGATGGGAAGATTTCAAGGATCTTTTCCTAAAACACTATTGCCCTCAAGCGGCAATTGAAAGATTCACTGAGGAGTTTCTTCAACTCCGTCAAACAACGGAGTCTGTAGATGAGATCACAGGGATCTTCTTTCACAAGGATAGATTCTACCTAGCTTTGTTGACAACCCCGGAGATGCAGATGACAAGGTACCATCTCGTTTTGAAACCAAAATTAGAGAGTTTATCCATCCATCCAAGTGCACGAACTTGGAGGAGATGATTGATTGGGCTCGTGAATGCGAGACTGAGCTCAAAAGGCAGGCTGAGAGAGATGGAAAGAGGAAAGGAGAAAGTTATCCCTCTCCTATGCCTCTTAAGAGGTTTAATTTTAATAAGCCGGGAAGCGGTTCCTCCCAAAAGAAAGGATTACACGATTGTAAGACTTGTGGAAAGAGGCACCCAGGAGAATGCCGATTCAAGTCTTTAACTTGTAACAAGTGTGGAAAGATTGGACACACTGCATTGTAGTGTATGAGTGGGATCCGATTGTGCTACCACTGTTATAAGTCGTGACACTTTAGCAAGGAATGTCATGAGCTAAAATCTCAGATGGAAAAGACCGGATAATGGTCAAGAGTGGCAGAAAATGAAGTTAAACGGATTGAAGCTCCTAAGCCAAGAGGTAGGGCTTTTCAGATCACTACTGAGGAAGCAAAAGACGTCCTTGACGTCGTATCAGGTACCTTTCTCTTGAATTCCCTTCCTGTTTGTGTTTTATTTTATACGGGAGCCAGTCGATCGTTTATTTCGTTAAGATACGTGAACTCTAGAAACTTCAATAGAAGTAATTTGGCTAAGGCATTAGAGGTCAAAATCGCAAGTAATAGAAACTGCATAGTAACCGACATATGCCGAGATTGCCGACTAGTAATAGAAGGAGAAGAATATTTCATCGACTTAATGACGATGCCGATGCAAGAATTCGATGTGATCATTGGAATGGACTGGTTGTCTTCGCATGCTACAACGATTATATGCAACCAAAAGATCATGCGATTCACGACGCCTACGGGAAAGGAAGTTAGTTTCATTCGCGAACGAAGAAACCCGATTACGTTATGTACGATGGCTAAAATAAGGTCGCCAAGCCTTCCTAGTCTACGTAGCTAATGTAAAGATGAAAGAAAAGGAACTAAGTCAAGTTCCAGTAGTGAGTGAGTTCCTAGAAGTATTCCCAGATGATATTCCAGGTGCTCCACCTGAGAGAGAGATCGAATTCAAAATCGACTTAATTCCTGAAGCTAAGCCGGTGGCTAAAGCTCCATACCGCTTTAGCACCAACAGAAATGAAAGAATTGATGTCACAACTACAGGAGTTGTTGAACAAGGGATTTACACGCCTTAGTATATCCCCTTGGGGTGCACCAATTCTATTCGTGAAAAAGAAAGACGGTAGTATGAGAATGTGTATAGATTACCGAGAATTGAACAAATTGACTATCAAGAATAGGTATCCCTTACCTAGAATTGATGATCTATTTGATCAATTACAAGGATCTAGTTGGTTTTCTAAATTGACTTAAGATCCGGTTATCACCAAGTCAAGGTACGAGAAGAAGATGTGCCTAAGACGACATTCAGAACTCGTTATGGACACTATGAATTTGTAGTAATGCCGTTTGGAGTAACGAACGCTCCGACAGTTTTCATGGACCTCATGATGCCAACCAATGCTAGATAAATTCGTTATTGTCTTCATTGATGACATCCTGATTTATTCAAAAAATGAAGAAGAACATGCACAACATCTTCGTGAAGTACTTGGTTCTCTACGAAAGGAGAAATTGTATGCAAAATTCTCAAAATGTGCATTCTGGTTAAGAGAACTTCAATTTCTGGGCCGTTGTAAATGCAGAAGGCATCTCTGTAGACCCAGCAAAGGTAGAGGCTGTGATAAAATGGTCTCCTCCTAAGAATCCATCAGAAGTTAGAAGTTTCTTGGAGTTAGCTGGTTACTATAGAAGATTCATCGAGGACTTTTCTAGACTAGCCAAACCTTGACTAAACTAACTTGAAAGAATTCGAAGTATGAATGGAATGCAGATCAGGAGAAAGCATTCCAAACACTGAAAGAAAAATTAACACGAGCTCCGGTTCTGGCATTGCCAGAAGCAGTGGAAGGCTTTATGATATATTCTGATGCTTCAAAGCTTGGGTTAGGATGTGTTATTATGCAAGGAGGAAAGGTGATAGCCTATGCCTCTCGACAGTTAAAGATACATGAAGTAAACTATCCAACCCATGATCTAGAATTAGCTGCGGCAGTATTCACACTAAAGATCTGGAGGCATTATCTGTATGGAACAAAGTGTACGATTTATATAGACCACAAAAGTCTCAAATATTTCTTTGACTAGAAAGATCTAAATATGAGGCAACGAAGGTGGTTGGAACTGGTCAAGGATTATGACTGTGAAATCTTATATCATCCCGGAAAGGCCAACGTAGTAGCGGATGCTCTAAGCCGTAAGGGAGAGCACTATCCTATTCGAGTAAAAGCATATAAGTTAGTGATAACTCCTGATTTCATGAGCCAGATTCAAGATGTCCAAATCGAAGCATTAAAAGGAGAGAATGTTAAGAAAGAAAGGATAGCTGGCCAGGAAAAAATTCTAGAGGAAAATGAGTATAAGGTCAAAACTCAATTTGGTCGTATGTGGATACCACAAACAGGTGAGTTTAGACTTAATATTCTTGATGAAGCTCATAAATCACGATATTCTATTCATCCTGGCACTACAAAAATGTACCAAGATCTGCGCAGAGAATATTGGTGGCCCGGAATGAAGTTCGATATCATGAAATATGTAGCAAAATGCTTGACTTGTTTACAAATTAAAGCAGAACATCAGAAACCGTATGAGAGATTACAACCATTAGAAATCCCAGAATGGAAGTGGGAACATCTCACTATGGATTTCATAACCAAGCCGCCGAAAACAGCTAGAGGTTATGATACCATTTGGGGGGTTGTAGATCGGCTAATAAAATAAGAAACTCAGTGTACTTACTTAGCGTAAGCTAATGTAAAAAATGTTTTTCAAACACTACAGGAAAAAGGCATGTGGAATAAAGCTTCATGGGGACGCGGCCTGACGGAACGAAGAATCCCTAGATATTGTATAATGTAGAATTGTATGTAAAACAATATTTTAATAAAATATACATGTGTCACCTTAGTAGGTTTTGAAAAATCTGGGACGAAATTTCGTTATAATAACTCTGATAAAATAATGAGATAAAAGTAGGGTGTTTCATTATATCTATGATTCCCCAACATGTTTATGTTATAATAATATATCTAATCCAAGATCAAAAGCCAAATCAAACCTTATTTAATCAAACATGTTTAAACTTTTATTTAAAAACTTGATTTTGATCTTTCTTGTTTCCTTTCAACTTTTAAAATCATATTTCTACTAAAACTCGTTGTTTTAAATTAAACCCCTCTAATATCCAGCTTAATTCACATCTATCCATACTAAATACATATTTTCACTTTAGCCCTTATACTTTCCAAACTTACTAAACACACCCTAAACTTGGTTAAAGTATACAAACAGAGTGACTTTCAAACCGGTATGTAGTTATCTGATAAACATTAAAGTTCTGGCTAGAAAAAGACGGGGTTCCGATCCAACCAACTATTTCCTGAGAACTTTTCTGTTGGAGGTACTACTCTGGAATGATAACCACTTTAGTATACAACAACCACTTTCAACTAGTTACACTATCAACCCCTCGACTATTCTAAACTTGTTTCTAATTAACTTAACAAACTTACTTAG
Source organism: Smallanthus sonchifolius (assembly GCA_023525975.1). Lineage (NCBI taxonomy): Eukaryota > Viridiplantae > Streptophyta > Magnoliopsida > Asterales > Asteraceae > Smallanthus > Smallanthus sonchifolius. The sequence goes on along the minus strand of CM042033.1, from coordinate 54,934,173 downwards.
GGAATCCTTAAAGCATTCAAATCCAAGTTACATCAAGTACAAGTTTAACCCTCTAACTTGCAAAGTGAGTTCATAGCCCGTCTTTACTTTCTACTTTGGGGTGGAAAGCATGCTCCTATATCAAATGGAAACCAAATTCTAGAGTCAAAACTATTGTTTTGCAGTCAATAACATACTTTCTAATTCTAATAAAACTAAACTAGTTTATACATGTTGCTATTATATGGCACTTTTTACTACAAGTCTCTCTTATTTTCTAAAATCTAGACAACCATTACCTTTAGGGAAGCCACGGGAGTAAGTAAATAGATCTATTGGCCTGACTAGCCCATCCGGTCCTCGGTATGATGCATGCCAATCAATTCCGAGCGTCCTTCAAGTTGTGGATTCTGGTCAAGTTGGAAGAGTTGGGTGTTTAGAAACTGCATACTAGACATTCATACTAGTCTAACACCCTGATAAGGTGTTGGACGGGAAAGCTATCGATCACTAGGGTTGGTTGTGGACTTATGTAGTGTCTAATAACCCCGGTTTATGTGTCCTATTGTGTTCGTTTTAGTTGTTTTAGTTTGTATCTTTTTTTGGTTTTATGCGTGTTTGTGGTTGCGTGTGCCTCCCAGGTTTTATGTGCAAAATGAGCGGGAAAGAGAAGCAATTCGGTTGGACATGAAGCACGGGCGAGTCAAAGTCAAAAAGTCAACATTTCTAGAATTTCTGGTCTTCGCAGTACGCGAAGACCTGGGGAGCAATGTTCGCAACACGCGAGAAGCTGGGGAACTCGCCCGACTGTTTTGTCCTTCGCGCCAAGCGAAGGACGGGCTTAAGAGTTTTCACGACACGCGAAGAATTAAAAATACGGGAAAATGAACCTAAATTAGGTTTTAATCCTTCTCAGCCCCCATTACTAATCTATCTTCGATTCCAGCCGTTCAGGAGCTCCAAAGAGGCGATTTCCATTGTTCTTGAGTTAATCATTCATTAGAGTTGATGTTTGTAAGTTCCATAACAGTAGTTTTGATATTTGTGATGAATATGAGTAGCTAAATCACCTATGGTCTTCTCCGGGTGTAGGGTTTTTTTATTACACTTGTTATTTTCTGGAATGATTAGTCTTGGTTTGTAATCTTGATTGGCATGTTAAGCCATATGATTTCATTAATCGATTGAATGCTTTAAACTATTTTGGTTGATTTCGAATTGTTGTTCAAGTCTCATCAGTCTCAGGTTTCTTTACATCAGGGATATTTTGGGGTTTGGATGATAGTTAGTTAATCTAAATTGATTATGCAAGAATAGGTTTTCTTTACAACTCATTCTTCCATTTTCACTGAATTCAATTGAACCTTGTGTGATTATGTCTATGTAATTTCTGGCTAATTAACTAGAAGTGACTTGTGTTTGCAAACCTGAATCCCGGAGAGGATTACCTTTCTCATTATTGTTTTAAATCCAAATCCAAATCAGTAGTTATTGCTTTCTATCTGTCAACAATTGTAAAAAAGTGACACTTTCCACAAACTCCTCGTGGATACGATACTCTACTTACCCTTACTAGTTAAGGTGTTTAAGGATTTTTTTTGGCCGACCAAACGACATCGATCAAAATGGCGCCGTTGCCGGGGAGTTAGTGCGTAATGTGTTAATTTGTTCGTTTGCTACAAATCACAAAAATAAAAAATTTCTTGCTTTTAATATCTTGTCTTATTTTGTTTTGTTCAGTATTACACAGGGTTTTCTTGTTTGTGTTGTGCAGGTGATTCCTCAATTGTATGCATCATACAAGATACTCTAAGAAATCCTCTCCATTGCTTTTTGATCCAGAAATTGAGAAGACTGCTAGACAAATTATGGTTTTTCACAAAACCAACAGGGTAGTAGCTTCTCCAACTCAAATGGAGAATAAACAGGATCTTGGGAAGCAATCTGATCTGCCTCCTGCAGGTCGGTTACCACCAGAACAACAGCCCACCTCGGGTGTGTTCTCATCATCTGTTCCTCCACCTAGGGCAGATGGAAACCTCAACCAACCCACCAGCCAACTTCCACCATTACCAGATTTTGGTCAACCTCTACCACAAGTAAGCCAACTATTTGACTTCAAACCCGAATCTCATTATTCTTCACCATACGTGAGGATAGTGCCGGATAACATACCACCAACATCACAGCCACCCATGACAAAACCTTCCGTATTTCACTCAACTCCTCCACCGGGCTTTCATCTATACACTTCAGGTTTAGACTATGAGGATGAAGCAGATGGTTTTTATGATGAGTTTAGGGAGTATGAGGATGATACTAATGAGTTTGACAGAAGAGACAGACAACGGGTTATGATGCTAGTGTATAGAAGGCATGATATAGGTGTTCGGTTTGAGGGGCATAATGAACAACAGTTTGATCAGAGGTTGCCTTAACACCCAGTTTAACAAGATATTCTAGTACCAATCCCACCACATCAGCAGCTGGTAAAAAGGCAAAGGGGACCTGGTCCTAGGAATGCGGGGCTTCCCATTGGTAACCTGGGAGGCATTCCAGGGAGATATGATAGAGGACCTGTTAGGGGGATTGAGAGCCACTTCCGTCCTGCCATTGCCTATAATCCATCACCAGTTGTTATTCCACAGCAACATGGGAGGTCATTTGAGGTTCGTTCCCAGGCAATTCAGAATTTTCCTAAGTATCATGGCCTAGGAAAAGAGGAGCCTTATTTGCATCTGAGTTCTTATGATGCTAGGTGCAATACCATTGGGGGACAGGGGTTCACACATGATGATGTGAAATTGGTGATGTTCCAATTCACCTTAGAAGATAAGGCTCAACAGTGGTTTCATTTTTTGCCTTCTGCATCTATCTATACTTAGGGGGGGTATGCAACAACAGTTCCTGGATGAGTTCTACACCAATAAGAGGTCTAGTGATGCTAGGAAGAACATCCAAAACTTTCAACAACAATCAGGCGAGCTATTTCATGAGGCATTCCTGAGATTCAAGATGTTGATTAAGAACTTCCCACATCATGGTTTGCAAATGTGGGAGATGTTGAATGCCTTCCATGAGGGCTTAACAGATGATGATGCCCGCGACCTCAACTCCATTTCTAATGGTACATTTGGTACCAACTTTGAGGATCAAGACTAGGACTATTTGGAGAAAATGGCAAGAACATCCAAGAGAAAAGCTCAATCTTCAAGACGGGCAAGGCATTCAGTGGTGAGAGCAGTTGACAGTCCTAGTTCTGAGGCGAACAGACTAGAGAAGCTAGAGAAACAGGTAGCCAATTTAGGCACCGAGGGTCAACCGTATGAGGTATGTGCCCGCTGTGGTGAGTTGGGGCATAATGGTGCTAGTTGCACAGGCACGTATGAGGATGTGAACTACATTCAAGGGGGTGGCAGAAACTATTATATGAACTCCAACACTTACCACCCAGGCCTTTGAAATCATCCTAACTTTCGTTATGGGGATGCCTCTAACCAAGCCAACCCCAACTTTCAAGTAAGTGGTCAAAGGAATCAACAAGCATTCTCGCCCCGGAATCAAAACTATAACCAGAATAACCACCAAAGGGGGTATCAAAGGGGGAATGAGCATGGAGGATCATCTGGATCCTCTAACCAAGCTAGTGGGAATGAGATGATGGATATTCTAAAAGCCATCCAACAGGACTTGCAAAAGAAGAATCAATCTGATGAGTTGCGTGATAAAGCTGTTCAAGTGTTGACCACTCAAATAGGACAGATGGCCACTGAGGTGGCTGAATTAAAGAAGAGCAGTGGGAAGCTTCCAAGTGATACATTGACTAATCCATCTCATCACACTTCGGGAAGCAGGAACATGAAGAACAACCACATGGGTAAGGTAAGTACCCTTCGTAGTGGTAAGGTGTATGATAACAAGGTTGCACCTCCACCAACCTTTGTTGATGGTGTGGTGGAGGACATTGATGAGCATGGGATCAGTGATGATGAACCCGAGCCGATTCCGGTTACACGGGTTGCTTTTCAAAATCAAAATGAAAGACCCTTTCCTAAAACATCATATACTGTTAACAACGGGGAAGTGGTGCCTCATATGGGGCCATTTCCCTCATCTTTAGTGAATGCAGGTAAACAGGTGGTGGTCAAGAAGAGAGGTCCTTAATAGGAGGAAATCTGGGAGCTCTTCAAACAGGTAAAAATTAGCATCCCCCTCCTTGATGCAATAAAACATATACCAGTCTATGCTAAGTATTTGAAAGATTTGTGCACTCAGAAAAGGCATAATAAAATCCCTGAAAAGCTGGATCTGAATGCACGAGTCAGTGCAATTTTGACAGGTGCTCTTCCACCAAAACTCCAAGATCCAGGAGCGCCCACAATTTCTATACAGGTGGGTTGTTTTAAAATGAACAAGGCGCTATTAGATCTTGGAGCAAGTGTGAGCATCCTTCCTAGGAGCTTGTATAACCAGTATGACTTTGGTCCACTGTGTCGAGCCAATACTACTGTGGTGTTGGCTGACTTGACCCCTAAACTACCAAGAGGGATTGTTCGTGATGTGATAGTAATAGTGGATCAATTTTATTATCTGGTGAATTTCTTAGTTCTTGTTTATGTGCAATCTAACAAGGTCACTTAGCCAGCTGTCATTTTGGGTCGACCCTTCTTAGCCACATCCCACTCTTTGATTGACTGTCGCTTAGGCACAGTTGATATGACTTTTGGCAATAGAAGGGTGCGTTTAAATATTTTTTCAAATGAATCTGACCCTCTGCCCAGTGATGAATGCTTCATGGCAGACATCATTGAAAGATGCTATCCTGACTCTGAGGATGAATCCACAGAGGGTTGTTTTGTGTGTGACAGGGTTGAACAAGAACTGGAGCTTGATTTGCAAGAAGAGGAAAAGGTTGTGGAAGCATTGGCGGTGCAAGACGGTAGACCTCCATGGACTCATCATGTGGAGAGTCTACCGACTGAGATTGATTCGGGGCTTAAACCATCACTTGTGAGCCCACCAAAAGTGGAGTTAAAGGATCTACCCAAGAACCTAAAGTATGCATTTTTAGGGGATGATGAAACTCTACCTGTCATTATTGCATCCAACCTGGATGAGGAGCAAGAGGAAGCATTACTGAAGTTGCTTCAGGATTACAAAGCTGCAATTAGATGGACCATTGTTGACTTGAAGGGTGTCACTCCATCCATTGTGATGCACAAAATCATCACAGATGGAGATGCGAGACCTTCATGGGATACACAATGCCGATTAAATCCCAACATGCATGAGGTTGTGAAGAAGGAAGTGTTGAAGTGGTTGGATGCTGGGATCATCTATCACATTTCTAACAGTCAATGGGTGAGTCTAACCCAAACAGTGCCCAAGAAAGCAGGTATTCAGGTAGTGAAAGGTGAGAATGGTGAGCAAATCGCCACTCGGTCGGTAACCGGGTGGCGTGTGTGTATTGATTACAGGAAACTTAATGCTGCCACGTCAAAGGATCACTTCCCTTTGCCATTTATTGACCAAATTATTGAGAAGTTATCAGGTCAGAAATTTTACTGCTTTCTAGATGGTTACTCAGGGTATAATCAGATAGCTATCCATCCTGATGATCAAGAAAAGACCACTGTCCCATGCCCTTATGGCACATTTGCCTTCCGGCGGAAGTCATTTGGGTTGTGTAACGCCCCGGCCACCTTTCAAAGGTGTATGATGAGTATATTCTCGGACATGGTCAGGGAGTCACTTGAGGTCTTTATGGATGATTTTTTAGTTTTTGGCTCATCATTTGAATTGTGTTTAAATGAATTGTCTAAAGTTTTAAAAAGATGTGTGGAAACTAATTTGGTTTTAAGCTAGGAGAAGAGCTATTTTATGGTTCAAGAGGGTATTGTTTTGGGTCACATGGTGTCAAGTCGGGGGATTGAGGTCGACAGGGCTAAAATCAGTGTTATTTAAACTTTACCTCCCCCGATAATTGTCAAGGGTGTGCGCTCTTTTCTAGGGCATGCCGGGTTTTACCGTAGATTTATTAAGGGATTTAGTGTCATCAAAAAACCTTTATGTAACTTACTTCTCAAAGATGTTCCTTTTGAATTTGATAAAGAGTGTGTAACTGCTTTTAATGTATTAAAGGAACAATTGGTATAAGCCCCAATCTTGCAATCACCAGACTGGAACATTCCTTTTGAAATAATGTGTGATGCAAGTGATTGTGCAGTTGGGGTTGTTTTGGGTCAAAGGATAGACAAGAAACTTGTTGTCATTTGCTAAGAGGAATGAGATTTTAACACCCAAAATTTACATTCGATTTTAACTTTCAAAATCATGCGGAATTAGGTCCCATTAAACACTCTTGACAAAACACTTTATGTTAATTACGACAAAACGACAATGACATAAATTCGTTAAAAACATTCGACCAACATTAAAAAATAGCAACAAGCTTCATGACCCAAAAGGTAGTTTAAAACGATTTAAGTGACTACCAACATTGAGTCATAACTCCTAACATTAACAACCATCCAAAAGATTGAGAATCCAACCAACACGAAGCTTGACTCGAGACATCAAACCGGAGCTTTACCTACAAGAACACCAATTAAAACACCATTAGTAATGATACAACAAGTTGCAAGAACTTTCAAGTGTCTTAGGAAGAAAACTCAAAAATTCAGCCAACTGGCGTCTGCCCGGCGTCAGACAGCCAAAACTAGCGTCTGCCCGGCGTCAGACAGCCAAAACTAGCGTCCTAGACCAGCACCAGCACACCCAATTTTACAGTTTTTGCATTTTCGACCCTCCCGACTCGATCCCTAGTCGTTTTAACCAACCGTTAACATCTAGGCATGGTTATAATCACCCAATAACCCACCCTTAATACCCCACAAGATTCTTATGAATCTCAAACACCGATTCAACCATTTAAGTTTTAGGAATTTGTTTCGCCTTTTGCATACATGTTACAATCATATATGCCACCATTATATACATATTTCACCTATGTACATACCACCACTTTATATACATGTTACACCCATGTATATCACCAATTAAATACATATTCCACCTATGTATTTTACCATTTATGAACATGTTTCACCCATGTATATTACCATTTAAATACATATTTCACCTATGTATTTCACCATTTATGCACATGTTTCACCCATGTACATCACCATTTAAATACATATTTCACCTATGTATTTCGCCTTTTATAAATTTTTATTATCACCATTACACCATTATTCCACAATGGTTTGATTTATATACCACATAAGTCAATTACTTTGAACTACTACATTTAGTTTGACTTTACACAACATAAGTCAATTACACCAATTTACCACATCTAGTTTGACTATACACCACATAAGTCAATTACACCAATTTACCACATCTAGTTTGACTATACACCAAATAAGTCAATTACACCAATTTACCACATCTAGTTTGACTATACACCACATAAGTCAATTACACCAAATTACCACATTCTACCTTTTAGTTTAGCTATATACCATATAGTTAACTACATTATGCATACAAGTTTGAATTTTACCACACAAGTCAATTTTACACCAATACACCATATAAGTTTATTAACTTAATTCATCAAACAACAAGATAAGGTTCTTAGACTTCAAACACCATGCACCCACCCTTGCATATTTTCACCATATGCAATCTCCTTAATTTTCAACATACAATTAAACACATATAGATATTTGAACAACCAACATGTAAATCAAATATGTGCAATTACCACCACCTATCATTACTAAGTAAGTGCAAAGCACTTACCTTTAGCTAGAGACGATTCCACTTGGTCTTCCAATTTAGCTCCTTTAACGCCTTGATCACCTATCAATCCAATTGCAATTAGCAATCCTATGATCTCAATCCACACACCAAATTGGGATTTAAGACACACTTATGATCTAAAGATCAACAACACAACTTAATTTGGTTAACACAACTTAACCAAACCTCTAACACCCAAAAACAACCTTTCAACCCAATTGACCCGTTTGACTCCTTAAAGTCAAACTCTTAATTTTACCATTCACCAATTGAGGTCTAACACCCACCCTAGACCTTATGGATTACACCCATTCTAAACTTGATTAATTACACCTTAAACAAGTTTGTACCTCCCAACACAATCATTCACCCATTTGACCCGTTTGGGTTCCACCCAAATTCATCAAAAACTCTAATTTTACAAATCACCATAAAATTTTGGGCTTTATGGTTAATTATGTGTCAAGTAACTCCCTAGACACTTACCCAACCTCAATTCAACATTCAAACATCTCTAAATCAAAAAACCCCAATTTAACCTCAAGAACCCTAATTTTTTTAATCATCAATTTAGGTGTAAAAATCATGTAAAACATGATTCTCCAACATTAGTGATACTAGATTAAGGTTTATAAACAACATTTAAACAAAATCAACACACCAATTTACCTAATTTGGGTTTTCTACCAAAACCCACCAAGAACTCCTTCAATGGTGATTTAGAGATGAAAGTATGCTTACTTTGATGTTTGGAAGAAGATGAACACCCCAAATAATCTAGATTCCATATAGAAATCATCAATTTCGTGATCTTGGTTCTCCCCCTCATGCTCCATGCTTCCTCCATGACACACACACAAACACACCAAATGTGTTTGTGAGAAATCCCCCATCTTAAAAATCTGATTTTTAACATTTACAATTCAGCCCTTGCAGTTTGAAATTTCACTCCTTCCTCCCAAACTTGATAAAAACCCAATTTTGCAACACACTTCCAACTTTCATTTTTATTTGTTTACACCCTTATAATATGTTTAACATATTATATAATAAACCCGAAAGTTGGTTCATTACAGAGATGCCCATGCAACTAATCCTTGTTGTTGACATTTTTGACATTTGGAGGATTGATTTTATGGGCCCATTCCCAAATTCATTTGGCAATTTGTACATTTTGGTGGCCGTTGACTATGTTTCAAAGTGGGTTGAAGCAATTGCCACCAAAACCAATGACCATAGCGTAGTTTGCAAATTTGTGTAATCAAATATTTTTTTCAAGATTTGGGCTTCCCCGTGTTATCATAAGTGATGGGGGATCTCATTTTAAGAACTTTTATTTTGGCAAACTTCTGAAACGCTATGGTGTAGACCACCGGATTGCCACTCCATACCACCCACAAACAAGTGGGCAAGTGGAGGTTTTCAATAGGCAAATCAAAGAAATTTTGCAGAAAATTATACGGGCTGACCGCAAGGATTGGTCAAACAAACTGAATGATGCCTTGTGGGCATACCGTACTGCTTACAAAACACCTATTGGCACTACACCATACCGGTTGGTCTACGGGAAGGGATGTCACTTACCTGTGGAATTGGCTCATCGAGCATTATGGGCTATTAAAAATGTTAATCTTGATTATGATGCTGCAGGTAAGCAAAGACAGTTGTGCTTGAGTGAGTTAGAGGAATTAAGAGATAATGCATATGAGAGTGCTTCTGCATACAAGGACAAGATGAAGAAGGTTCATGATGCAAAGATCCGATTGAAAATCTTTGAGATTGGGAAAAGGTGTGGTTATTCAACTCACGGTTGAAGTTCTTCCCAGGCAAACTGAAGAGTAAGTGGACAGGTCCATACTTGGTGATCAAGGTGGGTCATTCCGGAGATGTGGAAATTGAAGACTTTGAGGACCATTTGAGGCAAAGAGTGAATGGCCACCGTCTAAAGCCGTACTTAGAGCCCAATGACATCAATGGTCCGGATAAGCAAGTCGAAGTATTGTTCGTGGGCACTCTAGAAGATGGAGACACTTAAGTAGAATCAGGTACACCACGTCTGGCTGAAGACGTTAAACTTAACGCTCTTAGGAGGCAGCCTAATGTACGTTTGTCTAATTTTGATTTTTAGTTAAATGAACTTTGTGGGTGTCTTCCCTAGAAAACCTCATGAGACTAAACTCGTCCTCTCAAGCTACTGAGAGATTTAAAAGGCTTGATGCATATGCTATATGCATCCGTGATGCCTACAAAAGTGAGTTAGGACTTTATTGCTTTGTTTTCTTTGTTGTGTGCATTTGACCAAGTGTGGGGAAGGCTTTGAGGTGTTTTGGGCTCATCTAAGTGCAATGGAGGGCAATGCACAAGTTCCTGGGGGGTAGGGCACCATGTGTAGAGTTATGTAAATTTTGAAGTTTTTCGGTATGTTTTTGTAGTTTTTCTAAGTTTTGCAAGTGTTCGTGTCGATTTTGGCAAGAAAAATAATGGGAAATCACGTTCCAGGTATGTAAGAACATAAGTCATGTGTTGGAACAAGTTTTGGGAAAAGTTGAAAATTTTGAGTTTAGAGGTTGAAAAATTTTCTAAGGCAAAAACTCAATTTTTGCTCCAAACTTTCTGACATCATAGGGTCTTCGCGCCACACGAATATCCCAGCCCAGTTCTTCGTGACAAGCGAGGGAATGGGTGTCCGGTCAGAAATTTGGATCTTCGCGGTACGCGAAGATCCAGTCCCCATTCGTCGTGACACGTGAAAAAAAAATTATTTTTTTTATTTTTAATCGTGTCGTGTCCGTAGTGTCTTTTATTTTTATTGCATCTTGTTTTTGGGTCGATATGACGCTTGTGGGTTTTGCTTGAGCTTATTTTTGCAGGGTTTGATTGGTCCACCCGTACTCAATCTCCATTCGGGTGGTGATTTCCAACTTTTGCTCGATTCTTGTACAAGGCAGCCCGCTTGCATCTTTGGAGCACGATCGCGAATGAAATGTTATACGATCGCATATCCAGGTAAGTTTTTCTTATTTTTGTATATTTGTTTTTGTTCTAGAGTCGCTCTTCCTACAATGGGGACAATATAGAGTTTAAGTGTGGGGAGGGAGACTGTAGTCTAGTCTTTAATTGAGTCTGTATAGTCATAAAAATTTAAAAATCCATAAAAATTGAGAATTTTTCAAAAATGTATTTGGATCAGAATGTTGCAGCTATATGGGAAATGATAGATAGAATTGGAATGCTTCCAGTGGAATTAAATTGAATAATAAACAATAGAAAGCGCGTCTGATTTGTAATGTTTTGGTAGACCCAACCGACCTAAAGAGCATAAACATCCTGATAGTGTTTCTAATTTAAAGTGAATAATTAATTCAGGATAGTAGATCGCAGAATCGGATAGTAAATAAACTGTTGCTTGGTAATAATAGGATAGTAGATCACAGAATCGGGGTTTCGATAGGTCGGTGGTTGAGTTTAGTCGGACCGAAATACCAATTGTTACAGTTAACGCGTGATTATGTTTGAGCTATTAAATGAATGAGATTGTGAGAGCAGGTTCCAATTATGATCCCATTGCAGAATTCTTTTTTGGGACGCAAAAGAGTAAGTGTGTGGATGTGATGTAGTGTCTATTAACCCCGGTTTATGTGTCCTATTGTGTTCATTTTAGTTGTTTTAGTTTGTATCTTTGTTTGGTTTTATGCGTGTTTGTGGTTGCATGTGCCTCCTAAGTTTTATGTGCTAAATGAGCGGGAAACAGAAGCAATTCAGTTGGACATGAAGCACGGGCGAGTCAAAGTCAAAAAGTCAACATTTCTGGAATTTCTGGTCTTCGCGGTACGCGAAGACCTGGGGAGTAATGTTCGCGACACGCGAGAAGCTGGGGAACCCGCCCAAATGTTTTGTCCTTCGCGCCACGCGAAGGACGGGCTTAAGAGTTTTAGCGACACGCGAAGAATTAAAAATACGGGAAAATTAACCTAAATTAGGTTTTAATCCTTCTCAGCCCCCATTACCAATCTATCCTCGATTCCAGCCGTTCCAGAGCTCCAAAGAGGCGATTTCCATTGTTCTTGAGTTAATCCTTCATTAGAGTTGATGTTTGTAAGTTCCATAACAATAGTTTTGCTATTTGTGATGAATATGAGTAGCTAAATCACTCGTGGTCTTCTCCGGGTGTAGGGTTTTGTATTACACTTGTTATTTTCTGGAATGATTAGTCTTGGTTTATAATCTTGATTGGCATGACAAGCCATATGATTTCATTAATCAATTGAATGCTTTACTGTTTTGCTTGATTTTGAATTGTTGTTCAAGTCTCATCAGTCTCAGGTTTCTTTACATTAGGGATATTGTGGGGGTTGGATGATAGTTGGTTAATCTAAATTGATTATGCAAGAATAGGTTTTCTTTACAACTCGTTCTTCCATCTTCACTGAATTCAATTGAACCTTGTGTGATTATTTCTATGTAATTGCTGGCTAATTAACTAGAAGTGACTTGTGTTTGCAAACGTGAACCCCGGAGAGGATTACCTTTCTCATTATTGTTTTAAATCCAAATCCAAATCAGTAGTTATTGTTTTCTATCTTTCAACAATTGTAAAAAAGTGACACTTTCCACAAACTACTCGTGGATACGATACTCTAGTTACCCTTACTAGTTAAGGTGTTTAAGGATTGTTTTTGACCGACCGAAAGACATCGATCATGGACTCATGTATAAAAGTTTAATTACTTGGAATATGAAACTTTCTTATGACTTGCACTGTGTATTCTAGTACTATGTATCTATCTAACCTATGTTCTCACCAACTTTTTAATTGACCTATTTTAGCATGTTTTTTCGGGTTTTGAAAACTAAGTTGCTGCTTTGATCACGCTAAGATTTTAAGGACTATGGTTTAGTGGACTTATCTAGAATTAACAAAAAGAAGACCTGTGTGTTCTACTTGTCTTGTTTGATATTTTTTTATATCAATGTAATCAACTATTCAATTAACTTAATATAAAGTTCTTTTGATCCATTTGCGATGATTCAATTCCGTCGCTCCCTCGTGTTTCCTCCTTAGCGGGGGTGTGACAAATTGGTATCAGAGCCTTGGTTATAGAGAGTTAGGCTAATTTAGAATAGACCTAGACTATAACCTTAGGCGTCCCCTTATGAAGATACGACGACCAAGCAACGGTGCCGAGACGATTCCATAATTACTCTCATCAGAACCAAGGGCCCGATTGGTGGTTGATAGGAACATGTGTAATCTGGAAGAGTGGATACCTGTACACGAAGGATTCTGACTAGGAAAGATGTTGTGTATAAATCCCTATGTAAGGACCCGTCACATTTTCCTGGGAATATTTGGTGTGATTTGTCATGATTTATTTCCTCTTTCAAATTCTAGACACAAGCTCATATATTGCGTCTCTATCTTTCTTTATTTGTAATTTGAACCAATTTAATTACCAATGAAATCCCATCTTTGTTTGTTTACGATTCTATCACTTGTCATCTTAACTAATCTTGTCATCTCATCTAAACGTGCTAGAATGCCTCCTCGTCATGACACTACCGAAATCAACGAGATTGCCACCATTGTCACCCAACAACTATCCAATGTCCTGCCTGGCTATGATAACCCCTACTGTACCAGTAAACACTGTTGCCCCAGCCACCCAAACCACTACTAAGAAACCCTATTCAGGGTCACTGTCTTAGTGTCCTAAGTGTCCACTACATCACACTGGAGAGTGCTGCAAGTGCAAAAACTGTGGCAAATTTGGCCACATCACTCAAAACTGCAAGGCACCTCTTACTACAGCCAACACCAGCAATGTCGTGATAACTAACCCTGCTCCCATCAACAGTGTCAGGGCTTGCTATGAATATGGTGGCCTAGGCCACCTCAGAAACTGTTGTCCCAAGCTATACCCTACCAACAATCAAGCTACTCAAGGTCGAGCTTTTGTCTTAGGAGCACCTGAAATCCACCAAGATCCAGTTATCTAGGATAACCCACACTCCACTAGTTAAATTTTGGGATGAAATCCTCTTAACTATGGGAGATTGTGGCAACCCTGATTTTCTATTGCTTCTTGTTTACTACTTAGGCTTATCTCAATTCAAATTCTATGTTTATCTGACTTATTCTACCTTTACTATCACTTATGATTTTTTCTATTCATGCTAGGCATGGCCGCTTACCCTGCTAACCTCCCGGATACCACTCCGAGACATAGTCTGAACCAGAGGAAGACCTTAGGTCCCCGCAACCAGTCAACCTGTTACCCGCACAACTAGCTGTCGAGTCCCCTTTATTTCGCAGATCAGAACGGGTTAGGGCTAGGGCCCTAAGGATCCAAGTACATGAGCAACCCTCACTGAGAGACCCATACCTAGCACCAGATCCATACCATCCTAGCTCAGTGGCAAGACAAACTATGGTGCCAACCAGCACAATAGGAATCCCAGTCAATGTCGCATACCAGTATATGACATCCTTCGAATTCCTAAGACAGATGCAAGAGCATGAGATAAGACACGACCTGTTAGGCCAACGCGTGGATGGCCTATGGAATCAAGTGCAACATCAGGAAAGCATGATTTCAAACCTAGGTACTCAACTGGATATGATGGAAGAAGACAGAGAAATCTTCGATGCCCGTACGGAAGCAACTAGAGCTGAGGCCCGATTTGCAGTACGAGTGACCATAACAGTGTTCATCATGGTGCTTATCTGTTTATTAGTGGAAAGCTATCTGAGGCGTCAACTTATTTGCTTTATTTCGGAGTAAGTAACATCAGTTGTGATAAAATGTAAAATCAGATTAAAAGAAACAGACTATTATAAAAATAAAAAAATCTATATTCTGATGATACCAACCCCAGAATAAATGCATAATATCTCTAGCCACTAAATCATATCTAGACCATGTTCCTCCCATCACATGATGCTAATTCGAAAAAACGGTACTCACAACAATCATGTTATACTTATTCAGTGAACCCAAAAAATAAGAACAGGCCTAAACAGCAAAACAAATAGCTTGAATCCGTTGACATCGCCAGAGGCTGACCAGTGAGAAGAAGGCAGCAAAGGAAAGGGGTTAGACGTTGACCGAGGGTTTGATTTCACGAACGATCGATGCAGGCCTCATCCCATTTTAGCAAAGCGATCGATGTAAAGATATCAATTTAGGGTTTGAGGAGTGACAGAAAGCAGGATAATAAGGGCGTTGTGGGTAGTGTGAAAAGGAGGTTGTGGGTAAGGTCTAGCAGGGGATGGGTGAAGTAGGTGAAATGGGTGAAATAGTCAAAGTAATATAAACAAATGTAAACACCATTCATTTACTTTACAAATAAATATAGAGAGTAATTACTATTGAGTGAAATATTCTAGTTTTACTTTCACTTTAAGTTTCAAATATCTTCTAAATATTTCTCTTTTATTTATTCTACTAGAGATGTTCAATAAATAGAATTTTTAGTTGCTAGCATTGTTTTGAAACCCGGACCGGTCCGGCTAAGGATGTTCGTGCCGTTGTCATTTTGGCCGGCCAGTTCAGGTGGCTAGCGGTTGGGCCGGTGGGTCGGTTCATACGGTAGGGCCGGAAAAGTACAGGACGGCAGCTACCATCACCGTCGTCGGGTTGAGCACCATCATCGTCTAGCGGTTGAGCAAGGAAGAAAAGCTTTTGTCTATTGCAGTGTTGCGTAAGCAAGAAAAGCAAGGAAAACTTAACAAAAAGCTTATTATCTTTTGAAATCCATTTTTACACAAAATTTGAAGTCCGAATTTGTTTCCTTTTGATGTCCATAATTTAAAAAAAAACAAAAAACAAAAAACAAAAAGTTATATATATTAAATCGTTTTAATATTCACTTTTGAAATCCACATTTGAAATCCTCTTTTGAAAAGATCAACATATTTTATTTTCTTTTTAAATCCGTTTGATTTTCGTTGTGAAGTCCACTTTTGTTTTCTAGATTAAAATGGATTGATACTAAATCTACTAAAGCCGACTTTGGCCATCATATTTTGAACAAAAATTTCAAATTAATTAGGAGTGGGCCGTTTAAGTCTTGGACTTGTAACCTGATTTGCGCAGGTGTATTTGAATGTTTATATATATTATGATGTCATCCGATTCTTGAATCTGTTCTAACCGGTCTGACCAGTGAACTTTTAAGCCGTCCGGTTCTGAAAACATTGGTTGCTAGATTGATATGAATAGATTTAAAGGTTAACCCTTTAAATGTCGAGCCTTGTTTGAGGATTTCAGGCGCGTTTTAATTGTCATATTGTAAATCCTTATAAAAACACTAACACGGAAAATATGTTTTAAACCCTTTTATGTTTTCCCAATCAGATATCCCACCTGCATGTCTTGGTGAATTCTCAAGCTCTGATAAGAGTATACACATTGGCGGAGCTTGAAAATTTTCGCAGGGGGGCCGGGAATTTTTTTTCCATATAGGGGGGGCCGGAACTATAAAATTTTTGGCCGAATACATATAAATTAACACTACTGAGCGAAAAATCGACCGAATACGTATATATTAACACTTCTTGGCGAAAAATCGGGGGAGGGTGGGGGGGGGGGGCCGGGGCCCCCTCGGACCCCTTATATCCTCCACCCTTGAGTATAGGACTATATGATCAGTTTGTTTGTCAACACAAACTAGGCTTTGAAAATAACACATCGACATGAGATTTTTCAGGCCGGTTCTGTTCAGTTCGAGTCAGGTGATCAGGTCGGGTCGGTTACATAATAAAATACGATAATAAAATTACACTGTCATTATAAACAAATAGTAAAAATACAATATTATTAGAAATGAAAAAAAACATATTAGATTTTATAGTTATTTCCTATGGGTCGTTGTTGGTGATCACTTTTGCCAATGTTTTTTAATTTATTTTAGAGTTATTTTTGAATTCTAGGGAAATTGAGTATTTTGGTTAATGATTATGAATTCATGCGCTTATTAAAATGGGTTTAAGTTAAATTTTATTTTTGAGCTCATTAGAATGAATTTAATTTAGTTTTAGCCCTACTCAAATAAAAATATAATTTGAGTTTAACGTTTTTATTTTTAAATAAAATAAATTATTAATTATTAAACAATAATTTTTTATTAAGTTAAAAGTCTATACAATATATTTTCAAGGTTTGGGTTCAAATATATATATATATATATATATATATATATATATATATATATATATATGGGATGAATATTTTGAAAACTCACATGAGTTGAGAAAACATTGAAAACTCTCCAAAAAAACGTGTTTTTACATGTTTTTTAAACAAAATTGGAAATCATTCTAA
Organism: Smallanthus sonchifolius; assembly: GCA_023525975.1. Lineage (NCBI taxonomy): Eukaryota > Viridiplantae > Streptophyta > Magnoliopsida > Asterales > Asteraceae > Smallanthus > Smallanthus sonchifolius. Next base: position 54,917,059 of record CM042033.1, on the reverse strand, counting down.
GCAACTTTTATAAAATTTTCGTCAAAAAAATACAAAAAACTCCAAGCGGTTTTTAAAAAAAATGGACAAAAATCTCCGTTTTTTGTGTAAAAAAAATCGTGTTACTTATGTAACACAACATGTTACATATGTAAAAACAAATGTTACATATGTAACAAATGGTAGCCCCAAGACTTCCCATAGTGGAGCTATTGGGTTCGAATCCTAGCAACAACAAAAAAGGGGTATGTGACCAGATCAGGGGGTTTACCCAGTTGGGGGGGTTTCCTCCTGTGGTGAGCTACCCTAGATGTTCTAGGTGTTGCCCCGGGAAACCCAATTATCCTAGAATATCTAGGTGTTGCCGTTAAAAAAAACATATGTAAAACAACTAGGCATAATTTTTATAATTTTTTTTATAAAAACATCTGGTTGACGCTTTTTTGATTATTTTTTACAAAAAGTTTTCAAATTACATATAAAAGGTTTTAAAAAAAACCTTGTAAAAATTTATTTTTTTAGAGTTTTCAATGTTTTCACAACTTGAGAGAGTTTTCATCTTATACATTCCATATATATATATATATATATATATGGAATAGATCATTTGAGAACTCTTAAATATTTTGAGAACTCGTCAAAAAACTAATCAAAACATTTTTTTTATTACCTTTATTATTAGAATACAACATAAAAAAATGAATTTACGTATGTAAATTTACATGTATTTATTTATTAAAAAAAATCTACATATGTGTAAGTTTACCACTTACACATGTGTAAGTGTTAACCATTTACATATGTGTTTAAATTTTCGTAAGAATAATTTAGAAAGAATAGATGGATTAATTTAAAAGATAAATCATTTTTTATGTTGTATTTTAATAATAAAGGTAGTGAAAACAAAGAAAAATGGTTTTAATTGATATTTTGACGAGTTCTCGCGAGTTCTCAATTATTTATGAGTTCTCATTTGATTCTAACCCTATATATATATATATATATATATATATATATATATATATATATATATATATATATATATATAGGGTAAACATAAATTGGAAACCCACTTGAGATGATGAAACCCACGAAACTCATTCGTAATTTGTTTTTTTAGGGTGTTTTTATATAGAATTTCGTCACCAGAAATGCAAAAAAAATGAAAAAAACCCAAACTAATTTTTTTTTTAAATGTTGAAAAATTAAAAAAAAATCAACGCTTTTTATATATATGTCAGCATGTTACATATGTAACACAGGGATGTTACGTACGTAAAAAATGTTTAAAAAATTTTATAAAAAAAACCACTCGACGCTTTTTTATTTTTTTTATTAACAAAAGTGATTAAATTAGATATAGAAACTATCCCAAAAATCAAAAAATGATTTTACCTATTTTTTAAATTGTTACATATGTAACACAGTGTTTTCATATTATCCACCCCTTATATATATATATATATATATATATATATATATATATATATATATATGTATAGGGGAAGAGTAAAATGAAAACCCCCCTGGGTTGAAAAAACACACTAAACCTTTTGAAAAAAAATTGAATTTTTTTTTTAAATTTGGGATTGATTATTTATATAAAAAAAAGTCATGGTAGCAAAAAAAAACGTCGAATAAAAAAAGAAATAAAAAACATGTAAAAAAATAACAAAAATCAGCGTTGTTTTTGCTAATGTATGCAATACGTCAGCATTTACATATGTAAAAAACGTCAGATATTCGAGTTTACATATGTAAAAACGTTAGATTTTAAAAATAAAAATAAAAAAAACCGCTCAATGTTTTTTTATAATTTTTTTCACCAAAATTGATAAAATTTAATGTAGAATCCATCTTAAAAATAATTTTTTTTTGCATATGTAAACATGGTTTACAAGGTTTCTTCAACTCAAGTGGGTTTTTATTAGAACCACCCCTTATACATACATATATATATATATACATACATATATATATATATATACATATATATATATATACGCATATATATATATATACACATATATATATATACACACATATATATATAGATATAGGGGTAGTTTTAAATAAGAAGTGGTTTTTCGCTAATTAAAAAATGACAAAAACCTTAAGAAACGATATCAAACGAACTCCGATTGAGCTCATTTCAGCGGCGTTGGAACCGTCTCGTCGAACTCTACCATCTTAGCTTTTTGGGTTTAGATTTTAGGGTTTTAGCCTTAGGGTTTAGGTTTTTTTTGGGGTGGGGGTGGGGTGGGTTTTTAGGGGGGTGGGGTGGGGGGTTTAGGTTTTGGGGGGATGGGGGCTGCGGGTGGTTGTTTCAGGCTTTTCAGGGTGGGGTTGGGGGGGGTTAGGTTTTCGGGGTTGCGGGTGGAGGGGGTTTAGGTTTTTGTGGGCGGGTTAGGGTTTGATGAGATGATTCCAACGCCGCTACAATGAGCTCAATCGGAGTTCGCTTTACACATTTCTTAGCGTTTTTTAGCGAAAAACCACTTCTTAGTGAAACCTTCCCCTATTTATATATATATATATATATATATATATATGTGTGTGTGTGTAGGTCCAGATTTAACTTGAAATCACTGATTTGATCGATTACACACACACAGGCGGAAACAGTGTGTATGGTGGTGAAATAGATGATAGAAACAGTGTTGGTGAAGATAACCGGCTAACCACACTATGAATCAACACGCAAATGGTATGAAAATGTAAGAACACAGTGCATAAACAACTGTAAATTGTATTGATTCAAGAACAATGTGAAAGAGAAGGTTCAGGGTTACAGCCGCTACTCACACCCTAAACATTCTCAAACTAGGCTATTTATAGTAGTGACAGGTATCGAAACTATGTTCAATCGAAACTACTAGTTTCGATTAACCATTTTCAAGTGATACACAGAACTGTCGAAACTACCATCTATCGAAACTACTAGTTTCGATTGAACAAACTCAATCAAAACTAAGTAGTTTTGATGGCCCAGACTTAGCTAATAAAGCAGTAAATTACTGAAAACTGAAATTACATTTAATGAAATGACATAAAGTAAACTAGTCTAAAACTGTTTAAACATACAATAAATGACAACAGCTTATACATAAGATAAGACTCTACAATCTCCCCCTAAGCTGTTGCATTACTGTCTTCAGCTCTTCATCAAGCAGCTGGTCCTTTAGTTGTCCTTGGGATGAATGGTTTAACATGGAGAGATACAACTCTTTGGTAGGCCTTGGCATCAGCTTCATCTTCATCACTGTATGCCTGAATATGATTCTGAAAAAGGATTTCCAAATCTTCAGGCTGAAACTTCAACAGCTCCATGGGCTCAAAGATGGTGATGTCTTCCTTGCCCTCACACTCTATTACTGCACTGCCAATGATTGGGTCATAATACCACTTTCTGAAAGTTTGTAGCTGGACAGGTACAGATTTTGGAATGGTGATGGTCTTGTGAGTTTGGGCAGGCTTGTACCTTAAGAACACATATGGCTTGTTAGTCTTAGGCTGAAACCTAGTCTTTGAGATCTTCTTTTGAGTTTTCCTAGGCTTCATTCCTTTGAAATCATTATTGACTTGAGAATGCAAAAATTTATCAAAGTCATAAGCCATCATGACCTTCCCAGTGTTTTGAAGGGGAAGTTTGGCTAAATCCCTGAGGTCATAGAAAGGAAGGGTTTGGAAGTCAGTCATATTTTTAAAGTGCTGAACTCCCCCTTTATATCTTCTGATAATAAAGAGCTTCCTTTCTGCATCATACTTCCAGCCAATTGGAGGCCTCTTTAGCTCCTGATGCTCAGCTATCCATTCGTATGTTTTAGGAGTTTCTTCCTGAATGATTTTCCTAAACCAAGATTTTCTTGAAGTTGGAGGTTCAGGTGCAACAGAAGGTGGATCTTGTGCTGGACTTGATTCAGAGACAGTAGTGGTTGGTTCAAGAGTGACTGTCTTGATAAGATTAACCTGAACATCTTCTTCGCCTTTTTCTTCATCAGACAAGGTTTGAATTTCCTCTCCTTCTTCTGTGAAGTATCTGGTTCTCTCAGTCTCTTTTTCCTCGGTGGTCAAAATTTTTGGATAAAGATCATTATACCCATAGTTTTCAATTTCATCTAAAAGGGCATTCAGCTCGTCATCAGATGTGATGTCTTCTTCATCCAGAATCACGGTCTCTATCTCAGTAGAAGTCCTTTTCCCTTTCTTCCTTGCATCTCTTCTCTCACTTGCTGAGGGAAGGTCTAATTTTGGTTCTTTAACCTTGACTTCAACTGCCTCCTTTGTCTTCTCAGCATGGCTAGTAAAGATAATTAGTGCAGACTCTGGATTAGTCACAAGGGTAGGAGATGAGGGTTCAACTACAGATGTGGTCTCCCCCTGAGCTGTTGAAGTGGTTGGTTGTTGTTGCACAGGTTTTATCATTGAGGCTTTAAGCTGCTCCACCGCTTCAGCTAAAGCCTTGAATTCTTCTTTTTGCTTTGAGATTAGTCTCTGTTGTGTTTCAAGTTGAGTTTGTTGAATCCCAATCTGGGTATGTAACCCCCAACTTCCAGCTTCAGGTCTTTAACCTCTTCCTGGACATCATGCAAATTAGATTTTAAGCCTTCAATTTCTTCATCTTTCTTTTGAATCTTATCCTGCATTTTCTTTAGTTCAAGGCTTAAAGTTTTAACTCTTGGTACAGGAGAGGTTGAATCATGAGGTGGTAATGTGGGAGTAGTATGGATGGGTGATTGTTGTGGAGATGGTAGTGGAGTGGGTAGTGGAGTGGGTTGTGGAGTGGGCTGTGGAGTGGGCTGTGGAGTGGGTTGTGGAGTAGGTTGTGGAGATGGTTCTGGAGTTGATTGTGGAGTAGCTAATAGAGAATCAGACGAGGATGACAAATCTTCTAATCCAGTCTTGATTTTCTTTGCCATAGGCTCTTCTTCCTCAAAATCAGAACCTGACTCAACTTGCCATTTGGAGGAAGATGCAAGATGCTTTGTTCTATCATCTGAATCAAACTTGTAGTAGTCAGATCCATAAATTCCTACATCCAGAGTTCCACTTGATTCTGCAACTTCCTCCTCAGCTTCATGCATACCAGCTTCAACATTAATTGCTGGCTCTTGAATTATCTGTATTTGTTCAACAAAAGGAGCCTCTATCACAGGCTCAATGATGGGTTGTTCTTCTTCTTGAACATTAGGAATGTTTATCTCAATCTCAGCTTCATCAAGAGGTTGATTACCTTGATCTTGTTCAACTTCCATCTCTTCTTCATCAGATGATAAGATCTCTTCTTCTAGATCAGGGTCAATATCAGGAATGAATTCTTCTTCTTCACCAATAATATGACCAAACAAGGGAACATCAGCTATAGCCCTGTTGGTTCTTCTTCTTCATTAGTTACATCAAACGACACTATATGGGACTTAAAAGTCATAACATAAATGCTCAGAGTTAATGCGGAAGCGTAAACGTTAATAAGAAATCAAAAGTAATTACACGCAACTAGCGTCAATCAATATAATTAAGTAAACTATTTAAAATGTTTGAAATGAATGATATGACAGTATGACTCCATGCATGTCCTAAGTGTGCAACCTGTGACAAAGCGACCTGAGAAATATGTACGAAAAAGTGTCAACACGAGGTTGGTGAGTTCACAGGTTTCAAATTTGTAATAAGAGAGTGTTTACCAGATTATGTACATTCAATATGCATATCTATAGGTAGCTAGCCTATGTTCATGTCTTACTAAAGCGCTCGCAACCAAAGCTGACTGTTTGTGCTTGTATGCCTCCTGCCAGGTCTATCAACTCTGGCAAATGTGAGTAGGCTAACATTTCACCTGTTCGACCTCCAATCGAGTTAGCGCGACTAACGCGGGTGGGGCTTGTCAAACCCAGTAGTACTACTAAACATTACCTTTCTAAGATCCATATTAACGGTTCGATGTATGATGAGGACTTTCTGTGATAGTGTGTCACGCTTAGCCTCAACAGTAATAACATATGAATTACAATAATCTAAAATAGTTGTGTCATGTTTTCTCCCCCAACGGGAAAAACATGTAACATAATGTTTGTCTGCGTACCTGTTTCTCCCACACGAGGAAAATAAGTAAAAGTATGATAGTTGGTGTTCATGTTTGTTTCTCCTCAACAGGAAAACAAGTAAAATATGTTTGTGGGTAAGCATGTTTCTCCCCCAATAGTAAAACAAGTAAAAAGAGGCCGTGAAACTCACCTGCGTTGCGTTGTAGGTAGTATCACACAAGAGATCAGTTGGAACCACGAGTGTAAGTCTCAAACGACTTACGTATGCCCTAAAATTTATAAACACATAAATTAGGGATAAAATGGGAATTGTGACAATGACACAGAATGAGAGACGTCCTAAAGAAACGCTCTAATGATTAAGAGTAGACGAACGCGTCCACGGGAATAAAAGTTTCTTAATTTAATTATTAAGATAATTACGTTACGTGTCGAATGTCTCTAATCACAAATAATATTAATGTATAATTATATTCGTACGTTTGTACCATAAAAAAAATGGCTAGGAAAATAATATAACTAATATATTATTTTTAGAGAAATAACATTATTATTTAAAATGTGTGACAAAATAATAAAGCTATTATTTTTATTCGAGTATATTAAACGTGGGTAAATAACATAAATAATTATATTATTTATCAGTTTGAAACGTTAGACGAAGTTTATAAACGAGATGAAAATAATATCTAAATATATATTATTTTCAATTTGGAGTCACATGTTAAAAATAATATAAATATACTATTTTATACGGAGTCGGGGTTTGCAAATAATATAAATATATTATTATAAAAGTGGGTAATGATATTCGAATGAGTTATAAAATCATACCCGAGCCTACGGGTGTTTTCCCGGTGTTAAAACATATTACTATATACTATAATAATATTGGGATAGGTTTTATATTAAAAATAATAGTTTAAAAATGGTTTAAAAAAAACGGGTGGAGAGACTCGAACCCGAGTCTCTCCCCCAACAGTACACTGATCTAACCACTCCGCCTTCTAAGGCAATCGCATCAAGACTCGGATTTGAATGGTTTTAATCATGAACACCACTTTGTTCATCTCCTTAATTGCGATCGAACCAATCCCGGCCTTAAATCCATCGATTTCGCTACATGTTTGCAACAAGAGTTTAGGGGTTTTGTTAATTAATGGATTTCGATCCTGGGGGTGTAGCTAATTTCAAAAACAGCAGATTTACAGCCGTTAATTACTTATTTAAAAATCCGAACCCTAGTTTTAAGAACACAGGTTTAATTTGATCGAATTCGATAATGTTTCCAGTTGAAATCATGGGGCTTTCAATGAGTTAGGGAATGCGAATCTATCCATGCACTTTAATCGGATTGAGATTGGGTCTAAGTTAGGGTTCGATCAAATCACAATCGTATGAACCCTAGATAACTGTTTGTGATCGAATCGATAATATGAACCTCAATTAACATGGGGCTTTCAATGAGAAGAGGGTTGTGGAACTATCCGTGTGATTTAATTGCATCGCAATCGGGTATAGAGTAGGGTTCGACTAAACCCGAATGAGTATGAACCCTAGGATTCGTTCTTGATTGATTCGATTATACACCCTAATTGGCATAGGGTTTTCAATATAGAGATAAAAATGAAACTAAGGATGTGATTTGTTACCTCGATTGGTTTCGAATTGACCGAGATCGACTAGATGGGTTTCTGGCTTTGAATGGTTAGTCTCTGATGACTCCTGCCTTGTCCTCGATCTAATTGGATGGTGTAATAGTCTCTATGGGACTCGATTTAGGTGTGCAGGTTGATTGATTGAGGAATGATTCACAAACTAATGCGAAATGGTAATCACTATAGACGATTTCGACGGTTTCAACTTGAATACTGATAATTGAGATTAATTCCAATCAATGTTTGTGTTAAATGTCACAATTATGTACAACGGTCACGAATTTGATGAGAAAAGGTGTTACGGTTCCAATTTGGCTCAAACAAGCCGATTTTGACTTTAGAAAGTCAACAACTCATGTTTTAGATGTTGGCAGGATTAGTCCTTGCGATTTCATGTGTGTTTGAGTTTAAATTCTGACAGAATTAGCCCCCGAGGTTTCTAACCAAGTTAACTGAGTTAACGGGAATTTTTCGGGTGTCACATTATTGGTAAAGAGTTGAGTAGCCTTTTATTGTTTTCTCCCTTTGTCAACTCTATTTCAACACTCTTCATCTCCGTCATCAATTGCGTGAATCTATTGATTTGAGCTTCCAAATTTTCATCCCGAACATGATTGAACATATTAAACTTTTGCTTCAGTATATCCTTTCTACTTTCTCCCATGCCATAAGTTCACATAACAAAAATTTTTCGCACCCGATGACAAGTACTTTGAAAAATCGCAAACTTTGAAAAACCACGAACTTTCAAAACCGCAAATTTTGAAAAACCGCGAACTTTGAAAAACCGCAAACTTTGAAAATTGCAAACTTTTAAGACCGTATATTTCAATACCACAAACTTTCAAGACCGTATACTTCAAGACTGTATACTTCAATACCGCAAACTTCGAATGTCGTATACTTCAAATACCGCAAACTTGAGTGACCGCAAACTTGAGTGACCGCAAACTTGAGTAACCGTAAACTTCTAGATGAAGAAATTGACCGAAAACTTTGATTTTCAAGCCAAAAAATCAACCGTAAACTTCAACAAACGTGACAGAAACAAGGTCCAATACCTATCAATCTGTCCATAAACTCTTCCAAACACAAGTCAGTTCAAATAAAAGCAAAATCGGTAACTTTGATACCTCACGAGTCAAAGAAATCCATTGCAAGCTTCACCGAATGAGCGCTAAGGCTCTAATACCAATTGTAAGGTCTGTATTCCTGAGGATCTTCAATCAACGGATTCAACGATGTGTTGAACCTGACAGAAACAGACTCGACACGTGACTTGTAGGTACAAACGATTCGTATATTGATAAACCACCGATTGTCAAACGATTCGTATATTGATACAAAATGTCGCTCAACAACTCGTCTAAACTGTCGTTCAATAAGGACGAGACTCAAATGATTGTCAAACGATTCGTATATTGATAAACCACCGAAAATAATACAAAATGTCGCTCAACAACTCGTCTAAACTGTCTAACTCGTCCCACTCTCTGACTGTCTCAGTCGTCCAACCTGAATACTATTACAAGATAAGCTGTTTATAACCAAGACAAAAGTATTCGATGGGCCTGGGCCTGGACCGCATACTTCAAGTATGCTGCTGGCTCTGAAGTATGCTGCTGCGTGACTTTCTTGCTTCTTCCAATCTTCGTCATCCGAACTTTTGAACAACTCGGTGATTCTTTGATGCGTCAACCTATTATATTTTTGGTCCTTACACTGGCGACACCGATCAGACGACACTACCAGGCGACACTGTCGGACGACTCTAGTGTTGGCGACACTAACACTCAGGCGACATTGCCTATGGCGACACTAATAAATGTTAACCAATTTCACATATTGAGTTCGTACAGATCACGTAGCACTTGCCTAGCCGAAGTTAGTAAGTACAAACATTGCACCGACAACCATGTAAGTTCTAAGTCCCCATTTGTCTAAGATTTTGAGCTGGGGTGCATACTCTAATGATGTAAATGTTTTTATGGCTAAATGTGCTAAACAGCAAAGTAAGGTAATTAGGCTAAGTATAAATTACGTCCCTAAATGTATGATGATGTGTGTGTAAAACTCTAAGTGTGTGTAGGATTAAGTATCAAATACGTCTTGGTGTAACCGTGAACAAGGGTTCACGGTTTGGGTGTAATGGGTCGGCTTAGGCCGAGCACTAGTATTATGGGCTTAATATTGATTAGCTAAGTATATATATACTTGTATACCCTAACCGTATGAGGTTAGCGGTGGTTTTGATATTATTCCTTGTAATTCTGATTAGCAATACAAGTTGGTTGACATTGAATTCTTCTCTTCTTGAATCACCACACCTAGTAGATTTTGCCTTCTTTGTGTTCATCGGGATTGATTTGGAAAAATCGCCACACCTAGTAGATTAGCAATACAAGTTGGTTTAGCAAAATCGCTGCTATATTGTTGTTGTTGGAAAGGATTTTGCATTAAAAATTGTTGGAATTATCTTCGTGTTCATCGGGATTGATTTGGACTCAAAATTCAAAATCCCACAATTCTCGGGATTAATTTTGGAAACAAGTTCAAGTCAAAGATTTGATCACAGGTCAGTTCACGGGAAGGGTACTCGGGTTCAATTCACGGGTGAACTTCACGGTTAGTTCTCGGGCTCAAAGTTCACGGCTCATGTACTCGAATTCTCATTCACGGCTGGTTAGTTCACGGGCACGGTTCACGGTTGCTGATACATAGTTTTAGTTTACGGTTCTGCTTCTCAGCTTCAAGACCAGTTCACGGCCTTAGGCAGGTTTATGGGTTATATTGTGGGTTCACGGTTTTAATCTAGTTCACGGTTTAGCATAGGTTGAACTTGAGTTCACGGCACAAATTATTTTTCATCTAAGGTGTTATTCAATTTTAACAGGTTAGATAAAGGGACTAGTACTCTGATCAAGATGAATTCACAACAAACCATGAATCTCAACAACATGATAGACCTTCAAATTGGTACAAGCGCAAAACCTCCAAGACTCACCTCCGAAGAAGATTTTGTTGACTGGAAATATAGGTACCAGAATTATGTCATGCTTTTAGAAGCCAAAATGTGGAGAAGTATCATCATGAGTCCTCAGATTCCTATGTACTCCAAAGAAGATGGTACACAGGCACCCAAGCAGATTAAGAACTATACTGATGAAGACTATGATCTTGTTAAACGTGATCTAAAAGCTTTGGCCTCTCTAACTATAGCACTATCACCTGATATTGCCCATAGTTTCAAATAGTGTACTTCTTCCAAACAATTATGGGAGTCTTTGGAGAAAGTGTTTGAAGGGACTGATGACATGAAAGCCAGTAGGAAAGAGATGCTTTTATAGAAATTTAACATGTTCAATCATATTCTGGGAGAATCTCTAAAGGTACATCTGCAAAGGTTTACTAAGTTAGTAACTGAGATGAGAGGTGCTCAGATTGAATTAAGCACAAATGATTTGAATAGGAAGCTGCTGAATGGTCTCCCACAAAGTTGGGACATGAATGTTGCTCTGCTAAAAAGAACTAAGGATTTAAATGCTACTCCTCTGAATGACTTGATTTCAATAATCAAATCTTATGATCTTGATGACAAGCAGAGAAAGATGAATCATGCAAACAGTCTGAACTCAGCTGGGGCACAAAGTAGCAACAGTGCATTTATGTCCAGTGTGACTCAATAAACATCTGGATCTGGGGAAGCGGCTACCAGTCAATCTGCAACTGCCAAATCTCCTACACCAGATCAACGGGAAAAATCTACTCAACATGCAAAATTAATTGAAGATAATACCTCTCTATGCACTGGTATCATGAATTGCAATGCCGCTTTTGCGCCTGGAAATTGGTCTCTGTCTGAGATATTTACAGCTGAGTTGAATCAAATTCATCTTGTGTTGAAGAGTTGGATATTTCATGGCAACTGGCTATGGCAGTCTTTAGAGCAAATAATTTCATCAACAAAACCGATAAATTCATATGGACTGAAGATACTGTGATGTGTGTTTTATATGTAGATAAAAATATAAATATATATATCACTGGCAACGTCATCAAAAACATGATGACGTGTTTTTAATAGTAATAAATATATTCTATTTAGAGCTACATAAAATCAAGTTTTAAATTTATAAATTAAAATGATAATTACTTTAACTAAACACACACAATAGGCAACTGTACCTATTGCAGCGTAGCATACTCTGGGTAAGAACCAAGTATCGAACCATGAACACGGATCTTGCGCTATTGTCTGACTAGGATAATAAGTTGTAAGAGGGGTTTTGTTTTAAAAGAAAATAAAAAGATAAGAAATGTAATTAGAAGTATTAATCCGTTTAAGTTGTTACTCCGGTTGTTATCACTTGTTCATTAATGAAATAATTAAAGTAAGGTTGGTCATAGTTACTAGTACTAACCCTTTCGATAAGGGAGTTAGTATTTCGTAACGGAACAGTGGATACGGTCGGCCAACTGTTCCGTAATGAATATAACGGACCCTAAACGGGGTATCAAGTCCATCGGTATCTCACAAATCATTATTCGGACTAATATTATCCCTGTGACTGACGTACGTCAAGTCTTGTAACTTCTTCCGGTAAGTCGGAATGCACGACTTCCTCCAAAGGTACTTTATGAACGCTCGGACCTAACAAATTATGTTCTTAAATAATTTTCTTTACTTATAATATTATCTTAAATAAATAAGACTTTCCTTCTCAAGATCAAACCCCATGGATCCTGCTAGAAGTCCTCTGCAAGCCCACATGAGAGAAGTAAAGAAATACCGGTCGTGCTGAATACCCGGTCTGGTTATGCTCAAACGACTTGCTGAATACCCAAACCTCCAATCAACCCATATAATTAAATCTACACTAACCGGTCGTGCTAGCACCAAGATTTGTATATAGATCGTACAAACTCGAATAAGCTTCCCAAACAAGAAATCTTGCTTAAGTAACTCACAAGATTTAAGATTATTAGATTAGTTTAAAGATCACTTATTCTTGTCTTTTTAAGACAGCTCATAGTAAAGACTTTAAAAACATAACATACAAAAAATACTTCATTAATTATTTAAAGTTCAACCAATTCAAGCAACACAAGAGAACTAGCCATGAATGACCATACAAGTGACTCCACTTACCCTTAGATAATGTGTGGAAGTGTTCCAACACCAAGGGAGAGTGGGTATAGGTTGCCTCTTGTTTCACTTGAATGAAAAGAATAAGTTCATATTACAAGACTTTAAAAGAAAAATAAACAAGAAAGCTAAAACGGGCCAAAACCAAGAGAGTTCAGGCTCTTAGCAGAGCACTAAGGCCTTCACACCTCTTGGTAATGGACACCTAAAACACTAGAATGAGCTTGAAAATATGACTTCGCTTAATGATAGAAAAGAAAATGATTATGTTATTCAACTTAGATTAAACATTGTGACTAATCTAAGGACTCTTTTAAGGTCAGGTCGTCAAGACCAAATCCCTTCCTTTAAGAATGTCAACTTCTTCTTATCCTTGCAATATTTATTGCTATCAGTTCCCATGAAGCGTTGGCTATTTCTTCCTAATACATTCATTTTGATCAACTTTGCATACTCCAATTTTTCGAGTAAGTTTGATTATCTTTTGATTAAATTTTTTCACTAGCTTGGGCGATTTATTAATTTCTTTTTGGTTGCCCCCTTTTCTTTTCACAATAATTCTTCTTTTACATATTAAATGAGCTTCTTTCTTCGAACATAAGATGGATCTATAAACTTTTGGAGGATAATCATTTCTTAATTCATAGCCAAGCCAGTTTTCAACTAAAAGGGTTAAAAGATAAAAATGGTAATTTGCCGGGTTTAATGGTTTTGAGATGTGAGTTTAAAACGAAAAGGTTTAGGCTTAAAGGGGCTAACTAGGGGATAATGTTTAGGGTAGGTAAAGGAAAAGAAAAGGCTAAAGAAAATGGGTTAATCCTAATGCCTCAATCATTTTTATGCATTCTTTTAGTCCATGATCTTGAAATGTGTATTTTACACAAGTTCTAACATGCAAAGCAATAATTAGCATTCACTCAATCAAACGAAATGAGCATGTGAAATGGCGTCAAAAACTTGATGTATTCGCGATAATGCTCGGATAGGTTCAAATTTTTCTCATGGAAACGGAAGGTAAAGGGTAATAAAGTAAAAATGTGTATAAACTTATTTCTTTCTTTCTGTTGTGCTCCCTAATCTTCCCTATTTGTTTCCTTGATTCACTTCAACGGTATTCTAAATTTCTGTTTTTATAAGCTCGTTTATGCCAAATGATTTTTAAGACTCTTGCTTTAAGTATATTCAGAATCTGTTGCGCTTACAGATTGTTTTTGAAAATGTTTTTATTACTTCTATATGTATTTAATCCAATGGATTAGGTACTTTAATTATGCACTTGTAATACTTAGGACAAAATTAGGTAGCCAAATTATCAACGGGGTTTCACCCCACACTTAATTTCTAACAATATGAATGTATGCAATATGATATGTGTCATGAATAATAAGAGTGTGGTAAAACTAATACTCCCCTGATGAGACGTCATCACCATGCATGTGGTCGATTCCCACCATCACTGAAAATGTATTTCCCAGCACGAACCAAAACTTTCCTTTACCTGTTTATTCAAAGCATAAGACACAACTAATTACTTGAAATAAAAAAAAACATTAAACTAATATTCGCCAACTAGGGCGGCTGAAAGTGGTGGTGGTGGTGGTACCATATCAATGGTTATCTATGTAACCGGTAAAAAACCATGAGTGTCAATGTATCCAAATCATCTAACAAGTGTTTGGGGGTAATGGTTTTAAGAAAATGAAAATTCGGCCCCACTTCAACACTTGACTGCATGGAGCCCAATGCACGGTCGTGCATTGCCCCTATGTGACCAAATTTGACTCTTTTTGTTTTTTTATTTAGAGGAAATAAAGAAGAAATAAAACTTATACACGTAAAAACCGTCCGAAACCGTTACGCCTAAAAGGAAAATTTTTGCTTCCGAATGACGGTACTTATGTTTATTAATTCTTCTTAACAAAAATCTCGCGGTCGCGATCATTGAAGATTCCTACAAAGATAGATGTAAGTAACACAAACACCAAAATAAAATAAAAGAAAAATAAAATTGAAAATAAAACTAAAGAGAAAATAGAAATAGTCAGTCCAACGGCTTAGATCTTTCACAGAACTACCGTATCCCCGGCAACGGCGCCAAAAACTTGATGTGTGTTTTATATGTAGATGAAAATATAAGTATATATATCACTGCAACGTCATCAAAAACATGATGGGGTGTTTTTAATAGTAATAAATATATTCTATTTAGAGTTACACAAAATCATGTTTTAAATTTATAAATTAAAATGGTAATTACTTTAACTAAACACACACAATAGGCAAGTGTACCTATCGCAGCGTGGCATAGTCTGGGTAACAACCAAGTATCGAACCATGGACACGGATCCCGTACTCAACCCTCACTATTGTCTGACTAGGATAATAAGTTGGAAGAGGGGTTTTGTTTTAAAAGAAAATAAAAAGATAAGAAATGTATTTAGAAGTATTAATCCGTTTAAGGTGTTACTCCGGTTGTTATCACTTGTTCATTAATGAAATAATTAAAGTACGGTTGGTCATAGTTACTACTACTAACACTTTCGATAGGGGATTTTGTATTTCCTAACGGAACAGTGGATACGGTCGGCCAACTGTTCCTTAATGAATATAACGGACCCTAAACGAGGTCTCAAGTCCTTCGGTATCTCACAATTCATTATTTGGACTAATATTATCCCTGTGACTGACGTACGTCCGGTCTTGTAACTTCTTCCGGTAAGTCGGAATGCACGACTTTCTACAAAGGTACTTTATGAACGCTCGGACCTAACAAATTATGTTCTTAAATAGTTGTCTTTACTTATAATATTATCTTAAATAAATAAGACTTTCCTTCTCAAGATCAAAACCCATGGCTCCCGCTAGAAGTCGTCTGCAAGCTGACACGAGAGAAGTAAAGAAATACCGACACAAACCGCTCGGTCTGGTTAGGGCTCAAACGACTTGTTGAATACGCAAACCTCCAATCAACCCATAATATTAAATCTTCACTTACCGACCGTGCTAGCACCAAGATTTGTATATAGACCGTACAAACTCGAATAAGCTTCCCAAACAAGGAGTCTTGCTTAAGTAACTCACAAGATTTAAGATTATTAGATTGGTTTAAAGATCACTTATTCTTGTCTTTTTAAGATAGCTCATAGTAAAGACTATAAAAACATAACATATTAAAAATACTTCATTAATTAGTTAAAGTTCAACCAACTCAAGCAACACAAGAGAACTAGCCATGAATGACCATACAAGTGACTCCACTAACCCTTAGATAATGTGTGGAAGTGTTCCAACACCATGGGAGAATGGGTATAGGTTGACCCTTGGTTCACTCGAACGAGAAGAATAAGTTCATATTACAAGTCTTTAAAAGAAAAAAAAAAGAAAGCTAAAACGGACCAAAACCAAGAGAGTTCTGGCTCTTAGCAGAGCACTAAGGCCTTCAAACCTCTTGGTAATAGACACCTAAAACACTAGAATGAGCTTGCTATTTATAGGCTAAGATTTTGGCAATGCACGGGCGTGCAAAGTACCCTTTTTTTCACGTACGGAATCTGGCAGTACAGGAGAGTACATGGAGGTGTTTTGGGATTTGCACGGCCATGCATGGCAATGCACGACCGTGCATTGCCCTAAAACTCTCCATGTTGACTTTTTGACTTCCAGCTTTGACTTTCTATGTCCGGTTTCATTCAGTTGGCCCCCGAATACAGATTTCACTATGATTTTGAGTGTTTTCTTCATGTTTTTGCATATCCGGGTCAATTATCATGTCGGAACACAAATGAGTGGATTAGGCATCAGTTATTATCATATTATCTCTAATTGTGATGATTTCGGGGATAATTATGCGTGCAAAACATGTATAATGTACGTCATATCATAATACCCCACACTTAAAATTTGCTTGTTCTCAAGCAAACTTATGCATGATTATACCCGTAGAAGTAAGATATTGATTAAATGTTAATCCAAAGTTTTGTCCCAAATAGCTGAATGGCCTCTTAAAAACAATTATTTGTTGGTTATACCTTTCGAGTGTTTATCCACAGTAGGGTAGCAAACCCAACATACTTGATGGAACTATGATTATGCACAAAGTTACAGTCTCATAACTGTTCACTCAGCACTTGGATTAAATATATGGATTTTGTATGTCAAGAAAAACAATCAATGCTACAATTAATGCTTGCATAATCATAGGCTTGTATAGAAATCAAATCTCCACCAGTTGACATAAAATATGTGCATAAATCAAGAGGGGTTTATAAAGGGTTGTAATAATTGGCTTCTGGTTAGGGTAGGAAGTATTTGGGAAGAGTGGCTAAATGTTAAAAATCTGACTTGGCTTAATGATAGAAATGAAAATGATTCCGTTATTCAACTTAGATTAGACATTGTGACTAATCTAAGGACTCTTTTAAGGTCAGGTCGTCAAGACCAAATCCCTTCCTTTAAGAATGTCAACTTCTTCTTAACCTTGAAATATTTATTGCTATCAGGTCCCATGAATCGTTTGGCTGTTTCTTCCTAATACATTCATTTTGATCAGCTTTGCATACTCTAATTTTTTGAGTAAGTTTGATTCTCTTTTGATGAGATTTCTTAACTAGCTTGGGCGATTTATTAATTTCTGTTTGGTTGCCCCTTTTTCTTTTCACAATAATTCTTCTTTTTCATATTAAATGAGTTTCTTTCTTCGAACATAAGATGGATCTATAAACTTTTGGAGGATAATCATTTCTTAATTCATAGCCAAGCCAGTTTTCAACTAAAAGGGTTAAAAGATAAAAAGGGTAATTTGTCGGGTTTAATGGTTTTGAGATATGGGTTTCGAACGAAAAGGTTTAGGCTCAAAGGGGCTAACTATGGGATAATGTTTAGGGTAGGTAAAGGAAAAGAAAAGGGTAAAGAAAATGGGTTAATCCTAATGCCCCAATCATTTTTATGCATTCTTTTAGTCCATGATCTTGAAATGTATATTTTACACATGTTCTAACATGCAAAGCAATAATTAGCATTCACTCTATCAAACGAAATGAGCATGTGAAATGGCTTCAAAAACTTGATGTATTCGCGATAATGCTCGGATAGGTTTAAATTTTTCTCATGGAAACGGAAGGTAAAGGGTAATAAAGTAAAAATGTGCGCAAACTTATTTCTTTCTTTCTGTTGTGCTCCCTAATCTTACCTATTTGTTTCCTTGATTCACTTCAACGGTATTCCAAATTGCTGTTTTTATAAGCCCGTTTATGCCAAATGATTTTTAAGACTCTTGCTTTAAGAATAATCAGAATCTGTTGCGCTTACAGATTGTTTTTGAAAATGTTTTTATTACTTCTATATGTATTTAATCCAACGGATTAGGTACTATAATTATGCACTTGTAATACTTAGGACAAAATTAGGTAGCCAAATTATTAACGGGGTTTCACCCCACACTTAATTTCTAACAATATGAATGTATGCAATATGATATGTGTCATGAATAATAAGAGTGTGGTAAAACTAATACTCCCTTGATGAGACGTCATCATCATGCATGTGGTCGATTCCCACCTTCGCCTAAAATGTATTTCCCAGCGCGAACCAAAACTTGCTTTTACCTGTTTATTCAAAGCTCAAGACACAACTAATTACTGGAAATAAAAAAAACATTAAACTAATATTCGCCAACTAGGGCGGCTGAAAGTGGTGGTGGTGGCACCATATCAACGGTTATCTACGTAACCGGTAAAAAACCATGAGTGTCAATGTATCCAAATCATCCAACAAGTGTTTGGGGGTAAGGGTTTTAAGAAAATGAAAATTTTGCCCCAATTCAACTCTTGACTACATGGAGCCCAATGCACGGTCGTGCATTGCCCCTGTCTAACCAAATTTGACTTCTTTTTGTTTTTTTTATTTAGAGGAATTAAGGAAGAAAATAAAACTTAAAAACTTAAAACTGTCCGAAAGCGTTACGCCTAAAAGGAAAAAATTTTCTTTCGAATGGCGGTACTTATGTGTATTAATTTCTTTGGAAATTTGTCAAGCACTGATGAGTCCAAATCGTCATCCTTAACTTCAAATGTTAACTGTGTGAACAATTCTAATGCTTCTACATCGTGTGCAGAAAAAGTAGAAATACAGGATTGGTCAAGTGAGGATCATGAAGTTGATGAGGCACAAGTTTGCAATTTGAATTTAAAATCAAATAATCATAAAAACAATGCTTTTGTCAGTTCTGTTTTTAAAGGAAACAAACCTTGTGTGTATGATTTTGTTGGTTTGAATAATTATAGTATTAAATCATCTGCTTTTAAACATGTTAATGTGGGTAAAGGTACGGTCTCTGTAAAACCATCGGCTAATGGTAAAGCTGAAAAACATGTTTTTAAGAAAACCAAACATGTGATCAAGCAAACAACCTCTGTTCAAACCTCAAATGCTTCACCTAAGCGTTATACAAAGGATCAATTTTATTCTAAATATGATCATCATCATAAAAGGTTTGAACAAAGTCATGCTCATAAACACAGGAAACCTGAGCAGGTCTTCAATAACAAACAGGGTGGTTCATCTCATCAGTGGTCAAACAGGTCAAGCTTTGCACCGTATTCAAAGAAGCATTCATGTTATACTTGTGGAAATGTTAGGACATAGTTTGTAATGACAAAAGCTTTGTAATAGTTTATATCTCATGTCTTTATGTTTTTGTAATGTAATATGTTATAAGTGTTTATGCAAGTTATGCTAGAGTCTAACTTGTTAAGTTCGCCTAGTCTAACAGAGGCGAACTTGTTAAGTTCGCTTAAGTCTATCTGAGGCGAACTTGTCAAGTTCGCTTAGTCTGTTAGAGGCGAACTTATCAGATGTCTATAAATAGGGTTTACAGAGTCAGTTTGAAGAGAGGATTAGAAATAGTGAACAGAGTTGAACGATTGAGTCTGTAAACTCTATTGGAATACAAGCGTGAATGTTATTTACTTGATTGTCTCTATTGTCTTTTGTGTATGCAATCGTTGATTCGTTGGATTCCGCACTTCGAGTTAACGACACGTCTTATCACGAGAACGATCCGTAGAAGTGCCTTGAGGACCTACAAGTGGTATCAGAGCTTATGCTCGTGATTCTTGGTGATTTGAGACGGTTTTGTATGCAAATTGACAAGAAATTCATCATCTTTGAAATTTTCATTTTCATGGAGTTTTCAAGCTTCATTTGGTTCTGATTTGGTGTTTTTGAAGAGGATTTTGAAGAAATTGATCCGATAGAAAGGTTCTAATTGAGAAATTACACAATCCTACGGTTTGATTTTGACTAATTCCTTCAAATCAGTGAATTATGGAGTTTTATGTTGATTTTTGGTTCGCGGTTTCTGGGCTAAACTGTTCTTGATTTTGATTCTGCTGAAGGAAGCGAACTTGCTGATTTGGTGTGCAAGCGAACTTGTCAAGTTTGCTTCTCACAAATTAAGCGAACTTATTTTTAGGCGAACTTAATAAGATTTTCTGGATTCTGGTTAAGCGAACTTATTAAGTTCGCTTCATATTAACTTCGCTTGTGTATCACAGAAGCGAACTTATTATCTTCGTCTAAGGGTAGTGGGTGTTCAACACTTGGAAATTTTTCAGGAAAATGGCAAATATGGTACAAGTAACAAATATGTTCAATTATGATAATGAGATTGGTACATCTCAAAAACCGCCGAAGTTGTTGAATCTTGCTGATTATTCTAATTGGAAAGATAGGTTTGATCAGTTCGTATCTTTTACCGATACAAGTCTCTGGATTCCTATTTTAGAATGTTATACGCATCCGACTTATTCATGGATGGGAAAGGATGATGTTCCAAAGCCGGTGTCAGCGTTAACTACTGAAGAAAAGTTGTTGTTTGACAGGGAAAAGAAAGCGATGGCAAGTATTTCGATGTCTCTTTCGAAGGAAATATATCATAGTTTCAAACAATTCAAGTCTTCTCAACAACTGTGGGAAGCATTACGGAAAAGATGTGAAGGTAGTTTGGATGTAAAGAAGAGTAGAAAAGAGTTACTGAAGAAGCAATTCTTGGTCTTCAAACATTTTCAAAATGAATCCTTGGATAATCTTGCTACCAGATTCTATCATCTGCTTAGTGAACTGTCAAGTGCTTCTGTGGTGTATGAGACTGAAGAAATTAATGATAAGTTCTTGGAGGCATTACCATCAAAATTTGATGTGTATACGATTTTGATAAAAGAAAACACCAAGTACAAAACCATGTCTCTTGAAGAAGATCTTGGGAAGATTCAGTCGTATGACCTGAATATGAAGAAGAAAGAGACTAACATGGAGCATATCTAGGATCCTTCAATGTATTTTGCCAAAACTTCTGGTAAAACTGGTTCAGGAGTTGCATTCTTTTCTGGCGATGCTCAAGATTCTTCTAATGATTAGTGTTCTGGAGTTCCTATTCATTCTGGTCATTCTAGTCATTCTGGATTTTCTGCGACTACAGCTTCTATATCTTCTGGATCTCATATAAATCAAAAGGTTGCTGATGATTATCTAGCTATGTTTTCCTCATTCATGGCTTCGTATGAGAATTTTATTGGAGGGAAAATTCATTATCCTGAGGTTATTGAAGAAGATTTCAGACAGATCGACCCTGTTGATCTGGAAGAAATGAATATCCAATGGAATATGGCCATGTTGATGCGTCAAGCAAAGGATTTCTTGAAGAAAACTGGCAGAAAGTATATTGGGTCTAATTGTCGATCACGCATGGGATTTGATAAAACAAAAGTGCGTAGTTATAACTGTCAAGAGCATGGTCACTTTGCTAAAGAGTGTGTGAAGCAAAAGGTTGAGTTTGATTCTCAGAAGAAGCAGAATAATTTTCAGAATAATCGTAATCAGTCACATGGTTCATCTAGAAATTCAAATCATGCATCTGCATCATCAACGTTGGTTGCTCAGAACGATGAAAACTATGACTGGGGTATTCATCTAGAAGATTTAGTGAGTGCCGTAAGTCAAGCCTTTGTAGCAGAAATTCATTCTGAAAAATCAGAAGAGGTGATTGATGATGACAGTTCGAGTGATGGTTTGAGTGATGGTGAAAGTGTGCAGATTATTGATGAAGAGATAGAACAAGTGCAGAATATTGATTCTGATGTTGCATCAGGTGTTGCTGAAGATGATATTGTTTTAACACAAAATGCTTCAGATGGTGCTGATTTAGAGAATATTCCCATTGCCAAAGTTTTCATGGCAGACATGTCTGATCCGTCAAAGGTAAAAGACTTTGTTTGTCATATTTACTGTTCTAACTGCATTACTGTAAAAGATAAATTGCAAAAGGTCATGGATGATAACACAAACTTGATTTGTGATATGAAATCGATGCATTCAGTTAATCAGAAACTAAAAGATAATGATAAATTGTGCATCGATAGAATTGAGTCTTTGAAAAGAGACTTAAATTCTCTGGGGTTAAAATATAAAGAACAAGCTTATCATCTGGATATGGCTTATGCTGAGATAGAAAAAAGAAATGAAGTTGTTGCTCAAAAGAATAAAGAAATTTCTGACAAAGAGTCTGAGGTGATCAAACTTCATAGAAAGTTGGAAAATTTTGAAAATTCTTCTGTTGTATTGGATTATTTTAATGCTAATGCTGATCCTACTAAGAGAGTTGCTGGGATTGGATTTGTTCCTCCACCATTTAATGCAAATTATGTGGTTGAACCTGAAATCATACATGAAGAGGAAATAGATCCAAAAACAGTGTTGAAAGTCAATCCGGTAACTGGCGAGGATATGGTTTATGAATCTAATTCTGAGGATGACGTATTTGATGAGAAGAAGGTCGAAGGTATTCCAAAAGAGGTGAAACTTGATGAACCAACAGTTGTAAAAACTGTTACCCGTGATAGATGCATTCTGACTGAACCTGATGAGGTGAAGTTGTTACACCTAAACTTTCCCCAATTTTACAGTCAAGTGGTTTTGTCACTGCTGGTCATCAAAAGGTGCATTCATCAAAGGTGCCTACACAGGTTTACGTTCCAAAGAAGTCAGTAAACTGTTCTAGAAAATCTTCTGAAGTTTATTCCTCTGATGTCTCCTCAAACTCAAAGAATACTTCTTATTTCAGAACTTATAAAGAAAGAAGAGTTTGTTTTCATTGCAACGAGGCTGGTCACATTCTGGTCATTTATCCTTATAAGAACTAGGGAAAATTGAAGACTGTTACTTCACAACCAAAAGTGGTGAAGATTCTGAAAAGAACATATGAAAGAAAGTCATCATTCAGTTTAGAGAAAAATATGTCCTGTCGATCTTTTGTTAAATCCTCTGGATTTAAACAGCATGATAAATTGAACTCTAAATCATTTGTTTATCAAGAGAAACTTGAGATTCCTCATGTTAGAATTTCAAAAGATTCTCAATCTGAAGTTAAATTGTCTAGACCACAAAGGAGAAGACGAAACAGAAAATTGAAGAAAATTTTGAAAACATCTGAATCTGATAATAATATATCAAATAATGCTTTTCAAAATAATCAAAATGTGTCTTCTTTGAAAAAGTCTGATGGTGAAACTTCTATTCCAAAGGTTAATGATAACATTGATTGTGAATTGCTAGAAGTTGTTTATTTTGATCAATCTGGACGACCCAAGACCACAATGGCTTGGGTTCCTATTTCTAACTGATTTTCGTTGTTTATGTAGGGACAACTAAGGAGGAATATCAACAATACATGGTATGTGGATAGTGGTTGCTCTCGACATATGACAGAGAATATTAGATTGCTTGAAGATGTTAAAAATATTGATGGAGGTTATGTCGCTTTTGCGGGTAATAAAGCGGGTACATAACTGGACAGGGTACTTTAAAGAATGATAAAGTCAAATTTGAGAAGGTGAATTATGTGGAGCAGCTTGAACACAATCTTTTGAGTGTATCACAAGTTTGTGACAAGAAGTTTTCGTTCCATTTCAATAATGCTGGGTGTTATATCTTGAAACCGGGTTTCGTTATTCCTGACGAATGGATTCTCATGAAGGCTCCGAGGAGAAATGACACGTATGTCCTTAACATGAGTGTCGCTACTACAACGGATTCAATTCCTACATGTTTACTCTCTAAGGCGTCGGAATCAGATTCTATTTTGTGGCACGTGAAGTTAGCTCATATCAACTATCGGAAGATGAACTATATTGTTAAGAATGATCTGGTTCTCGGTATTCCGAAGATGAAATTCTCAGTTCCTGATGATTGTATTCCTTGCAACAAGGGGAAACAACGAAAGAAATCACACAAATCTAAATCGAAGAATTCTATCGTAACTCCTTTGGAGCTGCTGCATATGGATTTGGTCGGACCGATTAGTATCAGGAGCATTGGTGGAAAATCATACTGTTTGGTAATCACTGGCGGTTTTTCTAGATTTTCATGTGTTAAGTTTCTTTCTTCTAAAGCTGAAACCACTGAGTTGGTACAATACTTAATCCTGGGTTTGGAGAATTTGTTCAATCTGAAGGTCAAAAGAATTAGGAGTGACAATGGCAGCGAGTTTAAGAATAGCAAGATGGGCTTATTCTGTCTACAAAAGGGAATTGATCATGAATTCAGTGCGCCATATGTTCCACAACAAAACGGTGTTGCTGAACGAAAGAACACGACGTTGGTTGAAACAGCACGCACGATGCTTGCAGATTCTATGCTTCCAGTTACTTTTTGGGCTGAAGCTGTGAATACTGCGTGTCACGTTTTGAACAGGGTCCTGACCGTTAAGCGACACAACAAGACTTGCTACGAGTTGTTGTATAATCGAAAGCCGAATCTGGATTATTTACTACCTTTTGGTAATCCTTGCACCCTGTTGAAAGTTCGAGATGTCCCAACAAAATTCAGTGCTAAGGCTATTGAAGGGATTTTTCTAGGGTATGTTGCAAATTCTACTACCAAGAGGGTTTATAACAAAGAGACGCGTCAAGTTGAAGAATGGTTCCATATTGACTGTTCAAATCGGTCTTTACCTTAAATGGCGATTGGACCAGATTGGGCATTTGATTATGAAAACTTATTCAAGTCTTTTCAATTACCTTCTGATATTTCTCCTGATGAAGCTGCTGTTCTCTATGATTCATGTCAGGATGCACAGCACAACGGCTTTCTACCAAATGCAGTTCCACATTCATCGGTTCCATCTACTTCTGCTCCCGATCCTAATGTTGCTTCTTGTTCGGGACCACAAGATTCAGATAGTGAGAAAGACAGTGCTATTTTTCAAGATTCTTCTATTGATCCTTTGTTGGGTGATGATCCATTACCTTCGACACAGGATTCGGGGGAGATTCCTACAAATTTAGACTCGAAAATTCCAATTAATCATGATTTGTCTTATCAATCTGATACAACTCATGTTTCCATCAAGGAACTCAAAGATCATCCGGTGACAAATATAATCGGGAATTTGCAGGATGGAGTGAAAACACATGCTATTGTTGACAATACTTGTTTGTATACATGTATTAAAGATTCTGGTGTTCTTGATGATTGCTCACATTCATGTTTTATTTCTCAGGTCGAACCCAAAAATGTTGAAATGGCTTTAAATGATAACAATTGGATAGAGGCCATGCAGGAAGAACTTGCTCAGTTTGACAAACTTAAGGTTTGGAATCTTGTAGATCTTCCGAAGGGTGTGTATCCTATTGGTACTAAATGGGTGTTTAAATGTAAGAAAGACGATCGAGGTGTCGTGGTAAGAAACAAGGCAAGATTAGTTGTCCAGGGTTTCAATCAACAAGAGGGAATTGATTACACCGAGGTTTATGTGCCTGTTGCGAGGCTTGAAGCTATACGGCTGTTTTTGGCTTTTGCTTCTTATAAAGGTTTTAAGGTGTTTCAATTGGATGTGAAAAGTGTGTTTTTATATGGAAAGGTCAAGGAGGAGGTTTATGTTTGTCAGCCGCCGGGGTTTGAAGATCCACTTAATCCGAATATGGTTTTCAAGCATGATAAGGCCCTCTATGGTCTTCATCAGGCTCCTCGAGCATGGTATGAAACATTGTCTACACATCTTTTGGCAAATGATTTTGTTCGTGGCAAGATTGACTCGACCTTATTCATAAAGAAATCAGGGGGAGATTACCTACTGGTGCAGATATATGTGGACGATATTAATTTTGGCTCAACAAATGAAGGATTATGCAAAGATTTTGAGAGTGTTATGAAGTCGAAGTTTGAAATGTCAGTTATGGGAGAGTTATCGTTTTTCTTAGGTTTACAAGTAAATCAAAAGGAAGATGGTTTCTTTATTCATCAGTCCAAGTATGTCAAAGACATCTTGAGCCGGTTCAAGATGGAGGACTGTACCCCATATGATACTCCGATATCGGTCAATCATAAGTTGAATTCTGACCCGGATGGAAAAGATGTGGATTGTCGACTTTACAGAGCAATGATTGGATCGCTCATGTACTTAACCGCTTCAAGGCCAGATATAATGTCCGTTGTGTGCATCTGTTCCAGATTCCAGGCAAAACCAAAAGAATCTCACTTAATAGCTGTAAAAAGAATATTTCGTTATTTGAACGGAAAACAAAGATTGGGACTATGGTATCCACATGGTTCTAACTTTGATTTCAATGCTTATACTGATTCTAATTTTGGTGGTTGTTGTTTGGACAGGAAATCTACAACAGGTGGTTGCCAGTTCTTGGGTAATCGACTTGTTTCCTGGCAATGAAAAAAGCAAACCACAGTCTCCATTTCTACATGCGAAGCAGAACACATCGCTGCTGCAAGTTGTTGTTCATAGATCCTGTGGGTACAACAACAATTAAGAGATTACGGTTTGAATTTCACAGGAACCCCTATGCTTAATGATAATAATTCTACAATGTCTATAACTAATAATCCTGTTAAGCACAGTAAAACAAAGCACATTGAGATTATATATCATTTTATTCGTGCTTATGCAGAGAAAAGGTTGATTGAGCTGGTAAAGGTTCATACTGATGATAATTTTGCTGATTTGTTTACCAAGGCATTTGATCGTACCAGGTTTGAATTTCAAATCAAAATGATAGGTATGATCAATCCCGAATAAAAGTTTTTCAAAATCAGATTTTCATGGAAAATTTTGTTTTTAATTTCTTTTATTGCTTTATTACATTTCTGCACTTTAAATTTTCAGTCAAAAAGTTTTTAATATATAAAAAGTCAAAACAAAGTGAAAAATATAAAATTTGACATCATTTGAAGTTAGAGAAGAAATGATAGTACATCAGTGATTAGTTCATTTCACACGACCTTAGTAGACCTTTGATTTATGATTGATTAAACTGAGTTGATTTGATCTAAATTTCAAAGTCTGTATAAATGAGAAATGATAGTGTTGTGAATACTCTAATCTTGATAATTTTTTTAAATTTGTGTATGAGGTTTGAAACTTGAATTGTCAATAGACTAGAAGTGTTTTGAAACTAATAGTAGTGTGAAAATTAAATATGATATGATTACATCTGTGATTTGAATCCATTATATGTCTGGGTGTGTGTGTAAAAGATCATTATCAGATAAAGAATATATGGTTTTAAAGAATTTCATGAGACCAATATCGAATTATATCTTTAGCATAAATCTATTTCAGTTCACATTACTGCCCATGCCCCGAAAAACATGCAATGTTTTGTTAAACTAAGATATGCTTTCAAAAATCTGTTGAAACATATATTAGCCCTGGGATCAGTTAGATACATCATCTAGTCTGACTCCATTGAATCTTATCCAGATAATAGTTGGATCCTCATACCTGAATATGTTGATTCTCATTATACAGCCAATTCATTAGAATCTTCTAATTCTGAATCATCATGATTCTTATATCCTTTGGGATCTGTTTCTATTCTTGTGCTAAATGAGATAATTTCATCTTGGAAATTGATCTAATCTTAAAATAAACTGTAATGTCTTGAAGATAGTGCAATTTTTTTATTTCTGTTTGGCATATATGTGGGGTACACGAAGTTTTTCATCTAAATGGTACTAAATCACATGAATTTGGAGAATAAACGCTTATAGTTTCAAATCATATAATATTGACAAATTTAAGAATTCATGCTTTATATTACAAATTCGGTATGAATAATTGAGTATTTCATAACCTGATCTCATTTATTTTGAAATTTATCGCGTATCATTTCAAATATTATTCAAATACTGAAAAGAATGTATAAAAATGAAAAAGATGTAAAGCGCACAATAATGAGCTGGATTGTTTCATATCATAGGTTACCCTTGGTTATTGCTAAAATGTGTGATGAACTACTCGGATACTAATATGATCGTTTTACTCATGATGTTCATTCAAAAATATGTGATTTCAGTTTATACAGATAAAAATCCAAAAAATATGTGATTTCGTTTGTACAGATAAAAATCCAAAAAATATGTGATTCCGTTTTTATAGATAAAATTCAAAAAGATTTTGTTTTTTATTTTTCATGAAAATTCTAAGCTTTTATTAAATTGTTTGGGATTGGATCGAATACTTGCTGCTGACGGAAGTTCAAGAAGTGACGGGTTGAAAGTTGGTAAAAATTTGATCAAGGGAAAAGTTGAATGAAAATTCTAAGCTTTTATTAAATTGTTCAGGATTGGATCGAATACTTGCTGCTGACGGAAGTTCAAGAAGTGACGAGTTGAAAGTTGGTAAAAATTTGATCAAGGGAAAAGTTGAAGTCATTATGTTCGCCTAACTCTGGTGAAGCAAACTTAATATGTTCGCCTGTTGGTGAAGCGAACTTATTATGTTCGCCTAGGGCTAAATAAGCGAACTTAATCTGTATAAGGTTTTGTCCAGGCGAACTTAATCAATCATCTTCTTCAAACTTTCAAGCGAACTTGTTCTGTGTGTCGTAATTTTTTGAAAATTTTAAAATCAGTGATTGTTGGGATGTTTACCGGTACATTCTGGTTCGGATTTGAATTGCGATCATTACTAAGGTAGTTTTAGTAGTTTTCATTCGTTGAATTGAGAGATTTTAAGCTTTTTCTTTCCGGTTTTCGTAAAAAGTTTAACCGAGACATTTGTAACCTAATTGCTGCTATATCTGTATTAAATCTACAAATTGAGTGTTGTATTTGTTTCATGAGTGCTAGTAGATGTCATTCCTTTGGTTAATTCTGGGTTACATCATCGATTAAACGATATTTGATTTTTGTTTGGAATTTGAAACGGCAGACTAGTTCAGGCGAACTTGTTCAAGCGAACTTGTCCAAGTGAACTTATTAAGTTCGCCTCTTGCAACACTAAGCGAACTTATTAAGTTCGCCTAGGGGTCAGAAGGGTTTTTGGACTTGTTAAAAAAATTTTTTTTGGTTGTTTGAAAATTTTTTTGTGTTAAATTTTTTTTGTTTTATTTTTGTTTCAAATTTTTTTTGTGTTTGTTATTTGTCTAATGTGTTTGTTGTCCAAATATTTTTCAGATGGCTCGTCGTGTTGAATACAAACATGACCAGGTGACATTGTTAGATCCTAACATGTCAGAGGCCGTAAACTTTCACAGAATTATTGGATTTCTGAATCGTTCACGACTTCGTGTCGCATTATCTGCAGATCCATACATTAGTTTGGTGTATATTCAGCAATTTTGGGACACAGTTCATCAAGATACTGACGTTGAACCTCATGTTCTTCGTGCCACTGTAAACAATATAGAGATTGCAATATCGGAAGAAACTATTCGTGCTGCTCTTGCTCTAGGTGGTGCTGCTGATGATCCTATATCATATCCGAGTACATTGATTATGGGATGCTTTCAGAGGATGGGTTACCGTGGAAGACCTAATGATACACAAGCTCGTAAGGGTGGTTTGGTTGGTGAATGGATATATTTCATGCATGTGATTATCCAATGCCTATCTCCTCGTAAAGCTGGTACAGATGGATTAAAGACTGCTCTTCAAGCTGCTATGGTAGCTTTGACTTTGAACAAGCGGTTCAATTTTGCACGTTATGTTTATCGGGAGATGGTATGCAAATCACACCTGCTGAAGGTCAAGGATTTCTTATGTATCCTCGGTTCATCCAAATGATTCTGAATCATCTTCTTCCTGTTCTCCCACAACATCCGATTCGATTAACTTTGACTCCGATGTCCAAGCGTATCTTTACTGATTGCACTAAGGTGAAACAACATAATGCAGCGTTGATTCCTGTTAATACTCCATTGTTTGGTCACTTAATCAATCCTGATTATGTTGAACCACCGAATGACAACTGGTTTCATCCTGATGAGATAGCTCAAGTACAAGGTCTGAATGTTCAACAACAACAACAACAACCTATTCAACAACCAGTAATAGTTCAACAACAATAAGTTCCCGTACAACAACAAATTCCTATTCAAGAACAAGTTCCAATTCAACAAGCTCAGGTTGATATACCTGTTAATGAACCTGTTCCAGAAGAGGTCGTTCATGAACATGAACAAGATCTAGGGATGAATATGGATGATTTTGTTGATGACACTGTGAACTCACCCATTCATGAAGCTGAAGGGAATGTGGTGACAGATAATGAGTCGAGTTCTAGCTCAAGTGATACGATTTTACCTATTTCTGAAGAAACTGAATCTGATGAATCTAGAGATTTTTCCTCAGATCATTATGAAAGGTTGGCTAGTATACCATTGGCTAATGCTGGTAAACGTATTAAATCTACAGCCAGAAGACAAAGACGTAAGTCTGTTCGGGATCCTCCTTCCGGATCAGTACTTGGCAAAAGAACATTGGTGGATGAGAGTTCTGATGGTGATTTTAATCCGGATCCTAAAACTCAAAAGCTTATGTCTGCTTCAATTGCTGCTGCTCAATCTTCACAGGGTGTAGAGGATGCTACTTTTGTGGCTTCCTTAATTGTTACTCCTCCAAGTTCTAAAGATCAATCTCCTGTTCTAACTCCTGTTCCTCCTGTGGCTATTCCTACTCCTAGTTTTTCGGTTCCTCAATCTTCGGCTGGTCCTTCCAAGCCTTATGATTCTGATAGGATTACTTTCCTTGAATCTCAAGTGCTTGCTTTACAAACTCAGGTGGATACTCTTGTATTTACTGATACTCAAAGACAGCTGGTGATTCAGACTCAAGCTACGCAGATTGCTGCCATGCAGGCATTAGTGTCCAAACTTGTTGAGCGTCTTGACGCTCAGGGGGAGTTAAGTATATGTGATACATGTCACACTGAGTCTATTCAAAGACATGATGATGAAGACAATGATCCTTCTGGTAATATTGAGGGTGATCGTCAATACGCTGACGTTAATTCTATATCTAAAGTTCAGGGGGAGTCGACATCACAATCCATTGAAGGAAACAAAGATACTTCTGGAGTTAATGAAGAAGAAACATTATTATTGGAGTTCTTTGCAGAGTCTGGGGAGGAAGAAGCTGAAAAGATAGCATGTCTTGATGACATTGATGAATTATTCAATGACATAGAAGATGATGTGTCGGATAATGAAATAGAAGAAGGAGAGATAGTGGAGATAGAGATAGAGAAAGGTCAAGATAAAGTGATTTATGAAGGCTGTGATGGTCTTAATGTCCCTTATAACTTCATCCAAGATGATGTTATTCCTGAGTTCACTTATGAAGGAGTAACAGATTCTATGGACTCCTTTGAAGACATCACACTGCCTGAAGATACTGTTGATTCTAAGATTGATAATGATGATGAAAACATTCAATCCAATAAAGATGCTGAAACTGATACTACTCACACTGAGTCTCCAAAGGTGAATGAAGAACCTGTGATGTACAGAAATACAGGTATGACTAGAGAACAGTGGAGAGAAGTTGTGAATAGCTGGATGACGGTGCTACCCAAGTCTCAAGCACAACCTGCTCAGAAAGAAAAATATGTGAATAAAGAGAGGTGTGTAGGAAGAATCATAAGTTGGTTTTATGATAATGACACAAAATTATTTGCTATTAAAAGGTCTGATGGTGTTCAGTACTTGATCAAGTATTTCAATACCTTGCCAAGGTGTGAAATGAATGGTCTAGCTTCAAAGCCACTTATTAATAGATCCAAGATTGGTTTAGCTGATGTGATTGCAAATCTGATCAAGAGAGAAGGTGGTTCGGGGAAGTATGAAAGGCTAAAGCCTCAAAAAGGAAAGAGAGTGAAGAACATAGATCAAAAGACTGGGAAAGTGACCTGGAAGTACAAATTCAAACTAGTACGTGCTGTACACAAAATACCATTGAAGAAGATTCCTCAAGATTTCCTTGGAAATATGAAATGGTGGTATGTCGATGTTAATACTGGTGAAGCACGGATTGAAGATAAAGACAATATGGTCATTGTGTGTTTCTTTGACGCAATGAATCTTATTAACTTTTCAAAGAAAGATCAGAGGATGTTGAGAAAGAATGAGATCATATATACTGATGAATGGAAAGAACAAGGGTTGCAGTACAAGAGAGTGTTGGAGATATGTAGAAGATATGGAGTGCATGCAGGCAGCAGATTACCGGATAATTGGAAGAGCTCATCATAAAGACAGAAGACTGAAGATCAAGCTATTGTCAAGGGGGAGTCTGTTAGGACATAGTTTGTAATGACAAAAGCTTTGTAATAGTTTAGATCTAATGTCTTTATGTTTTTGTAATGTAATATGTTCTAAGTGTTTATGCAAGTTATGCTAGAGGCAAACTTGTTAAGTTCGCCTAGTCTAACAGAGGCGAACTTGTTAAGTTCGCTTAAGTCTATCTGAGACGAACTTCTCAAGTTCGCTTAGTCTGTTAGAGGTGAACTTGTTAAGTTTGCCTAATGCAAGTCAGATGTCTATAAATAGGGTTTACAGAGTCAGTTTGAAGAGAGGATCAGAAATAGTGAACAGAGTTGAACGATTGAGTCTGTAAACTCTATTGAGAATTAGAATACAAGCGTGAATGTTATTTACTTGATTGTCTCTGTTGTCTTTTTTGTATGCAATCCTTGATTCGTTGGATTCCGCACTTCGAGTTAACGACACGTCTTATCACGAGAACGATCCGTAGAAGTGCCTTGAGGACCTATAGGAAAATCTGGTCACTTAGAAAGAAACTGTGTACATCGTCCATATGTGCCTTATTATGAACAAAATCAGAAGACTACACAAAGAGGGGTCACTCATTCTAAGCTAGTGAAGGCTACATAGCCCAAGGCATTGAAGAGTCAGTCACCATCTGTTAAGCCTTATGATGGTGATTGGAATGTTGCAAAGGGAAACAGACAGACTTATTTTGAAAGACAAAAAATTAAGCAACATAAACAAAAGGAGAAACCTAAATCTCCTATTTCAAAAGA
The DNA here is from genome assembly GCA_023525975.1 of Smallanthus sonchifolius. Classification (NCBI taxonomy): domain Eukaryota; kingdom Viridiplantae; phylum Streptophyta; class Magnoliopsida; order Asterales; family Asteraceae; genus Smallanthus; species Smallanthus sonchifolius. The sequence goes on along the minus strand of CM042033.1, from coordinate 54,883,903 downwards.
AAGAAAAGCTTCTGTTCCATCTAAGCCTGTATGGAAAGCTAAAGAAAAATCTGAGGCAACACCCCAAAGTGAATCTAACAGTGATATGTGTCTGCAAGAAGTGTCTTATATTGATGCATTAGGAATACCCAGATCTAGTATGGCATGGGTACCAATGACTAATTAATATCCCATTTCGTGCAGGAACAGCCAAGGAGGACTGTCAATAACCTATGGTTTGTTGATAGTGGTTGTTCCAAGCACATGACATGAGACATATCTCTACTTCATGATTTGTAGAATTTTAATGGAGGATATGTTTTCTTTGCGAGAGGTAAAGGTGGCAAAATAAGTATGAAAGGTAATGTGGTAAATGGTTCTTTAAGTTTTGATGACGTAAGCTACGTCTCTGAGCTAAATCATAGTTTGTTGAGGGTTTCCCAAATTTGTGATAAAAATTATTCAACACATTTCACAAATAAGGAATGCTTAATTTTAAAAATGGGCTTCGTAGTGCCCGAGGAATGGATTTTGTGAAGAACACACCGTAAGGGAAACTCATATGTTATTGACATGAACAGCAAACTTGTTTATGAAAATACATGTCTTTTATTAAAATCAGTTGAAACTGATGCTATGTTGTGGCATCGCCGTCTTGGAAATGTTAATCTGAAAAATCTAAATCGGATTGCCAAGGGTAATCATGTTCGTGATCTACCTGTCAAGGAGTTTTTCTCAATTGAGAAATGTGTTGCATGTGCCAAAGGGAAACAACACAGGAAGCCCCATAAGTCAAAGTTGTTCAATTCAATTGACTGTATTCTCCATCTACTTCATATGGATCTCTTCGGTCCAGTGAATGTGATGAGCATCGGGCAAAAGTCTTGTTGTTTAGTTATTACTATTGATTACTCATGATTTTCTTGGGTTTTCTTTTTTGGCTAACAAAAGTGAGACTGCAGAGCTTATTAAGAATTTCATCATTTTGGTGGAAAATCAAAGAGATGTGAAAGTAAAGGCTATTCGGTGCGACAATGGAACATAATTCAAGAATGCAGTCTTGAATCAATTTTTCACTGAAAAAGGAATAGCCAGACAGTACAGTGCCGCTCGTACACCTCAACAAAACGGTGTAGCAGAGCGAAATAATAGAACTCTCATCGAAGCTTCTAGAACAATGCTCTCTGAATCCAAGCTGCCACTATTCTTCTGGGCTGAAGCAGTCAACACCGCTTGTTAAATGTTGAATCGGGTTCTTCTCAACAAACATCTACAGATGACTCCATATGAAATTCTCTATAATGAAAAACCACGGGTTGGATACTTCAGAGCTTTTGGATGTCCATGTACTGTCCTACACACGGAATCCACTCCAAAGTTCAATGAGAAAGCTGATGAATGTTACTTTGTGGGATACGGTTCGAATACCACAGCCTACAGAGTTTACAAGAAAGTCACCAAAGAAATCAGATAGTCAACCTATGTATACTGGTAGGAGCAAAATCCAACTGATGCAGAATATGGACCGGCATGGTTATTTGATTATCATTCTCTCTTTAAATCATTTAATGTTTACACTGATGTGATTGCAGGAACTGATAATGATTCTTTTGAATTGAGTGACGAAGATGACGGTCCATACACAGGACCGATGCTGACTGTTGATCCACCGAAAATTCTAAGGCCAATTTCTATTGCCGCTTCATCTTCTTCTCCGGAGCCGATTCCTGATGTCACAAATGTCTCTAAGGGTTCACCTGAAAACGTTGAGGACTCTACATCTACAGTAAATGAAGGTATTTCTACACCTGATACTGAAGGTGCCTCTCAATTCCAGGAGCCGATTCCTGATGAAAGTGTGGTCGAGAAGCCGATTTTCGACAACAATGATGAACCCGATGAAGAAACACAAGAGAATCTGACAAATCTGTCGGTCACAGTTCAAGTTCCTGAAACTCCATCTCATCGGATAAGCAAGGATCATCCGGTGAGCAGCATCATTGGCTCATTAACTGAAGGTGTCAAGACTAGAAGCACAACTGGGGATATCAACAGATGTCTTTACTCCTGCTTCATTTCTCAAATTGAACCAAAGAATATCAGGATGGCTCTACTTGAGCCAAGCTAGGTGGATGTAATGCATGAGGAGTTGAACCAATTTGCCAAGCTCAAAGTATGGGAGTTAGTGCCATTGCCACCCGCAAGAAAGCTATTGGCACGCGTTGGGTGTTTAGAAACAAGCAAGATGAAAGAAAAGTGATCATTCGGAACAAAGCTCGACTGGTAGTTCAAGGATTCTATCAGCAAGAAGGGATTGATAATGAGGAAGTGTTTGCACTGGTTGCTCTTCTGGAAGCAATCAGGATTTTCTTGGCATATGCATCTTATATGAACTTCATAGTTTATCAAATGGATGTCAAGGCAACATTTTTGTATGGGAAAGTAAAGGAGGAAATTTATGTTAGTCAACCACCGGGGTTTGAAGACTGTGATCATCTAGAGTACGTGTATAAACTAGATAAGGCTCTGTATGTTTACATTAGGAGCCTCGTGCTTGGTATGCCACTCTGACAGACCATCTGCTTTCTCATGGCTATACTCGAGGAGCCATTGATCAGACCCTGTTCGTTCGGAAGGTGGATAATGATCTCTTTTTGGTGCAAATCTATGTGGACGATATCATCTTTGGGTCCACAAATGATTATTTGTGCACTGAATTCAGAAAGGTCATGGAAAAGAAGTTTGAGATGAGTGTTGTGGGCGAAATAACGTTCTTTCTTGGTTTGCAAGTGAAACAATCGAGTGACGGTACTCTTATTCATTAAGGGAAATACGTGGATGATATTCTGGAAAAGTTCAAGTTTGCTGATGCTCAAGCTGCTACTACACCTATGTCTGCTCGGCCAGCTCTGGATGCCGACACAACTGGGGTTGCTGTTGATCAGAAACTCTATCGATCTATGATCGGTTCACTGATGTATTTGATGGCCAGTCACCCGGACGTCTTGTTTGCAGTGTGTCAGTGTGCCCGTTATCAGGCCAATCCTAAGATGTCCCATTTAACAGCTGTTAAACGTATCTTTCGGTATCTAAAGGGCAAGCCTCGGCATGGCCTTTGGTATCCTAAGGATTCTAATTTTGACTTGTACGCTTTCTCTTATAGCGACTATGGAGGGTGTCAGCTTGATATGAAATCTACAAGCGGGGGATGTCAATTTCTGGGAGATAGGATTATTTCATGGCAATGTAAGAAGCGACATACCGTCTCCACCTCCACTGCTGAGGCTGAATACGTTGCTGCATCAGCTTGTTGCTCACAAGTCATCTGGATACAACACCAATTGTTGGATTACGGTTTGACTTTCCTAAACACTACAATTTTCTGTGATAATGATGCTGTCGTGCTTATTGTTAAAAATCCCGCACAGCATTCCAAAACCAAGCATATTGATATCAAGGTGCATTTTATCCGGGACTGCTTTGAGAGAAATCTCATCTGTCTTGAACGTGTTGATTCTGACAACAATGTTGCAGATATTTTCACAAAAGCTTTTGATACATCTCGATTCAATGTGCTTGTAGAATCCCTGAAAATGATTGGTTTTAAAGATTGAAAAGGTCACAAAAAGATTTTTCTATATAGTTTAAATTTGTACATTGTTTTATTCATTTTTTATGCACAAATTTAGGGTGAGAAATAAAGAAAAATACAAAAAGTGTATGCTTTATTTTTACATTAGAGTCAAGAAAAATACAAAAAGAGTCAGCTTTAAATTTTTATTAGAGTCAAGAAAAATACAAAAAGAGTCAGCTTTAAACTTTTATTAGAGTCAAGAAAAAATACAAAAAGATTGTGCTTCTGTTTGAGTCGGTCGTTTGCAAATAAATGGGAAGTGATATGAATGTTCGTTTCTTAAGGATTAGATCAACACATGTAAGGCACTAATTTGAAATGACTAGGATCTATGTTGAATATGTTGATAGGCTCTGCATGTGATACACTTGAACTAAATAATCGGGTGGCCTTAGTGGAGAACATCTTATAGATTAGTGTAATTAGTGATTTCCTGTTAATAATTGAAAACTTAAACATAAAGGTTGATGAACTGTGGATAAACCATGCTTTATTGGGATTGCACAAACCGAGACCCTTCACAAAGGGGTTACGAGCTGACTTGGTATAAGTCTGTGTATATAGTATATAAATAAAAGACATGCGTTGTCAGGAAAAATGTGAAAAGACACTCAATGAAAGTGCAAAGATAATCTACAAAGCAGAATTCTGAGCAAAAAGAAACGCAATGTTAATGTCGTGCATTAGGAACAAATTTACAAGATATGTCTAAAGGCGTACATAAATTTATATATATATATATATATATATATTATTTTTTCTTTTGAGCCATGGTGACTAAGATAAAAGGTCTTTGACAAATTCAGGATACATAAGTTCGTCGTGCTGTATTCATGGGCAAAATTTTGATATTCCTAAAATCAGATCACAAACCCGTACTAGTTATGCTCAATTAGTTATTATTTAAGTTCTCAAAAGATCATAAGGAATGGAAGGTTTACCTGATAAGATGTGGATGTAAAATCCATGTTTTTTCAGCCATATTTTTTATTTATTTATTATTATTAATTTATTCTATACAATACTAACACTACTTTCAAACCTTGTGCTGGTCCCATATATTATGCCACACCAATTATTGTTTTAACACATTAATCCAAATTCTTAACCTTGCATTTACATAGTGTCCCTCTAATATGCATGACACGTGTATACATATTTGTAAATACATATACACCTTGTTATGATAAATATATATATAAGTAGAACATAAGAGATTTAACCATGTAATCATACTTTTCATTTTCCCTTTATTGTGTATTTATATATGCATTTAATTATATATATATATAGGATTATACTAAATAAACCAATCCTATAACTTCGAGCTTATAAATAATTATAAAAATATAAGACTTTTGAGTTTAAAGCATGCATTTACAATTCCCTTATATATACATATAATTATTTTTAAATAATTCTGTAATTATGTACATAAGCTTTTGATTATAATAAATAAACCATTTCCTCAATTTGTAAACCTTATTAGGGGTTACTCCTTATAAAATAACTTAAATAAAACAAATAATAAATTAGACATTTATGAATTTTTATAAACCATTCTTTTTTTATTATAAATAATTAAAATGAATATTTAAGCAAATGAACAAGATTTTGAACCGTCCTTTACATTTAAACCCTTCCAATTCATATGAACCCTGATTTGAACCCCTCACCTTTCCAAGTTGAACCTCCTTCCAAGAAATTGAACCTTCCCGTTGGGTAAAAGCCCTAAGGTTTCGGGCTCATATTCGTGAACTACCAAGTCATATATCCAGTCTCACCGGTTAAAGCTCTTGACCTCTATATGTATGGTCGCGGGTTCGAGACCCACCTCGCACCATTTTTGTTTCCCTCGGCTATAAAAGAGTCGGCCCCCCTTGGCTCTTCGATTAAAACAATAAGGAATACCCCCTAAGTCATTACGAGGCTGCTGGTCTAGTGGCTGTGTGAGTATGTCCTCCTAGGAACCACCAGAGTTCAAATCTCACAACCCACAGGATTTTTTTTGACACGTTTTTCAGCACCAATCTGTTATAGAAAAATCATTTTTATAAACTTATGGTTCCTTCAATCAGCCTTATAAATTTAAAGTTATTAAAAACCATTCATTTGTTCTATTAGGGCTAAAACCTAATAAATCTTAGTTAAAAATTTACATGTTTTACTCTAAACAAATGTTTATTCAAAACCACAAGCAATAAAATACTTTTAGTACTTGAACCAAATTATTTTATAAACCCCTTATCTCGAAAGGGAACTTAACAACCTATTACATATGTTATTTTTATAAACCTTTCTAACATATTTTGAACTTTTAATTATTAATTAATTTTGGTTAATTAGTTGTCTAATTAAAACTCTTTATTTCAAAATTTGATTTAATTATTTATTTAGAACATTATACTTTAATTGGTGGTTTTTGATTCTAACCCTCTTTTAGAACACTTTTTCATAAAGATTACACTAACTAAATAAAAGAGTTTTATGTATCTATATATCTAGTTATCTATTTATTCAACACATTATTACTCACGTATTTATTCACAAGAGTAAACTAATTATTTAATTGTTTATTTATAAACAAAAGAACACAAATTAGTTACTCATACATACATTTACTTGTTTACAAGATAAATGAGATCCTTTACCTAGTTCCACAATCATTTACCAAAGATTTCATAAACATTATTTGAAACTCACATCGTCATTTTATGAGGAAAACCCACATCCATCTCTCTCCGCATTAGGATTCCTTTTAATCATTGGGAACCATCATTGATACAATTATACCATTAACTCATAGGTTAGCCTTGTTACTTGCTTGAACGTTGTGCAACAAACAACATGCTTGTGTGACATTCAAAGCTATTCATTTCAAGATGAGTTTCATAGCCCCCTTTCTCTTTACTATTGTTTACAAATACTCCGGGTGGAACATGTTTACATACTATACATACCAAATTCAATACTATTGTTCTCATGCTAATGACTACGTGCTTTATGTCTTAAACTACTTGGCGACCATACGTGTGTTCATGTTTAGTATAATCATTAACTTGCGAGGCAGACCTAAGGTAGTATCTTTTATGATTATTTATACGGGAATCTGATACCATACTTAACACAGACCTTGGCGGGTTTTGTGTGTACCATATTACTACTTATTTTCCAAAACACAATCGGTTGGATTGTACATACCAGTTTTCCATTTACTACGGTTTGATTGTACGCTTTGGAACCTTGTATGTTTTTACATTTATGCCTTAGTTTATGCTTTGAACATATTGAATTTCAAATCCTTTTTTCAACTTTTGTTTGATGTTAAAACTTATGCTACTCACCAACTACTTGTAGTTGACATTTACTTACATGTTTCAGGTGCCCCTATTTGAGGACCATGCTTGATCACATAGGGCTATGGACCTAGCAATAATAATTTAATTTTGTTATGTTATGAAGTATATGTTTCAAATTTCCCTTTGTAACGAATATTTAATTTTGATGATTAATTATAGTAACGCATTTAATAGTCAATCATGTGCTTTGGAACAACCGTGTCAGCCCCGGCGTATAATCCGCTGCCGGCCGGGGTGTGACAGTGGGGTCCATTAAAGTTCATCAAGAATTCACATAAATCATAGACAAATAGTTACAGGTTTCTAAGATATGAGTGTGGCACCCATTGAGTCATAAATAATTTTACCAAAACATGATACCTGAAATCACGTTGAAAAACTTAGGATTGACATTAAAGCATGAGTTTAGAAGGATCTGAATATTGCCAATTTACTTGACATGTCTGAGTAAATAAATGCTGAAAAGTGTTCCTTCTGTAGAACGATATGATCCCATTGCAAACTTCCTAAAGACTTGTTGTTGATAGAATGTATAGAGTTGGTTCCTTATTTTTATTTTATTTTTGTCTTTATTTTGTCTTAAAAAAATTTTAAATCTTTATTTTCAATTTTGTGTTATTCTATTTTATTTTATTTTAGGTCTAATTGTGTTTAATCATAAAAAATGACATAGTAAATCTTTAAAAAACAATGCATCTAAGGGATTTCCTGTTTATCAAAGTTCACGGGTGTTGGGTGTGGCCCACCAAGGTTCACGATGGGCCCTCAATATTGCAAGCCGAGTGAAAAGCTGGGTACTTAAACCCTCTCTTAGGGTTTTAAGTTCACGGCTCTCACAAAAGAAAACATTACTTTGTCTCTCTCGGTGAAAGCTTTTTAAATTTGTTGCTTGATCTTCTTCTCTTTGGCTCGTTGACAAGTTTTGTTGTAGGTATAAGGTAATACTCACCTTCATCATAGCTAATTTGCTGAGTTGATACCATGAATTCTCAAATTTTGACCAAAATCCTTCAAGCGAAGGAACCCATGTTCTTGCTCTAAACATTTGCAGGTAAAAATTAAATCGAGAGGATGTTGAGGGTCAAAACTGATAGGCCACCGTGTGGATAGTGTTTTTGATCTACAAATCTGAGTTAAAGACGGCCGATTTGGAAGTTAGAACCGTTGTATCAACACCCGGAAGAGGTTCACGGTTGCCTATTCAAAATTACCGTGAACCTATTGAGCTTCCCCGTATACGGCTGATCCTCTCGTAAACCCTTGATCAGTCGTGAACCTCAAAGGAAACCGAGAACCATTGGATAACCGTAAACCCATGGGATACCGAATACCCTTGATTTCCCGAGAAACCTTGTGACTTTAATTTTATTATTAATTATTAATTATGGTTCTAACTTATTAAGTTTTGTGCAGATATCACCGAGATGAGATTTGTTCCTGATCATAATGTTTGTGCATTCATTCTAGATCCACCCGAGGAGTACGAATACTTCAGATTTATGGTTGTGTGGTTTACACTTTCCCCCCATCAACTTTGTTGTTATGGAAAACCCCATCATCTATAGAAGCTTTATCCAAAAATTCTAGGAGACAGCTTCTATCAACCCTAATGACAATGGAGAAGAGTGTATCTTAGGTACCATCCAGAATAGAAGAGTTAAAATATCTAAGGCTGTGATTAGAGATGCAATGCAATTTGGTGATGAAGTCGGGTATCCAAAAAAACTGGTTGCGGATACATTTACTCCTGTTCTCCTGAGAATGGGGTATGAAGGGAACTACCCCCCAGTTTACAAGAAGTTATTGAACCCCTACTGGAGATATCTTGCACATGTGTGCATGGATTGCTTATCCGGAAGAAAGGGTGGCTTTGACGAACTAAATGCCACTATTTATTCTGCTATGGTTGCCCTGACCATGAGCTGGAACTACAACTTCTCTAAGATGGTGTTTGAGGAGTTCAAAAGCATTCTGAAGGGAGCTAAGAAGGACATATTCATGATGTTTCCAAGATTCCTACAGATTATTCTCAACAAGAATCATGCTGATTTGGTACCTACAATGGAAACACTTGATCTAAAATCCATGGGTCCGATGATTATTAAGTATATGAATGTGAATAAACAAGGTAAAAGAGTGTATCAGGGGCTGCATCCCCTTGAGAAGTTTGGTAGATTCGCTGCCTTGGAAGATGAAGTACAGGAAGAGCCGGTTGTTCAGGTTGAAGTCGAGGTCGCTGACGATCATGTAGTTCAGCAATTACGGCAACCACGGTTAGAACAACAACAACAACAGATAGAACCTCAACCACAAGAGCCAGTGGTGCCTGAGTCAGACAATTCTGAAGTGTTATCTTCATCAGAGAGTGATAGCACTCCGAAAAGACCACTAGTACCCATCAATCGGTACGTTCGGGAAGTGGAAAGCAAAAGGCGTCGAGTTGATATTCCTCCTCTTACCTCTTCGTCTAATCAAGCCGAAACCGATCCAGAGTACACACTGGATCAAGATCTTCAATCCAGACCAAGAAAAAGAAGAGATCCTAAAAGTGCTCGTATGTCACAGACACAAACACCCATACCTACACCAACACCAACTCCAGCACCTTCCTCATCCACACAGTCACCACAAGCACCACTACCCACCTCAACCCTACCACATACATCATCTCATGTGAGCCCTAATATTGCCGCTTTTGACACTGATCATTTTTTTGTGTCATCAGTTGAAGCCTACAGAGCTGAGAAAGCAAAGGGCAAGAGCCATGTTGAAGCTTCTACTCCTGGTCTTGTGGATCCACACATTCTACAGGAAAGGGTATTTGCCTTGGAACAACAAGTAGAAGAGCAAAATGCAAAAAGCATGTCCTTATAAGCCAATCAGGGCTATCTAACTGCCCTCGTGTTTGAATTGAAGAAGAAATTAGAAGGTCGAGAGGCCAAGGATACTGAGAAGCAAGATGATGGAAATAATGAAAATGATGATGATAGTCAGGGAGGTGGAGATGCATGGGGAAGTAATCAAGGGGATCAAACTGGTAATAATCAAGATGATGACCTTTATGATTTCAATTTTGAAGGGAATCCTGATGATGATCAAGATGATATGTTTCCTGATGACGTGAGCAAAGACAAAGACACAAACCCCATTGATGCATCGAATGTAGAAATGTTTGATAGTTCTTCTGATTCAGAGCTAGAGGGACTGAATCAAGACATTGATGATGAAGTCAATCTAACCAGCTCAACTGCTGAATTAAATGAATCATCTAATCCAGGAACAAAGACAAGAAAAGAACGTCCTTCGGGGATGTTACCACCTGGTCCACCTATAGAAACTCATGTTACAACAAGTATTGATGGATACTATTCAAAAAGAGGTGACAGGTCGGGGATTGCTTCCTGGCAATTTGACGAAAAGAAGAACATGTTCGTGGTGAAGAGGAACAGTGGTAGACTGGAGTACTACAAGCATGCTAATGACTTTAGCTCCTAGACTAAACTAGATCTTCGGGAGTTAAATGAAGCATATTTTGTCAATAGAGGAAACGTTACAATAGCAAACATGTTTTATAACTTTCTTAATCAACAGTGCCTGACAAACTTTGCCGGTATGAAGACCGTTGACTCAAATTTGAAGAAAGCAAAAGGTGTCAAGGACTCTCATACTGGTAGAAGTGTGTATAGCGTTATCTAGCCAAAAACAAAGATCACTAAGAAAGTTCATGTTCACAAGAAAGTACCTATGAACTCACTGAAGGACTTTCAGTTTTGGGCTTATGATCCAGTTTCTGCTGAAGCTATGAATGTGACCAAAACTACTGAGTTTAGAATTATAGATCCTTTCGATCTATCAAAGTTTGGTGAAGAAGACATAAATGTGTTGGCAAGGAATCAAATCAGAAGTGATCAACTGTTTGAACAACAAGCAAAAATCTTTACTGTAGCAATTGTTGTTATCATAAGAAAGAAGCTTTATGCGGGAAGTGGAAGCCATAACGAAGATATCAACTTATGAATGACAATTGATAGATTAATCCTAGGGGGAGATTGTAAGACCCTAATTGTGTGTAGGATTAAGTATCAAATACATCTTGGTTAGGCCGAGTACTAGTATTATGGGCTAAGTATATATATACTTGTATACACTAACCGTATGAGGTTAGCGGTGGTTTTGATATTATTCCTTGTAATTCCGATTAGCAATACAAGTTGGTTTACATTGAATTCTTCTCTTCTTGAATCACGACACCTAGTAGATTCCGTCTACTTTGTGTGAGACATTGATATCGTTTGTGTTTCTGTTCGTATTCAAAGATCCATCGATTATATTGGGAGTTACAGTGTGTCTATGTGCCAATATGGATGATATAGTATACAAAGGGCTTACGTGTAACGTGCCACCATAGTTAAAGTATAAAAAGGGGCAAAACGTGTAAACGTGCCAACAAAGTAAATGATGAAACGGTGCCCACGTGGTAAACGAATGTAAAGAATAAAGAGATTGAACATACTAATAGATTAATCTAATTAATTATGAAACGGTCGTCTAAATGGCAAACGGATGTTAATGACTTAAAGAACGATACGTGTAACACGTGATTATGTGACAGCTACTTCGGTAGACATACGAAACGGCTACTTTGGTAGACAGACGAAACGGCTACTTCGGTAGACGGCCGAAACGGACTACGATGGTAGTACGATAGAAATGGTTACATCGGTAAACGGATGAGAAACGGGCTACTACGGTAGACGGATGAAACGACTACGACGGTAGACGAAAGTACGGACTGTTACATTGCGTGTGGCAGACGGATGTTAGACAGCTACGACGGTAGACTGTATGTTAAACGGACTACGATGGTAGTACGGAAGAAACAGTTACTTCGGTAAACGGATGAGAAACGGCTACTTTGGTACATGGATGAAACATCTATGACGATAGACGAAAGTTATAACGACTACTTCGGTAGACGAATGTATGAAACTTGGGTGTTTAAACAAAATGAATACGCTCTATTTTAATATAGCATTTAAAGTAAAGATCATGATGCATGTGTCTATGTGCTTAAAAAATATGAATACGCTTTATGTTTATATAAGCACATTATGATTAAAGATGATTAATGAATGAAAACGTACGATGATTTCTTGAAAGATAAAACTAGAACTCACCAGCGTTAGCTGACTTTTAGTATGCATCTCACGTGATAATGGAAAGAAAAAGATATGATGATCATGGGCTGGCTGGATAGCCGATTGGCTGCTCGACTCGAGACTAACTTCCCGATCTATGTTTATGAATGATTTTATTTGACAATGATGTTTCAAGTTTTAATTGGTTGACATATTTATGTTTAGACGATGTAATGAATTCCGCTGCATGAATGTTTTAATTTTAATGAAATTCCAGTATTAGGCTATATGTTTATGTGTAAATCCAACGAGTGAGACTTTCCGGTATCGGGGACTTACACTCTCTCTTGCTTGTTTACGACCGAAGACACACAAACACACAACACACACACATGCAAAACTCTTCAACTTCCTCTAAGATCAAACTCCTTTTCTCTCAAGTGTTTTTGAGTGTTCATAACAAAAATACAGAAAGTTTTCGGTTTCTAGGGGCTATCACGACACAAAGGTAAGACCACCATGCACAAAGTTCATCATCTTCATCACTTAAACCTCTTTTACACACCTAGAAACCCTAATTTCGGGTTTTGATTCTTGATTCTGGTTCAAGTTTTTTTAATCACCAACTTTTGATACAAAACCTTCATGAACCTGTTTACAAACGATTTGAATCTAAATATATGGTTTTAGAACATAAAATTTTGTGTTAACGTGAAGAACAATCTATAAACACACATATGGTGTACAAGTTCTTGAGTTTTCTTGCTATCATTTTTGGTTCAATCATGTTGTAGAGGCTCATGTTGAGGATCATCTAGCTAAACTAACACCCTTGATCAAATCATTGACCCTAAGAAGCAAAGGTATGATCTTAAAAACTAGTTACCTACTTGAATTAAGCACTTGTATCTTATTTTTGTGATGAATTGTGCAAATTTGGTATTTGAGTTGGGGTATTCTTCGAAATCAGTAGGTTTTAGAAAAAAAAATTTGAAATTTGAAAGTGGAAACTAAAAATTCGGATTTATTAATTAAATATTAATTATTTATTAGTTTAGTAAAGGAAAATTGGGAATAATAGCTATGGGTGTCCAAAAATCCCCAAAATTTTATAGAACGTTTATCTACTATAAAAATGCTTAAAAACAGAAATTTACTATTTTTGGGATTTTATTTGAATTAAAGTGTATTAAACGAACCCACTTTCCTAAACCCGGCTTTCTTGTTAGTTTCATGGTCTGACATTTTTATTGGAGACTTGTATGGATGCGAATAGCTTACTATAAAAATTTCATAATTTTTGGGCACTTGTGCTACATATAATGAATTCCTTGCTTAATTAGATTAATTAATGAATTAAAAATGAATAATACGTTAAAAATTCAGGGAAAAATAAGTTTTTGACTTTATACAGTAGCTAGATCATATAGAAATTGGAATGAAATATTAGAATTTATATTATATAGAACTTTATAAATAAAAGTGAATGAATAATAATTTTAAATGGAAAAAGAAGGAAAATTGGATAGTTTTATAAAAATCCTTTATTTTAAATCTGAGTTTATATATATATATATATATATATATATATAGGGGTGAGTTCACTAGAAAACTCATTTTCATGAGAAAACCAAAAAATTTCTCATTAAAGGTGATGTATATGTGTAGTACACTCAAAAACCTAACCCCCACCATTTTTTTTGTTTTCACTACATTTATTATTAAAATATAACATAAAAAATAATTTATCTCTCCAATTAATTCATCCATTCTCTCTTAAATATTTCTTTAAAAAATTTATACACGTGTAAATGGTAAACACTTACAAGTGGTAAACTTATACATATGTATATTTTTTTTAATATATGAAGACATGTAAATTTACATATAAAAATTCATTTTTTTATTTTGTATTCTAATAATAAAGGTAGTAAAAACAAAAAAAATATAGTTTTAATTTATTTTTTGACGAGTTCTCGCGAGTTTTTAAAATATTTATGAGTTTTTCAAATGATCTATTCCCTATATATATATATATATATATATATATATATATATATATATATATATATATATATATATATATATATATATATATGATATATATGTAAACATAAATATTTATAACATTAAAAGCTATTCTTTATTAAAATAATCATTTAGTTAAACTTAGGGGACTAAAATTGTCATTTTTGAAACTTGAAGGACTAAAACAGTCATTTCACCAAACTTGACCAAATTACAAACTTTTAAACCTGATTATTTGTAATTAAAAACATAACTCGTGAACACGATTTTGAAACATAAGTACAATTTGAAATCTTTACAAACATACGTTAATAATTAATATGCTTATTTTAGGATATTGAGTGAACTTAGACAATTTTTCGTTAGCTGGATATCTGTAATGCCTCAAAGTTTCAAAAGTTTAAACACGGTTATGGCTCAATTAACTAGGTTTAAAGTTAAGGGTAAAAAGGGGTATTATACAAAACTTAAAGGACTAAAGACGAACAAATGGTTCTAGAGGGACTAATATGGGCAATATGCAAAGATGATTATTTTAATAACCTAATTCCTACATGTTGCAGCCGCCATCCACATTTGAAACCTATTCCTGGTTCGTTGGCCGAAATCAAGAACGCCTTTATTCCCTCCACCGATTTAAACCCTAATTCGTCCACTACGCATCACTATTTGCTCGGTCACAGCGGAGGAGCTCCGGGGGGCGACGAAGAACAGCATCATGACAAGGCAACGATGAAAGAGAGAGAGCTGGTGGCGCGGGTTCAGGACTGGACGTCGGAGGTGGCGGGCGGTGAGCTTCACAGCGGTGGTGGTACGGACTGGATTGTGGGAGGATTACAATGGAGATGATGGTGATTATGTTTCACTGCAGAAATGGCTTCTTCGGTGGCGGAAAGTTCCACAGTGATGGTGAGCTTCATGGTGACGAGATTACGGTGGTACGAGTCACTCTTTCCCTTCCTTGCGTCGTTCTTAGCCCGGTTATGCCTCACCCCCGATTTTCGACAGTGATGATAGGTGGCTGCGAGTGAAGGCTGGTAGGGAGCAAACAGCTTGGGAGGAACGTTGGCCTGCTAGTTGGAATCCTTCCCATTCGTCTAAGGTGCAGATTTCTTATGGTTTAAGTGAGGAGGATGAATTCGGCCTTAAGGGACTGTTTTGCATACGAAAATCAGGGCCTTGAGAGTGTCAAGTGTTTGGTGTAATTCAAGTAGGAGAAGGCTGTGATCGATGGTAATTAATTCCCAGGTATGAGCATGTCTTTATTCCGAGTGAGTCGGTCACGGTTGGGTTAAAGAACTGAGCTAGCCTTGAAGATGGTGGCTGTTACGGTTCATGGTGGTTAAAGGGTGGTGGTACGAACAGTGGTGGTACGAACAGTGGTGTTAGCTGTTATGGCATGGTGGTGACCTCACGGTGGTTGTTAGCTACCTTAGGGTGGTCGTGGTGGTCATGTTGGTTCACGGTGTAGGGTGGAGGTGATAAGGTGTTGATGTTGGAAACAACCCGGTGGTGGATAACGGTGGTTTACGTGAGGATAGTGATGGTGACAACGGTGGTCGGAGGTGATGGTTCATGGTGGTCATGGTGGTGGTGACGGTTTCACGACATGAGAACGAGGAGAGTATGACGAGGGTTAACGACAAGGAATTCCTTTAGTTGAGACCGGCGTGTCGAGACGAGTTCGCGAACCTTTCAATCACCCGATTCGGAGTCCGTATGGTCGAGTTTCGGGTACGATACAAGTTCTTATTCTAGACGCCGCGTCGTGGAGGTACATTCCTTATAACCCATAGAATGTTAATTATTATCGGCTCGGATTATAAATACCGTATTTGAGGAGGACGTGTAGAGATCTATTTTGACAAACAATTAACGACACATAATTATAATTATGTACTTTTATTAATTATCGCTCTTCAAACGTATTGATTACATTGTTATTGATGCTAGTAGTTAAAACACGATTGATATGAATTACTGTTGATTGATTTGAGATGGAAATGGACAATCTAAATTGTCTTTAGACCAAAAGCAAACGGGGCTCTGTCCGATTTTCGTTAGAATTAAATGAGTGTATTTTACCTAGACGTCCTCATTACGGTTTGGGTTGTTTGAGAAAAGAACTAGTTCAGGCGAATTTAGCATGTTCGCCTGAAGCATGGATGGAGAAATTAGCATGTTCGCCTAATGTAGAGGAGGCGAACTTACCATATGTTCGACTAAGTCAAAGTGGCGAACTTACCATGTTCGCCTAAGCCATGAGTGGCGAATTTGCCCAAGTTCGCCAAACCCTAAAGATAGATATTTCCAGTTTCTGTTAGGTTAGTTACCTTAACTTATACGAATGATTTATCCAGATTGTGCGTGACATAATTTTAGCGGTAGAGATCAATTTAGGCTAGCATGTCAGGTGAGTTCTAGATCCCTTCTTTTAAATGTTTTAATGACGTTTTGGGCTAGTGTGTATATATACGAAACGATGTTTCTGAAAGGGGAAAATGAAATGTGTTAATGAAATGTTAACGAACGAGATGTTATTTAATAAAACATACAAATGCTTTAACTAAAATGAGGTAAAGGTTTTTATGAAAGTCACGAAATGAACAAATCTGCCACGTGTTCCTACGGGAGCTAAGGTATGTATGTGTGTATAGGCCTTACCCTTATGGGGGCCTTTATGGCTGGCTAACGGTTGTACAACTGGTTGAGTAAAGGGTGACGACTATCCCCTATGGGATTACCGGGATCCCTAAGGTGGGTACTACTGCCTAGGAGGGAGTAGTGCTTTAGGTGAGGTGGGTACTAATTCCTGGCAAGGAGCAGTGCCCTAAGTGGAAGTATGTGCTATCCTTGTGGTGTCACGCCTAAGGTGCTGGTGTCGAATGGCCTTTGGGGTGTCGGGCCCTAGGTTTCTCCGCCTGTCACACCCCGACCGATAGCGGAATCATCGAGGCGGACATTAAAATGATTGTTCAAAAGCACATGGTAACTAAAGGTTGCATAATTCATTAATTTAATTTAAGAAACAACAAGATCCAAATACAATACATTTCAAATAACCTAGTCTAGTTCAAAACATTGATTTATTTAACTAGGTTCATAGTCCTTAAGTGGAGAAATCTTCAGCAAATAGTCACATATCCAAACCTGAAACATTATTCAATCAAGTGTCAACTAAAAAGTTGGTGAGTACATAGGTTTAGTAAATCCGGTAATTAGTAGTGTAAATCGTTTTGCAACTCATTGTTTACCTTGTTAAACATAGTATATATGATGTAACATTTATTTAAATCACAATACAAACCGAGTTTGACACGCTTGAACAGAGCACAACAGCTAAGTCCGGTATGTTTGAATATAGTTACCCATTATATCCGATATGTTTGAATATAACACGCGGTCATATCCGAGTATGCAGTAATAAACACCCTAACCGGGTGGGCTGGTCAGGCACAATAGATCTATCAATATTACAGTTGGTTGTCTTGTGTATAAATGTATGTACATTCAAAGAATAAGCATATAGTCTCATGTATAACACGTATAAACAATGTGAGTAGCATGTATAATGTTTCACCCCAAAACGTATGAAAATGTAAAAATAGGGGCTATGTAACTCACCTTGCAAGCGGGTATTTTTCCACACGTGTAGGTGATAAGTATGTGGAAGCCTAAGCACGTTGATACCCTATGTAGACAAATGGGTATTATTGTATGCGTATATGTGTGTATTTGTATTTAAATGTATATAGACTTTAATATAATTTTCCTAAATATTTATTTGTATAACGTATGGAATTAGAATGTAAAATTTTAACTTATAAAGATATATATATATATATATATATATATATATATATATATATATTGTTTTAAACAAGTATTATTATATTTAATGTATTTATATAATAATACAAATAAAGGAAAAGTCTTTATTTGACAAATCATGTTGATATTAAAATTTATTTAGAAATATTGCTAGGTCTATATAAAAATGAGACATTTTATATATTAATTGTGTTTTAATAAGTTTATAAAAATGTTACAAGATTTATAAAAATATAAGACATTTTCTATGTAAAAATGTGTTTAAATAATATTACAAGGTTTATAAAAGTACGAAATATTTTATATAAAAATGTTTTTAAATAATATTACATGGTTTATAAAAGTATGAATATATTTTATATATAAAAAATAATATTACAAGGTTTATAAAAATGGAATAGTTTATGGATTGTTTAATTGGTTTTAAAATAAACGAACGATCAAACCGACTCGTTTTAGTTTTTAGTGTATACAAATGATATTAAAATAAATTAAGAAAATTAAATAAAGTAAAAAAAATGACAACAGAGGCAAAATGAGGTTGGGCCGGAGGCCAGGAGACTCGAACCCGCGACCTTATACTCATCGCACACGACACTGACCAGCCGGGCTATAGCCCATCGCTGGTCAGGAACATGTTACTTAATTTATAACTACTAAGGGAAATGACCACTGGTTCTCGGCAACGACCAGGATTGGTGTCCGGGCAACTCGTTTGGCCGGGAATCAGTGGGCTATGGTCAAGATGGCGATTAGGATTGCTAGCACTAAGTTAAACGAACGATAAGGGACGAAAAACAATGCTAAAAACCTGGACTGTAGTGGTCTGCGAGGTTGAAACGAAGGCTCGAAGAAGTGCACAATCTGAATTCGGGTTCCGGTCCAAATTGAAACTTCAAAAGGGCTGGGGAGCTTCGCCTGGGTGTCTCGAACACAATGTTATCCTTAATTTGGAGAGAGAATAGACAGAGATGGAGAATGGTGCTCGAGAAGGACCGTCCATGGTTTTTATATCCGAAGATGAATTCGATGGTGAGACACGAAATTGAGCACGCCTACACACTGGTCTGGTTATGCCAAAACTGTACAGACGTCTAGCAGAGGTCGAGGTCCAGCCGCGTGGGTGAATTGCGGCGTTGACATTCGGGTCAAATTGAGCGCGTGAAATTCTGATGATGAAAAGGCAAATTGGTCGGGGGAACGAGGTTGCACGAGGAAGGCGAGTACAATGGTGCAGGTTTTAGGCATGGAGGTGTAGAGGGACAAGGCTGTCGGGCTCGCCGGAAAAGTTTCGGTCCGCCGGACAAAGGAACAAGGCGACCGGATAAACGAATTGTGTTTTGACAGTTTTAGTCCCTGGAGTTTGTTTTAACACGATTTAACCCTTAAAATAAATACTGAATGGATCCTTGTAGTTTCATTTGACCAGAAACAACCCCTCAACCGATTTTAGCTTTAAATCCTTTCAGTTTGTTTATTTACAAAGCAACCCCTGAACTTTTATTTAAATAAATTAATTAAATTCCTTTTAAATCAAATTAATAAAAAAATGTTTTTAAACTTTATTTTATTATTATTATTATAAATAATAATTTTTTTTATAAGAGTTATTAATCTTATTAAAATATGTTATTTTATTAGATATGCAACTTTTCAAATGTAGAAAAAAAATTTTATATAAAATTTTATATTAGTTTTTAAAATTATAAAATTCTTATTAAATTAAATCCATAACATAAAATACCTATTTATAAAATAAATTCTTACACTTTATTAAAATAGAGAATGATTACATGACAGTTTTAATACAAGTACGAGAACGAAAATCCGAAACGTCACAGTCTCCCCAAGTTAGAGGAATTTCGCCCCGAAATTCAATAATGGAGGTTATGAAAAGAGATGTGGATACTTGGTCTTCATTTGGTCTTCACGTTCCCAAGTGAACTCGGGTCCACGCTTAGACTCCCAACGGATCTTGACGATGGGGATGCGGCTACGCTTGAGTTTCTTGACTTCTCGGTCCATGATTTCCACGGGTTTCTCAACAAAGTGCATTTTTTCGTCAATGCGCACTTCGTCAAGAGGGATGTGGAGATTCTCGTCGGCTAGACACTTTTTCAAATTAGATACGTGAAAAGTTGGATGAACGTTGCTGAGTTCTGAAGGAAGGTCGAGTTTGTAGGCCACTTTTCCTACCCTCTCGAGTATCTTGAATGGACCCACATATCGAGGTGCAAGTTTTCCTTTCTTTCCAAATCGGACTACACCTTTCCAAGGGGATACCTTTAGAAGAACCATATCTCCAATTTGAAATTCCAAGGGTTTTCGTCGTTTGTCGGCATAGCTCTTTTGCCGACTTCTTGCTACCCGAATGTTGTCACGGATAAGAGAGACTTTATCGGAGGTCTCTTGGATAAGCTCGGGACCGGTGATTTGTGCTTCACCAATTTCGTTCCAACAAATCGGTGAACGGCATTTTCGTCCATAAAGAGCTTCAAACGGTGCCATGTTAATACTTGTGTGGTAGCTGTTGTTGTAGGAGAATTCAATTAATGGTAGGTGAGAATCCCAATTACCACCAAAGTCAATGACACAAGCTCTAAGCATATCCTCGAGAGTTTGGATTGTTCGCTCGGTTTGTCCATCAGTTTGAGGATGGTAGGCTGTACTTAAATCCAAACGAGTACCAAGTGCAGATTGTAATGATTGCCAAAATCGGGAAGTAAAACGCGAATCACGATTAGAGATGATGTTCAAAGGGATTCCGTGATGACTTACTATCTCATCAATGTAGATCCGAGCCAATTTCTCAACTCGATAGTCCTCACGAATGGGCAAGAAATGGGCAGACTTTGTGAGTCGATCGATAATAACCCAGATACTATCGTGCCCACTAGAAGTGCGTGGGAGTTTGGTGATGAAGTCCATAGCAAGGTTCTCCCACTTTCACACGGGAATTTCAGGTTGTTCGAGAAGTCCGGAAGGCTTTTGGTGTTCGGCCTTCACTTTAGAACAAGTAAGGCATTTTGCCACAAAGAGGGCAATATCCTTTTTCATGCCGGGCCACCAATATTGCTGGCGGAGACCCATGTACATCTTATCAGCTCCGGGATGTACCGAATATCGAGTTTTGTGGGACTCGTTCATCAAAAATTTACGAAGATCGTCGCGATCGGGAACCCAGATACGGTCCAAGTAATACAATAGGCCGTTGGCTTTGGTTTCTAACAGGAGTTCTACACCACATGCCATTTCTTGATACATGTTTCCTTCGGTAACCGAGGTGTGTTGTGCTTTGAGAATACGGGTCTGGATATCGTTATGAATATAAACACTATGAAGCATGATACGTTCTTTACGACTCAAGGCATCGGCTACAACGTTTGCTTTGCCGGGGTGGTATCAGATCTCGCAGTCGTAGTCGTTTAGAAGTTCAATCCATCGTCGTTGCCTCATATTAAGCTCTTTTTGATTGAAAATATGTTGGAGACTTTTGTGGTCGGTGAAAACCACACATTTGGTGCCATATAGATAATGTCTCTAAATTTTCAAGGCGAAAACGACAGCACCAAGCTCGAGATCATAGGTCGTATAGTTCTTCTCATGGACTTTGAGTTGACGTGATGCGTATGCAATTACTTGGCCACGTTGCATAAGAACACAACCAAGACCTTGGTTGGACGCATCACAATAAACGACAAAGTCGTCGTTACCACTAGGAAGAGTTAGAATAGGAGCATTACAGAGCTTATGCTTTAGAGTTTGGAAAGCTTCCTCTTGCTTGGGTCCCCACTCGTAAGATTTTCCTTTATGAGTCAAGGCAGTGAGTGGAACCGCAATCTTGGAGAAATTTGAGATGAAGCGACGATAGTAACCTGCTAGTCCAAGGAAGGAACGAATCTCGGTAGGAGTCTTAGGTGTACTCCAGTTCTTCACCGCCTCGATCTTTGCCGGGTCCACATGAATTCCCTTATCGTTGACTATGTGACCCAAAAATTGAACCTCTTTTAGCCAGAATTCACACTTGGAGAATTTGGCGTATAGTTGTTCTTTCTTCAAGAGTTCCAAAATCAAACGAAGATGTTGTTCATGTTCCGCTTTCGTTTTAGAATAGATGAGAATGTCGTCAATGAAAACGATCACAAACTTGTCCAAGTAAGGTTTGCATACACGGTTCATGAGATCCATGAAGACCGCAGGTGCATTAGTCAAACCGAAGGGCATGACCATGAACTCGTAGTGACCATATCTAGTCCGAAAGGCAGTCTTCGGAATGTCTTCATCGAGAACACGAAGTTGATGGTATCCGGAACGAAGGTCAATCTTGGAGAAACATGTTGAACCTTGAAGCTGATCGAAAAGATCGTCGATACGGGGTAAAGGATATCGGTTCTTAATTGTAAGTTTGTTGAGTTCACGATAATCAATGCACATTCGAAATGATCCATCCTTTTTCTTTACAAACAGCACGGGAGCACCCCAAGGTGAATGGCTTGGGCGGATGAATCCTTTGGATGAGAGTTCTTGTAATTGACTTGCAAGCTCTTGCATCTCGGAAGGTGCAAGACGATAGGGGGCTTTTGCCACGGGAGTTGCCCCGGGCACCAGGTCGATACGAAACTCCACTTGTCTAGTGGGAGGAAGACCAGGTAAATCCTCGGGGAAATCTCGGATGATTGGAATGTCTTGCAATTTCTTACCCTTGTCTTTCGTGTCAACTATGTGGGCCAAGAATGCAACGTACTTTTTCCGCAAGTACTTTTGTGCCAATGTGCAAGACATGATTTGAAGACCACGACACGGTTTTTCACCGAAAATAACTAACGTGTCACCCGAAGGGAGAGGTATACGAATGCACTTTTCGTAGCAAATAACTTCGGCATGGTGCTTGGATAACCAGTCCATGCCAATTATAATATCGAAGCTTCCCAATTGCATTGGAAGGAGATCAACAGAGAATTCATGATTATTAAGCTCGAGATTGCAGTTGCGGATAACAGAGTTTATAGCAATAGATTTCCCGTTTGCTATCTCCACGGAATAGGGGTTGTCAAGTTTCGTTCTTTGTTTAGCA
The DNA here is from genome assembly GCA_023525975.1 of Smallanthus sonchifolius. Taxonomy (NCBI): domain Eukaryota; kingdom Viridiplantae; phylum Streptophyta; class Magnoliopsida; order Asterales; family Asteraceae; genus Smallanthus; species Smallanthus sonchifolius. Next base: position 54,860,860 of record CM042033.1, on the reverse strand, counting down.
AGTCGAGATTCAAAGGTAAGAGACACGAAACTCCTATCGGCACCAGTATCAAATAAAATGGATGCATAATGATTGTTTACGAGAAACGTACCGTTTATCACGTCGTTGTTTGCTTGTGCCTCATTAGCGTTTATATTAAACGCTCGTCCTTGGGGACCACCTTGATGATGAAGTTTTGGGCATCGGTCACGGAAGTGGTTTGGGTCTCCACATTCGTAACATGCCCGACCATTGAGAGGTGCCGGATAGACGGGACGATTGGCTGGAGCAGCTTGATGGACGGGAGGACGGATACGGCAGGTAGTGACCACATGTCCATATCGCCCGCAGCTTGAGCACAATCGGCATGGTAGATTGGCAGGATGATGGTACTTGCAGGTCTGGCATTGGGGATTCGGGCCCTGATAAATTTTCGGGTTTTGACCCAAAGGGGCCGCTTGAATAGCAGGTACAGCGGGAGTTACGGCTGCGAAGTTTCGACCCTTACGTTTCTTGTTGCGGTTAGAAGACTCGGGTTTCACATCTTTGACTGCCGCAAGAGTAGACACAACCTTCTTGGAACCCTTTCTTGTTAAGGTTCCGGCTTTGACATGGTTGTCGGATAATGTAGCAGATAGGCGGATAGCAGCTTCAAGAGTAGGAGGATTGCTTCCTAGCACAGCATCTTGAATTTGCATAGGCAGGCCGCCTATGTACTTTTCAATTCCCCGAGTAAGGGGAGTGATCATGTGAGGCACCAACAGACTTAGTTCTTGGAACCGGGTGGTGTAAGCCAGATTATCCCCGTTGTCTTGGGCAAGATCCCAAAACTCAGCCTCGAGCTTCCTCATTTCATTCCGAGGACAGAATTCATCAGTCATGGCCTTCTTCAGATCATCCCACGATAAGGATGTAGCAACCTCAGCACCCCGAGTGCGTTTCTCACCGTTCCACCAGGTGAGGGCTCTCTTTTGGAGTACACTTGTGGCATAGCGAACCCGAAGATTATCGGGACAGTCGCTGTTTAGGAATGTGATTTCCATGCTTTCAAACCATTGAAGTAGGCCGGTAGCACCTTCAGTCCCAAAGAATTTTGTAGGATTGCACGAGTTAAAGTGCTTAAACGTGCAATGAGGCGGGTTGGTACCACCGTTTCCTTGGATGTTGTGAGACCCGTCACTGTTGTTATTTGCTTGGGTCATTTGCCCTACTAGCTGGGCAAGAAGAGTAGCAAGATCCGGGTTGGAAGTGCTAGAGTTTGCACGTCGAGGAGGCATTCTAACATCATAAGAAAAGACAGTGATATTTTAGATAAAACGGATAAATATGAGTTATAGCGGGAAATAATGTAAGCAGAAAAAAAAAACGGGATTTATCATGACGTGTGACGGTGCATGTGCATTTATTCTAAGTTGATGGGGGGAAACTAAGTCATCTATTCCGGGTAGGACATGATGTTATAGATCATTATTTGCATAATAGGAATTGTCGGGACTTGCATGCATTACAAATCGTTATTACGTGTGCACCCGTAATAATGATTTACTTTGCATGTTCGTGTAGTTCTCCCTATCTTGCTATAATGCCCCCAAATTTTGAGTTTAAGTTTGGATTGTATCCTTGCGAATACATTGACTTATCAACGTAAATAAATTCCCTGAAACTTTCAAAGAGACATGCTTTAGCCTATAGGTAAACACTCACTTCAGGAATTCCCAGGAAAGCATACGGGTCCGTTTATTTGGATTTATACAAAATGCTTTCCTAGCCAGAAAACCCAATGTACAGGTGTCACCCTTCCAGATTGCACGTGTCTTTTACTAGTCTCAAGAAATTTAGCCGTTGACGAGATTTTCAAGAATTTTGATAGACTTGAGAGTCTATGAGTATAAAATGTGTAGGATTTGTTGCAATTAATATGGGTATGGATAAGGATAAGTAGTGTATTTGTTTGCATAAGTTTGTTTGTCGAATGTGTATGTAAGGTATGTGTCATGTATCAAAGTCTTGTATGTGCATAAGTCTCATGTACCAATTTTGGGAAATTTCAAATAATACCTAACTACAAATAATTCATATAGCAAATAATCATTTAGCACATAACACATAAAAGGGAGTCTTAAGGTTATAGTCTAGGTCATTGTGTCTAATAACCTAATTCCCTATAACCACGGCTCTGATACCAATCTGTCACACCCCGACCGATGGCGGAATCATCGAGGCGGACATTAAAATGATTGTTCAAAAGCACATGGTAACTAAAGGTTGCATAATTCATTAATTTAATTTAAGAAACAACAAGATCCAAATACAATACATTTCAAATAACCTAGTCTAGTTCAAAACATTGATTTATTTAACTAGGTCCATAGTCCTTAAGTGGAGAAATCTTCAGCAAATAGTCACATATCCAAACCTGAAACATTATTCAATCAAGTGTCAACTAAAAAGTTGGTGAGTACATAGGTTTAGTAAATCCGGTAATTAGTAGTGTAAATCGTTTTGCAACTCATTGTTTACCTTGTTAAACATAGTATATATGATGTAACATTTATTTAAATCACAATACAAACCGAGTTTGACACGCTTGAACAGAGCACAACAGCTAAGTCCGGTATGTTTGAATATAGTTACCCACTATATCCGATATGTTTGAATATAACACGCGGTCATATCCGAGTATGCAGTAATAAACACCCTAACCGGGTGGGCTGGTCAGGCACAATAGATCTATCAATATTACAGTTGGTTGTCTTGTGTATAAATGTATGTACATTCAAAGAATAAGCATATAGTCTCATGTATAACACGTATAAACAATGTGAGTAGCATGTATAATGTTTCACCCCAAAACGTATGAAAATGTAAAAATAGGGGCTATGTAACTCACCTTGCAAGCGGGTATTTTTCCACGCGTGTAGGTGATAAGTATGTGGAAGCCTAAGCACGTTGATACCCTATGTAGACAAATGGGTATTATTGTATGCGTATATGTGTGTATTTGTATTTAAATGTATATAGACTTTAATATAATTTTCCTAAATATTTATTTGTATAACGTATGGAATTAGAATGTAAAATTTTAACTTATAAAGATATATATATATATATATATATATATATATATATATATTGTTTTAAACAAGTATTATTATATTTAATGTATTTATATAATAATACAAATAAAGGAAAAGTTTTTATTTGACAAATCATGTTGATATTAAAATTTATTTAGAAATATTGCTAGGTCTATATAAAAATGAGACATTTTATATATTAATTGTGTTTTAATAAGTTTATAAAAATGTTACAAGATTTATAAAAATATAAGACATTTTCTATGTAAAAATGTGTTTAAATAATATTACAAGGTTTATAAAAGTACGAAATATTTTATATAAAAATGTTTTTAAATAATATTACATGCTTTATAAAAGTATGAATATATTTTATATATAAAAAATAATATTACAAGGTTTATAAAAATGGAATAGTTTATGGATTGTTTAATTGGTTTTAAAATAAACGAACGATCAAACCGACTCGTTTTAGTTTTTAGTGTATACAAATGATATTAAAATAAATTAAGAAAATTAAATAAAGTAAAAAAAATGACAACAGAGGCAAAATGGGGTTGGGCCGGAGGCCAGGAGACTCGAACCCGCGACCTTATACTCATCGCACACGACACTGACCAGCCGGGCTATAGCCCATCGCTGGTCAGGAACATGTTACTTAATTTATAACTACTAAGGGAAATGACCACTGGTTCTCGGCAACGATCAGGATTGGTGTCCGGGCAACTCGTTTGGCCGGGAATCAGTGGGCTATGGTCAAGATGGCGATTAGGATTGCTAGCACTAAGTTAAACGAACGATAAGGGACGAAAAACAATGCTAAAAACCTGGACTGTAGTGGTCTGCGAGGTTGAAACGAAGGCTCGAAGAAGTGCACAATCTGAATTCGGGTTCCGGTCCAAATTGAAACTTCAAAAGGGCTGGGGAGCTTCGCCTGGGTGTCTCGAACACAATGTTATCCTTAATTTGGAGAGAGAATAGACAGAGAGGGAGAATGGTGCTCGAGAAGGACCGTCCATGGTTTTTATATCCGAAGATGAATTCGATGGTGAGACACGAAATTGAGCACGCCTACACACTGGTCTGGTTATGCCGAAACTGTACAGACGTCTAGCAGAGGTCGAGGTCCAGCCGCGTGGGTGAATTGCGGCGTTGACATTCGGGTCAAATTGAGCGCGTGAAATTCTGATGATGAAAAGGCAAATTGGTCGGGGGAACGAGGTCGCACGAGGAAGGCGAGTACAATGGTGCAGGTTTTAGGCATGGAGGTGTAGAGGGACAAGGCTGTCGGGCTCGTCTGAAAAGTTTCGGTCTGCCGGACAAAGGAACAAGGCGACCGGATAAACGAATTGTGTTTTGACAGTTTTAGTCCCTGGAGTTTGTTTTAACACGATTTAACCCTTAAAATAAATACTGAATGGATCCTTGTAGTTTCATTTGACCAGAAACAACCCCTCAACCGATTTTAGCTTTAAATCCTTTCAGTTTGTTTATTTACAAAGCAACCCCTGAACTTTTATTTAAATAAATTAATTAAATTCCTTTTAAATCAAATTAATAAAAAAATGTTTTTAAACTTTATTTTATTATTATTATTATAAATAATAATTTTTTTTATAAGAGTTATTAATCTTATTAAAATATGTTATTTTATTAGATATGCAACTTTTCAAATGTAGAAAAAAAAATTTATATAAAATTTTATATTAGTTTTTAAAATTATAAAATTCTTATTAAATTAAATCCATAACATAAAATACCTATTTATAAAATAAATTCTTACACTTTATTAAAATAGAGAATGATTACATGACAGTTTTAATACAAGTACGAGAACGAAAATCCGAAACGTCACACCGCCTGCAGGTAATGTACGGTGTTGAAAGGCCTAGCGGTGGTGCGCCTCGGGATTTCTCCACCAGTATGCGATGTATGGAATTGACGGTTATAAAAAGGCGCAGATTCGATATGCTTGTTGACTTATGGGATATGTTATGTTATTGCATGCTTTACGTACGTTTTTGTTAAATAAATGAATATTATGTTTTTGGCAAATGTTTATGGTTAATGTTTTATGTAAAGCTAGAACTCATCAACATAGTTGACTTTTTAGTATGCATATTCAGGTTAAGGCCTCCTTTTTTTGGTTTCTGTAGTTGATATATACGTGAAACGGTCTCCTTTTTTCTTGTTTGATTCACATAAACAAAACCCCCTTTTTATAGCTTGGATCACCCCAACTAATTGTTTAATGTTGTTTTCTTTTGCTTTTCCCTAGCAACGCACAACACAAAAAAAACTTCCTTTTTTCTCTTCTCTTTTGTCCACGCAGGTTTAACGCAATGAGAAAACTTACCTCTTGATTGCAACCGTTTCTCGCAGATTGCTTTGTCCCGCTTCACACCGAATCGTGCCTCACGGATATGTTTAATATTCGACCTGTGCAGATTCTCTTCTTACGTTTGCCCTCCACCGACCAACACACCAGTCGACAGAGGCTGTTGCTTCCTCGTGAACACCGACTCTCAAAACTGCTCTCTCTTTCACCAAGCTCTGATACCAATTGTTGAAAATCAAACCCAAGAACACGAACACGGAATTTTATTAAACAAAAACCATACTTTACAATGACCCTTAAACCATATATTTATAGTAAAATCTAAACTAATCCTAACCCAACTCAAACTTAATTAAATATATACTATATAATAAATAAAGGTTTTGATGTGACATTTGTCACTCTCTCATGCAACATCAACTTTTTTTTTCTGCCAATTTCCTATTAATTATACAAATTTCTTTAATTGTTTTTATAATTTTTTGTTTCCCGTCTCTCCCTCTCCTATTAAATAATAATGATTTCTATAATTATTTTTATAAAATATTTTTCATAAATATGTAATATATAAATCTTTATTATTAAGTATATATAATATTATCTTTATTTAATCTGTGTAATACACCGGGTTTCTAAAGTTTAACATGAATTAACATTTATCGGTTACATAAAAAAAATCAATACTTAGCTAAAAAATGTTTTAAAAATTAACTTAACAGAATTTACAACTGTCATGTAAACTTTTATTCAACCCGTATAATATACGGGTTTTTAAAGACATAAGTTTTTTTATTACTAAGTATATAACATTAAATTTATTTAACATATGTAATACACGGGATTCTAACCTAGTAATCAAATAAATACACAAACTCACTTCTAGTCTAATAGAAACTCAATCAAACAATAATAAACTAATAGTTTATTTAATCAAGATTAATCCTTCAATACGCTAACTAATACGGAGAATGGTAAATGATTAAATTAAAATCTGAGAGCGAACTTTACTCTAATTATATATCATATGGAACAAACAAAATGATTTACAATGATCCTATTTGATATTCTAAGCCATGTGTATTTTTCTCGGTTTGGACACTCATGTGAGAAGTGTTTGATGAATAGAGAAACTTTGCTTTTTATATATATATATATATATATATATATATATATATATATATATATACTTTAAATATCTTTACCAATCGAAGTGATAACTCATATCATAACAATTTTCTTAGACTAAAGAAATTGTCTTCTTTTCCTTCTTATTTGTTGTCGCATTCTAACCTTCTTTTGTATTTGGTCGGTATGTTTTCATTATTTAAATGAGTAAATTATCGTTTGTGTCTCTTTGGTTTACACGATTTAATACAATGCGTTCCTAACACGAATTTTTAACGCTTTAAGTACCTGTGGTATATAATCTGTAACACTCTGAGTCCCTGGACCTAACTTCGTTAAAAAATTCCATTTAAATTCAGGTGAAATGTCCGTTGTACCATTTTACTATATAACAGTCTGCGTCCCTGAAAACATGTAATATCTGTTTGCGTCCCTGTCTGAGTCACCGGACCTAACTCACCCGAAACTACTACATTCGTCCGAAACTACTATTTTCAGTTTGCGTCCCTGTCTGAGTCATTTTCCCCCTTATTCTTCAAGCATCAGAACCAAGAACTAATTTTGACTTGCAAAAGTCAAACCCATGAAAATCCATCTCAATCCCACCAAATTCGCCATTCAAATCTTCCTAGTAAAAATTAATTTTCACACTCTTCCTAGTAATCTTCGAACGATTTCAGTTTGCACACACATACACAAACACCTCCACTGCGTGTGATTTCAGGTCTTTAATGTTTCTTTCAAGAATCACATTCTAAACAACTCCTGGTATTTTTCTTTTACTAAAACCCCCTCTATCAATTCCATTTATGTTCAAACCCCCTAGAAAATCAATAATCAATCCTAATGGGAAATTTGTTGAATTGGGGGATATCAAATTTGGTAATTTTTCTGGAATAAAAGTTGATTTGGAGGGTACCCATTTGAGTAATTTCACAAATAATGTGTAAAATGGAACCTTTGATACAAATTCTGATTTGGAATATACCCATTTGAGTAATCTCACAAATAATGTGAAAAATGGAAGCTTTGATTCAAATTATGAGAAAAATTATCATACAGGGACGCAAACAGATATTACATGTTTCCAGGGACGCAGACTGTTATACAGTAAAAGGGTACAACGGACATTTCGCCTAAATTTAAACGGAATTTTTTAACGAAGTTAAGTCCAGGGACTCAGAGTGTTACAGAATGTATACCACAGGTACTCAAAGCGTTAAAAATTCGTGTTAGGGACGTACTGTGTTAAATCGTGTAAACCACAGGGACGCAAACGGTAATTTACTCAATTTTAAGTGATATAGATTCTCAATTACGAATCACCTAGTGGTTTAGTGTGTTTGCCCCCTACAAAAATAGTGTGGATTCAAATTATCGTAATTATAAGGTTAGATATTATTTAGGTGTAAAAAATTGTTCTCCAAAAAAATATAGAGAGATTCGCAATTGTTATTCTTTAGCATTCGTTGTAATAATTATTTATGATATTTATCAAATCTCATAAAATATGCTGGTTACATACGATGATCAACCAAAGGGGTTTTGTCTTGGCGGTACCCGGTGACTTCCAAAAGGGAGGTCGTCGGTTCGAATCCGGGTCACGGCAAAAGGGGTCTATGGCCAGGTCAGGGGGTTTACCCAGTTGGAGGGTTACTACTGGGGTGGCCTGCCCTGGATGTTCTAGGTGTTGCCCCAAAGAAATGCAATTATCCTAAAACATCTAGGCGTTGCCGTTAGAAAAAAAACATACGATGATCTTGTGTACACTAACTTGTTATCGGATGTGGAAGCTCTATGATGTTATCTTATCGTTGACTTTGATAGAAATGCTTTGAGTTTAACAAGTAGCCAACTACTAGCATTTTAATAACTTAGCACGCATAATTACTAGGATAATTTTCTATACATTGATTAACATACAAACCAAACGCTATAGTCACTATGTAAACACGTAGACAAGTTTTTGCTTACGCTTACTAACAAACACATAACCATTAAGATCGATATAAAAAAAACACTTGGCTAACTTCTACCAACAATACCCAGAAAAGGGCTAGCTAAGTAGCTATCGACTCTTTAAGAATTATAAAATAATTCTCTAAACTGACATGCAAACACTTAAATAAAGTTCATTTTAAATTAAAACTACTGAGTAAAATAAATAAAAATAAAGTTATACTATTTCTCTAACATGCATATTTGAATGCTGACTTGTAAAATCTTTCTAAGCTGGCTTACAAAAATTTAAATATATTATGTTGTGTAACAGGAAGAAAAATAAATATAAGAAAACTTACAAACTTGCTTACCAATATTTTCCCAATACACTACGCACATCCCACCTTTTTTTAATGAAACGGCATAAAAGAGAAAAACCTCTATCGGCAAGGAAACAAGAAGCTAAATAGGGGGAGAAAACACAAAAATTACAACGTCAAGAAAGGGTTCTTTAACCACTCTAAGAAGCTTATTTTAGCTTTTTTATACCTACTAAAAAACCATAAAAACGAATAGTTTGCGATAGTATCAAAAATAGTATCTCGAGCACTGGAATCATTTGAAAAGATCTTGTCGTTTCTGAATCTCCAGATCGCCCACCAAGCCCACATAATGACTTCTTCAATCACTGATCTTTTTTCTTTATTGAATATATATATATATATATATATATATATATATATATGAGTCGATTCAGTATGCTAGATCCAAAGGGTTACAAGAAGACGAAAATGCAACCTCAAGCCATCGCCCCGCTGCCATGCCTATATTGAACAAATTCAACTTAGGTAAAGGTCAATGTATGAAATAAGTTTTCAGAAACATTATTCTAAAGATGTAAACAAAGTTCAAAACACCCAATTCACCTGCATTAAACTAAACCTTTTTTATGAAGTAACATAGAAAATAAGAAGAATGACTACATTAAAGTGGCATGTAAACGTACAACAAGCTCCACCACAACCCCTTTTGAATAGCAAAACCGATCCTACTAAAAACTAAACCTTACATCATCAAAATCTTGGTAAAGATACATCGAAGTTGTTAGTCGAGTGGACCAATTTTGATGGTTATCTTATCTTTCTACACATCATCTCTTTTTTTGAACGGTAACACCTAGATATTCTAGGATAATTGAGTTTCCCCGGGGCAACACCTATAACATCCAGGACAGCCCACCACAGGAGCAACCCCCAACTAGGTAAACCCCTATGAAGTGATTTCGGATGTCAATGTACTTGGTCGTGTATTGTTGCACCGAGTTACTAGTTATGGATATGGTATTATGTATCATACTTTCATATTACTAGATTTATTAAACATAAAAATAACTCAAACATTTAATACGCACTTATTTGTGCATTAATCATAGCATTTATAACTATATATGTCACGATACTCCTTTCAAAGAAAACAAGATCCAGATAATCAAAATATTTCTCTAATTATTATGCAAAATTGAAATCAAATAAAAATCCAATAATAGTAATAATGATATAACTATATATGTCACGATACCCCTTTCAAAGAATTTGAATATACGACCACCTTATTATTTCAATTTATCCAAAAAAAAATTTACTTTCAAAATTAAATGTTAAGTTTCAAATATACACTTAATTGCTAAACTAAATTAGTTAAAATTACGGTAAATGATATTAATTATTATATAGTGCATTAATTAGAATTCATATCTTTTGTATGATAAACATGGGGTGAGTTATACTAAAAAGAAAGATTTTTTCTAAAAAGTGTAAAAAGGATATGATGTTTTAAATTTAGACATGGTGTTATAAATTTTAAGCATGATATTCTTCTATTTTAGGTATGCTATCTATGTTTTCATTTTTTGAACGTATCTCAAAATTAAAAAACATAATGCCTAAAATTTAAAACATCATGTACTTTTTACACTTTTTAGACAAAATCCCCTTTTTAGTATAACCCAACTCTGATAAACATTATATTATATTATATATATATATAGGGGTCGATTATTGTACAAAGGCTGCGAAGTGTACGAAGCCACCAGGATGTGACACGTGTTCTTGGAGTGAGGGGTAAATCCGTCCGCTTAATTATAATAACGCTTGTTATAAAATGATAATAACACATGTTATACAAATAATCACGATTGTTATATGAATAATAACAATAAAGCTTGTTCTAAAATGATAATAACGCATGTTTTAAAATGATAACAACGCATGTTTTACGAATAATCATGCATGTTATACGAATAATCACGTGTGTTATATGAATAATAACGCGTGGTGATAATCACACATGTTATACACACAACATATCGACATTTTCTTAAAAAAAAGTCGATTTTTATACTAAAAGTATAGCAAGACTATACTCAAATTAAAGAGAATAAAATGCTCTATTTGATGGTGTAAATTTTTAAAAAAAATAATGTCGTATAAAAAGTTATATGTATTTAAAAAAAAGGGAGAACTTGAAAAAAATCAGTAATGATAGGCTAGATCAATGATCCAAACTCTTTTCACTTATAGAAAAAAGCTGACTAGACATACACTTTTTCTTAACACTTGATTTCCTAGATCAATGATCCAGAATTATTCATACGCTTTGTATGATAATAAGTACATATTTATTAGTGAATGTCGGTGGTTATGGTGAAAATATTAATTTTTTTATTAAATCTATATATTTATACAATATGAAACAAAATGTGAACAAAATGGTTTGGCTTGGTTTTTTTTTAAACGTAAATTTCTTTAATCAAGTGGGAGTGAGACTTAACACATGACCTTCTCAAATCTTAGTGTTTAGTTTGATGATTTAGCAAAAAAACATAAAGATTGTTTGGGTTGATGGTTTAGCACAAACATAAAGATGGTTTAGTACAAACATTAAGAAACAACCACTCAAAGGTCATGGTAGCAAAACTTGGGCTAACTGATATTTTTTTCTTATTTTTGGAACTTGACATATTTGTAAGATTTCAATTTCAATTTGTTTAGAGACTTATACAAATTTAAATATCAATAATGGTTTGAAATTAATTTTCGTATACACATTTCGCATCATGCATTAGACTATTGTAATGGTATGGTGAAGGTGGTGAATTTTTGATGTCACGTAGGCGCCACGTAGACCCGGGTTCCTCACCCCCACTCTCACCTAGGTGTGTAATGGTGTGGGTTGAGAGTCTTAGGTGAAACCCACAAAAAACACCAACTTTTGGCTTCTTCCCTTCACCCACGCCCGTTACCACCACCACCCAAGCCCCTCACGACCCCCCACCTCCACCCGGCACGATGTTTCACGCCCGTGATGGGGTGAGGTGGCACCACGTCCCTCTCTTCACCTTAGTATTACGCGTAGCCTTAGTGAAAAAAAGAATAACGTTTAATATTTTAAATTTTTGATAGTTTCATATTAATTAATATGCATCTCACAAAGATTTACATCAGTCAAAAGTATTTACTCGGTATCTTTGAATGGATATAAAATTAATACCATCTATGTTTTCATTATTTTTTTAGTTCTAGAATTAATTATTTGTGTTCTATAATTTAAAGTAATAAAAAATCAAATATTTAAATTATGTTTAAAATAACTTTTAAAGATTTTGTTCAATTTACATTAACAAGTAAATAGTTGCCGCACGTTGCGGCATGTCGGTATCGAAACATAGATAAAAAACATGTCACGAAGGTATATTCACAAAAAAGTTACGTAGTTGTAAAAATGAGTGTTAAGAAAAACTAAAACGAATGTTTAACAAAAAGATAAAACGGTGTTAAGAAAACAAAACTGAACTTTAAAAAATGGTTTAACGAAAAAAAACCTTGTAAATCAGTAGTATATATAATTAGTGTTATCTTCATGTCGGTACTTTTGTGACGTGTATATTTTTATCTATGTTTCGATATAAATATCATTTAAAACCGACTTTTCGTTAATAGTGGTGTACAGGTAATCGAAACCAAATCTTACAAATTTTAACGCTTACCTGTTTTTTTTTAAATAGAAAAGACGAATAAAATAAATGTTTTATCTTATCACTTACATCCTAAAACATGTATCCATAAAATTAAAAACACATGTTTTTGAAAAACGTAGTTTATAGAAATTACATGGATTTCAAAACTTTAAACGTGAATTTTCTTTTCAAGGAAAATAATAACTAGACGTATCTACAGTCATGTGTATTTTGACTGACTTGTACCACCTGTAATAAAATGTGTACGTTAGCTCTTCTTTCATAGCGCTTTCTCTTTCCAGACCAATTTTGTTTACACCAACGTGTACAATATGGAGTAGATGTTGTACGGGTATCTGGTTTTAGTGTTTGAGGTGTGACAAGGAGAATCTAATCCCTGAAGTGCTTGCTTTATAAAGGGCCATCAACTCTCATGCAATTCTCGCCCATTTCACATTCGTGATCAAAAACATTAGTTTAATCGGCGCCTCTTGATTTCAATTTCACATTCGTGGTTCAGTTTTGAATTTGTGAGGTTGCATGGTGGTGGTGTTGAATTTCAATTTCTAGATTCGGTTGGGTATTGAATTGAGAGCTTGATCATTTGTTTGTTGTGGTGGGGATTTTTGTGTTGGCTGGGGGTCTAGGGTTTGTTTGAGATCTCCGTCTGCTTCTTTTGAGGGGATAGCCGGGGCTCCGGCCTCGGCGGGTTGTAAAGTTCCCTCCATCCCTAAGTTTACGAAGTTTGCCAAATCATCATCATCACATCCTTTATTAAATTATTTAATTCGTTCGTCTAATTAACAGATCGGGGAAGAGATGCCGGCCCTAGCGTGTTGCCTTGACGCCGCTATCGCTCCTCCGTCTCTTCCCACGACGGAGAAATTTCCCTCCTGGTCATCGTCTCACTCCGCTGCTGTCTACAGAATCAACGGATGGGGTGCACCTTACTTTTCTGTTAATTCCTCCGGCAACGTCGCCGTCCGTCCCCATGGCTCCGCAACCATGGACCATCAGGAGATTGATCTCCTCAAAGTCGTCAACAAGGCGTCCGGAGGCCTCCACCTGCCGCTCCCGCTCATTATCCGCTTCCCGGACGTCCTTAAGAACCGCCTGGAATCTATCCAATCGGCGTTCAATTCCGCCGTGGAGTCCCAAGGCTACGGCTCCAATTATCAGGGAGTTTATCCCGTGAAATGTAATCAAGACCGGTTTGTGGTGGAGGACATTGTGAAATTCGGATCCTCTTTCAGGTTTGGATTGGAAGCTGGATCCAAACCGGAGCTGCTTTTAGCTATGAGCTGCCTCTGCAAAGGAAGCTCTGAATCCCTCCTGATTTGCAACGGTTTCAAAGATGCAGAATACATTTCCCTTGCGTTGATTGCTCGAAAGCTTTCGTTGAATACTGTGATTGTCCTCGAACAAGAGGAGGAACTGGATTCTGTTATCGATATGAGCCGAAAACTCGGTGTTCTTCCTGTCGTAGGCGTCCGCGCCAAGCTCCGGACCAAACATTCCGGTCATTTCGGATCAACTTCCGGTGAGAAAGGGAAATTTGGCCTTACAACCACACAAATTCTCCGTGTTGTGAAGAAGCTTGAAAAATACGGTATGCTAGATTGCCTTCAACTGCTCCATTTCCATATTGGATCTCAGATCCCTTCCACCGCCTTGCTGGCTGACGGTGTCAGCGAGGCGGCACAGATTTATACTGAATTGGTCCGCCTTGGTGCGTCCATGAAAGTCATCGACATAGGCGGTGGCCTTGGGATTGATTACGACGGTTCCAAATCCACAGATTCAGATCTCTCAGTCGGTTACACTCTAGAAGAGTACGCGGCTGCGGTTGTTCAGGCTGTTAAGCATGTTTGTGATCATAAATCCGTGAAGCATCCAGTGATCTGCAGCGAGAGCGGGCGTGCCATCGTCTCACACCATTCAGTTCTCGTATTCGAAGCCGTTTCTTCCAGCAGATACTCTGTACCGAGTTTGTCCTCGTTTGACGTTCAGCAGTTGGGTGAACACCTCCCTGAGGAAGCACATTCTGATTACCATAATCTGTTACAGTCCGCGTTTATAGGTGATCGCGAAGCTTGCTTAGCGTATGCTGATCAGTTGAAACAGAGATGCGTTGATCAGTTCAAAGCCGGAGCTTTAGACATCGAACAATTGGCTAGTGTTGATGGCCTGTGTGATCTGGCGGCCAAAACTTCAGATCCAGTCACCACTTATCATATCAATCTCTCTGTGTTCACTTCAATTCCTGATTTTTGGGGTATAGGACAGTTGTTCCCAATAATGCCAATTCATCGTTTGGACCAGCGGCCCAACGCCAATGGAGTTTTATCAGATTTAACTTGTGACAGTGATGGAAAGATCAACAGGTTCATCAGTGGAGAGTCGAGCTTGCCCCTTCATGAAGTGGGAGGTAAAAACGGTATGAAATATTATCTAGGGATGTTCTTAGGTGGGGCTTATGAGGAGGCACTTGGAGGTGTTCACAATCTGTTTGGTGCGCCGAGTGTGATTCGCGTGTCTCAAAGCGACGGCCTGCATGGCTTTGCAGTCACGCGGGCCATGCCAGGGCCGTCCTGCAGTGATGTGCTGCGTGCAGTGAA
Source organism: Smallanthus sonchifolius (assembly GCA_023525975.1). Taxonomy (NCBI): domain Eukaryota; kingdom Viridiplantae; phylum Streptophyta; class Magnoliopsida; order Asterales; family Asteraceae; genus Smallanthus; species Smallanthus sonchifolius. The sequence goes on along the minus strand of CM042033.1, from coordinate 54,845,767 downwards.
CCATGAGCCGCAAGTCATGTTTCAGACCCTCAAGGATAGAATTGAAGAGTATATTGGTGATGATGATGAAGGTGGTGTAATGGCTGGTGGGATTGCTGAGTCCTTCCATAATATGCCTTATTTAACTGTTGGATCTTCCTGCTTCTTGACTGTTGCGAATGAATATTACTACCCTGATGATGGTTTCACTGGTGACGACGATCTTGTGTGTGCCTGAAAAAAAAGAAAAGAAAAGAATAAGGTTATTTCTGTTTTACATTTTGTTTCTCTAATGGCTTCTCTTTTTGTTGGGCCTGGGCTGGGTTCATCTTGTAGCCGAATGGTCTGTGATGTAAATTAGGCCCAGCCTTATTCTCTTACCATAATAATAAACTTTTATTAGTGAACTCAATCGGAGAAAATATTAGTGGTGTCTGTTAGTGTCGGATTCATATATAACACGTAAAAAATAGTATCGGATGGGTTATAAGATAAAAGAAAAAGTGTTCGATTAATATATAACACATAAAAAATGAGTTCTAGATGGTATATAAGATAAATAAAAAAGTGTTTGATTGATATATAATACATAAAAAACGAGTACCAGATGGTAGAGATGCACAAAAAAACTGGTTTGAAAAACCAAACCGGTTTCAAACCGAAAACCGAACCGGTCGTGAACCGGTTTATACCAAACCGGTTTCAAACTGGTTCAAACCGCCGGTTTAAAACCGGTTTGAAACCTATACATTTAAACCGGTTTGAAACCGGTTTAACCCGAACCGAACCGATTAAAAACTGGTTTCAAACCGTTTTTTAAACCGGTCAAACCGGTTTCAAACCGTTTTTTAAACCGGTCAAACCCGGTCAACGGACCATCTCAAACCGGTTTCAAACCGGTCCGGTTTGAACTCAAACCGGTTTTGACTTTTTGTTGACCAAACCGGTTCGGTTTTGAACCGGTTCGGGTTAAAAAACCGTTTTGTGCACCTCGACCAGATGGTATATAAGATAAAGGAAAAAGTATTTGTATATAAAATATAAAAAAAACGACTACCATCTGGTATATAAGATAAAAAGAACTTTTACCGATGTCAAATGAATGTCACAATCTCTTTTGCATGGTGATCTTACTCGGAAGATTAGGTTTGTTTATTTCTTATTTTTGTTATTATGATTGTTGTGAACTGCTTTAGGAATATGAAACATGGATGTGTAAATTATTTGTGGATTAATTAATCTTGTAATGTCTTTTGATGTGGGGTTGCTTTTCTTTTGTCACAAGTCTTCCTTTCCCAAAGAAGAAGCATATGCTATATAAATTGGGGACTAATTTAGGTTGTCAAATCGAAGTTTATGACCATGAAAAACTTGGATTTTGTGATGGTATAAATGCTTTCGATGATTGCAACACATGAGTTTACTTGGTGCATACGTTTCTGTTTGGTTTGGAACATCTTTTTAGACACTAGCAAAAGGGTTTGAAGTTTGTGGAAAACGACGTCGTGATACCTTTCTTGTGGTGGTTAAAGACAGAATCTTGGTGGTCACTTGTTATTTTATAGACGTAGTTGTGAACATTTGTTTATGATGTTACGTCTCCTTTAATAACAATGGTTGGTTGGCAATATAAGATTACAAGTCGCAACTTAAAACTTCAGGAGAGGTGTAAAGAAACAGGTTTCTAAACCCAAACCGGAAACCGACCCGACCGAACATGTATGGCAATAATCGATTTAGGGATGAACACGAACCGCCGGTTTGTAATAGGTTTGAGAACCGCCATGCTTGAACCTCGAACCGGTATAACCCGAACAGAACCGAACCGATCCGATCACTTCCCCCTACAAAAATCGGTACCAACCCGAACCGAACCAGTTTTGACTTTTGTTGTTGACCTAAACCGGAATCGGTTTGAACCCGAACTAGTTTAGCAAAAAAAAACCGGTTTATACAAGAATACTTCAGACATTTGGTTTGGTTTGATTTAAACTAATACTAGGTTAGAAAGTTGAATAAAAGAAATATTAAATAATTAGTAATAATTGAAAATAGTTGAGAAAGAAAATATTAAGGCACTTGTACATCAATTCGAATGGTAATGTCTAATCGGGGGCTGTCATGATGGGGGCGTTGACAAATTTTTCTTTCAACAATTCGAATGCTTTAAGGCACTTGTCAGATAATACAATATGCATCATTTTCGAGGATTTGAGCCTATTCAAGCATTATCATACATACATATTTTTACTTTTATACCCACTGTCTTTTGTTAGTAAGCACAATAAAAAGAAAGAAATAAGTTTATGTACATTTTTACTTTTATACCCCCTGTCTTTCGTTTCATGTAAGGATTTGAGTCTATTCGAGCATTATCATACATACATATTTCACATGCTCAGTTCGTTTGATAGAGTGCTTGCTAATTATTGCTCTGCATGTTAGAACTTTTATAAAATATACATTTCAAGATCATGGACTAAAATAATGCATAAAAATGATTGAGGTATTAGGATTAACCTATTTTCTTTAGCCTTTCCTTTCTCTATCTTATACCCTAAAACATTATCCCCTAGTTAGCCCCTTTGAGCCTAAACCTTTTCATTTTTAACCCACATTTCACAACCGCAAAACCCATAAAATAGCCGTTTTTTTATCTTTTAAACCCTTTTCGTTAAAAATCGACTTGGCCTTGATTTAAGAAGTAATTATCCGCTACTAGTTTATAGCTTCGTATTTTGTGCGTATTTTGTGCGAATAGAGTTATTATGAAAAGAAAGGGGTAACAACAAGAAATTCATAACCGCCAAAGTTATTGAAGAAATCTCATCAAAAGAGAACCAAACTTACTCGAAAAATTGGAGTATGCAAAAGCTAATCAATGTGGATGTATTAGGAGTAAACAGCCGAACGATCCACGGGGGATTGATTGTAATGTGTATTTCAAAAGACAAGAAGGAGTTGACATTCTTGAAGAAAGGATTTGGTCTTGACGATCTGACCTTAAAAAAGTCCTTAGATTAGTCACAATGTCTAATCTAAGTTTAATAAGAGATTGTTTACCTTTTAATCATTAAATCCAAGTCAGATCTTCAACATTTAGCCACTCTTTCCAAATACCTCCTACCCTGACCCTAAGCTAATCATTACAACCCTTTACAAAGACCTCTTGATTTATCCACATATTTTATATCAATTGATGAAAATTTTATTTTTATACAAGCCTATGATTCCGCAAGCATTAATTGTAGCATTGAGTGTTTTTCTTGACATACCTTATCCATATATTTAACTCGAGTGTTATGTGAACATTTGTGAGACTGTAATTTTGTGCATAATCATAGTTTCATCAAGTATGTTAGGCTAACTAACCTATTGTGGAGAAACACTCGAAAGGTATAAATACCAAATCATTGTTTTTAAGAAAACCGTTTAACCATTTGGGACAAAAGCTTTGGATTAACATTTAATCAATATTTTACTTCTATAAGTATAATCATGTATAAGTTTGCTTGAGGACAAGCAAAGTTTAAGTGTGGGGTGTTATGATATGTCACAAATTATACATGCATAATTATCCTCATATTCATCACAATTATAGGTAATTTGATGGGAATCGGTATTTAAAATATTCTTTTTTATTATAATAGGATAATTATCCTTGATTTGTAAAAACATGAAGAAATCACTCAAAATCAACACTTAAAAGCCAATTGAACGATCATGCATACAAGAAGTCAACACAGGAAGTCAAAAGGTCAACCATGAGCCAAAACAAGGCAATGCACGACCGTGCAAATGGGTCCCACCACTCATGTGCTTTCCAGACCTGCCAGATTCCCTCACATGCAAGAAATGGGTACTTTGCACGCCCGTGCATTGCCTAAATCTTAGCCTATAAATAGCAAGCTCATTCCAAGCATTTAGGTGTCCAGAATTGAGGGTGGTGAAGGCCCTAGTGCTCTGCTAGGGCCGGAACTCTCTTGGTTTTGGTCCGTTTTTAGCTTTTCTTTGTTTATTTTTATTTTCTAGTTTTGTAATATGAAATGATTATTCTTATTCAAGTAACAAGAAACAACCTATACCCACTCTCCCTTGGTGTTGGATCACTTCCACACATGATCTAAGGGCTAGTGGAGTCACTTGTATGGTCATTCGTGGCTAATCTTCTTGCGTTACTTGGGCTGATTGAACTTTGTCTATCTAATGAAGTATTTTTAGTATGTTATGTTCTTGAAGTCTTTCTTTTAATCTATATTGAAAAGACCAGAATAAGTAATCTTTAAACTAACTTAATAATCTTAAATCTTGTGAGATACTTAAGCATGACTTCTTGTTTGGGAAGCTTATTCGAGTTTGTACGGTCTGCTACCAAGGGCCCGGTTAGTATAGGTTTAACATTATGGTTTGATTGGAGGTTTTGGTATTCGACGAGTCTCTTGAGTCCTAGCTGGACCTTGTGGTTCGTGTCGGTATTTCTCTATTTATTTTGTGTTGGCTTGCAGAGGACTTCTAGTGGGAGCCATGGGGTTTAACCTTGAGAATAAAATTTATATTTATTTAAAATATTATTATAAGTAAAGACAACTATTTTAAGAATATAAATTGTTAGGTCCGAGCGTTCATAAAGTAGCTTTGTAAGGAGTTGCGCATTCCGACTTTCCAAAAGAAGTTACACGACATGACGTACGTCAGTCGACAGGATAATCTTAGTCCGAATAATAATTCACGGGACAGCCGACGGAATTGAGACCCTGTTAGGATCCTAGGAATTATTAGGAGCAGTTGGCCGACCGTATCCGCTGTTTTGTTACGAAATACTAACTCCCCTATCGAAAGGGTTAGTACTAGTAACTTTGACCAACCTTACAAAACTATAACATTAATTAATAAGAGATAATGATGTCGTCTAGACGGTCTATATAAAAACTAACAAAACCTAACCTAGACTCCTAAGTAATAAGATGGAGTACCTATGAACTAGACCGCACGGACAGGAATGTGTAACTATCGAGTGTAGCACAGCTTAATGTGGTAAACCGGAATATCGAACCCTAGAGACACTATGTAACAAAACTAGACTCTGACACAGACTAAAGATTGAATTGGTTTGGGGGGTTTACTACACTAAATATTAAACTAATGAATGCAGAAAACTAAGATCGACTCAACTAATCAGACAAAGGACAAACGTAATATCAAGAATGGGAAGAATATCACCTGGTCGGAATCCTACTTCCAAAGCACAACTTCTATCGGTTATGGAAACTATAATTGATCTGAGTTTCTAAGGATGACAACTAAAGACTACCTAGTAGATCCATAATCACTCTCAGGGTGTCACCAACTAAGGAACCTAAAGTGTATTAACTCATCAGATTGTTGGATCACTTCTCAGGTATTTCCAACTATGATAAAGTACCCTAATAGACAGATTACCTCTCAGTCTCACTATCCACCAGTACACTCGAATAATGCAAGGGGTAATCTCAAGATAATAACAATGAGACGAATAGCAACAATCACTAGACACCTAATACCGGCTTCCTCTCAGACAGCTGACACTCGGATTCCTATTGACGAATACTATACGACTAATTCTCATCTCTCGGGTATTGAACTAGGATACACATTCAATTCTAATCAGCAATCAAAGACAACTCCTATGGATACTACGTCTAGCAAACCACCCTAATCATAAACCCTAAGATCTATGACCAAGATACGCTAATCAAACTGACAGACAACCACAATCAACGCAAGGAATTGAAATCAAACACAAGATCAGATCTAAACATGCAATAACATCACAATTTTCAACTCAAGATCTTTTACAAAATCATAAAACCATTAATTAGAATCAAAAAACCAATAAAAATCAAAACTTTAACAAGTATTCATCAATTGACCTAGGCAATATAAGAGTTTTTGCCTAGGATCATGCTTAAACAACCAAAAATAGCAGTATAAACAAGATTCATGGTTTCAAACAATCAAATCAAAGATAAAAATTCAAACTTGTAAACCCGAAACGCTTAAACAACGAACCCGGATCTCAAATCCTTCACCTTTTCATTCCGATTGACTTCCTATGCTCCAAAATCGCCTCTTGTCTCTCTCTAGACGGCTAAGATACGAACTCCTCTCATAATGGCAATCAAAATCTTTTTAATTTGAAAATCTAGGGTTTTGCAGAATTACGGTTTCTCGCGTACCGCGAGAGAACATGGTCCAGCCCTTCGCGTACCGCGAGGGACAAAATAGTCGGGCTCCTCTTTGAGTTTCCTCGCGTACCGCGAGAGCTTTCCTTCTACTCTCTCGTGTACCACAAGATACTGATTTTTCACATTTTTCACTTTTGATCCTTGGGCTTTCATTCTCTTGCTCGATTTCTTCACGTATTCACTTGTATTTGTTACGAGCACCTGTAAACATAACAATAACTCAATAATATAAAAAAATGACTCAAAACAAATATAAAACTAAGTAAAAACGCACTAAAACAATAGGTATAAAGATGTGTGCTTTACACTACATCAAACATCCTCACACTTAACCTTTTTTCGTCCTCGAAAAAGCTGCAAATGGAATCATAACTAAGATCTAACTTACCAAACATCAATTACCAATTAGCAAAATATACTCACGCGTTAAAAAGCAATAATCACTATTTCTGTCCGATTAAACCCAAGCACCAACATTCAAGCCCCCATTACGTGTTCTAAAATTTCTTTACCAAGCATATCAATCAATCTATGGGACTCACACTTAGAAGTTACAGCTCTACCTAATCCCGTCTCATGGTTATGTCTAGACACGTATCAAACCATATAGATTTACCCTACCACGTTAAACTAAAATTTACAGGTTTCATAAATCAGATGAAATATGAATGAATGGATGATAATGAGCATTAATAAGCAAATTTAACTTCATCTAGAGGCGTTTCAACCAAGTCACTATCCCGGAAGGTAACACATAGACTAAATCATTTCAATGAAGCACAAAAGAATCAACCTAGTGGTGTTTCAATCAGGCTGGATCCCGACGTATGACACATAGGCGAAACTTAGATTTCAGTTAAATAAGCTCAAGATTTATGGAATTATGGATGCGGGCGCCACCGAAACTCGGATTTATTCTCATAAAAAGAGAATGGTGTGCCAAAAATTTCAAAAACCTCTAAAGTTTAACTTAACATGGTAGCTATCACTCTATATTGACAGTTTCAGTAATACCGATTACCCTAAGATGAATACCCACAAGATATCATGATTTTATTATGTGATTAATCCTAAGTAACACTTACAGTCTATTTAAGCTTTGCTAGCAGGTTGTGTCTACCAAAACATCACTAATTAGGCGCGTTTTCTATTATTTAAATCATTTAAACTCAACAAGTAGATCCAGTTGTACTATCATTTTCCAAGTATAGACAATTATTTCCAAAGACATTTTTCAAATATTTTTTAATTTTTTTGTATTTTTGAATTTTTATAAACAAGACAAACTAGACTCAACTAAACACTCACATCCCCACACTTGAAAAACACATTGTCCTCAATGTGAAGTAAAACACAACTAAAAATAAAAAGACAAAACTAAAACAGGAAGCGACTTAGCTAGTAATGTAGCATGAATGGTCCAGCATTACTCTTCCACGTGTGCACCGTATAACATTCCGGTCACGTTTGCACAAATGACTGTCGAGTTGCCTTTACAAGATAGATAAGATATCAACCCCACCCGAATGGAGATTGAGTATAGACGGAGCGATCAAAACCTGCACAATAAAACTCACACAAACCCGCAACATTAAACTAACACAAGTTACATACTCAAAGTAAAAATTAAAGACTCGACTGACTCACTAAGAATCACTAAGAACTTAAAGACTCAAGATAGATAGATGCAGAAAAACATACTCAATGTGTGGCAAACACAAAGACATGAACGCCACAGCAAGGTCGGTCATCGGATCAAAACTGTTTCAAGTTTCCATGGTAATGGTGGCCGGTGAATGATATGAATGGTGATAATGGATGGTGTGATAATGATATGATAGAGGTGGTATGATGGTGGTGGGAGTGGTGGTAGATGCGGGTGAACGGATGTGGAAAACCATGAGAACAGGAAACCATGGAAAACAAGGAAAAGGGCAATTCCAGGATAGCCCCGCATACCGCGAGGCATCGAGCGGCCACCCTTCGCATACCGCGAGGGAGTGGCATTTAAACCGGACCTTGTGTCTATCCTTCGCGTACCGCGAGGAACAAGAGCAATTTGCTTCACGTACCGCGAGGGCGCTCTGTTAACAGAAAGTTTAGATAAAAAATTCAATTTTTTTACTTAGAATATTTTTGACCCTTTAAAAACTTTCTTTACCCAAATTCTTTAAAAACCTATTTCAAGCATAAAAACCAATGTAAAAATACCTGGAACTTCGTTCCTGATGATTTCTTTTTCCGAATCGAGCGTGAATCCCTGCAAAACACGACACAAACAAAACACACATACCGAAAAACAAAGAAATGACACGGACTGTAAATCAAAGAAAGCATACAAACTTTATATCCCGGGCACTTTCCCGAGACTCACGCAAGAATATCAGGAGGCTTCTCCTTAATTCTAACCGGTACCGCCTTCATCCCTCGTGGCCTACCGGTTCTCCACAATCTTAGCACACTCCTACTCCTATCAAACACTGAACCTCTAGCACTTAGATCTTTCCACCACAACTTAAACCTACTAGGTCCGAAGATAACCCGGTTCAAATATTCTAGAAAGTTATCACTTCTAAACATCCCCACAATTGGGGTTTTCATTCTCCTCAAACTAGATGAATCTATCAAAGCACGGTTTCTTTCATGGGGCGGCCTAGATTTAGGGGTTGACTCGGCTGCTATCCCCTCAGTATGAACAATAGAGAAGGTCAAAGGCTCAATGTGTGGTATCATTAAAGGTGTGGCCTCTAACCTCTCGCTAGGATCCTCATGATCCTCAACAACCTCCACGGGTGCCTCACAAACTATCTTCTCTACTTGTGCGAATATCTCACTCAGACTGTAATCATCATCGTCAGCACTTAGGAACGAGGACCCTAGCAACTTCCTCTCAAACTCCTCTAACCAATCCGGAGGCTCCTCTATCATTCATATATCTACTTCATACTTTATTGGATTAGAGTCCCGATGATTGTCCATGGAGGCATCAAGCATGCATATGGAGTGGCTATGCTTGCCAACATCCTCCACGAAGTTTGTAGCATCGAATGTAATAAACTCATCCCCCACATGAAGTGTGAGTTTCCCGTCGAAGACATCAATCATCACCTTGGCGGTACGTAAGAACGGGTGTCCTAGGATGAGCGGGACTTTGTCATCCACCTCCATATCTAGGATGACGAAGTCCACGGGGAATACAAACTTACCGACTTTTACTAAAAGATTCTCCATAATTCCCCGTGGATACTTGACTGAGCGGTCATCCAAGGAAATGCTCATATTCGTCGGCTGCAGTTCACCTAGGTATAGCTGCATATAAACAGAATATGGCATCAAATTGATGCTAGCACCCAGATCAGCCAACGCGTGGTTTAGATGCAAACCGCCAAACAGACAAGCGAGCATGAACTGACCCGAATCTACCATCTTCTCCGGCAGTTTGTTCTGCGCCGCAGCAGAACATTGCTCACTAAGTGAGACTTCAAAGATCCCTCGTAATTTCTTCTTGTTGGAAAGAAGACTTTTAGGAACTTGCAATACTTAGGCAAATGCTGGAGGACCTCTATAAATGGGAGATTAACCTTGAGTTGCTTGAACATATCATGGAAGGTATCGTATTCCCTAGCATGTTTATGTGGCAGCAAGCGCGCTGGGTATGGAACATGACTCAAGTCAATATCGGGGGACTTCATCTCCACCCCCTTCTTCTTCTTCTCCTCTGCCCTCTCGGCAGGTTTCTCCTATAGTATCTCTTCATTCACCGGCTCTTCTTCTTCTACAACCGGTGGGGTTTCCTTCTCTTCTACCCTATGAATTCTTGTCGACACAACTTTCGACTCAGATTCCTCTAGCATCCTAGCATCGATCTCAGCAAATCGAGCTCTCCAGTCTACCTTCCTCACTTCCTCTACCGAAGGTATGCCATACTCAATGGAGTGGGAGTCATCCTCTATAACCTCTTTCTTCTCCACACTCCAAACTGACACGGCCATCACTGAAGCATTTGAGCCCAAAGATGAGCCTCCTTGTCTACCCTTTAGGCTCTGAGCGATGTCTCCTACCGTGCGTTGCAAATCCTAGAATGACGACTGCTGATTCTTCAATAGAGTGTCGTGGCTATCCAGTCTTTGCCTCGTGTCCTTGTCTTGCTGGACTAAGTGGGCAAGCAGTTGTGTCTGATTCTTGAGCATCTCTTCGATCTTCCTTGTATTGACACTGCTTCCCGAGCTCGCTCGAACTTCTGTTCCTCCGTACTGCTGCTGGCGACCATTAAACCCAGGCGGGTTATTTCCTGATCTTCATCCCGAGCCAAAAGAATTGTAGTTGTTGTACACTCGGTTCTGGTTGCCAGCATAGCTCACGTGCTCCTGATTATTCACTGGGCAATATCTGGTATCGTGGCCTCCCCTGCACACCTCACACCTAAGAGCACTGAGCTTCAGCTCCTTTATATCGTTAGTCGTAGCGGCGAGTGCAGCAGCCACGCTAATATCATGAGTTACCTGATGCACACCTCTTGAAAAAGAGGCGTGTGCTCTAGCAGTAGGAATGGAATTCCTAACAGAACGTGGATGCTGTTGTTCGGCTTGAGCGAAGCTCTCGAACATTTCCTCGCACTCATCAGGCTCGAGTCTCTCCATGATGTGACCTCCCGCAGTTGTGTTAAACATTTGCTACTTCTCGAAAGTGAGGCCATTATAGAACTTCTCCACAAATGCCCAGTCGGAAAGACCGTGCTGAGGACATCAGCTCAACAGCGTTGAACCGCTCCCAGGCCATGTGATAAGGTTCATCAGGGTCCATCCGAAACGAAATGAATGGATTTGGTCCCGAAGGCGAGCGGCCCTGGACGGTGGATAGTACTTCTTGAAGAACTTGGTTTCGAGATCCTCCCATGTGGTGATTGAGTTGTCTAGGAGAGTGTCGAGCCAAGTAGATACACGCCTAGAGAGGGAAAATGGGAATAGACGTAAGTAGATAACGTCCTTAGACACACCCGTGATATTGAATGAATTACATATCCGCGCGAAGCGGGACAAATGTCCCGGTGCATCCTCATCCTCGAGGCCATGGAATTGAGTAGCATGAGTGATCGTATTCATGACATGTGATGGGATCTGCCATGTATTGGTGTTCAGAATAGAGGGGCGAGTGATCGAAGATCTCACGCCCGTAACCCCATCACTGGCCCTCTGGTGCACGGTACGTCTCGCTGGTGGGTAAGCGTCGCCCATGGTAGGAAATGTGATTGGGCTAGTGGAACGTACCTGGGATTTGCACAGCTCCTTTAAGCGCTCTTGAAAGTCGCGGGTGCACTCGTGAAGCTCTTGTTCGGGCTATGGACAAGCTGAATAAGGTGGTGATCCCTGTGAACGAGTATGGTGCATAAACATAAAGACTCTAGAAGGAAACAGAACAAAGACTCAAAGACACACAAAAAGACTCGATTCTAAATTAGACACTCAGATAAGACTCACTACTAGCACAGAAGACAAGTAGCACACAAGACTCCAAAGAGAACAAAACAAACAAAAAATCACTAAAATAACTAGTCAGAGTTAATATTACTATTGCCAAGTATCCCCGGCAACGGCACCAAAAACTTGATGTCATCCAGATGGTCTATATAAAAACTAACAAAACCTAACCTAGATTCCTAAGTAATAAGATGGAGTACCTATGAACTAGACCGCACTGACAGGCAAGTGTACCTATCGAGTGTAGCACAACTTAATGGTAAACCGGAATATCGAACCCTAGAGACACTATGTAACAAAACTAGACTCTGACACGGACTAAAGATTGAATTGGTTTGGGGGGTTTACTACACTAAATATTAAACTAATGAATGCAGAAAACTAAGATCGACTCAACTAATCAGACAAAGGACAAAGGTAATATCAAGAATGGGAAGAATATCACCTAGGTCGGAATCCTACTTGCAAAGCACAACTTCTATCGGTTATGGAAACTATAATGGATCTGGGTTTCTAAGGATGACAACTAAAGACTACCTAGTGGATCCCTAATCACTCTCAGGGTGTCACCAACTAAGGAACCTAAAGTGTACTAACTCACCAGATTGTTGGATCACTTCTCAGGTATTTCCAACTATGATAAAGTACAATAATAGACAGATTACCTCTCAATCTCAATGTCCACCAGTACACTCGAAGAACACTAGGGGTAATCTCAAGATAATAACTATGACACGAATAGCAACAATCACTAGACACCTAATACCGGCTTCCTCTCAGACACCTGACACTCGGATTCCTAATGACGAAGACTATACGACTAATTCTCACCTCTCGGGTATTGAACTAGGATACACATTCAATTCTAATCAGCAATCAAAGACAACTCCTATGGCTACTACGTCTAGCAAACCACCCTAATTACAAACCCTAAGATCTATGACCAAGATACGCTAATCAAACTGGCAGACAACCACAATCAATGCAATGAATTGAAATCAAACACAAGATCAGATCTAAACATGCAATAACATCACAATTATCAACTCAAGATCTTTTACAAAATCATAAAACCATTAATTAGAATCCAAAAACCGATAAAAATCAAAACTTTAACAAGTATTCATCAATTGACCAAGGCAATATAAGAGTTTTTGCCTATGATCATGCTTAAACAACGAAAAACAGTAGTATAAACAAGATTCATGGTTTCAAACAATCAAATCAAAAAAAAAAATTCAAACTTGTAAACCCGAAACGCTTAAACAACGAACCCGGATCTCAAAGCCTTCAACTTTTCATTCCGATTAACATTTTATGCTCCAAAATCGCCTCTGGTCTCTCTCTAGACGGCTAAGATACGAACTCCTCTCATAATGGCAATCAAAATCTTTTTAATTTGAAAATCTAGGGTTTTGCAGATGTACGGTTTCTCGCGTACCGCGAGTGAATATGGTCAAGCCCTTCGCGTACCGCGTGGGCCAAAATAGTCGGGCTACTATCTAAGTTTCCTCATGTAATGTGACAGCTTTCCTTCTACTCTCTTGCATACCGCGAGAGAATAAAAGTCCAGGGACTAAAGATGTAAAAGTCCCAAAGTTAAAGGACTGAAAATAAAGAAAATTTCAAAATCAGACCCGTAGCGGACCGCTACCGGCTTCTTAATGGTCCACTACGTGCGGTGAAGTAATGATGAGGGAATGACACATGGCGGGTGGCATGTCTGAGGACTCAACCCTATGACGAATCGCCACCAGGCGGGTAACGGTCCGCCAGCCGCAAAAGTATCCGGACAAGGAGAGAGTTACACATGTAAGTTGACTCGTTGATAAGGATTGGGTAGCGGACCACTACCTAGGGTATGATGTTCTGCCACGTGCGGAGCATGCCAGACACCTAGCAAGGGGCGGTAGCGGACCGCTACCCCCTTGCTTAGCGGTCCGCCACCGGTGCACATTCAGCCCTATAAATAGTTGAACTTTGCCGTTCATTTGAGAAACACAACACAAACACCACTCCCACACTTGAACACATATTAATGCGAGGGAAGCACGACAGTTATCGGTGCAGCGGTTACGAGGACGGAGCGTTAAAGTTACGAGCGAGGAACGGAGAGACGTTTTAACAAGGAACAAAGTTAGGGAACTATCTGAGGATAATGTAAGTACACTGGACCCGTACCCTAGACACGATTATGTGAATTCCATGCCTAAATAATATGTGTTATGTGATATTTATATGACGATGGTACGGGGGTAATGAAGGGTTAGTATAAACACTAAACGGGAATAATGAAGTAGTCACGACGTATCAAAGGGGTGGTGGATACGCCGCTGGTACTTCCTATATATAAATCTCTTGGTGCTTCGTGGTGAAACCATTATGCATGTTTAGGGGTATAGACTAAAAGACAGTAATGAAAATATAGTAAACGAATGGGAGATCTTCCAACCGGTATGTAGTTATCTGACAAACGGAATGTTCTGTCTAAGGAAAGAGTGGTGTATAAATCTCTCCTAGACCCATCACTCTTTCCTGGGAACATCTCTGTTGGAGGTACTGCTCTGGAAGGATAACCACCCCAGTTTACAATATTTAACGAGTATGGATATGTGATAAAGTTGAACACATGAATGAATGAACATGTGAATACATGATGAATATGAATACGTGAAGGCATGATGATACGTGCAAGTATGAATGAGTATGATGGAACGAGTCTAAACCCCAAAATGGAATAATGAAGTACTTACGAAGTGTTGAAAGGGTGGTGGATACGCCACTGGTACTTCCTATATATAAATCCTTTCAATGCATCATGGAGAAACAGTTACGAAGTTTTAAGGCAATGACTGGTTGGGAAATAAAGTAAGCATATACGTGAAATAAAAACAAATGCTTGATACATTTGGGAGGCTGTGAGTCTAAGATACTCAAGGTCCCAAATGAAAAGAGATACTGTCACACCCCAACCGACGACGGAATACGTCGGGGCGGGACACGTAGACTGTTCAAAAGCTCATGATCAAACTAAATTACATAAATTTATTGAAATAATTTAAATGTACAAATACACATTGATCAGTCAATCAGAAGCTAACAATAATTCTAGTTTAATTGTCACTAGGTCCATATGCTCCTAAGTGATAAACTTATACTTCAAATAATTCCACCTGAAACATGTTTAAAATGAGAGGGTCAACTATAAATAGTTGGTGAGCATACATAGGTTTAGATATCTCATGCAGTTTTCAAATGGTTTATACAATTCATATGATATATGGTAAATAAGGCATTTTATGGAGATTATATAGTTGAAACTAAGTGTACAATCAAACCGTGTAATATGTATGCACAGTCCCCCGGACTGCGTGAAGTACCAAAATGTATACACTAACCCGCCAAGGTTCATGTTAAGTAATGTATCGGTTTCCCCTATAAATGATCATGTTAGGTACTACCTTAGGCCTGCAACGCAAGTTAATGATTGTACTAGTGTGTCATGTATATGTAGTTCAACTCATAGCATTCAAGCACAAAAGCACAAATTACACAAATAGTCATAACGTAGAATTGTATATTGTAATTGCAAATTGTTTTCAATGCAAAACATGTTTCACCCCAAAATGTACAAAAATGAAAAGGGGCTATGTAAAACTCACCTTGAATAGTAGAGGGTTGGACTTGTAACTTGTAGCAACAGGAATTAGGGATGCCCTAAGTTAAGTAAGATATGTCATTTAATATATAGGAATGATTAAAAGAGATAGGAACGAAACGATTTGGACTTTATAATTTGGAACGAACGAACGAATGAGTACTATAGATTTGAATTCTAACGATAACTAAAGTGATGATGTATTCACATGAAATAATGTTTTATAAATTTATTTACAAGGAGATTTTAGGTGGTATCAATAAATGTTAATTGCTAGCTTAATATAATAAATACCCCTTAAACGATTAGGTTAAAAGAGATATCATGATGGAAAAATAATATTTATATGAATATCATTTGTATATGTAATTAAATTAATTATGCAAATGGTAGTATTATGGTTGACCAAATTTCTAAAAGAATCATAACATATGTGAAAGTAATAATAGTGTGATTAAGATATTAATAACACTAATTTTATTGTTAATTATAAATCATGTCGTTATAACAGTTTAGGCATGTATAACCCCTCTTGTTTAATAAAAGTCACGACGTGACTATAATTCTAAAAGTTATAATAAAATGAGGGTTTATGAAAAATGCCCCACATTTGCCATCCCTTAGAAATATATATATATATATATATATATATATATATATATATATATATATATATATATATATATATATATATGGGTAACGACATAATACACGTGTAGTGCTTATAAAATATTTGTTATACGTTTGAGATAATTAGAATAACTAATTATAGTTATAAAGATCTATATATATACATACATATGTATGTATTTATTTGAAAATGAAATTAATCGTAAACCCTTGAACGTTTCTAAAAGGTAGGTCAATAATTGTTTATAAGAAGATTATATGTGTGTGTGTGTGTATATATATATATATATATGTTTACCAAAGATAATAACTACGAAATCCTTGAAAGTTTATAAAAGAAATAAGTTTTGTTACCACAATATAATAATAGTAATTTACTTATAACATACATAAATATATTTCATATATCATAACATTTGTAAAATAAAGTATGTCAAAATTATATGTATGTGTCTTGTTATAATTAGTTGTAAATTTGAAGTTTTAAACCCTTTTTTTTCTCTTTGTCATAATACATAAGTTCATTGATTTAAATATATATATATATATATATATATGTGTGTGTGTGTGAGAGAGTGGAATAGAGGCAAAAACAAAGAAATAACGAGAAAAAGGAGGGCAGGCTGGTTTGAACTCGCGACCCGTCCCCTTGAGTGCTTGTGATTTACCACTAGACCAAATTCCCGTTTTTGTTTAATGATTCAAAAAGAAAAAGTAAAACCCAGACATTCAGTTCATCATCATCTTCTCCACACCCCCCAACGCAAACCCTAATCCCCCAAATCAGAAAGAATCAAGCACAGATTGAGAACAACGTGTTAGGGCTTTGCATCATTGTGTTAAAACGAGTAGGGTGGTAGAATAAATACCTGAAATCAGGCTCGATTCGCTGCAAACTCGAGAGGCTCACCCCTTGTGCTGATCGCAAACTGAGAAGGAAAAAAAATTGTTTTGAGGCTGGTTTCAAGGTGTAAGACGATAGGGGAATTATATGGATCGATTAAACACACGTTACAACTGTTAATCAGATGAAATTAGTGGGATTTGAAGCTTGAATCCAGGGTTTTTTTGAAACCCAAACCGTAACATCAAATGGGTCAAGAAAGAACGAAATTACTCAATCAATTGCACGTTTTCAAGCCCCTAACGATCGCAAATGGGAAGGAAACTGATTTGGTAGTAATTACACTCCGGATTTTCCGGTAATTTGAAAGATTGAATCGAAATTGACTTTTTGAAAGTCAAAATTGTGCAAGAACAAGTTCCAGGGTTAAATTTTCAATAGGAGGGGGTTCAAGTGAGGGTTCAAAGTCAATTAGAGGGGGTTCAAAGTCAAATCCATGATAAAATTACTAACTATATTTAATTTCCTTCATGAAATATTTATATATAAATATACAGATAAAGTCTCATTTTTTAACATGTAACGTTTATAATTTTCACCATATGTGTAAATGTTCGTTTAATGTGATTAGATAGGTATATTTACATTTATATTTATAAGATAAATACATACATATGTTTATAAATAAATACCTTTGTATATGAAAGATGAAGTTTTATGTTTTAAAATTCATGAGTTTTTATTTTGATTTAGTTATTGAACAAAGCATATATATATATATATATATACATATATATATATATATAATTATACATACATATATTTGATAAACAATAATATGTAAAAGTAAGGTTAAACAAAAAAAATTTGAATAGTTACACATAATAACTAACGTGCTGGAGAAATATAAGATTGATACGGAGTGTCATTAATATAAAAATTAAAATAAAATAAAATAAAATAGGGCCAGAATTCCCGGATATTACAGATACCCGGCCTGTAAGGTGGATCTAAAAAATAAAGAAGAGAACTAAAGAATAAAGCCTACGGGGCTAAGAAATGAACGAGCCTTCGTGGAAAATGAGTATTCGTGACAAATGCAATGGGTCTATACTGACCAGCATAAGGACCTTGCCAATACTCTGACCGGAGGTACGTTCGAAGATGGTCGAGAGGGGGTAAGCACACCCATTGTCACACCCCAAACGACGGCGGAATACGTTGGGGCGGGACATGTAGACTGTTCAAAAGCTCAAGGTTTGCTAAAGTTTAGATATTTAAACAACCAGTTTCATATCATAAATAATCATGAATTCAACAATACAAGAAAAATAGAAATACATAAATAATTTCATTAATTTAGATTCTAGGTCCTCGGTCCTAAGTGAAGCAGCTTGTACTTATTCTCAAGCATTAGTACCTGAAACATGATGAAAACAAGGTCAACTAAAAAGTTGGTGAGCATACATAGGTTTTGACACACAACCAAGTTTAAAGTGTTTTATACAATTCATACGATACACGTGTATAAGGCATTTATGGAGAATCTATAGTAAAACTAAGTGTGTACAATCAAACCTTGTGACTGAGGCATAACACGCAGGTTACCCTAATGTAAAGTCGGTAACAAACACTCTAACCGGGTGGGTTTGTCAGACACAATAGATCTATCAATGTTAACCGTTGGCTTGTACGGAGTTAATGATTGTACT
This sequence comes from Smallanthus sonchifolius, assembly GCA_023525975.1. NCBI lineage: Eukaryota > Viridiplantae > Streptophyta > Magnoliopsida > Asterales > Asteraceae > Smallanthus > Smallanthus sonchifolius. The sequence continues at coordinate 54,827,243 of CM042033.1, read as the reverse complement.
AATGTCATGTATATGTAGTCTTAACTCATAGCATTCAAGCATAAAGCACATAACACATAATATCATATTATTTAATTGTATTTAAGTCTATCCAAAGAGTTTCAAAAAGTAAATCATGTTTCATCCCAAAAGTACAAAATAAAAAGGGGGCTATGTAAACTCACATGATTCAAAGGTGTAGCTAGCACGCGAGACAAGGTAGCAAAGTGATCCTTGTAACACACCACGTTAACCTAGTGTGTAATATATATAAATTAAAAGTGTGTACAAAGGTCTATGTCAAATTCTAGGATTGAATTGGATATGTGTATAAAGGGTTGTGGTATGTATAGAAGTGTAGGAAAACGTGGTTTGTACTTGAAAATATGTTTTATAAAATGAAAAGTTGGAGTGATTAGTTTTAAAATAAATGAGTTAGGGTTTGGGCTTGAATAACTAAATAAGTTAAACCATTATTTTATTTTATTTTATTTTAGTTAGAAATATAATGTGAAACTTGTATTTATAATTTAAATAAATAATTTTTACTTTATTTATTTATTTATAAAGTGGTGTAATTATGTGTTCAAATTAATAACCTTAAATATAATTCAAACTCTAAGTGTATTTGTAAAAGTAATTTATATAGATAATAAATAAATTTGCTTATTTATTTATTATTTGGAATGGGTATGTTAGAATAACCAAATTTAATTAAAAATTTACATGTATTCTTTATGTATATAAAACTATATATATCTTAAATTTTATAAAACTTTGTAGGAGTATTTATAAAATTTGGTCACCAAATTTATACATTAAATGATTAAATTACTCAAAAATAATAATATAATTCAAATTGAGTAATTGAGAATTAAATCTATAAAAATAGAGATTTTATGCAAAAATTGTAAATCTGGTCGTATTCTGTTCTAATAAATATAGGATTTATAAAAATATTTTTTATAAAATTTTTCGGAGCATTAGAAATCAATTTAAAAAGGAAACAGACCAGGGGGTTCGAACCCGGGTCTGTGCTGGGGAGTCCATCAGCGATTACCACTGGACCAAAGGTCCGATCATGTTACTGGTTCGGGTTCCTTGAGTCTTAGGCGTAGACTGAGAGATTTCGGGTTCAGGTATCAATAGGAAACAACAAAAATAAACGTGCGGGTGTGGGTTTAGAACCCACGACTTTCCGAAAGTCGGGTTAGGGTCTTAACCATTAGAGCTGGGCTTATGCCTTGGTTAGCATTAGACACGAAATTTATTTAACATCCAACCCCAGATCGTCTCCCTCCCAAATCGTTCCCGTCCAAACCCTAGTTCCAAATCAGCCCGACTCATCATTAATCGTTTCCAAAAACATGGGGCTTTTAATCCTCAGACCAAAAAAAAACTAGCGAGGTAATGTTTACTTGTAATGATCGTGAATTGAGGGCCGACGACTTGCGGATCAGAGACGAAAATATTGTTGCTCGATTGAGACGCAGAGGTGAAATGAGGGTCGATTACGGGTGGGGAGAGTTTGTAAATGTCTAAGCGAAGGAGTGAGGGTGGATTAATTGAATTGATTTCATCATAAAGGCTTGATTCAAATCAGGTTTGTGGGCAACCACTGTCGGCCGTAATTGACGTGATAAATCGATGAGGATGGGTGAACTGAGTCGCGGATGTTGTCTGAATACATGCAGGGAGTGATTAGGCGTGAATTGCGGGATCTAAACGCGTCTGATTTCTTGATTAAGGATCGAATTTAATGCTGTTTGACTCCGCAAAGTCAAACTGTTCAAATTTCAAGATTAGCCTCTCAATAGATTGAATTGGAATGTTAATTGGGTGTGGGGGTGGTCGATAATTGATTATGTTAACATGGAAAGTCTTTAACAGCCGGATTTGATCGATGTTGGTCTTGAATTTCAAGGATTTGGCTTAAGTTTGACTTTAGGAAGTCAAAGCATTTGAAATTTGAATTCAACCGCTCAAATAGTCGAATTGGTTGGTTAAATGAGTTGGAAATTGATCGTGATACATTCAGGTATATATGGTATGTCCTTTGATACTAGCAATTTGATCGATTACGGTTGGTTTGCAGAAAAGTCGATTTTTGTTGACTTCTCAAAGTCGAAGGGACAAGTTTGGTGTTCAAGATCAAAGAGGGGTTTCAATTTAAGGGTTCAATGGGTCCAAGGGGGTACATTAGATTAAGAGTTCAAACTAGTAAAGTTGTGAATTTGTTATAAAATAGTTTTTATTTAAAAAAATTCAACATTATCAGTTTTATTAAAATATATTTTATAAAAATAAATTTTATAAAAGGAAAGTTTCGCTTAATTTATTTTTATAAAAATGCCATTTGTATAAATGGTTCGTTTATTATGATAAAGGAAACTAAATATAGTTTTATAAAAATATATATGTACAAAGGATGCAAAACATCATTAAGTTCATAACTTTTTTTTTGATTCAATTTATCATAGAGTATATATATATATATATAAATATGAATATAATATGTTATATATACAATGGAGTTGAAATATTAGAACTTTGATTTGATACATGTTTAAAATAGGAGAATTTAGGGTGTCATTCTAAGTTGAGCAAACTCGGACAGAAATGAGGTATCATTAGTGAAAAATTTACAATAAAATAATGCTAGAAAATCTTGGATGTTACAGTCTCCCCATGTTAAGGGAATTTCGTCTCGAAATTTAACTAGTGGAGACTACTGAATCAGGAAGGAGGTGAGAGTTTTGGGTTCTCAATACGTTATGACGGTTGGTTTAAGGAGTATAACTGGTGGCAAGACACAGATTTTGGTATTCAAGGTCGGATATGAGTGATGATAACAAATTTAGTTTCAAAGTGGATTTAAGGAGTAAAACTGTTGAATAACAATTTGGATTCTAAAGATAAAATGCATTACTTGGAGTGGGATTGATGAGAATTTGATGGTTAGGGTTTGATGAATGTGCTCAAAACTGTTGGTGGGGAGGAGGTTACACAACTATTGGTCTAGGTTAAAACGACATAAAACTTCATGTGACACGAACAACGCTACTTCTAATGATATGAAAGAACACTTATATATAGGAAGTACCATCGGAGTATCCACCATGCCCTTGTCATATCACATCAGTTCGTTGTTACATATCATGATAAGTTTTAGGTCTCAACACACGACAAAATTTACTATGTTTTCCATGCGCTGATTCTTATAATTCCGTGTGCACCCGTAATTACTTAAATCATCGCATGGTCCGTATAGATCATTCCGTTGTGTGCGGGTCAAGAGGGGCACAATTTCACTCCGTTCATGTCTATTGTTTTCATATAAGAGTTGCTAAAAAGTAACTATGTCCTTAAGTAGGTCAGTTAGCAACTAGAGAGTAATCAGGTAGTATAACTTAAAGTCTCATAGTTTACTCGTGTTTGAACAAGAATACGTCAAACCCCGAGTAGCTTCAAAGTGTTATGGTTTCCAAGTGTTATGGTTTCCAAGTTTGGTGAACAAAGTGTATGACCATTCTTTATGTATAATGTGCTCAATCATTTGTAACCATTGCAAGCAACTTAGTTTCGTGTATAATGTAAACACACAAGTCTCATGTATGATCTGGTGTCACGTAGCTTGTAATCAAATAGGTTTCATGTGTAGCGTGAACAACTTTGCATCATGTATTTTGTAAATCAATAAGCTCTCATGTGTAATGTAAACAACATAGTATCATGTGTATTGTAGGAAATGAATTTCATGTATGGTGTGGACAACTTAGCATCATGTATTTTGTAACTCAATAAGCTCTCATGTGTAATGTAAACAACATAGTATCATGTGTATTGTAGGAAATGAATTTCATGTATGGTGTGGACAACTCAGCATCATGTATTTTGTAACTCAATAAGTTTCATGTTCAACGTAGTCAATCTAGTATTATGTACCCAGTAAACAATTGTTATGTATCGTGTATATTTCAAACAACCGAGTTCCATGTATTATGTGGTCAACCCGGTAGCATGTGCATTGCAAATAAACAAGTTTCATGTATTATTTGATCGTGCTGTGTATCTTGTGAACGTGTATACGTAAATTATTGAATTATGTTTGTGACGTATACTAACGAGTTTTGTATGTGACCGAGTGTTGCGGACAAGCGTGTTGTTTGGCGTTCGTGTAAAATGTGGTAGTTATATTCTAGCTCTTTAAATCTCGTTGAGGTTTTTAGGGATGGTCACCGTCTACCCGAAATGGGTCGTCTCTTGAAGCGACAAGTGAAAGATGACGAGGAGGTTCTGAAGAACATTCAGGGAAATGTGTTTATAAATACTGATCTTTGTTTGAAAATAGAAAATGGTAAATTGTTCTTGGTTGTAGATATATAAAGTAGTGAAACCATTGAGTTACATAATTTAAATAAATTGGCAGTTTATAGGAAAAACTTTTTAAATTTTCAATTATTATAAGGAGAATATTTTTTTAAGAGAAATTATTGGCTAAACAAGTAGTTGTACATCAATTTAGCCAGGTTTTAGAAATAATTACTTTATTGAGGAAAATCATACTTATTTATCAATTTGAAATGATGCTTTTATAAAATAGGTTGTATTGAGTTTTCTCACAAGATGAAAATGTTTATAAAAAAAAACTCATATTTCTGATACTATCTAAAAGTTTGATAAATGTTTTGTATGAACAAGATAACGAGGTTGTTTAAATTAAATAATAGGATGATTTGTTTGCGATGAAGAGTGTCGGTAGTGAACTAAATCGTATTGAATGAAGAAGGTGATACTTGAGAATTTTTTTTTTGATGAAAATATGATGGGTGTGATTCGCATTCAACGGTCAAATCAATGAATAATAACTTTAGAGTTGAAATACATAAAATTGATTAAATGCTGAAATGTTAAACATTACTCAAAACATAGGGAGATGGTTCTCAAACTGAAAATTTAAAGACAATAAATAATGGAAAAATAATTTTGTTAACGTCTCTTGTAGCTTTCCACTAGGAGGAGAATAATTCCCAAGACGAGCATTGCTATGGTCACTCGGATAGCCGATCTGGCTTTAGCTTTAACTTTCTCCGTGTGATGCTCCAATATTTCTTTTTCGAGGATGGAGATTAATTCCTTTTGGTACCCTAATTGGTTTGCTAGGCTATCCATTCTTTGTCCTTGCAAATCGTGCATTACCCCCTGCTCTATCCTTTGCCTCTCAAATTCTGAGGTCCTTACATATGGGTGAATGTCATTGGTTGGAATTCCCATAACAGTAGTGGGTGCCATGGTATACCTTACCCAAGGGTTAGGATGATACGGGTCGGGCATTAGATATGGGTCTCTTAATGGGGGTGGTAACTGATTGTGGAGATGGGGTGTCTGATACGGGTTCCTGGGTGCGGGTGATCCAGATGTTCGAAGTCTTGGGCCGGTGTTCCTAATCCAATATGCCCTTGCATCGAACCTTGGTCTAGCAGCTGGGGGGTTGGTGACCGATGCACGGGTGTCCCGATGTCTTCTTCCCAATCAGACTCTTCTCCGGGATGGTATACCGGGGAGGGAGGAAAGTAGGAGTCCATGTCTAGCAGGAAACAATAAAAGGTTGTAAGTGATAATGAAATATGGAGTGTTAGACATAGGAGTTCTCATAAGTTTAGAGTTTGACTAGTCATAACACCGAGCCTTCACAATAGTATTTTAGAAATACACTTGACCTATAAGCAATGTATCCCTGAGGAGAATTCCCAGGAAAGAGGGGTGGGTCACTAGGACACCCTTAAGTACCCTGTCTTTCCTTGGCCAATTTCCTCATGGGCCTACATACTCTTCCAGCCATTATGTACTAATAACACTATTGTTGGACTCATGGTTATGATGAGATTTGTGTAAACTGGGTCTTGTGGCCTGAAAGTAAGGTTTATGCATTTCAGTGGGCTTCTTCTTCTTGGAGGAAAAATGGGCTTCTTAGTTTAATATTAATGGGTATTAGGCCCAATAGTTTAAGTCTTTGTTCACAAGAGGTGATGGTATCATGTATGTGAGTTCAAAGGTGTATGAAGAATTTGGTGTGTATGTGTGTATGTTAAACTTAGGATAGCACTTAATAAAACACATAGGTAGCATGTAGGTAATAATGAATGTAAGCACAAGAGTTACCAAGTAGTGTGACATATAAACTATTAAGTATTGTAGCATGTATTGAAATTACTTAGGATAACATGTAAAAATATTCACACAAGTATTAATCATATAGTAGTATGGCATATTGTGGGTGTCCTAAGGTTATAGTCTAGGTTAAAATTGTCTAATAACCTAATTCCCTATAACCAAGGCTCTGATACCAATCTGTCACACCCCAACCGACGGCGGAATACGTCGGGGCGAGACATGTAGACTGTTCAAAAGCTCAAGGTTTGCTAAAGTTTAGATATTTAAACAACCAGTTTCATATCATAAATAATCATGAATTCAACAATACAAGGAAAATAGAAATACATAAATAGTTTCATTAATTTAGATTCTAGGTCCACGGTCCTAAGTGAAGCAGCTTGTACTTATTCTCAAGCATTGGTACCTGAAACATGATGAAAACAAGGTCAACTAAAAAGTTGGTGAGCATACATAGGTTTTGACACACAACCAAGTTTAAAGTGTTTTATACAATTCATACGATACACGTGTATAAGGCATTTATGGAGAATCTATAGTTAAACTAAGTGTGTACAATCAAACCTTGTGACTGAGGCATAACACGCAGGTTACCCTAATGTAAAGTCGGTAACAAACACCCTAACCGGGTGGGTTTGTCAGACACAATAGATCTATCAATGTTAACCGTTGGCTTGTACGGAGTTAATGATTGTACTAATGTCATGTATATGTAGTCTTAACTCATAGCATTCAAGCATAAAGCAAATAACACATAATATCATATTATTGAATTGTATTTAAGTCTATCCAAAGAGTTTCAAAAAGTAAATCATGTTTCATCCCAAAAGTACAAAATAAAAAGGGGGCTATGTAAACTCACATGATTCAAAGGTGTAGCTAGCACACGAGACAAGGTAGCAAAGTGATCCTTGTAACACACCACATTAACCTAGTGTGTAATATATATAAATTAAAAGTGTGTACAAAAGTCTATGTCAAATTCTAGGATTGAATTGGATATGTGTATAAAGGGTTGTGATATGTATAGAAGTGTAGGAAAACGTGGTTTGTACTTGAAAATATGTTTTATAAAATGAAAAGTTGGAGTGATTAGTTTTAAAATAAATGAGTTAGGGTTTGGGCTTGAATAACTAAATAAGTTAAACCATTATTTTATTTTATTTTTTTTAGTTAGAAAAATAGTGTGAAACTTGTATTTATAATTTAAATAAATAATTTTTACTTTATTTATTTATTTATAAAGTGGTGTAATTATGTGTTCAAATTAATAACCTTAAATATAATTCAAACTCTAAGTGTATTTGTAAAAGTAATTTATATAGATAATAAATAAATTTGCTTATTTATTTATTATTTGGAATGTGTATGTTAGAATAACCAAATTTAATTAAAAATTTACATGTATTCTTTATGTATATAAAACTGTATATATCTTAAATTTTATAAAACTTTATAGGAGTATTTATAAAATTTGGTCACCAAATTTATACATTAAATGATTAAATTACTCAAAAATAATAATATAATTCAAATTGAGTAATTGAGAATTAAATCTATAAAAATAGAGATTTTATGTAAAAATTGTAAATCTGGTCGAATTCTGTTCTAATAAATATAGGATTTATAAAAATATTTTTTATAAAATTTTCGGAGCATTAGAAATCAATTTAAAAAGGAAACAGACCAGGGGGTTCGAACCCGGGTCTGTGCTGGGGAGTCCATCAGCGATTACCACTGGACCAAAGGTCCGATCATGTTACTGGTTCGGGTTCCTTGAGTCTTAGGCGTAGACTGAGAGATTTCGGGTTCAGGTATCAATAGGAAACAACAAAAATAAACGTGCGGGTGTGGGTTTAGAACCCACGAATTTTCGAAAGTCGGGTTACGGTTTTAACCATTAGAGCTGGGCTTATGCCTTGGTTAGCATTAGACACGAAATTTATTTAACATCCAACCTGATGAGCGGTTAATAAACCCGTGCTAGTTGTATATAACCTTGTGTTTTTAACCCTAACTATGTGAGAAATAATTTACTTTAACCCGTTTTTATATTATGTAGGTTGAAAAGAAAATGAGTTAAAATGTGGTTTAACCAGCTTCTGCATAAATGGAAAAGAAAATTAAATGGGTTGCAACAAAGAGTTAAGTTGGCACATTTGACTGATCACGTGAGATGGGCTAGTAAAGAAGAAAACAAAATTTTAAATTATGGAGCAAAAGTTTAGACACATGATGGATCATGTTGGGCTCATCTTGGGCTCGCCTTAAAGCATCGAAGGACTGAAACAAATAAAAAAGGACGCATGAGAAAAACGGACCGGGGGGGGTGTGAAATTGACGCAAAGGAGGAGAAGAAAGTTGCAGCCTTTGGCTGCTGTGGGGTGCACACGAACCAAAGAAAAGAAAGAGATTTTTGTTTATGATTATTGGCTAATTCACTTGTGGCTTCCTCCAGGTGGACGGTTCATATAGGTTTCATGTTTTGATTCAGTTTATATATATTTTTAGATCTGTTTAGTTTCTGACAATAACAGAACAGATTGATGTATTGGTTGATTGAAACAATTTATTTTTGTGTTTTGAGTTCTTTCTTTACAATCCCGTTCGGTTAATGACAAAACCTAGAAGTGGGTTGAGTGACTAAAGGGGGTTAACTTGACACTAGTAAATTGGGTGATTGGATTATACTGGTTTATGACAAAATTGATTGTATGGGTTTGCTGACAACAACCTGTCTCCAATTACTATTTCAACTGATTTTCCAACACTATGTTTATGTGGTGTCTAAATTTAATTACTGAATTTTATGTGAAACCTAGAACCTGAAGTTTGGAGGAGGTTACATTCTTTATTTAATTTGAATTTTAATCAAAAGAATTTACTAAACTAAACCAATTTTTTACTTTCCACTGATTCCTCGTGGATACGATACTCTACTTACCCTTACTAGTTAAGGTGTTTAAGGATTGTTTTTGACCGACCTAACGACATCGATCAAAATGGCGCCGTTGCCGGGGAATCGGTGCGCTTAGTTCTATTGCTTTAGTTTATTGTCTTTAGTTAATTTTAATTCTTATCAAACACCCAAAAAGATTTTCTTTACTTCTGTTTTTATTTTTTGTTTATTTTGTTTATTTCTTTGTTCAGAGCTACTCGGTTGTTCTACGTGTGCAGGTTGACATGGACAGTAATTATTATGGTGACCAAGATTACTATGAACCATGCAACAACTGTGGCATCACTGGCCACTGGGCACAAGATTGCCCAAGATACAATCAATATGGTGGTGGTCCTGAGTACCCAAACTATCAGGACGATTACAACCAAGACTACCACCCAAGCAGGCCACCTGATCAAGACAACTATCATTCTGAACTGGATGCCATCCAGTCAAACATGAAGGAGATGGCCAAGATGATACAAGCAGTGGTGCAGCAACAGGAGAGCCAAGACAAAGCTCATCAAGCTTTGGTAGATCTAGTTGCCAACCTAACTGGGATTGTCGGGTCACTCATCAAGGAAGTAGGTAAGCCTCGCTGTTCACATCAGTCCTCCTGTTCTGAAACCACAACCAGTGCACACCTCAATGATGTAAGTTTCCATTCTTCATTTGAATATCCTACTTGTGAACAGACTCCACCACCGGTTGTAGAAAGAGTGGTGGAGCATAGTGAATCTGAGTCCGACCCTAATCAGGATTTTATTTCACAGAATAATTTGAAAACTGAAAATGTGAATAAACCTGTAAAAATCCCGTTTCCAGATGCTCTAATCAAACCGTTTTTAAAAGAAAAAGATCCAACACAGGATGAATGATGGGAAAAGTTTGAGAAGTGTAAAATTAACTCATTATTTTTAAATACGCTTAAACAAGATCCTGATAATGTTGAATGTCTAAAAGGTTTGAGTACCCGAAAACGACGGCACAAATGTCCCGAGCAAGTAAAATTGAGTGTCAGTGTGAATGCCGTGTTTACGGGTACCCTTCCCCCGAAACTCCAAGATCCAGGGGCACCTATTATTTCAATTCAAATAGGTGAAATTACATTGAATAGAGCATTACTGGATCTTGGAGCATCTGTGAGCATAATTCCAGGGAGTCTATATGATCATCATGAATTTGGTCCATTACAGAGAGTTAACACCACCGTGGTGTTGGCTGATCAGACTCCCGCACATTCTCGGGGGATTGTAAAGGATGTGATTGTGAAAGTAGGAGAGTTTTATTACCCAGTGGATTTCTTGGTGTTGGATTGTGTAAAGAACACAGAACCAACTATCATTTTAGGTAGACCGTTCTTGGCCACTGCTCAGGCAAATATAAACTGTGTTGAGGGAATGATAAGGATGAGGTTTGGGGCTCAGAAAACGAGTCTTAAAATATTTCCAAACTTGCCAAACCCGAAAGCTAACAAGTGTGGATCACCTGAAAAGGTGAATCACACAGTCGAGAATGCTTGTTTTGTGAATGACAGGTTAGCTGAGCAGAAGGATGGTGAAACGCCAGACAGTGGAAGAACTAAACGGGTCAGAAAGAGAAGGCAGAAAGGGAAGAAACCGCGAGTTCATGATGTAGATCAAGAACTATTTTCTTTGTTTATGAAGGCTTGGAGAAAATTTGATGATGAAAGGAACTTGAGTGCGGGGAAGGAGGATTGCAAGCATCCCACCCGACCACCATGACCTAAGTAAGGTACACTGCGTCTGGCTGAGGACGTTAAACTTAGCACTCTTAGGAGGTAGCCTAAGGTATGTTTTACATTCATGTCTAGTTAAATGAACTTTGCGGGTGTGTTCAATAGAAACCCTCACGAGACTCAACTCGTCCACTCGGGCTACCGAGGGGTTTAAAAGGCTTGATGCATATGCTAAATGCATTCGTGATTCCTACGAAAGTGAGTTAGGACTTTGTTTGATTTACTTATTTTTTGTGTTTTTGTGTGCGAGCCGGCCAAGTGTGGGGAAGTTTCATGGGTTTTCAAGTCAGTTTGATGCTCTTAGGTTGGTTCGAGTTTAACTTTGCAGGTTTAGATTGATCCTCCCGTACTCAATCTTCATTCGGGTGGTGATGTTCGAGCTTTGTATTCATGTAAAAGGCAACCCAATAGCAGATTTTGAATACGATCGCGAAAGAAATGCTATAAGATCGTGTGAGGTTGGATTGAAGACAGTTACAGTTCGAAACCAGCTAAGTCCTTTCCAATTCTCTGTATAGTTTTGTTTATTTATTTATTTATTTTTTTTATATATTTGCATAATCTCTCATCCTACATTAAGGACAATGTAGTGTTTAAGTGTGGGGAGGGGAGACCGAGTCTGTATTTTAAGTCATAAAACTGAGTCTGTATTTTGAGTCATAAAAAATAATATCCATAAAAATAAAAAATAAAAATTCAAAAATGTCATTGATATAGAATTTTTGCAAATAAATGGAAAATGATAGGTAGAATTGGAAACTGCTTGTGAATTGAAATAAAAAAAAATAAAGAATAGAAAGTGCGTCTGATTTGTAATGTTTTGGTAGGCCCAACCGACTTAAGAGCTTAAACATCCTGATAATGTATCTAGGTTTAAATGAATAATTAATTCAGAATATCATGTGGGTTCTTAACTTAGGGGTGTCGGTAAGGTCGAAACTGTCAATATAGGGTGATAGGTACCACTATAAAAAAAAATTTATAAGTTTTTAAAATTTTGGCACACCGCTTTCTTTTTATGAAAATAAATCCGGAAGTTGGTGGCGCCCGCATTCCATAATCTATCAATTGAATGAGCTTAATTAATAAAATTGAGAGCTTGAGTTCAGCCTACGTGTTACCCTCCGGGATGGTGACTTGGTTGATACACCAATGGGCGAGATTTAAGTAATCAATATCTGGATATATAAGTTAGGTTTATGTGTTTCCCTTCGGGATAGTGACTTGAAGGATACACCCATGCTCCGAAGCTTATGTACTTCATTGCTTAAGAATTGCAGCCTACGTGTCATATATCGTGTTACAGCGTGATTGAAACACCACTGGGTTAGGTTCATTCATAAAATATTAATAAAAGCTCAAGAACATGCATCCATCGATCCATAATTCCATAATTTTTAAAACATATAAATTAGTGTTTATAGTGGTGGGAAATCTATATGGTTTAACCCGGGCCTAAACATGACCTTGAGATGAGATTAGGCTGAGTCGTAACTTTCTGAGTGTGAGACCCATAGATAGACTGCTGCTTGGTAATGTATAATCTTTTAGATCACAAAATTGGGGGCTCGAGAGTCGATGGTTGGGTTTAATCGGATAGAAATACCAATTTTTACGGTTAGCGTGTTATTATATTTGTGCTGTGTTAAACGAATGAGAGTGTGAAAGCAAGTTTCCAATTATGATTCCATTGCAAAATATTTTTCGGGGAGGAAAAGGATAAGTGTGGGGATGTGATGAGCGGTTAATAAACCCGTGCTAGTTGTATATAACCATGTGTTTTTAACCCTAACTATGTGAGAAATAATTTACTTTAACCCGTTTTTATATTATGTAGGTTGAAAAGAAAATGAGTTAAAATGTGGTTTAACCAGCTTCTGCATAAATGGAAAAGAAAATTAAATGGGATGCAACAGAGAGTTAAGTTGGCACATTTGACTGATCACGTGAGATGGGCTAGTAAAGAAGAAAACAAGATTTTAAATTATGGAGCAAAAGTTTAGACACATGATGGATCATGTTGGGCTCATCTTGGGCTCGCCTTAAAGCATCGAAGGACTGAAACAAATAAAAAAGGACGCATGAGAAAAACGGACGGGGGGGGGGGGGGGCTGTGAAATTGACGCAAAGGAGGAGAAGAAAGTTGCAGCCTTTGGTTGCTGTGGGGTGCACACGAACCAAAGAAAAGAAAGAGATATTTGTTTATGATTATTGGCTAATTGTTAGGACATAGAATTGTAATGACAAAAGCTTGTAATAGTTAGATTTTGTGTCTTTATGTTTTGTTATGAAATTGTAAAGTTGCTAAGTGTTTTTACTAGTAAGCCTAGAGGCGAACTTGTTAAGTTCGTCTGCTCTAACAGAGGCGAACTTATTAAGTTCGCTTAGGCATAACTGAAGCGAACTTGTTAAGTTCGCTTAGACTGTTTCAGGCGAACTTAACTAAGTTCGCTTACAGCAGTTTTGGTTCTATATATATGTGTTACAGAGTCATTAGACAGCAGAGAACAGAGATCGATCTGAGAGAGAAACAATTGTCTGATTGAGTCTGTAACCATTGTTATTTGGAATATAATCGAGAAGTTTATTTACGCTTGTTGTTTGAATTGTCGGTTAGTATACAAACGTTAATACGAAGGATTCCGCACTTCGTATTATAGAAACGTCATATCACGAGTTTGATCAGTAGTTGAGTTACCTGGACCTACAAGTGGTATCAGAGCAAAGTGCTCGTGAATTAAGTACGATTCTTGGTGATAATTGACGGTTTTTGTGTACAATTCGACAAGATATACAACTTTTTGAAGTTTCTGCAACAATGGAGTTTTTCAAGTTCATGAAGATTGTTTCTTTGCTGAATTCGTGATTTTGGAAGTGTTTTTGACGAAATTAGTCCGATAGAACTGTTCCATTTGTTAAAATTCATAATCCTACGGATCAATTTTCATAAATTCCATCAATTCGCTGAAGAAATCATGAATTTTGAAGGTTTCGGTTCGTGTTTGGACGAAGACTCTGTTGATTCTGTTACAGCAGTTTAAGCGAACTTGCTGAGTTCCTGTTCAAGCGAACTTAGCAAGCGAACTTATTAAGTTCGCTTCTCACATTTCAAGCGAACTTAGCTGTTAAGCGAACTTACCGGATTTCCTCCTTAAGCGAACTTGTCTTGTTCGCCTGATATTAAGTTCGCTTAGTACTCCCTAAAGCGAACTTATTAAGTTCGCCTGAGGGTAAAATCAGTTCAGTACTTAGAAATTTTTCAGAATTTTTTTTAACATGGCAAATATGGTTCAAGTCACAAACATGTTCAATTATGACAATGAGATAGGTACATCTCAAAAACCTCCGAAGTTGCTGAATCTAGCTGATTATTCAAATTGGAAAGATCGGTTTGACCAATTCGTATCTTTTACCGATACTAGTTTGTGGATTCCAATTTTGGAAGGATATACACACCCTACTTATTCATGGATGGGAAAAGATGATGTTCCAAAACCAGTGTCAGCTTTATCTACTGAAGAGAAGCTGTTATTTGATCGAGAAAAGAAAGCAATGGCTAGCATTTCCATGTCTCTACCAAAGGAAATTTATCACAGTTTTAAACAGTTCAAGTCTTCTCAATAGCTGTGGGAAGCACTACAAAAAAGGTGTGAAGGGAGTTTAGATGTGAAGAAGAGTAGAAAAGAGTTACTAAAGAAGCAGTTCTTAGTTTTTAAACATTTTCAGAATGAATCTTTGGATGATCTTGCTATAAGATTCTATCATCTTCTTAGTGAACTGGATAGTGCATCTGTGGTATATGAGACTGAGGAAATAAATGATAAATTCTTGGAGGCTTTACCATCAAAGTTTGATGTGTATACGGTTTTGATCAAGGAAAATGTTAAGTACAAAACCATGTCTCTTGAAGAAGTTCTAGGGAAGATCCAGTCACATGACATGAATTTGAAAAAGAAAGAGACTAATTTGGAGCATATTCAGGATCCCTCGATGTATTTTGCCAAATTTGTTGGTAAATCTGGTACTGGTGTGACATTCTTTTCTGGTGATGCTCAAGAGTCTTCAAATGATCAGTGTTCTGGAGTTCCAATCTATTCTGGTCATACAAGCCATTCTGGATTTTCTGCTACTACCGCTTCAACATCATCTGGATCTCATGTGAATCAGAAAGTTGCTGATGATTATTTGGCTATGTTTTCTTCATTTATGGCATCATATGAGAATTTCATTGGAGGAAAAATTCATGATCCTGAGGTAATAGAAGATGATTTCAGACAGATTGACCCTATTGATCTGGAAGAAATGAATATCCAATGGAATATGGCCATGTTAATGAGACAAGCTAAAGATTTCTTAAAGAGAACTGGGAGAAAATATATTGGTTCAAATAGTCGATCGCGTATGGGTTTTGATAAAAGCAAAGTTAGGTGTTACAACTGCCAAGAGTATGGTCACTTTGCTAAGGAGTGTGTGAAACCAAAGGTAGAATTTGATTCTCAAAAGAAGCAATCTAACTTTCAGCATAATAGGAATCAGCCTCATGGTTCATCTGGTAATCAAAATCATGGTCCTTCTGGTAATACAAATCATGCATCTGCATCATCAGCTCTAGTTGCTCAAAATGATGAAAACTATGATTGGGGCATTCATCTGGAAGATTTGGTGGGTGCTGTTAGTCAGGCTTTTGTTGCAGAAATTCATTTAGAAAAACCAGAAGAATCTACTGATGATGAAAGTTCTAGTGATGATTCATGTGATGATGATAGTGTTCCAAGCATGGATGATGAGGAAGAAAAAGGGCAAAGTATTGATTCTGATGCTGTGACAGGGGTTGCTGAGGAAGAAATTTTTCTTACAGAAAATGCGTCAGTTGGTGAAGATTCAGAAAACATTCCGATTGCCAAAGTATTCATGGCAGACATGTCTGACCTGACTAAGGTAAAAGACTCTGTTTGTCATATATTTTGTTCTAATTGCATTTCTGTTAAAGATAAACTACAAAAAGTCATGGATGATAACACAAATTTGATTTGTGACATGAAATCAATGCATTTAGTAAATCAGAAACTGAAAGATAATGATAAACTGTGCATTGATAGAATTGAGTCTTTGAAAAGAGACTTAAATTCTCTTGGATTAAAATACAAAGAGCAGGGTTATCATCTTGATATGGCTTATGCTGAAATTGAAAAACGAAATGATGTGGTTGCCCAAAAGAACAAGGAGATTTCTGAAAAAGAATCTGAGGTGATAAAGTTACATAGAAAGTTGGAACAGTTTGAGAATTCATCTGTAGTGTTGGATTATTTTAATGCTAATGCTGATCCCACAAAAAGGGTTGGTGGTATTGGGTTTGTTCCTCCTCCGTTCAATGAGAATTATGTAGTTGAGCCTGAAATAATTCATGAAGAGGAGATTGATCCCAAAACAGTATTAAAAGTGAATCCAGTGACGGGTGAAGACATGGTGTATGATTCTGATACAGAGGATGAAGTATTTGATGATTCAAAGGTTGAAGGCATTCCGAGAGAGGTGAAAATTGAGGAACCAAAGATTGTGAAGAATGTTACTCGGGATAGGTGCATCTTGACAGAACCTGAAGAGGTGAAGGTGGTTCAAACTAAACTTTCTCCAATATTAAAGTCAAGTGGGTTTGTTGCGGCTGGTTTTCAAAAAGTGAATTCTTCAAAGGTGCCAAAACAGACTTATGTTCCTAAGAAACCGGTAAATTGTTCTGGGCATTCATCCAAAGCTTCTTCTTCTGATGGTTCTTCAAATTCAAAGAAAACACGTTATTTCAGAACTTATCAAGAAAGACGTGTGTGCTTTCATTGCAATGAGCCTGGTCATATTTTGATTAATTGTCCATACAAGAACAAGGGCAAACTGAAGACTGTTCCTTCACAACCGAGAGTGGTGAAGATTCTGAAAAGGAAAGATGAGGGAAAATCGTCTTCTAGTTTGGGAAACGATAGGACTGGATGATCTTTTGTTAATTCTCCTAGAATTAAACAACAGAATACATTGCATGCTAAATCTTTTGTAGGCAGAGAAAATATTGAGATTCCAAAAGTTGGGATTTCAAAAGATACTTTTCAGGAGGTTAAATTGTCTAGACCTCAAAGAAGAAGAAGAAACAGAAAATTAAAGAAAATTTTTGAAACATCTGAATCTGAAAATAATATTTCAAATAATGTTTCTAAAAATTATAAAATTGGTTCTTCTTTGAAAAGGTCTGATTGTCAAACATTTGTTCAAAAAGTGAATGATAATGTTGATTGTCAATTACAAGAAGTAGTTTATTTTGATCAATCCGGACGACCCAAGACCACGATGGCTTGGGTTCCACTTTCTAACTGATTCTCGTTGTTTATGTAGGGACAACCAAGGAGGACTATCAACAATACATGGTATGTGGATAGTGGTTGCTCTCGACATATGACAGGGAATGTGAAATTGCTTGAGGATGTGATTAAAATTGATGGTGGTTATGTCGCTTTTGCGGGTAATAAAGGCGGGTACATAACAGGCCAGGGAACGTTAAAGAATGACAAAGTAAAATTTGAAAAGGTGAATTATGTTGAGCAGCTGGAACACAATCTTTTAAGCGTATCACAAGTCTGTGACAAGAAGTTTTCGTTCCATTTCAACGATCATGGATGTTATATTCTGAAATCGGGTTTTGTGATTCCTGATGAATGGATTCTTTTGAAGGCTCCAAGGAGAAATGACACGTATGTCCTTGACATGAGTGTCACCACTACAACGGATTCAATTCCAACATGTTTACTCTCCAAGGCGTCGGAATCTGATTCAATATTGTGGCACTGGAAGCTAGCTCACATAAACTACAGGAAGATGAACTACATTGTTAGGAATGATCTTGTGCTTGGTATTCCGAAAATGAAATTGTCAGTTCCTGATGATTGTATTCCGTGCAAGAAGGGGAAGCAAAGAAAGAAATCTCACAAATCAAAATCGACAAATTCTATCGTAACTCCCTTGGAGTTGCTGCATATGGATTTGTTCGGTCCTATCAGTATTAGGAGCATTGGTGGGAAATCGTATTGTTTGGTCGTAACTGATGATTACTCCAGATTTTCATGGGTTAAGTTTCTTTCCTCTAAAGCTGAAACCACTGAGTTGGTACAATACTTAATCCTGGGTTTGGAGAATTTATTCAATCTGAAAGTCAGAAGAATCAGGAGTGACAATGGCAGCGAATTTAAGAATAGAAAAATGGGCTTATTCTGTCTACAAAAAGGAATTCATCAGGAATTCAGTGCGCCATATGTTCCTCAACAAAACGGTGTCGCTGAACGAAAGAACAGGACGTTGGTCGAAACAGCTCGCACGATGCTTGCAGATTCTAAGCTTCCAGTCACCTTTTGGGCTGAAGCTGTGAATACTGCGTGCCATGTTTTGAACAGGGTCTTGACCGTCAAGCGGCATAACAAGACTTGCCATGAATTGCTAAACAATAGAAAGCCTAATCTGGAATACTTACTACCTTTTGGTAATCCGTGTACCCTACTGAAGGTTCGAGATGTCCCGAAAAAATTCAGTGCAAAGGCTATTGAAGGGATTTTTCTGGGGTATGTGGCTAATTCGACAACCAAGAGGGTTTATAACAAAGAGACACGCCAAGTTGAAGAATGGTTCCATATTGACTGTTCAAATCGTTCTTTACCACAAATGGCGATTGGTCCGGATTGGGCATTTGATTATGACAACTTATTCAAGTCTTTTCATTTACCTTCTGACATTTCTGATGAAGATGCTGCTGTTCTTTATGATTCTTGTCAAGATGTACAGCACAATGGATTTCTACCAAATGCAGTTCCAAATTCATCGATTCCATCTACTTCTGCTTCTGATCCTAATGTTGTTTCTTGTTCTGGTCCACAAGATTCAGAGAGTGAGGAGGATAATGCTATTTTTCAAGATTCTTCTGCTGATCCGCTGTTGAGTGATGATCCATTTCCTTCGACACAGGATCAGGGGGAGATTCCAACAAATTTAGACTCAGAAATTCCAATTCCTCAAGATTATTCTTATCAACCTGATTCTACTCAAGTTGATGTGTTGCCGGTTCCTGAAGTCGCATCCATCAAGGAACACAAAGATCATCCAGTAACAAATATAATTGGAAATTTACAGGATGGAGTGAAAACTCGTTCTCTTGTTGACAATACTTGTTTGTATACTTGCATTAAAGATTCTGGTGTTCTTGATGATTGCTCACATTCTTGCTTTATTTCACAGGTTGAACCCAAGAATGTAGAGATGGCTTTAAATGATAATAACTGGATAGAAGCTATGCAGGAAGAACTAGCTCAATTTGACAAACTAAAGGTTTGGAATCTGGTTGATTTACCAAAAGGTGTGTATCCGATAGGAACAAAATGGGTGTTTAAATGTAAAAAGGACGATCGAGGTGTCGTGGTACGCAATAAGGCAAGATTAGTTGTCCAGGGTTTCAATCAACAAGAAGGAATTGATTACACCGAAGTTTATGCGCCGGTTGCAAGGCTTGAAGCTATAAGGCTGTTTCTAGCTTTTGCTTCCTTTAAAGGTTTTAAGGTGTTTCAATTAGACGTCAAGAGTGCATTTTTATATGGAAAGGTCAAGGAGGAAGTCTATGTGTGTCAGCCTCCGGGGTTTGAAGATCCACTAAATCCGAACATGGTTTTCAAGCTAGATAAGGCCCTCTATGGTCTTCATCAGGCTCCTCGTGCGTGGTATGAGACTTTATCAACACATCTTTTGGCGAATGACTTTGTTCGTGGAAAGATAGACTCGACCTTATTCATAAAGAAACCAGGGGGAGATTACCTACTGGTACAGATTTATGTGGATGATATTATATTTGGCTCGACAAATGAAGGGTTGTGCAAAGAATTTGAGGGTGTTATGAAGTCGAAATTTGAAATGTCTGCGATGGGAGAGTTATCGTTTTTCTTAGGTTTACAAGTAAATCAAAAGGAAGATGGTTTCTTTATTCATCAGTCCAAGTATGTCAAAGACATTTTGAGCCGGTTCAAGATGGAGGACTGTACTTCATACGATACTCCAATTCCGGTCAATCATAAGTTAAATTCTGACCCGGAAGGAAAAGATGTGGAATGTCGACTTTATAGAGCTATGATTGGATCCCTCATGTACTTAACCGCTTCAAGGCCGGATATAATGTTCGCCGTGTGTATCTGTTCCAGATTTCAGGCAAAGCCAAAAGAATCTCACTTAATTGCTGTGAAAAGAATCTTTCGGTATTTAAAAGGAAAACAACGTTTAGGGCTATGGTATCCTCATGGTTCTAACTTTGATTTAAATGCTTATACTGATTCTGATTTTGGTGGTTGTTGTCTGGACAGGAAATCTACAACAGGTGGTTGCCAGTTCTTAGGTAATCGACTTGTATCCTGGCAATGCAAAAAGCAAACCACAGTCTCGATTTCAACATGCGAAGCAGAATACATCGCTGCTGCAAGTTGCTGTTCACAGATCCTGTGGATACAACAACAATTGAGAGATTACGGTTTGAATTTTACCGGAACCCCTATGTTTATTGATAATAATGCTACTATGTCCATAACAAATAATCCTGTTAAACATAGTAAAACTAAGCACATCGAAATTCGATATCATTTTATCCGTGATTGTGCAGAGAAAAGGTTGATTGAGCTGGTCAAGGTACATACTGAAGATAATTTTGCTGATTTGTTTACTAAGGCATTTGATCGTACCAGGTTTGAGTTCCTAATTAAAATGATTGGTATGATCAATCCCGAATAAAATTTTTTTCAAAATCAGAATTTCATGGAAAAATTTTCTTTTAGGCTCTTTTATTGCTTTATTACTTTTCTGCATTTACATTTTCAGTCAAAAAGTCTAAATTATAAAAAGTCAAAACAAATTGAAAAATATAAAATTTGACATCATTTGAGGTTAGAGAAGAAATGATAGTACATCAGTGATTAGTTCATTTCACACGACCTTAGTACACCTTGATATATGAATGATTAAAATAAGTTGATCTGATCTAAATTTCAAAGTCTGCATAAATAAGAAATGATAGTGTTATGAATGTTCTATTCTTGATAATTTCTTTTAAAATTTGTGTATAAAATTTGAAACTTGAATTGTCAATAGGCTAAAAGCGTTTTGAAACTAATAGTAGTGTGAAAATTAAATATACTATGAATATTCGGAAAATTTTTAGTAAAATCTTATATGTGTCTTGAAGATAGTGCATTTATTTTCTATTTGGCATATATGTGGGGTACACGATGTTTATCATCTAAATGGTACTAAATCACATGAATTTGGAGAATAAACGCTTATAGTTTCAAATAATATAATATTGACAATTTTAAGAATTCAGGCTTTATATTTCAAATTCGGTATAAATAAAAGAACATTTTATAACCTGATCTTATTTACTTTGAAATTTATCGCGTATCATTTCAAATATTATTCAAATTGAATGAGTTTCAAAATGAAAAAGATGCAATATGCACAAAATTGAGTTGAATGGTCTCTTACTACAGGTTACCCTTTGTTATTAAGAATATGTGTGATGAATTAATTGAATACTGATATGATCTTCTTGCTCATGATGTTCAAACCAAAAATATGTCATTTCAGTTTATTTAGAGAAAAACCAAAAATATGTCATTTCAGTTTATTCAGAGAAAAATAAAAAATATGTGATTCTGTTTGTATAGAGAAAAACCAAAAATATGTGTTTCCGTCTGTATAGATAAAATTCAAAAAGATTTTATTTTTATTTTCCATGAAAATTCTAAACTTTTATTAAAATTGTTCGGGATTGGATCAAATATGTGTTGCTGACGGAAGTTCAAGATTTGAAAGGTTGAAGTTGGGAAAGTTTGTGTTCAAGGCAAAAAGGTTGAAAAAGTAATTAAGTTCGCCTGTGAACAGTGAAGCGAACTTAATATGTTCGCTTAAATTGGTGAAGCGAACTTAATTTTCATTCTCGGGTGAAGCGAACTTAAGGTTGAAGCGAACTTATCTTGTTCGCCGAAGGATTGTTAAGCGAACTTAACAAGTTCGCTTAATCAAGCGAACTTAATCCTGAATAAGTTTTGAATCAGGCGAACTTGACTCTCATCGTCTTCATCAGAAAATTAAGCGAACTTGTTCAACTTTCTCAAAATTTTAAATCTGTGTTGTGGGTGTTAATTTTTGGTTGCCTCTTGGTCGGAATCACGTTGCGAATCTAACAAAGGTATTTTCGTTGGATTTCATCCGATAAATTGTGTGTATTCGATGGTTTTTCATCTCGGGTTTCGTCGGCCTGTTTCACGATGATTTTGACCTAAGTTTTGACCGAGATATCAAATTGTGTAGAATTTTTGGTCATATTGTGATATTCGATTGTTTGGATAGGTTTATTTCATGTTCTAATATCGGTTTGCAGGATTTTGAAATTTCAGTGTGTGAATTTGAAACGTCTCAGGTTCCAAGCGAACTTGTCAGGCGAACTTAATAAGTTCGCCTCTTGCACTACTAAGCGAACTTATTAAGTTCGCCTAGGGGTCAGAAGTGAAAAAGTGTTGTGATTTTTTTTGTTTGAAATTTTTTTTAAAATTTTTTGTTTGAAATTTTTTTTTGTTTTGTTGTTTTGTTTGTGTGTTTTATTATATGTGTATCCTATATGTGTACGTGTTCTAATGTTTGTTAAGTTGTCCAATATTTTCACAGATGGCTCGTCGTGTCGAATACAAGCATAATCAAGTGGCGTTGTTAGATCCAAATTTGCCTGAAGCAGTTCACTATCACGGCATTATCAATTTTCTAAATAGATCAAGACTACATGTTGCATTATCTGCGGATCCTTATATCAGCTTGGTGTTTATACAACAATTCTGGGATACTGTACATCAAGATATTGATGTGGAACCACATGTCCTTCGTGCAACAGTTAATAACACAGAGATTGCTATTTCAGAAGAGACAATTCAGGCTGCTCTAGTTTTGGGAGGCAATGCTGAAGATGCAATATCTTATCCCAATACTCTTATTATGGGGTGTTTTCAACGGATGTGATATCATGGAAGACAAAACGATACACAAGCTAGGAAAGGTGGATTAGTGGGAGAATGGAGGTACTTTATGCATGTGATTATACAATGCATCTCTCCGAGAAAAGCTGGTACTGATGGCTTGAAGATGGCACTTCAAACAGCGATGGTGGCTTTAACTTTGAATAAAAGATTCAATTTTCCGCTTTATTTTTACCGAGAGATGGTAATGCAGATCAATCCAGCTGAAGGTCAAGGTTTCTTGATGTATCCCCGATTTATTCAAATGATCCTCAATCATCTTATTCCGGATCTTCCACAACATGCCATACGATTGACTTTGACTCCGATGTCAAAACGTATTTTTACAGATTGTACAAAGGTGAAACAACAAAATGCGGCGTTGATTCCGGTTAATTCTCCACTGTTTGGGAACTTAATCAATCCTGATTATGTTGCACCACCAAATGATAATTGGTTTCATCCAAATGAACTTGCTCAAGTTCAAGGAGTTAATGTTCCAGCACAACAACAACCACAACAACCTGCACAACAACAACAAATACCAGTTCCACAAATTCAAGTTCAACAACCACAAATACAAGTTCCTGTACAACCACAAATTCCTATTCCTGAACAAGTTCCTATTCCACAAGCTGCAGTTAATATTCCGATTCAGGAACCAGTTCTAGAAGAGGTCGTTCATGATCCTAATCAAGATCTGGGTATGAACATGGATGATTTTGTTGATGAAGCTGTGAACTCGCCCATTCATGAACAAGAAGGGAATGTGGTGACAGATGCTGACTCTAGTTCCAGTTCAAGTGATACAACATTATCTGATGATGACAGCACTGATTCTGATGAATCTAGAGATTTTTCTCCAGGTCATTATGAACGGTTGGCTACTATTCCACTGGCTAATGCTGGAAAACGCATTAAATCTCAAGCCAGAAGACCACGACGCAAGTCTGTTCGGGATCCTCCTTCCGGATCAGTACTTGGAAAAAGATCGTTGGTAGATGAAAGTTCTGACACTGACAGTGACTTTACTCCAGATCCTACACGAAAAAAGTTAATGTCTGCTTCAATTGCGGCTGCACAATCTTCTCAAGGAGTTGAGGATGCAAATTTTGTTGCTTCTCTGATAGTTACTCCTCCAAGTTCTAAAGATCCATCTCCAATTCCTACAGAGATTCCTACTACTTCGAGTCCTTCTATTCCTCAATCCACAGCGGGTCCATCAAAGCCTTCTGATTCTGACAGGATTACTTTCCTTGAATCTCAAGTACTTACTTTACAAACACAAGTTAACTCTCTTGTGTCAATTGATTCTCAACGACAGCTGGTGATTCAGACTCAAGCTCAACAGAATGTTCGCTTAAATTGGTGAAGTGAACTTAATTTTCATTCTCGGGTGAAGCGAACTTAAGGTTGAAGCGAACTTATCTTGTTCGCCGAAGGATTGTTAAGCGAACTTAACAAGTTCGCTTAATCAAGCGAACTTAATCCTGAATAAGTTTTGAATCAGGCGAACTTGACTCTCATCGTCTTCATCAGAAAATTAGGCGAACTTGTTCAACTTTCTCAAAATTTTAAATCTGTGTTGTGGGTGTTAAGTTTTGGTTGCCTCTTGATCGGAATCACGTTGCGAATCTAACAAAGGTATTTTTGTTGGATTTCATCCGATAAATTGTGTGTATTCGATGGTTTTTCATCTCGGGTTTCGTCGGCCTGTTTCACGATGATTTTGACCTAAGTTTTGACCGAGATATCAAATTGTGTAGAATTTTTGGTCATATTGTGATATTCGATTGTTTGGATAGGTTTATTTCATGTTCTATTATCGGTTTGCAGGATTTTGAAATTTCAGTGTGTGAATTTGAAACGTCTCAGGTTCCAAGCGAACTTGTTCCAAGCGAACTTGTCAGGCGAAATTAATAAGTTCGCCTCTTGCACTACTAAGCGAACTTATTAAGTTCGCCTAGGGGTCAGAAGTGAAAAAGTGTTGTGATTTTTTTTGTTTGAAATTTTTTTTAAAATTTTTTGTTTGAAATTTTTTTTTGTTTTGTTGTTTTGTTTGTGTGTTTTATTATATGTGTATCCTATATGTGTACGTGTTCTAATGTTTGTTAAGTTGTCCAATATTTTCACAGATGGCTCGTCGTGTTGAATACAAGCATAATCAAGTGGCGTTGTTAGATCCAAATTTGCCTGAAGCAGTTCACTATCAGGGCATTATCAATTTCTAAATAGATCAAGACTACATGTTGCATTATCTGCGGATCCTTATATCAGCTTGGTGTTTATACAACAATTCTGGGATACTGTACATCAAGATATTGATGTGGAACCACATGCCCTTCGTGCAACAGTTAATAACACAGAGATTGCTATTTCAGAAGAGACAATTCGGGCTGCTTTAGTTTTGGGAGGCAATGCTGAAGATGCAATATCTTATCCCAATACTCTTATTATGGGGTGTTTTCAACGGATGGGATATCGTGGAAGACAAAACGATACACAAGCTAGGAAAGGTGGATTAGTGGGAGAATGGAGGTACTTTATGCATGTGATTATACAATGCATCTCTCCGAGAAAAGCTGGTACTGATGGCTTGAAGATGGCACTTCAAACAGCGATGGTGGCTTTAACTTTGAATAAAAGATTCAATTTTCCGCTTTATTTTTACCGAGAGATGGTAATGCAGATCAATCCAGCTGAAGGTCAAGGTTTCTTGATGTATCCCCGATTTATTCAAATGATCCTCAATCATCTTATTCCGGATCTTCCACAACATGCCATACAATTGACTTTCACTCCGATGTCAAAACGTATTTTTACAGATTGTACAAAGGTGAAACAACAAAATGCGGCGTTGATTCCGGTTAATTCTCCACTGTTTGGGAACTTAATCAATCCTGATTATGTTGCACCACCAAATGATAATTGGTTTCATCCAAATGAACTTGCTCAAGTTCAAGGAGTTAATGTTCCAGCACAACAACAACCACAACAACCTGCACAACAACAACAAATACCAGTTCCACAAATTCAAGTTCAACAACCACAAATACAAGTTCCTGTACAACCACAAATTCCTATTCCTGAACAAGTTCCTATTCCACAAGCTGCAGTTAATATTCTGATTCAGGAACCAGTTCTAGAAGAGGTCGTTCATGATCCTAATCAAGATCTGGGTATGAACATGGATGATTTTGTTGATGAAGCTGTGAACTCGCCCATTCATGAACAAGAAGGGAATGTGGTGACAGATGCTGACTCTAGTTCCAGTTCAAGTGATACAACATTATCTGATGATGATAGCACTGATTCTGATGAATCTAGAGATGTTTCTCCAGGTCATTATGAACGGTTGGCTACTATTCCACTGGCTAATGCTGGAAAACGCATTAAATCTCAAGCCAGAAGACCACGACGCAAGTCTGTTCGGGATCCTCCTTCCGGATCAGTACTTGGAAAAATATCATTGGTAGATGAAAGTTCTGACACTGACAGTGACTTTACTCCAGATCCAACACGAAAAAAGTTAATGTCTGCTTCAATTGCGGCTGCACAATCTTCTCAAGGAGTTGAGGATGCAAATTTTGTTGCTTCTCTGATAGTTACTCCTCCAAGTTCTAAAGATCCATCTCCAATTCCTACAGAGATTCCTACTACTTCGAGTCCTTCTATTCCTCAATCCACAGCTGGTCCATCAAAGCCTTCTGATTCTGACAGGATTACTTTCCTTGAATCTCAAGTACTTACTTTACAAACACAAGTTAACTCTCTTGTGTCAATTGATTCTCAACAACAGCTGGTGATTCAGACTCAAGCTCAACAGAATGTTCGCTTAAATTGGTGAAGCGAACTTAATTTTAATTCTCGGGTGAAGCGAACTTAAGGTTGAAGCGAACTTATCTTGTTCGCCGAAGGATTGTTAAGCAAACTTAACAAGTTCGCTTAATCAAGCGAACTTAATCCTGAATAAGTTTTGAATCAGGCGAACTTGACTCTCATCGTCTTCATCAGAAAATTAGGCGAACTTGTTCAACTTTCTCAAAATTTTAAATCTGTGTTGTGGGTGTTAATTTTTGGTTGCCTCTTGATCGGAATCACGTTGCGAATCTAACAAAGGTATTTTCGTTGGATTTCATCCGATAAATTGTGTGTATTCGATGGTTTTTCATCTCGGGTTTCGTCGGCCTGTTTCACGATGATTTTGACCTAAGTTTTGACCGAGATATCAAATTGTGTAGAATTTTTGGTCATATTGTGATATTCGATTGTTTGGATAGGTTTATTTCATGTTCTAATATCCGTTTGCAGGATTTTGAAATTTCATTGTGTGAATTTGAAACGTCTCAGGTTCTAAGCGAATTTGTTCCAAGCGAACTTGTCAGGCGAAATTAATAAGTTCGCCTTTTGCACTACTAAGCGAACTTATTAAGTTCGCCTAGGGGTCAGAAGTGAAAAAGTGTTGTGATTTTTTTTGTTTGAAATTTTTTTTTGTTTTGTTGTTTTGTTTGTGTGTTTTATTATATGTGTATCCTATATGTGTACGTGTTCTAATGTTTGTTAAGTTGTCCAATATTTTCACAGATGGCTCGTCGTGTCGAATACAAGCATAATCAAGTGGCGTTGTTAGATCCAAATTTGCCTGAAGCAGTTCACTATCAAGGCATTATCAATTTTCTAAATAGATCAAGACTACATGTTGCATTATCTGCGGATCCTTATATCAGCTTGGTGTTTATACAACAATTCTGGGATACTGTACATCAAGATATTGATGTGGAACCACATGCCCTTCGTGCAACAGTTAATAACACAGAGATTGCTATTTCAGAAGAGACAATTCGGGCTGCTCTAGTTTTGGGAGGCAATGCTGAAGATGCAATATCTTATCCCAATACTCTTATTATGGGGTGTTTTCAACGGATGGGATATCGTGGAAGATAAAACGATACACAAGCTAGGAAAGGTGGATTAGTGGGAGAATGGAGGTACTTTATGCATGTGATTATACAATGCATCTCTCCGAGAAAAGCTGGTACTGATGGCTTGAAGATGGCACTTCAAACAGCGATGGTGGCTTTAACTTTGAATAAAAGATTCAATTTTCCGCTTTATTTTTACCGAGAGATGGTAATGCAGATCAATCCAGCTGAAGGTCAAGGTTTCTTGATGTATCCCCGATTTATTCAAATGATCCTCAATCATCTTATTCCGGATCTTCCACAACATGCCATACGATTGACTTTGACTCCGATGTCAAAACGTATTTTTACAGATTAGGTGAAACAGCAAAATGCGGCGTTGATTCCGGTTAATTCTCCACTGTTTGGGCACTTAATCAATCCTGATTATGTTGCACCACCAAATGATAATTGGTTTCATCCAAATGAACTTGCTCAAGTTCAAGGAGTTAATGTTCCAGCATAACAACAACCACAACAACCTGCACAACAACAACAAATACTAGTTCCACAAATTCAAGTTCAACAACCACAAATACAAGTTCCTGTACAACCACAAATTCCTATTCCTGAACAAGTTCCTATTCCACAAGCTGCAGTTAATATTCCGATTCAGGAACCAGTTCTAGAAGAGGTCGTTCATGATCCTAATCAAGATCTGGGTATGAACATGGATGATTTTGTTGATGAAGCTGTGAACTCGCCCATTCATGAACAAGAAGGGAATGTGGTGACAGATGCTGACTCTAGTTCCAGTTCAAGTGATACAACATTATCTGATGATGACAGCACTGATTCTGATGAATCTAGAGATTTTTCTCCAGGTCATTATGAACGGTTGGCTACTATTCCACTGGCTAATGCTGGAAAACACATTAAATCTCAAGCCAAAAGACCACGACGCAAGTCTGCTCGGGATCCTCCTTCCGGATCAGTACTTGGAAAAAGATCGTTGGTAGATGAAAGTTCTGACACTGACAGTGACTTTACTCCAGATCCTACATGACAAAAGTTAATGTCTGCTTCAATTGCGGCTGCACAATCTTCTCAAGGAGTTGAGGATGCAAATTTTGTTGCTTCTCTGATAGTTACTCCTCCAAGTTCTAAAGATCCATCTCCAGTTCCATCTCCAATTCCTACAGAGATTCCTACTACTTCGAGTCCTTCTATTCCTCAATCCACAGCTGGTCCATCAAAGCCTTCTGATTCTGACAGGATTACTTTCCTTGAATCTCAAGTACTTACTTTACAAACACAAGTTAACTCTCTTGTGTCAATTGATTCTCAACGACAGCTGGTGATTCAGACTCAAGCTCAACAGATTGCTGATATGCAAGCGTTAGTGTCCAAACTCGTTCAGCGTCTTGACGCTCAGGGGGAGTTGAGGATACCTGATACTTGTCACACTGAGTCAATACAAAGACGTGATGATGAAGACAATGATCCTGCTGGAAATATTGAGGGTGATCGTCAATACACTGACGTTAATCCTATATCTAGAGTTCAGGGGGAGTCGACATCACAATCTCTTGAAGGAAACAAAGATAAAAATACTTCGGGTAATAATGAAGAAGAAATTATGTTATTAGAATTCTTTCAAGATTCAGAAGAAGAGGAAGCTGAAAAGATTGAATGTCTTGATGACATTGACGATTTATTCAATGACATGGAAGATGATATGTCAGACACTGAGATAGAAGAAGGAGAAATAGTGGAGATTGAAATAGAGAAAGATAAAGATAGTGTTACATATGAAGGCTGTGACGGTCTTAAGGTGCCGTATAACTTCATCCAAGAGGATGTTGTTCCTGAGTTCTCTTATGACGGAATAACTGACTCTATGGATTCTATTGAAGACGTCACATTGCCTGATGATACAGCTGAGTCAAAGATGGATACTGATGATGAGAATCTTCAATTCAATAAGGTTGATGAAACTGAAACTACTCACACTGAGTCTCCGAAGATTAATGAAGAACCTGTGATGTTCAGAGATACAGGAATGACACGAGAACAGTGGAGAGAAGTAGTAAATAGTTGGATGAAGGTACAACCCAAGTCTCCGGTACAACTTGTTCAGAAAGAGAAATATGTGAATAAAGAGCAGTGTATAGGAAGGATCATTAGTTGGTTTTATGATGGTGAATCAAAATTATTTGTAATCAAACGATCTGATGGCGTTCAATACTTAAAGCCAAGGATCAAATATTTCAATACCTTGCCGAGGTGTGAAATAAATGGTCTAGCTTCAAAACCACTCATAAATAGATCGAAGAATGGTTTGGCTGATGTGATAGCAAACCTGATAAAGAAAGAAGGTAGTTCGGGTAAATATGAACGGCTGAAACCACAGAAGGGAAAGAGAGTGAAGATTACAGATCCTAAGACTGGGAAAGTAACCTAAAGATACAAGTATAGACCAGTACGTGCTATTCACAAGATACCATTAAAGAAGATTCCTCAAGACTTTCTTGGGAATATGAAATGGTGGTATGTTGATGTTAATACTGGTGAAGCAAGGGTTGAAGATAAAGATAATAAGGTCATTGTGTGTTTCTATGACGCAATGAATCTTATTAATTTTTCAAAGAAAGATCAGAGGACGCTGCGAAAGAATGAGATAATGTATACTGATGAATGGATAGAACAAGGTCTACAGTATAAAAGAGTTTTGGAGATATGCAGAAGATACGGTGTGCATGCTGGCAGCAGACTACCTGACAACTGGAAGAGTTCAAGATAAAGACAGAAGACAGAAGATCAAGCTATTGTCAAGGGGGAGTCTGTTAGGACATAGAATTGTAATGACAAAAGCTTGTAATAGTTAGATTTTGTGTCTTTATGTTTTGTTATGAAATTGTAAAGTTGCTAAGTGTTTTTACTAGTAAGCCTAGAGGCGAACTTGTTAAGTTCACCTGCTCTAACAGAGGCGAACTTATTAAGTTCGCTTAGGCATAACTGAAGCGAACTTGTTAAGTTCGCTTAGACTGTTTCAGGCGAACTTAACTAAGTTCGCTTACAGCAGTTTTGGTTCTATATATATGTGTTACAGAGTCATTAGACAGCAGAGAACAGAGATCGATCTGAGAGAGAAACAATTGTCTGATTGAGTCTGTAACCATTGTTATTTGGAATATAATCGAGAAGTTTATTTACGCTTGTTGTTTGAATTGTCGGTTAGTATACAAACGTTAATACGAAGGATTCCGCACTTCGTATTATAGAAACGTCATATCACGAGTTTGATCAGTAGTTGAGTTACCTGGACCTACACTAATTCACTTGTGGCTTCCTCCAGGTGGACGGTTCATATAGGTTTCATGTTTTGATTCAGTTTATTTATATTTTTAGATCTGTTTAGTTTCTGACAATAACAGAACATATTGATGTATTGGTTGATTGAAACAATTTATTTTTGTGTTTTGAGTTCTTTCTTTACAATCCCGTTTGGTTAATGACAAAACCTAGAAGTGGGTTGAGTGACTAAAGGGGGTTAACTTGACACTAGTAAATTGGGTGATTGGATTATACTGGTTTATGACAAAATTGATTGTATGGGTTTGCTGACAACAACCTGTCTCCAATTACTATTTCAACTGATTTTCCAACACTATGTTTATGTGGTGTCTAAATTTAATAACTGAATTTTATGTGAAACCTAGAACCTGAAGTTTGGAGGAGGTTACATTCTTTATTTAATTTGAATTTTAATCAAAAGAATTTACTAAACTAAACCAATTTTTTACTTTCCACTGATTCCTCGTGGATACGATACTCTACTTACCCTTACTAGTTAAGGTGTTTAAGGATTATTTTTGACCGACCTAACGACATCGATCACAACCCCAGATCGTCTCCCTCCCAAATCGTTCCCGTCCAAACCCTAGTTCCAAATCAGCCCGACTCGTCATTAATCGATTCCAAAAAACATGGGGCTTTTAATCCTCAGACCAAAACGAAACTAGCGAGGTAATGTTTACCTGGAATGATCGGGAATTTAGGGCCTATGACTTGCGGATCAGAGACGAAAATCTTGTTGCTCGATTGAGACGCAGAGGTGAAATGAGGGTCGATTACGGGTGGGGAGAGTTTGTAAATGTCTAAGCGAAGGAGTGAGGGTGGATTAATTGAATTGATATCATCATAAAGGCTTGATTCAAATCGGGTTTGTGGGCGACCACTGTCGGCCGTAATTGACGTGATAAATCGATGAGGATGGGTGAACTGAGTCGAGGATGTTATCTGAATACATGCAGGGAGTGATTGGGCGTGAATTGCGGGATCTAAACGCGTCTGATTTCTTGATTAAGGATCGAATTTAACGCGGTTTGACTCCGCAAAGTCAAACTGTTCAAATTTCAAGATTAGCCGCTCAATAGATTGAATTGGAATGTTAATTGGGTGTGGGGGTGGTCGATAATTGATTATGTTAACATGGAAAGTCTTTAACAGCCGGATTTGATCGATGTTGGTCTTGAATTTCAAGGATTTGGCTTATGTTTGACTTTAGGAAGTCAAAGCATTTGAAATTTGAATTCAACCACTCAAATAGTCGAATTGGTTGGTTAAATGGGTTGGAAATTGATCATGATACATTCAAGTATATATGGTATGTCCTTTGATACTAGCAATTTGATCGATTACGGTTGGTTTGCAGAAAAGTCGATTTTTGTTGACTTCTCAAAGTCGAAGGGACAAGTTTGGTGTTCAAGATCAAAGAGGGGTTTCAATTTAAGGGTTCAATAGGTCCAAGGGGGTTCATTAGATTAAGAGTTCAAACTAGTAAAGTTGTGAATTTGTTATAAAATAGTTTTTATATAAAAAAATTCAACATTATCAGTTTTATTAAAATATATTTTATAAAAATAAATTTTATAAAAGGAAAGTTTCGGTTAATTTATTTTATAAAAATGTCATTTGTATAAATGGTTCGTTTATTATGATAAAGGAAACTAAATATAGTTTTATAAAAATATATATGTACAAAGGATGCAAAACATCATTAAGTTCATAACTTTTTTTTTATTCAATTTATCATAGAGTATATATATAAATATGAATATAATATGTTATATATACAATGGAGTTGAAATATTAGAACTTTGATTTGATACATGTTTAAAATAAGAGAATTTAGGGTGTCATTCTAAGTTGAGCAAACTCGGACAGAAATGAGGTATCATTAGTGAAAAATTTACAATAAAATAATGCTAGAAAATCTTGGATGTTACACCCATGAATAAATGAAATGAGTACTCTGACAAGAGGTATGTCCTAAGATGGTCAGGAGGGGGTTAGCACACCCATAAAATATACGAATGACGTGACCAGAGGTACTTCCGGAGATGGTCACGGGGGCGCTGAGAGCCTGAGAAACTTGAACAATAATAAGAACCTAAAGGGCTCATAATAAAATGAATGATGCAGTGTACTTACTTAGCGAAAGCTAATTCAAAAACGTTTTTCAAACACTGTTGGAAAGAAGCACGTGGAATAAAGCTTCCTGTGGATGAGGCCAGAAGGAATAAAGAATCCCTAGACTTTTGTAATAGAATATTATACATGTAAAACAATATTTATAAATAAAATATACCTGTGTCATTTAATGACAAGGTTTTGAAAAATCCGGGACCCGTTTTCCGCATTAAACTCTGATAAAATAATAAAGTACAAGTAGGATATTTCAGGTTGGTATTAGAGCACGGTTTGAGGGATTTAAGTATCAGAAGGGGTACTTAAACTCAAACCATAAGTGCTCGTGATATAAATAGGGATTCAATCCGAGCCTGTCCAAGGAAGCAGGTATGTATTTCGGTGCTTAAAAAGAATTGTGTGAGTATACGTGAGCAGAAATTTGTATGAGATAAGCTCCATGTGATAATTGGGAGTATTATGATACGTAACATACATTGCCTTATACCTGACCAGTATTGGAGCTAATGTATGGGACCATCATAATATCACAAGCATCATATGATAAATTATATAAGCAGATAGTAAGCCGGGGAAATGTGAATATGCATGATTAAAATGCATAAATAAATGTAAATGTGAATATGTATAAAATGCATAGATGGGGCCTTATGTGAAACCCTAAAATGCTTAAT
This sequence comes from Smallanthus sonchifolius, assembly GCA_023525975.1. Classification (NCBI taxonomy): domain Eukaryota; kingdom Viridiplantae; phylum Streptophyta; class Magnoliopsida; order Asterales; family Asteraceae; genus Smallanthus; species Smallanthus sonchifolius. The sequence goes on along the minus strand of CM042033.1, from coordinate 54,793,254 downwards.
TAGGGTTAAATTAATATGAGACCTATAGTATAAAACCCTAGATTATGATTAGGGTAAACGAATGGGAGATTAAAACGATGCCATATTTCAGCAAATGGCTGAACATCAGAACGATGAAATACGTGACGAGGAAAGCCACGGCTCTCCAGTTCATAATGAGAACGAAGTCGATCAAGTCCCGGAAAATATCCGGAGACAAATTGCATTAGAAGTAGGAAAAGCATTTGATGCAAACTTTCCAATCCTACAAGCTGAATTACAAAGCTCATTAGAAAGCTGGTTCGAAAACCACAAAGATATTACTCATAATGGAGAAGAAAGAAATCCAAAAATTGAAACGAAATCAACTCGTTGTACATACAAGGATTTCATGACATGCAAACCTTTAGAGTATAAGGGAGCTGTTAACCCTTTAGAAAGTCAGAGGTGGATCGCTTCAATAGAAACGCCGTTTGATACGTGTCATTGTGAAAAAGAAGATGAGGTTACCTTAGCTACCAACCAACAAAAAGAAAGAGTCGACGATTGTTGGGGCGTGGTAAAAAGAGAGAAAGGAAGAGACAAAATTAAGGAGATGAAATGGGACGAATTCAAGGATATCTCCCTGAAGCATTATTGCCCTCGCGCGGCAATTGAAAGAATCACTGAGGAGTTTCTTCAACTCCGTCAAACTAGAGAATCAGTAGATGAGATCACGGGGATTTTCTTTGATAAAGCCAGGTTCTGTCTAGCTTTTTTAACAACCCCTGAAATGTGGATGATGAGATACCATGTCGTTTTGAAAACAGAAATTAGAGAGTTTATCCATCCATCCAAGTATGCGAACTTGGAGGAGATGATTGATTGGGCTCGGGAACGCGAGATGGAGCTCAAAAGACAGGCTGAGAGAGAGGAAAGAGGAAAGGAGAAAGTTATCCCTCTCCTATGCCTCTTAAGAGGTTCAAATTTAGTAAACCGGGAGGCGGTTCGTCCCAAAGGAAAAATATGCAAAATTGCAAGACTTTTGGAAAGAGGCACCCGGGAGAGTGCCGATTCAAGTCTATAACTTGTAATAAATGTGGGAAGTTAGGACACACTGCATTGTAGTGTATGAGTGGGACTAAATTGTGCTACAATTACTACAAACCAGGACACTTCAGTAGAGAATGTCTTGAGTTAAAATCCCATACTGAGAAGATTAGAGAAGGGTTGGGAGTAGCAGACAATGAAGTCAAACGGATCAAGGCTCCGAAGCCAAGGGGTAGGGCTTTTCAGATAACTACAGAGGAGGTGAAAGATGTTCCTAACATTGTATCAGGTACATTTCATTAAAATATGAGCGGGTCGATCTTTTATTTCGATACATGAGCGGGTCGATACATGAGCGGGTCGATCTTTTATTTCATTAAAATATGCGAACTCTAGAAATATCAATAGAAGTAAGTTGGCTAAAGTATTAGAGGTCAAAATCGTGAGTGATAGAAATTGCGTAGTGACCGAAATATGCCGAGATTACCGACTACTGATAGAAGAAGAAGAATATTTCGTTGACTTAATCTCGATGCCGATGCAAGAATTTGACATGAAAATTGGAATGGACTGGTTATCTTCGCATGCTGCAACGATTATATGCAACCAAAATATCATGCAATTCACTACTTCTACAGGAAAGGAATTTAGAGTCACTGGCGAACGACGAAACCAGATTACGTTATGTACGATGGCCAAAATAAGTAGCTACGTGAGACAAGGTCACCAAGCCTTCTTAGCCTACGTAGCTGACTTAAAAATGAAAGGGAAGGACCCGGATCAAGTTCCAGTGGTAAAAGAATCCCCAGAAGTATTCCCAAACGATCTTCCAGGTGCTCCACCTGAGACAGAGATTGAGTTCAAAATCGATTTAATTCCTGAAGCTAAGTTGGTAGCTAAGGCTCCATACCAGTTAGCACCAACTGAAATGAAGTAATTGATGTCACAACTACAAGAATTGTTAGACAATGGACTTATACGCCCTGGTGTATCCCCTTGGGATGCACCAATTCTGTTCGTGAAGAAGAAAGACGGTAGTATGAGAATGTGTATAGACTACCGTGAATTGAACAAATTAACTATCAAGAATACGTATCATTTACCTAGAATTGATTATTTGTTTGATCAGTTACAAGGATCTAGTTAGTTTTCCAAAATCGACTTAAGATCCGGTTATCATCAAGTCAAGGTAAGAGAGGAAGATGTGCCTAAGACGGAATTCAGAACTCATTATGGACATTATGAATTTGTGGTGATGACTTTTGGACTGACGAATGCTCCGACATTTTTCAAGGACCTCATGAATATGCCGGTTAATGTTAGACAAGTTTGTTATTATCTTCATTGATGACATCCTAATTTACTCAAGGAATGAAGAGGAACATGCACAACATCTTCATAAAGTACTTAGTACTTTACGAAAGGAGAAATTGTGCGCAAAGTTCTCAAAATGTGCATTCTGGTTGAGAGAAGCTCAATTTCTAGGCCATGTTGTAAATGCAGAAGGCATCTCAGTAGACCAAGCAAAGGTAGAGGCGGTAATAAAATGGTCTCCACCTAAGAATCCATCAGAAGTTATCTTGGGGCTAGCCGGCTATTATAGAAGATTCATCCAGGATTTTTACAGAATAGCCACCCCATTAACTAAGCTTATCCGAAAGAACTCAAAATATGAATGGAATGCGGCTTAGGAAAAAGCATTCCAGACTTTGAAAGAAAAATTGACACAAGCTCCGGTTCTGGCATTGCTAGAAGGAGTGGAAGATTTTGTGGAATATTCCGATGCCTCAAAACTTGGGTTATGTTGTGTTCTAATGCAAAGAGGAAAGGTAACATCCTATGCCTTTTGATAGCTAAAAACACATGAAGCAAACCATCCAACCCATGATCTAGAATTAGTTGCGGTAGTGTTCGCACTAAAGATCTAGAGGCATTACTTGTACGGAACGAAGTTTACAATTTATACAGACCACAAAAGTCTTATGTATTTCTTTGACCAGAAAGATTTAAATATGAGACAACGAAGGTGGCTGAAACTGGTCAAAGATTATGACTGTGAAATCGTATATCATCCCGGAATGGCTAACGTGGTAGCCGATCCTCTGAGCCGTATAGAAGACCATCATCCTATTCGGGTTAAAGCATATATGTTGGTAATAACTCCTGACTTCATGAGCCAGCTTCGAGATGCACAAATCAAAGCATTAAAGGATGAGAATGTTAAGAAAGAGAGAATGGCTGGTCATGAGAAATTTCTAGAGGAGAATGAATATAAAGTCAAGACTCGATTTGATCGTATATGGATACCACGATCAGGTGAGTTTAGACTTAAGATCCTCAATGAAGCTCATAAGTCACGATATTCTATTCATCCGGGTACTACAAAAATGTACCAAGATCTACGCAGGGATTATTGGTGGTCCGGAATGAAGTTTGATATCATGAAATATGTAGCAAAATGCTTGACTTGTTTACAAGTTAAAGTAGAACATCAGAAACTGTATGGGAGGTTACAACCATTAGAAATCCCAGAATGGAAGTGGGAACATCTCACTATGGATTTCATAACCAAGCTATCAAAAACAGCTAGGGGTTATGATACCATTTTGATGGTTGTAGATCGGCTAACTAAGAGTTCTCATTTTCTAGCTATACATGAGGCGTATTCTTTAGAAAAATTAGCTGATTTGTTCATTAAAGAATTTGTTTCCAGACATGGAGTGCGAGTCTCGATTGTATCTGATCGAGATACTCGTTTCACTTCACGTTTCGGGAAGAAGTTCCATGAAGAAATAGGAACTAGATTATTAACCAGCACATCATATCATCCCCAAACTGATGGTCAAACTGAGAGGACAATACAAACTCTTGAAGATATATTGCGTGCTTGCATAATTGATTTCAGTGGAAGTTGGGATAATCTTCTGCCATTAGCAGAGTTCTCATATAACAATAGATACCATTCTAGTATTGGTATGCCACCATATGAGATGCTCTATGGTAGGAGATGTAGAACTCCTGTTTGTTGGGGAGAAGTTGGTCAAAAGGAGTTAGGAAGCAAAGAAATAATTCAGGCAACATCAGAAAAGCTTGACTTAATCAAGACACGTTTGAAAGCTACACAAGATACACAAAAGTCATATGCAGACAAGAGACCTAGACCAATAGAATTCCAAGAAGGAGATTACGTCCTATTAAAAGTATCTCCTTGGAAAGGTCTGATCCGATTCAAGAAACATGGAAAGTTAAGTCCACGATTCATTGGTCCTTTCAAAATCATCCAAAGAGTTGAAAAAGTGGCTTATCAACTAGAGCTGCCTCAGGAATGGAATAAGATACACAACACGTTTCATGTATCTTATTTAAGAAAATGTTTAGCTGATAAAACTACACACGTTCCTTTAGAAGAAATAGAAGTTGATGATAAATTAACCTATGTTGAAGAACCTATCAAGATTATAGACACTAAAGAAAAGCAGTTACGTCATAAAACAATCAAGCAAGTATTAGTACAATGGAGACACAAAAAAGGGTCGAAGATGACTTGGGAAAATGAAGAAGAAATAAGAAAGAATTACCCTCAATTATTTAAAGATTAACAGGTTTCGAGGACGAAACCTAATTTAAGGGGGGGGGGGGAGAGTTGTAACATCCCAAATTTTAAGAGAATAAAAGTGTAAAAGCATATTTTAGTAATTATAGATAAAATTCTATATATCGGTGTACTTAGGTAGTACGCAGGAGGGTGTTCCTGTGTACTTAGCATGTACACGAGATTGGTCCTGCGTACTTAATAAGTACGCATGGCTTTTGCCTTGCGTACTTATCAAGTATGCATGACCAACGCCCTGCGTACTTAGCCAAGTACGCACGAAAGGTTCATGTCCCTATAAATAGAAGGTGTTGTCTTCATTTGTAAATGGAACATGGGACAGGGTTGAGAGAGGTCTGGGTGGGATGAGCTCTCCCGCCCCTAGAGCGTGAGCGTAAATGAGAGATGTGTACTCCTTCGGTATGTAGTTTGTAATGACGGGATGACTTTGTTGTAATGGATTACGTTTCATTTATGTTGATTCTCTTGTTTGTTTGGTTTGGGTTTTCTCTATCTTCTCCCTCGTTCCCACACGAATCAACGATCATATAAGTGTTTTTCGGCTGCGTAACGAGGCTCCCAGGACCTACAAAAAGTCCAGGGACTAAAGATATAAAACTATCAAAGTTAAAGGACTGAAAATAAAGAAAATTTCAAAATCAGACCGGTAGCGGACCGGTACCAGCTTCTTAACGGTCCGCTACATGCGAGTGAAGTAATGACGAGGGAATAACACGTGGCGGGTGGCTTGTCTGATGATTAAACCCTATGGCGGACCGCCACCAGGCCGGTAACGGTCCGCTAGCCGCAAAAGTATCCGGACAAGGAGAGAGTGACTCGTGTAAGCTGACTCGTTGATAAGGATTGAGTAGCGGACCGCTACCCAGGGCGTGACGGTCTGCCATGTGCAGAGTACGGTAGAAACCTAGCAAGGGGCGGTAGCCAACCGCTACCCCCTTGCTTAGTGGTCCGCCACCGGTGCACATTTATCCCTATAAGTAGTTGAACTTTGCCGTTCATTTGAGAAACACAACCACCACTCCCACACTTGCACACATATCAAGGCGAGGCAAGCACGAGGGTTACGGGCGCGGCGGTTACGAAGACGGAGCATTAAAGTTACGAGTGAGGAACGGAGAGACGTTTTTACAAGGAACAAACTTAGGGAACTATCCGAGGATAATGTAAGTACACTGGACCCGTACCCTAGACACGATTATGTGAATTACGTTCCTAAATAATATATGTTATGTGATATGTATATGACGAGGGTATGGGGTAATGAAGGGTTAGTCTAAACACTAAACGGGAATAATGAAGTAGTCACAACATATCCAAGGGGTGGTGGATACGCCGTTGGTATTACCTATATATATATCTCTTGGTGCTTCGTGGTGAAACCATTATGAATGTTTAGGGGTATAGACTAAAAGACAGTAATGAAAATATAGTAAACGAATGGGAGATCTTTCAGCCGGTATGTAGTTATCTAACAAACGAAATGTTCGGTCTAAGGAAAGAGTGATGCATAAATCTCTCCTAGACCCGTTATTCTTTCCTGGGAACGTCTCTGTTGGAGGTACTCATCTGGAAGGATAATCACCTCAGTTTTCAAATTTTAAACTAATTTAAGGGGGACGGGAGAGTTATAACCTCCCAAATTTTAAGAGAATAAAAGTGTAAAAGCATGTTTTAGTAACTATAGATAAAATTCTATGTATCTGTGTACTTAGCTAGTACACAGGAAGGCGTTCCTGCGTACTTAGCTTGTACACCAGATTGGTCCATCGTACTTAGCAAGTACGCATGGCTTTTACCTTGCGTACTTATCAAGTACGCATGATCAATGCCCTACGTACTTAGCCGAGTACACAGGAAAGGTTCCTGACCCTATAAATAAAAGGTGTTGTCTTCATTTGTAGGTGGAACATGGGACAAGGTTGAGAGAGGGTTGGGCGGGATGAGCTCTCCCGCCCATGGACCGTGAGCGTAAACGAGACATGTGTACTCCTTCGGTATGTAGTCTGTAATGACAGGATGACTTTCTTGTTATGGATTACGTTTCATTTATGTTGATTCTCTTGTTTGTTTGGTTTGGGTTTTCTCTGTCTTCTCCCTTGTTCCCACACGAATCAACAATCAGATCCATGTTTTTCCGCTGCGCAACAAGGATTCCGGGACCTACAAAAAAGTCCAGGGACTAAATATGTACAACTACCAAAGTTAAAGGACTGAAAATAAAGAAAATTTTAAAATCAGACCCGTAGCGGACCGCTACCGACTTCTTAACGGTCCTCTACGTGCGGGTGAAGTAATGATGAGGGAATCACACGTGGCGGGCGGCTTGTCTGATGATTCAACCCTATGGCGGACCGCCACAAGGACGGTAACGGTCCGTCAGCCGTAAAAGTATCCGGACAAGGAGAGTGTGACACGTGTACGCTGACTCATTGATAAGGATTGAGTAGTGGACCGCTACCCAGGGCGTGACGGTCCGCCACGTGCAGAGTACGCATGAAACCTGGAAAGGGGCGGTAGTGGACCGCTACCCCCTTGATTAGTGGTCTCCCACCGGTGCACATTCAGCCCTATAAATAGTTAAACTTTGCCATTCATTTGAGAAACACAACCACCACTCCCACACTTGGACACATATCGAGGTGAGGGAAGCACGACGATTACGTGTGCGGCGGTTACGAGGACGGGGCATTAAAGTTAAGAGCGAGGAACGGAGAGACGTTTTAACAAGGAACAAACTTAGGGAACTATCCGAGGATAATGTAAGTACACTAGACCCGTACCCTAGACACGATTATGTGAATTACGTGCCTAAATAATATATGTTATGTGATATGTATATGACAAGGGTATAGGGCATTGAAGGGTTAGTCTAAACACTAAACGGGAATAATGAAGTAGTCACAACGTATCCAAGGGGTGGTGGATACGCCGCTGGTATTTCCTATATATAAATCTCTTGGTGCTTCGTGGTGAAACTATTATGAATGTTTAGGGGTATAGACTAAAAGACAGTAATGCAAAAATAGTAAACGAATGGGAGATCTTCCAACCGGTATGTAGTTATCTTACAAACGGAATGTTCGGTCTAAGGAAAAAGTGGTGTATAAATCTCTCCTAGACCCGTTATTCTTTCCTGGGAACGTCTCTATTGGAGGTACTGCTCTGGAAGGATAACCAACCCAATTTCCAAATTTTAAACTAATTTAAGGGGGAGGAGAGAGTTGTAACATCCCAAATTTTAAGAGAATAAAAGTGGAAAAACATGTTTTAGTAACTATAGATAAAATTCTATGTATCGGTGTACTTAGCTAGTACGCATGAAGGTGTTCATGCGTATTTAGCTTGTACACCAGATTGGTCCAGCGTACTTAGTAAGTACGTATGGTTTTTACCTTGCGTACTTATCAAGTACGCATAATCAATGCCCTACGTACTTAGCCAAATACGCAGGAAAGGTTCCTGGCCCTATAAATAGAATGTGTTGTCTTCATTTGTAGGTGGAACATGGGATAAGGTTGAGAGAGGTTTGGGCGGGATGAGCTCTCCCGCCCGTGGACCGTGAGCGTAAACGAGAGATGTGTACTCCTTCGGTATGTAGTCTGTAATGACGGAATGACTTTGTTGTTATGGATTACGTTTCGTTTTTGTTGATTCTCTTGGTTGTTTGCTTTTGGTTTTCTCTGTCTTCTCCCTTGTTCCCAAACGAATCAACGATCAGATCCGTGTTTTTCCACTGTTCAACGAGGCTTTCGGGACCTACAACAAGTGTAGGGACTAAAGATGTCAAACTACCAAAGTTAATGGACTGAAAATAAAGAAAATTTCAAAATCAGATCCGTAGCGGACCGCTACCGGGTTCTTAACGGTCCACTATGTGCGGGTGAAGTAATGATGAGGGAATGGCACGTGGCGGGTAGCGTGTCTGATGATTCAACCCTATGGCGGACCGCCACCAGCCCTGTAACGGTCCGCCAGCCGCAAAAGTATCCGGACAAGGAGAGAGTGACACGTGTACGCTGACTTATTGATAAGGATTGAGTTGCGGACCGCTACCCAGGGCGTGACGGTCCGCCACGTGAAGAGTACGCATGAAACCTGGAAAGGGGCGGTAGCGGACCGCTACCCCCGTTGATTAGTGGTCTGCCACCGGTGCACATTCAACCCTATAAATAGTTGTACTTTGCCGTTCATTTGAGAAACATAACCACCACTCCCACACTTGGACACATATCGAGGCGAGGCAAGCACGACGATTACGTGTGCGGCGGTTACGAGGACGGAGCATTAAAGTTACGAGCGAGGAACGGAGAGACGTTTTAACAAGGAACAAACTTAGGGAACTATCCGAGGATAATGTAAGTACACTGGACCCGTACCCTAGACACGATTATGTGAATTACGTGCCTAAATAATATATGTTATGTGATATGTATATGACGAGGGTATAGGGTAATGAAAGGTTAGTCTAAACACTAAACGGGAATAATGAAGTAGTCACAACGTATCCAAGGGGTGGTGGATACGCCGCTGGTATTTCCTATATATAAATCTCTTGGTGCTTCGTGGTGAAACCATTATGAATGTTTAGGGGTATAGACTAAAAGACAGTAATGAAAATATAGTAAACGAATGGGAGATCATCCAACCGGTATGTAGTTATCTGACAAACGGAATGTTCGGTCTAAGGAAAAAGTGGTGTATAAATCTCTCCTAGACCCGTTATTCTTTCCTGGGAACGTCTCTGTTGGAGGTACTGCTCTGGAAGGATAACCACCCCAGTTTCCAAATTTTAAACTAATTTAAGGGGGAGGGGAGAGTTGTAACATCCCAAATTTTAAGAGAATAAAAGTGGAAAAACATGTTTTGGTAACTATAGATAAAATTCTATGTATCGGTGTACTTAGCTAGTACGCATGAAGGTGTTCATGCGTACTTAGCTTGTACACCATATTGGTCCAGCGTACTTAGTAAGTACGTATGGCTTTTACCTTGCGTACTTATCAAGTACACATGATCAATGCCCTACGTACTTAGCCAAATACGCAGGAAAGGTTCCTGACCCTATAAATAGAATGTGTTGTCTTCATTTGTAGGTGGAACATGGGACAAGGTTGAGAGAGGTTTGGGCGGGATGAGCTCTCCCGCCCGTGGATCGTGAGCGTAAACGATAGATGTGTACTCCTTCGGTATGTAGTCTGTAATGACGGAATGACTTTGTTGTTATGGATTACGTTTCGTTTGTGTTGATTCTCTTGTTTGTTTGCTTTTGGTTTTCTCTGTCTTCTCCCTTGTTCCCAAACGAATCAACGATCAGATCCGTGTTTTTCCACTATTCAACGAGGCTTCCGGGACCTACAAAAAGTGCAGGGACTAAAGATGTCAAACTACCAAAGTTAAAGGACTGAAAATAAAGAAAATTTCAAAATCAGACCCGTAGCGGACCGCTAACGGGTTCTTAACGGTCCACTATGTGCGGGTGAAGTAATGATGAGGGAATGGCATGCGGCGAGTGGCGTGTCTGATGATTCAACCCTATGGCGGACAGCCACCAGTCCGGTAAAGGTCCACCAGCCGCAAAAGTATCCAGAGAAGGAGAGAGTGACACGTGTACGCTGACTCATTGATAAGGATTGAGTAGCGGACCGCTACCCAGGGCGTGACGGTCCGCCACGTGCAGAGTACGCATGAAACCTGGAAAGGGGCGGTAGTGGACCGCTACACCCTTGATTAGTGGTCTGCCACCGGTGCACATTCAACCCTATAAATAGTTGAACTTTGCCGTTCATTTGAGAAACACCACCACCACTCCCACACTTGGACACATATCGAGGCGAGGCAAGCACGACGGTTACATGTGCGGCGGTTTCGAGGATGGAGCATTAAAGTTACGAGCGAGGAACGGAGAGACGTTTTAACAAGGAACAAACTTAGGGAACTATCCGAGAATAATGTAAGTAGACTGGACCCGTACCCTAGACACGATTATGTGAATTACGTGCCTAAATAATATATGTTATGTGATATGTATATGACGAGGGTATAGGGTAATGAAGGGTTAGTCTAAACACTAAAGGGGAATAATGAAGTAGTCACAACGTATCCAAGGGGTGGTGGATACGCCGCTGGTATTTCCAATATATAAATCTATTGGTGGTTCGTGGTGAAACAATTATGAGTGGTTAGGAGTATATACTAAAAGACAGTAATGAAAATATAGTAAACGAATGGGAGAACTTCCAACCAGTATGTAGTTATCTGACAAACGGAATGTTCGGTCTAAGGAAAAAGTGGTGTATAAATCTCTCCTAGACCCGTTATTCTTTCCTGGGAACGTCTCTGTTGGAGGTACTGCTCTGGAAGGATAACCACCCCAGTTTCCAAATTTTAAACTAATTTAAGGGGGAGGGGAGAGTTGTAAATCCCAAATTTTAAGAGAATAAAAGTGGAAAAGCATGTTTTAGTAACTATAGATAAAATTCTATGTATCGATTTACTTAGCTAGTACGCATGAAGGTGTTCATGCGTACTTAGCTTGTACACCATATTGGTCCACCGTACTTAGTGAGTACGCATGGCTTTTACCTTGCGTACTTATCAAGTACGCATGATCAATGCCCTACGTACTTAGCCAAATACGCAGGAAAGGTTCCTGACCCTATAAATAGAATGTGTTGTCTTCATTTGTAGGTGGAACATGGGACAAGGTTGAGAGAGGTTTGGGCGGGATGAGCTCTCCCGCCCGTGGACCGTGAGCGTAAACGAGAGATGTGTACTCCTTCGGTATGTAGTCTGTAATGACGGAATGACTTTGTTGTTATGGATTACGTTTCGTTTGTGTTGATTCTCTTGTTTGTTTGCTTTTGGTTTTCTCTGTCTTCTCCCTTGTTCCCAAATGAATCAACGATCAGATCCGTGTTTTTCCACTGTTCAACGAGGCTTCCGGGACCTACAAAAAGTGCATGGACTAAAGATGTCAAACTACCAAAGTTAAAGGACTGAAAATAAAGAAAATTTAAAAATCAGACACGTAGCGGACCGCTACCGGGTTCTTAGCGGTCCACTATGTGCGGGTGAAGTAATGATGAAGGAATGGCAGGCGGCGGGTGGCGTGTCTGATGATTCAACCCTATGGCGGACCGCCACCAGGCCGGTAACGGTCCGCCAGCCGCAAAAGTATCCGGACAAGAAGCGAGTGACACGTGTACGCGAATCATTGATAAGGATTAAGTAGCGGACCGCTACCCAGGGCGTGACGGTCCGCCACGTGCAGAGTACGCATGAAACTTGGAAAGGGGCGGTAGCGGACCGTTACCCCCTTGATTAGTAGTCTGCCACCGGTGCACATTCAGCCCTATAAATAGTTGAACTTTGCCGTTCATTTGAGGAACACAACCACCACTCCCACACTTGGACACATATCGAGGTGAGGCAAGCACGACGGTTACGTGTGCGGCGGTTATGAGGACAGAGCATTAAAGTTACGAGTGAGGAACGGAGAGACGTTTTAACAAGGAACATACTTAGGGAACTATCCGAGGATAATGTAAGTACACTGGACCCGTACCCTAGACACGATTATGTGAATTACGTGCGTAAATAATATATGTTATGTGATATGTATATGACGAGGGTATAGGGTAATGAAGGTTTAGTCTAAACACTAAAGGGGAATAATGAAGAAGTCACAACGTATCCAAGGGGTGGTGGATACGCCGCTAGTATTTCCTATATATAAATCTATTGGTGCTTCGTGGTGAAACAATTATGAATGTTTAGGGGTATAGACTAAAAGACAGTAATGAAAAAATAGTAAACGAATGGGAGATCTTCCAACCAGTATGTAGTTATCTGACAAACGGAATGTTCGGTCTAAGGAAAAAGTGGTGTATAAATCTCTCCTAGACCCGTTATTCTTTCCTGGGAATGTCTCTGTTGGAAGTACTGCTCTGGAATGATAACCACCCCAGTTTCCAAATTTTAAACTAATTTAAGGGGGAGGGGAGAGTTGTAAATCCCAAATTTTAAGAGAATAAAAGTGGAAAAGCATGTTTTAGTAACTATAGATAAAATTCTATGTGTAGGATCGTGAGATTACAAGGTGATTCTATTCTAGTTGATATTGGCGGAAACAATAGCAACTAACAAAGTAAACAAGTAAAACAGCAAGAATACTGATAAATGCACTGTTGTATTGATCTGCTGTGATTACAGGATTACAAGCAAAAACTCTTTCAAGGCACTTTGAAAGCAAACTAAAAAGCACATTCAAGCACACTCAAGCACACTTACTATGAAGTGTTTACACAGTATTTATAGTAACTCAGAATCAAGACAAACCCTTGATTCTGAGGATCAGATCGAACACAGACCGTTGATCTTGTTTATTAATCTAAATTATACGCAAAGGCTAATCTAGATAGCTTTATTGAAGCGTCTTCTTAGGCATCATTGTTTGCATGCTTGGAGACGCGCAACAAGGTCCTTTATTGGTTGCACCACTGAGGTTCCTTCTGCTTGGAGTGTGGCAGTTGCTTTTGCAGAAAGTTGTCAGAGACGCTTGGCATGGATAGTCAGCTGCAACGTTTGGTCTTCAGTGAATAAAGCTATCAGCAGCAAAGTTGAGAATACTGCTGCTGATAAGCCCATCAGCAGCAACTTGTGTTGAAGGCTGCTGATAAGCCTATCAGCAGCAACAAGTGTTGAGTGCTGCTGATAAGCCTATCAGCAGCAACAAGTGTTGAATGCTGCTGATAAGCCTATCAGCAGCAATTGTACTTAGAATAATTTGGTAGCAATCAGTCTTTGGTTCTACAAACTCCCCCTAGACTGATGCAACCAAAATTCTTCTAATCACTTTGCTGCTGAAGCTTTTGCATGTGTCTGACTATCCTTTCAACCTCATATCCTCTTGGATCCTTGCTGGGATTGTTCAGTGGAAGTTCAGACAGAGTCTTGATGTCTTTGGGTTGCATTTTGAAGATTGCTTTGCTTGAACATCTCATCTGCTGCTTCTTGGCATCAGTTAGTGTGAACTCATCCAAGTCAGCATTGTAGGACCAAGATACAAATGGAGAGTGGGACTTGAGTGGTTTGATATCCATGACCACATCTTTGCTAGGGTTGAAGTAATGTCTGATTGCTAGCATAAGATGTTTCCCTCTCTCATTTGCAGGCTCATGAGCTTCACCCAGCTCCAAAATTCTTCTTAGGTCTGAATCTGGTAGTTGCAGAACCTCATCAACAGACCTGTATGTAGATCTTCTTCTTTCAGTTCTCCCCCTGAAGATCTCAAACCTTTGACCCTGTGGATTGTAGACCCATTCAACAATGTCTCTTGAGTCTTCAGGTTTAGATGAGGATTTTGATTTCTTCAAGGGAGGCTGTTGATGAGTGGGAGCTGGGTGGGATGATTTGGACTTGTTGGGTGGAGGAGTGGAAGGTTTGGGGAGGAGAGTGGAAGGATGATGGACTGAGGAAGAGGTAGGTGAGGGAGAAGGCTTGGGTTTCTTTGTCTTTGGTTTTTCTTCTTCTTTGATAAGTACCCTTTTCTTGGAGCCTTTCTTCCCTAGTCTTTCTTCCTCATCCTTTTTAACCTTGAAGTAGAGGGCTTGCAGGTTCATGAAATTCATTGGACCTAGCCTCCTTCCACTGTCTCCTCTAGCCTTAAGGAAGTCAATCATGACCTTCCTTTCTTCATGGGTTCTTTTATTCAGTGCAATGGTCTTCTTGGACTGTAGCTTGGCTTTTTCTTCTTCTTCAGCCTTTTTCTTGCTAGCCAATTGACCCTGCTGACCCATGAAGGCTCTGTAAATCTCTTTGTTTGAAAGTTTCTCAAGGTAGTCTGCATCCTCACCTTGAGAGATCAGAGCTTCAGTCCACTCTTCTCTTAATTCTTTTGCTAATTTAGAATCAGTGATTCTAAACTTAGCATCTTCCTTCTTCTTCTTTTCATTCTCTTCTTCTTCTTCCTTGGCAAACTTTTCCTGCAGCTGTCTGGCAAGTTTTTCATCTTCCTCAACTTGAGACCCTGCATGGATTTTAACTTTCATCTCATCCAGCTGTTTGGCATACAGCTGGATTGTTTGTTGTCTTAGGAGTAAGGCTGTCTTTCTTTCTTGATGCTTCGTTTGATAAGCCATCTCTTCAGCCATCTCTTCTTCTTCTCTCTTTCTTCTCCTTTCTTCTTTCTCCTTCTTTTCTTTTAGCAATCTCTCTTCATCCTCTTTAGTCATAGTGCCCTTTCCTTTGTCAAAATTGGATGCCTCTGCTCTGGCTTCACTGATCACAGCAACAGTTGATTGTGGAACTGTTGGAATCTCAGCCTCGGCTTCATCGGCATCTTCGGAGATTGACAAGGAAAGCACATTTGGTTGGTTGGTTTGGGACTCATGATCTGTTATCTCTCTTAGTTGATCCTTAATTGATGATCTTAACCCATAGGCTGCAGAATTAATGTCAACTCTGGGAGAAGATGAGTTGGAGTCAGTGTCAGAGTTTGACACAGACTCATCCCCCTCAATCCAACCTGCATTTACAAGATGGGCTCTGACAGTTTGCATCATTCCCTGACTCTCTGATGAATTGATGTTGCAGCTGTTGAATCTTAGTTGGTAGATCTTTAGTAGAAAGTCTGAGGGTAGCTGAAGAATGTCCCTGGTGTTGATGGTGAGAGAGGTGCCGTTGCTTAGAAGAAGATTATGGTCAAAGGACTTATTGCTAGACCATCCAACCACATCTAAGTCCTTGACCATTGTCTTGTACAGGAGTCTTTTCAGGCTCAGAACTTCTTCTTCATTGAGAAGACTGCTCCTTGTGATTTGAAGATTGTTGGGAGACAGTCTTCTTTCTGCAGCCTGAGATGACTCAGGAGACTCTACCCGTTTTAGTTCTTTGATTAGTCTTATGAAGTTGGGTAGGTTGTCCTCCATCAAGTCATAGAACAAGTCAATGGAAAGGTCTGCTGAGAGGTCTGATGAGTTGTTGATGCAGATGAGATCATATAGGTCAAGGATTTCAAATGGATGAATTAAATCCCAGTCTAGCTCTTCTACTCCGCTAAACTCCCGACCTATCCAAAACCTCTCAGTTTTCCCATCGTACCCCCAAGCTAGTATAATATCAAACTCTAGCTGTGTGGATGTCAGTGGGAAGTGGGGGGCAGATGTATGACTTATGATGGCTGCTGCTTGTGGAAGGATGCTGAATGATGCATTTGTTTGTTCTGTGTCTTCAGCATCATTCAGCATTTCATCGACAGCCCTGACGACCAACTGCCAGTCTTCAGATATCTCTTCGTCTTCGTTATCTGGGGCTGGCAAGTCATGAACTTGGACAAAAGCTGGCTTGTATTGTGAGCTTTGAAGAACAAACTGCTCTTGAATCCAGTCGTCCAGACTGTCTGTATCTTCTTCCATAGAAACCATCTCCCCCTTTTTGGTTGCATCAGCAGACAGGTAAGCATCCGTTTGGGTGCCTACTGATACAAGAGAGGGAGTGGCTAGAGTTGGGCATTTATGGGCTGCATGCATAGCGACTTGGTGTCTTAGTTTGGACATTTCAGCCTCTAGCATAGCCACCCTGGCCGTCAATTCCAAGTTATGAAGTTTCAGTCTGTCCTCATCCACAGTTGTGGAATCCTTGGACCTAGATGGGGCCGTAGGCCTAGCCTCAGCATCCCCATCACCCATGGTTTCTTGGCGCCTGGGATTCCTCTCAGTGAAGGGAGTTTCCAAGGAAACACCCTCACCATGAGTTGCCGTGGTTGAGGTCTTAATGATGTTGTCACTGTCCTCCTGGTCAGTTGATGGACCAGCAGTAGTGACAGCCTCGTCCACATCCACTCTTTCAATACTCCCAGAGTGGACCTCCAAGGGTGAAGAACTTGGGTTGGGTGTTTTGGAAGCAAGACCAATCAGTACCTCCTGAATAGTGGTAGTTGGAGAAGGTACATCACTTTGGTCAGGTTCCTCAACACTTAAGTTCAAGGAAGATAGGAATGGCTCAAAGGGCTGATCTATGGATCCGGGAAGTGATCCTAATCCTAATAGAGAGACTTCCGAAGGAGTCTCTCTAACAATGTGGCATTCCCTTATGATATTCTCACTAGAATGTTGTGATTCTGAGTGAGGGATGTTGGCTTGGGTTTGGGCCTTGGAGGCAAGAGAAGAAGGAGTTCTCTTGCCCCTCTTTCTTGTATACTTGGCTGCAACTGGGGCCCTGTGTTCCAGTTGAGCAATCAAACTGTGGGAGAGTGATGTATGTGCCTGTGCATCCTCAGTAGAATGCACAGGGGTTCGATCAAGGGAAACAGTAGTTTGAATTTGTGGCAGTGAGGAGGAGGGTGTGGGATCAGTATCAGCTGGGTTTGCTGAACTGTCACCCTGGGCACTTTGCGTGTTCAACATTGTAGATAACAATGGAACATCGGCCCCTGAGAACTTTGATGAAACTGTTCTCATGCTCTGAAAAATGTTGTTCTTATGTCCCAGTATTGAGTAGATTCTTGCAGTTTTTGAAAGATCTTGGTGCTCAATATTGAACACTTCCTGTAAGAATCTTGGGTACATGAAGAACTGTGCTTTCACCCCTTCTTGAAGGTTGTATCTCAAACCTTCAAGAATGAGGTGGGAAAAATTGAAACCTGCCCCTGTTATCATACCGTGAACTGCCGACGCAAGTCCGGAGCTAAGTTGGTTCCAGCCACTCCTCTTCTGGGATATGCATTGGAGAAGAGTGTGGCAGAGATACTTCCATTTGGGACCCATGAGTGCCTTCTCTATTGTATACTCTGTTTGATTTCCAGTGTACCCTATGGATACAAAGGTCCTCATGTATACGTCTCTTGGGTAAGAGATGGCGTCCCCTTCATCCTGAAGCTTGAGGTGTTGGCGGAGCTTGGCTTCAGTGATGATTATCTCCTTGCCGTCTACTGTGCCTTTGATTTGAGGAGTGCCCTGTTCAGTGGAATACACGGCTGAGCTCCAAAAATTTTCCATGTGGGAAGTGTAGATGGTTGGGTTGACTGTTAGGGCATGGCGGATTTTGGACCGACAAAGGAAGTCGATCATATCATCGAATCCTTCGGATTTCTTGCCCTTGATTAGGTATGCAGTTAGGTTGTGATATGGGGAAAACTTGTCGTTGGGGTTGTTTATGTCCGCGCCTGCCATTGTTATGGATTTGGAGGGAAGAGGGAAGGGTGTTTGAATGGTGGTTAAGTATGGAGGGCTTGGAATGCTGTGGGGACGGGAGAGAAAGTGATGGAAGTTAGGTTTGAAATTGAATATGAAGAGGTTGTGGGGACGTTTGGGATTTTGATATAACGGCAGACGAGGGAAAAAGCAAATTTTCTTGTACAGTACAACCCTTTTTACTTTTCACTGTTACAGCTGTAAAACACTCGAGCAGTCATGGTAAAGACTGAGAGTAGTTTTTACCGTGGGTAAAAGTTAATGTAGACTTGTTTTACCCATCAGCAGCAAACTTGGTTGCTGCTGATGGTGAGCTATCCGCTGCAAACTTGGTTGCTGCGGATAGTTAAGTCTTTCAGCAGCAGATTTGGTAGCTGCTGATGGATGTATTCATCCGCAGCAAAGATGTTGCTGCTGACCGCCTTAAAGCTATCCGCAGGAAACTTGTTCCTGCTGATAACTTAAAGAGATCAGTGGCAAAGGCTTTGCTGCTGAAGAGTAAACCTGTCAGCAGTGAAAAAGTGCTGCTGATATTAACATTTTATTAAGAACAAAGACATAGACATATTTACAAGGAAAGATAAAAATTAGAGACATGTCTTATTCAAAGTTCATCATGCCAATTGATTCAACTAGATATCGAAATCTTGCTTCATCAAAAGGTTTAGTGAACAAATCAGCATATTGCTCATTTGTGTGAACCTTGGATAGGACAATTCTCTTTTTCTCAGCTTGATCCCTGATAAAGTGATACCTGATGTCGATGTGCTTAGTCTTGGAATGCTGGACTGGATTATTCGTGATGGAGATAGCACTCATGTTGTCAATGTGAATTGGAGTCTGCATGAAGGTCATTCCATAGTCAAGCATTTGATTTTGGATCCAGATGACCTGTGCACAGCAGCTTGAAGCTGCAATGTATTCTGCTTCAGCTGTTGAAGTAGAGACACATGTTTGCTTTTTGCATTGCCATGAGATGAGCCTTCCTCCAAGAAATTGACATCCCCCAGATGTGGACTTTTTGTCCAGGTTACAACCCCCATAGTCACTGTCAGTGTAGGCATAGAGATTGACATTTCCATTCTTTGGATACCATAGCCCAAGTTTTGGAGCTCCCTTTAGGTATCTAAAGATCCTTTTGACAGCTTGAAGATGAGACACTTTTGGAGCTGCTTGAAATCTTGCACAGAGACAAACTGCAAACATGATATCTGGTCGTGAGGCAGTGAGATACATAAGAGACCCTATCATTGCTCGGTACTGATGTTGATCAGTGTCCTGTCCTTCTTTGTCCGGAGATAATTGATGGTGCACTTGCATAGGAGTTCTTGCAGCAGAGCAGTCAGCCATTTTGAACCTCTCCAAGATGCTTTTGACATACTTGGATTGACTTATGAAGATTCCATTTGGTACCTGTTTGACTTGAAGTCCTAAAAAGAAATTTAGTTCACCCATTGAACTCATTTCAAATTTGGAATGCATCAGAACTTCAAAGTCTTTGCAGAGCTTCTTTCTTGTAGATCCAAAGATAATGTCATCAACATAAATCTGGACCAACAAAATTTCTCCCCCTTCATCTTTGATGAATAATGTCTGATCAATGGCCCCTCTTCTGAAGTTGTTGCTAAGTAGATATCCAGATAAAGTTTCATACCAGGCTCTTGGGGCTTGGTGTAAGCCATAGAGAGCTTTGTCCAGTTTTAAGACCTTATTTGGATGTGCAGGATCTACAAAGCCTGGAGGCTGTTTGACATAGACCTCTTCACCAATCTTGCCATACAAAAAGGCACTCTTCACATCCATTTGATAGACCATAAAGCTTTTGGATGCTGCATATGCCAGAAAGATTCTGATGGCTTCCAGACGGGCAACAGGAGCAAAAACTTCATCATAGTCAATGCCTTCTTCTTGAGTGTAACCTTGAGCTACCAGTCTGGCTTTGTTTTTGACCACGATGCCCCTTTCATCTTGTTTGTTTCTGAAGACCCATCTTGTTCCAATGACTGTTTGACCAGGTGGAAGATCAACAAGCTTCCAAACATCTTGTCTTTTGAATTGCAGCAATTCTTCCTGCATTGCTTCAATCCAGCTGTTGTGTTTGAGAGCTTCATCAATCCTTTTGGGTTCTACCTGAGATAGAAAACAAGAGAACAAACAAATGTTGGCTTCATTAGACTTACTTCTTGTCTGGATACCTGTGTGGATTTGGCCAATGATGTTTTCCAGAGGATGCTCTTTGTTTATTTTCTGTGCTGGTATCACATCCAGCCGTATTCCCTCTTCAAGATTACTTTGGTTTAGATCAGGATTGTCTTCAGTTGTGAGGAGAGGAGCCTGGAGGTTCTGGTTATTGTGTTCCACATGGTCAGCAGTAGTAGCATCAGAGGCCTCTTCAGTATGAATTGAGGAGGCTTCATTATAGATTTCTTGGTTAGAGAGATTGCTTCTTGTGGTGTTGGAAGTGCCGGCTTCACCTGTACTGGCTTCAATAGCTTCTGCCACTGATGGAGGATCAATGGATGGCCTTTTCATCCTGATGTAGGGACTGGGAAAATCCAGTCTGTAGTCAGAAGAGGAGGTTGAGGCAGAAGATGTTGATTTTGAAGAAGAAAACTCCATATTTGAGAAAATGAGGGGCTCAAATATCTGGGTGAAAGAGTCTATATCAAAGAGCCAGTTAGGACCTTTGCCTTGTTCACAGACAACATGTTCCCTGCATTCCACATTGGCAGATTCTTCCACAATCCGAGTCCTAGAATTGAATACTCGGTAGGCCTTTGATTGAGAGGAGTAACCCACAAAGTAACCTTCATCAGACTTTGCACCGAATTTAGGAAGAACCCCATTTGTGATGAGGATGGTACATGGACATCCAAAAGGCTTTAGGAAGCCAATGTAGGGAACTCTTTTGAGCCATAGTTCGTAGGGTGTTTTCTGGAGAGGCTTAACAATAAGGACTCTATTCTGCACATAACAAGCTGTGCTTACTGCTTCCGCCCAGAAAGTAAGGGGCAGCTTTGAGTCAGCCAGCATAGATCTTGCTGATTCAATTAGAGTCCTATTTCTTCTTTCAGCAACCCCATTTTGTTGAGGGGTTCTTGGAGCACTGTATTGCCTTTCAATTCCCTTGCTCTCACAGAAACTGTTCAGAGTGTGATTTTTGAACTCTGTTCCCTGATCACACCTTATGATCTTTACCTTCAGATTGCTTTGATTCTCTACCCTGAGAATATAGGTTTTGAGAATCTCAACAGTTTCATCCTTTGTTCTTAGGAAGAATACCCATGAGAATCTGGAGAAGTCATCAGTTATCACCAGACAATATGACTTTTTGCCCATTGACATGACATTCGTAGGACCGAAGAGATCCATATGCAGTAGCTGGAGAGGGGTGTCATTTGTGTTTAATGTCTTGGGCTTGTGGGAACTCTTGTGTTGTTTTCCCTTCAAGCAGGCAATGCAGTGATCATCTAGCTGGAATTCTTTGTCAGGAAGTCCTCTGACAAGATTGTCCTTCACTAATTTATTAATTGTTTTGATGTTAACATGGCTTAACCTCCTGTGCCAGAGAGCGGATTCATCAACTGATGCCTTTGACAGAAAACATGAAACACTACCAGAAGGAGTGACTTCATTCATGTCAAGCACATATAAGTTGTCCTTTCTATTAGCAGTTAGGAGAATCTTCTCTGCAGGGGGTTTAGATAGGCCAGGGGCTAACACGAAACACTCTTTGTCAGTGAAGAGCATCCAATGCTTTTGATCACATACTTGGGAAACACTCATGAGATTGAAGTCAAGTTCTTTAACATAGTTGACTCTTTCAATACTCATTCTTTCATTTGACACAGTTCCTTGTCCAGTGATAGATCCACCCTTTGAGTCACTCCCAAAGGCAACATATCCTCCATTGAAAAGTCTGAAGTTAGAGAGGATGGACCTGTTGCCTGTCATGTGCCTGGAACAGCCGCTATCTACCACCCAAGTGTTGTGTTTGTTGCCTAGCTGTCCCTGAGGTGGTATCTCTGCATTGTCTGCCATAAGTGCTTGGTTGGAGGCAGAAACATCTTCATATTGAAAACTCCAGTCAAAGTCTGTAGTTCCAACATTTGAACATGCTGCAGTTTGTGCTGGAGGAGTTCCTTGCTGCTGCTGCTGCTGCCTGGGCTGTCCTTGATAGGCTTGTTTTTGATGGCTGGCACCCTGATTGGCTTTTGGTGCCTTGCACTCCCTGGCAAAGTGACCCATTTGGTTACAGTTGTAACACCGGATCTTGCTTTTATCCAAACCAACTCTGGTGTTTGAGTTGTTGTTTGGAACAGATCTTCCGGTTCTAGAGTAGAACCTTTTTGCTCTAAGGGAGAGCATTGCATAAGAGTGCTGAATATCCATTTCTTCCAGATCATCTGGATGAAAGCATTCCAAATCCTCCTTAATGAAGTACATGCTGCTTAAGCTGTCAGAGACAAAGGCAGTAGAGGTTGACTGTTGAGGAGGCGCTTCTAGAAGAAATGGAGATGAGTTGGATTGTGAAACAGTTGGTGTTTGAGGATGAGTGACAATGGGAGGATGGTAGTTGCTTGCACTAGGACCAGAATGATCAGAGTGAAGTGCTGAGGTGTTGGTGGAGGAAGTGGTGGCTGATTGATAACTGGAGCTCCTTTCTTTAGCCTGAATCATTTCTAATTCATAGGTTTTAAGCATGCCAAAGAGCTCAGTCATCTGGAGAGTCTTTAGATTCTCCGTTCTTCTGATGGACACAGTGTATAGTGTCCAACAGGTGGGAAGAGATCTTATGAACTTCTTCAGAATGTCTTCATTTTCCAGGGTCACCTTGGAGCACTGCAGTTCTCCTACCAGATACGTGTACCTGTTATATAAAACTGTTAGTGACTCACCTTCCTTCCAGGCGAAGTTCTCATACTGTTGCTTGAGGATGTCACGTCTGTTTTCTTTGACCTCCTCAGATCCAGCAAACATCTTCTCCAGGGCTTCCCATAACTCCTTTGCGGTTTTGTAAGCCCTGAAGTTGTGAAAAACTTCATTTGGAAGGCACATTTGGATAGCTCCTAATGCCTTGAAGTCCACCTCCATTTTCTTGATGTCTTCTTCAGAATACTTGGAGGGTTCCTTCGGGACTAGTGGTCCTCCAGAGTCAGCCGAGGCCACCATGGGGATATAAGGTCCATCCCTTATGGATTTCCACATTCCGTATTCTTGGTAGCAGAAGAAGCTTTCCATACGGTTTTTCCACATATCATAGTCCTCCCCAGACACCAACCTCGGTGGTCGGTTGATACTGCCGATGTCTTCAAATCCATTACTTTGTGCCATTTCTGTTTTGTGTGACTTGATTAAGAATAGAGTTTAGAATAGAATCAGAAAGTGATTAAACAAATGTTAGTTTGTTTAATCTTGAGCCAAAGCTCTGATACCACTTGTAGGATCGTGAGATTACAAGGTGATTCTATTCTAGTTGATATTGGCGGAAACAATAGCAACTAACAAAGTAAACAAGTAAAACAGCAAGAATACTGATAAATGCACTGTTGTATTGATCTGCTGTGATTACAGGATTACAAGCAAAAACTCTTTCAAGGCACTTTGAAAGCAAACTAAAAAGCACATTCAAGCACACTCAAGCACACTTACTATGAAGTGTTTACACAGTATTTATAGTAACTCAGAATCAAGACAAACCCTTGATTCTGAGGATCAGATCGAACACAGACCGTTGATCTTGTTTATTAATCTAAATTATACGCAAAGGCTAATCTAGATAGCTTTATTGAAGCGTCTTCTTAGGCATCATTGTTTGCATGCTTGGAGACGCGCAACAAGGTCCTTTATTGGTTGCACCACTGAGGTTCCTTCTGCTTGGAGTGTGGCAGTTGCTTTTGCAGAAAGTTGTCAGAGACGCTTGGCATGGATAGTCAGCTGCAACGTTTGGTCTTCAGTGAATAAAGCTATCAGCAGCAAAGTTGAGAATACTGCTGCTGATAAGCCCATCAGCAGCAACTTGTGTTGAAGGCTGCTGATAAGCCTATCAGCAGCAACAAGTGTTGAGTGCTGCTGATAAGCCTATCAGCAGCAACAAGTGTTGAATGCTGCTGATAAGCCTATCAGCAGCAATTGTACTTAGAATAATTTGGTAGCAATCAGTCTTTGGTTCTACACTATGTATCGGTTTACTTAGCTAGTATGCATGAAGGTGTTCCTGCGTACTTAGCATGTACACCAGATTGGTCCACCGTACTTAGTAAGTACGTATGGCTTTTACCTTGCGTACTTATCAAGTACGCATGATCAATGCCCTACGTACTTAGCCAAGTACGCAGGAAAGGTTCCTGACCCTATAAATAGAAGGTGTTGTCTTCATTTGTCGGTGGAACATGGGACAATGTTGAGAGAGGTTTGGGAGGGATGAGCTCTCCCGCCCATGGACCGTGAGCGTAAACAAGAGATGTGTACTCCTTCAGTATGTAGTCTGTAATGACGGAATGACTTTGTTGTTATGGATTACGTTTCGTTTGTGTTGATTATCTTGATTGTTTGCTTTTGGTTTTCTCTATCTTCTCCCTTGTTCCCAAACGAATCAATGATCAGATCCATGTTTTTCCCCTGTTCCACGAGGCTTCTGGGACCTACAAAAAGTCCATGGACTAAAGATGTCAAATTACCACAGTTAAAGGACTGAAAATAAAGAAAATTTAAAAATCAGACCCGTAGCGGACTGCTACCGACTTCTTAACGGTCCGCTACGTGCGGGTGAAGTAATGATGAGGGAATGGCACGCGGCGGGTGGCGTGTCTGATGATTCAACCCTATGGCAGACCACCACCAGGCCGGTAACGGTCCACCAGCCGCAAAAGTATCTGGACAAGGAGAGAGTGACACGTGTAAGCTGACTCGTTGATAAGGATTGAGTAGCGGACCGCTACCAAGGGCGTGACAATCCGCCACGTGTAGAGTACGCCAGAAACCTGGCATGGGGCGGTAGCGGACTGCTACCCCCTTGCTTAGTGGTCCGCCACCGGTGCACATTCAACCCTATAAATAGTTGAACTTTACCGTTCATTTGAGAAACACAACACAAACACAACCACCACTACCACACTTGCACACATATCAAAGCATGACGGTTACGGGCGCGGCAGTTACGAGGACGGAGCGTTAAAGTTACAAGCGAAGAACGGAGATACGTTTTAACAAGTAAGAAACTTAGGGAACTATCAAAGGATAATGTAAGTACACTGGACCCGTACCCTAGACACGATTATGTGAATTATGTGCCTAAATAATATGTGTTATGTGATATGTATATGATGAGGGTATGGGGTAATGAAGGGTTAGTCTAAACACTAAACGGGAATAATGAAGTAGTCATGACGTATCCAATGGGTGGTGGATACGCCGCTGGTATTTCCTATATATATAAATCTCTTGGTGCTTCGTGGTGAAACCATTATGAATGTTTAGGGGTATAGACTAAAAGACAGTAATGAAAATATAGTAAACGAATGGGAGATCTTCCAACCGGTATGTAGTTATCTGACAAACGGAATGTTCTATCTAAGGAAAGAGTGGTGTATAAATCTCTCCTAAACCCGTCACTCTTTCCTGGGAACATCTTTGTTAGAGGTACTGCTCTGGAATGATAACCACCTAGTTTACAAATTTTAAACTAATTTAAGGGGGGGGGGGGGGGGGGAGAGTTGTAACATGTCAAATTTTAAGAGAATAAAAGTGTAAAAGCATGTTTTAGTAACTATAGATAAAATTCTATGTATCGGTGTACTTAGCTAGTACGTAGGAGTGTGTTCCTGCGTACTTTGCTTATGTACCAGATTGGTCCTGCGTACTTAGTAAGTACGCGTGGCTTTTTCATTGTGTACTTATCAAGTATGAATGACCAATGCTCTACATACATAGCTAAGTACGCATGAAAGGTTCCTGCCCCCTATAAATAAAAGGTGTTGTCTTCATTTGTAGGTGGAACATGGGACAAGGTTGAGAGAGGTTTGGGCGGGATGAGCTCTCCCGCCCCTGGACCGTGAGCGTAAACGAGAGATGTGTATTCCTTCGGTATGTAGTCTATAATGACAGGATGACTTTGTTGTTATGGATTACGTTTTGTTTGTGTAGATTCTCTTGTTAGTTTGCTTTTGGTTTTCTCTGTCTTCTCCCTCGTTCCCACACGAATCAACGATCAGAACTGTGTTTTTCCGCTACGCAACGAGGTTCCCGGGACCTACAAAAAGTCCTGGGATTAAAGATGTAAACCTGCCAAAGTTAAAGGACTGAAAATAAAGAAAATTTCAAAATCAGACCGTAGTGGACCGTTATCGGCTTCTTAACTGTCTGCTATATGCGGGTGAAGTAATGATGAGGGAATGACATGTGGCAGGTGGCGTGTCTGATGATTCAACCCTATTGCGGACACGGTCCGCCAACAGCAAAAGTATCCGGACAAGGAGAGAATGACACGTGTAAGCTGACTAACTGATAACGATTGAGTAGCGGACCGCTACCCAAGGCGTGACGGTCCGCCACGTGCGGAGTACGCTAGAAACCTGGCAAGGGGCGGTAGCGGACCGCTACCCCTTGCTTAGTGGTCCGCCGCCGGTGCGCATTCAGCCCTATAAATAGTTGAACTTTACCGTTCATTTGAGAAACAGAACCACCACTCCCACACTTGCAAACATATCGAGTCGAGGCAAGCACGACGGTTACGGGCTCGGCGGTTACGAGGACGGAGCATTAAAGTTATGAGAGAGGAACGGAGAGACGTTTTAACAAGGAACAAACTTAGTGAACTATCCGAGGATAATGTAAGTACACTGGACCCGTACCCTAGACACGATTACGTGAATTACGTGCCTAAATAATATGTGTTATGTGATATGTATATGACGAGGGTACGGGGAATGAAGGGTTAGTCTAAACACTAAACGGGAATAATGAAGTAGTCACGACGTATCCAAGGGGTGGTGGATATGCCACTGGTAATTCCTATATATAAATATCTTGGTGCTTCATGGTGAAACCATTATGAATGTTTAGGGGTATAGACTAAAGGAAAATAATGAAAATATAGTAAATGAATGGGAGATCTTCCAACCGGTATGTAGTTATCTGACAAACAAAATGTTCTGTCTAAGGAAAGAGTGGTGTATAAATCTCTCCTAGACCCGTCACTCTTTCCTGGGAACATATCTGTTGGAGGTACTGCTCTGGAAGGATAAACCCCCCCAGTTTACAATATATGACGAGTTTGGATATGTGATAAAGTTGAACACATGAATTCATGAACATGTGAATACATGATGAATATGAATACGTGAACGCATGATGATACGTGCAAGTATGAATGAGTATGATGGAATGAGTCTAAACCCTAAAATGGAATAACGTACTACTATCGAAGTGTTGAAAGGGTGGTGGATACGCCATTGGTACTTCCTATATATAAATCCTTTTAATGCTTCGTGGAGAAACCGTTACGAAGTTTTAAGGCAAGGACTGGTTGGGAAATAAATCAAGCATATACGTGAAATGAAAACAAATGCTTGATTTATTTGGGAGGCTGTGAGTATAATATACTCAAGATCCCAAATGAAAAGAGATACCCGGCCTGTAAGGTAGATCTCAATAATAAAGAAGAGAACTACAGAATAAAGCCTACGGGGCTAGGAAATGAATGAGCCTTCGTGGCAAATGAGTGTTCGTGACAAATGCAAGGGTTTATACTAACGAGTATAAGGACCTTTCCAATACTCTGACCGGAGGTACGTCCGAAGATGGTCGAGAGGGGGTTAGCACACCCATGAATGAATGAAATGAATTCTCTGACAAGAGGTACGTCCGAAGATGGTCAGAAAGGGGTTAGCAAACCCCTAAAATATACGAATGACGTGACCGGAGCTACATCCGGAGATGGTCACGGGAGCGTCGAGAGCCTAAGAAACTTGAACAATAATAAGAACCTAAGGGGTTCATAATAAAATGAATGATGCAGTGTACTTTCTTAGCGAAAGCTAATTCAAAAACGTTTTCCAAACACTGCAGGAAAGAAGCACGTGGAATAGAGCTTCCTGGGGATGAGGCCGTGCGGAATGAAGAATCCCTAGACTTTTGTAATAGAATATTGTACATGTAAAACAATATTTATAAATAAAATATACCCGTGTTATTTAATGACAAGGTTTTGAAAAATCTGGGACCCGTTTTCCGCATTAAACTCTGATAAAATAATAAAGTAAAAGTAGGATGTTTCATGTGTGTATTTTAAGTTGAAGTAATTATCATTTTAATTTATAAATTGAAAACCTGATTTTGTGTAAATCTAAACCAAACATCAAGAATAGTATATGTATGTGTATAAATTATAACTCTTGCATTTGATATTAAGTTTTTGGTGCCATTACCAGTGATGTATACTTATATATATATATATAAATATATATATATATATATATGTGTGTGTGTGTGTATGTATTTATACATACTAAAAAACGCTATCGCCATGCATCTTTGAAATGCAGCAGAAGCATTGCACAGTCCGAAAGGCATACGCCGGTAAGCAAATGTTCCGTAAAGACATGTGAATGTCGTCTTTTCCTGGTCTTCAAGAGCGATGGGAATCTGAAAGTATCCGGATAAACCATCAAGGAAACAGTAGAACATTCTTCCAGATAGCCACTCAAGCATTTGGTTAATAAAAGGTAACGGGAAATGATCCTTCCTAGAGGCATCGTCAATTTGCGGTAATAAAAGCAAACCCTCTATCCGGTCACGGTACGAGTAGGAATTTACTCGTTCTTCTCATATGTCACCACCGGCATACCTCCTTTCTTTGGAACAACCTGCACGGGGCTTACCCATGGTGAATAAGAGATTGGGTAAATTAATCCGGCATCGAGCAATTGTAACACCCGGATAATTCCCAATGGCCAAAAGTGTCAAAATAGAAAGTTCAAGGGTTGAACTTTAATTCCCCTAAGATAAAGGACTAAATCTGAAAATAGAAGGTGTAGCGGACCGCTACCCTAAGCCTTAGCGGTACGCTACGTGTGGACTAAGGAAAACACTAGGAGTAGACACGTGTCCCTGTGACTCACTAATTGAAATCTGACTCGTGGAAGGGTGGCGGACCGCAAGCCTTAACCTTAGCGGTCCGCTACGTAGGCTCCAAGCAGAATAAGTCGCCACAAGGGGTGGCGGACCGCCACACCCTTGCTTAGCGGTCCGCTACGTGCCCCAAGCTCACCCTATAAATGGAAGCTCGACTTCAGCACATTTTGCACACACAAACACTTTCAATTCACACACCTAAGCTCTGGTAGCTTGATTCCCGAGATTCTGGTCCGCTCCCGAGAGTCTGGTTTCTCGCAATTTGCCCGCAAACTGCCATAGATTGTACCGAGGTAAGATTTCTTAATACCCTTAGGTTTCTTCATATAAACCTAAGATATGTATGTTATTTATGATAATATCGGACATGATCTAGGGTTCTGTCGATGTGCTGATTATTATATTCAATACAAGAGGAGGTTCTGGTTAAGGTGAGTTCCTCTAAACTGTGCTCTATGAAATGTTTTGTAAATGATTTTTATCTGAGATTCCAGCACTATCCGTGCATATATCTTATAATAAGTACTTATTATGGCCATGATTTGGATGAGACCTTGGGAAAAGATTGATCCTCTTGGTTAGATCTGGTCTAAGGGTGACCAGCGCGCCCGGAAGGTTCCTGAATATATGTATGTCGTAGACTCAGAATCTAAGGGCGATTCTAGTGATAGATTGGAAAGGATGACTGTAAGACCTATTGGGGCATTCATTCATATATCAAAGATAACAGTGAAAATGATTTTGTTTATGAACTCACCAGCATTAAGCTGATCCAAAATGTTTTCAAATGTTTTTGAGCACAGGTGAACCCTAGCGGATAGTTGGCATTCCAGGAAAGGTACAAATGTTTTGACATAGGGATGACAGAGGGCAGGTCTCGGGGCGACCATAAGGCCTGAGTGATTGGCACGTTCTTCTTGAACTATAATACCAGAGTTTTGTATTGTAATTACTAGTCAGTCCTTGTTGTAAAACAATGTTACATAGATGAAATGAAATAGTTTTATTATGTCAAGTCTTTCGTTGTATGTGTTTTTTGGTATCAATATCATAGTAACTAGAAGGCGACCTTCAATCGGTTTGTAGTTATCTGACGAACAGAATGTTCTGTCTAGGAAAGAGCGGTGTATAAATCTCTCCTAGACCCGTTGCTCTTACCTGGTAACATATTTGTTAGAGGTACTACTCTGGTAGATAACTGTTCTATGTTGCGGGTGTGACAAGTTGGTATCAGAGCATCAGTTTAAGGGATTTAGATACTAATAGGAGGTTAGTATCTAAACTTAAACTAGGATTCTATAAGGTAGCTGGAATGCCATAAGAAATGCCATAGGTTGAGATGTTGATTTTCAATATGAATATAGCGGGTAATATCGAGGAAACAGATAATTAAATGCATTCTTGGCCAAATGTCTTTAATTTCTGATTTTCTGGATTATCACCAGTTATACGAATTCTGATATCATACATCTGTGTGTATAGGTAACAATGGTTGGACGAGGAAAAGGAAGAGGTAGGGGAACAAGTCGTACTCCGATTACTAGGAGCCATAAGCACACTGAAAATAACACCGATATTAACGACCATCATGAAGCAAATGAGAACGAAAATAATGCAAATAATCATGCCAAAGAAGTAGTTATGTCTAAGGCCCAGTTTCAAGATGCTGTGGCTAGTGAAGTAACAAAGGCACTAAGAACAACACTACCTGATTTTTTAGATGAAGTCCTCACAAGGAGGATGGGTATTGGAACTGCTAGAGGAGAAACCAATAACAACACCGGAGGAACCAATGGAAACGTCAATGCTAGCTCAGCAATGAGAACTGAGAATCACGAAGGATGTACTTACAAATCCTTTGGAGGATGCAAACCTATGCCATTTGATGGCAAGAAGGGAGCCATTGATACTACTCAGTGGATTACAAAGATGGAGGCTGTGATCAAGCTCAGTGAATGCAGAAGCAATCAGGCAGTCAAGTTTGCTGCCAATTCCTTGGAAACCACCGCACTGGATTGGTGGGAATCTGTGAAGCAAACCAGAGGAGAACAAGCTGTGGATAATATGAAGTGGAATGAGTTCAAGGAACTGGTTCTTCAACTTTTTGTCCACAGAATGAACTTGATAAGCTTGAGGAGGAGTTTCAGCGTTTGGAGGCTGGAACTATGACACATCAGGAATACGCGAATAAGTTCGATGAAATGTCTAAAATGGTACCACATCTGGTGACACCTGAACCTAGAAGAATCAAACATTTTATTAGGGGTTTACCACTCAAGGTGCGTACCTTGGTGAAAACCTCTGCACCTCAAACAATGGATGTGGCTTTATGTAGGTCCCTCGGGTGTGGCGGATCGTCACATGCAAGTGGGTCTACTAGTCGGACCGGGTGCGGAATGCCCGTGACTAGGCGGAGAGTCTAGCTAAAAAAAGTAAACCGACAAGAGAAAACACTTTAAACGTTCTTTGTATTATAAACACTTGAAGGTTACAGAGAAAAGCACTGAGATTACAATCTGCGTATTTGCTATAATGTCTGCGTACTTAACTTCTGTCAACCTATCCTACTTATACCTGACCGGATGCCTGCGCACTTAGCAAGTGCGCAGGGCAAAATGCTCTTGCGTACTTAACAAGTACGCAAAGGTATTCTTGCGTACTTGATAAGTACGCAGGAGCTTCCTCCTGCGCACATGTAAGTGCGCAAAACACTTAGAAAGAAATGCAACATTCAATATGTAAAAGTAAATACAACTAGATAAACTAATACATAAAGACTCTTACATACAAAGACATTATAGACATGAAAATACAAACTAAGACTCTATCCAGAGTGTTGTCACAGGAAAGTGCTTCAACAAACTCCCCCTTGACAACAGCTCGGGATCTTCATCGTCTTCAGTCTTCAATCTTCAGTCTTCACCGGTTTAGTCTTCAGCTTCCATCTTCTTCTTCTAATCAAGGCAGAACTTAATCACCTTGTCGTATTTAGAAGCAAGGAGCTTTGTCCACTCATCCGTGTAGACGCAGTAGCGTTCTGCTAGTACCTCCAGATCTTTCACAGAAAAGTTGATGAAGCAGACTTGAACAGGATGTAAAGCGTGCTTATCCTTGACTCTCTTGGGCACTTGAGGCTTGAACATCTCAAAGTTCCCAGATCTTGCTTCACGCTGCAGAACCACCCCCAAACCCATCGCCACTGCGTGATTGGAATGACCCAGCAGCTCTCGGTTTGCTAGGTTCACCAGGTCATATTTGGGCAAGGAGCTGAACGCTTCACTGGTGGGTTTCAAGTATTGAACCCCGCCAGATCTTTTGATGGCGAACAGCTGCTTGTCCTCCTCGAACCTTATAGCCAAGATCATCCTTGTTGCTCCGTGCTTGTCTATGATAGACTTCTTTTGCCACACCGGAGCTGGACCCTTTGAACTAGTAGAAGGCATATCTATCTCTTTTGGTGCCTCTGGGTCCACAGGTTCAGGGTCAACTGGGGAGGCTTCAGTCGAGGCTTCTACATTACTGGCCTGCTCGACTGAACCTGTGTCGAGCGGAGCGTCGAAGGATGGAACTCCAAAGATCTCTCCATCTTCTAGCTCGTACTCTCCTTCCCTGTCACCCTTGGGAATCTCTATCACCACGTCTTCATCATCATCATTCCAGTCTTCACCAGAGTCGATAGAGCATCGATTGGGAATCTTAGTTTCACATCGCACTGGCTTGTATACCAGTTTCTTTAAGTGCTTCTTAGTCACAGGATGTAAAGCGTGCTTATCCTTGACTCTCTTGGGCACTTGAGGCTTGAACATCTCAAAGTTCCCAGATCTTGCTTCACGCTGCAGAACCACCCCCAAACCCATCGCCACTGCGTGATTGGAATGACCCAGCAGCTCTCGGTTTGCTAGGTTCACCAGGTCATATTTGGGCAAGGAGCTGAACGCTTCACTGGTGGGTTTCAAGTATTGAACCCCGCCAGATCTTTTGATGGCGAACAGCTGCTTGTCCTCCTCGAACCTTATAGCCAAGATCATCCTTGTTGCTCCGTGCTTGTCTATGATAGACTTCTTTTGCCACACCGGAGCTGGACCCTTTGAACTAGTAGAAGGCATATCTATCTCTTTTGGTGCCTCTGGGTCCACAGGTTCAGGGTCAACTGGGGAGGCTTCAGTCGAGGCTTCTACATTACTGGCCTGCTCGACTGAACCTGTGTCGAGCGGAGCGTCGAAGGATGGAACTCCAAAGATCTCTCCATCTTCTAGCTCGTACTCTCCTTCCCTGTCACCCTTGGGAATCTCTATCACCACGTCTTCATCATCATCATTCCAGTCTTCACCAGAGTCGATAGAGCATCGATCTGTGCTTCCTTGGAATAGTCAGGCTCAAGATAAAGGATCTCATCATCAGATAAGTCCTTGAGCACATCGGCTGCTGACTTCCCTTTATCACCACCACCACAGAGGTATCACCACCCTCTTGCTGAGTAGACTCCCCCTCAGCCATTGGAATAGCAGAGATGGGCACAATTACCAAAGCTTGGTGCTCACCTCCACTAGGACCGGCTTCAGGATCCTTGTCTTTATCGTCATCCTTAGTCAAGTCGACTGGATGACAAGGCTCGGCACCATTGGATTTCTTTTCTTTCTCCTTCTCTTTCTCTTTCTCCCCCTGAGCATCAAGCTTCTTGGTCAGTTCTGCAACTAATTTGACCATCGCTTCGTGCTCTTTTCTTTGTAAATCCAGCCTTAGCTCAAGTGACGTTCTGTGGCCTAGAATCATTTCATTTGTCTTCATTAATAGCTCATTCTGTGCCATTACGTTCTTCAGTCGCTCATTAGTCCCCGTTCTCTGGCTATGTAGAATCCTAACTTCATCGGCCAGTGAATTAATCTGTGCTTGTTGAGCATCAGATTCCTCCTTTGACTTCTGAATAGTCTTCAGCAGTCCAGCAACTTGGGTTTCTAGCACATCGATCCTTGCCTCATTTGGATCTGGATGCCTAGACGATGATGCTTCGGCATTATGGATAGGGGAGGAGAAGATGGTACCAAAGTCAAACCCTTGTGAGAAATATTCATAAGTGAAGGGTTGACTTGGAGGATCAATGGTGGGTGTTGGGTGTTGGGATTTGGGATGAGATGATAGGAGTGGGTGTTATGGTAGGGGTGATGGTGACAGACTCCATGACAATTGGAGTAGTCACTGTCACCTGGACGGATGTAGTAGGGAGGGTCACCGTCACAGGAACCTCCTCTGTGACTGCCGTGACTGCCACGTCAGCTTGAACTTGTGGTCTTCTCCTCCTACGAAACAATTGTTGTTCTGGTGGGGTAGAGGTTGAATCTGCACTTGCAGCTGAAACCTATACTTGCTGCATAATCGGGACCTCTACCACACTGGGGATAGCACCCTGTTGCCTATCACCCTTGTTCTTATGAACACTTTCTCTTCTTTGTCTTTGTAGAGCAGCGTCAGAGTCAGATGTTGGCTCATATTCACTGCTCGAGCTCTGTCACTTTCTTTTGGAGGACGACCCAGGTAGGGTTACCTGTGCCGATCTCCTAGGGTGTGCCTGTGATGGTGCGTCATCGGAATCAAAAGAATCTGATTCTGTTGCTTCTGAATCGGATTCCTCAGCACCACTATTACCGCCTTCGTCGTCTCCATCCTCAGACGAATCATCATCACTATCATTCTTCTCGTCGTGTTTTTCCTGCTGTTCATCTGATTGTTCACTCAGTTCAGGTTCTGAGTCGTGGTTGTACCATCTCCAGTCTTCAGTGCCACATATGCTTCATTTAGAAGGTGGCCAAAGAGTTCTGTGTGCACAGGGGTTGGTTCTACACTGCCTGGCTTCAGAAATTGAGCAAATACTCTTTTGTCCACCCGCTTGACTTGCAGTCTCTCCCCTATAGCAGGAAGGTTTGGCAACGCGTCATCGATCAAGATTTGCACAAACCTAGGGTACAATAAGAATCTAAACTTCTCCGCTGTGTTGATCTGGTCATTGATTGCTCTGAAGATGTAGCGCGAGAAGTTGTAGCCCCTATTAAGAGACAAGCCCACCATGGCTGCTGCAAGGTCATGACCCATGTCATCTTTACCAGCTTTCCTTGACGAGATGCACACGATCATGACGTGGGCGAAATACCGCCATTGGTCTAATACCCACATCTTTTTATAAGAAGCATAGTCCCTCGCTCCGACGTATCCCATTCTTTGCCTCCAACACCCATCCACAAAGTAGTCTGGATAGACTGTCGGGTCGGTAGGAAGGTCTCTGAACTGCAGGACCCTTCTTATGGTATCTTCAGAAAAAGCTATAGCCTGACCAGCAACGGTAGCCCTTATGACATTGGGGGTTACCGTGCAGTCGTGCTCTGCTGTCTCCCAGAATTGTTCCAAGTAAGGTCTTGACACGGTCGGGTCAGCTGAGATAGCATAGCTGACTCTTGAGCGGTTCAAGAAGTCAACTATCTCCCTATATTGCAATGCTGCACCTTTCCATTCGGGTTGAGTGTTCGCTAACAGGTTGAATTCGTTAGTAAACGCCTGAGCCATAATCTGCAAAATCACACAGAAAGCACAATCAGAACAACACGTATCATTGGAAATGAATAAAAACGACTAAGTATAGCAGTTACTCTTTGAACTGAATTTCTGACTTAGGAATTTTTGCCAAGTGTTGGTCCTGCGTACTTAGCAAGTACGCAGGATTTTCCTCTTGCGTACTTAACAAGTACGCAAGAATTACTTCTTGCGTACTTGCTAAGTGCGCAAGAACTATACTTGATGAAAATTCCAGAAGTTTGAAAATGTGATTGATGTTCAGAAAACGGTGTGTATTGGGTCACCACTAGGTCGGAATCGGTGATTCTAGCCTATGGGACCAACAACACCACCAAATACCTGCTAATCTTGACCAATTTTGACCTAATAGTCGAATGAACCCACTGACGGTTCAAATTCAACTACAGGGACAAAATCAAAGACGAAATTGGACGATTAAGGGTAGATTAGTGATTGATTAATGATTATTAACAAGTTTTAAGTATTAGGTATTACCCAAACAACCCAAAAAATTGTCTAACAATCTCGAACAAAAAAAGCTAAGAAAATCGGTCCAAAATCACTAGTTTTGCTGATGGATCAAGCCCAGAATCTCACCAAGTCGATGAAATGAAATGATGAAACAATAGACGGGATGAAAAGATGGTTTAGGAACACTCGGTTTTGAGTAAAAATTCGTAGAGAGAAACTATCGGTTTGAATGTGATGAAACTGATAAAATTTTCTAAGTCCCATTTTTATACCCTTCACTAATCAGTCGTGCGTACTTGCTAAGTGCGCACGAGTTAACTCTTGCGTACTTACAAGTGCGCAAGCTTTAACTCTTGCGTACTTGTTAAGTACGCAAGGCTTACTTCGTGCGAACTTGACAAGTACGCACAACCCTTAAGTGCGCAAATTTTAAACTCAGAATTTATGAAGTATTTCAAATCAAATAACGAACAAGATAAAAATATTCAATCACGATGTTTCAAATACAATTCCGGAAGGTTAAACACAAATATTTTTGGCGTTTCTGAATAAAATTGAACTATGCATAAACTTAAAATATTTTTGATCTTTTCTCATAGAAATATATAAGTATTCACACAAACTATTTTTGATCAAAGACACGAGCAGAGGATTATATCAGGCTATCTTTTAGCAAAACCGATACAAAATAAACATCAAAGAATATGGGATCATATCATGGATTACTCTTTATTCATACGTAATAAGCACATAAACAAGTAATTCAAGTTGACAATATTATAAGATTTGAAACTATACGCATCTTTGTATCACATTCTTGTGTATTAAGGTATTAATTATAAGATATACAACGTGTACCCCACTGATATGCTATTCTAACTTGCACTATCTCAAGGAATCTAAGATTTTCCCAATGATTTTCTAAATTTTCAGAATGAAGCTACATCTATTAGCACAGGAAAATCAAGCAGAATCCATAAGGATTATCAGGAATCATAAGATTCAGAATCGAGTGATTCAGTTGTCTTGGTTTCATTTGATTTTCTTCATTGAATATCGGAATGATGATTCAGGATAATATATATGGTGATTGAATAAGGTAAGGGGATCCAACTTTTATCTGGATTTGATTTCAATGAATCAGGAATGATTCAAGGGTGAATACATGCTCAACGGTTAATGTAGAGACATGTCTTGATTCAATCTCTCCTTGCATACATGTGAGTATGGGCAGTGAGATGAACCGCATTAATTGTGCTAATGACATAACCCGAAACTGACCTCAAAAGAAAATTATTGCCAAAATCTAACATCCTATATCTGATAATGATCTTTTCTATTCTTTTACGCACACACACTTGCAAACATGGGTTCAAATCACAGTTGTAATTTAGATTTTGTTTCCACACTACTAGTGATTCAAAGACGCATACAGCCTACTGACAATTTAAATTACTCGTAAATAAGCAGATTAAAAACATAATAAGTTAAATAATTAAGTAAGCATGACGCAATCATTTCCCATATGAGCAGTCTGTGACGTTTAGATCATTTCTGATGTACTATCATTTCCTCTTTTCTCAAGTTAACTTTGAAATTTTCTCCATTTTCTATTTTTGTTTTTGTTTTTGTAAAATATTTTGAAACCTAAAAGAACTATACAGAAAATTTAAAAAGAAATAAATTTTAACTTCCATGAATTGAATTGAATTAAGAAAAATTAATTTTCACTCAGGATTGAACATTCCTATCAAGTTGACAAGATGCTCAAAACGGGATCGATCAAATGCCTTTGTGAAAAGGTCAGCAAGATTGTCATCCGTGTGAACTTTTACAAGTTCAATTAAATGCTTTTCAGCACAATCACGGATGAAGTGATGGCGAATCTCTATATGTTTAGTTTTGGAATGTTTCACCGGGTTATTTGTGATGGACATTGTGGCATTGTTTTCAATGAATAGAGGAGTTCCAGTGAAGTTTAAGCCGTAGTCTCTCAACTGCTGCTGAATCCACAGTATCTGAGAACAACTGCTCGCTGCAGCAATGTATTCTGCTTCACAAGTTGATACAGAAACAATTGACTGCTTCTTACACTGCCAGGAGACCAGTCTATCTCCTAAGAATTGACATCCACCAGAAGTTGACTTTCTGTCAAGGTTACAACCGCCATAATCTGAATCAATGTAGGCTTTGAAGTCGAATGACTGCTGCTTAGAGTACCAAAGACCTAATTAGGGTTTCCCTTTCAGGTATCTGAAAATTCTCTTCACGGCTATCATATGTGACTCCTTCAGTTGAGACTGAAACCTTGAGCACAAGCACACAGCAAACATTATATCGAGTCTTGAAGCTGTGAGATACATAAGTGATCCGATCATCCCACGGTACAATCTGCTGTCTACATCCTTTCCATCTTTGTTAGGATGCAGACCATGATTGACTGGGATAGGTGTTCCATAAGTACTGCTATCATTCATCTTGTATTTTGATAAGATGTCCTGCACATACTTACTTTGATGTAGATAAATGCCATCCTCTCTTTGACTGACTTGCAGACCCAGGAAGAACGACAATTCACCCATATTACTCATTTCAAATTTGGACTTCATCACCTGCTCGAATTCCCTACACATCCCTTCATTGGTAGATCCAAAGATAATATCGTCGACGTATACTTGTACAAGAAGAATGTCACCTTCTGCTTTCCTAATGAAGAGGGTCGAGTCAATCTGTCCACGGTCGAAACCATTAGACAGTAAATGCTTAGATAATGTCTCATACCATGCCCGCAGTGCTTGATGAAGACCATAAAGTGCTTTGTCAAGCTTATACACTTTATTAATATTATGCGGATCTTCAAAACCGGGAGGTTGAGTGACATAGACCTCTTCATGAACTTTACCATAAAGGAAATCACTCTTCACATCAAGTTGATAGACCTTGAAGCCGACATAAGTGGCATAAGCCAAGAACAGTCGAATGGCCTCAATTCTAGCAACTGGGGCATATACTTCTGTGTAATCCAAGCCCTCTTGCTGATAAAAACCCTGAACAACCAATCTTGCTTTGTTTTTCACAACAACATGATGATCATCCGTCTTGCATTTGAACACCCATCTGGTTCCAATTGGCTGAAAGCCTTTTGGCAAGTCAACCA
Source organism: Smallanthus sonchifolius (assembly GCA_023525975.1). Taxonomy (NCBI): domain Eukaryota; kingdom Viridiplantae; phylum Streptophyta; class Magnoliopsida; order Asterales; family Asteraceae; genus Smallanthus; species Smallanthus sonchifolius. The sequence continues at coordinate 54,754,118 of CM042033.1, read as the reverse complement.
AATCCCACACGTGAAACTTTTGGAATTGAGATAATTCATCTTGCATCGCCTCAATCCAACAGTTGTCAGTGAGAGCCTCCTTCACATTCTTCGGCTCTAACTGGGACACGAATGCAGCATGCAGACATGTTTCCATGACACCAGTGTCAAATATCTCTGTGTAAAGACTGGTGTTCTCAGTGATGGTTCGATGACGAGTCTGAACACCGGCATAAGGATCACCAATAATGTTGTCGATTGGATGATTCCTATGCACTCTCGTCTCCGGTACAATCGGTTCCTGAATTTCTGGATCAAGATTCGTGCTTAACTCCCCCATTTCCTGTGTTCCAGAGGAAGAAGATTCAATGTTAATTGGATCAACTGGAGCTTCATTTCCAACAGTTGTGTTAGGATTGGCTTGAGCGTCATCTCCAACAACAAGAACATCTTCACTGTCATCACTGTCATGAGTTTCAGATGCAGATGCAGCATTGGAATCAGGAGTTATAATTGGTACAGTAGCACGAGTAGAGAAGCTGGAGTCATCACCGCCACCCAATAATTCATAAACGTTTACGGCGTCAACTGCAGATAAACCAGGAAGATTGAATGACTTGAATAGCGCATCATAATCAAAACCCCAAGCTGGACCTGTTGGTTTCGGTGAAATGCTGTGTTTACTACAATCCACTTCAAACCATTCCTCGACAGTACGAGTTCCTATGTTGTACACTCTTTTGCAAGGCGAGTTGGCAACGTATCCTAAGAAGATGCCTTCCACTACTTTTGCATGAAACTTAGACTGCCGGTCTTTGTACTGTAGCAACAAGGAACAAGGACTACCGAAAGGAACTAGGTAATCAAGATTGGGAAGTCGATTGTTGATCAACTCGTAACAAGTCTTGTTGTGCCTCTTCACAACCAGAACTCTGTTTAAGATGTGACAAGCTGTATTAACGGCTTCTGCCCAAAAAGTGACAGGAAGCTTTGCATCCGACAGCATAGTCCTTGCAGTCTCAATCAGTGTTCTATTCTTCCGTTCAGCAACTCCATTCTGCTGAGGCGTGTACGGCGCGCTGAATTCGTGACGGATCCCTTTCTTGAGACAGAAAAGCTCCATCAAGTTATTCTTGAACTCAGTTCCGTTGTCACTCCTAATTCTTCTAACTTTCAGCTTGCAAAGAGATTCCAAGCTCAGGATCAAATATTGAAGAATATCAGCAGTCTCGTCTTTAGTACCTAAAAAATGCACCCAAGAAAAACGTGAGAAATCATCAGTTACTACTAGATAGAACGACTTACCTCCAATACTCCTGATACTTATGGGGCCAAACAGATCCATGTGTAATAGCTCCAAAGGGGTATCAATAGAGTTTGGAGCTTGGGCTTGTGAGACTTCCGTTGCTGTTTGCCTTTTTTACAAGGCATACAATCATCTGCAACGGTAAACCTCAGCTTAGGAACCCCGGTTACCAAACCGTTTCGGACAAGATGATTCATTTTACGATACGAAATATGTCTGAGTTTCCAATGCCACAAGATGGAGTCAAGCTCTGTCGCTTTAGAAAGCAAACAGGTAGGAACTGATGAGGTGGTTGTTGCCACGCTCATATCGATCTGATAGGTATCGTTTGTTCTTGGCGCTCTCATCAGGATCCAATCTTCTGGAACTTCAAAACCGGGTTTGAGAATTAGGCATTCTGACTTGTCAAACATCACCGAGTACTCCTTATCACACATTTGGGAGACACTCAACAGGTTATGCTTCAGCTGCTCGCAGAAGTTGACATTGTCAAAGCTGACAAAACCGTTCGAAACCACGCTTTGACACGTGATGATGACGCCTTTTTCTCCGGCAAAGTCCACATGGCCGCCTCTGAATGGTTTAACATCTTGAAGCAGGGCCATGTTTCCTGTCATGTGCCTGGAACATCCACTATCTACATACCAGCGGTTAGAGATAGTACCCTTCGGACGTCCCTGCACGAGTCACAAAAGAATTAGTTAGATTTGGAGACCCAAGCCATTGTGGTCTTGGGTCGTCAATCCTTTTCAAAATAAACTACTTCCTTTAACTCACAGTCATGATGACTGTTCAAAATTGATGAATCTTTAGAAGAAATAGAACTAGGAGATTGAGAAGTTTTGGATTTGGCAGTCCAGGATCTCTTCTGTTTCTTAACCGGAACAGGATACTTTGGTTCAACTATAGCAGGTGAACTTGTGGAAGCTTCACCTGATTGAACTGAAGTCAGCTGTTCAAGCTTTCTCAACCTCTTGTTCCGTCTCCTCCTCTGTGGCTTAGAGAGTCTTGCCACAGGTTTCTCACCAGTACGTGTACTACCAGAGGTAGATACACGAGGTACAGCAGGTTGCGTTACCTTTCTTGGAACAGATGGTTTAGCTTCAGATATTATCTTAGGCTTTAGCATCGGTTTGACTGGTGGTTTCACCACATTTTGCTTTGGATGTTTGGGAGATGGTTTCACTGGTGGCGACCTGGGGATAACAGCTGGTTGTGAAACAACAGGCCGTTTCCCTTGGTTCTTAGAAGGACAGTTCACAAAAATGTGACCAACCAAGCCATAATGAAAACAGTTCCTCTTGTCTACATAAGTTCTCTTGTAAGGCTCATTAGATCTGGCCTTAGATAACTCAGCATTATGAGAAGGATGAGTTGGTTTATGAACATTAGTCTGAACCTTACCAGTTTGGTTTTTGGGAGTATAATATTTTTCCAAATTTTCTTTATACCCAAGCCCATAGTGAGCTGAAAAAGCCTCTTTCTTTACTTGGTTAAGACTTTTATACCCCCCGTAAAGCATTACCTTTAGTTTATCATTTGTTTCAATGATGTCGGGTTCAGTTAAAAAGCAGTTATCACCATTAGTGATAACGTTTTTCTTTACCTTTTGTTCAGTCAACAACTCCTCAGATACTACTCCTTCAGGGCAAGAGTTAACCGACCCGTCTTCAGAAGCAGTAACAAACTCCTCACTAGATGTGGAGTTAGCCTTACTTGAGGATTCATCCTTTTTAGGGGAATCATCCTTATCAGAGGACTCATCTAGACAAGTGAGATCAATGTCTATTAAGATATTGACAAACTTCCCGCTCACTGGTGGAGGAATGGCATTAGTACCCAAACCTAACCCATTCAGTTGTCTCACCATAGACTCGTAGTGTTCCACCACAAAGCGAGAGTTTTTCAACTTCTCATTAGTGCATTTTAACTGCAAGATCTCATTTTGCAGTTTGTTGATTTCAATGTTCCGTTTTTCTAACCCCATGTATGCAACATCTAAGTGAAGCTGTTGATCACTTATTTTTAAAGAATATTCAGATTTTTCCCTTTTTAACATTTCAATAGAATCTTTAAAACGTTTTTCATTTTCTTTATAGTTTACAGCTGCCAAACTTAGGGGTTCGATTTTGTCTTGGAGCCTAGAATTTTCCAGTTTTAGCCCTTGACATTTAGAACAAGAAATAACAGAGAAAGGGTTAGAATCTACCTCAGACGATGAACTTGTTGCTTCTCCAATGGCCATGAGAGCAACAGTAGTGGTCGATTCCTCTTCATCAGCTACAGGAGCTTCCATTTCTTCAGCTTCCTTCACCTCCTCTGTAGCAGCAGATGTAGATTCTTCTAGGTCAGCCATAGAAGCTTCCCTTTTCTCTGCTTCCATCATCTCCATGATCTCAGCCATGAGACCAACCTGGGTTTGAGCGATGATGGCATCTTCAAGATGAACGCCCCAATCAAAGCTGTCGTCGTGTTGTGCTACCAGTGCATTCGACGTTCCACTTTGGCTTTGATTGTGGTGGTTTGGATTGTTTTGGCCATGGCTATTTCCTTGGCTGGGTCGGATAAAACCAGAGGCAGGTGCTCTGTCTTTCTGACACTCACGAGCAAAGTGTCCATAGTTCAGACACTTGTAGCATTTGGCCTTGGATTTGTCAAACCCGACCTTGGCATTAGGATGCCCGCCAATAAACTTTCTTCCTGTTCTGTTCAGGAAACGCTTGGCCATCCTCAATAGCATGGCCATATTCCATTGAATATCCATGTCCTCCATGTCATCAGGATCCACTTGATTAAAATCTTCTTCAATCGTCTCTGGATCAGTAAGCTTGCCACCTATGAAGTTTTCATATGCAAGCATGCAAGATGAGAATAGTGCTACATGATCTTCAGCTATTCTGGCTATAGCTGAGTTGTTAGCTGAAGACGTAGCAGGAGGATTTCTTGAGGTACTTTGATGATGAGATCCCAACCCTGATCCTGAAGCATAGCAAGCATGACCACCACACCCAGTTGAGTGGTCTTCTTCAGTAGGATTTCCAGTGAAGAGGGCAATTCCAGAGCCCGATGACTTGGATGTAGAAGTCATCCCGTGATACATAGAAGGGTCTTGTATCTGGGGTCTACCAGAGCTCTCCTTTCTTCTTAGGTTCATGTCATGAGCTTGAACCTTTCCTATTGCCTCCTCAACTGTCAGCTCATAGAATTTAGGATTTTCCCTCATCAGGGTTGTGTACATCTCAAATTTGGGTGGTAAAGCATCCAAAATCTTTTCCACCATCTCTTCATCCGGATACCTGAGTTCAAAAGCCTTCAACTCAGTCTGTAAATGATAGAACCTAGAGATGAGGTCATCTAAAGATTCGTTCTCAAAAAATCTGAAGCACTCATACTGCTTCCTGAGAAGATCCCGCTTACTCTTCTTGATGTCACTATTTCCTTCGAATCTCTTCTGTAAAGCTTTCCAGAGATCCTTAGAATTGTCATACCCTCGGAAACTGTGGAACAATTCCCGAGTTAATGCCATAGTGATCGAACCAAGAGCCTTCTTTTCTCGATCATAAGCTTTCTTTTCTTCATCATCAAGCTTAGAGATAGGCTTTGGCATCACCTCATCAAGATAGATGTGTGTGGGATGCTTATATCCCTCAAGGATTGGTATCCATAATGATGAGTCGGTATATGAAATGTAGTACTCGAAACGTGCTTTCCAATTAGAATAATCGTTCACATTCAGCAACTTTGGTGGTTTCTGTGGTGTACCGATATCATTATCATAATTCAGCTGGTTTCCAAGATTCTAAAGATTCGACATAGCGAACACTTAGTCAAATTTCAGAAAAGTCAGACACAGTTGCGCACTTGGTTTTGGTCTTGCGCACTTGAGAAATGGTCTTGCGTATTTAGATTTACTCTTGCGTACTTAACAAGTACGCAGGAGTAAATGTAAGTACGCAGGATATAACTTAAGTTCGCACAAGTTCAGTCTTGCGCACTTATAAGTACGCAGGAGATAAGTCTTGCGTATATAGTAAGTACGCACAAAACTGTACTTTTTGCCAGAAATGGTAAGTACGCAGGATACCTTTTCAGCAACTTTCACCAAACTTTTCCGGTCACCTGAAACTCACCGGAGATGGTAAAAGTTCATCTGATGATCAATGCAAATGAGCCAAAGGGTCAGAAACTTGTTCCTAACCAACCTTTGATGCTCAAAACACTCAAATACACAACAAAAATAAGTTTTTTTGAGTGATTTTTGCTTCTAAAATAGTGCTCAAGAGCTACCCCAATTTTATCACAAAAATCAACAAAAAATACCTCTTTTTGCTTGTAAAAATTCTCTAAACTGACTTACAACACTCAAAATCAGGAGCAAATGCTCTGATACCACTTGTAGGTCCCTCGGGTGTGGCGGATCGTCACATGCAAGTGGGTCTACTAGTTAGACCGGGTGCGGAATGCCCGTGACTAGGCGGAGAGTCTAGCTAAACAAAGTAAACCGACAAGAGAAAACACTTTAAACGTTCTTTGTATTATAAACACTTGAAGGTTACAGAGAAAAGCACTGAGATTACAATCTGCGTATTTGCTATAATGTCTGCGTACTTAACTTCTGTCAACCTATCCTACTTATACCTGACCTGATGCCTGCGCACTTAGCAAGTGCGCAGGGCAAAATGATCTTGCGTACTTAACAAGTACGCAAAGGTATTCTTGCGTACTTGCTAAGTACGCAGGAGCTTCCTCCTGCGCACATGTAAGTGCGCAAAACACTTAGAAAGAAATGCAACATTCAATATGTAAAAGTAAATACAACTCGATAAACTAATACATAAAGACTCTTACATACAAAGACATTTACAAACATGAAAATACAAACTAAGACTCTATCCAGAGTGTTGTCACAGGAAAGTGCTTCAACAGAAGAGCTCAACATGAAGACAGATGATCAAGCTATTGACAAGGGGGAGTCTGTTAGGACATAGATGTGTGACAATAGGCCTTGAAGACAGATACCAGTTGTAGGTCCCGGGAGCCTCGTCGCACAGCGGAAATAACACGATCTGTTCTGTGATTTGTGTGGGAACAAAGAAAACGAAGCAGAGAAACACAAACAAAGACAAAAGATAATGAAACGACACGTAATCCATAACAAAGAAGTCATCCTGTATTACAGACTACATACCGAAGGAGCACACATCTCTCATCTAAGCTCACGGTCCAGGGGTCGGGAGAGCTCTTCCCGACCCGGACATCTTTTGACCTTGTTCCAGAAGTTCCACCTACAAATGAAGACAAGTATTCTATTTATAGGGGCAGGAACACTACATGCGTACTTGACAAGTACGCAAGGCAAAAGCCTTGCGTACTTACTAAGTACGCATGGTTTGGTCATGCGTACTTGACAAGTACGCAAGGCAAAAGCCTTGCGTACTTACTAAGTACGCAGGACCAAACTGGTGTGCGGGCTAAGTACTCAGGAACACCCTCTTACGTACTAGCCACGTACACCGATACATAGAATTTAATCTATAGTTACAAAACATGCTTCTACAAACTCCCTCTTAACTATAGCATCAAATTCTATCTATCTCTAACACTGATATACATCAGTTTACAAAGAATGTCCTAACAGACTCCCTCTAAACTAATGACATCACGTGTCTTCTGGCGAGACTTGATCTTCTGGCATTCCACTTGAGATCTTCAAATCTTCAAACTTCAGTCTTCAGTTGCAGAGATGACAAACCCAACTCCCTCATAACTGTAGCTTTCATTGTAGACCAAACCAAGTGCTTCAATAAGAACCAACTAACTCAACACAACTCATTGTAGTTCATCCTCTCAGCAGTAGCAACCTCCACCCTGACTTAGGACTCTGAGTCTGACAATGTCTTCCTAACCAGGTAACAATAGTAGACTAAGACAACTCCAAATCAGCTGGCATATGATAGAGAGTTTGAGTTTCCAATAACCTGCATCAAACTAATCAGCTCCCATAGGAATTCCAGTAAGATAAACTTAAGTCTTCAACCAGATGTGTCCAACTCTATCCTATATCTTCATGAGTTAACCAAATTCCCGAAGATGTTCATTTCCAATATCCCCTTTCAGTTTAAGCTCCATCTGACTAGACCAGAAACAAGGGTATGTTTCCTATCCCATCGGCCAATGATAAAAGGTTCCATCTTCAACTAATAATCCAACAGATATCCAGATTCATCCTGAAAACACTTGATAGAATCAAACACAAAAACATGCTCAGCAGTGATCACCTTATATCCAAAGTCCAACATTCTTCAATTAGATCTTCATTCCTGGTTTACACCTCCTAATCTGTAGGTTGTCTATCTGGATTCCGCCCAGATCCCAAGTGAGAAATCTCATCATAATTGAATCACATCAAATCTTGAAAACAGGCCTGACCAATGAGCACGAAAATATAGTTTACACGAGAAATCACGGTTGATGATACATTTATTTTATCCCCCTCATTTCTCTGTAAACTATGACCAGCTTCATCATCACTTCACTCAAATCCTCAAAAAGCACAACTAGCCAACTCCAGGATTTTATTCTTTTATTCCTTTGCAAAGATCAAAAACAGCAAATCCTTGGGTTCAAGTTGTTCCAGTATTCATCCCCTATTAAAGAAGTATCCAGGGATACTCGTAGCCTACATATTCAGGTTTGAATACCTAAACAAGATGATTCTCTTTCCAAAAGACCCAAAGCAGCCACATCTTCATAAATAGAACGAGACCTTTAGCCGATGACGACCCAATTGCTCCCGTTAGTTCAGCATTCATACCCTATTAAATAAGTATCTCGGATACTCGTAGCCTACATTTTCAGGTATGGACCCTTAAACAATGTATGACAAGTGGTATCATCCAACAAAAATCTCGTCCGTGTTTCGCGAAGCCACATCATATACAAATTCTGGTCTGGAAAAACCAAAATTACTATCTTCTCAAGAATGGGCCGAAACACGCGTACAAATGATCACACAAAATTTTGGCCAAGAAAAGTTTCCTGCCAAAAATTTATTTATTTATTTTTTTTTGAATCCCAAAGGCTAGTCCATGCGTACTTAATAAATACGCATATGTAGGGTGTTGCTGCGTATTTAGTAAGTTCGCAAAGCCAAGTACTCATGCGTACTTGCTAAGTGCGCAGAGAAATGCTCTTGCGTACTTAGCTAAGTACGCAGGTCACTTCTCATGCGTACTTACTAAGTACGCAGGGCTAACCCATGCGTACTTAGCAAATACGCAGAAAAGGTGATTCTGCGTACTTGTTCAGTACAGCAGTGTTCTTGACGGATCTTGAGGAGAATGCTCGAAAAGTGACGGATCTGAGAAATTAATGCTTCCAAAAGCTTCGAAAACATCATCTAACAAACCCTTAGCCTTCCAAACACCAAATGAAGTGATAACAAACTCAGATTTGAGGATTTTTGCAAGAAAAAGTAGCGACTTTTATATCTCAGATCTGCTAAAAAAAACCCTAAAACCCGAAACTGGAACACAAATCAACGAACACCGAGGCTCTGATACCAGTTGTAGGTCCCGGGAGCCTCGTCGCGCAGCGGAAATAACACGATCTGTTCTGTGATTTGTGTGGGAACAAAGAAAACGAAGCAGAGAAACACAAACAAAGACAAAAGATAATGAAACGACACGTAATCCATAACAAAGAAGTCAACCCTTATTACAGACTACATACCGAAGGAGCACACATCTCTCATCTAAGCTCACGGTCCAGGGGTCGGGGGAGCTCTTCCCGACCCGGACATCTCTCGACCTTGTTCCAGAAGTTCCACCTACAAATGAAGACAAGTCTTCTATTTATAGGGGCAGGAACACTACATGTGTACTTAACAAGTACGCAAGGCAAAAGCCTTGCGTACTTACTAAGTACGCATGGTTTGGTCATGCGTACTTGACAAGTACGCAAGGCAAAAGCCTTGCGTACTTACTAAGTACGCAGGACCAAACTGGTGTGCGGGCTAAGTACTCCGGAACACCCTCCTAGGTACTAGCCACATACACTGATACATAGAATTTAATCTATAGTTACAAAACATGCTTCTACACTTTAGCAATAAGTGCCACGGTTTATGAGGATGTGGCAGCTCAAGAAGCCAAGGAGAAGGCTGAGAAGGCGATAGAGGTAAAGCCTGTAGAAACAAAGAGAAAAAGTGAGGAAGTAATGTATCGGTTCAAACCGAGAAACTTCAAATTTCCCAGGAGAGAGGGAAACAATTTCGTTAGAAATCCCCAAGAAACAAGATGTGGTAGATGTCAAAAGCCGAGACATGTTGCAATGAACTGTCCATCTTTTAAGTGTTTCAACTGTAATGAAGTGGGACATCTAGCAAGAAATTGTACCAAACCGATTCAGCAGAAGCCCGGGGGAGGGGCTAAAGGTTGAGTGTTTGTGATAGGAGAAGGAAGAAGGAATGACAATGCCAAAGTGGTAGCTGGTATGTTCCTATTTAATAATTTTTATGCTAAAATCCCGTTTGATACGAGAGCAAATAGAAGTTTTGTTTCAGATGACTTTAGTTTGCATTTAGGCATGAAACCAATTCCACTTGACCATGCTTACATAGTTGAGACGGCGAGTGGTGAGCAAATTAGGATAACTGAATCGTACATGAATTGCAAAATGACTCTGGGTAACGCAAATTCAATGATTGAATTAATGCCAATGAGTATGAGCAAGTACGATGTTATCATTGGAATAGATTGGTTAAACCAATACCATGCTCAGATCGATTGTGATCAACGAACTATTAGGATTTGTAGGCCTAACGAAAAGTTTATGATGATACAATGCAATAGGGATGAGAATAAGATTGAAACAATTTCTATAGCCAAGGCTAAATGTATGAATACAGGGTGTAGTATATTCGTAGTTTATGCTTTAGATTCTAAACCCGAATGGCAGATTGCGGACATTCCTGTAGTATGTAATCACCCGGATGTATTTCCGGAAGAATTACCTGGTCTACCACCAGATAGACAAATCAAATTCCGAGTCGAACTCATTCCCGGAGTGAAACCCATGGCTAAGGCACCATATCATTTAGCACCTTCAGAATTAAAAGAATTGATGAAGCAGATTCAAGAACTATTGGACAGAGGTTTTATACGTCCAAGTACATCACCTTGGGGAGCACCGGTGTTATTTGTAAAGAAGAAAGATGGAAGTATGCGGATATGTATAGATTATGGAGAATTAAACAAACTCACTATTAAGAACAAATACCCATTACCGAGAATAGATGATTTGTTCGATCAGTTGCAAGGAGCTAAATACTTCTCAAAGATTGATCTTAGATCTAGATATCACCAGTTAAAGGTACAGGAAAAAGACATACCTAAGACTGCATTTAGAACCCGATACAGACACTATGAACTCTTAGTTATGTCATTTGGTCTAACTAACGCCCCCGCAACATTTATGGATCTAATGAACCGAGTTTGTAAACCATTCTTGGACAAATTCGTTATAGTATTCATAGACGATATCCTTATCTATTCTCAAACCCAAAAAGAACATGCCAAACATCTTCAGATAATCCTGAAAACTCTTAGAAAAGAGAAGTTGTACGCTAAGTTTTCCAAATGCGAGTTTTGGAAACAAGAGGTACAATTCTTAGGGCATGTCATAAATCATTAAGGAATCCAAGTAGATCCAACCAAGATCAAAGCTATTATGAAATGGGAGACTCCAAAGACGCCGACTGAGGTTTGAAGCTTTCTTGGACTGGCCGGATACTACTGAAGATTCATACAAGATTTCTCCAAAATCGCTATTCCACTAACTACTCTAACTCAGAAAGTTGTAAAGTTTGAATGGAGTCAGAAACAAGAAGAGGCATTCAAAACTCTTAAGCAGAAACTCAGTACCGCACCAATCTTAGCACTACCCAAAGGGAATGATGACTTCATCATCTATTGTGATGCTTCCCGTATTGGTCTAGGTTGTGTATTGATGCAATGAGAAAAGGTTATAGCCTACGTATCACGACAACTTAAGGTTCATGAGAAAAACTATACCACACACGATCTTAAACTTGGTGCCATAGTGTTTGCTCTAAAGATTTGGAGACACTATCTATATGGTACTAAATGTGTGATATATACAGACCACAAAGATCTCCAGCATATATTCAATCAGAAGGAATTGAATATGAGACAAAGAAGATGGTTGAAACTCATTAATGATTATGATTGTGAAATTAAATACCATCCCGGGAAAGCTAATGTTGTAGCAGATGCATTAAGTCGGAAGGAGAGAATTAAGCCTATCAAGATAAGAGCCTTAAGGTTAGAAATCAAGATAGTCTGGATGGATCATATTAAAGAAACTAAAACCCAAGCACTCCATGAAGATAACATTAAGAAGGAGCGCATGGTTGGTAAGGAGAAGTTACTAAACAAAGGCAATGATGGAATCCTACGATTTGGAAGAAGAATTTGGATTTCTAAATTTGAGGAAATCCAAACAAAGGTGAGGGATGAAGCTCACAAATCTAAATACTCGATACATCCCGGAGGTAATAAGATGTATAAAGATTTAAAGGCTCGGTTCTGGTGGCCGAACATGAAGAGATCTATAGCACAATATATAGAAAAATGTTTGACTTGCCTTCAAGTCAAGATTGAACATCAGAAACCCGCAGGTAAACTGCAACAGTTGGAGATACCTGTGTGGAAATGGGATAGGATTACTATGGACTTTGTCACGAAACTGTTGAGAACCCAGAAAGGGCATGATGCTATTTGGGTCATCGTTAACAGACTAACCAAATCGGCACACTTTATTCCTATCAATGAGAATTATGCAATGGATAAATTAGCCCGACTTTACATCAATGAGATTGTGAGCCACCATGGTATACCACTAACTATTATCTCTGATAGAGATAGTAGGTTCACATCAAGATTTTGGACCAGTTTCTAGAAAGAGTTGGGAACACGAATCAATATGAGCTTGGCATATCACCCTCAAACCGACAGACAAAGTGAAAGAACAATCCAAACCCTAGAAGATATGCTGAGGGCTTGTGCCATAAAATTTGGAGGTAGCTGGGATAATTATCTACCATTAATAGAATTTTCTTACAACAACAGCTATCATTCAAGTATAAAAGCTTCACCATTTGAAGCATTATACGGTAGAAAATGCAGAACTCCAATTTGTTGGACTGAAGTTGGAGATAGCCAACTATCTGGACCAAAAATTTTACAAGAAACGACTAATAAGATAGTCCAGATCAAGCAACGATTGAAAGCCGCACAAGATCGACAGAAAAGTTATGCAGATAAACGACGACGACCGTTAGAATTTCAAGTAGATGACTATGTTATGTTAAAAGTATCACCCTGGAAGGGTGTTGTATGTTTCAGGAAACTTGGAAAATTATGCCCAAGGTATATTGGACATTACAAAATCATAGAAAGAGTTGGAGCAGTAGCATATAAACTTTAGTTACCTGAAACATTACAAGGTATTCATAACACGTTTCACGTGTCATGTTTACGCAAATGCTTAGCAGATCCCAATCAGGAAATCTCATTAGATGATGTACACATCGATAATAAGCTCCATTTCACCAAGAAACATGTTAAAATCTTAGGAACACAAGATCGAAAGCTCTGAAAGAAAACTATACTAATGGTACTAGTTAGTGGCAAGGTCCAAAGGGTGCCGAAAAAACTTGGGAATTAACAGAGCAGATGAAAGCTAAGTATCCTCATCTATTTAACTGACTTGAATTTTGAGGACGAATACCTTTTAAGGAGGGGAGAATTGTAACACCCGGATAATTCCCAAGGTCCAAAAGTGTCAAAATAGAAAGTTCAGGGGTTGAACTTTAATTCCCCAAAGATAAATGACTAAATTTGTAAAAAGAAGGGGTAGCGGACCGCTACCCTAAGCCTTAGCGGTCCGCTACGTGTGGACTAAGGAAACCACCGGGAGTAAACACGTGTCCCTGTGACTCACTGATTGAAATCTGACGCGTGGAAGGGTGGCGGACCGTCAGCCTTAACCTTAGCGGTCCGCTACGTAGGCTACAAGTAGAATAAGCCGCCACAAGGGGTGGCGGACCGCGACACCCTTGCTTAGCGGTCTGCTACGGGCCCCAACCTCACCCTATAAATAGAAGCTCGACTTCAACACATTTTGCACACACAAACACTTTCAATTCACACACCTAAGCTATGGTAGCTCGATTCCCGAGGTTCTGGTCAGCTCCTGAGAGTCCGGTTTCTCGCAATTCGTCCGTAAACTGCCATGGATTGTACCGAGCTAAGATATCTGAACACCCTTAGGTTTCTTTGTATAAACCTAAGATAGGGATGTTATTTATGATAATATCAGACATGATCTAGGGTTCTGTCGAAGTGTTGATTATTATATTCAATACAAGAGGAGGTTCTAGTTAAGGTGTGTTCCTCTAAACTATTCTCTATGAAATGTTTTGTAAATGATTTTTATCTGAGATTCCAATACTATCCGTGCATATATCCTATAATAAGTACTTATTATGGCCATAATTGGGATGGGACCTAGGGACAAGACTGATCCTCTTGGTTAGATCTGGTCTAAGGGTGACCAACGCGCCCGGTAGCTTCCTGAATATATGTATGTTGTAGACTCAGAATCTATGGCCGATTCGGGTGATGGATTGGAAAGGATGACTGCAAGACCTGTCAGGGCATTCATTCCTCTATCAAAGATAAGAGTGAAAATGATTTTGTTTATGAACTCACCAGCATTAAGCTGATCCAAAATGTTTTCAAATGTTTTTGAGCACAGGTGAACCCTAGCGGATAGTTAGCATTCCAGGAAAGGTACAAATGTTTTGACATTGGGATGACGGAAAGCAGGTCCCGGGGCGACCATAAGGCCTGAGTGATTGGCACGTTCTTCTTGAACTATAAGTCCAGAGTTTTGTATTGTAATTACCAGTCAGTCCTTGTTGTAAAACAATGTTACATACTTGGAATGAAATAGTTTTATAATGTCAAGTCTTCTGTTGCAGGTGTGTTTTTGGTATCAATGTCACAGTAACTAGAAGGCGACCTTCAACCGGTATGTAGTTATCTGACGAACGGAATGTTCTGTCTAGGAAAGAGCAGTGTATAAATCTCTCCTAGACCCGTCGCTCTTACCTGGGAACATATCTGTTGGAGGTACTACTCTGGTAGATAACTGTTCTGTGTTACGGGTGTGACATCAATTTTATAATTTCTTTCTTTACGACTTCCTGCATGTTGTGGTTTAGACGCCTCTGATACTGAAAAATAGGCCGAAAGTCGTCTTCCATTAGAATTTTATATGTACAAGAGGATGGATTGATTCCTTTTATATCCATTATCTTCCAGGTGATTGACTTTTTGTGCGCTTTGAGAACCTCAAGCAGCTTGGCTTTCACGTCAGACTGGATGAGATGAGGACGGGAAGTTGGGATCCATCTTCTAGGAAAGCGTATTCCAGATGTGACGAAAGTTCTTTCAGGTCCAGAATAGGTGGATCCTCAACAGAAGGTTTTGCCTTAGGTTTCGAATCTCGGTCGATGATTTTGCACACTTCTAGACAGATTGGATCTTCTTGACTTTCTGCTTGTGATATCTCCTAGTGCAGGTGGTTGGTTTCATAAGTTGTTTCTTCGATCAATTGTGTGTTGCAAGCCTTTGCCTCCCTAGTTTCTCGCAGAAGATAACTCACAATAGAATCACAGATGTCAATGAAATAGAGTGAATCGTCGTGGTGGTGTGGATGCTTCATTGATCGTCCTATGTCAAATATTACCTCCTCGCTATCTACCCTAAGTGTGAGCTTGCATGTAGAAACGTCAATAAGGGCTTTAGCAGTGCTAAGAATGGTCGTCCTAAAATGAGAGGTACGTTTTTGTCCTCATCTATATCTAGGATCATGAATTCGATTGGAAATATGAACTTATCAATTTTGACCAACATGTTTTCTACTATGCATCGGGGGTATTTTATAGAACGGTCGGCTAGCTGGATGCTCATACGAGTTGGTTTTGGTTCTCCTAATTCTAGTTTTTCAAAGACTGCGTATGACATAAGATTTATGTTGGCTCCTAAGTCAGCTAAAGCATTGCTAACATATAAGTTTCCTATCAGACAAGGGATGGTGAAACTTCTTGGGTCCATCATCTTTGAAGGCAACTTGTTTTGCAGAACAGCTGAGCACTCTTCATTTAATATCACATGCGACAACTCCTCCAACTTATTTTTGTTTGTTATGACACCTTTCAGAAACTTTGCTTAGTTCGGCATTTGAGCAAGAGCTTCTACTAATGGTAGATTGAAATGCAGTTGTTTAAAAAGTCCTAGAAACTTCCCATACTGCTCCTCTATCCTGTCCTTCTTTAGGCATCCTGGATATGGGATTGGTGGGACGTATGTCCGTTTACAGTGTGTGTTATATATATAGAATGTATATAATAATATTTAGAGATGTTTTCACTAGATCAGGTTTTAAATTTATAAAATGATAAATACTCAAACTTAAAACACACACAATAGGCAAGTGCACCTATCGCAGCGTAATATAGTTTAGGTAAGAACCAAGTATCGAACCAATGGACACGGTCGAGTTCCAATACTCAACGTTTGTTATCGTTTATCTGGTTTAACTAGTGAGTGGGTGTTGTGTGCTTGTGAAGCAGAAAAGTAAATGACAGAAAAGTAAATGACGGTAAAGTAAATAACATAAAATGTAAAATGTGCGTGAAGTGTGTAACAAAAATGTAAATAGCAGAATAGTAAATAACAGGAAAGTAAATAGCTCGAGAATAATCAGTCACAATGAGTATTGCTTTGGGTTTCGAATCCGCTTGGTATATGATAATGTTATGTTAACTAATCCGATGGTATGTGTAATACAAATATGTGAATGCTACATCGCTAAAGCCTTATTCTCACAACATTTGGTTCACAAATTATATCCTTTAGAATAAAATGGTAGGACTCCCTGCTAGGGACATCGTTACCCTCAACTCTTTGATTCTATCTCCAAGTTGGTTTAAGACATCAAACTTAAACACCTTTATTTTTATTTAAAAGAGTGATTAGACTTTGTTCACTGGGATGCTATGCAACAATGGGACCATGTATATAGATGTATTGTTCCCAACGTGACTTCACCAACTCTTGGTTTCATGACAAGCTCGTATAAAGACGTACGATCTTATCAATATTAACCAAGCTTTAGCTTATCAAAATCCACTTGTATAAAGACGTACAAGTTTCAAGACAAGTTTGATTAAAAAGGTTTACGATCTTACACTTTAAAATCAAGAACACTCACAAGTGTAAAGACTAATTTAGATAATAATAAAAAGTCCATCATGAATATGGTTTTAAGAGCAATTTGACTAAAGAACATAAACATACCATTAGACTAATAAGTTAAACATTAACATACACCAAACTTCATCTTCAACCAAGCAATACAAAGGGTTTAATCCATGAATGGCCATACGAACTAGCATAATGATGTGTTTCGTAGGCTCCTCTATTGCAAACAAAGCGGAAGAGCCTCTATACTCTCTACTCTAAACTACAACTACGAACTCTAGAAGTGTGTATTTTTCTCTGGAATGGTGTTAAGGAGTTTCTAGGTGTGTCTTGAATGAGGAACCCAAACCATCTATTTATAGGCCCTAAAATGAGCAATGCACGACTGTGCATTGGTTTGCACGGGCGTGCAAACACCTAGGGAATCAAAAGGTACACATGGTAGAGTACGAGGATTCTTGGGGAGGAAGCAGGGCCTTGCAATACCGTGTAATGGGATGCACGGTCGTGCATCCCTCTCCTGCTCCCTATTTTGTCTTTTTGTTGCTTGTTGACTGGTGTTGACCTTGGTTGACTTCTTGGGGGGGGGGGTCAAAGCTCGGGCATGTCTCTTCCAAAAGTGTGATTTCTTGATGTTTTTGAGTAGTTTTTGCTTTGTTTATCTCGGGAAATCGTTTATCATGCAATTGTGAAATATAAACATTTTAAGTACTAATTGAATGAAAACCTTGCAATTGATACTTAAAACATTTATACTTAAAATAAATTAAGGTTGCAACGATTGGTAACATTACACAACAGCGGAAGCTAAAGTAAGACTTCTAAAGTACCATACACTTTTACAAATACTAACATGAAATAATACATTAATCTAAATCCACCTAGATCAAAACAGACTTTGACAATTATGCTTCTTCGGCTTAATCCAAATAGCTAGCCTATTCCAACTGTGCCATAGCTATGTGTTACCTGAAAAACATACTTAAAAATGTCAATACAAAGGTTGGTGAGTTCACAGGTTTAGTTGTGTTAATGTAAATTGATATCATGTGCATGGCTATAATATAAAACCGTTTTTCCATGTAAACATTGAAAAGGTGTACATGGCCATAATATGAAACCGTTTTCCTGAAAACCTTGAAAATGTGTTCATGGGCTTAATATGGAACTGTTTTCCTTGATAACATGTAATGACCTCTCCCAATGAAAACACGTGATGACTTAATAGTCATAAAAATAAGTTGTTTTCCTAATGAAAACATGTGATGACTTCATAGTAAAAGAATGAGTAGTTTCCCCAATGAAAACATGTGAAATAATCCTTGTAAATCCAATTGTTTGCAAATAGTTCCAAGTGTATATGATAAACAAAACAAGTAATGTTGACCCATTTGTAGAATAGCTAGGAATACAAATAATATGTTCATACATGAGGCATAACCAAGACAAGACTGGGTGTTTTGCCCCTCACTCATACCCCATGAGCAATCTTTGAACACTATGCAATCATTTGGCCAGAGGGACCCATGGTTAGCGCGACTAACCATGACCGGGGGTGTCAATCCCAATAGTACTATTCATAGAATCACAGGCTAATTTATAGCTAATGGTTATAAATATGATGGTCAGGGGACTTTATGAGCTCCAAATGTGTTCACTCTTGCAAACATAAAGGTCAGGTCTTGTTTTCTTGTTACCATATGAAAATGTTTGTAAGTATGTTTCATGTTTCCTCAAATGTATCAAGCTACGATGTTCCCAAATGTATTAACCAATGGTGTTTCATGTTTTCAAATGTGTAAAGTAAGTATGTTTCTCCCCCGATATTTCTAAAACATTTAAAAGTTAAAAGGGGGTCGTGAAACTCACTTGGTAATGCGTTACGAATGATAATGTCATCCGGCTAGTAATGGAAAACAGTGTCCACATAATGTAATAGTCACAGATGTATGTCCTACTTGAGTCCTACGACACCTGTAGGTATTTAAAGAGCTTTATGAATTAACCTTAATGTTATAAAGTAAATCTAAAATCACGTCGAGTTATCACGTGTGCGGTTGAGCTTCGTTGATTCTTTAAAATGTTGTGACTATTTGATAGTCATTCTTGGGTTGTAGTTGTATTTTGGGAGTATTGGTTTGTCCTTTGTGTATTCGTATATGTATAATATAAATACTTATACATACGTCTAGTGTAAGTAACTGAATACAACTTAGGTATGTCTAAGTCTTACCCAGTTAAACATACTAAAATAGATATACCATTGTATAAAATATAATCTTAGTATTTTGCTTAAGACCGAAGTATGTTTGGTACACAAAACTTAGAATTGTAAAAATATTGGTTCGTCATGAGTAAATGTATTCATAGTTGCTATATATACATATATACGCCTTTATAAATAACTATATACATATGTGATATAAAATCTAGTATGGAGGTTTGTATCAACAGTTACGCACGTGAGTATTGTACATAGGGAATTGAACACGGTGCATACGTATATATTTATATATGTATACGAAGTTTGTTTATAAGTCGTATCATTTAAATATAAGTAGAGTTATGTACAAAATAGGCATCCATGTATTTATATAACGATGGTGTCAGAAATCTATTTAATAAAAATATAGTTTTAGTAGTTTCGTATTCGAATTATGTCGTATATCATCAAAACTATTCATAAATTAGTTACGTGTATGTATTTGTATAATTCATGTTTCTCATTATCTAAACGAGTTACAAAATATTTGTATGACGTCCCCAAGTATCATACAATATATATGTATATATAAATAATTGTATAAAAAGTAGTAGATTTGTCTATTCCTGTCACATTCTTAGTTCCTATTATCGCTAATAATCAGAATATTCACATGTTCACATCGACTGGTTTACCAATATTTATATTTGTTTTTATTAAAACCAATTGAATGATAATTATGCTCGCTTATTATCTAATTTAACTCAACCATATCAAACCATAATGCAATTATCTATACGACGAGGTATTATTGATTATCTACGAACCGATCGTTAATCGTATTAAAATTTCCGTTTAACCGATTACACGTCCGAGTATTTATTATTCTCTTAATAACAATATATTTGTCGATCACACGTTAATACGAATCATTAATAATTGACGTTCCACGAATATTTATTTATATTTATTTTTGTCTTTGTGTTGTTTAGGGCTCAACGTAATTAACCGCACACACGCGTTTTACTTTTGTAATACATAAATATAATCGTTTTAGCGTGCGTTTATACCTTTGCACTCACTCGGTTCGTGTACGTAATCCGCTCGTATCCGTCGACCCGTATTGACCAAGTTTGACTTTGGTTGACCGAGTTTGACTCGTTGAATGAAACCCGGGACTGTCGAGAACGACCCGAAAAGTCTAGCCTATCCGGGTGACATCCCGTCTTCACCATAACATGTCCAAAAATCCAAGTAATTACTCGGGAATGAAACCCGACCACCAATTCAACAGATCTACACGGAAAACGACTAATCAACCAAATGTAACCTAACACTTCAAAAGAACCTCGAAAGTTGTAGATCGGGATGATCGAGTACCACACAAAATAAGATCTGGTTCATTTCGAGTTCACCGGAGACCTGTCGGAGCTTTAAACAGAAAAGTAACCATCACAAACGTGTAGATCTAACCTTAAACAACAAGAAAACGTGAAGAGGACTCACCGGGAAAACTGGTTCGTGGGAACCCTGGTATATCGAAATTCCATCGAAAAACCGGGTTCTAAACCCCTAGTCGGCCTGAAAAACAGATCTGAACAGTGCTCGCCGGAAAAACGGATCTGAGCCGTGCTCGCCGGAAAAAACGACAATCGCCGGAAAGTAGATCCAGCCGTCACAGCGGCTTCATCCCTCTTCTGATGCCGTCTAGAACACTTAATACATGTCATCGCCGCCGTCGTTAACCCTTCTCCACCACCGTCTCTGCCGCCAAGGCTAAGGCGGAACCCTAAGGCCGCCATTGTTCTCCCTCTCTCTCTTTGTCTTGCCGTAAATGGGAATGTTGAGGGCAGTATCATCGAGTTCACAGCAGAGCTGGGCCGAAAACCCTAGCTTGTCGCCACCGCAGCCGGTGGCCGTCCGCCACAGTTCCGTCGTGCCTCTGCCACGATTTCGCCGGATATGGGTTTGTCTCCTTTTTTCTCTCAAAACACCTTAGTTGTGTGTTTGAAATTTGAAGGAAATGAGGGGATTTCGAGAGGGGCTTTATATATATATATACGGGTTTTTAACGCGTTTACACCGCGTAACGAGCTCATTCTCGTCCCGTTTTTGTGTTAATTCGTCATGTGTTTCCGCATAGCTTTTTAAATGTTGGTAATAATTAAGATTAATTATAATAAATGGTTATTACGAAAATTTTATTCAAGGGATTTTCTCGAAACGTTAAAATTAACAAGTACACGTTTAACGTGGTTTATTCGTTACGTATGCGCCGTTACGTTGAATTGTCCCGTCATACAAAATAAATATTTAATAAAATATTAATACCTTGTCGGCCTAGATACCCGTTAAGCCGTCTTTCCGAAGAAATCGATTAATTGGCACCTAAAACATTTGGTGACGTATCTTCTTCAAGAAGCTCCTAAAATTACGTGACGACTTGCACTCTATTTAATAATTACTAATAATAATAGGTATTTAAGAATAGCACATCACGGATAACTGGATGTTGATTCCGCACTTGTATTTGACACGGTCGCGCGTTCTATGTCATATAACTCACATGTTAATCCCTAAATAATCGTCTGATGTAAGTATTAATAATTAGTTTTAATATTTAATATTAGTAGTCAGGTATCACGTTGTGTGTCGGTTACTAACCCTGAACGTGTTAATTTACTTAACTGTGCGTTGTAAGGCTATGTAAACCCTATGTATTAACAATTCGCTATCTCAAATCATCTTGTGATCCGTCAAGTAGGGTTACATATCAAGTTCGCATATTGGGCCTACAATTGGGTCGTTAATGGGCCGAGCCCGTTTATGGTGAATTAACTATCGAGGTTATTGACCCTAATTCAGGGTTGTCACATGACCCCCCAAGAAGTCAACCAAGGTCAACACCAGTCAAACAAGCAGCTAAAAGACAAAACAGGGAGCAAGAGAGGGATGCACGGTCGTGCATCCCAATGCACGTGAATGAATTGCCCCTCCTTGCTCCCTAAGCTTTCTCGTACTCTTCTATGTGTACTTTTTGATTCCCTAACCAATGCACGGCCGTGCATTGCTCATTTTAAGGCCTATAAATAGATGGCTTGAATTCTTCATTCCACACACCTTACCACACCAGTCCAGAGAAGAATACACACTCATATAGTTCGTAGTTGTAGTTTAGAGTAGGGAGTAGAGATTAGAGAGGCTCTTCTGTTTTGTTCGCAATAGGGGGCCTACGAAACTCGACATTATGCTAGTTCGTATAGCTATTCGTGGCTAAACCCTTTGTATTACTTGGGTGAAGATGAAGTTTGGTGTATGTTAAGGTTTAAATTATTAGTCTAATGGTATATTTATGTTCTTTAGTCATTCGCTCTTAAAACCATCTTCATGATGGACTTTTTATTATGATCTAATTTAGTCTTTAAACTTGTGTGTTCTTGATCTTAAAGTGTAAAACTGTAAAACCTTTTTAATCAAACTTCTCTTGAAACTTGTACGCTTTTATACAAGTGGATCTTGATAAGCCAAAGCTTGGTTGGTATTGATAAGAACGTACGTCTTTATACAAACTTGATATGAAACCAGGAGTTGGTGGACTCACATTGGGAACAGAACGTCTTTATACATGGTCTCATTGTTGCACCGCCTCGCGGTAACAAAGTTTAATCACTCTTTTAAATAAAAATAAAGGTGTTTAAGTTTGATGTCTTAAATCAACTCGGAGATAGAATCAAAGAGTTAAGGGTAACGATGTCCTTAGCTAGGAGTCCTACCATTTTATTCTAAATAACATAATTCATGAATCAAATGTTGTGAGAATGAGGCTCTGGAGGTGTACCGTTCACACATTTGTATTAGTTATACCATCAGATTAGTTAACATAACATTATCATATACTAAGCGGATTCAAATCCCAAAGAAATACTCGTTGTGATCTGATTATTCTTGAGTTATTTACTTTCCTGTTATTTACTATTCTTGTAAGTCCCAGCTTTATCGATGGATCTTCAAACACACTAACGAATATGAGTAAAATATCAAACTCTCACACAAAGTAGGCAGAATCTACTAAATATTGTTATTCAAGAACAAATAATTCAAGGTAAAAACGATTGTATTGCCAAACGTGATTACAGAGAAAGTATCAAAGACCACTAACCACATACGGTTAGGATAAACATGTATTTATACCTAGCTACACAATAATAAGCCCAAACTACATGTACTCGGCCTAAAGTCGGCCCATAACACCCCAAGCTGTGAACCTACTGTTCACGGTTACACCCAAAGAATATAATTAGCTTAATCTTAATAACAAGGTCTAACAATCTCCCCCTAGGATTAAACTATTAAATGATCTTTAGAAGTTGATATCTTCGTTATGGGTTCCACTTCCCGCATAAAGTTTCTTTCGAACAAAATCATCAACTGCTACAGTAAAGATTTTAGCTTGTTGTTCCCACAGTTGATCACTTCTGATTTGATTCCTTGCGAACACATTTATGTCCTCTTCCCCAAATTTTGATAGTTCAAAAGGATCTATAATTTTAAACTCGATAGTTCTGGTCACAATCATATCTTCAGCAGAAACTGGATCATAAGCCCAAAACTGAAAGTCCTTCAGTGAGTTCACAGGTACTTTCTTAGTGATCTTTGTTGCTGGCCAGATAACGCTATACATACTTTTACCAGTGTGAGGGTCCTTGACAGCCTTTGCTTTCTTCAATTTTGAGTCAGCGGTCTTCATACCGGCAAAGTTTGTCAGGCACTGTCGATTAAGAAAGTCATAAAAACATGTTTGCCATTATAACGTTTCCACTGTTGAAAAAATATGCTTCATTTAGCTCCCGAAGATCTAGTTTAGTCCAGGAGCTAAAGTCATTAGCATGCTTGTAATATTCTAGCCGACCACTATTCCTCTTCACCACGAACAGGTTCTTCTCCTCGTCAAATTACCAGGAAGCAATCCCCGACCTGTCACCTCTTTTTGAATAGTATCCATCAATACTTGTTGTAACATGAGTTTCTGTAGGTGGACCAGGTGGTAATATCCATGAAGGACGTTCTTTTCTTGCCTTTGCTCCTACATTTGTTGATTCATTTACTTCAGTAGTGGAGCTGATTTGATTGACTTCATCATCAATGTCTTGATTAAGTCTCTCTAGCTCTGAATCAGAAGAACTATCAAACATTTTCACATTTGATGCAACCATGGGGTTTGTGTCTTTGTCTTTGCTCACGTCATTAGGAGACACATCATCTTGATCATCATCAGGATTCCCTTCAAAATTGAAATTATAAAGGTCATCATCTTGATTATTACCAGTTTGATCATCTTGATTAATTCTCCCTCACTACTAGAAAATAGACCTTTAATGACACGCGAACTATGATGTGCAACAGTGTGTGTCATCGTTTTAGTGTCATACTAGCGAAACTGAGCTTTAATGACACGTGAGATAAGATACGCAAAAACGTGTCATCTATTAATGTCATGTTAAAAAAACACACGAAATTCACTTATTTAATACGCGTGTCATCTATCTTTTAATTTCACATTCGGCTCATATTATATACCAATTCACGCGCATAAGGTTTTTGAAAAGACCTAACACCAGATCCCTAACACCAGGAGTACCAGTGACTCAAAGCTCTGAGGGCAAAGGTGTTTCAGCCAGCCGGTGACTCAAATCCCTCACACCAGGAGTACCAGCGACGACGACAGTTGGTGAGTGCAGATTCCGATTCGACGGCAACTTCCAAGCAACGTGACTGTTAGCGATAACACTCCTCCGCTCACATTCAGGTATAGAAATTTCTACTTCCGCAATTGGAAAGCCCTAGTTGGCTCACCGGACTTGTTTCACCTGCTAAATTTGTTGCAGGCGGTGCTTCTAAAATTCTATCTTCGATTTGGAACCCTAAGAGTTGAAGCGCGCCTTCATCCACTTCTTCAGACAGTGATCTCAAGTCAGGTAGATAATCATATTTTGGTTTATATCGTGTTTGTTGTATAGCTGTTCAAAATTGGAGTTCTGTTTATCGTTAAACAACCAGAGGTCGTCAAAATACAACTTGGTATTTATCTTCTAGTTGTAATTGCAATGTTATTCTTTTAGTATATGTATATCTTTTCCAGTTGTGCTAGGGTTTATTATAGGCCTTTTACAAAAAATTTCCTTGTGAAGCTTCAATTAAAGTTAAATTGATGTTAATTAAGTAGAATTGATGTTTATTTTTACGAAGACTGCACATTGAGGGTAGCAGGTGGTGTCTATTCATCCAATATATGTAACTGACAAAGGTGTTAAAAGTTATATTGTAAAATCATAAATTACATATTTCATATTTATATCAATTTAACCACCAAAGTTATTTTAAGCTGGCAGTTTGAGACTGTGATCTACAAGTTGAAAATTGAAACAACTATTTGTAATTTGAAAGTAAATGTTTGTTTTAGGTATTTTTGGTCCATTCAACTTTTATATTGGGTTATTCATTCCAAGTAGTGTTTTGATGTTTATATGTGGTAATGTGTACTATTTTTGCACAACATAATGTTTTCTTTTATTCTGATCAATTGGTAGGATATTGGGTTGGTGTTCGAGGATGATCCATATTTAAATCACAAATAACCATTGTATGTTATGTATTTGATTTTTAAATGATTTAAGCCCGTAAAAACGGACGGGCACAATAGATACGAGAAATATGAAGAAACTGGAATAACACGGTTTTTATGATCCAGAAAATTTGATTTGAACACTTGGGTAATTTGTTAATTTCATATTGTTCCTACTTGCTATCCTTTACAGAAGATGATTCTGGAGATGATTATGCAAAGTGTAATTGTACAACCCAACTAGTGCAGGGCACAAGCTGATGATGAAGCTTTAATGTTTTGAGTTTACAACTTTTTTTCATGTTATAAGAAATTGCTTCCAATTTGATAATAAAACAACCCACTAGCTCAAATGGTTATGATCCAGAAAATTTGATTTGAACACTTGGGTAATTTGTTAATTTCATATTGTTCCTACTTGCTATCCTTTGTAGAAGATAATTCTGGAGATGATGAAAATCCTTTTGATGGGGCAATTGAGTTGACTAAGGTGATTTGTCATATCTTTATTCTCATATTCTGTTTCATATGCAGTGTTGACTTTTAACCATAAACTAACTGTTTATGAACTTGATGGTTTAAAATAGTTTCATATAGAGGACTTATTACTGTTTGGATCATCACTTTTGTTGCATTTAGTTTTGTTGTTGGATTTTGTGTAGAAATGGTGGATGCTATGAAGAAAGTAGCAAAGTTGGATGTTAAACTGAAATTAATTAGACAATTATACGCCCAAATTGAGTTTTGATTGTTAAAATAGGCTGCACTTTACATTTTAATTGAATGTTGATGGATTTATTTTTAGGGGAGGATTTTTGAGTCGGTGCATAATTAATGATCTATAGCAAATTTGATCGCTTTAGAAAATTCAGTTGCATTAATCTTCAAAAATATCAGTTACTCAAAGTAAAGATAAATTTTCCAAAATTTCATTCTTCTAGCATATGCATCTTGTCACACCGGTCTGTTGCATTAGTCTTCAAAAATTCAGTTGATCATAGTTATGTCATGTGTGTTATTTTAGATCAAAGTTTGTAGTTCAACCAGCTCTCATAATAAATGTTTGATGTATTCTACATAATATTTGATATGCATTCCCTAATTTTGTTTTTCAAATGCAGTGGCAACGGTTTGTGACGCCTTACCATTTGATGAATCTTGACAACATAGATGATTCGTACATCAGCTACAACCATGGGGAAGCTGATCTATCTCATGATCATCACTAAGGTGTACAAATTTATCTAAAAATAATCTATAGATTATCTACTTGACATAGGTTTTAAGGCCTATCAAATGTTCCTTGATAATTTTCTTTTATCTTCTCAGCGGATACTGAAAATAGCACTCTATTTAATCGATTTGATTCACATCAGACTGATGCAGGTCACTTCAATCAGTTTGAGAAGTAGGTTTTAGCTGTGATGGTATTGCATACTTCCTAATGGTGTTATGGGAACTACTTGTATTAGTATTCCTTTTTTATTCTTAAAGTATTGAGCATTATTATCTTTGCATTACTATTATGGTCAGAGAGGTTGGGTTGGGTCGACCCAAAACACTTTTATCGTCTGCTTCACTCTCCTAAACATTAAAACATACCTTACGAATGTTGTTCATTTCAGTCAACAAAACTTTATTAAACTGTACTCACTTACTCAATCTTTGAAAAATAATAAAATATAATAATTAACAAGTAAGTTGCAGGGAAAAAAAGAAACAAAATAGTTGTCAAACCTATCACCCATCCTTCACCATAGGAGGATTCAAGCCCTTCCATTGCTATTGTAAGTTGTCATGCCTTTTCTTTTCTGTTTTTATTTTTAGTTGTGACAATTTTGACCCGTTTTACTTTAAACGGGTTGTATAGTTTCTCTAACAGGTTAAACGAGTTGAATTATATACCAATTTGACTTAAAAAAGGTTGATTTGGGTTGCATAGTCTTTCTAACGGGTTGGATCCTTTCATAACACTGAGGTCTGCCTTCTTGTCAAGTCGGAGCACGAGCAAAATCCAGGTATTTGCATCTTTAAGATTTTTTATTTTCTGTATTACTTTCAAGATATCTTATCTTGATATTGTATTTGTTTTTTACTTCTAAGGGACTAACTCAAACAACCACTTACAGGTAACTATTAATATCTGGTTTCCGTATTTTCTCTTAGATTTAAATGTTAATGAGTTTGAAATGACACCGAGTACAAGTTGGAGACGTTCAGTGGGGGTCTACAGGAAGCTTTCTGGTAAAGACGTTGTGTTTGAGTATCCAATTACAGAAGCTTAGAGGATTTTAAACTACTATAGCTAGCTAGGCTTTGCTTTTCGAGTTTTGTGGCAAACTTCTTTTTTAGGTGAAATTTTGTATCAAAACATTAGTTTAGGAAATATTGTACGAAATATTGTTAACTTTTGTAATGTTTGTTAGTACGTTATAAAACGGATTTTTTGCTATCTATGTACTTTATTTTGTATTATTAGATAATAATTATTAATGTGAAAATTAGTAATTCTGTACAAAATATATATATTTTTTTAAAACACCTAAAACCATGACACACAAATGCGTGTCATCTTCATTCTTGACATGGCCTTCCTTGACACGGTCTAACGTGTCATATATCCACTTTTATGACATGCATTGCGTGTCATTAAAGATCTATTTTCTAGTAGTGCCTTTATCTCCACCTCCCTGATTATCATCATCATTGTCATTATTATCATTATTATCATCATCTTGTTTCTCAGTATTCTTGGCCTCTAGGTCTTCTAGATTCTTCTTTACTTAAAATACCAGGGCAGTTAGATAGCCTTGATTGGCTTCCAAGGACATGATTTTAACATTTTGAGTTGCCACTTGTTGTTCCAATATAAACACTCTTTCCTGTAGGATATGTGGATCCACATGAGATGGAGTAGAAGCTTCAACATGGCTTTTGCCCCTCGCTTTCTCAGCTCTGTAAGCTTCAGCCGATGACACAAATAATTGACCAGTGTCGAAAGCGGCAGTATTAGGGCTCACCTGAGATGATGGATGTGATAGGGTTGAGGTGGGTAGAGGTGATTGTGGTTGCTGTGTGGATGAGGAAGGTGTTGGAGTAGGTGTTGATGTAGGTGTGGGTGTTCGTGTTTGTGGCACACGAGCACTTCTAGGATCCCTTCTTTTTCTTGGTCTGGATTGAAGATCTTGTTCCGGTGTGTACTCTGGATTGGTTTCGACTTGGTTACACGAAGAGACAAGAGGAGGAATCTCAACTCGACGCCTTTTGCTTTCCATTTGCCGAATGTACCGATTAATAGGTACTAGTGGTCTTTCTGGTGTACCTTCACTGTCAGTTGAAGATAAAACTTCAGCAGTTTATGACTCACGCACATCAGGTTCTTCTGGTTGTGGTTCAAGTTGTTGTTCTAACTGTGGTTGTGGTTGTGGTTGTGGTTGTTGTAGTTGCTGAACTTCATGATCTTCAGCAACCTCGGCTTCAACTTGAACAGCCGGTTCTTCTTGTACTTCATCTTCCAAGGCAGCGAATCTACGAAACTTTTCAAGGGGATGCAACCCCTTAAATACTCTATTTCCTTGTTTATTCACATTCATATACTTGAAAATCATTGGACCCATGGCTTTTAGATCAAGTGTTTCCACTGTAGGCACTAGATCAACATGGTTCTTATTGAGAATTATTTGGAGGAATCTTGGAAACATCATGAAAATGTCTTTCTTTGCCCCCTTCAGGTTACTTTTAAATTATTTTAATACCATTCTGTAGAAGTTGTAGTTCCAACTCATGGTCAAGGCAACCATAGCTGAGGAGATAGTGACATTTAGTTCGTCAAAGCCAGCCTTTCTTCCAGATAAGCAATTCATGCACACATGTGCAAGATATCTCTAGTAGGGGTTCAATAACTTCTTGTAAACTAGGGGGTAGTTTCCTTCATACCCCATTCTCAACAAGATAAGAGTGACGGTATCAACAGCTAGCTTTGTGGGATATCCTGCTTCATCACCAAACTGCAATGCATCTCTAACCACAGCCTCAGAGATTGTAACTCTTTTGTTCTGTACAGTTCCAACAATGCATTCTTCCCCATTGCCATTTAGATGAATGGAAGCAGTCTCTTAGAATTCCCGGATAAAACTTTTGAAACTCTGATTCTCCTTGCCTGAACAGTTCCAACGATGCATTCCTCGCCATTATCATTTTGATGAATGGATGCAGTAGCCCAAAATTCCTGAATGTGGCTTCTGTAGATAATTGGATTCTCCATAACAACGAAGTTGATGAGGGAAAGTGTCAACCCCATAACCATAGACCTGAAATATTCACACTCTTCAGGTGGGTCCATAGTGAAAGCACACACATTGTGGTCAGGAACAAATTTCATCTCAGCCATATCTACACAAAACTTAATAATTTAGAACCATAATTAATAGATAATAATTAAATTAAAGTTTAAAGGTTCCCTGGAAACAAATGGTATTCGGTTTCCTTGGGGTTTACGGTCCAACCCTTGTTTACTGTCAAGGGGGTTTACGGGCATAAAGGGGTTTTCGGCCTTTGCTGAGGGTTCACGGTCTCCAGAAGGTTTACGGTATGTGTTAGGACATGTTTTGTAACTGTTGATAAAATTCTGTGTAAGTTCATAGAGAGGCGCTCAACCGTATACAAGAATTCCAAGATGTTCACGGGAATTTAGAAATTCACACCGCGAACCCCCTTTTGCGGGTAACACCAAACAAGTTCAATATTCCAAATTTATCAATCTCATTCGGAATCCTGAAACTTTGACCATACACCAATGATCGCCTACCCATTCCGACCCCAATCATAGTTTCAATTTCATTTTTCCTCCATGAATCGTTCAACCATAATGACCAGACCCGCATGAATGGATGTTTATGACCGATTAGACACTATAATAGGTTAATACGTTGTGTTGAACATAAGTAGATATACCTGAACTTTGTAACAAATCTTGTTAAGTAGCAATGAACAGGAGGTTTGCAACAGATCTGAGAGAAAAATCGCCAAGGATAAACTTTCTTTTGATAGTAATGAGAGCCGTGAAGTTCCCAAAACCCTAACAAAGGGATTATATATCCCCCAACTTACCTGATTTCTAGAGAGTGGGTGCCCACCGAGAACTATGGTAGGCCACATAAGAAACCCGTGAACAATTATAAAGATTAATCCCATAAATGCTTTTATTTTAAAGATTGAACTTGGTCATTTTTATAAATCAAATAAAATATAAAATAAAATAAAAATAAAAATAACTAGATTAAAACAAAAATATTAAAATCAGACCAGAACACACCTATACCTATACATACTAAGCAACAACGAGTATTTAGGAAGTTTGCAATGGAATCATATCATTCTATAGGCAGACTAAGGAACATTTTTCAACATGTATTTACTCAGACAGGTCGAGTAGATTGTCAATATTCAGATCCTTTTAAACTCATGCTTCAGTGCCAAACCTAAGTCTTTCACTGTGATTTAAATTATCATGTTTTGGGTAGAATTATTTATGAATTAATGGGTCTCACACTCATATGTTAGAAACCTGTAATTATTTGACTGTGAATATATGTGAATTCTTGATGAACTTTAATGGACCCCACAACGTATCAGGTAAAGCTTCCCTTTCTCATGATCTTTTGAGTACCTAAATAATAACCAATTGAGTATAACTAGCATGGGTTTATGAACTGTTCAGGAGATCTCTGACATATTTGATAAAAAACATAGCACTACAGACTTACATGTTCAGAACCAGCAAATGCTTAGGGTTATAGCACAACGGACTTACATGCCTTAACAGGAGATCCCTTCCTAGTCACATATTCTCAAAAAGAAAAATATGTACAAGTATATTTATATATACGTCTTTAGACATATCTTTTGATGTATTCCTATAGCACGACATTAACATTGTGTGTCGTTTTTTGCTCAGAATTCTGCTTTGCACTTTCATGGAGTGTCTTTTCACCTATTGCATGTCAATATATGTCCTTTATATATATCTACTATATACACAGACTTGTAACAAGTCAGCTTGCAACCCCTTTGTGAAGGGTCTCGGTTAGTGCAGTCCCAATAAAGCAAGGTTTATCCACATTTTATCAACCTTTATGTTTAAATTTTCAATTATTAACAGGAAATCACTAATTACACTAATCTATGAGATGTTCCCCACTAAGGCTATAAGATTATTTTGTTCAAGTGCATCACATGCAGAGCCTATCAACATATCCAACATAGATCCTAGTCATTTCAATTTAGTGCCTTACATGTGTTAATCCTAGCCTTAAGAAACGAACAATAATATCACTTCCCATTTATTTGCAAACTACTGACTCAAACAGAAACACAAAACTTTTGTATTTTTCTTGACACTAATAAAAAAAATTTAAACAGACTCTTTTTGTATTTTTCTTGACACTAATAAAATTTAAAGCAGACTCTTTTTGTATTTTTCTTGACACTATTAAAATTTAAAGCAGACCCTTTTTGTATTTTCTTGACACTTTCTTGACTCAACCAAATATAAAAGCAGACTCTTTTTGTATATTTTTTTTTTCTTATTTCTCCCCCTAAATTTGTGCATAAAAAGGTAAAAACAAATGTACAAAATTTAAACTATAAAGAAAATTCTTTTAAAAGACCTGTTCAATCTTTAAAGCTAATCATTTTCAGAGATTCTACAAGCACATTGAAACGAGATGTATCAAATGATTTCGTGAAGATGTCTGCAACATTGTTGTCAGAATCAACACGTTCAAGACGTATGAGATATCTCTCAAAGCAGTCCCGAATAAAATGCACCTTGATATCAATATGCTTGGTTTTGGAATGTTGTACCGGATTTTTCACTATTAGCACGGTAGCCTCATTATCACAGAAAATAACAGTCTTTAGAAAAGTCAAACCGTAATCAAGCAATTGGTGTTACATCAAGATGATCCGTGAGCAACAGGCTGATGCAACAACATATTCAGCCTTAGCAGTGGAGGTGGAGACTTTGTGTTGCTTCTTACACTGCCATGATATAAGTTTATCTCCCAGAAATTAACATCACACGCTTGTAGATTTCCTGTCTAACTGACACCCTCCATAGTCACTGTCATAGAAAGCATACAAGTCAAAGTTAGAATCTTTGGGATACCAAAGGCCATGCCGAGGCTTGCCCTTTAGATACCGAAAGATACGTTTAACAGAGTTAAATGGGACATCTTAGGATTGGCCTGATAACGGGCACATTGACAAACTGCAAAAAAGATGTCCGGACGACTGGACATTGGATACATCAATGAACCGATCATGGATCGATAGAGTTTCTGATCAACGGCGACCCCGATTGTGTCGGCATCTAGAACTGGCCAAGCAGAAATAGGTGTTGTAGTAGCTTGAGCGTCAGCAAACTTGAACTTTTCTAGAATGTCATCCACATATTTTCCTTTATGGATGAGAGTACCATCACTTGATTGTTTCACTTGCAAAGCAAGAAAGAATGTCATTTCACCCAAGGCACTCATCTCAAACTTCTTTTTCATAACCTTCCTGAATTCAGTGCACAGGTCTTCATTTGTGGACCCAAAGAAGATATCGTCCACATAGATTTACACCAAAATGAGATCATTATCCACCTTCTGAACGAACTGGGTCTGATCAATGGTACCACGAGTGTAATCATGAGCAAAAAGATGGTTTGTCAGAGTGGTAAACCAAGCACAAGGTGCCTGATGTAAGCCCTACAAAGCCTTGTCTAGTTTATAAACATAATCTGGATGATCACAGTCTTCAAACCCAGGTGGTTGACATACATAAATCTCCTTCTTAACCATTCCATACAGAAACGTTATCTTGACATCCATTTGGTAAACTTTGAAGTTCATATAAGATGCATATGCCAAGAAAATCCGGATTGCTTCCAGACGTGCAACCGGAGCAAACACCTCCTCATGTTCGATCCCCTCTTGCTGATAGAACCCCTGAACTACTAGTTGATCTTTGTTCCGAATGATCACTTTCCTTTCATATTGCTTATGTCTAAAAACCCAACGAGTCCCGATAGTTTTCTTGCCCGGTGGCGATGGCACTAATTCCCAAACTTTGAGCTTTGTAAACTCATTCAGCTCTTCATGCATAGCATCAACCAAGCTAGGCTCAAGTAGAGTCATTTTGATGTTCTTTGGTTCAATTTGAGAGATGAAACATGAATAAAGACATCTGTTGATATCTCCAGCAGTGCTTCTAGTCTTGACACCGTCAATTAATAACCCAATAATGCTATCCACCTGATGATCCTTAATAATTTGAAGAGATGGAGTTTCAGGCACTTGAACTATCACAGGAAGATTGGTCATATTCTCTTGTGTCTCTTCATCGAGTTCATCATTGGTGTCAGAAATCGGCTTCTCGACCACACTTTCATCAGGAATCGGCCTCTGGAATTGAGAGGCATCTGCAGTATCAGGTGTAGAAGTACCTTCATTTACTACAGATGTAGAGTCCTCGTTATTTTCTGGTGAACCCTCAGAGACATTAGTTACATCAGGAAGTGGATCCTAAGAGGAAGATGAAGCAGCAGCCGAATTTTACCTTAGAAATTCTAGTGGATCAACAGTCAGCATTGATCCTGTGTATGCACCGTCATCTTCGTCATTCAGCTCAAAAGAATCATTATCAGTTCCTACAATCACATAAGTATAAACATTAAATGATTTAAAGATAGAATGATAATCAAATAACCATGCTGGTCCACATTCTACATCAGTTGGATCTACATAGGTTGACTATCTGATTTCTTTGGTGACCATGTTGTAGACTCTATGGGCGGTGGTATTTGAACCATAGCCCACAAAGTAACATTCATCAGCTTTCTCATTGAGCTTTAGAGTGGACTCCGTGTGCAAGATGGTAGATGGACATCCAAAAGCTCTAAAGTACCCAACCCTGGGTTTTTCATTATAGAGAATCTCATACGGAGTCATCTATAGACGTTTGTTGAGAAGAACCCGATTCAACACGTAACAAGCTGTGTTGACTGCCTCAGCCCAAAAGAATAATGGCAACTTGGATTCAGATAACATTCTTCTAGCAGCTTCAATGAGGGTTCTATTCTTACGCTCTGCTACACCGTTTTGTTGAGGTGTACGAGTTGCACTGTATTGTCTGGCTATCCCCTTCTCGGTGCAAAATTGATTCAAGACTGCATTCTTGAATTCAGTTCCACTATCGCACCGAATAGCCTTAACTTTCAGATCTCTTTCATTTTCCACCAAAATGATGAAATTCTTAATAAGCTCTGCAGTCTCACTTTTGTTAGCAAAAAAGAAAACCCATGAAAAATGTGAGTAATCATCAGTAATAACTAAACAATAAGACTTTTGCCCGATGCTCATCACATTCACTGGACCGAAGAAATCCATATTAATTAGATGGAGAATACAATCAACTGAATTGATCAACTTTGACTTATGAGGCTTTCTGTGCTGTTTCCCTTTGGCACATGCAACACATTTCTCAATAGAAAAGAATTCTTTAATAGGTAGATCATGAACATTATTACCCTTTGCAATTCGATTAAGATTTTTCAAATTAACATGGCCAAGATGACGATGCCATAACATAGCATCAGTTTCAACAGATTTTTATAAAAGACATGTATTTTCATAAACATGCTTACTGTTCATGTCAATAACATACGAGTTTCCCTTACGGTGCGTTATTAACAAAATCCATTACTCGGGCACCACGAAGCCTAGTTTTTAAATTAAGCATTCCTTATTTGTGAAATGTGCTGAATAGTCTTTATCACAAATTTGAGAAACACTTAGCAAGCTATGATTTAGCTCAGAGACGTAGCCTACGTCATGAAAACTTAAAGAACCATTAACCACAGTACCTTTCATGCTAATTTTGCCACCTTTACCTCCCGCAAAGAGAACATAACCTCCATTAAAATTCTGCAAATCATGAAGTAGAGATATTTCTCCTGTCATATGCCTGGAACAACCACTATCAACATACCAAAGGTTGTTGACAGTCCTCCTTGGTTGTTCCTGCACGCAATGGGAAATTAATTAGTGATTGGTACCAAGGCAATAGTAGTTCTGGGTATTCCCAAAGTATCAATATATGACACTTCATGCAAGCACATATCATTGTTTGACTCAAGTTTGGATGTTGATTCAACTCTTTCTTTAGCTTTCCAGAAAGGCTTAGATGGAACATAAACTTTTCTTTCTTTTCAAACAGGAGATTTAGGTTTCTCCTTCTGTTTATTTTGTTTTATCTTTTGTCTTTCAAAATAAGCCAGTTTGTTTCGCTTTGCGACATTCCAGTCACCATTAGAAGGCTTAACACAGGGTGATTGACTCTTCTTTGCCTTGGGCTGTTTGGCCTTCACTAGCTTAGAGTGAGTAACTATCCTATGTGTAATCTTCTGACTTTGCTCATAATAAGGCAAATATGGGCGATGAATGCAGTTTCTTGCCAAATGACCAGAATTTCCACAAGTATAACATTGATGCTTCTTTGCATACAGTGCAAAGCTTGACTTGTTCGACCACTGATGAGATGAACCATCCTACTTGTTATTAACGACCTGCTCAAGTTTCCTGTGTTGATGAGCATGACTTTGTTCAAACCTCATATGTTGATGATCATATTTAGAATAAAATTGATCCTTTATATAATGCTTAGGTGAAGAATTTGAGGTTTGAACAAAGGTTGTTTGCTACAGATGAATGCAGTTTCTTTATCACAAAAGCTCTAAAGTACCCAACCCTGGGTTTTTCATTATAGAGAATCTCATACGGAGTCATCTGTAGATGTTTGTTGAGAAGAACCCGATTCAACACGTAACAAGCTGTGTTGACTGCCTCAGCCCAAAAGAATAATGGCAACTTGGATTCAGATAACATTGTTCTAGCAGCTTCGAAGAGGGTTCTATTCTTACGCTCTGCTACACCGTTTTGTTGAGGTGTACGAGTTGCACTGTATTGTCTGGCTATCCCCTTCTCGGTGCAAAATTGATTCAAGACTGCATTCTTGAATTCAGTTCCACTATCGCACTGAATAGCCTTAACTTTCAGATCTCTTTCATTTTCCACCAAAATGATGAAATTCTTAATAAGCTCTGTAGTCTCACTTTTGTTAGCCAAAAAGAAAACCCATGAAAAATGTGAGTAATCATCAGTAATAACTAAACAATAAAACTTTTGCTCGATGCTCATCACATTCACTGGACCGAAGAAATCCATATGAATTAGATGGAGAATACAATCAACTGAATTGATCAACTTTGACTTATGAGGCTTTCTGTGCTGTTTCCCTTTGGCACATGCAACACATTTCTCAATAGAAAAGAATTCTTTAATAGGTAGATCATGAACATTATTACCCTTTGCAATTCGATTAAGATTTTTCAAATTAACATGGCCAAGACGACGATGCCATAACATAGCATCGGTTTCAACAGATTTTGATAAAAGACATGTATTTTCATAAACAGGCTTACTGTTCATGTCAATAACATACGAGTTTCCCTTACGGTGCGTTATTAACAAAATCCATTACTCGGGCACCACGAAGCCTAGTTTTTAAATTAAGCATTCCTTATTTGTGAAATGTGCTGAATAGTCTTTATCACAAATTTTAGAAACACTTAGCAAGCTATGATTTAGTTCAGAGACGTAGCTTACGTCATGAAAACTTAAAGAACCATTAACCACAGTACCTTTCATGCTAATTTTGCCACCTTTACCTCCCGCAAAGAGAACATAACCTCTATTAAAATTCTGCAAATCATGAAGTAGAGATATTTCTCCTGTCATATGCCTGGAACAACCACTATCAACATACCAAAGGTTGTTGACAGTCCTCCTTGGTTGTTCCTGCACGCAATGGGAAATTAATTAGTGATTGGTACCAAGGCAATAGTAGTTCTGGGTATTCCCAAAGTATCAATATATGACACTTCATGCAAGCACATATCATTGTTTGACTCAAGTTTAGATGTTGATTCAACTCTTTCTTTAGCTTTCCAGAAAGGCTTAGATGGAACATAAACTTTTCTTTCTTTTCAAACAGGAGATTTAGGTTTCTCCTTCTGTTTATTTTGTTTTATCTTTTGTCTTTCAAAATAAGCCAGTCTGTTTCGCTTTGCGACATTCCAGTCACCATTAGAAGGCTTAACACAGGGTGATTGACTCTTCTCTGCCTTGGGCTGTTTGGCCTTCACTAGCTTAGAGTGAGTAACTATCCTATGTGTAATCTTCTGACTTTGCTCATAATAAGGCAAATATGGGCGATGAATGCAGTTTCTTGCCAAATGACCAGAATTTCCACAAGTATAACATTGATGCTTCTTTGCATACAGTGCAAAGCTTGACTTGTTCGACCACTGATGAGATGAACCATCCTGCTTGTTATTGACGACCTGCTCAAGTTTCCTATGTTGATGAGCATGACTTTGTTCAAACCTCATATGTTGATGATCATATTTAGAATAAAATTGATCCTTTATATAATGCTTAGGTGAAGAATTTGAGGTTTGAACAAAGGTTGTTTGCTTGATCACAGGTTTGGTTTTCTTGAAATCATGTTTTTTAACCTTACCATTCACTAAAGGTGTTACAAAAACCTAACTTTTACCCACATTCACATCTTTCAAAGCAGATGATTTAATACTAGAATTATTCAAACCAACAAAAACACACACATATGGTTTGTTTCCTTTAAAAACTGAACTGAAAAAAGTATTGTTTTTATTGTTATTAAATTGCAAATTTAAACTACAAACTTATGGCTCATCAACTTCATCATCCTGACTTGACCAATCCTGTTTTTCTACTTTTTCTGCACATGATGTAGATTCATTAGAATTGTTCACACATTTAACATTTGAAGCTAAGGATGATGGTGATTTGGACTCATCAGTGCTTGACAGATTTCCAAAGGATAACACTTTAAACTCCTCTACTTGTTCCTCAACAGAGGGAGGAACAATGGTAAAGTTCCCATTGAACGGAGGAGGCATGTTATTGTACCCAATTCCTTTAGACATGTTTTATGGGTTTATGAAGTTGATTTTCCATCATATCAACTACTTTACTACATTGGCCAAAAAACTCTACTTTAAGTTTAGCCTCAGCAAAATTTGATTTTGCTTGTTCTAATTCGGTGGTCAATCTAGTAATTTCTTGTTTAGCATCAGTGAGCGCACAACACTTCTCACTGGGTTGAGATTTAAGCAACGATATATCTTTCTTGTTTGCTTCTATAACCTCTTTGTATGCTTTTTCAGTTTATGAAAATTTGGATTTGTGATACTTAAGATTTTCAATTTCAAAAATAAAGTCAGCATTATGTTTTCTATACAGTTCTACCTTAACAATGCATAATTTAGAGCATAAATTAGCAGTTACCTCAGGTGGAGTGGAAGAAGAAGATTAAGAAGAAGATCCTTCAATGATATCAACCATAAATGCATGTTTCAGATTGAGCTCTTTTAGCTGATCTCCCCAATCATAACCACCTATTTGCTGACTAGTTAGGGCTTGTGAGTTATCCACATAATTGCCTCTTATAGCTTGACCACCATCACTACTCCTTTGCTACTTTGTCTTAGTACATTCTCTAGCAAAGTGACCTGGTTCAGGACAGTTGTAGAATCAAAGATTTGACTTGTTGAACCCAATCTTCTTTCTAGTGTCTTCCCTCTATCTGAATTTTCCAGTTTTGTTGATGAAGTTCTTTGCTCTAAAGACTGCCAGCTGCCATGAAATGTCCAGTTCCTCGACATCTTCAGGATGAATTTGGTTTAGCTCAACTGTGAGTATCTCAGAAAGAGAAAAATTTCCAGATGCAAAAGCTGCATAGCAATTTATAATGCCAGTGAACAGAGAAGTATTGGCTTCAATTAACTTTGCATGCTGAGTAGAATATGCTTGTTGATCTGGTGAAGTAGATTTAGCAGCTGCAGATTGATCAGTAGCATCTTCCCCAGATCCAGATGCTCCTTGAGACACACTAGACAAAAATGCACCGTTACTGCTTTGTTCCCCAGCTGAATTCAGAGTATTCACATGATTCATCTTCCTTTGCTTGTCATCCAGATCATAAGATTTGATAATTGAAATCAAATCATTCAGAGGAGTAGCATTTAAATCTTTAGTTCTCTTAAGCAGAGCAACATTCATGTCCCAGCTTTGTGGGAGACCATTTAGTAGCTTCCAATTTAGATCACCAGTGCTTAACTCAATCTGAGCACCTCTCATTTATGTTACTAACTTAGTGAACCTTTGCAGCTGCACCTCTAGATATTCACCCAGAATGTGATTAAACATATTAAACTTCTGCAAGATCTTCTCTTTCCTACTTGCTTTCATGTCATCATTCCCTTCAAATACCTTCTCCAAAGACTCTCATAGTTGTTTAGCAGATGTACAATCTTTGAAGCTATGGGCGATATCAGGTGATAGTGCCATAGTTAGAGAAGCCAAAGCTTTTAGATCTCGCTCAACATAAATAAAATCTTCATCAATATAGTTCTCAATCTGCTTTGGTGCCTGTGTACCATCTTCTTTGGCATACATAGGAATCTGAGGACCCTTGATGATACTTCTCCACATTTTGTCTTCTGAAAGCAAGACATAATTCTGGTATCTATATTTCCAGTCAACAAAGTCTTCTGCAGATGTGAATCTTGGTGGTTTTGTGCAAGTACCAATTTGAAGGTCTAACATGCTGTTGAGATTCATGGTCTGCTGAGAATTCATCTTGATCAGAGTACTAGGTCCTTGATCTAACCTGTAAAAATTGTAAAATACTTTAAGCCGTAAACACAAGTTCACCCGTGAACTTATGTCTAGCCGTGAACTGAATTAACACCGTGAACACAGTGAAGCCCGTGAACTTGTTTGAAGCCATGAACACATAAGTTTACCCGAGAACAAAGCAAGCCGTGAACTTAAACCATGAAATGAGAACCCGAGTGACTATCCCGTGAACTATAATCACGTGAACTATAGCCCGTGAACTTTTTTCCCGAGAAAGCCTTGAAGTGAACAAATCTTTGAATTGATCGAGTTTCCAAATTCAATCCCGATAATTTTGGGATTTTGAATTTTGAATTCAAAGAGCTTCCGATGAACACGAAGATGATGCTAATCCCTTTTCAAAGAAAAATCCTTCCAACACCAGCAATATACTATTGATTTTATCACGGAATACTTTGATCTTCAGTAGAAAAGATGAATGTCTAACACAAAACAAATGATTAGTAATAAAAACCAACCGAAAACTTAAACAAATACCTTAAATCTTGAATCTTTGATATCCAAAACCAAGCCTTGAATGACTTCAATGGCTCTGATACCAATTTTAAGTCTCAGCTTTATCGATTGATCTTCAAACACACTAACGAATACGAGTAAAATATCAAAATCTCACACAAAGTAGGCGGAATCTACTAAGTATAGTTATTCAAGAACAAAGAATTAAGGTAAAAACGATTGTATTGCCAAACGTGATTACAGAGAAAGTATCAAAGGCCGCTAACCACATACGGTTAGGGTATACATGTATTTATACCTAGCTACACAATACTAAGCCCAAACTACATGTACTCGGCCGAAAGCCGGCCCATAACACCCCAAGCCGTGAACCTACTGTTAACGGTTACACCCAAACAATATAATTAGCTTAATCATAATAACAAGGTCTAATAATTCTGCTATTTACGTTTCTGTTACACACTTCACGCACATTTTATATTTTATGCTATTTACTTTACCGTCATTTACTTTTCTGCTTCATAAGCACACAAAACCCTCTCACTAATTAAACCGGCTAAACGATAATAAACATTGAGTATTGGAAATCGACCGTGTCCATTGGTTCGATACTTGGTTCTTACCTAAACTATATTACGTTGTGATAGGTGCACTTGCCTATTGTGTGTTTTTAAGTTTAAGTATTTATCATTTTATAAATTTTAACACCTTATCTAGTGAAACCATCTCTAAATATATTATTACATAAGATATACTAATAAATCACACGCATCAGTGAATGCCTCATGTTGAGCTGCAACTAAGGTGTCAAAATCGACATGATAAATACCCTTTTGAGACGATTTGGTTCTCAGGGGGTTGTAATCAAAACTCATTGTAGTGTCCTTTTCCAATGCTTGGAATGCCTCGGTTGGGGTGGCTCCCCCGAAATCTCCCGTAGCGAATTGGTCGATAGCTTGCTTGTGTGCTCCCGAGATAGCATCGTAGAAAGTTTGGTATTAAAGCCAAAGATCAAGCCCGTGATGTGGGCATCTTCTAAGGAGGCCTTTGTACCTCTCACATGCTGCGTGTAGCGACTCGTTATCATCTTGATGAAAACCGATAATGCTCGATCTTAGTTTGGCAGTTTTATCAGGTGGAAAGTATTTTAACAAAAACTGCTCGGCCATCTGGGCCCATGTCGTGATGGTTCAGGCCGGTTGTGCGTCTAGCCAGTCCATGGCTCGGCCACGAAGAGAAAATGGAAAGAGCCTAAGTCTAACGGCGTCGTCTGAACAATTATGGATCTTAAAAGTTGCACAAATTCGTAAGAAACGCGCGGTGTGAGCATTAGGATCTGCGTCAGGTAGACCGTTGAATTACGCAGAATTCTCCACCAAATGAATGATGTTAGATTTTATCTTAAAATTGTTGGCTGCAATCGCCGGTTGGGTTACACTAGACTCGTAACCGACAAGTAACGGCTTGGCATAGTACGTCATGTTCCTTTCCTCTTCTGGGTCTGCCATGTTCTCCTCGTGTCATGTATCCTCCAAAGTCTCGCTTGCGAATGCTTCAGCTACTGTTCGTGTCCATTCTCGTAATCTGTGAAGAAAGTGTCATTCGGGCTCCGAAAGTGGTGAAACGAGCTCAAGATCGGATATAATGGACTTACATCACCTAAGAAACAATTAGACGTTTAAAAAGAAAGAAATAAGTTAAAATAAAGATAAAATATTTACGAATATCTACAACTGGCTTATTTTAAAATTTTGGATTGTTTGTTAAATAACCGTATCCCCGGCAACGACGATAAAAACTGTAGGTCCCTCGGGTGTGGCGGATCTTCACATGAAAGTGGGTCTACTAGTCGGACCGGGTGCGGAATGCCCGTGACTAGGTGGAGAGTCTTACGAAACAAAGTAAACCGACAAGATAATCACTATAAACGTTCGTCTATTATAAACACTTGAAGGTGACAGACAGAAGTTCTGAGATTACAAAGTTCTGCGTATTTTCTAATCTGAATGCGTACTTATCTACTGTCAACCATTCCTATTTATACATGACCTGATGCCTGCACACTTAGCAAGTGCGCAGGACAATTTGCTCATGCGTACTTAGCAAGTACGCATAGGTATTCTTGCGTACTTGCTAAGTACGCAGGAACTACTTCCTGCGCACATACAAGTGCGCAAAACACTTAGAGAAATCTGCAACAGTCAATATGTAAAAGTAAATACAACTCGATAACTAATACATACAGACACTTACAAACAAAGACAAATACATACATGGAAGTACTAAACTAAGACTCTAACTATCCATAATCTATCCAGAGTGTTTGTCACAGGAAAGTGCTTCAACAAACTCCCCCTTGACAATAGCTCTGGATCATCTTTGATCTTTAGTCTTCAGTTTTCGGTATTCAGTCTTCACAGCTATGCATCTTTAGCTTCCATCTTCTTCTTATAGTCAAGGCAGAACTTGATCACCTTGTCAAATTTAGAAACAAGGAATTTCATCCATTCGTCCGTATGCATGCAATACCTGTCTGCTAGTGCCTCTAGATCTTTCACAGAGAAGTTAATGAAGCAGACTTCATCAAATACTATGATTACTTCCCTCGACATTAAGCATCCACTTTCTGACCTCACCTTTCCAATCACCACAGCCTCGCCCGTCTTTGGATCTACGTACCAGTACCACATGTCACTGAGGATATCCTGAGATAACTTGCTCAGGGGAATCTTGGTTTCACATAGCACTGGCTTGTATACCAATTTCTTTAAGAATTTCTTAGTCACATGATGTCTTGCTGTCTTATCCTTGACTCTCTTGGGCACTTGAGGCTTGAACATATCAAACTTTCCAGATCTTCCTTCCCGCTGTAGAACCACCCACAAACCCATCGCCACTGCATGATTAGAATGACCGAGCAGCTCTCGGTTTGCTAGGTTCACAAGGTCGTATTTGGGTAAGGAGTTGAATGCTTCTCTGGTTGGTTTCAAGTATTGAACCCCCCAGATCTTTTGATTGCGAACAACTGCTTATCCTCCTCGAACCTTACAGTCAAGATCATCCTTGTTGCCCCTTCTTTGTCTATTATAGACGTCTTTTGCCAAACAGGAGCTGGACCCTTAGATGAAGTAGAAGGCATATATTTTTCTTTTGGTGC
Organism: Smallanthus sonchifolius; assembly: GCA_023525975.1. Classification (NCBI taxonomy): domain Eukaryota; kingdom Viridiplantae; phylum Streptophyta; class Magnoliopsida; order Asterales; family Asteraceae; genus Smallanthus; species Smallanthus sonchifolius. Next base: position 54,710,193 of record CM042033.1, on the reverse strand, counting down.
CTCCGGATCCACAGGTGTAGGATCAACTGGGGAGGCTTAAGTCGAGGCTTCCACATTACTAGCATGCTCAACTGAACCTGTGTCGAGCTGAGCTTCTAAGGTTGGAAATTCAAAGATCTCTCCATCTTCTAACTCATACTCTCCTTCCCCGTCGCCCTTGGGAATTTCAACTACTACATCCTCATCATCATCATCGCAGTCATCACCAGAGTCAATCTCTCCTTCTTCTAAGTTAAAGAGAGCATCGATCTGTGCTTCCTTGGAATAGTCAGGATCTAAGTATAAGATCTCATCATCAGATAGATCCTTAAGCACCTCAGCCACTGACTTTCCTTTGTTACCACCACCAGAGGTATCACCACCCTCTTGATGAGTAGATTCCCCCTGAGCTTGGTGCTAAACTTGGTACTCACCTCCACTAGGACCAGCTTCGGGATCCTTGTCTTTGTCGTCATCCTTAGTCAAGTCAACAAGATGACAAGCCTCATCACCAGTAGTTTTCTCCTTCTCTTTCTCCCCCTGAGCATCAAGCTTCTTGGTCAGATCAACAATTAGTTTGACCATCAGCTCATGCACTTTTTGTTGAGTATCAAACCTCAGCTCTAGAGATGACCTGTGACCCAGAATCATTTCATTTGTCCTGATTAGAAGCTCTTTCTGGGCTATGACGTTCTTCAGTCTCTAGTCAGTCCCCGTTCTCTGGCTTCTTAGAATCTTAACTTCATCCACCAACGAATTAATCTGTGCTTGTTGAGCGTGAGATTCCTCCTTTGACTTTCGAATAGTTTCCAATAATCCAGCAACTTGGGTTTCCAGAACATCTATCCTTGCATCATTAGGATCAGGATGTCTGGATGATGACGCTTCGGCATTGTGAATTGGGGAGGAGAAGATGGTGTTGAAGTCAAACCCTTGAGTAAATTCCCCATAGTTGAAGGGTTGACTTAAAGGATCAATAGTGGTTGTTGGGATAGTGGATGTGATGACAGTTGTAGGTGTTATGGAAGGGGTGATGGTGACTGACTCCGTGAGAATTGGAGTAGTCACCGCCGCCTAGGCATATGTGATAGGGAGGGTCACTATCACAGGAACCTCCTCTGTGATTGAAGTGACTGCCACGTCAGGTTGTACCTGTGGCCTCCTCCTCTGTCTCCTGTATAGCTGCTGTGAAGGTGGGGTGGAAGCTGAATCAAAACTCACAGCTGAAACTTGTACTTGCTGCTGTGGACTCACCACCACCTCACTAGGAATAGGTTGTTGCTGCTTATCCCCCCTGTTCTTATGAACACTTTCACGTCTTTGCCTTTGAATAGCAGCGTCAGAGTCATAATCTGGCTCATATTCGCTGCTAAAGGACTGAAGCTTTCTCTTCGAGGACGACTCAGGAAGGGTGACCTTCGTCGTTCTCCTCGGGTGAACCTGCGATGGTGCATCATCAGAATCAGAAGAATCACACTCCGTCTCTTCCGAGTTGGATTCCTCAGCACCATCATTACCTTCTTCTTCGTCTCCACCATCAGATGATCCATCTTCATTTTCAACTTCCTCCTCTTTGTTGTTGTTGTTGTTCATCTGAATGCTCACTCAATTCTGGCTCCGAATCGTGACTATACCATCTCTAGTCACCTGGTGCCACGTACGCTTCATTTATATGTAAAGCCCCTTTCCAAGGGTGACCTCACTTGTTGGATTTACTCATAAACATAGTCATTATCACTGAGCTTAAATTTAAAACATTCGAATTCATTCATTACATAACGTAACATGACATGACATAACAGCGGAAGTCTTTAAAATTAAGTACATAACATTTTTCTTAACATATATAAATATGGGATGTCAGTCTTGTGCCGGGTAACCTTCACGCCTTCGCACGACCCTTCCTTTCTGTACCTGAAATGTATACTAAAAGTCAGCTAACGCTGGTGAGTTCTAGTTTAAAACTATTAAGTATGATCATTCTTTTCTTTATAAGTATACATAATTATATACATACATTTCTACAAATACGTATTCATAGCTTTTACTTTTCTTTCTTCATTCTTATGTGATTACATAGATATGCATTCACCTTTTCTTTCCTTTACATTCATTGGTCATACACATAAGGGTGATCAACCCGTCTTTTACAGCGTATATCACAAAGATGTACGCCCTTAAGCTACCGTCGTAGCCCTTTTACTCGTCCGGTACTAGAAACCGTCCGCCTTAACTTTTCCGTCCGGCCAACCTTCGGTTGTCCGCCTTAACCGTCCTACCGTCGTAGTCCGTCATATTCGCCCGTCTGCCATAAGTCATCCGTTTCCCACATGAACTATTGTTTTTGCAACCGTTATACTATTTTAGCATTTACTTCGACCGCCCTTTTATGCTTTTTGTACGTCTTAGCTTGCGAAGGAACGTATCTTTCCCGATTGCAAAATAGTCACGTGGTCGTCCGTCTACAGAAGTAGCCGTTAGCTTCGTTTCCGTCCATAACGTATACATACATTCATAACATGCAATATAAATAATTATAAAGCAAGATTTCATTTATTTACGTTATGCCATTCTTTCCTTCATTCTTTGTAAACATACGTTTCATTCTTTGTTTATAATTCATTCTCATATATATATAAAATATATTTTAGTACATCATGTATGATCACATTAGCATTCATATCATTTATTCATTTAGTGTATACATTTCATCCCCAAAACATTTAATAAGGTTTGCACATAACATAGAAGGGGGCACATATAACTCACCTGATAAGCTTCTCTAGGTTGTCCTAAACAAAGGTCCAACAACGTCACTTTCGATCTGGATTAGGTAGTAAAATACACATTAGACCCAACCCCGACTCAAATGGTTAAATCATTCTAAACTTACTGACTTTACTTAACCAGCCTGCTGCCTGCGCACTTGCTAAGTGCGCAGGACCATACTCATGCGCACTTGACAAGTGCGCAGAGAATACTTCTTGCGCACTTGGTAAGTACGCAGGATCTTCCTCCTGCGTACTTGGTAAGTACGCAGGAAGTCCTTCTTGCGCACTTGGTAAGTACGCAATACCTGGTTCCTGGACCAAAAATCCGAAATTCATGCATGCTAACCCGATCATGCCAATCTTACAATTTTCTTTGATGAAAACGTGCGGTTTTCATTCTAGATGCTAGTTCTAGGCTTATTATCAGGTTTCATCCATAAAAACGTCTCCTATTTAGCTAAAACCCGAGAAACCTAAAAACGAACAAAAACTCAGATTATGGTTGAATCGTTACCTGGATTGGAACTCTGATTCGGAGGTTTTGCTCACGAGCTCAGCTGTAACGTGCTCCTTCAATCTCGTGTCGATCCGTCGACTTTATCTCTCTAGACCCGAGCTCTCCTTTCTCTCTCTAGGATGGTGAAATGAAGGTGAAGTGGAGAAAGTGGCTGCTTTGCCCCTTATATACATGGGCTTCCATCGGCCCATTGGAGCCGAGCCCAAGCCCATCCGTTCTTATTTCATTTTATGACGTTTAAATCTCTATCGTATTATTATTTACTTATTTACTATTTTTTTAGGATGTTACATTATAAGGTGGCAAAAGAGTGGTGTGTGCTCTGGGGTAGGATCTACACTGCCTGGGTTGAGGAATTGTGCGAACACCCTCTTGTCCACCCTTTTCACTTGCAATCTCTCCCCTGTAGCAGGTAGGTTTGGCAACGCATCGTTTATCAGAAGTTGCACAAACCTAGGGTATAACAAGAACCTGAACCTCTCTGCCGTGTTGATCTGGTCATTGATGGCTTTGAATATGTAGCGTGAGAAGTTGTAGCCCTTATTGAGAGATAAGCCAACCATGGCTGCAGCAAGGTCATGACCTATTGCATCCTTTCCCGCTTTTCTTAAGAAGATGCACATGATCATGACGTGGACAAAATATCTCCATTGGTCAAGCACCCACATTTTCTTATACGAAGTATAGTCTCTCGCACCGACATAACCCATACGTTGCCTCCAACAGCCATCCACAAAGTAGTCTGGATAGGCTGTCGGGTCGGTCAAGAGATCTCGGAATTGCAAGACCCTTCTAATTATATCTTCAGAGAAGGCGATGTCATGACCAGCCACGATAGTCCTTATAACATTGGGGGTTACCGTGCAATCATGCTCCGCAGTCTCCCAAAATTGCTCCAGATAAGGTCTTGAAACGATAGGGTCTGCAGAAATAGCGTAGCTGATTCTTGAACGGTTCAAGAAATCAACTATCTCGCGGTACTGTAGAGCAGCACCCTTCCATTCCGGTTGAGTATTAGCTAACAGATTGAATTCGTTTGTAAACGCCCGAGCCATAATCTTCAAAAACACACAGAAAACATAATTAGAACAACAAGTTTCATTGAAAATGAATAAACATGACGCAGTATAGCAGTTACTCTTTGAACTGAAATTTCAGACTTAGAAATTTTTCCCAAGTGTTGGTCCTGCGTACTTAGCAAGTACGCAGGAATTTCCTCTTGCGTACTTAACAAGTACGTAAGAATTACTTCTTGCGTACTTGCTAAGTGCGCAAGAGCCATACTTGTTCAAAATTCCAGAAGTTTAAAGATTTAACTGAAGTTCAAGTAACGGGTAGATTAGGTCACCACAAGGTCGGAATCTATGATTCTAGCCTATGGGACCAACATCTACACCAAACACTTGCTACATTCGGCCAATTTTGACCTAAAAGACCACCCAGATGAGCCGATGGTCAATCGAGGGTCTAATGGCAAAATAACGGACGAAATGGACTGATTAAGGGTCGATTACAGATTCTAATCAAGTTTTAACTATAAGGTTTTACCCAAACAACCCAAAATTTGACTAAAAATCTAGAATTAAACCCTAAGTTTTTAAAATTCAAATCGGTTTAAAATTGCGAATACACGGATGGATTGCCTCTAGATTCTCACCAAATGATTGTTACACGATGATGATACTAGAGATGGGATGAGAAATCGATTGGGAACACTCAAATTTTTTAGTAAAAACGTCGGAGGGAATTGAACAGGCGACTGAGAATTTGAATGTGATAAAATCTGAAAATTTTTCTAAGTCCTGTTTTTATACCCAACACAAAAAGGTCGTGTGTACTTGCTAAGTGCGTAAGACTTAACTCCTGCGTACTTACAAGTGCGCAAGGCTTAACTCTTACGTACTTGTTAAGTACGCAGGGCTTACTTCATGCGCACTTGTCAAGTACGCAGTAACCCTTAAGTGCGCAAACTTTCAACTCAAATTATGAAGATTTTCAAGTCAAATAACGAACAAGATAAAAAATATTCAATCAGGAGGATTCAAATACAATTCAGGAAGGTTAAACACAAATATTTTTGACTTTTCTGAATAAGATTTAGCTATACACAAACTTAAAATCTTTTTGATCTATTTTAGATAGAAATATACAAGCATTTACACAAACTATTTTTGATCAAAGACACGAGCAGAGGATCATATCAGACTAACTTATAGTAAAAACGATACAATATAAACATCAAAGAATATGGGATCATGTCATGGATTACTATTTATTCATACATAATAAGCACATAAACAAGTAATTCAAGTTGACAATATTATAAGATTTGAAACTATAAGCATCTTTGTATCACGTTCTTGTGTATTAAGGTATTAATTATAAGATATACAACGTGTACCCCACTGATATGCTACAATAATGTAAATTGCATTATCTCAATGCATCTAAGATTTTCCCAATGATTTTCTAAATTTTCAGAATGAAGTTACATCTATTAGCATAGGAAAAATCAAGCAGAATCCATAAGGATTATCAGGAATCATAAGATTCAGAATTGAGTGATTCATATGTCTTGGATTTATTTGATTTTCTTCATTGAATATCGGTATGATGATTCAGGATAATAAGTATGGTGTTTGAATAAGGTAAGGGAATCCAACTTTTATCTGGATTTGATTTCAATGAATCAGGAGTGATTCAAGGGTGAATACATGCTCAATGGTTGATGTAGAGACATGTCTTGATTCAATCTCACCTTGCATACTTGTGAGTATGGGCAGTGAGATGAACCGCATTAATTGTGCTAATGACATAACCCGAAACTGACCTCAAAAGAAAATTATTGCCAAAGTCTAACATCCTTTATCTGATAATGATCTTTTCTAATCTTTTACGCACACACACTAGCAAACATGGGTTCAAATCACAGTTGTAATTTAGACTTTAGTTTCCACACTACTAGTGATTCAAAGACGCATACAGCCTACTGACAATTCAAATTACTTGTAAATAAGCAGATTAAAAACATAATAATTTAAACAATTAAGTAAGCATGACGCAATCATTTCCCATATGAGCAGTCCGTGACGTTTAGATCATTTCTGATGTACTATCATTTCCTCTTTTCTCAAGTTAACTTTGAAATTTTCTCCATTTTCTATTTTGTTTTTGATTTTGTAAAATATTTTCGAAAGTTAAAAGAACTATACATAAAACTTAAAAGAAAATAAAATTTAACTTTCATGAATTGAATTGATTTAAGAAAAACAAGTTTTTCACTCAGGATTGAACATTCCTATCAAGTTGACAAGATGCTCAAAACGGGATCGATCAAAAGCCTTTGTGAAAAGGTCAGCAAGATTGTCATTCGTGTGAACTTTAACAAGTTCAATTAAATGCTTTTCAGCACAATCACGAATGAAATGATGGTGAATTTCTATATGTTTAGTTTTGGAATGTTTCACGGTGTTATTTGTGATGGACATTGTGGCATTGTTGTCAATGAACAAAGGAGTTCCAGTGAAGTTCAAGCCGTAGTCTCTCAATTGCTGCTGAATCCACAATATCTGAGAACAACCACTCGCCGCAGCAATGTATTCTACTTCACAAGTTGAGACATAAACTGTTGGCTGCTTCTTACACTGCCAGGAAACCAGTCTGTCTCCTAAGAATTGACATCCACCAGAAGTTGACATTCTGTCAAGGTTACAACCGCCATAGTCTGAATCAGTGTAGGCTTTGAAGTCGAATGACTACTGCTTAGAGTACCAAATACCCAATCGAGGTTTCCCTTTCAAGTATCTGAAAATTCTCTTCACGGATATCATATGTGACTCCTTCGGTTGAGACTGAAACCTTGAGCACAAGCACACAACAAACATTATATCGGGTCTTGAAGCTGTGAGATACATAAGTGATCCGATCATCCCACGCTACAATCTGCAATCCACATCCTTTCCATCTTTGTCAGGATGCAGACCATGATTGACTGGGATAGGTGTGCCATAAGTACCGCTATCATTCATCTTGTATTTTGACAAGATGTCCTGCACATACTTAGTTTGATGTAGATAAATGCCATCCTCTCTTTGACTGACTTGCAGACCTAGGAAGAATGACAATTCACCCATGTTACTCATTTCAAACTTGGACTTCATCACCTGCTCGAATTCCCTACACATCCCTTCATTGGTAGATCCAAAAATAATGTCGTCGACGTAGACTTGTACAAGAAGAATGTCACCTCCTTCTTTCCTAATGAAGAGGGTCGAGTCAATCTGTCCACGGTCTAAAGCATTGGACAATAGATGTTTAGATAATGTCTCATACCATGCCCGCGGTGCTTGATGAAGACCATAAAGTGCTTTGTCGAGCTTATACACTTTATTGATATTATGCGGATCTTCAAAGCTGGGAGGCTGAGTGACATAGACCTCTTGATGAACTTTTCCGTATAGGAAAGCACTCTTCACATCAAGTTGATAGACCTTGGAGCCGACATATGTGGCATAAGCCAAGAACAGTCGAATGGCCTCAATTCTAGCAACCGGGGCATATACTTTCGTGTAATCCAAGCCCTCTTGTTGATAAAAACCCTGAACAACCAATCTTGCTTTGTTCTTCACAACCACATGACGATCATCCGTCTTGCATTTGAACACCCATCTGGTTCCAATTGGCTGAAAGCCTTTTGGCAAGTCAACCAAATCCCACACGTGCAACTTTTGGAATTGAGACAATTCATCTTGCATCGCCTCAATCCAACAGTTGTCCGCGAGAGCCTCCTTCACATTCTTCGGCTCTAACTAGGACACGAATGCAACATGCAGACATGTTTCCATGACACCAGTGTCAAGTATCTACGAGTAAAGACTAGTGTTCTCTGCAATAGTTCGATGACGAGTTTGAACACCGGCATGAGGATCACCAATAATGTTGTCCATTGGATGCTTCTTATGCACTCTCGTCTCTCGTACATTTGGTTCCTGAATTTCTGAATCGAGATTCGTGCTTAACTCCCCCATTTCCTGTGTTCTAGAAGAAGAAGATTCAATGTTAATTGGATCAGCTGGAGCTTCATTTCCTACAGTTGTGTTAGGATTAGCTTGAGCGTCATCTCCATCAACATGAACATCTTCATTGTTATCACTGTCATGAGTTCCAGATGCAGATGCAGCATTGGAATCAGGATTTACAATCGGTACAGTAGCACGAGTAGAGAAACTGGAGTCATCGCCGCCACCCAATAATTCATAAACATTTGCGGCGTCAACTGCAGATAGATCAGGAAGATTGAATGACTTGAATAGCGCATCATAATCAAAACCCCAAGCTGGACCTGTTGGTTCTGGTGGAATGCTGTGTTTACTGCAATCCACTTCAAACCATTCCTTGACAGTACGAGTTCCTATATTGTACACTCTCTTGCAAGGCGAGTTGGCAACGTATCCTAAGAAGATGCCTTCCACCACTTTTGCATGAAACTTAGACTGGCGGTCTTTGTACTGTAGCAACAAGGAACATGGACTACCAAAAGGAACTAGGTAATCAAGATTGGGAAGTCGATTGTTGATCAACTCGTAACAAGTCTTGTTGTGCCTCTTCACAACCAGAACTCTGTTTAAGATGTGACAAGCTGTATTAACTGCTTCTGCCCAGAATGTGACAGGAAGCTTTGCATCCGACAGCATAGTCCTTGCAATCTCAATCAGTGTTCTGTTCTTCCGTTCTGCAACTCCATTCTTCTGAGGTGTATACGGGGCGCTGAATTCGTGACGGATCCCCTTCTTGAGACAGAAAATTTCCATCAAATTATTCTTGAACTCAGTTCCGTTGTCACTCCTTATTCTTCTAACCTTCAGCTTGCAAAGAGATTCCAAGCACAGGATCATGTATTGAAGAATATCAGCAGTCTCGTCCTTAGTACCTAAAAAATGCACCCAAGAAAAACGTGAGAAATCATCAGTTACAACCAGACAGAACGACTTACCTCCAATACTCCTGATACTTATGGGGCCAAACAGATCCATGTGTAATATCTCCAAAGGGGTATCAATGGAGTTTTGGAGCTTGGGCTTGTGAGACTTCCGCTGCTGTTTGCCCTTTTTACAAGGCATACAGTCGACTGTAACGGTAAATCTCCGCTTAGGAACCCTGGTTACCAAACCGTTTCGGACAATATGGTTCATTTTACGATACGAAATATGTCCGAGTTTTCTATGCCACAAGATAGAGTCAAGCTCTGTCTCTTTGGTAAGCAAACAAGTAGCAACTGATGAGGTGGTTGTTTCCACGCTCATATCAATCTGATAGGTGTCATTTGTCCTTGGCGCTCTCATCAGAATCCAATATTCAGGAACTTCAAAACCAGGCTTGAGAATCAAGCATTCATTCTTATCAAACATCACCGAGTACTCCTTGTCGCACATTTGGGAGACACTCAACATGTTATGCTTCAGCTGCTCGCAAAAGTTGACATTCTCAAAACTGACACAACCATTTGATACCACGCCTTGACACGTGATACTGCCGCCTTTCTCTCCAGCAAAGGCCAGATAGCCGCCTCTGAATGGTTTCATGTCTTGAAGCAAGGCCATGTTTCCTGTCATGTGCGGGAGCATCCACTATCTACATACCAGCGGTTAGAGATAGTACCCTTCGGACGTCCCTGTACGAGTCACACAAAGAATTAGTTAGATTTGGAGACCCAAGCCATAGTGGTCTTGGGTCGTCCATCCTTTTCAAAATAAACTACCTCTTTTAACTCACAGTCGTGATGACTGTTCGAAATGGATCAATCTTTAAAAGAATTAGGACTAGGAGATTGAGAATTTTTAGATTTGGCAGTCCAGGACCTCTTCTTTTTCTTATCCGGAACAGTAGACTTTGGTTCAACAACAGTAGGTGAACTTGTGGAAGCTTCACCTGATTGAACTGAAGTAAGCTGCTCTAGCTTTCTCAACCTCTTATTCCTTCTCCTCCTCTGTGGCTTAGGGAGTTTCACCACAGGTTTCTCACCAGTACGTGTACTACCAGAGGTAGATACACAAGGTACAACAAGTTGCTTTACCTTTCTTGAAACAGATGGTTTGGCCTCAGATTTAATCTTGGGCTTTCCCATCGGTTTAACTGGTGGTTTCACCACATTTTGTTTTGGACATTTGGGAGGTTTCACTGATGGTAACTTAGGGATGACAGCCGATTGTGAAACAATAGGCCGTTTCCCTTGGTTTTTAGAAGGGCAGTTCACAAGAATATGACCAACCATACCACATTGAAAACAAGTCCTCTTGTCTGTGTAAGTTCTCCTGTAAGGCTCATTAGATCTAGCATTAGATGACTCGGCATTATGAGCAGGAGGAGTTGGTTTGTGAACAGGAGTTTGACCCGATACAAATTGGTTCTTGGGAGTATAGTATTTTTGCAATTTTTCTTTGTAACCAAGCCCAGAGTGAGCTGAAAAAGCCTCTTTCTTTACTTGATTAAGATTTTTATACCCCCCATAAAGCATTACCTTTAATTTATCATTAGATTCAATGATATCGGGTTCAGTTAAAATACAGTTATCACTATTAGTGATAATGTTTTTCTTGACTGTCTGTTCAGATAACAACTCCTCAGATACTACTCCTTCAGGGCAAGTGTTAACCGACCCATCATCAGAAGCAGTAAAGAACTCCTCATCAGATGCGGAGTTGGCCTTACTTGAGGAATCATCCCTTTTAGAGTAATCAACCTTTCCTGAGGACTCATCAAGACAAGTTAGATCAATGTCTACCAAGCTGTTGACAAACTTCCCGCTAACTGGTGGAGGAATGGCATTAGTACCCAACCCTAAGCCATTCATTTGCCTCACTACAGAGTCGTAGTGTTCCACCACAAAATGAGAGTTTTTCAACTTCTCATTAGAACATTTCAACTGCAAGATCTCATTTTGCAGCTTGTTAATTTCATTGTTCCTTTTCTCTAACCCCTTATATGCAATATCCAAGTGAAGCTGTTGATCGCTCATTTTTAGTGAATAATTACGTTTTTCCTTTTTTAATGTTTCAATTGAATCTTTAAAACGTTTTTCGTTTTCTTTATAACTTAGAGCTGCAATGCGAAGGGGTTTGACCTTGTCTTGAAGCTTAGAATTTTCATGTTTTAACCCTAGACATTTAGAACAAGAAATAACAGAAAAAGGATTAGAATCTACCACAGACGATGAACTTGTTGCTTCTCCAATGGCCATGAGGGCAATAGCAGTAGTAGATTCCTCTTGATCAGCTACAAAAGCTTCCTTTTCTTCAGCTTCCTTCTCCTCAGCTTCCTTTTTCTCAGTTTCCATCAACTCCTTGATCTCAGCCATGAGACCAACTTGAGTTTGTGTAATGATGGCATCTTCCAGATGAACACCCCAATCAAAGCTGTCGTCCTGTTGAGCTACCAGTGCATTAGACGTTCCACTTTGGCTTTGATTGTGGTTGTTTGAGTTGTTGTAGCCATGGCTGTTTCCTTGGTTAGGTCTGGTGAAACCCGAAGCTGGAGCTCTGTCTTTTTGACATTCACGAGCAAAGTGTCCATAGTTCAGACACTTGTAGCATTTGGCCTTGGATTTGTTAAAACCAACATTGGCATTAGAATGCCCGCCAATGAACTTTCTTCCTGTTCTGTTTAGGAAACGCTTGGCTCTCCTCAATATCATGGCCATATTCCATTGAATATCCATGTCCTCCATGTCATCAGGATCCACTTGATTGAAGTCTTCTTCTATTGACTCAGGATCTGTAAGCTTGCCACCTATGAAGTTCTCGTAGGCCAACATACAAGATGAAAATAGTGCTACATGATCTTCAGCTATTTTGGCTATAGCTGATTGGTTAGCTGAAGTTGTAGCAGGAGGATTTCTTGAGGTGTGTTGTTGATGAGATCCACAACATGATCCAGATGCATAGCTTGCATGACCACCACAACCAGTTGAGTGGTCTTCTTCAGTAGAGTTTCCAGAGAAAAGGGCAATTCCTGAGCCCGAAGATTTGGTTGTAGAAGACGTCCCATGATACATAAAGGGGTCTTGTATCTGAGGTCTTCCTGAGCTCTCCTTCTTTCTAAGGTTCATGTTATGAGCTTGAACCTTTCCAATTGCCTCCTCCACTGTCATTTCATAGAATTTTGGATTCTCTCTCATCAAGGTTTTGTACATTTCAAACCTGGGTAGCAAAGCATCTAGAAAATTTTCCACCAACTTTTCATCGGGATACTTGAGCTCAAAAGCTTTAAATTCTTTCTGCAGATGATAGAATCTAGAGATGAGGTCATCTAAAGACTCATTCTCCAAAAATCTGAAGCATTCATACTGCTTTCTGAGTAGATCCCATTTACTCTTCTTGATATCACTATTCCCTTTGAATCTTTTCTGTAACGCCTTCCAAAGATCCTTAGAGTTGGCATAATCCCTGAAGCTGTGGAACAACTCCCGAGTTAATGCCATAATGATTGAACCAAGAGCCTTCTTCTCTCGATCATAAGCTTTCTTTTCCTCTTCATCGAGTTTAGAGATAGGCTTAGGCAGTTCATCATCAACAAAAATGTGTGTGGGATGCTTATAGCCTTCTAGAATTGGAATCCATAATGAAGAATCAGTGTATGAAATGTAATGCTCAAAGTGTGCCTTCTAGTTAGAATAATCATTTACATTTAGCAGCTTTGGCGGTTTCTGAGGAGTACCGATCTCATTGTCATAGTTTAAAAGGTTTCCAAGGTTCTAAAAATTCGATATGGTAAACACTTAGTCAAATTTCAGAAAAATCAGAAACACTTGCGCACTAGATATTGGCCTTGCGCACTTAGAGGAATGGTCTTGCGTATTTAAGATTTGCTCTTGCGTAGTTGATAAGTACGCAGGTGTAAATGATAAGTATGCAGGATATAACTTAAGTATGCACAAGATTAGTCTTGCGTATTTAGTAAGTACGTAAGAGATTATTCTGGCGTATTTAGTAAGTGCGCAGCAAGACTATACTTTTTGCCAGATATGGTAAGTACGCAGAACACCTTTTCACCAACTCTCACCAAACTATTCCGGTCCTGGAAAACACACCGGAGATGGAAAAAATCGAACGGATGAATAATCAAAATGAGCCAAAGGGTCAGAAACTTGTTTCTCACCAACCTTTGATGCTCAAGACACTCAAAATACACAACAAAAGTCGGTTTTTGAGTAATTTTTGCTTCTAAAATAGTGCTCAAGAGCTACCCCTATTTTATCACAAAAACACCTCCTTTTGCTTGTAAAACTCTTTAGAAAACTCTCCAAACTCACTCACAACACTCGAAATCAAGAGCAAAGCTCTGATACCACTTGTAGGTCCCTCGGGTGTGGCGGATCGTCACATGCAAGTGGGTCTACTAGTCGGACCGGGTGCAGAATGCCCGTGACTAGGTGGAGAGTCGTACGAAACAAAGTAAACCGACAAGATAATCACTATAAATGTTCGTCTATTATAAACACTTGAAGTTTACAGAGAGAAGTTCTGAGATTACAAAGTTCTGCGTATTTTCTAATCTAAATGCGTACTTATCTACTGTCAACCATTCCTATTTATACATGACCTGATGCCTGCGCACTTAGCAAGTGCGCAGGACAATTTGCTCATGCGTACTTAGCAAGTACGCATAGGTATTCTTGCGTACTTGCTAAGTACGCAGGAACTACTTCCTGCGCACATACAAGTGCACAAAACACTTAGAGAAATCTGCAACAGTCAATATGTAAAAGTAAATACAACTCGATAATTAATACATACAGACACTTACAAACAAAGACAAATACATCCATGAAATTACTAAACTAAGACTCTAACTATCCATAATCTATCCAGAGTGTTTGTCACAGGAAAGTGCTTCAACAAAAACTTGATGTGCGTGAACTATATATATATATTTTAATTAAAGATTTTCACACAAATATGGGTTTTAAAAATGGTTTTCACCTAAACTAGACTACACACACAAACGCAAGTGTATCTATCGAGTGGTAATATAGAGTTGATAAAAACCGAGTATCAATCCGTGGACACAATTTTTACTACTGAATCCTTGTAATTAATTAAGCCGGGTAAGTTAAAATAGATATTTGTTTTGTTTTTGGAAATTTAACTTGGGTGACAACAATTGAAAATTTAAACATGGAAATTAAAATGATTAAAATAACAAGATAAAGAAATTATCATCCTAGTTTGGAATCCACTTTACTAATCATGGTGAAACATATGCATGGCAATTATATAATTATGTTAATGGTCGTTTAAGAGATTGGATTAGATTCCCGTCAAGGTGACTAACTCCATAGCTTTTAAGAAAGACATTAATGAGTATTTTACACAATATCCACTAAAATCTATTTTAATTAGATAAAGATTATATATTCTATTAACTTATAAAATTCTAAGATAAATTCATGCAAATATCAAGCTTGAGTCATCAGTACTTTAATTAACACAAATTTTGTCAAAGAAGTTTCATAACATTTATCGTTGATTTTCCAAACATGATTAAATAGGATGCATGCTCAAATGTTTATTTCATTAATTGTGGTTTCAAAGATCATTCAAAATACTTAGCCATGAAATTAAATGTGAAGATATAAAATCATGAATAAATGCTAATTTCAGAAGTTTTCCAACATGATATGATTTCACATTCATAAACCTATAACTATTCCATAAAACATTCAAGCATTCATGTCCATCAAGAGATTACCATAATATTATCATAACATTAACATAATACATGCCAAAATCATAAGTTCAACATGATTAATTAAAGCTTCATCTAACGAGGATGACAAAATATGTTTAGCTCATAATGAGCTTGCACATTACAAACAAATAGCAAGAACACATGCAAATCATAACAAGATCAGAGGATATAACCAAAGCATCAACTTGGAATGGTGTGGCGATGTTAAAGCTCCGTCTTGATTAAGAATGGATCTTCCAAGACCTCTAAAGAGGCTCAAAAGTCTGGTTCCCGAGTTCCAAAAGTGGGTATTTCCTCCAAAAGATCAAACTCCTTCAAATGCCAATAGCATTGGCTATTTATAGTGTCAGGAACGTTGAGCACGGCCCGTGCTTAGTGGAGCATGACCCCATGCTAGGACCACGTCGTCCCCGTCAACTTTTGTCATGAACGTACTTCATGGGTACTGGACAAGGAGTCGTGCTGAGTTGGGCACGGCCCCGTGTACACCTGGTCGGGAGACAATTATCCTTTTTGTCCTTTTATGGTTGAGCACAGGGGCAAGCCTGGTTAGGCACGGCCCGTGCTTGGCTTCTGGACTGTCTTTTTCTGTTGGAGTTGAGCACGGTGGCGTGCTAGGTTAGGCACGGCCCGTGCTCAGGCTACTGATTTGCCTATTTCTTTACTTTTCTTCGTGTTTCCGCTAGTTTGCTCGTTCTAGGCCAAATATTTCCTGAAAATACAATTTAAGCTAAATGAGTAACAAATCTAGTCAATATGTAAAGAAAATGACAATAATCGGGACGCAATTGATGTGAAATATATGGCTAATTTAGTGCACATTAAGTATCTTAGGTGGATTTCAAATATTTCAAGATTGTAACCATATATGGGATATATGAAGGCAAGATTCTAGCATAAGAATCCTAACAATCTATTGACATAAGTAAGGTTATCTAAAAGCTTTTTTGGAAGAGTTAATAAATATAAATTACTAACATTATCTCTAGTCCAAATA
Organism: Smallanthus sonchifolius; assembly: GCA_023525975.1. Lineage (NCBI taxonomy): Eukaryota > Viridiplantae > Streptophyta > Magnoliopsida > Asterales > Asteraceae > Smallanthus > Smallanthus sonchifolius. Next base: position 54,694,184 of record CM042033.1, on the reverse strand, counting down.
TTGCATTAGGACAAGATGAAAATAAAAGAGTTCATTTGGATTCATCTAAGAGATAATGAGTTATGTCAAGACTTTTATATGATGAAAGAATTTGAAATCAACTGTATCAGTATTATAATAGGAAATGCTTGAGAAGCATAAATTGGTAAACATCATAAAGAGTTATGATGAAGTGTTTTGACTAACAAGAAGAGTTCTTGGGCTAAGGATAAGATAATAAAGGTTGTGATGTCATATCAGTCAAAGGCACCTATCTGAAAAGTTAAGATATGAACACCAAAAGGGCGATCATTGAGAATGATTAATGCACCATAAAACTATCGAAGTTACAATGGAAGAGTTCCAATGGTAACTATGATGCAACATGAGATGTTGTAGTCTGGAAACATTAGAAGGCAGTATTCTGAAAAAGTTGAGATAGCTTCTAAGAGTTGGAAAGAGTTTCAAAGGGTTTTCCTTATGAGTTTCATTAACGGGATCATGAAACTTAGAGACACATTAAATAATGAAGATTGGGTCCTAGTTTGACATGCCCGTTGAACCAAATCAGAGTCTTAAGAGTTAAGACGCATGCTTGATCTGGATAGTCAAACAAGAAAGTAGGTCCATTAGTATTTGGAGTTTCCGCTTGAATGGTTACAGTTACATTAGAATGACTTGGATAATAACGGTTAATATCAAGACCATCATGTCACTGAGTTCAAGCTTTTAGTTCGTTTAGGATCCTTGAATAAATGGTTATTCTAAATTTCCGTAGTCGATTGATTTTATGGGAATAAAATCAAATCAAGACTATTGTGAATCAGTTGGTTTGTTCATTTAGAATGAAAGTCTAAAGAGTTGGAGACCAAATTCACGGATATTCATTAGAGAATGAATATTGGAAGTAACTTGCTCCAAACTACATCATGGATCACCATCGTAAGTGGATTTGAAAATGATATTGCCACTGTATCCTCAGACCTGAGATACATACCGGAGCTTGATTCTACGGAGGATTGCTCTTTGACATAGTCTAACGATGTTCTTTGACAAGGCAGTAATGAGGATTATCGTTGGGAGTATAATTTTATTTTAGTGATAGTTGTATGTAGTCAAAATGGAATTTTATTCCCTTACACTAGGAAGTAGGAGACATCTTTGGCACCCTCGTTGATTCAAACCGGTATATGTGCATGGCCATGCCCAAACTAAGAGTTTTATAGATCACTTTGATCTGGATCAAGAAGGAGAATGATCGAACTAAGAGCTTAATAGACCAGTTTGATAGACATAATCCCCTTTGTCGTATTTGAACATGAAGTCCATCCTAGCATAAGCCCTCATCCTGAAAGAACGTCGCCGCTCTTCTGTCAACACAAATCGACCAAATCCTTCATAGGGAATGCATACTCGAAGGCTATCATGTCACGTCGCAAGTATGCGCTGAAGTCTCCAGCGTCGGAATTCTGATCACACCATAAATATCTACCGATCAAGCGTTCAGGCAAACGCGTTCTGCATCATACTCCTAAATTTTCTTCCATTGTCTTCGCGCTTCGAAGTACCAAGATATATGTATAGGCATTTCATAAGAGCACCTCGTCGATTGTTTAGAAAAGCGTCAAATAACCTCGCACCTCCTCGATACATCAAACGTCGAGAAAAAACATCAAGAAAGAAGTACTCTACCAAAGCACACACTACGCGTCCTACTCACGACTATTCGTGTATCAAAAGGACACTTAACGTCAAGTCATAATAACAAAACATACTATGTTTAGTATATATAGTTATACAGTAACCCAAACTCCCGACTCGCATTACTGTCTATGTTCTATGTTAGGACATTGATTACCTTCCTTTACTACTTTTCCATGGACGGGCTGCTCTGACTGGCATTCATTTCCTTTCCTTTGTCCCATTCTCAGTTTAAGTTCAGACATTATCGCAAATGACTGAATCTCTCAAACTATGACTCTGATACCAACTTGAAATGCCCCAAACCGGGTAGGTCTCATAATTGGCACAAAACGTAACAAACATAGTTCTTAAACTAGAAATCAGAATCTATTACAGATGAAGTCTTAACTCAAACATTCATAATCCAATAACAATAACGTTGTTTAAAACATAAACTATCAGGAATGGGAAAATGTCAGTTTTCAGTAGTTCGGCCCGACAATCCATTGCCCTCGCGGCTCCTTTACTCATTCTTTCCATTTACCTTTACTACCTGTCGTGCATACTAAAAGTCAGCTAACGCTGGTGAGTTCTATCTTTACTTTAAACTGTAAACTTTCTTTAAATAGCTAGCTTTATGAAAGAATAAAATAAGCTTTCTTTCTTTACTTTAGAACAACTTTGCATTTGCCTTTACTTTAAAACTTTACAATGTTTCAATTTATAAAATTGTTCCGTTTCTATCTTTCATTTAAAACTTTACTTTTGATAGAACCGGTTAAGGTGTCCTCCTCGTGACAAGTGACTATAACATACTTTAACTATCACATATGGATCAATTTATGAGGAGAAGGTCCCTTTTCTCGCTTACACCTCAGGGTAAGACTTTTACTTTGTTGTGCCCATACCTCAAGGTGGGAGTTTCTTGCTTACACCTAAGTGTGAGACTTTCTACTTTGCTTACTCACACCTCAGGGTGAGACTTTCTACTTTACTTGCTCACACCTCTGGGTGAGACTTCTACTTTGCTTGCTTGCAGGACTTTTTACTTTGCAACTACTATGCAACTATTCAATTATACTACGTCACATAATATAATGTCATTGAAACACATAACATACAGACAAATAATAGATATTGTAAATCCCAAAAAAGTCGATGGATCCTCAAACACACAACCAAACAATATCAATGTCTCACACGTAGTAGGCGGAATCTACTCGTGTGGTGACTCAAGAAGAGGATTCAAAGTAAAAGCCGATTGTATAGATCGACAAACGCAAATTATAGAGAAAAATAACCCAAAGCCGCTAACGCTAAATGGTTAGAGGAAACATGCTTAAATACTAAGCTAAATACGACTAAGCCCATACTAAACATGTTCTCGGCCCTAATAGCCGGCTCAAACACCCAACCCGTGAACTCCTAGTTCACGATTTACACCCATAACTTTTGATACATAATTCTCATAATTCTAGGGTCTTACAATCTCCCCTTAGGATTATGCTATCAAACAAGCTTCAGAAGTTAATGTCCTCCAAATGACTTCCACTACCAGCGTAGAGCTTTTTTCGAATAATATCAGCAACTGCTCTAGTAAACACTTTGGCTTGTTGTTCAAATAAAGGCTCACTTCTGATTTGACTATGTCCCAACAACTTGATGTCAGCTTCACCAAATTTTGAGAGATCAAAAGGATCAAGTATTCGAAATTCCGTGTTTCCAGCTACAATCATAGCTTCAGCTGAAACGGGATCGTAAGACCTGAACTGAAAGTCTTTAAGTGAATTGACTGAAACCTTCTAATGAACAGGCACCATCTTTGTAGTCTTTGTTGCCGGCCAAATGACGTTGTACAAACTTTTACTAGTATGAGGGTCCTTAACACCCTTTGCTTTCTTCAGTTTAGACTCCGCAGTCTTCATACCAGCAAAATTTGGTAGGTATTGTTGATTCAAGAACTTGTAGAACATATATGTCTTGCTAACGTTTCCACTGTTAGTAAAATGTGCTTCATTTAACTCCCGGAGATCAAGTTTTGTCCAGGAGCTAAAGTCATTAGCACTCTTGTAATATTCCAGCCTTCCATTCTTTCTTTACACCACATACATGTTCTTCTCCTTATCGAATTGTCAAGATACAATTCCAGACCTGTCACCTCTTTTAGAATAGTAACTTTCAATGTTTGTAATGACGTGGGTCTCGGTAGGAGGTGTAGGTACACTAGGGTCTTCTACGGATCTAACTCGAGACATGACGTATCAAACATACAGAGTGCGGAATCCTACTGTATGCATGACTGTGTATACGAGACTATCACAATATTAACAATCAACACACGATGTAAATAATCTTCTCCTTGATTTCCACCAAACACAGAGTTTATAATACTTGAACACAAAATGACTGAACTCCTTAAACTAACATGTAAACTCCTATTTATAGGTAACTGTCACACCCCAACCGACGGCGGAAACGTCGGGGCGGGACATGTAGACTGTTCATAAGCTCATGGTTTACTAATAGTTGTAATAATTACACAAATGATTTCATTTCATAGCTCAAATAAACAATTACAACATTTACAAAAGTAATAAATACATGTATGTCTTTATTAAGTTTAAAACTAGGTCCTCAATCCTAAGTGAAGCAACTTGAAATCTTAACTAAAACATCCGTACCTGAAACATGATAAAATGAAAGGGTCAACTATAAATAGTTGGTGAGCATACATAGGTTTTGACACCACAAGTAAAGTTCAAATGTTTTGTGTATAATTCATATGATATATGGTTTATAAAGCATTTATGGAGAATCTAAGTTAAGCTAGTTGCACAAATGAAACCTTGTAACTGAAGGGCATAACAACACATGTTATCCTAATGTAAATGTAGGGCATAACAACACATGTTATCCTGATGTAAATGTAGGGCATAACAACACATGTTATCCTGATGTAAATGTAGGGCATAACAACACATGTTATCCTAATGTAAGTGTAGGGCATAACAACATATGTTATCCTGATGTAAAGAGGTAATGATTACACGAGTGTATTATGTATATGTAGCCTTAAAAAATAGCATTCAAGCATAAAACACAAATAAACACATATGATCATATTATAGAATTGTACGTGTGTAATTGCAAATAGTATTTGTTGTGTAATCATGTTTCACCCCAAAAATGAACAAAAGGAAAAAGGGGCTATGTAAACTCACTTGGAAGTTGTTTGTAGATCGCACGAGCAAAAGCTAGCACAAGTGATTTGCAAATCACAAGATTAACCTAGAGTTGAATTATATGAATTTGAATCAATATTATGCACAAAAGTCTAAGTCACAGTCTAGGGTTCAATGGGGTTTGAGTGTAGGGATTTGTACAAATGTGTTTGTGTTATTTCATGTAATGGATGTATGAATTGGTATTTGTTTGAATAAAGTTTGATATAAAATGTAAAAAAAAAATACTCATTGACTTAGGGTTTAAAATAATATAGATAAATAATAAATAAAATTCTTTTTATTTATTTATTTATTATGATAATAATGTGTCATAAAAAGGGAAGTGTAAATACATATTAGTATATATATATAATTAAGAAATTATGCCTAATATAATTTAAACCCTAAATTAATGAAAAAAAATGATTTAAACAAATAAATTCTTTTTATTTATCTATTTATTAGAATGGTATGCTTTTTTTGAAATATGGTGAATGTAATTATACATATTAGTATATATTTAAAAGGAGTTTTATTGGTTTAATTTGGGTTTTAACCCTAATATGCATAATTTAATGATTTATAAAAGTTTGATTATGAAATGATAGTGTATATATATATTTTTATAAAAGTGGGTAATGTAAAAGTATTAATTAAAAATAATAACTTTTTTTATTATCATAATTTATTTATGTGGTTCTAAAATCATTTAAATAGTGGAAATAACTTTTTTAATTCAAAAATCAGATTATTTTCACACTAAATAGTTCCAAATGGTTTTAGGTTTTATAAATTAATTTTTTTATAAATTAATTTGCTGATTAAACTGCTAAAAAAAATAATGTACACCACCCGGTTCGAACCCGGGTGGGTTCTGTGTGGACATAGCGTATTGCCACAGGACCAGGGGACTAAGCCGCGTACAGTTTCAAGTTGTTTGGATATTTAACAAGAACACAGCAGGGACCGAGTCCGGTTCAGGTACGCGTGCAAAAAGACCTCGGATGTGGGTTTCGAACCCACACCACCGGTTCCGATGGCGCAATGACTTAACCAGTCGGACCGGTGGTTTCGCTGGTCATACAGGGAATCCACAAATTTAAAAACGTTAATTAGATTGAAGGCTGAATTTGAATTCGGCAAGAACAGGCCATGAACCTTGCTCGAATTCGAACCCGATATGACCAGTCATGATGAATTAGTATAGGGCTAATGATATACACACAAAAGCGAATCAAATGATAGTAATCTTACCCGTTTTGGTTGGGTAACGAAGGCTGACGGCTAGAAGATCAGGGTCGATGTTCTTGGAACTTGATCGGAGGATAGAGGTGAAATGAGGGTCGAATGAAGGCTCAGAGAGTTTCTAATGATGATTTCGCAAGTGTGAGGTTACTTTGATTCGTCAAATCCCAACTTAAACGCATGATTCGATTAAGAGTTTGAATGTGACAGTTGTCGAATGAATTACGCGTCAAATTGGACGAATACTAATGAATTGACTCGTGCAAATGGTCTGTATTGATGCTAGGTCTGATTTCGCGTGATTTTCGGGATTGAACACGTTTAAATTTCATAATTAGGAAATGTTTTGGGCTCGGTTTGACTCTGAGGAGTCAAACCTGTTTTAATTTGAAAACAGCCGCGCATTTGATTTAATTGAAGCTTTAGGTGGGCTAGAGTGTGGTCTGTGATCGATTTCATACATATGGAAAGTCCATGACGAAGGAAATTGATCGATTCTCGGTCTTGATTCGCAAGGGTTTGGGGCTATTTGACTTTTTAAGTCAAAGTTGGTCAAGTTGGTATGTGTAAGGGTCAAAATCTGGGTTAAAGGTTCAAATTAAGGGTGAGGGTTCAATAGTGGGATTCAAAGGTTCAAATGAAACTAGAATGGGGTTCAAGACCCCTTTAATTGATTTAGATTCTTTTAAATTATTTATAAAAAGTTTATTTTTTATTTTTTTTTGAAATTTATATAAAAAGAAAGCTTAAACATCAAATGTTTTTAATAAAGAAAAAGTTTCGATTTTTATACAAATTTCAAAATGGTTTGTTTAACAAAATCCAATGGATTTATATACATATATATATATGTGTGTGTGTGTGTGTTTACAAATGATAAGAATAAAAGTTGAAATTTCGGAGTTGAAACATAATGTAAGTATATAGTAGAAAAAATAATATGTTAATGTGCAAGGTTAAAACCTTAAATTGATACGTGTTAATATGGTAATTAACGTGACACATTGTGTTTAAATAGATTGTGACAAAATAAAATTAGGCCGGGAAAATCATGGATGTTTCAGTAACACTTCTGCCACAAATACTAGGCCTAGGCGAACTTGTTAAGTTCCCCTATTACAAAACTTAACCAACATTACATAAAAACATAAAGACATATAAGATCTAACTATTACAAGGCTCATTGTCACACTTCTATGTCCTAACAGACTCCCCCTTGACAATAGCTTGATCTTCTGTCTTCATGCTGAACTCTTCCACTTCTCTGGTAATTTACTCTCCGCATATACTCCATGTTTGACACAAATCTCCAGCTGTAGGTCCCGATTTTAGACAAAATCACTCAAACGATCGATTACACACAGGCGGAATCTGTGTCTGTTTTAGACAAAATCACTCAAACGATCGATTACACACACACAGGCGAATTATGTGTGTATGGTGGTGAAACAGAGGTGAGAAACATATATGGTGATAATAACAGGCTAACCACACTCAGAATCAACACAAATATGTATGTAAATGTAAGAACAACATTTGAATAACTGCAAAAGTGTATTGATTCTTAAGAAACTATGAAAGAGAGAATGCAAGGGTTACAGTCGCTATCCACACCCTAAACATTCTCAAACTAGGCTATTTATAGTGAGAAGACAAGTATCGAAACTATGCTAACTGAAACTAGTAGTTTCGGTTGAGCATTTACAAGTGAAAGAACAAAACTGTCGAAACTCCCTATCTATCGAAACTACTAGTTTCGGTTGAACAACCTCAACTGAAACTAGGTAGTTTCGATGGCCCAGACTTGGACTAAAAACAAGAATTAAATGAAATGAAATGAAATTACAAGAAAATAAACTAAACTAACATTGTTCAAAAATACATTGATGACATCAGCTTACAAAAATACAAGACTCTACAATCTCCCCCTAAGCTGTTGCATCAATCTCACTAAGCAGTTGGCTCTTGACTTGGTTTTTGAAAGTGAGCTTTTGCATTAATAGTCACCACCCTTTGATAAGCTTTGGCATCAGCCTCATCATCTTCATGAAAGATCTTGATATGGTTGTTGAATAACACTTCAAGATCCTCAGGTTGAAATTTTAACACCTCCATGGGCTCAAATATTTGAATGTCTTCCTTTCCTTCACACTTGATAACATCACTTCCAGTGGTTGAGTTGTAAAACCATTTTCTAAAAATTTAAAGCTGGACTGGTACAGATTGTGGCAGTATGATGGATTTGACAGTCTCTGCCAGCTTGTATCGAAGGCTTACCCAAGGCTTCTGTGTTCTTGGATGAATCCTGGTTTTGGAGATAATTCTTTTTGGGAGAGTGGTTTTCATTGACCTGAAGTCATTGTCGGCTTGTTGTTGTAGGAGCAGCCCAAAGTTACGAGCCTCATTGACTTTACCTGGATTTTGAAGGGGTAATTTGGCTAGAGCCCTCAGATCATATCTAGGAAGGGAGTTGAACTCATGTGAAGTCTTGAAGTGTTCAACTCCTCCTTTATATCTTCTCACAATGTATAGAGACCACTCTTTATCAAACTTCCATCCAATTGGGGGTCTCTTGAGTTCTTGGTACTCAGCAAACCATTCGTAATGCTTAGGAAGCTCCTCAGCAGGCAACTTCCTCATCCATGGCCTTTTGGGGTCAGGGTATTCTGGATTAGGCTTGGCCACTGAAGTGGGTACATATGTGGTTATTGTGGCTTGATGTGTTTCCTGAGTAGTGCCTGTTGGCCCAACAGTGGTTTCACGCTCAACAAAAGCAATTTGAACGTTTAGGTCCTCTATCTCTGTGTCTGATAACGCCTCTATTTCATCTCCATTTTCAGTAAAATACCTGATCTTTTCTTCAGGTTCCTCTCCAAGTCTCACAATCTCAGGGAACTCATCAATAGTCCCGAAGTCATCAATCTGCTTTAGAAGTTCATCCAACTCATGATCTGATCCAACTTCTTCTTCATCTAAAAACACAACCTCAATATCTGTCTCTATGCACTTCCCCTGTTCTCTTTCAGCTCTTCTTTGACTCAGACTTGGTAAATGATATTCTGGTTCTTCTATCTTAACATCCAAAGAAGAATCAGCAGCATCAGTAGACTAGGGTACAATGCTTTGATCCTGAGATGTGGAGGAGAGTTACCTATGTGATGATTGTGCCAAAGAGGCTTTAATTTGTTCCACCAAATTAGTCACAGTTTTGAGATCTTGTTGCTGCTTGGAGATTAAATCCTGTTGAGTCTCCAGCTGAGTTTGTTGTACCTCTAGTTGGTTTTGTAAACCACCAATTTTGAGTTTCAGATCCTTAACTTCTTCCTTGCATTTATTCAGATCAGTTGTCAAACTTTCTACAACTTCATTTCTCTTTGCTACTTCAACTTGTAGCTTCTTCACTTCCAAGCTTAAGGATTTTACTCTTGGTACAGAAGGTAATGTTTCATGAATAGGTGATACAGATGGTGGAGTAGGTTGTGGTGATGGTTGGGGAGAAGGTTGTGGAGTGATGAAAGCATGAATGGGTGAGGGTGTTGGGTGTTCAGGTGCTTCAGATATTGATTTTGATGAGGTGGTGAGTGATTCTAGCCCAGTCTTGATTCTCTTTGCTCGGGGCTCTTCTAATTCGTAGTCAGATTCAGAATCGTCTTGTCTTTTTGATGAAGATGCATGAATTTCAGTTGCCTCCTCTGATTCAGACCGGTCAAATTCTGTACCATAAATTCCCTCGTCCAGAGTTCACTTAACTCAGCTTCTCCTTCTTCAGCACCTTGTACATTAGCTTCAACGTTCTCAACGATCACAGGAGGAAGTTGCACTTATTCCTCTATATTTGCTAGTTCTGGGTCAATGAAATGAGACTCCAAGATAGGCTGTTCAATCTCTTGATCAACATTCTGTACAACATTTGTTGCAGCCTCTTGGTTTTCCTGATTGCCTTGTTCTTGTTCTTCTTGTTTTGATGACGATGAGTCAATGACTTTATATCTGGATCTATATCAGGAACTTCTGGTTCTTCTTCTCCTATCACATGCCCAAAGAGTGGGATGTCCACAACAATCCTGTTAGATCTTGAACTAGAACTCTTCATAATTGCTGAGGGAGGCTATCATATGATCAAGAACAAGGATGGGTCCTTCTTGTTGAAGATTTGGTAGAATATGGTTAATTATCATTTGAAGAAATCTTGGGTACACAAGAAATTTGTCTCTGACTCTTCAGTAAGATTCTCTATCAGTTGTTTGAACACCAATCCAGAAAAATTATAATCCCTTCCTTTGATTAAGCCAAAAATAGCAGATGCCACCATGGCATTGGCAGAGTCAAATCCACCTTTTCTGATTGAGATGCAGTGAATGAACACATGCACAATATACCTCCAGTGAGGAGCAAGGAAAGTCTTTGTTATCTATCCACTTTCGAACTCACCTAGGTGACCCATTCTTCTGAAATATTTTCTGATGTAGAAACTAGGAAATTCCACAGGGGCTTCATGATTATTACCAAACTACAGTACCTCTCTGATGGTGGCCTCATAAAAGAGAACTTATTGATTTTGAATAGTAGCTCTGATGTGTTCCACATTGTCAATAGTTATTCTTGTTGTAGTAGCCCAGAATTGTCTAATAGTAGTTTCAAATACTGGCAGGTTGTGGCTAATTGCAAAATACATGTTTGAGTTAGCTAGAAAGTTGAGAACTGGCACAAAGTCTGCACTCTTGGGATCAACAGCATTTAGAAATGCACAAACATTGTGTTTCTTAACAAATAAAAGATCCATATCTGCAAAGAACAACATTATCAGAATATCAGAAATTTTTGACACTTAGAAAAAATTCAGAAAAGCCTGACCGAAACTACTAGTTATGGTTGAGAAACAACCTATCGAAACTCCATAGTTTCAGCATAGGTTGGGTATCGAAACAACTAGTTTAGGTAAGAAAAACTTGATCAAATTTGAAATTAAAGTTTTAATACCCAACCCTGATCAAAAGGCAGTCATACAAAGAGCAATGTCAATCAAGAAAAACTTATATACAGACATATATACTGATATAAACAGATTGAAACAAGAAAAAGTAATTAAAAGAAGGTAAGAAAGGGTCTATGAGTGTAGGGACTCCATCTTACCAAAATTTGTAGAGAAATATGCAAATATTTACAATAAAAGTGTGAGATTTTAACAATGGTGAGTTTATAAACAAATTCTAAGCATGAAACAACCCTAAATATGTGATTTCAGTCGTAACAAGGGTAAAATCGAAACCCTAGCCTTCGCTAAATGAAACAGTAACACCAATCTGAGAAATCGAACCTGATGATGGAGACTACGGTGAAATCAGATAAAGAACACTGATCTAGCAACCTTAAACCGATGAGATTAAGCTTAAGTGTGTGAAATTGAGGGTGTGAATGGGTTTCGGGGAGTGAGAGTGAAAGTGAGCATGAATATGTACCTGATTTTGAAGACATTTAATATATGCAGACAAAAAACCAGAATGCCCCTGTCGAAACTACTAGTTTCGATAGGGTAAGTAGTTTCGGGTGGGAGGATGTTTCAGGCGGTGGGATATAGTTTCGGGCAACATAAAATACATGATCAAAAACAAAGGAAAGACTTTCATATGTACACTACTTAAACAAGCTAATAAGGAAGATTAAAAAATTTATAATGAAAAATCCAACATGAGATCATGTCTAGTCAAAACCCTTGAAACACTTCATTTTGCACTCAGCTACTGTGAATCACTGAAGATAGCCGATATTTGTGCAAGATAAACCCGAACATTTGTTTGTATAATGTTTTCATGTGATTAAGTGGTACCATTTAAGCACGAAACACGGCGTACCCCACGTTTTGAAATAAAATGGTTTTGAAAGCCTATCAATCCTCAAGAAATACCCGCATTCATCTTATCATCTCTTACAGGTTAACCAGGGTACCATCTTGGTAAGTTAAAATCACTGCCAAAAGTAAGATAAAATCAAACAAGATATCAGAAGTTGTAAATACAAAAAATATCAAAGTGGATATTAAAAAGATACGAACATTCTAGGTCTTTGCGTAAGCAAAACAGAAGAAGCTGTAAAATTATCCAAGCAGATAGGAAAAGGTTGAACACTCGAGATCTTTGCGTAAGAAAAACAGACAGGGTCAAATCATCCAAGTGGATGGGAAAAAGATGAACTCCTGAGATATTTGCGTAAGCAAAACAGACGAGGTCATCGGCAGTAATTTTCGTTACTTTGACGGTCACCTGGCACATGAATCAGATTCCAGCAAGTAAGTATATATCTGATTGAATCAGTTTTCTTAGTTTAAAATGGGTTAGATGTTTAAAAAATTGGTTAAAACACACATGTACGATTGAGATTTAGATTTTCACACTACTAAAGAGTTATAACCATATGTCGGGCCTGCTGGCTATACCTCAGTAAGCACCATCTCTTATGGTCCATTGCATGTTCAAGAGGTGTGATCAGACTCTATTATTTCTCACAGGGTCGGATCAAATTTTCCAGAAATAAAAAAAATTCAATGCCACTTGTTAGACAGGGATTCAAAGACAGATGAATATATACGAAGCAATTCTTTTCTTTTTATCTTAAAACTCCAATTTCTCCCCCAAAAGACTTGCTTTATATAAAAATATAAAGAAAACAACTATTCAATAAAATAAAATATTTTTGAAAATCTTCCCGATTAACAAGTTTAAACAGAAAAGACAATATGCACAAAGGTTGCTGAAAGTTGATCATGCCGAGCATCTCCACCAATTTTTCAAATCTGACAGAATCAAAGGATTTTGTAAAGATGTCGGCGGTTTGCTTGTCGGTTTTGACTTCAATGATTTTGATATGTTTCTTTTCAACACAGTCACGGATGAAGTGATGTTTGATCTCAATATGTTTGGTTTTTTGAATGCTGAACGGGATTTTTGGTGATATGGGGAACGACGGTGTTGTCACAAAGGATGGGTGTCTCATGGAACGTGATCCTGTAATCAAGCATTTGATGGTGAATCCACCTCACTTGGGAACAACAAAGGGTTGCGACAATGTATTCGGCTTCGGCTGTGGATTAGGAAACGGTGGTATGTTTCTTACATTGCTAAGAAACAAGGTGGTTTCCAAGGAACTGACAACCCGCAGAGGTATATTTTTGGTCTAACTTGCATCCACTGTAGTCTGAATCCGAATATGCTAAAAGATCAAACATGTTATTTTTGGGATACCAAAACCCAAGTTTTGGCTTGTACTTCAAATATCTTAAAATACGTTTGACATAAATTAAATGAGAGAGTTTAGGATTAGCCTGAAAGCGTGCACACAAGCACACTGCGAAAATGATCTCTGGTCTGCAAGCAGTGGGATACATGAGAGATCCTATCATCGAGCAATAGAGGTGCTGGTCAACGCTTTCACCATCCAAATCAGGAGATAGACAGTGTCGAACTTCCATGGGAGTCTTGTAAGGATGAGAGTCAGTCATTTTGAACTTGGTCAGGATTTCTTTGACATATTTTTCTTGATGGATAAGAATTCTTGACTCAGACTGATCTACTTGCAAACCAAGAAAGAAATTCATTTCTCCCATATAGCTCATTTCAAACCTAGAATGCATCACTTCCACGAACTCTTTACACAATGAGGATTTGTGGATCCAAAAATGATATCATCAACATATATTTGCACCAAAATAGTATCCGCACCATCCTTTCGTTTAAACAAAGTTTGGTCAGTTGCTACTCGTGTGAAACCATTATCAAGCAGATGCTTAGATAACGTCTCATACCACGCACAAGGTGCTTGATACAGACCGTACAATGCCCTGTCTAGTTTGTAAACTCGGTCAGGATAGTTTGGATTAATGAAACCCGGTGGCTGCTTGACGTAAACTTCTTCTTGTACATTTCCATACAGAAATGCGCTTTTGACACCCATTTGATGAACTGTGAAGTCCATATAGGCTGCATATGTGAGAAAAATTTTGATGGCTTCTAAGCGAGCCACTGGTGCAAAGACTTCCTCAAAGTCAATCCCTTCTTCTTGATAAAACCCATGAACCACCAAGCGGGCTTTATTTCGAACTACGATTCCTCCTTCATCCTTCTTGTTACGAAATACCCAACGAGTGCCGATTGGGACTTTGTTCTTAGGAAGGTCCACCAGATTCCATACTTGTTGAACTGCTGCAATTCTTCCTTCATGGCCTCCACCCAACTGTTCTCAATCAATGCAGCTTTGATATTCTTAGGTTCAACTTGAGATATGAAGCAAGTGAGGAGACCGTCATTCATTGCTTCGGTGGCACTACGAGTTCAGACTCTCACATTGAGTGGACCAATGTTGTTGTCTGTAGGATGATCTTTGTGAACCCGTAGCTGTGGAATAATATCCTCTTCAAGGTTGTCTTCTAAATTTGTGATGTTGTTGTTGAAGCACTTTCCTGTGACAAACACTCTGGATAGATAGAGTCTTAGTCTTAGGTTGTCTTGTTTTTTTTTTGTAATTGTCTTTGTATGTAAGAGTCTTTATGTATTAGTTTATCGAGTTGTATTTACTTTTACATATTGAATGTTGCAAAATTCTCTAAGTGTTTTGCGCACTTGTAAGTGCGCATGAGAAAGCTCCTGCGTACTTAGCAAGTACGCAAGAACAACTCTGCGTACTTGCTAAGTACACAAGAGCATTTTGCCCTGCGCACTTGCTAAGTGCGCAGGCATCAGGTCTTGTATAAATAGGATAGGTTGACAGAAGTTAAGTACGCAGACATAGACGCAGGCATTATTGCAAATACGCAGATTGTAATCTCAGTGCTTATCTCTATAACCTTCAAGTGTTTATAATACAAAGAACGTTTAAAGTGTTTTCTCTTGTCAGTTTACTTTGTTTAGCTAGACTCTCCGCCTAGTCACGGGCATTCCGCACCCGGTCCGACTAGTAGACTCACTTGCATGTGACGATCCGCTACACCCGAGGGACCTACAAGTGGTATCAGAGCATTGCTCCTGATTTCGAGTGTTGTGAGTGAGTTTGGAGAGTTTCTACCGAGTTTTTACAAGCAAAAAGAAGTATTTTTGTTGATTTTTATGATAAAATAGGGGTAGCTCTTGAGCACTATTTTAGAAGAAAAAATCACTCAAAAACTGATTTTTGTTGTGTATTTGAGTGTTTTGAGCATCAAAGGTTGGTTAGAAATAAGTTTCTGACCCTTTGGCTCATTTGCATTGATCATCAGACAAATTTTTACCATCTCCGGCGAGTTTCAGGTGACCGGAAAAGTTTGGTGAAAGTTGCTGAAAAGGTGTTGTGCGTACTTACCATTTTTGGCAAAAAGTACAGTTTTGTGCGTACTTACTAAATACGCAAGACTTATCTCCTGCGCACTTATAAGTGCGCAAGACTGAACTTGTGCGAACTTAAGTTATATCCTACGTACTTACAAGTACGCAAGAGGAAATCTAAATACGCAAGACCATTTCTCAAGTGTGCAAGGCCAAAAATCAAGTGCGCAACTGTGTCTGATTGTTTTATGAAATTTGACTAAGTGTTCACTATGTTGAATCTTCAGAATCTTGGAACCTGTTAAACTACGATAATGAGATCGGTACACCACAGAAACCGCCAAAGTTGCTGAACGTGAACGATTATTCTAATTGGAAAGCACGTTTTGAGCACTACATTTCGTATACCGACTCATCGCTATGGATACCAATCCTTGAGGGATATAAGCATCCCACGCACATCTATCTTGATGAAACCATGCCCAAACCTATCTCTAAGCTTTCTAACGAAGAAAAGAAAGCTTATGATCGAGAAAAGAAGGCACTTGGTTCGATCACTATGGCATTAACTCGGGAATTGCTCCACAGTTTCCGAGGTTATGACAATTCTAAGGATCTCTGGAAAGCTTTGCAGAAGAGATTCGAAGAAAATAGTGACATCAAGAAGAGTAAGCGGGATCTTCTCAGGAAGCAGTATGAGTGCTCCAGATTTTTTGAGAAAGAATCTTTAGATGACCTCATCTCTAGATTCTATCATTTACAGATTGAGTTGAAGGCTTTTGAAAGCAGGTATCTAGATGAAGAGATGGTGGAAAATTTTTTGGATGCTTTACCACCCAAATTTGAGATGTACATAGCCCTGATGAGGGAAAATCCTAAATTCTATGAGTTGACAGTAGAGGAGGCAATAAGAAAGGTTCAAGCTCATGACATGAACCTAAAGAGAAAGGAGAGCTCAGGAAGACCCCAGATACAAGACCCTTCAATGTATCATGGGACGACTTCTACATCCAAGTCATCGGGCTCTGGAATTGCCCTCTTCACTGGAAACCCTACTGAAGAAGACCACTCAACTGGGTGTGGTGGTCATGCATGCTATGCTTCAGGATCAGGGTTAGGATCTCATCATCAACATACCTCAAGAAATCCTCCTGCTACATCTTCAGCTAACCAATCAGCTATAGCCAGAATAGCTGAAGATCATGTAGCACTATTCTCATCTTGTATGCTTGCGTATAAGAATTTCATAGGTGGCAAGCTTACCGATCCCGAGACGATTGAAGAAGATTTCAATCAAGTGGATCCTGATGACATGGAGAGCATGGATATTTAATGGAATATGGCCATGCTATTGAGGAGAGCCAAGCGTTTCCTGAACAGAACAGGAAGAAAGGTATGTTGTGCTCATATCTAGACGCGTGCCTAAGGCTTTATGTAACGACTGCCAGAAACGAGAAGTGAATCGTGCATCACGATCCGAAATAATAGAGATTGGCACCCCGTGCCGAGAGACTATTTCTTTCAAGTAAGTACGAGTAAGCTTTTCCATTTTGTCGGTCTCTTTGATTGCTAAGAAGTGAGCGGACTTTGTTAATCGATCAACAATTACCCATATGGTATCACATCCGGTAGGGGTTCGTGGTAATTTGGTGATGAAGTCCATGGATATTTGTTCCCATTTCCACATGGGAATTTCTGGTTGTTGCAGAAGACCAGAAGGCTTTTCATATTCAACTTTGACCTTCGTGCAAGTCAGGCAGTTGCTCACATAGGTGGCTATATCGATCTCCATCTTTGGCCACCAATACAGCACCTTCAGATCATGGTACATTTTGTCGGAACCTGGATGAATAGAGTAACGAGATTTATGAGCCTCATCCATGACTAGTTCCCTTAGGCTTCCGAATACTGGAACCCATATTCGCTCGATGAAGTAGCGAATACCGTCAGATTTGACCTCGATTTGTGCTCCCATAACGCGTGTACCTTCCAGCGGTAGGTTTTCCTCCTTCAGGGCTTCGAGTTGAGCACTACAGATTTTGTCAGGAAATCCGGGGTGAATAGTAAGCTGTAATGCTCGAACTCGTTTGGGCTTGGTTTCTTTTCGACTTAGGGCATCAGCTACAACGTTATCTTTACTCGGGTGGTACCAGATCGCACAGTCATAATCATTTAAGAGTTCAACCCAATGACGTTGTCGTATGTTCAACTCTTTCTGCTCGAAGATATGCTGAAGACTCTTATGATCGGTATAGATGGTGCATTTGGTACCGTACAAGTAGTGTCTCCATCTCTTAAGTGCGAAGACTACGGCTCCCAACTCTAGGTCATGAGTGGTGTAGTTTTTCTCGTGAACCTTTAGTTGACGTGAAGCGTATGCGATCACCTTTTCGCGTTGCATTAAGACACAACCCAGACCCTGAATAGATGCATCACAATACACCACAAAATCATCGGTTCCTTCCGGAAGAGCTAGAGTAGGTGCACTACAAAGTTTCTGTTTTACATGTTAGAATGCTGACTCTTGGTTATCGCCCCAGTTATAGGCTTTACCCTTTTGAGTTAACGCAGTGAGAGGTTGTGCAATTTTTGAAAATCCTACGATGAATCGACGGAAATATCCAGCCAATCCCAGAAATTGTCGCACCTTAGTCGGAGTCGTCGGTGCTGCCCAATTCTTGATGGCTTCTATCTTTGATGGGTCAACATGTATTCCTTTCTCATTAACCACATGCCCTAGAAACTGAACTTCCCGAATCCAGAATTCACACTTGGAGAACTTAGCATACAATTGTTCTCGCTTAAGTAATTCCAAAATTAGTCGTAGATGTTCCTCATGTTCTTCCTTGTTCTTGGAATAGATGAGGATGTCGTCGATGAAGACGATAACGAATTGGTCAAGGTAAGGCTTAAACACACGGTTCATGAGGTCCACGAATACCGCAGGTGCGTTAGTTATTCCGAAAGGCATGACGATAAATTCATAGTGGCCGTACCTTGTCCTGAATGCAGTTATAGAGATATCCTCTTCTCGAACTCTTAACTGATGGTAACCGGACCTAAGATCTATTTTGGAATAGAAGCTTGATCCTTGGAGTTCATCAAAGAGATCATCTATACGAGGCAAAGGGTAGCGATTCTTGATTGTGACTTTATTCAGCTCACGGTAGTCAATACACATACAGAAAGTCCCGTCCTTCTTCTTGACAAACAGTATCGGAGCTCCCCATGGTGATGAGCTAGGTCGAATGAAACCTTTATCCAACAATTCCTGTAACTGAGTAGATAGCTCTTGCAATTTACTAGTTGTCAGTCGGTAAGGTGCCCGAGCGATCGGTGCCGCTTCGGGTGCTAGATCGATTTGAAATTTGACTTGACGACGCGGTGGAAGACATGGTAGATCTTCAGGAAATACTCCGGATAATCACGAACGATTGGGATGTTGTCAACCTTCTTCTCCTCAGATGGCTACTCGGCTACGAGAGCCAAAATGGCAGTACGGTCTTTTCGAAGACACTTTCGTGCTTTCATGAAGGTCATGATGCCAACGACTGCACCAATCCTTTCGCCTTGGACAGAATGGTTTCTCCACTCGGGAGAGGAATGCGAACGATTTTATCACAACAACAATTTCAGATTGGTTCTTAGATAACCAATCCATATCGATGATCACGTCAAATCTGCCAAGTGTGATTGGCGTAATGTCAGTGTTAATCTTTTGACTAACTAATCCTAGCTTACATCCTCTAAGAATGGGAGTTGCTTTGGTTATTTGACCGCCCACTATATCCTATATTGTACATAGCTTCTAATAGGGTTGGAGCGTGACGCACTAATATGAAATCTGTGAAGTCATGCTGGGACTTCTGATGAGGCCCGTGCTTATGAGGTAAGCGTCAGTCAATGCAAAGGCTAAGAGGTTCATTTGTAGGAAAGATGTTAATGAGATATAGATATCAAGAGTACAAGGGATAGGATGTCTGTTTAAGTATTCGCGTTCAACTGATGATCAGTTAGATGAAATCCTTGTTTTCTTATGTCATTAGAACAACTGGATCGTTTTGTGAAAGAAGAAGCCCGTTTACAGAGTTTGATACCTTGGGGTATAAATCTAATTAATCTGAGGATTTGTCACCGGATAATGCATTATGATCAATTGGAATTTATTGTTGGAGTGTAAGGAATAACGTGTCAGTAGGAAGGAATTCTTCCAATTCCGCTTACATACTTGGTGTCGATGGGTTTACCATGAGTTTCTACTAGAGTTTCAATCGAGTTGGTTTCTATGGTCACGTTTGGATGAGAGTCTTGATTTACTAAGACTCTTACATGAGTAAGATAAAATGATGGATTTCATTAATGATAGTCCAGTGTGTCCGTAAACACCTTCAACTTAATAGTCGCGTCTATCAGTTGTTGAACGAGTTTAACTATACCAACTAGTCGTTGAGTTAAAGAACTTCTACTGATAGTGGAAGTTTAAGTTTGTAGATCACTGCTTAGGACCATTTATCCACACACTAGGCTTCACCAGGACTTACATGCACCTCAAATTACTATTACGTGTGCACCCGCAATGATAATTTGTTTTGAATGCTCACCCTAGTTCTCCCTGTCCTGTGCCAAAATGTCCTTTAGCATGTATTGTTGAGTACAGAGGGTTGTCAGATATGATAATTCATTGAGAAGCTCAGTTATCAATTATAAGTTAATCAACTAGGACTCATATCAGGATGAGTAGTCGGGAATCGTTTGATCCGAGTATTCACTCGAGTTGAAACACAATACGAGAGTCTAATCCAGTGGATTGTAGATGGGAACATGTAACAAACATGTACATGAAATGCGACTTCGAGAAATGAAACTAATTCATGAATACAAGTTACATGAAGCAACAAAGTAGCCGTCGTTTCAACTAAGTCAAGATAGGGTTTGAGTATGCATTGAGCAATGCGTTCTCTACTTTGTGGTCAATCTATTCTCATCATAATATTGACCAAAGAAGCGAGCCCATGGCTCAGGAAAGTGATGACATCTACGTGTCAATAGATTCTGCAATAATGCGTGTAACGGTCGGCCTTCAGTCGGCGTATTGTTGCTAGTGGTTACAGTAGGGACTCACCTTCGACGATCCCAATTCCCAAAGAGATATGTGTTAGTGCTGAGTGTCATCCATAACATGGACCTTAGAAAGCCCACCATACCCAACGAGTGATGGTGATGTAAGTGGCTCCTCCGAAGGCTCTGTCTCGTTGCCTTGGGACGAGAGTGGATGCTGTTCTGAAGATCCCCTGAGTGTTGCCACTGGGAATGATGATGCAATGCGAATGATGTGTCCCTTGCCAACTGAGGGTGAAACGGATGGTATTAACATGCCTGCACTGCAATGTATGTATATGTGCTATATGTATCAGGTATAAGTGTCTGTGCCGTGCAACTAATGTGTGAGGTTATAGTCTAGTATGCAATCCTAGTTCTCTATAACCAATGGCTCTGATACCAATCTGTCACATCCCCAAATTCCACTAACGGAGTTTTACCGTTTGGAAGGTAACACACCAGGATCTCAGTCATTAGTTACATCAAACGACACTATATAGGAATTAAAAGTCATAACATAAATGCTCAGGGTTAATGCGGAAGCGTAAACGTTAATATAAAATTAAAAGTAGTTACACGCAAAAAGCGTCAATCAATATAATTAAGTAAACTGTTTATCATGTATGAAATGAATGAAATGACAATAGGACTTCATGCATGTCCTAAGTGTGCAACCTATACCAAAGCGACCTGAGAAACATGTAAGAAAAGTGTCAACACGAGGTTGGTGAGTTCACAGGTTTCAAGTTCACAATAAGAGAGTGTTTGCCAGATTATGTACATTCACTATGCATATCTATAGGTAGCTAGCCTATGTTCATGTCTTACTAAAGCGCTCACAACCGAAGCTGACTGTTTGTGTTTGTATGCCTCCTGCCAGGTCTATCAACTCTGGCAAATGTGAGTAGGCTAACATTTCACCCGTTCGACCTCCAATCGAGTTAGTGCGACTAACGCGGGTGGGGCTTGTCAAACCCAGTAGTAATACTAAACATTACCTCGCTAAGATCAATATTAACGGTTCGATGTATGATGAGGAATTTCTCTGATAGTGTGTCACGCTTAGCCTCAACAGTAATAACATATGAAATACAATAATCTAAAATAGTTGTGTCATGTTTTCTCCCCCAACGGGAAAAACATGTAACATAATGTCTGTCTGCGTACCTATTTCTCCCCCACGGGGAAAACAAGTAAAAGTATGATAGTTTGTGTACATGTTTGTTTCTCCTCAACAGGAAAACAAGTAAAATATGTTTGTGTGTAAGCATGTTTCTCCCCCAATAGTAAAAAAGTAAAACGGGGCCATGAAACTCACCTGCGTTGCGTAGTAAGTAGTATCACACAAGTATGAGATTTAGAAACTCAAGTGTTAGCCTGCACGGCTTACGTATGCCCTAGAATTATAAACACATAAGTTAAAGATATATGGGATTTGTGACGATGACACGTAAGATCTGAATGTCCTAAAACATGTGTAGGACCAGCGAGTAGACGAACGTGTCCACGTGAATGAGGTTTTCTTAATTTAATAATTAAGATTAATACGTTACGCGTCGAATGTCTCGAATACGAATAATATTAAATAAACAAATAGTTTCGTACGTTTGTGCCTATAATAATGGCTTAAGAAATTAATATAACTTAATATGTTATTTTTAAGTTTAGAGAATTTCACATTTAATAAATATCGTGGCAAAAATAATAAATATATTATTTTTATTCAAGTATATAAACATGGGTAAATAATATAAATAATTATATTATTTATTAGTTTGAAAATGATACACGAGGTTTATAAACGAGGCGAAATAATATAAAAATATATATTATTTTATGATATGAGTCACGGGTTGAAAAAACAATATAAACATATTATTTTATTCGAAGTTGGGGTTGAAAATAATATAAATATATTATTTTAAAAGTGGATAATTAATATAAAAATAGGTTACAAATTCAAAACCGAGCCTACGATTGTTTTCCGAGTATAAAACACTTTAATATATTAATATAATAATATTAGAACAGATTGTATATAAAAATATAGTCTCAAAAGTGGCTAGAAAAATAAATGGTGCAAGTGAGGTTCGAACCCGGGTGTCACCTACACCAACACATCGACTTAACCACTCCAGCCCGCTAGGGAATCACAATAGAACCCAGATCAAATGGGTTTTAATCCTCAACTGTCGTGTGTTCTTCCCCCCATGAGATCCGATCCCGAATCCAACCTCAAATCCTTAGAATTCGATTACGGATGACCAAGGGATCAAAGTGGTTTGGTTCGTCAGTGGTAAGCGAACTTGTGGACGAGTTTAATTGCAAAATTATTAGGTTTAGGCTCGTTAAATTACAGATTGAATTGCCTAAACCCTAGATCAAAATACAAGATCGAATTGACAAACTCTTATATTAACAGATACTGAAATCATAGGGCTTTCAACCAGCAAGAGATTGCTAGTTAAACCATGTGATTTAATTTGGTTTAGGTGGCGATTAGATTAGGGTTCGATCAAACCAAAAATGTAAAGAACCCTAGAATTCGTTCGTCATAAATTCGATATTGAAAGACCGAATTAGCATAGGGCTTTTGATCAGTAAGAGATTACGAAACTAGTCACATGTTTTAATTGGATTTAAAATGAGTCTAAGATCAAAAACCCCAAATCCGTATATGAACAAACCCTAAATTTTGGATCAAGATCAATTCGATGTTATAAGGTTAAATTGATATGGGGCTTTCATTACAAAGATCATTAAGAGTCTAAAGGTATAAGTTAATTGCATTAAAACACGATTTAAGGTAGGGTTCGATTAAATCGGTTAACCGTGAACCCTAGAACCTGAATTTTGATTATACTGATGATATAACCCCAAATCATCATGGGGCTTTGATTCTAGGAGTGAAAACGTAACTGCGGAAGTGATTAGTTACCTTGCACGCTATCAGATTGATGGTGATTGATAAAAAGTCAGTCGCGACTAGCGTGGCTTTGTCTCCGGTGACACAGGCTTCGTTTTCCATCGGATTGGATGGTGTAACATGTTCTGAAGAGTGTGGGTGAGATGCGCAGGCGTTCAATTGCAGAGTGAATGATCGAAACGAACGAATTTGATGGTTTCATGCTTAGAAGTCGACGGTTACGGGTTTGAGGGAGTTAATAGGATTAATTCGCATGTAATAGTGATGTTAAATGCTACAATGATGATTGAACTCGCCATTTACATGCATTACAGTTACGAATTTGGACAATTATTCGGTTATGGATTTGAATTTTGGTCTAGATCATCACGAGTTTGACTTCAAAAAGTCAACGGAAGCAAAATCATTTGATTTTGACTTTTCCGAGTCAACATGCTTCACTTTAGGCTAATTCCAGATCTGGTCCCCGTAATTTAACATTAAATATTGACAGAATTGGTCCCTTGGGTTTAAGATTGAGTTAATTGGGTTATGATTTAACTGGATATTGCTAATGGTGTTAATCTTGAAAAGTCGGATTGTCACATACTTAGCAAGTGCGCAAGATAAGTCATGCGTACTTAGCTAAGTACGCAGGACCTGAGTCTGTGAGTATAAATATGTGATAGGGTTCTTAATTGAAAGATCTCTGAACAAGTTCTTGAGAGAAAACCTTTGTAATCAGTTGTTTGATGCTAATAGACAAAGTTTTATATACTTGTGTTGGTTATCATCGGATCTAGTCATCTTATTCAAGCTGATCACAGAGGATTCCGCACTCTGTTGATTGGTTTCATCTCCTATATGTAAATCGATCTAACACAAGGGGACCTACAGTTCAAGGCACATAACTGGCAATAGGTCCATCCTATCAGACTTCAGAAATGTCTATGGTGGATATGTTTCCTTTTGGAGTAATTCAAAGGGAGGGACCATCACTGGATAAGGAACTGTGTCCAATGAAAGAATGATTTTGGAGAAGGTGAATTTTGTGAAGGAATTGAAATTCAATCTCATGAGTGCATCACAAATCTGTGATCAGAAGCATTGGATGCTTTTCATAGATGAAGAATGTTTTGTGCTATCCCCTGGGTTAAGCAAACCCCCTCCTAAGAATATCTTGTTAACTGCTTAAAGAAAAGGCAATCTCTATGTGCTTGATATGAACAAGATTACACCATCTGGCAGTGTATCTTGTTTTCTATCCAAAGCATCAGTTGATGAATCTTCTCTATGGCATAAAATATTGAGCCATGTGAATGTCAAAACCATCTACAAGTTGGTAAGAGGAAATTTAGTTAGAGGGCTACCTGATAAAGAATTCCAATTTGAAGATCACTACATAGCATGTCTAAAGGGGAAGCAACACAAAAGTTCTCACAAGCCCAATACAATCAACTCAAATGACACTCCACTGCCGTTTCTACACATGGATCTTTTTGGTCCTACAAATGTCATGTCTATGGGCAAGAAGTCATACTGTCTGGTGATAACTGATCACTATACCAGATACTTATGGGTATACGTCTTGATAACTAAAGATGAAACTACTGAGATTCTCAAATCCTTCATTATTAAGGTTGAGAATCAAAGCAATCAAAAGGTTAAGATAATAAGGTGTGATCAAGGGACAGAGTTAAAAAATCAAACCTTAAACTGTTTTTGTGAAGGTAAAGGTATTCAAAGACAGTACAGTACCCCAAGAACTCGTCAGCAAAATGGAGTTGCTGAAAGAAGGAATAGAACTCTAATTGAGTCTGCTAGATCCATGCTAGCTGACTCAAAGTTGCCTCTTACATTCTGGGCTGAAGCAGTGAGTACAGCCTGCTATGTGCAAAACATAGTTCTCATTGTCAAACCTCACAACAAAACACCCTATGATCTATGGTTCAACAGAGTTCCTTACATTAGTTTTCTAAACCTTTTGGTTGTTCCTGCACCATTCTTATTACAAATAGAGTTCTCCCAAAATTTGGTGCAAAATCTGATGAAGGATACTTTGTGGGTCATTCTTCTCAATCCAAAGCCTACAGGGTCTACAATACTAGAACTCGGATCACTGAAGAATCTGCAAATGTAGAATGTAGTGAGCATGTTCCATGTAAACAGGGCAAAGGACCAGATTGGTTGTTTGATATAGAATCATTCTCTCAAGTATTTAAGCCTTTCATCTTCTCAAGTATGGAGTCTTCACAAGAGCAGGCCACCTCTTCAAATGATGACTACATAATGAGTTTCAATGATCCTTCCGTAAGACTCAAAAGACCATCTATTGATCCTCCTTTTGTTGCTAATGCTATTGAAGCAAGTGAAGCCAGAACATGTAGCTCAAATGTCACTAGCAGCAGCATCTCTGAACCTGACAATACAAATGATACCATTATTCATTCTACAACTGGCATAGAGGCACCTGCTGTAGATGAGGGTAATACTTCTGATGCTGTTGAAGACAGTTATGCATTACCACTGAATATGTTCCTGAAAAAAACCAAAGCAACCTTGACCAAGGCATACAGATTGATGTTGTACCAGCTCAAAGAATCAACAAAGAACATCCTCTAGAAAATGTCATTGGTCCAGTTCAACAAGGTGTTCAGACAATAAGAAAGACCCAGGAAGCAAATATATGTCTCTACTCCTGCTTCTTATCTCAAGTTGAACCAAAGAAGGTAGATGAAGCCTTACAACACAGCAGCTGGATTGAAGCAATGCATGAAGAACTGCTGCAATTTCAGAGGCATGAGGTGTGGAAACTAGTTAATCTGCCACCAGGACAAACTGCTATAGGCACAAGGCGAGTGTTCGGAAACAAAGAAGATGAAAGAGGCATTGTGATCAAGAACAAAGATAGACTTGTAGATCAAGGCTACACTTAGGAAAAGGGCATTGACTATGATGAAGTATTTGCACCTGTTTCTAGACTGGAGGTAATCAGAATATTCCTAGCACATGCTGCTTCCAAAAGCTTCACTATCTATCAGATGGATGTCAAGAGTACTTTTCTTTATGGGAAGATTAGTGAAGAAGTCTATGTTAGGCAGCCCCCTGGCTTTGTAAATCCTTTACATCCTAACAAAGTGTTTAAACTAGACAAAGCTCTATATGGGTTACATCAAGCTCCAAGAGCCTGGTATGAAACACTGTCAGGATATCTACTCAGCAACAAATTTAGAAGAGGAGCATTTGACCAGACTTTGTTTATCAAATATGAAGGGGAGAGATTCTACTGGTGCAAATTTATGTAGATGACATCATCTTTGGATCAACAAAGAAGAAATTATGCAAAGGCTTTGAGACCCTCATGCATTTAAAGTCTGAAATGAGTTCAATTGGTGAACTAAACTTCTTCTTGGGTCTTCATGTTAAACAAGTCCAAAATGGGATCTTCATCAGTCAATCCAAATATGTCAAAACATCCCGGAAAGATTCAAACTGGCTAATTGCACTACTACAAGGACTCGAATTCAAATGAATCATCAATTGTCCCTAGATAAAAATGGTCAAGACAGTGATCAACATCAATACATGGCAATGATTGGATCACTCATGTATCTAATTGCATCAAGACCAGACATCATGTTTGTTGTAGGTCCTGATTTTATAGAAAATCACACAAACAGATCGATTACACCCACATACAGGCGGAATCTATGTGTATGGTGGTGAAATAGAGGGTAGAAACAGAAATGGTAAAGATAAACAAACAAACCACATTGGAATCAAAACAAATATGATATGAAATTATAAGAACAACAAATGAAAAAACTCCAAATGTGTATTGATTCAGAAAACTATGAAAGAGAGAATTTCAGGGTTACAGCCGCTATCCACGCCCTAAACATTCTCAAACTAGGCTATTTATTGTAAGTTGACGGGCATCGAAACTATGATCACCGAAACTAGTAGTTTCGGTTGAGCATTAACAAAAGAAAGAACCTCATGTCAAAACTTACCATCTATCGAAACTACTAGTTTCGATTGAACAAACCTCAATTGAAACTAAGTAGTGTCGATGGCCCAGACTTAAACTAAAAACAGGAAATTACATGAAATGAAATTACAAGTAAATAAACTAAACTAACATTGTTCAAAATACATTGATGACATCAGCTTACAAAAATACAAGACTCTACAATCTCCCCCTAAGTTGTTACATCAATGTCTTCAACTCTCACTAAGCAGTTGGCTCTTGACTTGATTTCTGAAAGCGAGATTTTGCATTAATAGTCACCACCCTTTGATAAGCTTTGGCATCAGGCTCATCATCTTCATGAAAGATCTTGATAAGGTTGTTTAATAACACTTCAAGATCCTCAGGTTGAAATTTTAATAGCTCCATGGGCTCAAATATTTGAATGTCATCCATTCCTTCACATTCAATCACAGCACTTCCAATGGTTGAGTTGTAAAACCATTTTTTGAAATTCTGAAGCTGGACTGGTACTGATCGTGGCAGTATGATGGATTTGACAGTCTCTGTCGTTTTGTACCGAAGGCTTACCCAAGGCTTCTGTGTTCTGGGATGAATCCTGGTTTTAGAGATAATTATTTTTGGGAGAGTGATCTTCATTGACCTGAAGTCATTGAGGGCTTGTTGTTACAGTAACTGCTCAAAGTTATGAGCCCCATTGACTTTCCAGGATTCTGAAGTGGTAATTTAGCTAGAGCCCTCATATCATATCTTGGAAGGGAGCTGAACTCCTGAGAAGTTTTAAAGTGTTCTACTCTTCCTTTGTATCTCCTCACAATATATAAACCCCTCTCATTATCATACTTCCATCCGATAGGGGCTCTTTTCAGCTCCTGGTATTTAGTGAACCACTCATAGTGCTTGGGAGGCTCCTCTACAGGCAACTTCCTCATACAAGGCCTGTTAGGTAGGGATATTCAGGATTTGGTTTAGGAGCTTGGATTGGTTCAGTTGGGGTGCATTCAGTGGGTGTTGGCTCAGTGTGAGTTGTCGTTTTCTCATCGAGAATTACAGGCTTCACAAGATCAACTTGCACATTAGATTCTTCTTTGTCATCATCAGGTAGTGCTTGGATCTCATCTGCTTGATCTATAAAATACCTGGTCCTTTCTTCAGACTGGTCTCTGGTGGTCATAATCTCTGGATAATTATCATTGATCCCATAGTTGTCAATCTGATTCAACAGTTCATTCAACTCATGGTCTGATCCTATCTCTTCTTCATCAAGAATTACAACTTCAACATTTGATTCTTTTCCTTTTCCTCTTTCCCTAGCAGCTCTCCTTTCACTAGCTGATGTGAGATCACATTGTGTGTCTTCAATTTTTACTTCCATAACTTCCTTTGATTTGGTAGCAGGGCCAGTAAAGATAGTCATTGTAGACTCAGGATTTGTTACAAAGGTAGGGGAAGAAGGTCCACCAGCAAAAGTGGTCTCCCCCGGAGCTGTGGAAGCAGTCTCTTGATCTGATGACTTAACCAAAGAATCTTTCAGTTGGTTTACCAAGTCGATCACAAATTTTAGGTCTTGTTGTTGTTGTGAGATTAATTTCTGTTGAGTCTCCAGCTAAGTTTGTTGTACCTCTAGTTGTTTTTGAAAACCACTAACTTCTAGCTTCAGATCTTTTACCTCATCTTTGCATTCACTCATATCAGTCTTTAGGCTTTCTATAACTCCATCTTTTTTTGTTACTTCATTTTGTAGCTTCTTCACTTCCAAACTTAGGGATTTGAGTCTTGGAACTGTTGGAGATGTTTCATGAGCAGGTGATATAGGTGGTGTTGGTTGAGGGGTAGGTTGTGGAGTGGTGGAAACATGGATAGGTGAATGAATGGGTGTTAGGTGTTCTGGAACTTTAAAAAGTGATTCTGATGAAGAGGTTAAAGACTACAGCCCTGTCTTGATTTTCTTGGTTAGGGGTTCTTCTAATTCATAGTCTGACTCAGAATCAGCTTGTCTTTTTGATGAAGATGCAGGAGGTTATGTCTGCTCCTCATATTCAGACTCATAATCTGACCGATCATATTTTGTACCATAGATTCCTTCATCCAGAGTTCCACTTGACTCAGCTTCAACGTTCTCAACAATCATAGGGGGAAGTTGCACTTGTTCTTCTATGTTTGCTAATTCTAGGTCAAGGAAATGAGCTTCCAAGATAGGTTGTTCAACTTCCTGATCATGAGGAATTTTAGCTTCAACCTCCTGTTCTTCTTCATTCACACCTTGATCTTGCTCAATTTCTTCTTCTTCCTCTTCAGATAATGATGATTCAACTTGTAGTTGTGGATCCATATCAGGAACTTCCTCTTCCACTTCACCCAAAATGTGACCAAACAGAGGAATATCGGCAATCACTCTATTGGTTCTTTTTCTTGAACTTTTCATATAGCTTAGGGTTTTGGCTGTCATATGATCAAAAACAAACACATGAGCATCTTGTTGCAGGTTAGGATGAATGTGATTGATAATGATCTAGACAAACCTTGGATAGACTAAGAACTTTTCTTTAACCCCTCCAGTCATGTTTTCCTTTAATTTCCCAAAGACTAGTCCAGAGAAGTTGTAATCCCTTCCTTTAATCAACCCCAAAACTACAGATGCCACTATGGAATTAGCTGAATCAAAACCACCTTTTCTGATAGACAAGCAGTGAATAAAAATGTGTACGATGTATCTCCTTTGACTTGGAAGAGAATTCTTAATGATTTGTCCACTCTTGAACTCATCAGGGTGACCCAATCTTCTAAAACATTCCTTGACATAAGAACTTGGAAATTCAACAGGTGCTTCAGGATTATCATTAAAGTGCAACACCTCTCTGATAGTAGCCTCAGACAGTAAAACTTTTTGATTGTGAACTATGGCCCGGATGTGCTCCACATTGTCAATGACTGTTGTTGTTGTATCCCAGAATTGCCTTATGGTTGTTTCAAAGACGGGTAGATCATGGCTTATAGCAACGCTTAAGTTGGAGTTGTCCAAAAAGTTAAGAACTGGTTTAAAGCCTGCACTCTTAGGATCCGCTGCATTCAAGAAGGCACATACATTGTGCCGCTTTACAAATAAAAGATCCATATCTGTGAGGAACATGATATCAGAATATCAGAAAATTTGACACTTGGTAAAAATTTCAGATGAGCCTGATCGAAACTATTAGTTTCGGGTGAAGAAACCATATCGAAACTACTTAGTTTCGGGCAGAGCTTGGGTATCGAAACAACTAGTTTCGATTGAAAACTGTTCAGATTTTGAACATCAATTTTTCGAAGCAAAAGACCCTTTTATCGAAAAAACTAGTTTCGTTGCCCAAACCCTGAACAAAATCACACAATCAAAACAGCTTAGAACCTATAAACAGACTTAATGACGAAATCAAACAAAGCAAAAGCGTCAAAAACTAAGTAAAAAGGAAAGAAAAGGAGCCTGTGAGGACCGAAACTCCGTCTTACCAAGGTATCAACTGTAATCTGCAAAAATACACAATAAGATGTGAGATATCAACAATGGCAATCTTGTAAGCAGGATTTAAACCCTAAGCAGCCTTTAGAATGAGGTTTCAGTTGTAGAATTTTCAAAAAATCACACCCTAGATTCAAAAGACAATTCCGCCCAAAGCAAATAAGAATTGATACCTGTTGGTGATGACGACGGGGGAAATCAGATGAAGCAATACTGATTTTGCAAACTTAGACTGATGAGATTCAAGATTTTGTGTGTGAAAGGGATGGTGTTAAGGGTTTCGGTGAGTGCGAATGAACTTCGCATGAAGAAGAAATCAGATTATGAAGGCATTCAATTTTCACTTGAAAAAAGACTAAAATTCCCCTGTCGAAACTACTAGTTTCGATAGGGCAAAGTAGTTTCGGGTAGTTTGAGTAGTTTCGGTTGACATGAAATACTTGATCAAAAACAAAGAAAAGACTTGCATATGTACACTACTTAAATAAGCTAATAAGGAAGATTAAGAACTTTATATTGAAAAAATAAAGGTAAAAACCAGATAAAAGATATGAACACTTAGCCTTAGAAAAGATCCAACGTGAGATCATGTCTGGTCAAAACCCTTGAAACACTTTGTTTTGCAGTCATCTACTGTGAATCCCTGAAGATAGCTGATATTTATGCAAGATAAACCTGAACATTTGTTTGTACAATGTTTTCATGTGATTAAGCGGTACCATTTAAGCACGAAACACGACGTACCCCACACTTTGAAATAAAATGGTTTTGAAAGCCTATCAATCCCCAAGAAATACTCGTATTCATCTTATCATCTCTTACAGGTTAACCTGGGTACCATCTTGGTAAGTCAAAATCACCGCCAAAAGTTAGATAAAATCTCACTGGATATCAGAAGTTGTAAAAAGAAAAATATCCAAGTGGATATTAAAAAGGTACGAACATTCTAGGTCTTAGCATAAGCAAAACAGAAGAAGTCGTAAAATTATCCAAGCGGATAGGAAAAGGTTGAACACCCGAGATCTTTGCGTAAGCAAAACAGACGGGGTCAAATCATCTAAGTGGATGGGAAAATATGAACTCCCGAGATCTTTGTAAGAAAAAACAGACGGGGTCATCGGCGGTAACTTTTGTTACTTTGACGGTCACCTGGCACATGAATCAAAATCCAACATGTAAGCCTATATCTGATTGAATCAGTTTTCTTAGCTTAAAATGGGTTAGATGTTTCAAAAATCGGTTCAAACACACATGTACGATTGAGAATTAGAATTTTCCCACTACTAAAGAGTTGTAACCATATGTCAGGCCTACCGGCTATACCTCAGTAAGCACCATCGCTTATGGCCCATTCCATGTTCAAGAGGTGTGATCAGACTCTATCATTTCTCACAGGGTCAGATCAGATTTTCCTGAAACAAAAAATTCAATGCCACTTGTAAGATAGGGATTCCAAGATAGATGAATATATACATAGATAATCCCTTTTTTTTTATTTCTTTCTAGACTATACAAAGCAATTCTTTTCTTTCTATCTTAAAACTCCAATTTCTCCCCCAAAAGATTTGCTTAAAAAAAATAAAGAAAACAAATATACATAAAAATAAAATCTTTTTGGAAATCTTCCCGATTAACAAGTTTAAATAGAAAAGACAATATGCACAAGGGTTACTGAAAGTTGATCATGCCGAGCATATCCACCAATTTTTCAAATCTGGCAGAATCAAAGGCTTTTGTAAAGATGTCAACGGTTTGCTCGTCGGTTTAGACTTCAACGATTTTGATATGTTTCTTTTCAACACAGTCACAGATAAAGTGATGTTTGATCTTAATATGTTTAGTTTTTGAATGATGAACGGGATTTTTGGTGATATGGGGAAAGGCGGTGTTGTCACAAAGGATGGGTGTCTCATTGAATGTGATCTCGTAATCAAGCATTTGATGGTGAATCCACCTCTCTTGGGAATAAAAAAGGGCTACGGCAATGTATTCGGCTTCGGTTATGGATTGGGAAACGGTGGTCTGTTTCTTACATTGCCAGGAAACAAGGCGGTTGCCAAGGAACTGACAACCCCTAGAGGTGGATTTTCTGTCTAAGTTGCATCCCCCGTAGTCTGAATCTGAATATGCCAAAAGATCAAACAAGTTATTTTTGGGATACCAAAGCCCAAGTTTTCTCTTGTACTTCAAATATCTTAAAATACGTTTGACTGCAATTAAATGAGAGAGTTTAGGATTAGCCTGAAAGCGTGCACACAAGCACACTGCGAACATGATGTCTTGTCTGCTAGTAGTGAGATACCTGAGAGATCCTATCATCGAGTGATAGAGGTGCTGATCAACACTTTCACCATCCAAATCAGGAGACAGACAGTGTCGAACTTCCACGGGAGTCTTTTAAGGATGAGACTCAGTCATTTTGAACTTGGTCGGGATTTCTTTGACATATTTTTCTTGATGTATAAGAATTCCCGACTCCGACTGATCTACATGCAAACCAAGAAAGAACTTCATTTCTCCCATAGAGCTCATTTCAAATTTAGCACGCATCACTTCGTCAAATTCTTTACACAACCGAGGATTTGTGGATCCAAAAATGACATCGTCAATGTAGATTTGCACAAAAATGGTATCCACACTATCCTTTCGTTTAAACAAAGTTTGGTCAATAGCTCCTCGTGTGAAACCATTATCTAGCAGATTGTTAGAAAATGTCTCATACCAGGCACGAGGTGCTTGATGGAGACAGTACAATGCCTTGTCTAGTTTGTAAACTCGGTCAGGATAGTTTAGATCAATGAAACCTGAGGGCTGCTTGACATAAACTTCCTCTTGAACCTTTCCATACAGAAATGCGCTTTTGACATCCATTTGATGAACTGTGAAGTCCATATAGGATGCATAGGCGAGAAACATTCTGATGGCTTCTAAGCTAGCCACTTGTGCAAATACTTCCTCAAAGTCAATCCCTTCTTCTTGATAAAACCCCTGAACCACCAAGCGGGCTTTGTTTCAAATTACGATTCCTCCTTCATCCTGCTTGTTGCGAAAGACCCAACGAGTGCCGATAGGGACTTTGTTTTTGGGAAATCCATTAAATTCCAAACTTGTAACTTGCTGAACTGCTGCAATTCTTCCTGCATGACCTCCACCCAACTGTTCTCAAGAAAGGCAGCTTTGATATTCTTAGGTTCAACTTGAGATATGAAGCAAGTGAAGAGACCATCATTAATTGCTTCGGTGGCACTATGAGTTCGGACTCCCACATTGAGTTGACGAATAACGTTTTCTGTCGGATGATCTTTGTGAACCTGTAGCTGTGGAATAATATCCTTTTCAAGGTTGTCCTCCAAATTTGTGATGTTGTTGTAAGGAAAAACAGGTTCTTCCATAAAAGGATCTTCAATAGAGGATTGTGGAGCAATATCCACTATTGGAGGAGTTTCTTCCTCAACAGTTTCACTTGTTGCCAGAGAGTCCGAAGAGTCTTGAGTGGATTCAGCATTAGCAATTGCAGTAGGAACATCTATATGTTGACTTGACGACGAAGAGCTTGAAGCGGTAGAGGTACCTAGGATATTCACAGACATAAGACTATTAGCTAAGACAAATATGTTACTGAATTCGGGAAGATTAAATGATTTAAACAAAGAATCGGCATCAAAAGCCAATCAGGACCTCTCCAGTGTCCGTATGATTGCTTTCGTGCTAGTTGAAATCAATGGACTCCAACACAATCCTTCGTCTCTTGTTGTAAACACGAAAAGCTCTTTAATTTGGAGAGTAGCCCACAAAGTAACATTCATCAGCTTTGGCTTCGAACTTGTTCAGCTGATCCGAAGTATTCAGCATTGTACAAACACACCCAACCTACTTGAAGAAATCAATAACAGGCTTGCGCTTGTACATAATTTTATAAGGTGTCTTGTTAAAACTTTTGGTGATAAGAACTCGGTTTTGCATAAAACATGCGGTATTAACTGCCTCGGCCCAAAATGTGACAAGAAGCTTAGAATCAACGATCATAGTCCTTGCTGCTTCTATCAACGTACGGTTTCTTCGTTCAGCTACACCATTTTTTTGTGGAGTACGAGGTGCACTGAACTGCCGAGAGATACCCTTACTTTCATAGAAAGAATCTAGAATGGCATTCTTGAATTTTGTGCCATGATCACTTTGAATAGTCTTCACACTGAGATTAAACAGATTCTCAATTTGTAGCAGATGAATCTTCAGAGTCTCTGGCGTCTCATATTTCTTCGCCAGGAAGAATACCAAAGTAAATCGAGAGAAGTAATCGGTTACCACAAAGCAGTAGGATTTCCTTCCATGACTCATGACACTCACAGGACTGAAGAGATCCATGGCAAGCAATTGAAGGGGAAGGTCAATGTAGTTAGTGGTTTTGGGTTTATGAGAAGATTTGTGTTGCTTGCCCTTGGAACAAGAGAAGCAATGTTCCATGGGTGAGAAGTCTTTTTAAGGTAAACCGGTGACAAGGTTTCCTCGAACAAGGCGGTTCATGGTCTTGAAATTCATGTGTCCTAATTCCTGATGGGTTATTCATATCCAGATTGACTGTATTGAATCTTCGAGGGGCACGCATGAGGATTAGATCTTCGGGAATAACCACTCCAAGCTTCAAAATCAAACATTCTCTAGAGTTAAAGAGGGCACAAAAGTCTTTATCACAAATCTGTGACACACTCATCAGATTATACTTAAGCCATGGGACGAAGTTGACATTATCCAAGCTATTTACACCATTGGACACTGTTCCTTGTCCTTCAATCTTTCCTCCTCTTGGATTGCCTGCAAAGGCGATAAAATCTCCGTCTATTGGATGGTAATTTTGCAATAAAGAAAAATGACCAGTCATATGTCTTGGGCAGCCACTGTCGACATGCCAGATATTATCTCCAGTACTTCTCGATTGCCCCTACACAAAATGAATCATTTAAACATTGGTACCCAAGCCATCGCTAACTTGGAACTTCTTAATTTTGCAAGATGCTTCTCGAAAATCATAGTCAGAATCCTCCTTTAATGTAGGATCAAAAAGATCATTATTTTTAACTTTCCAAATCCTTTTCGACCAATTTTTAGCATTTTTAATCCTTTTACGTCGCAGATCTCTACTATGTTGTGATTTAGAGAAAACATTTGAATCACATTCAACTGAATTTTGATTAACAGATGGTACATTTTCTACTTTGAAATGATATGTAGACAATTTAAATGTCTTGAAAACATGATTGGATTCCCCACAACTAAAACAAACTTTATCACATGTTGGCTTAGCCTGATAATTGTCATCACAAGATGATGAAGATGATTGTGATGTTGAGGCATCAGAACTAGAGGCAACTCGCTCTTCAAAATTTCTTTCTTGAAGACTTTGATCTTCCTTTAATCTGAAAAATTCCAAATTGCTCATTGTTTCTTGTGGAATGTCAGTCACAACAACTCCTAGACTTTTAAATTTTGCAATACAATTCATAGCATTAACAGATTTAGGGACAAACGGTAAAGCATTCTTAAATTTAGAAATGTCATTTCTTAAACTGTCATGCTTAAAAGGCATAGGACCAAAATATAAATTTTCAACATGTTCACAAATATCTGGTTTTGACACGGACATATTATTACATTCATCCGACTCAAGTTCATTTAAAACATTTCCTTCAGTAGAACTCGCATCACAATCATCTTCGTAACCTACATAATCTGACTCTGCATAGGAAGCAAAACTGTCAGAATCTGAAGTCTTAACATAATCATCAGCAGATAACTTGCAAACAAAAGGTGTGGGAACATGAGGAGCTGGCAAATCGACAAATCCACCAGACTTGGAATACGGTGGTGGGTGTGAGTTATACCCAATGCATTCTGTGACCTTTTTATGAATTTGGTTATCAATGATCCCGAATAAAATTTTCTGATCCATTCCCATGTGTTCAACTTGAAAATTTGCCTTTTTAGCCTTTTGAAGTCTTTTAGTTAAATTTTGATTATTATTCTTTTATGTAGTAAGTTGTACAATCTAAGATTGGTTTTCTCTCAGAAATATCACTAATTTTCTTTAAGTACAATTTCTCATTTTTAGCCACAGAATCATACATCACCTTTATGTGATCTCGTTCATCGACCAAGGCCTGGTTGATGAATCTATAATTCTGAATTTCATTTAAACAAGATTTAGCACTACACAGTCTAGACACTACCTCAGCTGGTACGACGGTGAGATCCTCAGCTAGTTCAATCATGACACATTTCTCCCTTTATTCAATGTCTGCCATCAGTGCCTTGTCAGCTGCTTCCCCTTCTTGATCTCCCCAATGATAGTGTCCATCAACTTGATAGACCAGAGCTGTTGAGCTGAAAGTTATAGTGGATTTGGGAGAGACGACAACTTTCTTTCCAAATGAGTTCTTCTTCTAATGCTGCTCCATTGATGATGACTCTTTTCAATTTCTTGCAAAGTGACCCAGCTGGTCACAGTTGTAGCATCTCACTTTTTGGATGTCAAACCCTAGAGTCTTTCCTTGCTTGAATCTATCCATCCCAGTCCTTTTGATGAATCTCTTGGCTCTCAGAGTCAGCATGGCCATGCACCAATCAATATTCATTTTCTCCAAATCATCCGGGTTGATTTGCTCCAAGGCATCACGTTGAAAACTGACCGGTGTCAGGTTTCCAGAAATCAGGGCAACATAGCACGACATGAAGGCAGTCATGATAAGCGGATACTCATTGGGGATCATAGTGGTTGGCTTCTGAGAGGTAGATGAAGTAGTAGGCTGAACTCCAGAAATTGAAGGTGGGACATTAGTGTGAAAGTATGCCATTGTAGTTTTGTTGGATGAAGTGGAAGAATCTTGACCATTAAGAAGAGCTGTGTTTCCAGACTGATTAGTTGGAGTGACAGCACCCTTCTTTATCTCCAATTCATAAGACTCCAGAATGTTGTAGAGTTCTTGCTGTGACAAGTCACTTAGCTTGTAAGTTTTCTTGATCATAATTCGTTACATATTCCATTCCTTGGGCAATGAATCAAGCAGCTTCTTGTTTAACTCAACAGTGGGATGCGCAGTTTGTTAGAACTTAGTAGTCCATAGAAATCAATTATAGACTAAAATAGCATCTCTAAGGTTTTCGGTCGAAAAACTAAGATTTCTATCAAAAATGTTTTCAACCGAAAATACTTTTCGATCGAAATTCTTTAATAGTATAAATATGTTGTCTTTTGTATTTTCAAGTAGAGATTTCACTTTTTGTATTGTCTGATTTAGAAGTATCCTAGTGAAATCAGAGCTTGTAGTTGTTGATTCAAAGTGTAATTACCAAAGATAATCAATGGAAATCATTAGTTTGATTGTGCACTTCATGATTGTGGCGTTTCTCATTCTAGTTCGTGTTTTGATTCTATTTTATTGGTGTTGATTGATTTCTGGATTGTTTCCGCCTTTCCAGAAGCTGTTTGAAGATTAGAGACTTGAGTATCAAAGGATCAGAAGGGATTACAAGTGGTATCAGAGCTGTTGGTTAAAGCTCTTGGTATTCAAGAAGTTTTTCATCAAAATTCGATCAAATCAGAGTGTTTTTATGTGCCATTGTTGTACTTTCAGAGTTAAAAGAGATGGAGATGAATTCTACACTTGGTTTGGAGGCTTGATTTTGGATTCGGATTGTTGCAGATAGTTTTTGGTCAATCGAAGTGTTTTTGGGAGGAATTGCCTGAAAAGTCTGTTTTGAAGGAGTAGAAATCTACTTTTCCATCGAAAAGTTGTTTGGCCATCATTTTTTGACCGAAAAGTGTTCAAAATCTTCATAAGTATCCGATCTCCTGTGTTCGAAAGCAAAACTTTTCGACCGAAAAGTCTTGTATGAAATAGTTTTCGACCAAAAAATCCTGAGTTGGAAGTTTTCAGTTTTTGACTAAGTATTCAAAGTACAAGTTTAAGACGGCTGGTAAGGTTTACGATACTGAAAGAGTTGTGGGAAAGTCGTCACCGATGCTGAAGTCAATCTCAGAGTTCTTAAACTGGAAAATTATTATGAAAGCATATTTCAAGTTCACTGAGCATACTCTATGGGAGTCAATTTCAAAAGGTCCTCATATACCAAAAATTATGAATGTTGATGGGTTAGTTCCTATTGCAGATCCTGATTTGTATTCCGAGAAAGACAAGAAGTTGATTGAGAGAGATAACCGAGCTTTGGGATCAATCATCTTAGCTCTTCCGACTGAATTGTATACAAATTTTGAGCAACATGAGACTGCTCAGGGATTGTGGAATGCATTATGTCTAGGGTTTGAAGGAAATGCAGCACTGCAAGAAAGCCGAACTGATCTTCTGTTGAAGCAGTATAATAACCCTGAGTGAACAAGTCACAAGGTTTACTACTATGATTAACAGACTAAGGAAGATGGGTGTCAAGTTTGAGGAGTATAATTTATGAAAGAAGCTGCTGGATTCATTACCAGACTGCTGGAGCATACCATGTATGTTGATCAAAAATACTATGCCAGATTTGAATAACATGTAACTTGATGATATTATCTGCTTGCTTGAGTCATATGAGCTGGATGCAAAGAAACGAGAGTTGAATAATCCACACAAGCCAAATGGTTCGAGTTCAGCTAACGCAGCTCTGTTTTCTAGAACAAGTGATGGAAGCAGTGGCTCTAGGTCTGAAAAGGGTAAGGGGTGCTGTGAGCATTCTTCTGGGGAAAAGGGAAAAGCAACTAGTCAGATTCCTGAGGATCAAATTACATTATTTGGGGCATTTATGAGTAGCTACGATGCATTTGTTACTAGAAAGTTACAACCATCTTTTATGGATGCTGAAGATCTAGTGCAGATTAATCCTGATGATTTGAAATATATGGATCTACAATGGCAAATGGCTATGATTGCAGTAAGGGCTAAGAAGTATCTTCAGAAAGTTGGAAAGGATAAGCTGCAATTCAGAAAGAAAATTTGTTTTGACAAGGCAAAGCTGAGATGTTATAACTGTCAGCAACTTGGACACTTTGCTAGAGAGTGTCAAAAGGAGAAAAAGAAGAAATCTGATGGTAATGGAGTGAAGCTAATCTAATTGATCGATGAGGATGAAAAGTCAAAGAAAGCTCCAACAGCCTTGATGTCAAAACAGCTCCGCAATTATAAATGGGAGTCTGAGATTGGTGATGCCCAAGAAGATTTCGATGAAGCCTTGATGGCAGAAATTGGAGTATCTGAAAAGGAAGAACCAAGTGATTGTGCTTTGAAATCTGGTGATAAAGGCAAAGCAGAAGCTTCTACCTCTGAGGAAAAGTCATCTGACAGTGAGGTAACTTCTGATGATGATTCATTCATATACTCTTCTGACTGTATTGAGAAAATGAAGAATTCTCATGCAGCAAACAAATTCTTGATTGCTGAAAATGATAAATTGAAAAGGGTAAATAAGGAATTAAAACAGAATGAGGTCACCTACACCAGAAAAATCAATGCTTTGTTAAAAGATAACATGAACTTCAAAGAATACTTAAACAAAAAGGATGTGTTAATCAAAGATCTTATAGACAAACTTATTGCTGTCCAATCCGATCTTATCAAAGAAAGGGTTTTGATTTCTAAATGGGGTATGCAAAGAAAAATCTTAGAAAAATGTGTTGATAAGCAAAGAAGTTGTTTTATTAAAGATGGTGTTGGTTACAAAGCGGTACCTCATCCTGATCATTTCGAACCATTTCCTGAACCTCATGTTTCAAATGATTTACTTAGAGATAATAACTCTAATTTTCATGACTTATATGTTAGTGCAGCAAGTAACACAGGTCTTGTAGATGAGAAGGTTTCAGTTGATGATGTGAGGAGTTTTAATGAATTCAATAAAGTTTGTGTGAGAGAAACAATAAGGGATTATAGACAATTTATGGTTGATACATTGTAAACAAGTTGGTTAAGTCATGTGCTAACAATGGTTTTGATGTAAAAAGTTTTTCAGATTCTGATAGTTCATATGTTTCTGCTTGTTCTACTAACTCTGTGTGTGATGTTTCTGATTGTATGTCTGAGGTTTCTTTTGATTCTACTTTCTTTGATAAAGTGGTGCATACAGCGAGAGAGTATATTCCAATTCAGATGAATTTGGAAATCCATTAATACAATATTATGTTCTTTCTCATGAGAGGCCAAAGAAAAATGAATTCATAGTTCCTGAAAATCACATCCTGACAAGTGAAGGAGAGAATGTGAAGTCTGTAAAAATTAAAATCAGTACACCAACAGAGAGTCAAAAAGTTAGTGGAAGGTCAAATCAAATGAATGTCAAAGGCAAATCAAATGATGTCGAAGACCAGTTCATTGACGTCAAAGATAATCCCGTTCAAAGTAAAGGGAAGTCAGTAATAAGTCAAAGTTCAATAGAGCGTGAGAAATGAAAATCCATGTTTGAAGTAGGCGAATATTCAAAGTCAAAGACAAAGTCAAAGTTTAAAAGTCAAAATTGTTTTACTTCTGGTCAAGTTGGACATTTTGCTAGAAATTACAAACATAAGTCAAGTGAGTCAAAGGGTACAATAAGAGAACAAAAAGCAATATCAACAAGTGGTTCAAGAAAGCATCTGTGAATGACAATGTGGTTGAGCCCAGAGTGAATCATTGTTACAGTCGCGATTACTTGCTTTCTAGAGATCATAGTGAACTTTATTCAAATGCTTGTCATGATTATGTGCTACCTAATTTTATGGACAAGAAGGTCCAAAACAGTCCAATATATGTGAAAAAATCAACCAAACCAAGCTATTTTGATAAAGAAAAATTCAATAAGAAATATGGGTAAAATGTTGGTTGTTTTTGGAAATTTAAAATTGAAACTTCACATATATTTGGAACAAAGAATGTTCAGAATTTGAAGGAACAAGTCGTTGTGACTAAGACTGTAAAAAGTCAAAGTTAGCCGGGGTCAAGGATGATCTGGGTACCTGTTTCTCATTAAGTTGTCTTGAAATGTGCAGAGTCAAACCGGGAGGACTATTAATAATGCCTGTCATGTTGATAGCGGTTGCTCAAGGCATATGACGGGACAAAGAGAGATATTGAATGATTTTCGATCCTTTGAAGGTGGTTTTGTTGCTTTTGCTGGAGAGAAAAAAAGGTGGTAAAATAGCTAGTCAGGGAACAGTTTCAAATGACTTAATAACTCTTGAGAAAATCAATTATGTATCACAGTTGGAGTTTAATCTGCTAAGTGTTTCAAAAGTATGCGATAAAGATATACCGGTCCATTTTACAGCAAAGGAGTGCCTATACTTAAAGCCAGGACCTGAAGAAATGATATTAATGAGAGCTCCAAGAAAGTTCAACACTTACGTGCTGGATATGAACGACCATTCTACACCAATGAGCGTTTCCTGTTTGTTGTCAATGGCCACTGGCTCAGAGTCTTATCTGTGGCATCGTCGAATGGGACACGTGAATTTGAAAAATATGAACAACTTGGTTCATAAAGACTTAGTGCGTGGATTACCCAGAAAGAAATTCATTATTCAAGAAAGTTGCATGTTATGTGCAAAGGGAAAATATCACAAGAAGTCCAATCCAAAGAAGACAGTGACAACATTTACTCGACCTTTATTTCTTATTCATATGGATTTATTTTGTCCAGTTCGAGTAAAGAGTATTGCGAAGAAATCTTACTGTCTTGTTATCACAGATGATTTTTCAAGATTTTATTGGGTGTTCTTCCTTGCAACAAAGGATGAAACACCTGAAACAATCGTCGAATAATTAAAGCGTATTGAAAACATCTGTGATAGCAAAGTGTCAATTATTCGCAGTGATAATGGAACAGAGTTTAAGAATAAACTGATAAATTTGTTTTGTGCAAAAAAAGGCATAACTCATCAATTTAGTGCAGCAAGGACTCCGCAACAAAATGGAGTGACTGAAAGAAATAATAGAACTTTAATTGAAGTTGCTCGTACAATGCTTGTGAATTCAAAATTGCCCATTATTTTCTGGGCTGAAGCTGTAAACACATCGTTTTATGTGTTGAACAGAGTTCTCATGGTGAAGCAACATACAAAGACTTCTTATGAGTTGTTTTTCAAAAGAAAGTTGTATATCAAGTTTTTCAGAGCATTTGGAAGTTCGTGCACACTTCTAAATAAACAAGATTCTTTGCCAAAGTTTGCTGCAGTTGGAGATGAATGTTATTTCTTGGGATACTCGCTTATCAAAAGGCTTTCAGAGTTTATAATAAAAAAAACAAAGATTGTTCAAGATTCGTATTATGTGGAGTGGCAAGAGTCGTCTATTTCTCCTGAGCAAAATGGGCCAGAATGGTTCTTTGATGCGGATATAGTTTTCAAAGCTTTTGATCAACAATCTTTATCTGATTCTGATGGTGAAAGTTCTTCAAATACAGTTGATGAGTCAGTAACAAGGATTGATCAAACTATTAACAATTTCTTGGTTGGTCCACAAAAAGTAATGATTCAAAGTGAAAACTCTGAGGATGTTTCTAAATGTTGAAGCACTTTCCTGTGACAAATACTCTGGATAGATTATGGATAGTTAGAGTCTTAATTTAGTACTTTCATGTATGTATTTGTCTTTGTTTGTAAGTGTATGTATGTATTAGTTATCGAATTGTATTTACTTTTACATATTGACTGTTGCAGATTTCTCTAAGTGTTTTGCGCACTTGTATGTGCGCAGGAAGTAGTTCCTGCGTACTTAGCAAGTACGCAGGAATCCTATGCGTACTTGCTAAGTACGCATGAGCAAATTGTCCTGCGCACTTGCTAAGTGTGAAGGCATCAGGTCATGTATAAATAGGAATGGT
The DNA here is from genome assembly GCA_023525975.1 of Smallanthus sonchifolius. Lineage (NCBI taxonomy): Eukaryota > Viridiplantae > Streptophyta > Magnoliopsida > Asterales > Asteraceae > Smallanthus > Smallanthus sonchifolius. Next base: position 54,650,428 of record CM042033.1, on the reverse strand, counting down.
TGACAGTAGATAAGTACGCAATCATAGGCATTCAGATTAGCAAATACGCAGAAGTTTGTAGTCTCAGAACTTCTCTCTGTAACCTTCAAGTGTTTATAATAGACGAACGTTTATAGTGATTATCTTGTCGGTTTACTTTGTTTCATAAGACTCTCCACCTAGTCATGAGTATTCCGCACCCGGTCTGACTAGTAGACCCACTTGCATGTGACGATCCGCCACACCTGAGGGACCTACAAGTGGTATCAGAGCTTTGCTCTTGATTTCGAGTGTTGTGAGTGAGTTTGAAGAGTTTTCTACAGAGTTTTACAAGCAAAAGGAGGTGTTTTTGTTGATTTTTGTGATAAAATAGGGGTAGCTCTTGAGCACTATTTTAGAAGCAAAAATCACTCAAAGACCGACTTTTGTTGTGTATTTTGAGTGTTTTGAGCATCAAAGGTTGGTTAGAAACAAGTTTCTGACCCTTTGGCTCATTTTTTATTGTTTATCCGTCTGATTTTTGCCATCTCCGGTGTGTTTTCCAGTGACGGGAATAGTTTGGTGAGAGTTGGTGAAAATATCTGGCAAAAAGTATAGTCTTGCTGCGTACTTACTAAATACGCAAGAATAATCTCTTGCGTACTTACTAAATACGCAAGACTAATCTTGTGCGTACTTAAGTGATATCCTGCTTACTTATCATTTACTCATGCGTACTTATCAAGTACGCAAGAGAAAATCTTAAATACGCAAGACCATTCCTCTAACTGCGCATGGCCAATATCAAGTGCGCAAGTGTCTCTGATTTTTCTGAAATTTGACTAAGTGTTCACCATGTCGAATCTTCAGAACCTTGGAAACCTTTTAAACTATGACAATGAGATCGATACTCCTCAGAAACCGCCAAAGCTGCTAAATGTAAATGATTATTCTAACTAGAAGGCACGCTTTGAGCATTTCATTTCATACACTGATTCTTCATTATGGATTCCAATTCTAGAAGGCTATAAGCATCCCACACACATTTATCTTGATGATGAACTGCCTAAGCCTATCTCTAAACTCGATGAAGAAGAAAAGAAAGCTTATGATCGAGAGAAGAGGGCTCTTGGTTCAATCACTATGGCATTAACTCGGGAGTCGTTCCACAACTTCAGAGGTTATGACAACTCTAAGGATCTTTGGAAGGCGTTACAGAAAAGATTCGAAGGGAATAGTGATATCAAGAAGAGTAAACGGGATCTACTCAGGAAGCAGTATGAATGCTTCAGATTTTTGGAGAATGAGTCTTTAGATGACCTCATCTCTAGATTCTATCATCTGCAGACTGAATTGAAAGCTTTTGAGCTCAAGTATCCCGATGAAGAGTTGGTGGAAAATTTTCTGGATGCTTTGCCACCCAGGTTTGAAATGTACACAACCCCGATGAGAGAGAATCCAAAATTCTATGAAATGACAGTGGAGGAGGCAATTGGAAAGGTTCAAGCTCGTAACATGAACCTTAGAAAGAAGGAGAGCTCAGGAAGACCTCAGATACAAGACCCTTCTATGTATCATGGGACGTCTTCTACAACCAAATCTTCAGGCTTAGGAATTGCCCTCTTTTCTAGAAACTCTACTGAAGAAGACCACTCAAATGGTTGTGGTGGCCATGCATGCTATGCGTCTGCATCAGGTTGTGGATCTCATCAACAACACACCTCAAGAAATCCTCCCGCTACAACTTCAACTAACCAGTCAGCTATAGCCAAAATAGCTGAAGATCATGTAGCACTATTTTCATCTTGTATGCTAGCCTACGAGAACTTCATAGGTGGCAAGCTTACAGATCCCGAGACAATAGAAGAAGATTTTAATCAAGTGGATCCTGATGACATGGAGGACATGGATATTCAATGGAATATGGCCATGATCTTGAGGAGACCCAAACGTTTCCTAAACAGAACAGGAAGAAAGTTCATTGGCGGGCATTCTAATGCCATGGTTGGTTTTCACAAATCCAAGGCCAAATACTATAAGTGTCTAAACTATGGACACTTTGCTCGTGAATGTCAAAAAGACAGAGCACTGGCTTCGGGTTTCACCAGACCTAGCCAAGGAAACAGCCATGGCTACAACAACTCAAACAACCACAATCAAAGCCAAAGTGGAACGTCCAATGCACTGGTAGCTCAACAGGACGACAGTTTTGATTGGGGTGTTCATCTGGAAGATGCCATCATTGCACAAACTCAAGTTGGTCTCATGGCTGAGATCATGGAGTTGATGGAAGCTGAGAAAAAGGAAGCTGAGGAGAAGGTAGCTGAAGAAAAGGAAGCTTCTGTAGCTGATCAAGAGGAATCTACTACTGTTGTTGCCCTCATGGCCATTGGAGAAGCAACAAGTTCATCGTCTGAGGTAGATTCTAATCCTTTTTCTGTTATTTCTTGTTCTAAATGTCTAGGCTTAAAACTTGAAAATTCTAAGCCTCAAGACAAGGTCGAACCCCTTCGCATTGTAGCTCTAAGTTATAAAGAAAATGAAAAACGTTTTAAAGATTCAATTGAAACATTGAAAAAGGAAAAACGTGATTATTCCCTAAAAATGAGCGATCAACAGCTTCACTTGGATATTGCATATAAGGGGTTGGAGAAAAGGAACAATGAAATTAACAAGCTGCAAAATGAAATCTTGCAGTTGAAATGTTCTAATGAGAAGTTGAAAAACTCTCGTTTTATGGTGGAACACTACGAATCTGTAGTGAGGCAAATGAATGGCTTAGGGTTGGGTACTAATGCCATTCCTCCACCAGTTAGCGGGAAGTTTGTCAACAGCTTAGTAGACATTGATCTAACTTGTCTTGATGAGTCCTCAGGAATGGATGATTCCTCTAAAAAAGGATGATTCCTCAAGTAAGGCCAACTCCGCATCTGATGAGTTCTTTACTGCTTCTGATGATGGGTCGGTTAACACTTGCCCTGAAGGAGTAGTATCTAAACAGAAAGTCAAGAAAAACATTATCACTAATAGTGATAACTGTATTTTAACTGAACCTGATATCATTGAATCTAATGATAAATTAAAGGTAATGCTTTATGGGGGGTATAAAAATCTTAATCAAGTAAAGAAAGAGGCTTTTTCAGCTCACTTTGGGCTTGGTTACAAAGAAAATTTGCAAAAATACTATACTCCCAAGAACCAATCTGTATCGGGTCAAACTTCTGTTCACAAACCAACTCCTCCTGCTCATAATGCTGAGTCATCTAATGCAAGATCTAATGAGCCTTACAAGAGAACTTACATAGACAAGAGGACTTGTTTTCAATGTGGTATGGTTGGTCACATTTATGTGAACTGCCCTTCTAAGAACCAAGGGAAACGGCCTATTGTTTCACAACCAGCTGTCATCCCTAAGTCACCATCAGTGAAACCTCCCAAATGTCCAAAACAAAATGTGGTGAAACCACCAGTTAAACCGATGGCAAAGCCAAAGATCAAATCTTAGGCCAAACCATCTGTTTCAAGAAAGGTAAAGCAACCTGCTGTACCTTGTGTATCTACCTCTGGTAGTACACGTACTGGTGAGAAACATGTGGTGAAACTCTCTAAGCCACAGAGGAGGAGAAGGAATAAGAGGTTGAGAAACCTAGAACATCTGACCGAAGTTCAATCAGGTGAAGCTTCCACTAGTTCACCTGTTGTTGTTGAACATAAGTCCACTGTTCCAGTTAAGAAACAGAAGAGGTCCTGGACTAACATATTCAAAAGTTCTCAATCTCCTAGTCCTAATTCTTTTAAAGATTCATGCATTTTGAACAGTCGTCACGACTGTGAGTTAAAACTAGTTTATTTTGAAAAGGATGGACGACCCAAGAGCACTATGGCTTGGGTCTCCAAATCTTACTAATTCTTTTTGTGTCTCATATAGGGACGTCCGAAGGGTACTATCTTTAACCGCTGGTATGCAGATAGTGGATGCTCCCGGCACATGACAGGAAACATGGCCTTGCTTCAAGACGTGAAACCATTCAGAGGCGGCTATGTGGCCTTTGCTGGAGAGAAAGGCGGCAGTATCACGTGTCAAGGCGTGGTATCAAATGGTTGTGTCAGTTTTGACAATGTCAACTTTTGCGAGCAACTGAAGCATAACCTGCTGAGTGTCTCCCAAATGTGCGACAAGGAGTACTAGGTGATGTTTGATAAGAATGAATGCTTGATTCTCAAGCCTGGTTTTGAAGTTCCTGAACATTGGATCCTGATGAGAGCGCCAAGGACAAACGACACCTATCAGATTGATATGAGCGTGGCAACAACCACCTCATCAGTTGCTACTTGTTTGCTTACCAAAGCGACAGAGCTTGACTCTATCTTGTGGCATAGGAAACTCGGACATATTTCGTATCGTAAAATGAACCAACTTGTCCGAAACGGTTTGGTAACAGGGGTTCCTAAGCTGAGATTTACCGTTGCAGATAACTGTATGCCTTGTAAAAAGGGCAAATAGCAGCGGAAGTCTCAGAAGCCCAAGCTCCAAAACTCCATTGATACCCCTTTGGAGCTATTACACATGGATCTGTTTGGCCCCATAAGTATCAACAGTATTGGAGGTAAGTCATTATGTCTGGTTATAACTGATGATTTCTCACGTTTTTCTTGGGTGCATTTTTTAGGTACTAAGGACGAGACTACTGATATTCTTCAATACCTGATCCTGAGCTTAGAATCTCTTTGCAGGCTGAAGGTTAGAAGAATAAGGAGTGACAACGGAACTGAGTTCAAGAATAATTTGATGGAACTTTTCTGTCTCAAGAAGGGGATCCGTCACGAATTCAGCGCCCCGTACACACCACAGCAGAATGGAGTTGCAGAACGGAAGAATAGAACACTGATTGAGACTGCAAGGACTATGTTGTCGGATGCAAAGCTTCCTGTCACGTTCTGGGCAGAAGCAGTTAATACAGCTTGTCACGTCTTGAACAGAGTTCTGGTTATGAAGAGGCACAACAAGACTTGTTACGAGTTGATCAACAATCGACTTCCCAATCTTGATTACCTAGTTCCTTTTGGTAGTCCCTGTTCCTTGTTGCTACAGTACAAAGACCGCCAGTCTAAGTTTCATGCAAAAGCGGTGGAAGGCATCTTCTTAGGATATGTTGCCAACTCGCCTTGCAAGAGAGTGTACAATATAGGAACTCGCACTATCGAGGAATGGTTTGAAGTGGATTGCAGTAAATACAACATTCCACCAGAACCAACTAGTCCAGCTTGGGGTTTTGATTATGATGCGCTATTCAAGTCATTCAATATTCCTGGTCTATCTGTAGTTGACGCCGCAAATGTTTATGAATTATTAGGTGGCGGAAATGACTCCAGTTTCTCTACTCGTGCTACTATACCGATTGTAACTCCTAATTCCAATGCTGCATCTGCATCTGGAACTCATGACAGTGATAACAGTGAAGATGTTCATGTTGATGGAGATGACGCTCAAGCTAATCCTAACACAACTGTAGGAAATGAAGCTCCAGCTGATCTAATTAACATTGAATCTTCTTCTTCTGGAACACAGGAAATGGGGGAGTAAAGCACGAATCTTGATTCAGAAATTCAGGAACCGAATGTACCAGAGACGAGAGTGCCTAAGAATCATCCAATCGACAACATTATTGATGATCCTCACGCCGGTGTTCAGACTCGTCATCGAACCATTGTAGAGAACACTAGTCTTTACTCGGAGATACTTGACACTGGTGTCATGGAAACATGTCTGCATGTTGCATTCGTGTCCCAGTTAGAGCCGAAGAATTTGAAGGAAGCTCTCACGGAAAACTGCTGGATTGAGTCGATGCAAGATGAATTGTCTCAATTCCAAAAGTTGCACGTGTGGGATTTGGTTGACTTGCCAAAAGGATTTCAGCCAATTGGAACCAGATGGGTGTTCAAATGCAAGACGGATGATCGTCATGTGGTTGTGAAGAACAAAGCAAGATTGGTTGTTCAGGGTTTTTATCAACAAGAGGGCCTGGATTACACGGAAATATATGCCCCAGTTGCTAGAATTGAGGCCATTCGACTGTTCTTGGCTTATGCCACATATGTCGGCTTTAAGGTCTATCAACTTGATGTGAAGAGTGCTTTCCTATATGGAAAAGTTCATGAAGAGGTCTATGTCACTCAACCTCCCAGCTTTAAAGATCCGCATAATATTAATAAAGTGTATGAGCTCGACAAAGCACTTTATGGTCTTCATCAAGCACCGTGGGCATGGTATGAGACATTATCTAAGCATCTATTGTCTAATGGTTTTGACCGTGGATAGATTGACTCGACCCTGTTCAATAGGAAAGCAGGAGGTGACATTCTTCTTATACAAGTCTACGTCGACGACATTATTTTTGGATCTACAAATGAAGGGATGTGTAAGGAATTCGAGCAGGTGATGAAGTCCAAGTTTGAAATGAGTAACATGGGTGAATTGTCATTCTTCCTGGGTCTGCAAGTCAGTCAAAGAGAGGATGGCATTTATCTACATCAAACTAAGTATGTGCAGGACATCTTGTCAAAAAACAAGATGAATGATAGCAGTACTTATGGCACACCTATCCCAGTCAATCATGGTCTGCATCCTGACAAAGATAGAAAGGATGTGGATTGCAGATTGTACCGTGGGATGATCGGATCACTTATGTATCTCACAGCTTCAAGACCCGATATAATGTTTGCTGTGTGTTTGTGCTCAAGGTTTCAGTCTCAACCGAAGGAGTCACATATGATAGCCGTGAAGAGAATTTTCAGATACTTGAAAGGGAAACCTCGATTGGGTATTTGGTACTCTAAGCAGCAGTCATTCGACCTCAAAGCCTACACTGACTCAGATTATGGCGGTTGTAACCTTGACAGAAAGTCAACTTCTGGTGGATGTCAATTCTTAGGAGACAGACTGGTTTCCTGGCAGTGTAAGAAGCAGTCAACGGTTTCTGTCTCAACTTGTGAAGCAGAATACATTGCTGCAGTGAGCGGTTGCTCTCAGATATTGTGGATTCAGCAGCAATTGAGAGACTATGGCTTGAACTTCACTGGAACTCCTTTGTTCATTGACAACAATGCCACAATGTCTATCACAAATAACCCGGTGAAACATTCCAAAACTAAACATATAGAAATTCGCCATCATTTCATCTGTGATTGTGCTGAAAAGCATTTAATTGAACTTGTTAAAGTTCACACGATGACAATCTTGCTGAGCTTTTCACAAAGGCTTTTGATTGATCCCGTTTTGAGCATCTTGTCAACTTGACAGGAATGTTCAATCCTGAGTGAAAAAATTGTTTTTCTTACATCAATTCAATTCATGAAAGTTAAAATTTTATTTTCTTTTATGTTTTCTGTATAGTTCTTTTAACTTTTAAAAACATTTTACAAAATCAAAAACAAAATAGAAAATGGAGAAAATTTCAATGTTAACTTGAGAAAAGAGGAAATGAAAGTATATCAGAAATGATCTAAACGTCATAGACTGCTCATATGGAAAATGATTGCGTCATGCTTACTTAATTGTTTAAATTAATCTGCTTATTTACAAATAATTTGAATTGGCAGTAGGATGTATGCGTCTTTGAATCACTAGTAGTGTGGAAACTAAAGTCTAAATTATAACTGTGATTTGAACCCATGTTTGCTAGTCTGTGTGTGCGTAAATGAATAGAGAAGATCATTATCAAATAAAGGATGTTAGATTTTGGCAATAATTTTCTTTGAGGTCAGTTTCGGGTTATGTCATTAGCACTATTAATGCGGTTCATCTCACTGCCCATACTCACAAGTATGCAAGGAGAGATTGAATCAAGACATGCCTCTACATTAACCGTTGAGCATGTATTCACCCTTGAATCACTCCTGATTCATTGAAATCAAATCCAGATATAAGTTGGATTCCCTTACCTTATTCAAACACCATACTCATTATCCTGAATCATCATACCGATATTCAATGAAGAAAATCAAATGAAACCAAGACATATGAATCACTCGATTCTGAATCTTATGATTCCTGATAATCCTTATGGATTCTGCTTGATTTTTCCTATGCTAATTGATGTAGCATCATTTTGAAAATTTAGAAAATCATTGGGAAAATCTTAGATGCCTTGAGATAGTGCAATTTACATTACTCTAGCATATCAGTGCAGTACACGTTGCATATCTTATAATTAATACCTTAATACACAAGAACGTGATACAAAGATGCTTATAGTTTCAAATCTTATAATATTGTCAACTTGAATTACTTGTTTATGTGCTAATTATGTATGAATAAATAGTAATCCATGACATGATCCCATATTCTTTGATGTTTATATTGTATTGTTTTTGCTATAAGTTAGCCTAATATAATCCTCTGCTCGTGTCTTTGATCAAAATTAGTTTGTGTAAATACGTGTATATTTCTATCTAGAAAAGATCAAAAAAAATTTAAGTTTATGAACAGTTCAATCTTAATCAGAAAAACCAAAAATATTTGTGTTTAACCTTTCTGAATTGATTTTGAATCCTCTTGATTGAATATGTTTTATCTTGTTCGTTATTTGACTTGAAATCTTCATAATTTGAGTTGAAAGTTTGCGCACTTAAGGTTTTCTGCGTACTTGACAAGTGCGCATGAAGTAAGCCCTGCGTACGTAACAAGTACGCAAGAGTTAAGTCTTGCGCACTTGTAAGTACGCAGGAGTTAACGCTTGCGCACTTAGCAAGTACGCAAGACCTTTTGGTGTTGGGTATATAAACAGGAGTTAGAAAATTTCATAGATTTATCTCATTCAAACTTAACGCCTGCTTATTTTCCCTCCGACAATTTTCCTCAAAAATCCGAGTGTTCCTAACCAATTTTTTGTCCCATATCTAGTATCATCATCGTGTAACAATCAATCAGTGAGAATCTTGAGCCAATCCATCCACAAAATTCGCGACTTTGGACCGATTTAGAGTCTTAAATCTTAGGGTTTTTGATTCGAGTTTTTTGTCATAGGTTTGGTTGTCTGAGTAAAAATTGATAATTAAAACTTAACTAAAACCTGTAATTGACCCTTAATCGTCTGTCTAATCTTTGATTTTGACCATTGGGCTTGGATTTGACTGATGGTTCGTCAGGGTCATCGATTAGGTCAAAATTGGACTAGTATAGCAAGTATTTGGTGTGAAGGTTGGTCCCATAGGTCGTGATCACTGATTCCGACCTTGTGGTGACCTAATCCACCTCCTTTTTGAACATCGGTTGAATTTGACAACTTCTGACATTTTTAAACAAGTCTGTTTCTTGCGCACTTAGCAAGTACGCAAGACGTAATTCTTGCGTCCTTATTAAGTACGCAAGAGGAAATTCCTACGTACTTGCTAAGTATGCAGGACCAACACTTGGGAAAAATTTCTAAGTCTGAAATTTCAGTTCAAAGAGTAACTGCTATACTGCGTCATGTTTATTCATTTCCAATGAAACTTGTTGTTCTGATTATGTTTTCTGTGTGTTTTTGCAGATTATGGCTCGGGCGTTTACGAATGAAGTCAATCTGTTAGCTAATACTCAACCGGAATGGAAGGGTGCAGCACTTCAGTATCGAGAGATAGTTGATTTCTTGAACCGTTCAAGAATCAGTTACGCTATTTCAGCTGACCCGATCGTTTCAAGACCTTATCTGGAGCAATTTTGGGAGACGGCGGAGCATGATTGCACGGTAACCCCCAATGTTATAAGGGCTACCATGGCTGGTCATGACATCGCCTTCTCTGAAGATACAATTAGAAGGGTCCTGCAATTCCGAGATCTCTCGACCGACCAGACAGCCTATCCAGACTACTATGTGTATGGCTGTTGGAGGCAACGAATGGGATATGTCGGTGCAAGAGACTATGCTTCGTATAAGAAAATCTGGGTGCTTGACCAATGGAGATATTTTCCCCACGTCATGATCATGTGCATCTCCTCAAGAAAAGCTGGAAAGGATGCAATTGGTCATGACCTTGCTGCAGCCATGGTTGGCTTATCTCTCAACAAGGGCTACAACTTCTCATGATACATATTCAAAGCCATCAATGACCAGATCAACATGGCTGAGAGGTTCAGGATCTTGTTATACCCTAGGTTTGTGCAACTTCTGATAAATGATTCGTTGCCAAACCTACCTGCTACCGGGGAGAGATTGCAAGTTAAAAGGGTGGACAAAAGGGTGTTTGCACAATTTTTAAAGCCAGGCAGTGTAGATCCTACCCCTGAGCACACAGCACTCTTTTGCCACCTTATAAATGAAGCGTACGTGGCACCAGGTGACTGGAGATGGTATACTCACGATTCGAAGCCAGAATTGAGTGAGCATTCAGATGAACAACAACAACAACAAGAGGGGGAAGTTGAAAGTGAAGATGTATCGTCGGATGGTGGAGACGAAGAAGAAGGTAATGATGGTGCTGAGGAATCCGACTCGGAAGAGACGAAGTCTGATTCTTCTGATTACGATGATGCACCATCGCAGGTTCATCCGAGGAGAACGACGAAGGTCACCCTTCCTGAGTCATCCTCGAAGAGAAAGAGACAGTCCTCTAGCAGCGAATATGAGCCAGATTCTGACTATAACCCTGCTATTCAAAGGCAAAGATGTGAAAGAATACATAAGAACAGGGGGGATAGGCAGCAACAATCTATTCCTAGTGAGGTGGTGGTGAGTCCTCAGCAGCAAGTACAAGATTCAGCTGCGAGTTCTGATTCAGCTTCCACCCCACCTTCACAGCAGCTATACAGGAGACAGAGGAGGAGGCCACACGTACAACCTGATGTGGCAGTCACTTCAATCATAGAGGAGGTTCCTGTGATAGTGACCCTCCCTATCACATCTGCCCAGGTGGCGGTGACTACTCCAATTCTCACGGAGTCAGTCACCATCACCCCTTCTATAACACCTACAACCGTCATCACATCCACAATCCCAACAACCACCATTGATCCTTTAAATCAACCATTCAGCTATGGGGAATTTACTCAAGGGTTTGACTTCGACACCATCTTCTCCTCCCCAATTCATAATGCCGAAGCGTCATCATCCAGATATCCTGATCCTAATGATGCAAGGATAGATGTTCTTGAAACCCAAGTTGTTGGATTACTGGAAACTATTCGGAAGTCAAAGGAGGAATCTGACGCTCAACAAGCACAGATTAATTCATTGGTGGATGAAGTTAGGATTCTAAGAAGCCAGAGAACGGGGACTGACGAGAGATTGAAGAACGTCATGGCCCAGAACGAGCTTCTAATTAGGACAAATGAAATGATTCTAGGTCACAGGTCATCTCTAGATCTGAGGTTTGATACTCAACGGAAAGAGCATGAGCTGATGGTCAAACTAATTGCTGATCTGACCAAGAAGCTTGATGCTCAGGGGGAGAAAGAGAAGGAGAAAGAGAAGGAGAAAAGTACTGGTGATGAGGCTTGTCATCCTGTTGACTTGACTAAGGATGACGACAAAGACAAGGATCCCGAAGTCGGTCCTAGTGGAGGTGAGCACCAAGCTTTAGCAATTGTGCCCATCTCTCTATTCCAATGGCTCAGGGGGAGTCTACTCATCAAGAGGGTGGTGATACCTCTGGTGGTGGTGACAAAGGAAAGTCAGCGGCTGAGGTGCTTAAGGATCTATCTGATGATGAGATCTTATACTTAGAGCCTGACTATTCCAAGGAAGCACAGATCGATGCTCTCTTTAACCTAGAAGAAGGGGAGATCGACTCTGCTGATGACTGGGATGATGATGATGAGGATGTAGTAATTGAAATTCCCAAGGGCGACGGGGAAGGAGAGTATGAGTTAGAAGATGGAGAGATCTTTGAATTTCCATCCTTCGAAGCTCAGCTCGACACAGGTTCAGTCGAGCATGCTAGTAATGTGGAAGCCTCGACTGAAGCCTCCCCAGTTGACCCTACACCTGTGGATCCGGAGGCACCAAAAGAAAAAGATATGCCTTCTACTTCATCTAAGGGTCCAGCTCCTATTTGGAAAAAGACGTCTATAATAGACAAACAAGGGGCAACAGGGATGATCTTGGCTGTAAGGTTCGAGGAGGATAAGCAGCTGTTCGTAATCAAAAGATCTATGGGGGTTCAATACTTGAAACCAACAAGTGAAGCGTTCAACTCCTTACCCAAATACGACCTTGTGAACCTAGCAAACCGAGAGCTGCTGGGTCATTCTAATCATGCAGTGGCGATGGGTTTGTGTGTCACACCCCAACCGACGGCGGAAACGTCGGGGCGTGAAGCGTGCAGACTGTTCATTGCTCATGGTTTACTAAAGTTTGAATATTAAATAATCAATTTCATTGTAATCAAATAAGTTCAACCAAAACATAGATTCAATCCACCAAACAATAATGAAAATTACATCAAAATATAACTGGTTTAATTAGAACTAGGTCCAAATTCTATGTGTAGCATATCTTGATCACTTCAAACCTTAGTACCTGAAACATGGTTAAAACGAGAGGGTCAACTACAAAGAGTTGGTGAGAACACATAGGTTTTGTTGTGTGATAGCAAAAACGTGATGTGTGCATACAGTTCATACAAACATGTCAATAAAGGCATTTATGGAGAGAAACCATCGTGTGACCTGTGTATTCAATCAAACCTTTGTAACTGAAATCAACTCGTGTTGTCAGCAACAGTCACCCTACCTGGGTGGGTTTGTCAGACTCAATAGTACTATCACTGTATACTGTCGGCTAATAGTTAATGATTGTGAATAGCGTATATAGTCTACACACCTAGCACTCAAGCATAAAGCACAGAATTGCATACATGTATGTAGGATGGAAACTGTATTCGTGTATAATTGAAAACATAGTAATAGAACGCATGTTCCACCCCAAAAGTTGTAAATAGTTGAAAAGGGGGCTATGTAAACTCACATGTTATGTAGAGTGTAGATCACACAAGCAAGTATGTAATGGCGGTGTGTTGTAGATCGCTAAGTTCGACCTAATGAACAATGTATACGATTATGTATTATTGAGTTGCGTTATTCGATGTCGGAAGTGGATTAAGTTTAAGGTTTGTTTAGATAAAATAATAACTATTTTGTTTAAAATGTTTGCTAGATAGTATTGATACATATATATTTATTTAATTTTAAGTTTAAATAAATAATATTTGTCAAAGACAAAACATATAGAATATATTGTCGTTTATAAAAATAATTATATAAACTTATAGTATTTTATTGATTTTAATTTAAAGAAAGATTAAATAGTCGATCTTTGATAAACAATAACTGGTTCTGGATATTTTATAAAATAATACTCTTTATAACATTAGAATATAATATATATTAAATTGGTTAAAATTAAGATTCTGCTTGAAATCGAACACGACCGCGCTCGTCAACGGGCGTGACCGTGGTGGTCTGAAGCGCGCCCGTGGTCGAGTCAGAAGGTTACAAAAGGGTCTGTTTACGAGACACGACCGTGCTCGTATCCGGCATGACCGTGCCTAGGTCAGGACTTGGTTTGATCGGCAACCACGACCGGGCCTCTCTCGGGGCACGACTGTGCTTGCTCAGGCACGACCGCGCTCGTAGGACAGCGCGACCGTGTCTGGTCGATTCCAGAAGCAATTTCGATTGTTCTTATATTAAAATCTGTTGGATTCATAGGGTCTTCATTAAACAAGTGTTGGCGAATCCAATCACACCATTTAATTGGATTTATAACGTGTTTATCGTGTAGATCGATTAAAACCATTTATTTTCAAAAACTTAGATTCGAATCAGTTTAATCGTGTATTAATCTTCTGAATTAATTTAGGGCTTTTGTTTAGGATGGAGAAACGAACAAGTTGGACTACTACTTACCTGTTTAGATCGGGCAACAAGTGCAGACGGCTACGGGAGGAATATCGCGGCTTTTAGGAGGTCGACAGAGGATTTGGGACGATGTTTAGACGAATTGAGAGTTGTGGAATGTTTATAGGAGTCGTACGAAGTCTGTACCGTGGTTTGATTTGTCTTGATTTGGTCTTAATTACGAGATTTGATTTAAAAAGGAAGTTGGTTTAAAGGTACGCAAATTCAGACGATTTGACGTGTATTTGGTCGGGTTTTAGGCTTAATTGGTCGAATAACTTATTCTACAAGTATCGCGATTTCTAAAACTCGTTTAAATCTATTTTTGGACAAGATCTGTGTCGGTTTGACTTTGCAGAGTCAAACTATATCTCAGGCGCGACCGTGCTTAAAGTTAAGCACGACCGTGGTTATGGCACAAGCGCGACCATGCTTAGGGCTAAGTGCGACCGTGCTTAGGTCTAAGCACGACCGTGCTTGTGTAGGTTTTCGGGAATTTCAAGACTAGTCCTTGCAGTTTTGTAATATTTGATGTTGTTTTGAGTTTTTTGTCAAGTTTGGTCCTTGAGGTTTGTAAGATGGTTTTAGTTAATATTGTAATATAATAAACGCGTGTATGCTTGTTATTGAACATGAAACAATGATCGTAAAAATTGGAATCGGAATCGTCTTTTATTGCACGGCATTGATTAAATAGGAAAACATGAAAATCAGAAAGGTTACAGTATCCCCATGTTGAGGGAATTTCGTCCCGAAATTCAACTGGTTGAGGCTACTGCTTCAGCAAAAAGATGTGGGTACTTGAGCTTCATTTGGTCTTCTCGTTCCCAAGTAAACTCGGGTCCTCGTTTAGATTCCCAGCGAACCTTGACAATAGGAATACGGCTGCGCTTGAGTTGTTTTATTTCACGATCTATAATCTCGACCGGTTTCTCAACGAAGTGCATCGTCTCATCAATGCACACATCATCAAGAGGTATATGAAGGTTCTCATCAGCAAGACACTTCTTGAGGTTGGATACATGAAATGTAGGATGTACGTTGCCAAGTGATGGAGGTAACTCGAGCTTGTAAGCCACTTTCCCAATCCTTTCGAGGATCTTGAATGGTCCCACATAGCGAGGTGCTAGCTTGCCTTTCTTCCCAAAACGGATCACCCCCTTCCAAGGAGACACCTTTAGAAGTACAAGGTCACCGACTTGGAATTCCAAGGGTTTGCGTCGTTTGTCGGCATAGCTCTTTTGCCGACTCCTCGCAACTCGAATGTTGTCACGGATTTGAATAATCTTGTCGGAGGTTTCTTGAATTAACTCGGGACCGGTGATTTGTGCTTCACCAATCTCGTTCCAACAGATGGGAGAACGACACTTACGACCGTAGAGAGCTTCAAACGGAGCCATGTTGATGCTGGTGTGGTAACTATTGTTGTAGGAGAATTCGATAAGTGTCAAATGCGAATCCCAATTGCCACCAAAGTCGATGACACAGGCTCTCAGCATGTCTTCAAGAGTTTGGATTGTTCGCTCGGTCTGACCATCAGTTTGGGGATGGTAGGCCGTGCTCAGATCCAGTCGTGTACCAAGTGCTTTTTGAAGAGATTGCCAAAACCGGGAAGTGAAACGTGCATCTCTATCAGAGATTATGTTCAAAGGAACACCGTGATGACTCACAATCTCGTCAATGTAAATACGGGCCAATTTCTCAACCTTATAGTCTTCACGGATAGGCAAGAAGTGTGCGGACTTAGTGAGGCGGTCAATGATCACCCAAATGCTGTCATAACCGCTCGAAGTGCGAGGGAGTTTAGTAATGAAATCCATAGCTAGATTCTCCCATTTCCACACGGGGATTTCCGGTTGTTCAAGTAAACCGGAAGGACGTTGATGCTCAGCCTTGACTTTAGAACATGTGAGACATTTTGCTACGAACAAAGCAATGTCTTTCTTCATACCAGGCCACCAATATTGGGAACGAAGATTTTGGTACATTTTATCCGCACCGGGATGAATGGAATACCGAGACTTGTGTGCCTCGGTCATGATGAAAGCTCGGAGATCTTCACGATCGGGAACCCAAATACGATCTAGAAAATAAAGCAAGCCATTGGTTTTAGTCTCTAGTTGGAATTCAGCACCACAAGACATTTCCATATACATATTGCCCTCGGTGACCGAGACACGTTGAGCGGCTAGAATACGAACTTGAATATCGGAATGGATCTTGACACTTTGAAGCATGACATGTTCCTTGCGGCTTAGCGCATCGGCTACAACATTCGCCTTGCCGGGGTGATAACGAATCTCGCAATCGTAATCGTTGAGGAGTTCAACCCAACGTCGCTGCCTCATGTTGAGTTCTTTTTGGTTGAAGATATGTTGGAGGCTTTTGTGGTCGGTGAACACCACACATTTCGTGCCATAGAGATAATGTCTCCAAATCTTCAATGCAAATACGACAGCACCCAACTCAAGATCGTGCGTCGTATAATTCTTCTCATGGATTTTGAGTTGTCTTGATGCATAAGCGATCACCTTGCCTCGTTGCATGAGAACGCAACCAAGACCTTGGTTTGAAGCATCACAGTAAACAACTAGATCATCTTCACCTTCAGGAAGGGTGAGGATAGGAGCATTGCACAACTTGTGCTTGAGAATTTGAAAGGCTTCTTCTTGTTTCGGTCCCCACTCATAAGGTTTACCTTTTTGGGTTAAGGCAGTGAGGGGAACAGCGATCTTGGAGAAGTTAGAAATGAACCTTCGGTAATAACCCGCTAAACCAAGAAATGAACGAACTTCGGTAGGGTTTTTAGGAGCTTTCCAGTTCTTAACAGCTTCAATTTTGGCGGGGTCAACATGAATTCCTTTTTCATTGACGACGTGACCCAAAAATTGCACTTCCTTTAGCCAAAAATCACACTTGGAGAACTTGGCGTATAGTTGTTCGGTTTTCAAGAGATCCAAAATCAACCTAAGGTGTTGTTCATGATCTTCCTTAGTCTTTGAATAGATCAAGATGTCATCAATGAACACGATAACAAATTTATCAAGGTATGGTTTGCACATGCGATTCATGAGGTCCATGAAAACAGCAGGTGCATTGGTTAGCCCAAAAGGCATAACCATGAACTCGTAGTGACCATATCTTGTTCGGAAGGCGGTCTTTGGAATGTCCTCCTCTTGCACACGGAGTTGGTGATAACCGGATCGAAGATCAATCTTCGAGAAGTAGGTAGAACCTTGGAGTTGATCGAAGAGGTCGTCAATCCTAGGTAAAGGGTAGCGGTTTTTGATTGTGAGTTTGTTGAGTTCTCGATAGTCAATACACATGCGGAATGAACCATCCTTCTTTTTAACAAACAAGACTGGTGCACCCCACGGTGAATGACTCGGCCGTATGAAGCCTTTGTCGGCGAGTTCTTGAAGTTGGCTTGCAAGTTCTTGCATCTCGGAAGGTGCAAGCCGGTATGGAGCTTTAGCCACCGGGTTTGCTCCAGGTACAAGATCGATGCGAAATTCCACTTGTCGAACAGGTGGAAGACCGGGCAAGTCATCAGGAAAGACTTCGGGAAAATCTCGAACGATGGGGATGTCTTGTACACTCCTCTTCCTGTCTTCTTTTTGGATAACATGGGCTAGGAAAACCATGCACTTCTTTCGTATATACTTTTGGACGGTGATGCATGACATTAGTTTGAGTCCTTTGCAAGGTTTCTCACCAAAGACCTTCAATGTTTCACCAGATGGGAGTGGTATACGGATGCATTTTTCAAAGCACATGACTTCGGCGTGGTGCTTTGAAAGCCAATCCATACCTATGATGACGTCAAAACTCCCTAATGGCATTGGTATGAGGTTGATTGGAAAAGTGTGATTATTTAACTCTAGGGAACAATCATGGATGATGGTGTCAATAGTAACGGTGTTACCATCGGCTACCTCAACGGTAAAGGTTTTCTCTAGTGTAGACCGGGTTTTTGCAAGTAAAGGTTCGAAGTCTAGTGACACAAAACTCTTATCGGCTCCGGTATCAAATAGTATAGAAGCATAACGATTATTCATAAGGAACGTACCGTTAACCACATCAGTGTTGGCCTGAGCCTCATTGGCGTTGATGTTGAAAGCACGCCCACGAGCTCCGCCTTGGTTAACATTGACCAGTCTGGGGCACTGGTTACGGAAGTGGTTCGGGTCCCCACATTCAAAGCAAGCACGTCCATTTGCAATGGCTGGGGTGACTTGGTTAGTTGCTTGTTGATTGGCTTGATTTGCTGGGTTGGTTTGGTTGGCAAGTGCCTTGGCTCGACAAATATTGGTTGTGTGGCCATGTTTCCCGCAGTGGTTGCAAAGGCGACAAGGTATGCTTGGAGGGTGATGATAGTTGCAGGTGTTGCAAAGTGGGTGGTTGCCCCCATAGGGTTTCTTTGCTGGGTTTTGAGCCATAGGTGCAACTTGATTCACTGGAGCAGCCGGAGTGATTACAGCACAGTTCTTGACCTTTCTTTTCCTAGTGTTGCGGTATGGTTCAGTTTGGACTTCTTTGACATGAGCGGGAGGTGTTGTTGTGTCAGAAACTTTCCTGGCACCCTTTCTTGTAAGTGTACCCGCTTTAACATGGTTGTCGGTAAGTGTGGCTGACAAGCGGATAGCATCCTCCAAAGTAGCAGGATTTCCTCCTACCACAGTATCTTGAATTTGTCTAGGTAGACCACCGATGTACTTTTCAATACACCTAGACAGAGGTGTAACCATGTGTGGCACAAGAAGACTCAGCTCGTGGAAACGGGTGGTGTATGCTAAGCTCTCACCACTATCTTGAGCAAGATCCCAAAATTCCGCTTCCAGCTTCTTCATCTCATTTCGAGGACAGAATTCCTCAGTCATGATCCTCTTCAACTCATCCCACGGCAGTGCCATTGCTACATCCACTCCCCTAGTCCTTTTCTCACCATTCCACCAAGTAAGCGCCCTTTTTTGAAAGACACTAGTAGCATGACGAACACGGAGGTTGTCGGGACAGTAGCTATTGAGAAAGGTGCTCTCAATGCTTTCAAACCATTGAAGGAGTCCCGTGGCTCCTTCGTTACCATAGAATTTGAGGGGATTGCAGGAGTTGAAGTGTTTGAAGGTGCATTGTGGCGGGTTGGCACCACCACCACCTCCAGTGTTAGCACTCCCACTAGCATGGCCATTAGTGTTGTTGTTGGCTTGGGTAATTTGATTCACCAGCTGTGTGAGTAGAGCAGCCAGGTCAGTGTTATTGCTGTTGTTGCTGTTGTCACGACGGGGAGGCATTATACAAATTTAGACACAATAAGAGTTGTGAGAATTTCTTGGATTAAATAGAAGGATAAATAGATATAAGTAATTCATAGTTCGGATTGTACTCAAATAGTGAAATAATCACTCGAGTACTATGACATATTAAGGTTAATTTAAACTCAGATAATTACCAAGGAGACGTGCTTTAGCCTATAAGTAAACACTCATCCTAGGAATTCCCAGGAAAGCATACGGATCCCTCGGTTGATTGGGATTTATATGAAATACTTTCCTAGACAGAAAACCCAGAATACAGGTGTCACTCTTCCAGATTGCACGTGTCCTTTAACAATTAAACAAAGTCTAAAAACCTTAACGGGCGTAAAAGAAAATTTTATAGACCAAGCTATGTTGATGATGACATGGAAGCAGGCAAGAAGGATATGTGGCTTAGGATGTGGGTAGGGATATTGTTTATTTAAGTTGTTATTTATATATACATATAAAACATTTAGCATATATCACATAGCATGTAGCACATAGCATGTAAATCATGAAGCATGGCATAAGTGGGTATCCTAAAGTTATAGTCTAGGTCAAAGGTGTCTAATAACCTAATTCCCTATAACCAAGGCTCTGATACCAATCTGTCACACCCCAACCGACGGCGGAAACGTCGGGGCGTGAAGCGTGCAGACTGTTCATTGCTCATGGTTTACTAAAGTTTGAATATTAAATAATCAATTTCATTGTAATCAAATAAGTTCAACCAAAACATAGATTCAATCCACCAAACAATAATGAAAATTACATCAAAATATAACTGGTTTAATTAGAACTAGGTCCAAATCCTATGTGTAGCATATCTTGATCACTTCAAACCTTAGTACCTGAAACATGGTTAAAACGAGAGGGTCAACTACAAAGAGTTGGTGAGAAAACATAGGTTTTGTTGTGTGATAGCAAAAACGTGATGTGTGCATACAGTTCATACAAACATGTCAATAAAGGCATTTATGGAGAGAAACCATCGTGTGACCTGTGTATTCAATCAAACCTTTGTAACTGAAATCAAATCGTGTTGTCAGCAACAGTCACCCTACCTGGGTGGGTTTGTCAGACTCAATAGTACTATCATTGTATACTGTCGGCTAATAGTTAATGATTGTTAATAGCGTATATAGTCTACACACCTAGCACTCAAGCATAAAGCACAGAATTGCATACATGTATGTAGGATGGAAACTGTATTCGTGTATAATTGAAAACATAGTAATAGAACGCATGTTCCACCCCAAAAGTTGTAAATAGTTGAAAAGGGGGCTATGTAAACTCACATGTTATGTAGAGTGTAGATCACACAAGCAAGTATGTAATGGCGGTGTGTTGTAGATCGCTAAGTTCGACCTAATGAACAATGTATACGATTATGTATTATTGAGTTGCGTTATTCGATGTCGGAAGTGGATTAAGTTTAAGGTTTGTTTAGATAAAATAATAACTATTTTGTTTAAAATGTTTGCTAGATAGTATTGATACATATATATTTATTTAATTTTAAGTTTAAATAAATAATATTTGTTAAAGACAAAACATATAGAATATATTGTCGTTTATAAAAATAATTATATAAACTTATAGTATTTTATTGATTTTAATTTAAAGAAAGATTAAATAGTCGATCTTTGATAAACAATAACTGGTTCTGGATATTTTATAAAATAATACTCTTTATAACATTAGAATATAATATATATTAAATTGGTTAAAATTAAGATTCTGCTTGAAATCGAACACGACCGTGCTCGTATAAGGCACGACCGCGCTCGTCAACGGGCGTGACCGTGGTGGTCTGAAGCGCGCCCGTGGTCGAGTCAGAAGGTTACAAAAGGGTCTGTTTACGAGACATGACCGTGCTCGTATCCGGCACGACCGAGCCTAGGTCAGGACTTGGTTTGATCGGCAACCACGACCGGGCCTCTCTCGGGGCATGACTGTGCTTGCTCAGGCATGACCGCGCTCGTAGGACAGCGCGACCGTGTCTGGTCGATTCCAGAAGCAATTTCGATTGTTCTTATATTAAAATCTGTTGGATTCATAGGGTCTTCATTAAACAAGTGTTGGCGAATCCAATCACACCATTTAATTGGATTTATAACGTGTTTATCGTGTAGTTCGATTAAAACCATTTATTTTCAAAAACTTAGATTCGAATCAGTTTAATCGTGTATTAATCTTCTGAATTAATTTAGGGCTTTTGTTTAGGATGGAGAAACGAACAAGTTGGACTACTACTTACCTGTTTAGATCGGGCAACAAGTGCAGACGGCTACGGGAGGAATATCGCGGCTTTTAGGAGGTTGACAGAGGATTTGGGACGATGTTTAGACGAATTGAGAGTTGTGGAATGTTTATAGGAGTCGTACGAAGTCTGTATCATGGTTTGATTTGTCTTGATTTGGTCTTAATTACGAGATTTGATTTAAAAAGGAAGTTGGTTTAAAGGTACGCGAATTCGGACGATTTGACGTGTATTTGGTCGGATTTTAGGCTTAATTGGTCGAATAACTTATTCTACAAGTATCGCGATTTCTAAAACTCGTTTAAATCTATTTTTGGACAAGATCTGTGTCGGTTTGACTTTGCAGAGTCAAACTATATCTCAGGCGCGACCGTGCTTAAAGTTAAGCACGACCGTGGTTGTGGCACAAGCGCGACCGTGCTTAGGGCTAAGCACGACCGTGCTTGTGTAGGTTTTCGGGAATTTCAAGACTAGTCCTTGCAGTTTTGTAATATTTGATATTGTTTTGAGTTTTTTGTCAAGTTTGGTCCTTGAGGTTTGTAAGATGGTTTTAGTTAATATTGTAATATAATAAACGCGTGTATGCTTGTTATTGAACATGAAACAATGATCGTAAAATTTGGAATCGGAATCGTCTTTTATTGCACGGCATAGATTAAATAGGAAAACATGAAAATCAGAAAGGTTACATTGTGGGTGGTTCTACAAAGGGAAGCAAGATCTAGGAAGTTTGATATGTTCAAGCCTCAAGTGCCCAAGAGAGTCAAGGATAAGACAACAAGACATCCTGTGACTAAGAAATTCTGAAAGAAATTGGTATACAAGCCAGTGCTATGTGAAACCAAGATTCCCCTGAGCAAGTTATCTCATGATATCCTCGGTGACATGTGGTACTGGTACGTAGATCCAAAGACGGGCGAGGCTGTGGTGATTGGAATGGTGAGGTCAGAAAGTGGATGCTTAGTGCCGAGGGAACTAATCAGAGTATTTGATGAAGTCTGCTTCATTAACTTCTCTGTGATAGATCTGGAGGCACT
Source organism: Smallanthus sonchifolius (assembly GCA_023525975.1). Classification (NCBI taxonomy): domain Eukaryota; kingdom Viridiplantae; phylum Streptophyta; class Magnoliopsida; order Asterales; family Asteraceae; genus Smallanthus; species Smallanthus sonchifolius. The sequence continues at coordinate 54,627,997 of CM042033.1, read as the reverse complement.
AGCAGACAGGTATTGCATGCATACGGACGAATGGACGAAATTCCTTGCTTCTAAATAAGACAAGGTGATCAAGTTCTGCCTTGACTATAAGAAGAATATGGAAGCTAAAGATGCATAGCTGTGAAGACTGAAGACCGAAGACTGAAGATCGAAGATTATCCAGAGCTGTTGTCAAGGGGGAGTTTGTTGAAGCACTTTCCTGTGACAAACACTCTGGATAGATTATGGATAGTTAGAGTCTTAGTTTAGTAGTTTCATGTATGTATTTGTCTTTGTTTGTAAGTGTTTGTATGTATTAGTTATCGAGTTGTATTTACTTTTACATATTGACTGTTGCAGATTTCTCTAAGTGTTTTGCGCACTTTTATGTGCGCAGGAAGTAGTTCCTGCGTACTTAGCAAGTACGCAATAATACCTATGCGTACTTGCTAAGTACGCATGAGCAAATTGCCCTGCGCACTTGCTAAGTGCGCAGGCATCAGGTCATGTATAAATAGGAATGGTTGGCAGTAGATAAGTACGCAATCATAGGCATTCAGATTAGCAAATACGCTGAACTTTGTAATCTCAGAACTTCTCTCTGTAACCTTCAAGTGTTTATAATAGACGAACGTTTATAGTGATTATCTTGTCGGTTTACTTTGTTTCGTAAGACTCTCCACCTAGTCATGGGTATTCCGCACCCGGTCCGACTAGTAGACCCACTTGCATGTGACGATCCGCCACACCCGAGGGACCTACACTAAATCTACACAAACACAAGAAGAGCAACTTGAAATTTCAACTACAAATGATGAAACTGAAGTACAGGTTCCTGTTACTAATGATAAACCATTTGTTTTTGAAGATCAGCTAGAAGTTTCCAATGTTCAAGCTAGGAATGATTGTCAATCAAACTCTTTAAGTGTTTCAAGTGACCAATTACCAGAGTTAAATGACACTAGTATGCCAGAATCAGTTCAGGTTGAAGAAATTCCAATTCATAGAATTTATTCAGCTCATCCTGTTGAGAATATTATTGGATCTATTGAAGAAGGTGTGAAAACAAGAAGTCAATCTGGAAACATTAATGTATGTTTATATTCGTGCTTCTTGTCACAAGAAGAACCAAATAATGTAACAATCGCACTTCAAGATTCAAATTGGATTGAAGCAATGCAAGAAGAGTTACTTCAATTTAAGACGTTGAATGTGTGGCATCTTGTTGATCTTCCTGAAGGCAAGTACCCGATCGGTACAAAGTGGGTTTTTCGCAACAAAAAGGATGATCGTGGCATTGTTGTTCGAAACAAGGCTCGACTTGTTGTACAAGGATTCTATCAAAAAGAAGGGTTGGATTATGAGGATGTTTTTTTCTCATGTTTCCCGAATTGAAGCTATTCGTATCTTTCTAGCCTATGCTTCTTTTATGAAGTTTAAGGTTTGTCAAATGGATGTGAAGACTGCATTTCTTTATGGGGTTGTAGAAGAAGAAGTTTATGTTAATCAACCACCTGGTTTTGAAGATCCTGATCATCCATTCCAGATGTACAAGCTCGATAAAGCATTGTATGGGTTACATCAAGCACCCCGTGCTTGGTATGAGACCTAGTCGACACATCTCACATCTAATGGCTTTGTTCGTGGTACAATTGACAAAAATTTGTTGCTAAATAATGTTGATTCTGATTTGCTGATTGTTCAAGTCTACATTGATGACATCATATATGGTTCTACAAACGAATCACTTTATAAAGATTTTGAAGCTGTTATGAAACTAAAATTCGAAGTGAGTTTAATGGGTCAAATGCAGTTCTTTCTGGGATTGCAGGTGGAACAATCTGATGTTGGAATTCTTATTCATTAGGTGAAGTATGTTAAATATATTTTGACAAAATTCAACATGAATGATTGCAAGGCAGCATCCACTCCCATTGCTCCCCATGAACCTCTCACTGTGGATTTATCTGGAGTTGTAGTTAATCAATAAGCATATTGTTCAATGATTGGCTCCTTGATGTATCTGACTGCAAGTAGACCTGATATTATGTTTGCAGTTTGCTCGTGTGCTAGATATCAGGCATATCCAAAAGAGTCCCATGAATCGGCTGTTAAACAACTTTTTCGGTATCTTAAGGGTCGAGTTCATCTCGGTTTATGGTATTCTTCTGATTCTGAATTTAATTTGTATGCTTATACTAATAGCGATTATGGTGGATGTAATTTGGATAGGAAATCCACATCAGGAGGTTGTCAATTTTTGTGGGAGAGACTTGTTTCATGGTAGTGTAAGAAACAAACAAATGTGTCCACTTCAATTGTTGAGGCAGAATACACAGCCACGTCGAGCAGTTGTTCACAGGTCATCTGGATACAACATCAACTGATAGACTTTGGAATTAATCTCTTGGAAACCCCAATTTACTATGATAATAAGGCAGTGCTAGGCATCGTGAAAAATCCAATTCAGCACTCGAAAACAAAGCATATCGCCATCAGGTTACATTTTATTCGCGATTGTTTTCATAATGGTTTAATTAAGGTGGTCCACGTTGATACCTTAGAGCAAAAGGCCGACATTTTTACAAAATCTTTTTCAACAGATCGGTTTAACTCTCTGGTAGAAATGTTGGGGATGATATCTTTTTGAGTAAATGTTTTATTAAAAAAATAAAATAATAATACTAATAATAATAATAATAATAAGTACTGTTCGTGTGTTGAGTGAAAGACCATTAAATGTTCCTCAAAAAGATTTTTCCTTTAGTATTAAAATTGTGTTGAATTGTGTGTTTGTTCTAAATGTGCTTTTTATGTGTTTGTTTAGATTAAATTAATTACACCACAATTTTAGGGGGAGAATAAAAGAAAATAAAAGAAATTATCATCTGTGAAGTGTGTGTTTTATCTGTGTGCATAAGAGAAAAAAGAGATGTTGAAATTCATATTGTGCTGTAAAATGAACTATGTGTGACTGATTGACATGCAAATAGGAAATGATAGTATATTTGTGTACTGAGCTTAGACATGAATCGGATATGATGGTGACACCGGTTACAATTATTGATATGTTGGTAGGCTCTGCATATATAAATTAGGCGATATTTCTGTGATTAACTAAATTGTAATCTTTGTGTTTTACCCACATCGAATATCGGTACTTTCATCATCCGAATGCAAAGTGAATCTAGTCATACCATGAGACCAGGATCTTGATGAGTTCTTAGCATAATTTGTTTGCTCTATTGACTATATACGTCAAATATATGATTTAGAGTTAAACATCTTCATACTGCTGATGGTTCTGGTGAAAATCTCGGATGGAAACCAGGAAGTCAGTCTGTTTCGCCCTTTAAATCATTCGTGATTTCAATTGACATATCCAATATCTTACGGATATCCGCATACCCGAATCATTCATGATTCTTCACATCTCATATGAATCAATATGATTCCGTACTATCTCAGAAACCAAGACAATGAATCAAAATGATTCTGAATCGGTATGATTCCAATCAAATCCACTTGGATTATTTTTCCTGTGCTAAGAACGCTATCTTCATGCTGGAGATTGGATCATGATCTGGTGAAATTTTGTGTTAATTCTAAGTTCATTCCATCTCGATTGTCGGGTACACATTATATTAATTAATATAACCTTAAATGTCACACAATATTTGCTGAAACGTGATGCATGAGTTTATGTGGATAATAATACTGACAATCAATGTTGAACTATTTAGATCCTGATTTGATATGCAGTGTGATTAAGACAGTGTTCATTTATGATCCTATGTCATTTCAGTTCACCAAAAGTCAGTAAAGAAAATAAACTAAAGGTTACAGTGATATCAAGTGTTTGTGAAAATGTCTGTGAATAAAATAGTTGTTATGATTTGGATTTTATATTTAAAGTTTTTTTTTGTTGTTTTGTGTGTGTGTGAAAAATAAAGTTCTTGAACAGGTCTTACTGATGTCAACATGGACAAGAAAAAGAAAAACAAAATTATTGTTGTTCAACGTTTTTAAAGTTCAAAGTTTCCGGTCGAAATCTCTAACCGAATAAGATTGTCTGAAAAGTGTTTTCGATCGAAATCTCTAAACCGAAAGTTTTTAGTCGAAATCTCAAATTCTATATATTCTGGAATTTTCGATCAAAAACCTTTTCCCACCTTGTTTCTCTCTGTCGTAATCGTTGATTTTACAAGTTCAAAGATTCGGAGTGAAAAATCGTTGTTTGTGACGTCATCGTGATTCTTATAGCTTTTCTATCATACAGGTACGTTTTCACAACTTGTAGAGGTGAATAGGGTAGATCCAAAGCCTTAGATTAATATTGAATTTTTGAATCGCCCGAAAAGTTTGATGAATTGCCCGAAAAGTCCTATGAATAGATCGAAATCTGTTTTCGGATGGAAATGAAGAGTCATCTGATCTGTCCGAAATGAGTTTTCGATCGAAAAAGATAATGTTCGGGATTTTTCGGTTGAAATGTTCACAGAGTTTGATATGAGTTTTCGATCGAAATGTTTGTTTCTTATCAAAAGGGTGTTCGATCGAAAAGTTTTTGTGGTTTGGTATACAAGTTTTTGGTCAAAAAGTTAAACAAAGTTGTGAATGTTAAGGGGTTTTCGACCGAAATGTCAGGAGTTGTAACTTTTTCAGAAAAATTTTCATAAGTTTCTAACTTTGATCTGACTGTATCTTTCAGGTATGAATCGTTTAAAGTTCGAGCCAAGACACAATATATGTGCTTGTTTGACCACAACTACAAAGAAATCAAGAGGTTATGAAGAGATTGTTCGTTTTCTAATCAACTCAAAGATTCACACAACAATATCAACTTAAGTTAGAGTTTTTTAAAATCAAGTCAGAGAATTTTAGGATAATGTGGAATACAAACATGTGAACAAGGAAATTTAGATTGAAAGCACGGTTGGAGGAAAAACTATAAAGATCACTGAGCAAGTAATAAGAGAAGTTCTTAACTTCAGGGATTCACCAGAATTTCCATTCAAGATCAGTCACGCTACAGTTTCTGGAATAATCATGTCTATGGGATATGAAGGGAACTTTATTAGAAGACAGGTCACAAAGACAATGTTCAGAAAACAATGGAGATATCTTGTACATGTATTGATTCATTGCATGAATCCAAGAACAACAGCGTTTAATCAAATTGGTGAAGTGTAAAGAGCCTGAAATGACAAGGAAGAGAAAAGAGCCTGAAATGACTAAAACCGTACCTTCTAGACTTCCTCCGTCTAAGGGTATCGTGTTTACTGATCCAGAGTTGAAGAAGCAAAAGACAATAACTACAACAAAGCATGACAAAGGCAAGGGCAAGACTAAGGAAATTCCTGAAAAACACAAGTCTAAAAATTCAAAAGATTATGGTCTTGTAGATGAAGAGTTTCTTAATTATGCTACAAGAGAAACCGCAGATGTGGGGAGTCAGCTGAAGAGTCAGATTTCAAACTTGCAAAGCAGGGAAGCTGCTAATTCTATAGAAATCAGGGAGTTGAGGATTGAAAGTAATTGGCAGCAAGGTATTATTACTCAACAAATTGATCAACTTCATAGGATGGTGCAAGATTTGATAGCATATGTCGGTGCTCCAACAAATGAACCGAACGTAAATCAAGAAGTAAACGTTGAAAATCAATAGAGTCCAGCTGCTACTGAACCTATTCCTTCTCCAGTATTTTATACTGATATGTATGACGAAAATACCATACTAGATATTGATATGTTGTTGAATAATGAAGGTGAAGGAATGGTGGTGACTGATGAGAACGATAAAGAGACTGAGAAAGAAGAAGAAGATGATGAAGAGTTGGTGATAACAGGTGAAAAGAAAGATGATGATAAATCTTCTGATGATGATAGTGACAGTGGTGGAGCTGGAAGTGTTGGTGGTATTGAAAAGACAGCTGAAGAGACTGAGAGAGAATCTGATTCCAACACAGAATATAAAAAGTATGAATATGAATAGAAACAGACTTACATAGAAGAAGATGGGTCAGTGATTGGAAAGATGGACAACTTAGTAGATGAAGACCAGTCTTTTCAAGTACCTGATGAAGTGGAAGAGTCATCTGTTCATTATAAAACCACAGGTGTTGATAAGAGTACATGCTGGAAAGTAACAGAAAAGCCGACTCTTGTTGAACGAATTACTCAGAAGATAAGAAATCCAAAGCAAGCTTTAACTGGAAAGATTTTAGGTTGGATGTATGATGATGAGAAGAAGATGTATGTTATAAAGAGAGGTGAAGGGACTATACAGTACTTTGACAGAAGCTCCAAGTTACAAACTTTACTGTACTGGGATATTCGGGAGCTGAGTCATATGAAGTTGATCAATCCATCCAATAATACTTTTGCTAGAAACTTTGAAGAATTTCTTAAGAAAGAATGTACGAAAGACAAATTTGAAAGCTTCAAACCAAAGGTGCCTGAATGTAAGAAGTTAAAGAAGAAAGATAAAGATGGAAGAAGAATATTCAGGTATATTGTCAAGCCAGCTGATACAGTTTCTACTGTTTACGTTCCTGCACGAAAGGAAGTATTTTTCAAGAGCTTCAAAAGATGGGAGTATGACAGTAGAACTCATGAAGCTGTGATCACACAACATAGCTCACCAGAGGTCAGAGTCTTTAATCCGGTGGATTTGTTCAATTTCTCTTATGAAGATCTTAAGACTCTGTATCACAATCCGATTCAATGTGATATGAGCTTGAAGATAAAGGTTGAAGCGAAGTTGTAGCTCGATGTTTATCCAGACGATATGAAGCAAATGTAATCAAGAAAAGACTTGCAGAATTGGATTCCAAGAAGGTGAAAGCTGAAGCCGAAGCCAAAGCCAAGCCTGATAAAGACAACAAGTGAAGAATTGATGTTCTGTGGACTAGGGGGAGATTGTTAGAACCTAGTAGTCCATAGAAATCAATTATAGACTGAAATAGAATCTCAAAGGTTTTCGGTCAAAAAACTAAGATTTGTTGAACGCAAAAAGCTACCCAAAGATCTTTAGCAGTAGTATACTCAGCAAATATGTTGAACACATCCATAGGAAGAGCTATAGCAATAGATCCATAAGCTTTGTTGTCTCAGGAAATTAGAGCAATATCCTTCTCATCATATTCAGCAATAGTCTTAGGATGTTGAACATCGGCAGTATTAGTTACTGGCTTATGTGGACCATCAGTGATTGACTGCAAAAGAGTGTGGTCATGGAACTGAAAGAAAGTCTTCATTTTTTTGGCCCAGTCATCAAAGTCTCTAGTGGACACCAAGACAGGTGGTTTGTTTCCTGCAGCATATTCATTGTTGCTTGAAGATGCCATAACTCAGAAAATAAACCCAAACGATAACTAGTTTCGGGTGAGATAAACTTGATCGAAAGAACTAGTTTCGATTGAGAAAAGCTGACCGACACTACTAGTTTCGATTGAGAAAAGCTGACCGAAACTACTAGTTTCGATTGAGAAAAGCTGACCGAAACTACTAGTTTCGATAGACAAATAGATCCTGAAACTCCTAGTTTCGATGAAGAACACTTGACAGAAAATCCAGCAGACACAACAGAAACTACTAGTTTCGATTGAAACTAGTTTCGGTAGATAATAGTTTTGGGTAACCAAGCTGCACAAGTTAGTTTCGATAGAACAAGACAAAAACACTAGTTTCGATGATACCTTTTACCAGACAACAACTACAGACAAGAAGTTTCGATGATTAGCTGAAATAGAATTTGTCCCCCAGTAGTTTCGATACCTCCTTCTTCAAGCTTTAACGGACTACATTGATGAAAAGCTTCAAATATCAAAGATAATAAAATCACAATCTGATCCAGCAAAGAGCTTCCAGCGAAATTACATGAAATGAAATTACAAGTAAATAAACTAAACTAACATTGTTTAAAATACATTGATGACATCAGCTTACAAAAATACAAGACTCTACATTTGTAGTATGCCTATGTGTAACATTTCAAGCAACTCCAAAGACATCACATCTTCAAGCTGTCAAGAGAATATTTAGGTACCTTAAAGGTGCTCCAAAGCTTGGGCTATGGTATCCCAAAAATGAAAAGTTTAATCTGTATGCATACACTGACAGTGACTATGGAGGCTGCAACTTGGACAAAAAGTCCACCCTGATGACAAGTTCGCAACCTACCACAATCTTGTGGCATACCTAGTAAAGGGGAAGAAATCGAAAAGATGTGATGATATGATCGACTTCCTATGTCGATCGAAGATACAATTTGCCCTCACAGCCAACGCCACCATCTACATATCCCACATGGAGGATTTCTGGAACTCTGCCTCCTACTCCACCGAACAAGGCATTCATCAAATCAAGGCAACAGTTGATGGAAAGGTGTAGGAACCATATTATGATTAAGCTTTAGTGAGGTGTTTGGATGTAACCGTGAACTAGGGGTTCACGGCTAGGGTGTACTGGACCGGCCATGGGGGGGCCGAGAACATGTTATGGGCTCATTCTAGTTTGCTTAGTATAAATAGATGTTTCCTCTAATCGAGTAGGGTTAGCGGCTTTGATCATTTGTCTTTGTAATTGCGTTTGTTCAATAATACAATCAGTAGTTGCATTGAATCTTTTTTCTTGAATCACCACACGTGTAGTTTCCGCCTACTACGTGTGAGACTTTGATATCATTCGTGTTTGTGTTCGTGTTTGAAGAGCCATCGTTGATTTCGTACTTACAATTGGTATCAGAGTCATTGAAGTCATTCAAGGCTCGATTTTGGATATCAACGATTCAAGACAAAGGATTTAAGGTATTTCTTAAGCTTTTCGGTTGATTTTTGCTACTAATCGGGTGTTTTGTGTTAGTTTTTCCTCTTTTTCTGCTGAGAATCGAGAAATTATTACTATTTTTCATGAAATCGCTGCCATATTGCTGTTGTTGCAGAAGGAGATTGTGTGGATTTCGTCAAAATATGATTGGAATCGTTCATCGTGTTCATCGGGAAAGAGAAAGAGTCAAAGCTGCTTTCTTGGGATTCAAAATTTGAAATCCAAGTTTTTTGGGATTATTTTTGGAAATAGAATCAAGTCCACGCTTGATTCACGGAATAAAATCGGGCACTCTTCACGGTTCTGCTCTTCACGGTTCCGCTACTCCGCTAGTTACTCGGATTTGGTTCACGGGTTTGCTACTCGGCTGAGTTTCACGGATTGTATTTTCAGATTCAAGGTCCACGGCTTGAAGATCAGTTCACGGGTTCATTCTATGGTTTAAACATTGATTCACGGGTCAGAGTGAGTTCACGGTTTGACTTGTTCTCGGATAATCTTTACGGACAAGGTTCACGATAAGGTGTTCTCGGGTTCAAGTTCACAGCAGAAGATAAGTTCACGGGTTGAAGTGTGGTTTGCAGCTTATATCTGGTTCACGGCAATTACTGGTTCACGGGTTTCACCCTGTTGTCATGGGTTTCACCCTGTTGTCACGGGTTCATATTTTTTATTTTTCAGGTTTGATCAAGGACCTTATTCTCTGATAAGATGAACTCTCTTCAGCAAACCCTGAATCTAAATAGCATGTTAGATCTACAAATAGGAACCAGTACCAAACCACCAAGACTTACTTCTGCTCAAGACTTTGTGGATTGGAAGTTGTAGGTCCCTTCGTGTGTGTCGGATAGTCACATGCAAGTGGTCTACTAGTCAAACCGGGTTGCGGAATACCCGTGACTAGGTGGAGAGTCTTACTAAACAAAGTAAACCAAACACGAGAGTCACAATAAACGTTCTTTGTATTATAAACACTCGACGGTTACAGAGAGAATACAAGTTGCGTACTTAGCAGAACTGAGTTCGTCTAAACAAATGTTCCTGCGTACTTAGCCTCTGTGAACCTATCCTATTTATACAGACCTGATGCCTGCGCACTTAGCAAGTGCGCAGGACCAATTGCTCTTGCGTACTTAGCAAGTACGCATGGGCCTTCTTGCATACTTGCTAAGTACGCAGGAGCTTTCTCCTGCGCACTTGTAAGTGCGCAAAACACTTAACAGAAAAACAACATACACTATGTAAAAGTAAATACAACTCGATAAACTATTACATAATGACTCATAAATACAAAGACAAATTACAGACATTAGACATACTAACTAAGACTCTATCCAGAGTGTTGTCACAGGAAAGTGCATCAACAAACTCCTCCTTGACAACAGCTCGGGATCTTCATCGTCTTCAGTCTTCGGTCTTCAGTCTTCACAGCATCTGCTCCTTAGCTTCCATCTTCTTTTTGTAATCAAGACAGAACTTGATCATCTTGTCGTATTTGGCAGAGAGAAGCTTCGTCCATTCGTCAGTGTGGATGCAGTACTTGTCGGCTAGTACCTCCAGATCGTTCACAGAAAAGTTGATGAAGCAGACTTCATCAAATATCCTGATCACTTCCTTTGGCACAATATTTCCACTTGCTGACTTACCTTTACTCATTACCACAGCCTCGCCTGTTTTTGGATCAACGTACCAGTACCACATGTCACCAAGAATATCCTGAGGTAACTTGCTCAGGGGAATCTTATTTTCACATCGCACTGGCTTGTATACCAATCTCTTTATGGGCTTCTTAGTCACGGGATGCACAGCGTGCTTATCATTGACTCTTCTGGGCACCTGAGGCTTGAGGTATTCAAAGTTCCCTGATCTTGCTTCCCGCTGTAGTGTTACCCACAAACCCATTGCTACTGCATTATTCGAGTGACTTAGCAGATCGTGGTTTGCAAGGTTAACTAGGTCGTACTTGGGCAAAGAGTTGAACGCCTCACTGGTGGGTTTCAAGTATTGAACCCCCCCAGATCTTTTGATGATGAACAGCTGCTTGTCCTCCTCGAACCTAACAGCTAAGATCATACCTGTCACTCCATGCTTGTCTGTGATAGACGTCTTTTGCCACACGGGAGCTGGACCCTTTGTAGATGCAGAAGGCATGTCTTTCTCTTTTTGTGCCTCGGGGTCCACAGGTATAGGGTCGACCGGGGAGGCTTCAGTTGTAGCTTCAACATTACTTGCCATGTCAACTGAGCCTGTATCGAGCAGAGATTCGAGCGATGGTACTTCAAAGATCTCACCATCCTCTAACTCGTACTCTCCTTCCCCGTCGCCCTTGGGAATCTCTATCACCACATCATCGTCATCCTCATTCCAGTCATCACCAGAGTCGATCTCTCCTTCTTCTAGATTAAGGAGAGCATCGATTTGTGCCTCTTTGGAATAGTCAGGCTCTAAATAGAGGATCTCATCATCAGATAAGTCCTTGAGCACGTCAGCCGCTGACTTCCCTTTATCTCCGCCACCACCACCTGAGGTATCACCACCCTCTTGCTGGGTAGACTCCCCCTCAGCTAATGGAACAAAAGAGATGGGCACAATCGCCAAAGCTAGGTGCTCACCTCCACTAGGACCGACTTCAGGATCCTTGTCTTTATCATCATCCTTAGTCAGATCGACTGGATGACAAGACTCGGCACCGGTGGATTTCTTTTCTTTGTCTTTCTCTTTCTCCTTCTCAGTCTCCTTCTCTGTTTCTTCTCCCCCTGAGCACCTAGCTTCGCGGTCAGTTCACCAACTAATTTGACCATAGCTACGTGCTCCTTCCTTTGTAGATCCAGCCTTAGCTCCAAGGAAGTTCTATGGCCTAGAATCATTTCGTTAGTCTTCATTAACAGTTCATTCTGTTCCATGACATTCTTCAACCGTTCGTCAGTCCCCGTTCTCTGGCTACGCAGAATCCTAACTTCATCCGCCAGAGAGTTTATTTGTGCTTGTTGAGCATCAGAATCCTCTTTTGACTTTTGAATAGTCTTCAACAAGCCAGCAACTTGGGTTTCTAGCACATCGATCCTAGCTTCATTTGTATCCGGATGCCTAGATGATGAGGCTTCGGCGTTGTGGATAGGGGAAGAGAAGATTGTGTCAAAGTCGAACCCCTGTGAGAAATCACCGTAGTTAAAGGGTTGACCTGACGGCTCTTTGGTGGGTGTTGGGATGGGGGATGTAATGATGGGAGTTATGGTTGGGGTGATGGTGACTGACTCCGTGAGAAGTGGAGCAGTCACCATCACCTGGACGGTTGGAGTAGGGAGGGTCACCGTCACAGGAATCACCTCTGTGACCGCCGTGACTGCCACATCTCCTTGTACCAGTGGCCTTCTCCTCCTTCTAAACAGTTGCCGTGCTGGCATGGTAGATTCTGACTCTGGACCGGCAGCTTCAACTTGTACTGGCTGCACAGTTGGAATCTCTTCAACCCTGGGGATAACAACCTCTTGCCTATCGCCCCTTTTCTTGTTGGCTTTCTCTCGCCTTCGTCTTTGTAGAGCAGCGTCAGAGTTGGAAGCCGGCTCATATTCACTGCTCGAGCTTTGTCGTTTTCTTTTTGAAGACGACTCAGGCAGGGTTACCTGTGCCGACCTTCTCGGATGTGCCTGTGATGGTGCGTCATCGGAATCAGAAGAATCTGATTCTGTTGCCTCCGAATCGGATTCCTCAGCACCACCAACATCACCTTCATCATTACCCTCATCATCACCTTCATCATCATCATGCTCTTCCTCTTGCTCTTCACCAGAGTCATCACTCATCTCTGGTGCTGAGTTGGGACTATACCAGTTCAAATCTTCAGGAGCGACGTATGCTTCATTCAGTAGGTGGCCAAAGAGGTCAGTGTGCGCAGGCGTAGGTTCTACACTGCCTGGCTTTAGAAACTGAGCAAAGACTCTCTTGTCCACCCTTTTTACCTAGAGTCTCTCCCCGATAGCGCGTAGGTTTGGCAGTGCATCATCAATCAGTAGCTGCACAAACCTTGGGTACAAAAGGAACCTGAACCTCTCTACTGTATTTATCTGGTCATTTAGTGCTTTGAAGATATAGCGAGAGAAGTTATAGCCCCGATTGAGAGACATGCCCACCATGGCCGCTGCTAGGTCATGACCCATGGCATCTTTCCCCGCTTTCCTGGATGAGATGCACACGATCATGATGTGGGCAAAGTAACGCCATTGATCCAATACCCACATCTTCTTGTAGGAAGCATAGTCCCTAGCCCCAACATATCCCATTCTGTGCCTCCAACACCCATCCACGTAGTAATCTGGATAGGATGTCGGGTCGGTGGAAAGGTCTCCGAACTGCAATACTCTCCTTATTGTATCCTCGGAGATAGCAATAGCCCGACCGTCAATGGTAGCCCCTATGACATTCGGGGATACCGTGCAATCGTGCTCTGCAGTCTCCCAGAATTACTCCAGGTAAGGTCTTGAGACTGTTGGGTTTGCTGAGATTGCATAACTTATTCTTGATCTGTTCAGAAAATCCACAATCTCCCTGTATTGCAAGGCTGCGCCTTTCCATTCTGGTTCGGTGTTAGCCACTAGGTTGAATTCGTCAGTGAATACACGAGCCATAGCCTACAAACACACACAGAAAACATATTCAGAACAACTTATAACACTGGAAGTAGACACACATGACATAGTATAGTAGTTACACTTTGAAAAAATTTTCAGACTTAGGAAAAATTTCTAAGTGTTGGTCCTGCGCACTTAGCAAGTGTGCAGGATTTTTCTCTTGCGTCGCCTCAATCCAGCAGTTGTCAGCGAGAGCCTCCTTCACATTCTTCGGCTCTACCTGGGACACGAATGCAGCATGCAGACATGTTTCCATGACACCAATGTCAAATATCTCTGTGTAAAGACTGGTGTTCTCAGTGATGGTTCTATGACGAGTCTGAACACCGGCATAAGGATCACCAATAATGTTGTCGATTGGATGATTCCTATGCACCCTCGTCTCCGGTACAATCGGTTCTTGAATTTCTGGATCTAGATTTGTGCTTAACTCCCCCATTTCCTGTGTTCCAGAGGAAGAAGATTCAATGTTTATTGGATCAGCTGGAGCTTCATTTCCTACAGTTGTGTTAGGATTGGCTTGAGCGTCATCTCCAACAATATGAACACCTTCACTGTTATCACTGTCATGAGTTCCAGATGCAGATACAGCATTGGAATCAGGTGTTATAATTGGTACAGTAGCACGAATAGAAAAACTGGAGTCATTGTCGCCACGCAATAAATCATAGACATTTGCGGCGTCTTCTGCAGATAAGTCTGGAAGATTGAAAGACTTGAATAGCGCATCATAATCAAAACCCCAAGCTGGACCTTTTGGTTCTGGTGGAGTGCTGTGTTTACTACAGTCCACTTCAAACCATTCCTCGACAGTACGAGTTCCTATGTTGTACACTCTCTTGCAGGGCGAATTGGCAACATATCCTAAGAAGATGCCTTCCACCGCTTTCACATGAAATTTAGACTGACGGTCTTTATACTGTAGCAACAAGGAACAAGGACTACCAAAAGGAACTAGGTAATCAAGATTGGGAAGTCGATTGTTGATCAACTCATAACATGTCTTGTTGTGCCTTTTCACAACCAGAGACGTGACAAGCTGTATTAACTGCTTCTGCCCAGAAAGTGACAGGAAGCTTTGCATCAGACAGCATAGTCCTTGCAGTCTCGATCAGTGTTCTGTTCTTCCGTTCAGCAACTCCATTCTGCTGAGGTGTGTACGGCGCGCTGAATTCGTGACGGATCCCTCTCTTGAGACAGAAAAGTTCCATCAAATTATTCTTGAACTCAGTTCCTTTTTCACTCCTTATTCTTCTAACTTTCAGCTTGCAAAGAGATTCCAAGCTCAGGATCAGGTATTGAAGAATATCAGTAGTCTCGGCTTTTGTACCTAAAAAATGCACCCAAGAAAAACGTGAGAAATCATCAGTTACAACTAGACAGAACGACTTACCTCCAATACTCCTGATACTTATGGGGCCAAACAGATCCATGTGTAATAGCTCCAAAGGGGTATCGATAGAGTTTTGGAGCTTGGGCTTGTGAGACTTCCGTTGCTGTTTGCCCTTTTTACACGGCATACAGTCATCTGCAACGGTAAACCTCAACTTAGGAACCCCGGTTACCAAACCGTTTCTGACAAGATGATTCATTTTACGATAAGAAATATGTCCGAGTTTCCTATGCCACAAGATGGAGTCAAGTTCTGTCGCTTTTGTAAGCAAACAAGTAGCAACTGATGAGGTGGTTTTTTCCACGCTCATATCGATCTGATAAGTGTCGTTTGATCTTGGTGCTCTCATCAGAATCCAGTCTTATGGAAACTCAAAACCGGATTTGAGAATCAGACATTCTGACTTGTCAAACATCACAGAGTACTCCTTGTCACACATTTGGGAGACACTCAACAGGTTATGCTTCAGCTGCTCGCAAAAGTTGACATTGTCAAAGCTAACACAACCGTTTGAAACCACGCCTTGACACGTGATGCTGCCGCCTTTTTCTCCGGCAAAGGCCACATAGCCACCTCTGAATGGTTTAACATCTTGAAGCAAGGCCATGTTTCCTGTCATGTGCCGGGAGCATCCACTATCTACATACCAACGGTTAGAGATAGTACCCTTCGGACGTCCCTGCACGAGTAACAAAAGAATTAGTTAGATTTGGAGACCCAAGCCATTGTGGTCTTGGGTCGTCCATCCTTCTCAAAATAAACTACTTCTTTTAACTCACAGTCATGATAACTGTTCAAAATTGGTGAATCTTTGGATGAAATTGGAACAGGAGATTGAGAACCTTTAACTTTCTTGTTCCAGGATCTCTTTTGATTCTTAACCAGAACAGTAGACTTTGGCTCAACCACAGCCGGTGAACTTGTGGAAGCTTCACCTGATTGAGTCTCATTCAGCTGTTCCAGCTTTCTCAACCTCTTATTCATTCTTCTTCTTTGTGGCTTAGAGAGTCTAGCCACAGATTTCTCACCAGTGCGTGTACTACCAGATGTAGACACACGAGGTACAGCAGGTTGCTTTACCTTTCTTGCAACAGATGGTTTGGCCTCAGATTTAATCTTAGGTTTTCCCATGGGTTGTACTGGTGGTTTCACCACATTCTGCTTTGGACTTTTGGGAGATGGTTTCACTGGTGGCGACCTGGGGATAACAGCAGGCTGTGAAACAACATGCCGTTTCCCTTGGTTCTTAGAAGGACAGTTCACAACAATGTGACCAACCAAGCCACAGTGAAAACAGTTCCTCTTGTCTACATAAGTTCTCTTGTAAGGCTCATTAGATCTGGCCTTAGATAACTCTCCATTATGAGCAGGAGGAGTTGGTTTATGAACAGAAGTCTGACCTTTTGCAGTTTGGTTTTTGGTGGTATAATACTTTTGCAAATTCTCTTTGTAACTAAGCCCATAATGAGCTGAAAAATCCTTTTTCTTATCTTGGTTAATATTTTTATAACCCCCGTAAAGAATTACCTTAAGTTTATCATTAGTTTCAATGATATCAGGTTCAGTTAAAATGCAGTTATCACCATTAGTGATAATGTTTTTGTGGACTTTCTGTTCAGTCAACAACTCCTCAGAGACTACTCCTTGAGGGCAAGTGTTAACCGACCCATCTTCAGAAGCAGTAACATACTCCTCACTAGATGTGGATTTAGCCTTACTTGAGGATTCATCCTTTTTAGGGGAATCATCCTTATCAGAGGACTCATCTAGACAGGTGAGATCAATGTATATCAAGCTATTGACAAACTTCCCACTTATTGGTGGAGGAATGGCATTGGTACCAAGACCTATACCCTTCATTTTCCTCACTACTGATTCGTAGTGCTCCACCACAAAGCGAGAGTTTTTCAACTTCTCATTTGTACATTTTAACTGCAGGATCTCATTTTGCAGTTTGTTGATTTCATTGTTCCGTTTTTCTAACCCCCTATACGCAACATCCAAATGAACTTGTTGCTCACTTATTTGTAAAGAATATTCACATTTTTCTTTTTTCAAAGTTTCAACAGACTCTTTAAAATGTTTTTCGTTTGCTTTGTAATTATGAGCTGCCATAGTTAGGGGTTCGATTTTGTCTTGGAGCTTAGAAATTTCATGCTTTAGCTCTAGACATTTAGAACAAGAAATAACAGAGAAAGGGTTAGAATCTACCTCAGATGATGAACTCTATGCTTCTCCAATGGCCATGAGAGCAACGGTAGTGGTAGACTCCTTTTCAACAGCTACAGAAGCTTCCATCTCCTCAGCTTCTTTTCTCTCAGCCTCCATCAGCTCCATGATCTCAGCCATGAGACCAACCTGTGTTTGAGCAATGATGGCGTCCTCTAGATGAACACCCCAATCAAATTTTTCGTCATGCTGAGCTACCAGTGCATTTGACGAACCACCTTGGTGTTGACTGTGGTGGCTAGTGTTGTTGTGGTCGTGGCTGTTTCCCTGGCTAGGTCTGGTGAAACAAGAGGCCGGTGCTCGGTCTTTTTGACACTCACGAGCAAAGTGTCCATAGTTCAGACACTTGTAGCATTTGGCCTTGGATTTATCAAATCCAACCTTGGCATTAGAATGTCCACCAATGAACTTTCTTCCTGTTCTGTTCAGGAAACGCTTGGCCCTCCTCAAAAGCATGGCCATATTCCATTGAATATCCATGTCCTCAATATCATCAGGATCCACTTGGTTAAAGTCTTCTTCAATAGTTTCGGGATCCGTTAACTTGCCGCCTATGAAATTCTCATACGCAAGTATGCATGATGAAAACAATGCTACATGATCTTCAGCTATATTGACTATTGCAGAATGGTTAGCTGAAGACGTAGCTTGAGGATTTCTTGAGGTGTGTTGATGATTAGTTCCCAACCCTGATCCGGATGCATAACAAGCATGACCACCACACCCATTTGAGTGGTCTTCTT
The DNA here is from genome assembly GCA_023525975.1 of Smallanthus sonchifolius. Lineage (NCBI taxonomy): Eukaryota > Viridiplantae > Streptophyta > Magnoliopsida > Asterales > Asteraceae > Smallanthus > Smallanthus sonchifolius. The sequence continues at coordinate 54,610,196 of CM042033.1, read as the reverse complement.
CATTGGAGTGTCCAGTAAAGAGGGCAATTCCAGAGCCCGATGATTTTGAAGTGGAAGTCGTCCCACGATACATGGAAGGGTCCTGTATCTGAGGTCTTCCCGAGCTCTCCTTCTTCATAAGATTCATGTTATGAGCTTGAATCTTACCAATAGCCTCATCTACTGTTAACTCATAGAATTTAGGATTTTCCCTCATCAGGGTTGTATACATCTCAAACTTTGGTGGCAAAGCATCAAGAAATTTTTCAACCAGTTCTTCATCGGGATATTTCAGTTCAAAAACTTTTAACTCCGTTTGTAAATGATAGAATCTAGAGATGAGATCATCTAACGATTCATTTTCCATGAAATTGAAGCATTCATACTACTTTCGGAGAAGATCCCGCTTACTCTTCTTAATGTCACTGTTCCCCTCAAATCTTTTCTGAAGTGCTTTCCAAAGATCCTTGGAGGTGTCATAGCCTCGAAAACTGTGAAACAATTCCCGAGTTAATGACATAGTGATTGAGCCAAGAGCCTTCTTTTCCCGATCATAAGCTTTCTTTTGTTCTTCATCAAGCTTAGAGATGGGCTTTGGCACCTCTTCATCAAGATAGATGTGTGTGGGATGATTATATCCCTCAATGATTGGTATCCATAATGATGAGTCGATGTATGAAATGTAGTGCTCAAAACGCGCCTTCCAATTGGAATAATCGTTTACATTTAATAGTTTAGGCGGTTTCTGAGGTGTACCGATCTCATTATCATAATTTAACATGTTTCCAAGATTCTGAAGGTTCGACATAGTGAATTACTTGGTCAAAAATCATAAAAATCAGACACTGTTGCGCACTTGGTTTTGGCCTTGCGCACTTAAGAAATGGTCTTACGTAGTTAAGATTTGCTCTTGCGTACTTGTAAGTACGCAGGAAGAAATATTAAGTACGCAGGATATAGCTTAAGTTCGCACAAGTTCAGTCTTGCGCACTTGTAAGTACGCAGGAGATAACTCTTGCGTAGTTAGTAAGTACGCAGAAAACTGTACTATTTACCAAAAATGGTAAGTACGCAGGACACCTTTTCAGCAACTCTCACCAAACTTTTCCGGTCACCTGAAAATCACCGGAGATAGTGAAAAATAGGCTGATGATCAATGCAATCGAGCCAAAGGATCAGAAACAAGTTTCTAACCAACCTTTGATGCTCAAAACACACAAATACACAACAAAAATCATTTTTTGAGAGATTTTTGCTTCTAAAAAAGTGCTCAAGAGCTACCCCTTTTTTATCACAAAAATCAACAAAAATACCTCTTTTTGCTTGTAAAACTCAGTAAAACGTCTCCAAACTCAGTTACAACACTTGAATTCAAGAGCAAAGCTCTGATACCACTTGTAGGTCCCTTCGTGTGTGTCGGATCGTAACATGCAAGTGGTCTACTAGTCAAACCGGGTTGCGGAATACCCGTGACTAGGTGGAGAGTCTTACTAAACAAAGTAAACCAAACACGAGAGTCACAATAAACGTTCTTTGTATTATAAACACTCGACGGTTACAGAGAGAATACAAGCTGCGTACTTAGCAGAACTGAGTTCGTCTAAACAAATGTTCCTGCGTACTTAGCCTCTGTGAACCTATCCTATTTATACAGACCGTGCGCAGGACCAATTGATCTTGCGTACTTAGCAAGTACGTTTGGGTCTTCTTGCGTACTTGCTAAGTACGCAGGAGCTTTCTCCTGCGCACTTGTAAGTGCGCAAAACACTTAACAGAAAAACAACATACACTATGTAAAAGTAAATACAACTCGATAAACTATTACATACTGACTCATAAATACAAAGACAAATTACAGACATTAGACATACTAACTAAGACTCTATCCAGAGTGTTGTCACAGGAAAGTGCATCAACAGAAGTTTAGATATCAGAATTATGTCTTACTTTCTGAAGCAAAGATGTGGAGAAGTATCATTAAGGGGCCTCAGGTTCCATTGTATGACAAAGCTGATGGAACAAAGGCACCTAAATAGATAGAAAACTATATTGATGAAGACTTTGATCTTGTTGAAAGGGATCAAAAATCTCTAGCCTCGCTCACTATGGCTTTATCACCGGATATTGCTCATAACTTTAAGGAGTGTACATTTGCTAAACAGCTTTGGGAGTGTTCGGAAAAGACCTTTGAAGGAAATGATGATATGAAGGTTAGTAGAAAAGAAATGATTCTCAGAAATTCAATATGTCCAATCATGTTCTAGGAGAATCTCTAGAAGTGCAGCTACAGAGGTTCACAAGGTTAATTTTAGAGATGAGAGGCGCTCAAATTGAATTAAACACTGGGAATTTGAACAGAAAGTTGTTAAATGGACTCCCATAGAGTTGGGACATGAATGTGGCTTTAATTAAAAGAACTAAAGATCTGAATGCTATACCTCTAAGTGATTTGATTTCAATCATTAAATCATATGACCTAGATGATCACCAAAGAAAAGCCAACCATGTGAATACCATAAATTCTGCTGGGGTACATAATAGCAATAGTGCTTTTCTGACTAATTTGGTTCTAGGAGTGTCTGGATCCGGGGGAACTACTTCCAGTAATTCTGCAGCTGCTAAGTCTATTGTCCTAGAGCAACATGCAAATGCAGCACAACATGCAAAGTTGATTGAATCAAATACATATATGTGCACTGGAATCATGAACTGCTATGCAGCTTTTACCGTTGGAAATTTGTCACCATCAGAAATACTTACTGCTGAACTTAATCAATTTCATCCAGATGATGTATAGGAGCTGGATATCTCTTGGCAATTGGCTATGGAAGTCTTTAGAGCATAGAACTTCATCAACAAAACTGGAAAGTTCAGATGGAGTTAAGACACTGGGAAGAAGATTGGGTTTAACAAATCCAATCTTAGATGCTACAACTATCATGAACCAGGTAATTTTGCCAGGGAGTGCACTAAACCCAAGGAAGAGAGGGGAAATGATGCTGGATCATCCATCGAAAGAAAAGGTGTTGACAACTCTAAAGCATTAATTAGTCAGCAAACTGGTGGCTATGACTGGGGAGATCAGCTAAAGGAACTGAACCTGAACCATGCTTTTATGGCTAACATTGTGGAAACTTCTTCATCCGCCTCAACTTCCACAACTCCACCTGAGGTAACTGCTAATCTATGTACTCAATTAGGCATTGATAAGGTCGAGCTTTATAGAAAACATAATTCTGATCTGGTTTTTGAAATGGAAAACCTCAAATACCACAAAAATAAATTTGTCAAAATGGAAAAGGCTTACAAAGAGGTAATAGAAGCAAACAAAAAGGATATGTCTCTTCTAAAATCTCAGCTCAACACAAAATGTTGTTTACTCACTGATGTTGAGCAAGAAAGTACCAGATTGACCATTGAATTAGAGCAAGCAAAAGCAAATCTTGCTAATGCAAAATTCAAAGTAGAATCTTTTGGTCAATCCAGTAAATTGTCTCTTCTAAAATCTCAGCTCAGCATAAAATGTTGTTTACTCACTGATGTTGAGCAAGAAATTACCAAATTGACCACTGAATTAGAGCAAACAAAAGCAAATCTTGCTAATGCAAAATTCAAAGTAGAATCCTTTGGTCAATCCAGTAAATTGTTGACATTCTTGAGAATCATCTTCATAAGCCAAGTAATAGGGGCAAGGGAATTGGGTATAATAATATGCCTCCACCCTTCAATAGGAATTGTACCACTGTTCCTCCATCCATTGAGGAACAAGTACAGAAGTTTAACATGTTAACCTGTGGAAACAAGTCATGCACTGATGGATCCAGATCATCATCCTTGACTTCAAATAATAAATGTGTGAACAGTACTAATGCTTCTACCTCATGTGCAGAACAAGTAGAAATACAGGATTGGTCAAGTGAGGATGATGAAGTTGATGAGTCACAAGTTTGCAGTTTAAATTCTAAAATAAACAAAAACAATGTTTCTGTTAATCCTGTTTTAAAAGGAAACAAACCTTATGTGTGTGATTGTGTTGGTTTGAATGATTCTATGTTTAATTCAAATTCTTCAAAAGGAATGAATGTGTGCAAAAATACTGTTTTTTTGTAAAATCGTCATTTAACGGTAAAGTTGAAAAGTATGTTTTTCAGAAAGTCAGACCTTTGACTAAGCAAAGAGTCTTTGGTCAAACCGTAGATGCTTCACCTAAGCATTACACTAAAGATCAATTTTATTCTAAATTTGATCATGAACATATGAGGTTTGAACAAAGCCATGCTCATCAACATAGGAAACCTAAGCAGGTTTGCAAGGCCGAACAGGTTGGGTCATCTCATCAGTGGTTAGAGAAGTCAAGATTTGCCACATATGCAAAGAAAAAATCATGCTATACTTGTGGAAAGTCTGATCACCTAGCAAGAAAATGTGTTCATCGTCCTTATGTTCCTTATTACGAGCAGGGTCAGAAGACTACACATAAGAAAGACTTGAATTCCAAGCCAATGAAGGCTACTCAGCCTAAGGCAATGAAGAATCAATCTTCTTATGTTAAGCCTTCTGATGGACACTGGAATGTGGCCAAGCGAAACAGACAGGCTTACTATGAAAGGTAAAAGGTTAAACAGATTAAAAAAAGGAGAAATCAAAATCTCATGATTTCAAAGAAAAGAAAATATATGTTTCTTCTAAACCCGTCAGGACGGTTAAGAATAAAGTTGAATTAAATTCCAAAGTTGAGTCAAATAATGATTTGTGCTTACAGTAAGTGTCATGTATTGATGCTAAATGAATACCAAGATCTACTATGGCTTGGGTATCGGTTACTAATTAATCTCGCATATCATGCAGGGACTGCCAAGGAGGACTATTAATAACCTTTGGTTCGTTGATAGTAGTTATTCCAGGCACATGACATGAGACATATCTCTACTTCACGACTTACAAAGTTTTGATGGAGGTTATGTGTCCTTTGCGGGAGGTAAAGGTGGTAAAATCAGCAAGAAAGGTACTATGGTTAATTGTTGAAGCAATTCTTGTGACAAGCACTCTGAAGATTGTTGTTACTTACGTATTGTCTTTATGTATTTGTATTTGTATATAAGTGTCTGTATGTATTGGTTTATCGAGTTGTAATCATGTTCGTGGGTACTTGTCGTTGTATTCGTCTTTGTTAAGTGTTGTGCGCACTTAACAAGTGCGTAGGATGAATATCCTGCGTACTTAGCAAGTACACAAGAACAAAGTATGCGTACTTGCTAAGTACGCATGAGTTAAACCATGCGCACTTACTAAGTGTGCAGGCAACAGGTCTAGTATATATAGCTATTAGTGACAGAATGTATGTACGCACTCATTCTCTCTGTAACCGGCTGTGATTATCAATAGACGAAGTTTGAAAGTATCTTGTGTCTTTGTTGTCGGTTTACTTTGTGTTGATTGATACTCCACCTAGTCACGGGCATTCCGTACCCGGTTCAACTAGGAACACACTTGCATGTTACGATCCGAGAGACCCGAGGGACCTACATTAATGGTTCTTTAAGCTTTCATTATGTTAGTTTTGTTTCTGAGTTAAATCATAGTTTGCTCAGTGTTTCCCAAATTTGTGATAAAGATTTCTCAGCACATTTCACAAACAAGGAATGCTTGATTTTAAAACCGGGTTTCGTGGTGCCCGAGGAATGGATTTTATTAAGGACACCCCTTAAGGGAAATTCATATGTTATCGACATAAACAGTAAACCTGTTTTTGAAAATACTTATCTTTTGTCAAAATCCATTGAATTTGATGCTATGTTGTGGCATCGTCGTCATGGTCAGGTTAATTTGAAAAATCTTAATCGTATCGCAAAAGGCAAACATGTACGTGATCTACCTATAAAAGAATTCTTTTCTATCGAGAAATGTGTTGCATGTGCCAAGGGAAACAGCACAGGAAGCCACATAAGTCAAAGTTGTTTAATTCAATTGACTGTATTCTTCATCTGCTTCATATGAATCTCTTTGGTCCTGTGAATGTGATGAGCATTGGGCAGAAGTCTTACTGTTTGGTTATAACCGATGATTACTCACGTTTTTCATGGGTTTTCTTTTTGGCTAACAAAAGTGAGTCTGCAGAGTTGATTAAGAAATTTATCATTCTGGTTGAAAATCAAAGGGATGTGAAAGTAAAGGCTATCAGGTGCGACAACGGAACGGAGTTCAAGAATGCAGTCTTGAATCAATTTTGTACTAAAAAGGGGACAGCCAGGCAATACAGTGCAGCACGTACACCCCCAACAAAATGGTGTGGCAGAGCGAAAGAACAGAACCCTCATTGAGCCTGCTAGAACAATGCTTTCTGAATCCAAGTTGCCTTTATTCTTTTGGGTTGAGGCTGTTAACACAGCTTGTTACGTTCCGAATCGGGTTCTTCTCCACAAACATCTATAAATGTCTCCTTATGAGATTCTTTACACTGAGAAATCCACGGTTGGGTACTTTAGAGCCTTTGGATGTCCGTGCACTATCCTACACACGGAATCTACTCCAAAGTTCAATGAGAAGGCTGATGAATGCTATTTTGTGGGTTATGGTTTTAATACCACCTCCTACAGAGTTTACAACAAGGTTACCAAAGAGATCAGGGAGTCAACATATGTCGGTTAGCAAGAGAAGAATCCTACTGATCCAGAATGCGGTCCAGCATGGTTATTTGACTATCATTCACTTTTTAAATCGTTTAATGTTTGCCCTGATGTGATTGCAGGAACTAAGCATGATTACTCTGAGTTAAGTGACGACGATGACAGGCCATACACCGGACCATTGTTAATTGTTTATCCACCAGAAGTTCTATGGCAACAAAATCCAGTTGTTTCTTCTTCTACTAAGGAGCCGACTCCTAATGTAACAAATGTCTCTGAGGATTCACCATTCGCTAAAGAGGATACTACATATGTTTTCAATGAAGGTACTTCTACATTGGAGACTTCGGATGCCTCTAAATTCCAGGAGCCAATTCCTGATGAAAGTATAGTCGAAAAGCCGTTTTTCGATAATACTGTAGAGTCCAGTGAGGAGACACATGAGAATGTAACAAATCTTCCTATCACTGTTCTGATTCCTGAAACTCCATCTCATCGAATTAAGAAGGATCATCCGGTGGATAGCATTATTCGGTCGTTAACTAATGGCTTAAAAACCAGAAGCACTACTGGAGACATCAATAGATGTTTATATTCTTGTTTCATCTCTCAAAATGAAGCAAAGAATATAAAAATGGCTCTACTTGAGCCTAGCTGGGTTGATGCAATCCATGAGGAGTTGAATCAATTTGCAAAGCTCAAGGTTTGGGAGCTAGTGCCATTACCACCAGGAAAGAAAGCTATTGGCACTCTTTGGGTTTTAAGAAATAAACAGGATGAAAGCCAAGTGATTATTCGAAACAAAGCTTGTCTGGTTATGCAAGGATTCTATCAGCAAGAGGGAATTAATTACGAGGAGTTGTTAGCACCAGTTGCTCGTCTAGAGGCAATCAGGATTTTCTTGGCATATGCATCATATATGAATTTTACTGTTTATCAGATGGATGTCAAGACCGCATTTCTATATGGGAAGGTTAAAGAGGAGATTTATGTCTATCAGCCTCCAGGATTTGAAGATTGTGATTATCCAGAATATGTATATAAACTGGATAAGGCTCTGTATGGCTTACATCAGACACCTCGTGCTTGGTATGCCACTTTGACAGATCATTTGTTGGCTCATGGCTACACTCGTGGTGCAATTGATCAAACGTAGTTCGTTCGAAAGGTGGATGATGATCTAATTCTAGTGCAAAATTATGTGGACGATATCATTTTCGGGTCCACAAATGAGGGCTTATGCACAGAATTCAGGAAGATTAGGGAAAAGGAGTTTGAAATGAGTGCTTTGGGTGAAATGACTTTCTTTCTCGGGTTGCAAGTTCAACAAACAAGTGATGGTACTCTCATTCATCAGGGCAAATATGTGGATGACATACTGGACAAGTTCAAGTTTACTGATGCTCAAGCTGCATCCACACCCATGGTTACTCGGCCGGTTCTGGATGCTGATCTAAATGGGGTTTCTGTTGATCAAAAACAATATCGATCTATGATTGGCTCTTTGATGTTCTTAACGGCAAGTCGTCCGAACATAATGTTTGTCATGTGTCATTGTGCTCGTTATCAAGCCAATCCCAAGATGTCCCGCCTAACTGATGTTAAACGTATCTTTCGGTACCTTAAGGGCATGCCTAGGCTTGGCCTTTGGTACCCCAAAGATTCTAACTTTGATTTGTATGCTTTTTCTGACAGTGATTATGGATGTTGTCAACTTTAAAGGAAATCTACGAGCGGGGGATGCCAATTTTTGGGAGATAGGCTAATTTCATGGCAGTGTAAGAAGCAACACACAGTCTCCACATCCATCGTTGAGGCTGAGTACGTTGCTGCATCGGCTTATTGTTCACAAGTCATCTGGATGCAACATCAATTGTTGGATTACGGTTTGACCTTTCTAAATATTGTTATTTTCTGTGATAACAAAGATGTTGTGCTTATTGTGAAAAACCCGGTCCAACATTCCAAAACCAAGCATATTGATATCAAGGTGCATTTTATCCGGGACTACTTTGAGAGAAATCTCATCTGTCTTGAACGTGTTGATTCTGACAACAATGTTGTCGCTTGGTTTTAAAGATTGAACAGGTCACAAAAAGATTTTTCTTTATAGTTTTAATTTGTTTAGTTTTATTTTTTTTCTAAAAAATTTTGTGCACAAATTTAGGGGGAGAAAATAAGAAAAATACAAAAAGAGTCTGCTTTTAATTTTTATTAGAGTTAAGAAAATTACAAAAAGAGTCTGCTTTCAAGTTTCATTAGAGTCGAGAAAAATACAAAAAAGAGAATGTGTTTCTGTTTGAGTCGGGAGTTTGTACATAAATGGGAAGTGATATGATTGTTCGTTTCTTGAGGCTAGGATCAACAAATGTAAGGCACTAAATTGAAATGACTAGGATCATTGTTTGATATGTTGATAGGCTCTGCTTGTGAGACACTTGAATTAAATAATCTTATGGCCTTAGTGGGGAACATCTCATAGATTAGTGTGATTTGTTATTCCTGTTAATAATAGAGAACTTAAACATAAAGGTTGATAAACTGTGGATAACCCTTGCTCTATTGGGATTGCACTAACCGAGACCCTTCACAAAGGGGTTGCGAGCTGACTTGTTACAAGTCGTGTATATATTATGTATATAGTTAAAAGAAATGCATTGACATGCAATAGGTGAAAAGACATTCAATGATAGTGCAAATCTAATCTTCAAAGCAGAATTCTGAGCAAAAAGACATGCAATGTTAATGTCGTGCATTAGGTGCAATTCAAAAGATATGTCTAAAGTCGTACATATAAATATACTTCTATATATTTTTCTTTTTTGGGAATATGTGACCGAGAATGGATCTCTTGTTAGGGCATGTAAGTCCGTTGTCCTATGACCCTGAGCATTTGCTGGTTCTGGACATGTAAGCCCGTAGTGCTATGTTTCATTATCAATTTTTTTCAGAGATTCCTGGAACAGTTGCATAAAACCATGCTAGTTATGCTAAATTAGTTATTATTTAGGTGCTCAAAAGATCATGAGGAAGGGAAGGTTTACCTGATAAGTTGTGGGGTCCATTAAAGTTCATCAAGAATTCACATAATTCGCATTCTGTTAATTACAAGTTTCTGAGATATGAGTGTGGGACCCATTATGTCATAAATTAATTCCACCCAAAACATGATAACTTAAATCACAGTGAGTTTAGAAGGATCTGAATATTGGCAATCTACTTGACATGTCTGAGTAAAAATACGTGTTGAAAAATGTTCCTTGGTCTGCTTATAGAACGATATTATCCCATTGCAAACTTCATAAAGGCTCGTTTTTTGTTATAATGTATATATTTTAAGTGTGTTTATATGTTTTTGTGAGTCTAGTTAAGGATTTTTTATTTGTTTTATTTTTTTAATTAAGTGAATGATATAATGACCAAGTTTGATCTTTGAAATAAAGCATCTAAGGGACTAAGTATTTAGTTGAGAGTTTTCGGGTTAATGGAGCGCCCCACCAAGGTTCACAGTCGGCCCCCACTCTCTAAAGAACCGGGATGTTTTTTTAAAGAATGAAATAAACCCTATTGTGGGTTTTATGTTCACGGTAAACTTCAAGAACTCTCTCTCTCTATCCGAGTGGCGATCTGTCTATTTCATTCGCAAAATCCCTTGCTCCTGACTCTTGCAATTTGATCTACTCTACCAGACTCTTTGTTGATACAGGTACATCTCATTAATCATCATATTTATTGGATCTGTTCTACAAGTTGGTGAATTGCGTGGTGACCGTAAACCATCCCAAGCGAGTCTAGTGATTACGGATTATAGATTTGACGGTGAAAATTAAATTGAAGGGTTGTTTAGAACCGTGATGAGTTGGCGATTACAGGTGTAGGGTTAGAAAGTGAAAATTCGAAGGTTGAATCTATCAATTTGGGGATTGGAATCATTCTCGGTGTTACCCGCAAACATGTATTTCATGGTGTATTTCAAAACACCGTGAAACCTTTGATCTTCCCCGTATACGGTTGAGTGTACCGTGAACCTCCCAAAGACCGTGAATCGCAATGAAATCCAGCAGCGAGCCGTAAACCTCATATACCGTAAACCCTAGTTAGGCCGTGAAGTCAGGAAGCTTTTGAGGTGTAACGTATGAAGACTGTAAACCTTTTTACCCGAGAACCTCTTAGGGGTCGTAAACCCTTGGAATGCCGAGAATTTTGATCTTAACTTTTAAATAAATTAACTTATTTCTTTAAACTAATTGGGGTATTAACTTATTAAGTTTTGTGCAAATATGGCCAATATGAAGTTTGTTCCTGATCACAACGTGTGTGCTTTCACTCTAAACCCGCCGGATGAGTTTGAGTACTTCAAGTCTATGGTTGTGGGGTTGACACTTTCCCCCATCAACTTTGCTGTGATGGAAAATCCTGTTATCTACAGAAGTCAGGTTCAAGAGTTTTGGTCCACTGCATCAATACATCCAAATGACAACGGAAAAAAGTGCATAATTGGAACAGTTCACACAAGGAGAATCAGAGTTTTAGAAGCTATCATCAGAACTGCTCTACAGTTTGAAGATGAGCCTGACTATCCCACAAAGCTTGTTACAGATACAGTTACTCCAATTCTGTTAAGAATGGGTTATGAAGGAAACTACATACAAGAAGTTGCTACATCCGTATTGGAGATATCTTGCACACGTGTGCATGAACTGCTTATCAGGAAGAAAGGGAGGTTTTGATGAAATAAACACTACTATCTCATCAGTTATGGTTGCCCTGACCATGAGCTGGAATTACAACTTTTCTAAGATGGTGTTTGAAGAGATGAAAAGTAACCTAAAAGGGGGCAAGAAGGATATCTTTCTGATGTATCCTAGGTTTCTCCAAATCATTCTCAATAGGAATCATGCTAATCTGGAACCTACTATTGATACATTGGACCTAAAAGCTATGGGTCCAATAATTTTCAAGTTTATGAATGTCAACAAGCAAGGTAAAAGAGTATATCAGGTGTTGCATCCCCTAGAAAAGTTTGGATGATTTGCTGCCTTGGTTAATGAAGAAGTGGCAGAACCGGCTGTGAACGTTGAAGCCGAGGTTGCTGAGGAACAAATGTTTCCTCATCCACAACAGTTGGAACAACATATTGAACCAGAACCAGAACAACAGAATCTTGTTGTGCCAGAGTCAGAGGATGCTGAAGTTATTTCTTCTTCTGACAATGAAGGCACACCTGATAGACCATCAGTACCAATTAATCAGTTTGTCAAAGACATGGAAAGAAAATGACGTCGAGTTGAGAATCCTCCTCTTACCTCTTTGTCAAATCAAGCTAACACTAATCCTGACTGTCTACCGGATCATGATCTTCAATCTAGACCAAGAAAGAGAAGAGATCCGAGAATGGCAAGAACAACACCAACACCAACACCCACTTCAACACCTTCTGTGTCTACTCAGACACCACATTCACCTCAACTCACTTCTACACTACCTCATTCATCATCCCAGGTGAGTCCTTCTCAAGATTTCGACACCAATTAATTCCTAGGGTCATCGGCCGAAGCATACAAAGCCGAGAAAGCTAAGGGCAAGAGTCCTGTGGTTTCCTCCACACCTGCACCAGTTGATCCACAAGTCTTTCAAGAAAGAGTATTTATGCTGGAACAACAGGTAGAAACTCAAAATGCAATAATAATGTCACTAGAGGCAAATCAAGGTTATCTTACAGCTCTTGTGTTTGAGCTCAAGAAGAAATTGGAAGATCTGGAGTCAAAGAATTGTAAGACAACAGATTCTGGAGGAGATAATGATGATGATGATGATGATGATGATAATCAGGGAGGTGGAGATACTGGGGAAAATGATCAAGGCCATCAGACTGGAGAGAATCAAGATGATGAACATTTCACTTTTGATTTTGAAGGGAATCTTGGTGATTCTCTAGACAATGTGTTTCCTGAAGACTTAAACAAAGATAAAGATACAAGTCCTTCAGATGTTGCCTCAGGTGAAATGTTTGACAGCTCTTATGATTCTGAATTAAAACGATTACATCAAGATATCGATGATGAAGTGAATCTTGTTAGTTCAACAAATGAAGCTAATGAATCATTAACCCCAAATCCTTCAAAAGAATGTCCTGCATGGCTGTTACCCCCTGGTCCTCCTTCTGAAACTCATGTTACTACTAGTATTGATGGATACTACTCAAAAAGGGGTGACAAGTCAGGAATTGCAGCCTGGCAATTTGATGATGAGAAAAAGATGTTTTTGGTGAAAAGAAAAAGTGGTCGAATTGAATATTACAAGCATGCCTATGACTTCAGTTCCTAGACAACGCTTGATCTTCGGGAACTAAATGAGGCTTATTTTGTGAATCGAGGAAACAATACATTGGCAAATATGTTCTATCACTTCCTTAATCAACAGTGTCTGACCAATTTTGCTGGTATGAAGACTGTTGAATCTACATTGAAGAAAGCCAAGGATGTAAAAGATTCTCATACAGGAAGGAGTTTATATAGTGGTGTTTGGCCACCTACCAAGATCACAAAGAAAGTGCCCATTCAAAAGAAGATGCATGTTAATTCACTGAAGGACTTTGAGTTCTGGGCTTATGATCTATTGTCTGCTAAAGCCATGATTGTGACTAGATCTACTGAGTACAGAATCATTGATCCATTCGATTTATCTAAATTTGGTGATCTAGATATCAATGTATTGGCAAGCAATCATATGAGAAGTGAAGATCTTTTTTAGCAACAAGCAAAAGTCTTCACAGGAGCGGTTGCTGATATATTGAACAAGAAACTATATGCTGGAAGTGGGAGTCACCATGAAGAGATCAACTTTTGATAACTAAATGGAAGCTTAATCCTAGGGGGAGATTGTAGGAACCATATTATGATTAAGCTTTAGTGAGGTGTTTGGATGTAACCGTGAACTAGGGGTTCACAGCTAGGGTGTATGGGACTGGCCATGTGGAGGCCGAGAACATGTTATGGGCTTATTCTAGTTTGCTTAGTATAAATAGATGTTTCCTCCAACCGAGTAGGGTTAGCGGCTTTGATCATTTGTCTTTGTAATTGCGTTTGCTCAATAATACAATCGGTAGTTGCATTGAATCTTTTTTCTTGAATCACCGCACGTTTAGTTTCCACTTACTACGTGTGAGACTTTGATATCGTTCGTGTTTATGTTCGTGTTTGAAGATCCATCGTTGATTTGGGACTTACAAAAGGCCATTATAGTCACTGAAGCAACTATCAGAAAACACCTTAAGCTTCAAGATGAAGGCAGTGCTAATTCTTACTCACAACTTGACTATATGCAAACATTTGTAAGGATTGGGTATACTGGAAAGCAAAAGTAGTACACAATCGAGAAGGCTCTGATGGGACCACCATGGAAGTACCTCTGCCACCCTCTTCTTCAATGTATATCCCAAAAGAGGAGTGGCTGGCATCAGCTAAATTCTAGACTTGCCTCTGCAGTCCATAGTATGGTAAATGGCTTGTCCTTTAATTTTTCTCACTTAATCTTTGAAGGTTTAAGATATAACCTTCAGGAAGGGGCAAAACAAGCTTTTTACATGTACCCCAGATTCTTGAAGGAAGTTTTCAATGGTGAACTAAAAGATTTATCTAAAACTACAAGAATCTACATGATTGGATCCCACAAAAATAATATTTTCAAAAGCATGAGAACAGTTTCAGAAAAGTTCTCAAGGGTCAATGTTCCATTGTTATCTACAATGTTAACATACAAAGCACCCAGGGTGAAAGTTCAGCAGTCCCAGCTGATACTAATCCCACACCCTCTACTTCATAACCTGAAACCACACATTTTGCTTCCCTTGATCAAAGCCCTGTGCAACCTACTGAGGGTGCACAGGTACAACAAACAGTCACCCCTGCACTTCAAGCTCAACTGAAACACAGGGCCCAGTTGAGATAAGTTACCAAAGAAAGAAAAATAAGAGCAAGAAGAATCCTTCTATTCTTGGCTCACAGGCCCAATCCAAACCTGAAAGCCCTCATCGAGAGTCACAACACTTTGATGGGAATATCATAAGGGACAGCCACATTACTAGGGAGACTTCCTTGGGAGGAGCCCTATTAGGATCAGGACTATATCCCGAGTCCATAGAGAACCCCTCTGATCCCATACATTTTTTTTCTTCTTTGAACTTAAGTGCAGAGGCACCAAGTCAAGATGATGTACCTTCTCCAACTGCCACTATCATGGAGGTATATTTTGACTTGGCAGCCAAATTACCCAGCCCAAGTTCATCACCTGGGAGTCATGATATAGTGAATGTGGAAGGGGATGTCACTACTTCTGCTCCATCAATTGACCAAGAGGACAGTGACAACAGCATTAAGACCCCAACCATGGCAACTCACAGTGAAGATGTTTCTTTTGAAACTTTCTTCACTGAGAGGAATCCTAGGAGCCTAGAAAACCAGGGTGATGGGGAGCCAGAGGCTAGGCCTAAGGCCCTATCTAGTTCCAAGGATTCCACATCTATGGATGAGGACAGACTCAAACAAATAAATTTGGAATTGACGGCAAAGGTTGCCATGCTAGAGGATGAAATGTCTCAATTAAGGCATCAAGTTTCTATGCACGAGTCCCACAAATGTACTAGTTCAGCCTCTCCTTCCCTTCTATTAGTGGGCACTCAAACTGATTCAACTTTGCTCACTGATGCAACCAAAAAGGGGGAGGAAAGCTTTAAAGATGATAATGATAGCTTGGATGAATGGCTCAAAGAACAAGAGGAATTTTAAAGAACAATCTTCAAGCCCTCCCTTGTTCAGATTCAAGAGATTGAGTGGGAAGAGTCCAGAGATAAAGAGGAAGAAGTCTCTAAGGAATGGAGAATAGTTACCACGAAAGTAGAGGAAGTATTTCCTAAGGAGAGGAAGATGGAAAGAGAAGAAGAAGAAGAAGCATTCCCAAAAGTCCAAGTACTTGAAGCTGCTGCTAATCTTTCAAAGCAAGTCATATCCCACAATACCCCTTAACAGCAGAAAACTTGAAGTTTGATTCAATCCTAGCATGGGGGTTTGATGGTTTGTCTGAGAGATTCTGGATTTGATGGGAGTTCTCTAGGGTAGTAGAACTGGATTGGGATAACCTGAATGTATTTGACATCTTGGCATTGCATACTTCTGAATGCATTAATACATCTAAAAATCTATCTTCTAGGCTTGCTATTGACCGCTTTCATGACTTGATGGAAGATAACATGCCTTGGTTTCAGAGATTTCTACAAGAAGTTGAACAGGTTGTACATCACTGCCTTGAGGAAGAAGAAGCAGAGTCCTCAAGTCCAGCCCAAGGAAGAGTGGGTAAAAGGCTAGAGCTGACTAAGAGCAGAGTATTAACTGATGATCAGGTTCTGAACTTAAGAAGATATGCATACAATGAACTAGTCAGAGGCCTTGAAATCTATGGATGGGTGAACATAGGGCTAAAAGGAATAAACTTTCTGCTGTGTGATGGCTCATCCATTCAGTTCAATCACATTGAAGAAGTCTTGATGATGAACCCTGATTTTGTCTTCAAAGTCTTTCAACTGAGATCTCAAAAGTTTTCAGTTGATTCTCTAAAAAGTCAGGAAATGATGCTTATCATTAGGACTTTCTTACAAGATGGATGATGGATAGCTCTGAAAGAATCACCTTCAACCTCACCTGCCTCCTCTCCCCAAGATGACCTCAGTACTAGTATGAAGATAATAGAAGCTTGGGATTCAGTGCCCAGTGATAAAGAAAAGGATGCTCCTCCCCAGCTTATTCTACAAATTGCTAATGAATCTTATGCTGAGGCCTCAATAGCAACTTCCTCATCTGCTATTGTGGTCAATAAAGCTGAAGCAGAGGCATCCAACCAAGACAAGGGAAAGGGCATCATGATAGATGAAATGGAGAGGAGGATAGAAGAAGAGAAGGGAGAGATAGAAAGAAGAAGAAGTGTCACACCCCAACCGATGGCGGAATACGTCGGGGCGGAACATGTAAACTGTTCATAAGCTCATGGTTTGCTAAAGTTGTAATATTTAAATAACCAATTTCATTTCAAAGATCAAAACATCAAATCCAACAATACAGAAATGGAAGTTACATAAATAAGTTATTTAATTTAAATACTAGGTCCTCAATCTTAAGTGGAGCTACTTGTCCTTAACTCAAACATTCGTATACTTGTCCTTAACTCAAACATTCGTATCTGAAATATGATAAAAACGAGGTCAACTAAAAAGTTGGTGAGTATACATAGGTTTTTGACACCACAAATAGATTTCAAATGTTTTGTACAATTCATATGATACATGGTTTATAAAGCATTTATGGAGAATCTAAGTTAAGCAAGGTGTACAAATCAAATCTTGTGACTGAAGGGCATAACAACACATGTTATCCTAATGTAGGGCCTAACAACACATGTTATCCTAATGTAGGGCATAACAATAAATGTTATCCTGATGTAGGGCATAACACAAATGTTAACCTGATGTAATGTCGGTAACAATCACCCCACCTGGGTGGGTTTGTCAGACACAATAAATCTATCAATGTTACCGTTGGCGTGTAATGAGTTAATGATTGCACGAGTATGTCATGTATATGTAGCCTTAACAAATAGCATTTAAACATAAAACACAAATAAATACATATGATCATATTGTAGAATCGTGTGTAATTGCAAATAAAGTTTATTGAGTATCATGTTTCACCCCAAAAGTGTACAAAAGGGAAAAGAGGCTATGTAAAACTCACTTGAATAAGTTGTGTAGATAACACGAGCAAAAATGAAGCACAAGTGATTCTCAAATCACAAGTTTAACCGAGAATGAAATGTATGAACTTGCATTAATAATGTGCACGGAGTCTAAGTTATGATCAAATGTTCATCGGGTTTGATATGTGTGGAATTGTACAAGGGTTGTGTCATTTTATGTGAAAGGATGGAAGTCAACAAAAGTTTGATATGTAAAATTGTAAGTTCAAAGTATATATGAAAAATAATATTTGTATTTAGGGTTTATGTTTAATTAATTTAAATAAATAAATTCCTTCAATTTATTTAAAATAATGTGTTTTTTTAAAGAATTGTAATATTATATTTATTAAAATAAATCTATCTTATTTATCATTTATAATAATGTGTCAAACTATAGGGTAAATATATATATTAGTACATATTAAAACCCTAAATAAATTTGTTAATGTAAAAAGATAATTAATAAATAAATTTGTTTATTTATTTATTATTAAAGTAATATGTTCTAAAATAAGGAATGTAGTTATTAATATATATATATTTTTTAGAAAAAGTTTTATTTGTTTTAAACTCTAATATATATATATGTATATATATATATATGGTTTAATAGAAAAACAAATGATTTATGAGAATGTATTTTTATAAAAATCTTGTCACATTTTTTATAAAATTAGGAAATTAAATACTTGGTTTTAAAACATAATAATTTGATTTAAAAATGTATTTTTAAATGATTAAAAAGAGATTTTAAACAATTAAATTTGTAAAATAGATGGTTTATGTTAAAAATTGTAAACTATTGCTTTAGTCTGATCTAAATAAGGTTGGATTAATAAAAATAATTTTTATAAAATTTTTGGAGCATTAAAATCGGTTATAAAAAAAATAAACAGGCCACCCGGTTCGAACCCGGGTGGTTCCTGTGTGGGTCGAAGATGTTACCGCTGGGTAAAGGACCTAATTGTTGAATAAATCGGGTATGAGAGTGTATTAACGCGAATAGAACAGGGGGACAGGTCTGGGTTTGAGGCTCGCGCAAAAAGAAGCCGGGATTGTGGGTTTCGAACCCACGCCACTCGGTTCGATGGTGCAAGGACTTAACCAGTCGGACCGAGTGGTTTCGCTTGTTAGACAGGGATCTTAAAACAATAAATACGCTAAACTATTTGATTCAGAAAATCCCAAATTGAACCCATAAGAACAAGCCCTGATTTCGCATGAAATTGAGTTCGATACCCTCTGTCATTTGAAATTGGCAGAGGGCTTTTGATCCTTGAGTAAAAACAAAACTAAAGACGTAAATCGTACCTATAATGGTTGAGTATAGGGTTCGACGGCTAGCGAGACAGAGACGAAAATTTTGATGTTCGATCAGGTATGCAGAGATGAAATGAGGGTCAATAGAGGGTTGAGAGAGTTTTTGAGGGATTGAGCGATGGTGTGTGAATGATTTAAACGGATCAATTTCACCTAATTCTCTCAATTCGATTTGGATTAGTAGCGAACAGTTGTTATCACGTAAAAACACGTTAATTTGATCCTTTGCAAATGAATTGGGTCGTGAAACAGGATGGAATACATGTGGATTCAATCAGTGCGTGATTTGCGGGATTGAACGCGTTTCAATTTCGTGTTTAGGAAGTGATTTGGGCTTGATTTGACTCTAAGGAGTCAAACCTGTTTGAATTTGAAATTAGCCGCGGATTTGATCGTATTGGAATGATTAGTTGGTCTAGATATGTTCGATCAGTGATTTCCCATGTATGGAAGGTTCATAACAATCGGATTATCCGATTAATGATGTTGAATTTGCACCATATGATACTGTTTTTAAATTCAAAATAGGTCATGGTTTGTAAATGGATTCAAAATTAAAATAAAAAGGTTCAATTTCAAATGTGGGGGTTCAAGGGTTCAACTAGTTTTATTTATTTTATTTTAAACTATTTTATATAGGAAAATTTCCTCTTTATAATATTTCAAATTTTGTAAAATGGTTTATTTGATATTATTTACATATACATATATAATTAAGTACATAGGTATATATATATGTAAAACAGAAAACAACATGTTAGTGTAAACTTGAAATTTTGGAATTGATATACGTTTAAATAATAATTAATGTGGTATAAGGTGTTAAATAAGTGCGGGTTTCAAGTGTTTATTATTGTACCTAATAATAAAAAAAATATCATGGCCTGAAAATCATGGATGTTACAAGAAGAGAAAGAGAAGAAGAGGAGATGAAACAAATAAAGAAGGATCAAGAGATAAAAGATGTCATGCTCTTCAGAGAACAACAAATCAGCATAGCAATAACATCTCTTGACTCCATAAAGATACAAGTTCCTGTTGCATCTCAAATAGCTGAAGATGAAGCTCTGGCCTTTAAGCTACAGGGACAGCTTGATAGAGAAGGTGAAGAAAGGGAGAGGCAGAAAGCATAAGAAGCCAAATTCAAAACAAAGGACTCCAAGTTAGCTAAAGAAATGAGGAGTGAGTGGATTCAGGCCCTAACTGATCTAGGTGAGGATGGAGACTACCTGGAGAAGTTATCTAATAAAGAGCTCTACAGAGCCTACATGGGTCAACCAGGAGAACTGGCTAAGAAGAACATGGCTGAAGAAGAAGAGAAAGCCAGAGAAAAGTCTAGGAAAGCCATTGCCTTGAATAAAAGAACACATGAAGAGAGAAATGACATGTTTGACTTTCTCAAGGTAAGAGGTGAGAGTGGAAAAAGGTTAGGTCCCATGAGTTTCATGAACCTTCAATCTCTCTACAGAAAAGTGAAAAGGGAAGAAGAGGATAGACTTAAGATGACAAATCAAACAAAGAGGGCTAGTACAACTTAAGAAGAAAGAAAAAGAAAGAAGCCCATAACAGAATCCTTGGTCCATCCTCCTTCTTTCCTTTATGTTCCTCTACTAGACTTCCCTCAATCACTCCCACAGTGTCCAAAGTATCTCACCCAGTGTAACATTCTAAAATGACGAGAAATAAAGTTAACGCGTTCAAGCGGGCCGAAGTCGGGTCGAGTCAGTCGCGAACCGGGCTTGGGGAGGTCTCCCCTATAAATAGCCTAAGGCCCTCATTGTTTTCCTCTTTACAATTCTAGAGAGAGAAAAACCATAGAGAGAGAAAGTGTCGAAATCGCACAAGATTGCACCCACTCGTGTCTCTTGCACTCGTGAAGGAAACCTTCAAATCAGAATCGTCATCCAGGTAACCATTCGAGCCAAAACTGAGATTTTTGCTTAGGTTGGGTTTCCGGGTTTTCGGGTGAAAATAGGACGTTTTTACGGATGAAACTTGAGAATAAGCTTGGGTTTAGTATCTGGAATGAAAACCAGTTGTTTTGAGCAAAGAAAGTTGAATTTTTGACATAATCGAACCCAAATCCGAGAATTTCGGACTGTTTGGGGAAGATGACTGCTGGTGCAGGCGAACTTAGCAAGTTCGCCTGTTAAGTTCGCTTGGTGGAGGCGAACTTATCAAGTTCGCCTGATTAAGTTCGCTTGGCCAAGGGTAAGCGAACTTATTAAGTTCGCCTAGGTCAGAGGAAGCGAACTTAGGCATTAAGTTCGCCTATAAGTTCGCCTAGGCGAGTGGAAGCGAACTTAGGCATTAAGTTCGCCTATGTCAGCTGTGTTAGGAATGTAACTTGGTTTAGATCTGATACGTGTATGATTAATTAATCCAGATCGTGTGCAACGCTCATCGGACCGCAGTTAGGACAGAACAGGACTAGCCGATCGGGTGAGTTCTATGTGCCCCCTCTATGTTATGTGCAAATGATTTATAAATATTTTTGGGGCTGAAGTGTATACACTAAATGAATAAATGTTATGAATGCCGATGTGAACATACGTGATATATAAATATATGAAAATGAATTATGAACAAAGATTGAAACGTATGTTTACAAAGTATGAATGAAATCTTGCCTTATATTATATATATACTGCATGTTATGAATATACGTGAATGTTATGGACGCTTCGATGCTAACGGCTACTACGATAGACGGACGACCACATGACTATCTTGCAACCGGGACAAAAACGTTCCTTCATCAGCAAGGAAATAAAAAGGGGCATAAATGGGCGGTCAAAGCAAATGCCAAATCATATGTAGAACGGTTGAAAACATGGTAGCACGTGGGAAACGGATACCTTCGGGTAGACGGGCGAAAAGGACGGCCTACGACGGTAGGACGGTATGACGGACGGCCGAAGGTTGGCCGGACGGTTTTTATGGCGGACGGTTTCTAGGACCGGACGAGTCAAAGGGCTACGACGGTAGCTTCATGGCGTATGTCTTTGTGACTAAAAGACGGGTTGATCACCCTTATGTGTATGACCAAATGAATGTTTAGGAAAGTAAAGGTGAATGCACATCAGTGTAGTCACTCAAGAATGATGAAAGAAAAGAAAAAGTTAAGAATACGTAATTATGTTCTTATGTATAAACTTATGAATACTTTTAAGGAAATAATGTTTATATCTAATCAATTTAAACTAGAACTCACCAGCGTTAGCTAACTTTTAGTATACATTTCAGGTAACAAAGAAAAGGGTCGTGCGAAGGCGTGAAGGTTACCCGGCTAAAGACTGACATCCCGATTTATGTTTTTTGTTAAACACTGATGTATGTGTTAAATGTTAAGACTTTCGCTGTAATGTACTCAAATGTGAATGATTTTGGCTGTTAATTGAATATGTTAAATTTAAAGTTCAGTATTGATGACTTTGTTTATGAGTAAATCCAATAAGTGAGGTTACCCCGAAATAGGGGCCTTACAAGTTGGTATCAGAGCAATAGTTTGAGAGATTCAAACATCCCTAAATGTCTGAACTCAAGCTGATTATGGGACCAACGCACGGGTGTCAGTCTGGGTAGCCAACGCCGACGCCATCACTGTAAGTAAGTACTAAAGTTCATGTTTGTAGATAGGAATAGATGCCTTAACTTCGAACCAATAGATGTCAATGTCTTGACCAATTTGAAGAGTTTGGAACCTGAAAAGCAATGTAAATTTCTAATCACAAACCGGTCACTGTAATTAAAAATTTACCTTGTTCGTACTGTTCTAAAACTATGATCTGAAGAAATGGAATTGATGTATTCCCTTTATAACTATCAGGAAACTAGGAATTATGGCTGGTGGAGGAAGGACAGGACGCCGAGGCGGTCGTACTGGCTGAGTAGGTAGACCTCCACTGAATCCAAGACATCAAGAAGAAGAGGATGTGCACACAGAAAACACTGAGAGCGTGCACCAAACTAATGTCACCCCAACTGGGGGCGACCATCAAGGGTCTCTACAGTTGGAACCCGAGGTCAGAGATGCTATTTCCCGTGAGGTCGTGCTCACTTTGAAGAATGTATTGCCTGACCTACTATCGGAGGCATTAAAGAAAATCAAGGAAGATGATGAAGGGAACAATGAGGAAAAGGTATATGACAGCGATGGGGATGAAATAAAGGTGGGATCAAGTAAACGGGGGTGTACTTATAAAGGTTTCAAGGACGGAGACCCACCCAAGTTTGATGGGAACAAGGACTCGGTGGCCACCCTCGAGTGGATCGAGAGGATGAACGCTGTCATCAACATCAGCGAGTGTCGACCCGACCAATCTATTAAGTACGTTGCCCATTCTTTCACCAACGAAGCACTAAGTTGGTGGAGGAATGTTCAAAGAACTAAGTCACCCAATGCTATCAACAGAATGACGTGGGAAGACTTGAAAAAGCTTATAATCCAAAAGTTCTGCCTACAGAATGAGATCGATCATGTGGAGAACGAATTCTTGAACTTCAAAGCTGGCAACAAGACTCATCGCCAGTATACTTCAAGATTCAATGAACTAGCTCAACTGGTACCCCACCTGCTAGAGACGGAAGAAAGACTGATTAAGTACTATGTGAAGGGCCTACCTCAAAGGGTCCGTGTTCATGTGAAAGCCAACCTACCCACGACCTTCGAGTCGGCAGTGAATCTGAGCGGAATCGTCTACGACGACTACGCCAATGAGGACCCGCCACCTGAGACACAAAAGAGAAAGTGGGAGAACCTGTCTAGGGGCACCGGGAAAGGGAATGTGGTAGCTGAAATAAAGAAACCAAGGTTAGAGGAATATGAAACTTGCAAAAAGTGTGGAAAACGCCATTTTGGCGAGTGCCGAATCGGCACCACCATGTGTTATAAGTACGGGAAGCCGGGGCACTTCTCTCGAGAGTGTTTAAAGGATGTCAAGTGCCAAAATTGTGGAAAATATGGACACCATACTAAGGATTGCTGGAAAACCGGGCAGTCCAGTTCGGGAAAGGGAAAGGAAGTTGCAAAGGAACAACCGAAGGCTAGGACTCGAGCCTACGCCCTGACTGAGGAGGAAGCAAGGGGAAACCCTGATGTCGTATCAGGTACGTTTCCAGTAAATGATGAACCTGCTGCTATCTTATTCGACTCTGGTGCTAGTAAAAGCTTTATATCCAATGCATTTAGTCGTAAACTAGATTGCACTATCAACACCATAGTAAAGGCCTTTAGCATACAAACTACCGTTGGTAAAAATTCGGCAGTATTCCAAGTAACCAATGATTGTATCATAGAAATAGAGGGCCATAAGTTCCCCTCTAGATTATTCCTTCTCACTTTAGGAGGATTCGATGTAGTACTGGGTATGGATTGGTTAGCTGCCAACGAAGCCCAGATCATATGTAAACGCAAGAGGATACACCTCAAGGCTCCAAGAGGCACTCCAATTACGGTTTATGGGGATTGGAATTGCATGATGCCTAACATCATCTCGATGATCAAGGCCGAAAGTTATATGAGGCGCGGTTGCGAAGCTTATCTGGCGTACGTTATTGACGAAAGGATGAAAACAAAGGAACTCAAGGATATACTCGTGGTGTGCAACTTTCCGGAAGTATTCCCTGAGGATCTACCTGGATTGCCACCCGATCGGGAAATAGAATTTCAGATTGACTTACTGCCAGGAGCTGAGCCCGTTGCCAAAGCCCCCTACCGATTGGCTCCGTCAGAAATGAAAGAATTGATGTCTCAACTACAAGAATTAACAGAAAAAGGATTTATTACACCAAGCATTTCGCCATGGGGCGCTCCGGTACTGTTTGTAAAGAAGGACGGCAGCATGCGCATGTGCATTGACTACCGAGAACTGAACAAGAAGACAGTAAAGAACAAATACCCACTACCTAGAATAGATGACCTCTTTGATCAACTGCAA
Source organism: Smallanthus sonchifolius (assembly GCA_023525975.1). Lineage (NCBI taxonomy): Eukaryota > Viridiplantae > Streptophyta > Magnoliopsida > Asterales > Asteraceae > Smallanthus > Smallanthus sonchifolius. Next base: position 54,585,547 of record CM042033.1, on the reverse strand, counting down.
GGTGCGAGTTGGTTCTCAAAGATCGATCTTAGGTCGGGTTATCATCAGTTAAAGGTGAGAGAAGAAGATGTACCGAAGACCGCGTTTCGTACGCATTACGGGCATTACGAGTTTCTGGTAATGTCATTCGGGTTAACCAACACACCAGCAGCGTTTATGGACTTGATGAATAGAATATGCCGACCGATGTTGGATCGCTCAGTGATAGTTTTCATTGACGACATACGAGTTTATTCGAAAAATGAGGGTGATCACCACTGTCACCTAAGAGAAGTATTGGAAGTGTTAAAGCAGGAAAAGTTGTACACAAAATTCTCCAAATGCGCTTTCTGGCTTAGGGAAGTCCAATTCCTAGGTCATGTGATAAACACGAAAGGCATCATGGTAGATCCTGCGAAGATTGAGACAGTAAAGGAATGGAACATTCCGAAGACACCAACAGAGATACGAAGTTTTCTGGGATTGGCAGGCTACTATCGCAGGTTCATTCAAGATTTCTCAAGAATTGCCTCGCCACTAACCAAACTGACACAGAAGGAAGTAAAGTACGAATGGGGTCCAACCCAAAACGACGCGTTTGAGAAACTTAAGACACGATTAACTCAAGCTCCAGTCTTGACACTACCTGGGGGAAATGAAGACTTGGTAGTCTACTCTGACGCGTCGAGCCAAGGTCTGGGATGCGTACTTATGCAACGAGGAAAGGTAATTGCTTACGCCTCACGACAACTAAGGATTCACGAGGTTAACTACCCAACACACGATCTAGAGTTAGCAGCAGTAGTCTTCGCCCTAAAAATATGGAGACACTACCTATATGGAGTTAAGTGCACCATTTACTCCGATCATAAAAGCTTGAAGTACTTTTTCGAGCAAAAGGAATTAAATATGAGGCAAAGGAGGTGGATAGAACTACTAAAGGACTACGATTATGAAATACTGTACAATCCAGGCAAGGCAAACATAGTAGCTGACGCCTTAAGCAGAAAGGAGCAATCTGATCCTATCCGGATCAAGGCGTGTCAGCTGATATTAACGCCAGATTTGATGAGTGAAATATCAAAGGCTCAAGATGAAGCACTGTTAGAAACAAATATAAAACGGGAAAGAATAGTAGGAAAACAAGGGAATTTGGATGCAAATGCATACAGTGTACGAACTAGGTTTGGCCGGATGTGGATACCTAAGATTGGCGAGCTTAGAGCCAAAATACTCGATGAGGCCCATAAGTCTCGCTATTCTATCAACCCCGGGACAAACAAAATGTATCAAGACTTGAAGAAAGAGTACTGGTGGCGTGGCATGAAGAATGATGTAACTGAGTACGTGAACAAGTGCCTAACGTGTTCACTAGTTAAGGCCGAGCATCAGAAACCATGCGGTAAAATGCAACCTCTACCAATACCAGAATGGAAGTGGGAGGAGATTACGATGGACTTCATTACCAAGCTACCGCGAACAGCTAAAGGAAATGATACCATTTGGGTGATCGTTGACCGCTTAACGAAGAGTGCTCACTTCTTGCCAATACGTGAGACTGCTTTGTCCGAAAAACTAGCAGAAGTTTTTATCAAAGAAATTGTGAGCAGGCATGGTATGCCGGTGTCGATTGCGTCCGACCGGGATACTAGATTCACGTCAAGGTTTTGGAAGAAATTTAACGAAGCAATGGGCACTAGATTGAACATCAGCACAGCTTACCACCCTCAAACCGATGGTCAATCTGAAAGGACAATCCAGACCCTAGAAGACATGCTCCGGGCTTGCATCATCGACTTCGGTGGGAGCTGGGACAGCCATCTACCATTGGCAAAATTTTCATACAACAACAGTTATCACTCAACGATTGGCATGCCGCCATTTGAAATGTTGTATGGAAGGAGATGTAGAACCCCAATCTGTTGGGGGGAAATTGGGCAAAAGGATTTTGCAAGTCTTGAAGTGGTCAAAGCTACTTCCGAAAAATTTGATCAAATCAAGGCTCGAATGAAAGCCGCAAAGGACAGACAAAAATCATACGCGGATAAGAGAAGAAGGGATTTAGAGTTTCACGTGGGGGACATGGTACTGTTAAAGGTATCACCATGGAAAGGAATCATTCGATTCAGAAAACGTGGCAAACTAAGTCCAAGGTTTGTCGGACCTTTCAAGATTTTAGCGAGAGTGGGTCAAGTTGCTTACAGACTCGACCTACCCATTGAGCTTAGTGGAATACACCCTACGTTCTACGTGCCGCACTTACGCAAGTGCCTAGCTGACGACACATCGCACATACCTTACGATGAAATCGAGGTGGATAACAGTCTGAATTATGTCGAGGAACCAATAGCCATCCTTGATCGATCTGAGAAGCGACTACGCAACAAGTCAATCCCATTGGTCAAAGTTCAATGGAAGCACAGAAAGGGATCAGAAGCTACCTGGGAGAAAGAAGACGAGATGCGGGCACTATACCCACGGTTGTTTAACGCATAACTGGTTTTGAGGACGAAACCTTTTTAAGGGGGGTAGACTTGTAACATCCTAAAATGACGAGAAATAAAGTTAACGAGTTCAAGCGGGCCGAAGTCAGGCCGAGTCAGTCGCGAACCGGGCTTGGGGAGGTCTCCCCTATAAATAGCCTAAGGCCCTCATTGTTTTCCTCTTTACAATTCTAGAGAGAGAAAAACCGTAGAGAGAGAAAGTGTCGAAATCGCACAAGATTGCACCCGCTCGTATCTCTTGCACTCGTGAAAGAAACCTCCAAATCAGAATCGTCATCCAGGTAACTATTCGAGACAAAACTGAGATTTTTGCTTAGGTTGGGTTTTCGGGTTTTCGGGTGAAAATAGGACATTTTTACGGATGAAACTTGAGAATAAGCTTGGGTTTAGTATCTGGAAAGAAAACAAGTTGTTTTGAGCAAAGAAAGTTGAAGTTTTGACATAATCGAACCCAAATCCAAGAATTTCGGACTGTTTGGGGAAGATGACTGCTGGTGCAGGCGAACTTAGCAAGTTCGCCTGTTAAGTTCGCTTGGTGGAGGCGAACTTATCAAGTTCGCCTGATTAAGTTCGCTTGGCAAGTTCGCTTGGCCAAGGGTAAGCGAACTTATTAAGTTCGCTTGGCAAGTTCGCTTGGCCAAGGGTAAGCGAACTTATTAAGTTCGCCTAGGTCAGAGGAAGCGAACTTAGGCATTAAGTTCGCCTATAAGTTCGCCTAGGCCAGTGGAAGCGAACTTAGGCATTAAGTTTGCCTATGTCAGCTGTGTTAGGAATGTAACTTGGTTTAGATCTGATACGTGTATGATTAATTAATCCAGATCGTGTGCAACGCTCATCGGACCGCAGTTAGGACAGAACAGGACTAGCCGATCGGGTGAGTTCTATGTGCCCCCTCTATGTTATGTGCAAATGATTTATAAATATTTTTGGGGCTGAAGTGTATACACTAAATGAATAAATGTTATGAATGCCAATGTGATCATACGTGATATATAAATATATGAAAATGGATTATGAACAAAGATTGAAACGTATGTTTACAAAGTATGAATGAAATCTTGCCTTATATTATATATATATTGCATGTTATGAATATACGTGAATGTTATGGACGCTTCGATGCTAACGGCTACTACGGTAGACGGACGACCACGTGACTATCTTGCAACCGGGACAAAAACTCTCCCTCATCAGCAAGGAAATAAAAAGGGGCATAAATGGGCGGTCGAAGCAAATGCCAAATCATATGTAGAACGGTTGCAAACATGGTAGTACGGTCGTGCATTGCCAAAATCTTAGCATAGAGATAGCAAGCTCATTCTAGTGTTTTAGGTGTCCAAGATCAAGAGTAGGGAAGGCCTTAGTGCTCTGCTAAGAGCCAGAACTCTCTCGGTTTTGTGCGTTTAGCTTTCTTTGTTTATTTCCTTTTTAAAGTCTTGTAATATGAAGCGATTCTTCTCGTTCGAGTAAAACAAGAGGCATTCTATACCCGCTCTCCCTTGGTGTTGGAAAACTTCCACACATTATCTAAGGGTTAGTGGAGTCACTTGTATGGTCATTCATGGCTAGTTCTCTTGTGTTGCTCGAGTTAGTTGAACTTTAATTAATTAATGAAGCATTTTTAGTATGTTATGTTTTTAAAGTCTTTACTATGAATTATCTTAAAAAGACAAGAATAAGTGATCTTTAAACCAAACTAATAATCTTAAATCTTGTGAGTTACTCAAGCAAGACTTCTTGTTTGGGAAGCTTATTCAATGTTTGCACGGTCAATATACAAATCTTGGTGCTAGCAACGGCCGGGTAGTATATATTTAGTATTATGGGTTGGTTGGAGGTTGGGTATTCAGCAAGTTGTTTGAGCCCTAACCAGACCGGGAGGGTTTGTGTCGGTATTTCTTTACTTCTCTCATGTCGGCTTGCAGAGGACTTCTAGCGGGATCCATGGGGTTTGATCTTGTGAATAAAAGTCTTATTTATTTAAAATAATATTATAAGTAAAGACAACTATTTAAGAACATAATTTGTTAGGTCCGAGCGTTCATAAAGTAGCTATGGAGGGAGTTGCGCATTCCGACTTTCCAAAGGAAGTTACAATACATGACGTACGTCAGTCATTGGATCATCTTAGTTTGAATAATGAATCACGGATAACCGGCAGACTTGAGACCCCGTTCAGGGTCCGGAGATTCATTAAGGAATAGTTGACCAACCGTATCCACTGTCCGGTTACGAAATACTGACTCCCATATCGAAAGGGTTAGTACTAGTAACTATGACCAACCTTACATTAAATATAACTTTAATTAACAATGGATAACAACTAGAGTAACGTCTTAAACGAGATAACATTTCGAATTACATTTCTTACCCTTTTATTTTTCTTTTAAAACAAAACTCATTTTCCAACTTATTATCGTAGTCAGACAATAGCGGTGGTTGAGTACGGGATCCGTGTCCATGGTTCGATACTTGGTTCTTACCCATACTATACTACGCTGCGATAGGTACACTTGCCTATTGTGTGTGTATATAGTTAAAGTAATTATCATTTTAATTTAGATATTTAAAACCTGATTTTGTGTAGCTCTAAATAAAATATATTTATTACTACTAAAAACATGCTATCAAGTTTTTGGCGTCGTTGCTGGGGATATATATATTTGTATTTTTATCTACATATAAAACACACATCAAGTTTTTGGCGCCGTTGCCGGGGACACGGTAATTCTATGAAAGATCTAAGTCGTTGGACTGACCATTTATTATTATTTTACTTTTGTTTTATTTCTACTTTATTTTTCATTTTTATTTTATGTTCATCTTTATTTTATTGTTATTTTATTTCTACTTTATTTTTCCTTTTTATTTATATTTTTATTCTTACTACTTTTGTTTTTATTTTGGTACTTGTGCTAGTTAATCTGTCTTTGCATGAACTTTCAAGGATCGTGACCGCGAAGTTATTGTCAAGCAAATTGAATGGATACAAGTGCCGTCATTCGAAAGCATTTTAAAATAGGCGTAACACTTTCGAACGGTTTTATGTGTTAAGATTTTACATTCTTCTTTATTTTCGACGATGACAAGTTTAATAATTTGAAATTGGATGCTGTAGAACCAAAGACTGATTGTTACAAAATTATTCTAAGTACAAATGCTGCTGATAGGCTTATCAGCAGCATTCAGCACAAGTTGCTGCTGATAGGCTTATCAGCAGCGGTCATCCATGTTTGCTGCTGATAGGCTTACCAGCAGCAACCTTCACTCTTTGCAGCTGATAGCTCTATTCACTGAAAACCAAACGCTGCAGCTGACTATCCAGGCCAAGCGTCTCTGACACCTTTCTGCAAAAGCAACTGACAGACTCAAAGCAGAAGGAACCGCTATGGTCAACCAATGACTGACAACAATACACTTCTCCAAGCTTGCAAACAATCATGAATAAAGAAAACGTTTCAGTAAAGTTAACTAGATTAGCCTTTACATGTAATGTAAATTAATAATCAAGATCAACGGCTTGTGTTCGATCTGATCCTTAGAATCAAGGGTCTGTCTTGATTCTAAGTTACTATAAATACTGAGTTGCCACTTCATTGTAAGTGTGCTTGCAGTGCTTGTCATACTTATTCATTGAGTTTCTCACTTGTAATCTTTGCATTCACAAAAGCTTAATACAACAGTGTTTATCAGTATTCTTTGTGTTTACTTGATTATAAATTGTGTAGTTGATTTTGTTTCCGCCAACCTTAACTAAGAACAGAACCATCTTGTATTCTCACGATCCTACAAGTGGTATCAGAGCATTGGCTCAGATTAAACAAACTAACATTTGTCTAATCATCTCTGGTTCTATTCTAAACTCTCTCTTTGATCAAGTCACCCAAACACAAAACAAAAAATGGCACAAAGCAACGGGCTTGAAGACATCCTGAAGCAGCAATACGAAAACTTTGTCTGCAATGAAGGTGAGTCACTAACCAGTGTGTATAACAGGTACACTTACTTGGTAGGAGAGCTGCAGTGCTCTAAGGTGAAGCTAGAGAATGAAGACATTCTCAAAAGGTTCATCAGATCTCTTCCTAGTTGCTGGACACTTTATACAGTGTCAATAAGAAGAACTGAGAATCTGAAGACTCTGCAGATGACCGAGCTCTTTTGTATGCTAAAAGACTATGAATTAGAAATAATTCAAGCCAAAGAAAGAAGCTCAAGCCATCAATCAGCCTCGTCCACCACCTCTCCCGCGCTTCACTCTGACCACTCAGGTCCTAGTTCAAGCGACTACTATCCTACCAGACAAGCACACCAAGCTCAGCCAAGACACCAACAGCAGAAACATGTCAATCCCCCAGCACAAACTGCAGCCTGTGCAAATGTTGGAACTGCAGAATTCGACTGGAGTTTTCAATATGAAGATGTTCCTGTCTCCAACCAAGCACTTATGGCAGACACTGCAGAGATACCACCTCAGGTATTTGAACATCTATGCTCTCAAGCCTGCATTGATAAAGTTTTAGGTTATAGAAAACATAACCAAAACCTTATAGATCAAAATGAAGAGTTTCTTCAAATGAAATCTGAGTTCAAAAAGGTTGAAATCACTTATAAAGAAAAAAATGAATGCCTTAAGAAAGAGATTTCATCTCTAAAACATGAACAAACCAATCTTGAAACTCAGATTGATGATCTATTAGTAAAACTTAAATCAACTAGAGCTGATCTGGCAGAACAGAAAGTTCATGTTGAAAAATATGAATTTTCTTCTAAAAAGCTACAGAGACTTCTAGATATTCAAGTCCATGAAAAGGTAAAGCTTGGAGGACTTGGATATGGCAAGGAACAGTACAATACTGTTCCTCATCCAGCTGACTATGTTGCCATCTATGAACCAAGCTTCGATGTTGCAAAACTCGACACTGCAAACAGAAATCTTGATCCTCCAATGGATGAACCCCTTGTTAATGACTGCACTACCTCATCAGAATCTGAGTTAACCTTCTCAGACCATGATGAAACCAGTACAGTCTCATCTGAAGCTGTTCTGAATAGAGTTGCAGTTCCTGCTGCTCTCCCAGCTGTTCCAGCCCCTGTACCATTCAAACAGATCAAGATCAGCTATCCTCCAGGTGGAAGAAAGCTAAACATTGAAAAGGGACAGACATCAGGATCCACAAACTCCAAGCCTTAGTTCATGCCAATCACAAAGAGAAAGGTATCTAATGTATGTTGTAAACCTGAAGAAAAGGTTCCATATGTTCAAAAAACATTGGAAGAAGCTACTTTTGAGCACAACAAAGCTCACCCTTGGAATTTCAAAGACCTTTTCAAAAGAAAGGATTATATGCATCTGTCAAAGGACAAACTGGCAAAATCATGCTTTGTGTGTGGCAGATATAACCACACTGCCAGCACCTGCTTCTACTACCTACAGCAGCAAAGAAACCTCAAGCAACACGCTTTTGAGAAGACAAAGAAGAACAAACAGGTAAGAAGCTTTGAAGCTAAGACAACTCAATTCAGAAAATCTCTTTCTCCACCAAGGGAGCAGTTGTCAAAGCCTCAAAAATCTTGCATCATCTGTGGAGAATCAGACCACTTTGCTGCACACTGTAAGTTTAACCCATTCAACCAGATCCTTCATCAAGCTCCTCAAAGACAAAGGGTAAAGAAAGATCAGCATACACCGGTTGTTAGTCCAGTTCAGCCCAAGAAACCAAAGCAGAAGCCTTCAGCAGCAACCAAGTCTGCTGCTGATAAGCTAAAATCCTCCGCAGCAAAATCCACTGCTAATAAGGCAAAATCCAAAGCAAAGCCTACAGTAACAAAGAATGTTGACACTTCAACAACGCTACCAGCAGCGAGATCTACTGTCAACAAGCCAGACACATCAGTAGCTAAATCTGCTGCTGGTAGTGTGAGGAAAACTAGAAAATCAACAATAATGCAATGGAAAGCCAAATCATCAGATACAACGACTGCTGCTGAAAAGACAAAGAAAGCTGGAAAACCTCCAACTCAACAATGGAAGTTAAAGAAACCACCAAGCATCATCATCAGTTAAGCTGAATGCATCTATCCATTGATGTAAATATGTCTGTCTAATGTTGTAAATATAAATTATAAGTCAGCAGCACTTTCTCACTGCTGACAGTTTCTCTTTTCAGCAGCAAAACCTTTGCCACTGATCGCTTTAAGTCATCAGCAGGAACAAGTTTCCTGCGGATAGCTTTAAGGCGGTCAGCAGCAACCGTTTTGCTGCGGAATGAATACAACAGTCAGCAGCTACCAAATCTGCTGCTGAAAGACTTAACTATCCGCAGCAACCAAGTTTGCAGCGGATAGCACACCATCAGCAGCAACCAAGTTTGCTGCTGATGGGTAAACATAAGTCTAAATTAACTTTTACCCGCTGTAAAATTTACCGTCAGTCCCTTCCATGACTGCCTTGGTGTATTACAGCTGTAACAACGAAAAGTGAAACAGGTTGTACTGTACAAGTAGAGTTGCTTTTTCTCCGTCTGCCGTTATATCACCAACTCAAATCATCCCACTACCTCTTCATATTCAATTTCAAACCTAGCTCCCATCACTTTCTCTCCCGTCCCCACAGCATTCAAAGCCCTCCACAATTAACCACCATTCAAACACCCTTCTCTCTTCCCTCCAAATCCACAACAATGGCAGGCGCAGACATAAACAACCCCAACGACAAGTTTTCCCCATATCACAACCTAACTGCATACCTAATCAAGGGTAAGAAATCCGAAGGATTCGATGATATGATCGACTTCCTTTGTCTGTCCAAAATCTACCATGCCCTAACAGTCAACCCAACCATCTACACTTCACACATGGAAGATTTTTGGAGCTCAGCCGTGTATTCTACTGAACAAGGCACTCCCCAAATCAAAGGAACAGTAGACGGCAAAGAGATAATCATCACTGAAGCAAAGCTCCGCCAACACCTCAAGCTTCAGGATGAAGGGGACGCCCTCTCTTACCCAAGAGACGTATACATGAGGACCTTTGTATCCATAGGGTACACTGGGAATCAAACAGAGTATACGATAGAGAAGGCACTCATGGGTCCCAAATGGAAGTATCTCTGCCACACTCTTCTCCAATGCATATCTCAAAAGAGGAGTGGCTGGAACCAACTAAGCTCCGGACTTGCGTCGGCAGTTCACGGTATGATAACAGGGGCAGGTTTCAATTTTTCCCACCTCATTCTTGAAGGTTTGAGATACAACCTTCAAGAAGGGGTGAAATCTCAGTTCTTCATGTACCCAAGATTCTTGCAAGAAGTGTTCAATATTGAACACCAAGATCTTTCAAAAACTGCAAGAATCTACTCAATTCTTGGACATAAGAACAATATATTTCAAAGCATGAGAACAGTTTCTTCCAAGTTCTCCGGGGCCGATGTTCCATTGTTATCTACAATGTTGAACACGCAGAGTGCCCAGGGTGACAGTTCAGCAAACCCAGCTGATACTGATCCCACACCCTCCTCCTCACTGCCACAAACTCAAACTATTGTTTCCCTTGATCGAACCCCTGTGCATTCTACTGAGGATGCACAAGCACATACATAACTCACCCCCAGTTTGATTGCTCAATCGGAACACAGGGCCCCGGTTGCAGCCAAGTATACAAGGAAGAGGGGCAAGAGAACTCCTTCTTCTCTTGCCTCCAAGGCCCAAACCCAAGCCAACATCCCTCACTCAGAATCACAACATTCTAGTGAGAATATCATAAGGGAAAGCCACATTGCTAGGGAGACTCCTTCGGAAGTCTCTCTATTAGGATTATGATCACTTCCCGGATCCATAGAACAGCCCTTCGAGCCATTCCTCTCTTCTTTGAACTTAAGTGTAGAGGAACCTGACCAAAGTGATGTACCTTCTCCAACTACCACTATCAAGGGGGTACTGATTGGTCTTGCTTCCGAAACACCCAGCCCAAGTTCTTCACCCTTGAAGGTCCACTCTGGGAGTATTGAAAGAGTGGATGTGGAAGAGGCTGTCACTACTGCTGGTCCATCAAATGACCAGGAGGACAGTGACAACATCTTTAAGACCTCGACCACGGCAACTCATGGTAAGGGTGTTTCCCTGGAAACTCCCCTCACTGAGAGGAATCCCTGGAGCCAAGAAACCACGGGTGATGGGGATGCTGAGGCTCGGCCCACGGCCCCATCTGAGTCCAAGGATTCCACAACTGTGGATGAGGACAGTCTGAAACTACACAACTTGGAATTGACGGCCAGGGTGGCTATGCTTGAGGCCGAAGTGTCCAAACTACGACACCAAGTCTTGATGCATGAAGCCCATCAATGTCCCTCCACGGCTTCTCCCTCTCTTGTCTCAGTGGGCACTCAAACAGATGCCTATATGTCCACTGATGCAACCAAAAAGGGGGAGAAAGTCTCCATGGAAGAAGACGAAGACAGTCTTGATAACTGGATTCAAGAGCAGTTTTTTCTTCAAAGCTCACAATACAAGCCAGCTTTTGTCCAAGTTCATGACTTGCCAGCCCCAGATAACGAAGACGAAGAGATATCTGAAGACTGGCAGTTGGTCGTCAGGGCTGTCGATGAAATGCTGAATGATGCTGAAGACACAGAACAAACAAATGCATCATTCAGCATCCTTCCTCAAGCAGCAGCCATCATAGGTCAATCCACTACCCCCCAAATCTTTAAATCTTCAAGGAAGCTAGAGTTTGACTCTATTCTAGCTTGGGGGTATGATGGATCAGCTGAGAGGTTCTGGATTAGATGGGAGTTCAGCGGAGTAGAAGAGCTGAACTGGAACTCTCTCAATGCCCTCCAAGTCCTAGAACTGCATCTAACTGACTGCATCAACACTTCAGCAGATCTCTCAGCTGAACTTGCAATTGGCAGGTTCTATGACCTGATGGAGGATAATCTACCCAAGTTCAGAAGACTCCTACAAACAGCAAGACGGGTAGCTTATCCTGAATCTTCGTCGGCCACAGAAAGAAGACTGTCTCCCAACAATCTTGCAATAACAAGGAGCAGTCTTCTCACTGAAGAAGGAGTTCTGGGCCTTCAAAGATTTCTGTATGCCTTCCTGGTCAAGGACTCAGACGTGCTAGGATGGGTAAGCACTAGGCTCCTTGACCACGCTTTCTTCCTAAGCAACGGTTCTGCTCTCATCATCAACACCGGGAACATCCTTCAGCTACCAACAAATTTCCTCCACAAGATCTATCTACTAAAAGCCAACATCTGCAATGTCAACTCCCTTGAAAGCAAGGTGATGATAGCAATTATCAAAGCCCACCTTGAGAAGGAAGGAAGGATTGATGAGGAAGAAGATGTGTCATCCTCTGACACTGACTCCAACTCAGATTCCCCTCCAGTTAACATCTGCGCTGCAGCTTATGAAGCAAGATCCTCTGTGAGAGAAAGGCTGCTAGAACTTACAGATCCTGAGTGCCAAACTGAAGACCTTCCCTTATCTACCTCTCAACATGCCAATGAAGCCGAGGCAGAGATCCCAACAGCACAACAATCAGCTGTTTCTGTGATCAGTGAAGCCAGAGCAGAGGCATCCAATGTTAATAAAGGGAAGGGCATCATGACAAAAGAGGATGAAGAGAGGTTGCAAAAGGAAAAGAAAGAGAAAGAAGAGAGAAGAAGGAAAAGAGAAGAAGAAGAGTTGGCTGAAGAGATGGCTCAAAAACAAAGGCATGAAGATAGAAAGGCAGCCATACTTCTCAGACAACAGACAATCCAGCTGTATGCCAAACAGCTGGATGAAATGAAGGTAAAAGTCCATGCAGGGTCTCAAGTTTAGGAAGATGAACAACTTGCTAGACAGCTATAGGAACAGTTTGTAAGAGAAGAAGAAGAAGAAGCTAAAAAGAAAAGGAAGGAAGATGCTAAGTTTAGAATCACTGATTCTAAATTAGCAAAAGAATTAAGGGAGGAGTGGACTGAAGCTCTGATCTCTCAAGGTGAGGATGCAGACTACCTTGAAAAACTGTCAAACAAAGAGATCTATAGAGCCTTCATGGGTCAGCAGGGGGAATTGGCAAGGAAAAAGAAAGATGAAGAGAAAGAAAAAGCTCAACAGAAGTCAAAGAAAGCCATTGCCCTTAATCTAAGGACCCATGAAGAAAGGAAGAAGATGACTGACTTCCTTAAGGCAAGGGGAGAAAGTGGAAAAAGGTTAGGTCCCATGTCCTTCATGAACCTACAAGCCCTGTATACAACAGTGAAAAAGGAAGAGGAAGAAAGACTGGAAAAGAGACCAGTCAAGAAACAAAGAACCTCTGCACCAGAAACTACTTCCTCTCTCCAAACACCATCCACAAACATCCCTAAGCCTTCCACTCCTCCACCCACAAAGTCCAAGTCATCCCACCCAGCTCCCACTCATCAACAGCCTCCCTTGAAGATACCCAAACCCACTCCTAAACCAGAAGACTCAAGAAATATAGTTAACTGGTTCTACAATTCACAAGATCAAGTGTTTGAGATCTTCAGGGGGAGAACTGAGAGAAGAAGATCCACTTACAGGTCTGTTGATGAGGTTCTGCAATTACCTGATTCTGATCTTCAAAGAATTTTAGAGCTGGGTGAAGCTCATAAGCCTACAAATGAGAGTGGGAAACATCTTATGCTAGCTATCAGACACTACTTCAATCCTAGCAAAGATGTGGTCATGAATATCAAACCACTCAAGTCTCACTCTCCATTTGTATCTTGATCCTATAATGCTGATTTGGATGAATTCACTTTGATTGATGTAAAGAAGCAGCAGATGAGATGTTCAAGCAAAGCTATCTACAAAATGCCACACAAAGACATCAAGACTCTGTCTGAATTTCCATTGAATAATCCCAGCAAGGATCAAAGAGGCTATGAGGTGGAAAGAATAGTCAGTCATATGCAAAAGCTTCAGCAACAAAGGGACTAGAAGAATTTTGGTAGCATCAGTCTAGGGGGAGTTTGTAGAACCAAAGACTGATTGTTACCAAATTATTCAAAGTACAAATGCTGCTGATAGGCTTATCAGTAGCATTCAGCACAAGTTGCTGCTGATAGGCTTATCAGCAGCATTCAGCACAAGTTGCAGCGGTCATCCATGTTTGCTGCTGATAGGCTTACCAGCAGCAACCTTCACTCTTTGCAGCTGATAGCTCTATTCACTGAAAACCAAACGCTGCAGCTGACTATCCAGGCCAAGCGTCTCTGACACCTTTCTGCAAAAGCAACTGACAGACTCAAAGCAGAAGGAACCGCTATGGTCAACCAATGACGGACAACAATACACTTCTCCAAGCTTGCAAACAATCATGAATAAAGAAAACGTTTCAGTAAAGTTAACTAGATTAGCCTTTACGTGTAATGTAAATTAATAATCAAGATCAACGGCTTGTGTTCGATCTGATCCTTAGAATCAAGGGTCTGTCTTGATTCTAAGTTACTATAAATACTGAGTTGCCACTTCATTGTAAGTGTGCTTGCAGTGCTTGTCATACTTATTCATTGAGTTTCTCACTTGTAATCTTTGCATTCACAAAAGCTTAATACAACAGTGTTTATCAGTATTCTTTGTGTTTACTTGATTATAAATTGTGTAGTTGATTTTGTTTACGCCAACCTCAACTAAGAACAGAACCATCTTGTATTCTCACGATCCTACAGATGTCGATAATCAAGGTAAGTTTTCTGACGTATAATCGTGATCTTTGATGGTGACAATCTCCCTTGACCAATTTATTTTAATATTGTTAAATAAGTTAGTATTTTAATAAAATCTAAATTATTTTTTATTAATCTATTAATTAAAAATTTACTTTAATTTATTTTTAAAGTGCTATTTTTCAAGTGATTCAAAAAAAAAGTCAAAATTGGTCAAAATGGGGCATTGCACGGCCATGCATTGGGCTTCATGCGCGTCTGGTGTTAAAATTGCAGAAACATTCACTTTTCTCAAAACCCCAACCTCCGAAAAAGCTCGGAAATCTCTGAAATCATCCAAGAACCCCCGATTTTCACCCGTTTCTCTTGATTTTTGCTTTCATTCTCTTCCTCAAGGTAAGTAAACTTGTCCATTATCATTTTTTGTGTGATTTATGCTCCAATTAGAGCTAATCTTCTTCAAATGGGGGCTAGGGTTTCGTTCTGAACTTTGGTTTGAATATGCTTGAATATGAACTCAATGCTTGATCTAGATGCATATTTGACTATGTAGGATCATAATGTAACTCATTTTAGTTTTGTATGTGTAGGATTTGTTTGATTTGTATGGATGGGTTTTTGAATTTTGACCTAGAATTCTTGAACATGGAAATACAAATTGGAGCATGAATCTTGTTTGAATGTGTTTAGGTATTAACATAGTTGGTGGGAAATTGTTGATTAGTTGAATTAGGTCAAGAATTTTGATGGGTTTGACTTTTTAAAAGTTAACATGTTGACCATCTATATTAGTAGTCATATTATACCGTTTGAATTTGCGCCTTGTTTGATTTATTGCAGTTGACCATTTTAGAACTCAAGAAACATAACCGTGCCATAACCATGCACGAAATTGTGTTCCCCTTGTGAGGTCCAAAAATTATATACATATATATTTTTATAAAAACATGGTTCTTATCAAGTTTTTGGCACCAATATGCATTGTACTGTACATCCTATCAAGTTTTTGGCGCCATTGAAATATATATATTGAATCAATCTTGTTCTTATGTACTAACTCCTCTAATGATTGATTGTGTAGGACATGGCTGAATCTTCCAGACAAGCGGGACGAAAAAGGAGAAATACTCGATCAGGTTCTACGTCGGGTTCATCCTCGTCTGCTCATATGGGTGGCTCACCACAAACTCCACCATCACCTCATCCACCTTTTCACCCACAGCCTTTAACTGACGAACCACAAGACCTGCATTATGGCTTATTTTTGACCCCGATGATGCTATCGTGGTCCATGCTTACCAGACTCTACCTGCATTAATAAGACAAACCTTCGGGGCACACAAAACCATTTGCTACCCAACTCTAGAGGAAGTGAATCTCTTAGATAGTGCAGTACCTTTGATCACAAACCCATGGCAGAGATTCTTCGCCATCAGGGAAACCACCTATTATGAACTCACTCTCGAGTTTTTGGTAACTTTTCAGTTCGATAGGCCGGTTGTAAGTATGGAAATGCATGACTGTGTGCGTTTCAGGATGGCTAGACATTGGTATGTGATGTCCTTGGCACAGTTTGGGGTGAAGATGGGGCTATATAGGCATCAGGAGATTACTGAGCATATCTTTACTGATAGTAAAGGGGATTTTGTAGAAGGAGATGCATCAGCGCTTTGGCACAGGATTGGATCCGGACCTTTTGACCCGCACAGTCAAAAGAGCACCAAGATCAGAAATCCACTCCACCGTTACCTGCACCGATGCATTGTCCTTTCCATCGGGGAGAGAAAGGATAGCACAATGGTTGTGAGCGTTAGAGACCTCCTTCACTTACACTGCTTGATTGATGGGATTCCTTGCAACTTGGCGTACAGCTTGGCCATGTTCTTTACTAGAGCTACTGGCTACTGTTCCAACAGCCATATCTTTGATGGGCCATACATTACTCACCTTGCCTCATACCTAGGTGTCTTGTCCCCTGTGCACCTCGGTATACTTAAAGAGATGGACACACCCATTCTACCAGTTAACACCCAAGTATTGATCAACATGCATATGATGAAGAATTTCAATGGGGTGTACCAATTAGTAGGCCATCCAGGAAATATTTGGGCAGGTGAAGTTGAAGAGTCAGAGGATGAGGGAGCACCTATAGGGCAACTGTGGCATCAAGGCCAGGTATGTACCATACTACTGTCGATCCCACGATGCTGGATTTGATTATCCGAGTGGGTCAATTTGAGGACACTATGGCTGGCATGCGGCAGGACACTATGGCTGACCTTCGTATCCTCTCCCTGACATGATTCTTCACAACCATAAATGAAAAACAATGAGAAATATATCGCATATTAAACATTATTAAGGTAAGAGTAAGGAGGTACAACATCTAATATTTTGAAAATTAAATAAATTGTAAGGCTACAAAATAATTAACTCAAACATTAAACTTCTCATGCTTTTATTGGATGGGAACAACCTTACCCATCTAGGTTTGAAAAGAGAAGTAACATAAGCAAAAACAGGCATGAAAAGGAAGATAGAATAGGAAGATCATCAAGCATCTTCGTCATCGGAAGAAACATACGATTGTGCATCGTCTATCTCCACTGGTTCCTCCTCAAAGGGCTCCTCCTCGAAGGGCTCTTCCTCAAAGGGCTCTTCATCAAAAGGTTCCTCCTCAAAGGGCTCCTCCTCGCCATCAGAAAGTGGAATCTCCTCAGGAAATATAGCGTCTTGCAGTTGGGCTTCCAAGTGAGTCACCCTCTCTTGAAGACCTTCAGCTGTGTGGTTTGCTACATGTAGTTGAGCTTCTAGAGCAGCCACTCTCTCCATAATTCCTTCCATATCATTGTCCGAGGTGTCCACCCTCGTCTCCAAATGCGTCACACGATCCACCAAAAGGTTATGGACCTGGTCAGTTACTGCTAGTTCAGCAGTTAAAAGTTTTGTCCCTACTTTATTCTCCTCTATTTGAGGCTCCCTCTTCAGAATATCCGATATCTCATCGGTAGCATCTTTCACAATGCTTAACTCTCTAGACATATAAAACACAAAGGCTGCAAAAGCTTGTTCCATAGTACATGGCAAGCTAGGCAAAGTAGATGATGAAGAAGTAGAACCGAAGTAAGGTGATGGGACATTTCCCATTTCGATCCATCTTTGGATCATATGTGGGTATGCATTCCAATTGCGAGCAGGATTCATTGCTTGTGCGCTGCTCGTTTCCGCGTGGTCAACTGAATAGTCACTGGAAGTAGTCCGGCACCTTTTGGGCTCCGGGGATGATAGGATAGGTGCCTTATGCCCTGATGCCTTAGGTGATGGAGGTGGGGTTGACGACATGTTCCTGTAACAATACATATAAGTGCCAAACATCCAAATGACATGTAACTAATGTGTGAGGCTATAGTCTAGTATGCAATCCTAGTTCTCTATAACCAATGGCTCAGATACCAATCTGTCACACCCCCAATTTCAACTAACGGATTTTTAACGTTTGGGAAGTGACTAACCAGGATCTCAGACATTAGTTACTTTGAACGACTTTACATGGGACTCAAATGAAAATATTACGTCAATCAGAGTTTCAATGCGGAAGCGTAAAGAAAAGTAAATGCGCAAAACACACGCGCCCAAACCAAAAGTCCAAAAGTCCAAACGTCCAACCAAGCCAAGTACAATACAAAATAATCCAAACAAACATAAATAAGTAACAATCAAAATAGATGAATCCCATGCATGCCCTAATGTGCACCTGCGCCTTATCTTAGCGACCTGAGAAAACATGTAAGAAAATATGTCGACACGAGGTTGGTGAGTTCACAGGTTTCAATATATAAATAAGCGTTTACCAGATTTATGTTCATTCAGTACGTATCTATAGGTAGCTAACCTATGTTCATGTTCAGCTCAAGCGCTCGCAACCGAAGCTGACTGTTTGTTTATTGCCTCCTGCCAGGTCTATCAACACTAGCGGTGTGAGTAGGCTAACATTTCACCCGTTCGATATCTAATAGAGTTAGCGCGACTAACGCGGGTGGGATTTGTCAAACCCAGTAGTACTACTAAATATTACCTCGCTAAGATCCATATTAACGGTCCGATATTAGTTGAGGACTTTCTGTGATAGCGTGTTACGCTTAGCATTTAACATTGATATCATACGAATTACAAAATCCAAAATTGTTAAATCATGTTTTCTCCCCCAAGTTAAAACAGAAAAAGGGGCCGTGAAACTCACCTGCGTTACGTTGTAGGTAGTATCATACAAAGGACAAGTTGGAACCACGTGTGTAAGTCTCAAACGACTTACGAATGCCCTAAAATTATAAACACATAAATTAGGGACAAAATTGGAATTTCGTGACGACAACACGGAAAGTTAGGACGTTTTAAAACATTCTAAGGATTAACGGGTAGACGGGAAATTGGGTTTCTTAATATAATAGTTAAGATAAATGCGTTATGTGTCGAACGTCTCTAATACGAATATTAAATAAATAAATAATTGAATTCGTGCGTTTGTATCATTGAAGAAAAAATATAACATATATATTGTTTTTGAACTCGTAGAGAATATACGATAAACATTTACGTGACAAAATAATAAATACATTATTTTTATTTGAGATAATAAACGTGAGCAAATAATATAAACAATTATATTTTTATTTAGTTAACGTTACACGAGATTAATAAACGAGGCAAAATAATATAAAAATATATATATTATTTTATTCTAGGAGTTACGGTTTGAAAATAATATAAACATATTATTTTTAAAAGTGGTTACATTAAATAAATGTGGTTTACAAATCAAACCCGAACCTACGGGTGGTTTTCGGGATTAAAACAAGTTAATATATTATTATAATAATATAAGGTTTGATTTTCAATAAATAAATATAAGTAAAAAATCCCCAAAAAAAAGAATGCAGGAGACTGGACTCGAACCCGGGTCTCCTGCGTATGAGTCAAGTGTCGTAACCAAGTCCGCCCGCTAGGGTATCGCGACATAACCCGGTTCCAATTGGTTTTATCATACAAGTGCAGTGTGATCCCCCCTTATCATGATCCGATCGAAACCATCCCCAATTCCCACGAATCTGATAACGATCGATCATGGAGACCTAGGGGTTTTGTTAATCGGGCCAATGCGCATCTGTGTGTGTTTGATTGAAAAACTAACGTGGTTAAGATTGTTTAATCACTGAAATAACAACCGAAAACCTTATTTATGAACACAGAATCAAATTAAGAATTTTTGATAATGAAATCTTTTGGAATCATAGGGTTTTTATTAAGTTGACGATTGCGAAGCAAACCGTATAATTTAATTGGATTAAAAACGTGTCCTGATTAGCATTCGATTAACCCGAAAGTGCATGAACCCTAGGTTCTGGATTTTGAAAAATTTGATATTGATCGATTCAATTAGCATAGGGCTTTCATTAAATGAATGATTGCGAATCTAATGATATGATATAATTTGATTTTAACAGCGACTAAGATCAAAACCCCCAAACCGGTTTATGAACAAACCCTAGGTTATAGATCATGATCAATTCGATGATAGAATAATGAATTGCCATAGTGTTTTTACTCGGTAGATGATTACGAGTCTACTGGTGTGAATTAATTTGATTTAAATCTTGTTTAAGTTAGGGTTCGATTAAATCAGTTTAACATGAATCCTAGAATCTGGATTTGATAGAATTGAGTGTTATAAGCCCCGATAATGATAGGGCTTTCAATCCTAAGACACAAACGAAGTTAAGGGTGCAAGAATTTACCAGAAAAATGGCGGATTGATGGTGATCGAGTAAAACAGACTCCGATTGTGAATGGCACTAGTTCCGATGACCTCTGCAGCGATTCCAGTCAAATTGGCTTGTGGGATAGCTTCTGTGGAGTTCGCAGGGTGTGTGCAGACGTTCAATTGCGAGGAAAACAGTCAGATTGATGTGAATTTGATTGTGAATGATGAGGGTGTCAACGGTTTCAACATGCTTTGCCATTAATCGATTTAATTCGGCAATGATGGTGTTTAAAATGATGATTATGGCCGTTATTGACACTATTCATGTGATATCAGTTACAATTCCGAATAAGAAATCGGTTATGCGTCACAATTTGGATCAAGACTTGTGATTTTGACTTTCAAAAGTCAACTAATTGACTTTAGTGTAATATCAGAACTAGTCCCTGAGGTTTCATGCGAATTGGAGTTTAGGAATTGGCAGAATTGGTCCCTCAAGTTTGGATGGAGTTAGAACTTGGTTAGTTTGACTTCCAAAGTCAACAGAATTAGGATTTTGACTTTCTAAAAGTCAACATGATAGTTTAGGGATATTACAAAACTAGTTCCTGAAGTTTAAGTTTGGATTATTGACGGAATTAGTCCCTGAAGTTTGAGTTAAGTTAATTTAGTTAACTTTAACTGGATTTTGTTAACGTAGTTAACTGGAAAAGTTCGGATTGTCACATCATCCCCTAGTTAAAAGGATTTTCGTCCCGAAAATTAAATAACTATAAAAAAAAAATTTCCGGGGTATCACATCATCCTCTAGTTAAAAGAATTTTCGTCCCGAAAATTAAATAGTACCTTAAGAATTTGACGCGGAGTGCTTGAACAGATTATGATATTTGCGCATCATCTGATCCTCACGCTCCCATGTGAATTCCGGTCCGCGTTCGAGTTCCAACGAACTCTGACAATAGGGATTTTACTGTGCTTTAACGTTTTAATTTCCCTATCCATAATTTCCACAGGTTCTTCGATGAAACGTAACTGTTCATCAACGTGTAGTTCCTCAAGAGGAACTGCGAGTGATTCGTCTGCTAGGCATTTCTTTAAATTTGAGACGTGAAAGACGTTGTGTACACCACTAAGTCCTTCAGGTAGGTCCAGTTGATACGCTACTGGTCCGATTCTCTTCATTATCTTGAATGGTCCAACATAACGAGGATTCAGTTTGCCTCGTTTCCCGAAATGAATGATGCCTTTCCAAGGTGAGACTTTGAGTAAGACCATGTCACCTATTTGAAACTTTAAGGGTTTGCGACGTTTGTCGGCATAGCTCTTTTGACGATCACGAGCTGCCGCCATACGGTTTCTAATTTGAACGATCTTTTCGGAAGTTTCAAATACAAGTTCAGGACCTGTAAGTTGGCTATCCCCAACCTCGGTCCAACAAATAGGAGAACGTCATTTCCATCCATAAAGTGCTTCAAATGGAGCTACCTTGATGCTAGTGTGATAACTGTTGTTGTAGGAGAACTCCACCAACGGTAGGTGAGACTCCCAAGTGTTACCGAAATCAATCACACAAGCTCGTAGCATGTCCTCCAGAGTTTGGATTGTACGTTCCGTTTGGCCATCCGTTTGAGGATGGTATGCTGTGCTCATATCTAGACGCGTGCCTAAAGCTTTATGTAACGACTGCCAGAAACGAGAGGTGAATCGTGCACCACGATCCGAAATGATAGAGATTGGAACCCCGTGCCGAGAGACTATTTCTTTCAAGTAAGTACGAGTGAGCTTATCCATTTTGTCGGTTTCCTTGATTGCTAAGAAGTGAGCGGATTTTGTCAATCGATCAACAATTACCCAAATGGTATCACATCCGGTAGGAGTTCGTGGTAATTTGGTGATGAAGTCCATGGATATTTGTTCCCATTTACACATGGGAATTTCTAGTTGTTGCAGAAGACCGGATGGTTTTTGATATTCAACTTTGACCTTCGCACAAGTCAGACACTTACTAACATAGGTGGCTATACCGGCCTTCATCTTCGGCCACCAATATAGCACCTTTAGACCATGGTACATTTTGTCGAAACCTGGATGTATCGAGTAGCGAGATTTATGAGACTCATCCATAACTAGTTCCCTTAGGTTTCCGAATACTGGAACCCATATTCGCTCGGCAAAGTAGTGAATACCGTCAGATTTGACTTCAAGTTGTGCTTCCATACCGCGTGTACGTTCCAGCGGTAGATTTTCTTCTTTTAGGGCTTCGAGTTGAGCACTACGTATTTTGTCAGGTAACCCGGGGTGAATAGTAAGCTGTAATGCTCGAACTCGTTTGGGTTTCGTTTCCTTTCGACTTAAGGCATCAGCTACAACATTAGCTTTACTCGGGTGATACCGGATCGCACAGTCATAATCGTTTAAGAGTTTGACCCAACGACGTTGTTGCATGTTCAACTCTTTCTGCTCGAAGATGTTGCATATCCAGCCAATCCCAGATATTGTCGCACGTCAGTAGGAGTCGTCGGTGCTGCCCAATTCTTGATGGCTTCTATCTTTGATGGGTCGACATGTATTCCTTTCTCGTTAACCACATGTCCTAGAAACTGAACTTCCCGGATCTAGAATTCACACTTCGAAAACCTAGCATACAGTTTCTCTCGCTTAAGTAATTCCAAAATTAGGCGTAGATGTTCCTCATGTTCTTCCTTGCTCTTGGAATAAATGAGGATGTCGTCGATGAAAACGATAACGAATTGGTCCAGGTAAGGCTTATACACACGGTTCATGAGGTCCATGAATACAGCAGGTGCGTTGGTTAATCCGAAAGGCATGACCATGAACTCGTAATGGCCGTACCTTGTTCTGAATGCAGTCTTAGAGATATCCTCTTCTCGGACTCTTAACTAATGGTAGCCGGACCTAAGATCTATTTTGGAATAGAAACTTGATCCTTGGAGTTGATCAAAGAGATCATCTATGCGAGGTAAAGGGTAGCGATTCTTGATTATGACTTTATTCAGCTCCCGGTAGTCAATACACATACGGAAAGTTCCGTCCTTCTTCTTGACAAATAGTACCGGAGGTCCCCACGGCGATGAGCTAGGTCGGATGAAACCTTTATCCAACAAATCTTGCAGTTGAGTGGACAGCTCTTGTAATTCACTGGGTGCCAGTCTGTAAGGTGCCCGAGCAATCGGTGCTGCTCCGGGTGCTAAATCAATTTGGAATTCAACTTGAAGATGCGGTGGCAGACCAGGCAGATCCTCAGTAAATACTTCCAAAAATTCACGCACGATGGGAATATCTTCAATCTTATTCTCTTCTGATGGCTGCTCAGCAACGAGAGCCAAAATAGTCGTATGCCCCTTTCGAAGGCACTTATGTGCTTTCATAAAAGATATGATGCCCATGACTGCACCAACTCTTTAGCCCTGAATGGAAAGGGTTTCTCCACTCGAGAGAGGAATATGAACAATCTTCTCATGACAGATATTTCGGCTTGGTTTTTAGATAGCCAATCCATGCCGACAATTACATCAAAACTACCAAGTGTGACCGGCATAAGATCGATATCAAATATATGTCTAGCTAGCTCAAGTTTACATCCCTTAAGAATGTGAGTTGCTTCAATTATTTGGCCATCAGGTATCTCTATTATATACTAAGCTTATAACTGAGTTTGAGTTCCTTTTATCATATCACTAAGTTTCTTAGATATAAAACTTCTATCAGCACCAATGTCAAAAAGGACAGAAGCAAAGTAATTATTTAAAAGAAAGTTACCGGTGACCACATTATGATCGTAACGGGCTTCTCCAGATCCTAGTACGAAGGCTCGTCCCTTCGCACCATTTCCTCCACCATTTCCATTGTTACCACCATTGCCATTGTTATTCTGGTTAGGGTTATGGTTTCCATTACTCCCTTTCTTCAATTGAGGACAATTCTTCCGAATATGTCCCTCCTTTCCGCACTCAAAGCAACCCCTTGTGGATCCAGGTTATTGAAAAGGTTGTTTAGCTTGTAGCTCACCCCTGCAATCCTTGGAAGCCTGACCTATTTTGCCGCACCTCTGGCAATGATTGCAAAACCCGAAGTGGTGGAAGTTGCACTTGTTACACTTCAGAGACTTCCCCGCGTAACCACCCTGGTTTGACCTGAAGAGGTCGACTGGTTGAAGTTCTTAGTAGGCTTAAACCTACGATGTTGATGTTGCTGCTGCTGTGGTTGATTAAACTGGGGTTGGTTGGGTTGGGGTCCTTTGGAGTGAGAGTTGGAGTGGTTGTGGGTGTTGGAATGGTGATCAAACTTGCGTTTGTGATTGTCGGTGGGTTTAGAAACCAAACCTCTCGGAGGTAGAGTCCCTTGTGTCACCGCCTGGTCGGTTAACTTATGGGCAAGTCGGATAGTTTGTTGGATAGTGGCAGGATTGGATGAAGTAACCATGCTTTGTATTTGTGGCACTAGGCCTCCAATATATAGTTCAATCCTCTTGTAATCAGTAGTTACCATATGCGGGCACATAGTAGCAAGTTCATGGGAACGTGTGGTGTAGAGTTCAATTTCAGAACCCTCCATCTTTAGGTTCCAAAAATCTCCCTCTAACTTCTGGATTTCATCGTGAGGACAGTATTCCTCCTTCATCATTGCTTTAAATTCCTCCCACGGGAGTCCATTCGCCATGGCCAGACCCAACATTTGGACCTGGGAGTTCCACCATGTGAGTGCCGGGCCCTCCAAAGTTACGGCGGCAAACTTTACCTGATTAGCCACGGTACAGTTGCACATGGCAATCACCGATTCAACCTTCTCAAACCAACGAAGTAGTCCAACGGCTCCTTTAGCTCCACTAAAGGCGTGGGGCTTGCAATCCATGAATGCCTTGAAAGTGCAGGCTAGTTATTGATTTTGCTGGTTTTGCTGGCCTGGATTTAGAAATAAAAATAGGATTAGAATTATAGAGTTTAGGAAGATGCTTTTAGGAGATGGATTGACATTATTAGTCAATAGCTAAAGCATTTACCTACAGCATTCTGTGCTGCTAGAGCCTCCGCCACACTATCGTTTATTAGTGCCGCTAGCTCTGCTGCCGTCATGTAAATGGTACCCCGACCACCGGCACGACCTCTGTGTCCTCTCCCTGACATGATTCTTCACAACCATAAATGAAAAACAATGAGAAATATATCGCATATTAAACATTATTCAGGTTTGAGTAAGGAGGTACAACATCTAATATTTTGAAAATTAAATAAATTGTAAGGCTACAAAATAATTAACTCAAACATTAAACTTCTCATGCTTTTATTGGATGGGAACAACCTTACCCATCTAGGTTTGAAAAGAGAAGTAACATAAGCAAAAACAGGCAAGAAAAAGAAGATAGAATAGGAAGATCATCAAGCATCTTCGTCATCGGAAGAAACATACGATTGTGCATCGTCTATCTCCACTGGTTCCTCCTCCAAGGGCTCCTCCTCCAAGGGCTCTTCCTCAAAGGGCTCATCCTCAAAAGGTTCCTCCTCAAAGGGCTCCTCCTCGCCATCAGAAAGTGGAATCTCCTCAGGAAATATAGCGTCTTGCAGTTGGGCTTCCAAGTGAGTCACCCTCTCTTGAAGACCTTCAGCTGTGTGGTTTGCTACATGTAGTTGAGCTTCTAGAGCAGCCACTCTCTCCATAATTCCTTCCATATCATTGTCCGAGGTGTCCACCCTCGTCTCCAAATGCGTCACACGATCCACCAAAAGGTTATGGACCTGGTCAGTTACTGCTAGTTCAGCAGTTAAAAGTTTTGTCCCTACTTTATTCTCCTCTATTTGAGGCTCCCTCTTCAGAATATCCGATATCTCATCGGTAGCATCTTTCACAATGCTTAACTCTCTAGACATATAAAACACAAAGGCTGCAAAAGCTTGTTCCATAGTACATGGCAAGCTAGGCAAAGTAGATGATGAGGAAGTAGAACCGAAGTAAGGTGATGGGACATTTCCCATTTCGATCCATCTTTGGATCATTTGTGGGTATGCATTCCAATTGCGAGCAGGATTCATTGCCTGCGCGCTGCTCGTTTCCGCCTGGTCAACTGAATAGTCACTGGAAGTAGTCCGGCGCCTTTTGGGCTCCGGGGATGATAGGATAGGTGCCTTATGCCCTGGTGCCTTAGGTGATGGAGGTGGGGTTGACGACATGTTCCTGTAACAATACATATAAGTGCCAAACATCCAAATGACATGTAACTAATGTGTGACGCTATAGTCTAGTATGCAATCCTAGTTCTCTATAACCAATGCCTCTGATACCAATCTGTCACACCCCTAATTTCAACTAACGAAGTTTTACCGTTTAGGAAGTGACTAACCTGGATTGCAGACATTAGTTACTTTGAACGACTCTACATGGGACTCAAATGAAAATATTATGTCAATCAGAGTTTCAATGCGGAAGCGTAAAGAAAAGAAAATGCGCAAAACACACGCGCCCAAACCAAAAGTCCAAAAGTCCAAACGCCCAACCAATCCAAGTACAATACAAAATAATCCAAACAAACATAAATAAGCAACAATCAAAATAGATGAATCCCATGCTTGCCCTAATGTGCACATGTGCCTTATCTTAGCGACCTGAGAAAACATGTAAGAAAATATGTCAATACGAGGTTGGTGAGTTCACAGGTTTCAATATATAAATAAGCGTTTACCAGATTTATGTTCATTCAGTACGTATCTATAGGTAGCTAACCTATGTTCATGTTCAGCTCAAGCGCTCGCAACCGAAGCTGACTGTTTGTTTATTGCCTCCTGCCAGGTCTATCAACACTGGCGGTGTGAGTAGGCTAACATTTCACCCGTTCGACATCTAATCGAGTTAGCGCGACTAACGCGGGTGGGATTTGTCAAACCTAGTAGTACTACTAAATATTACCTCGCTAAGATCCATATTAACGGTCCGATATTAGTTGATGACTTTCTGTGATAGCGTGTTACGCTTAGCATTTAACATTGATATCATACGAATTACAAAATCCAAAATTGTTTAATCATGTTTTCTCCCCCAAGTTAAAACAGTAAAAGGGGCCGTGAAAACTCACATGCGTTGCGTTGTAGGTAGTATCACACAAAGGACAAGTTGGAACCACGTGTGTAAGTCTCAAACGACTTACGAATGCCCTAAAATTATAAACACATAAAATAGGGACAAAATAGGAATTTCGTGACGACGACACGGAAGGTTAGGACGTTTTAAAACATTCTAAGGCTTAATGGGTAGACGAACGTGTCGACGGGAAATTGGGTTTCTTAATATAATAGTTAAGATTAATGTGTTATGTGTCGAACGTCTCTAATACGAATATTAAATAAATAAATAAATAATTGAATTCGTGCGTTTGTATCATTGAAGAAAAAATATAACATATATATTGTTTTTGAACTCGTAGGGAATATACGATAAACATTTAAGTGACAAAATAATAAATACATTATTTTTATTTGAGATAATAAACGTGAGAAAATAATATAAACAATTATATTATTATTTAGTTAACGTTACACGAGATTAATAAACGAGGCAAAATAATATAAAAATATATATTATTTTATTCTAGGAGTTACGGTTTGAAAATAATATAAACATATTATTTTTAAAAGTGGTTACATTAAATAAATGTGGTTTACAAATCAAACCCGAACCTACGGGTGGTTTTCGGGATTAAAAGAAGTTAATATATTATTATAATAATATAAGGTTTGATTTTCAATAAATAAATATAAGTAAAAAGTCCCCAAAAAAAGAATGCAGGAGACCGGACTCGAACCCGGGTCTCTTGCGTATGAGTCAAGTGTCTTAACCAAGTCCGCCCGCTAGGGTATCGCGACATAACCCGGTTCCAATTGGTTTTATCATACAAGTGCAGTGTGATCCCCCCCCTTATCATGGTCCGATCGAAACCATCCCCAATTCCCATGAATCTGATAACGATCGATCATGGAGACCTAGGGGTTTTGTTAATCGGGTCAATGCGCATCTGTGTGTGTTTGATTGAAAAACTAACGTGGTTAAGATTGTTTAATCACTGAAATAAGAACCGAAAACCTTAGTTATGAACACATAATCAAATTAAGAATTTTTGATAATGAAATCTGTTGGAATCATAGGGTTTTTATTAAGTTGACGATTGCGAAGCTAACCGTACAATTTATTTGGATTAAAAACGTGTCCTGATTAGCATTCGATTAACTCGAAAGTGCATGAACCCTAGGTTCTGGATTTTGAAAAATTTGATATTGATCGATTCAATTAGCATAGGGCTTTCATTAAATGAATGATTGCGAATCTAATGATATGATTTAATTTGATTTTAACAACGACTAAGATCAAAAACCCCAAACCGGTTTATGAACAAACCCTAGGTTATAGATCATGATCAATTCGATGATAGAATAATGAATTGCCATAGGGTTTTTACTCAGTAGATGATTACGAGTCTACTGGTGTGAATTAATTTGATTTAAATCTTGTTTAAGTTAGGGTTCGATTAAATCAGTTTAACATGAACCCTAGAATCTGGATTTGATCGAATTGAGTGTTATAAGCCCCGATAATGATAGGGCTTTCAATCCTAAGACACAAACGAAGTTAAGGGTGCAAGAATTTACCAGAAAAATGTCGGATTGATGGTGATCGAGTAAAACAGACTCCGATTGTGAATGGCACTAGTTTCGGTGACCTCTGCAGCGATTCCAGTCAAATTGGCTTGTGAGATAGCTTATGTGGAGTTCGCAGGGTGTGTGCAGACGTTCAATTGCGAGGAAAACAGTCAGATTGATGTGAATATGATTGTGAATGATGAGGGTGTCAACGGTTTCGACATGCTTTTCCATTAATCGATTTAATTCGGTAATGATGGTGTTTAAAATGATGATTATGGCCGTTAATGACACCATTCATGTGATATCAGTTACAATTCCGAATAAGAAATCGGTTATGCGTCACAATTTGGATCAAGACTTGTGATTTTGACTTCCAAAAGTCAACTAATCGACTTTAGTGTAATATCAGAACTAGTCCCTGAGGTTTCATGCGAATTAGATTTTAGGAATTGGTAGAATTGGTCCCTCAAGTTTGGATGGAGTTAGAACTTGGTTAGTTTGATTTCCAAAGTCAACAGAATTAGGATTTTGACTTTCTAAAAGTCAACATGATAGTTTAGGGATATTACATAACTAGTTCCTAAAGTTTAAGTTTGGATTATTGATGGAATTAGTCCCTGAAGTTTGAGTTAAGTTAATTTAGTTAACTTTAACTGGATTTTGTTAACGTAGTTAACTGGAAAAGTTTGGATTGTCACTGATATTTTGTCTGCCTAATTTTGTCCTAAGTATTACGAGTGCATGATTAATAACTACCCAATCTACTAAATTAAAAGTTACATAGAAGTAATAAAAACATTTTCAAAAACAATTTGTAAACATGACATATTCATAAATAATTTTAAAGCAAAAGTCTTAAAAATCATTTGACATAAACGGGCTTATAAAAACAGCAATTTGAAATACCGTTTGAAGTGGATCAAGGAAACAAATAGGGAAGATTAGAAAACACAACAGAAAGAAAGAAATAAGTTTATGCACAGTTTTACTGTATTACCCTTTACCTTCTGTTTCCATGTGAGAATTTGAGCCTATCCGAGCATTATCATAAAAACCATCAAGTCTTTGGCGCAGTTAATTATTACATATTTCACATGCTCATTTCGTTTGATAAAGTGATTGCTAATTATTGCTTTGCATGTTAGAACTTGTGTAAAATATACATTTCAAGATCATAGACTAAAACAATGCATAAAAATGATTGAAGCATTAGGATTAAACCATTTTCTCTAGCCTTTTTCTTATTTATTTTACCTACCCAAAACATTATCCCCTAGTTAGCCCATTTGAGCCTAAACCTTTTTTGTTTCTAAACCCAACATCTCAAACCTATACACCCAACAAATTACCCTTTTTATCTTTTAACCATTTTAGTTGAAAATTAGCTTGGCTATGAATTAAGGAATGATTATCCACCAAAAGTTTGTAGATCCATCTCATGTTCGAAGAAAGAAACTCATTTAATATGAAAAGAAGAATTATTATGAAAAAAAGGGGGGCAGAACCAAAAAGAAATTAGTGAATCGCCCAAGTTAATGAAGAAATTTCATCAAAAGAAAATCAAACTTCCTCGAGAAATTAGAGTATGCAAAGCTGATCAAAGTGGATGTATTAGGAAGAAACAGCTGAACAATTAATGAAGAATTGATAGCAATGAATATTTCAAAGATAAGAAGAAGTTGACATTTTTGATGGAAGGGATTTGGTCTTGACGATCTGACCTTAAAAGATTCCTTAGATTAGTCACAATGTCTAATCTAATAACGGAATCATTTTCATTTTTATCATTAAGCCAAGTCAGATTTTCAACATTCAACCACTATTCCCAAATACTTCTTACCCTAACCGTAAGCCAAACATTACGACCCTTTACAAAGCCCTCTTAATTTATGCATGTATTTTATGTCAATTGATGGAGATTTGATTTCTATACAAGCCTATGATTATGCAAGCATTAATTGTAGCATTGAGTGTTCTTCTTAACATATATTATCCATATATTTAACCCGAGGGTTGAGTGAACATTTGTGAGACTGTAAATTTGTGCATAATCATAGTTCCATTAAGTATGTTGGGCTTGTTACCCTCTTGTGGAGAAACACTCGAAATGTATAAAACACCAAATAATTGTTTTTAAGAGGGCCATTCAGCCATTTGGGACAAAAGCTTTGGATTATCACTTAATCAATATTTTACTTCTATGGGTATAATCATGCACAAGTTTGCTTGAGTACAAGCATAGTTTAAGTGTGGGGTATTATGATATGACGTAAATTATACATGTTTTGTATGCATAATTATCCCCGAATTCATCACAATTAGAGATAATATGATAATAATTGATTCTTAATCCATCCATTTGTGTTCTGATAGGATAATTGACTTGGATATGCAAAAACATGAAGAAATCACTCAAAATCAAGGTGAAATTAGCATTCAGAAGCCAATTACGCGAAACCGGACACAAAAGGTCAAACCTGGAAGTCAAAAAGTATACAGGGACCAAAATAAGGCAATGCACGAATGTGCATTGCCTTGCACAGTCGTGCAAACCCTATTTTAGGTCCCTGTACTCTCCTGTACTGCAAGATTTCGCACGTGAAAGAAAAGGTTACTTTACATGCCCGTGTAATCCAACGCACGGTCGTGCATTGCCAAAATCTTAGCCTATAAAAAGCAAGCTCATTCTAGTGTTTTAAGTGTCCAAGATCAAGAGTAGGGAAGGCCGTAGTGCTCTGCTAAGAGTCGGAACTCTCTCGGTTTTGGTCCATTTAGCTTTTCTTTGTTTATTTCCTTTTTAAAGTCTTGTAATATGAAGCGATTTTTCTCGTTCGAGTAAAACAAGAGGCATTCTATACCCTCTCTCCCTTGGTGTTGGAATACTTCCACACATTATCTAAAGGTTAGTGGAGTCACTTGTATGGTCATTCATGACTAGTTCTCTTGTATTGCTCGAGTTGGTTGAACTTTAATTAATTAATGAAGTATTTTTAGTATATTATGTTTTTAAAGTCTTTTACTATGAGTTATCTTAAAAAGACAAGAATAAGTGATCTTTAAACCAATCCAATAATCTTAAATATTGTGAGTTACTCAAGCAAGACTTCTTGTTTGGGAAGCCTATTCGATGTTTGTACGGTCTACATACAAATCTTGGTGCTAGCAATGGCCAGGTAGTATAGATTTAGTATTATGGGTTGGTTGGAGGTTTGGGTATTCAGCAAGTCGTTTGAGCCCTAACCAGACCGGGCGATTTGTGTCGGTATTTCTTTACTTCTCTCGTGTCGGCTTGCAGAGGACTTCTAGCGGGAGCCATGGGGTTTGATCTTAGGAATGAAAGTCTTATTTATTTAAAATAATATTCTAAGTAAAGACAACTATTTAAGAACATAATTTGTTAGGTCCGAGCGTTCATAAAGTAGCTCTGGAGAGAGTTGCGCATTCCGACTTTCTATAGGAAGTTACAAGACATGACGTATGTCAGTCGTTGGATAATCTTAGTCCGAATAATGAATCACGGTTAACCGGTGGACTTGAGACCCCGTTCACGGTCCAGAGATTCATTAATGAACAGTTGGCCGACCGTATCCACTGTTCGGTTACGAAATACTGACTCCCCTATCGAAAGGGTTAGTACTAGTAACTATGACCAGCTTTACTTTAAATATAAATTTAATTAACAAGGGATAACAACTAGTGTAACGTCTTAAACGAGATAACATTTCGAATTACATTTCTTACCCTTTTATTTTCCTTATAAAACAAAACACATTTTCTAACTTATTATCCTAGTCATACAATAGCGAGGGTTGAGTACGGGATCCGTGTCCATGGTTCGATACTTGGTTCTTACCCATACTATACTACACTGCGATAGGTACACTTGCCTATTGTGTGTGTATATAGTTAAAGTAATTATCATTTTAATTTATTAATTTAAAACATGATTTTGTGTAGCTCTAAATAGAATATATTTATTACTACTAAAAACACGCTATCAAGTTTTTGGCATCATTACTAGGGACATATTTATATTTTTATCTACATATAAAACACACATCACTGGGTGAAGAAGAAGAGTCTGACAATGATAGTGGGAGACACCTCTTGCTAGTGATAAAATATCATTTCAATCCTAGCAAAGAGGTTGTCATTGATGCCAAACCTATCCAAGCCCAATATCCTCTTGTCCAGTGGTCCTACAATGTTGCTAAAGATGAATATACTCTAATTGATGTCAAAGGAAATAAGATTAGGTGTTCCAAAAAGGCTATCTTCAGCATGCCAAGGAGGGATATTAAATCCTTATCTGAAATTCCTATTGATAATCCCAGCAAGGACCCAAGGGGCTATGAGACTGCCAGGATCATCATGAACATGCAGAAGCTCTATAATCAAAGGCAGTAAAAATTTTGGTAGCATCAGTCTAAGGGGAGTTTGTAGATATAAAGACCGATGGCTATAAAATTCTCTAAGTATGGATGTTGCAGACATTACAATTTTGCCACTGATGAAAGTTGCTGCGGATAAGTGTCTTTGCTGCTGATAGTTGTAACTGCTGTTGATCAACAATTATGCTGCGGATAGGCTTTTATCTGCTAAAGTCCAAAGTTGCTGCTGATAGGATTCTCAACAGCATCTCACACTGATGCTGCTGATAGGTAAATCATCAACAACTTTTACTTTGCTACTAACAGTCCTTGCTGCAACACTGACACACCTATCAGCAGAAGGAATGTTATTGGTACAAAGGACAAAAGACAATGCTCCTATTTCTGAACTCTCCTGCAAAAGATTCCTAAGAAGACTTTTTGTTTTGCAGTTGTCTTTTTGTTGTAAACCAATTGTAGTGTAGCTTTTCATTTGTACAAGATCAACGACTTGTGTTTGATCTGATCCTTAGAATCAAGTATTTGTCGTGATTCTAAGTTCCTATTTATGTATTGTTTCTCTTCATTTATAAGTGTGCTTCCTTAAAGTTTTCTCTGTAACTTGTAAACATTGAAGAGCAATACAATTTGCATTTATCAGTATTATCTTTGTTACTTGTTGCATTTAATAATTGTTATTGTTTCCGTCAATATCAACTTAACATAACCATCTTGTAATATCTCGATCCTACAATACCAAAGGTCATGCCGAAGCTTGCCCTTTAGGTACTGAAAGCTTCATTTTATAGCAGTTAAATGGGATATCTTTGGAATGGCCTGATAACGGGCACACTGACACACTGTAAACATGATGTACAGGTGACTAGCAGTCAGATACATCAGTGAACCAATAATAAATCGGTAAAGTTTCTGATCAACAGTAACCCCAGTGGTGTCGGTATCCAGAACTGGCCGAGCAGACATTGGTGTAGAAGCAGCTTGAGTGTCAGTGAACTTGAACTTTCCCAAAATATCACCCATGTATTTTCCATGATAAATAAGAGTATCATCACTTGATTGTTTCACTTGTAACCCAAGAAAGAATGTCATCTCCCCCAAAGCACTCATCTCAAATTTCTTTTCCATAACTTTCCTGAACTTTGTGCATAAGTCATCGTTTGTGGACCCAAAGATGGTATCGTCCACATAGATTTGCACCAGAATGAGATCTTCTTCCACCTTTCGAACAAACAGGGTCTGATCAATTGCTACATGAGTGTAGCCATGCGCAAGTAGATGGTCTGTCAGAGTGGCATACCAAGCACAAGGTGCCTGATGTAAACCATATAGAGCCTTGTCCAATTTATACACATATTCTGAATGATCACAGTCTTCAAACACAGGTGGTTGACACACATAAATCTCCTCCTTCACTTTCCCGTACAGAAAATCAGTCTTGACATCCATTTGATAAACTGTGAAGTTCATATATGATGTGTGTGCCAAGAAAATCCTAATTGCTTCCAGACGAGCAACCGGTGCAAACACTTCCTCGTATTCAATCCCTTCTTGCTGACAGAAACCCTGAACCACCAATCGAGCTTTGTTTTGAATTATAACCTTGCTTTCATCCTGCTTGTTTCAAAACACCCAACGAGTACCAATAGCTTTCTTGCCCGTTGGCAATGGTACTAATTCCCAAACTTTTAACTTGGCAAAGTAATTTAACTCCTCATGCATGGCATCAACCCAACTTGGCTCAAGTAGAGCCATCATGATATTCTTAGGCTCAATCTATGAAATAAAACATGAGTAGAGACATTTGTTGATATCCCCAACCATGCTCCAAGTCTTGACACCTTCAGTTAGTGAGCCAATGATGCTGCTCACTGGATGGACCTTGTTGATCATATGAGATGGAGTTTCAGGAACTTGGACTGTGTTGGGCAGGTTTGTCAGATTATCATGGATCTCTTCATCAGGTTCATCAGTGTTGTCGAAAATCGGCTTCTCGACCACACTTTCATCAGGAATCGGCTCCTGGAATTGCAAGGAATCTGTGATATCATGTGTAGAAGTACCTTAATTTACCACAAAGGTAGAATCCTCAGCAGTTTTTGGTGAACCTTTAGAGACGGTAGTGACATCAGGAATCGGCTCCTGAGATGATGATGTGGCAGTAGACTATGGCCTTAGAATTTCTGGTGGATCAACAGTCAGCATTGGTCCCGTGTATAGACCTTCATCTTCGTCACTAAGCTCAAAAGAATCATTTTCTGTTCCTGCAATGACATCAGTGTAAACATTAAATGACTTAAAGAGAGAATGATAATCAAACAACCATGCCAGTCCGCATTCTGCATCAGTTGGGTTTTGCTCCTTCCAATCCACATAAGTTGACTCTCTTATTTCTTTAGTGACCTTGTTGTAGACTCTGTAGGCTGTGGTATTGGAGCCATATCCCATAAAGTAACATTCATCAGCTTTCTCATTGAACTTTGGAGTAGAATCCATGTGTAACACAGTGCACGGACATCCAAAGGCTCTTAATGTAATCTCCAGGAAATTCCGGCCAATATTTTTACTTTTTCGGCACTTGAAATTTCATTATTTTATATCTATGAAAGTTATCGTATTTATCTATTTCATTTTATACATACACATTCATGCATACATTTATTTCTTTTAAAAAAAATATAACAAATACTAGGATGAAGAGTTATGAAATTAATGGTTTAAAGTTCAAGGAAATAAATACCAATACAAATATATATAGAGTTATTTCAAAAGTCTACATACATATATAAACTTTATGGATAACCTGGAGGGTATGCCATCAACTAAGGGCACCCATGTATAGGGTTGTGCCACCTTGTTAGTCTTTACTCCCTGACTGACTTTACCATCTAGACACACAATTTCTTATTAGCAACTCATACATGAAAACAATAATAAACTAAATGTTTTTGGGTGTCTCCCCCACCCCTGTACCCACACACAATAGAATGATCTATACGGACCATACGACAATTTGAGTAATTACGGGTGCACACGTAATTATAAAAGTCAGCGCATGGAAAATATAGTAAATTTTGTCGTGTGTGATGACATAAAACCTATGGTGATATACAGTAACGAAACTAATTGGATATGATAAGAGCATAGTGGATATACCACTGGTACATCCTATATATAAGTGCTTCCGTCATATCGTCAGAAGTAACGTTGTCCGTATCACGTAGGGTTTCCTATTACTTTGACCTTGACCAATAATTGTTAAATCATTATCCAGTGACATTACCCGAACAACTTAGACTATATCCTAAACAAGCTTAAATCTTAAAATTCCCAGCATCCTCATTACAAGTGATGTATCCCATCATTTGAGTCCAAAATCATTCTAGGGCAATCTTCTCCCTATTTCCACTCAAACAAAATCCACTACCAACATCCATACCTAACGCGATAACCTGACCTGAACCTTATCATCAACTATACTCCTCAAGCCGACTGTAACATCTCTGATTTTATTATCTTTAATTAAAATTCAATATAACACATTTCAAACCCGGTGCTATTGCAATGTTTTATTTTATTCATGCAAACAATTAAACCCTAGAAATCAAGGGAGATTCTAAATTCTACATCACCTTTATCTCAAAATGTCTATGCAAATATATATTTAGACATGCATATGTATATATTTACACATATTACAAGTGCATACACATATATACATTAAATTAAAAAGTAAACCTAACACTGATTGAACCCTACCTTTGAATTTTGAACCCTTAAACACCCTTCTTTGACTTTTGAAAGTCAACAGAGATGAAATCTTGCAATTCAACCTTGAAATTGGTCAAATCCGTATTCAACGGACTTGCCCTGTTATGCTTGAACGATTCCCGACCCTTTCCAACACATTTTTCAAATCAAGTTAACAAATTTCACGACATAATTCGAATTTCAAATGGGTTTGACTTTACAGAGTCAAACCAAGCCAAATTGAATTCAAAATCAGGAAATTCAAACCCATTGATGTCCATAAATCACGCTCAGTCATTACTACTATGAATTGGGACACTAATCGCGACCCATTTCATCAAATTTCTGTTTAATTCACGCGTAACCCACGTTACAACTGTTTCCCAACTCTTCTGAATCAAATCAAGCAAATTAAGCGAAATTGATCAGTTTGGATTATTCACACATCCTCGCAAAACCTTTTTGCAAACTTTCTCAGCACTTACAAACTCGGCATTCACCTCTGGAACTCCGTCGAGCTCGAAGAACTCCGACACCGAGATTTCCAGTCGTTCTCCTTCGTTATTTCCTCAAAAAAGGTAACTCTTATGTCCTTTAGAATCGTTCTGACCCCTTAATCAAAAGCCCCATGGTCGGAACCTCAATCGAATACTCACTTGGTCGATTTCATGGCTAGGGTTTCGAGTATTCCAAACGGGGACGAAGGGGAGTGGGTTTCTAGGTTTTAATAGTTCCAACCGGTTCTTAACCAAGGCAAATGCCCAGTTACACCGGTTAATTCACATGCCTTGTAGAGATAAGGTCACGGGTTCAATACAGCTCTGCACCTTTTCTTTCCTTTTTTTTCTCTTTCTCACGCTACTGAACCCGGCCTCATCCCCTGTCCATGTTAAAATGATTTTAGGCCGGATAAATCTCAAGGCTAGTTCCTCTATTCCAGTGGTTGCGCCAGTTGACCTTCACAATAGCCACCCGGGTTCGAACCGGGTGGACTGTTTCTCTTTTTTAAACAGTTTTAAAAACCCAAATTTTCTTGTAAAAATTATGTTATAAGCCCAGCACAATTTAGAACAAATTAATGAAATAAATTGCAATTTTAAACATTAAACAACTATCTCTTTTATTTAAATGGTTTAAAGTTTATTTTAAATTATTAAATTACAAAATAAAGCATTTAAAATACCTATTTTATAAAGTTTTGTAAAGATTTTATAAAATACATTTGTAAGATGGTTTTATTTACAAATTAATAGCTTACTGTTTAAAAATAAATAAATAATGAAAACCTACTTTATAAATCATTTTTTTTGTCTATATAAGATTTAAATTTTGTTTAAACAAATCTAATTTACTTAATATATATTGACTCATATATATTTACCTTGCCTATGTCTCTTTTAGAGACACTCTATTTTATAATAAATAAATAAATAAATAGGAAGAATTTATTTATTTATACTTATATATATATATATATATATATGTATATGTATATTTCTATTGCCTTAACAAATTCATTAGGGGTTTTAACTGGTATGAATGTTTACCCTATATTTTGACGCATTATTATAAATAAATAAATAAATAAAAATCTATTTATTTTTATCACATACCTTTAAAGACCCCTTATTTTTTTTTAAATAAATAAATAAATAACAAAAAAATATTTATTTAAATTATTTAAACATAAACCATAAGACAAATATTATTATTTTTTTCATATACTTTGAACCTATACTTTTACCAACATATACACATCCTCTTACATAGCAATGACACGAACTCTTTGTACAAGTCCCTACACTCACTCTCGTTGACACCCTAGACTCTACTATAGACATAATGCACAATGTTAATCCAAGTTCATACACTTCCACTCTAGGTTAACGTTGTGAGTTGGAAGGATCACTTTGCTATCTAGTCTCTCATGCTAGCTACACCTTTGATTCAAGTGAGTTTTACATAGCCCCTTTTACACTATTTTACATATTTTGGGGTGAAACATGAATACTATATACAATGATTTGCAAAACGACACAATACAATTCCACCTTACATTCATGTGTGCAATTTGAGCTTTATGTTTGAGTACTAGGTGTGTTAACTACTTTTGTGTGCAATTTACATGTGCAATCATTAACTATACAAGCCGACGGTTAACAATGATAGATCTATTGAGTCTGACAAACCCACCCAGATTGGGGTGATTGTTACCGACAACACAATTTGAAAGCTAGTTACAAAGGTTTGATTGTACTTTGGTTACACAATAGTTGCTCCCCATAAATGCCTTATTTTATCATGTTATGTAAGGATTTGATTATTTATATCTACACACTATCTATGTATAAACCTGTGTATGCTCACCAACTTTTTAGTTGACTTTATTTTATTCATGTTTCAGGTGCTAATATGTGAGTTTGATCAAGACATGCTACACATAGGCTTTGGACTTAGTTAAATTTAAATAAAGAATATTATGTATTTCCATTATGCACTTGTTTGAATTTGATTGTGGTTGAATCGTTTGAAATGAAATTTGATGATTAAATTATTGAAATCTAGTCAACCTTGCGCTCATGAACAGTCTACATGTCCCGCCCCAACGTATTCCGTCGTCGGTTGGGGTGTGACAGATTGGTATCAGAGCCTTGGTTATAGGGAACTAGGTTATTAGACACCCTTGACCTAGACTATAACTTTAGGACACCCACTTATGCCATGCTTCATGATTATGTGATATGTGCTACATGCAAGGTGTTTACATGCTTACTATGATTAGTTATTATTTAATTTTGATGCCTTACTTGCTAAAATTCATGACTTATTAGACTATACTTAAATAATAAATTAAATAAACAATATCCCTACCTATACCTTAAAGCCTCATAGCCTTTCTCTATCATCACTTTCTTAGCATGTGGAAACTCCATGGATCTAAATCTATAAAATTTCTTTATTTCCTCGTTAAGGCTTTTAAACTTTGTTAATTATTTGAGGACACGTGCAATCTGGAAGGGTGACACCTGTATTCTGGGTTTTCTGTCTAGGAAAGCATTTCGTATAAATCCCAATCAACCGAGGGACCCGTATGCTTTCCTAGGAATTCCCGGAATAAGTGTTTACTTATGGACTAAAGCATGTCTTCTTGAAAATTATATGAGTTTAATTAACCTTAATGTGTCATAGTATTCAAGTGATTATATCACTATTTGAGTACAATCCAAACTATGATTTACTATTTTATTTGTTATCTTATCTTTTAAATTTAATCAACTTTCATAAGTTCTTACATCTTTTCTTGTGTTGTGCAAATCTGTAGAATGCCTCCCCGTCGTGCTACCGTGACCAACAACAACACCGACATTGCTGTTATCCTTGCACAACTTGTAACTCAACTCACTCAAGTTAACGGTGCCACAATTGGTAACCATGGAGCTAATGGTGGTGGTGGTGCCAACCCATCACAATGCACCTTCAAACACTTCAACTCATGTAATCCTCTTAAGTTCAATGGTACTGAAGGGGCTACGGGACTCCTTCAATGGTTCGAAAGTATTGAGGGCACCTTCCTCAATAGTGACTGCCCCGATAACCTTCGTGTTCGTCATGCCACAAGTGTCTTTCAAAAATGGGAACTCACGTGGTGGAATGGGGAAAAGAGAACTAGAGGTATGGAGGCAACCATGGCCTTACCATGGGATGAGGTTAAGAGACTAATGACCGAATAGTTCTGTCCTCGGAATGAGGTGAGAAAGCTGGAAGCTGAGTTTTGGGATCTTACCCAAGACAGTGGTGAAAGTCTGGCTTATACAACCCGGTTTCATGAACTGAGTCTCCTTATGCCCCATATGGTCACACAATTATCCCGCTGCATTGAAAAGTACATCGGTGGATTACCTAGGCAGATTCAGGATACTGTCTTAGGGAGAAATCCCGCAACACTCGAAGATGCTATCCGATTATCTGCTAATTTGACCGACAACCATGTGAAAGCAGTTACTCTGACTAGAAAAGGCACCAAGAAAGCTCCCGACACCACAACTCCTCCTGTACACATCAAAGAAGCCAAAACTGAACCCTACCACCATAATAAAAAAAGAAAGTCTAGAAATTTTGCTGTGGTCACTCCTGCTATGCTTGTTAACCAAATTGCTCCCATGGCTCAAGCACCAGTCAAGAAGCTATATGTGGGGACCTACCCACTCTGTGCCACATGCAATTATCACCATATCCAAAATATTACATGTCGCCTTTGCACTCACTGTGGGAAATATGACCATACGGTTAATGTTTATAGAGCCAAAGCACTTGCGGGTCAAGTCAACCCACCAACCCGATCTAACCAAGAAGTGGCTAATCAAGGTGTTCCCGCTATTGCAAATGGGCGTGCTTGTTATGAATGTGGCAACCCAAATCATTTCCGTGACCAGTGCCCGAAGTTCACCAATGCTAGACAAGGCGGAGCTCGTGGGCGTGCTTTCAACATAAATGCGAATGAATCTCAAGCCAACAATGATGTGGTCAACGGTACGTTCCTTGTTAATAGTCAATATGCCACCATTTTATTTGATACCGGTGCAGATAAAAGTTTTGTGTCACTTAAATTTGAACCCTTACATGCAAAAACACGATCCAAATTAGAGAAAACCTTCACTGTCGAAGTAGCAAATGGTGACTCCCTTACAATAGACTCCGTTATCCACGACTGTTCTCTAGAACTTAATGATCATA
This sequence comes from Smallanthus sonchifolius, assembly GCA_023525975.1. Lineage (NCBI taxonomy): Eukaryota > Viridiplantae > Streptophyta > Magnoliopsida > Asterales > Asteraceae > Smallanthus > Smallanthus sonchifolius. The sequence goes on along the minus strand of CM042033.1, from coordinate 54,544,109 downwards.
CATTTTCAATCAACCTTGTGCCAATGCCACTAGGAAGTTTTGATATCATCATAGGCATGGATTGGCTGTCAAATCACCATGCCGAAGTTATCTGTTTTGATAAATGCATCCGAATACCCCTTCTGTCAGGAGAAACGTTAAGAGTCTTTGGTGAAAAACCTTGCAAAGGACTCAGGTTAATGTCATGCACTACTGCTCAAAAGTACTTACGAAAGAAGTACGTGGCCTTTTTAGCTCATATTGTTCAAAAGGGTGTCAAAGAGAAGAATATTCAAGACATCCCCATCATCCGGGACTTTCCCGAAGTATTCCCCGAAGACTTATCCGGTCTTCCACCCGTTCGGCAAGTAGAATTTCGCATTGACCTTGTACCCGGAGCTAACCCAGTGGCTAGAGCTCCATACCGTCTTGCACCTTCTGAGATGCAAGAGCTTACAAGTCAACTCCAAGAGCTCTCCGACAAGGGCTTCATCCGTCCAACCCGTCTTATTCGTCAAGAAGAAGGCGCATGTGTATTGACTACCGCGAACTCAACAAGCTTACCATCAAGAACCGTTATCCATTGCCTAGGATTGATGACCTCTTCGATCAACTTCAAGGCTCTACTTGATTCTCGAAGATTGATCTTCGATCTGGTTATCACCAACTCCGTGTACAAGAGGAAGATATTCCAAAAACTGCCTTCCGAACAAGGTATGGTCACTACGAGTTCATGGTCATGCCTTTTGGGCTAACCAATGTACCCGCGGTTTTCATGGACCTCATGAATCGTGTGTGCAAACCGTACCTTGATAAATTCGTGATCGTCTTCATTGATGATATCTTAATCTATTCCAAGACTAAATCCTATCATGAGCAACACCTTAGGTTGGTTTTAGACCTCTTGAGAAAAGAGCAACTATATGTCAAGTTCTCCAAATGTGAATTTTGGCTAAAGGAGGTTCAATTCCTAGGTCATATCGTCAACGAAAAAGGAATTCATGTTGACCCTGCTAAGATCGAAGCTGTTAAGAATTGGAATGCCCCTAAGACCCCCACCGAAGTTCATTCATTTATTGGCCTTGCGGGATATTATCGTCGTTTCATTTCAAATTTCTCTAAGATTGCAGTTCCTCTCACTGCCTTGACCCACAAGGGTAAACCTTATGAATGGGGACCAAAGAAAGAAGAAGCTTTCCAAACTCTCAAGCAAAAAATTGCGCAATGCTCCTATTTTTGACTCTCCTAGATGGAAATGATGATCTAGTTGTCTACTGTGACGCCTCCAACCAAGGTCTCGGTTGTGTCCTCATGCAACGAGGCAAGGTAATCGCTTATGCATCGAGGCAACTTAAGATTCATGAGAAGAATTATACAACGCACGACCTAGAATTGGGTGTGGTTGTATTCGCATTGAATATTTGGAGACATTACCTCTATGGCACAAAATGTGTGGTGTTCACCGACCACAAAGTCTCCAACACATCTTCAACCAAAAAGAACTCAATATGAGGCAACGACGTTGGGTTGAACTCCTTAACGACTATGACTGCGATATTCGTTACCATCCCGGCAAAGCGAATGTTGTAGCCGACGCTTTGAGTCGAAAGGACCATGTCATGCTTCATTGTATCCAAATTCAAACCGACATTCAAAATCGTATCCTAGAAGCTCAACACGTCTCGGTCACCGAGGGTAACATGTACGATGAAATGTCGTGTGGTGTGGAACTTCAGCTTGAATCTAAACCCAATGACTTACTTTATTTCTTGAATCGTATTTGGGTTCCCGATCGCGATGATCTCCGTGCATTTCTTATGAACGAGGTTCACAAGACTCGTTATTCTATCCATCCTGGTGCGAATAAAATGTATCAAGATCTTCGCCATCAATATTGGTGGCCCGGTATGAAGAAAGACATTGCCCTCTATGTTGCCAAATGTCTAACTTGCTCCAAATTCAAAGCCGAACATCAACGTCCTTCCGGTTTGCTTGAACAATTGGAAATTCCCGTGTGGAAGTGGGAGAATTTAGCTATGGACTTAATTATCAAACTTCCTCGCACCTCAAGTGGTTATGATAGCATTTGGGTAATCATTGACCGCCTCACCAAATCTGCTCATTTCTTGCCTATCCGTGAGGACTACCGGGTTGAGAAATTAGCCCGAATTTACATTGACGAAATTGTGAGCCGTCACGGTGTTCCCTTAAACATAATCTCCGATAGAGATGCTCGGTTCACCTCCCGTTTCTGGCAATCTCTCCAAACTGCTCTTGGCACGCTTTTGAATTTGAGCACGGCTTACCATCCCCAGACTGATGGTCAGACCGAGCGTACAATTCAAACTCTTGAGGACATGCTTAGAGCTTGTGTAATTGATTTTGGTGGTAATTGGGATTCACATCTATCCCTAATTGAGTTCTCTTACAACAATAGCTACCACACAAGTATCAACATGGCTCCATTTGAAGCTCTCTATGGTCGTAAGTGTCGTTCCCCTATCTATTGGAACAAGATTGGTGAAGCACAAATCATCGGTCCTGAGCTAATTCAAGAAACATTCGACAAGATTATCCAAATCCGTGACAACATTCGAGCAGCGAGGAGTCGGCAAAAGAGTTATGCCCTTGGAATTCCAAGTCGGTGACCTTGTACTTCTAAAGGTGTCTCCGTGGAAGGGTGTGATCCATTTTGGAAAGAAAGGCAAGTTAGCACCTCGCTATGTGGGTCCATTCAAGATCCTTGAAAGGATTGGAAAAGTGGCTTACAAACTCGAGTTACCTCCATCACTTGGCAATGTGCATCCTACATTTCATGTGTCTAATCTGAAGAAATGTCTTGCTGATGAGAATCTCCATATACCTCTTGAAGACGTGCGCATTGACGAAACGATGCACTTCGTTGTGAGACCGGTAGAAATCATGGATCGTGAGATCAAGCAACTCAAGCGAAGCCGTATCCCTATTGTCAAAGTTCGTTGGGAATCAAAACGGGGTCCTGAGTTTACTTAGGAACGAGAGGACCAAATGAAGCTCAAGTACCCCCCACCTCTTTGCTGACGCAGTCGCCCCAACTAGCTAAATTTCGGGACGAAATCCCCTCAACATGGGGATACTGTAACATCTCTGATTTTATTATCTTTAATTGCAATTCAATATAACACATTTCAAACCCGGTTCTATTGCAATGTTTTATTTTATTCGTGCAAACAATTAAACCCTAGAAATCAAGGGAAATTCTAAATTCTACATCACCTTTATCTCAAAATCTCTATGCAAATATATATTTAGACATGCATATGTATATATTTTCACATATTACAAGTGCATACACATATATTAAATTAAAAAGTAAACCTAACAGTGATTGAACCCCACCTTTTAGTTTTGAACCCTTAAACACCCCTCTTTGACTTTTGAAAGTCAACAGAGATGAAATCTTGCAATTCAACCTTGAAATCGGTCAAATCCGTATTCAATGGACTTGCCCTTTTATGCTTGAATGATTCCCGACCCTTTCCAACACAGTTTTCAAATCAAGTTAACAAATTTCACGACATAATTCGAATTTCAAATGGGCTTGACTTTACAGAGTCAAACCAAGACAAATTGAATTCAAAATCAGGAAATTCAAACCCATTGATGTCCGTAAATCACGCTCAGTCATTACTACTATGAATTGGGACACTAAACACGACCCAATTCATCAAATTTCTGTTTAATTCACGCGTAACCCACGTTACAGCTGTTTCCCTACTCTTCCGAATCAAATCAAGCAAATTACGTGAAATTGATCAGTTTGGATTGTTCACACATCTTCGCAAAACCTTTTTGCAAACTTTCTCAGCACTTACAAACTCGGCATTCACCTCTGGAACTCCGTCGAGCTCGAAGAACTCCGACACCGATATTTCCAGCCGTTCTCCTTCGTTATTTCCCCAAAACAGGTAACTCTTATGTCCTTTAGAATCGCTCTGACCCCTTAACCAAAAGCCCCATGGTCGGAACCTCAATCGAATACTCAGTGGGTCGATTTCATGGCTAGGGTTTCTAGTATTCCAAACGGGGACGAAGGGGAGTGGGTTTCTGGGTTTTAATAGTTCCAACCGGTTCTTAACCAAGGCAAATGCCCAGTTACACCGGTTAATTCACATGCCTTGTAGAGATAAGGTCACGAGTCCAATATAGTCCTGCACCTTTTCTTTCCTTTTTTTCTCTTTCTCACGCTACTGAACCCGCCCTCATCCCCTATCCTTGTTAAAATGATTTTAGGCCGGATAAATCTCAAAGCTAGTTCCTCTAGTCCAATGGTTGCGCCAGTTGACCTTCACAATAGCCACCCGGGTTCGAACCGGGTGGACTGTTTCTCTTTTTTAAACAGTTTTAAAAACCCAAATTTTCTTGTAAAAATTATATTATAAGCCCAGCACAATTTAGAACAGATTAGTGCAATAAATTGCAATTTTAAACATAAAACAACTATCTCTTTTATTTAAATGGTTTAAAGTTTATTTTAAATTATTAAATTACAAAATAAAGCATTTAAAATACCTATTTTATAAAGTTTTGTAAAGATTTTATAAAATACATTTTTAAGATGGTTTTATTTACAAATTAATAGCTTATTGTTTAAAAAAAATAATGAAAACCTACTTTATAAATCATTTTTTTTATCTATATAAGATTTAAATTTTGTTTAAACAAATCTAATTTACTTAATATATATTGACTCATATATATTTACCTTGCCCATGTCTCTTTTAGAGACACTCTATTTTATAATAAATAAATAAATAGGAAGAATTTATTTATTTATACTTATATATATATATATATATATATATATATATATATATATATATTTCTATTACCTTAACAAATTCATTAGGGGTTTTAACTGGTATGAATGTTTACCCTATATTTTGACGAATTATTATAAATAAATAAAAATCTATTTATTTTTATCACATACCTTTAAAGACCCACTATTTTTTTTAAATAAATATAAAAAAAATATTTATTTAAATTATTTAAACATAAACCATAAGACAAATATTATTTTTTTTTCATATACTTTGAACCCATACTTTTACCAACATATACACATCCTCTTACATAGCAATGACACGAACTCTTTGTACAAGTCCTTACACTCACTCCCGTTGACACCCTAGACTCTACTATAGACATAATGCACAATGTTAATCCAAGTTCATACACTTCCACTCTAGGTTAACGTTGTGAGTTGGAAGGATCACTTTGCTATCTAGTCTCTCGTACTAGCTACACCTTTGATTCAAGTGAGTTTTACATAGCCCCTTTTACACTATTTTACATATTTTGGAGTGAAACATGAATACTAAATACAATGATTTGCAAAACGACACAATACAATTCCACCTTACATTCATGTGTGCAATTTGAGCTTTATGTTTGAGTACTAGGTGTGTTAACTACTTTTATGTGCAATTTACATGTGCAATCATTAACTATACAAGCCGACGGTTAAAAATGATAGATCTATTGAGTCTGACAAACCCACCCAGATTGGGGTGATTGTTACCGACAACACAATTTGCATGCTAGTTATAAAGGTTTGATTGTACTTTGGTTACACAATAGTTGCTCCCCATAAATGCCTTATTTTATCATGTTATGTAAGGATTTGATTATTTATATCTACACACTATCTATGTATAAACCTGTGTATGCTCTCCAACTTTTTAGTTGACTTTATTTTATTCATGTTTCAGGTGCTAATATGTGATTTTGATCAAGACATGCTACACATAGGCTTTGGACTTAGTTAAATTTAAATAAAGAATATTATGTATTTCCATTATGCACTTGTTTGAATTTGTTTGTGGTTGAATCGTTTGAAATGAAATTTGATTAAATTATTGAAATCTAGTCAACCTTGTGCTCATGAACAGTCTACATGTCCCGCCCCGACGTATTCCGCCGTCGGTTGGGGTGTGACACCGACAAACAAAACTAGTCAAGAATCCAAACACACAACTATTTTCCTGAACCCCCCCCCCCCCTCCTAAATAATTTCAGGATAAAATTCCTTAAAGTAAGGGAGACTGTAATCTCCAGTAAATTCCGGCTTACATTTTTACTCTTCTAGCACTTGAAATTTCATTATTTTACATCTATGAGAGTTATCATATTTATCTATTTCATTTTATACGTACACATTCATGCATACATTTATTTCTTTTCAAAAAAAAATATAACAAATAATAGGATGAAAAGTTATGAAATTAATGGTTTAAAGTTCAAGAAAATAAATACTAATACAAATATATATAGAGTTATTTTAAAAGTCTACATGCATATATATATATATATATATATATATATTAATTTCTCTAAATAAAATTAGAGTTATAAAAGTTATATTAATTAATTACCAATAAAATAATTTCTAAATGGAATTAAATTCTATTTAGTAAGTTACATTTTTTTTTACATTTATAACATTTAATCATAACCTAATGATTTATTAGATTTTATAAAAATTTATAAGATTTAATAATTTTATTGTTTATAAAAGTTTAGGGTTTAAATTGTAATTTCTGAAACTTTACTTTTAATTGAAACAAGTTTTACACATGAAATGATAAAACTCTGTAACTATAAGGACCTGTTTTGCCAATTTTTGAAAACCCTCTCCCCCTTCCCCGATCACAAGTTCGACCCCGTGCACCCCCGGTTTCCAGACCACAATTCGCGAACTCAGTCCTTAACCTATTTTTGTGCAAATCGTAACCGGAAAAACGTTGTGGACATCAAAACAGTTCGACCCTCGAAGTTATTTGAGAAATTATGAACTAATCAAGACTCAACTCGTAACCGTTCTCCCCTTAAATCTCATTTAATCGATCGAACCATTTCAGTCTCAATTGGGTATAAATTGACATCTATAATCATTGGCGAGATCACTTACAAACTCCCCATACTCCGAATTATATCCCATTTCATCTCTGGAACATCTAATCACGGCCGACGAACATAAGTCTTAGCCCTCAGTCGTTCTCCTCCAAATCGCAATAATAACAGGTAATTCTGATCTCTATGGCTTCTTTTTGATACAAGGAACAAAAGCCCTATGGTTTTAGGCTCGAAACTTTGACCGTTTGGGAGTATTCAAGGGCTAGGGTTACGGGTATGTAATGGGGAAGAAGATGGCTTGGCTTGTACACATTTTAAATTATCCGCACCGTGTTAAACCAAGGCTCCCTGCTCTAACGGTTAATCATGCGTGTGCTTAGGCGAACCGGGCTTGACGTGGGTTCGAGTCCCGGCAGCCCCCTTTTGATTTTTGATTTTTCCTTTTAATTGTTTTAAACACATAATTTAAATATTTTAAATTCTGATTAAAAATCTTATAAATCAAATAGATATATTTTACAATCTTTACAAAAGCAAAAAAAATGAAACTAACATTTTGTCCATTTTATTCTAAATAGCTAACATTAGAGGATTTATTTAAACCTAAACGTAACTTCTAATTCATTTTCTTGGTGAATAAGATGTTTAGACAAATTACGTATATTATTTATATTTCTTGCATAAGTTACATAACATTATTAAATCCTTTTTTTAATACATATCTAATTATTGTGATAAGAATAGTTATTTAAAACTTTTTGTTTTTTTTATAAAAATACTTAAATGCCCATTTTAAATAATTGATTTTAATGCATTTAAAGCCTATTTATTTATTAATCTTTTTATTTAAAAAGGTTATTAAATAGCCTAATTAATCATTTTAAATTACATAAAATGAGCTAATTAAACCTCTTTCAATTCATAATTTATTATGGATATATAAATAAATTAAATTGCACTATTTAACTTATTCTATTTCATAAATTTATTTATTAATTATCTTTGAAATAATTATACAAGTTAATTGATAAATAATTAGTTATAAATCTTAAGTTAGCCTAATTACTTTTATAAATTACTTTACTACTATTATTCATGAACTTATATTCTTTTAACAAAATATATATACAAGTCCATCTTCAACCCAAACCCCATCAAACCCTAAAAACCCTAGGATTTTATTATCTTGTTCAACTTACTTTGAACTTAAAATACAAATTATCCTTGTAGGTTTGTTGTGAGAAATCCTCACAATAATTATTCATCAAACCATGTCACTCCTAGCTCCAACTCAAGTGAGTTTACATAACCCCTTTTTACTATTTTTACTTTTGGGGTGAAACATGTTTACAAATGTTTTACTTACACAATTCAATACATTTGTTCTTATGTTATGGTCTTTATACTTTATGTCTTAAACTACTTGGTGACCATTACGTGTGTTCATGTCAGTGCAATCATTAACTTGCTACCCAAGCCTAAGGTGGTACGTTTTATGATCATTTATACGGGAAGCCGATACATACCAGTTACAAAAAACCTTGGCGGGTTTTGTGTGTACCATATTACAGTTAACACAAACCTTGGCGGGTTTTGTGTGTACATCTTACTACTGTTTTAAAATGGCAATTAGTGGGATTGCATATGTAGTTTTCCATTACCAGGATTGATTGTACGCTTGGAACCTTGTATGTTTTCACATTCATGCTTTAGACATGCTTTGAACATATTGAATTGTAAACTTTACTTAACTTTGTTTGGTGTCAAAACCTATGTTATTCAACAACTACTTGTAGTTGACATTTACTCACATGTTTCAGGTGCACCAGTTTAAGGACACTACATGATCACATGGGACTATGGACCTAGCTTTAATAAAGATTGAATTTAACTTGTGTTATGTTTGAACTCCTTGTTTTTCCATTTCTATTTGTAGCGGATGCTTTAATTATGATGATATAATATTATCACTTATTAATAGATGATCATGTGCTTATGAACAACCGCGTCAGCCCCGGCGTATAATCCGCCGTCGGCCGGGGTGTGACACTGAAGTACCCAACCCTGGGTTTTTCGTTGTAGAGAATTTCATATGGATTCATCTGTAGACGCTTGTTTTGGAGAACTCGATTCAACACATAGCAAGCGGTGTTGACTGCCTCAGCACAGAAGAATAACGGTAGTTTGGATTCAGAAAGCATTGTTCGAGCAGCTTCAATTAATGTTTCGTTCTATCGCTCTGCTACACTATTTTGTTGTGGTGTATGAGCAGCACTGTACTGTCTGGTGATCCCTTTCTCAGTACAAAATTGATTCAAAACCGCATTTTTGTTCCTTTGTCGCAACGAATGGCCTTTACCTTCACATCTCTTTGATTTTCAACCAACACGATGAAGTTCTTAATCAACTCTGCAGTCTCACTCTTATTAGCCAAAAAGAAAACCCAATAAAAACGTTAGTAATCCTCAGTAATGACCAAACAATAAGATTTTTGCCCTATGCTCATCACATTCACAGGACCGAAAAGATCCATATGAAGTAGATGGAGAATGCAGTCAATTGAATTTATTAACTTTGACTTATGGGGTTTCCTATGTTGTTTCCCTTTAGCACAGGTGGCACATTTTTCAATTGAGAAAAATTCTTTAACCGGTAGATCACGAACGTGATTACCCTTTGCAATTCGGTTTAAATTCTTTAGATTAACATGACCAAGACGACAATGCCACAACATTGCATCGTTTTCAGCAGATTTTGAAAATAGACATGTATTTTTATAAACATGTTTACTGTTCATGTCAATAACATCTGAGTTTCCCTTACGAGATGTCCTTAGCAAAATCTATTCCTCAGGTACCACGAAGCATGGTTTTAAAATTAAGCATTCCTTGTTTGTGAAATGTGTAGAAAAATTTTTATCACAGATTTGGGAAACACTTAATAGACTATTATTTAACTCAGAGACGTAACTTACGTCATTAAAACTCAAAGAACCATTAACCACTGTACCTTTCATGCTAATCTTGCCACCCTTACCTCCCGCAAAGGAAACATAACCTCCATTGAAATTTTGCAAATCATGAAGTAGAGATATGTCTCCTATCATGTGTCTGGAACAACCACTATCAACGTACCATAGGTTATTGACAGTCCTCTTTGGTTGTTCCTGCACGAAGTGGAAGATTAATTAGTCATTGGTACCCAGACCATAGTAGGTCTTGGTATTCCTAAAGCATCAATGTATGATACTTCCTGCAAGCACATATCATTGTTAGATTCAAGTACCGGTGTTGCCACAACATTCTCCTTTGCTTTCCAAGCAGGCTTTGATTGAACAAATGGTTTTGCTTCTTTTTAAACTGAGACCTTAGGTTTCACCGTTTTCTTATTTTGTTTAACCTTTTGTCTTTCAAAATAAGCATGTCTGTTTCTCTTTGCAACATTCCGGTCACCATTAGAGGGCTTAACTCTCGGAGACTGACTCTTCATTGCATTGGGCTGGTTAGCCTTCATTGGCTTGGAGTAAGTTCTATCCCTTGGTGTTGTAATCCCCGGGAAATTCCGACCTCTATTTTAACTTTTTCGGCAATTGTAATTTCATTATTATATGAATTGCATCTATTATTTCAATGAAAGCACTTTATTTACCTATTATATTTCATGAGTATACACTTACACCTACATTAAATGTATTTATTTCAAGAGTAATATATATATAGGTTTATATAATTTTTTATTATGCTATGAAATAAATTTATATATACTAAGTTATTTCTAAATCTATAATATATATATTTCATAGATAAATACATTTGCAAAAGTCAAATTATAAAATCTATAAGAAATTAGAGTTTATACATTTTTAATCAAAATAAGAATTTATATCTATCTAATAAATTACACTTTTATTATAATGATTTATTAGATTTTTATAAGAATTTATAAAATTTAATAATTTTATGTTCTACAAAAGTCTAGGGGCGTTTTTGGTAATTTTAGAAACTTGTCTTTCAATTTAAAACAAACTTTAAGCATAAATTGTTAACTCTGTGAAACCTCAGGGACCTAACTGCAAAATTCGTGTTATCTTCTTCCCCAACTCACGGATTTTACTTCCAAAAGTCAACCCAACCCCAAATCAAATTCCAATCACTCGAATTCGGATGATTAAACCCCAATTGATTATACGAAACCGTCAATCGATCATAACTTAATGATATTGAAGACCCAATTCAATTATAATCCGGCATTTAAACCAAAACTCAAACCGTAACCGTTCTAATCATGAGCTCAATTGATTCATACGTTTGACATGAAAACAAACCTATAAAACGAGTCCCACTCCTTCGCGATATCCATCTCATACTCCCTGAACTCGCAAACCTGCATAAACTCATCTCCGAAGCCCGATCAAGTACGAAGAAACGTGGACCCTAACTTCCAATCGATCTCCCTCCTCACTCACTCATTCCAGGTAAAATTGGTACCATTGAACTCGTTTTGATCCAAGGAACAAAAGCCCCATGAAATGGGTTTCGATTGTTTACTCGATCGAACAATCCGAGGGGTTAGGGTTTCGGATTTCAATTAAGGAAGGAGATGACTTGGGAACTTCAGGTTTTGATTTAAATGAACAAGTTTCAGACCAAGGCATAAGCCCTGGTCTGATGGTTAAAGTGTTGCGTGTGTGTGGACAGGCTAAGGTCACAGGTTCGAGTCCCGGGGGGACTGGATCTTATTCTTTTTTGTCTTTTTACTTTAAACCAATTTAATACATTTTTAACATCTTAACCTTCCTAGTTAACTTTCTTATAAACTATACAAATACATCCTATAATATTTATACAAAAAAATATATAAATAATACTTTGAATATTTTATTTTATTAAATCCCTTTATGAATGATATAAATTATTGTTTAGACAAATTTAATTTTGTTACTTATTTATTTAAATGTTGTTTATATATTTTTAAACATTATTAAACTCCTCTAATTTATAAATAATTGTTATTGGTAAGGATGATTATTTAGATATCTTTAAATTTATAAACGCCTAAATAATTATTTTAAATAATTATTTTATACAAAGTACAAATGAATTCTATTTAAAGATTTCTTAGTCTTTAAAAGATTCATTTAAACGAATTATTACTCATATTATTATTTAAATACCCACTTTATTTTATAAAGCGTATTAAACATTTTCCCATTTTATAATTTATTTATAAATTGTTATGTAAATAAATCTAAGTATATTATTTTTCCATACCACATTATGTGTATATAACAATTCCTATACAAAATTATTTAACCTTTTCACACATTATGATTTACTTGATTATTAATTAAATACATATGTTTTCTTGCCAAACTTGTTCAAACCCTACGCCCAAGTCTCAAACCCCCCATGAAACCCTAAATGTCCCAATGCCTCCTTAATACCATTTAAACGTACATTCAATTCAGAGTACCATCACACGTGTAGGTTTGTTGTGAGATATCCTCACGAGACCTATTCATCTCTACTAATTCATACAACTCCTAGCTTTGATACATGTGAGTTTCATAGACCCCTTTCTTTTTTACTATTGTTTACAAATACTCGGGGTGGAACAAGTTTCCATACTATACTTACCAAATTCAATACCATTTGTTCTCATGCAAATTACTATGTGCTTGATGTGTTAATATTTACACATCTTTTTGGTACAAAACTTCGCTCATTTAACGATCAATTCTTGGTTATATTCAACGTTTAGACACTTATTTGCTTCATTTCCTGTTTTGTAGGTTTTTGTGAAGCTTGGTGAACAAACAAGAGGATTCCAGGATAAAAAGTGAATTTTGGTGCTCATTTGCTTCAATTCTTGGTTTGATTCTTGTTTTCATATCATGTTTCTCACTATTTTTCCCTGCTTATTTGTAATTTTGGTGCTCATGATGAGCTAAAACTCTTGTTCACTTTGGTTTAGATGAAGTTTAGATACATTTGACAACATTCATGGATTATTGGCAATTATTATGTTAATGTTATGACAACCGTATGATTATTCTTCGATGAAATTATATATTCGAGTATTTTGAGTTGTTTACAAGACTTGTATTTGTGTATGCCATATTATACTGAAAAACTTGTGGTTTATGCTTGTATTTATGGGTTGGTGTATGTATTTATACTAGCTTATGGCATTTGACTAGGAATGGTTAATGAAGTCTTGTTTATGAATCATTATATTTGTATGTGTATCCCTATGCTTATGTTTGGAAAGACAAAGTGTTTGTTATGATGTTTCATGCTTAGTTTTATGTTATCTAGGAATTGTTGACACATTCTCCTAATTTATATAACATTTGTATGAACATTGTATATTAAAGAAATGCATATTGTTGTCTAATTTAATCAACTTGAGGTGGGTAGTGTGTTGTTCATATTATCTTTCCAACTAGTTGTTGGATTAGTGTACCTTAATCGGAAGCTAGTTCAATCTTTATAAACATTGACATGATTGTTAAACAAGTGAGCTTCATTGTAAGACTTTAGGTGGTTGGTTTGTATAATTCATGCTAGCTTTCCGAATAGTCATTTGATTAGATATCTTTGACGAGAATTTAGTCAATTTATGTTTCATGCATTTGCCATGCTTCTATGAGTGTATTAAATGTATTCTAGATAGATTCGACACCGAAGTGATATTTTCTCCTAGATTGTTTGACTTGTGATCTTAGCTTAGTTTATATATTTGCATGCTAGTTAAGTAAAACAAACTCTTCAAAATATCTTTTTACCATCACTTGATTGAATCTTAGTTCCGGTCTATTATTACATTCCACCATTTCCACGTATTGATATCCGGTTCTTACATTTACTATATTGCTATGCCCGGTGTGTGTGTGATTAGTCTTTAGTGAAAACCCTTTTTAAAACTCAAATTGTGTGTAAAAATACTTACAAAAATATATATATAGTTTACACACACCAAGTTTTTGGCGCCGTTGCCGGGGACACGGTTTTGTGAGACCGATTGGAATTAATTTTTAGTCATTTAGTATATATATTTTTTGTGCATATCGTGTTTTCTTGTTTGTTATTTTGCAATTTTTTGTGTATAGATATTTTGCATTTACTTGTTATTTTTAGCTTCATTTGTATATATATACATTTTAGTTTTTATTCCATTTTATTTGTCATTTTATTTTTTTTATTATTTTATTTTTTGTTTTTATCTAACTTGTGTTTTCTTTGTTCTAGGTTCGCGTATTTAAATCTAACTTGTCGTGCATATCGTGTATGTTCTCAACTCCCGTCGAGGAGGTTCCTGAGCCGTCATCGGAGATTGCGAGCCCGTTCCCGATTTGTGGCCCGGTTACTCGAGTTTGACGAAGTTGTTGTTGACGAGGTTGTTGTTGACGAGGTAGAGGAGATGGCGAACGAGGATGCGAGTCGGATGCTTTCGGATTTTGGCAAACCGACACTTGAGGGTTTGGAGTCGAGCATCAATAGGCCGACGGTTGGAGCACATCAGTTCGAGATCAAATCCAGCATTATACAAATGGTGCAGAACATGTGGCAGTTTGATGGCAAGGATCACGAGGATCCTAATACTCATTTTGTCGGTTTCTTAGAGATTTGCGCCACTTTCAAAATTCGTGACGCTACTGATGATGCTATTCGGCTCCGGTTATTCCCGTTTTCCTTACGGGATCGAGCCAAGGCTTGGTTATTGTCACTTCCCCTAGGTCCATTAACACTTGGGACCAGATGGCTACTAAATTCTTAGAGAAGTACTTCCCTCCGGAGAAAACAGCAAAGTTGAGGGTTAGGATTCTTTCATTCCAGCAGGACGTCGGGGAGATGATCTATGAGGCGTGGGAGAGATTCAAGGAACTGATGAGAAAGGTTCCCCACCATGGATTGTTGAAGTGGCAGCAGTGTGAGACCTTCTACAATGGTCTATAGATGACATGGAAGCAGTTGATCGATGCATACGCGGGTGGAGACATTGGAACGAAGACACCCCAGGAGGCGTATGACTTGCTAGAGAAGGTGGCATCGAAAGGCTACACACATCATACTTCCCGAGCGAGAACTCAGAGGAAGGGTGTCCATAAAGTGGATGGAATTACCTCTTTAGCTGCCCAGGTGGAAGCACTTTCCACCAAGATTGATCAGATGCACGTCCACAAGGCCCAGTCCTTGTGTGAGTTTTGTGGTGGGGCGCATCCCACGAGTGCTTGTCAGGTTGTGGATCAAGGGCCCACGAGCAGGTTGATTTCATGTCCAACCAGAATCCTCCCCGGAATAATCCCTACAGCAACACATATAATCCGGGGGGGAGGAATCACCCGAATTTCAGTTGGAAGTCTGGCAACAATAGCCAGCAACCACCCGGATTCACTCAGCGCCCCCCATTCCAGCATCAGTCCCACCAGTCTCAGGGATAGAATTCCCAGTTTTGACCTCAGCAGGGCCAGTTTCAAGGCCAGGGTTCTAGCAGCGGTCCACCACCCGCACCTGAGGGTAAATCCAGTTTGGAGGACATGGTTGCATGGCTACTTACCAACTCAGAGAGTCAGAATCAGTTGGTAGAGAAGCAGATTCATTACATGGAGGAGCGTTTTCACACGCATGAGACTGAGTTGAGGAATCATAAAGCTTTGATCCAGACCATAGAGAATCAGGTCGGGTAGATCGCGAAGCTTCTTTCTGAGAGACGGCCAGGTGGCCTGCCTAGCAACACTGAGCCCAATCCCAAGGCTCATGTGAAGGCCATCACTTTGAGGAGCGGTAGAGGCACAGGACCGGATCCACAGGTTCCTGTGCATGAGTCATCCGAGGAGGAGATTGCGATTGAGATTCCTGATGAGACACCGCCGAGGGGTAAATCGGCGAGAACATCGCGCCCTCACGAGCCTGTGAGAGATTACACTCCCGCCGTTCCATACCCAGGCAGATTGAAGAAGCAGAAGATGGAGGAGCAGTATGGTAAGTTTTTAGGGTTGTTTAAGCAGTTTCATATCAACTTGCCAGTTGTGGTGGCTCTAGCTCAGATGCCTAAGTATGCGAGATTCTTGAAGGATATCCTCACGAATAAGAGGAAATAGGAGGAGTTGTCTCAGGTGACGCTGAATGGAGAGTGTTCGGCGGTGATTTAGATTAAGCTACAAGAGAAGAGACGAGATCCGGGGAGTTTCACCATCCCCTGTTTGATAGGTAGCTTGCCGGTTAGCAATGCCTTAGCTGACCTTGGTGCTAGCATTAACCTCATGCCATATGCGGTCTTTGCTAAGCTTGAGTTGGGAGAACCTACACCGACACACATGAGTATCCAGCGGGCCGATCGTTTGGTCAAGTATCCGCGAGGGATAGTGGAGAATATGTTGGTTAAGGTTGATCGTTTTGTGTTTCCTGTAGACTTTGTGATTCTGGACATGGATGAGGAAAAGAATGTCCCTATTATCCTAGGTCGACCGTTCTTGGCCACCGCCAAGGCCCTGATTGATGTGTATTCGGGGAGGCTTACATTGAGGGTGGATGAAGAGGAGGTGACCTTTGATGTTGGGAGATCCATGCAACACACCCAGAATCAGGATGATTAATTTTACATTATTGAGACTATTTATTCTTATGTGAGTGATCATCTCCAGGACACAGCTAAGGAGGAGTCCCTGGACACCTAGATTGTAGGAGGGGAGACATTTGATCCGATTGGTGAGGATCAATTCGATGAGCCGTTCCACAGCCAGGAGAGCTATGAGTTTCCCCAGTGTTCAACGGTTTTTGCGATGGTTGATAGAGAGTACCAGAAATTTTAACTAGGGGATGATGTGAGACATCCAGAAATTTTTTTTATTATTTATTAATTTTCGGGACGAAAATTCTTTTAACTAGGGGATGATTGTGACAACCCAACTTTTTATGTTAACGTCGTTAACAATTCCGTTAAAAATCCTATAGTAAACTTAACCCCGTTAACTGAAACCAGTTAAACCTAACCGCAGGGGCCATTTCTGTCAGTTTTGTATCTCAAACTATAGGGACTAAATATGAAATTAAACAATTCTTGATTTCAGTTGACTTTTGAAAGTCAAACCGTATATCCTTGATCGAATTTGAATTCCATGATGGTTTTTAATCGAAATAGAAACTGAAACCATTTGAATTTGGCCATTAACGGTCTTAACTACCGACTTAACCATCATCAATGCTGAAATTAATCAAGTTAATGAATTATAACTCATAACCGTCGACACTATGATTTCATACCAACGAATTCGATCATTTCAATTGTTGTTCTCGCAAACAAACTACCTGCACACGAAATACGAGACCCACTGTAGCTTCTGCACACGTTGAATCGATCAGAGAAGCATCCACACTCGCCGGAGAGCAAACCACTCTCGGTCGGCACCTGTTCTACTAGTACACTACCAATTCGAGCATCATTCTGGTAACTCTTACATTCTTTAGCTTCATTTTTACATCAAGATCGTAAGCCCTAACCTAATCGGGGCTTACATTACCAAATTGAACCCAATCCAGATTCTAGGGTTCATACGAAACCGATTTAATCAAACTTTATTTTAGAACCCGTTTAAATACAATTAAATTATATCATTAGGTTTGTAATCCTCCATTTGATGAAAGCCCTATTCCAATTCACTGCCATAATATCGAATTGACCAGGATCCGGAATCTAGGGTTCTTCATAAAATCGATTTGGGGGTTTCGACCTTAAACTCAACCACAATCAAATTAAATTACTTGGTTAGATTCGCAATGATCGAATGAGTAAAAGCCCTATGATTTCAAGGATTTCTTACATCAGAAATATTCAAATCGATCCCACGTCTTCAAAATTAGGGTTTCGGCCTTCAATCTCTAATTAATCGATTCAGAACTTGATGTTTTTCAAATTAAAACTCACCCTAGGTTCGGAATTTTGTAAGGAACACAACCCCTGTGTCAATTGAATCAGTCGTTATCAAAATCGATGGATTTGGAGGGTGATTTGATTCGGGTTCGTATGAGGGAGATACCTCAGTGAGTTTTTGATTAAAACCATTCTTGATCCAGGTTCTGTTGCGATAGCCTAGCGGCTGGGACTGGTTAGGACAGTGTGCTCATAGGGAGGGGACCCGGGTTCGAGTCTCCCTCCGCCCTGTTTTGGTGTTAATTGTTTTTAAGTATTTTATGTATTTAAAAACCATTCCCTATATTATTATATTAATAGATAATTATGTTTTGAAACCCGGAAACCCCTGTAAGCTCGGGTTTGATTAGTAACCCATTTTTATATTATTTCCACTTTTAAAAATAATATATTTAGATTATTATCGAATAAAAATAATATATTTATATTATTTTCAAACCATAACTCCTAGTATAAAATAATATATAGTTTTATATTATTTCGTCTCGTTTAATTAATTCATGTGACCTTTTAAAATTTAAATAATATAATTTGTATATTATTTACCCACGTTATATATTCGACTAAAAATAATATATTTATTATTTTTCCCCCGCAAATGATTATTTAGTTAATCTTTCGAACCTAAGAATAATATATTAAATTATATTATTTTCCTAGACTTCTAATTAATGACAAAAACGCTCGATTGTAATTACTATATATTATTCGTCATTCATCGTGAAATGTATTTATCCTAATTAAGAATTCTTATTTCCGTGGACACGTTTGTCTACTCTTGATCATTAGAGCGTTTCCATAGGACGTTCAATCTTCCGCGTTGTCGTCGCATGTTCCCATTAAGTCCCTAACTGTTATGTTGTAATGCTAGGACATTTGTGAGCCGTGTCAGGCTACCGCTTGAGATTTTAATCTCGTACTTGTGTGATTACTACCTTCGCAATCAGGTGAGTTTTCACGGCCCCTTTTTACTGTTTTAACTTGGGGGAGAAAACATGCTTAACTACTTTTGAGATTTTGTATTTCGTATGATATCAATGTTAAAGCTAAGTGTAACACGGTCCTCATCTTATATCGAACCGTTAATATGGAACTTAGCGAGGTAATATTTAGTAGTACTACTGGGTTTGACAAGCCCCACCCGCTTTAGTCGTGCTAACTCGATTGGATATCGAACGGGTGAAATGTTAGCCTACTCACATTTGCCAGAGTTGATAGACCTGGCAGGAGGCATACAAACACAGTCAGCTTCGGTTGCGAGCGCTTTAGTAAGACATGAACATAGGCTAGCTACCTATAGATAAGCATATTGAATGTACATAATCTGGCAAACACTCTCTTGTTACAAACTTGAAACCTGTGAACTCACCAACCTCGTGTTGACACTTTTTCTTACATATTTCTCAGGTTGCTAAGGCACAGGTTGCACACTTAGGACATGCATGGAGTCCTACCATCATATCATCCATTTCAAACATTTGAAATAGTTTACTTACTTACATTGATTGACACCTATTGCGTGTATTACTTTTGATTTCATATTAACGTTTACGCTTCCGCATTAACTCTGAACTTTTATGTTATGACATTTCAAGTCCCATATAGTGTCGTTTGATGTAACTAATGACCGAGATCCTGGTGTGTCACCTTCCAAACGGTAAAACTCCGTTAGTGTAATTTGGGGGTGTGACAGATTGGTATCAGAGCCATTGGTTATAGAGAACTAGGATAGCATACTAGACTATAACCTCACACATTAGTTACACGGCACAGACACTCATACCTGATACATATAGCACCTATACATACATTGTAGTGCAGGCATGTAACACCATTCGTATCACCCTCAGTTGGCAAGGGACACATCATTTGAATTGCATCATCATTCCCAGTGGCAACACTCGGGGGATCAGCAAAACAACATCCACTCCCGTCCGAGGGCAACGAGACGGAGCCTTCGGAGGAGTCACTTACATCACCATCACCCGTTGGGTATGGTGGGCTTTCTCAAGTCCATGTTATGGACGACACTCAGCACTAATGCATATCTCTTTGGGAATTGGGATCGTCGGAGGCGAGTCCCTGATGTACCCGCCAGCAACAATACGCCGAATGAAGGCAGACCGTTACATGCATTATTGCAGAATCTATTGACATGTAGATGTCATCACCTTCCCGAGCCTTGGGCTCGCGTCTTTGGTCGATATTCTGTTGAGAATAGATTGACCACAAATTTGAGAACGCATTGCTCAATGCATACTCAAACCCTATTCTGACTCAGTGGGAAGAACAACTACTTTTCTTCTTCCAGTAACACATATCCATGAACTAATTTCACTTCTTGAAGTCGCATTTCATGTACATGTTTGCTTCATGTGCATGTTACCATCTACAATCTGTTGGATTGGACTCTCGTATTGTGTTTCAACTCGAATGAATGCTCAGATCGAACGATTCCAGACTACTCATCCTGATATGAATCCTAGATGATCAACTTATGGTTGCTGACTAAGCCTTTTCGATAACTTATCATCTCTGACAACACTCTATACTCCACAATACGAACTAAAGGACATTATGACACAAGACAGGGATAATTAGGGTGATCATGCAAAGCAAATTATCATTACGGGTGCACACGTGATAGTAATTTGAGGTGCATGTAAGTCCTAGTGAAGCCTAGTATGTGGATAAATGGTCCTAAGTAGTAATCTACAAACTTAAGTTTCCACTATCTGTAGAGACTCTCATAACCCACTTAATGACTAGTTGGTATCATTAAATCTGTTCAACAGTTGATAGACTCGACTATCAGGTTGAAGATGTCTACATACCCACTGAATTATCATCAATGGAGTCCATCAATGTTATTCTCACTTATGTAAGAGTCTTAGTGGAATTAAGACACTCATCTAAACGTCATCACAGAAACCATCTTGATTGAAACTCTAATAGAATCTCATGGCAAACTTATTAAATCTAGCTATGTAAAAGGAATTTGTGGAATTCTTGCTAAGCTAACATGTGATCCCTAACGCTCCAACAATAAATCTCATTCGACCCTATTGCCTTATCCGATGACTAATCCTTAGTCTAATACGAATTATACCCAGCATATTCAATCCTGTAAACGAATTTCTTTCTTCACGAAATGATTCTGTTGATCCAATGACATTAGGAAACGAAGATTTAACCTAACCAACCCTCAGTTGAATGTAATTACTTAAACATACATCCTACCTCTTATGCTACTGGAATCTATATCTCATTAGACTTTTCTTTCCTACATGTGGACCTCTTCCCTTAGCCTATGCATTGACTGACACTTTCTTTATAAGCGTGGATTTTACTAGAAGTCTCAGTATGACTTCACAAATTCCATATTAGTGTGTCGTGCTCCAACTCTATTAAAAGCCAAGTATACTATTGAGATAGTAGACGCTCAGATAATCGAAACAACTTGCATTCTTACAGCTATAAACTAGTATTGGTTAGTCATAAACTTGACATTGACCTTCTGCCAGTTACACTTGGCAGTTTCGACCTTATTGTCGGTATGAATTGGTTATCCAAGAACGAACCTGAGCCCATCTGTTGTGACAAAAATGTTTGCCTTCCTCTCCTTAGAGGGGAAATCCTTTCTGTCCAAGGCAAAGGAGAGTGGTGCAGTCGTTGGCATCATATCCTTCATGAAAGCACAGAAATGTCTTCGAAAAGTTCATACTGCTATTTTGGCTCTCGTCGCCGAGCAGTCATCTGAGGAGAAGAAAAATGGATGATATCCTAATCGTACGTAACTATCCAGAAGTATTTCCCGAGGACTTGCCTAGTCTACCACCGTACCGTCAAGTTGAATTACAAATCGATCTAGCACCATGAGCGGTGCCGATCGCTCGAGCACCTTATCGATTAGCACCTAGTGAATTGCAAGAACTATCTACTCAGTTACAGGAGTTGTTAGATAAAGGTTTCATTCGACCTATCTCATCGCCATGTGGAGCTCCAGTCCTGTTTGTTAAAAAAAAGGACGGCACTTTCCGTATGTGCATTGATTACAGGGAATTGGATAAGGTAACAATCAAAAATCGTTATCCTCTGTCGCGTATTGATGACCTCTTCGATCAACTCCAAGGGTCAAGTTTCTATTCCAAAATAGATCTTAGATCTGGTTACCATCAGCTGAGAGTCCGAGATGCGGATATCTCTAAAACTGCTTTCAGGACCAGGTACGGCCACTATGAATTCATGGTTATGCCTTTCGGGTTAACCAATGCACCCGCGGTATTCATGGACCTCATGAACCGTGTGTGTAAACCTTATCTTGATCAGTTTGTCATCGTTTTCATCGACGACATTTTAATCTATTCCAAGAGTGAAGAGGAACATGAGGAACACATGCGTTTAATTCTAGAACTGCTTAAGAATGAGAAGCTTTATGCCAAGTTTTCCAAGTGTGAATTTTGGATTCGGGAAGTTTAGTTTCTAGGACATGTGGTTAACAAGAAAGGGATACATGTCGACCCATCCAAAGTAGAAGCCATCAAGAATTGGGCAGCACCGACGACTCCGACTGAGGTGCGACAATTTCTGGGATTGGCCGGTTATTACCGTCTTTTTATCGAAGGATTTTCAAAGATTGCACAACCTCTCACTGCCCTAACTCAAAAAGGAAAAGCCTATAATTGGGGCGATAACCAAGAGTCAGCTTTCCAGCACCTCAAACAGAAACTTTGCAGTGCGCCTATTTTAGCTCTTCCGGAAGGAACCGATGATTTTGTAGTGTATTGTGATGCATCTATTCAAGGTCTGGGTTATGTCTTAATGCAACGTGAAAAGGTGATCGCATACGCTTCACGTCAGTTAAAGATTCACGGGAAAAACTACACCACTCATGATCTAGAGTTGGGAGCAGTAGTCTTTGCACTTAAGATATGGAGACATTACTTGTACGGTACCAAATGCACCATCTACACCGATCACAAGAGCCTCCAGCATATCTTCGAGATGAAGGAGTTGAACATGCGACAACGTCGTTGTGTTGAACTTTTAAATGATTACGACTGTGCGATCCGGTATCATCCGGGTAAAGCTAACGTTGTGGCTGACGCACTAAGCCGAAAGGAAACGAAACCCAAACGAGTTCGAGCGTTTCAACTTACTATTCACCCTGGATTGCCTGACCGAATCTGTAGTGCTCAACTTGAAGCCTTGAAAGAAGATAACCTACCGTTAGAAGGTACACGCGGCATGGAAGCACAACTTGAAGTAAAATTTGACGGAATTCGTTACTTCGTCGAACGAATATGGATTCCAGTGTTCGGAAATTTAAGGGAACTAATCATGGATGAAGCTCATAAATCTCGTTACTCCATTCATCCGGGTTCCGATAAGATGTACCATGATTTAAAGATACTATATTGGTGGCCAAAGATGAAGGCCGATATAGCTATTTATGTGAGTAATGTCGGAAATGCGCAAAAGTTAAAGTTGAATACCAAAAGCCTTCTGGTCTTCTGCAACAACCAGAAATTCCCATGTGGAAATGGAAACAAATATCCATGGATTTCATCACCAAATTACCACGAACCCCTACTGGATGTGATACTATATGGGTAATTGTTGATCGATTAACAAAGTCTGCTCATTTCCTATCAATCAAGGAAACCGACAAAATGGATAAGCTTACTCGTACATACTTGAAAGAAATAGTCTCTCGGCGCGGGGTGCCAATCTCTATCATTTCGGATCGTGATGCACGATTCACCTCTCGTTTCTGGCAATCGTTACATAAAGCTTTAGGCACGTGTCTAGATATGAGCACGGCTTACCATCCTTAAACCGATGGCCAAACAGAACGTATTATTCAAACTTTGGAAGACATGCTACGAGCTTGAGTGATTGATTTCGGTAACACTTGGGAGTCTCACCTACCGTTGGTGGAGTTCTCCTACAACAACAGCTATCACACTAGCATCAAGGCAGCTCCATTTGAAGCACTTTATGGACGGAAATGCCGTTCTCCTATTTGTTGGGCTGAAGTTGGGGATAGTAAACTTACAGGTCCTGAACTTGTACTTGAAACTTCTGAGAAAATCATACAGATTAGAAACCGTATGGCAGCAACTCGTGATCGTCAAAAGAGCTATGCCGATAAACGTCGTAAACCGTTAGAATTTCAAGTAGGGGATATGGTCTTGTTAAAAGTCTCACCTTGGAAAGGTGTTATTCGTTTCGGGAAACGAGGCAAACTGAATCCTCATTATGTTGGACCATTCAAAATAATGAAGAGAATCGGACCAGTCGCGTACCAACTGGACCTACCTGAAAGACTTAGTGGTGTGCACAACGTCTTTCACGTCTCAAATTTAAAGAAATGCCTGGCAGACGAATCACTCGCAGTTCCTCTGGAGGAACTACATGTTTATGAACAGTTACGCTTCGTCGAAGAACATTTGGAAATTATGGATAGGGAAGTTAAAACATTAAAGCACAGTAAGATCCCTATTGTCAGAGTTCGTTGGAACTCGAAACGCGGACAGGAATTCACGTGGGAGCGCGAGGATCAGATGATGCGCAAATATCCTAATCTGTTCAAGCACTCCGCGTCAAACTCTAAAGGTACTATTCTAATTTTCGGGACAAAAATTCTTTTAACTAGGGGAAGATGTGAGACATCCAGAAATTTTTTTTATTATTTATTAATTTTCGGACGAAAATTATTTTAACTAGGGGATGATGTGACAACCCGACTTTTTATGTTAACGTCGTTAACAATTTCGTTAAAAATCCTATGGAAAACTTAACCCCGTTAACTAAAACCAGTTAAACCTAACCCTAGGGTCTATTTCTGTCAGTTTTGTATCTCAAACTATAGGGACTAAATCTGAAATTAAACCATTCTTGATTTCAGTTGACTTTTGAAAGTCAAACCGTATATCCTTGATCGAATTCGAATTCGAATTCCATGATGGTTTTTAATCGAAATCGAAACTGAAACCATTCGAATTCGGCCATTAACGGTCTTAACTACCGACTTAACCATCATCAATGCCGAAATTAATCAGGTTAATGAATTATAACTCATAACCGTCGACACTATGATTTCATACCAACGAATTCGATCATTTCAATTATTGTTCTCGCAAACAAACTACCTGCACACGAAAGACGAGACCCACAGTAGCTTATGCACACGTTGAATCGATCGGAGAAGCATCCACACTCGCCGGAGAGCAAACCACTCTCGGTCGGCACCTGTTCTACTAGTACACTACCAATTCGAGCATCATTCTGGTAACTCTTACATTCTTTAGCTTCATTTTTACATCAAGATCGTAAGCCCAAATCTAATCGGGGCTTACATTACCAAATTGAACCCAATCCAGATTCTAGGGTTCATACGAAACCGATTTAATCAAACTTTATTTTAGAACCTGTTTAAATACAATTAAATTATATCATTAGGTTTGTAATCCTCCATTTGATGAAAGCCCTATTCCAATTCACTGCCATAATATCGAATTGACCACGATCCGAAATCTAGGGTTCTTCATAAAATCGATTTGGAGGTTTCGACCTTAAACTCAACCACAATCAAATTAAATTACTTGGTTAGATTCGCAATGATCGAATGAGTAAAAGCCCCATGATTTCAAGGATTTCTATCATCAGAAATATTCAAATCGATCCCACGTCTTCAAAATTAGGGTTTCGGCCTTCAATCTCTAACTAATCGATTCAGAACTTGATGTTTTTCAAATTAAAACTCACCCTAGGTTCGGAATTTTGTAAGGAACACAACCCCTGTGTCAATTGAATCAGTCGTTATCAAAATCGATGGATTTGGAGTGTGATTTGATTCGGGTTCGTATGAGGGAGATACCTCAGTGAGTTTTTGATTAAAACCATTCTTGATCCAGGTTCTGTTGCGATAGCCTAGCGGCCGGGACTGGTTAAGACAGTGTGCTCATAGGGAGGGGACCCGGGTTCGAGTCTCCCTCCGCCCTGTTTTGGTGTTAATTGTTTTTAAGTATTTTATGTATTTAAAAACCATTCCCTATATTATTATATTAATAGATAATTATGTTTTGAAACCCGGAAACCCCTGTAAGCTCGGGTTTGATTAGTAACCCATTTTTATATTATTTCCACTTTTAAAAATAATATATTTAGATTATTATCGAATAAAAATAATATATTTATATTATTTTCAAACCATAACTCCTAGTATAAAATAATATATAGTTTTATATTATTTCGTCTCGTTTAATTAATTCATGTGACCTTTTAAAATTTAAATAATATAATTTGTATATTATTTACCCACGTTATATATTCGACTAAAAATAATATATTTATTATTTTTCCCCCGCAAATGATTATTTAGTTAATCTTTCGAACCTAAGAATAATATATTAAATTATATTATTTTCCTAGACTTCTAATTAATGACAAAAACGCTCGATTATAATTACTATATATTATTCGTCATTCATCGTGAAATGTATTTATCCTAATTAAGAATTCTTATTTCCGTGGACACGTTCGTCTACTCTTGATCATTGGAGCGTTTCCTTAGGACGTTCAATCTTCCGCGTTGTCGTCGCATGTTCCCATTAAGTCCCTAACTGTTATGTTGTAATGCTAGGACATTTGTGAGCCGTGTCAGGCTACCGCTTAAGATTTTAATCTCGTACTTGTGTGATTACTACCTTCGCAATCAGGTGAGTTTTCACTGCCCCTTTTTACTGTTTTAACTTGGGGGAGAAAACATGCTTAACTACTTTTGAGATTTTGTATTTCGTATGATATCAATGTTAAAGCTAAGTGTAACACGCTATCACAGAAAGTCCTCATCTTATATCGAACCGTTAATATAGATCTTAGCGAGGTAATATTTAGTAGTACTACTGGGTTTGACAAGCCCCACCCGCGTTAGTCGCGCTAACTCGATTGGATATCGAACGGGTGAAATGTTAGCCTACTCACATTTGCCATAGTGGATAGACCTGGCAGGAGGCATACAAACACAGTCAGCTTCGGTTGCGAGCGCTTTAGTAAGACATGAACATAGTCTAGCTACCTATAGATAAGCATATTGAATGTACATAATCAGGCAAACACTCTCTTGTTACAAACTTGAAACCTGTGAACTCACCAACCTCGTGTTGACACTTTTTTCTTACATGTTTCTCAGGTTGCTAAGGCACAGGTTGCACACTTAGGACATGCATGGAGTCCTACTGTCATATCATCCATTTCAAACATTTGAAACAGTTTACTTACTTACATTGATTGACGCCTATTGCGTGTATTACTTTTGATTTCATATTAACGTTTACGCTTCCGCATTAACTCTGAACTTTTATGTTATGACATTTCAAGTCCCATATAGTGTCGTTTGATGTAACTAATGACTGAGATCCTAGTGTGTCACCTTCCAAACGGTAAAACTACGTTAGTGGAATTTGGGGGTGTGACAATGATGCTACTCGGAAAGACCATTTTCCCCTCCCGTTCATTGATCAGATGTTAGAGAGATTAGCGGGGAAGATGTTCTATTGTTTTCTGGATGGCTTCTCTGGCTACTTCCAGATCCCGATTGCTCCTAAAGACCAGGAGAAGACGACATTCACATATCCCTATGGCTCATTTTCTTATTGGCAGATGCCCTTTGGATTATGTAATGCTCTGGCAACTTTCCAGCGTTGCATGGTGGCCATTTTCCATGATATGATTGAGGACTCCATGGAGGTTTTCATGGATAACCTTTATGTGTTTGGGAGTTCCTTTTATCATTGCCTCAGAAATCTGGAGAGGATGTTGGCCAGGTGCGAGGAGGCCAATCTAGTGTTGAACTGGGAGAAATGCCACTTCATGGTGAAGGAGGGCATTGTGCTTGGGCACAAGGTTTCACGCGCGGGGATTGAAGTTGATAGAGCTAAGATTGATACCATATCTAAGCTACCCCGCCCACTTCTGTGAAATCTATTCGGAGTTTCCTTGGTCAAGCGGGCTTTTACAGACGCTTTATTAAAGATTTTTCTAAGATTGCCCGACTGATTACCCAGCTTCTTGAGAAGGAAGCCCAATTCATGTTCTCCGACGAGTGCCTCAGTGCATTCAATTTGTTGAAGGAGAAGTTGGTGAATGCCCCTATCATGGTGGCTCCTGATTGGAAGCTACCATCTGAGATAATGTGTGATGCGAGTGACTTCGCTGTTGGGCGGTCTTAGGACAGAGGAGAGAGAAGCAGTTTCACCCGATTTATTATACGAGCAAGACGCTTAATGACGCACAGGAGCACTACACCACGACAGAGAAAGTGCTCCTAGCCGTTGTCTTCGCTTTCGATAAATTCCGGTCTTATCTCGTCCTATCAAAGACCATTATATTCACCGACCATGCAGCTCTTCGGCACCTGTTCAGCAAACAGGATGCCAAACCCAGTCTAATCTGGTGGGTTTTGCTGCTTCAGGAGTTCGACATTGAGATCCGCGATAAGAAGGGCGCGGAGAATGTCGCAGCGGACCACTTGTCTCGTCTTGAGTGCTCAGCTTCATCTGAACTTGTGGGGTCATCCATAAATGACAATTTTTCCCACGAGTTTCTCATGCACATACAGACACAGGATGAGGAGTGTCCATGGTTTGCTGATTTTTCAAACTTTCTTGCTAGTGGGATTGTGATTAAGGGCTTAACGCATCAGCAGAAGCGAAAGTTCTTTGCGGATGTGAAGCACTGTCTTTGGGAGGATCCCTATTTTTTTCGAGTCGGGGCTGATCAGATTGTTCATATGTGTGTGTTTGGGGATGAGGCACGTCAGGTGCTTAGACACTGCCACGAGGGCCAGACAAGTGGACATCATGGAGCTACCTTGACCGCAAATAAGGTCTTTGACGCCGGTTTCTTCTTGCCTACCATCTTTTGGGATGCTCATGAGATGATCCGTGCATGTGACGCTTGCTAGAGGGCGAGCAACATTTCGTCAAGGAATGAGATGCCCCCGAACAACATCCAGATTTGTGAGCTTTTTTATGTCTGGGGTATTGACTTTATGGGACCTTTCCCAGCTTCTCGTGGCAACTGGTATATCCTAGTAGCTGTTGACTACGTTTCTAATTGGGCCGAGGCTCAAGCCTTGCCTATTAATGATGCTAGGGTGGTTGTTCAATTTCTGAAGAATCTGTTCTCTCGCTTTGGTGCCCCCAAAGCTCTTATTAGTGACTGTGGGACCCACTTCTGCAACTCCCAGTTGGAGAAGGTTCTATCACGATATGGTGTGAACCATAGATTCTCCACAGCCTACCATCCACAGACCAGTGGACAGGTAGAGGTCACGAACCAGGGCATAACGCGGATTCTTGAGAAGACGGTTGGTCAGAACCGAAAGGATTGGTCGGATAGGTTAGATGATGCACTTTGGGCCTTCCGGACTGCATATAAGACGCCTATTGGTACCACACCATTTAGGTTGATCTATGGAAAGGCGTGACATCTTCCGGTGGAGTTGGAGCATAAGGCTTATTGGGCGTTGAAGGCGGTGAATCTTGACTTGGTGAGCGCGGGTGATAACCGGTTGACTCAGATTCATGAGCTTGATGAGTTGAGGAATCAAGCCTATGCAAACTCCACGATCTACAAGGAGCGCACTAAGAGTTTACATGACCGACACTTGAAGGACAAGAAGGAATTTCGAGTGGGTGTTCGTGTGTTGCTTTACAACTCTAGGCTGCGATTGTTTCCCGGGAAGTTGAAGTCCCGATGGACGGGTCCCTACATGGTTAAGAAGGTGTTTCCTTATGGGACCGTCGAGATTGAGCACGAAGATGGGAGGATCTTTAAGGTCAACGGTCATCGTCTTAAGCCATACATTGACGGACCGGTTGACCCGGAATTGGAGGTGGTTGACCTCCACCCCAAGGAAAAATGAATCCGGGGACTTGAGTCTAGCTAACGACTCGTTAATAAACTTAGCCTGTTTCGGTATCATCTTGGGTAACAATTCTTAGATTTTGTTTCTATGTTTATTTTCTTATTTTTATTTTTATTTTTTTAGGATTTTACCATTTATTTTTGAGTTTAGGTGATCGGAACGTATTTTGGATCAAGCGGACTTTGGTTAGTGATTGGGATGTCTCAGATATGTTTTCTGAATTTTTAGAAATTTTAGTTTGGAAGAATCGTAGTCGGGTTGGGTACAAGCTGCATACAAATCAGGGTTTTCTATCTGCTGGGCAAGAGACACGGTCGTGCCTCACTATAGGCGTGGTCGTGCCTCTAACCCTAGGCGCGGAAATGCCTAAGCACTTGACGCGGTCATGCCTCAGTGTTTGGGGGTGGTTCAAATTAGTTTCAAAGGCAGAACTTTTCATTTTCCACCCCCACCGACCCCCCCTACTTGCGATTCTCCCTAATTTCCGCCGCGTTGCTTCCTTCTCCATGATCTAAGGTACGTTTCCGACTCCTTTTCTTTTGCGTTCGTGTTTAGCCCTAGGATTTTACTCTAGAAATGTAAGTTTAGCTAGTTTTAGATTTTGGTAATCATTGTCCGTTTATTTATTATATGTAGTTAGTTTAGGTCACACGTGTTCCCTGGGATGCTAGGCCAAGAAAGCCCCTTCATAAAAAGTGTTTAAATGGCGAATTTTGAAATCTGAAAACCTTAAAATGGGTTGAGTACGGTCGCGCTCATGACCAGGCGCGGTCGTGCTCGGCTTTTGAATCTCAAGAGAGCTTGGTTTAGTCAAGCGCGGTCGTGCCTCTGTTGAGTGCGGTCGTGCCTATTGGATTTTGCCTTAGCACGGTCGTGCCCCGCACCTGGCGCGACCGTGTTGTCGAGTACTTGTGCCCGTAGTCGGCCACAGCGCGACCATGGGCTGGACAATTGGCCTAGGCGCGGTCGTGCCCCTTCCCAGGCGCGACCATGCCCCTTCATAACTTAGGTCAGAAACTTCATAAATTCAGTCTAGCGTCTTCATAACTGTTCTGATTTCATTTTTGTTGTCTTGCAGATGGCAGGCAACCGGGATCACCCATACTTGGAGTTTGGTCTCAACGAGCATGAGGACGAGGCTCGTCTTGATGTTCTGTGGCCCCGTTGAGGCCAGATTTTGGCTGCACATCGCCTTGAGCCAGCTGCTATCGACGCCATCGGTCAGCGGGACCGATGGAACGATCTTATTACTGCCCCCTAGTGCCATTTGTTCAGGCTCCACGCTATCCAGTACGTAGAGCTTGTGATGGAGGTTTTCTCCACATATGAGTTCGATTATCCTTGCGCGGACCTAGAGCAGCCTAAGACGATTAGGTTTAGGCTAGGCGGGGAGTGGCTAGTGATGTCCTTTGCCAGGTTCGGGAAACTATTGGTTTGTACACGAGACAGGAGCTACAGACAGAGATATTCACCGAGGGTATCACCGAGTTCCCGACAGAGGAGGATAAAGACCAGTTCTGGCACGAGTTTGGATTTTGGATGTATGATCCGAGTTTTACCAAGGCTTCGAGCCTTCGGGATCCTCTGCACCGTGTTCTTCATCGCTGCATTATTTATTCGATTTTTAGGAGAGGTCAAGGGGAGACGGTAGTGAACCTGAGGGAGCTATTTTATCTTTTTTGCCTTGTACGCCCGCGCACCTGCAATCTTACGCATTCTATCGCGAGGTACTTGGTGAACAGTTCAGGGCGCGATGTTACCAGCGCTATCTGTGGAGGTCACTTTGTGACCAAGCTGGCGAGGCACTTTCAGTTGTTGACTGATGATCTGATAGGGGACCTGACCCCTATGGCAGAGACCGTCGTGATGACTGTTCAGACACTGAGAAACATGCACGTAGCTCGTCCAGTTACAGCTGCTCAACATAATTCACCTTCTCAAATTTGACTTTTTCATTCTTTAACGTACCCTGTCCAGTTATGTACCCGCCTTTATTGCCCGCAAAAGCGACATAACCTCCATCAATTTGTTTAACATCCTCAAGCAATCTAACATTCCCTGCCATATGTTGAAAGCAACCACTATCCACATACCATGTATTGTTGATAGTCCTCCTTGGTTGTCCCTACATAAACAAAGAGAATCAGTTAGAAAGAGGAACCCAAGCCATCGTGGTCTTGGGTCGTCTAGTTTGATCAAAATAAACAACTTCTTGTAATTTACAATCAATCTTATTATTCACTTTTGGAACAGAAGTTTGACAATCAGACTTTTTTCAAAGAAGATCCAATTTTATTATTTTGAAAAACATTATTTGATATATTATTGTCAGATTCGGATGTTTCTAAAATTTTCTTCAATTTTCTGTTTCGTCTTCTCCTTTGAGGTCTAGACAATTTAACTTCCTGATGAGAATCTTTTAAAATTCCAACATTAGGAATCTCAAGCTTCTCTTTGAATACAAAAGATTTAGCATTCAATTTATCTTGTTGTTTAAATCCAGATGATTTAACAAAAGATCGACCAGGCAAATTTTTCTCCAGACTAGAAGACGACTTTCCCTCATCTTTTCTTTTCAGAATCTTCACCACTTTAGGTTGTGAAAGAACAGTCTTCATTTTACTCTGGTTCTTGTAAGGACAATTGAGCAAAATGTGTCCTGCCTCGTTGCAATGAAAACACACTCTTCTTTCTAGATAACTTATGAAATAAGGAGTTTTCTTTGAATGTGAGGATCCATCAGAGGTATAAGCTTCAGAGGAATGTCCAGAACAGTTTATCGGTTTCTTTGGAACATAAGCATGTGTTGGCACCTTTTAAGAATACACTTTTTGATAACCAGCTGCGACAAATCCACTCGACTGTAAAATCGGAGAAAGCTTAGATGGACCAACTTTCACCTGTTCAGGTTCAGTCAAAATGCATCTATCTCGGGTAACAGTTTTAACAACTGTTGGGTCATCAATTTTTACCTCTTTTGGAATGCCTTCAACCTTCTTCTCATCAAACACCTCATCTTCAGAATCAGACTCATACACCATATCCTCCCCAGTTACCGGATTCACCTTTAACACAGTCTTTGGATCTATCTCCTCTTCATGTATGATTTCAGGTTCCACCACATAATTTGCATTAAACGGTGGAGGAATAAATCCAATTCCAGCAACACGCTTAGTAGGATCAGCATTTGAGTTGAAATAATCCAAAATAACCGAAGAATTTTCAAATTTTTCCATCTTTCTAAGATGTTTGATCACTTCAGACTCTTTGTCAGATATTTCTTTATTCTTTTGAGCAACAACTTCATTACGTTTTTCTATCTCAACATAAGCCATATCTAGATGATAACCTTGCTCTTTATATTTCAATCCTAGAGAATTTAAGTTTCTTTTCAAAGACTCAATTCTATTGATGCACAATTTATCATTATCTTTCAGTTTCTGATTAACAGTATGCATCGATTTCATGTCACAAATCAAGTTTGTGTTATCATCCATGACCTTTTGCAGTTTATCTTTAACAGAAATGCAGTTAGAACAGTAAATATGACAAACAGAGTCTTTTACCTTAGACGGATCAGACATGTCTGCCATGAATACTCTGGCAATGGGAATATCTTCTGAATCAGCACCATCAGAAGCATTTTGAGTAAGAACAATATCCTCCTCAGCAATACCTGATGCAGCATCAGAATTAATATTCTGCACTTGTTCTATTTCTTCATCAACGCTTGGAACACTGTCATCATCACAAGAATCATCACTAGAACTTTCATCATCGGTCGACTCCTCTGGTTTTTCAGAATGAATTTCTGCTACAAAAGCCTGACTTACAGCACCCACCAAGTCTTCCAAATGAATGCCTTAGTCATAGTTTTCGTCGTTCTAAGCAACCAATGCCGATGAAGCAGATGTATGATTTGTATTACCAGATGAACCATGTGACTGATTCCTATTATGCTGAAAATTAGGCTGCTTCTTTTGAGAATCAAACTCTACCATTGGCTTCACACATTCCTTAGCAAAGTGACCATATTCTTGACAGTTGTAACACCGAACTTTGCTTTTATCAAAACCCATGCGAGATCGACTATTTGAGCCAATATATTTTCTGCCAGTTTCTTCAAGAAATCTTTAGCTTGACGCATCAACATGGCCATATTCCATTGGATATTCATTTCTTCCAAATCAACAGGGTCAATCTGTCTGAAATCTTCTTCTATAACCTCAGGATCATGTATTTTACCTCCAATAAAATTCTCATATGATGCCATGAATGATGAAAACATAGCAAGATAATCATCAGCAACCTTCTGATTCAAATGAGATCCAGATGAAGTAGAAGTTGTAGTCACAGAAAATCCAGAATGGCTTGAATGACCAGAATGAATTGGAACTCCAGAACACTGATCATTTGAAGAATATTGAGCATCACCAGAAAAGAATGCCACTCCATTACCAGATTTACCGATAGATTTGGCAAAATACATTGAGGGATCCTGGATATGCTCCAAGTTAGTCTCTTTCTTCTTCATATTCATGTCATGCGACTGAATCTTCCCTGGAACTTCTTCAAGAGACATGGTTTTATACTTAATATTCTATTTGATTAAAACCGTGTACACATCAAATTTTGATGGTAAAGCCACCAAGAATTTATCATTGATTTCCTCAGTCTCATACACCACAGAAGCACTTGCCAGTTCACTAAGAAGATGATAGAATCTTGTAGCAAGATCATCCAAGGATTCGTTTTGAAAATGTTTAAAGACCAAAAACTGCTTCTTTAATAGCTCCTTTCTACTCTTCTTCACATCCAAACTTCCTTCACACCTTTTCTGTAATGCTTCCCACAGTTGTTAAGAAGACTTGAATTGTTTAAAACTGTGATATATTTCCTTCGAAAGAGACATCAAAATACTAGCCATCGCTTTCTTTTCCCTGTCAAATAGTAGCTTCTCTTCAGTAGTTAACGCTGACACCGGCTTTGGAACATTATCCTGTCCCATCCAAGAATAAGTCGGATGCGTATAACCTTCCAAAATCGGAATCCACAAACTGGTATCGGTAAAAGATACAAACTGGTCGAACCGATCTTTCCAATTTGAATAATCAGCTAGATTCAACAACTTCGGAGGTTTTTGAGATGTACCGATCTCATTGTCATAATTGAACATATTCGTGACTTGAACCATATTTGCCATTTTTCCTAAAAAAATTTCCGTGTGTTGAACTCCCTTTACCCTTAGGCGAAGATAATAAGTTCGCCTCTGATACACCCAAGCGAACTTAATAAGTTCGCTTAAACCAGAAACTTGAAATCTGCTTAAGTTCGCTTAAAAATAAGTTCGCTTAAATCAGAATTCAAAAATCTGATTAAGTTCGCCTAAAATAAGTTCACTTAATTCTGTGAGAAGCGAACTTGACAAGATCGCCTGCTAAGTTCGCCTGCACAAGAAATCAACAAGTTCGCTTGCTTCAACAGATTCAAACTCAAGAACACTTCAAACCACTTTCGCGAACCAGAGATATACTGAAATCATCATTAATCACTGATTTGAAGGAAATAATCAAAATTGAACTGTAGGATTGTTTGTCAAATAGAAGCTTTCTATCGGATAAATTTCGTCAAAATCCTCTTCAAAAACACCAAATCGGATCAAAATCAGTCATGAAAACTCCATGGAAATGAAAAACTCAAAAATGACGAATTTCATGTCATTTTGCATATAAAACCGTCTAGAATCAACAAGAATCACGAGCAATTGCTCTAATACCACTTGTAGGTCCTCATGGCGCTTCTACGGATCGATCTCGTGATAAGACGTGACGTTAATTCGAAATGCGGAATCCAACGAATCAACGTTTATATGCATAAAAGACAATGTAGACAATCGCGTAAATAACTTTCTCAATTGTATTCCAAATCACAATGAAGTTTACAGAATCAATCAAACTTGACGATAATTCTCTGTTCTATTCGTTTTTTCTCGGTATCGACTGACTCTGTAAACACACATATATATAACCATCTGACCTGCTATAAGCGAACTTATTAAGTTCGCCTCTAACAGACTAAGCGAACTTATTAAGTTCGCCTCTGATAGACCAGGCGAACTTAACAAGTTCGCCTCTAGGTAAACTTGAATAAACACTTAGTGACTTTTTACATAACAAAAACATAAAGACATAAGATCTAACTATTACAAGCTTTTGTCATTACAAACTATGTCCTAACATTATTAGAACTTGATTTTAGTATACATTTCAAAATCATGAACATAAATATTGCATAAAAATGATTGAGGCATTAGGATAAACCTCTTTGTTAGCCTTTTATTTTTATTTTTCCCTTCATCCGAACACATCCACTAGTTAGCCACGTTGATCTTATCCCATGTTTTTCTTTTATTACCCACATTACACCGTCATTAAACCTTCATTAGCCTTTTTATTTATTTATTTATTCTATTTTTCACCCGTGTTAGAAATCCGGTTGGCTAATGTTAATTTTATAGCTTTTATTTTGTTGTAATCTTCAAATTCTTGAGAAGTTTTTTAGCTAAGGAAAGATGCATATTGACTTAGTTCCCTTCAAAAGAAAAGAAAAGAAATAAAAAAATTAAAAAAAATAAAAAAATCATCAAAATTAGGTGAATTATAGCCGATTAGAGCAATTTTGTGAGCAAAGATGGAAATAATTCGGTTATTAGCTCTTATCTATAAGGAAGTATTAGTTAGTGTATTTATCTTATTAGAAGTTGTTTTAGTTTTTGAGTTAGCATAGCCGCCGGGTTTTTAGCCATTTAACCACTTTTAAATTTCACTTCCTTACCCTTAGCCATTGCCAAGTTACAACTCGTTTAAAGCCCTCTTGATTTATGCTTTGTTTCATGTTAGTTGGTAGAGATTTGATCTTTTAGCAAGCTTATGATTTATGCATGATTCATTGTCTTGGAATTTGAGTGTTCTATACATACTCCATTACTTGTATGATCATATATATTCCCGAGTGTGTGTGTGAACATTGTGAGAAGCATAAAGTTGCATGCTAATGATTTCCTAGGCATATTCATTTGCTCATTCGGTTGTCACTTCATTGGGCTCCTTGGGTTTCATTTACTAATTTTGCATTTCTTGAAAATCTTTTCAAACCTTTATAAGTTTATTAATGCTTACGTTTTTTTGATTTGATCCATAGTGTCATTGGAAGTTTTGTTTCATTTTGATTTCTTGCTTGAGGACAAGCAATGTTCAAGTGTGGGGTTGTTTGATGTGTTAATATTTACACATCTTTTTGGCACAAAACTTCGCTCATTTAACGATCAATTCTTGGTTATATTCAACGTTTAGACACTTATTTGCTTCATTTCCTGTTTTGTAGGTTTTTCTGAAGCTTGGTGAACAAACACGAGGATTCCAGGATAAAAAGTGAAGTTTTAGGGTTTCTGTGATGGAGGCATGGTCATGCCCCCTACTTGGCACGGCCATGCCAAGCTTGCAAACCCTAGGCACGGTCGCGCCCACATCTTGCACGACCGCGCCAAGCGAAAATCCAAGGCGCAACCGTGCCTTGGCCCCCCACGGCCGCGTATCACCTCGTGAGTCTGAACAGTCGTACGTCCTCGATCAGTGGTACCCAATGGAAGCTCCGGATCGGTCAACCCTCTGTCACACGGTCGTGTCAAGACCTAGACACGACTGCGCCTTTGTACCAGGCACGGTCGTGCCCTCTCTCTTGGCACGGTCGTGCCTCCCCTTTTCTATTTAAACAGAACTTAAACTCTCATTCAGAATTTCAGCAACCAGAGAGAAAAACCCACTGTTCCAGCTAGTATTACCTTTGTTCCAGCCACATTTCAAGCTTCTTGGAGAGGATACAACATCAAGAGGATCACCATACATCAACAACAACATCTAGGCTTGGAGGAGTGGTTTGATTCTTGTTTTCATATCATGTTTCTCACTATTTTTCCCTGCTTATTTGTAATTTTGGTGCTCATGATGAGCTAAAACTCTTGTTCACTTTGGTTTAGATGAAGTTTAGATACATTTGACAACATTCATGGATTATTGGCAATTATTATGTTAATGTTATGACAACCGTATGATTATTCTTCGATGAAATTATATATTCGAGTATTTTGAGTTGTTTACAAGACTTGTATTTGTGTATGCCATATTATGTTGAAAAACTTGTGGTTTATGCTTATATTTATGGGTTGGTGTATGTATTTATACTAGCTTATGACATTTGACTAGGAATGGTGAATGAAGTCTTGTTTATGAATCATTATACTTGTATGTGTATCCCTATGCTTATGTTTGGAAAGACAAAGTGTTTGTTATGATGTTTCATGCTTAGATTTTTGTTTATCTAGGAATTGTTGACACATTCTCCTAATTTATATAACCTTTGTATGAACATTGTATGTTGAAGTAATGCATATTGTTGTCTAATTTAATCAACTTGAGGTGGGTAGTGTGTTGTTCATATTATCTTTCCAACTAGTTGTTGGATTAGTGTACCTTAATTGGAAGCTAGTTCAATCTTTATAAACATTGACATGATTGTTAAACACGTGAGCTTCATTGTATGACTTTATGTGGTTGGTTTGTATAATTCATGCTAGCTTTCCGAATAGTCATTTGATTATATATCTTTGATGAGAATTTAGTCAATTTATGTTTCGTGTATTTGCCATGCTTCTATGAGTGTATTAAATGTATTCTAGATGGATTCGACACCGAAGTGATATTTTCTCCTAGATTGTTTGACTTGTGATCTTAGCTTAGTTTATATATTTGCATGCTAGTTAAGTAAAACAAACTCTTCAATATATCTTTTTACCATCACTTGATTGAATCTTAGTTCCGGTCTATTATTGCATTCCATCGTGTCCCGGATTGATATCCGGTTCTTACCTTTACTATATTGTTATCTGACGGGTACACTGCCCGGTGTGTGTGTGATTAGTCTTTGGTGAAAACCCTTTTTAAAACTCAAATTGTGTGAAAAAATACTTACAAAAATATATATATAGTTTACACACATTAGTGCTTTATGTCTTAAACTGCTTGGTGACCATTACATGTGTTCATGCTAGTACATTCATAAACCTGCTACCTAGGCCTAAGGTAGTACCTAACATGATCATTTATAGGGGAATCTGATTTCAATTAACACGAACCTTGGCGGGTTTTGTGTGTACCATATTACTATTTTTCCAAAACACAATCAGTGGGATTGTACTTACCAGTTTTTCCATTTACTACGGATTGAATTGTACGCTTGGAACCTTGTATGTTTTCACATTTATGCCTTAGTTATGCTGTGAACATATTGAATTTCAAATACTTTTTACTCAACTTTTGTTTGGTGTCAAAACCTATGTTACTCACCAACTACTTGTAGTTGACATTTACTCACATGTATCAGGTGCACCTGTTTGAGGACACTACTTGCTCACCTAGGACTTGGACCTAGTTTATGTTTAAATATTGTCTTGTCTTGAAATTTTCATATTCCATTTCCTTTGTAACGGATGCTTTTAAATTGATGAATAAATATTATCATATTTAATAGATGATCATGTTCTAATGAACAACCGCGTCAGCCCCGGCGTATAATCCGCCGTCGGCCGGGGTAGAGCCATGGTTATAGGGAATTAGGTTATTAGACACATGACCTAGACTATAACCTAGGAGTCCCAAACATGAGTTTAACTCGTGTCTTTCATTAGGAACTCCTCTCTATACTATACTTAACTACATCTATCTATTTCTGACTACCTGATACAACTACATGAACTACAAAGAATCTACATGAATCCTACTCTTAGACTGAAAGGTCAAATCCAAATGAAACTCTCAAATGTATGTAGGTTCTAACTAATGAAGAACTTGTGCAATCCGGAAGGGTGGATGCCTGTATTCTAGGAGTTCTGTCTAGGAAAGCATTTCATATAAATCCAAATCAACCGATGGACCAGTTATGCTTTCCTAGAAATTCTTGGAATGAGTGTCCACTTATAGGCTAAAGCATGACATCTCAAACATTAGATGAACTTAAAAGTACTTTGATAAGTCAATATGCCCATTAGGGTACCATCCATGTTTTACCTAGTACCTTATGAATTATTTACAAACTCTTACACATGATTCACACCTTACGAACTTTCTATCCATCCCTATTGTAGAATGCCTCCCCGTCGTGAACGTAGGGGCAACCTTACCAACAGGATCATTCAGCAAATGGCTACGATCCTACCAACCATGGTTAACCAACTGAACCAAAATGTTGCACCAAGGAACCCGGTGTGCACTTTCAAACACTTCAACTCCTGCAACCCCACCAAGTTCTACGGGAACGAGGGAGCCACTGGACTTCTCCAATGGTTTGAAATCATTGAGGGACCTTCATCAATGTTGACTGTCTCGAGAACCTGAAAGTCCGTTATGCTACTAGTGTCTTCCAGAAGAGGGCGCTCACATGGTGGAACGGGGAAAAGCGTAACCGTGGAATAGAAGTTGCTCTAGCCCTACCTTGGGCTGATGTCAAGACACTCATGACCGATGAGTTTTTCCCCCGCAACGAGATCAAGAAACTGGAAGCTGAGTTATGGGATCTCAAACAAGACAGTGGTGAAAGCCTTGCCTACACCACCCGTTTTCATGAGCTGAGCCTCTTAGTGCCTCATATGGTCACTCCTCTCTCCAGAGCTATTGAGAAATACATCAATGGCCTGCCCATGCAGATTCAGGATACTGTTTTGGGTAGCAAACCATTCACCCTTGAGGATGCCATCCATCTTGCTGCTGCTCTGTCAGACAA
Organism: Smallanthus sonchifolius; assembly: GCA_023525975.1. Classification (NCBI taxonomy): domain Eukaryota; kingdom Viridiplantae; phylum Streptophyta; class Magnoliopsida; order Asterales; family Asteraceae; genus Smallanthus; species Smallanthus sonchifolius. The sequence continues at coordinate 54,503,533 of CM042033.1, read as the reverse complement.
TCATGTTAAGGCAGGAACTCTATCTAAAAAGGGTGCCAAGGAGACCCTTGAGAAAACCACTGTTGAACCCACCAGGGAAACCAAGTCTGAGTCTTCCTTCAATAACAAGAAAAGGAAGGGCGGGAACTTTTCCATTGTTACACCGGCCACTCCTCTAGCCCAAGTAACTCCTACTACCTCCAACCCTATCAAGAAACCTTATGTAGGAACTCTACCCTTGTGCAACACTTGCCAGCTCCATCATACCACCTACATGCCATGTCGTTTATGTACCAATTGTGGACGTTCTGGGCATACAGCTAACATCTGTCGTACTGCTCCCCGAGTTAACCAAGCTTACCAACATGCCGTCCTTGTTCCTGCTCCTGCTGCTATCGCCCAGGGTCGTGCTTGTTACGAGTGCGGTGACCCAAGTCATTTCAGGAACCGTTGCCCTAGGTTGGTCATTGTGAACCAAGCCAACATGAACCAGGGCAACATGATTCAGGGAAATATGAACCAAGGGAACATGAACCGGGGAAATGTAAACCAGGGGAATGCAAACCCCATGACTCGTGGACGTGCCTTCAATATCAATACCAATGAAGCTCAAGCCAACAACGTTGTGGTGAACGGTACGTACCTAATTAACCAACAATATGCTTCTATCCTTTTTTATACTGGTTTCGATAGAAGTTGTGTGTCCTTTGAATTTGAACCACAACTTGCCATGAGTCGGGCTAAGTTAGACAAACCCTTTGACATATTAGTAGCGGATGGATATTCTGTTTCATGTGACACCATCATTAGAAACTGTACCCTAAACTTGAATGACCATGAATTCTCAATCAATATTATCCCTATGGCTCTCGGAGGTTTCGACATCATAGTAGGCATGGATTGGCTGACTAAGCATCATGCTGAAGATGTCTGCTTTAACAAGTATATCCGTATCCCTCTTGACTCGGGCGACATTCTGAACGTCTACGGTGAGAAGCCGTCGAATGGACTAAAGCTTATGTCTTGCAGCACCGCACAGAAGTACTTACAAAAGAATTGTGTGGCATTCTTGGCCATATTGTGGAGCGGAAGGGCAAAGGCAAGAGTCTCCAAGACATTCCTGTGATCAAAGACTTTCTTGAAGTTTTTCCCGAAGATTTACCCGGTCTTCCTCCCGCATGACAAGTTGAATTCCTTATTGACCTAGTGCCATGAGCAAACCCCGTGGCCAAGTCACCTTATCATCTTGCACCATCGGAAATCCAAGAGCTTTCAAGCCAACTCCGAGAACTTTCTGACAAAGGATTTATTCGTCCTAGTCTCTCTCCTTGGGGAGCACCCGTCTTATTTGTCAAAAAGAAGGATGGTTCTTTCTGGATGTGCATCGACAACCGGGAACTCAACAAGCTTACCGTCAAGAACCATTATCCACTTCCGAGGATTGACGATTTATTTGATCAACTTCAAGGCTCGACTTATTTCTCTAAGATTGATCTTCGTTCTGGTTAACACAAGTTACGAGTCCTTGAATCTGACATCCCCAAGACAACATTTCGTACAAGATACAGTCATTATGAGTTCATGGTTATGCCCTTTGGGCTAACCAATACACCTGTGATATTCATGGATCTTATGAACCGCGTGTGTAAACCCTACTTGGACAAGTTTGTGATCGTCTTCATTGACGATATCCTCATCTATTCAAAATCAAAAGCGGAGCACGAAAAACACTTACGTTTGGTTTTGGATCTCTTGAAGAAGGAGCAGTGTAGGTCCACATGACTCATCTCAGATTGATCTCGTGACAAGACGTCTCGTTAACATGGAGTACGGAATCCTACCATATTAACGTTCGTATACTAATTGACAATAGAAACAACAGGTAAATAAACTCTCTCTTTTTATATCACCAAACAGAGTTTACAGAATACTTGATCGTTCAATCACTCGTCTCTCGTACTAAACAGACTCTGTAAACTCTATATTTATAGACACACGTTCTGCAATAGGCGAACTTAACAAGTTCGCTTCAAAGAAGTTCGCCTCTAATAGACTAGGCAAACTTATCAAGTTCGCCTCTAGCAGAACTTGTACTAATACTTAGATAAAACTAAATAATTACATAAAAACATAAAGATAATAAGACCTGAACTATTACAAAGCTTTTGTCATACAATCTATGTCCTAATAAGCAGTTGTAGGCAAAGTTCTCCAAGTGTGAATTTTGGCTAAAGGAAGTCCAATTCTTGGGACACATAGTCAACGAGAAGGGTATTCACGTGGATCCCGCTAAGATTGAGGCGGTGACGAACTGGCAAGCTCCAAAGACCCCTACGGAAGTCTGCTCGTTTCTTGGTTTAGCGGGCTACTATCGTCTTTTCATAGCAAACTTTTCAAAGGTCACGGTACCACTCACAGCCTTAACACATAAAGGCAAGCCATACGAGTGGGGACCAAAGCAAGAGGAAGCCTTTCAGACTTTAAAGCAAAAATTATGTGAAGCTCCTATCTTGACTCTTCTCGATGGGACCGAAGACTTTGTCGTTTATTGCGACGCTTCCCACTTAGGCCTCGGTTGTGTTCTTATGCAATGAGACAAAGTGATCCTTATGCGTCTCGACAACTCAAAATCTACGAGAAAAATTATACGACACACGATCTTGAGCTGGGTGTGGTCGTATTCGCTCTCAAAATTTGAGTCACTACCTATACGGTACTAAATGTGAGGTATACACCGATCATAAAAGTCCCCAGCACATTTTCAACCAGAAAGAACTCAACATGAGGCAAAGACGTTGGGTTGAACTCTTAAACGACTACGACTGCAATATTCGTTACCATCCTGGTAAGGCGAATGTCGTAGCCGATGCTCTTAGCCGCAAAGAACCTATCCAGATCCAAAATGACATTCAGACTCGCATCTTTGTGGCACAACATGTTTCAGTCACTGAGGGAAACATGTACGATGAAATGTCATGTAGTGCTGAACTCCAACCAAAAACCAAACCCAATAGGTTACTCTACCTTTTGAATCGTATCTGGATTCTGGACCATGACAATCTTCTTACCTTCATCATGAACGAGGCTTACAAGACTCGTTATTCTGTGCATCCTGGTGCAGACAAAATGTACAAGGACCTCTGTACCCAATATTGGTGGCCTGGTATGAAAAAGGACATTGCCCTATACGTGTCCAAATGCCTTACATGTTCGAAGGTTAAGGCTGAACATCAGCGTCCATCTGGTTTACTTGAACAACCCTAGATTCCCGTGTGGAAGTGGGAGTGTATTTCCATGGACTTCATAACCAAACTCCCGCACACATCTTGTGGTCATGATAGTATTTAGGTAATCATTGACCGCCTGACAAAATCTGCTCATTTACTACACATTCGTGAAGACTATCGAGTTGAGAAGTTGGCTCGAATCTATATTGATGAGATTGTTAGTCGTCACGGTGTACCTCTCAATATTATTTCTGATCATGATGGACGATTCATCTCTCATTTCTGGCAATCTTTGCAATCAGCTTTGGGTACCCAGTTGAATCTTAGTACGGCTTACCATCCGCAAACTGATGGTCAATCCGAACGAACGAATCAAACCCTTGAAGATATGCTAAAAGCCTGTGTCACTGACTTCAAGGGGAATTGGGATTTGCACCTACCCTTAGTCGAGTTCTCGTATAATAACAGCTATCACACGAGAATTGACATAGCTCCTTTCGAAGCACTTTATGGTCGGAAGTGCCGCTTTCCTATCTGTTGGACTGAAATTGGTGAGTCACAAATCACTGGTCCCGAACTCATTCAGGAGACTTTCGACAAGATCATGATAATTCGAGACAACCTTCAAGTAGCAAGGAGTCGACAAAAGAGCTATGCTGACAAACGTCGAAAACCCCTAGAATTTCAAGTCGGCGATCTGGTTCTTCTCAAGGTATCCCCTTGGAAAGGAGTGGTTCGTTTTGGAAAGAAATGGAAACTTGCACCAAGATTCGTAGGTCCTTTTAAGATCCTTGAGCGGATTGGGAAGGTAGCCTACAAGTTGGATCTACCTGAAGAACTCAGCAACATCCATCCTACATTCCATGTCTCGAATTTAAAGAAATGCTTAGCTGACGAGAACCTCCAAATACCGCTTTACGAGGTTCACGTTAGCGAATCAATGCACTTCGTAGAGAAACCCATGGAGATCATGGACCGAGAAGTTAAGCAGCTCAAACAACGTCGCATTCCAATCGTTAAGGTTCGGTGGGAATCCAAACGTGGCCCTGAATTCACTTGGGAACGTGAGGATCAAATGAAAGCCAAATACCCACACCTGTTTTCAGGACCCTCTTCCTAATAAATTTCGTGACGAAATCTCCTAAAGTAGGGGAGACTGTAATCCCCAGAAAATTTCGACCTCTATTTTAACTTTTCCGGCAATTGTAGTTTCATTATTATATGAATTGCATCTATTATTTCAATGAAAACACTTTATTTATCTATTATATTTCATGAGTATACACTTACACCTACATTAAATGTATTTATTTCAAGAGTAATATATATATAGGTTTATATAACTTTTTATTATGCTATGAAATAAATTTATATATACTAAGTTATTTCTAAATCTATAATATATATATTTCATATAATATATATATTTCATAGATAAATACATTTGCAAAAGTCAAATTATAAAATCTATAAGAAATTAGAGTTTATACATTTTTAATCAAAATAAGAATTTATTTCTATCTAACAAATTACACTTTTATTATAATGATTTATTAGATTTTTATAAGAATTTATAAAATTTAATAATTTTATGTTCTACAAAAGTCTAGGGCCGTTTTTGGTAATTTTAGAAACTTGTCTTTCAATTTAAAACAAACTTTAAGCATAAATTGTTAACTCTGTGAAACCGTAGGGACCTAACTGCAAATTCGTGTTATCTTCTTCCCCAACTCACGACTTTGACTTCCAAAAGTCAACCCAACCCCAAATCGAATTCCAACCACTCGAATTCGGATGATTAAACCCCAATTGATTATATGAAACCGTTAATCAATCATAACTTAATGATATTGAAGACCCAATTCAATTATAACCGGGCATTTAAACCAAAACTCAAACCGCAACCGTTCTAATCACGAGCTCAATTGATTCATACGTCTGACATGAAAACAAGCCTATAAAACGAGTCCCATTCCTTCGATATATCCATCTCATACTCCCTGAACTCGCAAACCTGCATAAACTCATCTCCGAAGCCCGATCAAGTACGAAGAAACGCGGACCCTAACTTCCGGTCGATCTCCCTCCTCACTCACTCATTTCAGGTAAAATTGGTACCATTGAACTCGTTTTGATCCAAGTAACAAAAGCCCCATGAAATGGGTTTCGATTGTTTGCTCGATGGAACGATCCGAGGGGTTAGGGTTTTGGATTTCAATTAGGGAAGGAGATGACTTGGGAACTTCGGGTTTTGATTTAAATGAACTAGTTTCAGACCAAGGCATAAGCCCTGGTCTGATGGTTAAAGTGTTGCGTGTGTGGACCGGCTAAGGTCACAGGTTCGAGTCCCGGGGGGACCGGATCTTTTTTTTTTGTCTTTTTACTTTAAACCATTTTAATACATTTTTAACATCTTAATCTTCCTAGTTAACTTTCTTATAAACTATACAAATACATCCTATAATATTTATACAAAAAAAAATATATAAATAATACTTTGAATATTTTATTTTATTAAATCCCTTGATAAATGATATAAATCATTGTTTAGACAAATTTAATTTTGTTACTTATTTATTTAAATGTTGTTTATATATTTTTAAACATTATTAAACTCCTCTAATTTATAAATAATTGTTATTGATAAGGATGGTTATTTAGATATCTTTAAATTTATAAACGCCTAAATAATTATTTTATACAAAGTACAAATAAATTCTATTTAAATATTTCTTAGTCTTTAAAAGATTCATTTAAACGAATTATTACCCATATTATTATTTAATTACCCACTTTATTTTATAAAGCGTATTAAACAATTTCCCACTTTATAATTTATTTATAAATTGTTATGTAAATAAATCTAAGTATATTATTTTTCCATACCACATTACGTGTATATAACAATTCCTATACAAAATTATTTAAACCTTTTCACACATTATGATTTACTTGATTATTAATTAAATACATATGTTTTCTTGCCAAACTTGTTCAAACCCTATGCCCAAGTCTCAAACCCCCCCATGAAACCCTAAATGTCCCAATGTCTCCTTAATACCATTTAAACGTACATTAAATTCAGAGTACCATCACACGTGTAGGTTTATTGTGAGATATCCTCACGAGACCTATTCATCTCTACCAATTCATACCACTCCTAGCTTTGATACAGGTGAGTTTCATAGCCCCTTTCTTTTTTACTATTGTTTACAAATACTCGAGGTGGAACATGTTTACATACTATACTTATAAAATTCAATACCATTTGTTCTCATGCAAATTACTATGTGCTTTATGTCTTAAACTGCTTGGTGACCATTACATGTGTTCATGCTAGTACATTCATTAACCTGCTACCCAGGCCTAAGGTAGTACCTAACATGATCATTTATAGGGGAATTCGTTTCCAGTTAACACGAACCTTGGCTGGTTTTGTGTGTACCATATTACTATTTTTCCAAAACACAATCAGTGAGATTGTACTTACTAGTTTTTTCATTTACTACGGATTGAATTGTACGCTTGAAACCTTGTATGTTTTCACATTTATGCCTTAGTTATGCTGTGAACATATTGAATTTCAAATACTTTTTACTCAAATTTTGTTTGGTGTCAAAACCTATGTTACTCACCAACTACTTGTAGTTGACATTTACTCACATGTTTCAGATGCACCTGTTTGAGGACACTACTTGCTCACCTAGGACTTGGACCTAGTTTATGTTTAAATATTGTCTTGTCTTGAAATTTTCATATTCCATTTCCTTTGTAACGGATGTTTTTAAATTGATGAATAAATATTATCATATTTAATAGATGATCATGTGCTTATGAACAACCGCGTCAGCCCCGGCGTATAATCCGTCATCGGCCGGTGTGTGACAGGTGTAGTCCTCTGATTGTTCCCATAATATGGTACATATGGACGATGTACACCGTTTCTAGCCATATGACCAGATTTACCACATGTATAGCACGATTGCTTCTTTGCGTACGGTGCAAAGCTTGACCTGTTCGACCACTGATGAGATGAACCACTTTATTTGGTATTTAAAACCTGCTCAGATTTTCTGTGTTGTTGAGCATGGTTCTGTTCAAACCTCTTACGGTGATGATCATATTTTGAATGAAATTGATCCTTTGTATAATGCTTAGGTGAAGCATTTGAGGTTTAAACACCTACCTTTTGCTTGTTCACAGGATTGTTTTTCTTGAAAATATGTTTTTCAACCCTACCATTTACAGATTGTTTCACAAAAACTGGACCATTAGTCACATTCACACGCTTAAAAACAGAAGAAGTTTTTGTTTTCACACCAGAATTGTTCAAAACATCACAATCACACACACAGGGTTTATTTCCCTTAAAAACAGGGCCAACAAAAACATTGTTTTTAACTTTGTTAGAATTTAAGTTCAAATTGCAAACTGGTGGCTTATCATCCTCATCATCCTCGCTCTTCCAATCTTGTATTTCTACTATGTCTGCACATGATGTAGAAGCATTAGAATTGTTCACACATTTATCATTTGCAGCTAAGGATGATGATTTGGACTCATCAGTGCCTGCGAATTGCCAGTGGAGAACTTCTTATTACATGCCAATTGTTCCTCGACAGATGGTGGAACAGTGGTGAAATTACCGTTAAATGGAGGAGGCATATTGTTATACCAATCCCTTTATTCCCATTTCCCGGTTTATGAAGTTGGTTTTCCAGCATATCAACTACTTTACTAGATTGACCAAAAAATTCTACTTTAAACTTTGCTTCTGTAAAATTTGATTTGGCTTGTTCTAATCCAGCAGTTAACCTTTTAATTTCTTCTAAAGCATCAGTAAACACACAACATTTTTCACTAAATTAAGATTTGAGTAGTAAAATATCTTTCTTACTGGCTTCTATGACTTCCTTGTATGCTTTCTCGGTTTTAGAAAACTTAGATTTTTTATACTTAAGGTTTTCAATTTCAAGAATCAAATCAGCATTATGTTTTCTATATAACTCTACTTTATCAATGCATAACTGAGAGCATAGGTCTAAAGTTACCTCAGGAGGAGTAGAAGACGAGGAAGAAGAAGATTCTTCACTGATGTCTACCATAAATGCATGATTCAGGTTCAATTCTTTCAGCTGATCTCCCCAGTCATAACCTTCAGCTTGTTGACTTATCAAGGCCTTTGAGTTATCCACAGCTTGATTCCCCACAACATGTTTACTTTCACCAGCTTCACCATTTCTATGCTCCCTCATCTTTGAGCATTCCCTAGCAAAATGACCTGGTTCATGACAGTTGTAACAACGAAGATTTGACTTGTTGAACCCGATCTTCTTTCCAGTATCCTCACTCCATCTGAACTTTCTTGTCTTGTTGATGAAGTTCTTGGCTCTAAACACTGCCATAGCCTGCCAGGAAATGTCCAACTCCTCAACATCCTCAGGATGGATCTGATTCAGCTCGGCAGTAAGTATCTCAGAAGGAGATAGATTCCCAGATGTAAAAGCAACATAACAGTTCATAATACCAGTACAAAGAGAGGTATTAGCTTCTATAAACTTAGCATTATGAGCAGAGTATGTATGTTAATCATTAGAAGCATCTTTGCTTGAAGCAGTTTGACTAGTAGAAGCTTCTCCATAGCTGGCTGCTCCTTGAGTCACATTTGAAAGGAAGGCATTGTTGCTACTTTATGCTCCAGCAGAGTTCAAACTACTTGCATGATTCAACTTCCTATGTTTGTCATCAAGATAATAAGATTTGATGATAGAATCATTCAAAGGAGTGGTGTTCAGATCCTTAGTTCTTTTCAGCGGAGCAACATTCATATCCCAACTCTGTAGGAGACGATTAAGCAGCTTCCTGTTCAGATCACCAGTGCTCAGTTCAATCTCAGCACCCCTCGTCTCAGTCACCATCTTTATAAACCTCTGCAACTGCACTTCCAATGACTCTCCCATAATGTGATTAAACATGTTGAATTTTTGTTGCATCATTTCCTTTCTATTGGCCTTCATGTCATCATAACCTTCTCTAACGATTCCCATAGCTGTTTAGCTGAGGTGCATTCTTTGAAACCATGAGCAATATCAGGTGATAGAGTCATAGTCAGTGAAGCCAAAGCTTTCAAATCACGTTCAATGAGATCATAATCCTCATCAGAATAATTGGTAATTTGTTTAGGAGCTTGTGTACCATTAGTTTTAGTGTGCATAGGAATCTGAGGACCTCTGATTATGCTTCTCCACATCTTAGCCTCAGTGAGCATGACATAATTCTTGTACTTGAATTTCCAGTCAAGGAAATCCTCAGCGGATGTAAGTCTTGGCGTTTTTGTGCTGGTACCAATATGAAGGTCCTAGGGCTGAGCATTTCGGGTTCCCGGGTCAATTAAGGTAACCTGATCTCGATTCTGATCCTGAATTTCTATAAAAGTATTACCCGAATACCGTTCCTAGGTCACATAGTCGGTAATGGGTTTCGGTCGAGAATGAACGATCGGGAATTAGGGTATTCTCGATACCGTAAAAAATGGACTGAATATGATTCTTACCGATTGATAAAATGACTGATGGTTCTTGGTATGAGTGTTAATACTTGTTTTTTCTATTTTGTTGGTATGCTTGTGTGAAAATATGAGGGTTTTTTTTCTCTTTTTTTAACAAAAAAAATACAGTCAATTAGTGTAAGGTCCGGATTCCTAAGGATCTTCAATCAACGGATTCAACGACGTGTTGAACCTGACGGAAACAGACTCGACACGTGATTCAAGAAGAGGAAATTACAGAGAAAAATAACCCAAATTTGTTAACCCTAAATGGTTAGAGGAAACATGCTTAAATGCTAAGCTAAATACGACTAAGCCCATACTAAACATGTTCACGGCCCTAATAGTTGGGCCAAACACCCAACCCGTGAACTCCTAGTTCATGGTTTACACCCATAATGTTTGGTACATAATTCTCACAATTCTAGGGTCCTACACATATCAACACATAAGTATATAATATGACATCTGTCACTCACTGTCAATCTACACCGAAGTGCAGCTTCTTTACTTTCTTTGCTTTAACTCTTTACTTTCTTTAAAATATATTTCAAAGATAGTACTATGCTCTTTAACGCTTTCCATTTTCTTTTTATAAAAATAACATTTTTATAAAAACTATAACTTTCTCTTTAACTCTATAAAAATAACATTTTTATAAAAACTATACTTTGCCTTTCAAATCTTTCTACCAGTATGCATACCAGCCCAAAACCGTCAGGGAAAAAGGGCAATAAGAACTCATATGTCAAGCTAACCTCTGTGTACTAGAACTGGTCCAATACGCTTTACTCTATATCTGAATTAATAATTAACATATCATTAATCCACTCTTTCTAAGTTCAAACGAAACAACTAGTTTCACTCTCCTTGCCCAAGCGAAACTATACTAGTTTCGTTTTCATTAATCTTGGTGAAACTAAGGCCAAAAGAAAAAATTCTTTAAGCGAAACTATTCTTTACAAGCGAAACTATAGTCTTAGGCGAAAATACTTTTTCAAGTGACATTGTATTCAAGCGATTCTATTCCACAAGCGACACTGACCAGTTTCGCCTGGCAGTGTCGCCTGGTCGTATTCTTCAGCAGAAACCCTAGTTTCTGCATGAAGATGGTGGCCAGATCTCTACACGTTCAAAACTCAAACTTTTTAGGTTAAAAATGTGTGTTTCCATCCCATGAGTCTAGATCTAGGGTTGGTTTTCCGTTCCATGCAATAAAACCCGACCTTTTCATGGAAACCCGCCTGAAACCCACATAACGAAAAACTCATATTTAGAAGGAATGGCTACCTGTCTGAGCATAAGAATCTGATCCTAAGCTTCACCCGATGATGGTGAACGACTCTTGATGCTCGATTTCTCTTTCTTGTGACTTTCTCTCTCTAGCTCGTGATCTCTCTCTACTTTCGCTAACTGAATGGAAAATGAGGAGGGGTTGAAGGTGGCAACTAGGTTAAGCCCTTCCCCTCTCCCTTTTCAGTTTTGCCTCCCCTGGCTACATTTTATTCCCCGTTGTCTTTTCTCGCTTGCTCGTTTAGCCCCTTTCGTTTATTTCCCCAGCCCGGTTCATAAAATATTCTTTCTTGTTATTATTTTTGGGATGTTATAAACATCCCTAATCAAATCATGCATGTATTTAAACCCATATAGCTCTTTGCAATGAACCGTATGCTCACCAAAAGAATCCAAACTGGGCTCATCAGTTAGAAACAAAGGAATCATTAATCGATACTTAAGAATAGGGAGAATAGTATTACTAGCTACCCAACGATACAACTAATAATACAAAGGATAAAAACACACACCACCATCGCCAAGCATGTGTCTGGTGGGCCTAAAAGCATGTGTCGATGGCCACGGCCCACGGGCCTTCTTTTTATTTAGCTTAACCCTCCCTCAATAAAGTCCACATGAAGTGGCACAAAACCCGACCCGGTTCATCTTAGAATAGAATCTATATCAATCCCAACTTTACGATTAAATTCTCTCCCAAGGGTTTTTTGTTCCCCAAGTTTCTCAAACAAGTTCGAAATATCTAGCTCGATTATCTGGTAACTATGATTTCCCCTAAATTCATCTTTTCAGGTTTTTAATCTCAGATTTTGTTATATCATCTTAATCTAGGTTTTCATATTTTTGAATTGTTGCTGTAGTTCGATAATATTAACAACACTTTATATGGTGAAGAAAACATAATTTTTTTTATTTATAGTGTGTATCTCTGATCATAAATTCTGTTCTTCAATTAGGCTGTTGGAAGGAAATCCGTCTGCTTGTTCGGAAAGTTTCTTCAATACGAAGAGTAAACATGGTACCAATCTTTTTTCATTATGAATGTTGGTTCTGATGCTAATTATGTTGTTATTGCTGTGTTTTGAAATTCAAAATCTTGGGGGATAAAGTTTGATTTTGATGTTCAATGGACTAATTGTGGACTCTAAAATCGCTTTAGTACCTGGTTGGTGGTATGGACTTTCTGATCAGTCGACCGATTTATCTGCCCATGAAACGCTCTTTATCCTAATGAATTAGCTATAGTTCGATTTTGAGGGTCAAAAGGTCTAAATTTCTATGAAATAATGAAGTTTTCTAACTCTTGCAAGAACTAAAAATCGGTAAAAATGCTTGTGTAAAATCTTCATCAATTCCTCACATGAAACGCTCTAGGTTTGAACTGAAAAGTGCAAGTGTCCGGAGGTTCAAGTACCGGGTTTTAAATGTTGTAAATAAGTGTAATTAGCTATATCGAGTTTAGAGAAGTTATAGGTTTGGATTTCAGAAGTTGATGTGTGTGTGTATAGGGTCATTCAATACGGCCAGTTTTAAGTAGAGAATTGCAAGAACAACGTAAACTTGTACATATTGTTTTAATTGTGATGATAAGACGATTATGTAAATGCATTACCATCTCTCTTTCTCTCTCCCACTATATATAATTAGCTCTACGTACAAGTGCTTATGCGGTTCTAACGGATTTGGACTTAAAATTGGTTCTGTATTGAACACACTTAATATTATATTATATAATATATATACATCTTTGTATGTACATATGTATGTATATGCAAGTACCATATTTGCTTGGGTTTCACGTTTATGGAAGTAGGTAAGTTATAGCAATGTTTTATTGATAAGTTCTATATTATCTATGGATTCTCATTTTCTTATTTCTTATTATCTTGGATAAGATTTCCTTTATTAACTGTTTTCCTTGTGAGTTGCAGTATTTTGATGGTTATGGCTATCATGGAACATCCTTTGAACAAACATATCGATGCTACCCTGCATCTTTTATTGATAAGGTTGGGACTTAATTCTTGTTAATTATCTTTTTGTTCATATGCAAAGAGGATCTGTAGTTATTCCTTCATTCCTAGACTGTTCACTGTATTGTTGGAAACATATTTTAGAAAGTTTGTCTGAGTCACAAATTACCAAAATGTCTAAATATTCTGTTCTACCCAACTGAGGAGATCAAATGGTCAATTGGTCTATGTGAGATCCTAAATGGGTTGTTCCTCACGCTAGATATTCATTTTTGAAATGATCTAAATCAGATAGTTGGACAATTGTGTAGGAATGAAGAGAATAGATATTTCTCTTTTCATTTTGAAAAATATACTTATAATCATCCAACTTCAAAATATGTATGAATTAATACATTACTGTTCTAATTCTACATGTCTTTTTTTCTTTGTTGCAGCCCCAGTTAGAGAATGGTGACAAAAGTGAGTAGCATCCTAGTGTTTCTGTGTTTGCTCTATTAAATTAGTTACTGATATATGTTTATTTATTTTGTTTCAGTTATAATGCCTCCTTCTGCTCTTGATCGGCTTGGTTAGTTTATCATACTTAGAAAAATCTTTGGTAAATATCTAATTTTTTATATGATATTATGGTGACAACCAAGTTTTCCACAACAGCCTCTCTTCAAATTGATTATCCAATGTTGTTTGAGCTACGCAATTCTGCTACGGAGCGAGTATCACATTGCGGGGTTTTGGAGTTCATTGCAGAAGAAGGCATGGTTTATATGCCTTATTGGGTAAGCGTGGTTTCTTTTTTTTTCTTTGCTAATTGTCGGGTCATTATTACTGAACACATTTATTTAATTTTTTATTTAGATGATGGAAAATTTGGTTCTACAAGAAGGAGACATTGTGCGAGTAAAAAATGTGACACTCCCAAAGGGTAGTTATGTTAAGTTACAACCACACACAAAGGACTTTTTGGATATTTCCAACCCAAAAGCAATGTAAGTTTGGTCCGTTGAGATGATAATAATAATAATAATAATAATAATAATAATAATAAGTGTTTTGATTGTTATTTGCATATAACGTGGTGTTGTGGGCATGCAGCTTAGAGACAACATTGAGGAACTTCTCTTGTTTGACAACTGGAGATAGCATAATGGTGGCATATAACAACAAGAAATATTACATAGATATAATTGAAACGAAGCCTTCACATGCAATAAGTATAATTGAAACCGACTGTGAAGTGGACTTTGCTCCTCCTCTTGATTATAAGGAGCCCGAGAGACCCGTCCCTTCAAGCAAGGCACCAGCTCAAGGTAGGTTTGTTACCCTATTGTATTGTGTTATATTATGTTATACGGTACCAATATAGCGTGGCATTTTTTTTATTTTTTATTTGATAGTTGAGGAAGCCGTTCCAGTTGAGGAGCTAAAGTTCAACCCATTTACCGGATCAGGAAGAAGATTGGATGGTAAACCTTTGACGTACCAGCCCCCACCTGTTTCGTCCTCTAAAGAAAAGAAACCCGCTGCTGTTGTGTCTGGTGGCGGTGGCGGTGGCGAGCCATCTACTTCACAAACAACTTCTCGTCAATCACAAGGAAAGCTTGTGTTTGGTTCTAATTCAAACCGTAGTGCAAATCCCAAAAAGCAAAAGGTACTTGCTATATCAACTCTTCTAGAACTTATATGCAAGTACAAGTTCACATTATACTTGATGAAACAACATACAAGGTAATAATATCTTATATATTGAAGAGTGAATACAATACTTATAGATTCAAAATAGGCCATGTGTCATGTGCCAAGATTACTGAAATCTAATAGAACTTGGACATAATTAAAATATAAGACTTGACATTCCTCAACTTGGAGCATTATATCAAAATGCCCAACTTGTGACATATAGGGTTCATCTGAGCTCCTCATAAAGGTTTGGTCAGGTCAACTTATCCGCTAGCCAAAAGTGGCGCAGGGGTCGGAGTTTCACTAGAAGTCCACACTAACTACAATCAATTTTGATATGTGATGTGTTCATGAAAAGTTTGATTCTCGGTGATTTGTTTGGATGATTCATTATCAGTTTATCTCAAATACATTTTCATTCGTTTAGATGAGAATCTCCTAACCCTTGTGTGAAATGTCGTACCCAAGTTAACTCGATCAGTTTGACTCATTGCTTGGTATCATGCTTAAACACTAGATAAGGAGACATCACGTTTCTTTCTTTTTCATAATATGA
The DNA here is from genome assembly GCA_023525975.1 of Smallanthus sonchifolius. Lineage (NCBI taxonomy): Eukaryota > Viridiplantae > Streptophyta > Magnoliopsida > Asterales > Asteraceae > Smallanthus > Smallanthus sonchifolius. Next base: position 54,488,278 of record CM042033.1, on the reverse strand, counting down.
GATTTCCTCTAAAGAGAATGTTATACCCAATAGGGAATCACATAATATGAGGACATCTTACAATGCAAGTATGTTTATGATTGGAATATAAAAGCCCTTTTCCTATAGAAATCTTGGGATATCTCAGTACGTGAATTGCAACATTATAAATGGCTAGTTTGAGGGCCAAACATGAATTAACAAACAGCATTAACTGAGAAAACATTATATGGCCGTGCTAAGGTTAGGTAATGTAACTTCCCTACTAATTTTAGGTATTTGCCCGAATTTATAATAGTTATCCATCATCTAGTTACAACTTGACATTAGGAATCATTATTCTCCTCCTTTGCTCTTAAGCACTAGATAGTCAAAGGCTCATGGCGCACTCAAGGCTTGAAGGGTGAGCCTGTCGCCTAGGTAGTAGGTACAAGGTGCTTTAAAAGCTCGCGCCCAAGACAAGTATGGCGAACAGTATATCCAGGCAATTTTTAGCTGTTTTGGACTTGTTTTTGGCTGGTTTATTAGACTGGTTTAAACTGATTTTTAGCTTGTTTAGACTGTTTTAGACTAGTTTAGGCCGCCAATTTTCTCCAGGTTTTTTGTGCCTTTGCGCTTGCCTAGCCTGTTTGACCACTATACTTGAGCATACCCATCTCCGTAAGAATATCAATGTCTAGATAACACAAGGCTTCAGAGATCTTCATTTTGAAATTCCTTTTTAATGCAAAACTTTGAGTACTTCAATTCCCTTTGTATCATAACCGGTAATAACCATAAAATACCAAGGTTATTTCAAAGCCTGAGAAAACACCACATGAAGAGCTTGTTTCAAGCCTTTGAGAGATCGTTGTAGGCTACCTACTTTCATGGACTGTTCCTTGGCCTCAAATTCTGAGAAGGTTGCATGTATACTTCCTTAAGAACATCACTAGGAAATGCATTGATGTCTAGTTGATGTTAAGTGCATTAATGTATAGCAACCTGAGCGATAATGAGGTGAAACACTTCTCATAGTAAAAGATTAGAAGAAACTGAATATGTAATCCTATCAACTGGATTATCAAAACATCTACACTTTTCTTCTAAATGAGCAATAGGAACATCATGGGAAGTAGGATTTCATATTTTAAGAGTCTCATCGACTACTGGATCAGACATGGTGTCATTAGATATTGGGAGTAATCACCCATGAAAGAAACAAAATACTTATAACCACCAAAAACTGATTGTACCCAAAAAAAAAAGATTTATTCACAACTCTAAAGCCACACAAGAACAGAAAGATGACAGAAGGTTGAGTTTCCATGGATGCACAAGCAGAATGACACGTAGGCAATAATGACCCCTTCTTTAAGAAATGAGTTGATTTGGGTGTACTCAAATTATATAATGGGTCAAAAATCAAAATGAGTCACTCTTATGAAACTTGCTAACTTAGAACGGGCCCAAATGGGTCTGCAACATCGACCGCCACTAGCCGCTATAAAAGCAAATATTGATGGTGAACGCAACCCGTTTGACCCGAACCAGTTCTGCCTGTTTTGACCTGAAGCCAATTTGGCCCGACCCAACTCTCTCGTTTTGGCACTCATATGTGTAATTGAGATGGTTTTTGATGTTTGTATTTTTTATTATAATTGTATTGTGCAGGAAGTTGCAGCAGGAAAAGAGACGAAACAAGAGGAGACCCCAAAGAAAGAAGAGACCAAGTTCCAAGCCTTCACAGGGAAGAAATACTCCCTCAAGGGTTGAGACAGCGTTTGAATTTGTACCTGTTTTTATGTCTTTATTTGTACCTTTACATTCCTAAAACTACAATTTGTGATTATAGTTGACTACTTTCTTATTTATTATGCAACTCTTTTAAGTCTTTTCATTTAAAAAGTTATGTTTTTACAATTCTATTATGCTTTCAAGCCCCCAACTTTTTGGTCTTCAAATGCTTATCAACTTGATTTACAGTTTTCTTGAGTCTGGTTGGATTGATATTATCCTTGTCTTTGTTATGTTAGTGCACTTAAATTTGAAGCACCTGACCTCTTCCTTCTTGGTCCAGTTGTTTTCATCCTTGAGTTCTTCTACTTGAGCTCATTGCTTCATGAACCTGGTTTTCAACTTTTTTGTGCCTTATCAAATTACTCATTCTATGGTTTTGTGACAGACTGAAGAATTTCTTCCAAGTCTTTTTCTTTGGTGGTGAAAGGACTATGGGAAGGGACTTGAGACACATGATGTTTTTCTCTTTAAGTGGTCTTTGGTATATCATTTCTCTTAAATTTGTTCAAAAGAATGTAATATTGACTATAGCTTCATTGACTTTTTGTTTTTGCATTGATCCAAAAACTTTCATAATGACGAGTTTTAATCAATTTCTACTTTGCAAAATTTTCAGTAATTATAGTAAAAAAGAGTTTTTGCTATCAATTCCGTATACAAAGCAAATCAAGAACAGATCTCGAATATGAATTATTTGAAATACGCTGTTCCAACGACAATAACTATCTTGACAAATGATAAATTCAGTTGGGCTAAAAATAAAATTAAAACAATCAAAAGAATTTTTGTTCAAAAGTCTTATCTCTCTATCCAGACTAGTATCCCAGTGGCAGTGTCTAGTCTTGAATCTTGATCTTCAGAAGATGTAAGAGTTCAACGTATATCTAAAGCTTCTAGACTTGTCTTCAAAGGCTCTTAAGGGTGCTAGGGGCACCTTCGGGTTCATCGGGTAGCCCGGCCTCGGGTACACCGCCGTAAACCTTGCGGGTACCCGTGGCGGGTTCATGCATCGGATTAACATACCCGTGTGTTTGTGTGTTCGACAATGGTGTGAATTGATTGTTGGAGCCGTTGGGTAACTAGGGTTGTGCCCCCATCACATCCCTACTTGGGGTTTGATTTAGGTAAAAATGAGGTGACACTTCCTCATTAAACAAAGTCATTAGGGTACTTAGGGTTGTGCCTTTGAAATCATTTTTTTTTTTTTTGAAGACCATACTATGTAACTTTTATTTAATACTTTTACATTATTACAAATACAAAATGAAAACATAATATATTTTTATATTATTATTTATTCGGATGGTTTAACCACTATACAATATAATAATAAATTTCTGGTTTATAACAACGCATTTATGAGGAAGATGCAAGAGAATTAATAATCTTTTATTTTAATTTTTAGTAGATTTATATGAGCTCTTTCAAAACATTCAAACGTTTTTAAAACTATATTTATATCTTTCGTAGATGCAACTAAGAAAACTAATTTATATATTTTTTTTCAAAAAGATGTTAATTGTTTTACTTTCACCACCAATACATCTTGAACGTAAATCGTATTTCATGAATATGTATCTATCTAGTGTGATGTATGAAATAGTAGAGCGTTGGATTCTTTTTATTAGTCGGTCATGTCATATAGGCCCGAATTGGACATCCCATTGCTTCGATTTGAATGATCCGGAGAAAGCCTTATATAGATATCTAATATATCAAAAAGATGGACAATCAAACCTATTTCTCGATTCAATAGAAGCCCAAAGAGGTGAATAGGGTCCCAAATAACGAGAGATGTGTAAAAAGCAGGTCTGATTACGCCTATTCCTAATCTTAATGGAATGTAACGACGTAGGGATCCATATGTAAACATAGTATATATTTAGATACACTCAAATGACCCCTTCTCACAATGAGAATGTATATAACTCTATTCCGGTATGAAATGAACTTATAATCATAGAATCGACTTGATTATAGATTATAAGTTCATAACCCAAGCCCATTACCATTTTAGGCGGAACATATCTATTGATTCTTTGATTCTAGTTAGTAATCGGATTCATTGATATTGCTGGTATATTAGATGCTATCACACAGACAATCATACTCAATTCGATGGAATTGTTTGATCTTAAATGGGATCTTCTATAATTCCGCACGTGAGGGATTTTTTCTTGGTTTCGTCCAGTTATTAATAACTTGATCATTTTTAGATAATAGGAGATAGAACCGACGCTTGTAAGAAGTCCTATTAAAACCAAGAAATATTAGATGACACCCGTATTCTTCCCCCGTTATTACCTCCACCGCCGCCTCTGCCATAACTCTTATCAGATCTAAATACTACGTCGCCGCCACCAACTACTGGCGAATTCACTTCCTGTATAGGAATCGACGTTTCGTTTCTTACACGATGGATTCAGTAGTAATGAAGATTGAGAGAGAGTGGATGGAACACGTGTTATGTAGCAGAGACACGGGGACTACACGTGTGTCCTCTACACGCGTCACACAATGATTCTTTGGTTGTCCAATAAGAAAGCGAAAGGTGTCCTTACACTCTTCATGAAAGTTTTCTTTTAAAAGTTTTTATAATATCCATATAATTAAGCGTAATATGTAAATAAAACAATCATTTAAAGATCAAAACATAAATAAATTTAATCTATTCATTATTTAACCAAAACACGAGTCATAACTTTGAATAAAAACATAAATTACGGCCAAAAACAATTACAACTATTAATAATAATTAAAAACTGATAATATTGTTTTTACTATTTACAAAATCATTAATCTCTTCTTTAACTTTATAATAAAAGCATGTTTAATAAAATTAATTAAAGCTAGAGTCATGTTAATATTTTTACTTATAGTTAAAAGATATTATATTATATTTCTTTTTTAAAACTTGGAAGAAATTATTTATTTATTTAACTTTATTACTAACTAAACATTTGATAAATAGTTGATCAGTAGTAATTCACAAGTGGGTCTTATGGGCGACGGTTCCACATGTTTATTCATAAGTGGTTCTTATGAGCGGTGTTTTCACATGTTTATAACAAAACCGATGTACAAGAGATTGCTTCAAAGATAGAGATGAATGTCACTTGAAGATTCAAATATTATTTTCTGTTAATTTTAACCGAGCTAAAATTCAATAATTATTTTGATTTCAACTTACTGTACATTATGAACCCTATTTAAAAAGAAAACCGAGTGAACAGTAGCAAATCAATTAGTTTCTGTCACATAATATTTTTTTTTTACATTTTTATTTTTAATCTTATAGTATATATAATATACGTTTTTAGCACGTTTCATTTTCTATTATTTCTTTTTACTTTAATAACTTTCGTTCGTTAACTTTTTCCAAAATACGGAGTGCGCAGCTATTTGTAGTTCTTTTTCAACGTTCGGATATAGTTTTTTTTTAAAACGGAGTTATATTTAAAATCAAGTTTTTTTCGTTGCCTATAGCGAGTGACGTTACCGTTGTGGTACCGTTACGAGCCGAACCTATTATAGGCGAACGACATCATTGTAGATATTTCTATTATCGGAATCCGTATCGGTATTCTCCTTATGGTTTTTGACGACCCGAAACATTAATTTTTTTAATTTGTTTTTTCCATTTTTTATCATTTAGTTTTATGTTTCCTTTCTATTAACATTGTTTTTACCGTTGCGCGTACGTTTTCGTTTAAGTTTTATTAACGATGAGTCCGACACCGTTTTCTATGATAACTATCGTTTGTTAAGTTTTTTTAGATAACAGAATGCGCAATTTTCTTAAATTTTTTTTCTCAACGTTCTAGACTAAGTTCTATTCAAATTCGAGTGTTTTTTTTATCGTACGATATAACGAGTATGCGATTCAATGTAAAAACTAGTTACATAACAAATCCAGTTTGTGAAATATTTACATTTTACATAATTTTCTTCAATTCTCTCACATTTAACATTTTATTTGCTCTCAATCGGGCATCCACTTGCATCTAGGGTTTAAGCGGCGATGGCGACGGCGATGCAGCGATGGGGCATGACGGCGAAACGATTACTTCTGACGGCTGAGCAACGGTACGCTTTCTCATCACTATCCCCAACGCCGGCTCCGTCACCTGTCCTGCGCGGGAGGGGGGATAAGAGGACGAAGAGGGGAAAGATTTTCAAAGGATCGTATGGAAACTCGAGGCCAAAGAAGGAGAAGAAGATTCAACGAATCAAGGACAAGCTGGAGGTCCCCAGGTCAACTCCATGGCCTCTTCCTTTTAAACTTATCTGATCTCTATTATTAATTTCGAAAATTTGACATAGTTTATCGTTCCAACAAATAATCCACTTGTGTTTTTTTTTGTTTTTTTGTTGATGATTTCAAATTGAATAGCTAGCTGCTCATTTTGATTTAGAAATTGGATCAGAATGGGATAATTAAAAACTGTTGTTAAATTGGTTTAGTAACCTAAAAGATGTTGAATTTTGGTTTCATGATGGTTGGTGGATATTAGAAACCTACACTGTATTTGGAAGTACAAACTTTTTGGTTATAAGTTGAAATCTTATCTATAATTACCCGAACCGATGAGTTAGACATTTCATATAAACCAGACTGGTTAATGCAGGTGAACATTGAACCTCTTAGGGTTGGTTATTGACTCTTGAACTGGGGCCGGGCCATCTTTGTTGGATCTAGGAATGGCTGAAACCTGTTTCTGCAACTGTAATTAGCTAGGTTACTTATGCTTTTAAATATTTGAATGATAAAACTGAACATAAGGAACAGAATTGAACATAACTGTAACAAACATAGAACATGAAAGATTGATGAAACACCACACCGAGCTCACGTACTCATATCATAATTCTACTCATGGCGTGTAGACCCAAATGTGTTGTTCGTTGACATCTGACAGACCGCCTTCTATCAGAAATAATAATGTTTTGTGAGTACGCATGACTCACACCGCCACAAATGTTTTCATGCCATTGAATGTAACACCCACGTTTTATATAAAAAATAGGATAATTTGCCATGTTGTCACTAGCATACATGTCAAGTTATATATATTATGTGTAAACTTTCTAATTTGCACAAAGGCAAATAAATTTACAGTAATTAGGCAATTTAGCTAAAAGAGTGAATATCTTGGTTTAAACACACAATTAGCACCTTGATCACCACATTATTGCTATCAAACACCTATCACCATCAATAAGTGATTATTTCATATTTCGGTGTCCAATAACATTTTAAGTTACAAGACCAAATTCCTAAATTATGATCATGATATGTGTCTCTTCCATGCATGCAGATTCTTAGTTATAATTTAGTATTTCATCTGTTCCTGTTTACTGCTATTTCTCTAGTTTCCGCTTTATTTTCATATGTTAGTAGGCTAGTGGTTGGTTGATACTATTTACAATTCGGTTCATACGTATGGCTATATATCATTAGCCAGTAGATTTGTTTGAGTTTGTGCCTTCATCTTCTTTCTGATCCTTCTGTTCTACTTTCTTTGCTTCCCTCCTGTTAGTGTTGCAAAAATCGGCGATTAATCGCTAATCGGAGAATCACCTTGGAATTTTCATGTAATCGGTCCACTAATCGCTAAGCGGTCCAAATCGGCCCAACAATGTTTTTTTCATTTACCACTTATTCTTTGATAAAATTACAATTTTCATCCTCAAAGTTATAGTTTTAACAAGACTGACCAAGACTTTTACATATTTTTTTCATTTATCATATACTTTTTAATAAAATTACAAGTTTCATCCTCAAAATTATAGTTTTAACAAAATTGACCAAGATTTTAACACATGTGTGCATCAAGATTTTGTACATATAGGTTTTTAGGCTGTACATGAATATTTTTATATATTAAAACATATATATAGCTAATTTTTTTGTAAATAATTCTAAAAACATATAAAGTTCCAATCCGATTAATCCCGGTTAATCGCTAGTCGGTATCCCATCGACCGACTAGCGTCTACCGATTTTTACATGACATTTTTACAACAGTGCCTCCTGTTAATACACATCAGATCATTTCTTAATAATTGTATGTATAAATGTGGGGCTTGATTATTCTTTTAAAAGTTCAATCTTTTTGACCCATTTTCTTCTTTTTACATAAAAATTGACTTTATATCCTTCTTTTACCATTCTTTTGATTGAGAATCACTAAAATACTTATTTTAAGCTTTCAAAACAAATGGCCAATTAGGTTAACTATTTCTCAAATTTGACAATTGCTGTCAAAATCGTCAATTGAAATTCAATGGTGGTTTTTTTTATCATTTGTAAGCAACAAACATGATTATCAACATCAACTTCCTTTTGAAAAAACGCACAATATGACAAAATTCACTAGAAATCTTATATATGCATACACTTGGATTATTAGAATAACCAAAATCGAACATCTTAAGCATGTCAGGAATACTCAATATGGGTAGTGTTAGGTTGTAGGATGCCAAAGTTTACTCAAAATTCATTTATCAAACATTGAGCAAAAAACTTACAACACCTCAAGGATTGGAGCCTAGGGTTCAAAATACTTGCAACTAAAGGTTTTGGAGACCTTCAATAGAGGTAAGAATACCAAATTAAATAGTTTATCTTCAACTTGTGAGATTTCATATGTTTCGATTTTGTGACAATATTGGGTATTAAGACTAACTGCCTTTAGTTTTTTTGTTAAGTTGGATTGAAATTACCAAAATACCTTTAGTATTAATAAAAATAAATAAACAAAAATATTATTAAAAATAAAAGTTAATTACATGTCATCGAAGTGATAACGGTTGTCGCATTACCTCTACCTCTAATATATCTCAGAACTTCAAGTGGAGACTTGGTCGATACAAGTTAGTGAATATCTTTGACATTTTGTAGTTCATTTTCTCGATTCGTTTATCACCAAACTTATCTTTAGTAAATTCTCACCTCATGGTTTGGCTTTTGTTGACTTTATGTTCACTTGAGAACTTAAATTTATTGCACCAGTTAAGAATTTCATCCCCAAAATATGAAAATAACAATCCCCTGTAGTTAGTTACAATAAAAATTGGGATGTGTAACAAGTGTGTCTATGCTACATCCAAAGGTAATTATAGTTTTGAGTAAAGGGATACAAAACATATTAACAAATACAGAACATATATATAGAATACGCCAATCCCCTACACGTCTAAACATGTAAGGGGCTGTTTGGTTCATTCAAAACTGAACCATTAAGAGATCTAAATTGTTCAACATGGTTTCTGTGCTGAACCATTAAGAGGCTGAATGAACTATTAAGAGGTTGGCAAAATCTGAAACAAACACCTCATACCTCTGACCGATTCAGAGGTAGCCTCTTAATGGAATCATTAAGAGGCTATCAAAAAGCACCTAAGTGTTTTATGGACATCCTGACGTAAGAAACATGCGATAATGTGTACAAGACCACTAAACCGTATGCCATGTGTATCAAAACTAAAATCCAGTTCCAAACAGTAATATAGTAAAATAATGAAACTACTGGATCAAAGATTATGTAACATATGCGAATAGATATGATTAGGTAACATATGCGAATAGATATAATATCTAAACACAAATAATATAAGATGTGTACTACGATAAATTCGTAGAAGGATAGAAGACACTTGCCTTAAGCAAGTTCTACAATATCTAGGTGAGAAACCGTATAGGTTGAATAAAGAAAATATTAAATAGTTAGTAGTAAAGATTTACTAATTATAAAATGATATTTTAAGATAAAACATGGTTGAAATTACTTTAAATAGTTTACTAATTATATTTGCGATTGAAATGTCGGGATTGAGAAAATAAAAAAAAATTCTTGGGCTCCAACATAAAGATTTAATAACTTTTAACCATAATAATATGTGTAATTTGTAGATGTATAAATTGTCTAAAATTTTCACGTGAGAAGTCGCATCTCAATTTCGGTTCTATTTTAAGGTCTACCAATTATAAAACTATTTCTTGCCAATAATTTCATATTTATTTTTTCCTAGCTATATTATAATTATTATTTCATAAATTTTATCACTTAGAGTTTTATAATTTCAAATGGGTTTATTTATTCTTTACATTTCTAAAACTAATATGTATTCATTATATATGTTTAGGTAATGTGGTCAATGAAAAGCTACCAATAAAACCCTTATTCTTTGTTTTCAATTTAATTTTCTATTTCTTCCAAATGATGGCTTTAACGGGTTGGTTAAAGCTTTTGGTGCCTTTGTTGGATTGATCTTAGGTCACACGTTCGATCCTTGTTTCAATAAATTTATTTTTCTTTTGTTTTTTTTTGTTTTTAGATTTGCTATTTTTTTAGTTTCATTACTTTTTTTTAATTATTAAGCCGCAATGTATGAGGCATAATACTTTTTCCTATCTATGGTTCAATCTCCAAAACCGATCCACTTCAAATTCGTACGTTTCTTTTATGTACTTAAGCATGTTAGTGTCACCGCCACAACGTGCGTAACTATGTTCGCAAACACGCCCTTACCCATGTTAGTGTCATCGTATGACTTCACCGCGACACGAGGGTCTTAACGTTTAAACTTTGGTTTTTGTTAAGAGTTTATGCCTCCGCTGCAACGTGCGAGTATAATGCAGTTGTTTTTTTATATAAGGTCTTAAATATTAGCGATGCTCTAACTGCAACGCGTGAGTTTACTTAATGCTTTTGATTTCTTTTATACAAAGTTTTGAAGACGTTGATTGATTTCACGGTTTAACGAGCCACAACATGTAAATGTTTTGTTTCTTTTACTTTATTCTAATTTATTTCATGAATTTGGCAAATGCTGACATAACATGAACGCGCAATAACTGAGTCCTGTTTATGTTGCAACGTGCGAGGCGAGTCACAACGTGTGGGGAATCGACATATTTATTTTTATTAATGTTTGGTTCAACGCCGCCGCCGTCTTTACACTAGTATACAATTATTTACCAATGTCGGTGGTGGACTCATTGGTAGTGTTCACTTACTACATGTCACTATGCATGATGTACAACAGTTTAATGTGTGGATCCTTTGTTTTTTTTTCTCTATGTAAAACTAAGAAATAACAATTGGTTTCCAAAAATGAAACTTAGCCCAGTTGTTAATTTTCTCACCTTTCATCTGGATTCCTACTTGCCGCTAGAGGTGTCAAACTGGGTTTTTTTGCCAAACCGCACCGGGTTGTAACCCAAGTATGTTTGGTCAAAATTGGTCAAAATCGGGTTGAAACCTAACCGGTTCGGGCCGGGCTTGGTTTGAGGGTAGGGTGAAGCCGACCCTATCCGATGTGGAGTGGGTCAGGATTGGACCGACTCGGGTCGGGTTGAACTGGTTTAGGTTTTTCAATTTCTAGTTGTAGTTTAAACAAGAATACAACTTTTCGTAGTATTAATGATGATGTAATTTTCCTTTTAAGTAATGAATGTGATGTTTCCTCTTCTAATGTATATATTCCTTCATTAGAAAAGAATTGTTTTGGCAAGTTTATGATGGAAGAAATTCCAACATACACTCATTTGAAGGATGAAACATCCTGCAGATTTGATAATCAAAAAGAATCCAATTTCCAGTCATCAAGTGAATCAGAGTCTCAAACATCAGAAGAATCTGAAACACAAAGTGATTCAGAAACTTCAACATCTGATTATGAAAGTTGTGAAGAAGAAGTTGACATGTCTCAAATGTTTCCCTATAAACTTCACAAATCAACAAGGGATGAGGAACGTATGGTTATCACTATAGAAAATGATGTGATTGAGCAACCAAGAGGCCGTGATCTTTAAAAAAATCAATACAAAGCATAAAGAAAATTGTAAAGATAAAAAACCAAGACAGCAGAAAATCACAACAAAACCATCATCATCACGACAATCTCCCGTTAGAATAATGGTTTGGGTAAAAATGATAAACAAGATAATGCAACAAGTAATTTCTTCAAAAACAACATTGGAGTTTTAAAAACCAATATAAAAAATTTTGCTTGTTTTTGGAAATTGAAAACTGATGTGAGAAGAACAAATTATGATAGGCCCAAGTTGAAACAAACTTTGGGTACCCATTTCTCACTAATTCCTCTCTTCGTGACAGAATAATCCCAGGAGGCCTATCGACAACCATTGATGTGACACCCGACATTTCAGGTCAATATCCGTACACATTATAAACAAGTTTACATTATAATTATTTTTGTGATTTATTTAATTTCACAAACAAGGACATTAAGGTCTAACAAAAACCGTACATGGTCTCGTTTTATATTTTGGTAATTCTAGGAGTTACCGGTTCGCATACCAGTATAACCCGGCTAAATACGAACGTCACTTTTAGGTATTTGTACTTACAAATAATCACCTCAACGGATTATACAATCCAAGATTTCAATGTTTTTCTTTAACGAGCCATAAACGTATTAAATTTATAATACCGCGGAGAACCTAACCGAATTAAATTACCCTTTTGAAACTCTAAGTAATATTAATACACTTAAAACTAATTGTTTGAAAATTTACCCCAAACCACTTTTATTGACTTTCTCGGCAGGAAGCCAGAGAAAACCCACACCCCCTTACTCGACCCATACCACGCCTGAGAAAACTCAGATATAACCATACTCACTTCAATCACTTTTCTCATAATTCCTTTCATCACTCTCATTTTCATACGGCAAACGTTTCCATTCTCTTCGAATTCGATGTCAAGTTTCAAGGTGAAATTCACTTTATTTCGGTATTTGAAGAAGGATTTCAAGTGTTTTAAAGAAAATTCTACAAAAGAGTCAAGACCATTCTCTGTTTTCTCTCATCATCATCGTCACTGTTTTAAGGTAAAAACTCAATACTATCCACTTTATTTTCTTTAAAACCGTAGCTAAACTTACAACTCATTTAAACGCAAGTAAGAAAAGTGTGCCAAATTCAAGATTTAAAACATAAATATGCAGGACTGATTCTGTCAAACAGAAGCCCAGTAATCGAAACTAGGAGTTTCGATACCAGTTAACTCAATCGAAACTATAGTTTCGATACTTATCACTCAATCGAAACTAGGTAGTTTCGATACCTGTCTACTCAAAGTTTCGATACCTATTGACCAATCGAAAATAGGTAGTTTCGATACATATTGCTCAAATCGAAACTAGGAAGTTTCGATATCTAATCTGCACAATCGAAACTAGGAAGTTTCGACAACTGTCCTACTCAATCGAAACTAGGTAGTTTCGATACCCAACTACTCAATCGAAACTAGGAAGTTTCGACACTCAATTGCCCAATCGAAACTATGAAGTTTCGATACCTGTGTCAGTCCCCTTTTGGGCAGTAACTAAGATCTGTTTTATAACGAAACAAGTGTTGAACAACTAAGAGGATATTTTAAACAAAAGCAACCAGATTTACAAAGCCGGTGAACAATTTGCAATATAAGACGTTCGGTCTTAACACAATTTACCCTTGGTATCTAGGGTACGAATAGTCAAGGTTGACTACAACAAGTATCATTACAAGTATACACAAACTCAAGGTGAGTTTCACGGCCCCTTTTTACTGTTTTCAATATTTGGGGGAAAAACATATTTACAACTATTTTATGGGATAACAAGAGAATAAGGCACGACTTTTATGTTTACATGAGATGAGAACAACAAGTGAGGCCGCTAAAGTCCCCTGGAACAATGTAGTAACCATTAACTGTAGCCTAGGGTCCTATGAATAGTACTATGGAGAGTGACGTCTCCCGGTCATGGTTAGTCGCGCTAACCACAATCTGGAGGATTTATGGCCGCATAGAACCGGATAACGAAATTAGGGGCGTGTACAATTGTCAAGATTTGGTTACGCCTCATGTATGAACATATTATTTGTATTCCTAACTAGTTTACAAATGGGTCAACAATTCTTATTCTGTTTATCCCATGTACCTGAAACTGTTTACGAACAATTGAATTTTTCAAAGAACTGTTTGATTAAACTTGTGAACTCACCAACCTAGTGTTGACAATTTTAAGTATGTTTTTCAGGAAATTGAACGTGATCGCAAGGTTAGCAATGTAGGATACATGCATGCACGATGGATACAACTTTTGGGGGATTTCTCTTGTATAACTCATTGTAATGGAGTCATATTTGCGAAATCTTCACTTTTTGTAAACTCAATTTACATTTTGGAATGTAAAACTTTAAACTTAATTTATGTATCCATTTATCATGTATGTGTTTGCAGTAATCATATGCTTTGGAAACCATGTCACGTTACGCCTCGCGTTTCCGCCTTGTCGAGGGTGTGACAGATTGGTATCAGAGCCATTGATTATAGCGAACTAGGAGTCTAAAAACCGAACCTAGTCTATAATTTAAATGACTCACTGAGACGTTTTTCATTGCATATGCATTTCACAACTTATCATCATATAGTACGGATATCGTAGACACTGAATATCGTCACACACTAACCCCATTTCGACTTCAGACCCATGGCACCCAAAAGAAGGACACCGCGTGACACTACTGGTGAAAACAACACGACGATTTCTGCAGAAGTTGAGCAACTCATATCCCAACGTGTAGCCGCCGCCTTGGAGCAGTACGAAGCCAATCGGAATAACGTCGGAGGAAATGGTAGTGGTAGCAGAGGAGGTGCAGGAGGCAGTGGCACTACTGGAGGTTCTGGAGGTAATAGGATGTGTAAACACCTCTGTAACACAGTCGCGATCTAAGATAACAACATTATTAAAATATTGACTTGTGACTCTACAGATGCTTCGAACAAGAAGTGCACTTATAAGGATTTTCTATCCTGCAACCCTCGCAACTTCAATGGCACCGAGGGTGCAGTAGGCCTGATGAGGTGGATTGAGAAGATGGAATCTGTAATTGACATTAGTGAATGCACGGCTGACTGTGTGGTGAAATATGCCACTTGCACACTTGCTGACAAAGCATTAACCTGGTGGAATTCTCAGATGAAAACCTTGGGAAGGCAGACTGCCTACCAGCTATCTTGGGATGATCTAAAAGCCATGATGATCGAGGAGTACTGTCCTCGAAATGAGTTGCAAAAGATCGAATCTGAAATGTGGAATTTACAAATGATAGGAGATGATGTGGCTGGTTACACTGACTGATTCAATGAGTTAGCAAGTTTGGTTCCACACATGGTTACCCCAGAATACAAGAAGGTTGAAAGATACTTGTGGGGTCTCACACCTCAAATCCGAAGCATGGTGACTTCATCGAACCCTATGGATGCCAAGAGCGCTATAACTCTAGCATTCAAGCTAAGGGATAATGCTGTGCGTGACGGTTTGTTTGAGAAGAAGGAGACCGAGGAAGGAAGGTCTGGGGAAAAGAGGAAATGGTTTGGAAAGCTAAGTAATCAAAACAAGAATCAAACTTACAAAAGATCTGGAACCATGAAAGCCTATGCTGCCAACATTGAAGGACAAAATGGATACCTTGGAACACTACCGAAGTGTGACAAATGTGGGTATCATCACAGTGGAAGGTGTATCCAGTGTGGAAAATGTAAAAAGCATGGGCATCTAGCCCATAACTGTTGGAACAATGCGAACCCTAATAAGACCAATCAAGTAGCAGGAAAGGTCAACCCAGGAACAGAAAGGATGAATCAGGGATGCTTTGAGTGTGGAGATCCAAAGCACTTTAGAAAAGACTGTCCAAAGTTGAAGAACCGAAACGACAATCAGGTTCGTGGAAGAGCGTTTGTGATGGGGGCTGGTGACACACGACAAGATCCGAACATTGTCACTGGTACGTTCCCGATAAATAATCACTATGCCTCTATACTTTTCGATACGGGTGCTGATATGAGTTTTGTGTCAAATGACTTTAAGTCCCTACTCGGTATTAAGGCCAGCAAACTAGAACAAAAGTATACAATTGAATTAGCAAACGGGAAATTAATTAAAACTGGGGAAGTCATTCAAGGTTGTACCTTATGTCTTAAAAACCACACATTTAGTATAGATCTGTTACCTGTTGACTTAGGAAGCTTTGACGTTGTTATTGGCATGGATTGGTTGTCAAAGAATCACGCCGAGATTGTTTGTTTTGAGAAGATTGTTCATATTCCTCTTCCGAACGGAGAAGTTCTTTCGGTTCAAGGTGAGAAGAGTGGAGTGACATTGAGGATGATAAACTGCATGAAAGCTCGTAAGTACCTACGTAAAGGCTATTGCGTATTCCTGGCACACGTCATCGAGAAGAAACCCGAGAAACGTCGACTTGAAGACATACCAATCGTTAAAGATTACCCCGAAGTTTGTCCTGAAGACTTACCTGGATTACCACCACCGAGGCAAGTCGAATTCCGAATCGACTTGGTACCAGGAGCCGCACCGGTTGCACGGTCACCGTATCGACTAGCACCTTCTGAAATGCAGGAATTATCAAATCAACTCCAAGAGTTTCTTGATAAAGGTTTCATAAGACCGAGTTTCTCACCTTGGGGAGCTCCGGTCCTATTCGTAAAGAAAAAGGATGGAACCTTTAGGATGTGTATTGATTACCGAGAATTAAACAAACTGACAATCAAAAACCGATATCCTCTGCCTCGAATAGACGATTTGTTTGATCAACTACAAGGTTCTAGTTTCTATTCTAAAATTGATTTACGATCAGGGTATCATCAACTGAAAATTCAGGAAGAAGATATACCAAAAACGGCTTTTAGGACTCGTTACGGTCACTACGAGCTCCTAGTTATGCCATTTGGTTTGACGAACGCACCAGCTGTTTTCATGGATCTCATGAACCGCGTGTGCAAGCCGTACTTGGATAAATTCATGATTGTGTTTATCGATGACATATTAATATATTCACGAACCAAGGAGGATCATGAACATCATCTGAAATTAATTTTGAAACTACTCAGAAACGAGAAACTTTACGCTAAATTCTCTAAGTGTGAGTTTTGGATCCGAGAAGTGCATTTTCTTGGACACGTCATCAACAAGGAAGGAATTCACGTTGATCCATCAAAAATTGAAGCGATCAAAAACTGGGAAGCACCAAAGACTCCGACAGAAGTGCGTCAATTTTTGGGTTTGGCTGGCTATTACAGACGATTCATCAAGAATTTTTCAAAGATAGCCTTGCCTTTAACCACATTAACCCAGAAAGAAAAGAAGTATGATTGGAGTGACAAACAAGAGTCAGCTTTTCAATTACTGAAGCAGAAGTTGTGTAGTGCACCAATCTTATCCCTTCCTGAGGGAATCGACAACTTTGTCGTATACTGCGATGCATCACACCAAGGACTTGGTTGTGTGTTAATGCAAAGAGACAAAGTCATCGCATATGCCTCACGACAGCTAAAAGTGCACGAAAAGAATTATACGACCCATGACTTGGAGTTGGGCGCAGTTGTGTTTGCACTCAAGATTTGGAGACTTTATCTTTACGGTACAAGATGCACTATCTTTACTGATCACAAGAGTCTTCAACATATCTTCGATCAAAAGGAACTGAACATGAGACAACGTCGTTGGGTAGAACTACTAAACGACTATGATTGTGATATCAAGTACCATCCCGGAAAAGCCAATGTCGTAGCAGACGCCTTAAGTCGCAAGGAACGAGTTAAAACTCTTCGTGTTCGTGCCCTAGGATTAACAATTCATACGAGTCTCACGACTCAAATCCGGACGGCACAACAAGAGGCGATCAAAGAAGAAAACATGCAGAATGAAGCACTACGTGGAATGATCAAACAATTGGAGACTAAGTCAGATGACACTTTATACTTCATGAATAGAACTTGGGTGCCATGTATTGGTAACTTACGGGAGTTGGTTATGGATGAAGCCCATAAGTCCCGGTACTCCATTCACCCAGGATCAGATAAGATGTATAAGGATCTAAAAGAATTATATTGGTGGCCCAATATGAAAGGAGGAATTGCTATTTATGTCGGTAAATGCCTGACATGTTCAAAGGTAAAGGCAGAACATCAGAAACCGCCGGGATTGTTACAACAACCCGAGATACCTCAATGGAAATGGGAACAAATTTCTATGGATTTCATCACGAAGTTACCCAGGACGTCCAGCGGTTATGACACAATATGGGTAATTGTCGATCGATTGACAAAATCGGCTCATTTTCTACCTATCAAAGAGACGGATAAAACCGAGAAACTTGCAAAGCTTTATATCAAGGAAATTGTGGCTAGGCATGGAGTGCCAATTTCTATTATCTCTGATAGAGACAGCAGATTCGTGTCTAGAATCTGGAAATCGTTACAAGAAGCCTTAGGCACGCGCCTAGACATGAGCACAGCCTACCATCCACAAACGGACGGTCAAAGTGAAAGGACTATTCAAACATTCGAAGATATGCTCCGTGCGTGTGTAATTGATTTCGGAGGAAATTGGGATACTCATTTACCATTGGCGGAGTTTTCCTATAATAACAGTTACCACACGAGCATCAAAGCAGCTCCGTTTGAAGCTTTATATGGTCGTAAATGCCGCTCACCGCTATGTTGGGCGGAAGTTGGTGAAAAACAATTGACAGGCCCTGAGATTGTCCAGGAAACCACTGATAAGATCTTCAAAATTAAGGACCGTCTAAAAGCGGCCCGAGACAGACAGAAGAGCTATGCTGATAACAGACGGAAACCATTAGAATTTCAAATTGGTGACCGAGTAATGTTAAAAGTCTCACCATGGAAATGCGTTGCAAGGTTTGGTAACCGTGGTAAGCTCAACCCTAGATACGTTGGACCGTTTGAAATACTGGCTAGGGTTGGCCCTGTAGCTTACAAGCTCAAGTTGCCACAAGAACTAAGCAATGTACATGATACGTTTCATGTATCAAATCTCAAGAAGTGTCTATCAGACGAGACTTGGATCATACCGCCTGATGAAATTCACATTGATGATAAACTTCACTTTATCGAGGAACCGATTGAGATTTCAGACTGGAAAGTTCAAAAGCTGAGACGTAGTCGGATCAAACTGGTTAAAGTACGTTGGAACTCAAAACGTGGTCCTGAGTATACATGGGAACGAGAGGACCAAATGAAAACAAAATACCCATCCTTGTTTAAGGATACACCAGTTCAAGCTGACACGAATTGAATTTCGGGACGAAATTCTTTTAACAAGGGGAGAATGTGACACCCGACATTTCAGGTCAATATCCGTACACATTATAAACAAGTTTACATTATAATTAATTTTGTGATTTATTTAATTTCACAAACAAGGACATTAAGGTCTAACAAAAACCGTATATGGTCTCGTTTTATATTTTGGTAATTCTAGGAGTTACCGGTTCGCATACCAGTATAACCCGGCTAAATACGAACGTCACTTTTAGGTATTTATACTTACAAATAATCACCTCAATGGATTTTACAATCCAAGATTTCAATGTTTTTCTTTAACGAGCCATAAACGTATTAAATTTATAATACCGCGGAGAACCTAACCGAATTAAATTACCCTTTTGAAACTCTAAGTAATATTAATACACTTAAAACTAATTGTTTGAAAATTTACCCCAAACCACTTTTATTGACTTTCTCGGCAGGAAGCCAGAGAAAACCCACACCCCCTTACTCGACCCATACCACGCCTGAGAAAACTCAGATATAACCATACTAACTTCAATCACTTTTCTCATAATTCCTTTCATCACTCTCATTTTCATACGGCAAACGTTTCCATTCTTTTCGAATTCGAAGTCAAGTTTCAAGGTGAAATTCACTTTATTTCGGTATTTGAAGAAGGATTTCAAGTGTTTTAAAGAAAATTCTACAAAAGAGTCAAGACCATTCTCTGTTTTCTCTCATCATCATCGTCACTGTTTTAAGGTAAAAACTCAATACTATCCACTTTATTTTCTTTAAAACCGTAGCTAAACTTACAACTCATTTAAACGCAAGTAAGAAAAGTGTGCCAAATTCAAGATTTAAAACATAAATATGCAGGACTGATTCTGTCAAACAGAAGCCCAGTAATCGAAACTAGGAGTTTCGATACCAGTTAACTCAATCGAAACTATAGTTTCGATACTTATCACTCAATCGAAACTAGGTAGTTTCGATACCTGTCTACTCAAAGTTTCGATACCTATTGACCAATCGAAACTAGGTAGTTTCGATACATATTGCTCAAATCGAAACTAGGAAGTTTCGATATCTAATCTGCACAATCGAAACTAGGAAGTTTCGACAACTGTCCTACTCAATCGAAACTAGGTAGTTTCGATACCCAACTACTCAATCGAAACTTGGAAGTTTCGACACTCAATTGCCCAATCGAAACTATGAAGTTTCGATACCTGTGTCAGTCCCCTTTTGGGCAGTAACTAAGATCTGTTTTATAACGAAACAAGTGTTGAACAACTAAGAGGATATTTTAAACAAAAGCAACCAGATTTACAAAGCCGGTGAACAATTTGCAATATAAGACGTTCGGTCTTAACACAATTTACCCTTGATAACTGGACAAGGCAATTTGTCAAATGGAACGTTGACACTCGAGAAGGTTAACCTTGTGCCTGAGTTATGTTATAATTTGCTTAGTGTATCACAAATTTGTAATAAACAGTTAGCAGTGCTATTTAACGAGTTTGCATGTCTTTTTCTGAAGCCTGGTTTCACCATACCTAAAGAATTATCATGATGCGTACACCGAGGAAAAACAACACTTACATTGTCAACATGAATGAAGCTGTTCCATCTAGTTCTATGTCTTGTTTATTGTCTAAGGCTTCTGATTCAGATTCGTTTCTTTGGCATAGACGATTGGGACACGTCAATTTTAAACATATGAATAGACTTGTAAAACAGAATTTAATTCGGGTTTAAAAAGCAAACAACATAAAAAAATCGCATATGCCAATGACTCTGAATTTCATTAATGCACCTTTGTAGTTGTTGCGTATGGATTTATTTGGTCCAATTAGTGTAAAAAGCATATCTAAAAAGTCTTATTGTCTGGTTGTGACAGATGATTACTCCAGATACCCTTGGGTGAACTTTCTGGTTGCAAAGAGTGAAACAACTGAAACCTTGAAGAGTCTTCTAACTAAGTTGGAGAACATCTACAATCATAATGTTAAGACTATCAGAAGTGACAATGACACTAAGTTTCGTAATCAAATCTTTGATTCCTTTTGTGCCAGCAAAGGAATTCAAAGACAATTCAGTGTAGCAAGGATGCCACAACAAAATGGGGTTGCTGAGCGAAAGAATCGTACTTTGATTGAGGCTGCCCGTACTATGTTGGTTGATTCAAAGTTGTCGATTATCTTATGGGCAGAAGCAGTAAATACTGCATGTTATGTTCTGAATCGTGTACTGGTGGTTAAAGCTCATGGCAAGACTCCATATGAATTATTTCTCCAAAGAAAACCGTTTATTGACTTCTTCAAGTCCTTCGGGTGTTCCTGCACATTGTTAAACTTGCAGGATAAACTACCTAAGTTCGGTGATGTAGGCGATGAATGCTTCTTTCTTGGATACTCATCTTCTCACAAAGCTTATCGGGTGTATAAAAATTTGTACAAAGACCGTCCAAGAGTCATATTATGTTGATTGGCAAGAATCAAATAATACAAACACCGGTACTGGACCTGACTGGTTTTATGATGTAGATGTTATTTTCAACTCATTCAATCTGCCATCATTGCCTGTTTCTCAAGAATCTATTTCAAATCAAGAAGAAGATTACCGAGTTGATTTTGTGCCACTTTCAACATGGTTAACGACAAGAGTAGTTGCCCGGTGATTCCTCCTCTGAATAATCAAGAATCTTATCCAAGATCTGAAGTTAATCTGACTAATCAAAACGAAGAATCTGGTGGTGTACATCTTGATGAAACAATTTCCAATAACACAAATATTGTTTCTCCTGTTTAAGATGATACAAATGATCCCTCTGTTACTAATTCAATTGATGCAGATAATGTTTCATTTTCTCAAACAAATTTGATTATACCAGATCATCATCTTTCAAGTTTACCAACTTACACGGAAGTACCAACTTACACGAAAGTTCAGTCGTGTCCGCATTTAAGGATCTTAACCAACCGTCCATTGGAGAATTTTATTGCCTTAATCACTGAAGGCGTTTAAATGAGAAGCATGTCAGGGGTAATCAGTGAATGCATGTTGTTGATGCATTTTGTGTAACAATAGCTTGTAGGTTTTTGTTATGTCTTTCTATATGTAATCGTTTGTATTTTGTCAAATTCTACTTTGAATGTAAGATAAACCAGACAGTTTCGCTCTAGCGAAACTGTGTGATAGGGTCTACTAGTTTCGCTGGTAGCGAAACTAGTTAGTTTCTCCTGTTTTATTTTTATCTTCTATAAATAGGTAGCTTGTTTGATTTCTTAGTATGCATGTATAAGAGCTTTGATCTAAGAGAACTCATTGTACAAGTTTGCCTATTGAATAGAAGACCGGTTTATTTACATTCTTGTTTGATACGTGATGGATCATTGTTCGATTAGGATTCCGCACTATCGTTCGGTTGATTACACGCTGTCTCTAGAGATCCAAGTTAGAGGACCTACAAGTGGTATCAGAGCTTTTGCTCTTGATTTTGGAGTCGAGACTGCCTGTTTTCGTTGATATTCTTCTACTTGATCACGTATTACTTGATTGTATGGCAGTTTTTCATGTTCTTGGAGTTTTCTTTCCTTTTGGAGTTGATTAGAGTGGATTTTGGACGAAATTGGATTGTTTGACTCCAAAGGATTTGTTATTTTGTGTTTTTGTCAAGATCTATCGGAGTAGTTTTGATCAATTTCTAATGGAAATGGAGTTTCTTTAATTTTTGGACCTTTTTTTTGCTGAAGTTTGTTGCATTTTCCCTCTAGATCGTGTTCTTCAGATTCTGTTCAGCTCGTCCGACGAAACTATTTTCAGCGAAACTTCCTTAGTTTCGCTAGCTGTTACTTTCTGATACATTCGCTTGATTTGCTGTAGCGAAATTGTAATTAGTTTCGTTTGTTATTCCTTAGCGAAACTATCCATAGATTCGCTTGTCCTTCTTTAGCGAAACTGTCATTAGTTTCGCTTGCTTCAGTCTAGCGAAACTATACTTTTTTCCTTGATTCAAGATTTCATCATGTCTTCCAATCCTCAACAAATTGCAACAATGTTGAATTATGATAATGAGATTGGAACTCCCAACAAGCCACCGAGGCTTACATTTTTGGCTGATTATTCGAACTGGCGAGATATGTTTGAAGCGTTTGTTTCATATGTGGACAGTAGTTTGATGATACCAATAAGTGAAGGCTACAGTCATCCAACCTTTACCTTTATGGGACGTAATGACACTCCTAAGCCGATTACTCAGCTGAATGATGAAGAGAGAAAAGCTTATGACAGAGAAAAGAAGGTGCATGCTTCGTTATCCATGTGTTTGCCCAAAGAGATATTTCACAGCTTTCGTAAGTTCAAGACTTCTAGAGAGTTATGTGAGGCCTTATAGAAAAGATGTGAAGGCAATTTTGATCTAAAGAAGAGCAGGAAAAGTTTGCTGAACAAACAGTTCGTAGTATTCAAGTTTCTGGAAGGAGAAACAGTGGATGAGATCATCAATAGATAATACCATCTTTTGAGTGAACTTGTTAGATATGAAGTGACTTACAGTAATGAGGAAGTTAATGAAAATTTTCTTGATGCATTTCCACCTCAGTTTGAAATGTACACAATCATGATCAAGCAGAATGAAGGGTTTGATGAAATGTCACTAGAGGATGTCATTGGGAAAATTCAAGCTTATGACATGAACCTAAAGAAGAAAGCTACTGGATTACGACAGGTGTAGGATCCAGGGATATATTATGCAAAGACTACTGGTACTAAGCCAGGAGTTAGAGTAGCACTCTTCTCTGGTACAACTGGAACCCCACAGGAAGGCAGTTCAACTGGTGAAAGTTGTCAAGCTTGTTCAACTTGTTTAGGAGGAAGTTCTTCAACAAAGTTTGATACACCCAGTTTAAAGATCTCATGATTGCAGATGAACATTTTTCTCTTTTGTCTAGGATAATCAACTCTTATGAGAATTTGGTTTCTGGAAAGATTGGTCAGAATGACTTGGTTGATGAGGATTACGATCAAATAGATCCCGATGATTTAGAAGATATAGATCTGTAGTGGAATTTTGCCATGCTGACCAGAAGGGTAAAGAGATTCTTGAGTAGAACAGGAAGAAAGCAGATTGGTGGAAATGGAAAAAGCAGGGTTGGTCTTGATAAGTCCAAGGAGAAGTGCTACAATTGCCAGAATTATGGGCATTTTGCTAAGGAATGCGAGAAGCCAAAGAACCCAACTTCAGGATTCACAAAGCCTAGCCAGTCTAAACCCGGAAATAGGAATAACAGCCAGACTCAAGGTGAAAGCTCAACTACAACAACTTTGGTATCTCAAAAGGATGAATCATTAGATTGGAGCATTCATTTGGAGGAAGCTATTGTTGCTCAAGCTTTCATGGCTAAGATTTCAAAAGATAAGGAGGCCATCCCCTGTGATTCAGATCAAGCATTTGCTACCACAAAAGCTAATGAGGTAGACACTGATGCTTTTGGAAATATATGTGCTAAATGTATTGAGTGGGCCGGTAAACTGGATAGGGCTGAAGAAAGAAACATTAACTATCTTTGTGATAATGATAATTTGAAAGAAGCTAACAAGAAACTAAAAGAAAATGAAAAAGGTTTTAAACTTAAAATTGAATCTTTACAAAAAGACATAGATGTTTTCATAATCAAAGTCAATGAACATAAAATGCACTTGGATGTTGCATTTGAGGAGTTTGATAAGAAAAATATGGAACTGGCCAAGTCTCAGAGTGAGATAATCCAGTTACAGGTAAAATTTGAGGGATTCAAAAGTTCTTCTCTTGTACTGGATCATATCATCAACTCACAAGTTTCTGATAACTCTACTTTGGGAATTGGTTATCATGCTGTTTCATATCCGTTTAATTGCAATTTCACTGTTATGCCTCAAGAGGATGAAGTGACATCTTATGTCTCTTATACCTCGAGTTCTGCTAATTCTGTTTCTGAAAGTGATAAGAGTGACAGTGGTTCAGTTAAGAAAGGTGTTGATATTATGGAGATAGAAGAGTTGTCTGAAGAGGAGCATGTTCATAAGAACAAGAATATACCAAGAGAAAAGTGCATTTTGGTGGAACCAGATAGTCCAGTTCAAGTTGAAGTTAAAGTTGAGAAAATTGTGACTAAGCCGAAACAAATTAAGAAAATCAAGTTTGAAAAGGCTGGTGAGATGCAACAACAAGTGGCTAAAATTAAGAATATTTCAAACAAAAATTTTATTGCGAACAAAATCTTTGAAGCTGCTAAAGTTTATGAATAAGAATCCAATGATCCGTTCTTCAAGACATAGTTTGTTAAGAAACAACAATCTTCTTATTCTAAAGGATTTGGAAAGAAAAATCAGAATGTTCGACATAACAATCATCAGATGAGATTTCAGTCAGGTGTTTCAGAACGAAGATCTTAAGAAGTTATAGTTGAAAGAAAGTTTGTTGAACGTAGAAGGTGTTTTCATTGTGATGAACGTGGTCACATCTATGAGAACTTTCCTTAGAAAGCAGAAGGAAAAAGATTTGTAGATCCAAGTCTTGCTCGACCATTTGTGAAACCAAAGTCATTTGTGAAAAATGGAAATGTTTTGAGGAATTCACATGTTAAGAATCAGAGTGGTTTCAAGCAAAGAAATGTTGTTCAAGAGAAAGTTGTTTCAAAACCAAGGAAAGTTGTTCAAGAGAAGGTTGTTTTACCAAAGAGTATGATAAAAGATAAAGTTGTCAAAGAAAAGGTTAACACTCAACCTAGGAAGATTGTTCGGGAAAATATTGTTCAGAAGCCAAAGAAGCTTGAGAAAGTTGAGAAAGAATCAAAGACTGAAGTTAAATTTTCTAAACCTCAAAGGAGAAGGAGGAATAGACAACTTCAAAAGCTGTTATTTCAAACAGACAAACCTGAAGCTTCCAAGAGTTTGAAAGATGATGAAGCTAGTACTTCAAAAAGTCAAAATGTTGGTTGAATGGGATATTCGAAGCCTATTTCCCAACAGTCTGCTAAAGATAAGGCTCATTTCAAGCAAGAGTGGAAACCAACGAGTTCTGAACCTAAGGCTAATGTGATTTATGTAAAAGTGCCTAGGGTAGATGATATAAATGATTGTGAACTTAAAGAAGTTGTTTATTTTGATAAGTTCGATCGACCCAAGACCAATTTGGCTTGGGTCTCCCTGACCAACTAATAATGTTGAGTTTTTGTGCAGGGGCAGTCAAGAAGGACTATTGACCACCTATGGTATGTCGATAGTGGTTGTTCTAGACACATGACAGGGAACATAACTCTTCTACAGAATGTCAGACAAATTGAAGGAGGTTATGTGGCTTTTGCTGGAGAGAAAGGAGGACATATTACTGGTGAAGGCACAATATCAAATGGAATGATTAGCTTGGAAAAAGTCAACTTTGTGGAGCAGTTGCAGCACAACTTGATGAGTGTTTCTCAAGTGTATGATAAGGAGTTCTCTATCCATTTTGACAAGTCTGAATGTCTAGTATTAAAGCATGGTTTCCAATTCCAGAAGAATGGATTCTGATGCGCATTCCCAGAATAAATGACACATATGTATTGGATATGAGCGTCGCAACATCCTCTGTTCCTACTTGTCTTTTAACTCGAGCTTCTGAGCGTGACTCATATTTGTGGCACAGAAAGATGGGGCACATCCATTTTAGAAAAACGAACTTTTTGGTTTGAAATGGACTTGTGTGGGGTGTCCCCAAACAAAACGTTTCTATGCAAGATGACCGTGTTCCTTGTAAAAAGGGAAAACAACATCGTAAATCGCATAAGCCCAAGTTAGTCACATCTATTGATACTCCTCTCGAGCTACTGCGCGTGGATCTTTTTGGTCCAGTTAGCGTGAGGAGCATCGGTGGTAAATCATATTGTCTTGTTGTTACTGATGATTTTTATCGATTCTCATGGGTTTATTTTCTAGGTACGAAAGATGAAACCCCGGAGACTCTGATTTATTTGTTTCTAACGTTGGGAATCTGTGCAATGCTAAGATCAAGAATATTCGCAGCGACAATGGTACTGACTTCAAGAATCATGTTATGGAGCTTTTCTGTTTAAGGAAAGGAGTTCATCACCAATTCAGTGTACCTCGTGTCCCTCAACAAAATGGGGTAGCAGAAAGGAAGAATCGTTCTTTGATAGAGACGACAAGAACCATGTTAGCTGATTCTAAGCTTCCAGTCACTTTCTGGGCTGAGGCGGTGAATATAGCCTGCTACGTTCTTAACAGGGTTCTGACAGTAACAAAACGTGATATGAGTTACTCAATAATTGGAAACCTGATTTGTCACATCTACAACCGTTTGGATCACCTTGTACTTTACTCAAGACAAAGGATCGGTTATCTAAATTTGAAGAGAAAGCTTTTGAAGGTTTCTTTCTGGGTTTTGTTGCTAATTCTCAGAACAAAAGAGTCTTCAATAAGTCTACCGATCAGGTTGAGGAGTGGTTCCATGTGGACTGTAGCAGCTACAGTATTCCTTAAGCTTGCAAGGGTCCAGAGTGGGGTTTTGATTATTACACACTGTTTAAGTCGTTTAATATTCTTCCTGAGATTTCTGCTGCAGAAGTTGCTGTTGTGTATGAAAGTACAAATGGTGTTGAAGATTATGTTGTTACACCAAGATCTAGTATTCCAGTTTCTGTCACGTCTTCAGGATCAAATGAGACGTCTACTTCAGGAACAACACACAGTGATGATGACGATGAGTTTCAGGAATCATTCAATGACATTAACGTTCTTTCTGGTCCTTCATCTACTGCTTAGGAAATGTGGGAGATACCGATAAATATTGGTGATACGCTGAATGAAGAAGCAATTCCGAATTTGCATATTCATAAAGATCATCCTACAAAAGCTATTATTGGTGATTTGAGTGCTGGTATTCAGACTAGACGGTGTACTTTGTCAGAAAATACATGCTTGTTTACTTCCATTCGGGATACTGGAATCTTGAATGAGTGCAAGTATAGCTGTTTTATATCTCAAATAGAGCCAAAGAATGTTGAAGAAGAATTAAGGGATAACAAATGGATAGAAGCTATGCAGGAGGAGTTGGCACAATTTGAGAAACCGGCTGATATATATCCAATAGGCACCAAGTAGGTATTTAAATGCAAGAAAGATGATCGCGGTGTTATTGTTGGTAACAAGGCTCAACTAGTTGTCCAAGGATTTAATCAACAAGAGGGGATTGACTATACGGAAGTGTGCACCCGTGGCACGCCTTGAAGCCATCAGATTGTTTTTGGCGTATGCGTCTTTTCAAGGATTCATGGTGTACCAGCTTGACGTCAAAAGTGATTTTCTATATGGAAAGGTCAAGGAAGAGGTGTACGTATGACAGCCACCTGGTTTGAAGATCCATTATATCCAAAGAGAGTGTTTAAACTGGATAAGGCGTTATATGGACATCATCAAACACCTAGGGCGTGGTATGAGATGCTATCAAGTCATTTGATCGATAATGGATTTCAACGTGGGCAAATTGATAGTACACTTTTCATACGAAAAGCGGGGGGAGATTTGCTGCTTGTTCAGATATATGTTGAAGATATTATTTTTGGGTCAACAAATGAGGTGATGTGCAAAGAGTTTGAAGATGTGATAAAAGCTAAATTTGAGATAAGCGCGATGGGGGAGCTTTCATTTTTTTTAGGATTGCAAGTGAATCAGAAAAAGGATGCTCGATTCAAGATGTTTGATTCATCAACTCAAGATACACCCATATGTGTAAATCACAAGCTAAGTACTGATTCAGATGGGAAAAATGTGGATTCTCGTTTATATCGGGCAATGATTGGGTCTTTAATGTACCTTACTGCATCTCGACCTGATATAATGTTTTCAATATGTATGTGTTCGAGATATCAATCACAACCGAAAGAGTCACACATGAAGGTAGTCAAAAGGATCTTTCGCTACTTAAAGGGAAAACCTAAACTTGGGTTATGGTATCCTTTACATAGTGATTCTGACTTTGGAGGTTGCTCTTTAGACAGGAAATCAATGTTTGGAGGTTGTCAGCTGTTGGGAAATCGTCTACTTTCATGGCAATGCAAGAAACAGACTATTGTGGCCATCTCTACTTGTAAAGCGGAGTATGTTGCAGTGTCTAGTTGTTGTTCGCAAGTTCTTTGGATACAACAACAATTGCGAGACTATGGCCTGAATTTGAGCAACACACCGGTGTACATCGACAATAATGCGACTATGTCCATTACAAATAACCTGATGAAACATGCTAAGACATAACACATTGAGATTCGACATCACTTTATTCGTGATTGTGCTGAGAAGAAGTTGTTCGAGTTGATAAAGGTTGATTCTTTGGAAAACTATGTTAACTTGTTTACGAAGGCGTTTGATCGATCAAGGTTTGAGTACTTGGTGAAGTTAATCGGAATGATAAACCCCGAGTAAATCTTTTCAAAATCTGATCACCATGGAAGGTTTATTTTCTTTAACTTTTATGTTTTTTACTGCTTTTTATTTATTTAAATGCTTTGAGTACTTTACTTTCAAAAATATTTGAAAAATCCAAACAAATGAGAAAAGATAAAAATTACCGTCACTTAAAGTTAGAGAAGAAATGAAAGTACATAAGTAAATGTCAGTGCTGTAAAAATCGGGATTAATCGATAATCAGTGGATTACCTTGTAAATTTGGGCTAGTCAGACCATTAATCGGTAATCAGGATTAATCGGCCCTAATCGGACCTAGTCGGGATTAATCGGCAGTAATCGGGATTAATCGACCCAAATTGAAATGTGGGTTTTAAACAGAATTAAGCCCAAATAATGACCCACTCCATGGATCCATGGGTTTTTATTTAACCTAATCGCAAAACTGAAGGCTGTTCTCCACCTCCGACCTGTTCTCGTTGTTGCTTTAACCTAATCGCTAACTAGTGCTTCAAATAGACGGCCCCATGTGCTAATATGGACAAGACGATGATGAATTTTGAAGTATTTAATATTAGAAGTATTTGATTTTTGAAGTATTTGAACTATTTTATCTTTGAAGTATTTAAACTATTTGATCATTGAAGTATTTGAGATTTTGACCTAATATAATAATATGTTAATGTTTGTATTTGTGTGTGTATATATATATATATATAAGTTTGAAAAATTACTTATAAATTCCAATCCGATTAATCCCGACTAATCCCTAGTCGGTACCCCACCGCCCGACTAGTGCCTAGCAATTTTTACAACACTGGTAAATGTTCATTCACACATGACCATAGTTTGACCTATTAGTATCTGTTATTGAAACTTATGGAGTTATGTTTTGATCAGAACTTCTTAGACTGCACAAGTGAGAAATGCTAGTGTCATGACTGCTTTAGTTTTAAAAGTTTTATCATTTGGATTTAATTTGAATACTTGCATGTAATTGGAATTTTCAATAGGCTAAAAGTGTCTTTGGTCCATCAGTAGTGTGAAAACATTATGATTTATGTGACAACTATGATTTGAACCCATATTATGCCGGGTGTGTGTGTTAAAAGATCATTATCAAATAACGAATATAAGATTTCAATTATTCCATGAGACCAGTATCGTGTTATGTCTTTAGCACAATTTTTCGGTTCACTTCATTACCCATGTCCCGAAAAACATGTAATGTGAAGTTGGACTAAGATATGTTTTTGACAAATACCAGTCAAAGCATATATTCCCCTTGGATTTCATATGATTCCATTAAAGATATCTACATAATAGTTGGACCACCATTCCTTGAATCAAATGATTCCTTACACACCATCTATATCATAAAGATCATATCTTTTATCCTGAATCAATGTGATTTGTGAGAAATCTTCATCCAAGCCAAGACATTGAATCATTCGATTATGAATCCATAAGATTCTCTATAATCCCTCGGGATTCTGCTTGTATTTTCCTGTGCTAAATGATGTCTCCTTATCCTGAAGATTGGGTACATTATTACAAATTCTTATATGTCTTGAGATAATGAAAATTACTTTTTGTTGGCATAATCGTGGGGTACACGTTTTTTTTTCATATTAATCGGTACATTAACTCACAAGAATGTGGGACAAAGATGCTTCTAGTTTCAAATTTTATATTACTGGCAACTTGAATTGACATGCTATGTAGTGCAAATTCGGTAACTGTATATGTAGTATGTCATGACTTGATCCCATTTTCTTTGAATTTCTTCGCGTATCGTTACATGGTTGACTGATATACTTGAAAAGATTGAATAGTTTTATAATCTTTGATTAGATTCAAGTTTGAGATTAATGTCAAGTTATTTGTGTGCAATGACTTGTACTTGATTGATATTCCTAGGATACCAATAGATCTGATAGGGATGTTTATCTAATATGTGTGTCTGTCTTATTATTCATACTGATCTGATCTTCTTACTGGTGATGATTTCCAAAAAGATGTAATAGTTTTTACTTTGTGTTTACCCAAAAATATTTTAAGTGTGTTTTAGCTTAATTTTGAAAATCCAAAAACAAATATGTCTTTATTGTTTTACTTTTACTTTACATTTTATGCTTTTGATATTCAAAAATACAAAAAGAGTTTAAGTGTGTTTTAACAAAAAGTATATAAAAATAAAAAAAGATTTTCTTTTCAAAATTCCATGGTTGAATAATTTTATATACTTGGGTGTTTTGATTCTCAAAAGTTGTCTAAGGTTGTGAAACAGGTTGGATTGTGGAGCTTGTGTTCAAAGGATTGACATTAAAAGTTAAGTTTGATGTTTGGGGCCGTTTGAGCGAAACTACCTTGCGAATCTATTGTTCAAGCGAAACTAACAAATGTTTAATATGAGTGGTTGTTTGGTGGGACACTCACTTGTCTTTCACGCGAACTTGTGACCTAGCGAATCTATTCCCAGTGCCAAGCGCCACTACTGGCGAAACTGACGTTTTCTCAGATCTTGTAAAATCCGTGTAATAGGGCGGAATTTTTCACCTTAAATCTTGTTAAGAACTTCATTGCGATCATAAGGTGAGTGTCAGATTGAGTTTTCATCCGTTAAAACACGAGATCTGGTGTTCTTCATTTCCGCCGTATTTGGGA
This sequence comes from Smallanthus sonchifolius, assembly GCA_023525975.1. Lineage (NCBI taxonomy): Eukaryota > Viridiplantae > Streptophyta > Magnoliopsida > Asterales > Asteraceae > Smallanthus > Smallanthus sonchifolius. The sequence goes on along the minus strand of CM042033.1, from coordinate 54,456,302 downwards.
TTCAAATCTAGGAATTTGAGTGGTTGAAAAGTTTAATTTGTGGTTCAAATGGTTATCGGCGTTGTTAGTTGGTTTTTGATTGTGTTTCAAGACTTGATTTCATCATTGTAGGTCCAGATTTCTCTTGAAATCACTGATTTGATCGATTACACACACACACAGGCGGAAACTGTGTGTATGGTGGTGAAACAGATAATAGAAATAGTGTTGATGAAGATAACAGGCTAACCACACTATGAATCAACACGCAAATGGTATGAAAGTGTAAGAAGACAGTGAATAAACAACTGCAAATTGTATTGATTCAAGAACAATGTGAAAGAGAAGGTTCAGGGTTACAGCCGCTACTCACGCCCTAAACATTCTCAAACTAGGCTATTTATAGTAGTGACAGGTATCGAAACTATGTTCAATCGAAACTACTAGTTTCGATTGACCATTTACAAGTGATACACAGAACTGTCGAAACTACCATCTATCGAAACTACTAGTTTCGATTGAAAACACTCAATCGAAACTAAGTAGTTTCGATGGCCCAGACTTAGAAATAAAAACAGTAAATTACAGAAAACTGAAATTACATTTAATGAAATGACAGAAAGTAAACTAGTCTAAAACTGTTTAAACAATAAATGACAACAGCTTATACATAAGATATGACTTTACAATCTCCCCCTAAGCTGTTGCATTACCGTCTTCAGCTCTTCATCAAGCAGCTGGTCCTTCAGTTGTCCTCGGTATAAAAGGTTTAACATGGAGAGATACAACCCATTGGTAGGCCTTAGCATCAGCTTCATCTTCATCACTGTATGCCTGAATATGATTCTGAAAAAGGATTTCCAAATCTTCAGGCTGAAACTTCAACAGCTCCATGGGCTCAAAGATGGTGATGTCTTCCTTGCCCTCACACTCTATTACTGCACTGCCAATGATTGGGTCATAATACCACTTTCTGAAAGTTTGTAGCTGGACAGGTACAGATTTTGGAATGGTGATGGTCTTGTGAGTTTGGGCAGGCTTGTACCTTAAGAACACATATGGCTTGTTAGTCTTAGGCTGAAACCTAGTCTTTGAGATCTTCTTTTGAGTTTTCCTAGGCTTCATTCCTTTGAAATCATTATTGACTTGAGAATGCAGAAATTTATCAAAGTCATAAGCCATCATGACCTTCCTAGGGTTTTGAAGGGGAAGTTTAGCTAAATCCCTGAGGTCATAGAAAGGAAGGGTTTGGAAGTCAGTCATATTTTTAAAGTGCTGAACTCCCCCTCTATATCTTCTTATGATAAAGAGCTTCCTTTCAGCATCATACTTCCAGCCAATTGGAGGCCTTTTTAGTTCTTGATGCTCTGCTATCCATTCATATGTCTTAGGGGTTTCCTCCTGAATTATTTTCTTAAACCAAGACTTTCTTGAAACTGGAGGTTCAGGAGCAACCGAGGGTGAATCTTGTGCTGGACCGGATTCGGAGACTATAGTGGTTGGTTCAGGAGTGACTGTTTTGATAAGATTAATCTGAACATCTTCTTCACCTTTTTCTTCGTCAGATAAGGTTTGAATTTCATCTTCGTCTTCCGTAAAGTATCTAGTTCGCTCAGTCTCCTTTTCTTCAGTGGTCAGGATTTCTGGATAAAGATCATTATACCCAAAGTTTTCAATGTCATCTAAAAGGGCATTCAGCTCATCATCAGATGGGATGTCTTCTTCATCAAGAATCACGGTCTCTATTTCATTGGAAGTCCCTTTCCCTCTCTTCCTTGCATCTCTTCTCTCACTAGCTGAGGGAAGGTTTAGTTCTGTACCTTCAACTTTGACTTCAACCGCCTCTTTTGTCTTTTCAATATGGCCAGCAAATATAGTTAGTGTAGATTCTGGATTAGTCACAAGGTCAGGAGATGAGGGTTCAACTACAGATGTGGTCTCCCCCTGAGCTGTTGAAGTAGTTGGTTGTTTTTACACAGGTTTAACCATTGAGGCTTTGAGCTGTTCCACCACTTCAGCTAAAGCCTTGAATTCTTCTTTTTGTTCTGAGATTAGTTTCTGTTGTGTTTCAAGTTGAGTTTATTGGACCTCAATCTGGGTATGTAAACCCCCAACTTCCAGCTTCAGGTCTTTAACCTCTTCCTGGACATCATGCAAATTAGTTTTTAATCCTTCAATTTCTTCATCTTTCTCTTGAATCTTATCCTGCATTTTCTTCAGTTCAAGACTTAAAGTTTTAACTCTTGGTACAGGAGAGGCTGAATCATGAGTTGGTGATGTGGGAGTAGTATGGATGGGTGATTGTTGTGGAGATGGTTGTGGAGTGGGTTGTGGAGTAGGTTGTGGAGATGGTTGTGGAGATGGTTGTGGAGATGGTTGTGGAGTAGGTTGTGGAGATGGCTGTGGAGTAGCTAATAGAGAGTCTGATGAGGATGACAAGTCTTCAAATCCTGTCTTGATTTTCTTTGCCTTAGGCTCTTCTTCCTCAAAATCAGAACCTGACTCAACCTGTCGTTTGGAGGAAGATGCAAGATGCATTGTTCTATCATCTGAATCAGACTTGTAGTAATCAGATCCATAAATCCCTGCATCCAGAGTTCCACTTGATTCTGTAACTTCCTCCTCAACTTCATGCATGCCAGCTTCAACATTAACTGCTGGCTCTTGAATTATCTGAATTTGTTCAACAAAAGGAGCCTCTATCACAGGCTCAATGATGGGTTGTTCTTGTTCTTGAACATCAGGGACGTTTATCTCAATCTCAGCTTCATCAATAGGTGCATTACCTTGATCTTGCTCAACTTCCATTTCTTCTTCTTCAGATGATGAGTTCTCTTCTTCAAGATCAGGGTCAATATCAGGGATAAATTCTTCTTCTTCACCAATAATATGACCAAACAAGGGAACGTCATCTATAGCCCTGTTGGTTCTCTTGTTAGTACTTCTCATATAGCTGAGAGTCTTGGCAATCATATGATCGAACACAAAGATGTTCCCACCTTGTTGCAGATCAGGATGAAGATGATTGATGATAATTTGTAAAAATCTAGGATAGGCTAGAAATTTCTCCTTCACGGCTCCTGTTAGATTGTCTTTTAACTGTCTGAATATGAAGCCAGAAAAATTATAATCTCTTCCCTTGATTATTCCCAAAATAGCTGAGCCCAGAGTGCTGTTTGCTGAATCAAACCCTCCTTTTCTGATTGATAGGTAGTGAATAAACACGTGCACTATATATCTCCAGTGGCTTGGTAAGGAGTTCTTGATTATCTGGCCACTTTTGAATTCATCTGGATGACCCAATATTCTAAAGCATTCTTTAACATAGAAGATTGGGAATTCAATGGGTGCTTCTGGATTATCATTAAACTGAAGCACCTCTCTAACTGTAGCTTCAGAAAATATGACTTCTTGGCCAAGCACAGTTGCTCTAATGTGCTCCACATTATCAACTGTGATGATTTCTGCAGTCTCCCAAAATTCTCTTATAGAAGTCTCAAACACCGGCAGATTGTTGCTGATGGCAAAGCTAATGTTGGAGTTTGCCAGGAAGTTTAAGACAGGAATGAACTCTGCAGCTTTTGGATCATTGGCATTGAGGAATGCACAGACATTGTGTCTTTTTACAAATAAGATATCCATACCTGTAAAATTCATCAATTTTGCACAATAAGTAAGATTTCTGAAAATACTTAATCGAAACAAGGTATATCAACACTTAAAAAAAAATTTGAAGTCCTAACTGTCGAAACAACTAGTTTCGATTGAGATCAACACTGTCGAAACAACTAGTTTCGATGGAGATCAACACTGTCGAAACAACTAGTTTCGATGGAGGTCAACACTGTCGAAACAACTAGTTTCGATGGAGATGAACTTATCGAAACTATCTAGTTTCGATCAGAGATACTAGGGCAAGTTTGGGTGTCGAAACTAGTAGTTTCGATTGAAAACTTTTTAATATAATTTTGAAAGTGTTGAACCCCTTTATCGAAACTACTTGGTTTTGAAACCCAAACCCCTCTGATTCGTTATACTCAGACTAATATAAACAATTTAAAAGAAAGGTTTAGAGTGGCCTGTAAATGACGGAACTTTATCTTACCGAATGTGAGACGTTATCTGCAAGAATACACAATAATCGTGAGTTCTAAGATGATTGAAATGTATGCAAACACATAGAAGCACACAAACGACTGTTATTATGAAGATTTAGTCGAACAAATTTTAAATTTTGAAACCCTGGGTCTGTCATATTGCAAAAATCATCAAAAAAAAAAATAGTGAGACGTTACCTGATGATGGAGACGATAGAGACAACGGGGAAAATCAGCTGATATCTTGCAACTCAGACCGACGGTTTGAGAGATTTTGTGAATGACGGAGAAGGCGAAGAGGTTTTGAAAAATACGAGTAAGAATCAGTATGACGGGAGGGATTGCTTATGAAGGCTTTTAATTCTCGTGAGACAAAAGACAAAATTTCCCCTGTCGAAAAAACTAGTTTCGATAGGACAAACTAGTTTCGATATGTACAAAGTAGTTTCGATATGTCAAAGTAGTTTCGATATGCACAAAGTAGTTTCGATAGTTCAAATTAGTTTCGATATGTACAACTAGTTTCGATAGTTCAAAGTAGTTTCGATATGTACACTTAGTTTCGATATTTAATAAATAAAATTATACACAAGATATTTACACTTTTCTTCTTGAAAAAAATCCAACATGAGATCAGATCTGGTCAGTTTCTTGAAACACTTCCTTTTGCAATTCACTACTGTGAGTCCCTGAAGATAGCTGATATTTGTGCAAAGTAAACCCGAACATTTGTTTGTACAAATATTTTATGTGATTAGAAGGTACCATTTAAAAAATATACAAGGTGTACCCCACATATTAAAATAAAATGATTTTGAAAACCTATCAATCCTCAAGAAGTACTCATCTTCATTCTATCATCTCTTTCTGATTAACCAAGGTACCGTCTTAGTAATGTCAAAGTACCACCAAAATAAAATAAGATATCCAAATGGATTTAGAAAATTAAAATAAAATATATCCAAGTAGATATTAAAAAGGTACGAGCATTCTAGATCTTTGCGTAAGCAAAACAGAAGAAGTCGTAAAATTATCCAAGCGGATAGAAAAATGTTGAACACCCGAGATCTTTGCGTAAGCAAAACAGACGGGGTCAAATCATCCAAGTGGATGGGAAAAGGATGAGCACCCGAGATCTTTGCGTAAGCAAAACATACGGGGTCATCGGTGGTAAATATCGTTATATTGACGGTCATTTGGCGTATGAATAGGAATCCAATACGTAAGCCTGTATCTGATTGAATCGGTTTTCTTAGATATAAAAATGGGTTAGATGTTTCAATAATGGGTTCAATCACACAAGTATGAGATATATATTAGGTTTTCACACTACTTACAAGTTTTAACCATATGTCGGGCCTACCAGCTATACCTCAGTAAACACCATCGCTTTTGGTCTATTCCATGTCCAAGAGATGAGATCAGACACTGTCATTTCTCAAAGGTCAGATTCAATTTTTTTCTGCAGCTTGTAAGATTATATACACAGCAATTCTTTTCAATATTAAAATATTATATTTCTCCCCCAAAAGATTTGCGTGGATACTGTACATAAAAATAAAATCTTTTTGGAATTTTCTTAGACAATTTAAACAGAATTAATAATAAAAATAAAAAATAAAAAAAATTATTTACACAATTTACTGAAAGTTGATCATTCCAAGCATTTCCACCAGTTGGGCAAATCTGGTAGAGTCAAAAGCCTTTGTGAAGATGTCTGCGGTTTGTTTATTAGTTTTGACTTCAACAATTCGAATATGCTTCTTTTCAACACAGTTACGAATAAAATGATGTTTAATTTCAATGTGTTTGGTTTTGGAATGCTGAACGGGGTTTTTGGTGATATGGGGAACGGCAGTGTTGTCACACAGAATGGGTGTCTCATGGAATGTGATCCCATAGTCAAGCATCTGATGGTGTATCCATCTGACTTGGGAACAACAGAGGGCTGCGGCAATGTATTCGGCTTCGGCGGTGGATTGGGAAACGGTGGATTGTTTCTTACATTGCCATGAGACAAGGCGGTTGCCAAGGAATTGACAACCTCCAGAAGTGGATTTTCGGTCTAAGTTGCAACCCCCCATAGTCTGAATCTGAATAAGCCACAAGATCAAAAAAGTCAGTTTTAGGATACCACAGACCCAATTTTGGCTTATACCTTAAGTATCTTAAAATACGTTTGACAGCAGATAAATGAGAGAGTTTAGGATTAGCCTGAAAACGTGCACACAAGCACACTGCAAACATGATGTCGGGTCTGCTGGCCGTGAGATACATGAGAGATCCTATCATAGAGCGATAGAGATGCTGATCAACGCTTTCACCATCCACATCATGAGTCAAACAATGTCGAACTTCCACAGGAGTTTTTACTGGATGGGAATCAGCCATTTTGAACTTGGTCAAGATTTCTTTTACATATTTTTCTTGATGGATAAGGATTTCTGACTCAGACTGATCAACTTGTAGTCCCAAAAAGAACTTCATTTCCCCTATGGAGCTCATCTCAAACTTAGATCGCATCACTTCTTCAAATTCTTTGCAGAGACGGGGATTTGTAGATCCAAAAATGATATTATCCACATAAATTTGCACCATGATTGTGTCCTTTTCATCCTTCCATTTGAACAAAGTTTGGTCAATTGCTCCTCGTGTGAAACCATTTTCAAGCAGATGCTTTGATAAAGTTTCATACCACGCACGAGGTGCTTGGTGAAGACCGTACAATGCTTTATCTAACTTGTAAACACGGTCTGGAAAATTAGGATCAATGAAACCCGGCGGTTGCTTGACATATACTTCCTCTTGAACTTTGCCATACAAAAATGCGCTTTTGACATCCATTTGATGGACGGTCAAGTCCATGTAGGCTGCATAGGCGAGAAACATTCTGATGGATTCCAAGCGAGCCACTGGTGCAAAGACTTCCTCATAGTCTATCCCTTCTTCTTGATAGAAACCTTGAACCACCAGACGAGCTTTATTTCGAATCACAGTGCCGCCTTCATCCTTTTTGTTGCGAAAAACCCAACGAGTGCCGATTGGAACTTTGTTCTTGGGAAGATCTACCAAATTCCACACATGCAGCTTTGAGAATTGCTGTAGCTCTTCCTGCATTGCTTCCACCCAGCTGTTTTCTAGTAGAGCTGCTTTAATGTTCTTTGGTTCAGTTTGAGAGATGAAGCAAGAAAACATGTTGTTTTCAAATGCTTCACAGGAACTTGGGGTACTAACACCCCCATTGAGTGGTCCAATGATGTTATTGGTGGGATGAATCTTGTGAATTCGCAGTTGAGGAATTTCATCTTCTTCCATGACTTCTTCCAAATTGGTAAGATTTTCAGCAGGAGGATCGGCAATATCATTAATAGGATCTTCAGCAGGTGATTGTGGTGCAACATCTACTATTGGAATGAAGTTGTCTTCAATAGTTTCACTTGTTGCACCAGAACCGGAAGACTCCATATTAGATTCAGCATTAGCAACCACAGGAATTTCAACCTGAGCAGATGAAGAAGAGCCTTGATCATTTATGTTCCCTAGATTGTTCACAGAGAAGTAAGGATTAACATGAGTTGATTCAATAGAGAAATCAGGAAGATTAAATGACTTAAAAACTGAATCGACGTCAAAGAGCCAATTGGGACCGTCTCCTGCGTCCGTTTGATTGTTTTCATGCCAATTGATATCAATGGACTCCATCACTATCCTTTTCTTCTTATGGTAGACACGAAAAGCACGTTGATTGGATGAGTAACCAACAAAATAGCATTATTCAGCTTTGGCTTCAAACTTGTTGAGCTGATCTGAAGTGTTCAGCATTGTGCATACACACCTAAATTTTCTAAAGAAATCAATAACTGGCTTGCGCTTGTACATGATCTCATAAGGTGTCTTGTTGCAACTTTTAGTGATAAGAACCCGATTTTGCACAAAACATGCAGTGTTGACCGCCTCAGCCCAGAAAGTCACGGGAAGCTTAGAGTCAACAATCATAGTTCGTGCAGCTTCAATTAAAGTGCGGTTTCTTCTTTCAGCTACACCGTTTTGTTGAGGAGTACGAGGTGCACTAAATTGTCGAGAGATTCATTTGCTTTCACAGAAGGAATCAAAAGTTGCATTTTTGAATTCTGTTCCATGATCGCTGCGAATCAAAAGTCTTCACACTTAGATTGAAGAGGTTCTCAATTTGAAGCAGATAGGTTTTTAAAATCTCTGGCATCTCATCTTTTGTGGCTAAGAAAAACACCCAAGTGAATCGAGAGAAATCATCTGTTACCACTAGACAGTATGACTTTCGTCCAAGACTCATGACACTCACCGGACCAAAAAGATCCATGTGAAGAAATTGGAGAGGAGAGTCAATGGAATTGGTGGTTTTAGGCTTATGTGAAGATTTGTGCTGTTTTCCTTTGGAACATTAGATACAGTGTTCCATAGGAGTGAAATCTTTAAGAGGTAATACAATGACTAGGTTGCCTCGAACCAGTCGATTCATTGTTTTGAAATTGACATGTCCCAACCTCTTATGCCACAGGAAAGATTCATCTTCAGAAGCCTTTGAGAGAAAACACGATTCAATGCCCGATGGGTTGTTCATATCCAAGCTATATGTGTTGTATCTTCTGGGAGCATGCATGAGAATAAGTTCTTCCGGAATCACCACTCCTGGCTTCAAGATAAGACATTCTTTTGAATTGAATAAGGCACAAAAGTCCTTGTCACAAATCTATGAAACACTCATCAGATTGTATTTCAACTGAGGAACAAAGTTGACAAATTCCAGACTATTTACTCCATTTGATATTGTTCCTTGTCCTTCAATCTTTCCTCCTCTTGGGTTTCCAGCAAAAGCAACATACTCTCCATCAATTTGATGATAATCTTGCAGCAAGTTAAAGTGCCCAGTCATATGCCTTGAACATCCACTATCAACATGCCAGATGTTATCACCGGTTCTTCTTGATTGACCCTATACACAACGAACCATTTATACGTTTTGACCAACATTGTTTCAATCAAGAGATCTTAGTGTCAGGATATGACATCTCATTGGAATCAAAATTACAACCATCCTTTGATGAAACTCGGTCATCAAATAGAACATTATTTTTAATTTTCCACGTTCGTTTTAAATGATTTTTAGCATTTTTAATTCTTTTACGCCTAGATTTCCTACTGTGAGAAGACTTAGGCAACATGTATGAATTTAATGAACTTTCGGAAGGCGATTTTTCATTAGAATTTGTGGTTGTCAATTTACAACTTTTTGAAACATGATTTGAGGCACCACAACTAAAACAGACGTTTTCACAAGATTTCTTAGCCTGATAATAGTCATCACAAGATGAAGATGATTGTGATGTTGAGGAATCTGAACATGAGATGGTACTCTCATCAATAACTTTGTCTTGAAGACGATGTGCTTCCTTTAATCTGAAAAATTCCATGTTGCTCATGGTTTCACGTGGTACATCATTCACAATAATTCCTGCACTCTTAAATTTTGTAACACATGGCATAACATTCAAAGATTTAGGAACAAAAGGCAAAGCATTTTTAAATTTAGAAACATCACATCCCAAACTCGTATGCTCAGCAGGCATAGAATCAAAATACAAGTTTTTAACGTGTTCACAAATATTTGGTTTTGACACGGACATATTATTACATTCATCCGACTCAAGTTCTTTTAAAATAGTTCTATCATTAGCACTCTTATCACAATCATCTTCGGAATTTACACAATTTGACTCTGCACAAGAAGCAAAACTGTAAAAATCAGAGGATGTAAAATAATCATCAGGAGATAATGTGCAAACAAAAGGTGTGGAAACATGTGGAGTTGGCATATCAGCAAATCTCCCTGATTTAGAATAAGGAGGTGGATGAGAGTTATATCCAAGACCTTCTGTGCCTTTTCTATTAAATTGTTTATCAATTATTCCAAACAGAATTTTCCGATCCATATCCATGTGGTCAACTTGTAATTTGGCTTTTTCTGCCTTTTGGACTCTTTCAGTTAAAATTGTATTATTAATGGTTTGAGTATTGAGTTGCACAATTAAAGAGCGATTTTCACCAGAAATATCACGAATTTTCTTTAAGTAAAGTTTCTCATTTTTGGTCACAGAGTCATACATCACCTTAATGTGATTTCGTTCATCAATCAAGGCTTGATTGATGAATCTGTATTTTTGAATTTCATTCAAGCAAGATCTAGAATTACACAGTTTAGAAATAACCTCAGCAGGCACAGCAGTGAGATCCTTAGAAGGTTCAATCATGACACACTTGCCTATGTCCTCCACATCAGCCATCAAGGTTTTAACAGCAGCTTTCTCAGCTTGATCTCCCCAATGATAATGTCCATCAGCCTGACACACAAGAGCTGTGGAGCTTGAAGATGTGTTTGTCTTTGGAGGATTGGCAGCTTGTTTTCTAGAGGAGATCTTCTTTTCTTGCTGATCCTTGGAGGACGGTTCCTTGCAGTTTCTTGCAAAGTGACCCAGCTGATCACAATTGTAGCATCTCACCTTCTTGATATCAAACCCAAGTGTCTTTCCCTGCTTGAATCTGTCTATGCCAGTTCTTTTACTGAATCTTTTGGCTCTTAAGGTCAACATGGCCATGCACCAATCAATGTCCATTTTCTCCAAATCATCAGGATTAATCTGCTCCAAGTCATCAGGTTGAAAGCTAACCGGTGTTAGATTTCCATAGATCAGTGCATCATAGCACGACATGAAAGCAGTCATGATTGGGACATATTCATCAGGAATCATGGTGATAGTCTTTTGAGAAGCAGAGGAGCTGGTAGAATTAATTACAGCAGCTGAAGGAGGGACATCAGTCTGAAAGTATGGGCTACCGGATGAGCTTGATCCAACAATGAGAGCAGTGTTTCCAGACTGATTTGATGGGGTGACTGCTCCCTTCTTAATCTCAATTTCATAAGATTCAAGAATGCTATAGACTTCCTGTTGAGACAGAGCACTCAGATTCTCAGTCTTTTTGATCATGATTCGATACATATTCCATTCCTCAGGAAGAGAATCTAGGGGTTTCTTGTTTAGATCAAGAGTAGGGTACTTAACTCCCATTACCTTCAACCTTGATACAATGCTTGAGAAACGGTTGATCAAATCAGATATTGATTCTCCCCTTACACTGCTGAACATCGCATATTGTTTCTTGATCAGATCTCTTTTGCTTTCTCTGACATCCTCACTTCCCTCATATCTTGTGCACAGTGCAGCCCATTAGTCTTTGGCAGTTGTGTACTCAGCAAAGATGTTGAAAATATCCATAGGAAGAGCCATGGCAATAGTCCCGTAGGCCTTGTTGTCTCGGGCAATCAAGGCAAGATCTTTCTCATCATACTCAGATACTAACTTAGGACGTTGAACATCAGCAGTGGTAGTTACGGGCTTATGGGGACCATCGGTGATAGAACTCAACAGTGTATAATCGTGAAATTGAAAGAAAAGCTTCATCTTTTTAGTCTAGTCATCAAATTCTCTTGTGGACACAAGAACAGGTGGTCTATTTCCCCCAGAATGTTCTGTTGAACTTGAAGTGGCCATAATATTCTGAATCGAAACTAAAACAGTAACTAGTTTCGATAGGACAACTTCTATCGAAACAACTAGTTTCGATAGAACAACTTTTATCGAAACAACTAGTTTTGATAGGACAACTTTTATCGAAACAACTAGTTTCGATAGGACATCTTTTATCGTAACAACTAGTTTCGATACTGAAAATTTTCAAGGCAAGTTTAGATAACCACAGTTTCGATAGAGATAAGACAAAAATTTAGTTTCGATAGTACCTTCTCCCGACAAAATGTAGACAAGAAGTTTCGATGATCAACAGAAATCAGAAACTGTCCCCAGTAGTTTCGATGCCTTCTTCTCCAAGCTCAGAAATACTCCATTGATGATAAGCTCCAGAAATCAATAGTGCAGAAATGACAAATCAATCTGGCGAAAACCTTCGACTAACCCTCCTGATCACTAATCCATCTTCCGATTCTGAAAATACAAGCAAAAACCCCTTGGAAATCGATGAAACAGTAGCCGTCAATCAATAAAACAGTACTTCCGAGAATAGATGTGCAAAACCCGAAATAAGCTCAAAATACCTCACAAATCAGCTAGAATCGATCACAAAACCTGATAACACTCAAAAACACTAGAGCATAAAGCTCTGATACCAATTGTAGGTCCAGATTTCTCTTGAAATCACTGATTTTATCGATTACAGACACACACAGGCGGAAACTGTGTGTATGGTGGTGAAACAGATAATAGAAACAGTGTTGGTGAAGATAACAGGCTAACCACACTATGAATCAACACGCAAATGGTATGAAAGTGTAAGAACACAGTGAATAAACAACTGCAAATTGCATTGATTCAAGAACAATGTGAAAGAGAACGTTCAGGGTTGCAGCCGCTACTCAAGCCCTAAACATTCTCAAACTAGGCTATTTATAGTAGTGACAGGTATCGAAACTATGTTCAATCGAAACTACTAGTTTCGATTGACCATTTACAAGTGAAACACAGAACTGTCGAAACTACCATCTATCGAAACTACTAGTTTCGATTGAACACACTCAATCGAAACTAAGTAGTTTCGATGGCCCAAACTTAGAAATAAAAACAGTAAATTACAGAAAACTGAAATTACATTTAATGAAATGACAGAAAGTAAACTAGTCTAAAACTGTTTAAACAATAAATGACAACAGCTTATACACAAGATATGACTCTACAATCATATTTGAGATTTGATGTTTGGTGTTCTTCACGAAGCGAAACTGTTCTTAGCGATACTATCATAGTTTCGCTATTTTCAAAGTGTCTGGATCAGTTTCGCTACCATACTAATTTCGCTTGTTTCTTGCCTAGCGAAACTATTGTTAAATTCTTGTGATTATTTCTGTTTGCTTTGACATTGTTAATCTTGTATAACTAATATGTTTTTGAGCTGTGTGTTTGCAGGTATAGATATAGAAAGAAATTTTGTGCCAAGGCATAATGTGGTGGCCATGTTAAATCCAGATATAGCTGAATCTGCTGACTTCCGGGAAATCATTAACTTTCTAAGGAGATCACAGATCTTTTATGCTATTTCAGCTAATCTGAAATTATGTTAGAATCATATTGCAAGCTTCTGGAGACATGTTACATATGACTGTTCAATGAATCCACCAGCAATTCAATCTGTGGTGAATGAGACACTGGTGGTCATAACTGTTGAGACTGTGCGAGCTGCTTTGAGATTTGGAGAGGATGCTAATGCAAGAACAGAGTTCTCATCAACTTTGATTCTTGATTGTTTTCAAAGAATGAATTATCGAGGACCGTTGAAAGACTCTCAGATGAGGAAGGGATTCTTATCTCCTCAATGGAGATATCTAATGCATGTGCTGATAATTGTTTATCTACAAGGAAAGTTGGAGTTGATGGTATTGGATTTGCATTACAATCTGCTATTGTAGCCCTAACTCTGAACAAACCATACAATTTCTCTCAGTACGTGTTCAATGAGTTATTTCATCAAATAAGTGCACCGACAAAGATGAGTTTTTTACTTTATCCAAGGTTCGTACAACTGATTCTCAGTCATGCTATGCCCAACCTACCGTTTGTTAGAGCTGATATTCAGCTGATTTCTATGGATAAAATCATTTTTACTGATTGTAAGAATGTACGTACAAAGAATCTGGATCACAGACTAGTACAGACTCTTTATTTGGTCACTTGATCAATGAAAATTATGTGGAGCCCCCTAATTATAATTGGATGAACTTAAATGAAGGTGGTGCTCAAGAGGATCATGTACAACAACAACAACAGCCAGCACCACAACCATAACAACCTGTACCAGAACCAGAACTTCAAGTTGAACAAGTTCAAATACCAGTTCAAGAACCAGTTCCAGAACCTGAACATCAACAACATCAAGAAGAAGTTCCAAGAGATGAAAATGTACAGGATATGAATGTAGATATCCTGAAATGCCTACTGGTCCTAGGGATGGACAAGTAGATGATGACAGTGACTCTGAAAGTACCAAGTCTGATGATTCTGACCCTGATGCTGAGAGGGTAGGAGTCAGTGTTGAAAAGCGTACATAACCAGTTTCTATACCATCCAGTAGATTAAAGATGGTAGCTAGAAGAAAGATGACGAAAACTTTAGGTCCTTCTTTGGAGTCATCTTCGAGAGGAAAGTGAAAAGAACTTGATGACGATTATGATCCGTCGGCTGATCTTGATCAGGGAAAATCAAAGGCCAAGAAAAGTAAATCATCAAGGCCGAAGTTCGTAACAAAACCTTCATCCATTATGATTCAAGAAGGTATGAATTTGTTAGAATCTGTCTTTTCACAGGCGACTACTACTACAGTTACAATTTCTTCTTCCTCACCCGGTGTAACACCACCCACCCATACTGAAGTAACACCAGAAACTCAGAGACTTTTAGATGACTTATTATCTACACCTCCGGTAGCTACTACAACTTCATCATTTCCAACAGTTAAAGTTCCATCAACTACAACACCTCAAGAGACATCAATTCCTCAATCTACTTCATCTGTTCCAACACCACAACCGAGAAGGTTAACACGATCTACCACAACCTTGCTCAATGAACGAGAAGATTATACACATTTGGTTAACACCATTGTAGTTCTCAAGTCAAGGGTTGTGGGGTAAGAGATGATAGTAATGTGTTACAAATGAATGATGCTCAGCAGAAGCTAATTGAAACTCAACGCTCTCAACTCCTAGTACAACAACTTTAGATTGAATCCATGTCTTTAATGCTGGAGAAGGTCTTGAAGCAGTTGGCTGCTCAAGGGAGAGTAGCTGTCGTCAAGAAATAGTTGTTATTCATGATGATGATAATGATGACCCTGAAGGAACTCAAGGTGGAGGTGAGCATGAAAATGCTTCATCTATGCCTAGTGTTTCTCTAGCAGGTGACTCTACTGCTCAGGGGGAGACTCGGACTAGAGGTAGTGAAGGTAAGAAGGGTAAAAGTAAGCAGGTTGATGCTGATGTTGATGAGAATGAAGGTGATACGATTGATGCTTTGATTAATCTAGATAATGTATTCATTGACGTATGTGATTCTGATGATAATGAAAACATTGAAATTGAATTTGAAAGAGATGAAGATGATAGAGTGGTGTTGCAACTCAAGATGGAGTAGAGTTTGAGAATACTTTGTTAAGTCAGGTAAATGAAGAGGTTTGTGGTAAGATGAATGAATTAGAAGATGGGGAGATTGGTGAGAGTGTGACTGATACTCCACAAGTTGAATCTTCTACACCACCACCAGAACCTGCCACTGACAGCTGGTCTGAGAGGAGAAAAACATGGTTCAAAGTTATTCCCAAGACACCTCCTCAGCCAGTATTGAAGTCAAATTATGTGTCCAAGACTGAAGCAATTGGGAGGATTTTGAGTTAGTTCTTTGATGAGAAAACAAGACTGTTTGCCATCAAGCGTCACAATGGTGTTCAATATCTAAAGCCCATCTTGAAATATTTTAATACTTTACCAAATTGTGAAATCAGAGGTTTAGCCCAAAGGACACTAATTAATAGATCAAATGATGGAATAACAAATGTGGTTATGAGAAAGATAACTAAAGAAGGTTTGGGAAAGAAGTTTGAAGAGCTTAAACCACAACGAGGCAGAAGGGTTACTTTTAATGACAAGATTTATCCGATAACAAATCACCTGTTGGTGAAAGTCATATACAAACCAATTAAGTGTTTAAAGAACATTCCGTTGCAGTCATTTCCTATTGATTGTTTGAAGAATTGGAAATGGTGGTATGTTGATGGGGTTATGGGTGAAGCTGTTATGGAAGAGGAAAGAACTGGAAAAGAAATAATCAGGATTTATGATGCCATGAATTTGATTAATTTCACTGCTTCTAATCTGCTCGTTCTACATTGCAATAAGATCCTATACCATAATGAATGGAGAGTCCAAGGCCTACAGTACCAAGGTATAGTGAATCTTTGTGTTAAGAACAATATATGTGCGTGTCACACCCCGTCCCAAGCTCGTTTCAGAGTTTTTATAAAACGCAATTGAAGACTTTTTCCCAAGGATCGTTTCATCTCTTGTTCAACCTCAAGGGTTGTAATTGTAAATATAAAAACTCAGTTGGAAAACAAAAGTCTTGTATTTACTTTCATAAACATAGGGATTTAAATACCCTTTTTCATTTGATTACAAAACAGAGTTTGAAACCAAATACATTTCTTGTCTCTTATGGACAAGTTCAATCCATGGGAAATAGTACTATCCGAGGTTGATCAGTTCCTCGGTCCTATCTCCTATTTTCTTTTTCAGGATTATCTATGCATGAGGCCTGAGAATCCAACATGCATTTTATCCTTTCACAGTCCCTCGGCTCACATCTCATGTCTACCCTTCACTTTTTCTGGGTCAGATCTTATGTCTGCCCATATCCCTTTTCTTTCTCATTTTATTCATTACCTGAAAATATTTTGAAAATAAAACGTCAGCGCAAACGCCAGTGAACACAATTATCTTGACAGAAAATCATTAGGCACAAACAAGTATTAATTTCATAATCACAACTTTATGTTCAATCCACACATTCAACAGGCCCGTCCTGTTCAATCGCACCACGGTATACACTAGCGTCATGTCTTATAACAAGGGACAGGTTTGCCTCCGAAGTTGTTATAAGACAAGCACCGGCCGTAATCCGGGAATTTCACCCGACACCCGTGTATCCCTTGCAAGTTTTATGTATACCTATAGCCCGAATGCTTTCACGCAGAAGAACGTTGAGCATTATTCCCTTAACCTTTATTTGGCCATTTTTGCAAACGTAAATGTTTGACATAAGTTTTGAAATAGATAAAGTATTCACCTTGTTTATAGGAATGAGCCTCTAAGTCGAAAGCTTATAGACGAGCTTCTTAACTAGATTTCTCTAGCGTATCAGCACTTCTACCAGCGTTTCTTCTTAAACCGGGCACTAAAAAGAGCGGGAGTTGGACCGGGATCGTCAGGAGTGGGCTAGGGATCACCTGGAACGAGTTTTGAAAGTTGGAATCGAGTTTGGAGTGAAGAAAACGAATGAGATCATTCAGCTATTTATACGCTGAAATCTGGATCCATGTCGGGCCGTTATCAAAGGGATGTCGATCCAACATCCAGCTATGCCCACTTCAGCCCTAAACGTCTACTCCTGATTGGACCGTACCTGTTTTTTGGTGCATGTCGGACCGATACGTGGACCATGTCGGTCCGACATCTAGACTATGTCATTGAACACGTGTTATCACCACAAATTACGGCTGAGAGGAGGTCTGCGGACCGTTATGGTTTGATGTCGGTCCGATAGACGACTCAACAACCAATTGCGGACCGTTATGAATGCGAATGTCGGTCCGATATCTGACTGAGTTTCGCTTCGGTCCGATATCCAAACCTTATTCACTTCAGACCGATTGAAAAATGATATCGGTCCGATATCTAGCTATTTTCACAAATTTTCATTTTTAACCCTAGACTTTGGTATTTTAGATACACAAGTCCTTATATGTTCTAACCTTGGCATTTCTTGGACATTTTTGTGGCAGGTGTTACAGTGGGGGTGGCCGATTACCTAGAAAGTGGAAAGACAAATGATTAAGATTGCTGAAGATCGAAGACATTTTTGCACAAGCTGTTGTTAAGGGGGAGTTTGTTGATGCATTTTGTGTAACAATAGCTTGTAGGTTTTTGTTATGTCTTTCTATATGTAATCGTTTGTATTTTTTCAAGTTCTAGTTTGAATGTAAGAGAAAATAGACATTTTCTCTATAGCGAAACTGTGTGATAGGGTCTACTAGTTTCGCTGGTAGCAAAACTAATTAGTTTCTCCAGTTTTGTTTTGTCTTCTATAAATAGGTAGCTTGTTTGATTTCTTAGTATGCATGCATGAGAGCTTTGATCTGAGAGAACTCATTGTACAAGTTTGCCTATTGAATAGAATATCGATTTATTTACATTCTTATTTGATACGTGATGGATTGCATGTGTTTGTTTGATATCACACGATCATCGTTCGATTAGGATTCCGCACTATCGTTCGGTTGACTACACGATGTCTCTAGAGATCCAAGTTAGACTGTTATGGGACCTACACATGTATTCATGTTTTTTATCTCAGATTGAGCCAAAGAACATCTCAGTGGCCTTAAAGAACCAAGTTGGGTAGAAGCCATGTAAGAGGAATTGCACCAGTTTACAAAATTGAAAGTATGGGAGTTAGTTGATCCACCGGATAACAAGTATCCTATTGGCACTAGATGGGTATATCGTAACAAGAAGGATGATCGAGGTGTTGTGGTGCGTAATAAGGCAAGATTAGTGGTTCAAGGATTTGCTAAGATTGGAAGCCATTCGTATTTCTTGGCATACGCTTCATACAAAATTTTTGAAGTGTTTCAAATGGATGTTAAAAGTATCTTTCTGTATGGCAAAGTGCATGAGGAAGTTTATGTGTGCCAGCCCCTAGGTTTTGAGGATCTAGATTTTCCAGAGCGTGTCTACAAGTTGGATAAGGCTCTGTACGGATTACATCAAGCTCCAAGGGCGTGGTATGAAACTCTTTCAAGGCATCTTCTACAAAATGGTTTCACTCGAGGCAAGATTGACATGACTCTGTTTACAAAGACGACCCGAGAAGATGTTTTGTTAGTACAAATCTATGTCGATGATAACATTTTTGGGTCAACAAATGAGGTGTTGTGCAAGAAGTTTGAGATGGTTATGAAAGCTAAGTTTGAGGTGAGTATGATGAGAGAGTTAGTATTCTTTCTAGGTCTGCAAGTTACACAGACTGCCAATGAGATTCTTATTTACCAAGTCAAATATGCTCGTGATATATTAACCAAGTTTAAGATAACCAATTATTCGGTTGCAAATATGTCAGGGAAAGGAGGTCGATCGTCACTTTTATCGATCAATGATTGGATCATTAATGTATCTCACAACCAGCCGCCAAGATAGCATGTTCGCCGTCTGTTACTGTGCAAGATATCAAGCTAACCCAAAGGAGTCCCATGAACTCGCTGTCAAACGAATCTTCCTCTATCTAAAAGGGGTACTAAATCTTGGATTGTGGTATCCAAGGAATGGTGATTTTAACTTATTGTGTACTCTGATAGCAATCATGATGGCTCCAAACTCGACAGAAAGTCAGTCTCTGGAGGCTATCAATACCTTGGGGATCAGCTTGTTTCATGACAATGCAAGAAACAAACAACCGTATATTTCAACAGTAGAGGCAGAATGCACTGATGCGACAAGTTGCTGATCCCAAGTTCCATGGATCCAGCATCAGGCGATGGATTATGGGATCAACTTCATGCAGACCTCGATTTTCAGTGATAACAAAGCAACTTTGGGAATCATAAAGAATCCAATCCAGCACTTGAAAACAAAACATATTGAAGTCAAGATTTATGAAAGTAGGGATGCTTTTGAGAAGGGTTATATTAAAGTCATTTCAGTTGATTCACCACAAAAGAAAGCGAATATTTTTACAAAACCTTTTGATAAGTCTCGATTTCTTGAATTGGTAAAAATGCTCGGGATGATCAACTTTGAGTAACACCTCTTCAAACTCTCTCTTTATATGATTCACTGTCTTCTTCACTTGTGCATATCTTTTATCTGTTTATATCGTTTTAAAAATTAAAAAATATTAAAATTAAAAAAATTACCCTTTCGTATGAAAATTGTGTTGCGAAAAGATTTCTCTTTTCTTTTTTGAAATTTTTTTGTGTCTTCTACATTTGTGTATATGTATGTTTTCGTTATTAGATTTATTTAAATAAAATTTTTGGGGGAGAATTTAGACAGAAAAGAAAAAGGTGTTGATATTTGATAATGGAGTTGTGTATATTGCAGTTTGATAAGAATTTACTATATTATTGCAAAATGATTGTGACTTAGAAATGATAGGAACTGATTAAGTATGTCTTCACATGAATAGGACCTGAAGGAAGACGCGGCTTCAAGTTAAGGGTATGTCAGTAGACTTTTAGCATTTCAATCAAGTAGACTACACCTTTGTGTAAAACTTAACGACTGTATGGAAAGTGGATACCCACCTTGTTTCGGGTCCGCACAAATTGAAACCATTCACAAAGGGGTTACGGGCTGACTTTGATAGTCCCATCTGTATATTTATATTGAAAGATTAAAAGACATGCAATGACATGCAAAGTTGCAAAAGACACACAATGATGTGCAAATGATCTGCAAAACAGAAAAGTTGAGCAAAAAGACACGCAATGTCGTGCATTTAGGAATAAATGAAAAGATATGAAAATGTCATACACCAAAAAGATACGCCAAAGTGCGTACATATATTAGTGTATATTTTGTTTTTGGGTTAATCAGGGCTTCTGCATTTAAGACCCTTTTATTAAATTACATGTGCTAGTTACGCTCTATTTTAGCTATATATTAGGTTTATCAGGTGATCATCTTCTCTGACTATGTGGTGGCATATACCTAAAGCTCTCATTACCTGATCTCAAAAAACCATGAGGTTGGTTAGGTTTTATCTAACAAATGTGGGGTTCACTAACTTCATCTGAAATGTTACACAAAAACATGATAAATGATCACGGATTGTTCGTTGAAAACATGGTGCATGGGTTTAATTGGACAAACATATCGGTAATCGTTCTAAGCCGTAGCTATCGAGACGAAAGTTGAAGTGTGCCTAGGCTGTTTAAGTCGGTATGATCTCGTATCAGGTTTTTTCAATTCTTGAAAAGTTTGATGGTGTATAGTGGTATGTTTATTTTTACGTATGCGTATTTTCATTAGAAAAGCTTCACAAAAATATAGTTATATCTTGGTTTTGCAGGTATTTTTAAGATTATCTTCTTCATTTATGTCATATGTTCGTCAAAAACTTTTTAGCACGGTTTGCGTATTAAAGTGGTTAAAATTTGCAAAAGTTTTGGTGTTGGCGACACTTCAGAAGACACTATCAGTGTCGCCAACGACTCTCCTAGCGACACTCCTGACGACACTTCCTAGTGTCGCTCAGGTGTTTTGTGTTGGTATATATGTTTGAATTTTATTCGTTTAGTGGCTATTCATTTTCTTCCTCTCCAAGCCTCTTTTCACTTGAAAAACACACAGACACACATGCAAACTCTCTGATTCGTCTTTTTATCACCATTTTGTGGATTAAACTTGTGGATTCTGACATCATAAGGTACTAATACTGATTGTTGTTCTTTTATAACATGAATGGACTCAAAATCGTATCATTCAGACATATGGATTGAACTGTTTAATTCAAAAGTAGGTTTTAGAGTGAAAAAGTTCATCGGGCGACACTTCCATTCTTCAGGAGACACTACTTGAATGCAAGTTAAAAAGGGTCTTGGCGACAGTAGCTGACGACAATGTCACTTTTGTCAATATCCTTAATTGGCAATAGTAGCCAAATATCCTTGATTGGCGACAGTAGCCGACGACACTATCAATGTCGCCCAAAATTCTTGTCTAGCCACAGTAGAGGGCGACATTGTCACTGTCGCCTAGAACCTAGTTTGGCAACACTATTCATGACGCTAGTCAGCGATACTATCATTGTCGCCAGACTTCTCGGTGACACTGTCTTGACGACATTAATTTTTAACTTTATTCTCTTATCCTTAAAATTTTTAACATGTTTAACCAAGGTTGAAATTTGTAGGTTTTTCTTACATATTGTAAATTTTCAATAGTGTGCAGATATGGCTAATTTAGTTAATGATCGAAGACACAATGTGTGTGACCTTCTAGAAACAACTAGAGGATTAAAGGGAGAATCAAGAATCAACCATGCAATCACTTGAAAAATTCCAGTGATAGAAGATCAGATCAGACAGTTCTGGGGATCAGCATAGTATAAAGTTAATGAAAGACCTATGTGCATCAGGGCAAGAGTCAATCACAAAACAATTCGAATCACTAAGGAAACGGTTAGAACAGTGCTGCAATTAGAAGATCTTCCTCGGGATCCGCATAAAGTTTCTGAGGATGATGTAAAGGCTGGTTTTTTAAGAATGGGTTATAAAGGAGGTTTTGGGAAAAGGAGATCAAGAAAAACATTTTTATCTCATGAATGGAGATACATTGTACACGTATTAATCGTATGTTTATCTTTCAGAAAAGGAGGTTGGGATGCAATGAACTATGAATGGGCTGGAGCCATGCTAAGACTATGTATGCATGAGCGGATAAACATTTCGCACATTATCTTCAATTACATGTGCAACAAATGCTCAATCTGCAACATTCCTGACATACACGAGGTTCGTATAGATGCTGCTGAACGACAAATGGAATGATCTTCCAACCAGTGGTGATGAGTTGGTTTTGACCCACATGAAGAGTTGAATATTTGTTGAAATGCAAAGAGAGCATGCTTGTTTCTCAGGTAGATGGACTCCACTATTTGACCACATGTATTCAGAAGTTCGGTTTCCCGTGATTAGACAACGAGTTGCTGAAATGGAACAAGAAAAGAACGTTGAGGATGAAGAAGTTTAAGAAGGAAATGTTGTGAAACCTAATGTGGAAGCACCAAACATTGGAGCTCTGAATATACAACAACCACCAGTTCAAAGTCAAGTAAGAGAACGGTTCATGGAACATGCGAGAAGGAGTGCTTGGAGAATGAAAAAGAAACATGACAGGCAAGCAACACTAGAACCACGGTTATTCACTAAGCCGGAAGAGGAAGAAGATGCCACGGTCAGACAAATCATCAGGACTCGTGCTAGGTCTCCTCCACCTACACAGTCCGGGTCTAGTTCTCATCCACAACAAATCTATTCCAGAAAGATAATGCTTGCTGGAAAGGGCAAAGCAATTGAACAAGAAACTGAACATGAGAGGTCGTCAAAGAAAGCAAAACAATCACAAGAAGGGTTAGATGAGGATATTCTAAACATGATCAATAAAGCTACAGCAAATGAAATAAGTTGGTTGAAAGGGTAGGTAAAGGCCCTCAAAGATAGAGAAGTGGATAGAGATAAAGATATAGATATGATGAAGAATTTGCTTGTAATTCAACAGAGCATGATGGAAATGCAGCAAAAAGCCATAGCTAAGTTGTATAAGATTGTTGATGAAATTAAGAATGAGTAAAGCTGGGAAGATTTAATTGACTTTAATGTCGGGGAAGGTGCTGAGGTCCCATCTGGATCAGGATTGAAAGATCAAGGGGTTGTGGTGGTAGAGGAAGAGGAAGAGAAGGAGAAAGAAGAAGAAGGAGGAGGAGGAGGATGAGGAGGATGTTGGCAAGAAACATGACAAGTCTAGGGATGACAAGGATGAAGGAGGTGAATGTGGTTTGCTTTTTAATGATTCAGCTAGTGAGGACACTAATGATGATGGAAATAATGATGATAATGATGATATGCCTGAGACTTTCATTCAAGAAGGTCAAGGTGACAAGTTTGTGTATGAAACTGATATGTCCTAAATTACACATGTTTTTCATGCATAATAATCCCCATGTTATGATATTAATCAAACAAAAGCCTTACAAATGATTCTTAATGCATTAATATTTTACAATTGCAGGTTATTCGGTGTCCCGAGATAAACAGAGCAAAAACCAGCTTAAAACATGAGAAATCAAGCTTTCGGAGGACCAAACCTGAGCATTGACCCCCAAGAAATCAAAATTGGTTCACACAAGTTAAACCAGTAGCTAAAAGATGAAACTGGAGAGCAGTAGGGCAATGCACAGTCGTGCAATGCCATGCACGACTGTGCAAACCCTATATTGCTCTCCAAGGGTCTAGTACAGTGTCCTTTGTACCCTGTTTGATTCCCGAGGTATTTGCACGCCCGTGCAATCAAATGCACGGCCATGCATTGCTCATTTTGAGGCCTATAAATAGATGGCTTCTTCATTCCACACACCTCAATACACCATTCTATACCTCAAGATAGAGATAATAGTTCGTTTCTAGTAGTATTAGAGTAGTAGTAGTAGTAGTAGTGAGTAGAGGGGCTCTACCTCCTTGTTCCACAATAGGGGAGCCTAGGAAACTCAGTGTTACGCTAGTTAGCATGGCCATTCGTGGCTAAGCTTCTTGTATTGCTAGGGTGAAGATGATGTTTGGTGCATGTTAATGTTTGACATATTAATCTAGTGGTATGTTTATGTCTTTAATTATTCGTCCTTAAAACCACCATTTGGTGGGCTTTTATTATTGTCTAAATCGGTCTTTATATTTGTGAGTGTTCTTGATTTTAAAGCATAAGATCGTAAAACCTTTTTAATCAAACTTCTTTTGAAACTTGTACGTCCTTATACAAGCAGAGATTGATAAGCCAAGGCTTGGTCAACATTATTAAGGTCGTACGTCTTTATACGAACTTCTTATGCGACCAAGAATTGGTGAAATCATGTTGGGAACGGTACGTCTTTATACTTGGTCTCATTGTTACACCGCCTCCCGGTGATCAAAATATAATCACCTATTTAACCTTAATACAAAGCATTTACGTTCGATTTCTTAAATCAACTCGGAGATGACCATTCGAAGGGTTGAGGGTAATTGTTGTCCTTAACGGGAGGCACTACCATTTTAATTTAAAGATTTTAATTCGTGAATCAAATGTCGCGAGGACGAGGCTCTAGTGGTGACCCGGTTTCTGTCATTTACTATTCTGCTTCATAAGCACACAAAACCCACTCAATAATTGATCCGGCTAAACGATAACAAAAAAAGTTGAGTATTAGAACTCGACCGTATCCATTGGTTCGATACTTGGTTCTTACCTAAACTATATTACGCTGCGATAGGTACACTTGCCTATTGTGTGTGTTTTTAAGTTAAAGTAATTATCATTTTATAAATTTAAAACCTGATCTCATAAAACCATCATAAAAATATATTTATATATTTTCATATACTAAAAATGACACATCAGAAACAACTGAAGGAAAAACAGTTGAGGGTGAGAAGCCTAAATCTACTACATTGTTAATTGATAAGTCAAGTTGGTTCAAAGCTTTGCATCAACTCAAATCTATCAAAACATGAAAGTTTAACTGAAGGAGGCAACTAGCAATATCATAAGCTGGAAGTATGAAGTTGTTAAGGAGTTGTATGTGGTGAAGAGGCGTGGGGGTGAGATTCAATACTTCAGATCTCAGCATGACCTGCAAACTCTTCCACAATGGGATATCAGGAAATTGGCCACTCTTGACATCATCAATCCTTACAATAATTCTTGTGCAAATGACACTCAAAGTCTTATTCGCCGACAGTGTGAGGAAGGGTTTACTACTTTTGTTCCTCAGAAATCCAGAAGGAAAAGATCAAAGAAAGTGATTGATCCTGTTACAGGAAAGGGAAAAGTGTCTATCCATGTCAAGCCAGTGAGTGTGGTCCATAAGGTAAAGTTTTCACTCCAGCTATCGGTTATGCTCACTCATTTCTCAAAGTGGCATTATAACAATCAAACCGGTTAAGCTGTGATTACATTGATGGTGAACCAAATTTCAGAGTCTTTGACCCAATGGACATGTTCATGTCTGCCACCTTCAAGTTCTTTATCACACATCAACCATGGAGTGGGGAATGCTACAAAGGAATCAACCATGGAGTAGGGAATGCTACAAAGGAAGAAGCACTGTTGTTTATGCGCGTTGTGACTCGTGCTTTTAACATGCGTACAGAAGCCATGAATCAGATTGAAAAGGAGAAGCAGAAAGAGCCTTAGAAGAGTTTGGTATGCAAATGCCTCGAGGGGGAGATTGTTGGATCAAGTTAGGCTATTGTATACCAAACAATCAAGTTCAAGGACTAAATATGCCCATTTTTTAAAGTTCTCATCTGCCGGCGACACTTCCAGATGACACTAGTAGTGTCGCCATGTTCCAATGCGACACTAGCTAGTGTCTTTATGTCGCCAGGAGACACTTCCTGTTTAGTATATATAGTTGTTTCTTGTTGCTTATTGTTCAAGCTTTCTAGATTTTACACCTTCTTATGCGTGTTTTGTAACTGTGTGATTAGGGTTTTCTCATTAGCAAAAGCAGGATCTTTATTGTATCATGTCATGGCTTATTATCAATGAATAGTATGAATTATGTGTTGATTACTTGAGTTTTATCCTTCATTATCTAGTTTCTTATACTTTTGGATGTCAAACATCAAATCAATTGATGTTTTGTGCATTCTAATGTCTTTAGAACTTCATTAGCACTGAGATTCGAGTTGTTTGGACCTACAATTCGTGATTTCTAAATATACCGTCGTGATATGTTTTTCTTATCTACGTTTCGATGTTCAGAACCGAACCCACAAGTTAATATAATATGCAAGAGAAGAACTAAGTTGATGTGCGTTATTATAATATCCAAACACTCATTTGGTCATCTCTACCTTAATTAGATAGAAATTAGACAAGGTGATCTCCCTTTATTCTTAGATAGAAGATGGTGAAAAGATGTTTTGGTTAAGATTAAGGGATCTACCTTAACCGCTGTATATCAATGCATGAACATATGGGATCCACATGCTATATATCCTTATGTTTATGTTTATATGGTAATCTCTCATTGAATTCCTTACTTATTTTCATCTTAAAACTTCTTCAAAATGAACATCTTAATAACAAACTGTAAACTTTACAAAAATTAAAAAGTGTTTTGAAATTTTTTCAAACTTTCGAATCAAATCATTTTAGGAAAATCGTCTCGTTGTAGCCTGCTCTAATCCCCTTACAAAACTTTCGTTATTGTGTTAGCCTAACTAAAAAACAAAGTAATCTTTTCTCTCAACTCAAAGTCTACACTACCCTTTGTGATTTTTTTTATTTTTTTTCAATTTAGTAGGTTTTCTTCATGAGAACTTGTTCATAATGATTGTACACGTCATAATCTTGTTCATAAGGGTGGAGGGGTGGAACCCCTTCAAACCCTTGAACCAACCAATTATATTTTACCACCTCATATTACCCGAAAGAACCCTAAAGTACCCAAATAGGTTGCGGCGGTGTTTCCAAATGAACCCCTTGAACCAACCAATCATGTATTGCCACCTCACAACCCAAACCGATTATATTTTACCACCTCATATTACCCGAAAGAACCCTAAAGTACCCAAATAGGTTGCGGCGGTGTTTCCAAATGAACCACTTGAACCAACCAACCATGTATTGCCACCTCACAACCCAAACCTTCCACACACGGCTTCGCGAACCCGTGAAATGAACCGGTGATGCTCGAACCCATGAAGCCGCATAACTTGCAGCGGTGTTCCCGACTACCCGACCGAACCCGAGCTCGAAACCGAGCTCCACCCCGTCAACCCTAAATGTTTGTTTCGTGAACATGTGATTCTGAAAATAAGGAAATTAACACAAAAAAATTGTTACTTGTAATTTTATAAAAACTTGACTAAAATAAGCTTAATTATAGTTTATAGAAATATGATACTAGTCCAAATCAAGCCCATTATAAAACATGTAAGGAATTGTGTGGTTGGGACTTTGAATGATTGGTGCATTGTAAAGAAATTCAGCAGGCGATTACAAAGTACCCAAAGACATCAAAATATAATAATCATGTTTTGAACAACCACCTTAAGGAATTATTTACACAGCATCGGCATCGGCATCGGCCTTGAATGTGACTTTTGGCCAGGAATTAAACAAAAGCAGCTAGGTCGACCTGCAAAGCAGACTCATCAGTCATCGTAATGATAATAATAACCAGACTAAAGAAATGAGAACAACAAGAACTAATAATAACCCTTCATCATCCTATTTAGCAAACCCTTGCACTATAAGGAAACTAATTAATATTTACTAAGCCCCTTTTAGTGTCCTCAAGGTGTGGCTTTCAAATATCATCTCAATCAATCTCGAGTCCGGGATCCCATGGTTTTACATGTACATCCTTCTCATTTGCCTCCTCCTAAATTATTGTTATCTTTGTTGAAACAATCTCCTCCAAGCCTTCCCATGACCTAAAAGTTGACCACCCTTCATTCCAACGATACCATGACAGGGTTCGGCTCTCCATACACAACACAACTGCCCACAGTTGCTCATGCAGGTTAATAACCTAAATCTAAAAATGATTTTCCACCAGATAGATCCATCCGCAGGCATCAAACACCGAAATCCTCCATTTCAGCATATGATGGTTATAACCCTGGAACATCCCTATCCCCGTTAGGGTTCAAACCCGACAACCCATTTTCGCAGCGGCTTGTGTGGGATGTTGGGATCTAAGCCATCACAGCTACAGTCTTCATAACTTCTTCATGCTGATGGGTCGTCTTCAGTTTGAAAGCCACCGATTTCGTTTACATGGTGGCGAGCCGGCTCTCCATTTCAGTCTAAAATTGGTGTAGTTCAGCTTACAGGTTTTCAATCTTCTTGTTAGACACAGTGTCCAAAAATCAGGAAAAAAAATATTGGTGAACAATACCTTGATGAACAGACACAGTAACATACGAACATGATGAACACTAACCAGTGAACTGTAACATTGATCTAATGTTTCCCCTTTTGATGATTGGCACATAATCATACCAATGATCTCATGCCAATTAATACGAAGATACGAACTGAGCAAGATTCTTACTTATAATGAAACAAAAGAAACAAAAAGACAGTGCCTACAACTCTACAATTTCCAGAAGTAGGTATTCTCCCAAAGTGTAAAGACTCAAAATAACAAAAACCCTTGACCCTAATACCCTATTTATATTAATAGACTTCCTAGACTTACCATAAACCCTTACCTTATTGGATACTAATTCATTAATTCATGTGGGTTATTAGTTACGGGTCGTTAGTGGAAATAAGTTAAAGTTATATTTAGTGTCATATATGTAAAGTTTAATAAAGTCAAGGGTCCTATTATGTTAGAAACCAAAGTCGTGAACCACCTTTGAAGGGTTACGACGTTTGCCAAGAAGAGACACATCGTTTGGATGTGTGTGTGTGTGTGTGTCGGTTTCCATCTAGAGTCGCAATGCTTAGTAGAAGGGTTATAAATACCCATGTAATCAACTCTGTAAATTACGTTTATTCATTTCAATAGAAGATTAGTTTGATCATATTGTTTGTTTAATCGTTCAAAGAGAAGACCAACAGTGGCATCAGAGCCAAAGGTTAGAATTAGAGAAGGAAAAATCGATTTGGTGTGAATCGATTCAGAGACAGAGAAGAAGCCGCCGTCGCCGCCGTGTTCGCTTGCCGGAGAAAACGCCGGAGACAAGAGAATCGGAGAGACAGGTTGAGAAACCATTGTTGTGGCCGTCGATCGAAAACCCAAGAAGCAGAAACCCATTATTGCTTTTGTTGCGGTTGTTCGTAGACCAGAAGAAGAGAAGGGTGGTTTGCCCTAATTTGTTGATTCGCGAAATCGAAGAAGAGGTGCCCTGTTGTTCGTAAATCAGAGCAAAGAGGAAGAAGGGGATTGAGCCCTAATTTCTAATTGTTGTTCGAATACCATCGAAGCCAGAGACAAAAGGGAATTTTGTGTTTAAAGAAAAGATCGGACAAAAAAAAAGAGCCTAGTTTGGGCCGAGAAGTTGTGGGCCGGTTGTTTTTTGGTTTAAGAGGTTAGGCCTAGTTGTGTGGACCAGAAACAATAAAAAAAAAAAGAAGGCCAGTGGCTGGACTCGTTTTTAGACCCAAATAAAAGATAATTGATATTCGTGGTTTACGTTACCAAAGGAGACGGGAAAAGAAGAGACGAGTGGTGTTTGTGGTTTATGTCACCAAATTCAGAAAAATTAGAAGTACGCACAGAGGATTCGCGAAATTCCAGATTTTACATTCCAATTACCTTGGAATTAAAGTTTATAGAATTATTGCAATTTTTAGTAGATTAAGATAGATTAGAAATTGTATTTGAGACTATGTTAGAAAATACATGATTTTGCTTTGGTTTTAGAAGAAAACCTAAGTTACGATACCAGAGAAATCAGACAAAGAAATTGTAATACATAAGGAGACGAGTTATGTTTCCCATTTTAAATGTCCCGTCCTAAAATCTACAAATTTTTCCGTATGGGCAATTTGTATAAAAACCATACTTAAGGCAAACGGACTATGAGAAATGATAGAACCAAGTGCGAGTACGCAAATTGATGAGAAGAAAGATATGGTGGCGACAGCGCATCTATTTCAAGCGTTACCAGAAGAGATGATATTACAAGTAGCAAGTTGTAAAAGTGCAAAAGAGATTTGGGATGCACTAAAGACAAGACATGTCGGTGTAGAGTGAGTGCAGAAGGCACGTCTACAAACACTCAGGACAGAGTTTGAAATGTTGAGAATGAAGGAGGAAGACAGTATAGATACATTCACTACAAAATTAAATAGTATTGTTACTAGAGCAAAGGGTTTAGGATCAGTATATGATGAACCAACTTTAGTACGGAAACTACTAAGTGTTGTACCAAAGAGGTTTGCTCAAATAGCTGCAATCATCGAGCAATTCGCTGACCTAGATACAACAACTCTAGATGAGACAATTGGAAGGTTGAAAGCCTTTGAAGAAAGAACCAGTCTAATGGATGAATGCCCGGTGAACAATCAAGATAGACTTTTGTTCACAAAACATGACAAGAACTATGGCCGAGGAAGACATTTTAGAAACCATGAACAAGGAAGGTTTAATACATCACAAGGAAATTGGCGTAATGAGAAGTTTAGACAAAGATGAAGAAAAGCTGAAGTCAGAAAGAGCTAAGTTGGAGAAAGAAAAGCAAGATGTGCTTGCAAGTCAAAAGCATCTAGAAGATGAACAGCTAAAAGAAAAGAAATGTAAAAGACATGGAAGGATGACATCAAAGGATGCTGAATCAAGTTGCAAAAGAAAGAAACGAGAAGCTATTGATGACTTACCATTTAAAGATGAACTAGTCAAAGCAAAGGAAGACGGATCAGTCAGAGTTAAAAAAGATAAAATGACACAGGTGAAAGAAGATGGCTTACAAGCTGAAGAGAATCAAGAAAGATGGGCAGACATAGAAGATACAATTCGTGATGAAGACAAAGTTAATGCTTCAAGTAATAAAGACAAAGTTGATGCTTCAAGTGATGAAGACAAAGTCAAAGCATCTAACACTTATCAAAATGGAACAAAGCCAAATATTAAAGACAAGGACCTACTACAAGCAGCTCAAGATAAAGATGATGGAGCTTGAAGAAATAAAGATATAGAAGGCATGGATTAATAAATTAGGGGGAAGTATTGGATACTAATTTATTAATTCATGTGGGTTATTAGTTACGGGTCGCTGGTGGAAATAAGTTAAAGTTATATTTAGTGTCATATATGTAAAGTTTAATAAGTCAAGGGTCCTATTATGTTAGAAACCAAAGTCGTGAACCACCTTTGAAGGGTTACGACGTTTGCCAAGAGACACATCGTTTGGATGTGTGTGTGTGTGTGTCGGTTTCCATCTAGAGTCGCAATGCTTAGTAGAAGGGTTATACATACCCATGTAATCAACTCTGTAAATTAACGTTTATTCATTTCAATAGAAAATTAGTTTAATCATATTGTTTGTTTAATCGTTCAAAGAGAAGACCAACATACCTTAGCCAACAAGTAATCTTGATTAGCAAGCCATTACAATACAAGGAAAGTAACTAACATTACTAAATCCCTTGTAGGTTCACGAATTACCCCAACCCCCTTGAGTTTGACGCCAGATCGTATCAAACATCTAATAAAATTTCCAAATACATTTGCAAGATGAAACTACAACCTAAAAGAAGTGTGATGACAGTGAAAAACATACGCCACTTACCACTATACACATATATGCATTGTAATTGGTATACATTCTGACCTACCAAAAAAGAGAACTCACCAGGGGAGAGGAAGCATGGATGAAGTTGTGAATAACCAAGCTTAAATACGACTACTTCACGTAGATGATGTCATCATCATCCTCATCATCCCAGTCTTCAATTGGATCAGATGACTCACCCAATGGATTTTCTGGTGTCTTCTCACTCTTAATCTTATCTAATATAGCAATCACCTGAATATACAAATCAATTAGCATGTTGCCCCAATATCATATAATGCAAAAGATCCATATATTAAACGGGTTCACCATTGCATTGCATTGCATTGCAATCTTGTCACATGAATAGAAAAGAATGTTAAACAAAACAATCTCCTGATTTTTAATATAAATCCATTTCAACCATTAAAGTTAATGTCCCTCTTAAGGCCTAGGAGGCTTCATAATACTATTAGGTTTCAATTTTTAGTCTGATAGAAAGGTATTTTGATTTCCATGAATCATGGTGTCGGTAACGGGTCAAAACAGGTAACCTCTAATACCGATCGGGTTAGATTGACTCAACACCTTTTTTTTTCAAAAAAATTGATGTTTTATAAAAAAAAATTAGTGTGTTAAATATGTTCAAAAAATCATATTTTTTCAGTAACAATGACTTAGGATGTTTTATGTATTAAATGATAAATTCGCCTTGTTCGACTCATTTGATATGTTTTTAACTATCTTTTTTTATGTGTTTCACTAATTCAAGATAAAACATAACCTAAATTAAACCCATTGATAAGTAACGGTTCAAAACTGCCACATCTATGTCATAGCTTTATACACGCATACACACACATACATGCATACATACATATATGGGGGCATGTTCCCAATTTTAAGTAGAGAACCACATAAGCACTTATAGGTAGTGCATGTTAGATATAGTGGGAGAGAGAAAGAAGGCTTGTATTGGTACGTATTAACGATCCTATACACACAAATATACACACACCCACACACAAACACACATATATGATGAGTTCAAATGAGAACCACTAATATGTAGGAATCACTTTATTCACTAATATTCACCAGTGAATACATTATAGTTTCTAATGATTCCAAAAGTAGTGTATTCACTTGGTGGTTCTCATTTGAATACATTATGTTTTGACACGGTCCTTGTTAGGTCTAAGGAGATTTCCTACCTCTCAAAAGTACGTCTAGGAGAGACGGGTGCCTCTCAAAAGCACACCAACTTTTGTCATTGTTATCATTTTGTTTATTATTAATAAACTATTGTTTGATTCGTATGGAACATATGTTTTGCTAATACGAGGAAGATTTTGCATCACTGGAAATTTTAAATATTGCATCAGTAGAGTTTTAAACACCTTTAGAGTTGGTCAAAGATGTCTTGAAAGGGTGTGATGGATAGTTTTATTTTTAATGACATATATAATAAGTAAAATTTTCAACAAAGAAATAACTAGTTACCCTGCTTCCTCTCTCTAAGGATTCATCTTCGATAAATCGTATCTCGGGAGTCAGCCGTAGTTTCATACGCTTGCCTAGTTGACCACGCACATACTTTGCTTTTGACTTTAACCCAGAAATGGCTACCTCCTTTCCTCTTTCGTCGCCAAAAACAGATACATATACCTTAACCACCTATAAATAACCAACCCAGCGTTATACATTGTAAAACAATTTCTCTTATGCATAATTTTACATATAGCCGGAAGCCCTAGCTCATTATTAATTATTGAATATTCACTATGTACTAAATCCATCAACCACTAAATGAAGAAAACCAACTCTTAATATACCTCATGGTCTAGAAGAGTATATCCATGTAAAACATTTGTTTACAACTAATGTTGAATTAAGAATATGACAATATGTTGGTAAAATATTTTCACAACTAATATTTAACTACCATTGACTAACCTAGAACTGATTATGCCAAAATCAACCTCTTTGTCCACATTGAGATGAACCTTGACATCCCAACAACAATTTCCATTTCCAGATGTTCAAAAAAGTTGAAAACAGCAAAGTTCCTCCCTTTTGGACCTTTTGAGGCACCTATTTAACCGTCTCCGTCGTTTTAATGTATGGATGATATTGATTTGGATTAACATGGTTCCTCAAATTGTCCGTATTTAAGGGTATAATTATAAATGAAGCATGATTAATAATCAAGCAACGGAATGTTATTTTCACAACCAATATTATGTTCAGAGCCACGTGAACCACATAAGCACGCATACATAACACTTCAATGCCAGAGGTAAAATTGAACAAAATGATACGCTTTCTTTCATTTTATCTCTCCTCTCCTAATTTTTTTTATAAAAAGTATAAAAATGTGCATATAAGCAAATTCATGGGCATACAATGTAAATGCATTTACACAAAAGACTATAAATACCTTATTTTTTTAAAATAAATCTTAAATATTGAAATGCACGTGTATTCTAGTCAATTTATATAACAAAAAGTACAAGGTTAACGCGGTTCTCGGTTAGAAAATGAATGCCCCTCTAATCAAGTATCCTAAACTAAATAAAATTGAAGAAAAGTGAGCTAGGGCTTGTTCATACTCAAATGATAAATCCCAATTTTTCATTTAATTTGAAATTTCCCAAAACCTGAACACAAACCTCGGTTCTTAAGCTAATTATCACGCTATCATGAAGTTAAAATTAGGAATTATACATCACATATTATTTTACCTGTAAATCGGATGAGACTTCAACATCACTGATGGTAGTAAGAGATGACAGATAGCGGTCAGCACCAAGGGCAGCTTCGGGCAGGATAGCGTATTGTAACACCTGGTCCGTCAGCAACATATCAGAAAGCTCTCTCTGAATCTGCTTCGCCACCATTTTCACCCTCCTCTCCTTCGCCATACAAATTACCTCCCTATTTCTGACGGTACTGGTTCTCCGATACGACGAGTACATCAAAGTGTAACCGAATTTCGCCGCTGGGAACCCAATCGAACTCGGTGGCGATGGTAGGAAAGCCGAGAAAGAGCAGCATGTTTTCGGCGGAGGAGAGTGATGATTGGTGGTGACGATACAGTGCGGCATCACAGAGTAAATTTTCTCCGGCCACTTAGCAAAAGAGGATAGAAAAGAAAGGAAAGGGAAGGAAGAAAGAATATCCTTTTGGCCGAAACTTCTATAGTGAGCATCACGTATAAACCATAAAAAATAATAATATAAAGTTTTTATAAAAAAAAAAATTATCTTTTTTTTAAATTGATTTTATATAATTAATGGGTCAGAATAACTCGTGTAAAAACCAATATGAGTCGTTCTTTCTGGCTAGCCGAGATAAAAGGGATTGATCAAATGAAAACAACTAGATTTTTTTTCCACGCGCTTTGTTGCGGGTGTCTGATCGTTATCGTTGTCAGCTCATTTGGGTGGATAAAACTTTATGTCGAAATGCAGACTCGCTATAGCGCACGAAAAAAAAATCGAAGTTTAACATAACTCTGTTCTTAAAAATAGTTATACCTGAACGTTGGCAAAAAAAACAAAGAAAATTGCGCATTCCGTTTAAAAAAATTAACGAACGAAAGTTAGCATAGGAAAACGAAACTAATAGAAAACTAAACGGGTTAAAAGCGTATATTATATATACTATGAGGGGCTAAAACGATTCCCCTCGCAACACGGTGGGGACATTGTCGAATTTGGTTCGGCTCGTTTGCGGGGCTAAAACTTACGTATAGTTGCTATAGCGTACAAAAAAAATACTCGTTTTTGAATAAAACTCCGTTTTTAATAAAAATTTTATCGGAATGTTGACAAAATAAAACTAAAGAAAGCTGCGCTTTCCGTTTTTAATGAAAAAGTAAAGAACGAAAATTATAACAGAGAAATGAAGTTATTAAAGAAATAGACGGGTTAAAAGTATATATTATATATAGTATGAGGGTTGAAAAAAAAATATATATATATATATATAATCACTATTCACTATCGTTGCCGTTTAAACCTTAGTTATAATATCCTCATGTAAAAAACCAATAAAACTAGTTTGTGTCTTCCAAATAGAAATACGTAGTGAGAGTAAGAAATAGAAAAAATAATAAGAAAATTATAAATAAATATATTTAATTGAATAAATGATAAAAATAAGAAATGAGATATGACAAGTTTTTAATAGACGAACAAAATTTAAAGATAATGTGAATGCTCTAGTTTATATTAGTTTTTCTTTTTTTAAGTCAGATTCAAAGAGATACTAAAAATTTATATAGAACCAAAGACTGATTGCTACTAAATTATTCTAAGTACAAATGCTGCTGATAGGCTTATCAGCAGCATTCATCACATATGGCTGCTGATAAGCTTATCAGCAGCATTCAACACTTGTTGCTGCTGATAGGCATATCAGCAGCACTCAACACTTGTTGCTGCTGATAGGCTTATCAGCAGCATTCATCACATATGGCTGCTGATAGGCTTATCAGCAGCACTCAACACTTGTTGCTGCTGATAGGCTTATCAGCAGCATTCAACACTTGTTGCTGCTGATAGGCATATCAGCAGCACTCAACACTTGTTGCTGCTGATAGGCTTATCAGCAGCATTCAACACTTGTTGCTGCTGATAGGCATATCAGCAGCATTCAACACAAGTTGCTGCTGATAGCTCTATTCTCTGAAGACCAAACGTTGCAGCTGACTATCCATGTGAAGCGCCTCTGACACCTTTCTGTAAAAGCAACTGCCACACTCCAAGCAGAAGGAACCTCAGTGGTGCAACCAATAAAGGACCATGACGCGCGTCTCCAAGCATGCAACCAATGATGCCTAAGAAGACGTTTCAGTAAAGTTATCTAGATTAGCCTTTGCGTGTAATTTAGATTAATAAACAAGATCAACGGCTTGTGTTAGATCTGATCCTTAGAATCAAGGGTCTGTCTTGATTCTAAGTTACTATAAATACTGTGTAAACACTTCATTGTAAGTGTGCTTGCTGTGCTTTCATAGTGCTTCTTGATAGTGTTTTATTTGTAAACTTGTAATCTCAGAAGTTTAATACAACAGTGCATTTATCAGTATTCTTGCTGTTTACTTGTTTACCTTGTTGGTTGTTATTGTTTCCGCCAATATCAACTAGAATAGAATCACCTTGTAATCTTACGATCCTACAAGTGATATCAGAGCTTTGGCTCAAGATTAAACAAACTAACATTTGTTTAATCACTTTTTGATTTTATTCAAAACTCTATTCTTGATCAAGTCACACAAAACAAAAAATGGCACAAAGTCACGGATCTGAAGACATCGGCAGCATCAACCGACCACCGAGGTTGGTGTCTGGGGAGGACTATGATATGTGGAAGAACCGTATGGAAAGCTTCTTCTGCTACCATGAATACGGAATGTGGAAATCCATAAGGGATGGACCTTATGTTCCCATGGTGGCCTCTGCTGACTCCGGAGGACCACTAGTCCCTAAGGAACCCTCCAAGTATTCTGAAGAAGACATCAAGAAAATGGAGGTGGACTTCAAGGCATTAGGAGCTATCCAAATGTGTCTTCCAAATGAAGTTTTTCACAATTTCAAGGCTCACAAAACTGCAAAGGAATTATGAGGAGCCCTGGAAAAGATGTTTGCTGGATCTGAGGAGGTCAAGGAGAACAGACGTGACATTCTCAAGCAGCAGTATGAAAACTTCGTCTGGAAAGAAGGTGAGTCACTAACAGTTTTATATAACAGGTACACGTACCTGGTTGGAGAACTGCAGTGCTCCAAGGTAAATCTGGAGAATGAAGACATTCTCAAGAAGTTCATAAGATCTCTTCCTAGTTGTTGGACATTATATACAGTGTCCATCAGAAGAACAGAGAATCTGAAGACTCTTCAGATGACTGAGCTCTTTGGCATGCTCAAAACCTATGAATTAGAAATGATTCAAGCTAAAGAAAGGAGCTCCAGTTATCAATCAGCTACCACTTCCTCCACCACCACCTCAGCGCTTCACTCTGATCATTCTGGTCCTAGTGCAAGCAACTACTATCCTCCCATTGTTACTCATCCTCAAACACCAACTGCTTCACAATCCAACTCATCACCATTTCTTCTTGAGGCACCTCCTCAACAGCCAACCTCTACTGCTTTTGTCTCTGACAACTCAAGCAGCATGTACTTCATAAAGGAGGATCTGGAATGCTTTCATCCAGATGATCTTGAAGAAATGGATATTCAGCACTCATATTCCATGCTCTCCCTTAGAGCAAAAAGGTTTTATTCTAGAACCGGGAGATCAGTTCCAAGCAACAACTCAAACACCAGAGTTGGGCTTGATAAAAGCAAGATCCGATGTTACAACTGTAACCAAATGGGTCACTTTGCTAGGGAGTGCAAGGCACCTAAAGCCAATCAGGGTGCCAGCCATCAAAGACAAGCTTACCAAGGTCAGCCCAGGCAGCAGCAGCAGCAAGGAACTCCTCCAGCACAAACTGCAGCCTGTGCAAATGTTGGAACTTCAGACTTTGACTGGAGTGTTCAATATGAAGATGTTCCTGCCTCCAACCAAGCACTTATGGCAGACAATGCAGAGATACCACCTCAGGTATTTGAACATCTTTGCTCTCAAGCTTGCATTGACAAAGTTTTAGGTTATAGAAAGCATAACCAAAATCTGATAGATCAAAATGAAGAGTTTCATCAAATGAAGTCTGAATTCAAAAAGGTCGAAGATACTTACAAAGAAAAAATTAACTGCCTTAAGAAAGAGATTTCTTCATTAAAACATGAACAAACCAATCTAGAAACTCAGATTGATGATCTATTAGTAAAACTTAAAGCTACCAGAGCTGAACTGGCTGAACAGAAAGTCCATGTTGAAAAATATGAATTTTCATCTAAAAAGTTACAAAGATTGTTAGATATTCAAGTCCATGAAAGGGTAAAAACTGGACTTGGATATCATAGTGACGAGTACCAGACAGTTCCTCCTCCTGCTGATTATGTTGCCATTCACCAACCAAGCTTCAATACTGCAAACCTTGACATGGCAAACCGAAACATTGATCCTTCAATGGATGCATGTTTTGTGGAAGACTGCTCCACCTCTTCAGAATCTGAGTCAACCTGCTCAGACCACTGTGAAACTAGTGAAGTCCCATCTGCTCCTCTCTCTGAAGCCGGCTGTCCTGTTGTTACCTCAACCATTCCAGCTCCCATTCCATTCAAACAAATCAAGATTAGCTATCCTCCAGGTGGAAGAAAGCTAATCATTGAAAAGGGAGAGACATCAGGTTTCACCAACCCAAAATCTCAGTCAAAGTCAAAGGCGTTTGATGTTTCTCATACTCCTGGAGAAAAAGGTCCATATGTTCAAAGGACACTAGAAGAAGCCACCTTTGAACATAACAAATCTCATCCCTGGAACTTCAAAGATTTGTTTCAAAATAAGAACTATGTGGACTCTCACAGGGACAAGATAGCAGTATCATGCTTTGTGTGTGGCAAATACAATCACACTGCCAGCACCTGCTTTCAGTACCGTGAACACCAAAGAAACTCAAAGCAGCATGCCTTTGAGAAAACAAACAGAAACAAACAGGTGAGAAGCTATGATGCAAAGGTAACAAAGTTCAGAGAATCTCTATCCCCTCAAAGAGTGAAGATGCAGAAACCTCAACAAACTTGCATCATATGTGGGGAATCAAACCACTTTGCTGCAACATGCAAGTTCAACCCTTTTAACCAAGTTGCAAATCGTTCATCTGTGGTCAACCCATCAGCAGCAAACAAAATCGCTGCTAATAGAGTAAAGTCCAGGAAACAAAAGGCAAAGCCTCCAGCAGCAAAAGTCTCTGCTGCTGACAAAGCAAAATCAAAAACAACGGTATCAGCAGCAAAAGTATCTGCTGCTGACAAAGAAAAAACTGCTACTGCTCCAGCAAAGCCCTCAGCAGCAAAATCAGCTGCGGATAAGCCAAAATTGTCAGCAACAACATCTTCTGCCGACAATGCAAAGAAAGCTAGAAAACCACCAACACAGCAATGGAAGGCCAAACAATCCCCAAGCATAACTATAGGTTTCATTGACTGCAAGCATGCTGACAATGGCAAATTAGCAACGATCTTCTACAATGCTGCATGCTACAATGATCCTCCCCCTAACTAGATATCTTCCATGTGCAGGGACAGCCAGGCAACAAACACAATACTTGGGTGGTAGATAGCGGCTGTTCCAGGCACATGACAGGCAACAGGTCCATCCTCTCTAACTTCAGACATTTCAATGGAGGATATGTTGCCTTTGGGAGTGACTCAAAGGGTGGATCTATCACTGGACAAGGAACTGTGTCAAATGAAAGGATGAGTATTGAAAGAGTCAACTATGTTAAAGAACTTGACTTCAATCTCATGAGTGTTTCCCAAGTATGTGATCAAAAGCATTGGATGCTCTTCACTGACAAAGAATGTTTTGTGTTAGCTCCTGGTCTATCTAAACCCCCTCCAGAGAAGATTCTCCTAACTGCTCGTAGAAAGGACAACTTATATGTGCTTGACATGAATGAAGCCACTCCATCCGGTAGTGTTTCATGTTTTCTGTCAAAGGCATCAGTTGATGAATCCGCTCTTTGGCACAGGAGGTTAAGCCATGTCAACATCAAAACAATCAATAAATTAGTGAAGGACAATCTTGTCAGAGGGCTTCCTGACAAAGAATTCCAGCTAGACGATCACTGCATTGCCTGCTTGAAGGGAAAACAACACAAGAGTTCCCACAAGCCCAAGACATTGAACACAAATGACACCCCTCTCCAGCTACTGCATATGGATCTCTTTGGTCCTACGAATGTCATGTCAAAAGTCCTACTGTCTGGTGATAACTGATGACTTCTCCAGATTCTCATGGGTATTCTTCCTAAGAACAAAAGATGAAACTGCTGAGATTCTCAAATCCTATATTCTTAGGGTAGAAAATCAAAGCAATCTGAAGGTAAAGATCATAAGGTGTGATCAGGGAACAGAGTTCAAAAATCACACCTTGAACAGTTTCTGTGAGAGCAAGGGCATTGAAAGGCAATACAGTGCTCCAAGAACCCCTCAACAAAATGGGGTTGCTGAAAGAAGAAATAGGACTCTGATTGAATCAGCAAGATCTATGCTGGCTGACTCAAAGCTGCCCCTTACTTTCTGGGCAGAAGCAGTAAGCACAGCTTGTTATGTGCAGAATAGAGTCCTTATTGTTAAGCCTCTCCAGAAAACACCCTATGAACTATGGCTCAAAAGAGTTCCCTACATTGGCTTCCTGAAGCCCTTTGGATGTCCATGTACCATCCTCATCACACATGGAGTTCTTCCTAAATTCGGTGCAAAGTCTGATGAAGGTTACTTTGTGGGCTACTCCTCTCAATCAAAGGCCTACCGAGTGTTCAATTCTAGGACTCGGATTGTGGAAGAATCTGCTAATGTGGAATGCAGGGAACATGTTGTCTGTGAACAAGGCAAAGGTCCTAACTGGCTCTTTGATATAGACTCCTTCACCCATATATTTGAGCCTCTCATTTTCTCAAATATGGAGTGTTCTTCTTCAAAATCAACATCGTCTGCCTCAACCTCTTCTACTGACTACAGACTGGATTTTCCTAGTCCCTACATCAGGATGAAAAGGCCATCCATTGATCCTCCATCAGTGGCAGAAGCTATTGAAGCCGGTACAGGTGAAGCCAGTACTTCCAACACCACAAGCAGCAATCTCTCTGACCAAGAAATCTTTAATGAAGCCTCCTCAATCCATGCTGAAGAGGCCTCCGATGCTAATACTGCTGACAATGTGGAACACAATGATCAGAACCTCCAAGCTCCTCTCCTCACAACTGAAGACAATCCTGATCTAAACCAAAGTAATCTTGAAAAGGGAATACGGCTGGATGTGATACCAGCACAGAGAATAAACAAAGAGCATTCTCTGGAAAACATCATTGGCCAAGTCCACACAGGTATCCAGACAAGAAGTAAGTCTCATGAAGCAAACATTTGTTTGTTCTCTTGTTTTCTATCTCAGGTGGAACCCAAGAAGATTGATGAAGCTCTCAATCACAACAGCTGGATTGAAGCAATGCAGGAAGAGTTGCTGCAATTCAAAAGACAAGATGTTTGGAAGCTTGTTGATCTTCCACCTGGTCAAACAGCCATTGGAACAAGATGGGTCTTTAGAAACAAGCAAGATGAAAGGGGCATCGTGGTCAAGAACAAAGCCAGACTGGTAGCTCAAGGCTACACTCAAGAAGAAGGCATTGACTATGATGAAGTCTTTGCTCCTGTGGCCCGTCTGGAAGCCATCAGAATCTTTCTGGCATATGCTGCATCCAAAAACTTTATGATCTATCAAATGGATGTGAAGAGTGCCTTCTTGTATGGAAAGATTGGTGAAGAGGTCTATGTCAAACAGCCTCCAGGCTTTGTGGATCCTGCACATCCAAATAAGGTC
Organism: Smallanthus sonchifolius; assembly: GCA_023525975.1. Lineage (NCBI taxonomy): Eukaryota > Viridiplantae > Streptophyta > Magnoliopsida > Asterales > Asteraceae > Smallanthus > Smallanthus sonchifolius. The sequence continues at coordinate 54,413,874 of CM042033.1, read as the reverse complement.
TTAAAACTGGACAAAGCTCTCTATGGCTTACACCAAGCCCCAAGAGCCTGGTATGAAACTTTATCTGGATATCTACTTAGCAACAACTTCAGAAGGGGGGCCATTGATCAGACACTCTTCATCAAAGATGAAGGGGGAGAAATTTTGTTGGTCCAGATTTATGTTGATGATATTATCTTTGGATCTACAAGAAAGAAGCTCTGCAAAGACTTTGAAGTTCTGATGCATTCCAAATTTGAAATGAGTTCAATGGGTGAACTAAATTTCTTTTTAGGACTTCAAGTCAAACAGGTACCAAATGGAATCTTCATAAGCCAATCCAAGTATGTCAAAAGCATCTTGGAGAGGTTCAAAATGGCTGACTGCTCTGTTGCAAGAACTCCTATGCAAGTGCACCATCAATTATCTCCGGATAAAGAAGGACAAGACACTGATCAACATCAGTACAGAGCAATGATAGGTTCTCTCATGTATCTCACTGCCTCAAGACCAGATATCATGTTTGCAGTTTGTCTCTGCGCAAGATTTCAAGCAGCTCCAAAAGTGTCTCATCTTCAAGCTGTCAAAAGGATCCTTAGATACCTAAAGGGAGCTCCAAAACTTGGGCTATGGTATCCAAAGAATGGAAATGTCAATCTCTATGCCTACACTAACAGTGACTATGGGGGTTGTAACTTGGACAAAAAGTCCACATCTGGGGGATGTCAATTTCTTGGAGGAAGGCTCATCTCATGGCAATGCAAAAAGCAAACATGTGTCTCTACTTCAACAGCTGAAGCAGAATACATTGCAGCTTCAAGCTGCTGTGCACAGGTCATCTGGATCCAAAATCAAATGCTTCACTATGGAATGACCTTCATGCAGACTCCAATTCACATTGACAACATGAGTGCAATCTCTATCACGAATAATCCAGTGCAACATTCCAAGACTAAGCACATCGACATCAGGTATCACTTTATCAGGGATCAAGCTGAGAAAAGGAGAATTGTCTTATCCAAGGTTCACACAAATGAGCAATATGCTGATTTGTTCACTAAACCTTTTGATGAAGCAAGATTTCGATATCTAGTTGAATCAATTGGCATGATGAACTTTGAATAAGACATATCTCAATTTTTATCCTTCCTTGTAAATATGTCTAAGTTTTTGTTCTTAATAAAAGGTTATAGTCAGCAGCACTTTTTCACTGCTGACATATTTACTCTTCAGCAGCAAAGTCTTTGCCACTGATCGCTTTAAGTTATCAGCAGGAACAAGTTGCCTGCGGATAGCTTTAAGGCGGTCAGCAGCAACCTTTTTGCTGCGGAATGAATACAACAGTCAGCAGCTACCAAATCTGCTGCTGAAAGACTTAACTATCCGCAGCAACCAAGTTTGCAGCGGATAGCTCACCATCAGCAGCAACCAAGTTTGCTGCTGATGGGTAAAACAAGTCTACATTAACTTTTACCTGCGGTAAAAACTACTCTCAGTCTTTACCATGACTGCTCGAGTGCTTTACAGCTGTAACAATGAAAAGTGAAAAAGGTTGTACTGTACAAGTGAAGTTGCTTTTTCTTCGCCTGCCGTTATATCACAATCTCAAACGTTCCCACCACCTCTTCATTTTCAATTTCAAACCCTAACCTCCCATCACTTTCTCTCTCGTCCCCACAGCATTCAAAGCCCTCCATATTAACCACCATTCAAACACCCTTCACTCTTCCCTCCAAATCTATAACAATGGCAGGCGCAGACATAAACAACCCCAACGACAAGTTTTCCCCATATCACAACCTCACCGCATACCTAATAAAGGGCAAGAAATCGGAAGGTTTCGATGATATGATCGACTTCCTTTGTCGGTCCAAAATCCACCATGCCCTAACAGTCAACCCAACCATCTACACTTCCCACATGGAAGATTTTTGGAGCACAGCCGTGTACTCTACTGACCAGGGCACTCCCCAAATCAGAGGCACAGTAGACGGCAAGGAGATGATTATCACTGAAGCGAAGCTCCGCCAACACCTCAAGCTTCAGGATGAAGGGGACGCCATCTCTTACCAAAGAGACGTATACATGAGGACCTTTGTATCCATAGGGTACACTGGGAATCAAACAGAGTATACAATAGAGAAGGCACTCATGGGTCCCAAATGGAAGTATCTCTGCCACACTCTTCTCCAATGTATATCCCAGAAGAGAAGTGGCTGGAACCAACTCAGCTCCGGACTTGCGTCGGCAATTCACGGTATGATAACTGGGGAGGGTTTCAATTTTTCTCACCTCATTCTTGAAGGTTTGAGATACAACCTTCAAGAAGGGTTGAAATCTCAGTTCTTCATGTACCCAAGATTTTTGCAAGAAGTGTTCAATATTGAACACCAAGATCTTTCAAAAACTGCAAGAATCTACTCAATTCTGGGACATAAGAACAACATTTTTCAAAGCATGAGAACAGTTTCATCAAAGTTCTCAGGGGCCGATGTTCCATTGTTGTCTACAATGTTGAACACGTAAAGTGCCCAGGGTGACAGTTCAGCAAACCCAGCTAATACTGATCCCACACCCTCCACCTCACTGCCACAAACTCAAACTACTGCTTCCTTTGATCGAACCCCTGTGCATTCTACTGAGGATGTACAGGCACATAATCTACTCACCCCCAGTTTGATTGCTCAACCGGAACACAGGGCCCCGGTTGCAGCCAAATATACAAGGAAGAGGGGCAAGAGAACTCCTTCTTCTCTTGCCTCCAAGGCCCAAACCCAAGCCAACATCCCTCACTCAGAATCACAACATTCTCGTGAGAATATCATAAGGGAAAGCCACATTGTTAGGGAGACTCATTCGGAAGTCTCTCTATTAGGATTAGGATCACTTCCCGGATCAATAGAACAGCCCTTTGAGCCATTCCTATCTTTTTTGAACTTAATTGTTGAGGAACCTGACCAAAGTGATGTACCTTCTCCCACTACCACTATCAAGGAGGTACTGATTGGTCTTGCTTCCGAAACACCCAACCCAAGTTCTTCACCCTTAAAGGTCCACTCTGGGAGTATTGAAAGAGTGGATGTGGACGAGGCTGTCACTACTGCTGGTCCATCAACTGACCAGGAGGACAGTGACAACATCTTTAAGACCTCAACCACGGCAACTCATGGTGAGGGTGTTTCATTAGAAACTCCCCTCACTGAGAGGAATCCCAGGCGCCAAGAAACCGCGGGTGATGGGGATGCTGAGGCTCGGCCTACGGCCCTATCTGGGTCCAAGGATTCCACAAATGTGGATGAGGACAGACTGAAACTTCATAACTTGGAATTGACGGCCAGGGTGGCTATGCTAGAGGCTGAAGTGTCCAAACTAAGACACCAAGTCTCTATGCATGAAGCCCATCAATACCCAACTTTAGCCACTCCCTCTCTTGTATCAGTAGGCACCCAAACTGATGCCTACCTGTCTACTGATGCAACCAAAAAGGGGGAGATGGTCTCTATGGAAGAAGATAAAGACAGTCTTGATGACTGGATTCAAGAGCAGGTTGTACTTCAAAGCTCACTATTCAAGCCAGCCTTTGTCCAAATTCATGACTTGCCAGTCCCAGATAATGAAGACGAAGAGACATCTGAAGACTGGAAGTTGGTCGTCAGGGCTGTCGATGAAATGCTGAATGATGTTGAAGACACAGAACAAACAAATACATCATTCAGCATCCTTCCTGAAGCAGCAGCCATCATTGGTCAATCCTCAACCCCCCAACTATTAAGATCATCAAAGAAGCTAGAATTTGACTCCATTCTAGCTTGGGGGTATGATGGATCATCTGAGAGGTTTTGGATTGGATGGGAGTTCAGCGGAGTAGAAGAGCTGAACTGGAACTCTCTCAATGCCCTCCAAGTCCTACATCTGCATTTAACTAATTGCATCAACACCTCAACAGATCTCTTAGCAGAACTTGCCATTGGCAGGTTCCATGACCTGATGGAGGATAATCTACCCAGGTTCCAAAGATTCCTACAAGCAGCACATCGGGTAGCTTATCCTGAATCCTCGGCGGCCGCAGAAAGGAGACTGACTCCTAGCAATCTTGAAATAACAAGGAGCAGTCTTCTCACTGAAGAAGAAGTTCTGGGCCTTCGAAGATTCCTGTATGCCTTCCTGGTCAAGGACTTGGACGTGCTAGGTTGGGTGAGCACTAAGTCTCTTGACCACACTCTTCTGCTCAGCAATGGCTCCTCTCTCATCATCAACACCAGGAACATCCTTCATCTGCCATCAGACTTCCTATTCAAGATCTTTCAGCTCCGGGCCAACATCTGCAACATTAACTCACTAGAGAGCCAGGCAATGATGGTCATCATCAAAGCCCATCTTGAAAAGGAAGGACTGATTCCTCCGAAAGAGACAGTGTCAACTTCTGATACTGACTCCAACTCAGATACTCCACAAGTTGATATCACATCTGCAGCTTATGGCGTAATATCTTCAATTAGGGATCAACTGAGGGAAATAGAAGGTCCTAATTATCAACTTGATGAAGACAGTGACCGTCCCTTGTCAATTTCTCAAATTGCCAATGAAGCTGAGGCAGAGATCCCAATAGCAGCATCATCATCTGCTGTTGTGATCAGTGAAGCTGAAGCAGAGGCATCCAATATAAACAAAGGAAAGGGAATCATGACTGATGAAGATGAAGAGAGGTTGCTAAAAGAGAAAAGGGAGAGGGAAGAGAAAAGAAGAAGAAGAGAAGAAGAGGAGATGGCTGACCTGAAAAAGGTTCAAGAAAGAAAAACAGCCATTCTTCTAAGAGAGCAAACCATCCAGCTGTATGCTAAACAGCTGGATGAACTAAAAAGGAAGATTCCTGCAGTTGACCGGATTGAAGAAGATGCAACTCTTGCTCTTCAACTGCAGGAACAATTCAATAGAGAAGAGGAAGAGTTGGAGAAGAAGAAGAAAGAAGAAGCTAAGTTCAGAATAACCGATTCTGAACTAGCTAAAGAAATGAGGGAGGAGTGGATAAAGACTCTAGTCTCTCAAGGTGAGGATGCAGACTACATTGAGAAACTATCAACCAAAGAGATCTACAGAGCCTTCATGGGTCAGCAGGGTCAATTGGCTAAAAAGAAAAAGGCTGAAGAAGAAGAAGAAAAAGCCAAGCTACAGTCCAAGAAGACCATTGCCTTCAATAAACGGACCCATGAAGAGAGGAAGGTCATGATTGACTTCCTTAAGGCCAGAGGAGATAGTGGAAAGAGGCTAGGTCCTATGAATTTCATGAACCTGCAAGCCCTCTACTTCAAAGTTAAAAAGGATGAGGACGAAAGACTAGGGAAGAAGGGCTCCAAGAAAAGGGTACTTATCAAAGAAGAAGAAAAACCAAAGATAAAGAAACCCAAGCCTTCTCACTCACCTACCTCTTCCTCAGTCCATCATCCTTCCACTCTCCTCCCCAAACCTTCCACTCCTCCACCCAACAAGTCCAAATCATCCCACCCAGCTCCCACTCATCAACAGCCTCCCTTGAAGAAATCCAAACCCTCATCTGAACCTGAAGACTCAAGAGACATAGTTGAATGGGTCTACAATCCACAGGGTCAAAGGTTTGAGATCTTCAGGGGGAGAACTGAAAGAAAAAGATCTACATACAGGTCTGTTGATGAGGTTCCGCAACTACCAGATTCAGACCTACGAAGAATTTTGGAGCTGGGTGAAGCTCATGAGCCTGCAAATGAGAGTGGGAAACGTCTTGTGCTAGAAATCAAACACTACTTCAACCCTAGCAAAGATGTGATCATTAACATCAAGCCACTCAAGTCCCACTCTCCATTTGTATCTTGGTCCTACAATGCTGATCTGGATGAGTTCACTTTGATTGATGTAAAGAAGCAGCAGATGAGATGTTCAAGCAAAGCAATCTACAAAATGCCACACAAAGACATCAAGACTCTGTCTGAACTTCCACTGAACAATCCCAGCAAGGATCCAAGAGGCTATGAGGTTGAAAGGATAATCAACCACATGCAAAAGCTTCAGCAGCAAAGTGATTAGAAGAATTTTGGTTGCATCAGTCTAGGGGGAGTTTGTAGAACCAAAGACTGATTGCTACCAAATTATTCTAAGTACAAATGCTGTTGATAGGCTTATCAGCAGCATTCATCACATATGGCTGCTGATAGTCTTATTAGCAGCATTCAACACTTGTTGCTGCTGATAGGCATATCAGCAGCACTCAACACTTGTTGCTGCTGATAGGCTTATCAGCAGCATTCAACACTTGTTGCTGCTGATAGGCATATCAGCAGCATTCAACACAAGTTGCTGCTGATAGCTCTATTCTCTGAAGACCAAACGTTGCAGCTGACTATCCATGTGAAGCGCCTCTGACACCTTTCTGTAAAAGCAACTGCCACACTCCAAGCAGAAGGAACCTCAGTGGTGCAACCAATAAAGGACCATGACGCGCGTCTCCAAGCATGCAACCAATGATGCCTAGGAAGACGTTTCAGTAAAGTTGTCTAGATTAGCCTTTGCGTGTAATTTAGATTAATAAACAAGATCAACGGCTTGTGTTAGATCTGATCCTTAGAATCAAGGGTCTGTCTTGATTCTAAGTTACTATAAATACTGTGTAAACACTTCATTGTAAGTGTGCTTGCTGTGCTTTCATAGTGCTTCTTGATAGTGTTTTATTTGTAAACTTGTAATCTTAGAAGTTTAATACAACAGTGCATTTATCAGTATTCTTGCTGTTTACTTGTTTACCTTGTTGGTTGTTATTGTTTCCGCCAATATCAACTAGAATAGAATCACCTTGTAATCTTACGATCCTACAATTTACTACAATTTGTTTTAAATAGAAGGAAGATTCACAACACATTTTCAAACTTAAAGTTCGAATTTCAAACATGTGATATGTCATAAGCTTGCAAGTAATACAACAAGATGACAGTACCTAGAGCTTATAATTAAACCGAGACACGAATACAAATTGTCCCCACGAATCCTTTCAAAATATATTCTCTCGTACGAACGACCGATCAGAGCTACTGATCACGAGAGTGGGCAGTCAGTCCCAAATAGATCTATCAACACACCTTGCGGCCTACACTAGGCTAATGATTATAACGGCGGGGCTATTCATGAACGACATACATGAACACATAACGAAAGCCCTTACTCGAGACCATCAAACGAAAGTATCATGATAAACGAACGAAAGTATGTTCTTCCCCCATAGTTTATAAAACAACAAAATAGTTTAAAAGGGGGCCGTGAAAAACTCACCTTGTAGTCACGAACGACGGAAAAACGAGTGCTAGCAAAAATACGCCCACGAACGCTAACGGTGCCCTAAATACGAGGGATACATTACTAATTGAACCTCATGTCTTACAAGCAAGTTGTTCACCAAACATACTTAGACTTGTATTATTTTTAAGAAAATGTTTATTTAAACGATCCGTTGGTGACTTCGACACGCGGTTATGTTTTTAATGAAAAACGGTGGATCATACACACATACGAAGACATCAAGTGTTATTACTTATCAACAACCAAAATGAAAGTATGAAACTAGTAACACACACACACACATATATATATATATATATACTTATACATATGCTTATAAGTTCTAAATCACATGTGAAAACACTAAAATCACAATATTTGCACATAAACACTTTTCAAGCAAAAACGACTAACTTATAAGGAACTAACTTCCATATTTCTAACGCATGAGTTCAAATATCATCAAAATATACTTAATAAATTATATTTCATCAAATAAACAATCTTTCATTATTTTGACATAAAGTAGCTAAACATGGCAATTTCTAGCACATACGTGATAACCGAAACGTCAAACGACAAGTACAAACGCATATTTCATAACATGAATTCATTATATACCTTAAGAAATATATTTTAATCATAAAATATACTCAAACTTACTGCTCAAAATCAGATTTAACAAATACACATTTTTCGTGTCGAAAACTACCGTTTTAATCGACTAGTTTAGCGTAAAACCTAACGAAACGCGTTCAAACACCAAGAATCATACATATTACTAAAAATCTGTATTTTAGACATAAAATATCATCATATTACAGCCATGATTCCAGATTTACAAATCTATCTATTTTCATACAAAAATCTACCTTTTAGCGTCTTTTAAGCAACATAAACATGTCATACACTTAGCAATTCATCACAACCTAAATAAAACTTTTAGAGCTGGTCATTATTACAATAAAACATAATTTTTATCAACATATTTCTATATTTTACACAATCTAAATAATTCATGCCAAAACTCTAGTTTAAATCATGCTTTTGGACAACAATCTTTAGCAATAAACACCTAAATCATCAATTCAAGGATCCATGCATAAACTAACATGTTTTTATGCAATAATATACCATTATTTTCTATTTGAAACAAACCATAACCAAATATTTAATTGCATGTAAAGATCAAGCCCTAATTCACTACTTTTTGCAAGATATGAGCATATAAACATACATTCATATACACGACATCCATACGTACAAATAAATCCATGAAAATCTTCAATAAAGACCCATTATTTGATGATTTTAATAGTTCATAAAATTTTTTTTTAAAGGTGAACAATACTTGCAAAAATCAAAGCTTTCTTTAAGAAAAGTAAAGAAAGAGATGGAGATTCATACCACTTGACTAAATCAAGGAGAATACTAGAGAAATGGAAGAGATGTGGATGTTTTCTTGAGTATTTGGCTCCACAACACTTGAATCTTCAAGAAAATGCTCCAAGAACACAAAAAACTCAAGACTACTTGCAAGAACACTTAGACAAAAGATTATAGAAAGGTGTGAGATTGAAGTGAAGATTGAAGTGGTATATATAGGGGATGGGAGAGGGTTCACGGCACAAAGGGGGAGAGAGAGGGAGAGGGTGTGAGGTGACATCTTCCATTCAAATCTAATGCAAGTTAAATGATCAAATTTGTGGAGTGTAGTTTTGAATAAAAGTTGTAATGAATCAAATGAGTGTGTTTAATACATGATTAGGGTGTGAGACCCACTTTATGGCTGATTTTTGGAGAGAGAGGTCTTCTAGAACCTAATTTGTTTTATAAAAACTACACCACACAAGCATTGGTGACATTTTATAAAAACTACAACACTTTTATAAAATTTTACCACTTTAAACATGGTTTTTCATCAAAATAAAAATATATAAAATACCCACTAATTATTTGCTATTATAATTAGTAAAAATAATATTTTTTGCTAACAGGATTGTATCGGGTAAAACGCAACGAAAATCATCGAAAACGATATTTAACAAGTAGCATATAAATTTCATGTATAATCCCCTAATATAAACCATTTTATATAATTTTCATCAAAACTGATATTTTAAATTAACCGGGTCGTCACCAACGCTAAATACGGACATTTTACCGATACGCGGTACCGTAAATTCCAAAAATTCACGAAATGCAAACCTATGCATACGAAAGGCTTTGCTAGACTTTATAAGACTTTATAATAACCTAATTAACAGAAATTAAGTCTAAGACACACATAATTAAATTATAAACGCGTTCTAAGGTTTTACGACAAATAACCTGAAAATTGCCGGATGTCACAACCTCCCCTCCTTAAAGAAATTTCGTCCCGAAATTTTACGCTACGAAGCCTGATTACGGGCAGACTTAAACAAATGAGGGTACTTATGCTTCATCTCGTCTTCATGTTCCCGCTTAAATTCGGGGCCACGCTTTGAATTCCATCTGACATTGACCAACTTGATACGACTAAGCCTGGTCTTGTGAATCTTCCAATCCGAAACCTCCATGGGCTCTTCACGAAAATGAAGCTTGTTATCAACACGTACTTCACTTGGAGGTATCACGAGTGTCTCATAAGTCAGACACTTTTTTCAGATTTGACACATGGAACACATTATGAACTCCACTCAGTTCTCGCGGTAACTACAGTCGGTAAGCAACTGGCCATACACGGGCAATAATCTTGTAAAGTCCAATGTAGCATGGGCTAAGCTTATCATGCTTGCCAAACCTAGCTACCCCCTTCCAAGGAGAGACCCTCAGTATAACTCTATCTCCTACTTGGAATGCTAATGGTTTCCTTCTTCTATCAGCGTATTTCTTCTGACGATCCTAGGTAACCTTCAAACGATCACGGATCTTGAAAACCTTATCGGTAGTTTCCTGGACAAGCTCCGGTCCAGTTAAATGATTTTCACCAACTTCTGCCCAACAATGCGGTGAGCGACATTTTTTCCCATACAGGGCTTCAAACGGAGTGGCTTTCAAGCCAGTTTGGTAACTATTATTACAGGAGAACTCAGCCAACGGTAGGTGAGTATCCCAACTTCCACCAAATTCGATTACGCAGGCACGTAGCATGTCTTCCAAAATCTGGATGGTCCTTTCACTTTGACCATCACTCTGCGGATGATACGCCGTGCTTAAATCCAAATGAGTACCCAAGGCTTTTTGTAGTGACTGCCAAAACTTTGATGTGAAACGACTATCTATATCGGAGATGATCGAAGTCGGCACCCCATGCCGGGACACTACTTCCTTAAGGTATATGCTCGCCAATTTCTTCATTCAGTAAGATTCCTTCACGGGCAGGAAATGTGCCGATTTCGTCAAACGATCCACAATCATCCAGATGGAATCGTAGCCACTAGACGTTCAGGGTAATTTGGTGATGAAATCCATGGCAATACAGTCCCATTTCCACTGCGGAATCTTCGGTTGCTGCAGAAGTCCAGATGGCTTTTGGTACTCGGTCTTGAACTTCGCGCAAGTCGAACATTTACCAACGTATGAAGCAATATCACCCTTCATGTTCGACCACCAGTAGTGCTCCTTAAGATCCTTATACATTTTCGTCGATCCTGGGTGAATCCAATATCTTGATTTATGGGCCTCGTCCAAAACCATTTCTCGTAAATTACCGGCCAAAGGTACCCATATTATATCAATGAAGTACAAGGTATCATCAGACTTGGGTATAATTTCTCTAACCATACCATGAAGACGCTCATCCTTTAAATTATCTTCCTTTAGAGTTTCTTGTTGTGCATCACGAATCTGAGCTGTGAGGTTTGTATGAATGGTCAATCCTAGCGCACGCACGCGTAAGGGCTTTACTCGCTCCTTCCTACTCAAGGCATCGGCCACGACATTAGCCTTGCCTAGGTGTTAACGAATATCACAATCGTAGTCATTGAGCAATTCCATCCAACGTCTCTGCCACATATTCAGCTCTTTCTGGTAAAAAATGTGCTGGAGACTCTTATGATCTGTAAAAATTGTGCACCTAGTTCTGTAAAGGTAATGCCTACAAATTTTGAGTGCAAAAACCACCGCACCCAGTTCCAAATCATGCGATGCATAATTCTGTTCATGCACCTTGAGTTAACGAGACGCATAAGCTATGACCTTTCCATTCTGCATTAGGACACAACCAAAACCTTGGTGAGAGGCGTCACAGTACACCACAAATCCATCTGTCCCCTCGAGAAGAGACAGGATAGGGGCACTACACAGCTTCTTTTTCAACAATTGAAACGCTGCCTCTTTCTTTCTCCCCAGATATACTCTTTGTCTTTCTGGGTCAATTGCGTTAGGGATTGTGCTATCTTTGAGAAATTCTCAATAAACCTTCGATGGTAACCCGCCAAACCTAGGAATTGTCGTACCTCGGTCGGACTCTTTGGCGCTTCCTAATTCTTAATTGCCTCATTCTTTGCTGGGTCCACGTGTGTGTCCAAGAAAGTGAAATTATCGGATCCAGAACTCGCATTTGGAAAGTTTAGCATATAGCTTCTCATTCCTCAACATCTCCAAAATCAGCTTCAGATGGTGCTCGTGCTCTTCCTTGGTCCACGAATATATGAGTATATCATCGATAAACACAATCACGAACTTGTCCAAGTATGGTCTGCACACTCTATTAATGAGATCCATGAATACCGTAGGAGCGTTTGTCAAACCAAAAGGCATGACCAAAAACTCATAATGACCATACCGGGTTCGGAACGCAGTCTTCGAAATATCTTCTTCAATAATCCTCAATTGATGGTAGTCTGAACGTAAATCGATCTTCGAATAATAACTCGATCCTTGCAGCTGATCGAACAAGTCATCAATTCTCGACAATGGATACCGATTCTTGATGGTGAGCTTATTCAATTCTTGATAATCGATACACATCCTCATAGAACCATCCTTCTTTTTCACGAATAAAACCGGGGCTCCCTAGGGCGAGAAACTCGGTCTTATAAAACCTTTATCTAACAATTCTTTAATTGGATAGCTCTTGCATTTCAGATGGTGCCAAATGATAAGGAGATCAAGCTACCGGCGCTGCTCCGGACACTAGGTCAATCCTGAACTCGACTTGCCTTTGCGGCGGCAATCCAGGTAACTCTTCAGGAAATGCCTCCGGATAATCACGAACTATGGGGATATCTTCAAGCTTTTGTTCCTCAACCCTAGTGTCAACCACGTGGGCTAAGTATGCTGCGTATCCTTTTCGCAAATACTTCTGTGCTTTCTTTTTATTAACAATTCTCAAAGGGGCACACTCATCACCTTGAATTTCCAGCGGTTCGCCAGATGGGGGTAGAAGATGAACTATCTTCCTATTGCACACAATCTCTGCATGGTTCTTTGATAACCAATCCATGCCAATAACAACATCGAAACTTCCAAGTTCTACTGGTAAAAGGTCAATACTATACGCATGATCTCCCAAACGCATGGTACACTCACGAAAAACTTCGTCGGCTTCTATTAATTTTCCGTTAGCTAACTCTATAGAATACTTAACATCTAATTACTTGATTTTGAACTAAGAAAAGGTTCAAAGTTTTTGGAAACAAAGATTTTATCGGCTCCGGTATCAAATAAAACGTAAGCATAATGGTCATTAACTAGAAACGTACTGGTAACAACCAATGGATCCTTTCGTGCTTTCTTGGCCTCCATAACGAATGCTCTACCACGTATTCCCTGGTTCTTCAGTTTTGGGCAATCCTTCCTGAAATGCCCTATAGTTCCACATTCAAAGAATCCAGGGTTCGATTCTTCTTTCTTCACACCCAATTTCACACGGCAGGTTTGGGCTTGATGTCCAAATTTGCCGCAACGGTCACAGACGTTGCACTGACCAGTGTGAAAATAACCACATTTGTTGCACTTTGGGTTAGGACCCTGATACCTTCTTGTTTCCATGGTGTTAGATGCATACATCCTTCCATGATTCCTCATTTTGTTCTGAGAGTTACCAGCACGACTCCCAGATCCCTCAGACCACTTACGCTTTCCTTCAATTGACACCTTTTCTTTCTCAGTCGTTCCATCAGCAACTTCCACCGGCTTCTTCCCTGAACCACTCTTCTTAAATTTCCTTACACGAACAACATCATCAGTCAAGGAGTGTGCTAACTGTACAGCACTCTGCATAGTCGTAGGGTTTGCTGACGTCACCATACTACGTATCTGAGGTGCCAAGCCCCAGATATAACGCTCAATTCTTTTGTGCTCCGGTGTTATGAGATGGGGTACAAGTCCTGTCAACTGATGAAACTTGGTCGTGTATTCCCTTACTTCAGCATCTACCATGGTAAAATTCTAGAATTCTACTTCTAATTTCTGAATTTCATTGCGTGGACAATACTCACACAGAAACATTTCCTTCAATTGATCCCAAATGAGACCGTAGGCATTAGCTTCACCGAGACCCTGAATCTGAGTACTCCACCATGTTAGAGCTTCATCTTGAAATAAACTTGTTGCATACTTCACGCGCTGAGCTGCAGTACAGTTACTTATGACCATCAAAGACTCCATTTTCTCAATCCAGCGGACAATGCCGACTGGTCCTTCAGTTCCAGAAAAGAGTTGGGGCTGACATGCTTGAAAGGTCTTGTAAGAGAACCCTTCAATATGGTTCCCCTGGTTCATGTCTGGTTGGCCGTCCTATTAGCGAGGGCGGTGTTAACGTGTTGCGAAATCAACTGGGCCAATTCCTCGGCCGTAGTGGGGAGTGGGTTAGCATTTTGGTTTTCTCTTCGCTGTGGCATATTCCTTTTTCCAATACAACAATACAACGAGTGAGACAATACATATATCACGCAATATCCATGTCATTCATGTATGTAAGAAAAGAATTTAACAAACACCACGATAAACCAAAATCAACCACTTCATGTCATCATTGTTAAAAATTAGAGTTCAAACTTGAATACATCATTAAACCAAATGATTACAAAAATGGGTGTGGGATACGACCAAACCCTAGCAAGTTTCTCTAATATATAACAAAGCCAAAAGACTTGAACTCCAAAAACAACATCGTCAAGGACAAGGACTAGCGGTTGTGACGAGGGAGAACACCGAGGCAAGCAACAGTGGCAGTGAGCAGAACACACGTAACTGCAAGGGCTAGAGAGGCCTCAAGGCGCTCCTCAAGTGCATCTACACGCTGTAGGGCCTCAACCTCTCTAACTTCCACTTCCGCGGCTCTCGCAGTAGCCTCCTAGGCTGTCACACCCCAACCGACGGCAGATTATACGTCGGGGCGGACGCGGTTGTTCATAAGCACAAGGTTAACTATTAAAATTGAGATATTTCATTAATAACTTTCAAGGTTCAATACAAGGAATGAAAACACATAGTTCAACAAACAAAACAAGAATACAAGATTTAAATTTGATAAATTCTCTAAGTCCAAAGCATCCTATATGATCACAAGAAAGCCTCACACTTGAGCACCTGAAACATGTTAAGTAAACTGTCAACTAAAAATAGTTGGTGAGATACAAAGGTTTTGACACGGTTTAACAAAGTCTTTAAAAGTTTTACAATTCACTATGTACATGCATCTAGGGTATAAGTGTGAGAATCAAACAAGTTTAAACATTGTTCATATCAATCCTTCCAACCAAGATTAGGCATAACCCGAAGGTTACCCTTAAAGAATAGGTCAGTAACAATCACCATGGGCTCCCCCCGAAAGGTCAATCAAACTAGGTGGATTGGTCAAATACAATAGATCTATTATTGTCACTGTAGGCTCGGGCAAAGTTAATGAATATGCTAGAGTTAAGTTTAATTTAAGCATTTAAGTCTCAAAAGCACATAACACAAAGGATAGCATATATACATAGTTGTTTATGAATTGTATAAGTCTAAAAGTTTTATACATGTCTCACCCCAAGTTTATAAACAAAAACAAAACAAAAAGGGGCTAAGTATACTCACCTGGAGTGATGAAAGAATGTCCAACAAGATTAAGTGTAGTAAAGCCTCGGGAAAGAATATCCTCACAATAAGCCTAATGACAAAGTCTAAAGTTTAAAGTTTGATCCTAAAAGTCTATGGCAATGGATCTAGGATTCTAAGATTAACTAGGGTTCCAAAGAGAGACGGGAATGATTGTGTTCGAATAGGTTTTTATAAAGTTTAATCAAACCTCTAAAGGGTTTTAAATAGATATTACAAGTCTTGAACTATCAAAGTTTATTAAGTTTATAGTTTAAAATAATTATTAATTAGTTAAAATAATTATTTAAAATGCTTTGAGATTATTAATTACACATGATAGGTAATAATAATTTAAATTAGTTTTCTAAGTATTTATAAAGTTGTAATAATAGGAATAAATACTTGTAAATAGTAAATATAAATAAGGCTAAATAATAACTATTTAGAATTTAATTACTTTATTTAGTTAAAATAATTAATATAAATCATTTAAGATTTATTAAGGTATTTAAGCATATAGTATTTATTTTATAAACAAGTAACTTGTATTTAAATAATGTTTAAAATGTGATTATAAGTTTAAATAACTAGCATGCAATTATAAGTTTATAAAATGTTAAATAGAATTTCTTTAAAATTATAAGTATTTTTAAATAAAGTTTATATTTTAAATTATAAGTTTATAAATGTTTTAAAGTTTATGTTTTATAAAGTTTATAAGTTTAAAAATTTCTGATTTTAAACAAGTATATTTAGTTTAAATAAATAAATAAGCCTTGATTTAAATAAATATAAATTTATAAAAATGCATAAGTTTATAAGTTTTCTGCTTTCTAAATAATATAAGTTTTATAAACTTTTTTGATTTTATAAAATTAATATAAGTTTTCTGATTAATTAAAGTTTATATTATTTATTAAAGTTTAAAACAAAATAAGTTTATTTATTTCAGAAAATAATAACAAATTAAATTTCTGATTTTAGAAAATAGTTTCTGTTTAAAAATATAAGTTTTATAAAAGTTTGAAGTATCTTTATAGTTTTTAAGTATTTAAAATTAATACTAAAGATTTGGTTTTTATAAGTTTTAACCAAGTTTTATTTAATTAAAAATGTTTCAGAATATAAAAGTGTATATAGAAATCAGTTTTAGGTTTATAAAAATATAACAGATTTTATAAAAATAGTTGAAGTATTAAAACTGATTAAAAAATCATAAAAAAAATAAAAGTTCAAAACTCAGGCCGGCCGGATTCGAACCCGGGCCGCCTGAGTCCACACACGCACACACAAACCACCCGACTTCGGGCCTCGCTATGGTTTTACACGGAAAAAAAAATTGTTAACCAGTATCCCAAATCACCCTTATGCTCCTTATGAACCCTAGAATCGAAATCCCTTAAATACGAATCGAAGTCCCCTCTGTCATTGCAATTTGACAGAGGGTTTTGATCCTTGAATGAAAACGATGAGATTGGCCACAAGAATTACATGATTTGGTGTCGAAACGAGGGAGAACCGGTTCAAGCTTAGAAACGGCTGTCCACGGGTTTGAATCGGCAAATGCTGGTGATGAACGATGAAATTTGGAGTTCAGAGAGTTTGAGTGAGGTGTCGTTGAGGTATTCCGGTGGGTATTTATAACCGATTTCGATGTTTAATGCTCGTATGGTTGGGAAGTATATCGGTGGTGTAAACGGATTCAAATTCGAATCTCGCAAGCGTTAGGATTGAATTCACGCATTGAATTTCCTTGGGTTTGGGTCGCATGCTCGAAGGGTAGCTCGAGGTGCATTGAATTCGACCGGGAGACGTGTTTTCGAATAAACGAGGATGAAAACCGGGCTTGGGAGGGTTCGAACTCGTGACTGGTTTTGATTCTGGGAGTTTGGGTTAATTACACAACAGCCCCTGATGTTTATAAGTTTTAACATTTTATGCTAAAACCTGAGATTTAGTTTAAAACAAGTTTCGAAAATGACGGTTTGGCCCCTGAACTTTATAAAAACAACTAATATGTTTTATTTTTATAAAAAATAAATAATTTTTATAAGTTTTATACTTTTCAAGTTTGTAATAATTTATAAGTTTATTAATTTACCAATTTAAGTATTTAAAGTTGATAAGTTTATTACCTATATTAATTTACCAATAATAAATATATAAACTTATAAAGTTCTAAGGGTTTAACCAATTTTATTTTTTTTGTAGGATACGTATATATATCTTAAATTATACATATATTTAGGTATATATATATGTATCATTTTTTATATATACTATTTTAAGAATTAGACTTAATAAGAATTTAAGTTTTAAATTAATAATACATGCAAAGATTCTGAAATGATAGTTCATTGGATTTGAAATAGATAGCTTACAGTGGATTACAAACTAATAACATGATCGGCCATCTTTATTGCTTCTCCGGCCTTCTTCTCGCTTTCTTCCACCCTTCTCCTCAATTCCGCCACATCTTCTCGGCCCTGAACCTGGTCTCCTTTCCCTGTTGCCGCATCGTCGTCATCTCTATCGGCCAGTTTTATCTTCTTTACTTGCGACACAGTCTTTCTAGCAGTAAACTTCATAAGTGGACCTTCAGGATGTCCACGATAAGATCGATGAGATGGAAGACGTAAATTTCCCGTAGTTAGCCTAACAGGCTCAATGACAGTCATAACCTCATCGTTCTCATGAACATGGCTAATAGTCACGGGAATCACTGGAGTAGGCTCATCACTAGCTGGAGTCTCCTCCATAGGTTTCTCAACCAAAGGACTCATCTTAACTGGCTCTTCCTCACGAGACTCCTTTTCATCATCGGATTCCTCTTCGCTAGCCTCATCTTCATCTTCAGATTCTTCCTCACTATCGGGTAGTGGTGTAGTGGCCGGTGATGGCTATGATGACGTCGGTGGTGGCTACGGGTAGTAGCAGGTGACCGACGATGGCTAGGTGGTGGTGCATGACGGTGACAAACGACAAGAAGGGACACGGTGGTGACCTGATTGGTGTTGTGATCGGTTGCCGAGAACGAGTAGGCGGTGACGGCTGCCGGCGCCTACTGTGGTGGCGCACCATGGTGGAGAACGGCGGAGGGCGAGGACGATGGTGTTTTCAGCAAGTGGGGTGGCTCGGGTGGAGGCCATCGGTGTTGGTAGTGGAGGTTTTAAACGGGTAGGGCTCGGCTAGGGTTTGTCCCGATGAAGAAGACGATGACGATGTGCATGGTGGAGGAGACGGAGGACGTCTGTCACACCTCGAAAACGACGATTCGTAGTAAAAACGAGACGTAAGCATGGTGGTCACATAAGTTGGAGCCCAATGATAATAAGCAAACACATTTATTTAAAACATCGGAAAGGTTTAACAAAATAAAGATATGTCTTACAATTATCCAAATTGAAAGGCATTAAAATTTAAAATGAGAATTTTCATGATCCAACAAATGAGGATCCAAAATAAAGTTTAAAACGTCCCAACAGAATTCCGATGCAAGTGTTTGCCCAAAAGCCCGTTTTCATAACCGTGCAAAAGCATCTAAGTAACTGAAAAACTTGCTTAAAAACATCAACATAAAGTTGAGCGAGTTTCACGTGTTTAACGATAACATAAATGAATGTAACGAACTATCAAGTAACTTGGAAAAACATGTGATATGTCATAATCTTGCAAGGAATACAACAAGATGACAGTACCTAGAGCTTATAATCAAACCGAGACACGAATACAATATGTCCCCACCAATCCTTTTAAAATATATTCTCTCGTACGAACGACCGATCAGAGCTACTGATCACGAGAGTGGGCAGTCAGACCCAAATAGATCTATCAACACACCTTGTGGTCTACACAAGGCTAATGATTATAACGGCGGGGCTATTCATGAACGACATACATGAACACATAACGAAAACCCTTACTCGAGACCATCAAACGAAAGTATCATGATAAACGAACGAAAGCATGTTCTTCCCCCATAGTTTATAAAACAACAAAATAGTTTAAAAGGGGGCCGTGAAAAACTCACCTTGTAGTCACGAACGACGGAAAAACGAGTGCTAGCAAAAATACGCCCACGAACGCTAACGGTGCCCTAAATATGAGGGATAAATTACTAATTGAACCTCATGTCTTACAAGCAAGTTGTTCACCCAACCTACTTAGACTTATATTATTTTGAAGAAAATTTTTATTTGAACGACCCGTTGATGACTTCGACACGCAGTTACGTTTTTAACGAAAAACGGTGGATCATACATACCTTCGAATACATTAAGTGTTATTACTTATCAACAACCAAAATGAAAGTATGAAACTAGTAACACACACACACACACATATATATATACATATATATATATACTCATACATATGCTTATAAGTTCTAAATCACATGTGATAACACTAAAATCACAATATTTGCACATAAGCACTTTTCAAGAAAAAACGACTAACTTATAAGGAACTAACTTCCAAATTTCTAACGCATGAGTTCAAATATAATCAAAATATACTTAATAAATTATATTTCATCAAATAAACAATCTTTCATTATTTTGACATAAAGTACCTAAACATGCAATTTCTAGCACACACGTGACAACCGAAACGTCAAACGACAAGTACAAACGCATATTTCATAACATGAACTCGTTGTATACCTTAAGAGCTGTATTTTAATCTTAAAATATACTCAAACTTACTGCTCAAAATCAGATTTAACAAATACACATTTTTCGTGTCGAAAACTACCGTTTTAATCGACTAGTTTAGCGTAAAACCTAACGAAACGCGTCCAAACACCAAGAATCATACATATTACTAAAAATATATATTTTAGACATAAAATATCATAATATTACAGCCATGATTCCAGATTTACAAATATATCTATTTTCATACAAAAATCTACCTTTTTAGCGTCTTTTAAGCAACATAAACATGTCATACACTTAGCAATTCATCATAACCTAAATAAAACTTTTAGAGCTGGTCATTATTACTATAAAACATCATTTTTATCAATATATTTCTATATTTTACACAATCTAAATAATCCATGCCAAAACTCTACTTTAAATCATGCTTTTGGACAACTATCTTTAGCAATAAACACCTAAATCATCAATTCAACGATCCATGCATAAACTAACATGTTTTTATGCAATAATATACCATTATTTTCTATTTGAAACAAACCATAACCAAACATTTGATTGCATGTAAAGATCAAGCCCTAATTCACTACCTTTTGCAAGATATGAGCATATAAACATACATGCATATACACGACATCCATACGTACAAATAAATCCATGAAAATATTCAATAAAGACCCATTATTTGATGATTTTAATAGTTCATAAAAATCTTTTTATAAAGGTGAACAATACTTGCAAAAATCAAAGCTTTCTTTAAGTAAAGTAAAGAAAGAGACGGAGATTCATACCACTTGACTAAATCAAGGAGAATACTAGAGAAATGGAAGAGATGTGGATGTTTTCTTGAGTATTTGGCTCCACAACACTTAAATCTTCAAGAAAATGCTCCAAGAACACCAAAAACTCAAGAATACTTGCAAGAAGACTTAGAGAAAAGATTATAGAAAGGTGTGGGATTGAAGTGAAGATTGAAGTGGTTTATATAGGGGTGGGAGAGGGTTCACAGCACAAAGGGAGGGAGAGAGGGAGAGGGTGTGAGGTGACAGCTTCCATTCAAATCCCATGTAGTTGAATGATCAAATTTGTGTAGTGTAGTTTTGAATAAAAGTTGTAAGGAATCAAATGAGTGTGTTTAATACTTGATTAGGGTGTGGGACCCACTTTATGGCTGATTTTTGGATAGAGAGGTCTTCTATAAACTCATTTGTTTTATAAAAACTACATCACACAAGTGTAGGTGACATTTTATAAAAACTACAACACTTTTATAAAATTTTACCACTTTAAACATGGTTTTTCATCAAAATAAAAATATATAAAATACCCACAAATTATTTGCTATCATAGTTAGTAAAAATAATAATTTTTGCTAACAGTTCATTTTAACTCATCCGGTAAGCGATTGTACCGGGTAAAACGCAACGAAAATCACCGAAAACGATATTTAATATGTAGCATATAAATTTCACGTATAATCCCCTAATATAAACCAATTTATATAATTTTCATCAAAACTGATATTTTAAACTAACCGGGTCGTTACCAACGCTAAATACGGACATTTTACCGATACGCGGTACTGTAAATTCCAAAAATTCACGAAATGCAAACCTATGCATATGAAGGGCTTTGCTAGACTTTATAATAACCTAATTATTTGAAATTAAGTCTAAGACGCACATAATTAAATTATAAACGCGTTCTAAGGTTTTACGATAAATAACCTGAAAATTGTCGGATGTCACGGCGGAAATGGTGGCCAACTAGGGTTTGCATGGCATACGTGCATGCATGGGAACCACATGTACATGTGTTCTAAACGGGTCATAAACAATCTGACCCGTCTATTCGTGGAGCTTGGGTTAAGTGATTTAGAATGGCGAGTGGTTGAGATGAAATGTGGGTTTATATATTTTACGTTGTTCGATGTACGATTTGAACGTGTTATGATCATGTGATCATACGTTTGACAGGTTCGGTTTCGAGAGTGAACGGACAGATTTCAGCATGGGAGTTGGATCTTCGTAACCAGTGAGGTTCTAATCCCCTTTTTACTTGTTTTTGGGGCTATCGTACATACTTACGTGTTTTATCGTATAAATTAATGTGTTACGAGAATTGTTTAAACTCGTAGAGTTTTACGAGTTAACTATTTTAAATAAATCTAAGGGTCAATGTGGTGTCCTTAGGTTGTGTGGGTTAGAATTCGGTACAACACTGGTGTGTCATATAATGACTCATCTGGGATAAGTCAGGTGTGGTGTCTAGACGTTATGTGGGTACGTCTAGGGTACGTGTTTGGTTAGACACATAAGTAGTCCATGTAAGGACAGAGAGTTGTAGTACATGTTTACGTAATGTCATGTGTGTATAACTTGTTGTTTTGTGTGCTAGCATCATTGTCCGCGTATTACGGTCAACGGTGATGTGAAGGAGTCGGTCCTTCGGAGTTGTCACCATGAGGGTGATGTGGCAGTCATCATGTGGATGACGTGGCAGTCATTGTGTGGATGATGTGGTAGTCACCGTGTGATGTGGCGAAGCCCCATGGGGGCAGAATTGAGACCCAGTGGGGTGCTCAGAGAGTTATGAATACCCTGACGATGGTGAATGCGATGAGACCGGTTAAATCCTTTGAAGGTATGTGTTATGTGTTAGATTTATTTTATGTTAAATCTTAATAGGCCTCAGTGACAAGGCAATGATGTGATACTTATATTAGCTTGTGTGCTTGGTATTGATTTATGTAAAGTCGTGTTTATGATGGGTGTGGTAGTAGACCTTGTGAGAGTCTTATCTATGGTTTTCAGGTCTATGTTTAGGACTCGGTTGGGTTAACCGGTCTTCGTGTTGATAAGTGTGGGAGGTCACAAGTTGGTGGTTTAATAAGTTCGATCCAAATCGGTGATACTTACCGGTTATGGAAATATTTTATAACTGACGTGAAGGTTTTGAGTTTAAATAAAAGACGTTTGTGATGAGAAGTTTTCTTTTTAAGATAAATTGTTAGAACTCACTCAGCGTAGCTGAATTTTTATGTACGTTAGACTGTTTTGCAAATGAGTTCGTGTGACGACGTATCTTGGCTTCGGGAGCGGGGCTACTCGGGTTGGTGTGAATGCATTCGTATGGTAAGGTAGAGAATAATAACGATTTTAAAATACATATACTGTTTTGAGTCAAGACTTTCGCTATACGTTTTGTAAAGAGTCAAGTGTTTTTAAAACAGTACATTGTGATTTGACCCAACTGTAGGGTGCTTGGTTTGGGGCCCTACAAGTTGGTATCAGAGTCGTGGTTTAAGAGAAACTTGGTGTTTTTAAATATCTAAACTTAAACCGTAAATGAGATGAAAGTAATGAATGCCACCACGAGTAACCGCGAGCCAAGAGGTACGTCTTTCGAGTTGAGTTTAATTGTTAGTGTTTCATTTGTGTAGTGTTACACTATGAGAAGTTGTTTCATGTGCGATTACATGGCTTAGAAAATTCTGTGTAGAATTTTGTTATGTAAAGCTGCGTATTGTGGAAGTTGTATTATGTGTAACTGCGTGGTAGTCAATGTTTTGTGTTTTGCATGGATTGTGTGGTTGGATGTGCTTCCATTATGTGGAAGGTAGAACACTAGTGTGCATATGATGGGAAACGTTTAGAATCCGAGTAGGGACGTGGACAACCGATCGCACTTGATCAACGTGATTTGGCGGACTTGAGTTTAAATAAAAGACGTTTGTGACGAGAAGGTTCTTTTTAAGATAAATTGTTAGAACTCACTCTACTTAGCTGAATTTGTATGTACGCTAGACTGTTTTGCAAATGAGTTCGTGTGACGACGTATCTTGGCTTTGGGAGCGGGGCTACTCGGGGTGGTGTGAATGCATTCGTACGGTAAGATAGAGAATAATAATGATTTTAAAATACATATACTGTTTTGAGTCAAGACTTCCGCTGTACGTTGTGTAAAGAGTCAAGTGTTTTTAAAACAGTACATTGTGATGTGACCCAACTGTAGGGTGTCTGGTTTGGGGCGTTGTGACACCCGACATTTCAGGTCAATATCCGTACATGTTATAAACAAGTTTAAATTATAATTGTTTTGTGATTTACTTAATTTCACAAACAAGGACATTAAGGTCTAACAAAAATCGTACAGGGTCTCTTTTCATATTCTGGTAATTCTAGGAGTTACCGGTTCACGTACCAGGATAACCCGACTAAATACGAACACTAGTGGTTAAATTTACACTTAAATCAAATTGTTTGATTTATTTAACCCCACCCACTCCCATTGACCAGAAATCTCGGCCTCAAGGCCATGTGGGTCCATCCCACACCCTAAATTTCAACATTTTCTACTTTCTTAAGCAATCTCCCATACCACCTCATTTTCTATCAATTCATCAAGAGCAAAAACCCTCAACCCCTGTCATCTCTCTCTTCTTCTACAACAACAACAAGAATACCTATCTCCACTTTCTTTTGGGGTTCTTCCATAATCGAAGACTCGAATCCTTTATTTCGGTGCTATAAGGAGAGTTCCAAGTGTTTTCTCAAAGGGTTTTAGCAGGAGAAGTCAAGATCATTCTCTTTTTCTCTCAAAAATCGTCATCTCTGTCCAGAGGTAAAAACTCGATATTATCCACTTTATTTTCTTTAAAACCGTATCTAAGCATACAAAAGGTTCAATCGCAAGTAAGATAACAAGAAAAGTGTGTCAAATTCAAGATTTGAACATAAAAATATACAGGACGAATTCTGTCAATCAAAGTGCAGTAATCGAAACTAAGAGTTTCGATACCTGTTCAATCGAAACTAGGAGTTTCGATACCTGTTATTCAATTGAAACTAGGAGTTTCGATACCTATTCAATCGAAACTAGGAGTTTCGATACCAGTTTACTCAATCGAAACTGGGAGTTTCGATACTAGTTGTTCAATCGAAACTAGGTAGTTTCGATACATATTGCTCAATCGAAACTAGATAGTTTCGATACCCTTCTTGCCAATTGAAACTAGATAGTTTCGATACCTAACTACTCAATCGAAACTAGATAGTTTCGATACCTAACTACTCAATAGAAACTAGATAGTTTCGATACCTAACTACTCAATCGAAACTATGAAGTTTCGATACTCAATTGCCCAATCGAAACTATGAAGTTTCGATACCTGTGCCAGTCCCCTTTGGGTAGTAACTAAGATCTGTTTTATAACAAAACAAGTATTGTACAACTAAGAGGATATTTTAAACAAAAGCAACCAGATTTACAAAGTCGGTGAACAATTTGCAATATAAGACGTTCGGTCCTAACACAATTTACCCTTTGGTATCTAGGGTACGAATAGTCAAGTTTGACTACAACAAGTATCATTACAAGTATACACAAACTCAAGGTGAGTTCACGGCCCCCTTTTAACTCTTTACTGTTTTGTAAACATCGGGGGAGAAATATACTTACCTGTTATATTTTGAAAACATGAATTTCATTGCTTATATGTTTGACAATATGAACATTTCGGTTTAACTTTTTGTAAGTCTCCTGGCCCTACTTTTACTACTTGTTCTTAAATTGTTTTAAAACAAACGGGGAGAAAACTTGCTCAACTAAACAGCCGGACACAAGTACACACAATGATTGTTCGGATGAACAACACACAACGATTGTTCGGGTGAACAACACACAACGATTGTTCGGATGAACAACACTCAACGATTTGGGGGAAAACATACTTACAACTATTTTATGGGATAACAAGAGAATAAGGCACGACTTTATGTTTACATGGGATGAGAACAACACATTGGAGGCCGCTAAAGTCCCCTGGAACAACGTAGTAACCATTAACTGTAGCCTAGGGTCCTATGAATAGTACTATGGAGAGTGACGTCTCCCGGTCATGGTTAGTCGCGCTAACCACAATCTGGAGGATTTATGGCCGCATAGAATCTGATAACGCTTAATAGGGGCTCACACATGTCATGTTTGGTTACGCCTCATGTATGAACATATTATTTGTATTCCTAGCTAGTTTACAAATGGGTCAACAATTCTTATTCTGATTATCACATGCAACTGGAACTATTTACGAACAATTGAGTTTAAACAAAAGAGTTTTGATCCGGTTAAAGAAATCATGTTTATACAAAAGGATTCTGATCAGGTTATAAGGATCATGTTTAAATATTGAATTTATGACGGTTAAGTCATGATAATGTTTTCAAAGGACAACTTCATATTTTATGACGGTTAAGTCATGATAATGTTTTCAAATGAAAACTACTTAGTTTTATGACGGTAAAGTCATGAACATGTTTTTGGGAAAAACTATAAGCACTATTATAACTAACTCTGTGAACTCACCAACCTTTGTGTTGACATTTTCAAGTATATTTATCAGGTAACTGTTAGCCATGGCACGGTTGGAATAAGCTAGCTATGTTGGATCAATTCCTAGTAGCTGGAAGGACGTAGAATATCAAGACTCAAGTCTATCGTTGATCTAGAAGAACTTAGATCCTTGTATTACTTAGTCTTAGCATTTGTGTATGTAATCAAGTCTTAGAAATCATTATTACAGCTTCCGCTATCGTGTAATGAACCAATCGTTACAACCTGTATTTATTTAATAAGTAAATAAAATATGGGGGTGTGACAGATTGGTATCAGAACAATGGTTTTAGCGAATTAGGTGTCCTTAGTGATACCTAGGCTCTAACCGGACTCATCTAGGGACCAAGATTTCTAAGACTTGCATCACACTAAAAACACCCAAGACTTGAGCATAGGAATTCCAACCGTTGCCGAACAATTTGTGTAGACTATTAGTGTATGGAAATTACACTAGGGTACCATTAGCTACACTAATACAATTACATGGTACATGTAATGAACACTTAAACACATACAATAATGTGGAAATAATAAACACTTACAACATGTTACTATTCGGATTACGAGTCAAGAATAACGGGTACTCAACATACTGCAACCTTAGAAGATCGAGTTACGAGCTGAGCTTGGACTTCGACGACAACGATCGTCAGTTACCGATCTTGGTATCACAACAGGCTGAACTCGTACCAGAATCTGTACCTATACCTGCACCACAACTACTCCAGCCTTGGAGGCAACTATCTTCCAAACGTATGTACGGTATAAATAATCTCCTTCATAAGTTGTCGGATCGGATGCCTAGACTCTCGCCATGATGTATGGCAGGCATGATTGCCCAGACAGAAGGGAATTCAAGGTGAATAAGCAGGACTAAATGGGAGAGAACTCCAAGGGTCAGGAGACCCAGACATACATCAGGATCATGTGGATCCATGCATATACATGGACTTGGAGCATGAGTTGCTCGACACTCGTTTGAGGATCTCTGCCCAACACATAGTGCCTGAATTTCACCATACACATTTTATTTTAAGAGACACTGGTGGTGCCTCTCTACCATTAGCCTCATCCCACAACAGCCATATTCGGCAGAGTCATGAGTATTGGTACACATAATTAAGAGTAATCCGATAAAACAATACACACTCATGTACAAATGTGCACACGCAATCTAATGATTATTTCAAGTCCCTTTTGATTAAAAGCTAGGGATAGAAGAAACACTATAGGGATCAGGCAAGGCAAATTATCATTACGGGTGCACACGTAATCATAATTTGCAGTGCATGGGAACTTTAGTGAGTCTTGCTGTCTAAGCTGATGATCAACTCATGTTCTCAATCACTTGATTAAGGATTGGATCTCAACAAATCAGACTTCTCAATTAGGTGCTCACAAAGCATTCTCCTAGTTTTGGAGGAACGAGAGAAATTCAAATTGAATTCAACCAATCCTTAGTGAATCCTGAACGGCGAAGGAATCCGCACATTCATTCCTTGAGATTCTACTGGTCAAGATAGCCCTAAATTGAGCATTACCACAACCCACGCTTACAATAATTGCACAACTATTGTGGGAGATTATAGCGTAATCTCAGGATCCATTATACAGTTTAATCTCACAATTGCTTGAAAGTTGCGCCAAGAGTGTTATGCACTAACTTCAGTAATAGGGCAGGATATTATTCTGACCCGCATACACATGGCACCTATGGATATTGTGGAAGCTCGACATGAGACAAGTAGGAAATCGGACATTTCAGAATGTCGGTCAAACAGGATTGCTCTCGCAGCCATTGACATTCAATATATCTTTAAGTCTGACTATTCTCTCTACAATGGATAAGCCGGGGTTGATGCTCAAGCGAATGCCAAAGAAACCTAAGTGTGGACTAACGACTATTGTCGCACTAACCAAAACGACATGCAAAACTCTTAAAGGAGTCCCAAATGCAGAATTTCATGCTAATCTCATTAGCTCATGATATGCATAAAGGACGTAAGCTCGAGCTATTCACAACAAGCCACTGTCCACAAAGAGTTGAGAAGAATAATTTATTACTCTTTTATACTCGCACTTTCCCAAAGTTCATCTTGTTGGATGGATCCCAGATTTAGCCTAGAAGAGAGGTGTGATTGCATCTTTCACTCCTAGTTTTCTATAATTGGGAAGCTCTAGAGCATCTATTGTTAAGAAATGATCTCTTGGAGTAGACTCAGTTAGAATATAAAAGTCTTGACGTTCAACACTCACTACCTCCAGTTTATCCTTGTGCTAAGGATTTTGAGGCTATAACCTGAATGAGTGGAATACGTAATGGTATGTCACCAAAGTACCATTCAAACCCTAAGGAAGTGCAGATACACTGAATGACTACAAAATGGAAATTGTGAAACTCCTAAAACATCTCAGCCAACTCAATGGGTGGACAAGCCCAAAGCCCATTTTGGGGAAAGCACTAATTCGATGAGACCATTCTCACAGTATTTCCATTCATTCCCTCAGCTAGACGGAATGTGAATATTCCAAACAAACATCGAACTTCGTATGGCTTACATTCTTCGAAGGTATGGTAGTCGAGACATGAGTTTACATATCAAGACGCTACAACCCAAAGGCTAGTATGCCTTGAAAAGTAGTGCAAACAAAAGGGGTAAAGTAGTGATTAGACTCGAAGTTTGCAAATAAGAGCTCCCGAGGAACATCAATTCCTAGCTCCATGCAGGCACATGGAGAGGAAAATCCTAGAAAACATGAAACCTGAAATAAGAGAAAAGTCTTAGTCCGGGAAAATACTTTTGGAAAGCATAAGAGGGACAAACATAAGGTTTCATTTTAATACTTTTTCATTTCTACCCAATATACAACAAAAACTTGGACACCTCGTCGAGTAATTTTTTTTTTCATAAGACCGAGTTTCTCACCATGGGGAGTTCCGGTCCTGTTTGTAAAGAAAAAGGATGGAACCTTTAGAAGGTGCATCAATTATCGGGAGTTGAACAAGCTGACAATCAAAAACCGGTATCCTCTTCTTCGAGTAGACGATTTGTTTGATCAACTTCAAGGGTCCAGTTTCTATTCTAAAATTGATCTACAATCAGGATATCCTCAACTGAAAATTCAGGAAGAAGATATACCAAAAACGACTTTTAGGACTCGTTACGGTCACTACGAGTTCCTAGTTATGCCATTTGGCTTGACTAATGCACCGGCCGTTTTCATGGACCTAATGAACCACGTGTGCAAGCCATACTTGAATAAATTCGTGATTGTATTTATCGATGACATATCAATATTCACAAACCAATGAGGAACATGAACATCATTTGAAATCAATCTTGGAACTACTCCGGAATGAGAAGCGTTATGCCAAATTCTCTAAGTGTGAGTTTCGGATTCGAGAGGTTCACTTTCTCGAACACGTCATCAATAAGAAGGGTATTTACGTAATCCCAACCAAGATTGAAGCTATCAAAAACTGGGAAGCACCAAGAACTCCGACTGAGGTGCGTCAATTTCTGGGTTCGGCAGGATATTACAGGCGATTTATCGAGAATTTTTCAAAAATAGCCTTGCCTTTGACCACGTTAACTCAGAAGGACAAAAAGTTTGATTGGACTGATAAACAAGAATCAGCATTTCAATTGTTGAAGCAAAAACTTTGCAGTGCACCAATCATATCCCTTCTCGAAGGAACTGACAATTCCATCGTGTACTGCGACGCATCACACCAAGGTCTGGGATGTGTATTGATGCAAGGAGAAAAAGTCATAGCGTATGCATCCAGACAGCTAAGAGTACATGAGAAAAAAAAAAATTTATACGACTCACGATCTGAAATTGGGTGCTGTCGTGTTTGCACTCAAGATTTGGAGACATTTTTTTTATATGGTACAAAATGTACTATCTTTACAAACCACAAGAGTCTCCAGCACATCTTTAATCAGAAAGAACTCAACATGAGTCAACTTCGTTGGGTAGAACTACTGAATGATTACGACTGGGACATCAAGTATCACCTTGGTAAGGTAAATGTCGTAGCAGATGCCTTGAGTCGTAAGGAACGGGTTAAAACTCTCCGTGTTCGTGCCCTAGGATTGACAATTCATGCGAGTCTCACGACTCAAATTCGGATGGCACAACAGGAGGCAATCAAAGAAGAAAACATTCAGAGTAAAGCTATATGAGGAATGATCAGACATTTAGAGCCAAAATCAGATGATACTATATACTTTGCAAATAGAATTTGGGTGCCATGTTTTGGTAACTTACGGGAGTTGGTTATGGACGAAGCCCACAAGTCCAGGTACTCCATTCACCCAGGTTCGGATAAAATGTATAAGGATCTGAAAGAACTCTACTGGTGGCCGAACATGAAAGGAGAAATTGCTAATTACGACTGTAAATGCCTGACATGTTCAAAGGTAAAGGTAGAACATCAGAAACCGTCGGGATTGTTATAACAACCCGAGATACCTCAATGGAAATGGGAACAAATTTCAATGGATTTTATTTCAAAGTTACCCAAAACACCTAGCAACTATGATACTATATGATAATCGTCAGTCGTTTGACGAAATCCGCGCATTCCCTACCAATAAAGGAGACAGATAAAAGTAAGACGCGTGCAAGGCTAAATATTAAGGGAATTAAGGCTAGGCATGGTATGCCAGTTTCCATTTTCACAAAAAGGGACAGTCGATTCATGTCAAGAACCTGACAGTCTGTACAAGAAGCCTTGAGCACACGCCTTTACATGACCACTGCATATCATCCCCAGATGAACGGTCAAAGTAAAAGGACTATCCAAACTTTAAAAGATGTGCTCCGTGTGTGCGTAATCGATTTCAGAAGAAATAGGGATACTCACCGCCGTTGGATGAGTTTTCATATAATATCAACTACCATACCAGCATTAAAGCCGCTCCGTTGAGTCTTTGTATGGTTATAAGTGTCACTCATCGCTATGTTGGGCGGGGGTTAGCGAAAAGCATTTGACTGGTCCTGATATTGGCTAGGAAACCACTGACAAGATCGTCGAAATAAAAGATCGTCTGAAAGCCACTCAAGACAGACGAAAGAGAGTGGAGCTAGCAACAGACGAAAACCATTAGAATTCCAAGTGATAGACAAAGTCACGATGAAAGTCTCACCTTGGAAAAGAGTGGCAAAATTTGGCAACCGTGGCAAGCTTAATCCTAGGTACGTTGAACCATTTGAATGAGAGGATCAAATGAAAACAAAAATACCCATCCTTGTTTAAGGATACAACAGTTCAAGAGGACACAAATTGAATTTCGGGACGAAATTATTTTAACATGGGGAGAATGTGACACCCGACATTTCAGGTCAATATCCATACATGTTATAAACAAGTTTAAATTATAATTGTTTTGTGATTTACTTAATTTCACAAACAAGGACATTAAGGTCTAACAAAAATCGTACAGGGTCTCTTTTCATATTCTGGTAATTCTAGGAGTTACCGGTTCACGTACCAGGATAACCCGACTAAATACGAACACTAGTGGTTAAATTTACACTTAAATCAAATTGTTTGATTTATTTAACCCCACCCACTCCCATTGACCAGAAATCTCGGCCTCAAGGCCATGTGGGTCCATCCCACACCCTAAATTTCAACATTTTCTACTTTCTTAAGCAATCTCCCATACCACCTCATTTTCTATCAATTCATCAAGAGCAAAAACCCTCAACCCCTGTCATCTCTCTCTTCTTCTACAACAACAACAAGAATACCTATCTCCACTTTCTTTTGGGGTTCTTCCATAATCGAAGACTCGAATCCTTTATTTCGGTGCTATAAGGAGAGTTCCAAGTGTTTTCTCAAAGGGTTTTAGCAGGAGAAGTCAAGATCATTCTCTTTTTCTCTCAAAAATCGTCATCTCTGTCCAGAGGTAAAAACTCGATATTATCCACTTTATTTTCTTTAAAACCGTATCTAAGCATACAAAAGGTTCAATCGCAAGTAAGATAACAAGAAAAGTGTGTCAAATTCAAGATTTGAACATAAAAATATACAGGACGAATTCTGTCAATCAAAGTGCAGTAATCGAAACTAAGAGTTTCGATACCTGTTCAATCGAAACTAGGAGTTTCGATACCTGTTATT
Source organism: Smallanthus sonchifolius (assembly GCA_023525975.1). Taxonomy (NCBI): domain Eukaryota; kingdom Viridiplantae; phylum Streptophyta; class Magnoliopsida; order Asterales; family Asteraceae; genus Smallanthus; species Smallanthus sonchifolius. The sequence continues at coordinate 54,381,393 of CM042033.1, read as the reverse complement.
CAATCGAAACTAGGAGTTTCGATACCTATTCAATCGAAACTAGGAGTTTCGATACCAGTTTACTCAATCGAAACTGGGAGTTTCGATACTAGTTGTTCAATCGAAACTAGGTAGTTTCGATACATATTGCTCAATCGAAACTAGATAGTTTCGATACCCTTCTTGCCAATTGAAACTAGATAGTTTCGATACCTAACTACTCAATCGAAACTAGATAGTTTCGATACCTAACTACTCAATCGAAACTAGATAGTTTCGATACCTAACTACTCAATCGAAACTATGAAGTTTCGATACTCAATTGCCCAATCGAAACTATGAAGTTTCGATACCTGTGCCAGTCCCCTTTGGGCAGTAACTAAGATCTGTTTTATAACAAAACAAGTATTGTACAACTAAGAGGATATTTTAAACAAAAGCAACCAGATTTACAAAGTCGGTGAACAATTTGCAATATAAGACGTTCGGTCCTAACACAATTTACCCTTTGGTATCTAGGGTACGAATAGTCAAGTTTGACTACAACAAGTATCATTACAAGTATACACAAACTCAAGGTGAGTTCACGGCCCCCTTTTAACTCTTTACTGTTTTGTAAACATCGGGGGAGAAATATACTTACCTGTTATATTTTGAAAACATGAATTTCATTGCTTATATGTTTGACAATATGAACATTTCGGTTTAACTTTTTGTAAGTCTTCTGGCCCTACTTTTACTACTTGTTCTTAAATTGTTTTAAAACAAACGGGGAGAAAACTTGCTCAACTAAACAGCCGGACACAAGTACACACAATGATTGTTCGGATGAACAACACACAACGATTGTTCGGGTGAACAACACACAACGATTGTTCGGATGAACAACACTCAACGATTTGGGGGAAAACATACTTACAACTATTTTATGGGATAACAAGAGAATAAGGCACGACTTTATGTTTACATGGGATGAGAACAACACATTGGAGGCCGCTAAAGTCCCCTGGAACAACGTAGTAACCATTAACTGTAGCCTAGGGTCCTATGAATAGTACTATGGAGAGTGACGTCTCCCGGTCATGGTTAGTCGCGCTAACCACAATCTGGAGGATTTATGGCCGCATAGAATCTGATAACGCTTAATAGGGGCTCACACATGTCATGGTTTGGTTACGCCTCATGTATGAACATATTATTTGTATTCCTAGCTAGTTTACAAATGGGTCAACAATTCTTATTCTGATTATCACATGCAACTGGAACTATTTACGAACAATTGAGTTTAAACAAAAGAGTTTTGATCCGGTTAAAGAAATCATGTTTATACAAAAGGATTCTGATCAGGTTATAAGGATCATGTTTAAATATTGAATTTATGACGGTTAAGTCATGATAATGTTTTCAAAGGACAACTTCATATTTTATGACGGTTAAGTCATGATAATGTTTTCAAATGAAAACTACTTAGTTTTATGACGGTAAAGTCATGAACATGTTTTTGGGAAAAACTATAAGCACTATTATAACTAACTCTGTGAACTCACCAACCTTTGTGTTGACATTTTCAAGTATATTTCTCAGGTAACTGTTAGCCATGGCACGGTTGGAATAAGCTAGCTATGTTGGATCAATTCCTAGTAGCTGGAAGGACGTAGAATATCAAGACTCAAGTCTATCGTTGATCTAGAAGAACTTAGATCCTAGTATTACTTAGTCTTAGCATTTGTGTATGTAATCAAGTCTTAGAAATCATTATTACAGCTTCCGCTATCGTGTAATGAACCAATCGTTACAACCTGTATTTATTTAATAAGTAAATAAAATATGGGGGTGTGACAGATTGGTATCAGAGCAATGGTTTTAGCGAATTAGGTGTCCTTAGTGATACCTAGGCTCTAACCGGACTCATCTAGGGACCAAGATTTCTAAGACTTGCATCACACTAAAAACACCCAAGACTTGAGCATAGGAATTCCAACCGTTGCCGAACAATTTGTGTAGACTATTAGTGTATGGAAATTACACTAGGGTACCATTAGCTACACTAATACAATTACATGGTACATGTAATGAACACTTAAACACATACAATAATGTGGAAATAATAAACACTTACAACATGTTACTATTCGGATTACGAGTCAAGAATAACGGGTACTCAACATACTGCAACCTTAGAAGATCGAGTTACGAGCTGAGCTTGGACTTCGACGACAACGATCGTCAGTTACCGATCTTGGTATCACAACAGGCTGAACTCGTACCAGAATCTGTACCTATACCTGCACCACAACTACTCCAGCCTTGGAGGCAACTATCTTCCAAACGTATGTACGGTATAAATAATCTCCTTCATAAGTTGTCGGATCGGATGCCTAGACTCTCGCCATGATGTATGGCAGGCATGATTGCCCAGACAGAAGGGAATTCAAGGTGAATAAGCAGGACTAAATGGGAGAGAACTCCAAGGGTCAGGAGACCCAGACATACATCAGGATCATGTGGATCCATGCATATACATGGACTTGGAGCATGAGTTGCTCGACACTCGTTTGAGGATCTCTGCCCAACACATAGTGCCTGAATTTCACCATACACATTTTATTTTAAGAGACACTGGTGGTGCCTCTCTACCATTAGCCTCATCCCACAACAGCCATATTCGGCAGAGTCATGAGTATTGGTACACATAATTAAGAGTAATCCGATAAAACAATACACACTCATGTACAAATGTGCACACGCAATCTAATGATTATTTCAAGTCCCTTTTGATTAAAAGCTAGGGATAGAAGAAACACTATAGGGATCAGGCAAGGCAAATTATCATTACGGGTGCACACGTAATCATAATTTGCAGTGCATGGGAACTTTAGTGAGTCTTGCTGTCTAAGCTGATGATCAACTCATGTTCTCAATCACTTGATTAAGGATTGGATCTCAACAAATCAGACTTCTCAATTAGGTGCTCACAAAGCATTCTCCTAGTTTTGGAGGAACGAGAGAAATTCAAATTGAATTCAACCAATCCTTAGTGAATCCTGAACGGCGAAGGAATCCGCACATTCATTCCTTGAGATTCTACTGGTCAAGATAGCCCTAAATTGAGCATTACCACAACCCACGCTTACAATAATTGCACAACTATTGTGGGAGATTATAGCGTAATCTCAGGATCCATTATACAGTTTAATCTCACAATTGCTTGAAAGTTGCGCCAAGAGTGTTATGCACTAACTTCAGTAATAGGGCAGGATATTATTCTGACCCGCATACACATGGCACCTATGGATATTGTGGAAGCTCGACATGAGACAAGTAGGAAATCGGACATTTCAGAATGTCGGTCAAACAGGATTGCTCTCGCAGCCATTGACATTCAATATATCTTTAAGTCTGACTATTCTCTCTACAATGGATAAGCCGGGGTTGATGCTCAAGCGAATGCCAAAGAAACCTAAGTGTGGACTAACGACTATTGTCGCACTAACCAAAACGACATGCAAAACTCTTAAAGGAGTCCCAAATGCAGAATTTCATGCTAATCTCATTAGCTCATGATATGCATAAAGGACGTAAGCTCGAGCTATTCACAACAAGCCACTGTCCACAAAGAGTTGAGAAGAATAATTTATTACTCTTTTATACTCGCACTTTCCCAAAGTTCATCTTGTTGGATGGATCCCAGATTTAGCCTAGAAGAGAGGTGTGATTGCATCTTTCACTCCTAGTTTTCTATAATTGGGAAGCTCTAGAGCATCTATTGTTAAGAAATGATCTCTTGGAGTAGACTCAGTTAGAATATAAAAGTCTTGACGTTCAACACTCACTACCTCCAGTTTATCCTTGTGCTAAGGATTTTGAGGCTATAACCTGAATGAGTGGAATACGTAATGGTATGTCACCAAAGTACCATTCAAACCCTAAGGAAGTGCAGATACACTGAATGACTACAAAATGGAAATTGTGAAACTCCTAAAACATCTCAGCCAACTCAATGGGTGGACAAGCCCAAAGCCCATTTTGGGGAAAGCACTAATTCGATGAGACCATTCTCACAGTATTTCCATTCATTCCCTCAGCTAGACGGAATGTGAATATTCCAAACAAACATCGAACTTCGTATGGCTTACATTCTTCGAAGGTATGGTAGTCGAGACATGAGTTTACATATCAAGACGCTACAACCCAAAGGCTAGTATGCCTTGAAAAGTAGTGCAAACAAAAGGGGTAAAGTAGTGATTAGACTCGAAGTTTGCAAATAAGAGCTCCCGAGGAACATCAATTCCTAGCTCCATGCAGGCACATGGAGAGGAAAATCCTAGAAAACATGAAACCTGAAATAAGAGAAAAGTCTTAGTCCGGGAAAATACTTTTGGAAAGCATAAGAGGGACAAACATAAGGTTTCATTTTAATACTTTTTCATTTCTACCCAATATACAACAAAAACTTGGACACCTCGTCGAGTAATTTTTTTTTTCATAAGACCGAGTTTCTCACCATGGGGAGTTCCGGTCCTGTTTGTAAAGAAAAAGGATGGAACCTTTAGAAGGTGCATCAATTATCGGGAGTTGAACAAGCTGACAATCAAAAACCGGTATCCTCTTCTTCGAGTAGACGATTTGTTTGATCAACTTCAAGGGTCCAGTTTCTATTCTAAAATTGATCTACAATCAGGATATCCTCAACTGAAAATTCAGGAAGAAGATATACCAAAAATGACTTTTAGGACTCGTTACGGTCACTACGAGTTCCTAGTTATGCCATTTGGCTTGACTAATGCACCGGCCGTTTTCATGGACCTAATGAACCGCGTGTGCAAGCCATACTTGAATAAATTCGTGATTGTATTTATCGATGACATATCAATATTCACAAACCAATGAGGAACATGAACATCATTTGAAATCAATCTTGGAACTACTCCGGAATGAGAAGCGTTATGCCAAATTCTCTAAGTGTGAGTTTCGGATTCGAGAGGTTCACTTTCTCGGACACGTCATCAATAAGAAGGGTATTCACGTAATCCCAACCAAGATTGAAGCTATCAAAAACTGGGAAGCACCAAGAACTCCGACTGAGGTGCGTCAATTTCTGGGTTCGGCAGGATATTACAGGCGATTTATCGAGAATTTTTCAAAAATAGCCTTGCCTTTGACCACGTTAACTCAGAAGGACAAAAAGTTTGATTGGACTGATAAACAAGAATCAGCATTTCAATTGTTGAAGCAAAAACTTTGCAGTGCACCAATCATATCCCTTCCCGAAGGAACTGACAATTCCATCGTGTACTGCGACGCATCACACCAAGGTCTGGGATGTGTATTGATGCAAGGAGAAAAAGTCATAGCGTATGCATCCAGACAGCTAAGAGTACATGAGAAAAAAAAAAAAATTTATACGACTCACGATCTGAAATTGGGTGCTGTCGTGTTTGCACTCAAGATTTGGAGACATTTTTTTTATATGGTACAAAATGTACTATCTTTACAAACCACAAGAGTCTCCAGCACATCTTTAATCAGAAAGAACTCAACATGAGTCAACTTCGTTGGGTAGAACTACTGAATGATTACGACTGGGACATCAAGTATCACCCTGGTAAGGTAAATGTCGTAGCAGATGCCTTGAGTCGTAAGGAACGGGTTAAAACTCTCCGTGTTCTTGCCCTAGGATTTAAAATTCATGCGAGTCTCACGACTCAAATCCGGATGGCACAACAGGAGGCAATCAAAGAAGAAAACATTCAGATTGAAGCTATATGAGGAATGATCAGACATTTAGAGCCAAAATCAGATGATACTATATACTTTGCAAATAGAATTTGGGTGCCATGTTTTGGTAACTTACGGGAGTTGGTTATGGACGAAGCCCACAAGTCCAGGTACTCCATTCACCCACGTTCGGATAAAATGTATAAGGATCTGAAAGAACTCTACTGGTGTCCGAACATGAAAGGAGAAATTGCTAATTACGACTGTAAATGCCTGACATGTTCAGAGGTAAAGGCAGAACATCAGAAACCGTCGGGATTGTTATAACAACCCGAGATACCTCAATGGAAATGGGAACAAATTTCAATGGATTTTATTTCAAAGTTACCCAGAACACCTAGCAACTATGATACTATATGATAATCGTCAGTCGTTTGACGAAATCCGCGCATTCCCTACCAATAAAGGAGACAGATAAAAGTAAGACGCGTGCAAGGCTAAATATTAAGGGAATTAAGGCTAGGCATGGTATGCCAGTTTCCATTTTCACAAAAAGGGACAGTCGATTCATGTCAAGAACCTGACAGTCTGTACAAGAAGCCTTGAGCACACGCCTTTACATGACCACTGCATATCATCCCCAGATGAACGGTCAAAGTAAAAGGACTATCCAAACTTTAAAAGATGTGCTCCGTGTGTGCGTAATCGATTTCAGAAGAAATAGGGATACTCACCGTCGTTGGATGAGTTTTCATATAATATCAACTACCATACCAGCATTAAAGCCGCTCCGTTGAGTCTTTGTATGGTTATAAGTGTCACTCATCGCTATGTTGGGCGGGGGTTAGCGAAAAGCATTTGACTGGTCCTGATATTGGCTAGGAAACCACTGACAAGATCGTCGAAATAAAAGATCGTCTGAAAGCCACTCAAGACAGACGAAAGAGAGTGGAGCTAGCAACAGACGAAAACCATTAGAATTCCAAGTGATAGACAAAGTCACGATGAAGGTCTCACCTTGGAAAAGAGTGGCAAAATTTGGCAACCGTGGCAAGCTTAATCCTAGGTACGTTGAACCATTTGAATGAGAGGATCAAATGAAAACAAAAATACCCATCCTTGTTTAAGGATACAACAGTTCAAGAGGACACAAATTGAATTTCGGGACGAAATTCTTTTAACATGGGGAGAATGTGACACCCGGCATTTCAGGTCAATATCCGTACATGTTATAAACAAGTTTAAATTATAATTGTTTTGTGATTTACTTAATTTCACAAACAAGGACATTAAGGTCTAACAAAAATCGTACAGGGTCTCTTTTCATATTCTGGTAATTCTAGGAGTTACCGGTTCACGTACCAGGATAACCCGACTAAATACGAACACTAGTGGTTAAATTTACACTTAAATCAAATTGTTTGATTTATTTAACCCCACCCACTCCCATTGACCAGAAATCTCGGCCTCAAGGCCATGTGGGTCCATCCCACACCCTAAATTTCAACATTTTCTACTTTCTTAAGCAATCTCCCATACCACCTCATTTTCTATCAATTCATCAAGAGCAAAAACCCTCAACCCCTGTCATCTCTCTCTTCTTCTACAACAACAACAAGATTACCTATCTCCACTTTCTTTTGGGGTTCTTCCATAATCGAAGACTCGAATCCTTTATTTCGGTGCTATAAGGAGAGTTCCAAGTGTTTTCTCAAAGGGTTTTAGCAGGAGAAGTCAAGATCATTCTCTTTTTCTCTCAAAAATCGTCATCTCTGTCCAGAGGTAAAAACTCGATATTATCCACTTTATTTTCTTTAAAACCGTATCTAAGCATACAAAAGGTTCAATCGCAAGTAAGATAACAAGAAAAGTGTGTCAAATTCAAGATTTGAACATAAAAATATACAGGACGAATTCTGTCAATCAAAGTGCAGTAATCGAAACTAAGAGTTTCGATACCTGTTCAATCGAAACTAGGAGTTTCGATACCTGTTATTCAATCGAAACTAGGAGTTTCGATACCAGTTTACTCAATCGAAACTGGGAGTTTCGATACTAGTTGTTCAATCGAAACTAGGTAGTTTCGATACATATTGCTCAATCGAAACTAGATAGTTTCGATACCCTTATTGCCAATCGAAACTAGATAGTTTCGATACCTAACTACTCAATCGAAACTAGATAGTTTCGATACCTAACTACTCAATCGAAACTAGATAGTTTCGATACCTAACTACTCAATCGAAACTATGAAGTTTCGATACTCAATTGCCCAATCGAAACTATGAAGTTTCGATACCTGTGCCAGTCCCCTTTGGGCAGTAACTAAGATCTGTTTTATAACAAAACAAGTATTGTACAACTAAGAGGATATTTTAAACAAAAGCAACCAGATTTACAAAGTCGGTGAACAATTTGCAATATAAGACGTTCGGTCCTAACACAATTTACCCTTTGGTATCTAGGGTACGAATAGTCAAGTTTGACTACAACAAGTATCATTACAAGTATACACAAACTCAAGGTGAGTTCACGGCCCCCTTTTAACTCTTTACTGTTTTGTAAACATCGGGGGAGAAATATACTTACCTGTTATATTTTGAAAACATGAATTTCATTGCTTATATGTTTGACAATATGAACATTTCGGTTTAACTTTTTGTAAGTCTTCTGGCCCTACTTTTACTACTTGTTCTTAAATTGTTTTAAAACAAACGGGGAGAAAACTTGCTCAACTAAACAGCCGGACACAAGTACACACAATGATTGTTCGGATGAACAACACACAACGATTGTTCGGGTGAACAACACACAACGATTGTTCGGATGAACAACACTCAACGATTTGGGGGAAAAACATACTTACAACTATTTTATGGGATAACAAGAGAATAAGGCACGACTTTATGTTTACATGGGATGAGAACAACACATTGGAGGCCGCTAAAGTCCCCTGGAACAACGTAGTAACCATTAACTGTAGCCTAGGGTCCTATGAATAGTACTATGGAGAGTGACGTCTCCCGGTCATGGTTAGTCGTGCTAACCACAATCTGGAGGATTTATGGCCGCATAGAATCTGATAACGCTTAATAGGGGCTCACACATGTCATGGTTTGGTTACGCCTCATGTATGAACATATTATTTGTATTCCTAGCTAGTTTACAAATGGGTCAACAATTCTTATTCTGATTATCACATGCAACTGGAACTATTTACGAACAATTGAGTTTAAACAAAAGAGTTTTGATCCGGTTAAAGAAATCATGTTTATACAAAAGGATTCTGATCAGGTTATAAGGATCATGTTTAAATATTGAATTTATGACGGTTAAGTCATGATAATGTTTTCAAAGGACAACTTCATATTTTATGACGGTTAAGTCATGATAATGTTTTCAAATGAAAACTACTTAGTTTTATGACGGTAAAGTCATGAACATGTTTTTGGGAAAAACTATAAGCACTATTATAACTAACTCTGTGAACTCACCAACCTTTGTGTTGACATTTTCAAGTATATTTCTCAGGTAACTGTTAGCCATGGCACGGTTGGAATAAGCTAGCTATGTTGGATCAATTCCTAGTAGCTGGAAGGACGTAGAATATCAAGACTCAAGTCTATCATTGATCTAGAAGAACTTAGATCCTAGTATTACTTAGTCTTAGCATTTGTGTATGTAATCAAGTCTTAGAAATCATTATTACAGCTTCCGCTATCGTGTAATGAACCAATCGTTACAACCTGTATTTATTTAATAAGTAAATAAAATATGGGGGTGTGACAGGCGTTATAAGTTGGTATCAGAGCCGTGGTTTAAGAGAAACTTGGTGTTTTTAAATATCTAAACTTAAACCGTAAATGGGATGAAAGTAATGAATACCACCACAAGTAACCGCGAGCTAATAGGTACGTCTTTCGAGTTGACTTTAATTGTTACAGTTTAATTTGTGTAGTGTTACACTATGAAAAGTTGTTTAGTGTGCAATTACATGGCTTGGAAAATTCCATGTAGAATTATGTTAGGTAAAGCTGCGTATTGTGAACGTTGTATTATGTTTAACTGCGTGGTAGTCAATGTTTTATGTTTTGCGTGGATTGTGTAGGTTGCATGTGCTTCCATTATGTGGAAGGTAGAACACTAGTGTGAATATGATGAGAAACGTTTAGAATCCGAGTAGTGACGTGGACAACCGATCGCACTTGATCAACGTGATTTGGCGGTCTTGAGTTTAAATAAAAGACGTTTGTGACGATAAGGTTTCTTTTGAAGATAAATTGTTAGAACTTACTCAGCGTAGCTGAATTTGTATGTACGCTAGACTGTTTTGCAAATGAGTTCGTGTGACAACGTATCTTGGTTTTGGGAGCGGGGCTACTCGGGGTGGTGTGAATGCATTTGTACGGTAAGGTAGAGAATAATAACGATTTTAAAATACATATATTGTTTTGAGTCAAGACTTCCGCTGTACGTTTTGTAAAGAGTCAAGTGTTTTTAAAACAGTACATTGTGATGTGACCCAACTGTAGGGTGTCTGGTTTGGGGCATTATAAGTTGGTATCAGAGCCGTGGTTTAAGAGAAACTTGGTGTTTTTAAATATCTAAACTTAAACCGTAAATGGGATGAAAGTAATGAATACCACCACAAGTAACCGCGAGCTAATAGGTACGTCTTTCGAGTTGACTTTAATTGTTAGAGTTTAATTTGTGTAGTGTTACACTATGAGAAGTTGTTTGGTGTGCGATTACATGGCTTGGAAAATTCTGTGTAGAATTATGTTATGTAAAGTTGAGTATTGTGGAAGTTGTATTATGTGTAACTGCGTGGTAGTCAATGTTTTGTGTTTTGCGTGGATTGTGTCGGTTGCATGTGCTTCCATTATGTGGAAGGTAAAACACTAGTGTGAATATGATGGGAAATGTTTAGAATCTGAGTAGTGACGTGGACAACCGATCGCACTTGATCAACGTGATTTGGCGGTTTTGAGTTTAAATAAAAGACGTTTGTGACGAGAATGTTTCTTTTTAAGATAAATTGTACTTGTTAGAACTCACTCAGCGTAGCTGAATTTGTATGTATGTTAGACTGTTTTGAAAATGAGTTCGTGTGACGACGTATCTTGGCTCTGGGAGTGGGGCTACTCGGGTTGGTGTGAATGCATTCATACGGTAAGGTAGAAAACAATAACGATTTTAAAATACATATACTGTTTTGAGTCAAGACTTTCGATGTACATTTTGTAAAGAGTCAAGTGTTTTAAAACAGTACATTGTGATGTGACCCAACTATACGGTGTCTGGTTTGGAGCGTTACAAGTTGGTATCAGAGCCGTGGTTTAAGAGAAACTTGGTGTTTTTAAATATCTAAACTTAAACTGTAAATGGGATGAAAGTAATGAATGCCACCACGAGTAACCGCGAGCTTATAGGTACGTCTTTCGAGTTGAGTTTAATTGTTAGAGTTTAATTTGTGTAGTGTTACACTATGAGAAGTTGTTTGGTGTGCGATTACATGGCTTGGAAAATTCTGTGTAGAATTATGTTATGTAAAGTTGAGTATTGTGGAAGTTGTATTATGTTTAACTGCGTGGTAGTCAATGTTTTGTGTTTTGCGTGGATTGTGTGGGTTGAATGTGCTTCCATTATGTGGAAGGTAGAACACTAGTATGAATATGATGGGAAACGTTTAGAATCCGAGTAGTGACGTGGACAACCGATCGCACTTGATCAATGTGATTTGGCGATCTTGAGTTTAAATAAAAGACGTTTGTGATGAGAAGGTTTCTTTTTAAGATATATTTTTAGAACTTACTCAGCGTAGCTGAATTTGTATGTACGTTAGACTGTTTTGAAAATGAGTTCGTGTGACGACTTATGTTGGCTTTGGAGCGGGGCTACTCGGGTTGGTGTGAATGCATTCGTACGGTAAGGTAGAAAATAATAACGATTTTAAAATTCATATACCGTTTTGAGTCAAGACTTTCGTTGTACGTTTTGTAAAGAGTCAGAAGTTTTTAAAACAGTACATTGTGATATGACCCAATTGTAGGGTGCCTGGTTTGGGGCCTTTCAAGTTGGTATCAGAGTCGTGGTTTAAGAGAAACTTGGTGTTTTTTAATATGCTTGACCGGACCGCCGGTGGCATCGGTTCCCGGTCCGACCGGCCGGTCCGGTCCGGTTTTAATAACATTGCCTTTATTTATTAGAGAGTATAAATTCGAGAGTCTATCTATGGATAGTCTCAATCAAATATTTAAATACAATATAAATATACACTATTGACTGTTTCCTAATCTACAGCCATGATTCTCAGCTGATTGAGGATTATACACGGTTAATAGAAAAGGACAAGGACCAAAGTTCACCAAAGACGTAGAAAGGACAAGAGGGTAATGATCAGATAGATCTCTGCCCAGAGCCAGAAGCATATCCGATGGCCACCGATTCATGAATTTGCCACACACAAGAATTTTGTCAATTTTGCTACATTTCGAACCGTCCCTGACATGTATGTAAACCTCCTCCCTCCCATTGACTACTCAAGAAGCCCAGCCGAGCTAATGAAGTTGTTAAAAGCCAGGTCAAAATTCGAATTCAGCTTATCTTCTAGGAATCTGACTTCACTGAAATATCCAAGAACCACCCATAACCCATTTACAGAATCCCTAAGGGATAAAATAAAATTTTCAGTCCAAAGAATTTTCCTTCTTCCCGGGTCGTGACGTTAAGAACAGACAGCCCATCAGCCTCTCCCACCAAATTCCCACTAACAAGAAGGTAATTCTAAATTTTCACCCCCTCCGAAGCTTTCTAAAACCGAGAATTATCCCAAAAACTAGCCAGCCGAAAGCTTCGTTAATTGCGTCTCCTGGATAGCAATAAACAAGAGACTATGCTCCCGTTTTAACTCTCTCACCCAGTCTGCCTTTGCCAAACCTCCACCCGCTGTTCAAAGTCATGAAATTCATTCACTAATGATCACTTATGTTCAAATCCCCCCCGGTGCCCATGGTCTCCCTAATTTCTTTCTCGACTTCATTTTCAGTAATTCCTACTCCAACTCTGTTCTTCCTCTTCCAACCAATCCGCATTCAAAAATGCCGGTACAACTCTCCCCTCTGCCTTGTTTTCTTCGATTTTCTATTTGATTTCATCACCTGTTTGTTATTGATTGTGTAGGGAAACAATATGCTTAATCAAAACTCGAACCCGAACACACGATATTTTGTGGAAACTCTCCACGACTCTTTTCTGAATTTTATTGACCGGAATAATAAATACAATGCAACTATCGACTATTTATACTGACCACTTATCTACTATCCTAACTTGACTAGAATTGGAAAAACTAACTATTTGAATTTTGAATACATGTAAATAAAACAGACTCTATCTCCTTTGCGGTCTTTCTCTTCACGCAAACTCCTTTTTTGTTTGTTTGTTTAGGATTAGATTCATCATTCACCCTAATCCTAATTTGTTCCTCCAAGGTTAACCATTCCGAGTAACGTTCTCATTTCCTCAAATTTTACTCTTGGCAATTCTTTTATTAGGATATCAGCCCGTTGCTCTTCTCCTCGAACATGTTCTACTTGAACCTCCCCTCGTTCAATGCACTCTCGGATGAAGTGGAATCTAGTGTTTATATGTTTGCTTCTACCATGAAGAACCAGATTTTTCATCAATGCAATCGCTGATTTGTTGTCTACTCGAAGTACCCGTTAAGTTACTCAACATACCCCTTAACCACGATGCTTGGTATGCAGTGGCTGCCGCCGCCATAAATTCTGACTCACAAGATGAGAGGGCAACGGTTTGTTGCTTTTGTGAGTTCTACTATATGAGGGCATTACCATAGTAGAACACCATGCTTGTAGTACTTCGCCCATCTGTATAATCACTTGCGTGACTGTTGTCACAAAATCCTACCAGATTTGTGTCTCCCGATTGGTCATACGTTAATCCAAATTCTATAGTTCCACGGACATAACGTAAAATCTGTTTGAGGAGTTGCATGTGGTTATGCTTGGGTTCCTGCATGAAGCGAATAGCTACTCCTATCGAGTAACTGAGGTTCGGACGTGTGTGTGTTAAATATCTCAGGCTACCAATTACCCGTCCGTACTTGGTTGCATTTACGTTCTCTCTTTCTTCATCCTTGGTTACTTGTAACCTTGGTTCCATCGGGTATCGAACTGAGTTGCACTCATCCATCCTAGTGCTCTTTAGTATCTTACCTGCATATGCACTTTGTTTCAAAGTGATCTTCCCTTGTGTTTGCACCACCTCAATGCCTAAATAATATGACAATAGCCCAAGATCCTGCATATCAAACTGAGTTTTCATTTGGGCTTTGAATGTGTTGATCTCGGCCATACTTGAGCCCGTAATGATTAGATCGTCTACGTAAACTCCAACAATGATCAAGGCATTGTTATGAGTTCGCTTGTAGACAGCTTGCTCTCTTTGGCATCGAGTAAACATGAGGTTTTTTTTGTAGACAACTCGAGGTGCTTGGCGCAACCAATATAGTGATTTATATAAACGATATACCATGTGTTCTTTACCGGTTATGATAAATCCTTCCTGTTGCTTTACGTAAACCTCCTCTTTCAACTCGCCATTTAGGAACGCCGATTTGACATCCAAATGGTATACTTTCCACCCTTGTCTTGCTGCCAATGTGAGTATTAAGCGGATTGTTTCTAACCTCACAACGGGGGCAAACACCTCTTCAAAATCCACCCCCGCTTGCTGGACGTATCCTTTTGCAACTAATCTCGTTTTATACTTGGTTACGTCTCCGTTTGCATCTCGCTTTATTTTATATACCCACTTGAGTCTGATCGCTTTGTGCCCGATCGGAAGTTTAGTTAGTTCCAATGTTTCGTTTAATTCGATCGACTCCATTTCATTTTGCATAGCTTTTTCCCAGTTGGTGTTTCCCTTAGCTTCATAGAAATTGTAAGGCTCCCCTTCACATAAAAGAACTTCACTTTCTTGTAGTAAAACATAATCATCAAATCTTTTTGGTACTGTTGTCTCTCTGGTCGATCTACGAGGCATACTTTGAGTTAATGGAGATTGTACATGTGCATCAAATTAGGCCTGCATGTTTGGACTTGAGTCTCCATTGGTCTGTACTGGGCTTTCTGGGCTTCCGTTTGGGCTTTCAAGGTTCTGGGTTACCTCAACTGGGCCATTAAGGGGCTGTTGTAATTGCCCAGTTGGGGTTTTGATGATGTCTTCATTTGGGTTAACTACAAATTCAACCCATTTTTTCCCATCATGTTGCTTTGATCTTTCAATATATTCTCCCCACTCCATACCTTTTGTTTCTACAAACTTCACATCGAACACGGTTTTGAGCCGGGTCGTAAAGTCTATATGCTTTCGAGCCCGGTTCAGTCCCAAGATAGACAACAAGTTTGCTTCGATCGTCTAGTTTCTTTAGATTAACAGGACCCGTCTTCATATACGCTTGACATCCAACTACTCTAAGGTGGGCAATGTTTGGTTTACGCCCCTTCCAAGCTTCATACGGTGTCACTTTCTCTAGTGCTTTGGTCGACACATGGTTGAGAACATAAATTGCATGTTTCACACACTCTCCCCATAAGTTTTGTGGCACGTTCATTGTTTTTTAACATACTACGGGTGGTATTTAGAATCGTTCTATTGCATCGTTCAACCACACCATTTTGTTGTGGTGTGTACGGTGCGGAAAACATCCTTTTGATTCCAGATATCTCACAGAACTTAGTGAACTCTTTGTTGATAAGTTCTCCTCCCCGATCACTGCGTAGAGCTTTAATCTTCAAATTACTTTCAAGTTTCGCTTCCTGTTTGAACCTTTTAAACATCTCTAAAGCATCACTTTTATTTTTGATTATATACACCCACATAAACCGTGAATAATCGTCAACAAAGAGTATGAAATATTGATTGCCACCTTGGGTTGAAGGTGTGATTGGTCCACATATATCCGTGTGGACCAGCTCCAATGGTTTACTTGCTCGATATTCAGATTGTTTTGGAAACGGTTCTCGACTATTGCCGATCATGCATGAGTCACATACATGCTTTCCATATGGGACGTGAGGAATTCCTTGCGCCATATTTAGAGCTTTCATGTGATTCATGGTTTTGAAGTTTAGGTGACCAAGTCTGGCATGCCAAAGCCATGTTTGGTCACTTATAACATTTAAGAGACATACCAGTTTTCTGACCTTTAAAGCAATCTTGTAGAGACGATTTTTAGATCTTTGTACTTTCATCATTAGTTGGCCATCTCGTTCATATAGCCATAGGTGATATTCAGTAAACAATATCTTGCACCCATGCTCAGTTAGTTGGCCGATGATGATTATGTTACTTCGTAAGTCCGGGATATAATAAATGTCTTTGATTATTCTTTGTTCACCATTCTTGCAATCAAAGATTATGAATCCCCTTCCTTCTATCTTCACTGTTGACCCATCTCCAAATTTTACAAGACCTTTTACGTGGGAATCAAGCTCAAGTGAGACTTGTTGTCGGTCATATGGTTTGACGCCCCATTGTCAAGGTACCATATATCACCATTGTTAGAATCACTTGCATAGATTTG
This sequence comes from Smallanthus sonchifolius, assembly GCA_023525975.1. Taxonomy (NCBI): domain Eukaryota; kingdom Viridiplantae; phylum Streptophyta; class Magnoliopsida; order Asterales; family Asteraceae; genus Smallanthus; species Smallanthus sonchifolius. The sequence continues at coordinate 54,365,084 of CM042033.1, read as the reverse complement.
GGGGTGTACCTTATCCTCATGCAATAGGAACTGTTCTTCTTTCAACTCTACCGAGGCCATCATAAGTGTTTGGGCTGGTACCTCAGTCTTGTTTAAGTTAGATCCATTTGTTTTGGATTCGGTACACTCCCATGCGAAGTGTCCTAAGATGTTGCATTGTTAACATCTATATTCGCCCCACTCCATACCTTTTGTTTCTACAAACTTCACATCCCGGCTTGCATGAACACGGTTTTGAGTCGGGTCGTAAAGTTTATATGCTTTCGAGCCCGGTTCAGTCCCAAGATAGACAACAAGTTTGCTTCGATCGTCTAGTTTCTTTAGATTAACATGACCCGTCTTCATATACGCTTGACATCCAAATACTCTAAGGTGGGCAATGTTTGGTTTACGCCCCTTCCAAGCTTCATACGGTGTCACTTTCTCTAGTGCTTTGGTCGACACATGGTTGAGAACATAAATTGCATGTCTCACACACTCTCCCCATAAGTTTTGTGGCACGTTCATTGTTTTTAACATACTACGGGTGGTATTTAGAATCGTTCTATTGCGTCGTTCAACCACACCATTTTGTTGTGGTGTGTACGGTGCGGAAAACATCCTTTTGATTCCAGATATCTCACAGAACTTAGTGAACTCTTTGTTGATAAGTTCTCCTCCCTGATCACTGCGTAGAGCTTTAATCTTCAAATTACTTTCAAGTTCCGCTTCATGTTTGAACCTTTTAAACATCTCTAAAGCATCACTTTTATTTTTGATTATATACACCCACATAAACCGTGAATAATCGTCAACAAAGAGTATGAAATATTGATTGCCGCCTTGGGTTGAATGTGTGATTGGTCCACATATATCCGTGTGGACCAGCTCCAATGGCTTACTTGCTCGATATTCAGCTTGTTTTGGAAACGGTGCTCGACTATGTTTGTCGATCATGCATGAGTCACATACATGCTTTCCATGTTTTGGAAACCCTGCCACGTCCACGTTAATCGTAGCTAGAGGATCCACGGTTTCGTCCTTGTTGCCTTCGAGCTTGGCTCACATTCCGGTTTGCATGTGAGTCTGACTTTGAGAACATTAGTTTCCCCTCTTTATCCATAGAGGATTGGTGCCCTTTTATGCGTTCTTCAAAAGTCTTTAATCTTCCTATACATTCTTCGAACGTCATCGTTTTGTAAATCGATGAATTGTTCCGTCGAAGCAACGATGGAGATATATCTTTCTAGAACACTATCAAGAAGCTTTTTTCATAATTACCACATCTTCAAGACCTTCCCCCAAACTGTTGAACTTATTCACAAATTCCGATAACTTGCCGACGAAGTCTTCTACCGACTCGTTTTCACCCATCTTCAATTGCTCTAACTCTCGTTTCAACGTTTGCAATCTTGCTTATTGAACACGATCGGCACCAAGAAACCTTACTCGTAAAGGCTTCCCATATGCCTTTGGCACTCCGGCTCGTTGCTACTTGCATTAAGATATTCTCCGGTAACGATTGATAGATGATCGCTCTTGCAAGTTTGTTTTTCTTCTCATCTACTGCTTCTCCGGTCACCGGATCGACGGCTTCCCATAATCTTTGGGCATCCAAGATGGACTCCATGAGGACAACCCATGTGTTGTAGTTGGATTTGGTAAGCTTGGGGCAGCGTAGGGAGGTTGAACTTGGCTCCTTATGGTGAACAATCATATTCTGGTTCGCATCACCTTCATCGCCTGCCATGTGAACTGTGTCTTCCCACCGGGGTTCAAGAATTCTACAAGAAGTTGGATTGCTTGTTCACGAAGCAACCACTCGGCCCTGGTATCGATTGGTTATTCGCCCCAATCGATTCTTCTCAAGAACGTCGCCTACGCTTTGATACCAATTGTTGGGAAACAATCGGCTTAATCAAAACTCGAACCCGAAGACACGATATTTTGTGGAAACCCTCCACGACTCTTTTCTGAATTTTATTGACTGGAATAATAAATACAATGCAACTATCGACTATTTATACTGACCACTTATCTACTATCCTAATTTCCTTAACGTGTCCAGCATAACATTCTTAAAGTCACTCACGGCATACTGAAAGCATTCGTTCTTGACTAGAATTGGAAAAACTAACTATTTGGATTTTGAATACATGTAAATAAAACAGACTCTATCACCTTTGTAGTCTTTATCTTCACAAAAACTCCTTTTTTGTTTGTTTGTTTAGGATTAGATTCATCAGATTGTGCTTTTTTGGGCTTAAGAAATAACGATCTAACCAACTTTTCTTTTACTTAGCGACATGCATGGGCCTGTTGTCTGGGCTATGCTTAAAATGTCAATATCTGGGCTCTGGCTTATTGGACCTATATATATTTTAGGTCACTGTTATTGCTAAACCGCTAATCTGTCTGACTCGTTGCCCTTAACCCTAGCTCGGTTTCTTCATCGCTTCGTCTTCCATCCGCGCCTTATTGACTAAGCCACGCAGGTACTTTACATTCTTTTTCTTCACCATCGTCATTGTGTTTACAGTTATAGTTAGACTTCATTCTGAATTTATAATTTGGCCTTCTTTGTAGACTAAGCTTTAATTTACAGACACACATTTCATATTATTTAACACTTGACAATTTCATTTTGATATAAAATTTGAAGGAAAACGAAAGAAAGCTGCCCTGTTTTTAAAACAACTAGTCATCAGACCCCAATCTTGCTAGTTATCACCTATAATTTTGTTCAATTGCTAGTTATTTATAGGTAAAATCAGTGATTGATCAATTTTGCATCATCAGTTGCATATGACAGATCTCAAATAAAACTGTAATTTACATTTTACACAGACAAGTAATTGATATATTAGAAAATTTTAATCCAAATTTGACTTCATTTTTTAAGCTGATCATATTCATATTTCAAATCTTCAAGTTAATTTTCTCAACCTTTTAAGCTATGTAATTTGGCATTTCATGTTTTCTTTGGTTGATAATAACTCATTATCATCGGGAAGAGCTTAATTTAAGCCATATAGTACTACTAATCAGTCGTGTTTGGTGCAGTTTGGATTGTTAGAATACACCAATTAGTCCAAAGATGGCTCGTTTTCGTAATGTAAGTAAATTTGTAGCTATTGAAGATAATTAAATACGAGGACACTATCTTAATACATCCTTATGCACCTTTTAGAAAAAGAAGGTGGCATTTGTGAAGCCAGCAAAGAAGCAACCTCAGCAGAATGTGGATCATGTTACGGGTGACAAGATACCAAGGAGCTTGTCTTTTCAAGGTTGAAATTACCTGCTACTCTCAAACAGTTGCAAGCAGACTTGAGAAAAATGATGCTTCCGTATACGGCTTTAAACCTAAAGGTAATTAATTAATTAGTTAAAGAGGTTGTCATTTTGTTGTTGATTTGTCTTGGGCTAAACTTGCAGGAGAAGAAACGCAACAACCTTAGAGATTTCTTGAATGTTGCGGGGCCCATGGGAGTTACACATTTTCTCATGTTATCAAAAACAGGCACTTCACCATACTTGAGAGTTGCAAGAACACCACAGGGTCCCACTCTTACTTTCAAAATTCAGGAATACTCGTTGGCTGTTGATATTGCTAACTCCCAGTTACGCCCAAGAGTACCAAAAGATCTTTTCAAAAACTCTCCCTTGGTAATTTACATACTTCGTATTTATAGTGCATAGGACCGGGCCGGCTCGGCTCAATAACACCCCTAATTAGTGCAATGTCATCTTGTGGTGTGAAATCATAAATTCTACTTATATAGTATGTTTAGAAGTGTATATTATCGGGTATTTCAATTTGAATGATGAATCCATATGTATTCAGATTGTGCTCTCGGGTTTTGGAACTGGGGAGCAACATTTGAAGCTGACTACCATTATGTTTCAAAACATTTTCCCTGCCATTGACATCAACATGGTGAAAAATCCTTGTATATAAATGCTGCTGCTTGGAATAGGATATTAATCACTGGTTTCAATTACAGGTTAAACTTTCAACATGCCAGAGAATCGTGTTACTTAATTACAACAAGGAGACGAAACTTATAGATTTTCGGCATTATTCTATCAGACTGCAGCCCGTTGGGGTTTCCCGCAGAATCAGAAAATTTGTTCAAAACCATAAAGTGCCTGATCTCAGAAGCCTTCAAGATGTGAGCGACTTTATCACAAAGTATTTACCCCCTCTTCTCACACATAGTAACATACATTTGGGTAAATAACAATTAATAATTTATTTTGTGATGAAAAGAGCGGGTTATGGATCAGAAAGTGAGGGAGACGAGGAAGGGGCGACTGTAAGCTTAGCAAGTGATGTGGGGAGAGTGAATAAGGCGTCTACTAAAAGTGTGGTAAAGCTTCAAGACATTGGACCGAGAATGGCTCTGGAGCTTATCAAGATTGAGGATGGATTATGCTCGGGGTCAATAATTTTCGGTAACAAAGCACATTTCTTGTTTATTATCAAAGCAATATCTATGTCTCGTTGGTCTCTTTAATACTACTAGTGATTTTGTTTGGTGCAGGAAATAGTGGTGGGGAGAAGAAAGAGCAGGAGGATGGAGATGTATCTACTTCTGAAGGGAGTGAGGATGAGTAGCTCATAAAGTTTGACGTTTACGGGTATGAATTTGATATCAGTCAGTGATGTTTGGTTTATAAGTTGGAGATCCAAAATTTTGGAGTCTTAAAATTCTAACGTCCAATGATTTATAGTAGTTGAATACTAAATCAGAATAGGAATGTAATGTAGGGATATTATACAACAAATGAAAAACATCACTTCCAATTATATTTAGAGGGCTTGAAACTTAATGTGCCTTCTTTTTAGATTGCTGGGTATGTTATTGCTGTGTAGTTGGCGACTACTAGTGATAGAGGAGTGAAGGACCATCGTGAGGGGTAGGGTTCGTCATTTGTTAGTGTGTGACAAATGAGAGGTGGAAATCATATCACTTATATTAGAAGATAAAACGATATTTGATCCAAACTCAAAATACCTTTGTTTGAACGAAACAAAGACCGGGATTTATGTTTTCCTTCTACACTTTTTACCCTAATATTGATTCTTAATGATACCTCGATGCTTTGAGTGTGTGTTACGTTTTGTTTTGTAGTTGGGTCAGATTTTTATTTAGTATTGGGCCAAGAACTGTTTGATTAATAAAGGGTTTAGGTCCAAGTCCAAGTCCAATTGTGTGTATATGTGCAGTCCGACTGTAGTTGCAGTTCTGGTCTGTTTATACGCGTCTAGGTTAAACTCCGGTAGGAGTTATCGAAACGGCGTTTGGAGGTTGAAAATCAACCGTTCCCAAAACTGTTGTGTCCGTCTGATTGTATATAAACGATGGGTGTTCCTCGTTATAGGTTGTCGGTTTGTTCTCATCAATTGAACACAGATCAATTTCAGTTTACTTTCAATTGTTTCGACTTTACTTATGATTGTTATGGATTGTTCCAATCCAAGAAAGAAGGTGCACACACATCTGGGCAAAATGTCTATATATCGGTTAATGCAAAAATGTTTAGTTTAATCTACTCTAAAGTTTAAAGCGGACTTGAATCATCGACCTCTAGTGAAGGGGACCTTATTTAACACATCAAGATATCATTGGGCTAAATGCCCTTTGGTCTCGAATATCATTTATTTACTTTATTTTTCTTAAAATAATTACACAATTAAATCTAAAATTTTATTCTTTGCAATTTGGTATGTGTTATGATATATAAAATTTTAAAAAGTTATTACAAAGTTGCATCTAACACAATTATGACCTAGTGGTCTAGTTGTATGATACTTGCCCCTAGAGGTGCACAAAGTAATCGGATCCGAATCCGATCCGACGGATTATCCGAAATCAGATCCGGCAAGAACCGGACAAAAAAGAACCGGACTGGATTTTTAGGGAACCGGCGGATCCAGAACCGGTTAGGGGTTTTTTTACGTACCGGATAAAAATAGGACAAAAAAGAACCGGTTCTACCTGGTTCCGACCGTTGGGTGAAAAAAACCCCAGCTATATAGCCGTTTAACTAGCCTTTTTTGAGTTTTTGAGACTTGAAATTTAGTATAAATAGGTATTTGGGATATGGGTTAGCTCACAATAACATTCTAGCTCTCAAAACTCAAAAATGCTCTCAAAACGCTCACTTTTACGCAAAAAAACTCTATCATGGCTTCCGCAAGCACTCAAAATTCCGTTGGTGGTTTTACTAGCGACGCCACGGTGGTGAGAGTACTTCCTTACTCCCGAAACCAAGAGATATGGGCTCATTTCGAGTTATGCGAAATGTTGAACGGTTCGCAAAAGACTCGTTGCAAACGTTGTGGTAAAGTTTTGGGTGCTGTGGGAAATAGCAATTTGAGGAAACATATTAGTAGTCACGCAAAACACACTCAAGGGGAAGATCAAACTCAAATTGGAAGAGATGGAGGAGTTTGACAATACAATATCAAGAGGGTTCGTGAGAGAATGACAGATTTCGTCATTCAAGAAGGATTGCCGTTTGATCACTTTGATAACCCGCGCTTGACGAGCATGATACAAGAGACACTTCAACCGAGTTACACAAATGTAAGTCGTTCTACTTTGAGAAGAGATTGTTTAAAAATGTGAAAAAGAGCTAAAAAATAATTAATTTTAGGTTTTGAAAATTTAAATAACGACATTAACTTAACCACAGACGTTTGGTCCCCTCCACATGGTTTACCCAAATCGTACCTTTGTGTTACCTCACATTGGGTTCAATCCGAGTCGTGGCAAGTGATGAAGCGTACGATTACGTTTGATTATTTTGGATATCCACATACCGCTGAAAACTTATTTTATATTTTAGACTAGGTAATTCAAACTTATAAAATTCAACCAAAAAATATTTTCAATATCTTTTGATAACGCTTCAAATAACACAAAAGCGGTGGAAAAATTAAAAATAAAATATGAACTGCCTTGTAACGGTTTTTTCTTTCATAGTCGATGTGCTGCACACATCATTAACTTGGTTGTGCAAGACGGTCTAAATGTTCAACAAATAAGAGACGTGAAAGAAAATTTTAAAGTGATGTTACGAGAAGTTTTTGCCACAAGCAAAAAAAGATATATAAACTATGAAAACTTGTGCCAACAAACGGATTCCATCCTTTTAGGTCCGAATTGACACATACCTACTAGATGGAACTTGACATGGAAAATGTTTGAATCGGCCTTAAAGCAAAGAGTTACTTTAAGACATTTCCATGATAAACTTGTCCAAAAGAAACGTTGTTCACAAAAATTTGATAATATAAGTTGGGATACGATCGAGAAATTAACTAATTTGTTTGAGGTTTTTAAAAATACAACTACATGTTTATCAGGAGTTTATTATCCCACGTCTTCGCTAATACTTCAACAATTATATTTAATATGTAATAAATTAAAAGAGTTTGAATATCACGACCCTATTTTTGAAAAAAATGGTAACACCTATAAAAGCTAAATTTAAAAAATATTTTTCCGAAATGTCGGCCGTTGTTACATGTTCGGCCACCTTAAACCCAACGATTAATGTAACTGGTGTTCAAACATTAATTGGATCAATATTGGACGATTTATATATGTTTGAGGAAGACCCAAATTTTGAATCAAAGGCAATAATGGATTTCAATTCGGCTTTTAATAATATGTTTGATTATTATTTACGCAATTATGGCGGAAGTGGTGATCCATCAAACATACGTGAATCAGTGGCTTCAGATTCAAGTTCTAGTAGTTCAAGGAACCCGATGCTAAATTTATTTAACAGTTTAAGAAACGAAAATACTAAACGAGCTTGTGGAAGTACACCAAGTAGCGAGCTTGTGAGATATCAAGCAACCGACTTTATTTCAACTCTAAGATCCGAAGAGTTTGAAAACTTTGATATCTTGAGTTGGTGGCAAGTAAGGGAATCCCAATATCCCGTTTTAGCCGCAATGGCCAGTGACCTACTAATCGTCCAAACTTCCACGGTAGCTTCAGAATCTGTCTTTTCTCTTAATTACATGGTTTTGTCTATTCGAAAAACGAGACTTACACCGGAATCTATGAAGATGTGTATTTGCTTGAAGGATCATTTGGATGCCGCCGAACGTGTACAACATGTTGCAAAACTAGAAGACGAGCTTGGCATTGAACAAGAAATACACGAGTTCGAAGTAGAACAAGGGGCGACGAATCCACTTTCGAACGAAGAACAAGCTTATAATGAAACCCAACGTATCTCAAACGAAAATGAATGAAAACCGATGTTACGAATACTAAGACGAGTAGACGACGAATAACGAGTCACAATAAATAATATATATTTTGTGATTCAATTATGTTTTTTGTAATTTTTTTACGAACTATTGTTAAATCACTTAAAAAAATAAAAAAATAAAAAAAATAAATAAAACATGTATTTTATAGTGTATCTTTGTTAATTTTAATTTTTTTTTCCGATGGAACCCGTTTTTTTTGTCCGGTCCGGTTCCACTCATCCCGTCCGGTCCCAATAGGTTCCACCTCTCTACTCCCAAAACCGGATCCGATCCGGAACCGGTTCCGTCGTGTCCGGTCATTGACCAACGTTGACGGATCCGATCCGGATAAAAAAAAATCCGGTTTGTGCACCTGTACTTGTCCCCCAAAAATCTTTGAAAGTGCAAGGTTATTTGGTATTTAGGTGCAAAAAACTGATGTCCGAGAATATAAAGGGCGTAAGGCGTATCCGGTGCTTAACTTAGCTCCCGTCAGCCTTACCCTACACTTTGTGTAGGAGGCTATTTTCACGGCTCGAATTATAACAGTGTGTGTAAAAAAGGTAGGGATCAAGGGGTAGCCCCTAGCGACTGCCCAACGATCTATGAGGCCCATCTATGCAATGGTAGATACAAACTTTTAGAACGGTGCGTCAAACTCCTTCAACGCTACGTCGAAATTAATCACAATGTTGCGTTTAAGTTTGCAAAGTTACTTTAGTCTTGTATTGATTTTGACACAAAGTTAAGAACAGTGATTGGTTTTAACGCACTATTTGTAAAATTACTGGGGATGGTGTAATTGGTTTTAACTCACTAGTTTAGAGGTGCGTCTAACACCTTCAACGTCTCTATTATATTGTAAAGGTTTATGTTATAAATATTTTTTTGAACGACAACACCTAGATATTTTAGGATAATTGGGTTTCCCCGGGGCAACACCTAGAACATCCAGGGCAGCCCACCCCAGAAGGAACCTCTCAACTAGGTAAAACCACTGACCTAGCCACAGACCCTCTTTTTTGCTGTGGCCAGGATTCGAACAGACGACCTTCCATTTAGAAGTCAGCGGGGTACCGCTAGGACAAAGCCCTTTTGGTTTATGTTATAGATTCAAATAACTTTTGTTGAATGTAAATGATATCCAAATACTATGCTTTGAAATACCACCATAAGATGAAATAATAATTCGTGCTACCTTTCTTTTCTTGGATGTAAAAACAAAACGCTGAAATAGTATATTATAATAAAATTTAAATTAAGATCTTGTCATAGTATATGAAGGAGCTATCGTGTAACATTATACAAATAAATTTTTTATATGTCACTTGTTTTTATGTGTTTTAGGTACTTGTAGATAATTTTAAACTGTTATATAATTCTTCATACTCCTATAACGAGAATTCTAGATCGTACGTGCGTTGCTGTTCTGCACATGCTTCACACTATAATAAAATAAATAAATAAATAAATAAATAAATAAATGCCTTAATCAGGAACTCCAAACCAATCATTCACCCCAGATCAGATACAACTACTTCTTCGATCAAATCCAATTTCCACGTGAATTGGGTATTCATAAAAATATATTCTAAAATGATTTTTTTTTCTTAATAGTAATATTATTGATTCATGATCATAAATCTTTTGCAATGTGATCTTATCTTTGAAATTGGACGGAATCTAACAACGAAAAAAGGACCTTTTTTTTACATATAACTGATTTACTATTGCTCCAACGAAAATGGGCCAACTAGTCTGGTAAGGTATTGTGAGCAAAGGGTCGTGACCTGCTAAAATAAAAGCACCGTTAGTTCTATCGTAAGAGGGGCTCCTACGACCATCTGGCATTTGAATTTTGATATGGGCTTTCTTATAAGGTAATGAGTTAAGTAGTGAAAGTGGATTGTTAAATGAAGTACCTGGGATGGCTCATGGCACTACTCTGCTTGAGGTATGGGGCTTAACGACCTCGAGATTTCCCATATTCTATTTTGTGAAGACCTCGAGGTTGACTTGGCTTTATGCATGGACGGCTTGGCACGGTTTACCTATTTCGCTTGTTCTTCTGCACTCCTTTCTTTTCTAGTCACTTTATAAGATTTAAGGGTTGACTTGATTACTAGGCATTGTTTAAAATTAAACACCTTTAAGTGTGTAATTGTGATTGTATGTCAATATGTTTACAAGTAGGGTTATATAATAATCATATTTACATAAAGCTACATCCTAATATTATTAATTATAATATGATCTAATATTCCTCTGCAAGCTAAGAGCGGCGGACAACCTGTAGCTTGGAGCGTAAGAACATGAATCTTTGAGTTGACATCAGCTTTATGAAGATGTCTGCAATCTGATCGTCCGTCGATATAAACTATACGTTGAGTTTTCCTTGAGGCACTATTTCACGAACAAAGTGAAAATCAATTTCAACATACTTTGTTCGATCATGGAAGACTGGATTGGCTGCAAGGTAGGTTGCACCAAGATGATCACACCAGATAGCGGAAGTAGATTTTGTGTCTATCCCAAGATCTCGAAGAAGAGCTTCTAACCAAGTTAATTCTGCAACTATATATTCTTGATCTTTGTATTCTGACTCAGTAGATGACCTGGAAACAACTTTCTATTTTCGTGTGGTCCAGGATATAAGGTTAGAGCCCAAGTAGATAGCAAATCCCTCAGTGGACGGTCGGTCATCCGGGCACACAGCCCAATTAGCATATGAGAAGGCTTGAATAGTGGAAGTACCTTGCTAGTGAACGTCAGCAAAGGCCTGTAGAGTGCAACAAGATTTGTGACAAATTAGTAAACCATGATTGATGGTGCCTATTAGATACCTGAGAATTCGTTTAATTGCAGACAAGTGATTGTCAGAATGTGCGTGCATGTATTGGCACACTTTTGTTGACGAGAAAGGCAATGTCCGGCCTTGAGAGACTTACATACTGGAGTGCACCAACAAGTTGGCGATACTTGACTTGTTTAGAAAATAGGGGACTGTCTCCCAGAGATAAGGCTTGTGAGGTGCACATCAGAGAAGAGATTGGCTTTGAGTCTGAAAGGACAACTCGTTGAAGGACCACAAAGATATATTTTCTTTAAGATAGTAGGATATCACGACCTTGACGCACAATTTCAATACAGAAATTAGTCAAAATCGCCTAGATCTTTAAGAGCAAAAACATGGTTGAGCGGTTTGATGAGTGTACTGACAGCTTTTGTGACACCTGACATTTCAGGTCAATATCTGTACATGTTATAAACGAGTTTACACTATAATTATTTTCGAGATTTATTTAATTTCACAAACAAGGACATTAAGGTCTAACAAAAACCGTATATTGTCTCATTTCATATTTTGGTAATTCTAGGAGTTACCGGTTCACGTGTCATATAAACCGACTAATACGAACGAGAGTGGTTAAACTAAATAACCAAGAAAAATATCCAGACGTATATGCTACACAAATTTTACGATTGGTCAACAATTTATTTTTAGAATAAATCATATAATATACGTAAAAGTAAAATAATGGACTTTTCGAAGACGTTACCATGTAGCGTCACCTTTAGGTATATATACCTACAAGTAATCACCTCAACGAATTATACAATCCAAGATTTCAATACCGTGGAGAACCTAAACCAAATTAAATTACCATTTGGAACTCTAATTGATATTAATACACTTAATGGATTAAATAAATTTACAATTAAAATCTAATTATTAGATAAATCAACCCAAACCACTCCCTTGACTTTCTCGGCCGAAAGTCAGAGGAGCCATTCTCCCACTTGCTACTTCACTCATATTTAGAAAAAAAACCCATACATGCCTGCGAGAATTCAGATAAAAACCATACTTCCTCAGTCGAAATCTCACAATCCCTTTCATACTTCTCATTTTCTTATGGCAATTTCCCCATTTTCCTTCAAGTCGAAGTCCAGTTTAAGGCAAAATCCACCATATTTCGGTGCTATAAGAAGAGTTCCAAGTGTTTTTCTCAAGAATCAAGCTAAGGAGCTCAAGATCATTCTCTGTTTCTCTCAAAATCATCATTCTCTGTTTTAGGTAAAAAACTCAATATTATTCATATTATTTTCTTTAAAACCGTAACTAAACATACAGTTCACTCGAACGTAAGAAAAATAACCAGAAAAGTGTGTCGAAATCCAAGATTAAAACATGAATATATGCGTATATGTATGAACAAAGTTTTAAAACTGATTATGTCAATCAAAATTTCAATGATCGAAACTAGGTAGTTTCGATACCTATTACTCAATCGAAACTAGGAGTTTCGATACCTGTTTACTCAATCGAAACTAGGAGTTTCGATACCTGTTTGATCGAAACTAGGTAGTTTCGATACCTATTATCCAATCGAAACTAGGAAGTTTCGATACCCAGTTTGCTCAATCGAAATTAGGAAGTTTCGACATCTGTCCTGTCCAATCGAAACTAAGTAGTTTCGACATCTGTCCTGTTCAATCGAAACTAGGTAGTTTCGATACCTGTTCATCAGTCCCATTGGACAGTAACTTAGAACTGTTTTATGACGAAACAAGTGTTGAAAAACTAAGAAGACATTTTAAACAAAAGCAATCAGATTTACTAAGTTGGTGAACAATTTGCATATGAGACATTCGGTCATAACACGAATTACCCTTTTGTAATTAGGGTACGAATAATCAAGTTTGACTGGAACAATTATCGTTGCTAACATACACAAAAACAAGGTGAGTTTTACGGCCCCTTTTTACTGTTTTCAATATTTGGGGGAAGAACATACTTACAACTATTTTTATGTGATAACAAGAGAATAAGACTCGACTTTTATGTTTACATGAGTTAAACGATTTGAGGCCGCTAAAGTCCCCTGGAACAATTTAGTAGCCATTAACTGTAGCCTAGGGTCCTATGAATAGTACTATGGAGAGTGACGTCTCCCGGTCATGGTTAGTCGCGCTAACCACAATCTGGAGGATTTATGGCCGCATAGAACCGGATAACGAAATTAGGGGCGTGTACAATTGTCATGGTTTGGTTACGGCTCATGTAGGAACATATTATTTGTATTCCTAGCTAGTTTACAAATGAGTCAACAATTCTTATTCTGTTTATCACATGCACCTGAAACTATTTACGAACAATTGAATTTTACAAAGAACTATTTGATTAAACCTGTGAACTCACCAACCTAGTGTTGACAATTTTAAGTATGTTTTTCAGGAAATTGAACGTGATCGCAAGGTTAGCAATGTAGGATACATGCATGCACGATGGATACAACTTTTGGGGGATTTCTCTTGTATAACTCATTGTAATAGAGTCATATTTGCGAAATCTTCACTTTTTGTAAACTCAATTTACATTTTGGAATGTAAAACCTTAAACTTGTTTATGTATCCATTTATCATGTATGTGTTTGCGGTAATCATATGCTTTGGAAACCATGAACGTCACGCCTCGCGTTTCCGCCTTGGCGAGGGTGTTACAGATTGGATATCTTGGAACACTACCGAAGTGTGACAAATGTGGGTATCATAACAGTGGAAGGTGTACCCAATGTGGAAAGTGTAAAAAGCATGGGCATCTAGCCCATAACTGTTGGAACAATGCGAACCCTAATAAGATCAATCAAGTAGCAGGAAAGGTCAACCCAGGAGCAGAAAGGATGAATCAGGGATGCTTTGAGTGTGGAGATCCAAAGCACTTTAGAAAAGACTGTCCAAAGTTGAAGAACCGAAATGACAATCAGGCACGTGGAAGAGCATTTGTGATGGGGGCTGGTGACGCACGACAAGATCCAAACATTGTCACTGGTACGTTCCCGATAAATAATCACTATGCCTTTATACTTTTCGATACGGGTGCTGATATGAGTTTTGTGTCAAATGACTTTAAGTCCCGACTCGGTATTAAGCCCAGCAAACTAGACCAAAATTATACAATTGAATTAGCAAACGGGAAATTAATTAAAACTAGAGAAGTCATTCAGGGTTGTACCTTATGTTTTAAGAACCACACATTTAGTATAGACCTACTACCTGTTGACTTGGGAAGTTTTGACGTTGTTATGGGTATGGATTGGTTGTCGAAGAATCACGCCGAGATTGTTTGTTTTGAGAAGATTGTTCATATTCCCCTCCCGAACGGAGAAGTTCTTTCGGTTCAAGGTGAGAAGAGTGGAGTGACATTGAGGATGATAAACTGCATGAAAGCTCGTAAGTACCTACGTAAAGGCTACTGCGTGTTCCTGGCGCACGTCGTCGAGAAGAAACCGGAGGAACGTCGACTTGAAGACATACCAATCGTTAAGGATTACCCCGAAGTTTTTCCTGAAGACTTACCTGGATTACCACCACCGAGGCAAGTCGAATTCCGAATCGATTTGGTACCAGGAGCTGCACCGATTGCGCGATCACCGTATCGATTAGCACCTTCTGAAATGCAGGAATTATCAAATCAACTCCAGGAGTTGCTTGATAAAGGTTTCATAAGACCGAGTTTCTCACCTTGGGGAGCTCCGGTCCTATTCGTAAAGAAAAAGGATGGAACCTTTAGGATGTGTATTGATTACCGAGAATTAAACAAGCTTACAATCAAAAACCGATATCCACTTCCTCGAATAGACGATTTGTTCGATCAACTACAAGGTTCTAGCTTCTACTCTAAGATCGATCTACGTTCGGGGTATCATCAACTAAGAATCCAAGAAGAAGATGTACCAAAGACGGCATTTAGGACTCGATATGGCCACTACGAATTCCTAGTTATGCCGTTTGGTTTGACGAACGCACTAGCTGTTTTTATGGATCTCATGAACCGAGTGTGCAAGCCATACTTGGATAAATTCGTGATAATATTTATTGATGATATATTAATATATTCACGAACCAAGGAGGATCATGAACATCACCTGAGATTAATTTTGGAACTACTCAGAAACGAGAAACTTTACGCTAAATTCTCTAAGTGTGAGTTTTGGATCCGAGAAGTGCATTTTCTTGGACATGTCATCAACAAGGAAGGAATTCACGTTGATCCATCTAAGATAGAAGCGATCAAAAACTGGGAAGCACCAAAGACTCCGACCGAAGTGCGTCAATTTTTGGGTTTGGCCGGCTACTACAGGTGATTCATTGAGAATTTTTCAAAAATAGCTCTACCTTTAACCACATTAACCCATAAAGAAAAGAAGTTTGATTGGAGTGACAAACAAGAGTCAGCTTTTCAATTGCTGAAGCAGAAGCTGTGTAGTGCACCGATCTTATCCCTTCCTGAGGGAATCAACAACTTCGTCGTATACTGCGATGCATCACACCAGGGACTTGGTGGTGTGTTAATGCAAAGAGACAAAGTCATTGCATATGCCTCACGACAACTAAAAGTGCACGAAAAGAATTATACGACCCATGACATGGAGTTGGGCGCAGTTGTGTTTGCATTCAAGATTTGGAGACATTACTTATACGGTACAAAATGTACTATCTTTACAGACCACAAGAGTCTCCAACACATTTTTAATTAGAAAGAACTCAACATGAGGCAACGTCGTTGGGTAGAACTACTGAATGATTACGACTGTGATATCAAGTATCACCCTGGTAAAGCCAACGTCGTAGCAGACGCCTTAAGTCGTAAAGAACGGGTTAAAACACTCCGTGTTCGTGCCCTAGGATTGACAATTCATACGAGTCTCACGACTCAAATCCGGATGGCACAACGAGAGGCAACCAAAGAAGAAAACATTCAGAGTGAAGCTTTACGAGGAATAACCAGACAGTTAGAGCCAAAATCAGATGATACTTTATACTTTGCAAATAGAATTTGGGTGCCATGTTTTGGTAATTTACGGGAGTTGGTTATGGACGAAGCCCACAAGTCCAGGTACTCCATTCACCCGGGTTCAGATAAGATGTATAAGGATCTAAAAGAATTATATTGGTGGCCCAATATGAAAGGAGATATTGCCACATATGTCAGTAAATGCTTAACGTGTTCAAAAGTAAAAGCAGAACATCAGAGACCGTCTGGCTTGTTACAACAACCTGAAATTCCCCAATGGAAATGGGAACAAATTTCCATGGATTTCATCACGAAATTACCCAAGACGTCCAGTGGTTATGATACCATATGGGTAATTGTCGACCGTTTAACGAAATCTGCTCACTTTCTGCCAATTAAAGAAACCGACAAGACAGAGAAACTTACGAGACTCTACATTAAAGAAATTGTGGCAAGACACGGAGTACCAGTTTCTATTATCTCTGATAGAGATAGCAGATTCGTGTCTAGAATCTGGAAATCGTTACAAGAAGCCCTAGGCACGCGCCTAGACATGAGCACAACTTACCATCCACAAACGGACGGTCAAAGTGAAAGGACTATCCAAACATTAGAAGATATGCTCCGTGCGTGTGTAATTGATTTCGGAGGAAATTGGGATACTCATTTATCGTTGGCGGAGTTTTCCTATAATAACAGTTACCACACAAGCATCAAGACAGCTCCATTTGAAGCTTTATATGGTCGTAAGTGCCGCTCACCGCTATGTTGGGCGGAAGTTGGTGAAAAACATTTGACAGGTCCTGAGATTGTCCAGGAAACCACCGATAAGATCTTCAAAATTAAGGACCGTCTGAAAGCAGCCCGAGACAGACAGAAGAGTTATGCTGATAACAGACGGAAACCATTAGAATTTCAAATTGGTGATCGAGTAATGTTAAAAGTCTCACCATGGAAAGGCGTTGCAAGGTTTGGTAACCGTGGTAAGCTCAACCCTAGATACGTTGGACCGTTTGAAATACTAGCTAGGGTTGGCCCTGTAGCTTACAAGCTCAAGTTGCCATAAGAACTAAGCAATGTACATGATACGTTTCATGTATCAAATCTCAAGAAGTGTCTATCAGACGAGACGTTAATTATACCGCCTGATGAGATTCACATAGACGACATGTTGCATTTCATCGAGGGACCGATTGAGATTTCAGATTGGAAAGTTCAAAGGCTGAGACGTAGTAGAATCAAACTGGTTAAAGTACGTTGGAACTCAAAACGTGGTCCTGAGTATACATGGGAACGGGAGGACCAAATGAAAACAAAATACCCCTCCTTGTTTAAGGATGCACCAATTCGAGATGGCATGAATTGAATTTCGGGACAAAATTCTGTTAACATGGGGAGAATGTGACACCCGACATTTCAGGTCAATATCTGTACATGTTATAAACGAGTTTACACTATAATTATTTTCAAGATTTATTTAATTTCACAAACAAGGACATTAAGGTCTAACAAAAACCGTATATTGTCTCATTTCATATTTTGGTAATTCTAGGAGTTACCGGTTCACGTGTCATATAAACCGACTAATACTAACGAGAGTGGTTAAACTAAATAACCAAGAAAAATATCCAGACGTATATGCTACACAAATTTTACGATTGGTCAACAATTTATTTTTAGAATAAATCATATAATATACGTAAAAGTAAAATAATGGACTTTTCGAAGACGTTACCATGTAGCGTCACCTTTAGGTATATATACCTACAAGTAATCACCTCAACGAATTATACAATCCAAGATTTCAATACCGTGGAGAACCTAAACCAAATTAAATTACCATTTGGAACTCTAATTGATATTAATACACTTAATGGATTAAATAAATTTACAATTAAAATCTAATTATTAGATAAATCAACCCAAACCACTCCCTTGACTTTCTCGGCCGAAAGTCAGAGGAGCCATTCTCCCACTTGCTACTTCACTCATATTTAGAAAAAAAACCCATACATGCCTGCGAGAATTCAGATAAAAACCATACCTCCTCAGTCGAAATCTCACAATCCCTTTCATACTTCTCATTTTCTTACGGCAATTTCCCCATTTTCCTTCAAGTCGAAGTCCCGTTTAAGGCAAAATCCACCATATTTCGGTGCTATAAGAAGAGTTCCAAGTGTTTTTCTCAAGAATCAAGCTAAGGAGCTCAAGATCATTCTCTGTTTCTCTCAAAATCATCATTCTCTGTTTTAGGTAAAAAACTCAATATTATTCATATTATTTTCTTTAAAACCATAACTAAACATACAGTTCACTCGAACGTAAGAAAAATAACCAGAAAAGTGTGTCGAAATCCAAGATTAAAACATGAATATATGCGTATATGTATGAACAAAGTTTTAAAACTGATTCTGTCAATCAAAATTTCAGTGAATGAACTAGGTAGTTTCGATACCTATTACTCAATCAAAACTAGGAGTTTCGATACCTGTTTACTCAATCGAAACTAGGAGTTTCGATACCTGTTTGATCGAAACTAGGTAGTTTCGATACCTATTATCCAATCGAAACTAGGAAGTTTCGATACCCAGTTTGCTCAATCGAAATTAGGAAGTTTCGACATCTGTCCTGTCCACTCGAAACTAAGTAATTTCGACATCTGTCCTGTTCAATCGAAACTAGGTAGTTTCGATACCTGTTCATCAGTCCCATTGGACAATAACTTAGAACTGTTTTATGACGAAACAAGTGTTGAAAAACTAAGAAGATATTTTAAACAAAAGCAATCAGATTTACTAAGTCGGTGAACAATTGCATATGAGACATTCGGTCATAACACGAATTACCCTTTTGTAATTAGGGTACGAATAGTCAAGTTTGACTGGAACAATTATCGTTGCTAACATACACAAAAACAAGGTGAGTTTTACGGCCCCTTTTTACTGTTTTCAATATTTGGGGGAAGAACATACTTACAACTATTTTTATGTGATAACAAGAGAATAAGACTCGACTTTTATGTTTACATGAGTTAAACGATTTGAGGCCGCTAAAGTCCCCTGGAACAATTTAGTAGCCATTAACTGTAGCCTAGGGTCCTATGAATAGTACTATGGAGAGTGACGTCTCCCGGTCATGGTTAGTCGCGCTAACCACAATCTGGAGGATTTATGGCCGCATAGAACCGGATAACGAAATTAGGGGCGTGTACAATTGTCATGGTTTGGTTACGGCTCATGTAGGAACATATTATTTGTATTCCTAGCTAGTTTACAAATGAGTCAACAATTCTTATTCTGTTTATCACATGCACCTGAAACTATTTACGAACAATTGAATTTTACAAAGAACTATTTGATTAAACCTGTGAACTCACCAACCTAGTGTTGACAATTTTAAGTATGTTTTTCAGGAAATTGAACGTGATCGCAAGGTTAGCAATGTAGGATACATGCATGCACGATGGATACAACTTTTGGGGGATTTCTCTTGTATAACTCATTGTAATAGAGTCATATTTGCGAAATCTTCACTTTTTGTAAACTCAATTTACATTTTGGAATGTAAAACCTTAAACTTGTTTATGTATCCATTTATCATGTATGTGTTTGCGGTAATCATATGCTTTGGAAACCATGAACGTCACGCCTCGCGTTTCCGCCTTGGCGAGGGTGTGACAGCTTTGGTATTGTTACCAATAATGATGATGTTATCAACATAAACCAGATTGTACATGATTGTGTCCCTAGACTTGTACGTAAAAAGAGAAGGATTAGTTTTGGATCCTTTTAAGCCGAGTTTGTGAAGGGCTTGTGACAGACGATGAAACCATGTATGTGGTGCCTGTTTAAGGCCATATAAAGATTTGTGAAGTAGGCACACATGATCTGGATGTTTAGGATCAACAAATCCCTGTGGCTGCCGAATGTAGACTGTCTCCTTAAGGTCACCATGTAAGAAGGTATTGTGAACATCCAGTTGACGAAGCGACCATTATTGTGTAACAACATGAGAAAGAACTACTCTAATGGTGGTAGATTTTACAACTTGAGTGGAAGTTTCATGAAATTCAACCCTTGATTTATTTCGAAACCCCTTTGCCACAAGACGAGCCTTGTATCAAGTGACCACTCAAGTTTGGTGCTTCTTTAACATGTACACCCACTTGCAATCAATAACATTAGCGTTAGGAGTATGGGGTACTAAGGAGCAAGTGCCATTTTTAAAAAGAGCTGAAATCAGCCATGGCTTGACGCCACTCTGGATGTTAGTTTGCAATGGTAAAGAAAGTCGGATCCGGGAGAAATTTGTCAGATGTGAAAACATGATTGGCAGAAGGACTATAAGGTACCAGAGGTTGGGATTTTGACGCATATTGGAAGGATGAGTACGAGGATGTGGAGGTGGAGGTGTAGGAGGATATTGTGATGAGATGGAGTTGGAAGAAGGGGAGGAAATATTGGAATTGTGAGGAGATGGTGAAGGGATTTGTTGAGAAGTTGTAGGAGAGGATGGTTCAATATTGTCAACAAGTGGCAGGAGAAAGTCAGAAAAGGAAGTGTATGAGTTGGAAGGAGGAGTAGAAGGAGAAGATTGGATAGGTGTGGCAAAAGGGAAGTTATCCTTGTTGAAGCGGACATGGTGGGCTATATAGATCCGATCTGTGGATGGATCTAAGGATCGATAGCCATGATGAGCGGAACTGTAGCCTAGAAAGGTACATGGTGTAGATCGGAAGTCTATCTTATGACGATTTTATGGTCAAAGACGAGGAAAACATTAACAACCAAAGTCTCGAAGAAAGGAGAAATCGGGAGAGCGGTTGAACAAGTGTTCGAAAGGTGAAATATGAGAAGAAGTTTGAGAAGGCATACAATTGATGAGATAAATAGCCGTGTAAAAAAAAAGTGCCAGAAGCGTTGAGGGACGGTATACTGGGCCAAAAGTGTAAGGCTAGTTTCAACAACGTGCCGATGTCGATGTTCGACAACACCAATTTTTCGGCTTTGTGAGGGCAAGATAATTTGTGACAAATGCCAAGGGAAGTAAAGAAGGATGTCAAAGGATGGAATTCACCACCCCAATCTGTTTGAACATTTTTAATTTTTGTATTAAATTGACGTTCAACCATTGTAAGAAAGTTTTTGAAAGTATAGTAAACATCAGATTTCCGAGTTTAGGGAAAAATCCACATATAACTATAATAATGATCAACACAAAGCATGAAGTAACGATGTCCATCAAAAGATAACACATGTGCAGGGCCCCAAGCATCACAATAAATTAAATCAAGAAAGTTTGAACTGTTGAAAAGTAGCATTACGTAAAGACAATTTTGTGGATTTTCCCAAATGGCAAGCAATACATGAAACTTATGATAAGTTTATAGTAACATGAAGTGAAAAACTAGAAAGCATAAAACTGAAAAGACGCTGATGTGGATGACCAAGCCTTCGGTGCCAGACGGTAGATGAAGTCCGAGTATCAGAGAAGGCAATCTTGTGAAGAGAACGGAGTTGAGGCAGGCGAAGAGTGCAGAGACCTTGTTCACTAGGGCCAGTGAGAAGGGTAATGTGTGTAGACCAGTCCTTCACAACAAAAAAGAAAAAGTGAAATTAAAAAAAAAACATTGTTATCTAGACATTATTTTGAACAAAAATAAGATTTTTCTTAATTTTAGGAACATGAAGAATGTTACATATAGAAAAGGTTTTGTTGGGAGGGGAGAATTTGGAAGAACCGATAAATAGAATAGGGAGTCCCTTACCATTATCAACTTGGAGTGAATCATTACCATAGTAAGCCTCAAAACTGTCAAGGCCTGAGAAGTCTGGCATTACATAGTTGTTGGCTCCAGTGCCAGGATACCAGGTGGTACCAGCAGTAGAGCGTGCATCTCCAAAGTTGGAGCGGGTATTTGCAAAATTAGCTATTGGGTTAGCACCAATGTTTATGGGTCACGATTTGGACAATCACTTGGGATATGTCCAGTGCCACAACGATTACAGGAGCCATAGACCATGCTCTGAGAGGATGCCCAAGAGAATTAACTACGATCGCATCCCCTTTTGTTACCACTTGAGGGACCACGACGTCCTCTGTTGTTGTTTCCACGATTGTAGGGTGGACGATAGCTGTAAAAAGCTTGAGAGCGAGTAGTGTTAGGCAAAAGTTGGAAGACATGTTGAGCTGCCATTTGCTAAAGAGCCATGAGTTGTTGTGATGGCTGAGATTGGACAGCTGGGGCTGATCCAGATTAGGATCCTGTAGTAACATTAAAAATAGATATAGTACCTGATTATGGAGGCTTTGTAACCATGTAGTCATGATCACTGAGAATACCATAAAGCTTAGTGAATGTAAAGGGAGAAGAGCGAGCAAGAATGGTTGATTTGAGACCATTGTATTCTTCACGGAGCCAGGAGACCACAAATAAAACGAGGTCTTTGTCTTTGACTGGTTCACCAATGTAGGCGAGTACAGATGCATACTCATGTGCACGACTCGATTAAGCAAGAGAAGTCTTGTTCCCCTTCCTTTGAAGCTTAGGAAGTTGTGTCTTAAGCATATACTCTCGTGAGGCAGTGTGTGTAGCATAGGCACGGGCAAGTGAGTCCCATAATTCACGAGCAGTGGTGCCTTGAAGATGAGAGAAGGAGGCCGCAAAGATAGTGGAAATGATAATCATATGCACATGTGAATCATTAGAGATCCATGTGAGATAGTTGGGACTGACTGTAAGAGCAGCAACTGCATCAGTGTAACATCCACCAAATTTTTAGGTCTACATTCTATAATTTGTTCGTATGTAATTCTAGAAAAGGTGCATCATTAAGACTTAGTGAAATAAGAACTAGGTCATTATACTAAAGGCAATACAATCATGTGAACTATCAAGGCTTATATAAGAACTTGGCAAATATTAATAATCCATGATACATTATTTGTAAACAATAAGTCCAAATATCCATTATGTATGTGATCACAAGGATACAATCCTTGTTTCTTATAAACTCATGTTACCATAGGTGAATATTACATCATTTAGACTTAGTTAAATATAAACTAGGTCAATATACAAAATTCTCAATCACAATATGAATTACTAAGACTTATATGAGAACATGTCAAATAACAATGATACATGATAAACTATTCTCAAATAATAACTTTAGTGTATCCATTATATGTAAAATACAAGGATACAATTCTTATTTCTATGAATATATGTCCCATATGTTCATAAAATACAATTAGCAAATTATAAGATATAATTATGAACTACTTAATTTTATATATCTAGTTTGGCACCTTATGCATGGATATTAATGCATGACTCTTTCATTCTACCTACACAATACACACACACACACATATATATATATATACATGAATCAACGAAACAACACTTTTACAAAAGCTTACAAAGTATAAATAAAACATTTACTTTTATAAAAGGTCAACAAACACTAGATCTTCCATGTAAAAACTACCTGCAACACCAACAACATCATCACAAGCCACCCTAGCCCTCACCCCTTAGCCCCATTCAATTTACGGCCCAAAAAGGGGGCACACCCCCTCACATGCCATGCTTCATTAACTTCAAGCTTATCCATCTTATTACTTTTTATTATTTTAATACTTAAACCATACCCAACTTTGCCCATAAATACCACTCTAATCTCCTCATTTCATTCACACCTTCACTACACATCTCTCAAATTCTCTCTCCCTCTCTAATTCTCTAAATTTTTTTTGCCAAAGTGCAAGGCTAAGAACAAGAAGTTTAAACTTTGAAGTTCTAGTTGTAAGTCTCTTCCTTCTTTCTTCTACTAGATCTTATGTCGATAACACAAAGGTTCATGTGTTTTTAGACATTATCCAACACTACTAAGTGTGTATATAGGGATGGTGATCCATGATTAAACCAATACATGAACATACCTTCAACATTCAAGATCTAGTAAACTTTAATTTATGTACTTACATCTTAAGCACTTATTTCTTCACCGTTCTTTCTTCTAATATCATCACTAATATATATGGAAATAAGAACATATGATTATCTCTTAAAATGATGCACTTAAAGTCATTAAAAGAATATATTACCAAAAGGTATCAAGAATAAACCTAAAACCATGCATCATGTTGTAAAACTTACTTTATTATTTCAAACATCTAAAGACCTGTTAGATATCACTTATATATATATACTTTATATCATGTTATAATAGTGTTGGATGAGATAATTGAAGTTGGTGGAATCATTTGAAACTTAAACATAAAAAATATATCGTTATAATGTCCGGTTTTTGGACCTAAAATATGACTTATATTTTTTGACTTTCAAAAATCCCCAAATTTTTACTGTAGCATATAAATATTGTAAGGAGTCTTCGAACAAAATTTCATAGTTTTTAAGTTAGATAGCTATTTTTATAAAATAAATCTTATAAATAAAAATATAGATTTTATAATTAAACCTTTCATAATATTCTCAAATATTTACAGTAAACACTACTAGTTATAAGGAGCTTATAAACCAAATTACATAATTTTTGGAGTTGTCTAGCTATTCCTTTTATTTTTAGTCATTAAATACAAAAATAGGAAAAATACTTTGATATTTCAGAAAAATGCCAAAGTGTTACAGTAAGTTCTTCATGTCATAAGAGACCTAAAAAATTAATTTCATAATTTTTGAAAATGTCTAACTATAATTTTTTATTTTTGGTTATTAAACGATAACTGAATAAAGAAACCATACTTACTCTTTTCAGAAAATTCTAAAAAATTCACAGTAGTTTTATATATCATAAATATCCTACAAACCAAATTTCAGGATATTTTGAGCTAGATAACTATATCTTTCAATTTTGGGCTATTTCTAGGATTTTGTAAACCCTAAAAACATGTAAAAATACTTGAAAATGTAAGATTTATGTTTGTCCAGCCATTTGGGTTCATTTTAAACCTAAAATAAGTTTATAAAGATTTTATAACATAACTTTATATTATGCTAAGTTACGTATATTTTTATCAACCGTACAAGATAAAAACCGTCGTAAAACTGACACTTTTAAGTTAGTAATGTCTAATCTTTTTAAAATGGGGTTTAAAACCTTATAAACATTAGTAAGGGATTTTGATCTAAAGATATTATGTATTATGAGTTTAGTCATTTAAAAATACTATAAATATATTGAAAGTTTATGCGATTTGGGAACGTCACGTATAAAAAAAATTAAAGACATTATTAACGCATCTTTAAACTTCCACTACATCCTCATCCGCCTATCATCAACTTGATTATCTAACAAGTGTTTGACAAGACTTTCATAGCCATATTTTATATACTATTCAAGTCCGTCTCGGCTTATAAAAACATTATCACGTATATTGGTTGGACGATTTAACGTCTTGATTCAACTTCTATGTTCTAAATAATATTCGAGTCCGTCTTGACCAATAAATATATTAATATTAGTTGGACGAATTAACGTCTTGGCCCAACTATCTCTTTTAGGGAATAGTCCATAAGGCTCATTAGCGTCCCACTTATTGTAGAACCTGAGCAGAGGCTAACTCCCAACCGAATCCTTGAGAAGATATGGCTCTAGCAATCTACTACATGTGAGTATTCGCAACCCCTTTGTCATTTTACTATTTGGGGAAAAATCAAGCTTGAAATACTTAAACTTTCATACTTTGACACAAATTTATGTTTACTTTATACTATACACATGTTATACAATGTATAAGATATGAACTTTATTTATATGTCTTCATATGAGACATGAGATTTTTATATATGTCTTCAGATAAGACGTGAGCCTTTTATATATGTCTTCAGATAAGACATGAACTTGTATACATATATATATATATATATATATATATATATATATATATATATATATAGGGGATGTATCAAATAAAAACCATCTCTTATTGTAAAAACCCATAAACTCCATATAGACCACACATTTTATTTATTGGTTTTTGTTTTATTTTTAACATGGAGGGGCATATGGGTCATTTTACTCATCTCTTTATACCCTAAATTATTATCTTTACTCTTCAAACGTACCTTCTCTATCTCTCTCTAAATTTATGCAACCTCCATTTCCTCTCTCTAAAAATACCCATCTTCATCAGGAAGAACAAGATCTAGAGAACAAGATCTGGAACGACTATTGCAACATAAATGACCATCCAAACAATCTCTCTTCTACTCACACTCTCTTTGCTCCTGGTTCGTGATCCATCAAACCCCTGTCGCTTTCCTATCTGCAACAACAGGTTCCAACGACTTGTCGGCGACCTGCTATCATCTTCTCTCTTAGATCTCTCTCTAAAGAAATCGATGTTGTTGAGTGTTGAAGTCGACGACCTGTTGAAGCCCAAATCTACGTAGGGTTCTGAAAACTTGAAGCCATCGATGCAGTCACCGACTCGGATCCACTTTTTATCTATTCAAGATCTGAGGTATAATATACTTTTTTTTCAATTCTCAAGAATAAATGTTTCTATACAGCTCATTGCTCGTTAGATTTTCTTTTCTAAACCACAAATTTGTTCCAACTCCCATAAACTCACCTCATCAGTTAAGGTTTTTAAAACACAATTTTGGTGCAAAAATAGGGAAATATCCTTTTGCCCCTTCTTTCGTGCAAACAAATCGATTAAGGTTTTTAAAATGAAAATTTTGTGCAAATCCGTTTTGGACTATACGATGAGGTATATGGTTTCAGTTCAAGGACTTAGAAAATCTTTGAGAAAATTAGCACTTTGGACTTTGGTTTAAAATATTTTTTTTGTTTCACGGTGCCATGTTTAGTCAAGAAAAGAAAGTGCCCCACCCTCAAATGGGCAATTTAAAAATCAAGAGAAGGTTTTTGTTTTAAAAAGTGATATTTTCAGGGTTTTTGTTTCCTTAATCAAAAGCAAGTTTTTGGTTAATGGATAAAACACAGTTGGATTCAAGCATGAATTTATAAAAAAAATATATAATGATAAATTTTTTTATAACTGTTAAAGTTTAAATTTTGCATAATTCACATGGCACAATTTCTGAATTTACACTTGTGCATTTTTGGGTTACTACACATGTGTAAACCGAATTTACACCTATGTAAATTGAATTTACACTTGTGTAAACTTGGTTAAATATTTGTATTTCTTTTCCAGATCTATACTTTTAATGTTTTGTAATGTTGAAATGTGAACAAATTTTAAAAAAGATGAGAAATTTTAATGAACATGAATTTAAGAATGTAATAAATTAACATAAATGTTTTTTTTTGCAGCTCTGCTACGAACAAGTTGATTAATTCAAAGGAGCACACTTCTATTCAAGTTAATGTTTGTTATTTGATGAATTTGGCCGATACACTTGTCAATTCTCCACCTTTACACGTGTATTTTGATTTTAAATAAGTAAGATTTTGATATTTTTTTAGTTTGATCTAAAATAGGTTTTTGATTTTTTCACATTTTTATTTTTGTTTTACACATGTGTATTTGATTCTTTTACACATGTGTAATACACTTGTGTAAACTGAATTTACACATGTGTAAAAGAGTTTACCCATGTGCGTTTGATTTTGTTTATTTGGATGTAATTTTTTTCTGATCTGTATATATGCTTTTTTCTATTTTGTAAATATATTTGGGGTTTTTTTATGGGTTTACACATGTTTAAAGAGCTTGTTCTTCAATTGTTCTTGTATTTTATGTTTTAAACGAAATTACATAGGTTTTTAACACAACTGTTCTTATTCTGATGATTTGTTTTGATGATGGATAGAGTGAGATAGTACTTTTATTAAAATAATCATGTAAAGTTACTTATTTACTCTTTTGGGGGAATTTTAAAAAGAAAAAAAAAGAAAAAAATCTAGATTTAAAGTCATCCACAAATTAAAATATAAGAAAATGGATGTATGGCCATAAATGAGTTTATGGGTTTTCATAACAACTCAGGGTATTCATTTGATACGTCTCCTGTGTGTATATATATGTGTGTGTGTGTCTTCAGATAAGACATGAGCTTTATTTATTTGTCTTCAGATAAGATGTGAGATTTTTATATAAGTCTTCAGATAAGACGTGAGCCTCTTATATGTCTTCGGATAAGACATGAACTTTTATATGTCTTTAGATAAGACATGAACTTTACTTATATGTCTTCAGATAAGACATGAACCATAATGTAGATTGTATCTATTTTACATGTTGCATATGTATAGTAAACACTTTTATTACAAATATTTGATCGAGTCGCAAACCTGCGAACTCATCAATCATTTTGGGTGACACTTTTAGCATATTTTTCAGGAAACAACTAAGTGGTCTATGAAGGCAGTCAAGTTAGGAGTACATTTGGAGATTGCTGCATATATATTTTGTAATAGGACCATATTTTGCGAATCTCTAGTGATGTACTTCAACAATTACAATTTAATACCTTAAGTTCTTGATGTAATGAAATTTAGTCTTCTCTTGAAAGCAATGTGTTCATGATAAACAGTTTTGTTACATTCCCGTGTTTCCACTTTAGCGGGAGTGTGACAATCAGACCCTGTTGTTAAATTTTTGTCTAGGCAAGGAATTGAACCGTTAATATAGCTAAAAAGGTTGTTGGTGGTCAAAAATGACTCAGTCATTGTTCTCTAGTACATAGTTTGTTTGAGAGAGAGAGTGGAAGCTAACTTATGTGAGTTGTGAGAAGCTTTCTGAGTTGAGGTAAATGCAGTAACAGTGACCATTGTAGGAACTTTTGAGTGAGAGTTTTGTGACTTTTAGTCGAAACTTGTGAACTTCCGAGCTAAATTTTTGTGACTTTCAGTCGAAACTTGTAAACTTTCAGTTGAAACTTGTGAACTTTCAATCGAAACTTGTGAACTTTCGATCAAAACTTGCAGTCGAAAGTTGTTACTTTCGTGGGAAAAGTTTCATTCAAAACTTGTAAACTTTCAATTGAAACTTTTAACTTTCGATCGAAACTTGTAAGAAATATTAGGGTTCTGACCTGTAGTGGTGGCCGTAGTTGCAGAGAAGGAAGCCAGAAAACCAGAGAAAACGCAGCGACTCGACTGTGGTGGTCGGAGTTATCTTATGATGCAACGATAAACAACATAGACAAAAAGAGTAGAAAAAATCAAGGCAGAGAAGGCGATCTGCGAAACAGGTGGGAAGGCTACAACGAGGCAACAAATCGATGCAATAGCATATCACACTGGTAGCTTTGTATGCTCCGGTGACTAACGACACCCTTGTATGCTCCGATCGGCGGCGGCGGCAATGGTAGAACCTAGGAGGCTCTAATACCAAATTAAACACCTTAATTGTGTGTAATTGTGCTTGTATTGATAATTGTATGTCAATAGGTTTACAAGAGATATTACATATAATAACCATATTTACATAAAGCAACCTCTTAATATCACTAATTACAATATGATCTAATATTTAATATTATCGTTGTCTGGGACGAGCTTGTTATAGAGCTGTCTTTGCTAGGTGAGGATAAGTGATGTTACGTTAGACAGGATAAGCTCAGGTAACCTCATTTTAGTTAAGGACGCTCTACCTTAAGAAACTTCACCATTGCTTATGCTAGGCTATGTTGCTTTTGTGTGTATCGCTTTAGAAAGAATAAGACACAGTTACTGAAATTATACACAATACATGATTGTTTTATATATTTTGTTTCATTGATAAACAATATATCTAGTATCTTGAATTTAAATGATTTAATAATATACAAGAATTTTTTAGCTCATTAAATTATTAGTTGATTTAGTAGTAAGATTTTCTTAAACACATAAATATTGATATCACAAGGACCACGAAACAATGCACACAACACATATATAATCACATAATTGGGGGTGTGACATATTGACCTCAAGTCCACCCTTTGAAGTATTCCACACTTCTTATTGGGTTTACAACCTCTTGGTGCGAGTACCACAACTCGTCTTACTCGTACTTGGAGTATTTAATCTCCAAGTCCACCCTTTAAAGTATTCCACACTTCTTATTGGGTTTACAACCTTTTGATGAATATTAAGTTTCATCCAAACAAAAAAGTTACACACCACACCGTAGTGTATAATGTTTTGGTACATTTGATTATAGAATTTTAAATTATTAAATACCATAGTGTTAGTACTAAAATGCACACTCCACAATGCACACCCTCATAAGTTATTTATTATCATTACAAGTCTTATACTAGAGTATTATTTGTATTTTGTTAATATTTTCACAAACCACATTTGTGATGGTGACATCTCACATGTAAGGAGTTTCCATCTAATTAGCATCTCATGGAATAAGAACAACAGATTGTACCAACCATCTAGAGATTTCCTTCCATAATTATAAATTATAATTTTTTAACAGCTAAACAGAATAAAATACAAATTTAGCCGATAGATAAGAAATGCAACACATCAAAGTAAGACGAAATTTCACAACCTAATAATAACACGGGGAAATACCTAAACTCTTACCATTGGTCCATAGTATATAGAACAATTGACACGTAAAAAAATTCCTTGTAACCGATATTATGAAGGCTATCTCATATCTTTTAAACGCCTTTTGGATCTTATAATGGTTGAATCATAATCAGAATCTGAAATCATTAATAAAATCTACATCCTCCTTCATTTTGCCAAGCAGATAGAGTTCATCGACACCACTTATTAGATCGGTTAACACACTTGTAAAGAATGCAATAGAATAATTTTAACAAGAACAATAATTTGCCTTGTTGAATGACTAATATAATTTATAACAAAAAAAAAAAAACAAGAACAATAATTAACCAAGAACAAACGAATATCAAAGAACTTCGATTATCATTAATTGGTGCAGAATTACATAGTTTAGATCATTTATACTAAGAATTGACTTAACCCTAATATTATCTTTAGACTTGATTACAAGATAATACCAAACAAATAGAATATTCCGATCTAACTACTCACATCTTGTTATCTTAGTTTTTTTTATTCATCAGTACTTGTCTTCTTAACAACACCAATGGCAATGGCAAAATACTTATTGTTAGCAACAATGGAAAATCTTCTATCGGTATTAGTGGTTGTGACAGGTTTTGAATGACCAGTTCCACTTATGCTCTAACAATCTCCCATGAGCTGAGCTGATGATTACAAAACCTCACATCTTCCATCTTTGTGTTAACATCTCCTTTAAACCTTTCTCTATCAGCACTGCTCTTTGATAATTAGTTGGATTTATTAATGGCAAAAGACAGGGCCGTCCCTGAGATTTCGGGGGACTTGTACGACTAAAGAAAATGGGGCCCTAAAAATCTAAAATATAAAGTTAAATATATGAAAAAAAAATTCATTAGTACGATGAAAATTGTAATAGCACTAGGTTTGATTTTTCATAAAAAAAATCAATTCAAAAACCTCTCCTGATTGAATTCATCCGGTTGAATTTCAAAGGCAGAAGACGTAGACGGCTGTTGATGGAATAGTTGCCGTATGTTTTTTTTATTAGGTAAAATTATTAATTTGGATATGGCTCAATGATGGAGTAATTGTTAATGAGTTTTTAAACTCATTTTATATTAAATATATTTTTATATAATATATATACATGTATAATTTTAATTTTGGGCCCCCCGAAAAACCGGGCCTTGATCGTTCGCTCACCCCACACATGCTCAGGGCCGGCCCTGACAAAAGACTTGGTGTTTTCAAACAAAGTAAGATAGACTGCAAAATTTCCAAGAACAATCCTTTCTCCATTTGCTCTATTCATCTAACATTTGCCTCCATCATGACCAAATTCCCAACTTGCTATCATCTTGGCACAACTTATAGTTAAGTCACTCATATACCTTTTAAAATCTTTCAAGAACACTCAAGCATTATGATAGTTGAATGGATTCTTCATTGGTAAACTTGGAGAGTGTGCTCAAGTTTTCATCTTTAAACAAAAACATGCCTTCCCAAGTTTGTAACAATCTGCCTTGTGCCATTGACTCTAGAAATTACAAATGCTCCATTTGAACTAACTTCCCAACTAATTGGCTGTAACACCTGTCACAAAAATGTCCAAGATTTGACCAAGGTACAAACTACAGGGACTATAAGTGTAAATATACCAAAGTTCAAGGACCAAAAAGTAGAAAACATGAAAATCCAACGGTAACGGACCGTCACGGACGGTAACGGTCCATTACGGGTCGAACACGCGGACAATGATGGCTCGCCACGTGTCCAGTGACTAATGGGCAATTTCTGACGCGTGGAAACCCTATGACGGACCATCACGCCATATAACGGTCCTTCACAGCCGCAAAACGCTGAGGGTTCACCACATATCACATCGTAACGGACCGTCACCACCTGTAACGGTCCGTCACGATTCCAGATTTGGCCCTATAAATAGATGGTCGAGCTTAGTTATTTTTCTCATCCCACAAACGACCATCACACTCTAAATTTGTTCCAGGAGATCCATAGCCCAATCCCAACGATCTCGATCTAACTCCCGCTCGTTATAGTGCCCAGTTTAAGAAGAAACGCTCGTAGAAGTGTCGAAACGCTAGAAGAATCAAGTTAGGAGGCTGATTCTATAATTTCCAACTTAGAGGCTCATTCCTATAATCAAGGTGAATACTTTATCTATTTCAAAACTTGTGTCAAAACATTTACGTTTACGAAAATGGCCAAAAAAAGGTTACGGGAATAATGCTCAACGTTCTTCTATGAACAAAGCATTCAGGCCATAGGTATACGTAAAACTTGCAAGAGATACACGGGTCTCAGGTGAGAGTCCCGGATTACGGCTGGTACTTACCTTATAATAATTTCGGAGGCATAGACCCGGCCATTGTTATAAGACATGATGCCAGTGTATACAGTGGTGCATACAGTCAGGACATGGGCCTGCTGAATGTGTAAATTGAACATAAAGTTGTGATTATGAAATTAATACTTGTTTGTGCCAAATGATTTTACTGTCAAGATAATTGTATTCACCGGCGTTCGCGCTGACATTTAATTTTCAAAATGTTTTCAGGTAATCAACAAAATGTGATGGAAATGGGACAAGGGCAAACATAAGATCTGGCCCATAAATGAAATGTGAAAAGGGTTCATGTATGCTGGATTCTCAGGCCTCATGCATAGGAAATCCTAAAAGAAAGAAAAAGAGGAGATAGGGCCAAGGGATTGATCAACCTTGGATAGTACTATTTCCCGCGGCTTGAACTTGTCTATAAGACAAGAGATGTATTTGGTTTCAAACTCTGTTTTGTAATCGAATGAAAAAGGGTATTTAAATCCCTGTGTTTATGAAATAAATACGAGACTTTTGTTTTCCAACTGGGTCTTGATATTTACAAATACAACCCTCGAGGTTGATACAAATGATGAACGATGTCACACCCCAACCGACGACGGAATACGTCGGGGCGGATGTGTAGACTGTTCATAAACACATGATCAAGCTAAAGTTTCATATATTAATTTCATCAAGATTTCATTACATAAGTTCAATCAACAACCAAAATCAAATACATCAATATGCTTAAATTCTTTGTTCACTAAGTCCAAATCCTATATGTAGTTTCTTGCATATGACCTCATATACTAGTACCTGAAACATGATGAAAACAGAGTCAACTAAAAATAGTTGGTGAGCATACATAGGTTTTGACACCACAAGTAATATCAAAAGTTTGTGTACAATTCATATGATACATGGTCTAATAAGGCAATTATGGAGAACCACTATAGGTAAAACTGGGGCACACTATCAAACCTTGTGACTGATAGGCACAACACAAATGTTATCCTTAAGTGTTTTCGACAACAATCACCCTAACCGGGTGGGTTGGTCAGACACAATAGATCTATCATTGTATACCGTCGGCTTGTACTGAGTTAATGATTGTACTTGTACTATGCACAAACAATATGTAAATGTTGTTTGCACTAATAGTATTCAAGCATAAGGCACGAATTGCACACATGATCATAATGTTTGAATTGTAATAATTGCAAGTAGTTTGAATGTAATCATGTTTCACCCCAAAGATGTAAAAGTGAAAAAGGGGGCTATGTAAACTCACCTTGCATATGGGTAGTTGAATATCACACAATACGTTGTTGTTGTTATTGTTGCATAAGTGATTTAGCAAATCTCAAGACTAACCTATGAGTTAATTATATAAATGAGATCAATGGCATGCACAAATAACTAGGGCAAAACCTATTGCACAAGGAATTGGGTGACGACTTGGTCAAAAGAAATGTATACTTGTTTGAGTCTCAATTGATGTTTATAAAATTTATTGTAT
Organism: Smallanthus sonchifolius; assembly: GCA_023525975.1. NCBI lineage: Eukaryota > Viridiplantae > Streptophyta > Magnoliopsida > Asterales > Asteraceae > Smallanthus > Smallanthus sonchifolius. The sequence continues at coordinate 54,330,668 of CM042033.1, read as the reverse complement.
AAGGTATATGTGTATGAATGTAGGGTTTCTTTTGTCTTGCAACCAAGTGGAATGATGTTTATATAAATAACTTATTTGTGCTCTTTATTTAAAATTAATTAAGTAAGGAATTTGCTGTTGATGAATAAATAATTGGAAAGAAATAATAAGTTGAATGATTGGATAATTAGATAAATAAATAAAACTTTTTATTTAGTAAAAATATTAACGGTATAATTATTTAGTAATTAAGTCAAGACTTAATACATAGTTTAACGACGAAAAAGGATACAACCAAATTTGAAATGTAAAGTTCTAATTTGAATAGCTAAATAAGCCATAATTAATTTTTGAACAAAATGATGAATTACGCGTTTAAAGTTTTATAAAATAAATTGTAATTAAAGGTTATAAAATTTCTTAACAATGTAAAAAGGTTTATGAATAATTAAGTTCTTGAACAATTTATATTTTATAAATTTAGAGTTTTGATTATATATATATATATGTATATTTATTTGTATATATATATATAGCGTGAAGTTTCGCTAAAAAGTCAAAAAAGTGTAAAAAGTCGTTTAAAACGCTCATAGGGTTTAGTTTTTGCCTTAGGATTTAGCCTTAGGGGTTTAGATTTTTGTATTTAGGCTTTGGGGGTTGGGAGGGGGTTGGGAGGGTGTTTTAGGTTTTTGGGGGTAGGGTGGGGGTTAGGTTTTTTTAGGGAGGGGGTTGGGTTGGAGGTTTAGGCTTTTTGAGGGGGGGGGGGGTGATGGTGTTTTTAGACGACTTTTTTGGCTTTTTAGGGTTTTTTTGTTAGGATTTAAGTTTTTGAGGGTGGGGGTTTTAGGTTTTTCGGGGTGGGGTGGGGGTTTTAGGCTTGGGGGGGTGGGGGTGATGGTGGGCTTTTAAAAGACTTTTTATAGTTTTTAGATTTTTTATAGTTTTTAGGCTTTGTAGAATAACCATCCCCTATATAAATATATACATATATATATATATATATATATATATTTCAACTAAAACTTTATTAGTTTTTAACCCTAAAAGAAATTAATAAAAATGGTTCCTTTGAAAATAAAACATTTTAATTTGTTAAAACCATGCTGAGTTGTAGAGGTTTTTATATGATAATTTTTATAAAAAGGTTTGGATTGGGAAACAATTTTAAAACTACAAAAATGATAGAAAATGGCCCAAAACAGGTCTGGCCGGGATCGAACCCGCCACTTGGTGCCTTGATCAGCTGATATGGGCAAGTGCCTTGATCAAAGACCCGCGCGCAAATCATATAACAAATAGCCCCGAGGTCTCATCTTCCCCACTTCACCCAACCGTAAACCCTAGCCTTCTAAAACCCGATTAGGCAAACGATCGACTCCGAATTGTAGTTCCTGTTATTCGTAGCAGATTCAATACACCGATACAAGAATCAAGAAACGAGGTAGAATAAGAAACACATAGTTAAAGTTGTACTCTCCAAAGTTTATTGATATTTCAAATGAAGTCCCCCTTTACAATGTTCAAATGTACAACTATTTATACTAAGAAGACAAACTAGAGTTTTTGTCCGAAATACATTTCGGTCGAAATGTATTTCGTCCGAAAACTATTTCGAACAAAAATTTCGATCAAAATCTTCTATCCACAAAGAATTCTTCCGTCTTCAGACTGTTTTATATGCGATGGCTTACAATTAGTTCCAACAATCTCCCCGTAGGCCATTGCATATCAAAACACGAGAATTCTGCCAAGCTCCCCCATACACTTTGCATCATCAAAGTTGGATCTTGGACTCGAATCTTTAATTCTCCAAACTTGTCTTGGTTTAGCTTTGTCTTTCCAATCTTGTTTTCATTTCGACATATTGTATGTCTATAACGTCTTCAACCTATTAAAAACTTTAACAACCTTTTCTTGAAACTTTCTCTGAGGTTGAGAAATGACCTTCTGTTTGGGAAACTTGTATTTCTTGATGCAGCAATCTCTTGATAAATGACCCTGCTTTCCACAACTGAAACATTTCTTCAAAGCAGGACATGTTATTTGATAAGGCCCCTTTCGAGATGCTGACTTGTCTTTAACTTTATGTTCTTCTACTTTTGACGTTTCTACTCCCTCTTTAACAAACATGAGTGGAGCAAACTTATTTGAAAAGGACGGGATGGCATTAGCATTAAGTGGACTGTCTTTCTTGAACCCTAAGCCACCCTTATTGTCAAAATAATCCACACATTCTTGACTTTCTTCAGATTTATCACTGACACAATCATCATCAGAAGTAAGATCACTTTGAATATTCGATTCAACTTTCTTTGCTTCAGAATTTCTCTTTGGCTCTAACGAAGTATAATCATTTGGCACAAATGGCTCTGGAATGTATGGTTGAGGCATCTGTGAATAAAATCCATTTGTAGTAAATGGAGGAGGAACACTTTTGTATCCAATCTCGCAATTCACTTTATCATTAATTTGAGCCTCAATACTGCCTTCTACTTAGTAGGTATGATTGGTGAACGAACCGAGCCCCTATTAGATTTGACGGAGCTTCGTTGGCTGGAATAAAAGCACAATAAGTTGCTTTACAAAAGGAGTCCGTAGTATGTGTCAAAACCGTTATAGTACTACTATGAATCGTAAATAGAGTTTAGATTCGAATTCCATAGATAATATAGATGGGATTGTCTATAATGATAGACAAATGAAAGATTTTATCAAGATTCTTATGCATCTACTTGATATTTTGAAAATGGGTTGGTTGAACTTGAAAATTCACTCATTGAAATTGAATAAGTAAACAATTAAATTGGATTCGGTTGGATGGTACTAACAAAATCGTGTGCTAACTCCCATTTCTTATTGAGTTAATCGATCAACGCTTGCTTGTGCAGGAGATGACCGCTCGGCTAGGGCGCGACAGAGGAGCTTCAAGTGACGGGCTGTCGAAGAGCAAAGAAAAAAGTCACTCGAAGATCTGCCCTTTGCTTTGCCTCGTGCTGTCTTCCTCCAGTTGCCCCCACCCAATAGGCCTGCAGTCAATTGCCCTTCTCTTTTATAAGATATCCACGATTCTTCTCTATTTATAATCCAATAACCAACTCAATGGGTTCCGTCAAGCTAGCTATATGATGTGTATTATCGACGATTTCTACATAAGGCGGTAAGATGATATCTTGAGAAGTTACATATCCAGGGCCCTTGACACAAATAGACGCCTCACAAGTTCCATAGAGATTACTTCTCAAAACGATTTCTTTCAAATTTATTAAAATTTCATGTACTGATTCTTGAATACCCATTATGGTAGAATATTCGTGTGATATTTTCTCAGATTTTGCGCGTGTGATACATGTTCCTTCGATTTCTCCAAGAAAAGCTCTTCGCATCGCAATGCCTATTGTGTCTGCTTGACCTTTCATAAGCGGGGACAGAATAAAGCGCCCATACAAAAGACGCTTACCGTCTGCTGCTGACTCAACACACTTCCACTGTAGTGTCCGAGTAGATACTGTTATTTTCTCTCGAACCATAATAATATTATTTAGATTAGATTTAGTTATCTATACAAACAAGAAATACAAATTAATAATAGATTTGATCTAGATTAAATGAAATCCATGATTCAGTATATTACTTATTAAATACATGTATATCTTAATTCAAATTATATTCTATCTGAATTGAATTCAAAATCTTTCATTTGAATTGATTTTATTCGCGAGGAGCTGGATGAGAAGAAACTCTCACGTCCGGTTCTGTAGTAGAGATGGAATTCAAAACAAACCATCAACTATAACCCCAAAAGAACCAGATTCCGTAAACAACATAGAGGAAGAATGAAGGGAATATCTTATCGAGGTAATACTATTTGTTTTGGTAAATACGCTATTCATGCACTTGAACCCGCTTGGATCACATCCAGACAAATAGAAGCAGGTCGATGGGAAATGACACGAAATGCACGTCACGATTGAAAAATATGGGTCAGTATATTTCCTGATAAACCAGTTATAGTAAGGCCCGCAGAAACACGTATGGGTTCAGGTAAAGGCCATCAGTCCATACAGTTGTCCATGTACCAGTAGAAGATTCGGCAGCTACTGCGGCCCCTGCTTCTTCAGGCGGAACTCCAGGTTGAGGAGTTACTCGAAATGCTGCCAAGATATCAGTATCCTTGGTTTCATATTTAGGAGTATAGTAAGTCAATTTATAATATTTAACACCAGCTTTGAATCCAACACTTGCTTTAGTCTCTGTTTGTGGTGACATAAATCCCTCCCTACAACTTATGAATTAAGAATTCTCACAACAACAAGGTCTACTTGACATGAATTAGGTGTTAATGAAACTTTTTACAGGAACCTTTCACAAAATTCCCAACTAATAGTAAAATTATTAACTAATCAGAATGCTTGATTATTAGACCATGGTATTTGATTCGGCAAATACATCATTATTGTATACTCTTTCATATATATGACGCAACCCAAATTTTGTTTTTCGAAATACCTAAAAATCACCCAAATACTAAGAAATTCCCCCTTGACAGTGATATATATTGTAAGTGATATATGTTGTATATGTAAATCCTAGATGTGAAAATATATTATAATCGGGGTCACATAGATGCCTTTTATGGAACATTCTTAACTGTGGGCGTGAGAAAGTTGGCCGAATTCACTCATTACAGATGAATTTACAAAAAGAATTTAATTCTGTAGATCGAAAACTTAATATTGCTATCACACGAATTGAAAAGCCTTATGGAAACCCTAATATTCTTGCAGAATTTATAACCGGGCAATTAAAAAATAGAGTTTCTTTTCGCAAAGCAACGAAAAAGGCTATAGAATTAACTGAACAAGCAGATACAAAAGGAATTCAACTGCAAATTGCAGGACGTATCGACGGAAAAGAAATTGCGTGTGTTGAATGGATCATAGAGGGTAGGGTTCCACTACAAACCATTCGAGCTAAAATTGATAATTGTTCCTATACAGTTCGAACAATCTATGGGGTATTAGGAATCAAAATTTGGATATTTATAGAAGGGGAATAATAAACATTTATTTCCCTTTGCATTCTATCCAGCGATGGAACAAAAAATAATAAATTAGTTTCTTCTTTTTCTTTTCTTGGATTGCTAAAATTGAGTCAATCCAATACGATAATGAGTAAAACAAAAGAAAAATTTGTTTTAACATTCTAAAATATATAAATACAAGAAAAATATATAAATATAAGAAAAAATAGTTATTTAATATATTTAGATTAGATTTAGTTATCTATACAAAAAAGATATACAAATTAATAATAGATTTGATCTAGATTAAATGAAACCCATGATTTAGTATATTACTTATTAAATACATGTATATCTTAATTCAAATTATATTCTATCTGAATTGAATTCAAAATCTTTCATTTGAGATGATTTTATTCGCGAGGAGCTGGATGAGAAGAAACTCTCACGTCCGGTTCTATAGTAGAGATGGAATTCAAAACAGGGGTTTGTGGATGGAATCCCCCGAGAAGGGTTAAATGGCAGTTCCTGCTCCTTGGGAGGTAACAAATAAATGACTATTTGAATCGGGATTTTGAGCATAAAGATTCCACTGACCTGTAAAAAGTGGACCTAGCCCTTGAGGATATGGTAATACATCTAAGAAATTATTCCATCGAACGTCCTCCATCAATGTTTTTATATCCAAGCCCAGACTTTACTTTGTCATGTATTTGAGCTTCAATGATCCCACTAGCAACTTTCCCATAAATGTTTATTTTATCAACTTTAATTGCTATATTGGCAACTTTCTCCATCTTCTCTGTCAACAATTTCTTTTCTGTTTCTCTTTTCTCAATCAACAGTTGAATTTCATAATTCTTTCTCTTTAACTGAAGCTTCACATGAGAATTTTCTCTAACACAATCATCAATCTTTCTTTTATACTCTTTTTCATGATCTTTTAGAATCTTGTTTGTAGTGTGTGAATGTTTCAATGCCTCTATCAGAAGTTGATTTTGTTTCTTTTAATCAACAATTTTCTCAAAACACCTCACAGAACACATATTTTCGTTGAGCAGTTCAGGATCAGGTTTAAGTTCCTCTAATTCTTTCACTGCTTCAACAACCAAATCGGATTCTATACGTTTACAATTTCCTTGAAAATCATAACCGTATCCTCCTTTGATCATTACTATGTTCTGATCGGCTTTAATCGCATACATATGTAGCTTTGCACACAAATTCTCTAATGAATTAAACTTTAATCCTTTACTTATGATGTTATGTTTATAAATCTCCCATTCCTGTGGTTGAGCATTAAGAAATTTATCCATGATTTCTTATTTTTCGTGTTCAATATCAACATCCTTTAGATCATTTATCAATTCCACATATCTATAATACTGGTTAGTAAAAGATTCTCCTTCAGCTCGTGCGAACACTTGATATCTTTTCTTTAATGTGTCTTGTCTTGCTTGTCTTTTCTTATCTTCCTTATTTACACTTAATGATTCAACAAGATCTAGATGAATATACCACAGTCCATTTACAAAGACCGTATGTACACAATCTTCGTTAGCCATCTAGAATTTTTATTTTTTTAATATTTTTTATCACCTCATTTTTTCATAATCAGCCCGAAACATAGGTGTAAACATCCTCCAAAATTATTATTATTATTAATTTTTTTTGGAGGTGAAAATTTTTCTAAGGCAAAAGTTTTCGGACAGAGTTTTCGACCGAAAAAGATTTCGGACAGACTTTTTGACCAAAAAAGATTTCAGACAGAATGTCTGTCAGAAAAAGATTTCGGATGCTTCAAGCACTTTTCAGACGATTCATGCTGTTTGAACCCGGAAACGCACCAAAACTTCCAAAAATCATCTAATCAACCCCTTAAACCGTCAAATTGATCCCAAATTGATTCTCCATCATTTTATATCATAAATCTTGAACAATGACGTGAATTTTGATGCAAATTGAAGACTTTTGAATCTTGGAAATGTGAAAACTTGAACAAACTTTGAAACTTGCTTGAATCTGCTTGAATCTCCCAAAACCGAGTAACGAAAGCTCTGATACCAATTGTAATTCATGTTATTCGTAGCAGATTCCCCCTTTACAATGTTCAAATGTATAAGTATTTATACTAAGAAGACAAACTAGAGTTTTCGTCGAAATGTATTTCGTCCGAAAACTATTTCGAACAAATATTTCGATCGAAATCTTCTATCTACAAAGAACTCTTCCATCTTCAGACTGTTTTATATGCGATGGCCTACAATTAGTTCCAATACGAATTCATATGGCTTTCTTTCCCATGATCAAGACGGGTCTATTGGTATAAATTTTACCTGAAATGGTTATTGGTTGAAAGAGAACGACTGCGAGTTTGAGGCTCGTGTTCTTCGGCCGAGATTGGTGTTCCAGAGATGAAATAGGTTGCGTTTGAAGGTTCAGGAAGTAAATCCAAAGGATTCAATGATATGATCGACTTCTTATGTTGATCAAAGATCAATTTTTCCCTCACAACCAACCCTACCATATATATCCCTCATATGGAGGATTTCTGGAGTACCGCCGTCTACTCTACCGAACAGGGGATTCCCCAAATCAAAGCCAAGGTAGACGGCAAGGATATCACCATCTCGGAAGCCACACTCAGAAAACATCTTAAGCTTCAAGATGAGGGAGCAACCATCTCATACTCAAAGGACGAGTACATGAGGACCTTTGTATCCATAGGGTACACTGGAAATCAAAATGAGTATACAGTTGAGAAGGGGCTGATGGGACCTCCATGGAAGTATCTCTGCCACACTCTTCTCCAATGCATATCTTAGAAGAGGAGTGGATGGCATTAGGTGTAACATCCCAAAATAAATGAGGATTTTAAATAACGGGTTGAACCGGGACGAACGGGATAAAAGGGCGAGGCGTAACGGGCCGGGCCGGTTGGGCCGGCAAACTTGAAGGAAGGGGGGGTTTCCTCCCTTTAAATAGCCAACACACACACCATTTCTCTCATTTGCAAGAATCTAGAGAGAGAAACCGTAGAGAGAGAAAGTTGGCGGATCGACCCGAGATTGAAGGAGCTTGTTGCTACTGAACTCGTGAGCAAAACCTCCGGATCAGAATCTCGAAATCAGGTAACACCCGAACCAAATCTGAGTTTTTGTTCGTTTTTGGGTTTTCGGGTATTTTTGTGAAAATGACGGGTCTTTATAAACCAAATGAGGAAAGGGTTATAAATCTGGAATCACGAAAGGAAAATACACGTTTTGAATACAAAAAGTCCGGATCTTGACAAGATCGGACCTGCATGCGAAAGTTAGGGTTTTTGGGGAAGATAGCTGAGTTCTGCAGGTATCGAAACTAGAGTTTCGAGTGGCCTGCAGGTGTCGAAACTAGAAGTTTCGAGTGACCTGCAGTTGTCGAAACTAGAAGTTTCGAGTGACCTGCAGTTGTCGAAACTAGAAGTTTCGAGTGACCTGCAGTTGTCGAAACTAGAAGTTTCGATGGGCCTGCACCTGCCGAAACTAAGTAGTTTCGATAGGTCTGCATCAGTAAGTGAAGTCAGTGTATTCACCTGTAACAGAACGAGTAAACCGTTAGAGTCGGGATTTAGGTCTGATGTGTATTTAATTAATCAATTCAGATCGGAAGTGACGTTGTTGGACCTTTGTTTAGGACAACCCAAGAGTAACTTATAAGGTGAGTTCTAGAAGCCCTTCTTTTAATGTTTTAATTAAATGTTTTGGGCTGGTGTGCATACATACGAAACGAGGTTTATGAAACGAGGTTTACGAAACGAGGTTTACGAAACGAGGTTTATGAAACGAGGTTTACGAAACGAGGTTTATGAACGATGCTTCCGAAAGGGGAAGACGAAACGAGTTAATGAGATGTTTACGAAACGAGGTTTACGAGATGATGTTTATAAAATATTTTGCCAAACGAAGTTGTGAAAGGTTTACGAATGAAGTGTTATTTAATAAAACGTACGAATGCTTTAACTAAAACGAGGTAAAGGTTTTTATGAAAGTCACGAATGAACGAATCTGCCACGAGTTCCTACGGGAGCTAGAGTATGTATGTATGTATGTATTGGCCTTACCTTACGGGGGGCCTTTGTGGCTGGCTAACGGTTGTACAACTGGTTGAGGATGGGGTGACGACGGTCGCCCATGGGATTACCGGGATCCCGATGGAAGGTACTATTCCTTGCGGGGAAATATTGCCTATGGTATGTTTAGTCTTCCTAGAGGTAACGAGCCTTAGGAGACGTGTGTATGGTCTACCTAGAGGTAACGAGCCTTAGGAGACGTGTGTATGGTCTACCTAGAGGTAACGAGCCTTAGGAGACGTGTGTATGGTCTACCTAGAGGTAACGAGCCTTAGGAGACGTGTGTATGGTCTACCTAGAGGTAACGAGCCTTAGGAGACGTGTGTATGGTCTACCTAGAGGTAACGAGCCTTAGGAGACGTGTGTATGGTCTACCTAGAGGTAACGAGCCTTAGGAGACGTGTGTATGGTCTACCTAGAGGTAACGAGCCTTAGGAGACGTGTGTATGGTCTACCTAAGCGAGCCTTAAGTTCATCCGCTGGTATGCGATGTAAGGATTTGACGGTTACGAGAAGGCGCAGATTCGGTTCATATTGACTATTGTTACGATGTTATGTTACGATGTTTTGATGATGTTAAGTTATTGCATGTTTTATGTACGCTTTTATTAAATGAAGTATGATGTTATGTTTTTGGCAAATATTTGATGTTAATGTTTTACGTTAAAACTAGAACTCACCAGCGTAGCTGACCTTCTTAGTATGCACATTCAGGTTAAGGGCAGGTTATGATGATGGACGGTGATGCTTGGCTAGCGATGAAGAGTTACCCGGCTGACACGAAGACTGGCATCCCGTTATGTTTTGATTATGTTATGTAATGAATGTTGTAAACAAAGTTTTATGCTTCCGCATGTAGAACAGTTATGTTATGTAATGAACGAAATTTTCCGCTGCGTTATTTTGATATAAGAGTTTAAGAACTGTTTGTGAATGAGTAAATCCAACAAGTGAGGCCTCCCGGGTTAGGGGCCTGACAAGTTGGTATCAGAGCAATAGTTTGAGAGATTCGGACACTCCCAGTGTCTGAACTTAAACTTTGAATGGGACCGAAAGCGGATGCCAGTACGGGTAACTCGAGCCAAAGCATCAGGTATGAAGGTAGTATATGTATTTACGTATATAGTATGCCTTAGAAAGGGTTAAGTAAGGACTTGTGTTCTGATGAAATCACAAAGGTGGTCAAATAGAAATCGAAAGGTAGTGTAATGGTTAATTACAGATGGCCAGTGTATATTAACATCTTACAATGCTTATTGAATTCTATTTGTTAACTAGCGTGATAACGTTGGATTCCTTGTCTTTTAGAACGAAATGGAGGGTAGAATAGGCGGAAGGCGTGGTGGGAGTGGTACCGGACAACACGGTAGGATTCCCGCCCACCAAGTTTATAGTAAAGAGGCAAGTGTTCTTGCGGAACCGGAAGGTAGTGTGCATGAGACCGTACGAGTGTGATGCGAGATGTCCTCTGTTGTGTTGACTTAGCGCGAAAGTGGTAAGAGGTGTCGAGGAGAATATCGGGACAAAATCTCAACTTTGAAGAGACGCGAGTATTGGAAAGTGTTATAAGAGGAACTAGAATGCTCGAGTAAGGTAAATTGGTAATTTCGTTTGGATCCGCGAAATTGTGAATTTACAGGTGCACGTGCATGATGGTGAATCTTATGGTATTGATTAATGCTTACGTATCAGAGTTGATCCAATTACTCAACCACGACTACGAGATGTTAGTCACCCGAGTATCGATTAAGGAGATTGATGAACATCATTAGTAATGGTAACGATGTCAAAGATGGTGTACCTTACAACGGTGAATGATGTCAGCAAGTACGAGCCACGGGCAAGATGAGGAGGAATGAAACTTCGGTTTACCTAAGTCAGACGAGCATACGTATGAAGGATTCCAAGGAGCTAGGGTGGACTACGCTTAGCACAAACACGTTATGATGAATAAGAATCGGTCTACTGTTGAAGTATGCATGAGCATGAAGGAAATAACCACACAAGTGTATGTCCAAAGGATATATGAGTGCATGAATGCACAAATGGCATCTTTCCATGTAGAAGACAATCTAAGACAACTAATAAGAGTATCTGCTGAAACGAGAAAATAGATATACCAACAACAACAAGAGACGGGAACCACGATGTTAATTAGGGCGTGCAGACTAAACCAAACCAAACCAGATCCGACCCAAGGATTGTTTGTCTAGAATGAATGTGAAGGACAAGTTTTGACCAACAATGTGAAGTAAGGCATGTGCACTAAGAAGAAATTCAAGGCGACTCAGAGAACGCTCTACTATGTCTAAGTCAAATCAACAACTGCGAGTGTTGTTAGAATTGGAAAGCCGTTGAGGGACCCACTTAAACTAGAAAGGAAATGAAAGTACAAGTGTCGCCGCACGTGTCATTTATCCATAGTAAGACCAACGAATGTGACTTTAGAAGAAATGCATGCAGAAAAGGCTAATGGAAACGAGTAGCTAGAGAATATATATTGTCGGTCAGATGGGATGCCAATCCCTAAGACCATCCAGTGATATGTAGGAAGAATGGTGTTCAATGAACTAACGAGGTGAAACGTAAAACCTGACAAGTACGCTTGAAAGAAAGACTAGAAGGAGATTGTGTGTGAAAATATGAATGAAAAGTTCGAGAGACTAGTGTTCCATCTGAATGAATACCTTCCCGACAAGTTGAGTGTAATAAGGGATACCTCATATGTTTAGGGGATACCTGATACGGTTCCTACGGGAACGAAGCGATACGGTTCCTACGGGAACGAAGCGATACGGTTCCTACGGGGACGAAGCGATACGGTTCCTACGGGAACGAAGCGATACGGTTCCTACGGGGACGAAGCGATACGGTTCCTTCTGGAATGAAGCGATATGGTTCCTTAGGGAACGAGACGATGTGATTCCTTCAGGAATGAGATGGTACGGTACCTTCAAGAACTTGATAGTAGGAATCATTCGGGATGGTATGATTCATTCGAGAACGACATGGTATGGTCCTTCAAGGACGAATGCACCATGGACAGCTTATGAGGTATACACAATAATCCAAATAGTCGAAAGACGATCGATAGTAACCGTCCAGATGGCAAGGTGGATAACCTTAACGAGGAGTTGAAATTATGGCCATGGAGTCTTCTGTGGATGACTCCGAGTTTGATAGGACATTTCACATAGAATGACGATATAAGAACCCTAACGGTTAGATGTGAAAGACCGACTAGGGATGTACGATGCTGAAAAAGATAACGTCTATCAAGAACGAGAGAGGCATAGTCAAGACTACATAAGAATCTATCAACGGGAATCTGTCAACGGGAGAGTGATTGTATATGCGTCGCGGCAGTTGAAAGTTCACGAAGTCAACTATCCGACTCATGATTTGGAACTTGCTGCTGTTGTATTTGCATTGAAAATATGGAGGCACTACCTTTACGGGGTGAAGTTTACTATTTACTCCGACCACAAAAGTTTGAAGTACTTCTTCGAACAAAAGGAGCTTAATATGAGGCAGAGGAGATGGTTGGAACTCCTGAAGGACTATGACTGTGAAATAATGTACCATCCTGGAAAGGCAAACGTGGTGGCTGACGCTCTAAGCCGAAAGGATGTGCCTACTCCTATTAGAGTGAAAGCTTGCCAGTTGGTGGTAACATCGGATGTGATGAGAGAAATCGAAAGGGCTCAAGATGAGGCACTTAAAGAAGAAAACATAAAGAAGGAAAGGATGGTTGGCCAACAAGACAAGTTAGAATATAACACCCTTGGTGTTAGGACACGTTATGGTCGGGTATGGATACCTATGGGTGGCGAGCTTAGAACCAAAATCTTGGATGAGGCTCATAAGTCTCGTTACTCTATCCATCCCGGTACCAACAGAATGTACCAAGATCTGAGGAAGGAATACTGGTGGCCTGGAATGAAACACGAAGTGACGAAATACGTAAGCAAGTGCTTGACTTGCTCACAGGTTAAAGCCGAACACCAGAAACCGTATGGGAAGATTCAACCACTCGAAATACCAGAATGGAAGTGGGAACACATTACCATGGACTTCATAACCAAGCTACCCCGCACAGCTAAAGGTCATGACACCATTTGGGTAATTGTGGACCGATTAACGAAGAGTGCTCATTTCCTACCTATTCGCGAGACGTTCTCGTCGGAAAGGTTAGCGGAAGTATTTATTAACGAAGTAGTAGCACGGCATGGGATGCCTTTGACGATAGTATCCGACCGGGACACACGATTCACATCGAGGTTCTGGAAAAGATTTCACGAAGCGATGGGCACGAGGCTTAATATCAGCACAGCATACCACCCGCAAACGGATGGTCAGTCCGAAAGGACCATTCAGACATTGGAAGATATGCTCCGTGCTTGTATTATCGACTTTGGTGGCAGTTGGGACAGTCATCTGCCGTTAGCCGAATTCTCCTACAACAATAGTCATCACACGACTATAGGCATGCCGCCTTACGAAATGTTGTATGGGAGAAGATGCAGGACCCCGGTTTGTTGGGGTGAGATTGGACAGAAGGAATTGGGAAGTCTCGAAGTCGTTAAAGAAACATCGGAAAGGTTTGATCAGATCAAAGCACGCATGAAGGCCGCCCAAGATCGTCAGAAATCCTATGCGGATAAACGACGAAGGCCTATTGAGTTTAATGTTGGGGATAGAGTGATGTTGAAAGTGTCGCCTTGGAAGGGAATCATACGATTCAGAAAGAGAGGAAAGTTAAGTCCGAGGTTTATCGGACCATTCAGGATTATGGCACGGGTTGGTGAAGTCGCATATCGGTTGGAATTGCCTGATGAGTTAAGTGGGATTCATCCTACCTTCTATGTACCACACTTGCGAAAGTGTTTGGCGGATGAATCGGCTCACGTACCACTTACTGACATCGAGGTCGACAACAGCCTTAACTACATTGAAGAACCTGTGGCCATCTTAGACAGGAAAGAGAAGCGTTTACGTAGTAAGGTTATTCGATTGGTTAAAGTCCAATGGAAGCACCGGAAGGGATCGGAAGCTACATGGGAAACGGAGACGGAAATGAAGGAGTCGTACCCTCAACTGTTTGACTTATGATAGGTTTCGGGGACGAAACCTATTGTAAGGGGGGTAGACTTGTAACATCCCAAAATAAATGAGGATTTTAAATAACGGGTTGAACCGGGACGAACGGGATAAAAGGGCGAGGCGTAACGGGCCGGGCCGGTTGGGCCGGCAAACTTGAAGGAAGGGGGGGTTTCCTCCCTTTAAATAGCCAACACACACACCATTTCTCTCATTTGCAAGAATCTAGAGAGAGAAACCGTAGAGAGAGAAAGTTGGCGGATCGACCCGAGATTGAAGGAGCTTGTTGCTACTGAACTCGTGAGCAAAACCTCCGGATCAGAATCTCGAAATCAGGTAACACCCGAACCAAATCTGAGTTTTTGTTCGTTTTTGGGTTTTCGGGTATTTTTGTGAAAATGACGGGTCTTTATAAACCAAATGAGGAAAGGGTTATAAATCTGGAATCACGAAAGGAAAATACACGTTTTGAATACAAAAAGTCCGGATCTTGACAAGATCGGACCTGCATGCGAAAGTTAGGGTTTTTGGGGAAGATAGCTGAGTTCTGCAGGTATCGAAACTAGAGTTTCGAGTGGCCTGCAGGTGTCGAAACTAGAAGTTTCGAGTGACCTGCAGTTGTCGAAACTAGAGGTTTCGAGTGACCTGCAGTTGTCGAAACTAAAAGTTTCGAGTGACCTGCAGTTGTCGAAACTAGAAGTTTCGATGGGCCTGCACCTGTCGAAACTAAGTAGTTTCGATAGGTCTGCATCAGTAAGTGAAGTCAGTGTATTCACCTGTAACAGAACGAGTAAACCGTTAGAGTCGGGATTTAGGTCTGATGTGTATTTAATTAATCAATTCAGATCGGAAGTGACGTTGTTGGACCTTTGTTTAGGACAACCCAAGAGTAACTTATAAGGTGAGTTCTAGAAGCCCTTCTTTTAATGTTTTAATTAAATGTTTTGGGCTGGTGTGCATACATACGAAACGAGGTTTATGAAACGAGGTTTACGAAACGAGGTTTACGAAACGAGGTTTATGAAACGAGGTTTACGAAACGAGGTTTATGAACGATGCTTCCGAAAGGGGAAGACGAAACGAGTTAATGAGATGTTTACGAAACGAGGTTTACGAGATGATGTTTATAAAATATTTTGCCAAACGAAGTTGTGAAAGGTTTACGAATGAAGTGTTATTTAATAAAACGTACGAATGCTTTAACTAAAACGAGGTAAAGGTTTTTATGAAAGTCACGAATGAACGAATCTGCCACGAGTTCCTACGGGAGCTAGAGTATGTATGTATGTATGTATTGGCCTTACCTTACGGGGGGCCTTTGTGGCTGGCTAACGGTTGTACAACTGGTTGAGGATGGGGTGACGACGGTCGCCCATGGGATTACCGGGATCCCGATGGAAGGTACTATTCCTTGCGGGGAAATATTGCCTATGGTATGTTTAGTCTTCCTAGAGGTAACGAGCCTTAGGAGACGTGTGTATGGTCTACCTAGAGGTAACGAGCCTTAGGAGACGTGTGTATGGTCTACCTAGAGGTAACGAGCCTTAGGAGACGTGTGTATGGTCTACCTAGAGGTAACGAGCCTTAGGAGACGTGTGTATGGTCTACCTAGAGGTAACGAGCCTTAGGAGACGTGTGTATGGTCTACCTAGAGGTAACGAGCCTTAGGAGACGTGTGTATGGTCTACCTAGAGGTAACGAGCCTTAGGAGACGTGTGTATGGTCTACCTAGAGGTAACGAGCCTTAGGAGACGTGTGTATGGTCTACCTAAGCGAGCCTTAAGTTCATCCGCTGGTATGCGATGTAAGGATTTGACGGTTACGAGAAGGCGCAGATTCGGTTCATATTGACTATTGTTACGATGTTATGTTACGATGTTTTGATGATGTTAAGTTATTGCATGTTTTATGTACGCTTTTATTAAATGAAGTATGATGTTATGTTTTTGGCAAATATTTGATGTTAATGTTTTACGTTAAAACTAGAACTCACCAGCGTAGCTGACCTTCTTAGTATGCACATTCAGGTTAAGGGCAGGTTATGATGATGGACGGTGATGCTTGGCTAGCGATGAAGAGTTACCCGGCTGACACGAAGACTGGCATCCCGTTATGTTTTGATTATGTTATGTAATGAATGTTGTAAACAAAGTTTTATGCTTCCGCATGTAGAACAGTTATGTTATGTAATGAACGAAATTTTCCGCTGCGTTATTTTGATATAAGAGTTTAAGAACTGTTTGTGAATGAGTAAATCCAACAAGTGAGGCCTCCCGGGTTAGGGGCTTGACATTAGGTGAGCTCCGCACTTGCCTCCGCCTTCCATGGTATGATCACTGGCCTAGGCTTCAACTTTGCACACCTCATCTTTGAGGGTTTGAGATATAACCTTCAAGAGGATGCAAAGCAACAATTTTTTATGTACCCAAGATTCTTGCAGGAGGTTTTCAATCAAGAACTAAAAGAACTTTCAAAACCTGCAAGAATCTACATCATGCTGGGACATAAAAATAATATTTTCAAAGCATGAGAACTGTTTCCAAAAAGTTCCCAGGGGTCAATGTTCCATTGTTATCTACAATGCTGAACATACAAAGTACCCTGGGTGACAGTTCAGCAATCCCAGCTGATACTGATCCCACACCCTCCACCTCACATCCTGAATAACAATCTGCTTCCACCATTCGAACCCCTGTGCATACTACTAAGGATGCACAGGTACAAAAATTACTTACACCTATTTTGGATGTTATCGTTCAACCGGAACACAGGGCCCCGGTTGCAATGACATATACCAGGAAAAGGGGCAAGAGAACTCCTTCTTCTCCTGCGTCCAAGGCCCAAACCCAATCTCTAAGCCCTCATTCAGAATTCCAACATTCTGATGAGAATATCAAAAGGGATAGCCACAACACTAGAGATACTTCTTTGGAAGCCTCTCCATTAGGATCAGGATCACATCCCGGATCCATAGAGCAACCCCCTGAGCCACTCCCTTCTCTTCTGAACTTAAGTGTTGAGGAACCTGATCAAGTTGATGTACCTTCTCCAACTACCACTATCTCGGAGGTACTGATTGATCTTGCTTCCAACACACCCAACCCAAGTTCTTCTACCCTGAAGGTCCACTCTAGGAGTTATGACAGAGTGGATGTGGAAGAGGCTGTCACTACTGCTGGTCCATCAAATGATCAGGAGGACAGTGACAAAATCGCTAAGACCTCAACCATGGCAACTCACAGTGAGGATGCTTCCTTGGAAACTCCCCTCACTGAGAGGAATCCCAGGCGCCAAGAAACCATGGGTGATGGGGATGCAGAGGCTAGGCCTAAGGCCCCATCTAGATCCAAGGATTCCACAAATGTGGATGAGGACAGACTGAAACTTCATAACTTGGAATTGACGGCCAGGGTGGCTATGCTAGAGGCTGAAGTGTCCAAACTAAGGCACCAAGTCTCTATGCATGAAGCCCATCAATGCCCAACTGTGCCTACTTCCTCTCCTGTATCAGTTGGCACCCAAACTGATGCTTATTTGTCCACTGATGCAACCAAAAAGGGGAGATGGTCCCAATGGAAGAAGACTCAGACAGTCTTGACGACTGGATTCAAGAGCAGGCTGTATTTCAAAGCATACTATTCAAGCCAGCTTTTGTACAGGTTCATGACTTGCCGGCTTCAGATGACGAAGAAGAAGAGACATCTGAAAACTGGAAGTTAGTCGTCAGGGCTGTTGATGAGATGCTGACTGATGCTGAAGACACAGAACAAACATATACATCTTTCAGCATCATTCCTGAAGTAGCAGCCATCATAAGTCAATCCACGGCCCCCCAATTTACACTGACTTCAACACAGCTAGAGTTTGACACAATACTAGCTTGGGGGTATGATGGAAAGTCTGAGAGGTTCTGGATTGGTTGGGAGTTTGGCAGAGTAGAAGAGCTAAACTGGGACTTTCTCAACAGCATCCAAGTCCTTTACCTATACCATCTACAATGCATCAACAACTCAACGAACCTCTTAGCAGAACTTGCTATTGGCAGGTTCTATGACTTGATGGAGGATAATCTACCCAACTTCGAAAGACAAATACAAGCAGCAAAAAGGGTAGCCTATCCTAAATCTTCAACAGCAGCAGAAAGAAGACTGACTCCTAGAAGACTTGAAATAATAAGGAGCAGTCTTCTCACTGAAGAAGAAGTTCTGTGCTGGAGAAGATTTCTGTACAACAGAATGGTCAGGGATGTAGAAGTGCAAGGATGGACAAGCACTGACTCCCATGACTTTACCTTCTTCCTGAGCAATGGATCTTCTCTATCAATCAACATCAAGGAGATCTTGCTTCTACCTTCAGCCTTCTTGCACAAGGTCTTTGAGCTCAGATCACTCATCTTCAATGTCAACTCCTTAGAAAGTCAAGAAATGATCAAAATCATCAAGGCTTCTCTCTATAAGGAGGAATATGGATCTAACTCAGACCTATCCTGTCTCTCTTCTCCAACAGTCAGACTAAACACAGAAGAAGAATCAAAAAGAAGAGAAGAGGAAAAGATGAAAGAGGCATGGAAGGATGTGACAGGTATGGAATGGGAAGAAGATGAAGTAAGTTCCCCTCCCTTATCCATTCCCCAAAATGCCAATGAAGCTGAGGCTGAGATTCCAACAGCAGCACCATCATCTGCTGTTGTGATCAGTGAAGCCTAAGCAAAGGCATCCAACAAAGATAAGGGAAAGGAAATTATGACCAAAGAAGATGAAGAGAGGTTGCTAAGAGAGAAGAGAGAGAAGGAAGAAAGAAGAAGAAGAAGAGAAGAAGAGGAGATGGCTGAAATAAAGAAAACTCAAGATAGACTCACAACCATTCTCCTCAGAGAACAACAGATCCAGCTGTATGCAAAACAGCTGGATGATCTGAAAGTAAAGTTCCTGTAGTTTATCAAATTGAAGAAGATGAAGCTCTTGCGCTTTAACTACAGGAACAATTTGATAAAGAAGAAGAAGAAATTCAAAAGAAGAAGAAGAAAGAGGCTAAGTTCAGAATAACTGATTCTGAACTAGCCAACGAAATGAGAGAGGAGTGGGTAAAGGCTCTGATTTCTCAAGGTGAGGATGTAGACTACCTTGAGAAACTATCCAATAAAGAAATCTACAGAGCCTTCATGGGTCAGCAGGGTCAATTGGAAAAGAAGAAAAAGGCTGAAGAAGAAGAAAAAGCCAAACAAAATTCCAAAAAGACCATTGCCTTTAATCAAAGAACCCATGAAGAAAGGAAGATCATGATTGACTTCCTTAAGGCTAGAGGAGAGAGTGGAAAGGGGCTAGGTCCCATGAATTTCATGAACCTGCAAGCCCTCTATTTCAAACTCAAGAAGGATGAGGAAGAAAGATTGGAGAATAAAGGCTCCAAGAAAAGGGTAATCATTCAAGAAGAAGAAAGGAAAACAAAGATACCCAAGCCTTCTCTCTCACCCAACACTTCCTCAATACAACAACCTTCCACTCTCCATCCTAGACCTCCCTCCTCTCCTCCCTCAAAGTCCAAATCCTTACACCCAGCTCCTACTCATCAACAACCTCCCAAAAAGAAAAACTAACCCACTTCCAAACCAGAAGACTCAAGAGAAATAATCAGATGGTCATACAGCCCTCAAGACCAATGGTTTGAAGTGTTCAGGGGAGGACAAAAGCTAAAAGATCAATTTATACATCTGTTGATGAGGTACTACAGCTTCCAGATTCTGATCTAAGAAGAATGATGGAGCTGGGTGAAGCCAATGAGCCTGAGAATGAAGGTGGGAGACATCTATTGCTGGTAATCAAACATTACTTCAACCCCAGCAAAGATGAAATCATTAATGTCAAACCTCTCCAATCCCACTCTCCATTCATCAGCTCGTCCTACAATGCTGACAAGGATGAATTCACACTAACAGATGTTAAAGGACAGAAGATGAGGTATTCAAGCAAGGCTATCTTCAAAATGGCAAGCAAAGACATCAAGACTCTATCTGAGCTTCCTCTTAACAATCCCATCATGGACCAAAGAGGATATGAGGTTGAAAGGATAGTCAGCAACATGCAAAAGCTTCAGCAACAAAAGCAGTAAGAGAGTTTTGGTAGCATCAGTCTAGGGGGAGTTTGTAGAAATAAAGACTGATGGCTACAAAATTCTCTAAGTACAAATGCTGCTGATCTCAGAGTTTGCTGCTGACCAACAAACTGCTGCGGACAAGTTTATCTGCAGCGGATACTTGTCCTTCTGCTGAAGAACAAATCTGCTGCGTATAGCCTTATCTGCTGAAGTCCAGAGTTGCTGCGGATAGGCTTCTCAGCAGCATAAACACTTAATGCTGCTGATAGGCAAATCATCAGCAGGTTTGGATGGTCACATCTTGCTGCTGATCCTCATCTTTGCTGCTGACAGCCTTGTGCCTTGAAGATAAATCGTTGCAGCTGACTATCCATGCTAAGGGTCACTGACAACTTTCTGCAAAAGCTACTGACACACTCAAAGCAGAAGGAACCTCAATGGTGCAACCAATGACGGACAACAATGCTCTTCTCCAAGCATGCAAGTAATGATGCATAAAGAAGACGCTTTAATAAAGTTAGCTAGTTTAGACTAAACTCGTAATTGTTATCTTTATACAAAAGATCAACGGTCTGTGTTAGATCTGATCCTTAGAATCAAGGGTCTGTCTTGATTCTAAGTTAGTATAAATACTGTGTAAACACTTCATTGTATGAGTGCTTTTTGATTGAGTTTTCATTTGTAATCGTTTATTCACAAAAGCTTAATACAACAGTGTTCTTATTAGTATTCTTTCTGTTTACTCGATTATACTTGTGTAGTTGCTATTGTTTCCGCCTATTTCAACTAAGAACATAACCATCTTGTACTTTCACGATCCTACACGAGGTTGGTGAGTTCATAGGTTTGTAAGTAAATAAACTATTTGAGTGTTTTGCAGGATCCACATACGTAAGTCACACCTATTGCTAGCTAGACAATGTACAAGTTACTCTAAGCGTTCGCAACCGAAGCTGACTGTTTGTGTTTAAATGCCTCCCTCCAGGTCTATCAACCCTGACAATTTGTTTAGGCCATTATTACACCCGTTCGACCTCGAATCGAGTTATCGCGACTAACGCGGGTGGGGTTTGTCAAATCCAGTAGTACTACCAAACATTACCTCGCTAAATCCATATTAATGGTACGATGTGTGTGAGGCCTTTCAATGATAGTGTGTTACGCTTAAGTAAACAAGTGGTAGTGAAATACTATGAGATCCATGTTTGTTTGTGTGCATGTTTCTCCCCAACAGAAAACAAGTAAAAGAATGTTTGTCTGTAAGAATGTTTCTCCCCAACGGGAAAACAAGTAAAAATGATGTTCATTTGTATGCATGTTTCTCCCCAATGGGAAAACAAGTAAAATAATGTTCGTTTGTATGCATGTTTCTCCCCAACGGGAAAACAAGTAAAAGAACGTTCGTTTGTATGCATGTTTCTCCCCAACGGGAAAACAAGTAAAAGAATGTTCGTTTGTATGCATGTTTCTCCCCCAATTTCAAACAGTAAAAGGGGTCGTGAAAACTCACCTGAGTTGTGTACGAGAAGATAGCACCACACAAGGATGCAATTGGGACCACAAGTGTTTGCCTGTGAACGGCTTACGTATGCCCTAGAATTATAAGCATAATACTTAGGGACACATGGGATATTGAGGCGATGACACGGAAGAGTGAACGTCCTATGACGCACTAGTGATTAACGAGTAGACGAACTTGCCCACAGGAAAGGGTTTTCCTTAATATAATAATTAAGATAGGCGCGTTACGAATCGAGAGTTTTCTAACTATGAATAATATTATATAAATAAATATTCGTGGGTTTGTACCATTAAATAATGGTTTAGGAAAAATAATATAATTTATTATATTATTTTTAAGTTCGAAGGATTAACATGATAATCATTTATGTGGAAAAAATAATGAATATATTATTTTTATTCAAGAATTTAAACGTGGGTAATAATATAAATAATTATATTAAATTTATGTTCGAAGTGTGACACGGTAACTACAAATGCGGTGAAAATAATATATATATATATATATATTATTTTTATTCGGAGTCATGGGTTGAATAATAATATAAATATATTATTTTAAAAGTGGGGAAATGATATTAAAATGAGTTATAAAACCAAACCCGAGCCTACGGGTGTTTTTTCGGGTTAAAACATGTTAATATACTAATATAATTATATGGGAAAATGTTTTATATTAAAATAATAGTTAAAAATGATTTAAAAAAAAGAAAACAGGTGGAGAGACTCGAACCCGGGTCTCTCCCACCACAGCCACCCAACCTAACCAACAACGCCCGCTAGGGTATCACACACAAACCCGGGTCAGAATGGTTTTAACCTTTATCTCCCCTGCGTTCCTCCCGTCTACCCAAATCCGATCAATCTTAACCCCAAATCCATCTAATCTGGTCGCGGTTTGTGCAAGAATCATAGGGGTTTTGTTAAACGGGGGATGGGGAACCTGTGGGTGGATTAAATTGCAAAGACAACAGGTTTAAGGTCGTTAATTTCTAATTTGAAATTGTTGAACCCTAGGTTATGAACACAAATCAAATTGATCAAAACTGATAATGAAAGTTGTTGAAAACATAGGGCTTTTACTAATTATGACATTGCGAATCTAGCCATCTAGATTAATTTGATTTATAAAGCTGTTAGGATTGAAACCCCGAAAATGTTTTATGAACAAACCCTAGATTCCAGATCGAGGTAAATTCGATGTTATAAGATCAAATTATCATAGGGCTTTCAAAGAGTGGGTAATTGCGAAGCTAACCATATAAATTAATTGAGTTTAGATCGAGTCTAGGGTAGATTTCGATTAAACTGAAAACCCGAAGAACTCTAGAATCTGTTCGTGGTTAATTCGGTGTTGTAAGCCACAATAAACTAATGGCTTTCAATCTAAACACTGTAATGAAGCTAAAGGTGTGATCATTTACCAGAATTAAGTTTGAATTGAAGGAGAACGGCTAGTTAGGCTTACGTGTATGAACAGTTTGGTTCCCGAAGTCTCTGTTTCTATCTCCGGCCAAATTGATGGGTGCAAAAGCTTCAAGAGGGTTCGTACAAGGTGCGCAGAGGTCTGATTTAAGGAATTACTATACCGAATAATCAAATTGAGAGGTTTTTGTCACGGTTTCAACAGTTACGGCTTAATTACCCATAATTGGAATTAATTCGAATGATTAACGATGATTAAAATCTTAATGATGATCGTAAATGTCGTGATCGTGTATAACCGTTACTAATTGTAACGAATTCAAGTGTGGAGTACGAATTTGAATCAAAAGGTTATGGTTTTGACTTTTAAAGTCAACCAAATTGACTTTGGTTTAATTACAGATTCAATCCCTGTGGTTTATTGTGTTTAAGTTTGGGATAAGGCAGAATTAGTCCCTAAGAATTCTAACTACACTAACTGAGTTTGTAGAGTTAACTGGTTTGAAAGATGACAGAATTAACTGAGTTGTGCTAACAGAGTTAACTCTAAAAAGTCCGGATGTCACAGGAGATTCTTTCACTTGTAAATGCTCAACCGAAACTAGTAGTTTTGGTGAGCATAGTTTCGATGCATGTCTACTCACGATAAATAGCCTAGTTTAAGAATGTTTAGGGTGTGGATAGCGGCTGTAATCCTGAAATTCTCTCTTTCACAATTTTATTGAATCAATACACATTTGAAGTTCATTCAACTGTTGTTCTTACAATTTCATACCATTTTGTGTTGATTCTAGTGTGGTTAGCCGGTTTATCATCACCATTTTTGTTTCTTACCTTTGTTTCACCACCATACACACAGATTCCGCCTGTGTGTGTAATCGATCTGTTGAGTGATTTTGTCTAAAATCAGGACCTACAATTGGTATCAGAGCTTTATGCTCTTGATTTCTGAGTGTATTTAGGTTATTTTGATCGATTTTAGGTGTTTTTCGGTATATTATTGAAGTTTTTCTGCATCTGGATTTGGGAAGCACTGTTTCATCGATTTTCGGTCGTCTCTGTTCAAGTTTTCGGGATTAAAGGTTATTTTCGTGACCAGGAGTGTTGCTGGAAGATTTTCACCGGATCAGATTTGTTTTATCATTACTTTGTTTATTGAAGCTGTTCTTCAATGGAGGTTTTCTTAAACTTGGGGAAGACGACATCGAAACTACCAGGGGACAGGTTCTGTTTATTGTAGGTCATTGAAACTTCCTTTCTGTACTTGTTGTCTATAAAAGGTTGTAACATTTCAGCTTTTTGTGTAATTGTAACGTTTATCGTATTCATGAATCTATATCATTCGAAATCATTATATTATCCTATTATACTTCAAACAATTCAATTTAGTACTTTAGTATGTTAATTAGTGCTTGCACATCTTCGTTCGCCTTCTAAACCTACGTTTACTTCGTATCATACAAACTTCCATCTTTTGACTATCGTATCGTACCGTCAACCACGTCAAACTAAATTTTTAATGATGTTATATAATCTTAGAGCATTCATTTCTAGTTTAGCAACAACTTTTATTTTTTTAAACTTTCCATAAATAGCTTCCGTTTAGCGAGAAAACTGAAAACTACGTGTATGTAACTTTTCGGGTCAAACCGTGGATCATGAGTTCTCCATAACCCATACCCATCAAAATTTTCAAAAACCCAATCCCCTAAACCCCCATTTTTTTTTGTCTAACACCTCCCTAGGAATATTCCTTTTCTTGGAGAACACTTGTTACCATACTAAACACCTCATAATCCAACCTATAAATAGACTCCTTGTGTCCTCCTTTAATCCTCACACCTTGAAACGTTTTTTGGAGCTTTTTCCTGGTAATATTTGTGTCATTCTCAGCCTCTAAATCCCTGGAAAAAATCGTGAAACCAATCCAAGAAGAAGAAGCAAGTAAGTTGTTCTACCGAGTCATCTTTCCATACTTTCGTTCTTGTATTCATTCTATTCCATCTCCTTCTATTCTTTTATTATTCTAACATCATGATCACCTGATCATGATGAATCTTAAACTTATCATATATTAACTAATACTCTAATCAAGCTAATTAACATAATCAATCGATCATAGGATCCCGTTTGCAATGGCGGCTATGCCGCCGCATTCTGCGAATCCTCCATATGTTCTTTGGTTATAGTGTGCTCTGCCGATACCTTAGGATGTATGGGTTAACATAAACACACTGTATCTGCTATATATTAATGCTACATACATCGTTCTAACTTTTATTTACGCGTTCGGTAACCTTAAAACCCTAAACTGTCCACTCAAGTGCAACCGTTGATTTTGGACAGAAAATGTGCTGACTTAAACTAAGTATAACTTGATCATAATTAATCGAAACTAAGAAAATTCAAATTCCAAGACGTAGTTCGTCGAATTTTCTTTCCAACCGTAATAGGCTCGTTTTCTAATTCAAACGTATGAATCCTATTAGCTAAAACAGGACAGAAACCTTTTTCAGTACCCTCTGTTTTGATTGACCGTTTTGACTATGATCCGAGTCTCAAACGGAAAAACTTTCTAAACGAAATTTCTTGAAATATTATAAACTAGTCTCCTGTAAAATTTCATGATTTTAGCATGTCGTTTGATATTTTTAACAAACCTGTTTCTGTTCAACTCTTATGATGTCCAAACCTGAAAATTTACAACATTAACAATTATATATTCAATCCTCTATTTCTCGCATCCGTTAACGTTCTAACTTCCGATAAATGCCATCCAAAACCCTAATTAACTATATCATGATATTTTAGGGTGTTGATCTAAATCCTAGAACTCTCGAGCTTTGCGAGTCAATCACCTCTCAACACAAATGTGAGTTTTACATAGTCCCTTTTTACATTTTTGCACACTTTGGGGTGAAACATGATTCATTAAACTTTATTTGCAATTACCATATATACAATTCTACATTATGACTAATTATGTAATTTGTGCTTTTGTGCTTGAATGCTATGAGTTGAACTACATATACATGACACACTCGTGCAATCATTAACTCTGTACAAGCCAACGGTAACATTGCTAGATCTATTGTGTCTGACAAACCCACCCAGGTAGGGTGATTGTTACCGAAACTACATTAGGGTAACCTGTGTGTTATGCCTCAGTCACAAGGTTTGATTGTACACCTAGTTTAACTATAGATTCTCCATAAAATGCCTTATTTACCGTATGTCATATGAATTGTATACAACACTTGAAAACTACTTGGGATTTCTAAACCTATGTATGCTTACCAACTATTTATAGTTGACCCTCTCATTTTCAACATGTTTCAGGTGGAAATGTTTGAAGTACAAGTTTATCACATAAGAGCTTATATACCTAGTGACAAAGAAATTGGAATTATTGCTAGCCTTGTTATTTGAAAAATGTGTATTTGTACTTTTAAATCAATTCAATAAATTTATGAAATTTAGTTTTGTTATGAGCTTTTGAACAGTCTCCACGTCCGCCCCGACGTATTCCGCTGTCGGTTGGGTGTGACAGATTGGTATCAGAGCCATGGTTATAGGGAACCAGGTTATTAGATACCCATGACCTAGAATATAACCTTAGGACAACCATCTTATGCCATTCTCTATGTTATATTTGCCACATTGCTAGGTGCTACATGTTATTCTAAGTATTACATCGCATGATATAGTACATGATAGTTTATGTGCTACACTGCTTGGTAACTCACATGCTTACTGCTATCTATGTAATACCTTCTCTACCACACTGTTTGATTACATGCTACCTATTTGATCCCATTAAATGATATCCTAAGTCTTACCACACACTTATTCATACCTAAGTCTTAATACACCCTCATTCTCACACACTATGTCACCATAATCTTTTGTGAACAAAACTTAAACCCTTAGGCCTAATGCCTATAAATAAGAAACTAAGGAGTCCACTTACCCTCCAAGAAGAGGAAGCCTGCTGGAGTAAGTAAACCTCACACTTGGGCCTCAAGACCAGTCCATAATGATTCTCATCATGACCATGAGCCCAAACAATAGTGTTATATGTACATGATGGCTGGAGGAGTGAGTGTAGACACATGTGAGATTCTGGCTAAGGAAAGTCCGGGTACTTAAGTGTGTCCCTTGTGACCCACCCCTCTTTCCTGGGAAATGGATAGACAACTTATAGGTCAAGAGTTACTTCTAACATACTATTGTGAAGACTCGGTGTTATGACTAGTCAAACTCTAAACTCATGAAAACTCCAATATTTAACATTTAGTATTTTATTACCACTTACAATCTCTTCCCTTTTTCTGCTAGACATGGACCCCGACTCTCCTCCCTCCCCGTTATACTATCCCGGAGCAGAGTCTGAACAGGAAGAAGACATCGGATCACCATCACCAGACCATCAGCCACCGAGACCCCCAGCTGCTAGATCCATGTTTGACATAAGAGCGGATTCGTTTAGGAGCACCGGCCTGAGACTCCGAGCATATGAACCACCCCCATCAAGAAATCCTTATCAAGCACCTCACCTACACAACCAGCTACGACCCCTGCTGAGAGACCCTAACTTAGCACCTGACCCATACCACCCGAACCCAAGAGCAAGGAAAACCATGGCACCCACCAGTGCTATAGGAGTCCGAGTTGATGCTACTCACCAATATGTGAGGACCACAGAGTTTATGAGATAAGGTATGGAGCACGGGATAAGGCACAACCTGCTGGGTCAACGAATAGATAGCCTATTAGGTCAAGTGTGGTGCCAAGAGGAGAAAATTGCAAGCCTGGAAGAAGACATGGAGATAGTTGATGCACGCACAGAAGCAGCTAGAGATGAGGCCTGATTTGCTATAAGGGTAACCATAACGATGTTCATCTTAGTACTTATCTGCTTCCTCGTGGAGAGCTACCTGAGACGCTAGCTAGATTTTTCTATTTTATTTGTCTTTAAATTCCCGTTTGAAGCCACTACTTTATGTCTGGATTAAGCTTCTAGCATCTTATCATTTAATAATAAGTTTTATATTACAACTTAAATGCTATTATCCATTGATTTAATATTATGAGTATAAAATACATCCGTCATATTTTCATCAAGATCACCCAAACATCATCCTTTCATTCACAACAATTTAGTATAGTACCTAAATCTTCTTTGAAAACTAATCATTTTATTATCTAATTTAAACGACATCGTTATTCTATTCAAACAAAATATTTTATCAAACCCTTAATTTCTAGATATTAGCTGTAATATAAATTTTCTATAAATCTTTTTACCTTGTAAAGAGACTTAACACAACTTGTTTTATAAAAAAACATCATCTTAATTAATAGTTAATTATGGCATCTATTTCGTTAAATTAATTATTATTAAACCTTGACTTAATTATTAAATAATTTAGCCATTATTTTCTCTTGAAATATCCTCTTTATAATAATTAAAAATTTCGTTAATAAAAAGGTTTTCATTTAATTATCCATTTATTTAATTATTCAACTTATTATTTTTCATCATATTATTTGATTTACAAACAAGAATAAATTCTAATCACTTGTTTATTTACAAACAAAGAGCACAAATCAATTATTTGTAAGCACATTACTTTAAATATCTACAAAACCTTCTCATTATTTTGCACCTTTAGAAATGTATAAACATACTAGGCACTTCAAGAAGATGAATCATTTCACGTGAGCGTTACTAATTTATGTAAACCTCAACAAGATTGAAAATTTAAAACCCAACTACCCGCATTACACATAAAATGTCAAACAACACGCTTGTCTGCAACACTCGAATACCTACAAAATTCGATGGCTTACATTACTCATGAGATTCAATAACTTACATATATTCACATGATACATGAAACTTGTTTGTTTGATACATGATACTAGATTAATCACATTATACACAAAACTTGATTGTAGCAATACACATGATACCAAATTGATCACATGATGCATGAAACTTGGTTATTTACAATATCCATGGAACTAGATTATTTACATTGTTACAAATGATTTAGTACATCATACACAAGGCATGATAATTCACTTTATCCATGGAAGTTGAAAGAAGTAAAACTTTAAAACTACTCGGGGTTTGACGTATTCTTGTTCAAACACGAGGGAACTAAAAACTTTATAGGTAAACTGGAGGATTATGCCATCTACATAGGACAACCATGGTGTTGTGCCACATTGTTACTCCTTGATTGATTTCATTATCTATGGACATAGTTGTTTGTTAGCAATACATATGTGAAAACAATAGTTATGAACTAAGTGACTTGTATCCTCTCTCGACCCACACATAATGGAATGATCTATACGGACCATACGATGGATTGAGTAATTATGGGTGCACACGTAATTATAAAAGTCAGCGCATGGAAAACATAGTAAATCCTGTCGTGTGTTATGACATGAAACCTATCATGATTTATAGTAACGAAACTAATGTGGTTTGATAAGGGCATGGTGGATACGCCGCTGGTATTTCCTATATATGTAGGTCCAGATTTCAATTGGAAATCACTCAACAGATCGATTACACACACACAGGCGGAATCTGTGTGTATGGTGGTGAAACAGAGGGTAGAAACAGAATTGGTGAAGATAACAGCTAACCATACACAGAATCAACACAAAAAGGATGTGAAAAAGTAAGAACAAAGCATTAAACAAATGCAAATTGTATTGATTCTTCAAGAACAGTGAAAGAGAGAATTCAGGGTTACAGCCGCTACTCACACCCTAGAAATTCTCAAACTAGGCTATTTATAGTAAGTTGACAGGCATCAAAACTATGCTCACTGAAACTACTAGTTTCGGTGAAGCATTTACATGTGTGATAAGCCTGTCGAAACTTAACTGTCTATCGAAACTACTAGTTTCGATTGAACAAACCTCAATCAAAACTAAGTAGTTTCGATGGCCCAGCCTTAAAAAATAAAACAGGAAATTACATGAAAATTAAAATACAAGTAAATAAACTAACTAGCAATGTTTAAAAAGAAATACATTGATAACAACAGCTTATATAAAAATAAGACTCTAGAATCTCCCCCTAGGCTACTGCATCAATGTCTTCAACTCTTCTCAAGCAGTTGGCCCTTGATTTGGTTTCTGGAAGAAAGGCTTGACATTCAATGACACTACTCTCTGATATGCCTTAGCATCAACTTCATCATCACCATGAAAGAGCTTGATGGGATTTTAGAACAAAACTTCCAGATCTTCAGGTTGAAACTTTAGAAGCTCCATGGGCTCAATGATCACAATATATTCCTTGCCTTCACACTCGATCACAGCACTTCCGATGGTTGAGTTGTAAAACTATTTTCTGAAATTTTGTAGCTGGACAGGTACTGATCGATGTAGAACTATAGATTTGACAGTTTCAGTAGGCTTGTACCGAAGGCTTACCCAGGGCTTTTGAGTTCTAGGATGTATCATGGTTTTGGATATGATCCTCTTTGGAAGAGTGGTCTTCATTGACCTGAATTCATGGCGGGCTTGATGCTTAAGAAACTGTTCAAAGTTACGTGCCTCGTTGACTTTTCCAGGATTTTGTAGGGGTAATTTAGCAAGAGCCCTAAGATCATATCTAGGGAGTGAGCTGAACTCATGAGGAGTTATGAAGTGCTCTACTCCTCCCTTGTACCTCCTAACAATGTATAATTTCCTTTCATTGTCATATTTCTATCCCACGGGGGGTCTCTTCAGCTCTTGGTACTCTGCAAACCATTCATAATACTTTAGAGGCTCCTCAACAGGTAATTTCCTCATCCAAGGTCATTTTGGGTCGGGATAGTCTGGATTTCATTTAGGAGGTCGAATAGGTTCAGTAGGGGTGGATGGTAGTTTCAGGCGGTTTGAGTAGTTTCAATGAAATGAAGTTTCGGGTGAACAGAAGATACGTGATCAGAAACAAAGGAACTATGTACACAATTTAAACAAGCTAATAAGGAAGATTAAGAAATTTATATAGAAAAAGTAAAAGTGAAACAGTAAAAAATATAAACACTTAGCCTTGGAAAAGATCCAACGTGAGTTCATGTCTGGTCAAACCTTGAAAAACTTCATATTGCACTCAGCTGCTGTGAATCCCTGAAGATAGCCGATATTTGTGCAAGATAAACCCGAACATTTGCTTGTACAATGTTTTCATGTGATTAAGAGGTACCATTTGAGCACGAAACATGGCGTACCCCACATTTTGAAATAAAATGGTTTTGAAAGCCTATCAATCCTCAAGAAATACCCGTATTCATCTTATCATTTCTTACAAGTTAACCAGGCTACCATCTTGGTAAGTCAAAATCACCGCCAAAAATAAAATAAAATCCAAATGGATATAAGAGGTTGTAAAATGAAAAATATCCAAGTGGATATTAAAAGGTACGAACATTCTAGATCTTTGCGTAAGCAAAACAGAAGAAGTCGTAAAATTATCCAAGCGGATAGGAAACGTTTGAACACCCGAGATCTTTGCATAAGCAAAACAGACGGGGTCAAATCATCCAAGTGGATAGAAAAAAGATGAACACCCGAGATCTTTGCGTAAGCAAAACAGACGGGGTCATTGGCGGTAACTGTCACACCCCCAAATTCCACTAACGGAGTTTACCGTTTGGGAAGTGACAAACCATGATCTCAGTCATTAGTTACATTGAACGACACTATATGAGACTAAAATGGAAATATATCATAAATGATCAAAGTAAGTGCGGAAGCATAAAACGAAAGTAAATGCGCAAAACAAACGCGCCCAAGAAAAGTCCCAAAGTGTTCAATCCAAACAAAGACCAAAAATAAAGTACAAACAATTCAACAATATTATTTTATAAATAAATCATAAGACTTCATGAATGCCCTATGCGTGCACCAGTGCCTTATCTTAAGCGACCTGAAAAAACATGTAAGAAAATGCCAACACGAGGTTGGTGAGTTCACAGGTTTCAGTTTATAACAAGTTCAATAGGTTAATGTACATTCAATACACAAATCAATAGGTAGCTAACCCATAAGCATGTTAACTAATGCGCTCGCAACCGACAGCTGACTGTTTATGTTTTTGCCTCCCACCAGGCCTATCAACCATGGTGCATGTTTAGGCCAAGACTGCACCCGTTCGACATCCAGTAGGGTTAGCGTGACAAACGCGGGTGAGGTTTGTCAAACCGAGTATTACTACTCAACTTACCTCGCTATGTTCATAAGTATCACACAAGTATGAGATTTATAACCTCAAGTGTTAGCCTGCACGGCTTACGTATGCCCTAGAATTATAAACACATAGGTTAGGGACATATGAGATTTGTTACGACAACACGGAATGAGGAACGTCGTAAAAGAACGCTCTAATGCTTAAGAGTAGACGAACATGTCCACGGGAATGAATTCTTTAATTAATAATCAAGATATATACGTTACGTGAAGAATGACAAAATAATATATAATAAATATATTCGAGCGTTTTGCCATTAAATAATGACATAAGGAAATAATATAATATATATTATTTTAGAATAAAAATTGCACGACCAAAAATAATAATTCTATTATTTTATTTGGGAACATAAAAATGTATAATAATTATATATATATATTTGCAAACTTTTATTTGAAGTTTATTAACGTGGCGAAAATAATATTTCAAATTGTGTTACACTTTGAAAACAATTTTAATATATTATTTTATTAGAGATTTATAAACATAAATATGGGTTACGAACCAAACCCGAGCCTATGGGTTGTTTCCGGAGCTAAAACACATTATTATATTTTTATAATAATTTAGAGATAGGTTTTTATATTAAAATAATACTAGTAAAAGCCCCAAAAATAAAATGTAGGAGCCCGGTTACAACTTGATTACTCATAATTCGATTTAATTCTTGCGTAGTGATGGCGTTAATTGCTCAATGATGGTCGATTAATGGCTACAACGTGCATATCGGTTACGAATTTCAGAAGGAAACGATCGTGAAGCTTGAATTTGAATTGAGGTTTGCGATTTTGAGTTTCAAAAGTCAACTAAGGACAAAACAAACCGAATTTTGACTTTACTTAGTAACAGATAGGGTTTAGGTTAATTACAGGTTTGGTCCTTGCTGTTTGAATTTAGATGTTGACAGAATTAGACCCTAGGGTTAGATTTTGTTAAATAAGTTAAGATTTAACTGGATTTAGTTAACGGAGTTAAGTTTTTAACAGAATATTTAACGTGATTGTTAACGGAGTTAACATGAAAAGTCGGATTGTTCATCATCCCCTAGTTGAAATAATTTTCGTCCCGAAAATTAAATTAAAATAAAAAAAAATTTCCGGATGTCACATCATCCCTAGTTGAAAAAATTTTTGTCCTTAAAATTAAAATAGTACCTTAAGAGTTTGACGTGAAGTGCTTGAATAGGTGAGGATACTTGCGCATCATTTGATCCTCACGTTCCCACGTGAATTCCGGTCCGCGTTTCGAGTTCCAACGGACTTTGACAATATGTATTTTACTATGCTTAAGTGTTTTGACTTCCCTATCCATGATTTCCATAGGTTCTTCGATGAAACGCAACTGTTCATCAATGTGTAGTTCCTCAAAGGGAACCACGAGTGACTCGTCTGCCAGACATTTCTTCAAGTTTGAGACGTGAAAGACGTTGTGTACACCACTAAGTCCTTCAGGTAGGTCCAGTTGATACGCTACTGGGCCGATTCTCTTCACTATCTTGAGTGGTCCAACATAACGAGGATTCAGCTTGCTTCGTTTCCCAAAACGAATGACACCCTTCCAAGGTGAGACTTTTTAACAAGACCATATCCCCTACTTGAAATTCTAACGGTTTACGACGCTTATCGGCATAGCTCTTTTGACGGTCACGAGCTGCTGCCATACGGTTTTTAATTTGAATGATTTTCTCAGAAGTTTCAAGTACGAGTTCAGGACCTGTAAGTTGACTATCCCCAATTTCGGCCCAACAAATAGGAGAACGACATTTCCATCCATATAATGCTTCAAATGGAGCTGCCTTGATGCTAGTGTGATAACTGTTGTTGTAGGAGAACTCCACCAACGGTAGGTGAGACTCCCAAGTGTTACCGAAATCAATCACACAAGATCGTAGCATATCCTCCAGAGTTTGAATAGTACGTTCTGTCTGGCGATCAGTTTGAGGATGGTATGCTGTGCTCATATCTAGACGCGTGCCTAAAGCTTTATGTAACGATTGCCAAAAACGAGAGGTGAATCATGCATCACGATCCTAAATGATAGAGATTGGCACCCCGTGCCGAGAGACTACTTCTTTCAAGTAAATAAGAGTAAGCTTCTCCATTTTTTTGGTTTCTTTGATTGCTAAGAAGTGAGCGGACTTTGTTAAACGATCAACGATTATCCAAATGGTATCATATCCGGTAAGAGTTTGTGGCAACTTTGTGATAAAGTCCATGGATATCTTCTCCCATTTCCACATGGGAATCTCTGGTTGTTGGAGAAGACCAGAAGGCTTTTGATATTCAACTTTGACCTTCGTGCAAGTCAGGCACTTGCCCACATAGGTGGCTATATCGGCCTTCATCTTTGGCCACCAATAAAGCACCTTAAGATCATGGTACATCTTGTTGGAACCTGGATGAATAGAGTAACGAGATTTATGAGCCTCATCCATGACTAGTTCCCTTAAGTTTCCGAATACTGGAACCCATATTCGCTCGGCGAAGTAGCGAATACCGTCAGATTTTACCTCGAGCTGTGCTTTCATACTGCGTGTACCTTCCAGCGGTAGGTTTTCCTCTTCCAGAGCTTCGAGTTGAGCACTACGGATTTTGTCTGGTAATCCAGGGTGAATTATAAGCTGTAATGCTCGAACTCCTTAGGGCTTGGTTTCTTTTCGACTTAGGGCATCAGCTACAACATTAGCCTTACCCGGATGATACCGGATCGCACGGTCATAATCATTCAAGAGCTCGACCCAACGACGCTGTCTCATGTTCAGCTCTTTCTACTCGAAGATATGCTGAAGACTCTTGTGATCGGTGTTGATGGTGCACTTGGTACAGTACAAGTAGTGTCTCCATATCCTAAGTGTGGAAACTACGACTCCCAACTCTAGGTCATGAGTGGTGTAGTTTTTCTCGTGAATCTTTAGTTGACGCGAAGCATATGCGATCACCTTTTCTCGTTGCATTAACACACAGCCCAAACCCTGAATGGATGCATCACAATACACCATAAAATCATCCGTACCCTCCGAAAGAGCTAGAATAGGTGCACTGCAAAGTTTCTGCTTAAGATGTTGGAATGCTGACTCTTGGTTATCGCCCCAGTTATAGGCTTTACCCTTTTGAGTTAAGGCAGTGAGGGGTTGTGCAATCTTAGAGAATCCCTCGATGAATCGACGGTAATAACAGCCAATCCCAGAAATTATCGCACCTCAGTCGGAGTCGGAGTCGTCGGTGCTTCCCAATTCTTGATGGCTTCTATCTTTGATGGATTGACATGTATTCCCTTTTCGTTAACCACATGTCCTAAGAATTGAACTTCCCGGATCCAGAATTCACACTTGAAAAACTTAGCATACAACTGCTCCTTTTTAAGTAATTCCAGAATTAAGCATAGATGTTCCTCATGTTCCTCCTTGTTCTTGGAATAAATGAGAATGTCGTCGATGAAAACAATGACAAATTGATCAAGGTATGGCTTACACACATGGTTCATAAGGTCCATGAACACCACGGGTGTGTTGGTTAATCGGAAAGGCATGACCATAAACTCGTAGTGGCCGTACCTTGTCCTGAAAGCAGTCTTAGAGATATCCTCATCTTGGACTCTCAATTGATGGTAACCGGACTTAAGATCTATCTTGGAATAGAAGCTTGGTCCTTGGAGTTGATGAAAGAGATCATCTATACGAGGTAGAGGGTAACGGTTCTTAATTGTGACTTTATTCTGTTCATGGTAGTCAATACACATTCGGAAAGTCCCGTCTTTCTTCTTGACAAACAGAATTGGAGCTTCCCATGGCGATGAGTTAGGTCGGATGAAACCTTTATCCAACAATTCCTGTAACTGAGTGGACAACTCTTGCAATTCACTAGGTGCTAATTTGTAAGGTGCCCGAGCGATCGGTGCCGCTCCGGGTGCTAGGTTGATCTGGAATTCAACTTGACGGTGAGGTGGCAGACCAGGAAAGTCTTCGGGAAATACTTCCAGAAAATCGTGAACGATGGGAATATCATCATTTTTCTTCTCTTCTGATGGTTGCTCTGTAACGAGTGCTAGAATAGCAGTATGACCTTTACGTAGGCACTTCTGCGCTTTCATGATTGATATGATGCCTACAACTGCACCACTCTTTTTGCGTTGAACGGAAACGATTTCTCCACTAGGGAGAGGAATGCGAACAATATTCTCACGACAGACAATTTCAGTTTGGTTTTTAGATAACCAATCCATACCAACAATTACATCAAAACTACCAAGTGTGACCGGCATGAGGTCGATATCAAGTATATTACTAGCCAGCTCAAGCTTACAACCTTTAAGAATGTGGGTTGCTTCAATTATTTGGCTATCAACTGTAGAACCAAAGACTGATTGCTACCAAATTATTCTAAGTACAAATGCTGCTGATAGGCTTATCAGCAGCATTCAACACTTGTTGCTGCTGATAGGCTTATCAGCAGCATCCAACACTTGTTGCTGCTGATAGTCTTATCAGCAGCATTCAACACAAGTTGCTGCTGATAGCTCTATTCTCTGAAGACCAAACGTTGCAGCTGACTATCCATATGAAGCGCCTCTGACACCTGTCTGCAAAAGCAACTGCCACACTCCAAGCAGAAGGAACCTCACTGGTGCAACCAATAAAGGACAATGACGCGCGTCTCCAAGCATGCAAACAATGATGCCTAAGAAGACGTTTCAGTAAAGTTATCTAGATTAGCCTTTGCGTGTAATTTAGATTAATAAACAAGATCAACGGCTTGTGTTAGATCTGATCCTTAGAATCAAGGGTCTGTCTTGATTCTAAGTTACTATAAATACTGTGTAAACACTTCATTGTAAGAGTGCTTGCTGTGCTTTCATAGTGCTTCTTGATAGTGTTTTACTTGTAAACTTGTAATCTCAGAAGTTTAATACAACAGTGCATTCATCCGTATTCTTGCTGTTTACTTGTTTACTTTGTTGGTTGTTATTGTTTCCGCCAATATCAACTAGAATAGAATCACCTTGTAATCTTACGATCCTACAAGTGGTATCAGAGCTTTGGCTCAAGATTAAACAAACTAACATTTGTTTAATCACTTTCTGATTCTATTCAAAACTCTATTCCTGATCAAGTCACACAAAACAAAATGGCACAAAGTCATGGATCTGAAGACATTGGAAGTATCAACCGACCACCGAGGTTGGTGTCTGGGGAGGACTATGATATGTGGAAGAACCGTATGGAAAGCTTCTTCTGCTACCATGAATACAGAACGTGGAAATCCATAAGGGATGGACCTTATGTTCCCATGGTGGCCTCTGCTGACTCCGGAGGACCACTAGTTCCTAAGGAACCCTCCAAGTATTCTGAAGAAGACATCAAGAAAATGGAGGTGGACTTCAAGGCATTAGGAGCTATCTAAATGTGCCTTCCAAATGAAGTTTTTCACAATTTCAAGGCTCACAAAACTGCTAAGGAATTATGGGGAGCCCTGGAAAAGATGTTTGCTGGATCTGAGGAGGTCAAGGAGAACAGACGTGACATTCTCAAGCAACAGTATGAAAACTTCGTCTGGAAAGAAGGTGAGTCACTAACAGTTTTATATAACAGGTACACGTACCTGGTTGGAGAACTGCAGTGCTCCAAGGTAAAGCTGGAGAATGAAGACATTCTCAAGAAGTTCATAAGATCTCTTCCTAGTTGTTGGACATTATATACAGTGTCCATCAGAAGAACAGAGAATCTGAAGACTCTTCAGATGAATGAGCTCTTTGGCATGCTCAAAACCTATGAATTAGAAATGATTCAAGCTAAAGAAAGGAGCTCCAGTTATCAATCAGCTACCACTTCCTCCACCACCACCTCAGCGCTTCACTCTGATCATTCTGGTCCTAGTGCAAGCAACTACTATCCTCCCATTGTTACTCATCCTCAAACACCAACTGCTTCACAATCCAACTCATCACCATTTCTTCTTGAGGCACCTCCTCAACAGCCAACCTCTACTGCTTTTGTCTCTGACAACTCAAGCATCATGTACTTCATAAAGGAGGATCTGGAATTCTTTCATCCAGATGATCTTGAAGAAATGGATATTCAGCACTCATATGCCATGCTCTCCCTCAGAGCAAAAAGGTTCTATTCCAGAACCGGGAGATCAGTTCCAAGCAACAACTCAAACACCAGAGTTGGGCTTGATAAAAGCAAGATCCGATGTTACAACTGTAACCAAATGGGTCACTTTGCTAGGGAGTGCAAGGCACCTAAAGCCAATCAGGGTGCCAGCCATCAAAGACAAGCTTACCAAGGTCAGCCCAGGCAGCAGCAGCAGCAAGGAACTCCTCCAGCACAAACTGCAGCCTGTGCAAATGTTGGAACTTCAGACTTTGACTGTTGTTTTCAATATGAAGATGTTCCTGCCTCCAACCAAGCACTTATGGCAGACAATGCAGAGATACCACCTCTGGTATTTGAACATCTTGCTCTCAAGCTTGCATTGACAAAGTTTTAGGTTATAGAAAGCATAACCAAAATCTGATAGATCAAAATGAAGAGTTTCATCAAATGAATTCTGAATTCAAAAAGGTCGAAGATACTTACAAAGAAAAAATTAACTGCCTTAAGAAAGAGATTTCTTCATTAAAACATGAACAAACCAATCTAGAAACTCAGATTGATGATCTATTAGTAAAACTTAAAGCTACCAGAGCTGAACTGGCTGAACAGAAAGTTCATGTTGAAAAATATGAATTTTCATCTAAAAAGTTACAAAGATTGTTAGATATTCAAGTCTATGAAAGGGTAAAAACTAGACTTGGATATCATAGTGACGAGTACCAGACAGTTCCTCCTCCTGCTGATTATGTTGCCATTCACCAACCAAGCTTTAATACTGCAAACCTTGACATGGCAAACCGAAACCTTGATCCTTCAATGGATGCATGTTTTGTGGAAGACTGCTCCACCTCTTCAGAATCTGAGTCAACCTGCTCAGACCACTGTGAAACTAGTGCAGTCCCATCTGCTCCTTTCTCTGAAGCCGGTTGTCATGTTGTTATTCCAACCATTCCAGCTCCCATCCCATTCAAACAAATCAAGATTAGCTATCCTCCAGGTGGAAGAAAGCTAATCATTGAAAAGGGAGAGACATCAGGTTTCACCAACCCCAAATCTCAGTCAAAGTCAAGAGCGTTTGATATTTCTCATACACCTGGAGAAAAAGGTCCATATGTTCAAAGGACACTAGAAGAAGCCACCTTTGAACATAACAAAGCTCATCCCTGGAACTTCAAAGATTTGTTTCAAAATAAGAACTATGTGGACTCTCACAGGGACAAGATAGCAGTATCATGCTTTGTGTGTGGCAAATACAATCACACTGCCAGCACCTGCTTTCACTACCGTGAACACCAAAGAAACTCAAAGCAGCATGCCTTTGAGAAAACAAACAGAAACAAACGGGTGAGAAGCTATGATGCAAAGGTAACAAAGTTCAGAGAATCTCTATCCCCTTAAAGGGTGAAGATGCAGAAACCTCAACAAACTTGCATCATATGTGGGGAATCAAACCACTTTGCTGCAACATGCAAGTTCAACCCTTTTAACCAAGTTGAAAATTGTTCATCTGTGCTCAACCCATCAGCGGCAAACAAAATCGCTGCTGATAGAGTAAAGTCCAGGAAACAAAAGGCAAAGCCTCCAGCAGCAAAATTCTCTGCTGCTGACAAAGCAAAATAAAAAACAACGACATCAGCAGCAAAAGTATCTGCTGCTGACAAAGCAAAAACTGCTACTGCTCCAGCCAAGCCCTCAGCAGCAAAATCAGCTGTGGATAAGCCAAAATTGTCAGCAACAACATCTTCTGCCAACAATGCAAAGAAAGCTAGAAAACCACCAACACAGCAATAGAAGGCCAAACAATTTCCAAGCATAACTATTGGTTCCATTGACTGCAAGCATGCTGACAATGGCAAATTAGCAACGATCTTCTACAATGCTGCATGCTACAATGATCCTCCCACTAATTAGATATC
Source organism: Smallanthus sonchifolius (assembly GCA_023525975.1). Lineage (NCBI taxonomy): Eukaryota > Viridiplantae > Streptophyta > Magnoliopsida > Asterales > Asteraceae > Smallanthus > Smallanthus sonchifolius. Next base: position 54,290,144 of record CM042033.1, on the reverse strand, counting down.
TTCCATGTGCAGGGACAGCCATGCAACAAACACAATACTTGGGTGGTAGATAGCGGCTGTTCCAGGCACATGACAGGCAACATGTCCATCCTCTCTAACTTCAGACATTTCAATGGAGGATATGTTGCCTTTGGGAGTGACTCAAAAGGTGGATCTATCACTGGACAAGGAACTGTGTCTAATGAAAAGATGAGTATTGAAAGAGTCAACTATGTTAAAGAACTTGACTTCAATCTCATGAGTGTTTCCCAAGTATATGATCAAAAGCATTGGATGCTCTTCACTGACAAAGAATGTTTTGTGTTAGATCCTGGTCTATCTAAACCCCCTCCAGAGAAGATTCTCCTAACTGCTCGTAGAAAGGACAACTTATATGTGCTTGACATGAATGAAGCCACTCCATCCGGTAGTGTTTCATGTTTTCTGTCAAAGGCATCAGTTGATGAATCCGCTCTTTGGCACAGGAGGTTAAGCCATGTTAACATCAAAACAATCAATAAATTAGTGAAGGACAATCTTGTCAGAGGGCTTCCTGACAAAGAATTCCAGCTAGACGATCACTGCATTGCCTGCTTGAAGGGAAAACAACACAAAAGTTCCCACAAGCCCAAGACATTGAACACAAATGACACCCCTCTCCAGCTACTGCATATGGATCTCTTTGGTCCTACGAATGTCATGTCAATGGGCAAAAAGTCCTACTGTCTGGTGATAACTGATGACTTCTCCAGATTCTCATGGGTATTCTTCCTAAGAACAAAAGATGAAACTGCTGAGATTCTCAAATCCTATATTCTTAGGGTAGAGAATCAAAGCAATCTGAAGGTAAAGATCATAAGGTGTGATCAGGGAACAGAGTTCAAAAATCACACCTTGAACAGTTTCTGTGAGAGCAAGGGCACATGAATAGGCTCATCATGCCCTATTGTGGTGTTGATCGGGTTGAGTCGACGTCTCCTCGGCTCTGGCAAAGGTACTGTAGGAACATCGTGCTCCTGAACGACTGGGGATGCGGGTGAATTAGGCGGGGTCGACATTTCCTGTAACGGGATGAGTGAGTGCCATGTATGAGTGTAAGTGTTGTGTAACTAATGCATGTATGTGGTTAAAATCTAGTATGCATTTCCTAGTTCTCTATAACCAATGACTCTGATACCAATCTGTCACACCCCCATAATCCACTAACGGAGTTTTACCGTTAGGAGCATGACATACAAGGATCTCAGTCATTAGTTACGTTGAACGACTCTATATGAGTTTAATAAAAACCACTAGTATTGCTCATAGTCACGATGCAACAATAGAAATGAAAACACTGATTTAATGTAAGACTGCGGAAGCGAAAAGTTAAATGAAAAGCATGCGCCAAAACAGTCGCGCCAAAAATAAACAATTCAACGATAAATAAAATAAATAATCCTTGAGTTTGAAAATGATAGACTTCGAATGCATGCATGCCTTAGCTTGTGCTTGTACCTTAATGACTTGAGAAAACATGCTAAAACGTGTCAACACTATGTTGGTGAGTTCACAGGTTTCAATGTTTGTAAATGTCACACCCCCAAATTCATTTACTTAATAAATAAATTTAGGTCGTAACGATTGGTAATATTACACAACAGCGGAAACTAATTGAAGACTTCTAAATACTTGATACCATTACAAAACTAAAATGAAATAGTACATTGACTTAGAACCATATAAGTCAAAATAGACTTGAGGTTTGACGATCATGCATCTTCGGCTTCTAGGGTTTTAATCCAAATGGTTAACCTATTCCAACCGTGCCATAGCTATGTGTCACCTGAAAAACATACTTAAAATGTCAACATAATGTTAGTGAGTTCACAGGTTTAATTATTGTTATAAAAAGCAGTTTTCCTTAAAAACCTTGATGTTATATACGTGGCCATAGTATGAAACCGTTATCCCGAAAACACAAAATGGGGTTGCTGAAAGAAGAAATAGGACTCTGATTGAATCAGCAAGATCTATGCTGGCTGACTCAAAGCTGCCCCTTACTTTCTGGGCAGAAGCAGTAAGCACAGCTTGTTATGTGCAGAATAGAGTCCTTATTGTTAAGCCTCTCCAGAAAACACCCTATGAACTATGGCTCAAAAGAGTTCCCTACATTGGCTTCCTGAAGCCCTTTGGATGTCCATGTACCATCCTCATCACACATGGAGTTCTTCCTAAATTCGGTGCAAAGTCTGATGAAGGTTACTTTGTGGGTTACTCCTCTCAATCAAAGGCCTACCGAGTGTTCAATTCTAGGACTCGGATTGTGGAAGAATCTGCTAATGTGGAATGCAGGGAACATGTTGTCTGTGAACAAGGCAAAGGTCCTAACTGGCTCTTTGATATAGACTCCTTCACCCAGATATTTGAGCCTCTCCTTTTCTCAAATATGGAGTGTTCTTCTTCAAAATCAACATCTTCTGCCTCAACCTCTTCTACTGACTACAGACTGGATTTTCCCAGTCTCTACATCAGGATGAAAAGGCCATCCATTGATCCTCCATCAGTGGTAGAAGCTATTGAAGCCGGTACAGGTGAAGCCAGTACTTCCAACACCACAAGCAGCAATCTCTCTGCCCAAGAAATATTTAATGAAGCCTCCTCAATCCATGCTGAAGAGGCCTCCGATGCTACTACTGCTGACAATGTGGAACACAATGATCAGAACCTCCAAGCTCCTCTCCTCACAACTGAAGACAATCCTGATCTAAACCAAAGTAATCTTGAAGAGGGAATACGGCTGGATGTGATACCAGCACAGAGAATAAACAAAGAGCATCCTCTGGAAAACATCATTGGCCAAGTCCACACAGGTATCCAGACAAGAAGTAAGTCTCATGAAGCCAACATTTGTTTGTTTTGTTGTTTTCTATCTCAGGTGGAACCCAAGAAGATTGATGAAGCTCTCAAGCACAACAGCTGGATTGAAGCAATGCAGGAAGAGTTGCTGCAATTCAAAAGACAAGATGTTTGGAAGCTTGTTGATCTTCCACCTGGTCAAACAGCCATTGGAACAAGATGGGTCTTCAGAAACAAGCAAGATGAAAGGGGCATCGTGGTCAAGAACAAAGCCAGACTGGTAGCTCAAGGCTACACTCAAGAAGAAGGCATTGACTATGATGAAGTCTTTGCTCCTGTGGCCCGTCTGGAAGCCATCAGAATCTTTCTGGCATATGTTGCATCCAAAAACTTTATAATCTATCAAATGGATGTGAAGAGTGCCTTCCTGTATGGAAAGATTGGTGAAGAGGTCTATGTCAAACAGCCTCCAGGCTTTGTGGATCCTGCACATCCAAATAAGGTCTTAAAACTGGACAAAGCTCTCTATGGCTTACACCAAGCCCCAAGAGCCTGGTATGAAACTTTATCTGGATATCTACTTAGCAACAACTTCAGAAGGGGGGCCATTGATCAGACACTTTTCATCAAAGATGAAGGGGGAGAAATTTTGTTGGTCTAGATTTATGTTGATGACATTATCTTTGGATCTACAAGAAAGAAGCTCTGCAAAGACTTTGAAGTTCTGATGCATTCCAAATTTGAAATGAGTTCAATGGGTGAACTAAATTTCTTTTTAGGACTTCAAGTCAAACAGGTACCAAATGGAATCTTCATAAGTCAATCCAAGTATGTCAAAAGCATCTTGGAGAGGTTCAAAATGACTGACTGCTCTGCTGCAAGAACTCCTATGCAAGTGCACCATCAATTATCTCCGGATAAAGAAGGACAAGACACTGATCAACATCAGTACCGAGCAATGATAGGATCTCTCATGTATCTCACTGCCTCAAGACCAGATATCATGTTTGCAGTTTGTCTCTGCGCAAGATTTCAAGCAGCTCCAAAAGTGTCTCATCTTCAAGCTGTCAAAAGGATCCTTAGATACCTAAAGGGAGCTCCAAAACTTTGGTTATGGTATCCAAAGAATGGAAATGTCAATCTCTATGCCTACACTGATAGTGACTATGGGGGTTGTAACTTGGACAAAAAGTCCACATCAGGGGGATGTCAATTTCTTGGAGGAAGGCTCATCTCATGGCAATGCAAAAAGCAAACATGTGTCTCCACTTCAACAGCTGAAGCAGAATACATTGCAGCTTCAAGCTGTTGTGCACAGGTCATCTGGATCCAAAATCAAATGCTTGACTATGGAATAACCTTCATGCAGACTCCAATTCACATTGACAACATGAGTGCAATCTCTATCACGAATAATCCAGTGCAACATTCCAAGACTAAGCACATCGACATCAGGTATCACTTTATCAGGGATCAAGCTAAGAAAAGGAGAATTGTCCTATCCAAGGTTCACACAAATGAGCAATATGCTGATTTGTTCACTAAACCTTTTGATGAAGCAAGATTTCGATATCTAGTTGAATCAATTGGCATGATGAACTTTGAATAAGACATATCTCAATTTTTATCCTTCCTTGTAAATATGTCTATGTTTTTGTTCTTAATAAAAGGTTATAGTCAGCAGCACTTTTTCACTGCTGACAGATTTACTCTTCAGCAGCAAAGTCTTTGCCACTGATCGCTTTAAGTTATCAGCAGGAACAAGTTTCCTGCGGACAACTTTAAGGCGGTCAACAGCAACCTTTTTGCTGCGGATGAATACAACAGTCAACAGCTACCAAATCTGCTGCTGAAAGACTTAACTATCCGCAGCAACCAAGTTTGCAGCGGATAGCTCACCATCAGCAGCAACCAAGTTTGCTGCTGATGGGTAAAACAAGTCTACATTAACTTTTAACCGCGGTAAAAACTACTCTCAGTCTTTACCATGTCTGCTCGAGTGCTTTACAGCTATAACAATGAAAAGTGAAACAGGTTGTACTGTACAAGTAAGGTTGCTTTTTCTTCGTCTGCCGTTATATCACAATTTCAAACGTTCTCACAACCTCTTCATATTCAATTTCAAACCCTAAACCTATCACTTTCTCTCCCGTCCCCACAGCATTCAAAGCCCTAAATAATTAACCACCATTCAAACACCCTTCTCTCTTCCCTCCAAATCCACAACAATGGCAGGCGCAGACATAAACAACCCCAACGACAAGTTTTCCCCATATCACAACCTCACTGCATGCCTAATAAAGGGCAAGAAATCTGAAGGTTTCAACGATATGATCGACTTCCTTTGTCGGTCCAAAATCCTCCATGCCCTAACAGTCAACCCAACCATCTACACTTCCCACATGGAAGATTTTTGGAGCTCAGCCGTGTATTCTACTGAACAGGGCACTCCCCAAATCAAAGGAACAGTAGACGGCAAAGAGATAATCATCACTGAAGCAAAGCTCCGCCAACACCTCAAGCTTCAAGATGAAGGGGACGCCACCTCTTACCCAAGAGACGTATACATGAGGACCTTTGTATCCATAGGGTACACTGGGAATCAAACAGAGTATACGATAGAGAAGGCACTCATGGGTCCCAAATGGAAGTATCTCTGCCACACTCTTCTCCAATGCATATCCCAGAAGAGAAGTGGCTGGAACCAACTCAGCTCCGGACTTGCGTCGGCAATTCACGGTATGATAACTGGGGCGGGTTTCAATTTTTCTCACCTCATTCTTGAAGGTTTGAGATACAACCTTCAAGAAGGGGTGAAATCACAGTTCTTCATGTACCCAAGATTCTTGCAGGAAGTGTTTAACATTGAGCACCAAGATCTTTCAAAAACTGCAAGAATTTACTCAATTTTGGGACATAAGAACAACATTTTTCAAAGCATGAGAACAGTTTCATCAAAGTTCTTAGGGGCCGATGTTCCATTGTTGTCTACAATGTTGAACACGCAAAGTGCCCAGGGTGACAGTTCAGCAAACCCAGCTGATACTGATCCCACACCCTCCACCTCACTGCCACAAACTCAAACTACTGCTTCCTTTGATCGAACCCCTGTGCATTCTACTGAGGATGTACAGGCACATATTATACTCACCCCCAGTTTGATTACTTAACCGGAACACAGGGCCCCGGTTGCAGCCAAATATACAAGGAAGAGGGGCAAGAGAACTCCTTCTTCTCTTGCCTCCAAGGCCCAAACCCAAGCCAACATCCCTCACTCAGAATCACAACATTCTAGTGAGAATATCATAAAGGAAAGCCACACTGTTAGGGAGACTCCTTCGGAAGTCTCTCTATTAGGATTAGGATCACTTCCCGGATCCATAGAACAGCCCTTTGAGCCATTCCTATCTTCTTTGGACTTAAGTGTTGAGGAACCTGACCAAAGTGATGTACCTTCTCCAACCACCACTATCAAGGAGGTACTGATTGGTCTTGCTTCTGAAACACCCAACCCAAGTTCTTCACCCTTGAAGGTCCACTCCAGGAGTAATGAAGGAGTGGATGTGGAAGAGGCTGTCACTACTACTGGTCCATCAAATGACCAGGAGGACAGTGACAACATCTTTAAGACCTCAACCACGGCAACTCATGGTGAGGGTGTTTCCTTGGAAACTCCCCTCACTGAGAGGAATCCCAGGCGCCAAGAAACCACGGGTGATGGGGATGCTGAGGCTCGGCCTACGGCCCCATCTGGGTCCAAGGATTCCACAACTGTGGATGAGGACAGACTGAAACTTCATAACTTGGAATTGACGGCCGGGGTGGCTATGCTAGAGGCTGAAGTGTCCAAACTACGACACCAAGTCTCTATGCATGAAGCCCATCAATGCCCAACTTTATCCACTCACTCTCTTGTATCAGTAGGCACCCAAACTGATGCCTACCTGTCTACTGATGCAACCAAAAAGGGGGAGATGGTCTCTATGGAAGAAGATAAAGACAGTCTTGACGACTGGATTCAAGAGCAGGTTGTACTTCAAAGCTCACTATTCAAGCCAGCCTTTGTCCAAATTCATGACTTGCCAGTCCCAGATAATGAAGACGAAGAGACATCTGAAGACTGGAAGTTGGTCGTCAGGGCTGTCGATGAAATGCTGAATGATGTTGAAGACACAGAACAAACAAATACATCATTCAGCATCCTTCCTGAAGCAGCAGCCATCATTGGTCAATCCTCAACCCCCCAACTATTCAGATCATCAAAGAAGCTAGAATTTGACTCCATTCTAGCTTGGGGGTATGATGGATCAGCTGAGAGGTTTTGGATTGGATGGGAGTTCAGCGGAGTAGAAGAGCTGAACTGGAACTCTCTCAATGCCCTCCAAGTCCTTCATCTGCATTTAACTAACTGCATCAACACCTCAACAGATCTCTCAGCAGAACTTGCCATTGGCAGGTTCCATGACCTGATGGAGGATAATTTACCCAGGTTCCAAAGATTCCTACAAGCAGCACATCGGGTAGCTTATCCTGAATCCTCGGCGGCCACAGAAAGGAGACTGACTCCTAGCAATCTTGAAATAACAAGGAGCAGTCTTCTCAATGAAAAAGAAGTTCTGGGCCTTCGAATATTTCTGTATGCCTTCCTGGTCAAGGACTTGGACGTGCTAGGTTGGGTGAGCACTAAGTCCCTTGACCACACTCTCCTGCTCAGCAACGGCTCCTCTCTCATCATCAACACCAGGAACATCCTTCAGCTGCCCTCAGACTTCCTATTCAAGATTTTTCAGCTCAGAGCCAACATCTGCAATATTAACTCACTGGAGAGCCAGGCAATGATGGTCATCATCAAAGCCCATCTTGAAAAATAAGGACTGATTCCTCAAGAAGAGACTGTGTCAACTTCTGATACTGACTCCAACTCTGATACTCCACAAGTTGACATCACATCTGCAGCTTTTGGCACAAGATCTTCCATCAGGGATCAACTGAGGGAAATAGAAGGTCCTGAGTGTCAACTTGATGAAGACAGTGACTGTCCCTTTTCAATTCCTCAATTTGCCAATGAAGCTGAGGCAGAGATCCCAATAGCAGCATCATCATCTGCTGTTGTGATCAGTGAAGCTGAAGCAGAGGCATCCAACATAAACAAAGGAAAGGGAATCATGACTGATGAAGATGAAGAGAGGTTGCAAAAAGAGAAAAGAGAGAGGGAAGAGAAAAGAAGAAGAAGAGAAGAAGAGGAGATGGCTGACCTGAAAAAGGCTCAAGAAAGAAAAACAGCCATTCTCCTAAGAGAACAAACCATCCAGCTGTATGCTAAACAGCTGGATGAACTGAAAAGAAAGATTCCTGCAGTTGACCGGATTGAAGAAGATGCAGCTCTTGCTCTTCAACTGCAGGAACAATTCAATAGAGAAGAAGAAGAGTTGGAGAATAAGAAGAAAGAAGAAGCTAAGTTCAGGATAACCGATTCTGAACTAGCTAAAGAAATGAGGGAGGAGTGGGTAAAGACTCTAGTCTCTTAAGGTGAGGATGCAGACTACCTTGAGAAACTTTCAACCAAAGAGATTTACAGAGCCTTCATGGGTCAGCAGGGTCAATTGGCTAGAAAGAAAAAGGCTGAAGAAGAAGAGAAAGCCAAGCTACAGTCCAAGAAGACCATTGCCTTTAATAAAAGGACCCATGAAGAAAGGAAGGTCATGATTGACTTCCTTAAGGCTAGAGGAGATAGTGGAAAGAGGCTAGGTCCCATGAATTTCATGAACCTGCAAGCCCTCTACTTCAAAGTTAAAAAGGATGAGGAAGAAAGACTAGAGAAGAAGGGCTCCAAGAAAAGGGTACTTATCAAAGAAGAAGAAAAACCAAAGACAAAGAAACCCAAGCCTTCTCCCTCACCTACCTCTTCATCAGTCCATCATCCTTCCACTCTCCTCCCCAAACCTTCCACTCCTCCACCCAACAAGTCCAAATCATCCCACCCAGCTCCCTCTCATCAACAGCCTCCCTTGAAGAAATCCAAATCCCCATCTGAACCTGAAGACTCAAGAGACATAGTTGAATGGGTCTACAATCCACAGGATCACAGGTTTGAGATCTTCAAGGGGAGAACTGAAAGAAGAAGATCTACATACAGGTCTGTTGATGAGGTTCTGCAACTACCAGATTCAGACCTAAGAAGAATTTTAGAGCTGGGTGAAGCTCATGAGCCTGCAAATGAGAGTGGGAAACATCATATGCTAGCAATCAGACACTACTTCAACCCTAGCAAAGATGTGGTCATGAATATCAAACCACTCAAGTCCCACTCTCCATTTGTATCTTGGTCCTACAATGCTGATTTGGATGAGTTCACTCTGATTGATGTAAAGAAGCAGCAGATGAGATGTTCAAGCAAAGCAATCTACAAAATGCCACACAAAGACATCAAGACTCTGTCTGAACTTCCACTGAACAATCCCAGTAAGGATCCAAGAGGCTATGAGGTTGAAAGGATAGTCAGCCACATGCAAAAGCTTCAGCAGCAAAGTGATTAGAAGAATTTTGGTTGCATCAGTCTAGGGGGAGTTTGTAGAACCAAAGACTGATTGCTACCAAATTATTCTAAGTACAAATGCTGCTGATAGGCTTATCAGCAGCATTCAACACTTGTTGCTGCTGATAGGCATATCAGCAGCACTCAACACTTGTTGCTGCTGATAGGCTTATCAGCAGCACTCAACACTTGTTGATGCTGATAGGCTTATCAGCAGCATACAACACTTGTTGCTGCTGATAGTCTTATCAGCAGCATTAAACACAAGTTGCTGCTGATAGCTCTATTCTCTGAAGACCAAACGTTGCAGCTGACTATCCATGTGAAGCGCCTCTGACACCTGTCTGCAAAAGCAACTGCCACACTCCAAGCAGAAGGAACCTCACTGGTGTAACCAATAAAGGACAATGACGCGCGTCTCCAAGCATGCAAACAATGATGCCTAAGAAGACGTTTCAGTAAAGTTATCTAGATTAGCCTTTGCGTGTAATTTAGATTAATAAACAAGATCAACGGCTTGTGTTAGATCTGATCCTTAGAATCAAGGGTCTGTCTTGATTCTAAGTTACTATAAATACTGTGTAAACACTTCATTGTAAGAGTGCTTGCTGTGCTTTCATAGTGCTTCTTGATAGTGTTTTACTTGTAAACTTGTAATCTCAGAAGTTTAATACAACAGTGCATTCATCAGTATTCTTACTGTTTACTTGTTTACTTTGTTGGTTGTTATTGTTTCCGCCAATATCAACTAGAATAGAATCACCTTGTAATCTTACGATCCTACATCAACTATCTCTATTATATACATAGTTTCTAACATAGTTGGGGTTCCTTTTATCATATCACTAAGCTTCTTAGATATAAAACTCCTATCAGCACCGGTATCAAATAGAACAGAAGCGAAGTAATTGTTTAAGAGAAAGTTACCGGTGAGCACATTATGATCATATAGAGCTTCACCAGATCCTAGTATGAAGGCTCGTCCTTTCGCACCATTCCCTATATTATTGGCATTATTGCCACCATTGTTGTTGCCTTGATTGTCATTGTTACCATTGTTGCCCTAATTAGTGCCGTTACTGTTACCATTGCCATTACCATTTCCATTACCACCCATCTTCGACTGATGACAATCCCTCTGAATATGTCCCTCCTTACCGCACTGAAAAAACATCCTCTTGTGGACCCTTGCGGTCGGAATGGTTGCTTATTCTGAAGATCAACTCTACAATCTTTGGCAGTGTGGCCCATCTTGCCACACCGTTGACAACGGTTACAAGCACCGACATGGTGGTAATTTCACTTTTTGAAATTAGGAGCTCTTCCCACATAACCACCTTGATTTTGACCTGAAGAGGTCGTCTGATTAAAGTTCCTAGTATGTTCAAACTTTCGCTGCTTCTGCTTCTGGGGTTGATTAAACTGGGATCTCTTGGAGTTGGAGTTGTGATCAAACTTGCGCTTACGATTATCAGTAACTTTAAAAACTGAACCCCTAGGAGGTAGAGTCCCTTGAGTTACCGCCTGGTCAGTTAACTTGTGGGCAAGTCTGATAGTCTGCTGAATGGTAGTAGGGTTGGATGAGGTAACCATACTCTGAATCTGAGGCACTAGACCTCCAATATACAGCTCAATCCTCTTGTAATCAGGAGTCACCATATGTGGGCACATGGTAGCAAGCTCATGTGAATGAGTTGTATAAAGTTCAATTTCTGAACCTTCCATCTTTAGGGTCCAGAATTCTCCTTCCAACTTTTGGATTTCATCTCGAGGACACTACTCCTCCTTCATCATTGTCTTAAAATCCTACCACGGTAGTGCATTGGACATAGCCAAACCCAACATATGGACCAGTGCATTCCATCAAGTGAGAGCCGGGCCCTCCAAAGTTCCAGAAGCGAACTTGACCTGATTGGCCAATGGGCAGTTGCACATGGCAAATACCGATTCTACTTTTTTGAACCAACGGAGTAGTCCGACAGCTCTTTTAGCTCCACTAAAGGTGTGGGGCTTGTAGTCCATAAATGTTTTGAATGTGCATGATGGTTGCTGATTCTGCTGGCCTGGAGTTAGAAACATAATATAGGTTCAAGGTTATAAAGCTTAAGAAAGGCGCTTTGAGATATGAATTGACCTCACTAGTCAATGGTTATATCATTTACTTGCAGCATTATGTGCTACTAGAGCCTCGACCACACTATCGTTGATTAGTGCTGCCAGCTCCGCTGCTGTCATGTTGATGGTACCTCGGCCACCAGCACGGCCTCCACATCCTCTTCCCGACATTATTCTTCACATTCACAAATACAAAACAATGAGAAATATATCGCATATTAAGGATTATTTATGTACAAGTAAGGAAATACAACATCTAACATTTTGAAAATTAAATAAATTGTAAAGCTACAAAATAAATAACTCAAACATTAAACTTCTCATGCTTTTATTGAATAGGAACAACCTTACCCATCTAGGTTTGAAAAGAGAAATAACATGAACAAAGCATGAATGAAAAGGAAGGATATAATAGAAGGATTATCAAACATCCTCGTCATCGAAAGAAATGAATGATTGTGCATCGTCGATCTCCACCGGTTCCTCCTCGGGTGGCTCCTCCTCGAAGGGCTCCTCCTCGTCGTCCGAAAGTGGAACGTCTTCTGGAAATAGGGTTGCTTGTAGTTGAGCTTCTAAGTGGGTCACTCTCTCCCGAAGTCCTTCTGCAGCATGGTCTGCTACTTGAAGTTGGGCTTCCAGATGAGTCACTCTCTACAGAATCCCTCCTACATCATGGTCCGAGGTGTCCACCCTCATCTCCAAATGTGTAACCCGATCCACCAAAATGTTATGGACCTGATCCGTTGCTGCTAGTTCAGTGGTCAGATGCTCTATTTGCTTCTTGTTTTCTGCCATTTGTGGCTCCCGTTCTAGAATGCCGGGTATCTCATCAGTGGCTTCCTTCATCGCTTTTAACTCCTTAGTTATAATAGACACAAAAGTTGCAACGCTTGTTCCATGGTGCATGGCAAGCTTGGCAAAGTAGAGGATGAGGAAGTTGAACAAAAATAGGGTGATGGAACATTTCCCATCTCGATCCACCTTTGGATCATCTTCGGATATGCATTCCATTTAAGTGTTGTGTTCCTTGCTTGTGCATTACTTCGTTCACCCTGTTCCACCGAGTTGTTACTAGAACTAGTCCTATCAACGATGGTGCATGTTTAGGTCAAGACTGCACCCGTTCGACATCCAGTCGGGTTAGCCCGACTTAAGCGGGTGAGGTTTGTCAAACCGAGTAGTACTACTCAACTTACCTTGCTATGTTCATATTAACAGTCCGATGTGAGGACTTAATGATAGATGTGTACGCATAGTTAAACAAGTGATAACATATATGAATTACATAACCAAAAATGTTTACGTCATGTTTTCTCCCCCAGTTGTAAAATAGTAAAAGGGGCCGAGAAAACTCACCTGAACGCAGGTAGTATCACACAAGTATGAGATTTAGAACCTCAAGTGTTAGCCTGCACGGCTTACGTATGCCATAGAATTATAAACACATAGGTTAGGGACATATGGGATTTGTGACGACAACACGGAATGAAGAACTTCCTAAAAGAACGCTCTAATGTTTAAAAGTAGACGAACGTGTCCACGGGAAACGAATTCTTTAATTAATAATTAAGCTATATACGTTACGTGACGAATGATAAAATAATATATAATAAATATATTCGAGCGTTTTGTCATTAAATAATGACCTAAGGAAATAATATAATATATATATATATATTATTTTAGATTTTAAAAAAGTATTACAATAATAATTGCACGACCAAAATAATAATTCTATTATTTTATTCGGGAACATAAAAATGTATAATAATTATATATATATATATATATATATATATATATATATATATATATATTTGCAAACTTTTATTTTAAGTTTATTAACGTGGCGAAAATAATATTTCAAATTGGGTTATACTTTGAAAACAATTTTAATATATTATTTTATTAGTGATTTATAAACATAAATATGGGTTACGAACCAAACCCGAGCCTACGGGTTGTTTCCGGAGCTAAAACACGTTAATATATTTTTATAATAATTTAGGGATAGGTTTTTATATTAAAATAATACTAGAAAAAGCCCCAAAAATAAAATGTAGGAGCCCGGTCTCGAACCCGGGTCTCTCTCACACATGCACACAGTCTTAACCAATCTCGCCCGCTAGGGTATCGCGTCAGACACGGGTTCCAAATGGTTTTAACAATCAAACCTCGTGGGTTCTTCTCCCCCCACTCAAGCCGAGCCTAACAAGTCCCCTTAACCCACGATTTGGACCGCGATCGGATTTGAAAGCATAGGTGTTTAGTTAATCGGTTCACAACGAGCCTGTGGTTATGACTAATTTCAAAAATATCGTGTTTAGATTCGTTTAATCCGGTTTGGGAGAGTCGAAACCCTAGATTAAGAACACGTAATCAAATTGATCAATCTCGATAATAAAACCTGTTGAAATTATAGGGCTATCAATGTTTAGAGTATTGCGAATCTACTGAAGTTATTTAATTGAATTATAATTGTGTTTAGATTGGAGTTCGATTAAACCGTAATTAGATGAACCCTAGGTTCGGGATCGAGTTCAATTCGATGTTGTAAATCTGAATTAGGTTAGGGTTTTCAAAGAGTGTGGAATTCCGAATCTAAGCATATTATTTAATTGGATTGAGGTTGCGTTTTAGTTAGGGTTCGATCAAATTGGTTTATGATGAACCCTTGAATCGAGATGTTGATTAAATTGGTGTTGTAAGCCCTAATTGGTTTAGGGCTTTCATTCTAAGGATAAAGACGAAGCTATGGGTGTAGATAATTACCAGAATAGGTGTTGAATTGATTGAGATCGACTAAGATGCAGGTCCACTTGCGCGAGCTTGCACTCCGGCGACTCCGGCTTCAATTACAGAGGGTTTGACGTGTGGAGAAGCTCCAGAGGTGTGCGATTTAGATGCGTGAGAGTTCAATTTGCGAAAACAATATGAGAATTCATCGAATTTGATAAAGGGGGCGACGGTTTCGACGGTTACAACTTGATTACTCATAATTCGATTTAATTCTTGCGTAGTGATGGCGTTAATTGCTCAATGATGGTCGATTAATGGCTACAACGTGCATATCGGTTACGGATTTCAACAAGAAACGATCTTGAAGCTTGAATTTGAATTGGGGTTTGCGATTTTGACTTTTAAAAGTCAACTAAGGACAAAACAAATCGAATTTTGACTTTGCTTAGTCAACATATAGGGTTTAGGTTAATTACAGGTTTGGTCCTTGCTGTTTGAATTTAATTGTTGATAGATTTAGACCTTGGGGTTAGATTTTGTTAAATAAGTTAACATTTAACTGGATTTAGTTAACGGAGTTAAGTTTTTAACAGAATATTTAACGGGATTGTTAACGGAGTTAACATGAAAAGTCGGATTGTCACAGTAAGTCTTGTTACTTTGACGGTCACCTGGCGCATGAATCAGAATCCAACACGTAAGCCTATATCTGATTGAATCGGTTTTCTTAGCTTATAAAATGGGTTAGATGTTTCAAAAATGGGTTCACACACATGTACGAAAGAGAATTAGATTTTCACACTACTAAAGAGTTATAACCGTATGTCGGGCCTACCGGCTATTCCTCAGAAAGCACCATCGCTTATGGTCCATTCCATGTTCAAGAAGTGTGATCAGACTCTATCATTTCTCACAAGGTCATATCCGATTTTCCTGAAACAAAAACATTATACTCATAGTGAGTTTTTATTAAGCAAACAATAAACAAATCAAATATTTTCTTTCGTTTTTGACTATACAAAGCAAATATTTTTCTTTCAAACCGCAAATTCCAATTTCCCCCCCAAAAGTTTTGCTTTCAAAGGTAAATAAAGAAAACAACTATACAGAAAAGGTAAAATCTTTTTGGAAATCTTCCCGATTAACAAGTTTAAAAAGAAAAGATAATATGAACAGGGGTTACTGAAAGTTGATCATGCCGAGCTTCTCCACCAATTTCTCAAATCTGGCAGAATCAAATGCTTTTGTAAAGACGTCGACGGTTTGCTTGTCGGTTTTGACTTCAACGATTTTGATATGTTTCGTTTCGACACAATCACAGATGAAGTGATGTTTGATCTCAATTTGTTTGGTTTTAGAATGCTGAACGGGATTTTTGGTGATATGGGGAACAGCGGTGTTATCACACAGGATGGGAGTTTCATGGAAGGTGATCACGTAATCAAGCATTTGATGGTGGATCCACCTTACTTGGGAACAACAAAGGGCTGCAGCAATGTATTCAGCTTCAGCTGTGGGTTGGGAAACGGTGGATTGTTTCTTACATCGCCAGGAGACGAGGCAGTTGCCAAGGAACTGACAACCTCCAGAAGTGGACTTTCGGTCTAAGTTGCATCTCCCGTAGTCTGAATCTGAGTATGCCAAAAGATCAAACAAGTTATTTTTGGGATACCAAAGCCCAAGCTTTGGCTTGTACTTCAAATATCTTAAAATACGTTTGACAACAATTAAATGAGAGAGTTTAGGATTAGCATGAAAACGTGTACACAAGCACATTGCGAACATGATGTCTGGTCTGCTAGTAGTGAGATAAAGAAGAGATCCTATCATTGAGCGATATAGGTGCTGATCAACGCTTTCACCATCCAAATCTGGAGACAGATAATGTTGAACTTCCATAGGAGTCTTGTAAGGATGAGACTCAGTCATTTTGAACTTGGTCAAAATTTCTTTGACATACTTCTCTTGACGGATAAGAATTCCCGACTCAGACTGATCTACTTGCAACCCAAGAAAGAACTTCATTACCCCTATAGAGCTCATTTCAAACTTAGAGCGCATCACTTCCTCAAACTTTTTACATAACCGAGGATTTATGGATCCGAAAATGATATCATCAACATAGATTTGCACTAAAATGGTATCTGCACCATCTTTCCATTTGAACAAAATTTGGTCAATTGCTCCTCGTGTGAAACCATTATCAAGCATATGCTTAGATAACGTCTCATACCACGCACAAGGTGCTTGATGAAGACCGTACAATGCCGTGTCAAGTTTTTAAACTCTGTTAGGATAGCTTGGATCAATGAAACCCGGTGGCTGCTTGACATAAACTTCCTCTTGAAATTTCCCATACAGAAATGCGCTTTTGACATCCATCTGATGAACTGTGAAGTACATGTAGGCTGCGTATGCGAGAAACATTCTAATGGATTCCAAGCGAGCCACTGGTGCAAAGACATCCTCAAAATCAATTCCTTATTCTTGATAAAACCCCTGAACCACCAAGCGGGCTTTATTTCGAATCACGATTCCACCTTCGTCCTTTTTGTTACGAAATACCCAACGAGTGCCGATTGGGACTTTGTTCCTTGGAAGGTCCACCAGATTCCACACATGTAACTTGTTGAACTGTTGCAATTCTTCTTGCATGGCCTCCACCCAACTGTTTTCAAGCAAAGCAGCTTTGATATTCTTAGGTTCAACTTGAGATATGAAACAAGAGAAGAGACCGTCATTAATTGCTTCGGTGGCACTACAAGTTCGGACTCCCACATTGAGTGGACCAATGATGTTGTCTGTTGGATGATCCTTGTGAATTCTCAACTGTGGAATCGCCTCCTCTTCCAATTGATCATCCAGATTGGTAATGTTATTGTCAGAAAGGTCAACTTCATCAACAATAGGGTCTGTAGAATATGAGTATGGAGCAACATCCACTATTGGAGGAGTTTATTCCTCAATAGTTTCACTTGTTGCTACAGAGTTCGAAGAATCCAGAGTGGGTGATGAAGAGGAGCTTGAGGCAGAAGCAGAATAGGTGCCTAGGATATTCACAAACATAAGAGGATTAGCTGAGACAGATATGTTAGTGAAATCAGGAAGATTAAATGATTTAAACAAAGAATCGACATCAAAAATCCAATCAGGATCGTCCCAAGCGTCCGTATGATTGCTTTCATGCAAGTTGATATCAATAGATTCTAGCACAATCCTTCATCTTTTGTTGTAAACACGAAAAGCTCTTTGGTTAAAGGAATAGCCCACGAAGTAGCACTCATCCTCTTTGGCTTCAAACTTGTTCAGCTGATCAGAAGTATTCAGTATTGTGCAAACACACCCAAATTTCCTAAAGAAATCAATAGCAGGCTTGCGCTTGTACATAATTTCATAAGGAGTCTTGTTGCAGCTTTTGGTGATGAGAACTCGGTTCTGCACAAAACACGCTGTATTAACTGCCTCGGCCCAGAATGTGACAGGAAGCTTAGAATCAACGATCATAGTTCTTGTTGCTTCTATCAACGTACGATTTCTTCGTTCAGCTACACCGTTTTGTTGAGGAATACGAGGTGCACTGAATTGCCGAGAGATACCCTTACTTTCATAGAAAGAATCTAGAGTGGCATTCTTGAACTCTGTGCCATGATCACTATGAATAGTCTTCACAATTAGATTGAACAGATTCTCGATTTGTAACAAATGAATCTTCAAAGTCTCTGGCGTCTCATCTTTCTTTGCCATGAAGAATACCCAAGTAAACCGAGAGAAATCATCGGTTACCACCAAATAGTAAGATTTCCTTCCATGACTCATGACCCTCACAGGACCGAAAAGATCCATGTGAAGCAATTGAAGAGGAGAGTCAATGGAATTAGTGGTTTTGGGTTTGTGAGATGATTTGTGTTGCTTGCCCTTTGAACAAGAGAGACAATGTTCTATGGGTGAGAAATCTTTCAAAGGCAAACTGGTGACAAGGTTTCCTCGAACAAGGCGGTTCATTGTCTTGAAGTTCACATGTCCTAATCTCTTGTGCCAGAGAAAGGACTCATCTTCTGAGGCTTTTGAAAGGAAGCAGAATTCAATTCCTGATGGATTATTCATATCCAGATTGTAAGTATTGAATCTTCAAGGAGCACGCATGAGGATTAGATCTTTAGGAATAACCACCCCATGCTTTAAAATCAAACATTCCTTGGAGTTGAACAGGGCAGAAAAGTCTTTATCACAAATCTGGGACACACTCATCAGATTATACTTCAGCTGTGTGACGAAATTTACATTCTCCAAGCTATTTACACCGTTAGACACAGTTCCTTAACCTTCAATCTTTCCACCCCTTGGATTGCCTGCAAAGGCGACAAAATCTCCGTCCATTGGATGATAATCTTGAAATAAAGAAAAATGACCAGTCATATGTCTTGAACAACCACTGTCGATATGCCAGATATTGTCTCCAGTCCTCCTCAATTGTCCCTACATAAAATGAATCATTTAGACATTTGTACCCAAGCCATTGCTAACTTGGAACTTCTGAATTTTACAAGATGCATTTCAGAAGTCATAATCAGAATCCTCCTTTAATGTGTTCTCAAAAAGATCGTTATTCTTAATTTTCCAAATCCTTTTCGACCAATTTTTAGCATTTTTAATCCTTTTACGTCGCAAAGTTCTACTATGTTGTGATTTAGATAAAACATTTGAAGCACAATCAACTGAATTTTGAACAATAGATGGTACGTTTTCTTCTTTGAAATGATATGTAAACAATTTACATGTCTTGAAAACATGACTGGATTCCCCACAACTAAAACAAACTTTATCACATGTTGGCTTAGCCTGATAATTTTCATCACAAGATGATGAAGATGATTATGACGTTGAGACATCAGAACTAGAGGAAACTCTTCTTCAATATTTCTTTCTTGAAGGCTTTGATCTTCCTTTAATCTGAAAAATTCCAGATTGCTCATTGTTTCTTGTGGAATACCAGTCCCAACAACTCCTGCACTTTTAAAATTTGCAATACAACTCATAGCATTTACAGATTTAGGAACAAAAGGCAAAGCATTCTTAAACTTAAAAATAGCATTTCTCAAACTGTCATGCTCAGAAGGCACAGAATCAAAATACAAATTTTCAATGTGTTCACAAATATCTGGTTTTGACATGGACATATTATTATATTCATCCGACTCAAGTTCATTTAAAACATTTCTCTTACTATAACTCTCATCACAATCATCTTCGGAACCTACACAATCTGACTCTGCACAGGAAGCAAAGCTGTCAGAATCTAAAGTTTGGATAAAATCATCAGCGGATAAATTGCAAACAAAAGGTGTGGGAACATGAGGAGCTGGCATATCAGCAAATCTTCCAGACTTGGAATATGTAGGTGGGTGAGAGTTATACCCGATGCTTTCTGTGACCTTTTTATTAATTTGGTTGTCAATGATTCCAAAAAGAATTTTCTGATCCATACCCATGTGTTCAACTTGAAAAATTTCTTTTTCAGCCTTTTGAAGTCTTTTAGTTAGAATTTGATTATTATTCTTTTGTGTAGTAAGTTGTACAATCAAAGATCGGTTTTCTCAAGAAATATCATGAATTTTTTTAACAAAGTTTCTCCTTTTTAGCCACAGAATCATACATCACCTTTATATGATCTCGTTCATCGACCAAAGCCTGGTTGATGAATCTATACTTCTGAATCTCATTTAAACATGATTTAGCACTGCAAAGTCTAGACATTACCTCAGCTGGTACGGCGGTGAGATCCTTAGCTGGTTCAATCATGACACATTTCTCCTTTTCTTCAATTTCTACCGTTAGTGCCTTGTCAGCTGCTTCCCCTTCTTGATCTCCCCAATGATAGTGTCCATCAGCTTGACAGACCAGAGCTATTGAGATGGAAGTTGTAGTGGATTTGGGAGAGATGACAGCTTGCTTTCCAGCTGAATTCTTCTTCTCATGCTGCTCCTTTGATGATGGCTCCTTACAGTTCCTTGCAAAATGACCCAGCTGGTCACAATTGTAGCATCTCAGCTTCTTGATGTCAAACCCCAGAGTCTTTCCTTGCTTGAATATTTCCATACCAGTCCTCTTGATGAATCTTTTGGCTCTTAGAGTCAGCATAGCCATACACCAATCAATATCCATCTTTTCCAAATCATCCGGGTTGATCTGCTCCAAGTCATCAGGTTGAAAGCTGACAGGTGTTAAGTTTCCAGAAATTAGGGCATCATAACATGACATGAAAGCAGTCATGATTGGCAGATACTCACCGGGAATCATAGTGGTTGGCTTCTGAGAGTTGGATGAAGGAGTAGGCTGAACTCCAGAAATCGAAGGTGGGACATCAGTTTGAAAATAAGTCATTGTGGTTTTGTTGGATGAAGTGGAGGAACTTTGACCTGCAATAAGAGCTGTGTTTCCAGATTGATTAGTTGGGGTGACTGCACCCTTCTTTATCTCCAGCTCTTATGAGTCCAAAATGCTGAAAAGTTCTTGCTGTGACAGGTCGCTTAGCTTTTCACTTTTCTTTGATCATAATCCGGTACATATTCCATTCCTCGGGCAGTGAATCAAGCAGCTTTTTGTTTAACTCAACAGTGGGATACTCAGTTCCCAAAACTTTCAACTTAGAGACAATGCTTGAGAAACTGTTGATCAATTCAGACATGGGTTCACCAGGGACACTGCAAAACATTTCATATTGCTTCTTGATTAAATCCCTCTTGCTTTCTCTAACCTCAGCATTTCCCTCATACCTTGTACATAAAGCAACCCAAAGATCTTTGGCAGTGGTATACTAAGTAAATATGTTAAACACATCCATAGGAAGAGCCATAGCAATAGATCCATAAGCCTTGTTATCTCTAGCAATTAAGGTTATATCCTTATCACCATATTCAGACACAAGCTTGGGACGTTGAACATCAGCAGTGGTAGTAACTTGCTTGTGTGGACCATCAGTGATTGACTGCAAAAGAGTGTGGTCATGGAATTGAAAGAAAGTCTTCATTTTCTTGGTCCAGTCATCAAAATCTCTAGTGGACACCAAGACAGGTGGTTTGTTTCCTCCAACATACTCATTGGAGCTTGAAGTTGCCATAATCTCAGAAAAAGAAAGTCAAACAGTAGCAAGTTTTGGGTGGACAGGGTTAGTCGAAACAACTCGTTTCGATAGAGAAAAAGCTGATCGAAACTCCTAGTTTCGATAGAACAAAACTTCCTCAAACTTCTAGTTTCGATAGTGAAAACAGAGACCAGAAACAACAGGTTTCGATGAAGAAGACTTAGTAGAAAATCCAGCAAACTCAGTAGAAACTACAAGTTTCAATAGAAACTAGTTTCAATTGTCCAGTAGTTTTGGGTGATCAATCTGCAAAGGTTAGTTTCGATAGTACAAGACAAAAAGCTAGTTTCGATGATACCTTCTCCAGAAAAAAAAGTACATACAAGAAGTATCAATGACCAACTAAAAGTAGAAAATGTCTCCTAGTAGTTTCGATACCTCCTTCTTCAAGCTTTAGCAGACTCCATTGATGAAAAGCTTCAATAATCAATAACGAAGAAACAACAATCCAATCCAGCGAAAAGCTTCCAAATAATCTTCTGGACACAAATCAATCTTCAGATTCGAGAAACTCAAAGAAATAAAGTCAAAATCAATGAAACAGTGCTTCCAAAACTCCGATGCAGAAAACTTCAATAATATGCCGAAAACACCTAAAATCGATCAAAATAACCTGAATACACTAAAAAATCAAGAGCATAAAGCTCTGATACCAATTGTAGGTCCAGATTTCAATCAGAAATCAATCAACAGATTGATAACACACAAGCGGAATCTGTGTGTATGGTGGTGAAACAGATGGTAGAAACAGAATTGGTGAAGATAACAGCTAACCACACACAGAATCAACACAAAAGGATGTGAAAAAGTACGAACAAAGCATTAAACAAATGTAAATTGTATTGATTCTTCAAGAACAGTAAAAGAGAGAATTCAGGGTTACAGCCGCTACTCACACCCTAGAAATTCTCAAACTAGGCTATTTATAGTAAGTTGACCGGCATCGAAACTATGCTCACCGAAACTACTAGTTTCGGTGAAGAATTTACAAGTGTGATAAGCCTGTCGAAACTAAACTATCAATCGAAACTACTAGCTTCGATTGAACAAACCTCAATCGAAACTAAGTTGTTTCGATGGCGTAGACTTAGAAAATAAAACAGGAAATTACATGAAAATGAAAATACAAGTAAATAAACTAACTAGCAATGTTCAAAAAGAAATACATTGATGACAACAACTTACACAAAAATAAGACTCTACAATATATAAGTGTTCCTGTCATGTTGTCAGAAGTGGCGTTGTTTGTATCATGTGAAGTTTTATGTTATTTTGACCTTGACCAATGTTTGTGAAACCACTTGTCCAGTAGCGTTTTTTGAACATATTAGACTTCATCCTAAACAAGTTTTGATCATCAAATTCTCATCATTCTCATTTCAATTGATGCATTCCATCTTTAGAGTTCAAAACATTCAGCGACAGGTTTCTCCTTAACCCACTAAATCATTCATGCCTAGCCTTGAGTATCATACCTAAATCTTATCGATTGTACTCCTCAAACCTACAGTCAAAGCTCGTTGAGGTTCTAAACGTGGATCTGAGTTCACCTGTGAACGCGAGACCAGATGAAGCTCAAATACCCATACCTTTTCCAAAATCCTGTAGCCTCTACTTGTTGAATTTCGGGACGAAATCCCCTTAACTAGGGGAGACTATAACATTTTTGCTTTTTGTGTAATTGTAACGTTTAGCGTATTCATGAATCTATATCATTCGGAATCATTATATTATCCTATTATACTTCAAACAATTCAATTTAGTACTTTAGTATGTTAATTAGTGCTTGCACATCTCCGTTTGCCTTCTAAACCTACGTTTACTTCGTATCATACAAACTTTCATATTTTGACTATCGTATCATACCGTCAACCACGTCAAACTAAATTTTTAATGATGTTCTATAATCTTAGAGCATTCATTTCTAGTTTAGCAACAACTTTTATTTTTTTAAACTTTCCATAAAAAGCTTCCGTTTAGCGAGAAAACTGAAAATTACGCGTATGAAACTTTTCGGGTCAAACCATGGATCATGAGTGCTCCATAGCCCATACCCATCAAAATTTTCGAAAACTCAACCCCCTAAACCCCCATTCTTTTTTGGCTAAAACCTCCCTAGGAATATTCCTTTTCTTGGAGAACACTTGTTACCATACTAAACACCTCATAATCCAACCTATAAATAGACTCCTTATGTCCTCCTTTAATCCTCACACCTTGAAACGATTTTTGGAGCTTTTTCCTGGTAATATTGGTGTCATTCTCAGCCTCTAAATCCCTGAAAAAAATCGGCCAAGAAGAAGAAACAAGTAAGTTGTTCTACCGAGTCATCTTTCCATACTTTCGTTCTTGTATTCATTCTATTCCATCTACTTCTATTCTTTTATTATTCTAACATCATGATCACTTGATCATGATGAATCTTAACCTTATCATATATTATCAAATACTCTAATCAAGCTAACTAACATAATCAATCGATCATAGGATCCCGTTTGCAATTACGGCTATGCCGCCGCATTATGTGAATCCTCCATATGTTCTTTGGTAATAGTGTGATCTGCCGATACCTTAGAATGTATGGGTTAATATAAACACACTGTATCTGCTATATATTAAAGCTACATACATCATTCTAATTTTTATTTACTCGTTCGGTAACCTTAAAACCCTAAACGGTCCAATTAAGTTCAACCGTTGATTTTGGACTGAAAATGTGCTGACTTTAACTAAGCATAACTTGATTATAATTAATCGAAACTAAGAAAAGTCAAATTCCACGACGTAGTTCGTCGAATTTTCATTCCAACTGTAATTGGCTCGTTTTCTAATTCAAACGTACGAATCCGTAGTAGCCAGAACAGCACAGAAACCTTTTTTAGTACCCTCTATGTTGATTGACCGTTTTGACTATGATCCGAGTTCCTTTTGATTGAAGATATGTTGGAGGCTCTTGTGGTCGGTAAACACCACACATTTCATGCCATAAAGGTAGTGTCTCCAAATATTCAATGTGAAGACGACCGCACCCAGCTCAAGATCGTGCGTCGTATAATTCTTCTCTTGGATTTTAAGATGTCTTGATGCATAAGCGATCACCTGGCCTCGTTGCATAAGAACACAACCAAGACCATGGTTTGATGCATCACAGTAGACAACGAGACCATCATTTCCATCATGAAGGGTTAGAATAGGGGCATTGCACAGCTTCTGTTTGAGAGTTTGAAACGCTTCTTCTTGATTTGGTCCCCTTTCATAAGGTTTACCCTTATGTGTCAAAGCAGTGAGAGGGACAAAAATCTTGGAGAAGTTGGAGATGAATCGACAATAATAACCCGCTAGGCCAAGGAATGAACAAACCTCGGTAGGGGTTTTAGGTGTACTCCAATTCTTTACGGCTTCGATCTTAGTAGGATCCACATGAATTCCATTTTCATTGACAATATGACCCAAGAATTGAACTTCATTTAACCAAAATTCACATTTGAAGAATTTAGCGTAGAGTTGTTCTTTCTTCAACAGGTCTAGAATCAACCTAAGGTGTTGCTCATGTTCCGCTTTAGTCTTGGAGTAGATCAGGATGTCGTCAATGAAGATGATTACAAATTTGTCTAAATATGGCTTACACACATGGTTTATGAGGTCCATGAAAACCGTAGGTGCATTGGTTAGCCCAAAAGGCATAACCATAAATTCGTAATGACCGTACCTTGTACGAAAGGCAGTCTTTGGGATATCTTCATCATGCACACGAAGTTGGTGATAACCGGATCTAAGATCAATCTTTGAGAAACAGGTTGAACCTTGAAGTTGGTTAATCCTCGGTAATGGGTATCGGTTCTTGATGGTAAGTTTGTTGAATTCATGATAGTCAATGCACATCAGGAATGAACCGTCTTTCTTTTTGACAAATAAGACAGATGCACCCCAGGGTGAATGACTTAGACGGATGAAACATTTATCGGCAAGTTCTTGGAGTTGGCTTGCAAGTTCTTGCATCTCTGATGGTGCAAGTAGGTATTGAGCCTTAGCTACAGGATTAGCCCCGGGTACAAGGTCGATACGAAACTCCACTTGGCATACGGGCGGCAGACCGGATAGATCTTAAGGGAATACCTTGGGGAAATCTCGAATGATTGGAATGTCTTGAATCTCTCTCCCTTTGTCCTTCTTTTCCACAATGTGTGCCAAGAAGGCTACATACTTCTTTCGTAAGTACTTTTGGGCCATGGTGCAAGACATGAGTTTGAGTCGACTATTAGGCATCTCACCAAAGATTCGCAACGTGTCACCCGAAGGAAGAGGAATTCGAATGCATTTCTCAAAACAAACGACTTTGCATGGTGGTTGGATAACCAATCCATTCCTACGATGATATCAAAGCTTCCCAATTGCATCGGTATGAGGTTGACTTGGAAAGTGTGTTCGTTAAGCTTAAGAGAACAATCGCGGATAATAGAGTCAATTGTGATGGGATTTCCATCCACTACTTCAACGGTAAAGGTTTTCTCTAACTTAGTTCATGTTTTTGCAAGTAATGGTTCAAATTTGTGTGACACAAAACTCCTATCAGCACTGGTATCAAATAAAATGGAAGCATATTGGTTATTGACGAGAAACGTACCATTCACAATATCGTTGTTAGCTTGCGCTTGATTGGCGTTTATATTAAAAGCACGCCCACGGGCACCACCTTGATTTGCATTAGCCACCCTTGGGTAACGATCTCGGGAGTGGTTTGGGTCACCACACTCGTAGCAAGCGCGCCCATGAGCAATGGCTGGCAAAGCTTGGTTGGCAGCTGGTGGATAGACTCGGTTTCCTAGATTGGCTTGCAGGAGCTCCAGCTCGGTAAGTGTTAGCCACATGTCCATATTTCCCACCACTTGTACATAGACGGCACCGTACAATCGGGTAGTGATGATACTTGTAGGTGTTACATTGGGGATTGACGCTTACATATGGCCTTCTGTCAGGATTCTGAGCCACAGGAGCAACTTGGGTGATGGGTGTAACAGGGGTAATGACGACAAAGTTCTTAGCCTTGCGCTTCTTATTATTGAAAAAAGTTTCGGGCTTGACCACCTTGGTCGTTTCAGATGGGGTTGCTTGGTCACTGAACTTCTTCGTAACATTTCTTGTCAACGTACCCGCCTTCACATGGTTGTCAGTTAACGTGGCGGCTAGGCGTATAGCGTCTTCAAGAGTGGCGGGGTTTCTTCCCAACACCGTGTCTTGGATAATCATAGGTAGTCCCCCTATGTACTTCTCAATACCCCGAGATAGAGGTGTGACCATGTGTGGCACCAGGAGACTTAACTTATGGAAACGAGTTGTGTAGACCAAGTTTTCACCACTGTTTTGGGTAAGATCCCAAAACTCAGCTTCCAGCTTCTTCATTTCGTTCCGAGGACAGAACTCCTCAGTCATCAGCCTCATCACATAATCCCACGGCAAGGCCATTGCCATATCAATACCGCGGTTCCTTTTCTCACCGTTCCACCAAGTGAGCGCCCGTTTTTGGAAGACGCTCGTAGCATAACGGACTCGAAAATTGTCAGGGCAGTCGCTGTTGAGAAAAGTGTTTTCAATGCCTTCAAACCACTGAAGGAGACCTGTAGCGCCCTCAGTACCACAGAACTTGATGGGGTTGCACGAGTTAAAGTGTTTGAAGGTGAATTGGGGCGGGTTAGTACCACCATCACCACTAGTAGCACTACCACTATTGTTGTTGTTTGCCTAAGTGAGTTGGTTCACAAGTTAGGTAAGGAGAGCAGCAAGATCATTGTTGTTGTTGTTGTTGTTGTTAGTCTCATTGGCACGATGGGGAGGCATGCTATAGAAGAAACAACACAAGGGTAAGAATAATTATATTTGGGTTGTATTCTGTTGGTAGTATAACCATTTGAATACTATGACTTATCAAGGTTATTTAAATTCATGTAACTTTCGGGAAGACATGCTTTAGCCTATAAGTGAACACTCATCCCGGGAGTTCCTAGGAAAGTATACGGGTCCATCAGTTGATTTGGATTTATATGAAATGCTTTCCTAGATATAAAACCCAGAATACAGGTGTCACCCTTCCAGATTGCACATGTTCCCTACTAATTATTAGAATTCAAAGCCTTGACGAGGTTTAAGGATTTTGATGTTGACATAGGTGGGGGTAAGAAGGATAAGAGTCTTAGGATAGAAGTACTAGTAAGTAATCCAACAAGTAAGGCATCAAGTAGTTTAACACATACCATGTAGTAGGTAGCATGACATAAAATGGGGCCTTAAGGTTATAGTCTAGGTTATGGGTTTCTAATAACCTAATTCCCTATAACCATGACTCTAATACCAATCTGTCACACCCCAACTGACGGCGGGACACGTAGACTGTTCGTAAGCACATGATCATACTAAAGTTGCATATTTCATTTAATTCAAATTCATAACAATCGTTTTCTCAAAACAAGACAAACATAGAACAAAGTACTTCAAACAAAGTTTGATTTATGAACTAGGCTTTGTAACTTCCTACGTGATGACTCTTGAATCTAACTCTCAGTTGTTAGCACCTGAAACATAATGAAAACAGAGTTAACTAAAAAGTTGGTGAGCATACATAGGTTTTAGCACAACAAGTGTTATCAAAAGTTTTTGTACAATTCATATGATGCATGGATTAATTAGGCAATTATGGAGAACCACTTAAGTTTAAACTAGGGTGCACACTGATTGGCATAACGCAACAGTTATCCTTAAGTGTTTTCTGTAACAATCACCCTAACCGGGTGGGTTGGTCAAACTCAACAGATCTATCATTGTATATCGTCGGCTTGTACAGAGTTAATGATTGCACTTGCACTATGCACAAAAGTATGTAAATGTTGTTTGCATAAATAGTGTTCAAGCATAAGGCACAAATTGCACACATGATCATAATGTTTGAATTGTAATAATTGCAAGTAGTTTGAAAGTAATCATGTTTCACCCCAAAGATGTAAAAGTGAAAAAAGGGGGCTATGTAAACTGACAGTAGGTTTGTAGCTTGAATGCACAAGTACGGGTAATTGAACAAGTCTTTTAGCTAACCACAAAGTTAACCTATGTTTGAATAACTTATACGTATCAATGTCATGTTCAAAAGATTAATGTGTAAAGAAATTGGACTAGTTTGAATGGTGTGTATTTATTTGTTGTAACAATACGTTTGTTAATAATGAAATAATATGCTCGTTTAATAAAGGAATGATATGTTTGTTAATAAAAGATTGAATATATGAGAGTATATATATATAATAATATATATATATATATATGTTATTTTTTTTACAAATAAGTGTTCGGCTATTATTTATTCAAATATGTAAATAATTATTATAATGACTCAATTAATTAAATAGTTAAATTAATTCTTTATTAAAATAAATAAATGATAAAGAGCCATAAATTGTTCTAAATAATTAGGTATTAATAAAATAGCTCATATGGTTTTTATATTAATTAGGTATATAAATATTTAATAAAATTTATTGGTTTTTAACTCTCTAAAATGGTTAAACAATTAATAAAAATCATTAGGTTAATAATTTAGTTCATAAAATATACCCGAGCATTGGGAGGTTTATAAAATAATTTTTATAGGAAAAATTGGATTGAAAATGGGTTTAAAAGTGACTTTAAAAATTAATGCAAACCACGGGACTCGAACCCGGGTCTGCTCAGTGAACATGTAATGCGCAAACCACTAGACCAATGGCCTGGTAGTGGTCAAAGGGGGTGTTTGAATGGCATAAACAGAAGGGCAAAGGAAGCCGGGTCCCATGCGTGTTAAAAGAAGGGAGTGAGGTGCTGGGCTGGACTCGAACCCGTGACCACCGCCTTAACAGTTAAGTGCTTAAACTGGTGGACCTAGGCATATGCCATGGTTATGAACCGATGCCAAATCCTTTTAACACCTAACCCGTGATCATCTCCTTCCCCAAATCATCCCCGTCCCAAACCCTAGATCCAATTCCACTCGATTCGTACCCGATCGAATCCGAAACGATGGGGCTTTCACTCAACACATCAAAACGAATCTATGGGTATCGAATTTACCTGAAATGATTACGGATTGAGGGAGAACGATTAGGGGGCCGGCGTCGGATTTCTTGAGCTCGTCGGAGTTCTGGGGGATGAATACGATGGGTACAGAGGTGTAGAAAGTTTTTAGCATCTGTAATGAAGGTGTAGGTTCGATTTTGTAGGCCGATATCACGTTAAATGCTCGAATTGATTATGGGTTTGATTAGGAACGGTTATGGGTCGATTGGACGCAAATTCATTAATTTTTGATGTAATTGGTTCGTTATAGATGATTAGAACGGTCGCACGAAGCCTTACTAATGATTGATTACAGTTTAAATGCTCATAATCAAGGAATTTATGAACGAATTTGAGGGTTTGAGCTCGGTTTGACTTTCAAAAGTCAAACCTGCGTGATATTGGGTTTAAAAGGTTCAAATTGAGGGGTCCAATGCCTTCAAGGGGGGTTCATTTGCTAAAGTGGGGTTCAAACCTAGTTCGTTTGTTTTAATTCTTTTGTTTGTATAATTAGTTTTATAAGTTCTATAAAGTTAAAACTGTAAATTTGAAATGTTTTATAAATTGTCAAACCTATTATTTTTTTTAAATAAAATAATTATTTAAATGGGTTACTTAATGCTATATACATACTTTGTCTTGATTTATAAAGTGTATAATATATATATTGAGGATTAATCAACTCACATCTATATATATGCTTATATGATTATACAAGAGTGGAATCTAATTAAATATTGCCATGTTTTGTTAAAAAAAATACATTGCCATGCATTTATACCTAACCACATTTATTCATATGCGTCGTAATGTAAATTAAATTTCTAATTAAATGAAATAAGTATATGTATATGTAGATATATTTAATCTTAATGATGTTGAAATATGAATGCACCATTTGTAATTAGTGTAACACCATGAAATGATATTGAAGTTATATTATTGCACCATTCAAAGTATGAGAAAAACCCTAGATGTTACACTGGTTCACAATGATCATCCCACCGACAACATCATTGGTCCACTCAACGTGGGACTCTAAACTCGAAGTGCCACTGAAGCTATGAATGACTGTCTCTTCACTTGTTTCTTTTCTCAAGTTGAACCTAAGAATATCAAAGCTGCATTACTTGAGAACAGTTAGGTGGGGGCCATGCAGGAAGAATTGCAGCAGTTCAACAAGTTACAACTATGGAATATGGTGGACCTTCCTAAGAACAAAGTCCCTATTGGCACTCGTTGGGTCTTTTGTAACAAGAAGGGTGAAAGGGAATCGTGGTTCGAAATAAAGCCCACTTGGTGGTTCAAGGGTTTTTATCAAGAAGAAGGGATTGACTTTGAGGAAGTCTTTGCACTAGTGGCTCGCTTAGAAGCCATCAGAATGTTTCTCGCCTATGCAGCCTATATGGACTTCACAGTTCATCAAATGGATGTCAAAAGCGCATTTCTGTATGGAAAGGTTCAACAGGAAGTTTATGTCAAGCAGCCACCGGGTTTCATTGATCCAAACTATCCTGAGCTAATTTACAAACTAGACAAGGCATTGTACGGTCTCTATCAAGCTCCTCGTGCGTGGTATGAGACATTATCTAAGCATCTGCTTGATAATCGTTTCACACGAGGGGCAATTGACCAAAATTTGTTTAAACAAAAGGATGGTGCAGATACCATTTTGGTGCAAATCTACGTTGATGATATTATTTTTGGATCCATAAATCCTCGGTTGTGTAAAGAGTTCGAGGAAGTGATGCATTCTAAGTTCGAAATGAGCTATATGGGAGAAATGAAGTTCTTTCTTGGTTTGCAAGTAGATCAGTCTGAGTCGGGAATTACTATCCATTAAGAAAAATATGTCAGAGAAATCCTGACCAAGTTCAAAATGACTGAGTCTCATCCTTACAAGACTCCCGTGGAAGTTCGACATTGTATGTCTCCTGATTTGGATGGTGAAAGCGTTGATCAGCACCTCTATCGATCGATGATAGGATCTCTCATGTATCTCACTGTCAGTAGACCCGACATCATGTTTGCAATGTGCTTGTGTGAACGCTTTCAGGCTAATCCTAAACTCTCTCATTCAATTGCTGTCAAACTTATTTTAAGATATTTGAAGTACAAGCTAAAACTTGGGCTTTGGTATCCCAAAAATAACGTGTTTGATCTTGTGGCTTTTTCATATTCAGACTACAGGGGGATGCAACTTAGACCGTAAATCCACTTCTGGGGGTTGTCAGTTCCTTGGCAACAGCCTTTTTTCCTAGCAATGTAAGAAACAGACCACCGTTTCCCAATCAACAGCTGAAGCCGAATACATTGCCTCAGCCCTTTGTTTTTCCCAAGTGAGGTGGATCCACCATCAAATGCTTAATTACGGGATCACATTACATGAAACCCCCATCCTTTGTGACAACACCGCCGTTCCCCATATCACCAAAAATCCCGTTCAGCATTCAAAAACCAAACATACTGAGATCAAACATCATCCGTGACTGTGTTGAAAAGAAACATATCAAAATCGTTGAAGTTAAAACCGCCGACATCTCTATAAAAGCCTTTGATTCTGCCAGATTTGAGAAATTGGTGGAGATGCTTGGCATGATTAACTTTCAGTAACCCTTGTGCATATTGTCTTTTCTGTTTAAACTTGTTAATCGGGAAGATTTCCAAAATATTTTATCTCTATGTATAGTTGTTTTCTTTATCTGTTTTTGAAAGCAAAACTTTTGGGGGACAAATTGGAATTTGAAGTAAGAAAAGATTTGCTTTTTATAGTCAGAAAGAAAAGAAAATATGTGCTTTGCTTATTATTTGCTTAAGAAAAGAAAATATGTGCTTTGAAAAGATTTTCTTTCACAGTTTTATTGAATCAATACACATTTGAAGTTCATTCAACTGTTGTTCTTACAATTTCATATCATTTTGTGTTGATTCTAGTATGTTTAGCCGGTTTATCATCACCATTTCTGTTTTTTACCTCTGTTTCACCACCATACACACAGATTCCGCCCGTGTGTGTGTGTAATCGATCTGTTTGAGTGATTTTGTCTAAAATAAGGACATACAAATATGGAGAAAACCTAATGATCCTTGGAAAAAAGCTGATGAAGTACTAAAATCTTGTGTTGTGTTTTTGCTTCCCTGTGAAATATTTTCTAAATAATATAAACTTCGTTTTGTTTTATTCTGTGTACAACTAGGGTTGGAATACGAAAAGGTCCTAGTTTCTTCGTAAATTCGCACCAGCTAACTATCACAACTCAAAACGAATGAAACAATTATAGAAAATAATGAGGAAATTGAAAGCTCAACTTCCAGGAGCCTCGGAGAAAATGGAAACCCTAGTGTTCCCTATAATCCTTCTATAAGTTTTAATTATGCTCCTACTGCTGGAAGCTATAATATCACTCCAATATACTCACATAATTTTCATGAAGGATATACTGAAATGCCTTTGGAAAATATATGTGATCCAGGAGAAGAAGAACGAGCTGATTCTAATAAACTGTACGTTCCTTACAATGAGACTGTTCCTTTCCCTGCTCCTCATATAAATGAGAATGATCGGGAAGTGAAAGGGAACAAATGTTGTTAAACCGAATACCTGAGCTGGAACAAGAAAAATCTGAAGTTGAAACTCGGAATGCTTTGTTAGTTCAAGCTCTTAAAGAAAAGAATTTTATGAATCTTTAGAAACAATGATTTCTACATGTATTATCTTTTGTATATATGTTATCAATAAAAAGTTTCGTTTTTAATTCCAATCTTGTTTCTTTAATAGCATGTCTAAACAAACTGGACCTTCTTGTAATACGAGAGGAAATAGTAAACAGGCAGTGATTGAAAACGCTGCTGAAATCCCTGATTCTCGTAAAGAACTTCAGAAACTGATTGAAGAAGGAATCAATGATTCTCTTCCAATGATATTTACCAACATGGAAAAGAGGCAAGCAGATAAAATATCTGTTCAACCATCAATTCCAAAATCTATCCATTCTCAACCCATGACTCAACATACCCGAACTATCACTCAATCCAAACTTGCTTCTCCCAAACCTAAAGGTTCTGCTACTCACCCAACCAAGAAGACTGAAAGAGAAGAATATTACCATAATTCTTTTGAAGATGAAGGAATGGGTAATAATTATGGTTACCTAGAGAAAAAAGAGGAAGATGGTGGGCTGTACATACAAGATGTTCTAGGATTGCAAGCCCTATAACTTTTCTGGAAAGGAAGGATGAATAGCCACATTTAGGTGGATTGAAAAGACTGAATCTGTGCTTGCCATAAGCAAATGTGTCGAGGAAGATAAAGTTCTTTAGGCTTCCAATCTGTTCAAAGATCAAGCCTTAGAGTGGTGGAATAAAATTATTGTTTCCAAAGGAAGGGATGCAGCCTATGCTATGGGCTGGAATGCCTTCCAGACAAGAGTGGAGAAGAAGTATGTTCCCCAGAATGAAAGGGAACAGATCGAAGGAAAATTTTTAAGTCTTAAGATGATTGTAACAAATCATTAGGAGTATTCGACTAAACTCCTTGTGACACCCCCGCTAAATCGGAAACACAGGAATGTAACAAAATATTGGATATTGCGAACACATAGTGTATTTAGAGAATCATAAATTACATCATCCAAATGTCTGAGATGTTTTTAGGAAAATTAAATTGAGTACAAGTTGAAGCTCTAAGTTAAAAAGTCCTTACAAGCTGACTATATGCATAGGTCTTCTAAGGTACTCATATTTCTGCAATTGCTCACCGGCTTGACTATTTCTTGCCTGAAAAACATGCTAAAAAGTGTCAACCAAAAGGGTTAGTGAGTTCGTAGGTTTGCGACTCGAATAAATAGTTTCAAACATGTAATAAAATGATTAAGAACAATTTACAATGGTCTATAACCAAACCTATTGACCTGAAATGCCCCTGTATGTTAATGCCTTATCACAAAACATTAATGTAACAATTCTGATTTCTCTGTATTGGTTTTAATACAATAAACAACGTTTCAACTTCAATCCTAGTGCAATGCTTTGTATTATCCTTATAAACATTAAAATCCAAAATTTCACTCAATACAATGTGTGATTTTTTTACATATACACAAACATACATTTTATTAAAATAACTTCAAATTTAAAGGGATAAACATTTTTATAATTTTACTCCATATATATAAATAAAAAATATATAACTCATGTTTAAGCATAATTACATCCAAAAGTTATTTAATTTAATTTTATTTTGTTTAAAAACCAATACATATATGTATATTAAAAATTAAAATAAACTAGTTTGAACCCTTTTATCAATTGAATACCCTTGAAATTGGACCTTTTGATACCAATTTTGACCACATTCCTCACTATTTGACTTATATTGACTTTAAAAGTCAAACCGCCTCAAAATTCTTGCATTTCGGGACTGATTTCGATCAATCCCAGTCGATTTGGACTTTCCATGATTACTTAATCAAATATCGACCCGTTTCAAGCTCTATTGTCATCCCAATTCGAACGATTACGCGACTTAATTCAAAACTTAACAGTCTGACTTCTTGGAGTCAAACCGAGCCCAAATCATTTCCAAATTAGGTGATTAAACGCGTTTTAGAGCCCGTAAATCACGCCTTAATTGATTTCACATGTATTCAGTCCCAAAATATGACTCGATTCAGCATCAGGCATTCGAATTCACGCGTAATTGGTGCCTAACAGTTGTCATATGCGAGACCAAATCAAATCGAGCCTTTAAGGCGAAGTCAATCGAATTAAATCATTCCCTCACCTTCGCGCATCCCCTTACAAACTCTCTAAACCCTCTATCGACCTGCATTACATTCATGGACCTCGATCGAGCACCAAGCACACCGCATCTGTCACTTGAGCCGTTTGCACTCATTACCCAATCAAATCAAGTAAGTCCTATCTCGATAGCTTTGTTTTTACATGGAGACCAAAATCCCTCTGTCAATTTCATATGACAGAGGGCATCAAACCCAATTTCTTCTCCAATTCATGACCGGCTCATACGGGTTGCAGATTGGGTTTCTGGTTTGATCCATTTAACGTATTTTGATTAGTGGGTTTCATGTTTATATCAGTGAAACCACCTGGTCCGGCCAGTAATCCACTGCACCGCCGAACCAGGTGGCGTGGGTTCGAAACCCACCATTAGCGGCCTTTTTGCTTATTACATATACCAGACCCAACCCCCTTTCCAGTTGATGTTTAATCCTTTTCTAACCGGTTTAATAATAAGGATTAGTCCCTTGGTCCAGTGGTTGAAGTGTTGGCCTCTCACAACAGCCACCCGGGTTCGAGCAAGGTGGACTTCTTTATTTTTCTAAAATCGTTTTGTTTACACCAATTTATTTTATAAAAATTATTTTATAAAACCCAATACCAATTGTGCAATAATAAACAAATTTTAAATAAGGACAATTATTTTTACATTTTAAATGATTTTAAAACCTTATTTTCAACACAAAAATCAATTAAGATTTAATTTAAATGGTAATTCTTAAAACAAAACATTTGGTATACTCCTTTAATTTATAGAAAATTTTGGTAAGATCTTTATAGATCCATTATCATCTTTGTAAAGAACTTCATAAAACAAAAACTATAAAATCAATTTCTATTAATTACATATATTAGGGTTTAAACACTCTTTAAACAAATAAAACTTTTCTAAATAAATATATAATTACAATTTCCATTTTCCTAAAAGAACATACTATTTTAATAATAAATAAATAAATTTATTTATTTAGATTAGTTACCCCCACATTTATAATTCATTTAGAGTTTAAATTATATTTAAATAAATAAAAAATCCACACTACTTTTAAAGACAATATTTCAAATAAATAAATAAAAAGAATTTATTTATTTAATTAATTTATTTATTTGAATTAAACTCTAAGTCATTCATTATTTTTATTATAAAAATCATATTTACTTTGAAATTACATTTTACAAATACGAGCACAAACATACATGAGATAACACAAACCCTTTTGTACAAATCCCCACACATCAAATCATGTTGAACCTTAGACATTGCTTTAGATAATTGTGCATAACACTAATTAGATACATGCAATACACTTATAGGTTGACATTGTGACCAAAACTAATCTCTTGTGCTACCTATTGCTCGTGCTATCTACCACTAGTGCAAGTGAGTTTACATAGCCCATTTTTTTTTCATTTTTACATACTTTGGGGTGAAACATGACTTTCATTGAAACTATTTGCAATTACAACATATACAATTCTACATTATGACTATTTGTGTAATTTATGCTTTTGTGCTTGAATGCTATGAGTTGAACTACATATACATGACACACTCGTACAATCATTAACTCAGTACAAGCCAACGGTAACATTGTTAGATCTATTGTGTCTAACAAACCCACCCATGTAGGTGATTATTACTGACATTACATCAGGATAACATGTGTTGTTATGCCTTACATTAGGATAACCTGCGGGTTATGCCCTTCAGTCACAAGGTTTGATTGTACACCTAGTTTAACTATAGATTCTCCATAAAATGCCTTATTTACCATGTGTCATATGAATTGTATATAATACTTGAAAACTACTTAAGATTTCTAAACCTATGTATGCTTACCAACTATTTATAGTTGACCCTCTGATTTTAAACATGTTTCAAGTGGAAATGTTTGAAGTACAAGTTTATCACATAGGAGCTTATGGACCTAGTGACAAAGAAACTGGATTTATTCTTAGCCTTTGTTTAGTTGAAAAATGTGTATTTGTACTTTTAAATCAATTCAATAAACTTATGCAATTTAGTTTGATCATGAGCTTTTGAACAGTCTCCATGTCCCGCCCCG
This sequence comes from Smallanthus sonchifolius, assembly GCA_023525975.1. Lineage (NCBI taxonomy): Eukaryota > Viridiplantae > Streptophyta > Magnoliopsida > Asterales > Asteraceae > Smallanthus > Smallanthus sonchifolius. The sequence goes on along the minus strand of CM042033.1, from coordinate 54,252,856 downwards.
ACGTATTCCGCCATCGGTTGGGGTGTGACAGTGTAAGGCCCCTAAACCGGCTGACCTCACTTGTTGGATTTACTCATAAACATAGTCATAAATACTGAACTTAAATTAAAAACATTCATCATTCAATTACAAATCATTCGTCGTTCAATTACATAACATAACAGCGAAATTTTTAACACATATATTAAAGTGGGATGTCAGTCTTTTGTCGGGTAACCTTCACGCCTTCGCACGACCCTTTCCTTTGTTACCTGAAATGTATACTAAAAGTCAGCTAACGCTGGTGAGTTCTAGGTTAAAGACAATCATACATAATATTTATCTTATCATGAATATAATGTATATATGTATATTCGTACTTTTAAATATTCTTTACTTTGCTGTTCTCACATAACATTCATTGAGGGTATATACATATGTACATACATACTTTCTTTGAGAGAACACATATTGGCCATAATCTTAAGGGAGATCAACCCATTATACTTGTCGCGAATGTCACGAAGACATCGCAGTCAGAACTACCGTCGTAGTCCGTTTCATTACCGTCCGGCTCTAGAAAACCGTCCGTCATATCATTAAATCCGTCCGGCAACCTTTGTCCGTCCGCTCTTTACCGTCCTACCGTCGTAGTCCGTCATTTTTGTCCGTCTGCCCTAGGGCATCCGTTTCCCACGTGACCATTATGTATGCAACCGTTCTACATTAGTTAATGCTTGCTCCGACCGTCCATTAATACCTTTTCATACGTCCTAGCTTGCGAAGGAACGTTTTTGTCCCGGTTGCAAAATAGTCACGTGGTCGTCCGTCTACCGAAGTAGCCGTTGTTACAGAAGGGTTTATAACGTTTACATTCATTCATAACATGCAATATATATGTAATATAAAGCCAGATTTCATTCTTTTACGTTATGTCCTTCTTTCATTCATTCTTTATAGTCATACGCTTCATTCTTTATTCATAATTCATTTTGATATATAAGTATTTATATATATATATATATATATATATATGTATGATCACATTGACATTTCTAACATTTATTCATTTAGTGTATACACTTCAGCCCCAAAACATTTATAAATCATTTGCACATAACATAGAAGGGGGGGGCACATAGAACTCACCTGATGAGTAGTTTCTGAAGTACACTTAGCTGGCTACTGAGCGTCACTAATGTTACTCATGATCTGTGTAATAAAGTCATACTCATAAGGTAGTGCTCCTAGATGGCATTAGATATTACTATACTTGATCTTAGTAGTTTCGATGGGTTTACTTATATCGAAACTTTATAGTTTCGATAGATTGCCTCTGTCGAAACTTGTAGTTTCGATAGGTTGCTTCTGTCGAAACTTGTAGTTTCGATAGGTTGCTTCTGTCGAAACTTGTAGTTTCGATAGGTAACTTCTGTCGAAACTTGTAGTTTCGATAGGTAACTTAGGTGTAAACTTAGCTTCAGATTGTGGCTCATATTGAAACTATGGTAGTTTCAATAGGTATGCATATATCGAAACTACTGCACATATCGAAACTATGTAGTTTCGATGGATCTGCACATATCGAAACTAAGTAGTTTCGATGGGTCTGCACATTGTCTTCCCCAAAATTGCAGTTTCTTTTGCATGCGAGTCTGATCGAGCCAAAATCTCTATTTTTCTTAGATCAAAACGTTTGGTTTTTCATTCTAGATGCTATACCTAAGCTCACTTTCAAGTTTCATCCGCAAAATCGTTATCTTTTTAGCCAAAACCTGAAAACTCCCAAAACGAACAAAAACTCATAATGTGAGGGAATCGTTACCTGGATTGGATTTCTGATTCAGAGGATACGATCACGAGAACAGCAGCAACGTTCTCCTGAATTCCCGAGTTGATCCGTCACTTTCTCTCTCTAGACCCGAGCTCTCCTTTCTCTCTCTAAAAGCTGCGTGAGTTGGGGAAATGAGCAGGGAAGAGGGCTGCCTTGCCTCTTATGTGAATGGGCTTCCCTCGGCCCATTGAAGCCGGGCCTAGGCCCGCTCCCTTTTTGTTTAAATATTCCAACTAAATCACCGGTCTCGCTATATTTATTCGTTTTATTATTTTTGGGATGTTACAAGTCTACCCTCCTTAAAGAGGTTTCGTCCTCGAAACTGTTCATACGTTAAACAATTGAGGGTATAGTCCCCTCATCTCGTCTTCCTTTTCCCATGTAGCTTCTGACCCTTTTCTGTGCTTCCATTGTATCTTGACTAACGGTATCGACTTATTGCGTAGTCGTTTTTCAGCTCGGTCAAGAATGGCTATTGGTTCTTCTACATAATTTAGACTGTTATCCACTTCGATCTCGTCGTAAGGTATGTGAGCTGTGTCGTCAGCTAGGCACTTGGGTAAGTGCGACACGTGAAACGTAGGGTGTATTCCACTAAGCTCAACGGGTAGGTCGAGTCTGTAAGCAACTTGACCCACTTTTGCTAAAATCTCGAAAGGTCCGACAAACCTTGGACTTAGTTTGCCACGCTTTCTGAATCGGATGATTCCTTTCCATGGTGATACTTTCAACAGTACCATGTCCCCCACTTGAAACTCTAAATCTCTTCTTCTCTTATCCGCGTATGATTTCTGTCTGTCTTCTGCGGCTTTCATTCTAGCCTTGATTTGATCAAATTTTTCAGAAGTTGCTTTGACCACTTCAAAACTTGCAAAATCCTTCTGCCCAATTTCCCCCCAACAAACCGGGGTTCTGCATTTTCTCCCATATAACATTTCAAATGGCGGCATGCCAATAGTCGTGTGATAGCTGTTGTTATATGAAAATTCTGCCAATGGTAGATGGCTATCCCAACTCCCACCGAAGTCAATGATACAGGCCCGGAGCATGTCCTCCAAGGTCTGAATGGTCCTTTCAGACTGGCCATCGGTTTGAGGGTGGTAAGCGGTGCTGATGTTCAGTCTTGTGCCCATCGCTTCGTTGAATTTCTTCCAAAATCTAGATGTGAATCTAGTATCCCTGTCGGACACAATTGACAGCGGCATACCATGTCTACTCACAATTTCCTTAATAAATACTTCTGCTAGCTTTTCAGACGAAGAAGTCTCACGTATTGGCAAGAAGTGAGCACTTTTCGTCAAGCGGTCGACGATCACCCAACTGGTGTCATTGCCTTTAGCTGTTCGCGGTAGCTTGGTAATGAAGTCAATTGTGATCTCCTCCCATTTCCATTTTGGTATTGGTAAAGGTTGCATTTTACCGCATGGTTTCTGGTGCTCGGCCTTAACTAGTGAACATGTTAGACACTTGTTCATGTATTCGGTCACATCATTCTTCATGCCAGGCCACCAGTACTCTTTCTTCAAGTCTTGATACATTTTGTTTGTCCCGGGGTGTATAGAATAACGAGACTTATGGGCCTCATCAAGTATTTTGGCTCTAAGCTCGCCAATCTTAGGTATCCACATCCGTCCAAACCTAGTTCGTACTCCGTATGCATTTGTATCTAAGTTCCCTTGTTGTCCTACTATCCTTTCCCGTTTCACATTTCTTTTTATTAGTGCTTCATCTTGTGCCTTTGTTATTTCACCCATCAAATCTGGCGTTATGATCAGCTGACACGCTTTGATCCGGATAGGTGCCGATTCTTCCTTTCTACTTAAAGCGTCAGCCACTACGTTTGCCTTGCCTGGATGGTACAATATCTCACAGTCATAGTCTTTCAGTAGCTCTAACTACCTTCTTTGCCTCATGTTTAGTTCCTTTTGTTCGAAAAAGTATTTCAAGCTTTTGTGATCGGAGTAGATGGTGCATTTAACTCCATACAGGTAGTGCCTCCATATTTTTAATGCGAAAACTACTGCTGCTAATTCTAGATCGTGTGTTGGGTAGTTAACCTCATGAATCTTTAGTTGTCGTGAAGCATAAGCAATTACCTTTCCTCGTTGCATAAGTACGCAACCTAAACCCTGCCCCGAAGCGTCAGAGTAGACTACCAAGTCTTCATTTCCCTCAGGTAGATTCAAGACTGGAGCTTGGGTTAATCGTGTCTTAAGTTCTTCAAACGCGTTGTTTTGAGTCTGACCCCATTCATACTTTTCTTCCTTCCGTGTCAGTTTAGTCAGTGGTGAGGCTATTCTTGAGAAGTCTTGAATAAACCTTCGATAGTAGCCTGCCAATCCTAGAAAACTTCGTATCTCTGTTGGTGTCTTTGGGATGTTCCATTCCTTTACTGTCTCGATCTTTGCAGGATCCACCATGATGCCGTTTGGGTTTATCACATGACCTAGGAATTGGACTTCCCTAAGCCAAAACGCGCATTTGGAGAATTTTGCGTACAACTTTTCCTTCTTTAGCACCTCCAGAACTTCTCTTAGGTGATAGTGATGATCACCCTCGCTTTTCGAATATACCAGTATGTCGTCTATAAAAACTATCACTGATCGATCCAACATTGGTCGACATACTCTATTCATCAAATCCATGAACGCTGCTGGAGCGTTAGTCAATCCGAAAGACATCACGAGGAATTCATAATGTCCATAACGCGTGCGAAACGCGGTCTTTGGTACGTCTTCTTCCCTTACTTTTAACTGATGGTAACCCGACCTAAGATCGATCTTTGAGAACCAACTCGCACCTTGCAGTTGATCAAAAATGCCGTCTATTCTAGGCAATGGGTATTTGTTCTTTAGTGTCCTCTTGTTCAATTCGCGGTAGTCAATGCACATACGCATGCTGCCGTCCTTCTTCTTTACAAAAAGTACCGGAGCTCCCCATGGTGAGATGCTCGGTCTAATAAATCCTTTTTCGGTTAGTTCCTCTAGTTGAGACATCAATTCTTTCATTTCTGACGGAGCCAATCGGTAGGGGGCTTTGGCAACGGGCTCAGCTTCTGGCAGTAAGTCAATCTGAAATTCTATTTCCCGATCGGGTGGCAACCCAGGTAGATCCTCAGGGAATACTTTCGGAATGTTGCACACCACGGGTACATTCTTGAGTTCTTTCGTTTTCATTCTATCATCAATAACATATGCCAGATAAGCTTTGCAACCGCGCCTCATGTAACTTTCGGCCTTGATCATCGAGATGACGTTTGGCATCGTGTAATTCCAATCCCCATAAACCGTAATTGGACTGCCGCTAGGAGCTTTTAGGTGTATTCTCTTACGTTTACATATGATTTGAGCTTCGTTGGCAGCTAACCAATCCATACCCAATACTATATCGAATCCTCCTAAGGTGAGAAGGAATAATCTAGATGGAAACTTATGTACCTCTATTTCTATGATGCAATCCTCTGTTACTTGAAATACTGCCGAATTTTTACCCACGGCAGTTTGTACGCTAAAGGCCTTTATTATGGTGTTGATAGTACAATCCAGTTTACGACAAAATGCATTTGATATGAAGCTTTTACTAGCACCAGAATCGAATAAAATAGCAGCACGTTCATCATTAAATAGAAACGTACCTGACACGACATCAGGGTTTCCCCTTGCTTCTTCCTCAGTTAAGGCATAGGCCCGAGTCCTTGCCTTTTGTTGTTCTTGTTCCTTCTCCTTTCCCGAACCAGATTGGCCGGCCTTCCTGTAGTTCTTTGTCAGATGCCCAAACAATCCACATACTTGGCATTTGGCGTCCTTCCAACAATCTCGGGAGTAGTGCCCCGGCCTCCCGCACTTATAACACACTGTGGTGCCGATTCGACACTCGCCACTATGTTGCTTTCCACATTTCTTGCACGTTTCATATCCGTCCAACCTCGGTTTCTTAATTTCAGTTGTTTCATTCCCTCTTCCGGTGCCTCTAGACGGATTCTCCCACTTTCTCTTTTGTGTCACAGGTTCCGGGTCCTCGTTGGCATAATCGTCGTAAACGATTCCAGACAGGTTGACTACCGACTCGAAGGTCGAGGGTAGGTTGGCTTTTACGTGGACACGGACCCTTAGCAGCAGACCCTTGACATAGTATTTGATCATACGTTCTTCGGTTTCCACCAAGTGTGGTACCAGTTGGGCCAGCTCGTTGAACCTTGAAGTATATTGGCGATGAGTCTTGTCGCCAGCTTTGAAGTTTAGGAACTCCTTCTCCACACGATCAATCTCATTCTGTGGGCAGAACTTTTGGATTACGAGCTTTTTCAAGTCTTCCCATGTCATTCTGGCAAGAGCATGTGGTGACTTTGTTCTTTGAATATTTCCCCACCAACATAGTGCTTCATTGGTGAAAGAATGAGCAACATATTTAACGCCTGGTCTGGTCGGCACTCGCTGATGTTGATTACAGCGTTCATTCTCTCAATCCATTCCAAAGTAGCCACCGAATCCTTGCTACCATCAAACTTGGGTGGGTCTCCATCTTTGAAACCTTTATAAGTGCACCCTTTAGTGCTTGACCCCACTTTTATCTCATCCCCGTCGCTGTCATATACTTTTTCTTCATGGTTTCCTTCATCCTCCTCTTTACTTTTCTTTATTGCCTCGGATAGTAGATCAGGCAATACCTTCTTCAAAGTGAGCACAACCTCACGGGCAATAGCATCCCTGACTTCAGGTTCCAACTGTATAGGCCTTGAACTGTCGTCCCTAATTGGGGTCACTTCTGTTTCGTGCTCACTTTCGGTGTGCTCTGCGTGCACACTCTCTTCTTCTTCAAATCTTGGGTTCAACGGAGGTCTACCTCGTCGGCCAGTGCGACCGCCTCGTGGTCCTGTTCTTCCTCCACCAGCCATAGTTCTTAATTTCCTGATAGTTAAAAAGGGAATACATCAATGTCATTTCTTCAGATCATAGTTTGGAACAGTACGAGCAAGGTAAATTCTTAATTACAGTGACCGGTTTGTGATTACTAATTTACATTGCTTTTCGGGTTCGAAACTCTTCAAATCAGTCGTGGCATTAACATCTATTTGTTCTAAGTTAAGGTATCTATTCCTATGCAAGAGTATTAACTTTATGACTTACTTACCATGCTAGCGTTGGCGTTGGTTACCCATACTGACATCCGTGCGTTGGTCCCATAATCAGTTTGAGTCTAGACATTTAGGGATGTCTAAATCTCTCAAACTATTGCTCTGATACCAACTTGTAAGGCCCCTAAACCGGGTGACCTCACTTGTTGGATTTACTCATAAACATAGTCATAAATACTAAACTTAAATTAAAAACATTCATCATTCAATTACAAATCATTCGTCGTTCAATTACATAACCTAACAGCGGAAGTCTTAACACATATATTAAAGTGGGATGTCAGTCTTGTGTCGGGTAACCTTCACGCCTTCGCACGACCCTTTCCTTTGTTACCTGAAATGTATACTAAAAGTCAGCTAACGCTGGTGAGTTCTAGTTTAAAGACAATCATACATAATATTTATCTTATCATGAATATAATGTATATATGTATATTCATACTTTTAAATATTCTTTACTTTGCTGTTCTCACATAACATTCATTGAGGGTATATACATATGTACATACATACTTTCTTTGAGAGAACACATATTGGCCATAATCTTAAGGGAGATCAACCCATCATACTTGTCGCGAATGTCACGAAGACATCGCAGTCAGAACTACCGTCGTAGTCCGTTTCATTACCGTCCGGCTCTAGAAAACCGTCCGTCATATCATTAAATCCGTCCGGCAACCTTTGTCCGTCCGCTCTTTACCGTCCTACCGTCGTAGTCCGTCATTTTTTTCCGTCTGCCCTAGGGCACCGTTTCCCACGTGACCATTATGTATGCAACCGTTCTACATTAGTTAAGGCTTGCTTCAACCGTCCATTAATACCTTTTCATACGTCCTAGCTTGCGAAGGAACGTTTTTGTCCCGGTTGCAAAATAGTCACGTGGTCGTCCGTCTACCGAAGTAGCCGTTGTCACAGAAGGGTTTATAACGTTTACATTCATTCATAACATGCAATATATATGTAATATAAAGCAAGATTTCATTCTTTTACGTTATGTCCTTCTTTCATTCATTCTTTATAGTCATACGCTTCATTCTTTATTCATAATTCATTTTCATATATAAGTATTTATATATATATATATATATACGTATGATCACATTGACATTTCTAACATTTATTCATTTAGTGTATACACTTCAGCCCCAAAACATTTATAAATCATTTGCACATAACATAGAAGGGGGGGGGGCACATAGAACTCACCTGATGAGTAGTTTCCGAAGTACACTTAGCTGGCTACTGAGCGTCACTAATGTTACTCACGATCTGTGTAATAAAGTTATACTCATAAGGTAGTGCTCCTAGATGGCATTAGATATTACTATACTTGATCTTAGTAGTTTCGATGGGTTTACTTATATCGAAACTTAATAGTTTCGATATATTGCCTCTGTCGAAACTTGTAGTTTTGATTGGTTGCTTCTGTCGAAACTTGTAGTTTCGATAGGTAACTTCTGTCGAAACTTGTAGTTTCGATAGGTAACTTAGGTGTAAACTTAGCTTCGGATCGTGGCTCATATCGAAACTATGGTAGTTTCGATAGGTATTATATCGAAACTACTGCACATATCGAAACTATGTAGTTTCGATGGATCTGCACATATCGAAACTAAGTAGTTTCGATGGGTCTGCACATTGTCTTCCCCATAATTGCAGTTTCTTTTGCATGCGAGTCTGATCGAGCCAAAATCTCTATTTTTCTTAGATCAAAACGTTTGGTTTTTCATTCTAGATGCTATACCTAAGCTCACTTTCAAGTTTCATCCGCAAAATCGTTATCTTTTTAGCCAAAACCCGAAAACTCCCAAAACGAACAAAACTCATAATGTGATGGAATCGTTACCTGGATTGGATTTCTGATTCAGAGGATACGATCACGAGAACAGCAGCAATGTTCTCCTAAATTCCCGAGTTGATCCGTCACTTTCTCTCTCTAGACCCGAGCTCTCCTTTCTCTCTCTAAAAGCTGCGTGAGTTGGGGAAATGAGCAGGGAAGAGGGCTGCCTTGCCTCTTATGTGCATGGGCTTCCCTCGGCCCATTGAAGCCGGGCCCAGGCCCGCTCCCTTTTTGTTTAAATATTCCAACTAAATCACCGGTCTCGCTATATTTATTCGTTTTATTATTTTTGGGATGTTACAGTCAGGTTGGTATCAGAACCATGGTTATAGTGAAATAGGATATTAGACACCCATGACGTAGACTATAACCTTAGGACACCCATCTTATGCCATGCACTATGTTATATGATATTCGTCACATTTCTAGGTGCTACATGTTTCCTACCTTGTGTGATTATCTTACATGTTATTCTAAGTATTATATCACATGATACAATACATGATAGTCTATGTGCTACACTACTTGATAACTCACATGCTTATAAACATTGCTATCTATGTAATACCTTCCTTACCACACTGTTTGATTACATGCTACCTATTTGATCCCATTAAGTGATATCTTAAGTCTTACCACACACTTATTCACACCTAAGTCTTTATGCACCATCATTCTTGCACACATGTCACCATCATCTTTTGTGAACAAAACTTAAACCCTTGGGCCTAATGCCCATTAATAAGAAACTAAGAATCCCACTAACCCTCCAATAAGGGGGAACCTACTAGAGTAAATAAATCTCACCCTTGGACCTCAAAGCCCAGGCCATAATTATTCTCATCATGACCATGAGCCCAAACAATAGTGTTATTTGTACATGATGGCTGGAAGAGTCAGTGAAGACACATGAGAGATTATAACTATGGAAAGACCGGGTACTTAAGTGTGTCCCTTGTGACCCACCCCTCTTTTCTGAGAATTCTCTTCATGGATACACTACTTATAGGTCAAATGTTACTTCTAACATACTATTGTGAAGACTCGGTGTTATGATTAGTCAAACTCTGAACTCATGAAAACTCTTATATTTAACATTTAGTATTTTATTACCACTTACAATCTCTCCCCTTTTTTCTGCTAAACATGAGCTCCTACTCTCCTCCCTCCCCGGTATACTATCCCGGAGCAGAGTCTGAACAGGAAGAAGACATCGGATCACCAGACCATCAATCACCAACACTCCCAGCAGCTAGATCAATGTTTGACATAAGAGCAGATTGGGTTAGGAGCACAGGCCTGAGACTTCGAACATCTGGATCACCTCCATCAAGAAATCCTTATCAAGCACCTCACCTACGCCACCAACTACCACCCCAGCTAAGAGACCCTTACTTAGCTCCCGACCCATACCACCCAAACCCAGGAGCAAGGCAGACCATACCAGTGCCCTAGGAATCCCAGCAGATGACACTCACCAATACGTGAGTACCATAGAGTTTATGAGGCAAGGGATGGAGCACGAGATAAGGAAAGACCTACTAAGTCAATGAATAGACAGCCTTTTGGGTCAAGTAAGGTACTAGGAAGACCTGATTTCAAATCTAGGTACCCACATTGACATGATGGAAGGTGATCGGGAAATACTTAATGCACGTACTGAGGTAGCTAGAGCTGAGGCTCGGTTTGCTATCCGAGTAACCATAGCGATGTTCGTCTTGGTGCTCATATGCTTCCTAGTGGAAAGCTACCTGAGACGTTAGATGGAATTTTCTATTTCTTGTTTTTAAATTTCAGTTTGAGAATCACTTCTTTATGTTTGGAATAAATATTCAACATTTCAGCATTTAATGATAAGTTTTATATTACAACTCAAATACCATTACTCATTGATTTGATACTAGGAGAGTAAAATGCATCCGTCACATTTTCATCAGAATCCCCCAAATGTCACATTTTTCATTCATTACAATTTAGTACACTTATCTAAAGATTTCTTCGTGAACTAATCATATCATTATCTGATTTAAATAACATCGTTGTATTTTGTTCCAACAAAGCATTTATCAAACTCTAAGTTTGTAGATATGATCTGGGATGTAAGTTTTCAATAAACCTTTATACCTTGAAAGAAAATTTAATACAACTCGTTTTATAAAACATTATCTTAACTAATTGTGAGTTTTACTTCGCCATTATCTTCTCTTGTAATATTCTCTTTATAATAAGCAAAATTTATTAGAATGGTTTTCATATAATTATCCATTTATTTAGTTATTCAACTCATTATTTTCACCATTCTATTAATTTACAAACAAGAATAAATTACAATTACTTATTTATTTACAAACAAAAAGCGCAAATCAGTTATTCGTAAGCACATCACTCTAAATACCCGCAAAACCTTCTCGTTATCTTGCACTTTCGGTAATATATGAATATACTAGGCACTTCAAGAAGATGAATCATTTCGCGTAGACGTTAACCATCCATATAAACCTCAAGAAAATAAAAAATTTAAAACCCAACTACCCACATTATACATGAACGCCAAGCAACATGTTTGTCCGCAACACTCGACCACCTACAAAATCCGATAGTTTACGTTACTCATGAGATTCAATAACTTATATATGAGCATTCACATGATACATGAAACTTTTTTGTTTGCAATATACATAATACTAGGTTTATCACATGATACATGAAACTTGTTTATTTGCAATATACATAATACTAGGTTTATCACATGATACATAATACTAGATCTATCAGATGATACATGAAACTTGTTTGTTTGCAATATACATAATACTAGGTTTATCACATGATACATAATACTAGATCTATCACATGATACATGAAACTTGTTTGTTTGCAATATACATAATACTAGGTTTATCACATGATACATAATACTAGATTTATCACATGATACATGAAACTTGTTTGTTTGCAATATACATAATACTAGGTTTATCACATGATACATGATACTTGGTTAAATGCAATATACATGGTACTAAATTGTTCACATTATACATGAGACTTATTGGCTTACAATATACATGATACTAAGTTGCTCACATTATACGTGAAACCTATTTGTTTCCAATAAACATGATACTAGATTAAACATGAAACTTGGATGTTTACATTATACACGGAACTAAATTGGGTACAATTCACAAGGCATGATAATTCACTTTATCCATGAAAGTTGAATGCTATAAAACTTTTAAGCTACTCGGGGTTTGAGGTATTCTTGTTCAAACACGAGGAAGCTATAAAACTTTAAAACTACTTGGGGTTTGACGTATTCTTGTTCAAACATGAGGAAGCTATGTAACTCTAAGTTATGACACATTACTACTCTTTAGTCTCCTGATTGACCTCACCATCTAGCGGCACAATTATTCATTAGCAACACATACGTGAAACAATAGATATGAACTAAGTAATTTTGTGTCCTCTCTTGACATGCACACAATGGAAGGATCTATACGGACCATGTGACGATTCGAGTAATTACGGGTGCACACGTAATTATAAATGTCAGCGCATGGAAAACCTAGTAAATTATGTCGTGTGTTATGACATAAAACCTGTCGTGATATATAGTAATGAAACTAGTGCGATATGATAAGGGCATGGTGGATACGCCGCTGGTACTTCCTATATATAAGCGTTCCTGTCATATTGTCAGAAGTAGCGTTGTTCTTGTCATGTGAAGTTTTATATCATTTTGACCTTGACCGATGGCTGTGAAACCTTTACCCAATGATACCTTTGGAACATATTAGACTTCATCCTAAACAAGTTTTAACCATCAAACCCTCATCGTTCCCATCCCAAATGATGCATCCCACCTTTAGAGTCCAAATTATGTTTCAACAATCTTCTCCTTAATCCTCTTAAACTAAACTCCCTAACACCATTCATGCCTGACCTTGAGTAACAGACCTAAATCTTGTTATCAGCTATACTCCCCAATCCAACCCTCAAAGTTCATTGAGGATCCAAACGTGGCCCAGAGTTTACTTGGGAATGTGAGGATTAAACGAAGCTCAAGTATCCACATCTCCTTGCTCATTTAGTAACCTTCACTAGTTCAATTTCGGGACGAAATTCCCACAACATGGGGATACTGTAACATTTCTGATTTCTCTGTATTGGTTTTAATACAATTGTTAGGACATAGTTTTGTAATGACAAAAGCTTGTAATAGTTAGATTTTATGTCTTTATGTTTTTGGTATGTAATTGTTTAAAAGTTGCTAAGTGTTTAACTAGTGAGCCTAGAGGCGAACTTGTTAAGTTCGCCTGGTCTATCAGAGGCGAACTTAATAAGTTCGCTTAGGTATAACTGAGGCGAACTTGTTAAGTTCGCTTAATCTGTTTCAGGCGAACTTAACAAGTTCGCTTACAGCAGGTGTGTTTCTATATATAGGTGTTACAGAGTCATTAGAAGTGATCGATCCAAGGAGAGAAAAACTTGTCTGATTGAGTCTGTAACCACAGTGATTTGGAATATAACGAGAAGTTTATTTACGCGTGTTGTTTGAATTGTCAATTAGTATACAAACGTTAATACGAAGGATTCCGCACTTCGTGTTATAGAAACGTCATATCACGAGTTCGATCAGTAGTTGAGTTACCTGGACCTACAAGTGGTATCAGAGCATGCTCGTGAATTAAGTACGATTCTAGGTGATTAGTGACGGTTTTTGTGTACAATTCGACAAGAAATTCAACATTTTTGAAGTTTCTGCAACAATGGAGTTTTTCAAGTTCTTGAAGATCGTTTCTTTGCTGAATTCATGATTTTAGAAGGGTTTTTGACGAAATTAGTCTGATAGAATTGTTCTATTTGATAAAATTCACAATCCTACGGTTTAATTTCCTTAAATTCCATCAATTCTCTGAGAAATCATGAATTTTGAAGGTTTCGGTTCGTGTTTGGGTGAAGAATCTGTTTGAATCTGTTACAACAGTTTAAGCGAACTTGCTGAGTTCCTGTGCAGGCGAACTTAGCAAGCGAACTTATTAAGTTCGCTTCTCACATTTCAAGCGAACTTAGCTGTTAAGCGAACTTATCGGATTTCCTCCTTAAGCGAACTTGTCGTGTTCGCCTGATATTAAGTTCGCTTAGTATTCCCTAAAGCGAACTTATTAAGTTCGCCTGAGGGTAAAATCAGTTCAGTACTTAGAAATTTTTCATAAATTTTTTTTAACATGGCAAATATGGTTCAAGTCACAAACATGTTCAATTATGACAATGAGATAGGTACATCTCAAAAACCTCCGAAGTTGCTGAATCTAGCTGATTATTCAAATTGGAAAGATCGGTTTGACCAATTCGTATCTTTTACTGATACTAGTTTGTGGATTCCAATTTTGGAAGGATATACACACCCGGCATACCATGGTCGTCATCATCAGATGATGTTGTATCACTTGAACTGGAACTAGACTCAGCGTCTGTCACCACACACCCTACTTATTCATGGATGGGAAAAGATGATGTTCCAAAACCAGTGTCAGCTTTATCTACTGAAGAGAAGTTGTTATTTGATCGAGAAAAGAAAGCAATGGCTAGCATTTCGATGTCTCTACCTAAGGAAATTTATCACAGTTTTAAACAGTTCAACTCTTCTCAACAGCTGTGGGAAGCTCTACAGAAAAGGTGTGAAGGGAGTTTAGATGTTAAGAAAAGTAGAAAAGAATTACTAAAGAAGCAGTTCTTAGTTTTTAAACATTTTCAGAATGAATCTTTGGATGATCTTGCTACAAGATTCTATCATCTTCTTAGTGAACTGGATAGTGCATCTGTGGTATATGAGACTGAGGAAATCAATGATAAATTCTTGGAGGCTTTAACATCAAAGTTTGATGTGTATACGGTTTTGATCAAAGAAAATGTTAAGTACAAAACCATGTCTCTTGAAGAAGTCCTAGGGAAGATCCAGTCACATGACATGAATTTGAAAAAGAAAGAGACTAATTTGGAGCATATCCAGGATCCCTCGATGTATTTTGCCAAATCTGTTGGTAAATCTGGTACTGGAGTGGCATTTTTTTCTTGTGATGCTCAAGAGTCTTCAAATGACCAGTGTCCAATCTATTCTGGTCATACAAGCCATTCTGGATTTTCTGCTACTACTGCTTCAACATCATCTGGATCTCATGTGAATCAGAAAGTTGCTGATGATTATTTGGCTATGTTTTCTTCATTTATGGCATCATATGAGAATTTCATTGGAGGAAAAATACATGATCCTGAGGTAATAGAAGATGATTTCAGACAGAATGACCCTGTTGATCTGGAATAAATGAATATCCAATGGAATATGGCCATGTTAATGAGACAAACTAAAGATTTCTTGAAGAGAACTGGGAGAAAATATATTGGTTCAAATAGTCGATCGCGTATGGGTTTTGATAAGAGCAAAGTTAGGTGTTACAACTGCCAAGAGTATGGTCACTTTGCTAAGGAGTGTGTGAAACCAAGGGTAGAATTTGATTCTCAAAAGAAGCAATCTAACTTTCAGCATAATAGGAATCAGCCTCATGGTTCATCTGGTAATCAAAATCATGGTCCTTCTGGTAATACAAATCATGCATCTGCATCATCAGCTCTAGTTGCTCAAAACGATGAAAACTATGATTGGGGTATTCATCTGGAAGATTTGGTGGGTGCTGTGAGTCAGGCTTTTGTTGCAGAAATTCATTCAGAAAAACCACAAGAGTCTACTGATGATGAAAGTTCTAGTGATGATTCATGTGATGGTGATAGTGTTCCAAGTGTTGATGATGAGGAAGAAAGAGAGCAAAGTAGTGTTTCTGATGCTGTGACAGGGGTTGCTGAGGAAGAAATTGTTCTTACAGAAAATGCGTCAGTTGGTGAAGATTCAGAAAACATTCCGATTGCCAAAGTTTTCATGGCAGACATGTCTGACCCGACTAAGGTAAAAGACTCTGTTTGTCATATATTTTGTACTAATTGCATTTCTGTTAAAGATAAACTACAAAAAGTCATGGATGATAACACCAATTTGATTTGTGACATGAAATCCATGCATTCAGTAAATCAGAAACTGAAAGATAATGATAAACTGTGCATTGATAGAATTGAGTCTTTGAAAAGAGACTTAAATTCTCTTGGGTTAAAATACAAAGAGCAGGGTTATCATCTTGATATGGCTTATGCTGAAATTGAAAAACGAAATGAAGTGGTTGCCCAAAAGAACAAGGAGATTTCTGAAAAAGAATCTGAGGTGATAAAGTTACATAGAAAGTTGGAACAGTTTGAGAATTCATCTGTAGTGTTGGATTATTTTAATGCTAATGCTGATCCCACAAAAAGGGTTGCTGGTATTGGGTTTGTTCCTCCTCCGTTCAATGGGAATTATGTAGTTGAGCCTGAAATAATTCATGAAGAGGAGTTTGATCCCAAGACAGTATTAAAAGTGAATCCAGTGACGGGTGAAGACATGGTGTATGATTCTGATACAGAGGATGATGTATTTGATGATTCAAAGGTTGAAGGCATTCCGAGAGAGGTGAAAATTGAGGAACCAAAGATTGTGAAGAATGTTACTCGGGATAGGTGCATTTTGACTGAACCTGAAGAGGTGAAAGTGTTTCAAACTAAACTTTCTCCAATCTTACAGTCAAGTGGGTTTGTGGTGGCTGGTTTTCAAAAGGTTAATTCTTCAAAGGTGCCAAAACAGACTTATGTTCCTAAGAAGCCGATAAATTGTTCAGGGCATTCCTCTGAAGCTTATTCTTCTGACGGTTCTTCAAATTCAAAGAAATCATCTTATTTCAGAAGTTATCAAGAAAGAAGAGTGTGCTTTCATTGCAATGAGCCTGGTCATATTTTGATTAATTGTCCATACAAGAACAAGGGTAAACTGAAGACTGTTCCTTCACAACCGAGAGTGGTGAAAATTCTGAAAAGGAAAGATGAGGGAAAATCGTCTTCTAGTTTGGGAAAAGATATGACTGGACGATCTTTTGTTAATTCCCCTGGAATTAAACAACAGAATACAGTGCATGCTAAATCTTTTGTATGCAGAGAAAATCTTGAGATTCCAAAAGTTGGGATTTCAAAAGATACTTTTCAAGAGGTTAAATTGTCTAGACCTCAAAGAAGAAGAAGAAACAAAAAATTAAAGAAAATTTTGGAAACATCTGAAGTTGACAATAATATATCACATAATGTTTTTCAAAATAATAAAAATGGTTCTTCTTTGAAAAGGTCTGTTTGTCAAACATTTGTTCAAAAAGTGAATGATAAACTTGATTGTCAATTACAAGAAGTAGTTTATTTTGATCAATCCGGACGACCCAAGACCACGATGGCTTGGGTTCCACTTTCTAATTGATTCTCGTTGTTTATGTAGGGACAACCAAGGAGGACTATCAACAATACATGGTATGTGGATAGTGGTTGCTCTCGACATATGACAGGGAATGTGAAATTACTTGAGGATGTGATTAAAATTGATGGTGGTTATGTCGCTTTTGCGGGTAATAAAGGCGGGTACATAACAGGCCAAGGAACGTTAAAGAACGACAAAGTAAAATTTGAAAAGGTGAATTATGTTGAGCAGCTGGAACACAATCTTTTAAGCATATCACAAGTCTGTGACAAGAAGTTTTCGTTCCATTTCAACGATCATGAATGTTATATTCTGAAACCGGGTTTTGTGATTCCTAATGAATGGATTCTTATGAAAGCTCCAAGGAGAAATGAGACGTATGTCCTTGACATGAGTGTCGCCACTACAACGGATTCAATTCCAACATGTTTACTCTCCAAGGCGTCGGAATCTGATTCAATATTGTGGCACAGGAAGCTAGCTCACATAAACTACAGGAAGATGAACTACATTGTTAGGAATGATCTTGTGCTTGGAGTTCCGAAAATGAAATTCTCAGTTCCTGATGATTGTATTCTGTGCAAGAAGGGGAAGCAAAGAAAGAAATATCACAAATCAAAGTCGACGAATTCTATCGTAACTCCTTTGGAGTTGCTGCATATGGATTTGTTCGGTCCTATCAGTATTAGGAGCATTGGTGGGAAATCGTATTGTTTGGTCGTAACTGATGATTATTCCAGATTTTCGTGGGTTAAGTTTCTTTCCTCTAAAGCTGAAACCACTGAGTTGGTACAATACTTAATCCTGGGTTTGGAAAATTTATTTAATCTGAAAGTCAGAAGAATCAGGAGTGACAATGGCAGCGAATTTAAGAATAGCAAAATGGGCTTATTCTGTTTACAAAAAGGAATTCATCATGAATTCAGTGCGCCATATGTTCCTCAACAAAACGGTGTCGCTGAACGAAAGAACAAGACATTGGTCGAAACAGCTCGCACGATGCTTGCAGATTCTAAGCTTCCAGTCACCTTTTGGGCTGAAGCTGTGAATACTGCGTGCCATGTTTTGAACAGGGTCTTGACCGTCAAGCGACATAACAAGACTTGCTATGAATTGATAAACAATCGAAAGCCGAATCTGGAATACTTACTACCTTTTGGTAATCCGTGTACCCTCCTGAAGGTTAGAGATGTCCCAACAAAATTCAGTGCAAAGGCTATTGAAGGGATTTTTCTGGGGTATGTGGCAAATTCAATTACCAAGAGGGTTTATAACAAAGAGACACGCCAAGTTGAAGAATGCTTCCATATTGACTGTTCAAATAGGTCTTTACCACAAATGGCGATTGGTCCGGATTGGGCATTTGATTATGAAAACTTATTCAAGTCTTTTCATTTACCTTCTGACATTTCTGATGAAGATGCTGCTGTTCTTTATGATTCTTGTCAAGATGCACAGCATAATGGATTTCTACCAAATGCAGTTCCCAATTCAACGATTCCATCTACTTCTGCTCCCGATCCTAATGTTGCTTCTTGTTCCGGTCCGCAAGATTTAGAAAGTGAGGAGGATAATGCTATTTTTCAAGATTCTTCTGCTGATCCGTTGTTGAGTGATGATCCATTACCTTCGACACACGATCAGGGGGAGATTCCAACAAATTTAGACTCGGCAATTCCAAATCCTCAAGATTATTCTTATCAATCTGATTCTACTCAAGTTGATGTGTTGCCGGTTCCTGAGGTTGCATCCATCAAGGAACTCAAAGATCATCCAGTGACAAATATAATTGGAAATTTACAGGATGGAGTGAAAACTAGTTCTCTTGTTGACAATACTTGTTTGTATACTTGCATTAAAGATTTTGGTGTTCTTGATGATTGCTCACATTCTTGCTTTATTTCACAGGTTGAACCCAAGAATGTCGAGATGGCTTTAAATGACAATAACTGGATAGAAGCTATGCAGGAAGAACTAGCTCAATTTGACAAACTGAAGGTTTGGAATCTTGTTGATTTACCGAAAGGTGCGTATCTGATAGGAACAAAATGGGTGTTTAAATGTAAAAAGGACGATCGAGGTGTTGTGGTACGCAATAAGGCAAGATTAGTTGTCCAGGGCTTCAATCAACAAGAAGGAATTGATTACACCAAAGTTTATGCGCCTGTTGCAAGGCTTGAAGCTATAAGGCTGTTTCTAGCTTTTGCTTCCTTTAAAGGTTTTAAGGTGTTTCAATTAGACGTCAAGAGTGCCTTTTTATATGGAAAGGTCAAGGAGGAAGTCTATGTGTGTCAACCGCCGGGGTTTGAAGATCCACTGAATCCGAACATGGTTTTCAAGCTAGATAAGGCCCTCTATGGTCTTCATCAGGCTCCTCGTGCGTGGTATGAGACTTTATCTACACATCTTTTGGCGAATGACTTTGTTCGTGGAAAGATAGACTCGACCTTATTCATAAACAAATCAGGGGGAGATTACCTACTGGTACAGATTTATGTGGATGATATTATATTTGGCTCGACAAATGAAGGGTTGTGCAAAGAATTTGAGGGTGTTATGAAGTCAAAATTTGAAATGTCTGCTATGGGAGAGTTATCGTTTTTCTTAGGTTTACAAGTAAATCAAAAGGAAGATGGTTTCTTTATTCATCAGTCCAAGTATGTCAAAGACATCTTGAGCCAGTTCAAGATGGAGGACTGTACTTCATACGATACTCCAATTCCGGAATCATAAGTTAAATTCTGACCCGGAAGGAAAAGATGTGGACTGTCGACTTTACAGAGCTATGATTGGATCCCTCATGTACTTAATCGCTTCAAGGCCGGATATAATGTTCGCCGTGTGTATCTGTTCCAGATTTCAGGCAAAGCCAAAATAATCTCACTTAATTGCTGTGAAAAGAATCTTTCAGTATTTAAAAGGAAAACAACGTTTAGGGCTATGGTATCCTCATGGTTCTAACTTTGATTTCAATGCTTATACTGATTCTGATTTTGGTGGTTGTTGTTTGGATAGGAAATCTACAACAGGTGGTTGCCAGTTCTTAGGTAATCGACTTGTATCCTGTCAATGCAAAAAGCAAACCACAGTCTCGATTTCAACATGCGAAGCAGAATACATCGCTGCTGCAAGTTGCTGTTCACAGATCCTGTGGATACAACAACAATTGAGAGATTACGGTTTGAATTTCACAGGAACCCCAATGTTTATTGATAACAATGCTACTATGTCAATAACGAATAATCCTGTTAAACATAGTAAAACTAAGCACATCGAAATTCGATATCAATTTATACGTGATTGTGCAGAGAAAAGGTTGATTGAGCTGGTCAAGGTACATACTGAAGATAATTTTGCTGATTTGTTTACTAAGGCATTTGATCGTACCAGGTTTGAGTTCGTAATTAAAATGATTGGTATGATCAATACCGAATAAAAATTTTTCAAAATCAGAATTTCATGGAAAATTTTTCTTTTAGGTTCTTTTATTGCTTTATTACATTTCTGCAGTTACATTTTCAGTCAAAAAGTCTAAATTATAAAAAGTCAAAACAAATTGAAAAATATAAAATTTGACATCATTTGAGGTTAGAGAAGAAATGATAGTACATCAGTGATTAGTTCATTTCACACGACCTTAGTAGACCTTGATATATGAATGATTAAAATAAGTTGATCTGATCTAAATTTCAAAGTCTGCATAAATAAGAAATGATAGTGTTATGAATGTTCTATTCTTGATAATTTGTTTTAAAATTTGTGTATAAAATTTGAAACTTGAATTGTCAATAGGCTAAAAGCGTTTTGAAACTAATAGTAGTGTGAAAATTAAATATAATATGATTACATCTGTGATTTAAACCCATTTTATGCCTGGGTGTGTGTGTTAAAAGATCACTATCAGATAAAGAATATTAGCTTTTAATAAGGATTTTCCTATGAGATCAGTTTCGGGTTATGTCCTTAGCACTATTCATTCGATTTGCTTCAGTGCCCATGTCCCGAAAAGCATGCAATTTGAAGTATAATCAAGATATGTACTTGACAACATCTGTCAATCATATACTAGCCCTTGGATCATATTGATACATTATCTTTACTGATTCCATTGAATTCATAATCCGGATAACAGTTGGATCCTCGTACCTGAATCTTATGATTCCACAAATATAAGCCAAAACATTGAATCATTCGATTCTGAATCTCATTGATTCCTATACAATCCAATTTGGATTCTACTATTCATGTGCTAAGTGATGTCTCCTCATTCTGAATATTCGAAAAAATTTTAGTAAAATCTTATATGTGTCTTGAAGATAATGCATTTATTTTCTATTTGGCATATATGTGGGGTACACGATGTTTATCATCTAAATGGTACTAAATCACATGAATTTGGAGAATAAACGCTTATAGTTTCAAATAATATAATATTGACAATTTTAAGAATTCAGGCTTTATATTTCAAATTCGGTATAAATAAAAGAACATTTTATAACCTGATCTTATTTACTTTGAAATTTATCGCGTATCATTTCAAATATTATTCAAATTGAATGAGTTTCAAAATGAAAAAGATGCAATATGCACAAAATTGAGTTGAATGGTCTCTTACTACAGGTTACCCTTTGTTATTGAGAATATGTGTGATGAATTAATTGAATACTGATATGATCTTCTTGCTCATGATGTTCAAACCAAAAATATGTCATTTCAGTTTATTAAAAGAAAAACAAAAAATATGTGATTCTGTTTGTACAGAGAAAAATAAAAAATATGTGATTCTGTTTGTATAGAGAAAAACCAAAAATATGTGTTTCCGTCTGTATAGATAAAATTCAAAAAGATTTTATTTTTACTTTCCATGAAAATTCTAAACTTTTATTAAAATTGTTCGGGATTGGATCAAATATGTGTTGCTGACGGAAGTTCAAGATTTGAAAGGTTGAAGTTGGGAAAGTTTGTGTTCAAGGCAAAAATGTTGAAAAAGTAATTAAGTTCGCCTGTGAACAGTGAAGCAAACTTAATATGTTCGCTTAAATTGGTGAAGCGAACTTAATTTTCAGTCTCGGGTGAAGCGAACTTAAGGGTGAAGCGAACTTATCTTGTTCGCCGAAGGCTTGTTAAGCGAACTTAACAAGTTCGCTTAATTAAGCGAACTTAACCTGAATAAGTGTTGAATCAGGCGAACTTGTCTCATCGTCGTCTTCCTCAGAACAAGCGAACTTGCCAGCGAACTTGCCCAAATTTCTCAAAAATTTTAATTTGTGTTGTGAGTGCTAATTTCTGGTTGTCTCTTGATCGAAATCACATTGCGAATCTAACAAAGGTATTTTCGTTGGATTTCATCCGCTATATTGAGCGTATTCGATGGTTTTTCATCTCGGGTTTCGTCAGACTGTTTCAAGACGATTTTGACCTAAGTTTTGACCGAGATATCAAATTGTGTATCATTTTTGGTCATATTGTGATATTCGATTGATTGGATAGGCTTATTTCATGATTTGATCTTGGTTGCCGGATTTTGAAAATTCAGTGTTTGAATTTGAAACGTCTCAAGTTCAGGCGAACTTGTTCGAAGCGAACTTGTTCGAAGCGAACTAAGTTCGCCTCTTGCACTACTAAGCGAACTTATTAAGTTCGCGTAGGGGTCAGAAGTGAAAAAGAGTTGTGATTTTTTTTGTGTTTGAAATTTTTTTAAATTTTTTGTTTGAAATTTTTTTTCTTTTTCATTTTTGTTATTGTTTTGTTTGTGTGTTTTATTAAATGTGTATCATATATGTGTACGTATTCTAATATTTGTTAAGTTGTCTAATATTTTCACAGATGGCTCGTCGTGTCGAGTACAAGCATAATCAAGTGGCGTTGTTAGATCCAAATTTGCCTGAAGCAGTTCACTATCAAGGCATTATCAATTTTCTGAATAGATCAAGACTACATGTTGCATTATCTGTGGATCCTTATATTAGTTTGGTGTACATCCAACAATTATGGGATACTGTACATCAAGATATCGATGTGGAACCACATGTCCTTCGTGCAACAGTCAATAATACAGAGATTGCTATTTCAGAAGAGACAATTCGTGCTGCTCTTGTTTTGGGAGGCAATGCTGAAGATCCAATATCTTATCCCAATACTCTTATTATGGGGTGTTTTCACAGGATGGGATATCGTGGAAGACATAATGATACACAAGCTAGGAAAGGTGGATTAGTGGGAGAATGGAGGTACTTTATGCATGTGATTATACAATGCATCTCTCCGCGAAAAGCTGGTACAAATGGCTTGAAGATGGCACTTCAAACAACGATGGTGGCCTTAACTTTGAATAAAAGATTCAATTTTCTGCTTTATTTTTATCGAGAGATGGTAATGCAGATCAATCCAGCTGAAGGTCAAGGTTTCTTGATGTATCCACGATTCATTCAAATGATACTAAATCATCTTATTCCGGATCTTCCACAACATGCCATACGATTGACTTTGACTCCGATGTCAAAACGTATCTTTACAGATTGTACAAAGGTGAAACAGCAAAATGCTGCGTTGATTCTAGTTAATACACCACTGTTTGGGCACTTAATCAATCCTGATTATGTTGCACCACCTAATGATAATTGGTTTCATCCCAATGAACTTGCTCAAGTTCAAGGAGTTAATGTTCAACCACAACCACAGCAACAACCACAACAACAACCTGCACAACAACAACAGATACAAGTTCCACAAATTCAAGTTCAACAACCACAAATACATGTTCCTGTACAACCTCAAATTCCTATTCCTGAACAAGTTCCTATTCCACAGGCTGCAGTTAATATTCCTATTCAGGAACCAGTTCTAGAAGAGGTCGTTCATGATCCTAATCAAGATATGGGTATGAACATGGATGATTTTGTTGATAAAGCTGTGAACTCGCCCATTCATGAACAAGAAGGGAATGTGGTGACAGACGCTGAGTCTAGTTCCAGTTCAAGTGATACAACATCATCTGATGATGACAGCACTGATTCTGATGAATCTAGAGATTTTTCTCCAGGTCATTATGAACTGTTGGCTGCTATTCCACTGGCTAATGCTGGAAATCGCATTAAATCTCAAGCCAGACGACCACGACGCAAGTCGGTTCGGGATCCTCCCTCCGGATCAGTACTTGGTAAAAGATCGTTGGTAGATGAAAGTTTTGACACTGATAGTGACTTCAATCCTGATCCTTCGCGTCAAAAGTTAATGTCTGCGTCGATTGCTGCTGCACAATCTTCTCAAGGAGTTGAGGATGCAAATTTTGTTGCTTCTCTGATAGTTACTCCTCCACGATCTAAGGATCCATCTCCAGTTCCATCTCCTGTTCCTACAGAGATTCCTACTACTTCAGGTCCTTCTATTCCACAATCAACAGCTGGTCCATCAAAGCCTTCTGATTCTGACAGGATTACTTTCCTTGAATCTCAAGTGCTTACTTTACAAACACAAGTTAACTCTCTTGTGTCTATTGATTCTCAACGACAGCTGGTGATTCAGACTCAAGCTCAACAGATTGCTGATATGCAAGCATTAGTGTCCAAACTCGTTCAACGTCTTGACGCTCAGGGGGAGTTGAGGATACCTGATACTTGTCACACTGAGTCAATACAAAGACGTGATGATGAAGACAATGATCCTGCTGGAAATATTGAGGGTGATCGTCAATACACTGACACTAATCCTATATCTAGAGTTCAGGGGGAGTCGACATCACAATCTCTTGAAGGAAACAAAGACAAAGATACTTCGGGTACTAATGAAGAAGAAATTTTGTTATTAGAATTCTTTCAAGATTCAGAAGAAGAGGAAGCTGAAAAGATTGAATGTCTTGATGACATTGATGATTTATTCAATGACATGGAAGATGATATGTCAGACACTGAGATAGAAGAAGGAGAAATAGTGGAGATAGAAATAGAGAAAGATAAAGACAGTGTTACATATGAAGGCTGTGACGGTTTTAAGGTGCCGTATAACTTCATCCAAGAGGATGTTGTTCCTGAGTTCTCTTATGACGGAATAACTGACTCTATGGACTCTATTGAAGACGTCACATTGCCTGATGATACAGCTGACTCAAAGATGGATACTGATGATGAGAATCTTCAATTCAATAAGGGTGCTGAAACTGAAACTACTCACACTGAGTCTCCAAAGATTAATGAAGAACCTGTGATGTTCAAAGATACAGGAATGACACGAGAACAGTGGAGAGAAGTAGTAAACAGTTGGATGAAGGTGCTACCCAAGTCTCCAATACAACATGCTCAGAAAGAGAAATATGTGAATAAAGAGCAGTGTATAGGAAGGATCATTAGTTGGTTCTATGATGGTGAATCAAAATTGTTTGTAATCAAACGATCTGATGGTGTTCAATACTTAAAGCCAAGGATCAAATATTTCAATACCTTGCCGAGGTGTGAAATAAATGGTCTAGCTTCAAAGCCACTCATAAATAGATCGAAGAATGGTTTGGCTGATGTGATAGCAAACCTGATAAAGAAAGAAGGTAGTTCGGGTAAGTATGAAAGGCTGAAACCACAGAAGGGAAAAAGAGTGAAGATTACAGATCCTAAGACTGGGAAAGTAACCTGGAGATACAAGTATAGACCAGTGCGTGCTATTCACAAGATACCATTAAAGAATATTCCTCAAGACTTTCTTGGGAATATGAAATGGTGGTATGTTGATGTCAATACTGGTGAAGCAAGGGTTGAAGATAAAGATAATAAGGTCATTGTGTGTTTTTATGACGCAATGAATCTTATTAATTTTTCAAAGAAAGATCAGAGGACGCTGCGAAAAAATGAGATCATGTATACTGATGAATGGAGAGAACAAGGTCTACAGTATAAAAGGGTTTTGGAGATATGCAAAAGATACGGTGTGCATGCTGGCAGCAGACTACCAGACAACTGGAAGAGTTCAAGATAAAGACTGAAGACAGAAGATCAAGCTATTGTCAAGGGGGAGTCTATTAGGGCATAGTTTTGTAATGACAAAAGCTTGTAATAGTTAGATTTTATGTCTTTATGTTTTTGGTATGTAATTGTTTAAAAGTTGCTAAGTGTTTAACTAGTGAGCCTAGAGGCGAACTTGTTAAGTTCGCCTGGTCTATCAGAGGCGAACTTAATAAGTTCGCTTAGGTATAACTGAGGCGAACTTGTTAAGTTCGCTTAATCTGTTTCAGGCGAACTTAACAAGTTCGCTTACAGCAGGTGTGTTTCTATATATAGGTGTTACAGAGTCATTAGAAGTGATCGATCCAAGGAGAGAAAAACTTGTCTGATTGAGTCTGTAACCACAGTGATTTGGAATATAACGAGAAGTTTATTTACGCGTGTTGTTTGAATTGTCAATTAGTATACAAACGTTAATACGAAGGATTCCGCACTTCGTGTTATAGAAACGTCATATCACGAGTTCGATCAGTAGTTGAGTTACCTGGACCTACAACAATAAACAACGTTTCAACTTCAATCCTAGTGCAATGCTTTGTATTGTCCTTACAAACATTAAAATCCAAAATTTCACTCAATACAATTTGTGATTTTTTTTACATATACACAAACATACATTTTATTTAAATAAATTCAAATTTAAAGGGTTAAACAATTTTACAATTTTACTCCATATATATATATATATAAAATATATAACTCGTGTTTAAGCATAATTACATCCAAGAGTTATTTCATTTAATTTTATTTTGTTTAAAAACCAATACATATATGTATATTATAAATTAAAATAAACTAGTTTCAACCCTTTTATCAATTGAACCCCCACCCTTGGAATTGGACCTTTTGATACCAATTTTGATCACATTCCTCACTATTTGACCTATATTGACTTTAAAAGTAAAACCGCCTCAAAATTCTTGCAATTCGGGACTGATTTTGATCAATCCCAGTCGATTTGGACTTTCCATGATTACTTAATCGAATATCGACCCGTTTCAAGCTCTATTGTCATCCCAATTCGAACGATTACGCGGCTTTATTCAAAACTTAACAGTCTGACTTCTTGGAGTCAAACCGAGCCCAAATCATTTCCAAATCAGTTGATTAAACGTGTTTTATAGCCCGTAAATCATGCCTGAAATGATTTCGCGTGTATTCAGTCCCAAAACATGACTCGATTCATCACCATGCATTAGAATTCACGCGTAATTGGTGCCTAACAGTTGTCATATGTGAGACCAAATCAAATCGAGCCTTTAAGGTGAAATCAATCGAATTAAATCATTCCCTCACCTTCGCGCATCCCCTTACAAACTCTCTAAACCCTATATCGACCTGCATTACATTCCTGGACCTCGATCGAGCACCAAGCACACTGCATCTGTCACTTGAGCCATTTGCACTCGTTACCCAATCAAATCAAGTAAGTCCTATGTCGATAGCTTTGTTTTTACATGGAGACCAAAAGCCCTCTATCAATTTCATATGACAGAGGGCATCAAACCCAATTTCATCTCCAATTCATGACCGGTTCATACGGGTTGCAAATTGGGTTTCTAGTTTGATCCATTTAACGTATTTAGATTAGTGGGTTTCATGTTTATATCAGTGAAACCACCTGGTCCGGCCAGTAAGCCACTGCACCGCCAAACCAGGTGGTGTGGGTTCGAAACCCACCATCAGCGGCCTTTTTGCTTATTACAGATAGCAGACCCGGCCCCCTTTCTAGTTGATGTTTAATCCTTTTCTAACCGGTGCAATAACAGGTATTAGTCCCTTGGTCCAGTGGTTGAAGTGTTGGCCTCTCACAGCAGCCACCCGGGTTCGAGTCGGGTGGACTGCTTTATTTTTTTAAAATCGTTTTCTTTACAGCAATTTATTCTATAAAAATTATTTTATAAAACCTTATACCAATTGTGCAATAATAAACAAATTTTAAATAAGGACAATTATTTTTACACTTTAAATTATTTTAAAACCTTATTTTCAACACAAAAATCAATTAAGATTTAATTTAAATGGTTATTCTTGAAACAAAACATTTGATATACTCCTTTAATTTATAGAAAATTTTGGTAAGATCTTTATAGATCCATTATCATCTTTGTAAAGAATTTCATAAAAGAAAAACTATAAAATCAATTTCTATTAATTACATATATTAGGGTTTAAACCCTATTTAAACAAATAAAACTTTTCTAAATAAATATATATTTACATTTTTTGTTTTCCTAAAAGAACATACTATTTTAATAATAAATAAATAAATTTATTTATTTAGATTAGTTACCTCTACATTTATAATTCATTTAGATTTTAAATAATATTAAAATAAGTAAAAAATCCACACTACTTTTAAAGACACAATATTCTAAATAAATAAATAAAAATAATTTATTTATTTATTTATTTGAATTAAACTCTAAGTCATTTATTATTTTTATTTTTAAAATCATATGTACTTTGAACTTACATTTTACAAATACGAGCACAAATATACATGGGATAACACAAACCCTTTTGTACAAATCCCCACACATCAAATCCTGTTGAATCTTAGACATTGCCTTAGATAATTGTGCATAACACTAATTAGATACATGCAATACACTTATAGGTTGACATTGTGACCAACCTAATAACTTGTGCTACCTATTGCCCGTGCTATCTACCACAACTAGTCTAAGTAAGTTTACATAGCCCCTTTTTCATTTTTACATACATTGGGGTGAAACATGACTTTCAGTCAAACTATTTGCAATTACAACATATACAATTCTACGTTATAACTATTTGTGTAATTTATGCTTTTGTGCTTGAATGCTACGAGTTGAACTACATATACATGACACACTCGTATAATCATTAACTCAATTACAAGCCAACGGTAACATTGTTATTGTGTCTGAAAAAACTCACCTAGGTAGGATGATTGTTACCGACATTACATCTGGAAAACATGTGTTGTTATGCCCTACATTAGGATAACCTGCGGGTTATGCCCTTTAGTCACAAGGTTTGATTGTACACCTAGTTTAACTATAGATTCTCCATTTGATTGTATACCTTAAGCATGACTTTATCGCCAACTTCGAACTCTAACGGTTTCCTACGATTGTCCTCATAACTTTTCTGATGATCTCTAGCTGCTTTTATGCGTTCACGGATTTGAATGATCTTGTTGGTAGTTTCTTGAATGATCTCGGGACCTGCCAGTTGACTATCACCAATTTCGGTCCAACAAACGGGTGACCGACACTTGCGTCCATATAGGACTTCAAATGGAGCGCACTTGTTACTAGTGTGATAACTATTGTTGTATGAAAACTCAATTAGTGGCAGGTGAGCATCCCAGCTCCCGCCAAAATTGACCACACAAGTTCTTAGCATGTCCTCTAGGGTTTGGATTTTCCTTTCACTTTGTCCATCGGTCTGTGGATGGTACGCCGTGCTGAGATCTAGGTGCATTCCTAGAGCTTTTTGTACGGATTGCCAGAATCTCGATGTAAATCGACTATCATGATCCGAGATAATGGAGATGGGTACTCCATGTCTGGCTACAATTTCATTTACGTATAGCTTGGCTAACCTGTCCATCTGGTAGTCCTCTCTGCTTGGCAGAAAGTGTGCAGACTTTGTTAAAAGGTCGATGATGAACCAAATGGAATCATGTCCACTAGACGTTATTGGCAACTTGGCTGTCCATAGACATTTGCTCCCATTCCATTGTGGGATCTCTGCTTGTTGCAATAGTCCTGGCGGTTTCTGGTGTTCTGCCTTAACCTTGGAAGAAGTTAGTTATTTTTCGACATACAACGAAATTTCTTTTTTCGTGCCTGGCCACCAATAATATTATTTAAGGTCCTTATACATTTTATCGGCTCCAGGGTAAATTGAATATCACGATCTCACACCCCAAGACAACGAATTGCAACGGAAATGTTTATGAAAGCATGGTGGTAACATAAGTTGGAGCCCATAATATAATAGCAAACATTTTTATTTATAAATTAGGGAAAATAAGTCTTACATAAGATAAAATTAAGTTTGAACATAAGTTTAATGATCCGATACAAGGCGGATCATATTACAAAAGATAGTCCCAAATGAATTTCCCATGTGAAGCGTTTGCCAAAAGCCCAATTTTCATGACCGCGCGTTCTTGCATCTATTTTCCTGAAAAACATGCTTAAAAACATCAACAAAAAGTTGAGCGAGTTTCACAGGTTTAAATAATTACTAACCGAACCATCATGCAACTTTTGACTAACATGTGATAAGTTGTAAGCTTGCAAGGGATACAACAAGATGATAGTACCTAGAGCTTAAAATCAAACCGAGACACGAAATATACAGTATGTCCCCACAAAACCTTTCAAAATATACTCTATCGTACAAACGACCGATTAGCGCTACTAATCACGAGAGTGGGTGGTCATACCCAAATAGATCTATCAATATACCCTGTGGCCCATAAGAGGCTAATGATTATAACGGCGGGGCTATTCATGAACGATTTACACGAATATATATATATACACATATATAAATGCCCTTACTCGAGACAATCACACAAACACATAAGTAAGTCAAGTATTATGATAAACAAACGAAAGCATGTTCTTCCCCCATATTTTATAAACGATTAAGATAATTCAAAAAAGGGCCGTGAAAACTCACCTTGAGCAAGGAACAATTGAAATTGACAAGTACTAGCAACTACGCCCACGAGCGCCGGTCGGACCTAATAGTGCCCTAAATAAGATAGACATTTTAATAATAGAACTCTAGTCTTACAAGTAAGTTGTTCATACAACCTACTAGACTTATAATATTTTTAAGAAAATATTTATTTACGAGAACCGTTGGTGACTTCGACACTCGGTTAAGACTTTATGAAAATGATGGATTACGCACCCTTAGATAAAATGCTAATCAACGATCAAAATGTGAAATTATAACCAAATAGCACATAAAAACATTCATACTTATATACATAAGTACTAGATCATATGTGGACATACCCAAATCATACTACTTGCATATGCACATTATTTAAGTGAAACGGTCAATTAGTCAAATTCTCAATTTACCAATACTAGGGACCACATATCATCTCATAACATGAAATCATAATTGTCAAACCATGTTTCATGAATCAAACAATCCTTCATCACATTAGCATCAATGTACCTAAAACATGACAATTTCTACGCATACGAGGTAATCGAATAGTCAAATAATGCATATAGAGACATGTTAAAGACGTTAATCAATTTATAACATAAATGTTGTAAATAATCCATAAAATATGACCAAACTTTCTGCTAAAAATTATATTGATAGAACACTTATCTTTCATACCAAAAATAGTCGATTTTTACGACTAGTTTACCGTAAAACCTAAAGAAATGCATCCAAACACCAAGATTCATACATATAACTAAAAATCTAAGTTTTAAACATGAAATATCATCAAGTTACTGCCATAGCTCCAGATTTTTAACAATTTCCTTTTTATGGCAAAAATTCACCTTTTTTAGCGTACTTTTGAGCATCATAAGCTAGTCCACTATTTGGCCAATCGTCCCAACACATGATATACTTTTAGAACAGATTATTATAGCCAAAATACATCACATTTATCACATTATTTTCAGATTTCAATAATCCTTTTAATCCTTGCTCAAAACCCAAATTTAAACATGCATTTTAATGACAATTTTAAGCAATAAACACCTAAATCAACAAATCAATGATCCGTCCATAATCTATCATGCTTTTATACAATAATATATCCTAATTTACTATTTGAAACTAACCATAATAAACATTTGTTTTGCATGCCAAGATCAAGTCATAAAGCATAACATTTTGCAAGATATGAACAAATACATGTATACATATATACACGACACACATACACATCCATAAACATTTCAAAACCTTCAATAATAAGCCATAATTTACTGATTTAAAACTTTATAAAAAGTTCTTCTTAGTTGGTGGTGAACAATCACTTGTAAGTGTCAAATTCGGTAAAAATAAGTAAAGGAATGGATGGGGTTCTCTTACCACTTAAGTAAATCAAGGGAAGCACTATAAATGTAGGTGAAAAGAGAGTATTTTCTGCTGGAAATTCAGCTCCATGAGACTCCAAGACTCAAAACACCATAAAAACTTCAAGAATACTTAAGAACTTTGGGAGAAAATGCTTGGAGATGGTGTGGAGATTTGTTGCAAGAGTTGAAGGGTATAAATAGGGGGAGGGGGGCTGGTTTTCAAACTCAAGAGGGAGGGAGAGAGGGGAGTTGGTCCAATGGGTGTTCATGCAAAGAAATGATGAGGATTTGGTGTGTAAGATTGGTTTTAAGCAAATGTATAATCTTGGGTAAAATTATTAGATTAGATTTGATTATTTGTGGTAGGTGGGACCCACATTTTTCAGCAGATTTTTAAAGGGGAAGGGCTTCTAGAAGACCATTTTTATAAAAATCCCCATAAGTAGGTAATTCTTTGTATAAAAACCAACCTTTTATAAAAATAAACCATTTTAAGCATGGTTTCTCACCAAATAAAAATTATATAAATTAACTACTAATTTTTCTCTATCATAATTGATAAAGATCATAATTTTTACTAAAAGTTAATTTTTAACACTTCCGGTGCGCCAAACGGTTAAAATACCAGTAAAACGCGATAAAAATTACCAAATGCAACAATTAATAAGTAGCACATAATTTTCACATATAATCCACCAATTTAATTTTTATTCAAGTAATTTTTGACACAAACGGATATTTTTATCTTACCGGGTCGTTACCGGCTCGTATTACGGGCATTTTACCGATACGCGGTACCGAAATTTCCGAAATTTCACGAAATGCCAATTCTTGTAAACGAAGGGCTTTGCTAGACTTTATAATATCCTAATTAACTAAAATTAAGTCTAATATGCGTATAATTAATTTACGATGCGTATAAGGGCTTAACGGTAATTAACCTGAAAATCGTCGAATGTCACAGCCTTCCCTCCTTTAAGAAATTTTGTCCCGAAATTTTCAACTATACAGTTTGGTTACGAACAGACTTGAACAAATGCGGGTACTTCTGCCTCATCTCATTTTCACGTTCCCACGTAAACTCGGAATCACAGGTATTTTAACTTGGTGATGAAATCCATGGCAATACGATCCCATTTCCACTGCGGAATCACAGGTTGTTGAAGAAGTCCAGACAGTTTTTGGTGCTCAGCTTTGACTTTCGCGCAAGTCAAACATTTACCAACATATGTAGCAATGTCACCCTTCATGTTTGGCCACCAATAGTGCTCTTTGAGATCCTTATACATCTTATCCGATCCTGGATGAATCGAATACCTGGATTTATGTGCTTCGTCCATAACCAATTTACGTAGGTTCCCAATAAGGGGTACCCATACTCTATCCATAATGTACAAGGTATCATCAGACTTGGGCACTAATTCTCTAGCCATACCACGGAGATTCTCATTCTTCAAATTTTCTTCCTTCAAAGCTTCATGTTGTACATCACAAATTTGTGCTGCGAGGTTTGAGTGAATGGTCAGCCCCAGTGCACGCACCCGTAAAGGCTTAACTCGCTCTTTCCTACTCAAAGCATCGGCCACGACATTAGCCTTGCCTGGGTGATAACGGATATCACAATCGTAGTCATTGAGCAATTCCACCCAACGTCTCTGCCTCATATTCAACTCCTTTTGATCAAAGATGTGCTGGAGACTTTTGTGATCGGTAAATATTTTGCATTTAGTACCATAAAGGTAATGCCTCCAAATCTTAAGTGCGAACACTACGACACCTAATTCCAAATCATGAGTTACGTAATTCTGTTCGTGCACTTTTAGCTGGCGCGAAGCATAAGCTATAACTTTTCCATTCTGCATCAGAACACACCCGAGTCCTTGTCGTGAGGCATCACAGTATACTACAAAACCATCCGTCCCTTCAGGAAGAGACAAGATAGGGGCACTGCATAACTTTTGTTTCAGCAACTGAAAGGATGTTTCTTGTTTTTCACTCCAAACGAATTCCTTTTCCTTTTGCGTCAATAGCGTCATAGGCTGTGCTATTTTGGAAAAATTCTCAATGAACTTTCGGTAATAACCTGCCAAACCTAGGAATTGTCGAACCTCGGTTGGACTTTTAGGCGCTTCCCAATTCTTAATTGCCTCAATCTTTGCTGGATCCACGTGAATGCCCTTCTCATTGATCACGTGTCCAAGAAAATAAACTTCTCGGACCCAGAACTCACACTTTGAGAACTTTGCATAGAGCTTCTCATTCCTTAGCAACTCCAAAATCAGCTTCAAATGTTGCTCATGCTCCTCTTTTGTTTGCGAATAGATGAGTATGTCATCAATGAATACTATAACGAATTTGTCTAAGTACGGGCGACACACCCTATTCATGAGTTCCATGAATACAGCAGGGGCATTGGTCAACCCAAAGGGCATGACCAAAAATTCATAGTGACCATACCGTGTTCAGAACGCAGTCTTCGGAACATCTTCATCAATGATTTTCAATTGATGGTAACCAGAACGCAAATCAATCTTCGAGTAATAACTCGAACCTTGTAGTTGGTCGAACAAGTCATCAATCCTTGGCAAAGGATACCGATTTTTGACAGTAAGTTTATTCAACTCTCTATTGTCGATACACATCCTCATTGATCCGTCCTTCTTTTTCACAAATAAAACCGGTGCTCCCCAGGGCGAGAAACTCGGTCTTATGAAGCCTTTGTCCAACAATTCTTGCAATTGCTTGGATAACTCTTGCATTTCGGACGGCGCAAAACGATAAGGAGATCGAGCAATTGGGGCGGCTCCTGGCACTAGATCTATTTTAAACTCAACTTGTCTTTGCGGCGGCAAACCAGGCAATTCCTCGGGGAACACTTCCGGATAATCACGGACTATCGGGATTTCTTCAAGCTTCTTTTCTTCCATTCTAGTGTCAACCACGTGAGCTAAGAATGTCGGATATCCCTTTTGCAAATACTTGTGCGCCTTCATCATAGTGACAATTTTCAATGGGGCACTCTCATCACCTTGAATCTTCAGCACCTTGCCGCTTGGGAGTGCTAATTGGACTATCTTTTTGGAGCACACAATCTCCGCATGATTCTTTGATAACCAATCCATGCCAATAACAACATCGAAACTTCCAAGTTCTACTGGCAGAAGGTCAATACTAAACGTATGATCTCCTAAACGTAAATTGCACCCACGAAACACTTCATTTGTTTCTATTAATTTACCGTTAGCTAACTCTATAGAATATTTAACATTTAATTTACTTGACTGCGAGCTCAGGAGAGGTTCAAAGTTTTTAGAAACAAAACTTCTATCAGCTCCAGTATCAAATAAAACGCAAGCATAATGGTTATTAACGAGAAACGTACCACTAATAACTGACGGGTCCTTCTTCGCCTTCTTTCCGTCCATCACAAAGGCTCTGCCACGGGCTTCATTATTCTTCATTTTTAGGCAGTCTTTCTTAAAATGCCCAACAACACCGCATTCGAAACAACCAGAGTTTGGTTCTTCCTTCTTCACAGTTAACTTCACACGGCAGGTTGGGGCTTGGTGCCCAAACTTGTTGCAACGAGCGCAGACATTGCATGTGCCGGTGTGAAAGTAACCACACTTGTTGCATTTAGGGCT
Organism: Smallanthus sonchifolius; assembly: GCA_023525975.1. NCBI lineage: Eukaryota > Viridiplantae > Streptophyta > Magnoliopsida > Asterales > Asteraceae > Smallanthus > Smallanthus sonchifolius. Next base: position 54,216,987 of record CM042033.1, on the reverse strand, counting down.
TGGACCCCTATTCCTTCTTGGTTCAGTAATATTTGCTGCAAACATCCTTCCCGGATTCTTCTTCTTGTTTTGGAAGTTATTAACACGACTCCCAGAAGCTTCAGTCCACTTACGCTTCCCTTCATTAGACCACTTTACTTTCTCCTCACAAGCTTCCATTGGCGTTTTCCCAGTACTACCCTTCTTCAATAGTCTAGTACAAACCGCATCATCAGCTAAAGTGTGTGCCAATTGCACAGCATCCTGAATGGTTATGGGGTTTGCTGATGTCACCATACCACGAATTTGAGGTGCCAACCCCCAAATATAACGCTCAATCATTTTTGGCTCAGGGGTGACAAGATGGGGTACAAGCCTTGCCATCTGATGAAACTGGGTAGTGTACTCTCTAACTTCAGCATCAATCATAGTCAAGTTCCAAAATTCAGCTTCAATCTTCTGGATCTCATTGCGCGGGCAGTATTCACGCATCAACATTTCCGTCAGTTGATTCCAATTGAGACCATAAGCATTCGCTTCATCGAGCCCCTATACTTGGGTGTTCCACCAGGTTAATGCTTCGTCTTGAAAGCAACTTAATGCATACTTTACACATTGAGCAGGAGTGCAGTTGCTTATGACCATTACGGACTCCATCTTCTCGATCCAACGAACGATTCCCACGGGTCCTTCTGTTCCAGAGAAAGATCGTGGTTGGCACGCTTGAAAAGTCTTGTACGAACAGCCCTCGTTCGGGTTCCCTGTTTTCACAAGTACAAACCATTTCTCAATAAGTGGTTATACAAGAACAGTTACTTGGAACCCTACAAAAACATCATCCATTGGTGCTATAAAGCATCATTAGGAGAGTTTGGCATACCTTGGTTCGCTTGAACACCATGAGTAGCAGCAAATTGGGCAAGAGCAGCATTCACATGTTGAGTAATCACTTGATTCAGCTCTTCAGCAGTGGCTGGAAGCATCGTTCTACTAGTTTCACGTCTTGGTGCCATTTTCACTCTAATACATACGATACAAGATAATTACGACAATATCATACGCAATATTTGATTAAATCATGCCCGTAAGTAAGGAAAATAAATAAGCACAACGCATAAAACCAAAAGATAATTCATGTCATTTCCATAATAGATAATGTTTGACTTGACAACATCATTTTAAACTAGAATGACAACCAAAAATGGGTATAGCATACAACCAACCCTCAAGTTCACCAATACAGTACATGAAATGACATAAATAATCCAAAAAGGAACAACCACCAATAACTAACGAGTACGACGGGTGACAACACCGACATGAGCAATAGTAGCAGCAAGGAAAACACATGCTACAGCTAGGGCTAGTGTAGCCTCGAGGCGCTCTTCGAGTGCGTCCATACGCTGCAGAGCCTCGGCTTCCCTAACTTCCGCTGCTGCGGCTCTAAGTGTGGCATTTTCAGCCACCAACCTAGCCTGCTCAGTCACTCTCTCGCACTCATCCATCCTCTTCTTTAACTCAGTAATCTCGTCACGCGTCTTCACCTGATCGCTACTCACTGCCTTAACATGATCACTAATCCTCTCAGACCTACGGTCAACACGATCAACTTTGGCTCCCATAGAATCCATCCTAGTCTCCTCACGGGCACACCTAGCGGCTAATAATGGAACTGTCCGCTCAATGGGCTGGCCTGTGAGGGGTAATACCCTCGAGGAGGAGGACTCTCCAACACAACGAATATTGGGGACACCCTCTTCATTGGTCCATTCTTGCACACGCTCAGATAGCCAACCCCAACGCCTTGCAACAAAGGCCCTCGTCTTTTGTGGAGGACGCTCCACCATGTAACCAACCGTAGCCGATTCATTTTCCCTTTCATCCATTTTTCTTTTCTTAACTGGTGATACAGATTTTCTAGCAGTCATTTTAAATAGCGCACCCCTAGGAGACTCATGAAAAGAATGGAGAGATGGAAGACGTAATGCCCCTGTCATTGGCCTAGGTGGCTCAACGGCAATAGCAACGTCCTCGCCCTCGTATACAGGGCTGTCAGCAGTAGGGGTCACAGGTGTAAGTTCCAAAGGGGCCTCTTCTTCTTCTTCTTCTTCTTCTGATTCTTCTATCCACCCATTTCGATTATCTGGATGATCAGCATCCTCGGCCATGTGGATTGCGAAGCCATCGACGACCGAGTCTGGTGACATGGGTGAAACTGGTGAGAACTCCGGCTCGTCGTCTGATGAGATTGGAATAATCGGAGAAGAAGAAGTCATCTGTGACACGAAAATATTTACACGGTGTAAATAACTAGCCCATAATATAAGCACATACGTATGCAACATATTAAGGCACGAAACAAATAGAGAGGAAAACTTGTAAGCACATACGCATGCAAACAATTAAGTATTTAGATATAAGGAAAAAAAAATACACTCATACTTAACTAAGATGCACGCGGTTTGAAAAACGCTTCTTAACCCAAAAACTCTTTTACCCCTTTTTTTATTAGTTATAGACTAGATTTTTAAGAAAAATATTTTCTAGTTCGCTATAACCATGGGCTCTGATACCAACTTAACTGTCACACCCCAAGACAACGAATTGCAGCGGAAATGTTTATGAAAGCATGGTGGTAACATAAGTTGGAGCCCATAATATAATAGCAAACACTTTTATTTATAAATTAGGGAAAATAAGTCTTACATAAGATAAAAATAAGTTTGAACATAAGTTTAATGATCCGATACAAGGCGGATCATATTAAAAAAGATAGTCCCAAATGAATTTCCCATGTGAAGCGTTTGCCAAAAGCCCATTTTTCATGACCGCGCGTTCTTGCATATATTTTCCAGAAAAACATGCATAAAAACATGCTTAAAAACACCAACAAAAAGTTGAGCGAGTTTCACAGGTTTAAATAATTACTAACCGAACCATCATGCAACTTTTGACTAACATGTGATAAGTTGTAAGCTTGCAAGGGATACAACACGATGATAGTACCTAGAGCTTATAATCAAACCGAGACACAAAATATAAAGTATGTCCCCACAAAACCTTTCAAAATATACTCTCTCGTACAAACGACCGATTAGCGCTACTAATCACGAGAGTGGGTGGTCATACCCAAATAGATCTATCAATATACCCTGTGGCCCATAAGAGGCTAATGATTACAACGGCGGGGCTATTCATGAACGATTTACACGAATATATATATATACACATATATAAATGCCCTTACTCGAGACAATCACACAAACACATAAGTAAGTCAAGTATTATGATAAACGAACGAAAGCATGTTCTTCCCCCATATTTTATAAACGATTAAGATAATTCAAAAAGGGGCCGTGAAAACTCACCTTGAGCAAGGAACAATTGAAATTGACAAGTACTAGCAACTACGCCCACGAGCGCCGGTCGGACCTAATAGTGCCCTAAATAAGATAGACATTTTAATAATCGAACTCTAGTCTTACAAGTAAGTTGTTCATACAACCTACTAGACTTATAATATTTTTAAGAAAATATTTATTTACGAGAACCGTTGGTGACTTCGTCACTCGGTTAAGACTTTATGAAAATGATGGATTACGCACCCTTAGATAAAATGCTAATCAACGATCAAAATGTGAAATTATAACCAAATAGCACATAAAAACATTCATACTTATATACATAAGTCCTAGATCATATGTGGACATACCCAAATCATATTACTTGCATATGCACATTATTTAAGTGAAACGGTCAATTAGTCAAATTCTCAATTTACCAATACTAGGGACCACATATCATCTCATAACATGAAATCATAATTGTCAAACCATGTTTCATGAATCAAAACAATCTTTCATCACATTAGCATCAATGTACCTAAAACATGGCAATTTCTACGCATACGAGGTAATCGAATAGTCAAATAATGCATATATAGACATGTTAATGACGTTAATCAATTTATAACATAAATGTTGTAAATAATCTATAAAATATGACCAAACTTTCTGCTAAAAATTATATTGATAGAACACTTATTTTTCATACCAAAAATAGTCGATTTTTACGACTAGTTTACCGTAAAACCTAACGAAATGCATCCAAACACCAAGATTCATACATATAACTAAAAATCTAAGTTTTAAACATGAAATATCATCAAGTTACTACCATAGCTCCAGATTTTTAACAATTTCCTTTTTATGGCAAAAATTCACCTTTTTTAGCGTACTTTAGAGCATCATAAGCTAGTCTACTATTTGGCCAATCGTCCCAACACATGATATACTTTTAGAACAGATTATTATAGCCAAAATACATCACATTTATCACATTATTTTCAGATTTCAATAATCCTTTTAATCCTTGCTCAAAACCCAAATTTAAACATGCATTTTAATGACAATTTTAAGCAATAAACACCTAAATCAACAAATCAATGATCCGTCCATAATCTATCATGCTTTTATACAATAATATATCCTAATTTACTATTTGAAACTAACCATAATAAACATTTGTTTTGCATGCCAAGATCAAGTCATAAATCGTAACATTTTGCAAGATATGAACAAATACATGTATACATATATACACGACACACATACACATCCATAAACATTTCAAAACCTTCAATAATAAGCCATAATTTACTGATTTAAAACTTTATAAAAAGTTCTTCTTAGTTGGTGGTGAACAATCACTTGTAAGTGTCAAATTCGGTAAAAATAAGTAAAGGAATGGATGGGGTTCTCTTACCACTTAAGTAAATCAAGGGAAGCACTATAAATGTAGGTGAAAAGAGAGTATTTTCTGCTGGAAATTCAGCTCCATGAGACTCCAAGACTCAAAACACCATAAAAACTTCAAGAATACTTAAGAACTTTGGGAGAAAATGCTTGGAGATGGTGTGGAGATTTGTTGCAAGAGTTGAAGGGTATAAATAGGGTGAGGGGGGCTGGTTTTCGAACTCAAGAGGGAGGGAGAGAGGGGAGTTGGTCCAATGGGTGTTCATGCAAAGAAATGATGAGGATTTGGTGTGTAAGATTGGTTTTAAGCAAATGTATAATCTTGGGTAAAATTATTAGATTAGATTTGATTATTTGTGGTAGGTGGGACCCACATTTTTCAGCAGATTTTTAAAGGGGAAGGTCTTCTAGAAGACCATTTTTATAAAAATCATCATAAGTAGGTAATTCTTTGTGTAAAAACCAACCTTTTATAAAAATAAACCATTTTAAGCATGGTTTCTCACCAAATAAAAATTATATAAATTAACTACTAATTTTTCTCTATCATAATTGATAAAGATCATAATTTTTACTAAAAGTGAATTTTTAACACTTCCGGTGCGCCAAACGGTTAAAATACCAGTAAAACGCGATAAAAATTACCAAATGCAACAATTAATAAGTAGCACATAATTTTCACATATAATCCACCAATTTAATTTTTATTCAAGTAATTTTTGACACAAATGGATATTTTTATCTTACCGGCTCGTATTACGGGCATTTTACCGATACGCGGTACCGAAATTTCACGAAATGCCAATTCTTGTAAACGAAGGGCTTTGCTAGACTTTATAATATCCTAATTGACTAAAATTAAGTCTAAGATGCGTATAATTAATTTACAATGCGTATAAGGGCTTAACGGTAATTAACCTGAAAATCGTCGAATGTCACACGCGACTTGTGCGCTTCGTCCAAAATAAGTTCCCTTAGATTTCCCAAATCTGGAATCCATATTCGATTTTGGAAGTACAAATTTTCGTCGGGTTTGGTCTCCATTTCTTTCTCTACTCCGCATGAGAGCTCACTTTCGAAGCTATCATTTTGAAAAAATTGTTTTTGTGCATTTAAAATCCTGGCTTTCAGGCTAGTTTGAACAACCATCTCTAATGCGCGGACTCAGGTGGGCTTCATTCTCTCTTTTCGACTCAAGGCATCAACTGCTACGTTAGCCTTTCCCGGATGATACCGAATTTCACAATCATAGTCGTTGAGTAGTTCTACCCATCTTCTCTGCCGCGTGTTTAACATTTTCTGATCCAAAATGTGCTGGAGGCTCTTATGGTCGGTATAAATAAGGCATTTAGTACCATACAGATAGTGTCTCCAGATCTTAATTGCAAACACGACAGCTATTAATTCGAGATCATGAGTGGTATAATTCTTTTCGTGGACCTTGAGTTGGCGTGATGCATAGGCAATGACCTTGTATCTTTGCATCAGTACGCAACCAAGACCTTGTCCCGATGCGTCACAGTAGACGATGAAGTCATCATTGCCTTCAGGAAGTGTTAAGATGGGTGCATCACACAACTTATGCTTCAACAGTTGAAATGCTTCGTCTTGTTTCTGTCCCTACTCAAATTTCTTGTCTTTTTGTGTTAACAAGGTTAGTGGTTGAGCGATCCTTGAGAAGATTTCTATGAATCGCCGATAATATCCTGCTAAGCCTAGAAATGATCGAATTTCGGAAGGCTTTTTTGGTGCTTCCCACAGCTTAACTGCTTCGATCTTACTTGGGTCTATGTGGATACCCTTCTCATTCACTACATGGCCCAAGAAGTGCATTTCATGTAACCAAAATTCACACTTAGAGAACTTAGCGTACAACTTCCCTTTTCTTGGTAATTCTAGGATTACCTTCAAGTGTTGCTCATGCTCATCTTTGCTTCGCGAGTCGATCAGAATATCATCGATGAACACTATCATGAACTTATCGAGGTAAGGCTTGCAGAATCTATTCATCAGATCCATGAACACCGCAGGCGCATTGGTGAGTCTGAATGGCATCACCAAGAATTCATAATGGTTGTAACGGGTTCTGAAAGCTGTCTTGGGTGGGTCGTCTTCATGTATTCTCAACTGATGATATCCTGACCTAAGGTCGAATTTTGAAAAGTGAGTTGATCCTTGTAGTTGATCAAACAAATCATCAATTCTCGGGAGTGGGTATCGATTCTTGACAGTTAACTTATTCATCGCTCTGTAGTTGATACACATTCTGAACGATCCGTCTTTCTTTTTGACAAAAAGTACAGGTGCTCCCCAAGGGGAAATACTTGGTCGGATAAATCCTTTATCTGACAGTTCCTGCAATTGGCTAGGTAGTTCTTTCATCTCAGATGGCGCTAGTCGATATGGAGATTTAACGACTGGTGCAGCTACTTGTATCAAATCAACAGTTCTTGCTTGTTCTGGCCGTGTCATATATGCTGCTCTCGAAAATGGTAACCTGGCTAAGTGGCTCTATATATAGCATGAAGATGTTGCACCTAACACCTCCCATCATTGAGTGGTGAGGTGTGGGTGGTGGAGTTCGGCCGAAAATGAGAGCGGTGGGGGTGAGGACAAAGGAGAAGATTTGATGCATATGTTGTAATTATTTTATAAAACTCTTGGGTTTTTATAAAAATGTGTATGCATACTTGAGTTTTATAAAAGTTTAGGCTAATATATGAGGTTTATGTGTTTAATCACTTGCATAATTGTTGTAGGATTTATTAACAAGTGTTCAGATCATCAAAGATGGATATATATATATATATATATATATATATATATATATATATATATATATATATATATATATATAATGTCTTTATTTTTATAAAAATGGTTGTATATTCCATCTAAAGTATACTAGATGAACTTCTATTAATGAATTTAGGGTTTTATACGTTGTGGATTGTTTCATATATATGTGTGTTCATATTTGTATAAGCGAGTATTGGCTAGGTATATGAATAGATAATGAATTGACTCGAACGTCATCGTATGCAGTGTTAAATATTAATTCGTGTTGTGGTGAACTAATATTAACCTTGGTTAGCATTTCTAGTATAATCAATTGTATTCTAGGCATAATACTCAGTTGGTTTTATATAATCACATCATCAATAGTCATAGAGTGTGGGCACTAACTTGGTCTCTCAAAGAATTGGAATGTATATTCATAATAATTCGTCATAAGTTAATACATTCCTAAATTATGCACATATATCATAAATGGACTAGACATGTTACATAGTCAATGATTGCTAAATTGACAGTTGTCACACTCCTCGAGTATGCTCGAATAGTTCCTCATCTTGCTATCCCTAAATCTAATCTAATAAAGAGATATATTTGGGTTTTGATCGAAGAAATCCGTGACATGGTCAAGGTTGCTAAGTGTGAAACCCTTGACGATGCTATGGATCTGAGAGCCTCCTTAACCGATAGCTTAATCTGGAATCAAGAGGAAGGGAGAAAGAAGAATGAAACACCTAGGCAAGGCCCAAGTGGTTCTAAGAAGCCAGGATCAGGCTTCAATTCTCAAAATAACAATTCTTCTATCCCTGAATGTCCAAAATGCAAGAAAAGGCATTTAGGACAATGTCGATCTAGACCTTATTGCAGCTTTTGCAAGATGTCTGGACACGAAACAGAATATTGTTACAAGAAGAAACCAATCACTTGTTTTAAATGTGGTGAGGCTGGCCACATCAAAAGTTATTGTCCCAAACTGAAGAAACCTGAGGGGACAGGTCCTAAGACTACTGAAGGAGTAAAGAAGAATGCACGAGCATTCGTTCTCAATACTCCTGATGCAGTAGGTATGCCCGACGTCATTACGAGTACATTTCTTGTCAATGATATTTATGCTCGAGTTTTATTTGACTCTGGTGCAAACCAAAGTTTTATAGACCATAAATTCTGTACATTGTTGAATAAAACTCTAGCTAAATTAGACAAGTAATACGTGGTAGAAACTGCCAATGGGGATCTTGTCCAAATCTCATAAATCCAAAACAATTGTAATATCACACTATCAAGACATGTTATTCCTGTACAACTGTTGCCAATGACTTTGGCAGGTTTTGACATTGTTCTAGGAATAGACTGGTTAGCCTCTAACCAAGCTCATATCCTATGTGATAAGAAAGCCATAGAACTTCGTTCGCCGAAAGGCAATATCTTGACTATAAATGGTGATAAATTATCCAAATCTGTTGAAATAATTTCCAAGTTAAAAGCCACAAAATATCTACACAAAGGATGCTTAGCATACCTTGTATCTGTAACCACCGAAACTAAAAAGAAGATTGAAGATGTGCCGGTTGTGGCTGAATTCCCTGATCTTTTCCCGGTTGAACTGCCTGGAATTCCACCTGAGAGAGAAGTGGAGTTCATAATTAATCTCGTACCTGGTACGAAACCTATTGCCAAAGCCCCGTATAGATTAGCTCCAACTGAAATGGCAGAATTAAAGAAGTAGTTGGATAAATTACTCTAAAAAGGATTAATCAGACCAAGCTCATCGCCTTTGGAAGCTCCGGTCTTATTTGTAAAAAATAAAGACGGTTCAATGCGTATGTGCATTGATTATCGTGAGCTGAATAAAGTCACGATTAAAAACCGTTATCCGCTTCCTAGAATTGATGATCTCTTTGATCAACTTTAGGGAGATCGATGTTTCTCAAAAATCGATCTTCGTTCTGGCTATCATCAATTGAAAGTCCAGGAAGAAGACATTCCCAAAACAACTTTTAGAACTCGATATGGTCATTATGAGTTTACGGTATTGCCGTTCGGACTTACTAATGCACCAGCTGCTTTTATGGACATGATGAATCGAGTCTTTAAACCTTACTTGGATAAATTCGTTATCGTATTCATTGACGATATCCTTATTTACTCCAAAATTAAGGAAGAGCATGCTAGTCATTTGAAAATCTTGCTCGAACTTTTGAGAAACGAAAAGCTATATGCTAAGTTTTCAAAATGTGAATTCTGGCTGTCAGGAGTTTAATTTCTTGGACATGTCATTAACGTTGATGGCATCCAAGTTTATCCTATTAAAATTCAAGTGATATCTAAATGGAAAATCCCAAAGTCATCAACTGAAATCTGAATTTTTCTCGGCTTGGCTGGTTACTATGGGAGATGTATCCAAGATTTCTCTCGAATTGCGGTTCCATTAACTTCTCTGACTCGCAAGTCAGTTAAGTACAAATGGGGACTAAAGCAATCAGAAGCCTTTGAAACTTTGAAACAGAAACTAACACAAGCACCCATAATGGCTTTGCAAGATGGAAACGAAGTATTTTCAATATACTGTGATGCTTCACACACTGGCTTTGGATGTGTGTTAATGCAAGGGAGCAAAGTCATTGCTTATGCTTCCCGTCAATTAAAAACTCATGAAAGGAATTACACGACTCATGATTTAGAGTTGGGTACCATAATCTTCGCACTGAAATTATGGAGGCACTATCTGTATGGAGTCAAATTCACTATATTCACTGATCGCAAAAGCCTAAAGTATATATTCAGTCAGAAAGAACTGAATATGAGGCAAAGGCATTGGATGGAAGTCCTAAATGATTAAGATTGCGAAATTTGTTATCATTAAGGCAAAGCTAACGTTGTAGCTGACTCCTTGAGCAGAAAAGAACATGAGAAACCTAAACGAATACATGCTCTAAGACTCGACCTTCAAATCGATCTTATTACTCGTATTAAGGAATCTGAAAAGTTTGCCTTACAAGAACCAAACCTCAAGAAAGAAGGTTTGGGAGGCATAATCGACCAATTGGTCAAAGGCGATGATAATATTCTTAGAATGAATAAGAGAATCTGGATTCCTATCTATGGAAACATACGTGAAGAAATTCTCGAAGAAGCTCATAAATCTAGGTATACAATGCATCCTGGAAGCGATAAAATGTACAAAAAACCTAAAAGCCAATTATTGGTGGATAGGGATGAAGAAACATATCGCTATCTATGTTTCAAAGTGCTTAACATGTTCTCAAGTTAAAGCTGAACATCAAAAGCCATCTGGCTTGTTACAGCAACTTGAAATTCCTGTATGGAAATGGGAGATGATAACCATGAATTTTATTACGAAACTTCCCCGCACCAGTCGAGGGAATGATACCATTTGGGTTATCATTGACAGATTTACTAAGTCTGCTCATTTTCTTCCCATGAAAGAAACGTTCAGCATGGATAAGCTGGCACAATTATACGTTAATGAAATCGTGTCATTACACGGTGTGCCACTATCTATTGTGTTAGATAGAGATAGTAGGTTTACTTCTCGATTCTGGAAAAGCTTTCAAAAAGCCCTAGGAACGAAATTAAATCTTCGCACTGCCTATCATCCTCAAACAGATGGGAAGAGCGAAAGAACTATCCAAACTCTGGAAGACATGCTAAGGGCTTGTGTAATTGATCTTGGAGGAAGTTGGGATGACCACTTACCTCTAATGGAATTCTACTATAACAATAGTGTAAGGCCCTAAACCAGTCACCCTACAGTTAGTACTCATAACTGATTATACTCTTTAAAAACATCTAACTTTCATTAAATTAAACAGCGAAACTCTTTCTCGAAATATTATTATCTTTAAACTCATTAATTTTCATAACGTTACCTGATGAATGCATGCGCACCAACCCGAGTAGCCCGCTCCCAAGACAAGATGCCTCGTCTAGCAGACTCACCTGCAAAACAATCTAACGTACATACAAAGTCAGCTACGCTGAGTGAGTTCTAATAGTTTAAACTAACAAAAATTAACTCATCTCATTTTATATTTATTTCCACTCAAGACCCTCTGGTCTTTATAAAATAGTTTTATAAATTGTCCTCATTTAGATAACCCTGTTATCTTACAATATCCCGGAGGATTCACCATCCCAGACTCAGCCCACCATTTTAACTCAGTAAGTCACTCCGACATTGATCGAGCTTACTACTATGATAACACACAATTTACCATATATATCAACCATACACTGGTTAACTCAATAACCCTATAGACACTTGCTTAACCAGCCCTGACCAAGACTCTTACAAATCCACTTACACAACAGTTGTACACGATGCACTCGTCCCGACACAACGGTCAATCTAATTCGACACACCACATTGATTCCATCTATTTATCACATCAATATCAACTCATACACAATTAATATAACTCATCACTTGCATGCAATTTATCACACACACACACACACACACACATATATATATATATATATATATATATATATATGCATACAAACACATACCTCATCACTGCACCCTCGTTAGGGATATCCTCGTCGGGATATTCGTCGTAAGCTCAGCTATACCCTTGTTACAGGGCCCCGCCACTAAACATAGTGGCACACACATCATCTACGATGACTACCCGGCCACCCACACAGTAGCTATATCGTCTACCATACGGTGACCGACTCCTCACCACTTGATGACTGCCAGATCACACGTACAATGATGACCCTGAAGGACCCCGTCCTCCACACCACTTTTGACCGTACACACGGACAACAATGCAAGCACAAAAGAAACACATCCATACACATGAAACTACTTGGACATGTACTACGACTCACCACTCTTTCACGGATCACTTACGTGTGTAATAAAACACCTACTTAGACGTATCCTCATAACGTATAAACACATTACCCGACTCTTTCCGAATAGGTAATTATACGACACACAAACACTATACCGGGTTATAGCCCATACATTCTAAGGACATGACATAGACCCATGCAATGCCATACCCGTCGTGTCACAGGGATAATGACACAATACACACAACACCAAGCACATAACGTACAACGGCATACTAGCACCTACATGACTCGTTAATGAACCACGTACAGGTTCCCATGCTAACTCTCCTTTTATAACCATCACAGAATTTAACTAAATTCCTTACTCACCCCGACTAACTCGTAACCTGACGCACACAGACCATCGCAACTCCTGTTCACCCATCCTAAGGATCCCTTAGCGACCCTTAGTTCATTATTACATAAAGGTCTCATAAAACACTTCAAGTTTAAATCATAACTAGTAATACGTTCGTATAATAAAACATGTAAGTATGTACGATAGCCCCAAAACAGTAAAACAATTAAAAGAGGGGATTAGAAACTCACCAGTTACTGAATCCGAATCCAGGCCCTATAACTCATCCGTTCATGCTCGTAGCCCAAACCTGCCAAACTTTCGATCACGGGATCAGACATGTTCTAAGCACATATTGCATACTCATGAATAATTATAAATAATTCCCGACATCCGTCTTGTAATCCCAAACCGGGTTCTATGCATGCATGCACGTGGAAGTACCATGCAAGCCATAATTGTCAAAAGCACGTGTACGCGAGCCGAACTCCCCATGCACATCCACCCCATGCCATGCAAGCCCTAGGCTCCCCAAAAACCTAATCGGGTGTAACCTGACTCCATCTTCTCCTTCGTTTCTCATCGTGAACCACCCACTTGTATCACCATCGTCTTCCACCGTCTTCCTCATCGGGAAAAACCTTAGCCGAGTATCACCATAGCTAACGTCGGCTGCCACCACGTCGGGCCCCACTATCCAACCGTACACCCCCTCGGACCACCGATGCCTTCATAGCCACCCTAGCCCTCGTCCCTGTCGGGCCTTCTGTCATCTTCGGTGTCACCCTCTAGTCTCCTTCCACACTTGTGGCCATACTACCTCGTCACCGCAATCGGCTTTTGTGGGAGCTACGGCCACCATCGGACACAACTATCATCCTACGCCACCACCCCGATCGGTCACAAACCCTAAACCTCCCTCTCCCCTTTGCCGTCGATCACAGCTGAAACACCACAAACCCTGAAAGAGGATTACCTCAGCCACGCAAGAAGTTTCCCGTTTGGAAACCACCGTGGAACCACTCCTCCGATCGTCCCTTCCTTCTTCCTAGCTGCCGACGCAAGCTCCCTAGCCGAATGGCTTAGGGTTTGCGTATAGATGATTTTTTAAACCGTCCTATGTTTCAATTCGGTCCCCTCCGGTTTCGTCTAGCACATTTCCATCTAGAACCCTCTATAACCGACTAACTTTGTCTTATTTCCGTATCTAAACGCACCTCATCCGGTCAATTCTACCCATCGTTAAGTTAAATACGGATCTGGGTCGCCTACTAACCCGCACCTTTAGTTTATGGATTTCCAGGATTTTACAAATAGTTATTATACGAGTATACAGGCCGCTCCTTTCGAAGCCTTAAACGTTCGTAAATGTTGAACCCCACTTTGTAGTTGTCTGGACCTGAAATAGTCCTGGAAACAACTGATAAAATCATTCAAATAAAAGATAGATTGAAAGCGGCTCGTGATCGTCAAAAGAGTTATGCTGATAGAAGACGAAAGCCGTTAGAATTCAACGTCGGTGGCAACGTTCTGTTGAAAGTTTCACCATGGAAGGGTGTTGTAAGATTTGGAAAGAAAGGAAAATTACGTCCTAGATTCGTAGAACCATTCAAAATCTTGAAAAGAGTTGGGCATGTGGCATATCAACTCGAATTACCAGAAGAAATGAATGGAGTACACGATGTATTCCATGTATCGAATATGCGCAAGTGTTTGGCAGATGAAACTCTGGTAATAACCCTACAAGATGTATAGGTAGATGAAAAGTTGAAATTTGTAGAGCAACCTTTACAAATCGAGGACATGCAGGAAAATAATGATTGTGAAAGTAAAATAAAACTCTAGACGTGGCCCTAAGTACACGTGGGAACTGGAGTCAGAAATGAAAAAGAAATATCCTCACTTATTCGAGTAATAACACCTGTCATAAAAATGTCCAAGAATTAACCAAGGTACAAACTACAGGGACTACAAGTGTAAATATACCAAAGTTCAAGGACCAAAAAATAGAAAACATGAAAATCCAACGGTAACGGACCTTCACGGATGGTAACCGTCCATTACGGGTCGAACACGCGGACAATGATGGTTTGCCACGTGTCCAGTGACTAATGGGAAATTTCTGACACGTGGAAACCCTATGACGGACCGTCACGCCTGATAACGGTCTGTCACACCCGCAAAACGCTGAGGGTGCCCCATGTATCACATCATAATGGACCGTCATGCCTTGTAACGGTCCGTCATGCTGCAAAATGACCAAAGGGCAACACGTGTCTGATGACTCGCGAAACCCTAATCTGGTGACGGACCATCACCACCTGTAACGGTCTGTCACGGCTCCAGTTTTGGCCCTATAAATAGATGGTCGAGCTCAGTTGTTTTTGTCATCCCACAAATGACCATCACACTCTAAATTCGTTCTAGGAGATCCATAGCCCAATCCCAAGGATCCTGGTCCAACTCCCACTCGTTATAGTTCCCGGTTTAAGAAGAAACAGTCGTAAAAGTGTCGAAACGCTAGAAGAATCAAGTTAGGAGGTTGATTATATAATTTCCAACTTAGAGCTCATTCCTATAATCAAGGTAAATACTTTATCTATTTCCAAAGTTGTGTAAAAACATTTACGTTTACGAAAATGGCCAAATAAAGTTTAAGGGGATAATGCTCAACGTTCTTCTACAAACAAAGCATTCAGTCCATAGGTATACATAAAACTTGCATGGGATACATTGGTCTCGGGTGAGAGTCCGAGAATGCGGCTGGTACTTTCCTTATAATAATTTCGGAGGCGTAGACCTGGCCATTGTTATAAGACATGATACCAGTGTATACAGTGGTGCATACAGTCAGGACATGGGCCTGCTGAATGTGTAGATTGAACATAAAGTTGTGACTATGAAATTAATACTTGTTTGTGCCAAATGATTTTACTGTGAAGATAATTGTATTCACCGGCGTTCGCGCTGACGTTTCATTTTCAAAATATTTTCATGTAATCAATAAAATGTGATGGAAATGAGATAAGGGCAGACATAAGATCTGACCCAGGAATGAAATGTTAAAAGGGTTCATGCATGCTGGATTCTCAGGCCTCATGCATAGGAAATCCTAAAAGAAAGAAAAAGAGGTGATAGGACCAAAGGATTGATCAACCTTGGATAGTACTATTTACAAATACAACCCTCGAGGTTGATACAAATGATGAACGATCCTTGTGAAAAGACTTCTGTTGTGTTTTATAAAAACTCTGAAATCAAAACAGGTACCAATCGAGGTCACAAACGTCTAGGGGGTGTCTGAGGCGGGGTGTGACATTGGTATTTTAGCTTCCATTATAAGTTTTACAAACTCATGATGCTACTTTAATCCTTCTTGCCTTTCCTTCAATAGTTGATGTTGATACTCCTTTGACTGTTTAAGTGATATGATTGTATCAACAAGTGTAGACATTTTCACAGGATTCACTTCTTCTTCTTCTTGGAATTCTATTGGTCTACGTCTCTTATCTGCGTATGACTTCTGTCTATCCTGTGCAGCTTTCAAATGTGCTTTGATTACATCAAGATTTTATGACATGGCTTAAACTATTTCTTTGCTGCCCAATTCTTTCTGACCAATTTCTCCCCAGCACACAGGAGTCCTACATCTTCTACCATATATCATCTCATATGGTGGCATATCAATACTAGAATGGTAGTTCTATTGTATGAGAATTCTGCTAATGGCAGATGGTTATCCCAACTTCCTCCGTAATCAATTATGCAAGCATGCAACCTATCTTCAAGAGTTTGTATCGTCTTCTCACTTTAACCTTCGTTCTGAGGATGATATGTCATGCTGATCAATAATCTAGTTCCCATCTCCTCATGGAACTTTTTCCAAAAACCTGAAGTGAAACGAGTATCTCGATCAGAAGTAATCGAGACCGGCACTCCATGTCTGGAAACAATCTCTTTGATGAACAAATCGGCTAACTTTTCTGAAGAGTATGTCTCACGTATTGCTAAAAAATGAGCACTCTTAGTTAATCGATCTACAACCACCCAAATGGTATCATAACCTCTAGCTATTTTCGATAGCTTGGTTATGAAGTCCATAGTGAGATGTTCCCACTTCCATTCTGGGATTTTTAATGGTTGTAATCTCCCATACGGTTTCTAATGTTCTGCTTTAACTTGTAAACAAGTCAAGCATTTTGCTACATATTTCATGATATCAAACTTTATTCTGGGCCACCAATAATCTCTACACAGATCTTGGTACATTTTTGTAGTACCCGGATGAATAGAATATCATGATTTATGAGCTTCATCAAAAATTTTAAGTCTAAACTCACCAGATCATGGTATCCACATACAACCAAATCGAGTCTTGACTTTATATTCATTCTCTTCTAGAAACCTTTCCTGACCAGCCATTCTTTCTTTCTTGACATTCTTACCTTTTAATGCTTCGATTTGTGTGTCTCGAAGCTGGCTCATGAGATCAGGAGTTATCACTAACTTATAAGCTTTTACCCAAATAGGATGATGCTCTTCCTTGAGGGTTAGAGCATCGGCTACCACATTGGCCTTTCTGGGATGATACAAGATCTCACAATCATACTCTTTTACAAGTTCTAACCCTCATCGTTGCCTCATGTTTAAGTCCTTCTGGTCAAAGAAATACTTAAGACTTTTGTGGTCAGTGTAAATTGTACACTTCGTTCCGTACAGGTAATGCCTCCAGATCTTTGGTGTGAACACTACTGCTGCTAATTCAAGATCATGGGTTAGATAGTTTGCTTCATGTGTTTTTAGCTGTCGAGAGGCATAGGCCATCACTTTTCCTCTTTGCATCAGAACACATCCTAACCCAATTTTTGAGGCATCAGAGTTTACCATAAAATCTTCTACTCCTGCTGTCAATGCAAGAACTGGAGCTTGTGTCAATCTTTCTTTCAATATCTGAAATGCTTTCTCTTGTGCCGCATTTCATTCGTATTTCGAGTTCTTTCGAGTTAGCTTAGTTAATGGGGTGGCTATCTTAGAGAAGTCCTTGATGAACCTTCTATAATAGCTAGCTAATCCTAAGAAACTTCTAACTTCCGACGGATTCTTAGGTGGAGACCATTTTATTACGGCCTCTACCTTGGCTGGGTCTACTGAGATTTCTTCTGCGTTTACAACATGACCCAGAAATTTAACTTCCCTTAACAAAAATGCACATTTTGAGAATTTGGCGTACAATTTCTCCTTCCGTAAAGTATTAAGTACTTCACGAAGGTGTTGCGCATGCTCTTCTTCATTCCTTGAATAAATCAGGATGTCATCAATGAAGACAATAATGGATTTGTCTAACATTGGCCGGCATACTCTATTCATGAGGTCCATGAAAACTGCAGGAGCATTTGTCACTCCAAACGGCATCACTACAAATTCATAGTGTCCATAACGAGTTCTAAATGCTATCTTATGTACATCTTCTTCTCGTACCTTGACCTGATGATAACCGGATCTTAAGTCAATCTTGGAAAACCAACTCGATCCTTGTAATTGATCAAACAGATCATCAATTCTAGGTAAGGGATACCTAATCTTGATAGTCAGCTTATTCAATTCATGGTAGTCTATACACATCCTCATACTACCGTCTTTCTTCTTCACAAACAGAATTGGTGCACCCCAAGGGGATACACTTGGACGTATAAATCCTTTGTCTAACAACCCTTGTAGTTGTGACATTAATTCCTTCATCTCTGTTGGTGCTAACCGGTATGGAGCTTTAGCTACCGGCTTAGTTTCATGAATCAATTTGATTTTAAATTCGATCTCTCTCTCAGGTGGAGCACCTGGAAGATCGTTTGGGAATACTTCTGGGAATTCTTTTACCACTGGGACTTGATCCAGTTCTTTCCTTTTCATCTTTACATTAGTTACGTAGGCTAAGAAGGCTTGATTACCTTGTCTCACGTAGCTACTTATTTTGGCCATTGTACATGTCGTGATCTGGTTCCGTAGTTCACCAATCACACTAACTTCCTTTCCTGTAGGCGTCATGAATCGTACAATCCTCTGATTGCATATAATCGTTGCAGCATGTGAAGACAACCAGTCCATTCCAATGAATACATCAAATTCTTGCATTGGCATTGGAATTAAGTCAACGAAATATTCTTCTTCATCTATCAGTAGTCGATAATCTCGGCATATTGTAGTCACTACGCAGCTGCTATCGCTCGCGGTTTCGACTTCTCTTGATTTCGACTTCTCTGCTTCTATTGAAATTTCTAGAGTTAGCATATTTTAAAGAAATAAACGATCGACTAGCTCATGTATCGAATAAAATGCAAGCATGTAGGGAATTCAAGAGGAATGTACCTGATACAACGTCAGAAGCATCTTTCGCTTCCTCTTTAGTGATCTGAAAAGCCCTTCCCCTTGGCTTCGGAGCCTTGATACTTTTAACTTCATTTTCCGCCACTCTTGACCCTACTCCGGTCTTTTCTGTCTGAAATTTTAACTCAGGACATTCTCTGCTGAAGTGTCCTGGCTTATAACAGTTGTAGCATAATTTGATTCCACTCATACACTGCAATGTAGTGTGTCATGCCTTCCCACATTTGTTGCAAGTTGTGGAGTTGAATCGGCACTCCCCCGGGTGCCTTCTTCCATAAATCTTGCAATTTTGGATACTTTTCCTTTGGGAGGGACCACCTCCTGGTTTACTAAACTTAAACCTCTTAAGAGGCATAAGAGAAGGATAACTTTCTCCTTTCCTATTCCCGTCTTGCTCAGTCTGCCTTTTAAGCTCCGTCTCGCATTCCCGAGCCCAATCAATCATTTCCTCCAAGTTCGCGCAGTTGGATGGATGGATAAACTCTCTAATATCTATTTTTAAAATGAGATGGCATATCATCATCTACATCTTAGGGGTTGTTAACCAAGTACGCAGGTATTGTTCCTTCCCCTATAAATTGAGATGATGGCCTCATTTGTAGGTGGAACTTCTGGGAACTCGGTTGAGAGGTGTCCAGGTGGGATGAGCTCTCCCGCCCCTGGACCGTGAGCGTAGACGAGAGATGTGTACTTCTTCGGTATGTAATGTGAGATGACTTTGTTATTATGGATTACATAGCGTTGTTGTGTTGATTCTCTTCTTTATGTTCGTGTTTCTCTCTGTCTCGTTCTTCTTTGTTCCCACAAGAATCACTAAACAGATTCGTGTATTTCCGCTGTGCGACGAGGCTCCCGGGACCTACAACTGGTATCAGAGCCTCGGTGTTCGTTATGAAAGTTCACTACTTTTTCTGTCAAAAATCCTTAAATTCGAGTTCGTTATCACTTCATTTTGTGTTTGGAAGGCTAGGGGTTTGTTAGATGATGATTTCTAAGCTTTTGGAAGCATCAATTTCTCAGATCCAACACTTTTCGAGCATTTTCCACAAGATCCGTCAAGAATGCTGTTACTTTTTTATAAGTACGGAAATTCAGCTTTTCTGCGTTCTTACTAAGTACGCATGGGTTTTGCCCTGTGAATTTACTAAGTACGCAAGAGTAGTTGTCCTGCGTACTTGCTAAGTACGCACGAGTATTTGGCTCTACGAACTTAGCATGTACGCATGGGCATTTGGCTTTGCGAACTTATCAAGTACGCATGTAGACTTGGCTTTGCGAACTTAGCCAAGTACGCAGGAACACCCTATATCTGCGTACTTGCTAAGTACGTATGAACTATCATCTGGGATTAAAAAAAATGTTTTTTGGCGGGATAACTTTTCTTGGCCAAATTTTTTAGGGATCGTTTGTAAGCTTGTTTTGGGCCAATTTTGAGAAGATAGTGATTTTGGTTTTTCTGGACTAAAATTTGACATGGCTTGGCGAAACAAGGACGAGATTTTTCTTGGATGATACCAATTGTCATACATTGTTTAAGTATTCAAACCTGAAAATGTGGGCTACGAGTATCCAGGATACTTCTTTAATAGGGAATGAATGCTGAATCAAGTTGAGCAACTGGGTCGTCATCAGCTAAAGGTCTCGTTTTATTTGTGAAGATTTTGCTGCTTTGGGTCTTTGCAAAAAGAATCATATTGTTTAGGTATTCAAACCTGAATATGTGGGCTACGAGTATCTATGATACTTCTTTAATAGGGGATGAATACCGGAACAACTTGAACACAAGGATTTGCTGTTTTGGATCTTTGCAAAGGAATAAAAAAAAGAATAAAATCCTTGATTTGACTAGTTGTGATTTTGAAGATTTGAGTGAAGTGGTGATGAAGCTGGTCATAGTTTACAGAGAAATGAGGGGGATAAAAATCTAAGTATTCATGGGACATTAAAGAGGTGGTGGAAAAGCCGTTGATACTTCCTATATATATACTTCTTTGACGTAACATGGATCTCAACTATGATTTCTCGTGTAAACTATATTTTTCGTGCTCATTGGTCAAGCCTGTGTTCAAGATTTGATGTGATTTAGTTATGATTGGATTTCTCATTTGGGATCTAGGCGGAATGCCAGATAGACAACCTAGTTATGGAACTTCACCATGGTGAATGTATACATATTAGGAGGTGTTAACCAGGAATGAAGATCTAATTGAAGAATGTTGGACTTTGGATTCAGGATGATCACTGCTGAGCATGATTTTGTGTTTGATTCTATCGTGTGTTTTCAAGATGAAGCTGGATATTCGTTGGATTATTAGTTGAAGATGGAACCTTTTATCATTTGCCGACGGGATAGGAAACGTTCCCTTGTTTCTGGTCTAGTCAGGAGAAGCTTACATTGAAAGGGGAAATTGGAAATGAACATCTTCGGGGATTTAGTTGACTTGTGAAGATACAGGATAGAGCTGGACACATCTGGTGTGAAGACTAAAGTTTATCTTACTGGAATTACTATAGGAGCTGATTGGTTTCATGCAGGTTATTGGAAATTCAAACTCTCTATCATATGCTAGTTGATTTGGAGATGTCTTAGTCTACTGATGTTACCTTGCGAGGAAGACGCGGTCAGACTCAGATTCCTAAGTCAAGTTGGAGGAAGCTACTGCTGAGAGGATGAACTATAATGAGTTGTGTTGGGTTAGTTGGTTCTTATTGAAGCACTTGGTTTAGTATACAATGAAAGCTACAGTTAAGAGGGAGTCGGGTTTTTTAGCTCACTCGACAACTAAAGACTGAAGTTAAAGATTTTAAGATCTCAAGTGGAATGCCAGAAGATCAAGTCTCGCTAGAAGCCACATGATGTCATTAGTTTAGAGGGAGTCTGTTAGGACATTCTTTGTAAACTGATGATTATCAGTGTTAGTGATAGATAGAATTTGATGATATATTTAAGAGGGAGTCTGTAGAAGCATGGTTTAGTAACTATAGATTAAATTATATGTATCGGTGTACTTGGCTAGTACGCAGAAGGTGTGCCTGCATACTTAGCTTGTTCACCAGTTGGTCCGGAGTACTTAGTAAGTATTCAAGGCTTTTGCCTTGCGTACTTATCAAGTACGCATGACCAATGCCCTGTTTACTTAACCAAGTACGCAGGTATTGTTCCTTCCCTTATAAATTGAGATGATGGCCTCATTTGTAGGTGGAACTTCTGGGAACTAGGTCGAGAGGTGTCCGGGCGAGAGATGTGTACTTCTTCGGTATGTAAAGTGAGATGACTTCGTTGTTATGGATTACGTATCGTTGTTGTGTTGATTCTCTTCTTTATGTTCGTGTTTCTCTCTGTCTCGTTCTTCTTTGTTCCCACATGAATCACTTAACAGATCTATGTATTTCCGCTGCGCGACGAGGATCCCGGGACCTACAATATCATGAGTACTTATGGTTTGAGTTTAAGTACCCTTTCTGATACTTAAATCCCTCAAACCGTGCTCTGATACCAACCTGAAACACCTTACTTATCTTTTTATTTTATCAGAGTATTTTATCACGGAAAATGGTACCAGTTTAACAAAACTTTGTCATTGACGAAGGTATGATTTCATTTATAATAATAATAAAGGATAATATAATTACATCATCCTATATAGGGATTTTCCAACTCCGAGCAGCCACGTCCTCAGGAAGCCTCATTCCATGTGCTTCTTTTCTACAGTGTTTGGAAAACGTTTTTGAATTAGCTTACGCTAAGTAAGTACACTACATCTTTTCATTTCATTATGAACCCTTTAGGTTCTTATTATTGTTCACGTTTTCTCAGCCTCTCGGTGCCCCTGTGACCATCTTCGGATGTACCTCCGATCACAGTATTTGTATATTTTATGGGTGTGCTAACCCCCTCGCAACCATCTTAGGTCGTACCTCCATTCCGAGTATTGGCAAGGTACTTATACTCATCAGTATAGACCCCTCGCATTTGTCACGAAGACTCATTCATTCCTCAGCCCCGTAGACCTTGAGTATCTTTGACTCACATCCTCCCAAATGTATAAAGCATTTATTTTCATTTCACGTATATGCTTGATTTATTTCCCTATTAATCCTCATCTTAAAACTTCGTAACGGCTTCTCCACGATATATTAAAACGGTTTTTATATAGGAAGTACCAGCGGCGTATCCACCACCCCTTTAACACTTTATGAGTACTACGTTATTCCATTTTAGGATTTAGACTCGTTCCATCACACTCATTCATATTTGCATGTATCATCATGCATTCACGTATTCATCATGCATTTCACGTATTCATATTCATCCCTTATTCATATTGATTATGCATGATATATTTCCATCGTATATTCATATTCGTCATACATTGTAAACTGGGGTGATTTTCCTTCCAGAGTAGTACCTCCAACAGAGATGTTCCCAGGAAAGAGTGATGGTCTAGGAGAGATTTATACACCACTCTTTCCTTAGACAGAACATTCTGTTTGTCAGATAACTACATACCGGTTGGATGTTCTCCTGTACGTTCACTATATTTCATTATTATCTATTAGTCTATACCCCTAAACATTCATAATGGTTTCACCACGAAGTACCAAGAGGTTTATATATAGGAAGTACCAGCGGCGTATCCACCACCCCTTGGATACGTCGTGACTACTTCATTATTCCCGTTTAGTGTTTAGACTAATCTGTCATTACCGCGTACCCTTATTATATTTATAACACATAACATTTAATCACATAATTCACATAATAGTGCCTAGGGTACGGGTCCAGTGTACTTACATTATCCTCGGGTAGTTCCTAAGTTCGTTCCTCGCTTAAATGTTTCTCTGAACTCAAACCGTACTCGCAGTGTACCGCACTCACACTTAAACGCACCGCACCGGGTTCCTTGCTTCTTCATATTTTCGTGTATGTGTGAATGTGGTTTGTGTTTGTTGTGTGAAAATGCATAGCCAAATTCATCTATTTATAGGCAAAATCCTAGATCCGTGATGGACTTTTACCAATGGTGACGGTCCGTCACCGTTTGTTCCTTAGCCGCCATGATCTTCACCAATACGTAACGGACCGTTATCCTTTCGTGACGATCCTTCATGAATCGTAATGGACCGTTACCCCTAAAGACGGTCCGTCAAAGGGTTTACACACGTCATTTTGCCATGATGAGTCATAGGACACGTTTCATTCTCCGACTCACTCCTTGCTCAACCTGTAACGGACAGTTACCGCTTCGTGACTATCCGTCACCGCTCGTAACGGACCCTTACCATCCATGACGGTCCGTTATGGCTTGAAATTTCAAAATCTTCATTTTTAACCTTGATCTTTGTTTGACTTGTTTCTTGATCTTTTAAATTTTGGGATGTTACATCTTCTTTTATCAGCGTAGCTCTTTTGTCTATCCCCTGCTGCTTTCAATCATTGTTTTATTTGAGCTACTTCATCAGTTGTTTCCTGAACAAGTTTAGGTCCAGATAATTGGTTTTCTCATATATCAGCCCAGCATACAGGTGTTCGGCATTTTCTTCCGTATAAGGTTTCGAAAGGTGCCGCCTGAATGCTTGTGTGATAACTATTGTTGTATGAAAATTCCATTAGGGCAGGTGATCATCCCAACTACCACCTAAATCTATCACACATGCTCGGGGCATATCTTCTAATGTCTTAATTGTTCTCTCGCTTTGCCCATCTGTCTGTGGATGATAGGTAGTGCTTAAGTTTAGACGAATTTCCATGGCTTTTTGTAAACTTTGCGAGAATCGAGATGTAAAACGACTATCTCTATCTGACACTATGGACAATGGCACTCCATGTAAAGATACAATCTCATTTACATAAAGACGAGCCAATCTATCCATACTGAAGGTTTATTTCATTGGGAGAAAATATGCAGATTTAGTCAATCTGTTAATGATAACCCAGATTTTATCATTTCCCCGACTGGTTCAAGGAAGTTTAGTAATAAAATCCATTGTTATCATTTCCCACTTCCATACTGGTATTTCTAATTGTTGCAATAAACCAGAAGGTTTCTGGTGTTTTGCCTTAACTTGTACGCAAATAAGACATTTTGCAACATATATGGCAATATCTTTCTTCATGCCAATCCACTAGTAATTCTCTTTCAGATTCCTGTACATCTTGTCACTTCCTGGGTGCATCATATATTTTGATTTATGTGCTTCTTCGAGTATTCTTTCCTGAAGATTTTGAGAGGTTGGAACCCAGATTCTTTTATTCATACGAAGTATTTCATCGTCTCCTTTAGTCAATTTTTTAACCATGCTCTCCATTCCTTCTTGTTCTAAGTCTTCTTCTGTGTGAACAGAATGTTGAGCATCTTTTATTTAAGATATGAGTTATACACAAAGTTCAAGTCTGAGAGCACGAACCCATTTAGGTTTCTCTCTTTCTTTTCTACTTAAGGCATCTGCAACAACATTTGCATTACCTTCATGGTAACATATTTCACAATCATAGTCACTTAAGATCTCTAACCATCTTCTTTTCTCATGTTTAGTTCTTTTTGACCAAAGATATATTTCAAACTCTTATGGAAAGCATAAACTGTAAATCTAACTCCATAGAGATAGTGTCTCCATAATTTCAGGGCAAAAATTATGGCACCTAACTCTAGATCATGAGTTGTATAATTCTTTTCATGAGTCTTTAACTGACGAGATGCATAGGCAATAACTTTGTTCTTTTGCATCAACACACAACCTAGACCGTTATGAGAAGCATCACAATAGACTACAAAGTTTTCATTACCATCTAGCAAAGCCAGTATAGGTGCATGAATTAGTTTCTTTTTCAGAGTTTGGAAAGCTTCTTCTTGCTTTGTTCCCCATTCATACTTTACATTTTTGCGAGTTAATGCCCATTCTGCTTACAAAAATGGCAATAGTATTTCTTAAAGAAGCATTTTCCGGTATGCCTCTTCTTGCAGATTTTACATTCAGGGATGGAAGAATTAAACCCTCCTTTGGCAGGCTGATTTCTTCTTTTCCAAGGAGAATTATTTTTCTGGTTCTCCGTAGCCCCCTTGGCCACTTCCCTTGCCTTCTCTTCTTCCTGTTTTCTTATCATACCGTCAGTTAGAATTCCTCCTAGCTGTATGGCAGAAGCAATGGTCTGAGGCATAGTAGCCTTGACCATATCCATGATCTCTTCTGCAAGACCCCAAATATATCTTTTGATTAGATTGGATTCAGGGGTTGGGAGGTGTGGAACTAAACGAGCATATTCGAACATCTTCGAGACATACTCCTGATGTTTCGTTCCCTCCATTCGAAGATTTAGAAATTTAGTTTCAATTCTCTCTCTCTCATTGATGGGACAGAATCTTTGTATCACCATTTCCTTAAATTCTCCCCACTTCATGGCATAGGCTTTGTGTCTACCCATGGCTTGAATGATAGAGTTCCACCATTCCAATGCTTCATCTTTAAAGAGATTTGATGCATAAAGCACCATATCTTCATCAGCACATTTGTTGATGGAGATAATAGATTCGGTCTTTTCTAACCATCTTAGGGCTGCAACTGCACCCTCATTCCCGGCATATTCCAAAGGTTTACATCCCTGGAATGCATGGAACGTACATCCCTTCTTTCTATTCCTTTTCTTGCTAACTTCTTCGTCATTGCTTGATGAATTGTCTCCATTTGAACTATGGTTTTCTTCATGTTGATTATTTTTAGATTCAGCTAATTTATTTTTCACTTTATCTTCTTTTACAACTTTTAGAATTTTAGGAAGAACTTCCTCTATTCCTTCTGCAACCATTTTCTTTATCTCTGCTTTCTGTTGAAGTTGTTTAGATGTTTCATTTTGGATTTGTTTGCTCTTAACCCTTATATTATAAGAAGGACCTTGTTTTGACATTCTATTCACAAAAGGAATTTTATTAATATTTGGAATATATATTTCAAAGATAGGAAAGGAAATTTACATATAACCTTGGTTACGGGCATTTTCTAGCATTTGTCTTAACGCTCTATTATGGGCGTCTACAGATGCTAATCTATGATTTTTTTTTCCAATTCTGCTACCCGTTCCTGTAAGGCTCTAATATGATCATTATCAGAACTTTCCTCATTTTCTTGAGGATTTTGTACATTCGTAGGCTCATAATACTCATATTTCCTATTTGAATCTTCTATTTCTTCTCCTTCATGAACATGATTATTTTCATACGGAATATCAGGTAGTCCCTGATAATAATAAGGATTATAGTATAGATTTTCTCCATAATTCGGATTTCGAATTGCGACTGTAATAGCAGAATGAAAACTGATGGAAGGTACATAAGCATTTGTCGGAGGTGTTAATTCACCTAAGCTTTGATATGTACTTCCTGAATGTGTTGAACTTGTTCCAGTTTCTAAATCTGTTTCATTCGTAAGCTGGAATTCATATCCAGGTGGAGCATATCTTTGAACATAGAAGGGACCTTTTCCTTTTCCAGTCATCTGAATAAAACAAAATACTTTTATTTATACTTTATATTTTACATAATAAGATAATAAATTGTCCTATTTATTATTTTTAGTACACTACGGTGGTTATCGTCCCAGAGTGGTACCTCCAACTAAATTGTTCCTAGGAAAGAATGACGGGCCTGGGAGAGATTTATACAACACTCTTTCCTTAGACAGAACATTTAGTTTGCCAGATAACTACATACCGGTCGGATGGTTACCCTTACGTCTAGTTAATTTATTATTTTTTTTATCTTTTCTTTTATTTTTCTTTTCTTTTTCTTCCTCTAGTTGACGAACCCTTTCCTTGAACTGCCTTGATTCTTTCTTGATTTCATAGGTTTCTCTTAAGGTACGATTAAGGAATTCTATGATGAGGGGGTTCACGAATACCAAATAATATGTCGTTAATCCCATTATGGTATGAATCATCAGGACCATCAGTTGGTTCTTCAATATACTCCTCTAACATTGTTGGAAGAGTATAAGGATTTTCTTCACCAATTAGATAGAGGTATGGGTCTTGAGTTTCTATTTCAAGCTCTGCTTCCTTAGGTATTTCTTGATATACCTCTTCCATTTCCTTTGCAGATACGTGTACATGCTATGTTGACATTCTAACATGCATTTTTTGGTTTAGTAGACCGACTTGGTCCAGTTTCATTTATGTCTACCTGTTTTACTGGAGGTGGAGTATCAGTTCTCCAATTCTCAAAATCCGAAGTAGCTTCCATCCAGGATGAGCTAGATTGATTTTGATGATATGATTCATTATCTGAGACAATGATAGGATCAGAAAGGGATTCACCGTTTAGAGATAAAGACTGATTACTACAAAGTTCTCTAAGTGTAAATGCTGCGGACTCCATAATTTTTGCACTGATGAAGTTGATGCGGATAAGTGTTTATGTTGCTGATAGTTACTCTTTGTTGCTGATCAACAACTATGTTGCAGATAGGCCTTATCTACAGAAGTTCAAAGGTTGTTGCTGATAGGCTTCTCAGCAGCATCAAACATTGATGCGGCTGATAGGCAAATCATCCGCAGCCATGACTTTACTACTGACATCTCTTTTGCAACACTAACACACCTGTCAGCAAAAGGAATTTTATTGGTGCAGGTGACAAAAGACAATGCTGCTATTCTGCTCTGTCCTGCAATGATTACTAAGATGACCTTTGTTTTTAGTTGTTTTTTCATTGCAGAAGTCTTTTCACTACAGTTGTCTTTTTGCTACTTGTCTTTTTGTTGTAAACCATGTAATGTCCAAAATCCTGAGGATCTTCAATCAGCGGATTCAACAGCATGTTGAACCTGGCGGAAACAGACTCGACACGTGACTTGTAGGTAGAAACTATAACGACGAGACACACTCAAATATCAAACGATTCGTATATTGATTAAACACTGATTATACAGTACAATATCGATCAACAACTCGTTTAACCACGTCTAAACTGTCTAACTAGTCCCACCCTCTGACTGTCTCAGTCGTCCAACCCAAATATTGTTACAAACACATCTATTTATACTAAAACATAAAGTATTCGGTGGGCCTGGGCCGGGGCCGCATACTTCAAGTATGCGGTTGGGCACCGCATACTTCAAGTATGCGGCTGGCCTTTGAAGTATGCGGCCGCATACTTCTAAACAGTCTTCTTTTGAACATCCCGATGATCTCGTGATGCGTTATCCTATTATATTTTTGGTCCTTACAAACCAATAGTAGTGTAGCTTCTCATCAGTTCAAGATCAACAACTTGTGTTTGATTTGATCCTTAGAATCAAGGGTCTGTCTTGATTCTAAGTTCCTTTATATGTATTATTTATCTTTTGTTGTAAGTGTGCTTCCTAAGAGTTTTCTCTGTAACTTGTTAACATTGAAGAGTAATACAATTTACATTTATCAGTATTCTTATTGTTGCTTGTTGCATTGCATAGTTGTTATTGTTTTCGCCAATCTCAACTAAACAGAACAATCTTGTAAAACATAGATCCTACAAGTGGTATCAGAGCTTGGCTCTCATATTAAGCAAACTCACAATTGTTTAATCACTCTTTGGTTCTGTTACTGTTATCTCTTTGCTGCACATCATCCATCCAAAGTATGGCACAAAATACTGGATTTGATTATATTGGAAGCCTGCACAGACCACCAAGGATGGTGTCTGGGGAAGATTATGACATGTGGAAAAACAGAATGGAAAGCTTCTTCCGCTATCAAGAATATGGAATGTGGAGATCCATAATTGATGGTCCTTATGTGCCAATGGTGGCCTCTGCTAATTTTGGAGGTCCTTCTGTCCCTAAAGAAGCTTCAAAGTACTTTGAGGAAGACATCAAGAAGTTGGAGGTAGACTTTAAAGCTCTAGGAGCCATACAGATATGCCTGCCAAATGAAGTGTTTCACTACTTCAGAGAACACAAGACTGCTAAAAATTGAATCTGGTCAGATCAATACATCTTAAACATAATTGTCATCCTCAAAGAAAAGAGTACCATTAGTGACCTACCTTTCATGCTGATCTTACCTCATTTATCTCATGCAAAGTAAACATACCCTCCATCAAAGTGTTTGATATCATGTAGTAGAGAGATGTCCTGCATTATGTGCCTAAAACAACCACTATCAACATACCATAGGTTGTTGACAGTCCTCCTTGGCTGTTCCTGCAAGATTCAAGCAAGTTAGTGAGACATTGGTACCCAAGCCATGGTGGTCATGGGTACACCCAAAGCATCAATGTAAGATACTTCATGTAAGCACATATCCTTATCGTTATCTAACACTGGTGATTCAACTGCTTTTGATTTAGTTTTCCAAATTGGTGTAGGATTAACAAACTTTTTAGTTTCTTTAGGAGTACCAACTTTAGGTTTCTCTTCCTGTTTTGATTTTTTACATTGCTTATTTTAACAAAAAAAAAACCTTTTGTTTGTTCTTAGCAGCATTCTAATAACCATCAGAGGGCTTAACTTTGGGATGCTTATTCTTCATTGCCTTAGGTTTTTCAACCTTCATTGGCTTAGAATAATACTTTTCCCTTGGGGTAGGCCTCTGATTTTGCAAATAATAGGGATCATAAGGACGATATATTCAGTTTCTTGCAATGTGACCAGCTTTGCCACATGTGTAGCATGTCCGTTTCCTAGCGTAAGGAGCATATCCCGATCGGTCGAACCATGATGATGATTGAGGAGGTGACCTTTTCAAGTAACCTGTATTCTAAGTGCGCCTGTGATCTTTTCTATCATCTCTCCTAACACACTCTCTATCATAATATCTATGATTTCTCCTGATATAATCTCTCTCTTCTCTTCTAAATTTTTGTTAAAAACTCTATGATGATTATCAAATTTTGAATAAAACTCATTATTTGTAAACTTTTGAGGAGATTTTTATGGTTTAATTGACTTTTGAGTTTCTTTGATTAACATTTCTAGAATTTGTAAACTTGTTTTTGACAAAATCATGATTACTTTCTTTAAAGATATTTTCCTCTTTTTCAAACTCACCACCATTCACAAACTTAATTTGATTCCTTTTTTCAAAAATATCATCAATTTTTCTAGGGACAAACTTCATAATACTATTAGGCTCTTCTTCCTTAATCTCTTCCTCATCATCGGTATCCCAATCTTCTTCTAAACCTTCTTCTGCACAAGGCTTAGAATCATTAGCAATATTCACACAGGGGGTCACAGGACTAGAAGTCGTAGGAGTTGACTGCGTGGATGATGAAGGCTCACATCCCAGACCGTAAGCCATCTCAACATTTTTAGGGTATTCATTTGGTAAAGATGAAAATTTTTCATTAAATGGATGTTCCATAGCATGATAACCCACCCCCCGGATTTCTCTTTCTTCTAACTTGGGAATCGATCATGTTATACACCACTGATCGAGAGTGTTCAATTTTCTTGATCGTTAGTTTGGTGTTTGCAAATTGAGTCACATCAACATTTAATTTTAAGTTGAGGTCATCTATCCGTTTTAATGCATCATGATAAAGACATTCCTTATTGCTAAAATCCAATTCAAGTTTTGAAAAATAATTTTTTATGCTTCAATTTTATCTTTGAAAATCTTTTCTGATCGTTTGTGTTCTGAGTTGGAATATCTAAGCTTTGTTATTTCTTGATTTAAGATATCGTTATCACGTTGGTAACGATTGACTTTCTCGATACAAATAGCAGAGCAAAGATCTTTGGTTACCTCAGCATCGGTCACCTCAACCACGAAGGCATGATGTTGTTTCACTTCCAAATCTTGAACTTTATCACTCTTGTCCTGCTGGCTCACAAGTGCCTTTGATTCACCTGAAGTAGATGTACTAGTTTCAGCAATTTCAAAAACATCCATTGAACTGATATGATTAAGATGACATCGTTTATCATCCATATCATAAGAGTATAGAATAGATATCTACTCACTCAAGGATGTCTGATACATATCCTTGGTTCTCTTAATGGCGGTGCAGTAGAAGTTCCACGTTAATGGTAAAGAGTTGAGTAGCCTTTTGTTGATTTCTCCCTTTGTTAACTCTATTTCAGCACTCTTCATCTCCGTCATCAAGTGCGTGAATCTGTTAATCTAAGCCTCCAAATTTTCACCTCTAACATGATTGAACATATTAAACTCTTGCTTCAACATCTGCTTTCTACTTTCTCCCATGTCGCAAACTTTCAAAACCGTATACTTCAACACTATATACTTCGAATACCGCAAACTTCGAATACTGCAAACTTTGAACACCACAAACTTCGAATACCACAAACTTCGAATACCGCAAACTTGAAAGTAGTAAATTTGGAAAGTCGTAAATTAGGAAATACCACAAACCTGCTGAACCGCAAACTTCAAGGGCCGCAAACTTGACAGTAACTGCAAAGTTCAGTAACCGTAAACTTTCCAGATGGAGATTTGACCGAAAAATTCGATCAAACAACAGATGATGATACGAAAAATTTCAATCTTTCAAGAAATATGACAGAAGTATAGTCTAAACACCTATGAATCTGTCTAGAAACACTTCCAAACACACAAGTCAGTTTAAAATAAACAAAAACAGTAACTTTGATACCTCACGAGTCAAAGAAATTTGTTGTAAGCTTCGCCAATGAGCGCTAAGGCTCTGATACGAATTATAATGTCTGAAATCCTGAGGATCTTCAATCAATGGATTCAACAGCGTGTTGAACCTGGAGGAAACAGACTCGACACGTGACTTGTAGGTAGAAATAATAACGACGAGACACACTCAAATATCAAACGATTCGTATATTGATTAGACACTTATTACACAGTATAATATCGTTCAACAACTCGTCTAAACACGTCTACACTGTCTAACTCGTCCCACCCTCTAGCTGTCTCAGTCGTCCAAACCAAATATTGTTACAAACACATCTATTTATACTAAAACAGAAAGTATTCGGTGGTCCTGGGCCGGGGCCGCATACTTCAAGTATGCGGTTGGGCACCGCATACTTCAAGTATGCGGCTGGCCTTTGAAGTATGCGGCCGCATACTTCCAAACAGTCTTCTTTTGAACATCCCGATGATCTCGTGATGCGTTATCCTATTATATTTTTGGTCCTTACAAACCAATAGTGGTGTAGCTTCTCTTAAGTTCAAGATCAACGACTTATGTTTGATCTGATCCTTAGAATCAAGGGTCTGTCTTGATTTTAAGTTCCTTTGTATGTATTATTTCTCTTTTGTTGTAAGTGTGCTTCCTAAGATTTTTCTCTGTAACTTGTTAACATCGAAGAGTAATACAATTTGCATTTATCAGTATTCTTATTGTTGCTTGTTGCATTGCATAGTTGTTATTGTTTCCGCCAATCTCAACTAAACAGAAAAATATTGTAAAACATCGATCCTACAAGTGGTATCAGAGCTTGGCTCTCATATTAAGCAAACTCACAATTGTTTAATCACTCTCTGGTTCTGTTACTCTTATCTCTTTGCTGCACATCATCCATCCAAAGTATGGCACAAAATACTGGATTTGATTATATTGGAAGCCTGCACAGACCACCAAGGCTGGTGTCTGGGGAAGATTATGACATGCGGAAAAATAGAATGGAAAGCTTCTTCCGCTATCAAGAATATAGAATGTGGATATCCATAATTGATGGTCCTTATGTGCCGATGGTGGCCTCTGCTTATTTTGGAGGTCCTTCTGTCCCTAAAGAAGCTTCAAAGTACTTTGAGGAAGACATCAAGAAGCTGGAGGTAGACTTTAAAGCTCTAGGAGCCATACAGATATGCTTGCCAAATGAAGTGTTTCACAACTTCCGAGAACACAAGACTGCTAAAGAGCTATGGGAAGCTCTTGAGAAGATGTTTGCTGGATCTGAAAAGGTTAAGGAAAACAGGAGAGACTGTCTGAACAACAATATGAAATTTCATATACAAGGATGGTGAGTCCCTTACAACTATGTACAACAAGTACACTTATCTTGTGGGTGAGCTGCAGTGCTCTAAGGTCTAGCTAGAGAATGAAGATATACTCAAAAAGTTCATCAGATCCCTTCCAAGTTACTAGACACTCTATACAGTGTCAATTAGAAGAACTGAAAACTTGAAGACTCTCATAATGACTGAGCTGTTTGGTATGTTAAAGACATATGAGTTGGAAAATGATTCAAGCTAGAGAGAGAAAATTAGGTTATTCTACACCCTCATCATCCACCACAGTCACTGCATTACACTCTGACCATACACTACCAAGCTCAAGCAACTATTATCCTCCCATTGTCACACATCCTCAAACACCTAACTCACAAGCAAACAACTTTCCATTCCATCTTGAAGCTCCTCCTCAAAATCCAAACCCTACTACCTTTTTTTCTGATACCCCAAGCAACATGTCTTTTATCAAAGAAGATCTGGAGTATTTTCATCCAGATGACTTAGAAGAAATGGACATACAACATTCTTATGCTATGTTGTCTCTTAGAGCAAAACGGTTCTACTCTAGAACTGGAAGACCTATCCCAAGCAATAGTCCAAACACCAGAGTTGGCTTGGACAAGAGCAAGTTAAGATGCTACTACTGTAATCAACTTGGTCATTTTGCCAGAGAATGTAAAGCACCAAAGGCAAACCCAACTGCTGAACAACAAAGACACACTCATCAAGGTCAAACAGGTCAAAACACTCAACCTGCTCAAACTGCTACTTGTGCAACTCAACAAGTTGGAGCAGCTGACTTTGACTAGAGCTTTCAGTGTGAAGAAATATCTGCCAACAACCAAGCACTCATGGCAGACACCACAGAGATCCCACTTCAGGAATATGAACATCTTTGCTCTCAAGCTTGCATTGATAAAGTTTTGGGATATAGAAAGCATAACCAAAATCTAATAGATCAAAATGAAGAGTTTCATCAAATGAAATCTGAGTTCAAAAAGGTTGAAAACATTTATAAAGAAAAGATTAACTGTCTAAAGAAAGAAATTTCATCATTAAAACATGAACAAACAAATCTTGAAACTCAGATTGATGATCTATACGTTAAGTTAAAAGCTACAAGAGCTGATTTGGTAGATCAAAAGGTTCATGTTGAAAAATATGAGTTTGCATCAAAAAGGCTGCAAAGATTATGGGATGCTCAAATCCATGAAAAAGTAATTGCTGGTCTTGGGTACCAAACTGAACAGTACAAATCTGTACCACCACCCACTGATTATGTAGCCATTCATGAACCCAACTTCAACCTAACCAATCTTGACCATGCAAACCAAAACCTTGATCCTTCCAAGGAAGACATTGTTGTGCAAGAATTCACTACCTCCACTGAGTCTGATTCCACCTACTCAGACTCCTCTGAAAACTGTGATGCCACTTTACATCCCACAAATGAAGTAATTACGAAAACCACCAAATCTGGGAAAGTGATTCAAACAAACTTTCCAAGTCCTTTCAATTCCATCCATACCAGTCACACAACCCACCAAACAAATCAAAATCAGTTATCCTCCTCAAGGAAAAAACTTATCATTAAAAAGGGCCAATCCTCAACATCCTCATACTCCATCCCTGCAAAGAAAGTGTTTGACATCTATCATTCACGTGGAGAAAGAATGCATTATGTTCAGAAGACACTGGAAGAAGCCACCTCTGAACACAACAAAAATCATCCCTAGAACTTCAAAGATCTATTCAAAACAAAGGACTATGTGTATTTTCAGTGGGACAAGATTGCAAAATCATGTTTTGTTTGTGGCAAATACAACCATACAACAAGCACCTGTTTCTACTACCTTCAGCAGCAAAGAAATCTCAAGCAACAAGCTTTTGAGAAAACAAACAAAAACAAGAAGGTAAGAAGCTATGAAGCAAGATAAACTCAGTTCAAAAAGTCTACTTCTCCACCAAGACAGACTGCTACTGTAAAAACATCGAAAGCTAAACAATCTTGCATCATTTGTGGTGAATCAGGCCAATTTCTTGCAAATTGTAAGTTTAATCCTTTCAACCAGTTCTCTTAATCATCATCCTCAACATCAACAGTCAAAATCAACCCTGATAGACAAAAACCTGTCTATAGAAGAACCCCCACAGAAAAACCTATTTTTAATAGGAAAGTAAAGAAGGAGAAGTCAATGATTGTTTAACCAGCTAAACCATCACCAGCAACCAGGAATACTGCTGATCATGTGAAGCCAAAGAAGATGAAGAACAAATCCAAGCCCTCAGCCGCAACCAAATCTGCTGCTGATCAGTTAAAGCCTTCAACAGCAACCAAATCTGCTGCTGATCAGTTAAAACCATCAGCAGCAACCAAGTTTGCTACTGATCAGTCTAAGCCTAGGAATATAAAAGAATCAGACAGAACTATCAGCAGCTGAAGATACATCTGCTTCTGATAATGTTAAATGAACTGCAAAGGTGATTCAATAATGGAAAGCAAAATCCAAATCCTCATCATCTCAGAGTATCTTCATTGGATCAATTAAATGCCAGCCTGCTGATGATTTTAGTCTTAAGTCAAAAGTCCCACCCAAGTCTGCAAGCTCTTGGGTCCCCCTTTCTAACTAGAACTCTCTCATGTGCAGGAACAACAAGGTAACAAAGATAACACCTGGGTTGTAGACAGTGGTTGTTCCAGACACATTACAGGCAATAGGTCCATCCTCTCAGACTTCAGAAACTTTTATGGAGGATATGTTACCTTTGGGAGTAATTCAAAGGGAGGCTCTATCATCGGACAAGGAACTATGTCTAATGAAAGGATAAGCGTTGAAAGGGTGAATTATGGGAAGGAATTGAAGTTTAACCTTATGAGTGTATCACAAATCTGTGATCAAAAGCATTGGATGCTTTTCACAGATGAAGAATGTTTCGTGTTATCCCCTGGACTGAGAAAACCTCCTCCTGAGAAGATCTTGTTAACTGCTCAAAGAAAGGATAATCTATATGTGTTTGATATCAACAAGGTTACACCATCTGGCAGTGTATCTTGCTTTCTATCCAAGGCATCAGTTGATGAAGCTGCTCTATGGCATAGGAGATTGAGTCATATCAATGTCAAAACCATCAACAAGTTGGTTAAAGGAAATCTAGTCAGAGGACTACCTGATAAAGAATTTCAACTTGAAGATCATTGCATAGCATGCCTGAAGGGGAAGCAACACAAGAGCCCTCACAAGCCCAAGACACTAAACTCAAATGACACTCCACTACAGATGCTACATATGGATCTTTTTGGTCCTACAAATGTTATGTCTATTGGCATGAAGTCAAACTGTCTGGTGATAACTGATGACTTTACCAGATTCTCATGGGTATACTTGAGAACAAAAGATGAAACTGCTAAGATTCTCAAATCCTTCATTCTTAGTGTTGAGAATCAAAGCAATCAGAAAGTCAAGATAATAAGGTGTGATTAAGGGACAGAGTTGAAAAGTTAAACCTTGAACTTTTTTGTGAGAACAAAGGCATTCAGAGACAATACAGTGCTCCAAGAACCCCTCAACAAAATGGGGTTGCTGAAAGAAGAAACAGAACTCTAATTGAGTCTGCCAGATCCATGTTGGCTGACTCAAAGCTGCCTCTCACATTCTGGGCTAAGGCAGTTAGTACAACTTGCTATGTACAAAATAGAGTTCTTATTGTCAAGCCTCTCAACAAAACACCTTATGAATTGTGGTTCAATAGAGTTCCCTATATTGGTTTCCTAAAACCCTTTAGATGCCTATGTACTATTTTTATCACCAATGGTGTTCTTCCAAAATTTGGTGCCAAATCTGATGAAGGATACTTTGTAGGATATTTCTCTCAATCCAAAGCCTACAGAGTATTAAACTCTAGAACAAGAATAGTTGAAGATTCAGCAAATGTGGAATGTAGGGAACACATTCCATGTGAAAAGGGAAAAGGGCCAGACTGGCTGTTTGATATAGATTCCTTCTCTCAAATATTTGAGCCTCTCATTTTCTCAAATATGGAGTCTTCATACTCACACGACCCAACCACATACTCACACGACCCAACCACTACATCAAATGATGACTACAAATTAGGCTTCAACGGTCCATCTATAAGAATCAAAAGACCATCCATTAATCATCCATCTGTTGTAGACGCTATTGAAGCCAGTGAAGCCAGAACAAGCAACTCAAATGTCACAAGCAACAGTCTCTCTAACAATGAAGATCAAGACGAAAACATTAATCACTCTTCAGCTAACATAGAGGCACCGGCTGCAGATGAGGGTATTGCATTTGATGCTGCTGATGTTGCTGACAACTCACTTGAAGATGTTGTTGCTGTTGAAGAAAATTCTGCAAACAACCCTCTTGAAAATGTATCTGATGAAAATCAAAACAATCTTGACCAAGAAATCTAGATGGATGTTGTTCCAGCCTAAAGAATTAACAGAACACATCCTCTAGAGAATGTCATTGGTTCAGTTCAACAAGGAGTTCAGACAAGAAGAAAGTCACATGAAGCCAATATATGTCTGTACTCCTGCTTTCTGTCTCAAGTTGAACCAAAGAAGATAGATAAAGCCCTACATCACAGCAGCTGGATTGAAGCAATGCAGGAAGAGCTTCTCTAATTCAAGAGACAAGAAGTGTGGACCCTAGTTGATCTACCACCTAGACAAACTGCTATTGGTACAAGGTGGGTCTTTAGGAACAAAAAAGATGAGAGAGGGATTGTAATTAAGAACAAAGCCATACTTGTAGCTCAGGAGAACACTCAGTAAGAGGGAATTAATTATGACGAGGTATTTGCACCTGTTTCTAGGCTAGAGGCAATCAGAATTTTCCTAGCATATGCTGCATCAAAGAGCTTTACTATATATCAGATGGATGTTAAGAGTGCTATTCTATATGGGAAGATTGGTGTGGAAGTCTATGTTAGACAGCCTCCTGGCTTTGTAGATCCTTCACATTCTGACAAAGTGTTTAAATTAGATAAAGCTTTATATGGGTTACATCAAGCCCCAAGAGCCTAGTATGAAACCTTGTCAGGATATCTTCTCAGCAACAACTTCAGAAGAGGTGTTATTGATCAAACCTTGTTTATCATAGATAAAGGGGAAGAGAGTCTACTGGTGCAAATCTATGTAGATGACATCATCTTTGGATCAATAAAGAAGAAGCTATGCAAAGACTTTGAGACCCTACGCACTAAAGTTTGAAATGAATTCAATGGGTGAACTAAATTTCTTTTTGGCTCTCAAAGTCAAACAAGTTCCAAATGGACTCTTCATCAGTCAATCCAATTATTTCAAAAGCATTTTGGAAAGATTCAAGCTAACTGATTGTACCGATGTAAGGACACCAATCCAAGTCAATCATCAACTCTCCCCAGACAAAAAGGGTCAAGATACTGATCAACATCAGTACATAGCAATGATTGGATCACTCATGTATCTGACTGCTTCCAGACCAGATATCATGTTTGCAGTATGTCTATGTGCAAGATTTCAAGCAGCTCCAAGTACCTTTCATCTCCAAGCTGTCAAAAGAATTTTTAGATACCTGAAAGGAGCTCCAAAGCTAGGGCTATGGTATCACAAAAATAAAAATTTCAATCTATATGCATACACTGACAGTGATTATGGAGGCTGCAACTTGGACAAGAAATCCACATCTGGAGGATGTCAATTTCTGCGAGGAAGACTTATCTCTTGGCAATGCAAAAAGCAGACATGTGTGTCAACATCTACAGCAGAAGCAGAATACATTGCAGCTTCAAGTTGCTGTGCTCAAGTAATTTGGATTCAACATCAGATGCTAGACTATGGACTGACATTCATGGCAACTCCCATTCATATTGACAACAAGAGTGCTATCTCAATCTCCAACAATCCTGTGCAGCACTCCAAGACAAAACACATTGACATCAGGTATCATTTAATTAGAGATCAAGCTGAGAAAAGGAGAATCATTTTAACCAAAGTTCATTCTAATGAGCAATATGCTGACTTGTTCACTAAAGTTTTTGATGAAGCT
Source organism: Smallanthus sonchifolius (assembly GCA_023525975.1). Classification (NCBI taxonomy): domain Eukaryota; kingdom Viridiplantae; phylum Streptophyta; class Magnoliopsida; order Asterales; family Asteraceae; genus Smallanthus; species Smallanthus sonchifolius. Next base: position 54,176,930 of record CM042033.1, on the reverse strand, counting down.
AGATTTAGATATCTAGTTGAGTCCATTAGAATGATGAACTTTGATTAAAATCCTACTCTAAATTTTTTTAATAAATGTGTTTGTCTTTCTTTTGATGTTAATAAAATTCTTCTGAAAATTCAAAAATATGTTGAGTCATTTTTGATAACTTCATATGTTAGTAGCAAACAACTTTGCTGCTGATAGGTTTAGTTATCAGTTGCAAAAGTTTTTACTGCTGATTTCTTTAGGCCATCCTCAGGAACATTTTTGATGTGGATAGCTTTAAGGCAATCAGCAGCAACACCTATTGCTGCAGACCAGTAAAACCATCAGCAGCAACCAAGTTTGCTGCGGATGGGTAAAAATGGTTCAAATTAACTTTTACCCGTTGTAAAAAGTCACTGTCAGTCTTTACCATAACTGCTACAGTGTGTTACAACTGTAAAACAGTAAAAAGTAAAGTGTCACTGTAGATGCCATACCTACGCTTCTTCTTGCTGTACGATACAAGTGACCGTTACCCAAACCCCTAAACCTTTGCCGTTATAACAAAATCAAATTCCCTCCTTCAGCTCTTCACATTCAATTCTGACCTAACTCTCCATCTTTTCTCTCCCGCATTCAAGCATTCAAAGCTCCCTGCACCCATAACCAACTTTGAAAAGCTTCCACTTTCCCTTCACTCATCATCACCATGGAAAACCTTGGCATACACAACCCTGATGATAAATTCTCAACATACCATACCTTACAGCATATCTAGTAAAGGGGAAAAAATCTGAGGGGTTTGATGATATGATTAACTTCCTGTGTCGATCAAAGATACACTTCGCCCTAACCGTCAACCCAAAAATATACGTCTCCCACATGGAAGATTTCTGGAACACCACCTCTTATTCCATTGAACAGGGGATTCCTCAAATTAAGTCCAAATTGGACGGCAAAGACATCACTGTAACTGAAGCAACACTCAAAAAACATCTCAAGCTTCAATATGATGGTGCTCCCAACTCCTACACTAAAGATGAATATATGAGGACCTTTATATCCATAGGGTACACTAGAAATCAACCAAAGTACACTATTAAGAAAGCTTTGTTGGGTGCTCCCTGGAAGTACCTGTGCCACACACTTCTCCAATGTATATCTCAAAAGAGGAGTGGATGTCACCGGACGGGCATCTGCAGTTCATGGTATGCTAACTGCCCAAGGCTTTAACTTTTCTCACTTAATTTTTGAAGGTTTGAGATACAATATTCAGGAAGGGGCAAAAACAATCATTTTATATGTCCCCCAGGTTATTGCAGGAAGTTTTCAACAATGAACTAAAAGATCTTTACAAAACTGCAAGAATCTATATGATAGTGGGACATAAAAACAACATTTGTAAAAGCTTGAGAACAGTTTCATAAAAGTTTTCAGGGGTCAATGTTCCAATGTTATCTACAATGGTGAACATACAAAGTACCCAGGCTGACAGTTCATCGGTCCCAGCTGATACTGATCCCACACCCTCCTTTTTCACAGCCTGAACTTACAACAACTGCTTCCCTTGAGCGAACCCTTGTGCAACCTACTCAGGGTGCACAGGTAAAACAAATACTCACCCCCATCCTTCAAGCTTAACTGGAACAAAGGGCCCCAGTTGAGGTTAGTTATAAAAGAAAGAAAAAGAAGAGCAAGAAGAATCCTTCTATTTTTGGCTCAATAACCCACTCCCAACCTAAAAGCCTTCATCCGAGTCACAACACTCTGGTGAGAATATCAAAAGGGATATTCACATCACTAGGGAAACTTCCTTGGAAGGTTCCCTAATACGATCAGGACCACATCCCGGGTCAATAGTGATTCCAACTGAGCCCATACCCTTTTCTTCTTCGCTGAACTTAAGTACAGAGGCTCCTAGTCAAGATGATGTACCTTTTCCAAACACCACTATCAAGGAGGTAATGATTTGCTTGGCTACTTCTGTACCTAGCCCAAGTTCAACACCTGAGAAGGTCCACTCTAGAAGTTCTGATAGAGTGGATATGGAAGGGGTTGTCACTACTCATGGTACATTAATAGACCAGGAGGACAGTGACAACATAACTAAATCCCCAACCATGGAAACTCATGGTGAGAATGTTTCTTTTGAAACATTCTTCACTGAGAGGAATCCCAGGTACCAAGAAAACCATGATGATGGGGAGGCAGAGACTAGGCCTAAGGCCCCATCTAGTTCCAAGGATTCCACATCTGTGGATGAGGACAGACTAAAACAAATAAATTTGGAATTGACGACAAGGGTTGCCATACTGGAAGCTGAAGTATCTCAATTAAGGCACTAGAATTCTGTGCATGAGTCCCACAAATGTACCAGCTAGGCTTCTCCTTCTCTTGTATCAGTGGGCACTCAAACTTATTCAACTTTGCACATTGATGCAACCAAAAAGGGGGAGGAAAGTTTTCAGGATGATGATGATAGCTTGGAAGAATAGATTAAAGAACATGAGAATGGGAAGACTCCAGAGATGAAGAGGAAGAAGTCTCGGGGGAATGGAGAATAGTTACCAGGAAAGTAGAGTAAGTATTTCCTGAGGAGAGGGAGATAGAAAGGGAAGAAGAATAAGCATTCCCAAAAGTCCAAATACTTGATGCTGCTACTAACATATCCAGGAGAGTTATAGCCCCCGAGTTCCCCCTAACAGCAAACAATCTTGAGTTTGACGGTTTTGGATTGGATGGGAGTTCGCTAGAGTAGTTGAACTGTAACATCCCAAAATTTAAAGGCTCAAGAAACAAGAATAACAAGTCAAACAAAGCACAAGGTTAAAGATGAAAATTTGAAGTTTCAAGCCATAAGGGACCGTCATGGACGGTAACGGTCCGTTATGAGTCGTGACGGACCGTCATGAGGTGGTAACAAACCGTTACGGGTTGAGCAAGGGTTTAACCAGTACGTGACACGTGTCCTATGACACATCATTGTGATCTGACGCTTGTAAAACCCTATAACGGACCGTCATGAGTGGTAACAGTCCGTTATGGGTCATGACGGGACGTCATGAAAGTATAACGGTCCGTTACGTGTAGGCAAAGGACTTGGCGGCTAAGGAAAAAACGGTGATGGACCATCGCCGTTGGTAACGGTCCGTCACGAACCCAGGGAGCAGCCTATAAATAGATGGCATTGGCCATTCACTTCTTCACAACAAAAACACAAACCACACTCAAGCATAAATACCTAGGCAAGGCTATCACGACGGTTACAAGCATGCAGGTTACGAGTGTGGTACGCTACGAGTACGGTTCGAGATCGGAGAAGCGTTTAAGCGAGGAACGATTGTAGGAAATGACCCAACACTAAAGTAAGTACACTTGACCCGTACCCTAGACACTATTATGTGAATTATGTGATTAAGGATTATGTGTTATGTGCTATAAATATAACGAGGGTACGTGGTAATGACGAATTTGTCTAAACACTAAACGGGAATAATGGAGTAGTCACGACGTATCCAAGGGGTGGTGAATACGCCGTTGGTACTTCCTATATATAAACCTCTTGGTAATTCATGGTGAAACCATTATGAATGTTTAGGGGTATAGACTAATAGACTATAATGAAATATAGTGAACGTACGGGAGAACTTCCAACCGGTATGTAGTTATCTGACAAACGGAATATTCTGTCTAAAGAAAGAGTGGTTATAAATCTCTCATAGACCCGTCACTCTTTCCTGGGAACATCTCTGTTGGAGGTACTACTCTGGAAGGATAATCACCACAGTTTACAATATATGATGAATATGAATATGTGATGAATACATGAACATGTGATGCATGATGAATACGTGAACGCATGATGATATGTGTAAATATGAAAGAGTATGATGGAACGAGTCTAAATCCTAAAATGGAACAGCGGAGTACTCACAAAGTATTAAAGGGGTGGTGGATACGCCACTGATACTTCCTATATATAAACCCTTTTAATACATCGTGGAGAAACTGTTACGAAGTTTTAAGATGAGGACTGGTTGGGAAAGTAAATCAAGCATATACATGAAATGAAGATAAATGCTTGATACATTTGGGAGGCTGTGAGTCAAAGATACTCAAAATCCCAAATGAAATGAGATAGCTGGCCTGTAAGGTGGATCTCAATAAATAATGAAGAAGAGAACTAAAAAGATTCCAAACCTACGGGGTTGAGGAAAAGAAAAGGAAACTCTAGGCCTACGGGGCTGAAAGAGTAAAAGATTCCAAGCCTACGGGGCTGAGGAATGAATGAGTATTCGTGACAAATGTCAGGGGTCTATACTGACGAGTATAAAAACCTTGCTAATACTTGGACCGGAGGTACGGCCTAAGATGGTTGCGAGGGGGTTAGCACACCCATAAAATATACAAATACTGTGATCGGAGGTACGTCCAAAGATGGTCACAGGGGCACCGAGAGCCCGAGAAAACATGAACAATAATAAGAACCTAAAGGGTTCATAATGAAATAAAAAGATGCAGTGTACTTACAGCAAAAGCTAATTCAAACACGTTTTCTAAACACTGCAGGAAAGAAGCACGTGGAATGAGGCTTCCTGAGGACGGAGCAGTCGGAGTTAGAGATCCCTATGTAATATGATGTAGTTACATTGTCTTTGTAAAACAATGATATTATAAATGAAAAAGTTACCTTAGCCATTTAATGGCAAGGTTTTTATCAAACTAGGACCGTTTTCCGTAATAAAATACTCTGATAAAATAATAAGATAAGTAGGGTGTTTCAGGTTGGTATCAGAGCACGGTTTGAGGGATTTAAGTATCATAAGGGGTACTTAAACTCAAACCATAAGTGCTCATGATATAAATAGGGATTCAATCTGAGGCTGTCCAAGGAAGCAGGTATGTTTAAATTCCAGTGCTTAAACAGAAATGTGTGAGTATACGTGGGCAGAACTTTGTATGAGATAAGCTACATATGATAATTGGGAGTATCATGATACGTAACATACATTGCCTTATGTCTGGCCAGTATTGGAGCTAATGTATGAGACCATCATGATATCGCAAACACCATATGATAACTTATTTCAGTAGATAGTAAGCCAGGAATGTGAACATGCATAATTGAAATGCATGAATAAATGTGCATATGTGTAACATGCATAGATGAGGCCTTATATGAAACCCTAGAATATTTGAATAGGGTTAAGAATTGTGCAAGGCCTATAGCATAAAAACCCTAGACTACGGTTAGGGTAAGACGAATGAGAGAATAAAGCGATGCCTTGTTTTAGCAAATGGTTGAACATTAGAATGACGAAGTACGCAGTGAAGGAAGTCACAGGAGGACTGAATCTCCACGTCATGATGAAAATGAAGTCGAACAAGTCCATGAGAATATCGAGAGACAAATTGCATTAGAAGTAGGAAAAGCATTCGATACGAATTTCCTGATCTTACAACCAGATCTACAGCCACAAGGATGTTACTCATAATGGAGAAGGAAGAAATCCAAGAGTTGATAAGAAGTCAACTCGTTGTACGTATAATGATTTCATGACTTGTAAACCTTTAGAGTTTAAGGGAGCTGTTAATCCCTTAGAAAGTCAGAGATGGATTGCCTCAATAGAAAGGGCATTTGATACAAGTCACTGTGAAAAGGAAGACGAGGTTACCTTCGCTACCAACCAATTAAAAGAATGAGCTGATGATTGGTGGGGAGTAGTGAAGAGAGAGAAAGGTAGAGGCAGAATTAAGGAAATGAGTTATGAAGAGTTCAAGGATCTTTTCGTGAAGCATTATTGCCCTCGAGCGGCAATTGAAAGAATTACCTAGGAGTTTCTTCAACTCCGTCAAACAACAGAGACTGTAGATGAAATCACATGGATCTTCTTTGACAAGGCCAGGTTTTTTCCAGCTTTGTTAATAACTCAAGAGATATGGATTACAAGATATCATCTCTTTCTGAAAACAGAGATTAGAGAGTTTATCCATCCATCCAAGTGTGCAAACTTGGAGGAAATGATTGATTGGGCTCGGGAACGCGAGACGGAACTCAAAAGGCAAGTTGAAAAAGATGGAAAGAGGAAAGGAGAAAGTTATCCTTCTCCTATGCCTCTTAAAAGGTTTAAGTTTAATAAACCGGAAGGCGATTCCTCCCTAAAGAAAAGTATTCAAAATTGCAAGACTTGTGTAAGAAGGCACCCGGGAGAGTGCTGATTCAAGTTTACAACTTGTCATAAGTGTGGAAAGACTGGACACACTACATTGCAGTGTACGAGTGGCACCCGTTTGTGCTACAGTTGTTATAAGCCAGGACACTTTAGCCGGGAATGTCCTGAGTTAAAATTTCAGACGGAAAATACCGGAAAAGTATCAAGAGTAGCAGAAAATGAAGTCAAAATGATCGAGGCTCCAAAGCCAAGGGGTAGAGCTTTTCAGATCACTATAGAGGAAGCGAAAGATGTTCCTGAGGTTGTATCATGTACATTCCTCTTGAATTCCCTACCTGCTTGTGTTTTATTCGATACAGGAGCTAGTCGATCGTTTATTTCTTTAAAATATGCGAACATTAGAAACTTTAATAGAAGTAAGTTGGCTAAGGCATTAGAAGTGGAAATCATGAGTGATCGAAACTGTGTAGTAACTGAGATATGCCGAGATTACCGACTACTGATAGAGGAAAAAGAATATTTCGTCGACTTAATTCTGATGTCGGTGCAAGAATTCAACATGATCATTGGAATGGATTGGTTTTCTTCAAATGCTGCAACGATTATATGTAATCAGAAGATTGTACGATTCATGACGCCTACAGGAAAGGAAGTTAGTGTCATTGGTGAACGACGGAACCAGATCACGATATGTACAATGGCCAAAATAAGTAGCTACGTGAGACAAGGTAATCAAGCCTTCTTAGCCTATGTAACTGATGTAAAGATGAAAAGGAAAGAACTGGATCAAGTCCCAGTGGTAAAAGAATTCCCAGAAGTATTCCTAGACGATCTTCCAGGTGCCTCACCTGAGAGAGATCGAATTTAAAATCGAATTGATTCATGAAGCTAAGCCGGTAGCTAAAGCTCCATACCGGTTAGCACCAACAGAGATGAAGGAATTAATGTCACAACTGCAAGGGATGTTAGACAAGGGATTTATACGTCCAAGTGTATCCCCTTGGGGTGAACCAATTCTGTTTGTGAAGAAGAAAGACGGTAGTATGAGGATGTGTATAGACTACCATGAATTGAATAAGCTGACTATCAAGAATAGACATCCCTTACCTAGAATTGATGATCTATTTGATCAAATACAAGGATCAAGTTAGTTTTCCAAGATTGACTTAAGATCCGGTTATCATCAGGTCAAGGTACGAGAAAAAGATGTACATAAGACAGCATTTAGAACTCGTTAAGGACACTGTGAATTTGTAGTGATGCCGTTTGGAGTGACGAATGCTCCGGCAGTTTTCATGGACCTCATGAATAGAGTATGCCAGCCAATGTTAGATAAATTCGTTATTGTCTTCATTGATGACATTCTGATTTATTCAAAAAATGAAGAAGAGCATGCACAACACCTTCGTGAAGTACTTAGTACTTTACGGAAGGAGAAATTGTATGCCAAATTCTCAAAATGTGTATTTTGGTTAAGGGAAGTTCAATTTCTGGGTCATGTTGTAAACGCAGAAGGTATCACAGTAGACCTAGCAAAGGTAGAGGCCGTAATGAAATGGTCTCCACCTAAGAATACATCGGATGTAAGAAGTTTCTTGGGATTAGCTGGCTATTATAGAAGGTTCATCCAGGACTTCTCTAAGATAGCCACCCCATTAACTAAGCTAAATCGAAGGAACTCGAAATACGAATGGAATGCAGCACAAGAGAAGGCATTCAAGATATTGAAAGAAAGATTGACACAAGCTCCGGTTCTGGCATTGCTAGAAGGAGTAGAAGACTTTGTGGTATACTCTGATGCCTCGAAACTTGGATTAGGATGTGTTCTGATGCAAAGAGGAAAGGTAATAGCCTATGCTTCTCGACAACTAAAGACACATGAAGCAAACTATCCAACTCATGATCTGGAATTAACTGCGGTAGTGTTCGCACTAAAGATCTGGAGGCATTACTTGTACGGAACAAAGTGCACGATTTACACAAACAACAAAAGTCTTAAGTATTTCTTTGACCAGAAAGACTTAAACATAAGGCAACGACGATGGTTAGAACTAGTCAAGGATTATGATTGTGAGATCTTATATCATCCCGGAAAGGCTAACGTAGTAGCCGATGCTCTAAGCTGCAAGGAAGAGCATCATACTATTCGGGTGAAAGCATATAAGTTAGTGATAACACCTGATTTCTTGACCCAGCTTAGAAACGCACAAATCAAAGCATTAAAAGGTGAGAATATTAAGAAAGAAAGAATGGCTGGTAAGGAGAAGTTTCTAGAAAAGAATGAATATAAAGTCAAGACTCGATTTGGTCGCATGTGGATACCACGATCAGGTGAGTTTAGACTTAAGATTCTTGATGAAGCTCATAAATCACGATATTCTACTCATCTGGGTACTACAAAAATGTACCAAGACTCGCAGATTGTCCGGACAGTCACTATTGAGGAAGGTGCCCTCAATATTTTCGAACCATTGAAGGAGTCCCGTGGCTCCTTCGGTACCATAAAATTTCAGGGGATTGCAAGAGTTGAAATGCTTGAAGGTACATTGTGGCGGGTTGGCACCACCGCCACCACCAGTATTAGCACTACCACTGGCGTTCCCATTGTTGTTGTTATTGGCTTGAGTTAGTTGAGTTACTAGCTGAGTGAGGAGAGCAGCAAGGTCGGTATTATTGTTGTTGTTGGCATTGCCGGTATTGGTGTTGGTGCTATTGTTGGCGTTGTCGGTGTTGTTGCGGTTGATGTTACGACGAGGAGGCATTCTATAAAAAGAGAATGGATACAAAAGTGTTGTGAGAATTTAAAAAAATCCGTTGAAATTTAGGATAGGAGGAATAATAACACATTTATTTCATAGTTCGGATTGTTTTCAAGTAATCACATTTCTACTTGAACATAATGACATATTAAGGTTAATTAGACTTATATAATTTTCAAGGAGACGTGCTTTAGCCTATAGGTAAACACTCATCCCGGGAATTCCCAGGAAAGCATACGGATCCCTCGGTTGATTGGGATTTATATGAAATGCTTTCCTAGACAGAAAACCCAGAATACAGGTGTCACCCTTCCAGATTGCACATGTCCTTTAATAATTAACAAAGTCTAAAACCTTAACGGGTATATAAAAATATTTTTGATAGACTAGTGTCTACGAGTATGAGTTTTTCCACAAGTTATGGCGATGATGACATAGAAGCAGTTAAGGAGGATACGCGGCTTAGGATACGGGTATGGATACGATTTATTTAATTTATTATTTACGTATGCTTATTAAGTCATGTAGTCTAAACATTTTAAGTATCAAATAACTAACACATAAAGCATGTGACATATAGCAAATAGCACGTATCACATAAAACATGTAGCATGGCATTGTTGGGTGTCCTAAAGTTATAGTCTAGGTCAATGGTGTCTAATAACCTAATTCCCTATAACCAAGGCTCTGATACCAATCTGTCACACCCCAACCGGCGGCGGAAACGTCGGGGCGTGAAGCGTGCAGACTGTTCATAGCTCATGGTTTGCTAATGTTGAAATATTTAAACATGCAGTTTTCATTGAAATCAAACAACAATCCAACAAGTACACGAAACATAACAAAATACATAACAATGTTTATTTTAGAGCCTTTTAACTAGGTCCTCAAACTAGGTGGAAGCAACTTGTAATCATCTCAATTGTTAGCACCTGAAACATGATTTAAAAACAAGGGTCAACTAAAAAGTTGGTGAGCATACATAAGTTTTGACACACAAATAAGAGTTCAAAACTGTTTATACAATTCCTTGATTCACATGGTATATAAGGCAAATATGGAGAATCTATAGTTATACTAGGTGCACAATCAAACCTTGTGACTGAGGCATAACACGCAGGTTACCCTAATGTAAAGTCGGTAACAAACACCCTACCCGGGTGGGTTTGTCAGACTCAATAGTACTATCCTTGTTTACCGTTGGCTTGTACAGAGTTAATGATTTGCACGAGTTGCGTCATGTATGTATAGTAATGACTCATAGCATTCAAGCATATTGCACAAATAATTCATGTAATCAAGTAAGAATTGTACTATGAAAGAGTTGCAATTTGTTTAATGTAAATCATGTCCACCCCAAAGGTGAAAAAGAGTAAAAGTGGGGTTATGTAGACTCACATGTGTTGGAGAGTGTAGATTGCACAACCAAGTAAATGTTAAGTGTTTGTGGGTCACGAAGCTTGACCTATCGAGTAAATGTATGACGTGTATTAATGCGGTGTATAAGGTTTAAAGTAACTGTAGTGTTTCAGTGTATTGCAAGCGTAAGGATTTGCACTAATGAATTGTATCGTTTAGTTACGTAATTAAAATATAAGGTAGTGTGGTATGTATATTTAATTGAATGTAATATAAACAAACGAATTCGTTTTATCTACTTATTTTAGAAAACGTCACAAAATATAAAGTAGTCTATATTTATATAAGTTTTATTTGATGTAACTAGGATTTATACAATTGGTTTATAAAAGTCTTTTTCATAATAAAGTGTTTTATAAAATCTTGTTATAACTTTTTATAAATTTAGAAATTTTAAATGAAAATGTATTTTCAAATGGTAAGAATCGGTTTAAAACAATTTAATCGATGAAAATAATTGTTTTGCTTAATAATGGTGAGATTCTGTTTAAACAGTTAAGTTTATAACATAAGTTTTATAAAAATCATCAAATCTGAGAAACTGTAAAGATTCAGTTCTGACTGAGCACGACCGTGCTCATCAACGGCACGACCGCGCTAGCCTCCGGGCGTGCCGTGGTGGTCTGGAGCGCGCCCGTGGTCGAGTCAGAAGGCTACAGAGGTTCTGGTCATGGAGCACGACCGTGCTCGTGTCCGGCACGACCGCGCCTAGTGTTTGTTTTTGGTCAGGACTTGTTTGCTCGGTAAGCACGACCGGGCCTTACTCGGACCACGACTGTGCTTGGTCAGGCACGACCGCGCTCAGTGATGAGCGCGACCGTGTCGGGTCTTTTCCAGACATAAATCGATCGATTCTTATATTAAAAGCTTCTGTATTCTTATGGCTTTCACTTAGTGGATGCTTGCGAAGCTATTTACATAGTTTAATTGTATTTATATCGTGTTTAAGTGGTAGTTCGACTAAAAGTGTAGTTTCGACTTTTTAGGTTCAAAATCGGATCGATCGCGTATTTTTACTACGAATTGACATAGGGCTTTCGTGGTAGAGGTAGATACGAAGCTAGAGACATATTACTTACTTGTTTAAATCGGGCAATTTAATGCAGTCGGCTACAAGTCGTGAGGTTGGGTTTCTCGGCGATCGATCGGACGACAAAGGTTGTATGCGAGTCGAGTGAATGCTCCGAGAGGTCGAGAGGGTGCATGTGAAGGTGTAGGGGGCATTGGATTCTCCTTATAACGTCAAATTTGCGAATTCATGATTGTGGTGGGAGTGGGTAGTTGATGATTGAAATAGGTCGATTGGAGTACGAAATTGGAGACGTGTTTCGGATGGTGTACAGTTGCGTATGGTCGGACGCGTGAAATCCGGCCTTAACGCGATTTGATTCGACGAGCATGGACCACTGACTGACTCTGCGGAGTCACGTGGTTTTAGCAGCGCGACCGTGTCTGTATTAGGCACGACCGTGCTTTGACTCTAGGCGCAACCGTGCTTGTATCTAGGCACGATCGTGTTTGAAACTTTTTATCGTTTTTGAGTTTTTGTCAATTTTGGTCCACGAGGTTTGTGAGATAATGGCGTTATTGTAACATAATGTATTGTATGTGTAATTGCATTACAGTTGTTGCACGCGAATTGAAATTGGAATACTCGTTTATTGCATCGAAACGTTTACATGGTAAAAACCAGAAATGTTACAGTCTCCCCATGTTGAGGGGATTTCGTCCAGAAATTCAACTAGTTAAGGCTGCTGCATCGGTGAAGAGGTGAGGATACTTGAGTTTCATTTGGTCTTCACGTTCCCATGTAAACTCGGGACCACGTTTAGAATCCCAACGGACTTTGACTATAGGAATGCGGCTGCGTTTGAGTTGCTTGATCTCACGGTCCATGATTTCCACCGGTTTCTCGACAAAGTGCATCGTTTCATCAATGCGCACGTCGTCAAGAGGTATGTGGAGGTTCTCATCAGCAAGACATTTCTTCAGGTTGGACACGTGGAAGGTTGGATGAACATTGTTGAGTGCTGGAGGTAGCTCAAGTTTGTAAGCCACTTTCCCGATTCTTTCAAGGATCTTGAACGGGCCTACGTAACGAGGTGCTAGCTTGCCTTTCTTTCCAAAGCGGATCACACCCTTCCAAGGGGATACTTTGAGAAGCACAAGGTCACCCACTTGGAATTCCAAGGGTTGTCGTCGCTTGTCGGCATAGCTCTTTTGTCGACTTCTCGCTACTCGGATGTTGTCACGGATTTGAAGGATTTTGTCTGATGTTTCCTGAATTAACTCGGGACCGGTGATTTGTGCTTCACCAATCTCGTTCCAACAGATGGGAGAATGGCATTTGTGACCATAAAGAGCTTCGAATGGAGCCATGTTGATGCTGGTGTGGTAGCTGTTATTGTAGGAGAATTCAATAAGTGTCAAGTGTGAATCCCAATTGCCACCAAAGTCTATGACACAGGCTCTCAGCATGTCTTCGAGCGTTTGGATTGTTCGTTCAGTCTGGCCATCAGTTTGGGGATGGTAGGCTGTGCTTAAATCCAATCGTGTGCCAAGTGCCTTTTGCAGAGATTGCCAAAATCTGGAAGTGAAACGAGCATCTCTGTCGGAGATTATGTTCAAAGGTATACCGTGTCGACTCACAATTTCGTCAATATAGATTCGGGCCAATTTCTCAACCCGATAGTCTTCACGGATGGGCAGGAAGTGTGTGGACTTTGTGAGACGGTCGATGATTACCCAAATGCTATCATAGCCGTTTGAAGTACGGGGGAGTTTAGTAATGAAGTCCATGGCTAGATTTTCCCATTTCCACACGGGGATTTCCGGTTGATCAAGTAAGCCGGAAGGACGTTGATGTTCGGCTTTGACTTTAGAGCAGGTTAGACATTTTGCAACATAGAGTGCAATGTCTTTCTTCATACCAGGCCACCAATATTGTGGTCGAAGATTGTGATACATTTTATCCGCACCGGGATGGATAGAATACCGAGACTTGTGTGCTTCAGTCATGAGGAATTTCCGGAGATCATTGCGATTGGGAACCCAAATACGATCCAAGAAATAAAGCAAGCCATTGTTTTTAGTCTCTAGTTGGAATTCGGCACCACACGACATTTCCTCATACATATTGCCCTCGGTAATCGAGACGTGTTGAGCTGCTAGAATACGGGTTTAAATGTCGGAATGAATCTTGACACTTTGGAGCATGACACGTTCTTTACGGCTCAGCGCATCGGCTACTACATTTGCCTTGCCGGGATGATAACGAATCTCGCAATCGTAATCATTGAGGAGTTCAACCCAACATCGTTGCCTCATGTTGAGTTCTTTTTGGTTGAAGATGTGTTGGAGGCTTTTGTGGTCGGTGAATACCACACATTTTGTGCCATATAGATAATGTCTCCAAATCTTCAAGGCAAATATGACTGCACCCAACTCCAAATCGTGCGTCGTATAGTTTTTCTCGTGGATCTTCAGTTGCCTCAATGCATAAGCGATTACCTTGCCTCGTTGCATGAGAACACAACCAAGGCCTAAGTTAGAGGCATCACAGTAGACGACTAGATCATCGTTTCCTTCGGGAGGAGTCAGAATAGGAGCATCACATAACTTCTGTTTAAGAGTTTGGAAAGCTTCTTCTTGTTTCGGTCCCCATACATAAGGTTTACCTTTATGCGTCAAGGCGGTGAGGGGAACAACAATCTTGGAGAAGTTAGAAATGAATCTTCGGTAATAACCCGCTAAACCAAGGAACGAACGAACCTCGGTAGGGGTTTGAGGAGCACTCCAATTCTTGACAGCTTCGATCTTGGCAGGGTCGACATGTATTCCCTTTTTATTGACAACATGACCCAAAAATTGAACCTCCTTTAGCCAAAATTCACATTTGGAGAATTTGGCGTATAATTGTTCGGTTCTCAGGAGATCCAAAATCAGTCTAAGGTGTTGTTCATGTTCTTCCTCAGTCTTGGAATAGATCAAGATGTCATCGATGAAAACGATCACGAATTTGTCAAGGTATGGTTTGCACATGCGGTTCATGAGATCCATAAAGACAGCAGGTGCATTGGTCAACCCAAAAGGCATAACCGTGAACTCGTAATGACCATATCTTGTTCGGAAGGCGGTCTTTGGAATATCTTCTTCTCGGACACGCAGTTGGTGATAACCAGATCGAAGATCAATCTTCGAGAAACAAGTAGAACCTTGGAGTTGATCGAAGAGGTCGTCAATCCTAGGTAACGGGTAGCGGTTTTTGATTGTAAGCTTGTTGAGCTCTCGATAGTCAATACACATGCGGAATGAACCATCCTTCTTTTTAACAAACAAGACTGGTGCACCCCACGGTGAATGACTTGGCCGTATGAAACCTTTGTCAGCGAGTTCTTGAAGTTGACTTGCAAGTTCTTGCAATTCGGAAGGTGCAAGCCGGTATGGAGCTTTAGCCACAGGGTTTGCTCCGGGTATAAGATCGATTCGAAACTTTACTTCCCGAACAGGTGGAAGGCCAGGCAAGTCATCGGGAAAGACTTCGGGAAACTCCCGAATGATGGGAATATCTTCTATTCTTCTTTCCTTGTCTTCTTTTTGGATTACATGAGCTAGGAAAACCATGCACTTCTTTCGTAAGTATTTCTGGGTGGCGATGCAGGACATCAGTTTGAGTCCTTTGCAAGGTTTCTCACCAAAGACTTTCAATATGTCTCCCGATGGAAGAGGTATTCGGATGTATTTTTCAAAACACATGACTTCGGCGTGGTTTTTAGACAACCAATCCATGCCGATGATGACGTCAAAACTCCCTAATGGCATTGGTATTAGGTTGACTGGAAATGTGTGACCATTGAGTTCTAGTGAGCAGTCATGGACAATGGAGTCAATAGTGATGGAATTTCCATCCGCTACTTCAACGGTGAAGGTTTTCTCTAGTTTGGATCGTGTTTTTGCAAGTAAAGGTTCAAAGTTAAGGGACACAAAACTCTTATCGGCTCCGGTATCAAATAGTATAGAAGCATATTGGTTATTCATAAGAAACGTACCGTTGACCACATGATCGCTGGCCTGAGCCTCGATGGCGTTGATGTTGAAGGCACGCCCACGAGCTCCGCCTTGAGTATTGTTCACAAGTTTTGGACATCGGTCTCGGAAGTGGTTTGGGTCGCCACACTCGAAGCAGGCATGCCCATTACCAATAGCTGGAACTGCTGGATTAGCCCCGTTTCCCCGGTTGACTTGATTACCAGATGGATTACTTCTGCAGTATATGCCCATATCTTCCACAGCTGGCACATAGGCGGCAGGGTACATTTGGGAAATGGTGATAATTGCAGGTGTTGCACAACGGATTGTTTCCCACATATTGTTTCTTGACTTGGTTCTGAGCCATAGGAGCAACTTGGTTGACTGGGGCAGCCGGAGTGATCACGGCATAGTTCTTAGCTTTCCTCTTCCTCGTGTTGTGGTTCGGTTCGGCTTTGACCTCCTTGACATGAGCAGGAGGTGTTGTGGTGTCAGAAACTTTCTTGGCCCCCTTTCTGGTAAGAGTTCCTGCTTTAACGTGATTATCAGCCAAAGTAGCAGCCAGACGAATAGCATCCTCCAGGCTTGCAGGATTTCTTCCCAAAACAGTGTCCTGGATTTGTCTCGGTAGGCCACCGATATATTTTTCAATACACCTAAACAAAGGCGTAACCATGTGAGGTACCAGCATGCTCAGTTCGTGAAAACGGTTGGTGTATGCTAAGCTTTCACCACTATCTTGGGTAAGATCCCAAAATTCTGCTTCCAGCTTTTTCATTTCGTTCCGAGGACAGAATTCCTTGGTCATGATCCTTTTTAGCTCATCCCATGGCAGAGCCATTGCTACTTCTACTCCCCTTGTTCTCTTCTCCCCATTCCACCAGGTTAGTGCCCGTTTTTGGAAGACACTAGTGGCATGGCGGACTCGCAGATTGTCCGGACAGTCACTATTGAGGAAGGTACCCTCAATATTTTCGAACCATTGAAGGAGTCCCGTGGCTCCTTCGGTACCATAAAATTTCAGGGGATTGCAAGAGTTGAAATGCTTGAAGGTACATTGTGGCGGGTTGGCACCACCGCCACCACCAGTATTAGCACTACCACTGGCGTTCCCATTGTTGTTGTTATTGGCTTGAGTTAGTTGAGTTACTAGCTGAGTGAGGAGAGCAGCAAGGTCGGTATTATTGTTGTTGTTGGCATTGCCGGTATTGGTGTTGGTGCTATTGTTGGCGTTGTCGGTGTTGTTGCGGTTGATGTTACGACGAGGAGGCATTCTATAAAAAGAGAATGGATACAAAAGTGTTGTGAGAATTTAAAAAAATCCGTTGAAATTTAGGATAGGAGGAATAATAACACATTTATTTCATAGTTCGGATTGTTTTCAAGTAATCACATTTCTACTTGAACATAATGACATATTAAGGTTAATTAGACTTATATAATTTTCAAGGAGACGTGCTTTAGCCTATAGGTAAACACTCATCCCGGGAATTCCCAGGAAAGCATACGGATCCCTCGGTTGATTGGGATTTATATGAAATGCTTTCCTAGACAGAAAACCCAGAATACAGGTGTCACCCTTCCAGATTGCACATGTCCTTTAATAATTAACAAAGTCTAAAACCTTAACGGGTATATAAAAATATTTTTGATAGACTAGTGTCTACGAGTATGAGTTTTTCCACAAGTTATGGCGATGATGACATAGAAGCAGTTAAGGAGGATACGCGGCTTAGGATACGGGTATGGATACGATTTATTTAATTTATTATTTACGTATGCTTATTAAGTCATGTAGTCTAAACATTTTAAGTATCAAATAACTAACACATAAAGCATGTGACATATAGCAAATAGCACGTATCACATAAAACATGTAGCATGGCATTGTTGGGTGTCCTAAAGTTATAGTCTAGGTCAATGGTGTCTAATAACCTAATTCCCTATAACCAAGGCTCTGATACCAATCTGTCACACCCCAACCGGCGGCGGAAACGTCGGGGCGTGAAGCGTGCAGACTGTTCATAGCTCATGGTTTGCTAATGTTGAAATATTTAAACATGCAGTTTTCATTGAAATCAAACAACAATCCAACAAGTACACGAAACATAACAAAATACATAACAATGTTTATTTTAGAGCCTTTTAACTAGGTCCTCAAACTAGGTGGAAGCAACTTGTAATCATCTCAATTGTTAGCACCTGAAACATGATTTAAAAACAAGGGTCAACTAAAAAGTTGGTGAGCATACATAAGTTTTGACACACAAATAAGAGTTCAAAACTGTTTATACAATTCCTTGATTCACATGGTATATAAGGCAAATATGGAGAATCTATAGTTATACTAGGTGCACAATCAAACCTTGTGACTGAGGCATAACACGCAGGTTACCCTAATGTAAAGTCGGTAACAAACACCCTACCCGGGTGGGTTTGTCAGACTCAATAGTACTATCCTTGTTTACCGTTGGCTTGTACAGAGTTAATGATTTGCACGAGTTGCGTCATGTATGTATAGTAATGACTCATAGCATTCAAGCATATTGCACAAATAATTCATGTAATCAAGTAAGAATTGTACTATGAAAGAGTTGCAATTTGTTTAATGTAAATCATGTCCACCCCAAAGGTGAAAAAGAGTAAAAGTGGGGTTATGTAGACTCACATGTGTTGGAGAGTGTAGATTGCACAACCAAGTAAATGTTAAGTGTTTGTGGGTCACGAAGCTTGACCTATCGAGTAAATGTATGACGTGTATTAATGCGGTGTATAAGGTTTAAAGTAACTGTAGTGTTTCAGTGTATTGCAAGCGTAAGGATTTGCACTAATGAATTGTATCGTTTAGTTACGTAATTAAAATATAAGGTAGTGTGGTATGTATATTTAATTGAATGTAATATAAACAAACGAATTCGTTTTATCTACTTATTTTAGAAAACGTCACAAAATATAAAGTAGTCTATATTTATATAAGTTTTATTTGATGTAACTAGGATTTATACAATTGGTTTATAAAAGTCTTTTTCATAATAAAGTGTTTTATAAAATCTTGTTATAACTTTTTATAAATTTAGAAATTTTAAATGAAAATGTATTTTCAAATGGTAAGAATCGGTTTAAAACAATTTAATCGATGAAAATAATTGTTTTGCTTAATAATGGTGAGATTCTGTTTAAACAGTTAAGTTTATAACATAAGTTTTATAAAAATCATCAAATCTGAGAAACTGTAAAGATTCAGTTCTGACTGAGCACGACCGCGCTCATCAACGGCACGACCGCGCTCGCCTCCGGGCGTGCCGTGGTGGTCTGGAGCGCGCCTGTGGTCGAGTCAGAAGGCTACAGAGGTTCTGGTCATGGAGCACGACCGTGCTCGTGTCCGGCACGACCGCGCCTAGTGTTTGTTTTTGGTCAGGACTTGTTTGCTCGGTAAGCACGACCGGGCCTTACTCGGACCACGACTGTGCTTGGTCAGGCACGACCGCGCTCAGTGATGAGCGCGACCGTGTCGGGTCTTTTCCAGACATAAATCGATCGATTCTTATATTAAAAGCTTCTGTATTCTTATGGATTTCACTTAGTGGATGCTTGCGAAGCTATTTACATAGTTTAATTGTATTTATATCGTGTTTAAGTGGTAGTTCGACTAAAAGTGTAGTTTCGACTTTTTAGGTTCAAAATCGGATCGATCGCGTATTTTTACTACGAATTGACATAGGGCTTTCGTGGTAGAGGTAGATACGAAGCTAGAGACATATTACTTACTTGTTTAAATCGGGCAATTTAATGCAGTCGGCTACAAGTCGTGAGGTTGGGTTTCTCGGCGATCGATCGGACGACAGAGGTTGTATGCGAGTCGAGTGAATGCTCCGAGAGGTCGAGAGGGTGCATGTGAAGGTGTAGGGGGCATTGGATTCTCCTTATAACGTCAAATTTGCGAATTCATGATTGTGGTGGGAGTGGGTAGTTGATGATTGAAATAGGTCGATTGGAGTACGAAATTGGAGACGTGTTTCGGATGGTGTACAGTTGCGTATGGTCGGACGCGTGAAATCCGGCCTTAACGCGATTTGATTCGACGAGCATGGACCACTGACTGACTCTGCAGAGTCACGTGGTTTCAGCAGCGCGACCGTGTCTGTATTAGGCACGACCGTGCTTTGACTCTAGGCGCGACCGTGCTTGTATCTAGGCACGATCGTGTTTGACACTTTTTATCGTTTTTGAGTTTTTGTCAATTTTGGTCCACGAGGTTTGTGAGATAATGGCGTTATTGTAACATAATGTATTGTATGTGTAATTGCATTACAGTTGTTGCACGCGAATTGCAATTGGAATACTCGTTTATTGCATCGAAACGTTTACATGGTAAAAACCAGAAATGTTACAGAGGACAATACAAACCCTCAAAGATATGCTACGTGCTTGTATAATCGATTTCGGTGGAAGTTGGGATAATCATTTGCCATTAGCAGAATTCTCGTACAATAATAGCTACCATTCCAGTATTGGTATGCCACCATACGAGATACTATACTGAAGAAGATGTAGGACTCCCGTATGTTGGGGTGAAATTGGTCAGAAAGAGTTAGGCAGCAAAGAAATAGTTCAAGCCACGTCAGAAAAGCTTGACTTAATCAAGGCACGTTTGAAAGCTGCACAAGATAGACATAAGTCATATGCAGATAAGAGACGTAGACCAATAGATTTCCAAGAGGGAGATTACGTTTTGTTAAAGGTATCTCCTTGGAAAGGTCTAATCCAATTCAAGAAACGTGGAAAGTTAAGTCCACGATTCATTGGTCCTTTCAGAATCATCAAAAGAGTCGGAAAGGTAGCCTACAAGCTAGAGCTACCTGAAGAATTGAATAAGATACACAACACGTTTCATGTATCTTATTTAAGGAAATGTTTAGCTGATGAAGCTACACACATTCCATTAGAAGAGATAGAAGTTGATGATAAAATAAATTATGTTGAAGAACCTATTAAGGTTCTAGACACAAAAGAGAAGCAGCTATGCCACAAAACAATCAAGCTAGTGTTAGTGCAATGGAAGCACAGAAAAGGGTCAGAGATGACCTGGGAAAGTGAGGAAGAAATGAGAAAGAGTTACCCTCAATTATTTAAAGATTAACAGGTTTTGAGGTCGAAACCTAATTTAAGGGGGGGGAGAATTGTAACATCCCAAAATTTAAAGGCTCAAGAAACAAGAACAACAAGTCAAACAAAGCTCAAGGTTAAAGATGAAAATTTTAAGTTTCAAGCCACAACGGACCGTCATGGACGGTAATGGTCCGTTATGAGTCATGACAGACCGTCACGAGGTGGTAATGGTCCGTTACGGGTTGAGCAAGGGTTGAACCAAAGCGTGACACGTGTCCTGTGACTCATCATTCCTATCTGACGCGTGTAAAACCCTATGACGGACCGTCATGAGTGGTAACGGTCCGTTACGGGTCATGACGGAACGTCATGAAAGTATAACGGTCTGTTACGTGTAGGCAAAGGACTTGGAGGCTAAGGAACAAATGGTGACGGACCATCACCGTTAGTAACGGTCCGTCACGAACCGAGGGAGCAACCTATAAATAGATGGCATTGGCCATTCACTCATTACAACAAAAACACAAACCACACTCAAGCACAAATACCGAGGCAAGGCTAGCACGACAGTTACAAGCGTGGAGGTTACGAGTGCGGTACGCTACGAGTACGGTTCGAGTTCGAAGAAGCGTTTAAGTGAGGAACGAGCGTAGGAAACGAACCGAGACTAAAGTAAGTACATTGGACCCGTACCCTAGACACTATTATGTGAATTATGTGATTAAGGGTTATGTGTTTTGTGCTATAAATATAACGAGGGGTACGGGGTAATGACGAATTAGTCTAAATGCTAAACGGGAATAATGGAGTAGTCACGACGTATCCAAGGGGTGATGGATACGCCGCTGGTACTTCCTATATATAAACCACTTGGTACTTCGTGGTGAAACCATTATGAATGTTTAGGGGTATAGACTAAAAGATAATAATGAAATATAGTGAACGTACGGGAGAACTTCCAACCGGTATATAGTTATCTGACAAACGGAATGTTCTGTCTAAGGAAAGAGTGGTGTATAAATCTCTCCTATACCCGTCACTCTTTCGTGGGAACATCTCTGTTGGAGGAACTGCTCTGGAAGGATAATCACCCAAGTTTATAATATATGACGAATATGAATATGTGATGAATACATGAACATGTGACGCATGATGAATACGTGAACGCATGATGATACGTGCAAATATGAAAGAGTATGATGGAACAAGTCTAAATCCTAAAATGGAACAACGGAGTACTCACAAAGTATTAAAGGGGTGGTGGATACGCAGCTGGTACTTCCTATATAAACCCTTTTAATACATCGTGGAGAAACCGTTACGAAGTTTTAAGATGAGGACTGGTTGGGAAAGTAAATCAAGCATATACATGAATGAAGATAAATGCTTGATACATTTGGGAGGCTGTGAGTCAAAGATACTCAAGATCCCAAATGAAATGAGATACCCGGCCTGTAAGGTGGATCTCAATAAATAATAAAAAGGAGAACTAAAAAGATTACACACCTAAGGGGCTGAGGAAAAGAAAAGGAAAATCTAGGCCTACGGGGCTGAAAGAATAAAAGATTCCAAGCCTACGGGGCTGAGGAATGAATGAGTCTTCGTGAAAAATGCGAGGGGTCTATCCTAATGAGTATAAGAACCTTGCCAGTACTCGGACCGGAGTTATGGCCTAAGATGGTTGCGAGAGGGTTAGCACACCCATAAAATATACAAATACTGTGATCGGAGGTACGTCCGAAGATGATTACTGGGGCTACAAGAGCCCTAGAAAACGTGAACAATAATAATAACCTAAAGCGTTCATAGTGAAAAGAAAAGATGCAGTGTACTTACTTAGCGAAAGCTAATTCCAAAACGTTTTCTAAACACTCTAGGAAAGAAGCACGTGGAATGAGGCTTCCTGAGGACGGAGCAGTCGGAGTTAGAGATCCCTATGTAATATGATGTAATTACATTGTATTTTGTAAAACAATGATATTATAAATGAAAAGGTTACCTTAGCCATTTAATGGAAATGTTTTTTGTCAAACTGGGACCGTTTTTCTCAATAAAATACTCTGATAAAATAATAAGATAAGTAGGGTGTTTCAGGTTGAACTGGATTTGGATAACCTAACTGCCCTTGATATCTTGGCTCTACACACTGAATAATGCATTAACACTTCAAAGGATCTCTCTGCCAAGCTTGCAATTGATCGTTTCCATGACCTAATGGAAGACAATATGCCTTGGTTTGAGTGGTACCTTGAAGAAGCCAAAAGGGTTGCTTATCCCTGCCTTGAGGATGAAGAAGCAGAGTCCTCAAGTGCAGCACAAGAAAGAGAAATCCAAAGACTAGGGTTGATCATAAGCAATGCTTTAACAGAAGACTAAGTTCTATGCCTAAGGAGATATCTGTACAATGAGGTAGTCAGAGGTCCTAAAGTCTATGGATGGTCCAACACTGATCCCTCAGGAATCAAATTCTTCTTGTGTAATGGATCATCCTTTGAGATCAACAACATCCAAGAGATATTAATGGTAAATCATGACTTCCTTTATAAAGTCTGGGAGCTAAGATCACAGATTTTTGCTTTTGATTCATCCAGAAGTCGAAAAATGATAGAACTTGTTGAGTCTTTCCATAAGAATGGTGGATGGATTTTTGTGGAGTCACCATCTGAATCATCTGGGTCACCTCCTTCCTCTCCAAAGGCTGTGCTTAATACTAAAATATTATCTACAAAGACCACTGAACTGAATATCATAAAGGAATGGAAGTCTATGGGTGTTGATGAAGAAGAAGAAGCAGAAGAAAATGCTCCTCCCCTGTATACTCCATAAATTGCCAATGAAGCTTATGCTAAGACTCCAATACCAACCTCCTCATAAGCTATTGTGGTCTATGAAGCAGAAGCAGAGGCATCCAACAAAGACAAGGGGAAGGAAATCATGACAGAAAAAGAGAAGGGGATTGAAGAAGAAAAGAGAGAAGTAGAAAGAATAAGAAGGGAGAGAGAAGAAGAAGTGATGGCACGACTCGAAAGGGATCAATAGAGAAAAATTTTCATGCTCTTAAGAGAACAACAGATTCTACTAGCTGCAAAATCTCTAGACGCAACAAAAGTTCAAGTTCTTGTAGCTTCACAAATAGAGAAGATTAAGAGAGGGAGAAACAGAAGGCTAAAGAAGCCAAATTCAAAATAACTAACTCTCAGCTAGCAAGGGAAATGAGGGAGGAGTGAATAGCAGTTCTTATTTCTCAAGGTGAGGATGCAGACGACCTTGAGAAACTATCAAATAAAGAGATCTACAGGGCCTTTATGGGTCAACAAGGAGAACTTGCCAATAACAAAAGGGCAGAAGAAGAAGAAAAGGCAACACAAAAGTCTAGGAAAGCCATTACCTTCAATAAGAGAACTCATGAAGAAAGAAAGGTTATGATAGACTTTCTAAAGGCAAGAGGTGAGAGTGGAAAAAGGCTAGGTCCCATGAAATTCATAAACCTTCAAGCCCTCTACAGACAAGTGAGAAAGGAAGAAGAGGAAAGACGGAAGAAAACTAATCTATTGAAGAGGGCCGATACCACTACTGAAGAAAGAAAAACAAAGAAGCTCAAAACCAATCCCTTAGTCCCTCCTCCTTCTATCCAAAAATTTCCCTTTCACCCTCCTAGACTTCCCTCCTCCACTCCCAAAGAGTCCAAATCCTCTCGTCGAGTTCCCTTTCATCAACAACCTCCTAAAAAGAAAACCAAACCTTCTACCATATCTGAAGAGTCTAGAGAGATTGTACAGTGGTTCTACAGTGATCCAGATCAATGGTTTGAAGTGTTTAGAGGAGAGGTAGAAAAGAATAGATCAATCTACAAATCTATTGATAAGGTGATGCAGCTTCCAGATTATGATCTGAAGAAAATTTTGGATTTGGGTGAAGCTCATAAGCCTGACAATGAAAGTGGGATGCATCTCTTGCTAATAATCAAACATTACTTCAATCCTAGAAAAAATGTTTTTATTGATGCAAAATCTTTCCAAACCCACTTTCTTCTTGTCAAATGGTCCTAAAATGCTGCCAAAGATGAATACACACTGGAAGATGTCAAAGGATACAAGATGAGGTGTTCCAGCAAGGCTATCTTCAGCTTGCAAAGCAGGGACATAAAATATTTCTCTGAAATCCTCTTTGAAAATCCCAGCAAAGATCCTAGAGGCTATGAGATAGCAAGGATTGTCCTGAACATGCAAAAGCTTTAGGAACAAAGGCAGTAAAGAGTTTTGGTAGCATCAGTCTAGGGGGAGTTTGTAGAGATAAAGACTGATGACTGCAAAATTCTCTAAGTGTAAATGTTGCGGACTCCACAATTTTGGCACTGATGAAGTTGTTGCGGATAAGTGTTTATGCTATGGATAGTTACTCTTTGCTGCTGATCAACAACTATGCTGCGGATAGGCCTTATCTGCAGAATTTCAAAGGTTGCTTGTTGATAGGCTTCTCAGCAGCATCAAACAATGATGCTGCTGATAGGCAAAACATCTGCAGCCTTGACTTTACTACTGACATCTCTTCTGCAACACTGACACACCTATCAGAAAAAGGAATGTTATTGGTGCAGATGACAAAATACAATGCTCCTATTCTACTTTGTCCTGCAATGATTACTAAGAAGACCTTTGTTTTGCTGTTGTCTTTTCATTGCAGAAGTCTTTTCACTGCAGTTATCTTTTTGCCACTTGTCTTTTTGTTGTAAACCAATAGTTGTGTAGCTTCTAATCAGTTCAAGATCAACGACTTTATGTTTGATCTGATCCTTAGAATCAAGGGTCTGTCTTGATTCTAAGTTCCTTTATGTGTATTATTTCTCTTTTGTTGTAAGTGTGCTTCCTAAGAGTTTTCTCTGTAACTTGTTAACATTGAAGAGTAATACAATTTGCATTTATCAGTATTCTCATTGTTGCTTGTTGCATTGCATGGTTGTTATTGTTTCCGCCAATATCAACTAAACAGAACCATCTTGTAAAACATCGATCCTACACACCGGTAGCAGAAATGATTATAGGATTTTCCATGGATCCAGTAGGATGATAACGTTCTTCTTCAGATCGTCCGAAGATATAAGTATAGTAACTATTTCCATACATCTGTATAGTTATCACTTAATTATTATGGAGATATACCTACTTTTCTTAGCAGGCAGTCTATACTGGTTTAAGCTTAGATACCTTACCTGAGTATCTTAATTGCTAAAACCAAATAATATCCGAATCATGTTACAGCTTAGATACTAATCTCTAGTATCTAATATGCTGAAACAAAAGGCTCTGATACCAACCTGTCACACCCCGGGTTTAGCCCACCCGGGCGTGCGACCAACGATTGGTACTTGTTTCTTATTTTATCTCATCAGAGATTTATAAACACAGCGGAATATTTTAATAACTCAAGATCTTTTCAAAAGATGGGGAATCTCCCATTTCAATTCATTTCATAAACAGGGATAAACCCTGATATTTCATACAAACGTTTATTTTACAAAACCAAGGTTTACATGAGCCATTTCTTTCAAACAGATGTCTAGGGTGGACGTTCCCTTTTTCATGACATCTTTCATTTCTTTTCATCACATGGCTAAATCAATATCAATTCATGGTAGGTTACCTGTAAAATGTTTGAAAATATTTTATGAGTATAAACTGGTGAATACAAGTATATTGGAAATCATAATCTGACAAGTGTGAGTAAATAGAACAATTTGCCCATAGTTTCGGGTCAATTTACACAGTCAACGGACTAACCACCAGCCACACCAGGGACCTTAGATATATTTTTATGTCTATCTGCCTTACGCATTAAGGGATGGGCTTTACAACAACCAACGGTTCAAACCTTAGCCCTGTTACAGCGTCTCATCTGTAACACGTGTATATATGCGTGACTCTATGGGCTGACTGCTATATAGTAAATCACCTTATGCAAAGAATGGTTGTATAAATTCATTCAAGTCAGAGTATAATCAAAACCATTTTCAGTTTTGAAATCATTTTATAAAAATACAAGTATTCACCTTGACAGAGTCTTGACTTAGTAGACTCCTAGAATGAATATCCTAGTGTGCAGCGTTTCTGCTTAGATCGTCTAGCTTGGATTCTTCAAATGAGCGTTTCTAGCTTCTTGATTTCTCTTAAAGCGAACCGGCACTTTCGAAACTTAAACGTACGAGTGGGAAGGGTTTTGTGAGAGTGGGATATCAGTTTTGAACTCAGAATTACGAGTTTTGATGTTTCAAAGTTGCTGGATACGGGTTTCTATTTATAGAAGGATTTGGCGGCTGTGACGGACCGTTATGGGTGGTGACGGTCCATCACCGCTTGGGTCCTAACGGACCGTTACCAATGGTGACGGTCCGTTACCGCTCTAGGGTTGCAAAGTCAGCTGACACGCATCAGCGTCTGGTTGAATTACGGTGTGACGGACCGTTACAGAGCAGTGACGGTCCGTCATAGGGTTTCCATGGGTCAGAATTAACCCGTTAGTCAACGGACACGTGCCACGTCATCATTGTCTGCGTGCCCAGCCCGTAACGGACCGTTACGGGCCATGACGGTCCGTTACCATCCATTTTTCATGTTTTCACTTTTGGTCCTTGTATTTTCATATAATTATATTTCAAGTCCCTGTGTTTTATATTTTTATTATTTTGAACACGAAAATTTTACGAATGTTACACGAATGGCCATACTAACTAGCGTAACACTGAGTTCGTAGGCTCCCCTATCGCGGAACTCAAGACGAGGAGCCTCTCTACTCTAACTACGAGAATACTCTCTCTTGATAGTGTTTCTTTGCTTCATGAGGTGTGTGGAATAAAGAACCCAAGCCTCCTATTTATAGGCCTCAGAATGAGCAATGCACGGTCGTGCATTGGATTACACAGGCGTGCAAACATCTAGGGAATCATAGGGTACGAGTGGCAGTGTACTGGGAGCCGTGGGGAGAAAGGAGGGCCAATGCACGCCCGTGCATTGGGATGCACGGTCGTGCATTGCCTCTATGCTGCCCAATTTTGTCTTTTAGCTGCTGGTTGACTCTTGGTTGACCAATTTTGACTTCTTGGGGGTCAAAGCTCGGGAATGATCCTTCTAGAAGTTTGGTTTCTTGGTGTTTTTGATAGATTTCATCTTGATTTATATTTAGAACACCGAATAACCTGCAATTACAAAATGTAAGCGTTTTAAGTATCAATTGCACGATATTTATTCAATTAGTAGCATAATATGAGGATTATTATACATGCAAAACATATATAAATGATAACATATCATCTGGCTATTCTCTTTTGTGACTTATTTATTTCCGTTTTAGTTTCTAACTCTCTTGCCGATTCTTATTTTTTTCCTTTATATCCTTTATACTTCTTTGTCAAGGGATTCAAGACTCCAATATGCTATTTCTTTTGCTACCAATTTTTCATGAACTAACCAATCAACTCTTGCTTCCTTAGTTGTTGAGCAATCACTCGTCTTCTATCATCAATGTCTGCTTTGTCATTCTTTCCTCTCTTGATTTTTCTTAGTAACCCATCCTCCTCCTTGAATTTCTTTAGTAGATATTCTAATGAATCTGAATCAGTTGCCTCATCATTCTCAGTGTCACTGATCTCAACAGTGTTTTAAGAACCGGATCGGCCGGTCAGACGGGAAACCGATCCGGTTATGCCTATTTGCAACGTTTCCATTTTAACCGGCCGTTTACCGGTTCGACCGGTGAACCGGATCGGGTGGTTGGACGGGATTTCATCTTTTGTAATTTTTAAAATATTTTTCCTTTAAAATCTCATTTTCTGATTAATTTAGTATTCCGTGATCTAAGTTTTAGTTATTTAAGTCTTTATATATTATAAAAATTGTAAATTCACATAAAAACATAAAATATGTTCATTTTCTTAAATTGGATATATATAAATAGTTTTGATTTTTCTATTAGTTATGTCTTTACCTGGTTCTTAAATCCCGTTCAACCGGTCCGACCGGTTCGACCTGTGGACTTCTAAGGTGACTAGTTTGCTTTCTAATCCGATTCTGAAAACATTGTTCTTAGCACAGCAACGGTTGTTGGTGTTGGTTGGCTAGTGGACACTGCTTGAGGAAAAGTATGGTGGTGAGATTGGGCTACCAACATGGCTGGGTTTGCCTATTAGATATCTCTTTGAGTGGTAACCTCCACCATCGTTTGAGGCAACGGTATGATGATGCCACGATAAAAAAGTATGCTTTAAAAGTGTTATGAATACAATGGAAGCTTGGAGTGGCATTTGTATTGCATCAGGTGGTGCTTGAAATGAGGTTCCAAACTCATTGGTAATCACTAGCATAAGAAATACTGGATCGTATATAACATCGATATCATTTAGGATGAACAAGATTTGGGTTCTGCACAAACTTGTGCAGAGAGCCCGTATGAACAACAATAGAGGGAAAATAAGAAACACACACACACATATATATATATATCCCTTAATTAAATGTCGGTACATGCAGGGGTATTTATACCCAAACAAATGACGGTTATTTAACCGTTTTAACTTCTTAAACGTCGGGACTGTTTGTGAAACGTCGGATCAGAAATCCACGTCCGTTTCCTGCCTATTTTGACTTTTATGTTTGACACAGTTTGACTTTCTTATTTGACTTTCTAATTACATTTGATTTCTTGATTAATCTTTCCAACATTGTTTGTCTGATTCTCTCTTAATTCTTTAAAAAGATACTTTGACATATTAAATTTGACATTTGTATTCAGACTGTAATATGTATTGAACCTTCAGTGGTACTTGATCCCAAGCAGATGTTTTCTTAGAAAAAAGGTTTACAAGATTAAGTAAGAAACTTAAACTTTGGTTCAAAGTAACCTTTGTTTATAGTATCTTGCTTTTGTTTGGGACCCTCATATCCAATATTTTGAAAGAAGTAATCACAGCCTGTTTAGGTAAGGAAGTCATCCCTGAGGCATCATTAAGGCAAGCATTTGATTATCAACAATGACAATTTTAACACCTGCCTAGAATTCTTAAATAATGGACTTTGATATTGATGGATTAATGGTGAGCATAAATGATAGATAACACTGTTTGAAGAATCAGATAAGGTTATGATAATCTGGTAACCCACCGAATCAGCCTTGCAACATACTAAGTTGTTGATAGGAGTTCAACATGTTCAGAAGCCTTATAATTTTTATTTTGTATTCTTTAGCCTATCTATACCGTCTTATATGTCCTAATTAGGATCTTCAAATTCTTTAGCCTGTCCGTAGTGTCATGGTGGTTTGTGTTAGGAGTCCCACAAAATAGAATTTTAGCTAAATCCCATCAATTGTTATGAAAAATTTTATAGAGGGACTAGTTTAGATGACTAATAGCTGAAGGGTAAAGATTGTAAAATGTTAATGTTACATGTGTGAAAAGTGAATATTTTTTCAATTAGGATTCCACACTCTCTTTAAGTTCTAAATTTATAAAAATGACAATACCGGGATAGCCAAACATACACGTTAGGCAAGTGTGCCTATCGTATCCATAGTAAGTGGCGTGTCGTTTTTAGTATATAGAAAATATATTATATAGTAATATATTTAGGGATATTGGTTTCACGAGATCAAGTTTTAAATTTATAATTAAAATGATAAATACTCAAACTTAAAATACACATAATAGGCAAGTGTAAATATCGCAGCGTAATATAGTTTAGGTAAGAACCAAGTATCGAACCAATGAAAACGGTCGAGTTCCAATACTCGACTTTTGTTATCGTTTAGCCGGTTTAATTAGTGAGTGGGTTTTGTGTGCTTGTGAAGCAGAAAAGTAAATGACAGAAAAGTAAATGACGGTAAAGTAAATAACAAAAAAGTAAAAACGTGCGTGATGTGCGTAACAGAAATGTAAATAGCTGAATAGTAAATAACAGGAAAGTAAATATCTCGGAAATGATCAGGTCACAAAGAGTATTGATTTGGGCTTCGAATCCACTTGGTATATGATAATGTTAAGTTGACTAATCTGGTGGTATGACTAATACAAATGTGTGACCCGGATCACCACTAGAGACTCGTCCTCACGACATTTGATTCATGAATTATAATCTTTAATGATAAAATGGGAGGACTCTCAGCTAGGGACATCGTTACCCTCAACTCTTTGGTGTTATCTCCGAGTTGGTTTAAGACATCAAACTTAAGTGCTTAGTTATTATTATTAAAAAGGTGATTAGACTTCGCTCACCGGGAGGCGGTGTAACAATGGGAACATGTATAATGACGTACCATTCCAAACATGAGTTCACCAATTCTTGATCGTATAATAAGTTCGTATAAAGACGTACGACCTTACTAGTGTTGACCAAGCATTGGCTTATCAAAATCCACTTGTATAAAGGCGTACAAGCATCAAGAGAAGTTTGATTAAAAAGGTTTTACGGTCTTATGCTTTGAAATCAAGAACACTCACAAGTGTAAAGACAGATTTGGATAATAATAAAAATCCCACCTAGAAGGTGGTTTTAAGAGCGAGTAGTTAAAGACATAAACATACTACTAGATTAATACGTTAAACATTAACATACACCAAACTTCATCTTCACCCTAGCAATACAAAGAGTTTAGCCACGAATGGCCATACTAACTATCGTAACGCTGAGTTTCGTAGGCTCCCCTATTGCGGACAAAGAGGAGGAGCCTATCTACTCTCTACTCTAATTACGAAATACTCTCTCTGGAATAGTGTCATGAAGTATGGAAAGGTGTGTCTAATGAAGAACTCAAGCCATCTATTTATAGGACTTAAAATGAGCAATGCACGGCCGTGCGTTGGTTTGCACGAGCGTGCAAACACCTCAGGAATCAAACAGGGTACAAAAGGCAGTGTACTGAGTCCTTGGGGAGCAAGTTAGGGTTTGCAAGGCCGTGCATTGCCCTTCCTTTTCCTTGATTTGTCTTTTAGTTGCTGGTTGACTTGTTATTGACCAATTTTGACTTCTTGGGGGTCAAAGTTCGGGAATGATCTTCCAAAATGCTTGATTTCTTGATGTTTTGGACTGGTTTTAGCTTTGTTTATCTCAGGACACCGAATAACCTGCAATTATGAAATATAAACGTTTTAAGTATCAATTACAAGCTTATTATTCATTTAGTACCATAATATGGGGATTATTATGCATGCAAAACATGTATAAATGATGGCACATCATAACACCCCACACTTAAACTTTACTTTTTCTCAAGCAAACTCATGTATGATTAGACCCATAACTAAAAACTTTACAAAAGGTAAGAGAGCTCGAGGTAGTTGGAAACTCCGGGAAAACTCATGAGTCGCTTTATTCTATTTTTGGCTTTTCTGTTTTAGGGTGGTGGAATTCATGACAAGCCTACTACAACTTCAATTATCCATAATCTATCACTCCTCACAATGTTCACTCAACTCTAGGGTTATATATATGTGGATAATGTAAGTTAAGTGGAACACTCAAGTTCGAATCGAACTATGCAATGATCATAAGCTTGTATGAAAATTAAGACTCCACCAACTAGCTAAGTAGTATGCATGAATCAAGAGGACTTTAAAAGGGTTGTAATGTGGCTAAAATAAAGGGTGAAAATGAAAATATTTTTGCATTTTTTATGGATTTAAAAGGGTTTTGTAGGATGCAGCTAACGGGGAACACACGGCTACGGCTTTCTGGCTTAAGATGGAAAATACTAGTGGGACCCTCTAAAGTACTCAGATAACGAGGGTATAACTAATTTGATGGCTCGTTTATGGTCAGATTGCCAAGTCCAAGATCTCTTATCTTTCTTAACTCTTCCCTCATTGTGTAGTACACATTACTTCTTTTTCATATGGTTCTTTCAGCTTGTAGCCTAACAGCTCCTACTTTGATCAGATGCGTATACTCATGATGGGAATAAGTTTGATTCTTGCTACACTTTCCATCGTGGCTCCAATTGCCACACTTAACACATTTGTCGTATCTTTTGGCTCTTCTTTTGGCGGCACTTTTTGACAGGCCGCAGAACGGTGGCAATTGTTCTTGCTTGCGCCACTGTTTTCTTACATCACTTATTGCTTTGAAAACTTTCTCTTGGAGTTCGGGTGTTAAATCAGGCTTTGTGAAATGAATACATGAAAGCAAATTGAAATAAAAAGAATGCATGTACAGCTCTTTAAGGTCAAACCGGTAAAAGACCAACTTCTCTCTTTCTTTTTCTTTTCATTTTTCTATTTTTATCTTTTCTTTTTTTATCATCAAGACTAATTTTTTAATAATTCTTTTTCTTCAATTTCTTTGAAATAAATTTTCCATATCTTCCTTGTAGATCTTTTGGCTGTTTCTTCCTAATACATCCACTTTCTTCTTGTATATTCCAATTCTTTTGAGTGAAACAGATTCTTTCCACATTTCCTCAATGGTTGTAAACTTGAAATAACGACATAATATAATCTAATAATTCTCCATCTTGAAGACAGTTAGCCAATAACCGGTATTTATGAAAAGTTGGTTTGGTGATAATTGTGGGTAGTAGAAAAGAAAAGGCTAAGGCTCAGAGGGCTATCTAGGCGGATATTGTTTTTGGGATTTTGGGTTTAAGGATAATATATAAGGGTAATAAATTCCTAGGTGCCTCAATCATTTTCATACTTCTACTAGTTCATGGTCTTGATATGTATAAGTCATACAAGTTCTAATTATGCATAAAATTTGATCGAAAAACACTCAATATACCAAACGAAAGAGCATGTGAAAAATAATGATAATAATGCTCGTAAAAAAGCTCAGATTATTCTCACATGGAAACGGATGGGATAGGGTTTAGTGATTTGCTATGCATAATATCCATTTGTTTCTACTTTCCATGCATTCATTTTATTTAATTAAGTGTGAACTCAAAGAGATTTTGGGTTTTAGGGTTTAAAATTTTTGAAATTTTTTGGGTTTTACGAAAAGTAGGTTTTTAGTAAGGTTTTAGTCAAATGGGTAGAAAATCACAAGTTTAGTTTTACAACTTTGAGGTTACAAGTAGTCCTGAATCTCTAATTCCCCACCCACACTTAAAATTATGCATTGTCCTCAATGTACAAATACATGTAATGGAATGCTATACAGGAATTTAAATGCATGAAATTTTAAGGGAAAAATAACTGGTACTCCCCCGGTCAATTCGATGTATAAACTAAGGTCAAAACTTATTGTTGTAGTCAACATTGTGCTTCAAAGACTTCATCGAATTTCTCAGAAATTTTATGTGCTTTCCGACACCCCAGCTTGTAGAGGTGGAGTATAACTCCTCAAAGAAGTAGAGAAACTACCTGGTGATGTTATGCTACACACAAAGAAAAACATAAAAACAGAAACAGAAATAACAAGTAGTAGTTAAGCTACTAACGTCCTAGTATCGAGAAGGTATACCTGGGGGCTGAAGTATGAGAAACTTAAACTTGGAAAAACCAAACCTGAGGTGCACGTGTTCTGCCGTATGCACCAACTTCTCAATTTATTCATGATCATCGGGTTACCTCCCGGAAGCGCCACGTTTATTTAAGAGTCGTTGGCTAGACCCGTACGTGCTTCATCAATCTTTCTTCGAGTGGGGGCTATTGACCTCCCCCGTGTGTCCCGTTCCTTCAGTCAAGTCCTTCAAATTTGGTAGCTTGTCCCAGTAGTTATCAATCCAGTTTTGTTATCAAGACCCTTGCCAAG
Source organism: Smallanthus sonchifolius (assembly GCA_023525975.1). Lineage (NCBI taxonomy): Eukaryota > Viridiplantae > Streptophyta > Magnoliopsida > Asterales > Asteraceae > Smallanthus > Smallanthus sonchifolius. The sequence continues at coordinate 54,142,742 of CM042033.1, read as the reverse complement.
GTCTGGTTTCTTTCCTTTGTTGAATTCTTTAGCTTTCTTCAGTTGATAGTCCAGATTGGTATGGATGAACTGAGCAATTTCGAATGGATCATTTGATAAGCATTCATTCCCTCCGATGTTGTAAGTTACTGATTGTTTTCCGACACAAAGTGTCAGAATTCCTTCGTTCATATCAATGACAGTTCTCATAGTAGCTAAAAATCGGCGACCCAAAACCAAAGGTACAGAATAGTAGGGTCCCATTTCTAAAACCATGAAGTCGGCAGGGAAGACAAACTTGCCAACTTTTACTAGTAAGTTCTCAATGACTCCTATAGGTGACTTAACTGAACTATCCACAAGTTTAATGGTTGAATTAACAGGTCGCTGATTTCCAATTTTTAGTCTTTGAAACATGTTATATGGCATTACCCTCACACTTGTCCCCAGATCAGCGAGTGCGAAAGTTATTGGTAGTGGTCCGATAGAACATGGTAAAGAAAACTTTCCGGGGTCTGAAAGTTTCTTTGGAAGGCATCTTTCAATGAGAGCGACACATTGATTAGTCTTTTTAACTGCCTCTTCCTTATTTCTTTTGTTAGTAAGGAAATCTTTCAAGAAACGTCCATACTTAGGCATTTGTTGAATGCTATCTAGGAAAGGAAGATTAACATAAATCTGGCTTAAAAGCTCGATGAATTTCTCATATTGTTCGTCAGTCCTTTGCTTCACCAGTCTTCCTGGGTATGGTATGTAAGATTTGAAGGTTCTTTTTGTCGGGACGTTTTGAGGAGTATCCACTAGAGCAGGTTTTGGAATCACTTTTGGTGGTGATTCTTGAGTGGTTGATTCTGCGATAAGCGGATGAAGTGTTATTCCAGTGAATATTTCCCTCCTTGGTGTTTGAACTTCCTCTTCCTCTGATAATGGAGGTTCTGGATAAACTTTGCTATTTCTAAGAGTGATAGCACTAACATTTGCTTTTGGATTTAGTTTAGTGTTGCTATGAAGACATCCTGGTTGTCTTTCGGATAGAAGTTTTTCAATCTATCCTAGTTGTATCTCAATGGACTAAAGAGTTGCTTTCTGTGTCCTAAGCTCAGCTTCGTGTAGACTAAACTTCTCCTCATATTGTTTGTGACAGGAATCTGCTAGAAGGGCTTGACTTTCAATTGTGGAAATCAACTTAGTTACCGCGTCCTCCATGCTTAACCCATTACTTTGCTTGTTAGTACCCTGAAATTATTGACGAGGCTGGTAGTTTTGAGATTGTCTTTGTTGAAACTGTTGTTGTTGTCCGAAACCAGATTGTCCCTGGTTGTTGTTATCCTTCCGGCTGAAATTTGGATGGTTCCTCCATCCAGGATTATAAGTGTTGCTGTAGGGGTTGTTCTACAGGCGGTTTGTTCCAATAAAGTCAACTTGCTCTGCATTGGTAGTGATGCTTTTTTACTTCTTCAGTAGCCTCAGTGATTGCTTTGCTCTTGCTAAGTTGATTGAGTCGAGTGGTAAGGGCGTCTACTTGAGCAGAAAGTGAAGTGACCGTATCGACAGAATGAACACCTTTCCTAGCTCCCCTATTAGTCATTGGATTGTACCACTAATAGCTGTTCATAGCTATTTTCACAATTAGGTTGTAAGCTTCTTGTGGCCTCTTGTTTCTAAAACTACCACCAGCAGTAGCATCGAGTATCTTACGAGCTTGATTGTGTAACCCATTGTAGAATGATGATACTTGTAGCCAAACTTCTAGCCCATGGTGAGGGCATTTCCTCAGCATGTCCTTAAAATGTTCCCAAGCCTCATATAGTGATTCACCATCTTCCTGGGTGAAAGTGGTAATATCATTTCTCAATTTAGCAATTTTTGCTGGCGGGAAGTATTTTGACAGGAATTTCTAGGCAAGATCATCCCATGTAGTGATTGACCCAGTAGGAAGTGAGTTCAGCCATGCCTTGGCTCGTTCCCTTAAGGAGAAAGGAAACGTTCTATGTCATTTCGAAATTTTAATTATATTATTTTTACACGTAAAAATTTTAGCATTTTATCTCGAAACATATACACGTATAATTGTTCAAATTATGCAAATTAGTGTTTTTTTTCTTTTACAAATTTCAGTTTATGTATTTTTAAAATTTAGCTTTAAAAAAATATATGAAAAACTATATAAATTATTTTTAATAAATTAAATAATTTATATATATATATATATATATATATATATATCTATGGCTTTTAATTTTATGAAATTAATCATTTAAAATGATTAATTTTAATAAAAATATGTTTATAAAATTTTATTAATATAATTTAAATTAATTATGTTTAAAAAAAAGAAAGTAAATTTATTAATTAAATTAAAAGTTAAGGGGTGAGTTTGAAAATAACAAAACTACAAGGTTTTAAGTTAAAAATAAGTCCAGGGGCTATTTAGAATTTAATAGAACCATAAGGGTTAGTATGTAAATGTCTCAGGGACCATTTTAAATAGTTTTGAAACCACAGGGACCGAAATTGACAAGTCCTTTTTCGTTTTTCCGGCCTGGCGACTACCCCCTTCTCCAGCCACCTACCCCCTTCTCCGGCCATCCTTGAACGTGTGAACCACGCCACCTCGACACCTGCTTTTGGCACCCCTGCAACCGCCTTTTTACCCCTATCCTTTCCCCCTTATCAATTTCCCTTTTAACCACCGGATACCCACGGCACCATTAATGAATCCGAAGTCAAACCCTCGAAATCGGTCGCTTTTCTATACCTCAACAGCTAAGCTATAGCTCGTTCGATTCGTCTTGTCAAGACGCGTAAACCCACACACTCAATTTCACTTTATAATATCGGGTTTGGGTTTGACCATAAAAGTCCAACATCCGACCTTCATTCGAACATCGCACCTTCTCTGTTTACTCTCTCTCTAAATTGACAACACCCTCAGGTTCGTCTCCTCTTTCCGAAGCCCCCCTTCTAATTTGGAGTTCCACATATATTTAAACAAATATACGCGTACGCGAATAAATATTTGATACATATTCGTTTACATAGGATTTCATCGTGTATAACAACAATACAAATATCACCAACGCGCGTGAAGTACATATCCCCTATTTACATTTTTATACATTTTGGGGTGAAACGTAATCTGTGCATACTTACATACAATTCAACTTGTGTTTACATGCGTAGATTATTGTGCTTTTGTGCATGGTCACTTGTTATGCTATGGATACTTTTAGGGTGGTTTTTAAACTGTGTGTGACCCACATAGTCTTGATTCCATGCCTATCACGTTAAACCTTTGTTCTTATACATACTTACATGATTTGGATACTTTTAGGGTGGTTTTAAATTGTGTGTGACCCACATAGTCTTGATTTCATGCCTATCACGTTAAACCTATATGCTTATATTTACATGCTTACAATTGGTATACACATAGTGAATTCTCAACATTATGCCGTATCTTACCATGTCAAACCAAGAATTGTATAAACGTTTTTAATTAAATTTTTATTATATTCAAACATATGTAAACTCACCAACTCTCGTAGTTGACACTTGTTTTGGATTACGTTTCAGGTGCAGATATGTGGTTATGTGACTATGTGTTGAAGATGCTACACATAAGGCTTTTGGACCTAGTAATATAATTTTGTGTAACGTTCTAGAATAGGTTATGATGACTTGTTATGTAATTGAATGTTTGACAATTTAATCCTATTAATGAATTATGCAACCTTAGTAGATCATGTGCTTACGAACAATCATTTAGTGTCCGCCTCGAAGATTCCTCCATCGGTCGGGGTGTGACACGTTCGGAGGCGAATTGCGTCATTCGAAACTCCGTTCAGTTTGAAAGTGTCATAAATTTCGAGGAAATTTGCAATGTGGCATGTGGATCTTCATCGGGCAATCCATGGAAAGTGCATGATGATTGATCATGTGAATGACATGCGATATAATTTAAAAGTTGTTAGCAACAACCGTTGGCCTTATGATGCGAGACCCCAAAACCTCAAGTGACGGTCTTGCAAAGTCGGAAATAGTGCGGTTTTCTACGGCTATTTTTCTAGCACAATTTTCTCGTATTCGACGGTGAAAGAATCTTTCGGGCTCTGCTAAAGGTTGATATAAACCAGTAGTGGAGCTATGGATCATACACTACGTGCAACAAATGTAACAGAAAAACAGATGGAAAATAGTAGGGTTAAAAAGCTAATCCGTTAACTCAAATTTTTCTTGAAATCACCGTGCCCCGGCAACGGCGCCAAAAACTTGACGTGTCGTGTTTAGTATATAGAAAATATATTATATAATAATATATTTAGGGATATTGGTTTTACGAGATTAGGTTTTAAATTTATAATTAAAATGATAAATACCCAAACTTAAAACACACACAATAGGTAAGTGTACCTATCGTAGCGTAATGTAACATCCCAAAAATAACAAGAAAGAATAAAACGAAAAACAGTGCGTCCATGAAAACAATGTCGGGATTTAATCAAAGAAGGAGTGAAAGGGGAGGGAGCGGGCTTGGGCTCGGCTCTAATGGGCCGGTGTATCCCATGCATATGAGTGCATGATTCAGCATCTCCTTCCTCATTTCTGTCAAATTTCACCAAAACCTAGAGAGAGAAAGCTTGAGTTCTAGAGAGAGAAATTTTGAGGAGCAACATCCAAGCTCTGATCTCGGCTTCATCTTGTTTCTCCAACATCCGTGATCGTTTCTACACGAAGAATCACGCGTTTTGAGGTAAGAATTGACCTCATATCTGAGTTTTTCTTCAAAAATGGGTTTTAGGGTTTATGGGGTTTTTTAAATAAAAAGGTGGAATCTTTACGCCTGAAATATGGTTTAAAGCTCAGATCTAGCTTTATGGAAGCTAGATAAACGTTTTGGACGTAAAAAGTTAAGGTTTTGGATTAAAATCAGACCTGGAGATGATCGATGTTCTTGAGCCGACTCTCAAGAATCGGCACCTGCAATATGCCGACTCTCAGCGAGGGAGACGAAGAGGAGGGTCGGCCATGGAGAGAATCGGCCCTCAGAGAATCGACTCCTAAGAGTCGGCCCTCTGAGAGTCGACCCTCTAAAGAACACGCTAAGAATCAGCTCCCTAGCACAACGCGAAGTCTTGAACGCAAGTTTAGGCGACACTTATGAGTGTGGCTGGCGACTCTCCCAGCCGACTCTCTGGTGTGCCTGCCGATACTCTCGGCCAACACTTTAGTGTCGCTGGCGTTTGTCTCAGCCGACTCTCATGAGTTGCTAGTAACGTTTCTGGCCGACTCTGGTGCCAACGATAGAATCTGCACTTTGATTTACGTGCAGATCGGTATACGCGTAAGCAATAGATAAGGCATCAACTTCGGGTTGAGTATCGATAAACTGGTGAGTTCTAGAAGCCCTTATTTAAATGTTTTAATTAATGTTTTTGAGCTGCTGTGACTACATACGAAATGATGTTTATGAAACGATGTTTACGAAACGATGTCTACAAAATAAGGATTATGAAACGATGTTTACGAAACGATGTCTACTAAATTTTAATCTTAAATTGTTTTTTTCCTTATTTTTGTGGCCTTTACTCGACTGCATTTAAATGGTCACAAATTTACGATCGGTTTGCAACTGTTTTTATTTTTAATTTATTTTTTTAATAATTTTAATACCGGTTTGCAGACAATAACTAAATTTAAATTTTAAGTGGTTTTTTTTTCAGTTTTTACGATTGTTTGAAATGAAACAGTTACAAATTTTAGAATCGGTTTGTGACCAAATTTAAGCACTTACAAATTTTACGACGATTTTACGTCTGGAACGGTGGCGGTCACTAATTTTTCGCCCATTGTAATTTGGTTGCTATATGAGTATCTTGTTGCTAAATTTACCATCGTTTCTTCAGCCGCAAACTTCTATTGATGTATTAGTGTTTATTGTTACAAATGATATGACATAATAACCTTCATGAATTCAAACATAGTTTTTGCAGGAAAAAAAAATAGTGAACTTGTTGGCTAATTACCGAGTCAGGTCTCACGCATGTTGGCGTAGGGGCCAGCCCATGGAACCTAAAATAAGTTGTTTAAAGGGTTATTATCATTATATATACATTAACCGAGTTAGGGTTATGTATGAGAGTTATTGTATTAGGGTTTTTAATTTATATTTCCTTGATATAATAAAAGTGAGTTTACTCTTAATTGTGTGTTCTTCGTTAATTATTGTTCTTACTGATCATGAATTGGTAAACAAAGCCAAGTTCAAGAAATTAACAATAATTAACGTTTCCAGCAACGGAGGAAGGTCCAAGATCTGTGTTTGCCGCCGCTAAAGTTCATGCAGCTGCCACCAGAGATTGAATAAAAGTCGTCGATGTTCTTTTGATTGAATAAAGTTGTGTTCGATCAAACCCGTGTGATCCGAAGGACTGGATCCCTCTACACCACTTACGTATAGCCGTCGTGAGAAGAAAGACATGCCGGACACACCACCACTGAAGGGTAAGGAAGCCGGGCCATCTGCTGTTCAATGTCCAATGCTGTTCTCTACGAACTACACCGTATGGGCTGTGAGAATGAAGGTAGTTCTGAGGGTTCATAAAGTCTGGGATGCCATCGACCCGGGTATCGCTGATCTAGACAAAAACAATATGGCTACGACCCTTTTGTTTCAATCGGTACCCGAAACCTTGATCATGCAGATTGGACATCAAGAAACTGCTAAAGTGTCACACCCCGCCAAGGCGGAAACACGGGAGTGCGAAATTGAATAAAAGAACACAAGGCAATAAAGAAGATTACTATTAAATTTTATAGAGTTAAAATCTCATTAAATAAATCTCAACTTAAACCAACCAAATAACATGTTCAAAAGATAAAACAACTTATAATAGAATTTCTTCATTTAATATCTAGGCAAATCCTATGTGATCCTTTGCTTGACCTATCATGAGCTTAATCACCTGAAACATGTACGAAAAACAAGGGTCAACTAAAAATAGTTGGTGAGAAGTCACAGGTTTAATAAAAGCATATGTTTGGTAAAGATAACAATTCACAATTCAAGATCATCATATAATACGTAAAATAAAACAAACACATGATTAGCAAATCCAACCTAAAATGATGAATAAAGAATAAGTGGTACAACTCGCAAGTTGCACTAATAACGAATAAGATGTCCAACCAAAAGTTGTCCATAAAGTGTATATGGTTTCCATCCTATGGCCCATATTTGTACTACCGTTGGCTTAAAAGTTTCAAGTTAAGGATTTGCAAGTTAAACGTTTATCATGTTGTGTTTAATTCTTCACATACATATAAGATTCACTTGTTTTAGAATTGTATGAAAAACGTGTTTTAATATGTGCCAACGCATACATGTTTCCCCCAAAACGATTAGAATAAAGTGGGGCTATGAAGTCTCACATTGATAACTAGGAGCGATAAGAGACTTGAGCAAATAGACGAGGTGAATCACGGACCAGGCCCTAAACAAATGAATAAACTATTTTTAGTGTAGGTTCGATGGTTACGAGTGTTAGATAGGCGGTTCGGATCATAAGGTTAAGAATTAGTTGCAAAGGTAGAGTTTTAGTTGTTTTACTGATTTGGACAGCAAAGTATCTGAACAGAAACGAGCTTGTTAAAAATATCAAACGACGTCCAAAAATTATGAAATTTTTTAGGTTATTAGTTTAAGTCTTTCCGAACAAGTTTCGTTTAGAAAGTTTTTCCATTTGAGACTCGGATCATAGCCAAAATAGTCCAACAAGACAGAAGATACTGAAAAAGTTTTCTGTCCCGTTTTGGCTACTTCGGAGTCATACGTTTGAATTAGAAAACGATACAATTATGGTTGGAAAGAAAATTCGACGAACTACGTCGTGGAATTTGAGTTTGCTTAGTTTCATTAAACTATGATCAAGTTATGCTTAGTTAAAGTCAGCACAGTTTCTGTCCACAATCAACGGTTGCACTTAAGTGGATCGTTTAGGGTTTTAAGGTTACCGAACCTGTAAATAAAAAATTAGACGAATTTTATTATATAATTATATACATAATATAATCATATTAGGTTAGCCAAAACATCCCGTGTCACCGGTCTAGCCATGATATTCACAGAATCATTTTGAAGAATCATAAAATGCAATCGGCATAGCCGACACGAGCAAGCGTATTCTATTTTAAATTAGCGTGTGAGTTCATATAAGTGATAATACATAATTATTAACATGTTTTAAAGAACATACTAAAGCATCGGCAGAGCCACTTTTGCAATAGTTGTCTTGAGGATTCACAGAATGCGACGGCATAGCCGCCATTGCAAACGAGATCCTTTGTTTGTTAGTTGGTGATATTAGCTTGATTTATTAGTTTGATTAAGAATATTAGAGGGTTTTTAGGGCTAAGGTTTCACATGATCAAGTGATCATGGATATAAAAGAAAAATATTGATGGGATGAAGAAAGAATAAATTAAAGACGGTATTGAACTTCGTAGGGTTACTTACTTGTTATATCTTCAAACTCTTGGAATCCTCTAAGGGATTTTCGAAATCTTCAAGGGGAGGGCAAGGATTTAGAAATTTATGAGGGTTTGGGAGTGTTTGAGGGAGAATTAGCAAAGAAAACAAGATTCTAAGCCTCCTATTTATACTAATGTGTGAAGGGGTGTAAACATGGAAAGTCTTGGAGTGCAATTTAGGGTTTTAGGGGTGTACAAAAATGGGGTGGCCGAAATTTTTAGGCCTTGGGGCCTTGTGGGCTGCAAAATTCTTCCATGGCTCATGGCTCATGGGTGGCCTTTGACTCATGGTTGATCCAACGGTTCGGTTTCACGGATTTTGATCGTTTTTTCGAATTTCAGGATTTATTTAAAGAAAGTTTTGCAAACAAACTTTGTTTTAATTAATGAAATTAATATGTTAAACATATAAAACATAAATTAATGTCATGTTAGACGAATTTTTCGGGTGTGGACGGTACTCAACTAACGGCGGTTTAAAAGGCGAACGATCGTACGAAAGTACTAACTAACGTACTAGGGCATCAATTTGAATTATGTGACAACTTGAATGAGTTAAATAAATATGTTAGGAACATATGGTTGATACATTGCATTTACGTTAGTAGCGGGTGAGTTTTCGTGTCGATAAACGAGTTATTAAACGGTTTAACGGTCCAAGTTGCAATTTAAGGCAATTTCAAGCGTTGCAGGCAACATGTGACTATGTAATAAGTATAATGTGCATGAAATAGGTATGTTTCAAGTATGATGTGAACACAAGTTATGATGAGACACTCGTTGAACCAAGGTGTCTTACGTTTGGTTAATCATCGAAGGTATAACCTGATACACCTTATGGTTGGATTTTATTGTTTATACGTATGTAATCGGATCAATGGCGGGACCCCAGTTTAGAACTGTTAATCGTACTAATGGCTTCTGCTGTTAAATCTGATTTAATTATTTAAAGAGTTTAAATATAATTTTGTTTTAAAAGTTAAAGTTGGTACAGGGATTCCCAATAATGGTATCAGAGCCAGGTTTACGCGCGTTTAGACATAATATTTTTTTTTCGATCTAGTGTTTTGTTTGTCAAAACTTTTGTTTGACAAAAGATCGAGCCTTTTTCATTTAGTATGGTTGTGTTGATTAAATCAAACACTAGTGACATGTGGTTGTGTTGTTTGTTTTTTGGTTGGTTTCTCTTTGTATTTTTATGGGTTATTTGGAACCGATTGTAATAGAAAGGTTTATTTATTTTTACTGTATTTGTAAATAAATTGTAAACCTACGAGACGAAGACTTGAAAACCAAGGTGGACGCTAACGGGGTTAAAGATGGAGATCTTGGACTAATTGGGAGATATCAGATTATTTATTTATTTTGTTATCCCTTAGACCAGTCCGGTTCTCGTTTGATGGCTTGAACGAAACCGGACAATATTTACTAGTTGCTCGGTTTATGCGTTTTATTTATTTTTGTGGTTGTGACATTATTTAGGATAATAATTAAACAGTAAATATTGTATAAAACTTTTGACACAATCTTAAAACAATGAGATATTTAAATGGTTTAAAAGAATTTTTTTTAAAGTTATTAAATAAAAGTGTTTTTATTTAAAAGTAAAACATGTTTTAAATTTAAAACCATTTTAAATTAATTAAAGAGTTGATTAGTTTAAAATATATTTCGCGATTAACGACCAATTTAGATTAAATAAGTTATTTAAAATTGGATCGGGTCGAGTGTTGAAAGGCGTTTCACGAACTAAATAATAAAATTGGTTTACTAAAATTGCACGACTTGGATCATGCTGCTCATCGTCCAAAATGTTTTTGACCCTAATCGATAATTTAAAACATTAAAGAAAATCCCAAATTAAAATCGATATTTCTGCGCCACCCTAAAGTGTAACACTTCAACTGATCTATCCGAACCCCCGGTGTTAGCGAATTACCCTGCATCCGGCCCTATGATTTTGGTTGAAGGTAGAACCGCGATTCCTGAGTTACTTAGGTCGGGTCTACGGTTACGATTGAAGGACAAATATCACTTAAGTCGTTTAAGTGGGCGTAGTTGAGAGAAACGTATCCAAGCTTGACATTACTCGTCATGCCCCTCAAACCGAGAATTGTGTAGTTCACACAACTGGTAATATTACCTACCTACCTAGTCGTGCCAGTGGAGAGTCCTCAACCATTCATTGAGTTATGGTGAACCGGGATCTCATTCCTAATTATATATTTTTGCAATTAGGTCATAACTATAATTAGGACGTTATGCATGAAAATACTAAAACTTTATTTTGAATTTGTAGATGTATAACGAATCCAATCCCAACTCCTCATTCTCCCTAAAGTCAATCCTTGAGAAGGACAAACTTGACAACTCCAACTTCATGGATTGGTACCTAAACCTGAAGATCCTCATCAGAGCTGAGAACAAGATGTATGTTCTCGAGGAACCAATCCTAGAAGAACCTACTGCTGCTACGGGCATTGCTCGTAAGACCTGGGATAAACATGTCGATGATTCCATCAAGGTCTCTCGCTTGATACTGGCATCTATGATACCAGAACTTCAGAAGAATCTGGTTGATATGCCAGCATACAACATGATTAGGTAACTGCGGGAAATGTTCCAACAGCAAGCCCATCATGAACGCTTTGAGGTGATGAGATCACTTATAAGATGTCGTATCCAAGAAGGTTCTTCGATCAGCACTCATGTGTTGAAGATGAAGGGATACATTGATCACTTAGCACGTCTTGACTCTCCCTTGAGCAATGAGCTGGCCTAGGAAGTAATCCTCAACTCACTGCCAAAATCATATGACCAATTCACTTTGAACTATAATATGAATGCTTGGGACAAGACCATCACGGAGTTGCATATGATGCTAAAAACTGTCGAGATGAATATACCGACTTCTGCTAAGTCTGGTCCGGTGTTAATGATCAAGGAGGGTCGAGTCAAGAAATCTGAAGCCAAGGGGAAAGGCAAGAAAAGCTACAAGAGCAAGGGCAAGGCTGTTGCCAAGAAACCTCTGAAGGATTTCAAATGCTTTCATTGTGATGAAATCGGACACTAGAAGAGGAACTGCCCCAAGTATCTGGCTGAATTGAAGCAGAAAAAGTCTTCTGGAAGACGGTCCTCAGGTATGTTCGTTATTGAGATCTTCTCTCTCTCTCTAGCAAATCTTGGGTGTTTAACACTAGATGTGGTTTTCACATTTGTAATGATTTGTAGCGACAATGGAAGGCCAGGAAGCTGAAGCATGGCGACTTGGAGCTCCATGTGGGAAATGGACAAAAGGTCGCGGTGAAGGTTGTAAGAGAATATGTTCTTTTACTTCCTTCTGGTCTCAAACTTGTTTTGAACAATGTTTATTTTATTCATAATTTGACAAGGAATATTATTTCGGTTCCGCTTTGCGAGAACAAGGATTTTATTATGATTTTGATGGTGATTACATTTCTGCATATTTAAATGATCTGTTTTATTTATCTGCAAAGCCTCATAATGGAATCTATGAGATAGAAGTCCATGATAATAACGTTCTATTCAACATCTCCTCCAAACGTGCGAAATTAGATTTCACTGACACATATCTATGGCACTGTAGACTTGGACACATAAACAAGAATCGCATGCAGAAACTCTAGACCACCGGAATTTTGAATTCCACGTGTCAAGAGTCATTTGATGGTTGTGAATCCTTTTTAAGTGGCAAGTTAACCAAAGCCCCTTTCACCAGTATCGATGAAAGAGCTAAGGATCGGTTAGGACTCGTACATACTGATGTATGTGGTCGATTAAGAACAATATCTAGAAGTGGAGAAAGATACTTCATTACATTTACTGATGACTTCAGTAGATATGGTTATGTTTATCTTATGAAGCATAAACATGAAACGTTTGAAATGTTCAAACAATACCAAAATGAATTACAAAATCAGCTTGGTAAAACGATTAAGATGCTTCGATCTGATCAAGGCGGTGAATATCTTAGTCAAGAATTTGACGAACGTCTTAAGAAATGTGGGATCATTTCTCAACTTACTCCACCTGGAACACCACAACTTAACGGTTTGTCCGAGAGGAGAAATCGAACTCTATATAGATATGGTTCGATCGATGATGTGTCGTACAAACCTCCCACACTCCTTCTGGAGTTTTGCACTCGAGACTGCCACAAGAATCATAAATCTAGCTGTTACAAAGAAGGTGGACAAAACACCTTATGAGATATGGTATGGGGAGAAACCCAAAATTTCCTACCTTAGGGTCTGAGGATGTAACGCATATGTGACCAGTGAATCTACGGATAAATTAAATCCCCGTGGCGATAAAGTCGTTTTCGTCAGATACCCTAAAACCATTGGTTACTACTTCTACAATCCTGCTAAAAACTGGGTTTTCATTAAACGCGGAGTTACCTTCTTGGAGAAGGAACTTCTTGCGCGAGGGATTGGAGAAAACCAAGTGGATCTGGATGAGATCCAAGAACCACAAGTAATCGAACCCTAATCTGAATCTGTCGTTCAGGTTTAATAAAAGCATATGTTTGGCAAAGATAACAATTCACAATTCAAGATCATCATATAATACGTAAAATAAAACAAACACATGATTAGCAAATCCAACCTAAAATGATGAATAAAGAATAAGTGGTACAACTCGCAAGTTGCACTAATAACGAATAAGATGTCCAACCAAAAGTTATCCATAAAGTGTATACGGTTTCCATCCTATGGCCCATATCTGTACTACCGTTGGCTTGAAAGTTTCAAGTTAAGGATTTGCAAGTTAAACGTTTATCATGTTGTGTTTAATTCTTCGCATACATATAAGATTCACTTGTTTTAGAATTGTATGAAAAACATGTTTTAATGTGTGCCAACGCATACATGTTTCCCCCAAAACGATTAGAATAAAGTGGGGCTATGAAGTCTCACATTGATAACTAGGAGCGATAAGAGACTTGAGCAAATAGACGAGGTGAATCACGGACCAGGCCCTAAACAAATGAATAAACTATTTTTAGTGTAGGTTCGATGGTTACGAGTGTTAGATAGGCGGTTCGGATCATAAGGTTAAGAATTAGTTGCAAAGGTAGAGTTTTAGTTGTTTTACTGATTTGGACAGCAAAGTATCTGAACAGAAACGAGCTTGTTAAAAATATCAAACGACGTCCAAAAATTATCAAATTTTATAGGTGATTAGTTTAAGTCTTTCCGAACAAGTTTCGTTTAGAAAGTTTTTCCATTTGAGACTCGGATCATAGCCAAAATAGTCCAACAAGACAGAAGATACTGAAAAAGTTTTCTGTCCCGTTTTGGCTACTACGGAGTCATACGTTTGAAATAGAAAACGATACAATTATGGTTGGAAAGAAAATTCGACGAACTACGTAGTGGAATTTGAGTTTGCTTAGTTTCATTAAATTATGATCAAGTTATGCTTAGTTAAAGTCAACACAGTTTCTGTCCACAATCAACGGTTGCACTTAAGTGGATCGTTTAGGGTTTTAAGGTTACCAAACCTGTAAATAAAAAATTAGACGAATTTTATTATATCATTATATACATAATATAATCATATTAGGTTAGCCAAAACATCCCGTGTCACCGGTCTAGCCATGATATTGACAGAATCGTTTTGAAGAATCATAAAATGCAATCGGCATAGCCGACACGAGCAAGCGTATTATATTTTAAATTAGCGTGTGAGTTCATATAAGTGATAATACATAATTATTAACATGTTTTAAAGAACATACTAAAGCATCGGCAGAGCCACTTTTGCAATAGTTGTCTTGAGGATTCACAGAATGCGACGGCATAGCCGCCATTGCAAACGAGATCCTTTGTTTGTTAGTTGGTGATATTAGCTTGATTTATTAGTTTGATTAAGAATATTAGAGGGTTTTTAGGGCTAAGGTTTCACATGATCAAGTGATCATGGATATAAAAGAAAAATATTGATGGGATGAAGAAAGAATAAATTAAAGATGGTATTGAACTTCGTAGGGTTACTTACTTGTTATATCTTCAAACTCTTGGAATCCACTAAGTGATTTTCGAAATCTTCAAGGGGAGGGCAAGGATTTAGAAATTTATGAGGGTTTGGGAGTGTTTGAGGGAGAATTAGCAAAGAAAACAAGATTCTAAGCCTCCTATTTATACTAATGCGTGAAGGGGTGTAAACATGGAAAGTCTTGGAGAGCAATTTAGGGTTTTAGGGGTGTACAAAAATGGGGTGGCCGAAATTTTTAGGCCTTGGGGCCTTGTGGGCTGCAAAATTCTTCCATGGCTCATGGCTCATGGGTGGCCTTTGACCCATGGTTGATCCAACGGTTCGGTTTCATGGATTTTGATCGTTTTTTCGAATTTCAGGATTTATTTAAAGAAAGTTTTGCAAACAAACTTTGTTTTAATTAATGAAATTAATATGTTAAACATATAAAACATAAATTAATGTCATGTTAGAAGAATTTTTCGGGTGTGGACGGTACGCAGCTAACGGCGGTTTAAAAGGCGAACGATCGTACGAAAGTACTAACTAACGTACTAGGGCATCAATTTGAATTATGTGACAACTTGAATGAGTTAAATAAATATGTTAGGAACATATGGTTGATACATTGCATTTAAGTTAGTACCAGGTGAGTTTTCGTGTCGATAAACGAGTTATGAAACGGTTTAACGGTCCAAGTTGCAATTTAAGGCAATTTCAAGCGTTGCAGGCAACATGTGACTATGTAATAAGTATAATGTGCATTAAATAGGTATGTTTCAAGTATGATGTGAACACAAGTTATGATGAGGGTTTCAAGCTTCATTGATTCATGAATATGGTAAGCATTACAAGTACGCGAAAAACAGAATATGGTAAGCGTTACAAGTCAAAGATTGAAGTGTTGGATATTGGATGTCCGATCATCAATTAACTCAACGTTACTATCGAGGTACCATCCAAAGAGTTACACTTACGAGCAAGTTGATAATATTTAATAGTTAAATGTTATTGTTCACGAAACACGGTTTTATTAAACAGCGAATAAATATTTGATGAAATATTTGTCGGTTCTTTCGGTAATTAATTATTTAGAGAAATAATTATACACGGAGGGATTTAATGTTTACGTGTTACATATTAAAAGATCTGGTTTTTACTGATCATTTATGATCAGTAATATTTAAGGATTAATTATGATTAATAGTTAATCACAAGGGATTAAAGGTTAATACCCGGGGGAGTGGTATGTAAATAGTTGGACTATAAATATACCATTATAATCAAACCCTAATCCTAACCTCACATCCCTCAAATCGGCAGCCCCCTTACCTTGCGAGTCCGACGCCGGCCGGGAACCACCACCTGCTACTGTGACGCCGCCGCTAGCCGCCGGCCTCCTCCACCGTCGCCACCCTGCGCCGCTGCCATCATCGTGAGTCCGTGAGACGGGTTTACTTGTTTGCGGGTTCGTGAACTGTCACTAGTGAGACACTCGTTGAACCAAGGTGTCTTACGTTTGGTTAATCATCAAAGGTATAACCTGATACACCTTATGGTTGGATTTTATTGTTTATACGCATGTAATCGGATCAATGGCGGGACCCCAGTTTAGAACTGTTAATCGTACTAATGGCTTCTGCTGTTAAATCTGATTTAATTATTTAAAGAGTTTAAATATAATTTTGTTTTAAAAGTTAAAGTTGGTACAGGGATTCCCAATAATGGTATCAGAGCCAGGTTTACGCGCGTTTAGACATAATATTTTTTTTTCGATCTAGTGTTTTGTTTGTCAAAACTTTTGTTTGACAAAAGATCGAGCCTTTTTCATTTAGTATGGTTGTGTTGATTAAATCAAGCACTAGTGACATGTGGTTGTGTTGTTTGTTTTTTGGTTGGTTTCTCTTTGTATTTTTATGGGTTATTTGGAACCGATTGTAATAGTTAGGTTTATTTATTTTTACTTTATTTGTAAATAAATTGTAAACCTACGAGACGAAGACTTGAAAACCAAGGTGGACGCTAACGGGGTTAAAGATGGAGATCTTGGACTAATTGGGAGATATCAGATTATTTATTTATTTTGTTATCCCTTAGACCAGTCCGGTTCTCGTTTGATGGCTTGAACGAAACCGGACAATATTTACTAGTTGCTCGGTTTATGCGTTTTATTTATTTTTGTGGTTGTGACATTATTTAGGATAATAATTAAACCGTAAATATTGTATAAAACTTTTGACACAATCTTAAAACAATGAGATATTTAAATTGTTTAAAAGAATTTTTTTTAAAGTTATTAAATAAAAGTGTTTTTATTTAAAAGTAAAACATGTTTTAAATTTAAAACCATTTGAAATTAATTAAAGAGTTGATTAGTTTAAAATATATTTCGCGATTAACGACCAATTTAGATTAAACAAGTTATTTAAAATTGGATCGGGTCGAGTGTTGAAAGGCGTTTCACGAACTAAATAATAAAATTGGTTTACTAAAATTGCACGACTTGGATCATGCTGCTCGTCGTCCAAAATGTTTTTGACCCTAATCGATAATTTAAAACATTAAAGAAAATCCCAAATTAAAATCGATATTTCTGCGCCACCCTAAAGTGTAACACTTCAATTGATCTATCCGAACCCCCGATGTTAGCGAATTACCCTGCATCCGGCCCTATGATTTTGGTTGAAGGTAGAACCGCGATTCCTGAGTTACTTAGGTCGGGTCTACGGTTACGATTGAAGGACAAATATCACTTAAGTCGTTTAAGTGGGCGTAGTTGAGAGAAACGTATCCAAGCTTGACATTACTCGTCATGCCCCTCAAACCGAGAATTGTGTAGTTCACACAACTGGTAATATTACCTACCTACCTAGTCGTGCCAGTGGAGAGTCCTCAACCATTCATTGAGTTATGGTGAACCGGGATCTCATTCCTAATTATATATTTTTGCAATTAGGTCATAATTATAATTAGGACGTTATGCATGAAAATACTAAAACTTTATTTTGAATTTGTAGATGTATAACGAATCCAATCCCAACTCCTCATTCTCCCTAAAGTCAATCCTTGAGAAGGACAAACTTGACAACTCCAACTTCATGGATTGGTACCTAAACCTGAAGATCGTCATCAGAGCTGAGAACAAGATGTATGTTCTCGAGGAACCAATCCTAGAAGAACCTACTGCTGCTACGGGCATTGCTCGTAAGACCTGGGATAAACATGTCGATGATTCCATCAAGGTCTCTCGCTTGATACTGGCATCTATGATACCAGAACTTCAGAAGAATCTGGTTGATATGCCAGCATACAACATGATTAGGTAACTGCGGGAAATGTTCCAACAGCAAGCCCATCATGAACGCTTTGAGGTGATGAGATCACTTATAAGATGTCGTATGCAAGAAGGTTCTTCGATCAGCACTCATGTGTTGAAGATGAAGGGATACATTGATCACTTAGCACGTCTTGACTCTCCCTTGAGCAATGAGCTGGCCTAAGAAGTAATCCTCAACTCACTGCCAAAATCATATGACCAATTCACTTTGAACTATAATATGAATGCTTGGGACAAGACCATCACGGAGTTGCATATGATGCTAAAAACTGTCGAGATGAATATACCGACTTCTGCTAAGTCTGGTCCGGTGTTAATGATCAAGGAGGGTCGAGTCAAGAAATCTGAAGCCAAGGGGAAAGGCAAGAAAAGCTACAAGAGCAAGGGCAAGGCTGTTGCCAAGAAACCTCTGAAGGATTTCAAATGCTTTCATTGTGATGAAATCGGACACTAGAAGAGGAACTGCCCCAAGTATCTGGCTGAATTGAAGCAGAAAAAGTCTTCTGGAAGACGGTCCTCAGGTATGTTCGTTATTGAGATCTTCTCTCTCTCTAGCAAATCTTGGGTGTTTAACACTAGATGTAGTTTTCACATTTGTAATGATTTGTAGCGACAATGGAAGGCCAGGAAGCTGAAGCATGGCAACTTGGAGCTCCATGTGGGAAATGGACAAAAGGTCGCGGTGAAGGTTGTAAGAGAATATGTTCTTTTACTTCCTTCTGGTCTCAAACTTGTTTTGAACAATGTTTATTTTATTCATAGTTTGACAAGGAATATTATTTCGGTTCCGCTTTGCGAGAACAAGGATTCTATTATGATTTTGATGGTGATTACATTTCTGCATATTTAAATGATCTGTTTTATTTATCTGCAAAGCCTCATAATGGAATCTATGAGATAGAAGTCCATGATAATAACGTTCTATTCAACATCTCCACCAAACGTGCGAAATTAGATTTCAATGACACATATCTATGGCACTGTAGACTTGGACACATAAACAAGAATCGCATGCAGAAACTCTAGACCGCCGGAATTTTGAATTCCACGTGTCAAGAGTCATTTGATGGTTGTGAATCCTTTTTAAGTGGCAAGTTAACCAAAGCCCCTTTCACTAGTATCGATGAAAGAGCTAAGGATCGGTTAGGACTCGTACATACTGATGTATGTGGTCGATTAAGAACAATATCTAGAAGTGGAGAAAGATACTTCATTACATTTACTGGTGACTTCAGTAGATATGGTTATGTTTATCTTATGAAGCATAAACATGAAACGTTTGAAATGTTCAAACAATACCAAAATGAGTTACAAAATCAGCTTGGTAAAATAATTAAGATGCTTCGATCTGATCAAGGCGGTGAATATCTTAGTCAAGAATTTGACGAACGTCTTAAGAAATGTGGGATCATTTCTCAACTTACTCCACCTGGAACACCACAACTTAACGGTGTGTCCGAGAGGAGAAATCGAACTCTATTTAGATATGGTTCGATCGATGATGTGTCGTACAAACCTCCCACACTCCTTCTGGACTTTTGCTCTCGAGACTGCCACAAGAATCATAAATCTAGCTGTTACAAAGAAGGTGGACAAAACACCTTATGAGATATGGCATGGGGAGAAACCCAAAATTTCCTACCTTAGGGTCTGAGGATGTAACGCATATGTTACCAGTGAATCTACGGATAAATTAAATCACCGTGGCGATAAAGTCATTTTCGTCGGATAGCCTAAAACCATTGGTTACTACTTCTACAATCCTGCTGAAAACTCGGTTTTCATTAAACGCGGAGTTACCTTCTTGGAGAAGGAACTTCTTGCGTGAGGGATTGGAGGAAACCATGTGGATCTGGATGAGATCCAAGAACCACAAGTAATCGAACCTTAATCTGAATCTGTCGTTCAACAGGAGACTGTTGAAACTGAATATGAAAATGTTCAAGATTCGACTGTGGCACAAACCATTCACAGAAGTATTAGGGATCGACATGAACTCAACCGGTATATCGGAGTTCACTAGATTGACGACATCCTGATAGTTGATCAGGATGAGCCCACTAGTTACAAGTCTGCTATCTTAGATTCTGAATCTAAGAAATGGCTTGAATCCATGGATGCTGAAATCCAATCCCTGTATGACAACCATGTATCGGACTTGGTTGATCTTCCTCCCGAGAGTCGCACCGCAGGAAGCAAGTGGATTTTCAAGAAGAAAATCCTCATGGATTGAAACTTGCAAACCTTCAAAGCAAGGCTGGTAGCGAAAGGCCTCACTCAGACTCAAGGAATTGACTATGATGAAACCTTCTCGCCAGTAGCCATGCTTAAGTCGATTAGGATCTTACTTGCCATTGCAGCGTATTATGACTACGAAATATGGCAAATGGATGTCAAAACCGCGTTCCTAAACGGACACCTTATTGAAGATTTCTATATGGTTCAACCGGAAGGTTTTGAAGATCCAAAGAATCCTGATAAGGTATGTAAGTTAAACAAATCTATTTATGGATTAAAACAGGCATCCTGAAGTTAGAATCTTCGCTTTGACCAGAAAATCAAAGAGTTTGGTTTTGTCAAGAACGAAGATGAATTGTGTGTCTACAGAAAGGCAAGTGGGAGCTATATTACTTTTCTGATTCTGTATGAAGATGACATACTACTCATTGGAAACCATATTCCTATGCTACAAGACGTAAACTCTTGGCTAGGTAAATGTTTCGCAATGAAAGGTCTTGGTGAAGCCGCATATATTCTGGGAATAAAGATCTATAGAGATAGGTCAAAACGGTTTATAGGTTTAAATCAAAGTACATATGTTGATAAGGTCATTCGACGCTTTTCAATGCAAGACTCTAAGAGAGGATCTTTGCCCATGGTACATGGAATGAAACTGAACAATAATCAGAGCCCTTAGTCTGACGAGGAAAAGAAGAAAATGGAAAGAGTCACATATGCTTTTGCTATTGGTTCCATCATGTATGCCATGCTATGTACTAGACCAGACGTATCGTACGCATTAAGGATGACTAGTAGATATCAACAGAATCCTGGTAAGAGTCATTGATGTCACACCCGTAACACAAGACAATTATCTAACCAGAGTAGTACCTCCAACAGATATGATCCCATGAAAGAACGACGGGTCCAGGAGGGATTTATACATCGCTCTTTCCTTAGACAGAATGTTTCGTTTGTTAGATAACTACATACTGGTCAGAAGGTCGCCTTTTAGTCACTATGACGTTGATATCAAAAACACACAGCGGAAACTAAAGTCATTAACCTTTAAAAAAATTTTGAAATGTACTTTACATCCTGTTATCATAAAGGTTACATCATTTCATCATCTGTTCCTAACAAGGAACAAGTAATTTGGGACTTATTGGCATGCCAATCATCTGGATCATTCATCGGTTCATTCTAGTCCTGGAAATGCTTCATCTATTGTCTACCTGTGATGCGTTAAAAATCATTTGATAAAACATGGGTCAGCACAAATCTGGTGAATTCATAAACGAAAATAGTTTATTAAAATGACCCGCCAAAGTATCTTGAACACTTTCATGGGGTTCCACCCCAAAATTCATAGACAACTATGAACAATTATTCAATATATATATAACTAAAGACCGTTCCACGGGTCCTGTCCATCATGCCTTTCCACGGGTCAAGTGAAACACAATAAGCGCTTAGAATGTGTTATATATATATATATAATCGGTGCAATCGTTTCAAGATACTAAAAATGTTATCATAAAATCAACAATAATAGAGCCATGGTTAGTTTAGTTGCATCACAGTTTAAGAACTCACCTTGTTAGTATTTCGGCTTATCAAATCAGTAATATGGTAAACACCTTGGACAGTGCTCCTAGATATGTAATGACATTACTTAAGTACACAATTCTAGTTTAATAGTATATAACCAAAGCTCAACAGTAGGTCACAACCTTACCTCAACACTATATATGGCAATTTAGAGTCAAAACGCTTGAAACCAGACTCTCGTATGCGAACTGGGGCTCGGGATCAGATCTTCAGAGTGTATGTGTGTGTTTTAGAGTGTGGAATGTGTGAGAAAAGGGCTGAGATCGTGGAGCTATTTATAGGGCCAAAGTAACACCCAAAGCGGACCGTTTTCACATGTGATGTAGGTCCGACATCACATCCAGTCGCAATTTCACCTTTTGGACCACATAACGGACCGTTATGGGTCCCTTAGAAGACCGTTTAAGGTCATCTGTCCATAGCGGACCGTTATGGTCTATCTAGTCGGTCTGATATCGTACCACGTGTCAGATTTCTAACCGGCGAGTCACATGACACATGTCGTCACCCAAATCATTCCTTCCTCTACACATAGCGGACTGTTATGGCCTCAGATAGCGGTTCGCTATTCCTTCCACTTTCATATTTTTCATTTTTAGTCCTTGTTCTTTAGAATATTTCATTTAAACTCTTCAACTATGAATTTTGGCAAGTTTGGTCCTTTATTTTTTGGGGAATTTTCGAGGTGTTACACTAAACAGTTGTGAAGAGCATCCTTAAGTAGTTGAGAAGGACTAAAGATATGTTCTTGATATATGGAGGACTGGAAGAAGAACTAGTTGTAAAATGTTACACTGATTCTAGCTTCCAGACTGATCGAGATGATTCTCGATCACAGACGGGATTTGTGTTTGTTCTGAATGGTAGTGCTATCACTTGGAAAAGTATTAAGCTAAGTGTTGTTGCTTAATCCACCGTCGAATCAGAATACATTGTCGCTTCAGAAGCTGCAAAGGAGGCTGCTTGGATGAAGAAGTTTAGTGCTGATCTCGGGATAATGCCTAGCATTCAGAAACCAATCGAGATACTGTGTGACAACACTGGTGCCATTGCTCAAGCCAAGGAACCAAGGTCATACCACAACACGAAGCACATACTCAGGAGATTTCATTTTATCAGGGATATACTGGAACGAGGAGACATCATGTTAAACAAAGTTCACACAGATCAGAATCTAGCGAACCCGTTCACTAAGCCTATGCCTCATGCTAAACATGAGGAGCATGCTGATAAGATAGGTCTTAGACTTGCTAGATAGTGGCTTTGATCTGTAGTTTAGTATTTTGTTCTTTCAAACAATATAGTAACATTGGTATTTTATTTTGATTTAATGGTTAAATGCATTATAAATAGACGTTTTTATGTTCGATATTTTATATGTTTTAGAATCCTTGAATATTGTATTTTAAATGTCTGTAGTCGATCAGATTCATAGGAATCAATCTGAATGTAATACTATTGTGAATTAGATTATTGGTTCACTATGAATGAGAGTTTAAGTAGTTGGAGATAGGGGTGTTCAGAAAAATCTGAATCCGAAACTGAACCCAAATTATCCAAAATTTCGAATCCGAAATATCCTAAAATTCGGATATCCCCGAATTTTCGGATTCGGATAGTGATTTTAAAAAATTTCGGATATTTCGGATATCCGAATATCCAAAATATTAAATTTAGTTTTTTTTAAATACTTATTATACTTTTATATATATATATATATATATATATATTAACACTTTAAGAAACCCTAATAGTAAGAGTCGCTACCCAGCCTCTTCCTAAATGATCGATTTACTCTATGGAAACTAAACCCAATCTTCAAATCCCAGTTCTGACTGCCGCTACCTTTGCCGCCTTGATGATTCCGACTGTCGCTGCCCTTCGAGTTTTGGATGCCTCTATGTAAAGTGTAAACCCAATCTCCGTTCAAAAAAGAGTGTCCGACAGCCGCTGCCGCCTTGGAGATTCCGACTGTCGCTGTCGCTGCCGCTTATGAGTGTTCAACGTCTTTGTGTTCTTCCATAGTTCCACGACATTGAAAGGTATTGGGTTATTACTTGAATTGTAAAATTACTTATCAGATTGTATAGGAGCATATGACTTCTTCTTCTTCTTCCACAGATTTGCTATTAGGGTTTCAATTGTAAAATTACTTATCAGATTGTTTCAATTGTAATGGATATTTTTAATGTTAAGAGACAATATCAAATTGTTGAATGTAATGGACATTATCAAATTGTTTCAATTGTAATGTTAGAGATCTGCAGTTGGTTAGCTTGTTAATGAAAATTTGTTTATCACTTTAACAGATTGTTTCAATAGTAAGATTAACTTTCGTTCAAATTGAAAGATTTGTTTGTTAAATAGAACTATTTAATTTTTTTTTAAAATTCGGATATCCAGTTTACTATCTGAATCCGTATCCGAAATTTCGGATATCTGAAATTTCGGATACGGATTCGGAAAGTAAAAACCACTATCCAATATTTTCGGATATCCGAATTTCGAATATCCAAAGATTCGGATATCCGGTTTTGAACACCCCTAGTTAGAGATCATATTCATTAGAAAATGAATATTGGACGTAACTCGTTTCAAACTATCTTCATGGATCAAGGTCTTAATATGTTTTGAATATGGTAAGATCTATCGATCATTCGACCCGAGGCACATATTAGAACTAACTTTGACTAAAGTTTGTTCTTTGGTCATAGCTAACATTGTTACATAAAAGGCAGTAATAAGGGTATGATTGGGAATAAATCTGAAGTTAAGTGGGAGTTGTACACTAAAGGAATTATGTTCTCCTTTGTTCAGGAGTTGGACATTCTGGCGCCCTCGTTGATTTGAACTGGTATAAAACGCATGTTTATGCTCAAACTAAGAATAGTTTGTTTAGACCACTTTGAATTGGCAACGATAACAAGAATGGTTGAACAACATATAAGAAATGACTTACATCCAAGTCTCATGTTCAACGAATGCCCTAAACAGAAAGGATGCATAGATAAGTTTACCATCACTGTTTCACTTAGTAAAGTAAGGGTAACTTATACACAAGGAAATAGTTGACGATTATAATACGTCATACCTTGCTAAAGGTAGTGAGATGCAGCTAGGCATCCACCACTGTCTACGTTGAACCGATTAATTGATGAATCGTCCAAGTGGGAGATTGTTGGATATAGGATGTCCGATCGCCAATTAAGTCAAAGTTACTATCGAGGTACGATCCAAAGAGTTACACTTTGGGCAACGAGCAAGTTGATAATATTTAATAGTTAAATGTTATTGTTCGTGAAAGATGGTTTTATTAAACAACGAATAAATATCTAATGAAAAATTGTCGGTTCGTTCGGTAATTAATTATTTAGAGAAATAATTATATATGAAAGGATTTAATGTTTAAGTGTTAAATATTAAAAGATCTAGTTTTTACTGATCATTTATAATCAGTAAACTTTATGGATTAATTATGATTAATAGTTAATCACAAGGGATTAGTGGTTAATACCTAGGGGAGTGGTATGTAAATAATTGGACTATAAATAAACAATTATAACCAAACCCTAATCCTAATCTCACATCCCTCAAATCGGCGCTCCATCGCCTTGCGAGTCCGACGCCGGCCGAGAACCACCACCTGCTGCCGTGACGCCGTTGCTAGCCGTCGGCCTCCTCCGCCATCGCCACCCTGTGCCAACGCCATCCTCGTGAGTCTATGAGACGGATTTACTTGTTTGCGGGTTCGTGAACTGTCACTAGCGAGACGCTCAATGAACCAATGAGTCTTTCATTTTGTTAATCGTCGAAGGTATAACCTGATACACCCTATGGTTGGATTTTATTGTTTATACGCGTGTAATCGGATCACTGGCGGGATCCAAGTTTAGAACTGTTAATTGTACTAATTGCTTCCGCTGTTAAATCTGATTTAATTATTTAAAGAGTTTAAATATAATTTTGTTTTAAAAGTTAAAAATGGTATGAGGATTCCCAACATGAAGATGATGCATGGCGTTGGCATGCACGACTTGGCATGTCAAGTTAGAGTTAATGAAGACAATGGCTAAGAAAAATCTCGTGCATGGCTTGCCCCATGTTGAACACAAAAAACAGATATGTGAATCGTGCCTGGTTGGCAAGCAAACGAGGCAAACAATCCCCTCCACGCCATCCTTTAGAGCAACACATCCGTTGGAGTTGGTTCACGGTGACTTATGCGGACCTATAACCCCATCAACCCTGGTTGGTAATAGGTACATATTTGTTTTGATAGACGATTTCTCACGATACATGTGGACGTTTTTATTGAAGGAAAAAGGTGAGGCGCTCAATTGCTTCAAAAGGTTTAAAGCCCTAATTGAGACGGAAGCAGGCTTACCTATGAAAACTCTCCGAACCAATAGGGAAGGAGAGTTCACTTCATGTGAGTTTCATCGGTTCTGTGATGAAAAAGGAGTTGCTCGACACCTTACCGCCCAGTACATGCCTCAACAGAACTACGTAGTGGAAAGACGAAACCGAACTTTAATGGGAATGGTACGGAGTATTTTGAAGGCAATGTAGGTTCCGAATTATATGCGGGGCGAGGCGGTCCGACATCCACCTATTTGATCAATTTGGTCCCTACCCGAGCCTTGATTAATCAAACACCTTACGAACGGTTCATGAAAAAGAAGCCGAATATTCAACACGTAAGGATATTTAGGTGCATGGCATATGCTAAGGTGGCTAGTATCAATCTAAAGAAACTGGATGATAGATCAAAACTATTAGATAATCAAGCTTTATATAAATTAGTATTAGTCATGTACCTAAAATGTAAACATTAAATTCTTGTAATCACCTTTTGTAAATTTATATTCTGTAAATATTACCCTCCTCTAATTGAGGAGTATTGTGAGTTATCTAATATGGTATCAGCCTAATTGGTTGGCCTCCCCCAATCTTCTCCTATTCCTTCTCCATCTCTTCCATATCCCAACCGATCGTTTCTGCCTTCCCTTTTTCTTCCTTTCATCCGATCGTTTTTGTCTTCTTGCCATGGCCTCCTCATCCACCTCTGAATCCCTACCCATCGCTCACATGATAACGGTCAAGTTAGCATCCACCAACTACCTATATTGGAAAAATCAAATGATACCGCTCCTTACCTATCAAAACCTTCGCCCTCATGTGGATGGCTCCTTACCTGTTCACTCTTCGACCATTCTTGCTGAAAGGAAACCAGTGGTAAACCCTGCACTGGTTCCCTGGATTGCCGCAGACCAACGCACCATCATCGTTCTAAATTCCTCCTTATCTGAAAAAGCCCTCTCTGTCTGTGTTGGCTTACCCACTGCTCGGGACTTTTGGGTTGCCCTTGAAACTGCATATAGTAATGCATCTGTTGAATGAATCCAAAACCTAAGAGATCAACTCCAGCTAACACACAAAGGTGACAAATCTATTGTCGAATATGGTCGAGGTTTAAATTTATTTGTGATCAACTCAGTGCTATTGGGCATCCGGTTGATGCTACGGACCAACACCATTGGTTCTTGTGTGGTTTGGGTCCCTCATTCATAATCTTTTCCACAACAGCCCGTGTGACTCGCCCCATACCCTCATTTTCTGATCTTCTAGTGAGGTCTGAAGGGCATGAATTTTTTGTCAAAGCCCTTCATGGATCGGACCCTCCAACAGTAGCCTTCTCGGCTCACACACACAGAACAGGTAATAACCCTACTGCTCGAAATCAGACCCGTAACTGTGGTCCTTTTCAGTCCAGTTATAGGAACAATACCCGTACCTGAAAACCACCCCACTGTCAACTTTGCAGGACTTCGGGACACTAGGCCAATGCTTGTCCCAATCTTGCATCCTATGCCAAACCTACTGCACCATCTGATGATCAGTTGGCTAGGGCCTTTCTTCTCCAATGTCACGTTGGTACTTCTAGACCCAATTAGTGTGTTGATTCATGTGCATCAGATCATATGACGGCCTCTCCTGATGTGGTATTGCACCCATCCCCTCCCAAGGGTAATGAAAAGGTGTAATTTGGTAATGGTCAAACACTTTCAGTTTCTCATACGGGTAACACTCGCCTTTTCAGATCTCTTAATTTAAAGAACTTATTGGTTGTTCCCAACATCACTAAAAACTTGTTATCGGTAAGCAAATTAACTGCAGATAATGATGTGGATGTTTTATTCTCATATCCCTACTTTTACATTCAGGATCGCTCAACCAAACAGGTCCTAGCTAAAGGATGCCGTGAAGACGGCTTATATGTGTTGCATAATAAGCATGAGGGATTGGTTGCTTCATCCACTACACCTAAGTCCTCCTATGAAGTTTGGCACTCGCGTTTAGGACATGCCACTTTTGATATTATAATAATGTTGCAAAAACTTGGCTGTTTGTCTTTCACATCCATTTTGCCTAAACCGGACCTTTGTTCACCTTGTCAACTTGCAAAAGCTAAACGTTTACCATTTGCTAATACTATTGAACGTGCCATGCACCCTTTGGACTTAATACATTGCGACTTATGGGGTCCCGCACCGATAAAATTGGTTGACAATTACTTATACTACGCGGTTTTTATTGATGACTTTTCTAGGTTTGCTTGGCTATACCCGTTGCATGCCAAATTGGAGTTCTATGATGCTTTATCTATTTTTATGGCATTTGTTCAAACTCAGTTTTCCAGGAAAATTAAAATCTTCCAAAGTGACGGAGGCTCTGAATTTGTTAATCACCGAGTACGCAAGTTATTCGAACAAAAGCACGTTTCATCGCCTATCATGCCCATATACCCCTCAACAAAATGGGCGTGCCGAAAGAAAACATCGACATATTGTTGAAACCTATTTGGCTATGTTGTCCAATGCCGAATTACCACCAAAGTATTGGGTTGATGCTTTCTCCTCGGCAATTTACATCATCAGTCGGTTACCTACCAAGTTACTTGATGATAAGTCTCCATTTGAATTATTATATAACAAAATACCCACATATGCTTCGCTACGTGCATTTGGATGTCGTGTATATCCTCTATTACGTGACTATGCACCACACAAACTTGCCCCACGGAGTCTCACATGCATCTTTATTGGTTATATCCCGAAGCATAAAGGGTACCGGTGCCTTGAATCATCCACGTCTCGGGTATACATCACCCACCATGCCCGATTTGATGAAACTTCCTTCCCTTTTGAAGGCTCCACCTCTAATAAACCCATCTCCACCCTTCAAATAACCACCTTCCTAGACACCTCCTATGACATTTTGCCTACTGTTACCACTGAAAACACCCCATGCAAAGCAAACTTAACACCCCAAAATAACACTACCTCCCCTCCATGTACTATGTGCATGGGTGATAACTTTTTTCATGCAACACAGCCTACCCTTTTACCCACTTCGATTTCACCACAATCACCCACTTTCCCACCACCAACTCCAACTTCACTGCCCTCATCCGATTCCTCGCCACCTACTTCTCCACAACCAGCAACACCACCTCCATCGTCACCTGTTTCACCACCTACGAGCGTTATCCCAACCCCACCACCACCACCCCTACCAACCCACCCAATGGTCACTCGTGCCAAAGCTGGTATTTTTAAAATCTGCCACCAAGCCAACTTATCCCACACAACAAATCACCCTCTCCATCAAACCTTATTTGCTACTTCTGATCCAAAGAACTTTAAAAGTGCCTCCACTAATGACAAATGGGTTCGTGCTATGAAATCAGAACTTGATGCGCTTCACAGGAACAACACATGGGCACTTGTCCCTTGT
Organism: Smallanthus sonchifolius; assembly: GCA_023525975.1. Taxonomy (NCBI): domain Eukaryota; kingdom Viridiplantae; phylum Streptophyta; class Magnoliopsida; order Asterales; family Asteraceae; genus Smallanthus; species Smallanthus sonchifolius. The sequence continues at coordinate 54,113,269 of CM042033.1, read as the reverse complement.
CCAACTAACCGCAATATTGTTGGTTCCAAATGGTTATATCGAACCAAGTTCCATTCCAATGGTACCATTGAACGTCACAAAGCTCGTCTTGTAGCACAAGAGTTTAGTCAAGTTCCCGGGCTTGATTACTCTCATACCTTTAGTCCCGTTGTTAAAGCATCCACAGTTCGTGTTGTCCACTCGTTGGCCACGATTAACCAATGGCCACTCCATCAACTAGATGTCAACAATGCCTTTTTACATGGCCACTTGACCGAATGTGTATACATGGAACAACCACAAGGATTTGTCAATTCCCAATTCCCTAATCATGTTTGCAAATTAAATAAAGCCATCTATGGACTCAAACAAGCCCCTCGTGCATGGTTTCATCATTTGAGTACCTTTCTAATCAACAATGGATTTGTTTGCAGCCGTTCTGACACGTCTCTCTTCGTGTTCAAACAAGATTCTTGCATCATGTATTTATTGGTTTATGTGGATGATTTAATCCTAACCGGTAATCAACTTCACATCCTTTCCGCTATCATTACCCGCCTAAACAAAGAATTTTCCATCAAAGATTTGGGGGAGCTCAACTACTTTCTTGGGCTTGAAGTTACCTATACTTCAAACGGTTTGTTCTTAAATCAATCTAAATACACAACTAACATACTTACCCGTGCAAAGATGTTGGACGCCAAACCGGCTCTAACACCTTTAAGCACAAATGTTTCCTTTGTTTCTGCAGGTACCTTGTATTCAGATCCCACTCATTATCGCTCAATTATTGGTGCACACCAGTATTTAACTATCACACGGCCGAATATTTCGTATGTTGTAAATCAAGTCGGTCAATTTTTGCATGCTCCAACTGTCTTGCACTATCAAGAAGTTAAACGGATTCTTCGCTACCTCAAGGGAACTTTGGCACATGGCCTTTACTTCACCAGACCGCCTCGCACCACTCTTCTCAGCTACTCCGATGTTGACTGGGCCCGATGTCTAGAAACTCGTCGGTCCACGTATGGATACTCTATCTTTTTGGGTGGCAATCTCATTTCATGGAGTGCAAAGAAACAACCTACCATTGCTCGATCCAGTTGTGAATCAGAATACCGGGCCATGGCTCATACGGCTGCTGAGATAGTTTGGGTTACACATCTTCTACAAGAACTATATGCATTACCGCCTGATCGACCCACCATCCTATGTGACAACCGCAGTGCTCTATTCCTCACTCAAAATCTAGTATCCCACAAACGGGCAAAGCACATTGATCTAGATTACGACTTTATACGTGAACTTGTTACCTCCGGTAAACTTCTCACCAAGTTCGTTCCAACCAAGCTTCAGGTGGCAGACAATTTTACCAAGAGTTTACCTCGTGCTCAATTTGAATATTTTCGACATCAACTTCGTCTCGGTCCTCCACCGTCTCGCTTGAGGAGTATTGTGAGTTATCTAATAAAAACCACTTGTTTATCGTGGGTCTGAAATGGGTTCTAAAGTGTACCATCTTTTCAATCCAAATACCCGGAATATAATCATTAGTCGGGATGTGGTGTTTAACGAAAATAAATGATGGAATTGGGCAAACAAAGTGGAGACAAACGATTTCAAGTTGGGCATGTTCTCTATGGTTTGGGGGGTGTGATTGACAATGGCATTGGTCCAATTCAACCCACCTCAGAGGAGTCATCTGAAAACAGCCCAAACACCGATTGGTCCCACCCGAACCAGCCTGACACCAGCGGGTCAGCCTCTTCTAGTGGGCCAGCCTCCTCCAGTGACAGTGGGCCAAGCTCAGCAGCCCACTCGCATGTTCAATCCTAAGAAACAAGCCCACAGGCCCAAACGAGTGATCAAGAGGCCCAAACGGGTCTAAGGAGATCCACTCGTACATTGATATTGCCAAGAAGACTTCAAGATGATTACGTCTTGCTATCTGAAAATGATCCTGAAATGCTCCTACTAGCATCTAACGGGGAGCCGACCACTTATCGGGAGGCTAAGACAAATAAGGAATGGGTTCGTGCCATGAATGCCGAGATCGAGTCGATACACAAAAACGAAACATGGAAGTTAGAGGAACTTCCAAAGGGAGCTAAATGTATTGGGTTGAAGTGAGTATTCAAAGTTAAACGCAATGCGGATGGAACGATAAACAAATACAAGGCTCGGTTGGTTACAAAGGGGTATGTGCAACAACCCGGGATTGACTTTGATGATGTTTTCGCTCCGGTAGCCCGGATAGAAACTGTTCTTCTATTAATTGCATTAGCCGCATCAAACGGGTGGGAAATCCACCATCCTGGTGTAAAAACAACATTCTTGCACGGGGAATTAAAGGAAGTTATGTTTGTATCACAACCCTAAGGATACGAAAAGAAAGGCGAGGAGGCAAAAGTTTACAAGTTGTCAAAGGCCTTGTACGGGTTAAGACAGGCTACACGAGCCTGGAACATGGAGCTTGATCATATCATAATAGACATGAAATTCCAAAAATGCTCTAATGAACAATCAGTTTACCGAAAGACAGGCGGGAAACATTTTTGGATTGTAGTTATGTACGTAGATGATTTATTTGTTACAGGTACAAGAACGATTATAATTTCCGAGTTCAAGAAGGATATGTCAACCAAGTTTGAAATGTCTGATCTCGGGAAGCTAACTTACTATCTTGAAATCGAAGTAACTCAGCGAGAGGACGGGATAGTAATTACTCAAGAAGGATATGCCAAACAAATCTTGAAGGAAACTAGCATGCAAGGGTGCAATCCAGCTCAAGTTCCGATGGACCACTAAGTGAAGTATTCGAAAGTCGAGAATGAAGCCGAGCTTTACGCAACTGAGTATAGAAAGGTGGTAGGTTGCTTACGGTATTTACTCCACACTCGACCCGATATGGCATACTCTGTGGGCATAGTTAGTCGTTACATGCAAACCCCACGTGAATCTCATGATATGGCAATAAAACACCTAATGAGATATTTGAAAAGAACGACAAGTTACGGGATCAAGTACGTAAGAAACGGGTCAATAGGACTTGTTGGGTATAGTGACAGCAGCCACAATGTAGATGAGGAAGATGGAAGAAGCACCACCGGGCACATTTTCTACTATGGGTCATCTCCGATTACATGGTGCTCACAAAAACAAGCCACTGTTGCACTCTCTTTGTGTGAAGCCGAGTACATTGTGGCTTCGGCAGCCGCATGTCAAGCTAATTGGCTTCAAGAGTTGTTAAGTGACTGAAACACACCACTTTTAAAAGCACAAAACTTTAACGCGCGGAAGACTTAAACCCAGGAAATTTTATTTTATTTATTTTTTTTTTTTACCTGTCGCGTACCGCGACTCATACGTTCCACCAAGTCGCGGCCCGCGATAAGCCCTTTTTCACAGAAAGTTTCTGCAGTTTTTCAGCAGTTTTCACACTTAACCAAATTTCCATCTTTTTACAACTTTTACCAAAATGTTTGACACCAAACCTTCCCAACACATGGGTTTTTACCAAAAACAAACATATGACATTACATATTCACCAAAACATAAATCAAGTGTCAAACACACCACTTTACAAGGATTTTACATAAATCCTCAAAAACACAAAAATTTCATACGAGAATCCTTCACCCTTGAACATTGACATAGACCTACCTCGGAGCTTTCCCTACAATACCACAATAATATTTCTCCGTTAGTAATGATATAAACATATCAAACAAGTATTTACAACTTGTTTTCACCCTTTTCACCTATTTAACCCATTTGACCCGTTCACACCCAATTGGTCAACTAAGGTCCCTTACACTTGACTTATATACCACATAAGTCAATTACACCACATTCACCATTATTCCACAATGGTTTGACTTATATACCACATAAGTCCATATACGTCAATCTCACCATTATTCCACAATGGTTAGACTTATATTCCGCATAAGTCAATTTACACCGACTTCACCATTCTTCCACAATGGTTGACTTATTTTCCACATAAGCCACTTTCCTCAAATTACCACATTTAGTTTGACTTTACACCACATAAGTCAATTACTATACTTTATCACATACCACATTTTAGCTTAACTATTTACCACATAGTCATTTACACCAATTCAACATATTCTACATTTTAGTTTGACCATATGCCACATAGTCAACTACATTATGCATACAAACTTAGCTTTTACCACACAAGTCAATTTTTACACCATATAGGTTTATTAACTAAATTCATCCACATACCAATAAACACATATAAGATATTTGTATAACCAATCATGAAATTCAAACATGATCAACACCACCACCTATCATTACTAAGTAAGTGCAAAGCACTTACCTTTTGAGTTAGAAGATCCCGCAACACCTTCTAGCTTTGCAATTTGATCACCTAAACAAATTCACCTAGTTTAGTAATCTATCATACATCAAAATTCCACTACAATTGAGTTCACAACTCAATTCCACATTTCCAACCCAAATTGACCCGTTTGGGTTATCCTCATAACCAAACACCCTCTTTCACCACAAACTCACCCACTTGAGTTTCATTATCTTAATCTTAACACTAATTTTTCTTTCAAAAATTATTATTAAGTTAATTTGGTGTTTGTTCAAGTGTCTAACATCTTAAAAACACTTAATCTTCATTAATTCATCATTTTAGCATCATGATCCAAACACCCCCAATTTCCACCATATGAACCCTAACTTCTCATAACCAAAATCAAAGGGTTCTAGGATGTTAATCATCATTCTTTAACCTAGTTTAGCTATATTATCAATAATCTAACACCATTTCATCACATGCATACATAATTTCGGATTTCACCCAAAACCCACCAAGAACACATTCATGGTGAAATCAAGAGGAAGAGAATCACTTACTTGATGTTATGAAGGTGTTGTGTGAGCCAATCAAGCATCAATTGTACGAAAATGGCTTCAACACACTTTTCTCTTTTTCCTCTCTTGCTCAAGAACGACTTCAATTGTGCAAATGAAGCCAATTTTGACTTCACCAAGTCAAATGGCAGATTTTTGGCCATTTTACACATTTAGTCCTTCAACTTCCATTTCATCCATTAATCTCATAGTTAGTTAAAACTAACAAAACCCTATTACAAACTTGAAACCCACTTGTTTCCCACTTATTTCTAAAATATTATTTTCACCATAATATTAATTAGAAATATTAATTTATTTAAAACGAAACCTGGATTTTGGTTCGTTACAGTGACTTAACCAGAGAATCATCGCAGAAAGTTGTGTTGAAAGTTGATAACACGTCCGCAATAGCCTTAGTGGAGAATCCGGTTTTTCGTAGTCGAACCAAACATATAAAGTCCCGCTTCGATTATATCCAAGAACATTACAATGAAGGCGAGATTGGTGTTGAGCATATTAGTGGGAAGGAGCAACGAGCTGATATCTTGATTAAAGCCCTCGCAAGAATCAAGTTCATAGAGATGCGTGATCTACTTGGAGTTGAATACCTTCCCAAACCCGACTTGGAAATTAAGAGGTTGATTGTTGGTTAATTACAGAGTCGGGCCTCATGCATGTTGGCATAGGGGCCGGTCCATGGAACCTACAATAAGTTGTTTTTAGGTTTAAGGGGTTATTATCATTATATATACATTAACCGAGTTAGGGCTATATATGAGAGTTATTGTATTAGCGTTTTTGAGTTATATTTCCCTAATGTAATATAAATGAGTCTACTCTTAATTGTGTGTTCTTCGTTAATTATTGTTCTTATTGATCTTTCGTTGATTATTGTTCTTATCGATCTTGAGAACTTGCATGGCAAATAGATTCTATTGCTATTTAACCATTTCAAATTTTTTTTTGAAAAGCATATTGCATTAGTAAAAGAGCTAGAAGAAACTAGAAAAGACCCAAACATACAAGACAGAAAGCATAAAAGGAAAAAACTAAACCACCACACAACACCTCAAAGGCTGAATGAACACCATCTCTCCCAATCGATCACTCCAATCGCCCTTCTATTTTTAGCCCAAAGATAACTAGAACATTTGAGATCTTCGCAAAGTCCCCGGAGAGAGACCTGCTTGCCCTTGAAAACCACTCCGTTCCTTAATTTCCAAATGCACCAAACAGTCGTTAGGATTACCACTTGAAAAGCTTTTTGATTGTGAGCGGGCACCATTTTAGAGTTACAAAGATCCAAAATATCTCGAATAGAAAAGACATAGATGGGTTGGGTTTTGCACCATGTGCTAATGTAACCCCAAAACATTGTGACGTAATAGCATGATGTAAACAAGTGTTCCGCGGACTCCACATATTGCGAGCAAAGGGAGCAACAATCCGATTGGATATTCACTTTCCTCCGGGTAAAAGCTTGTCTAGTTGGAACCTGATCAAGCTGCGCGCGCCAAGCCAAGATATTAACTTTCAACAAGACCGAACTACACCAATTAAACACATACACATTTGGAGGTTTCGAGACAAGACAAAGAATATTACTCATGGACCGTATCGAGAAAAACCCATCATCGCTATGTCTCCAAGACCATATTCCATCATTTTCCTCGACCAAATCTTTAAAGTTTATATTCCGGTTACCAAATATACCTTCCAACTTTTTGATGTTATTCCACACTCCTGTCAAGTTCTTCCGCCCAGGTATGCATGAGGATCCTCTCGATTGCCCATGGATGCAACTAATCACTTCCTTCCAAAGAGGGTTTCCCTCCGATATGAACCGCCACCACCATTTTGATAATAAGCTTAGATTGAATACCTTGAGAGACCCCAGCCCCAGCCCTCCGAAGGCAATCGGAGAACAAACCGTGTCCCATTTTACCCAGTTAATTCCTCTAGAGTTCCCGGACCCGCCCCAAAGGAAATTCCTCCTAATTTTCTCGAGCTTGTTGATTACCATCTCTGGAGCTTTGTATGGGAAAAATAATAGACCGGTAAGCTATCGAGCACTGATTTTAATAGGACCACTCGCCCCCCAATTGAAAGGTGTTTTGCCTTCCAAGCCGACAGCTTCGCTTCAAATACCTCCACTATGTGCTGTCATTTTTTTGATAAATTCATATTCGCACCCACTTTTAGGCCCAGATATGAGAATGAGAGTTGTCCAACTTGGCAATTAACAATCCCAGCAAAAGAAAAAAAATATATAAATTTTGAAGTGTGGTCTCTACTAAGGGTTTAAGAGTTTGAAATCCTTATCCTCTGATCCGTAATATATACATTATACATGGACATGACATCATTGCCTACATCATAAAAAATAACGTCTTATACAAACATGCATCAACTTGATATTTATTACTAGGTAATAATAATTATTTTATATATAAGATTGATTTATTAAATAAATCATTTACTAAGGTTGATATTTCTATAAGTCTTATAAAGTGCATTTGTAATTTTAAATATTATTATGACAGTCATTTTACTAAACTACTATTTACAAGACGCATACAAGAATTATACATATTTATTTAAAGTAAATAAAATGTATAATATTATTTATTAATATGATTTTAATAATAATAATATTAATAACAATAACGATGACTAATAATAATTATAATAATATTTTATTTAAGATACCCCTTAACTTACAATAAATTATATGAAGGTTATAAACGGTAAAATATATTTTCAAAAGTGATAAACTATTTTGGGATATATAAACATAATAATTTAAACATTATTTTGGAATCATGGAGGAATCAAGATAAATATAAGATAATAAGAGACAAATAAAATAAGAAGGGAAAAGAAATAAACAGGTTGTGTATAGAGGAGGTGAATATTCATATTTAATTAAAGGATTTTATATCTACATAGATGAAGTGAAATTTATAGTCATATTTTTTTACTTCTACGTAGAAAACCTAAGAGGAAGTGAATTTTGTCTTTTAATATACTTTTAAGTGCATGCCTAAAATAAACCTCTCTCTTTAGGTCGTCCCTTAAGAAAAACATTCCATCTCATATAAACTCTATTTAGCATTAGCGGATTCAACGTTTCAGTTGGGTGGAAAGGCTCCCATAACCAACCCACGTCTTCGTAAAAAAATATATATATATGTATGTTTTAGTTTAATTTAGGGCACTATTGTCTTTTTATGGGGGCACTTTAAAGAATTAAAGGGACACTAGTGTCTTTTTATGGTGATATTTTGAATAATTAGAGGTACTATTGTCATTATATAGAGCTCATTTGGAGAAAATCACGCTAAAATATTGAAAACAAGTTGTAAATTTCACATTCACCTTCTTTAATTCAAATAAATTTACAACTAAACCTTTTAGTTTTATTTGAATTTTAAACATCCTAGAGTTGCTTATTCTAAAGTATTAATCATAACTAATTAAATTAAGTTAACAAATGATGTGTTTTGTTGTTTGATTAGTCAATTTATTTATAGGTGTTTTGTGTTTTCTCATTTTTGTTTAACGAGTGTTTTAACCCGACCCATTTTTTACATCCCGTCATAAAAAATCAGGCTCCGTCACTGCTGTTTAGTAACCTATTTTTTTCTTCTCTTTCACACTTTTTTTTAATGTTTTAAGTGATAATTGCTATGACTAAACAATGAGTAGAGGAGGAGGAAGTTGAATACACTACTTTAGAGCTGTAATGGTTATGTAAGTTCATTGATGAAAAATCTATACGACCTCAGTTCTAATATGTGGAATTCAATAGGGATACTTTGTAATGATAAAGTAGCAAAAATATCTTAGTAAAATGTTGTGTGTATAATACCATAATTTGATTAACACCATTGATTGTTGAAGAAACTCTCTCCTTTTATTTTGATTTTTTTTTAATGTATGTCTATGCAATTGCGTCCATCTGTCTAAATTTAATCGTATTATTTAAATCTTTATAGGAAAGACTTCTGAATTTTCATCTTTTATTTTTCATTATAGGTAACCATTTATGAGATATTTGTCAATCTCATGTACTTTTCACATTTACTCATAATTTATACAATTACTCGTTCGCAGCTGTATAAATTCCTTCTTCGAATGTGACTTTTGAGTTAGAGAGAAGTGCTTGAACTTCACGCAGTCACCATAGACAGCATATCTCCTGGTCACTAAAAGAAAACAGGACTTTCACTGACGGACGATTTTGTCGGAAATTCGTCAGTGATGTTCCGTCGGCAAAGTGCTCGTAAATGTTAAGTACTTTATAAGAAACTAATAAATGTTAAGTACTTTATATAATAAACTAATAAATTATATAGCTCAAAAATTTTAGGTCTAAATGTGTAATAATCAATTAATTATTAGTTAAAAAAAATATTTCAAAAAAATCAAGTCCAATTAGTAAAACTGAAAAAACAGAAACCGAACCCTTTGTAAAAACAGAAAACCAAAAACCGACGATTTTCAAAATACTAAAAACCAAACTTTCAGTTTTAGATACGGTTTTAGCTTAAAACCAAAACAAAACCATCTTCGCACACCCCTAATTTTCTAGATGAGTTACATCTCAACCTCCAGGGGGTATTTTCGTCCTTTAACAGCATACAAGCCCCATAAAACTACCACCCAAAAAAACGTATTTTCACATGAATGTAAAACAAAAACGAAAAAGCACTCTGATCTCACCAACCCTCTCGACGAAATGTCACCGGCGATCGGAAAATCAAGCCAAATCCGCCACATTGTCAGAGTTCGACAGATGCTCTGCCGTTGGCGTAGAAGAGCCACCACGTCAAGGAGATTGATGGCGAGCGATGTGCCGGCGGGACACGTAGCGATCTGCGTCGGTAGCAGTTGCCGGAGGTTTATCGTGAGAGCAACGTATCTCAACCACCCGGTGTTCCAGAAGCTTCTATTTGAAGCCGAAGAAGAATACGGCTTCTGTAACAAAGGTCCGTTAACGATTCCTTGTGAAGAATCCGAGTTCGAAGAGATCCTTCGGTTCGTTTCCCGACCCGAACAGGATCCAAATAACAAATCCGTCGATCAGAGATTTTGTCATGTGGGTAATTTGGCGGAATCTAAGCCGCTCCTTCATGGATCCGTGTACTAAAAGCTGGCTCGTAGTTTGAGTTGATTAAATTTAACTACTGTACTAAAAGGATCCTTAGATACCTAAAGGGAGCTCCAAAACTTGGGCTATGGTATCCAAAGAATGGAAATGTCAATCTCTATGCCTACACTGACAGTGACTATGGGGGTTGTAACTTGGACAAAAAGTCCACATCTGGGGGATGTCAATTTCTTGGAGGAAGGCTCATCTCATAGCAATGCAAAAAGCAAACATGTGTCTCTACTTCAACAGCTGAAGCAGAATACATTGCAGCTTCAAGCTGCTGTGCACAGGTCATCTGGATCCAAAATCAAATGCTTGACTATGGAATGACCTTCATGCAGACTCCAATTCACATTGACAACATGAGTGCTATCTCTATCACGAATAATCCAGTGCAGCACTCCGAGACTAAGCACATCGACATCAGGTATCACTTTATCAGGGATCAAGCTGAGAAAAAGAGAATTGTCCTATCCAAGGTTCACACAAATGAGCAATATGCTGATTTGTTCACTAAACCTTTTGATGAAGCAAGATTTCGATATCTAGTTGAATCAATTGGCATGATGAACTTTGAATAAGACATGTCTCTAATTTTTATCTTTCCTTGTAAATATGTCTATGTTTTTGTTCTTAATAAAAGGTTATACTCAGCAGCACTCTTTCCTCTGCTGACAGATTTACTCTTCAGCAGCAAAGCCTTTGCCACTAATCGCTTTAAGTTATCAGCAGGAACAAGTTTCCTGCGGACAGCTTTAAGGCGGTCAGCAGCAACCTTTTTGCTGCGGAATGAATACAACAGTCAGCAGCACCCAAGTCTGTTGCTGAAAGACTTCACTATCCGCAGCAACCAAGTTTGCAGCGGATAGCTCACCATCGGTAGTAACCAAGTTTGCTGCTGATGGGTAAAACAAGTCTACATTAACTTTTACCCGAGGTAAAAACTACTCTCAGTCTTTTACCATGACTGCTCGAGTGCTTTACAGCTGTAACAATGAAAAGTGAAACAGGTTGTACTGTACAAGTAAAGTTGCTTTTTCTTCGTCTGCCGTTATATTACAATCTAAATCCTTCCCACAACCTCTTCATATTCAATTTCAAACCTATCTCCCATCACTTTCTCTCCCGTCCCCACAGCATTCAAAGCCCTAAACAATTAACCACCATTCAAACACCCTTCTCTCTTCCCTCCAAATCCATAACAATGGCAGGCGCAGACATAAACAACCCAAACGACAAGTTTTCCCCATATCACAACCTCACTGCATGCCTAATAAAGGGCAAGAAATCCGAAGGATTCAATGATATGATCGACTTCCTTTGTCGGTCCAAAATCCACCATGCCCTAACAGTCAACCCAACCATCTATACTTCCCACATGGAAGATTTTTGGAGCTCAGCCGTGTATTCTACTGACCAGGGCACTCCCCAAATCAGTGGCACAGTAGACGGAAAGGAGATGATTATCACTGAAGCAAAGCTCCGCCAACACCTCAAGCTTCAAGATGAAGGGGACGCCATCTCTTACCCCAGAGACGTATACATAAGGACCTTTGTATCCATAGGGTACACTGGGAATCAAACAGAGTATACGATAGAGAAGGCACTCATGGGTCCCAAATGGAAGTATCTCTGCCACACTCTTCTCCAATGCATATCCCAGAAGAGGAGTGGCTGGAACCAACTTAGCTCCGGACTTGCGTCGGCAATTCACGGTATGATAACTGGGGCGGGTTTCAATTTTTCCCACCTCATTCTTGAAGGTTTGAGATACAACCTTCAAGAAGGGGTGAAATCTCAGTTCTTTATGTACCCAAGATTCTTGCAGGAAGTGTTCAACATTGAGCACCAAGATCTTTCAAAAACTGCAAGAATCTATGTCATGCTGGGACATAAGAACAACATTTTTCAAAGCATGAGAACAGTTTCATCAAAGTTCTCAGGGGCCGACATTCCATTGTTATCTACAATGCTGAACGTACAAAGTGCCCAGGGTGACAGTTCAGCAAACCCAGCTGATACTGATCCCACACCCTCCACCTCACTGCCACAAACTCAATCCGCTGCTTCCCTTGATCGAACCCCTGTGCATTCTACTGAGGATGCACAGACACATAATTTACTTACCCACAGTTTGCTTGCTCAACCGGAACACAGGGCCCCGGTTGCAGCCAAATATACAAGGAAAAGGGGCAAGAGAACTCCTTCTTCTCTTGCCTCCAAGGCCCAAACCCAAGCCAACATCCCTCACTTAGAATCACAACATTCTAGTGAGAATATCATAAGGGAAAGCCACACTGCTAGGGAGACTCCTTCGGAAGTCTCTCTATTAGGATTAGGATCACTTCCCGGATCCATAGAACAGCCCTTTGAGCCATTCCTATCTTCTCTTCTGAACTTAAGTGTTGAGGAACCTGATCAAGATGATGTACCTTCTCCAACTACCACTATCTCGAAGGTACTGATTGATCTTGCTTCCAACACACCCAACCCAAGTTCATCTACCCTGAAGGTCCACTCTCGGAGTTATGAAAGAGTGGATGTGGAAGAGGCTGTCACTACTGCTGGTCCATCAAATGACCAGGAGGACAGTGACAACATCTTTAAGACCTCAACCACGGCAACTCTTGGTGAGGGTGTTTCCTTGGAAACTCCCCTTACTGAGAGGAATCCCAGGCGCCAAGAAACCACGGGTTATGGGGATGCTGAGGCTCGGCCTACGGCCCCATCTGGGTCCAAGGATTCCACAACTGTGGATGAGGACAGACTGAAACTTCATAACTTGGAATTGACGGCCAGGGTGGCTATGCTAGAGGCTGAAGTGTCCAAACTAAGACACCAAGTCTCTATGCATGAAGCCCATCAATGCCCAACTTTAGCCACTCCCTCTCTTGTATCAGCAGGCACCCAAACTGATGCTTACCTGTCTACTGATGCAACCAAAAAGGGGGAGATGGTCTCTATGGAAGAAGATACAGACAGTCTTGACGACTGGATTCAAGAGCAGGTTCTACTTCAAAGCTCACTATTCAAGCCAGCTTTTGTCCAAATTCATGACTTGCCAGTCCCAGATAACGAAGAAGAAGAGACATCTGAAGACTGGAAGTTGGTCATTAGGGCTGTCAATGAAATGCTGAATGGTACTGAAGACACAGAACAAACAAATACACCATTCAGCATCATCCCTGAAGCAGCAGCCATCATTGGTCAATCCTCAACCCCCCAACTATTCAGATCATCAAAGAAGCTAGAATTTGACTCCATTCTAGCATGGGGGTATGATGGATCAGCTGAGTGGTTTTGGATTGGATGGGAGTTCAGCGGAGTAGAAGAGCTGAACTGGAACTCTCTCAATGCCATCCAAGTCCTACAACAATACTTATTAAACTGCATCAACAACTCAGCAGATCTCTCAGCAGAACTTGCCATTGGCAGGTTCTATGACCTGATGGAGGATAATCTACCCAGGTTCCAAAGATTCCTACAAGCAGCACATCGGGTAGCTTATCCTGAATCCTCGGCGGCCGCAGAAAGGAGACTGACTCCTAGCAATCTTGAAATAACAAGGAGCAGTCTTCTCACTGAAGAAGAAGTTCTGGGCCTTCGAAGATTCCTGTATGCCTTCCTGGTCAAGGACTTGGACGTGCTAGGTTGGGTGAGCACTAAGTCCCTTGACCACACTCTTCTGCTTAGCAACGGCTCCTCTCTCATCATCAACACCAGGAACATCCTTCAGCTGCCCTCAGACTTCCTATTCAAGATTTTTCAGCTCAGAGCCAACATCTGCAATATTAACTCATTAGAGAGCCAGGCAATGATGGTCACCATCAAAGCCCATCTTGAAAAAGAAGGACTGATTCCTCAGGAAGAGTCTGTGTCAACTTCTGATGCTGACTCCAACTCAGATACTCCACAAGTTGAAGCCACATCTATAGCATCTGGCACAAGATCTTCACTTAGGGATCAACTGAGGGAAAAAGAAGGTCCTGAGTATCAACTTGATGAAGATAGTGACCGTCCCTCGTCAATTCCTCAACTTGCCAATGAAGTCGAGGCAGAGATCCCAACAGCACAACAATCAGCTGTTGCTGTGATCAGTGAAGCCAGAGCAGAGGCATCCAATGTTAATAAAGGGAAGAGCATTATGACTGAAGAGGATGAAGAGAGGTTGCGAAAAGAAAAGAAGGAGAAAGAAGAGAAAATAAGAAAAAGAGAAGAAGAGGAGATAGCTGACATGAAAAAGGCTCAAGAAAGAAAAACAGCCATTCTCCTAAGAGAACAAACCATCTAGTTGTATGCTAGACAGCTGGATGAACTGAAAAGAAAGATTCCTGCAGTTGAACAGATTAAAGAAGATGCAGCTCTTGCTCTTCAACTGCAGGAACAGTTAAATAAAGAGGAGGAAGAATTGGAGAAAAAGAAGAAAGAAGAAGCTAAGTTCAGAATAACCGATTCTGAACTAGCTAAAGAAATGAGGGAGGAGTGGGTAAAGACTCTAGTCTCTCAAGGTGAGGAAGCAGACTACCTTGAGAAACTATCAACTAAAGAAGTTTACAGAGCCTTCATGGGTCAGCAGGGTCAATTGGCTAGCAAGAAAAAGGCTGAAGAAGAAGAAAAAGCCAAACTACAGTCCAAGAAGACCATTGCACTGACTAAAAGAACCCATGAAGAAAGGAAGGTCATGATTGACTTCCTTAAGGCTAGAGGAGATAGTGGAAAGAGGCTAGGTCCCATGAATTTCATGAACCTGCAAGCCCTCTACTTCAAAGTTAAAAAGGATGAGGAAGAAAGACTAGGGAAGAAGGGCTCCAAGAAAAGGGTACTTATCAAAGAAGAAGAAAAACCAAAGACAAAGAAACCTAAGCCTTCTCCCTCACCTACCTCTTCCTCAGTCCATTATCCTTCCACTCTCCTCCCCAAACCTTCCACTCCTCCACCCAACAAGTCCAAATCATCCCACCCAGCTCCCACTCATCAACAGCCTCCCCTAAAGAAATCCAAATCCTCATCTGAACCTGAAGACTCAAGAAACATAGTTGAATGGGTCTACAATCCACAGGATCAAAGGTTTGAGATCTTCAGGGGGAGAACTGAAAGAAGAAGATCTACATACAGGTCTGTTGATGAAGTTCTGCAACTACCAGATTCAGACCTAAGAAGAATTTTGGAGCTGGGTGAAGCTCATGAGCCTACAAATGAGAGAGGGAAACATCTTATGCTAGCAATCAGACATTACTTCAACCCTAGCAAAGATGTGGTCATGGATATCAAACCACTCAAGTCCCACTCTCCATTTGTATCTTGGTCCTACAATGCTGATTTGGATGAGTTCACTCTGATTGATGTAAAGAAGCAGCAGATGAGATGTTAAAGCAAAGCAATCTACAAAATGCCACACAAAGACATCAAGACTCTGTCTGAACTTCCACTGAACAATCCCAGCAAGGATCCAAGAGGCTATGAGGTTGAAAGGATAGTCAGCCACATGCAAAAGCTTCAGCAGCAAAGTGATTAGAAGAATTTTGGTTGCATCAGTCTAAGGAGAGTTTGTAGAACCAAAGACTGATTGCTACCAAATTATTCTAAGTACAAATGCTGCTGATAGGCTTATCAGCAGCATTCATCACAAGTTGCTGCTGATAGGCTTATCAGCAGCATTCAACACTTGTTGCTGCTGATAGGCTTATCAGCAGCATTCAACACTGGTTGCTGCTGATAGGTTTATCAGCAGCGTTCAACACAAGTTGCTGCTGATAGGCTTTTCAGCAGCATTTTTCTCATCCCTGCTGCTGATAGCTTTATTCTCTGAAGACCAAACGTTGCAGCTAACTATCCATGTGAAGCGCCTCTGACACCTTTCTGCAAAAGCAACTGCCACACTCTAAGCAGAAGGAACCTCAATGGTGCAACCAATAAAGGACAATAACGCGCTTCTCCAAGCATGCAATCAATGATGCCAAAGAAAACGTTTCAGTAAAGTTAACTAGGTTAGCCTTTTCGTGTAATTTAGTTTAATAAACAAGATTAACGGCTTGTGTTAGATCTGATCCTTAGAATCAAGGGTCTGTCTTGATTCTAAGTTACTATATATATCTTGTAAACACTTCAAACAAAGTGTGTCTTGAAAGTGCTTCTTGATAGTGTTTACTTGTAAACTTGTAATCTCAGAAGTCTAATACAACAGTGCATTTATCAGTATTCTTGCTGTTTACTTGTTTACTTTGTTGGTTGCTATTGTTTCCGCCAATATCAACTAGAACAGAATCACCTTGTAATCTCACGATCCTACATATATATATAGGGAAGTTTTCAAATACTAACCAACTTTTTATATGATAACAGTGCTAACCACTATAAAACAATCACATAATTTATAAAAAAAATTTCTTTTAATTGTTAAAATAGTATTTAAGTATCTTGAATAAATATTTTAAACGTAAATACGGAAATGATGAGTCTTACGTATACGTACCAAATAATGTTACATATACGTGACACATAGTGTTTACATATATGTAATATTAACACAATGATAATTGTTACATATACGTAACAATATGTTTGAGAGTGGTTATCATGGTTATCACATAAATATTGGTTAGCATTTGAAAACCCTGTCTTATTGTAGAAACCCTTAAACTCTATATAAACCACATATTTTTCTTTTGGTTTTCTTGTTTTATTTTTATTCCTAAGGGCAAGAATGTAATTTGCTCTTCCTCTCTCTTTATACTTTAAACCTACACATTTTGTTTTAAAATCAGATATTTCATCTCTCTCCAAATACACTAAACCAGATGTACTACATCTCTCAAAAAGCGGCGACCCATCTCTCTCTCAAAACCAGATCTACTCTATCTCTCAAACCAGATCTACTCTACCTCTTCCCATCTGTATTCTATCACTCAAACCACAGCGATTTCAGCATCATATTCTATAAGGCCATTACCAGATCTTGACTACTCTACCTCTTTGCCGGAGATTACAACATCAGTTCTTCATCTTCACTTCTACGGTCATCTTCACACCTACATTCTGATTGGCGGCATATAGGGTTCTCGTCGGTCCAGAGGATTTGACGTTGGCAGTCGGTGTAAAGAAGTCAAACTGGGTGGCAGCTAAAGGTCCTGCTTTTATTTGGGCGGCGGTTGTGACAATCCAGACTTTTCCAGTTAGCCAGTCCAATTAAATCCTAACTATTCAGGGACTAGATTTGTCAATGCTTAAACTCAAAACTTAAGGACTAGTTGAGTAATTAACCTAAACTCTATTCTATTTTGACTTTGAAATTCAAAATAGAAATATTCTTGTTCTATTGACTTTTAAAAGTCAAACAAACATATTCTTAACCCAAATCAAAACCCTAGGGACTCTTTCTGCCAAGTTCCAAATTTCAATACATGAAACCACAAGGACTAAATCTGTAATTTAGCTATTTTGGATTCTGTTAACTTTGGAAAGTCAACCAAAGCGTTCTTGATCCAAATTCTCGCGGTTAACTCGAATCCGTTTGAAATCATAACTGCAAAACACATTAACAGTTATTAACGACCACTAATGAACCATTAAACACGACAATTATTCGTAATCAAACCCAATCATGAGTAGTAATGTTGAAACCATCGACCATTGTCATAAGTCCATCAAATGCGAACGTTTCATCTGTTATTCTCGCAAACCAAACCGCTGCGCACACCAGACGAGTCACACAGAAGCTATTCCACACACCAATTCGATCGGAATAGCAGAGGAAGTCGCCGGAGATCAAGTTGTTCGCTGTCGGACCTGCATTTGCCCGAATTCTATCAATCCATTATCTATTCTGGTAATTGATCTCATCTATAGCTTCGTTTCAATCTCTAGAACAATAGCCCTATCATAATTGAGGCTTGCAGTATCGAATTGAACACGATCCAATACTTAGGGTTCCTACATTCTAAGTTTAATCGAACCCTAATCATTCGATATCATATATTGGAATTGAATACATCCTTTGAGTCGTCTCTACGCTTGGATGGGAAGCCCTACGAAATCCATGGCTTACATCACCTAATTGAACCTGGATCGTATCTAGGGTTCATATATGTTTCTGTTTAATCAAACTCCTACCTACACTCATTTTAAATGAAATTAAACTACACCAGCAGTTTCGCAACACCTTAATTAGTAAAAGCCTTATGGTTATAACAATTTTTTTTACCAGAATCCGTCAATTTGATTTTGAGTTTTGGAACTAGGGTTCGGCCATCCAATCCACGATTTAACGACTCAATAATTGATGTTTTCCTAATTAAAATCGTAATCAGATTCGTTTTTGTCTTGTAACCAAAACCCCTATGCTTCTGTTTCAATTCGTATTCAAAATCGATGAATTCTGGGCGGGATTCGATCGTGTGTTTATATGAGGAGGTGGGTCCATCTGACTTTTATGATAAAAGCAGTCAGAACCGGGTATGTATGCGATTACCCTAGCGGGTCTAACTGTTAGATCGTTGTGTTGGTGTGGGTGAGGCCCGGGTTCGAACCCCACCAACTGCATTCTTTTTTTGGGAATTTTTCATTTAAATTTAATTAATAAAAATCATTTCTAATATTTTTATAATGATATAATAAAGCGTTTTAGCCCCGTAACCCACCCGTAGACTCGGTTTTGAAATAATAACTATTATTTAATGTTATTCCCATTTATAAAAATAATATACATTTATATTGTTTTCGAACCCCGACCCCGAATAAATAATATGTTTATATTATTTTCACCCCGTAACAATATATTTTATATTATTTTACCACGTTTATAAACCTTATGTAACGTTTCAAAATTTATAAATAATATAATTTTTTATATTATTTACCTACGTTTATATACTCGAATTAAAAATAATATATTTATTATTTTTCCACACAAAGGATTATTTTGTAAATCATACGAAATTAAAATAATATATTAAGTTATATTATTTCCCCGTGACCGTTTTAAATGAACACACGAATAAATATATTTATAAATTATTATTCGTTCGACACAAAACGTATTTATCTTAATTATTAAATTAAGAAAATCCTATTCTAATGGACAAATTCATCTACTCGTTAATCCTAAGTATGTTTTAGGACGTTTAAATCTTCTGTGTCGTTGTCACTAAACCCCATTGTATCCCTAACTATTATGCTTATAATTTTAGGGCATACATAACCAGTTCACAGGCAAACTCTTGTGTTTCCTACTTGCATCCTTGTGTGGTACTATCTACTACTCGTACATAACTCAGGTGAGTTTCACGGCCCATTTTTACTTGTTTTTCTATTGGGGGAGAAACATGCTTACACACAAACATCATTTTACTTGTTTTCGTGTTGAGGAGAAACATGCATACTCACAAACATTATTTTACATGTTTTCCCATTGGGGAGAAACATTCATACACACAAACGGTATTTTACTTGTTTTCCCGTTGGGGAGAAACATGCGTACGAACAGACATCCGTTACTTATCTTCCAGCCAGGGAGAGACACACACAAATGGACATGGATCACATAGTATTTCACTACCACTTGTGTACTTAAGCGTAAACTCTATCATGAAAGTCCTCACATCGAACCGTTTAAATATGAAGAATAGCGAGGTATGTTGAGTAGTACAACTGGGTTTGACAACCCCCACCCGCGTTAGTCGCGCTAACTCGATTGGAGGTCGAACGAGTGTAATATTACCCTAAAACATGCACCATGGTTGATAGACCTGGTGGGAGGCATTCAAACATAAACTGTCGGTCTATGGTTGCGAGCGCTTAGAGTAACTTGTATATTGTGTAGCTAGTAATAGGTGTGACTTACGTATGTGGATCCAACAACACTCAAACAATTTATTTACATACAAACCTGTGAACTCACCAACCTCATGTTGACACTTTTTCTTACATGTTTCTCAAGTCGTTTTGGCACAGGTTGCACACTTAGGACATGCATGGAGTCCTACTGTCATATCATTCATTTCAAACATTTTAAACAGTGTTACTTATTTACATTAATTGACGCTTGTTGCGTGTAATTACTTTTGATTTCATTCTAATGTTTACGCTTCCGCATTTCCTCTGAATTTTTATGTTATGATATTTCAAGTCCCATATAGTGTCGTTTGAAGTCACTGATGTCTGAGATCCTGGTTTGTCACCTTCTAAAACGGTAAAACTCCGTTAGTGGAATTTCGGGGTGTGACATCGGTGGTGGAAAGTGGCGGTGAGGTGGTGGAGGGGGTCATCTGGAAGTTATGTGTTTAATTGTTCTTACCCTCGATTGGCTATGGAGGATGAAATGGATGTTGATTTGCCTGTAAGTAATTTTAAGGTTTAAATATGATATTTGATTAAAGAAACAAAATGTATTTTCTATACATGACCACTAGTAGCATCATGTGCTTTTACCTTTATGAGTACCATGCTCTCTTCTTTCATAAGTGATTTTCTGCCTCTTTTTTTAGTTATTTTCAAAATTAATACTTAATTCTATTTATTAATTTGACAACTTTGTAAAAATATTTCAATGGAGTGTAATTTGGCTATGGTAGATGAAACAGTTTAAGTAATATTTCTATTAAAATATTTGATTGTATTTTTTTGGATTTGATAAACAATAGTATAGATTACAATGCTTAAATTTGTTTTTACGCTATAAATTTTTAGCTAGTTTCTGAATAATTAACTTTAGCTATATATTTATAATATATAAATATGTGTATGTTCGATTAAAGTGTTTTTTCGCTAGTTTCTTTAAACTGTTTTTTTACATTTGTTCATATGTATATATACCAAGTGTTTTGCCGTTAAAATCATGACATGAAAGATGTGTATATTCGATTTACACATGCGATATTTGATTTACACATGTGTATGTTCGATTTACACAAGGTAAGTTACACATGTTTATATTCGATCTAGGACCAAACACATTTATTGGGTCATCAACATTTTTTTTGTCCTCTCTTAAATTTTGTAACCTTTTTGTTTGAAGAGATTGGAATAAAAAGATTTTCTTGCATTATTCAGATATGATTTTACACATGTTTTTTTTTCTTTCTACCATGTGTATTTTGTAATACAAATTTTAGTTTCTTAGGTTTCTTTGTAAAAGTTTACTGTTAATTTAGTTTACTGAATTTACAGAAATATAAATTGAATTTACACATTTGCAATTTGAATTTACACAAGTGTAAACTGAATTTACTCAAGTGTAAACTGAATTTACACAAATGTACACATACCGGGAAAGAATTAAAATCATATAGTGTGTAATAAATGTTCACAAGGTTTTTGATTCCTACACATGTGTTTTTTGATTTTACATGTGTGTTTTTTTTACACATGCAGTGTGTAATAAGGGATCGAGGTATGAGAAGAATATATGGGTTCAAGATAGTGTAAAAATATATTTTTTTTCTGATTGTGTGTGTTTTTTTCCTGATTTGTAAAAATATTTAGGTATTTAGATGTAGATTTTTTTTACTGATTTGTGTATATTGATTTTTCACATGTTTAAAAAGACGTTCTTCAATTGTTCTTGTGTTTATGTTGAAAACTAAATTTACATAGGGTTTTTTACACAGGTGTAAAAAACATGTTTCTTGAAATTGTTTTTGATGTGTTATTATCTGGTGTAATTACCTAGATTTAAGAGAGAGAGAGAGAAATTGATTTTTATTATCGAGATTTAAACAAAAAAGAAGAAAAAAAAGTGGAATTACCTTTTTACCCCTTTATTTAATCTGAGCCACAAATTTTTATATTAAATATATTAAAAATACAGAATTAATCTCAGCCACAAATTAAAATATTAAGAAATGAATGTGTGGCTAGAAATGAGTTTAAAAGTTTTCACAACAACTCAGGGTTTTCATTTGATATGTCCCCTATATAGGATTTGTATCAAGAATAAACCAAATCTTAAATAATAAACCTTTAAACTAAATCTAAACCACATATTTATTATAATTTAATCAGATGTTTATTTTTGGGAAAGGAATTAAAATAAGATCTAAATAAATGTGTGGTCAGAATTTGGTTTATTGGTATTTGAGTTTACAAAAGATACATGCCATATATATATATATATATATATATATATATATATATGGTTGAGTTCATGAAAAAACTCGTTTTCATGAGAAAACCAAAAAACTACTCATTAAAGGTACTGCATATGTGTAGTACACCCCAAAAACTTAAACCCCCAACCCAAAAACCTAACCCACCCCACCCACCCCCTCCAAAAACCTAACCTAAAAGCTAAACTAAACCCTAAAGCTAAACCCACTATTGTTTCGAGTTTTTTTTTGAACGAGGACGACGTGGGAAACATGGTCTCCGAACCAGTTTTTTAGTTTTTGATTTATATTTTGAGTTATGATTTTTTTTTAATTTTTTTTTACTTTAATAAGTAGTTTTTTTGTTTTCTAATGAACAATGAGTTTTCTAATGATCCTTCCCCTATATATATATATATATATATATATATATATATATATATATATATATATATATATATAGGGGCCGGTTATCGTACAAAGTTTTTTAGCGTACGAAGGCACCAGCATGCGACACCTGTTCAGTGGGCGAGGGGTAAATGCGTCCGCGTTATAATCACGCAAGATTTACAATAACGTATGAATATAATCACGCATATTATAATCATGACCATAATCACGTAATCACGCATGTTATACACATGACCATAATCACGTAATCACGCATGGTATACGCATAGCACATAAAGTCATTTTTTTAATAAAAGTATAGTAAGAGTATACTCAAATTAAATATAATAAAATGCTCGATTTTATGGTGTAATTTTTTTTTTAAATAATGTCGTATAAAAAAGTTATGCTTGTTTTAAAAAAATTTGGGAAACTTGTAAAAAGTCAACAAAGGTAGGCTATTCCAATTTTACCATTTTCGGAATATTTTCACACTTAAAACAATCACATTTGATCTTAACTATTGATTTCCTAGATCAACGCTTCAAAATACTTTCTACGCTTCTCACCAAAAAAACACTTTGTATTTAAAACTTCCTCTCTCTGTATATATATATATAGCAAAAGGATCAAATGTAAACCAAGTTTAAATATGTAAACCAAGTTTAAATGTGTAAACCAAAAACCAAATTATGGCCACATATTTATTGTAGTTAATTGAATTTTTTACTTTTGGGAAATGCATTAAAATAAGATAAAAATAATTGTGTGGTTAAAATTTGGTTTTTTGGTTTACAAGTTTACAAATGAACCTCACCCTATATATATATATATATGTTGGATATATGATGTCCGATCATCAATTAAGTCAATCGAGGTACGATCCAAAGAGTTACACTTTGGGTAACGAGTAAATTGATAATATTTAATTGTTAAATATTATAATTCACGAAAGACGGTTTTATCAAACGGAAAATAAATATTTCGGGAGATATTTATCGGAAAAAGCGTTAATTAATTATTTGGATAAATAATTATTTACGGGGAATTGATGTTTAAGTGTTAAACATTTAAAGAATTAAGTTTTACTAATTATCTGTAATTAGTTAAAATGTAAGGGTTAATAATAATTAAGAGTTAATTAGTTGGGGATTAATTGTTAATAACTCAGGGGCCCAGTCTGTAATTAGTAAGGTTATAAATATAACATTAACCTGAAACCCTAATTACTTTTGTTGCCTCCACCCAAACATGCACCCCTCCACCTTTCCGGTTTTCGTCCGCCGTCGCAAGGCCACTACCGTGCCACCGTCGTTCGTCGGCCACCGCCCTACGCCGCACTGCCTCCGTCGCCGTCCCTGGTGTCCTTTTGCGCAAACCGTGAGACGTTTTGCTGCAGGTTTTGTGAACTGTCACTAGCGAGACGCCCGTTATACCAAAGTGTTGATCTATCGATTTATCGTCGAAGGTATAATTGTTTTACCCGTTATGGTCAGATTTAATTTATTGTTTATACGCGTGTAGTCGGATCATTAGCGGAATCCCGGTTTAGACCAGTTAATCGTACTAGCTGCTTCCGCTATCAAAATCTGATTTATTTATTTAAAAGGTTTAAATATATTTTGTTTTAAAAGTTAAAACGGGTACGATGATTCCCAACAATATATATATAATCAACAAAAACTTACAACAAATTATAGAGCTGGTGGAGTTGTACATCCGGCACCTCGTACAAATAATATTGTCCGCTTTGCCCCCTAAGAGCTCGAGTATTTGTTTTTGGTTACACGGGTGAAAACTTCCTGAGGGGTCACCCATCCCTGGATTACTCCCACCCGAGCACGCTTAACTTTGGAGTTCTCCTTTCATCCACTACATTACGCCCCAAAACGCGTTGTGATATTTGAGGGGGGACATTCCTTATGAACCCAACATCTCTCCCGTAGACAGAACAGAACATAACGGTATGAGATTTACCTAAGGTGTTATAGGAGTGGTCCTTGCTCCCCCTTTCTACCCGATAGACGCGGAATCGAGTATGCACACTTTCCCATAGTCGGTTTGATATTTTTTTCTCCAATCAGACACGAAGCAATTTGAGGGTTGGTTTAGAGCTTAGGGCACAAATTTTCCTTTGAGTTAATTACACGGATGGTCCCCGTGGTTTGGCCAAATTAAGGATAGAGTCCCTAACTTTGAGAAATTACGGGTTCGGTCCCTACATATTTTGATTTCCTTTCACTGACGGTCCGTGGAGTGGATGAGGGTTAACCTTTTCTGTTAAGTGGGTATGAAAACACTAAATTACCGTTAACATTAAATAAATAAAAACAAAAATAATAAATGATATAAATAAATATTAAATTATGTGGGCCCACCCCAATTTATCTTTTACATTCTTCATCTTCCCCCAACAAACAAACCAAATTTCCGTCGCCATCACCGGCCACTTCAGGCCGCCATCTCCGGCTATCTCCAACAAACCGGACTTCCGGTCACCTCCGACGAACCAAACACCACCAACAGAACCCGACTTTCCTGCCCTCTCTATGAGAAAAAATTCTCTTTGGAAACTCTTCGGCGACAAAAAAACCTCATAACTTCCAACCATTTTCACTAGTGACACGTGCTTTTTCACCTAGATCTACCATTTTAACAAATAAACGAACCCCATTATTTGGTTTTCATGAATTGATTACCCTAAAATCATGAATAGAAGAGAACCTTAGCAACATCGGATATCCGAACAATTAATTTAGGTTCATAACTTAATCGATCGTGGGTTCCCATTTAGAATTTGAAGAGATTTTGGTTTATATCAGTTAATAACATAATCAGTAGGTCGGAAAAATCATCAGCCCTCAACACCAAACAACATTTTCCGGCAACCCCTGAACAGCTACTACCACTTCCGTCAGCCCTACTCGATGAAATGTGTCTTTTTTGTGGCGGTGATGAAGGTTTAGGGCAAATCTAGTAATGGAGATGAAGGTTCATAGTGGAGAGGGAAATGGGGTTAGGTCGATAGAGGGTATAGGGCGGATCGAGTAGCGGTTTTGATGCGGAATCAACCATGATTAGAGCGTAATACCCTTCCACCGAACTCGGAATAAACCATGATTAAGTCTGACGACTTTAGGGTTTCTCATATGGGATGAAAACTGGGAAGACAATAGGTCAGAGTGGAGTAGATAAGTATCTAAGAGGGGTAACAATGGAGATCTGGCCGACGGTGGTGGCTTGAACCTTCTGTTTGAGATGGGTGACAGTGGAGATTCCAGAGAAGGGGTGGGGTTGGGTCACTAGGGCAGACGACGATGGATGGTGATGGATCGTCGGTGCTGATGGTGGTGGTGTATCGTCGGCTGTGTATGAGACCTGGTGGGTGGTGGAAGGTGTTGGTGGTGTGGTGATGTCGCCCAGACGGTCTATATAAAAACTAACAAAACCTGACCTAGACTCCTAAGTAATAAGATGAAGTACCTTCGACTAAACAACACTGACAAGCAAGTGTACCTATCGAGTGTAGCACAGCTTAACGGTAAACCGGAATATCAAACCCTAGAGATATTATGATAACTATACTAGAATCTGACTCGGACTAAAGATGATTTGGTTGGGGGTTTTTCTACACTACTAAATTAACTAAGAATGCAGAAAACAAGGTCGACTCAACTATCAAGACAAAGGACTCAGGGAAATACCAGGAACGGGAAGAACACTACCTAAGTCGGAATCGTACTTGCAAAGCTCAACTTCTACCGGTTATGGAAACAATGATGTATCTGGTTTCTAAGGATGAAAACTCTAGACCACCTAGTGGATCCATAATCACTCTCAGGGTGTCACAAACTAAGAAACTCTAAAGAAATACTAAACTCACCAGATGGGTCAGATTACTTTTCAGTCTCTCCAACAATGATAATGTACCCAAAAGACAGATCACCTCTCGGTCTCACTATGCACAATACATTCAAGGAATGCACGGGGTAATCTCAAGATAACAACTATGATTCAGAATAACAACAATCACTAGACACCTAAACCAACTTCCTCTCAGACAGTTGACACTCGGATTCCTAATGACGAAGACTAAACGACTATATCTCACTTCTCGGGTATTGAGATATGATACACACTCAGATCTAATCTATACTCAATCAAAACTCCTATGGATCACTATGTCGAACAAACCACACAAATAATCACAAACCACACAAACAATCACAAACCCTAAATTCTATGACCTAGATACGCTAATCAAACTGGAAGACATCCACAATCAACGCACGGAATTGAAATCAAACACAAATCAGAATTAAGCATATAGATTCATCATAATCATCAACTTAAGATCTTTTACAGAATCAATAAACCATCAATTAAAATCCAACACCGATAAAAATGATAACTTTACGAATTATTCATCTAATGACCTAGTCAATATTAGAGTTTTAGCCTACAATCATACTCAAAACATCCATTACAGAAGTAATTAATCAAACCATAGTATCAAACTCAGAAATCAAACACAAAGATTCGAACTTTAACACCGAGAAAGCTAAACTAAACAAACCCGGAATCGAAAGTCTCGATCTTGCACTTCAATGGCCCTCCTAAGCTCCAAAATCGCCTCAATCTATTCTCTGGACGGCTGGAATACGAACCTCTATCATAATGGCATTACAATTTGATTTAAAAGCCGATTAGGGCTTTTTACGGAATAATAGGCCTCTAGCGTACCGCGAGAGATTGGTCTGAGTTCCTCGCGTACCGCGAGGAACAAATTAGTCGGGCCCTGATTTGGAAGTCCTCGCGTACCGCGAGGCATGGATCTCTCTCTCTCTCACGTACCACGAGAGGTCAATTTTCCAACTTTTCTTCTTTAATCTTTTTGGCTTCACTCTCGTGCTCGGATTCTTCATGATTTTCACTTGTACTTCCCACGAGCACCTGTAAACATGACAACGACTCAATAGTATACAAAAACGACTCAATACAAATAAAAAACTAATTAAAACAAACGAAAACGACAGGAATAAAGATGTGTGTTTTACACTAAATCAAACATCCCCACACTTAACCTTTTTTCGTCCTCGAAAAAGTCTGCAATGGAATCATAACTGAACTCTAGCTTTAACAACTTCAATTACCAATCAGCAAAACATACTTGCGCGTTAAAAAGTAATAATCAGTATTTCTGACCGATTAAACCGAAGCACCAACTATTAAGCCCCCGTAATGTGTTCTAATTCCATTTTATACAGTTACCAATCAACCTATGTGACTCACACTCAAAAGCTACAGCTTTACATAATCCCGTCTCACGGTCATGTCTAGGCATGGGTCAAACCATATAGATTTACCCACCACGTTAAACTAATATATTACAGGTTTTTAGAAATAAAATAAAATATGGAATGAAATGGATGTAACTGAGCATTAATAAACAAATTAAACTTCATCTAGAGGCGTCTTAACCAAGTCACTATCCCCGAAGCTAACACATAGACTAAGTTATAATCAATAAAGCACATAAGAATCACTTAGGGGTGGTTTCTCCAAGTGGCCATCCCGGAGGGTAACACATAAACAAAACTCAGTATTCTAACAAATAAGCTCATGAAATATGGAAATATGGATGCAGGCACCACCAAACCTGGATTTATTCTCATAAAAAGAGAGTGGTGTGCCATGAAAATTTCAAAAACCTCTAAATTTTAACTTAACGTGGTACCTATCAACCTATATTGACAGTTTCAGTATTACCGACACCCCAAGATGACTACCCATAAGATATCGTGATTTAAATTCAATTAATTCCTAAACAACACAAACAGGATATTTAAGCTCTACTAACTAGCTGGGTCTACCAAAACAACACTAATTAGACGCGTTTTCAATTATTTATTCATTTAAAAACAACAAGCAGATCCAGTTGTACTACCATTTTCCAAGTATATGAAGTTATTTCCAATGACATTTTTGAAAATTTTTATAAAAAAAAAACGTAGACAACTAGACTCTACGACGTCTCACATCCCCACACTTGAAAGACACATTGTTCTCAATGTGAAGCAAGTAACAACTAAAAATAAAAATGCAAAAATAAACAGGAAGCGACTTAGCTGGTAATGTAGCAATGAAGTGTATCCATCATTACTCTTCCTCTTGTGCACCATATATAATTTCGGTCATGGTTGCACACACTGTTGGGTTGCTCTTAGAAGATATCAGGATCAACTCCGTCTGAATGGAGATTGAGTACGGACGGAATGATGTACACCTCCGAAATAAACTCAATAATACCTGCAACATCATACTGATTCGAAAAAACAGACTCAAACTAAAAATTAAAAGACTCGACTGACTCAACAAACTCTGGATAGAATAGGGAAACGTACCTGATGCATGTCAAACACATACACATGCAAGCCACAACAAAGTAGATCAACGGTCACAAACGGTTTCAAATTTCCCATGGTGTTGGTCAATGATTTGGATGAATTGGATGAGGATATAGGATGGATGATGAAGGATGGTTGTTAGATGATGGATGATAAGGATGATGATAAATGGTAGACGATAGTGGTGACAGGTATGGGAAATCATGGGAAACAAAGAAGTGGGAGTGACATAGGGTTCCCCCGCGTACCACGAGAGGCAAGGCAGCCCTCCTCGCGTACCGCGAGGAGGCAAGAATTAAGTCGGCTCAGAAGTTTGTCCTTCACGTACCGCGAGGGAACCCCTCCTCTTCGTCGCGTACCGCGAGGAGAACATGTTAAGAGAAAGTAAAGAGGGATTTTTATACTTAGCCAAATTTTCACACCTCAAAATTTTCTTTCACCCAAATTCTATAAAAACCCGTTCCAACTATAAAAAAAAGTAAAAATACCTGTAACTTCGTTCATGATGATTTTCCTCACCAAATCAAGCGCGAATTCCCTGCAAGACACACACAAAACAAAACACACATACCGAAAAACACAAAAATGACACGGACTCAAACCAAGGAATGCATACAAACTCTACATCCCGGGCACTTGCCCGAGACTCAAACAAGCCTATCAGGAGGCTTTTCCTTGATCCTAACCGGTACCGCCTTCATTCTGCGCGGTCTACCGGTCCTCCACAGCCTCAAAAAACTCATACTCCTACCAAAACATGGATCTCTATTATCTTCATAAAGCAGGTCCTTCCACCACAACTTATACCTACCTGGTCTAAAGATGACATGTTTCATATACCCTAACAACTTATCACCCTTAGATGTCCCCAGACTTAGGGTTTGCAATACCCTCAACTTAGATGAATCTATCAAAGCACGGGTTCTCTTTCGGGGTGGCCTAGACCTAGGGGTTGACTCAGTCTCACTCCCCTCAGCACGAAGAACAGATAGAGGTTCAGGAATAGGCATTTCTAACGGTATGACCTCTACACTCTCCAGCAGACCATCACGATCCTCTAAGCTCTCCAACGTGGATGTGTCACAGATTATTGACCCAACCTGTGCTAGTATCTCACTTAAGAAGAAGTCATCATTATCAGCACCTAAAAACAGGGACCCTACTAATTTCTTTTCAAATTCAGTAAGCCAATCCGGAGTGTCCTCTATCATTCCTCCTCCATCTCTATCAACAATATCCTCTACTAGATTAGAGTCCCAATGTTCGTCCATTAAGGCATCAATCATGCACACGGAGTGGCTCTGCTCGCCAACATCCTTCACGGACTTGTAGCATTGAATGTGATCGACTCATCCCCCACACGAAGTGTGAGTTTCCCGTCGAAGACATCGATCAATGCCTTGGCGGTGCGCAAGAATGGGCGCCCTAAGATGAGTGGGATTCTGTCATCCACTTCCATATCCAAGATGACAAAATCCACAGGGAAGACAAATTTTCCTACTTTCACTAGAAGATTCTCCACAATTCCCCGTGGATACTTGACTGAACGGTCAGCCAAGGATATGCTCATGCGTGTCGGCTGCGGTTCACCTAGGTCCAGCTGTTTATAGATAGAATATGACATCAGATTGATGTTAGCACCTAGGTCAGCCAACGCGTGGTTTAGGGGCAAACCGCCAAGCAGACCCGGGATTGTCCCGAATCCCCCATTTTCTCTGGCAGTTTGTTCTGAACCATCGCAGAACATTGCTCACTAAGTGAGACGTTAGAGACCTCCTCAAGTTTCTTCTTGTTCGAAAGAAGATCTTTTAGGAACTTGCCATACTTTGGCATATGCTGGAGGACCTCCATGAATGGGAGATTGACTTTGAGTTGTTTGAATATATTAAGGAAGTGACCATATTCCCTAGCATATTTATGTGGCAGCAAGTGCACTAGGTAGGGAACACGACTCAAGTCAATCTCAGGGGTCTTAATATCACCCCCACTCTTCTCCTCCTCTGCCTTCTCGGCAGGCTTCTCTACCACTATATCCTCTTCCACCGGCTCTTCTTCTCTACCACTATCTCCTCTTCCACCAGCTCTTCTTCCATCCTAGCATCGATCGCAGCAAAATGGGCTCTCCAATCTATCTTCCTCACTTCTTCCTGCGACAGAATATAACGAGCATTGCTGTGGGAGACTTCCTCCTCCTCTCTTTGACTCCCGATCGACACGGCCATCACTGAAGCATTAGGGCCTGAAGACGGACCTCCCTGTCTATCCTTTAGGCTCTGAGCGATGTCTCCTACAGTGCGTTGCAGATCCTGAAATGCTGACTGCTGATTCTTTAATAAAGTGTCGTGAGAATCCAGTCTCTACTGAGTGTCCCCGTACTGTTGGACTAAGTGGGCAAGCATCCGTGTCTGATTCTCTATCATCTCTTCAATCCTCCTTGTGTTGACACTGCTTCCCAAACTCGCTCATGCTTCAGCTCCTCCTTGCTGATTCGGGCGGGCATTAAACCCAGGCGGGTTGTTTCCAGATCTCCATCTCGAGCCAAAAGAACTGTGATAGTTATTATAGCCTTGGTTGTAGTTACCCGCAAAGCTCACCTGCTTCTGCTGACTGACGGGGAAATCCCTAGTGTCATGGCCTCCATTGCACACCTCACACCATTGAGCACTGAGCTTCAACTCTTTTATCTCATTCGCCATAGCTGCGAGTGCAGCAGCCACGCTAGAATCAGGGTTGACCTGATGCACACCTCTAGGAGAAGAGGCATGTGCTCTAGCACTAGGAATGGAAGTCCTAGTAGATGGTCGCTGCTGTTCGGCGAGAGCGAAGTTCTCGAACATTTCCTCGCATTCAGTAGGTTCAAGCTTATCCATGATATGGCCTCCCGCAGCTGTGTTGAACATCTACTGCTTCTCAAAGGTGAGGCCAATGTAGAACTTCTCCATAATCGCCCAGTCTGAAAGACCATGATGGGTACATCGGCTCAACAACATGTTGAACCGCTCCCATGCCATGTGATAAGGCTCTTCGGGATCCATCCAGAAGGAGTGGATTTGATCCCAAAGGCGAGCGGCCCTAGAAGGTGGATAGTACTTTTTAAAGAACTTGGCTTGAAGATCCTCCCAAGTGGAAATAGAGTTGTCTGGGAAGGTGTCAAGCCAAGTAGATGCACGCCCAGAGAGAGAGAATGGGAAGAGACGCAAGTAGATTGCGTCCTTAGACACACCCGTGATATTGAAGGTATTACATATGCGCACAAAGCGGGACAAATGTCCGGGTGCATCCTCATCCTCGAGGCCATGAAACTGAGTGGCATGAGTGATCGTACTCATGACATGTGATGGGATCTGCCATGCACTGGTGTTAGGAATAGTGGGTCGTGTGATCGAAGATCTCGCCCTAGTGACCCCATCACTGGCTCTCTGGTGTACGGTATGTCTCGCTGGTGGGTTAGCGTCGCCCATATTAGGAAAAGGAACTGGGCTAGTAGAATGTACCTGGTTGCTGCAGAATGCTTTCAAACACCCCCGGAAGTCGCTGGTGCGCTCGTGCAGCTCTCGTTCGGGCTCTAAAAAACCTGAATAAGGTGGTGGTCCCTACGAACGAGTATGGTGCATAAATAGAAAGACACAAAAGAGGAAATAAACAAAAGATTCAAAGACAGAAAGACTCTATCCTAAATTAGACACACAAGAAAACACAGAAGACAAGCACACAAATAAGACCCAAAAGAACTAAATTAAACTGAAAATCAACCAAAGAACTAGTCAAAGTTAATATTGCTATTGCCAAGTGTCCCCGGCAACAGCGGCAAAAACATGATGTCGCCCAGAAGGTCTATATAAAAACTAATAAAACCTAACCTAGACTCCTAAGTAATAAGATTGAGTACCTTCGACTAAACCGCATTGACAGGCAAGTGTACCTATCGAGTGTAGCACAGCTTAACGGTAAACCGGGATATCGAACCCTAGAGACACTATGATAACTATACTAGACTCTGACTCGGACTAAAGATGATTTGGTTGGGGGGTTTGTTACACTACTAAATTAACTAAGAATGCAGAAAACAAGGTCGACTCAACTATCAAGACAAAGGACTCAGGGAAATACCAGGAACGGGAAGAACACTACCTAGGTCGGAATCCTACTTGCAAAGCTCAACTTCTACCGATTATGGAAACAATGATGGATCTGGGTTTCTAAGGATGACAACTCTAGACCACCTAGTGGATTCCTAATCACTCTCAGTGTGTCACCAACTAAGAAACTCTAAAGAAGTACTAAACTCACCAGATGGTCGGATTACCTTTCAGTCTCTCCAACAATGATAATGTACCCAAAAGACAGATCACCTCTCGGTCTCACTATCCACAATACATTCAAGGAATGCACAGGATAATCTCAAGATAACAACTATGATTCAGAATAGCAACAATCACTAGACACCTAAACCAACTTCCTCTCAGACAGTTGACACTCGGATTCCTAATGACGAAGACTAAACGACTATCCTAATGACGAAGACTAAACGACTATCTCTTACTTCTCAGGTATTGAGACAGGATACACAATCAGATCTAATCTATACTCAATCACAACTCCTACGGATCACTATGTCGAGCAAACCACACAAACAATCACAAGCCCTAAAGTCTATGACCTAGATACGCTAATCAAACTAGAAGACATCCACAATCAACGCACAGAATTGAAATCAAACACAAATCAGAATTAAGCATACAGATTCATCATAATCATCAACATAAGATCTTTTTCAGAATCAATAAACCATCAATTAAAATCCAAAACTGATAAAAATATAACTTTACGAAGCATTCATCTAATGACCTAGGCAGTATTAGAGTTTTAGCCTACAATCATACTCAAAACATCCATTACAGAAGTAATTAAGCAAACCATAGTATCAAACTCGGAAATCAAACACAAAGATTCGAACTTTAACACCAAGAAAGCTAAACTAAACAAACCCGGAATCTAAAGTCTCAATCTTGCACTTCAATGGCCCTCCTAAGCTCCAAAATCGCCTCAATCTATACTCTGGACTGCAGGAATACGAAACTCTATCATAATGGCATTACAATTTGATTTAAAAGCCGATTAGCGCTTTTTGCGGAATAATAGGCCTCTCGCGTACCGTAAGAGGTTGGGTTGGGTTCCTCGCGTACCGCGAGGAACAAATTAGTCAGGCCCTGATTTGGATGTCCTCGCGTACCGCGAGGCATGGATCTCTCTCTCTCTCTCTCGCGTACCGCGAGAGGTCAATTTTCCAACTTTTCTCCTTTAATCTTTTGGGCTTCACTCTCATGCTCGGATTCTTCGTGATTTTCACTTGTACTTCCCACGAGCACCTGTAAATATGACAACGCTCAATTGAATACAAAAACGACTAAAAAAATATAAAACTAATTAAAACAAACGAAAATGACCGGAATAAAGATGTGTGCTTTGCACTACATCATGTAGGAATTGTGGTTTCAAGATCTCAGTTGGGAAGAGAAGGAGATGGGGTGGGTAGGGATAAAACATTTTAGAGTAAACATTGTTTTTGGCCCCTGTGGTTTGGTCAAAATAACGATTTTGGTCAGTTAGTTTCAATTTGACTTTTTTGCTCCATGTGGTTACCAAATTGTCTCAATTAGAACACTGACACTAACCCAGTTAGTTTTTTCCGTTAAATGTAAGGGCATTTTAGACTTTCCACATGTAATGACTAATTATGTGATATACTTAAATTATTTAAGGGACTAAGAGTGTAATTTACTCAAACTTGTCACCCCCTCCCCCTCCCCTGCCCTGCCACCACCAGCAACCACCAACTACGACCACTGCCACCTGCAAAATCGTCGTCTTCCACCACTACTTTCATCACCCTCAATCGAAGCCATATGGTGTGCTGCGAACTATACGCAAAAACCTACAAGTTCTAATATTTATAATAAAACGGACAAACCTAAACTAACGCGCACAATACGGCAAGTGTACCGATCGTTTGCAGAATAGATAGATAAGACCGAGTATCGAACCTACGGACACTGTATGTACAGCGAAATACTGACTCAGATGCAGGATAACTAATTACAAAAAGGGGGGTTTCTTTTATTTAAGAGAGAAATAAACTATAGAAAATAAAGGAAAAAGACGAGGACAAACAAACTAGCGTGAGAATAACTACGGAACGAAAACAGATAGGGTGAAAGCACTACCTAGGCCCGAATCCTACACGTGTCTGACGAAGGTTCTATCGGTAATGGAACTAATGTGATACCGGGATCTTAAAATACTAAACTCAAAGGGAACCTAGAGCACCCTCGACCCTTCTCAAGGATTGTCAACTAAGAGACCTAAAAGCCGTTAAACCACCGGCTGGACGAGTTCCCCTCACAGGTCATCCAGTCTACTCAAGAAGTATCCGCTAGACAATCTACCTCACAGCGCGAAAGTCTCAATACACCTAAGTGCAAGGGATAACTAAGAATTTCCTATTGGACTCGGTAAACAAGATGTGAACGACGAACTAGACAGACCTTCTCACAAAGATTCTAAACTAGCGATCAGACACACGAGATAAACCGACAATCTCTCACCTCACAGCTATTAAGATTGGTTGAATATTTAGATTTACCAATTCACGAATTTCATTCCTATGGAATACTACGTCAAGCAAACCATCC
Source organism: Smallanthus sonchifolius (assembly GCA_023525975.1). Classification (NCBI taxonomy): domain Eukaryota; kingdom Viridiplantae; phylum Streptophyta; class Magnoliopsida; order Asterales; family Asteraceae; genus Smallanthus; species Smallanthus sonchifolius. Next base: position 54,077,664 of record CM042033.1, on the reverse strand, counting down.
AATAATCAAAAACACACGGCAATTGATCTAGCATGCACCTATTATATGAAAGACATTCATCAAAGCACATGAGGACTGAAAAATCATTCAATTGATAATACTAAATACGCATACACATCCAATGATCAAAACCAAGTTTGTTACATCATGAGTTCTTCACATTCAAAAGTTCCAAAAACCAACAAAAACCAATGTCAAACATGTGCAATCATCTAAACCTAGGTAGTTCTAAAAGTTTAGCCAAGAAACATCATATAAATACAATTCATAATCTGTTAATAACAAAGGAAGAACAAGAAATCAAAGAGAAACAAAGAATCAAGGTAAACCGAACGATGAACACCCGATATCCTTGATCCAATGCTTTGATTCTTCGATCCTATACCTTCCCAGCCTTTGATTCCTCTTGAAAACACCTTTTTCCGTCACTTTTCGTCGCCTCCAGCCGCTCCAGGCTCGTTTCTCGTTTAGGGTTTTCTAATTTTTGGCTTAAAAAGGGGTTTCTGCGAAAAACCACCCGTCGCGTAGCGCGACGGGATCTTGATTCATCCTCGCGTAGCGCGAGGGCCCTAGAAAAGACAAAACAGTCGGACAATCATTAAAAGGGCAATTCTGTCATTTTGCAATCCTCGCGTAGCGCGACGAAATTCCAAGACCAGTCGCGCTACGTGACAGGGGTAAAAATCCAGGAAGTTTCTTTTTTTTTCTTATCCACAGCCCTCTCGCACGAACTGCGAAAAACCACCCGTCGCTTCCTTTGTGACCTAACAACCATAAGTTATATAAATATTAAGTACAAGCAGTTATAGAAGAAAACCGAAGCAAAACAAACACAAAGTGGGAATAAAATAGACAGTAAAATGCATGTATTTTGCAATACATCACATCCCACACTTATCTTTTTTTTCGTCCCTGAAAAATTTATGCAAAACAGGATCATAATCAAGCACAAGGTCTTCAACATTTTATGGGTTATCTTATTAGACACGAAAACATAAAAATCGCGATTGTCGGTATGTTTGTCCTTCTAAACCCAACCACCAACGGATTTTCCCCAATCATATTTCGTTATCTTCAAGTGAACACTAGGTCTAGGGTCTCACACTAAGGTATCCACAGTTCTATCTAATCCCATCTCAAGTTTTCGAAGCACAGATTAAATCATTTGTTTCATGATTTTTCTTCCACTGTAACCCAATACCCAGATGTATTTAAATTAACTAATGATGGATGGATGCATAAATATATATATATATATATATATATATATATATTTTAATCATGTTGAGCTTTATGTAACATAATTGTAACCTTAACTCAGAGGTATTGCCAACCAAGTCGCCATCCCAGCGGGCAACACATAAGCTTTAGGTTATAATATTTAAAGCACTTAGCCCATGGGTGTATCCACCAAGTCACCATCCCAGTGGGAAACACATAGGCTTCGTTCTTAAGTTATTTTTAAGCTCACGCAATGATACGATGGAATTTCCTAAAGCGCCACCAGTCCCGGATTTATTCTCATAAAAAGGTAAGGTGTGCTAACTAATATGCTAATCTTAAATACATACGGGTTTTAACCTACAGTGGTACCTCTTATACTATTTGACAGTTTCGGCTTCACCTCTTCTCCTAAGATGAGAACCCACGGATGTTGTGATTTAAGGTGCAGTGTATTATAAATACTCCTAGGGCTTTTTACCGTCAGTTGGGCCTACCAGACATATCCCGAGTTAAGTGTGTAATCTGATTTTTAATGTCTTATAAATATTAAATGAAAACCAGGGCCCAATTTCCTATCATCTCCTACTTTTAAATGCAATCATCAAGTTTCTTAGACATTTTTTTTTTCAAGAACATAAATAAATAGATAAAATTTAAACTAACTAAATGCACTCAAAGTTAACTAGACTCAATAAAAAAATAACTAAACGACAGTGTCCCATCCCCACACTTAAACTTTGCATTGTCCTCAATGTAGGAATGGAAACACGACTCAAAAACAAAAACAGTGAAAAGTAAAGGAAAATGGAAAAGTCTTAGCTGGTATTTTGGCGGGTCAATATGCTCCAAGCATGCAGCAGCTCCCAAAGCCTTGTTGAGGATTCAGCATCCCCACACTTCGCTCTCGTTGTGTTCTCGCTGCTAATTTTTTTTTTTATTTTTTTTTTCGCGTAGCGCGACGGGGGACGAGCAAAGCGTCGCGTAGCGCGAGGGGTGGAATTTGACAGAAAGTTTCGAAATTTTCCAACACTTAGTCAAATTTCTTACCCCTTATTTCCCAAACCTTCCAACCACCATTTACAAAAACAAACATACCTGGGGACCCGCATTCTGCTGCTAAAAGCTCTTCCAAAAATCAATTATAATCCCTGCATGCAAACATCAAAACACAAAACCTGCAAATCGGGCACTCCAATGATATGTAACTGGTTTTCCACAACCCGAATGGAGATTGAGTACGGGTTATGAAAAACCAAACCTGCAAAACAAAAACAAGCAAAACCCGAGCAGCATAATACTGACACAAATAATAGAATAAAAATAAAACTAAACTAAACAGATAATGTACAAAATACAAGCAGCCATAATAATGAGGACGAATCACAGAACAGGAGAAGCAACAAACACAATGACAGCTAAAATAAAGCAAATAAATAACTAAAGCGAAAATCTGGGTTGCCTCCCAGTAGCGCTAAGTTTACAGAAGAGTCTTCAGCCAGACTCGTGCCTCGTAAGTAAACTCAATCAGGAGGCTTCTCCTTAATCCTCTTCCCATCATTTTTACTCAATTTCATTCTCTTGTCATTGGACGGGAAGAATCCAACAACCAGGCCCCAGAAGACTCGAAACAGACTCGAGTCGGGCCACCAAGACTTGAATTTCCTGGACCGAACTGTATGCCATGCATGTAATGAGGAGCATGGTCGTTTCTGCAGTCTGGAACAACTGCAGGGCCTCTAATCGACCAGGTTTGTGTCCTTGAAATGCGCCGGTCCAGGCGCTCTCTCACCCTATCCCGTGGCACGTTGGATCTGGATGGCGATCCATAATCATCGTCGTCATCCACGGACCGGCTATCATCATCAGCAATCCCCACACTTGGGGTTTGCTCATCCTCAACAAGAAGTGGTCGCTCCATCTCCATCACTTCTTCTTCATCCTCTCGGTTTGGTGACTGCTCGATAACCGCTGCTGGCTCTCCATAAAGTAATGTCTCGAGAGTAGTAATGTCACCAACAGGGTCAAACACCTCATCAGCCTCTTGAGTTGTAAAACCAACCAACTCGTCACCAAACTCAAACTCCCAGGATAGTACATGCTCCTCCTCCTTCGTCATGTCATCCTCTATCTTGGCTCTCTCACTTTCCTCATCAATCTGATCATCAGGATGCTCTATGGTCATGGGATCAAATGAAAACTCCAACTCATCATCAGAATCGGCCCACAATGCGGAAATCGGCTGAATTGGGACATCTTGCTGAACCAGAGGTGGGACTGACTCGTCCATTAACGTCTCTAGTCCTGGTGTGTCGAATACTTCACCTTCCTCTGCCCACCGGGCCTCCATCTCAGCAAACCGGGCACTCCAATCTATCTACCTGACTTCTTCTGCTGATGGGATGTGAAGACTCTCCTCCTGCGCTCGAAAGTGAGCAACTACAGCCTCATCTACACTCGGAACAAGTGTATCCTCTACAACAAAAATGACGACTCTCTCCACATCAGCTGGTCTGTCCGCCTGTAGATCGTGCCTCAAATAAGCTTGGATGTGTTCTTCTACATCCGGATCCTCAAAATCAAATATATGCCGAGCCGGAGGTGGGACTTGGGAAGAACTATCGGAAATAGCAAAAACTCCGCTGTCCGTTCTCGTCTCCGGCTCTAATGAATCATCAATCACAGGATCCTCTATCTGCTTCATGGATGTAGCCATTGCAAGTTTAAGAGCTTCAATCTGACTTGTTAGAAGATCCATCTCAGCTCTCCATTTGATGTCTTTGGCTCTCGCTTCCTTCTCCATCAGCTCCATCAAATGGTACGATCTCGCCAACGCATCATCCTCTTGATATCTCTCATCGTACCGGTGCGCAGAATACCCATATGAATAAAAATGCTGACATTGCTGCGTCCAATGGGGTCCACCACAATTCTCGCACCACATCTTCCTCTTCTTTCAAAAATAATAATAAATAAAAATAAAGAGAAAAATAAATAAATACAACCTAATCTAAAACACCCAAATAAAAGAAAGTATACACAAATCCTAAATTCAAAGTCAATTTCGCTATTGCCAAGTGTCCCCGGCAACGGCGCCAAAAACTTGGTGTGCTACGAACTATACGCAAAAACCTACAAGTTCTAATATTTATAATAAAACGGACAAACCTAAACTAACGCGCACAATACGGAAAGTGTACCGATCGTTTGCAGAATAGATAGATAAGACCGAGTATCGAACCTACGGACACTGTATGTACAGCGAAATACTGACTCAGATGCAGGATAACTAATTACAAAAAGGGGGGTTTCTTTTATTTAAGAGAGAAATAAACTATAGAAAATAAAGGAAAAAGACGAGGACAAACAAACTAGCGTGAGAATAACTACGGAACGAAAACAGATAGGGTGAAAGCACTACCTAGGCCCGAATCCTACACGTGTCTGACGAAGGTTCTATCGGTAATGGAACTGATGTGATACCGGGATCTTAAAATACTAAACTCAAAGGGAACCTAGAGTACCCTCGACCCTTCTCAAGGATTGTCAACTAAGAGACCTAAAAGCCGTTAAACCACCGGCTGGACGGGTTCCCCTCACAGGTCATCCAGTCTACTCAAGAAGTATCCACTAGACAATCTACCTCACAGCGCGAAAGTCTCAATACACCTAAGTGCAAGGGATAACTAAGAATTTCCTATTGGACTCGGTAAACAAGATGTGAACGACGAACTAGACAGACCTTCTCACAAAGATCTAAACTAGCGATCAGACACACGAGATAAACCGACAATCTCTCACCTCACAGCTATTAAGATTGGTTGAATATTTAGATTTACCAATTCACGAATTTCATTCCTATGGAATACTACGTCTAGCAAACCATCCAATAATCAAAAACACACGGCAATTGATCTAGCATGCACCTATTATATGAAAGACATTCATCAAAGCACATGAGGACGGAAAAATCATTCAATTGATAATACTAAATACGCATACACATCCAATGATCAAAACCAAGTTTGTTACATCATGAGTTCTTCACATTCAAAAGTTCCAAAAACCAACAAAAACCAATGTTAAACATGTGCAATCATCTAAACCTAGGTAGTTCTAAAAGTTTAGCCAAGAAACATCATATAAATACAATTCATAATCTGTTAATAACAAAGGAAGAACAAGAAATCAAAGAGAAACAAAGAATCAAGGTAAACCGAACGATGAACACCCGATATCCTTGATCCAATGCTTTGATTCTTCGATCCTATACCTTCCCAGCCTTTGATTCCTCTTGAAAACACCTTTTTCCGTCACTTTTCGTCGCCTCCAGCCGCTCCAGACTCGTTTCTCGTTTAGGGTTTTCTAATTTTTGGCTTAAAAAGGGGTTTCTGCGAAAAACCACCCGTCGCGTAGCGCGATGGGATCTTGATTCATCCTCGCGTAGCGCGAGGGCCCCAGAAAAGACAAAACAGTCGGACAATCATTAAAAGGGCAATTCTGTCATTTTGCAATCCTCGCGTAGCGCGACGAAATTCGAAGACCTGTCGCGCTACGTGACAGGGGTAAAAATCCAGAAAGTTTCTTTTTTTTTTCTTATCCACAGCCCTCTCACACGAACTGCGAAAAACCACCCGTCGCTTCCTTTGTGACCTAACAACCATAAGATATATAAATATTAAGTACAAGCAGTTATAGAAGAAAACCGAAGCAAAACAAACACAAAGTGGGAATAAAATAGACAGTAAAATGCATGTATTTTGCAATACATCACCATACTAGAGGAGAAATGGGTTGGGATTTGAAACCAGTCACCAACGGCGATAAGCACCCTCTGATCTTCATTTTTTGGCTTCACAATCGATGCTCCAGTAGATCGATCCAACCCACCACCAACACAATCGTTCATTTTATGGGCTTCACAATCTCCCTCCTTGTCTCACGGGTTGCTTCCTACAAACCCTAAAACGATTTTCTTCATAGTTTCATCAGGGTACTGCTTAGGCAAAGAACCAAACATGGGTGGAACAGAGGTATTTACTTGGGAATTCGACGGTGACAACTTTAATTTCCATAATTTTCACTTAGGTCCCCCATGAAGGACGATCTCCGCCCATGAAGGACGGTGTTTTAGGGCAGAAGAGGGAGCAAGGGCTGGAGATGTGGAAGTCTTTCATGGTGGAGTAGTCACAGTTCCTGGTAGAGACGATGGAGAAGACAAGGAGTAGTGGTAGCCGCTCCATTAACGGAGTAGGGTGCCGGAAGTGATCGTTTCCGTCGATGGTGTGGGGGTGGCAGTGGTGTTGTGGTGGTGTAGGGTGCCGGAAGTGATCGTTTTTCGTCGATGGTGTTGTAGTGATGATGGTGTTGTGGTGGCCGCAGAGTTATCGATGTTGGTAGTGGCTGTGTTCTGGTGGCTGTGGTCTTGGTCCCTAACAGAATGGATGAATGAGATCTAGGGTTTTGTTTTGGGGAAGAAAGGATGGTTTTTGTATTTTTGTAATTTATATTAATGGTCCCTGTGTTAATTTAAAAAAAATGACACAAATAGTCAATATCAGTAAAAAGATTAAAATGCCCTTACATTTAATAGAAAAAACTAATTAAGTTAGTGTCATGGTTCAAATTAAGACAATTAGGTAACCAAAGAGAGCAAAAAAGTCAAATTAAAACTAATGTATCAAAATCGTTATTTTAACCAAACCACAAGGCCAAAAACAAAGTTTACTCAATATTTTAAAAATATATATAAATCTAATAATAAATTATATTTTATTTTTAATATTTCTTGTCTTTTAGTAAAGGGTAAAAGGGTCATTTAACACCCACTTAACAGGAAAAGTTAACCTCCTTTCACTCCAGGGATCGTAAGTGAAAGGAAATTAAAATATGCTGGGACCAAACCCGTAATTTATTAAAGTTAGGAACTATATCCGTAATTTGGCTAAACCACGGGACCATCCGTGTAATGAACTCTTTTCCTTTACTTACGAACTTGCCATCTTCACGTTTTTTTACACTGTTATGTAAAATTCAAATTCTCAAATTTTAAATTTTTATATGTTAACGTTAGGAATATAGTTTTTAAATTTGTTTTTATTTTATTATCTAACTAAAATTCTTTTATCATTTAACTTCATTTTTTTAATTTCATAAGTTACTTTTTTTCTCTCTTATTATTTAAGTTAGTTTTTTAATTATTTATAATAATTAGGCATATCACGAGTTTATTTTTCATGTTTTCTCTTTTGGTAGCGATCCCATGACGAACCGAATTTGTACCGGCCAAATGCCCGCCGCAAAGCGCAGGGGAATCTCATTGGTTTATATGTAAAAAACATGATACAACTTATTTTATTATGATATTAATTTAAAAAATCTTAGATGTTTATGAGACCTATATTATAATCTAATTAAAAGAAACCTAAATACTAATGAGTCACTTACCCCAAAACTTTGAACAGGAAAAAAGTAACTGGCTTGCACCGTTGCACGCAAAGTGGCATTTACTTTATTTTATTCGAGTTTTTAAATATTTTTATTAAATAATTTTTGTTTTTACATTTTATTTCTTGCATTCAAAATGCAAAGTGACATTTAAATTTACTTTATTATCATATCGTTTATGGCATCTTTCATGCAGCTACATGGTTTCCATTATTATGTTCCTCAACTTGTAATTACTTTAATTATTATGCCTTTAAATATGCCCTGATCACATCAAATTTTATTTTATGCTGTCATATGTCAATTTTTTAAAATTATTTATTCATTATTACTATTATATAAGGTAGTAATAAATTTCATTCAAAAATCAAATAAAAAATTATATTAATTAAGGGTGCGTTTGGTTGTTATTTTTGAATGACTTTGAAGTCTGTCAAATGAAGTTTGAAGAAAGTGAATTTAAAATTGAATTTGTTAAAAAAATTGGGAATTTAAAGAATTATAATCTATCAAATGAATTTAAATTTGAAATATATTTGGGTGATAAACATAAAGAAATTGCAAACTATCAACCTCGCTACCACCTATCGGTTGATGTCTCCGTCACCGCCCCCTTAGCTCGCTTGCCCACAACCTTCATCTTGTTCCGCATCGTCGCCGCCACCGACTATTCGTCGCCGACAGCGGAAGATGACGAGGGTGGTGGCTGCAGCGATGGCACCGGTGGCGGCTGAGGCCGGCGACGGGGTGGTGGTGGCGATAGGGCTGTCCAAAATACTTGACGCTCGAAACTCGCTCGATACTCACTCGAAAAATGCTTGGAAATACGCTCATTCGATTTCCGCTCGGTTAAAAACGAGGCGAGCCGCTCGGTTCGGTTTGTAAACGAGCCGAGCATGAACATAGGTACGCTCGCTCGTTACTCGTTTGGTTTGACTCGAATTATTATTTTAGTTTAATATGTATATAATTTATATATATATATATATATATATATATATATATATATATATATATATATATATAGGGGAGGGTTCCAGAGAAAACCACAAGTTAGGCGAAAACCGAGAAAACCACTAAAAAAACCAATTTTACCCAATCATATAATAATATTTTTTTTTGTTTTATTTTATTTTTATTTATTTATAAGAGTATCAATGTAATATTAAACATTTTTACCAAAAATCATTTTTACACATAGTGTTACGTATACGTAAACATAAAACAAAAAATTGTGGTTACGTATACGTAAATCAAAAAAATTATTTTTGGATACGTATACGTAAATAAATTTTTTTGCCTAAAATGATGTGGTTTTCTCAGTTTTCGCCTAACTTTGTGGTTTTCTCTTGATCCCTCCCCTATATATATATATATATATATATAGAAATCGTTTTTGAGTTTTTGGCCCAATCCATTTTGTAATTTTTTATTCTAGCGAACTAAGGAAGTGGTCAAGCCTAATTTAATCAAAATACCTAAAAAGTTTAATCAAAATACCTAAAAAATGTTTCATAAAAAAACCCTCATATTGACTGACCTGAAAAACTAAAATACCCTCTCGACAGTCGGCAGTCCGCCTCTCCCTCTAACGGTCTGACCTCTCGGCTCTCCGCTCTCACCTCATCGCCGTCTCCCATGGTCTACAAGGTTACAAGCAAAAAAGTTTCATCTACATGTCACCTCGAATCAAGAAAGTTTCATCCATTCATCAGCATGGTTCCCGTCTAACCTGATTATTTGGTACTGTTTATTTGGACTACATGTCTCAGATTTTGAAGATGAAGATGGTTATTTGGATTTTTCAGGCTTTGGATTTTTTAAATCGAGCAAAAACGAACTGAATCGAGTGATGTGAATATAAATCGAACTGAGTTTGAACAATACATTCTTGCTCGAATTTGTAAATTCAAACCGAATCAAGCCGCTCGGTTTGTAAACGAACCGAGTTCGAGCAGACCTTCGCTCGGTTCGGTTCGGTTCGTGAACAGTCCTAGGTGGTTAGCGGTAGTGGCAGGGCGGTGTGGCGACGGCGAAGAAAATGGTGGCGGGGGTGGTTGGGAGTGGGGGAGGTCGGCGGCATCGACGATGGTGGTGGCGAAAGGAGGAGAGCAGCGGATGCGAAGATGGTGAGTGGTTGGAGATTCAAATTCATTTTGTTGAATTTCTTCACAATTTGAAAGGAATATTAAAATCTTATATTTGAATGAATTTAAGGGAATTAATTTAAATTCCAATTTCAACTTATTTCTCAACCAAATACATTAATAATGAAATTTAGATTTTAATTGAACAAATTCTCTGAATCAAACGCATTAAGAATTGGAATTCATTTTCATTTTCCTATAAATTCCATTGAATTCTATGTACCAAATACGCCCTAACCATTCTTTAAATTAATTAGAAAATATTTAAATCGTAAGCCAGGAATATAGAAAAGTAGTATTTATCCTTTTTTTTTGTTTTATTAAATTAGGTTGATTGAAAACAAATTTAGTTAATTGGTTATCTTTTATTTGAAACAATTGAAGTGATTTTGATATTACGGTATCAAGGTTTATTTTGATGCTCATACACAAATTTTTATTTTCGAAAAAAGCTTGTCTATAGAACATAAATATGAACATGATATTCATATAATAAAAGGTTGTTAACATCAAATCATTATATTTTCTTTATTAGACTTGACTTATTAGACGTGGGATGAACTCAAAAACGGGTTTCGAAGGGCCAAACTAATAGACAAGCAGTTTTTTCAAAATTTCAAAAAATTATTTTCTCACAAATTTAGTGTAAGTTGTGGGTAAACTAGTAATTTACCCTGGCGCGTTGCGTCCGTCGCGTACTGTGGCACGTTAAACAACGAATGCTAATCGGCTTCTAACTTAAAAAAAAACTAAACCGCTCAATAGATCACAGTTTTCGGAAAAGCTAAAAAAATGGAAGCCTAACGGCTTCGAAACTTAATGAAAAAAAAGGTTAAACCGTTAAATAAATTAAAGCCTTGAAAAGCCACACACTTCGTGGCGTGTTAACTCGCACATGGCAATATGTTAAAACACGTGATACATAAAAAAACAAAACATTTAACATAGCGTTGATAATATTAAAGATATTATATAGAAAAGCTAAACCGTTAAAAAATCATCGTCTAGGAAATAATTAAACGTATTCAAAACTTTATATAAAAAAGTCAAACATTTACGTAAACCAACGCTTTACAGCGAAATAGTTACTAATATTCTAAAAGCTATATACACAACAAAAAATAACCCTAACAAAGTTGTTAAAAAATTTAACCATAAAAGAAATTAGAAAACGAAAGCAAAATCATTTAAAAAAGTAAAGAGTTAAAAAGTTTTGTAAGTAAGTGATTAGACAACTTGTACACTATCATGTGCAACTCTATTTGAACGAAACTTACATCGAAACGTAGCTAAAAATAAGTACGTCGCAACGTTATAATCGAAATTTTATAAAAACTATATTTTAAAAGTTATAAATAAATGAAATACTAAAAAGGTAAAAAGAAAAACCCAAGAGAGAGAGGATGATGATGATGTGAGGCAAATGAAGACAAAATAAGATTAGGCATTGTTTTTTTTTTTTTTACTTTATGCTTAAATAGTTACCATGGTAATTGAAAGTAGTACAATGAATGATGACAGATTTTGATTGGACAGAAAGATGCTTACCAAAAGGTGATGTCAGCAACGCCTAGTTGTTTTGTAACATGCGCATAGCAAATCTCCAATTTGGCGTTTGTAGTGTTATTAATGAGAATAACTATCAGTTACGTGCTATTTTAGGTTTTGAGTTATAGTTCTAAATACAATTTTTATTAATGGTATTTGAAGTCTTGTAGTAACACTTGTTAATTTTAGAATGATGTATTTCTATTAATCATATTAAAAATACTCCTACGGATAATCCTTAGTTGTATTCAAATGTATTTTATTTTTGTCTGTATGTCTCCTAATTGTATGTATTATTTTTATTTTACATTATATATACAAGTTCTACCACCAATCAATTATTGGTGAAAGTTACCACACCTTACATGGTATCAGCCTAACAAACCATATGATCTCTCTCCCCATCGTCCCGCCTCCCCTCTCCTTCTCCTCCTTTTTCGCAACTTTCTTCTTTCTTTTTACCTTCTGTTCATCGATTTTTTTCAATGGCCGCATCTTCATTGATCCCCTCTGATGGATCCATTTCCTTGAACACCATATTAAATATGTTCACCGTCAAACTCTCATCCTCTAACTATCTTTTATGGTGAAATCAGGTGGTTCCTCTTCTTTCCTATCAAAAGTTAATGGGATATGTTGATGCTACTATACCTGCACCGTCTGCTTCTGTTTCTAACGAAAAAGGTGAGAAATCTCCAAATCCTGCATTCATCTCCTGGCAGGAATCGGATCAAAAGGCCCTCATTATCATTCAATCCTTTCTTTCTGAAGAAGCAATTGCTGAGGTATCAGGATTACCTCGTCTCATGCTGTTTGGACTACTATTGTTGATGCTTTTAGTCATCATTTAGTTGAACGGGTTCAAACCCTTAAATATTCTCTTCGTCGATTAAAGAAAGGTTCTTCCACAATTACAGAGTTTGGTCGCAAATTTAAATCCATATGCGACCAACTCTAGACTATAGGTTAGATTGTTGATGAATCAGATAAGTCTCATTGGTATGTATGTGGTATTGGACCCGGGTTTGAAACTTTCTCTACTGCTCAAAGGGCCATCCATCCTCGCCCTCTTTTCGAGATCTTATCACCCATGCATAGAGCCATGAGTTGTTTATTACTTCTTTACATGGAACAACTACACCACCTGTTGCTTTTAATCCATATTCGCATTTTCGGGTTCTCGGTCTCGTGGTCAGACAACCTCTAGGGGTCGTGATTAGTTTGGTGGTCGAGGTCATGGTAGACGACCACCACATTGTCAACTTTGCAGAACAAATGGTCATTATACTGGGATTTCCCGTATAGTTTTAACTTTTCAAAATAGATCAAAGCCAAAAATGTAACGGAAGTCTTAATAAAAATCAAGAAGGGAAAAACCGCACCAACGATCTAGTTGCAAGAACTTTAGAAACGAAAGATGAAAAAACATGAAATTAACAACTTTAATTTCTAACCCTTGATCTTGTAGGAGAGAGTGGATGATTTCATTTCAGGTATCCACAACGGTACAACGAACAGAGGTTTCTAGTCCCTATGCGAATCACCAAGCAGTTCGTAAAACGGAGCACTCGAGACACCACCTAGTGGTGGCCGAAATCCCCAAGCAGAGGGGGTGGCGGCGGCGCAATTTGGGTGTGGGAGTGGCTAGGTTTTTCAACTTTTGAATGCATGATTGATTGACCAAATCTATTGATTTGATTTCTTTATATAATCCATACCAAACAACATATTCCATGGCATATAGAATATTCCATATGGATTATATTATTATATATATAATTTTCGAATATGTATATACACACCATATATATCCATGTAAATTTAAATTAATAAATATATCTTCATATATTTATCTTAATTTCTAAAATTAAAGATATATACATATATATATAGGGGTGAGTTCACTAGAAAACTTATTTTCATGAAAAAACTAAAAAAACTCCTCATTAAAGGTGCTGCATATTTGTAGTACACCAAAAAACCTAACCCCCACCCAAAAACCTAAACCCCTCACCCACCCCCCAAAAACCTAACCTAAATAAAAAAAAAACTAAACTCAAAAGCTAACCCTACTACACATATGTAGTATGGCGCTGATTTTTTATTTTTTTTGGAAAGAGGACGACGTGGGGAACAAGGTCTCCGAAACAGTTTTTTAGTTTTTGATTTATATTTTGAGTTATGATTTTTTAATTATTTTTTTTACCTTTAATAAATAGTTTTTTGGTTTTCTCATGAACAATGAGTTTTCTTATGATCCTTATATATATATATATATACATATATATTAATTTTCAATTAATATAAATAATTACAGTTTCAACCCTTATATTATTACTTAATTATTATATTTTCTAGTAATAATAAGTAATAATACATATCAATTATTTCTCGAATAATTAATGCCACTATTAATTTTTCACGTTTAATGTGTCTAACAAATTAACAATAAATGTCGTTGCCCTTATGTGAATCTTTATGATCAACTTCTTATATTATGTTGACACTTGTGCATACTAGATCCAACAATTTCCCAGTTCCACAAGGGTCAAACACATATATCAATACAAACAGTGTCGAGCGTCTAGCATTAGGGGTGTTCAAAACCGGATATCCGGAATTTCGGATATCCGAAAATTTCGGATAGTGGATTTTACTATCCGAATCCGTATCCGAAATCTTTAAAAAAAACTGACAGAGCACATTTCAAAATTGAACACAAAAATCAAATCTACTTTGAATATATTGGTAAAATACTATTCAGATTCAAACTTTGTATGCTTCTGTTAACACAAAAATCAAATCCACTTTCAAAATTAAACACAAAAATCCAATCCACTTTGCATGCTTCTGTTAACAATGAAATAAAACAGACATTCTTGAAAACAAAACCTACTAATTTATGTTTATTACTACCAGTAAGGTCTTGGTTTGGATTGAAAAAGATCTTGGTTTGGATTGAAAATCATCGACTTGTTCCTAAGCAAAACTTGTGGCGGCAGTCGTCGGCGGAACAATAGGTGGCGACAGTCGTCGGCGGAACAATAGGTGGCGACAGTCGTCGGCGGAACAATAGGTGGCGACAGTAGTCGTCGAAACGAGGAACGGCGGAACGAAGGGTGTCGGAGTAGGAGGTCTGAGGAGGATTATGGAGTCTGGCGTAAGTTGGAATGGAGTATTGGAGTTGGAGGCTGCGCTGAAGAATGAACGAAGGAGGAAAAACTTTTAGTTTTAGGGTTTGAAATTGAAATAATAAGTATAATATAAATATATAATAAATAACTAAAAAATATATATTTCGGATATCCGAAATATCCGAAAATTTCAAATATTAATATCCGAATCCGAAAATTCGTATATCTGAAATTTCGCATATCCGAATTTTCGGATAGTTCGGATTCGGAATTTCGGATAATTCGGGAACGGTTTCGGATTCGGATATTTTTGAACACCCCTATCTAGCCCCTAATGAAGTTGGATACTTTTACAAGTCATCTACCATTACCAACAAGTCAAGGTACTTTTACTGTTGTAATGATCTACAACTATTTGTTAATTTATCCTTTCTGTTATTTAGATATGTCATTGAATGTGAGACATAGATCGAATCATTCTCACTTATGTTCAATTATTCTATTTCACGATTGAGATTCAAAGTGGTCTATCCAAAATCTCAGTTTGAGCACGACCATGCATTTTATGCCAGTTTGAACCAATGACGGGCCCATAGATGTCTTCCGCTCATAGTAGTAAGGGTACATATCCCTTCTTGACTACATACAACTCTCACTATACATCCAGTCATTTTTTAGTAAGGTCTTTATAACCATCTGGTTAAGGACAACGTTAGACAATACCATCGAATAATCTTTTGTATAATCAAGCTTCAAGTATGCATCTCAGTCTGAGGATACAAGAGAGAATGTTGATTCAAAACCTACTCATGAAGATGATCCATGATGTAGTTTTGAAACGAGTCACGTCTAATATTTATCACTCTATAAATATCTATGAATCTTGGTTGCAACACTTTGCCAATTCTTACCCGATGAGGATTAACCAACTGATTCACAATAGTCTTACTTTAGAATTATTCCCGGTGAGGATTAACACTTTGCCAATTCTTACGTGCTAATATACAATACTCATTAATGTAAAAGACAATAACCTTTTATTTCTAATCAGATAAAATAATGTTGTTTTAAAAAATTATCCAAATATTAAGTACAGATCATATCCAATCACTAGCGTAACAAAGCCCGATAGAATTTGCATGCTTCTCGTGCTTGACTTGATTCATCGGCTTTGTGAACGGGTTAGCTGGATTTAGGTCTGTGTGAATTTTGCTTATCTTGATGTCCCTTTGTTCTACTACTTCCCGTATGTAGTGGAACTTTCTCTGGATATGCCTGGTGCTATGATGTGACCTTGGTTCCTTTGCTTCCGCAATGACACCAGAGTTATCACAGAATATCTCTATAGGTTCCTTGTTGCTCGGCATCACCTCTAGATCAAATATGAATTTCTTCATCCACGCTGCTTCTTTAGCCGCATCCGAGGCTGCAATGTATTAAGACTCAGTTGTGGATTATGCAACAACACTTTGCTTGGTACTCTTCCAAGTAATTGCTCCTCTATTGAGTGTGAAAACATATCCCATCTATAATCATGAATCATCTCGATCCGTCTGGAAACTAGCATCAGTGTAACACTCTACATCGTGTTCCTCTTCCAGTCCACTATATATCAAGAACATATCCTTAGTCTTTCTCAAGTACTCTAGGATATTCTTAACAGCTTTCCAATGGCATTCACCTAGGTTCTACTAAAATCTGCTCGTCATGCTCAACTCATATGACACATCAGGTCTAGTACATAACATGACATACATGGTCGATCTAATTGCTGAAGCATATGGAACTCTTTCCATCTTTTCCTTCTCTGTGTCCAACTTGGTACATTGAGATTTTTTTAAGATCGTTCCATGTCCCATGGGTAAGGTTCCACGCTTGGAATCTTGCATTGTAAAACGTCTGATTCCTTTATCAATGTATGCACTTTGGCTTAAGCCAATAATTCGCTTTGATATATCTCTATAGATCTTATTCCAAGAATATAAGCAGCAACACTTCCTGAGCTAATGTTTGACTTCTTGTAGCATCAGGATGTCGTTTCCTATAAGTAGTATGTCGTCCATATATAAGATGAAGAATGTGTTTACGCTCCCACTAGCTTTCTTGTAACACATGACTCATCTTCATTCTTTATAAAACCCAACTCTTTGATTTTCTCATCGAATCGAAGATTCCAGCTTCTAGATGCTTGCTTAAGTCCATAAATGGACTTCTTAAGCATACACACTTTATCATGATGATTAGGATTGACAAAACCTTCTAGCTGAGCCATATAGACATCCTCACTTAGATGTCCATTCAGAAAAGCTGTTTTGACATCCATTTGCCATATTTCATAGTCATAATATGCTGCTATTTTTCACACCCGTAACACAGGACAACCATTTAACCAGAGTAGTACCTTCAACAGAGATGTTCCCAGGAAAGAACGACGGGTGTAGGAGATATTTATACCCCTTCCTTTCCTAGACAGAACATTCCGTTTGTCAGATAACTACATACCGGTCAGAAGGTCGCCTTCTAGTTACTGTGATGTTGATATCAAAAACACACAGCGGAAGACTAAATCATAGCTTCTATTAACATCAAAACATTGTTACATCATGTTTTAACAAAAGTTACATCATTCGTTCCAAACAAGGAACAAGTCATTCGGGACTTATAGTTTATGGCATGCCCATCATCTGGATCGTTCATTATTTCATCATCTAGTCCTGGAAATTCCTTGTCTAATTACTACCTGTGATGCGTTCAAAAACATTTGATAAAACATGGGTCATCACAAAGCTGGTGAATTCATAAACTAAAATAGTTTATTAAAATGACCCGCCAAATTATCTTGAACACATTCATGGGCTTCAACACCCAATGGGCTTCAACACCCAAATTCATAGACAACTATGAACAATTATTCAGTATATATATAACCAAAGACCGTTCCACGGGTCCTATCCAACATGTTGTTCCACGGGCAAGTGAAACACAATAATCGCTTAGAATACATTATATATAAACAATCGGTGCAATCGTTTCAAGATACTAAAAATGTTTTCATAAATCAATCATTCCAGTCAAGGTCATGATTGGGTTCATGCATCACAGTTTAGGAACTCACCTTGGCAGTATTTCAGCTTATCAATTCAGTAATATGATCAACACCTCGGACAAAGCTCCTAGATATCATATGGCATTACTTAATTACACAAGCCTAGCTTAATGGTATACAACCAAAGCTTAATGGGAGATCGAAACCTTACCTCAGCACTATCTATGGCAATTTGAAGTCGACTGGTCAGAAACAGGACTCTCGTACGCGAACCGGGGTTCTGGATTACAACTTTAGAGAGTGTGTGATGTGAAGGTATGGAGTGTGTGCAAAAGATTTGAAATCGTTCAAATATTTATTGGGCCAAAAGGACATCCGTAGCGGACCGCTACACTTGGTGGTGGCGGTCCGCCACCCTTTGAGGCGGCCTATTTGGCTTCGCGCACACGTAGCGGACCATCATGGTCTGGCTTGGCGGTCCCCCACCCTTTCCACGAGTCAGATCCCAATCGGTGAGTCATAGGACCCATGTCATCACTCGGTTTCTTTCTTCCTCAACACGTAGCGGACCGCTAAGGACCTGGGTAGCGGTCCGCTACCCCTTTGATTTGCAGAAATTACATTTTTAGTCCTTAAACTTTGTTTCTTTCCAAAATACACCCCTAATCTTTGAAGGAGGGTCCCATTGGCGTGCATCCAGTAGGAATTGAACCTACGAATTCGCCAATTATGAGTTGGGTTCTTTAACCATTCAGCCATGGATGCTTAGCGGGTCATAGTGAATGACCAGATTCCAATTCAAATGGAATCTTTCAACTAAAGCAATGAGATGCTTAAATGGAATTCTTTTAGTTCTAATAAATCAGGAGGAATTTAATGACAGGACATGAATTTAGGAATTTTTCAAGGTGTTACAAATCTCCTTTCCTTTAAGAAATTTCGTCCTCGAAATTAAGACGTGAATAGATGAGGATATTTGGTTCTCATCTGTTCTTCTAATTCCCAAGTCTTGTCGGCTCATATCCGACTTTTCCATTGAACCAATACCATTGGTATAATTTTCTTCCTTATTTTCCTTTCTTGGGTATCTAAGATCTTGATGGGTTTCTTAGTGAAATGAAGTTTCTCGTCTATGTGTACATCATCTAGTGTGATAGCCTGAGTTGGATTAGTTAAACACTTGCATAAGCAAGATACGTGAAACGTGTTGTGAATTCCTTGTAATGCTTCGGGTAGTTCTAACTTGTAGGCTACTGCTCCTATTCTTTCAACAATCTTGTAAGGTCCAATATATCTTGGCCCTAGCTTTCCATGTTTCCTGAACCTTACAACACCTTTCCAAGGTGAAACTTTTAACATCACATAATCTCCGACTTGGAATTCTAACGGTCGTCATCTTTTGTCAGCATAACTTTTCTGACGATCCTGAGCAGCTTTTAATCATTGTTTAATCTGGACTATCTTATCTGTTGTTTCTTGTATAACCTCAGGTCCAGATAATTGACCGTCTCCTATTTCAGTCCAACAAACTGGAGTCCTACACTTTCTTTCGTACAATGCTTCAAATGGTGCAGCCTTGATACTTGAATGATAACTATTGTTGTAGGAGAAATCGATCAACGATAGGTGATTATCCCAATTACCTCCGAAATCTATAACACATGCTCTCAGCATATCTTCTAGAGTTTGAATTGTACGTTCACTCTGTCCATCTGTTTGTGGATGATATGCAGTACTTATGGTAAGTCGAGTTTCCAATTCTTTCTGAAAACTCGTCTAGAATCTAGATGTGAACTGACTGTCTCTATCAGAAATAATAGACAATGGTATGCCATGGTTGCTCACAATTTCATTGATATAGATTCAGGCTAACTTATCCATAGAGTATGTCTCCTTAATAGGTATAAAATGAGCTGACTTGGTTAGTCTGTCGACCACGACCCATATTGCATTATGCCTTTTCTGAGTTCTAGGTAGTTTAGTAACGAAGTCCATTGTAATAGGATCCCATTTCCAGCAGGTAATTCTATTTGTTGTAGTTGACCTACCGGTTTCTGGTGCTCAATTTTAACTTGAAGGCAAGTCAAGCATTTGTCTATATACTTGGCAATTTTTTTTAGAAAAGGGCAGTGCCCTGATAAAGTTTTATTACTGAACTAAAATGATTACAAACTAAACGCATCTCCCCCCTCCAGGGCATTTTACCCAAGAGGGGGGAAGACCGTGGGGAGCAAAACAATCATAACGCATAAAGCCATCAAAATGAAACGTAGGTGGACATGTAGGCCCAAATGGAACAAACTAGGCACGCAAGCCCAAGGCAACACAAAACAAGATAATGGAAACATAAAGAAATGTACTCAGACTTCCAATCTTTTAGTATCCATCATCCAATGGAGAAACCAAATCCAAATACCGAGAGGACCAAGCCCAGGCCCAACAAAAAGATGTCACTAACCAGAAAAAAACCTGGAACATAATGAAAATGCCTAGCAGTATACAGGCTCAATCATGCAAAACAGAACCGCAATAATAGGCCCAAATTTATATCCCAACCCATCAGTAAACGGGCCTAAGGGAATAAAATAAATCCATACCTAAATTGCAGCCCACCATAAGACACCAAAATCCAAGGCCCAATTAATAAAATACATTCCATGCACAAAATGATACCCAGAGTAAGTCCATCAGCGATTAAGGACAAGCCCAATAAATCCTGAAATTCGGAAGAGTCAAACAAGGCCCACTCGATGAACAAGCCACCAAATCCAGCCAAATTCCAAGCCCAAAAGAAAATGAATCCTATGAACAAGACCATACCATCGCAACAGGCCCAAACCGTAATAGCATTCCAGGCCCAAAGAAGAACAAGTAACATCTAAACCAAAACTCAGCATAAGGCCCAATAGAAAACAAATGGCAAACCTGATCAAGGCCTAATCATAAGCCCAAGTAGAACCTCACGGGCAGGCCCAAAACAAAAAGGAAATCCTCGCAGGATAGTAGCCCAATCCTAGCCCATGTTCAGTCCCAATCCGGTTACCATTCAATGAACCAAATGAGAATAACAACAACCCAAATCCCCTTAATAAAACAGGCCAAAAGGCCCAAGGTGGAAGCAAATTTAATCAGGCTAATAAGGAGCAGTCCAGCAGAAATTGCAACATCCCAGGCCCAAACAAAAGCCCAAAAAACGTCCAACTCTTTTAGACCAGCGATGAGCCCAGCAAGATAGCAGCCCAATAGTGATCCAGGTCCATTAGTCCAAAACAAAAACAGGCCCAAGAAGCAGCCCATTAAGCCATTAATCCAACAAGAAAAAACCGGTCCAACAGTAAACAGACCGGTTCCCCGGTTTAGGGCAGAAACCCTACGTGCATCATTATGGAGCCGTCACATCATCTCCAGCCGTAATTCCGGCCACCAGAAAAGTCACCGAAATAACGGGTTTTACCATAAATTCAACCCAGATCCAAAATCAAGCAGAAAATCCCAAGAAAATCAGCGGCAAACCCATACCAACATTGAAACAACAATTCAAAAAAGAAAAACAAGACCCCACCACCGTATATTCAGTCGGCGGAAAAACGCAAATCACCTGAACATGAATTCCGATAATCTGACCTTCCTTCCACAACCCGAAATCGGCAAAAAAAAAAAAATAACAACCAGACCCAAAACTCCTTCACCTCACCGATGCCAGGAACAAAAACCTCGAACTAAAAGAAAACGGCCACAAATGGGAAAAACGATTTCCGATTAAACAAACGAAGCCCAAAGGCTGTCAACAATCTTTCTCCATACGAAGCTCGGAATTAGAGATAGAACCTATTTAGAAGCCAACTGATGACGAATGGAACCCAGATGCCAATCTCGCAGAAACCCCAGACGGAGAAAGCGACAGCCGACTGTTATCCAGCTCAACACACACCATCAAACCTCTAAATACCTCTAAAAAATGAGCTGAGAATCACGAATCCGAAATGATAAATAATTATAACTACGGATCCGGAAGGCAGAAATCATCTACATCCTTCAAAACATCCCATGCCCTATCTCTTCATGTTAGGCCACCAGTAATGTGTCTTCAGATCTTTATACATCTTGTTTGCACCAGGATCCATGGAATATCTTGATTTATGCGCTTCATCTAATACCTTCTTTTGAATATCTCCAAGTCTTGGAATCCAGATTCTCTGCTTGAATCTCATGATTCCATCATCTCCTTTGGATAGTAACTTTTGTTTCCCAACCATACGTTCCTTCTTGATATTCCCTTCTTCCAAGGCTTTTGGTAGGATTTCTTTGATTTGTTCCAGCAAATCTATCTTTAGATCTAATCATAGTGCTTTTACTTTAATCGGTTGGCTTCGTTCTTTCCGACTCAAAGCATCTACTACTACATTTGCCTTCCCGGGATGGTATTTGATTTCACAATCATAATCGTTGATGAGTTCCATCCACCTCCTTTGACTCATATTTAAATTCTTTTGATTAAAAATATGTTGGAGGCTTTTGTGGTCTGAATATATCACACATTTGGTACCATACAGATAGTGTCTCCAGATCTTTAGGGTGAACACTATGGCACCAAGTTCTAAATCATGTGTGGTATAGTTCTTCTCATGAACTTTTAGTTGACGTGATGCGTAGGCGATAACCTTATCTCGTTGCATCAACACTCAACCCAGACCAGTTCGGGAAGAATGACAATAGATTATAAAATCATCATTTCCCTCAGGTAGTGCTAAGATAGGTGCATGATTGAGTTTATTTTTAAGAGTACTGAATGCTTCTTGTTTCGTGCCCCATTCAAACTTTGCTGCTTTCTGAGTTAAAGCAGTCAAAGGTGTGGCAATCTTGGAAAAGTCCTGAATGAACCTTCTGTAGTAACCTGCTAATCTAAGAAAGCTTCTGATTTCTGTTGGAGTCTTTGGGGCTTCCCATTTCATAACTTCTTCAATCTTACTTGTGTCCACTTGTATTCCATGCTCGTTCACAACGTGCCCAAGAAATTGTACTTCTTGTTTCCAAAATTTGCTTTTGGAAAACTTAGCGTATAATCTTTCTTTTCTTAGGGTTTTCGAAATGATTCTAAGATGCTCCGCATGTTCTTCTTGATTTTGGGAATAGATAAGAATATCATCAATGAAAATGATGACGAAATTATCAAGGAATGGTTTACAAACTTGGTTCATCAGGTCCATAAATGTTGCGGGAGCATTCGTTGGATCGAATGACATGACCAGGAATTCATAGTGACCATATCTGGTCTTGAATGCAGTTTTAGGTACATATTCTTCTTATACCTTCAACTGATGATATCCTGATCTAAGATGGATCTTTGAGAAATACTTGGCTCCTTGTAGTTGATCGAATAGATCATCTATTCTAGGCAATGAATATCTGTTCTTTGTAGTCAGTTTATTTAACTCCCGATAATCAATGCACATCCTCATGCTTTAACAAATAGTGTCGGTGCTCCCCAAGGTGAAGTACTTAGACGAATGAACCCTTTGTCTAAGAGTTCTTGGATGTGTTTCACAAGTTCTTTTAATTCAAAAGGAGCTAGATGATAAGGGGATCTTGCAACAGGTTTAGCTCTAGGAATGAGTTCGATTCGGAACTCGATTTGACGATCAGGTGGAAGACCGGGTAATTATTCCGGAAAAACATCCGGGTAATCACAGACTACCAGAATATCCGCAATCTGTCTTTCGGGTTTAGTGTTTAAGACATGGAGTAATAATATATCGTCACACTTAATTAATTCTTTCCTAACTTTCGCTATAGAAATAATTTCAATCTTATTTGTCTTGCTATCACCCTGAATCATTAAACTAGTTTCATCTGGTTTCTTAATCTTGACCGTTCTCTGGTCACAATTAACCTGGGCTTGGTATTGGTTTAACCAATCCATCCCTAAGATAACCTCATATTCGTTTAAGTTCATCGACATTAGTGTAACTAATACCTTATCGTCACCAAAATTGATGACACAATCCGTGTATATTTCGGTTATCTTAATCCGTTTGCCACTTGCCGTTTCAACGACATAGGCAAGAGTAAGAGGAATCGGTTTTACGCCTAAATATGGGGTAAATGCACATGAAACAAAACTTCTATTCGCCCTTGTATCAAATAAAATCTTGGCGTAAATATTATTAACTAAGAAACTACCTGCCATCTCCTTAGCTTTATTTTTTTGTTCATCTCCACTTCCTAAGACGAACACTCGTCCTGTTCCTTTATTCTAACCACCTATTTTCTGTTTAGGTGGTTTAGGACAAGAAGTCTTATAATTCCCTATCCCTACACAGTTAAAGCATTTAACATTCGGGCATTGGGTTGCAGAATGGCCAAATTTCTGACAAGTCTGGCATCTCATTCCCTGATTGGTTCTATCAGGGTTGGAATTAAACCCTCCTCTTCTGGGAAATTTATTATTTCCCAGTTTAAACTTGTTTACAACCTATTCGGGTTTCCTCTTGTGATCAATCTTTGGTGGATTCTGAGCCGCCACCTCATCGTACATTACTTCACTCTTTACTACAACCAAATCTATCGTCTCGGGCATGATAGATTGCACTAAGGTACGAACCTTCGGAGGAAGACCCTGAATATAGCATTTAACTCTCCTTGACTCAGGAGTAACCAAATGTGGCACAAGTTTAGCCATTTCATTAAATTTGGTCGTGTATTCCTGATGAGTCATGGTTCTAGCTTCGAACCGCAAAAATTCAGCTTCAATCTTGTCCACAGCATTTTGTGGACAATATCTCTTAATGATCAAAGACTTGAGATCTTCCCAAGTCATCCTGTCAGTGTAAGCTTCTCCCTTCGTTTGCTTGACCGATTCCCACTAGTCAAGAGCCTCTTTTTCAAAGGAATGTGCAACAAAAATCACAGCTTGGTCCGACATGCACTCACTCATCTTGATTAGAGCTTCCAAAGATGTGATCCATTGCAAAGCTGCAATGGCATTCTTCTTTCCATTGAAAGGCTTGGGGTGACAGTCACTGAAATTCTTGTAGTTTCATCCATGGCCATGTATTCTTGTACTCTGGTTTGTCATTCCAACTGTTTCATAGGTTCGGGTGGTACTTGTGTTGTTTCCTACTGGAGTGGTATGAAGGGTATCTTCCGTTCGGGGAATGACACCGCTTGTACCTTCGTTCCGGTTGCCTAGACTGTTATGATTCTCCCTTCTCCTAAGAGCATCATCAAGAATTCCGGGTAGAGTTGTCTGAAGTACACGGGTGACCTCAGATGCTACGGCTCCTTGGAACTGGGCTTCAGTCATAATGACTTCTTCCACCGGTTGCTCGGGTTCAATATTTTTATTGAAGTTTTCATCAGTGTTTGCGTTTGTTGTGTCGCGGGTACAGGACCTAGTGTTGGGCACCTTACTCCTACCTCTGCTTTGTCCTCTACCATGTCCTGCCATTAGTACCTACACATAGATGTATAATATCAGAATTCGTATAACCGGTCATAATCCAGAAATTCAGAAATTAATAACACTTGGCCTTGGCCAAAAACGCCTTTAATTATATGATTTCTAGGCATTTCTCGTTATAGGTCGTACTGGATATATACATCTAACTTATCCTAAGGCATTCCAGACTAATCTCAGATTCCTAGTTTAAGTCTAGATACTATTCTTGTAGCATCTAAATCTCTTAAACTAAGGCTCTGATACCAACTTGTCACACCCGTAACATAGGACAGTCATCGAATCAGAGTAGTACCTCCAACAGAGATGTTCCCAGGAAAGAACGATGGGTCTAGGGAAGATTTATACACCGTCCTTTCCTAGACAGAACATTCCGTTTGTTAGATAACTACATACCGATCAGAAGGTCGCCTTCTAGTTATTGTGACGTTGATATCAAAAACACACAGCGGAAGACTAAATCATAACTTCTATTAACATCAAAACATTGTTACATCATGTTTTAACAAAATTTATATCATTCGATCCTAACAAGGAACAATCATTCGGGACTTATAGTTTCTGGCATGCCCGTCATCTGGATCATTCATCATTTCATCATCTAGTCCTGGAAATGCCTTGTCTAATGACTACCTATGATGTGTTCAAAAACATTTGATAAAACATGGGTCAACACAAAGCTGGTGAATTCATAAACTAAAATAGTTTATTAAAATGACCCGCCAAAGTATCTTCAACACGTTCATGGGCTTAAACACCCAAATTCATCG
This sequence comes from Smallanthus sonchifolius, assembly GCA_023525975.1. Lineage (NCBI taxonomy): Eukaryota > Viridiplantae > Streptophyta > Magnoliopsida > Asterales > Asteraceae > Smallanthus > Smallanthus sonchifolius. The sequence continues at coordinate 54,051,895 of CM042033.1, read as the reverse complement.
ACAACTATGAACAATCATTCAGTATATATATAACCAAAGACCGTTCCACGGGTCCTGTCCAACATGCTGTTCCACGGGCAAGTGAAATAAAATAAGTGCTTAGAATACATTATATATAAACAATCGGTGAAATCGTTTCAAGAAACTAAAAATGTTTTCATAAATCAATTATGCCAGACAAGGTCATGATTAGGTTCATGCATCACAGTTTAGCAACTCACCTTGGTAGTATTTCAGCTTATCAATTCAGTAATATGAGTAACACCTCGGACAAAGCTCCTAGATAGCATATGTCATTACTTAATTACACAAGCCTAGCTTAATGGTATATAACCAAAGGTTAATGGGAGATCAAAACCTTACCTCAACACTATCTACGGAAATATGAAGTCGAATGGTCAGAAACCGGACTCTCGTACACGAACCGGGACTCAGGATTACCACTTTAGAGTGTGTGTGTGATGTGAAGGTGTGGAGTGTGTGCAAAAGAGTTGAAATCGTTCAAATATTTATAGGGCCAAAAGCATACCTGTAGCGGACCGCTACGCTTGGTGGTGGCGGTCCGCCACCCTTTGAGGCGGCCTATTTGGCTTCGCGGACACATAGCGGACCGTCATGGTCTGGTTTGGCAGTTCGCCACCCTTTCCACGCGTTAGATCCCAATCGGTGAGTCATAGGACAGATTTCATCACTCGGTTTCTTTCTTCCTTAACACGTAGCGGACCGCTGAGGTCCTGGGTAGCGGTCCGCTACCCCTTTGATTTGCAGAAATTACATTTTTAGTCCTTGAACTTTGTTTCTTTCCAAAATACAACCCTAATCTTTGAATCATGCCAAGTTTAACCCTTTATTTTCTTAGGAATTTTTCGAGGTGTTACAACTATGGCAATCAGAATCCTGATAGACGTAAGCATGGCTACTGGCGAAAACGCTTCCTCATAATTAATAACTTGAGTTTGAGCAAATCCTTTTGCTACAAGCCTTGATTTGTAGGTGTGCAAATTTCTATCCGTGTCAATTTTCATCTTGAAAACTCATTTGCTTCTAACTGCCTTATAGTTTGGAGGTAAATCAAATAAGTCCCAGACTTGGTTATCATATATGGATTGCATCTTAGCCCCCATGGCTTCTAGCCATTTTTCAGATTCAAGATCTAAAATAGCAGTCTTGTAGTTTTGTGGGTTCACTTTGGTCTACTAAATATACTTCGTCATTGCTGACGAGATAATTGTATCTCTCAGGCTCATGACAAGTTCTTTCAGACATGCGGGCACTCGGTGTTACATTAGCCTGCTAAACATTCTAAGGTTCAGGCTCAACAATTGTTTGTTGATTTGATGGTTCTTCTCAAGATGGTGCATTTTCTAGTTCTCGAATTTCTTCAAGATCTAGACTTCTTTCTGTCGGCTCTCTGGTGAGGAACTCTTCTTCTAAGAAGACTCCTCTCATGTTGATGAATACTTTATTGTTAGCAGAGTTATAGAAATAATATGCTTTAGTCTCTTTCGGGTATCCGACGAAACCATAATTTTTGCCTCCGATTCTAATTTGTTGGATGTCTAACGCTTAATGTAAGCATCACATCCGTAGACCCTTAGTTATGAAAAGTTTGGACTCGTCCCGTGCCATATCTAAAATGAGGTGTTATCTAAATTTTTGGTTGGAACCATGTAAACTATTTGGGCTGCAGTTTCCAAGGCATAGCTTCGAAAGGATTGTGTTCGGGATGTACGACTCATCATCGATCGAACCATGTCTAAGAATGTTCGATTTCTCCTGTCAAACACACCATTATGTTGCGTTGTTGCAGGTGGAGTTAATTGTGAAACTATTCCATAATTCTTAAGATGTTCATCAAAGTCGTAACTTAGATTTTTGCCACCTCGATCCGATCAAATGGCCTTTATCGTTTTACCAAGCTGATTCTGAACTTCATTCTGTAAGGTTTTGAAAATTTCAAAAGCTTCAGGCTTATGTTTCATCAAATAAACATAACCATACCGACTATGCTCGTCTTTGAATGTTATGAAGTATCTTTCGCCAGATCTAGGCATTGTCCTAAAAGGACCACATACAGCCGTATGTATGAGACCTAATAGGTCTGAGGCTCTTTAACCTATTCCTGAGAAAGTTGCCTTAGTCATCTTACCACTCAAGCATGATTCAAAAATGTCAAACGTCTTCGAACCGGTGGATTCTAGGATTCCATCAGACTATAGCTTTGACATGCGTTTCTTACTTATGTGACCAAGTCTAAAGTGCCACAAATATGTCTTGTTAAGATCAATATTTGATCTTTTGGCTTTTAGTGCATAGATAGAATAACTTCATGAACTATTTATGTTTATTTCATAAATACCATTGTGATGCCTAGCCTTAAAATAAAACATATTATTAAAATAACCCAAAATGTCATTATCACGGAAAGTAAAATGAAAACCTTGTTCACGCAAACGAGAAACTGAAACAATATTCCTAGTCAAGCTAGGCACAAAACAAACATTCTCTAATGTCAAATACAAGCCATTTGGTAAAAGTAATGAATATTTTCCTATTGCCTTTACAACAACATGATATTCATTCCCCACATGCAAGTCCAAATCGCCTGGCTTCAGTTCTCTAACTCTTCTCAGTTCCTGCAAATCATTGCAAATGTGAGTATCAGAACCAGTATCAAATACCCAGGTGTCATGGGAATAAGAATATAATTCTATCATATAGAAACCTGAAGTGGTTGCTCCACCAGCAGTTCCTTTCTTTAGTCCAGCTAGGTATTTAGGGAAATTCCTCTTCTAGTGTCCAATTTCCTCATAATGGAAACACTTGGCATCTTATGGAGGTTTCTTTTCAGACTGCCTGGTGGAAAAAAACTTGCCATTGGCTTCGGCCTTGCCCTTTTTACCCTTGTGCATTGCCCTGGTATTTTGTTTCTTGAATTTACCTTCACTGATAATCAACACCTGATTTGTAGACTTTCCAGGAATATTCATCTCGACAGTTTTTAGTATCATATGCAGTTCCGGGATGGACTTTTCCCAACCATTCATATTGAAGTTCATGACAAACTGATCAAATGATTTGTGTAGGGAGTTATGGATCAAATCAACTGCTAAGTCCCTGTTTAGGGGAAATCCAAGTCTTTCAAGCTGATCTACATGTCTATTCATATTCAGAACATGAGCACTAACTTGAGTACCTTCTTGCATATGACACGAGATGAGGGAATTGTGTAGGTCTCACCAGGGCTGCTACAGATCTGTTAGATGTGTGACACGACATGGTGACGAAGTGCGGAATCTATCATCAACATGTATACGTATAGATGACAATCAATGGTATGAACACACAAGGTAAATAACTTCCTAATTGTATTGCTCAAAACTCAATGTTTACAGAATCAGAACTCTCTGTCTCTCTCTCTCTCTCTAATTCTAACTTGCAAACACAACTATTTACACTAATCTAAAACCCCACAGGAGAACTTGTCAAGTTTGCCACATATGGACTAGGCGTATTAAAAAATTGTAAACAAAACATTACAACTCAAAGTACAAATACAAAGACTTATACTATTACAAGTAGAGTCTTCAAGCTAGTTGTCACAAACATGCTACAACAGACTCCCCCATGACAACAACTCGGTCATTGGTCTTCAGTTGTTCTTCCAATTCTTGGGTAGTTTACTTCCAGCATGAACTCCCTTGTCCATACACACATGCAAAACCCTCTTATACTACATCGCCTTCTTCCTCCATTCACTTGTGTACATGATCTCTTTCCTTCTGAGTGTCAGCAAATCTTTTCTTGAAAAGTTGATAAGATTTATACTTCATAGAATTGAGCTAGAATCTTTTCATATTTGTCTTCAATCACTGCTTCACCTGTATCCCAGTGTACGTACCACCACTTCATATCTAAAATAAAATCTTGTGGAAACTTCTTAAGAGGAATCTTCTGAAGGGCTTTTACATGTTTAAACTTGTACCTTCTGGCATGCTTCATTGTAACAAGGATTCACATCAGCAAATCTTATAACCCTTTTTCCAGTCTGTGGTTTCAATCTCCCATACTTCCTAGACAATCCTTCAATTATTAGCAGCTTGGTTATCTGTTTAGCAATTCCATCTCCCGATCTGTTAATCAACGACTTGGTTTCTAGGCCATTCATTTCACATCTCGGTAGAGAATTGAAGTATTTGAGCCTCAGTTTCAAGTATTGCACACCATCACTTCTTTTTATTGCAAATAACTTGAGCGCTTCATCATATAACCAACTTAAAATTATCCCTACACAGTGACTTTCATTGACGTATTTAGCCTTCAATGTTGGTTCTGGTGGAACAACATGCTTCACTTTCCACCATGACTTCACAACTTAAAACCATTTTTCCTTAGTCATTCCTGTGTGTTTATACAATAATGGAGTTTCATCTTCATTAACTTCTGGAGCGTACGCAGTAATAGGAGATGAGGGTTTAGTAACCTCAGGTTCAGTTTCTTTCTCAACTTCTTCTTGAATTCCCTCTTAACTCTCTTCAGGGACTTCATTGTTCTCTATAAACTCAACTGATATCTCGAACCTATTACTTCCTTCATAGGTAATTGCACAAGTATATTTCTCAACTTCTATCTCAACTATCTCTCCTTCTTCTAACTCAGACAAATCATCATCTTCAATCACATCAGCCTCTTCAACCTCATCCAAATTCATCAAACATTCTAACTTGTCAGCATTTTCAACATCAGAATCTTCATAAAAAGAATCATCCAATATATGAATTGCTTCCATAGTTGTATTTTTTTCAACATCTTTCTCACCAGACATGCCCACATCTTGTGTAGTTAACCCCCCCCTGAGCCTGTGATGTCAGGTTAACATTAGTGTCTTGATGCTCACCTTTATCACCAACATTAGGATCTTCGTCTTCATTGTTTTCTCTGTTGTGATCCAAAGAATGACATGCATCCTTGGTTGTCCTAGCTATCCCCCCGTGAGCGTCAAGATGATCCATTAACTGAGTCACAAGAATCTGTAGCTCAGCTAATTGTCGATTATGAAGGAGAAGCTCTTGTTGATTTTGAGAATCACTAGCCGTTAAGATATCAACCTGCCCTTATAAACACACAACCTGGGCTTCCAAACACTCAACTTTAGTTTCCAATGCTTTAATGTGGACGTCTTTATCAGCAGTAGTTGATGAATCAGGCCGTTGAGTAGACGACGGAGGGACATATTTCCCTTTGTCTAGAGCTGCTAACACCTCCTGTAATCGAGCTTCAGACACGGCAAGTGTAGCTTGAGGAGTAGAAGTAGTAGACGGTGTAGGAGTAATTATCAAAGAATTAGCAAACTCTACATCATCATTTATAGAAGTTCTCACCTTTGTAAACTTCTTGCGTGCCTTCAGTGAGTCCGGCACATAATCGAAATCGAAAGATTCGTCACGCAGAGTACGTTTTCCTAAAGTAGCATTAGGAGGAGGACCCCTAGCTGACGTACTTCTTGGTACGAATTTCTTTGTACATGTCGGAGGTGGAATTCTAGGATCCTTAGCCAACTGAGCATAGTGCTCAGGGATGAAATCAGGTTCCGTGTCAGTAGATTCAGAGTCATCTGATGCTTCACCTTAGTGAACAAGGACATCAGGACTTGCCACATCATTAAGATCTCCCTCTTGAACTTTTTCATGCTGGGGAGGAGGAGAAGGAACATTCACATTCTTAGGTTCCTGTTGAACCTCAACATTCTCAACCTCTTCATTTTCAACTTGAATATAATCTTGTTCAGCTTGAACATCTGGTTCTATAACTTGAGCAGGTTGCTCTTGTTGTACTGGTGCTTGCTGTTGTGCTTGAACCTATGCTTGTTGTTATGCTTAGGCTTGTGGTGCTGCTTACTATGGTTGTTCTTCATCAGCATTAATCCAATTATCATTCGGTGGCGCAACATAATCAGGATTGATTATGTACCCAAATAGTGGTGTAGGAACATGAATCCAAGTAGGATTTTGCTGTTTAACTTTATGACAGTCCACATATATTCTCTTGTGCATCGGTGTAAAATTCAGACTCTGCCCAACTGGCTGTAGATTTGGAATCAAGTGGTTAATAACGATCTGTAGAAATCTCGGGTACACAAAGAAACCCTGATCCTCTGGAGGAGTAATTTGAGCCACCAACTCCTTGTAGATATACAAAGCAAAATTAAATCCTTTATTCAATGTTAGAGCCACCATGGCTGATTGTAAAGAAGCCTTCAACCCATCTGTACTAGCTTTCCTCGGAGACATACACTGAATGATCACGTGCATAAAGTACCTCCACTGCCCAACCAAACCTCCCTTCCTAGCTTGAGAATCATTTGGTTTGCCTCTATAGCCCATTCGGTGGAAAAAACCAGTGATTAGAGTGTTCGGGAACATAATAGGGTCGGTATCGACACCGCCAAAATGTAGAGTTTCCCTAATAGTCTACACCGATATTACTATATCTTGATTATTGACTCGAGCACGAATACTATTTGGATCTATTGTGCAATCACGCTCAGCTGTATTCCAGAAATCCTGAATATATTGCAAGCTGATAACTGGAGATGTGGATAATGCAACATGAATCCTTAAACGGTTAAGAAAGTTGATAATTTGCTGATAATTGACCATCTCGGATAATCCCGCATTAAGCAATGCCACCTGATTATGTTTATACTCAACATGCCTATTCATGACCTACATGAGAAACGATTAGTCGTTGCACAAATAACACGATAAAACAACAAGTTCAAATATAAAAAAAGTTTCTTTGAAAAATTTCTGAAAAAAAATCCTAAGTCCGTTTGCCTACTGAAAATCCATGCACGTCTCCTAACGAGCAAGATGACCACGATCACAATGAATTACTCGATGATTCAACTATGATACGGAAGCATGAAGCGATTAAAACACAAACACGAACATAGAAGATAGATGAAACATAATCATTCGTATATAAGCGATAACGAAGTCGTCATCACAGATTTCAATACCGAAGAAGTGTACATCTCTACGTTTAAGCTCCAATACCAACTCCTAGGTGAGCTCTACCTAGGAGTGGTGACTCACTTCTCACAGAGACTCACTCCTTCTCTGTGTGCTAACACTTTAGCATGCTTACCCACAAATGAACACTTGATGTTCTATTTATAGGCAGCTGAGTCCTGCAGGCGAACTTGTCCAGAACTGCTTAGGTGAATTTACCATGTTTGCCCAAACATTCCCTTAGGCGAACTTGACATGTTCGCTACAAATACAATTAGAATTTTAACAACAGTTACAAAAACATGCTCTAACACCTACTGACCCTAAGGAGAACTTAGCAAGGTCGCTAAGGACTACATAGAGGTGAAGATAACAAGTTCGCAGGCCAAAATCCTTCTAAGTCAAAATATACAGGCGAACTTAACAAGTTCTCTAGAACAAGTTCGCCTGCGCGATTTCAAATAGGACTTGGTGAAATTTGTATGGTCCAAGTGAAATTAGCCAACAAGCAACATCACACAACACTGATTATGAAGTATTAAGCACCAATTTCATGATTAATCCATGAAAACCACCCTAAACAGTCACAGACAATATCAAACCCTAAGTTCACCCATGCAACTCATGAATCAACAGTCAAAACTATGAAATGATACCTTGAAATGAAGCGGAAACAGTAGTATAACAATAATCCAACACTAAAAAACCTACGGAATACTCAAACCAGAAGAAATCACACAAGTTCAACAAGTTCGCTCAAATATTAGGGTAAATGAACAAATTCGACAAACTGTGCTATTTATACAACACCCACAAGTTCGCTCCTCCACACGAACTTAGTAAGTTCACTTCCCAGCGAACAAGACAAGTTTGCTAGAATTCCAACACCTAGGAAAATTTTTGAATTTTTCAAATTCCAACTTCCAACCTGTTTGTTATACAATCCCGAGTATTAAAACATAAACGAGATTTCCATGGAAGTCAAGAAATAAAATCTTTTTGGAATTTTCAGAAAACGAACATATTTTTGGTTTTTCGAACTTTATGGTAAAACCACCGAAAATATTTTTGAATTTTTGTAAATGAAATAAAGCAAAAACAAATTAAAATCTTTTTGGTATATATCTGTACAAAGTGAAATGTAAACATACGAAATCACATCTTTTTGGTCAAACATCACGAGTAAGAAGATCATATCAGTTTATCTGATGAATCAAACACACATACTAGATATCAAATCCCTATCAGCTCCATGGGTAACCTATGACATTTTGTCAAGTAACTTTTCTCAAACTATCAAACAAGCAACTTTCATGAATTCTCATCATTTGAAACTTTTAAGATTATCAACTGAAACTTTTCATAACTTGTAACACTGTACAATTTCTAGACTTATTTAGAATTATCACAAAGCATGAATTGATATGCGATAAGCTTCAAAGAAAACAATATAAGATTATGACATACTTACTTATTCATACCGAATTTGCAATATACAACATGTGAATCTAAGTTATCAGTATTATATAATTTGAAACTATAAGCGTTTTTATCCCACGTTCTTGTGAGTTAAGGTACCATTTATATGAAAACAACGTGTACCCCACAAGTTATGCCAATAGAATAGTAAACTGCATTATCTTCGGGACAAATAAGACTCTTGCTAAGATTATATCAATCTCAAGGATGAAGTTACATTGTTTAGCACAGGAAAATGACAAGCAGAATCCTAAAGGATTATAAGGAATCAGATTGATTCAGAATCGAATGATTCATTGGATTGGCTTAGATGAAATTCAATGATTTAAAGTAACAGATAAAATCTTCAACATACGGTGACTATATCATCTACCATACGGTGACTGACACATCACATGTACAATGATGACCCCGAAGGACTCTGTCCTCCACATCACTATTAGCCGTATACACAGAGAACAATGCAAGCACACAAAGCAACACATATATACACATGACACTATCTGGACATGTACTACGACTCACCACCATTTACGGATCCCTTACGTGTGTAATCCAACACTTACTTAGACGTATCCTCATAACGTCTAGACATCTTACCCAACTCTTTCCGAATAGGAAGTTTTACGACACAGAAACACCATACTGACTTCTAGCCTATACTGACTTCTAGCCCATACATACTATGGACACCACATAGACTCATGCAAACACGATACGCGTCGTGTCACGAGGAAAATGACACAATACACACAGTGTTAAGCACACGACGCATGAAAACATACTAGCACCTACTTGACTCGTTAAGGAACCACGTACGGGTTCCCATGCTAACTCTCCTTATGCAACCATCACAGGTTTTTAACTAAATTCCCGACTCACCCCGACTAACTCATAAGATGACACACACAAGTCATCACAAATCTTGTTCACCCATCCTAGGGACCTTATAACGACTCTTTAGCTTCATTATTACATAATGACCTCATAAAACACTTCAAGTTAAAATCATATGTGTTCGTTTAATAAATCATGCGAGTATGTACGATAGCCCTAAAACAGTAAAACGTTTAAAAGAGGGGATTAGAAACTCACTGGTATGAAGATCTAATTCTAGCACCGTAACGGTCTCCTCATATGAGCCTGAACCTGTCAACGTATGATCACATGGTTAGAGTATGTCCTAAACATGTATCAATTACGTAGCACAAAATATAATTGGTTTCGACATTCGTCTCATATGCACCACCTTTGTCCTTGCAAAAAACCCTAATCCACGTCTCCGCTCAATCCGGGTTATCCTGGACCCGTTTAGAACCCGCATGCATCCATGCTCATGTGCCTTGCAAAACCTTAGTCCCATAGGTCACTCGTACATGAGCCGAAACCCCCCATGCACTTCCAACCTTTCCATGCAAACCCTAGGTTCGCAAAACCCTAACCGGATGCAATACCATCACCTCATCTGTCGTCCGCCGTAGTGAAACACCGCCACACCAGCCCACTTCCGTGACCGTCGACACCTTCCCTCGCCGCTATCATCGCTTCCCGTTAACCCCGAAAGCCACCACCACGTCGCCCCTCTTTCTTTCTTTCCCTCTCTCGGCCGTCGGCCTCACACCACTCCGGTCAACCATCACATGTCACCACCTCCCACGCTGTCGGCCTTCACCTACCCTCTGCTCACGCCGTCATCCACAGCCGTGGACACCGTCATCCTTACTAACCCTGTCGTCGCCCACGACTAAGCACCCCATACCCTAATCGAGTTCTCCCACTACACACTCAAACAAACATGTAACGAGAACAAGAGGATTACCTTGGCTAGCAGTGGTGTTCCCTGCTCGAACGGTCGTGAAACCTATTCTCCCGATCGTCCTCTTCCTCTCGTTTTGTTCCTGCTGTCGTGCGACTCCCCCTAGGCCGAATGGCCTAGGGTTCTCCCTTAATTTCTTATTTAAACATTCCAGGTTTACATCCGGGTCCCTGTATTCTCCTTTTTGAGCGTTTAAACCTAGGGTTATGATTAAAACGATTCACGGGTCCTCCGAGTTCCCAATTTAACTTCTCGTGCGCCAAGAACTTGTTATCTTACTCATCAAATAGAAGTTCAGATCGTTCGCCTATCCAAACCATTAACTTGAGGATTTCCGGGATGTTACACGTGTACCCCCCTTATAAGAGGATTCGTCCTCTAATCCTGTGTCGGTACAACCCATCCCCACATATCCCTCTGTTCCCAATTGTGCACCAAATCCATTTGGTGAGACTTACTGGCTTACACACTTGATAACACTGTCTTCTTGTTTACCAATACGACCACCGCCCCTGGGGTTCAAAGAAATCTGCTCCGTTGCCTGCTTTCAACTTTGGGGATTGTAGGTTTCACCTACCCATTTTCTCATCTCTCATCTCTCATCTTTCCAGCCATTAAACAAACGGCTGCCTTCCCTATTCTTGCTATCCCGAAACTTGCTAAAAGTTTCCATCCATGATTTCCTTGATTACTAACCCTTTCACGAAGGTTTCATTGTCATTGCCCTTGATAATACCTATTCACTCTTAATGTTCATAACAACATCGTACGTAGTATCTCTAGTACTACGTAGCACAATACTGCCAATTGTCCACTCACCTGTCATATTTCATTCTAGTTCACGGGCACCATTGCCCTTGTATAACCCTAATGATCTTGTCATTCCAACGGTCATCCTCCCAAGTAGGTCTTTGTTTTTCACAGACAGGAGTAATACATGCCTTACTATTATGTGTCCATCATGCTCCTCTCTTTATTCTCAAATTGCCATCTTGCGGTGATTTCTTAAACTCAAACTCACTGCCCTACCCATAAGGGCATTCTCTTTTTCCTTTTCGGACGCCCTCTAGGAGCTTGTGCAAAGCTACGATAGTCTCCATAAAATTCCTCTACCATAGTATCTCTTTACTTCATTACCATGCGATCACTGACCGCGTCTCATTTATAATTTACGAACACGAAGTCCGTCTACTCACAAGCCTCAGCTTTTCGTCGTCTCGTCCGGGGAAAACATCCCTACTTATCTGGTGTTTCACCTCGACTGAATCCTGCATATGGAACGTGTTCCATGAAGGTCCTTCTTCACCTTGTTAACTTCATGTTGAAATATTCAGCGTCATCACCTTGATCTCATTATAATCATTTCTGGTCAAGCGTCCAATTAAACGCTTTCATCATATACTCTACAGCTCCGCCCACTGGCTTTGTGCTCCGAATTCCCGAGATATAAGCATAGGCATCTCATAAGAGCACCTCACTAGTCGCCTAGAAGACGACAAAACTCCTCGCACCACCTCGATGTATCCACGTCGAGAAAATCGTCTAGATAGAAATACTATACTTGAGCACACTGACCACCCGTCCTATGCATGACCAAGCGTGTACTATAAGGACACACACCAACACACATATCTACAGAACACACTATGTCCTACACATGTACTAGTAACCCTAAACTCTTAACACATATCACGTGCACACACACAACTGCTAGGTCTGAGTAAATCTACGTGCATACAATATAACCTCGTCATTTATGGACACACGAACTCCTGAACCTTATCTCTTACTCAATACAACGGTATCCCCTGCCAAATGTCATCAAATACTCATACAGAGTTTACTCGGTCATACCCATACGGGTCGTACCCATAATTCAAGACAACACACTACTCAGTCTAGATACAAAACCTCACTCTAAACATTCATACACACAAGATATAAAATATCTTACTAAAATATCTTACTTCCCCACAGGATCAGGTCCTGAACATGTATACCTAGACATAAGGTATGTAACTACAATTTCCCAGAGGACCTCGTCCTGAACATTTATACATACTAAAGATGTATATTTAAGATTTCCCACAGGACTTCATCCTGAACAACTACACCAGGTGCAACACACCCTTTACACTTCAAACATCACCTAAACCTAACACATAGGTGACACTATCTTAAGACCGTAGACGCACACAAATAATCAAAACTTAGGTCTACATAGGTCTATTCATAAAATCTAATCAACCAAGCTCTAGCATCATATCAAAGATTACATTTAGTATGAACTCACGTTGTTCAAAAGCTAATCACATAATCACACATAATTTACACTGCACCACCAATAGCAAGCTATCACACATGCAACTATCATTAACTACGTTTTAAACCATCCCATGGTAAGATTCACTGTCAAGGTTAAAATCAAGCAATTGAAAACCAAGAACAAGTGATTCGTCACAAAAGTGTCTGAACGCCACTACTCAAAATACTCTAGTCCTCTCGTGGTAACCACCACTGCTTTAATCACTGAACAAGTCAAAGTTAACACCCACTTGTTCCTCATCGTCAGATTTCTCCAGCCATCCGTTTCCCGATTCGGTGTTGTGTCTCGAAGGCTGACTTCTTACTGCAAATGCATTTCTTCCTCTCCAACCACATCTTCTGTAAAAGGAGCTACTGAGTCCACCTCGCATAGTTGCCCTGGTATTACTGAAGCATTAGGCACCAGAAGCGCCAAGATCACCTCCTGTGCTGGTAGCTCCTACTCATCCTCAGCCGCCGGTAGAACCACCGTCAAAGGTACAGGTGCTAAGATCTGTCTTCTCTCGAAGAAAACCGTACGAACAGCAGTCGCACGTCTCGCCCGCCGTTCTCTCAACCTCCTGATGAGAGCTCCCCTCCTAATACATGTAGTCCGAATTGTCATGGCCATATGTACCTACACAAGATTGAACGCTCGAGTGATTACTATGGGCGTCAAATTCAGAATATGAGAGTAATCATAGACTGCCAAATCACGGTGATCAAATGCAATTTGGTGGTGCACATTACTGCTCGGATTCTAAACCTTCCCCATCGTGTTCACACTAGCTTTCTATCTTTCACAACCCCCGAATGCACATGCATCACACACATCTCACATATCACCACATAACAATCTAGAAAGTCATCATCTTATCACAATTTCACACCATCCAAGGTTACACACAAAATTACTAAATCATATCGACACACCAAACTATCTCACATAGTTACAATTAATGCTACTCTACATTGATCAATTCACATCATAGTCTCATTTAATCACACCACACACTTTCACGTAGTTCTACAGACTACTACAGCACATTGCACACATCATGATCCCACACGGAACCGTAAATCACTTACTCACACCAATCACTTTACCTAGCGTAACACTACACAAATGGTAAATAATAATTGCTTCTCAACTCGAAAGACGTACCTCTTGGCTCGCGGTTACTCGTGGTGGCATTCGTTTCACCGTCGTCCCATTTTCAGTTTAAGTTAAGGCATTTTATTTGTTTAAAAACACCAATTTTCTCTTAAACCTCGGCTCTGATACCAACTTGTAAGGCCCCAAACCAGGCACCCTATAGTTGGTTCTCATAACTAGTTATACTCTTTAAAAACATCTTTATGTAAACAACGGAAGTCTTTCTCAAAATAGTATTATCTTTAAACTCATTAATTTTCATAACGTTACCTGATAAATGCATGCACACCAACCCAAGTAGCCCGCTCCCAAGCCAAGGTACCCCGTATAGCAGACTCACCCGTAAAACAATCTAACGTACATACAAAGTCAGCTACACTGAGTGAGTTCTAATAGTTTAATTTAACAAAAGCCAACTCGTCTCATTTAATATTTATTTCCACTCAAGGCGCTCTGGTTTTTCTAAAATCGTTTTATAAATTGTCATCATATAGATAACCCTGTTACCTTACAATATCACGAAGGATTCACCACCCTAGACTCAACCCACCATTTTAACTCAGTAGGTCTCTCTGATATAGAACGAACTTACTATTCTGATAACTCACAACTTACCATATTTATTAACCATACACTGTTAACTCAACCAACCTCTAAACACCGACTTACCAGTCCTAACCAGGACTCTCATAAACCAATTGACTGAACAGTTGTAAACAATGTACTCAGCCCCACACAACGGTCAATCTAACTCGACACACCACATTGATTCTATCTATTTATCACAACAATACCAACTCATACACAATTAATATAACTCATTACTTGCATTCAATTTAACACATATATAAGCACACAAATACATACCTCATCACTGCACCCTCTTCAGGGTTATCCCCGTCGGGATACTCATCCTAAGCTCAGCTCCACCCTTGTTACAGGGCCCCGCCGCTAAACATAGCGACATACTCGTCATTTATGATGACTACCCAGCCACCACACGGTGACTATATCATCTACCATACGGTGACTGACACATCACATGTAGAATGATGACCCCGAAGGACTCTGTCCTCCACATCACTATTAGCCGTATACACGGACAACAATGCAAGCACACAAAGCAACGCATATATACACACGACACTACCTGGACATGTACTACGACTCACCACCATTTACGGATAACTTACATGTGTAATCCAACGCTTACTTAGACGTATCCCCACGACGTCTAGACACCTTACCCAACTTTTTTCGAATAGGAAGTTACACGACACACAAACATCATACTGACTTCTAGCCCATACATACTATGGACACCTAATAGACTCATGCAAACACGATACACGTCGTGTCACGAGGACAACGACACAATACACACAACATCAAGCAGACGACGCATGACAGCATACTAGCACCTACTTGACTCGTTATATAACCATCACAGGTTTTTAATTAAATTCCCGACTCACCCCGACTAACTCATACGATGATACACAGGCCATCACAACTCTTGTTCACCCATCCTAGGGACCCCGTAACGACTCTTTAACTTCATTATTACATAATGACCTCATAAAACACTTCAAGTTAAAATCATAACTCTTAATGTGTTCGCTTAATAAAACATGCGAGTATCTACGATAGCCCCAAAACAGTAAAACGTTTAAAAGAGGGATTATAAACTCACCAGTTTGAAGATCAAATTCTAGCACCGCAACGGTCTTCTCGTACGAGCTTGAACCTATCAACGTATGATCACATGGTTAGAGTGTGTCCTAAACATGTATCAAGTACGTATCACAAAATATAACTGGTTTCGACATTCGCCTCATCTGCACCACCTTTGTCCTTGCAAAAAACCCTAATCCATGTCTTCGCTCAATCCGGGTTATCCTGGACCCGTTTAGAACCCGCATGCATCCATGCTCACGTGCCATGCAAAACCTTAGTCCCATAGGTCACTCGTACATGAGCCGAAATCCCCCCATGCACATCCAACCTTTCCATGCAAACCCTAGGTTCGCAAAACCCTAACCGGATGCGATACCATCACCTCCTCCGCCGTCCGCCGCCGTTAAATACCACCACAGCAGCCCACTTCCGTGACCGTCGACACCTTACCTCGCCACCATCATCGCTTCCCGTTAACCCCGAAGCCACCACCACTTCGCCCCTCTTTCTTTCTTTCCCTCTCTCGGCAGTCGGCTTCACACCACTCCGGTCACCATCATCACATGTCACCACCTCCCACGTTGTCGACCTTCATCTACCCTCTGCCCACGCCATCGTCCACAGCCATGGACACCGTCATCCCTACTAACCCTGTCGTCGCCCATGGCTAAGCACCCCATACCCTAATCGAGTTCTCCCACTACACACTCAAACAATCATGTAACGAGAACAAGAGGATTACCTTGGCTAGTAGTGGAGTTCCCTGCTCGAACGGTCGTGAAACCTCTTCTCCCGATCGTCCTATTCCTCTCGTTTTGCTCCTATCGTCGTGCGACTCCCTCTAGGCCGAATGGCCAAGGGTTCTCCCTTAATATCTTATGTAAACTTTCCACCTTTACATCTGGGTCCCTGCATTCTCCTTTTTGTGCGTTTAAACCTTGGTTTATGATTAAAATGATTCACGGGTCCACCAAGTTCAAAATTTAACTTCTCGTGTGCCAAGAACTTGTTATCTTACTCATCAAATAGAAGTTCAGATTGTTCACCTATCCGAACCATTAACTTGAGGATTTCTGGGATGTTACAACCAACATCGTTCTAGCTGTTTCTACCAATGTCCCATTCTTCCGCTCAGCAACACCATTTTACCGTGGGACATATGGAGCATTGAACTCATGATGAATCCCTCTTTGAAGACAAAAGAGACTGCTATTTTTGAATTTAGACCCGTTGTTACTCCTGATCCGCCAGACCTTCTGCTTACAAAGACTTTCCAACCCTACAATAAGGAACTGAACCATCTCTGTAGTTTCATCTTTGGTTGCCGAAACTTCACCCACGAAAAGCGAGAATAATCGTTAGTCACCACCAGGCAGTAAGATTTACCACTAATGCTTTGGATACTAATTGGTCCAAAAAGATCCATATGTAAAAGCTCCAAAGGAGTATCAATTGAATTATGGCTCTTGGACTTGTGAGATTTCTGTGCTGCTTCCCCTTTTTGCATGGGACACTGTCTTCGTTCACAAAAAACTTCATCATTGCTACACCAGTCATCAATCCATTCTTCACCAAGTAATTCATCTTTCGAAAGTTGATATGAGCTAACTTTCGGTGCCAAAGAATAGAATCAGATTCAGACGCCTTCGAAAATAAACAAGTCGGAACAAAATCCGTTGTAGTAGCAATACTTATGTCAAGTACGTAAGTATCATTATTTCTAGGAGCCCTCATCAAAATCCATTCTTCCGGAAAAACGAATCCCGACTTGAGAACCAAACATTCAGAGTCATTAAAATGGAAAGAAAACTTCTTGTCGCATACTTGAGAAACACTGAGTAGATTATGCTCCATTTGCGCAGCATAATTCACTTTCTCAAATTTCAAGCTTCCATTACTTAGGGTGCCTTATCAAGTAATATAGCCTCCTTTCTTACCAGCAAAAGCAACATAGCCGCCATCAATTTATTTCACATCCTCTAGCAACAAAATATTTCCTATCAAGTTACGAGAACAACCACTATCCACATACCATGAATTGCGAATAGCCCTCCTTGGTTGTACCTGTACAAACCAGAAAAAAATTAGTTAGTCATTCAGACCCAAGCCACTGTAGTCTTGGGTTGACCGTTAGAATCAAAATAAACAACTTCACGTAATTCACAATCCACATTATCATCAACCTTCGGTTGTTGAGACAAACTAGCACCAGACGATGATTTTCTAAAACCTTTGCTTTCAAAATTAGTTTTAACATATTTAGGTTTTGAAAAATCATTATCATTTGTTGTAAAAGAATTATCTTGTTCTGATTCTAACAACTTCTTCAATCGTCTGTTTCGTCGTCGTTTTTGAGGACGAGATAATTTTTCCTCAACTTGTGAATTGTTCTTGAAACCAACATTCGGTCTCACTTCAGATGGTCTCACAACACTAGGTTTAACCACTCCTAGGTTACCAACATTCTGTTTAGGAACAACAGATTTCCTCAAAAAAGGTTTAACATTAACAAAATTTCTCTTAGGTTTAGGTACAACTTGTCTCACAAAAGTAGACTTATGCACCACTGTAGGCTTAACCTCAACAGGCCTTTTTAGAATCTGTGTCACTTGTGGAAATTTAGAACTATGTGGTTTATTGTTCACCGCTGATTTGACAGCAGGCTTAACAACTGACTGAATCTTCTCTGGTACTACATGCTTCTTCCCTTCATTCTGGTAAGAAAAATTTACCAAAATATGACCAATCTCATTACAATGAAAACAAGAACGTTTTACTTTATATTGTCTGACATAAGGAGCTTTTCTTGGACTAGCCGGACTACCAAAAGATTCAGTAGCATGAACACCTGATTGCGTTTGACAAAAAGAACTCCGAGAAGATTGAAGATGAGCAGTCTCAGATTTATCCAAATTCACTTTCTCTTTTACAAAATCCAGTGTGGTCTTATTAAAAAAATTTAGGATTTCAGAATTGATATCACCAAATTTGATAAATTCTTTTGGACCCAAAACTGGTTTTGACTGCTCAGTCTCATCTGGTTCTGTCAAAAACAACGATCACGAGTAACTTGCTTCACCACTTTTTCTTCTTCAATCTTGACCTTCTTAGGAATACCCTCAACTTTAGCTTCATCGAAGCATTCATCATCACTTTCATCCTCATACACCATGTCCTCACTAGTAACAAGGTTTACTTTTAACACGGTCTTAGGCTCTAAGTCTAAATCCTTCAGAACTTCTGGTTCAATAGTGTAATTACCATTGAATAGAGGAGGATATCCTAAACCACCTATCTGTTTACCTCCTTTAGTATTATCATTGTAATACTCAAGCAAAAATGAAGAATTTTTGTAACCCTCGAGTTTCCTATTTAGCCTTAACACCTCAGCGTGTGAACGAGACAACTCAGTATTCTTCTTCTCTAACTCTGAATATGGAATATCAATCCTAAATGCTTGTTCCTTAATCTTCGATGTAAGAGAACTGATATCCATTTTCAAAGACTCAACTCTTTCAATAAACAACTTCTCATTCTCTGTAACAGTTTGATTTGCAAAATTCAAGGATTTCATGTCACATATTAGGTTGGTATTATCATCTCTCAACCTTATAATCTTTCCCTAAAAATCAACACATGCAGAACACACATTATCACAGTTAACATCTTTTACCTTTGAAGTATCAGATGTGTCTGCCATATAAGCTTGCTCAGTAACATCTTATTGAGCCTTTGTGCTTTTAGAAACAATATTCTTACACTCAAATCTTCCTTAGTATTACTGTCATCAGAAATAGACTCCTCAGCTTTAGAACTACCAGCTTCACTAGAATTTTCTTCATCACTAGAACTTCCAGAGCTGTCATCCTCTGAAGAATCAGCAGAATGAACTTCAGCCTTGAAAGTTTGACTCACAATTCCCACAAGATCATCTAAGTGAATACCCCAATCATAGTTTTCGCCTCCTTGAACCACGAGAGTTGACGAAGAATTTCCCGAACTCTGATTGCTCTGACGGTTACCTTGAGATTGATTTTGATTCTGGCGCTCAACCTTTGACTTGTCACAATCTTTGGTAAAATGACCATAACCTTGATAGTTATAGCATCGAACCTTAGACTTATCAAATCCCAACCTTGACTTGTTGTTTGCACCAATAAACTTCCTCCCATTCTTTTTAAGAAACTCTTTGGCTTGACGCATAAGCATAACCATATTGCACTGAATATTCATTTCTTCCAAGTCAATTGGATCAATCTGTTTGAAGTCTTCTTCAATGATCTCAGGATCAACTATCTTGCCACCCACAAAGTTTTCATATGATTACAAGAATGATGAAAATAATGCCATGTAATCTTCAACCACTTTAGCATTAACAGAATGAGAACAATTTGTCTGAGATCCAGATCCAGAGGAATTTGATGTTGTTGCAAAAAAACCAGAATGACAAGTTGAACTCGAACCATTCTCAGAATGAGATTCTTTACCATCACCAGAAAATAATGCAAAACCAGCACCAGACTTAGATGAAGTCTTAGCAAAATACATTGCTGCATCTTGAAGATGTTCCATGTTCGTTTCCTTCTTTTTCAAATTAAGATCTTAAGCTTGAAGTTTACCCAGAACATCTTCCAACGACATAGATTTAAATCTGGCACTCTCTTATCAATACCGAATATTCATCAAACTTTGATGGTAATGCATCTAGAAACTTCTCATTGATCTCTTCAGTATCAAAAGAAATCTCCGCACTCACTAATTCACTGAGTAAATGATAAAGTCTTGTAGTCAATTCATCCAACGATTCGTTCTGAAAATGTTTAAAGACCAAAAATTTCTTCTTCAACAGTTCTTTATGACTTTTTTTCACATCCACATTGCCTTCATATATCTATTGTAAACCTTCCCAAAGAGACTTTGCTGACTTAAATTGCTTGAAACCATGAAAGATCTCCTTAGGTAGTGACATAGAATTACATGCTACCTCTTTCTTCTCACGATCATAAATAATTTTCTCTTCAACAGTCAATCCAGAAACCGATTTAGGACAATCATTTTGACCCATGAATGAATAAGTAGGATGTTCATATCCCTCTAGAATAGGTATCCACAAACTTGTATCGGTAAACGCACAAATTGGTCAAAGCGATCCTTTCGGTTAGAATAATCTGTTATGTTCATCAGCTTAGGCGGTTTATGTGAAGTACCAATCTCGTTGTCGTAGTTAAACATGTTTGTAACCTGCACCATGTTAGTCATAATTGCAAAAACAACAGAAAGATTAGCACAAAAATAAGTAATAGTGAAACGACAAAGATCGCTAGCGAACTTGATAAGTTCACTGAAATACCCAAGAATAACACCTAGTGAACTTAGTAAGTTCACCTGATACAAGCACTAGGCGAACTTGTTATGTTCGCTGAAATCACAAGTAAACTCATAAATAGACAAGTGAAGATTCTCCAAGAGAATTTGATAAGTTCGCCTAACACAGAATAAGCGAAGATGACAAGTTCGCCTTCACAAGTTCGCCTGTAACTGAATCAGCAAGTTCGCCAAAAATAGCTGAATGTCCAGGAAGAAATAACTCAGCAATCCAACGAACTTGAACCTTTGAAAATCATCATATCTCACTGATTTGATGGAAATTGAAGAAATTGATCCGTAGGAATCTAATATGGATGAAAAGGAACAATCTTATCTGATCAAAACTTGCAAATTCACTCCAAAACCAATCTAATCAATTCAAAAACCCATCCAAACATTCAAGAACTCCATAAATTCTGAAAACTCTTTAAAACATGATCTCTATATGTCAAATCAATACGTAAACGCCACAAGTCGGTTTCTAAACAAGAGCAAAAGCTCTGATACCACTTGTAGGTCCCACCGGGGCTGCTACGGATCTGCTAGACGAGTGACACGACACGGTGACGAAGTGCAGAATCCATCGTCAACATGTATACGTGATGTGCGTGTAGATATAGTAAATATTATATAATAATATTTATAGATTTTGGTTTCACGAGATTAGGTTTTAAATTTATATAATAAAATGATAGTTACTTTAAACTTAAACACACACAATAGGCAAGTGTACCTATCAAAGCGTAATATAGTTTAGGTAAGAACCAATTATCGAACCAATAGACACGGTCGAGTTCCAATAGTTAACTTTTGTTAGTGTTTAGCCGGTTTAATTTGTGAGTGAGTTTTGTATGCTTGTGAAGCATAAAAGTAAATGACTGAAAAGTAAATGACGGTAAAGTAAATGATAGAAAACTAAAAACGTGCGTGAAGTGTGTAACATAAATGTGAATAACAGAATAGTAAATAGTAGGAAAGTAAATATCTCGGAAATGATCAGGTCACGAAGAGTATTGCTTTGGGCTTCGAATCCGCTTGGTATATGATAATTTTAAGTTGACTAATCCGGTGGTATGACTAATACAAACATGTGACCCGGGACACCGCTAGAGCCTCATTCTCATAATATTTAATTCATGAATTATAATCTTTAATAATAAAATGGTATTGATTCCCGCTAGGGACAACGTTACCCTCAACCCTTTGAATGTTATCTCCAGGCTGGTTTAGGACATCGAACTTAAATGCTTAATTATTATTATTAAAAATGTTATCAGAATTTGCTCACCGGGAGGCGGTGCAACAATGGGACCATGTATAAATACGTACCGTTCCCAACATGAGTTCACCAATTCTTGGTCTCATAACAAGTTTGTATAAAGACGTACGATCTTATTAATATTAACCAAGCCTTGACTTATCAAGATCCACTTGTTTAAAGACGTACAAGCATCAAAAGAAGTTTGATTAAAAAGGTTTTACGGTGTTACGCTTTAA
Organism: Smallanthus sonchifolius; assembly: GCA_023525975.1. Taxonomy (NCBI): domain Eukaryota; kingdom Viridiplantae; phylum Streptophyta; class Magnoliopsida; order Asterales; family Asteraceae; genus Smallanthus; species Smallanthus sonchifolius. The sequence goes on along the minus strand of CM042033.1, from coordinate 54,029,586 downwards.
AATCAAGAACAATCACAAGTGCAAAGACGGATTTAGATAATAATAAAAAGCCCACCTAGAAGGTGGTTTTAAGAGCGAATAACTAAAGTCATAAACATACCACTAGATTAATATGTTAAACATTAACATGCACCAAACTTCATCTTCACCCCAGGAATACAAAGAGTTTAGCCACGAATGGCCATACTAACTAGCGTAACGCTGAGTTTCGTAGGCTCCCCTATTGCAGAACGAAGAGGAGGAGCTTCTCCACTCTCTACTCTAACTACGATAATACTCTCTCTGGATAGTGTTTCTTTGCTTCTTCAGGTGTGTGGAATGAAGAACCCAAGCCTCCTATTTATAGGCCTAGGAAAGAGCAATGCACGGCCGTGCATTGGATTGCACGGGCGTGCAAACACCTAGGTAATAATAGGGTACGAGTGACAGTGTACTGGGAGCCGTGGGGAGCAAGAGAGGGCAATGTATGCCCGTGTATTGGGATGCATGGTCGTGCATCCCCCCCTGCAACCCACTTTTGTCTTTTAGCTGCTGGTTGACTCTTGTTAACCTATTTTGACTTCTTGGGGGTTAAAGCTCAAGAATAATCCTTCTAGAAGCTTGGTTTCTTGGCGTTTTTGATAGATTTCATCTTGATTTATATTTAGAACACCGAATAACTAGCAATTATAAAATATAAACGTTTTAAGTATCAATTGCAAGGTTATTAATCAATTAATACCATAATATGAAGATTATTATGCATGCAAAACATGTATAAATGATGGCACATCAATACGTATAGATGACAATCAATGGTATAAACACACAAGGTAAATAACTTCCCAATTTTATTGCTCAAAACTCAATTTTTACAGAATCAAAACTTTGTGTCTCTCTGTCTCTCTCTCTAGTTCTAACTTGCAAACACAACTATTTATACTGATCTAAAATTCCACAGGCGAACTTGTCAAGTTCGCCACATATGGCCTAGTCGAACTTGACAAGTTCGCCTATTACAAAAATTGTAAACAAAACATTACAACTCAAAGTACATATACAAAGACCTATACTATTATAAGTAGAGTCTTCAAGCTAGTTGTCACAAACATGCTCCAACAACTTGATAGTCTCAAATCACTCATGACGACACTAGTTAGTGTCGCCAACATTGTGTCGCCGAATGGAATAACACGTGTTCCAATCATTGGCGAACCCTGGGAGACGTGTATCGTCATCCTCGACTAGTGTCGCCACATGAAATAGTGTCGTCACTTGAAGAACTTCATTTTCAGACCCGTTTTTACCCCAAGTTCATAACTTTTGACGTCCAAACCATTTGTTTAACTCCCATGAGCACATATCTAGGCTTTATACCCCTTCTTACACGTAAAAACCTTGTCTTTGGGGATCAAAACCCTAGTTTTACCCCAAAACCCATTTAGACTGAAAACAAAGGGTTTAGGTTGGATTCTTACATCAAAAACAGTCGTTTCTTCTTCACTAACACTAGAGAGACGATTTGAAGCCAACCTTGAAGCAAAATTCTCAACTTCTGGACTTTCTCTCTTTCTCTAGCCAAATTTGAATAGATATGTGGAATGAATTTGATGAGGAGAAGTCTAGGGTTAAGGAGGTATCCATATGGGCCAAGTCCATCATTCCTAAGCCCACCCTCACTTTATTTCCTTGCTCAATTCATTCGACCCATTTACACGTGTCGGGTTTTCGGGATGTTACAACTCTACCCACCCTATAAAAGGTTTTGTCCTTGAAACCTGTTACAAGTCGTATAGTTGTGTGTACGACTCCTTCATCTCGTCCTCCTTTTCCCATGTGGCATCCAAACCCCGTCGGTGTTTCCACTGTACCTTAACTAATCGAATCACTTTATTTCGTAGTTGTTTTTTCTTTTCTATGCATTATGACCACGAGTTCTTCAATATAATTTAGACGGTGATCAACCTCGATGTCTGATAGCGGCACGTGGGCTGTGTCATCAGCCAAACACTTGCCCAAGTGTGACACGTGGAAAGTAGGATGAATCCCACTTAGCTCATCAGGTAGATCTAGTCTATACGTAACTTCCCCTACCCGTGCCAAAATTTTAAACGGTCCAACGAACCTCGGACTCAGCTTCTCCCTTTTCCGAAAACGGATTATCCCTTTCCATGGAGATACTTTAAGTAATACAAGATCTCTGACCTAGAATTCGAGGGATCTCCATTTCTTATCAGCGTAAGATTTCTATCTGTCTTGCTAGACTTCATTGTTGCCTTAATTTGATCAAATTCATTGGATGTAGCTTTGAAAACTTCCAAACTCCCAAATTCCTTCTGACCAATTTCTTACAAACATAACGGAGTCCTACATTGCCACCCAAACATCTTGAAGGGCGGCATGACTATCGACAAGTGATAACTGTTGTTGTTAGAGAACTCTGATAGCGGTAGATGACTGTCCCAACATCCACCGAAATCGATGATACAGGCACGAAGCATGTCGTACAGTGTCCGAATGGTCCTAGAAACTTCTTCCAAAATTGTGAAGTAAACCGCGTATCCCTGTCCGAGGCAATAGACACCGGCACACCATGATCAGCTTCAACTTCCTTTTTAAATACTTTCGCCAACTGTTCGGATGAGAACTTTTCACGTATTGGCAAAAAGTGAGCGCTCTTTGTCGGTCGGTCCACAATCATCTAGATGGTGTCAAAATATTTAGCTGTGCAAGCTAGCTTGGTAATGAAGTCCATCATGATGTGTTCCCATTTCCACTCCGGTATCTCCAAAGGTTGGGTCTTACCGCAGGGCTTCTGGTGCTCGGCCTTTACTTGCAAACAAGTCAGACACTTGCTTACATAGGAGGTTACATCATTCTTCATGCCCGACAACCAATAATTATTCTTCAAGTCTTGATACATCTTTGTGGTGCTTGGATGTATAGAATAACGAGACTTATGGGCTTCGTCAAGGATTTTGGCTCTAAGCTCGCCTTCCTAGGGTATCCAGATCCAACCAAATCGAGTCCGTACACCGAGGGTGTTAAGCTCCAGTGACTCTTTTTGACCAACCATCCTCTCCTTCTTTATGTTTTCTAGTTTAAGCGCTTCAATTTGTGCCTTTCCAATCTCGGTCATAAGATCAGGCCTCACCACTAATTGGCATTCTTTCACTCTGATTGGAGATGGTCTCTCCTTTTGGCTCAGCGTCAGCCACCAAGTTTGCCTTCCCCGAGTGATACAAGAGCTCGCTGTTGTGATCGTTCAACAACTCCAACCAACGCCTTTGTCTCATATTCAACTCATTCCGTTTAAAGAAATACTTCAGACTCTTGTGATCGGAGTAGATGGTGCACTTAACCACGTCGAGGTAATGCCTCCAGATCTTTATTGCAAAGATAACTGTCGCGAGCTCTAGGTCGTGAGTCGGGTAGTTGACTTCGTGAGTCTTAAGTTAACGTGACGCATACGCAATCACCTTTCCTCGTTGCATCAACATGCAACCCAATCCCAGATTAGAAGCATCGGAATAGACCACTAAGACTTCATTGTTCTTGGGCAGGGCTAATATCGGTGCTTGAGTCAACTTCTCCTTTAAATCTTTAAACGCATTTGACCGAACCGGACCCCATTCATACTTGACCTCTTTCCTCGTTAACTTCGTCAGAGGTGAGGCTATTCTCGATAAATCTTGTATGAATCTCCAATAGTAGCCTGTCAATCCTAGAAAACTTCGTATTTCAGTCGTCGTCTTCGGGATGTCCCATTCCTTCACTGTTAAAATCTTCGCAGGGTCAACCATAATGTAGTTCTTCTAGATAATGTGACATAGGAAATGAACTTCCCTAAGCTAGAACGTGCACTTGGAAAAATTGGCATACAACTTCTCATCCTTCAGACTATCTAGTACTTCTCGCAGGTGACAGGCATGATCGCCTTCACTCCTTGAGTAGATGAGGATATCATCTATGAATACTATCACCGACCGATCTAGCATCGGACGAAAAACTCTGCTCTTCAAATCCATGAAAGCTGCGGGGGCATTTGTCAAGCCGAAGGACATCACGAGAAACACATAGTGTCCATACCGTGTGCGAAATGCGGTCTTCGGTATATCATCCTCCCTTAACTTCAATTGACTATATCCCGACCATTAATCAACCTTCGAGAACCAACTCACGCCTTGCAGCTGGGCAAACATGTAATATCCGAGATCTTCCGTCATATAATTTCCTAAACTGTTGCACGTATTTAGCACTTGAAACTCCATAAAAACTATATTCTTGAAAAATATTAATATAACTATATATGAAATTTATTTAAGAGTACATATATACCTTATGAATAAATGGTATTAAAAAAACTTTACGGGTTTATAACTATACAAATAAAATAATAAAATCACTCTAAAACACTTAAACTTGAAAAGTATAATTTTGTTATAAAAATTATAAAATAATAAGGTATAAAACTTATTTTAAAATAAATAAGTTATGGAACTTAGAAATTATTTTATAAATATATAAAATAATAAAACTTATTTAGACTAATAAAAAAATAGATATATATATATATATATATGTTTTAAAAGTCTCAGGGACTAAAATTGCCATCCTGAAAACTTATTTTAAACTCAAATCTAAGTTTATACATGAGATGATAAAAGAGGGAAACTACAGGGACCGAATCTGCAATTTATCCAAACTTTCAGTTTGGAAACAGGTTCCAAGTTCGAGTCCCGCGTAGTCCCGGTTCCACCCATGCCTTTTTGAAATCGCAAAATCGGCTAGATTCGTTGAACCTCGGGCATCCCCTCGCGCATGCGACCCTGTCCCGAGGTGTGTCGACACTCAATTCAAACCAAAATCACGCGTAAACCCGAATTAAACTCGTTCGACCCAACCGAAACCATCCCACCTAATTCGACATTTAATAGCATAATCGGGTATAAATACCAACGGGAACACATCCAAGACAACACACCAAACCTCTCTATACTCTCAATTTCATTGAATTGAACCTGCATCTTCGAATTCGGAACAGAAGTCAGTCGCGTCGGTTTTTCATCTCGTTCTCGCTCGACTCGCCACCGTTTCAGGTAATTCCAAATACCATAATCGTCGTTTTCATGATTGGAACAAAAGCCCTCTGTCAAATCGCTATGACAGAGGGTTAATCGAGGTGTATTTGGCAGGGATCGATTCTAGGGTTCATGAGGGGAAGGGGCGCGATTTGAGAAGCTGTTTAAATATTTCTTTTCTGTGCTATAAACCAACGAGACCCGTAGTCGGGATGGTTTAAGCGTGTGTGTGTCTGTGAACCGTGCGACCCGGGTTCGAATCCTGTTAGCCCAGTTTTGCTTTTTATTCATTTTTTTAGCCTTTTTAACAACAGATTTAAACTTGAAAATTTTTTATAAATTCTGTAAAACTTTTGTAAACTTGAATCTAAATTTTATTTATACTTTTATATTCCAGAACTATTTTTAATTTATTAAACTTAGCTTAAACTCATAATATTTAATTCTTTAAAAATAGTTTTTTTTTAAATAATTAAAAGCTATAAACTTTATAAAACTCATGTTCTGCAACAGAAATGATTTTTATCGTTTTTACTGAATTGTCTAAGTTTACATAATTATTTTTGTAAACTTACAAGCTTTATAAAAACAAAAAAAAAGGATTCTAAATAAATTACAAACTTATTCATTTTAACTTGTGAGTTTTATAGACATAAACTTATTTAAATTAAAAACATGAGAAATAAAAAAAATACTTTATTTCTTAAATAAACTTACACACTCAATAAAACTAAATAAAAACTATAAGCAATTATAAACTTATAAACTTTATTTAAATACTTTGAGAAACTTTATTCAAAATAATTATAAACTTTAAAGAATTATAATTTAAAGTATAAATATTATAAGAAATCCTATTTTACTAAACTTATAGAAACTTGACATTTATTTAAACTTATAAACATTATTTATTACAAGGTAATTTGTAAAATAAATGTCTAAAACCTGAAAACCTAAATGATTTATTTTGTTTATTCTTATAGATATCTATTTATTCTTAAATATTTATTTATTAAGCCTTGATAAAAAAATTATTCTTTAGATAATTGTTGCTAATCTTTAATAAATAGTTAGTCTTACAATTATCTATTGTTACAACCTTACTTGTGGAATACTTAGAAAACTATTTCGATTATTACCTAACATATGTAATTAATAGTAGTAATACTTTTGAATAAATATTTTAATTATTCTAAACTATAAACTTATTAAACTTCGATATTCAAGTTTTGCGTCATTCATTTAAAACCTTTACTTTAAACTTGATTTTATAAACGCAAATCATTCCCGTCTCCCATTGGAAACCTAGTCAAATCCTGAAATCTTAGAATTCTTGTCTTAGAATTATAGAAATAAACTTGAAACTTTAGACTTATATTCTTAGGCTTATTATGAGGATATTCTCCCTCAAAGTCTTGCAAACTTACTCTCGTCGGATACTCTTCGTCCAAACCAAGTGAGTATACTTAGCCCTTTTTCCTTTCTATACTTTTGGGGTGAAACATGTTCCAAAAACTTTAAACTTATACAATTCTTGTACAACTATGACTAGATGCTTATTTTTATGTTAAACTTGAGACTTGTATGCTTAGATTAAACTTAAAACTAGCACATTCATTAACTTTGATCACGCCTATGGTAACAATGATAGATATATTGCATTTGACAAATCCACCTTGATTGATTGACCCTTCGGGGGGAGCCCTTGGTGATTGTTACTGAATTAAACTTTAAACTTGAGACTTATAAGGGTAACCTGCGGGTTATGCCTAAACTTGGTTGGAGGGTTAAAGTGCACAATGTTTAAGATACTTGTTCTCATACTTACATTATAGAATGCATATATCATAGTGAATTGTAATTCTTCTCAAATACTTGTTAAACTGTGTCAAAACCTTTGTATCTCACCAACTATTTTGTAGTTGACAGATTCTTTCACATGTTTCAGGTTCTACATCATGAGACTTATTTGTGATCACATAGGATGCTTTGGACCTAGACTACTTATCAATTAAACGTTGTATTCTTGTTATGTTTCCTTGTATTGAATCTTAAATTATTTATTAATGAAATATTGAAACTTTAATAGTCAACCTTGTGCTATTGAACAACCGCGTCCGCCCCGACGTATAATCCGTCGTCGGTTGGGGTGTGACAGATTGGTATCAGAGCCTTGGTTATAGGGAATTAGGTTATTAGACACATGACCTAGACTATTACTTAGGAGACCCAAACATGAGTTATCTCATGTCCTTTACTAGGAATTCTCTCCTCATTCTATTATTAAATCTTATACGTGAACGCTTGGAGATTCTACGTTTCTACTTACCTACGTGCTACAAGAGTCTACTACGTCGAGGATACATTCGTAGGCTTTAAGTCTAATCCCCTAAATAAATTCTCGTCAAGAGTATTTAGGTTCTAGACAATGTATGAGAACTTGTGCGGACCGGAAGGGTGGATACCTGTATTCTGGGAAATTCTGTCAAGGAAAGCATTTCGTACAAATCCAAATCATCCATTGGACCCGTATGCTTTCCTGGGAATTCCTGGGATGAGTATCCACTTATAGGAATGCATGACTTCTCTAAACATTAGTGAGCCTAGATCTCTCTTGATATGTCAAAGTACTTACTTAGTGATATGCACTAAATGAGTACCATCTCAAATACTATACACTTCATAAATTCATGATTCAAAAACTTTCCTTTATAACCTTTATTCTATGATTCTTAAGTCCCGTCTTGCCACATGACAACATGCTTACTCGTCATGACCTAAAGGAGTTACCTTCAAGGAGAAATTCTTACGAGATTATACTTAAAAAAAAACTACATACATAAACTTATATTTATGCAAATACTACCGAATAAGCTTCATGATCGTTGTAATACAACCCTTAGAACTATGTATTACCCTACAAATTCTTCTACAAAACTTCATTATTTTATAAATATGACACCTAAGAGGTAACCCTTGTATTTTTACCTTACCTCCTTAGCACTTAACCAAGTTTCATTTGATAACTAACTCAAGACATTTATACATCTCAAAACTTTCATACGCCCTTAAACTTCACGATCCTTGTAATACTAGCACATTTAAAACCATGTATTACCCTACAAATTCTTTTACAAACTTCATTATTTTATAAACTTGGCACATAAGGGGAAACCTTGTGTCTCATTTCATTTTTTCGTCACTCAAGCAAACTTCATTCTATGACTAACTCAAAACTTTGTTACACTTTTATATACCTCAAAACCTTCATACGTCCTTAAAACTTACACATCACCGTTTCTTGTAAACAAAACTTAACGTCTTTTAAACCTAAAGTACATTAACAAATGGATTAGTAACCTGATCGTTTTCCCACAAAAGAAGAAGCCTACTATAGAATAAACAAGCTCCACGTCTAAGACTCTCAGCCCACAATGAACCTCGACATAGTACCATAAAACCTAAACATCGGTGACAATAACTAAAAAGTTGTAGACTCATGAGGAAATTCTGGCTAGGAAAATAGGGTACATAAGAGAGTCCTCGTGACCCACCCCTTCTTCCGGGAATTCTCTTCGTTAGCCCATCAACTTCCAATTAAAACTATTTTTGAAAATATTACTGTGATAACTCAGTATTATGAATAAAAAAACCTTTTGAACATATTAAATCAACTTACTTACACACTTTAATTCTCCGTTTAAATTGTATTATGTAAGGGCTAGAAGTCCCAATTTTGAAACATTTAACGAAAGTTATTTTGAAATTTATCTTGTTATCACTTACTAGCTTGACTTTCCTTCTAGCACTACGAACTTAACACTTCTACCCAAACACTTTCGTCAAGAGTAGCTCACGTTAGTACTTGAGATAATTAACAACGTTGCATTAAACTATAAAAATCCTAAGTGACACACGCATACTTGAAGAATAAACTTTGAACAAACCTTCTAATTCGTAAGCACTCTTTTAAAACAACTCGACTTACGAACCACTGCCGTAATCAACTATGATCCTTACCCCTTATATAGACTTCACACTTCTAAACTTGACCAACTTTTCGTTTGACAATCATACATACCTTATTATGAGTCCTACTTATACTACTTATCATTGCCTAACTCGTCGTTTTTGAACATCTTAATTACATTCTATACAAAAGAACACTAATATGAAACAAGATAAATCAACTGTAAACACACTATCATAAACCTTATCAAAAAAAATTTCCTGTTACCCTATGCTAGGAAACTTTCCTCATTCAACCCTTGTCACATAAAAGATTTGCTATGAATCACAACGGAAACTAAAAGCTTAAATGCACGTTATTAAGAAAATTAAACTTCGTATACACAACCATGAGGTCAGAAACTTTTGAGTCATGCAAAAACTTATACAAATACTCAAACCCGTATTCTTAAAACTAAACATGATCAATAAAGGATCATGTAAAGCTTAATATTGAAACTTGAAATCAACTGACTTATCCTACTTTCAAACTCATACTTGAATTCTTAGTCTTGAAAACTTTTCGTGTTCGTCTCAACTAAACCTTATAAGACTTGATAAACGTACATTCCAAATACACGAGAAAACTTCACTCTTGATACTAGAAACTAGCAAGAAGAAGGACATTACTCTCTCTTTAGCAGAGTACTTCCCCTGACTCCTTACAAAACCAAACATCGGAAATCCACCTACCCTTCTGAACGACTCGAATCTTTTGTGAGAGAGCGTATAACGGTTAATCCTGTTCCAAACGCTGTCCCACACCGCTCTTGAATACTAGAGTATTTAGATAATCGCTTTATACTCAAAACGTAATCGTATATTTCTATACACTGAAGCTAAACTAAAAGAATTTAAACTATTCTATGTTTGACGTACTCTTGTTCAAACACAATTTAAACTATTCTATGTTTGACGTATTCTTGTTCAAACACAATTTAAACTATTCTATGTTTGACGCATTCTTGTTCAAACACAATTTAAACTATTCTATGTTTGACGTATTCTTGTTCAAACACAATTTAAGCTACTCCATGTTTGACGTATTTTTGTTCAAACATGATGAACGTATAAGACTTTTGAACTACTCAAAGTTTGACGTATTCTTGATCAAACACGAGGAAAGTGTAAAGACTTTAAACTACTCAATATTTGATGTATTCTTATTCAAACACGAGGAAACTTTGAAACTCTAATTCTTGTCACATTCTTTTCTCTTTAATTATTGAATAACGTTTCTCTCTAAAGGGACTCGTTAATCAATGATCACTCTTACGTGGAAACACTAGTCATGAGTTAAACAAATTCTTGTACTCTTTCTTGATCCACACACAAACAGAAGGACCTATGCGGACTATGCGACGATTTAAATGCTTGCGGGTGCACACGTAAGTATGAAAACCGGCGTATGGGAAGACATAGTGAACTCTGTCGTGTACTATGATCTAATACTTATGGTAAAAGGTAGCCACGGAACTTAGGTACCGTAGAAAATCCTTAGACGTATTAGTCTACAAACTCACCACTCTGAGTGATGCATCCCACTTTAAATCTTGAATGGAAATTCAGCAGTTACTCTCTCAAAATGCATTCCTGAAAACAGATCTTCATATATGTTTCAATGAGACTATGTGCCTCTTAGGGAAACTCTGGGCAACCCTAGACTTTGAAAACTTAGAAACTTGAGCGAAATCTTATTCCTGTCATTTCATCTCATTTAAAACCCTAAACGTAACCCAGGTTTGCTTATCTTTCTCATCTTCCTTGAGCGTATTACGAACTTAAATCCTGGATTAGATCCTTCTACTTTAATTTCGGGACAAAATTTCTTAAAGTAGGGGAGACTGTAATATCCGAGATCTTCCGTCATATAATTTCCTAAACTGTTGCACGTATTCAGCACTTTAAACTCCATAAAAACTATATTCTTGAAAAATATTAATATAACTATATATGAGATTTATTTAAGAGTACATATATACCTTATGAATAAATGGTATTAAAAAAACTTTACGGGTTTATAACTATACAAATAAAATAATAAAATCACTCTAAAACACTTAAACTTGAAAAGTATAATTTTGTTATAAAAATTATAAAATAATAAGGTATAAAACTTATTTTAAAATAAATAAGTTATGGAACTTAGAAATTATTTTATAAATATATAAAATAATAAAACTTATTTAGACTTATAAAAATATATATATATATATATATATATATATGTTTTAAAAGTCTCAGGGACTAAAATTGCCACCCTGAAAACTTATTTTAAACTCAAATCTAAGTTTATACATGAGATGATAAAAGAGGGAAACTACAGGGACCGAATCTGCAATTTATCCAAACTTTCAGTTTGGAAACAGGTTCCAAGTTCGAGTCCCGCGCAGTCCCGGTTCCACCCATGCCTTTTCGAAATCGCAAAAGCGGCTAGATTCGTTGAACCTCGGGCATCCCCTCGCGCATGCGACCCTGTCCCGAGGTGTGTCGACACTCGATTCAGACCAAAATCACGCGTAAACCCGAATTAAACTCGTTCGACCCAACCGAAACCATCCCACCTAATTCGACATTTAATAGCATAATCGGGTAAAAATACCAACGGGAACACATCCAAGACAACACACCAAACCTCTCTATACTCTCAATTTCATTGAATTGAACCTGCATCTTCTAATTTGGAACAGAAGTCAGTCGCGTCGGTTTTTCATCTCGTTCTCGCTCGACTCGCCACCGTTTCAGGTAATTCCAAATACCATAATCGTCGTTTTCATGATAGGAACAAAAGCCCTCTGTCAAATCGCTATGACAGAGGGTTAATCGAGGTGTATTTGGCAGGGATCGATTCTAGGGTTCATGAAGGGAAGGGGCGCAATTTGAGAAGCTGTTTAAATATTTCTTTTCTGTGTTATAAACCAACGAGACCCGTAGTCGGGATGGTTTAAGCGTGTGTGTGTCTGTGAACCGGGCGACCCGGGTTCGAATCCGGTTAGCCCAGTTTTGCTTTTTATTAATTTTTTTTAGCCTTTTTAACAACAAATTTAAACTTGAAAATTTTTTATAAATTTTGTAAAACTTTTGTAAACTTGAATCTAAATTTTATTTATACTTTTATATTCCAGAACTATTTTTAATTTATTAAACTTAGCTTAAACTCAAAATAATTAATTCTTTAAAAATAGTTTTTTTTAATACTTAAAAGCTATAAACTTTATAAAACTCATGTTCTGCAACAGAAATGATTTTTATCGTTTTTACTGAATTGTCTAAGTTTACTTAATTATTTTTGTAAACTTACAAGCTTTATAAAAACAAAAAAAAGGATTCTAAATAAATTACAAACTTATTCATTTTAACTTGTGAGTTTTATAGACATAAACTTATTTAAATTAAAAACATGAGAAATAAAAAAAATACTTTATTTCTTAAATAAACTTACACACTCAATAAAACTAAATAAAAACTATAAGCAATTATAAACTTATAAACTTTATTTAAATACTTTGAGAAACTTTATTCAAAATAATTATAAACTTTAAAGAATTATAATTTAAAGTATAAATATTATAAGAAATCCTATTTTACTAAACTTATAGAAACTTGACATTTATTTAAACTTATAAACATTATTTATTACAAGGTAATTTGTAAAATAAATGTTTAATACCTGAAAACCTAAATGATTTATTTTGTTTATTCTTATAGATATCTATTTATTCTTAAATATTTATTTATTAAGCCTTGATAAAAAAATTATTCTTTAGATAATTGTTGCTAATCTTTAATAAATAGTTAGTCTTACACTTATCTATTGTTACAACCTTACTTGTGGAATACTTAGAAAACTATTTCGATTATTACCTAACATATGTAATTAATAGTAGTAAAACTTTTGAATAAATATTTTAATTATTCTAAACTATAAACTTATTAAACTTCGATATTCAAGTTTTGCGTCATTCATTTAAAACCTTTACTTTAAACTTGATTTTATAAACGCAAATCATTCCCGTCTCCCATTGGAACCCTAGTCAAATCCTGAAATCTTAGAATTCTTGTCTTAGACTTATAGAAATAAACTTGAAACTTTAGACTTATATTCTTAGGCTTATTGTGAGGATATTCTCCCTCAAAGTCTTGCAAACTTACTCTCGTCGGATACTCTTCGTCCAAACCAAGTGAGTATACTTAGCCCCTTTTTCCTTTCTAAACTTTTCGGGTGAAACATGTTCCAAAAACTTTAAACTTATACAATTCTTGTACAACTATGACTAGATGCTTATTCTTATGTTAAACTTGAGACTTGTATGCTTAGATTAAACTTAAAACTAGCACATTCATTAACTTTGATCAAGCCTATGGCAACAATGATATATCTATTGCATTTAACCAATCCACCTTGATTGATTGACCCTTCGGGGGGAGCCCTTGGTGATTGTTACTGAATTAAACTTTAAACTTGAGACTTATAAGGGTAACCTGCGGGTTATGCCTAAACTTGGTTGGAGGGTTGAAGTGCACAATGTTTAAGATATTGTTCTCATACTTACATTATAGAATGCATATATCATAGTGAATTGTAATTCTTCTCAAATACTTGTTAAACTGTGTCAAAACCTTTGTATCTCACCAACTATTTTGTAGTTGACAGATTCTTTTACATGTTTCAAGTTCTACATCATGAGACTTATTTGTGATCACATAGGATGCTTTGGACCTAGACTACTTATCAATTAAACGTTGTATTCTTGTTATGTTTCCTTGTATTGAATCTTAAATTATTTATTAATAAAATATTGAAACTTTAATAGTCAACCTTGTGCTATTGAACAACCGCGTCCGGCCCGACGTATAATCCGCCGTCGGTTGGGGTGTGACAAAACAAGTTATCGATTCTAGGTAGCGGGTATCTATTCTTTACTGTTCGTTTATTCAGTTATCTGTAATCGATGCACATCCTCATAGACCCATCTTTATTCTTTATTAATAGAATCGGAGCTCCCCAAGGTGAAATGCTCGGTCGTATGAAACCTTTATGAAGTAGTTCTTCCAATTGCGTCATCAACTATTTCATCTCAAGTGGTGCTAGTCGGTATGGTGCTTTCACAGCAGGCTGGGCACCAGGTGTTAAATCAGTCTGGAACTTTATCTCCCGATCAGGCGGCACTCCAGGCAAGTCCTCTAGGAACACCTCCGAATAGTTACACACCATGGGTACATCGTTCAGTTCCATCACCTCTTTATCTTTATCAATCACATACACTAGACAAGCCTCACATCTGTGCCTTATATAACTTTCTGTCGTGATCATCTAAATGACGTTTGGCCTCGGGATATCTCTATCCCCATAAATCATGACTTCGCTACCATCAGGAGCCTTGAGTTAGATATCCTTTCATTTACAGACAATTCATGCCTCTTAGCAACTCTCCAATCCATTCCCAGTACCACATCAAACCCTCCTAAAGTTATGACAAACAAACTAGCAGGGAACCTATGGTCACCTATCTTTATCAGGCAATTATCTACAACTTCAATCACCTTCGTGGTTTTACCCACAACAGTTGCTACGCTAAAGGCCCGTTCTACATTATCAGTTGTGCACTTTATTGGATCACAGAACATAGATGTAGAGGCAATTACTGGTGACAGACACTCTGAAGATTGTATTGTGTTTGTTTATGTCTTTTGTATGTTTGTGTAATTCAGTCTTTGTTTTATTTGTTTCATCGAGTTGTAATCGTTTGTGTTTGAACATGTTTTGTACTTGGTCATTTGTCTTTTGTAAGTATGGCTGCGTACTAAGCAAGTACACGGGAGGTTTGTTCCTGCGTACTTAGCTAGTACGCATGCCTTGTGCCTGCGTACTTAGTCTTGTACGCTGGGGTTTGTATCTGCGTACTAGCTATTACGCAGGGCACTGGTCCATTAGTATAAATAGCTGGTTCTAGAGTTCGCTTTGTACGCTTTCAGTGTAACTTGTACGCAGATCTTAAGGAAGGCGAACTTCTAATCGGTTGTTGAACGCTAATAGACAAAGTTTATTTTACTCGCGTTTGTTATCGTTATCTTGTCATGATTGTTCACCTAGTCATAGAGGATTCCTCATTCTGTTTGACTAGTCACACACTTACACGTGAAAGATCCATAGCCCACGGGACCTACAAGTGGTATCAGAGCTTTTGCTCTTGATTTCGAGTGTTGTAGGAGTGTCAGGAACATTGTTGACTAAGTTAGACACTGATTTACAAGGATTTGAACTTGAATTTTTGAGGTTTTTTAACCAAAAAGTGAAACTCTGCTTTCACTCTAACTTTTGGACTGAAAATCGTCAATGTAGCCTTGTTAGTTGCTTGTTTGAGTTAATTAATCATCAAGGGTTTGTTAGAAATAGGTTTCTAAGATTTTAGTTAGATTAATTTCTTTGTTTCAACAAGAATTTTCGATTTTGAGAATTTCCGGTGGCCGAAAAAGTGACAGGAAAAAGCTGGTGAGAGTTGGTGACTGAACCTTATCCTCAACTATCAAAAGGTTCCTGTGTACTTACGAAACTTGTCCTCCAAGTTTGTCATTTGTTCCTGCGTACTAGCCTTGTACGCAAGAAGGAAATATGTGCATACTTATCTTTGTTCCTGCGTACTAACCTAGTACGCAAGACCAAATTCCTTTGTACGCAAGTCTTAATCTTAGTACGCAAGAGTTGTAGTTTTCTGGAAATTTGACTATGTCTGATACAATGTCGAATATTTGGAATATCAACACCATGTTGAATTATGACAATGAGATTGGGACTCCACAAAAACCACCAAAGTTGTTGAACGTGAATGATTACACGAACTGGAAAGCACGTTTTTAGGAGTACGTCTCATACAGTGATTCAAACATGTGGATGCCTATACTGGAAGGGTAAAAGCATCCAACGCATAAGTTTTGGGAAGAGACTGTTCCTAAGCCTTTGTCTACACTCTCTGAAGAAGAAAAGAAGGCTCATGATCCAGAAAAGAAAGCACGTGGGTCAATTACCATGTCATTGACAAGAGAATTATTTCACAACTTTCGGGGATATGATACTTCTAAAGCTCTTTGGGAGGCTATACAGAAGAGATTTGAAGGTAACAGTGATGTGAAGAAGAGTAGGAGAGATCTTTTGTGGAAGCAGTACGAGTGTTTCAAGTATTAGAGAATGAGTCTACGTATGATCTCATTTCCAGATTTTATCACTTACTTACGAACTTAAGTATCCCGATGAGGAGCTAATTGAGAAATTTGTTGATGCGTTACCTCCTTAGTTTGATATGTACACAACCTTGATCAGGGAAAACAGTAAATTCTATGACATGACCATTGATGCTATGATTGGGAAGATTCAAGCACATGAAGAAGAAGGAAACTGGAAATAGACCTCATGTTCAAAATCCTGCAATTTACTTTGGGAAGTCTTCTACTTCAAAGTCATCATGCTCTGGAATTGCTTTATTCTCTAGGAACTCAACATAATATGAAGAAAATGTCAATAGTTGTGGAAATCCAACTCGCTCTGCTGCTTCAGGGTGGAGTTCATTTCATCTGAATTCCTCAAGGTTCCTCCAACTTCAACATCATCCCATGATAACATGATTGCAAAGATTGTTAATGTTCATGTTGCCTTATTTTCATTTTGTATGCTTCCCTACGAGAACTTTATTGGTGGGAAGCTTATAGATCCTGAAACGATGGAGGGGGATTTCAATCAAGTCGATCCCGATGATATGGAGGATATCGACATTCAGTGAAATATGGCCATGAACTTGAGAAGGTCTAAGAGGTTTCTTGCGAGGACTGGAAGAAAATTCATTGGTGGACATTCAAAGGCGAGAGATGGTTTTGACAAGTCAAATGTTACAACTATTAGAACTTTGGTCACTTTGCAAGAGAGTGTCAGAAAGATAAAGCACCATCCTTTGGATTTACAAGACCGAGCTCTGGAAATAGCCAAAATCCCAACAATCAGAACAACCACAGTCAGAACCAAGGATCTTCTTCCAACGCATTGGTGGTTCAGCAGGATGAGAACTTTGATTGGGGTATTCATCTGGAGGAAGGTATTATTGCTCAGACTCAACTTGGACTGATGGATGAGATTGTTGAGATGATGGAAGCTGGAGAGAAGGAAGCAAATGCTGCTAACCAACAGGAATCTGCACTGTCAGTAATGGCAATTAGAGAATCTTTAGGTTCATCAAGTGAGGTAGATTCTAACTCTTTCGCTAAAATTTTTTGTTCAAATTGTATGATTCTAAAAGAAGAGAATGGTCGTATCCATGATCAACTCGAACCTCTTAGTGTGGCAGCTCTAAATTATAAAGAAAATGAAAAACGTTTCAAAGAATCAATTGGAAATCTTAAGAAAGACAAACAGGATTTCTCAATTAAAATCGGTGAATAACAATTCATTTAGATGTTGCCTACAAAGAAATGGAGAAAAAGAATGTTGAACTGGCTAAACAGCAAAATGAGATCCTGCAGTTGAGTGGAAAACTTGAGAAGTTGAAAAACTCTCGTTTTGTTGTGGAACACGACAAGTCTATAGTGAGACAGATAAGTGGCAAAGGTTTAGGTACTAATGCCATTCCCCCACCCGTAAACGGCAAGTTTGTCAACAGGCCAGTTGATGTTGATCTTTCTTGTTTGGATGAGTCTACATGTAAGGCCAAGTCAAATTCTGAGAATGATGAGGAGTCTGATTCTGATGAATCCATGGATGACAACCGAGTTGAGGGAGTTGTTAAGGAGGAAAAATGTGATGTACTCACGATAAACAATAAATGAGACGACAACAGGGGTTATCTAGCTGTTAATAAATGACAAATCTATTTTCTAAAGACTAGAGGGTCTTGAGTGAAGATAAACAATAAATGAGACGAGTTGGCATTTGTTGAAATTAAACTATTAGAACTCACCCATATCTCTCGTAAAACCCCGTAATAAAATTTTTGTCCATAGGTTACTGATTCTTTAGAAATGTGCACACCAACCCCACTGTTCTGGTAAACTCTACCTTCACGAGCTTTTGTGTAAAATGCATAGCCATTGATGTCATATGCCTTGTATTTCAATACGTTGTTGTGTGCTCCATGTGAAATCCACTTTACGGTTTCTGATATACTTTCTAGGGAGACCGCTGACTCTTTTTTAACCTAGATTTCATTACAAGGATGAGATTCACCGAGCATGTACAAACTACAACAGAGAAAAAATAAAGATTATGCTGAAATTTAATTTACCTTGTTGTGTAACCAGTTACAAAACGTTAAGTTATGCTCTTTCTCTAGTCATGCTTGTCGTTTACCACCATGTTGGTTTTTCAAAGAGGTCATGTGTTGTCTGCAAGTACATAAATGAATATCATATTTGATAAATCCTATTGCGAAACGAAAAAAACAAAAAAACAAACATGTTACTAATACTTACTCGATATACGGCAGAAATTCAGGCGTATTTTGCAATACATAGAAATGTGCATTGAAGAGTGCTGGATAAACTTGATCCGGTTTACCGGCTAACAAAGGATTTCCCTCCCTAGTATCATTATCATTATGCTTATCATCAGGAATACCAATAGTCTTGATGCTTTTTTGGTATTCGCTGAAAAACTCAATTGTTTCTTCTACAATATTCTCCTCAGCAATGCATCCTTCTCGATAAGTTTGTTTCGCACATGCCCTTTTATAACCTTCATACACCTTTCAAAGGGATACATCCACTGAAAGCATACTGGCCCAGAAAAATTTATCTCCCTAACAAGGTGCACAGTTAAATGAACCATAACATCAAAAAATGATGGAGGAAAGTATTTCTCGATCAGGCACAATGTCACACATTGCTCTTCTTACAACTTATCAAGTTCTTCTACCTTGATTTCTTTGCTATATATTGACTTGAAAAAAAACAAAGCCTGATTATAGCATATCTTGTGGGTTCTATCATGATAGATCGTATTGCAATAGGCAAAAACTATTGCATAAGCATATAATAATCATGTGATTTAAGTCCCACAAGCTTCCTATCCTTACGACTCAATAAACTAGAAAAGTTAGAACAATACCCTCGTGGAACCCTTAAGTTGTATAATGTTTCACAAAACATGTCTTTTTCTTCTTTCGTTAATGTGTAGCATGCTGCAAGAAATATTGTATCGTTGCCTTCTTTTTTTAGCCTGCAACTCTTCTTTTAACCCAAAACGCACCAGATCTAATCGAGCAGACAATCCATCTTTCGTCTTTCCCGGAACATTTAGCAACGTTCCGACAATACTCTCAGCCACATTCTTTTCAATATGCATGAAATCAATACAATGTTGGACACAATTATATTGCCAATACCTAAGCCGTCGAAACCATATGTTGAATTTCTTCTAATAGGTCGGTTCTTGGTTTCTGGAATTTGATATTTTTCTTTTTCTCTTATTTGTATTCTCCCCTCTTCCAGTCAAAATTTGTAGGATTTCTGATTTTTTAAATCCCTTTCCCCACATATTCTTAACGTATTTAACCTCGTTGAATATTTCTTCCCCTGTTATAGGCTTTGCGGCAGTTCTCAACTTTTGTTTTCTATTGAACGCCTTTGTTTGCTTTCTGAAATGGTGGTCATGTGGTAGATATCTCCTGTGACTAGCATAACTCTACATGGCTGAGTAAGAAAGTCTAACACAGTGAGTTTCTTTCCAACACACTACACAACCATTGAATCCACTGTAAGTGCAACCACATAGTGTACCAGGAGCAGGGTAGTCATTAATCATCCATAAAACAACTACACGTAGTGTAAACTTTTCTTGTGCATAGGCGTCATATGTTTCAAATCCTTCTTCAAATAAGGTTCTAGATCGTCAATCAAAGGATCCAAAAACACATCAATATCGTTTCCAAGGTGGAAGGTTGTAGTTCTTTTCAAAGGATCCAAAAAACACATCAAATCCTTCTTCAAATAAGGTTCTAGTTCTTTTCATACACAACCAAGGTGGAAGGTTGCAAATGACAGTTAAAACATGCCAGACACTATGATTTCTACTGCCTCTATTAACGTCCACCCCATCAGTGGAAATTCCAAGCCAAAGATTTCTTTGATCGTTAGCAATTTTGGGAAATTTGTCATCTATGGCTTTCCTTGCGGGTGAATCCGATGGGTGGCGTAAAATACCGGGTTTATTGGAACTGGTGGCGTGCCATCTTAAATCTTCTGTTGTGCTCTTCGCTTGAAAGAGTCGTTTAAATAGTGGAATAATGGGAAAGTACCACAATACCTTTGTAGGAATATTTTCGTACATTATTTTAGTCTTCTCATCCACCTTCCACCTTGACTTCCCACATGTTGGATATACTGTCAAGTCCTTGTACTCCTGCCTGCAAAGAATACAGTCGTTGATACATGCATGTATCTTTGTGTATCCTGAACCCATTGCCTTCATTATCTTTTTGGCCTCATATGTATTGTTCACCATTTCGTTACCTTCAGGTAGCATCTTTTTCAACAAAACTATAAGTTCATTAAAGAACTTATCGGATACTCCATGCTTACTCTTCAAGTTGAGTAGTTGAACTAATGCAGACAACTTTGTGAAGTTAGGACATCCTTCATACAGGGGCTTCTCAGCATCAGCAAGTAGTTCTTGAAACTTTTCATGGTCATCTATGAAATTGTCTTCTGTAGCTTTTACCATTTCTACTGTTTCATAGGCATCTATTGGAATTTTGGTGGCAACAAAGTTAACAAAGTCCGTATGATCAAACATAATTTTTGTTGGCTCGTCTTTTTCTCCATGTTTAATCCACCTTGTATAATTTGGATTGATTCACTTCATGAACAAGTGAAGCTCTACATCGTCCACCGGAAGAGAGTAGTGGTTTAAAAAATTCACACGTGGACATGGAGTTTTTGTACTTTGTTTATTACATTTTAGTGGGTCCATCTTCAAATTACGAATTGCATAAACCACAAATGCCACAACTCCAGCCAAATATGGTTTTTTGGTTCTGTCGGTTAACATCCAAGATATATCCATCAATTCCAAGAACTGCATGAGATTAATACTAATTAATCATAATATTATGAGATTAACATCAAGGGGCCATTTAATATCTATACCAACATCAATTGGGAAACCCAAAGTCAAAAATCGATTAACATAACTCATGATAAAAATCAATTTGAAGAAGACTAATGACATTAATACCAACATCATGAAAGTTAACTAGTTCAAACCAGCTGCTTATTGTATTAAGACTAATTAATCACATATATTGTGACTAATAACATATTAAGACTAGCTAATTAATCACAAATTATGAGATTAATAGAAATCATAACATCTATGACATTAGAGACCAAAATCTAATTGATTAGACGAAAACCAAAGTCGATTAGCTTCAATAACTACACTAGCAGATTAGTGTTTGGTGAGACAAAAATTAATGAGACGAAAACCAAAGTCGATTACCTTCAATAACTACACTGCCAGATTAGGGTTTGGTGAGACGGCAATTAATGAGAGGAAAACCAAAGTCGATTAGCTTCAATAACTACACTAGCTGGCAGATTTTGCAATGGGGGATGGAATGGAGAAATAGCTTTAATAACAATCTTTTACAATTTGAAAAAAAGGAAATTTTAAGATCTCGCTTGTTTTCGTGTTAATTCTATTTAAATATATCAAAAGCAATCTACTTCTTTCTCGGGGTGCAGCTCAAACTGTTGAGGCGCTTGTGATATATTTCATAGGTCGCGAATTCGAGCCTTAGTTACATTTTTTTACCTATTTTTTTAATCACTAAATTTCAAATAAAAAAAATACAATATTGACGGTCAAATATCAACATAGTGACTTTGAGACATTTGAAATACATTTTTCTATACCATTTACTCTTGCATTTATTGGTGAGAACCCAATAATTAATTATAAAACTTTTCATGCATTGTTAATGTAGTATATATTGTAGTATATATAGATATAGATATTCACAAAGACCTTGAACAACCATCAACAAAAAATGGAGGTAGTTACAAACATTGATTCTTTGATCAACATAGTGACCCGTGAAATAGAAGAACAAAGCCAACTACTAGAAGATATCCTTACCCAACCACCAACGGTGACCCGATATGAGTATGGAGCTTTGCTCATTGAAAAAGTCAAGCTAAGCAAATCCACTCTTGAGAAACTGAACAAGATCAAGGCAGAAGTTCTGCACAAGGGGGTTAAGATTGCAAGAGGGGGTTGACCATGAAGTTCTGAAGACAGAAGTTCTAGAGATCGTTGTTAAGTTTTAGTTTTTGGTTGTTAATTTTTGCTTTTTGGTTGTTAATTAAGATTTTGGTACTTTGATCATGATCTTTGTTTGGTTGTTAAGTTTTAGTTTTTGGTAATTAAAGGTTTAATGGTAATGCAACATGTACCAAAATGTTGGTTTCTAATATACCAATGGATGTCGATTAAGAGTATTAATTGGATACTTATTTTATTTATATTTCTATCTCTATGACTAGTCATATCTTCCATTAGTCATCATTACCCCATTTATTCCCCATTTATGCTAGTGGTGAAGGTTTTTTTGGTTGTTTTTTATACCTTGTTACAAGCTGATGTAAATGGGTTTGATGGATGTATGGATCAGGTTTTTAACAACAGTTCTATCGCGATGTAATGGTGGATCGGATGTTAACGTTATAATAAAATTATAATAGTTTATAATTACTAAATAACTCATATGGTTTTTTATTACATGATGTAAATGATTTTTTTTTTAAAAAAAATGGAGTACTGACGGTTTGGTTTAGCTACTAGCACATATCTCAATGGAGTAATGATGGTTTAGGCGCCATTATTACCATTTCTTAACTTTTAAATGTAAAACTGAAACGAATGGTATTAACCAGCTGTTCTATCTACTTTCTCAAACTGAAACGACTGTTGGTTTACCCATTATTACCTATAAATACCCATCGTTCACCTGAAGTGTGACACCTGGCAAATTTCAGGTTGATATCCATTCCCGAATGAGATACATATTACATTATTAGACATGCATCGCATTTAATTTTGTAGTAATTAAGTCCATTTCACACTTAGCAAATCAATACGTTTACACACGACGGTAATCCGGAAGATTACCCGGTCAAACACGCGTCCTGCGGCACGATTGTTGGTGATAATTTAAAAGAAAATAACTAGACATATAATCTGTGTGTGAAAATTATAAGTAACAATGTGATTTAATTAACAATGTCTATATAAATTTTCAGTGATTTTGAGAAATACTTTTATTTTCAGCACAGTCCGGTAGACAAGTAGTGTGCACTAGCTAGATCCATAATTCTAAACAGACACTTAGACATATATTTTGTGTACACAAATTACTTGTAGTACTGTAATATGTTATTCTAAAACTCTGTGAATATTTCAGGAATTTCTGAGAAACTTTCTGTTTTAACGCTGTCCGGCCAATCTGAAGTATGTACCGACATTTCTAAATAAAAATCCAAAAATTTTATATGTCAAACTTACCAATAAGAGTCAAATTATTTTTAAATAATTTCGTTCATACCTATTCGGGATTTCCGCCAATAAATCGGTGACTATTCATTTTCCAACACCCGGAGTCAAATGACCCTATAAATACCCCCCCAATCCCCACCATTTCCACCTCCACACTCTCTCCTCCCTCTTTCTTCTTCCTTGAGCCGAAACCACACCCACCACCTCCATCTTCCATTTTTTTGTTCTTTTGATCTTGTTCTTCCATCCAAATCAATCTCCAAGCATACATTATCAAGTTTGCAAGAAGATTCATCTATCATTCCATCCATTTTCAAGTTTGGTAAGATCAAAACCCTCTTTTTTTTTCATTTTTCATCTTCATGTTCTTATGAACATGCATCCAAAGAAAACCCATTTTCATGAAAGATTACCCATGGATTCTTAAAGGAAATGTGTTTTAAAACTCAAATGGTACATATTGTTGGTGGTTTTGGACTCGGGTTTTGTTCATAGGGTCGGTTTCCATTTAAGGAAACTTTATTATGTATGCATGTGCTACATGATGAGATTTTGTTGGTTTGATGATGGATTATGTTGTAATAGTAGTTGTAGATGATCAATATGTGAAAACTTTGTTGACAAAAGTGTTGGATGATACATGCATGCTCGGTTTTGCTATTTTAGGAAACTTTAATTTTGGGTTTCATGCTAGATGCCATGTTTAGGTTAATTTGATGATGGAAAATTGTTAGATATGCATAAAGAATGGATAATATGTGTAGATTTTCTATCTAAAACTTTTGGTCATATGAGATTTCATGCTCGGTTCTATTTATAGTAACTTTAATTTTTGGGTTTTTGTTAAAAGGAGTTATGATTTGATGTGTTTGGTGGAAATGATGCATAAACACTAGATATAGAGATTGTATGATTTTTTTTGGTAAAATCACATGACCATGATGCTTTTAGGCTCGTTTTCTATTTTTAGAAACTTTATTTCTTGACATGTATGAAAACTTGGTGTTTGTGTGTATTCAAAGCTTGAAACTAGTGTAGTGAACATTATGGAAGAATGATTGACCAAAATGATGGAATAAACTGTATGTGTATGAGTTTTAGAGCCCGGTTTCTAAATAAGAAAACTTTATTCTTTCAAGAGTTATGATTGCAAGTTAATTAATCAAAAACCAACCACATTATTTCGTAGAAAACCTACCATTCTAGATAACGAGTATACCGTAGAACTAGCTGACGGTAAATTAATCAAAACCAACCACATTATTCCGAGCTGTGTCCTAGAATTAACTAATCATTCCTTCGAAATAGATCTGTTACCCGTTAAACTAGGGAGTTTTGACGTGATTATCGGTATGGACTGGATGTCCAAGAATGGAGCGGAGATTGTATACCGTGAAAAAATTATCAGCAGATGGAGAAACACTTGCAATACAAGGAGAAAGGCGCGGGATTCCTCTGAATATCATCTCATGTATGAAAGCCCAGAAGTATCTACGGAAAGGATACTATGCCATCTTAGCACATGTAACGGAGAAACGGATAGAAGAAAGGAAGGTCAAGGACATACCATTTGTTTGTGATTTTCTTGAAGTATTCCCTGAAGACTTACCGGGACTCCCACCACAACGACAAGTCGAATTCCAAATCGACCTTACCCCAGGAGCTACCCCGATAGCGCTGTCACCATACCGACTGGCACCGTCGAAAATGCAAGAATTATCAAACCAACTATAGGAGTTGCTAGATAAAGGATTTATCCGATCAAGTCATTCCCCTTGGGGAGCACCTGTCTTATTTGTCAAAAAGAAAGACAGATCATTTCGTATATGCATCGACTACAGGGAATTGAACAAAGTAACCATCAAGAACCGATACCCTCTACCTATAATAGACGATTTTTTCGACCAACTACAAGGATCGAGTTTTTACTCCAAGATCGACTTACAGTCAGGATACCATCAGCTGAGAATCCAAGAGGAGGACATACACAAGACGATATTCCAAACTTGATATGGACACTACGAATTTTTGGTTATGCCATTCGGTTTGACCAATGCACCCACAGTATTTATGGATCTTATGAACCATGTGTGCAAACCCTACCTAGACAAGTTTGTTATTGCGTTCATTGATGACATCTTGATCTATTCTCGCAACGAGGAGGAACACGCTAAACATCTAAGACTCGTTCTAGAATTATTGAAAACCGAGAAGCTGTACGCTAAGTTTTGAAAGTGCGACTTCTGGATTCGAGAAGTGCATTTCCTAGGTCGCGTGGTAAACGAGATGGGCTTACACGTTGACACAACTAAGATTGAAGCAATAAGAAACTGGCGAACACCCAAAACCGCAAACCGAAATACGACAATTTTTGGGACTTGCCGGATATTATAGAAGGTTTATCGAAAACTTTTCAAATATTGCAAAACCATTGACTGCTTTGACGAGAAAGACGTGAAGTATGATTGGAATGAAAGAACTGAAGAAGCATTTCAGTTACTCAAGCAAAAACTTTGCAGCGCATCGATCTTAGCACTACCTAAAGGAAACGACGACTTCGTAGTCTACGGCGATGCGTCACACCAAGGACTCGATTGCATACTGATGAAAAGAGAGAAGGTTATCGCTAATGCTTCACGACAACTCAAAGTGCACAAAAAGAACTACACCACCCATGACTTGGAATTGGGAGCCGTGGTTTTTGCACTCAAAATCTGGAGACACTACCTGTATGGTACCAAATGTACGATTTTAACTGACCACAAAAGTCTCCAACATGTCTTTGATCAAAAGGAGGTGAACATGCGACAACGCAGATAGGTCGAATCGCTTAATGATTATGACTGCGCAATCCGTTACCATCCGGGAAAGGCAAACGTAGTTGCTGATGCCCAAAGTAGGAAAGAACAACTCAAACCACGTCGAGTGCGAGCATTAACCTAGACAATCCACATGAATCTACCTATCTAGATACGTGACGCTCAACTCGAGGTACTCAAGGAGTAAAATTTGGAAAATGAAGGCCTACGAGGCATGGAGAAACTGTTTGTGATCAAATCTGATGATGTGCGTTACTACACGGAACAGATATGGGTACCAAACCATGGGAACTTAAGAGACTTAGTGATGGATGAGGCACATAAGTCGAGGTATTCAATTCACCCTTGTTCTGACAAAATGTACCAAGACCTCAAGACAAACTACGGGTGGCCAAACATGAAAGCCGAGATCGCCACATATGTAAGAAAATGTCTAACATTTGCCAAGGTTAAGACGGAATACCAAAAACCATGAGGGTTAATATAGCAGTCGGAAATTCCACAATGGAAGTGAGAACAAATTTCAATGGACTTCGTCACAAAGTTACCCAAAACTCTAAGCGCATACGACACCATCTTGGTGATTGTTGACCATTTAACCAAATCCGTACACTTCCTTTCAATAAAAAAAAAAGACAAAATGGAAAAGTTGACCCGACTTTATCTGAAGGAAATAATTTCAAGGCATGGAGTGCCGATCTCCATCATCGCAGATAGGGATAGTCGTTTTACTTCCCAATTCTGACAATCATTATAAGAAGTGTTGGGAACACGCTTAGATTTGAGCACTGCCAATCACCCACATACAGATGGTCAAAGTGAACGAAACATCCAAACTCTAGAAGATCTATTAAGAGCTTGTACGATAGATTTTGGCAACAGCTGGGATACTCACCTACCATTGGTTGAATTTTCATACAACAACAGTTACCACACGAGTATCAAGGCAGCACCATTTAAAACACTTTATGGAAGAAAGTGCAGATCACCACTCTGTTGGGCTGAAGTCGGAGATAGTCAGCTCAATGGACCAGAGCTTGTCCACGAGACCACCGAGAAAATTTTCAAAATCCGAGATAGACTAAAATCCACTCAAGATAGACAGAAAAGCTACGCTGATCAAAAGCGTATACGAGTGGAGTTTCAAGTAGGTGACAAAGTGTTACTGAAATTTGCGCCTTGGAAAGGCGTAATCTGATTTGGTAAACGTGGGAAACTGAACCCCCGCTACATAGGACCATTCGAGATCCTACAAAGGATTGGCCCTGTTGCCTACCGACTCAACCTACCGAAAGAGCTACAAAATATCCACAATGTCAACATGATGAGACACTAACGATGCCTCTCGAGGAGGTACAAATCGACAAACAACTACATTTCGTCGAAGAACCTGTGGAAATCAGGGAGCGCGAGGTTAAGCAACAGAAACAAAGTCGCATTCCGATAGTTAAGATCCGATGGAATTCCAGACGCGAACCAGAGTTCACATGGGAGCGCAAAGATCTGATGAAGCGCAAGCACCCACACTACTTTCAGACCACACCATTAGCTATTACCTCAAGCTGAATTTCGGGAAGAAATTCCTTTCAACCGGGGGATAATGTGACACCCGACAAATTTCTGGTTGATATCCATTCCCGAATGAGATACATATTACATTATTAGACATGCATCACACTTAATTTTATAGTAATTAAGTCCATTTCGCACTTAGAAATTCAATCCATTTACACGCGACGGTAATCCGAAAGATTACCCGGTCAAACATGCGTCCTACATCACGATTGTTGGTGATAATTTAAAACAAATAACTAGACATATAATCTGTGTGTGAAAATTATATGTAAAATTGTGATTTAACTAATCATGCCTATATGAATTTTTCGGTGATTTATAGAAATACTTTTATTTTCATCACAGTTCGGTAGACACGAAGTGTGCACTATCTAGGTCCATAATTCTAAGCAGACACTTATACATATATTTGGTCTACACAAATTACATGTAGTACTGTGATATGTTATTCTAAGACTTTTTGAATTTTTCAGGAATTTTCTTAGAAACTTTTTGTTTTAACGCTGTCCGGCCAGTGTGTAGTATTTACCGACATTTTCAAATAAAAGTCCAAAAATTTTATATGTCAAACTTTCCAATAAGAGTCAAATTATTTTTAAATAATTTCATTCATACCTATTCAGGATTTCCGTTAATAAATCGGTGACTATTCATTTTCCACCACTCGGAGTCAAATGACCCTATAAATACCCCCAATCCCGACCATTTACACCTCCTCACTCCACCACACCTCTCCTCCCTCTTTCTTCTTCTTTGAGCCGAAACCACACCCACCACCTCCATCTTCTATTTTTTTGCTTTTTTGATCTTGTTCTTCTATCCAAATCAATCTCCAAGCATAGATTATCAAGTTTGAAAGAAGATTCATCCATCATTCCATCCATTTTCAAGTTTGGTAAGATCAAAACCCTCATTTTTTCATTTTTCATCTTCATGTTCTTATGAACATGCATCCAAAGAAAACCCATTTTTATGAAAGATTATCCATGGATTCTTAAAGGAAATGTGTTTTAAAACTCAAATGGTACATATTGTTGGTGGTTTTGGACTCGGGTTTTGTTCACATTCTCGGTTTTCATTTAAGGAAACTTTATTATGTATGCATGTGCTAGATGATGAGATTTTGTCGGTTTGATGATGGATTATGTTGTAATAGTAGTTGTAGATGATCAATATGTGAAAACTTTGTTGACAAAAGTGTTGGATGATACATGCATGCTCGGTTTTGCTATTTTAGGAAACTTTAATTTTGGGTTTCATGCTAGATGCCATGTTTAGGGTGATTTGATGATGGAAAATGGTTAGATATGCATAAAGAATGGATAATATGTGTAGATTAGCTATCTAGAACTTTTGGTCTTTTGAGATTTCATGGATCAGTTCTATGTATAGTAAATTTAGTTTTTGGGTTTTTGTTAAAAGGAGTTATGATTTGATTTGTTTGGTGGAAATGATGCATAAACACTAGATGTAGAGATTGTATGATTTTGTTTCGGTAAAATCACATGTCTATGATGCTTTTAGGCTCTTTTTTTATTTTTAGAAACTTTATTTCTTGACATTTATGAAAACTTGGTGTTTGTGTGTATTCAAAGCTTGAAACTAGTGTAGTGAACATTATGGAAGAATGATTGACCAAAATGATGGATTAAAATGCATGTGTATGAGTTTTAGAGCCCGGTTACTAAATAAGGAAACTTTATTCTTTCAAGAGTTATGATTGCAAGTTATTAACATGATTAGAAGGTCTAAATGAATTAGTAACATGTAACTAAGTGCATTGTATGATAATACATGATGATTATCCATGAACTTGACAACTTGACATAGTCTTGGTATAATAGGAAACTTTAATTATCCGAAACTCACATGTTTGTCTATTTATAGCAAGTAAACATTGAAATGTTCAATATATGTTATAACATGCCTAATTTCATGTGTGAACATCAACTTTGCATAGTCCCCATGTTTAGGACTCAACAACTTGACTTTCCAATTAAGGAAACCTTAATGTATCAAAAGTTATGTTTCAAGTTCTAAATTCCAATAGAATGTGCCAATGTGTTTATTAGACGATAATAGAAGATTTCAAAGTAGGTTTGAATTCTATATTAGGATTTGAATACATAAGTCCAACGTGTCACCAACGGGTCGTTAAGTCAAAACATCTTTGAAACGTCAAAGTCACTTTTAAAACAACTCTTTGGATGGATAGAGTTCATAGTCAAGCATTTACAATACTTATACCTTAAAGTCCTAAATGTTTCATAGGGCAGGAGTAGGTCGTCTCATTTATCCGGATTTGCTAAGACTTGCATATCAATACCGCTTTATCAGGTGTGTTCCCACAACCCCGTTTTACTCATTTTCCTTTTGGGGTGAGATACATGCTCAAGTATACATTTTTCAAAAATCATATTTCCATGCTTACACAGTTACATTAATTATATAAGTTATACTGGTGTGTACAAAGTCCTCTCAGAATCAATCGTTAATTTTTCCGCAAGCGAGGTGATCATTAACAGTACTGTTAGGTTTAACAACCCCTGCCCGGGTTAGTAGTGCTAACTTCGACTGGAGGTCGAACGGGCACAAAGAGGCGAACCACATCCTTTTCCTTTTTCATTGGCTACAGTTGAGCTTCGGTTGGCAGACTTATGATAATTTTTGGTTTTGTCTGATCAACAATGATTGTGTAGAGTACGTATGCTTTTCCATGCATTTTCAACATATGCTTTTCCATGCATTGTCAATATATGATTTTTTCCAAAACATTTCATGATATGATTTCCATTACATTTAACCTGCGAACTCACCAACTTTATGTTGACCCATTTTAGCATGTTTATCTCATTTCGTTGAATGTATAGGATATGTGGCTAGGATTCACCCATAGGAGTCACA
This sequence comes from Smallanthus sonchifolius, assembly GCA_023525975.1. Lineage (NCBI taxonomy): Eukaryota > Viridiplantae > Streptophyta > Magnoliopsida > Asterales > Asteraceae > Smallanthus > Smallanthus sonchifolius. The sequence goes on along the minus strand of CM042033.1, from coordinate 53,998,687 downwards.
CACTATTCACGCATGGCATCCTATTTTGACAAACGCTTTTAGTTCATTTGTTAAGCGTTGTAAACTTTTAAACATTGCTTTCGCACATTTACTTTGAACTTTGTTAAACTTATTTTGGGCTTGTTCAAGCCATGCATTAAAATAGGTATTTTGAAAACCATTTAGTGGCCGGTCAAAGTATTTCACTGGTAAAGATTCTCTTGAGTCACGCCCCTCGGGTATATCCCAGAAGTGGAATTTGGGGGTGTGACATGAAGCAACCACCATTCTATCCAACATTCTTGTATTCTCCCATACACAATTAAAATGGCTACTTTTGGAGGTTTGATCAGGGATTTCTTTGAAATATCTCAACCGGAGATACTAACAAAGGTTGATGCTGCCATCAACACGATGAGGGGGGCTATACAAGAAAATCAACATCTGGTTGACGATCTTCTGAAGCTATCACCCACTCTAGCACGCTACAGGTATTGCACCCTGCTGCTTGAAAAACTCTACTCCAACAAAGCCACACTTGGGAAGCTCAACAACTTGTGGTTTTAACTGCGGGAAAGCCGAATTGAGATTACAAGAACTATGGCTATAAGCTTTGGTTGGGAAGGTTTTTTGGTAACTGTGGATGTAATGATGGATCGTTTATAATGAAATTATAACATACTTACAAGCCCTAAAATTATTATAAATTACCAATCCCAAAAGTATTTGCATTTCATTCATATTTACAAGTCCTAAAAAAACAAACAGGTAATAAAGATTTTAAACTGCAATCTCTTTAACTTCTTTTTTTAGTTCAGTCTCTGATTCAATCCTTGAAGCTTCACTCATTGCGAGTTTATTCTCTAATTTGTTTTTGGCCCTCAGCAAGCTAGGAATGATATCCTTACATCTTTCGCACACCACAGGATAAAACCACTTAAAATAGCCACATTTTGATGATCCCTATTTCAAATATAGAGAGTGAGTTTTAGGTCAAGAGACGACAAGAATTCCATTTTCAATTTCACTTACCTCAGACGCACAAGTGTAGAACCTCGAACCTAGATTTTTTGAGGTCCATGATGTTCTTAGCATCGCTTCTTGACCACAAGAACAATATATATGGTCATGATGACCATGAGATCGATTGCTTATGCTACTGGATGTGGAAGATTTCATGGCGATCTTGACCTAGGGTTTTTATTTGCGATTGACGACGAAGATCTTCAAAGAATAAATGCTAAATTCTTTCAACTTAATAATAAACTATAATTTATGACCCGCGCCTTGTAGAAGTCACATCTAAAACAGCAGAAAAGTTTAATGTTTATTTTAGTTTAATAAAATAAAAGTTACGTCGCACTTGTAAAAGTCTTAATATGTCAATTTATAAATGAATAATTTAGAGATATACCTATGTCATAACTCATGTCATCCATGACCCAAGACACATGACCCACCCATACGCCTTCTAATGCCATAACCCATATGATGATGATAACCCATATGATGATCATGATGATATATAACCCATATGATGATGATGAAAATGATGGCATATAACCCATATATGATGATGATGTATAACCCATAGGATGATAATGATAACCCATATGATGATGATGATAACCCATATGAGGATGATGATGAAGCTGATAATGATCATCATGATGACCCATATGATGATGATGATAACCAATATGTCTTGTAATGCCACAACCCATACCACCCATAACTCAACCAAACCCATAACCAGTGTGACCCCTATAAGTCTTATGGGTCATACAGGAGGTCATGGGTGATATGGGATATGACATTTTAACATGACCCATATGTCGTGTAATGCCATAACCCATGCCACCTTTACTCATAACTAGTGTGACCCACCCCTACAAGGCTTATTGGTTATATGGGTCATGGGTTGTATGGTGTATGACATTATAACCAATGACCTATGGTCATATGACCATATGGGTTATGGGTAAAATTAAGTAATGTTTTTATGTGTTTTATGTAATGATGATGATGAAGATGATAACCCATAAGATGATGATGTAAACCATATGAGGATGATAGCCCATAAGCCTTGTAATGCCATAACCCATGTCAACCATAACTCACAACCAATAACCCACTACCAGTGTGACCCCTATAAGAATTATATATGGGTCATACGGGCCATGGGTCATGGGGGATATGGAATTTTAACCCATGACCCATAAGCCGTGTAATGCCATAACCCATGTTACCCTGACTTACAACCTGTGTGACCCCTAAAAGGCTTATTGGTCATATGGGTCAATCATGGGTGATACGGGTTATGACATTCTAACCCATGACCCATGGTCATATGGGTCATGGGTGGCATGGTGTGACAATCCGGACTTTTCATCTTAACTCAGTTAACAATTCCGTTAAAATTTCTGTTAAAAACCTAACCCCGTTAGCTAATCCAGTTATATCTAACTTTAGGGACTTGTTCTACCAATTCCTGAACTTGTATTCATGAATACAGAAGGACTAAACATGCAATTACCTCATTCTCAATTTCTGTTTGACTTTAGGAAGTCAAACCCGTATCATCAATCCAAATTCAATCCTAGGATTCGTTTATTTTGAAATTGTAACGGAATTCTCAAACTAATCACATTCCCGTTCATCAATAGGTGTTTAATCACATCATTGATTCGTAATCAAGCTCAATAATGGGTAATAAACCCGTAACCGTCGATATCATTGTCTTATATCACCGAATTCATCAAAATCGTGTAACCATTACACGCTTTGAGCCTTGGCACTCGATAATCGATCCCCACTGAAACTCTTGCACACGCTAATTTGATTAGAGAAACAGTCGCGATCGTCGGAGATCAAAACAGTTGCGGTCGACACCCGTTCTACTCGTGCACCTTCCATTCGACACCAATTCTGGTAACCAATCCCACCCTTAGCTTCGTTTTTACCCTATGAATGAAAGTCCTATGATTATCGGGGCTCATAACATCGAATTGATCGAAACCCATAATCTAGGGTTCATACGAAACTCAATTTGGGGCTTTTGATTCTAGACTCGATAATAATCCAATTAATCCACATGGTTAGCTTCGTAATCGGTCACTCATCGAAAGCCCTATGTTTATTTTATCAATTAACATAGAATTGATCACAATCCGTAATCTTGGGTTTGTTCATAATTCGATTTGGGGGTTTCGATTTTAAACGTCATCTCAATCAAATTTAACTATACCAGTGGATTCGCAATGCTCCGTTGAACAAAAGCCCTATGATGTTAAACCTTGATAACATCCAATTTAATAAATTTGATTTGGTGTTCATAACTAGGGTTTCGACCCTTCTTTTGGTAATTAATCGGTCTTAAACGTGTTAGTTTTGCAATTAAACACATACTCAGATTCGCAATAGCACGACGAGCAAAACCCCTTACTGATTTGAACTTTCGTCATCAAAATTTTGTGTATGGGGGCTAAGGTCGATCGCGATTGGATGTGGGGGGGAAATCACAGAGCCTCAATTGATAAAAACGTTTGAGTCAGGATCTGTTTGCAATTTGGGTTAGAGTTGAGTTGGTTAACTGTGTGTGCTTATAGGGGAGAGACCCGGGTTCGAGTCTCTCCACCCGCATTTATTTTTAAACCATTTTCCTAGATACTATTTTAATATAAAACCAAATGTTATATTATTAAAATAATATATTAAAATGTTTAAACCGGGAAAACCATCCATAGGCTCGGGTTTGATTTGTAACCCATATTTATTATTAAAACTCATTTATAAAATAATATTTATATTATTTTCAACCCAAAACTCCAACTAAAAATAATATATATATATATATATATATATATATATATATATATATATATATATATTATTTTCATCACGTTCATAAACATTTTTGTAACGCTTCAAAGTAATAAATAATATAGTTACTTGTATTTGTTATATCCTCGAATAAAAATGATAAATTATTATTTTTGTCACGCAAGTTAATTGTTTACGTTACTTCGCTAAACTTAAAAATAATATAATAAATTATATTGTTTTCCTATACTTCTAGTTAATGACAAAATGCTCGAATATATTTATTTTGTCATTCGTCACGTAACGTATACATCTTAATTATTAATTAAAGAATTCTTATTCTCGTGGACACGTTCATCTACTCGTTGGTCCTACACATGTTTTAGGACATTCAAATCTCCGTGTCATCGTGACAAATCCCATTGTGTCCCTAATTGTTATGTTTATAATTCTAGGGCATACGTAAGCCGTTTCAGGCTAACACTTGTGGTCTCAATTGCATCATTGTGTGGTGCTATCTATTCGTACACAACTCAGGTGAGTTTCACGGCCCCTTTTTACTTGTTTTACTATTGGGGGAGAAACATGCTTACACACAAACAGTATTTTACTTGTTTTCCCGTTGAGGAGAAACATGCATACACACAAACAGTATTTTACTTGTTTTCCCGTTGGGGAGAAACATGCATACGAACAGGCATCCGTTACTTGTCTCTCAGCCAGGGAGAGACATACACACGGACATGGATCACATAGTATTTCATTACCACTTGTGTACCTAAGTGCAAACATAACATGCAAAGTCCTTACACACTCGGACCGTTAATATATGGAGTATAGCGAGGAAATTTGAGTAGTACTACTGGGTTTGACAAACCCCACCCGGGTTAGTCGCGCTAACTTGATTGGAGGTCTAACGGGTGTAAATTGTCCTTAACACTTGCCATTGTTGATGTTAGCAATGGCGGAAGGCACCCAAACACAAACAGTCAGCTTCGGTTGCGAACGCTTAGAGTAACTTGTACATTGTCTAGCTAGCAATAGGTGTGACTTACGTATGTGGATCCAGCAACCCTCAAACAATTTATTTACATACAAACCTGTGAACTCACCAACCTTGTGTTGACACTTTTTCTTACATGTTTCTCAGGACGCTTTGGCACAGGTTGCGCACTTAGGACATGCATGGAGTCCTACTGTCATATCATTCATTTCAAATATTTTAAATAGTTTATTTAATTACATTAATTGACGCTCGTTGCGTGTAATTATTTTTACTTCATTTTAACGTTTACGAACTCTGAACTCTTATGTTATGACATTTCAAGTCCCATATAGTGTTGTTTGATGTAACTAATGACTGAGATCCTGGTGTGTCACCTTCCAAACGGTAAAACTCCGTTAGTTGAAATTGGGGGTGTGACAGATTGGTATCAGAGCCATTGGTTATAGAGAACTAGGATTGCATACTAGACTATAACCTCACACATTAGTTACACGGCACAGACACTTATACCTGATACATATAGCAACTATACATACATTACAGTGCAGGCATGTTAATACCATCCGTATCACCCTCAGTTGGCAAGGGACACATCATTTGCATTGCATCAACATTCCCAGTGACGACACTCGGGGAATCACCAGAATATCATCCACTCCCATCCGTGGGCGGCGAGACGAAGCCTTCGGAGGAGTCTCTCACATCACCATCACCTGTCAGGTTTGGTGGGCTTTCCCATGTCCATGTTTTGGGACGACACTCAGCTAGCACATATCTCTTTCAGAATTGGGATCGTCGAAGGCGAGTCCTTACTGTAACCACTAGCAACAATACGCCGACTGAAGGCAGACCGTTGCACGCATTATTGCAGAATCCATTGGCATGTAGATGTCATCACTTTCCCGAGCCACGGGCTCGCATATTTGTTCGATATTCTGTTGAGAATAGATTGACTACAAATCTGAGAACGCATTGCTCTATGCATACTCAAACCCTATCTTGACTAAGTTGAAAGGACGACTACCTTACTGCTTTCTGTAACTTGTATTCGGGAAATCAGTTTCATTTTTCGAAGTCGCATTTCATGTACATGTTTGTTACATGTTCTCATTTACAATCCGCTGGATTGGACTCTCGTATTGTGTTTCAACTCGAGTGAATACTCGGATCAAACGATTCCTGACTACACATCCTGATATGAGTTTTGGTTGATCAACTTATAGTTGATGACTGAGCTTTTTGATGACTTATCATATCTGACAACACTCTGTACTCAGCGATACAAACTAAAGGACATTTTGACACAGGACAGGGAAAACTAAGGTGAGCATGCAAAGCAAATTATCATTACGGGTGCACACGTAATAGTAATTTGAAGTGCATGTAAGTCCTGGTGAAACCTAGTGTGTGGATGAATGGTCCTAATCAGTGATTTACAGACTTAGGTTTCCACTATATGTAGAGAATCTCATAACCCACTCAACGATTAATTGGTATCGTTAAACCTGTTCAACAATTGATAGACGCGACTATCAGGTTGAAAATTTTTACGGATACACTGAATTATCATCAATGGGATCCATCAATGTTATTTTCACCCATGTAAGAGTCTTAGTGGTCTTACGACTCTCATTCAAACTTAATCAATAGAACCACCTAGAGTGAAACTCTAGTAGAACCTCAGAGTAAAACCACCGACTCCTTTGAGAAATTCTTTCTATGCTAACGCGTTATTCCTTACACTCCTACAATAGATCCCACTTGAACTTGTTACCTCATCCTGTGACTAATCCTTAGTCTAACTTCGAATTTTACTCCAGCATATTCAATCCTGTAAATGGATTTCTTTCTTCACGAAATGATCCCGTTGATCCAATGACATTAGGAAACGAAGATTTAACCAAACCAACCATCAGTTGAACGCAATTACTTAAACATACATTCTATCTCTTATGCTACTGGAATCTATATCTCATTAGACTTTTCTTTCTTACATGTGAACCTCTTCTCTTAGCCTATGCATTGACTGACACTTGCTTTATAAGCGCGAGTCTCACTAGAAGACTCGGTATGACTACACAAATTCCATGTTAGTATGTCGTGCTCCAACTCTATTAAAAGCCAAGTATACTATTGAGATAGCAGACGCTCAGAAAATCGAAATAATTTGCATTTTACTGATGTAAACTAGTATTGGTTAGTCATAAACTTGACATTGACCTTCTGCCAGTTACACTTGGCCGTTTCGACCTTATTGTCGGTATGAATTGGTTATTCAAGAACCAACCTGAGGCCAGCTGTTGTGACAAAAATGTTTGCCTTCCTCTCCTAAGAGGGCAAACTCTTTCTGTCCAAGGCGAAAATAGTGGTGCTGTCGTGGCATCATATCTTTCAGGAAAGCATAAAAGTGTCTACCAGGAGTATAACAAAGTAACCATCAAGAACCGTTATCCTTTACCTCGCATTGATGATCTGTTTGATCAACTCCAGGGAACAAGCTTCCATTCCAAAGTAGATCTTAGATCCGGTTATCATCAACTGAGAGTCCGAGATGAGGGCATCTCAAAGACGGCATTCGGAACTAGGTATGGTCACTACGAATTCATGGTCATGCCCTTCGGATTGACCAATGCACCCGCGGCATTCATGGACCTCATAAACCGTGTATGTAAAACGTACCTAGATCAGTTCGTTATCGTCTTCATCGATGACATCCTCATCTACTCCAAGAATAGGGATGAACATGAGGAACACCTGCGTTTGATTTCAGAATTTCTAAAACAAGAGCAATTGTATGCCAAACTTTCCAAGTGCGAACTTTGGATTCGAGAAGTACAATTCTTAGAACATGTAGTCAACAAGACGGGAACACATGTCAATCCAGCTAAAGTAGAAGCAATCAAGAATTGGGCAGCACCTACAATGCCGACGGAGGTGCGTCAGTTTATGGGATTGACTGGCTACTACCATCGTCTCATTGAAGGATTCTCCAAGATTGCCCAATCCTTCACGGCCTTAACTCAAAAAGGTAAACCCTATCTCTACAGTGCACCAAATCCTATCTCTTCCAGAGGGAACGGATGATTTTTTGGTGTATTGTGATGCATCCATTCAAGGTCTTGGTTGTGTGTTGATGCAACGCGAGAAAGTGATCGCATACGCTTCTCGTCAATTGAAAATCCATGAGAAAAAATACACGACTCATGACTTAGAGTTGGGAGCCGCGGTATTTGCACTAAAGATCTGGAGACACTGCTTGTACGGTACCAAATGCACTACATACACCAATCACAAGAGTCTTCAGCATATCTTTGAACAGAAAGAGTTGAACACGCGACAGCGTCGTTGAATCGAACTCTTGAACGACGATGATTGTGCTATCAAGAATCACCGGGCAAGACTAATGTGATAGCCGATGCCCTAAGCCGTAAGGACACCAAACCCAATCGAGTTCAAGCATTACAGCTTACTATCCACCCCGAATTACCTGATCAGCTCTGTATTGCTAAACACGAAACCCCGAAAGAGGAAAACCTACCGCTGGAAGCCACACACGGTATGGAAGCACAACTCGAAGTCAAATAAGACAGTATTCACTACTTCGCCGAGCGAAATGGGTTCCAGTATTCGAAAACTTAAGGGAACTAGTCATGGATGAAGCTCAAAAAAACTCGATACTCTATTCATCCAGGTTCTGACAAGATGTACCATGACCTAAAGGTGCTATATTGGTGGCCGAAGATGAAAGCTGATATAGCCACCTATGGGAGCAAGTGCCTAACCTGCTCAAAGGTCAAGGTGGGATACCAAAAGCCTTCTGGCTTATTGCAGCAACCAGGAATTCCTATGTGGAAATGGGAACAGATCTCTATGGATTTCATCACCAAATTTCTCCGAACTCCTAGCGGATATGACAACATCTGGGTAATTGTCGATCATTCGACAAAGTCTACTCACTTCTTGGCAATGAAGGCAACTGACAAAATGGAGAAACTTACTCGTCTTTACCTGAAAGAAGTAGTCTCTCGGCATGGAGTGCCAATCTCTATTATTCCGGATCGAGATGCTCGATTCACCTCTAGATTCTAGCAATCTCTACACAAAGCCCTAGGCACACGTCTAGACATGAGTACAACATATTATACGTAAACCGTTGGTCAAACGGAACGTACCATTCAAACATTAGAGGATATACTACGAGCTTGTGTGATCGATTTCGGAAACACTTGGGAGTCTCACCTGCCTTTGGTGGAGTTCTCCTACAATAACAGTTCTCACACTAGTATCAAGGCATCACCATTCGAGGCATTGTACGGACGTAAATTCTGATCTCTGATCTGTTGGACTGAAGTTGGGGATAGCCAACTTACATGTCCTGAACTTGTATTCGAAACATCTGAAAAGATCGTTCAAATCCGAAACCGTATGGCGGCAGCTCATGATCGTCAAAAGAGCTACGCCGATAAGCGTCGTAAACCGTTAGAGTTTCAAGTAGGCGACATGGTTCTTCTGAAAGTCTCACCTTAGAAAGGTGTGATTCGCTTCGAGAAACAAGGCAAACTGAATCCTCGTTACGTTTGACCGTTCAAAATAGTGAAGAGAATTGGCCCAGTTGCGTATCAACTGGACCTACCTGAAGGACTCAGTGGTGTACACGACGTCCTTCACGTCTCGAACTTGAAGAAATGTCTAGCACACGAGACCCTAGCGATTCCTCCTGAGGAACTACACATTGATGAACAGTTGCGTTTCATCGAAGAACCTGTCGAAATTATGGATAGGGAAGTCAAAATGTTAAAGCGTAGTAAAATCCCTATTGTCAGAGTCCGTTGGAATTCGAAACGCGAACCGGAATTCACGTGGGAGTGCGAGGATCAGATGATGCGCAAATATCCTAATATGTTCAAGCACTCCGCGTCAAACTCTTAAGGTACTATTCTAATTTTCGGGACGAAAATTCTTTCAACTAAGGGATGATGTGACATCCGGAAATTTTTTTTATTATTATATAATTTTCGGGACGAAAATTCTTTCAACTAGGGGATGATGTGACAATCCAGACTTTTCATCTTAACTCAGTTAACAATTCCGTTAAACTTTTTGTTAAAAACCTAACCCCGTTAGCTAATCCAGTTAGATCTAACTTCAGGGACTTGTTCTACCAATTCCTGAACTTGTATTCATGAATACAGAAGGACTAAACATGCAATTACCTCATTCTCAATTTTTGTTTGACTTTAGGAAGTCAAACCCGTATCATCAATCCAAATTCAATCCTAGGATTCGTTTATTTTGAAATTGTAACGGAATTCTCAAACTAATCACATTCCCGTTCATCAATAAGTGTTTAATCACATCATTGATTCGTAATCAAGCTCAATAATGGGTAAAAACCCGTAACCGTCGATATCATTGTCTTATATCACCGAATTCATCAAAATCGTGTAACACGCTTTGAGCCTCGGCACTCGATAATCGATCCCCACTGAAACTCTTGCACACGCTAATTTGATCAGAGAAACAGTCGCGATCGTCGGAGATCAAAACAGTTGCGGCCGACACCCGTTCTACTTGTGCACCTTCCATTCGACACCAATTCTGGTAACCAATCCCACCCTTAGCTTCGTTTTTACCCTATGAATGAAAGCCCTATGATTATCAGGGCTCATAACATCGAATTGATCGAAACCCAGAATCTAGGGTTCATACGAAACTCAATTTGGGGCTTTTGATTCTAGACTCGATAATAATCCAATTAATCCACATAGTTAGCTTCGTAATCGGTCACTCATCGAAAGCCCTATGTTTATTTTATCAATTAACATCGAATTGATCACAATCCGTAATCTAGGGTTTGTTCATAATTCGATTTGGGGGTTTCGATTTTAAACGTCATCTCAATCAAATTAAACTATACCAGTGGATTCGCAATGCTCCGTTGAACAAAAGCCCTATGATGTTAAACCTTGATAACATCCAATTTAATAAATTTGATTTGGTGTTCATAACTAGGGTTTTGACCCTTCTTTTGGTAATTAATCGGTCTTAAACGTGTTAGTTTTGCAATTAAACACATACTCAGATTCGCAATAGCACGACGAGCAAAACCCCTTACTGATTTGAACTATCGTCGTCAAAATTTTGTGTATGGGGGCTAGGGTCGATCGCGATTGGATGTGGGGGGGAAACCACAGAGCCTCAATTGATAAAAACGTTTGAGTCATGATCTGTTTGCAATTTGGGTTAGAGCTGAGTTGGTTAACTGTGTATGCTTATAGGGGAGAGACCCGGGTTTGAGTCTCTCCACCCGCATTTATTTTTAAACCATTTTCCTAGATACTATTTTAATATAAAACCAAATGTTATATTATTAAAATAATATATTAAAATGTTTAAACCGGGAAAACCATCCATTGGCTCGGGTTTGATTTGTAACCCATATTTATTATTAAAACTCATTTATAAAATAATATTTATATTATTTTCAACCCAAAACTCCAACTAAAAATAATATATATATATATATATATATATATATATTATTTTCATCACGTTCATAAACATTTTTGTAACGCTTCAAAGTAATAAATAATATAATTACTTGTATTATTTACACTTGTTATATCCTCGAATAAAAATGATAAATTATTATTTTTGTCACGCAAGTTAATTGTTTACGTTACTTCGCTAAACTTAAAAATAATATAATAAATTATATTGTTTTCCTAGACTTCTAGTTAATGACAAAACGCTCGAATATATTTATTATATATTTATTTTGTCATTCTTCGCGTAACGTATACATCTTAATTATTAATTAAAGAATTCTTATTCTCGTGGACACGTTCGTCTACTCGTTGGTCCTACACATGTTTTAGGACATTCAAATCTCCGTGTCATCGTGACAAATCCCATTGTGTCCCTAATTGTTATGTTTATAATTCTAGGGCATACGTAAGCCGTTTCAGGCTAACACTTGTGGTCTCAATTGCATCATTGTGTGGTGCTATCTATTCGTACACAACTCAGGTGAGTTTCACGGCCCCTTTTTACTTGTTTTACTATTGGGGGAGAAACATGCTTACACACAAACAGTATTTTACTTGTTTTCCCGTTGGGGAGAAACATGCATACACACAAACAGTATTTTACTTGTTTTCCCGTTGGGGAGAAACATGCATACGAACAGGCATCCGTTACTTGTCTCCCAGCCAGGGAGAGACATACACACGGACATGGATCACATAGTATTTCATTACCACTTGTGTACCTAAGTGCAAACATAACATGCAAAGTCCTTACACACTCGGACCGTTAATATATGGAGTATAGCGAGGAAATTTGAGTAGTACTACTGGGTTTGACAAACCCCACCCGGGTTAGTCGCGCTAACTTGATTGGAGGTCTAACGGGTGTAAATTGTCCTTAACACTTGCCATTGTTGATGTTAGCAATGGCGGAAGGCACCCAAACACAAACAGTCAGCTTCGGTTGCGAACGCTTAGAGTAACTTATACATTGTCTAGCTAGCAATAGGTGTGACTTACGTATGTGGATCCAGCAACCCTCAAACAATTTATTTACATACAAACCTGTGAACTCACCAACCTTGTGTTGACACTTTTTCTTACATGTTTCTCAGGACGCTTTGGCACAGGTTGCGCACTTAGGACATGCATGGAGTCCTACTGTCATATCATTCATTTCAAATATTTTAAATAGTTTATTTAATTACATTAATTGACGCTCGTTGCGTGTAATTATTTTTACTTCATTTTAACGTTTACGAACTCTGAACTTTTATGTTATGACATTTCAAGTTCCATATAGTGTTGTTTGATGTAACTAATGACTGAGATCCTGGTGTGTCACCTTCCAAACGGTAAAACTCCGTTAGTTGAAATTGGGGGTGTGACACATGGGGTATGACATTATAACTTATGACCCATGGTCATATGGGTCATGGGTGATATTAAGTAATGTTTTTATGTTGTTTATGTACCGATGATGATGATATGCCATATGATGATGATGATAACCCATACGATGATGATGATGTTAACCCATATGATGATAATGATTGCGATGATCAGGCGACTCATATGATGATGATGATAACCTATGTCACCTATAACTCACAACTAATAACCAACGACCTGTGTGACCCCTATAAGGCTTATACATGGGTCATATGGGCCTTGGGACATGGGTGATATGGGATATGGCATTTTAACCCATAAGCCGTGTAATGCTATAACCCATGTCACCCTGACCTGACTCACAACCAATGTTACCCCTACAAGGCTTATTGGTCATATGGGTCATGGTTGATGTTAAGTAACGTTTTTTTGCGGTTTATGTAATCTTTTAATTTTAATTTATGTTTTGTTTTTTTAGGGGTTAATTATATATGTGGTTTATGTAATTTTCTTTTTTAATTTATGTAATGTTTTAAGTAGGTTTATTATAAACTTAATTAGTTTTTTGTTTTTTACAAATACATTTTAGAAACCGTAATTAGTTTTTGGTTTAAAAATTCCCCAAAACTATATGGCGGGATCTTAAACAAAGTCAGCGGTAAAATTTTAAGAAAACAAAATCAGCGGTAAAATTTTAAAGAAAATTCCCCAAAACTTATGCCCCAATTCGATTTCAAATCCGTCCTCTTCCCTACCGAGCTTTTGTATTTTCTATCTCAAATCCGATTTCAGTAATTTGAAAGTCATGGACGGTGAAGGTCAATTATTGATCCATGATCAATTCAACGTCGATGGAGATTCAACAGACGATTATGAAAGCGGTGATCTGGATCATCACAATGACGGTGTGATGGTTGACCAGGTTACCAAGCTAGGTGAATCACAAGTCAACGAAGATATGGATCTGGATCTCAGTTTAACTACAGCGAAAACAACTAAGAGGGTGTTGACCAGATTACCAAAGCTACGTGCAACATATACAAACTCTGGTGGAAGAAAACACAAAGTTACGTTTGATGAACTGGGTAGGTTAACTGGGGAGTACAGATCAAAATTTCTAAGTTATTTGGGAGACCTAGTAAGGGAAAACGTTGGATTAAGGTTTCTAGCATATAAGGGGGTGCCAAAAGAAGTAAACCTATGGGAAGAATCAACGGTTAATCTACTTCTTTTAAGATTTAATTATAAATATGCATTTTTATAGTTTCATTTTCGTGTGACTAATTAACTGTAGAAACTCATGGTAATCAGGTATGAATCAACATCTCATATCATCTCAATATATAGTAAGTTAATACAATAATTATTCATTGTAAATCAATTATACGATAATATATTTTGTGGCCTAAATCGAACGTTGAAATTGAGGCCTTCTGTGAAAGTTTTGTAAATATTTTAAAAAATTTAAAATGTAATTTAATGGAGCGTCAAAGCTTATAATGTTGATATAAAAGTTGTGAAATTATCATTTCTCTCTGAAAACACAAAAGTTGAGAATACAAATTAAAGTAGTTTTTTTAATTTTTGAGGGCCTAAAGTGGTTGATTTAGTTGCTTGTACTGTAGAGCCACCCCTGATCACACTTACCTATCTATACAAGCTACTTAATACTAACAAACTAGCCTATGTTATATATTGCAGAAATATTATGAAATTGATGCATGTCATAGGCGTTTTGTGAATCGGCTTGGTCACATTCTTCGAAATTTTAGAAGAAAAATGTATGTGCGATACATAGTGTAACACCTGCCACAAAAATGTCCAAGCAATGCCAAGGTTAGAACCTATAAGGACTTGTGTATCTAAAATACATAGATTTAGGGTTAAGAATGAAAATTTTGGAAAGTGGTTAGATATTACACCGATATCTCATTTCATATCGGTCCGAAGCAAAACATAGTTAGAAATAAGACCGACATCTATTCTCATAGCAGTCCGCAATTGAACATTGAGTCGGTTATTGGACTGACATCAAAACATAGCGGTCCGACAACCTCCCTTCAGTGGCAATTTATGGTGCTGACAAGTGTCTTATGACTCAGCCCTAGAATCTGACGCGTGTCGTGATGTTGGACCAACATGGTCCACATATCGGTCCGATATAAGCCCAAAACAAGTGCGGTCCAATCAGATGTTGACATTTAGGGCTGACGCATGCATAGCCGGATGTCGGACCGACAACCTTCCCATATCGGTCCGACATGGACCCCGATTTCAGCCTATAAATAGTTGGACGATCTCAGTCGATTTTCTCATCCCAAACTAAAATCCAACTCTCAAATATTGTTCTAGGAGATCCCTAGCCCATTCCCAACGATCCCAGTCCAACACTCGCTCTCTTTAGCGCTCAGGTTAAGAAGAAACACTGGTAAAAGTACTGGTACGATAGAGGAATCAAGTTAAGAATCTAGCCTATAAGCTTTCAACTTAGAGGATCATTCCTATAAACAAGGTGAATACTTTATCTCTTTAAAAACTTGTGTCAAACATTTACATTTAAGAAAATGGCCAAATAAAGGTTAAAGGAATAATGCTCAATATTCTTCTACGAACAAAGCATTCGGGCCATAGGTATAAAACTTGCAAGGGATACACGGGTCTCGGGAGAGAGTCCCGGATTGCATGTGGTTCTTATCTTATAACAAAATCGAAGGCGTGGACCTGTCCATTGTTATAAGTCATGACGCTAGTGTATATACAGTGGTGCATACAGTCAGGACATGGGCCTGCTGAATGTGTGGATTGAACATACAGTTGTGATTATGAAATTAATACTTGTTTGTGTCAAATGATTTTACTGTCAAGATAATTGTATTCACCGGCGTTCACACTGACGTTTTATTTTCAAAATGTTTTCAGGCAACGAATAAAATGAAAAGGAAAAAGGGGATACGGGCAGACATAAGATCTGACCCAGGAATGAATATTGAGAAATGATAACTTGCACGTTGGATTCTCAAGCCTCGAGCATAGGAAATCCTAAAAGAAAGAAAAAGAGGAAATAGGACAAAGGGACTGATCAACCTTGGATAGTACTATTTCCTTTAGCTTGAACTTGTCTATAAGACAAGAGATGTATTTGGTTTCAAACTTTGTTTTGTAATCAAATGAAAAAGGGTATTTAAATCCCTATGTTTAAGAAATGAATACGAGACTTTTTTTTTCCCACTAAGTCTTGATATTTATAAATACAACCCTCGAGGTTGATATAAATGTCGAAACGATCCTTATGAAAATGACTTCCACTGTGTTTTATAAAAAATCTGGAATCAAAGCAGATACCAATCGGTGTCGCACACGTCCAAGGGGTGGTTGGGGCGGGGTGTGACAGGATTGGTATCAGAGCCACAGGTTTTAGCGAAATAGATACTTGGATCTAGTGTCTAAGCTTTGACCATGAATTTGCTTATTTTAAGATAAGGGAACAAGGTAACCTTCTGACCGGTATGTAGTTATCTGACAAACGAAATGTTCTGTCTAAGGAAAGAGTGGTTTATAAATCTCTTTTAGACCCGTCATTCTTTCTTAGGAACATCTCGGTTGGAGGTACTACTCTGGGAAGATAACCATCCTTGTAGAGTTTTAGTTAAGATAAGGATACTGGCCTTAGTATCTAAGTCTTGACCTAAAGAATAAGATAAGTATTAATACTTTAAGATTGCAGATGTCTGGAGATAACTCTGTACCTGTTGATGTTCCCAATCGTCAAATAAAGCAAGAATAATTGGAATATCACCCATTGGGTTCACAAATGAATCCCATTTGTTTGCCTTACTACAATAATGATCCATTTGCTATCATTCCGGATAACATTACTCCTGAATACCATCCCCAATCACTTGATACCTCAAGCCAATGGATGTAAGCTGGATCTGATTTCAGCAATTGGAACAATGAAGTCCCATTACAACAAGGTAATGATGAGGCTGAGTCTAGTCAAGCCCATCAGAACATGTCGACCGAAGAAGAATCTTATCATTTCGTATCTGAACAATCTGAAACTCTAGTTTTATACGATCCTTCTATGTTTCTTTAACCAGTCTATCATGGTCGTTTTGAAACCTATTTTCAAGCTCATCCAGAATACCAAAACGCTTATAACGATATTATGGTTGGACTTCGTCAACCTCCACCCAAATATGGTTATGAGGAAAGTATGCCTTCTTCTCCTATTGAGTGCGTAGATCGTTCGTTGCGCCAAACGGACGAAGTAACACAGGAGAAAATCATGGACAAGGCAAGAACCAAATTTTATGGACAACAGGTCTATGAATATGGAGAAAGGCTGATGACCATTGGAGAAGAGTTGATGAATGATTAAAACCTATATTGTATTTTATTTCCCTGTAATATATTTTCTAATGATATAATAATATTAATTTTGTTTTACTCTATACAACTATGGTTGGAAAAGGAAAAGGTCCTATCTTCCTTCATAAATTTGTTCCAGCTAATTATCACGAACGCAAAACAAACAAAACTACTATAGAAAATAATGAGGAAACTGAAAGTTCAACTTTCAGAAGCCTCGGAGAAATAGGAAACCCTAGTATTCCCTATAATCCTTCTATAAGTTTTCATTATGCTCCTACCGCTGGAAGCTATAATATCACTCCAATATACTTGCATAATTTTCATGAAGGATACGCTGAAATGCCTTATGAAAATAGATGTGATCCCGAAGAAGAAGAACGAGCTGATTCTAACAAACTTTACATTCCATACTATGCGACTGTTCCTTTCCCTGCTCCTCATATAAATGAGAATGCATCGGGAAGTGAAAGGGAACAAATGTTGTTGAATCAAATAACTGAACTTGAACGAGAAAAGGTTGAAGTTGAAGCCAGGAATGCTTTGTTGGTTCAATCTCTTGAATAAAAGAATTTTAGAAATTTCTAGAAACAATGATTCCTATATGTACTCTTTTCTTATATATTTCATAAATAAAAAGTTTTGTATTGATTCCGATCTTGTTTCTTTTATAGTATGTATAAACAAACTGGACCTTCTTATAATACGAGAGGAAAGAAGAAATAAGCAGTAATTGAAAACGGTGCTGAAGTTCCTGATTCTCGTAAAGAACTTCAGAAATTGATTGCGGAAGGAATTAAGATTCTCTTGCAATAATCTTTTTCGAAATGGAAAAGAGACAGGCAGATAAGCTATCTGTTCATCCTTCAATTCCAAAATTTGTCCATTCCCAACCTTTAACCCAACATACTAGAACTATAACTCAATCCAAACCTATTACTCTAAAAACTGAGGATTCTGCTACTCATCCAACCAGGAAGACTGAAAGAGAGAGGTATTACCGTAATTCTTTTGAAGATGAGGGTATGGGTAATAATTATGGCCATCTAGAAAAGAAGAGAAAGATTTCTAACTGTACATAAAAAATTTCCATGATTGCAAACCTTATAACTTTGCCAGAAAAGAAGGAGGAATAGCTTTCCGAACTCGATATGGTCATTATGAGTTCAGGGTAATGCCGTTTGGACTTACTAATGCACCCGCTGCTTTCATGAATATGATGAATCGAGTTTGCAAACCTTACTTGGATAAATTTATTATCGTATTCATTGACTGTATCCTTATTTACTCCAAAAGTAAGGAAGAGCATGCAACTCATGTAGGTCCCTCGGGTATGGCGGATCGTCACATGCAAGTGGGTCTACTAGTCGGACCGGGTGCGGAATACCCGTGACTAGGGGGAGAGTCAAACTAAACAAAGTAAACCGACAAGAGAAAACACTTTAAACGTTCTTTGTATTATAAACACTTGAAGGTTACAGAGAGAAGCACTGAGATTACAATTTACGTATTTGCTATTATGCCTGCGTACTTAACTTCTGTCAACCTATCCTATTTATACAAGACCTGATGCTTGCGCACTTAGCAAGTGCGCAGAGCAAAATGCTCTTGTGTACTTAGCATGTACGCAAAGTTACTCCTGCGTACTTGCTAAGTACGCAAAACACTTAGAGAATTTTGCAACATTCAATATGTAAAAGTAAATACAACTCGATAAACTAATACATAAAGACTCTTACATACAAAGACAATTACAAACAAGACAATACAACCTAAGACTAAGACTCTATCTATCCAGAGTGTTTGTCACATGAAAGTGCTTCAACAAACTCTCCCTTGACAACAGCTCTGGATAATCTTCAGTTGTCGTTCTTCACATCTTTAGTCTTCACAGCACTTGATCTTTAGCTTCCATCTTTTTATTGTAATCAAGGCAGAACTTAATCACCTTGTCATATTTAGAAGCAAGGAGCTTTGTCCATTCATCGGTGTAGACACAGTACCTGTCTGCTAGTGCCTCTAGATCTTTCACAGAAAAGTTGATGAAGCAGACTTCATCAAATATTCTGATCAGTTCCTTTGGCACTATGTTCCCGCTCTCTGAACGTCCTTTACCCATGATCACAGCCTCGCCCGTCTTTGGATCTACGTACCAGTACCACATGTCACCAAGAAAATCCTGAGATAACTTGCTCAGGGGAATCTTAGTTTCACATCGCACTGGCTTGTATACCAATTTCTTTAAGTGCTTCTTAGTCACATGATGTATAGCGTGCTTATCCTTGACTCTCTTGGGCACTTGAGGCTTGAACATCTCAAATTTCCCCGATCTTGCTTCCCGCTGCAGAACCACCCACAAACCCATCACCACTGCGTGATTGGAATGACCCAGCAGCTCTCGGTTTGCTAGGTTCACAAGGTCGTATTTGGGTAAGGTGCTGAACGCTTCACTGGTGGGTTTCAAGTATTGAACCCCGCCAGATCTTTTGATAGCGAACAACTACTTATCCTCCTCGAATCTTACAGCCAAGATCATCCCTGTTGCTCCGTGTTTGTCTATAATTGACGTCTTTTACCACACAGGAGCTGGACCCTTTGATGAAGTAGAAGGCATGTCTGTTTCTTTCGGTGCCTCTGGGTCCACAGGTGCAGGGTTAACTGGGGAGGCTTCACTCGAGGCTTCTACATTACTAGCCTGCTCGACTGAACCTGTGTTGAGCGGAGCTTCGAAGGATGGAAATTCAAATATTTCTCCATCTTCTAACTCTTACTCTCCTTCCCCGTCACCCTTGGGAATTTCTATCACAACATCTTCATCATCATCATCCCAATCGTCACCAGAGTCGATCTCTCCTTCTTCTAGATTAAAAAGAGCATCGATCTGTGCTTCTTTCGAATAGTGGGGCTCTAGATATAGGATCTCATTTTCAGATAAGTCCTTAAGCACTTCAGCCACTGACTTTCCTTTGTCACCACCACCATCACCAGAGGTCTCACCACCCTCTTGATGAGTAGACTCCCCCTGAGCCATTGGAACATCAGAGATGGACACGATTGCTAAAGCTTGGTGCTCACCTCCACTAGGACCGGCTTCAGGATCCTTGTCTTTGTCGTCATCCTTTGTCAAGTCGACAGGATGACATTCCTCATGACCAGTGGTTTTCTTTTCTTTCTCTTTCTCTTTCTCTTTCTCCCCCTGAGCATCAAGCTTCTTGGTCAGATCAGCAATCAGCTTGACCATCAGCTCATGCTCTTTTATTTGAGTATCAAACCTCAGCTCCAAGGACGATCCGTGACCCAGAATCATTTCATTTATCTTGATTAGGAGCTCGTTCTAGGCCATGATGTTCTTCAGTCGTTCCTCAGTCCCCGTTCTCTGGCTACGAAGGATTCTAACTTCGTCTACCAAAGAATTGATCTGTACTTGTTGAGCGTCAGACTCCTCCTTTGATTTCCGAACAGTCTCCAGTAGTTCAGCAACTTAGGTTTCCAGAACATCTATCCTTTAATCATTCGGATCAGGATGTATGGATGAGGACGCCTCGGTATTATAAGTAGGGGAGGAGAATATGGTATCAAAGTCAAACCCTTGTGTGAAATCTCCATAATTGAAGGGTTGACTTAAAGGCTCAGTGGTGGTGGTTGGGATTGAGGATGTGATGAGTGTTGTAGGGGTAATGGTAGGGGTGATGGTGACTGACTCCTTGAGAATTGGAGTAGTCACCGCCACCTGAGTAGTTATGGTAGGGAGGGTTACTATCACAGGTATCTCCGCTGTGATTGAAGTGACGGCCACTTCACTTTGCACTTGTGGCCTCCTCCTCCTACGGTAAAGCTGCTGTGAAGGTGGGGTGGAGGCTGAATCAGGACTAGCAGCTGACACTTGTACTTGCTGCTGAGCCTCCACCTCACTAGGGATAGCAGGCTGTTGCCTATCGCCCCTGTTCTTGTGAATGCTTTCTCTTCTTTGTCTTTGTATAGCAGCGTCAGAGTCAGAGTCTGGCTCGTATTCGCTGCTAGAAGACTGTCACTTTCTCTTGGAGGACGACTCAGGTAGGGTTACGTTAGCCGTTCTCCTCGGGTGTACCTGCGACGGTGCATCATCGGAATCAGAAGAATCTGACTCAGTCGCTTCCGAGTCGGATCCCTCAGCACCATCATTTCCTTCTTCGCCGTCTCCATCATCAGAAGATCCATCATCACTCTCCATTTCCTCCTGTTGTTTTTGCTGTTGTTCGTCGGAGTGTTCACTCAATTCAGGCTCCGAATCGTGACTGTACCATCTCCAGTCACCAGGGGCCACATATGCTTCATCGATGAGGTGGACAAAGAGTTCTGTATGCACAGGGGTAGGATCTACACTGCCTGGCTTTAGGAATTGGGCGAATACTCTTTTGTCCACCCTCTTTACTTGCAGTCTCTCCCCTATAGCAGGTAGGTTTGGCAACGCGTCATTAATCAGAAGTTTCACAATTCGAGGGTATAATAAGAACCGAAACCTCTCCGCTGTGTTGATCTGGTCATTGATGGCCTTGAAGATGTAGCGGGAGAAGTTGTAGCCCTTATTGAGAGAAAGGCCAACCATGGCTGCTGCAAGGTCATGACCTATGGCATCTTTTCTAGCTTTCCTTGATGATATGCACATGATCATGACGTGGGCGAAGTATCTCCATTGGTCTAGCACCCACATCTTCTTGTATGAAGCATAGTCCCTCGCACCGACATAGCCCATTCTTTGTCTCCAACAGCCGTCCACAAAGTAGTCTGGATAGGCTGTCGGGTTGGTCGTGAGATCTCTGAATTGAAGGACCCTTCTTATAGTATCTTCAAAGAAAGCAATAGCATGACCAGAAACGGTAGCCCTTATAACGTTGGGGGTTACCGTGCAATTGTGCTCTGCCGTCTCCCTAAACTGCTCGAGATAGGGTCTTGACAAGATCGGGTCAGCAGAAATGGCGTAGCTGATTCTTGAACGGTTCAAGAAATCAACTATGTCTCTTTACTGCAATGCTGCACCCTTCCATTCTGGTTCAGTGTTAGCTAACAGGTTGAATTCTTTAGTAAACGCCAGAGCCATGATCTGCAAAAACACACAGAAAACGTAATCAAAACAACACGTATCATTGGAAATGGATAAACATGACTCGGTATAGCAGTTACTCTTTGAACTGAATTTCAGACTCTTGAATTTTTGCCAAGTGTTGGTCCTGCGTACTTAGCAAGTACGCAGGAGTTTCCTCTTGCGTACTTAACAAGTACGCAAGAATTACTTCTTGCGTACTTGCTAAGTGCGCAAAAACTACATTGGTGAAAAATTTCAGAAATTTGAAATTCAACAGATGTTCAAAATTTGGTGTGTATTGGGTCTCCACTAGGTAGGAATCGAAGATTCTACCTTATGGGACCAATATCAACACCAAGTACCTACTAATCGTGACCAATTTTGACCTAACACTCGAATGGCGACACTGTCGGTTCAACTTCAACCATGGGGACAAAATCAAAGACTAAAAAGGACGATTAAGAGTCGATTATGTTAACTAATCATGTTTTAATGATAATAATTTACCCAAACAACCCACAATTTGCACTAAAAATCACGGAATGAACCTAGATTTTCTTAGTCAATGAATCGGTCCAATGTCAGGAATTCGTGGATGGATTAAGCCAAAAATCTCACCAATTGATTGTAATGAAGTGATGAAACTAGCAATGGGACGAAAAGATTGTTTAGGAACACTTGAATTTTCGAGTGAAAGTCGGGGGGAATATGAACTGGTTTGAAAGTGATAAGGTTCTGAAAATTTTCTAAGTCCGGATTATATACCCCACAAAAAAAGGTCATGTGTACTTAGCAAGTGCGCACGTCTTAAGTCGTGCGTACTTACAAGTGCGCAAGCTTTAACTCTTGCGTACTTACAAGTGCGCAAGACTTAACTCGTGCGTACTTGTTAAGTACGCAGGGCTTACTTCATTCGCACTTACAAGTACGCACAAACCCTTAAGTGCGCAAACTTTCAACTCAAATTTATGAAGTTTTTCAAGTCAACTAACGAACAAGTTAGAAATATTCAACCAGGAGGATTCAAGTACAATTCAGGAAGGTTAAACACAAATATTTTTGGCTTTTCTGAATAAAATTGAACTATGCATAAACTTAAAATCTTTTTGATCTTTTCTCATAGAAATATATGTGTGACCAAAGTTAAGACAATAGCCATACTTAAAATTACAAAATTTCGTGTGGCTATAAATGACCATTACCCACCAAAGAAACTTTTTTTTTGCTTATGTGATGGAAGGATACCAAACATCATGGGAAAAAATAATTATGTGTGACCAAAGGTTAGACAATAACCACACTTAAAATTACAATAATTTTTTGTGTGTTAAATAAAAGATTTTAGCCACTCTTAAAATAAATTCTTGTGACTATATAATATAAACGACCACACTTACAGTAAATTCATTTGGCCGTTGTTACCATTTAGCCACACTTATTAGAACAAATGCTTGATCACAACAACCCTTTTGCCACGGTTTTTATTAAATAAGTGTGGTAACACAAACTTTTTAGTAAATTCATGTGGCCGTTGCGACCCGTTAGGCATTGTAGGATCGTGAAATTACAAGATGGTTATATTCTTAGTTGAAATTGGCGGAAACAATAACAACTACACAAAAGAAAGAATACTGATAAGAACACTGTTGTATTAAGCTTTGAGAATAAACGATTACAAGTGAAAACTCTAATTCAAAAGCACACTTACAATGAAGTGTTTACACAGTATTTATACTAACTTAGAATCAAGACAGACCCTTAATTCTAAGGATCAGATCGAACACAGACCGTTGATCATTTATACAAAAGCTAATAATACACGTTAAAGCTAAACTAGCTAACTTTATTGAAGCGTCTTCTTTATGCATCATTGCTTGCATGTCTGGAGAAGAGCATTGCTGAGTTTCATTGGTTGTGCCATTGAGGTTCCTTCTGCTTTGAGTGTGTCAGTTGCTTTTGCAGAAAGTTGTCAGTGACGCTTGGCATTGATAGTCAGCTGCGACGATTTGTCTTCAAGGAACATAGCTATCAGCAGCAAGAATGAGAATGATGCTGCTGATAAGCCTATCAGTAAGTGCTGAATGCTGCTGATGAGCCTATCAGCAGCAACATGTGTTGAATGCTGCTTATAAGCCTATCAGCAGCAAGATGTGTTGAATGCTGTTGATAAGCCTATCAGCAGCATTTGTACTTAGAATAATTTAGAAGCCATCAGTCTTTGGTTCTACAGGCACACTTTAAGTAAAGTCATGTGGCCATTGCTACCCTTTAGCCACACTTAATGGACAGAATGCTTGATTTCAACAAGAAATGTTGATACCCTTTAGCCACACTTTTAAGCTGCTAAGGCCACTAAAAAGCGTGTGTGGCCGTATGATCCCTACGATGACTCGAGCTTTGGTCACACTTGTGCTGAAAAAAAAGTGTGGTGAAAGGTCTACGGTCACATGTTTTTTGTTTGGCCATAGGCCATTTTTTACGCAGTGAGTGTTCATCAAAATGAAGCCTCCACATCACAAGTAAAAGAGCCTTATAGGATAATGCATAAGGAGAGAAGAACTTGTTTTCATTCTGGTACTCTAGGTCACATTATTGTGAACTTTCCTTACAAGGACCAGAAGAAGAAGCCAGTTGAACCTCAACAGGCTAAATCACCTAAGAAACCACCAGTGAAATAAGTAAACGATCATATTCTAGAAGTGGTGAAACCACCAACAAAACAAGTGCTAAAGCCACAAGTTAAGCATGCGACTGTACCATCTGTTGAGAAACATGACATACAACAGGGTAGTCCTAGTGCATCTATATCTGGTAGTACACAAGCTGGTGAGAAACCTGTGGTAAAGCTCTCCAAACCACGAAAGGGAAGACTGAATAAGAGGTTGAGAAAATTGGAACAAAAGTTTACTAAAAATGGTGTTTTCCAAAATCCTGTTTTTGAAAGTCAAAACGGTGAAGGTTCTTCTAACTCACCATTTGTTGACAAAAATGAATCATCTTTTCAAAGGAAAACTAAACAGAGATATTGGAAACTAAGGAAAAATAAAACTTCTCTACCCTCTAGTTCTGACTCTCAGAAGGAATCACCATTTTTGAATAATCATGATTGTGAGTTAATTGAAATAGTTTATTTTGAGAAAAACGGACGACCCAAGACCACTACGGCTTGGGTGTCCAAATCTAACTAATTCATTTAACTCGTTCAGGGACATCCAAGGGGGACTATCGCGAACCGCTGGTATGTAGATAGTGGATGCTCCCGGCACAAGATAGGCAACATGACTCTGCTTCAAGATGTTAAACCATTTAGAGGTGGGTATGTAGCCTCTGCAGGAGAGAAGTGTGGACACATCACAAGCCAAGGCGTGGTAAATCTAATGGATGTATCAAGTTTGACAAAGTCAACTACTTTGAGTAGCTAAAGCACAACCTATTGAGTGTCTCTCAGATGTGTGACAAGGAGTACTCGATGATGTTTGAGAAGTCAAAATGCCTAGTTCTCAAGTCTCGCTTTGTGGTTCCTGAGGAATGGATTCTGATGAGAGCACCAAGAACAAACAACACATATCCGATTAATATGAGTGTGGCAAAAATGACGACATCAGTTGCTACTTGTTTACTTACTAAAGCGACAGAGATTGACTCAATCTTGTCGCATAGGAAACTCGGACACATTTCTTACAAAAAAATGAATTATCTTGTTTGACATGGCTTAGTAACCGGTGTTCCTAAGATGAGATTTTCGGTGGCAGATGACTGTTTGCCTTGTAAAAAGGGTAAACAACATCGAAAATCTCACAAGCCTAAGACCTAAAACTCTATTGATACCCCTTTGGAGCTCTTGCACACGGATTTGTTCGAGCCCATAAGTATCAGGAGTATTGGAGGTAAGTCATACTGTCTAGTTGTAACTGATGACTAATCACGTTTTTCTTGGGTGCATTTTCTAGGTTCAAAAGATGAGACTGCTGAGATTCTTCAATACCTGATCCTGAATTTGGAAACATTATGCCTGTTGAAGTTTAGAAGAATCAGGGGTGACAACGGCACAGAATTCAAGAACAACATGATGGAGCTATTCTGCTTGAATAAGGGAATTCGTCATTAGTTCAGTGCGCTGTACACACCACAGCATAATGGAGTAGTAGAAAAGAAAAATAGGACGGTAGTTGAAACGTCAAGGACTATGCTGACATATGCGAAGCTGCCAATTACCTTCTGGGTTTAGGCAGTGAATAGAACGTGTCACGTTTTGTAGGTCCTGATTCAAGATAGAATCACAAATACTGATCGATTACCCACACACACAGGCGGAGTCAGTGTGTATGCTGGAAAAATAGAGGCAAGAAACAAAATATGGTGAAGATAACAGGCTAACCACTTTAGAATCAACACAAGAATGATATGAAATTGTAAGAACAACAATTGAATGAACTCAAAGGTGTATTGATTCAATGAAAACTATGAAAGGGAGAATGCAAGGGTTACAACCGCTATCCACACCCTAAACATTCTCATACTAGGCTATTTATACTCAGCTGATAGGCATCAAAACGATGCTCACCGAAACTACTAGTTTCGGTTGAGCATATACATAAGTGAACATCCTGTTGAAATTTCATATCTGTCAAAACTGCTAGTTTCGGTTGAGCATTTACAACCGAAACTAGGTAGTTTCGATGGCCCCGACATAGTCTAAAAATAGAAATTACATCAAACAAAAATGATAGAAATACAAAGGAAATAAACAAAGACAATTGTTCAAAGATTACAATGATGTCATTAGCTTACAAAAATACAACCCACAATCTCCCCTTAAGCTATTGCATCATTGTCTTAAACTTTCACTAAGCAGTTGGTGTATCACTTGATTTCTGAAAGTGGGGCTCGGCATTCACTGTCACCACTCGCTGATATGCCTTAGCATCTGCCTCATCATCTACATGAGAGATCTGGATTGGGTGGTTGAACAAAACCTCTAGATCCTCAG
Organism: Smallanthus sonchifolius; assembly: GCA_023525975.1. Classification (NCBI taxonomy): domain Eukaryota; kingdom Viridiplantae; phylum Streptophyta; class Magnoliopsida; order Asterales; family Asteraceae; genus Smallanthus; species Smallanthus sonchifolius. Next base: position 53,971,538 of record CM042033.1, on the reverse strand, counting down.
GTTGAAACATTAACAACTCCATGGGCTAAAAGATGTGGATATCTTCCTTGCCTTCATACTCAATAACAACAATTCCAATTGTTGAGTTATAAAACCATCTCCTGAACTTTTGGAGCTGAACTTGTACTGACCTTAGAAGTAGGATTGATTTGACAGTTTCTGCCGGTTTGTACCTCAGGCTTACCCAAGGCTTCAGAGTTCTAGGATGAATCCTGGTTTTGGAGATGATTCTTTTTGGTATTGTGGTTTTCATAGACCTAAAGTCACTGCTTTCCGGTTGGAGGTGAGCTAAAATGGAATGACGGGGATTGGATGGCCTGGAAAGTTGTTTTTTTAGAGCTTGTTGGTGCACGAACAACTCAAAGTTACGAGCTTCATTAACTTTGTTAGGATTTTGAAGGGGTAATTTGGCTAGAGCCCTCAAGTCATATCTTGGGTGGGAGCTGAAATCATGTGAAGTTTTAAAGTGCTCCACTCCTCCTTTGTACCTTCTTACAATGTAGAGGGACCTTTCCTTATCATACTTCCATCCGACTGGAGGATTTTTGAGTTCCTGATATTCAGCAAACCATTCATAATGCTTGGGAGGCTCCTCAGTAGGTAGCCTCCTCATCCAAGGCCTCTTGGGATTAGGATATTCAGGGTTTGGTTTTGTCACTTGAGTTGGCTCAGTTGGAGTTGGTTTTGTTTGAGATGCTTCCTGAGTAGTGCATGTTGGCCCAGCAGTGGTTTCAGGCTCAACAAAGGCCACTTTCACACTTGGATCTTTCTCATCTGTGTTTTTCAGGGCTTCTATTTCAGCACCTCCTTCTTTGAAGTACCGGAGCCTTTTTTGTGTGACAATCCGGACTTTTCACATAACTCTGTTAACTAACCCAGTTAAATCCTAACCATTTACAAACTCCAGGGACTAGAATTGTCAATTCTCAAACTCAAACCTCAAGGAATAGTTGTGTAATTAACCTAAACTAGTCAAAATTCATATATTCGTATTCATATATTCTTATTCCTTTTACTTTTATTAGTCAAACTAACAAAATCCCTAACCTAGTTAACCAAATTCTAAACCCTAGGGACCATTTCTGCCAAATTTCTATAATTAAAACAGGAAACCAGAGGGACTAGTTCTGTAATTTAATAAATCTCAATTGGGTTGACTTTCAAAAGTCAAATCCGATGCAATTCCCATTCAAATTCGATCCCAAACATCAAATTCGTGCGACATTGTAGCTGCTTTACACATTAAAACCATTAATCGATCATTATTACAGTTTTAAAACACCATCATTGCCCAATTAAACAGATTTATGGCTAATTATGTCGAAACCGTCGACACCCTTATCATATATCATCATATTCGAACATTTCGTCTATTAAATTCCACAATTAGATACCCTGCGCGTCTCAAACGAATTCCCGTGAACCTGTTACACCATCCAATTGCGTCGGAGAAGGAAGCAGAGTCACCGGAAAACCAGTCCAGTCACAGTCGGCATCTTTTTAGTCGAGCACAGCCAATTCGATCATTATACTGGTAATTAAACCTACTCTTAGTTTCGTTTCTACCTTCAGATTGAAAGCCCTATATCAATTTGGGCTTATAACATCAACCCTATCGAAATCCAGATTCTAGGGTTCATTCTTATTCGATTTGGGGGTTTTTGATCCTATACTTAACTAAAATGGAATTAAATCATATGGGCAGATTCGCAAACATGCACTCAGTAAAAACCCCATGTTAATTTAATTCCATAACATCAAATTCTTCAAGATCCAGAACCTAGGGTTCATACGATTTCTGTCTAATCAAACCTCTACCTACATTCGATTTAAATGAAATTAAACTACTCGGTTAGACTCGCAATCATCTAATCATTGATAGCCCTATGAATCCAACCTATTTTAGTATATGATTTACTCAATTTGATTCTGTGTTCGAAAACTAGGGTTTCGGCTTTGTTTTCGAGCAATTAACGACCTTAAAGTTGATGTTTTTCAAATTAAACATGTAATCAGGTTCGCATATGCCTCGTAATCAAAACCCCTATGCTTCTAATCCATATCGTAATCGAAATCGTGGGTTTAGGACTTGATTTGATCGTGCGTTCATATGGGAGGGGGACTCACTGGAGTTTTGTGTTAAAACCATTTGAATCCGGAAATTAACGCGATACCCTAGCGGGCGGGACTGGTTAAGTAAGTGTGCTAGTGTGGGAGAGACCCGGGTTCGAGTCTCTCCACACTGATTAAATTTTTAAATCGTTTTTAATTATTATTTTTAATATAAAAACCATCCCACTATTATTATTATACTATATAAATGTGTTTTAACTCGGGAAACAACTCGTAGGCTCGGGTTTAGTTTTATAACTTATAGTTAATATTATTCCCACTTTTAAAATAATATTTCTATATTATTTTCAAACCGCGACTCCGAACAAAATAATATATTTATATTATTTTCGACCATGTAACCTCAATTAAAAATAATATATGTATTTATATTATTTTCACCACGTTTATAAACTCAATGAAACGTTTCAAACTTATAAATAATATAATTATTTATATTATTTACCCTCGATCAAAAATAATATATTTATTATTTTTTCACACAAGTGATTATTTTGTTAATTATACGAACTTAAAAATAATATATATAGTAATATTATTTTTCTAACCATTTTAAATGGCACAAACGTATGAATATAATTATTTATTATTATTCGATATTAGAAACGTTCGACACGAAACGTATTTATCTTAATAATTAATTAATTAAGAAATCCTTATTACCGTGGACACGTTCGTCTATTCGTTAATCCTTAGAATGTTTTAAGACGTTCTAATCTTCCGTGTCGTCGTCACAAATCCCATATGTCCCTAACTTATGTGTTTATAATTCTAGGGCATACGTAAGCCGTGCAGGCTAACACTTGATGTTCCACATCTCATACTTGTGTTATACTACCTACTACGCAACGCAAGTGAGTTTCCCGACCCCTTTTTACTTGTTTTCCTGTTGGGGGAGAAACATGTACACAAAACATCATACTTTTACTTGTTTTCCCTTGGGGGAGAAACAGGTACACAAACAAACATCATTTTACATGTTTTTCCCGTTGGGGGAGAAAACATGATATCACTGTTGAGGCTAAGCGTAACACACTATCAAGAATGTCCTCACACACTTCGGACCGTTAATATGGAATTAGCGAGATAATTTTGGTAGTACTACGGGGTTTGACAAACCCCACCCGCGTTAGTCGCGCAAACTCAATTGGAGGTCGAACGGGTGAAATATTAACCTTAACACATTAGTCAGAGTTGATAGACCTGGCTGGAGGCAAACAAACAAACACTGTCAGCTTCGGTTGCGAGCGCTTTAGTAAGACATGAACATAGGCTAGCTATTGCAAACTAGAAACCTGTGAACTCACCAACCTCGTGTTGACATTTTTCTTACATGTTTCTCAGGTCGCTTTGGCACAGGTTGCACACTTAGGACATGCATGGATTCCTACTGTCATATCATTCATTTCAAACATTTTAAACAGTTTACTTAATTACATTGATTGACGCTTGTTGCGTGTAATTACTTATGATTTTCATATTAACGTTTAGGCTTCCGCATTAACTCTGGACTTTTGTGTTATGACATTTTAAGTCCCATATATTGTCGTTTGATGTAACTAATGACTGAGATCCTGGTGTGTCACCTTCCAAATGGTAAAACTCCGTTAGTGGAATTTGGGGGTGCGACATTTTGTGTTCTTCTCCCAAAGTAACTATCTCAGGAAAATCATCTATAGTTCCAAAATCATCAATATGTTATAGAAGCTCATCAAGCAGATGATCAGATCACACCTCTTCCTCATGTAGGGTAACAATCTCAACATCAGTCTCTTTGCTCTTTCCCTTGTCCCTGTCAGCCCTTCTTTGACTTAGGGAAGGGAAGTTATATTCATGTTCCTCCACTTTCATTTCCACTGAGGGACCACCAGTAGGTGATGGAGATGCATGAATATCCCCCTGAACTTGTGAGTCTGGTTCCCTTTGAGTTTCTATATGTTGTGAAGATTGCGTCATGGAAGCTTTAAGCTGATTACCTAGAGTAGTCACAGCGAGTAAGTCTTCTTGTTGCTTTGATAGTTGTTCCTGTTGCATAGAAAGTTGGGACTGTTGGATCTCCAGCTGGTTCTTTAAGGTGACAACTTCCACCTTCAAGTCCTTCACCTTTTCCTTTTGTTCTGTCAAATTACATTTTAGACCTTTTATCTCTTCACCCTTTTGAGCTACTTGTTCGTTAAGCTTCTTTACTTCTAAGCTCAACTTCTTAACTCTTGGAACAGATGGGGATGTCTCATGGTCAGGAGAGGTAGATGGAGTTGGTTGATGAGTATGTTGAAGAGAGGGTTGTGGAGAAGGTTGTGGAGAAATGATATTGTGAATGGGTGAAGGTGGAGGGGTTATGTGTTCAGGTGTCCCAAATATTGATTCTAAGGATGAGGTAAGAGATTCCAGCCGAGTCTTGATCTTCTGGCTCGAGGCTCTTCGAACTCATAATCAGAATCTGACTCGGCCGATCTTTTGGAAGAAGAGGGAGGAGGTTCCATCAGATCCTCAGATTCAGACTTGTCATATTCTGTACCACAAATTCCCTCGTCCAAAGTCTCACTAGACTCAGGTTCAGCCTCTATATTTGCTTGGACTCCAACCTCAACATTTACTTCAACTTCAACATTGTCAGCTAGTTCTTAAAAGTTCAATGGATACAGATTTTCTAACTCTTGGTCAATGAAATGAGCCTCCGCTATGGGTTGCTCTACTTCTTGTTTTATACTTAGTTCAGCTTCAACTTCAGCCTCTTGGTTCCCTTGAACCTGTTCCTCCTCCTCTTCTTCTTCTTCTTCTTTTCTTCATCTTCCTCAGACGAGGAGCTAACCATATCTTTAGAGTCAATGTCAGGGACTACCTCTTCATCTTCTGAAATTATATGTCCAAAGAGAGGGATGTTGGCAATAACTCTATTTGTTCTAGAACTTGAGCTCTTCATACAATTGAGGGTCTTGGCAGTTATATGGTCAGATACCAGTAGAGGTCCATCTTGTTGAAGGTTAGGGTGAAGGTGGTTGATAATCATTTGTATCAATTGTTGAAGGTTAGGTTAGGGTAGAGGTCCATCTTTAACCTTCCCAGTTAGGTTTTCCATCAATTGTCTAAAGACTAGTCTAGAGAAATTGTATTCCCTCCCCTTGATTAATCCCAAAATTGTTGAGGCTAACACTGCATTTGCCAAGTCAAAGCCACCTTTCCTGATATAAATGTAGTGTATGAACACATGCACAATATATCTCAAAGTGTGGGGGATCAGATAGGTGTGATGCTTTAGATGTGGCAAATTCGGACACCAGTCACCTGACTGCCCGGATAGACCTAGATGCCACAACTATGGAGAGCAAGGACATTTAAGTCGGGATAGTAGAAAGCCTAAAGAACCGGAAGCAGGGGGATCTGGAAAGGGAAAGGGTGTGGAGAAAGAACCCTATAATAACAAGGCCAAAGCAAGAGTCTACCAAATGACTCAGTAAGGTACGTTGCAAGTTCTTATTCATGTTTCAGTATGTTCAAATTATTGTTCCTTATCTCATAGTTAGCCGTATTAGCTTAGATGCTTTAGATTTAGAGAATTGCCCCGGTTAGACTCTTAGTGGTAGTTAATCACAATGGCCTTCATGAAGGGCATTCTTTATTATCTGGCCACTTTTGAATTTGTCTGGATGACCCATTCTTCGAAAAAATTCGCGGATGTAGAAGCTTGTGAATTCCACGGAAGCCTCATGGTTATCATTGAACTGCAGAACCTCTCTGACAATGGCTTTAGAAAATAAAACTTCTTGATTATGAACTGTAGCTCGGATGTGTTCAATATTGTTGATGGAGACCCTTGTAGCAGTAGCCCATAATTGTCTAATGGTTGATTCAAATACATGCAAGTCATGGCTAATGGCAAAGCTAATATTTGAGTTAGCCAGAAACTTTAAAACTTCTACAAAATCTACACTTTTAGGATCCGCAGCGTTGAGAAATTCACAAACATTGTGCTTCTTGACAAAGAGAACATCCATTCCTACTCGGAACAAAATTAACATAATATTATATTTTTTTCACTTTCAAAACAGCCTGACCGAAACTATTAGTTTCGGGTGAAGAAACATGTCGAAACTACTTAGTTTCGGGAGAGAAAACCTTATCGAAACTACTTAGTTTCGGGCAAAACTTAGGTGTCGAAACAACTACATTCGATTGAAACTGTTCAACTTTTGAAGGTATGAAACAACTAGTTTGTTCAACTTTTGAATAACATATTTTAAAGGAAAACACCTTTTTGTCGAAACAAGTAGTTTCGATGCCCAAACCCTTATCAGATTCAAAGATTTAACGTGCAAAGAGAAACAAATAAAAACTTTATACAGACTCATATAAAGATATGAACAAACAAACTAAAACAAGTAAAGCAAAAAAAAGGGGTAAGAGAGGCCCGTCAGTGTCGAAACTCCATCTTACCGATATTTGTAAAGAAATCTGCAAATATGTATAATAAAAGAGTGAGATATTAACAATGGTGAGTTTATAAAGAAGATTTAAACCCCAGACAGCTGGAATTATAAAGTTTCAGTCGTAAAACATTCAAAATCAAAACCCTTGTCTCACTATATGAAATAGTAACGAGAAAATGAAATATTCCAACCCGAAGATGAAGACGACGGGGGGAATCAGAAAGTATGAACTGATTCTTGTAGACTTAGACCGATGAAAAACAAGAATTTGTGTGTGAAAAGTGGGTTTATAGAGTATTCTGGTGAAGAAGCATGAAATGAGATTGAGTATGGAGAAATTTAATTAGAGCAGCACAAATGACCAAAATTCCCCTGTCGAAACTACTAGTTTCGATAGGGCAGTGTAGTTTCGGGAGGCTCAGTAGTTTTGGGAGGCTTGAAATACTATTTAAACAAGCTATTTAAGGAAGATTAAAAAAAGAAAAAACTTTCATATGTACACTATTTAAACAAGCTAATAAGGAAGATTAATTTTCATATGTATGACAAAATAAAGGTAAAAACCAAATAAAAGGATATGTACAGTTAGCCTTTGGAAAAGATCCAACGTGAGATCATGTCTGGTCATACATTTGAAAACACTTCCTTTTGCATTCAGCTACTGTGAATCCCTGAAGATAGCTGATATTTGTGCAAGGTAAACCCGAACATTTGTTTGTAAAGGATTTCATGTGATTATAAGGTACCATTTAAGCACGAAACACGGTGTACCCCACGTTTTAAAATAAAATGGTTTTGAAAGCCTATAAATCCTCAAAGAATACCCGTATTCATCCTATCATCTCTTACAGGTTAACCAGGCTACCATCTCGGTAAGTCAAATTCACCGCAAAAATAAAATAAGATCCAACTGAATATAAGAAGTTGTAAAATTAAAAATATCCAAGTGGATATTAAAGTGTACGAACATTCTAGATCTTTGCGTAAGCAAAACAGAAGAAGCCATAAAATTATCCAAGCTGATAGGAAAAGGTTGAACACCCGAGATCTTTGCGTAAGCAAAACAGATGGGGTCAAATCATCCAAGCGGATGGGAAAAAGACGAACACCCAAGATCTTTGCGTAAAACAAAACAGACGGGGTCATCGGAGTTAACTTTCGTTATTTTGACGGTCACCTGGCGCATGAATCAGAATCCAACACGTAAGCCTATATCTGATGTAATCGGTTTTCTTAGCTGAAAATGGGTTAGATGTTTCAAAAATGGATTCAAACACACATGTACGATTTGAGATTTAGGTTTTCACACTACTTAAAATTTATAACCATATGTCGGGTCTACCGGCTATACCTCAGTAAGCACCATCGCTTTTGGTCCATTCCATGTTCAAGAAGTGTGATCAAACTCTATCATTTATCACATCGTCGGATACGATTTTCCTGAAACAAATTTTTGAAGGCACTTGTACGATTGTAAGATAGGGAGTTTCTTTTCTTTCTTTACTATGTCAACAATATACAGAGCAATTATTTTCATACTTTCTCAAAATATCCAATTTCTCCCCCAAAAGGTTTGCTTGCAAACACAGATAAACAAAACAACTATACAGAAAGGTAAAATATTTTTGAAAATCTTCCCGATTAGCAAGTATAAACAAATAAAAATATGGAAGAGTCGAATGCTTTTGTGAAAATCTTCCCGATTAGCAAGTCACTGAAAGTTGAGCATTCCGAGCATTTCCACCAATTTCTTGAATCTGGAAGCGTCGAATGCTTTTGTGAAGATGTCAGCGGTTTGCTTCTCGGTTTTGGCTTCAACGATCTTGATATGTTTCTTTTTGACACATTCTCGGATGAAGTGGTGTTTGAACTTAATGTGTTTGGTTTTGGAGTGTTGGACGGAATTTTTGGTGATGTGAGGGACTGCAGTGTTGTCACAAAGGATAGGGGTGTCATGGAAGGTGATCCCGTAATCAAGCATTTGATGGTGGATCGATCTTACTTGGGAACAACAAAGGGTTGCAGCAATGTATTCGGCTTCGGCTGTGGATTGAGAAACGGTGGTATGTTTTTTACATTGCCATCACACAAGGCGATTGCCATCACATAAGGCGATTGCCAAGAAACTGACAACCCCTGAAGTGGATTTGCGGTTTAAGTTACATCCCGCGTAGTCTGAATCTGAATATGCCACAAGATCAAACAAGTTATTTTTAGGATACCAAAGTCCAATTTTGGCTTCTACTTCAAATATCTTAAAATACGTTAGACATCAATTAAATGAGAGAGTTTAGGATTAGCCTGAAAGCGTGCACACAAGCACACTGCAAACATGATGTCTGGTCTGCTAGTAGTGAGATACATGTGAGATCCTATCATCGAATGATAAATGTGCTGATCAACGCTTTCACCATCCAAATCAGGAGATAGAGAATGGCGAACTTCCATTGGAGTCATTTTAACATATTTTTTTGATGAATGAGATTTATCGACTCAGACTGGTCTACTTGAAATCCAAGAAAGAACTTCATTTCCCCAATAGAACTCATTTCAAACTTAGAATGCATCACTTCCCTGAACTCTTTACACAAATGCGGATTGGTGGATCCGAAAATGATATCAGCAACGTAGATTTGCACCAAAATTGTATCCGTACCATCCTTCCGTTTAAACAATTTTTGGTCAGTAGCCCCCCGTGTGAAACCATTATCAAGCACATGCTTGGATAACGTTTCATACCACGCACGGGGTGATTGATGGAGAGCGTACAATGCCTTGTCCAATTTGTAGACACGGGCTGGATAATTTGGATCAATGAAATGCGGTGGCTGCTTGATATAAACTTCCTCTTGAACCTTCCCATACAAAAATGTGCTTTTAACATCAATTTGATAGACTGTGAAGTCCATATAGGCTGCATAAGCAAGAAACATTCTAATGGCTTCCAAGTGTTCCACTGGTGTAAAAACTTCCTCAAAGTCAATCCCTTCCTCTTGATAAAACCCCTGAACAACCAAGTGAGCGTTATTACGAACCAAGATTCCACCTTCATCCTTCTTATTACAGAATACCCAACGAGTGACGATTGAGACTTTCTTCTTTGGGAGGTCCACTAGATTCCACACTTGTAACTTGGTAAATTGCTGTAATTCTTTTTGTATTGCCTCCACCGAATTGTTCTCGAATAAGGAAGCTTTGATATTCTTAGGTTCAACTTGAGAAATGAAACAAGTGAAGAGACCGTCATTCATACCTTCTTTGGCACTTCGAGTTCGGACTCCCACGTTGAGTGGACCAATGATGTTGTCGGTGGGATGATTCTTGTGAACCCGTAGCTGTGGGATTACATCATCTTGCATATGTTTTACCAAATTGGTGATGTTGTTGTCAGGAATAACAGGTTCTTCCTAAATAGGATCTTCAACAGAGGATTGTGGAGCAACATCCACTATTGGAGGAGTATCTTCCTCAATAGTTTCACTTGTTGCTACTGAGTTCGAAGAGTCCTGAGTGGAACTAACATTAGTAATTACAGGAGGAACATCCACATGTTCACTGGTTAAAGATGAGCTTGAAGCAATAGAGGTACCTAGGTTATTCACAGACATAAGAGGATTACATGAAACAAATATGTTAGTGAGCACAGGAAGATTAAATGTTTTAAACAAGGAATCGACATCAAAAAGCCAATTGGGACCATTCCCAGCGTCCGTATGATTACTTTCGTGCTAGTTGATGTCAATGGATTCTAGTACAATTCTTCTTCTGTTGTTATAGACACGAAATGCTCTTTGATTAGAAATGTATCCCACAAAATAACATTCAGTTGCTTTAGCTTCAAACTTGTTTAGCTGATCCAAATAATTTATCATTGTGCATACACAACCAAATTTCCTGAAGAAATCAATGATAGGCTTTCGTTTGTACATAATCTCGTAGGGAGTCTTGTTGCAGCTCTTGGTAATAAGGACTCGGTTCTGAATGAAGCAAGCAATATTAACTGCCTCGGCCCAAGTCAACTATCATGGTTCTAGCAGCTTCTATCAACGTGCGATTTCTTCCTTCAGCCACACCATTTTTTTACGGAGTACGAGGTGCATTGAACTATCGAGAGCTACCTTTACTTTCACAAAAAGAATCTGTAAAGGCATTCTTGAACTCTGTGTCATGATCACTTCGGATAGTCTTCACACTTAGATTGAACAAATTCTCGATCTACAGCAAATGAATCTTCAGAGTTTCTGGCGTCTCATCTTTTCTTGCTAGGAAGAATACCCACGAAATCCGAGAAAAGTCATCGGTTACCACCAAGAAGTAGGATTTTCGACCATGACTCATGACGCTCACAAGACTAAAAAGATCCGCGTGAAGCAATTGAAGAGGAAAGTCAATGGAATTAATAGTTTTGGGCTTGTGGGTGGATTTGTGTTTTTTGCCCTTTGAACACGAGAGACAATGTTCTACGTGAGAGAAATATTTAGAGGCAAACCCATAACAAGGTTTCCTAGAACAAAGTGGTTAATGGTCTTGAAGTTCACGTGTCCTAATCTTTGGTGCCAAAGGAAGGACTCATCTTCTGAAGCTTTTGAGAGAAAGAAGGATTCAATTTCTTCATATCCAAACTATAGGTGTTGAATCTTCTAGGAGCACGCATAAGAATGAGGTATTCGGGAATAACCACTCCAGGTTTTAGAATAAAAATTATCTAGAGTTGAAAATGGCACAAAAGTCTTTGTCACATATCTGAGACACACTCATCAGATTGTATTTTAACTGTGGGACGAAGTAACATGCTCCAAGCTGTTTACACCATTGGACACGGTTCCTTGTCCTTCTATCTTTCCTATTCTTGGATTGCCTGCAAAGGCGACAAATATTCGTCTATTGGTTGATAATTTTGCAACAAAGAAAAATGACCGGTCATATGTCTTGAGCAACCACTGTCGACATGCCAGACATTGTATCCAGTCATCCTTGATTGCCCCTACATAGACCAAGGTAATCAGATTTTGGTACCCAAGCCATTGCTGACTTGGAAGTTCTTAATATCACACGACACTTCTCGGAAATCATAGTCAGAATCCTCCTTTAATGAAATATGTTCATCAAAAAGATCATTATTCTTAATTTTCCAAGTTCTTTTCAACCTATTTTTAGCATTTTTAATCCTTTTATGTCGCAAATCTCTTCTATGTTGTGATTTTGAGAAAACATTTGAATCACATTCATCTGAATTTGGAACAAAAAATGGTACATTTTCTTCTTTGAATTGATATGTAGACAATTTGCAACTTTAGAAAACATGATTGGATTCTCCACAGCTAAAACAAACTTTATCACATTAAAGCTTAGCTTGATAATTGTCAACACATGATGATGAAGATGATTGTGATATTGAGGCATCAGAATTAGAGGCAACTCTTTCTTCAACAAATCTTTCTTTATGACTTTGATTTTCTTTTAATCTGAAAAATTCCAGATTGCTCATGGATTCTTGTGGAACACCAGTCACACCAGTTCCTACACTTTTAAAGTTTGCAATACAACTCATATCATTTAGAGATTTATGAACAAAAAGTAAAGCATTCTTAAACTTAGAAATGTCATTTCTCAAACTGTCAAGCTCAGAAGGCATAGAACCAAAATACAAATTTTCAACGTGTTCACAAATATCTTGTTTTGACATGGACATATTATTACATTCATCCGACTCAAGTTCATTTAAAATATTTCCCTTACTAGAACTCTCATCACAATCATCTTCGAAACATACACAATCTGACTCTGCACAGGAAGCAAAACTATCAGAATCTGAAGTTTTAATATAATCATCAGTGGATAGCTTGCAAACAAAATGTGTGGGAACGTGAGTAGCAGGCATATCAGCAAATTTACCAGACATAGAATATGGTAGTAGGTGAAATTTATACCCAATGCCTTATGTGACTTTCTTATGAATTTTTTTATCGATGATTCCAAACAAAATTTTCTGATCCATGCCCATATGTTCAACTTGAAAATTTTCCTTTTCAGACTTTTGAAGTCTTTAAGTTATTTGATTATTATTCTTTAAATATTGTTTCTCATTTTTAGCCACAGAATCATACATCACCTTTATATGATCACGTTCATCGACCAAAGCTTGGTTGATAAATCTATACTTTTGAGTTTCATTTAAATAAGATTGAGCTTTACAAAGTTAGACATTACCTCAGCTGGTACAGCGGTGAGATCCTCAGCTGCCTCAATCATAACACATTTCTCCTTCTCTTCAATGTCTGCCATCAATGCCTTGTCAGTTGCATCCCCCTCTTGATCTCCCTAAAGATAGTGTCCATCAGCTTGACAGACCAGAGCTCTTGAGCTGGAAGATGTGGTGGGAGAATTTGCAGCTTGCTTTCCATTGGAACATTTCTTCTCATGCTGCTCCTTTGGTGATGGTTCCTTGCAGTTTCTTACAAAATGACGCAGTTGGTCATAGTTGTAGCATCTAACCTTCTTGATGTCAAAACCCAAAGTCTTTCCTTGCTTGAAACTATCTATTCCAGTGCTCTTAATGAATCTCTTGGCCCTCAGAGTTAGCATGGCCATACACCAGTCAACTTTCGTCTTTTCCAAATCATCAGGGTTGATCTGCTCCAGGTCATCAGGTTGGAAACTGACCGGTGTCAGATTCCCAGAAATCAGTGCATCATAGCATGATATGAAGGCAATCATGATAGGCAGATACTCATCAGGGATCATAGTGGTTGGCTTCTAAGAGGTGGAGGAACTAGTAGGCCGAATTCCATAAACAGAAGGTGGGACATCAGTTTGAAAGTATGCCATAGTGGTTTTGCTGGATGCAATGGAGGAATTTTGACCAGCAAGAAAAACGGTATTTCCTGACTGATTTGTTGGAGTGACAGCACCTTTCTTTATCTCCAACTTATAAGACTCTAGAATGCTGTAAAGTTCTTGCTGTGAGAGATCACTTAGTTTCACAATTTTCTTGATCATAATTCTGTACATATTCCATTCCTCGGGCAGTGAATCAAACAACTTCTTGTTCAACTCAACAGTTGGATACTCAGTTCCTAAAACTTTCAACTTTGAAACAATGCTTAAGAACCAATTGATTAACTAAGACATAGCCTCTCCAGGAACACTACTAAACATCTCATATTGTTTCTTGATCGAATCTCTCTTACTTTCCCTGACCTCAGCACTTCCTTCTTACCTAGTGCTTTGTTGTCAAATATGTTGAACATATCCATAGGAAGAGCCATAGCAATAGATCCATAAGCTTTGTTGTCCCGGGCAATTAGAGCAATATCCTTCTCACCATAGTGGTAGTAACTGGCATGTGTGGACCATCAGTGATTGATTGCAAAAGAGTGTGGTCATGGAATTGAATGAAAGTCTTCATCTTCTTGGTCCAATCATCAAAGTCTCTAGTGGACACCAAGAAAGGTATTTTGTTCCCCCCAGCATACTCATTGTTGCTTGAAGATGCCATTTCTCATAAATACTTGATGAGATGCTAGTTTTGGGTGACAAATTGCTAACCGAAACTACTTAGTTTCGATTGAAGAGGTACTATCCGAAACTACTAGTTTCAATGAGAAGAAACTTGAATAAAACACCAAGGAAAATCAACAGAAATAACATGTTTTGGTTGAAACTCTAGTTTCGAGAGAGTAGTAGTTTCGGGTAACAAAGCTGCACAAGTTAGTTTCGATAAGATAAGATAAAATAACTAGTTTCGATGATACCTCTTCTAGACAAAAAAGTAAAGACAAGAAGTTTCGATGGGTAATAGAAAACAGAGAATGTTCCCTGGTAGTTTCGATGCCTTCTTCCCCGAGTTTCAGAAAACCTCCATGGATGAACAACTAAAAAAATCAAAATGATGATAATGAGAATCCGATCCAGTGAAAATATTCCAAATGAATTCCTGATCACGAAAAAAGTCCTCAAGCCAAGAATCTCGAACAGAAAAGCCCAAAATCGATGAAACAGTACCCATACTTCAATATAACAGTGCACCAAATCTCAGAAGCAGAAAACTCCAATAAGCGATAAAAATCACCTCAAATCGATCATAAAAACTTGAAAAGACTTAGAAATGAAGAGCGTATAGCTCTAATACCAGTTGTAGGTCCTGATTCAAGATAGAATCACAAATACTGATCGATTACCCACACACACAGGCGGAATTAGTGTGTATGGTGGTGAAACAGAGGCAAGAAACATAATATGGTGAAGATAACAGGCTAACCACTCTAGAATCAACACAAGAATGATATGAAATTGTAAGAACAACAATTGAATGAACTCAAAGGTGTATTGATTCAATGAAAACAGTGAAAGAGATAATGCAAGGGTTACATCCGCTATCCACACCTTAAACATTCTCATACTAGGCTATTTATACTCAGCTGACAGGCATCGAAACTATGCTAACCGAAACTACTAGTTTCGGTTGAGCATTTACATAAGTAAACATCCTGTCGAAACTACTAGTTTCGGTTGAGCATTTATAACCGAAAATAGGTAGTTTCGATGTCCCAGACATAGTCTAAAAACAGAAGTTACATCAAACCAAAATGACATAAATACAAAGGAAATAAACAAAGACAATTGTTCAATGATTACAATGATGTCATTAGCTTACAAAAACACCCCTACACGTTTTGAATCGGGTCCTAGTGGTGAAACGTCACAACAAAACTTGCTATGAGTTGATCAAAAATCGACCTCCAAATATAGACTACTTAGTTCCATTTGGTAGTCCCTGTTCATTGTTGTTATAAACCAAGGATCACAAGTCCAAATTTTATGCAAAAGCGGTGGAAGGCGTTTTCTTAGGATATGTTTCCAATTCACACTGCAAATGGGTTTACAACAAAGAGACTCGTCAGGTTGAGGAGTGGTTCGAAGTAGATTGTAGTAAGCACATCATTCCACAAGAACCGACAAGTCCAACTTAGGGTTTTGATTATGATGCTCTTTTCAAGTCTTTCAATCTTCCTCCTGATCTATCTGCTAAAGATGCCGCCAAACTATATAAGTACTGTGGTAGTGGCGACGACTCCATTTTCTCTACAAGTTCCACTATACCGATTTCTTCCCCTGACCCGAATGCCTCATCTATATCAGGCCCTCACGAAAGTGATACTAAAGAAGGTGAAGTTGTCCAAGAGGAGGCTGAGTACGTTGATCCTATCAATGTTGACTCTTCTTCTTGTACACATGATGTGGGGAATGAGAGTACAAATCTTGATCCGATTATCTAGGAATCTACCATGCTGGAGACGAGAGTGCATAAGAATCATCCAATTGACAATATCATTGGTGATCCTGATGTAGGTATTCAGACTCGTCATAGAACCATTACTAGGAATACCATTCTGTATGCAGAGATACTTGACACGGGAATCATGGAAACATGCTTGCATGCTGGTTTTATATCCCAAATAGAGCCGAAGAATGTGAAGGAGGCTCTAGCAGACAATTGTTGGATAGAGGCAATGCAAGATGAGTTGTCACAGTTCAACAAGTTGCATGTGTGGAATCTGGTTGATTTTCCAAAGGGGGTACATCCTATAGGTACCAGATAGGTGTTCAAATGCAAGATGGACGATCAACATGTTGTAGTGAGGAAAGTGCTTTCTAGTATGGTAAATTACACGAGGAGGTATATGTTTCTCAACCACCTAGCTTTGAAGACCCGCACTACCTAAATAGAGTGTACAGGCTGGATAAGGCACTCTGTGGTCTTCAGCAAGCATCGCGGGCTTGGTATGAAACGTTATCTAAACACCTTTTGGCTAACGGTTTCGATCGTGGGAAAATATACTCGACTCTTTTCATCAGGAAAGCAGGGGGAGATATTCTACTAGTACAGGTGTATGTGGATGACATTATATTTGGGTCAAAAAATGAAGATATGTGCAGAGAATTCAAAGCGGTGATGAAGTTAAAGTTTGAGATGAGCAATATGGGAAAATTGTCATTTTTTTCTGGGACTTCAAGTCAATCAAAGAGAAGATGGCATTTATCTTCATCAAACTATTTATGTACATGACAATTGTAACATTTCTGATTTTCATCATGTAATCGTTTGATTTCAATAAACAAACACATTTCTGTTTCGATTCGTGTACAAACAAACTACGATGCAGTTACATATACAAACTATTCTATTACAATAACAAATTAAACAAAAACGCAATTATCTCACAAGCCCCGAGGACCAAAACTGACAAAATTCAAAAACTACAAAACTAGGCAAGCACGGTCGCGCCTAGGACTAGGCACGGTCGCGCCTGACGACCTAAGCACGGTCGCGCCTAAAGTAGGCACGGTCGCGCTGATGAACCCACTTGACTGCAGAAAGTCAAACCATACCATACCTTCTGAATTCGCGAAAATTAAAATAAAGAAAAGCCGGTCTTCGCGCGTCAGACCATACCCGACTGAAATTCGCCTAAAACACGCATCAATTGTCGTCCAATTTGCACAATTAATTAATCCCATTCACACCACAACCGAGTCTCTCAAATTCGTCGATATAGAGCCAGTTGCAGGCTTCCTACACTCTTATATACACCCACTAAATCTCTCAGAACTCTCATTCGACACTCACAACACTTCTGGAGTCCGATCGATCGCCAAGAAGCTCGACTCTTTGACCCGTAGCCGACTGCATTAAATTGCCCATTGTTAACGAGTAAGTAACACTTCCTTAGCTTCGTATCTACCCCTAGGATGAAAGCCCTATACTAATTCGCAGTTATATCACACAATCAATTCGATTTTGAACCAAAAAGCCGAAACATAAATTTTACTCGAACTACACTCTAGACAAGATATAAATACAATTAAACTATGTAGAAACATTCGTAATCATCCACTAAGTGAAAGCCCTAAGAATCTAGAAGCTATTAATATAAGAATCGATCGAATTGTGTCTGAAAAAGGCCCGACACGGTCGCGCTCATCCCTGAGCGCGGTCGTGCCTGACCAAGCACAGTCGTGCCCCAGGTGTGGCCCGGTCGTGCTTACCGAGCAAACAAGTCTTGACCAAAAACAAACACTAGACGCGGTCGTGCCAGATACGAGCACGGTCGTGCTCTATGTCCAGACCCTCTGTAGTGACTTCTGACTCGACCACGGGCGCGCTCAGACCACCACGGTCACGCCCGGCAACGAGCGCGGTCGTGCCCTACTTGAGCACGGTCGTGCTCCTTGACCAGAAACTTTAATTTTATTATTTTCAAACTTAATCTAATATGTTTTTATTTAAACATTTCAAAACTTGTTTATAAAAATTTAAGTTATAAAATCCCAAAACCCGGGAATCATTTATATACCAAATCGCTGATTTAGAAATCTAAAACGATTAATTCCCGATAGTTTCAAAACCGATGAAATCGTGAATTTATATAATCATTTTTATTTATACAAATATATATATATATATATATTGATTTAAATAAATATCGTTTAATTAAATTTTATTTAAATAAATATATATATATATATATCGCTACTAATTTATTATTCCAAAACCAACCCTAAACACACAAACCCCCAACGAACCCACTTTGGACACAAAATAACACAAACAGTGACACGCGTTATACCCTCATTCAATAGGTCAAACGTAGCGACCTACAACACGCTTGGTATTTTTGTTGATCTGTGCAAACTACATGCTCCAACAAAGTGAGTTACATAGCCCCTCTTTTACTCTATTTACAAACTTTTGGGGTGGAACATGCGTTCTATTTACTATGTTTACAAACTACACAATATACAATTTCACCCTACAATCATGTGTTACAATTTTGAGCTTTGTGCTTGAGTACTAGGTGTGTAGACCAACACGCAGTTTGCTATTCACGTGCAATCATTAACTATTTTATAGCCTACAGTAAACAGTGATAGATCTATTGAGTCTGACAAACCCACCCAGGTAGGGTGACTGTTACTGCCAACACGCGTTTGTTTTGCATGCTAGTTACAAAGGTTTGATTGTACTACCAGGTCACACGATGGTATCTCTCCATAAATGCCTTAATTGCCATGTTTGTATGAATTGTATACACACAACACTATATTCTATTACATGACACGAAAACCTATGTATTCTCACCAACTTTTTAGTTGACTTTGTTTTTAACCATGTTTCAGGTGACAATGTTTGAAGTATTACAAGCTGCTACATATAGGATTTGGACCTAGCAATTAATCTAAACTATTTATATTTTGTAATCGCTACATTTGGTTCTTGTATGGTATGAACTTGCTACGTGTAATGAAAATGAATGTTTAAATTATTCAAACTTTAGCAACCATGAGCTATGAACAGTCTGCACAGCTTCACGCCCCGACGTTTTCCGCCGTCGGTTGGGGTGTGACAGATTGGTATCAGAGCCTTGGTTATAGGGAATTAGGTTATTAGACACCATTGACCTAGACTATAACTTTAGGACACCCAACAATGCCATGCTACATGTTTTATGTGATACGTGCTATTTGCTATATGTCACATGCCTTATGTGTTAGTTATTTGATACTTAAATTGTTTAGACTACAAGACTTAATAAGCATACGTAAATAATAAAATAAATCGTATCCATACCCGTATCCTAAGCCGCATATCCTCCTTAACTGCTTCTATGTCATCATCGCCATAACTTGTGGAAAAACTCATACTCGTGGACCTATGCCTATCAAAAATATTTTTCATACCCGTTAAGGTTTTAGACTCTGTTAATTATTAGAGGACACGTGCAATCTGGAAGGGTGACACCTGTATTCTGGGTTTTCTGTCTAGGAAAGCATTTCATATAAATCCCAATCAACCGAGGGATCCGTATGCTTTCCTGGGAATTCCCGGGATGAGTGTTTACCTATAGGCTAAAGCACGTCTCCTTGAAAATTATATAAGTCTAATTAACCTTAATATGTCATTGTGTTCAAGTAGAAATGTGATTACTTGAAAACAATCCGAACTATGAAATAAATGTGTTATTTTTCCTCCTATCCTAAATTTCAACGGATTTTTATAAATTCTCACAACACTTTTGTATCATTCTCTTTTTATAGAATGCCTCCTCGTCGTAACATCAACCGCAACAACACCGACAACGCCAACGATAGCACCAACACCAATACCAGCAATGCCAACAACAACAATAATACCGACCTTGCTGCTCTCCTCACTCAGCTGGTAACTCAACTAACTCAAGCCAATAACAACAACAATGGGAACGCCAGTGGTAGTGCTAATACTGGTGGTGGCGGTGGTGCCAACCCGCCACAATGTACCTTCAAGCATTTCAACTCTTGCAATCCCCTGAAGTTTTATGGTACCGAAGGAGCCACGGGACTCCTTCAATGGTTCGAAAGTATTGAGGGCACCTTCCTCAATAGTGACTGTCCGGACAATCTGCGTGTCCGCCATGCCACTAGTGTCTTCCAAAAACGGGCACTAACCTGGTGCAATGGGGAAAAGAGAACAAGGGGAGTAGAAGTAGCAATGGCTCTGCCATGGGATGAGCTGAAAAGGATCATGACCGAGGAATTCTGTCCTCGAAATGAGATGAAGAAACTGGAAGCGGAATTTTGGGATCTTACCCAAGATAGCGGTGAAAGCTTGGCGTACACTAACCGTTTCCACGAACTCAGCATGCTGGTACCGCACATGGTTACACCTTTGTCTAGGTGTATTGAAAAATATATCGGTGGCCTACCGAGACAAATCCAGGACACTGTTCTGGGAAGAAATCCTGCAACCCTAGAAGATGCTATTCGTCTAGCTGCCACACTGACCGATAATCACGTTAAAGCAGGTACTCTTACCAAAAAGGGGGCCAAGAAAGTTTCTGACACCACAACTCCTCCTACTCATGTCAAAGAAGTTCAAAACGAACAGTATCGAAACACCAGGAAGAGAAAGGCGAAGAATTTTGCAATAGTCACTCCAGCCGCCCCAATTAATCAAGTTGCACCCTTGGCTCAAAATCCAGCCAAGAAAGCTTATGGAGGTACCTACCCACTCTGCAATGACTGCAACTATCATCACCCACAAACTGTCCCATGTCGCCTTTGCAATCATTGTGGGAAACTTGGCCATACGGCCAATATCTGCCGACAAAAGGCACTTACTACTCAAGCCAACCCGGTTAATCAACCCGGAGCTAATCAAGTGGTTCCAATCAATGCAAATGGACGGGCATGCTATGAATGTGGCAACTCGAACCACTTCCGGAACCAATGTCCAAAGCTTGTGAACAATAATCAGGGCGGAGCTCGTGGGCGTGCTTTCAACATCAACGCCAATGAAGCTCAAGCCAACGATCATGTGGTCAACGGTACGTTTCTTGTAAATAAACAATTTGCATCTATACTATTTGATACCGGAGCCGATAAGAGTTTTGTGTCACTTAACTTTGAACCTTTACTTGCAAAAACACGATCCAAACTCGAGAAAACCTTCACCGTTGAAGTAGCGGATGGAAACTCCATCACTATTGACTCCATCATTCATGACTGCTCACTAGAACTCAATGGTCACACGTTTCCAGTCAACCTTATACCAATGCCATTGGGAAGCTTTGACGTCATCATCGGCATGGATTGGTTATCTAAAAACCATGCCGAGGTCATGTGCTTTGAAAAGTACATCCGAGTACCTCTTCCATCGGGAGACATATTGAAAGTCTTTGGCGAGAAACCTTGCAAAGGACTCAAACTGATGTCATGCATAACTGCCCAGAAATACATTCGAAAGAAGTGCATGGTTTTCCTAGCTCATGTGATTCAAAAAGAAGACAAGGAGAGAAGAATAGAAGATATTCCCATCATTCGGGAGTTTCCCGAAGTCTTTCCCGACGACTTACCCGGTCTTCCACCTGTTCGGGAAGTAAAGTTTCGAATCGATCTTATACCCGGAGCAAACCCTGTGGCTAAAGCTCCATACCGGCTTGCACCTTCTGAATTGCAAGAACTTGCAAGTCAACTTCAAGAACTCGCTGACAAAGGTTTCATACGGCCAAGTCATTCACCGTGGGGTGCACCAGTCTTGTTTGTTAAAAAGAAGGATGGTTCATTCCGCATGTGTATTGACTATCGAGAGCTCAACAAGCTTACAATCAAAAACCGCTACCCGTTACCTAGGATTGACGACCTCTTCGATCAACTCCAAGGTTCTACTTGTTTCTCGAAGATTGATCTTCGATCTGGTTATCACCAACTGCGTGTCCGAGAAGAAGATATTCCAAAGACCGCCTTCCGAACAAGATATGGTCATTACGAGTTCACGGTTATGCCTTTTGGGTTGACCAATGCACCTGCTGTCTTTATGGACCTCATGAACCGCATGTGCAAACCATACCTTGACAAATTCGTGATCGTTTTCATCGACGACATCTTGATCTATTCCAAGACTGAGGAAGAACATGAACAGCACCTTAGACTGATTCTGGATCTCCTGAGAACCGAACAATTATACGCCAAGTTCTCCAAATGTGAATTTTGGTTAAAGGAGGTTCAATTTTTGGGTCACGTTATCAACAATAGGGGAATACATGTCGACCCTGCCAAGATCGAAGCTGTCAAGAATTGGAGTGCTCCTCAAACCCCTACCGAGGTTCGTTCGTTTCTTGGTTTAGCGGGTTATTACCGAAGGTTCATTTCTAATTTCTCCAAGATTGCTGTTCCCCTCACCGCCTTGACACATAAAGGTAAACCTTATGAATGGGGGCTGAAACAAGAAGAAGCTTTCCAAACTCTTAAACAGAAGTTATGTGATGCTCCTATTCTGACTCTTCCCGAAGGAAACGATGACCTAGTCGTCTACTGCGATGCCTCTAACCTAGGCCTTGGTTGTGTTCTCATGCAACGAGGCAAGGTAATCGCTTATGCATCGAGGCAACTCAAGATCCATGAAAAGAACTATACGACGCACGATCTGGAGCTAGGTGCAGTCATTTTTGCCTTGAAGATTTGAAGACATTATCTATATGGCACGAAATGTGTGGTATTTACCGACCACAAAAGCCTCCAACACATCTTCAATCAAAAAGAACTCAACATGAGGCAACGACGTTGGGTTGAACTACTCAATGACTACGATTGCGAGATTCGTTATCATCCCGGTAAGGCTAATGTTGTAGCCGATGCGCTGAGCCGTAAAGAACGCGTCATGCTCCAAAGTGTCAAGATTCATTCCGACATTCAAACCCGTATTCTAGCAGCTCAACACGTCTCGATTACCGAGGGCAATATGTATGAGGAAATGTCGTGTGGTGCTGAATTCCAACTAGAGACTAAAAACAATGGCTTGCTTTATTTCTTGGATCGTATTTGGGTTCCCAATCGCAATGATCTCCGAGAATTCCTCATGACTGAAGCACACAAGTCTCGGTATTCTATCCATCCCGGTGCGGATAAAATGTATCACAATCTTCGACCACAATATTGGTGGCCTGGTATGAAGAAAGACATTGCACTCTATGTTGCAAAATGCCTAACCTGCTCTAAAGTCAAAGCCGAACATCAACGTCCTTCCGGTTTACTTGAACAACCGGAAATCCCCGTGTGGAAATGGGAAAATCTAGCCATGGACTTCATTACTAAACTCCCCCGTACTTCAAACGGCTATGATAGCATTTGGGTAATCATTGACCGTATCACAAAGTCCGCACACTTCCTGCCCATCCGTGAAGACTATCGGGTTGAGAAATTGGCCCGAATCTATATTAACGAAATTGTGAGTCGACACGGCATACCTTTGAACATAATCTCCGACAGAGATGCTCGTTTCACTTCCAGATTTTGGCAATCTCTGCAAAAGGCACTTGGCACACGATCGGATTTAAGCACAGCCTACCATCCCCAAACTGATGGCCAGACTGAACGAACAATCCAAACGCTCGAAGACATGCTGAGAGCCTGTGTCATAGACTTTGGTGGCAATTGGGATTCACATCTAGCACTTATTGAATTCTCATACAATAACAGCTACCACACCAGCATCAACATGGCTCCATTCGAAGCTCTTTATGGTCGCAAATGCCGTTCTCCTATCTGTTGGAACGAGATTGGTGAAGCACAAATCACCGGTCCCGAGTTAATTCAGGAAACATCCGACAAAATCCTTCAAATCCGTGACAACATCCGAGTAGCGAGAAGTCGACAAAAGAGCTATGCCGACAAGCGACGAAAACCCTTGGAATTCCAAGTGGGTGACCTTGTGCTTCTCAATGTATCCCCTTGGAAGGGTGTGATCCGCTTTGGAAAGAAAGCCAAGCTAGCACCTCGTTACGTAGGCCCGTTCAAGATCCTTGAAAGAATCGGGAAAGTGGCTTACAAACTTGAGCTACCTCCAGCACTCAACAATGTTCATCCAACCTTCCACGTGTCCAACCTGAAGAAATGTCTTGCTGATGAGAACCTCCACATACCTCTTGACGACGTGCGCATTGATGAAACGATGCATTTTGTCGAGAAACCGGTGGAAATCATGGACCGTGAGATCAAGCAACTCAAACGCAGCCGCATTCCTATAGTCAAAGTCCGTTGGGATTCTAAACGTGGTCCTGAGTTTACTTGGGAACGTGAAGACCAAATGAAACTCAAGTATCCTCACCTATTCACCAATTCTGCAGCCTCAACTAGTTGAATTTCGGGACGAAATCCCCTCAACAAGGGGAGACTGTAACATTTCTGATTTTCATCATGTAATCGTTTGATTTCAATAAACAAACACATTTCTGTTTCGATTCGTGTACAAACAAACTACGATGCAGTTACATATACAAACTATTCTATTACAATAATAAATTAAACAAAAACGCAATTATCTCACAAGCCCCGAGGACCAAAACTGACAAAATTCAAAAACTACAAAACTAGGCAAGCACGGTCGCGCCTGCCGACCTAAGCACGGTCGCGCCTAAAGTAGGCACGGTCGCGCTGATGAACCCACTTGACTGCAGAAAGTCAAACCATACCATACCTTCTGAATTCGCGAAAATTAAAATAAAGAAAAGCCGGTCTTCGCGCGTCAGACCATACCCGACTGAAATTCGCCTAAAACACGCATCAATTGTCGTCCAATTTGTACAATTAATTAATCCCATTCACACCACAACCGAGTCTCTCAAATTCGTCGATATAGAGCCAGTTGCAGGCTTCCTACACTCTCATATACACCCACTAAATCTCTCAGAACTCTCATTCGACACTCACAACACTTCTGGAGTCCGATCGATCGCCAAGAAGCTCGACTCTTTGACCCGTAGCCGACTGCATTAAATTGCCCATTGTTAACGAGTAAGTAACACTTCCTTAGCTTCGTATCTACCCCTAGGATGAAAGCCCTATACTAATTCGTAGTTATATCACACAATCAATTCGATTTTGAACCAAAAAGCCGAAACATAAATTTTACTCGAACTACACTCTAGACAAGATATAAATACAATTAAACTATGTAGAAACATTCGTAATCATCCACTAAGTGAAAGCCCTAAGAATCTAGAAGCTATTAATATAAGAATCGATCGAATTGTGTCTGAAAAAGGCCCGACACGGTCGCGCTCATCCCTGAGCTCGGTCGTGCCTGACCAAGCACAGTCGTGCCCCAGGTGTGGCCCGGTCGTGCTTACCGAGCAAACAAGTCTTGACCAAAAACAAACACTAGACGCGGTCATGCCAGATACGAGCACGGTCGTGCTCTATGTCCAGACCCTCTGTAGTGACTTCTGACTCGACCACGGGCGCGCTCAGACCACCACGGTCACGCCCGGCAACGAGCGCGGTCGTGCCCTACTTGAGCACGGTCGTGCTCCTTGACCAGAAACTTTAATTTTATTATTTTCAAACTTAATCTAATATGTTTTTATTTAAACATTTCAAAACTTGTTTATAAAAATTTAAGTTATAAAATCCCAAAACCCGGGAATCATTTATATACCAAATCGCTGATTTAGAAATTTAAAACGATTAATTCCCGATAGTTTCAAAACCGATGAAATCGTGAATTTATATAATCATTTTTATTTATACAAATATATATATATATATATATTGATTTAAATAAATATCGTTTAATTAAATTTTATTTAAATAAATATATATATATATATCGCTACTAATTTATTATTCCAAAACCAACCCTAAACACACAAACCACCAACGAACCCACTTTGGACACAAAATAACACAAACAGTGACACGCGTTATACCCTCATTCAATAGGTCAAACGTAGCGACCTACAACACGCTTGGTATTTTTGTTGATCTGTGCAAACTACACGCTCCAACAAAGTGAGTTACATAGCCCCTCTTTTACTCTATTTACAAACTTTTGGGGTGGAACATGCGTTCTATTTACTATGTTTACAAACTACACAATATACAATTCCACCCTACAATCATGTGTTACAATTTTGAGCTTTGTGCTTGAGTACTAGGTGTGTAGACCAACACGCAGTTTGCTATTCACGTGCAATCATTAACTATTTTATAGCCTACAGTAAACAGTGATAGATCTATTGAGTCTGACAAACCCACCCAGGTAGGGTGACTGTTACTGCCAACACGCGTTTGTTTTGCATGCTAGTTACAAAGGTTTGATTGTACTACCAGGTCACACGATGGTATCTCTCCATAAATGCCTTAATTGCCATGTTTGTATGAATTGTATACACACAACACTATATTCTATTACATGACACGAAAACCTATGTATTCTCACCAACTTTTTAGTTGACTTTGTTTTTAACCATGTTTCAGGTGACAATGTTTGAAGTATTACAAGCTGCTACATATAGGATTTGGACCTAGCAATTAATCTAAACTATTTATATTTTGTAATCGCTACATTTGGTTCTTGTATGGTATGAACTTGCTACGTGTAATGAAAATGAATGTTTAAATTATTCAAACTTTAGCAACCATGAGCTATGAACAGTCTGCACAGCTTCACGCCCCGACGTTTTCCGCCGTCGGTTGGGGTGTGACAACAATTTGGAGAAATTCAAAATGAATGATTGTTCTACTTTTGACACACCGATCCAAGTCAATCACAAGCTTCATCCAGACAAAGACGACAAGGATGTAGATGGCAAATTATACCGTGGGATGATTGGTTCTCTTATGTGTCTTACAGCTTCAAGACCTGATATTATGTTTGCCATTTGACTGTGCTCAAGGTTTCAGTCACAACCCATGGAATCACACTTGATAGTTGTGAAGATATTCAGATACCTGAAAGGGAAGCCCTAGTTAGGTCTTTGGTATTCCGAACAACAGTCGTTTGATTTCAAAGCTTACACGGATTCAGATTATGGCAGTTGTAACCTTGATAGAAAGTCGACCTCAGGTGGATGTCAGTTCTTGGGAGATAGGTTGGTCTCCTGGCAGTGCAAGAAGCAGTCAACGGTTTCTATTTCAACAAGTGAAGCTGAATACATTGCTGCTGCAAGCTGCTGTTCTCAGATTTTGTTGATCTAGCAACAACTGGGAGAATACGGCTTGAATTACACTAGAATTCCAATGTTCATTGACAACAATGCCACCATGTCCATCATAAATAACCCGGTGAAACATTTCAAAACTAAACATATTGAAATTTGTCATCATTTCATCCGTGATTGTGCTGAAAAGTGATTGATTGAACTTGTAAAGGTTCACACGGATGACAACTTTGCCAACCTTTTCACAAAAACATTTGATCGTACTCGCTTTGAACACATTGTCAACATGATAGGAACATTTAATCCCGAGTGAAAAAACTTTTTCAAAATCAATTGTTCATGGAAGTTGTGTTATTTTTAATCCTTATTTCTGTACAATTATTTTTCATTGAAAAATATCAAAAATCCAAACATATTAAAAATATGAAAAAGCAAAGTCATTTGAGAAATAGAAGAAATGATAGTACATTAGTAAGTGATCTAAACTTCTTAGACTGCAGGAATGGGAAATGATTGCATCATGACTACTTAAGTTTGAAAATTATATTATCTAGCTTTAATTTGAATATATGCATGTAATTTTAATTGTCTGTAGGCTAGAAGAGTTTTTGGACTACTAGTAGTGTGAAGACATAATATCTTATATTACAACTGTGATTTGAACCCATATTATGCCGGATGTGTGTGTATATAAGATCATTATCATATAAAGAATGTAATATTTTGGCTAGTATTATCCTATGAGACCAGTTTCGGGTTATGTCTTTAGCACAATTTTTCAGTTCTCTTCATTGCCTATGTACCGAAAAGCATGCAATTTGAAGTTGAACTAAGATATGTCCTGACAACATCTGTCAGACATATGATACGCCTTGGATCAAGTCACTTGACTTTCAACTGATTCCATTGAAGACATATCGAGATAAAAGTTGGATTACTTACTTTAATCTTCAGACTCCATACCTATTAACCTGAATCATCATGATATTCACTGCAAAATATATCCACAAACCAAGACAACTGAATCAATCGATTCTAAATCTTATGATTCTTGATAATCCTTATGGATTCTGCTTGATTTTTCTATGCCAAACGATATCTCTTCATTCGGGAAACTAGGATAATTCTTGGGAAAATCTTATATGTCTTGAGATAATTGCAATTACTTTATGATGGCGTAATTGTGGGGTACACGTTGTTTTTCATACTAATTGTACCTTAAATCACAACCACGTGGAAGAAAAATGCTTGTAGTTTCAAATCTTATAATATTGACAACTTAAATTAACATGTGGTGTATTACAAATTTGTTGTGTGAATAAGTAGTATGTCATGACCTGGTCCCATTTTCTTTGAACTTTATCGCGTATCACTTTTTTCTATATAATAGTCTGATATGATATTCTGGCTCATGACTTTGAACAAAAAGTGTGTATTTCTGTAAATATTACCTTGTAAATACTTTCCTATACATTCTAATCTATCTCTTGTAGTTAAATTTCATCTTATTTAGAAAAGATCAAAAAGATTTTCGGTTTGTTCTGCTTAAAATTTTGAAAAACACAAAAAGATTTTAAGTACAGATTTACCTTATTTTAGACAATCCAAAAAGATTTTATTTTTTTTAACTTCCATGGAACATCTTTGTACAGCTTGGGATTGATCAATCTTATTCGAAACGGCTTTGGATTTGAAAACTTCATAATTGGGATGAAATATGTATTTGGCTAAGTCTTCTGCGTACTTAGCTAAGTACGCAAGAAGGGATTTTTGCGTACTTAGCTTTGTACACAAGATTAGCCTTGCGTACTTACTAGTACGCAGGAAGTATAACCTGCGAACTTTGCTAAGTTCGCATGAGGTTATTTCAACGGGTATATAAACCGGTGTTAACTGATTTCATTCATTTCAAACACTTGTCATCGTATGTTCGCTCCCGAGATTAAGCCATTCCATCTTTCACTCAAATCTTGTGTGTTCCAAACACCTTTTTCATATCGTTTCTAGTTTCAGATACACTCTAACATCATTTAGTGAGCATCTTGTTTATAATCATCCATGAAATTTTCAATTTGAGGACTGATGGAGACTAGGGTTTTGATGATCGTTCTTGAACGAAATTTATTAAAGTTTTGGGTGTTAATATGATAGATTGATGCTCGATAACTGTTTATGAACTTCCTCTAACCCTAATGGCTTCATAAATGATGTTAACTTTGTAGAATTTCTGTGATTTTGACCAAGACATGGTCGTAGTTGCATCGGCCTGCCTTTTGGTCAAAATTTGTATTCGTTTGACTCGTTGTTGCTCTTGGTTATGGTCTAAACTTGCTCACATACCATTTTCGCTAGTTGTGGTGCAAAATGTTAGACAAAAACAGTGAATCTAAGTTTTTCGTAAATTTGAATTTGAACAACGCACAAACCCTGCATACTTACTAGGAACGTAGGACCAAGTCCCTGCGTACTTAGCTAGTATGCAAGAGACGTATTTCTGAAAAATTTTCTATGTGTAGAAATGTGATTCATGTGTTTCTTACCATTCCAAGTGATGTGTGTTCAATTCTAATGATTGATTTTGTTCTTATGGTTTCTCTATGAGTGTTTTTTACAAGTATGGCTCGTGCATTTACCAATGAATTAAATATGTTGGCACTTGTTGAACCGGAATGGAAAGGCGCAGTGGAGAATTACCTGGAGATAGTCACTTTTCTCAACCGATCAAAGATTGTCTATGCTATTTCTGCCAATCCTGTTGTGTCCAGACCGTACTTGGAACAATTTTGGGAAACAGCAAATCATGATTGCACAGCTGATCCCAATGTCATTCATGCAACTATAGAAGGTCATGAGATTGCGATCTCAGAAGACATCATTAGGCTAGTTTTGTAGTTTCAAGACCAAGCCGATGATCCGGTTGCTTACCCTGATTTCATGGTAGCAGGTTGTTGGAAAGAGAGGATGGGATATGTTGGAAGAAAAGTCTATTCATCCTACATGAAGAAGTGGTTACTTGATCAATGGAAATACTTTGCACACGTCATGATTATGTGCATTTATTCAAGGAAGGCTGCTAAAGATGCCATGGGACGTGATTTGGCATCAGCAATGGTAGGCTTACCACTGAACAAAGGATACAACTTCTCCAAATATGTCTACAGATCCATGGTAGACCAGATCAATGCTGCAGAGAAGTTCAGATTTCTCTTGTATCCACATTTTGTTCAGCTGCTGACCAATCACTGTCTACCGAATCTACCACATGTTGGACAACAATTACAAGTGAAGAGGGTTGGTAAGCGAGTGTTTGCTCATTTCATGAATGGGGGGACTAAGGAACCCATTCCAGTGCACACACCTACGTTTGGTCACCTGATTAATGTTAACTATGTGGCTCCACCTGGTGATTCTTGGTATAATCCTGAGTCTGAACCTAAGGCTAGTGAAGAACATTAGGATGAACAACAAGAACAACAATAGGAAGAAGAAGAACATGTCAGTGTTTCTGAAGGAGAAAGTGAACAAGAAGTTGAGGGTGAAGGTGCTTAAGAAACAGACTCTGAGAGGGCTGAGTCAGATTTTAATTCTGATGATGCACTAGATCAAGCACACCCAAGAAGGCAAGTTAGGGATCCGCCTCCTTAATCGTCTTCTAAACAACAGAGGGAAGACAATTCTGATGTTGAATACTATCCCGATGATGATGATTCAGTGACAGAAGCTACAAGACCGAGGGAGACTGAACTGAGAAGGAAGACCAAGTCTGGTAGACCTTTTGATACAATCATGAGGGATATTAGTGTTCGTCTTCAAGCTCAAGGAGCCGCTTCTAGTCCTTCCCAGCTGTATTAACGAAAGATACCGAGATAGACAACGGTTGTGGCAACAACTGCCTAAGAGGAGGTGCATGAGATAGTTTCTCTTCCCTTAACTACCATTGAGGTTCTTGTGTGTACCGTACCCATCATGACCGAATCAGTGATTTCAATTCCCATCACCACACCACAAGTTTCAATCGTTCCCGTTTCCACAACTCATCCCACATCAATGCATATCACTTATGACGAAATCTTTCGAGGATTCGACTTTGATAATATCTTCACCTCCCCAACCCATGAACCTGCTGAAGCATCCACATCTAGGGATCCAGATCCTCGTGAAGCTAGGATTGCTTATCTTGAGGCACAAGTTGCATCGCTGCTGGAGTCTAGTAGCAATTCTAGAAGCGAATCCGAGTCTCAGCAAACTCAGATAAACTCTCTTATTGATGAGAAAACTCTACTTAGGCACCAATGGCTTGGCGCTCAATAGCAGATTCGATCGATGAAGGAGCACAGTGAAATGAAAATACAGCTTATCACTACCCAACTAACCCACAGGCAAACAGTTGAAGCAAGACTTGAGCTTTAAAATGAATAACACCAGAAGATGGTTGCCTCAGTTGAGGAGTTGATAAAGAAGCTTGATGCTTAGGGGAGAAGAAGAAACATGCCTGTCATAAAGTGGATTTGAAAAAGGATAATGATGAAGACAAGGAACTCGATGCTAGCGCTGGTGGTAGTGAGCATCTTGCTGCTTTGCCTGTAGTTCCATTGTCAGGGGAGTCTTCAGGCGGAGGTGATCAGAGGTCTAGAGAAGAAAGGGGAAAACATGTGGCTTAACTAGTAGAACTTGCAGATGCTATTCTTTTACTAGAGCCTGATTACTCCAAGGCTGAAAGAATTGATTGTTTAGATGACATTGAAGAAGGTTAGATTGATGATGATTGAGATGATTGGAATGTGGGGGACGAGGATGTTTTGATTGTGTTTCCAAGAGAGGGGGTTTATGAACTGCAGGATGGGGAAATCTTTCAAGCTCTTGATCTCTCAGTAGTTGACAACACAATTGATGAAAATTCAGAAAAATTGTTGAGGTTAGTGTTGTAGCAATCTCAACTGATGCTCCCAGTACCAAATCATGTCCCGTTTTTGATCCTTCTGAAGCGCGAAAAAGAAAGCTTCTTGAAGAGTGGTTCAAGAACGATCGAGCTCCTGCTTGGCAAAAGTCTCATTATGTGGACAAGCACGGAGCTGCCGGGATGATCCTTTCATGTAGATTCGAGGAGGACATGGGTTTGTTTGCTATAAAAATATCTGGAGGTGTGCAGTATTTGTAGCCAACCAGTGAAACATTCAACTCCTTGCCTAAATACGACCTGGTGAACCTTGCACACAGAGATATTATTAGTGAACCTTCCAATGCAATTGTTAGAGGTTTGTGGGTTGTACTACAGAAAGAAGGTGTATGTGGAAACTTTGATGTATTCAAGCCTCAGATGCCGAAGAGAGTCAGGGACAAGTCAAGAAAAGATCCCATGACTAACAAGTATTTGTTGAAATTGGTCTACTATCGTGTGTTGCGTGAGACTAATATTCCCCTGAAGAAGATTCCACAAGATATTCTTGGGAATATGAGTCACTGGTATGTGGATCCGATTACAGGCGAGGCAGTGATGGTGGAGAAGGCTGATCCCAAGTCAATAGGTGTGGAACCAAAAGAATTAATAAAGGTTTTTGATGAAATCAGCCTTATCAATTTCTCTCTGAAAGATTTGGAGGTTCTACAAGACAACTACTACATCAGCACAGACGAATGGATGAAGCTTCTGGCATCCAGGTACGACAAGCTGGTCAAGTTCTGTTTTGACTACATGAAAAGGATGGGAAGCGACTCTCGAGTTGAAGATCTGTGAAGACTGAAGCTATTAACAGAACTGCTGTCAAGGGGGAGTCTGTTGAGGCATTTCGTGGTGACAGACACTCTGAAGATTGTATTGTTCTTGTTTATGTCTTTTATATGTTTGTGTAATTCAGTCTTTGTTTCATTTTTTACATCGAGTTGTAATCCTTTGTGTTTGAACATGTTTTGTACTTGATCGTTTGTCAGTTGTAAGTATGCTTGCGTACTAAGCAAGTATGCATCAGGTTTGTTCCTGCGTACTTAGCTAGTACGCATGCCTTGTGACTGCCTACTTAGTCTTATATGCAGAGGTTTGTACCTGCGTACTAGCTAGTACGTAGGGCACTGATCCATTACTATAAATAGATGGTTTTTTCTTTGTACGCTTTCATTGTAACTTGTACGTAGATCCTAAGGAAGGCGAACTTGTAACATGTTGTTGAACGCTAATAGACAAAATTTGTTTTACTCGCATTTTTTAACGTTATCTTATCATGATTGTTCACCTAGTCACAGAGGATTCCGCACTCTGTTTGACTAGTCACACACCTACACGTGAAAGACCCATAGCCAACTGGACCTACAGTGGAGGATATAAAACCTTTACTAGTATCGGAATCAAAGAGTACGGATGCAAATGTGTTATTAAGGATAAACGAACCTGACACCACATCAGAGTTTCCCCTCGCCTCTTCCGGAGTCAAGGCATACGCCCTCATTCGTGCCCTCGGATTTTCCGCCTCTTTCCCTTCCACCGCCTCTTTCGGCTTCCGATAATCCCGGCTCATATACCCCATTCCTCCACAATTATAGCACCTCTGGGTGCCTTTAAAATCATAGGCATAGTGGTCCGACTTTCCACACTTGAAGCACAGATTCTAGCCCTGTCGATATTCACCCTGATTCTCCTTCCCACAAAGAATATGTTCACCGACTCTTGCCTTTTTATCTTCAATGACTACGTCATTCAGCGCCAAATCGTCAAAATTTGAATTCGTTTGACTCGTTGTTGCTCTTGGTTATGGTCTAAACTTGCTCACATACCATTTTCGCTGGTTTGTGGTGCAAAATGTTAGACAAAAACACTGAATCTAAATTTTTCGTAAATTTGAATTTGAAAAACGCACAGACCCTGCATACTTACTAGGAACGCAGGACCAAGTCCCTGCATACTTAGCTAGTACGCATGTGGTACTGCATGCGTACTTAGCTAGTACGCAAGGGACGTATTTTTGAAAAATTTTCTATGTATAGAAATGTGATTCATGTGTTTCTTACCATTCCAATTGATGTGTTTTCAATTCTAATGATTGATTCTATTCTTATGGTTGCTCTATGCATGTTTTTTACAGGTATGGCTTGTGCATTTACCAATGAATTCAATATGTTGGCACTTGTTGAATCGGAATGGAAAGGTGCAGTGGAGAATTACCTAGAGATAGTCACTTTTCTCAACCGATCAAAGATTGCCTATGCTATTTGTGCCAATCCTGTTGTGTCCAGACCGTACTTGGAACAATTTTGGGAAACAGCAAATAATGATTGCACAGTTGATCCCAATGTCATTCATGCAACTATTGCAGGTCATGAGATTGCGATCTCAAAAGACATCATTAGGCTAGTTTTGTAGTTTCAAGACCAAGCCGATGATCCGGTTTCTTACCCTGATTTCATGGTAGCAGGTTGTTGGAGAGAAAGGATGGGATATGTCAGAAGAGAAATCTATTCATCCTACATGAAGAAGTGGTTACTTGATCAATGGCGATACTTTGCACACGTCATTATTATGTGCATTTCTTCAAGGAAGGCTGCTAAAGATGCCATGGGACGTGATTTGGCATCAGCAATGGTAGGCTTACCACTTAACAAAGGATACAACTTCTCCAAATATGTCTACAGATCCATGGTAGACCAGATCAATGCTGCAGAGAAGTTCAGATTTCTCTTGTATCCACATTTTGTTCAGCTACTGACCAATCACTGTCTACTAAATCTACCACATGTTGGACAAAAATTACAAGTGAAGAGGGTTGGCAAGCAAGAGTTTGCTCATTTCATGAATGCGGGGACTAAGGAACCTATTCCTGAGCACACACCTATGCTTGGTTACCTGATTAATGTCAACTATGTGGCTCCACCTGGTGATTCTTGGTATAATCCTGAGTCTGAACCTGAGGCTAATGAAGAACATTAGGATGAAAAACAAGAACAGCAATAGGAAGAAGAAGAACATGTCAGTGTTTCTCAAGGAGAAAGAGAACAAGAAAGAGGTGATGAAGAAGTTAATGGTGAAGGTGCTTAAGAAACAGACTCTGAGAGGGCTCAGTCAGATTCTAATTCTGATGATGCACTAGATCAAATACACCAAGAAGGCAAGTTCGGGATCCGCCTCCTGAATCGTCTTCTAAACAACAGAGGGAAGACAATTCTGATGATGAATACTATCCCGATGATGACAATTCTGACACTGAAGCTACAAGACTGACGGAGACTGAACTGAGAAGGAAGACCAAGTCTGATAGACCTTTTGATACAATCATGAGGGATATCAGTGTTCGTCTT
Organism: Smallanthus sonchifolius; assembly: GCA_023525975.1. Classification (NCBI taxonomy): domain Eukaryota; kingdom Viridiplantae; phylum Streptophyta; class Magnoliopsida; order Asterales; family Asteraceae; genus Smallanthus; species Smallanthus sonchifolius. The sequence goes on along the minus strand of CM042033.1, from coordinate 53,936,218 downwards.
CAAGCTCAAGGAGCCGCTTCTAGTCCTTCCCAGTTGTATTAACGGAAGAGACCGAGATTGACAACGGTTGTGGCAACAACTGTCTAAGAGGAGGTGTATGAGATAGTTTCTCTTCCCTTGACTACTGTTGAGGTTCATGTGTGTACCGTACCCATCATGACCGAATCAGTGATTTCAATTCCCATCACCACACCACAAGTTTCAACCGTTCCCGTTTCCACAACTCATCCCACATCAATGCATATTACTTATGAAGAATTCTTTCGAGGATTCGACTTTGCTGATATCTTCACCTCCCCAACCCATGAAGCTGCTGAAGCCTCCCCATCTAGGGATCCAGATCCTCGTGAAGCTAGGATTGCTTATCTTGAGGCACAAGTTGCATCGCTGCTGGAGTCTAGTAGCAATTCTAGAAGCGAATCCAAGTCTCAGCAAACTCAGATAAACTCTCTTCTTGATGAGACAACTCTACCTAGGCACCAATGGCTTGGCGCTCAATTGTAGATTCGATCGATGAAGGAGCACAGTGAAATGAAAATGCAGTTTATCACTACCCAACTAACCCACAGGCAAACAGTTGAAGCAAGACTTGAGTTTTAAAATGAATAACACCAGAAGATGGTTGCCTCAGTTGAGGAGTTGATAAAGAAGCTTGATGGTTAGGGGAGAAGAAGAAACATGCCACCAAACACGCCTGTCATCAAGTGGATTTGAAAAAGGATGATGACGAAGACAAGGATCTCGATGCTAGCACTGCTGGTAGTGAGCATCTTGCTGCTTTGGGTGTTGTTCCATTGTCAGCGGTAGCTATGTCTCAAGGGGAGTCTTCAGGCGGAGGTGATTAGAGGTCTAGAGAAGAAAGGGGTAAACATGTGGCTTAACTAGTAGAACTTACAAATGCTATTCTTTTACTAGAGCCTAATTACTCCAAGGCTGAAAGAATTTATTATTTAGATGACATTGAAGAAGGTTAGATTGATGATGATTGAGATGATTGGAATGTGGAGGACGAGGATGTTTTGATTGTGTTTCCAAAGGGTTCGAGAGAAGGGGTTTATGAACTGCAGGATGGGGAGATCTTTCAAGCTCCTGATCTCTCAGTAGTTGACAACACAGTTGATGAAAATTCTAAAAAGATTGCTGAGGTTAGTGTTGCTGCAATCTCAACTGATGCTCCCAGTACCGAATCATGTCCCGTTGTTGATCCTTCTAAAGCGCAAAAAAGAAAGCTTCTTGAAGAGTGGTTCAAGACGGATCGATCTCCTGATTTGCAAAAGTCTCATTATGTGGACAAGCACGGAGCTGCCGAGATGATCCTTTCATGTAGATTCGAGAAGGACATGGGTTTGTTTGCTATAAAAAGATCTGGAGGTGTGCAGTATTTGAAGGCAACCAGTGAAACATTCAACTCCTTGCCCAAATACGACCTGGTGAACCTTGCACACAGAGATCTTATTGGTGAACATTCCAATGCAAATGTTAGAGGTTTGTGGGTTGTACTACAGAAAGAAGGTGTATCTGGAAACTTTGATGTATTCAAGCCTCAGATGCCGAAGAGAGTCAGGGACAAGACAAGAAAAGATCCCGTGACTAACAAGTATTTGAAGAAATTGGTCTACCATCGTGTGTTGCGTGAGACTAATATTCCCCTGAAGAAGATTCCACAAGATATTCTTGGGAATATGAGTCACTGGTATGTGGATCCGATTACAGGCAAGGCAGTGATGGTGGAGAAGGATGATCCCAAGTCAATGGGTGTGGAACCAAAGGAATTAATAAGGGTTTTTGATGAAATCAGGCTTACAATTTCTCTCTGAAAGATTCGGAGGTTCTACAAGACTGGTACTACATCAGCACAGACGAACGGACGAAGCTTCTAACATCTAGGTACGACAAGCTGGTCAAGTTCTGTTTTGACTACATGAAAAGGATGGGAAGCGACTCTCGAGTTGAAGATCTGTGACGACTTAAGACATCTCCAGAACTGCTGTCTAGGGGGAGTTTGTAGAGGCATTTCCTGGTGACAGACACTCTGAAGATTGTATTGTGCTTGTTTATTTCTTTTGTATGTTTGTGTAATTCAGTCTTTGTTTCATTTTTTACATCGAGTTATAATCGTTTGTGTTTGAACATGTTTTGTACTTGATCGTTTGTCGGTTGTAAGTATGCTTGCATACTAAGCAAGTATGCAGGAGGTTTGTTCCTGCGTACTTAGCTAGTACGCATGCCTTGTGACTGCGTACTTAGTCTTCTGTGTAGAGGTTTGTACCTGTGTACTAGCTAGTACGCAGGGCACTGATCCATTACTATAAATAACTGGTTATAGAGTTTGCTTTGTACGCTTTCATTGTAACTTGCAGATCTTAAGGAAGGCGAACTTGTAACCGGTTGTTGAACGCTAATAGACAAAATTTGTTTTACTCGCATTTTTTATCGTTATTTTGTCATGTTTGTTCACCTAGTCACAGAGGATTCCGCACTCTGTTTGACTAGTCACACACCTGCACGTGAAAGATACATAGCCAACTGGACCTACAGTGGAGGATATAAAACCTTTACTAGTATCGGAATCAAAGAGTACGGATGCAAAGGTGTTATTAAGGATAAATGAACCTGACACCACGTCAGGGTTTCCCCTAGCCTCTTCCTGAGTCAAGGAATACGCCCTCATTCGTGCCCTCAGATTTTCTGCCTCTTTCCCTTCCACCGCCTCTTTCGGCTTTCGATAATCCCGGCTCATATGCCCCGTTCCTCCACAATTATAGCACCTCTGGGTGCCTTTAAAATCATAGGCATAGTGGTCCGACTTTCAACACTTGAAGCACAGATTCTAGCCCTGTCGATATTCACCATGATGCTCCTTCCCACAAAGAGTCTGTTCACCAACTCTTGCCTTTTTATCTTCAATGACTACGTCATTCAGCGCCAAATCTTCATACACAATGCCGCTTAACTCCGCCACCGAATAAAATGTTCGAGGGGTGTTCGCTTTAACAAACGTGTGAACTTTTTCGGGTAGCCCCTGGATGTAACAAGCAATCCTCCTCTCTTTAGTGGTGATTATGTTTGACAATAGATGCGCAAACTCATTGTATCTTGTGATGTACTTCCGATGAGTCATATTACCTGCCTTTAACCCCAAAAAGTCCCTCTCTGATTTCTCAATCTGATTCCTCAGGCAGAGGTTTTTGATTACCATCTCCTTCAGATCATTCCACAACATTGAATCAACGACCCTGTCCCCCTTGGCCTGCCTCACTCCCTCCCACAAGTGGGACGCTTCTTCACCCAGGGAGTTCGTAGCAAACTTAACAATATGACCCGTTCAGCACTCGCTGAGATAGATGGTGGCTTCCATGTGGATCACCCAGTCAAACATTGCCACCGCGTCTTTTTTACCCGTAAGTATTGGTGGGTCACATGCCTCAAAGGACTTGTAGTCGCAACCGCGAGCAGGCGACGCATGTTTCACAGTAATTACATGTCCTTCGGTGCCAGGTTTAGTACCATCCGACCCATTCGTGCTTTTCATTGCGTTGGTCAACATTTTCGGTATGGTGGCCTTCATTATGTCGATAATTTCCTGAGCCAGTGCCGTCTTCCCTTCAAACTAAAAAATATACTATTTTTCAACCATAGAGGTGTCATCGGGCTCGTGTTGGCTCACTACTGGGTTGACATGCACACTTTCTACATCATTCTGCCTCTAGTTAATGGACGCCCTACCGCAACATCCTGTACGACCCACCACGTCTTCCACCACGACGTTGTGCCATTTCTTCCTATAAGAACAGAGAATCTAATGTCATCATGCTAGTTAACAAGTAGAACATAAAAAGTATTGTAAGTTGTTAATATACACTAGCCATATGCAATTAACCATTACACTTTCTCTTGGTTTCTATTTGATCACCTTTATGATTCCATCAAAACTCTTGTCCTAATCTAACGTTTTCTAAGGGAAAACCGTACTTACTACTTTCATGTCTGATGCTTTGGATTGAGTTACCCGTATTGGCATCCGTTCTTGGTCCCATTCCCAGTTTAAGTCTAGACACCGGGGATGTCTGAATCTCTCAAACTATTGCTCTGATAACAACTTGTAAGGCCCCAAACCCGGGAGGCCTCACGTGTTGGATTTACTCATTCACAAACAGTTCTTATACTTCAAACATTCGATTAGCAGCGAAATTTAAGCATCATTTTATTGTCTCAAAATAGCAACAAATTAAAAACATTGCTTAATGCATTCATCACTCATAAAACAATCACAGCGGGATGCCAGATTTCTCGTGCCTGGTAATTCCTTGGAATAGCCAAGCAGCATCCACTTCTCATCCGTCACATTCTTAATATGACATGCATATTAAAAGTCAGCTAACGCTGGTGAGTTCAAGTCTTTCATTCGCTTTAGGAAATGGTTTATCGTTCGTTCGTTCATTCATTGGGTTTAAAACATTCATAAGAAAACAAGGCTTATCATTCGCATTTATCATTTAACCATTCAATCCTTGTTAAAACATTATTTAACGGAACATTTATATAACATTTAACATTCTTTATGTCATACATTTAATTGTCTAAGTCCGTGTCATCATTAGTTTCGTTACTTTCATTTCATTATCCGTCCCTTTCTTCGCCATTGGAACTCATAGGTTCACAAGGTAATTTCATCGCCCTTAAGACCCGTGGGTCCTTAAGGTAGTATCATCGCCCTTACGACTCATTGGTCTATAAGGTTTTACCATTCACCATTCACGGGTCACGTTAATCCTGAGTGACCGTCATCACCCTTCCTTCGCCAGTTGGACAAATGTCATACCCATTGATAGGCCACATATGTGCTATCCTTGTTATACTTATGGCAAAACGTGCCATAGGGATGGGGACTTACATCCCCAGACTTCATTCGTCAATTCGTTCATTTAACATATTAGGCATGTGATGACTTCTTTAAAACCTTTGCCAATTTCTTTTCGTAAAACATTTCATTCATTCACAAACCCTTTTCATTCATTTAAAACCATTCCTTTATAACATTTCATTTCATAAACATTTCTTTTGTAAACATTCCTTTCACAGTCCTTTCATTTCGTAAACGTTCTTGTTTCAAACAATGTTACTTTCGTAAACCGTTCATTCGTAAACATTACATTTCATTTCATTCGTCATTTCATAAACCTTTTATAAACGTTGATTAAGTATGCACATCACCCTAACAAGTAAATAAGGATTCTTGACTCACATGTTCGTTCGTAATTAAACCTGAGTCGTACGTCTAGTTGTGCTAACTTGCTAACCGATCTCCATATGAGTCAACACACGAATTCTATCATAATTTGCTAGTATCACCTGTTAGTGTCATCGGGACAACTATCAGTGTCGCTGAACTTTTGTTCTAGACTTAGTGTCATGAGATTTAGTGTCATCCTTGTAGTGTCACCAAATAACATAGGCGACACTCCTTAGTGTCGTGCACATGCATGGTGACACTACTTCGTGTCGCCAACATAGTGTCGCCGAATAGAATGACACGTGTTCCAATCTTTGGCGAACCTCGGGAGACGTGTATCGTCGTTCCCGACTAGTGTCGCCACATGAAATAGTGTCGCCACTTGAAGATCTTCATTTTCAGACTCGTTTTTACCCCAAGTTCATAACTTTTTACGTCCAAACCGTTTGTTTAACTCCTATGAGCTCAGATCTGGGCTTTATAGCCCTTTTTACACGTAAAAACCTTGTGTTTTAATATCAAAACCCTAGTTTTACCCCAAAACCAATTTAGACTGAAAAAGAGGGTTTAGGTTAAATTCTTACCTCAAAAACGATGGTTTCTTCTTCACTAACACCAGAGAGATGATTTGTAGTCAACCTTGAAGCAAAACTCTCAACTTCTTGACTTTCTGTCTCTAGAATCCTTTCTCTCTCTCTAGCCGAATTTGAATAAAAGTGTGGATTGAATCCGATGAGGCCAAGCCCATCATCCCTAAGCCCACCCTCACTTTCTTTCCTTGCTCCATTCATTCGGCCCATTTACACGTGTCGGGTTTTGAGATGTTACACTCGGTTCACACTTAAACAACACAATCAACCAAAAAAGAAAGGATGCAACTTTTATTACCAATTAAAAATAAAATTGGTAATAGAAAAAATAGTGCAAATAATAATAAGGTTATGATCTTTAATTTTAAGATCAAAACTTTACAGGGTTTAATATCTTTAAACCGATTAGGGTTTATAAAGTCTCGTAAAAGCGATTCTGATACCAACGTTGAGATTTCATGTGTACTTTTAGTTTTCAAAATAGATCCAAGCCAAAAATACAACAGAAGTTTTAATCAAAATCAAGACGGGAAAATTACACCAGTGATCCAGTTGCAAGAACTTTAGAAACGAAAGATGAAAAAAACATGAAATTAAAAACTTTAATTTCTAACCATTGATCTTGTAGGAGAGGGTGGACGATTTCACTTTAGATATCCATAACGGTACAACGAACAGAGCTTGCTAACCCCTACACGAATCACCAAGCAGTACGCAAAACGGAGCACCCGAGACACCACATAGTGGTGCCCGAAATTATCAAGGGAGGGGGTGGTGGCAGCGCAATTTGGGTGTGGGAGTGGCTAGGGTTTTTAACTTTTGAATGCAAGATTGATTAATAAAATCTCTAGAGTTGATTTTTTATATAACCCATCTCATAAGACATATTCCATGGCATATGGAATATTCCATATGGATTATATTATTATATATATGATTTTCAAATATATATATATATACACACACCATATATATCCATTTAATTTTAAATTAATAAATATATCTCCATATATTTATCTTAGTTTTGAAAATTATTTATATATATATATATTTATTTATATTAATTTCTAATAATAACAAATAATATATATATATATATGTAATTAGTTATTCCTCGAATAATTAATGCCACTAATAATCTTTCGCTTTTAATGTGACTAACACATTAACAACAAATGTCGTTGTCATTCGTGAGACTCTTTAGGATAAACTCTTATATTATTACTTAGTTATTATTTCTCAAATAATATATACATATACATATATATATATATATGTAATTAGTTATTACTCGAATAATTAATGCCACTAATAATTTTTCGCGTTTAATGTGACTAACAAATTAACAACAAATGTCGTTGTCATTTATGTGACTCTTTAGGATCAACTTCACTAGTAATATACTAGTATTATATTATGTTCACACTTGGGCATAGTAGATCTAACATTATGCTAACATGTGCCCAAATCTGGCGTCTTTTGGTTAGACTAGTCTGTCTCTTGCTCCTCACCTTGCTCGTGCCTTTCATGCTCAGTGTCATGTTAATTTTGGTTCACTGGACTAGTATACTGATTTCGGGGCTATGGCTCACATGACTCCTTCTCAGGACACTTTGTATACGAATGTCCCGTATCAAGGAAAGGAAAGTTAGCTTTGGTAATGGTACGGCTCTCCTTATTGCTCACACTAGTACTTTTTTTATTTCTAAAAATGTCCCTCTTCGTGATGTTTTAGTTGTTCCTCAGCTCACAAAAATTCTTTTATCCATCAACAAATTGACTAATGATCTTCCTGTTGATGTTCGTTTTTCCGGTGATATTTTTTATATTCAGGACACCCTCACACAGGAAACCCCGACACGAGGAAAACATGAGCATGGTCTAAATATTCTTGACTTGAGTCATCAAGCTTTTGTCACACACTTAAGATCGTCTCTTTTAGCTTCTTTTGAACTTTGGCATAGTCATCTACCACATGTTCACTTTGATGTAATTTCTTTATTAAAAAGTTTTGCTAATTTGTTAGTTACATCTTTGTTTCCTATACCAACTACTAATTTCAACTTTCTAAAATTCATCGTTTGCCGTTTGATTTAAACACAAAACGATCCGCTCATGTGCTTGATCTTGTTCATTGTGATTTGTGGGAACTATCACCGGTGACCTTATATGAGGGTTATCATTATTATGTAACTTCAATTGATGATTTTTTAGATTTTCTTTGTTTTATTTAATAAAAACTAAGTCTGAGTTTGCAAAAATCTTGAATGTTTACTTAAAATTTGTACAAACTTAGTTTTCCTCAAAAGTTAATTATCCCAAAGTGATGGTGGTTTACATCATTATGTACAATCCATCTTTGAGGAAAACGGTACTCATCACCGTATCTCATGTCCGTACACTCGGCCTCAAAATGGTCGTGCGGAACGGAAACACCGACATATTATCGAATCAGGACTTACTCTCTTGTTTAAATCGCAAGTTCTCGCCTCTTTTTGGGTAGATTCTTTTGGTATCATGGCCTGCATCATTAACCGGTTACCTTCGAAAAGTCTTGGTCAAAAGTCTCATTTTGAATTATTATTCCATACCGCGCCATCATATAAAATGTGTATAAAAACAAACTAAAATGTGTGTATATATATATATATAAATATATATATAGGGTTAGGTTTAAATGAGAACTTATAAATACTTGAGAACTCGCGAGAACTCGTTAAAAAACCAATTAAAACTATTTTTTATTGTTTTCACTACGTTTATTATTAAAATACAACATAAAAAATAATTTATCTCTTCTTTTTAAATTATTTTTAAAAACATTTATACACATGTGTAAATGGTAAACACTTACACATGTGTAAGTGGTAAACTTACACATGTGTAGATTTTTTTTAACTTATGAATATATGCAAATTTACGCATATAAATTCAGTTTTTTATGTTGTATTTTAATAATAAAGATAATAAAAAAATGGTTTTGATTGGTTTTTGACGAGTTTTCACGAGTTCTCAAATGATTTATTCTATATATATATATATATATATATATATATAGGGGAAGGATCATAAGAAAACTCATTGTTTATTAGAAAACCAAAAAACTATTTATTAAAGGTAAAAAATAATAAAAAAATCATAACTCAAAATATAAATCAAAAACTAAAAAACCGCTTCGGAGACATTGTTCCCCACGTCGTCCTCGTTAAAAAAAATAATCAAAAATTCAGCGCAATACTACATATGTATAGTAGGGTTAGCTTTTGGGTTTAGTTTAGCTTTTAGGTTAGGTTTTTGGGTGGGGGTGGGGGTGGGTGGGGGGTTTAGGTTTTTGGGGGGTGGGTGGGGGGTTTAGGTTTTAGGGTGGGGTTGGGGTGGGGGTGGGGGTTTAGGTTTTTAGGTGGGGGATAGGTTTTTGGGTGTACTACACATATGCAGTACCTTTAATGAGGAGTTTTTAGGTTTTCTTAATTAAATGAGTTTTTTAGTGAACTCACCCCTATATATATATATATATATGTAGGAAATGGATATATTGAAACCCTGTGTAACATATGTAAAGTTTAAAGCATTGAAGGAGTACTTATCATCAGCACCTCTACTAATGAAGCCAGAGGACGGTGAGCCATTATCTCTGTACTTCGTATTAGTCAAGGATCATGAAGGAAAGCAACATCCCATATACTATGAAAATAGGAGCTCATTAGCCGCGGAGACCAGGTATTCTTATTTAGAAAAATTAATTTTATCTTTAATAATGGCATCTACCAAGTTTAGACACTATTTTGAAACATATACTATTCATGTTAAAACTAATTATCCTATTAAGTGTCTTTTAAGAAGGCAAAAATGTCGGGGAGAATGGCAAAATGGTCCGTTAACTTAGTGCCTATGATCTAGTATATGAGCCTAGGACATCAATAAAGTTACAGACCCTTGCAGACTTTGTGACTGATTTCAACAGTGATATTCAGCAAGAAGCTGACCTTGAAGCCCAACAGTTGGAAGAAACCAAGAATAAGTGGACTTTATTCACTGATGGTGCGTCCAATGTAAGGGGAACAGGTCTAGGCATCATACTGAAATCGCCATAGTGGGGCATAATACCCTAATCGATTAGTTGTGAGTTCCAAGCAACAAATAATGAGGCGGAATATGAAGCACTAATAACAGGGTTATAGCTAGCCAAGGATATGAAAATCAAATACGTCCAGGTACACATAGATTCATTGTTACTTGCTAATCACTTTAACAGTTCCTAAGCTGTGAAAGGTGAGAAGTTAGCTAAATACCTTGCAATAGTTAAAAATTTATCCATAGAATTTGCAATTTTCAGTATCACACAGGTACCTAGGGAAGATAACGTTGAGGCTGATGCCTTAGAAAATCTTGCTTCAGCCCTTAAAATACCAATCTTACATGTTTTGAGCCCAACAATTAAGAAAATAGCTGAAGTGCAAGTACATAAGAAGCTAAGACTCAGGATCCCGGAATATTTCAAGGATCCTGGATCCTACCTATTAAAACATATTTGAAGAATGGTGAGATCCTGAGTAACGAAAAGAATCAATTTCCTTACTGCCAGAACCAATTTCCAGAAAACAACAACGAAAATATTGCTTACGACCTTGACACAATTGATGAACTTAGGGATCTTGCTAAGGTTCGGATCACAGCGTATCAACAAAAGATAGCGAAATCCTACAACAAGAATATAAGGATCCAAATATTTCAAGTGGGTGACTTGGTACTAAGGAAAGCATTTCAAAACACTATCAATCCAAATGAAGGCAAACTCGCACCTAAATGGGAAGGTCAATACTTAATAGATTCAGAAGTAGGCAAGGGTGCCTATTGGCTAGAAACTATGGAAGGAGAAGTCCTACCAAGATCCTAGAACGCCATTCATCTTAAAGCGTACTTTATGTAAGTTGAAATGCAAATTTTTACTCAAACTGGTATGATCATTATCCCTACTTATTTTAACCTCTGTTAAGTTTTCTATCCCATATTTATTTTAGCTTTATTATTTTTTCATCTGTAAATTACTGACTTAGGCATCGGAGAGGTGTTAGCCTAGCTAACACCTACCTTCACCATGGTTTAAGTGTTTTACAGATTAAACTCCCAAGGATCCTGATCAAAAGATAGGGTCTTGCCATCTCTCTAAGACTAAGGTATTCTCAAATCCCTTAAAAGGTTTAAAGGCTTTAACCTTTCTACGAGATTGTGTTTAAACACTCAGCCTGGACGCACGATTTCCAAATTCAAGGTGGTGCGACCAGTCCATGTAACAGTGGCTGATAATTTCATCACTATTGGCTATACATTGGACCTCACGAATATAACATACGTGTTATTCCCCAAGTTTTCTCCGAAGCATTTAACACTTACGTGTTAAAACTAAGGTTTTGACATTTTCATGTCACTACGATCATCGGGTACAACCCACGAATATGAGCATAGGTTTTTGGCTTGTCCCAAGTATCTAGCACTTATGTGTTAACTCAAATTTCTGGCATGTCCCAAGTATTTAGCATTGATATACTAATTCAAGATCCTGACACTCAATAGGAATGGGGACATCCCTGAGAATCCAGAGATGTAATTACTAAGTAAACAATTTGCTTGACAACTATACACAGAGGACAACTAAAAGCTATTATACTTTAAGTCTATTTGGACTCCCTTTCGTTATCTGGTATGTATGTGTACCCAGCCTGATTCTCAATGAATGTATTTACTTAAAATTGCTTATTAATTTTTAATTTTGGGTGGACTCGAAATATTTGATGACTAAGTCATGGTATGTGTGTAACCGGTATTTTTCCAAACTATTTATCATAAACAAAGTATGTTTTCCTAAACCAAAGTTTAAAACTAATATATTATTTACAATCCGTTAAGGATCCGATATCCTAAAAAGATACCTAAAACTATTTTTCCATATATCACGAGGCTTAATTGCCTGAGGATCCTAATTTTCTAAGAATATGTCAAAACATACCAAGCATACAACAACCATGGCAAATAGTCACAAATCATCTACTAATATTAGAAATACAGGAGGATCAGTAATCCAGGCTTCATAAAAAAGTTCGTCCCATCCACCCGAGTCCTGAACCATTAGTCAAAAACTAAAATTGTCTATCCCGAAACGGGGATCCCTAGAGCAAGAAAAAGTAAAATTGTTTGACGACCACAAGACATAAAAGAAATTTGTTTTAAGACATCAGCAACCATGATCAACCAAATTAAAGAACCACAATATCTAGGGCTCAGGCCTAGGCATCATTACCCTCATTGCCTTGGTCAGCTTGTTTCTCACCATCACCAGCTCCAAGATCCTCAGCAACCTTGCTAGTCTCCATTGCTTGACCACCAAGATTGGCCAGAGAAGTACACCACCCTTGAAGATCCCGGGTTGCAAGGTCAAAACCTTCCATAGCAGCCTGCTCAACCATTTGACTCCTGGACTGAAGAATAGCCATAGCAGTAGATTTCTTGGCATCATCCATGGTATCTTGCATTTTCTGCTCATACTAGGCCGAGGTCGCTTGCAACATATCCTTCAGATTCTGGATCTCATTCTCCAAATGAATGGACTTGGCAGAAGAGATCCTCTTCATATCTTTGGCCTTCTATAAGGCTTCCTAAGCATTCTTCTCCGCCATTGCCAAGTTAACATTAAACTTATCAAATACATTAAGAATTTCAGGATCCAGACATTGAAATAGGGATACCAGAAATTACTTACCAGACTCAGCAATGATTGCAGCTTCTTGACAGTCTTAATGGAATCCATGACCTCAAAGATCTCCAAATCTACCACGTCAGCTGTTTTCCTCGTCTTACTCCTTGAAGCTTTGGACCGGAGTAGTGGAACACGAGATTTGGTGGTTGTAGGCGTGGGACCCTCTTTCTTGATGCTGGTGGTTCCAGACAGAAGGCTATCAAGATCAGATAGGTCAAAGAGGGAGCTCGACTTCAGGATTCCTACAGAAGATTAGAGCAGATCAGGATCATAATATTCGGTGATACAAATATAAATTGTTATTTACCGGAAGACATGTTGGACTCGGAGTATTGAGTGTCAAAACTGGGTTCGCTGATGGTTGATTCAACATGAAAGGACCTCTCTGCAACACGTATTTCTAACAAGGCTTCGATTCTTTTTCTGTGTCACTTATCGCAGGAACCAGTTCAACAAATTTAGGAGCTGCACAAAAATAAAGCAAAATCATCAGAAGCATGTTAGAAGTATTAAAAATTGCAGGGATCCTAAATATTTCCTACCCTTTTAAACTTATTGGAATGGCAAAAGATCCCCACCAGGAATAGAATCTCTCCTCACAAAGAAAAACTTTCCCTTCCAGTCAATATCGTTTTGAGTAGCTTTTGGACTCAAAGGGGTTCGTCCAGTTTTGAGTTGAAGAACAAAACGAGAAGACCCATGCGTTCTCAAATTGTACACATGAGCTAGTTCAGGGAAACCATGGTAAGAGAATGCAGATGATTCAATTTTTCTAGAGTAAACAGAATCCTCCAAACCATAGGCATGATTTGGGAATAACACAAGCCAATGATTTTGAATAAATCAGTGAAGAGCGGAGGAAAGGGATACGAAAGACCCAAAGTTAAAGGATAAACAAGGAAGCATACCCAATTTTCAGAAATCAAATCAGCTTTCATACTAGAGTCAAAAGACCTAAACACGACGTTTTTGGGAAAAAACACCATTGGATTTCAAATGCTTGATATCTTGATCACTGAAAGAGCAGGTTTCCTGATCAGAATGATCAAGGATTCCCTGGTCTACAAAGTCTTCGATCGTTTCTACAACAATTGAAGAAGCTGATCGAGTCCTTTTCATACCCATTGTGAAAAAGCTTAAAGAAAGAGACGAAGATGGGAGTAAAAAGTTTTACCTGTTAGCTATGAGAAGATCCAAGTGAGAGAAGCGTGAAGGATTATGATTATATCCTGCATAAGCAACGGTATATCGCATTGAAACTCGGAACAAGTCCTATCGACGCCTTATCATTAACTTACCATTTGAATTTTAAAATTTTACAGATGTCGATTACATTGACATCTGTTAAATTTGGGGACAATTTTTAGGGGTCATTTTTAGGACTGAGGATCCTGGACGTTTGACATTCTTCAGTATCCTGACAGGTTTCGGTATCCTTAACACTTATAATTATAACCGTTGTATCCTCCTTCTATATGGATTTATATTCGCAGGTAACGCGTATAGACTTAGTCTCTCCTGAAGACTCGCTCAATACAACGTGGATCACGTGTGGAATATGCATGAAGAGGCTTTTAACGGTCATATTTGAAGACTTAGTTTAGCCGGGATTCTCTGATAGTTAGTTAGGATCATGTTTGTATATATTTAGAAGTAATATCGAATAGGAAACACATCAACAAACACTAGGCAATACACAACACTCGCAAACAGCTCTGTAACACATAGAAATTGATCGATTACTGCTTTTATTGTACTCATTTTATTCGATTAATATAAGACAAGGAGGCAAGTGACTTTCAATCACTTCCCGACGTTTTATGCCGGCAATCCTTAGGGATTAAGGGATTTCCTCGTACATCATCGTGTCAATCTTCACTTTTACGCTCGTAATTCCATATTTTTATCAAGCACACTACCTCACATACTAAGTTTGGTTACAAAATTAGTGTTTATAATTTTACCGAAAACAATGATTATTGGCTAAACTTCTCTAACTACCTAGGTTTTGATGAATATTTATTGAGTGATTAGAATTTTATGTTTTTGGATTCTTATTGATGTATTAATGTTAAAGTAGCAACATTGATTCCAGTTGGTTTGATGTGTGTGCATATTTATCTCTGATTTATGATCAATTATTGTTCCACACGTATCTTGTTGAATGTCGTTCAGTTATAGATGCATGGTTAGGTCACTTACTATGTGTTTGGGATTTGTGTATGGTTTATCGATATCATAATCCATAGGAATGGTCATTGAGAGTTTAGAGGATTTAAATATTCTACCTACTTCGATAGCTGAGAGGTGAGAAGTAGTTAGGTTGTCTTTGGTGTTAGGTGTTTAGGTGTAAAGGCTCTGAGAGGAGGTTTCCCTAGATTTCCTAGTATTATTTGCTATCCCGTGTCTTATCGAGATTTTTAGGTTAATCCTTGCATCTTAGGATGCATTGAAGTAGTGAGACTGAGAGGTGATGTATCTCTTGGGTACTTTAGTATTGTTGGAGAGACTGAGAGGTAATCTAACCAACCAGTGAACATCACACTTCCCTTAGGGTTTCCTTTTCGTTATTTTAGACCTAGTTCGTAGAAACCCCCCCAAAACCAAATATTTTAGTTACGTGTCAGAGTCTAGTTTTAGTTAGCGTCAGTGTCTCGTGGGTTCGATATCCGGAATTCCATTAGGCTGTATTACAATTGGTAGGTACACTTGTTTGTCATTGTGGTCTAGTTTAGAGGATTTCTAGAGTTTAACTAGAGTGTCTAGGTTAGTTTTTGTTTAGTTTTTATAGACCATACCGAGCACATCACAAAACCAATTACTGAAGCACTTGACGTCAAAAATCAGAATTGATAAAGAATCAGATCAAGAATCATGACCAACACATGTTGATCAAAGGAAGGAACATTACACCAAAGGCAGATTCAGAAAGCCATTCAAAGTGCATGTTCAGCGACAATCATCCTCATCATCTTACAAACCGCCACACAAAAGAAAATCGTTTAAGTATGTTAATTGTTTTACTTGTGGGAAGGGTGGTCACACTACTAGGCAATGTAGTCATGCATCCTATCACAATGATTGGGTCAAGTTTGAAAGACCTAAGATGCATAATGTGGGAAATTATAATAAACACCAACATGATCACCATCCGTTTTAACATAAAATTACCAAGTTTCGTCTAATGTTAATCATTACTTAAAAGGACCATGTTGGTGGTGAACCAGACTTGATAGAACTACTGAAGTAACCATTCCGCCCAAGTTGAAAAAGACTTGGGCTCCGATTTCTCAATAAATTATCTTGTATGTGACAGGGTTTTCCCAGGAGGACTATTGACGATGCATGGCCTGTTGATAGTGGGTGCTCTCATCACATGATCGGGCTAAAGGATCAGCTTACTGACTTACAAATTATCGATGGGGGATACGTTGCGTTTGCTGGTGATGAAAAAGTAGGAAAGATCACCGAGCAAGGAAATGTGTGCAACGGAACTATCACCTTGGAGAAAGTTAATCTCGTTCATGAATTATGTTACAATCTCATGAGTGTATCATAAATCTATGATAAACAACTTTTTGTGTTGTTCAACAATATTGAATGCCTCTTCCTCAAACCAGGAATCGTCGTTCCTGAGAATCTGATTTTGCTAAGGACTCCGAGAAAGAACAAAACCGATGTCGTAGACATTAATGATCCTGCAACAAAGGCCTCTATGGCATGCTTGTTATCTAAACCATCTGACTCTGAATCATTGCCTTGGCACCGTCGACTTGGCCATGTGAATTTTAAAAAAATAACCGTACAAGTCCAAAGCAATGAACTCCATCTCTATTCCCTAACAATTGCTTCATAAGGACTTTTTTGGTCCTGTTAGTGTGAAGAGCATTTCTAAAAACTCTTATTGTTTGGTTGTGACAAATAATTTCTCAAGATACTCTTTGGTTAATTTCATAACTACCAAAGATGAAACTATTGAAGTGCTGAAAAGTCTTATTCTGAAAACTGAAAAGATCTGCAAGCGTTCGGTGATTTCTATCAGAAGCGACCATGGCACCAAGTTTAAGAACCATGTCTTGAATGAATTTTGTGAAAGCAAAGGAATTTCTAGACAATTCAGTGTGCCAGTACTCCACAACAGAACGGCGTTGCTGAAAGAAAGAACCAAACATTGATTGAGGATGCTTGAAAGATGCTGATAGATTCAAAGTTTCTAATCATCTTCTGGGGTGAAGCAGTTAACACTGCTAATTATGTTTTGAATCGGGCTCTAGTGGTCAAGGCTCACAACAAGACCACTTAAGATTTGTTTCACGGACGAAAGCCCCTGATTGAATTCTTTAGAGCGTTTGGATGTTCATGTACCCTGTTAAACACCGCTGATAATCTAGCAAAGTTCGGAGCAGTGGGTGATGAATGTTATTTCATTGGATATTCGTCGTCTCAAAAGGCATACCGCGTTTACAACAAGAGAACAAAGATTGTACAGGAATCGTAATATGTTGATCGGCAAGAAACTAATTCTACAAACACTGGAACTGGTCCCTACTGGTTCTATGATGCTGACATTATTTTCAATAACTGCATTCCTCCTGCACCACTCATCCCTGAATCCACTCCATCCCCTGAACCATCATTCATTCTATCAATCAATGTAGATGATGAACTGGTCCCGATTGTTGCTGATCCTCCGTCTGTCTCAAATAACAGTGAAGTAACCTCTTCTCACTCTGAGGCTACTGAGTCTGTTCCTGATGAAACTTCTGGTGATGCTTCTTCTGATCAAATAGCTCCTGTTAGTTCCACTGTTGCTCCTCTTGCTCAGAACATGGCAAATGATCCCGTTTTCGTTCTTGACAGTGATTCTGATGAGGACGTTGAGCTTGTAGATATTCTTGATATTCGTTTAACGAACCTTCCAGAACAAGTTGATGTTCCTGATGGGCCGAGTTTCAAGACTCTGTCAGATCATCCTTTGGAGAATGTGATTGGACCTATTACTGAGGGTGTTCATACAAGAATTTATTCAACTCCTTACAACGCGACCCTATGTGTATGTTTCCTATCACAGGATGTTCCAAAGAGCATTTCAATGGCCCTAAAGGATTCAAGCTGGATTGATGCTATGCAGGAAGAATTGGCTCAGTTCAAAAAGTTAAAAGTGTGGGATCCTGTTGATCTTCCAAAGAATAAGTACCCAATTGGTACTCGTTGGGTGTTTTAGAACAAAACAAATGAAAGAAATTTCGTGATAAAGAATAAAGCACGGTTGCAAGGGTTTGCCCAAGAGGAGGGTATTGATGTTTTGCTCATGTTGCCCTTCTGGAAGCAATAAGGATTTTCCTAGCTTATGCTTGTTAAAAGAACTTTAAGGTCTATCAAATGGACGTAAAGAGCGTATTCTTATACGGGAAGGTGAAGGAGGAAGTATATGTGTGTCAGCCTCTAGGATTTGAAGATCCAGATCATTCGAGCCGCGTCTACAAGTTAGATAAAGCTTTGTATGGACTTCATCAAGACCGAGGGCTTGGTATGATACTCTTTCTACTTATCTTCTACAGAATAGCTTCGTACGGGGGAAGATTGATATGACTTTATTCAAAAGGAAGATTGAAAAGGATATCATGCTTGTGCAGATTTATGAGGATGACATAATCTTTGGATCAACGAATGAGACGTTGTGAAGGGAGTTTGAGAACATAATGAAGGCCAAATTTGAAATGAGCAAAATGGACAAGCTCATATTTTTTCTTGGATTGGAGGTTAAACAGTCAAATGAAGGAACATTAATTCATCAAGCAAAGTATGTTCGAGATATTCTCTAAAAGTAACAGATGACTAATTCTAAGGCAACTTCAACCCCATATGTTGCTCAAAGTCCACTGACTTCCAATTCAGAAGGAAAACCCGTTGAAAGACATCATTATCGTTCAATGATTGGCTTCTTGATGTATCTCACAGCCAGTCGTCCGAATATTATGTTTGTTGTTTGCTATTGTGCTCGATGTCAACCTAATCCCAAGGAATCCCATTAGATCGATGTAAAAAGAATCTTCCGCTACCTAAAAGGCACTCCCAAGTTAGGGCTTTGGTATCCAAAATCCAACAATGTTGATTTGGTTGCCTACTTTGATAGCGATCATGGAGGTTGTCAACTTGACAGAAAGTCTGTGTCAGGGGGATGTCAGTACTTGGGACATTGTTTGCTGTCTTGGCAGTGCAAGAAAAAAACCTTTGTCTCCATTTCATCTGCTGAAGCTGAGTATATTGTTGCTTCCAGTTGCTGCTCTCAAATCCTGTGGATTCAACATCAAATAATGGATTATGGTATGTCAGTACTTGGGACGTTATTTGGTGTCTTGGCAGTGTAAGAAACAAACCTTTGTCTCCATTTCATCTGCCAAAGCTGAGTATATTACTGCTTCCAGTTGCTGCTCTCAAATCCTGTGGATTTAACATCCAATAATGGATTATGGTATCAACTTGAAGCTGACTCCGATGTTCATCGACAATGAAGCATGTGTGAAAATCGTAAAGAACCCAATTCAACATTCCAAAACAAAGCACATTGACATGCGGGTTCATGCTATCAGGGATGCATATGAAAAGGAATACATCAAAGTCCTTACTCTGAACACTAATGATCAAAAAGCTGACATCTCTCACGAAGGCATTCAATAAGTCTAGGATTCTTGATCTTATTAAGAAACTAGGGCTGTTGAATTTTGAGTAACACCTTCTATCCCTCATATGCATTGTGTACATATCTTTGTTCATATTCATTAAAAAAAATATATTTTCTTGACCAAAATGATTTGCAAAACGAGCTGCAAAAATATTTTTCTCTTAGTCTAAAATTTCAATTTAAAGAAGGTTGTTCATAAATAAAACTTTTGGAGGAAAGTATTTGCATAGAAAAGAAAAGAAAAGAAAAAGAATGAAAATGATGAAAAGAAAAATAATGAAAAAGATAAGTGTTGTTTCTGTTTTACATAACTGTTATTGTGGGAAATGATAGTAAACTGACTTGATTTGATCCTTGCATGAATAGGTCTGAAAGGAGGAAGTGGTTATACTGCAAGGACGTGTTGGTAGACTCAACATTCAAAACAGTAGACTACAGCTCAGTGACAAAGATAAAGACGGCTGAAAAGTGTACACCCATCTTGTTCAGGCTTGCACATAACATTAGTTCCATCAGAAAGGGGTTGCGAGTTACTATTATTATATATATACACAAAAGAAAAGGCAAAAGAACAAAAAGACACGCAATGGCGTGCATTAGGGCAATAAAAGACATGCATAGACATGCAACTCCAAGCAAAAGACACACAATGATATGCATCCTAGTACTGAAATTGTCAAATCTTGAGCAAAAGACACTCAATGTCTATGTCGTGCATTAGGAATCAAAATCAAAAGATACACAATGTTAGTGTGTACATATATATACGTATATATTTTTCTTTTGGGTTCTTGTGACTGTTTAAGGGATTGTCTTGACAAAAAAATGTCTTGTAAGTCCGCCGTGCATGTAAGTCCAGCTTATTTCATAATCAGGGCATGTAAGTCGGTCGTGCTATGTCCCTGAATCAAAAACTTTTAAAGATTCCCTGAACTGTTCATAGACCCGTGTTAGTTATGCTCAATTAGCTATTTTAGGATTCTTGTTGATCATTTTCTCTAATTATGCGATTGCATATACCCGAAGCTCTCTTCATCAAACTCAAAACACTATGAGGATTGGTAGGTTATACCTGACAAGCGTGGGGACCACTGATTTCATCTTAATATTACCAAAACATGATAAACGATCACTAGTTGTATGTTGAAATTCATGACGCATAGGCTTAAGAGAATAAGCATACCAACATTTGTTCGTAAGCCATGGACATCCTAATGCAAGAAGAAAAGTTTGAGTAACATGTTAAGTTGGTATGATTTCACAAAACAGGTTTGCACGTTCTAAAGTTCTGCCTTGAAAGTTTCGTCTTAAAATATCTCGTTCTCTGTTTCTCAATATATTTTGGAAGGTTTTTGTGGTGTTTATTTTTCCTTGTTCATATATTTTATGGGTTTTAAATCAAAATATAGCTCAAAAAACAAGTCGTTTTGGTCAAAAGTTCTATTTCTTTAAATTTTCTTTTAATTTTGCTTGAGAGGACTCTTGGGCCGACTTTTGGGTGTCGGCCCTCAAATTCTCCGACTATAAATATGTTTCAAAAGGGGTGAGTTTACACTTTTTCCCTATTTTCTCTCCTCCATCTCCGGCGATTCACACACACAGTCACTCAAACCTCCATTTTCTTCGATTAGGTTATTGATTCTTGGTATTCGTTTCATATACAGGTGAAATATTGGTTTATCATATGTGTTTGACCATTGTTATACTTGATTTGATGATGAAAACAGGATCTTGATGGCTAACTTTTGATGTTTGGTGAAAATATGTGGGTTTGTCTGTTCATCTCCCTGAGCCGACTGTTTACTGAAGAAGACAACAAGAGTCGGCATATGGGCCGACACTCTAAGAATTTACCTAAGCTTAGCCATTCTTACATATTGGCCGATTCTCTCATGAACGCAAGTTCAATAGTTGTGCCCGACTCTAAGAATTATTGTGTTCATTGTGCAACAGAACATGACTGAAGAATGTCTTGCTAGTGATAACCCCCATAACATGGCTATTAGCTTTCCCGAACCCATTCTAGAGGAATTTAATGATGTCATCAGATGGCTACCTCACAGCAAAATATCATATGCCATCACTTGGAACGAAGCAGTTTACAGTGATTTGATTGAAGAATTTTGGGTGAATGCTGAATTCAGAACTCATCCGATTACTAAAAGACCTCATGTCAGATCGTTCGTTCACGGGAATGAGGTTTTGATTTCAGAAAGAACAGTAAGAAATGCATTGCAATTGGGTGATAACAGAGACGATCCAGTCAAATCAATGAAATAGAAGCAAAAACAAGATTTATGCAAGAGCCGGGGTACGAAGGTCCGTTTAGGAAGAATGAAATCCAGAAGAGGTATCTATCTAGAGATTGGAAGGCTGTTATGTACGTGTTCCTAAACTCTCTTTCACACCGAAAGGGAGGTTATGATGCGTTGAGCGTATACTAGGGAGCAAAAATGTTAAAGATTTGCGGAGGAGATAAGTTCAACCTGTCTCACCACATTTTCAGTCAGATGTGCAGTCGTGCAAAGGATAACAAGTGGTTGTTATATCCTCGGTTCATACATAATGATCCTTAACTTCCTTATCAAATATCTACCTCTGAGCGGTCGACCCATGACGTTTTCAAAACTCGACACTCGTTTTTACACTGATATTGTACGTAAAATACAGAGATTTCTCTAGCAAATGGACTCCAATATTTGATAACATGTATAGAGAAGAAAGACTGCCAACCATCAAGGCCGCCCTAAAGACTGTGAAAGGAAAGAGAGCCACTAAAGAAAGATAAAAGATTGTGGAAAGGAAGAAGGTTAATGAGAAAGAGAAGGAACCTGAAAAGGATGACGTGGAAGAGATTAGGAAAAGAAAAGCAAAAGGCAAAGCCATTGACCTGGAAGGGGGCAAGAAAAAGAAGCATAGAACCGGTGGTGACAGGGAAGGCTTCATAAAAGCAGCCAGAGACAGTTATGCCCGTCATCAGCAACGTAGTCCCACCAGACTTCCAACTCCACCTCCCCAAGGTATAACCAAAGAAGAAATTGAAGCAGATTGTGATTCCTGTTATTCATAGCAGATTCAATACACCGATACAAGAATCATGGAACGAGGTAGAATCAGAAACACAAAGTTAAAGGTGTAATCTCACGTCTTTATTGATATTTGCAAATGAATTCCCCCTTACAAAAGTCAAATTACACAAGTATTTATACTAAGAAGACAAATAAAGACTTCGTCTGAAATACATTTCGGTCGAAATGTATTTCATCCGAAAACGATTTCGTTGGAAAAAGATTTCGGCCGAAATCTTTTAACTTCAAAGAATTCCTCCGACTTCAGACTGTGTTATATGTGATGGCCTACAATTAGTTCCAACAATCTCCCCCTAGGCCATTGCATATCAAAACACGGGAATTCTACAAAGCTCCCCCATACACTTTGCATCATCAAAGTTAGATCTTGGACTCGAAGCTTTAACTCTCCAAACTTGTCTTGGTTTAGCTTTGACCTGCCAATCTCGTTTTGGTTTTGACGTCCAAAACATCTTCAACCAATTAAAAACTTTAACAACCTTTTCTTGAACCTTTCTCTGAGCTTGAGAAATGACCTTCTGTTTAGGAGACTGTGTTTCTTGATACAACAATATCTTGATAAATGGCCATGCTTTCCACAACTGAAACATTTCTTTAAAGCGGGACATGTTCTTTGACAAGGCCCCTTTCAAGATGTTGATTTATCTTTAGACTTCTGCTCTTCAACTTTTGACTTTTCTACTCCCTCTTTAACGAACATGAGCGAAGCAAATTTATTCGAAATGAACGGAATGGCATTAACATTGAGTGGACTCTCTTTCTTGAACCCTAAGCCACCCTTATTGTCAAAATAATCCACATATTCTTGACTTTCTTCAGATTTATCACTGACACAATCATCATTAGAAGCAAGATCACGTGGAATTTTCAATTCAAATATCTTTGCTTTGGAATTTCTCTTTGGCTCTAACGAAGGATAAACATTTGACACAAACGTCTCTGGAATGTATGGTTGAGGCATATGTGAATAAAATCCATTTGTAGTAAATGGAGGAGGAACAATTTTGTATCCAATCTCGTTATTCACTTTATCATTAACTTGAGCCTCAATGTTTTCACCAGTGCTTTTATATTCAAGACCAGACTTTACTTTGTCATGTATTTGAGCTTCAATGATCCCATTAGCAACTTTCCCAGGAATGTTAATTTTATCAACTTTGATTGCTATATTGGCAACTTTCTCCATCTTTTCTGTCAACAATTTCTTTTCTGTTTCTCTTTTCTCAATCAACAGTTGAATTTCATAATTCTTTCTCTTTAACTGAAGCTTCAAATGAGAATTTTCTTTAACACAATCATCAATCTTTCTTTTGTACTCTTTCTCACGATCTTTTAGAATCTTGTTTGTGGCATGTGAATGTTTAAAAGCATCTATCAGAAGTTGATTTTGTTTCTTGTAATCAGCAGTTTTCTCAAAACACTCCACAGAACATATGTTTTCGTTGAGCAGTTCATTATATGCTTTAAGTTCTTGTGATTCTTTCACTGCTACAGTAACTAAATCGGATTCTATACGTTTACAATTTCCTTGAAAATCATAACCATATCCACCTTTGATCACTATTCTGTTCTGATCCGCTTTGAGCGCATACATCTGTAGCTTTGCACATAAATCTCCTAATGAATTAAACTTTAATCCTTTATTTCTGATGTTATGTTTATAAATCTCCCATTCTTGTGGTTGAACATTGCGAAATTTATCCATGACTTCTGATTTTTCATATTCAATATCAACATCCTTTAGATCATTTATCAACTCTACATATCTATGATATTGTTCAGTCAAAGATTCTCCTTCTATGCACGCAAAGACTTGATATCTTTTCTTTAGTTGATCTTGTCTTGCTTTTCCTTTCACATTTTCCTTATAAAGATCTGGATGAACATACACCAATCTATTTACAAAGATTTTATGCACACGCCATTCGTCTGCCATCAAGAATTCCCTCCTTTCTTTTATATATTTTTTTAACTACCTCTTTTTTTTCATAATCAGTGCCAAACATAGCTTCAAACATCCTCCAAAAATTTTGACGAAGAAAAATTTTCCGATCGAGAAAAGATATCAAGTCTTTGACCTCCAAATTTTTTTTTACTCAGGAATACTTTTCGATCGAGAACTTTTTTGGACAAGACTTTTCGGTCGAAAAGTCAGATTTCGATCAGGAGAATTCGGACAAAACTTGAGATTTCGATCGAAAAGAGATTTCGACTCCTTCAACAGAGATTTCGGACGATTCAACTGAAACTCGTAAAATAATTTTCGTCCCAGTGAGGTTGTCACATCATCCCCTAGTTGAAATAATTTTCGTCCCGAAAATTAAAATTAATAAATAAATTAATAAAAATTTCCTAGGGTGTCACACCAGCAAAAGTGGTAAGTAGTGTTCTGATTCCTCCAGAAAGAGATGCCTGACTTCATCATTTCATCAAATGGTTCTATGACAACCTCACTGGGGAACCGTGCTGTGTAGAGACGGGATCCCAGTGAACGACATCCGAGTGCCTGATCCGATGTACATGTTCTCATTTTCATTTCCTGACTTGGAGATCTTATTCAAGAATAACATCAGAATGGGTGTAGGTCATGCAACTCAAGAGGAGGATCTGTAATTCGCTCGTGCTGTTACCAGAGCACTTGAATTAAAGAACAAGATGATTGAGCTTAAAGCAAGTATCGAGGCCAAAGAGAAAGAGGAGCCCAAGGATCCAGCGGAGGAGAAGCCAAAGGAATACTTATATGTCCGGAATGCAATGGCTTCGGGGGAAATTGTTAGACCCTCTCAAACCGTTGTATTCTAGACATAGTATAGGGGCCAAATTGTACTTATTGTAAAGTTAAGAAAATGGTCAGAGAGTCGCTAGCGACTCTTAGTTCGGTTATAGCCGACACTCGCTGAGTGTTGGCAATCTGAGTGGCCGACTCTCACTATGTTCTATAAATAGCTGACCATTTTCTTAGAAATTAGATCTTTTGCTTTTGTATTGTTATAATCTGTGTTTGGATAGCCGGTTAGAGGGTTTTTGTAAATCTCTTAATGTCCAGGAGCTAATCTATAATCATTCCAGTGGATGTTTATGAGAATCCAAGTATTTTATGTTTCATTCCTTGTTGCTCTTCATCTTTGCTTTGTTTGATTCATCAACAAACAGCTTCTTAGTAACTAATTTGTTGATTTCATCCTTTCTAGAATCATTCTAACACAAGGATCCATCTGTTTAGGACCTACACACACTTTTAGAATTTCATCAACTTTATTTGATCATTTCTCTACATATACCACCAAAAATCACCTGTTTCGATTATATACCGATCATGACTCACGAAGGTGCTCGAATGGTTTCATAGAGTCGAGTGTGGAGACATCATGTTGATATTTTCTAGGGACTCGTGAACATCATCCTTTTCCTCCTTGTTTCTGAATTATAATTAGTGTAAACTCCTTTCTAAATTTAAACTCAAAGTTCAGTAAGTTCATATGGAGTAGTTATCGATTTGAGTTTTGCCCATTACAGTTTAGGAACTGGATTACAATTTTTACTTCAACAAATTCAATTTCGGTTTTGTTGCTCCCAAAAATCTTCACCTACAAGTTTCGGCCAAGTAGTAGTGCCAAATATGGAGTAACACCATGGCTCATAAAGAAGTCATCTGCAAAAAAGAACATTATTAGTCTCATCAGACATAAGCGAATTATCTCTATGACAACCTCTGATATGAGAATAAATATTGGTAATTTAGAGTAAAAGGTAATGAGAGAGTACGCTTGAGATTGTCTACCTTCTCTGTAACGATACAGAGAAGATTAACATGACCTATTGTAACACCCTAGGCAAATCCCACATCGACCGTGGCTAAGAGAGATTCTTAGTTCATAAGACATGCCCCGCCTCAAATACCATCATCGTGTTTTGGGCGCATTGGTTATGGATGAGAGGAGAACGCTACAGTTAATCGTGCTCAGGTGGGAGTAATCCATGGATGGGTGACCCTGTGGGAAGTTTTCACTCGGGTAACCGAAAACAAATTCGTGAGCTCTTAGTGTGCAACGCCGACAATATTGGGGGTATGAGGGGCAGATGTTACAAATGGTATTAAAGCCACTTATGTGCCATTCGAGATGGTGGGGGAAAACCTCATTAAGGATGGTGAGTCCCCAAGGGTGTCCATAAGGACACATTAGGCAAATCACACATCTCTGATTGCGATGGTGGGGCAAACCTCATCAAGGACGATAAGTCCATAAGGATGGGGTGATTGTAATGATACAGAGAAGATTAACATGGCCCATTGTAACACCCTAGGCAAATCCCATATCGACTGTGGCTAGGAGAGATTCTTAGTTCACAAGACATGACGCACCTCAAATACCATCAACGTGTTTGGGCGCATTGGCTATGGATGAGAGGAGAACTCCATAGTTAAGTGTGCTCAGATTTGAGTAATCCAGGGATTGGTGACCGCTTGAGAAGTTTTCATCCGGGCAACTAAAAAAAATCTGTGAGGGCCTAGTGGGTAAAGCAGACAATTGGTGATATGATGGGCCGGATGTTAAATTCATATGGGCTTGAGGGGAGGTATTTATACTCTGAGTCATTTGGACTCTTATACATAGAAATTTTTATGAATGCACTCCTTGGATGGAAGGTGACATGCTATATTGTCGACCCACTCTATTGGCCCAAGACCCTAACGATGGGTAATGGTGCTCGAATTACTAGTGATATCGTTGGCTGGTCACTTATGGCGGTGTTTATACATTCCACACTTATTATTATTCGGTGACTTGTTGTGTCAGTGTATACATGACATGTGGCGTCTTACCATTGTTAATTTTAAGAACATTGTAGTTATACAACTTCAAGTGATGATCCATAGTTTGTGCTTCGAGACTCAGACTTGCACTTTTTGGGCAACGAATACTTTGGAGCTAGTGATCCGGGTGGTAACCTTTTGTTTCAGAACTTGTGTTTTGGGACTTTGTAACCGACTCTTGTGTCCCTTAATTGTTTTGAAGTTTGTGCTTTCCTGACTAGAACTTGTGTTTTGCAATCAGAAATTATGTTCTGGAACAAATGCTTATATTCCGGGTGATGGGTATTAGGTTGCTTGCACTTGAGCATTGCCCTAGATGTTGTATTCTAGTCTATGGATTGTGATCTAGGGTTTGTACTCAGAAATTGAAACTTGTATTCTAAAGGGGAAATGTCCGTTGGGCCCAAAAGCTATAGGCCCATGGCCCATCATAAAACGGTTATGACACATGGCGGATTCCTAATGGCCGGATGTATTTCCACCAATGGAAGCTGAGAACATTTTCTCATGACTCTATTGTGGGACCCAATGGACCCCACGCGGTTAAGGCAAGAATCACGTGACCTCATCAAGTATATATAAAGGATGAAACCACCATTAGTAGGTATGACCTAATCATCATTTCCTCTACTTTCCCCTTCACCATTTTCCTTACTCGGAGAACTTATTCTCACGCAGGAGGGCCGACACAAGGGTACCCTCTCCCTGTGATGCCCAAACACGTTTTGTTTAGTGTGAAGACTCTCGTCGGAGAAAAGGAAAAATCAATTGGAAGGTTATTCGTTAGGCTTTAGTAATCCAGTGGCCGGTGTAGAGGCCTATTCCGGTACATGAATTTACATTGGCGCCATCCGTTTCATGACCGATTTCAGCTTCTTCTGTTTACACTCCCTTCCTTTCTATTAGCCAATGTCTTCTTCTACTCCCGGCTCTTCTGTAACACAGTCATCTGCCGCTGAAATTTGGACTGTTCCTGGTTCTCAATCCGTATCACACACACCATCCACAAAGAAGGTTAATAAACTGAATTCGGTTCCCTGGGCAGCTCTTGCATAAATCTTGTTATTATTCCACCCCTAACCATATACAAGTCACACACACCATCTTCTTTGTCGACGCTTCCGGTGAAGAAACCTGAATTCCTACTCCCCCTACCACTGCCCAGGGAACCGAACCTATACCCGCTACATCACAATCCACTGGTCTCTCAGGGCCATTAGGGTATTCTTCTTTTATACCTTTCACATCGTCCGCCTCCTTCTACTCCACCAAAACAACCAGCAACCCCGCTATTCCTAGCTCCACCACCGTAACATCCTACCCCTTGTTGACAACACTCTCGCTGGGGAATCCCGCAATAGCACTCCCGCCATATCATGCGTGGTGGTTGGAACAGCAGCGCTACATGCAGCAATATGAACTGTGGATGCACGAGACACAATTGGCGAGTGTGCGTGCAAGGCTATTTAATTGTCCGGGAAACTCCTGCGACGCCGGGAGGCCCTCTGCCCCCGCTTGCTACATCTAATATGTTTGTCAACCTGTTCTTACAGAGCCTCAATTTGGGTCCACCGTGGTCACCCCTTCCCCAAACATCCCTTCCTCATTGGAGGATGACTTTTCCAAACCATACCAACCCCGCAGCTTTGGTCGCCAAGTCCAAATTTACAGCGCGTATCGCACAAGCTGAGTTCCCCGCAAATTTACGCATGCCGTCGGTAGTAGGAAAATATGATGGATCAGGGGACCCGGACGACCATGTTAATGTTTTCATAAGCGCTGGGGGGGAGGAACAGTGGTCTGTCCCTGTATGGTGGCACATGTTTGTGCAAACTCTGATAGGCGTGATACGCCTCTGGTATGATAGCGTACCCACCCGCGGGATTGCTAGTTTCAAGGAATTGGTCAAGCATTTTATGCAGCAGTTTAGTCAACAAAAGCGCCACACTAAGGATAAAACAGAAATCCTCCACATCAGGAATCGCGATGACGAAAATGTGGAATAATTTTTTGTTAGATACAATTTGGAGAGTTTACAAATTTGCGGGGCCACCGAGGATCTCATGGTGGTGGGTTTTGTAAATGGTGTCCAAGATGATCATTGGATCCGGCGCCTGCATCGCGTGGATGGTATGCCTCAAACTGTGGAAGCCCTAACGACTGTGGCAAAGGTTCATGTCAAGGCGAAAAAGTCAGTAGCGCAGAACAGGGCGTGCAAAAAACCTAGAGACGCGCAACGGATACCAGAACCATACAACATGAAAGATACAGATAGATCTCACCGATTCGCTTCACTCTCCGGAATAATCTGAGATTCCAATCATCCAACCCTTACCCTCGACCTGATAGGTCGCGTGACTCGTACCCCTTATGTATCTCCTATTTACCAAGGCATGAAACATCAAGCATTTCTTGATGCTCCTCGTATCCCGCGCCATCATCATATCCAGCCCTGAGTAAAACACCTAGCGCCATCCTGGCGTCAGAGAATTTGAAGTTAGACGAGCCCCACCCCGTGCGTGATAACCCTTCACAAGATTCTAAGAGTTACTGCGCCTATCAGAAGGCTGCTGGACACAATACAGATTATTGTTATCAACTCAAGCGGCAAATTGAGCTACAGGTTAAAGCATGTTAAGTTAGCGCACTTATTAAATGGCGATAAGGAGCAGAATCTTCTAGCAGGAAGGGGAAGGACACTCTCGCTGACCTGGTTCCCCACGTGTGAGACTTGTATATGGTTAGGGGTGGATTACCTGCTCCACATGGAAGATAGAAGAGGACAGTCGAGGTCTCTGAGTCATAGATGGAGACTACCTCTGACATTCCCAGCTTAGATTGGAGACTACCATGTGGGTCCTCTAGTCATCACAGCCCTGGTTGGCTCGTACCGAATGCATCGTATTTTCATAGATACAGGAAGCTCGTTAGATATTCTCTATCAACAATGTTATCGATAGATGGATCCTCATCATCAGACGCGCTTAGAAGGTTCATGCACCAATTATGGGGTTCTCAGGAGAAACTATCAGGCCACTACGTCAGATTTCTTTCCAGTCACATTAGGCGATCGAGACCGAGTTCGCACGATACTACTTCATTTTTTGGTCGTACCCGCTCATTCCCAGCACAACATTATCCTAGGGCAAATAACCCGGGGAGTTATGGCAGCCATAGTATCCACCTCCTTGGGATTGGTCATGTTCTGTGACACCCAGTATTTCAGGTCATTATCTATATCCATTTAAAACTCGTTCGTATTGCAAATTTCCTAATACATTTATGTTTGACAAAGTATTGTCATAAGGCTAGCAAGGGAAAAACAAGTTGTGCCAAAAACAATTTAGTAATTTTGGGAATGACTAGATCATAAACTTATTTAACCGGCAGTGTACGGTCATTAAAGATTTACAATTTAAATACACATGAAGTCTAGAAACACGTTTTGATATAAAATATATATATTGGTGATAATAATCTATATGGATTGATACGAAAATAATTGGTTCACATAGTCCATGAGAAATATTTATATTTGGACAAGCATAAACGTAGTAAATTGTTAACTATGTCAGAGTACAACTAATAATTGTCTAGACTAGTGAAGAACTATACAAAATATATAAGGATTTTGATCACTAAAAGTTCCTACACCGAGAACTATATCAAGGGAGCACCTACCGGGATGACACCACCTTAAAGTTTACTAACTAACAATTGAATTGTAACTAGTGATTAGACAACCCCCAACCCCCCCCCCCCCCTTGTACCCTTTTCAGCCAAGAAAGAGGGGTGGATCAACCACCCCACCACCAACTTGTCATACACCACCTCTCTTTACATAGGATTACTATACCACTTCAAGTGTTGTTACAAGTAAAGATCCCATCCATCATAATTAGTAATCATGATGATTACTAACACACTCAAACTCTCACTCTCTCCCTTGATATATACGGCCACCAAACACACATACACACACTTCACAATTCAAAGTTCAACCTCCTAGAGAACTTATATAGAGAATTAGAGAAGATTCAAGGAGTCTTGGAGGTTTAAAGGAGTCGGTTTCACTAGCAACTCAAGCCATCACCATCTTCTACTCGTGTTCTTCTCCTAGCTTGTCTAGCGGTATGAAACCGACACCAAACTCTAGTTTCCATTTATAAAAATTAGTTATTCACCCCAAAAGAAAAAGTGTTATAAAAGTTCCATGATTTTTATAAAGATTAAACTTAAAATAACTTGAAAGTTCAAGTATGGTGATTAAATTTATATATAGGCCGAAAATTGCAAGATGTATATGATGATGTATAGTTTGTAGTTTAAAACATGTTTTGTGATATAGGTAGAGAAATATGCATGATCATTAATTGATAAAGTTAAGTTGTGTGTGTATATATATATATGCGTATGGAAACCGTGATATATGTGTATGTATATATATGTATGTAGTTGTCAAGTTGTTGATTTAGAAACATGATCAAATGTATATATACATGAAATAATGAAATGTATTCATACCTTGAAAGTAGATCATGGAAAATATTAGATGAAACATTTAAAGGATTTGGAACTTGCAAATTATAGTTATGTGTTGAACATGAAACTTGTTATGATAGAAATGTTTAGAACATTTGGTAAATATAAAAAGCATACATGCATGATATAAACCGTATGTGAATCTATACGCATGAAACCTGAAAACGTTCGATTAAAAATAAATATTTGTGCACATCGAAAAACATATTTAAGCATATGTAGAAATGTTAAAATACTTGTGTGCATGTATTGGTAAAAATAAATGCATGATGAACGTAAACGAAATAATAAATGTTGCTCGGAATTTATGTGTTTGCATGTAAACGTAGAAACATGATGTATACGTATGTGGAACAATAAACATGCATAAGGTGCATTTGAACAATAATTATGAGTTTATATAATTATTTTTGAGAGATTAATATGTGTATATACGTGATAGTATTTATGAAACATAATTTCATAACGTGAACCAATGTGTGAAACAAATATATGCTTAGAAAAAAATAATATTTATTTTTATGAACGTAATATGAGAATACATTATTTTCTCATAAAATAAACAAACATCTAGACTGGAATAATAAATCATCAATGAGTAGTAACATGAAAACACTGTTTTTACTAAACAAATAAGTACTTAACGGGATTCGTTGAGTCGTGAACAACGTGCATTTAAGACGGGTAGTATTAAAACATGAGTAACCTTGTGTGATTAGGGTACGGATAGGCGAGGCCTATAGTTGCACACAAATATTTGCTAGCATACACCGATAACGAGGTGAGTTCACGGCCCCTTTTAAGCTTTTTACTGTTTTGGGTAAACATCGGGGGAGAAACATACTTACTTGAAATGTTTTGATAACATGAATATTCTAGTGTAACTATTTGAGTTCATGGTCCCCTTTTAACTCTTTACTGTTTTATAAACATCGGGTGAAGAACATACTTGTAACTATTTTCATATAATGAAAGAACAAAGACCAGACCGTTATCTTTGCATGAGGAAACACATAGAGCGCTAAAAGTCCCCTGAACATCATTAACATTTGTAACCATTAGCTATAGACTTAGCCTAGGATTCTATGAATAGTACTATTGGGGGTGACGCCCCCGGTCATGGTTAGCCGCGCTAACCGGCGACTCGAAGGGTCGAATGGCCGCATATTGTCTTATTCAGTTCTCGTAGTATAGCGAGGGAGGGGCATTCACCAGTCATGGTTTGGTTACGGTCTCATGTATTACATAATTATTTGTATACCTAGCTAGTTTACAAATTGGGTATGTCGGTTGTTCATTCATGGTTCAATGCATTGGTATTTATTAAAGGTTTAATGCATTGGTTGGTTATTCATTTATTCAATGCATTGGTTATTTATTAAAGGTTTAATGGGTTGGTTACTCATTGTTCAATGCATTGGTTACACACCGTAAACGTTTTGAGAACGTTGGATTTACTAGAATATTTAAACAAAACCTGTGAACTCACCAATCTCGTGTTGACACATTTTAAGTATGTTTTTCAGGAAATTGAACGTGGTCGCAAGGTTAGCAGTGTAGGTAACATGCATGCATGATAGATATGGCTTTTGGGGGATTTCCTTGTATAACTCATAGTTTATGAGTCATATTTGCGAAATCTTGTCATTTTGTAAACTCAAACAACATTTTTGAGATGTAACACTTTAAACTTATTTATGTATCCAATTATCATGTATGTGTTTGCGGTAATCATCTGCTTTGGAAACCAATGAAAGTTACGCCTTGCGCTTCCGCCTTGGCAAGGTGTGACATGTTCCCACCCCTCGCGGGGTCGCCAGGGTTTGGGGAGATCAAGAAAGTGCAAAGATAGAAGAAACAGTGGTAGTCCTGCCAGACCCAACCCTCACGGCTCCTGAAAAATGGTCCTTTAACCCAGCTTTCCCCACGAAGACTATCACTCTCGAACATACGCTACCTCCCCAAATCCGAGCGCATCTCAAGGAGTTATTAGGCAACAACATGGACATGTTAGCTTTTCAACCAATAGACATGACAGGGGTGCCGCGGGATACAACTAAGCACGCCTTGAAAACTTACAAATCCATTGAACCAGTGGTTTAAAAGCGGCGAAGTATGGCACCAGAAAGGCGCGCACCTGTAGTAAAAGAAGTTAAAAAGTTGTGGAAGCCAGGTTACTTAGCAAAGTCCGATACCAAACATGGATCGCCAATCCAGTTATGGTTAAAAAATTAGACGGATCCTGGATGATGTGTATAGATTATAAGGATTTGAACAAGGCATGTCCTAAATATTCCTATCCTTTACCCGAGATAGACTCTAAGGTCGACTCATTAGCCGCGTATCCCTATAAATATTTCCTTTAAGCTTACAAGGGATTCATCAGGTGCAATGGTCACATCCCCACTTCCGACTCTGAGGACGAGTCGTCAGAGCACCACTCACCTGCTGGGGAGGAGGCTTCCACAACACACCCCCGATATAGAGTGAAGACCCGCAACTCTACACCACCTGACATAGCTCTTGGAGAGCCACCTATCTGTTACCGCAAGAAGAGCGGAGGACCGATTAATGGCAAGAGCACTAGGAAGAGGACACGATTGCCCTAAAATAGGACTCTGACCGCTCGAGACCCCGAGGACCAGGAAATTAGAGAGGATCCGTCCCGACAGCGACCTTGTTATCACCCTACCACCAGCTGGATGCCTCGTACTCTTGGCCACTAGAGATGGATTGTTGGAGCATATTATGGTAACAACGAGCTTGAAGATTCTATGTCTTAGTCTTAGAGTCTTTGATTTGTAATTGATAGAATTGTTAAGAACAGTTAAGAGGTACATGATTTGTATCTGTAGCAAAAATTCTGTATAAGTTCTTAGATAGGTGAACTTAACAAGTTCGCCTAAGCATCTTTAGGAGCGAATTTATTAAGTTCGCCTATGGTGATGTGGGCATTTGTGTTTCCCTATAAATAGGTGTTTGCAAGTCTCAGATAGAAGACCTTAGAGATTAGAAGTCAAGAACAGATCTGAGAGAGTTTGTAAACAATATTTGTGAGTGAAATACAAATCGTTTATTTACATCTTGTGTTGATTCTCGTCTTTGTAAAATGTCTTGTTTACACAGTTACGCGTACGTTGGATTTCGCACTCCATATGTTTGATATATGTCACGTCTCGAGTATAGAAGACCCGTGTGGACCTACATGTGGTATCAGAGCTTCGTGCTCGTGATTTGTGACGGATTGTGCATGATTTGACGTCAAAAAGACTGAATTTTCGAGAAACTTTCATTTCCATGGAGTTTTCATGTTCTTGAGAAGATTTTGAGGCTGATTTGATCAATTTGGAGTGGTTTTTGAAGAAATTTATCCGTTCAAATGGTTCTAATTCATATTATATTCAATCCTACGGTTTAATTTCATCAAATTCAGCAAGTTATGATGATTTTTGAGGTTTCAAGTTCATGTTTTGGTTGAAGAATTCATCTTCCTAAGAGTTTTGAGCTGAAACAGGCGAACTTATCTCAAATTCTGTTACAGGGGAACTTAAGAGGCGAACTTAGTCTAAGTTTTTATTCAGGCGAACTTGGCACAAGTTCGCTTAAGGAAAGAGTTAGGCGAACTTATCAAGTTCACTTGTGGGTAAATTTGTTTCAAATTTTGTTTTCTTGTGATATTTTGAATATATTTGTTGTTATGGCTAACATGGTGCAGGTTACAAACATTTTCAACTATGACAATGAAATTGGTACTTCTCAAAATCCGCCAAAGTTTCTAAGTCTTGCTGATTATCCTAACTGGAAGGATCATTTTGATCAATTTGTTTCATTCACTGATACCAGTTTATGGATTCCTATTCTAGAAGGATATACTCATCCGACTTATTCATGGATGGATAGTGATAATGTTCCAAAGCTTGTATCTGCTTTAACAACTGAAAAAAAGCTGTTATTTGATCGTGAAAAGAAGGCAATGGCGAGTATTTCAATGTCACTACCAAAAGAAATTTATCACAGTTTCAAGCAGTTTAAATCTTCGAAACAACTATGGGAAGCTTTATAGAAGAGATGTGAAGGTAGTTTGGATGTAAAGAAAAGTCGTAAAGAATTACTGAAGAAACAGTTTTTAGTATTCAAACACTTTCAGAATGAGAATTTGGATGATCTGGCTACAAGATTTTATCATTTGCTAAGTGAATTAGTAAGTGCAAAGGTAGTTTATGAACCCGAAGAGATAAATGACAAGTTTCTGGAAGCTTTACCATCAAAATTTGATGTGTATACTGTTCTCATCAAAGAAAATGAAAAATATAAGACAATATCACTTGAAGATGTTCTTGGAAAAATTCAATCTCATGATCTGAACTTAAAGAAAAAGGAAACCAATATGGAACACATGCAAGATCCGTCAATGTATTTTGCCAAAACATTTGGAAAATCTGGACCAGGAGTTGCATTGTTTTCAGGAAATGGTCAAGATAACTCAAATGAAAATGGTTCTGGATGTTCTTATCAATCTGGTTTCCCTGCAACTACATCAAATTCTTCTGGATCACAACCAGTGAATTCACATCATGTGACTCAAAGGGTAGCTGAAGATTATATGGCAATGTTTTCATCTTTTATTGCTTCATATGAAAATTTTATTGGAGGAAAGATTCATGATCCAGAAGCAATTAAAGAAGATTATCATCAAATTGATCCAGTTTATCTAGAAGAAATGCATATTTAGTGGAATATGGCAATGTTAATGAGACAAGCAAATGATTTTCTTAAGAAGACTGGAAGGAAGTATATTGGATCAAACAGTAGAACAAGAATGGGTTTTGACAAGACTAAAGTTCGATGTTACAACTCTCAAGAATATAGTCACTTTACTAAATAATGTAATAAGCCAAAAGTTGAGTTTGATTCTCAAAAGAAGAACAAAAATTATCAAAGTAACAGAAATCAACAAAGTTCAAGTGGTTCTGGAAATTCAGCAAATGTTTCAATATCATCTGCTTTGGTTGCTCAAGGAGATGATAACTATGACTGGGGAATTCATTTAGAAGATCTAGTTGGTGCTGTGAGTCAAACGTTTGTGGCTGAAATTCATACTGATGAGTCATCTGAAGATGAAAGTTCCAGTGATAGTGAAAGTTCATAGAGTGAAGTAGAAAGTCAGAATGATGAATCTTCTAAGAATGTCATTACAGAAGAAATTTCTGAAGAAATTGATACTGAAAGTGCTGATGAAGTTCATTCTGAAGAAAATGTGTCTACAACAAGTGTATCTGAGGATGAGATTTTGTTGACTAAAAGAGTA
Source organism: Smallanthus sonchifolius (assembly GCA_023525975.1). Taxonomy (NCBI): domain Eukaryota; kingdom Viridiplantae; phylum Streptophyta; class Magnoliopsida; order Asterales; family Asteraceae; genus Smallanthus; species Smallanthus sonchifolius. The sequence goes on along the minus strand of CM042033.1, from coordinate 53,899,201 downwards.
CCTAAGATGACTGAAGAGATTCCAACTGCTAAAATCTTCATGGCAGACATGTCAGATCTGTCAAAGGTAAAAGATGTTATCTGTAATATATATATTGTTCTAACTGTATTTTGGTGAAGGACAAAATGATGAAAGTCATGGATGATAACACAAACTTGATTTGTGATATGAAATCGATGCACTCAGTGAATCAGAAATTAAAGGACAATGATAAGATGTGTATTGACAGAATTGAATCACTGAAGAAAGACATTAATTCTCTAACTTTGAAGATTAAGGAACAAGCATATCGGTTGGATATGGCTTATGCTGAGATTGAAAAAAGAAATGAAATTGTTGCTTAGAAAAACAAAATTTCAGACAAAGAAGCAGAGGTGATTATATTACATAGAAAACTGGAATGTTTTGGAAATTCATCAATATTGTTGGGTTATTTCAATGACATTGCTGATCCTGTTAAGAGAACAACTGGAATTGGATTTGCTCCTCCACCATTTAATGGAAATTAAGCTGTAGAACTAGAGATCATTACTGAAGAGGATATTAATCCAACGACAGTTTTAAAGATTAATCCAGTCACAGGGGAAGAAATGGTTTATGATTCTGATAGTGATGATGAGATATTTGATGCTCAGAAAATTGATGATGTTCCTAAAGATGTAAAGTTTGAAGAACCAAAAGTGGTAAAACAAGTCACAAGAGATCGATGTATTCTTACAGTGCCCGATGAAGCTGAACAACCAACTATTTCACCAATTTTATCTAAAAGTGGTTTTATTAGTGCTGGTGATATCAAGAAGGAGGTTTCAAAGGTTGAAAATAAATCAACAAGTGATATCATTAAGCAAAAGGTGAATGTGGCAAAAACCAAAGGCAGTCAATCGTCAGTTTCAAAGACTTATGTTGGTGAATCAATCAGAAATATGTATATTCCAAAGAAACATGGAGGTAGTGATGCTAAATCTACTAAAGTTTATTCATCAGGAAGCTCCTCAACTTCAACAAGGATTCCTTACATCTGAGAATACAAGGATAAGAGAGTTTGTTTTCATTGTAATGAGGTGGGACATATAGTGTTATACTGTCCTTACAAAAACAAAGAGAAGAATTTTCTTATTTCAGAAAAGGTTACACCTGCTGTTGTTCATGGTTAATCAAGAGTAGTAAAGATTCTACAAAGACCAAAAGTGGAAAAGACTACATCTGATAATGTGATGAAACAATCTGTAAAGGAAAATATGCCTAAGCAGCATGTTACTAAACCATTTGGGTTTAAGAGAGAGATGACACAGAATTTTCATGATAGATTTGTTAATTCTAAACCAGAGTTTGTCCACTTTAGTGTTAGAAACAATATGGTGTTTTATAAGTTTGTTGAGAATCCTAAAGTTAGATTCACAAATAATTCACAACCTGAGGTCAAACTTTCAAGACCTCAAAGGCGAAGAAGGAACAGACGGATAAGAAAACATTTAGAAAATTATCAATTTGAACCTGAATTTCAAAATCAATCAATTTTTGATAAGAAAAACAATGTTTCAAAATCCAAAATGCATGATTCTGATTTGCCTAAATCACCAAGGGTAGATGATAATAGAAATTGTGAATTGCTTGAGGTTGTTTATTTTGATGCTAATGGAAGACCCAAGACCACAATGGCTTGGGTCCCCGTTTCTAACTGATTTCCTTTGTTTATGTAGGGTCAATCAAGGAAGACTATCAACAACAAATGGTATGTGGATAGTGGTTGCTCCCGACATACGACAGGAAACATTCGTTTGCTTAAAGATGTTATTAAATTTGATGGTGGTTATGTCGCTTTTGCGGGTAATAAAGGCAGGTACATAACAGCTCAAGGAACGTTAAAGAATGAAAAGGTGAAGTTTGAGAAAGTCAATTATGTTGAGCAACTCGAACATAATCTACTCAGTGTATCTCAAGTGTGTGATAAGAAATTTTCATTTCATTTTAATGATGCTGAATGCTATATTCTGAAACCGGGATTTGAAATACCTGAAGAATGGATTCTGATGAAGGCTCCGAGAAGAAATGACACATATGTTTTAGGCATGAGTGTTGCTACAACAACGGATTCAATTCCTACATGTTTACTCTCAAAAGCATCTGAATCTGACTCTATTCTTTGGTATCGATAGCTAGCTCATATCAACTTTAGAAAAATGAATTATTTGGTGAAGAATGATTTGGTATCTGGTATTCCAAAAAAGAAATTTGTTGTGCCTGATGACTGCATTCCTTGAAAGAAGGGCAAGCAACACAGGAAGTCTCACAAATCTAAGAAACAAAATTCTATTGTTACTTCTTTGGAGTTACTGCATATGGATTTGTTTGGATCGATAAGTATTCGAAGCATTGGAGGTAAATCGTACCGTCTGGTGGTAACGGATGACTTCTCAAGATTCTCATGGGTTAAGTTTTTGGCAACAAAGTCTGAAATGGCAGAGACAGTTCAATACTAAATTCTTGGGTTGGAGAATCTTTTGAATCAGAGAGTCAGGCGTATTAGAAGTGACAATGGAAGCGAGTTCAAGAATAGCAAGATGGGACTCTTTTGTTTTCAAAAGGGTATACATCAAGAATTTAGCGCGCCATATGTTCCTCAACAAAACGGTGTTGCTGAGCGAAAGAACATAAATCTAATTAAGGCAGCTAGAACTATGTTGGCGGATTCTAAGCTACCAGTTACTTTTTGGGCCAAAGCTGTGAATACGGCATGCCATGTCTTGAATCATGTTCTGACCATCAAGTGACATAACAAGATGTGTTATGAGTTGTTAAATGGTTGAAAGCCTAATTTGAATTATCTTCTTCCTTTTAGAAATCCGTGTACTCTTCTAAAGATCTGGGATGTTTCTACCAAGTTTAGCGAAATGGCGATTGAAGGAATTTTTCTGGGATATGTTGCCAATTAATTGAATAAAATAGTGTATATCAAGGAAACACGACAGATCGAAGAATGGTTTCATATCGATTGTTCTAATCGATCTATTACCTAGAAGGCGGTTGGTCTAGAGTTGGCGTTTGATTATGACAACTTGTTCAAGTCTTTTAACTTTACACCTGATTTAACTGATGAAGAAGTTGATTTACTATACAATTCATGTCATGGTGATCAAGATTATGGGTTAACTCCAAAATCAACGATTCCACATTCCATTCCATCATCATCAGTTCACCCTAATCCGAATGCTGCATCGAGTTTGGGAACTCACGAGACTAATAGTGAGGATGGTGAAGAAATTTTTCAGGATTCTTCGGCAGATCCATTAATTGTTGATGATTCATCCAACACTACACATGTTCAGGGGATGATTTCTACAAATTTAGATTCAGAGATACCAGTTAATCAATCTTCTCAAACAGATACTTCTCAAGTTGATATTTTACCTGTTCCGGAGGTGGCTTCCATAAAAGAAATCAAAGATCATCCGGTGACGAATATCATTGTGTCACACCCCGACCGATGGCGGAATCATCGGGGCGGGACATGTAGACTGTTCATAAGCACAAGGTTGACTAGATTGAATATATTAAATGTCAAATTTCATTACAAGTAATCCAAACACAACCAAATCCAAGATAGAAACCAAAATTGAAATACATAAAGTTCTTTTATTTAATTTGACTAAGTCCAAGCCTATGTGTAGCACATCTTGATCAATCTCACACATTAGAACCTGAAACATGAATAAAATAAAGTCAACTAAAAAGTTGGTAAGTATAACACAGGTTTATATAGATAGCATATAGTTTGAAAACAAATCCATACATATCATGATAAATAAGGCATTTATGGGGAGCAGCTATTGTGTAACCATGCACAATCAAACCTTTATAACTAGCATGCAAAATTGTGTTGTCGGTATCAATCACCCCAATCTGGGTGGGTTTGTCAGACTCAATAGATCTATCATTAAAAACCGTCGGCTTGAATAGTTAATGATTGCACATAATCACATACAAAGGTAAGCACACCTAGCACTCGGGTATAAAGCTTAAATTACACACATGAATGTAAATAGGATTTGTACTTGTGTTGTTTGTGTAAATGTAAACATGTAATTTGAATAATGTTCATGTTCCACCCCAAAAATGTAAAAGAGTAAAAGGGGCTATGTATACTCACTTGGTTTGAAGGCGTTGCTAACAAATGTACTAGATAGAATATAGATCCTTGAAATGCACAAGTTAACCTAAAGTGTAATGTATATGGAATTAATAGTGTGCATAAGAGTTTAATTCTAAAGTTGCATTTGGACTTGTGTAAAAAGTCATTGATTTGTAATCGGAGGTATTGAATAAAATATATAAAGTTTGAAAGAATATTTTTAGAACATTTTGATTAAGGTTTGAGTTTAAATGGTTAAATAAGTAATGTAAATAATTATTGTTTATGAAAATTATTATAAGTGTTAAATGAATTTAAGTGTAAACAAATAAATGTCTTTGTTAAAATATAAGGTAAATAAATAATCATTATTTTATTTATTTATTTATAAAATGTAACTTAACCATTTAAATACTTTTTAAATGAAAGGTTTAGCAATAATTGTAAATTAAATTTTATAAACTTTAAATAAATAATCTTTCCATTTATTAAATATTTGTTCTTTCTAAATAAGATTAAATGCAATTTTATAAAAATCAACTATTTTTGTTTTGTAATTCAATCAAAATATTTATGGTTTGAAAAATACATAAAATTTATAATTCTGCCAAGAATTTAACTCACACACGACCGTGCCTGGGAAGGGCAGGATCGTGCTCAAACCACGGGCGCGACCATGCTAGTCAGGCCGCGACCGTGTTGATCAAACAGAGGCTTAACTAACTAAATCTTTAGGCACGACTGTGCCTTGGCCAGGCACGATCGTGTCTATGATCCTAAGACACGACTGAGATTAGCCGAAGGGCATGATTGGGTCTGGACAGGAGGACACGACCGCGTCTTATGAGGCACGACCGCGCTAGATGATTAGCGCGACCGTGTCTCTTTCAAAACAGACCCGAATTGACTAATTCTTACATTGTTATTGTTTGAAATCATAGGGCTTTTATTTATAGTGTTATTGCGAGTCTTGTTATATAGATTAATTGTATTTAAATCATGTTTAGTATTGAATTCGATTAAACTATTTTGAATAAAATATAGATTCGGTTTCGGGAGGATTTCTATAATGGAAGCCCAAATTAACATAGGGCTTTTGATCTAGAGACTAAATAGACTGAGGACAGAGTTTCAATTACCCGGAAGAGTAGCGAATTGATATGGAACGGTAGGAAAGAGTCTCGGCGGCGATGCGGATGGCTTCCGGCGTCCTCTGCTGCAATCCTGGTTAAAACAGAGAGTCCAGTAGCTTTAGTGAGGATTGAATAGCGTGAATTTGCTGCTTGATTGAGAGAATTCGAAGCGAAAGGAGGTTTTGTGTTTTCTTTGAATTGTTTGAGAGAATTTTGAGTCTGAAGGAATTAAACTGAGACGTTTGTTGTAATTGCAAATGTCATTGCTTTCGTTAATGGTAATGAAGTGTAAATCGGTTTCGGAAACTCAACGATCGGGTGATTAAAACTGTATTTACGTTTCAACTGGTACTAGGCGCGACCGTGCTAAGGCACCAGGCGCGATCGTTCCAAAGCAGGTCGCGCGACCGTGCCAAAGCACTCGGCGCGACCGTGCCAGAACGAGGCGCGACCGTTCCTATTAGGGTTTCTTGTAAATTTTCAACATCAGACCTTGTAACTTTGGTCTTTGACATATTCGTATAAATAGATATTTATGTAGTGTTTTAGTAAGTTATAACCGTGTAAAATTTGCGGGTTAACATTGAAATATAGTATTTAATTGATGGTACGAAAAGAAACAAAACAGTGCACTAGAATTGGGTTTGAAATGCATTACATTGAATTGAAATACGGGTACTAATAATTAGAAATGTTACAGTCTCCCCATGTTGAGGGAATTTCGTCCCGAAATTTAGTTAGAGGAAACTACGGCATCAATGAAAAGATGGGGGGTACTTGAGCTTCATTTGATCCTCTCGTTCCCAAGTGAATTCAGGACCACGCTTAGACTCCCAACGAACTTTGACAATAGGAATACGACTTCGCTTGAGTTGCTTGATTTCACGATCCATAATTTCTATCAGTTTCTCAACGAAGTGCATCGTTTCATCAACGTGCACGTCATCCAACGGTATATGGAGATTCTCATCGGCGAGACATTTCTTCAGGTTAGATACATGAAATGTAGGATGCACATTGCCAAGAGAGGGAGGTAACTCAAGTTTGTACGCCACTTTCCCAATCCTTTCAAGGATTTTGAATGGACCAACATAGCGAGGGGCTAACTTGCCTTTCTTTCCAAAACGGATCACACCCTTCCACGGGAATACCTTAAGAAGAACAAGGTCACCGACTTGGAATTCCAAGGGTTTTCGTCGTTTATCGGCATAACTCTTTTGCCGACTTCTCGCTGTTCGGATGTTGTCACGGATTTGCATAATCTTGTCGGATGTTTCTTGAATTAGCTCGGGACCGGTGATTTGTGCTTCACCAATCTCGTTCCAACAGATAGGAGAACAACACTTGCGACCATAAAGAGCTTCGAATGGAGCCATGTTAATACTTGTGTGATAGCTATTATTGTGAGAGAACTCGATGAGGGATAAATGTGAATCCCAATTTCCATTAAAATCGATTACACAAGCTCTAAGCATGTCTTCAAGTGTTTAGATTGTCCGCTCGGTTTGACCATCAGTTTGGGGATGCTAAGCCGTGCTCAAATCTAATCGTGTGCCAAGAGCGGTTTGGAGAGATTGCCAAAATCGAGAAGTGAACTGGGCATCTCGATCAGATATTATATTCAAGGGAACACCATGACGGCTCATGATTTCATCAATGTAAATTCGGGCTAGTTTCTCAACCCGATAGTCTTCACGGATAGGCAAGAAATGAGCAGATTTGGTGAAACGGTCAATAATCACCCAAATGCTATCATAACCACTCGAGGTGCGAGGGAGTTTGGTAATGAAATCCATGGCTAAGTTTTCCCATTTCCACACGGGAATTTCTGGTTGTTCAAGTAAACCAGAAGGACGTTGATGTTCGGCTTTGACTTTGGAGCAGGTTAAACATTTGGCAACATAAAGAGCGATGTCTTTCTTCATACCTGGCCACCAATATTGCTGGCGAAGATCTAGGAACATTTTATCCGTACCAGGATGAATAGAATAACGAGTCTTGTGAGCCTCGTTCATGAGAAATGTATGGAGATCATCGCGATCGGGAACCCAAATACGGTTCAAGTAATAAAGTAAGCCATTTGGTTTAGATTCAAGCAGAAGTTCAACACCACACGACATTTCCTCGTACATGTTACCCTCGGTGGCTGAGACGTGTTGAGCTTCTAAGATGCGGTTTTGAATGTCAGTTTGAATTCAAACACATTGGAGCATGACATGGTTCTTTTGACTCAAAGCATCGGCTACAACATTCGCTTTGCCGGGATGGTAACGAATCTCGCAGTCATAGTCGTTAAGGAGTTCAACCCAACGTCGTTGCCTCATATTGAGTTCCTTTTGATTGAAGATGTGTTGGAGACTTTTGTGGTCGGTGAACACCACACATTTCGTGCCATAGAGATAATGTCTCCAAATCTTTAATGCAAATACGACCGCACCCAACTCGAGATCGTGCGTCGTATAATTCTTCTCATGAATCTTAAGTTGTCTTGATGCATAAGCGATTACTTTGCCTCGTTGCATGAGGACACAACCGAGACCTTGGTTCGAAGCATCACAGTAGACAACTAGATCATCACTTCCATCAGGGAGAGTCAAAATGGGAGCGTTGCACAATTTTTGTTTGAGGGTTTGGAAAGCTTCTTCTTGCTTTGGTCCCCATTCATAAGTCTTAGCCTTGTGGGTCAAAGCGGTAAGGGGGACATCAATTTTTGAGAAGTTCGAAATGAAACGACGGTAATATCCCGCAAGACCAAGAAACGAACGAACTTCAGTGGAAGTCTTCGGGGCATTCCAATTCTTAACCATTTCGATTTTAGCATGGTCAACATGAATACACTTGTCGTTGACAATATGACCAAGAAATTGAACTTCTTTTAACCAAAATTCACATTTGGAGAATTTGGCATATAGTTGTTCCTTCTTCAAGAGATCCAAAACCAATCTAAGATGTTGCTCATGGTCGGCTTTAGTCTTGGAATAGATTAAGATGTCATCGATGAAAACTATCACGAACTTATCGAGGTACGGTTTGCACACACGATTCATGAGATCCATGAAAACTGCGGGTGCATTGGTTAGTCCAAAAGGCATAACCATGAACTCGTAATGACCATACCTTGTTCGGAAGGCAGTCTTTGGAATATCGTCTTCTTGCACACGGAGTTGGTGGTAACCAGATCGAAGATCAATCTTTGAGAAGCAAGTAGAACCTTGAAGTTGATCAAAGAGATCATCAATTCTAGGCAAAGGATAACGGTTTTTGATAGTAAGCTTGTTGAGTTCGCGGTAGTCAATACACATGTGAAATGATCCATCCTTCTTTTTGACGAATAGGACCACCCCACGGTGAATGACTTGGACGAATGAATCCCTTGTCGGAGAGCTCTTGAAGTTGACTTGCAAGTTCTTGCATTTCAGAAGGTGCAAGTCGGTATGGAGCTCTAGCCACGGGGTTAGCTCCGGGCACAAGATCGATGCGAAATTCTACTTGACGAACGGGTGGAAGACCGGATAAGTCTTCGGGGAATACTTCAGGAAAATCTCGGATAATGGGGATATTTTGAATACTCTTCTTTTTGACATTCTTTTGAACGATATGGGCCAAAAAGGCCACGTACTTCTTTCGTAAGTATTTTTGAGCAGTAGTGCATGACATTAATTTAAGCCCTTTGCAAGGCTTTTCACCAAAGACTCTCAACGTTTCTCCCGATGGTAGAGGTATTCGGATGCACTTCTCGAAACAAATGACTTCGGCATGATGATTTGATAGCCAATCCATGCCTATGATGATATCAAAGCTCCTTAGTGGCATTGGAACAAGGTTGATTGGGAATGTGTGATCATTAAGTTCTAAAGAGCAATCATAGATAATGGATTCAATTGTAAAGGAGTCACCATTTGCTACTTCAACGGTGAAGGTTTTCTCTAATTGGGATCGTGTCTTTGCAAGTAAAGGTTCAAAATTAAGTGACACAAAACTTTTATCGGCACCGGTATCGAATAAAATGGAGGCATATTGACTATTAACAAGAAACGTACCATTGACCACGTCATTGTTGGCTTGAGCTTCATTGGCGTTTATGTTGAAAGCACGCCCACGAGCTCCACCTTGTCTAGCATTGACTAACTTTGGGCATTGATCACGGAAATGATTCGGGTTGCCACCCTCATAACATGCTCGCCCATTTGCAATAGCGGGTACACCTTGATTAGTCACTTGGGTGTTGGTTTGGTTTGGTAGGTTGACTTGGCCCGCAAGAGCTTTGGCCCTACAAACATTAACTGTATGGCCATATTTTCCACAATAGGTACAAAGGCGACATGGGATGCCTTGGGGATGATGGTAGTTACAGATGGCACAAAGTGGGTAGATTCCAACATATGGCTTTTTGGCCGGTGCTTGAACCACAGGTGCAACTTGGTTAACAGGAATAGCAGGAGTGACCACAGCATAGTTTCTAGTCTTCCTTTTCCTATTATTGCGGGAGGGTTCGGTTGTGGCTTCTTTGTTGTGGGTAGGAGGGGTTATAGTGTCAGAAACTTTCTTGGTGCCCTTTTTAGTAAGAGTCCCCGCCTTCACGTGATTATCGGTTAAGGTAGCGGACAAACGGATGGCATCTTCAAGTGTTGCGGGATTCCTTCCTAGGACAGTATCTTGAATTTGCCTAGGTAGTCCCCCAATATACTTTTCAATGCAGCGGGACAAAGGGGTGACCATGTGGGGCACAAGAAGACTCAACTCATGGAACTGAGTCGTATACGCCAAGTTTTCACCACTATCTTGGGCAAGATCCCAAAATTCGGCTTCAAGTTTCTTTACTTCATTTCGAGGACAGAATTCCTCAGTCATTAGCCTTTTAACCACATCCCAAGGTAAGGCCATTGCCACATCCACACCTCGATTTCTCTTCTCCCCATTCCACCACGCGAGTGCCCGTTTTTGTAGGACACTTGTGGCATGACGAACACGAAGGTTGTCAGGGCAGTCACTATTGAGAAAGGTATTCTCAATGCTTTCGAATCATTGAAGGAGTCCGGTAGCTCCTTCGGTACCATAGAACTTGAGGGGATTACACGAGTTGAAATGCTTGAAGGTGCATTGAGATGGGTTGTTACCACCATTTCCACCATTACCAGCATTACCACTATTACTACCATTTCCACCATTGTTGCCATTGGTGGCACTATTAGCTTGAGTGAGTTGTGTCACGAGTTGTGCAAGAATAGCAGCAATGTCGGTATTGGTGTTGGCCGCGGGAGCACGACGAGGAGGCATTCTACGGATTTTCACAAGACAAGAAAAAAAAATGTAAGAACTTATGAGAATTGTTTGGATTTAATAGAATAAGATAACAAAATAAATAGATAATCATAGTTTGGATTGTACTCAAATAGTGATATAATCACTCGAATACTATGACACATTAAGGTTAATTGAACTTATATAATTTTCAACGAGACATGCTTTAGCCTATAAGTAAACACTCATCTCGGGAATTCCCAGGAAAGCATACGGGTCCCTCGGTTGATTGGGATTTATGCGAAATGTTTTCCTAGACAGAAAACCCAAAATACAGGTGCCACTCTTTCAGATTGCACGTGTCCTCAAATAATTAACAAAGCTTAAAAACCTTATGGAGGAAATAAAGAAATTTTTATGAATTTAGCTTCATGATGTTTCCACATGCTTAGAAAGAATAAGATAGAGAAGAAGATAAGAATATTATGAGGTTTTAGGATATAGGAAAGGATATTGTTTATTTAATTTTGTAACATCCCAAAAATAATAGAACGAATAAATATAGCGAGACCGGTGATTTAGTCGGAATATTTAAAAAAAAGGGAGCGGGCTTGGGCTCGGCTTCAATGGGCCGAGGGAAGCCCAGGTATATATATAAGGCAAGGCAGCCCTCTTCCCTGCTCATTCCACACTCATGCAGTTCTAGAGAGAGAAAGGAAAGCTTGGGTCTAGAGAGAGAAAGTCGACGGATCGTCACGAGATTGGAGGAGCACGTTACAGCTGAGCCCGTGAGCAAAACCTCCAAATCAGAATTACAATCCAGGTAACGATTCCACCACATTATGAGTTTTTGTTCATTTTGGGAAGTTTCGGGTTTTGGCTAAAAAGATAACGATTTTGTGGATGAAACTTGAAAGTGAACTTAGGTATAGCATCTAGAATGAAAAACGAACGTTGTGATCAAAGAAAAAATTTAGATATTGACTCGATCAGACTTGCATGCAAAAACTTCAGATTTTTGGGGAAGACGATGTGCAGACCCATCGAAACTACTTAGTTTCTATATGTGCAGACCCATCGAAACTACTTAATTTCGATAAGTGCAGTAGTTTCGATATGTGCAGACCCATCGAAACTACTCAGTTTCGATATATGCATACCCATCGAAACTACCATAGTTTCGATATAAGCCCACGATCCGAAGCTAAGATTACACCTAAGTTACTTATCGAAACTACCAAGTTTCTACAGAAGCAACCTATCGAAACTACCAAGTTTCGACAGAAGCAACCTATCGAAACTACCAAGTTTCGACAGAAGCAACCTATCGAAACTACCAAGTTTCGATAAAGCAAATCCATCGAAACTACTAAGTTCAAGCATAGTAATGTCTAATGTCATCTAGGAGCACTACCTTACGAGTATGACTTTATTATACAGATCGTGAGTGACATTAGTGACGCTCAGTAGCCAGCTTAGTGTATTTCAGAAACTACTCATCAGGTGAGTTCTATGTGCCCCCTTCTATGTTATGTGCAAATCATTTTAAATGTTTTGGGGCTGAAGTGTATACACTAAGTGATTAAATGTTATAAATGTCAATGTGATCATACGTATATATATAAATACTTATATATGAAAATGAATTATGAATAAAGAAATAAGCGTATGATTTTAAAGAATGAATGAAAGAAGGACATAACGTAAAAGAATGAAATCTTGCTTTATATTACATATATATTGCATGCTATGAATGAATGTAAATGTTATAAACCCTTCTATGACAACGGCTACTTCGGTAGACGGACGACCACGTGACTATTTTGCAACCGGGACAAAAACGTTCCTTCTCAAGCTAGGACGTATGAAAAGGTATTAATGGACGGTCGAAGCACATGCCTTAACTAATGTAGAACGGTTGCATACATAATGGTCGCGTGGGAAACGGATGCCCTAGGGCAGACGGACAAAATGATGGACTACGACGGTAGGACGGTAAAGAGCGGACGGACAAAGGTTGCCGGATGGATTAATGAATGACGGACGGTTTTCTAGAGCCGGACGGTAATGAAATGGGCTACGACGGTAGTTCTGACAGCGATGTCTTCGTGACATTCGCGACAAATATGACGGGTTGATCTCCCTTAAGATTATGGCCAATATGTGTTCTCTCAAAGAAAATATGTATGTACATATGTATATACCCTCAATGAATGTTATGTGAGAACAGTAAAGTAAAGAATATTTAAAAGTATGAATATATATATATATATATATATATATTATATTCATGATAAGGTAAATATTATGTATGATTGTCTTTAAACTAAAACTCACCAGCGTTAGCTGACTTTTAGTATACATTTCAGGTACAGAAAGGAAGGGTCGTGCGAAGGCGTGAAGGTTACCCGGCACGAGACTGACATCCCACTTTTATTTATGATTAAGACAATGTTATGTTCTAATTTTTAAGACTTCCGCTGTTATGACATGTAATTTGAATAATGTTTGCTTCCGCTACTTCTGAATGTTTTAAATTCAAGTTCAGTAATTACGACTATGTTTATGAGTAAATCCAACAAGTGAGGTCGCCCGGGAAAGGGGCCTTACAAGTTGGTATCAGAGCAATAGTTTGAGAGATTCAGACATCCCTAAATGTCTGGACTCAAACTGATTATGGGACCAACGCACGGATGTCAGTATGGGTAACCAACGCCAACGCCATCACGGTAAGTAAGTAATAAAGTTAATGCTCTTGCATAAGAATAGATACCATAACTTAGAACAAATAGATGTTAATGCCATGACTGATTTGAAGAGTTTTGAACCCGAAAAGCAATGTGAATTAGTAATCACAAACCGGTCACTGTAATTAAGAATTTGCCTTGCTCGTACTGTTCCAAACTATGATCTGAAGAAATGACATTGATGTATTCCCTTTATAACTATCAGGAAATTAAGAATTTATGGCTGGTGGAGGAAGAACAGGACGCCGAGGCGGTCGCACTGGCCGAGTGGGTGGACCTCCATTGAATCGAAGAAGTGAAGAGGAAGAGAGCGTGCACGCAGAACACACTGAAAGTGTGCACGAAACTAATGTGACCCCAACTGGGGATGGCAATCAAGGGCCTATTCAGTTGGAACCCGAGGTTAGGGATGCTATTGCCCGCGAGGTTGTACTTACTCTGAAGAACATATTGCCTGACCTATTATCTGAGGCAATAAAGAAAATCAAAGAAGAGGATGAAGGGAAAAATAAAGACAAAATTTATGACAGTGACGGGGATGAAGTAAAAGTGGCATCAAGCAATCGTGGGTGTACTTACAAAGGCTTCAAGGACGGAGACCCACCTAAGTTTGATGGTAGGAAGGATTCGGTGGCTACTTTCGAATGGATTGAGAGGATGAACGCCGTAATCAACATCAGCGAGTGCCGACCGGATCAGGCGGTTAAATATGTTGCTCATTCTTTCACCAATGAAGCACTAGGTTGGTGGAGAAACATTCAAAGAACAAAGTCGCCAAATGCTATTGCCAGAATGACATGGGAAGACTTGAAGAAGCTCATAATCCAAAAGTTCTGCCCACAAAATGAGATTGATCGTGTGGAGAACGAGTTCCTAAACTTCAAGGCTGGCAACAAGACTCATCGCCAGTATACTTCAAGATTCAACGAGCTGGCCCAACTGGTACCACACTTGGTGGAAACTGAAGAACGTATGATCAAATACTATGTCAAGGGTCTGCCGCAAAGGGTCCGTGTTCATGTAAAAGCTAATCTACCATCGACCTTCGAGTCGGTAGTCAACATGTCTGGAATCGTTTACGACGATTATGCCAATGAGGACCCGGCACCTGAGACACAAAAGAGAAAGTGGGAGAACCCGTTTAGAGGCACCGGAAAAGGGAAAGAAACAGCTGAAATTAAGAAACCAAGGTTGGACGGATATGAAACATGCAAGAGATGTGGAAAGCAACATCTGGGCGAGTGTCGAATAGGCACCACCGTGTGTCATAAGTGCGGGAGGCCGGGGCACTACTCCCGAGATTGTTTGAAGGATGTCAAATGTCAAGTATGTGGATTGTTTGGACATCTGACAAAGAACTGCAGGAAGGCCGGCCAATCTGGTTCGGGAAAGGAGAGGGAACAGGAACAACAAAAGGCAAGGACTCGGGCCTATGCCTTAACTGAGGAAGAAGCAAGGGGAAATCCTGATGTCGTGTCAGGTACGTTTCTAGTTAATGATGAACGTGCTGCTATCTTATTTGATTCTGGTGCTAGTAAAAGCTTCATATCAAATGCATTTAGTCGTAAACTGGATTGCTCTATCAACACCATAGTAAAGGCCTTTAGCGTACAAACTGCCGTTGGTAAAAATTTGGCAGTATTCCAAGTAACAGAGGATTGCATCATAGAAATAGAGGGACATAAGTTTCCTTCTAGATTATTCCTTCTCACCTTAGGAGGATTCGATATAGTATTGGGTATGGATTGGCTAGCTGCCAACGAAGCTCAAATTATATGTAAATATAAGAGGATACACCTCAAGGCTCCAAGCGGCATCCCAATTACAGTTTATGGGGATTGGAATTGCACGATGCCGAACATCATCTCGATGATCAAGGCTGAAAGTTACATGAGGCGCGGTTGCGAAGCTTATCTGGCATATGTTATTGATGATAGAATGAAAATGAATGAACTCAAGAATGTACCCGTGGTGTGCAACTTTCCGGAAGTATTCCCTGAGGATCTACCTGGGTTACCACCCGATCGGGAAATAGAATTTCAGATTGACTTACTGCCAGGAGCTGAGCCCGTTGCCAAAGCCCCCTACCGATTGGCTCCATCAAAAATGAAAGAATTAATGTCTCAACTAGAGGAACTAACCAAGAAAGGATTTATTAGACCGAGCATCTCACCATGGGGCGCTCCGGTACTATTTGTAAAGAAGAAGGACGGCAGTATGCGCATGTGCATCGACTACCGTGAATTGAACAAAAGAACAGTAAAGAACAAATACCCACTACCTAGAATAGACGACCTTTTTGATCAACTGCAAGGTGCGAGTTGGTTCTCAAAGATTGATCTTAGGTCGGGTTACTATCAGTTGAAAGTAAGAGAAGAAGACGTACCAAAGACCGCGTTTCGCACGCGTTATGGGCATTATGAGTTTCTCGTGATGTCCTTCGGATTGACTAACGCGCGAGCAGCGTTCATGGATTTTATGAATAGAGTGTGTCGACCAATGTTGGATCGATCAGTGATAGTTTTTATAGACGACATACTGGTATATTCGAAAAGCGAGGGTGATCACCACTGTCACCTAAGAGAAGTACTAGAAGCGCTAAAGCAGGAAAAGTTGTACACAAAATTCTCCAAATGCGCGTTCTGGCTTAGGGAAGTCCAATTCCTAGGTCATGTAATAAACCCAAACGGCATTATGGTGGATCCTGCAAAGATCGAGACAGTAAAAGAATGGAACGTCCCAAAGACACCAACTGAGATACGAAGTTTTCTGGGATTGGCAGGCTACTATCGAAGGTTCATTCAAGATTTTTCAAGAATAGCCTTGCCACTAACTAAATTGACACGGAAAGAAGTGAAATATGAATGGGGCCCAACCCAAAACAACGCGTTTGAGGAACTTAAAACACGTTTAACCCAAGCTCCAGTCTTGACTCTACCTGAGGGAAATGAAGACTTGGTAGTCTACTCTAACGCTTCGGGGCAAGGTTTGGGTTGCGTACTTATGCAACGAGGAAAGGTAATTGCTTATGCCTCATGACAACTAAAGATTCATGAGGTTAACTACCCAACGCACGATCTAGAGTTAGCAGCAGTGGTTTTCGCGTTGAAAATATGGAGGCACTACTTGTATGGAGTTAAATGCACCATCTACTTCGATCACAAAAGCTTGAAATATTTTTTCGAACAAAATGAACTAAACATGAGGCAAAGAAGGTGGTTAGAGCTACTGAAAGACTATGACTGTGAAATATTGTACCATCCAGGTAAGGAAAACGTAGTGGCTGACGCTTTAAGTAGAAAGGAAGAATCGGCACCTATCCGGATCAAAGCGTGTCAGTTGATTATAACACCAGACTTGATGGGTGAAATATCAAAGGCACAAGATGAAGCAATGTTAGAAAGAAATGTGAAACGGGAAAGAATAGTAGGACAACAAGGGAACTTAGATGCAAATGCATACGGAGTACGAACTAGGTTTGGCCGGATGTGGATACCTAAGATTGGCGAGCTTAGAGCCAAAATACTCGATGAGGCCCATAAGTCTCGTTATTCTATCCACCCCAGGACAAACAAAATGTATCAATACTTGAACAAAGAATACTGGTGGCCTGGCATGAAGAATGATGTGACCGAGTACGTGAACAGGTGCCTAACGTGTTCACTAGTCAAGGCCGAGCACCAGAAACCATGCGGTAAAATGCAACCTTTACCAATACAGGAATGGAAGTAGGAGGAGATCACGATGGACTTCATTACCAAGCTACCGCGAACAGCTAAAGGTAATGATACCATTTGGGTTATCGTCGACCGTTTGACGAAAAGTGCTCACTTCTTGCCAATACGCGAGACCTCTTCGTCAGAAAGACTAGCAGAAGTATTTATCAAGGAAATTGTGAGCAGACATGGTATGCCGCTGTCAATTGTGTCCGACAGGATACTAGATTCACATCAAGGTTTTGGAAGAAATTCAATGAAGCAATGGGCACTAGACTGACCGCTTACCACCCCAAACCGATGGACAATCGGAAAGGACCATCCAGACCTTGGAGGACATGCTCCGGGCCTGTATCATTGACTTCGGGGGGAGTTGGGA
Organism: Smallanthus sonchifolius; assembly: GCA_023525975.1. Lineage (NCBI taxonomy): Eukaryota > Viridiplantae > Streptophyta > Magnoliopsida > Asterales > Asteraceae > Smallanthus > Smallanthus sonchifolius. The sequence goes on along the minus strand of CM042033.1, from coordinate 53,881,856 downwards.
CAGCCATCTACCATTGGCAGAATTTTCATATAACAACAGCTATCACTCAACTATTGGCATGCCGCCGTTTGAGATGTTGTATGGGAGGAGATGCAGAACCCCGGTTTGTTGGGGGGAAATTGGACAGAAGGATTTTGCAAGTCTCGAAGTGGTCAAAGCTACTTCTGAGAAATTTGATCAAATCAAAGCTCGAATGAAATCTGCAAAAGACAGACAGAAATCATACGCGGATAAGAGAAGAAGGGATTTAGAGTTTCAAGTAGGGGACATGGTACTGTTAAAGGTATCACCATGGAAAGGAATCATCCGATTCAGAAAGCGTGGCAAACTAAGCCCAAGGTTTGTCGGACCTTTCAAGATTATAGCAAGAGTGGGTCAAGTTGCTTACAGACTCGACCTACCCGTTGAGCTTAGTGGAATACACCCTACGTTTCACGTGTCGCACTTACGCAAGTGCCTAGCTGACGACACAGCTCACATTCCTTACGATGAGATCGAAGTGGATAACAGTCTAAATTATGTAGAGGAACCGATAGCCATTCTTGACCGAGATGAGAAACGACTACGCAATAAGTCGATACCGTTAGTCAAGATACAATGGAAGCACAGAAAAGGGTCGGAAGCTATGTGGGAAAAAGAAGACGAGATGAGGGGACTATACCCTCAATTGTTTAACGTATGAACAGTTTCGAGAACGAAACCTCTTTAAGGAAGGTAGACTTGTAACATCCCAAAAATAATAGAACGAATAAATATAGCGAGACCGGTGATTTAGTCAGAATATTTAAACAAAAGGGAGCGGGCTTGGGCTCGGCTTCAATGGGCCGAGGGAAGCCCAGGTATATATATATAAGGCAAGGCAGCCCTCTTCCCTGCTCATTCCACACTCATGCAGTTCTAGAGAGAGAAAGGAAAGCTCGGGTCTAGAGAGAGAAAGTCAACGGATCATCACGAGACTGGAGGAGCACGTTACAGCTGAGCCCGTGAGCAAAACCTCCGAATCAGAATTACAATCCAGGTAACGATTCGACCACATTATGAGTTTTTGTTCGTTTTGGGAAGTTTCGGGTTTTGGCTAAAAAGATAACGATTTTGTGGATGAAACTTGAAAGTGAACTTAGGTATAGCATCTAGAATGAAAAACGAACGTTGTGATCAAAGAAAAAATTTAGATATTGACTCGATCAGACTTGCATGCAAAAACTTCAGATTTTTGGGGAAGACGATGTGCAGACCCATCGAAACTGCTTAGTTTCGATATGTGTAGACCCATCGAAACTACTTAGTTTCGATAAGTGCAGTAGTTTCGATATGTGTAGACCCATCGAAACTACTCAGTTTCGATATATGCATAACCATCGAAACTACCATAGTTTCGATATAAGCCCACGATCCGAAGCTAAGATTACACCTAAGGTACTTATCGAAACTACCAAGTTTCGACAGAAGCAACCTATCGAAACTACCAAGTTTCGACAGAAGCAACCTATCGAAACTACCAAGTTTCGACAGAAGCAACATATCGAAACTACCAAGTTTTGACAGAAGCAACCTATCGAAACTACCAAGTTTCGATAAAGTAAATCCATCGGAACTACTAAGTTCAAGCATAGTAATGTCTAATGTCATCTAGGAGCACTACCTTACGAGTATGACTTTATTATACAGATCGTGAGTGACATTAGTGATGCTCAGTAGCCAGCTTAGTGTATTTCAGAAACTACTCATCAGGTGAGTTCTATGTGCCCCCTTCTATGTTATGTGCAAATCATTTTAAATGTTTTGGGGCTGAAGTGTATACACTAAATGATTAAATGTTATAAATGTCAATGTGATCATACGTATATATATAAATACTTATATATGAAAATGAATTATGAATAAAGAAAGAAGCGTATGATTTTAAAGAATGAATGAAAGAAGGACATAACGTAAAAGAATGAAATCTTGCTTTATATTACATATATATTGCATGCTATGAATGAATGTAAACGTTATAAACCCTTCTATGACAACGGCTACTTCGGTAGACGGACGACCACGTGACTATTTTACAACCGGGACAAAAACGTTCCTTCGCAAGCTAGGACGTATGAAAAGGTATTAATGGACGGTCGAAGCACATGCCTTAACTAATGTAGAACGGTTGCATACATAATGGTCGCGTGGGAAACAGATGCCCTAGGGCAGACAGACAAAATGACGAACTACGATGGTAGGACGGTAAAGAGCGGACGGACATAGGTTGCCGGACGGATTAATGAATGATGGACGGTTTTCTAGAGCCGGACGGTAATGAAATGGGCTACGACGGTAGTTCTGACAGTGATGTCTTCGTGACATTCGCGACAAGTATGACGGGTTGATCTCCCTTAAGATTATGGCCAATATGTGTTCTCTCAAAGAAAGTATGTATGTACATATGTATATACCCTCAATGAATGTTATGTGAGAACAGTAATGTAAAGAATATTTAAAAGTATGAATATATATATATATATACATTATATTCATGATAAGGTAAATATTATGTATGATTGTCTTTAAACTAGAACTCACCAGCGTTAGCTGACTTTTAGTATGCATTTCAGGTACAGAAAGGAAGGGTCGTGCGAAGGCGTGAAGGTTACCCGGCACGAGACTGACATCCCACTTTTATTTATGATTAAGACAATGTCATGTTTTAATTTTTAAGACTTCCGCTGTTATGACATGTAATTTGAATGATGTTTGCTTCCGCTACTTCTGAATGTTTTAAATTCAAGTTCAGTAATTACGACTATGTTTATGAGTAAATCCAACAAGTGAGGTCGCCCGGGAAAGGGGCCGTACAAATTTATTATTTAAGTATATACTAATAAGTCATGGATTTTTAATAAATAAGTCATCAAATAAAATAATAACTAATCATAGTAAGTATGTAGCACATAGCATGTAACACATAATATATAACATATAGTATGTAGCATATAACATGTAATCATGAAACATAGCATAAGTAGGTGTCCTAAAGTTATAGTCTAGGTCAAGGTGTCTAATAACCTAATTCCCTATAACCAAGGCTCTGATACCAATCTGTCACACCCCGACCGATGGCGGAATCATCGGGGCGGGACATGTAGACTGTTCATAAGCACAAGGTTGACTAGATTGAATATATTAAACGTCAAATTTCATTGCAAGTAATCCAAACACAACCAAATCCAAGATAGAAACCAAAATTGAAATACATAGAGTTCTTTTATTTAATTTGACTAAGTCCAAGCCTATGTGTAGCACATCTTGATCAATCTCACACATTAGAACTTGAAACATGAATAAAATAAAGTCAACTAAAAAGTTGGTGAGTATAACACAGGTTTATATAGATAGCATATAGTTTGTAAAACAAATCCATACATATCATGATAAATAAGGCATTTATGGGGAGCAGCTATTGTGTAACCATGCACAATCAAACCTTTGTAACTAGCATGCAAAATTGTGTTGTCGGTATCAATCACCCCAATCTGGGTGGGTTTGTTAGACTCAATAGATCTATCATTGAAAACCGTCGGCTTGAATAGTTAATGATTGCACATAATCGCATACAAAGGTTAGCACACCTAGCACTCGGGCATAAAGCTCAAATTGCACACATGAATGTAAATAGGATTTGTACTTGTGTTGTTTGTGTAAATGTAAACATGTAATTTGAATAATGTTCATGTTCCACCCCAAAAATGTAAAAGAGTAAAAGGGGCTATGTATACTCACTTGGTTTGAAGGCGTTGCTAACAAATGTACTAGATAGAATATAGATCCTTGAAATGCACAAGTTAACCTAAAGTGTAATGTATATGGTATTAATAGTGTGCACAAGAGTTTAATTCTAAAGTTGCATTTGGACTTGTGTAAAAAGTCATTGATTTGTAATCGGAGGTATTGAATAAAATATATAAAGTTTGAAAGAATATTTTTAGAACATTTTGATTAAGGTTTGAGTTTAAATGATTAAATAAGTAATGTAAATAATTATTGTTTATGAAAATTATTGTAAGTGTTAAATGAATTTAAGTGTAAACAAATAAATGTCTTTGTTTAAATATAAGGTAAATAAATAATCATTATTTTATTTATTTATTTATAAAATGTAACTTAACCATTTAAATACTTTTTAAATGAAAGGTTTAGCAATAATTGTAAATTAAATTTTATAAACTTTAAATAAATAATCTTTCCATTTATTAAATATTTATTCTTTCTAAATAAGATTAAATGCAATTTTATAAAAATCAACTATTTTTGTTTTGTAATTTAATCAGAATATTTATGGTTTGAAAAATACATAAAATTTATAATTCTGCCAAGAATTTAACTCACACACGACCGTGCCTGGGAAGGGCAGGATCGTGCTCAAACCACGGGCGCGACCATGCTAGTCAGGGCGCGACCGTGTTGATCAAACATAGGCTTAACTAACTAAATCTTTAGGCACGACCGTGCCTTGGCCAGGCACGATCGTGTCTATGATCCTAAGACACGACTGAGATTAGCCGAAGGGCATGATTGGGTCTGGACAGGAGGACACGACCACGCTGATCGTCGGCACGACCGCGTCTTATGAGGCACAACTGCGCTAGATGATTAGCGCGACCGTGTCTCTTTCAAAACAGACCCGAATTGACTGATTCTTACATTGTTATTGTTTGAAATCATAGGGCTTTTATTTATAATGTTATTGCGAGTCTTGTTATATAGATTAATTGTATTTAAATCATGTTTAGTATTGAATTCGATTAAACTATTTTGAATAAAATATAGATTCGGTTTCGGGTGGATTTCTATAATGGAAGCCCAAATTAACATAGGGCTTTTGATCTAGAGACTAAATAGACTGAGGATAGAGTTTCAATTACCCGGAAGAGTAGCGAATTGATATGGAACGGTAGGAAAGAGTCTCGGCGGCGATGCGGATGGCTTCCGGCGTCCTATGCTGCAATCCCGGTTAAAACAGAGAGTCCAGTAACTTTAGTGAGGATTGAATAGCGTGAATTTGCTGCTTGATTGAGAGAATTCGGATCGAAAGGAGGTTTTGTGTTTTCTTTGAATTGTTTGAGAGAATTTTGAGTCTGAAGGAATTAAACTGAGACGTTTGTTGTAATTGCAAATGTCATTGCTTTCGTTAATGGTAATGAAGTGTAAATCGGTTACGGAAACTCAACGATCGGGTGATTAAAACTGTATTTACGTTTCAACTCGTACTAGGCGCGACTGTGCCCTAACGAGGCGCGATCGTGCTAAGGCACCAGGCGCGATCGTTCCAAAGCAAGTCGCGCGACCGTGCCAGAACGAGGCGCGACCGTGCCTATTAGGGTTTCTTGTAAATTTTCAACATCAGACCTTGTAACTTTGGTCTTTGACATATTCGTATAAATAGATACTTATGTAGTGTTTTAGTAGTTTATAACCGTGTAAAATTTGCGGGTTAACATTGAAATATAGTATTTAATTGATGGTACGAAAAGAAACAAAACAGTGCACTAGAATTGGGTTTGAAATGCATTACATTGAATTGAAATACGGGTACTAAAAATCAGAAATGTTACACATTGGGAATTTGCAAGATGGGGTTCAAACTCGTTCTTTAACTGAAAATACTTGTTTATATTCATACATTAGAGATACTGGAGTAATTGATGTTTGCTTACATTCTTGTTTTATTTCTCAGGTAGAACCTAAAAATGTGGAGATGGCTTTACAAGACAATAATTGGATAGAAGCAATGCAAGCAGAGCTTGCTCAATTTGATAAGCTAAAGGTGTGGAATTTAGTTGATTTACCAAAGGGAATGTATCCAATTGGCACCAAGTGGGTTTACAAATGTAAAAAGGATGATCATGGTGTCGTGGTAAGGAACAAAGCAAGATTAGTCGTACAGGGCTTTAATCAACAAGTGGGAATTGATTACACTAAGGTGTACGCACCTGTATCACGGTTGGAAGCAATTTGTTTGTTTTTAGCTTTTCCTTCGTTCAAAGGTTTCAAGGTTTATCAACTAGTTGTCAAAAGTGATCTCCTGTATGGTAAGGTGAAAGAGTAAGTTTATGTTTGTCAACCACCGGGGTTTGAGGATCCATTGTATCCTTCAAAAGTGTTAAAGCTAGATAAGGCTCTTTACAGGCTTCATCAAGCACCTCGTGCGTGGTATGAAACGTTGTCACATCACCTTTTGGACAATGGTTTCGATCACGGTCGAATTTATTCCACCTTGTTCATAAAGAAAGCAGGGGGAGATTACCTGATGGTTCAGATCTACGTGGATAATATTATATTTGGTTCAACAAACGAAGAGTTATGCAAAGAGTTTGAGAATGTTATGAAATTGAAGTTTGAAATGTCCGCTATGGGAGAGTTGTCGTTCTTTTTAGGATTACAAGTTAATCAAAAAGAGGATGGTTTCTTTATACATCAGTCTAAATACGTGAAAGACATTTTGAGCCCGTTCAAAATGGAAGAATGTACCCCATATGACACTCCGATTCCGGTTAATCACAAGATGAATCCAGATCTGGAAGGAAAGGAAATTGACAGCCGCTTGTATAGGGAAATGATTGGATCTCTCATGTACTTAACTGCATCGAGGCGAGATATAATGTTTGCCGTGTGTCTCTGTTCCAGATTTCAAGTAAAACCAAAGGAATCAAATATGATTGCTGTCAAACGTATTTTTCGGTACCAGAAAGGGAAATCGAGATTAGGATTATGGTTTCCGCATGGTTCTAATTTTTAATTTAATGCATATACTGACTCAGATTTTGGAGGTTATTGTTTGGAAAGGAAATCTACAACAGGAGGTTGCCAATTTCTGGGTAATCGTCTTGTATCATGGCAATGTAAAAAGCAGACTATTGTCTCAATTTCAACATGTGAAGTAGAATACATCGCTGCTGCAAGTTGTTGTTCACAAGTTTTGTGGATTCAACAACATTTAAGAGACTATGGTTTGAATTTCACTTCCACCCCCATGTTCATTAATAATAATGACACAATGTCTATAACAAATAAACCAGTTAAGCACAGTAAAACAAAGCACATTGAAATAAGATATCATTTTATTCGTGATTGTGTAGATAAAAAGTTGATTGAGCTGGTGAAAGTTCATACCGGTGACAATCTTTCAGATTTGTTCACCAAGGCATTTGATCGTACAAGGTTTGAATTTCTGATAAAGATGATTGGTATGATCAATCCCGAATGATTTTTTTTTTGCTCAAAATAATTCTCATGGAGGTTTATTTTTTATTTTTGACTGTCTTTATTTCTGAATTTCAATTTACTGTCAAAAAGCTTGTTATTTATAAAAAAGCCCAAACAAATTGAAAATTTTAAAATTGACTTCATTTGAGCATGAGAAGAAATTATAGTACATCAGTAGATATTTATTCACACATGACCTTAGATTGACTAGTTGATGATTTATGTTTATTAAATATATCTGAATTATAGATGTTTTGATCTAAACTTCAGAGATGGCACAAATAGGAGATGATAGTGTTGTGTATGCATATAATTTAGCTTGTCAATAGGCTAAAAGCGTCTTTGAACCATTAGTAGTGTGAAAACATAATTGCATATGTTACAACTGTGACTTGAACCCATTTTATACCTCAGTGTGTGTGTTAAATGATCATTATCAGATATAGAATATGAGATTTAAAGTGATTCATGAGACTAGTATCGGACTATATTGATTAGCACAATTTTTCAGTTCACTTCATAGCTCATGCCCCAAAAAACATGCAATGTGATGTTGAATTAAGATATGTTTTTGACAACATCTATTGTAACATATAATCGCCCTTGGATCAATATCTTGATTCCATTGAATATCCAGATAACAGTTGGATCACATTACCCTTTATTATTGAATCAATTGATTCTTCAATCATTCATTTTACTGAAGAGTTCATCTGTTACAATCTATCATGATATTACATATATAAGCCAAGTCATTGAATCATTCTGATTCCTTATATCCTTCGGAATCTGTTTCTTTTTCTGTGCTAAATGAGATAATTTCATCCTAGAGATTGATCTTATCTTTACATAAGTCTCATATGTCTTGAAGATAGTGCAATTTACTTTCTGTTGGCATACTAGTGGGGTACACGTTGTATTTCATACTTAAATGGTACCTTAACTCATAAGAAAGTGGAATGGGATGCTTTTAGTACAACTCTTATAATATTGACAATTTAAATTTGTGTGTCATAGCCTTATCCTGTTTTCTTTGAATGTTTATCGCGTATCATAACATGCAATATATGAATGTCTGAAAAATGGAGACTTGAAAGAATGGCATAGGATACCAAATTACCTTGATATACGGATTGTTTATCCAAGATGTGTGATTGATATATCATATATACTGATATGATCTTCTTACTCGTAATGTTCGACCAAAAAGATGTGATTTCGTATGTTTTCATTTCAGTTTGTATAGAGAAAATCCAAAAATATTTTTGTGTTTCTTATGTTTGAAAAATCAAAAAGATTTAATTTTTCCACCTTCCATGGAAATATTATTTGTTGGTTTCCTCTTTGCCTAAACTGAAATTTGCAGACAGAAGTTGACAAGGGGTCCTTCTCCCGAGTTTGTCTTCTAGATAGAAAGTGAGAGTGTGCAGATGAACAAGACGAAGACTACAATATGTTTCAAGATGATAATGAAGACTGATGACAATCTTCTGAAGTTGTTTTCAAGGGGGAGTCTGTTGGAGCATATTTTGGTGACAACGGGCTTGAAGATTCTATGTCTTAGTCTTGGAGTCTTTGACGTGTAATTGATAGAATTGTTAGCAACAGTTAAGGGGGGATTCTGTTAGAGCATGATTTGTATCTGTAGCAAAAATTATGTATAATTTCTTAGATAGGCGAACTTAACAAGTTCGCCTAAGCATCTTTAGGAGCGAACTTATTAAGTTCGCCTATGGTGCTGTGGGCATTTTTGTTTCCCTATAAATAGGTGTTTGCAAGTCTTAGATAGAAGACCTTAGAGATTAGAAGTCAAGAACAGATCTGAGAGAGTTTGTAAACAGTGTTTGTGAGAAAAATACAAAGCGTTTATTTACACCGTGTTGTTGATTATTTTACACGTTGCACGTTGATCATGGATTCCACACGTTATCATCGTGTCATACCGCGAGTCTTGAAGATCTATCACTGTAGGTCCACATGAATCATCTCAGATCGATCTCGTGATAGGACATCTCGTTAACACAAAGTGTGGAATCCTACCGTATTAACGTTCGTATACTAATTGACAATAGAAACAGCAGGTAAATAAACTTCTCTTTGTATTCCATAAAACACAGAGTTTATAGATTCACAGAATACACTCGTTCAAAGTCCCTCTGCTCTCACTTCTCTGTTCTAAACAGATTTATTTATAGAGACACGCTCTTCAATAGGCGAACTTAACAAGTTCGCTTCAAAGATGCTTAGGCGAACTTAACAAGTTCGCCTCTAATAGACTAGGCGAACTTATCAAGTTCGCCTCTAGAAGAACTTGATTTATTACTTAGACAAAATCTATACAATTACATAAAAACTTAAAGACAATAAGACCTAAACTATTACAAAGCTTTTGTCATACATTCTATGTCCTAATAGACTCCCCCTTGAAAATAGCTGATCTTCTGTCTTCAGTCTTTATGACGAGCTCTTTTAGTTATCTGGTAATCTGCTACCTGCATGCACTCCATATCTCTGACATATCTCCAACACTATTTTATACTGCAATCCTTGTTCTCTCCATTCATCAGTAAACATAATCTCATTCTTTTTTAACGTCCTCCGATCTTTCTTTGAGAAGTTAATAAGATTCATTGTATTATAGAAACTAACAATGACCTTATTATCTTTATTATCAATCCTAGCTTCACCAGTATTCACATCTACGTACCACCATTTCATATTTCCTAGAAAATCTTGTGGTATTTTCTTCAATGATATCTTCTGTACAACACGTACTGGCTTGAACATATACTTCCAAGTCACAATCTCAGTCTTTTGATCTACAATCTTCACTCTTTTTCCTTTCTGTGGCTTTAATCTTTCATACATCCCTGATCCACCTTCTCTTTTAATCAGGTTAGCAATCACATCGTCTAATCCACACTTTGATCTATTAATCAGTGGTTTCGTAGCTAGACCATTCATTTCACACCTTGGCAAGGTATTGAAATACTTGACCCTCGGCTTTAAGTATTGAACACCATCAGATCTTTTAAGAGCTAACAACTTCGTATCATCATCATAAAAACAACTGATGATTCTTCCAATACACCTCTCTTTATTCACATATCTTTCTTTCTGAGCAGGTTGTACAGGTGACTTTGGTAGTACTTTCATCCAACTGTTAACTACTTCACTCCACTGTTCTCTAGTCATTTATGTATTTCTATACATCACAGGTTCTTTATTCAGCTTAGGAGACACAGTATGAGTAGTATCAACATCAGAATCTATCTTGGATTGAGAAGTGTCATCAGGTGTAGTGATATCTTCAACAGAGTCCATAGAATCTGTTACTCCATCATAAGAAAACTCAGGAATAACATCATCTTGTATGAAGTTATATGGAACATTCAGACCATCACTTCCTTCATATGTAACTTTGTCTTTACTCTTTTCTATCTCAATTTCTACAATCTCTCCTTCTTCAACTTCATTATCCATCACATCCTCTTCAACATCATCAAATAATTCGTCAATATCATCCAGACATTCTAATTTCTCAGCTTCTTCTTCTACAGAATCTTGAAAGAATTCCAATAATAATATTTCTTCATTCACTCCAGAATCATTCTTGGTTCCTTCAATAGTATGTGATGTCAACTCCCCCTGAGCTCTTGATATTGGATTCACGTCAGCGTATTGACGATCACCCTCAACATTACCCCTAGGATCATTGTCATCATCATTCTTTCTTTGAACAGAATCAGCATGACAAGTATCATGTATCCTTAACTCCCCCTGAGCGTCAAGACGCTCAACAAGTTTGGACACCAATAACTGCATGTCAGGAATCTATGTAGCTTGAGCTTGAATGACCAATTTTCTCTGAGTAACAGTAGACACAAGAGTATCTACTTGAGTCTGCAAGGCAAGCACCTGTGATTCAAGGAAAGTAATCCTTTCAGAATCAGACGGCTTTGAAGGACCAGCATCATATGTGTGTGGAACATGTGGATAAAGCACCGGAGATGGATGTTTAGAAGTAGGAGGTGTAATCAGTAAAGAAGCAAAAAAAGTAGCGTCTTCAACACCTTGAGATGAATGAGCAGTAGCAATAGAAGCAGACATAAGCTTCTGAGCTTTTGGAACTGGAATAACATCACTATCCGAGTAAGAACTCTCATCGATTAAAGTTCTCTTACCAAGTACTGATCCAGAAGGAGGATTCCGAACAGACTTACGCCTTGGTTTTCTGGCTTTAGATTTAATACGTTTCCCCGCATTTGCCAATGGTAACGTAGCCAACCTCTCATAATGATCTGAGCTAAATTCTCTAGACCAATCAGAATCAGTAGCTTCAGAATCAGGTAAAATAATATCACCGGAACTCGTATCTACAACATTTCCTTCAGCTTCATGAATAGGTGAGTTCACAAATTCATTATCAAAATCATCCATATTCATACCCAAATCTTGTTCATTATCTTGAGCAATCTCTTCTTGAACTGGTTCATTAATAGGAATGTGAACCTGTTCTTGTTGAATAGGAACTTGTTGTTGTTGTTGAATAGGAACTTGTTGTTGTTGTTGTTGAATAGGAACATGTTGTTGATCTTGAACTTGTTGCGGTTGTTGTTGTTGTTGAATAGGAACTTGTTGTTGTTGTTGTTGAGATTGAACTTGTTTTTGTTGTTGTTGAGCTTGAACTTGTTGTTGTTGTTGTTGAGCTTGAACTTGATTCTGGACTTGGCCTTGAACTAACTCCTCAGAATGAAACAAATGATCATTAGGTGGCTCAACATAATCAGGATTGATTAAGTGACCAAACAACGGAGTTGGAACAGGAATTAAAGCAACATTTTGTTGTTTAACCTTAGTACAATCAGTAAAGATTCTTTTTAACATAGGAGTCAAGGTCAAACGGATTGAATGCTGAGGTAAATCTGGAATTAAATGGTTCAGAATCATTTGCACGAACCTAGGGTACATAAGAAACCCTTGACCTTCTAGAGGATTGATTTGCATGAACAACTCACGGTAGATATATAAAGCACAGTTAAACCGTTTGTTTACAGCAAATGCAACCATTGCAGCTTGTAATGCACCCTTCAAACCATCAGTACCAGCCTTTCTTGGAGACAAACATTGTATGATGACGTGCATAAAATACCTCCATTCTCCAACTAAACCTCCTTTTCGGGCTTGAGTATCATCATCTGAAAACACCCCATAATCAGTGTTCCAGGATAAGACATAGGATCGTCAACAGCACCTCCCAATGCCAAAGCAGCATGAATAGTTTCCACTGAAATAGCTACCTCCATATTATTCACTGTAGCACGAAGTACGTGAGGTTCAACATCTGTATCTTGATGTATGGTATCCCAAAATTGTTGAATATACGGTAAACTGATGTAAGGATTAGCATATAAGGCCACATGCAAATGTGAACGATTCAGAAAGTTGATAATTCCTTGAAAATGAACAGCTTCAGACATATTTGGATCTAATAACGCCACTTGATTATGTTTGTACTCAACACGACGAGCCATCTGTAAATGTATTGGACAAAAACACGCATTAGTCATCAAACAAACAAAAGAAAAAAATAAAAAAATTTCACACACAAAATTTTTAAAAAAAATCACAAGTCCAAACACTACTGAGCCCTTAGGCGAACTTAATAAGTTCGCTTAGTGTTGCAAGAGGCGAGCATAATAAGTTCACCTAAACAAGTTCGCATGAACATGTTCGCTTGAACATGAACCAGTTTGTCGATACTACTTCTTCAGCAGAATTCCAAAAATTGTCTAAAGCGTCAAAATTTTCAAATTAAACACATCATCAACATCGATTAACAACCACGACACACTATTAAGCATCAATTTCAAGATTTAAATCCAGAAAACCTTGTTTGTGTCAGAAACCGTAAGAAATTTAAAAACCAATGAACACAGGTTAAAAAGAACAAGATTCCCATCGATTTAATGGATAAAAACCTTCGAAATTACCTTAGAAAGATTCGCAATACAAAATCGATCCAGAAACAAACACAAAAATTTCGAATCGAAAACCCTAGATCAGAAAATCACAAGTTCGCTAAAAACAAGTAAGTTCGGTTGGTAAGTTCGCTCTCACAGGAAAGAAGATAATACGGATAAGTTCTCCTGAACAAAATATTTAATCACAATTAAGTTCGCTTCATTAGGCGAACTTGTTAAGTTCGCTTAACAAGCCTCAGACGAACATATTATGTTCGCTTAATCAGAACCAGGCGAACATATTAAGTTCGCTCCAAACCTTTGCCATGAACAATTTCTTCACTTTCAACACGTCACATTCTTGTGAACTTCCATCTATAGCATGTATCCAATCCAATCCCGAATTATTTTAATAAAAATAAAATTCTCATGGAAGATAGAAACAAAATATTTTTGGATTTTATCTGTACAAACGGAATCACATATTTTTGGTTTTTATCTGAGCAAACTGAAACACATATTTTTGGATTTTATATGAGCAAACTAAAATACATATTTTTGGATGAAAATCATGAGCAAGAAGATCATATCAGTATATGAGCAATTCATCACACAGTCTATTATCAACTATGGGTAACCTATGATATGAAACAATCAAACTCATTCTTATGTAACTCAAATCTTTTTCAATTTTATGTAACTTTTGCAATCAATTTGAGTAATACTTGAAATGATACGCGATAAATTTCAAAGTAAACAAGATCAGGTTATAAAATGCTCAATTTTTCATTCCGAATTTACAATACAACGCTTCTAGTTTATTGACAATTCAAGTTTCAAACTCATATTCAAACTAAAACATATTATCAAGATTAGAGCATTCAAAACATTATCATTTCTCATTTATGCAGACTTTGAAATTTAGATCAATCAAATTACTTTAAACTATCATATATCAAAGTTCTACTATGGTCATGTGTAATAAACTATTCAATGATGTACTATCATTTCTTCTCTAACTTAAAATGATGTCAATTTTATATTTTTCGTTTTGTTTTGAATTTTTATAAATAAACAATTTTTGACTGAAATTTAAAATGCAGAAATGTAATAAAGCAATAAAAGAAATTTAAAACAAAATCTCCCATGAAAATTGTTTTTGAAAACCTTTTATTCAGGATTAATCATACCTATCATTTTGATCAGAAATTCAAACCTAGTACGATCAAATGCGTTGGTAAAAAGATCAGCAAAATTATCATCTGTATGTACCTTTACCAGCTCAATCAACTTCTTATCTGCACAATCACGAATAAAATGATATCTAATTTCAATGTGCTTTGTTTTACTGTGCTTAACAGGATTATTTGTGATAGACATTGTAACATTATTAACAATAAACATGGGGGTTCCTGTAAAATTCAAACCATAGTCTCTTAATTGCTGTTGGATTCACAAGATCTGTGAACAACAACTTGCAGCAGCAATGTATTCTGCTTCACATGTTGAAATGGAGACCGTAGTTTGCTTTTTGCATTGCCAGGAAACTAGACGATTACCCAAGAACTAGGAACCACCTGTAGTAGATTTCCTGTCCAAACAACAACCAACAAAATCAGAATCAGTGTATGCATTGAATTCAAAGTTAGAACCACGTGGAAACCATAGTCCCAATCTTTGTTTTCCTTTCAGATAACGGAAGATTCTATTTACTGCAATCAAATGAGACTCTTCTGGTTTTGCTTGGAACCTGGAACAAATACACACAACGAACATTATGTCTGGCCTTGAAGAGGTTAAGTACATGAGAGATCCAATCATTGCACGGTAGAGTCGGCAATCAACTTCGTTTCCATCCGGGTCAGAATTCAATTTATGATTGACCTGAATCGGAGTATCGTATGGGGTACAGTCCTCCATCTTGAACCTGCTCAAGATGCCCTTTACATACTTGGACTGATGAATAAAGAAACCATCTTCCTTCCGATTAACTTGAAGACCTAGGAAAAATGATAACTCTCCCATAGCTGACATCTCAAACTTTGATTTCATAATACTCTCAAACTCTTTGCACAACTCTTCATTTGTAGAGCAAAAAATAATATCATCTACATATATCTGTACCAGTAGATATTCTCCCCCTGCTTTCTTAATGAATAAAGTCGAGTCAATATGTCCACGAACAAAATCATTTTCCATAAGATGTGTAGACAACGTTTCATACCACGCTCAAGGAGCTTGATGAAGACCATAGAGAGCTTTATCAATCTTGAAAACTTTAGACGGATTAATTGGATCTTCAAACCCCGGCGGCTGACACACATAAACTTCCTCCTTGACTTTACCATATAAGAAAGCACTTTTTACATCTAATTGAAACACCTTAAACCCTTTGTAAGAAGCAAAAGCAAGAAACAACCGTATAGCTTCAAGCCTAGCAACAGGAGCATAAACCTCGGTGTAATCAATTCCTTCTTGTTGATTGAAACCTTGTACAACTAATATTGCCTTATTTCTCACCACAACACCTCGATCGTCTTTCTTGCATTTAAACACCCACTTCGTACCAATTGGATACACACCCTTTGGAAGATCTTCAATATTCCAAACTTTGAGTTTGTCAAACTGAGCAAGTTCTTCCTACATGGCCTCTATCCAATTGTTATCATGTAACGCCATTTCAACATTCTTTGGTTCGACCAGAGAAATAAAACAGGAATGTGAGCATACATCAAAAACACCAGTATCCTTAAAACATGTATACATGCAAGTGTTGTCAAGAATAGAACGCGTTTGCACTCCATCGCGCAAATTCCCAATGATATTTGTAATCGGATGAGCTTTGAGTTCCTTGATTGATGCAACCTCAGGAACTGGCAACACATCAATTTGAGTTGTATCAGATTGATAGGACAGATCTTGATTAACTGGTATCTCCAAGTCCAGATTTGTAGGAATCTTCCCCTGATCCGGTGACAAATTAGAAGGTTCATCAATTATCAAAGGATCAGCAGAAGAATCTTCAAAAATAACATTTTCATCTTCACTATTAGACTCTTGTGTTCCCGAACACGAAGCAACATTAGGATCTGGAGCAGATGTCGAAGGAACAGATGAATGTGGAACCGCAGTCGGTAGAAAACCACTATTATGTGAATCCTGACATGAATCATATAATACAGCAGCTTCCTCAGGAGAAATATCAGAAGGTAAATGAAAAGACTTGAATAAATTCTCATAATCAAAAGCCCAGTCTGGTTCAATCGCCATTTGAGGTAAAGACCGATTAGAACAGTCAATATGAAACCATTCTTCAACCTAACGAGTCTCTTTGTTATAAACCCTCTTGGTAGTAGAATTTGCAACATACCCCAGAAAGATCCCTTCAATAGCCTGAGCACTGAACTTGGTTGGGACATCTCTAACTTTCAAATGGGTGCATGTATTACCAAAAGGTAGTAAATATTCCAGATTCGGCTTACGATTATTAAGCAACTCATAGCATGTCTTGTTGTGTCGCTTAACGGTCAAGACTCTGTTCAAAACGTGACACGCAGTATTCACAACCTCAGCCCAAAAAGTTACTGGAAGCTTAGAATCTGCAAGCATTGTACGTGCCGTTTCAACCAAAGTCCTATTCTTTCGTTCAGCAACACCATTTTGTTGAGGTACATATGGCGCACTGAATTCATGATGAATTCCCTTTTGAAGACAGATAAACCCATCTTGCTATTTTTAAACTCGTTGCCATTGTCACTCCTAATTCTTCTAACTTTCTGTTTGAACAAATTCTCTAAACCCAGGATTAAGAATTGTACCAACTCTGTGGTTTCGGCTTTAGAAGCAAGGAACTTAACCCATGAAAATCTAGAGAAATCATATGTTACTACCAGACATTAAGATTTACCGCCAATGCTCCTGATACTAATCGGTCCGAACAAATCCATATGCAGTAGCTCCAAAGGAGTTACAATAAGTTCTTTGTCTTAGATTTGTGGGACTTCTTGTGTTGTTTCCCCTTCTTACAAGGAATACAGTCATCGGGAACTGAAAATTTCATTTTCGGAACACCTAAAACCAGATCATTCTTCACAAGATAATTCATTTTCCGATAATTGATGTGAGCAAGTTTCCTGTGCCACAAAATAGAATCCGACTCAGACGCCTTGGAGAGTAGACAAGTAGGAATTGAATCCGTTGTAGTAGCAACACTCATGTCTAAGACATATGTGTCATTTCTCCTCGTAGCCTTCATTAGAATCCATTCGTCATGACTCACAAAGCCCGGTTTCAAGATATAACACTCAGAATCATTGAATTGAAATGAAAATTTCTTGTCACACACTTGAGATACACTCAAAAGATTATGTTCAAGTTGCTACACATAGTTCACTTTCTCAAATTTGACTTTTTCATTCCTTAAAGTACCCTGACCAGTTATGTACCAGCCTTTATTTCCAGCAAAAGCGACATAACCACCATCAATATTAATAACATCTTCCAACAAACGAATATTCCCTGTCATATGTCGAGAACAACCACTACCCACATACCACGTATTGTTGATAGTCCTCCTTGGTTGTCCCTACATAAACAAATAAAATTAGTTAGAAATTGGAACCCAAGCCATTGTGGTCTTGGGTAGTCCAGATGGATCAAAATAAATAACTTCAAGGAATTCACAATCAACATTGTCATCAACCTTTGGAACATAAAATCCACAACTAGACCTTCTCAATGAAGACAGAGTATGATTAATTGGAAAAATATTATTAGAATTATGATTATCAGATTCAGGTATTTCCAAAAATTTCTTTAGTTTTCTGTTACGTCTTCTTCGTTGTGGTCTAGAAAGTTTGACCTCAGGTTGAGACTCTTTTGGAATTCCAACATGTGGAATCTCAAACTACTTTTGAAAAACAACTAGTTTAGAAATACGCTTATCATGTTGCTTAAATCCAGAAGATTTAGCAAAATATTGACAAGGTATATTCTTTACAACACTAGACGTAGGCTTTTCCCCATTTTGTCTTTTCAGAATCGTCACCACTCGTTTTTGTGAGGGATCACTCTTTAATTTGCCTTAATTCTTATAAGGACAGTGAATCAGAATATGACCAGCCTCATTAAAGTGAAAACAAACTCTTCTATCTTGATGATTTCTAATATAAAGAGTTTTTCTCGAATTTGATGACCCATCCGATGAACAATCTTCAGAAGATTTTACTGAACAGTTGACTGGCTTCTTTTAAACAAAAACTTGTTTAGTCACCGTTGATAAATTCTTCTTCTGATAACCAGTATAACAAAACCACTTGATTGTAACATTTTGGAAATTTTAGGGTTGATCAACTTTCACCTCATCAGGTTCTGTTAAAATGCATCTATCACGGGTAACATTTTTCACTACCTTTGGTTCATCAAGTTGCACTTCCTTAGGAATGCCTTCAACCTTTTATCATCAAAAACTTCATCCTCAGAATCAGAATCATATATCATATCTTCACCAGTTACTGGATTTACTTTCAACACCGTCTTTCGATCAATTTCCTCTTCATGAATAATTTCTTGTTCAAACACATAATTTGCATTGAATGGTGGAGGAACAAATCCAATACCAGCAACCCTCTGAGTAGGATCAGCATTAGCATTAAAGTAATCCAATACCACAGATGAATTTTCAAAATTTTCCAGCTTTCTATGTAATTTGATCACTTCAGATTCTTAATCAGAAATTTCTTTGTTCTTCTGAGTAACAATTTTATTTCGCTTCTCAATCTTAGCATAAGCCATATCCAGATGATATGCTTGTTCCTCATATTTCAATCCCAAAGAGTTCAAATCTCTTTTCAAAGACTCAATTCTATCTATACACAATTTATCATTATCTTTCAATTTTTGATTAACTGAATGCATCGATTTCATATCACAAAGTAAATTTGTGTTATCATCCATTACTTTTTGCATTTTATCTTTTATACTGATGCAATTAGAACAATAAATGTGACAGACATAATCTTTTACCTTTGAAGGATCTGACATATCTGCCATGAAGACTTTTGCAATCGGAATATTTTCAGAATCAGCACCATCAGAAGAATTTTGAGTTAATACAATATCATCTTCAGATACACCAGATGCAATATCAGACTCAACATTATGTACTTGATCACGCTTTTCATCAGCACTAGGTAAACTCTCACCATCACTTGAGCTATCATCATCAGTTGACTCTTCAGATTTTGTAGAATGAATGTCAGCTACAAACGCTTGACTTACAGTACCAACCAGATCTTCAAGATGAATACCCCATTCATAATTTTCATCATTCTGAGCAATCAAAGCAGATGATGCAGATGCATGATTAGAATTTCCAGAGCTAGAGGAGCCATGTGACTGATTACGATTGTTCTGAAAGTTATTAGGCTTCTTCTGAGAATCAAATTCAACTTTTGGTTTCACACATTCTTTGGCAAAATGACCATACTCCTGACAATTATAGCAAACAAACTTTGGTTTTATCAAATCCCATATGTGAACGACTGTTAGAACCGATATACTTTCTTCTAGTCTTCTTTAAAAAATCCTTTGCCTTTCTCATCAACATAGCCATATTCCATTGAATGTTCATCTCTTCCAGATCAACAGGATCAATCTGTCTGAAATCATCCTCAATAACATTTGGATCATGAATCTTTCCTCCAATAAAATTTTCATAAGAAGCCATAAAGGAAGAAAACATCGCTAAATAATCATCAGCAACTCTGTGATTCATATTATGTGTTCCAGATGATGAAGAAGCTGTATTTGCAGAGAAACCTGAATGACTTGGAACCCCAGAACAATGATCATTAGAAACATCTTGAGTATCACCAGAAAAGAACGCAACCCCTGCACCAGTTTTGCCAGTAGACTTAGCAAAATACATTGAAGGATCTTGGATATGCTCCATATTAGTTTCCTTCTTCTTCATATTCAAATCATGTGATTGAATCTTGCCAAGAACCTCTTCAAGAGACATAGTTTTATACTTGACATTCTCTTTTATCAAAACCGTATACACATCAAATTTAGATGGTAATGCCTCCAAAAACTTATCATTTATCTCTTCAGTCTCATAAACCACTTAAGCACTTGACAACTCACTCAGCAAATGATAGAATCTCGTTGCAATATCATCTAAAGATTCATTTTGAAAGTTCTTGAATACTAAGAACTGCTTCTTCAGTAATTCTTTTATGCTTTTGCTAAACATCTACACTACCTTCACACCGCTTTTGTAATGCTTCCCATAATTGTTGAGAAGTCCTGAATTGTTTAAAGCTATGATAAATTTCTTTAGGAAGAGACATAGAAATACTAGCCATTGCCTTCTTTTCCCTATCAAACAATAATTTTTCTTCTGTGGTTAACGCAGATACTGATTTAGGAACATCATCCTTTCCCATCCAAGTATATGTCGGATGTGTATAGCCTTCCAAGATTGGAATCCATAAACTTGTATCAGTAAAAGACATGAACTGATCAAACCGATCTTTCCAGTTAGAATAATCTGCAAGACTTAACAATTTGGGTGGTTTCTGAGATGTACCAATCTCGTTATCGGATTTAACATATTAGTCACTTACACCATATTCGCCATTTTCAGAAAAAATTTCCAAGTGTTGAACAAAAACTCCCCTTAGTCGAAGATAATAAGTTCGCTTCAAAGCCAAACAAGCGAATTTGATATCAAGCGAACTTGATAAGTTCGCTTACCCAAGAAAATCCGGTACGTTCGCCTACTGATTAAGTTCGCTTGCTAAGTTCGCCTACAACAAATATCAGCTAGTTCGCTTGCTTCAGCTGTAACAAACTCAGCAACCCAAACACGAACAAACATCACCAAAAATCATCATTTCTCACAGATTAGAAGGAATTTGAAGAAATTGGACCCTAGGACTTAGTATTTTATGAATTAGAACACTTCTATCGGATTAATTTTACCAAAATCAACTTTAAATCCACGAATTCAGTAGTAAAATCAGCTTCAAGGACTTGAAAACTCCATGGATACAAAAACTTCTAAAAATGATCAATTTCTTGTCAAATTGTACACCAAAACGTCTCTAATCACCAAGAATCAAACACAAATCACGAGCAAAATCTCTGATACCACTTGTAGGTCCACATGACTCATCTCAGATCGATCTCTTGACAGGACGTCTCGTTAACACGGAGTGTGGAATCCTACCGTATTAACGTTCGTATACTAAATGACGATAGAAACAACAGGTAAATAAACTTCTCTTTGTATTCCACAAAACACAGAGTTTACAGATTCACAGAATACACTCGTTCAAAGTCCCTATGCTCTCACTTGTCTGTTCTAAAGAGATTCTGTAAACTCTCTATTTATAGAGACACGCTCTGCAATATGCGAACTTGACAAGTTCCCTTCAAAGATGCTTAGGCAAACTTAACAAGTTCGCCTCTAACAGACTAGGCGAACTTATCAAGTTCGCCACTAGAAGAACTTGATCTATTACTTAGACAAAATCTATACAATTACATAAAAACATAAAGACAATAAGACCTAAACTATTACAAAGCTTTGGCATACATGCTATGTCCTAACAGTCATGCCCCAAGGGACCTACAAGGATGGAGGGCATCCCTTCCACTTTGAGCTCGAGGAGTCCACGATCTCCCCATCATAGCCGCCCCACACTAGGGAGGTTACCCATGAGGAGCGCCTTGATGACTTCTTGGATAATCTCCGAGCACATAGGGATGCATCCACTTTTCTGCAGTGAGAGCTCAGGAGCCGCTTGAGGACACTGGAGGATAGACGTAGACACCTTCAGGGTAACACCGATCACTTGGAGATGAGGGCCGACGTGGGTTGGCTGCTGATTACTATGGTTCGAGACAGTGTCGAGGCATTGGAGCAGAGGACTTTGGCTGCGGAGTTGGTGGCTGGAGCGAGTGTTGTTGTGGCTGGACTCGCTATGCTGCTTATTTTGTATTCCCACTTGTTTCATTAGACCTATTACGGGCGGGTTGTGCCCGTAGCATGTTATGTAGTTAAAACTTAGTATGGATGGTTTATGTAAAACTTATCTATTTTGAGTTCCTATGTTGGAACTATGTACTGGTTATGTTTTAACTATGTATGTCATGGTTATTTGCATTGATGTTGTTATATCCTTATGTCATGATTATGTCGTTATTCTCTATATAATGCTTGTTTCTTTTTTAAATTGTATGATTAGAAAAGAACACCATGGAACCTAAACGAAGGACGCCCCATGACACCACTGGTGAAAACAACATAACAATTTCCGTAGAGGTGGAGCAAATCATATCACAACGTGTGGCCGCCGCCATAGAGCAGTACGAGACCAATCAGAAAAACGGTGGAGGAAATAACAATGGCACAACAGGAGGTTCTAGAGATGCTTCGAGCAAGAAGTTCACCTATAAGGCCTTTCTATCCTGCAACCTTCGCAGCTTCAATGGTACCGAGGGTGCGGTAGGCCTAATGAGGTGGATTGAGAAAATGGAATCGGTGATTGATATCAGTGAATGCATCGCCGACTGCATGGTAAAGTATTCTACTTACATGCTCACTGACAAGGCATTAACCTGGTGGAATTCCCAAGTAAATACTTTTGGGAGACAGACAACATATCAGTTATCATGGGACGAACTAAAGCGTATGTATCAAGGAATACTGCCCTTGAAACGAATTACAGAAAACTAAGGCTGAGATGTGGAATTTACAAATGATCGGAGATGATGTGGCTGGTTACACCGACCGTTTCAATGAACTGGCAAATCTAGTGCCACACATGGTCACACCTGAACATAAGCGTGTCGAGAGGTATTTGTCGAGCCTTGCGCCTCAAATTCATAGCATGGTAACGTCATCAAACCCTGTGGATGCCAAGAGGGTTATAACTCTAGCATTCGGTCTAAGGGATGACTCTGTGAGTAACAGGTTATTCGGGAAGAAGGAGTTTGAGGAAGGTAAATCTGGGGAAAAGAGGAAATGGCTGGGAAAGCCAAGTGGCAAGTCTGGGAAATACGAGTTCAAGAAACAGGAAACTGTGAAGGCTTTTGTAGCCAACACGATGGAAAGAAAGGAATACCGTGGAACGATGTTGAGGTTTCATAAGTGTGGATATCACCATGGGGGTGGGTGCATCAAATGTGGAAAATGTGGTATGTTTGGACATACCACTCAGAATTGTCGAGCCATCACCGAGCTCACGGGCAAGGCTAAGCAAGGATGCTTTAAGTGTGGTGATCTGAAGCATTTCAAGAAGGATTGTCCAAAGTTGAAAAATTAGAACAACGCTCAGGCACTAGGGAGAGCATTTGGGATGAGTGCCGGGGACGCGCGACAAGATCTGAACATTGTCACTTGTACGTTCCCGATAAATAATCACTATGCCTCGGTACTTTTCGATTCGGGTGCGAATATGAGATTTGTGTCAAATGATTTTAAATCTTTACTCGGCATTAAGGTCAACAAACTAGATCATGGTTATACAATTGAATTAGAAAATGGCAAATTAATTAGAACATGAGAGGTCATTCAAGGTTGTACTTTATGTCTAGAAAACCATACATTTAGTATAGACCTTCTACCTGTTGATTTGGAAAGTTTTGACATCGTAATTGGAATGGATTGGTTATCGAAAAATCATGCCCAGATCGTATATTTCGAAAAGATTGTACGTATCCCAATTCCAAGTGGAGAAATTCTTTCAATTCAAGGCGAAAAGAGTGGAACAATGTTGAGAATGATAAATTGCATGAAAGCCTGTAAGTATCTATGCAAGGGTTATTGCGTATTCCTAGCTCACGTCGTCAAGAAGAAAACCAAGGAACGTCGACTTGAGGATATACCGATCATTAGGGATTACCCTGAGGTATTTCCCGAAGACTTACCTGGATTACCACCGCCGAGACAAGTCGAGTTACGAATCGACCTAGTACCAGGAGCCGCACCAGTTGCACGTTCGCCGTATCGTCTAGCACCTTCCGAGATGCAGGAATTATCAAGCCAACTGCAAGAGTTACTTGATAAAGGTTTCATAAGACCCAGTTTCTCACCCTGGGGAGCTCCGGTACTGTTCATAAAAAAAAGGATGGAACCTTTACAAAGTGTATTGATTATCAGGAGTTGAACAAACTTACAATTAAAAACCGGTATCCGCTTCCTCGAATAGATGACTTATTTGTTCATCTGCAAGGTTCCAACTTCTATTCT
Source organism: Smallanthus sonchifolius (assembly GCA_023525975.1). Lineage (NCBI taxonomy): Eukaryota > Viridiplantae > Streptophyta > Magnoliopsida > Asterales > Asteraceae > Smallanthus > Smallanthus sonchifolius. The sequence goes on along the minus strand of CM042033.1, from coordinate 53,857,394 downwards.
AAGATTGATTTATGATCTGGGTATCACCAATTGAGAATCCAGGAGGAAGATATACCAAAGATGGCTTTTAGGACTCGCTACGGTAACTACGAGTTTCTAGTTATGTCGTTTGGCTTGACAAATGCACCGGCAGTTTTCATTGATCTCATGAACCGCGTGTGCAAGCCATACCTGGATAAGTTCGTGATCATGTTTATTAATGACATATTAATATATTCACGGACCAAGGAGGATCATGAGCATCATCTGAGACTGATTTTGAATTGCTCAGGAATGAGAAGCTATATGCCAAATTCTCTAAGTGTGAATTTTGGATCCAAGAAGTTCATTTTCTTGGTCATGTCATCAATAAACGGGGTATTCACGTAGACCCGTCCAAGATTGAAGCTATCAAAAACTATGAAGCACCAAGAACCCTGACTGAGGTGCGCCAATTTCTTGGTATACTATCGGCGATTCATTGAGAATTTTTCAAAAATATCCCTACCTTTAACCACGTTAACCTAGAAAGACAAAAAGTTTGTTTGGATCGATAAGCATGAATCAGCTTTTCAATTGCTAAAGTAGAAGCTTTACAGTGCACCAATCCTGTCCCTTCCCGAGGGAACCAACAATTTCGTCGTATAATGTGACGCATCACATCAAGGACTGGGATGTGTGCTGTTGCAGAAGGATAAAGTCATAGCTTATGCATCCAGGCAGTTAAAGGTCCGTGAGAAAAATTATACGACTCACGATTTGGAATTGGGTGCTGTCGTGTTCGCACTCAAGATTTGGAGACATTACTTATATGGTACAAAATGTACTATCTTTACAGATCATAAGAGTCTCCAGCACATCTTTAATCAGAAAGAACTCAACATGAGGCAACGCCATTGGGTAGAACTACTTAATGATTACGACTGTGATATCAAGTATCACCCAGGTAAGGCAAATGTTGTGGCAGACGCCTTGAGTAGTAAGGAACAAGTCAAAAATCTTCGTGTTCGTGCCCTAGGATTGACAATTCATACGAGCCTCACTACTCGAATCCGAATGGCACAACAAGAGGCACTTAAGGAAGAGAACGTTCAAAATGAGGCTCTACGAGGAATGATCAAATAATTGTAGCCTAAGCCATATGACACTCTACACTAAATGGATAGAATTTGGGTACCATGTACTAGTAACCTACGGGAGTTGGTTATGGACGATGCCCACAAGTCCGGATACTCCATTCACCCGGGATCGGATAAAATGTATATGGATCTCAAGGAACTCTATTGGTGGCCAAATATGAAAGGAGAGACGGCTATCTATGTTGGCAAGTGTCTAACATGTTCAAAGGTAAAGGCAGAACATCAGAAGCCATATGGGTTATTACAACAACCCGAGATTCCTCAATGGAAATGGGAACAGATTTCCATGGATTTCATCACAAAACTACCCAGAATGTCTAACGGCTATGATACTATATGGGTAATCGTTGATCACTTGACGAAATCCGCTCATTTTCTGCCCATCAAAGAAACGGATAAAACCGAGAAACTTGCAAGGCTATATATCAAGGAAATTTTGTCTAGGCATGGGGTACCAATCTCTATTATCTCTTATAGAGACAGCCGATTCGTGTCAAGAATCTGGCAGTCATTAAAAGAAGCCTTGGGCACCCGCCTAGACATGAGCACATCATATCACCCACAAACAGACGGCCAAAGTGAAAGGACCATTCAAACTTTAGAAGATATGCTTCGTGCGTGTGTAATCAATTTCAGAGGAAATTAGGATACTCATTTACCGTTCGCCGAGTTTTCATATAATAACAGTTACCATAGCAGCATTGAAGCCGCTCTGTTTGAGGCTTTATATGGTTATAAATGGCGTTCACCGCTATGTTGGGCAGAGGTTGGCGACAAGCATTTAACTGGTCCTGAGATTATTCAGGAAACCATTGACAAGATTTTCAAAATCAAAGATCGTCTGAAAGCCTCCAGGGACAGACAAAAGAGTTACGCGGATAACAGAAGAAGACCATTGGAATTCCAAGTTGGGGATCGATTTATGTTAAAGGTCTCACCTTGGAAGGGAGTTGCAAGATTTGGAAACCGTGGCAAGCTTAACCCTAGGTACATCATGCCATTTGAATTTTTGGCTAAGGTTAGTCCCGTAGCCTATAAACTTAAGTTGCCACAAGAATTGAATATTCTACATGATACATTTCATGTGTCCAATCTCAAGAAGTGTTTATCAGACGAGACGTTGATTATACTGTCTAATGAGATCCACATAGATGACAAACTACACTTCATTGAGGAACCTATTGAGGTCACTGATTGGAAAGTCCAGAGAACAAGGCGTAGCCGTGTTAAATTGGTTAAGGTACGTTGGAAATCGAAGCGTGGCTCTGAGTATTCATGGGAACTCGAAGCGAGGATCAAATGAAAGCCAAGTACCTGTCCTTGTTCAAGAATACATCGATTCGAGATGACACTGACTGAATTTCAGGACGAAACTCTATTTAACACGGGGAGAATGTGACATCCAGTATTTCAGGACATTATCTATATCCATTTAAAACCCGCTCATATTGCATATTTCCTGATACATTTATGTTTGACAAAGTATTGTCATAAGGCTAGCAAGGGAAAAACAAGTTGTGCCAAAAACAATTTAGTAATTTTGGGAATTACTGGATCATAAATTTATTTAACCCGCAGTGTACAGTCATTAATGATTTACAATTTAAATACATACACGTGAAGTCTAGAAACATGTTTTGATATAAAATATATATTGGTGATAATAATCTATATTGATTGATACGAAAATAATTGGTTCACACAGCCCGTGATTAATCTTTATATTAGGACATGCATAAACGTAGTAAATTGTTAACTATGTCGGAGTACAACTAGTAAATGTCTAGACTAGTTAAAAAGTATACAAAATATATAAGGATTTTGATCACTAAAAGTTCATACAGTGAGAACTATATCACGGGAGCACCTACCGGGATGACACCACCTTAAAATTTACTAACTAACAATTGAATTGTAACTAGCGATTAGACAACACCCAACCCCCCCCCCCTTGCACCCTTTTCGGCAAAGAAAGAGGGGTGGATCAACCACCCCACCACCAACCTGTCATACACCACCTCTCTTTACATAGGATTACTATACCACTTCAAGTGTTGTTACAAGTAAAGATCCCATCCATCATAATTAGTAATCATGATGATTACTAACACACTCAAACTCTCACTCTCTCCCTTGATATATACGGCCACCAAACACACATACACACACTTCACAATTCAAAGTTCAACCTCCTAGAGAACTTATATAGAGAATTAGAGAAGATTCAAGGAGTCTTGGAGGTTTAAAGGAGTCGGTTTGACTAGCAACTCAAGCCATCACCATCTTCTACTCGTGTTCTTCTCCTAGCTTGTCTAGCGGTATGAAACCGACACCAAACTCTAGTTTCCATTTATAAAAATTAGTTATTCACCCCAAAAGAAAAAGTGTTATAAAAGTTCCATGATTTTTATAAAGATTAAACTTAAAATAACTTGAAAGTTCAAGTATGGTGATTAAATTTATATATAGGCCGAAAATTGCAAGATGTATATGATGATGTATAGTTTGTAGTTTAAAACATGTTTTGTGATATTGGTAGAGAAATATGCATGATCATTAATTGATAAAGTTAAGTTGTATATATATATACGCATATGGAAACCGTGATATATGTGTATGTATGTAACATTTAGGGTTTTCCCATGTTTTAAATTTGTGCAATTACATTATTTCAATTTTAGTTCATGATCATTTCAACTTATTATATTACAAGTTGTGCAATTATTATACAAAATCACTATGGTTTTATATAATATATCTACAATACACATATTTAATTAATTTAATTAAGGAATTAAATTTCATTATGATTGCATATAATATGGTTAGGTAGAAATGCATTACAAAGTATTTTTTTTTTTTAAATGAAATATTTGTTTAAAGCCCTACCCTTTTATAAACACATAAAGTATATGTGTGTTATTTATTTAAAAATCCAAATAATATATATATATATATATATATATATTTTCATAAATTATTAGTAAACGATATCAATAAATTCCTAGTTTTAAAAAAATATATGTATGTTAGATTATTATATAAAAGGTTACAAACTTATGAATCTAATATTATAAATTTTATAAATTTATTTATATAAACAACAAAAAGGTTAAAGAAAATAAGTTTAGTTTGAACCCCTTGAGTACATTGAACCCCTCAATTTGAACCCTTTGTTTGATTTTGAACCCACTCCATGCAAGTTTGACTTTTGAAAGTCAAACCGAACCAAACCTCACAAATTCGTTCATGAAATCCTTGAATTCGAGTGTCAAAACTGTAATCAATCTTCTCGAAACATTCGTGCGACTGTTAGGATCGTCCATAACGAACCAATTACATCTGAAATCAAAGAATTTGAGTTTAATCGTCACATAACCGAACCCAATCAAACTTGTAATCAATTCGTACGTTATACCTGAAATTGGCCGATAAAATCGAAGCCACACCTTCATAACACTCACTATAATCTTTCTAAACACCTGATAGCATCGCATTCCACCTACAAAGCCCTACCAAGTTCGTAGATCGCCGATTCGGACGTCCCTACCGTTCGTCCTCCGAGCGTAATTTATTCAAGGTAATTTTGGTGTCATTAGATTCGTCTCAACCCCCTGATCAAAAGCCCTATGATCTACCGATCGATCGCTGCGAAATCTGGACAATGTGGATGGCTAGGGTTTGGGTTACGGGTTGGGGAAGAAGTTGAGTAGGGGGATAGATGTTAAAAGAAATGTGCATTAGTTTATAAGCAAGGCATACGCCCAGAGCAACCGGTTAAGTCATTAGTCCCACGCAACAAAGGTCGCGGGTTCGAGTCCAGCCCCGCACCTTTTTGTGCGTGAATCGGTTCTAAAACCCGGCCCCCACGCGGGTACGGGTTATCAATTTATGGGCCGGCCTTTTAAACACTAGACCTTCCTGGTCTAGTGGTTGCGCATTTGTGATTTCACGGTGGCGACCCGGGTTCGAGTCCCTGGTCCATTTTTAATTGTAATACATTTTTAAAAACTATTTTTAATCTAATTTTTCTTTTAAAAATTATTTTACAAACCTCCCAAGGCTCAAAAATACTTTATTAACCAAATTATTAACCTAACAATTTTAAACAATTATTTACTCGATTTAGAGATATAAAAAAACTAATAAATTTAAAACCCTTATGAGTTATTTCTCTTACCCAATTATTTTATACAACTCATTTTTTTATTATTTAGTTTATTTAATAAAGAGTTAATTTAACTATTTTAATTTAATGAAATACTTTAACTTATCTATATATTCAAGTAAATATTATTTAAACTTTAAGTAGACAAATTAATTATTCATACACATATATTCATGTCCTTATTAAACAAACACATATTTACAATAAATAAATACACGTCATTCGATCTAGCCCAATTCCCTTATACATTAGTCTTTTGAGCATGTCATTGATACATATATAAATTCAAACATAGGTTAACCTGGCGGTTAGTTAAACAACTTGAGCAACTACTTGTACTTGTGAATTCAAGCTACAAATCCAATGTGAGTTTATATAGCCTCTTTTTCACTTTTACATCTTTGGGGTGAAACATAATTACATTCAAACTATTTGCAATTATTACAATTCAAACATTATGATTGTATGTGCAATTTGTGCCTTATGCTTGAACACTATTAGTGCAAACTACATTTACATACTTTTGTGCATAGTGTAAGTGCAATCATTAACTCAGTACAAGCCGACGGTATACAATGATAGATCTATTGAGTCTGACCAACCCACCCGATTAGGGTGATTGTTGCTGAAAACATTTAAAGATAACTGATGTGTTATGCCTAGTAGTCACAAGGTTTGATTGTGTGCCTTAGTTTTATCTATAGTGATTCTCCATAATTGCCTTATTAAACCATGATATCATATGAATTGTATACGAAATTTGATGACACTTGTTATGCTAAAACCTATGTATGCTCACCAACTATTTTTGTTGACTCTGTTTTCATCATGTTTCAGATGCCAATAATTGAGAGTTATGTTCAAGATACAACACATAGGATTTGCAAGACCTAGTTAATCAATTAAACTTTGTTTTAAGTACTTTATTTCTTGCTTGTCCTTGTTTTTGATGAAACAGTTGTTATGAATTTGAATTTAATGAAATATGCAACTTTAGTTTGATCATGTGCTTATGAACAGTGTATACGTCCGCCCCGACATATTCCGCCATCGGTTGGGGTGTGACAATGTATATATATGTATGTAGTTGTCAAGTTGTTTATTTAGAAACATGATCAAATGTATATATACATGAAATAACGAAATGTATTCATACGTTGAAAATAGATCATGGAAAATCTTAGATAAAACATTTAAAGGATTTGGAACTTGCAAATTATAGTTATGTGTTAAACATGAAACTTGTTATGATGAGAATGTTTAGAACATTTGGTAAATATATAAAGCATACATGCATGATATAAACCGTATGTGAATCTATATGCATGAAACTTGAAAACGTTCGGTTAAAAATACATATTTGTGACACATCGAAAAACATATTTAAGCATATGTAGAAATGTTGAAATACTTGTGTGCATGTTTTGGTAAAAATAAATGCATGATGAACGTAAACAAATTAATAAATATTGTTCGAAATTTATGTGTTTGCATGTAACGTAGAAACAGGATGTATACTGATGTAGTACGAAGCACACATCTTTTATCCTATTATTTTCGTGCGTTTTCACTTAGTTTTATGTTTGTTTTGAGTCATTTTTGAATACTATTGAGTCTGTTTTATGTCTACAGGTGCTCATGAAGATTACAAGTCAAATCATGAAGAAACCGAGCAAGAGAAGAAAGCCCAAAGTTCAAAAGCAAGAAATGGTGAGTTTTAGTATCTCGCGGTACGCGAGAGAGAGAGATATACAAGCCTCGTGGTATGCGAGGAAAAAGAAATCCGACCGCGACTAAATTGCCCCTCGCGGTACGAGAGGAAACATGCCCAGTCTCTCGCGGTACGCGAGAGACCCGTATTCCATGAAAAACCCTAAATCAACTTTTAATAGGATTCAAATGCCATTATTCAAGATATTTCAAATTATTGCCGTCTAGAGAGGGTTCAGAGGTGATTTTGGGTGATTGGAGGAGGAATCAAGTGTAAAGATCAAAGCTTTGGAGTCCGGGTTCGTTTGATTTACGTTTTCGGTTTCAAGATTGAAACTTTCTTCTTGAATTCTGTGTTTGAAACCGTGGTTTATGTTTATACTTCTGTTCTAGTTGTTTTGAGCATGATCCTAGGCTAAAACATTGATACTGCCTAGGGCTTTATGATGATTTACTTGTTAAAGTTGTGATTTTTATCGGTTTTTGGATTCGATTAATGGTTTAATGATTTTGTAAAGAATCTTGAGTTAATAATTATGATGTTTCTATATGCTTAAATCTGATGTATGATTGATTATGATTCCTTACGTTGATTGTGGATGTCTTCCAGTTTGATTTGCATATCTAGGTCATAGAATTTAGGGCTTGTGATTGTTTGTGTGGTTTGCTAGAAGTAGTAGCTATAGGAGTTGTTAGTGAATGTTATTTAGATCTGATTGTGTATCCTGTCTCAATACCCGAGAAGTGAGAGATAGTCGTTTAGTCTTCGTCATTAGGAATCCGAGTGTCAACTGTCTGAGAGGAAGTTTGTTTAGGTGTCTAGTGATTGCTGCTATTCTGAGTCATAGTTCTTATCTTGAGATTACCCTGTGCATCTTCGATGTATTATGGACAGTGAGACTGAAAGGTGATCTGTCTTTTGGGTACTTTATCATTGTTGGATAGACCGAAAGGTAATCCACTATCTGGTGAGTTATTACATCTTTAGGTTCCTTAGTTGGTGACACCCTGAGAATGATTAGGGATCCACTAGGTAGTCTAGAGTTGTTTCCTTAGAAATCTAGATCCATCATAGTTTCCAGAACCGGTTGAAGTTGTGCTTTGCAGGTAGCATTCCGACCTAGGTAGTATTCTTCCCATCTATGATATTTCCTTAGTTCTTCATCTTGATAGCTTGCGTCGATCTTGTTTTCTGCATTAGTAGTTAATCTTTAGTGTAGTTAACCCCCCAACCAAATCATTCATTAGTCTGAGTCAGAGTCTAGTATTAGTATTCAATGTCTCTAGGGTTCGATAACTCGGTTTACCATTAAGTTGTGGTAAACTCGATAGGTATACTTTCCTGTCAGTGCGTTTTAGTTTAAGGTACTCCATTTATTAGTTTTATAGACCGTCTGGGCGACATCAAGTTTTTGGCGCCGTTGCCGGGGACACTTAGCAATAGCAATATTAACTTTGACTAGTTCTTTGTTTGATTTTTGGTTTATTTTATTTCTTTTCTTTTGAGTCTTGTTTGTGTGCTTATCTTACGTGCTATTTGTGTGTCCAATTTAGAATCGATTCTTTCTATCTTTGAGTCTTTATCTCTTCCCTTCTAATGTCTTTTTGTTTATGCACAATAATCGTTCGCAGGGGTCACCACCTTATTCAGCTTTTCCAGAGCCCGAACAATAGCTACACGAGTGCACCCGCGACTTTCGGGAGCGTTTGAAGGAGCTGTGCAAATCCCAGGTACGTTCTACTAGCCCAATTCCATTTCCTATCATGTGCGACGCTGACCCACTAGCGAGGCGTACCGTGCGCCAGAGGGCCAGTGACGGGGTCACTGGGGCGAGATCTTCGATCACACACCCCGCTATTCCGAACACCAATACATGGCAGATCCCGTCACATGTCATGAGTACGATCACTCATGCCACTCAGTTTCATGGCCTTGAGGATGAGGACGCATCCGGAAACCTGTCCTGCTTCACGCGCATATGTGATACCTTCAATATCACGAGTGTGTCTAAGGACGCTATCTATTTGCGTCTCTTCCCATTCTTGCTCTTTGGGCGTGCATCCACTTGGCTTGACACCCTCCTCGAAAATTCTGTCACCACATGGGAGGATCTGCAAGCCAAGTTCTTCAAGAAATGCTATCCACCTTCCAGGGCCGCTCGCCTTAGGGACCAGATCCATTCATTCCGAATGGACCCTGACGAGCCTTATCACTTGGCATGGGAGAGGTAAACACATTGTTGAACCAATGTCCCCAGCATCGTCTATCTGACTGGGCGATAGTGGAGAAGTTCTATAATGGCCTTACCCTTGAGAAGCAGCAAATGTTCAACACAACTGCGGAAGGCTATATCATGGACATACTAGAGCCAGATGAGTGCGAGGAGATGTTCGAGAGCTTTGCTATGGCAGAACAACAGCAGCCATCTACTAGGACTTCCATTCCTAGTGCTAGGACATCCGCCTCTTCTCCTAGAGGTGTGCATTAGATCAACCCTGATACTAGGGTGGCTGCTGCACTCGCAGCTATGGCGAATGAGATCAAGGAGCTGAAGCTCATTGCTCAATGGTGTGAGGTGTGTAGGGGAGGCCACGACACCAGGGACTGCCCCGTCAGTCGATCAGGTGAGCTTTGCGGGCAACCAGAACTGAAGGTAAAATAATTATAATAATTCTTTTGGCTCGGGATGGAGATCTGGAAACAACACCCTGGGTTTAATACCTGCTCTAACCAGTATGGGGGAGCTGAAGCAGGAGCGAGTTCGGGAAGCAGTTTCAGTACAAGGAAGATTGAAAAGATGATAGAGAATCAGACACAGATGTTTGCCTATTTAGTCCAGCAGGGCAGGGACGCTAAGCAAAGACCGGATGCCCATGACACGTTATTGAAGATTCAGCAGTCGGTATTCCAGGACTTGCAGCGCACGGTAGGAGACATCGCTAAGAGCTTGATAGCTAGATAGGGAGGTCCGTCTTCAGGCACCAACGATTCAGTGATGGCTGTGTCGATCGGCAGTCAAAGAGAAGAGGAGGAAGCCTCCTGCAGCACGGCTCGTTATATTCAGTCGAAGGAAGAAGTGAGGAAGATAGACTAGAGGGCTCGCTTTGATGCGATCGATGCTAGGATCTTAGAGGAGCCCGAGTCGGCTGAGGTGAAGGAATCAGGGACACCAGTGAATGCTTTGTCGACTAGGAGTAGAAGATCAGAGGAGAAGGAGAGCCCATCGGTAGAAGAAGAAGAGCCGGTGGACGAGGAGATAGAGATGGAGAAGCCTGCCGAGAAGGCAGAGGAGAAGAAGAGTGGGGGTGAGATTAAGACCCCCGAGATTGACTTAAGTCATGTTCCCTATCCAGCGCGCTTGCTGCCACATAAACACACTAGGGAATATGGTCACTTCCTTGATATGTTTAAACAACTCAAGATCAATCTCCCGTTCATAGAGGATCTGCAGCATATGCCAAATTATGGCAAGTTCCTAAAAGATCTTCTTTCCAACAAAAAGAAGCTGTAGGGGATCTTTGAAGTCTCACTTAGTGTGCAATGTTCTGTAGTGGTTCAGAATAAACTGTCAGAGAAAATGGGGCATTCGGGTCGTCTCACGATCCCGTGTCTGCTTGGCGGTTTGCATCTAAACCACGCGTTGGCTGACCTAGGTGCTAGCATCAATCTGATGCCATACTCTATCTACATGCAACTAGATTTAGGTGAACCGCAGCCGACGCGCATGAGCATATCCTTGGCTGACCGTTCAGTCAAGCATCCACGGGGAATTGTAAAGAATCTTCTAGTGAAAGTAAGCAAATTTGTTTTCCCCGTTTAGTTTGTCATCCTAGACATGGATGTTGATGATAGAGTCCCACTCATCCTAGGGCGCCCGTTCCTACGTACTGCCAAAGCAATGCTCGATGTCTTTGACAGGAAACTCACACTTCGTGTGGGGGACGAGTCGAACACATTCGATGCTACAAAGTCCGTGAAGGATGTTGGCAAACAAAGCCACTCCATGTGCATGATCGATGCCTTCATGGACGAAAATCGGGACTCTAATCCAGTAGAGGATGTCGTTGATAGTGATATAGGAGGAATGATAGAGGACCTGCCGGATTCGCTTAAGGTATTTGAAAAGAATTTGGTAGGGTCCCGTTTTTAAGTGCTGGCAGTGATGATTACAGTTTGAGTGAAATTTTAGCACAAGTGGAGAAGACAGTCTGTGAAACACCAAAGGTTGAGGTTTTAGAGTTCACATCATTAGAACCACATGTGCCAGAGCCCTCACCCGCCATTAGTGTCCATGTTGAGAGGAGAATTATAAAGTTGAGTTCTAGTGCTAGTGCCCATAGGTCTAGGCCACCCCGTAAGAAACTTCGAGCGTCGAGTGTCTCTTGTGATTTAGGGATAATGCAAACCTCAAGTGTGGGGATGTTCAGGGGTAATAAACTACTTGGTTATATGAGGCATGTTATCCTTGGGCCGGGTAGATTTAAATTATGGTGGAAATACCTGAGAGATAGTGATAAGAGATATTCATAGGTCGATAATCGTTTGTTGAGGATTTGGAGAGCCGGGAGACTGCATAGGATGAAGGCGGTTCCGGTTAGGATCAAAGAGAAGCCTCCTGATAGGCTTGTTTGAGTCTCGGGCAAGTGCCCGGGATGTAGAGTTTGTGTGCATTCGTTGGTTTGAGTCTGTGTCAATTTTTGTGTTTTTTGGTATGTGTGTTTTGTTTGTGTATGTTTTTGTAAGGATTCACGCTTGATTCGGTGAGGAAAATCATCAGGAATGAAGTTCCAGGTATTTTTACATTTGTTTTTATGCTTGGAACAAGTTTTTATTGAATTTGGGTGAAAAGAAGTTAAGGGGTGAATAATTTTCTAAGTATAAAAACCCCTTAACTTTCTGTCACCAGGGGTCCCCCGCGGTACGCGAGGATTTGTGTGTGATTTCTCGCGGTACGCGAGAGACAAAAGACAAGGCCGGCTTAAATGCCACTTCCCCGCGGTACACGAGGAGTGGCCGCCTGTTCTTCGCAATACGCGGGGCCCGTCCTCGATTTGCCTTTCTTCCTTGTTTTCCCATTGTATCCCTCACCCGCATCTACCACCACTCCCACTACTATCATCACCACAATCAAATCACATCACTTCCATCCATCACTTCCATCCATCATCATTACCGCATCAATCTGATGCCATATCATATCCGCCGACCACCATCACCATGGGGAACAAGAGAACCGTTCATGACCGATGATCTAATTTTTTAGTGGCTTTCATGTCTATGTATTAGCCACTCATCGAGTACGTTTCTCTGCTATCTATCTTGAGTCTTAGTGAGTCAGTTGAGTCTTTTATTTTTAATTTGACTCAGTTTGATGTTGCGGGTATTGTGTGAGTTTATTTTGCATCTGTACATCATTCAGTCCGTACTCATTCTCCATTCGGATGGAATTGATCCTGATCTTATTGAGCAACCTGACAGTAAATTGTGCAACCACGACCGAAATGCTATACGGTGCACATAGGACGAACGAAGCAGGATTTTCATTCTAGAGCATATCAATACCAGTAAGTCACTTCCTGTTTTATTTTTTTATTTTTATTTTTAGTTGTTTCTTACTTCACATTGAGGATAATGCGTCTTTCAAGTGTGGGGATATGAGTGTTTAGTTTGTTTTCATTATAAAAATTAAAAAATTTAATTTTTTTAAATGTCCTTGGAAAGTTTTGCATTATACTTGGAAAATGATAGTACAACTGAATCTGCTTGTTTTTGTTTTAAAAGATTAAATAATTGAAAACACGTCTAATTAGTGATGTTTTTGTAGACCCATCTAGTTAGTAGAGATTAAATAGTCTGTTTGTGTTGTTTAGGAATTAATTGATTTAAATTCATGATATCTAGTGGGTATTCATCTTAGAGTGTCGGTAAAACTGAAGCTGTCAATATAGGGTGATAGGTACCACGTTAAGTTAAAATTTAGAGGTTTTTGAAATTTTGGCACACCACTCTCTTTTTATGAGAAAAAATCCGAGTTTCGATGGCGCCCGCATCCATAAATTCCATATTGTTGAGCTTATTTGTTTAGAATATTGAGTTTTGTCTATGTGTTACCCTCCGGGATGGCCACTTGGAGAAAACACCACTAAGTGATACTTATGTGCTTTATTGATGATGACTTAGTGTATGTGTTACCTTCCGGATAGTGACTTGGTTGAAACGCCTCTAGATGAAGTTTAATTTGCTTATTAATGCTCATATTTCATCCATTCATTCATGATTTCATCTAATTTCTAAAAACCTGTAAATTTTAGTTTAACATGGTGGGTGAAATCTATATGGTTTAATCCGTGCCGAGACATGACCGTGAGACGGGATTAGGTAGAGCTGTAACTTTTAAGTGTGAGTCACATAGGTTGATTGATAAATGTATAAAATGAATTAGAACACATAACGCGGGCTTGAAAGTTGGTGCTTGGGTTTAATCGGATAGAAATACTGATTATTGCTTTTTAACGCGTGAGTATGTTTGGAAAATTGGTAATTGATGTTTGTTGAGTTAGATCTGAGTTATGATTCCATTGCAGCTTTTTCGAGGACGAAAAAAGGTTAAGTGTGGGGATGTTTGATGTAATGCGATGCACAAATCTTTTATCCTATTGTGGTCATGCATTTTTACTTAGTTTTATGTTTTTTGAGTCGTTTTTGTATACTATTGAGTCTATGTTTTGTCTACAGGTGCTCGTGAAGATTTCAAGTCAAATCATGAAGAAACCGAGCAAGAGAAGAAAGCCCAAAGTTCAAAAGCAAGAAATGGTGAATCTTAGTCTCTCGCGGTACGTAAGAGAGAGATATACAAGCCTCGCGGTACGCGAGGAAAAGGAAATCCGGCCGCGACTAAATTGTCCCTCGCGGTACGCGAGGAAACATGCCCAGTCTCTCGCGGTACGCGAGAGACCCGTATTCCATGAAAAACCCTAAATCGACTTTTAATAGGATTCTAATGCCATTATTCAAGAGATTTCAAATTATTGCCGTCTAGAGAGGGTTCAGAGGTGATTTTGGGTGATTGGAGGAGGAATCAAGTGTAAAGATCAAAGCTTTGGAGTCCGGGTTCGTTTGATTTACGTTTTCGGTTTCAAGATTGAAACTTTCTTCTTGAATTCTGTGTTTGAAACCATGGTTTATGTTTATACTTCTGTTCTAGTTGTTTTGAGCTTGATCCTAGGCTAAAACATTGATACTGCCTAGGTCTTTATGATGATTACTTGTTAAAGTTGTGATTTTTATCGGTTTTTGGATTCGATTAATGGTTTAATGATTTTGTAAAGAATCTTGAGTTAATTATTATGATGTTTCTATATGCTTAAATCTGATGTATGATTGATTATGATTCCGTACGTTGATTGTGGATGTCTTCCAGTTTGATTTGCATATCTAGGCCATAGACTTTAGGGTTTGTGATTGTTTGTGTGGTTTGCTAGAAGTAGTAGCCATAGGAGTTGTGAGTGAATGTTATTTAGATCTGATTGTGTATCCTGTCTCAATACCCGAGAAGTGAGAGATAGTCGTTTAGTCTTCGTCATTAGGAATCCGAGTGTCAAATGTCTGAGAGGAAGTTGGTTTAGGTGTCTAGTGATTGCTGCTATTCTGAGTCATAGTTCTTATCTTGAGATTACCCCGTGCATCTTCGATGTATTGTGGACAGTGAGACTGAAAGGTGATCTGTCTTTTGGTACTTTATCATTGTTGGAGAGACCGAAAGGTAATCCACTATCTGGTGAGTTATTACATCTTTAGGTTCCTTAGTTGGTGACACCCTGAGAGTGATTAGGGATCCACTAGGTAGTCTAGAGTTGTTTCCTTAGAAACCCATATCCATTATAGTTTCCAGAACCGGTAGAAGTTGTGCTTTGCAAGTAGGATTCCGACCTAGGTAGTATTCTTCCCATCGCTGATATTTCCTTAGTTCTTTATCTTGATAGCTTGAGTCGATCTTGTTTTCTGCATTAGTAGTTAATCTTTAGTGTAGTTAACCCCCCAACCAAATCATTCATTAGTCCGTACCAGAGTCTAGTATTAGTATTCAATGTCTGTAGGGTTCGATAACTCGGTTTACCATTAAGCTGTGCTACACTCGATAGGTACACTTGGCTGTTAGTGTGGTTTAGTTTAAGGTACTCCATTTATTACTTAAGAGTATAGTTAAGTTTTTATTCATTAGTTTTATAGACCGTCTGGGCGACATCATATACGTATGTGGAACAATAAACATGCATAAGGTGAACTTGAACAATATTTATGAGTTTATATAATTATTTTTGAGAGATAAATATGTGTATATACGTGATAGTATTTTTGAAATATAATTTCATAACGTGAACCAATGTGTGAAACAACTATATGCTTAGACAAAAATAATATTCATTTTTGTGAACGTAATATGAGAATACATTATTTTCTCGGAAAATAAACAAACATCTAGACCGAAATAATAAATCATCAATGGGTCGTAACATGAGAACACTGTTTTTACTAAACAAATAAGTACTTAACGGGATTCGTTGAGTCGGGTGAACAACGTGCATTTAAGACGGGTAGTCTGAACACATGAGTACCCTTGTGTGATTAGGGTACGGATAGGTGAGGCCTATAGCTGCACACAAATATTTGCTAGCATACACCGATAACGAGGTGAGTTCACGACCCCTTTTAAGCTTTTTACTGTTTTGAGTAAACATCAGGGGAGAAACATACTTGAAATATTTTGATAACATGAATATTCTACTGTAACTCTTTGAGTTCACGGTCCCCTTTTAACTCTTTACTGTTTTATAAACATTGGGGGAAGAACATACTTGTAACTGTTTTCATATAATGAAAGAACAAATACCAGACCGTTATGTTTGCATGAGGAAACACATAGAGCGCTAAAAGTCCCTTGAACATCACTAACATTTGTAACCATTAGCTATGGACTTAGCCTATGATTCTATGAGTAGTACTATGGGGGTGACAGCCCCGGTCATGGTTAGTTGCGCTAACCGGTGACTCGAAGGGTCGAATGGTCGCATATTGTCTTATTCAGTTCTCGTGGTATAGCAAGGGAGGGGCATTCACCAGTCATGGTTTGGTTACGGTTTCATGTATTACATAATTATTTGTATCCCTAGCTAGTTTACAAATGGGGTATGTCGGTCTTTCATTCATGGTTCAATGCATTGGTATTTATTAAAGGTTTAATGCATTGGTTGGTTATTCATTTATTCAATGCATTGGTAATTTATTAAGGCTTTAATGGGTTGGTTGCTTACTCATTGTTCAATGCATTGGTTGCACACCCTAAACGTTTTGAAAACGCTGGATTAACAAGAATATTTAAACAAAACCTGTGAACTCACCAACCCCGTGTTAACACATTTTAAGTACATTTTTCAGGAAATTGAACGTGGTCACAAGATTAGCAGTGTAGGTTACATGCATGCATGATAGATACGACTTTTGGGGGATTTCTCTTGTATAACTCATAGTTTATGAGTCATACTTGCGAAATCTTGTCATTTTGTAAAATCAAACAACATTTTTGAGATGTAATACTTTAAACTTATTTATGTATCCAATTATCATGTATGTGTTTGCGGTAATCATATGCTTTGGAAACCAGTGAAAGAATGTGCAACGATAGAAGACACAGTGGTAGTCCTGCCAGACCCAACCCTCACGGCTTTTGAAAAATGGTCCTTTAACCCTGCCTTCCCCACGCAGACTATCACCCTCGAACATACGCTACCTCCCAAAATCCGAGCGCATCTCCAGGAGTTATTACGCGATAACATGGATGTGTTCGCTTTTCAACCTGCAGACATGACAGGGGTGCCGCGGGATACAGTTGAGCACGCCCTGAAAACCTACAAATCCGTTGAACCAGTGGTTCAAAAGCGGCGAAGTATGGCGCCAAAAAGGCACGCAGCTGTTGTAAAAGAAGTCAAAAAGTTGGTGGAAGCCAGGATCCTTAGCGAAGTACGATACCAAACATGGATCGCCAATCTAGTTATGGTTAAAAAATTAGACGGATCCTGGAGGATGTGTATAGATTATAAGGATTTGAACAAGGCATGTCCTAAAGATTTTTTATCCTTTACCCGAGATAGACTCTAAGGTCGACTCATTAGCCGTGTATCCCTATAAATGTTTCCTCGACACTTACATGGGATTCATCAGGTGCATATGGAACCAGAGGACGGAGATAAGACAGCTTTCCATACCGACATCGGGATCTTTTGTTACACCAAGAAGCTCTTCGGTCTTAAAAACGCGGGTGCCACCTACCAACGTCTTATGGATACTGTGTTTCAAGATTAGATAGGGAAAAACTTGGAGGTGTATGTAGACGATTTGGTAATTAAAAGCAAGAATGAAAAAATCATGCTCGCTGACATCTCAGAAACCTTGATTCGCTTGAAAAAGTTCAACATCAAATTAAAACCCAGGTAAATGCTCTTTTGGAATGGAGGAAGGAAAGTTTCTAGGGGTCATCGCCACGCGGGATGGCATCGGCGTTAACCCGGAAAAGGTAGGTGCAATTACGCGCATGGCTTCTCCCACGTCACTAAACGATACATATGAAGCCAAGGACCCCATTATGACCAAATATCTCGCCATGAGTAGAACATCCAAAAAAACTTCCAATTCTCGGAAGTTGTGCACATTCCCAGAAGCTAGAATAAGAAGGTAGATGCCTTAAGTAAACTCGCTTCGAATTTAAGTGATCAAGCTAGATCCATCAGTTAGAGGCCCTACAAAAGCTGTCCATCGACCTGGCAGAAGTAAATGCCACCAAATAGAACCCGACACTTGGATAACGCCAATACATAGCAACAGGAGCATTACCCACTGAGCGGGCCAAAAGAAATAATTTTCAAGCCAAAGCCGCTCAGTATACATTATTGGATGTGGTATTATACAGAAGATCTTTCTTGGGACCACTATTGGGCTGTGTGGACGAGGCGGAAGCCAACTATCTCATTAGAGAAATTCACTTAGGCATATGTGGCATTCACGCTGGTCCATGCGCCGTGGTTGTTAAAATAATGAATAAAGGATACTACTGGCCAGGTATGCACATGGAAGCCGTCAACGAGCTACGAAAATGTCATAGTTGCCAGCGCCATGCACCTATGATCCATAGACAAAAGAACGACTTGATCCCGGTAATAGCAGCATGGACTTTCCAGCGTTGAGGCATCGACATAGTGGGCCCATTCCCTGAAGCCCCGTGACGCGTAAAATTTCTGATTGTTGCCGTAGATTATTTTACCAAATGGGTGGAGGCAAAACCAGCAGCCACCATAAAATCATCTAGCATCAAAAAAATTGTATGGGAACACATTGTGTGTCGATTAGGCTTACCACTCTATTTGGTCAGTGATAATGGAAATCAATTTACAGACCGCATGATTAGAGAATGGTGCGTAGAACTACAAGTTAAACAAGTATTTACCTCGTAGCACACCTGTAGGGAAATGGACAAGTAGAAAGAATCAACCATAGTATAGTCACGGGTATTAAAACCCGCCTGGATAACGCAGGGACCTCCTGGCTAGAGGAACTGCCAAATGTCCTCCGGGCGCACCAGACCATGCCAAAAAGCAGTAATGGTGAAACGCCTTTCAGCCTCACGTATGGATCCGAGGCCATGATTCCCGCCGAGGTAGGCATTCCTACTGCACGAAGGGCAAACGCGCAGAATGTGGATAATAATGAGGAACTACGGCACAACCTGGATATGATAGAAATTCGCCGTGAAACGGCGGCCATCAATGAAAATAAGTACAAAAACAAAGTGGAAAAAGCATACAACAAGCACGTATTACAAAACGCCTTTAAATGTGACCTTTCAAAATTTTTGTTGTAATAATTGTCACATAAATATTAACATTCTATTTCAAATCATATACACGTATATTTAATCAAATTTATACAAATTGGCGTACAATTTATGTATTTTTAAAGTAAATTTTAAAAAATATTTTAAGGTTATAAACTATGTAAATTATGTTATTAAATTAAATAATTTATATAAATAAATCGATGGTTTTCAATTTTATTAAACTAACCATTTAAAAAGATGGATTTTTAAATAAAAACATAAGTTTTATAAATCTTATAAACTTAAATTTCATTTTAGTTTAAAAGAATTTAAGTTAAATAAACTTAATGATTTAAATAAATAATTTAATGCATTATTTCAAAAAGATAATTATTTAAAAAAGATTAGTTTTATTAAAGAAAGTGGATTTATAAAATATATAAGTATAAAATAAATTAATTGAAATTGAAAAAAAAAAAAAAGAATCTAATTAATTATTTAAATAAAAGTTCAGGGGTTATATTGTAATTAACCAAACTAAAAGGATTTAAAATTTAAAATCGTTGAGGGGCTGTTTCTGGTCAAATGAAACCACAGGGATTCATCCGTAATTAATTCAAGGACTAAATTAAAACAAGACCAAACTTCAGGGACTAAATCTGCCAAGTCCCAAATCGTGTTTCCGGTCACCCCCAACCATGGTCCGGCGGTCCGAAGCTTTCTCCGGCGAACACCCCGACAGGGCTGTTCCCTGCACCTCAACACCCGACAAAAGCTTCCCTGGACTCGTCTCTCCCACGCGAACGAAAGGCCCCGACCAATTGGTCTCCCCAACATACGGATCATCTAATCCGGTTGGTGGCCGAAAACCCACGCCACGATTTCGAGCCGACAGTCAACCTCCACGCGTGCTTGATAGCTCTTTAGCTTCGTCTCGTCCAGAAGAATGTCCAGACACCCTCAATTTCATATTTCATTATAAGGATTGGGCTACTCCATAAACGGCCATTTACGGACCTGTCCGAGCTCGCCACCCCCTCTCTGTCTAGTCTCCCTTTAAATTGAGGATACCACCGTGTTCGTGACATCCAGACGAAGCTCCCCAGCCCCCTTAGAAGTTCCAATTTGGACCAGAACCCGAGTTCAGTTGTGCGTTTTTTCGAAGTTTTGTTCCAACTTCTCGGACCACTTCGAGTCAGGTATTATCACCACATTTTGTTCCTTTACCTTCGTTTTACTAATGGCTAAGTAATGCATATCAATTTCCGAACAAATTCCGACAATTTCCGAGCAAACCAAAGTTCTCGGTGACTTGGTCTGCGAATTGCCGAGAACCAGCGACCAATTCGTGTAAGGGTTAAGTATTAAACATCACACACATAACCAGCGATGGGCGATAGCCCGGCTGGTTATGCGTGTGTGTGTTTGTGTCTCAGGTCGCGGGTTCGATCCCGGTTAGCCTACGGCCAAATTTTTTTTATTTATTTTTAATTCTGTTTTCATTTATTTATTTTATTTAATTATCCTAATACTCTTTTTATGCAATAAATACTAAAACGAGTCGGTTTACTCGTTCGTTTATTTTAAAATCAATTAAACTATATTTTTATAAACCATCCCATTTATTTTATATATATATAAACTTATTAAAATACATTATAATATATATAAAATATCACATACTTTTATAAATCTTGCAATATTTATATAAACTTAATTAATTACATTTTTAGACATAAAATATCTTATATTTTTATAAATCTTGTAATATTTTTTATAAACTTACTTAATTACATTTTTAGATATAAAATGCCCATATTTATATAAATCTTGTAATATCTTTATAAACTTATTTAATTACATTTTAGTTATAAAATGTCCTATATTTTTTTTTAAATCTTGTAATATCTTTATAAACTCACTTAATTACATTTTTAAATATAAAATGTTCTATATTTTTTTATAAATCTTGTAACATTTTATAAACTTATTAAAATACATGTAATATATAAAATGTCTCATTATTTTTATATGAACCTAGCAATAATTTTAATAAACATGTTAAAATAAATTTTAATATATAAAACATCAACATAATTAATCAAATAAAGACTTATCTTTTTATTTATTATTATTGTTAAATACATAATGATTAATTATTTAAAAATGTAAAATTTTATAAGTCAAAGTTTTACAAAATCATATTCATTTTCTACCACATTTTATATTACGGATATTATTATAAAACCTATACTCATTTAAATACGAATACGCACATACATATAAACATACAATAATACCCATTTGTCTACATAGGGTATCAACGTGCTTAGGCTTCCACATACTTATCACCTACACGCGTGGAAAAATACCCGCTTGCAAGGTGAGTTACATAGCCCCTATTTTTACATTTTTATACGTTTTGGGGTGAAACATTATACATGCTACTCACATTGTTTGTACGTGTTATACATGAGACTATATGCTTATTCTTTGGATGTACATACATTTAAACACAAGACAACCAACTGTAATATTGATAGATCTATTGTGCCTGACCAGCCCACCCGGTTAGGGTGTTTATTACTGCATACTCGGATATAACCGCGTGTTATATTCAATCATACCGGATATAGTGGGTAACTATATTCAAGCATACCGGACTTAGCTGTTGTGCTCTGTTCAAGCGCGTCAAACTCGGTTTGAATTGTGATTTAAATAAATGTTACATCCTATGCTATGTTTAACAAGATAAACAATGAGTTGCAAAACGATTTACACTACTATTTACTAGATTTACTAAACCTATGTACTCACCAACTTTTTAGTTGACACTTGATTTAAATAATGTTTCAGGTTTGGATATGTGACTACTTGCCGAAGGTTTCTCCACTTAAGGAACATGGACCTAGTTAAATAAATCAATGTTTTGAACTAGACTAGGTTATTTGGAATGTATTGTATTTGGATCTTGTTGTCTTTAAATTAAATTAATGAATTATGCAACCTTTAGTTATCATGTGCTTTTGAACAATCATCACATTGTCCGCCTCGATGATTCCGCCATCGGTCGGGGTGTGACAGATTGGTATCAGAGCCATGGTTATAGGGAATTAGGTTATTAGACACAATGACCTAGACTATAACCCTAGGACTCCCTTTTATGTGTTATGTGCTAAATGATAAATTGCTATATGAATTATTTGTAGTTAGGTATTATTTGAATTTTCCCGAGTTTGGTACATGAGACTTATACACATACATACGAGACTTTGATACATGATACATACTTTACATACACATTTGACAAGCAAACTTATGCAAACAAATACACTACTTATCCTTGTCCATACTCTCTCCTAATCCTTATAAATTGCAACATTCCTACACATTTTATATTCATAGACTCTCAAATCTATTAAATTTTGAAAATCTCGTCAACGACTTAATTTCCTGAAACCAGTAAAAGACACGTGCAATCTGGAAGGGTGACACCTGTACATTGGGTTTTCTGTCTAGGAAAGCATTTCGTATAAATCCAAATAAACGGACCCGTATGCTTTCCTGGGAATTCCTGAAGTGAGTGTTTACCTATAGGCTAAAGCATGTCTCTTTGAGAGTTTCGGGGAATTACTTAACGTTGATAAGTCAGTGTATTCGCAAGGATACAATCCGAATTTGAACTCAAAATCTGGGGACATTATAGCAAAATAGGAAAAAAAAAAAAACTAGACGAACATGCAAAACAAATCATTATTACGGGTGCACACGTAATAACAATTTGTAGTGCATGCAAGTCCCGGCAATTCCTGTTACGCGAATAATGATCTATAACATCATGTTCTATCCGGAATAGATGACTTAGTTTTCCCCATCAACCTAGAATAAATACACATGCACTGGCACGCGTCATGATGAATCCCGTTTTTCTGCTTACACTATTTCCCGCTATAACTCATATATATCCATCGTATCTAAAATATCATTGTCTTTTCTTATGGTGTTAGAATGCCTCCTCGACATACTAACTCTAGCAACTCCAACGTTGACCTTGCTGCACTACTTACTCAACTAGTAGGCCAAATGATCCAAGCTAACAACAATGGTAATGGGTCTAATACGCAAGGGAAGGGTGCAAACCCACCATACTGCACATTCAAGCATTTCAATTCTTGCAACCCCACCAAATTCTTCGGGACGGAGGGTGCTACTGGCCTTCTTCAATGGTTTGAAAGTATGGAGAGTACCTTCCTAAACAGCGATTGTCCCGACAACCTCAAAGTCCGTTATGCTTCCAGCGTCTTCCAAAAACGAGCACTCACCTGGTGGAACGGTGAGAAACGTACTCGAGGCAACGAATCCACTATGTCCTTGTCTTGGGACGAAATGAAACGAATCATGACTGACGAGTTCTGTCCTCGCAACGAAATGAGGAAGCTCGAAGCTGAATTTTGGGATCTCACCCAAGATAGCGGAGAGAATTTAGCTTACACCACTCGTTTTCAAGAACTAAGTCTGCTCGTGCCCCACATGGTTACTCCCTTAGCGCGGGGAATTGAGAAATACATAGGTGGACTGCCTATGCCGCTCCAAGACACCGTATTGGGAAGTAATCCCTCCACTCTCGAAGACGCTATCCGTTTGTCTGCTGTGTTGACTGACAATCATGTCAAAGCAAGTACCTTATCTAGGAAGGGTACCAAGAAAGTGGTCGACAAAGCTGCTACTTCCGTGTCCGACAAAGACAAAGAGCCCGAATCTTCCCGTCATGATAGGAAGCGTAAGGCCCAAAACTTTGCGGCCATCATTCCTGCCGTACCTGTGACCCAAGTTACTCCTGCGGGTCAAATTCCGAGAAACTATGTAGGTTCATTTCCCCAATGCCCTACTTGCAAGTATCACCATGCCCCGCATGCTGCATGCCGTCTATGCTCAAAATGTGGATGCTATGGACACGTTGTTACTACTTGCCGTGCTCGCACTATCGTTAATCAAGCTACTCAAGGCAATCATCCAATGCCTCTCGCTATCACCTATGGACGGGCCTGTTACGAATGTGGAGACCCAAACCACTTTCGGAACCAATGTCCAAGACTTCAAAATCAAGGTGGTCCTCGTGGACGAGCCTTTAATATAAATACTAACAAGACTCCGGCCAATGACGACACTGTCAACGGTACGTCCCTTGTTCTCTATCTTTATACATCCGTTTTATTCAATATTCAAAATTGTGTCTCTTGCTCTTAACCATCTATTTGCTAAACAACCAATCAATTTTGATAACTCGTATATCATGGTAATAGCGGATGGGAAATCCATTGCTATAAATTCTAAAATCCGTGATTGCATATAACAGCTATCTCATTCCTATACTTTCGCGAAACAAATCTATTATGTTTAAATTTAGTCATACAACTTGCTAGCTCTGTTAAAGTCTACTTGAATTGTTGAAGTTCTAAATCCTAGTAATTATGCACGGGGAATCCCCGGTATATCAAAGGGGTGGTGGGTTAGCCGCTGGTACACCCTATACATAAACCCACTTGATATAACGAGTATAAACCATGCATAAGTACTAGGAAGAGGATCGGTTCTTGAATTGTTAGACATATTTGTGCTATGAAACCACTCATAGACGTGATAACATTTATAAATTGCACGCATTTCATTGTACAATTTTCAATTGAGAAAGGTGATTTGATTAAAATGATCAAATCCTAGTAATTATGCACGGGAGATCCCCAGTATATCAAAGGGGTGGTGGGTTAGCCGCTGGTACACCCTATACATAAACCCACTTGATATAACGAGTATAAACCGTGCATAAGTACTAAGAGGAGGACCGGATTTTAGAAAATGTTTTTGCAAAACTTGAAAATATGAACACCCGTGAGATGGAGTTTTAAAGGAAAATGCCATGTCACAAAGTGATTGGCACCAATATTGTTAAATCTGAGTTCTAGTAGTTTACATTCATGCGTTGTATGAGCAATGGTATGCATAAATCTCCTTATACTATTAGAGCAATTAGTTGAAAACTCGACTCGAATTAGCATCGTCATCCGTCATCATACGATATTTCCCCGCTGAATATTTCTCTTGTGAAGTAATTCCATCCTAAACCTTTTGACATCTCTTTCCCGCTTCTATAACCTTCGCTAATCGAATTTCGGGACGAAATTTCTTCAACTTGGGGAGACTGTGACCTTTCAAAATTTTTGTTGTAATAATTGTCACATAAATATTAACATTCTATTTCAAATCATATACACGTATATTTAATCAAATTTATACAAATTGGCGTACAATTTATGTATTTTTAAAGTAAATTTTAAAAAATATTTTAAGGTTATAAACTATGTAAATTATGTTATTAAATTAAATAATTTATATAAATAAATCGATGGTTTTCAATTTTATTAAACTAACCATTTAAAAAGATGGATTTTTAAATAAAAACATAAGTTTTATAAATCTTATAAACTTAAATTTCATTTTAGTTTAAAAGAATTTAAGTTAAATAAACTTAATGATTTAAATAAATAATTTAATGCATTATTTCAAAAAGATAATTATTTAAAAAAGATTAGTTTTATTAAAGAAAGTGGATTTATAAAATATATAAGTATAAAATAAATTAATTGAAATTGAAAAAAAAAAAAAGAATCTAATTAATTATTTAAATAAAAGTTCAGGGGTTATATTGTAATTAACCAAACTAAAAGGATTTAAAATTTAAAATCGTTGAGGGGCTGTTTCTGGTCAAATGAAACCACAGGGATTCATCCGTAATTAATTCAAGGACTAAATTAAAACAAGACCAAACTTCAGGGACTAAATCTGCCAAGTCCCAAATCGTGTTTCCGGTCACCCCCAACCATGGTCCGGCGGTCCGAAGCTTTCTCCGGCGAACACCCCGACAGGGCTGTTCCATGCACCTCAACACCCGACAAAAGCTTCCCTGGACTCGTCTCTCCCACGCGAACGAAAGGCCCCGACCAATTGGTCTCCCCAACATACGGATCATCTAATCCGGTTGGTGGCCGAAAACCCACGCCACGATTTCGAGCCGACAGTCAACCTCCACGCGTGCTTGATAGCTCTTTAGCTTCGTCTCGTCCAGAAGAATGTCCAGACACCCTCAATTTCATATTTCATTATAAGGATTGGGCTACTCCATAAACGGCCATTTACGGACCTGTCCGAGCTCGCCACCCCCTCTCTGTCTAGTCTCCCTTTAAATTGAGGATACCACCGTGTTCGTGACATCCAGACGAAGCTCCCCAGCCCCCTTAGAAGTTCCAATTTGGACCAGAACCCGAGTTCAGTTGTGCGTTTTTTCGAAGTTTTGTTCCAACTTCTCGGACCACTTCGAGTCAGGTATTATCACCACATTTTGTTCCTTTACCTTCGTTTTACTAATGGCTAAGTAATGCATATCAATTTCCGAACAAATTCCGACAATTTCCGAGCAAACCAAAGTTCTCGGTGACTTGGTCTGCGAATTGCCGAGAACCAGCGACCAATTCGTGTAAGGGTTAAGTATTAAACATCACACACATAACCAGCGATGGGCGATAGCCCGGCTGGTTATGCGTGTGTGTGTTTGTGTCTCAGGTCGCGGGTTCGATCCCGGTTAGCCTACGGCCAAATTTTTTTTATTTATTTTTAATTCTGTTTTCATTTATTTATTTTATTTAATTATCCTAATACTCTTTTTATGCAATAAATACTAAAACGAGTCGGTTTACTCGTTCGTTTATTTTAAAATCAATTAAACTATATTTTTATAAACCATCCCATTTATTTTATATATATATAAACTTATTAAAATACATTATAATATATATAAAATATCACATACTTTTATAAATCTTGCAATATTTATATAAACTTAATTAATTACATTTTTAGACATAAAATATCTTATATTTTTATAAATCTTGTAATATTTTTTATAAACTTACTTAATTACATTTTTAGATATAAAATGCCCATATTTATATAAATCTTGTAATATCTTTATAAACTTATTTAATTACATTTTAGTTATAAAATGTCCTATATTTTTTTTTAAATCTTGTAATATCTTTATAAACTCACTTAATTACATTTTTAAATATAAAATGTTCTATATTTTTTTATAAATCTTGTAACATTTTATAAACTTATTAAAATACATGTAATATATAAAATGTCTCATTATTTTTATATGAACCTAGCAATAATTTTAATAAACATGTTAAAATAAATTTTAATATATAAAACATCAACATAATTAATCAAATAAAGACTTATCTTTTTATTTATTATTATTGTTAAATACATAATGATTAATTATTTAAAAATGTAAAATTTTATAAGTCAAAGTTTTACAAAATCATATTCATTTTCTACCACATTTTATATTACGGATATTATTATAAAACCTATACTCATTTAAATACGAATACGCACATACATATAAACATACAATAATACCCATTTGTCTACATAGGGTATCAACGTGCTTAGGCTTCCACATACTTATCACCTACACGCGTGGAAAAATACCCGCTTGCAAGGTGAGTTACATAGCCCCTATTTTTACATTTTTATACGTTTTGGGGTGAAACATTATACATGCTACTCACATTGTTTGTACGTGTTATACATGAGACTATATGCTTATTCTTTGGATGTACATACATTTAAACACAAGACAACCAACTGTAATATTGATAGATCTATTGTGCCTGACCAGCCCACCCGGTTAGGGTGTTTATTACTGCATACTCGGATATAACCGCGTGTTATATTCAATCATACCGGATATAGTGGGTAACTATATTCAAGCATACCGGACTTAGCTGTTGTGCTCTGTTCAAGCGCGTCAAACTCGGTTTGAATTGTGATTTAAATAAATGTTACATCCTATGCTATGTTTAACAAGATAAACAATGAGTTGCAAAACGATTTACACTACTATTTACTAGATTTACTAAACCTATGTACTCACCAACTTTTTAGTTGACACTTGATTTAAATAATGTTTCAGGTTTGGATATGTGACTACTTGCCGAAGGTTTCTCCACTTAAGGAACATGGACCTAGTTAAATAAATCAATGTTTTGAACTAGACTAGGTTATTTGGAATGTATTGTATTTGGATCTTGTTGTCTTTAAATTAAATTAATGAATTATGCAACCTTTAGTTATCATGTGCTTTTGAACAATCATCACATTGTCCGCCTCGATGATTCCGCCATCGGTCGGGGTGTGACATTAAAGAAAGAGATTATGTGTTACGAAGCAATCAGGCAAGTCGCGCGGAATCTATTTGAAAGTTGGGACCAACTTGGGAGGGCCCCTATGTGATTCTCAAGGCGCTAGGTAAGGGCGCGTATTCTCTGGCTCAACTGGATGGTAAGGAGATTCCGCGTACTTACAATGCCGCTCAGCTCAGGAAATGCTACATCTAATTCGCTGGCTCATTTGCTATGATTTATCTCGCATGTAAGTTAGAGAAGTTTTTTAATAATAATGAAAAGTTCCGGTATCCCCTTTTGACTAATGTTTGTTCTGTTATTACTTTTGTCTATATCTACTTTTATCTATGACTATTATACACGCAACCTGAAACACAGACGCGCGTTTAACGCTTAAAGTCTTTGCCCCTAACGGTAAAGCCACAACATTTCACACGCCACCTGAAACACAAGCGCACGTTCATTGCTTAAAGTCTTTGCCCTTAATGGCAAAGCCACAACATTTCACACGCCCCCTGAAACACAGAGGCGCGTTCAACGCTTAAAGTCTTTGTCCCTAACGGCAAAGCCATAGCATTTCACACGCCACCTGAAACACAGGCGCGCGTTTAACACTTAAAGTCTTTGCCCCTAACGGCAAAGCCACAACATTTCACACGCCACCTGAAACACAGGCGCGCGTTCAACGCTTAAAATATTTGCCCCTAACGGAAAAGTCACAGCATTTCACACGCCACTTGAAACGCAGGCGTGCGTTCAACGCTTAAAGTCTTTGCCCCTAACGGCAAAGCCTCAGCATTTCACACGCCACCTAGAACACAGGTGCGCGTTTAACACGGGAAGAATTTTTTACCCCAACAACAAAGTCATAGCATCTCACGCATTACCTAAAGTCCAGAAAGGCGGGCGTAGAAGGTGTATTTGTCAAATCTAAGGAAAATAAAGATAAGGAGGACTCAACAATAAATATACATATGAGAACGGAAAAAGACAGTTTTTATTTCACATGCTAAAACTATTGCAAGATAAAGACCAGGAAAGCCTTGGTCATACACAAAGAACAATCAAGGGCATTTAGAACCCAGCAACTCAGGGATCATGATAGGCTTCGCTATCTCCTGAACTATCGGCTTCACCATTCACCTGCATGGATTCCATTTGCAATAAAGACTTTAAGCCTTGAATGTCATATTCAGAGGCAAGATCGCATATCTGGTCAAGAATCTTCAGCTCTACGTCACTCAAAGTATCCATGGTAGCGTTCAGGGTGCACGAGAAGCTTCCACACACAAAGGATGTTGTTCCAGCTCTAGCCCTTTCTTCCCATACTCGTACCCATCTTTCATACCTTCATAACGTCCCACCCTTCCCGCCTAGGTAATAAGCTCTAATAAAGCATCCCTATACAACATCTTGGAATTGGGTCTCAGACATAACCATATCCTCAACATTAGGACCCGTGTTATTATCGTTCTCGTTCATCTCGTGCTGATCGCTAGTATCGATGTTATTTTCAGTCTGCCTATGAGATCTAGTGACCGGGGCTCGACCTCTTCCTCTACCTCTTCCTCTTCCAACCATTGATAAC
This sequence comes from Smallanthus sonchifolius, assembly GCA_023525975.1. NCBI lineage: Eukaryota > Viridiplantae > Streptophyta > Magnoliopsida > Asterales > Asteraceae > Smallanthus > Smallanthus sonchifolius. Next base: position 53,827,695 of record CM042033.1, on the reverse strand, counting down.
TATATACACAGGTGTATGACATCAAAATTCGTATAACCGGCTATGATCCAGAACATCAGTAATTAAAGACATTTAGCCAAGAATGCAACTAATTGTCTGTTTTCTCGATATCACCCGTTATATGCATAATGATTATCAACATCTTAACTTATATCCTATGACATTTCAGCTATTTTTAGAGCTATAGTTTATGTCTAGACACTAATCTTCCTATTAGTATCTAAATCCCTTAAACTGTGGCTCTGATACCAACTTGTCACACTCTGTACCCTAGGGTGCTTATCTTTCTAGAGTAGTACCTCCAACAGTAAAGTTCCCAGGAAAGAGTGACGGGTCCAAGAGGGATTTATACACCACTCTTTACTTAGACGGAACATTTTGTTTGTCAGATAACTACATACTGGTCAGAAGGTTACCCTCTAGTTACTATGACGTTCATAACAAAAACACACAACGGAATACTAAACCGTAATCTTTATTATAATCGTAATATTGTTTTACAACTAGGATTGACGGGAAATACAACACATTGTCTCATACAAAACTGGGCTTATAGTTCCTATGAACATGCCATTAACTCAGGCCATACGGTTACACAAGAACCTTCCCTCAGTCAATCCCATCCAAAGCATAGCACCTGTATGTCTCCTGGAATGCCAACTACAGCTAGTGGTCACCTGTGCTCAAAAATATTTGAAAACATTTGGATCAGTACAAAGCTGGTGAGTTCATAAACAAAATTATGTTTTCATAATTCGTATCCAAGATACACAACACCCCATGACCTCAACTTTACTCGGGTCTGGGTCTAATACTCATCCATCCCAAACCTCACCCAGTAACCTCAGCTTTCCTCCAGTTCTGAGTCTACAACATATATATATACAGGCGACTCCCTGGCTTCTAGATACACGTCCGGCCAAATACGAGAGGATCAGTTCTCGCCCGTCAGCCCCACCCATCATGGCCATAATAAGTACTTATTACATGTATATATATATATATACGGAGGATATTGGGATCTCATAAAATCATTTGGAAAAAAATGTTTTATAGAGCACAGTTTAGAGGAACTCACCTTAATCAGAACCTCCTTCTCAATTAGTATAACAATCAATGCCTTGATAGAACCTTAAATCATATCCAACATTATCATAATTAACATCTCTATCCTATTTTTACACAAAGGAACCTCGGGGTATTCAGAAATCTTACCTTGGTACTATCTACGACAATTTGTGGATGATTTGTGAGAAACCAGACGTTCGAGACCGGACCGGGACTTTGGAATTTGTGCCACCAGAGCTTAAGTGTGTGAAATGGACGGTGAGAATTTGTTGGTGTTATGTAAAATGGTCAAGCTCATGCCTTCCTTTTATAGGCAGATTTTGGTTCCTCAACGGACTGTTACACAGGGGGGTAGCGGTCCATTACCGCCTTGATGACGTCAGCCCTACACGCGTCACACCCGTAGTGGACCACCATGACTTTTGCGGCTAGTGGACCGTTAAGCCTTTGGCTAGCGGTCCGCTATCGTGCCACGCGTCTGATTTTTAACCGATGAGTCACCAGACATGTGTCAGCACCTCAGGGTTTCCTTCCTCTCCATGTAGCAGACCGCCAGGCTTATGGTAGCGGTCCACTACCATCCAAATTCTCCAATTTTTCACCTTTAGTCCTTTATCTTTTTAGAACTTACAGTTTAACCCCTGAACTTTAAATTTTGACATCTTTAGCCCTTTTATTACATGGAAATTATCAAGGTGTTACAACCATGTCGCTCAGTTCAACCACTGAATCAAAGGGACTACGGGTGTTTTCCTTAATAAATGTGCGAAATATATCCGGTAACAGGCAATTTGTCATGTTCCCTACCTTTATCCCCAGATATAACATGCAATCCTTGTCATGTTCCCTGCCTTTATCTCAGTTCAAAGATATAGCAGGCAATCCTTCTCTCTATGGTCGTGATCAAGTGTGGCACTAGACGTACCAGTTCATTGTACCGTGTGGTGTACTGTTGATTTGTCATGTTCCCTGCCTTTATCCCTAGAATTTCTCTTTCCACTTTCTCGATCTCGTATCTTGGGCAGAAGTTCTTAATCACCAAAGCTTTCAAATCGTTCCACATCATTGAGTCAACAGCCAAATCCCCCTTAGCCTGTCGTACACCCTCCCCGAATGAGACGTTTTCTCTCTCAGATCGTTAGTAGCAAATTTCATGGCCTAATCCATTCGGCATTCGCTGATATGGAAGGCAGCCTCCATCTGGATTACCTAATCAAAAGTAGCCACCACGTCCTTCTTTCCTGTCAGTATCGGTGGGTCACAGGCTTTGAAGTACTTATTGTTACAACCACAAGTATGCAGCGAGTTGTTTGCCTCAATGATCGGGGCACCGGTTGTCGGGTTAGACCCGCCCGCCCCGCTGGTCTTCCTCATAGCCTCAGCCAGCAGTTCTGGCAAGGAGTCTTTCATCATTTCAGTAAATTCCCGTACCATAGCCACTTTCACCTCTGGTTCGAAGGTGAACTGTTGCTCATTCACTTAGGTTTGTTTGGTCTCGTGCAGGCCCTTCCGCCTCTTCTTCCAGCCATTTCGTTCTATAAGACAAGGAATCTAATGTCATCATGCTAGTTAACAAATAGAAAACAACAAGTACTGTAATATGTTAATATACACTGGCCATCTGCAATTACCCATTACACTACCTTTTGACTTCTATTTGACCACCTTTATGATTTCTGTAGGATCGTAAGATTACAAGGTGATCCTATTCTAGTTGATATTGGCGGAAACAATAACAACCAACAGAGTAAACAAGTAAACAGCAGGGATACTGATAAATGCACTGTTGTATTAAACTTCTGAGATTACAAGTTTACAAGTAAAACACTATCAAGAAGCACTATTAGGTATAAGCACAAGCACACTTTGTTTGAAGTGTTTACAAGATATATATAGTAACTTAGAATCAAGACAGACCCTTGATTCTAAGGATCAGATCTAACACAAGCCGTTGATCTTGTTTATTAAACTAAATTACACGCAAAGGCTAATCTAGTTAACTTTATTGAAACGTCTTCTTTGGCATCATTGTTTGTATGCTTGGAGAAGCGCGTTATTGTCCTTTATTGGTTGCACCACTGAGGTTCCTTCTGCTTGGAGTGTGGCAGTTGCTTTTGCAGAAAGGTGTCAGAGGCGCTTCACATGGGTAGTCAGCTGCAACGTTTGGTCTTCAGTGAATAAAGCTATCAGCAGCAGAGATGAGAATAATGCTGCTGATAAGACTATCAGCAGCAACAAGTGTTGGATGCTGCTGATAAGCCTATCAGCAGCAACTTGTGTTGAATGCTGCTGATAAGCCTATCAGCAGCAACAAGTGTTGAATGCTGCTGATAAGACTATCAGCAGCAACAAGAGTTGAATGCTGCTGATAAGCCTATCAGCAGCATTTGCACTTAGAATAATTTGGTAGCAATCAGTCTTTGGTTCTACAAACTCCCCCTAGACTGATGCAACCAAAATTCTTCTAATCACTTTGCTGCTGAAGCTTTTGCATGTGGCTGACTATCCTTTCAACCTCATAGCCTCTTGGATCCTTGCTGGGATTGTTCAGTGGAAGTTCAGACAGAGTCTTTGTGTGGCATTTTGTAGATTGCTTTGCTTGAACATCTCATCTGCTGCTTCTTTACATCAATCAGAGTGAACTCATCCAGATCAGCATTGTAGGACCAAGATACAAATGGAGAGTGGGACTTGAGTGGTATGATGTTCATGACCACATCTTTGCTAGGGTTGAATTAGTGTCTGATTGCTAGCATAAGATGTTTCCCACTCTCATCTGCAGGCTCATGAGCTTCACCCAGCTCCAAAATTCTTCTTAGGTCTGAATCTGGTAGTTGCATAACTTCATCAACAGACCTGTATGTAGATGTTCTTCTTTCAGTTCTCCCCCTGAAGATCTCAAACCTTTGATCCTGTGGATTGTAGACCCAGTCAACTATGTTTCTTGAGTCTTCAGGTTCAGATGGGGATTTGGATTTCTTCAAGGGGGGCTGTTGATGAGTGGGAGCTGGGTGGGGTGATTTGGACTTGTTGGGTGGAGGAGTGGAAGGTTTGGGGAGGAGAGTGGAAGGATGATGGACTGAGGAAGAGGTAGGTGAGGGAGAAGGCTTGGGTTTCTTTGTCTTTGGTTTTTCTTCTTCTTTGATAAGTACCCTTTTCTTGGGGCCCTTCTTCCTTAGTCTTTCTTCCTCATCCTTTTTAACTTTGAAGTAGAGGGCTTGCAGGTTCATGAAATTCATGGGACCTAGCCTCTTTCCACTATCTCCTCTGGCCTTAAGGAAGTCAATCATGACCTTCCTTTCTTCATGGGTCCTTTTATTAAAGGCAATGGTCTTCTTGGACTGTAGCTTGGCTTTCTCTTCTTCTTCAGCCTTTTTCTTTCTAGCCAATTGACCCTGCTGACCCATGAAGGCTCTGTAAATCTCTTTGGTTGAAAGTTTCTCAAGGTAGTCTGCATCCTCACCTTGAGAGACTAGAGTCTTTACCCACTCCTCCCTCATTTCTTTAGCTAGTTCAGAATCGGTTATCCTGAACTTAGCTTCTTCTTTCTTCTTTTTCTCCAATTCTTCTTCTTCTTTATTGAATTGTTCCTGCAGTTGAAGAGCAAGAGCTGCATCTTCTTCAATCCGGTCAACTGCAGGAATCTTTCTTTTTAGTTCATCCAGTTGTTTAGCATACAGCTGGATGGTTTGTTCTCTTAGGAGAATGGCTGTTTTTCTTTCTTGAGCCTTTTTCAGGTCAGCCATCTCCTCTTCTTCTCTTTTTCTTCTTTTCTCTTCTGTCTTTCTTTTCTCTTTTTGCAACCTCTCTTCATCTTCATCAGTCATGATTCCCTTTCCTTTGTTTACATTGGATGCCTCAGCTTCAGCTTCATTGACCACAATAGCAGATGATGATGCTGCTATTGGGATCTCTACCTCAGCTTCATTGGCAAGTTGAGGGATTGACAAGGGATGATCACTTTCTTCATCTAGTTGATACTCAGGACCTTCTATTTCCCTCAGTTGATCCCTAAGAGAAGATCTTGTGCCAGATGCTGCAGATGTGGCTTTAACTTGTGGAGTATCTGAGTTGGAGTCAGCATCAGAGGTTGACATAGACTCTTCCTGAGGAATCAGTCCTTCTTCTTCAAGATGGGCTCTGACAGTAGCTATCATTGCCTGGCTTTCAAGAGAGTTGACATTGCAGATGTTTGCCCTGAGCTGAAAAATCTTGAATAGGAAGTCTGAGGGCAGCTGAAGGATGTTCCTGGTGTTGATGATGAGAGAGGTGCCGTTGCTGAGCAGAAAGGTGTGGTCAAGGGACTTAGTGCTCACCCAACCTAGCACGTCTAAGTCCTTGACCAGGAAGGCATACAGGAATCTTTGAAGGCCCAGAACTTCTTCTTCAGGGAGAAGACTGCTCCTTGTTATTTCGAGATTGCTAGGAGTCAGTCTCCTTTCTGCGGCCGCCGAGGATTCAGGATAAGCTACCCGATGTGTTGCTTGTAGGAATCTTTGGAACCTGGGTAGATTATCCTCCATCAGGTCATGGAACCTGCCAATGGCAAGTTCTGCTGAGATATCTGTTGAGGTGTTGATGCAGTTAGTTAAATGCAGATGTAGGACTTGGAGGGCATTGAGAGAGTTCCAGTTCAGCTCTTCTACTCCGCTGAACTCCCATCCAATCCAAAACCTCTCAGATGATCCATCATACCCCCAAGCTAGAATGGAGTCAAATTCTAGCTTCTTTAATGATCTGAATAGTTGGGGGGTTGAGGATTGACCAATGATGGCTGCTGCTTCAGGAAGGATGCTGAATGATGTATTTGTTTGTTCTGTGTCTTCAAATCATTCAGCATTTCATCGACAGCCCTGACGACCAACTTCCAGTCTTCGGATGTCTCTTCGTCTTCATTATCTGGGACAGGCAAGTCATGAATTTGGACAAAGGCTGGCTTGAATAGTGAGCTTTGAAGTACAACCTGCTCTTGAATCCAGTTGTCAAGACTGTCTTTATCTTCTTCCATTGAGACCATCTCCCCCTTTTTGGTTGCATCAGTAGACAGGTAGGCATCAGTTTGGGTGCCTACTGATACAAGAGAGGGAGTGGCTAAAGTTGGGCATTGATGGGCTTCATGCATAGAGACTTGGTGTCTTAGTTTGGACACTTCAGCCTCTAGCATAGCCACCCTGGCCGTCAATTCCAAGTTATGAAGTTTCAGTCTGTCCTCATCCACAGTTGTGGAATCCTTGGACCCAGATGGGGCCGTAGGCCTAGCCTCAGCATCCCCATCACCCGCGGTTTCTTGGCGCCTGGGATTCCTCTCAGTGAGGGGAGTTTCCAAGGAAACACCCTTACCATGAGTTGTCGTGGTTGAGGTCTTAAAGATGTTGTCACTGTCCTCCTGGTCAGTTGATGGACCAGTAGTAGTGACAGCCTCGTCCACATCTACTCTTTCATAACTCCCAGAGTGGACCTTCAAGGGTGAAGAACTTGGGTTGGGTGTTTCGGAAGCAAGACCAATCAGTACCTCCTTTATAGTGGTAGTTGGAGAAGGTACATCACTTTGGTCAGGTTCCTCAACACTTAAGTCCAAAGAAGACAGGAATGGCTCGAAGGGCTGTTCTATGGATCCGGGAAGTGATCCTAATCCTAATAGAGAGACTTTCAAAGGAGTCTCCCTAACAGTGTGGCTTTCCCTTATGATATTCTCACTAGAATGTTGTGATTCTGAGTGAGGGATGTTGGCTTGGGTTTGGGCCTTGGAGGCAAGAGAAGAAGGAGTTCTCTTGCCCCTTTTCCTTGTATACTTGGCTGCAACCGGGGCCCTGTGTTCCAATTGAGCAATCAAACTGTGGGTGAGTAATGTATGTGCCTGTGCATCCTCAGTAGAATGCACAGGGGTTCGATCAGGGGAAACAGTAGTTTGAGTTTGTGGCAGTGAGGTGGAGGGTGTGGGATCAGTATCAGCTGGGTTTGCTGAACTGTCACCCTGGGCACTTTGCGTGTTCAACATTGTAGACAACAATGGAACATCGGCCCCTGAGAACTTTGATGAAATTGTTCTCATGCTTTGAAAAATATTGTTCTTATGTCCCAGAATTGAGTAGATTCTTGCAGTTTTTGAAAGATCTTGGTGTTCAATATTGAACACTTCTTGCAAGAATCTTGGGTACATAAAGAACTGAGATTTCACCCCTTCTTGAAGGTTGTATCTCAAACCTTCAAGAATGAGGTGGGAAAAATTGAAACCCGCCCCAGATATCATACCATGAATTACCGACGCAAGTCCGGAGCTGAGTTGGTTCCAGCCACTTCTCTTCTGGGATATGCATTGGAGAAGAGTGTGGCATAGATACTTCCATTTAGGACCCATGAGTGCCTTCTCTATCGTATACTCTGTTTGATTCCCAGTGTACCCTATGGATACAAAGGTCCTCATGTATACGTCTCTTGGGTAAGAGGTGGCGTCCCCTTCATCTTGAAGCTTGAGGTGTTGGCGGAGCTTTGCTTCAGTGATGATTATCTCTTTGCCGTCTACTGTTCCTTTGATTTGGGTAGTGCCATGTTCAGTAGAATACACGGCTGAGCTCCAAAAATCTTCCATGTGGGAAGTGTAGATGGTTGGGTTCACTGTTAGGGCATGAAGGATTTTGGACCGACAAAGGAAGTCGATCATATCATCGAAACCTTCGGATTTCTTGCCTTTTGTTAGGTATGCGGTGAGGTTGTGATATGGGGAAAACTTGTCGTTTGGGTTGTTTATGTCTGCGCCTGCCATTGTTATGGATTTGGAGGGAAAAGAGAAGGGTATTTGAATGGTGGTTGATTATGGAGGGCTTTGAATGCTGTGGGGACGGAAGAGAAAGTGATGGAAGGTTAGGGTTTGAAATTGAAAATGAAGAGGTGGTGGGAACGTTTGAGATAGTGATATAACGGCAGACGAAGAAAAAGCAACTTCACTTGTACAGTACAACCTGTTTCACTTTTCATTGTTACAGCTGTAAAGCACTCGAATAGTCATGGTAAAGACTGAGAGTAGTTTTTACCGCAGGTAAAAGTTAATGTAGACTTATTTTACCCATCAGCAGCAAACTTGGTTGCTGCTGATGGTGAGCTATCCGCTGCAAACTTGGTTGCTGCGGATAGTTAAGTCTTTCAGCAGCAGATTTGGTTGCTGCTGACTGTTGTATTCATTCCGCAGCAAAAAGGTTGCTGCTGACCGCCTTAAGGCTGTCCGCAGGAAACTTGTTCCTGCTGATAACTTAAAGCGATCAGTGGCAAAGGCTTTGCTGCTGAAGAGTAAGACTGTTAGCAGTGAAAAAGTGCTGCTGACTATAACCTTTTATTAAGAACAAAAACATAGACATATTTACCAGGAAAGATAAACAATTAGAGACATGTTTTATTCAAAGTTCATCATGCCAATTGATTCAACTAGATATCTAAATCTTGCTTCATCAAAAGGTTTAGTGAACAAATCAGCATATTGCTCATTTGTGTGAACCTTGGATAAGACAATTCTCTTTTTCTCAGCTTGATCCCTGATAAAGTGATACCTGATGTCGATGTGCTTAGTCTTGGAATGCTGCACTGGATTATTCGTGATAGAGATAGCACTCATGTTGTCAATGTGAATTGGAGTCTGCATGAAGGTCAATCCATAGTCAAGCATTTGATTTTGGATCCAGATGACCTGTGCACAGCAGCTTGAAGCTGCAACGTATTCTGCTTCAGCTGTTGAAGTAGAGACACATGTTTGCTTTTTGCATTGCCATGAGATGAGCCTTCCTCCAAGAAATTGACATCCCCCAGATGTGGACTTTTTGTCCAAGTTACAACCCCCATAGTCACTGTCAGTGTAGGCATAGAGATTGATATTTCCATTCTTTGGATACCATAGCCCAAGTTTTGGAGCTCCCTTTAGGTATCTAAGGATCCTTTTGACAGCTTGAAGATGAGACACTTTTGGAGCAGCTTGAAATCTTGCGCAGAGACAAACTGCAAACATGATATCTGGTCTTGAGGCAGTGAGATACATGAGAGAACCTATCATTGCTCTGTACTGATGTTGATCAGTGTCTTGTCCTTCTTTATCCAGAGATAATTGATGGTGCACTTGCATAGGAGTTCTTGCAGCAGAGCAGTTAGCCATCTTGAACCTTTCCAAGATGCTTTTCACATACTTGGATTGACTTATGAAGATTCCATTTGGTACTTGTTTGACTTGAAGTCCTAAAAAGAAATTTAGTTCACCCATTGAACTCATTTCAAATTTGGAATGCATCAGAACTTCAAAGTCTTTGCAGAGCTTCTTTCTTGTAGATCCAAAGATAATGTCATCAACATAAATTTGGACCAACAAAATTTCTCCCCCTTCATCTTTGATGAAAAGTGTCTGATCAATGGCCCCCCTTCTGAAGTTGTTGCTAAGTAAATATCCAGATAAGGTTTCATACCAGGCTCTTGGGGCTTGGTGTGATAGAGAGCTTTGTCCAGTTTTAAGACCTTATTTGGATGTGCAGGATCCACAAAGCCTGGAGGCTGTTTGACATAGACCTCTTCACCAATCTTTCCATACAAGAAGGCACTCTTCACATCCATTTGATAGATCATAAAGTTTTTGGATGCAGCGTATGCCAGAAAGATTCTGATGGCTTCCAGACGGGCTACAGGAGCAAAGACTTCATCATAGTCAATGCCTTCTTCTTGAGTGTAGCCTTGAGCTACCAGTCTGGCTTTGTTCTTGATCACGATGCCCCTTTCATCTTGCTTGTTTCTGAAGACCCATCTTGTTCCAATGGCTGTTTGACCAGGTGGAAGATCAACAAGCTTCCAAACATCTTGTCTTTTGAATTGCAGCAACTCTTCCTGCATTGCTTCAATCCAGCTGTTGTGCTTGAGAGCTTCATCAATCTTCTTGTGTTCCACCTGAGATAGAAAACAAGAGAACAAACAAATGTTGGCTTCATGAGACTTACTTCTTGTCTGGATACCTGTGTGGACTTGGCCAATGATGTTTTCCAGAGGATGCTCTTTGTTTATTCTCTGTGCTGGTATCACATCCATCTGTATTCCCTCTTCAAGATTACTTTGGTTTAGATCAGGATTGTCTTCAGTTGTGAGGAGAGGAGCTTGGAGGTTCTGATCATTGAGTTCCACATTGTCAGCAGTATTAGCATCAGAGGCCTCTTCAGCATGGATTGAGGAGGCTTCATTAAAGATTTCTTGGTCAGAGAGATTGCTGCTTGTGGTGTTGGAAGTACTGGCTTCACCTGTACCGGCTTCAATAGCTTCTGCCACTGATGGAGGATCAATGGATGGCCTTTTCATCCTGATGTAGGGACTAGGAAAATCCAGTCTGTAGTCAGTAGAGGAGGTTGAGGCAGAGGATGTTGATTTTGAAGAAGAACACTCCATATTTGAGAAAATGAGAGGCTCAAATATTTGGGTGAAGGAGTCTATATCAAAGAGCCAGTTAGGACCTTTGCCTTGTTCACAGACAACATGTTCCCTGCATTCCACATTAGCAGATTCTTCCACAATCCGAGTCCTAGAATTGAACACTCGGTAGGCCTTTGATTGAGAGGAGTAACCCACAAAGTAACCTTCATCAGACTTTGCACCGAATTTAGGAAGAATTCCATGTGTGATGAGGATGGTACATGGACATCCAAAGGGCTTCAGGAAGCCAATGTAGGGAACTCTTTTGAGCCATAGTTCATAGGGTGTTTTCTGGAGAGGCTTAACAATAAGGACTCTATTCTGCACATAACAAGCTGTGCTTACTGCTTTCGCCCAGAAAGTAAGGAGCAGCTTTGAGTCAGCCAGCATAGATCTTGCTGATTCAATCAGAGTCCTGTTTCTTCTTTCATCAACCCCATTTTGTTGAGGGGTTCTTGGAGCACTGTATTGCTTTTCAATGCCCTTGCTCTCACAGAAACTGTTCAGAGTATGATTTTTGAACTCTGTTCCCTGATCACACCTTATGATCTTTACCTTCAGATTGCTTTGATTCTCTACCCTAAGAATATAGGATTTGAGAATCTCAGCAGTTTCATCTTTTGTTCTTAGGAAGAATACCCATGAGAATCTGGAGAAGTCATCAGTTATCACCAGACAGTATGACTTTTTGCCCATTGACATGACATTTGTAGGACCAAAGAGATCCATATGCAGTAGCTGGAGAGGGGTGTCATTTGTGTTCAATGTCTTGGGCTTGTGGGAACTCTTGTGTTGTTTTCCCTTCAAGCAGGCAATGCAGTGATCATCTAGCTGGAATTCTTTGTCAGGAAGCCCTCTGACAAGATTTTCCTTCACTAATTTATTGATTGTTTTGATGTTAACATGGCTTAACCTTCTGTGCCAGAGAGCGGATTCATCAACTGATGCCTTTGACAGAAAATATGAAACACTACCAGAGGGAGTGACTTCATTCATGTCAAGCACATATAAGTTGTCCTTTCTATTAGTAGTTAGGAGAATCTTCTCTGGAGGGGGTTTAGATAGACCAGGAGCTAACACAAAACATTCTTTGTCAGTGAAGAGCATCCAATGCTTTTGATCACATACTTGGGAAACACTCATGAGATTGAAGTCAAGTTCTTTAACATAGTTGACTATTTCAATACTCAACCTTTCATTAGACACAGTTCCTTGTCCAGTGATAGATCCACCTTTTGAGTCACTCCCAAAGGCAACATATCCTCCATTGAAATGTCTGAAGTTAGAGAGGATGGACCTGTTGCCTGTCATGTGCCTGGAACAGCCGCTATCTACCACCCAAGTATTGTGTTTGTTGCCTGGCTGTCCCTGCACATGGAAGATATCTAATTAGTGGGAGGATCATTGTAGCATGCAGCATTGTAGAAGATCGTTGCTAATTTGCCATTTTCTGCATGCTTGCAGTCAATGGAACCAATAGTTATGCTTGGAGATTGTTTGGCCTTCCATTGCTGTGTTGGAGGTTTTCTAGCTTTCTTTGTATTGTCGGTAGAAGATGTTGTTGCTGACAATTTTGACTTATCCGCAGCTGATTTTGCTGCTGAGGGCTTTGCTGGAGCAGTAGCAGTTTTTGCTTTGTCAACAGCAGATACTTTTGCTGCTGATGCCGTTGTTTTTGATTTTGCTTTGTCAGCAGCAGAGACTTTTGCTGCTGGAGGCTTTGCCTTTTGTTTCCTGGACTTTACTCTATCAGCAGCGATTTTGTTTGCTGCTGATGGGTTGAGCACAGATGAACGATTTGCAACTTGGTTAAAAGGGTTGAACTTGCATGTTGCAGCAAAGTGGTTTGATTCCCCACATATGATGCAAGTTTGTTGAGGTTTCTGCATCTCCACTCTTTGAGGGGATAGAGATTCTCTGAACTTTGTTGCCTTTTCATCATAGCTTCTCACCTGTTTGTTTCTGTTTGTTTTCTCAAAGGCATGCTGCTTTGAGTTTCTTTGGTGTTCACGGTAGTGAAAGCAGGTGCTGGCAGTGTGATTGTATTTGCCACACACAAAGCATGATACTGCTATCTTGTCCCTGTGAGAGTCCACATAGTTCTTATTTTGAAATAGATCTTTGAAGTTCCAGGGATGAGCTTTGTTATGTTCAAAGGTGGCTTCTTCTAGTGTCCTTTGAACATATGGGCCTTTTTCTCCAGGTGTATGAGAAACATCAAACGCCTTTGACTTTGACTGAGATTTGGGGTTGGTGAAACCTGATGTCTCTCCCTTTTCGATGATTAGCTTTCTTCCACCTGGAGGATAGCTAATCTTGATTTGTTTGAATGGGATGGGAGCTGGAATGGCTGGAATGGTTGGAGTAACAACAGGACAACCGGCTTCAGAGAAAGGAGCAGATGGGACTTCACTAGTTTCACAGTGGTCTGAGCAGGTTGACTCATATTCTGAAGAGGTGGAGCAGTCTTCCACAAAACATGCATCCATTGAAGGATCAAGGTTTCGGTTTGCCATGTCAAGGTTTGCAGTATTGAAGCTTGGTTGGTGAATGGCAATATAATCAGCAGGAGGAGGAACTGTCTGGTACTCGTCACTATAAGTCCAGTTTTTACCCTTTCATGGACTTGAATATCTAACAATCTTTGTAACTTTTTAGATGAAAATTCATATTTTTCAACATGAACTTTCTGTTTAGCCAGTTCAGCTCTGGTAGCTTTAAGTTTTACTAATAGATCATCAATCTGAGTTTCTAGATTGGTTTGTTCATGTTTTAATGAAGAAATCTCTTTCTTAAGGCAGTTAATTTTTTCTTTGTAAGTATATTCGACCTTTTTGAATTCAGACTTCATTTGATGAAACTCTTCATTTTGATCTATTAAGTTTTGGTTATGCTTTCTATAACCTAAAACTTTGTCAATGCAAGCTTGAGAGCAAAGATGTTCAAATACCTGAGGTGGTATCTCTGCATTGTCTGCCATAAGTGCTTGGTTGGAGGCAGGAACATCTTCATATTGAAAACTCCAGTCAAAGTCTGAAGTTCCAACATTTGCACAGGCTGCAGTCTGTGCTGGAGTAGTTCCTTGCTGCTGGTGCTGCCTGGGCTGACCTTGGTAACCTTGTCTTTGATGGCTTGCACCCTGATTGGCTTTAGGTGACTTGCATCCCCTAGCGAAATGACCCATTTGGTTACAGTTGTAACATCGGATCTTGCTTTTATCAAGCCCAACTCTGGTGTTTGAGTTGTTGCCTGGAACTGATCTCCCGGTTCTAGAATAGAACCTTTTTGCTCTGAGGGAGAGCATGGCATATGAGTGCTGAATATCCATTTCTTCAAGATCATCTGGATGAAAGCATTCCAGATCCTCCTTTATGAAGTACATGCTGTTTGAGTTGTCAGAGACAAAAGCAGTAGAGGTTGACTATTGAGGAGGTGCCTCAAGAAGAAATGGTGATGGGTTGGATTGTGAAGCAGTTGGTGTTTGAGGATGAGTAACGATGGGAGGATAGTAGTTGCTTGCACTAGGACCAGAATGATCAGAGTGAAGCGCTGATGTGGTGGTGGAGGAGGTGGTAGCTGATTGATAACTGGTGCTCCTCTCTTTAGCTTGAATCATTTCTAATTCATAGGTTTTTAGCATGAAAAAGAGCTCAGTCATCTGAAGAGTCTTCAGATTTTCTGTTCTTCTGATGGACACTGTATATAATGTCCAACAACTGGGAAGAGATCTTATGAACTTCTTGAGAATGTCTTCATTCTCCAGCTTTACCTTGGAGCACTGCAGTTCTCCAACCAGGTACGTGTACCTGTTATATAAAACTGTTAGTGACTCACCTTCCTTCCAGACGAAGTTTTCATACTGTTGCTTGAGAATGTCACGTCTGTTCTCCTTGACCTCCTCAGATCCTGCAAACATTTTTTCCAAGGCTCCCCATAACTCCTTTGCAGTTTTGTGAGCCTTGAAGTTGTGAAAAACTTCATTTGGAAGGCACATTTGGATAGCTCCTAATGCCTAGAAGTCCACCTCCATTTTCTTGATGTCTTCTTCAGAATACTTGGAGGGTTCCTTCGGAACTAGTGGTCCTCCGGAGTCAGCAGAGGCCACCATGGGAACATAAGGTCCATCCCTTATGGATTTCCACATTCCGTATTCATGGTAGCAGAAGAAGCTTTCCATACGGTTCTTCCACATATCATAGTCCTCCCCAGACACCAACCTCGGTGGTCGGTTGATACTGCCGATGTCTTCAGATCCATGACTTTGTGCCATTTTGTTTGTGTGACTTGATCAAAGATAAAGTTTTGAATAGAATCAGAAAGTGATTAAACAAATGTTAGTTTGTTTAATCTTGAGCCAAAGCTCTGATACCACTTGTAGGATCGTAAGATTACAAGGTGATCCTATTCTAGTTGATATTGGCGGAAACAATAACAACCAACAGAGTAAACAAGTAAACAGCAGGGATACTGATAAATGCACTGTTGTATTAAACTTCTGAGATTACAAGTTTACAAGTAAAACACTATCAAGAAGCACTATTAGGTATAAGCACAAGCACACTTTGTTTGAAATGTTTACAAGATATATATAGTAACTTAGAATCAAGACAGACCCTTGATTCTAAGGATCAGATCTAACACAAGCCGTTGATCTTGTTTATTAAACTAAATTACACGCAAAGGCTAATCTAGTTAACTTTATTGAAACGTCTTCTTTGGCATCATTGTTTGCATGCTTGGAGAAGCGCGTTATTGTCCTTTATTGGTTGCACCACTGAGGTTCCTTCTGCTTGGAGTGTGGCAGTTGCCTTTGCAGAAAGGTGTCAGAGGCGCTTCACATGGGTAGTCAGCTGCAACGTTTGGTCTTCAGTGAATAAAGCTATCAGCAGCAGAGATGAGAATAATGCTGCTGATAAGACTATCAGCAGCAACAAGTGTTGGATGCTGCTGATAAGCCTATCAGCAGCAACTTGTGTTGAATGCTGCTGATAAGCCTATCAGCAGCAACAAGTGTTGAATGCTGCTGATAAGACTATCAGCGGAAACAAGAGTTGAATGCTGCTGATAAGCCTATCAGCAGCATTTGTACTTAGAATAATTTGGTAGCAATCAATCTTTGGTTCTACAATTTCATCAGCACACATGTCCTAATCTGTTACTTTCTAAAGCATAACTACACGTATTACCTTTGTATCTGATGTTGTGGCTCGAGTTACCCATACTGGCATCCGTTTCTTGGTCCCATTCTCAGTTTAAGTTCAGACATCGGGGATGTCTGAATCTCTCAAACTATCATCTGATACCAACTTGTAAGGCCCCAATCCTGGGATGCCTCACGTGTTTGATTTACTAATTCACAAACAATCTTAAACTTTAAATAACTGTTAGAGAATGTTTTGTGACAACTAGCTTGTAACAGTATAGGTCTTTTTGTTAGTCTTTGAGTTGTATTGTTTTGTCTTTGTAACAAGTTTTCTAAAAGGAGAACTTGTCAAGTTCGCCTAGGCCATAGGTGTGGCGAACTTATGGGTATTTAGTTACCTATATATAGTGTGTTTGCATGTTAGAATGTAGACTTGATCATTTTGCATTCTGTAAACACTGATCTTGAGAGTAATACAATCAAAGAAAAGTTATTTACCTTGTGTGTCTATTGTTCTATTGATTGTTATATTTACGTGAGCATGCATACGTTGGATTCCGCACTTCGTACGTGTGTCGTGTCACTCGTCTAGCAGATCCGTAGGAGCCCTAGTGGGACCTACAAGTGGTATCAGAGCTTTCGCTCTTGATAGAGACCGACTTGTGGCGTTTACGTACTGATTTGGCATCAAAAGATCTTGTTGTTGTAGAGATTTCATATTCATGGAGTTCATTGCTATTTGAGTGGGTTTTTGGATTGATTTGATTGATTTTGGTGTGTTTTTTGCACGATTTGATCCGACAAAAGTGTTTTATTTCATCAATTACACATTCCTACGGTCCAGAATCTTCAAATTCCATCAGAATTGCAAGAAATGATGATTTTCAGAGGTTCTTGTTCATTTGGTTGATGAGTTCTTTCCTCCTTGTTCATCAACTGTTTCTGGCAAACTTGTGGATTCTATTACAGGCGAACTTAAAGTAGCGAACTTAGCATCTTCGCTTGTTCCTGATTTAGGCGAACTTATCAAGTTCGCTTAGATATCTTCGCTTGATTGTTTCTGAGTTTAATATCTGATCTCAGCGAACTTATCAAGTTCGCTTGGTATTGGTAAGCAGCGAATTTATCAAGTTCGCTAAGGGTAAAACATGTTCAGTTTTAATTTTTTTTACTTGTCATTTTTCGTATATTTGTCATGGCTAACATGGTGTAGGTGACGAATATGTTTAACTATGAAAACGAGACAGGAACACCATAGAAGCCACCCAAGCTTATGAATATTGTTGATTATCCGAACGGGAAAGATCGCTTCGATCAATTTGTATCTTTCAAAGACACTAGCTTGTGGATTCCAATTCTTGAAGGATATGAGCATCCTACTTATCTTTTATGGGGATGAATGACATTCCAAAGCATGTTTCTGGATTGACAGCCGATGAGAAAATATTATTTGATAGAGAAAAGAAGGCAATGGCTTGTATCTCTATGTATTTACCAAAAGAGATTTTCCATGGGTTCAAGCAATTCAGAACTTCTAAAGATTTATGGGAAGGTCTTCAGAAGAGGTGTGAAAGTAGTGTGGATGTTAGAAAGAGCAGAAAAGAATTTCTCAAGAAGCAGTTTCTTGTATTCGAACTTTTCTAGAATGAATCTTTTTACTCAGCGAGCTGGTTAGTGCTGAGGTTGTATATGAACCACATAAAGTTAATGTTAAATTTCTGGATGCATTACCGTCAAATTTGATGTTTATTCCATGCTGATTAGAGAAAATTCAAAGTATAAGACAATGTCCTTGGAAGATGTGTTTGGAAAGATCCAATCTCATGATCTTAATATAAAGAAGAAGGAAACAAACATGGAGCATATTCAATATCTAGCAATGTATTTTGCTAAATCGTCTTCAAAAAGAGGATCTGGAGTAACATTATTCTCGGGACATGGTCAAGATTCGAATGCTGAGAGTTCTTCTAGATGTTCATTTAAAACTGGTTTCTCTACAACAACTTCTAACACATCTGGATCTCAAGCAAGTGGTTCTCATAAGCAGAAGACTACATGGCGATGTTTTCTTCGTTTATAGCATCTTATGAAAACTTTATTCGTTGAAAGATTGTTGATCCTGAAGCAATAGAAGAAGATTATAAGTAGATCGATCCAATAGATCATGAAGAGATGAATATACAGTGGAACACGGCGATGTTGATGAGACAAGCAAAGGAATTCTTGAAGAAGACTGGTAGGAAGTATATTGGCTCAAATAGTCGAACAAGGATGGGATTTGACAAATCAAAAGTTCGATGTTATAATTGTCAAGAATATAATCACTTTGCCAAGGAGTGCAATAAGTCAAAAGTTGAATTTGATTCTCAGAAGAAGAATAACTCACAAGGGAATGGACAACACAATCAGGGATCTTCTACATCATCAGCACTAGTGGCACAAGGCGATGAAAACTATGACTGGGGAATTCATCTTTAATATTTGGTGGGTAGTGTAAGTCAAGCGTTTGTAGCTAAAATCCATACTAGTGAATCTTCAGAGGATGATTGCTCTGGCAGTTCAAGTAAAGAGGATAGTTTTGCTAGTGAAACTGATAGTCAAGATGGAGAAAGTGAGGAGAGTATCTCTGATAGTAGTGGTTCTGAGGCAAGTATTTCTGAAGATAATGTCTCTACAACAAGTGTTTCTGAGGATGAGATGGTCTTAAAGAAAAGAGAACCTGAGATGACAAATGTTACTGAAGAAGCATGGGAGCATGTTTTCATGGCTAAGACATCCGGTACTTCTAAAGTAAAGGATGTTATTTGTGAAATATTATGTTCTAATTGTGTTGCTTTGAAAGACAAGATGATGAGGGTAATAGATGACAATACAAATCTCATATGTGATATGAAATCCATGCATAATCTGAACCAAACCTTGAAAGACAATGAGAAATTGTTTGTGGAGAAGATTGAAGCATTGAAAAGAGATATTAATGCTCTTACTTTGAAGATTAAAGAGATGGCTTATCATCTGGATATGTCTTATGTCGAAATTGAAAAAAGAAACAATGATCTTGCTAAAAAGAACAAAGAACTTGCAGAATCTGAAACTGAGGTGCTTAGATTGAATAGAAAACTGGAAGGTTTCGGGAATTCATCATTCTTATTGGGCAATTATAATGATAACCTTGATGAAGGGAAGAGAACTGGAGGTATTGGTTTTGTTCCACCTTTCAATGGGAATTACACAAAGGTATCTGAGATTGTAAAGGATGAGGATTTAGATCCTAAAACAGTGTTAAAGGTGAATCCTATTACAGGTGAAGATATGGTGTATGAAGATGAGAGTGATGATGAAATATTCGATGAAGCCAAGGTTGAAGGCATTCCTAAAGAGATCAAAATAGAGGAACCAAAAGTTGTAAAGCAAGTTACTCGAGATAGATGTATTTTGATTTAACCGGATGAGAATGAACAGCCAAAACCAGTGTTACCTCAAAAAGTTTTTGTTAAAGGTGTTAATTTTAACAATGAGGATTCTAATATTTCCAAAACTTCAACACTGGATTTTGTAAAAGAGAAAATCATTTTGGAAAAATCACCGGTTTTTCATTCTTCATCATTAAAGGTTTATGTTGGTGAATCATCTAAAAGGATTTTTGTTCAAAAGAAGCAAGAAGTTGTTGAGAATCAATCACCTGGAAGTTCTTCAAGCTCAAGAAGAGTTCCATATGCCAGGCAGTATAAGGAAAGGCGTGTATGTTTTCATTGCAGTGAAGTGGGACACATTCTGGTGAATTGTACATATAAGAATCAAGAAAAGAAGCACGTGATTCCTAAAAAGATGAAGCCTGTGTCAAAATCTGTTGTTAATCAGTTGAAACCACAAGTTGTAAAAATTCTGAGAAGGCCTAGTGAGGTGAAGCCTACAGTTGAAAAGTTGGTGCATAAGTCTACACCTGTGACACCGAATGTGCCTAAACCGACATTTGTGAAACCAACTGTGTTTAAGCAAGATATGAGGCAACATGTTGGTGTTAAAGTTGATTTTGGTAAACCATTGTTTGTTCAACCTGTTGTGAGAAAGCAAGTTGCTTTTCAACCATTTGGTGTGAATCCAAAAGTGGAATTCAAAGATAATTCATAAGTTGAGGTTAAATTGTCTAAACCTCAAAGACGCAGAAGGAACCGACAACTGAAAAAGCTTTTGGCAATTGATCAAACTAATTCTTTTTCAAATCGACAAGATTTTCATAATCAACATTTTCAAAATTTTGACATGAAAAGGAATTTTAGTATTACAAAGTTGTCAGGTTCTGGTTCGTCTTCAAATTTATCAAGAGTGGATGATAACATGAATTGTGAATTAAAAGAAGTTGTTTATTTTGATTCTAATGGCCGACCCAAGACCACAATGGCTTGGGTCTCCTTTAATAACTTAATTTTCATGTTTATGTAAGGTCAACCAAGGAGGACTATACACAACAATTGGTATGTGGATAGTGGTTGTTCCCAATATATGATAGAAAATATCTCATTGCTAGAAGATGTAAAGAAAATTCATGGAGGTTATGTCGCCTTTGCTGGTAATATAGGTGGATATATAACTGCTCAAGGAACCTTGAAGAATGATAAAGTGAAGTTCGAAAAGGTGAAATACGTTGAGCAATTGGAGCATAACTTGCTCAGCGTATCCCAGGTGTGTGATAAGAAGTTTTCCTTTCACTTTAACGACTCCGAATGTTTTATTCTTAAGTCGGGTTTCATTATTCCTAAAGAGTGGATTCTTATGAGGGCATCGAGAAAGAATGACACCTATGTACTTGACATGAGTGTTGTTACAACTACTGATTCAGTTCCAACTTGACTTTCGATGGCGTCCGAGTCAGACTCTATTCTTTGGCATAGGAAGTTAGCACATATCAATTTCAGGAAAATGAACTACTTGGTGAGAAATGACTTGGTGACTGGAATACCAGCAGACCGAACAATCTTATTGTTTGGTGGTAACTGATGACTATTCTAGATTCTCATGGGTAAAGTTCTTAGCAATAAAAGATGAGACAACTGAGATTGTTCAATTTCATATTTTAGGATTGGAGAATCTCTGCAAGCAGAAGGATAAGAAGTGACAATAGCACCAAGTTTAAGAACAATAAAATGGGTCTCTTTTGCCTACAGAAGGGGATTAATCACGAATTTAGTGCATCTAGGTCCCACCTGGGTGTGACAGATCTCTAGACTCGCGCTACGACATGGTGATAACGTGCGGAATCCATGATCAACATGCAACGTTTAAAGCAATCAACACAACGGGTAAATAAATTGTTTCTCTGTATTCACTTCAAACACTATTTACATGACTCAGAATGAACCCATACAAAATGAGCAATGCAAACACCTATTTATAGGAAACCACAAAGACCAGGTGAACTTAACAAGTTCGCCTCTCAAGCTCCTTAGGTGAACTTGACAAGTTCACCTATCAAGTTCGCTCTAAGGACCTTAGGCGAACTTAACAGGTTCGCTAACTTACAACATAGAATTTTAGCGAAAGTTACAAAACATGTCGTAACAGTGCACCATATGTCCCACAACAAAATGGTGTTGCTGAACGCAAGAACAAAACATTGGATGAAACTGCGAGAACTAAGCTGGCAGATTCAAAGCTACCGGTTACTTTCTGGGCCGAAGCTGTGAAAACTGCATGCCATGTACTAAACCGTGTTCTGGCCGTC
Source organism: Smallanthus sonchifolius (assembly GCA_023525975.1). Lineage (NCBI taxonomy): Eukaryota > Viridiplantae > Streptophyta > Magnoliopsida > Asterales > Asteraceae > Smallanthus > Smallanthus sonchifolius. Next base: position 53,806,336 of record CM042033.1, on the reverse strand, counting down.
AAGCGATAGAACAAGACGTGTTATGAGATGTTGAATAACCGAAAGCCGAATCTGGATTATTTGCTACCTTTTAGGAACCCGTGTACATTTATGAAGACTTGGAAAATTTCTACAAAGTTTAGTGAAAAAGCCATTGAAGGGATTTTTTTCCGGTTATGTTGCTAATTCACTGAATAAAATAGTTTACAACAAGGAAACAAGACAAGTCGAAGAGTGGTTTCATTTTGATTGTTCCAATCATTATATTCCTCAAAAGGCAGTTGGTCCTGCTTGGGCGTTCGATTATGCTACCTTGTTCAAGTCTTTCAATATTATTCCTGATCTTTCTCCTGAATAAGCTGAGTTGTTGTATGAGTCGTGCAATGGTGACCAAAGTTGCGGTTTTACACCAAGATCTGAAGTTCCATTATCAGTTCCACCAACAACCCCTGCTCTGAATATTGCATCAAGTTCCGGTACTCATGAAACAGACAGTGATGATGATGAGGCAGTATTCTAGGATTCTCTAAATGAACCATTGAATATTGTTGATGAACCGTCCACTTCTACACAAGTTGAGTGGGAGATTTCTAATAATCTGGATGCAGTGATACCAGTTCCTCAAGTAGATTCTACACAAGTTGACGTGTTACCAGTTCTTGAAGTTGCTTCATCAAAGTTTTAAAAGACCATCCGGTGGAGAATATGATTGGAAATCTTAATGATGGAGTCAAAACATGTTCAATGAGTGAAAACACTTATTTATATACTAACATTAGGGATACGGGGGTTGTTCATGTTTGCTTACATTCAAGTTTCATTTTGCAGGTAGAACCAAAGAATGTTGAAATAGCTTTGCAAGATAACAACTGGATTGAGGCCATGCAAGAATAGTTGGCTCAACTTGACAAGTAAAAGTCTAGAATTTGGTTGATCTACCAAAGGAGGTTTATCCAATAAGAACAAAATGGGTGTTCAAATGTAAAAAGGATGATAGAGGAGTAGTGGTGAGAAATAAGGAAAGGTTGGTTATGTAAGGGTTCAATCAACAGGAGGGGATTGATTACACCGAAGTTTATGCCCCTGTTGCAAGGTTGGAAGTGATTCGATTGTTTCTGGATTTTGAATCCTACAAAGGTTTTAAGTTGTATCAGTTAGACGTGAAAAGTGCTTTCCTTTATGGTAAGGTGAAAGAGGAGGTATACGTTTGTCAGCCACCGGGCTTTGAAGATCCATTGTATCCTTCGCGTGTGTTCAAACTGGATAAAGCTTTAAATGGACTTCATAAGGCGCCCAGAGCTTGGTATATGACGTTGTCTCAGCATCTTTTGAGAAACATTTTCATTCGTGGCCAGATCAACTCCACCTTATTCATAAAGAAAGCTGGGGGAGATTGCCTGATGGTGGAGATTTATTTAGATGATATAATATTTGGGTCAACAAATGAAGTTTTATGCAAAGAGTTTGAGGGGGTCTTGAAATCTAAATTTGAGATGTCCGCTATGGGAGAGTTGTCATTTTTCTTAGGGTTGCAAGTGAACGAGAAGGAAGATGGATTCTTTATTCATCAGTCCAAATACGTGAATGATATCTTGAGCCGATTCAAAATGGAGGACTGTACCCCATATGACACGCCAATTCCTATGAATCATAAGTTGAATCCGAATCCGGAAGGAAAGGATGTTGACTGTCGATTGTACAAAGCTATGATTGGATCCCTCATGTACTTAACCACATCAAGGCCAGATATTATGTTTGTTGTGTGTCTCTGCTCCATATTCCAATCAAAACCGAAAGAATCACATTTGATCGCAGTAAAGAGGATATTTCGGTACCTGAAAGGGAAACCGAGACTAGGGTTATGGTTCCCACATGGATCTAATTTTGACTTTATTGCTTATACTGATTCAGATTTTGGAGGTTGTTGTTTGGACAGGAAATCTACTATAGGAGGTTGCCAATTTCTGGGTAATCATCTTGTTTCATGGCAGTGTAAGAAGCAAACTGTGGTCTCTATTTCTAGATACGAAGCTGAGTACATTGCCGCTTCGAGTTGCTGTTCACAGATTCTATGGATACAACAACAATTAAGATATTACGGTTTGAATTTTACATGCATCCCTATGATTATTGATAATAATTCCACTATGTTCATCACTAATAATCCTGGTAAGCATAATAAAACAAAGCACATAGAGATAAGACATCATTTCATTCACGACTGTGCTGACAAAAAGTTAATTGAGCTTGTTAAAGTTGATACTGATGATAACTTTGTAGATTTGTTCACCAAAGCTTTTGATCGAACCCGCTTTGAGTTCTTGATAAAGATGATCAGAATGATCAATCGTGAGTAAAATATTTTCAAAACTATATTCCATGGAAGATTTTATTTTTACTGTATTTCTTTCAGTTAGTTTTAGTTTTACTACTTTATTAATGCTTTATTACTTTCATGCATTTAGTATTACTGTCAAAAATTTGTTATTTGTAAAAATTACAAACAAATTTAAAAATTTAAAATCGACATCACTTGAAGTTAGAGAAGAAATGATAGTAAATCAGTAGATGATCTTTCACACATGACCATAGATTGACCAGTTGATAACTGTTATATATTGTGCATGTACTTATATGTTCTGATCTAAGCTTCTTAGACTGCACAAACAAGAAATGATAGTTTCATGACTGCTTTGATTTGAAAATTGTATAATCTTTAATTTGGATATGTGTATGTAACTTAGATTGTCAGTAGGCTAGAAGCGTTTTTGGTCCATCAGTAGTGTGAAAACATAAATAACTATGTCACAAATGTGATTTGAACCCATAGTATGCCGGGTGTGTGTGTTAAAAGATCGTTATCAGATATAGAATATAAGACTATAAGAATTTCATGAGACTAGTATCGGATTATATCGTTAGCACAATTTATTTCGGTTCACCTCATAACCATGTCCCAAAAAGCATGTTATTGAAGTTGGACTAAGATATGTATTTGATGACATTTATCAAAGAATATGCTAGCCCTTGGATCAATATCTTGATTCCATTTAATACATCCAAATAACAGTTGGATCACTTTACCCTGAATCGTTGAATCAATCGATTCCTTATTGAATCATATTGTTGAAGATTCCTCTATTACCATGAATCTTGATACTTAATCCAAACCAAGCCATATGAATCATTTGATTCTGAAAAATTTTGATTCTTTATAATCCCTCGGGATTCTGCTTGTTTTTCCTGTGCTAACCGTTATAATTTCATCCTAGTGATTGATATAATCTTGGTCCGAGTATTATATGTCTTGAAAATAATGCAATTTAAATTTCTGTTGGCATACTTGTGGGGTACACGTTGTTTTCATATAAATGGTACCTTAACTCACAAGAACGTGGGATACAAACGCTTGTAGTTTCAAATTTCATAATACCGACAACCTAGGTTTACATGTTGTATATTACAAATTCGGTATGAATAAGTAAGTAAGTCATGATATGATCTTATTTTCATTGAAGCTTATAGTGTATCAATTCATGCAGTTTGTTTGTCTTGAAAAGATATATTCTGAATAAGTCTAAAGATGTTCAAAGTTGCAAGTTATAAGAAAGTATTCAGTTGTGATAGTCTTGAAAGTTACAATGCTGGTAATTAATTGAAAATATCAAAAGTTGTTTGTTTGATAATATGTGGAAAGTGGTCGACAAAGTGTCTTAGGTTACCCTTAGAGCTGATTAGGGACTTGATACCCAGTATGTGTGATTGATTTATCAGATAAACTGATATGATCTTCTTACTCGTGATGTTCGAACAAAAATATGTGATTTAAGTATTTGAATTTCAGTTTGTACAGATAAAAACCAAAAAGATTTTGTGTTTCTATGTTTGAAAAACCAAAATATTTTACTTTGTTACTGATTTATTTCATCAAAAATCAAAAAAAAATTTCGGTGTGTTTTAGCATAAAGTTCGAAAAACCAAAAATATGTTCGTGTTTTTTTGAAGTTCGGTTATTGAAAATTTCAAAAAAGTTTATTTCTTGCTTCCATGGAAATCTCATTTATTTTTAATACTCAGGATTGTATCACAAACAGGTTGAAGGTTAGAAGAAAGATTGATCGTTTGAAAGTTGGAATTTTGAAAATTCCAAAAATTTCCTAAGTGTTGGAAAGTAGCGAACTTGTTATGTTCGCTTAGATATGTTCTTCAGGGGGAGCGAACTTGCTATGTTCACCTGAAGAAGCGAACTTGTTGGGAACTGTATAACTAGAACAGTTGGGCGAGTTTGGTCACTTTACCCTAAATTTGTGCGAACATACGGTGTGCGAACTTATCAGAACTTTGAGCGAACTTGTTTCTTGTGTTTGATTCCTGATTTCTGTGTATTCGAAAGGATTTTGAGCTTAGTATTCTTGTTCTAGAACTGTTTGCGATCACATCTAATGTATTCATTCGTGATTTCATCCATAGATTCATGTAGAACATATGCTATTCTAGGGTTTGAACAACCGTGGTTAAATTGAACTGTTTAGAGTTGTGTTTATGGTTAGGATTTGAAATGGATGTCTGTTATATGTTAATAATTGTTGTACGCTTGTGTGGGTTGCATCGTTTCATAAAAATCTTACAGATTTGACTTTGTTGATTTTGAATCTGAACAAGCGAACTTGTTATAGCGAACTTGTTAAGCTCGCCTGTATGCTAGAAGCTTAAGTGATTTCTGTCTAGCGAACTTGTTATGTTCGCCTCAATGTAGTTCTTAGCGAACTTGTTGTGTTCCCCTTAGGGGCCAGTAGTGTTTTGGACTTAGCATTTTTTTTTTGTGAAATTTTTTTTAACCTTGATTTTTTTTTTTTTTTTTTGTCGTGTTATTGTCATGCAACGTCTAATCATTACTCGTGCAGGTTATGGATCGTAGTATGGAATATAAACATAACCAGGTGGCTCTGTTGAATGTCGGGTTATCCGAGGCGGTGAATTACCAGGAAATGATTAACTTCTTAAACCGTTCAAGGATCCGAGTTGCACTTTCTGCTAATCCGGTGATAATTCTACAATACATTCAAGATTGAATCACAAATACTGATCGATTACCCATACACACAGGCGAAATTAGTGTGTATGGTGGTTAAATAGAGGCAAGAAACAGAATATGGTGAAGATAACATGCTAACCACTCTAGAATCAACACAAGAATGATATGAAATTGTAAGAACAACAATTGAATGAACTCAAAGGTGTATTGATTCAATGAAAGCTGTGAAAGAGAGAATACAAGGGTTACAGCCGCTATCCACACCCTAAACATTCTCATACTATGCTATTTATACTCACCTTACATGCATCGAAATTATGCTCACCGAAACTACTAGTTTCAGTTGAGCATTTACATAAATGAACATCCTGTCGAAACTTCTTATCTATCAAAACTACTAGTTTCGGTTGAACAAACTCAACTGAAACTAGGTAGTTTTGATGGCCCAGACATAGTCTAAAACAGAAATTACATCAAACTAAAATGACAGAATTACAAAAGAAATAAACAAAGACAATTGTTCAATGGTTACAATGATGACATTAGCTTACAAAAACACAACCCTACAATCTCCCCTTAAGCTATTGCATCATTGTCTTCAACTCACACTAAGCAGTTGGTGCATCACTTGGTCTTGGCGTGAAAGGCTTCACATTCACCGACACCACTCTTTGGTACGCTTTTGCATCTGCCTCATCATCGTCATGAAAGATCTGGATAAGGTTATTGAATAACACCTCAAGATCCTCCGTTTGAAACTTTAACAGCTCCATAGGCTCAAATATTTGGATGTCTTCCTTTTCTTCACATTCAATCATGGCACTTCCGATGGTTAAGTTGTAAAAACATCTCCTGAATTTCTGAAGCTGAATTGGTACTGACCATGGCAGCATAATGGTTTTGACAGTTTGTGCTGGTTTGTACCTCAGAAAGACATAGGTCTGTTTATCTTTGGATGAATTATGGTTTTAGAGAGAATCCTCTTGGGCGGTGTAGTCTTCATCCCTTTGAAGTCTTTCCAAGTCTGTGTGTGGAGATAATGTTCAAAGTCACTGGCCATCTTGACTTTGTCTATATTCTGTAGTGGTAACTTGGCCAGTGCCCTGAGATCATAAGTGGGAGGGAGCAGAAGTCGGTCATGTTCTTGAAGGGTTCCACTCCTCCTTTGTATCTTCTGAAAATGAACAAACCTCTCTCTTTGTCATATGTCCATCCCACCGGGGGTCTTTTTAGCTCCTGGTATTCTGCAAACTATTCATAGTGCTTGGGAAGCTCCTCAACAGGTAGCCTCCTCATCCAAGGTCTGTTGGGATCATGATACTCAGGGTTTGGTTTTGTTAAAGGGGTTGGTTCAGTTGGAGTTGCTTCCGTAGGAGTTGCTTCCTGAGTAGTGCACGTTGGCCCAGTAGTGGTTACAGGCTCAACGAAGGAAACTTTCACATTTGGGTCCTCATGTTCATCATCTGATAAGGCTTCTATTTCATCTCCTCCTTCAGTGAAATACCTGGTCTTTTCTTTAGGTATATCTCCCGTGGTCATAATCTCTAGGAAATCATCAGTTGTTCCAAAGCTGTCAATTTGCCTTAAGAGCTCATCAAGCTCGTGACCAGATCCAATTTCCTCTTCGTCCAGATTAACAATGTCAATGTCAGCCTCCTTTCCTTTGCCTCTAACAGCTCTTCTTTGACTTGTAGAAGGAAGGTCATACTCTGGTTCTTCTACCTTTACTTCCATAGCTCCCTTTGGTTTGTAAGCTTCACTTGAATAGACAATCAAGGCAGACTCGGGGTTATTCACAAAGGCAGGCGAGGAGGGTCCACCAGTAGCTGTGGATTGCGATACATTGGTCTCCCCCTGAGCTGTGGAGGCAGGTTTAGTATGTACAGCAGTAGATTGATCCATGGAAGCTTTAATCTGATTGACCAAGGAAGAGATAGCAAGAAGTTCTTATTCTTGCTTAGAAAGTATGTCTTGTTGAGAAGCCAGTTGTGTCTGGTGTAGATCCAGTTGATTCTTTAATGAGACCACTTCCAACTTCAAATCATTCACCTATTCCTTATGTTCTGTCAAATCAGACTTTAGACCTTTTATCTCTTCATCCTTTTGAGCTACTTGTTCATTAAGCTTCTTTGCTTCTAAGCTCAACTTCTTAACTCTTGGAACAGATGGGGATGTCTCATGGTCAGGAGAGGCCGGTGTAGTTGGTTGAGGGGTAGGTTGTGGAGTGGGTTGTAGAGAGGGTTGTGGAGTGACGATGTTATAAATGGAAGAAGGTGGAGGTGTTAGGTGTTTCAAAAATTGATTCAGAGGAGGATGAAAGAGACTCCAGCCCTGTCTTGATCTTCTTTGCCCGGGGCTCTTCTAACTCATAATCAGAATTTGACTTGGCCGGTCTTTTGGAAGAAGAGGGAGGAGGTTCCATCAGCTCCTCAGATTCAGACTTATGATATTCTGTTCCATAAATTCCCTCGTCCAAAGCCTCACTAGACTTAGGTTCAGCCTCTATATTTGCTTGGACTCCAACCTCAACATTTACTTTAGCTTCAACATTCTCAGCTAGTTCTTGAAAGTTCAATGGGTCCAGATTTTCTAACTCTTGGTCAATGAAATGAGCCTCCGCTATGGGTTGCTCTACTTCTTGTTCTATATTCAGTTCAGCTTCAACTTCTGCCTCTTGGTTCCCTTGAACCTGTTCCTCTTCTTCTTCCTCAGATGATGAGGATTCAACCATCTCTTCAGGGTCAATGTCAGGGACTACCTTTTCATCTCCTCTAATTATATGTCCAAATAGAGGGATGTTAGCAATAACTCTGTTTGTTCTAGAACTGGAGCTCTTCATATAACTGAGGGTCTTGGCAGTTATATGGTCAAATACCAGTAGAGGTCCATCTTGATGAAGGTTATGGTGAAGGTGGTTGATAATCATCTATAGAAATCTTGGGTAGACCGGAAACTTATCTTTAACCTTCCTAGTCAGGTGTTCCATCAATTGTCTAAAGACTAGTCTAGAGAAATTGTATTCCCTCCCATTGATTAATCCCAAAATTGCTGAAGCCACCATTGCATTTGCTGAGTCAAAGCCACCTATCCTGATAGAAATCCAGTGTATGAACACGTGCACAATATATATCTAGTATGGGGGAAGGGCATTCTTTATTATCTGGCCACTTTTGAATTTGTCTAGATGAGCTATTCTTTCAAAAACATTCACGGATGTAGAAGCTTGTGAATTCCACAGGAGCCTCATGGTTATCATTGAACTGTAGAACCTCTCTGACAATGGCTTCAGAAAATAAAACTTCTTGATTATGAGTTATAGCTCTGATGTGTTCAATATTGTTGATGGAGACCCTGGTAGTAGTAGCCCAGAATTGTCTGATGGTTGATTCAAATACAGGCAAGTCATGGCTAATGGCAAAGCTGATATTTGAGTTAGCTAGAAAATTTAGAACTTCTACAAAATCTGCACGTTTAGGATCCGCAGCATTGAGAAATGCACAAACATTGTGCTTCTTGACAAAGAGAAGATCCATTCCTACTCATAACAAAATTAATAAAATATTATATTTTGACACTTAGAAAAATTTCAAAACAGCCTGACCGAAACTATTAGTTTCGGGTAAAGAAACCTGTCGAAACTACATAGTTTCGGGCAAAACATGGGTATCGAATGTCACACCCAACCAAGGAGTAAACGCGAGGCGTAACATTCATGGTTTCCAAAGCATATGATTACTGCAAACACATACATGATAAATGGATACATAAACAAGTTTAAAGTTTTACATCCCAAAATGTCATTTGAGTTTACAAAAAGTTAAGATTTCGCAAATATGACTCATATACAATGACTTATACAAGAGAAATCCCCCCAAAAGCCGTATCCATCGTGCATGCATGTAACCTACATTGCTAACCTTGCGACCACATTCAAATTCCTGAAAACATACTTAAAATGTCAACGCTAGGTTGGTGAGTTCATAAGTTTTAATCAAATAGTTCTTGTAAATCCAATTGTTCGCAAATAGTTTCATGTGCATATGATAATCAGAATAAGTAATGTTTGACCTATCTGTAAACTAGCTAGGAATACAAATAATATATTCATACATGAGGTGTAACCAAACCATGACAATTGTTCTTTCGCCCCTCTCATTTGTTATCAGATGCTATGCGGCCATAAATCCTCCAGATTGCGGTTAGCGCGACTAACCATGACCGGGGGACGTCACTCCCCATAGTACTATTCATTGGACCCTACGCTACAGTTAATGGTTACTAAGTTGTTCCAGTGGACTTTAGCGGCCTAAATCGTGTTCAACTCATGCATACGTAAAGTTCGAGTCTTATTCTCTTGTTATCACATGAAAAGTAGTTGTAAGTATGCTCTTCCCCTAAATATAGAAAACAGTAAAAAGGGGCCGTGAAACTCACCTCGTAAATGGTGTATGCTAGCAAAATCAAATGTGAATACCCAGGCCTCACCTATCCGTACCCTAACCACACAAGGGTACTAATGTGTGAAGACTACCCGTCTTAAATACAATTTGTTCACCCGACTTAATGGAACCGATTAGGGATACTTTTATTTAGTGAAAACGATGTTTTTGTGTTACGACCCGTTGGTGATTATTATTCCGTTCTAGATATTGATATATATTCATGCGAGAAGTTTATATATGAATGACATGATGATATCATATTACGATTACTAAATAATTATATTTTCGTTCATCTATATACTATTTTAAAATAACGGTTCATTATTGTTATGATCAATCAAGAATATATATATTTTACTAGTACTTTATTTATTCCTTTACTAAATATATTACACAAGGTGGCACACGATTAGATATTGTGATTAACACACACACAATATATATATATATATATATATATTATGTCATGCCACATTTCTAGCTTCAACATTAAGACAATTTATTATTTAAACTACCTATTTTTAACACTCTTAATGGTTAGGTTTACCAAATGAATACCCGGATTTTATAATATCTATTTTTCTTATAAATTATCTTTTATATTTGATTCTTTTCAAAACGTCTTTATTAGATATAAATTTCCTACTTTTATCAAAAATATATTCAAAGTCATAAAGTCTTTATATTCATAAAAATCATTTTTACGAACAAAAGTTAAGCCTTAAATTTATGTATGCTAATACGACCATTTTAATTTGTAATAATCTTTCAATCATATTGTTGACCAACTTACTCATAATCAAAAGGCACTTGTTTTTATGTATGATAACTATACTATTTTGATGCATCGCTTCTATATTTACTTGTATCTACAATATATAAAGCAACATTGCCATGCTATAAACACATTCCTTACATACAATTTAAATTTATATTTCGATGACGACTTAATTTACATACATGTCTTTCGATTTTTCATCTAAATGTATATTTTTATGCATATTGTTATATACTTTTTAGATCTATGCATTTTAGCCCAAGTTAGATGATCAAGCTTTCATAATTAACAATATATATATATATGTATATATATATTCATTTGACTACTTATATTTGCACTTATTTCTTGGAAACTTTTATAAATAAATATTTCATATTCATCTACATATGTATCTATACCTATACACATACTCAAAGTTTTACTTTTCTAGCATTATTAACTAATAATTTTTCATAAAGACAACAATTTATATGCATACACGTATATACATAATCATACGACACACACATATGCATGTATGCATGGATCCATGTTTTTAAAACTCAAATATTAGTACACACTCTTTGCCATTCTTCTCAAGATAGAGAGGTTTATAAAATATCCCATTTCAAGGTGAACAAAGTGTAGGTTAAACCATAATTTTAAAGAGAAGACATGAACTGAAGATTAAGTAGATAGATTTTCTTACCACTAGACTAAGCTAGGGAAGATTTCAAAAATTGATGAAGATGGGTGACTCGAATCTCTTCTAAATGGTCCAAAAACTTCAAGCAACTACTTCGAACTTGAGAATTTTACATCTTTTACCAATGAAATTTGAAACTTAAACAAAAGTGTGGTTGATGTGTGTGTTGATATTGCCTTTCAAATAAGAGAAAGAGAAAAGGATTATGTGTTTGGTTGGATCAAATGAGTAGATGCCATGGACATATCAAGGGTAAATAATGATAGAGTGTACAAGTAGTTGAAGGAGTATGGCTCTTGACATCTTTCACATAATTTAAAAAGAAAATTTAATGTGAGTGGCCCCCCCTTTAGAGATTCTCGATCGAGAGAACAAAAAAAAATAAAAGGAAAGGAATTGGTTGGGTTAATTAGGTAGTAAATGTTATTGTCCATTAAGTGTATTAATCTCAATTAGAGCTTTAAATGGTAGTTTAATTTGGTTTAGGTTATTAACAGTACTAGAATTACAATTTAACTGGTTAGAGGCTAGTTTGGTGAAAAAAAAAATATTCAAATCACGGGTTATATAATTTTTTGATGTGATTATTTGTATATATAAAAAAAATGTTTAAACGCGTCTATATGAGATAAGGTCCTTGAAAAAGGGTCATCTGTAGGTCCACATGACTCATCTTAGATCGATCTCGTGACAGGACGTATTGTTAACGCGGAGTGCGGAATCGTACGTATTAACGTATGTATATCAAATGACAATAGAAACAACAAGTAAATAAACTTTCTATTTTATATCACCAAACAGAGTTTACAGAATACTTGATTGTTCAATCTATCTCACGCGTATAGAACAGACTCTGTAAACTCTATATTTATAGACACATGTTTTGCAATAGGCGAACTTAACAAGTTCACTTCAAAGATGCTTAGGCAAACATAACAAGTTCGCCTCTAATAGACCAGGCGAACTTATCAAGTTCGCCTCTAGCAGAACTTGTATTTATACTTAGACAAATCTAAACAATTACATACAAAACATAAAGACAATAAGACCTAAACTATTACAAAGCTTTTGTCATACAATCTATGTCCTAACAGACTCCCCCTTGACAATAGCTTGATCTTTTTTCTTCAGTCTTTATGACGAACTCTTCCAGTTGTCTGGTAATCTGCTTCCTGCATGCACTCCATATCTTTGACATATCTCCAACACTCTTTTATACTGCAATCCTTGTTCTCTTCATTCATCAGTGAACATGATCTCATTATTTCTTAACGTCCTCTGATCTTTCTTTGAGAAGTTAATAAGATTCATTGCATCATAGAAACTAACAATGACCTTCTTATCTTTATCATCAATCCTAGCTTCACCAGTATTCACATCTACATACCACCATTTCATATTTCCCAGAAAATCTTGTGGAATTTTCTTCAATGGTATCTTCTGTACAGCACGTACTGGCTTGAACTTATACTTCCAAGTCACATTCTTAGTCTTTTGATCTACGATCTTCACTCTTTTTCCCTTTTGTGGTTTTAACCTTTCATACTTCCCTGATCCACCTTCTCTCTTTATCAAATTGGCAATCACTTCGGCTAATCCACACTTAAATTTATTAATCAATAGTTTCGTATCTAGACCATTCATTTCACACCTTGGCAAGGTATTGAAATACTTGATCATAGGCTTTAAGTATTGAACACCATCAGATCTTTTAAGAGCAAGCAGCTTAGCTTCATCATCATAAAACCAACTTATGATCTTTCCAATACACCTCTCTTTATTCACATATCTTTCTTTCTGAGCAGGTTGTATAGGTGACTTTGGTAGTACCTTCATCCAATTGTTAACAACTAGTCATACCTGTATTTCTATACATCACAGGTTCTTCATTCAGCTTAGGAGACACAACATGAATAGTATCAACATTAGAATCTATCTTGGATTGAGTAGTATCATCAGGTGTAGTGATGTCTTCAACAGAGTCCATAGAATCTGTTACTCCATCATAAGAAAACTCAGGAATAACATCATCTTGGATGAAGTTATACGGAACATTCCGACCATCACTTCCTTCATATGTAACCTTAGATTTACTCTTTTCTATTTCAATCTCTATAATCTCTCTTTCTTAAACTTCGTCATCTAACACATCTTCTTCATCATCATCAAATAACTCGTCTATATCATCCAGACATTCTTATTTCTCAGCTTCTTCTTCTTCGGAATCTTGAAAGAATTCAAATAAAAATATTTCTTCATTCACTCCAGAATCATGTTTGGTTCCTTTAATAGTATGTGATGTCGACTCCCCCTTAGCTCTGGACATTGCATTCACATCAGCGTATTGACGATCACCCTCAATAGGATCATTGTCATAATTATATTTTCATTGAATTGATTCAACATGACACTTATCATGTATCCTTAACTCCCCCTGAGCGTCAAGACGCTCAACAAGTTTAGACACCAATAACTACATGTCAGCAATCTGTGTAGCTTGAGCTTGAAGTACCAACTGTCTCTGAGAATCAGTAGACACAAGAGTATCAACTTGAGTCTGTAAAGCTAGCACCTGTGATTCAAGGAATGTAATTCTTTCAGAATTCGACGACTTTGAAGGACCAGCTTTAGATGTGTGACGAACATGTGGAGAAAGCACTGGACATGTATGTTTAGAAGCAGGAGTTGTAATCAATAAGGAAGCAACACAATTTGCATCCTCTACACCATGAGATGAATGAGCAGCAGCAATAGAAGCAGACATAAGCTTCTGAGCTTTAGGAACTGGAATAGCATCACTATCCAAGTCAGAACTTTCATCTATTAAAGTTCTCTTGCTAAGAACTGATCCAGAAGGAGGATTCCGAACAGTCTTACGCCTCGGTTTTCTGGCTATAGACTTAATACGTTTTCCCACATTAGCCAATGGTAATGTAGCCAACCTTGCATAATGATCTGAGCTAAAATCTCTAGACGAATCAGTATCAGTAGCTTCAGAATCAGGTAATATAGTATCATCGGAACTCGTATCTTCAACATTGCCTTCAGCTTCATGAATAGGTGAGTTCACAGCTTCATGATCAAAATCATCCATATTCATACCCAACTCTTGATCATTATCGTGAGCAATCTCTTCTTGAACTGGTTCATTAACAGGAATTTGAACATGTTCTTGTGGAATAGGAACTTGTTGTTGTTGTTGTTGTTGAGGAACTTGATGTACTTGAGCTTGAACTGGTTGTTGAATTGGAATTTGATTCTGGACTTGTCCTTGTACTAATTCCTCAGGATGAAACCAATTATCATTAGGTGGCTCAACATAATCAAGATTGATTATGTGACCAAACAGAGGAGTAGGAATAGGAATGAGAGCAGCATTTTGTTGTTTCACCTTAGTACAATCAGTAAAGATCCTTTTTGACATAGGAGTCAAAGTCAAACGGATTGGATGCTGAGGTAAATCCGGAATTAAAGGATTCAAAATCATTTGCATGAACCGAGGATACATAAGGAACCCTTGTCCTTCTAGAGGATTTATTTGCATGACCAACTCACGGTAGAAGTATAAAGCAAAGTTAAACCGTTTGTTGATTGTCAAAGCAACCATAGATGCCTGTGGTGCACTTTTCAATCCATCAGTACCAGCCTTCCGTGGAGACAGACATTGTATGATGATGTGTATAAAATATCTCCATTCGCCAACTAAACCTCCTTTTCTTGCTTGTGTATCATTTGGTCTTCCTCTGTAACCCATCCGCTGAAAACACCCCATAATAAGTGTTCCAGGATATGACATAGGTTCGTCCACAGTACCTCCTAATCCCAATTCAGTACGAATAGTTTCTACTGAAATAGCAACTTCCGTATTATTAACTGTAGCACGAAGTACGTGAGGTTCAACATCCGTATCTTGATGGACAGTATCCCAGAATTGTTGAATATACGGTAAACTTATATACGGATTAGCAGATAAAGCCACTTGCAATCTTGAACGATTTTGAAAGTTGATAATTCCTTGAAAATTAACAACTTCAGACATATTCGGATCCAATAACGCCACTTGATTATGTTTTTACTCAACATGACGAGCCATTTGTAAATGTAGAGGACAAAAACACATTAGTAATCAAAACAAACAAAAAGAAATTTCAAAAAAAATTTCAACACAACACAAAAAAAAAAAATTCAACAAAAAAGTTCACAAGTCCAAAAACACTCCTGAGCCCTTAGGCGAACTTACTAAGTTCGCTTAGTGTTGCAAGAGGCGAACATAATAAGTTCGCCAAAACAAGTTCGCTTGAACAAGTTCGCCTGAACAAGTTCGCCTAAACAAGTTCGCCTAAACCTGTCTGTCGATACAAATTCCACACAGAATCACAAACATGTCTAAATCATGTATAAATTCTCAATTCAATCATAACACTATCATCGATTAAGACTTACGACACAGTTTAAATCATCAATTTCAAGTATTAATCCATAAACTTTGTTCAAATCTCAGAAAACGTGAAACTTTCAAACCGAATGAACACAGAGGTAAAAGACCAAAATCCATACGATTTAACGGATAAAATTTGTTGAGATTACCTTAGAATTACTCGCAATCAAAAACCGATCAAGAAACAAACACACAAAATTCTAATCAGAAACCCTAGATCTGAAATCACAAGTTCTCTAAATATTCTAGAAGTTCGCTCTGTCACACCCCCAATTTCAACTAACGGAGTTTTACCGTTTGGAAGGTGACACACCAGGATCTCAGTCATTAGTTACATCAAACGACACTATATGGGACTTGAAATGTCAAAACATAAAAGTCCAGAGTTAATGCGGAAGCGTAAACGTTAATATGAAATCAAAAGTAATTACACGCAATAGGCGTTAATCAATGTAAATAAGTAAACTGTTTCAAATGTTTGAAATGGATGATATGACAGTAGGACTCCATGCATGTCCTAAGTGTGCAACCTGTGCCTTGGCGACCTGAGAAACATGTAAGAAAAAGTGTCAACACGAGGTTGGTGAGTTCACAAGTTTCAAGTTTACAATAAGAGTGTGTTTGCCAGATTATGTACATTCAATATGCATATCTATAGGTAGCTAACCTATGTTCATGTTTTACTAAAGCGCTCGCAACCGAAGCTGACTGTGTTTTTATGCCTCCTGCCAGGTCTATCAACTCTGGCCAATGTGAGTAGGCTAACATTTCACCCGTTCGATATCCAATCGAGTTAGCGTGACTAACGCGGGTGGGATTTGTCAAACCCAGTAGTACTACTAAACATTACCTCGCTAAGATCCATATTAACGGTCCGATATAAGATGAGGACTTTCTGTGATAGTGTCTTACGCTTAGTCTCAACAGTAATAACATATGAATTACAATAATCTAAAATACTTGTGTCATGTTTTCTCCCCCGACGGGAAAAACATGTAACAAAATGTTTGTCTTTGTACCTGTTTCTCCCCCGCGGGGAAAACAAGTAAGAGTATGATAGTTAGTGTTCATGTTTGTTTCTCCTCAACAGGAAAACAAGTAAAATATGTTTGTGTGTAAGCATGTTTCTCCCCCAATAGTAAAACAAGTAAAAAGGGGCCGTGAAACTCACCTGCGTTGCGTTGTAGGTAGTATCACACAAGTAAGAGATTTGGAATCTCAATTGTTAGCCTGTACGGCTTACGTATGCCCTAGAATTATAAACATATAAATTAGGGACAAAAATGGGAATAGCGACATCGACACGGAATGAGAAACGTCTTAACGAAACGCTCTAATATTCAAGAGTGGACGAATGTGTCCACGGAAATGAGAATCCTTAACTAATAAATAAGATGTATACGTTACGCGACGAATGACAAAATAATATATATAATAAATGTATTAGAGTGTTTTGTCGTTAACTAGAAGTGTAGGAAAATAATATAATTTATTATATTATTTTTAAGTTTAGCGAAGTAACGTAAACAATTAACTTGCGTGACAAAAATAATAAATATATTATTTTTATTCAAGGATATAAACGTTGGTAAATAATATAAATATTTATATTATTTATTAGTTTGAAAACATTCCTTAAGGTTTATAAATATGGAGAAAATAATATATAAATATATATTATTTTTAATTGGAGTCACAGGTTGAAAATTATTTATTCGGAGTAGAGGTTTGAAAATAATATAAATATATTATTTTAAAAGTGGTATTTATAATGAAAATGGGTTACAAACCAAACCCGAGCCTACGGGTGGTTTCCTGGGCTAAAACACATTAATATAGTATTATAATAATATGGGTTCGGTTTTTATAATTAAAATAATAATAAAAACTATTCTAAAAACGAATTGGGGGTGGAGGGACTCGAACCAGGGTCTCCTCCCCCATAGTCGAGTGATTCAACCAACACAGCCGCTAGGCAATCGCGATGAGTTCCGGATCCGAATTGTTTTAACACACAATTAATGTCTTCATCCCCTCCCCATCGAAGCCGCAACAAAAATCATCCCAAAACCCCTCAATTCGATCGCGATTCACAACAATGGTTTAGGGGTTTTGTTCAACAGAGTATTGCGAATCTTTTCGTGGTTTCAATTTGAAAATCATCGAGTTTTAAGTGGTTTAATTCCAGTTTTAGAATCCGAAAACCCTAGGTATGAACTTGAAATCAAATCGATTGAATCCTATGAGATTATGGATCAAGACCATAGGGCTTTTACTAAACGCGAGTTTTCGGATCTGCTGGTATAGATTAATTTCATTTAGGTTGTGTTTAGGAAAAAAACCCCCAATTTGATTAAGAACAAACCCTAGATACTAGATTATGTTCAAATCGATGATATGAGATCAAATTGTCATAGGGCTTTCAATGAATAACATATTGTGATCCTAAACATATGTTTTAATTGCATTGAAAACATGATTAGATTGGGGTTCGATCAAACCCTTATTCGCATGAACCCTAGATTGTATTCGTGATCAATTTGATGATATACGCCCCTAAGAGGTTAGGGCTTTTGTTCACGGTGTTAAAACGAAACTAAAGGTATAATCAATTACCGGAATGGTGCGTGAAACGATGGTTTACACCTAGAGCAAGTTCCGACCTCGGGTGGTTTGATCTCCGGCGGGCTTGACCGCTTTTCCGGCGAAGCAGAAGTGTGCAAGAGCTTCGGAACGACTCGTCTAGCATGAGCATGTGTTCAATTGAGAGAGTTACAACTGAATTGGTCGGATTTTGTTGGTAATAGACCGTGAAGTCGACGGTTACAACATCATCACCCATAATTGGGTTTAATTACACATAAAACCGATGATTAAAACTGCGATGATAGTCGTTAATGTCGTGAACGTGTATAACCGTTATCATTTCAAATGAAAATCAGTTAGAATCTGCGAATTGGAATCAAGAATAAACGGGTTGACTTTCCAAAGTCAATGAAATCAAAATTATGTTAATTACAGATCTAGTCCCTCTGATTTCATGCATATAAGTTTAGGAATTGACGGATTTAGTCCTTAAGGTTTGAATTTGGGTTAAGAATAAGTCTGTTTGACTTTCAAAAGTCAACAGGAACTAGGTTCATTCGATTTTGACTTTCAAAGATCAACATAATGGGTTTTGACTAATTACCCAACCAGTCCTTGTAGTTTGAGTTTGGAAATTGACAGAAATAGTCCCTAGGGTTTAATATTGGGTTAACCGGGTTAGGATTTAACAGAATATTTAACGGGATTGCTAACGGAACTAGCTGAAAAGTCCGGATTGTCACATCATCCCCTAGTTGAAATAATTTTCTTCCCGAAAATTAAATAATAAAAAAAAAATTTCCCGGGATATCACATCATCCCCTAGTTGAAAGAATTTTCGTCTCGAAAATTAAATAGTACCTTAAGAGTTTGACGCGGAGTGCTTGAACAGATTAGGATATTTGCGTATCATCTGATCTTCGAGCTCCCACGTGAATTCCGGTCCGCGTTTCGAGTTCCAACGGACTCTAACAATAGGGATTTTACTACGCTCAAGCGTTTTGACCTCCCTATCCATAATTTCAACAGGTTCTTCGATGAAACGCAACTGTTCATCAATGTGTAGTTCCTCAAGAGGAACTGCGAGCGATTCGTCTGCTAGACCTTTCTTCAAGTTTGAGATGTGAAAGACGTTGTGTACACCACTAAGTCTTTCGGGTAGGTCCAGCTGTTACGCCACTGGCCCGATTCTCTTCAAGATCTTGAATGGTCCAACATAGCGAGGATTCAGTTTTCCTCGTTTCCCAAAACAAATGACACCTTTCCAAGGTGAGACTTTGAGTAAGACCATGTCACCTACTTGAAACTCTAAAGGTTTACGGCGTTTGTCGGCGTAGCTCTTTTGACGATCACGAGCTGCCGCCATACGGTTTCTAATTTGGACGATCTTTTCAAAAGTTTCAAATACAAGTTCAGGACCTGTGAGTTGGCTATCTCCAACCTCAGTCCAACAAATGGGTGAACGGCATTTCCATCCATAAAGTGCTTCAAATGGAGCTGCCTTGATGCTAGTGTGATAGCTGTTGTTGTAGGAGAACTCCACCAACGGTAGGTGAGACTCCCAAGTGTTACCGAAATCAATCACACAAGCTCGTAGCATGTCCTCCAGAGTTTGGATAGTACGTTCAGTTTGACCATCGGTTTGAGGATGGTAAGCTGTGCTCATATCTAGACGTGTGCCTAAGGCCTTATGTAACGACTGCTAGAAACGAGAAGTGAATCGTGCATCACGATCCGAAATGATAGAGATTGGCACCCCGTGCCGAGAGACTATTTCTTTCAGGTAAGTACGAGTAAGTTTATCCATTTTGTCGGTCTCTTTGATTGCTAAGAAGTGAGCGGACTTTGTTAATCGATCAACAATTACCTAAATAGTATCACATCCGATAGGGGTTCATGGTAATTTGGTGATGAAGTCCATGGATATTTGTTCCCATTTCCACATGGGAATCTCTGGTTGCTGTAGAAGACCGGATGGTTTTCGATATTCAACTTTGACCTTCGCGCAGGTGAGACACTTACTAACATAGGTGGCAATATCGGCCTTCATCTTCGGCCACCAATATAGTACTTTTAGATCATGGTACATTTTATCGGAACCCGGATGAATGGAGTAACGAGATTTATGAGATTCATCCATGACTAGTTCCCTTAAATTTCTGAATACCGGAATCCATATTCGCTTGACGAAGTAACGAATACCGTCAGATTTGACCTCGAGTTGTACTTCCATGCCACGTGTACCTTCCAGCGGTAGGTTTTCCTCTTTTAGGGCTTCGAGTTGAGCACTACGGATTTTGTTAGGTAATCCGGGGTGAATAGTAAGTTGTAATGCTCGAACTCGTTTGGGTTTCGTTTCCTTTCGGCTTAGTGCATCAGCCACAACGTTAGCTTTACCCGGATGATACCGGATCGTACAGTCGTAATCATTTAAAAGTTCAACCCAACGACGTTGTCGCATGTTTAACTCCTTCTGATTGAAGATATGCTGGAGACTCTTGTGATCGGTGTAGATGGTGCATTTGGTACCGTACAAGTAATGTCTCCATATCTTAAGTGCAAAAACTACTTCTCCCAACTCTAGGTCATGAGTGGTGTAGTTTTTCTCGTGAATCTTTAACTGACGTGAAGCATATGCGATTACCTTTTCGCGTTGCATTAAGACACAACCCAGGCCTTGGATGGATGCATCACAATACAACACAAAATCATCGGTTCCTTCCGGAAGAGCTAAAATAGGTGCACTGCAAAGTTTCTGTTTGAGGTGTTGGAAAGCTGACTCTTGGTTATCGCCCAAAATATAGGCTTTTCCTTTTTGAGTTAGGGCGGTGAGAGGTTGAGCAATTTTGGAAAATCCTTCGATGAATCGACGGTAATATCCAGCCAATCCCAGAAATTGTCGCACCTCAGTCGGAGTCGTCGGTGCTGCCCAATTCTTGATGGCTTCTATTTTGGATGGGTCGACATGTATCCCTTTTTCATTTACCACATGCCCTAGAAACTGAACTTCCCGGATCCAAAATTGACACTTGGAAAACTTAGTATACAGTTGTTCTCGCTTAAGTAGTTCTAAAATTAGGCGTAGATGCTCCTCATGTTCCTCCTTGTTCTTGGAATAGATGAGGATGTCGTCGATGAAAACGATAACGAACTGGTCAAGGTAAGGCTTACACACACGGTTCATGAGACCCATGAATACCACATGTGCGTTGGTTAACCCGAAAGGCATGACCATAAATTCGTAATGGCTGTACCTTGTCCTGAAAGCAGTCTTAGAGATATCCTCATCTCGGACTCTCAGCTGATGATAACCAGATCTAAGGTCTATTTTGGAATAGAAACTTGATCCTTGGAGTTGATCAAAAAGGTCATCAATACGAGGTAAAGGGTAGCGGTTCTTGATTGTGACTTTATTCAGCTCCCGGTAATCAATACACATACAGAACGTACCGTCCTTCTTCTTGACAAATAATACCGGAGCTCCCCATAGTGATGAACTAGGTCGGATGAAACCTTTATCCAATAAGTCTTGCAATTGAGTGGATAGTTCCTGCAATTCACTGGGTGCCAGTCTGTAAGGTGCTCGAGCAATCGGTGCTGCTCCGGGTGCTAAATCAATTTGGAACTCAACTTGACGGTGCCGTGGCAGACTAGGCAAGTCCTCGGGAAATACTTCTGGATAGTTACGTACGATTGGTATATCATCAATTCTCTTCTCCTCAGATGACTGCTCGGCGACGAGAGCCAAAATAGCAGTATGACCTTTTCGAAGACATTTCTGTGCTGTCATGAAGGATATGATGCCAACGACTGCACCACCCCTTTTGACTTGGACAGAAAGGATTTCCCTTCTAAGGAGAGGAAGGCAAACATTTTGTCACAACAGATGGCCTCAGATTGGTTCTTGGATAATCAATTCAAATCGACAATAAGGTCGAAACTGCCAAGTGTAACTAGCAGACGGTCAATGTCAAGTTTATTACTAACCAATGCTAGTTTACATCTGCAAGAATGCGAGTTGTTTCGATTTTCTGAGCAGCCCAAGCAAACCGTACCAAGATATTGTCCGCTTTGCCCCCGATGGGTTGCCCATCCAGTAACTCACGGTTTTGTTTTCACGCGACGAGTTGCTCACCCAGACAAAACGCGTCTCAATAGAGAAGGTATTCACCTCCTAATAAGGAACGTATCGTTCTCCCCCTCAACCGATGCGGGATATTACAGTCTGCTATCTCAATAGTATACTTGGCTTTTAATAGAGTTAGAGCACGACTCACTATTATGGAATTTGTGAAATCGTGCTGAGACTTCTAGTGAGACCCGCGCTTATAAAGCAAGTGTCAGCCAATGCATAGGCTAAGGAAAGAGGTTCACATGTAGGAAAGAAAAGTCTGATGGGATATAGATTTCAGTAGCATAAGAGATAGGATGTATGTTTAAGTAATTGCGTTCAACTGATGGTTGGTTAGGTTAAATCTTCGTTTCCTAATGTCATTGGATCAACAGAATCATTTCGTGAAAAAGGAATTCCGTTTACAGGATTGAATATGCTGGGGTAAAATTCGAAGTTAGACTAAGGATTAGTCACAAGATGAGGTAACAAGGTCAAATGCGATCTATTGTTGGAGTGTAAGGAATAACGTGTTAGCATAGAAAGAATTCCTCAAATTCTGTGTACATAGTTGAAGTCGATAAGTTTGTTATGAGATTCTATTAGAGTTTCAATCAAGATTGTTTATTTGATCAAGTTTGAATGAGAGTCGTAAGGTTACTAAGACTCTTACATGAGTGAAAATAATATTGATGGATTTCATTAATGATAGTCCAGTGTGTCCGTAAACACCTTCAACCTGATAGTCGCGTCTATCAATTGTTGAACGGGTTTAACTATACCAACTAGTCGTTGAGTGGGTTACAAGAACTTCTACTGACAGTGGAAGTTTAAGTTTGTAGATCACTGATTAGGACCATTTATCCACACACTAGGTTTCACCAGGACTTACATGCACCTCAAATTACTATTACGTGTGCACCCGTAATGATAATTTGCTTTGCATGCTCACCCTAGTTCCCCCTGTCATGTGTCATAATGTCCTTTAGGTTATATTGTTTAGTACAGAGTGTTGTCAGATATGATAAGTCATTGAAAGGAGTAGTCATCAACCATAAGTTGATCGACTAGGACTCATATCAGTATGAGTAGTCGGGAATAGATTGATACGAGTATTCACCCGAGTTGAAACACAATACGATAGTCCAATCCAGCGGATTGTAGATGAGAACATGGAACAAACATGTACATGAAGTGCGACTTCAAGAAATGAAACTAATTCATGAATACAGGTTACAAGAAGCAGCAAAGTAACCGTCCTTTCAACTAAGTCAAGATAGGGTTTGAGTATGCATTGAGCAATGCGTTCTCAGATTTGTGTTCAATCTATTCTCAACAGGATATCGAACCAAGATGCGAGTCCATGGCTCGGGAAAGTGATGACATCTATGTGTCAATGGATTCTGCAATAATGCGTGTAACGGTCTGCCTTCATTCGGCGTATTGTTGCTGGTGGGTGCAGTAGGGACTCGCCTTCGACGATCCTTACTCCCAAAGAGATATGTGTTAGTGCTGAGTGTCGTCCATAATATGGACCTGAGAAAGCCCACCATACCCAACAGGTGATGGTGATGTAAGTGACGCCTCCGAAGGCTCCGTCTCGCTGCCCTCGAACGGGAGTGGATGATGTTCCGGTGATTCCCCGAGTGTCGCCACTGGGAATGATGATGCAATGCAATTGATGTGTCCCTCGCCAACTGAGGGCGATACGGATGGTGTTACATGCCCGCACTACAAGTTATGTATAGGTGCTATATGTATCAGGTATGAGTGTCTGTGCCGTGTAACTAATGTGTGAGGTTATAGTCTAGTATGCAGTCCTAGTTCTCTATAACCAATGGCTCTGATACCAATCTGTCACACCCCCAATTTCAACTAACGGAGTTTTACCGTTTGGAAGGTGACACACCAGGATCTCAGTCATTAGTTACATCAAACGACACTATATGGGACTTGAAATGTCAAAACATAAAAGTTCAGAGTTAATGTGGAAGCGTAAACGTTAATATGAAATCAAAAGTAATTACACGCAATTGGCGTTAATCAATGTAAATAAGTAAACTGTTTCAAATGTTTGAAATGGATGATATGACAGTAGGACTCCATGCATTTCCTAAGTGTGCAACCTGTGCCTTAGCAACCTGAGAAACATGTAAGAAAAAGTGTCAACACGAGGTTGGTGAGTTCACAGGTTTCAAGTTTACAATAAGAGTGTGTTTGCCAGATTATGTACATTCAATATGCATATCTATATGTAGCTAACCTATGTTCATGTTTTACTAAAGCGCTCGCAACCGAAGCTGACTGTGTTTATATGCCTCCTGCCAGGTCTATCAACTCTGGCCAATGTGAGTAGGCTAACATTTCACCCGTTCGATATCCAATCGAGTTTGCGCGACTAACGCGGGTGGGATTTGTCAAACCCAGTAGTACTACTAAACATTACCTCGCTAAGATCCATATTAACGGTCCGATATAAGATGAGGA
The DNA here is from genome assembly GCA_023525975.1 of Smallanthus sonchifolius. Lineage (NCBI taxonomy): Eukaryota > Viridiplantae > Streptophyta > Magnoliopsida > Asterales > Asteraceae > Smallanthus > Smallanthus sonchifolius. Next base: position 53,781,792 of record CM042033.1, on the reverse strand, counting down.
CTTTCTGTGATAGTGTCTTACGCTTAGTCTCAACAGTAATAACATATGAATTACAATAATCTAAAATAGTTGTGTCATGTTTTCTCCCCCGACGGGAAAAACATGAAACAAAATGTTTGTCTGTGTACCTGTTTCTCCCCCACGGGAAAAACAAGTAAGAGTATGATAGTTAGTGTTCATGTTTGTTTCTCCTCAACAGGAAAACAAGTAAAATATGTTTGTGTGTAAGCATGTTTCTCCCCCAATAGTAAAACAAGTAAAAAGGGGCCGTGAAACTCACCTGCGTTGCGTTGTAGGTAGTATCACACAAGTAAGAGATTTGGAATCTCAATTGTTAGCCTGTACGGCTTACGTATGCCCTAGAATTATAAACATATAAATTAGGGACAAAAATGGGAATAGCGACATCGACACGGAATGAGAAACGTCTTAACGAAACGCTCTAATATTCAAGAGTGGACGAATGTGTCCACGGAAATGAGAATCCTTAACTAATAAATAAGATGTATACGTTACGCGACGAATGACAAAATAATATATATAATAAATGTATTAGAGTGTTTTGTCGTTAACTAGAAGTCTAGGAAAATAATATAATTTATTATATTATTTTTAAGTTTAGCGAAGTAACGTAAACAATTAACTTGCGTGACAAAAATGATAAATATATTATTTTTATTCAAGGATATAAACGTTGGTAAATAATATAAATAATTATATTATTTACTAGTTTGAAAACATTCCTTAAGGTTTATAAATATGGAGAAAATAATATATAAATATATATTATTTTTAATTGGAGTCACAGGTTGAAAATTATTTATTCGGAGTCGAGGTTTGAAAATAATATAAATATATTATTTTAAAAGTGGGTATTTATAATGAAAATGGGTTACAAACCAAACCCGAGCCTACGGGTGGTTTCCTGGGCTAAAACACGTTAATATAGTATTATAATAATATGGGTTAGGTTTTTATAATTAAAATAATAATAAAAACTATTCTAAAAACGAATTGGGGGTGGAGGGACTCGAACCCGGGTCTCCTCCCCCACAATCGAGTGATTCAACCAACACAGCCGCTAGGCAATCGCGATGAGTTCCGGATCCGAATTGTTTTAACACACAATTAATGTGTTCATCCCCTCCCCATCGAAGCCGCAACAAAAATCATCCCAAAACCCCTCAATTCGATCGCGATTCACAACAATGGTTTAGGGGTTTTGTTCAACAGAGTATTGCGAATCTTTTCGTGGTTTCAATTTGAAAATCATCGAGTTTTAAGTGGTTTAATTCCAGTCTTAGATTCCGAAAACCCTAGGTATGAACTTGAAATCAAATCGATTGAATCCTATGAGATTATGGATCAAGACCATAGGGCTTTTACTAAACGCGAGTTTTCGGATCTGCTGGTATAGATTAATTTCATTTAGGTTGTGTTTAGGATAAAAACCCCCAATTTGATTAAGAACAAACCCTAGATACTAGATTATGTTCAAATCAATGATATGAGATCAAATTGTCATAGGGCTTTCAATGAATAACATATTGCGATCCTAAACATATGTTTTAATTGCATTGAAAACGTGATTAGATTGGGGTTCGATCAAACCCTTATTCGCATTAACCCTAGATTGTATTAGTGATAAATTTGATGATATACGCCCCTAAGAGGTTAGGGCTTTTGTTCACGGTGTTAAAATGAAACTAAAGGTATAATCAATTACCGGAATGGTGCGCGAATCGATGTTTTACGCCTAGAACAAGTTCCGACCTCGGGTGGTTTGATCTCCGGCGGGCTTGACCGCTTTTCCGGCGAAGAAGAAGTGTGCAAGAGCTTCGGAACGACTAGTCTAGCATGAGCATGTGTTCAATTGAGAGAGTTACAACCGAATTGGTCGGATTTTGTTGGTAATAGACCGTGAAGTCGACGGTTACAACATCATCACCCATAATTGGGTTTAATTACACATAAAACCGATGATTAAAACTGCGATGATAGTCGTTAATGTCGTGAACGTGTATAACCGTTTTCATTTCAAACGAAAATCAGTTAGAATCTGCGAATTGGAATCAAGAATAAACGGGTTGACTTTCCAAAGTCAATGAAATCAAAATTATGTTAATTACAGATCTAGTCCCTCTGATTTCATGCATATAAGTTTAGGAATTGACGGATTTAGTCCTTAAGGTTTGAATTTTGGTTAAGAATAAGTCTGTTTGACTTTCAAAAGTCAACAGGAACTAGGTTCATTCGATTTTGACTTTCAAAGATCAACATAATGGGTTTTGACTAATTACACAACCAGTCCTTGTAGTTTGAGTTTGGAAATTGACAGAAATAGTCCCTAGGGTTTAATATTGGGTTAACCGGGTTAGGATTTAACAGAATATTTAACGGGATTGCTAACGGAACTAGCTGAAAAGTCCGGATTGTCACACGCTCTAACAGTGAAAGAAGATAAATGAATTCGCCCGAACACAATACTAAATCACCATTAAGTTCGCTCATTATGCGAACTTGTTAAGTTCGCTTAACAAGCCTCAGGCGAACATATTAAGTTCGCTTACTCAGAACCAGGCGAACATATTAAGTTCGCTCCAAACCTTTTCCTTTGACCAAAAATCTTCACTTTCAACACATCACATTCTTGTTAACTTCCATCTGTAACAAGTATCCGATCCAATCCCGAAACATTTTAAAAATAAAATTTTCATGGAAGATACAAACAAAATATTTTTGGATTTTATCTGTACAAACGGAATCACATATTTTTGGTTTTTATCTAAACAAACTGAAAACACATATTTTTTGTTTTTATATGAGCAAACTAAAATACATATTTTTGGATTAACATCATGAGCAAGAAGATCATATCAGTATATGAGCAATTCATCACACAGTTTATTTTCAACTATGGGTAACTTAAGATATGAAACAATCAAACTCATACTTATGTAACTCAATACTTTTTCAATTTTATGAACTTTTTCAATCAATTTGAATAAAAATTGAAATGATACGTGATAAACTTCAATGTAAACAAGATCAGGTCATGAAATGCTTAAATTTTTCATTCCGAATTTGCAATACAAAGCATGAATTTTTAAATTGTCAATATTATAAGATTTGAAACTATAAGCATTTTTCTTCCAAATTCATGTGAGTTAGTACCATTTAGATGAAAAACTGTAGAGCCAAAGACTGATTGCAACAAGATTCTTTTAAGTACAAATGCTGCTGATAGGCTTATCAGCAACGTTCAACACTTGTTGCTGCTGATAGGCTTATCAGCAGCGTTCAACAGATCAGTCTTGATGCTGATCCTCATCTTTGCTGCTGACAGCCTTATGCCTTGAAGACAAATCGTTGCAGCTGACTATCCATGCCAAGCGTCACTGACAACTTTTTGCAAAAGTAACTGACACACATAAAGCAGAAGGAACCTCAATGGCACAACCAATGACAGACAACAATTCTCTTCTCCAAGCATGCAAGCAATAATGAATCAAGAAGACGCTTCAATAAAGTTAACTAGTTTTAGACTAAACGTGTAATAGTTAGCTATATACAACAGATCAACGGTCTGTGTTAGATCTGATCCTTAGAATCAAGGGTCTGTCTTGATTCTAAGTGAGTATAAATACTGTGTAAACACTTCCTTGTAAGTGTGCTTTCTGATTGAGTTTCATTTGTAATCGTTTATCTGCAAAAGCTTAATACAACAGTGTTCTTATTAGTATTCTTTCTGTTTACTCGATTATAGTTGTGTAGTTGCTATTGTTTCCGCCAATTTCAACTAAGAACAGAACCATCTTATAATTTCACGATCGTACAAAAACATCGTGTACCCCACATATATGACAACGTAAATTTAAATTTGCACTATCTTCAAGACATACACAGTTTATTGCAAGATTAGATCAATCTCCAAGATGAAATTATGTCTATTAGCACAAGTATAGAATAGCAGATCCCAAAGGATATAAGAATCAGAATGATTCAGAATCGAAAGATTCTAATGAATTGGCTTTATGATGAGAATCAATAGATTCAGGTAGGAGGATCCAACTATTATCTGGATAAATTTCAATGAAATGAGAATAGATGATGTATCTAACTGATCCAATGGTGAATATATGTTCTAATAGATGTTGTCAGAAGCATATCTTAGTTCAGCAACACATTACATGTTTTGCGGGGCATGGGCAGTGAAGTGAACTGAAAGAGATTGTGCTAAAGACATAATTCGATATTGGTCTCATGAAATTCTTAAAACCATATATTCTATATCTGATAATGATCTTTTAACACACACACACACTCAGGCATATAATGGATTCAAATCACAAATGTAATCATATCATATTTAATTTTCACACTACTATTGGTTCAAAAACGATTCTAGTCTATTGATAATTCAAGTTTCAAACTCATATTCAAATTAAAACATGTTATCAAGATTAGAGCATTTAAAACACTATCATTTCTCATTTATGCAGATTTTGAAATTTAGATCAAATCAAATTATTTTAAACTTTCATATATCAAAGGTCTACTAAGGTCACGTGTAATGAATTATTCACTTATGTACTATCATTTCTTCTATAACTTCAAATGATGTCAATTTTATATTTTTCATTTTGTTTTGAATTTTTATAAATAACAATTTTTGACTGAAATTTAAAATGCAGAAATGTAATAAAGCAATAAAAGAAATTGAAAACAAAATTTCCCATGAAAATTGTTTGAAAAACTTTTATTCGGGATTGATCATACCAATCATTTTGATCAGAAATTCAAACCTGGTACGATCAAATGCTTTGGTAAAAAGATCAGCAAAATTGTCATCTGTATGTACCTTTACCAGCTCAATCAACTTCTTATCTGCACAATCACGAATAAAATGATATCTAATTTCAATGTGCTTTGTTTTACTGTGATTAACAGGATTATTTGTAATAGACATTGTAGCATTATAATCAATAAACATGGGGGTTCCTTTAAAGTTCAAACCGTAGTCTCTTAATTGTTGTTGGATCCACAAGATCTGTGAAAAAAACTTGCAACATCAATGTATTCTGCTTCGCATGTTGAAATGGAGACCGTAGTTTGCTTTTTGCATTGCAAGGAAACTAGACGATTAACCAAGAACTGGCAACCACCTGTAGTAGATTTCCTGTCCAAACAACAACCACCAAAATCAGAATCAGTGTAAGCATTGAATTCAAAGTTAGAACCGTGAGGAAACCATAGTCCCAGTCTTTGTTTTCCTTTTAGATAACGAAAGATTCTTTTTACTGCAATCAAACGAGACTCTTTTGGTTTTGCTTGGAACCTGGAACAAATACACACAGCGAACATTATATATGGCCTTGAAGCGGTTAAGTACATGAGAGATCCAATCATTTCACGATAGAGTTGGCAATCAACTTCTTTTCCATCTGGGTCAGAATTCAATTTATGGTTGACCGGAATCGGAGTATCATATGGGGTACAGTCCTCCATCTTGAATCGGCTCAAGATGTCCTTTACATACTTGGACTGATGAATAAAGAAACCATCTTCCTTCTGATTAACTTGAAGACCTAAGAAAAATGATAACTCTCCCATAGCTGACATCTCAAACTTTGATTTCATAATACTCTCAAACTCTTTGCATAACCCTTCATTTGTAGAGCCAAAAATAATATCGTCTACATATATCTGTACCAGTAGGTATTCTCCCCCTGCTTTCTTAATGAATAAAGTCGAGTCAATATGTCCACGAACAAAATCATTCTCCATAAGATGTGTAGACAGTGTTTCATACCACGCTCGAGGAGCTTGATGAAGACCATAGAGAGCTTTATCATGCTTGAAAACTTTGGACGGATTAATTGGATCTTCAAACCCCGGCGGCTGACACACATAAACTTCCTCCTTGACTTTACCATATAAGAAAGCACTTTTTACATCTAATTGAAACACCTTAAACCCTTTTGTATGAAGCAATAGCAAGAAACAACCTTATAGCTTCAAGCCAAGCAGCAGGCGCATAAACCTCGGTGTAATCAATTCCCTCTTGTTGATTGAAACCTTGTACAACTAATCTTGACTTATTACTCACCATAACACCTCGATCGTCTTTCTTGCATTTAAACACCCACTTCGTGCCAATTAGATACACACCCTTTGGAAGATCTACAAGATTCCAAACTTTAAGTTTGTCAAACTGAGCAAGTTCTTCCTGCATGGCCTCTATCCAATTGTTATCACTCAATGCCATTTCGACATTCTTTGGTTCGACCTGAGAAATAAAACAGGAATGTGAGCATAAATCAAAAACACTAGTCTCTTTAAAACCTGTATACAAGCAAGTGTTGTCAAGAGTAGAACGAGTTTGCACTCCATCACGCAAATCCCCAATGTTATTTGAAATCGGATGAGCTTTGAGTTCCTTGATTGATGCAACCTCAGGAACTGGCAACACATCAACTTGAATTGTATCAGATTGATAAGACAGATCTTGATTAGCTGGTATCCTCGAGTCTAGATTTGTAGGAATCTCCCCCTGACCCTGTGACAAATTAGAAGGTTCATCAACTATCAACGGATCAGTAGAAGAATCTTGTAAAATAACATTTTCATCTTCACTATCAGACTCTTGTGTTCCCGAACAAGAAGCAGCATTAGGATCTGGAGCAGATGTAGAAGGAACAGATGAATATGGAACCGCAGTCGGTAGAAAACCACTATTCTATGCATCTTGACATGAGTCATATAAAACAGCAGCTTCCGCAGGAGAAATATCAGAAGGTAAATGAAAAGACTTGAATAAATTCTCATAATCAAAAGCCCAGTCTGGTCCAATCGCCATTAGAGGTAAAGACCGATTAGAACAGTCAATATGAAACCATTCTTCAACCTGGCAAGTCTCTTTGTTATAAACCCTCTTGGTAGTAGAATTAGCAACATACCCTAGAAAGATCCCTTCAATTGCCTTAGCACTGAACTTGGTTGGGACATCACGAACTTTCAAAAGGGTGCATGGATTACCAAAAGGTAGTAAATATTCCAGATTCGGCTTACGATTATTAAGCAACTCATAGCACGTCTTGTTGTATCGCTTAACTGTCAAGACTCGGTTCAAAACATAACATGCAGTATTCACAGCCTCAGCCCAAAAAGACAGTAAGATTTACCACCAATGCTCCTAATACGAATCGGTCCAAACAAGTCCATATGCAGTATCTCCAAAGGAGTTACAATAGAATTCTTTGTCTTAGATTTGTGGGACTTCTTGTGTTGTTTCCCCTTCTTGCAAGGAATACAATCATCAGGAACTGAAAATTTCATTTTCGGAACACCAAAAACCAGATCATTCTTCACAAGATAATTCATTTTCCGATAATTGATGTGAGCAAGTTTCCTGTGCCACTAAATAGAATCTGACTCAGACGCCTTGGAGAGTAAACAAGTAGGAATTGAATCCATAGTAGTAGCAACACTCAAGTCTAGGACATATGTGTCATTTCTCCTTGGAGCCTTCATTTGAATCCATTCGTCGGGAATCACAAAGCCCGGTTTCAAGATATAACACTCAGAATCATTGAAATGAAATGAAAATTTCTTGTCACACACCTGAGATATACTTAAAAGATTATGTTCAAGTTTCTCCACATAGTTCACTTTCTCAAATTTGACTTTTTCATTCTTTAAAGTACCCTGACCAGTTATGTACCCGCCTTTATTACCAGCAAAAGCGACATAACCACCATCAATATTAATCACATCTTCCAACAAACGAATATTCCCTGTCATATGTCGAGAACAACCACTATCCACATACCACGTATTGTTGATAGTCCTCCTTGGTTGTCCCTACATAAACAAAGAAAATTAGTTAGAAATTGGAACCCAAACCATTGTGGTCTTGGGTCGTCCAGAAGGATCAAAATAAACAACTTCAAGCAATTCACAATCAACATTGTCATCAACCTTTGGAATATAAGATTTACAATTAGACTTTCTCAAAGAAGACGTAGTATAATTTGTTGGAAAAACATTATTAGATTTATGATTATTAGATTCAGGTATTTCCAAAAATTTCTTTAGTTTTCTGTTACATCTTCTTCGTTGTGGTCTAGAAATTTTAACCTCAGGTTGAGACTCTTTTGGAATTCCAATAGGTGGAATCTCAAACTTCTTTTGAAAAACAACAGGTTTAAAAATACGCTTATCATGTTGCTTAAATCCCGAAGATTTAGCAAATGATTGACAAGGCATATTCTTTTCAACACTACACTTAAGCTTTTCCCCAGTTTGTCTTTTCAGAATCGTCACTGCTTGTTTTTGTGAGGGATCACACTTTAATTTACCTTGATTCTTATAAGGATAGTGAATCAGAATATGACCAGCCTCATTACAATGAAAACAAACTCTTCTATCTTGATGATTTCTAATATAAGGAGTTTTTCTTGAATTTGATGACCCGTCTAATGAACAAGCTTTAGAAGAATTTTCTGAACAGTTGACTGGCTTGTTTGGAACAAAAACTTGTTTAGTCACCGTCGATGAATTCTTCTTCTGATAACCAGTAGCAACAAAACCACTTGATTGTAGCATTTTGGAAAGTTTAGGTTGATCAACTTTCACCTCATCCGGTTCTGTTAAAATGCATCTATCACGGGTAACATTCTTCACTACTTTTGGTTCATCAATTTGCACTTCCTTTGGAATGCCTTCAACCTTATTATCATCAAACACCTCATCCTCAAAATCAGAATCATAGATCATATCTTCACCAGTTACTGGATTCACCTTCAACACTGTCTTTGGATCAATTTCCTCTTCCTGAATAATCTCTGGTTCAACCTCCTAATTTGCATTGAATGGTGGAGGAACAAATCCAATTCCAGTAACCCTCTTAGTAGGATCAGCATTAGCATTAAACTAATCCAATACCACAGATGGATTTTCAAAGTTTTCCAGCTTTCTATTTAATTTGATCACCTCAGATTTTTTATCAGAAATTTCTTTGTTCTTCTGAGCGACAATTTCATTTCGCTTCTCAATCTCAGCATAAGCCATATCCAGATGATATGCTTGTTCCTTATATTTCAATCCCAAAGAGTTCAAATCTCTTTTCAAAGACTTAATTCTATCTATACACAATTTATCATTATCTTTCAATTTTTGATTAACTGAATGCATTGATTTCATATCACAAATGAAATTTGTGTTATCATCCATTACTTTTTGCATTTTATCTTTTATACTTATGCAATTTGAGCAATAAATGTGACAGACAGAATCTTTTACCTTTGAAGGATCTGACATATCTGCCATGAAGACTTTTGCAATCGGGATATTTTCAGAATCAGCATCATCAGAAGAATTTTGAGTTAAAACAATGTCATCTTCAGATACACCAGATGCAATCTCAGTCTCACCATTTAGTACTTGATCACTTTCTTCATCAGCACTCGGCAAACTCTCACCATCACTTGAGCTATCATCATCAGTTGACTCTTCAGATTTAGTAGAATGAATCTCAGCTACAAACGCTTGACTTACCGAACCAACCAAATCTTCAAGATAAATACCCCAATCATAATTTTCATCATTCTGAACAACCAAAGCAGATGATGCAGATGCATGATTAGAATTTCCAGAATTAGAAGAACCATGTGACTGATTACGATTGTTCTGAAAGTTATTAGGCTTCTTCTGAGAATCAAATTCAACTTTCGGCTTCACACATTCTTTGGTAAAATGACCATACTCTTGACAATTATAGCAACGAACTTTGGTTTTATCAAATCCCATGCGTGAACGACTGTTAGACCCAATATACTTTCTTCCAGTCTTATTCAAGAAATCCTTCGCTTGTCGCATAAGCATAGCCATGTTCCATTGAATGTTCATCTCTTCTAGATCAACAGGATCAATCTGTCTGAAATCTTCTTCAATAACGTCTGGATCATGAATCTTTCGTCCAATAAAATTTTCATAAGAAGCCATAAAAGAAGAAAACATTGCTAGATAATCATCAGCAACTCTTTGATTCAAATTATGTGTTCCAGATGATGAAGAATTTGTATTTGCAGAGAAACCTGAATGACTTGGAACCCCAAAACAATGATCATGAGAAACATCTTGAGTATCACCAGAAAAGAACGCAACCCCTGCACCAGTTTTGCCAGAAGACTTAGCAAAATACATTGAAGGATCTTGAATATGCTCCATATTGGTTTCCTTCTTCTTCATATTCAAATCATGTGATTGAATCTTCCTAAGAACCTTTTCAAGAGACATAGTTTTATACTTGACATTCTCTTTGATCAAAACCGTATACACATCAAATCTAGATGGTAATGCCTCCAAAAACTTATCATTTATCTCTTCAGTCTCATAAACCACTGAAGAACTTGACAACTCACTCAGCAAATGATAGAATCTTGTTGCAAGATCATCTAAAGATTCATTTTAAAAGTGCTTGAATACTAAGAACTGCTTCTTCAGTAATTCTTTTCGGCTTTTCTTAACATCCAAACTACCTTCACACCTCTTTTGCAACGCCACCCATAATTGTTGAGAAGTTCTGAATTGTTTAAAGCTGTGATAAGTTTCTTTAGGAAGAGACATTGAGATACTGGCCATTGCCTTCTTTTCTCTATCAAACAATAATTTTTCTTCTGTGGTTAACGAAGATACTGATTTCGGAACATCATCCTTTCCCATCCAAGTATATGTCGGATGCGTATAACCCTCCAAAATTGGAATCCATAAACTTGTATCAGTAAAAGATACGAACTGATCAAACCGATCTTTCCAGTTGGAATAATTTGCAAGACTTAACAATTTGGGCGGTTTCTGAGATGTACCAATCTCGTTGTCATAATTTAACATATTAGTCACTTGCACCATATTTGCCATTTTCAGAAAAAATTTCCAAGTGTTGAACACAAAACTCCCCTTAGGCGAAGACAATAAGTTCGCTTCAGCCAAACAAGTGAATTTGATATCAAGCGAACTTGACAAGTTCGCTTACCCAAGAAATCCAATAAGTTCGCTTACTGATAAGTTCGCCTACTAAGTTCGCTTAAACTGAGAAAAGCGAACTTAATAAGTTCGCTTGCTAAGTTCGCCTGCAACAACTTTCAGTAAGTTCGCCTAAAACAGCTGAAACAAACTCAGCAAGAACTTTAACCCAAACACGAACAAACAACACCAAAAATCATCATTTCTCACAGATTAGAAGGAATTTGAAGAAATTGAACCGTAGAATTTAGTATTTCATGAATTAGAACACTTCTATCAGATTAATTTCACCAAAATCAACCTCAAATCCACGAATTTTGCAGTAAAATCAGTTTCAAGAACTTCAAAACTCCATGGATACAAAAAATGCTCAATTTCTTGTCAAATTGTACACCAAAACATCTCTAATCACCAAGAATCAGATGAAAATCACGAGCAATAGATCTGATACCACTTGTAGGTCCACATGACTCATCTTAGATCGATCTCGTGACAGGACGTATCGTTAACGCGGAGTGTGGAATCCTACCGTATTAACGTATGTATATCAATTGACAATTGAAACAACAGGTAAATAAACTTTCTCTTTTATATCACCAAACAGAGTTTACATAATACTTGATTGTTCAATCTATCTCACGCGTATAGAACAGACTCTGTAAACTCTATATTTATGGACACATGTTCTGCAATAGGCGAACTTAACAAGTTCGCTTCAAAGATGCTTAGGCGAACTTAACAAGTTCGCCTCTAATAGATCAGGCGAACTTATCAAGTTCACCTCTAGCAGAACTTGTATTTATACTTAGATAAATCTAAACAATTACATACAAAACATAAAGAAAATAAGACCTAAACTATTACAAAGCTTTTGTCATACAATCTATGTCCAAACATCATCATGGATTCAGTTCATGAATATTTCTTATATACTTGTAGAGTTCGTATTTTACAACCTCTAAATATCGTACTGGTTATTTTAAATTAATCACCAACGTTCATACTGTGCGTGTCATACGTGTTCATGTACTGGTAATTCTCCTAATTACCAAAAATGCAAATTGTGTAACACATGTTTTTCTGCTAGACTTATAATATTTTTAGTATGAAACTAAATATATCAGGAAACATGAAATGTGAACAAGTTTTTAATAGGTACGGATATTGACCTAAAATGTCGGGTGTCACATTCTCCCAATGTTAAATAAATTTTGTCCCGAAATTTAATTTTCTCCATCTTGAACTAGTGCCTCCTTGAATAGGGAGGGGTACTTGGCCATCATTTGATCCTCCCTTTCCCATGTATACTCGGGACCACACTTTGAGTTCCATCATACTTTAACCAGTTTGACACGGCTACGCCTTGTTTTCTGAACTTTCTAGTCGGTGATTTCAATTGGTTTCTCAACGAAGTGCAGCTTGTCATCTATGTGAATCTCATCAGATGGTATGATCAGTGTTTCGTCTGATAAACACTTCTTGAGATTGGACACATGAAATGTATCATGTACATTTCTTAATTCCTGTGGCAACTTAAGTTTGTAGGCTACGGGGCCAACCCTAGCCTGTATTTCAAACGGTCCAATGTATCTAGGGTTAAGCTTGCCAAGGTTGCCAAATCTTGCAACTCCCTTCCAAGGTGAGACTTTCCACCTAACTCGGTCTCTAGCTTGGAAATCTAATGGTCTACATCCATTATCCGTGTAACTCTTTTGTCTGTCTCGTGTGGCTTTTAGACGATCTTTAATTTTGAAGATTTTGTTGGTGTTTTCCTGAACAATCCAAGGGCCAGTCAAATGTTTGTCACTAATTTCCGCCCAACATAGGGGTGAACGACATTTGCGGCCATATAAAGCTTCGAACAGAGCGGCTTTAATGTTGGTGTGATAGCTGTTATTGTAAGAAAACTCAGCTAATGGCAAATGTGTATCCCAATTTCCTCCAAAATCAATTACACACGCACGGAGCATATCTTCTAATATTTGAATAGTCCGTTCACTTTGACCATCTGTCTATGGGTGCTATGCGATACTCATGTCAAGGCATGTGCCTAAAGCTTCTTGTAAGATTTCCAAATCCTTGACACGAAGCGGCTATCTCTATCGGAGATAATGTAATTGGTACCCCATGTCTAGCCACAATTTCTTTGATGTACAACCTTGCAAGTTTTTCGGTTTTGTCGGTTTCATTGATTACTAGAAAGTGAGCGGATTTCGTCAAACGATCGACGATTACCCATATAGTGTCATAACCGCTTGATGTCTTGGGTAATTTCGTAATGAAATCCATGGAAATCTGTTCCCATTTTCACTGAGGAATCTCGGGTTGTTGTAATAACCTAGACGGTTTCTGATATTCTACCTTTACTTTTGAACACGTTAAACATTTACCGACACACACGAAAATATCTCCTTTCATATTTGGCCACCAATAAAGTTCCTTGAGATCTTTATACATTTTACCTGAGCCTGGGTGTATCGAGTATTTGGACTTATGTGCCTCGTCCATGACCAACTCGCGTAGGTTACCGGTACTCGGCACCCAAATTCTATTCATGAAGTATAACGTGTCATCCGTCTTAGGCTCCAACTGTTTGATCATCCCGCGCAGTGCTTCATTCTGTAAGTTTTCTTCCTTAAGCACCTCTTGTTATGCCAATCGTATTTGAGTAGTGAGACTCGTATGAATTGTTAATCCTAAGGCACGAACATGAAGAGTTTTAACTCGTTCTTTGCGAATTAAGGCGTCTGCTACAACATTGGCCTTTCTAGGGTGATATTTGAATAAGACTGGAGCTCCCTAAGGAGAGAAACTTGGTCTTATGAAGTCTTTGTCAAGCAACTCTTGCAGTTGACTTAACAGTTCCTGCAACTCAGAAGGTGCTAATTGATACAGCAATCGCGCAACCGGTGAGCCTCCAGGTACCAAATCGATTTGGAATTTGACTTGTCTTGGTGGCGGTAATCCAGGCAGGTCTTCGGGAAACACTTCGGGATAATCCCTAATGACAGGTATATCCTCGAGTAGACGCTCCTTCGGTTTCTTCTCGACAATGTGAGCCAGAAATGCGCAATAACCCTTGCGTAGGTACTTGCGGGCTTTCATGCAGTTAACCATTCTTAGTGTCGTTCCTCTCTTTTCTCCTTGAATCGAAAGAACTTCTCCGTTAGGGAGTGGAATGCGTACAATCTTTTCAAAATAGACGATTTTAGCATGGTTTTTTTTTAATAACCAATCTATACCAACAACGACATCAAAACTTCCCAGTTCAACTGGTAGAAGGTCCATATTAAAAGTATGGTTTCCTAAGTCTAAGGTACAACCTTGAATAACCTCTCCGGTTTTAATTAATTTTTCATTTGCTAATTCCATTGTGTAACTTGATTTAGTTTGTTGGCCTTAATACCAAGCAAGTACATAAATTTATTTGACACAAAACTCATATCATCACCAGTATCAAAAAGTACAGAGGCATAGTGATTATTTATCGAGAACGTACCAGTGACGATGTTGGGGTCCTGGAGTGCATCCCCTGCTCCCATCACGAATGCTCTTCCACGGGCCTGATTTTCCTTTCGGTTCTTCAACTTTGGACAGTCTTTCCTGAAGTGCTTTAGATCTCCACACTCAAAGCATCCCTGATTCATCGTTTCTACTCCTGGGTTGACCTTTCCTACTACTTGATTGATCTTTTTTATGGTTCGCATTGCTCCAACAGTCATGGGTTAGATGTCCATACTTTTTTCACTTCCCACACTGAGTACACCTTCCTCCATGGTTATATTCACACTTGTCACATCTCGGTCGTATCCCAAGATATCCCTTTTGTTCCACAGTGTTGGCGGCAAAGGCTTTCATAGTTTCAGGTTTATTGTAAGCCTGATTCTTGATTTGATTACTTGGTTTTCCAAACCATTTCCTCTTCTCCCCGGACTTCCTTTCCTCAATCTCCTTCTCCCCAAACAAACCATCACGTAAAGCATCATCTCTTAGCTTGAAACCTCGAACTATAGCGCTCTTGGCATCCATAGGGTTTGATGAAGTCACCATGCTTCGGATTTGAGGTGCAAGACCCCACAAATATCTTTCAACCCTTTTGTATTCTGGGGTGACCATGTGTGGAACTAAGATTTCTAACTCATTGAACCGGTCAGTGTAACCAGCCACATCATCTCCTACCATCTGTAAGTTCCACATCTCAGTTTCGATCTTTTGCAATTCATTTCAAGGACAGTACTCCTCGATCATCATGGCTTTCAGTTCCACCCAAGTCGTTAGTACGCAATCTGCCTTCCCAAGGTTTTCATATGTGAATTCCACCAAGTTAACGCTTTGTCATTAAGCGTGCAGGTAGCGTACTTTACCATGCAGTCGCCCGTGCATTCGTTGATATCTAGTACCGACTCCATCTTTTCGATCCAGCGTATAAGACCAACTGCACCCTCAGTGCCATTGAAGCTACGGGGGTTGCATGAAAAGAATGGCTTATAGATGCATTTCTTATTCGATGTATCTCCAGAACCTCCAGTTATGAGACTTCCATTTCCTCTGCCATTATTACGATTTGCTTCACATTGTTCCAGGGCGGCTGCTACACGTTGTGATATGAGTTACTCCACATATGCGGAAATCATTGTGTTGTTTTCACCGGTGGTGTCACCGGGCATCCTTCGTTTAGGTGCCATGGCGTTCTTTTCTATTCACATAATTCAAAAAGAAACAAGCATTATATAGATATAATGATATAACATGACATAAAGGATACAACAACATCAAACGTAAACAACCATCATCACAACATATATAACAAATACATAGTTAAAACATACATAGTACATTGTTCCAAAAGATATGAATACAAAATAGATAGGTTCATATGACCACATCAGTACCAAAGTTTCAAACTACATAGTATGTTACTGGCACAACCCGCCCGTAATAGGACTCGAAGTAGGAATGTGCCCTCGGTGGAACAGTAGCTGAGGTAATCATAGCCTCGACACAAGCCTCGACTAAAGTGGCTCGGAGCTTAGCCTCAATCGGCCTCTGCTTGGCTACCTCTACTCCCTTCTCAGTGGCGATGGTCCTCAACTCCATCTCTGCTAGTCTCTTCTCGACCTCCACCAGTCGGTTAGCTGTGTGCTGAAGGGACTGGTCGTACAGCCTTGATCCTCCATCACCCCTAAAATGTGCAACTTCAGTTGTTGTACAGTCGCCATGTCCTCCTGAATGTTTCCTACGTTAGTCTCCGGATAGCAGATCTTCTCCCCGTGTGTATTGCTACGGGTCACTAGTATGGGAATCGTGCACTCCACGCACTCCCCTGTGAGTGGTACGGGTCATGATAAGCAAGATAGTCAGGTGGGGTCGCAAGTCGTAGGAAGATCCCCCTCCACTCTCCACATCCGGATCGCCCGATTCAACCAATCCCAATAGGATATATCCACTCTAGGTCCTCTGGGCACGGGCACGTCTGTAGGCTCAGCCATATTGCAGACTACTACAGAATCTAAACGGTGCTCTGTCATCCCGGTGTAGCGGACTGAAGTTAGAGTGGGGTTAGTGTGTGACATGATGTGATTACAATATCCATGTGACATGATGAATGTTTATGCAATGAAAACGTTTTAGTGAGTCATTTAAATTATAGACTAGGTTCAGTTTTAGACTCCTAGTTCACTATAATCAATGGCTCTGATACCAATATGTCATACCCCAACCGACGGCGAAAACGTCTGGGCGGGACATGGAGACTGTTCATGAGCACATGGTTGTCTAATGTTGTAATAGATTAAACATCATATTTCAATTCAAAATTTAAACCAAACAAGATTCAACGAGTACATGATATAGAAATATAAAACAAGTTCTTCTATTTAAAATTAAAGTAGGTCCACATCTTATATGAAGCATGCTTTTGATCGATCTCAAACATTCGTACCTGAAACATGGTTAAAACAATGTCAACTAAAAATTTGGTGAGTATACATAGGTTTTGAATCTAAATGGTAGTATTGCGTTGTGTGCATAGAAACCATACAAATCATGGTTAATAAGGCAAATATGGAGAGATACTATTGTGAAACCAAAATGTACAATCAAACCTTTGTAACTAGAATGCAAAAACCAAAATATGTTATCGGTAACAATCACCCTACCTGGGTGGGTTTGTCAGACTTAATAGATCTATCATTGTTAACCGTCGGCTTGTATAGTTAATGATTGCACATGAAATTTGCACACAAAGTATTTTACACACCTAGTACTCAAACATAAGGCTCAAATTTGTACACATGAATATAGGGTAGAATTGTATTGTGTAATTTGTAACATTGTATACTTGAAACTCATGTTCCATCCAAAAATGTAAATAATGTAAAAACGGGCTATGTAAACTCACTTGTATAGATGGTGTAGATAGCACGAACAATAGGTAGCAAAAGTGATTTTTGTAAATCACAAAGTTAACCTAGAGTGAGAATGTATGAATTTGAGTTAATAATGTGCACGGAGTCTAAGTCATGATCAAATGTTCATTGGTTTGATATGTGTGGATTTGTACAAAGGTTGTGTTATTTTATGTGACAGGATGTAAGTCATCAAAAGTTTGATATGTAAAATTGTAAGTTCAGAGTATATATAAAAAAATAATATTTTTCTTTAGGGTTTATGTTTAATCAATTTAAATAAATAAATTCCTTTAGGGTTTAAATAAATCTATCTTATTTGTTCATTTATAATAATGGGTCAAGAAATATTGTAAATATATATTAGTATGTAAACAGTTTGTATAGGTTTTGAAAAAAATAATTATATAAACTTTTTATTTAAATTTTAGTTTTTAATTCGCTAGGAAGGATCAAATAATTGGTTTAAAATTTTCATGTTGATAATTTGGTTTATAAAACAATTTCCGTGCCTTGGGGTTTTATAAAATAATTTTTATAAAGAAATTTGGGTTTAAACAAAATATATTAAAATGATTTAAAAAAACAAAAACTAACTAGGGACACACGACCGTGCTTAGGCTCGGGACATGACCGCGTCTCGTCAGGAGGCACAACCCTGCTTGGGGTAAAGGCATGACCATGCTAAAGGATGAGTACGACCGTGTCGGGTTTCCTCCAGAACACAAATTGACTAAATCCTATATTATTAATGATTGGATTCATGGGGCTTTCAAAGAATGGGTGTTTGCGAATCTAACCATGTAATTTAATTGAATTAAGGTCGTGTGTAGGGTGTAGTTTGACTAAAACGTATATCCCTAGGATCGATTCGCGTTAAATTCGATGTTGTAAGCCCCAATTGGATTAGGGTTGTCCATCTATAGAGGAAAACGAAAGCGTAGGTGTGATTTGTTACCTTAAACGATATCGAATTTATGGTGTTCGACAAAATGGAGTTCCGACTTGATCTGCGAGGACTTCGGCTTCGTATCTGGCCAAATTAGTGTGCACAAAATCTTGACAGAGGTTCGACTAGTATGTGTGGAGTGATTAGTTTCGAATTCGAATGACCAAATGATCGATTTGATAAATTCTACGAATGGCTTTGACGGTTACAAATTTGACACTCTTAATTCGCAAACAATGTCGTTAAAGCGTATTAAAACGGTTTACTGATGATTTAAATCAACATTGTGGTGTGTTTCCGTTGAGGATTTGATCGGTTTGGGACGTTACAGAAATGATTTACTGCACGAGGAGAGACAGTGCCTGGAATTAGGCACGACCGTGTCTATGGTCTTGGCGCGAACGTGCTCAAGAAACGGCGCGACCGTGTCTAAGAGTTTTTAGTTAAATGCAAGAAATAGTCCTTGTTGTTTGGTGTTTGAGTTTGAGGAATGGCAGAATTAGTCCCTGGGTTCGTGATTGGATAACTTGGACTAATTTTATTTGTGTGAGATTACAGAACTTGAGTTAACGGAGTTATCTCTAAATAGCCGGATGTCACATCATACATATATATATTTTTGTAAGGCTAAAATATGAATTTGTATGAATGAAATTCTGAATTTAATACACTTTTGTAATTATGGTTAATGTGACAAAATGTAATGAACCAGAATTGGAGTTGAAATGTTATTACTGCGCAAAATAAAGCATAAGAAAATCATGGATGTTACAGTATCCCCTAGTTGAGGGAATTTCGTCCCGAAATTCAACTAGTTGAAGCTACTGTCTCAAGAAAAAAAAATGTGGGTACTTAAGCTTCATTTGGTCTTCTCGTCCCCAAGTAACCTTGGGACCACGTCTAGAATCCCAACGAACTTTGACTGTTGGCCTGGGGAGTACGATTGATAACAAGATTTAGGTATTATAATCAAAGTCATGCATGCATGATGATTGTGAATTTAGTTTCGAAATGAACTTAAGGAGAAATCTGTCGACTAATAATTTGAATCCTAAAGGTGCAATGCATTACTTGGAATGGATTTGATGGGATTTTGATGATTTGGGTTTGTTTAAGATGTAGTCTAATATGCTCAAGAATTGTTAGTGGATAAGGGATTTCGCAAACATTGGTCTAGGTCAAAACTTCACGTGACACAAACAACGCTACTTCGGATAATGTGGCAGAGCACTTACATATAGGAAGTACCATCGGCGTATCCACCACGCCCTTGTCATATCACATTAGTTCCGTTGCTATATATCACGATAGGTTTTAGATCATTACACACGACATAATTCACTATGTTTTCCCATGCGCTGATTTTTATAATTACTTGTGCACCCGTAATTACTCGAATCGTCGCATGGTCCGTATAGATCGTTCTATTTGTGTGTAGGTCAAGGGAGGTCACAAAATTTCCTTAGTTCGTATCTATTATTTTCACGTATGTGTTGCTAATGGATAATTGTGTCCCTAGATAGTAAGGTCAATCAGGAAAGCTAAGGAGTAAAAATGTAGTTTATCCTAAAGTTTCATGGCTTACTCGTGTTTGAACAAGAATATATCAAACCCCGAGTAGTTTCAAAATGTTACAGCTTCCTCGTGTTTGAACAAGAATACGTCAAACCCCGAGTAGCTCCAAAGTGTTATAGCTTTCAACTTTAGTGAATAAAGTGTATGATCATGCCTAGCAGTCAATTGTAACAATTGTAAACATTTTAGTCTCATGTATAATGTAAACACTCAAGCTTCATGTATGGTCTAGTGTTATGCACCTTGTAAACAAATAGGTTCCATGTATAATGTGAATAGTGTAGTACCATGTATATAGTACCCAATGGGTCTTATGTATGAGGTGAACAATTTATTATTTATGTATTTGTAAGCAACCAAGTTTTCATGTATAATGTAAACAGGTAAATATCATGTGTATCGTGAACAACTAAGTTTCATGTATCATGTGATCAATCTTATATTATGTATATTGTGATCAACTAAGTTTCGTGTATCATGTAATCAATCTTATATTATGTATATTGTGATCAACTAAGTTTCGTGTATCATGTAATCAATCTTGTATCATGTATGCTGTAAATAGCCGAGTTTCATGTATAATGTAATCAATCTTGTATCATGTATGTTGTACACAATCGAGTTGCATGTATCATGTATATTGTAAACAACTGAGTTTTATGTATCACGAAATCAATCGTATATCATGTATGTTGTAAACAACTGAGTTTCATGTATAATGTAATCAATCATGTATCATGTATATTGTAAAAAACTGAGTTGCATGTATCATGTAATCAATCTTGTATCATGTATATTGTAAACAACTGAGTTTCATGTGTATTGTGGACGTTCTGGTGTAAGCTATTGAATCTTATGAGTAACGTAAACTATCGAATTTTGTAGATGGTCGCGTATTGCGGACAAGCGTGTTCATGTATAATGTGGGTAGTTGGGTTTTCAATCTTCTTTGGGGTTTATATGGATGGTTTGTGCCTACACGGAATGGTTTATCACTTGAAGTGGTAAGTACACTCATACATTACCGAAGGTGCAAGATAACGAGAAGGTTCTGAAAATATTCTGAGTAATGTGCTTACGAATAACTGATTTTGTTTGTAAATAAATAAGTAATTGTAATTTATTCTTGTTTGTAGATAAATAAGATGGTGAAACTAATGAACTGAATAATCTAAATAAATGGATAATTTTTAGGAAAACCCTTTTTTTATTATTAAATTTTAATTATCATAACGGGATTGTTTTCAAAAAAAATTATAATGGCTAGATTATTTTATAATTAAGCCAAGGTTTGATAATAATAAAATTTTACAAAACAGAAGTCATGATTTATTTAGATAATGTTTTATAAAACGAGTCGTGCTTAAATTTTCTTTTGAAGTAAAAATATCCGTTGAAAAATTTTTATATTCCAAATAATATTTATAAACTAAGGGTTTAATAGATGCTTTGCTTGAACAAAATAACGGTGTTGTTGAGATAATTGAAATGATTAGTTTGTAAGGGGGATTTAGGTACGCGTACTAATTTGTAATGAATGACATGGAGATGTTTGGGTGACCTTGATGAAAATATGACGGTAATATTGAATCAATGAATAATGGCATTAAAGTTGTAAAATAAAACTTAGCATAAATGATAAAATGTCAAGAGCTTAATCCAAGCATAAGGTAGCGGTTTCAAACAGAAATTTAAAGGCAAAAGTAGAACAATCCAGCTAGCGTCTCAGATAGCTCTCAATGAGGAAACAGATGAGCACCTAGACGAACATTGGTATGGTCACTCGAATAGCAAACTGGGCCTCAGCTCTTGCTGCTTCTGTGCGTGCAATAAATATCTCCCTGTCTTCCTCCAGGCTTGCAATTTTTTCCTCCTGGTACCGCACTTGATTTCCCAGGCTGTCAATCCTTTGACCTAGCAGGTCGTGTCTTATCCCCTGCTCTATCCCTTGTCTCACAAACTCTGAAGTTCTCACATATTGGTAGATGGCATCAAATGGGACTCCCATGACACTAGTGGGTGCCATGGTTTGCCTTGCCCTTGGGTCAAGGTGGTATGGGTCGGGTGTTAGGTAGAGGTCTCTCATAGGGGGTGGTAACTGGTTGTGTAGATGAGTTGCTTGATAAGGATTCCTTGATATGGGTGGTTCAGATGCTCGGAGTCTCAAGCCGGTGCTCCTAAACCAATTTGCTCTTAAGTCAAACATGGATCTCACAGCTGGGGTGTTGGTGACTGATGGTATGGTGATGTTGATCCAATGTCTTCTTCCTATTCAGACTCTACTCCATGATAGTATACCGGGGAGGGAGGAGAGTAGGAGTCCATGTCTAGAAGAAAAAGGGAAAAGATTGTAAGCGGTATAGAAAAATATACTAAGTGTTAGATATAGGAGTTTTTTTAATGAATTTATAGTTTGACTAGTCGCGACACCGAGTCTTCACAATAGTATTTTAGAAGTAACACTTGACCTATAAGTAGTGTACCCATTAAGAGAATTCCTAGGAAAGAGGGGTGGGTCACAAAGGACAGGCTTAAGTACCCGGTCCTTCCTTAGCCAGAATTTCTCATGAGTCTACACACACTCTTCCAGCCATCATGTACTAATAACACTATCGTTTGGGCTCAAGGTCATGATGGGAGTTATTATGGACTAGGTTTTGAGGCCCAAAGGTGAGGTTTATTTACTCTAGTAGGCTTCCTCTTCTTGGAGGGTAAGTGGGCTCCTTAATTTCTTATTAATGGGCATTAGGCCTAATGGTTTTAGTCCACAAAAGATGATGGTAACATAGTGTGTAAGGATGAGGGTGTATAAAGACTTAGGTATGGATAAGTGTGTGGTAAAGGATAACACTTAATGGAAATCAAATAGGTAGCATGTATATAGCAATGTTTATTAGCACATGAGTTATCAAGCTGTGTAGTACATAGACTACCATGTATTGTATCATGCGATGTAATACTTAGAATATCATGTAAGATAATCACACGAAGTAGTAAACATGTAGCATTTAGTAATGTAGCAAGTACCATGTAACATGGATCATGGCATATGATGGCTGTCATAAGGTTATAGTCTAGGTCATGGGTGTCTAATAACCTAATTCCCTATAACCAAGGCTCTGATACCAATCTGTCACACCCCAACCGACGACGAAAACGTCGGGGCGGGACATGGAGACTGTTCATGAGCACATGGTTGTCTAATGTTGTAATAGATTAAACATCATATTTCAATTCAAAATTTAAACCAAACAAGATTCAACGAGTACATGATATAGAAATACAAAACAAGTTCTTCTATTTAAAATTAAAATAGGTCCACATCTTATATGAAGAACGCTTTTGATCGATCTCAAACATTCGTACCTGAAACATGGTTAAAACAATGTCAACTAAAAAGTTGGTGAGTATACATAGGTTTTGACTCTAAATGGTAGTATTGCGTTGTGTGCATACAAACCATAAAAATCATGGTTAATAAGGCAAATATGGAGAGATACTATTGTGAAACCTAATTGTACAATCAAACCTTTGTAACTAGCATGCAAAAACCAAAATGTGTTGTCAGTAACAATCACCCTACCTGAGTGGGTTTGTCAGACTCAATAGATCTATCATTGTTAACCGTCGGCATGTATAGTTAATGATTGCACATGTAAATTGCACACAAAGTAGTTTACACACCTAGTACTCAACACATAAGGCTCAAATTTGTACACATGAATGTAGGGTGGAATTGTATTGTGTAATTTGTAACATTGTATACTTGAAACTCATGTTCCACCCCAAAAATGTAAATAATGTAAAAAGGGGCTATGTAAACTCACTTGTATAGATGGTGTAGATAGCACGAACAATAGGTAGCAAAAGTGATTTTTGTAAATCACAAAGTTAACCTAGAGTGAGAATGTATGAATTTGAGTTAATAATGTGCACGGAGTCTAAGTCATGATCAAATGTTCGTTGGTTTGATATATGTGGATTTTTGTGTCATTTTATGTGACAAGATGTAAGTCATCAAAAGTTTGATATGTAAAATTTTAAGTTCAAAATATATATAAAAAAATAATATTTGTCTTTAGGGTTTATGTTTAATAAATTTAAATAAATAAATTCCTTTAGGGTTTAAATAAATCTATCTTATTTGTTCATTTATAATAATGTGTCAAGAAATATTGTAAATATATATTAGTATGTAAACAGTGTGTTTAGGTTTTGAATAAAATAATTATATAAACTTTTTATTTAAAATTTTAGTTTTTAATCCGCTAGGAAGGATCAAATATTTGGTTTAAAATTTCCAAGTTGATAATTTGGTTTATAAAACAATTTCCGTTCCTTGGGGTTTTATAAAATAATTTTTATGAAGAAATTTGGGTTTAAACAAAATATATTAAAATGATTTTAAAAAAATTAAAACTGACCAGGGACGCATGACCGTGCCAATGTAGAGCACGACCGTGCTAAAGGATTAGTACGACCGTGTCGGGTTTCCTCCAGAACACAAATTGACTAAACCCTATATTATTAATGGTTGGATTCATGGGGCTTTCAAAGAATGGGTGTTTGCGAATCTAACCATGTAATTTAATTGAATTGAGGTCGTGTGTAGGGTGTAGTTCGACTAAAACGTATATGTCATGAACCCTAGGATCGATTCGTGTTAAATTCGATGTTGTAAGCCCCAATTGGGTTAGGGCTTTCCATCTATAGGGGAAAACGAAAGCGTAGGTGTGATTTGTTACCTTAAACGATATCGAATTTATGGTGTTCGACCAAATGGAGTTCCAACTTGATCTCCGACGACTTCGGCATCGTCTCCGGCCAAATTAGTGTGCGCAAAAGCTTAACAGAGGTTCGACTAGTGTGTGTGGAGTGATTGGTTTCGAATTCGAATAACCAAATGATCGATTTGATAAATTCTATGAATGGCTTTGACGGTTACAAATTTGACACTCTTAATTCGCAATCAAAATCGTTAAAACATAATAAAACGGTTTACTGATGATTTAAATCGACATTGTGGTGCGTTTCCGTTGAGGATTTGATCGATTTGGGATGTTACGGAAATGATTTGCGTCTTTACTTCACGAGGTGCGACCGTGCCTGGAATTAGGCACGACCGTGTCTATGGTCTTGGCGCGACCGTGTCTAAGAGTTTTTGGTTAAATGCAAAAAATAGTCCTTGTAGTTTGGTGTTTGAGTTTGAGGAATGGCAGAATTAGTCCCTAGGATTTGTGATTGGATAACTTGGACTAACTGGACTAATTGTGTTTGTGTAAGATAACAGAACTTGAGTTAACGGAGTTATCTCTAAATAGCCGGATGTCACTTCATACATATATATATATATATATATATATATATATATATATATATATATATATATATATATTTCTAAGGCTAAAATATGAATTTGTATGAATGAAAATCTGAATTTAATACACTTTTGTAATTATGGTTAATGTGACACAATGTATTGAACCAGAATTGGAGTTGAAATGCTATTACTACGCAAAATAAAGCATAAGAAAATCATGGATGTTACACATACTGTCACACCCCGCCAAGGCGGAAACACGAGGCGTAACATTCATGGTTTCCAAAGCATATGATTACCACAAACATATACATGATAAATGGATACATAAACAAGTTTAAAGTTTTACACCCCAAAATGTCATTTGAGTTTACAAAAAGTTAAGATTTTGAAAATATGACTCATATACAATGAGTTATACAAGAAAAATCCCTCAAAAGTCGTATCCGTCGTGCATGCATGTAACCTAAATTTCTAACCTTGCGACCACGTTTAATTTCCTAAAAACATACTTAAAATGTCAACGCTAGGTTGGTGAGTTCACAGGTTTTAATGAAACAGTTCTTGTAAATCCAATTGTTCACAAATAGTTTCATGTGCATATGATAATCAGAATAAGTAATGTTTGACCCATCTATAAACTAGCTAGGAATACAAATAATATGTTCATACATGAGGCATAACCAAACCATGAAAATTGTTCTTTCGCCCCTCTCATTTGTTATCAGATGTTATGTGGCCAAAAATCCTCCAGATTGCGGTGAGCGCGACTAACCATGACCGGGGGACGTCACTCCCCATAGTACTATTCATAGGACCCTAGGCTACAGTTAATGGTTACTAAGTTGTTCCAGGGGACTTTAGCGGCCTAAATATGGTTCAAATCATCCATACATAAAGGTCGAGTCTTATTCTCTTGTTATCACATGAAAAATAGTTGTAAGTATGTTTTTCCCCCAAATATAGAAAACAGTAAAAAGAGGTCGTGAAACTCATCTCGTAAATGGTGTATGCTAGCAAAATCAAATGTGAATACCCGGGCCTCGCCTATCCGTACCCTAACCACACAAGGGTACTAATGTGTTAAGACTACCCATCTTAAATACAATTTGTTCACCCGACTTAATGGATCCGATTAGGGATACTATTGTTTAGTAAAAATGATATTTTTGTGTTACGAAAGCGTAGGTGTGATTTGTTACCTTAAACGATATCGAATTTATGGTGTTCGACCAAATGGAGTTCCAACTTGATCTCCGACGACTTCGGCATCGTCTCCGGCCAAATTAGTGTGCGCAAAAGCTTAACAGAGGTTCGACTAGTGTGTGTGGAGTGATTGGTTTCGAATTCGAATAACCAAATGATCGATTTGATAAATTCTATGAATGGCTTTGACGGTTACAAATTTGACACTCTTAATTCGCAATCAAAATCGTTAAAACATAATAAAACGGTTTACTGATGATTTAAATCGACATTGTGGTGCGTTTCCGTTGAGGATTTGATCGGTTTGGGATGTTACGGAAATGATTTGCGTCTTTACTTCACGAGGTGCGACCGTGCCTGGAATTAGGCACGACCGTGTCTATGGTCTTGGCGCGACCGTGTCTAAGAGTTTTTGGTTAAATGCAAAAAATAGTCCTTGTAGTTTGGTGTTTGAGTTTGAGGAATGGGAGAATTAGTCCCTAGGATTTGTGATTGGATAACTTGGACTAACTGGACTAATTGTGTTTGTGTAAGATAACAGAACTTGAGTTAACGGAGTTATCTCTAAATAGCCGGATGTCACTTCATACATATATATATATATATATATATATATATATATATATATATATATATATATTTGTAAGGCTAAAATATGAATTTGTATGAATGAAAATCTGAATTTAATACACTTTTGTAATTATGGTTATTGTGACACAATGTGTTGAACCAGAATTGGAGTTGAAATGCTATTACTACGCAAAATAAAGCATAAGAAAATCATGGATGTTACACATACTGTCACACCCCGCCAAGGCGGAAACACGAGGCGTAACATTCATGGTTTCCAAAGCATATGATTACCACAAACATATACATGATAAATGGATACATAAACAAGTTTAAAGTTTTACACACCAAAATGTCATTTGAGTTTACAAAAAGTTAAGATTTTGAAAATATGACTCATATACAATGAGTTATACAAGAAAAATCCCCCAAAAGTCGTATCCGTCGTGCATGCATGTAACCTAAATTTCTAACCTTGCGACCACGTTCAATTTCCTAAAAACATACTTAAAATGTCAACGCTAGGTTGGTGAGTTCACAGGTTTTAATGAAACAGTTCTTGTAAATCCAATTGTTCACAAATAGTTTCATGTGCATATGATAATCAGAATAAGTAATGTTTGACCCATCTATAAACTAGCTAGGAATACAAATAATATGTTCATACATGAGGCATAACCAAACCATGAAAATTGTTCTTTCGCCCCTCTCATTTGTTATCAGATGTTATGTGGCCAAAAATCCTCCAGATTGCGGTGAGCGCGACTAACCATGACCGGGGGACGTCACTCCCCATAGTACTATTCATAGGACCCTAGGCTACAGTTAATGGTTACTAAGTTGTTCTAGGGGACTTTAGCGGCCTAAATATGGTTCAAATCATCCATACATAAAGGTCGAGTCTTATTCTCTTGTTATCACATGAAAAATAGTTGTAAGTATGTTTTTCCCCCAAATATAGAAAACAGTAAAAAGGGGTCGTGAAACTCATCTCGTAAATGGTGTATGCTAGCAAAATCAAATGTAAATACCCGGGCCTCGCCTATCCGTACCCTAACCACACAAGGGTACTAATGTGTTAAGACTACCCATCTTAAATACAATTTGTTCACCCGACTTAATGGATCCGATTAGGGATACTATTGTTTAGTAAAAATGATATTTTTGTGTTACGACCCGTTGGTGATTATTATTCCGTTCTAGATATTTATATATATTCATGCGAGAAGTTTATATATGTATGACATGTTGATATCATGTTGCGATTACTAAATAATTATATTTTCGTTCATCTATATACTATATTAAAATAATGGTTCATTATTGTTATGATCAATCAAGAATATATATATTTTACTAGTACTTTATTTATTCCTTTACCAAATAAATTACACGAGATGGCACACGATTAAATATTGTGATTAACACACACAGTATTACACACACAATATTATATATATATATTATGTCATGCCACATTTCTAACTTCACCATTAAGACAATTTATTATTTAAACTACCTATTTTTAACACTTTTAATGGTTATGTTTACCAAATGAATACTCGGGTTTTATAATATCTATTTTTCTTATAATTATCTTTTTATTTGATTCTTTTCAAAACTTCTTTATTAGATATAAATTTCCTACTTTTAACAAAAATATATTCAAAGTCATAAAGTCTTTATTTTCATAAAAATCATTTTTACAAACAAAAGTTAAGCCTTAAATTTATGTATACTAATACGACCATTTTAATTTATAATAATCTTTCAATCATATTGTTTACCAACTTACTCATAATCAAAAGACACTTATTTTTATGTATGATAATTATACTATTTTGATGCATCGCTTCTATATTTACTTGTATCTACAATATATAAAGCAACATTGCCATGCTATAAACACATTCCTTACATACAATTTAGATTTATATTTCGACGACGACTTAATCTACATGCATATGTACCAATCTTACATGCATGTCTTTCGATTTTTCATCCAAATGTATATTTTTATACATATTGTTATATACTTCTTTAGATCTATGCATTTTAGCCCAAGTTAGATGATCAAGCTTTCATAATTAACAATATATATATATATATGTATGTATATATATATATTCATTTGACTACTCATATTTGCACTTAGTTCTTGGAAACTTTTATAAATAAATATTATATATTCATCTACATATATACACATACTCAAAGTTTTACTTTTCTAGCATTATTAACTAATAATTTTTCATAAAGACGACAATTTATATGCATACACGTATATACATAATCATACGACACACACATATGCATGTATGCATGGATCCATGTTTTTAAAACTCAAATATTAGTACACATTCTTTGCCATTCTTCTCAAGATAGAGAAGTTTATAAAATATCCCATTTCAAGGTGAACAAAGTGTAGGTTAAACCATAATTTCAAAGAGAAGACATGAACTGAAGATTAAGTAGATAGATTTTATTACCACTAGACTAAGCTAGGGAAGATTTCGAAAATAGATGAAGATGGGTGACTCGAATCTCTTGTAAATGCTACAAAAACTTCAAGCAACCACTTGGAACTTAAGAATTTTACTAGATCTTTTACCAATGGAATTTGAAACTTTAACAAAAGTGTGATTGACGTGTGTGTTGATATTAATGTTCAAATAAGATGGCATGGACATATCAAGGGTAAATGATGATAGAGTGTACAAGTAATTGAAGGAGTATGGCTCTTGACATCTTTCACATGATTTAAAAAGAAAATTTAAAGTGGATGCCCCCCCCCCCCTTTAGGGATTCTCGACCGAGAGAACAAAAAAAAGGAAAGGGAAGGAATTGGTTGGGTTAATTAGGTAGTAAATGTTATTTAATTAGTTCATTAAGTGTATTAATCTCAATTAGAGCTTTAAATGGTAGTTTAATTTGGTTTAGGTTATTAACAGTACTAGAATTACAATTTAACTGGTTAGAGGCTAGTTTGGTGAAAAAAATTATTCAAATCATGGGTTGTATAATTTGTTGATGTGATTATTTGTATATATAAAAAAATGTTTAAACGCGTCTATATGAGATAAGGTCCTTGAAAAAGGGTCATCATGTATTTATTTCATGAATATTTCTTATATACTTGTAGAGTTCATATTTTACGGCCTCTAAATATCGTACTGGTTATTTTAATTTAATCACCAACGTTCGTACTGTGCGCGTCATACACGTTCATGTATTGGTAATTCTCCTAATTACCAAAAATGCAAATTGTGTAACACATGTTTTTCTGCTAGACTTATAATATTTTTAGCTTGAAACTAAATAGATCAGGAAACATGAAATGTGAACGCGTTTTTAATAGGTACGGATATTGACCTGAAATGTCGGGTGTCACATCGAAACAACTAGTTTCGATTGAAACTGTTCAACTTTTGACTAACATATTTTAAAGGAAAACACCTTTTTTGTCGAAACAAGTAGTTTCGATGCCCAAACCCTGATCTGAATCAAAGATTCAACGTGCAAAGAGAAACAAGTAAAAACTATATACAGACTCATATACAGATATGAACAAACAAACTAAAACAACTAAAGCAAGAACAAAAGAGGTTAGAGAGGCATGTGAGTGTCGAAACTCCATCTTACCGATATTTGTAAAGAAATCTGCAAATATATATAATAAAATAGTGAGATATCAACAATGGTGAGTTTATAAACAAGATTTAAACCCCAAACAGTCGTATTTATGAAGTTTTAATCGTAAAACATTCAAAAATGCAACCCTAGTTTCATACACTTGACTCTGCACTTAAGCAAACAAGAAAAACAGTACCTGCTAGTGATGACGACAGGGGAATAAGATGAACTGATTTCCCAAACTTAGACCGATGAATTTTGATATTATGTGTGTGAAATGGAAAGTGCATAGGGTTTCAGAAGAGAAAGAGTGAACTTAGCATGAAAAAGGAACCTGATTATGAAGACATTCAATTTACGCTTGACAAATGACCATAATGCCCCTATCGAAACTACTAGTTTCGATAGGGCATGTTAGTTTCGGGTGATAGGTAGTTTCGTGCAATTACTTGTAGTTTCGGTTGGAAGAAGTTTCGGTTGAGCTAAAGTACTTGGACAAAAACAAAGAGAAAATTTACATATGTAAACTATTTAAACAAGCTAATAAGGAAGATTAAATTTTCATTTTGAAAAATAAACATAAAAACCAAATAAAGGATATATACACTTAGGCTTTATGGAAAGGTTCCAACATGAGATCATGTCTGGTCAAACTCTTGAAACACTTCGTTTTGTA
Source organism: Smallanthus sonchifolius (assembly GCA_023525975.1). Taxonomy (NCBI): domain Eukaryota; kingdom Viridiplantae; phylum Streptophyta; class Magnoliopsida; order Asterales; family Asteraceae; genus Smallanthus; species Smallanthus sonchifolius. The sequence goes on along the minus strand of CM042033.1, from coordinate 53,750,431 downwards.
ATCAGCTACTGTGAGTCCCTGAAGATAGCCGGTATTTGTGCAAGGTAAACCCGAACATTTGTTAGTACAAAGATTTCATGTGATTAAACAGTACCATTTAAGCACGAAACACGGCGTACCCCACGTTTTGAAATAAAATGGTTTTGAAAGCCAATCAATCCTCAAGAAATACACGCATTCATCTTATCATCTCCTACAGGTTAACCAGGGTACCATCTTGGTAAGTCAAATTAACCACCAAAAATAAAATAAAATCCAAGTGGATTTTTAAGAAGGTGTAAAATGAAAAATATCCAAGTGGATATTAAAAGGTACGAACATTCTAGATCTTTACGTAAGCAAAACAGAAGAAGTCGTAAAATTATCCAAGCGGATAGGAAAAAATTGAACACCCGAGATCTTTGCATGGCAAAACAGACGGGGTCAAATCATCCAAGTGGATGGGAAAAATATGATCACCCGAGATCTTTACGTAAGCAAAACAGACAGGGTCATCGGTGGTAACTTTCGTTACTTTGATGGTCACCTGGCGCATGAATCAGAATCCAACACGTAAGCCTATATCTGATTGAATCAGTTTTCTTATTAAAAATGGGTTAGATGTTTCAAAAATGGGTTCAAATACACCTGTACGATTTGAGATTTAGATTTTCATACTACTTAAAAGTTATAACCATATGTCGGGTCTACCGGCTATACCTCAGTAAGCACCATCGCTTTTGGTCCATTCCATGTTCAAGAAGTGTGATCAAACTCTATCATTTCTCGTAGGGTCGGATCCGATTTTCCTGAAACAAATTTTTGAAGCCACTTGTAAAATAGGGAATTCCTTTTCTTTCTTTACTATGTCAAATATACACAGAGCAATTCTTTTCATACTTTCTCAAAATATCCAATTTCTCCCCCAAAAGATTTGCTTGCAAACACAGATAAAGAAAACAACTATACAGAAAGGTAAAGTATTTTTGAAAATCTCCCCGATTAGCACGTATAAACAGATAAAGATATGCACAAAGGTCACTGAAAGTTGAGCATTTCGAGCATTTCCACCAATTTCTCAAATCTGGCAGAGTCGAATGCTTTTGTGAAGTTGTCAGCGGTTTGCTTGTCGGTTTTGACTTCAACGATCTTGATATGTTTCTTTTTGAAACAGTCACAGATGAAGTGGTGTTTGATCTCAATGTGTTTTGTTTTGGAGTGTTGGACGGGATATTTGGTGATGTGAGGGCCTGAAGTGTTGTCACAAAGGATGGGGCTTTCATGGAAGGTGATCCCGTAATCAAGCATTTGATGGTGGATCCATCTTACTTGGGAACAACAAAGGGTTGCAGCAATGTATTTGGCTTCGGCTGTGGATTGAGAAACGGTGGTCTGTTTCTTACATTTCCATGACACAAGGCGATTGCCAAGAAACTGACAACCCCCAGAAGTGGATTTGTGGTCTAAGTTGCATCCCCCATAGTCTGAATCTGAATATGCCACAAGATCAAACAAGTTATTTTTAGGATACCAAAGTCCAAGTTTTGGCTTATACTTCAAATATCTTAAAATACGTTTGACAGCAATTAAATGAGAGAGTTTAGGACTATCCTGAAAGCGTGCACACAAGCACACTGTAAACATGATGTCTGGTCTGCTAGCAGTGAGATACACGAGAGATCCTATCATCGAACGATAGAGGTGTTGATCAACGCTTTCATCATCCAAATTAGGAGACAGAGAATGGCGAACTTCCATGGGAATCTTGAATGGATGAGACTCGGTCATTTTGAACTTGGTCAGAATCTCTTTAACGTATTTCTCTTGATGAATGAGAATTCCCGACTCAGACTGATCTAGTTTCAATCCAAGAAAGAACTTCATTTCCCCCATATAACTCATTTCAAACTTAGAACGCATCACTTCCTCGAACTCTTTACACAATCGTGGATTGGTGGATCCGAAAATGATATCATCAACGTAGATTTGCACCAAAATTGTATCCGCACCATCCTTCCGTTTTAACAAAGTTTGGTTAATAGCCCCCCGTGTGAAACCATTATCAAGCAGATGCTTCGAAAACGTTTCATACCACGCACGGGGTGCTTGATGGAGACCGTACAATGCCTTGTCCAATTTGTAGACACGGGCTGGATAATTTGGATCAATGAAACCTGGTGGTTGCTTGACATAAACTTCCTCTTGAACCTTTCCATACAGTGTAGAACCAAAGACTGATTGCTACCAAATTATTCTAAGTACAAATGGTGCTGATAGGCTTATCAGCAGCATTCAACACATGTTGCTGCTGATAGGCTTATCAGCAGCATTCAACACTTGTTGCTGCTGATAGGTTTATCAGCAACGTTCAACACAAGTTGCTGCTGATAGGCTTATAGCAGCATTATTCTCATCTCTGCTGCTGATAGCTTTATTCTCTGAAGACCAAACGTTGCAGCTGACTATCCATGCGAAGCGCCTCTGACACCTTTCTGCAAAAGCAACTGCCACACTCCAAGCAGAAGGAACCTCACTGGTGCAACCAATAAAGGACAATGACGCTCTTCTCCAAGCATGCAAACAATGATGCCTAAGAAGACGTTTCAGTAAAGTTAACTAGATTAGCCTTTGCGTGTAATTTAGATTAATAAACAAGATCAACGGCTTGTGTTAGATCTGATCCTTAGAATCAAGGGTCTGTCTTGATTCTAAGTTACTATATATATCTTGTAAACACTTCAAACAAAGTGTGCCTTGATAGTGCTTCTTGATAGTGTTTTACTTGTAAACTTGTAATCTCAGAAGTCTAATACAACAGTGCATTTATCAGTATTCTTGCTGTTTACTTGTTTACTTTGTTGGTTGCTATTGTTTCTGCCAATATCAACTAGAACAGAATCACCTTGTAATCTTACAATCCTACCAGTGGTATCAGAGCTTTGGCTCAAGATTAAACAAACTAACACCTGTTTAATCACTTTCTGATTCTATTCAAAACTCTATTCTTGATCAATAACACCATACTTCATAAGGTGTGATCAGGGAACAGAGTTCAAAAATCACACTTTGAACAGTTTCTGTGAGAGCAAGGGCATTGAAATGCAATACAGTGCTCCAAGAACCCCTCAACAAAATGGGGTTGCTGAAAGAATAAATAGGACTCTGATTGAATCAGCAAGATCTATGCTGGCTGACTCAAAGTTGCCCCTTACTTTCTGGGCGGAAGCAGTAAGCACAGCTTGTTATGTGCAGAATAGAGTCCTTATTGTTAAGCCTCTCCAGAAAACACCCTATGAACTATGGCTCAAAAGAGTTCCCTACATTGGCTTCCTGAAGCCCTTTGGATGTCCATGTACCATCCTCATCATACATGGAGTTCTTCCTAAATTCGGTGCAAAGTCTGATGAAGGTTACTTTGTGGGTTACTCCTCTCAATCAAAGGCCTACCGAGTGTTCAATTCTAGGACTCGGATTGTGGAAGAATCTGCTAATGTGGAATGCAGGGAACACGTTTTCTGTGAACAAGGCAAAGGCCCTAACTGGCTCTTTGATATAGACTCCTTCACCCAGATATTTGAGCCTCTCATTTTCTCAAATATGGAGCTTTCTTCTTCAAAATCAACATCTTCTGCCTCAACCTCCTCTTTTGACTACAGACTGGATTTTCCCAGTCCCCACATCAGGATGAAAAGGCCATCCATTGATCCTCCATCAGTGGCAGAAGCTATTGAAGCCAGTACAGGTGAAGCCGGCACTTCCAACACCACAAGCAGCAATCTCTCTGACCAAGAAATCTTTAATGAAGCCTCCTCAATCCATGATGAAGAGGCCTCTGATGCTAATACTGCTGACAATGTGGAACACAATGATCAGAACCTCCAAGCTCCTCTCCTCACAACTGAAGAAAATCCTGATCTAAACCAAAGTAATCTTGAAGAGGGAATACGGCTGGATGTGATACCAGCACAGAGAATAAACAAAGAGCATCCTCTGGAAAACATCATTGGCCAAGTTCACACAGGTATCCAGACAAGAAGTAAGTCTCATGAAGCCAACATTTGTTTGTTCTCTTGCTTTTTATCTTAGGTGAAACCCAAGAAGATTGATGAAGCTCTCAAGCACAACAGCTGGATTGAAGCAATGCAGGAAGAATTGCTACAATTCAAAAGACAAGATGTTTGGAAGCTTGTTGATCTTCCACCTGGTCAAACAGCAATTGGAACAAGATGGGTCTTCAGAAACAAGCAAGATGAAAGGGGCATCGTGGTCAAGAACAAAGCTAGACTGGTAGCTCAAGGTTACACTCAAGAAGAAGGCATTGACTATGATGAAGTCTTTGCTCCTGTTGCCCGTCTGGAAGCCATCAGAATCTTTCTGGCATATGCAACATCCAAAAACTTTATGATCTATCAAATGGATGTGAAGAGTGCCTTTTTGTATGGCAAGATTGGTGAAGAGGTCTATGTCAAACAGCCTCCAGGCTTTGTGGATCCTGCACATCCAAATAAGGTCTTAAAACTGGACAAAGCTCTCTATGGCTTACACCAAGCCCCAAGATCCTGGTATGAAACTTTATCTGGATATTTACTAAGCAACAACTTCAGAAGGGGGGCCATTGATCAGACACTTTTCATCAAAGATGAAGGGGGAGAAATTTTGTTGGTCCAGATTTATGTTGATGACATTATCTTTGGATCTACAAGAAAGAAGCTCTGCAAAGACTTTGAAGTTCTGATGCATTCCAAATTTGAAATGAGTTCAATGGGTGAACTAAATTTCTTTTTAGGACTTCAAGTCAAACAGGTACCAAATGGAATCTTCATAAGTCAATCCAAGTATGTCAAAAGCATCTTGGAGAGGTTCAAAATGGCTGACTGCTCTGCTGCAAGAACTCCTATGAAAGTGCACCATCAACTATCTCCGGATAAAGAAGGACAAGACGCTGATCAACATCAGTATCGAGCAATGATAGGGTCTCTCATGTATCTCACTGCCTCAAGACCAGATATCATGTTTGCAGTTTGTCTCTGCGCAAGATTTCAAGCAGCTCCAAAAGTGTCTCATCTTCAAGCTGTCAAAAGGATCCTTAGATACCTAAAGGGAGCTCCAAAACTTGGGCTATGGTATCCAAAGAATGGTAATGTCAATCTCTATGCCTACACTGATAGTGACTATGGGGGTTGTAACTTGGACAAAAAGTCCACATCTGGGGGATGTCAATTTCTTGGAGGAAGGCTCATCTCATGGCAATGCAAAAAGCAAACATGTGTCTCTACTTCAACAGCTGAAGCAGAATACATTGCAGCTTCAAGCTGCTGTGCACAGGTCATCTGGATCCAAAATCAAATGCTTGACTAGGGAATGACCTTCATGCAGACTCCAATTCACGTTGACAACATGAGTGCTATCTCTATCACGAATAATCCAGTGCAGCATTCCAAGACTAAGCACATCGACATCAGGTATCACTTTATCAGGGATCAAGCTGAGAAAAAGAGAATTGTCCTATCCAAGGTTCACACAAATGAGCAATATGCTGATTTGTTCACCGAACCTTTTGATGAAGCAAGATTTCGATATCTAGTTGAATCAATTGGCATGATGAACTTTGAATAAGACATGTCTCTAATTTTTTATCTTTCCTTGTAAATATGTCTATGTTTTTGTTCTTAATTAAAGGTTATAGTCAGCAGCACTTTTTTCACTGCTGACAGATTTACTCTTCAGCAGCAAAGCCTTTGCCACTGATCGCTTTAAGTTATCAGCAGGAACAAGTTTCCTGCGGACAGCTTTAAGGCGGTCAGCAGCAACCTTTTTGCTGCGGAATGAATACAACAGTCAGCAGCACCCAAATCTGCTGCTGAAAGACTTCACTATCCGCAGCAACCAAGTTTGCAGCGGATAGCTCACCATCGGCAGCAACCAAGTTTGCTGCTGATGGGTAAAACAAGTTTACATTAACTTTTACCCGAGGTAAAAACTACTCTCAGTCTTTACCATGACTGCTCGAGTGCTTTACAGCTGTAACAATGAAAAGTGAAACAGGTTGTACTGTACAAGTAAAGTTGCTTTTTCTTCGTCTGCCGTTATATCACAATCTCAAACGTTCCCACAACCTCTTCATATTCAATTTCAAACCTATCTCCCATCACTTTCTCTCCCGTCCCCACAGCATTCAAAGCCCTAAATAATTAACCACCATTCAAATACCCTTCTCTCTTCCCTCCAAATCCATAACAATGGCAGGCGCAGACATAAACAACCCCAACGACAAATTTTCCCCATATCACAACCTCACTGCATGCCTCATAAAGGGCAAGAAATCCAAAGGTTTCGATGATATGATCGACTTCCTTTGTCGGTCCAAAATCCACCATGCCCTAACAGTCAACCCAACCATCTATACTTCCCACATGGAAGAGTTTTGGAGCTCAGCCGTGTATTCTACTGACCAGGGCACTCCCCAAATCAGTGGCACAGTAGACGGCAAGGAGATGATTATCACTGAAGCAAAGCTCCGCCAACACCTCAAGCTTCAAGATGAAGGGGACGCCATCTCTTACCCAAGAGACGTATACATGAGGACCTTTGTATCCATAGGGTACACAGGGAATCAAACAGAGTATACGATAGAGAAGGCACTCATGGGTCCCAAATGGAAGTATCTCTGCCACACTCTTCTCCAATGCATATCCCAGAAGAGGAGTGGCTGGAACCAACTTAGCTCTGGACTTGCATCGGCAATTCACGGTATGATAACTGGGGAGCGTTTAAATTTTTCCCACCTCATTCTTGAAGGTTTGAGATACAACCTTCAAGAAGGGGTGAAATCACAGTTCTTCATGTACCCAAGATTCTTGCAGGAAGTGTTCAACATTGAGCACCAATATCTTTCAAAAACTGCAAGAATCTACGTAATGCTGTGACATAAGAACAACATTTTTCAAAGCATGAGAACAGTTTCATCAAAGTTCTCAGGGGCCGATGTTCCATTGTTGTCTACAATGTTGAACACGCAAAGTGCCCAGGGTGACAGTTCAGCAAACCCAGCTGATACTGATCCCACACCCTCCACCTCACTGCCACAAACTCAAACTGCTGCTTCCATTGATCGAACCCCTGGGCATTCTACCGAGGATGTACAGGCACATAATTTACTCACCCACAGTTTGATTGCTCAACCGGAACACAGGGCCCCGGTTGCAGCCAAATATACAAGGAAGAGGGGCAAGAGAACTCCTTCTTCTCTTGCCCCCAAGGCCCAAACCCAAGCCAACATCCCTCACTCATAATCATAACATTCTAGTGAGAATATCATAAGGGAAAGCCACAATGTTAGGGAGACTCCTTCGGAAGTCTCTCTATTAGGATTAGGATCACTTCCCGGATCCATAGAACAGCCCTGTGAGCCATTCCTATCTTCTTTGGACTTAAGTGTTGAGGAACCTGACCAAAGTGATGTACCTTCTCCAACTACCACTATCAAGGAGGTACTGATTGGTCTTGCTTCTGAAACAGCCAACCCAAGTTCTTCACCCTTGAAGGTCCACTCTAGGAGTAATGAAAGAGTGGATGTGGAAGAGGCTGTCACTACTGCTGGTCCATCAAATGACCAGGAGGACAGTGACAACATCTTTAAGACCTCAACCACGGCAACTCATGGTGAGGGTGTTTCCTTGGAAACTCCCCTCACTGAGAGGAATCACAGGCGCCAAGAAACCACGGGTGATGGGGATGCTGAGGCTCGGCCTACAGCCCCATCTGGGTCCAAGGATTCCACAACTGTGGATGAGGACAGACTGAAACTTCAAAACTTGGAATTGACGGCCAGGGTGGCTATGCTAGAGGCTGAAGTGTCCAAACTAAGACACCAAGTCTCTATGCATGAAGCCCATCAATGCCCAACTTTAGCCACTCCCTCTCTTGTATCAGTAGGCACCCAAACTGATGCTTACCTGTCTACTGATGCAACCAAAAAGGGGGAGATGGTCTCTATGGAAGAAGATACAGACAGTCTTGACGACTGGATTCAAGAGCAGGTTGTACTTCAAAGTTCACTATTCAAGCCGGCTTTTGTACAAATTCATGACTTGCCAGTCTCAGATAACGAAGAAGAAGGGACATCTGAAGACTGGAAGTTGGTCGTCAGGGCTGTTGATGAAATGCTGAATGATGTTGAAGACAAAGAACCAACAAATACATCATTCAGCATCCTTCCTGAAGCAGAAGCCATCATTGGTCAATCCTTAACCCCCCAACTATTCAGATCATCAAAGAAGCTAGAATTTGACTCCATTCTAGCTTGGGGGTATGATGGATCAGCTGAGAGGTTTTGGATTGGATGGGAGTTCAGCGGAGTAGAAGAGCTGAACTGGAACTCTCTCAATGCCCTCCAAGTCCTACAGCTATACTTATCAAACTGCATCAACAACTCAGCAGATCTCTCAGCAGAACTTGCTATTGGCAGGTTCTATGACCTGATGGAGGATAATCTACCCAGGCTCCAAAGATTCCTACAAGCAGCACATCGGGTAGCTTATCCTGAATCCTCGGCGGCCGCAGAAAGGAGACTGACTCCTAGCAATCTTGAAATAACAAGTAGCAGTCTTCTCACTGAAGAAGAAGTTCTGGGCCTTCGAAGATTCCTGTATGCCTTCCTGGTCAAGGACTTGGACGTGCTAGGTTGGGTGAGCACTAAGTCCCTTGACCACACTCTTCTGCTCAGCAACGGCTCCTCTCTCATCATCAACACCAAGAACATCTTTCAGCTGCCCTCAGACTTCCTATTCAAGATTTTTCAGCTCAGAGCCAACATCTGCAATATTAACTCATTGGAGAGCCAGTCAATGATGGTCACCATCAAAGCCCATCTTGAAGACGAAGGACTGATTCCTCAGGAAGAGTCTGTGTCAACTTCTGATGCTGACTCCAACTCAGATACTCCACAAGTTGAAGCCACATCTGTAGCATCTGGCACAAGATCTTCACTTAGGGATTAACTGAGGGAAATAGAAGGTCCTGAGTATCAACTTGATGAAGAAAGTGATCGTCCCTCGTCAATTCCTCAACTTGCCAATGAAGCTGAGGCAGAGATCCCAATAGCAGCATCATCATCTGCTGTTGTGATCAGTGAAGCTGAAGCAGAGGCATCCAATGTAAACAAAGGAAAGGGAATCATGACCGATGAAGATGAAGAGAGGTTGCTAAAAGAGAAAAGAGAGAGGGAAGAGAAAAGAAGAAGAAGAGAAGATGGCTGACATAAAAAAGGCTCAAGAAAGAAAAACAGCCATTCTCCTAAGAGAACAAACCATCCAGCTGTATGCTAAACAGCTGGATGAACTGAAAAGAAAGATTCCTGCAGTTGACCGAATTGAAGAAGATGCAGCTCTTGCTCTTCAACTGCAGGAACAATTCAATAGAGAAGAGGAAGAATTGGAGAAGAAGAAGAAAGAAGAAGCTAAGTTCAGAATAACCGATTCTGAACTAGCTAAAGAAATGAGGGAGGAGTGGGTAAAGACTCTAGTCTCTCAAGGTGAGGATGCAGACTACCTTGAGAAACTATCAACTAAAGAAGTCTACAGAGCCTTCATGGGTCAGCAAGGTCAGTTGGCAAAGAAGAAAAAGGCTGAAGAAGAAGAAAAAGCCAAACAACAGTCCAAAAAGACCATTGCCTTTAATAAACGGACCCATGAAGAAAGGAAGGTCATGATTGACTTCCTTAAGGCTAGAGGAGATAGTGGAAAGAGGCTAGGTCCCATGAATTTCATGAACCTGCAAGCCCTCTACTTCAAAGTTAAAAAGGATGAGAAAGAAAGACTAGGGAAGAAGGGCTCCAAGAAAAGGGTACTTATCAAAGAAGAAGAAAAACCAAAGACAAAGAAGCCCAAGCCTTCTCCCTCACCTACCTCTTCCTCAGTCCATCATCCTTCCACTCTCCTCCCCAAACCTTCCACTCCTCCACCCAACAAGTCCAAATCATCCCACCCAGCTCCCACTCATCAACAGCCTCCCTTGAAGAAATCCAAATCCTCATCTGAACCTGAACACTCAAGAAACATAGTTGAATGGGTCTACAATCCACAGGATCAAAGGTTTGAGATCTTCAGGGGGAGAACTGAAAGAAGAAGATCTACATACAGGTCTGTTGATGAGGTTCTGCAACTACCAGATTCAGACCTAAGAAGAATTTTGGAGCTGGGTGAAGCTCATGAGCCTGCAAATGAGAGTGGGAAATATCTTATGCTAGCAATCAGACATTACTTCAACCCTAGCAAAGATGTGGTCATGAATATCAAACCACTCAAGTCCCACTCTCCATTTGTATCTTGGTCCTACAATGCTGATTTGGATGAGTTCACTCTGATTGATGTAAAGAAGCAGCAGATGAGATGTTCAAGCAAAGCAATCTACAAAATGCCACACAAAGACATCAAGACTCTGTCTGAACTTCCACTGAACAATCCCAGCAAGGATCCAAGAGGCTATGAGGTTGAAAGGATAGTCAGCCACATGCAAAAGCTTCAGCAGCAAAGTGATTAGAAGAATTTTGGTTGCATCAGTCTAGGGGGAGTTTGTAGAACCAAAGACTGATTGCTACCAAATTATTCTAAGTACAAATGCTACTGATAGGCTTATCAGCAGCATTCAACACATGTTGCTGCTGATAGGCTTATCAGCAGCATTCAACACTTGTTGCTGCTGATAGGTTTATCAGCAACGTTCAACACAAGTTGCTGCTGATAGGCTTATCAGCAGCATTATTCTCATCTCTGCTGCTGATAGCTTTATTCTCTGAAGACCAAACGTTGCAGCTGACTATCCATGCGAAGCGCCTCTGACACCTTTCTGCAAAAGCAACTGCCACACTCCAAGCAGAAGGAACCTCACTGGTGCAACCAATAAAGGACAATGACGCTCTTCTCCAAGCATGCAAACAATGATGCCTAAGAAGACGTTTCAGTAAAGTTAACTAGATTGGCCTTTGCGTGTAATTTAGATTAATAAACAAGATCAACGGCTTGTGTTAGATCTGATCCTTAGAATCAAGGGTCTGTCTTGATTCTAAGTTACTATATATATCTTGTAAACACTTCAAACAAAGTGTGCCTTGATAGTGCTTCTTGATAGTGTTTTACTTGTAAACTTGTAATCTCAGAAGTCTAATACAACAGTGCATTTATCAGTATTCTTGTTGTTTACTTGTTTACTTTGTTGGTTGCTATTGTTTCCGCCAATATCAACTAGAACAGAATCACCTTGTAATCTTACGATCCTACATACAGAAATGCCCTTTTGACATCCATTTGGTGAACGGTGAAGTACATATAAGTTGCAAAGGCGAGAAACATTATGATGGCTTCCAACTGAGCCACTGGTGCAAAGACTTCCTCAAATTCAATCCCTTCTTCTTGATAAAACCTCTCGACCACTAAGCGGGCTTTATTTCGAACCACGATGCCTCCTTCATCCTTCTTGTTGCGAAAGAGCTAACGAGTTCCGATTGGCACTTTATTTCTAGGAAGGTCCACCAAGTTCCAGACATTCAACTTTGAGAATTGCTGCAATTCCTCCTGCAATGCTTCCACCTAACTGTTCTCAAGTAATGCAGCTTTGATGTTTTTGGGTTCAACTTGAGAAATAAAGCAAGTGAAGAGACCATCATTCATTGCTTCTGTGGCACTACGAGTTCGGACTCCCACGTTGAGCGGACCAATAATGTTGTCGGTGAGGTGATTCTTGTGAATTCTTAGCTGTGGGATCTCATCCTCTTCCAAATGCTTTTCCACATTGGTGATGTTGTTGTCAGGAAGGTCAGCTTCTTCATTAATAGGATCTGCAGCAGAGGATTGTGGGGCAACATCCAATATTGGAGAAGTATTTTCCTTAACAGTTTCACTTGTTGCACAAGAACCCGAACAACCCAAGGTGGATTCAACATTAGCATGTGCAATATCCACTTGTTGATTGGATGTAGAAGAACTTGGATCATTGATGGGGCCTAGATTGTTCACATAAAAGTAAGGATTATCGAGAGTAAATACATTTGAAACCATAGGCAAATTAAATGAATTAAACAAGGATTCGATGTCATAAAGCCAATCAGGACCGTCCCCAACGTCCGTATGATTGCTTTCATGCCAATTAATATCAATGGACTTCAGTATGATCCTCATTCTCTTGTTGTAAACACGAAATACCCTTTGATTTAATGAGTAGCCCACAAAGTAACATTCATCAGCTTTGGCATCGAACTTGTTCAGCAGATCCGAAGTATTCATCATTGTGCAAACACACCCAAATTTCTTGAAGAAATCAATAACAGGCTTTCGCTTGTACATAATCTCATAAGGAGTCTTGTTGCAGCTTTTGGTGATAAGGAATCGGTTTTGCACAAAACACGCGGTATTGACTGCCTCGGCCCAAAAATGTAACAGGAAGCTTAGAATCAACAATCATGGTTCATTATGCTTCTATCAACGTGAGATTTCTTCGTTTAGTTACACCATTTTGTTGCGGAGTACGAGGTGCACTGAACTGCCGATAGATACCTTTACTTTCACAAAAAGAATCCAAAGCAGCATTCTTGAACTCTGTGCCATGATCACTTCGGATAGTTTTCACACAAAGATTGAACAAATTCTCGATCTGCAGCAAATGAATCTTCAGAGTCTCTGGCGCCTCATATTTCTTTGCCAGGAAGAATATCTATGTAAACCGAGAGAAGTCATCGGTTATCACTAAGCAGTAGGATTTTCGTCCATGACTCATGACGCTCACAGGACTAAAGAGCCCCATGTGAATCAATTGAAGAGGAGAGTCAATGGAATTGGTGGTTTTAGGCTTGTGAGTGGATTTGTGTTGCTTGCCCTTGGAAAAAGAGAGACAATGTTCCACGGGTGAGAAATCTTTCAGAGGAAAACCGGTGACAAGGTTTCCTCGAACGAGATGGTTCATTGTCTTGAAATTGATGTGTCCTATTCTTTTGTGCCAAAGGAATGACTCATCATCAGAAGCTTTTGAGATAAAGCAGGATTCGATTCCTGATGGTTTATTCATATCCAGACTGTAAGTATTGAATCTTCGAGGAGCACGCATAAGAATAAGATCTTCGGGAATAACCAATTCAGGCTTCAGAATCAAACACTCTCTAGAGTTGAAGAGGGCACAAAAGTCTTTGTCAAAAATCTGGGACACGCTCATCAGATTGTATTTTAGCTGCGGGACGAAGTTGACATGCTCCAAACTATTTACACCATTAGATACGGTTCCTTGTCTTTCTATCTTCCCGCCTCTTGGATTGCCGGCAAAGGCAACAAAATCTTCGTCCATTGGATTATAATCTTGCAGCAAAGAAAACTGGCTGGTCATATGTCTTGAGCAACCACTGTCGACATGCCAAATGTTGTCTCCAGTCCTCCTCGATTGCCCCTACACATAACGAATCATTCAGACATTTGTTGTAACATCCGTGACTTTTGCATGTATTATTTATTTCATTTTTGATCAATAATAACATTCGTGACCCCCACATTATTTCAACCTCGTTATAACATACCCGTACATTTCGTTATGCCATTACATTCAAACGTGTAACAACACGGAGTGTTGAGATTTTAAACCTTTATTTTATATTTCTATATAGATATCATATATATATATATATATATATATATATATATATATATATATATATATATATATATATATAAAACAAATCATACACTTTTAAGTCTATAAAAGTGAGGTTTATTTTATAAAAGAAAAATAATAATAATAACAATAAAATGAATTATGATAAATAAATTTTAAGTTTTATAAAATAAATTTCTTAATTTAAATGATAGTTTATCAAAAGAATTACAAATTTAACCCTTTCAGCATATGAACCCCCTATAATTACTTTGGACCCTCACTTGAACCCCCTCCCATATTCCTTGAACCCTGGAACTAGACTTTGGCATAATTTTGACTCTAGAAAGTCAAACCACCTCAAATCTTCCATCAATCCCTGAAATTTCGGGATTCAAATCCTCCCAAATTAGTTGCTAACCTGTTTATGATCTTATGGAACTCGAAATCAATCAAATTGATTGAGAAAGCAATTTTTTGACCCAATTATAGTGTTACGGTTATGGGTGTTCAAACCCATGAATCAAGCCTCAAAATCCCACAAATCTCATTGATTAACGGATGTAACGCGTATGTTATCGTCCCATATAACTTCCCCATCTAATAGCAACTCGAAACGAGCCTCATTCTGTCCTCCTCCTTCTCTCTAATCGTGATCGGCACAGGGGAAGAACGAGCTCTCCTTCTACATCAAATAAATATAATTTCAGGTAATATAACCATATTCCTACTCGATTTCACACTACAATTCAAAACCCTAAAGCGTTGTTTTCGATCTGTGCATAATCGTTGTTGATTTTGGGGTTCTAGGGTTCTAAGGGCTGGGTCGCATCTGATGTATTTGGGAAGAAGGGCTCATGGGGCTGGTTGACAAAAAAATAAATGTTTCTAATCTTTGACAAGGCATTAGCCCAAATCAATTGGTTAAGGCTCTCGTCTTCCACACATCAGGTCGCGGGTTCTAACCCTTGCAGACCTATTTTTGCTCCTTATTTTGTGGTTTTTCTTGCTTTACTTTTATTATTCACACACAAACAATTATATATTATGTTATGGTTTAAAAACCAATTCTTTTCATAAACTTTCAAGGGTTATTATCATCTTCTTAAAATAAAAAAGTATACATAAATATATGGTTAATTATTCTCTAAAAACATTTTGATTATGATTTTTAATTAGGTATTATTTCGTTACCACTATGTATATCAAAAACATGGCGAACGTTAAGTGTATACTTCAAAAACTCTATTTTATTGTATAACTTTTAAAATTATTAAACGATCATGTTTTGTATATATGTATATAATTATATTTAACCTAAACTTTTAAAACGACATGATCTATAATATGTTGTAATAATATTTCATTAGTATTACTAATATCTTGAGATTTCATAATTATCATATTATTGTTGCTACTTTCACAAACTTTATGATTCTTTTAATAATTTGATTTTCTTAAATAAAAATTTGAACAACTAGTTTATAATCATATTATGATATTCTAATGACTATTTTAATCTAATTATCTTAATGAGATAATTAATTACTATTAATATTTATTGTTGACACCTAAAAACTCCTTTATAAATAAAAATCTATAAAACATTACTTCATGTAATTTCATTTATATATTAACACTTTAGTTATCGTCAAAATTCGTATCTTTAATATTCTTTCGGTCGTTCGTTCGTTCCAATTCCTAAAGTCCCAATCATTCCGTTCTGGTTTCTTTTAATGTTTCCATTTGTTAAATGACGTATCTTATTTAACTTAGGGCATCCTTAATTCTTATTGTTACAAGTTACAAGGTCAACCCTCTACTATTCAAGGTGAGAACATAGCCCATTTTCCTTTTACTTTTGGGGTGATACATGTACATATTGTAAGGCCCCAAACCGGGCACCCTACAGTTGGATCTCATCACTAGGTAAACTCATTAAAAACATTTAATTTTCATTTGTTAAACAGCGGAAGTCTTTCTCGAAATAGTATTATCTTTAAACTCATTAATTTTCATAACATTACCTGACGAATGCATGCGCACCAACCCGAGTCGCCCGCTCCCAAGCCAAGATACATCGTCCTACAAACTCACCTGCAAAATAATCTAACGTACATACAAAGTCAGCTACGTTGAGTGAGTTCTAAAAGTTCAAACTAACAAAAGTCAACTCGTCTCATTTAATATTTATTTCCACTCAAGACCCTCTGGTCTTTATAAAAATAGTTTATAAATTGTCCTCATATAGATAACCCTGTTATCTTAACATATCCCGGAGGATTCACCACCCCAGAATCAACCCACCATTTTAACTTAGTAAGTCTCTCCGACATAGATCGAGCTTACTACTCCGATAACAAACAATTTACCATATATATATATATATATCAACCATACACTGGTTAACTCAGTCAACCTCTAGACACTGGCTTAACCAGCCCCAACCAAGACTCTTACAAATCATCTGACACAACAGTTTTACACAGTGTACTCAGCCTGACACAACGGTCAATCTAACTCGACACACCACATTGATTCCATCTATTCATCACATCAATATCACCTCATACACAATTAATATAACTCATCACTTGCATGAAATTTAACACATATATAAGCACACAAATACATACCTCATCACTGCACCCTCGTTAGGGTTATCCCCGTCCGCATACTCGTCATAACCTCAGCTCCACCCTTGTTACAGGGCCCCGTCGCTAAACATAGTGACACACTGGTCATATATGATGACTACCCAGCCACCACACGGTGACTGTATCATCTACCATACGGTGACTTTATCATCTACCATACAGTGACTGCCAGATCACACGTACAATGATGAGCCCGAAGGACTCCGTCCTCCACATCACTATTAGCCGTATACACGGACAACAATGTAAGCACATAAAGCAACATATATATACACATGACACTACCTGGACATGTACTATGACTCACCATCGTTTACGGATCACTTACGTGTATAATCCAACGCTTACTTAGACGTACCCTCATAACGTCTAGACACATTACCCAACTCTTTCCGAATAGGAAATTATACGACACACAAACACCACACCGGCTTATAGCCCGTACATACTAAGGACATCACATACACCCATGCAATGCCATACCCGTAATGTCATAGGGACAACGACATAATACCCACAACATCAAGCACATGACGCACAACGACATACTAACACCTACATTACTCGTTAATGAACCACGTATAGGTTCCCATGCTAACTCTCCTTATATAACCATCACAGTTTTAACTAAGTTCCCGACTCACCCCGACTAACTCATAAGATGACACACACAGATCATCACAACTCTTGTTCACCCATCCTAGGGATCCCATAATGACATTTTATCTTATTATTACATAATGGTGTCATAAAACACTTCAAGTTTAAATCATAACTCATTCGTTTAATAAAACATGTGAGTATGTACGATATCCCCAAAACAGTAAAACGTTTAAAAGAGGGGATTAGAGCTTGCCAACTTCACGTGCTCACCTTTCGATCCCGTACCTAAAACACACATAACATACGAGTCAATACGTGACTCGACATCCATATCCTACTCACTAGCAAGAACTATTGCGTGCATGGTCTCCATTGTGCATGCATGTTACCATGCATGGATCGTACATGCCACGTAACCGCTCGCACAAGTCCCATGCGTCCCCCCTCGGGTCACCGAACTCGTAAAGAAACACCCCGACACTTCGTCTTCACCATCGGACCTTCTCCGGTGTGTTCACCGTCTCTGGCCGTCTCCTAACAGGTGCCAACACCCTTCACCACTGCTACCCTGAAAGCCCGTAGCCACCACAACCATCATGCAGCCCCGACCCACCATCTTCAGCCGTATACGGCCTTCGGCCAGCCTTGTGTGACCACCCTTTGGCCTACGTTCGACCCAACTATTCCAAATCCACCCTTTACGTCGACCTCTTCCTCTCCCGTGAACCCTACCACAGTCGGCTTCCCTTTTCCCGCTCGTCCTCATCGCCGGCCGTGATCCACACCATAAACCCTAACCGGGTTTCCGACTAGAACATAAAGTAAATACGAAGAGAGAAGAGTAACGGGGAATACCTCGTCGATGTGGAATCCCTTCCTCCTTCTCTCTACGGTCGTGAACCACCGTGAGACCACCACCTCTCTAGCGTCTCTCCCTGCGTCGCTCTCCCTTGCCGTCAAGTACCCACCTAAACTGATTGGTCTACGGTTTGCTATAAGATGGCTTATAAGCCTCCCGATGTTTCGTTTCGGGTCCCTCCTAAAACATTAACACGTTTTCCTCTTGAACCTTTGCAATAACGGCTAATCGGGTCCCCGTACCATCCTTCACTTCGTGTTTTTTACTTGAACTGCTCACTTATGACCAACACGAGTCTAGTACGGTAATTAAACGTACCTCCTTCAGCTAACTCCACTCATTACTTTTGATAAATATGGATTTGTGTCGTCCACCAACCCGAATTTAAATCTTCCAGATTTATGGGATGTTATACATATGACTTGATAACTTAAACTTTTATTTAAACAAATTCTTAAACAATTAATTTCAATTATGTGCTTGATATTGAATACTAAATGATAACGTTGCAATCATTAACTTGTTTACAAGCCTAAGGTAGTACTAGTATAGCCATATAGGGGAAACAGGTATAACAACGACACAATCTTGGGATTGTGGATGCAATAACATTTCAATGGCACAATCTTAGGATTGTGGATGCAATAACATTTCAACGGCACAATCTTTGGGATTGTGGATGCATATAACATTAAGGGTTGATTGCAATAAATTTGGTGTTGATATGCTTGTACACTTCTTTGAACTTGTACTGAATTTGTTTTATATCTTTTATGCTAATTTATCTTTATAACTTATAAAACCTATGTCTCTCACCAACTTTATGTTGACCCATTTTACTTTACATGTTTCAGGGAATGAATAATAGATGATAAAGGATCACATAGGAAAGCTCTTGTACTTAACTAATAAATTTGCACAATACTTTTGGGATGTTTGTTTGTGTTTGTGAAACAAGTGTTGGCAAGAAATATGAAATTTATTAATTTATGTGATGCCTTAGTATTTGTCTTTATACCTTGTCCTACGAACTATATGTGTGACACCTCGCGTTTCCGCCTCTGGCGTGGTTTGACATTTGTTCCCAAGCCATTGCTGACTTGGAACTTCTTAACATCACCAGACACTTCTCGGAAATCATAATCAGAATCCTCTTTTAATAAAGTACGATCATCAAAAAGATCACTATTGTTAATTTTCCATGTTCTTTTCAAACTATTTTTAGCATTTTTAATTCTTTTATGTCTCAAATATCTTCTATGTTGTGACTTAGAAAAAAAAACATTTGAATTTAAAACAATGGACGGTACAGATTCTTCTTTGAATTGATATGTAAACAATTTACAACTTTTGAAAACAAGATTGGATTCTCCACAACTAAAACAAACTTTATCACATGATGCCTTAGCTTGATAATTGTCATCACAGGATGATGAAGATGATTGTGAAGATGAGGTATCAGAACTAGAGGCAACTCTCTCTTCATCAATTCTTTCTTGAAAACTTTGATCTTCCTTTAATCTGAAAAATTCCAAATTGCTCATTGTTTCTTGTGGAACATCAGTCACAACCACTTCTGCACTTTTAAACTTTGCAATACAACTCATAACATTCAAAGATCTAGGAACAAATGGTAACGCATTCTTAAAATTAGAAATGTCATTTCTCAAACTAACATACTCAGAAGGCATGGAATCAAAATACAAATTTTCAACGTGTTCATAAATATCTGGTTTTGACATGGACATATTATTACAATCATCCGACTAATGTTCATTTAAAGTGTTTCCTTTACTAGAACTCTAATCACAATCATCTTCTGAACTTACACAATCTGACTCTTCACATGAAGCAAAACTATCAGAATCTGAAGTTTTAATATAATCATCAGCACATAAAGTACAAACAAAAGCTGTGGGAAGATGAGGAACTGGCATATCAGCAAATCTACTAGACTTGGAATAAGGTGGTGGGTGAGAGTTATACACAATGCCTTCTGTGACTTTCTTATTAATTTGTTTATCAATAATTCCAAACAAAATTTTCCGATCCATACCCATATCTAGGGGTGTTCAAAGTCGAATAGATATCCGAAAATTTCGGATAGTGGATTTCACTATCTGTAGGTCCACATTACACATCTTAGATCGATCTCGTGACAGGACGTATCGTTAACGCGGAATGCGGAATCCTACCGTATTAACATTTTGTATATCAATCGACAATAGAAACAATCATGTAAATAAACTTCCTCTTTTATATCAATAAACACAGAGTTTATGGATTCTCATAATTACACTCATTCAAAGTCCCTCTGCTGCTCTCTTACACTGAAACTGTAAACTCCTATATATAGACAGAAATCTGCTATAGGAGAAGTTAACAAGTTCGCTTCAAAGATGCTATAAGTTCGCCTCTAATAGGCTAGGCGAACTTAACAAGTTCGCTTCTAAAGATGCTTAGGCGAACTTGTTAAGTTCGCCTCTCTAAGAACTTATACATAATTTTATCAACAGTTACAAAACATGTCCTAACAGACTCCCCTTTAACTGTTTCTAACAATTCTATCAATTACAAGTCAAAGACTCTAAGACTAAGACATAATATCTTCAAGCTCGTTGTCACCAGAATATGCTCCAACAGAATTTTATAAAAAGTTTCGGAACTTAGGATGAGTTTTACAAAGTCCAAATGATAACCTAAAACTTAGGATGACGATGATGAGCATAAAGTCATTGATACAACCATTTGACTAGTTGAGGGGGAGTCTACAGGACAGGGGGAGTACAGAACTGTGTTGTTGACAAAGGCAAAGGCATTCAATTACAGGATTACATCGGTTTGAGTTTTTAATTGATTGAATTGCTTAATCCTATGTAACCAAGTAAAATGTTTTTATTAAAATGTTTTCATGGAAGATTTTATTTTCGTTTGTTTTACTTTCTTTCATAAAGATTTTGAAAAAGCCAAACAAATTGAAAAAGATAAAATCGACATTACTTGAAGTTAAAGAAGAGATGATAGTACATCAGTAGATGTTCTTTCACACATGACCTTAAATTGACTGATTGGTGCTTTATGTTAATATATCTGAATTATATGTTTTGATCTAAACTTCAGAGACTACACAAATAGGAAATGATAGTGTTGTGTGTGCATATAATTTGAATTGTCAGTAGACTAAAAGCGTCACTAAACCATTAGTAGTGTGAAAACATAATTGCATATGTTACAACTGTGATTTGAACCCATTTTATGCTTGGGTGTGTGTGTTAAAAGATCACAATCAGATAAAGAATATTAGCTTTTAATAATGATTGTCCTATGAGATCAGTTTCGGGTTATGTCCTTAGCACTATTCATTCGATTTGCTTCAGTGCCCATGTTCCGAAAAGCATGCAATTTGAAGTATAATCAAGATATGTACTTGACAACATCTGTCAAACATATACTAGCCCTTGGATCATATTGATAAATCATCTTTACTGATTCCATTGAATTCATAATCCAGATAACAGTTGGATCCACGTACCTAAATCTTATGATTCCACATATATAAGCCAAAACATTGAATCATTCGATTCTGAATCTCATTGATTCCTATACAATCCAATTTGGATTCTGCTATTCATGTGCTAAGTGGTGTCTCCTCATTCTGGAAATTCGGATAATCTTTAGTAAAATCTCATATGTCTTGAAGATAGTGCATTTACTTTATGTTGGCATACTAGTGGGGTACACGTTGTATTTCATGCTTAAATGGTACCTTAACTCACAAGAAAGTGGGAATGAGATGCTTTAGTTTCAAATCTTATAATATTGACAATTTGAATTTGTGTGTCATAGCCTGATCCTATTTTCTTTGAATGTTTATCGCGTATCATAAGATGCAATATAAAAGTCTTGAAAAGATAGAGTGTGATAATCTTTAAAGATATTGGTTTGATTGATCAAGGCTTACAAGAATGACATACGATACTATTTGATATTATATGGATTTTATATCCAAGATGTGTGATTGTTATCTCGTATATATACTGATATGATCTTCTTACTCGTGGTGTTCGACCAAAAAGATATGATTTTGTATTTTACATTTCAGTTTATATAGAGAAAAACTAAAAAGATTTTGTCTTTCTTATGTTTGAAAAATCAAAAAGATTATATTTTCCAGTTTCCATGGAAATCTTAATTGTTGGTTATTCTTGGTTGTTCTCCTTTGCATAAACTGAAAATTGCAGACAGAAGTTGACAAGGGGTCCTTCTCCCAAGTTTTCTTCTAGAAATAAAGAGAGAGTGTGCAGATAAACAAGACGAAGACTACAGTGTGTTTGATGATATATGAAGACGGATGACAATATTCTAAAGCTGTTGTCAAGGGGGAGTCTGTTGGAGCATATTCTGGTGACAACGAGCTTGAAGATATTATGTCTTAGTCTTAGAGTCTTTGACTTGTAATTGATAGAATTATTAGCAACAGTTAAACGGGAGTCTGTTAGGACATGTTTTGTAACTGTTGATAAAATTATGTATAAGTTCTTAGAAGCGAACTTGTTAAGTTCGCCTAGCCTATTAGAGTTCACCTAAGCATCTTTGAAGCGAACTTGTTAAGTTCGCCTATAGCAGATTTTTTGTCTATATATAGGAGTTTACAGTTTAAGTGTAAGAGAGCAGCAGAGGGACTTTGAACGAGTGTAATTCTGAGAATCCGAAATTGGATATCCGGTTTTTTTAACTTAAATCTATTTTTTAAATTAAAATCTAAATATATAAAATATACTAAAAAAACATCATCTTTATGAAATAATTAAAAAACCAATTTTTGAGTCGCGAATACGTTTTAGTTTTTTAAACAAATAAGAAGGCTAAACACATAACATAAAATTAAGCTATATACTTCATATATATTGTATTTATAACACTTTCTAGGAAACAATATATAAATTTGACCAAAAAAATATAATTTCTGAAATTACGACGCGAATACGTTTTATTTTTTAAAAAATTAAGAGAGCTAAACACACAACATAAAAACTATATACTTTATATATATTGTATTCATAGCACTTTATAGGAAAGATATCTTAAAAAAAATTATTTTCGGATATCCGAAATTTTTGAAAAATGCTATCCGAATCAGAAAATTCGTATATCCGAAATTTCGGATATCCGAATTTTCGGATATCCGAATTTTCGGATAATTCGGATTCGGAATTTCGGATATTTTGGGTTTGGTTTCCGATACCAATACTTTTGAACACCCCTACCCATATGTTCAACTTGAAATTTTGCCTTTTCAGCCTTTCGAAGTCTTTAAGTTAAAATTTTATTATTGTTGGTTTGGGTGGTGAGTTGTACAATTAAAGATCGATTTTCCTCAAAAATGTCATGAATTTTCTTTAAATAAAGTTTCTCGTTTTTAGCCACAGAATCATACATCACCTTTATATGATCACGTTCATCGACCAAAGCTTTCTTCATAAATCTATACTTTTGAATTTCATTTAAACAAGATTGAGCTTTACAAAGTTTAGACATTACCTCAGCTGGTACAACGGTGAGACCCTCAGCTGGCTCAATCATAACACACTTCTCCGTCTCTTCAATGTCTGCCATCAATGCTTTATCAGCTTCTTCCTCATTATGTTCTCCCCAATGATAGTGTCCATCAGATTGACAGACTAGAGCTGTTGAGCTGGAAGAGGTGATGGATTTGGGAGAATTGCAACTTGCTTTCCATTAGAGCTTTTCTTCTCATGCTGCTCCTTAGATGATAGCTTCTTGCAGTTCCTTGCAAAATGACCCAGCTGGTCGCAATTATAGCATCTCACCTTTTTGATGTTAAATCCTAGAGTCTTCCCTTGCTTGAGCCTATCAATACCAGTCCTCTTGATGAATCTTTTGGCCCTCAGAGTCAGCATGGCCATGCACCAATCAATATCCATCTTTTCCAAATCATCAGGGTTGTTCTACTCCAAGTCATCAGGTTGAAAAGTGACCGTTATCAAGTTTCCAGAAATTAATGCATCATAGCATGACATGAAGGCAGTCATGATGGGCACATACTCATCAGGGATCATAGTGGTTGTCTTCTGAGAGATGGAGGAGCTAGTGGGTTGAATTCCAGAGGCAGAAGATAGGACATCGGTCTGGAAGTATGACATGGTAGAGCTGGAAGAACTTGATCCAGCAATGAGTGCGGTGTTTCCAGATTGGTTGGTAGGAGTGACAGCTCCTTTCTTGATCTCAAGCTCATATGACTCTAGAATGTTGTAGAGTTCTTGTTGGGACAACTTGCTGAGCTTTTCTGTCTTCTTGATCATGATTCTGTACATATTCCACTCTTCCGGCAGAGAGTCCAATAGCTTCTTGTTCACTTCCACAGTAGGATATTCCGTTCCCATAACTTTCAATCTTGAAACAATGCTAAAGAAACAGTTGATCAAATCAGACATAGACTCTCCACGAACACTACTGAACATTTCATACTGCTTCTTGATTAGATCTCTCTTGCTCTCTCTAACTTCAGCACTTCCCCCAGCAACCCATAAATCCTTGGTTGTGGTGTATTCAGCAAAAGTGTTGAACACATCCATAGGAAGAGCCATAGCAATATATCCATAAGCCTTCTTGTCTCTGGCAATTAGAGCAATGTCCTTTTCATCATATTCAGCAGCAGTCTTTCGACGCTAAACATCTGCAGTTGTTGTTACGGGTTTATGGGGACCATCAGTAATAGAGTTCAACAAGGTATGGTCATGGAATTGAAAGAAGGTCTTCATATTTTTGGTCTAGTCATCAAAATCTCTTGTAGAAACAACAACAGGTGGTTTGTTTCCTCCAGTATACTCATTGGTGTTTGAAGTTGCCATAACTCAGAAAGCAGACTTGAACAACAGCTAGTTTCGGGTGAAGTAATATGGACCGAAACTACTTGTTTCGACAGAAGAAGTCTTCCTGAAACTCCTAATTTCGATAGGGAATACAGAGCCCGAAACAACTAGTTTCGGTGATGAAGACTTGACTGAAAACTCCAAGGAAAACCAGTAGAAACTACTAGTTTCGATTGGGATAGTTTCGGGAGAACAATAGTTCCGGGTAACAAAGCTGAACAGATTAGTTTTGATAAGATAAGACAAAATAACTAGTTTCGATGATACCTCTTCCAGACAAAAAGTACAGACAAGAAGTTTCGATGGGTAACAGAAAACAGAGAATGTTCCCTGGTAGTTTAGATGCCTTCTTCCCCATGTTTTTAGAAAACCTCCATGGATGAACAACTCCAAAAATCAAAGTGGTGATAATGAGAATCCAATCCAGCGAAAATCTTCCAAAAGAATTCCTGATCATGAAAACAGTACTCAAACCAAGGATCTCGAACAGAAAAGCCCAAAATCGATGAAACAGTACCCAAACTTTAATAGAACAGCGCACAAAATCTCAGAAGCAGAAAACTCCAATAAGCGATGAAAAATCACCTCAAATAGATCATAAAAACCTGAAAACACTAAGAAATCAAGAGCATAAAGCTCTGATACCAATCGTAGGTCCTGATTCAAGATAGAATCACAAATACTGATCGATTACCCACACACACATGCGAAATCAGTGTGTATGGTGGTGAAACAGAGGCAAGAAACAGAATATGGTGAAGATAACAGGCTAACCACTCTAGAATCAACACAAGAATGATATGAAATTGTAAGAACAACAATTGAATGAACTCAAAAGTGTATTGATTCAATGAAAGCTGTGAAAGAGAGAATGCAAGGGTTACAGCCATTATCCACACCCTAAACATTCTCATACTAGGCTATTTATACTCATCTGACGGGCATCGAAACTATGCTCACCGAAACTACTATTTTTGGTAGAGCATTTACATAAGTGAACATCCTGTCGAAACTTCATATCTATCAACACTACTAGTTTCGGTTGAACAGACTCAATCGAAACTAGGTAGTTTCGATGGCCCAGACTTAGTCTAAAAACAGAAATTACATCAAACTAAAATGATAGAATTACAAAAGAAATAAACAAAGACAATTGTTCAAAGGTTACAATGATGACATTAGCTTACAAAAACACAACCCTGCAGAGCATGATTGCACAGTGAACCCGAATGTGATTCGTGCTAGAGTTAATAATCATTATATTGCTATTTTGGTGCAGACTATCAGGGACGCTCTTAGTTTTGGCGATGCCGATACCGATCCAATCATGTTCCCGAACACCTTAATCACTGGGTGTTTCCACCAAATGGGTTATAAAGGCAAGCCGGACGATTCTCAAGCTAGAAAGGGAGGTTAGTTGGGCAGTGGCGATACTTTATGCACGTGATTATACAGTGTATGTCTCCTAGGAAGGCTGGTACCGATGGATTAAAAGCTTCGTTACAATCTGCTATGGTAGCATTGATTCTTAACAAAGGATTTAATTTTTCACTTTACATCTACAGATAGTTAGTTGCTCAGATTACACCACCTGAGGGTCAGGGTTTCCTTATGTATCCTAGATTTCTATAAGTCATTTTCAACCATCTTATTCCAAACCTACCACCGTTGGAACAACGTCTTACATTGATGTCGATGCATAAGCGTATTTTTGTGGATTGCCAACACGTGAAACAACAAAATCTTGCTTGGGTTTCGGTTCCTACATCATTATTTGGGCACATAATTAATCCGAATTATGTTGCACCACCTAATGACCACTAGATTAATGCTGATGAAGATCAACCCCAAGCACAGCAACAACCACAACAACATGCACAAGCACAAGTTCAACAACAAGCACAGCAACAACCACAACAACAAGCACAAGCATAGGTTCAACAACAAGCATAGCAACAAGAGCAACCTGCTCAGGTTATTGAACCAAATGTCCAAGAGAATATTCAAGAGAACGTACATGAGAATGTTAAGGATGCTTGTCACACTGAGGATCTGAACAAAGCAAATAATGACGATGATGAACCTAATGCATGTGACAAGGTTGAGCATCAAGACACTAAGGTTAACCCGACATCACAGGCTCAGGGGAATCGACATCAAACAAAGAAGTGAGCCAATCTAGTGATAAAAGTGTTGATAAAGAAACAACTATGGAAGCACTGGAGATGTTAGATGATTCATTCTTCGAAGATTCTGATATTGAAGATGCTGACAAGTTAAAATGTTTGCTAGATTTGGATGAGATTGTAGAGGCAGGTGTAGTGGAAGATGATTTGTCTGAGCTAGAGGAAGGTGAATTTGTTGCGTTGGAGGTTGAGAAGAATACAACTGCAACAACATATGAAGGCTGTGACGGGTTTAAGATTACAATGGATTTTATTCAAGACAATGTAGTTCCTGAAGAAAGTTCAGAGGGAATTTCAGAGTTTGTGGATATGGATACTGAGCCCGAGGTCACTAAATTGTAAGGCCCCAAACCGGGCACCCTACAGTTGGTTCTCGTCACTAGGTATTCTCTTTTAAAAGTACTCGTTTTATTACTAGAACATACAGTGGAAGTCATTCGAAAATAATGATTACACCTTAAAGTCATTATCGTTATTAACTTTACCTCACGAATGCTTGCACACCGATTCGAGAAACACCGCTCCCAACCCAAGATACATTGCCCACGAATTTCACCTACAAAACAATCTAACGTACATATAAACTCAGCTACGCTGAGTGAGTTCTAATAGTTTAATTTAAATAAAAACCATCTCGTCATAATTATTACTTATCTCCACTCAGGACACCCCGATCCTTATAAAATACTTTTATAATTTATTAACATATAGATAACCCCTGTTACCCTACGATATTCCATAAAGGGAACAGATTACGTTCTAAACGTATGTGAGAACATACCAACTTAATTAAACCCGACCCTCAGTCTCTCCTAGTCGTCATTCCTTTCGTGCAAATCCTAGTCTCATGAGTACTAGTATAATATCGTTCGCGACCCGATTTGGAACCGGATGCTCAACTGGGTTCCCATGCATGTACATACACGTGACCATGCAAAACCCCAACCCAACAAGGCATTCATACTCGAACCGAATTTTTGCTACGTGCAAGCGAGCCATGCAAAACCCTAACTCGACACGAACCCGCACCCGAGCTCGTCCATGCACTACCACACGTACCATCACCATTGTTGTGCACCACCACCGTGGCCACCACGTTGTCCTCCGCTCCCTACCGTACACGAACACCACCGTCACTGTAGTCTTCCTAGTCTCACCAAAAACCTTAGCCGAGCACCATCGCTACAACCTTCCACACGTACCGTCATGGTACACTACCACCACTGCCGTCACACAGCCGCCGAACACCACCGTAATACGCCACCACACCGGTCACAACAGCCGTACCCTAGTCGCTCATCTCCCTCTCTCTCCCTTCTCTTCCCGGAACCCGATCATCACACCAACCGGTCACCACCATGACCCCTCCTTGCTGTCCGTCCTTGTCATGCACAACCATCTCACTGACGGCCGCCTAACATGCCCATACCACCACCACAGCCGACCACCATCATCCTCCTTACCACATCGTCGGCCATGAGTATGAACCCCAAAGCCTAATCGGTTCTTTCCCAGCAAACAAGTAAACAAACGTGAAACAAGATCTTGAGAGCAATACAATCATAGAAAAGTTATTTACCTTGTGCATCTATTGTTCTATTGATTGTTATCTTTACGTGGGCATGCATACGTTGGATTCCGCACTTCGTACGCGTGTTGTGTCACTCGTCTAACAGATCTGTAGCAGCCCGGGTGGGACCTACAATAACATGAAGTAGTTGAAATAGCATTCATACATTGTCTCAAATAACAGTAAATTAAAACATTGTCTTAAACATTAATTGTTCGAATCATTCAAATAGGATGCCAGTCACATAACGCCGGGTAACTCCTTGAGTAGCATCCATCAACCGTCATCTATCCTTAACCTGACATGCATACTAAAAGTCAGCTAACACTAGTTTTCATTCAATTAGAAAGAAAATGGTTTACCGTCCGTTCATTCATTAGGGTTTTATCATTCATAATTAAAACGGGGCTTAACATTCACATTCCATTCATACATACGTAAAAACATTTACATTTTCATTCAAGTCATACAATAAATATCTAAATCTATTTTACCGTCTATTCCATCATTTAGTATTGTATCTCCCCTAAGGCTATCATGCACGAAGACCGATAATACAATACATTCCATCCATATCATATTATACTGCCCCTAAGGCTATCATGCATGAAGACCGACAGTACAATATCATTCCGTTCCGTTCATTATCACTCTTACAACCCGCAAGCCCCCAAGTGATTCCATTCGTGGGTCACGTTAACCCCGAGTGACCGTCGTCACTCCATTCCAGATTGTACAACCAATAAACCATTGAAAGGCCACAAAGACACTACCCCTGTTGTACTTATGACAAAACATGCCATAAGGCTGGAAAGTATATTCCCAGACTTCATTCAACAATTCCATTCATTCGACAGATTAGATTTGTAATGACTTCTATAAAATATTTGCCCGTTTTCTTTTTGTAAAACATTCATTCGTTTATAAACCCTTTTCTGTTCATTTCAAAACCATTTCTTTATAAACGTTCGTTTCATAAACATTTCTTGTTTCAAACATCATTCATTTGGAAAACATTCATTTAGTAAACATTTGTTTAATAATCATTTCATAAACATTCCATAAGCATGCTTGTTACCCTAGAGACAAGTAAATAGGGAATCTTGACTCACCTGTTATGCTATCCAGACACTCTTACCAATTTGTTCCGAAAGCGTTACCGTCAATCTGAATCAACGAATAAAATATAAATTTCTAAACTTCTAAGTCGTAAGCGAAACTAAGCCAGTTTCGTTTCCTGAGCACATAGTGAAACTACGTAGTTTCGTTTCTTTTTAACGGGCGAAACTACATTAGTTTCGCTATCCTCTTAGTTTCGCCCCACATCATATCAGCGACATTATACAGTTTCGCCCCCTTCTTCAAGCGAAACTATCGTCTTCTCCAACAGAAAACCCTAGTTTCTGCATGGAGATGGCGGCTCAAGCTTTAACGTCCAAGTTTCTACCTTTTTATGTTCAAAACATGTAGTTTGCTTTCGTGATTCCAGATCTATAACTCTTTTCTCATTTAACCCATAAAAACCCGACCTTTATGTAAAAATACTCGAAAACCCATTTCAAAGAAAACTCATAAAAAGGTGGGGATTCTTACCTCAAATCGACGCCCTTCTTCAGCCAATCTTCACCCGAGCAGTGGAGATAGAAGTAAGATCAATCTTGAACTCAAACCGGGACTTTCTCTCTCTACAGTTTCTCTCTCTAGAATTTGGTGTGAGTGGTTGAGTGCAAATGGGGATGACCTAGACCAGCTTCAAAGCTTAAGCCTCCATTTCCCTCATTCTTGGCCCATCCTTGGCCCAACTTCACGGCCCATGCGCTCCCACCCCCCTTTTATCCCTCTATTTCGTTTTAAATCCCGCTTATTATCTTGCCGTATTTCCGGGATGTTACAAGTGCTCTAAGCATAAGAGTTTTAAGATTCGTTTAACTATTTAACATAGATTATTTTACTAAAGTAATTTTGTTTTGTTTATTGCTATAACAGTTATTGTTGTATTACTGAATTTCTTTTATATATAACTTTATAATTTTATAGGCTCATTTTTTCTACTCGTAAAGGAAACTCGGAATCTTAGAGACGTTCTTACATTTTATAACAAAAAAAACTCTTCACATCACCTTTATTGCATTTGAAACATAAATTTATTAAATTTTGACAGATTTAAACGATAACAAATCATTTAAAAATATTTTCACTAGTACGTCTATTGTTTAGTTTCCCAAAATTAAGTTAAAAACTTATTTTTAATAGGAAATTATAAAGTATATCGATTCTTTTATAAAATTAACCTAACCAAACATATAAAAACTATACCAAATTGGCTTAACTGCATTTCAGTTCATTAAACATCAAGTGTGTGTTTTAGTTATATGATTGAATTTTGAACATGATACATTACTTTATAATTATAACCCACTACCCCCACCCCCTTCTTCTATCCCTATATTTTCTAACCTACCTCAACACTCGACAGGTTAGTTGAACCACATAACCAACCCACTACCCCCATGCATCCCTCTTCTTCTGTCCCTATATTTTCTAACCTACCTCCACCGCCTTAAACAAGCCCTTTAAATTAATACCTTGTTCACTTTCAAGTAGACGGACTTACGCATGCATGACGTGAGATATGTTTGATTTCATGTTTGGATGGAGAAAAGCCTCCAAATGGTAAACTTCAACTGTAATTTTTCTGTTTTATAAAATTCTTTTTTGAGTGTATATATTTTTCATGCAGCAAGAAGCTGATGAAGAAGCTTAGGTGTCGTTTGAATCTGCTGAAGAACAAGAGATGCTGTATTGTAAGACAATTACGAAACGACGTCGCACAACTCATCAAACACGGTCATCACCAAACTGCCTTCAATAGAGTACGCACCTTCATTCTTTTGATTTCTTCCGATACCATATTAAATGTTTTCCAGAATTTTGGATTTTTTTTTACGAATCAAAAAAATATAAAACTCCGGTTTTTTAAATAATTTAATAAAAATTCATAACTTTTATACATAGTGTAGAAAACATTTTATATATTTTGGATAGTGATATTAAATACTTGAAGATAAACCTGGCAAAACGGGTGGTTGGATAACGGGTGAGGATGATGGGTTGTGACCAAAATGAGTTTGGGTCAAAACATGTCGTTTTAAAAAAAAATATCAATTTGCTTCGAATCAGAATGGGTTGTAACCAAAAAGTGTCTCGTGTTGAAATAAGATGTCTTAGAAAAGAAAAGTACCAAAATCTGGTATCCGTTTGAACTCATTCTAAATTTACATAGTTTTTAGGCGACCAACTTGACCCAAATTGTTTTAAGGTTGTTTTGTGTTATGGTGTTACCCAATTCAACCTGAAATACAAAAAAGAGTTAACCAAATTTCCAAACCAATTCATTTCTCCTACTTTAGATCAAAATTGCGAGGCCTAGTTGAATAGAATCTCAATAAAATAAACATTTAGCAAATTCATAAATATTTACCTCTTAATCATAGTTTATTTATTATCAAGTTTCATATAATAACTATAGAAAATGAGTAAATTACTTTGGAAAATGTTGAAATTTTGGATGATTCATGTTTTAAAGTTTTTAGTGTTTTGAAAAGCCGGTCGGACCGGGAACCGGTGGTCTGACTGGTCCGGTTACGTATGTTGAAACGGTCCTGCAGCGACCCGGCGGTCGGACAGGAAAACCGGGTGGTCGGACCGGGAACCGGGTGGTCGGACCGGACGGACCGGTTGGCTAATATTTTTTTTTTCTTTTTTAAGTCTTATGGATTCGTATTTCATAGCTAACTGTCTGTTTAAAACTATTGAAATTGACTTGTTGATGGTTTTTGAATGATTAATGGTTGTTTGGATTGATATATTTTTATAATATTTATGACGTCGTCCGGTTCTTAAATCCGGTACGACCGGTAAGGAAACCGGTTCGACGTCCGGTCCGGTTCTGAAAACATTGGTTTTAATTTTTTAGATTAATGTTCAATTAATGTAATTAATTTTCAGGTGGATCAAATTTACAAGGACGAATGCGTCATCGCCGTATACGATCTTTTGGCTCATTTTTGTGAATTTTTATCTCTTCAACTCTCCTACATTCGTCGTATCAAGTATGACCTCAACTCCTTTATCTTAACAAAAAGATTTCATAACAAAGGATATAAGAGACATGATATTAATTTTATTAATTGGTTGGTTAACTATGTTATTATGCATGTTGTAAAGATAAATATAAAATTGTCCTTTTAAATATGTGTTTGGATTCTAGGGATTGCCCTAACGACATCAATGAAGCAATATCTAGCCTTATTTTCGCATCGGCAAGATGTGGAGAACTGCCCGAGCTTTTACGCATACGTAAACTCTTTAGCCAGCGTTATGGGGAGCTTTTTGAGGCCAGGGCTCTCGATTTACTTCCAGGAAATCTAGTAAATTTTCAGGTATGAAATCCCTATTTAATTTAATGTAACAGCTTTAAATATCTCTTATTTTAATTAGAATGGAATATGAAGCAGTTAAATATCATACAGATTAGAGAGTATCTGTCCATGAATAAGGTACCAAATCAAGTGAAATCCAAACTGGTCGAAGAGATAACGACAACTGTTCTACAAACAGGACCTTTGGCATTAGAATTTACTTCTGAACAGGTATGCATCATTATTCATGCATGCTTTATATGGTAACCTGTAATATTACCCACACGTTGTGGAGGTTTGGTTGTTAAGGCGCAACGGTGTATTCGAAAAGCAATAAAAAGTTACGTTGTTGTAAAAATGAGACCACGAAAGTGTATTTAAAGAAAGACTCGGTTTTGAATAGAATTTATATTAAAATGGAGACCGGTTCAGGTCTGGAATTCTAGATAAAATTTATACCGAAACTTAGATAAAAAACGCTATATTCGAAGTGTATGAAAACACAATACGCCAAAGCTTATAAAAAAAGTAAGATATGTGTAAAATTAATTATAAATAATAAAATAATAAAAATATTAAAATAAAAAAATATATATATTTTGTGGTTAAAGTAGAAAGTGAAAAAAGTGTTGGGATTAAAAAGTAAAAAAGTTCTTTGTGGAAAATTTGTAAAAGTCTAAAAGTTTTATAGCTAAAGATTAAAGTGAAAAAGTGTTAGAATTTTTTTTGAACAGGAAAGGCCTGGACACCCGGGATCATCTTCAGCCTGAAGAACAGAAGTGTGGTGACCCGGCCCCACACCACCCAAGCGGAAAACACAACTGAGAAACCCCCTGGCTCAACCATCATTTTGTCTCAAGCGAGACTCGAATCAATGACCTTCCATTTGGAAAGTCATGGGGTTACCACTCAACCAAGAGGCTCGATGATAAAAAATGATGTTAGAATTAAAAGTGAAAAAATTCAATTACAATATAACTCATTTATAAAACTCTTCCTTTGGTTGGTAACTGTATATATTAATAATTTCGGTATGAATTTGATTATTAATAATTTCGGTATGAATTTGATTGTCTATATTTTTCAGGGCCAACGACAGGCAACTAATGGCACTGGAAATGATCAAATTGCCAACGCTGACTTCTCACCAAGTCAATCTAACTTTGACCATCCAGCTCCATATCACCAAGATCGATTAATAACCTATCATGTTGAGGCGGAATCTTCGTCAGAAATTATTTACCACGACGATATTGAAGAGTTTCAGTCTCCATTGAAGGACGGAGAAAATGAAAAAGACCAAAGAGTCTTCATGTTCACATCAACTGCTGGTGCAGGAAACCATAAAATCATCAACTTATTGATTTCAATTATCGAAAAATTAGCAGATTCTATGAAGGTGAAGAGACAATCAAGGAAAAGATCGGGAGTATATATCCAGCAAACAATGCTTTCACCAGGCGACCAAAATGGCATTTTTGTTAAGCCGATTGGAGAACCGGCGAGGGCAATGAGTATGCCTTGTAATCGTCGAAAGAAATGTGTGGACGAAGATGGTGTAATGAGGTGTTATTCCTTGCCTGTTGAACGATCTTCGCCGCATGTGCATCCCAAACTCCCGGACTATGATGAGTTAGCCGCAACGTTCATGGCACTCAAGAAAGAAAAAGTTTCAAAACCAGGAGACATATAGCATTTGAAATTCAATGTTTAGTTCAAAATTTTGTAAATTCATTTTGTTCGAATTTTGTGGCCGGCTGGGGCTTTATTTTACTTGTTTGATCTATTTATTTGTGAGAACCCAAGACATGCATCAACAAAAATGGATAGAAGAAAGTTTTGGATTGTATATATGGATTATTTGTTCTTCATTAACAAAACAGTCTTAAATACAAACTATTATATAGATGTTACAATGGAACCCAAGACATGCATCAACATAAAGAATACAATAAAGCTAGTGATGCCAACTTGAGGGAATATGGAGACGGATCGATTAAGTTT
Organism: Smallanthus sonchifolius; assembly: GCA_023525975.1. Classification (NCBI taxonomy): domain Eukaryota; kingdom Viridiplantae; phylum Streptophyta; class Magnoliopsida; order Asterales; family Asteraceae; genus Smallanthus; species Smallanthus sonchifolius. The sequence goes on along the minus strand of CM042033.1, from coordinate 53,715,630 downwards.
TTATTTCACCGGTTGAGTAGTTAGGGAAGTGGGATTGCTCGTTTGAGAAAACACTTTGTGTTAACGCTTATTTATTGAGAGTGCGAGAGTGCATGATGTTGCGCGCGAAGGCGCTCGCAGAGGGCGGTTCTACAGCGAGGAACGGCGGTCGGGAAGGTATAACCCTTACGTTTATTTTCGGCCTTAGTTTAGATTCTGGGTTAAGGGAATGGGTAGTAGTGAGGATAGGGCCATTGTGAACACTGTTCTGCAGTCATGTGCCCGATCGTGTTAGGCAGTCTAGTGATCGGCACGAGGCATGTAGAATTAAATGCCTAAATCGTGCCTATAGTGTAGAGTAATGAAGCACGACCATGTAGAATATAGACATAGTCATGAATTAAACCCTAGATCAGTTTTGGACTATGAGCATGATCCTTAGCGTAGAATGACTGTAGATGTACGGTTATGTACAAATGTTTGACCCCTTTAGGATGTGTTGATTATAGGATGTTAAGATAACGTGGGAGTGAAAATGGATTAGTGTAGTGCTTAGCCGAGGCTAATGTGAATTCTATGACGCCCTACTGTTTTACGTTTTGGGCTGATATGTATGCTTGTTAAATGTTTACGATAAATCTATTTGATGATCTATGTTGATTACTTTGTTATGAGAACATTGCTTTGTAAATGGCACTTGCAAGGGTTTTAAGTTTAAAATGAATTTAAACAAAGGAAAGGTTTGATGTATTGGGAATGTTTTGCATATGCCATAGAATGGAATGATTTGGAAATGTTTTGGTGTATGCCACGGTAAGGAATGATAAGGAAATGTTATGGCTTAGGGCATGAAATGATTCGGCATCGAGTTGCGAAAAGAGAAAAGGTTAAGGGTCATTTTGGCATAAAATCCAAATAAGGTCTTGCAATATTTGTTATGTTACAAAACTAAAGCGGAAGTCGTGACCGTCATTAAATATATGAGGAAATGGTGATGATCACTAAGGGGTATTGTGCTCCTGATGAGTACAGAGTGTTGGGTTTCGTACACAGATTTTAAAACTTTTGATATATATATATATATATGGTGAGTTTCAAATGCTAAGCAATATTTATGTGATAACCACTCTCAAACATAGTGTTACGTATATGTAACAATTATCATTATGTTAATGTTACATATATGTAAACACTATGTGTTATGTATATGTAACATTATTTGGTACGTATACGTAAGACTTGTCATTTTCGTATTTATGTTCAAAATATTTATTCAAAATACTTAAATACTATTTTAACAATTAAAAGAAAAAATAATTTATAAATTATGTGATTGTTTTATAGTGGTTAGCACGGTTAGCACGAAAACAACATAAAAAAATGAATTTATATATGTAAATTTACATGTCTTCATATATTAAAAAAATATACACTTGTGTAAGTTTACCACTTACACATGTGTAAGTGTTTACCATTTACACATGTATATAAATTTTTTTTAAGGATAATTTATAGAGAATGGATGAATTAATTGAAGAGATAAATTATTTTTTATGTTATATTTTTATAATAAATATAGTGAAAACAAAAAAAATGGTTTTAATTGGTTTTTTGACGAGTTTTCGCGAGTTCTCAAGTATTTATGAGTTCTCATTTGAACCTAACCCTATATGTATATATATATATGGGAAGTGTGAACCTAACACACCATGAGTCCAGATGCAAACCAAATAAAAATATTAAAACCAAGTATAGATTAGTTTAAACGTTTATACCTTGCGCGAGTAAACAACTAACCAAGTTGAAACACCACGAGATCAACGAACCGGTCGCTAGATCCGATAACACGAAAACAACCGAGAACCAAACCCGACCGTTTCCCTTGTGACAGTGGAGATGGCGAGCAAAGGCAGCAGCATCGGCGACAAGGCGAGGGGGTAGTGCGGCAACGCTATTCAGACCTGGGGCGACACCTTTTTGTGGTGTGGGTGATTAGGGCTTTGCAATTTTCTTCTAATTACATTTGTGGTGTATCCCTAATTCAATTGCATACACACCCTTATTTATAGTTTTCTCCAAAACTTAGGGAACAAGTCGGGGTTTCACTAAATAATTAATTAAATATTTTAATCTATAATTATCAACTAGTTTAATAATTAATTAATTTGTAATTCCAATTATAATTAATTTATTCGAAATAAATCAATAATAACTTGCATAAATTATTTCATAAATAATGAAAAATATTTAACCTTATTGTCATTTCGTGTTGGGATTGTTTAACTCTTTAAACATCTTGTGATTGTTGCTCATAGTGTAACTCCTTAGATCGTACCTTAGTAGCACTGTTGTTAAATTTCATTACTTGGGCATACTAGTCCAACAGACTCTTACTTTCACAAGTCTTCATCATATGTTAGCACAGACAGTGGTGGACATCTTGCTACATTCACTGCCCCTATCAAGGTATGCTGCTTTTCAAGTTGCCAGCTACTCTCGTACTTAACTATTTACAGCAGTCATGGTTATGTGTCAATTATCCTTTCTGTAATAGACATCTCATTGAACATGAGACATGGATCAACCTTTCATTCTTATATGGTATTCAACTATTCTCTTTCTCTATCGAGATTCGGAGTGATCTAACAAAAACTTTTCTACACACCCCTATTTATACTTTTTCTCAAAAATTACGAGACCTTAAACCCTAAACTCTAAACCCTTGATAATTGATAGAAAACTTAGAACTCACCAGTGTTAGCTGATAAATTTTAACATGCATATGAGGAAAGGACCTAGTTTCTAGTAGCAAGGGTAATGAATCAGTTTAGAGGGCATCATGGTGGGCTATCCGTTACAGTAAGACTAGCATAGTTAAAGTTTAAATTTCTTGTAATAAATTTAACGTGTGTATAAACTTGGCTTTTGGTCAATGACAAAATATGAATTTCCTGTTGGGAATCCACGTACCAGTTTTAACTTTTAAAACATATTAAACTTTTCTACACACCCCTTTTTATACTTTTCTCTAAAACTTACGAGACCCTAAACCCTAAACTTTAAACCCTTGATAATTGATAGAAAACTTAGAACTCACCAGTGTTAGCTGATAAATTTTAACATGCATATGAGGAAAGGACCTAGTTTCTAGTAGCAAGGGTAATGAATCAGTTTAGAGGGCATCATGGTGGGCTATCCGTTGCAGTAAGACTAGCATAGTTAAAGTTTAAATTTCTTGTAATAAATTTAACGTGTGTATAAACTTGGCTTTTGGTCAATGACAAAATATGAATTTCCTGTTGGGAATCCACGTACCAGTTTTAACTTTTAAAACATATTAAACTTTTCTACACACCCCTTTTTATACTTTTCTCTAAAACTTACGAGACCCTAAACCCTAAACTTTAAACCCTTGATAATTGATAGAAAACTTAGAACTCACCAGTGTTAGCTGATAAATTTTAACATGCATATGAGGAAAGGACCTAGTTTCTAGTAGCAAGGGTAATGAATCAGTTTAGAGGGCATCATGGTGGGCTATCCGTTGCAGTAAGACTAGCATAGTTAAAGTTTAAATTTCTTGTAATAAATTTAACGTGTGTATAAACTTGGCTTTTGGTCAATGACAAAATATGAATTTCCTGTTGGGAATCCACGTACCAGTTTTAACTTTTAAAACATATTAAACTTTTCTACACACCCCTTTTTATACTTTTCTCTAAAACTTACGAGACCCTAAACCCTAAACTTTAAACCCTTGATAATTGATAGAAAACTTAGAACTCACCAGTGTTAGCTGATAAATTTTAACATGCATATGAGGAAAGGACCTAGTTTCTAGTAGCAAGGGTAATGAATCAGTTTAGAGGGCATCATGGTGGGCTATCCGTTGCAGTAAGACTAGCATAGTTAAAGTTTAAATTTCTTGTAATAAATTTAACGTGTGTATAAACTTGGCTTTTGGTCAATGACAAAATATGAATTTCCTGTTGGGAATCCACGTACCAGTTTTAACTTTTAAAATATATTAATTTAATCTTATTAAATAACCAAATCATATTTATAGAGCGGAAACGATCGTACAAGTTAACGATTCTAAACCGGAATCCCTTCAGTCATCCGATTACACGCGTATAAACAATAAAATTAAATCCAACCATATCGGGTTAGGGATTATACCTTTGATGAATGTCTCGCTAGTGACTCTTTCACGAAGCCCGCAAACAACGAGAACCGTCACACGGTTTATGCTAATATCCGATGATGCCAGCGACGACGGTGGCCGGAAACGGACGTACGGTGGCGGCTGGGAGGTGGCTTCCCAACGGCGGCGGTGGCTCATGGTGGTGGTTAGTGGTTGAAGACAACGCAAAGGGGAGGATGGGATCTCCTTCAAAGTGAACTGGTCATATTACTTAGGTAGTGAGTTGAGGATTATATCCCCCGCCACCTCATTGCTCAAGGGGGAGTCAATACGTGCTAAGTAATCAATGTAACCCTTCATCTTCAACATGTGAGTGATGACCGAAGAACCTTCTTGCATACGACAGCTTATAATTGATCTCATCACTTCAAAGCGTTCATGACGAGCTTGCTGCTGGAACATTTCTTACAGTTACCTAATCATGTCGTAAGCTGGCTTATCAACCAGATTCTTCTGAAGTTCTGGTATCATGGATGCCAGCATTAAGCAGAAGACCTTGATGGAATCATCCACATGCTTATCCAAGGGCTTACAAGCAATGCCCGTAGCAGTAGTAGGTTCTTATAGGATTGGTTCTTCGAGAACATACATCTTGTTCTCTGCCATGATCACAATTTTCAGGTTACGGTACCAATCCATGAGGTTGGAGTTGTCAATTTTGTCCTTCTCAAGGATTGACTTTAGTGAGAATGAGGAGTTGGGATTGGATTTGTTAGACATCTACACAATTCAAAAATAAAGAGTTTTAGTATTTTTCATGCATAACGTCATAATTAAATTTATGACCCAATTGTAAAAATATATAATTAGGAATGAGATCCCGGTTCACCATTGCAAAGTGAATGGCTGAGCACTCTCCACTGGCATGGCTATATAGGTAGGTAACGATTACCAATTGTGTCAACTACACAATCCTCGGTTTAAGGGGCATGACGAGTATTGTCAAGCTTGGTTTCGTTCCCCTCTACTACGCCCACATATATGACGTAAATTATACATGTTTTGCACGCATAATTATCCCCGGATTCATTATAATTAGAGATAATATGATAAAAATTGATACTTAATTCATCCATTTGTGTTCGAATAGGATAATTGACATGTATATGCGAAAACATGAAGAAATCACTCAAAATCAAGGAGAAATCAGTATTCGGAAGTCAATTGAACGAAACCGGACGCAGAAGGTCAAAGCTAGAGATCAAGAAGTCAACGGGGAGCATTTTAGGGAAATGCACGATCATGCATTGCCTTGCACGGTCGTGCAAACCCTAAAATGCCCTCCCGTACTCCCTAAAGTTGCCATATTCCACACGTGAAAGAAAAGGGTACTTTGCACGCCCGTGCAATCCATTGCACGCCCGTGCAATCCATTGCACGCCCATGCAATCCAATGCATGGTCGTGCATTGCCAAAATCTTAGCCTATAAATAGCAAGCTCATTCTAGTGTTTTAGGTGTCCAAGATCAAGAGTAGGGAAGGCTTTACTGCTCTGCTAAGAGCCGAAACTCTCTCGGTTTTGGTCCGTTTAGCTTTTCTTTGTTTATTTTCTCTTTAAAGTCTTGTAATATGAATGTTTCTTCTCGTTCGAGTAATTAAGAGGCAACCTATACCCATTATCCCTTAGTGTTGGAATATTTCCACACATTATCTAAGGGTTAGTGGAGTCACTTGTATGGTCATTCATGGCTAGTCCTCTTGTGTTGCTCGAGTTGGTGGAACTTTAATTAATTAATAAAGTATTTTTAGTATGTTATGTTTTTAAAGTCTTTACTTTGACTTATCTAAAAAAGACAAGAATAGGTGATATTTAAACCAATCTAATAATCTTAAATCTTGTAAGTTACTTAAGCAAGACTTCTTGTTTGGGAAGCTTATTCAAGTTTGTACGGTCTATATACAAATCTTGGTGCTAGCAACGGCTGAGTAGTATAGATTTAATATTATGGGTTGATTGGAGGTTTGGGTATTCAGCAAGACGTTTGAGCCCTAACCAGACCGGGCGGTTTGTGTCGGTATTTCTTTATTTCTCTCGTGTCGGCTTGTAGAGGACTTCTAGTGGGAGCCATGGGGTTTGATCTTGAGAATGAAAGTCTTATTTATTTAAAATAATATTATAAGTAAAGACAACAATTTAAGAACATAATTTGTTAGGTCCGAGCATTCATAAAGTACCTTTGGAGAAAGTCGTGCATTTCGATTTACCGGAAGAAGTTACAAGACATGACATACGTCAGTCATTGGATAATCCTAGTCCGAATAATGAATCACGAGATAACCGGCGGACTCGGAGATTCATTAAGGAACAGTTGGCCTACCGTATCCACTTTTCCGTGACGAAATGCTAACTCCCCTATCGAAAGGGTTAGTACTAGTAACTATGACCAACCTTACTCTAAGTATAACATTAATTAACAAGGGATAACAACTAGAGTGACATCTTAAACAAGATAATGTTTCTAATTACACTTCTTATTATTTTTACTCTCCTTTAAACAAAACCCATTTTCCAACTTATTATCGTAGTCACACAATAGCAAGGGTTGAGTACGGGATCCGTGTCCATGGTTCGATACTTGGTTCTTACCCATACTATACTATGCTGCGATAGGTATACTTGCCTATTGTGTGTGTTTAGTTGAAGTAATTATCATTTCAATTTATAAATTTAAAACCCGATTTTGTGCAACTCTAAATCAAACATTAAGAATATATCATGTTCCTCACATGTGACATCAAGTTCTTGGTGTCATTATCAGGGATACAGTTATATAAATTTATATACACTAAACACGTTATCACCCACTTAATACGACCTTAAGTGATATTCGCTCTTTAGTTGCGACTGTAGAATCGGCCTAAGTGACTCAGGAATCGCGGTTGTACCTTCAACCGAAACCGTAGGCCCGGATGCAGGGTAATTCTCTAACACCGGGGGTTCGGAAAGATCAGTTGATGTGTCATAATTTAGGGTGGCGCGGAAATATCGATTTTAATATGAGATTTGCTATAATGTTTTAATTTACCTAGTAAGGGTCAAAAACATTTTGGACGACTAGGAGCATGATCCAAGTCGTGCAATTTTAGTAAATCAATTTTACTATTTTAGTTTGTGAAACGACTTTCAACACTCGAAACGCCTTCCAATTTTAAATACCTAATTTAATCTAAATTGGTCATTAATCGCGAACCATATTTTAAACTAATCAACTCTTTAATTAATTTAAATTAGTTTTAAATAAAACAATTAAATTTATAACCCGATTTACTTTTAAATAAAAACACTTTTATTTAATTACCTTTCCGAGAAATCTTAAACATTTTAATTTTCTCGTCGTTTTAAGATTGTGTCAAATCATTTTATAAAAATATTTGCGGTTTAATTATTATCATAAATAATTTAAACAATCACAAAAATATAAACACATAAATCGAGCAACTAGTAAAGTTGTTCGGTTACGTTCAAGCCATCAAACGGAAACCGAACCGGTTTAAGGGACAAACAAAAATCAACTATTCTTGACATCTTCCACTTAGTCCAAGATCTCCATCTTCGTGTCCCGGCCGTCTCCGTCTTTGGTCTTCAAATCTTCGTCTCGTTCGGTTACAATTTACTTACAATTACAATGAATAATAAATAAATAAAAAATAAACCTAACTATTACATCGGGTTCCAAATAACCTATATAAATACAAAGATAATTAAAACTAAAATAAACAATAAACACAACAACAGGTCACTGGAGCTCGACTTATCAAACACAACCAATCCAAACAAAAAAGGCTCGATCTTTTTGTCAAACAAAAGTTTTGACAAATAAAACACAAGATCGAAAAATAAATAATATGTCTAAATTCGCGTAAAGGTGGCTCTGATACCACTGTTGTGAATCCATTTACTAGTTTTAACTTTTAAAACATAAATAATTTAATCTTATTAAATAAACAAATACCAAAGAGGCTTTGTCCTGGAGGTATCCCGGTGACCTCCAAATGGAAGGTCGCAGCAAAAAAAGAGGTCAGTGGCCAGGTCAGGGGGTTTATCCAGTTGGGGGTTTCTTCTAGGGTGGGCTGCCCTGGATGTTCTAGGTGTTGCCCCGAGGAAACCCAATTATCCTAGAATATCTAGGTGTTGTCTTTCAAAAAATTAAATAACCAAATCAGATTTATATAGCAGAAGCGATCGTGCATGTTAACGGTTCTAAACCAAAATCCCGTTAGTGATCCGATTACACACATATAAACACTAAAATTAAACCCAACCATAGCGAGAAAGCAATAATACCTTTGACGATAATCGGAAGATTCAGACCTTGAATCAACGAACGTCTCGCTAGTGACTCTTTCACGAAACCTGCAAACAACGAGAACCGTCACACAGTTCGCGCTAATATCCGGCGACGGCAGCGACCACGGTGGCTGGAAGCGAGGTACGACGGCGGCTTGGAGGTGGCTTCCCGGCGGCGGCTCACGGTGGTGGTTGACAACGATGCAAAGGGGAGGAGGGGATCTCATTCTTTGAGTAATTTTTTGATGGATGCAGAGAGTGGGATTAGGGTTTTGACTTCAAGTTATATTTATAACTACCAAAATTACAAACTGCACCCCAAAGTATTAACTATTAATTCCCTAGCAATTAACTGTTAATTACTTTTAATCCTTTGACTTTACTAATTACAACTAATTAGTAAATATTAACCAATTAACATTTAACTCTTAAACGTTTAAAAACCTTTCGCATTTTAATTATTTCTCTAAATAATTAATCACCGAAGAAACTATGGGTGTAAACGAGCCAAGCCGGCTCGCGAGCTACTCGAGATCGGCTTGCTAAAAACTTGAATCATCGAGCCGAGCTTAAATGAGCTCGAGCCTAAAAAAAGCTTGTTTAATAAACGAGCCCGAGCTTTCACTTATCGAGTTCGAGCCAGCTCGCGAGCCTAAAACAGCCTATTATTTATATAATTTTTTAACTAATATATTAAATATATATTTATAAAATAATAACTAGTATATATAAAATTATGATAAAAATAACTAAATAATATATATTATGTTATATAAAATATTACAATAAAATTTATACAAAAATAAATATATATAAATTAATTAATAAATAATAAACGAGTCAAGCCCGAGCCCGAGCCGAGCTCGAACTTGAAAATTACCTACGAGCCAAGCCCAAGCTTTAGAAATAGAGCTCAAATCGAGCCGAGCTCGAGCTCACAATAAGTTAAACGAGCTAAGCTCGAGCATAGTCGAGCTCGGGCTCGGCTCGTTTACACTCATAGAATAAACCGATAAATATTTCTATAAATATTTATTCACCGAGTTATTAATCCACATTTCGTGATTTATAATGTTTACGACTAAAAATTATTAATTGCTAGTTGTCCAAAGTGTAACTCTTTGGATCGTACCTCGCTAGCAACGTTGATGTAATCGACGAGCGGACATCTTATATCCAACATTTCCGTTGCTCTGTATCTCTGAATGTTTTGTTTAAATCCAATGTGTGACATGTCCTGGGGCCAAGTCTGGGAACGGGGCACAACAATTTCAATGTAAATCTATTCTTTGTTACTTCAAATCAGTCATCTCAAAGCAACCTGATTGAAGTAGGGTTAAATATCTAATGTTTATTGTGACAACCCGACTTTTTCATGTTAACCCCGTTAATAATTCCGTTAAATGTTCTCTTAAAACTTAACTCCGTTAACAAAATCCGGTTAAATCTTAACTTATTTAACAAAATTAAATCCCAAGGACGAATTCTGTCAATACATGGACTCATACTTCAGGGATCAAGGTGGTAATTAACCCAATTTCATTTCCGTTGACCCTGAAAGTCAAAATCAAAAGTTTCATGTCCCTGTTTGACTTGTAAAAGTCAAACCTCTTGTTCTTAAGACAAATCCGTGAATATTAGCCGAATTTGATTGGAATTCGTAACCGAAACAGACTTAAATGTCATTCACGATCATCATGGAACCTTTAATTCTCGTATTATATCGAATTAAACCCAATAATTGGTGTTCAAGTCGAAACCGTCGCCCCTTTGATCAAAATCGACGAATGCTTATATTGTTTTCACAAATTGAGCATACACTCACACAAGTCGCATCAAACTAAAGCTTCTGCATACATCAATTCTATGGTAATCGAATCCGGAGTCGCAAGAGAAGAACCGTGCGTGAAGTCGGAGCCGTCCTAGTCGATCTCGGTCGATTCGCAACTGTTTCTGGTAATTCAACACACCCTCACCTTCGTTTATACTTCCTGATTAAAAGCCCTATGAAACCTAGGGCTTACAACATCAATTCGATCGAAATCAAGAACTTAGGGTTCATACGCATTCTATTTAATTGAACCCTATCAATTCGATAATTAATACCGAAATTGATCATGTCTACAGACTCACCTCGACGTCTAGATCGAAAGCCCTATACTTTTAAGAGCTTACATTATCGAATTGAATATGACCTTGATTCTAGGGTTTGTTCGTAAACGGTTTTGGGGGTTTTGATTTTAGGCACCGTCTAAACTCAATTAATCCACACCAATAGTTTCGTAATGTTCTAATTAGTAAAAGCCCTATGACTCCCAAGCTTTTTAACATCTGACTTTACCAATTTGATTTGTGTTCATGATTAGGGTTTTCGGATTGCTATTCCGGTATTTAAACGACTTTAAACCCGTTTGAGTTGCAATTAAAACTCACCTCTGATCCGTGGTCACTCGATTTGTAGAACCCCCATGTTTTCTAGTTGATTCGATATTCAAATCGATGAATTTGGAGAGGGTTTGGGATTCGGTTTGTGTATGAGGGAGACATCACAATGGGGTCTTGATTAAAATCAATTGAATCCGGATTCTTGTGCGATTGCCCTAGCGGGTGTGATGGTTAAAGCTTTGGACTGAGAGGGAGGAGACCCGGGTTCGAGTCTCCCTCCCCCTGTTTTGGTTTTAATTATTTTTAAGTATTTTAAATATTTAAAAACCATTTCCTATACTATTATATTAATAGATAATTATGTTTTGAAACCCGGAAACCCCCGTAAGCTCGGGTTTGATTTTATAACCCATTTTCATATTATTTTCCCCACCTTTTAAAATAATATATATTTATATTGTTTTCAAACCACGACTCCAAATAAATAATACATTTATATTATTTTCAACCCGTGACTCCAATTAAAGATAATATATAATTACATATTATTTTCATCACGTTTATAAACTCTATGAAACGTTTTTAAACGTATAAATGATATAATTATTTATATTATTTACCCTTGGTTTTATCCTCGATTAAAAATAATATATTTATTATTTTTTTTTCACACAAATGATTATTTGGTTAATCACACGAACTTAAAAATAATATATATAGTTATATTATTTTCCTAACCATTTTAAATGGCACAAACGTACGAATATAATTATTTATTATTATTCGTTATTAGAAACGTTCGACACGAATCGTATTTATCTTAATAATTAATTAATTAAGAAATCCTTATTACCGTGGACACGTCCGCCTATTCGTTGACCCTTAGAATGTTTTAAGACGTTCTAATCTTCCGTGTCGTCGTCACAAATTCCAATGTGTCCCTAACTTATGTGTTTATGATCCTAGGGCATACGTAAGTCGTGCAGGCTAACACTTGAGGTTCTAAATCTCATACTTGTGTGATACTACCTACTACGCAACGCTGGTGAGTTTCACGGCCCCTTTTTACTTGTTTTACTATTGGGGGAGAAACATGCTTACACACAAACGTATTTTACTTGTTTTCCTGTTGAGGAAGAATCAAACATGAAACACCAACTATCATACTTTTACTTGTTTTCCCCGTGGGGGAGAAACAGGTACGCAAGCAAATATTGTTTTTTTTTTCCGCCAGGGGAGAAAACATGACGCAACTATTTGATTATGGTACTTTATATGATATCACTATTGAGACTAAGCGTAACATGCTATCACAGAAAGTCCTCATCTTATTTCGAACCGTTAATATGGATCTTAGCGAGGTAATGTTTAGTAGTACTACTGGGTTTGACAAATCCCACCCGCGTTAGTCGCGCTAACTCGATTGGATATCGAACGGGTGAAATGTTAGCCTACTCACATGTGTCAGAGTTGATAGACCTGGCAGGAGGCATACAAACACAGTCAGCTTCGGTTGCGAGCGCTTTAGTAAAACATGAACATAGGTTAGCTACCTATAGATATGCATATTGAAAGTACATAATCTGGCAAACACACTCTTATTGTAAACTTGAAACCTGTGAACTCACCAACCTCGTGTTGACACTTTTTCTTACATGTTTCTCAGATCGCTTTGGCACAGGTTGCGCACTTAGGACATGCATGGAGTCCTACTGTCATATCATCCATTTCAAACATTTGAAACAGTTTACTTATTTACATATATGGACATCTATTGCATGTAATTACTTTTGATTTCATATTAACGTTTACGCTTCCGCATTAACAATGAACTTTTATGTTTTGACATTTCAAGCCCCATATAGTGTCGTTTGATGTAACTAATGACTGAGATCCTGGTGTGTCACCTTCCAAACGGTAAAACTCCGTTAGTTGAAATTGGGGGTGTGACATTTATAAGTCGGTTTTGTATAGTTTTAAGTATTTTATCATGTATTTTGAGTTGGTTTTATGTGGTATCTATTAGTTGTGGTTGTTACAGGTTTTTTGTGCTAAATGAGCAGAAAACACGCATTAATCAAGAAGGCATCAAAGTACAGGGGGTCAAAGAGTCAAAAATTCAAAAATATGGAATTTATGGTCTTCGCGGTATGCGAAGACGTCGGGAGATTTCTTTCGCGACACGTGAGGAAATAGAAAAGTAGCCCCGACTATATTGTCCTTCGCGCCACGCGAACCGTGCTTCAATTCCTTCTTGATTATGTCTCGTTTTCCGCTCATTTAAGCACAGGGGATTAAAAAGTCAAAAAGTCAATTTCTTGGATTTTTGGGTCTTCGCGACACGCGAGGAAATGAAAAACCAAGTCCGACACGCGAGGAAATGAAAAACCAAGATGTTCGCGGTACGCGACGGGTAGGTGAAACAGGTAAATAAAGCCCTAATTCTATATTTAAGCAAATCCAACCCTAATTCACAAAAACTTTCAATCAGATGAATTTGGAGAGGCTTAGGGGCGATTTTCAGAGTTCCAAATTATTCCAGATCATCAATTGAAGTTATGGTCGCGTGTTTGACAAGCATGTGCGGCTAAATCGCGTGTGGCTTCCTCCGGGTGGATGGTTCTTATAGGTTTTTATGTTTATTCAGTTTGTTCATGTTTTGGATCTGTTTAGTTTCTGACAATAACTGAGTAAATTGATGTATTGGTTAATATAAACAATTTATGTTTGTGCTTTGAGTTTCTCGTTTTACAATCTTGTTCGGTTGATTATAAAACCTAGTAGCAGGGTTGGGTGACTAAAAGGGGTAAACTTGGTACTTATATGTTGGGTGATTAAATTATACTGGTTCTGACAAAACCGGTTGTATAGGTTTGCTGACAACTACCTGTCTTCAAATACTGTTTTAACTGATTTTCCAACACTGCGTCTATGTGGTGTCTAATTGAACAACTGAGTTTTGCATGAACCTAGAATCTGAAGTTTGGAGGAGGTTGCATTCTTTATTTAATTTGAAGTTTAATTTAAAGAATTTACTAAACTATCACAAGTTATTCTTTCCACCAATTCCCTGTGGATTCGACAACCCTACTTTCTATACTATAGTCTAAGTAGCTAAATAGTAGTTTTTAATATTGTGTTTTATTAGCCTTCGACACGCGATCAAAATGGCAAAATGACGCCATTGTCGGGGAATCGATGCGCTTAGTTTTTGTTTTAGTTTAGTTTGTTTCTTTTTTTTAAAACAAAAATCCAAAAATATTTTTTTATTCTATTTTTTTAGTTAGTTAAAATTTTTCATTCAGTACTACTCGGGTGTGTCACATGTGCAGGTTGTCATCGAAGGGGATTATGATGATGAGTCGTGTATGTGCTGTGGAGACCCTAGCCACGAGGCTCAGGACTGCCCAATGTTTGAAGGCAATTTCAGGAGACAAAGGGGTTATCAGCAGCTAGGAATGAGTGAGGATGTAAATCAGGGTTATGGTCAACAAAAACAATATGATATGGATTCAAACACATATCATCCAGGTTTAGAAAATCATTCTAATTATAATTACAATAATGATTCTAATCATTTCAATCCTCCTTTTCAAGAACAAAATCAGGGGCAACAGTACCAGACCCGCCAGTTAGGAATTCAAGGGAATTACAATAATCGTGAAAATTACAACAACCACGATCAAGGTAATTATCAATATAACTTGCAGAATCAAGGAGATCAACAAACGGGCCAATCTGAATTTGATAAGATCCGGTCAGATATTAAGGAGTTGATAGGCCTGGTCAAAGCAGTCGTGCAACAACAGGAGATCCAGGCAAAAGATCATCGAGCCTTGGTAGAACAAGTTGCCCAGTTAGCTGAGGTAGTTGCAGCAATAGTCAGAGATTCAAGTAAGCCTCCTAGTGCATATCAGTCTTCAAGTTCCCAAACCACAAACAGTGCACACCTAAATGCAGCAAGTCTTCAATCATCATTTGAATTTCCTATTGTTGAACATACTCCACCACTGGTAGTAGAGAGAGTGGTGGAGCACAGTGAGTCTGAATCTGATCATAATCAGGATTTTATTTCACAAAATAAACTGAAAACTAAAAATGTGAAATAATCTTTGAAAATTCCATTTCTTTCAGCTTTAATCAGACCAGATTTGAGTGAACGAGGCCCAACACAGGATGAGAGATGGGAAAAATTCGAAAAGCAGAAAATTAACTTACCATTTTTTTAATGCGCTTAAAGAAAATCTTGATAATGTTGAGTGTCTGGTAGGTTTAAGTACCCAAAAACGATGACACAAATGTCCTAAACAGGTTGAGTTGAGTGCTAATGTGAATTCCGTGTTATTAGGTACCCTTCCCCCGAAACTCCAAGATACAGGAGCACATATTATTTTAGTACAAGTAGGTGAATTTAAATTGGATAGAGCGTTGCTGAATCTTGGGGTAAGTGTGAGTATTTTACTAAGGAGTCTGTATGATCAGTGTGATTTTGGCCCGTTACAGAGAGTCCACACCACTGTGGTGTTAGCTGATCAGACTCCCACACATCCTCAGGGGATTGTAAAGGATGTGATTGTGAAGGTAGGGAGTTTTATTACCCAGTGGACTTTCTAGTGTTGGATTGTGTCAAGAACACACAACCAACTGTTATTTTGGGTAGACCGTTCTTAGCCACTACTAGAGCAACTCTTAAATGTGTTGAAGGAACGGTAAGAATGAGATTTGGTGCTCAGAAGATGAGTCTTAAAATATTTTCAAACTTGCCGAACCTGAATGCTAACAAGTGTGAATCACCTGAAAAGGTGAATCACATAGACAGAAAGGCTTGTATTGTGATTGACATGGCAGCTGAGAATAAGGATGGTGAGACTCCAGCCAAGGGAAGGAAGAAAAGGAAAAGGAAACGGAAGGGACAGAATCAGCACCTTCAGGATGCGGAGCAAGAATTGTTTGTCTTGTTTGTGAAGGCTTGGAGGAAATATGATGATGAGAGGAACTTAAGTCTAGGGAAGGAGGACTGCAAGCACCCCACCCGACCACCATAATGAAAGTAAGGTACACCGCGTCTGGCTGAAAACGTTAAACTTAGCGCTCTTGGAAGGCAGCCTAAGGTATGTTAGTTTATTTTTGTCTAGTTAAATGAGCATTGTGGGTGTGTTCTCTAGAAACCCTCACGAGACTAAACTCGTCTACTCGGGCTACCGATGGGTTTAAAAGGCTTGTTGCATACGCTAAATGCAATCGTGATTCCTATGAAGGTGAGTTAGGATTTTAATTTTCGTTTTGTGTGTTTTTATGTGTGTACCGGCCAAGTGTGGGGAAGTTTCATGCGTTATCATGCACGTGGGTGCAATTGGGTGCATGTGCGAATTTTTGGAGGATGGAACAAAATTTGTATTTTTTTGTGAAAATTTTTCTAAGTTAAAAAATGCTCAAAACTTTCTGTGAACAACAGGTCTTCACGGTACATGAAGACTTCTCCTCCATTTCTCGCGACATGCGAAGAACAAAAGTCAAGGGCCGGGTCAAATTTCACCTCTTCGCGATACGCGTAGAAATTTCCCCAGTCTTTTGCGACACGCGAAGACTTGTTTGTGAAACCTTTTCCCAAATTTTTTTGTTTTTGTAACTTTTTAGTCGTGCTAGTCCGTCGGGTCTTTTATTTATTTATTGAGTCGTTACATTGAGTCAGTATGATGCTTACGGGTTTGTTTCGAGCTTATCTTTGTAGGTTTAGATTGATCTGCCTATTCAATCTCCATTCGGGTGGTGATATTCAGAACTTGTCGTGATTCTAGTGTACAAGGCAGCCAAGTAGCAGTTTGTGTCGACGATCGCGAATGAAATGCTATACGATCGTCTGATCAACTAAGTTTTCAAATTTTTGTATATTTCGTTTTAGTGTTGCTCTTCCTACATTGAGGGCAATGTAGAGTTCAAGTGTGGGGAGGGGAGAACTTAGTCCAGGTCTGTAGTTTGAGTCATAAAATTCAGAAAATTCATAAAAATTTAATAAAATTTCAAAAATGTCCTTGGATTAGAATTGTTGCAAATAAATGGAAGTTGATAGGTATAATTGAAAACTATGCTTGTGAAATTGAAATGAATAATAAGATAAAAAGCGCGTCTAAGTTGTACCGTTTTGTTAGGCCCAACCGACTTAAAGAGCTTAAACATCCTGATAGTATATCTAGGTTTAATTGAATAATTAGTTCCGGGTGTCTTGTGGGTTCTCATCTTAGGGGTGTCGGTAAGGTTGAAACTGTCAATATAGGGTGATAGTTACCACTATAAACAAAAAAATTTATAAGTTTTTAAAATTCTTTAGCACGTCGCTTTCTTTTTATGAAAATAAATTCGAAAGTTGGTGGCGCCCGCATTCCATAATCCGCCATTACATGAGCTTTAATTAATTAATTTGAGAGCTTAATTTCGCCTACGTGTTACCCTCCGGGATAGTAACTTGGTTGAAACAATCATGGGGTAGACTCTTAAGTAATCAATAATTGGATGACTAAGTTAGGTTTATGTGTTACCCTCTGGGATGGAAACCTTGTTGAAACACCACTAAACTGAATCTTATGTACTTCACTACTTAAAAATTGAAGTCTATGTGTTACCCTCCGGGATAGAAACATGGTTGAAACGCTACTAGGCAAGGTTTAATCATATAATGTTAATAAAAGCTCGATCATTCATCCATCATTCCATAATTCATCTTAATGATTTTTTAAAACATATAAATTCGTGTTTATAGTGGTGGGAAATCTATAAGGTTTAACAAGGACCTAAACATGACCGTGAGATGGGAGTAGGCTGAGCTATAGCTTTCTGAGTGTGAGACCCATAGATAGACTGTTTGCTTGGAAATAATAGGATAGTAGATCACAAAATCGGGGGCTTGATGAGTCGGTGGTTGGGTTTAACCGGACCGAAATACCAATTGTTACAGTAAACGCGTGATTATATTTGTGATGTGTATGAATGAAAGTATGAAAAGCAAGTTTCCCAATTGTGATTCCATTGCATAATTATTTTTCGGGACGCAAAAGGTTAAGTGTGGGGATGTGATGTAGGGTTAAATATCCCGTGTTGATAAGTCGGTTTTATTTAGTTTTAAGTATTTTATCATGTATTTTGAGTCGGTTTTATGTGGTATCTGTTAGTTGTGGTTGTTACAGGTTTTATGTGCTAAATGAGCGAAAAACGAGCATTAATCAAGAAGGCATCAAAGTACAGGGATCAAAGAGTCAAAAAGTCAAAAACATGGAATTTATGGTCTTCGCGGTACGCGAAGACTTGGGAGATTTCTTTCGCGACACGCAAGGAAGTAGAAAAGTAGCCCCGACTATATTGTCCTTCACGCCACGCGAAGGAAGAGCCAAAGATATTCGCGGTACGCGAAGGGCTTGCGAAACAGCAAAAAGCCCAACTTTTCATATTTAAGGAAATCCAACCTAATTCGCAAATAAATTTCATTCAGACGAATTTGGAGAGGCTTAGGGGCGATTTTCAGAGTTCCAAATCATTCCAGATCATCAATTGAAGCTATGGTCGCGTGTTTGACAAGCATGTGCGGCTAAATCGCGTGTGCCTTCCTCCGGGCGGATGGTTCGTATAGGTTTTTATGTTTGATTCAGTTTGTTCATGTTTTGGATCTGTTTAGTTTCTGACAATAACTGAGTAGATTGATGTATTGGTTAACATAAACAATTTATGTTTATGCTTTGAGTTTCTCGTTTTACAATCTTGTTCGGTTGACGATAAAACCTAGTAGCAGGGTTGGGTGACTAAAAGGGGTAAACTTGGTACTTATAAATTGGGTGATTAAATTATACTGGTTCTGACAAAACCGGTTGTATAGGTTTGCTTACAACTACCTGTCTTCAATCATTGTTTAACTTATTTTCCAACACTATGTCTATGTGGTGTCTAATTGAACAACTGAGTTTTGCATGAACCTAGAACCTAAAGTTTGGAAGAAGTTGCATTCTTTATTTATTTTGAAGTTTAATTTAAAGAATTTGCTAAACTATCACAAGTTATTCTTTCAACCAATTCCCTGTGGATTCGACAACCTTACTTTCCGTACTACAGTTTAAGTAGCTAAATAGTAGTTTTTAATATTGTTTTTTATTAGCCTTCGAGACGCGATCACTGATCCCAACATGAAGTATAGAAATGATCGAGTGAAGTTGAGCAGCAATGAGTGCAAGAGCATAATTCTCTGTCTTGGTGCTAGAACGAGCAATTGTATGTTGTTTCTTGGAACTCCAACTGATGGATTGGGTCCAAGAAACATACAATAATATGTGGTGGATCAATGATCATCCGGACAACCAGTATATTCAGCATCTACATAAGCATGAATAGCCATAGTAGTGGATATACAAATACTCAACTAATGAGTAATAGTACCCTTAAGGTGCATGAGAACATGTTTTACTGCAATCTAATGATGGTTAGTAGGTTTCTAAAGAAACTAGAAAACCTTATTAAATGATTAGGCAATCTATTGACGAGCCAAGATAAGATACGGTAATGCCCTAACTGTATTGTGATATATGTGTTATTTATTCTTCATCAACTAAACATTTTCAAACGTAAACGATAATATAGATGTTACAATTGAAGCTAAAACATCACCACAACGACTATAATGAAGCTAGGAAACCCATGCATCACATAACATATCTATTAAAAATAAATTTGTAAGTTGTTTGTATATAATTTAAAAGTTACCTGAATCTTTAATTTTATGTCTTTAATTAATTATTAAAAGTATGTTATAGAGTATATGTTGGGTTTAGATTTATTTAGATGAAAAGTGTATTAGCTTATTTGGTCGCTTCTATTATTGCTTCTAGATTAGCTGAGGGCTTACTTCTATTAGACTTTGAACTATTGAAATAGTGGTTGTTGCTTTGAGAAAAGCTGAAGGAAAGAGACAAACAATTAAGATTACTCACACTTTCCAAAATATATATGTTATGTTAATTATTGTCTTCTAATTTTCTAACTCAAACATCATATAAACTATGATAGTCACTTGAGTTTTCGTTAGTATGTAGAAAAACACTATTTAGCATTCATAAAATCACTATAGCTTATTAGCTAAACATCCCCTTTTTTTTCACCAAGTCTTAACCTAAACACTATCTTTAGAACATGATGTATGCCCCATTTCTCTCCCCTCCCCCTTTATTCTTCCTCTTTAAAAAAACATATAAATATTTGTTTCTAGAGAAATGCTAAACTTCATTGATATGGAGATGATGAAAATGACCCATCCTGGTTGAGAATTTAAATCGATAATATATATGACAACAATAACCTAAGTTATGATCTCTCTCTCTCCTTTTTTATTCTTTCTCTATGCGTGTACACATGTATCCCAATATTGATGAGTAATGATTGAATCTTTTAAATTATAATATAAAAATCCTTATGTTATACACTTCGTAGAAACCTAGAGGGGGTGAATAGGTTTTTTTTTTTAAACTTGATTTATTTAAATCTTAATCTAACTTGTATGATGAACACTTGTCAAGAACACAATATGTAAATAACTAAACAAACAAGTATGTAAAGAGCTAAGGGAAGGAATGACAAAACCGATTTATAGAGCTTCAAGTGGATGTTAACAAATCCACTCCACATCCTATGCCCAATTCTCTAATCGAGAGTTGCTCCACTAAACGTCTCTCTTGAACGGAAGAGATCACGGGTACAAACGTGTCACTAATCAAAGGTAGAGTGATCACCTTCTTTAACCAACTATCTCAAGATAGTGGTCTTTAGAATTTACAACTCAACCACTATATCAAGATAGTGCAACACTCACAATCTCAACCACTATGTAAGGTCCAGATTCCTGAGGATCTTCAATCAACGAATTCAACAACGTGTTGAACCTGGCGGAAACAGACTCGACACGTGACTTGTAGGTATAAACAATAACGACGAGACACAATTGATTGTCAAACGATTCGTATATTGATAAACCACTGAAAAAACAATACAAACGTCGCTTAATAACTCGTCTAACCCGTCCACTCTCTGACTGTCTCAGTCATCCACCCCGAATACTATTACAAACACATATATTTATACTAAAACAGAAAGTATTCGGTGGGCCTGGACCTGGACTGCATACTTCAAGTATGAGACCGCATACTTCAAGTATGCTACTGGGACCGCATACTTCAAGTATGCTGCCGGACGCAGGCCGCATACTTTCTTCTAACTTCAAAAATCGTCTTCCGAACATCTAAACAACTTGGTGATTCTTTGATGCGTCAGCCTATTATATTTTTGGTCCTTACAATTTCCCCCTAGGCTGATGCATTCAAAGTAGTCTTCAAATTTCAAAATCGACTTATATTCACCACCTTTTGGAATAACTTCTTTCCAAGAGCCATTCCCATAACCTTCACGAAGAACTTTGCGGTTGTTGAGGCTGTTGTTTTGTTCACTTGCTTTCGTTCTTTTCTTTGGAGTTTGATCCACCCAAAGATCATAATCAGCATCATTAAAATCATCATTATGTTGAGAATAGTTGTTAGGAGGAGGATTCCCAATAACCTTTCTCTTTTGCAATATAGCTTTATGATGTTTGTTGATCGGTACTTTCTCTCTGTCACTTTCAGTTTCTAAAGACTCAACATCTTCTTCTTCATTTTCTTCTTGGAAGATATCGTGCTTTTCGACAGTGATGACACTTGGTGCAACAGTGTTGATCTGTTCTTTATCATCCCTTGGATAAGGAATGCTATCTTGTTGCTCCTGAAAGTTCACTCAAATACAATTATGTGAAAAATGCAAGTATGCTCAAACTTATAAAATTATGAAACTTTTCAACTTTCCAATAAAGCCTCTTTTTCACGATTATTGAATCAAACAAGAACGGTCCAATTTTAATGAAAAATAGAATAAACACAAAAGTAAGACAAAAACAAAAATAAAATGACTAAAACTAAGTTAAAAACATAAAATCTTTTTGGTATTTTTTGAATTTTCTCCCCCAAAACTTTTGCTTTTGTACAACTAATAAACAAAACAAAATTTGTATCCTAAGAAAAATATTTTTGGTCACTGAACTTGTGACTCGCTAATCAAAGCAAGACATTTTCAAACACTGAACCAGAAAAATGAATCTAATCAGATCAAAGGATTTTGTAAAACATCTTAAACATAAGTTTCATCCTCAAAGCAAAGAGTACCATTAGTGATCGTACCTTTCATGCTGATCTTACCTCATTTATCTCATTCAAAGGAAACATACCCTCCATCAAAGTGTTTGATATCATGTAGTAGAGAGATGTCCCACATTATGTGCTTGGAACAACCCCTATCAACGTACCATAGGTTGTTGACATTCCTCCTTGGCTGTTCCTGCATGATTCAAGCAAGTTAGTTAGACAGAGGTAACCAAGCCATAGTGGTCCTGGGTACGCCCAAAGCATCAATGTAAGATACTTCCTGTAAACACATATCTTTATCGTTCTCTAACACTGGTGATTCAACTGCTTTTGATTTAGTTTTCTAAATTGGTGTAGGTTTAACAAACTTTTTAGTTTCTTTAGGAGTACCAACTTTAGGTTTCTCTACCTGTTTAGATTTTTTACATTGCTTATTTTCACGAAAAACCTTTTGTTTGTTCTTAGCAGCATTCCAATCATCATGAGAAGGCTTAACTTTGGGATGCTTATTATTCTTTGCCTTAGGTTTTTCAACCTTCATTGGCTTAGAATAACATTTTTCCCTTGGTGTAGCCCTCTGATTTTGCAAATAATAGGGCTCATGAGGACGATGTCTGCAATTTCTTGCAATGTGACCAGCTTTGCCACATGTGTAGCATGTCCGTTTCCTAGCATAAGGAGCATATCCTGATCTGCCGAACCATGATGATGAATGAGGAGGTGATCTTCTCAAGTAACCTGTATTCTCGGT
Source organism: Smallanthus sonchifolius (assembly GCA_023525975.1). Lineage (NCBI taxonomy): Eukaryota > Viridiplantae > Streptophyta > Magnoliopsida > Asterales > Asteraceae > Smallanthus > Smallanthus sonchifolius. The sequence goes on along the minus strand of CM042033.1, from coordinate 53,692,822 downwards.
GTACCTGTGATCTCTTCTATCATCTCTCTTAACAAACTCTCTATCATAATCTATATTATTTCTCCTGATACAATCTCTCTCTTCTCTTCTAAAGTTTTGTTCAAAAGCTCTATGATGATTATCAAATGTTGAATAAAACTCATTCTTTGAAAGCTTTTGAGGAGTTGGTTTTGAGTTTCTTTGATTAACCTTTTTAGAATTTGTAACCTTGTTTTTGACAAAAATATGATTACTTTCATTAAAGATATTTTCTTCTTTTTCAAACTCACCACCCTTCACAAACTTAATTTGATTCCCTTTCTCAAACATATCATCAGTTTTTCTAGGGACAAACTTCCTAACACTCTTAGGTTCTTTTTCTTTACTCTCTTCCTCATCATCGGTATCCCAATCTTCTACTAAACCTTCTTATGCACAAGCCTCAGAATCATTAGCAATATTCACACAGGGGGTCACAGGACTAGCAGTCACTGGAGTTAACTGCTTGGATTATGAAGGCTCACATCCCAGACCGTAAGCCATCTCAACATTTTCACGGTAGTCATTTGGTAAAGATGAAAATTTTTCATTAAATGGGTGTTCCACAGCATGATAACCCACCCCTGGATTCACTTTCTTTTTAACTTGGGAATCTAACATGTCATAGACAATTGATCGAGAAAGGTCAATTTTCTCGATTGTTAGTTTAGTATTTGCCAATTGAGTCGCAACATCATTTAATTTTAAGCTAAGGTCATCTATCCATTTTAATGCATCACGATAAAAACATTCCTTATTGCTAAAATCCAATTCAAGTTTTGAAAAATCATTTTTGTTTGCTTCAATTTTATCTTTGAAAATATTTTCTTATCGTTTGTGTTCTGAGTTGGAATGTCTAAGCTTTGTTATTTCTTGATTTAAGATATCATTATCATGTTTGTAACAATTGACTTTCTCAATACAAATAGCGGAGCAAAGATCTTTGGTTACCTCAGTGTCGGTGACCTCAACCACGAAGGCATGATGTTGTTTCACTTCCAAATCTTGAACCTTATCACTCTTGTCCTGCTGGCTCACAAGTGCCTTTGATTCACCTAAAGTAGATGTACTAGCTTCAGCAATTTCAGAAACATCCATTGAACTGATATGATTAAGGTGACACTCAAGGATGTCTGATACATTTCCTTGGTTGTTTTGATGGTGGTACAATTGAAGTTCCAGGTTATTCGTCCCTGAATGAGTCTGGTTAGAGCCTAAGTATCACTAAGGAAAACTAATTCGCTAAAACCATTGGCTCTGATACCAATTTGTCACACCCCCAAATTTATTTACTTAATAAATAAATAAAGGTTTCAACGATTGGTTCATTACACAATAGCGGAAGCTGTAATATTGATTTCTAAGGCTTGAGTACATATACAATTACTAAGACTAAGTAATAAAATGATCTAAGTTCTTCTAGATCAGCGATAGACTTGAGACTTGATAAAGTATGCCCCACAAGCAATTAGGAATTGATCCAACATAACTAGCCTATTCCAACCGCGCCATGGCTAAGGGTTACGTGAGAAACATACTTGAAAGTGTCAACACAAAGGTTGGTGAGTTCACAGAGTTAGTTATTTCAGTGCAAATAGTTTTCCCCAAAAACATGTACATGGCTTTACCATCATAAAAATGAGTAGTTTTTCCCAAAAACATGTACATGCCCTTACCGTCATAAAATAAGTAGTTTTCCCCGAAAACATGCACATGCCATTACCTTCATAAAATAAGTAGTTTTCCCCGAAACATGTACATAACCTTACCGTCATAAAATAAGTAGTTTTCCCCGAAAACATGCACATGACATTACCGTCATAATATGAGTAGTTTTCCCCGTAAACATGTACATGACCTTACCGTCATAAAATAAGTACTTTTCCTGAAAACACGCACATGAAATTACCGTCATAAAAATAAGTAGTTTTCACGAAAACATGCACATGACATTACCGTCATAGATAAGTAGTTTTCCCCGAAAACATAATAAATTTCCTCGTAAACAAATAATTCTAAGCGCATATGATAACAAAAAAAGTATTATTGATCCATTCGTAGGCTAGCAAGGCTTACAAATAAAATGTTCATACATGAGACCGTAAACAAACCTAACTGGTGAATGCCCCTCCCTCGCTTTACGACGAGAATGGAATAAGACAATATACGGCCATTCGACCCTTCAGGTCCTGGTTAGCGCGACTAACCATGACCGGTGGCATCATACCCAATAGTACTAGTCATAGAATCCTAGGCTAAGTCCATAGCTAATGGTTACAACTGTTGATGATGTTCAGGGAACTTTAAGAGCTCTCCTCATGTCAGACAAAATGTTAGTGTCTTGTTTTCTTGTTATCATATAAAAATGTTTGCAATGTTTTCCTAAGTGTATGAAACAACAATGTTTCCAAATGTATTGAGCAATAATTTAAAATATGATATGTAAGTATGTTTCACCCCGTAGTTTACAAAACATTGAAAAGAGAAAACGGGGTCGTGAACTCACCTTGTGTCCGATGAAATCCTAGCAAATAACAGTGTGCTAAAAGTTCCTGCCTATCCGTACCCTAATCACACAAGGGTACTTATGTGTTAAGACTACCCGTCTTAGATGCAAGTTGTTCACCCGACTTAACGAATCCAGTTAAGTACTTCTTTGTTTAGCAAAAACAATGTTTTTGTGTTACAACTCATTGGTGATTATTATGCCAGTCTAGATATTTGTATATTTTCCAAGAAACTGTTATGTTCCAATATTGGTGACCCGTTATGTTTCCCAAAAATAAATCTTATTTTTGTCTAACCACATACTCGACTAAATTATGGTTCTTGTCATGAGAGCATATTTCACCCATAAGTCCACATATATGTATATATGTAATTATTTCTCAAAAAGAACTATATATATTCTCAAATATCGTTCAAGCATTCTAATGCATGTTATATATCATTATAATTCCATGTATGTGTAATTTCATACGACTACATCCACACACACACACACACACACACACACATATATATATATATATATATATATTTCAAGACGACATTTATTAATTCATCCATGTCCAATATGCATACAATCGTGTTTATTTTTACCAAACAAATGAATGCATTCATGCATGTATTTCCACACTTCTATATATGCACTAATGTATTTTTACTATGTTACATGTATATGTGAAAGGACCCAAACCGGGTACCTCTCACAGTTGGCAAACATTGCATATACATAGTTCTTAAACTTTGAATCAAACATTAAACTAACAGCGGAAGTCTTTACAAAATTCAGAGTCAATTAAAACTTAAAATTTAAACATAGTTCAACAATCTAAAACTAGCAAATGGGGATGTCAGTCTTCATCAGCAGCAGCCATCCAGCCATTCACTCCTAAGCCCTCGCGGCATCATTTCTTTTCCTTTCCTTTGCTACCTGATGTGCATACTAAAATAGTCAGCTAACGCTGGTGAGTTCAAGTTTTCTTTAGCTTTATATATATATATATAAAAAGGATTTTCCCTTTTAAATATACGTATTATATTATACACGTAATACAATAAAATCTTTCTTTATTCTTTAACTACATACACATTAAAATATGTCTTCCTTCTTTAAAATACATACGTATAAAAATCTTTCTTTCTTCTTCTATATTCATACGTATTTACTTTGTACTCTTTTCTTTAAGTCATACATTAATGTCTACAATCTGTTCTGTGCCCCCGAGCGGGCTTCTTCGTTCTTACTTCCCGAAGGAACTCTTTCTCGCGGTTATTGTTCCCTAAGGCTCAACGTCCAAAGGCCGATAACCGACTTTCTGTGCCCCCAAGCGGGCTTCTTCATTCTTTCTTAGCGACCGTCGCCGCTAGAGTAACCGTCGTTACTCATCTTAACCAGTTGCAACATCCTCGTTACAATGCCCTGCCGAGCACTGTCCCGATTTCTCTCATGGTACATCATGGACTTGTCCATGACGCAACATCGGCTTCGGGTAGCACTAGTCTCAAGGACTATACTACTACCTCAAGACTTGCTACTATGCTTAGAGTAGCACTAGCCTCTAGGACTACGCTACTACTCCAAGTCTTTCATCGTATAAGCATACTCTTACAGATTAGACAATGTATTTGACTTATTATTCTTCTCTTCGTTTATAAAACATATAGTTAAGTAAACCATTCTTTCTTCTCTTTCTCTTGTTTATAACACATATAGTTAAATAACCCATTCTTTCTTCTCTTTCTCTTGTTTATAAAACATATAGTTAAATAATCCATTCTTTCTTCTCTTTCTCTTGTTTATAAAACATATAGTTAAATAAACCATTCTTCTTTCTTTCTTTCTTTCAAAACGTTCGGTTTAACAACCGTTATCTTTCTTCCTGTCAAAACATTCGGTTTAACAACCGTTATCTTTCTTTCTTACAAAACGTTTAATTAAATAATATACATTTATTTATAAACGTCTAATTCTTGAGTATGCACACCACCCTAAAACAGTAAAATAGGGATCTTGAACTCACCTGATGGGTGGTCTCAGAAATGCTCTCAATTGGTCACTGAGCGTCACTAGGGTTACTCACGATCTGTATAATAAAGTTATATGCATAAGGTATTGCTCCTAAATGACACTAGACATTACTAAGTATAAACCCCGTAGTTTCGAGTCATACCCTTTCTATCGAAACTAGGTAGTTTCAAGTCATACTTTGCCTATCGAAACTAGGTAGTTTCGAGTCATACTTTGTCTATCGAAACTATGTAGTTTCGAGTTATACTTTTGTCTATCGAAACTATGTAGTTTCGAGTGGTACTCTGTCTATCGAAACTATGTAGTTTCGAGTCATACTTTGCCTATCGAAACTATGTAGTTTCGAGTGGTGACTTGTGTAAAATCTTAGTAGTTTAAGTTTAGGGTCTGTATCGAAACTATGTAGTTTCGATGGGTCTGCTACAATCGAAACTCGGTAGTTTCGAGTCATACTTTGTCTATCGAAACTATGTAGTTTCGATGACTCAGTCATCTTCCCCAAACAGAAACCCTAGATCTGGCCATTTATTCTAATCGATCAAGCTTTGAACTTTTTACGTTCGAAACGTTCCTTTACTTCCCATGAACCCAAATATGTGGTTGGTTTCAAGTTTCACACGTAAAATCTACCTCTTCACTCGATTTTTACCCTTTAACCCGAAAGTTACAAAAACTCAGATTTAGGTATAGCGATTACCTGTTACTGCTTCTTTCCTGTTTCTTTATGCTCCAGAGGTAGTGAGCAACAAATCTTCGAGACTTTGAGCTTGATCCCGATCTTTCTCTCTCTAGACTGAGCTCTCTCTTTCTCTTTCTAGTCTTGCGCAAATGAGAGGATGGGGAGAGGCTGTGTGCAGATGTAGAAGGGTTTCCTTCTAATATCGGCCCATGGGCCGAAATCTGGGCCAAGCCCACTTGTTCTTTTCCTTTTTATTTACTTTCTATTATTTGGGATGTTACAAGTCTACCCTTCTTATTAGAGGTTTCGCCCTCGAAACCTTTCATGGGTCAAACATCTGAGGGTACAACTCCCTCATTTCCGACTCCGTCTCCCACGTGGCTTCTGATCCTTTTCGATGTTTCCATTGAACTTTGACTAGCGGGATAACTTTATTGCGTAGTCGCTTCTCTTTTCTGTCTAGGATTGCTGTGGGCTCCTCAATATAGTTAAGCTTATTGTCTACTTCGATGTCATCGAGTGACACTTGTGCCGATTCGTCAGCTAGGCACTTTCGCAATTGCGAAACGTGAAAAGTAGGGTGGATTCCACTCAATTTTTCAGGCAGTTCTAGTCGATAAGCCACCTTTCCAACTCGTGCCACAATCTTAAATGGTCCGACAAACCTCGGACTTAGTTTCCCTCTTTTTCGGAATCGAATTATTCCCTTCCACGGAGACACCTTCAATAGTACTTTATCTCCAACCTGGAATTCAAGGTCTCTCCTTCTCTTATCAGCGTAGGACTTTTGCCTATCCTTAGCGGCTTTCATTCGCGCTTTGATTTGGTCAAACTTCTCAGAAGTTGCTTTGACTACGTCAAGGCTTGCGAAATCTTTCTGCCCAATTTCGCCCCAACATACGGGCGTTCTACACTTCCTTCCATATAACATCTCATAAGGCGGCATTCCAATGGTCACATGGTAACTGTTGTTGTAAGAAAACTCCGCCAGTGGTAAGTGACTATCCCAACTACCTCCAAAGTCAATGATACATGCCCGCAGCATGTCCTCTAGAGTTTGGATAGTCCTTTCGGACTGGCCATCGGTTTGCGGGTGGTAAGCTGTACTGATATTAAGTCTCGTACCCATTCCCTCATGGAATTGCCTCCAGAACCTTGATGTGAATCTCGTGTCCCGGTCTGACACAATTGACAATGGCATACCGTGTCTGGCCACGATCTCGTTAATGAATAGTTCTGCTAGTTTTTCTGACGAGTAACTCTCACGCATGGGCAAGAAGTGAGCACTCTTCGTCAGTCTATCCACAATTACCCATATAGTATCATGTCCCTTAGCTGTACGCGGTAGCTTGGTTATGAAATCCATGGTAATGTGTTCCCACTTCCATTCAGGAATGAATAGTGGTTGCATCTTTCCGCACGGCTTCTGGTGTTCGGCCTTCACTTTAGAGCAAGTTAGGCATTTGCTCACATAATCGGTTACATCATTTTTCATGCCGGGCCACCAGTATTCCTTCTTCAAATCATGGTACATCTTGTTAGTTCCGGGATGGATAGAGTAACGAGACTTGTGAGCCTCGTCAAGGATTTTGACTCTAAGTTCGCCACCCTTGGGTATCCACATCCTCCCGAACCGAGTTCGTACCCCATAAGCATTGGTTTCTAACTTTTCTTGCTGACCCACTATCCTTTCCCTCTTGACATTTTCCTCCTTCAAGGCTTCATCTTGGGCACGTTCTATTTCTGTCATAAGATCTGGAGTCACGATTAGTTGATAGGATTTCACTTCGATAGGAGTTGTCGCCTCCTTTCGACTCAAGGCGTCGGCCACCACATTCGCCTTTCCGGGGTGGTAAAGGATTTCACAGTCGTAGTCTTTCAATAATTCTAACCATCGCCGCTGCCTCATGTTCAACTCTTTTTGTTCGAAGAAATACTTCAAGCTTTTGTGGTCGGAGTAGATGGTGCATCTGACTCCATAGAGGTAATGTCTCCAAATCTTTAAGGCAAAGACAACGGCCGCGAGTTCAAGGTCGTGAGTCGGGTAGTTGACTTCGTGAGTCTTTAATTGTCGTGATGCATACGCAATCACCTTTCCTCGTTGCATAAGCACACAGCCTAACCCCTGGCCTGAGGCGTCAGAATACACCACTAGGTCCTCGTTACCATCGGGTAGGGTCAGCACCGGTGCTCGGGTTAATCTCTTCTTTAATTCTTCGAAGGCAGTGGTTTGGGCCTGGCCCCATTCATATTTTACGTCCTTACGAGTCAATTTGGTTAGAGGTGAGGCTATCTTAGAGAAGTCTTGTATAAACCTCCGGTAGTAGCCTGCCAAACCTAGAAAACTTCGTACATCCGTTGGTGTTTTCGGAATTTCCCAATTCCACACTGCATCAATCTTTGCTGGGTCTACCATGATGCCTTCAGCGTTAATCACATGACCTAAGAATTGGACTTCCTTTAGCCAGAACGCGCATTTCGTGAACTTAGCATAAAGCTTCTCTGTCTTTAATGTGTCTAGAACTTCTCGCAGGTGACATGCATGATCACCCTTGCTCTTAGAATATACGAGTATATCGTCGATGAAGACTATCACTGACCGGTCTAACATTGGTCGACACACTCTGTTCATCATATCCACGAAGGCTGCGGGAGCATTTGTAAGCCCAAAGGACATCACTCGGAACTCGTAGTGTCCATATCGCGTTCGGAATGCGGTTTTAGGTATGTCTTCCTCTCTTACCTTTAGTTGATGATAACCTGACCGCAGGTCGATCTTTGAGAACCATTTGGCGCCCTGTAATTGGTCGAATAGATCGTCGATTCTGGGTAGTGGGTACTTATTCTTCACAGTTCTTTTGTTCAATTCTCTGTAGTCGATGCACTTTCTCATGGCACCATCTTTCTTCTTGACAAACAGCACCGGAGCACCCCATGGTGAAATGCTCGGTCTGATAAATCCCTTTTCCAAAAGTTCTTCCAGTTGGGTCATCAGCTCTTTCATCTCAAGTGGCGCTAGCCGGTAAGGTGCTTTGGCAACGGGCTGGGCACCTGGCATTAAATCTATTTGGAATTCTGTCTCCCGATCAGGCGGCAATCCGGGCAGTTCCTCAGGGAACACTTCCGGATAATGGCACACCACGGGTACTTCGCTTAACTCTTTTACTTTTACGTCTTTATCGATCACGTACGCCAAGTAGGCCTCACACCCACGCCTCATATACTTTTCTGCTTTCATTTGTGAGATTACATTAGTCAACGGAATGTCTCGTTCCCCATAAATTACGACCTCGCTGCCGTCAGGAGCGTTGAGCTGAATCACTTTTCGTTTACACACAATCCGAGCTTCATTGGCAGATAACCAATCCATTCCCAGTACTACATCGAATCCTCCCAAGGCTATAACGAATAATCTAACCAGAAATCTATGGCCCTCTATCTTTATGGTAAGATCGTCTACCAACTCTACCACTTTAGTGTTTCTACCCACTGCAGTCTCAACATTAAAGGCTCTTTCTATCTTGGAAGTTTTGTATTTCAGTCTTTTACAGAACGAGGAGGATATAAAACTTTTACTAGCACCTGAATCAAACAGAACAGAAACAAAGGTGTGGCCAAGGATGAACGTACCTGACACCACGTTGGGATCTCCCCTTGCTTCCTCCTGTGTCAGGGCATAGGCTCTGGTTCTTGCTCCCCCTTTCTCAGCCTCCTTTGCCTTCTCATTGTTTGTTGTTCTTGGTTTACGGCAATCCTTGGAGAAATGTCCTGATCCACCACAGTTGTGGCACTTTCTATTGTTTGCAGAACCGGGAGCGTTGGGACATTCACGAGAGATGTGCCCGGTCTTGCCACAACGGTAACATATGTTCAACCCATACTTGCACTCCCCAAGATGTGGCCTATCACATTTGCTACAGTTGACCCTTTCCTCCGGTCTTGGCTTCTTACTTTTTGAGGCAGACCAATCCCCGCCCGAGCGCTTAGTGGCGTTAGACCATTTCTTTTGAGTTTCAGCGGGGGTTACGCCTTCTGCGGCCACATCATCAAAAATCTTTCCACTCATAGCCACCACCGAGTCAAAGTCTCCAGGGGTGTTGGCATTAATGATTGTGCGAACTCTTGGAGGTAGCTTCTGGATATAGCATTTGATCCTTCTTTCTTCTGTGTTCACCAAGTGGGGAACCAGCTGAGTTAACTCATTAAACCTGGAGGTGAACTGTCGATGAGTCAGGCTACCAGCCTTGAGTTCCACGAAGGCTTCTTCCATCTTATCAATCTCATTTTGGGGACAGAACTTCTGAATAACCAGTGTTTTTAGATCTTCCCACTTCATTCTATCAATATCCCTTTCAGACTTAGCTTTCTTCACATTCTCCCACCAGCTCAGTGCCTCGAAGGCGAAAGAATGAGCGGCAAACCCTACCGCTTGGTCAGCACGGCATTCACTCATCTTAATGACTGCAGTCATGCGGTCAATCCAGTAGTATGCGGCAATAGCATCTTTCTTCCCATCAAAAGTTGGCGGATCACAATTTCGAAAGGACTTGTAGTCGCATCCGCGTTTCTCTTCATAGTCAGAGTCCTCACCTTCAGACTCAGGTTCGATCATATTTCTATCTTCGGCCTGTAAGCCCCTTTCTCTCTCCCCTTCCACAGTCTTCAGGGCTTCAGCGAGTACTGCAGGTAGAGTATTCTTCAGAACTGCAGCCACTTCGTCGGCTATCGCTTTCCTGACAATTGGCTCCAAAACTAAGCCTTCTTCATCCTGTGCTCCGGGGTTACTCGGAGCATCCTCATTAGTAGTATGGATCGACACCGACCCATGAACAGAGGGTTCACTTTCTTCTATTTCAACCCGGTTGACACGGGGCCTGCCCCTACGTCCCGTACCGGCTCCCCCCTTTGCACCTTTCCTTCCAGCCATGACGTTTTCTCACTGCGAACAAGGAGATACTCATGTTATCCTGATAGGTAATTATTTAGAACACCTTGAGTAATGTAAATTACTAATTACAGAGACCGGTATGAAATTACTAATTTACTTTACTTCCTGGGTTCTGAACATTCCCCGTCAGAGTGACGTTTGTACTCAAGTCCAGAGTTTCTACATCAAGGCACCTTCGCTCTACTTTCTATTCTAAGGTATTTGGTGTCTATGTTTCTAGACTAGGACATGGACTACCTTACTATTCTAAGGCCCTTTACTGTTTACTATTTCTACAGTCACTAATTACTAAGGCCTTACTGTTCTCCTTTCGTGGCTTGGCTGTTCTGACTGACATCCCATTCTTCTGTCCCATTCTCAGTTCAAGTTCAGACATTTTGGCGAATGTCCGAATCTCTCAAACTATGGCTCTGATACCAACTTGAAAGGACCCAAACCGGGTACCTCTCACAGTTGGCAAACATTGCATATACATAGTTCTTAAACTTTGAATCAAACATTAAACTAACAGCGGAAGTCTTTACAAAATTCAGAGTCAATTAAAACTTAAAATTTAAACATAGTTCAACAATCTAAAACTAGCAAATGGGGATGTCAGTCTTCATCAGCAGCAGCCATCCAGCCATTCACTCCTAAGCCCTCGCGGCATCATTTCTTTTCCTTTCCTTTGCTACCTGATGTGCATACTAAAATAGTCAGCTAACGCTGGTGAGTTCAAGTTTTCTTTAGCTTTATATATATATATATAAAAAGGATTTTCCCTTTTAAATATACGTATTATATTATACACGTAATACAATAAAATCTTTCTTTATTCTTTAACTACATACACATTAAAATATGTCTTCCTTCTTTAAAATACATACGTATAAAAATCTTTCTTTCTTCTTCTATATTCATACGTATTTACTTTGTACTCTTTTCTTTAAGTCATACATTAATGTCTACAATCTGTTCTGTGCCCCCGAGCGGGCTTCTTCGTTCTTACTTCCCGAAGGAACTCTTTCTCGCGGTTATTGTTCCCTAAGGCTCAACGTCCAAAGGCCGATAACCGACTTTCTGTGCCCCCAAGCGGGCTTCTTCATTCTTTCTTAGCGACCGTCGCCGCTAGAGTAACCGTCGTTACTCATCTTAACCAGTTGCAACATCCTCGTTACAATGCCCTGCCGAGCACTGTCCCGATTTCTCTCATGGTACATCATGGACTTGTCCATGACGCAACATCGGCTTCGGGTAGCACTAGTCTCAAGGACTATACTACTACCTCAAGACTTGCTACTATGCTTAGAGTAGCACTAGCCTCTAGGACTACGCTACTACTCCAAGTCTTTCATCGTATAAGCATACTCTTACAGATTAGACAATGTATTTGACTTATTATTCTTCTCTTCGTTTATAAAACATATAGTTAAGTAAACCATTCTTTCTTCTCTTTCTCTTGTTTATAACACATATAGTTAAATAACCCATTCTTTCTTCTCTTTCTCTTGTTTATAAAACATATAGTTAAATAATCCATTCTTTCTTCTCTTTCTCTTGTTTATAAAACATATAGTTAAATAAACCATTCTTCTTTCTTTCTTTCTTTCAAAACGTTCGGTTTAACAACCGTTATCTTTCTTCCTGTCAAAACATTCGGTTTAACAACCGTTATCTTTCTTTCTTACAAAACGTTTAATTAAATAATATACATTTATTTATAAACGTCTAATTCTTGAGTATGCACACCACCCTAAAACAGTAAAATAGGGATCTTGAACTCACCTGATGGGTGGTCTCAGAAATGCTCTCAATTGGTCACTGAGCGTCACTAGGGTTACTCACGATCTGTATAATAAAGTTATATGCATAAGGTATTGCTCCTAAATGACACTAGACATTACTAAGTATAAACCCCGTAGTTTCGAGTCATACCCTTTCTATCGAAACTAGGTAGTTTCAAGTCATACTTTGCCTATCGAAACTAGGTAGTTTCGAGTCATACTTTGTCTATCGAAACTATGTAGTTTCGAGTTATACTTTTGTCTATCGAAACTATGTAGTTTCGAGTGGTACTCTGTCTATCGAAACTATGTAGTTTCGAGTCATACTTTGCCTATCGAAACTATGTAGTTTCGAGTGGTGACTTGTGTAAAATCTTAGTAGTTTAAGTTTAGGGTCTGTATCGAAACTATGTAGTTTCGATGGGTCTGCTACAATCGAAACTCGGTAGTTTCGAGTCATACTTTGTCTATCGAAACTATGTAGTTTCGATGACTCAGTCATCTTCCCCAAACAGAAACCCTAGATCTGGCCATTTATTCTAATCGATCAAGCTTTGAACTTTTTACGTTCGAAACGTTCCTTTACTTCCCATGAACCCAAATATGTGGTTGGTTTCAAGTTTCACACGTAAAATCTACCTCTTCACTCGATTTTTACCCTTTAACCCGAAAGTTACAAAAACTCAGATTTAGGTATAGCGATTACCTGTTACTGCTTCTTTCCTGTTTCTTTATGCTCCAGAGGTAGTGAGCAACAAATCTTCGAGACTTTGAGCTTGATCCCGATCTTTCTCTCTCTAGACTGAGCTCTCTCTTTCTCTTTCTAGTCTTGCGCAAATGAGAGGATGGGGAGAGGCTGTGTGCAGATGTAGAAGGGTTTCCTTCTAATATCGGCCCATGGGCCGAAATCTGGGCCAAGCCCACTTGTTCTTTTCCTTTTTATTTACTTTCTATTATTTGGGATGTTACAAGTCTACCCTTCTTATTAGAGGTTTCGCCCTCGAAACCTTTCATGGGTCAAACATCTGAGGGTACAACTCCCTCATTTCCGACTCCGTCTCCCACGTGGCTTCTGATCCTTTTCGATGTTTCCATTGAACTTTGACTAGCGGGATAACTTTATTGCGTAGTCGCTTCTCTTTTCTGTCTAGGATTGCTGTGGGCTCCTCAATATAGTTAAGCTTATTGTCTACTTCGATGTCATCGAGTGACACTTGTGCCGATTCGTCAGCTAGGCACTTTCGCAATTGCGAAACGTGAAAAGTAGGGTGGATTCCACTCAATTTTTCAGGCAGTTCTAGTCGATAAGCCACCTTTCCAACTCGTGCCACAATCTTAAATGGTCCGACAAACCTCGGACTTAGTTTCCCTCTTTTTCGGAATCGAATTATTCCCTTCCACGGAGACACCTTCAATAGTACTTTATCTCCAACCTGGAATTCAAGGTCTCTCCTTCTCTTATCAGCGTAGGACTTTTGCCTATCCTTAGCGGCTTTCATTCGCGCTTTGATTTGGTCAAACTTCTCAGAAGTTGCTTTGACTACGTCAAGGCTTGCGAAATCTTTCTGCCCAATTTCGCCCCAACATACGGGCGTTCTACACTTCCTTCCATATAACATCTCATAAGGCGGCATTCCAATGGTCACATGGTAACTGTTGTTGTAAGAAAACTCCGCCAGTGGTAAGTGACTATCCCAACTACCTCCAAAGTCAATGATACATGCCCGCAGCATGTCCTCTAGAGTTTGGATAGTCCTTTCGGACTGGCCATCGGTTTGCGGGTGGTAAGCTGTACTGATATTAAGTCTCGTACCCATTCCCTCATGGAATTGCCTCCAGAACCTTGATGTGAATCTCGTGTCCCGGTCTGACACAATTGACAATGGCATACCGTGTCTGGCCACGATCTCGTTAATGAATAGTTCTGCTAGTTTTTCTGACGAGTAACTCTCACGCATGGGCAAGAAGTGAGCACTCTTCGTCAGTCTATCCACAATTACCCATATAGTATCATGTCCCTTAGCTGTACGCGGTAGCTTGGTTATGAAATCCATGGTAATGTGTTCCCACTTCCATTCAGGAATGAATAGTGGTTGCATCTTTCCGCACGGCTTCTGGTGTTCGGCCTTCACTTTAGAGCAAGTTAGGCATTTGCTCACATAATCGGTTACATCATTTTTCATGCCGGGCCACCAGTATTCCTTCTTCAAATCATGGTACATCTTGTTAGTTCCGGGATGGATAGAGTAACGAGACTTGTGAGCCTCGTCAAGGATTTTGACTCTAAGTTCGCCACCCTTGGGTATCCACATCCTCCCGAACCGAGTTCGTACCCCATAAGCATTGGTTTCTAACTTTTCTTGCTGACCCACTATCCTTTCCCTCTTGACATTTTCCTCCTTCAAGGCTTCATCTTGGGCACGTTCTATTTCTGTCATAAGATCTGGAGTCACGATTAGTTGATAGGATTTCACTTCGATAGGAGTTGTCGCCTCCTTTCGACTCAAGGCGTCGGCCACCACATTCGCCTTTCCGGGGTGGTAAAGGATTTCACAGTCGTAGTCTTTCAATAATTCTAACCATCGCCGCTGCCTCATGTTCAACTCTTTTTGTTCGAAGAAATACTTCAAGCTTTTGTGGTCGGAGTAGATGGTGCATCTGACTCCATAGAGGTAATGTCTCCAAATCTTTAAGGCAAAGACAACGGCCGCGAGTTCAAGGTCGTGAGTCGGGTAGTTGACTTCGTGAGTCTTTAATTGTCGTGATGCATACGCAATCACCTTTCCTCGTTGCATAAGCACACAGCCTAACCCCTGGCCTGAGGCGTCAGAATACACCACTAGGTCCTCGTTACCATCGGGTAGGGTCAGCACCGGTGCTCGGGTTAATCTCTTCTTTAATTCTTCGAAGGCAGTGGTTTGGGCCTGGCCCCATTCATATTTTACGTCCTTACGAGTCAATTTGGTTAGAGGTGAGGCTATCTTAGAGAAGTCTTGTATAAACCTCCGGTAGTAGCCTGCCAAACCTAGAAAACTTCGTACATCCGTTGGTGTTTTCGGAATTTCCCAATTCCACACTGCATCAATCTTTGCTGGGTCTACCATGATGCCTTCAGCGTTAATCACATGACCTAAGAATTGGACTTCCTTTAGCCAGAACGCGCATTTCGTGAACTTAGCATAAAGCTTCTCTGTCTTTAATGTGTCTAGAACTTCTCGCAGGTGACATGCATGATCACCCTTGCTCTTAGAATATACGAGTATATCGTCGATGAAGACTATCACTGACCGGTCTAACATTGGTCGACACACTCTGTTCATCATATCCACGAAGGCTGCGGGAGCATTTGTAAGCCCAAAGGACATCACTCGGAACTCGTAGTGTCCATATCGCGTTCGGAATGCGGTTTTAGGTATGTCTTCCTCTCTTACCTTTAGTTGATGATAACCTGACCGCAGGTCGATCTTTGAGAACCATTTGGCGCCCTGTAATTGGTCGAATAGATCGTCGATTCTGGGTAGTGGGTACTTATTCTTCACAGTTCTTTTGTTCAATTCTCTGTAGTCGATGCACATTCTCATGGCACCATCTTTCTTCTTGACAAACAGCACCGGAGCACCCCATGGTGAAATGCTCGGTCTGATAAATCCCTTTTCCAAAAGTTCTTCCAGTTGGGTCATCAGCTCTTTCATCTCAAGTGGCGCTAGCCGGTAAGGTGCTTTGGCAACGGGCTGGGCACCTGGCATTAAATCTATTTGGAATTCTGTCTCCCGATCAGGCGGCAATCCGGGCAGTTCCTCAGGGAACACTTCCGGATAATGGCACACCACGGGTACTTCGCTTAACTCTTTTACTTTTACGTCTTTATCGATCACGTACGCCAAGTAGGCCTCACACCCACGCCTCATATACTTTTCTGCTTTCATTTGTGAGATTACATTAGTCAACGGAATGTCTCGTTCCCCATAAATTACGACCTCGCTGCCGTCAGGAGCGTTGAGCTGAATCACTTTTCGTTTACACACAATCCGAGCTTCATTGGCAGATAACCAATCCATTCCCAGTACTACATCGAATCCTCCCAAGGCTATAACGAATAATCTAACCGGAAATCTATGGCCCTCTATCTTTATGGTAAGATCGTCTACCAACTCTACCACTTTAGTGTTTCTACCCACTGCAGTCTCAACATTAAAGGCTCTTTCTATCTTGGAAGTTTTGTATTTCAGTCTTTTACAGAACGAGGAGGATATAAAACTTTTACTAGCACTTGAATCAAACAGAACAGAAACAAAGGTGTGGCCAAGGATGAACGTACCTGACACCACGTTGGGATCTCCCCTTGCTTCCTCCTGTGTCAGGGCATAGGCTCTGGTTCTTGCTCCCCCTTTCTCAGCCTCCTTTGCCTTCTCATTGTTTGTTGTTCTTGGTTTACGGCAATCCTTGGAGAAATGTCCTGATCCACCACAGTTGTGGCACTTTCTATTGTTTGCAGAACCGGGAGCGTTGGGACATTCACGAGAGATGTGCCCGGTCTTGCCACAACGGTAACATATGTTCAACCCATACTTGCACTCCCCAAGATGTGGCCTATCACATTTGCTACAGTTGACCCTTTCCTCCGGTCTTGGCTTCTTACTTTTTGAGGCAGACCAATCCCCGCCCGAGCGCTTAGTGGCGTTAGACCATTTCTTTTGAGTTTCAGCGGGGGTTACGCCTTCTGCGGCCACATCATCAAAAATCTTTCCACTCATAGCCACCACCGAGTCAAAGTCTCCAGGGGTGTTGGCATTAATGATTGTGCGAACTCTTGGAGGTAGCTTCTGGATATAGCATTTGATCCTTCTTTCTTCTGTGTTCACCAAGTGGGGAACCAGCTGAGTTAACTCATTAAACCTGGAGGTGAACTGTCGATGAGTCAGGCTACCAGCCTTGAGTTCCACGAAGGCTTCTTCCATCTTATCAATCTCATTTTGGGGACAGAACTTCTGAATAACCAGTGTTTTTAGATCTTCCCACTTCATTCTATCAATATCCCTTTCAGACTTAGCTTTCTTCACATTCTCCCACCAGCTCAGTGCCTCGAAGGCGAAAGAATGAGCGGCAAACCCTACCGCTTGGTCAGCACGGCATTCACTCATCTTAATGACTGCAGTCATGCGGTCAATCCAGTAGTATGCGGCAATAGCATCTTTCTTCCCATCAAAAGTTGGCGGATCACAATTTCGAAAGGACTTGTAGTCGCATCCGCGTTTCTCTTCATAGTCAGAGTCCTCACCTTCAGACTCAGGTTCGATCATATTTCTATCTTCGGCCTGTAAGCCCCTTTCTCTCTCCCCTTCCACAGTCTTCAGGGCTTCAGCGAGTACTGCAGGTAGAGTATTCTTCAGAACTGCAGCCACTTCGTCGGCTATCGCTTTCCTGACAATTGGCTCCAAAACTAAGCCTTCTTCATCCTGTGCTCCGGGGTTACTCGGAGCATCCTCATTAGTAGTATGGATCGACACCGACCCATGAACAGAGGGTTCACTTTCTTCTATTTCAACCCGGTTGACACGGGGCCTGCCCCTACGTCCCGTACCGGCTCCCCCCTTTGCACCTTTCCTTCCAGCCATGACGTTTTCTCACTGCGAACAAGGAGATACTCATGTTATCCTGATAGGTAATTATTTAGAACACCTTGAGTAATGTAAATTACTAATTACAGAGACCGGTATGAAATTACTAATTTACTTTACTTCCTGGGTTCTGAACATTCCCCGTCAGAGTGACGTTTGTACTCAAGTCCAGAGTTTCTACATCAAGGCACCTTCGCTCTACTTTCTATTCTAAGGTATTTGGTGTCTATGTTTCTAGACTAGGACATGGACTACCTTACTATTCTAAGGCCCTTTACTGTTTACTGTTTCTACAGTCACTAATTACTAAGGCCTTACTGTTCTCCTTTCGTGGCTTGGCTGTTCTGACTGACATCCCATTCTTCTGTCCCATTCTCAGTTCAAGTTCAGACATTTTGGCGAATGTCCGAATCTCTCAAACTATGGCTCTGATACCAACTTGAAAGGACCCAAACCGGGTACCTCTCACAGTTGGCAAACATTGCATATACATAGTTCTTAAACTTTGAATCAAACATTAAACTAACAGCGGAAGTCTTTACAAAATTCAGAGTCAATTAAAACTTAAAATTTAAACATAGTTCAACAATCTAAAACTAGCAAATGGGGATGTCAGTCTTCATCAGCAGCAGCCATCCAGCCATTCACTCCTAAGCCCTCGCGGCATCATTTCTTTTCCTTTCCTTTGCTACCTGATGTGCATACTAAAATAGTCAGCTAACGCTGGTGAGTTCAAGTTTTCTTTAGCTTTATATATATATATATAAAAAGGATTTTCCCTTTTAAATATACGTATTATATTATACACGTAATACAATAAAATCTTTCTTTATTCTTTAACTACATACACATTAAAATATGTCTTCCTTCTTTAAAATACATACGTATAAAAATCTTTCTTTCTTCTTCTATATTCATACGTATTTACTTTGTACTCTTTTCTTTAAGTCATACATTAATGTCTACAATCTGTTCTGTGCCCCCGAGCGGGCTTCTTCGTTCTTACTTCCCGAAGGAACTCTTTCTCGCGGTTATTGTTCCCTAAGGCTCAACGTCCAAAGGCCGATAACCGACTTTCTGTGCCCCCAAGCGGGCTTCTTCATTCTTTCTTAGCGACCGTCGCCGCTAGAGTAACCGTCGTTACTCATCTTAACCAGTTGCAACATCCTCGTTACAATGCCCTGCCGAGCACTGTCCCGATTTCTCTCATGGTACATCATGGACTTGTCCATGACGCAACATCGGCTTCGGGTAGCACTAGTCTCAAGGACTATACTACTACCTCAAGACTTGCTACTATGCTTAGAGTAGCACTAGCCTCTAGGACTACGCTACTACTCCAAGTCTTTCATCGTATAAGCATACTCTTACAGATTAGACAATGTATTTGACTTATTATTCTTCTCTTCGTTTATAAAACATATAGTTAAGTAAACCATTCTTTCTTCTCTTTCTCTTGTTTATAACACATATAGTTAAATAACCCATTCTTTCTTCTCTTTCTCTTGTTTATAAAACATATAGTTAAATAATCCATTCTTTCTTCTCTTTCTCTTGTTTATAAAACATATAGTTAAATAAACCATTCTTCTTTCTTTCTTTCTTTCAAAACGTTCGGTTTAACAACCGTTATCTTTCTTCCTGTCAAAACATTCGGTTTAACAACCGTTATCTTTCTTTCTTACAAAACGTTTAATTAAATAATATACATTTATTTATAAACGTCTAATTCTTGAGTATGCACACCACCCTAAAACAGTAAAATAGGGATCTTGAACTCACCTGATGGGTGGTCTCAGAAATGCTCTCAATTGGTCACTGAGCGTCACTAGGGTTACTCACGATCTGTATAATAAAGTTATATGCATAAGGTATTGCTCCTAAATGACACTAGACATTACTAAGTATAAACCCCGTAGTTTCGAGTCATACCCTTTCTATCGAAACTAGGTAGTTTCAAGTCATACTTTGCCTATCGAAACTAGGTAGTTTCGAGTCATACTTTGTCTATCGAAACTATGTAGTTTCGAGTTATACTTTTGTCTATCGAAACTATGTAGTTTCGAGTGGTACTCTGTCTATCGAAACTATGTAGTTTCGAGTCATACTTTGCCTATCGAAACTATGTAGTTTCGAGTGGTGACTTGTGTAAAATCTTAGTAGTTTAAGTTTAGGGTCTGTATCGAAACTATGTAGTTTCGATGGGTCTGCTACAATCGAAACTCGGTAGTTTCGAGTCATACTTTGTCTATCGAAACTATGTAGTTTCGATGACTCAGTCATCTTCCCCAAACAGAAACCCTAGATCTGGCCATTTATTCTAATCGATCAAGCTTTGAACTTTTTACGTTCGAAACGTTCCTTTACTTCCCATGAACCCAAATATGTGGTTGGTTTCAAGTTTCACACGTAAAATCTACCTCTTCACTCGATTTTTACCCTTTAACCCGAAAGTTACAAAAACTCAGATTTAGGTATAGCGATTACCTGTTACTGCTTCTTTCCTGTTTCTTTATGCTCCAGAGGTAGTGAGCAACAAATCTTCGAGACTTTGAGCTTGATCCCGATCTTTCTCTCTCTAGACTGAGCTCTCTCTTTCTCTTTCTAGTCTTGCGCAAATGAGAGGATGGGGAGAGGCTGTGTGCAGATGTAGAAGGGTTTCCTTCTAATATCGGCCCATGGGCCGAAATCTGGGCCAAGCCCACTTGTTCTTTTCCTTTTTATTTACTTTCTATTATTTGGGATGTTACAAGTCTACCCTTCTTATTAGAGGTTTCGCCCTCGAAACCTTTCATGGGTCAAACATCTGAGGGTACAACTCCCTCATTTCCGACTCCGTCTCCCACGTGGCTTCTGATCCTTTTCGATGTTTCCATTGAACTTTGACTAGCGGGATAACTTTATTGCGTAGTCGCTTCTCTTTTCTGTCTAGGATTGCTGTGGGCTCCTCAATATAGTTAAGCTTATTGTCTACTTCGATGTCATCGAGTGACACTTGTGCCGATTCGTCAGCTAGGCACTTTCGCAATTGCGAAACGTGAAAAGTAGGGTGGATTCCACTCAATTTTTCAGGCAGTTCTAGTCGATAAGCCACCTTTCCAACTCGTGCCACAATCTTAAATGGTCCGACAAACCTCGGACTTAGTTTCCCTCTTTTTCGGAATCGAATTATTCCCTTCCACGGAGACACCTTCAATAGTACTTTATCTCCAACCTGGAATTCAAGGTCTCTCCTTCTCTTATCAGCGTAGGACTTTTGCCTATCCTTAGCGGCTTTCATTCGCGCTTTGATTTGGTCAAACTTCTCAGAAGTTGCTTTGACTACGTCAAGGCTTGCGAAATCTTTCTGCCCAATTTCGCCCCAACATACGGGCGTTCTACACTTCCTTCCATATAACATCTCATAAGGCGGCATTCCAATGGTCACATGGTAACTGTTGTTGTAAGAAAACTCCGCCAGTGGTAAGTGACTATCCCAACTACCTCCAAAGTCAATGATACATGCCCGCAGCATGTCCTCTAGAGTTTGGATAGTCCTTTCGGACTGGCCATCGGTTTGCGGGTGGTAAGCTGTACTGATATTAAGTCTCGTACCCATTCCCTCATGGAATTGCCTCCAGAACCTTGATGTGAATCTCGTGTCCCGGTCTGACACAATTGACAATGGCATACCGTGTCTGGCCACGATCTCGTTAATGAATAGTTCTGCTAGTTTTTCTGACGAGTAACTCTCACGCATGGGCAAGAAGTGAGCACTCTTCGTCAGTCTATCCACAATTACCCATATAGTATCATGTCCCTTAGCTGTACGCGGTAGCTTGGTTATGAAATCCATGGTAATGTGTTCCCACTTCCATTCAGGAATGAATAGTGGTTGCATCTTTCCGCACGGCTTCTGGTGTTCGGCCTTCACTTTAGAGCAAGTTAGGCATTTGCTCACATAATCGGTTACATCATTTTTCATGCCGGGCCACCAGTATTCCTTCTTCAAATCATGGTACATCTTGTTAGTTCCGGGATGGATAGAGTAACGAGACTTGTGAGCCTCGTCAAGGATTTTGACTCTAAGTTCGCCACCCTTGGGTATCCACATCCTCCCGAACCGAGTTCGTACCCCATAAGCATTGGTTTCTAACTTTTCTTGCTGACCCACTATCCTTTCCCTCTTGACATTTTCCTCCTTCAAGGCTTCATCTTGGGCACGTTCTATTTCTGTCATAAGATCTGGAGTCACGATTAGTTGATAGGATTTCACTTCGATAGGAGTTGTCGCCTCCTTTCGACTCAAGGCGTCGGCCACCACATTCGCCTTTCCGGGGTGGTAAAGGATTTCACAGTCGTAGTCTTTCAATAATTCTAACCATCGCCGCTGCCTCATGTTCAACTCTTTTTGTTCGAAGAAATACTTCAAGCTTTTGTGGTCGGAGTAGATGGTGCATCTGACTCCATAGAGGTAATGTCTCCAAATCTTTAAGGCAAAGACAACGGCCGCGAGTTCAAGGTCGTGAGTCGGGTAGTTGACTTCGTGAGTCTTTAATTGTCGTGATGCATACGCAATCACCTTTCCTCGTTGCATAAGCACACAGCCTAACCCCTGGCCTGAGGCGTCAGAATACACCACTAGGTCCTCGTTACCATCGGGTAGGGTCAGCACCGGTGCTCGGGTTAATCTCTTCTTTAATTCTTCGAAGGCAGTGGTTTGGGCCTGGCCCCATTCATATTTTACGTCCTTACGAGTCAATTTGGTTAGAGGTGAGGCTATCTTAGAGAAGTCTTGTATAAACCTCCGGTAGTAGCCTGCCAAACCTAGAAAACTTCGTACATCCGTTGGTGTTTTCGGAATTTCCCAATTCCACACTGCATCAATCTTTGCTGGGTCTACCATGATGCCTTCAGCGTTAATCACATGACCTAAGAATTGGACTTCCTTTAGCCAGAACGCGCATTTCGTGAACTTAGCATAAAGCTTCTCTGTCTTTAATGTGTCTAGAACTTCTCGCAGGTGACATGCATGATCACCCTTGCTCTTAGAATATACGAGTATATCGTCGATGAAGACTATCACTGACCGGTCTAACATTGGTCGACACACTCTGTTCATCATATCCACGAAGGCTGCGGGAGCATTTGTAAGCCCAAAGGACATCACTCGGAACTCGTAGTGTCCATATCGCGTTCGGAATGCGGTTTTAGGTATGTCTTCCTCTCTTACCTTTAGTTGATGATAACCTGACCGCAGGTCGATCTTTGAGAACCATTTGGCGCCCTGTAATTGGTCGAATAGATCGTCGATTCTGGGTAGTGGGTACTTATTCTTCACAGTTCTTTTGTTCAATTCTCTGTAGTCGATGCACATTCTCATGGCACCATCTTTCTTCTTGACAAACAGCACCGGAGCACCCCATGGTGAAATGCTCGGTCTGATAAATCCCTTTTCCAAAAGTTCTTCCAGTTGGGTCATCAGCTCTTTCATCTCAAGTGGCGCTAGCCGGTAAGGTGCTTTGGCAACGGGCTGGGCACCTGGCATTAAATCTATTTGGAATTCTGTCTCCCGATCAGGCGGCAATCCGGGCAGTTCCTCAGGGAACACTTCCGGATAATGGCACACCACGGGTACTTCGCTTAACTCTTTTACTTTTACGTCTTTATCGATCACGTACGCCAAGTAGGCCTCACACCCACGCCTCATATACTTTTCTGCTTTCATTTGTGAGATTACATTAGTCAACGGAATGTCTCGTTCCCCATAAATTACGACCTCGCTGCCGTCAGGAGCGTTGAGCTGAATCACTTTTCGTTTACACATAATCCGAGCTTCATTGGCAGATAACCAATCCATTCCCAGTACTACATCGAATCCTCCCAAGGCTATAACGAATAATCTAACCGGAAATCTATGGCCCTCTATCTTTATGGTAAGATCGTCTACCAACTCTACCACTTTAGTGTTTCTACCCACTGCAGTCTCAACATTAAAGGCTCTTTCTATCTTGGAAGTTTTGTATTTCAGTCTTTTACAGAACGAGGAGGATATAAAACTTTTACTAGCACCTGAATCAAACAGAACAGAAACAAAGGTGTGGCCAAGGATGAACGTACCTGACACCACGTTGGGATCTCCCCTTGCTTCCTCCTGTGTCAGGGCATAGGCTCTGGTTCTTGCTCCCCCTTTCTCAGCCTCCTTTGCCTTCTCATTGTTTGTTGTTCTTGGTTTACGGCAATCCTTGGAGAAATGTCCTGATCCACCACAGTTGTGGCACTTTCTATTGTTTGCAGAACCGGGAGCGTTGGGACATTCACGAGAGATGTGCCCGGTCTTGCCACAACGGTAACATATGTTCAACCCATACTTGCACTCCCCAAGATGTGGCCTATCACATTTGCTACAGTTGACCCTTTCCTCCGGTCTTGGCTTCTTACTTTTTGAGGCAGACCAATCCCCGCCCGAGCGCTTAGTGGCGTTAGACCATTTCTTTTGAGTTTCAGCGGGGGTTACGCCTTCTGCGGCCACATCATCAAAAATCTTTCCACTCATAGCCACCACCGAGTCAAAGTCTCCAGGGGTGTTGGCATTAATGATTGTGCGAACTCTTGGAGGTAGCTTCTGGATATAGCATTTAATCCTTCTTTCTTCTGTGTTCACCAAGTGGGGAACCAGCTGAGTTAACTCATTAAACCTGGAGGTGAACTGTCGATGAGTCAGGCTACCAGCCTTGAGTTCCACGAAGGCTTCTTCCATCTTATCAATCTCATTTTGGGGACAGAACTTCTGAATAACCAGTGTTTTTAGATCTTCCCACTTCATTCTATCAATATCCCTTTCAGACTTAGCTTTCTTCACATTCTCCCACCAGCTCAGTGCCTCGAAGGCGAAAGAATGAGCGGCAAACCCTACCGCTTGGTCAGCACGGCATTCACTCATCTTAATGACTGCAGTCATGCAGTCAATCCAGTAGTATGCGGCAATAGCATCTTTCTTCCCATCAAAAGTTGGCGGATCACAATTTCGAAAGGACTTGTAGTCGCATCCGCGTTTCTCTTCATAGTCAGAGTCCTCACCTTCAGACTCAGGTTCGATCATATTTCTATCTTCGGCCCGTAAGCCCCTTTCTCTCTCCCCTTCCACAGTCTTCAGGGCTTCAGCGAGTACTGCAGGTAGAGTATTCTTCAGAACTGCAGCCACTTCGTCGGCTATCGCTTTCCTGACAATTGGCTCCAAAACTAAGCCTTCTTCATCCTGTGCTCCGGGGTTACTCGGAGCATCCTCATTAGTAGTATGGATCGACACCGACCCATGAACAGAGGGTTCACTTTCTTCTATTTCAACCCGGTTGACACGGGGCCTGCCCCTACGTCCCGTACCGGCTCCCCCCTTTGCACCTTTCCTTCCAGCCATGACGTTTTCTCACTGCGAACAAGGAGATACTCATGTTATCCTGATAGGTAATTATTTAGAACACCTTGAGTAATGTAAATTACTAATTACAGAGACCGGTATGAAATTACTAATTTACTTTACTTCCTGGGTTCTGAACATTCCCCGTCAGAGTGACGTTTGTACTCAAGTCCAGAGTTTCTACATCAAGGCACCTTCGCTCTACTTTCTATTCTAAGGTATTTGGTGTCTATGTTTCTAGACTAGGACATGGACTACCTTACTATTCTAAGGCCCTTTACTGTTTACTGTTTCTACAGTCACTAATTACTAAGGCCTTACTGTTCTCCTTTCGTGGCTTGGCTGTTCTGACTGACATCCCATTCTTCTGTCCCATTCTCAGTTCAAGTTCAGACATTTTGGCGAATGTCCGAATCTCTCAAACTATGGCTCTGATACCAACTTGAAAGGACCCAAACCGGGTACCTCTCACAGTTGGCAAACATTGCATATACATTGTTCTTAAACTTTGAATCAAACATTAAACTAACAGCGGAAGTCTTTACAAAATTCAGAGTCAATTAAAACTTAAAATTTAAACATAGTTCAACAATCTAAAACTAGCAAATGGGGATGTCAGTCTTCATCAGCAGCAGCCATCCAGCCATTCACTCCTAAGCCCTCGCGGCATCATTTCTTTTCCTTTCCTTTGCTACCTGATGTGCATACTAAAATAGTCAGCTAACGCTGGTGAGTTCAAGTTTTCTTTAGCTTTATATATATATATATAAAAAGGATTTTCCCTTTTAAATATACGTATTATATTATACACGTAATACAATAAAATCTTTCTTTATTCTTTAACTACATACACATTAAAATATGTCTTCCTTCTTTAAAATACATACGTATAAAAATCTTTCTTTCTTCTTCTATATTCATACGTATTTACTTTGTACTCTTTTCTTTAAGTCATACATTAATGTCTACAATCTGTTCTGTGCCCCCGAGCGGGCTTCTTCGTTCTTACTTCCCGAAGGAACTCTTTCTCGCGGTTATTGTTCCCTAAGGCTCAACGTCCAAAGGCCGATAACCGACTTTCTGTGCCCCCAAGCGGGCTTCTTCATTCTTTCTTAGCGACCGTCGCCGCTAGAGTAACCGTCGTTACTCATCTTAACCAGTTGCAACATCCTCGTTACAATGCCCTGCCGAGCACTGTCCCGATTTCTCTCATGGTACATCATGGACTTGTCCATGACGCAACATCGGCTTCGGGTAGCACTAGTCTCAAGGACTATACTACTACCTCAAGACTTGCTACTATGCTTAGAGTAGCACTAGCCTCTAGGACTACGCTACTACTCCAAGTCTTTCATCGTATAAGCATACTCTTACAGATTAGACAATGTATTTGACTTATTATTCTTCTCTTCGTTTATAAAACATATAGTTAAGTAAACCATTCTTTCTTCTCTTTCTCTTGTTTATAACACATATAGTTAAATAACCCATTCTTTCTTCTCTTTCTCTTGTTTATAAAACATATAGTTAAATAATCCATTCTTTCTTCTCTTTCTCTTGTTTATAAAACATATAGTTAAATAAACCATTCTTCTTTCTTTCTTTCTTTCAAAACGTTCGGTTTAACAACCGTTATCTTTCTTCCTGTCAAAACATTCGGTTTAACAACCGTTATCTTTCTTTCTTACAAAACGTTTAATTAAATAATATACATTTATTTATAAACGTCTAATTCTTGAGTATGCACACCACCCTAAAACAGTAAAATAGGGATCTTGAACTCACCTGATGGGTGGTCTCAGAAATGCTCTCAATTGGTCACTGAGCGTCACTAGGGTTACTCACGATCTGTATAATAAAGTTATATGCATAAGGTATTGCTCCTAAATGACACTAGACATTACTAAGTATAAACCCCGTAGTTTCGAGTCATACCCTTTCTATCGAAACTAGGTAGTTTCAAGTCATACTTTGCCTATCGAAACTAGGTAGTTTCGAGTCATACTTTGTCTATCGAAACTATGTAGTTTCGAGTTATACTTTTGTCTATCGAAACTATGTAGTTTCGAGTGGTACTCTGTCTATCGAAACTATGTAGTTTCGAGTCATACTTTGCCTATCGAAACTATGTAGTTTCGAGTGGTGACTTGTGTAAAATCTTAGTAGTTTAAGTTTAGGGTCTGTATCGAAACTATGTAGTTTCGATGGGTCTGCTACAATCGAAACTCGGTAGTTTCGAGTCATACTTTGTCTATCGAAACTATGTAGTTTCGATGACTCAGTCATCTTCCCCAAACAGAAACCCTAGATCTGGCCATTTATTCTAATCGATCAAGCTTTGAACTTTTTACGTTCGAAACGTTCCTTTACTTCCCATGAACCCAAATATGTGGTTGGTTTCAAGTTTCACACGTAAAATCTACCTCTTCACTCGATTTTTACCCTTTAACCCGAAAGTTACAAAAACTCAGATTTAGGTATAGCGATTACCTGTTACTGCTTCTTTCCTGTTTCTTTATGCTCCAGAGGTAGTGAGCAACAAATCTTCGAGACTTTGAGCTTGATCCCGATCTTTCTCTCTCTAGACTGAGCTCTCTCTTTCTCTTTCTAGTCTTGCGCAAATGAGAGGATGGGGAGAGGCTGTGTGCAGATGTAGAAGGGTTTCCTTCTAATATCGGCCCATGGGCCGAAATCTGGGCCAAGCCCACTTGTTCTTTTCCTTTTTATTTACTTTCTATTATTTGGGATGTTACAATATGTAAACATATATTTTTAGACAAACTAGTCAACATGTTTCCATATTTTGTAAAAACTCATATTTATTCGAAACGACCAAAAAATATATATTTTCAAAGTAACCACGTATCCTTTTAAAACTATGTGATTTTACAATACATGTTTCATATAATTTACGTCTTTAATCTCTAAATATTTGAATTTATTTTATATATATTTCTAAGCATTTGTAACAATATACATGTTATGGATACGTATACAAATATAGTTTCATGTTCAATATCACAATATTAGTAGATCTATATATTTTCCATGTTTTAGATGATTAAATCTCATATTCTTTCAAGATCTAAACATTAAGTAACTCCTACTTAAACATAGCAACCTTTATAAGCAAAACACCTACATATATACATGTATATATATATATATATATATACCTACGGCATGCACACACACACATTTACATGTTTTAACTTCTAGATCTAGTTCCTTTTTCCTTGTTTGAAAGTCATGTAAAACCATTTCCTTGTTAGGTGAACAACATGCATCTCTTTACCATAAATCAAAGAAAATAATAAATATGTAGGGCATGTTCTTACCACTAGCCAAGCTAGGGTAGATCTCATAAATGGAAGACGATTTAGATGAAGGAAAGTGATGATTTCTTGGATCTCTAGCCAAATCCTCTTGAGACTTCACTTGTAGGCTTCCAAGAACATCAAAGATAGATGATTTTTAAGCTAGAAATGGTATGATCTTCCAAGGAATTCGATGGAGTGTGTGTGTTGGTGTGTGCCGAGTATGAGAGAGAGATAGATAGAGGATTGAGAAATGATCTTGTGGTAGGTTTATGCACATATATACTTGCAGTTTGAGTGTGGTGTTAAACATAATCATCATCATTTGACAAGTGACCTTGGAGTGGAGTATTGGGTAAGAGATGATGATTATATGGTTGGTGTGATGGATTTGATCATAGCTTGTATCTTACTTTAATGGGTATGGCTTGTATGACAACACACCCTGATATTAATGGTGTAAGAGATTTGGTGGTGTAGTGGGTGGCTCTACCAACTTTCGGCCAAACCAAGGGTTGGGTGTTGTCCAATTACTAGTTACCTCTCAATTATTAGTTAGATAGGTTTTGGATGGTGTAAACCCGGTAGGTGCTCTCGTGATATAACACCCGTTTTATGATCTTTAATTATTAAAAAGTTCTACTTTTTGTCTAGCATTACTAGTTTTAAAATTTGCTAGTGAGTCCCCACATAGTTAATAACTTAACTACTTTATGTATGTTCACACATAAATAATATATTAGGAACCGTGTAAATAAAAGTCTTGTATCAATATTTATAGATTAATGCTACCAATATATATTTTGTATAAAATAAATGTACTTCTAGACTTTACTTGTAAAAAATTTGTTAATCACTAATGACCATACACTGTGAGTAATAACTGTTCATGACCTAGTAATTCTTATAATTACTAAAATATGATATGTGTTTCTTTGCTAGTCTCCTTGACAATAGTTTGTCAAAATAATAATTCAGGAAATATAAAATATGAACGTGCTAACATGAATATGGATATTGACCTGGAATACTTGGTGTCACATTCTCCCCATGTTAAAAAGAAATTCGTCCCGAAATTCATTCGTTGTTATCTTGCAATGATGCATTCGTGAACAAGGACTCGTACAAGGTTTTCATTTGATTCTTCGTGTTCCCATGTATACTCAGGGTCACGCTTCAAGTTCTTGCATACCTTAACCAATTCCATATGATCACGCCTTGTTCCCTGAAATAGGTCCCTTAACAGAGTGTGGGTTGTCACCTATGTGAGTTTCGTCAGGTGGTATGATTAGTGTTCGTCTTGACCTCACTTCTTCAGATCGGACACATGAACGTATCATGTATATTGCTTAGTTCTTGTGACAACTTAGTCTTGTAGGCTACAGGGCCAACTTTAGCCCGTATTAACAGTCTCCATTATCTATGGTTATGTTTGCTACGATTGCCAAACCTGGCAATTCCTTTCCAAGGCGAGACTTTAACAAAACTCAGTCTCCAACTTGAAATTCTAATGGCTTTCGTCTGTTGTTACCACACCTCTTTTGTCTATCGTGAACGGCTTTCAGACGATCTTTAATTTCGAAGATCTTGTCGGTGGTTTCCTTACCAATCTCAGGACTAGTCAAATGCTTGTCGCCAACCTTCGCCCAACATAGCAATGAGCGATATTTTCGACCATACAAAGCCTCAATGGGGTGGCTTTAATGCTGGTATGGTGGTTGTTATTATATGAAAACTCAGCCAACGGTAATTAAGTATCCCAATTTCCTCCGAAATCGATTACACACACATGGAGCATATCTTCTAAAGTTTGAATGGTCCTTTCACTTTGACCATCTGTTTGTGGGTGATACGCTGTGCTCCGGTCAAGGCGTGTGCCCAAGGCTTCTTGCAATAATTGCTAGATTCTTGACACGAATCGGTTGTCTCTATCAAAGATAATAGAGGCTGGCACACCATACCTAGCAACAATTTCCTTGATTTATAGCATTGAAAGTTTCTCGGTTTTATTTGTTTCTATGATTGAGTAAACTTCATCAAACGATTGATGATTACCCATATAGCATTATAATCGCTAGATGTTCTGGGTATTTTCGTAATGAAATCCACTGAAATCTATTCCCATTTCCACTGAGGAATCTCAGGTTTTTGTGATCACCTTGGTGATTCCTGACATTCTGCCTATATTGTCAGACATCTACCAACACAAATAGCAATTTCTCCTTTCATGTTCGGCCATCAATAGAGTTTCTTGAGATATTTATACATTTTATCCGATCCTAGGTGAATGTAGTACTTGAGCTTATGGACTACATCCATAACCACACACGTAGGTTACCAGTTCTTGATACCTAAATTCTATCTGCATCATCCAACTTAGTCTCCAATCGTTTGATTTCCATCTACTTGGTGGTCGGTATTTGAAAGTAAGGCAAATACTTCTCCGACTACCGATATTAGATGTGTAAGAACCCCTAATTTGATTACCCTCATTATGGTGAAATTGTGTGATACTCATTCATGGTAATGAAAGAAAATGGTGCATGAGAATCTTGAATGTATGCCGACACATACCCTCTATTCATCTACGCATTATGATGCACCACAGCCAGATCTCTATAGATTCTTTGAAAGGAATTACTCGACGAGGTGTTCAAGTTTTAGTTGAACATTGGGTAGTAATAATACAATATGGAAATGAAAATTTATGGTTGTCCCTCTTATGCTTTTCGAAAGCATTTTCTCGGACTAAGACTTTAGTCTTATTTCAGGTTTCGTGTTATCCAGGATCTTCCTTTCTAGGTGTCATAATGGATCTAAGATTTTGAGGTTCCCTGTGAGCTCTCACTAGCAAAGGTCGAGTCTAATCACCACTTCACCCTTTGCTTGCACTATCTTTCCGCGGTAGACTAGCATTTGGGTTGTATTATCCTAATATGTAAGCTCATGACTTGACTACCATACCCTCGAGGTATGTAAACCATATGAAGTTCCATGTTTGTTTTGAATGTTCACATTCCGTCTAGGTGAGGAAATGAACAGTGAGACTGTGAGAATGGACTCATAGATTTAGTGTTTTCCCAACATGGGCTTTGTCAACCTATCAAGTTGGCCGAAAGGGTTTGGGAGTTTTACAATTGCCAACTATTAGTCATTAAGTGTGTATGCACTTCCCTGGTGTCTAAATGGTACTTTAGTGACTTACCATTACGTATTCCACTCATACCGGTCATAGCCTCAAAGTCCTTAGTACAAGGATAAAACTAAGAGTGTTAAACATCAAAATTTTTGTACTTTTCCATGAGCCTACGTTAACAAGTTGTTTCTTAACAATAGGTGCCCTAGAGCTCCATAATTATAGAAAATTGTGAGTGAAAGATGTGATCAAGCCTCTCCTCTAGGCTGAAGTTTGGGATCCAGCCAACATGATGATCCATGGGGAAGTGCGGGTACAAAAGGGTATAAAATTTTTCCTTCTCGGATCTTTGTGGACAGTGGTCTGTTGTGAACACTTTTGCTTACGTCCCTTATGCATATCATGAACTAACGAGATTAGCAAGAAATCCCACATTTGGGACACTTTTTTAAGAGTTTTATATGTCGTTCTTCTGTTAGTTTGATAATTGTCGTTAGTCCATACTTATGTTTCTTTGGCATTCGCTTGAGCGTAAATCAAGGCTTACTCATCTCCGGAAGAATAGTCGGACTTAAAGGTGTACTGAATGTCAAAGGTTGTGAGAACAACCCTGTTTGATAAATATTCTGACAGGTCGTATTACCTACTTGTCTCATGTCGGGCTTCCATAATACCCCATAGGTGTCATGTGTATGCTGGTCAGAATAATTTTCTGCCCCGTTACAACAGTTAATGCATCACACACCTGACGTAAATTTCAAGTAATTGTGAGACTCAATTATACGATGGATCCTGAGATTATGCTATAATCTCCCACAATAATTGTGCAATTATTGTAAGTGTTGGCTGTGGTAACGCTCAATTCGAAGCCTTCGCGATCGATATAATCTCAAAGGATGAATGCGTGAAGATCTTCGTCGTTCAAGATCCACCAAGGATTGGTTGAATTCGATTTGAATTTCTCTTGTTCCTCCAGAACTGTGAGAATGCTTTGCGAACATCTAATTGAGAAGTCAGATTTGTTAAGATCCAATCCTTAATCAAGTGACTGAGAATATGGGTTGATCATTAGCTTGGACAGCAAGACTCACTAAAGTTCTCATGCACTGCAAATTATGATTTCGTGTGCACCCGCAATGATAATTTACATTGCATGGTCCCTATAGTGTTTCTTCTATCCCAAGCTTTTAGTCAAAAGGGATTTGAAATATTCATTAGATCGTGTTTGCACACCTGTGGAGGAGTGTGTATTGTTCTATAGGATTACTTTTAATTATGTGTACCAATACTCATGAATCTGCCTACTATTGTTGTTGCCGGATGAGGTTAATGGCAGAGAGGCACCACCAATGTCTCTCAAAATAAAATGTATATGGTGGAAGTCAGGCACCATGTGTAGGGCAGAGATCCTCAAATGAGTGTCGAGCAACTCATGCTCCAAGTCTGTATGTACGCATGGATCCACATGATCCTGATGAATGTCTGGGTCTCCTGACCCGTGGAGTTCTCTTCTATTTAGTCCTGCTTATTCACCTCAGGTTCCCTTATGTCTAGGCAATCATGTCTGTCATATCTCATAGGGAAAGTCTAGGCATCCCATCCGGCAACTCACGAAGGAGAGTATTTATATCGCACATATGTCAGAAAGAAAGTTGCCTCCACGGCTGGAGTATTTGTAGGTGTGGTGCAGGTATAGGTACAGGTTCGGCTTATTGTGATGCTAAGATCGGTGACTGACGATTACTACCGTCGTCGCCCAAGTTCAGTTCATAACTCGATCTTCTTAGGGTTACATTGTGCTGAGTACCCGTCATCCTTGATTCGTAATCCGAATAGTGACACTTTGTTGAGAAACATCATATGTGTCTATTTGTACATGCTAAGCATTCGTTACATGAGCCATGTAATTGTATTAAGTATTAGTGTAG
This sequence comes from Smallanthus sonchifolius, assembly GCA_023525975.1. Lineage (NCBI taxonomy): Eukaryota > Viridiplantae > Streptophyta > Magnoliopsida > Asterales > Asteraceae > Smallanthus > Smallanthus sonchifolius. Next base: position 53,659,485 of record CM042033.1, on the reverse strand, counting down.
CTAATGATACCCTAGTGTAACTCCATACACTAATAGTCTACACAAGTTGTTCGGCCACGGTTGTAATTTCTATACTCATGTCGTATATGTTCTTAATGCAATGTAAGTCTTAGAACTATTGGTCCCTGAATGAGTCTGGTTAGAGGCTAAGTGTCACTAAAGAAACCTAATTCGCTAAAACCATTGGCTCTGATACCAATCTGTCACACCCCCAAATTTATTTACTTAATAAATAAATAAAGGTTTCAACGATTGGTTCATTACACAATAATAGCTGTAATATTGATTTCTAAGACTTGAGTACATACACAATTACTAAGACTAAGTAATAAAATGATCTAAGTTCTTCTAGATCAACGATAGACTTGAGACTTGATAATCTATGCCCTTCGAGCTAGACGTAACCATTCTCACGTCCTCTGCGGACAGCCCAATCTACCAACTCTTCACGAGAATGAAAATTCTGCAACAACAGTACGGTTAAAGTTAAGCAACAACAAACTATATGTAAGTATATATATGTAGGAATGTTATACCTGGTCAGTTTTATACGACATGGTTGTATTGGTTTATTCCTCATACCCGGACTCGTTAGTCGGTTGTGTCGGGTAACAGGGTTCACCGTATACGAAATCATTAATGTGTTGTGTCGGCTAAGAGAGTTCACCATATACGAAATCGCTAGTGGGTTGTGTCATGCAAAAGGGTTCACCGTATACGAACTCGTTAGTGTGTTGTGTAGGGTAAGAGGGTTCACCATATACGAACTCGGGATTGCTTAGTGGCTCGTTCAAATCTAGAAGCCTTACCTGGTTATTAGAATGAACGTCGGATAAGACCTCCTTCTGATTCACATCTACCGGCCATGTCCTGTACCCAGCATGAACGCCAGAATTTTTCGGGTTGTTTTCCGGTGACTCGTTAGAATATACGTGAAAACCATAGTTACCATCCCACCACCAAGACATGGTTATAATTTTTGAGCTATTACGATGGAAATTTTTTTTAAACGTATCGTTCAAATGAAAAAGAAGATGGTTAAATATAAAATTTTTTGAGCTATACGCATCGTATAGCCCAATACGATACAGTTTAGGGTACGATGTATCTTCTGCACCTAGTCAATCATCACATCACTATACGCCTATACACCTCGTATCCCAATACGATGAGGTTTAGGGTACGAGGTATCTTCTGAAACTAGTCAACCATCACATCACTATACGCCACGTATAACAATATACGCAACGTATAGAGATGTGATGGTTGACTAGTTGCAGAAGGTACCTCGTACCCTAAACCGCGTCGTATTGCCTTATACGATGCGTATAGGGGTTAGGAATGACCAGGTGTACGATATCGTCTGGCGTTGGAAATTGTGAAGCCCCTATACGCCTCGTATTGACCTATACGAGTCGTATAGCTCCGTGTCTTGTTAGCAACACCTGTGTCTTATTAGTAGTCCCCTAATTTATATACTCCATTAATGGATCTATGTGTATTTTGAATAAAATATATAATGAATTTTAGTTTCTCTTAAAACCACTTGTTCTTCTAAAACTAAACTATATTATTTTCTAACATTCTTATTCTTCTAATAAATCTTTATTATCACCTTTTATTTTACTTTGTATAGATGTGAATTTATAATTTATAACGAGGTTTGGAAACCCATGTGCTATGGCCTATGCGGGAGGTGTTGAAACTTATAAGGCTATTTACCTCGCGAAAAAAAGTTCAAAACGTTGATAAAAATAGGCACGTTAAAATGGCAAATCCGAAATTTTATAAAGACAAAATTACAGAAAACGTCCTTTACGTTTATATGTACTTGCAGGTTTCATCCTTTATTTTTAAAAATCACGTTGAACATCCTTTAGTTTTAAGATTTGTCACAGTTTTCGACCTTTAACCTAAATAATCTGTTAATTTTCTTAAAAATGGCCAAACTACCCTTTTTAATAAAAAAAATAAAATTGACCAAAAAATGTCGGGTGTTACAACTTTACTCCATCTTTCACTTTTTTTATTTTTAAATACAAATAATATAATATAATAAAAAAATATAATTATTTTCAAAAAATAAACAAAATAAGAATATTAATTACTAAACAAATAAAAAATATAATTAACTTTAAAACAATACATTACATAAATGAAAAATACAAAGATAAGACTTATATTAATTAAAAACTTTAAAACCATTACATAATAATAAAAAAATTTCTAGGCTTCCTCTTTGCCGGGTGATTCTCGAATTATGTCGATATGTTGCACCAAATGCATGCGAAGAGTGTCGTATGTTTTTCTGTTATGTAACTCCCGAATACTAGCTTCATTTTGTTGGTCATTTCTTCAAAAGGCGGTTGAATATCGTATTCATCATATTGACAAATTGTCTGGCCTTCGTCTTATAGAATCATATTATGTAATATGATCCACACATATATTGTCGACCTTATTTTTTTTTGGTGACCATGCACCGATGTTATATTATGTAACACCGTTTCTTGATGACACCAAATGCTCATTCCACATCCTTCCTTGCTACTTCTTGAGCTCGTTTGAACTTTCTTCGATCATCAATTAGTGAACATGTGAATGATTTCCCAAATAAATACTAGTCAAGATATATTCCATTAGCAAAATAATACCTATGCTTATACTCCACTCCTCCAAGTTCAAACGAAGACTCGGCTGTTACTCCATTGATGATGTCGTTGAATAACGGCGACTAGTCAAGATCATGTGACATCACTGCTTCTAACATTATCATCAGGTGTGGATGATCACCTGACATGTATTGACCTCGTCATGTGTTAGGGCGATTTGCCCACTCCCAATGCATGCAAATAATGCTACCAAGCATTTCGGAAAAGCAGTATTTGGCTTCATGCGCATCATACAATTGTTGAATGCACTCCATCTTGGTTTGCGTAATTTGTTTTTTCCTAGAGCTTTATCATGACACCTTTATAAGATTTATAAAGACAATCCCGTGATGTTTTCTCAGACATATTCAAATACTCATCAAATGAGTCGGAGGAGGTGTCATATGCTAGTTAACGGATGGTCCAATTTTGGACTGGCAAACCTAGCGGTACCCGGCCGAACCGGTTGATCTGGTCCGATTTTAATAACCTTGGTATTCCTTATCCCACATCGGCTACAGCTCGGTTCAAGCTAACTCGGTTCGACCATTGACTATAAATTGGAACACCGGTAATTATTGATACGACACAACCATGGTTCAGGCCATCCCGGCCCGACCGCTAACTGGCATTAACCGACTCAATGTTCATAACCGATAATAATGGGTTCTTCTTCTTGAGTACTTCAACTTAAGTTAAAGTTTTCAGCTCAAGTTAAATTCTTTTGCCTAAGTTAAATTTTTTGTTATTAATCGAAAACCGAACTGACCCGACCCAATGTTTATAACCGATTAACCAAAACCGAAATAATCAAAACCGATCAGTTTTTGAAATACCTTAACCCAAAATTTTGGTTATGGTTATGGCTCAAAACCGAACCGAACCGCCCTATGCACACCCCTAAAATCACCAACCTAAGTGTTGTGTTCCACGCCACATTACGCGGACACCCCACTAGTTTATTATAATAAGGATTATCATCAAAAATCAAATTAACTATTTCCTAATTGTCAAATAAAATCAAATTGAGAAAGAATCTAGGTGCATGTTTAGTATTTTTTATAATTTGTCGGTGTCTATTTTGTTTTTTTTTTCTTTTTTATAAATATTTAGATAATTAAAATCTTATTCTAAGTTCTTTTCTTAGATTATAATACTTAAAAATAAGGAAATACATTTTCTGTTTCTTTTTATATTTTGTTTCTCATAACTTCTATAGTTGTATGTTAGAGTTTTTTCGGTTAGACATTGAGATTGTTCATGCTTTTTTTTTTATCTATATCTATACTACTATATAAAGCATATCAAGTGAGCAAAGTTGTAATTTCACTAAAATTTTAAAACACTTAGAAAAAGAGTTGTTGCATTTGGTACAAGTGTTGATACATAAATCTATACCACATTTACAATTTTGTCCCTAAACAAAAACTATAGAAAATGTCCATATCCCACATCGGTTGTGTAGAAAAACCAAAACAGTGTCTAACTCTTATATAAGGAGCCCTTTGCCCAAAGTTAAAAAAGAAAGAGTTATGTTTCACGTGCATTTCTTATATGCCATTAAACATAAAACCAAATTAGTAAATGTCTTTTTGGTTTTTGAACCGGCTATACCGGCAAAAGTCTTTTTAAATCATTTATTAAGTATAGATAACCTACTACTATTATTATTATTATTATTATTATTATCTATATCTATATTTTAGATGGACAATTTGATCATTTCCTCAAAAGTTTAAGACACTTAAAATCTATGTTAATACATTTTGTACAAGTATTGATACATAAATCTATACTACATTTTACAATTTTGTCCCTAAACCAAATGTTCATATGCCACATCAGATGTGTAGAAAAACCAAAGTAGTGTCCAACTCCTATATAAGGAGCCATTTGCTCAAAGTTAAAAGAGAAGAAGTTGTGTTTCACGCGCATGCCTTTTTCTATGCCATTAAACATAAAACAAATTTGGTATAAGTCTTTTTGGTTTTTGAACCGGCCGTACAGGCAAAAGTCTTTTTAAATCATTGGTTAGCACATTAAGTGAGGGTTAACCAAAGATACAGAGTCTTACACAATTTTATACCCCTGCCGCTGCGCGCGAGTCTCACACACAAGTATTAATAAGCTATGAGCCTTGCTCACGTGAAGCTCTCGTCTCACGCCTAGTGCCTCACGTATCGGCGTTTAGGACCTAAGCGTCTCGGTATGATTCGCACTAACCAAGACGATATCATCATACCAAATATCACCAAACACCGATTTAAGGTAACATACTCTAATCCTATTTCAATTCTTTGACCAACTTTCAACTTGTGACCAGTTTCTGAATAATTTTATCAAAATTGTCACCTCAATGATATAAATATATATCAAAATTTGAGGGGTTAATAGAGAGCCATTTTCAAGGGTTTGAAGAAGCAGGCATAAGTTGAAAAAATAAAAGATGGTCATACTCCCAACACTTTGAGGGGTAGGAGATCTTTGACAGTTGATTCAAGTCCAATAACTTCAACCACTTGTGTTTACCAAACCAACTGTTGAATTGTCATCACTTGCAGATTTCATGACACCACGCCGATCAGTAAATTTTGCCAACTCCTTTGCAACTTCCATATCACCCTTCTTTTCCAAGTACTTAATGCTATCAATGTAACTTCATTTAAATTCCAATGATTATCATAACAAGAAATCGCCTTCTTCATTGCATCCACCGCTCTCTCCATCTCTCCATACTTCCAAAACGCGGTTGCCAGGCAATCCCACGTGCTTTTAGAAGGTTGTTTCCACATACCCACCAATCTCTCTACATAATCTTCGGCTTTCTTCCAATCACCCTTCTTACTATACCCATTGACCAAGACGTTGACCACCCAAAAGTCAAATGACGTCGCTTTAGATTCCCATTCGGTCAAAATCTTCTTTGCTCCTTCAATGTCGTCCAATTTCACTAGCGAGCTTGCCATATGGTGATACCCTTTGTTGTTCACTTTCCTCCATGTTTTTTTTATACAAATCCCATATACGATAAACATGATCTTTTTCAGCAAGATTAGCATACATGGTGAGAAGGATTTCATACGAAACCCCGTTGGTATTCTCATGGACAAGTTGTTCTGATTTCTTTAGCATTTCTAAATATTTTTCATTTTGACCAAAATTTAGGAACCCTTTTGCAGCAATGATGTAAACATGCCAATCGAGGGTCAGGTCAGCATTGGCTTCCATGTAACCAAGAAGATTCTCCATTGCTTTGATGTCAAAAGAAGCATATGCATTTAACAGAACGTAATAAGTTGTTCTGTGATAACGAATCCCTGTGTTTTCCATTTCTTCCATGAGTTTTAATAGCTTATCATGATTTCTGGTCTTGGAGTATAGATTTAGCATACTCTGGTAGGAAAGCGTAGTCATGTATCCTAATTGTCTCATCTTTGCCATGGTGGCTTCTGCTTTTTCTAAAGATTTCTTAAAAGCATAACAGTTTAAGAGAGTTCCATACACCTTGAAATTCTTTAAAGCGTCGGGGATGGTGTTGAAGAACTTCTCAGCCTGTTCTAGACCATCAACTCTTGAAATTAAATCCAAATGAATCGCGATGTTCCCAGATGATTGGTCGAGGTAACTTCTGTTGGTTATCCATTCAGAGAGCTGAAATCAGAAGTAGGAACTCAGGACCACTTCATCACAACTTTTAAAAAGTAAATTAAAAATATATACAAAGTGTCAATGTTAGTCATACATTCAGAGAGCTGAAATCAGAATATAAGTATCCAGGACATATTCATGGAAACATTTACAAACAAAATTAAATCAAGATTAGAAAGGTGATTTCTACAGAATATACCAAAATAAGAGGGGCAAACTGCAATAAATAACAACATAGGTATACATGAGATCAACATGGTTCTTGTAAAGGGATTCTTAAGATGGATAACCTTTCGAACCGTTTTCAAAAGTTAGATGATTTTGTGATGATGTTTGAAGTAAATCTGTAATTTGACCAATATAAAAAGGCAAATTGGATTTTTAATGATCCAAACTATGACCCGTTGAACAATAACATTCCATACTAACAATTTGATCAATAACACTCCTAACTTTCACTTTAGTTGTCAAGGGTAATCCCAATAGCATAATCATCATAGATTTATACTCGATTTGCACTTAATTTCAGCTCGATTTCCCTTGTAAGTTTCCCATTTCATTCATAATCATCACTGTGAGCAAAATTGAGTGAAAATCAAGTGTAAATCTTTGATAATTATGTTTTCGGGGTTGCCCTTGGCAACCAAAACGAAAGTAATTGGTTAAATTGTCGATATGGATTATTATCGGCTAATTCGTCATAGTTTAGATTATTAAAATCCAATTTACCATATAAAAATCATAAATGTTGAGTTTTTATATTTTCAATGTTACCAAGCTCAAGCAGGCATCTTTTAAGTTCAAAGCTAACATGGATTTGATGAATTAAACAACCACAAACAAAACTTTAGGTATACATGAGATCAAGTTCAATGCAGTGATCAAATTATCACCACCAAAATGACTCATACTAGGATTAATTAAATATGAACCAAATACTAACCTGAAGAGCTTGGGAGTATCGATTATGATTCCTGAAAACTTTGATCATGTTTTTGAGATCATCAGCTATGATATCATTACCTTCATGTACCCATTGATCTAGTATCGGAACAACTGAAGTCCGGGGCGTTAATTCCGCCGGTGAAATCCTCTTATACAGTCCGTTTAGATGTTGAATTGAAGGGGTTTGTTCGGTCGTTAAGGAAAATGAGGAATTGAATAAAACCCTAGAAAGGGGACTAGCATCTGACAGTAAAGAATTACAGGAGCGAAGAACTACCATGGTCTTTGACTGACTGAAATCCGAGGGTTTCTGAAAGCCAATACAGGACTCGGGATTTAGGGGTCTAGCTAATGAAGATTTAGAGTTAAATACATGCCCATTTTAATCCAAAAATTTTAATTTACATTCTCAGGATCTAGCAGAGATTTTGAGTTCTTTTTTATTCTCTAGTTTTAGGTTCTGTCATTCGATAGTAGATTGACAAATTGTTGGGGCGAGCTGGATTTGAACCATCGTAGACATATTATAAACGAATTTACAGTCCGTCCCCCGTTAACCACTCAGGCATCGACCCAATGCCTAATTCATTTTAGACGTTCCATAATCAACCTCATTTCGTCTCCCAGACATATTTGACAAATACATACCACTTGATCTAAAATATAAGGCCCCACTGAGTAGTCTATTAGAAAGACTTGACAAATATGGATCACTTGATAGAAAATCCTACTCCTATAGTTCTGAGTCTCCGCACACCCCTAGAGGGACTTGAACCCTCATTTTCTCCGTGAAATAGAGAGGTCGTAACGACTGGGATGTAAAAATACATCGGTAGGGGAGCGTTCCGCCGAGTGAAGCACCTGTGCGAGCGGTAGTGGACGAAGTGGAAGCGATTATGTCGGCTTGAGTAGCGCAAACATTGGTGAGAATCCAATGCCCCGAAAACCCAAGGGTTCCTTCGCAAGGTTCGTCCACGGAGGATGAGCCAGGGCCTAAGATCAGAGCGAAAGGCGTAGTCGATGGACAACATGTGAATATTCTTGTACTACCCCTTGTTGGTCCCGAGGGACGGAGGAGGCTAGGTTAGTCGAAAGATGGTTATCGGTTCAAGGACGTAAGGTGACCCTACTTTTTCATGGTAAGAAGGGGTAGAGAAAATGCTTTTTTATTCTAATAGTTTTATTTTCGTATCAATTATACTCAGACGTTTTATTCTAATAGTCAACACGCGAAGCTTAAAAAACACTTAGATACATCAAAATTTGATTTAGACAGATTCATACTTGGATACAATGCCTACGAAACAGTTTAAACTAGTGGAATCAATGAAGTATATACTTCATTGTCGTTCTCAAGTTCACCAGCGCCACCGGAACATTGGATGGTTATGCTTGAGACTGGTATCCTGATTGCAAATAAGTTTGGTGTGATCGTCCATTATTTGAGTAGTTGAGGCTGTATAACTTGCTTTCCTATTTGGAAAGGCCCGGAAGAATTTCACCACCATCAGATGATTACAATTGCACACGTGTATGATAACCATTATGTGAATGTACAATTAGAAGGAGAGCACCCTATGCCTTGCATTTCGGAGTGTTAGGTCCTTCACAGAGCCTCGTCTGCAGTTGGATGGCAAACCATGTATATGTAACGTCTAGAATTTTATAAAAAACTCCACCCTTGTAATCGCGATAAATCTTTTATACACATTGAGGATTAGTCGTTAAGTTTTACCTCATATTTTGTTTATGTTATCCACGATATTTATATAAAGTTATGAGTTAGTTTGTATTGATATGCACATGTTTTTTTTTTTGTTTTAGAAACTCAAGGGTCCATTTTTTAAAAATATCTTAAGATATTAGAGATTACATTGTAAAAAAGTTGTAATTTTAATTTTCATTATTACGTTTTACTTTATTAAAGATTGGTTGCATTTAATGAGAATGTGATGGTTAAATATTTGGTAATAATTAAAACATGGTTGGCCGTTCAAAAAACATTTGAAACATGCTTGTATTTATTGAGAATATTTCATTATTAGGAAAAAATTAATGAATGATTTCATTTATTAAGATCTTTTTATTATTTTTTTTTTGTAGAGTAGGGTGCAAATAGCAACACCCTACTAATTATATAAATACACTAGGTTTATAACCTAGTTTAATATGAATTAACATTTATCAATTATATAAAAAAATTAATATCCTATTGAAAAAAAACATTTTAAAAATTAACTTAACATACTTTATAATTGTCACTTCAAAATACATTTTTTAAAGACATATTTTAACGAGTGTATGTGTCAACAGATTACATTATATTTTATTTGACTCGTGTAATACACAGTTTTTAAATACATAAATTTTTTATTACTAAGTATATAATATTACATTTATTCAACCCGTATAATACTCGGGATTATAAGATAGTAATGTTATAAATCAGAATCCTTGGTTTGTTTTAGAATTTCTAGTTTGGAAAGTTTTGTCATTCCTCGTTAAATTCCGCACAGAAGAGTTGGTTTGTAAGAAACTAGTATTTGTATTCGTGCTTCGCTGCGAGAGCGTGCTCATTTTTTCCGCGCTTTAAGTGGCAAGATTCTGGTCATTATCGGTTTAGTTCGTCGAAAACGATAAAAAGCGAACACCGATACTGATTACGATAACATCAAAACACCACCAATCGCTCGTAAGCGATCGAGTTTCTTCCGGTAACACAACGTGGGAATGTAAAAAAACTGCGAATAAAAAACTGCCCCGTGGCAAAACCAGCCACCACAACCAATCACATAGAGACACTATTAACTCTATTTGTAAATGTATAGGGTATAAAATAATGTATGAGAGTTCAAGACAAATATAGAAAAATATAATATATTTGAGTTGAATAAATTATGATGCAACTTGTAAGCATATTTCAAAATTAGGTTTGTCACAATTTTTTTCATATTCAGAATTGGTAAATAAAAAATATTACCTTTAGATAGATAGAAGTCTCGTATATAATAATTCTATATGTTGAAATTCCAAAATATATCATACTTCAACTTTTTTTAGGGGGTGTTTGAATGTGCTTTTACAAATGACTTATTGACTTTTTGAAAAGCTAATAAGTCAATAAGTCATTTCCAAAAGCCAGGATTTCTTGGCTTTTGAAAATGACTTGACTTATTGGCTTTTTAAAAAAAAGTGCTAATTTTTTTGACTTTATCGACTTTTTGAAAAAGTCAATAACTCAATAAACATTTTCCCACCACACTACCAAACACCCTATTAGTGTGCTTGTAATATAAATTTTACCACAATAGTTATAAGAGTTCTGAAAACAAATTCCTTGTATTTAATTTCCTTTCACAATAGGCGGATCACAATGTATATCTGGAATGCATTTTACTTTTTTAATTTTCTCATGTATCTATCATATTTTCACGTGTTTATTTTATCCTATATTTCGAGTATTTTTCATAAGAATCATAATTTACATTAATATTCACGAAAACCCGGTTTTAAATAAAACTTGTATCGAAATATAGATAAAAATAAGCAAGTCTTAAAAATACTGACGTTAAGATAACACTAATTATATATACTACTAATTTACACAATTTTTTTTAATTTCGTTAAACAGTTTTTTAAAGTTTGCTTTCATTTTTCTGAACATCGTTTTATCTTTTCGTTAAACAATCGATTTCGCTTTTCTTAACATTCATTTTTATAACTACTTAACTTTTTCGTGATTTTCGAATATCGTCATGACATATTTTTTTTTATCTACATTTCGACATCGACCCGTCGCAACGCATGGTAACTATTTACGTGTTTGCGTATGTTAATTTAACAAAACCTTTAAAAGTTATTTTAAACATAATTTAAATATTTAATTTTTTAATACTTTAAATTATAGAGCACTAATCATTAATATGAGAACTAAAAAATAATGAAAACATAGGTAGTAATAATTTTATATCCATTAAAACATACCGACTATAGCATCCAATCTTTACTTCACGTGCACGTGGGTGACCCACATTTTCCACCAATTACACCGAAGTACTATTACATTTACCCCTCCCCTCTACACCCGGTGCAAATGCCCAGGTTCTTGCTTTTTCGTTTAAAGACATTTTAGCTTCTCATGAGTTACTGGAGGGTTCAGTGAGATACATCAAAGTCATGCAATCCATTATGCTTCTTTCTTGCTGGGCAATCTGGAATGCTAGAAACAATGCAGTTTTTAAAGGGAAGAAAGTGGTGCCTCACAACATTGTGGAGGAGGTGAAAGTTTTGGGTTACCTTTGGATCAAGAACAGAGCTAGAGATTTAGAGATTAATGGAAAAGTTTTGATTTTTTGTAATTTTCTGTTCTTGTTGTAGTTGCTGGCTAGCGCCTTGCTAGTGTTCTAGTGGTATGATATTAGCCTTTCCAAAAAAAAAAAAAATCTAATAACGTTGACTAAACAATTTCTATTAAGACCAATTATGGTCCTGGATATAACTCTAGATTCATGACAACTTCAAATTTATGATAATTTATAATGACTAAAGAAATAATGCCTTAAATCCTTGACTCCAAAATCAAATCATATTAATAACAGAACAATCTAAGTCAAAGTGAATTAGGAAGGATTAGCCCATAATTATACTAGAACAAACAACTAAACTATATAAGTACATAATTCATAATTGTTTGATGATCAATAACAAGAGAAAAGACCAAACCAAATCATTTTGGAGCCTCCAGCCTTGAATCATACTTGGAAATAGTATTGACATACCAATCACTTAGTGAAAAAGAATGTAAAAGCAGATAATGTGTATTCATCTTTTCACTAAACCAAGTTTTTCACCGTCGTATCGAATAGCTGCCAAACATTGTTAATGACAATTTTCATTGCTAATAGAAATTGTTAAAAAAAAACAATGGCAATGTGAAGCATACAAGTTTCTACTTCATGTGCTATGCAGAGCATGTATGACATTTACAAGAACCTAATACTAACTAAGAAATACCATACCGAGTTAACATCTACTAATCAGCATCAGCACGAAAGAAGCGAATCATCTTTACAGGTGACACGAGTTCCTGAAATAATAACATAACATTAGCCAGCTCACCTATAAACAAATAGAAATATGAAAACCTCAAATGTATAACCTAACCTGCAATGTTTCATCAGACTGAGGGGGAGGGAAACAAAAGCCCGTCGAGCAATTTTCCAACATTTCAGGGCATTTCATATATTCTCTGTGTCCATCACATGCTTTCATCTTATACTTGAACATCTAAAACAAATCCAGCAAACTATTATCAAATATATGCTATATACAATCAACTTCCATTTTTAATCTCCAATTTTAACATAAAATTGCAACATCATTCTCAACTAAGAAATTTATAGCTAAAACTGCTCATGTTATCTTTATAAATAAATTTATCAACTTCGTCCTCAAAAACCCACCATTTTTTTCATTCCAACTAATAGTCAATTACTCTCTATAAACTCTCGCTTCATTCAAATGCTGCAATATTCAGGAGATACTGTCTGTCCGTCCGTCCACCCACACACCCACCTACACACCCACGCATCCATCCACCCCATAGTTACCTAATACACGGTTCAGGAACGCAATTCGCTAGAGTTAACGTATTCGGTACGGAGAGGGGTAGGTTCATTTCGGTACGAACCGGTACGGTGTACCATGTAGTTCGGTTCGATTTACCCGAATGAAACATAAGTTCAAATACAATATAATACTTGCCAAATTCCAAATCTCAGTGTATTTCAAATATGAAACTACAATCTTCTAGTAGGATCAGCTCTTTACTTTTTAATTACATTTTTATTGAGTTAACTACAAGATAATACATTAAAGTTGAGGCATGTTCTAATTATATCCAGTCTTAGACTTAGTAAACATAAAGAGACCCAATTTTGCATGGGTTGGGGTTTGTGTGTTGGTTGTAATATCCAGGATTTTTCCAATGTATCTTTCCCTAAACCCGTGCACGTATTGAGCATTCAAATCTTAGAAACTTATTAAAAATACATTTTTTTAAATATTAAATATTAATTCAATTAGCAAAAAACAGTTATACTTGGTATATATATATATATAAGACAAATATATATATAGATGTACCTTATAAATAAAAATGTTTGAAATTCTTAAGACTTTATAAGTTTATAATTATATAAATAAAATAATTTATAAACTTATTTTTTTTATATACTTAAACATGTACGCTCTAAATCTTATTAATTATTTTATAAAAATTATAAAATAATAAAACCTATAAAACTTAGGTAGTTTTATAAATAAACATATTATTAAGTTATAAAAAGTCCAGGGACTAAACTGTCATTTTTGAAACTTGGTTTAAACCTAAAAGAAAAATCGTATTTTGTACATGAAATGATAAAAGCCTGAAACCTCAGGGACCATTTGCGCAATTACCCCATACCCCCGAGACTGAAACCAGTCTCAGGTTCGAGTCCCACAGAAACCGGTTTTCACCTCCGAATTCCCTAAAACGCATTTCCGGCCAGATACGATGCACCTCGATCTCCCACTCGCGCATGCGACCCGTCCTCAAGATGCAATAATGATCAATTTCGACCGAGGCTTCGCGTGGTGTTGGAATTAACTCCGATCGGCCCAACCGAAATCCTCTCAACCGTTCACGCATTGAATGCCAAATTTGCTATAAATATCGACCCCTACACCTCATAAGCATCATCCCGAAACAATCTAAACCTTCAATTCAGTCGTTCATCACCTGCATTGCCGTTTGAAAGATCGCGACAGCCGACGAGCCACCACAGCCCGTTCTCACTCATTTCGATATCATTTCAGGTAAATCAAATGTCCATTCTCTTCGTAATCATGTGTAGATCGAAAGCCCTCTGTTTAATTCCATTAACAGAGGGCAAATCGATGTGTAATTGGGAGAAATCGATTCTAGGGTTCTTGAGCAAATTAGGGACGATTTGGGAATAAACTTATCTATTTGATTTTCCTGTATTAAACCACCGAGACCCGTAGGCGGGGTGGTCAGCGTGTGCGTGTGTGTCTCGACCCGGTCAATGACCCGGGTTCGAGCCTGGGTAAACCAGTTTTTGCCCATTTCATTTTTTTTGCCTTTTTAAACAGATTATTAATCTTTTAATTATTTTTATAAATTCTGTAAAGTTTTTATAAACGTGAATATGAATTTTATTTACACTTTTATTTTCTGAAAACATTTTATTTAATTAATCTTAATTAAAACTTACAATAATAAATTTATTAAAATAGTTTTAAACATTTAAAAAGAATACTTCCGAAATTTATAAAACTTGGTCATTCAATAGAAATCGTTTTATAAAATTCGAAGCTTAATTCCTTATTCCTTTTTTTATATACAATAAACTTACTTTTGTTTAAAACTTTAATAAATTTTAAACTTATACATTTTATATAAACAAGAAATCCATTTGTTTATATAAATTTAAATCATAAGAAACTTTATTTAAGACATCTATAAACTCATAATTTTATTTAAACTTTAAACGTATAATTTAAATTTTATAAGAAGTTCTATTTAACATTTTGTAAACTTATAAATGCTCATTATTATTTAAACTTATAACCACATCCTAAACATTATTAAATTATAAATTGTTTTGTAAGATAAATACTCAATTCTTAAATACTTTAAATCTTGAATGATTTATAAATTATTCTTTTGGGATAATTATTTGTCCGTAGTAATTATTTATTCGTAAATAATTATTTATCCCTAGAACTCATTTATCCTTAAATAATTATTATTTATTCTTAATAATTATTTATTTTGAATAATTGTTATTGATCCTTAAGCATTATTCCTCTTTATATATCCTTCCAACTATATTATTAAGTTACTTAGAAAATTTCTTTAAATTATTATTACCTATTTTGAGTAATTAATAATGATAAAACATTTAAATTCTAATCTATAAATCTATTAAACTTTGACACACAAGTCTTGTATCATTCATTCAAAACCTTTATTTTAAACTTAATTTAAACTTCACAAACACGACCATTCCCATCTCCCATTGAAACCCTAGTCGAATCTTGAAATCCCAAATCATTGTCTTAGACTTATAGAAATAAACTTGAAACTTTAGACTTATATTCTTAGGCTTATCGTGAGGATATTCTCCCTTAAAGTCTTGCAAATACTTGTCCGTGTCGGATACTATTCATCATCCAAGTGAGTATACTTAGCCCCTTTTTCCTTTTATGCTTTTGGGGTGAAACATGTTCACAATTCTTAAACTTATACAATTCTTGTACAACTATGACTACGTGTTTATTCTTATGCTAAACTTGAGACTTGTATGCTTAGATTAAACTTAAAACTAGCACATTCATTAGCTTTGATCAAGCCGATAGTAACAATGATAGATCTATTGCATTTGACCAATCCACCTTGATTGATTGACCCCTTCGGGGGAGAGCCCTTGGTGTTTGTTACTACATTAAACTTTAAACTTGAGACTTATAAGGGTAACCTGCGGGTTATGCCTAAACTTGGTCGGAGGGTTGATGTGCACAATGTCTAACATGCTTGTTTTCTCATACTTACATTATAGAATGCATGAATAATAGTGAATTGTAATACTTTTCAAATACTTGTTATACTTTGTCAAAACCTTTGTATCTCACCAACTATTTTGTAGTTGACAGATTCTTTCACATGTTTCAGGTTCTATATCATGAGGCTTATCTGTGATCACATAGGATGCTTTTGGACTTAGTCTACTTATAAATTAAATGTTGTATTCGTATCATTCTTCCTTGTATTGAATATTAAATTATTCATTAATGAAATATCGAAACTTTAATAGTCAACCTTGTGCTATTGAACAACCGCGTCCGCCCCGACGTATAATCCGCCGTCGGTTGGGGTGTGACAGATTGGTATCAGAGCCTTGGTTATAAGGAATTAGGTTATTAGACACATGACCTAGACTATAACTTAGGAGACCCAAACATGAGTTATCTCATGTCCTCTACTAGGAATTCTCTCCTCATTCTATTCTTAAATCTTATACGTGATCGCTTGGAGATTCTACGATTCTACTTACCTACGTACTACAAGAGACTACTACATCGAGGACACGTTCTTAGGCTTCAAGCCTAATCCACCACTAAACTCTCGTCAAGAATATTTAAGTTCTAGATAATGTGTGAGAACTTGTGCGGACCGGAAGGGTGGATACCTGTATTCTGGGAAATTCTGTCAAGGAAAGCATTTCGTATAAATCCAAATCAACCGTTGGACCCGTATGCTTTCCTGGGAATTCTTTGGATGAGTATCCACTTATAGGAATGCACGACTTCTCTAAACATTAGTGAGCTTAGATCTCTCTTGATATGTCAAAGTACTCGCTTAGTGATATGCACTAAATGAGCACCATCTCAAATACTTTACGCGTCATAAATTCATGATTCAAAAAAAAAAACTTTCCTCTGTAACCTTTATTCTATGATTCTTAAGTCCCGTCTTGTCACATGACAGCATGCTTACTCGTCATGACCTGAAGGAGTTACCTTCAAGGAGAAATTCTTACGAGATTATACTTAAAAACTATATACATAAACTTATATTTATAGATACTACCCAATAAACTTCGTGATCGTTGTAATACAACCCTTAAAACTATGTATTACTCTACAAATTCTCCTATAAACTTCGTTATTTTATGAACATAACACTTAAAGGAAACCCTTGTGTTTTCATCTTATTTTCATCACTCAACCAAACTACTCTAGATAACTCACTCAAACTTTTGCCACACTTTTATACATCTCAAAACTTTCATACATCCTTAAACTTCATGATCCTTGAACTAACAGCCCATTAAAACTATGTATTATCCTACAAGTCCTTTTACAAACTTCATTACTTTATAAACTTGAGAAACTCTTGTGTTTTCATTTTACCACTCAAAACTTCATTTGATGATTTACTCAAACTTTGTCACACTTCTCAAAAACTTTCATTACATCTTTAAAACTTACACATCACTGTTTCTTGTAAACAAAACTTAACGTCTTTTAAATCTAAAGTACCTTAACAAAGAAGTTCGTGACCTAAGTAATTTCCTTGTAGAGGAAGAAGCCTACCATAGAATAAACAAGCTCCACGTTTAAGACCCTAAACCCACAATAAACCTCGACATAGTACCATAAACCCAAACATCGGTGACAATAACTAAAAAGTTGTAGACTCACGAGGAAATTCTGGCTATGGAAATAGGGTACATAAGTGAGTCCTCGTGACCCACCCCTTCTTCCGGGAATTCTCTTCGTTAGCTCATCAACTTCAAGCCAAAAACCGTTTTAAATAGTACTGTGATGACTCAGTATTATGAATAAAAACCTTTTTGAACGCATTTAATCAATTTACTTACAAACTCCTTCCTATTCTCTTCTCTTGCTAGGTAATGGACTCACACTCACACTCTTCGCCAGTGTACCGTCCAAGAGGGGAGTCCGACCGCGAAGAGAGCAGCGAGTCACCGGTGTACCAGCCAAGTCCCTACCCTAAAGCTAGGGCAAGAGCTGAACTCAACACTAATTGGACCAGAAACCCTAGGACATCACCACCGAGGAATCCTTATCAACCGCCTCATCTTCACCACCGGTTCTCATCACCACCAAGGGACCCGTACCTAGCACCTACCCCTACCCTAAGGGCTAGGCATACCCTGCCGTGGCAATGGGGATCCCGGTGTCTAACATTCCTAGGTTTCTGGAAACCGAAGAATTTATGAGGAGGGAGATAGAGCATAGGGCGCGGCACGACCTGTTAAACCAAAGGATCAACGACCTGGCCAATCAAATCTGGATCCAGGAAGAAAAGATCGTAACTTTGGAAGAAGACAGAGAAATCCTCGAGCACCGCACCGAGACCACTAGGGCAGAGGCTAGGTTTGCCATCCGAGTAACCCTAGCAGTGCTTGTAGTAGTACTAATCTGTTTCTTGGTGGAGAGCTACCTAAGGCGTGCATGAAGCCTTCATTTCTATTAAATTTTAAATTTTGTCTTATGTAAGGGCTAGAAGCCCAAATTTTGAAACATCTAATGAAAATTATTTTGAAATTTCATCTTGTTATCACTTGTTAATTTGACACTTCTTTCATCATTACAAACTTAACCCTCTTACCTAAACACTTTCGTCAAAAGCAACTTACGTTAGTACTTGAGATAATTATCAAAGTTTCATTAAACTATAAAAATCCTAAGTGACACGTATACTTAAGGAATAAACCTTGAATGAACCATCTGATTCGTAAGCACTCTTTTAAAACAACTCGACTTACGAACCACTGTCGTAATTAACTATGATCCTTACTCTTATATAGACTTCACACTTCTAAACTTGACCAACCCTTCGTTTGACAATCATACAAACCTTTTCATAAGTCTTACTTATACTATTTATCAATGTCCAACTCGTCATTTTTAAACATCTTAATTACATTTTATATAAAAGAAAACTATACCTGCTGTTGTGAAACAAGATAAAATCATTTGTAAACACACTATCATAAACCTTATCGAAACTTTTCCCGTTACCCTATGCTTGGAGACTTTCCTCATTCAACTCTTGTCACGTAAAAGACTTACTAAAAATCACAACGGGGACTAAAAGCTTAAATACACGTTGCAAAACATTAAACTTCGTATGCACAACTATGAGGTCAGAGACTTTTGAGTCATGTAAAACTTGTACAAATACTCAATCCCGTATTCCTAAAACTAAACATGATCAATAAAGGATCCTGTAAAGCTTAATACTGAAACTTGAAACTCAACTGACTTATCCTATTTTCAAACTTATACTTGGATTCTTAGTCTTGAAAACTTTGTGTGTCCGTCTTAACCAAACCCTATAAGACTTGATAAACGTACATTCCATATATACGAGAAAACTTCACTCTTGACACTAGACACTAACAGGAAGGAGGACATTACTCTCTTTAGCAGAGTACATCCCCTGACTCCTATCTAAACCAAACATCGGGATCCACTAACCTTCTGGGCAACTCGAATCTTCTGTGAGAAAGCGTGTAACGGTTAATCCTGTTCCAAACGCTGTCCCACACAGCTCTTAAACACTAGAGTATTTAGATAACCACTTTATACTCAAAACGTAAATCATACACTTCTATACACTGAGGCTGAACTAAAAGACTTTAAACTATTCTATGTTTGACGTATTCTTGTTCAAACACAATTTAAACTATTCTATGTTTGAACATGATGAACGTATGAGACTTTAAACTACTCCATGTTTGACGTATTCTTGTTCAAACATGATGAACGTATGAGACTTTAAACTACTCCATGTTTGACGTATTCTTGTTCAAACATGATGAACGTATAAGACTTTAAACTATTCCATGTTTGACGTATGCTTATTCAAACATGATGAACGTATAAGACTTTTAAACTACTCAAGGTTTGATGTATTCTTGATCAAACACGAGGAAAGTGTAAAGACTTTAAACTACTCGATGTTTGATGTATTCTTACTCAAGCACGAGGAAACTTTGAAACTCTAAATCTCGTCACATTCTTCTCTCTTTAATTATTGAATGACGTTTCTCTCTAAGAGGCTCGTTAATCAATGATCACTCTTATGTGGAAACTTTAGCCATGTGTTAAACAAATTCTTATACTCTTTCTTGATCCACACACAAACGGAAGGACCTATGCGGACTATGCGACGATTTGAATGCTTGCGGGTGCACACGTAAGTACGAAAATCAGCGTATGGAAAGACATAGTAAACTCAGTCGTGTGCTATGATCCAAGACTTATCACAAAAGGTAGCCACGGAACTTAGGTACCGTAGCAATCCTTAGACGTATTAGTCTACAAACTCAAATTCTTGAACTATCATCAAATCCATCCTGAGTGATACATCTCACTTTAAATCTTGAATGGAAGTTCATCAGTTATTCTCTCAAATGCATTTCTGAAAAACAAATCTTCATCTATTTCAATAAGACTATATGCTTCGTAAGGAAACTTTTGACAACCATATGCTTTGAAAACTTAGAAACTCAAGCGAAATCTCATTCCTATAGATACTTTCCCTCTAGAAATCTAAACGTAACTCAGGGTTTACCCGGGAACGTAAAGTATTTTTCTCATTATTCTCGTGCGTATCATAAACTTAAATCTTGAAAACAGAAACCTTCTACTTTTTACGATGTGTCTCGACCCGGTCAATGACCCGGGTTCGAGCCTGGGTAAACCAGTTTTTGTCCATTTCATTTTTTTTGCCTTTTTAAACAGATTATTAATCTTTTAATTATTTTTATAAATTCTGTAAAGTTTTTATAAACGTGAATATGAATTTTATTTACACTTTTATTTTTTGAAAACATTTTATTTAATTAATCTTAATTAAAACTTACAATAATAAATTTATTAAAATAGTTTTAAACATTTAAAAAGAATACTTCCGAAATTTATAAAACTTGGTCATTCAATAGAAATCGTTTTATAAAATTCGAAGCTTAATTCCTTATTCCTTTTTTTATATACAATAAACTTACTTTTGTTTAAACCTTTAATAAATTTTAAACTTATACATTTTATATAAACAAGAAATCCATTTGTTTATATAAATTTAAATCATAAGAAACTTTATTTAAGACATCTATAAACTCATAATTTTATTTAAACTTTAAACGTATAATTTAAACTTTATAAGAAGTTCTATTTAACATTTTGTAAACTTATAAATGCTCATTATTATTTAAACTTATAACCACATCCTAAACATTATTAAATTATAAATTGTTTTGTAAGATAAATACTCAATTCTTAAATACTTTAAATCTTGAATGATTTATAAATTATTCTTTTGGGATAATTATTTGTCCGTAGTAATTATTTATTCGTAAATAATTATTTATCCCTAGAACTCATTTATTCTTAAATAATTATTATTTATTCTTAATAATTATTTATTTTGAATAATTGTTATTGATCCTTAAGCATTATTCCTCTTTATATATCCTTCCAACTATATTATTAAGTTACTTAGAAAATTTCTTTAAATTATTATTACCTATTTTGAGTAATTAATAATGATAAAACATTTAAATTCTAATCTATAAATCTATTAAACTTTGACACACAAGTCTTGTATCATTCATTCAAAACCTTTATTTTAAACTTCACAAACACGACCATTCTCATCTCCCATTGAAACCCTAGTCGAATCTTGAAATCCCAAATCATTGTCTTAGACTTATAGAAATAAACTTGAAACTTTAGACTTATATTCTTAGGCTTATCGTGAGGATATTCTCCCTCCAAGTCTTGCAAATACTTGTCCGTGTCGGATACTATTCATCATCCAAGTGAGTATACTTAGCCCCTTTTTCCTTTTATGCTTTTGGGGTGAAACTTGTTCACAATTCTTAAACTTATACAATTCTTGTACAACTATGACTACGTATTTATTCTTATGCTAAACTTGAGACTTGTATGCTTAGATTAAACTTAAAACTAGCACATTCATTAGCTTTGATTAAGCCGATAGTAACAATGATAGATCTATTGCATTTGACCAATCCACCTTGATTGATTGACCCCTTCGGGGGGGAGCCCTTGGTGTTTGTTACTACATTAAACTTTAAACTTGAGACTTATAAGGGTAACCTGCGGGTTATGCCTAAACTTGGTCAGAGGGTTGATGTGCACAATGTCTAACATGCTTGTTTTCTCATACTTACATTATAGAATGCATGAATCATAGTGAATTGTAATATTTTTCAAATACTTGTTAAACTGTGTCAAAACCTTTGTATCTCACCAACTATTTTGTAGTTGACAGATTCTTTCACATGTTTCAGGTTCTATATCATGAGGCTTATCTGTGATCACATAGGATGCTTTTGGACCTAGTCTACTTATAAATTAAATGTTGTATTCGTATCATTCTTCCTTGTATTGAATCTTAAATTATTCATTAATGAAATATCGAAACTTTAATAGTCAACCTTGTGCTATTGAACAACCGCGTCCGCCCCGACGTGTAATCCGCCGTCGGTTGGGGTGTGACATTGGTCGTCGGGAAACATACAGACAATAACTTAGGTCGTCGGGAAGATGAATGTGGGGTTGGGGTTTGTGTGTTGGTGGTCTTGTGGGGTAGTATTATCTTGTAGTTAACTCAATAAAAATTGGGTCTCTTTATGTTTACTTGTAGTTAACTTTGGGTAGTATACCAAACTTATTGTCTGTATGTTTCATGCAAAATTGGGTCTCTTTATGTTTCATGCAAAGTTAACATAAAGAGACCCAATTTTGCATGGGGTTTGTGTGTTGGTGGTCTTGTGGGGTAGTATTATCTTGTAGTTAACTTTGGGTAGTATGCCAAACATACAGACTTAGTAAACATAAAGAGACCCATAGTTATATCCAGTCTTAGACTTACCCGAATGAAACATACAGACAATAACTTTGGGATGAGTGATCCATTAACCCAAACACTTGAATCATCGCCATCGTCTCCATCCTCCCTAATCCCTACCGCCCCCATCGTTCCCGAATGCAACCACCAATCCCCCCTCACCAACCACCATCATTTTTGGCATCTTTAACCCACTTTATCCCCTCCCCCTCTTCAACCCCAAACCGAAAATCAACATTTCCACCAAAATCGCGAACCAGAGAGTAAAGCATCCAGCTAATTCGATGACCTAATTCGCGAATTAGACAGCGTTGGTACAACGAATTCATAGTAATTGGATCGCCGAACCAAATCGATTGGGAACGCGGTACCGGAGCGAATTGGAACGAGGCGAATTTCGATTTGGTACAGCGCGATCCAATACGGGGATCGCGGGTGGGGTAGCGAATTCGGTAACTATGATCCACCCACCCATCCATCCATCTATCCATCTATATGTATACACACACACACATATATACATACACACACATACTTGCATATACACACTGAGAGGAATTACTAGCAATTTTACAAACCTTAGACAGAGAGACGGTTGGTTTCTCTAGCTCATCTCCATCAATTTCTGTACCAGTCCCCTGGCATTCTGGACAAAAAGGGGAATATATTTGCTTTTTCATCACCTCCTCTACGCCTTTGGCAGCACCTTTTTTCCTTCTGCGTTGCTTCTTTACTTTAGGACCAACTAGTTGTTTTGTAGAAACTTCATACTCACAGAATAGGACCCAGTGGATGAGGCAGGAAATGTGAAATACATGAAATGCCTGCATATTTTATATACGAAACAGTTTCATACTTGCTGCAATTTAAATAACAACGCATTAATGAAAATACAGGTTTCAAAGTCTACCCCATTAATGTTTCTACTGCTGCAGACAATTCTACCAGTCTTCATGTTGACAAGTGTGGCCACATCTTTACCAGGAAGCATCTTATGTTGACAGATGTCACACACTCTTTCTGAAGCTAGACGCCGATGTACACGCAACTCTTTTCTCACCCTACGGCTCCTTATAGATCTCAATTGCAGGGAGTTATCACCATCTTCCCCACAAGATTCATATTGATTGCTCAAGATGTCACTGACATCTTCTGGATCAGAGAATGACTTCCTCTTCTTCTTCCCTTTACTAACCGTATTATTTTCCTCTTTTGTACAAGATGGAAGCAAAAACATGTCATCAAGCACACCCTTTCTGCCCATGTCACAATCAAATGCAAATGACACAATACCAAAGTCATGCTGTGGAACTATGTCATCTTGGTTATCCCCAACCCCAAGCCATTCACACCATATTCTACTAAGCCCCTTTGTAACCCCATCCTTCTGAAAGTATCTAACCCCAATTTGGCCAACACCAATACATTTCACTTCTAAATCAGACAGTTTGTCTTTATGCAAAACATCAGGGATAATCAAATGGTAACCATTTCCATCAACGTCTACACTCTCATCACCGCTAGTACAGTCATGATTTCTTTCTCTGGTAACAATTGCAAGACTGCTGTTTTCAATACTTACGTCTTCCAACAAGTTGGCTTTCGATGTTAACAAGCAATCATTTTCATTAGATGGAATATGAAAGAAAAGCATCCCATCATTAAAAGGCCAAGGATTCGCTTTCAGCAAGGTAGACTTAGCAACTTCATACATCTTCTTATGGAGATGCCCACGTAGATGATCATGCAGCACTGAATCACTGTGACATGGAGACAGACACAAAATACAGAAGAATATAGGCTTCTTATTATCTTCCCTAAGCTCAACATACTGGTGACCCTTTGATCTCACATTACGCAGCGTAGTTCTTGCCAACTGTTCTCTTAAACTGCTAACACAACTATTCCTCGGAAACCCTAACTCCCTACTGCTTCCGGCCATTCAATTTTCTGATTAAAAACCTCAAATCGCAACTTCAAACACAACTTTCAGACCTAGGGATTCAACTGTTAGATAATCTAGGCCATAGGAAACCCTAAATTCTCTAGTTCCACAAGATTACAATTACGGTTCAGATAAAAACAAACATAATTTCTAAAACTATTTTAAAATCTACCTTCAAACCCTAAGCTTAGAAGAAAACAGGCTTAAACTTACAACATCGAGGCGTAGCCTGTATAGAATTCTTTGGAAACCTTCGAGCTATTTGATCTATTGTTGTAAGAACTTGTTCTTGACGTCTGGACAGAATTTGGAGCGACCAAATCACTTCAATTGACATCATCTATAGTGTGTGTTTAAACGGAATTTGTGTATGTATGGGAGAGACGGTTGAAATGGAACGAACTGGTAACAGATTTTAGGGGAAACCGATCCAGAGGATGTTTGACGACGTAGTGTAATAGAACGCTACGGATATGATTCTGGACCGTTGATTTTGATTACTCTTGTAGGTTGATTGGTGGATGTAGTTGCATTGCGGTGATTGGCTGTTAAAAAAAATTCCGAGACTGCCCCTCATCAAACTATTAATTAAGTTGACTTAAATATAAAAAGAGTTTGAGTAAAATCTTATTTTCGTCCATATGATTTGGTCATTTTAGCCACTTTTATTTAAAAAGTTTTTTTAGTTTTTTCGTTCCTGACTTTTCAAAATCTATCCATTTTCATCCAATTGACTAACCCTGTTAAAATACTATCATTAAATCAGGGGCATTTTCGTCTTTTCAAAATTCTTTTCTTCTTCTTCTTCACAGAGGTGAAGCCAAGCCAGCAACCTTAAACATTCCGGATACCTCCGACGATGATTCCGACCACCGTCTCCAGCCCGTCCCGCCTTCTACCGACCACCATCTCCACCCCGTCCCGCCTTCTGCTGACCACCATCTCCAAACGACCGTCTCCATCGCTGGTTACACAGGCAACTCCGACGACCCACATCGATCTCCAATAACCTTTTTAATCTTGTACTCCATAATCTCCACCTCGTCCCACCTTCTTCCAGCCACCAAGAGTTTTGAGGACCTTCACCGTCGCAGCCTCAATATTCCGGCGACTTCACAGATTTGGGTTTGGTTCGGTTCCATGTACGTTGGTTCAGAGTTACGAGAATATGGTTACGAAGCGAAGAACGTTGAAGGCGGTTATGGTTCGTTGTTTGTGGGCAGCCCTCGGTGGCCTAAAAAACGTGGCTCGTCGGCAAAAATGGAGTGCCGGGAAAAATTAGGTCGTCGGGAAGATGAACGTGGGGTTGGGGTTTGTGTGTTGGTGGTCTTGTGGGGTAGTATTTTAAAAAAGGAATTTTGAAAAGACAAAAATTCCCCTGATTTAATGGTAGTATTTTAACGGGGTTAGTTAATTGGATGAAAATTGATAGATTTTGAAAAGTCAGGGACGAAAAAGCTAAAAAAAAACTTTTTGGATGAAAGTGGCTAAAATGGTCAAACCATAGGGACGAAAATGACATTTTACTCAAAGAGTTTTAATCAGATAAGAGAATATAATATATTATTTTTTCTTTCTTATTACACAAAAATCAAAATTATGTAGAATTCATGTAACTAGTATTTTTACCCCGCGATTCGCGGGGGAGCGCGCTCGTTTTTGCTCCGCATTACGCGGTAGAAGTGTGGTCGTCATCGCTTCGACTCGTCGAAGCCATAAAAGCGAACACCGATACCGGATACAATAATACTACAACACCGCTAACGATGTTGTTCGCTCATAAGCGGTTGGGTTTGTCACGGCACCGCAATGGTAACGTCGCTCGCTATAGCGTACGACAAAAAAAAATATACTTGATTTTGAATACAACTCTATTTAAAAAAATATACCGGAACGTTTACAAAAAAAAAACCACACATTCCATTTTTTTTAAATGTAACGAACGAAAGTTATGACAGAATAACAAAATTATTAGAAAAGTAATCGGGTTAAAAACATATATTATATATATTATAAGGGCTGATGTAACACCTAGATTTTTCAAACCAATTTAAGCTTTTAAAACAACGCACAGTTTAGGTACCAGACAAAATATAACATACCCACACATTTAAGTTTTACAACATAAGTTTCGACTTTCTAAAATACGTAAAAGAAGTCAAGTTAGTCACACTTGTCCACAAGTGTTAAACAACCCAACAGGTTTGTAAAAGTCTATCACGAGAGGTTTAATCAAAACAAACATCTAAAACAACTTTGAGAATCCGATATCCAACTTTGGCGAGACCCCGAGATCATTCCGGAGCTTTCCCTACATCCAAAATCACCACAAATAACCATTAGTAATGATACAACAAGTCCCAAGACCCCCCAAAGTGTCCTAGAAAGAAAACTCAAAATTCAGCCAATAGGCGTCCAGCTTGGGGCTTCCCAGAAGCAAACAGAAGCCATCAGGCGTCCCAGGGACACCAGGCGTCCCACTTGGGGCGTCCCAGAAGCCCAGGGGGCGTCCCAGGGACCAACCCTACATCAGCCAACCCCGAAATTGCAGTTTTGACATTTTGACCCTCCCGTCTCGACCTCTGGTCGATTTAATCAATCGTTAGCATCTAGGCATGGTTATAAATCTCAAACACCCCACATGATTCTTATGAATCTCAAACACTGATTCAACCGTTTAAGTTTTAGGAATTTGTTTCGCCTTTTGCATACATGTTACAATCATGTATGCCACCATTATATACATATTTCACCTATGTATATATATCACCAATCATATACATGTATCACCCATGTATATCACCATTTGTATACATATTTCACCTACGTATACAGCACTACTTTATATACATGTTACACCCATGTATGTCACCAATTAAATACATATTCCACCTATGTATTTCACCATTTATGCACATGTTTCACCCATGTACATCACCATTTAAATACATATTTCACCTATGTATTTCGCCTTTTACAAATTCTTATTATCACCATTACACCATGTACGTTTAATAACTTAATTCACCAAACAACATAATGAAGTCCTTAGACCTCAAACACCATACACCCACCATTGCATATTTCAGTTTGACTCTTTACCACCTAAGTCAAATACACCAATACACCACATTTCATAGTTTGACTCTTTACCACCTAAGTCAAATACACCAATACATCACATACCACATTATAGTTTGACTCTCTACCACCTAAGTCAAATACACCAATACACCACGTTTAGTTTGACTATATTCCACATAGTTTAACTACACCACTTTTACCAAGTGCCATTCATTAGTTTGACTAATTTCCTCATTATGTCAACTACAACAATCCTACCACATTCACACTTTAGTTTGACCATTTACCACATAGTCAAAATCAACATACAATATGTAAATAGAATTAAACCACATAATCTACTTACATATAAACTACTTATCTACTACTAAGTAAGTGCAAAGCACTTACCTTTGCCAATGAAGATTCCAATTTGGTCTTCAAAGCTAACACCTTTAATGCATTGATATAACATCCCAAAAATAAAAATGAGAAATAAAGATAACGGGTGCAAGCGGGACGAACGGTATGAGCGGACAAAGGTGCGCGGGTCGGGGTTGGTCCGAGTTGGTCGCGAGGTGGGCTTGGGAAAGGGAGGTCCCTCCTATAAATACCCCACACTTGCACACACTTCTCTCATTTTGCATCTTTAGAGAGAGAAGCCGTAGAGAGAGAAAGTTGACGGATCGACCCGAGATTGAAGGAAAACGTTACTACTGAACTCGTGAGCAGGACCTCCGAATCAGAATCTCGATTCAGGTAACAACTCGAGCTAGATTTGAGATTTTTGGTTATGTTGGGTTTTTTCGGGTTTTGGGTAAAAATGTAACGTTTTTACGGATGAAACTTGAAAATAAGCTTAGGTCTAGCATCTAGAAGGGAAACCGAACGTTTTGAGCAAAGAAAGTTGGGATATTGGCATGATCAGATTCGCATGCAAGAACTTCGGGTTTTTTTGGGGAAGATGACTGCCGGTAGACGAACTTATCAAGTTCGCTTTGCAAGGTTGGGGCGAACTTATCAAGTTCGTTTGACAAGTTTGCTTAAGTCATCAAGGGGGCGAACTTGGTTATGTTCGCCTGGTTATGTTCGCCTGGTTATGTTCGCCTTGCAAAGTTGGGGCGAACTTATCAAATTCGCTTGACAAGTTCGCTTAAGTCATCAAGGGGGCGAACTTGGTTATGTTCGCCTGGCAAGGTTGGGGCGAACTTATCAAGTTCGCTTATATAACATCCATGATTTTCCGGCCATATATATATATATTTTTTTATTATAAATTATTTACTATATCATACAATAATAACACTACAAATAAATCCTATGCTTGTCCAACATATTATGCCACATTAACTATTTTTTTTAAATCTATTCGATATCTTTTAACCTTGTACTACATATTATTTCCATATTTTATGTATAACACGTGTAGGTATTTATTTACATATGTATATTGGTAAACTTTTTATTTCAATAAATGTATATGAATGTAACCTATGGATTTTAACTCATGTAACCTCACTCATATACATGAATATAAACATACTTATATATTTACAATTATTAACCAAACCCTATTAAAAATAGTTATTTGTTTTTTTAAAACAAAGTCACATATTTAACCATATTTAAAACCTTATGGATTTGTTTAGATTAAACTTAATTAGTTTAGTTTTTATAAAGTTTATAAAAAATAAATTTAGTTTTGCATCTACAAATGAATTTTAATCAAATAAAGAAAGTCTTGAACCCCTCAATTTGAACCACTTTTGCAAATTCTAAACTCATACCCGTATGTTGACTTTGGAAAGTCAACATGACCAAAATCATCATCGATCTTGATCCCAAACTTTGCAAGTAGGGCAATTAACTGTAATCAAACCCCTTTAAACCATCGTGCGACAGTTAGGACCGTTCATAACGAGCTAATTACATCGATAATCAAAGAATTTAAGCTTAAACGTCCCGTAACCGTCGTCAATCAATCGCTACTTCAATTCGGACATTAAACGTGAAATTAGGCTATAAAAACGAACCCACACCTTCATTACAATCACCACAAACCTTGTACACCTCTGAATCCATCACATTTCTCCTCCCGAACTCCGACAAGCTCAAGAATTTCCGATTCGGTTGTTCCAGTCTTTCTCCCTCAATCCGCAACCATTCGAGGTAAAATTAGTGTCTTTAGTTTCGTTTTGATACGGGGATTAAAAGCCCCATGATCTCGTGGTCGATCTATATCGAATCGGGTGAGATTGTGGTTAGGGCTTGGGACAGGACGATTTGGGAAGGAGACGAACGTGGGCTGGGTGGTAAAACCATATCGTGTCTGTTGAAGAACCAAGGAATATGTCCAGGTCCAACGGTTAAAACGTTTGCCTTATAGGGATGAGGTCGCGGGTTCGAGCCCAGCCCCGCACCTTATTTCTTCCTTTTTGACGTGCTCTTGAAACCGGTTCCTTTGCTTCTTTGGTTTAAAACACTGCAAACATATCCTAATACCACTCCCGGACCACTGGTCCAGTGGTTGGTTCGATTGGCTGTTACAGAAGTGGCACGGGTTCGAGTCCCGTGGCCAGGTTTCATTTTTAAACTATTTTTAAAAAAAACACATTTTTAACCTTTTCTTTATAAAAAATTACTTTATAAAAACACTAAGGCCTGGGAATATATTATGAACCAAATGACTAACCTATCAAATAGAAACTATTATTTAATCATTTTAGGGATTTAGAACCCTAATAGTTTCTAATTGAAAACGCGTATAATTATTTATTTAAAAGCCCTACGAAGTACTTTTAAACACTATTATTTTATATAACTTATACTCTCCTTATTATTTATTAATGAATGGCTAATCTAACCATTTAGCTAATTGAAACATTTTAATTTAAACCTAATTATCTACATATTCAACTAAATATTATTACAAACTTATCCGGTTATTACTAGAGAAAATTTATATATATATATATATATATGTAAGCAACTTCCCATTAACTAACCTACCCTATACAACAAACAAATACACAAACCCAATTCATTAGTACACTAGCCTCTTGAGCATACCATTGATACATATACATTATTCACACATAAGGTTAAGCTCGGGGTTAGCTAAACACTTGTGCAACTACTCGTACTTGTGACTTTCAAGCTACAAACCCAATATGAGTTTACATAGCCCCTTTTTACTGTTTTTGCTTTTAGGGTGAAACATGTTATCAACTTTATCTATTTAAACAATTCAATATCTATGTTCTTATGCTTGATCTTTATGCTTTATATTTGAACTACTTGGTGACCATTGCATGTGTTTCATGTCAGTACATTCATTAACTTGCAGCCCAAGCCTAAGGTAGTACCTAACATGATCATTTATATGGGAAACTGAACCTATAACTTACCACAAGACCTTGGCGGGTTTTGTTGGGTATCAACTATAACTTGGAGTATCCGCTTGCTCCCTTTTTCAAAATGGCAATCAGTGGGATTGCGTATCTAGTTTTCTATTATCAGGCTTGAATTGTACGCTTGGAACCTTGTATGTTTTCACATATATGCTTTAGACATGCTTTGAACATATTGAATTGTAAACTATACTTAACTCTTTTTGGTGTCAAAACCTATGTATCTCACCAACTACTTGTAGTTGACATTTACTCACATGTTTCAGGTGCACCAGTTTGAGGACACTACTTGATCACTTAGGACTTTGGACCTAGCTTTATTAAAGATTAAATTCAACTTATGTCATGTTTGAACTCTTTGTTTTTCATTTCTATTTGTAACGGATGCTTTAATCATGATGAAATAATATTATCACTTGTTAATAGATGATCATGTGCTTATGAACAACCGCGTCAGCCCCGGCGTATAATCCGCCGCCGGCCGGGGTGTGACAGCTTAAGTCATCAGAGCCATGGTTATAGGGAATTAGGTTATTAGACACACATGAGCTAGACTATAACCTAGGAGTCCCCAAACATGAGTTTAGCTCGTGTCTTTTATTAGGAACTCCACTCTATACTCATTTATACATATACTTACCCACATCTATCTACTTCCACTTACATGAACTACAACAATCTAAGGACTACATGAAACTATTTGATACTACATGGATTACTTGGAACATATTCTTAGTCTATAGTCTATAACCTTAGGGTACCTTGGCGTAATTATCCTACATATTATCTAGTGTATTACATGAATTATCTTATGTACTAAATTACTTGATAACCTACATGTTTACAAAAAAAAAACTACTACTCCTGTGATACCTTATTTGCTACACTATTTGAACTGTTTGCACAATACCTATCTGATATCACCAAATGCTATCCTAAGTTTTGACATACATTAAAATTTTCAAATCCTGTCAAAGTTTTGGGTTCTGAAAATTAGTAGAGAACATGTGCAATCCGGAAGGGTGAATGCCTGTACTTTGGGTTTTCTGTCTAGGAAAGCATTTCATATAAATCCAAATCAACCGAAGGATCCGTATGCTTTCCTGGGAATTCCCGAAGTGAGTGTTCACCTATAGGCTAAAGCATGTTTTCTTGAAAGTATAAGAACTTGAATCACTTTGATTTGTCGAAGCATCCATTCGGGTATACGCCAGATGAATACGATCTAAACATCATCCACTTAATTATTATAATTTGGTACACAAGTCTAAACCTTCTATTTTATCTTTACACTTAATCATATTTAAGTAAACTATACCTCTTCATCCTTATGCCTTGGAAACTTTATCACCCTTATTATCATTTGCAAAGGATTTAAACCCTTAGCCCTTACCATCCGAGGAAAAGAAGCTGCTTCAATAGGTGAAGCACACCCTTGAGCCACAAGACACAACCCTTAACGATTCTCACCATAACCATGAGTTCAAATAATAATGTCACTTGTACATGATGGCTGGAAGAGTGGGCGTAAGTCCATGAAAGATTCTGACTAAGAAAAGACTGAGGACTTCAGTGTGTCCCTTGTGACCCACCTCTCTTTCCTGGGAATCCTTTCCGTGGGTACACTACTTATAGGTCAAGTGTTACTCCTGATATATTATTATAAGAATTCGTTGTTATGATTAGTCAAAATTTTAAACTCATGAATACCTTTGTACTTAACAACTTACCATTACACTTGCGATCTTTTCATGCTAGATATGGTATCTTACCCTCCTCATTCCCCTAAGAATCACCCTAAATCAGAGTCAACACAAGAGGAATACTTTGGGTCCCCATCACCAGACAACCGGTCACTAGTATGAATAGCTGCCAGATCCATGTTTGAATGCAGAGCAGATTGGCTTAGGAGCAGACTTGAGACTCCGAGAAGTTGAATCACCTCCGAGAGACCCTTATTTAACATATAACCTATACCATCTAGATCTAGGAGGAGGACAAGACAAGGAACCTAACAGTGCCTTAGGAGTTCCACCTGATACCTCCCACCTATATATAAGGACCGCAGAGTTTCTGAGACAAGGAGTGGAGACCAGGGAATACTTGATGCACGTACGGAAATAACTAGGGCTGACGCCCGGTTTGCAATACGAATAACTACAACGATGTCCGTCTTGGTACTCGTCTGGTTCCTGGTGGAAAGCTATCTGAGATGTTAGTTGGATACCCTATTTCGTGTCTTCTTAAAAACTTAAATCGAAACCCATATCTTGTACCCAAATATAAATGTTATTATTTTTAACTCTCCTTAATGATTGATATCTCAACCTTCTTTGTAAACTAATTATCTTGTTAGTCCCCCGATTTAACTAATATAGTTATTTTGTTCAAACAAAACCTTCATCAAACGCTTGATTTATAGATTTTAATTAGAGTATAAACTATTTACAAAACCCCTTTACCTCGTAAAGAAACTTAATACCAGTCTTGTACCAATGGTTTTATAAAAGTAATAACAAGTATTTCATCCTTTTTATGATGACTTGATTAACTATTTTATTATGACTTTTTATTTCGTTAAACTAATTATTATTTAAATTTTGGGCGTATTTATTAAATAATAAGGCCATTATTATCTTCTGAAACATTTGATTTATGATAATCGAATTAAAAGGTTTTTATTTATCCAATTATCCATCCGTTTAAATTATTATTCCACTTATTTATTATTTACAAACAAGAGTACAAATTTCAATTACTTGCTTATTTACAAACAAAAAAAGCACAAATTAGATATTCATGTACACATTATGCTGATTACCTGCAAAACCTTCCCATCACCTTGCACTTTCGGAAATGTATGAGCTTACTAGTCACTTCAAGGGGATGAATCATTTCGCGTAGACGTTAACCACCCATATAAACCTCAACCAAAAAATTGAAAACTTAAAACCCAACTACCTACATGATACAAGAGTGTCAAGCAATACGCTTGTCCGCAACACTCGATCACCGACAAGATTCAATAGTTTACGTTACTCATGAGGTTCAACTATTTACATACTAATGTTCATAATATACCTGAGACTAAATTGTTTTACATTATAGGCGCAACTTGATTGTTCACGTTATATATGAAACTTGGTTGTATACAAAATACATGAGTATTTACGTTATACATGAAACTTAATTACTTGTAATATAAACTTGATTACTTGAAATACACATGATACTAGATTGATCACATTATAGATGGAACTTTATTACTTGCAATATGCACGATACTAGATTGTTCACACGATACATGATACGTGGTTATTTACAATATGCATGATATCGGATTATTTACGCGATACATGAAACTTGAGTGTTTACATTACACACGAAACTAGACTGTTTACATTGTTTGCAATTACATGGGGCATGATCGTTCACATTATCCATGAGCTATAAACTTTGAGCTACTCGGGGTTTGACGTATTCTTGTCCAAACACGAGGAAGCTATAAACTTTAAGTTACTCGGGGTTTGAACATATTCTTGTTCAAACACGAGAGAGCTATAAACTTTATGGATAACCTGGAAAGGTATGCCATCTACTTAGGGCACCCATGTATGGGGTTGTGCCACCTTGTTAGTCTTTACTCCATGATGGACTTTACTATCTAGACACACACTTACTCATTAGCAACTCATGTATGAAAACAAAAATAAACTAAATGTCTTTGGGTGTTTCCCCCACCTCTGTACCCACACGCAATAGAATGATCTATACGGACCATACGACGATTTGAGTAATTACGGGTGCACACATAATTATAAAAATCGGCGCATGGAAAACATAGTAAGTTCTGCCGTGTGTGATGACATAAAACCTATGGTGATATATAGTAAAAAACTAATGGGATATGATAAGGGCATAGTAGATATACCGCTGGTACATCTTATATATAAGTGCTCCTATTATACTGTCAGAAGTAACGTTGTCCGTATCACGTAGAATTTCCAAATACTTTGACCTTGACCAATAGTTGTGAAATCCTTATCGAGTGACATTACTCGAGCATCTTAGACTATATCCTAAACAAGTTTAGATCTTAAAGTTCCCA
Organism: Smallanthus sonchifolius; assembly: GCA_023525975.1. NCBI lineage: Eukaryota > Viridiplantae > Streptophyta > Magnoliopsida > Asterales > Asteraceae > Smallanthus > Smallanthus sonchifolius. The sequence goes on along the minus strand of CM042033.1, from coordinate 53,624,240 downwards.
TGATCCTCATTACAAGTGATGCATCCCATCATTTGAGTCCAAAATCATTCTAGGACAATCTTCTCCTTATTTCCACTCAAACAAAATCCACCACCACCATCCATACCTGACGCGATAACCTGACCTAAATCTTGTCATCAACTATACTCCTCAAACCGACAAGCAAGACTAGTTGAGAATCCAGGCACACGTCTCTTTTCCTGATTCAGTAGCCTCCAACAGTTGAATTTCGGGACGAAATTCCCTCAACTTGGGGATACTATAACATCCATGATTTTCCGGCCATATATATATATATATTTTTTATTATAAATTATTTACTATATCATACAATAATAACATTACAAATAAATCCTACGCTTGTCCAACATATTATGCCACATTAACTATTTTTTTTTAATCTATTCGATATCTTTTAACCTTGTACTACATATTATTTCCATATTTTATGTATAACACGTGTAGGTATTTATTTACATATGTATATTGGTAAACTTTTTATTTCAATAAATGTATATGAATGTAACCTATGGATTTTAACTCATGTAACCTCACTCATATACATGAATATAAACATACTTATATATTTACAATTATTAACCAAACCCTATTAAAAATAGTTATTTGTTTTTTTAAAACAATGTCACATATTTAACCATATTTAAAACCTTATGGATTTGTTTAGATTAAACTTAATAAGTTTAGTTTTTATAAAATTTATAAAAAATAAATTTAGTTTTGCATCTACAAATGAATTTTAATCAAATAAAGAAAGTCTTGAACCCCTCAATTTGAACCACTTTTGCAAATTCTAAACTCATACCCGTATGTTGACTTTGGAAAGTCAACATGACCAAAATCATCATCGATCTTGATCCCAAACTTTGCAAGTAGGGTAATTAACTGTAATCAAACCCCTTTAAACCATCGTGCGACAGTTAGGACCGTTCATAACGAGCTAATTACATCGATAATCAAAGAATTTAAGCTTAAACGTCCCGTAACCGTCGTCAATCAATCGCTACTTCAATTCGGACATTAAACGTGAAATTAGGCTATAAAAACGAACCCACACCTTCATTACAATCACCACAAACCTTGTACACCTCTGAATCCATCACATTTCTCCTCCCGAACTCCGACAAGCTCAAGAATTTCCGATTCGGTTGTTCCAGTCTTTCTCCCTCAATCCGCAACCATTCGAGGTAAAATTAGTGTCTTTAGTTTCGTTTTGATACGGGGATTAAAAGCCCCATGATCTCGTGGTCGATCTATATCGAATCGGGTGAGATTGTGGTTAGGGCTTGGGACAGGACGATTTGGGAAGGAGACGAACGTGGGCTGGGTGGTAAAACCATATCGTGTCTGTTGAAGAACCAAGGAATATGTCCAGGTCCAGCGGTTAAAACGTTTGCCTTATAGGGATGAGGTCGCGGGTTCGAGCCCAGCCCCGCACCTTATTTCTTCCTTTTTGACGTGCTCCTGAAACCGGTTCCTTTGCTTCTTTGGTTTAAAACACTGCAAACAGATCCTAATACCACTCCCGGACCACTGGTCCAGTGGTTGGTTCGATTGGCTGTTACAGAAGTGGCCCGGGTTCGAGTCCCGTGGCCAGGTTTCATATTTAAACTATTTAAAAAAAAACACATTTTTAACCTTTTCTTTATAAAAATTACTTTATAAAAACACTAAGGCCTGGGAATATATTATGAACCAAATGACTAACCTATCAAATAGAAACTATTATTTAATCATTTTAGGGATTTAGAACCCTAATAGTTTCTAATTGAAAACGCGTATAATTATTTATTTAAAAGCCCTACGAAGTACTTTTAAACACTATTATCTTATATAACTTATACTTTCCTTATTATTTATTAATGAATGGCTAATCTAACCATTTAGCTAATTGAAACATTTTAATTTAAACCTAATTATCTACATATTCAACTAAATATTATTACAAACTTATCCGGTTATTACTAGAGAAAATTTATATATATATATATATATATATATATATATATATATATGTAAGCAACTTCCCATTAACTAACCTACCTTATACAACAAACAAATACACAAACCCAATTCATTAATACACTAGCCTCTTGAGCATACCATTGATACATATACATTATTCACACATAGGTTAAGCTCGGGGTTAGCTAAACACTTGTGCAACTACTCATACTTGTGAGTTTCAAGCTACAAACCCAATGTGAGTTTACATAGCCCCTTTTTACTGTTTTTGCTTTTGGGGTGAAACATGTTATCAACTTTATCTATTTAAACAATTCAATATCTATGTTCTTGTGCTTGATCTTTATGCTTTATATTTGAACTACTTGGTGACCATTGCATGTGTTTCATGCCAGTACATTCATTAACTTGCAGCCCAAGCCTAAGGTAGTACCTAACATGATCATTTATATGGGAAACTGATCCTATAACTTACCACAAGACCTTGGCGGGTTTTGTTGGGTATCAACTGTAACTTGGAGTATCCGCTTGCTCCCTTTTTCAAAGTGGCAATCAGTGGGATTGCGTATCTAGTTTTCTATTATCAGGCTTGAATTGTACGCTTGGAACCTTGTATGTTTTCACATATATGCTTTAGACATGCTTTGAACATATTGAATTGTAAACTATACTTAACTCTTTTTGGTGTCAAAACCTATGTATCTCACCAACTACTTGTAGTTGACATTTACTCACATGTTTCAGGTGCACCAGTTTGAGGACACTACTTGCTCACTTAGGACTTTGGACCTAGCTTTATTAAAGATTAAATTCAACTTATGTCATGTTTGAACTCTTTGTTTTTCATTTCTATTTGTAACGGATGCTTTAATCATGATGGAATAATATTATCACTTGTTAATAGATAATCATGTGCTTATGAACAACCGCGTCAGCCCCGGCGTATAATCCGCCCCCGGCCGGGGTGTGACCGCTTAAGTCATCAGGGGGGCGAACTTGGTTATGTTCGCCTAGACAAGATAAGCGAACTTAGGACAAGTTCGCCTAGACTATGGGCAGCGAACTTAGCCTTAAGTTCGTCTAGATCAGACTGCGTAAAAGTGTGTAAGTTAGATTAGGTCTGATGTATGTGTAATTAACCAATTCAGATCGTGTGTGGTGCTCGTTGGACCGTGGTTCGGACAGAACTGAGACTAGCTTATTAGGTGAGTTCTAGAGCCTTACTTTTATATGTTTTGAACTATGTTTTGGGCTGGTGTACATACTTACATGATAATTTTTTATGAAATGATGTTTATGAAAGGAAGGTTGAAATGTATTTATGAAACGTGTTGCCAAATGTGGTTTACGAAATGTTTACAAATGAAATGCTATTTAATAAAACGTGTGAATGCTTTAACTGAAAAGAAATAAAGGTTTTATGGAAGTCACGAAATAAATGAATCTGCCATGAGTTCCTTCGGGGGCAAGGGAATGTATGCATGAATGGGCCTTACCTTTATAGGGGCCTTTGTGGCTGACCAACGGTTGTACAACTAGGTGAAAAGGGGTGACGACGGTCACCAATGGGGGATTACCGAGATCCCTAATGAGATACCATTCTCCGTGAGGGATAGTATTTAAGGTGGTACGAACTATCCTTTCGGACGCCGTACTTGAAATGGTTAATGTGGGTGCGTGTGCTCTATGGAGCACCTTACTCAAGATCGGTGTGTGTACCCTATGAGGTACCGTGCTGTAATGAGGAATTGACGGTTACGAAAAGGCGCAGATTCGGTTTATTGCTTACTTATGGTTAATGTTATGTGTATTGCATGCTTTATGTACGCTTTTATTAAATAAATGAGCGTAATGTTTTTGGCAAATGGTTTTGTGAAAGTTTTATGTAAAGCTAGAACTCACCAGCGTAGCTGACTTTTTAGTATGCACATTCAGGTTAAGGCAGGGTATGAGGTGGGGCGGTGATGCTTGGCTAGCGATGAAGAGTTACCCGGATGCTTATGAAGACTGGCATCATGTTACATTTTAGATTTCGTTGTGTTATGTTTAGACATTGTTTACGCTTCCGAATGTTGAACAATGTAATGATTATGTTTTAATGAAGTATTTTCGGCTGCGTTATTTGATATTCAAGTTTAAGAACTGTTTATGAATGAGTAAATCCAATAAGTGAGGCCTCCCGGGTTTGGGGCCTTACAAGTTGGTATCAGAGCATAGTTTGAGAGATTCGGATACTCCCAGTGTCTGAACTTAAACTTTGAATGGGACCGAAAGCGGATGCCAGTACGGGTAACTCGAGCTACAACATCAGGTATGAAGGTAGTATATATTTACATGTATAGTATGCCTTAAAAAGGGTTAGGTAAGGACTTGTGTTATGATGGAATCACAAAGGTGGTCAAATAGAAATCGAAAGGTAGTGTAATGGTTAATTACAGATGGCCAGTGTATATTAACATCTTACAATGCTTGTTGAGTTCTATTTGTTAACTAGCGTGATGACTTCGGATTTCTTGTCTTATACAACGAAATGGCAAGGAGCGGAATGCAAGGCGTGGTGGGGGTCGTACCGGCGGTCTTACCAAAGGCTGAAATGGTGGGCGTGGAAGGACCCCTGCGTGCCAAGAGTATAGTGAAGAAGGAAGTGTTCACACTGAACCGGCGGTTAGTGTGCATGGAACTGAGCAGACACAGGTTGAAGAACAACCTTTATTTTTTGAACCAGAAGTGAGAGCAGCTATAGTTCGAGAGTTCACAAAGTTGATGAAGACTTATATGCCAGGTCTATTGGCAGAAGCGTTGAAGAAGGTTAATGGGGAAGGTGGGTCTAGCACGGCAACTAGTGCCCAGAACAACAAGACTGACAACGCGCCGCCTGCTCGCGGATGCGACTATAAGTCATTTAAAGCATGTGATCCGCCGGTCCTGACTGAAAAGAAAGACGCGGTGGCTACATTTGACTGGGTAATGCGTATGGAGGCTGCCATCCGTCTCAGCGAATGCCGGACGGATCTAGTGGTGAAATTTACTGCTAACTCCTTGAGAGAAGAAGCGTCCCATTGGTGGGAGGGAGTGCGACAAGCTAAGGTAGATACAACTGTTGACTCTATGTTATGGAATGATTTGAAGGCGTTAGTTATTAAGAATTTTTTCCCAAGGAACGAAATTAAGAAGGTGGAGAGAGAATTTCTGAATTTAAAGGCTGGTAACATGACTCACCATCAATACACCACCCGGTACAATGAGTTAGCACGTCTGGTGCCACACTTGATTACTACCGAAGAGAGAAAGATTTCTTGTTATATCCAGGGACTGCCGGACAAGGTCCGCACCTTTATCAAAGCAAACACTCCTACCACCTTCGATTCGGTGGTGGAACTCAGTGGTGTGGTGTATGATGATCTGGAATTAAACGATGCCGCCATTGAGGAACCAAAGAAGAGAACGAGCTTTTCAAACAAGCGAACTGGTGGAAAGATGTTTGGGGCTCGCGATAAGAGGGCTCGGGTGGATGAGCCAACTGTTTGTAAGAAGTGTGGAAAGGAACACGCAGGTGAATGTAGACTGGGATCTAACTTGTGTTTTAAGTGTGGCAAGACCGGGCACTATTCCCGTGAGTGCCCACAACACTTCAAGTGCTATAACTGTGGGGATGCCGGTCATCTGAGTAGGGAATGCCCGAAACCGAAATGGGCGAATCTGGGAAAGGGAAGAGTACCGAGAAGAAAGAAGAGAGGCCCTGAGCAAAGACTCGTGCGTACGCGCTGACGCAAGACCAGGCCAGGGCGGACCCCGACGTGGCGTCAGGTACGTTCATCCTTGACAACACTTTTGTTTCTGTGTTATTTGATTCGGGTGCCAGTAAGAGTTTATCTGTGACTTTTTGTAAACGAGTGAAGTACACTGGCAGTAAGCTAGAAAGGGCTTTTAGCATAGAAACCGTTGAGGGTAGAACTGCGAGAGTGACCGATGTAGTTGACAACTCTACGATAAAAATAGAAGGTCATAGGTTCCCTGTCAGATTGTTTGTTATGGTTTTGGGAGGGTTTGATGTCCTGTTAGGTATGGATTGGGTAACTGCCAATGAAGCGCAAATTATATGCAAACGAAAGATAATCCGACTCAAGGCTCCGGATGGTAGCAAAGTCGAGGTTTTTGGAGATCGTGACGCCCCGATGCCAAACGTCATCTCGATGATTAGGGAAACAGATTACTTGAGGCGCGGATGCGAGGCTTATCTGGTGTACGTGATTGATAAGTGTAAGGAAGTGAAGGAACTAGATGATGTACCCGTGGTACGCGAGTACCCGAAGGTGTTTCTAGAGGATTTTCCTGGGATACCACCCGACAGAGAGATTGAGTTCTGAATCGAATTAGTACCAGACGCCCAGCCCATGGCTAAGGATCCATATCGACTAGCACCGGTGGAGATGAAAGAACTTATGGCCCAATTAGGCGAACTACTTGAGAAGGGATTTATACAATCGAGCATCTCGCCTTGGGGTGCCCCGGTGTTATTTGTAAAGAAGAAGGATGGTTCGATGAGAATGTGTATTGATTATCGCGAGTTGAACAAACGTACTGTGAAGAACAAGTACCCTCTACCAAGGGTCGACGACCTGTTCGATCAATTACAGGGCGCAAGTTGGTTCTAAAAAATAGACCTTCGATCCGGGTACCATCAGTTGAAGGTGAGGGAAGAAGACATACCAAAAACCGCATTTCGTATGCGTTATGGACATTTCGAGTTCCGCGTAATGTCTTTTGGATTGACGAACGCCCCCGCAGCATTCATAGATTTGATGAATAGAGTTTGTCGACCAATGCTGGATCAATCGGTGATCGTGTTCATCGATGATATACTCATCTACTCCAAGAATGAGGGTGATCACGCGTGTCACTTAAAGGAGGTATTGGAAGCTCTGAAGAAGGAAAGGTTGTATGCTAAGTTCTCCAAATGTGCGTTCTGGCTTAGGGAAGTCCAATTCCTAGGTCACGTCATTAACCCGAACGACATTATGGTTGACCCAGCAAAGATAATGACGGTAAGGGAATGTAATATTCCTAAGACGCCAACTGAAATCCGTAGTTTCTTGGGATTGGCGCACTATCGGAGATTCATCCAGTATTTCTCGAAAATAGCTTCGCCGTTGACAAAGTTGACTCGGAAGAAGGTAACGTACGAATGGGGTTCGACCCAAGATGAGGCGTTTAAGGAATTGAAGGAGAAGCTAACCCAATCTCTAGTCTTGGCCCTTCCCGAGGGTAATGAAGACTTAGTAGTATACTCCGACGCTTCGGGTCAGGGATTGGGATACGTATTGATGCAATGCGGGAGAGTGATCGCGTATGCGTCACGACAGTTGAAGATTCACGAAGCTAATTATCTGACTCACAATTTGGAACTTGCTGCTGTCGTATTCGCATTGAAAATCTGGAGGCACTACCTTTACGGGGTGAAGTTTACTATTTACTCCGACCACAACAGTTTGAAGTACTTCTTCGAACAAAGGGAACTTAATATGAGGCAGAGACGATGGTTGGAACTATTGAAAGATTATGACCGTGAAATCATATACCATCCCGGAAAGGCAAACGTGGTGGCTGACGCTCTAAGCCGAAAGGATGTGCCTGCTCCTATTAAAGTGAAAGCTTGCCAGTTGGTGGTAACATCAGATGTGATGAGGGAAATTGAAAGAGCTCAAAATGAAGCACTTAAGGAAGGAAACATAAAGAAGGAAAGAATGGTTGGAAAACAGGACAAGTTGGAATATAACACCCTTGGTGTTAGGACACGTTTTGGACGGGTATGGATACCTATGTGTGGCGAGCTTAGAACCAAAATCTTGGATGAGGCTCATAAGTCTCGGTACTCTATCCATCCTGGTACCAACAAAATGTACCAAGACCTGAAGAAGGACTACTGGTGGCCTGGAATGAAATATGATGTGACGAAGTATGTAAGCAAGTGCTTGACTTGCTCACAAGTAAAAGCCGAACACCAGAATCCGTATGGAAAGACTCAACCACTTGAGATACCGGAATGGAAGTGGGAACACATTACCATGGACTTCATAACCAAGCTACCTCGCACAGCTAAAGGCCATGATACCATTTGGGTGATTGTGGACCGATTGACGAAGAATGCTCACTTCCTACCTATCTGCGAGACGTTCTCGTCGGAAAGGTTAGGGAAGGTATTTATTAATGAGGTAGTAGCACGGCATGGGGTACCTTTAACGATTGTATCTGACCGGGACACACGATTCACTTCGAGGTTCTGGAAAATATTTCACGAGGCGATGGGTACGAGACTTAATATCAGCACGGCATACCACCGCAAACGGATGGTCAGTCTGAAAGGACCATTCAGACACTTGAGGATATGCCCCGTGCTTGCATTATCGACTTTGGTGGCATTTGGGACAGTCATCTGCCGTTAGCCGAATTCTCCTACAACAATAGTCATCACGCGACGATAGGCACGCCGCCCTACGAAATGTTGTATGGGAGAAGATGCAGGACCCCGGTTTGCTGGGGTGAGATTGGACAGAAGGAATTAGGAAGTATTGAAGTCATACGAGAAACATTGGAAAGGTTTGATCAAATCAAAGCAAGAATAAAGGCCGCTCAAGATCGTCAAAAATCCTATGCGTATAAACGACGAATGCCTATTGAGTTTAACGTTGGGGATCGCGTAATGTTGAAGGTATCGCCCTGGAAGGGGATCATACGATTCAGGAATAGAGGAAAGTTAAGTCCGAGGTTTATCGGACCATTCAGAATAGCGGCACGGGTTGGTGAAGTCGCGTATCGGTTGGAGTTGCCCGATAAGTTAAGTGGGATCCATCCTACCTTCCATGTGCCACACTTACGAAAGTGTTTGGCGGATGAATCGGCTCACGTACCACTTACTGACATCTAGGTAGACAACCGCCTTAACTACATTGAAGAACCCGTGGCTATCTTAGACCGAAAGGAGAAACGTTTACGTAACAAAGTAATCCAATTGGTTAAAGTCCAACGGAAGCACCGGAAGGGATCGGAGGCTACTTGGGAATCGGAGACGGAAATGAGGGAGTCATACCCTTATCTATTTGACCTATGACAGGTTTCGGGGATGAAACCTATTGTAAGGGGGTAGACTTGTAACATCCCAAAAATTAAAATGAGAAATGAAGATAACGGGTGCAAGAGGGACGAACGGTACAAGCAGACAAAGGTGCGCGGGCCGGGGTTGGGCCGAGTTGGTCGCGAGGTGGGCTCGGGAAGGGGAGGCCCCTCCCATAAATACCACACACTTGCACACACTTCTCTCATTTTGCATCTTTAGAGGGAGAAACCGTAGAGATAGAACGTTGACGGATCGACCCGAGATTGAAGGAAAACGTTACTACTGAACTCGTGAGCCGGACCTCCGAATCAGAATCTCGATTCAGGTAACAACTCGAGCTAGATTTGAGATTTTTGGTTATGTTGGGTTTTTCAGGTTTTGGGTAAAAATGTAACGTTTTTACGGATGAAACTTGAAAATAAGCTTAGGTCTAGGATCTAGAAGGGAAACGAACGTTTTGAGCAAAGAAAGTTGGGATATTGGCATGATCAGATTCTCATGCAAGAATTTCGGGTTTTTTTGGGGAAGATGACAGCCCGACAGGCGAACTTATCAAGTTCGCTTGGCAAGGTTGGGGTGAACTTATCAAGTTCGCTTGACAAGTTCGCTTAAGTCATCAAGGGGGCGAACTTGGTTATGTTCGCCTGGCAAGGTTGGGGCGAACTTATCAAGTTCGCTTGACAAGTTCGCTTAAGTCATCAGGGGGGGCGAACTTGGTTATGTTTGCCTAGACAAGATAAGCGAACTTAGAACAAGTTCGCCTATATATTCGCCTAGACTATGGGCGGCGAACTTAGCCTTAAGTTTGCCTAGATCAGACTGCGTAAAAGTGTGTAAGTTAGATTAGGTCTCATGTATGTGTAATTAACCAATTCAGATCGTGTGTGGCGCTCGTTGGACCGTGGTTAGGACAGAACTGAGACTAGCTTATCAAGTGAGTTCTAGAGCCCTACTTTTATATGTTTTGAACTATGTTATGAAATGATTTTTATGAAAGGAAAGTTGAAATGTATTTATGAAACGTGTTGCCAAATGTGGTTTACGAAATGTTTACAAATGAAATGCTATTTAATAAAACGTGCGAATGCTTTAACTGAAAAGAAGTAAAGGTTTTATTGAAGTCACGAAATAAATGAATCTGCCATGAGTTCCTTCAGGGATAAGGGAATGTATGCATGATTGGGCCTTACCTTTATAGGGGCCTTTGTGGCTGGCTAACGGTTGTACAACTGGGTGAAAAGGGGTGATATCGGTCACCAATGGGGGATTACCGGGATCCCTAATGAGATACCATTCTCCGTGAGGGAATAGTATTTAAGGTGGTACGAGCTATCCTTTGGGACGCCGTAATTGAAATGGTTAATGTGGGTGTGCTCTATGAAGCACCTTACTCAAAGTCGGTGCGTGTACCCCATGAGGTACCGTGCTGTAATGAGGAATTGACGGTTACGAAAAGGCGCATATTCGGTTTATTGTTGACTTATGGTTAATGTTATGTTATTGCATGCTTTATGTACGCTTTTATTAAATAAATGAATGTAATGTTTTTGGCAAATGGTTTTGTGAAAGTTTTATGTAAAGCTAGAACTCACCAGCGTAGCTGACTTTTTAGTATGCACATTCAGGTTAAGGTAGGGTATGAGGTAGGGCGGTGATGCTTGGCTAGCGATGAAGAGTTACCCGACTGCTTATGAAGACTGACATCATGTTACGTTTTGGATTTCGTTATGTTATGTTTAGACAATGTTTACGCTTCCGTATGTTGAACAATGTAATGGTTATGTTTTAATGAAGTATTTTCGGCTGCGTTATTTTATATTCAGGTTTAAGAACTGTTTGTGAATGAGTAAATCCAATAAGTGAGGCCTCCCGGGTTTGGGGCCTTACAATTGATCACCTAAACATTCAACATGTTTTAGTAATCTAAATATCTCTAACTTACACCATTTGAGATACAACACTCTTCTAAAACTAAAAGACTAACATCCTCACTAGTCTTAGTTTCAACCATAATATTTACCGATCTAACCCAAATATCAACAACACACCCAAGTTGACCCGTTTGGGTTTTAATCAAAATTCCACAATTTCATAATTTCATAATTCACCAATTCATTTGAGTTTTATACTTGAAAATGTGTTTATATTACACCATTAACACTTATCCAAACTCAAATCACCATTTAAACACCTTCAATTGAAAACCCCCCAATTTGGGTCTAAAGAACCCAAATTTTGAAATCATCAAATTGATTGAGTTTTTTTTATTATCATAAAACGTGTCTAACAACACCCTAGACACTTAATAACCACCAATTCAACATTAGATTAAAAACCCCCAAATTTCCCTAAAGAACCCTAATTCTTGAATCATCAAATTTGGTGTTTAGATGTTGATATCTACCTCCCTTTACCCTCTAACAAGCTATATTATCACTTTTATCAAGTGAATAATCATTTACAACCCCCAAATCAGCCCCAAAGCTTGATTCCAACAAAACCCACCAAGAACACCTTAAATGGTGAATAAGGAGGAGCTTACTTGATGTTTGGAAGGAGATATGCTAACTAAATCCTTCAATTCCGAGCATACAACTCCAGATTTCAAGTTTTTGATCAAGCTCACTTCCTCCTCTTTCTTCCTTGCAAAAAACGTGAATACACACACATGTGTGTGGGTTTACCTGACTTTCTCCATTAACACAATTGAGATTGTGTTAATTACACAACAACCCCCTCTACTTGCAATATAAACCCCTTGGCACCAAAAATAGTTAATTTTAACTAAAAGAAATGCACTCACCAACTTTCATTTTATTTAAAACAACCCTATAATATAATGAACACATTATAGGATAAATCCGAAAGTTGGTTCGTTACAGCTGAAAACAAAAAATATAAAAAAATCAGCAAACCACAACTTGCCATGTGGCACCATTTAGGGGTGAGCAAAAAACCGAATTAACCAAACCGAAACCGAATTAACCAAAAAACTGTAGGTCCCGGAAGCCTCGTCGCGCAGCGGAAATACACGGACCTGTTCTGTGATTTGTGTGGGAACCAAGAAACGAGACAGAGAAACACGAACAAAGACAAAAGATAATGAAACAACACGTAATCCATAACATAGAAGTCATCCCGTATTACAGACTACATACCGAAGGAGCACACATCTCTCATCTAAGCTCACGGTCCAGGGGTCGGGAGAGCTTGTCCCGACCCGGACACCTTTCAACCTGGTTTTAGAGTTCCGCCTACAAATGAAGACAAGTCTTCTATTTATAGGGGAATGAACATTACTTGTGTACTTGTCTAAGTACGCAGGGTTTGGTCATGCGTACTTACTAAGTACGCATGATCAAACTGGTGAACAAGCTAAGTACGTAGGAACACCCTCCTGCGTACTAGCCTAGTACACCAATACATAGAATTTAATCTATAGTTACAAAAACATGTTTCTATAAAAACCGCACCGAAAAAACTGACCCGAATTAAAACCGATGGTTTTGGTTTTGTATTTTTTTAAAACCGAAAATTACGGTTTGGTTTTGGTTTTGGTTTTGTATCTTTTGAAAACCGAAAAAATCGAACCGAACCGAACGTATACATATATTTTAATTATATATTGTGTGCATGCACGTTTTATAATATATATTATATTGTGTTGTGTGTTTGTATGTTAAAAGTGTATACATATTTGTGTTACACGTATTTGCATTAATAGTAGGTTATTATTTATATTTATTGAATTTATAAATTATAATGTTTATTTTTTATGTTGAGTATTTTTTAATAAAACTAATTATTTTTGTAGCCCAAAATATGTGATAATCATTAGTTAATAAAAAAAATTTAGGCCCGAAATTTCAAAACAAAGCTCATTATTTTGGGCCATTTTTATTTTACCCCAAACAATTCAAGCCCAATTGGTTTTAAAACCGAAAAAACTAAAATAGAATCGAACCCATTGTAAAAACCAAAAACTGAAAAAACCAAAACTGAATGGTTTTAGAAAAACCAAAAACCAAACTTTCGGTTTTCGGTTTGGTTTCACCCAAAAACCAAACCAAACCGACTCATACACACCCCTATAGACCAATGAAGAAACATCACTGTTCACTTCATTTTGTTTTGTATAGGGTACAAAATTACCTTCAAAATTTACAAAACAAAAATATTTTAAATAATTCATATTTCTATGAATAAATATGTCATTAAAATGGTACATATGGTAACATGGTATTATGATTTTAGTATTATATTTTCAGGAGATATGAATTTCCATTACTATCTGTCGACTCGTAAAACATTTGCTTCTTGTATTGGACAACAATTTATTTTTGACGTTAAGTCGCCCAACATGACTTCCATGTGAGGATATGGATATTGTAATCTTTTTATATACTTTCTCAAATAACATTTCCTTAGATAAATGTTCACTCAAGATCACTAATGTCTATTGCACTGATTTCTTTGTTTCCCTCCATCATCATCTTCTTCAATCTCCATAACTAAACCCTACAGTTATCATCGAAACCATCAAGCACATGTGTAAGCTAACAATAACAATAACCAAGCGATTTAACAAAGACTGCTTGGCATATTATGGGAAAGACTAATTAGCTCGAACCACATGAGGTTTATGGAAGCAAGTTGTACATGTACTTATATGTAAAATAGCTTAGAACCCGTATAATACATACGAGGTGAAAAATATCAATAAATAAAATTCTTAAATCTTTATTAATATATTTTACAGGTGTATACTAAGGATAGAAAACAAAATTCAAAATATGTAAAAATTAATATATAATTGGGTTTCAAAAATACGTTAATTAATATTTTAATGTAATTTGACTTTCATTTACTATTTGATTGGAAATAAAAGTTACATAATTAGATTTTAAAATTACTTATAATAAGGAATAATTTAAAATAAATGTGTTTCATTAGTATAATTACTATTTTCTTTAAAAATATATTATTATTAAAACATAAAGGGTGTATTTAATAAGAGAGAGATGCGGGAAAAAAATGACGAGAATGAATATGGAGACGACATGTGGCATGAAAAAACCTTTATTTATTATACAGTATAGATTTGTTACTCTTTGAAGAATTTGTAAAAAGACCACAATGTAACTTTGTTACGAACCCTAACTTAGATTCACTTAGATTAGATAAATCCAAGCTAAACATTGACAACGTATATGTGATTTTTGGTGATGATTATGTTAGTGAATTTAATAATACTATGAAACTTCTTCAATGTTTATGTGTGTTTGTTTCTAAAATAACCTAAAATAATAAAAAACTTTAGGGCAAATGCCATAAAAACCAACACTCTTTCTGTTTTTCTCACAAAAATCCCTCAACAATTTTTTGCGTATAAAAAACCAATATATTCTCTCTTTTTTTTTCTCACAAAAGTCATTAAAAAATTTTTGCACATAAAAAACCAACATACTTTTTGGTTTTTTTCACAAAAATCACTCGACAACTATTTACTCTAGCGATAAATCGGCATAAGCAAGGTAAAGAAACCGATTGACAAATTCATTCTATAAAGAGATTATTTGTAATCAAATTAATTCCATTTTATAAAAATACCTATAAAATCTATGAAAACACATAAGCAATCAAATCGTTTTGCAATCGAATCGCTTGTTTTGCTCTTGTTTCTGTCGGTCGATTTCCTTTGTCTTGCTTTTACCGAATCATTTGCTAGGGTAAATAGTTGTCGAAGGACTTTTGTGTGAAAAACAAGAAAGTATATTGGTTTTTTATGAACAAAAAATTGTCGAGTGACTTTTGTAAGAAAAACGAGAGAGTATGTTGGTTTTTATGTGAAAAAATTTGTTGAGAGACTTTTGTGAGAAAAAACAGAAAGTATATTGGTTTTTTATTACATTTACTCAAAAAAATATGTATATAAGTATTAAATAAATTTTTTTCATTTTTGATAAATATATATACAAATATATACATTTTTGAAATCTAATTTGATTTAAGTACTTCTCAAACCAAATCACCAATCTTTCCTATCATTTCTGATCAACACATAAGGCTCGGATTCCACCTCCCATCGGCAAACGATTTGGCTTGATTTTCGTAGATCTACATCAGGTAATGCTCACTTCATAATTTTTACATAACTCTACTCTCTGTTGAAAACCAAAATAATCAGAAATATAGGTTCGCTCTGTGTTTTTGTTTTGGGAAGAAGACAAAGGTGAATTGTAGGTTAAATGATTTGGTTTTGAGACTTAAACCAATATATGGGGCGATGCCCAATAGTTAAACCCATAACAGGTGTCCGGTTCATGCGTGGCAAAAGCGGACGGCGGGTGAGCGATGGAGCTGGTGTTCACTGATGTCCGGTTTAAAGCTCCGTCCGGAAATCCGAACACAAGCAAACACTACATGTGGACCCCTCCATTTAAAAACACCCATTATAATATATTTATATTATTAAAAAGTTAAACTTTCATTGATATATATTATAATATATTTAATTTCTTTTTTGTTTTTTAATTTTTTAAATATCCCATCGATGATATATATATTCTTTTTTCAATACATATAAATTTTTTATTGTATACATTTTAAATTATATTATATTATTTTAAATAATACAAAATATATTATAAATTATATTCTATTAATTTTATTTTAATAATTTAATTTAAATCACATATATTTGTTTTTTTTATTTTTAATAATATTATATTATAATAAATAATACGAAATATAAAAAATAAGATTATTAAAAAATAAGTTTTTTTGTATATAGAAAATAAATGTAAAAGTAGGTGCTGATTTGGAAATATAGGGGTGTTTGAAAGTGGATGTAGTGTTGGAGTAAAAATGAGGGTTTTTGAAGGATGGGTGGAAATCTGATGTGACAGCTGATGTGGCGCGCTTGGTTGTGTTTATGGTGTCCACCATTGAACGTTCTCTTATCAACGAAGCAAAGGTCTCCCCTGCACCTTTTTTTTTTTTTTTTTTCCTGTTTTGGTTCCAAGCACACAAATAACACACACACATACATAGTATATGTATAGGGGAGGGTTCATTGGGGAACCCCAAAAAAAAGGGAACTAGGTTAACCACACATTTCAAAGAATGAAAAAAAAAACGCTAAATGCTAAAAACTAAATCGTAAAAGCTAAAAGCTAAATGCTAAAAACTAAACTGTAAAAGCTAAATGTTAAATGCTAAAAGCTTACCGTAAGGCTAAATGCTAAACGCTAAAAGTTAAACCGTAAAAAAATAAACGTCAAAGCTAAACGCTAAACCGCAAAAGATAAACGTTAAAGCTAAATGCTAAAAGCTAAACCGTAAAAGCTATGGTATCATAGCTCAAGCTCTTTCATGTAGAAAATTTTTGAAACAAAACAAGTGAGGTAATGGGTTTGAGATAATGGGTAGACACCAAAGTAGGATTTCTGTTCTCTCAAATTTGTCACCGTCCTTGTACTGCATTTCTCGTAGTTGTCTCTGATTAGAAGAGCTAGTAGACGTAGTTCGGACACATCTTCTAGGCGTTGTAACTTCAATGACGTAGTCCAATGTGCGGTTAAAGGACTACTGTCGCACCCCGGTTTCAGGACACCTCGGGCGTGTGACCAGATTGGCATCTCCAATCTTATTTTATTTATGAAATCAAAGTTAGTTTAACAGCGGAAATACTTTCGGATCGAACTTGTAATTAACCTCAACCCGAGGGTTGATATTGTATATATTCCAGATCCGGGGATAAATAAAACATCATTTTATTTCACTAGGGATTTAAATACCCCTTTTCTGTACATAAAAACCATGGTCCACGAACATTTACATGTCACCTGCATAAGCAGGGTAAAACTAGAGCCACAAAGTAGTTGCCCTGTGCCTGGGGAGTTAACCCTGTACAATACCGAGCTATACCAGCATTGGTATCTAAGGGTTTTACCTTCCGGCACCTAACCCTGTGCATAACAAGGGAGTATCCATGTATAGGAATACATCTTCCTAACATCTCCTCTTGTTCTTATTCCTGCAGAGTTATCTCCATGCTAGCAGCACATAACCCTGTCAAAATCCCCTTATGTACACATTTATCCCAAGACTATCCCGTAGGACTAGTCTTACAGATAATCATTGATTACCTGAAAACATTTTTGAAAATAAAATTTCAGCGCGAACGCTGGTGAACATGATTATTGTTATGTGTTGAATTTCGTGCAAGATCTTGAATATTGTTTACTCCAGAATCTGAGATCATTGTAACTTCGGTATCCTGAATATTAATATAACTAACAATAATTTGTCCTCTATTTTCTTTATTATTTGTAGGAAAACACTTGTAACGATATTCCTACCTAAAGACTCGCTCCTCATGACGTGGACCACAAGGGAAATACGTGTGAAGAAGCCTCTAACTACACAAGAAGGAGAATTAGTCTAGCCTTTATTCTCGGAAAGTTAGGATCGTTTTTTGTATATATCCAGCAGCTTGATCGATTAGAACACACACAAAAACACACTTAGCAATACGCAACAACTCTTTAACACATAGATCTCGATCATTTTTGCTCACATTTGTATTCATTTTCATCGATTTATACAATAATAGGAGGCAAGTGACTTTCGGTCACTTCCTGAGGTTTTATGCCGGCAATCCTTAGGGATTAAGGGCTTTCCTCGTAAACACTTGTGTTGTTTCATTGCTTTATACGCTTTGTTCATCACGAATCTTACAAGCACACTACCTCACTTATTAAGTTTGGTTACAAAATTACTCTTGTTGATTTTTACCCAAAACAATTTGGCGCCTACCGTGGGGCAAGTGGTGCTTTTCATTCTTAAATCTTTGCAAAAATTTGCGTTCAATCATTGTTTATCAAAACTAATTTTAAAAATGTCGTCTCAATCGAAAAATATTTCTGTTTCCGCTCCATCTTCAAGCTCTGGGTTGGACCACCCTATTCCTCCTCCTCCATTCCAAAAGAGTGTTAATCAGCCAAAGGAAACTACTTCTACCGGTTTTTCGGGATACTTGCTGGAGGACCTGTGCTAGTTTCAAATGATGATATCGTCAATATGTTCTCAGAAATGAAGCAACAAATGGAGCAACAAAAGAAGACTAATCTGATGATGTTCAGAGAGCTTGAAAAGGTCAAAGAATCAAAGAAACCGGTGGAAGTGACGACCCCGTTGAAAACAAGGGTCTTGGATTTTAAATATTCGGGATCCTCAGGAGTCCATAAGGGAGATTTTCTTCCCATGCAAACTGGAATTACTACAGTTGGTCCAACTTCGACTGTTAGAATTACTACGAATCAAGATCTTGGAATTGCTCCGGGATCATCATTCCGAAATCCTGATAACGGTAACACTTTCAACCAACTTTCAAACACTAATGAATGTGTGCAGGATACATGAATTACTCCATCCATAGCCAAGGAGTTAAAGAAGTTAAGAGAGATGATCTCCAGTGTACCGGGTGTAGTCCAACCTATACCGGAGATGTCCTCTACCAGTCATAGGATCTCCAGATTTGCTCCACCGATATGTGATGCTGAGATCCCCAAGCGCTTCCAGACTCCTAACATGAAGTTGTACGATGGAACTACAGATCCCGAGGAACACGTCACGCAGTACAGGGAAAGAATGGAGATAAACCCCATTCCCTTGGACCTAAAGGAAGCCTGCTTATGCAAAGGCTTCGGCTCTACTTTAACAGGACCAGCCTTGAAATGACTACTTAATGTTCCACCTTATTCTATTACTCCATTCACTCATTTAATAAATTTTTTTAATAACCAGTTCTCTTATAGTAGAACGTTTGAAAGATTAACAAGTGACTTATACATGATAACTCAGAACAGTGGAGAATCCCTTCGGGGTTATGTCAGCAAATTTGGCCAGGAATCCCTCGATATCCCGAAACTTGATGTCACCACTGCTGTCCAGGCTTTCAAGATGGGGTTGACAAAGGACTCCCAATTCTATGAGGACCTTGTTATGAATCCCTGCAGGAACCTTGACGAAGTCAGAAACCGGGCATTAAGATTTATAAGACTCGAGGATGACAAAAAGATTCAGCAACGGATGGATGCTCCAACTAGTTATAATCATCCCAACCGAAAGACTGAGTCTGTTCCCTTCAAGCCTTACAGATCCAAGCCTTTTTCCAAACCTGACAATCACAGAGTTAATGTTGTGGAAGATGACGAGGACGAAGAAGAATATCCTAAACTATCTTAATACTGTTTTTCTCTTGATACAACAGGTTTATAATTTGCTATGCAGGATCTTGGTGAGAAATCCAGGTGGCCTCGCAAATTTGAGAAGAACACAGGATTGAAGGATAAGTCCAAGTGGTGTGCATTCCACGAGGACTTCGGCCATGTAACCGAAGATTGTATTGCTCTGCGAAAAGAGATAAGATATCTCTTAAGAAAAGGACATCTCAAAGAATTTCTAGTCAAAGGAAAGAATAAAGCTAAGGATCATGACATGATCCAGCAGAGAGAAACATCCCTGCCGCTGGATGCCAAGGTAATAAATTTTATATCTGGTGGGTCTGACATATGTGGAACCTCTTATTCTGCAGCCAAGAGAAACACTAAGGAAGCAAAAACAGAGAAAGGGGACAGGCCTACCAAGACCTCCAGCTTAACTGAAGCGAAAGTGATCTATTTTGACGAAGGCGACAGAGACGACGCACATGATCCTCATCACGATGGCTTAGTGATCACCCTGTACATTGCCAATCACTTCATCCGTATGATCCTAATTGACGGAGGGAGTTCGGTGAACATCATACAACTTGAAGTCCCAAAGAGGATGGGGATCCCAGATTCCGAAATTGTCTCAAAGTCCTCAGTGCTGGTAGGATTCAGTGGAGAGATCAAAAACACAGTTGGAGAGATAAAGCTGCCAATATACATCGAAGGGGTAAATGCTATACAGAAATTTTGTGTTATTGATTCTTTATCTTGCTATAATATTATTCTAGGGAGACCTTGGATTCATGACATGAAGGCAGTACCATCAACATATCACCAATGTGTCAAAATGTCGACCCCCTGGGGGTAGTGAAGATCGACAGTGACCAGCAGGAGGCAAAAAACTGTTATACTTCTTTAATGAAAGCCTCCACCAAAACCAGGCAAGCATAGCAATTAAAGAAACAAGCCCGAGACATCTTGGAAACCAAAGAGCAGGATGTTAAAGAAGTGTCCTTAAGCACAGAGGATCCTGATGTCAAGGTGCTTGTTGGAACCAATATCCCCAAGGATATTGAACGAGATCTTATAGAATTAATAAGAAGCAGAACCTCAACCTTAGCTTGGAAACATGAAGACATGACAGGTATCTCTAAAGATATTATTACACATAAATTAGGTGCTGATAACAGTTTCTGGCCAATACACCAAAAAAGAAGAAAATTTGCATCGGAGAGTAACATAGTTATCCAAGAAGAGGTCGAAAGACTACTAAGAGCAGGAATGATAAGGGAAGTGAAATTCCCAAGTTGGCTAGCTAATGTGGTGGTGGTCCAGAAGAAGAATGGAAAATGGAGAGTCTGTGTTGACTTCACTGACTTGAACAAAGCATGTCCCAAAAATCCTTTTCAACTACCACACATTGACTCAATGGTCGATGCCACAGCAGGCCACGAAATGCTGACATTCATGGATGCATCATCAGGATTCCAACAAATTCAGATGGAACCCTCAGACCAGGAGGATACCGCATTCATGACTCCGACAGGTATTTATTGTTACATAGCTATGCCTGTTGGTTTGAAAAATGGAGGTGCAACATACCAAAGACTGGTGAACATGATGTTCAAAGACAAACTAGGGGACGTCATGGAGGTCTACAAAGATGACATGGTGGTGAAATCAAAGAAAGCTGAGGATCATCTTAGGGATCTGAGAGAAGCATTTGATATCCTGAACCAGTACAACATGAAGCTGAACCCCTCAAAGTGCCACTTTGGAGTGGGGGCAGGAAAATTCTTGGGGTACATGGTAACCAAGAGAGGGATAGAGGCCAGCCCTGAGCAAATCAAAGTAATCATTAATCTCAAATCCCCAGGAAATACCAAAGATGTCCAAAGACTAACTGGAAGAGTAGCAACACTCAACAGGTTCGTATCAAGATCCTCAGAAAGGTGCAAAGAGTTCTATGACATCCCGAAGAAGAAGAATAAGAGATTCTAATGGGAAGAGAAGCATGAACAAGCACTCTAATCATTAAAGGAATACTTTTCATCAGCTCCTCTA
Source organism: Smallanthus sonchifolius (assembly GCA_023525975.1). Lineage (NCBI taxonomy): Eukaryota > Viridiplantae > Streptophyta > Magnoliopsida > Asterales > Asteraceae > Smallanthus > Smallanthus sonchifolius. The sequence goes on along the minus strand of CM042033.1, from coordinate 53,602,862 downwards.
ATGATGAAACCAGAAGACGGTGAACCATTATCCCTGTACTTGGCGGTATCTGGAAACTCTGTGAGTGTCGTCCTAGTCAAGGATCATGAAGGCTAACAACATCCGGTATATTATGTAAGTAAAAGTTTGCTCGTAGCTGAAACCAGGTACTCTCATTTAGAAAAATTAATCTTAGCTTTAATAATGGCATCCACTAAACTCAGACATTATTTTGAAACTCATGCTATTCATGTTAAGACTAATTATCCTATTAAGTGTGTCTTGAGAAAGCCAGAGATGTAAGGAAGAATGGCTAAGTGGTCAGTCAAGCTCAGCGCCTATGACCTTGTATATGAACCTAGAACAACAATAAAGTCTCAAGCACTTGCGGACTTTGTGGCTGATTTTAGTAGTGACATCTAACACGAAGCAGACCTTGAAGTTCAACAATTGGAAGAATCCAAGGAGAAGTGGACATTGTTCACTAACGATGCATCAAATGTAGAGGAACATGTCTAGGCATCATACTGAAATCGCCACAAGGGGACATAATACCCCAATCCATAAGTTGTGAGTTCCAGGCAACGAATAATGAAGGAGAATATGAGGCGCTAATAGCAGGATTGCAATTAGCCAGGGATATCAAGATCAGGTATCTCTAGGTATATGTAGACTCACTATTAATTGCTAACCATTTCAATGGCTCTTATGCAGTAGAAGGAGAGAAATTAGCTAAATATCTCACAATAGTTAAGCAATTATCTGTGGAATTCAAAATTTGTAACATAACACATGTACCTAGAGAAGATAATTCTGAGGCTGAGGCCTTAACAAACCTTGCTTCTGCTCTCAAAATACCAGAAGGTATCAAAATACATATCATACATGTCTCGAGCCCAGCAATTGAGAAGATAGATGAAGTCTCGATTACAGAAGAAGGAGAGATTTGGGATCCTGAACCTAATCAAGGATCCTGGATCCTACCTATTAAAAAATATTTGTAGGATAGTGAGATCCCGAGTGACGAACAGAATCACAGAGCTTTCCGGATAAAGGTATCTCGTTTTATAATGTTACACAATGTGTTGTATAGAAAAGTCTATTGCTGGTCCATACTTAAGATGCTTGGAGAATCCTGAAACACATGACGTCCTAAAAGATATACATGAAGGTGACCGTGGTAATCACACTAGGGGCAGAGCATTATTCTCAAGGATCCCGAGGACAGGATACTATTGGCCTACCATGAGAAAAGACGCTATGACTTATGCCCAGAAATGTGAAGCTTGCCATAGACACAACAACATACTTCACCAGCCAGCAGAACCCTTGTATTCAATCATCTCTCCATGGCCATTCATGAAATGGGGAATGTATATAGTCGAAAAACTTACCAAAGCACCAGGAGGAAAAGTTTTTATGCTAGCAGTGACAGATTACTTCTCCAAATGGATTGAAGCTGAAGCATTCGTCCAAGTCATAGAAAAAGAAGTCATCTCCTTCATCAAGTGCAACATCCTGACAAGATTTGGGATCCCGGCAGAGATAGTACGTGATAACAGATCTCAGTTCATTGTCAAGATAACAACTAACTTCTGTGCCAGTTGGGGAATCAAAATGATAACTTCCACCCCGGTACATCCTCAAGCCAATGGACAGGCGGAGTCTAGCAACAATATCATCTTTAACAACCTTAAGAAAAGATTGGGAGCCAAGAAAGGAAGATGGGCTGAAGAACTACCATTTGCACTTTCAGGACAACCACGAAGAATGCGACTGGTCAAACTCCATTCTCATTGGTGTTTGGTACTGAAGCCATGATCCCGACAGAGATGGTTATCCCTACTACCAGATCCAATCTTCAAATTCCAGAGACCAACGACGAAGCTCTTGCTCATGACCTTGACACCGTGGATGAGCTCAGGGATCTTGCTAAGGTTCGTATTGCAGCTTATCAGCAAAGGATAGCAAAGTCATACAACAAAAACATAAGGATCAGAAGATTCCAAGTGGGTGATCTTGTACTAAGAAAGCGTTTCAAAATGCTACCAACCCTAACGATGGAAAACTTGCACCAAAATGGGAAGGCCCATACCTAATTGACTCAGAAGCAGGCAATGGTGCCTATTTGTTGGCTACTATAGAAGGTGATATCCTGCCAAGATCCTGGAACGCTATCCATCTCAAAGCCTATTTTATGTAAGTTGGAACTTAGATTCTAACTAAGACTAGTATGTATTCTATCCCTAATTATTTTTATCTTAATTATTCCTTATAATGGTACTGACTTGAGCGTCGGAGGGGTGTTAGCCAGGCTAACACCCACCTTCACCAAGGTTTCATGTTTTGCAGGAAGGATCCTGACAGAAGATAGAGATTGGCCATCTCTCTTAAGTTTAAGGTATCCTGAATACCTTCTAAGTTTTAAAGTTTTTCACCTTTCTAAGAATTGAGTTTAAACACTCCGCCTGTAGTGCACGATATTCAAGTATAGTTCAAGGTGGTGCGACCAGTCCATGTAACTGTGGCTGATAATTTCATCACTGTTGGCTATATCTTGAATCCTACGATAGCAACAGGCGTGTTACTCCTAAGGTTTTTAGCATTTTCATGCTAACTTAAGTCTGGCTTGGCCCACGTTTTTATAGCTTGGCCCACGTAATTCTGGCTTGGCCCACGATTTTAAATTGTCACAGGTATTTAACACTAATGTGTTAACTCAAGAACTTAGCATCAATATGCTGACTCAAGATCCTTAAATGGGTTAAAGACATATGTAGATACTGAAGTACAATTACAAAGTCTACGATATATTCAATGACTGTACATAGGGGACAACCAACGGTTGTTATATTTTGAACTCAACATCATAATCTGGTATGTGTGTCTACCTGACATAGTTCTCAACAAAGTTATGTATTACTTGTTAATTTTCAATTTATAGAAGATTTGAGATTCACAGAACCGAGTCATGATATGTTTGTAACTGATATTTTATACCATTTATCAAGATCAAACTATATTTTTTTAAGTCGAAATTTGATAAAAACCTAAGATGTTATTTATAAATTGTCATTGAGAATCTAGTATCCTGAAAATATACCTAAACTTATTCTTTCTAAGGTTTAATTACTTAAGAAATCCTAATTTTCTACAAACACAATCAAACATATTACAATCATGGCATGAAATAAAGTGTCCCGGGCTTCATCTAAAAAAAGGACCCATCTACTCGAGACACAGATTGTTAAATTGTTCATCCCATCCAGGGATCCCCAGAAGCAAGAAAAAGAAAATTATTTAACAGACCAACAAGATTAAAGTTTGGAACCACAAATACCAAATTCAAGACTCAGGCCTTCTCTTTTTTGCCATCATCGCCTTGACCAACCACCTTCTCGACCGCCTTCGTAGAGCCTTTCACCTCACCTTCAACCACTGCTTTGTCTTCATCCTTATTTAGGATTGGTTCTCCGCTCAACTCGGTAACCAACTTCTTCCAGCTCTGCACGTCCCAGTTGGCTCGGTCAAAGTTCTTGTCAACAGCCTCTTCTGCCATTTTGATCCTAGCTTGGAAGATGGAGATAACAGCTGACATCTTGGCCTGCTCATGGGATTCATCGAGATCCTGAGCATGCTGAGCGTAGGCATCTTGAAGCTCCGCTTTTGCCTTATTGAGATCATCAATTGCATCAGCTAACTTCTTGCTCTTAGCGACCCCAATCTTCTGCAAATCAAGGATCATCTACTTGTTATCCTCAACTTCTTTCATTGACAGCTCATAAAACCTTGCCATTTTCTCTATAGCCTGTTATAAACAATATATGCCAATATAAATACGGGATCTAAATCAAGATCCGAGATATTAAATGTTTCTGACGTCGGCATAATCAGAGCACTCGTTAATGGCTATCTCAGCAGGATCAGTGATCTTACGCTTCTTGTTGGAGGCTGGTTTGAGATGCGCAGTTGAGGACTCTGACTTGAGAACTTCTGCTTTGGATGCTGCAGTAGCAATGAGGCTAGGCTCCTTCTTAACAATCTTTCCTTTAGAGATCATGCTGTCAATGTCGTCCAGGGCAAATTTAGAGCTTGGCTTGCGAACACCTATTTCAAGATAAGAGGTTAGATCATTACATATCTTATTAACTAACAAAATATTGTGAATCTTTTTTGTCTTACCAGACATTTCCGAGCCTGAGGGATACGTTTCTGAGATCTCTGCTACCGACGGAGTCTTAACCTTGAAAGTCCGCTCTATAGGCTCGATGTTGTAAAAGAAAATGACTCTCTTGGCAGTCTCGGAAGTAGATGGAGCCACCTCAGAAAACTTCGGCGATGTAAAACAAAATAAAAAATCAAAAGGTCAGTATCCAGGATGGCGAAATAACGAGGATCCCACAAGACATAATCCTACCCTTTACAATGCATTTGATCGGCAACTTATCCCCGCCAGGGATCGAATCTCTTCTAAGGTGAAATCCGCCCTGGTTTTGGGATCGAAAGGTCAAAAAATGGTATCTTTAGGGAAGGATCCCCCAGATTTAAGAATTTCAATGTCACGATCAGTGAATGCGCACTTCTCAGAATCCGGGTTCTCTATCAGATGTTGAATATATAAATCATTTGAAGATGTGGAAGATATTGTGGTTTTCTTAGCCATATTTTGATGCAAAAACGGAAAGAGATAATGAGAGAAAATGAAGATTTGATGTTACCTGAAAATCCTAGAGAGAATTGGAGAAGATGAAGTCTGGGATTAGTAAAAAAAAAGTAATTATAAAGGATTAATGACATCTACCTCGAACGACGACGTTTTCACCCTCAATTCTCGCACCAAGTCTTATCGTACAACCGTTTATTTCTCAGAATTCAAATTTTGAAAATTTAACAAATGTAACTTCAGTATACAGCTGTCAAATTTTGGGGAAAATTGTTATGGGTTGAATTTCGTGTAGGATCCTAAATATTGTTTACTCCAGAATCCGAGATCCTAGTAACTTCGGTATTCTGAATATTAATATAACTAACAATAATTTGTCCTATATTTTCTTTATTATTTTTAGGAAAATACTTGTAACGATATTCCTACCTAAAGACTCGCTCCTCATGACGTGGACCACGTGGGAATACGTGTGAAGAAGCCTCTAATGGTCACAAGAAGGAGACTTAGTCTAGCCTTTATTCTCGGAAAGTTAGTTAGGATCGTTTTTTGTATATATCCAGCAGCTTGATCGATTAGAACACACACAAAAACACACTTAGCAATACGCAACAACTCTGTAACACATAGATCTCGATCATTTCTGCTCACATTTGTAATCATTTTCATCGATTTATACAATACTAGGAGGCAAGTGACTTTCGATCACTTCCCGAGGTTTTACGCTGGAAATCCTTAAGGATTAAGGGCTTTTCTCGTAAACACTCGTGTCATTTCATTGCTTTATACGCTTTGTTCATCATGAATCTTACAAGCACACCACCTCACTTAGTAAGTCTGGTTATAAAATTATTCTTGTTGATTTTTACCCAAAATAATTATCATGACCAGTTTCAGTTGGCAAATACAGTATCAAAAACATTTAACCATAATGCGACTACAATCTACCATTCAGTAGAAATATTTTGTTCGAGTGTACAACCATGATATACACCGGTAATTTCTGTAAAAGGACTGCTGGCATTTGCAGACTTACTTACCGTGATGTCCCTTAACTGAGACCCCATCTTACATCCAGTTACAGACAATTAGCAGCCCCAATGTGGGAATTTCACCCATAAAGCATTTATCCCTTGATCAAGTTTTACGTATACTCATGGCCTAAATATTTTACATAGATGCCCTTATGCATCAAACTTTTGAATACCAGTATTGCCATTTCGTAAACATAAAATTTTAAAGTTTTGAAGATAAAGACAGATAAACATATTCACCTTAACAGTAGCTTGATCTTATCTCAGGGGTAGTCCTTGAGTGCTAGTGTAAACCTTAAAGCAAGTTCTAGGACAAGTTAGTATCTTAACGCACGAATTCGGAAATAAGCGAAAGTGTAGAAAATAAGCAAAAGTCGGATATTTTACCAGAACAAAGGCACGCAAACCGAGGTAGAGCTGGCTCAAGGAATATTGGAAGTTGAGTGTGAGTTTGTGTGAAAAAGGAAGAGCCAGAGGGCACTATTTATAGTTGGCCAGCTAGCCCCGTTGCGGACGTTATGCTAGGGCGTAGCGGTCCGCTACTACCTAGATGTTGCATCAGCCCTAGATGTCCAATCTTGATTGGACCAAACCTTAATTTGCGGCTGGCGGACCGTTACGGAGGGCGTGATGGTCCGCCATGAGTACACACTTCAAAACCCTAAGCTGAGTCACCGGACACGTGTCAGCTCGGAGGATTGCGGCTGGCGGACCGTTACCCAAGTGGTTGCGGTCCGCCACCCAACCCTTCAGCCTTTAGAGGACCTGGCTAGCGGACCTCTATGGAACCAACGGCCTTAGCGTACCGTTAAGAAGAATGGTAGTGGTCCGCTACCAGTCCAATTTCATAAATTTTCATTTTCAACCTTTTTATTTTGGGGACTTGGCAATTCCAACCCCTAGGGTTCAAAGTTAGCAAATTAGGATCTTGGAATTGGCCTGGTGTTACATCCTCCCCACCTTTATTCAAATCTCATCCTCGAGATTTATTGTAAAATGTGCGGGTATTTATTTTTCATTTCACTCTCCAGTTCCCACGTGAACTCAGGTCCACGTCTAGAGTTCCATTTCACTTTTACCAATACAAGCCTTTTCCTTTTCAGGGTTTTAACCTGACGATCCTCAATTTGAAAAGGTTGTTCAATGAATTTCAGATTTTGTTCCACCTCTACATCCTGCGGAGGCATTACCAGAGATTCATCGGCCAAACACTTCCGCAAGTTTGACACATGAAATACATCATGAACACCATTCATTTCCTCTGGCAATTCAAGTTGATAGGCGTCCGGTCCGATTCTTTTTAGAATTTTGAATGGTCTAACGAATCTTGGACTGAGTTTTCCTTTCTTTTCAAATCGTACTACACCCTTCCAAGGTCAGACTTTTAACAACACACGATCTCCTATAGAAAATTCTAACGGCTTACGACGCTTATCAGCATAACTTGTCTGTCTATCACGAACCGCTTTTAAACATTCACGATATTGTGACACTTTGTCAGTTGTTTCCTGAACTATTTCAGGACCTGATAATTGATTTTCTCCAATCTCTACCCAGCAGATAGGAGTTCTGCATTTTCTACCATACAAGGCTTCAAATGAGGCAGCTTGGATACTTGTGTGATAGCTATTATTATATTGGAATTCCATTAGAGGTAAGTGGTCGTCCCAACTTCCTCCAAGGTCTATTATACAAGCTCAAAGCATGTCTTCTAGAGTTTGTATCGTTCTTTCACTCTAACCATATGTTTGAGGATGATAAGCAGTGCTAAGATTTAATCGTGTTCTAAGAGCTTTCTGAAAGCTTTGCCAGAATCAAGACGTAAACCGACTGTTTCTATCTAACACTATGGATGATGGCACACCGTGCAAAGACACAATTTCATTGATATACATTTGTGCCAACTTGTCCATGCTATAAGTTTCTTTCATCGGAAGAAAATGGGCGGATTTAGTCAGTCTATCAATGATAACCCAGATAGTGTCATTCCCATGATTTGTTCGGGGAAGTTTTGTAATAAAGTCCACAGTTATCATTTCCCATTTCCATACAAGAATTTCAAGTTGTTGCAATAATCCAGAAGGTTTTTGGTGTTCAGCCTTAACTTGTGAACAAGTTAGGCATTTTGCAACATAGGCATCGATATGTTTCTTCATTCCGATCCACCGATAATCTGGTCTCAGATCTTTATACATTTTATCGCTGATTTGCCCTAAATTATACATGTTTTGAATGCATAATAATCCCATATTATGGTACTAATTGATTAAAAGCCTTGCAATTGATACTTAAAGCGTTAATATTTCACAATTGCAGGTTATTTGGTGTTCCAAGATAAACAGAGCAAAACCAGCTTAAAACATGAAGAAATCAAGCTTTTGGAATACCAAACCCGAGCATTGACCCCCAAGAAGTCAAACCAGGTCAAGGAAAGTCAACACAACAGCTAAAAGACAAAACTGGGGAGCAAAGGAGGGTTGCACGGTCGTGCATTGCCTAACTTTCTCCCCAAGGCTCAAGTACACTATCACTTGTACCCTGTTTGATTCCCGAGATGTTTGCACGCCCGTGCAATCCAATACACGACCATGCATTGCTTATTTTGAGGCCTATAAATAGATGACTTGAGTTCTTCATTACACACACCTGATATATCCCTTACACACCCCAAGAACACAACAGAGAAGGCTTATTTCATAGTTAGAGTGTAGTAGTAGTGACTTGAGGGGCTCTTCCTCCTTGTTCCGCAATGGGGGAGCCTACGAAACTCAGCGTTTTGCTAGTTAGTATGGCCATTGGTGGCTAGAATATTTGTATTGCTAGGGTGAAGATGAATTTTGGTGCATGTTAATGTTTAACATATTAATCTAAGTGATTTGTTTATGTCTTTAATCATTCGTCCTTAAAACCACCATTTTGGTGGGTTTTTATTATTGTCTAAATCCGTCTTTATATTTGTGAGTGTTCTTGATTTTTAAAGTGTAAAACCTTTTTAATCAAACTTCTCTTGAAGCTTGTACGTCTTTATACAAGTAGAGATTGATAAGCCAAGGCTTGGTCAACACTATTAAGGTCGTACGTCTTTATACGAATTTAGTATGCGACCAAGAATTGGTGAACTCATGTTGGTAATGGTAAGTCTTTATACTTGGTCCCATTATTGCCCCACCTCCCGGTGAACAAAATATAATCACCTATTTAACTCTAATACAAAACATTTTACGTTCGATGTCTTAAACCAACCCGGAGATGACCATTCGAAGGGTTGGTGGTAACTGTTGTCCTTAACGGGAGGCACTTCCACTTTTTAAAGATTTTAATTTGCAAATCTAATGTCGTGAGGATGAGGCTCTAGCGGTGACCCGGGTGACAAGTTTGTAGTAGTCATATCACTGGATTCATCAACTTAACATTATCACGTACCAAGCGGAATCAAATCCCGAAGCAATACTCTTCGTGACCTGATCATTTCCAAGATATTTACTTTCCTGCTATTTACTATTATGTTTGTTAGATTTCTGTTACACACTTAACGCACGTTTTTACTTTTATGCTATTTACTTTATCGTCATTTACTTTTCTGTCATTTACTATTCCGCTTCACAAGCACACAAAACTCACTCACTAATTAATCCGGCTAAACGATAACAAAATTTGAGTACTAGAGCTCGACCGTGTCCATTGATTCGATACTTGGTTCTTACCTAAACTATATTACGCTGCGATAGGTACACCTGCCTATTGTGTGTGTTTTTAAGTTAAAGTAATTATCATTTTATAAATTTAAAACCTGATCTCGTAAAACCATCCTAAAAATTTATTTATTATATTTTTTTATACTAAAAACGACACATCAAGTTTTTGGCGCCGTTGCCGGGGACACGGTGATTTCAAGAAAAATAATCATGGATCCATACAATGAAAACTTTACCGAGGAAGAATTTTTCAAATTTGACAGCAATTTCTCAGATTCATGGTGCGAGTTATGTGGAGGATCACACTACATTGAGGAGTGTTATCTTTACGTATGGCTCCCCATGGATCAAGAGATAAATCTCCACCCGTCACCATTTGAGGATTTACTTCCTTCACCACTTCCATCAGTAAACACAGACAGTGCTTTCTACGAACCAGATCCTTGGAAACCAGACACATTATTTCGTAATTTGGAGGAAATAAAGAGTCAAATCATTAAACTCTACAATACGGAACCAAATGAAGTTCCTTCTAAAATTCTAGATCATCCACCATGTGTTGAAGTAGATCAAGCATCACAAGAACATAATGTAGAGGTAATAACCATGATACCCATGGGGAACACGGAGAATACAGGTGAAGATGACGTATTAAGGGCTGAAATCATACAATGTTAGGACATAGTTTGTAATGACAAAAGATTTGTAATAGTTTAGATCTTATGTCTTTATGTTTTTGTATGTATTAATGTTCTAAGTGTTTTTATACAAGTTGCTAGAGGGGAACTTGTTAAGTTCGCCTAGTCTAACAGAGGCGAACTTGTTAAGTTCGCCTAAGTCTATCTGAGGAGAACTTGTTAAGTTCGCTTAGTCTGTTAGAGGCGAACTTGTTAAGTTCGCCTAATGCAGGTCAATAGTCTATATATAGATGTTTACAGAGTCAGTGTGCAACAGAGATTAACGGTGTTCAGAATCGAAGTAGAACAAGATAGATTGAGTCTGTAAACTCTATTATGAATTGGAATACAATCATGAAGCTTATTTACTTGATTGTCTTTATTGTCTTTTGTGAATGCAATCGTTGATTCGTTGGATTCCGCACTCCGAGTTAACGACACGTCTTATCACGAGAACGATCTGTAGAAGTGCCATGAGGACCTACAAGTGGTATCAGAGCTATTGCTCGTGATTCTTGGTGATTCTAGACGGTTTTGCATGCAAATTGACAAGAAATTCATCATCTTTGACATTTTCATTTCCATGGAGTTTTCAAGCTTAATTTGGTTCTGATTTGGTGTTTTTGAAGAGGATTTTGAAGAAATTGATCTGATAGAAAGGTTCTAATTGCGATATTACACAATCCTACGGTTCGATTTTGATTAATTCCTTCAAATCAGTGAATTATGAAGATTTTTGGTGATTCTTGGTTTGCTGTTTTTGTTTGAGCTGTTCTTGAGTTTGAATCTGTTGAAGCAAGTGAACTTGCTGATTTTGTGTAGGCGAACTTAGCAGGCGAACTTGTCAAGTTCGCTTCTCACAGATTAAGCGAACTTATTTTTAGGCAAACTTAATCAGATTTTCTGGTTTCTGGTTTAAGCGAACTTATTAAGTTCGCTTCATATTAAGTTCGCTTGGGTATCACAGAAGCGAACTTATTATCTTCGCCTAAGGGTAGAGGGTGTTTCACACTTGGAAAATTTTCAGGAAAATGGCAAATATGGTTCAAGTAACGAATATGTTCAATTATGATAATGAGATTGGTACATCTCAAAAACCACCGAAGTTGTTGAATCTTGCTGATTATTCAAATTGGAAAGACATGTTTGATCAGTTCGTATCTTTTACCGACACCAGTCTCTGGATTCCTATTTTAGAAGGTTATACGCATCCGACTTATTCATGGATGGGACAGGATAATGTTCCAAAGCCGGTATCAGCGTTAACGAATGAAGAAAAGGTGTTGTTTGATAGGGAAAAGAAAGCGATGGCAAGTATTTCGATGTCTCTTCCGAAAGAAATATATCACAGTTTCAAACAATTCAAGTCTTCTCAACAACTGTGGGAAGCATTACAGAAAAGATGTGAAGGCAGTTTGGATGTAAAGAAGAGTAGAAAAGAGCTACTGAAGAAGCAATTCTTGGTCTTTAAACATTTTCAAAATGAATCCTTGAATGGTCTTGCTACCAGATTTTATCATCTGCTTAGTGAACTGTCGAGTGTGTCTGTGGTGTATGAAACTGAAGAAATTAATGATAAGTTCTTGGAGGCATTACCATCAAAATTTGATGTGTACACGGTTTTGATCAAAGAAAATATCAAGTACAAAACCATGTCTCTTGAAGAAGTTCTTGGGAAGATTCAATCGCATGACCTGAATATGAAGAAGAAGGAGACTAACATGGAGCATATCCAGGATCCTTCAATGTATTTTGCCAAGACTACTGGTAAAACTGGTACTGGAGTTGCATTCTTTTCTGGAGACGCTCAAGATTCTTCTAATGATCAGTGTTCTGGAGTTCCTATTCATTCTAATCATTCTGGTTTTTCTGCGACAACAACTTCTACATCTTCTGGATCTCATGTAAATCAAAAGTTTGCTGATGATTATCTAGCTATGTTTTCCTCATTCATGGCTTCGTATGAGAATTTTATTAAAGGAAAAATTCATGATCCTGAGGTTATTGAAGAAGATTTCAGACAGATTGACCCTGTTGATCTGGAAGAAATGAACATCCAATGGAATAAGGCCATGTTGATGCGTCAAGCAAAAGATTTCTTGAAGAAAACTGGCAGAAAGTATATTGGATCAAATAGTCGATCACGCATGGGATTTGATAAAAACAAAGTGCGTTGTTATAACTGTCAAGAGTATGGTCACTTTGCTAAAGAGTGTGTGAAGCAAAAGGTAGAGTTTGATTCTCAGAAGAAGCAGAATAATTTTCAGAACAATCGTAATCAATCACATGGTCCATCTGGAAATTCAAATCATGCATCTGCATCATCGGCATTGGTTGCACAAAATGATGAGAACTATGACTGGGGTATTCATTTGGAAGATTTAGTGGGTGCTGTAAGTCAAGCCTTTGTAGCAGAAATTCATTCTGAAAAATCAGAAGAGGTGGCTGATGATGATGAAGAGGTGGCTGATGATGATGGTACAAGTGAGAGTTCAAGTGATGGTTCGAGTGATGGTGAAAGTGTGCAGGTTGTTGATGAAGAGGTAGAACAAGAGCAGAATATTGATTATGATTTTGCATCAGGTGTTGCTGAAAATGATATTGTTTTAACACAAAATGCTTCGGATGGTGCTGATTCAGAGAATATTCCCATTGCCAAAGTTTTCATGGCAGACATGTCTGATCCGTCAAAGGTAAAAGACTCTGTTTGTCATATTTACTGTTCTAACTGCATTACTGTTAAAGATAAATTGCAAAAGGTCATGGATGATAACACAAACTTGATTTGTGACATGAAATCGATGCATTCTGTTAATCAGAAACTGAAAGATAATGATAAATTGTGCATCGATAGAATTGAGTCTTTGAAAAGAGACTTAAATTCTCTGGGGTTGAAATATAAAGAACAAGCTTATCATCTGGATATGGCTTATGCTGAAATAGAAAAACGAACTGAAGTTATTGCTCAAAAGAATAAGGAAATTTCTGACAAAGAGTCTGAGGTGGTCAAATTTCATAGAAAGTTGGAAAATTTTACAAATTCTTCTGTTGTTTTGAACTATTTTAATTCAAATGCTGATCCTACTAAGAGGGTTGCTGGGATTGGATTTGTTCCTCCACCTTTTAATGCAAATTATGTGGTTGAACCTGAAATCATACATGAAGAGGAAATAGAGCCAAAAACAGTATTGAAAGTAAACCCGGTAACTGGTGAAGATATGGTGTATGAATCTGATTCTGAAGATGAGGAATTTGATGAGAAAAAGGTTGAAGGCATTCCAAAAGAGGTGAAAATTGATGAACCAACAGTTGTAAAAACTGTTACACGTGATAGATGCATTCTGACTGAACCTGATGAGGTGAAAATTGTTACACCTAAGCTGTCCCCAATTTTACAGTCAAGTGGGTTTGTCGCTGCTGGTCATCAAAAGGTGCATTCATCAAAGGTGCCTACACAGGTTTATGTTCCAAAGAAGACAGTAAGCTGTTCTGGAAAATCTTCTAAAGCTTATTATTCTGATGGCTCCTCAAATTCAAAGAATTCTTCTTATTTTAGAACTTATAAAGAAAGAAGAGTTTGTTTTCATTGCAACGAAGCTGGTCACATTCTGATCAATTGTCCTTATAAGAACAAGGGCAAATTGAAGACTGTTCCTTCACAACCAAAAGTGGTGAAGATTCTGAAAAGATCAAATGAGGGAAAGTCATCATTTAGTTTGGAGCAAAATATATCCTGTCGATCTTTTGTTAAATCCTCTGGATTTAAACAGCAGGATAAATTGAACTCTAAATCATTTGTGTGTCAAGAGAAAATTGAGATTCCTCATGTTGGAATTTCAAAGGATTCTCAAACTGAAGTGAAATTGTCTAGACCACAAAGGAGAAGACGAAACAGAAAATTGAAGAAAATTTTGGAAACATCTGAATATGATAATAAAATATCAAATAATGTTTTTCAAAATAATCAAAAATTGTCTCATTTGAAAAAGTCTGTTGGTAAAACTTCTATTCCAAAAGTTAATGATAACATTGATTGTGAATTACTAGAAGTTGTTTATTTTGATCAATCTGGACGACCCAAGACCACAATGGCTTGGGTTCCTATTTCTAACTGATTTTCGTTGTTTATGTAGGGACAACCAAGGAGGACTATCAACAATACATGGTATGTGGATAGTGGTTGCTCTCGACATATGACAGGGAATATCAAATTGCTTGAAGATGTTAAAAAGATTGATGGAGGTTATGTCGCTTTTGCGGGGAATAAAGGAGGGTACATAACTGGACAGGGAACTTTAAAGAATGATAAAGTCAAATTTGAGAAGGTGAATTACGTGGAGCAGCTGGAACACAATCTTTTGAGTGTCTCACAAGTTTGTAACAAGAAGTTTTCGTTCCATTTCAATGATGCTGAGTGTTATATCTTGAAACCTGGTTTTATCATTCCTGACGAATGGATTCTCATGAAGGCCCCGAGGAGAAATGACACGTATGTCCTTGACATGAGTATCGCTACTACAACGGATTCAATTCCTACATGTTTACTCTCCAAGGCGTCGGAATCAGATTCTATTTTGTGGCACAGGAAGCTAGCTCACATCAACTATCGGAAGATGAACTATATTGTTAAGAATGATCTGGTTCTTGGTATTCCGAAGATGAAATTCTCAGTTCCTGATGATTGTATTCCTTACAAGAAGGGGAAACAACGAAAGAAATCACACAAATCTAAATCAAAGAATTCTATCGTAACTCCTTTGGAGCTGCTGCATATGGATTTGTTCGGTCCGATTAGTATCAGGAGCATTGGTGGAAAATCATACTGTTTGGTCGTAATGGATGATTTCTCTAGATTTTCATGGGTTAAGTTTCTCTCTTCTAAGGCTGAAACCACTGAGTTGGTACAATACTTAATCCTGGGTTTGGAGAATTTGTTCACTCTGAAGGTCAAAAGAATTAGAAGTGACAATGACAGCGAATTTAAGAATAGGAAAATGGGCTTATTCTGTCTCCAAAAAGGGATTCATCATGAATTCAGTGCGCCATATGTTCCTCAACAAAACGGTGTTGCTGAGCGAAAGAACAGGACGTTGGTTGAAACGACACGCACAATGCTTGCAGATTCTAAGCTTCTAGTTACTTTTTGGGCTGAAGCTGTGAATACTGTGTGTCATATTTTGAACAGAGTCTTGACCGTCAAGCGACACAACAAGACTTGCTACGAGTTGCTGAATAATCAAAAGCCGAATCTGGATTATTTACTACCTTTTGGTAATCCATGCACCCTGTTGAAAATTCGTGATGTCCCAACAAAATTCAGTGCTAAGGCTATTGAAGGGATTTTTCTGGGGTATGTTGCCAATTCGACTACCAAGAGGGTTTTTAACAAAGAGACGCGCCAAGTTGAAGAATGGTTCCATATTGACTATTCAAATCGGTCTTTACCCCAAATGGCGATTTGACCAGATTGGGCATTTGATTATGAAACTTTATTCAAGTCTTTTCATTTACCTTCTGATATTTCTCCTGATGAAGCTGCTGTTCTCTATGAGTCATGTCAGGATGCACAGCACAATGGCTTTCTACCAAATACAGTTCCTACTTCATCGGTTCCATCTACTTTTGCTCCCGATCCTAATGTTGCTTCTTGTTTAGGACCACAAGATTCATAGAGTGAGGAAGACAATGCTATTTTTCAAGATTCTTCTGCTGATCCTTTGTTGGGTGATGATTCATTACCTTCAACACAGGATTCGGGGGAGATTCCTACAAATTTAGACTCGGAAATTCCAGTTACTCATGATTTGTTTTATCAATCTGATTCAACTCGTGTTGACGTGTTACAGGTTCTGAGGTCGCTTCCATCAAGGAACTCAAAGATCATCCAGTGACAATTATAATCGGGAATTTGCAAGATGGAGTGAAAACACGTTCTCTTGTTGACAATACTTGTTTGTATACATGTATTAAAGATTCTGGTGTTCTTGATGATTGCTCACATTCTTGTTTTATTTCTTAGGTCGAACCCAAGAATGTTGAAATGGCTTTAAATGATAACAACTGGATAGAGGCTATGCAGGAAGAACTTGCTCAGTTTAACAAACTTAAGGTTTGGAATCTTGTAGATCTTCTGAAGGGTGTATATCCGATTGGTACTAAATGGGTGTTTAAATGTAAGAAAGACGATCGAGGTGTCGTGGTAAGAAACAAGGCAAGATTAGTTGTCCAGGGCTTCAATCAACAAGAGGGAATTGATTACACCGAGGTTTATGCGCCTGTTGCGAGGCTTGAAGCTATACGGCTGTTTTTAGCTTTTGCTTCTTATAAAGGTTTTAAGGTGTTTCAATTGGATGTGAAAAGTTCATTTTTATATGGTAAGGTCAAAGAGGAGGTTTATGTTTGTCAGCCGCCGGGGTTTGAAGATCCACTTCATCCGAATAGGGTTTTCAAGCTTGATAAGGCCCTTTATGGTCTTCATCAGGCTCCTTGAGCGTGGTATGAAACATTGTCCGCACATCTTTTGGCAAATGATTTTGTTCGTGGCAAGATTGACTCGACCTTATTCATAAATAAATCAGGGGGAGATTACCTATTGGTGCAGATATATGTGGACGATATTTTTTTTGGCTCAACAAATGAAGGGTTATGCAAAGATTTTGAGAGTGTAATGAAGTCGAAGTTTGAAATGTCAGCTATGGGAGAGTTATCGTTTTTCTTAGGTTTACCAGTAAATCAAAAGGAAGATGGTTTCTTTATTCATTAGACCAAGTATGTCAAAGACATCTTGAGCCGGTTCAAGATGGAGGACTGTACCCCATATGATACTCCGATTCCGGTCAATCATAAGCTGAATTCTGACTCGGATGGAAAAGATGTGGATTGTCGACTTTACAGAGCAATGATTGGATCTCTCATGTACTTAACCGCTTCAAGGCCAGATATAATGTTCCCTATGTGCATCTGTTCCAGATTCCAGGCAAAACCAAAAGAATCTCACTTAATAGATGTAAAAAGAATCTTTCGTTATTTGAAAGGAAAACAAAGATTGGGACTATGGTATCCACATGGTTCTAACTTTGATTTCAATGCTTATACTGATTCTGATTTTAGTGGTTGTTGTTTGGACAGGAAATCTACAACAGGTGGTTGCCAGTTCTTGGGTAATCGACTTGTTTCCTGGTAATGTAAAAAGCAAACCACAGTCTCCATTTCTACATGCGAAGCAGAATACATCGCTGCTGCAAGTTGTTGTTCACAAATTCTGTGGATACAACAGCAATTAAGAGATTATGGTTTGAATTTCACAGGAACCCCTATGCTTATTGATAATAATGCTACAATGTCTATAACTAATAATACTGTTAAGCATAGTAAAACAAAGCACATTGAGATTAGATATCTTTTTATTCGTGATTGTGCAGAGAAAAGGTTGATTGAGCTGGTAAAGGTTCACACTGATGATAATTTTGCTGATTTGTTTACCAAGGCATTTGATCGTACCAGGTTTGAATTTCTAATCAAATTGATTGGTATGATCAATCCCGAATAAAATTTTTTCAAAATCAGATTTTCATGGAAAATTTTGTTTTTAATTTCTTTTATTGCTTTGATACATTTCTGCATTTTAAATTTTCAGTCAAAAAGTTCTTAATTTATAAAAAGTCAAAACAAATTGAAAAATATAAAATTTGACATCATTTGAAGTTAGAGAAGAAATGATAGTACATCAGTGATTAGTTCATTTCACACGACCTTAGTAGACCTTTGATATATGTTTGATTAAATTGAGTTGATTTGATCTAAATTTCAAAGTCTGCATAAATGAGAAATGATAGAGTTGTGCATGCTCTAATCTTGATAATCTGTTTTCAAATTTGTGTATGAGTTTTGAAACTTGAATTGTCAATAGACTAAAAGCGTTTTGAAACTAATAGTAGTGTGAAAATTAAATATGAAATGATTACATCTGTGATTTGAATCCATTATATGCCTGGGTGTGTGTGTAAAAGATCATTATCAGATAAAGAATATATGGTTTTAAAGAATTTCATGAGACCAATATCGAATTATATCTTTAGCACAAATCTCTTTAAGTTCACATTACTGTCCATGCCTCGAAAAACATGCAATGTTTTGTTGAACTAAGATATGCTTTCAAAATCTGTTGAAACATATATTCGCCCTTGGATCAGTTAGATACATCATCTAGTCTGACTCCATTGAATCTTGTCCAGGTAATAGTTGGATCCTCATACCTGAATCTGTTGATTCTCATTATACAGCCAATTCATTAGAATCTTCTGATTCTGAATAACCATGATTCTTATATCCTTTGGGATCTGCTTCTATTCTTGTGCTAAATGAGATAATTTCATCTTGGAAATTGATATAATCTTAAAATAAACCGTATATGTTTTGAAGATAATGTAAATTATATTTTTGTTTGGCATATATGTGGGGTACACGATGTTTTTCATCTAAATGGTACTAAATCACATGAATTTGGAGAATAAACGCTTATAGTTTCAAATCATATAATATTGACAAATTTAAGAATTCATGCTTTATATTTCAAATTCGGTATAAATAACAGAGCATTTCATAACCTGATCTTATTTACTTTGAAATTTATCGCGTATCATTTCAAATATTATTCAAATTGAATGATTTATAAATACTGAAAAATATACATAGAGTACAAGATGAGTTGGATTGGTTCATATCATAGGTTACCCTTGGTTATTGCTAAAATGTGTGATGAACTACTCGGATACTGATATGATCTTCTTACTCATGATGTTCATTCAAAAATATGTGATTTCAGTTTATACAGATAAAAATCCAAAAATATGTGTTTCCGTTTGTACAGATAAAAATCCAAAAATATGTGTTTCCGTTTGTATAGATAAAATTCAAAAAGATTTTGTTTTTTATTTTCCATGAAAATTTTAATCTTTTATTAAATTGTTCGAGATTGGATCAAATACATGCTGCTGACGGAAGTTCAAGACGTGACGGATTGAAAGTTGGTAAAAATTTTGTTCAAGGCAAATGTTGAAGACATTAAGTTCGCCTCTTTCGGGTGAAGCGAACTTAATATGTTCGCCTGAAATTGGGGAAGCGAACTTATTATGTTCTCCTAGGGCTTGTTAAGCGAACTTAACAAGTTCACCTAATTAAGCGAACTTAATCTGAATAAGGGTTTATCCAGGCGAACTTATTCACTTCATCGTTTCCAGTTTAAGCGAACATGTCCGGTTTTGTTCAAAAATTTTTGAAATCTCAAATTAAGTGGTTTTTGGATGTTTAATCGATTCAGTCTGGTTCGAAATCAAATTGCGAACTTATCTACGGTAATTTCATCACTTTTCATCTGATAAATTGAGAGAAAATCGAGGTTTTGTTATGGTTTTTCATCCGTGACGGGTTGCCCTAAAATGAATGATTATTCCGATTTAAATCTTGAAATTGTTCATGGATATGGACTTAGTAGTACACGACGATTGATTTCCAATGCTTATTTCAAGATTTTATCACAGATTGAAAGTTTTTGATTTCTGGTTTGAATTTGAATCGACAGAAAGTTCAGGCGAACTTGTTCAAGCGAACTTGTCCAGGCGAACTTAATAAGTTCGCCTCTTGAAATACTAAGCGAACTTATTAAGTTCGCCTAGGGGTCAGAGGAGTTTTGGACTTGTGAAAATTTTTTTGTGTTTGAATTTTTAAATTTTTTTTTGTTTTTTGTTGTTTTATTTTTTTTAAATTTGTTTGTCATATTGTTTGTGTTTTGTTAATTGTCTAATATGTGTTTGTTTGTCCAAATCTTTTTCAGATGGCTCGTCGTGTCGAATACAAGCACAACCAGGTGGCATTGTTAGATCCTAACATGTCAGAGGCCATACACTTTCAAGGGATTATAGGATTTCTGAATCGCTCACGACTACGTGTTGCCCTATCTGCTGATCCATACATTAGTCTGGTGTATATTCAACAGTTTTGGGACACTGTACATTCAGATACTAAAGTAGAACCTCACGTTCTTCGTGCCACAGTCAACAATACTGAGATTGCTATATCTGAAGACACTATTCGTGCAACTCTTGCATTAGGTGGTGCTGCTAAAGATCCTATATCCTATCCTAATCCTTTGATCATGAGATGCTTTCAAAGAATGGGTTACTGTGGACGCCCTAATGATACTCAGGCACGTAAAGGTGGTTTAGTGGGTGAATGGAGATACTTCATGCATGTGATTATTCAGTGTCTCTCTCCTCGTAAAGCTGGTACTGATGGGTTAAAAACTACTTTACAAGCTGCAATGGTAGCTTTTACATTGAACAAACGCTTCAATTTTGCAAGATATATCTATAGGGAGATGGTCATGCAAATTACACCTGCTGAAGGTCAAGGATTTTTGATGTATCCTAGGTTTATCCAGATGATTCTAAATCATATTCTTCCTGATCTCCCACAACATCCGATTAGATTGACTTTGACGCAGATGTCTAAGCGTATCTTTACGGATTGCACTAAGGTGAAACAACAGAATCAAGCGTTGATTCCTGTTAATGCTCCATTGTTTGGTCACTTAATCAATCCTGATTATGTTGAACCACCAAATGATAACTGGTTTCATCCTAATGAGTTAGCTCAAGTTCAAGGTCAAAATGTTCAACAACAACAACAACAACCACAACCACAACAACAACAACAACAACAACCTATTCCATAAGTACAAGTTCCACAACAACAAGCTCAACACCAACAACAAGTTCGCGTACAACAACAAATCCCTATTCCAGAACAAGTTCCAATTCCACAAGCTCAAGTAGAAGAGGCCGTTCATGAACATGAACAAGATCTAGGAATGAATATGGATGACTTTGTTGATGCTGCTGTGAACTCGCTCATTCATGAAGCTGAAGGGAATGTGGTGACTGAGAATGAGTCGAGTTCTATAGCCCAAAGACAACGACGTAAGTCTATTCGGGATCCTCCTTCCGGATCAGTACTTGGTAAAAGAACATTAGTAGATGAGAGTTCTGACAGTGACTTTAATCCGGATCCTAAAGCTCCAAAGCTTATGGCTGCTTCAATTGTTGCGGCTCAATCTTCACAAGGTGTGGAAGATGCTACTTTTGTCGCTTCATTGATTGTCACACCTCCAGGTTCTAAGGAACAATCTCCTGTTCACACTCCTGTTCATCCAGTGATTCCTACTCCTAGTACTTCCATTCCTCAATCGTCAGCTGGCCGTCTAAGTCTTCTGATTCTGAAAGATTACTTTCCTTGAATCGCAAGTGCTTGCCTTACAAACCCAGGTGGATACTCTTGTATCTACTGATACTCAACGACAGCTGGTGATTCAGACTCAAGCTACGCAGATTGCTGCTATGCAGGCATTAGTATCCAAGCTTGTTGAGAGTCTTGACGCTCAGGGGGAGTTAAGGATACGTGATGCATGTCATACTGAGTCTATTTAACGACACGATGATGAAGACAATGATCCTTCTGGTAATATTGAGGGTGATCGTCAATACGCTGACGTTGATCCTATTTCTAAAGTTCAGGGGGAGTCGACATCACAATCAATTGATGGAAACAAAGATACTTCTGGAGTTAATGATGAAGAAATCTGATTATTGGAGTTCTTTGATGAGTCTGAGGAGGAAGAAACTGAAAAGATAGCATGTCTTGAAGACATAGATGAATTATTCAATGACATAGAAGATGATGTGTCAGATACTGAAATAGAAGAAGGGGAGATAGTGGAGATAGATATTGAGAAAAGTCAAGACAAAGTGATTTATGAAGGCAGTGATGGTCTTAATGTCCCTTATAACTTCATCCAAGATGATGTTATTCCTGAGTTTAATTATGAAAGAGCAACATATTCTATGGACTCATTTGAAGACATCACACTGCCTGAAGATACTGCTGATTCTAAGATTGATACTGATGAAGAAAATATTCAATCCAATACAGATGCTGAAGCTAATACTACTCACACTGAGTCTCCAAAAGTGAATGAAGAACCTGTGATGTACAGAAATACAGGTATGACCAGAGAACAGTGGAGAGAAGTTGTTAATAGCTGGATGAAGGCGCTACCCAAGTCTCAAACACAACCTGCTCAGAAAGAAAACTATGTGAATAAAGAGAGGTGTGTAGGAAGAATCATAAGTTGGTTTTATGATAATGACATAAAACTATTTGCTATTAAAAGATCTGACGGTGTTCAGTACTTAAAGCCAAGGATCAAGTATTTCAATACCTTGCCAAGGTGTGAAATGAATGGTCTATCTTCAAAGCCACTTATTAATAGATCCAAGATTGGTTTAGCTGATGTGATTGCAAATCTGATCAAAAGAGAAGGTGGTTCAGGGAAGTATGAAAGGCTAAAGCCTCAAAAAGGAAAGAGAGTGAAGACCATAGATCACAAGACTGGGAAAGTGACATGGAAGTACAAATTCAGACCAGTACGTGCTGTACACAGGATACCATTGAAGAAGATTCCTCAAGACTTCCTTGGGAATATGAAATGGTGGTATGTCGATGTTAATACTGGTGAAGCAAGGATTGAAGACAAAGAGAATAAGGTCATTGTATGCTTCTATGATGCAATGAACCTTATCAATTTTTCAAAGAAAGATCAGAGAACACTAAGAAAGAATGAAATCATGTTCACTGATGAATGGAAAGAACAAGGTTTGCAGAACAAGTGAGTGTTGGAGATATGTAGAAGATATGGAGTGCATGCAGGAAGCAGATTGCCGGATAATTGGAAGACTGAAGATCAAGCTATTGTCAAGGGGGAGTCTGTTAGGACATAGTTTGTAATGACAAAAGCTTTGTAATAGTTTAGATCTTATGTCTTTATGTTTTTGTATGTATTAATGTTCTAAGTGTTTTTATACAAGTTGCTAGAGGAGAACTTGTTAAGTTCGCCTAGTCTAACAGAGGCGAACTTGTTAAGTTCGCCTAAGTCTATCTGAGGCGAACTTGTTAAGTTCGCTTAGTCTGTTAGAGGCAAACTTGTTAAGTTCGCCTAATGCAGGTCAATAGTCTATATATAGATGTTTACAGAGTCGGTGTGTAACAGAGATTAACGGTGATCAGAATCGAAGTAGAACAAGATAGATTGAGTCTGTAAACTCTATTGTGAATTGGAATACAAGCATGAAGTTTATTTACTTGATTGTCTTTATTGTCTTTTATGAATGCAATCGTTGATTCGTTGGATTCCACACTCCGAGTTAACGACACGTCTTATCACGAGAACGATCTATAGAAGTGCCATGAGGACCTACATACAAGAAACCTTAGAACCACCAAGATTGGAAAAACAGTTCAAACGCTTTCAGTCTTTATCAAATCAAATTCAGCTAAATCTTCCTTACGAACTATTCCTCTATACGATGCCTGCTCATGGAAAATTTCTCAAGGATATGTTGACTAACCGAGAAAAAAATGGAAGAACAACCGCAAATCGCATTGAATGAAGAATGTTCATCTATTAAGAAAGGAAGAAAACCTCTCGACCAATTCATGATCTCCTCTCTTATAAGCGACTCAATCCAAGGTAATACTATTGCTGACGTACATATAGGCGTAAATATTTTACCTAGCGCAATATTTGACAAAATGAATCTCAAGAAACTTTAACCCATAAAATTAGAACTATGCCTAATCAATAGGATAGTTCGCTATCCAAAGGGAATCGCTGAAGACGTACTTATAAAAATTAATGAGTTCGTCTTCCCTGTGGATTTTGTGGTGGTTGACATAAAAGGAGGAACACATTGTCCACTCATTCTCGGGAGACCATTCCTCAATACCGCTCTTGTCCTCATTGATGTTTAGAGGGGGGAGATTAGCATTGAGTATTCAACAAGAACGCATCACATTCGATCTAAAGAAGGCCATGAAGTGGCCAAACAGTCACGACGATCTTGCTTTTCTGTTCGACGATTTCAATTACCTAGTAGGTTACTACATACATGATGTCTTGGGAAAAGAAGAGGAGTGGCCAGCTGAGGAACAAGAGGAATATTTAGTTTGTGAAGGATTCATGATAAAACACATTAATCATGATGAGGAAACAATAGGAGTTGAGGAACTGGAAGACCGAGACGAAAGAGAAAAGACAAAACCATCTATTGAAGAACCACCTAAACTTGAGCTTAAGGAGCTCCCCACCGACCTGTCATATGCCTTCCTAGATAAAGAATCCAAGCTTCCAATTATTATCTCTTCCAGGTTGGAAAATGACGAGAAGGGAAAGTTAATAGAAGTGTTAAAAAGGCATAAAAAATCCATCGCATGGAAGCTAATGGAGCTTAAGGGGATTAGTCCTTCATTTTGCACACACAAGATACTCATGGAAGACAATTACAAGACCAGTGTGCAGCACCAAAGACGAATGAACCCTAAGATGCAAGAGGTAGTAAATAATGAAGTTATCAAACTATTAGATGCAGGAGTTATCTACCCCATTTCAGACTTAACATGGGTCAGTCCTGTACAAGTGGTGCCAAAGAAAGGAGGTATAACGGTGATTACAAATGAGAAAAATGAGTTAATACCAATTTGCACAGTAACAGGATGGCAGGTGTGTATCGACTATCGCAAGTTGAATGACGCTACTCGAAAAGACCATTTCCCACTACCCTTCATAGATCAGATGTTGGAACGATTATCTGGGAATATGTTCTATTGTTTTTTATGTCGCCCAGACGGTCTATAAAACTATAATAAAAACCTAACCTAGACTCCTAAGTAATAAATGGAAAACCTATGAACTAGACCGCACTAACAGACAAGTGTACCTATCGAGTGTAGCACAGCTTAACGGTAAACCGAGTTATCGAACCCTAGAGACACTGAATACTAATACTAGACTCTGACTCGGACTAAAGATTGATTTGGTTTAGGGGGTTTACTACACTACTATTAAACTAATGAATGCAGAAAACTCGAACGACTCAACTATCAAGAACAAGAACTAAAGGTGAAATCAGAAGATGGGAAAAATACTACCTAGGTCGGAATCCTACTTGCAAAGCACAACTTCTATCGGTTATGGAAACTATAATGGATCTGGGTTTCTAAGGATGACAACTAAAGACTAGCTAGTGGATCCCTAATCACTCTTAGGGTGTCACTAACTAAGCTACCTAAAGTGTACTGAACTCACCAGATGGTTGGATCACTTCTCAGGTATTTCCAACTATGATAATGTACCCTAAAGACATATTACCTCTCAGTCTCACTGTCCACAATACATCGAAGATGCACGGGGTAATCTCAGGATAACAACTATGAAACGAATAACAACAATCACTAGACACCTAATACCGGCTTCCTCTCAGACAGCTGACACTCGAATTCCTAATGACGAAGACTAAACGACTAATTCTCACCTCTCGGGTATTGAACTAGGATACACACTCAACTCTAATCAGTAATCAAATAAAACTCCTATGGCTACTACGTCTAGCAAACCACCCTAATCACAAACCCTAAGATATATGACCAAGATACGCTAATCAAACTAGCAGACAACCATAATCAACGCAAGGAATTTAAATTAAACACAAGATCAGATCTAAACATGCAATAACATCACAATAATCAACTCAAGATCTTTTACAAAATCATAAATCCATTAATTGAATCCAAAAACCGAATAAAAACTAAAACTTTAACATGTATTCATCATGTGACTTAGGCAATATCAAAGTTCTAGCCTAGAATCATGCTTAAACAACCAAAACAGAAGTATAAACACAAAACCATGGTATCAAACATCGAAATCAAACACAAAGTATCGAACTTTAGAACCGAATAAGCTAGACTGCACAAACCCGGGTTCAAAAGCTTCAATCTTGCAATCCAATAGCCTTCTTCTCCAAAATCGCCCAAGAACTCTCTCCAGACGGCTAAGATACGAACACCTCCAAGAATGGGAATCAAAATCTACTTAAATCGAATTTTAGGGTTTTCTCGGATTTTCCTTCCCTCGCGTACCGCGAAAGAAATGGATAGGTTCCTCGCGTACCGCAAGGAACAAAATATTCGCGACTGATTCTGAAGTTCTTCGCGTACCGCAAAACTTTCTCTTCTGGTCTTCGCGTACCGCGAAGACCTGATTTTCTTCATTTTTTCACTTTTGAACTTCCGGCTTCTCTTTCTTGCTCGATTTCTTCACGTATTCACTAGTAATCTTCACGAGCACCTGCAAATATACCATAGACTCAAATACACATCAAAACGACTCAAAACAAACACAAAACTAATTAAAAACGCACTAAAACAATGGAATAAAGATGTGTGCTTTACACTACATCAGTTTTCTTGATGGATTCTCAGGGTACTTTCAAATCCAAATCGCCCCCGAAGATCAAGAGAAAACTACGTTTACATGTCCCTATGGCACCTTTGCTTATAGGCGTATGC
The DNA here is from genome assembly GCA_023525975.1 of Smallanthus sonchifolius. NCBI lineage: Eukaryota > Viridiplantae > Streptophyta > Magnoliopsida > Asterales > Asteraceae > Smallanthus > Smallanthus sonchifolius. The sequence continues at coordinate 53,576,356 of CM042033.1, read as the reverse complement.
CACTTGGGTTATGCAATGCACCCGCTACATTCCAGCGATGCATGATCGCTATATTTCATGATATGATAGAAGAATCAATGGAAGTATTCATGGATGACTTCTCAGTTTATGAGAATTCCTTCGACCACTATCTTTAGAATTTGGGAAAGATGTTAGCAAGATGCGAGGAATCAAATCTAGCACTAAATTGGGAAAAGTGACACTTTATGGTTAAGGAAGGAATAGTATTAGGACATAAAATTTCAAGGAATGTAATTGAAGTCTACAAGGAAAAGGTAGAAACTATATCAATACTTCCTCCACCAAATTCAATTAAGGGAATCCGAAGTTTCCTCGGTCATGCAGGATTCTATATAAGATTCATAAAATACTTCTCATCTAAAGCTAGACCGCTAACACATCTACTGGAGAAAGAGCGGCCTTTCTTCTTTTCTGATGACTGTTTAACGGCTTTTGAAACTCTCAAGAAAAAGCTCGTTGACTCATGACAGCACCTGACTGGACGAAGCCATTCGAACTCATGTGCGATGCAAGTGATTACGCAGTAGGGGCAGTTCTAGGACAACGAAAGGAAAAACACTTTCACCCGATTCATTATGCAAGTAAAACCTTAAATGATGCTCAAGAGAATTACACCACAACTGAGAAAGAGCTGCTAGTTGTGGTTTTTGCATTCGATAAGTTCCGTTCGTATCTCGTCCTATCAAAGACCATCGTCTATACCGATCATGCCGCCCTAAGACACCTCTTTAACAAGCAGGATGCAAAACCAAGGTTGATCAGATGGATCCTCCTACTACAAGAATTTGATATCGATATAAAAGATAAGAAAGGAGCAGAGAAATTCATAGCAGATCATTTAACTCGACTTGAAGTTACTCAAGAGAACTAAAAGGTTGCTATAAATGATAGTTTCCCTCACGAGTACATACTACACGTACAAGACATAGATGAATATCCATGGTTTGCAGACATCGCAAACTTCCTAATAAGCGGGGAATTAGTAAAAGGGTAACATTTCAAGAAAGGAAGAAATTCTTCGCAGACGTTAAGCACTACTTCTGGGAAGATCCGTATCTATTTCGTGTATGTACGGATCAAATAGTTCGGCGATGTGTGTACGGGAAGGAGGCACATGCGATACTACGGCAATGTCATGAAGGACCTACAGGAGGGCATCATGGAGCCAATTATACTGCAAGGAAAGTCTCTGAGGCCAGATTCTTTTGGCCAACTGTTTTCAAGGACGCACATGTTGAAGCACTTTCCTGTGACAAACACTCTAGATAGATAGAGTCTTAGTCTTAGGTTGTTGGGTTGTTTGTAATTGTCTTTGTATGTAAGAGTCTTTATGTATTAGTTTATCGAGTTGTATTTACTTTTACATATTGAATGTTGCATTTCTTTCTAAGTGTTTTGCGCACTTACATGTGCGCAGGAGAAACCTCCTGCATACTTAGCAAGTACGCAAGAACAACTCTGCGTACTTGCTAAGTACGCAAGAGCATTTTGCCCTGCGCACTTGCTAAGTGCGCAGGCATCAGGTCCTATATAAATAGGATAGGTTGACAGAAGTTAAATACGTAGGCTTTAGTGCAAATACGCAGATTGTAACCTAAGTGCTTTTCTGTAGGTCCCGGGAGCCTCGTCGCGCAGCGGATTTACACTGACCTGTTCTGTGATTTGTGTGGGAACAAAGAAACGAGACAGAGAAAACACGAACAAAGACAAAAGATAATGAAACGAAACGTAATCCATAACAAAGAAGTCATCCCGTATTACAGACTACATACCGAAGGAGCACACATCTCTCATCTAAGCTCACGGTCCAGGGGTCGGGAGAGCTCTTCCCGACCCGGACATCTCTCAACCTTGTTCCAGAAGTTCCACCTACAAATGAAGACAAGTCTTCTATTTATAGGCGCTGGAACACTTCCTGCGTACTTGACAAGTATGCAAGGCAAAAGCCTTGCGTACTTACTAAGTACGCATGGTTTGGTCATGCGTACTTGACAAGTACGCAAGGCAAAAGCCTTGCGTACTTACTAAGTACGCAGGACCAAACTGGTGTGCGGGCTAAGTACTCAGGAACACCCTCCTACGTACTAGCCACGTACACCGATACATAGAATTTAATCTATAGTTACAAAACATGCTTCTACATTTTCTCTGTAACCTTCAAGTGTTTATAATACAAAGAACGTTTAAAGTGTTTTCTCTTGTCGGTTTACTTTGTTTAGCTAGACTCTCCGCCTAGTCACGGGCATTCCGCACCCGGTCCGACTAGTAGACCCACTTGCATGTGATGATCCGCCACACCCGAGGGACCTACAAGTGGTATCAGAGCATTGCTCCTGATTTCGAGTGTTGTGAGTGAGTTTGGAGAGTTTTTACAAGCAAAAAGAGGTATTTTTGTTGATTTTTGTGATAAAATAGGGGTAGCTCTTGAGCACTATTTTAGAAACAAAAATCACTCAAAATTTGATTTTTTTTGTGTATTTGAGTGTTTTGAGCATCAAAGGTTGGTTAGAAACAAGTTTCTAACCCTTTGGCTCATTTGCATTGATCATCAGACGAATTTTTACCATCTCCGGCGAGTTTCAGGTGACCGGAAAAGTTTGGTGAAAGTTGCTGAAAAGGTATCCTGCGTACTTACCATTTCTGGCAAAAAGTACATTTTTGTGCGTACTTACTAAATACGCAAGACTTATCTCCTGCGTACTTATAAGTGCGCAAGACTGATCTTGTGCGAACTTAAGTTATATCATGCGTACTTATTATTTACTCCTGCGTAGTTACAAGTACGCAAGAGGAAATCTAAATACGCAAGACCATTTCTCAAGTGCGCAACTGTGTCTGACTTTTCTGAAATTTGACTAAGTGTTCACTATGTCGAATCTTGGAAACCTGTTGAATTATGATAATGAGATCGGTACACCACAGAAACCACCAAAGTTGCTGAACGTGAACAATTATTCTAATTGGAAAGCACGTTTCTAGCACTACATTTCTTATACCGACTCATCACTATGGATACCAATCCTTGAGGGATATCAGCATCCCACACACATCTATATTGATGAAACCATGCCCAAACCTATCTCTAAGCTTACTGACGAAGAAAAGAAAGCTTATGATCGTGAAAAGAAGGCACTTGGTTCGATCACTATGGCATTAACTCGGGAATTGTTCCACAGTTTCCGAGGGTATGACAATTCTAAGGATCTCTGGAAAGCTTTACACAAGAGATTCGAAGGAAATAGTGATATCAAGAAGAGTAAGCGGGATCTTCTCAGGAAGCAGTATGAGTGCTTTAGATTTTTAGAGAACGAATCTTTAGATGACCTCATCTCTAGATTCTATCATTTACAGACTGAGTTAAAGGCTTTTGAATTCAAGTATCTAGATGAAGAGATGGTGGAAAAGTTTTTGGATGCTTTACCACCCAAATTTGAGATGTACACAACCCTGACGAGGGAAAATCCTAAGTTCTATGAGTTGACAGTTGAGGAGGCAATAGGAAAGGTTAAAGCTCATGACATGAACCTAAAAAGAAAGGAGAGCTCAGGAAGATCCCAGATATAAGACCCTTCTATGTATCATGGGACGACTTCTACATCTAAGTCATCGGGCTCTGGAATTGCCCTCTTCGCTGGAAATCCTACTAAAGAAGACCACACAACTGGGTGTGGTGGTCATGCTTGCTATGCTTCAGGATCAGGGTTGGGGTCTCATCATCAAAATACCTCAGGAAATCCTCCTGCTACGTCTTTAGCTAACAACTCAGCTATAGCCAGAATAGCTGAAGATCATGTAGCACTATTCTCATCTTGTATGCTTGCATATGAAAATTTCATTGGTGGCAAGCTTACTGATCCAGAGACGATTGAAGAAGATTTTAATCAAGTGGATCCTAATGACATGGAGGACATGGATATTCAATGGAATATGGCCATGCTATTGAAGAGAGCCAAGTGTTTCCTGAACAGAACAGGAAGAAAGTTTATTGGCGGGCATCCTAATGCCAAGGTCAGGTTTGACAAATCCAAGGCCAAATGCTACAAGTGTCTGAACTTTGGACACTTTGCTCGTGAGTGTCAGAAAGACAGAGCACCTGCCTCTGGTTTCACCCGACCCAGCCAAGGAAACAGCCATGGCCAAAACAATCCAAACCTTCCTGCTATAGGGGAGAGACTGCAAGTCAAGCGGGTGGACAAGAGAGTATTCGCTCAATTCTTAAAGCTAGGCAGCGTAGAACCTACCCCTGTGCATACTGAACTCTTTGGCCACCTAATCAATGAAGCATATGTGGCACCTGATGACTGGAACTGGTATAGCCACAACTCTGAGCCTGAACATAGTGAACACTCTGATGAGCAACAACAGGAGGAAATGGAGAGTGATGATGGTTCGTCTGAGGATGGAGACGATGAAGGTGGTGATGGTGGTGCTGAGGAATCTGATTCAGAAGCAACAGAATCAGATTCCTCTGATTCCGATGACGCACCATCGCAGGCACACCCCAGGAGATCGGCAAAGGCAACCCTACCTGAGTCATCCTCCAAAAGGAAGCGACAAAGCTCGAGCAGCGAATATGAGCCATTCTCTGACTCTGACGCTGCTCTACAAAGACAAAGACGAGAGAGTGTTCATAAAAACATGGGTGATAGGCAACAGGTTGCTATCCCCAGTGTGGTAGAGGTCCCGATTGTGCAGCAAGTACATGTTTCAGCTGCCAGTCCAGATTCAACCTCTACCCCACCAGAACAGCAATTGTACCGTAGGAGGAGAAGACCACAAGTTCAAGCTGACGCGGCAGTCACGGCAGTCACAGAGGAGGTTCCTGTGAAGGTGACCCTCCCTACTACATCCGTCCAGGTGGCGGTGACTACTCCAATCGTCACGGAGTCTGTCACCATCACCCCTACCATTACCCCAACAACTCTCATCTCATCCACAATCCCAACACCCACCATTGAGCCGTCAAGCCAACCCTTTAATTATGGTGACTTCACACAAGGGTTTGACTTCGACACGATCTTCACCTCCCCTATCCATAATGCCGAAGCGTCTTCGTCTAGGCATCCTGATCTGAATGATGAAGGATCAATGTGCTAGAAACCCAAGTTGCTGGACTGCTGAAGACTATTCAGAAGTCAAAGGAGGAATCTGATGCTCAACAACCACAGATTAATTCACTGGCCGATGAAGTTAGGATTCTACATAGCTTGAGAACGGGGACTAATGAGCGACTGAAGAACGTAATGGCACAGAATGAGCTGTTAATGAAGACAAATGAAATGATTCTAGGCCACAGAACTTCACTTGAGCTAAGGCTAGATTTACAAAGAAAAGAGCACGAAGCGATGGTCAAATTAGTTGCAGAACTGACCAAGAAGCTTGATGCTCAGGGGGAGAAGGAGAAGGAGAAGGAGAAGGAGAAAGAGAAAGAGAAAGAAAAGAAATCCACTGGTGCTGAGCCTTGTCATCCAGTCGACTTGACTAAGGATGACGATAAAGACAAGGATCCTGAAGCCGGTCCTAGTGGAGGTGAGCACTAAGCTTTGGCAATTGTGCCCATCTCTGCTATTCCAATGGCTGAGGGGGAGTTTACTCAGCAAAAGGGTGGTGATACCTCTGGTGGTGGTGGTGGTGAGAAAGGAAAGTCAGTGGCTGAAGTACTTAAGGACTTATCTGATAATGAGATCCTATATCTAGAGCTTGACTATTCAAAAGAAGCACAGATCGATGCTCTCTTCAATCTAGAAGAAGGAGAGATCGACTCTGGTGACGACTGGGATGATGATGATGAAGATGTTGTGATCGAAATTCCCAAGGGTGACGGGGAAGGAGAGTACGAGCTAGAAGATGGAGAGATCTTTGAATTTCCATCCTTCGATGCTCCGCTCGATACAGGTTCAGTCGAGTAGGCCAGTAATGTAGAAGCCTCGACTGAAGCCTCCCCAGTTGACCCTAAACCTGTGGACCCAGAGGCACCAAAAGAAACAGAAATGCCTTCTACTTCATCAAAGGGTCCAGCTCCTGTGTGGCAAAAGACGTCTATAATAGACAAACACGGAGCAACAGGGATGATCTTGGCTGTAAGGTTCGAGGAGGAAAAGCAGCTGTTCGCTATCAAAAGATCTGGCGGGAATACTTGAAACCCACCAGTGAAGCGTTCAGCTCCTTGCCCAAATACGACCTGGTGAACCTAGCAAACCGAGAGCTGCTGGGTCATTCCAATCACGCAGTGGCAATGGGTTTGTGGGTTCTGCAGCGAGAAGCACGATCAGGGAAGTTCGAGATGTTCAAGCCTCAAGTGCCCAAGAGAGTCAAGGATAGGCACGCTGTTCATCCTGTGACTAAGAAGCACTTAAAGAAATTGGTATACAAGCCAGTGCGATGTGAAACTAAGATTCCCCTGAGCAAGTTATCTCAGGATATTCTTGGTGACATGTGGTACTGGTACGTAGATCCAAAAACGGGCGAGGCTGTGATCATGGGTAAAGGAAGTTCAGAGAGTGGGAACCTAGTGCCAAAGGAGCTGATCAGAATATTTGATAAAGTCTGCTTCATCAACTTTTCTGTGAAAGATCTGCAGGTACTAGCAGAACACTACTGCGTCTACACGGATGAGTGGACAAAGCTTCTTGCTTCTAAATATGACAAGGTGATTAAGTTCTGCCTTGATTAAAAGAAGAAGATGGAAGCTGAAGATCAAGTGCTATGAAGACCGAAGACTGAAGATTATCCAGAGCTGTTGTCAAGGGGGAGTTTGTTGAAGCACTTTCCTGTGACAAACACTCTGGATAGATAGAGTCTTAGTCTTAGGTTGTTTTGTATTGTTTGTAATTGTCTTTGTATGTAAGAGTCTTTATTTATTAGTTTATCGAGTTGTATTTACTTTTACATATTGAATGTTGCATTTCTTTCTAAGTGTTTTGCGCACTTACATGTGCGCAGGAGAAAGCTCCTGCGTACTTAGCAAGTACGCAAGAACAACTCTGCGTACTTGCTAAGTACGCAAGAGCATTTTTCCCTGCGCACTTGCTAAGTGCATAGGCATCAGGTCCTGTATAAATAGGATAGGTTGACAGAAGTTAAATACGTAGGCTTTAGTGCAAATACGCAGATTGTAACCTAAGTGCTTTTCTCTGTAACCTTCAAGTTTTTATAATACAAAGAACGTTTAAAGTGTTTTCTCTTGTCGGTTTACTTTGTTTAGCTAGACTCTCCGCCTAGTCACGGGAATTCCGCACCCGGTCCGGCTAGTAGACCCACTTGCATGTGACGATCCGCCACACCCGAGGGACCTACAACACATAAACTTATAAGCACATGCGACTCGTGTCAAAGGACAGGAAGTGTTTCAAAGCATGACGAAATGCCTCAAACAAGCATCCAAGTCTGTGAAATATTCGACGTATGGGGGATTGACTTTGTTGGGCCATTCCCTCCATATCGCGAAAATCAATACATTCTGGTAGCAGTAGACAACGTGTCAGAATGGGTTGAGGCACAAGCATTACCAACAAATGACGCAAGAGTCATTATCCGGTTCCTCAAAAGACTGTTCACACTATTCGGTACACCAAAAGTTTTAATCAGTGATAGAGGAACACACTTCTGTAATTCACAACTGGAAAAAACACTTAAACGACATGGTTGTACCCATAAGCTATCCACACCTTACCTTCCCCAAGCAAATGGACAAGTGGAAGTTACAAACAGAGCAATTAAACGTATCTTGGAAAAGGTTGTGAGTCCAAATCGGAAAGACTGGTCTGATAAACTAGAAGATGCATTATGGCCTCTATGCACGGCTTACAAAACATCTATTGGAACCACGCCTTACCGAATGGTTTATGGAAAGGCATGTCACATCCCAATAGAAATTGAGCATAAAGCGTACTGGGAGCTTAAGGCAGTAAACCTAGATCTATCCAGTGCAGGAGAGCAACGTCTTCTACAAATTCATGAATTAGAAGAACTGCGAAATCGAACATATATGAATTCAGTAATATACAAGGACAGGGCGAAGAAACTTCATGATAAAAGGCTAATAAAGCGGGAATTCCAAGAAGGAGAAAAAGTTTTGCTTTACAATTCAAGATTGCAACTATTTCTAGGGAAATTAAGATCTAAATGGTCGGGACCATATATAATTCAGAAAATATTCCCTTATGGAACTGGAACAAACAGACGGGACAACTTTCAAGGTTAACGGTCATAGAGTGAAGCGTTACCTCGAAGGACCTATTTATAAAATAGTGGACGAAGTTCCACTAGAGGAGAAAAATTGATGCAACACGTATGGGTCGGGCTAAAGACCCTTAAATAAATGTAGCGCTTCCGGGAGGCAACCTGATGATCATGAATAAGTTGAGAAGTTTGTGCATACGACAGAATCATGGACCTCAGGTTTGATTTTTCAAATTGAAGTTTCTCATACTTCAGCCTCAGGTATGCCCTCTCGATACTAGGATCTTAGTAGCTTAACTACTACCTTTTATTTTCCTTGTCTGCTTTTATGTTTTCCCTTATGTGTCAGGTAGAATAGCATCACCAGATAGTCTCTCTATTTTTTTGAGGAATCACACTCCATCTCTACAACCTGAGGAATCGGAAACCACATCAAATTTCTTTGAAAGTCGATGAAGCCTTTGAAGCAACATGTTGACAAGCAGCTGATGGGCACCGCCTGACAGCAGCAATAAGTTTCGGCCTTAGGTTATACACCGAATTGACCGGGGGAGTACTAGTTTCTTTTCCCTTAAAACTTCACGCATTAAACTCCTGCATATCATTTCATTGCATACATTTGTACATTGAAGGCAATGCACAGTTTTAAGTGTGGGGTGGGGAATTAGAGATTCAGGACTACTTGTAACCTCAAAGCAGTAAAACTTAACTTGTGATTTTCTATCCATTTGACTAAAACATTACAAAAATCTAACTTTTGAAAAACCCAAAAAATTTTAAACCTTAAATTTAAACCTCTTTGAGTTCGCACCTAATTAAATAAAACAAAGACATGGCAAGTAGAAACAAATGGATATTATGCATAACAAATCGTTAAACCCTGTTCCAGCTGTTTCCATGTGAGAATAATCTGAGCCTTTTCACGAGCAATATTATCATTATTTTCGCATGCTCTTACATTTGGTATATTGAGTGTTTATTCGATCGAATTTTATGCATAATTAAAACTTGTATGACTTATACATTATTTTCGCATGCTCTTTCATTTGGTATATGGTATATTAAGTATAGGACTTTATTACCCTTATATATTATCCTTAAACCCTAAAATCCCAAAAATATTATCCGCCTAGATAGCCCTCTGAGCCTTAGCCTTTTCTTTTCCACTACCCACATTTATCACCCAACCTGCTTTTCGTAAACACCGGTTATTGGCTGAATTTCTTCAAAATGGGAAAATTATCTTATGTCATCATTTCAAGTTCATTACCATTGAGGCAACTTTGGAAAGAATCTGTTTCACTCAAAGGAATTGGAATATATAAGAAGGTGGATGTATTAGGAAGAAACAACCGAACTATCTGCAAGGAATTTATGAAAAAAATTATTTCAAGGAAATTGAGGAAAGAAAATTATTGAAGAATTTGTCTTGATACAAAAAAAAATAGAAAAAGAAGAAAAGAAAAAGAGAAGTGGGTCTTTTACCGGTTAGACCTTAAAGAGCTAGACATGCATTCCTTTGATTTCAATTTGCTTTTCTACCTTCTTTTCGCAAAGCCTGAATTACCGCCCGAACTCCGAGAAAAGATTTTCAAAGCAACTAGTGATGTAAGAAAACGGTGGTGCAAGCAGGAACAACTGCTACCATTCTGCGGCTTGTCAAAAAGTGTCGCCAAAAGAATAGCCAAAAGACACGGCAAATGTGTAAAGTGTGGTAACTGGAGCCACGATGGAAAGTGTAGCAAGAATCAAACTTATTCCCAAAGTGAGTATACGCACCTGATCCAAGTAGGAGCTATTAGGATACAAGCCGAAAGATCCATACGTAATGGCAGCAATGTGTATTACGCAGTAAGGGAAGAGTTGAGAATGATAAGAGATCTTGGTTTTGACAATCTGACCATAAACGAGCCCTCAGATTAGTTATACACTCATGATCTGAGTACTGTAGAGGGACCTGCTAGTATTTTCCATTTTAAGCCATGAGGCCGTAGCTATGTGTTTCACGATAGCTGCGGCCCTTCAAACCCTTTAAAAATCCCTAAAAATCCAAAAAGATTTTCATTTTCACCCTTTATTTTTACTTTAGCCACATCACAACCCTTTAAAGTCCTCTTGATTCATGCATACTACTTAGTTAATTGATGGAGACTTTATTTGCATACAAGCTTATGACCATTACATAATTCAATTCGAACTTGAGTGTTCTACTTAACTTAGATTATCCATACATATATAACCGTAAGAGTTGAGTGAACATTGTGAGGAGTGATAGGTTATGCATAATTAAAGGTCTAGTAGGCTTGTCATGGATTCCATCATCTTGAAATAGAAAAATACAAAAATAGAATAAGCAACTCAAGAGTTATCCCGGAGCTTTGACTTCTTTAGAGTTCCATTACCTTTGTAAATTTTTTAGTTTTGGTTATGATCATGCATGAGTTTGCTTGAGGACAAGCTGTGACAATCCAGACTTTTCAGTTAACTCCGTTAGAAAAATCCAGTTAAAGTTAACCTATCTAACCCTATCTCAAACTTCAAGGACTATTTCTATCGTTTCTTCAAACCCTAACTACAAGGACTAATGGTGTGATTAGCCTAAACTCAATTTTAATTGATTTTGTAAAGTCAAAGTCAAAATTTAAGATCATGTTGACTTCTGAAAGTCAACTAAACAAGTCCTAATTCAATTCAATCTTTAGGGACTATTTCTGTCATTTCCCAAACTCAGAAATAGGAAACTAGAGGGACTAATTCTGTAATTAACCGTAATTTGATTTATGTTTGACTTTCTAAAGTCAAACTAGCAGTATTCAATCCAAATCAAGTCCACGATCGTTTCTATGTAAACTTGAAACTGAATTCGCATGAATTATGACATTAATGGCCTTAACTACTGATTAAAAACACTATCATTGTCTAATTAAACTCAATAATGGGAATTAAACCCCGTAACCGTCGAACTTAATGCTAAATCAACCAAATTCGACAAATTTTGATTACCAATTCATGTACAAACACCCTGCACACCTAAATCGAGCATCCATGAACCTGTTGCACCATCCATTGTGATCGAAGACGCAGCCGTGAACGCCGAAGAATAGCTAGAGAAGCCGCGACTGACTTTTAGTCAATCTCCACTTTTTCGATATCATCACAGGTAATCGAATACACCATTAACTTCGTTTTTATCCTCTGAATGAAAGCCCTAACCTTTTAGAGGCCTATAACATCGAATTAATCAAGATCCTGATCTAGGGTTCATGTTCATTCGGATTCAATCGAACCATATCAATTCGATACCACTTAAGGAAATCAATCAAGTCCTCAGACTCGTCTAGAGGTCTAGATTGAAAGCCCTATCAAACCAAGGGCTTATATCATCAAATCGATGATGAACCAGATCTTAGGGTTCTTCGTATGAACCTAGTTAATCGAATCCTAATCTACATTCGTTTTAAATCCAACTAATTTATACCAACAGATTCACAATTCCATTTTTGTTAAAAGCCCTATGATTCTAACAACTTCTAATATCAGAATCCTTCGAATTGATGTTTGGTTTAAAGCTAGGGTTCGACGATTTCATAGAAGAATTTAACGATCTAAAACTCAATGCTTTTCTAATTTAACTGGCTAGTAGGATCGCAAATAATCCTTGAACAAAACCCCTATACTATCGTATCCATTCAGAATCGAAATCGATGTAATTGAGGCTGGTTTGGATTCAGTTTATATGGGGGAAGAACTCAGGGGACTTCCTTGTTAAAAACAATTTGATCAGGATTTGTTTGCGATTCCCTAGCGGAAAGAGATGGTTAAGACAGTGTGCTTGTGTGGGAGAGACCCGGGTTCGAGTCTCTTCACACCCTTTTATTTTTAAAATCAGTTTTTAATTATTATTTTAATATAAAATCAAACCCTATAATATTATAATAATATATTAATGTGTTTTAGCTCCAGAAACAAGCCTTAGGCTCGGGTTTGGTTTTATAACCTATTTAATATTATTTTCCCACTTTTAAAATAATATATTTATATAATTTTCAAACCGCGACTTCGAATAAAGTAATATGTTTACATTATTTTCAACCCCTGACTCTTAGTATAAAATAATATAGACTTTTATATTATTTCGCCTCGTTTATTAACCTCGTATAACGTTTTAAACTAATAAATGATATAATTATTTATATTGTTTACCTACGTCGTATCCTTGAATAAAAATAATATATTTATTATTTTGTCACGTAAATGATTATCGGATATTTTCCACGAGTTCAAAAATAACATATATGTTATATTACATCCTTAGACCGTTATTAAATGATACAAACGCACGAATTTATTTAATTATTTAATATTATTCGTTTTAGAGTTGTTCGACACGAAACGTTTTCATCTTAATAATTATATTAAGAAACCATATTCCTGTGGACACGTTCGTCTACTCATTGATCCTTAGAATGTTTTAAGACGTTCTAATCTTCCGTGTGGTTGTCACAAATCCCATTGTCCCTAACTTATGTGTTTATAATTCTAGGGCATACGTAAGCCGTGGAGGGTAACACTTGAGGTTCCAAATATCATACTTGTGTGATACTACCTACTACGCAACGCAGGTGAGTTTCACAGCCCCTTTTTACTCGTTTTCCTGTTGGGGGAGAAACATGTATACAAACTATCATACTTTTAATTGTTTTCCCTTGTTGGGGGTGGGGGGGGGGGGGAGAAACAAGTACGCAGACAAACATTATTTTATATGTTTTTCCCATTGAGGGAGAAAACATGACGCAAACTATTTTTGAATATGGTACGTCATATGATATCACTGTTGGGGCTAAGCGTATTGCAACTATCATTGAAAGTCCTCACACTCACATCGTACCGTTAATATGGATCTTAGCGTGGTAATGTTTAGTAGTACTACTGGGTTTGACAAGCCCCACACGTGTTAGTCGCACTAACTCGATTGGAGGTCGAACAGGTGAAATATTAGCCTACTCACATTAGTCAAAGTTGATAGACCTGGCTGGAGGCAAACAAACAAACACATGTCAGCTTCGGTTATGAACGCTTTAGCAAGACAGGAACATAGACTAGCTACCTATAGATATGCATATTTAATGTACATAATCTGGCAAACTCTCTCTTATTGCAAACTTGAAACCTGTGAACTCACCAACCTCGTGTTGATAATTTTCGTACTTGTTTTCTCAGGTCGCTAAGGCACAGGTTGCACAACTAGGACATGCATGGATTCCTACTATCATTTCAATCATAAGCAAACCGTTAAAGCAATTCACTTACTTTTATTAAACTAAACTTTGGCGCGTTGTTTTGCGCATTTACTTTCTTGTTTAAACACTTCCGCATTAACTGAACTTTTATGTTATGTCATTTCAAAGTTCCATATAGTGTCGTTTGATGTAACTAATGACTGAGATCCTAGTTTATCACACGCCAAATGGTAGAACTCCGTTAGTGGAATTTGGGGGTGTGACAGATTGGTATTAGAACCATTGGTTATAGAGAACTAGGATTGCATACTAGACTATAACCGCACACATGCATTAGTTACACGACACATACACTCATACATGATACACTTGGTATCCATACATACATTGCATTGTAGGCATGATGACAATATCCATATTCTCGTTATATCATCATTCCCGGTGGTGACACTCGGGGAGTCACCAAAACAACTCCACTCCCGTCCGAGGGCAGCAAGACGGAGCCTTCGGAGGAGTCTCTCACACCACCATCATCTGTCGGGTATGGTGGGCTTTCTCAGGTCCATGTTATGGCCGACACTCAGCAGTAGCTCATGTCTCTTTGGGAGTTGGGATCGTCGGAGGCGAGTCCCTACCGTACCCACTAGCAACGATACGCCGTGTGAAGGCAGACTATTGCACGCATCATTGCAGAATCCATTGACACGTAGATGTCAACACTTTCCCGAGCCACGCTTTGGTCGATATTCTGTTGAAAAAAGATTGACCACAAAGTTGAGAACGCCTTGCTAATTGCATACTCAAACCCTATACTGACTCAGTTGGAAGGACGGCTACTTTGCTTCTTCCAGTGACACATATCCCTGAACTAGTTTCACTTCTCGAAACCGCCTTTCTTGTGCATGTTTGTTTTATGTGCATGATTCCATCTACAATCCGCTGGATTGGACCATTGTAGTGTATTTCAACTCGAGTGAATACTCAGATCAAAAGATTCCCGACTACTCATCCGATATGAGTCCTAGTTAATTAACATATGGTTGATGACTAAGCCTTTCGATGACTTATCATATCTGATAACACACAGTACTCAGCAATACAAACTAAAGGACATTTTGACACTGGACAGGGAGAAGCCAGGGTGAGCATGCAAAGCAAATTATCATTACGGGTGCACACGTAATAGTAATTTGAGGTGCATGTAAGTTCTGGTGAAAACTAGTGTGTGGATAAATGGTCCTAATCTGTGATCTACAGACTATTATTCCCACTGTCAGAAGAAATTCTCGTAACCCGCACAATGATTAGTCGGTGTAGTTAAACCTGTTCAACAGTTAATAGACGCGACTATCAGGTTGAAGGTGTTTACGGACACACTGAACTTCCATTAATGGAATCCATCATGTTATTTTCACTCATGTAAGAGTCTTAGTGAAATTAAGACTCTCATCCAAACGTGATCACTAAAACCAACTCGATTGAAACTATAGTAGAACCTCATGGTAAACCCATCGACTCCAAGTATGTAAGCGGAATTGGAAGAACTCCTTCCTGCTAACACTTTATTCCCTACACCCCAACAACAGATTCCATTTGACCTTGTTACCTCATCCTGTGACTAATCCTCAGCCTAATTTGATTGATACCCCAGGATATCCAACTCTGTAAACATACTTCTCTCTTCACAAAATGATCCCGTTGTTCCGATGACATTAGAAAAACGGGGATTTAACCCAACCAACCATCGGTTGAACGCGGCTACTTAAACAGACAACCTATCCCTGGTATTACTGGAATCTGTAAAAAAAAATCTTTCCTACATGTGAACCTCTTAGCCTTTGTGTTGACCGATGCTTACCTTATAAGCGTGAGTCTCACTAGAAGTTTTATCGTAACCTCACAAATTTTCTTCTGGTAAAGTCGTACACCAACTTTATTGGACAGTTAGTACACTATAGAGATAACGGACGGTCAGATAATCGAAGCAACTCAAGATCCTTAAGAGATGTAAACTAGAATTGACTGGTCATAAGCTTGACATTGACCACACGCCAATTACACTCAGCAGCTTCGACATAATTGCCGGTATGGATTGGTTATCTAAGAACCAAGCCGAGATTATCTTTCATAAGATAATTGTTCGCCTTCCTCTCCCGAGTAAAGAAACCCTTTGTGCATAAGGCAAGAGGAGTGATGCAGCCATAAGCATCATATCCTTCACGAAAACGCAAAAATGCTTACGTAAAAGCCATCCTGCCATTCTGGCTCTCATCACCGAGCAGCCATTTGAGGAGAAGGAGATTGAAGACATCCCGATCGTTTGTGATTACTTGGAAGTATTTTCGGAAGACTTGCCTGATCCTATTCGTCAAGAAGAAAGATGGGACTTTCCACATGTGCATTGTTTACCATGAACTAAACAAAGTAACCATAAAAAACCGTTATCCTCTACCCCGCATTAAGGATCTATTTGACCAACTCCAAGGATCAAACTTCTATTCCAAAATACATCTTAGATCCGGTTATCATCAGTTGAGAGTCCGAGACGAAGACATCTCTAAAACTGCATTCCGAACTCGGTACGGCCATTGCGAGTTTTTGGTCACGCCGTTCGGATTAACCAACGCACCCACGGTGTTCATGGATCTCATGAACCGTGTGTGTAAACCTTACCTTGATTAATTCGTCATCGTTTTCATTGATGACATCCTCATCTATTCTAAGAACAAGGAGGAACATGAGGAGCATCTCCGTTTAATCCTTGAATTGCTAAATCAAGAGCAATTGTATGCCAAATTTTCAATAGGAGAATTTTAGATTCGTGAAGTTCAATTCCTAGGGCATGTAGTCAACGAGAAGGGAATACATGTCGATCCAGCTAAAGTAGAAGCCATCAAGAATTGGGCGGCACCAACGACTCCGACAGAGGTGCGATAATTTCTGGGATTGGCTGGCTACTACCGCCGATTCATCGAGGGATTCTCGAAGATCGCTCACCTCTCACTGCCCTAACTCAAAAGGGTAAAACCTATAATTGGGGCGATACTCAAGAATCAGTATTCCAACTGTTAGAGCAGAAACCCTATAGTGCACCTATCCTATCTCTTCCCGAGGGAACGGATGACTTCATAGTGTATTGCGATGTCTCCATTCAAGGTCTTGGTTATGTGTTAATGCAACGCGAGAAGGTTATCGCATACGCTTCCCGTTAGCTAAAGATTCATGAGAAGAACTACACGGCCCATGACTTGGAATTGGGAGCTGTAGTGTTTGCATTGAAAATGTGGAGACATTACTTGTACTGTACCAAATGCACCATCTACACCGATCACAAGAGTCTTCAGCACATCTTCGAATAGAAAGAGTTGAACATGCGACATCGTCGTTGGATTGAACTCTTAAACGACTATGACTGTGCAATCAAATATCATCCGGGAAAGCCTAATGTGGTAATGGATGCCCTAAGCCGTAAGGACACCAAACCTAAAAATGTTCGAGCATTACAACTTATAATTCACACCGGATTACCCGACAAAACCCGAAGTGATCAACTCAAAGCCCTTAAAGAGGAAAACCTACCGTTGGAAGCCACACACGGTATGGAAGAACAACTTGAGGATAAATCAGATGTCATTCGCTACTTCGTGGAGCGAATATGGGTTCCCGTGTACGGAAATCTAAGAGATCTGGTTATGGATGAAGCTCACAATTCCCGATACTCTATTCATCCTGTTCCGAAAAGATGTACCATGACCTTAAGGTGTATATTTGTGGCCGAAGATGAAGGACAATATAGCCACCTATATGAGCAAGTGCCTGACCTGCTCAAAAGTCAAAGTGGAATACCAAAATCTACTTCAACAGCTAGAGATCCCAATGTGGAAATGTGAGAAAATTTCTATGGCTTTTATCACCAAATTGCCCCGAACCCCTAGCGGATGCGACACCGTCTGGGTGATCGTAGATCGCTTGATAAAATCTGCACACATCCTTGCAATCAGAGATACTGACAAAATGGAAAAACTTATTGTGTTTACTTGAAGGAAGTAGTCTCTCGGCACGGAGTGCCAATCTCTATCATTTCGAATCATAACGCTCAATTCACATCACATCTCAGACAATCATTGCAAAAATCTCTAGGCACGCGTCTAGATATGAGCTCACCATACCATCCTCAAATCGATGGCAAAACAGAACGTACCATTCAAACCTTAGAGGACATTCTACGAACTTGTGTGATTTATTTCAGTAACGCTTGGGAATCTCACATGCCTCTGGTGGAGTTCTCCTACAACAACAGTTATCACACTAGTATCAAGGCAGTACCATTCGAGGCATTGGACGGACGTAAATGCCGATCTCCTATCTGTTGGGCGGGAGTTGGGATAGACAACTTACAGGTCCTGAACTTGTGTTTGAAACTTCTGAAAAGATCGTTCAATTCCAAAACCGTATGGCGACAGCTCGTGATCGTCAAAAGAGTTATGCCGACAAGCGTCGTAAACCCTTAGAGTTTCAAGTAGGTAATGTGGTTATATTGAAAGTCTCACCTTGGAAAGGTGTAATCCGCTTCGGGAAACGAGGCAAACTGAATCCTCGTTATGTTGGACCATTCAAAATAGTAAAGAGAATTGGCCCAGTAGCGTATCAACTGGACCTACCTGAAGGACTTAGTGGTGTACACGATGTCTTTCATGTCTCGAACTTGAAGAAATATCTAGAAGACGAGACACTCACGGTTCCTCTTGAGGAGCTGCACATTGATGAACATTTGCGGTTCGTTGAAGAACCGGTAGAAATCATGGATAAGGAAGTCAAAACGCTCAAACGCGGTAAAATCCCTATTATCAGAGTTCATTGGAACTCGAAACGCGGACCGAAATTAACGTGGGGGCGTGAGGATCAGATGATGCGCAAGTATCCTCATCTGTTCAAGCAATCCACGTCAAACTCTTAAGGTACTATTTCAATTTTCGGGACGAAAATTCTTTTAACTACGGGATGATGTGACACCCCATAAAAAAATTTTATTTTAATTTTCGGGACGAAAATTCTTTCAACTAGGGGATGATGTAACAATCCGGACTTTTCTAGGTAACTCCGTTAGAAAAATCCAGTTAAAGTTAACCTATCTAACCCTATCTCAAACTTTAGGGACTATTTCTGTCGTTTCTTCAAACTCAGAAATAGGAAACTAGAGGGACTAATTCTGTAACTAACCCTTAATTTGATTTCTGTCTGACTTTCTAAAGTCAAACTAGCAGTATTCAATCTAAATCAAGTCCATGATCGTTTCTATGTAAACTTGAAACTGAATTCGCATGAATTATGACATTAACGGCCTTAACTACCGATTAAAAACACTATCATTGTCTAATTAAACTCAATAATGGGAATTAAACCCCGTAACCGACGAACATAATGCTAAATTAACTGAATTTGACAAATTTCGATTACCAATTCATGTACAAACACCCTTCACACCTAAATCGAGCATCCCTGAACCTGTTGCACCATCCATTGTGATCGAAGACGCAGCCGTGAACGCAGGGGAATAGCTAGAGAAGCCGCGACTGACTTTTAGTCGATCTCCACTTTTCCGATATCATCACAGGTAATCAAATACACCATTAACTTCTTTTTTATCCTCTGAATGAAAGCCCTAACCTTTTAGAGGCCTATAACATAGAATTGATCAAGACCCTGATCTAGGGTTCATGTTCATTCGGATTCCAATTGAACCATATCAATTAGATACCAACTAAGGAAATCAATCAAGTCCTCAGACTCGTCTCGAGGTCTAGATTGAAAGCCTTATCAAACCAAGGGCTTATATCATCAAATCGATGATGAACCAGTTCTTAGGGTTCTTCGCATGAACCTATTTAATCGAATCCTATTCTACATTCTTTTTAAATCCAATTAATTTATACCAACATATTCGCAATTCCATTTTTGTTAAAAGCCGTATGATTCTAACAACTTCTAATATCAGAATCCTCTGATTTGATGTTGGGTTTAAAGCTAGGGTTCGACGATTTCATAGAAGAAATTAACGATCTAAAACTCAATGCTTTTCCAATTAAACTGGCTAGTAGGTTCGCAAATAATCCTTGAACAAAACCCCTATACTATCGTATCCATTCAAAATCCAAATCGATGGAATTGAGGCTGGTTTGGATTCGGTTTATATGGGGGAAGAACTCAGTGGACTTCCTTGCTAAAAACAATTTGATCCGGATTTGTTTGTGATTCCCTAGCGGAGAGAGATGGTTAAGACAGTGTGCTTGTGTGGGAGAGACCCGGGTTCGAGTCTCTCCACACCCTTTTATTTTTAAAATCAGTTTTTAATTATTATTTTAATATAAAATCAAGCCCTATAATATTATAATAATATATTAATGTGTTTTAGCTCCGAAAACAACCCGTAGGCTTGGGTTTGGTTTTATAACCAATTTAATATTATTTTCTCACTTTTAAAATAATATATTTATATAATTTTCAAACCGCGACTTCGAATAAAGTAATTTGTTTACATTATTTTCAACCCGTGACTCTTAGTATAAAATAATATATATTTTTTTATTATTTCGCCTCGTTTATTAACCTCGTATAACGCTTTAAACTAATAAATGATATAATTATTTATATTGTTTACCTACGTCGTATCCTCGAATAAAAATAATATATTTATTATTTTGTCACGTAAATGATTATCAGATATTTCACACGAGTTCAAAAATAACATATATGTTATATTATTTTCTTAGACCATTATTAAATGATACAAACGCACGAATTTGTTAACTTATTTAATATTATTCGTATTAGAGTCGTTCGACACGAAACGCTTTCATCTTAATAATTATATTAAGAAACCCTATTCCCGTGGACACATTCATCTAATCATTGATCCTTAGAATGTTTTAAGACGTTCTAATGTTCCGTGTCGTCGTCACAAATCCAATATGTCCCTAACTTATGTGTTTATAATTCTAGGGCATACGTAAGCCGTGCATGCTAACACTTGAGGTACCAAATCTCATACTTGTGTGATACTACCTACTACGCAACGCAGGTGAGTTTCACGGCCCCTTTTTACTCGTTTTCCTGTTGGGAGAGAAACATGTACACAAACTATCATACTTTTACTTGTTTTCCCCTGTGGGGGGGAGAAACAGGTACGGAGACAAACATTATTTTACATGTTTTTCCCGTTGGGGGAGAAAATATGACGCAAACTATTTTTGATTATGGTACGTCATATGATATCACTGTTGGGGCTAAGCGTATTGCAACTATCATTGAAAGTCCTCACACTCACATCGTACCATTAATATGGATCTTAGCATGGTAATGTTTAGTAGTACTACTGGGTTTGACAAGCCCCATCCGCTTTAGTCGCGCTAACTCGAGTGGAGGTTGAACGGGTGAAATATTAGCCTACTCACATTAGTCAGAGTTGATAGACCTGGCTGGAGGCAAACAAACAAACACATATCAGCTTCGGTTACGAACGCTTTAGCAAGACAGGAACATAGACTAGCTACCTATAGATATGCATATTGAATGTACATAATCTGGCAAACACTCCATTATTGCAAACTTGAAACCTGTGAACTCACCAACCTTGTGTTGACACTTTTCGTACATGTTTTCTCAGGTCGCTAAGGCACAGGTTGCACAACTAGGACATACATGGAGTCCTACTATCATTTCACTCATAAGCAAACCGTTAAAGCAATTCACTTACTTTTATTAAACTAAACTTTGGCGCGTTGTTTTGCGTATTTACTTTCTTGTTTAAACGCTTCTGCATTAACTCTGAACTTTTATGTTATGACATTTCAAAGTTCCATATAGTGTCGTTTGATGTAACTAATGACTGAGATCCTGGTTTGTCACACGCCAAACGGTGGAACTCCGTTAGTGGAATTTGGGGGTGTGACACAAGCAAAGTTTAAGTGTGGGGTATTATGATATGCCCTAAATTATACATGTTTTGCATGCATAATAATCCCCATATTATGGTACTAATTGATTAAAAGCCTTGCAATTGATACTTAAAGCCTTAATATTTCACAATTGCAGGTTATTCGGTATTCCAAGATAAACAGAGCAAAAACCAGCTTAAAACATGAAGAAATCAAGCTTTTGGAAGACCAAACCCGAGCATTGACCCCCAAGAAGTCAAACCAGGTCAAGGAAAGTCAACACAACAGCTAGAAGACAAAACAGGGAGCAAAGGAGGGTTGCACGGCCGTGCAACCCATTGCACGGTCGTGCATTGCCTAACTTTCGCCCCAAGAATCCAGTACACTGTCACTTGTACCCTGTTTGATTCCCGAGGTTTTTGCACGCCCGTGCAATCCAATGCACGGTCGTGCATTGCTCATTTTGAGGCCTATAAGTAGATGACTTGAGTTCTTCATTACACACACCTGATATATGCCTTACACACCCCAAGAACACACTAGAGAAGGCTTATTTCATAGTTAGAGTGTAGTAGTAGTAGTTAGTAGAGGGGCCCTTCCTCCTTGTTCCGCAATAGGGGAGCCTACGAAACTCAGCGTTATGCTAGTTAGTATGGCCATTCATGGCTAGACTCTTTGTATTGCTAGGGTGAAGATGAAGTTTGGTGCATGTTAATGTTTAACATATTAATCCAAGTGATGTGTTTATGTCTTTAATCATTCGTCCTTAAAACCACCATTTTGGTGGGATTTTATTATTATCTAAATCCGTCTTTATATTTGTGAGTGTTCTTGATTTTTAAAGTGTAAAACCTTTTAATCAAACTTTTTTTGAAGCTTGTACGTCTTTATACAAGTAGAGATTGATGAGCCAAGGCTTGGTCAACACTATTAAGGTTATACGTCTTTATACGAATTTAGTATGCGACCAAGAATTGGTGAACTCATGTAGGGAACGATACGTCTTTATACTTGGTCCCATTGTTGCACCACCTCCTGGTGAACAAAATATAATCACGTATTTAACTCTAATACAAATCATTTTACGTTCGATGTCTTAAACCAACCCGGAGATGACCATTCGAAGGGTTGAGGTTAACTGTTGTCCTTAACAGGAGGCACTACCATTTTTTAAAGATTTTAATTTGCTAATCAAATGTCGTGAGGACGAGGCTCTAGCGGTGACCTGGGTCACAAGTTTGTATTAGTCATATCACTGGATTAGTCAACTTAACATTATCACGTACCAAGCGGAATCAAATCCCTAAGCAATACTCTTCGTGACCTGATTATTTCCAAGATATTTACTCTCCTACTATTTACTATTCTGTTAGTTATATTTCTGTTACACACTTCACGCACGTTTTTACTTTTATGCTATTTACTTTACCGTTATTTACTTTTCTATCATTTACTATTCCGCTTCACAAGCACACAAAACCCACTAATTAATCCAGCTAAACGATAACAAAAGTTGAGTACTGGAACTCGACCTGCTACACGATAACAAAAGTTGAGTACTGGAACTCAACTGTGTCTATTGGTTCGATACTTGGTTCTTACCTAAACTATATTATGCTGCGATAGGTACACTTGCCTATTGTGTGTGTTTTTAAGTTAAAGTAATTATCATTTTATAAATTTAAAACCTGATCTCGTAAAACCATCCTAAAAATATATTTATTATATTTTTATATACTAAAAACGACACATCAATCGCCTCCTGGGTGCATGGTGTATTTGGATTTATGAGCCTCTTCAAGGATTCGTTCTTGAAGATCTCCTATCATCGGTACCCATACTCATTTATTCATTCGTAGAAGATCATCACTTCCTTTGATTAATTGATTAATCATTTTTCCCAATCTTTCTTGTTCAATATTAGCTTCTTCTAAAGCTAACTTCTGTGCCTCTTTAATCTGTTCAAAGAGATCAAATTTCAATTCGAGTCTCAAAGTACGCATTCTTTTAGGCTTTTCTCTTTCTTTTCGGCTTAAGGCATCAGCTACTACATTAGATTTACATTCATGATAACAGATTTCGCAGTGATAATCACTCAAGATCTCTAACCACCTTCTCTACCTCATGTTTAACTCTTTCTGACCAAAGATATATTTCAAACTTTTGTGGTCAGTGAACACAGTGAACCTGACTCCATAGAGATAGTGTCTCCATAACTTTAATACAAAAATTATGACACCTAAATCTAAATCATGAGTCGTATAGTTCCATTCATGAGTTTTCAATTGCTGAGATGAATATGCAATGACTTTGTTTCTTTGCATTAACACACTACCAAGACCGGTGTGTGAGGCATCACAATAAACTACAAATTTTCTGTTCCATCTGGCAAAGCCAATATTGGAGTATTCATTAACTTTTGTTTTAGCATTTCAAAAGGTTCTTCCTGTTTTGGTCCCCATTCATATTTAACAGATTTCCTTGTCAAGGAAGTAAGAGGGACAACAATTAGGGAAAAGTCCTGGATAAATCTCATGTAATATCCAGCCAAACCTAAGAAACTTCGAACTTTGGTTGGTGTTTTCGGGACTTCCCACTTAGTAATTGCCTCAATCTTAGCAGGATCGACTTGAATTCCATTGACATTTATTATATGTCCAAGAAATTGAACTTCACATACGCATTGATCCGTTTTTCTTTTTAACAAATAATACTGGAGCTCCCCAAGGTGAAGAACTTGGTCTTATAAATCCTTTGTTCAACAACTCTTCAAGTTGTTTCTTCAATTCCGCCAATTCTGTGGGTGCTAATCTATACGAGGCTTTAGCTATTGGAGTTGTTCCCGATACCAGATTTATTCTAAACTCCACTTCTCGATCTGGCGGTAATCCTGGTAGTTCCTCCGGGAATACTTCCGGATATTCAGATACTACAGGTACTTTTTCCAAAGGCTTTGCTTCCTTGTTGGTTGTAAGTGACATAAGATATGATAAGCATCCTTTGTTCAGATATTTTGTTGCCTTAAGGAGTGTTATAATTCCAATTGGATTAGAACATTTATCTCCTTTGATAGTAACTATCTTATCATCAGGTACATGATTTTAATAGATTTCTTGTCGCAATTTATTTGGTCTTGGTTGGCGAATAACCAATCCATTCCCAGAACAATGTCAAACCCAACTAAAGTCATGGGCAACAATTGTACAGGTAGGACATGATCGAATATAGAAATCTTACAGTCATTTAAGGAACTAGAAATTTTAACTAGATCCCCATTAGCGGTCTTGACTTCGTAAGATTTGTCTAATCTAGCTAAAGGTTTATCTAATAGCTTACATAATTTAATATCTATAAAGATTTGGTTTGCACCAGAATCAAATAAAACCTTTGCATAGATATTGTCGATAAGAAACGTACCAGTAATCACATCTGGCATTTTGGCTGCTTCATTTGCATTCAAAACAAATGCCCTAACATTTTTCTTAGTGCCTTCAGCAGGTTTTGCTCCCGATATTCTGGCTTCCTTTGCCTTTGGGCATTGGGTCTTTACGTGACTCGGCTCTCCACAGCCATAACAAACAATGGGCTTTCTATTCTTATAACAGTTCTCAGTAGAGTGCCCAGGAGTTTTACATGTGTTACAAAAAGGTCTTGCACCACATTTTCCAAAATGCATCCTCTTGCATAGTCGGCATTCTGGAGCAGGGGAACGAGTATCTCTACGACTGAAATTACCTTCAGATCATTTATGCTCATTTCTGTTTTGGTGCGTATTATATTTCTTTCTTAATTCTTCTCGATTTCTAACTAATCTATCAGTAAGCACAGAACCAAGTTCAATGGCATCGTCCATTGATTCAGGTTTATAGGCTTTTACCAAGTCTCTAATTTCCAAAATTAAACCCCAAATGTATCTTTTAATGAGGTTTGATTCAGGAGTTTCCAGGTGAGGTACTAACCTAGCATATTCGAATAACTTAGTCACATAATTTGGATGGTTTGTTCCTACCATCCTCAAGTTCAAAAAATAATTCTCAATCTTCTCCTTCTCATTCATGGGACAAAACTTCTTCTCCACTATTTCTTTGAAGACAGACCAACCCATGTCATAGCTCTGTCTCTTCCTTTGGCAGATATCACTTGATTCCACCATTGTAAGGCTTGGTCTCTAAATAGATTCGAAGCATAAAGTGCCTTGTCTTCCTCAAGGCATTTACTTATAGCCAGCACCGACTCAGTTTTCTCAGCCATCTTAGTGCTGCTGATGTAGTGCATAGCACACATCTTTATTCCATTGTTTTAGTGCGTCTTTAATTAGTTTTATGTTCGTTTTTAATCGTTTAAGTCTGTATTTGAGTCTATTGTATAGCTCGTGTGGAATAGGAAGCTAAATCCCGAAGAAAACGAGCAAGAGAATAAAGCCGGGAGAAATAAAGAAGAATATGTTGAAATTCAGTCCCTCGCGGTACGCGAGAGAGATGGAAAATCCCTCGCGGTACGCGAGGAAAAGCAGAAACATGCCCGACTATTTTGGTTCTCGCGGTACGCAAGGAACCAAAGCTCAGTCTCTCGCGGTACGCGAGAGATGGAAATTCTGAGAAAAAAGAGAAATCGATTTTAAATAGTTTTTGATTGAGATTAGGTTAAAGGTTCGCAACCAGCCATCTAAGAAGAGTTCCAGAGGCGATTTTCAGGCTGGAGAAGAGATTAGAGGTTGAAAGTTGAAGACTTTGCTTCCGGGTTCGTTAATTCTAGCGTTCTTGGTTTCAAGCTTTGATTTTTATCTTTGATTTGATTGTTTGATAGCATGTTCTTGCTTAATACTTCTGTTTAGTTGTTTTGAGTATGATCTTTGGCTAGAACTTTGATATTGCCTAGGTCACATGATGAATAAATGTTAAAGTATTGATTTTTATCGGTTTTGGTTATTTTGAATGGACTGATGATTTTGTAAGCAATCTTTGAGTTAATAATTGTGATGAATATGTATGCTCATGTCTGATTGTGTGGTTGATTATAACTCCCCGTTTTGATTGTGGTTGTCTGCTAGTTTGAGCTGCGTGTCTATGTCATAGATCTTAGGGTTTGTGATTGTGAGTTGTTTGCTAGACGTAGTGACCATAGGGATTGCAATTGATTGCTGATTTGAATTGAGTGTGCATCCTAGTTCAATACCCGAGAGGTGAGAATTAGTCATTTAGTCTTCGTCATTAGGAATCCGAGTGTCAGCTTTTTGAGAGGAAGCCGGTATTAAGTGTCTAGTGATTGTTGCTATTCGTGTCATAGTTATTATCTTGAGATTACCCCTTGCATTCTTTGAGTGTATTGGTGGACAGTGAGACTGAGAGGTAATCTGTCTATTAGGGTACTTTATCATAGTTGGAAATACCTGAAAAGTGATCCAACAATCTTGTGAGTTGAGTACATATTTAGGTAGCTTAGTTGGTGACACCCTGAGAGTGATTAGGGATCCACTAGGTAGTCTTTAGTTGTCATCTTTAGAAACCCATATCCATCACAGTTTCCAAAACCGGTAGAAGTTGTACTTTGCAAGTAGGATTCCGACCTAGGTAGTATTCTTCTCATCTTCTGATTTCACCTTAGACTTGTTCTTGATAGCTGAGTCGTTCTTAGTTCGCTGCATTCATTAGTTTAATAGTAGTGTAGTAAACCCCCTAAACCAATTTAATATTTAGTCTGAGTCAGAGTCTAGTATAGTTATACAGTGTCTCTAGGGTTCGATAACTCGGTTTACCGTTAAGTTGTGATACACTCGATAAGTACACTTGACTGTCAGTACGGTTTAGTTCATAGGTATTCCTATTATTACTTAGGAGTCTGGGTTAGGTTTTTATTATAGTTTATATAGACCGTCTGGACGACATCAAGTTTTTGGCGCCGTTGGCGGCAACACTTGGCAATAGCAATATTAGCTTTGACTAGTTCTTTCAGTGATTTTTGGTTTGTTTTGTTTTCTGTTGAGTCTTGTGTGCTACTTGTCTTCTATGCTATTAGTGAGTCTTATCCGAGTGTCTAATTTAGAATCGAGTCTTTCTATGTGTCTTTGAGTCTTTGTTCTGTTTCCTTATAGAGTCTTTCTGTTTATGCACCATACTCGCTCGCAGGGATCACCACCATATTTAGCTTTCCTAGAGCCCGAATGAGAGCTACACGAGCGCACCCGCGACTTCCGGGAGAGTTTGAAAGCATTGTGCAGCACCCAGGTACGTCCTACTAGCCCAATCCCATTTCCACAAATGGGCGACGCTGACCCACCAGCGAGGCGTAAAATAGACCAGAGGGCCAGTGATGGGGTCACGGACCCGAGATCTTCGATCACACGCGCCACTATATCGAACACCAATTCTTGGCAGATCCCATGACATGTCATGAGTACGATCAACCATGCCACCCAATTCCATGCCCTCGAGGATGAGGATGCACTGGGACATTTGTCCCGCTTCGCGCGGATATGTGATACATTCAATATCACGGGTGTGTCTAAGGACGCTATCTACTTGCGTCTCTTCCCATTCTCCCTCTCTGGGCGTCCATCTACTTGGCTCGACACTGTCCCAGACAATTCTATCACCACATGGGAGGATCTCGAAGCCAATTTCTTCAAGAAGTACTATCCACCTTCCAGGGCCGCTCGCCTTAGGTATCAGATCCACTCATTCCGGATGGATCCCGACGAGCCCTATCACATGGTCTGGGAGCGGTTCAACCCGCTGTTGAGCCGATGTCCCCAGCACGGTCTTTCCGACTGGGTGCTAATGGAGAAGTTCTATAATGGCCTCACCTTCGAGAAGCAACAAATGTTCAACACAGCTGCGGGAGGTCATATCATGGAGAGACTCGAGCCTGACGAGTGCGAGGAAATGTTTGAGAGCTTCGCCCAAGCCGAACAGCAGCATCCACATTCTGTTAGGAATTCCATTCCTACTGCTAGAGCACCCACCTCTTCTCCTTGAGGTGTGTATCAGGTCACTCCTGAGAGACAAGCGTGGCTGCTGCACTCACCTCAATGGCTAACGAGATTAAGGAGCTGAAGCTCACTGCTCAGCGGTGTGAGCTATGCTGGCAACCAGTACCAGAACTGAGGGTATAATAACAACAATACTTATGGCTCGGGATGGAGATCTAGAAATAACCCGCCTGGGTTTAATGGTCACCAGCAGCAGTATGGAGGAGGAGAGGCTGGAGCGAGCTCGGGAAGCAGTGTCAGTACAAGGAAGATCGAAGAGATGCTCGAGAATCAGACACAACTGCTTGCCCACTTAGTCCAGCAAGACAAGGACACGAGGCAAAGACTGGATAGCCACGACACTCTATTGAAGAATCAGCAGTCGGCATTCTAGGATCTACAACGCACGGTAGGAGACATCGCTTAGAGCCTGAAGGGTAGAAAAAGAGGTCCATCTTCGGGCTCAAATGCTTTAGTGATGGCCGTGTTTATTAGGAGTGTGGAGAAGAAATAGGTTGTAGAGGATGACTCCAACTCCATTGAGTATGGCATTCCTTCGGTAGAGGAAGTGAAGAAGGTAAACTGGAGAGCTCGACTTGCTGAGATCGATGATAGGATGCTAGAGGAGTCTGAGTCGAATGATGTGTCGTCAAGGAGCAGGAGAGCAGAAGAGGATGAGAACCCACGGGTGGTAGAAGAGGAAGAACCGGTAGAGGAAGAGATAGTTATGGAGAAGCCTACCAAGAAGGAAGAGGAGAAGAGAAAGGGGGTGGAGATAAAGTCCCCCGAGATTGACTTGAGTCGTGTTCCCTGTCCGGTGCGCTTGCTGCCACATAAACACACTAGGGAATACAATACCTTCCTTGATATGTTTAAACAACTCAAGGTCAATCTCCCTTCCATAGAGACCCTTCAGCGTATGCCAAAATATGGTAAGTTCCTAAAAGACCTTCTTTCCAACAAAAAGAACCTAGAGGAGGGCTCTAAAGTCTCACTTAGTGAGCAATGTTCTGTAGTGGTGCAGAACAAGCTGACAGAGAAGCTGGGAGATTCGGGTCGTTTCACGATCCCATGTCTCCTAGGCAGTTTGCCCTTGCACCTCACGTTGGCTGATCTAGGTGCTAGCATCAATCTGATGCCATATTCCGTATATAAGCAGCTAGACCTAGGTGAACCGCAGCCGACGCGCATGAGCATTTCCTTGGCTGACCGCTCAGTCAAATATCCACAGGGAGTTATGGAAAATCTTCTAGTTAAAGTAGCCAAGTTTGTATTCCCCGTGGATTTTGTTATTTTGGACATGGAAGTGGATGATAGAGTCCCACTCATCCTAGGATGCCCGTTCCTACGTACCGTCAAGGCGATGATTGATGTCTTTGACAGGAAACTCACTTCGTGTGGGGGATAATTTTATTACATTCGATGCTAAAAAACTCCGTGGAGGATGTTGGCGAGCAAAGCCACTCCGTGTGCATGCTTGATGCCTTCATGGACGATCATCGGGACTCAAATCCATTAGAGGATGATTTGGATAAAGGAATGTTAGAAGAGCCTCCGGATTGGTTGGAGGTGTTTGAAAAGAGTTTGATAGGGTCCCTGTTTTTGAGTGCTGATGATGATGAATTCAGTTTGAGTGAGATTCTAGCACAAGTGGGAAGATAGTATGTGAGCCACCCACTGTCACATCCCAACTGACGGCGAAAACGTCGGGGCGGGACATGTAGACTGTTCATAAGCTCATGATTTGATAAAGTTGTAATAATTAAACAGTAATTTCATTTCATAACTCAAGTCATCATTTACATCATCTACAAGAATTTAAGAATACATGAATCTCCATATAAAAATTTAAGACTAGGTCCTCAACCCTAAGTGATGTAGCTTGAATCATAACCCAAACACTGTACCTGAAACATGATAAAATGAGAGGGTCAACTATAAATAGTTGGTGAGCATACATAGGTTTTGACACCACAAGTAAAGTTCAAATGTTTTGTGTACAATTCATATGATGCATGATTTATAAAGCATTTATGGAGAATCTAAGTTAAGCTAGATGCACAAATGAAAATTTGTAATTGAAGGGCATAACAACACATGTTATCCTAATATAGGCATAACAACACATGTTATCCTGATGTAAATGTGGGGCATAACAACACATGTTATCCTAATGTAGGGCCTAACAACACATGTTAGCCTGAAGTAATGTATATCATGTATATATAGACTTAACAATTAGCATTCAAGCATAAAGCACAAATAAACACATATGATCATATTGTATAATTGTACGTGTGTAATTGCAAATAGTATTTGAATGAAATCATGTTTCACCCTAAATATGTAAATACGAAAAAGGAGCTATGTAAACTCACCTGAATTAATGGTATATGTAACACGAGCAAATAAGTAGCACAAGAGATTTTCAAATCACAAGTTAACCTAGAGTGAAATGTATGAACTTGAATTAATAACATGCATAGAGTCTAGGCAGGGTCTAGGGTTTAAACGGGATTTGAGTATGAAGATTTGTACCAAAGTGCGTGTTTTATTTCGAGTCATGAATGTGTGAATTGGTGTTTGTAATGAAATAGAAGTTTTAATATGAAATGTAACAAAATTTAATAATAATGGTTTGACTTATGGTTTAAATAAAATGGATAATTAATATATAATTTCTTTTAATAGTGTGTCATGAAGAGGGGTGTGAAAATATATATTAGTTTATATATTTAGAAAATTACACTAAATATCATTTAAACCCTAAATGGATTAATAAAGATAAATAATTTAAATAAATTCTTTTTATTTATTTTATTAATAAAATAGTATGTGCTTTTAAGAAATATGAAAATATATTGATATATGTTTAGAAAAGGTTTATTCGTTTAAATAGGGTTTAAACCCTAAAATTTTATAACAATTTGTTTCATGATAATAAAAATCTTTTCACAATAAATTAGGTATTTAAAATACATTGTTTTATAATTAACTAAAATAACTTTTAAATGTTTTTCATATATAACAAAATGAGACAAAATAAATAACAAAAAAAGGTTATAAAATAAAAGAGGCGGCCCAAGGATCGAACCCGGGCCTGACCGGTGGTCTGTTGAACATTCAAACCGGTAGGCCAGGCGTCCTACTTGGCCTTTGAGTCGATACTGATATTTGTTAAACATTGGTTCAAGAGGGTCCGGGTTTGAGTACCAGCGGGAAACAAAAAGGGTGCGGGGCTAGTTCGATCCCGCTACCCCTTCGGTACATGTTAAGTGCTTTACCGGTGTATCTGGGCGAATGCCTTGATATATTGCTGGGTTTGAATTTAGAAAAACCCTTAAGCCACAAGCCCCTTTGTCCCTAATGTGTATCTAGAAAACCTTAGCCATGAAATTTAGTCGGTAAGCAAACGATCGAAGCTCCGACCATAGGGCTTTCGATCATGTCGTCAAAACGATTACAAGGACAGAGGAATTACCAGTTTTGGTGGAGGATCGACCGAGAACGGCAGAGGTGAAGACCCGTCTGTTCTTGAAGCTCGATCGAGAGGCAGAGGTGTTGTGAGACGCGAATGAGAGTTCAAAAAGTTTGAAATGGATTATGCAGAGGTGATGGAATATTTTAATTCGTCCATTATCCCTTTAATTACACGTTTCGATTACAGGAGGCAATTTACAGCTGTGAGGGCGATTTCCGTGTTAATTCGTTTGGTTTAGGATGAATTGGGTCGTGAATTTGGTTTGGGTACATACGTGGACCGATTACGTGTGATTACCGGACATTAACGCGTCCTATATTTCTGATTTGGAAACGAATTGGCAGTTGTTTGACTCTGTTGAGTCAAATTCCTTTGAATTTGAATTATACCGCGTGATTGATCGATTTGTGATGGAAATTGGGCATAGGCTTGGACTATTAGAGAATACACACACAAGGGAAGTCCATGACAATGGATTTGTCGACTTTAAAGGCTGAAATTCACTCGATTTGGGCCTGATTGACTTTCTAAAGTCAAAATACGGCAAGTATAGTGGGTGAGGTCCAAATTGAGGTGTAAGGGTCCAATTGTGAAGGTGGGGGTTCAATTGGGAGTTTACATGATTAGGGGTTCAAATGTTTAGGGGGGGTGTTTAACCATCGATTTGAAATAATATACATGTTTGTATGTTTACATACTTATTTATATATGTATATATGTACAAAATTGACTTTTGCTTAAAACCCTATATATGTATAAATATATAACTATATGTTTTAAAAGAATTATATATCTATAAATTCATATTTCACATCTTTGAGAAATGTTTATGTTTTATTAAATTCCATATGCATATGTGTATGTATATAGATATAGAATAAATTCTTTGATTTTAAGATGTGTGTAAAATAATAAGTGATGTGACTTGGTAAGTTTGAACAAGTGCGAGAATGTTTGTGTTAACTATTTTCTTACAAGAGAAATAAAATAATTTTATGGTCTGAAAAATCTTGGATGTTACAGTCTCTCCATGTTATGGAAATTTCATCCCGAAATTTAACTAGTGGGGATTACTGAATCAGAAAAGATGAGGCCTCGGATTCTAAACGAGCCTTGACTGTCAGTTTGAGGAGTACAATCGATAACGAGATTCAGGTCTGTTTTCTCAAGGTCAAGCACGCATGATGATAGTGGATTTAGTTTAAGAGATTTAAGGAGAAAATTGTCGTAGAATATTTTAGACTCTAAAGGTGATATGCATTACTTGGAATGGATTTGATGGTAAATGGATGATCAAGGTTTGTTTAAGATGTAATCTAACATGTTCATGAATTGTTAGTGGGAAAGAGAAGTCACAAACATTGGCCCGTCTAACAACATAAAACTTTACGTGGCAAGAATAACGCTACTTCTGATTTTATGACAGGAACACTTATATATAGGAAGTACCAGCTGCGTATCCACCATGTCCTTATCATATCACATTAGTATTATTACTATATTCCACGATAGGTTTCATGTCATAACACATGACAGATTTCACTATGTCTTCCATGCGCTGATTTTTATAATTACGTGTGCACCCGTAATTATCCAAATCGTTGCATGGTCCACATAGTTCATCCTATTGTGTGTGGGGTCCAGGGGGTAACACAGAACACTTGATTCGTAACTATTTCTTTCACGTATGTGTTGCTAACA
This sequence comes from Smallanthus sonchifolius, assembly GCA_023525975.1. NCBI lineage: Eukaryota > Viridiplantae > Streptophyta > Magnoliopsida > Asterales > Asteraceae > Smallanthus > Smallanthus sonchifolius. The sequence goes on along the minus strand of CM042033.1, from coordinate 53,542,831 downwards.
ATAACTATGTCCATAGATAGTAGAGCCAATCAGGTAATAAAGAGTAATAACGTGGCATAATTTAGGGTTCCATAGCTTCCTCGTGTTTGAACAAGAATACGTCAAACCCCGAGTAGCTTTCATGGGTAGGGTGAATAGTCATACCTTGTGTATGATGTACTTAGTCAATTGAGACAATGTAAACAATCTAATTCCGTGTATAATGTAAACACTCGTGTTTCATATATGATCTAGTGTTAGGCATGTTGTAAGCAAATGAGTTTCATGTATAGTGTGAACAATTTGGTATCATGTATAAGCAAATATGTATAATGTGATCACTCTAGTATTATGTATTTTATGAATGTGTATTGAGTCTCATGCGTATCGGAAACTATCGGATTTTGTAGGCGGTCGGGTGTGTTACCTGGTGTTCATGCACAATGTAGGTAGATGAGTTTTAACTTTTAAATTCGTTAGTGCTTATATGGACGGTTAACGGCGAAATGATTCACTTTCTGAAGTTGGCTAGCAAGCTCAAGTTTATAGTGACAAACCGTAGTAGGTGTAAATAGTTTCGACAATGACAAAAATAACATAAAGGATTACAATGCATAATTTATTCCAGACTAGATCCCTATTCGACTCCATCTTGCACTAGCTTCAGTTGGTTTCATATACTGCTTCGGCATTGACTTGAGTTTCGTTAGTGTTTATGTTGAAGGCACGCCCACGAGCACCACCTCGGTTTGCATTGGCTACCCTTGGGCATTGGTTTTTGAAGTGGTTTGGATTACCACATTCATAACAAGCACGCCCATTAGTAATGGCTGGTACAACTTGATTGGCAACTTGGTGATTACCTCGGTTCCCTTGGTGGGTTTGACTAACATGTGATCTGGATTGACAAGTGTTTGCTACATGACCATACCGTCCACAATTGGCACATAGACGGCATGGCATGTTTGGGAAGTGGTGATAGTTGCACGTGTTGCACAGAGGGTTGTTGCCCGCATATGGTTTCATATTATGGTTTTGGGCTAGGGGAGCTACTTGGTTGATTGGTACGGCAGGGGTAATGACAGCAAAGTTACGTTTCTTATTGGAGTGAGGAGGTTTGGGTTTGTCTTCCTGAGAGGGTTCAGAAGAGGTTGTTGGGCCAGTGACTTTCTTTGCGCCTTTCCTTGTTAGTGTACCCGCCTTCACATGGTTATCAGTTAATGTGGCAGCTAAGCGGATAGCGTCTTCAAGAGTAGCTGGATTTCTTCCTAAGACTGTATCTTGGATTTTCATGGGTAGACCACCGATGTACTTCTCAATACCCCGAGTCAGTGGGGTGACCATCTGGGGGTACCAGAAGGCTTAACTTGTGGAAACGAGTTGTGTAGGCTAAACTTTCACCACTGTCTTGGGTAAGATCCCAAAACTCAGCCTCCAACTTCTTCATTTCATTACGAGGACAGAATTCCTCGGTCATGAGTCTCTTAACTTCATCCCATGGCAAGGCCATGGTCACATCCACACCCCGGTTTCTCTTCTCACCATTCCACCAAGTGAGCGCCCGTTTCTGAAAGACGCTAGTGGCATAGAGAACTCGGAGATGGACAGGGCAATCACTGTTGAAAAAAGTGATTTCAATGCTTTCAAACCATTGAAGGAGGCCCGTAGCCCCTTCGGTACCATAGAACTTGACAGGGTTGCATGAGTTAAAGTGTTTGAAAGTGCATTGGGGTGGGTTGGCACCACCACCACCATTAGTTCCATGGGGACCACTAATGGCTCCATTAGCTTGGGTGAGTTGAGTTACAAGTTGTGCAAGGATAGCAGCAATGTCGGTGATGTTGTTGGTCACGGTAGCACGACGGGGAGGCATTCTAGAGATTTGCACAAGACAAGAAAAGATATAAGAACTTATGAAAGTTTATTGAATTTAAAAGGGAACAAGATAATAGAAGAAGTAGTAAATCATATTTTGGATTGTACTCGAATAATGACATAATCACTTGAATACTATGACACATTAAGGTTAATTAAGCTCATATAACTTTCAAGGAGACATGCTTTAGCCTATAAGTAAACACTCATCCCGGGAATTCCTAGGAAAGCATACGGATCCCTCGGTTGATTGGGATTTATATGAAATGCTTTCCTAGACAGAAAACCCAGAATACAGGTGTCACTCTTCCAGATTGCACATGTCCTCTACTAGTTAACAAAGTTTAAAACCCTAACGAGGTGTAAAAATAAGTTTTATGACGTCCCACATGCTATGATGATGATGATTTTAGAGAAGGATTGAGGCTTAGGGTAAGGGAAAAGGGTATTATTATTTTGGATTTATTGTTTAGAAAACTCCTAGCAAGAAACGGGGTCTAGCAAATAATCATGTAGCACATAGCATGTAGCATATCATATAATCATAGAACATGGCAAAAATAGGTGTCCTAAGATTATAGTCTAGGTCAAAGGTGTCTAATAACCTAATTCCCTATAACCATGGCTCTGATACCAATCTGTCACACCCCAACCGACGGCGGAAACGTCGGGGCGGGACATGTAGACTGTTCATAAGCTCATGGTTTGATAAAGTTGTAATAATTAAACAGTAATTTCATTTCATAACTCAAGTCATCATTTACATCATCTACAAGAATTTAAGAAAACATGAATCTCCGTATTAAAATTTAAGACTGGTCCTCAACCCTAAGTGGTTTAGCTTGAATCATAACTCACACACTGTACCTAAAACAAGATAAAATGAGAGGGTCAACTATAAATAGTTGGTGAGCATACATAGGTTTTGACACCACAAGTAAAGTTCAAATGTTTTGTGTACAATTCATATGATGCATGATTTATAAAGCATTTATGGAGAATCTAAGTTAAGCTAGATGCACAAATGAAAATTTGTAATTGAAGGGCATAACAACACATGTTATCCTAATGTAAGGCATAACAACACATGTTATCCTGATGTAAATGTAGGGCATAACAACACATGTTATCCTAATGTAGGGCCTAACAACACATGTTAGCCTGAATTAATGTATTTGAGTTTGCACGTGTATATCATGTATATATAGCCTTAACAATTAGCATTCAAGCATAAAGCACAAATAAACACATATGATCATATTGTATAATTGTACGTGTGTAATTGCAAATAGTATTTGAATGAAATCATGTTTCACCCCAAATATGTAAATACGAAAAAGGGGCTATGTAAACTCACATGAATTAATGGTATAGGTAACACGAGCAAATAAGTAGCACAAGAGATTTTCAAATCACAAGTTAACCTAGAGTGAAATGTATGAACTTGAATTAATAACATGCATAGAGTCTAGGCAGGGTCTAGGGTTTAAACGGGATTTGAGTATGGAGATTTGTACCAAAGTGCGTGTTTTATTTCGAGTCATGAATGTGTGAATTGGTGTTTGTAATGAAATAGAAGTTTTAATATGAAATGTAACAAAATTTAATAATAATGGTTTGACTTATGGTTTAAATAAAATGGATAATTAATATATAATTTCTTTTAATAGTGTGTCATGAAGAGGGGTGTGAAAATATATATTAGTTTATATATTTAGAAAATTACACTAAATATCATTTAAACCCTAAATGGATTAATAAAGATAAATAATTTAAATAAATTCTTTTTATTTATTTTATTAATAGAATAGTATGTGCTTTTAAGAAATATGAAAATATATTGATATATGTTTAGAAAAGGTTTTATTCTTTTAAATAGGGTTTAAACCCTAAAAATTTATAACAATTTGTTTCATGATAATAAATATCTTTTCACAATAAAATTAGGTATTTAAAATACATTGTTTTATAATTAACTAAAATAACTTTTAAATGTTTTTCATATATAACAAAATGAGACAAAATAAATAACAAAAAAAAAGTTTATAAAATAAAAGAGGCGGCCCAAGGATCGAACCCGGGCCTGACCGGTGGCCTGTTGAACATTCAAACCGGTAGGCCAGGCGTGCTACATGGTCTTTGAGTCGATATTGATCTTTGTTAAACATTGGTTCAAGAGGGTCCGGGTTTGAGTACCAGCAGGAAACAAAAAGGGTGTGGGGCTGGTTCGAACCCGCTACCCCTTCGGTACATGTTAAGTGCTTTACCGGTGTATCTGGGCGAATACCTTGATATATTGCTGGGTTTGAATTTAGAAAAACCCTTAATCCACAAGCCCCTTTGTCCCTAATGTGTATCTTGAAAACCCTAGCCATGAAATTTAGTCGGTAAGCAAACGATCGAAGCTCCGACCATAGGGATTTCGATCATGTCGTTAAAATGATTACAAGGACAGAGGAATTACCAGTTTTGGTGAAGGATCGACCGAGAACGGCAGAGGTGAAGACCCGTCTGTTCTTGAAGCTCGATCGAGACGCAGAGGTGTTGTGAGACGCGAATGAGAGTTCAGAAAGTTTGAAATGGATTATGCAGAGGTGATGGAATATTTTAATTCGTCCATTACCCCTTTAATTACACGTTTCGATTACAGGAGGCAATTTACAGCTGTGAGGCCGATATCCGCGTTAATTAATTTGGTTTAGGATGAACAGGGTCGTGAATTTGGTTTGGGTACATACGTGGACTGATTGCGTGTGATTACCGTACATTAACGCGTCTTATATTTCTGATTTGGAAACGAATTGGCAGTTGTTTGACTCTGTTGAGTCAAATTCCTTTGAATTTGAATTATACCGCGTGATTGATCGATTTGTGATGGAAATTGGGCCTGGGCTTGGACTATTAGAGAATACACACACAAGGGAAGTCCATGACAATGGATTTGTCAACTTTAAAGGCTTAAATTCACTCGATTTGGGCCTGATTGACTTTCTAAAGTCAAAATACGACAAGTATAGTGGGTGAGGTCCAAATTGAGGTGTAAGGGTCCAATTGTGAAGGTGGGGGTTCAATTGGGAGTTTACATGATTAGGGGTTCAAATGTTTAGGGGGGGGGGGGGGGGGGTTTAACCATCGATTTGAAACCATATACATGTTTGTATGTTTACATACTTATTTATATATGTATATATGTACAAAATTGACTTTTGCTTAAAACCCTATATATGTATAAATATATAACTATATGTTTTAAAAGAATTATATATCTATAAATTCATATTTCACATCTTTGAGAAATGTTTATGTTTTATTAAATTCCATATACATATGTGTATGTATATAGATATAGAATAAATTCTTTGATTTTAAGATGTGTGTAAAATAATAAGTGATGTGACTTGGTGAGTTTGAACAAGTGCGAGAATGTTTGTGTTAACTATTTTCTTACAAGAGAAATAAAATAATTTTATGGTCTGAAAAATCATGGATGTTACACCCACGGTGGTGGGTGTAGATGAACCGGAAGATCCTGGTAAGAGCTTGGAGGTCGTAACCATAGAGAATCTTACTCCTGAGCCTATACCCATTTCTGTTCTTTGTGCTGAGGGGCGTGAGACTGCATCACCCCTAGATCTAGGCCACCCCGGAAGAGAACCCACACGTTGACAGATACATGTGAGTTAGAGATAATGCAAACCCCAAGTGTGGGGACGTGTAAGGGTGATAGCTTGTTGGGATACATGATGCAGGTCTTTTTTGGACCTAGTAGGTTTAAGTGCTGGTGGACTGATTTGAGAGAGAGTGTTAGTAGATGGTTGAGGTTAGTTGGTAGTCGTGTGATATGGAGGATCAGCAGACCGTGAAGGATGAAGGTGGTACCGGTCAGAGTCAAGGAGAAGCCTCCTGATCGGCTTTTTTGAGTCTCGGGCAAGTGCCCGGGATGTAGAGTTTGTGTGCATTACTTGGTTTGAGTCCGTGTCTTTTTCTGTGTTTTTCGGTGTGTGTTTTGTTTGTGTCTTGTTTTGCAGAAATTTGCGCTTGATTCGGCGAGGAAAATCATCGGGAATGAAGTTCAAGGTATTTTTACGTATGTTTTTATGCTTGGAATAGGTTTCTATGGAATTTTGGTGAAGAAAATTTTGAGGTGTGAAAATTTGGCCCCTCAAAATTTTCTGTCACCAGATGGTCCTCGCAGTACGCGATGGATAGAAATAGGGGCCGGCTTAAATGCCACTCCCTCGCGGTACGCGAGGGGTGGTCGCCTGATGCCTCGCGGTATGCGGGGCTATCCTGGAATTGCCCTTCTTCCTTGTTTTCCATGGTTTTCCACATCCACCACATCTATTACCACCATCATCACACCACCTCTATTATCATCATCCATCATTCCATCATTCATCAATCATCATCACTTTCACCCATTCTATTACCATCATCATTAACATCCACCGACCATCACGACCATGGGGAAATTGAAACTGTTCGTGACCGATGATTCACCTTGTTGTGGCATGCATGTCTATGTGTTTGCCACCCATTGAGTATGTTTCTCAACATGCTATCTATCTTGAGTCTTTAATTCTTAGTGAGTCAGTTTGAGTCAGTCGAGTCTTTTATTTTAATTTGAGTCAGTTTAATGCTGCGGGTTTGTTGTGATGTTTATCATGCAGGTTTTGTCATTCCGCCCGTACTCAATCTCCATTCGGGCAGGATTGATCATCACTTATATGAAGTTTGTAAATGCAACCCGACAGTCGTTTGTGCAACCGCGACCAAAATGTTATACGGTGCACACATGGAAGAACGAAGCTACATATTTGTTTGCATCTACATTACCAGCTAAGTCGCTTCCTGTTTTGTTTTATTTTTGCATTTTTTTTAGTTGTGTTTTGCTTCACATTGAGGACAATGTGTCTTTCAAGTGTGGGGAAGTGAGTGTTTAGTTGAGTCTAGTTTGTCTTGTTTATAAAAATTCAAAAATACAAAAGAATTAAAAAAAATATTTTGAAAAATGTTCTTGGAAATAATTGCATATACTTGGAAATTGATAGTAGAACTAGATCTACTTGTGAGTTTAAATGAATTAAATAATTAAAAACGCGTCTAATTAGTGATGTTTTGGTAGATCCAGCTAACTAGTAGAGCTTAAATATCCTGTTTGTTTTAAATAAGATTAATAATTGAATAAAATCATGAAATCTTGTGGGTACTAATCTTAAGGTGTCGGTAATACTGAAACTGTCAATATAGGGTGATAGGTACCACGTTAAGTTAAAATTTAGAGGTTTTTGAAATTTCATGGCACACCACTCTCTTTTTATGAGAATAAATCCGAATTTCGGTGGAGCCCGCATCCAAATTCCATAATTCTTGAGCTTATTTGATTGAAATCTAAGTTTCGCCTACGTGTCACACGTCAGGTTCCAGACTGATTGAAACACCACTGCGTTGATTCTTATGTGCTTCATTGTTATGACTTAGTCTATGTGTTACCCTCCGGGATAGTGACTTGGTTGAAACGCCTCTAGACGAAAGTTCTTTTGCTTAAATTAATGCTCATTATCATCCATTCATTCATGATTTCATGATTTCTAAAAACCTGTAAATTTTAGTTTAACGTGGTAGGGTAAATCTATATGGTTTGATCCGTGCTTAGATATAACCGTGAGATGGGATTAGGTAGAGATGTAACTTCTGAGTGTGGATCACATAGATTGATTGATAGCTGTATAAATTAGAATTAGAACACGTAATGGGGGCTTGAAAGTTGGTGCTTGGGTTTAATCGGACAGAAATACTGATTATTGCTTTTTAACGCGTGAGTATATTTTGCTGATTGGTAATTGATGTTTGGTAAGTTAGATCTGAGTTATGATTCCATTTACAGCTTTTTCGTGGACGAAAAAGGTTAAGTGTGGGGATATTTGATGTAGTGCAAAGCACACATCTTTATTCCATTGTTTTAGTGCGTCTTTAATTAGTTTTATGTTTGTTTTTAATTGTTTAAGTCTGTATTTGAGTCTATTGTATACTTTCAGGAGCTCGTGTGGAATAGGAAGCTAAATCCAGAAGAAAACGAGCAAGAGAATAAAGTCGGGAGAAATAAAGAAGAATTTGTTGAAATTCAGTCCCTCGTGGTACACGAGAGAGACAGAAAAAGGCCTCGCGATACGCGAGGAAAAGCAGAAGCGCGCCCGACTATTTGGGTTATGGCGGTACGCGAGGAACCCAAGCTCAGTCTCTCGCGGTACGCGAGAGATGGAAATTCCAAGAAAAAAGAGAAATCGATTTTAAATAGTTTTTTATTGAGATTAGGTTAAAGGTTCGCAACCAGCCATCTAAGAAGAGTTCTAGAGGCGATTTTGGGGCTGGAGAAGAGATTAGAGGTCGAAAGTTGAAGACTTTGCTTCCGGGTTCGTTAATTCTAGCGTTCTTGGTTTCAAGCTTTGATTTTTATCTTTGATTTGATGGTTTGATAGCATGTTCTTGCTTAATACTTCTGTTTTAGTTGTTTTGAGTATGATCTTTGGCTAGAACTTTGATATTGCCTAGGTCACATGATGAATACATGTTAAAGTATTGATTTTTATCGATTTTGGTTATTTTGAATGGACTAATGATTTTGTAAGCAATCTTTGAGTTAATAATTGTGATGAATATGTATGCTCATGTCTGATTGTGTGGTTGATTATAACTCCCTGCGTTAATTGTGGTTGTCTGCCAGTTTGATCTGCGTGTCTATGTCATAGATCTTAGGGTTTGTGATTATGAGTTGTTTGCTAGACGTAGTGACTATAGGATGTGTGATTGATTGCTGATTTGAATTGAGTGTGCATCCTAGTTCAATACCCGAGAGGTGAGAATTAGTCGTTTAGTCTTCGTCATTAGGAATCCGAGTGTCAACTGTCTGAGAGGAAGCCGATATTAGGTGTCTAGTGATTATTGCTATTCGTGTCATAGTTGTTATCTTGAGATTACCCCTTGCATTCTTTGAGTGTATTGGTGGACAGTGAGACTGAGAGGTAATCCGTCTATTAGGGTACTTTATCATAGTTGGAAATACCTGAGAAGTGATCCAACAATCTTGTGAGTTGAGTACATATTTAGGTAGCTTAGTTGGTGACACCCTGAGAGTGATTAGAGATCCACTAGGTAGTCTTTAGTTGTCATCTTTAGAAACCCATATCCATCACAGTTTCCAAAACAGGTAGAAGTTGTACTTTGCAAGTAGGATTCCGACCTAGGTAGTATTCTTCTCATCTTCTGATTTCACCTTAGATCTTGTTCTTGATAGCTGAGTCGTTCTTAGTTCGCTGCATTCATTAGCTTAATAGTAGTGTAGTAAACCCCCCAAACCAATTTAATCTTTAGTCCGAGTCAGAGTCTAGTAAGTTATATAGTGTCTCTAGGGTTCGATAACTCGGTTTACCATTAAGCTGTGCTACACTTGATAGGTACCCTTGCCTGTCAGTGCGGTTTAGTTCATAGGTATTCCTATTATTACTTAGAAGTCTAGGTTAGGTTTTTATTATAGTTTATATAGACCGTCTGGACGACATCAGCCGCTATCGCTCCTTCTCTTCATGCAAATTCATAAGGTTTGAAATCTTGAAAATTTTTGTACGTGTATCCAAGATTTCTCTGTTTCTTGTATGCAGAATCATACCCTTCCTTGGGACTAGCCATAGAGGAATCATGACTTTCCCAGTATGTTCTCTTAGTGGATTTACTATGAAAATTTCAGTGACATCCCTCAGTATGTTTTGAAAATTGAGAGGTAGAAATTTCATTTTACGTTTCTCTTGTTTTAGATTTTTCAATAAGGATTCTCATTTCTTAGCAGCTTTGCTTTCTTCTATAGCCGCTACGATTTTAGGAATTGCTTTCTCAATTCCAACATCAATCATTTTTATTATATCTGCCTTCTGAGTTTCAGTAGTATCGTTTTCAATCATTTGCTTCTTCTTACCACGGGTATTACTTGATGGCCCACTTTTCGACATTATAGAAATAAACAAGATTGGAATCAAAATAGACATTTTTATTTGTGAAATTTATACAAGAAAAGTACACATATAGAAATCGTTGTTCTAGGAATTATTATAATTCTTTTCTTCCAAAGCTTGAACTAGAAGAATATTTCGAGCTTCTATTTATGCTTTCTCTCGTTCAAGTTCTGCTATTCGGTTTAACAATATTTGTTCCCTCTCATTTCCAGGTGCTTCTTTATTTACATAAGAAGTAGGGAATTGAACTGTCTCATGGTAAGGGATAAAAGGTTTGTTAGAATCTTCTCGTTCTTCATCTTTGGAAACATATATATTTTCATAAGGTATTTCAGAAAATCTCTCATGAAAATTATGTGAGTATATTGGAGTAATGTTATAACTTCCTGCAGTAGGAGCATAATGATAACTGATAGAAGGATTATAAGGAATACTAGGATTCCCTATTTCTCTAAGGCTTCGGAAAGTTGAACTTTCAGTTTCTTCATTATTTTCTATAGTTGTCTTGTTAGTTTTACGTTCAAAATAATTAGCTGGAGTAAATTTACGAAGAAAGCTAGGGCCCTTGCCTTTTCCAACCATTTCTGTAATTAAAACAAACAACTTTCATTATATAGGAAAATATATTACAATAAGAACAAAATACAATATATCAAATTAATCCTTCATTAGCTCAGATCCAAGGATCATCAGATTCTCCTCATGTTCGTAAACCTGTTGTCCATAAAATTATGTCCTTACTTTGTTCATAATTCTCTCCATGTTTATTTCATCTGTTTGGCATAATGAATGATCTAAACATTCTATGGGAGATGAAGGCATACTGTGTTCATACCCATACTTAGGAGGAGGTTCACGAATACCAACCATTATATCATTGTAGGCGTTTTGATACTCTAGTGGAGATTGAAAATAATCCTCATAAGGACTAGTATATATAGGTTCAGGAACAATATAGGGATCATGAAGAATAGGAAACTCAGGATTATAAAAGAGATAATCCTTCGGATTTTCAGATACAGGAGTATATTGATGATATTCTTCAGATGTTTCCTCCACCGGTGCATTTTGAAAAATTTCTTCCATTTCAACAGCCGGAATAGAAAATCTTTTAGTGGGCATTCTTATTTTCATTCTAGGCTTTCGGGACGTACTTGGCCCAGCGTGGTTGTCTATTGGTGGAGGGGTATTAAACTACCAGTTACTAAAGTCAGAACCAACGTTCATCCAAGAACTTTCAGCATCATATGATAGGGGATGATACTCATGTGTAGGAGTATCTAGATTTATAATGAAAGGATCGTTATCATCAGGAAATGTGATTGGCATCATCTGAGATCCATAAACATGATACTCAGGTGATTCCTGCTTGATCAGACGATTAGGATCGTAATTAGGAAGGCTATGTTCTCCAGACATCCTGAAATATTTAAGTATTAGAAACTACCTTAAAAAGTATTATGTCCTCATGTTGATCAAAACTTAGATACGAAAGCCAGTATCCTTATCTTAATCTTGAGGCATAATAATTTACACTATGTACTAAGGCTAGAATCTAATTTGCTAAAACTTTGGGCTCTGATACCAACCTTTCACACCCCAGGCGTGCGACCAGATTGGCATCTCCAATCTTATTTTATTTATGAAATCAGAGTTAGTTTAATAGCGGAAATACTTTCGGATCGAACTTGTAATTAACCTCAACCCGAGGGTTGATATTGTATATTTTCCAAATCCAGGGATAAATAAAACGTCATTTTATTTCAATGGGGATTTAAATACCCCTTTTTTGTACATAAAAACCATGGTCCATGAATATTTACATGTCACCTGCATAAGTAGGGTAAAACAAGAGCGACAAGGTAGTTGGCCTGTGCCTGAGGAGTTAACTCTGTCCAATACCAAGCTATACCAGCATTGGTATCTAAGGGTTTTACCTTCCGGCACCTAACCCTTTGCATAACAAGGGAGTATCCATGTCTAGGAATACATCTTCCTAACATCTCCTCTTGTTTTTATTACTACAGAGTTATCTTCATGCTAGCAGCACATAACCCTGTCAAAATCCCTTTATGTACACATTTATCCCCAAGACTATCCTGTAGGACTAGTCTTATAGATAATCATTGATTACCTGAAAACATTTTTGAAAATAAAACGTCAGCGCGAACGCTGGTGAACATGATTATCATGACCAGTTTCAGTTGCCAAATACAGTATCAAAAACATTTAACCATAATGCGGGTACAATCTACCATTCATCAGAACTATTTCATCCGAATGTACAACCACGATATACACCGGTAATTTCTGTAAAAGGACTGCTGGTATTTGCAGACTTACTTACCGCGATGTCCCTTAATTGAGACACCGTCTTACATCCAGTTACAGACAATTACCAGCCCCAATGTGGGAATTTCACCCATAAAGCGTGTATCCCTTGATCAAGTTTTACGTATACTTATGGCCTGAATGTTTTACATAGACGCCCTTATACATCAAACTTTTGAATACCAGTATTACCATTTCGTAAACGTAAAACTTTCAAAGTTTTGAAGATAAAGACAGATAAACATATTCACCTTAATAGTAGCTTGATCTTATCTCAGGGTAGTCCTTGAGTGCTAGTGTAAACCTTAAAGCAAGTTCTAGGACAAGTTAGTATCTTAACACACGAATTCAGAAATAAGCGAAAGTGCGGAAAATAAGCGAAAGTCGGATATTTTATCGGAACGAAGGCATGTAAACTGAGGTAGTGCTGGCTCCAGGAATCTTTGAAGTTGAGTGTGAGTTTGTGTGAAAAAGGAAGAGCCGGAGGGCTCTATTTATAGTTGGCCAACCAGCCCCGTAGCGGACCGTTATGCTAGGGCGTAGCGGTCCGCTACCGCCCAGATGTTGCGTCAGCCCTAGATGTCCAATCCTGATTGGACCAAACCTTAATTTGCGGCTGGCAAACCCTTACGGAGGGCGTGGCGGTCCGCCACGAGTACACGCGTCAAAACCCTACACTGAGTCACCGGACACGTGTCAGCTCGGAGGATTGCGGCTAGTGGACCGTTACCCAAGTGGTGGCGGTCCGCCACCCAACCTTTCAGCCTTTAGCGGACCTCCATGGAACCAACGGCCTTAGCGGACCGTTAAGAAGAATGGTAGCGGTCCGCTACCAGTCCAATTTCAGAAATTTTCATTTTCAACCTTTTTATTTTGGGGATTTGGCAATTCCAACTCCTAGGGTTCAAAGTTGGCAAATTAAGATCTTGGAAATGGCCTGGTGTTACAACTATTCCCTAATCTGATGCAAATTATCACTCAACATATGCACGCCGAGTTACTCCCTAATCTCACGCAGTCTATTATGCAAAACCTGCATGAGGAGGGAGACAACATGTCACCCCCAACTCCTCCCTGTTCCCCAACTCCTCCCTGTTCACCAACTCTTCCCCGTTTTCACCACCCAAAACTACCAAAGTAGGAAGACATAGTTGTACCACCCGTTGTTTTTCACAAATGGTTGTCAATATATATAAATTTAAAACATCTTTCTTCGAAACTTAAATCATATATTTTTTAGAGCTCATACTCCTAACCATATGGGATTAGCTTTACTTGTTTTAATTTGTTTGATAGTATCAGAGCTTTAAGAACTTGTTCGTTATGTAAAGGTGACAATTTTTTTAGTCCATTCATAATTTACGAACAATGGTGGCCCAATAGGGTACTTGGGCTAAGCTAGGGCTTGGGGCTAGAGGTGCACAAATCAGTTTTTCTCAAGAACCGTTTTCGGTTCCGGAACCGGTTCTGGTTCCGGTTTTTACCGGTTTCGGTTCTTACCCGTTCCGGTTCCAGTCCGGTTCTTTGTTGAAAAACAGGAACCTATGTACCCGGTTCTGGTTTTTCAAAAACCGGTTCCGGTAATTCAAGGCGGGTATTTCAAGAACGTATTTCCGGCTATTCGAAAAACTTAGTTAAACATATAAATACATTAATTAAACATATAAATAACTAACTTAAAAAGTTCAATAACATTAAAAACGTAAAATTTTACAAAATAGATAAATGTTTAAAACATAAACTCATAAAACATAGATAAATTATATAAAAAAAACTAGATTGTCTGACCCGTTTGACTTATAAAACCTTTTTTTTCACTTTTAGTTTTAACCAATTTAAGTTTTACCATTATTAAAATTTTAAGCATGTACGCGTTACGAATCTGTAAAACATAGATGGATTAGTGTCACAAGACACAAGGGTAGAGGTGCACAAATCGGGTATTCTCAAGAACCGGTTTCGATTCTTACCAGTTCCGGTTCCAGGTCTGGTACTTGGTTGAAAAATCGGAACCTATGTACTCGGTTCTGATTTTTCAAGAACCGGTTGGTTCTGGAAGACCCGGTTCCGGTTTTTTTGTTCACCTCTACTTGGGGCCACCCAAAGTAGGGCCCCCAATTTTCTAAAAAAAATTATATGTATATATTTGCGCTGAAATTTTGAAAAACGTTTTGGGCTTTAGCCTTTAGGGTGAAGGAGGCACCTTACCAATTTACCCATTTACTTACAAAAACTGTCCAATATAATTCTGGCACCTCAAAACTACTCATTTTACTCATTTACTCAGATTTCATTGGAAACACTCTACTCATTTTACTCACCAACATTTAAAAAAAAATTAACATTTAAATAAAAAACATACTTTTTTATTAATTAAAAATACATAAGATAACTAAAAATGTTTATTTTGTTAAAAAAGTTACAAATTAAAAAAAATACATAAGAATGTTATAATCAGATGAACACATTTTGTTAAAAAAATTGGAGTTTTAGAAAAATATATGGATGAAAAAGAGTTATTTGTTTTAAAGAGGAAAGTGAGATATATATATAAATGAGAGATATATAAATATATATTTTTTTTAAAAGCACCCAACCCCCCACCCACCCACCAACCACCAATGGCTCTCTCCTATCCGAGTAAAATTACTCGCTCAAACTACCCGGCTCACTACTCGGCCTACTCAAGTTAAAGGGGGCGGTGTTTCCCCCCATCAACCCGGCATACTCGGCCAACTCAATCCTGACCCGGGTTAGGTGCCCCTTACACCCTTAGTGGCATGATCTGCGTCCGAGTGGAATTTAGGCGGCATAAATGACTTATACGCTGACAACTGGGATTTGGGATTTGGGAACTGGGGAGTGAATAGGGTGGCGTCGTGGCGATAATTAGGGATCAATTATGGTTCATCATCAAATCGATTATCGAGTATGACAATGGAAGATCATCATCACTCAATTTGTAACTTGTTGCTGATTCAATTGGTTTGGACCTTGGACGATTGGAGATTTGAAGAGGCTGTTGCTGTTTGACGATTGGGGATTTGGAGATAACCAGCTCTTAGGTGAAGAAGGAAGAAGCTCGGAACGATAACATGGTTTGTGATTACTCTTTGTTTCAATTATTTTACTTGCTATTATATGCTGCATCTTTTCGGTTTTAATTCTTGATAATTGGTTTGATTTTTTGTTTCAAGTTTGGTATTTTTCATGTAGAAGAAGACATCCAACTCATAGGTCAAGAAGGAAAAATCTATTAAGGTTATCAGCGAGGGGCGAACTTGAAGAAAAATGTAGCGGGGGTTGGGATTTTTTTTTTCCTATCAGGGGGCCGGAACTATAAAATTTTCGTCGAATACATATAAGTTAACACTATTGAGCGAAAAATCGGCCGAATACGTATAAATTAACACTACTGAGCGAAAAATCATCAGGAGGGAGGCGGCCCCCAGGCCCTAAGAAAGCTTCGCCATGTTATTAGCAATTCTAATTGATAACTACTAGTTCTTTTTCTTTATAGTTTCTAGATAGTTTATAAAGGCCATAATTGAGATACAAAATTATATCTTCAGTTGTCAAGATTTACTTTCAAGTAGCCATCAAATGTTTCAGATCATTGGGAGCCAAAATCTCAATGGCTATGATTGATTAAATGAGTAATTTTTTAATCACAGTGATTTATAGAGTGGATAAAGCACACATCTTGGTCTCCTTTAGCCTATTGCAATACATTAGTACCAATGATCACTGGTAGACTTCTTTTGTCTCCTTGAATTTGCTTATTACTTGATAGATTTTATTTCATCTGCTTATTTTTTGTTCCCATGTTATATCCTTTTTCACCATACTCACAATATTTTAATGGTGGATAAAAGAAAAGGTTATGTTAAATTGAAGAAAACAGATTTGCTTTCATAATTTAATCAAACATATCATTTCGTTTAGTTCTTGTGTATCACATGATGTTCATCCCAGTGCATGGGGTAAGTAGAGAAATAAACTTCAAGATTCAAATATACATCTAATATTTTCTTAATATGTAACTGCAGACAGTGAGAATCAAACAAAATAAAGTATATAAAGATAAATACATTTCGAGCCTCTTCTCTTCTTTAGTTTAATGAGGTACTCAAGCTGATTCCATTCAGATTAATGAGGTAATAATTACTATGGTCTTGTGATGATTGCAATGTTTAATTAATTTATGGTTTGTTCGTGTTTATCTTTTATTATTAACCAAAAGGGTTGAGCCGGCCCTGTTTACAAACAAAATGGATGTTATGCTTTGTTTTCAATGGAGAACAGGAGAAACAACATTATGTTGCGTAGGAGAAGTAATATGACAGCGTGTGTGAGCGGTGATTATGAAAGTTTTTGTAGGATTAGTAGTTGCGACAATGATGATGGCGATGCTTATGGTAGTTGAAAACTCGCTTTAGGATATGAGACTTCATAGATGCTCTTGGCTTTAATATCACGAAATAAAATAGAGAAAAAGGCCTGCCCTACAATCGTCTGGTTGGTAGGTTGTATATGGTTGTAATTAAACATTCGAATAATCCCACATTATATCTAGGGGTTGCAATTCCTGACACGACCCGAAACATGACCCGAACCCGACATAAAAAAAGGTTTTGGGCCAGTTGACATGACCCGTTTAAAAAAACGGGTCAACCCGAACACGACCAGTTTAAAAAGTGGGTCAACCGGAACACGACCCGCTTAATAAGTGGGTTGACCTGTTAACCCGTTTAAGGGGTTTTAAAAAGTTAGGGTCTGTTTGGTATGATGTAATGGAATGAATAAGGAAATATAATGGACAAGTGAATGGAATGGAAAAAGGAAAGAAATTGATCATTATCATTCCATTGTCCTGTTTGGTTACCATGTATGAAAGAAATGATTCATTACTTAGTGTTGTTTGATAGACAAGAAAATTTATGAAAAATAAATTTTTTTCACTAATAGATTTATATTATGGGTCGGGTCATGGGTCGGGTCATGGGACGGATCATAGTTCGGGTCATGGGATGAGGCATGGTTCGGGTCCTGGGTCCTGGCATGGTTCGGGTCCTGGGTCCTGGCATGGGTCGGGTCCTGGGTCCTGGCATGGGTCGTGGCATGGTTCGTGTCATGGGTCGAGTCATGGTTCAGGTCATGAGTCGGATCATGGGTCGGGTCATGGTTCTGGCCATTGGTCGGGTCATGAGTCGGATCATGGGTCGGACCATGGTTCGGGTCATTAATTAAACAAAATCATTCCATTCCTTGAAGGAATGAAAAAAACACCCCTCCCCCAAGGAATGAAAATCATTATAAGGGAAAGAATTACATTCCTTATGTAATGGTACATTCCATTCCTTTGTACATGTTTTTTTTCATTCCATCATACATTCATGCATACCAAACACTACCTTAGTATTTATATTTTAGAAATGAAAAGTGTTAATATTTAAAGTTAAATATTTTGATTTTTAATTTGTTCTGTAACTACTAACTTTTAAAGGTACAAACTAGTTTTCTCTTTTGAATCATTTCATTAATTCTTCCCATCCAACAATTTTATTTTATTAGTTTTAACTACCAATCCTCCAATCTTTTCATTGGTTTCTTCTGATCTCGAAATCGATGTTTAAACCCAAGTTTGTTAATTGGGAATGAAAGATGAAGAAACAATAATAATAAAAAGGGACACCAATTACAAAAATGTTTCATTTGAGTCGGAGTATTAATTGTTTAAATTGTTACTAAGTCGCTAGGTATTACTCATATTCATGAATGAAAACAAAATGGGTCGACCTGAAACACAACCCAAACACGACCCGATTTTAAGTGGGTTGACATGGCACGACACGAATAAGTATATGGGTTTGATTAGGGCTGAAGAATATAACCCGCCAATCCAAAACCCATCAACCCGACAAGATTGACACCCCTAGTTATATCTATTAGGATGTAGGGAGTGGAACTCCATCGACCTATACGGCACCAGAGAGGATGGGGCGGCGTTCTGCCACGTCCCCTCCAGCCCGAGCCTCCCTCTAGCTTCCCCCTTCCTCTTTCCCTCACTTGTTTTTATCTGTCTAGAATACGAAAGTCATTTACCCAAACCAAAGAACCTCTCTCTCCTGCTCCAAAATTGTCATGTCTAGACGTTAATATTTATTTTTCTATTGATACAATATTAATTCTTTTGTAAATAAATTTTTACAAATAAACATATAGAAACGAAAACTTCAAGTACGTCTACGATAAAATCAAATATTAAAACTCCAAAAAAAATTCAAAATTCAAAATTCTTCGGAGTACATGACAGACGAATTAATCAAACAGCATAAAAAATAGCAAACATATTCAGAAATGAAGTTACAAAAACATGAACATAGATAAAATCCCAAACCAAAACACTAAAAATCAGAGATTAAACTGTAAATTATGAATACATCACGAACTAACAGTATGGCGAAATCATTTACGAAGGTGTTTGATCTTGTACCAACCTTTTTTGCAGGAATTGCCAACGATCCTTGCACCTTTGTTGAAGAACCTCTTTAGATCCTTAGCTCTTGCCTTAAGTTGACGCTCGAAACTAGCCATTGTTGTCTTGAATCGGAAGACTTTGGAGATAGAGAGGAAAGGAAAAGGGGAATGGAAGTGATAAGACCCGTTGGATATAAGATAACGTGTCGGTCTTTCTTTCTAAAAAAAGGAATATAAATCTAGAAAGAAATAATGAAGAAGCTTCAATATAACTAAATAATTTTTTTTCTATGGCGATAAGTTTGGTATCCAAAGGGATATTAGTGATGATGACGACACATGAGAAGTCAACTAACATGGACAAAACAATGATAAGGACAAATAAACCCTGTTAGAGGCGGTCAAGCGAGGCTTATTTGTTCATACATACCGCCAAGAAGCCTTTTGCATAAATAAGGACCATCTTGGGTTGCAGGTTCAAAAGACGAGTGCAGACTCACCCAAAGTAGAAGCTCCAAATCATTTGAAGACGGCCGTTGATGTGTGTCAATTTATATACATATGTTATGCGCATTTACATCCGTTTTACACGTCTTTCGAGTGAATTTGGTACTTAATCGAGTTTATTATGAAATTGCAGTGTTGAAAGGCTATTGGGACGAGAAAAGAGAAAATCTGGAAGAAAGTGGCAAAGTTGGAAGATTGCGGCCGGACATGGCCATGAGAAGGTTTCGCATGGCTTGGCAAGATCACGCATGGGCGTGCGAGGTGGCTGCATGGCCGTGCGGTTACCGAGAACTTGGAGGATTGGTCCAGAAACCTTGGGGATGCCGTGCGAGAGGTGGACATAGCCATGCGAGTGTGTCGTCGCGAAATCAGATTTATAAATAGGAGATGTTCGGTTCGTTTGAGGGGAGATACGACATTTTGGAGCGAAACCCTAATCCTAGCCATCAGCAGAGGTCACGTTCGAAGCTTTATCACACAAGGTGAAGGTTTTTGATCATGAGAACGTATTCAAGATCTTAGCATACTTGTTTTGGATTATTTTCGGTTTGCTATTCTTATTTCTACCATGAATACTTTATGTTTATCATTTGAGATTGCTGTTTTCTACTTAATTAAGAACTAATTCATGTAATCATCTAGGATTCGATGATACTTTGTAAGGCCCCAATCTCGGGAGGCCTCACGTGTTGGATTTACTCATTCACAATCCATTCTTAAACTTTAAATAGCATTAAGCAGCAGAAATAACATTCATACATTGTCTTAAAATAGCAATGAATTAAAATATTGTCTTAAACATCAGTCATTCAAATCATTCATATGGGATGCCAGTCATTCAAATCATTCATATGGGATGCCAGTCTGTGACACCCACATCCCGGTTTATCCGAGATGCCGGTCACTTGTCGGATTTACTCATGAACATAGAGTAAACAGAGATCATACATAGCGAAAGACTTTAAAATATTATTTTATATCATAACTTGTTTATTGTACATTCTAGGGAAAGTACAAATACATCTATTCTAATGCCAGTTTGTCAGAGGATACCAGATAGCCCACCAGATGCCTCTACTCTAGCCTCGTGCCTTTACTGCAAGAAGTTACTGTTGGATTTTATGGACCTACCCGATGGACAACGCGGCTGACCGAGCTATGACCCGTAAGAGTTACACCTAGGGCAACGAACATTTAAATCCACTTAACTCGCTTTAACTGGTAATTACGATCTGTCGGCGAGACGATATATTTTATATATATTCGTTACACGAGATTTATTATTTATACAGGTTTATAAATAATAAAATATATTTATTGTTTTAATCTTTTATTAAAACAAATTAAACAAGTTCGGGCTTTTGCATCTCGTATTGGACTATGGGCCCGAAAACAGTTAGTAGGGTTTATTATTATTATATAATAATAACCTAATAATATGTTTAACACCAATTGGAGATTAGCCGGCAAAGGATAACTACTTTTTCCTTTTGATCGAAACAAGCAGAGGCAATATTTTGCTTTTTGTTTTGTTTCTTCGCCAGCCGCCAAACAAAAAAAAACGGAATCACCCTTTTGGTGATTTTCGGCGACCTCCACCCCTGCCCCAGCCACCGCTGCCTGCCCAGTTCTCGGTCAGCCCCGGCGTCCCGTTCTCTTGCGTTTCGGTTCGTGATCTAGCATCGGTTCGTTGTACCTCGGTGTCTCAACCGGTTAATCATTAACCACTAAGGTATAATTAATCTCATCAGTAGATTAACTGTTTTTTTTTGTGTTTGCGTGTTCATAACCATATCCTGTTCGGTTTGTCAGTGCTGTTAAACAGGTTATGATTTTATTTTCCGCTACGTATTTATTAATTAACTGAATTAATTAATTCTCTGTCAAAACTTGTTTTTTTATATAAAAAGTCAAACTGATCACCACTGAAATCCAACAGTTACATCTTTACCTGATACACATGCTTAAATATCTGTCAGCTTACGCTGGTGAGTTCTAAGTGTTTAGTCAAAAATATCTTTGACCTCTGTTTCATTCATAAATGGATTTATATGACACGCAATCAAAACATCACATTAACTTCTTGCCTTAAACATAATACTTTAAACTTGCACACTTGTCTTTCTGATGTCACGTTAACCCCAAAGCGGCCGTCACCACTTATACATACCCTTGCACAAGGTGTCCATACTACATTCCACAAAGGAATGCAGTACATCTCTACGTCTTAAGTTGCAAGATATTATGTGGCATTTGGCCAAACGTGACAAAATCTTTTCTTTCTTTACAGACCCATATGGTCAAAATATTTTGACATGGAAAAACATGCCAAAAACTCTCTCTTTCTCTCTACTCTTTGTGTGACACCCGACATTTTCAAGTCATCGTCCGTACACAAATTAAACGTGTTTACATTAACATGTTTCTTGAATCACTCGAAATCATACACTTGAACGATAAAAGTCTAGCGAACATAATACGTCAATCGTTTCATACCGTAATAAATATAAGAGTTACCGGTTCATGCGGACGTAAAATCCGTATAACATAAACGATAGCAATTAATTATTACAACGGAAAAATATTTAGAGTTATATTTTAAATAAACGATCATGTTCCGAAGATTAAGTCTTTAATATATATTATATGAAAATTCTTGTAAAAACATTACTAGAATTATCATTGTAAACTATTCTCTTAGGATGCGTATAAATGTGAGCGAACATATTTACAAATAAAAATATACGTAAACTTGAACGTTTTCATTCAAGTTCGTTAACGTGTCTAAACTAAGAGTATATATATATATATATATATTATATATTGACAACTTTGAGATTTATATATTAAAGCGGGTATTAATTACGGGTAGTATACTGC
The DNA here is from genome assembly GCA_023525975.1 of Smallanthus sonchifolius. Classification (NCBI taxonomy): domain Eukaryota; kingdom Viridiplantae; phylum Streptophyta; class Magnoliopsida; order Asterales; family Asteraceae; genus Smallanthus; species Smallanthus sonchifolius. The sequence continues at coordinate 53,520,773 of CM042033.1, read as the reverse complement.
GTTTGAACCACCTTTAACAACCACCCTCATCATTATATTCAATCTTACACTCAAGACGTTACATTGTCATTATTAAGAGAATGAGTACAATCCACTCAAGGTGTTAAATCTCATAATAATGATTTTATACAAATGTGCACTCAACCTCCAAACATCACGTCGTCATAATTACAATAAAGAGTGCACTCCATGCAAATGTCTAAATCTCATAATTATAGAAATTATGACAGCATTCAACCTCCGTTTCATCTAATATATATATATATATATATATATATGAATATCCCGCAAGATACGAACGTTGGTGAGTAATTCAAAAATAACCATTACGACGAGTAGAAGTCCGAAATATATGTACAATATATTTTGCGAAGCGAATAATTAAAAAGTTCGTAAACACTCGTAAGAATTTATGACGATAAGATATACATATATACATCTAGTTGTATCAAAATAAGGATACGATATCCTTAATTAGTTGGAACTTAAAAACCATATAAAACATGAACAACTTTTATAGTATCAACTATTGTCCTATTTTAGGTATACACATTAAATGATTTAAATACCACCATTACCGCTCATCACTGAACCGACCTAATACTCAAACCCTCACATCACTCTGTTCTTTCTCTACCTCACGCCACTGTAATCCCCGAGGAATTTCCGACCTTATCTTAACTTGTCCGGCGTTGTAACTTATTTAATGTTGGGAATACATTTATACCGTTCAATAAATTTCTTGAATTCTTTTATATACTCATATTTAATTTCATGAATTAATTTATTATTATCTTAATAAATAAACATATACATTTATAGTTATGATAATACAAACTTATTATAAAAATATTAAAGTATAATTATTAAGTAATAAATTCATTTGAGAAAAATAAGAATTTACAATTTAAAATTTTAAATAATTAATGTGAAGTTATAATTTAAAATAAATTTATTACTTTTAAATAACTTATATGAATTTTAAATATTTATAAATTTTCAAGTCTAATTAAACTTTATAAAAACTTAGGGATTTATTTTATAAAACCTTGAAACTCAAACTTAAATAAAAAAAAAACCCTAACTTCTTACATAAAATAATAAAACCTGAAAGTCTAAGGACCTAATTTGTAAATTCTGAAACTTTAAATCTAACCTAAAACTAACTTAATGCTGGAAATGAAAACATTTAAAACCTCAGGGACTTGTTCTGTTGATTTCTAATTCTCCCTTTGCTCAAAACCGATCCCGGGTTCGACTCTGGCGGAAGCCGGTTTTGGAGCCAAGAAATCGATCTCACGACTGAGGTAATGTCAATCGAAATCGAAACCCGCATTGTGTTCGCGAGACCCAATCGACCCATCTCCCTGTCTTTAATCGAACCATTATGAGCTTATCAATGGCTAAACCCATAACCGTAGCTTCTTGATTATCGGCGACTCAATCGATTCATTTCCGAATGAATTAGCTATAAATAGCGACTCTATCACGTCGTCGATACACACTACAGACTCCCTACGACCTTAGAACCATCGTTAAACACCGCCGGAGCTCAGATCAGTCAAAGGAACCGCCGCGATTTGTGGCTCAGTCGACCCCTCGATTTACGCAACTAACTAAGGTAATAATCATATCAATCGAATCATACCAACCCAGGGAGTGAAAGCCCCATGAAATCGAGGCCGGCTATTAGCCGGATTGAGCGAATTGCTCGGCTAGGGTTTCGGGTGGTTTGGGGAAGAAGATGGAGGCCGGGGATTGCGGGTTAAGTAGAATCGAAACCGGCTTAGACCAAGGCATCATGCCCTGGTCTAACGGTTAAAGTGTGTGTGTGTGCGCGGCCCGGTTAGGTCGCCGGTTCGAGCCTAGGGAAGGGGTTTTTCCTATTTTATTATTTTTTTTAAACCATTCTTTTTACATTTTAAACATTCCAAAAATTCAAAATAAAATTTATATAAATTCTAAAACTATAAAACAATAAAATCTAAAATTTATAAAATTACTTTTATTTATTTTGGGTTACTTTTTAAGCTTTTATATATTAACTAAATATTTAGAAATCCAATTAAATCCATTTTTTTTTTCAAAAATTATATTAATCTTCTTTTTATTTGAGTCCATGAAACCTTGTATTATTTAAACTTCTAAATAAATATATTACTTAGACGAACTTATTAATCAACCCTATAAATTAAAAATGTTTATTATTAAGCGTTATTAAAATCTTTTAAACATAAAAAAATAATTATTTGACAAAGGACAATTATTTAAATAATTAAATAATTATTTTTAAATAAATAATTATACAAAAACTCTTTCATTCATTTAAAACCTAATTATTCTATAAATTCTTGGTAGGGTTATCTAATTATTGTTTATCAACTTAATTATAAATACTTTAATCAAAAATATATAAATTGTGTCATCTCAACTATTATACATATAATGGCAACCTTAAACAATCTTCTAAATCCCAAAACTTATACAAACTCAACTTCAAATCTCAACTCTCATTATCTTGTACAACCTATCTCAAATCCTAGAATTCAAATCTATCTTGTAGGTTTGTTGTGAGTATTCCTCATAATATCCATCCAACTTATCAAACTTAATCATCTTCAGCTCTACATCCAAGTGAGTTTTCATAGCCCCTTTTTACTGCTTTTGTTTTGGGGTGAAACATGCATTAACTAAACTATCTTATCTACAAGATTCATTAACTTGATTCTATGCTATGTTCTACATGCTTTATATCTTTAGCTATTTGGTGACCATTGCATGAATGCATGCCAGTACGTTCATTAACTTGTGTTGCAAGCCTAAGGTAGTACCTAACATGATCATTTATAGGGGAAACCGAAACTAAACTAAACTTACCACATAACCTTGGCGGGTTGTTGTTGGTGTGAACCATCATCATGGGTGTATCTCCTCATGTTGGATGTGAACTATTGTCATGGGTGTATCTCCCCATGTGAACTAAAAAACTTCGGGTGTTATCTAACCCTTTTTATCAAAACGGCAATCCGTGGGATTGTGGCAGCTATATTTCTTTACCAGGGTTGAACTGTACGCTTGGAGCCTTATGTGTTATTAGATATGCTTTAGATCTGCATTAGAATCTTTTGAATCGTAAACTTTATCTAAACTTTGGTATTGGTGTCAAAACCTATGTTGCTCACCAACTACTTGTAGTTGACTTTTACTCGCATGTTTCAGGTGCTCCTGCTTAAGGCTCTTGCTGCTCACGTAGGACTTGGACCTAGAAAATAAACTGGAACTTATGTTATGTTAAATCTTGTCTTTTCATTATTCTTGTAACGGATCATTTAATATGATTAATAAATATCTTCGCATTAATTAGATGATCATGAGCTTTTGAACAACCGTGTCAGCCCCGGCGTTTAATCCGCCGCCGGCTAGGGTGTGACAAATTGGTATCAGAGCCATGGTTATAGGGAATTAGGTTATTAGACACATGACCTAGACTATAACCTAGGAGTCCCAAACATGAGTTTAACTCGTGTATATCCTTAGGAACTCCTCTATGCCATACTTATCTACAACTATCTATTTCTAGCTACCTGATGCAACTACGTGAACTACAAGTGAACTATATTCTTAGACTGGAAAGTCTAATCCAAACAAAAACTCTCAAAGGTATGTGGGTTCTAACTAATGAATGAGGACTTGTGCAATCCGGAAGGGTGGGTGCCTGTATTCTGAGAATTCTGTCTAGGAAAGCATTTCGTATAAATCCAAATCAACCGATGGACCAGTTATGCTTTCCTGGGAATTCTTGGGATGAGTGACCACTTATAGGCTAAAGCATGACTCCTTAGACATTAAGATGAGCCTACAGAGCCTTGCTAAGTCAATGTGCCCACTAGGGTACCTTCCATGTTTAACTATTAACTTGCAGCTTATGTACCAACTCTTGAACATAACTCGTATCTTATGAACTCTCTATTCATCCCTTGTAGAATGCCTCCCCGTCGTGACCGCAGAAACAACCTTACCGACAGGATTATCCAGCAAATGGCTACTATCCTGCCCACCATGGTGAACCAGCTGAACCAGAATGCTGCACCCAGAAATCCGGTGTGCATATTCAAGCATTTTAACTCTTGCAACCCTACAAAGTTCTTCGGAAATGAAGGAGCCACTGGACTTCTCCAATCGTTCGAGAGCATTGAAGGAACTTTTATCAATGCAGACTGCCCTGAGAACCTAAAGGTTCGCTATGCTACCAGTGTCTTCCAAAAGAGGGCACTTACCTGGTGGAATGGGGAGAAAAGAAACCGAGGAATGGAAACTGCACTAGCCCTATCTTGGGCTGAGGTCAAGGCTCTTATGACAGAAGAGTTTTGCCCCCGGAACGAAGTTCAGAAACTAGAAGCTGAGTTTTGGGACTTGAAGCAAGACAGTGGTGAAAGTCTTGCCTACACCACTCGTTTCCACGAGCTCAGCCTACTAGTGCCTCACATGGTCACTCCTCTCTCTCGAGCAATCGAGAAGTACATCAATGGCCTGCCAATGCAGATTCAGGACACTGTCCTGGGAAGCAAACCGGCAACCCTTGAGGAGGCCATTCATCTTGCTGCCACCTTATCTGATAACCATATCAAGGCTGGAACTCTATCCAAGAAGGGTGCCAAGAAAGTGTCTGAGAAGGTCACTGCTGAATCTTCCAAGGAGACCCGACCTGGGTCTTCTTTCAACAACAAAAAGAGGAAGGGCAAAAACTTTGCCATTGTTACTCCAGCTGTTCCTTTGGCCCAAGTAGCCCCAACTACCTCCAACCCCAACAAAAGCAATATGTGGGAAACTCACCGCTGTGCAACACCTGCAAACTACACCACCCTACCCAGTCACCATGCCGTGTGTGCACCCTATGCGGGCGTTATGGGCACTGGGCAGCTACCTGCCGCATCCCTCCAGCACCGCAAGTCTACCAGCCTGCCGTTCCCGTTCCTGCTGTTCCGGTTCCTACTATTATCAACCAGGGTCGTGCCTGTTATGAGTGCGGTGACCCGAACCACTTCAGAAACCGATGCCCTAGGTTGGTCATTGTAAACCAGGCCAACATGAACCAAGGTAACATGGTTCAAGGGAACATAAATCAGGGAAACATGAACCGGGGAATCGTGAACCAAGGGAATGCAAACCCCGCAGCTCGTGGACGTGCCTTCAACATTAATGCTAATGAGGCTCAAGCCAACAACGAGGTGGTGAACGGTACGTACCTAATTAACCAGCAATATGCCTATATCCTATTTGATACTGGTTCAGATAGAAGCTTTGTATCTTTTGAATTTGAACCACAACTTGCCATGAACCGAGCTAAACTAGACAAACCATTTGACATCTTAGTAGCAGACGGTTATTCTGTCTCGTGTGATTCTATCATTAGAAACTGTACTCTGAACTTGAACGATCATGACTTCTCTATCAACCTTATTCCTATGGCGCTCGGAGGTTTCGACATCATAGTAGGCATGGATTGGCTGACTGAGCATCATGCTGAAGTTATCTGCTTTGACAAGTATATTCGTATTCCCCTCGGCTCGGGTGACATCCTGGAAGTCTACGGAGAGAAGCCGTCGAATGGGCTAAAGCTTATGTCTTGCACCACCGCACGGAAGTGCTTACGAAAGAAATGCGTGGCGTTCTTGGCCCATATTGTGGATAAGAAGAGCAAAGACAAAAGTCCTCAAGATATCCCCGTGATCAAAGACTTTCCAGAAGTATTTCCCGAGGACTTACCTGGTCTTCCTCCGGTACGTCAAGTCGAATTTCGCATTGATTTAGTGCCTGGAGCAAATCCTGTAGCAAAGTCTCCTTATCGTCTTGCACCGTCAGAAATGCAAGAACTCGCAAGCCAACTCCGGGAACTTTCTGACAAAGGGTTTATCCGCCCTAGTGTTTCTCCTTGGGGAGCACCTGTGTTATTTTTCAAAAAGAAGGATGGTTCGTTCCGGATGTGCATCGACTACCGGGAGCTCAACAAGCTTACTGTGAAGAACCGTTATCCGCTCCCAAGGATTGATGATTTATTTGATCAGCTTCAAGGCTCGACTTATTTCTCGAAGATTGATCTTCGTTCTGGTTACCACCAGTTACGAGTCCTCAATTCTGATATCCCAAAGACAGCTTTTCGTACAAGATACGGCCATTATGAATTCATGGTTATGCCCTTTGGTCTAACCAACGCACCCGCGGTATTCATGGATCTTATGAACCGCGTGTGTAAGCCGTATTTGGACAAGTTCGTGATCGTCTTCATTGACGATATCTTAATCTATTCAAAATCAAAAGCAGAGCACGAGAAACACCTGCGTTTGGTTTTAGATCTCTTGAAGAAGGAGCAGTTATACGCTAAGTTCTCCAAGTGTGAGTTTTGGCTAAAAGAGGTCCAATTCTTGGGACACATAGTCAACGAGAAGGGTATTCACGTGGATCCTGCTAAGATTGAAGCAGTGAAGAACTGGCAAGCTCCAAAGACCCCTACCGAAGTCCGTTCTTTTCTTGGCTTAGCTGGCTATTATCGTCGTTTCATAGCCAACTTTTCCAAAATTGCGGTGCCACTCACTGCCTTAACACATAAAGGCAAGCCCTACGAGTGGGGACCAAAGCAAGAGAAAGCCTTCCAGACTCTAAAGCAGAAATTGTGCGAAGCTCCTATCTTAACTCTTCCTGACGGAACTGAAGACTTCGTTGTCTACTGTGACGCTTCTCACTTAGGTCTTGGTTGTGTTTTTATGCAACGAGGCAAAGTGATTGCTTACGCGTCTCGACAACTCAAAATCCATGAGAAGAATTATACGACGCACGATCTTGAGCTGGGTGCGGTCGTTTTCGCTCTCAAGATTTGGAGACACTACCTATATGGTACTAAGTGTGAAATTTTCACCGATCATAAGAGTCTCCAACATATCTTCAATCAGAAAGAACTCAACATGAGGCAAAGGCGTTGGGTTGAACTATTGAACGACTACGACTGCAACATTCGTTACCATCCTGGTAAGGCGAATGTCGTGGCCGATGCTCTTAGTCGTAAAGAACCTATCAAGATCCATAGCATTCGTATCCAAAATGATATTCAAACCCGTATCCTGAAAGCACAACATCTTTCGGTCACTGAAGGAAATATGTACAATGAAATGTCATGCGGTGCAGAACTCCAGCTTGAAACTAAACCCAATGGGTTACTTTACTTTCTAAACCGCATTTGGATTCCTGACCGTGATAATCTCCGCACTTTTGTTATGAACGAGGCTCACAAGACTCGTTATTCTATCCATCCGGGTGCAGACAAAATGTACAAGGACCTTCGTACCCAATACTGGTGGCCTGGTATGAAAAAGGATATCGCTCTGTATGTGTCCAAGTGCCTTACTTGTTCGAAGGTTAAGGCCGAGCACCAGCGTCCATCTGGCTTGCTTGAACAGCCCGAGATACCTGTGTGGAAGTGGGAGTGTATTGCCATGGACTTCATAACTAAACTCCCGCACACGTCTCGTGGTCATGATAGCATATGGGTGATCATCGATCGTTTGACAAAATCTGCCCATTTTCTGCCTATCCGTGAAGACTACCGAGTTGAGAAGTTGGCTCGAATCTACATTGATGAGATCGTTAGTCGACACGGTGTACCTCTCAATATCATCTCTGATCGTGACGGACGGTTTACTTCTCGTTTTTGGCAATCATTACAATCAGCTTTGGGTACTCAGTTGAATCTTAGTACGGCTTACCATCCGCAAACCGATGGTCAGTCCGAACGAACGATTCAGACTCTCGAAGACATGCTTAGAGCCTGTGTCATTGACTTCAAGGGTAATTGGGACTTGCACCTACCCTTAGTGGAGTTCTCGTATAATAACAGCTACCATACGAGCATCGACATGGCTCCCTTTGAAGCACTTTATGGCCACAAGTGCCGCTCTCCTATATGTTGGACGGAGATTGGGGAATCACAGATTACTGGCCCCGAACTCATCCAAGAAACATCTGACAAGATCTTGCAAATCCGAGACAACCTTCTGGCTGCAAGGAGTCGACAAAAGAGCTACGCTGATAAACGTCGAAAACCCTTGGAATTTCAGGTCGGAGATCTAGTCCTTCTTAAGGTATCCCCTTGGAAAGGAGTAGTCCGTTTTGGAAAGAAAGGGAAGCTTGCACCGAGATTTGTAGGCCCTTTTAAAATCCTGGAGCGGATTGGGAAGGTAGCTTACAAGTTGGATCTACCAGAAGAGCTTAGTAACATTCATCCGACTTTCCATATTTCGAACTTAAAGAAGTGCTTGGCTGACGAGAATCTCCAGATACCGCTCGACGAGGTGCACGTTGACGAATCAATGCACTTCGTAGAGAAGCCCGTGGAAATCATGGATCGGGAGGTCAAGCAGCTCAAGCGAAGCCGAATTCCAATCGTGAAGGTTCGATGGGAATCCAAACGTGGTCCTGAGTTTACTTGGGAACGTGAGGATCAAATGAAGGCCAAGTACCCTCACCTATTCCCAGGACCCTCCTCGTAGTGAAATTTCGGGACGAAATCACCTAAAGTAGGGGAGACTGTAATCCCCGAGGAATTTCCGACCTTATCTTAACTTGTCCGGCGTTGTAACTTATTTAATGTTGGGAATACATTTATACCGTTCAATAAATTTCTTGAATTCTTTTATATACTCATATTTAATTTCATGAATTAATTTATTATTATCTTAATAAATAAACATATACATTTATAGTTATGATAATACAAACTTATTACAAAAATATTAAAGTATAATTATTAAGTAATAAATTCATTTGAGAAAAATAAGAATTTATAATTTAAAATTTTAAATAATTAATGTGAAGTTATAATTTAAAATAAATTTATTACTTTTAAATAACTTATATGAATTTTAAATATTTATAAATTTTCAAGTCTAATTAAACTTTATAAAAACTTAGGGATTTATTTTATAAAACCTTGAAACTCAAACTTAAATAAAAAAAAAACCCTAACTTCTTACATAAAATAATAAAACCTGAAAGTCTAAGGACCTAATTTGTAAATTCTGAAACTTTAAATCTAACCTAAAACTAACTTAATGCTGGAAATGAAAACATTTAAAACCTCAGGGACTTGTTCTGTTGATTTCTAATTCTCCCTTTGCTCAAAACCGATCCCGGGTTCGACTCTGGCGGAAGCCGGTTTTGGAGCCAAGAAATCGATCTCACGACTGAGGTAATGTCAATCGAAATCGAAACCCGCATTGTGTTCGCGAGACCCAATCGACCCATCTCCCTGTCTTTAATCGAACCATTATGAGCTTATCAATGGCTAAACCCATAACCATAGCTTCTTGATTATCGGCGACTCAATCGATTCATTTCCGAATGAATTAGCTATAAATAGCGACTCTATCACGTCGTCGATACACACTACAGACTCCCTACGACCTTAGAACCATCGTTAAACACCGCCGGAGCTCAGATCAGTCAAAGGAACCGCCGCGATTTGTGGCTCAGTCGACCCCTCGATTTACGCAACTAACTAAGGTAATAATCATATCAATCGAATCATACCAACCCAGGGAGTGAAAGCCCCATGAAATCGAGGCCGGCTATTAGCCGGATTGAGCGAATTGCTCGGCTAGGGTTTCGGGTGGTTTGGGGAAGAAGATGGAGGCCGGGGATTGCGGGTTAAGTAGAATCGAAACCGGCTTAGACCAAGGCATCATGCCCTGGTCTAACGGATAAAGTGTGTGTGTGTGTGTGTGCGCGGCCCGGTTAGGTCGCCGGTTCGAGCCTAGGGAAGGGGTTTTTCCTATTTTATTATTTTTTTTAAACCATTCTTTTTACATTTTAAACATTCCAAAAATTCAAAATAAAATTTATATAAATTCTAAAACTATAAAACAATAAAATCTAAAATTTATAAAATTACTTTTATTTATTTTGGGTTACTTTTTAAGCTTTTATATATTAACTAAATATTTAGAAATCCAATTAAATCCATTTTTTTTTTCAAAAATTATATTAATCTTCTTTTTATTTGAGTCCATGAAACCTTGTATTATTTAAACTTCTAAATAAATATATTACTTAGACGAACTTATTAATCAACCCTATAAATTAAAAATGTTTATTATTAAGCGTTATTAAAATCTTTTAAACATAAAAAAATAATTATTTGACAAAGGACAATTATTTAAATAATTAAATAATTATTTTTAAATAAATAATTATACAAAAACTCTTTCATTCATTTAAAACCTAATTATTCTATAAATTCTTGGTAGGGTTATCTAATTATTGTTTATCAACTTAATTATAAATACTTTAATCAAAAATATATAAATTGTGTCATCTCAACTATTATACATATAATGGCAACCTTAAACAATCTTCTAAATCCCAAAACTTATACAAACTCAACTTCAAATCTCAACTCTCATTATCTTGTACAACCTATCTCAAATCCTAGAATTCAAATCTATCTTGTAGGTTTGTTGTGAGTATTCCTCATAATATCCATCCAACTTATCAAACTTAATCATCTTCAGCTCTACATCCAAGTGAGTTTTCATAGCCCCTTTTTACTGCTTTTGTTTTGGGGTGAAACATGCATTAACTAAACTATCTTATCTACACGATTCATTAACTTGATTCTATGCTATGTTCTACATGCTTTATATCTTTAGCTATTTGGTGACCATTGCATGAATGCATGCCAGTACGTTCATTAACTTGTGTTGCAAGCCTAAGGTAGTACCTAACATGATCATTTATAGGGGAAACCGAAACTAAACTAAACTTACCACATAACCTTGGCGGGTTGTTGTTAGTGTGAACCATCATCATGGATGTATCTCATCATGTTGGATGTGAACTATTGTCATGGGTGTATCTCCCCATGTGAACTAAAAAACTTCGGGTGTTATCTAACCCTTTTTATCAAAACGGCAATCCGTGGGATTGTGGCAGCTATATTTCTTTACCAGGGTTGAACTGTACGCTTGGAGCCTTATGTGTTATTAGATATGCTTTAGATCTGCATTAGAATCTTTTGAATCGTAAACTTTATCTAAACTTTGGTATTGGTGTCAAAACCTATGTTGCTCACCAACTACTTGTAGTTGACTTTTACTCGCATGTTTCAGGTGCTCCTGCTTAAGGCTCTTGCTGCTCACGTAGGACTTGGACCTAGAAAATAAACTGGAACTTATGTTATGTTAAATCTTGTCTTTTCATTATTCTTGTAACGGATCATTTAATATGATTAATAAATATCTTCGCATTAATTAGATGATCATGAGCTTTTGAACAACCGTGTCAGCCCCGGCGTTTAATCCGCCGCCGGCTGGGGTGTGACAGCCACCACCAACTTCCATCACCACCCCACGCTCCATCAACCAACATATCTTCCATAAATCCAATCTTCATGATGGCATTTCATGGGATTTGACCTTTCACTACAACAACACTCAATCTATCTATATATATATGTAATCACCTAGAACAATATCACATTTCCAATTTCTAAACCTCTTTCTCTCTTTCTCGGCCTACACCCAACACACACACTCTAGTTTTTGGATAGTTTACTAGAGATCAAGAAAGGATCATTCATTTTTGGTGTTCCAAGAAAGCATATAAAGGTTTTCTTAAGGATTGAAGCCGCAAAACCCGAAGATCAACCATCTTTTTCTCTCAAAAATCGCCATCTACACTTCTAGTTGGTATAACATTTCATAAGCTCTCTCTTTTCTTTAGATCCAATCTTTAGTGCACTTTGTTCACCACAAGACATGGTATTTTCATAAAACTCCTTAAACTAAAGGATCTAACACAAAGAATGGACTTGTTTGAGTCTAATATACGTAATATGTGTGTGTTGTATGTCGCATACATTTATGTGTATGTTTTTTATTCATGAAAGTTTACTAGATTATGGAAGGATACAAATATTAGTAAAGTTTCATATTTATCATGTTAATTATATGTCGAAATCATTAAACATGTGTATGTTTAGAATATATGTACTAGATCTAAAAATAATGTACTAGATCTAAAAATATGATGACATGTATGTGTGTATATATATATGTCGTATGTATGTGTAAATATATATGTGTCTAATCTTAAGATTTATAAATGATAAAATGTCAACAAATAGGAAAGGACAATAGATAGTAACTTTAGAACACATATAAATCAACAAGTGTAGAAACCTGCGTATGTAAATATATATAACTTAAAAACATCATTAGGATTTGATGTAAATAAATATGTTATAACATGTTGGAGTTATTCATCATTTAAAAAGAATACAAGTAATATTGGTACGTAGCACTAGAACGCATGAAAAATAATATGATATATAGAAACCGAAGTTGTTAAAATAGTTTATAAAAGTAACGGTTTATGTAACTCTAAAATATATTTGATGGCAATTAATGATGTACGCATAATGAAGACGTTTTGAAAGGAATCAAGACTTAGAAATATTATTGTTACGAAGTCGAACAATATAAAAACCTAAGTATTTATTTTAGTCAATATACTCGTTAAAAAGTACTATTTCGACTACTTAAGTCTCTAAGTAATAAACTTAGAAGTTGGAAGAAACATGATATGAGTGTATTAATAAACTTTATGCGACTCTTGTTGAATCGAGTCTTGGTGAGTGCATATATATATATAAATAATTGTCGAAAATAATTATTTGAACATCGTAACTCGTCGGCTTTAGACCGCTTTTAACCCAAAGTTTGTATATAATAATTCACTTGTATAAACAACGATAATCACCGACGGGTCTAAATCAAAAAACCTTTTCCAAAATAAACACGTCCTTTACCGGACTTACTAAAGCGGGTGAACACTTTGCACTTAAGACATTCGGTCTTAACACTTATATACCATTTGTGTTTAAGGTACGTGTAGTCAAGTATTTCTTGAACAATTGTTGTGGCAAGCATTTTTCGGACACAAGGTGAGTTCACGGCCCCCTTTTAGCTTTTAATGTTTTGTAAACATTGGGGGAGAAACATACTTATACAACACATTTGCTTACATATTTGAAAGCGTGAAAAATCAATGTTTGATACATTTTAGAAAACATGGAACACACTTACAAACATTTTTATATGATAACAAGAAAACAAGACACGACCATTATGTTTGCATGAGGGAACAATTATAGAGCTCGTAAAGTCCCCTGGAACAAACACATTTTATAACCATGAGCTATGGACTTAGCCTGAGATTATATGGATACTACTATTAGAATTGACACCCCCGGTCATGGTTAGTCACGCTAACCTGGGGTCCACATGGCCAATTGACCGCATATTGTCTTAACACATACTCGTGAGGAACGAGGGAGGGGCACACACTGTTTTCATGGTTTGGTTATGACTCATGTATGTACATAATACTGTAAGGCTAGCTAGTATACGAATAGATCCAACATTACTTGTTTTGTTTATCATATACACTTGGAGCAATTTGTGAACAACTGGATATGTTTTCATTAGGAAAACTACACGTTTTATGACTATGATGTCATTACTTATTTTCATTGGGAAAACGACTCACTTTATGACTATGAGGTCATGACATGTTTTCAAGGAAAACGGTTTCATATTATGGCCAAATACACATTTTCAATGTTTTGAGGGAAAAACGATTTTATAGTACGACCATGTACACGATATCAATGTTTCAAGGAAAACTACTTTACACCGAAATAATCAAACTTGTGAACTCACCAACCTTTGTGTTGACATTTTTAAGTATGTTTTTTAGGTAAGTCTTAGTTATGGCTCTATTGGAATAGGCTAGCTATTGGGATTAAACCTAGAAGCCGACGAGCACAATTTTCAAACCTCAAGTCTATTTTTGATCTAGGAGGATTTAGATCATTGTAATACTTCATGTTAGTAATTGTAAAAGATGTTCGACACTTTAGAAATTTGTACTTTAGCTTCCGCTGTTGTGTAATGTTACCAACCGTTGCGACCTTTATTTATTAAGTAAATAAATTTGGGGGTGTGACACTTTGTCAAGACAATAATTGTCAAGACCTCTGCTAGTCACGGTAAAACCCTGACGCCTCTGCCATTACTTATTTGGGCACACCATGATAAGTTCTAAAATGTTTTACGTGTCAAAACCATTTCCTTTCTCAAAATATTTACTTTTATGAAATCGCGCTTGTGCCATGACCACGGTCGTGTTTATCATTAAGCACGGTCGCGCCTCTTTTACAGTTTGACTCTGAAAAGGTCAAACCGACTCAAATCTAGTCCAAAAATAGAATTCAAACGAGTTTTAGAAACCGCGGGACTTGTAGAAGAAGTTACTCGACCTTTTGCGACGTAGACCCGATCCAAACACGCATACAATCGTCCGAATTAGCGTACCTTTAGACCGACCTTCCTTTTTAAATCAAATCTTGTAATTTGAGCAAGAATCAAACGAATTAAGTTAATCCAATACCTACCCGCGACTTATATAAGCCTCCTTAAACCCTAAATCCATCATTACATCGTCCCTATCTCGTCTGTCGATCAAGAAAAGCCGCGAAGTCTCACCGTAGCCGTCTGCACTGGTTGCCTATTCAAAACAGGTTAGTAATAGGTCATTAGGATCGTCTCTCCAAGCTAATCGAAAGCCCTAACTTAATTCGTAACCGCATTACACGATTTTACCGAATTGAATCTGAGTTTTGATAAATAAATGGTTTTAATCAAACTACACGCTAGACGTGTTATAAATCCAATTAAATAGTATGGTTGGATTCGCAAACACTCTCTCAATGAAAACCCTAAGTTTCTAATCAGTTTTATTACAAGAACTAGAATAATTGCTTCTGAAATTGACCAGACACGGTCGCGCTAACCTATGAGCGCGGTCGTGCCTGACCAAACACAGTCGTGCCCGAGAAAGGCCCGGTCGTGTTAATCGAACAAACCAAGTCCTGACCTAGTCGAACCCTAGACGCGGTCGTGCCGGGTACGAGCACGGTCGTGTCTTATGAACAGACTCTTGTTGTGACTTCTGACCAACCACGGGCGCGTTACCGACCAAGTGCGGTCGCGTACGAGCTGAGCACGGTCGTGCCGTATACGAGCACGGTCGTGTTCATCCTTTAACAGAGTCTTTTATTTAATATATTTTATATTTTAATCAGTTTTAATGTTATAAAAATTATTTTATAAAATATTCAGAACCAAGTATTGTTTATTAAAGATCGATTACTTAATCTTTCTTTAAATTAAAATCAATAAAATACTACAAGTTTATATAATTATTTTTATGAACAACAATATATTCCATACGTTTTGTCTTTAACAAACATTATTTGTTTAAACTTATATTTTAAATAAATGTATATTCTATTACTATTGATTAAATAAATAGTATATTTAAACAAACCTTAAACTTAAACAAATCCGCTTCCGACATCGAATAACGCAACTCAATAATACGTAATCATATATTGTTCAATAGGTCGAACCTAGCAATCCACAACACACCGCCGTTTTCCATTTGGTTGTGCAATCTATACGCTACATAACACGTGAGTTACATAGCCCCTCTTTTACTCTATTTTACAAACTTTTGGGGTGGAACATGCGTTCTATTTACATGTTTTCAATTATACACATATACAGTTCCATCCTATGCATGTATACAATTTTGCGCTTTGTGCTCGAGTACTAGGTGTAGGCCAATTATTATGCTCTTCATGTACAATCATTAACTATCAGCCGACAGTAAACAGTGGTAGATCTATTGAGTCTGACAAACCCACCCAGGTAGGGTGACTGTTACTGACAACACAATTTTGCGTGCAAGTTACAAAGGTTTGATTGTATAGGTCACACGATGGTTTCTCTCCATAATTGCCTTAATTGTCATGTTGTATTGAACTGTATGCACACAACACGTATTTTGCTATCACACGATAAAACCTATGTATTCTCACCAACTTTTTAGTTGACTCTGTTTTAACCATGTTTCAGGTACCAATGTTTGAAGTAATCAAGATATGCTACACATAGGATTTTTGGACCTAGAATTCAATTAAACCAGTTTATTCTATGTAATTTACATTTTTGTTTTGTGGATTGGTTGTGTTTTGATTAAACTTGTTGATTGCAATGAAAACAATTATTTAATATTCAAACTTTAGCAAACCATGAGCAATGAACAGTCTGCACGCTTCACGCCCCGACGTTTCCGCCGTCGGTTGGGGTGTGACAGATTGGTATCAGAGCCTTGTTTATAGGGAATTAGGTTATTAGACACCTTTGACCTAGACTATAACTTTAGGATACCCACTTATGCCATGCTTCATGATTTATGTGCTACATGCTATGTGATATATGCTAAATGTTTTATATGTATATATAAATAACAACTTAAATAAACAATATCCCTACCCATATCCTAAACCACATATCCTTCATGCCTGCTTCCGTGTCATCATCAACATAGTTGGTGGAACGTCAAATTTCTTTTTTTTACACCCGTTAAGGTTTTTAGACTTTGTTTAATTGTTAAAGGACACGTGCAATCTGGAAGGGTGACACCTGTATTCTGGGCTTTCTGTCTAGGAAAGTATTTCATATAAATCCCAATCAACCGAGGGATCCGTATGCTTTCCTGGGAATTCCCGGGATGAGTGTTTACTTATAGGCTAAAGCACGTCTCCTTGACAATTATCTGAGTTTAAATTAACCTTAATATGTCATAGTACTCGAGTGATTATGTCACTATTTGAGTACAATCCGAACTATGAATTACTTATCTATTTATCGTTCTATTTAATCCAATAAATTCTCACAACTCTTATTGTGTCTAAATCTGTAGAATGCCTCCCCGTCGTGACAACAGCAACAACAGCAATAACACTGACCTGGCTGCTCTACTCACACAGCTGGTGAATCAAATTACCCAAGCCAACAACAACACTAATGGCCATGCCAGTGGGAGTGCTAATACTGGAGGTGGTGGTGGTGCCAACCCGCCACAATGCACCTTCAAACACTTCAACTCCTGCAATCCCCTCAAATTCTATGGCAACGAAGGAGCCACGGGCCTCCTTCAATGGTTTGAAAGCATTGAGAGCACTTTCCTCAATAGCGACTGTCCCGACAACCTCCGTGTTCGTCATGCTACTAGTGTCTTTCAAAAAAGGGCGCTTACTTGGTGGAATGGTGAGAAAAGGACTATGGGAGTGGATGTAGCAATGGCACTGCCGTGGGATGAGTTGAAGAGGATCATGACTGAGGAATTATGTCCTCGAAATGAGATGAAAAAGCTGGAAGCGGAATTTTGGGATCTTGCTCAAGATAGTGGTGAAAGCTTAGCATACACCACCCGTTTCCGCGAGCTGAGTCTACTTGTGCCACACATGGTTACACCTCTGTCTAGGTGTATTGAAAAGTACATTGGTGGCCTACCTAGACAAATTCAAGATACTGTGGTAGGAGGAAATCCTGCTACTCTGGAGGATGCTATCCGCTTGTCAGCCACACTTACTGACAACCATGTTAAAGCGGGTACACTTACAAGAAAGGGTGCCAAGAAAGTTCCTGACACAACAACACCTCCCGCTCATGTCAAAGAAGTCCAAACTGAACCATACCGCAACACTAGGAAGAGAAAGGTCGAGAACTGTGCTGTAATCACTCCGGCTGCTCCAGTAAATCAAGTTGCACCCATGGCTCAAAACCCAGCAAAGAAACCCTATAGGGGCAGCCACCCACTTTGCAACGCCTGCAACTATCATCACCCTCCAAGCATACCTTGTCGCCTTTGCAACCACTGCGGGAAAAATGGCCACACAGCCAATATTTATCGAGCCAAGGCACTTGCCAACCAAAACAACCCAGCAAATCAAGCCAATCAACAAGCAACTAACCAAGCCATCCCAGCCATTGCAAATGGACGTGCTTGCTTCGAATGTGGCGACCCGAACCACTTCCATAACCAGTGCCCAAGACTGGTCAATGTTAACCAAGGCGGAGCTCGTGGGCGTGCTTTCAACATCAACGCCAATGAGGCTCAGGCCAACACTAATGTGGTTAACGGTACGTTCCTTATGAATAATCGTTATGCTTCTATACTATTTGATACCGGAGCCGATAAAAGTTTTGTGTCACTAGACTTCGAACCGTTACTTGCAAAAACCCGGTCTAAACTAGAGAAAACCTTTACCGTTGAGGTAGCCGATGGTAACACCGTTACAATTGACACCATCATTTATGATTGCTCCCTAGAACTAAATAAACACACTTTTCCAATCAACCTCGTACCAATGCCATTAGGGAGTTTTGACGTCATCATAGGTATGGACTGGTTGTCAAAGCACCATGCCGAAGTCATGTGCTTTGAAAAATGCATCCGTCTACCACTCCCATCCGGTGTAGCGTTGAAGGTCTTTGGTGAGAAACCTTGCAAAGGACTCAAACTAATGTCATGCATTACCGTCCAAAAGTATATACGAAAGAAGTGCATGGTTTTCCTAGCCCATGTTATCCAAAAAGAAGACAAGAAGAGGAGTGTACAAGACATCCCCATCGTTCGGGATTTTCCTGAAGTTTTTCCTGATGACTTACCAGGTCTTCCACCTGTTCGGCAAGTGGAATTTCGCATCGATCTTGTACCTGTAGCAAACCCGGTGGCTAAAGCTCCATACCGGCTTGCACCTTCCGAGATGCAAGAACTTGTAAGCCAACTTCAAGAACTCGCCGACAAAGGTTTCATACGGCCGAGTCATTCACCGTGGGGTGCGCCAGTCTTGTTTGTTAAAAAGAAGGATGGTTCATTCCGCATGTGTATTGACTATCGAGAACTCAACAAACTTACAATCAAAAACCGCTACCCTTTACCTAGGATTGACGCTCTCTTCGATCAACTCCAAGGTTCTACCTACTTCTCGAAGATTGATCTTCGATCTGGTTATCATCAACTCAGTGTGCAAGAGGAGGATGTTCCCAAAACCGCCTTCCGAACGAGATATGGTCACTACGAGTTCATGGTTATGCCTTTTGGGCTAACCAATGCACCTGCTGTTTTCATGGACCTCATGAATCGCATGTGCAAACCATATCTTGACAAATTTGTGATCGTGTTCATTGACGACAATTTGATCTATTCCAAGACCAAGGAAGATCATGAGCAACATCTTAGGTTGATTTTGGAACTCTTGAAAAACGAACGACTATACGCCAAATTCTCCAAGTGTGAATTTTGGCTAAAAGAAGTTCAATTTTTGGGTCACGTTGTCAACAAAAAGGGAATTCATGTGGACCCCGCAAAAATCGAAGCTGTTAAAAATTGGAGTACTCCTAAAACCCCTACCGAAGTTCGTTCGTTTCTTGGTTTAGCGGGTTATTACCGAAGGTTTATTTCTAACTTCTCCAAGATCGTTGTTCCCCTCACTACCTTAACCCAAAAAGGTAAACCTTATGAGTGGGGACCGAAGCAAGAAGAAGCCTTTCAAATTCTCAAGCAAAAGTTGTGCAATGCTCCTATCCTCACCCTTCCTGAAGGTGAAGATGATCTAGTTGTTTACTGTGATGCTTCAAACCAAGGTCTTGGTTGCGTTCTCATGCAACGAGGCAAGGTGATCGCTTATGCATCAAGACAACTCAAAATCCATGAGAAGAATTATACGACGCATGATCTGGAGTTGGGTGCTGTCGTATTTGCGTTGAAGATTTGGAGACATTATCTCTATGGGACGAAATGTGTGGTGTTCACCGACCACAAAAGCCTCCAACATATCTTCAACCAAAAGGAACTCAACATGAGACAACGACGTTGGGTTGAACTCCTCAACGATTACGATTGTGAGATTCGTTATCATCCCGGCAAGGCTAATATTGTAGCCGATGCACTAAGCCGCAAGGAACATGTCCTACTTCAAAGTGTCAAGATCCATTCCGACATTCAAGTTCGTATTCTAGCAGCTCAACATGTCTCGGTTACCGAGGGCAATATGTATGAGGAAATGTCTTGTGGTGTTGAATTCCAATTAGAGACTAAAACAAACGGCTTGCTTTATTTTCTAGATCGTATTTGGGTTCCCGGTCGTGACGATCTCCGAGCATTCATCATGACCGAAGCACACAAGTCTCGATATTCTATTCATCCCGGTGCAGATAAAATGTACCAAAATCTTCGTCCACAATATTGGTGGCCCGGCATGAAGAAAGACATTGCCTTGTTCGTAGCAAAATGTCTCACATGTTCTAAAGTCAAAGCTGAGCATCAACGTCCTTCTGGTTTACTTGAACAACCGGAAATCCCCGTGTGGAAATGGGAGAATCTAGCTATGGATTTCATCACTAAACTCCCTCACACTTCAAGCGGTTATGATAGCATTTGGGTGATCATTGACCGTCTCACTAAGCCCGCACACTTCTTGCCTATCCGTGAAGACTATAAGGTTGAGAAATTGGCCCGAATTTACATTGACGAGATCGTGAGTCGTCACGGTGTTCCTTTGAACATAATCTCCGATAGAGATGCTCGTTTCACTTCTCGGTTTTGGCAATCTCTCCAAAAGGCACTTGGTACACGATTGGATTTGAGCACGGCCTACCATCCCCAAACTGATGGTCAGACCGAGCGAACAATCCAAACCCTGGAAGACATGCTGAGAGCCTGTGTCATCGACTTTGGTGGCAATTGGGATTCACATTTGACACTTATCGAATTTTCCTACAACAATAGTTACCACACCAGCATCGACATGGCTCCGTTTAAAGCTCTCTACGGTCGTAAGTGTCGTTCTCCCATCTGTTGGAACGAGATTGGTGAAGCACAAATAACCGGTCCCGAGTTAATTCAAGAAACCTCCGACAAGATTATTCAAATCCGTGACAACATTCGAGTTGCGAGGAGTCGGCAAAAGAGCTAAGCCGACAAACGACGCAAACCCTTGGAATTCCAAGTTGGTGATCTTGTACTTCTAAAGGTGTCTCCTTGGAAGGGGGTGATCCGTTTTGGGAAGAAAGGCAAGCTAGCACCTCGCTATGTGGGTCCATTCAAGATCCTTGAAAGGATTGGGAAAGTGGCTTACAAGCTCGAGTTACCTCCATCACTTGGCAACGTACATCCTACATTTCATGTATCCAACCTCAAGAAGTGTCTTGCTGATGAGAACCTTCATATACCTCTTGACGATGTGCGCATTAATGAGACGATGCACTTCGTTGAAAAACTAGTCGAGATTATGGATCGTGAGATAAAACAACTCAAGCGCAGCCGTATTCCTATTGTCAAGGTTCGTTGGGAATCTAAACGAGGACCCGAGTTTACTTGGGAACGAGAAGACCAAATGAAGCTCAAGTACCCGCATCTTTTTGCTGAAGCAGTAGCCTCAACCATTTGAATTTCGGGACGAAATTCCCTCAACATGGGGATACTGTAACCTTTCTGATTTTCATGTTTTTCCTATTTATTTTATGTCGTGCAATAAAAGACGATTCCGATTCCAACCTTACATTCATTGTTCATGTGCAATAACAAGCATACACGCGTCTATTATATTACAATATTAACTAAAACCATCTTACAAATCTCGAGGACCAAACTTGACCAAAACTCAAAACAACATCAATATTACAAAACTACAAAGACTAGTCTTGAAACTTCCAAAAAACCTACACAAGCACGGTCGTGCTTAGTCCTAAGAACGGTCGCGCTTGTGCCATGACCACGGTCGTGCTTATCATTAAGCACGGTCGCGCCTCTTTTACAGTTTGACTCTGAAAAGGTCAAACCGACTCAAATCTAGTCCAAAAATAGAATTCAAACGAGTTTTAGAAACCGCGGGACTTGTAGAAGAAGTTACTCGACCTTTTGCGATGTAGACCCGATCCAAACACGCATACAATCGTCCGAATTCGCGTACCTTTAGACCGACCTTCCTTTTTAAATCAAATCTTGTAATTTGAGCAAGAATCAAACGAATTAAGTTAATCCAATACCTACCCGCGACTTATATAAGCCTCCTTAAACCCTAAATCCATCATTACATCGTCCCTATCTCGTCTGTCGATCAAGAAAAGCCGCGAAGTCTCACCGTAGCCGTCTGCACTGGTTGCCCATTCAAAACAGGTTAGTAATAGGTCATTAGGATCGTCTCTCCAAGCTAATCGAAAGCCCTAACTTAATTCGTAACCGCATTACACGATTTTACCGAATTGAATCTGAGTTTTGATAAATAAATGGTTTTAATCAAACTACACGCTAGACGTGTTATAAATCCAATTAAATAGTATGGTTGGATTCGCAAACACTCTCTCAATGAAAACCCTAAGTTTCTAATCAGTTTTATTACAAGAACTAGAATAATTGCTTCTGAAATTGACCAGACACGGTCGCGCTAACCTATGAGCGCGGTCGTGCCTGACCAAGCACAGTCGTGCCCGAGAAAGGCCCGGTCATGTTTATCGAACAAACCAAGTCCTGACCTAGTCGAACCCTAGACACGGTCGTGTCGGGTACGAGCACGGTCGTGTCTTATGAACAGACTCTTGTTGTGACTTCTGACCAACCACGGGCGCGTTACCGACCAAGCGCGGTCGCGTACGAGCTGAGCACGGTCGTGCCGTATACGAGCACGGTCGTGTTCATCCTTTAACAGAGTCTTTTATTTAATATATTTTATATTTTAATCAATTTTAATGTTATAAAAATTATTTTATAAAATATCCAGAACCATGTATTGTTTATTAAAGATCGATTACTTAATCTTTCTTTAAATTAAAATCAACAAAATACTACAAGTTTATATAATTATTTTTATGAACAACAATATATTCCATACGTTTTGTCTTTAACAAACATTATTTATTTAAACTTATATTTTAAATAAATGTATATTCTATTACTATTGATTAAATAAATAGTATATTTAAACAAACCTTAAACTTAAACAAATCCGCTTCCGACATCGAATAACGCAACTCAATAATACGTAATCATATATTGTTCAATAGGTCAAACCTAGCAATCCACAACACACCGCCGTTTTCCATTTGCTTGTGCAATCTATACGCTACATAACACGTGAGTTACATAGCCCATCTTTTACTCTATTTTACAAACTTTTGGGGTGGAACATGCGTTCTATTTACATGTTTTCAATTATACACATATACAGTTCCATCCTATGCATGTATACAATTTTGCGCTTTGTGCTCGAGTACTAGGTGTAAGCCAATTATTATGCTCTTCATGTACAATCATTAACTATCAGCCGACAGTAAACAGTGGTAGATCTATTGATTCTGACAAACCCACCCAGGTAGGGTGACTGTTACTGACAACACAATTTTGCGTGCAAGTTACAAAGGTTTGATTGTATAGGTCACACGATGGTTTCTCTCCATAATTGCCTTAATTGTCATGTTGTATTGAACTGTATGCACACAACACGTATTTTGCTATCACACGATAAAACCTATGTATTCTCACCAACTTTTTAGTTGACTCTGTTTTAACCATGTTTCAGGTACCAATGTTTGAAGTAATCAAGATATGCTACACATAGGATTTTTGGACCTAGAATTCAATTAAACTAGTTTATTCTATGTAATTTACATTTTTGTTTTGTGGATTGGTTGTGTTTTGATTAAACTTGTTGATTGCAATGAAAACAATTATTTAATATTCAAACTTTAGCAAACCATGAGCAATGAACAGTCTGCACGCTTCACGCCCCGACGTTTCCGCCGTCGGTTGGGCTGTGACAATACAGTCATCTGCAACGGCAAATATCAGCTTAGGAACACCGGTTACCAAACCGTTTCAGACAAGATGATTCATTTTTTGATAAGAAATGTGTCCGAGTTTCCTATGCCACAAGATTGTGTCAAGCTCTGCCGCTTTTGAAAGCAAACAAGTAGCAACTGATGAGGTGGTTGTTGCCACGCTCATATCGATCTGATAAGTGTCGTTTGTCCTTGGTGATCGCATCAGAATCCAGTCTTCAGGAACTTCAAAACCAAGTTTGAGAATCATGCATTTTGTCTTATCAAACATAACAGAGTACTCCTTGTCGCACATCTGGGAGACACTCAACAAGTTATGCTTCAGCTGCTCGCAGTAGTTGATGTTATCGAAGCTAACACATCCATTTGAAACCACGCCTTGACACGTGATACTATCGCCTTTCTCTCCAGCAAAGGCCACATAGCCACCTCTAAATGGTTTCACATCTTGAAGCAGGGCCATGTTACCTATCATGTGCCGGGAGCATCCACTATCTACATACCAACGATTAAACATAGTACCCTTCGGATGTCCCTGCACGAGTCACAAAACAGATCAGTTAGATATGGAGACCCAAGCCATAGTGGTCTTGGGTCGTCCATCTTTCTCAAAATAAACAACCTCTATTAACTCACAGTCATGACTGCCAAAAATGGATGAATCTTTTGAAGACTTGGGATCAGGAGATTGAGAACTTTTGGATTTCTTGTTCTAGGACCTCTTCTTTTTCTTAACTGGAATAGTAGGCTTATATTCAACAGCAGCAGGTGAACTAGTGGAAGCTTCACCTGATTGAACTCCAGCCAGATGTTCCAGCTTTCTCAATCTCTTGTTCCTTCTTCTCTTTTGTGGTTTGGAGAGTTTTACCACAGGTTTCTCACCAGTATGTGCAATACTAGAGGTAGAAGCATAAGGTTTAGCAGAAAGCTTTTCCCTTTTTGGAACAATTGGTTTAGCCTCAGATGTGGTCTTTGGCTTCACCAACGGTTTTACTGGTGGTTTCACCTCATTCTTTTTTGGACTCCTAGTCTGTTTCACTGGTGGTGACTTGGGGACAACAGCTGGCTGTGAAATAACTGGCCATTTCCCTTGGTTCTTATTTAGGCAGTTCACAATAATGTGACCGATCGTACCACAGTGAAAACAGGTTCTCCTATCTTTGTAATCTCTCCTGTAAGGCTCATATGATTTGAAGTTTGATGACTCAGCATGATGAATAGGAGAAGTTGTTTGGTGAACAGTAGTTTGACCCGATGGTGATTGGTTTTTGGGAATATAATACTTTTGCATATTTTTGTGATAGCCAAGCCCGTAATGAGCTGAAAAGGCTTCTTTCTTAACTTGATTAATGTTTTTATATCCCCCATAAAGCATCACTTTTAATTTTTCATTTGATTCAACAATATCGGGTTCAGTCAAAATACAATTATCACCATCAGTGACAATGTTTTTCTTAACTTTCTATTCACCGAGCAACTCCTCAGAGACTACTCCTTTAGGGCAGGTGTTCTCAGACCCATCATCAGAAGCAGTAAAGAAATATTCATCAGATGCAGAGTTAGCCTTACTTGAGGAATCATCAAGGCAAGACAGATCAATGTCAATTAATCCATTGACAAATTTCCCGCTTACTGGTGGAGGAATGACATTAGTACCCAGCCCTAAGCCATTCACTTGTCTCACAACAGACTCATAGTGTTCCACCACAAAACGAGAATTTTTCAACTTCTCAATATTGCCTTTCAACTGCAACATCTCATTTTGCAGCTTGGTGATCTCGTTGTTTCTCTTTTCCATCCCCTTGTACGCAACATCCAAATGAAACTGTTGATCACTGATTTTAAGTGAATAATCACGTTTATCTTTCTTCAAAGTTTCAATTGAATCTTTGTATCGTTTTTCATTTTCTTTGTAGCTTAAAGCTGCAATATGAAGGGGTTCGACTTTGTCCTGAAGCTTAGAATTTTCATCCTTTAAGCTCAGACATTTTGAACAAGAAATGACAGTAAAAGAGTTAGAATCTACCTCATTTGATGAACATGATGCCTCTCCAATAGCCATGAGGGCAACTACAGTTGTAGACTCTTCATGGTCAGCCACAGAAGCTTCGCGTTCCTCTGTTTCCATCATCTCCATGATCTCAGCCATGAGACCAACCTGTGTTTGAGCAATAACGGCATCCTCCAGATGAACACCCCAATCAAAGCTATAGTTCTGTTGAGCTATCAAAGCGTTGGACGTACCACCTTGACTTTGATTGAGGTTCTTGGAGTTGTTGTACCCTTGATTGTTTCCTTGGCTAAGTCTGGTGAAACCTGAGGCCAGTGCTTTGTCCTTTTGACATTCACGAGCAAAGTGTCCAAAATTTTGACACTTATAGCACTTGGCTTTGGATTTATCAAAACCATCCTTGGCATTTGAATGCCCACCAATGAACTTTCTTCCTGTTCTATTCAGGAAACGCTTGGCTCTTCTCAAGATCATGGCCATATTCCACTGAATATCCATGTCCTCCATATCGTCCGGATCCACCTGATTAAAGTCTTCTTCTATGGTTTCAGGATCTGTTAGCTTGCCAGCAATGAAGTTTTCATAGGCAAGCATGCAGGATGAAAACAAAGCCACATGATCGATTGGTTAGCTGAAGATGTGGGAGAAGGATTTCTTGAGGAATTTTGATGATGAGATCTAGAACCAGAACCAGATGATGTATAGCAAGCATGACCACCATAAACTTTTGAATTATCCTCCTCGTGAGAGTTCCCTGAGAAAAGGGCAATTCCAGAACCCGATGACTTGGCTGTGGAAGACATCCCAAAATACATAGAAGGGTCTTGTATTTCAGGTCTCCCTGAGCTCTCTTTTTGTTTTAGATTCATATCATGTGCTTGAACTTTTCCGATTGCTTCATCTATAGTCATCTCATAAAACTTTGAGTTCTCTCGAATCAAGGTAGTGTACATCTCAAATTTTGGTGGTAGGGCATCTAGAAACTTCTCAACTAACTCCTCATTTGGATAGATGAGGTCAAAAGCTTTCAGCTCAGTTTGCAGATGATAGAATCTAGAGATGAGCTCATCTATGGATTCATTCTCCATATATCTGAAGCACTCATACTGCTTCCTAAGAAGATCCCTCTTACTCTTATTGATGTCGCTGTTTCCCTCGAATCTCTTCTGCAAAGCCTTCCAGAGATCCTTGGAGTTATCGTATTCTCTAAAGTTTTGAAATAACTCCCTGGTCAAGGCCATAGTAATAGATCAGTGTGCCTTCTTCTCTCTGTCATAAACTTTCTTTTCTTCTTCATCAAGTTTGGAGATAGGCTTGGGAACTTCCTCATCAAGATATATATATATATATATATATATATGTAGGATGCTTATAACCCTCTAGAATGGGTATCCAAAGTGAAGAATCGGTGTATGAGATATAATGCTCAAAGCGTGCTTTACAGTTTGAGTAATCATTTACGTTAAGCAGCTTTGGTGGTTTCTATGGGGTTCCAATCTCGTTGTCATAATTCAGAAGGTTACCGAGATTGTGAAGATTTGCCATGTTGAAACACTTGGTCAAATTTCAGAAAAATCAAAGCAATGTGCACACTTAAGTTCTGGCCTTGCGCACTTAAGAACTGGGTCTTACGCACTTAATATTTGCTCTTGCTTACTTAACAAGTACGCATGAGTAAATGACAAGTACGCAGGTAGGAGTTAAGTACGCAACAAGAAATGGTCTTGCGTACTTGTTAAGTACGCAGGAAGCCTGTTCTTGCTCCAAAAATAGGTAAGTACGCAGATCACTTTTTCACCAACCCTCACCAACTTTTTCCGGTCACTGGAATCTCACCGGAGACAGAAAAAATTGAAGATATGACCAAACAAAATGAGCCAAAGGGTCAGAAAATCATTTCTAACCAACCTTTGATGCTCAAAACACTCAAATACACAGCAAAAGGTCGTTGTTTTAGTGATTTTTACTTCTAAAATAGTGCTCAAGAGCAAACCCTAGTTTATCACAAAAATCACCAAAAGACACTCTCTTTTGCTTGTAAAATTCTGTAGGTTGTGTAGAAGATGCTCTAACACACTCACAACACTCGAAATCAAGAGCAATGCTCTGATACCACTTGTAGGTCTCCGGGTGTCTCGGATCGTCACGTGTGGGTGTGTGACTAGTCGGACCAGGTGCGGAATACCCGTGACTAGGTGAAGAATTAAGTAACACAAAGTAAACCGATAGCTAAAACACTTTCAAACTTCGTCTATTATAAAACTTGTAGGTTACATAGATGTTACAAATGACTGCGTACATAACTTCTGTCACCACAACCTATTTATACTAGACCTGATCTTTGTGCACTTAACAAGTGCGCAGGGCAAATTGTTCCTGCGTACTTAACAAGTACGCAGAGTATTCTTGCGTACTTGCTACGTAGGCAGGAAGTAATTCCTGCGCACATGCTAAGTGCGCAAAACACTTGGAGAAAATAGACGACTAGTACATACATTATTAATTACAACTCGATAACTAATACATACAGACACTAACATACAAAGACTAATACATACAAGACAAGAACAAAAGCTACGACAATATCCAGAGTGTTTGTCAAACAAAAGTGCTTCAACATCCCAAATATTTAAATCAAAGGAATATAGCATTTTTGAAACCTTTTTAGCATGTATACCGGCCCAAAACATTTAAACAAAACATTTAAAAAGGGCCTTATAGAACTCACTTGTAACTTCCTTCCTGTTCAGATAACCTTTACGTGCTAATGTAAACAACACAACGACTTGGATCAATGTCCTAAGTCATTTTAACATTACTTAATCATAAGTTCCTAACTTAGTGAAAATAACCAAGTCATTAGGAACTAGTCGGAATCTTACCTAGGAACTATTTACGGCGAATTGGGGCTGAAAAACTGGAAACCGAACTTCTCTATGCGAACCGGGACTTCTAGGTATGCTTACCGAGGCTAAGTGTGTGTTTTGTATGTGTGTTTGCTGTCTGGATTGTCTTAAAACCGAGCTCTAGGTCCAACTATTTATAGGCTGGTCGTCCAACCCGTAGCGAACCGCTAAGACATAGGGTGGCGGTCCACCACCCTTTAAGGAGACTTATTCTAGATTGGGGCACACGTAGCGGACCGCTACACTACACAATGGCGGACAGCTATAGAACATTGCGCTGGCGGACAGCTAGGGACCTAATGACGGTCCGCTACCCATGTTCCACGTGTCCAATTTCAACGATTAGTCACCTTACACGTGGCTTCTTCTAAGTGATCCCTTTCTCCCTACGTAGCGGACCGCTAACCCTTATGGTGGCGGTCAGCCACCTGTCCATCTTTCAAAATTTTCATTTTCAGCCCTTGAACTTTAATTTAAATGTAACTTAACCCCTTATAGTTTAACATAACCCCCTATGGTTTTATCAAATGACCACTTCAACCTTTATACTTGTATTTCCTTGAAAAGTGGGGTGTTACAAATCTACCCCCTTATAAAGGTTTCGTCCTCGAAACCTATTACTTAGTCGAATAAGTGGGGATAGGATTGCCTCATCTCTTCTTTCGTCTCCCATGTGGCTTCAGACCCCTTTCGATGTTGCCACTGAACTTTCACTTGCTTGATTACCTTATTTCGTAATCTCTTTTCTTTACAGTCGAGTATAGCCACTGGCTTCTCGACATAATTCAATATTTCGTCTACCTCTATATTATTCAATGATACATGAGAGGTTTCGTTTGCTAAACACTTTTGTAAGTGTGATACATGGAATGTCGAGTGAATTCCACTCAACTCTTCTGGAAATTCTATCCTATATGCAACCCTCCCTACTCGAGCCACAATTTGAAATGGTCCAATAAATCTTGGACTCAACTTTTCTCTCTTTCTGAATCTTATAATTCCCTTCCATGGAGATACTTTCAACATAACGTAATCTCCAACTTGGAATTCTATTGGTCTTCGCCTTTTGTCTGCATATGACTTTTGTCTTTCCTGAGTAGCTTTTAGACAAGCTTTAATCTGATCTAATTTTACACCTTGTTGCGTGGACAATTTCTCTACTTCCCAACTCTTTATGTCAAACTTCTCCCCAACATATGGGAGTTCTACATCTCCTTCCGTATAACATCTCGTATGGCGGCACGCCAATACTTGCATGATATCTATTGTTATATGAGAATTCTACCAAAGGTAGATGACTATCCCAACTTCCACCAAAGTCAATAATGCAAGCACGCAACATATCTTCAAGTGTTTGTATCGTCATTTCACTTTGACCATCTGTTTGAGGATGATATGACGTGCTAATCAATAACTTAGTTCCCATCTCTTCATGGAACTTTTTCCAGAAACGTGATGTAAAATGTGTGTCTCTATCAGATATAATTGAAACCGGCACTCCATGCCGTCTCACGTATCGATAAGAAGTGAGCACTCTTAGTCAATCTATTTACTATCACCCATATGGTATCATAACCTTTAGCTGTTTTTGGTAGCTTTGTTATGAAGTCCATAGTGATATGCTCCCATTTCCATTCTGGAATATCTAGTGGCTGCAATCTGATTTGAGGCTTCTGATGCTCTGCTTTGACATGAGAACAAGTCAAACATTTATCCACATATTTCATGATATCGAATTTCATACCGGGCCACCAAAAATCTTGGCATAGATCTTGGTACATTTTTGTAGTACCCGGATGAATCCAAAACTCTAATTCTAAATTCACCCATATGTGGTATCCACATACGGCTGAATCGAATCTTAACTCCATACTCATTTTCTTCTAAGTATTTCTCTTGCCCAACCATGGTAACACCTCAAAAATTCCTATAGAATACAAGGGCTAAAAATATCAAGAAATAAAGTTTAGGGGTTAAATTATATGTTCTCCAAAGATGGAGGACTAAAAATGAAAATTCTAGAAATAGGAGGGATAGCGGACTGCTATCCCTGACCATAACGGTCCGCTATGTGGGGAAGAAGGAATAAACCAGGTAGTGACACATGTCATGTGACTCACCGGGTAGAAATCTGACACGTGGACTGATATCGGACCAACATCCAGACCATTGCGTCCGATATGGAAAGGTGACCAATAGCAGACCGAGTAGGAGCTCATAACGGTCCGTTATGTAGGCCCGAAGGCAAAATTGCGGCCGAAGACGGTAGCAGACCGACATCCCCATGGATAACGGTCCGCTATGGGTGCACTTTTTCCCTATAAATAGATTTCGATGGCCAGAGCTCCAAACACAATATTCACACACAAAAACACACTCAAACAGACACACTTAGCCTAGGGATTCGTGCCAGAGTGCCGGTACGCGCTTAGAAGTCCGATTTCTAGCTTAACGCCATCAAAATTTCAGTAGATAGTGTTGGGGTAAGGTTCCGACAAATTGGTTACTAACCATTAAGCATTGATTATATATTTATTAAGCTTATTATAGATTTTAATTAAGCAGTTAATTATATGTCAAGGTGATGTCCGAAGTATTTGACATATTATCAATACAATAAGCAGAGATACTACCCAAGTGAGTTCCTCTGAATTTAATGTGTATTGTTACACAGTTGTTATTTGAAATAGTCACCATATTCCATGTATATATAATGCGTAATAAGTGCTTTATACGTTCTGTTGTGGGATGGAACCTATGGGTGGATTATCTCATTTTACTGGTGTGGGAGGACCATTAGGGTGGGATAGTTTATTCAGTTTATACTGGTGTGGTAGGACCAGTCGTGGAAAGGTTGCCAATTATATATATACCAAAAAGTTCACAAGCAGTGTTGCATGTGGGTGGGATGTGGGAATGCTGATGATTAAATAACAACATTTGTGGTAAAGATTCATTAACTCACCAACTTATGTTGACTCACTTACTTTTAAAGATTTTGCAGGTGGATCTGTTAGTGGCATTCCCTATAGCTAATAGATGAGGATAGTCATTTGGCTTGTCAGAGGCATGCTTGGTAGAGCTGTCTTGTGGATATTTTGGGTTCCATGAAAGGAACTGACGTTTTTTGCTTTCTTAGTGTGTAATAGAAGTTTGTTTTATAATGTAAAACAATTTAGTTATTAATAAATGAGTTTATGGTTTAGCTTCCGCTGTGTGTTTTTGGTATCAACGTCACAGTGACTGGATGGCGACCTTCTGGCCGGTATGTATTATCTGACAAGCGAAATGTTATGTCTAAGGAAAGAGCGGTGTATAATTATCTTCTAGACCCGTCGTTCTTTCCTAGGAACATATCTATTGAAGGTACTACTATGGTTAGACGACTGTCCTGTGTTACGGTTGTAACAAGTTGGTATCAGAGACTCAGTTTAAGGGATTTAGATACTAATAGGAGGTTAGTATCTAGACTTAAACTAGAGTTCTGTAAGGTAGCTGGAATGCCATAAGAAATGCCATAGGTTGAGATGTTGACTTTCATTATGAATATAGAGGGTAATATCAAGGAAACAGATAATTAAATGCATTCTTGGCCAAATGTCTTTAATTTCTGATTTTCTGGATTATTACTAGTTATACGAATTCTGAAATCATACCTCTATATGTAGGTACAAATGGCTGGAAGAGGTAGAGGACGAGGAGATAGTAGAGGTAGGACACCAAATACTAGGTCTCGTACCCGTAGTACGACGAATGTTGACCCAAATATAGAAGAAAATACCAATGCTGAACCTGAGCAGCATACTCTGGAAGTTATCATGACAGAATCCCAATTTCAAGGAGCAGTGGCATCTGAGGTCACCCGAGTGCTCCAAAATACTTTACCTGGATTCCTAGATGATGCTCTCAGTTAAAGAATGGATTCCAATAGAACTGAAGGAGCAAGTGGTGCAATTCCTCAAAAAAAAAAAATACTCACCACACTACCCTAGTAGGAAACAATATTGGTACAACCCGAACCCCTGAAACTATTGAAATAACAAACCAGAGCACAGGTAGAAATAATCAGTGGTGTACTTACAAGAATTTTAGTGATTGTCACCCTAAACCTTTCAACGGCAAGAAGAATGCCATTGCAGCCATGCAGTGGATAACTTCTATGGAGGTCGTAATCAAAATGAGTGAATGCAGACCTGAACAAGCAGTTAAATTTGCTACACACTCATTTGAAGAAGATGCACTTGACTTGTGGGAGTCAGTCAAACAAACCAAAGGAGAGGAATACACAGACAGGATGAAATGGGAAGATTTGAAAGCATTAATAGTAAAGAGATACCGTCCACAGAATACAGTGGACAAGATTGAGACGGAGTTTCACCGATTTGAAGCTGGAAACCTCACCCATCAAGAATATACCAGCAAATTTAATGAGATGGCTAAATTGGTACCATATCTAGTGACCCCAGAATCTAGGATGATTAAGTGTTATGTTCAACGCCTACCCCCTAAAGTTTGTACCTTAGTGAAGACTACTGCACCTTAAACCATGGATTTAGTAGTACAACTTAGTGCAGTAATGTATGATGAGATAGAAACACAGGAGAAGGCCAACAAGAGAATCTTGGAAAAGACAGCCTACAAAACCACAGATAACAAAATCCCAAGAAGATAACAAGGTAATTTGGGGAGAGGTGTATAAGGGATTACATGCCATAACTGCCAACAAGTAGGACACTTCATAAGAAATTGCCTAAGTATCAAATGTCATAACTGTAACAAAATTAGACATTTTAGAAGTAATTGTACAAAAGCACCTCAAGCAAAGACAGGTGGTGGATCCAAAGGACGCATATTTATCCTAGAAGGAAGGAAAGAGGGAGAAGAATAGGTACGTCTCTTATAAATATAATAAAATTATATATCTATTATAAAAGCATGGAGAGTATCCTTTGTTCTAAGTATGATCATCCTAAATTTCGAGGACAAAAATTCTAAAGGAGGGGAGATTTGTAACACATCGAAAATTCCTACAGAATATAAGAGCTAAAAATATCAAGAATTAACGTTTAGGGGTTAACTTGTATGTTCTCCAAAGATGGAGGACTAAAAATGAAAATTCTAGAAATAGGAGGGATAGCGGACCGCTATCCCTGACCATAACGGTCCGCAATGCGGGGAAGAAGGAATAAACCAGGTAGTGACACATGTCATGTGACTCACCGGGTAGAAATCTGACACGTGGACTGATATCGGACCAACATCCAGACCATAGCGGTCCGATATGGAAAGGTGACCAATAGCAGACCGAGTAGGAGCTCATAACGGTCTGTTATGTAGGCCCGAAGGCAAAATTGCGGTAGCAGACCGACATCCCCATGGATAACGGTCCGCTATGGGTGCACTTTTGCCCTATAAATAGATTTCGATGGCCAGAGCTCCAAACACAATATTCACACACAAAAACACACTCAAACAGACACACTTAGCCTAGGGATCCGTGCCAGAGTGCCGGTACGCGCTTAGAAGTCCGATTTCTAGCCTAACGCCTTCAAAATTTCAGTAGATAGTGCTGGGGTAAGGTTCCGACAACTTGGTTACTAACCATTAAGCTTTGATTATATATTTATTAAGCTTATTATAGATTTTAATTAAGCAGTTAAATATATGTCAAGGTGATGTCCGAAGTATTTGACATATTATCAATACAATAAGCAGAGATACTACCCAAATGAGTTCCTCTGAACTTAATGTGTATTGTTACACAGTTGTTATTTGAAATAGTCACCATATTCCATGTATATATAATGCGTAATAAGTACTTTATACGTTCTGTTGTGGGATGGAACCTATGGGTGGATTATCTCATTTTACTGGTATGGGAGGACCAGTAGGGTGGGATAGTTTATTCAGTTTATACTGGTGTTGTAGGACCAGTCGTGGAAAGGTTGCCAATTATATATATACCAAAAAGCTCACAAGCAGTGTTGCATGTGGGTGGGATGTGGGAATGCTGATGATTAAATAACAACATTTGTGGTAAAGATTCATGAACTCACCAACTTATGTTGACTCACTTACTTTTAAAGATTTTGCAGGTGGATCTGTTAGTGGCATTCCATGTAGCTAATAGATGAGGATAGTCATTTGGCTTGTCAGAGGCATGCTTGGTAGAGCTGTCTTGTGGATATTTTGAATTCCGTGAAAGGAACTGACGTTTATTGGTTTGTTAGTGTGTAATAGAAGTTTGTTTTATAATGTAAAACAATTTAGTTATTAATAAATGAGTTTATGGTTTACCTTCCGCTGTGTGTTTTTGGTATCAACGTCACAGTGACTAGAAGGCGACCTTCTGGTAGGTATGTAGTTATCTAAAAAGCGGAATGTTCTGTGTAAGGAAAGAGCGGTGTATAAATCTCTTCTAGACCAGTCGTTGTTTCCTGGGAACATATCTGTTGGATGTACTACTCTGGTTAGACGACTATCCTGTGTTACGGGTGTGACAGCCATCCTCTCTTTCTTAACATTTTCTGCTTTCAACGCTTCGATCTGGACATTTTTATGTTGAGTCAAAAAGTCAGGAGTTACAACTAACTTAAATGACTTCACCCTAACAAGAGGATGCTCTTCTTTTCGGCTTAGAGCATCTGCCACCACATTGGCTTTTCCTGGGTGATACAGAATTTCACAATCATAATCCTTTATCAGCTCTAACCATCTTCGCTGCCTCATGTTCAGATATTTTTGCTCAAAGAAATACTTTAAGCTTTTATGATCTATGTAGATTGTGCACTTAACTCCATACATATAGTGTCTCCATATTTTAAGTGCAAATACTACATCAGCCAATTCTAAATCATGGGTCGGGTAGTTAGCTTCATGGGGTTTGAGTTGTCATGAAGCATAGGCTATAACCTTGCCTCTCTGCATTAATACACACCCCAGTCCCTGATACGAAGCATCAAAGTAAACTACCAGATCCTCTGTCCCTTCCGGTAAAGATAAAACCGGAGCTTGAGTTAATTTCTCCCTTAGTTTCTAAAAAGCATTTTCTTGCTCTACTCCCCATACAAACATTGTCTCCTTTTTTGTGAGTTTTGTCAATGGGGTAGCAATCTTGGAGAAATCCTGAATAAATCTTCTATAGTAACCAGCCAAACCTAAGAAACTACGAATCTATGTAGGTATCTTTGGCAGGTTCCATTTCATTACCGTTTCTATCTTTGAATGATCTACAAGAATACCTTCTGTGTTTATCACATGACCCAAGAATTGAACTTCTCGGAGCTAAAATGCACACGTAGAGAATTTTGCATACAACTTTTATTTTCTAAGTGTTTCCAGCACTTCCTTGAGATGACATGCATGATCCCCTTCATTCTTAGAGTAAATTAGAATATCATCGATGAACACGATCACAGATCGGTCCAACATTAGTCGACAAATTCTATACATGAGATCCATAAATGCGGCAGGGGCATTAGTCAAACCAAATGACATTACTAAGAACTCATAATGTCCATATCTCGTACGGAATGATGTCTTTGGAATGTCTTCCTCTCTAACTTTTAGTTGATGATAACCCGACTTTAGTTCGATCTTGGAGAACCAATTTGCTCCTTGTAATTGATCAAACAAGTCATCGATCCTAGGTAATGGGTATTTTTTCTTGATTGTAAGCTTGTTCAGCTCTCTGTAATCTATGCACATACGCATACTACCATCTTTCTTCTTCACGAAAAGAATCAGAGCACCCCAAGGAGAGATACTCGGTCAAATGAAACCTCTTTCTAACAACTCTTGCAGTTGTGACAATAGTTCTTTCATTTCTGATGGAGCTAATCGATAAGGTGCCTTAGCTACTGGCTTAACCCCAGGAACTAAGTCAATTTGAAACTCCACTTCTCTTTCAGGAGGTATTCCTCGTATTTCTTCAGGAAATACATCTGGAAAGTTATAAACTACTGGCACATCTTTTAATTCCATAGTTTTCACTTTGGAATCAATAACATATGCCAGGTAGGCCTCATTTCCTTGACTCATAAACTTTGTGGCTTTCATCATAGAAATGATTCTAACAGATGATCTTATTTTATCACTGTGGATGTTGATCCAATTGTCGTCTGGAGTCTGCATCTGGACTGCTTTTTTGTCGCAAATGATTTGGGCATCGTTTGCTGCCAACCACTCCATTCCTATGACTACATTAAATCCTTTGAGGATCATTGGATATAACCTAATGGAAAATCTATGTCCTTCAAGATCGATGAAACAATCTTGAATGACTTCTGCCACCTTCATCGTCTTCCCAATAGCCGTTTTGACTTCAAAAGTTTCGGCTAATATTATGGTAGGTCTAGCTAAGGAAGGATAGAAATCTAAAGATACAAAACTTGTACTAGCTCCTGAGTCAAATAACATAGTAGCAGGTACATTATTAATTAGAAATGTACCTGATACTACGGCAGGCAATGCCTTTGCTTCTTTCGTTGTCAATGTGTAGGCCCTACTCTTGGCCTTTGAGGCTTCTTTCTCCTTCCCATCCTTGATTACTACAGGTGCTGAAATTTTTAAGGTTGGGCATTCTATAATTTGGTGTCCGAGTCCTCCGCACTTGTAACACCTCATTCCTGACTTACTTAGGCAATTGGTGGCTATATGCCCAGGCTTTCCACAACTGTAGCAAGTATTAGTTCCATACCTGCATTCTCCAGTGTGTAGTTTGCCATATTTGGTGCATTTTGAACCACCACTTTGTTCCTGCTTCTTTCCTCCTCCTCCACCTCCTCCATTCTTCTTGTTCTGATTTTTAGAAATGTCAGACCATTTTCTCTTTGATTCCACGGGGCGGGAACAGAAGACTTCATTGTACATTGTCAAAGCAAGTTGAACGGCAGACCGAAAAGTCTTTAAGTTTGAAGTCTTTACTAACCTCCGTATCTCGGATGGTAAACCCTGCACAAATCGCTTGATGTGTACAGATTCAGGAGTTATAAGATGGGGTACCAAACGAGCCATTCTATTAATTTTGGTAGTATATTCTCGGTGAGTCATACTACCAGCTTCTAGTCTAAGAAAATCTCTCTCGAGTTTGTCCATCTCATTATCTAGACAGAATTACTCTATCAGCAATCTTTTCATATCCTCCCAAGTCATCCGATCAATAGCTTTATCTCCCAAAGCTATGACCAAATTTTCCCACCAACATAGAGCTTGTGAAATAAACGAGTGGGCTGCATACTTAACCTTCTGGTCATCTCTGCATTCACCGATCTTGATCACTGCTTCTATCTCCCTTATCCCCTAATGAGTAACATTGGCATCCTTCGTTCCTTCAAACTTTGGAGGGTTTCTGTCTTTGAATGCCTTGTAGTACATCCCTTCTTTCCTTTCTTCCGAGGTCTTGCCTCATATGAATCATCAGATTCATAATCATAATCGAAATCATCATCATCCTCATCGTCTAGCTTGTTAGTTCTTTCTGTCTGTTGAGTCTCATCATTCTTCTTTTTATTTTCCTCTAAGCTTGTCAATAAAATTGGCAGAGCTGTGTCTAGTGCTTTGGCAACAATCAAGTCTACAAGATTTTTAAGCTGAGGATCTATCACAGGTTCTTCTACCCGTTCCTCTCTCTGTACATGTTCTATCTCAGGTTCGGTATTGGCAGTAGACCGCGTCTGACTTCTAGTAGTGGGATTAGTTCTCCCTCATCTTCTTCCTCTACCTCTACCAGCCATTTCTACAAGTGTATTGGCAGTAGACCGCGTCTAACTTCTAGATATGGAGTGTTTTCGTATTCGCATGATGGATTGATAGCTAGAACACAAGTGTATTGTAAACATTAATACCTGTGGCCACAACTAAATTAATCATTTACGCCATTTTCGGTGCTCTAGTTATCCTTCTATTATGTTCGTACTAAATACTCATACCTTTCTCTTTACCCTTGGCATCAAGATATCTTGACTGGCATTTCTACTGACATTCCTACTGTCCCTTAACCCTAGTTTAAGTCTAGATATTTGGGCAAGTATCTAAATCTCTTAAACTATAGCTCTGATACCAACTTGTGACACCCACATCCCGGTTTATCCGAGATGTCGGCCACTTGTCGGATTTACTCATGAACATATAGTAAACAGAGATCATACACAGCGGAAGACTTTAAAATATAATTTTATATCATAACTTGTTTATTGTACATTCTAGGAAAAGTACAAATACATCTATTCTAATGCCAGTTTGTCAGAGGATGCCAGATAGCCCACCAGATGCCTCTACTCTAGCCTCGTGCCTTTACTGCAAGAAGCTACATCTTTATCTGATACACATGCTTAAATATCTGTCAGCTTACGCTGGTGATTTCTTAGTGTTTAGTCAAAAATATATTTGACCTCTGTCTCATTCATAAATGGATTTATATGACACACATTCAAAACATCACATTAACTTCTTGCCCTAAACATAATACTTTAAACTTGCATATTTATCTTTTCGAGGTCACGTTAACCCCCAAGCGGTCGTCACCACTTATACATATCCTTGCACAAGGTGTCCATACTACATTCCGCAAAGGAATGCAATACATCTCTACGTCTTAAGTTGCAAGATATTATGTGGCATTTGGCCAGACGTGGCAAAATCTTTTCTTTCTTTACAGACCCATATGGTCAAAATATTTTGACATGGCAAAACATGCCAAAAACTCTCTCTCTTTCTCTCTACTCTTTATCAAGACAATAATTGTCAAGATCTCTGCTAGTCAAGGTAAAACCCTGACTCCTCTGCCATTACTTATCTGGGAACACCATGATAAGTTCAAAAACGTTTTACGTGTCAAAACAATTTCCTTTCTCAAAATCTTTACTTTTATGAAATCATGCCAACAGGCAGGTGTTCATCTCTTTCTTTATTTCTTTCTTCTTTCTTTCAAAAGTTGTCTCTATCTTAAATCCTTGTAATGGTTTCTCCAAGGTATATCAAAGAAGACAAGGCAGTTATCTCTCCAGAGTAATACCTCCAAAAGAAATGTTCCCAGGAAAGAATGATGGGTCCAGGAGGGATTTATATACCATTCTTTCCTTAGAAAGAACATTCTGTTTGTCAGATAAATACATACTGGTCGGATAGTTACCTAACCCTTCCTAGATATTTCATGAGTACTCCGTTACTTAGTTTTAAGATTTAAACATCTTTCATACATAACTTCTCGCAACATGAATGCTATCCCAAATATTTAAATCAAAGGTATATAGCATTTATGTAAACTTTTCTAACATGCATACCGGCCCAAAACATTTAAATAAAACATTTAAAAAGGGCCTTATAGAACTCACTTGTAACTTCCTTCATGTTCAGATAACCTTTACGTGCTAATGTAAACAGCACAATGACTTGGATCAATGTCCTAAGTCATTTTAACATTACTTAATCATAAGTTCCTAACTTAGTGAAAATAACCAAGTCATTAGGAACTAGTCGGAATCTTAACTCGGAACTATCTACTGCGAATTGGGGCTGAAAAACTGGAAACCGTACTTCTCTATGCGAACCAGGACTTCTGGGTATGCTTACCGAGGCTAAGTGTGTGTTTTGTATGTGTGTTTGCTGTGTGGATTGTCTTAAAACCGAGCTCTAGGTCCAACTATTTATAGGCTGGTCGTCCAACCCGTAGCAGACCACTAAGATATAGGGTGGCGGTCCGCCACCCTTTGAGGTGGCTTATTCTAGATTGGGGCACACGTAGCAGACCGCTACACTACACAATGGCGGACAACTACAGAACATTGCGGCTGGCGGACCGCTAGGGACCTAATGACGGTCTGCTACCCATGTTCCACGTGTCCAATTTCAGCGATTAGTCACCTTACACGTGGCTTCTTCTAAGTGATCCCTTGCTCCCTACGTAGCGGACCGCTAACCCTTATGGTGGCGGTCCGCCACCTGTCCATCTTTCAAAATTTTCATTTTCAGCCCTTGAACTTTAATTTAATTGTAACTTAACCCCTTATACTTTAACATAATGTCATCTAACCCCCTAGGGTTCTATCAAAGGACCACTTCAACCTTTATACTTGTATTTCCTTGAAAATTGGGGTGTTACACAGTCTCATAACGTCGGGTAACTCCTCGAGTAGCCAAGCAGCATCCATCATCCATCATCTATCCTTAACCTAACATGCGTACTAAAAGTCAGCTAACGCTAGTGAGTTTAAGTCTTTTCAATCATTTTAGGAAATGGTTTATACTTCGTTCAATCGTTCGTTAGGGTTTTAACATTCATAAGAAAATAGGGCATAACATTCGTTAATCATTTAACATTCAATTCTTTAACATTCAATATTCGTCTAAGTCATACATTAATTTGTCTAAATATGTATCATCATTATTTCCGTCCGTTTCCTTTCCTTTCGTTCATCAACCTCACGTCTCGTAAGTCGATGAGGTAACATCATCGCCCTTACGACTCATAGGACCGTAACATAATAACATTCATCGCCATTAAGACTCATAAGTTGTAACATCTAAAAATTACTCCCGATTTTAACTTTCAAAATCACGCGAAAAATAGGTCCCATAAAAACACTCTTGACAAACAACTCATTTTAAAAACAACAAAACGACAACAACATGATTTTGTTTCAAAACAACTATCCGACAACTTAAAGATAACAACAAGTTTTAGCATCAAAGAAACAATTTAATACAAGTTTAAAGACTCCCAACTGGAGTTCTAACTTCAACCGTTAACGTCCACCAAAACTAATGAGAATCCATCTGACACGAAGCGTGACCCGAGACTTTAAACCGGAGCTTTACCTACAAGGGAAACACCACAAATAACACCATTAGTAATGATACAACATTGCACAATAACCCCCAAGTGCTACACTTCCCAAATCTCCAAAAAATCCCAAATCCACCAACTGGCGTATGGGTCGGCGTACGACAGACCCTCGCTGGCGTCCCATACTCCGGTCTCAGGTCTGCACACCCAAATTTTTAGTTATCGACCTTTTCGACCCTCCCGAATCGACCCCTAGTCGTTTTAAACCACCAACAACATTTTGTAAATGTTTTAAACACCTTACATCCCTACCATACTTCTTTGTGAGGTTCTAAAGACCCCAAGACACTACAAACGACTATGTGAAGTTCATGACCTCAATTAACTTCCGTGTGAGGTTCTTAGACTTCAAATACCACAAAACGACTTGTGAAGTTCATGACCTCAAATAACTACCTTGTGAGGTTCTTAGACTTCAAACTTCTCTATATGAGGTTCTAAAGACCTCAAAAGCCGCAACACAACCTTGTGAAGTTCATGACCTCAAATAACTTTCGTGTGAGGTTCTTAGACTTCAAGCAACAACGACATTTAGTGAAGTTCAAAGACTTCAAGCTACATTGACATATGTGAGGTTCATGACCTCAATTCCACCAAGTGCATTTTACTTTGACTCTTACCACATATTAGTCAAATTACACCAAATCACCACATATTACATATTAGTTTGACTCATACCACACTAACTCAAATTACACCAATATATCACCTCTAGTTTGACTATACACCACATAAGTCAATTACACCAATATATCATATCTAGATTGACTACACACCATATAAATCAATTACACCAATATATCACATCTAGTTTAACTATACACCACATAAGTCAATTACACCAAATTACCACATTCTACTTTTTAGTTTAACTATATATCACATAGTTAACTACACCAACTTATCATATTCTACATTGTAGTTTGACTATATACCACATAGTCAGCTACTCCAATTTCAACTACATTATGCATACAAGTTTGACTTTTACCACCCAAGTCAATTTTACACCATTACACCATATAAATTTATTAACTTAATTCATCAAACAATAAGGCGAGATTCTTAGACCTCAAACACCACGCACCCACCCTTGCATATTTTCACCATATGCAATTTCCTTAATTTTCAACATACAATTAAACACATATAAGATATTTGAGCAACCAACATGTAAATCAAATATGTGTAATTACCACCACCTATCATTACTAAGTAAGTGCAAAGCACTTACCTTTAGCTAAAGACGATTCCACTTGGTCTTCAAAGCTAGCTCCCTCAAGACCTTGATTACCTAGCAATCTTGCATTTAGTAAGCATACAATCTCAACTCATTCACCACATTGAGATTCACGACACACCTATGATCTAAAGATCAACACCCTAATTTAATTTGGTTAACACAACCTCCAACACCCAATTTAACCTTTCAACCCATATTGACCCGTTTGACCATTAAAGACAAACTCCCAAATTCACCAATTCATCATTTACCAATAGAGGTCTAACACTCACCCTAGACCTTATGGATTTCTCACATTCTAAACTTGATTAATCACACCTTAATCAAGTTTCAAACATCCCCAAATAACATTCACCCATTATGACCCTTTTGGGTTTTCACCCAAGTTACACCAAAACTCCTTTTTACAATTCATCATAAAAATTGGGGCTTTATGGCTAATTGTGTGTCTTTTAACTCCCTTGACACTTAAAAAACCTCAATTTAACATTCAAACATCCTTAGATTGAAAACCCCCAAATCACCCTCAAGAACCCTAATTCTTGAATCGTCAAATTGGGTGTTTAAATCATGTAAATCATGATTCTCCAACTTCATTAACACTAGATTAAAGTTTTAGACAAGATTCAATCCAAATCATACCACTAATTTGACCCATTTAGGGTTTTCACCAAAACTCACTAAAAACTCCATTAATGGAGGTGTAGGAGATGAAGATGGAGAAGATGAACTTACAGGCATGTTAGTTGAACCTCAAACATCATCAAATCCATCATCTTTAAACTCCAATTTACATAATCTTCTTGGCTCATCCTCCCTTCTTCCCCTTGCTCTTCACGTAACACATACTAAAGAAACGTGGGTTCCTCCCCCCCTAATTCACTAAATGTAGAGATTTACTAAATTTACATTTCAGTCCCCTGAACTTTCGTTTATAACCCTTTCTTCCAAAGATACCAAAGATGCACCATTTAAAACAAACCTTCCACTTTGTTTTATTCTACTTTCACCCCTATAATATTTTTTAGGAAAATAATAATATATTTTGGATTTTGGTTCGTTACATATGTCCAAGGTCATTCCTTTCCTTTTTATCACTTTTAGAACCTGCAAGCCCCAAGTGATTCCATTCCCGGGTTACGTTAACCCCGAGTAACTGTCGTTAACCTTCCCTCGCCAGTTGACAACGGTTATACCCATTGATAGGCCATGTAGGCACTACCCCTGTTATACTTATGGCAATACGTGCCATAAGACCCAGACTTCATTCGTCAATTCCTTCGTTAAACAGATTAGACATGTAATGACTTCTTTAAAACTTTCGCCCATTTCTTTTCATAAAACGCTACATTCATTCACAAAACCCTTTTTATTCATTTAAAACCATTCATTTACATCATTCGTTTCGTAAACGTTCTTGTTTCAGACATCGTTTCCTTCGAAATCGTTCATTCGTAAACATTACATTTCATTCATCTTTTCATAAACATTCATTAAATATGCACATCACCCTAGAAACAGGTAAATAGGGATTCTTGACTCACATGTTGGTTCGTAACTTAACCTGAATCAGACGTCTAGTTGGTGCTAACTTGCCAACCGATCTACACATAAGTCAACATGCGAAATTCTATCATTAACCCTAGTGTCGCCTAGCAGTGTCACTGGAACAACGTCAGTGTCGCCAGGAATAGTGTCGCCTGATACTGACCAGTGTTGCCGGACATAGTATCCCTAGAATCTGACTGTCGCTTATCATGTAGTGTCACCAAGTGTCTTTGGCGACGCTCTCCGTGTCGCCAGGGAATGACACGTGTCCCAATCATTGGAATTTCTTGGGCACAACGCCACTCCCCCGTTTCTTCCCCGATTAGTGTCGCCACTTGAAGGTGACAACACTGCTCAGTGTCGCCTGATGAACAGAATCTCATACAGGCCCGTTTTCAACCCAAGTTCGTAACTTTTTACGTCCAATTCGTTTGTTTATCACCCATGAAGCTAGATCTGGCTTTTAAACCCCATTTTACATGTAAAAATCCTTACTTTGAGATGAAAACCCTAGTTTTACCCCCAAAACCCATTTAAACTGAAAATCAGAGGTTTTAGGTTTGATTCATAC
Source organism: Smallanthus sonchifolius (assembly GCA_023525975.1). Taxonomy (NCBI): domain Eukaryota; kingdom Viridiplantae; phylum Streptophyta; class Magnoliopsida; order Asterales; family Asteraceae; genus Smallanthus; species Smallanthus sonchifolius. Next base: position 53,475,852 of record CM042033.1, on the reverse strand, counting down.
CTCAAATCGGATGTTTCTTTGTGTATTCTTCTTCACACACACTAGAGCAACCTCTTGAAGCATATCTTCAAGCTTTTTTATGAGTTTCTTGACTTTCTCTCTCTATGAATTTGGGGTGATGAAGGTGATGGTGGCTGGCTAAGGCAGCCCTTAAAGGTTTTAAACCCTTCACCCTCGACTCCAATGGGCCTAAGTCCATTTCCTCTTCCTTTTCCGTTTTCTTTCTTTCCTTCGGCCCATCCCTCGGCCCCTTAAACGAGTCGGGTTTTCAGGATGTTACATACTTTGACTATTTTGGTGATTTTATGTAAACGATTGGTGTGTTATGTTGGTTTTCTTATTATATAAACTTGTTCTAATAATTGAATGAATGCTTTTATCTATCTTATGACCTGTTTACTTCTGATTTTTTATGGTCGATGCTTTAACGAGTGCTTCCATTCTTAGGGTTGACTTTTAAGTTTGACTTTCTAAGGCAATTGACCATTAACGTGACAGTTGATTTAGAATCATCTTTATCACTCTGGAAGCTAGCATCAATATAACACCTTATAGTGACTCTTCATGTCCTCCATATATCAAGAACTCCTTTGTCCTTCTCAAGTACTTGAGAATGTTCTTAACAACTCTCCAATGGCTTTCACTCGGGTTTATACCTTCTTATCATGCTCAAAGCATAAGACACATCATTTCTGGTGCATAATACATGATGGAACCGATCACCGAAGCAGAAGGAACTCCTTCCATATGTCTGATCTCTTGGTCCGTGGAAGGACACTAAGACTTATCAAAGATCGTTCATGTGTCGGTACAACTCCTTTCTTAGAGTTTTGCATGAAAAAGCGTTTGAGAACTTTATCAATGCATGCACTCTGGCTTAACCCTAGTAGTCGCTTAGATCTATCTCTATAGATCTTTATTTCAAGAATATAGGCGGCTTCACCCAAATCATGCAATGTTGGTGGGGTTCCGCATCAGATGGGTCTTATGAGGTGTCACCTTGTTGGACATATTCACCATCATTGTAAAGAACATTGGTGTGAACTTACCGGAAAAACCTTTAGATTTTATCTTCATATTGTTAAAAACTCTTTGAGTGAGATTTCATGACATAAATAAACTCGTTTTTACGGAGATTTTTAATCTCACCATCAAAGATTGTTTGTAAAACTCTGGGATACATTAAAAAAAATTATATTTTGAATCTTCTATGTTATACCTCAATCATTCCAAAACAAGAGCAGAGAAGTTGTTCTTCCTCAACAATCCATGAGGTGCACAAGCAAGCCCGAATGGAACTTGGTCCCATTATGTCCTCTTTTGTGAAATACATAGTTTTAGCACATGAAACAAGAACCTCCAGTCGTAGAATACCTACCCTTTCTTGATGGTAGTCTAAGTTGAGTCTCCTTCATATAGCATATCTAGGAAAGTCTTCATAACTCGTTTCTCTGGGAATGTAATTTTGCCTTCTGCATTTTGGTTACTTTTGTGTTCCAGAATTATGAAATGCGGGGAATGTAAATGGTAGAGTCAATCGTTAGAGCAAATGCAATGTTAGATTTATTCAAGAAGTCGATTATTTGATAAAAATCCCCATTACTCGCTGGTTGCTAGAGAAATGCACATACGTTAAAGAAATACTAGTCAAATGTAGTGCCAATTTACATCACCCAACAGTAGTACAAGCACAAAAATCCTTTTTGTTACAACCCAGTAATGTACAAGCTAGCTGCAAAAACAATATCCCGTTTGATTGCATTTGAAGCGACTTCCATTTTCTTGTATAACGCCGAGTTACCCATGATTGCTGCAGCATTTCTGAATTCACGACATGTTTCATCCAGCCGCACAATTGTCCTTACTATAAGCCCTTCAGGGACATCCGTGAGTTCACATATATCTGCAAATGGCGTTCCCTGTCCAACCAAAAACATTCATCTAGGTCTAACTTTTTCTTTTCCTTTTCAACTTTTTTTTCTTGTGTGCAGGGGTGTAAACGAGCCTAGCCCAGCCCGAGCTCAGCTCATTTAACTTAAGAGAGCTCGAGCTTGAGCTTAACTTGTTTAGAGCTCTATTTCTAAAGCTCGAGATTCACTCAATTTATATACATTATTACTTATTATTTAATTAATATAATTTTCATATATAACATAATATATACTAGTTAATTATATTTATCATAATTTTATATATAATAATAATAATATTACACAGATATATATTTAATACATTAAATAAAAATTATTCGCGAATCTGCTCGAGCCCAATACGTGAAGCTCGGTCTCGAGTTCGTTTATTAAATGAGTCCCAATATAAGCTCAAGCTCGTTTAAGCTTGGCTAGATTCAAGTTTTTAGCAAGCCAATCTCAAGTAGCTTACGACATGCTCAGCTCGTTTACACCCCGATGTGTGTGTGAGAGAAGAGAGAGAGAGAACCTTTGCCCACTCATAAACGACCTCAACAAGTCCAAACTTGAGATTTTCCCGAGCATACTCCTCAGGCTCGATTTGTATTTTGAAATGTCCTTGAAGCTCCCCAAGTTTGATGGCGGTGTTGTACAATCTACTCACAATGAAAATTATATGATCCGGTAGAAACTCAAAAGTATGAAATATCTCTAAGAAAAAAATATATAAAAATATAAGAGACCTTTGTTTGGCTTGTGCAAGTCTGGGGGTGAGTGAAGGTTCAGAAGCATTCCTCTGCTGAAAGACAAAAGCTGACATCAAGGCCACAGCTTCTTCTGGTTCCAAGTCATCCAACTGATTCTCAAATAAGCATTCCGTACATATCAATTCTTCTCCTGAGTTCATCTCACAAGCAACCCTCCCTTTAATCTGTACCACAATATCGCTATCTATACACCCGAGCTCCTTCAACACATCAATCTGCATTCCAAAAATCAATATCAATAATATTGTAAACTGGTATTGTATTAATGAAAGTTGTTGAAATACAAGAGGGGACTCCTCTATATATAGAGGATGAAACCCAAAGGCCCATGGGCCAGACCTAAATGGGCTATTACAAATGGGCCCTAACTATTACTATTATAAAAAATATAAAATAATGCATGACAGAAAGAAAAAAGATGGCGTCACTACATACACGACCCTGAAAAACAGGCATCTGTTGAAGTGCTTCATCGGACATTTGAAATTTGAGCATATCAACTTCGTCTTTGTACTTTTTAATTTCTCTAGCTACTTTGATGTGTTCCTCCAACTTAATACAATTATGACACTTGTTCTGTGACATTTTTGCCAATAAATTGTTCCATTTGTAGTAAGCTTCCACTAAATTCACATCTTTCAGCTTCAAATCTGACATACAAATCCATTCACACAAAATCAGTAACTCAAAGCAACATGTACCGAAAAAAAAATTCATTATTTTCAGTTAATTCTTATTTTAGACTTTGTACTATGAGAAATATACCTCTAACTGGATCAAGGGCTGGAGGGTACTTATTTCCATTAACTTTTTGATTTAATAGACTAAGAACGGTCTTAGAATAAGCTGCGGTGCTGTCATCTTCTAGAAGCCCAACTTGATCAATCTTGATTTTCACATTGCATATAGACAAGAATTCTTTAGTGTCGATTTCTCTGACTTCATAATTAGCCCCGGCAGCAGTACCGTGATGGGGAAGTTTGATTTTAACAGCACCTGATCCCTTACGTGCAGTGGCAGAAGAGTAATAATCATCATCGATACCACGTTTTGATTTTGGCATTAATATCTGAAAACCCGCACTTGTTTTCTTTTGTGGGTCATCACTACTTTGTAATGTTGATGGTAAAGATGGTGTAAGCACCATAACAATATATTGTTTATTAACAGAAGTAGGTGCCTTTAAGATGACCCCGAGTAAGTGGTCCTGGCCCTGCAATTACAAGATTTCTGTAAGCATAAAAATTGTCAGCAGTTCATATCTTATGTTATCAAGCAGGTTAAAACGGGTTCAGGTCAAATTGGGTTGGGTTTACCCACCAATTCTTCCATTGTCGTTTTTTTATTTAATATTCGTTGTGATTACAGAAAATATAACTAAAACAAATGATGCAATTTGTTTAAGTAAAGCAATTAAGGAGTTGCAGCTCAATGAACCGATAGGTTATAATAACTTGTATTTAGTTTTGTGTTAATTAAAAGTGAATACAAGAGAGCTCATTATAAAGAGCTGAAAGTTACAGTTTAGACCCTCTAGAATAACAAACATTTATTTAGTCTAACATTCCCCCGCAAAGTTGAGGCCTGGAAGCGACCTGCAACTTGGACCTTAAAAACATAAAGCGCTGAGAAGGTAGAGGCTTGGTGAAGACATCTGCAACCTGATCACTTGTAGAAATAAACTGAACATTTAGTTTTCTTTGAGCCACTTGTTCACGGACAAAATGAAAGTCAACCTCAATGTGTTTTGTTTGAGCATGGAAAACAGGATTGGCAGAGAGGTAGGTGGCCCCCAGATTGTCACACCAAAGGATGGGAGACTATTTGACTGGAAATCCAAGTTCATGAAGTAGCGATTTTAACCAAATCAATTCAGCCACAGTATCAGCAAGAGCCTTATATTCAGACTCAGTTGAAGATCTTGAGATGGTTCGTTGTTTACGAGCTGACCAAGAGACGAGATTCGATCCAAGATAGATGGCAAACCCTCCCGTGGATCGACGGTCAACAGGGCAGCCCGCCCAATCAGAATCAGAAAAAGCTTGAATCTTGGAATGCTATGTGTGACGGAGAACAAGACCTAAATTAGTGGTCCCTTTTAAGTATCGCATAATGCGTTTAACATCCGACCAATGATTCTCTGTGGGGGCATTCATGAACTGACACACACGGTTGACAGCAAAGGCAATATCCGGGCGAGAGAGAGTGGCATATTGTAAAGCTCCAACAGCTTGGCGATACCGCACAGGGTCGGAAAGAGGACTGTCATCAATAGTCAATACTTGAGAAGAACTCATAGGAGAGGATACTGGTTTGTAATCTGAGAGACCAGATAGTTGAAGGATGTCCACAAAATACTCCCGCTGGGACAAGATAAGATCTTTGTTATGGTGAATGACTTCGATACCCAAAAAAAAATGAAGCCTGCCGAGATCCTTGATGGCAAAGGTAGAGCTGAGCTGGCTAAAGATGTTGTCGATGGCAGTCGGGTTGTTGCCAGCGATGATAACGTCGTCAACGTATAAAAGAACATAAGCAAGAGTGCCATGGTGGTTCATAATGAATAAGGAACGATCCGTCTTTGAGTTCCGAAAACCAAGCTGGTAAAGAGCAGCAGATAACCGATGGAACCATGCCCGTGGGGCTTGCTTGAGCCCGTAAAGGGACTTATGAAGAAGGCACACATGATCCGGTTTGTTTGGATCTGTAAATCCGGGTGGTTGCTTCATATAAATGGTTTCAGTCAAATCACCAAGCAGGAAGGCATTTTGGACATCTAGTTGGCGAAGAGACCAAGCTTTTGTCACAGCAAGGGACAGAAGAACCCGGATCGTTGTGGCTTTGACAACGGGACTGAAGGTCTCATGATAGTCTACACCAGGCTGTTGAGTGAACCCTTTTGCAACAAGGCGTGCTTTATGCCTGGTAATCATGCCGTGGGGATCCGTCTTTAACCTGTAAACCCACTTGCAGTCAACAATATTAGTATTAGGGACATAGGGAACCAAGGACCATGTTCCATTCTTACAAAGTGCTTCAAACTCCTCGGTAATGGCAAGACGCCACTCCGGGGATTTGTTGGCGACGGTAAAAGAGGTGGGTTCGGTGGGAGGTGAGGATGATGTGGCTGTGTAGGCATTATAGGGGGTAGGGCGTTTAGGATTTTGGCGAAGGTGAGATGGACGAGGCCGTGGAGGTGGCGGAGGTGGGGTAGGAATGTTTGGCGAAGAGGAACTAGAGGCAGAGGAAGGTGAGACAGGTGGGGATGAGGAGGACGTGGAGTGTGAGGAAGTAGACGGCTGTGGTGATGATGGTGCAGAGGTAGGGGTGGTAAAGGAAGGGTCAGCGTGGAGAGAGGTATTTAGTGGAGTAGGAGTGGTGGGTGGAATGGGGTCGGGAAAAGTGGACACATATGGAGAGGTAGGGTTAGCGGGTGATGGGTATGTTGGGGAAATGGGGATGTGAAATGGGAAGATTGTTTCATTGAACCATTGCAGGGTCAAAACAACGATAACCGTAATGGTGAGGACTGTAACCAAGGAAAACACTAAAGGTGGATCAAAAATCCATTTTGTGACGGTTATACGGACGTAGGTAAGGAAAGCATTGACACCCAAAGGCACGGAGGAACGAGTAATCGGGTTTATGATTGAAAATGTATTGAAAAGGTGATATATTGGAGGAGGTTATGGATGGAAGGCGATTTATAAGAAAAACAGCAATTTCGAATGCAAAGTGCCAGAATCGGTGTGGGAGGGAAGAGTGGGCAAGGAGGGCAAGCCCTGTTTCCACAACATGACGATTACGACGTTCAACAAACCCATTTTGTTCACTAGTGTATGGACAGGAGCGACGATGGATTATACCAAGTTTGTTGAAGAAAGGAGAAAGGTTACGACCCCCCCCCCCACAATCAGTTTGTACACTTTTTATTTTAGTGTTGATCTGACGTTCAACCATGGTAACAAAGCCAGTAAAGGTGGTGAAAATGTCTTATTTCTGGACTAGCGGATAATACCACATAAAACGGGAGTGGTGATCCACACATAACAAAAAGAAACGGTGTCCATCAAGAGACACAGTAGGGGAAGGTCCCCACACATCACAGTAGATTAAGTCCAAAACATTATGACTTTGAAATGTAGATTTATGTAAAGTAAGTTTGGAGGATTTTCCCATTTGACAAGCATTACATAAAGAGGAACATAATTTAGAAGAAACAGGTAAGGAATTATTTGAAACGAGCATATGAAAAACTCGTTCATGAGGGTGTCCGAGACGTTGATGCCAAATGGTAGATGAGGCTTTATTTGCTGTGAAGAGTTGCTTGGGAATAGGCTTGAGTTGTGGAAGGCGAAACGAGTAGAGGCCATTATCACTTGGACCCATGAGTAGGGTAGTGTGTGAAGACTCGTCCTTAACAGCAAAAAAGGAAGAGTGAAACTCAAAATAAACATCATTATCTAAGCAAAATTGTTTAACAGATAATAAGTTCTTTTGAATATCAGGTACATGAAGGATATTAGACATTTTAAAGGTTTTGTTAGGTGAGAAAAATTTGGAAGAACCAATGTGTAAAATGGGTAAGGGCGTACCGTCACCAACGTGGAGTGAATCAATACCTGAATAAACCTCAGAGTTGTCAAGATTTGTTAAGTCAGGGGTTACATGGCCATTAGCACCTGTGTCTGGGAACCAGGTTGTTCCAGAAGTAGAGCCAGTTTTTGAAAAGGAGGCAAAGTTTGCCTGAGGAGCAGCCCAAGTTGTAACATGAGAGTGGTTGGGGCACTGGGACGGTAGGTGACCAATGCCACAACGATTACAGTGACCATATACCATGTTCTGTGCCATGTTCTGTGTGGAGGCCCACGCAAATTGACGTGGGGCAGCAGCCCTAGTATTATCACGTCCCCTAGTAGTACCACGGTAGGACCCTCTATAGTTTCCCCGACAAGTGTTTCTGTTTTGCCCAGTTCGAGATGCATAAAGTGTGAAACGGGTCAATTCCAACCCGATTGAGCTTGGGTCGGTGAAAGAATCAGGAAGGAGTCGGTGATTTCTGTAGGGGCGGTGGAGGAAATCAGATTGTCCTATAAGTTAGGAATTTATCCTATAATTTAGGGATTTGCTTTTATTATTAATTTGTTTAGTATTTGAGTCAAATTAGAATTCCTAGTAGCAGTAGGAAAGTTGTTTATTAAATAGCCGAGAGTTTTTCTTGTAAGTTGTTAAGTTTTCAATTAATAAAACTTAGAGTCGATCAAGTTGATCAACATCGTGAGTCGAGAGTTGTGTTTTCTGATCTCCCAGTTTAACAAACTGGTATCAGAGCTTGGATTTCAGTGGCGGTATAGGAGGCTCCGATCAGGTTAAAGAACGAAGGCAGGAAGAGACGATCAACAAGAGTTGATCATCAGAAGTCCTCGAAGAAAGAACCGGTTGAGAGTAGAATCCGTCAAGAATGGCAGATTTCCAAACAGTTGGAGGAATCAAGAAACTGAATAACAATAATTATAACACCTGGTCGACATGTATAATGTCGTATCTTCAAGGTCAGGATCTCTGGGAGGTGGTGAATGGTGCTGACACTTTAGAACCAAGAATAGACACAAACGGAGCAATTCATAAGTGGAGAGTGAAGAAAGGAAAAGCCATGTTCATTCTGAAGACAACGGTAGAAGAAGAGATTCTGGAATACTTCAGAGACCTAGATAATCCTAAAGGTGTATGGGATGTCTTGGCCAAACTGTTTTCCAAAAAGAATGACACGCGGCTGCAGGTTCTTGAAGGCGAGCTAATGTCAACATCCCAACGAGATCTCTCAATCACCCAATACTTCCAGAAGGTCAAGACAATCTGCAGGGAGATAGGAGAACTTGATCAAGATTCCCGGATCAGTGAAGCACGTCTAAAGAGGATCATGATACACGGTTTAAAACCAGAGTATAGGGGGTTCATAACAGCCATACAAGGCTGGCCCACCCAACCAACTCTGGTTGAACTAGAAAATCTCTTAACAGGACAGGAAGCCTTAGCCAAACAGTTAGCTGATACGTCTATCAAAACTGAAAGCAGTGATCAGGCGCTATATGCAGGTAGGGCTCACGGGAAAGGAAAGTTTGACAAGTCCGGGTACCGTGGTAAAGAACGAAAACAGGGATGGAAACCAAAGCCCTCACATGAGAAGGAGGAGCACTCAGAAGGGTCTAAAAACAAACCCAGGTCAAACAAACCTTTTCCATATAAGTGTTACAAATGTGGAAAAAGAGGACACATGGCCAAAGACTGCCGATCTGGGGTGAATGAAGAAGGTAATGCAGCTGAAGTCGAAGAAGGTTGGGAAGCACAAGCAAACGTCGCACAAGATCAGGAAGAATATGCACTTACAACCAAAGACGAGAACCAAACAAACAACCTAGACGAATGGATTGTTGATAGGTTGGCTGATCGGGTTTAATTGGTAGCCAAATTGAGTGTCCAGTTGCTGAAACTGTGTAAGAAAGGGTGTAGGATTAGGAAGGGTACCTGTGGTGGCAGCAAAGACCTGAGCAGGGGCTCCCGAGAGATCAAAAAGGGACTTGTGCAGCATAAAATCATTATCCGAAGCAGCTGAAGTTTCAAGGTAAATTCCCGGGAGGCAGTGTTTGGTGCATAGGCACGTTCCAGTGAAAGCCAAAGATCCCGAGATGTTGCTCCTTGTACATGTTGAAAGGAGGCCTCGGAGATAGTGGACAGAATAAGCATGTGAATATGCGCATCATTGGCAATCCACCAAAGGTAATTAGAGTTGTCGGTGGTGGAGGCTTCTCCATCTTTTGAAGGTTTGATCAGGATTGTCGGGTCTGGACAGGGAATCGTCCGAGTGACATAATTAAACAGGTTGTTGGTTATAAGGAAGGGTTCAAGCATGGCTTTCCAATACCCATAGTTTGTGGGGTGAAGGGGAATTTGTGGCTGTTATGGCCTGTTTTCTCAGTAGAGGAGAAGGCTGGTAGGGCTGCCATGAAATTGATCGGAAAAAAAAGAAGGGATGATCGGAGATGGAGATGGTTGGGATACCCTAGGTTGTGATACCACAATGAACCGATAGGTTGTAATAACTTGTATTTAGTTTTGTGTTAATTAAAAGTGAATACCAGAGAGCTCATTATAAAGAGCTGAAAGTTACAGTTTAGACCCTCTAGAATAACAAACATTTATTTAGTCTAACACAGCTTATAACCACTTTGCCTTACTTTTAAAATAGGTTGACATGTTTCTTTCTTACCTTATCTCTATAGTTTTATTCATTTTACAAGATATCAATAATCTATATCTATACTATCTAATAAATAAAGGTTTTTCATCCCATGTGTCGCCTCCATATTCATTCTCGTCATTTTTTAATAATAATATATTTTTAAAGAAAATACTAATTATACTAATAAAACATTTATTTTAAATCATCTCTTATTATAAGAAACTTTGAAATCTAATTATGTAACTTTTATTTTCAATTAAATAGTAAATAAAAGTCAAATTACATTAATTAAAGTATTTTCGAAACCCAGTTATATATTAATTTTTACATATTTTGAATTTTGTTTTCTGTCCTCTTAATATATGCAATACATTTTTACACTTGTAAAATATACATAAAGATTTAAGAATTTTATGTATTAATTTTTTTCACCCCGTGTGTAATACACGAGTTCTAAGCTAGTATAAATAGATAGAGAGAAAGAGAGGAGGGTTCCAAAGAAAACCGCATAGTTATGCGAAAAATTGAAAAAACCAACCAAACCAATAACATAATTTATATATTATTATTTTTTCTTTTAGTTATCAAAAGGGTATCTAAGTATCTATTACATATATGATGAACATAAATGCAAGAATGAGGAGTCTTACGTATACGTAACCTAATATGTTACGTATACGTAACACTAAGTCGAATGAGAAGTTTTTACGTATTCGTAACACTATGGATTACGTATATGTAAGACTGTTACGGTTTTCATTTGATCCATACCCCTATAAATATATATATATATATATATATATATATCTCTGCGTGCGTGCATGTAGGGATCAAATAATTTATAAATTATTATATTATTGGTTGGTTTTCTATAGTTTTCACATAACTATGTGGTTTTCTCTAGAACCCTCCCATATATAGATACACACACACACATATATATATAGGGGGATGTTCAAATAAGAAGTGGTTTTTTGCTAATAAACCTAAGAAATGACAAAAACCTTAAGAAACGATATCAAACGAATTCCGATTGAGCTCATTTCAGCGGCATTGGAACCGTCTCGTCGAACTCTACCATCTTAGCTTTTAAGGTTTAGACTTTAGTGTTTTAGCCTTAGGGTTTAGCTTTTAGGGTTTTTTTGGGGGGTGGGGGGCTTTAGGTTTTTGGGGGTGGGGGTGGTGGTTTTAGGCTTTTTGGGTGGGGTTGGAAGGGGGGTTTAGATTTTTTGGGGTGCGGGTGGAAGGAGGTTTAGGTTTTTGGGGGCGGGTTAGGGTTCGATGAGACGGTTCCAACGTCGCTGGAATGAGCTCAATCGGAGTTCGTTTGACCACTTCTTAGGATTTCTTAGCAAAAAACCACTTCTTAGTGGAACCGTCCCCTATAAGAAGTGGTTTATCGCTAAGAATTCCTAAGAAGTGGGTCAAACGAACGCCGATTGAGCTCATTCCAGCGGCGTTGGAACCGTCTCATCAAACCCTAACCCGCCCCCAAAAACCTAAACCTCCCTCCACCCGCGCCCCCAAAAACCTAAACCCCCCCTCAAACCCCACCCCGCCCCGAAAAGCCTAAAACCACCACCCCCCAATACCTAAACCCCCCCACCCCACCCCCACCCCCAACCCCAAAAACCTAAACCCACCACCCCTAAAAAAAACCTAAACCATAAAATCTAAACCCAAAAAGCTAAACCCAAAGGCTAAACCATAACACTAAAACTCTAAAATTCAAACGTAAAATCTAAACCCTAAAATCTAAGATGGTAGAGTTCGACGAGACGGTTCCAACGCCGCTGAAATTAGCTCAATCGGAGTTCGTTTGATATCGTTTCTTAAGGTTTTTGTCATTTCTTAGCTAAAAACTACTTCTTATTTGATCCTCCCCCTATATATATATAGGAGACGGTTCCACTAAGAAGTGGTTTTTCGCTAATAAATCCTAAGAAGTGGGTCAAACGAACTCCGATTGAGCTCATTCCATGCGTTGGAACCGTCTCATCGAACCCTAACCCGGACCCAGAAACCTAAACCCCCCTCCACCCGCACCGAAAAGCCTAAAACCACCACCCCCACCCCCCAAAAACCTAAACACCCCCACCCACCCCCCCCAAAAAAAACCTAAACCCACCCCCACCCCCACCCCAAAAAAAAACCTAAACCCTAAAGGCTAAACCATAAGGCTAAAACCCTAAAATTCAAACGTAAAATCTAAACCTTAAAAGCTAAGATGGTAGAGTTCGACGAGACAGTTCCAACGCCGTTGAAACTAGCTCAATCGGAATTCGTTTGATATCGTTTCTTAAGGTTTTTGTCGTTTCTTAGATTTCTTAGCAAAAAACTAATTTTTATTTGATCATCCCCTATATATATATATAGGGTTAGGAAAAAAAAATTCACTATCTTTATTATTAAAATATAACATAAAAAATGATTTATCTCTTCAATTAATTCATCCGTTCTCTCTAAATTATCCTAAAAAAAATTATATACATGTGTAAATGGTAAACACTTAGACATGTTTAAGTGGTAAACTTACACAAGTGTATATTTTTTTTAATATATGAAGACATGTAAATTTACATATATAAATTCACTTTTTATGTTGTATTCTAACAATAAAAAAAGTAAAAAAAAAATGGTTTTGATTGGATTTTTGACGAGTTCTTGCCAGTTCTCCAAATATTTAGGAGTTCTCAAATGATCATGGATCATTTGAGAACTCCTAAATATTTTGAGAACTGGCGAGAACTCGTCAAAAATCCAATCAAAACCATTTTTTTTGTTTTTACTATTTTTATTGTTAGAATACAACATAAAAAAATGAATTTGTCTTCATATATTAAAAAAAAATATACACTTGTGTAAGTTTACCACTTACACATGCGTAAGTGTTTACCATTTACACATGTATATAAATTTTTTTAAGGATAATTTAGAGAGAACAGATGAATTAATTGAAGAGATAGATCATTTTTTATGTTATATTTTAATAATATAGTGAAAATAAAAAAAAATGTTTTTAATTGGTTTTTTGACGAGTTCTCAAGTATTTATGAGTTCTCAAGTGGAGGTTCAAATAAGAAGTGCAATTTGGCTAAGAAGCCTAAGAAGCAATCTCATCCATTCAATTGGATGATCAAGGGTAGAGATTTAAGTATAAAAAAAGTAAGGGGTGTAAGGGTATTTAAGTAATAGCCACTTTTGTTTACTTTTTTCAATTTCCCCAATTTTTTTAAACGTTCATAACTTTTTCATAGGACATTATTTTTTTTTTAAATTACACCATAAAATCGAGCGTTTTTTTATCTTTAATTTGAGTATAGTATTGCTATATTTTTTTGTAAAAACAAAATCGACACTTAATGAAAATGTGTTACTTTACGTAAATGTGCTAGTTTCTTAAAAATTTGCTCGTTTCTGGTAAAACAACACAATTTACGTAAATGTGCTGGTTTCTTTAATTTGTGCTACTTTTAGTCAATTATTATGTGCCTAATTTGGTAGCATTTTTTAAAAATAAAAATTTAAAGCATCCATACACCAACAAAACGGTTCAATGGTAGGTAACAAAAAGCTTATGTGTCAAAATGTTGTTTTGTGCTGGATTGATATACTAGTTTTGTTGTGCTGGTTTTGTTTGTGCTTGGTTAGCTAAGAAGAGAAAGTTACACAATTAACCGTGTTGTTTTGTTGTTTTATAGTAAAACAACACAAATAATTGTTATGTTCGGTGTTGTTTTATGATAAAGCAGCACAGTTAATTGTGCTGTTTTACAATGCAGAACAATTAATTGTACTGTTTTACTAGAAACCAGCACATTTACGTAAAGTAGCACAATTTCATTAAGTGTCGATTTTGTTTTAAAAAAAAATATAGCAATACTATACTTGAATTAAAGGTAAAAAAACGCTCGATTTTATGGTGTAATTTTTTTTTTAAAAATAAGGTCGTATGAAAAAGTTATGTACGTTTAAAAAAAGTGGGGGTATTTGAAAAAAGTCAACAATTGTGAGTTTTCCAAGAATGCCCCTTCATCCCTTATTTTTCCTACACTTAAATCTCTACCATTGATCATCCAATTGAATGGATGAGATTGCTTCTTAGACTTCTTAGACTTCTTAGCCAAATTGCACTTCTTAGGGGAACCATCCCCTATATATATATATACACTGTAAATACACAAATGGTCCCTGTGGGTATCTATAATTTCCTGAAAACGATCTCGAAGTATCAGAAACTACACAAATGATCCCTATGTTTTAAACCTCACTCTTTCAGACCCTATACTGGATGAAGGTTTAACACACCTGTTTGATTTTAGAAAATGACCATTTTACCCTTTTCTTAAATTATAAATATGGTCAATTGCACATTAAAGGAAACAGTTTCCATATAAGAAAACATACTCCAAAATCAACGTTTAAGGGCCTATGTTATAAGTTAACCCAATTTCACATAAGTGGCCTGAAATTGCCACCACTAGTCATTAGAAAAAAAAGTGTTTATGAAGTAAGATAATAATGATTATGAAAAACAACTCACAGATTGGGATCTGACAACCACGACTCTTCCTGGCATAAGAAAAGGCTGAGAAACTGAAGACTGCAAGACTGTCTCGGTGATGTGATTGCTATACATCTCAGCCTCCAAGTACCACTCGTAGTATTCCTCAATTGCTGGCTCACCTTTTATACACCTACCCATAAACAATTATTTTTTCTTTACTGAATAACTCAAATCATAATAACTAAACTCGAAACATGTTGAACAAACACTATTAATCCTCACAATCCTACTAGCTTCTAAATGTGGCAATTTCGATTCATTTACTTATGCACGAGTCGGTTCAGGTTATATATTTTAACTTTAACAGAAAAATGAAAATTAGCTAAAAAGGAGACGGACCAAAAGTGTATTTTTAAGCATACAACCTCCTAAATTATTTTATTTGAAACGAGATTACTACTGAATTAATATGAACTTTGAAATAATATTTGACACGCTAATTACTTTATTTTGATCATGACCAAAGAGTTACCCGATTTGAGACCCCAACATAGAAGAAAGCTATATGCAATTATGCATGCATAAAGAATTGTAATAAACATATGAACACGAAGATGAGCAATCCAGAATAAATTTACTCAATAGTTTTTGTAGGCTGAGCAAGCTTTCGCATCAACAATTGCTGTTGCTCTGGTAGTTTTTTCTGAGCATGAAATTCAGCAAAACTTCTTTTCAGCATGTCCTCCACCTAAAGTTTTTGCCCAATATTAGACTAACTTTTTAGGATCAAAAACATAAAACCCTTCCTACATTTTTAATCGTTGAACATGCTTATAAGTATGGGAGTGTTCATATGTGCGTTTTCAAGATAGTTATTGTGTCTTGGAGAATCAAAGCATAGAATCGGTTGTTTAAACCTATGGATAGATAATATTAAATTGTTATTAACATCATACAAATATGGTGGTGTTTGGATTTGTGTTTTGAAACTGGCTATCTGATTTTTGCGACTTGAATTCGCAATAATCATTTTTTGAAGTTTGCATAAACTGATACTGTTTCTGATTAATTAGGGGCACAATAAGTTTAAGATATCTAGGGCCTAGGGGTAAATTTACCTATCACCCCTTTGTTTAACCTTATTTGAAACAACATCATTCATATATTAAACGAAACGTCTCTTTGTCACATAAATGTCCTTTTTGGTAAATCTATCTATTTAAATGTTTGCTAAAGCACTCAAACATTTTATTATCCACATAATAGAACTTCAAATGGGATAAGCACATCAAAACAGTGTCTTTTGATTCTGATTGTTCAAAAACACATAATCTCTTTCAAAACATGCATTCAAACACCACCTATAGCAAAATA
Organism: Smallanthus sonchifolius; assembly: GCA_023525975.1. Taxonomy (NCBI): domain Eukaryota; kingdom Viridiplantae; phylum Streptophyta; class Magnoliopsida; order Asterales; family Asteraceae; genus Smallanthus; species Smallanthus sonchifolius. The sequence continues at coordinate 53,460,054 of CM042033.1, read as the reverse complement.
AGTGTCTCTATTTAACAAACTATAAAATGAAACCAGCAACTTTTTTTGATTCAAAAAAATGATTGTGTGTACCTTTAATTCTTCAACACGAAGGAGATGCATAATCATGATATAGGTCAAGCGAAACTGAGATTCAAGCCTGGTTGCACTGCCGGTTATAAGATTCTTCAAATCAGCCTCATCTGGAATATCATCACGACACATGACAAGAACACTGCCAATCTTATCAAGTCCTCTCCTACCAGCACGCCCTGCCATCTGTGTGTATTCTCCTGCTAACAACTGTCTAAATTCTTTTCCATCAAACTTCCTTACACTATCAAATACAACCTGCCACCATTAATAAAGCCTTCAATGCCCAATAGACTAATAAATAAATATAAAAAAACAACTACTATAATGACTTACCGTTCTAGCTGGGGCATTAACCCCCATTGCAAATGTCTCGGTTGAAAATAAAATCTGCAGAATTAATAATACAGGCAGTTAGTAAACAAAGGCTAATGGAAGAAACTTCAAAGAACAAATTTATCATTCCTAATAATATTATGCTAAGAAAAAAAATATAAAAAAATAACAAAAAACTAAAAGAATAACTTGCCTTAATAACGCCACGACAGAAAAGCATTTCGACTACTTCCTTGACTATTGGAAGTAGACCAGCATGATGTACACCAATCCCTCTGTGAAGAAGACCTTGGACTCTGACAATCTATTGTGCATTAACAAAAATACACCTTTAATTCTACAACATCTCGCATACCTAAAACTCACGAATAGTAGAACCAATTCAAGCAGTTTGGTACAGGTTTGGTCCCATTTTCAAACTGTTGACTGGGTTCTGAACCAAAGACATGATTGGTTTTTTATTTAATTTGAAAGATATGAAGGCAAAACAGTGCTGTTTCAAGTTTGGAAAATTAAAATAAACAGTTTGGTTCCAGTTTTGAACAAGAGAACGGATTGTTGAGAAACTGTTGAACACAGAAGCAAACTGAACATAGCCGGTTGCGGTCTGGTCTTGGTTCAGTTCCTGAGTTTTGGTCAACCCTAACTGCATACATTTGTTGTCAAAATTGAGTCACATATATATTTAATATGGTTACCTGCGGAAGGTTCCTATCAGATCCCTTTAGACGAGAAAATGCTTTGTCACAGAAAATACGAATCTCGCTTTTTTCAGACCGACTTGTGAGGTCGGTTTCACGCAGATTATCAGCAGATTTATCACACCGGTTCTTTGAGAAACAAAATATCACCACCTATAAAAGCAAGCAAGATCTTTGTAATTCAAAAGTATTTGTTTGGTTAACAGAAATGAAATTATATTGCAAGTAAAGAAACATTGTTACATACAGGTAAAAGGGATGTCTTTGACAGCTTCTTAATAAGAGACAACCAGACAGATTTTTCAGAAATTCTCGAGCCCCAATTGTTATTTCCTTGGTTGGCCCGTCCCGTACCAACAAAGTTCTGGGGACCGGTTTGTTTGTTTGGTTTGCCCCTCGCAAAACTAGTGTTGGGTTTTTGAGTATGAGGTGCTGCACGTGATCCGGAACCACCAACACCTGTGGTCAGAGTTTTTCTCTTATGGGCATCTTTAGTAGCTCTCAACCCCTGGGATATAAATTTCTCCTGTTCACAGATTTTGTAGACTTCTCCAGAATAAAATAGGCAGTGCTCTAATGGGACTGGCCTCTTTGTAGTCCTGTCAAAAGTAAATAACTAGATTATCCGATAGATAAGTACATTTGTAGGGGTGTGCAAGAAAGAAAAATAAGAGAGTAAATGGATACAGAAAGCAAAAGTTTGAACTATACAAAGTATCAAATTGATGATGGAAGCACACAGTTTGAAACACACTTTTGGAGGAAATATATTACATTTCAGAAATTATCTTAAGGCATAAGAATGGAGACCTTGTATAAATGACTGCTAATTTTTGGTAGGTTTGGCTAAACATCAAAGTTCAAAATTGTGCCTAAATTAATCAACTTCCCTCCTAAGATGAGGATATAAATGTGCAGGATACCCTCAAACTTTCTGTATATGGTGTAAAAATAGAAAATTAAAAGTAATTTTGTAACGATAGTTCATACTTGGAATTTCTTTTCTATTACCCATGTTAAAAAAAACCAAGTCCGTCACGACCTAAGATATGTGTGACTAACAAGACTCCCCAATTTCAGGTGGTTTACTTAATAAACAGAAAACTTCGAAATCTTAGCACCAAATGATGGAATTTGGGTCCCCAATAGTTAGGAGTTTGCCACTTTGCCACGCATATGGCCCGTGAGACATTTATGTTACCTAGTCGGAATAAATAGGCAAAAGTGTATTTCACAGACAATAAACAAGTAATAGCTCTATTGAAAGATGGTGATAAATTTAAAAACAAAACAATAGTATAGAAAGCTCTACATCTGCTAAATTAGCCAGAAACCTAATCTTTCCTAAAAAATCGCTAACACTAAATAGTCAAAGGTTAAAAAAGGGACTATATAATTAAGAATAAGACAAGATTCATTCCTATTTAATCTACTAATGAACACATTCTTATATTAAATGTGTCATTTCTTATGTACTTTATGGCAACTTACCCAGTTACACGGATTTGCTTTTGTTTTGTCCTCCCGATCCAATCAGCAAATTCAATTGTATTAGGTACCTGCAAATACAATTACAAAACTTAATAATATCAAAAGCTTATTTATTATGTACCCCTCCCACTCAAAAGTTTCTTGTTCTATTTTTCTTGATGAGACATGTTAGATAAAATATATACTAAAATATAAATATGTTACAGATAAGGCACAAGTTGCCTAGTTGTTCAAGTTGTTAGCAAGTTGCTTAGATCTTAGTTTTTCTATATATATAGCATGTAATCTGTAAGTTTCAAGAGAGAAATACAAAGCTAATTCTCCATACTTCGACAATCTGATTTCAACTTGCATGGTATCAGAGCCCATGGTCTCTGTTCTGTGAGAGTTGTACATTGCGCTGAAAACCTTCTGAGTATACAGCTGCCCCCTTTAGAAATCCTTTTTCGAGTAATCACCTCATCTCACCTCCACCACCATCACATTCGCCAACCCCCGATTAGGGTTCCCACGTAAAGACCTCGCCGGAAAACAGCCCGACGCGCCGCTAGTCGCCTCTGACGCCCACACGCCGGCGCGTGTGCCACCGGACCGCCGCCATTTTCTTCCCTCCGTCGTCGCCTGGTCACTCCGACCACAATCATGCGATCAATTTTGTGATTTGAGCACTTGGTTCTGCATTGTTTATACTCAATACTCTGATTAATACCCCAGCTAGTTTCTAGCCCTATTTGAACTACCTTGCTAGCCCATTGCTGGTCCATACCAGTCAAGACCAGCCTTGACCAGCTCGACCAAAAATAATAATAATAATAATAATAATAATAATAAATAATAATAATCTGACTTTCTGGTTCTAACTTTCAATTTGTTAAAGATACTTTCTGTTCAAGCTCTGGTCCTTGTCCAGATCCTCTGGTCCTTCTGTTTATTTGTCCAGACCTGCTGGAACGACTTCCAGATCTTCTGGTCCTTCTCTGGTCTTTCAGATTGTATTGTTCTAGTCTCTGTTCGTTTTGGTTTTGCAGCTAACTATGGCCGACAAAAATGAAACCAAAAATAACTAGGGTAAAACTACTAATTCTGTCACAACTGCTTACAACCTTGAGGTCCTACTACAGCAACTCGACTCACAGACAACAAACTTGATGGCTCCAAGTCTCCAACTTCTTTGAATGGAGCAAAAGTGTTCGTATTTATTTACGAAGTATTGAGAAGGCTTCTCATCTCACTTCTGATCAATCTACAGATGATACTAAAGATCAGTGGCCACAAATCGATGCCCGGTTGTTTCTATATATCAGCCACTCTATTGCACTCATGTCCTTTCACTTATCAACCATTGTGAGTACGTTAAAGAATTAATGGACTATTTGGAATTTCTATATTCTGGACAAAGCAACATGTCTAGAATCTCCAGTGTATGAAGTCCTTTCATCGGGGGGAGCAACTTGATCGCTCACTTACCGCTTATGTTATGGAGTTCAAGAAGACGTATGAAGAATTAAACTCTCTTCTACCTCTCAGTTCTGATGTACGGGTTATGCAAACCCAACGAGAACAAATCGTTGTGATGAGTTTCTTGACCGGTCTACGATTGAAATTTGATGCCATTCGATCCCAGTTTTTGAATGAACCCGCTATTCCATCTCTTCAGGAAACATTTGCACGTATTCTTCGTCATGAAGATACTTCATCACCACCACCCCTAGCTTACACTAGTGCATTGGTCAGCCGTGGGGGATTTCGAGGTGGTTTCCGTGGGGCATCACGAGGTAGCTCACGTGGTAGTTACAATGGTCATGCTCCCGTTCAAAGTAATCATGCTTCCGCATCAGAATATGGTAATACCGAGTGTCAATATTGTCATGAGTTTGGACACTCTAAGCATAACTATGAGAAACTTCTGGCCTGGAATTCTAGACCTTCCTCAGCTCATCTTGTTGCTACATCTGGTAGCAACTTTGACACATCTATCTGGTGAAAATACCCAGATTTCTGATCTGGTTTGTGAATTAAAAAAAAGAAAAGAAAATAAAAAAGAAAGAACAAAAAAAAATGATGCGTTCTGATTCAGGAGTTTTTGCTTGTGTGTTTCAGTTCTGGCTTTAGTAATTTTCTAGGCTTTCAGCTGCTTTCAGTTCTAGTTTATGCTTCTGGTCTTTGCACCAGTATTCGGGTAATATTTTGGCTTCTCTGTTCAGGTTATCCAGACTTTCAGTACTTTCAGCTTTTGGTATCGGTAATGCATCATAAAATGTCCAGCCTTCGATTCTAGCTTCTGCTTGAGTTATGGCTGGTTTGATCTCGGTTTCTACTTTGGTTTCCGTCTGGTTCGATCTCCTTCTATTGAGATCGAGTTTGGTTTGTGGCTTTAACAGCCATCTGGTTCGATCCCCATGAGATCGATTTTGGTTCTTTCTATTTCAGATTTGAGCAACCACCTGGGTCTGTTGCTTAGGGGAGTCAAGCAAAGTCTACAGGTCTCAAGCTATCTCCCCGTCCTCCGAGACATCTGCTCTGGTCCTATGGGACATCTGCTCTGGTCCAGCGGGACAACTTGTTGTTTCAGGAATATCTGATAAATTTTGTGTTTTTGCTCCTGGTGAGAGTGCTTTTGCTACCCAACTCCAATTCTCTCAGTCCAAATTTGTATGGTCGCTCGTCTACATCATGTTCCATCAGCAGCTCAATTTGATGTCGTTGTTTGCTTGCTGCTTTGGCTGTTAATCTCTTCTCCATTTGTTATTGTCCCTCTCGTGATTGGTTCCAAGTTACTGATTCCATTAGGCTGTTGTCCAATGAAGCTCCTGGTCTTTTAGATGTTGGGTTTTATGTTTTTGTTTGAAGATACTGATGCCGTTAGGTTCCTAATTGTGACTAAAATCGGGTTGATGCAACCCTCTGTGATAAATGTGGTAGCTCCAACAGTGGCCTTGCCTGGAAGAAGAATTTTGCTATATTTGCTACAAGCTGGGCATGATTAACATCTATGCTCCAGCTTGAGGGGGAGTGTTAGATAAAATATATACTAAAATATAAATATGTTACAGATAAGGCACAAGTTGCCTAGTTGTTCAAGTTGTTAGCAAGTTGCTTAGATCTTAGTTTTCCTATATATATAGCATGTAATATGTAAGTTTCAAGAGAGAAATACAAAGCTAATTCTCCATACTTTGAAAATCTGATTTCAACTTACAAGACAAAAATGACAAGGAACTACATAATATACATATTCAAAATTACGTATAGGAACTCTTAAAGTATGTAAATGTAAAAAGAATTACCGTGGCAGAGAGGAGAACAAAATTGATATGCCTTGGAAGCATTATGATAACCTCTTCCCAAACAACCCCTCTTTCAACATCATTTACATAATGCACTTCATCAAATATAACCTACTCACCACGAATTAATACAAAATTAGCTCACATGTATTATTTAAAAGACTGTAAGAAACCCCAACGAAATGCTGAACCATATAACTACTACATTCACAAAGAAACAAGTAGAGGTGGCAATTTCGACCCTGTTACCAAATATAGGTCAATTGTAAGAAACTTAGCTAAAAATAAAACAGGTTAAACCGGTCAAACTTAGCTCAAAAGTGATGGTTGTTCAACCAATCTGACCCGTTTTGGCCAGTTAAAAAGTTACCCATTCTGACCCAAACCCAATCCGACACGTTACCGAAAACCACTCAAGAAATAAGCTACAAGATAAGAATGAGTTACCCATTCAATATCACGTATGATGTCAGCGCCTCTGTAAAGCATCGATCTTAATATCTCAGTTGTCATGATGAGGCATGAAGCCTCGGGCCTCAAGCTAACATCCCCTGTGAGAAGCCCAACATCAAATTTTCCAGAAAAATCCCTGTACTTTTGGTTGCTGATTGTTTTTATGGGAGCAGTATATACCGCTCTTGTGCAGTGCTGCATTAACACAACCATCCATTAGCATTACAAAACTACCCTTGAGCACAGAGCAGAAAAGCATCTTTAGAAAATGTGATTTGATAAAATGAGGATATAATATAAAAGGCCCATCTACAGCAGAAATTAGTTACTTCTGATTAACATGGATTAATGGGCTGAATACAGAGAGATACCGTACTTTAGATGCTAGTGCAAATGCATACTCTGCAACAACTGTCTTTCCTGCTGATGTATGAGCTGCCACAAACACCGATTCCCCCTTCTCCAGATAATATATAGCCTGTAATCACACCCCAAAAATATACCTTTTGTTTTAAGATGGTAACTAAATATAAAAAACTAGGCATGCCGTTCATAATATATCAGGTAATAGTGTGTCAAAGGAAGAAAATGATTAAAAACTGTGCAAAAATGGTACAAAAAGTGTAAAAACAAATTATTGGTACCTCCTTTTGGAACGCATCTAATTCAAAAGGGAAATCCAATGCCATATCAGGAACAAGTTCATCAAAATGATCTGCAATTCCATCACTACCTCCAGTAACAGCCCAGACCTACAAAACATAGAAGTACATGTTAAGGAAAACATCAACAATAAAACTACTCAAAGCATTCAAATATACTTTTGCCTCCTTTGACTTTTCTTGACCGCCATCACCCGACTCATCCAAATCTTTAGTCAATCCTCCAGATCCAGTTGTTGACAAAATCTGATCTATAACAGATGATTCAGGGTCAAGTGAAGACTCCGACTTATTTTCAGCTTCTGATCGGATGGATTTTGGAGAACAAGCCTCAATCACATTAATTTCTAGATCTGAAGGATCTCCTACATAACCAATAATGTTATTAACCTCCCAAACTAGAAACTTGTAATACACCTACCAAAAGCAGAGCAAATTTTTGGTTTTACATACATAAATTTCCCATTTTCTATGATAAAACTAATTAATTTTAAGAAGTGACAAAATGTGTAGGTGATGAAGGTTGGACAACGGGTCAGAGCGGCAATTTTTAATAATAAACTAATTCTTTTTAGTAAAATGATTTAGGAAGTTATATGCATTTAAAATACTCTTTGGGCGACTTTCAACTTGTTTGACCAGTTTCCAATTAAGCTATTTTTTAATTGTATCCACTCGACCCATTAGAAATAAAAATCTAAAACATAACCTGAACACGTTCATAAGTGATTTGGTGGAAATTGCCACATCGATTTATCTTTATTTCTTCAAAAAAATATTCTAAGTAATCATTTTCATTTAAAATCGACCAAAAGATAACCATTCTGGAAATCTAAGGTAAAAAGAGGTTAAATTAGGCATACCATCAATAGGTAGTTCCGTAACATCATCTTCCCAGGCTCTTTTAAATAAATCATCAAATTGAAAAGATAAAGTACTCTGCAGAGGTAACAAAATTATTAACTTCAAAGATAAATAGGATTTAATATCACTCCATCCACCCTAAAAGAGGAGTCTAATTTAATTTTAAGGGACTTAAACCATGTTTCATATTTAAAAATAGGACCTTTTTCAGTTACATTTTCAAAGGCTCTCTTATTGTAGTACCTTTTTCAGTTACTTTTTCAGTACTTTGTAGTACCATGTTTCATATTTAAAAATAGAAATTGTATGTTACTAAAAGTAACTACTTAAAAAAGTCAATATTGAAATGTGGGCTTCTTTTCAGGAAAATCAATATGACATATTCCACCACCTGAAAACAAGAAATATGACAAGCATTACCTCGGGTGTTGTCTTGGGCAAACTCTGATTCTCACAAACGATCCAAAAACATGGATGTCCCTTCAAAAGTTTAAATGAATTCCAGAAGTTAACCCACCTATCCCAACTAGGAATTCAGAAATTGCAAAGATATCTAGTGGAGGTGGCAAAATGGCAGATTGCATAACGGGTCCAAACTGGTTCAGTTCAAAATGGGTAATTTTAGCATGGGTCAGCCGGTCAGGTCTAACCGGATTAGCCTTTTGTCTCAAAAAGTTAATTTTTCAAATATAATTAGTGCTAAAAATGATTGCAAAATGTATATGATTTCAATAATTATCGATTTTTTTAATAAAATGATTTAAAACGTTTTATTTTATGGATTAAAGAAACACTTTCACGTGTTAAAATAAAACATAATCCGAACCACCACTTCATATAAAAGGGTCGCCTTTAATATTATAAAGTATAAAACCTTGAGGTCTCCAAGATCTATTCCTTGTTTAAAGCTAGGAGGGACGACTTGAGCGGGAGCACCAATCAGAAGTTCCCGTACCCATTCTCCGTCTGAAGCACCTTCAGGGAAAGTCCTTCCCATGGATTGAGAATCGTCCAAACCACCTGGACGAAATGGGCGGTTGTGAATGCTTCCCTTTACAAAATCCTTTGGAGGTCCACTAATCCGCACACCAATTGAATTATCTGCTTCTACCATTAGTTCAGACACATCAACCTAATAGTCATCATAACAAGTTAATTCCATGAAAACCAAAAGGGTCCTATCCATCCATCCATCCTAAAGGTGAGATTGTTTCAATTCATTTTCAAGATATCTCCAATACATCAATAAAGTTTTCTTACTCAAATGTTATGTTTTCCCTTTCTCTCTCTTCAAAGAGGGAAACATCTTAAAGAAAGAAATTTAGGATTCTCTTTACTAAGGAAAATCATTTATTAAGTTGATGAAAAATCTTGCAAATTTCTATAATTCAATTTGACTTCCTAAATATCCATCTAAAGTCAACCTTGCAGCGATTGAGGGACATGCATTGTGATTAAACATTATGCACCAAATAATGTGTGCATAGTAAAATATCATAGACATAGAGAGTGATGAGAATATCTAAAATAATAATGACTTGTCATACTCCATGCAATTTGTCGCATACTCAAGTATCCAATCAAGGTATGCACTAATATAACAAACTTTTACAAAATGATGAAATACAGTTACAAGCATTTAATTTTACACTACAAGATTTCACGGTAGGCGCATGGCTTCCTGTAGATATACCCACGTATGCAATAACCTTTTACAAGTCTTTGTTAGGTGTGGAGTCTCGTTTAGAGGCGGCCGGCCCTAATTAGGGTTAGCCGGCCCTAATGGGCCTATCTCTACGGTTTGGGCCTAACTTGGAGAACAAGTTAGGAACCCTAGTTTTAATCTATAAATACCCTATGTTGTAACTGTAATCTGTGTGCCTAGAGCTTAATGAAATAACCTAGTTGCAGCCCGTGGACGTAGGTCCCCCACTGGGACCGAACCACGTAAAATTCTTGTGTCGTTTATTTTTCTGTACCGCGTGATTATCGTTTGTGCATGTGTGTTTGTTGATTCCGCTGCGCCACGTTGTTCCTAACAAGTGGTATCAGAGCTTTGGTTCGTTATTTACACACGGTCTGCACGGTTTTCAATCGAGAAAAAGGGTAGAGGCTGATCGAGGGTTGATTTAGATCTGCTACTACAGTACCGCCGCCGCCGTGAACAGCGTTCCGGCGTGAACAGTGTTTTCCGGCGTGAACAGTGTTTCCAGAAATTTTTTCGTTTTTCTGCTGCTGTTCCAGGGCTGATTCGCAGCCTGGTTTCTTGTTTTTTGGGCCGCCGGAATTATGGTTTTTACAAACCCTAGGTTGCGCAAAAGGGGAAGAAAAACGGGGATGTTATGGAGAAAACAGGGCTGTTCGGGACTGATTTGGAGTGATTTTGCAATTAGAGTTTCTGTTGTGGATCTCTTGGAGTTGCTGGTTTCACTCGGGTTTGCAGGTGAAACGTCGGGTCAGGTGTCTCGGGTTATGATATCGCAGGTATAAATGGTTTTGTTTATAGTACCGGGTTAATCTCTTTGAAGCCGCCGATTAGGGTTTGGTTATAAAACTCTTGGATTCGTCGGGTAAAGGTTAGAGATTTGGTTAGTTTCTGTTGACTGTTTATTATCACATGTTTGGGAACCGGGTTATGTGAAATTCAGTATTCGGGTTTAGATTTGTCTGCAAGGTTTATTGCAGGAGCAAATCGGTCATTTGACATGTTCTGTAGAACATCTGTCAAGTTCAAGCCCGTGCAAGTGTTGTGTTTATTTCACTGTTTCGATTTGTTTCCTGTTTGCTATTGTTATAGCTGAAGACGGGATGGGTGTAATCGAAGGTTTGACGGTTATGTATTTTGGTTGATGGGTTTGTCAAAATGGAACTTGAATGGGGTACCGGTGTTGGATAAACCTGGAGAAAATGGAACCAGCAGGTTTGGAATGCTTTGGGTTTTAAGTATTCCGGTTCTGGTGTGCTGGTGACGACGTAAGTGAAAAAAAAAAGGGAAGTCGGGTTATATTGCTCGGTTGAAAGATTTTTCGGTTAGGGTTAGCCGATCGGGTGTACGGTCGCGGAATCCTTGGTACCGTTTGCTTTCATGAAAGCTCTGCTGCTGTTGTAACTGTTTGCCGGATAGCTGGTCTAGAACTGTGAAGTTGTTTCTTGTTCGGTGGTGATCAGTGGTACGACATTTGGCATGGGTTGGGATAACAGGGACAGTGGGAGCTGAGCATAGTTGACTTGGTGGAGCTGCATGGAGGTATGTGGGACATTCTTTAGAGTCGATGTCAAAGATAGTAAATTCTGCTTCTGAGAATGTGTCTGGGTTGATGCATTGGGACTCAGTGAAGGCAGTGGAGACTCTTGGGTTCAAGATTCTGGTATGCTTCATTACTCACTTCTGTGAAGCATTGGTGAATCTATTGTTTGAAGACTTTGGGAAGATACAGGTTTATGTATTGCTGAAAGAAGGGAACCAACTTCCGAGTATTAAAGTCTTGGCTCGCTGCATCGGGTAGAGTTAAGTGGATTCATTTTGCAAGTGTGAAACCTAGAGCCACGGAGATGTTAGCTGAGTGCATTCGGAGGTTTAAACCAGGTCAGGGGTTTTGGGAATAGTGGGAGCATGGGACGTGTTCTGGGTACAGTTCAAAACACCGTTGGGTTTTGAAGACCGGAATTCCGAATGGGAAAATCTCTCCATGGTACTTGCAGGTTTTGGAGAGTGGTGTTTCCTCTGGAAGTCTCTGGAGTCGGTAGTTCGAGTGAGTAGGTGCCGGTTGAGATTGAGGATGAGTCAATGGCGGGTTTTGCCATGGCTGGGTCAGTGATGATTGCTGGGTTGGAGCTCGGGGGAGCTTCAACGGGCTCTTCTGGTAATTGAGGAGTTGGCTGCTGCAACTAGGAGGATTGGATTGAAGTCTTAGCTTGTTTCTGAGAACTGAAGGCTTGGAGGACTTTTGTTATTTGAAATCTTAGCTTGTTCTTGGGAGCTGGAGGCTTGGAAACTTCTAATAGTGAAGTGTTAGCTTGTTCTTAGAACTGGAGGCTTGGAGGATTTCTGTTATTGAAGATTACTGGAGTTACTGGTATAGGGTCTACTTGGATGGTGGATTGAGGATTGCTCGAGCCCCCAAGTGGGAGATTGTTTGGTGTGGAGTCTCGTTTAGAGGCGGCCGGCCCTAATTAGGGTTAGCCGGCCCTAATGGGCCTATCTCTACGGTTTGGGCCTAACTTGGAGAACAAGTTAGGAACCCTAGTTTTAATCTATAAATACCCTATGTTGTAACTGTAATCTGTGTGCCTAGAGCTTAATGAAATAACCTAGTTGCAGCCCGTGGACGTAGGTCCCCCACTGGGACCGAACCACGTAAAATTCTTGTGTCGTTTATTTTTCTGTACCGCGTGATTATCGTTTGTGCATGTGTGTGTGTTGATTCCGCTGCGCCACGTTGTTCCTAACAGTCTTTGGAGGTGTTTGGATGTGCAGTTTGAAACTCATTATGTTATGTTGAAGAATCACAAACAAACAATTAGTTGTAATAAAAACATGTAGCATGAGTTAGTATTCCGATGTGCTTATATTGTTTGAAGTTGTAATAATCATATAATCATTATTTGAGTGTTTGGCAATTTCCGATTCGGAACAAATGGATAAATGACGAAAGAGATCTTCATATATAGTTGAAATAGTCAAATTTTAAAAAAAAATATGGCGGATTATCTTTTATCAACTATAAGAAAATATTTATTAATAACTTTTTGTTGATATGTTTCTTGAAAAGTTATCGTATACAATGCCAGTATTTAGATCTCTTCTAATAGTATTATGAACCAAGAAAGTGTAAAAAGAGGGTAAGTAAGTAATCTTAATATTTCTTAAATAACTAAATAAGCATAACCAGAATCACTTAATCCAAACACCAACCCTCTAAACAATGTTGATAGCAAGAACATTAGTTACCTGCACGGATGCAGGTTCCCATCTGTGAAGGTTTGATGGACGTCTGAAAGGTAATTCCCATGCAGGTACCACAACAGAGCGTGGCATTGTTGGCTCTAAGTCAACTTTTGCTTGGTCAAACCAGTCAAACTCCCACTGCCTTCCACCTTTTTCTACACAAAATTCATCATCATCCAATCTTGGGAGGAGATATTTATCCTCAACAAACTTTTTGATCGATTCCGGTGTTTCCTTAGCGAATGCAGGAGGCTGGAAACATATACATAAAGCATTACAGACCAAAATTACAAATTGTAAACAAAACCACCAAATTCAAAACAAATGGCCAATTTGAAAAAGTTTGTATGACTGACCCACATTGTCAACACAACAACCAGCACAGGTATTTTGTCTCTTTTCAGTTCTTTTGATATGGAATAAATTTAAACTTTTGTAATACCGTCTACTAGTTGCAGTTGGTTAAATACTTTAACCATCTATATCAACCAGTTATGAAAGATCCTTACATAAGAAGATAAAACAAGTGAATTCACCCACAACTTTAGGAATGGAATGATCCACAACTAAAACAAAGTTAAAGAATATATCAACACATACTGAACATCAACATTGAAGTTAAACTCAAAACCTAATGGGGGGGTGTTTGGTTCGCGGAATGTTTTGGAATTGGAATCTAAATGATTCATTTGAAAATCCATCCAGAGGCAATGTATGTTAAGGGATTCTAAATTCCATCAAGATAGATTTGGTTGGAATTCATTCCAATTCCTTCTCTTAGCCAACCAAACAATTCCTGCCAACCAAACCAAAGGTGATGGAGGCCCAGAAACCACAGCCACTTTAGGTGAACAACATTAGGTTATCACTCCAAAATTATGGTCCAGTTTTTTTTGTGAAATTGAGACAGAATGCTAAATTGAAGTTTGAAAGAAACATAAAGTGGAGATAGAACACTAACAAGTATAAACTCCGGTAGTGAGTTGGATTGTTGAACAGGAAGTATTGGCTCGATTCGAAGATGGCCGCTGTGACCCGTGAACCCGACACGGAAAGGCAATTCTCTAACGGTGTCAATACGATCCATTTTGCTTCTGTCTCCTTCAAATTCCAGAATTTTCGAATGAAGCGGGCTTGCTTAAACCTTGTAAAAGGGTTTTGGTCTTCTTGTTTGAGTAAACTTTGGTTAAGAAGGGCCGGATGGACGCCACCAGAAGGGAAAGTTTAGTATTTACAGTTAAGTCGCTATACTTTACTTGTAATGCTACTAAACCCCTTGTTCGTTATCCAACAAATATGATAAGAAAATGGAAATTTCAAACTCGTTTATTTTAAAACTAGGAATGAACTCGTCCACATACTTTAGTCATTTTTGTCAGTTTCATAAAAAAAAATTATTTTTCTTTTATGCTTTCTCGTGATTTACAAAAATTGTCGTTTTCATCCATTCAATTAACTTAATCCATATTTTAACGTTAAATGAGGGGTATTTAGGTCTTTTTATATATTCCTTTGTTTTATCAATATCTTAAACCCTTAATTATTTCCCACTATCCCCTTCAACGGTATTCTCCATCTCTAAGCTTATATTCCGTTAGCAGATGCAAATCATTACGGGTTTTAAAAGTAAATTGGAATGTAAGCTTAAAGATGGAGAATACGGTTTAAGGGGATGAAGGAAATAATTAAGGGTTTAAAATATTGATAAAATAAATAAATATATAAAATTACCTAAATACCCCTCATCTAACGTTAAAATGTGGATGAACAAGCAACTTAGTTCTCAAAGAAACAAGCATCCGTAGCACTATCAACAACCGAAGCAGAATATGTGGTTGCCAGTAGATCATGTGCTCAAGTACTATGGATGAAACAAACGTTCATCGACTATGATGTAAGTTTCAACGAAATTCCTATATTTTGTGACAATAAAAGTGAAATAGATTTAAGTAAGAACCTCGTATTAAATTCTAGAACTAAGCACATAGACCTTAGACGTCATTTTCTTAGAGATAATATGCAAAAAGGGTCATATCTTTAGAAAGTGTTTCCATCGGATGAGAACATAGCAGATATATTCATTAAACCCTTGAAACGAGAAAGTTTCAATGCCATGAGAATGGGTCTTGGTATGTTAGAACATAATTCATGAGCATAATGTCATAAAAATCAACTTATATCGTCAAGAATTTACGAAATTAACATACTAGGATTAACGAAACCATCTTAGAACCAAACTAGCTCAAACGAAAGCTAAATGCCCAAACTGACCCTCCCACCGCTGATGTCACGTTCGACGTAACGACCGTGGAAGCTAAAAGTCAAAAAACAACACGACCCACGGTCGATGCATCGACCGTGGAAGCTAAAAGTCAAAAAACAACACGACCCACGGTCGATGCATCGACCGTAGGTGCGACCGTGAAAATCCCAGCCTAGCACTTCCGTGTTCTTTAAACCCCAACCCTCATTCTATCTCCTACTTTTTCACTTTTAATCATCCCCTTTACCTACCTCCTTCTCACTTCTTTCAAAAACCACCATTGTTACTCAAAGAAAAGCTTCATTATCAAGATCTTTGGAGAACATCCAACAAATCTAAAGGCGAAATCTTCTTCTACTCGACGATCAAAACACATTGATTGTAATTTTTTTTGTTTTCATACATTCTGAAAATTCTAGGGTTTATGGTGGAACTTGTTGTGAAATCTTGTGAAAATATCTTTGATCATGATATAAAAACTACAATGTGATTGATAGCTTTCACAACATTTTCCCCATAACAAAGTTCTTGATAAACCACCTGCCTTGATAATCACTTATTATACAAATGTAGACATGGTTAGAACAAAACATGCAGCAAAGAGAGACACAAGGAGAAGAACATCATCTTCAAATCCTGAAGCATCATCATCAAACCCTCAACCCTGATTTGTTCCTTAACCACTCTTACAAAGTACTCTTAGTTCAAATCGTAGACTCATTGGTAATAGGAAAATACTTGAGGGTAGAACTGTTGATTTAGTGGGTCGTAAGGAATACAAAGTTAGGGAGATAGTTTCACGAATTAATTGGAAGTTCTATCTAGATCTTGAAGCTCATATATATACTTATCACATTTGAGAATTTTATGTCGGTTTTAGGTTCGATGAGAACATGACATGGTATCCTTATCCATGTATGATCAAAATTGGAGTTGGTCTCTTGGTGACTTTAGTGATATGTTAGGTATCCCTCATGAAGGTATGAGACTAGACACCGATGCTCATAGCATTTCAAAACTTGAAACTACTAGGTATTCTGTCAATCACATTGTACCAAAAAATTGTCTTCCTAGTGTAGATCGCTCAACCACCAAACTGTATGGATATCACCTCTTGCCGGAATGTGAAGTATGGGCCAAAATCCTTTCTTGGAATGTATACATGAAAGGAGGAAATCATAACAAAATTCATGCTTGCATGGCCGAAATGCTTTATGCTCTTAAAACCAGGTAAGGATTCAACATGGGGTACTTCATCATCAAACGAATGAGCAGTGTCCTTCGTTCCTCAAGGAGATTCCTACCATATGGGAGACTTCTTAATCTTATCTTTCTCTTGCTTCTGCTTCCATTGGATAATTCTGTTATTCCCAAAGTTTCTCCTCTCGACTCCTCCACTCTTAAACGAATGTCAAATCTTCCCGGTTCCTCCAAACGACCTCGAGATACACGTTATCTGAAGAGGAAGAACATGATAAAGGTGATAATTCTCTAAGAATTCCAGCTGATCAATTTGAAGAGTTGAAAAAGCAAGATTGAAGAAAACTCAAGGTCGATCAAAAGAAATAATTCGCTACTAAAGAAAATGTACAATTTCATGAAGGAGGCATTCCCGAATTGTTCTCGATCTCCCTCGCCTTAAGCCCTTGTGTGGCTAACTCTAAAACAATTGTCGTTGTGTTCTAAGACAAAACTAATAATTATTCTCATGACTTTAATCACCATTATTTTGACCTAGATAATGGTTGTATGAACTTTCTCTAAGGCCCCCAAACCGGACACCTTACAGTTGGGTATCATCACTGGGTATTCTCTTTAAAAACCCTTAACTCATTATAAAAACAATCAACAGAAGTCCTCTTTTAAAATAATTTTATCTTTAAACTCGTTATCTATCTTAACCTTACCTTACAAATGCGTGCACGCCAATCCGAGTAGCATTGTTCCCAAGTAAGATACCTCGTCAAGTTAACCCACCTGCAAAACAATCTAACGTACATACAAAGTCAGCTACGCTGGTTCTGATAGTTTATTTAAGTAGAAACCATCTTGTCACAAATATTATTTATATCAACTCAGGACATCTCGGTCCTTTATAAAATGATTTGTCATTTATTAACATATCAGTAACCCGTATTCCTACCATTTCCCATACGGGAGTAACGGGACCAACAGCCCAAGACTCCACCCACAACCATAACCCAGTAAGTCTCACTGACGTGGATCGAGCTTACTACACTACTAACTCGTAATCTACCACTCGTGTCAACACGAAGTACGGTTAACACAACCGACCCCTAGACACACACCTAACAAGCCTTAACCAAGACTCTCACAAGGTCAACCAACATAACAGTCATGAACATGTCATCGTTCCGACACAATGGTCAATCTAAGGCTCAATGTTAGAGTAATAGCATCACAACACAATGAATATCAATTAACACTTGCATGCAATTAAATCAAACATAAATGCACACAACAATTACCTTCGAAGGATTTCACCGGTTTCGTCACAGCTACCCTCGTCAGGGTTTTCCCCGTCGGGATATTCATATCACCTCCGAGAACCCCCTTTCAGGTTTCATTATTGCCCTCACAGAGTCCCGTCACATAACAAAGTGACACACTCGTCATCAATGATGACTACCTAGCCACCCATATGGTGACAACACCCGAAGGACGGACTTCTTCCTATCATCGTTGACTGTATACACGGACAACAACACAAGCATTACAATTCAAGAAGTTAAACACCATGATACAACATGAACATATACTACCACCCATTACCCTTACACAGATCACCTACGTGTATAACCAAACAAATTCTCTAGACGTACCCTCATAACGTCAAGACCTAATCCCCGACTCATCCCTACAGTCAACATATGGCATACTAGTGTCATACCGGCACTTAACCCACCCATCTAAGGGCACCACATAGAACCTTAAGTTTGATACAGAACATTTAACTCATAAAACTCTTGAGTTTAAATCCCAAAACTCGTTGTTTAATTGACAAAGTAAAGCATGTAGGTAAGTACGATAGCCCTAAAACAGTAAAAACAGTTAATAGGGGATTAGAAACTCACTGGTTTTGCTGAGTCCAATTTCCTGCTCTGCACCCCGACCACCCGCTAAATTCCCGAACCTGTCAACCGTACGATTACACGATCAGATTTCGCAGTAGATTTACGTTGGTTAATGTATAACTATATTTAAACCCCAATGCTCGTCTCATCTGCTTGTTATTATTTCTCCACGAAACCCAAGTCTCACGGGCTCACGTAAGATATAGTTCCCGACCCGTTTAGGACTCATGCATCCAAACCCTAACCTCCATGCATGCACATACGCGTTTCATGCAAACCTTTAGCCAACCTCATCTTGCAATTACCAACTCATAAAGGGTCACCCTAGACCCGTTTATAAACCATATGATCAAATCAGGTTCCTACGCTTGCTTGTATATAGGCCATGCAAAACCCTAGCCGGGAAACCCTAATTGACCAAGCTACCACCATCGGCGTTCATCGCCAACCCGTCACATACGTCGAGTATTATTAATCGATCACAACTACACATCCCCGCCATGCAACTCGTCATCGTCCCCGCGTCATGTGCCACTAACATGCCGCCACCATGCACTACCACCGTGATGGTGTTAACCTTAACCGGCTAGTACCTCTGCCATCCTCCGCCGCACGCCACCACAGTGCGCCCCCGCTGCCATCACAGCCACCGCCATCACCGTTGAGATCCACCGTGTGCCTCGTTTTTCTCGTCGGGTAGCCTTAGCCAGACCACCTTCATCCCGTACCCGTTTCCAGTCGTACACCATCAGCCCCGTCGCCTTCGTCTCCTCCGTGACCACCACTACCACAGCCGGCCACCCCCTTCCCCCTCGTCTTTGCCGCCAGCCGTGAACCATAACCTCAAACCCTAATCGGGTTTCCTACTAAAAACGTAAAAAATACGCGTAAAGTGCAATAACGAGGATTATCTTTTTTTGACGTGAAGTTTCCACTCGAATCCGTCATGAACCCTCCCCCTCCGGTCGTCCCTCTCCTCTTCCCTTTTTCTTGTTGCCGTTCAACGCAAGCCTAGGCCGAATGGCCTAGGGTTTGCGCAAGGATGGCATTTATACCTTCACGATGTACATCCAGGTCCTTCCTAATACATTTGACGCGTTTCTATCTCAAAATTTTTTAATAGCGGCTAACCGGGTCGTCTAACTTTGATAAACCAAGCTTTATGTGAAAACCTTATAGTCCAAGCTATTTAAAAGAGACTCAGTTCCCTCATTAACCCGATCCATTAGTTTACGAATTTCTGGGATGTAACAAGTCTACCCTCCTTACAAGAGGATTCGTCCTCGAATCCTGCATTGGCACATTCCAACATAACCTTCTACTAGTTCCGACTAATGTCTCAAAATTCATTCGTGTCACATTTTTGCTTTCTTATACCTCGTTCTGGTCACTTCCCCCTTTTTAACACAATCACCATCCTAGGTGTTCAAGGAAGTCTCCCCCATTACCTGCTTTCAACTTAGTGGCTTGTAGGTTTTACCTACACCTTCCTTTCTGTCTCGCATTCCCGGGCATTACTTAAACTGCACACCCCTGTCCATTACCCACTTGTTCGTCACTTTTCTATTCTACTCCACGGGCACATAGGCCGTCATTCTTTGTATAGCCCTGATGACCTCGTCATCCCAACGGTTGTCCCCAAGTAAGGCTTCCTGCCTATCATGACTAAAAACATTCGTCACTCCTTCCTAATGGAGTCATCATGCTCTCTATTCCATACTCCGTCCGCCATCTAGCGATGATTCTTCAAAGCTCAGGTACCACGGCCTTAATCATAAAGGTTCTTCACCTGTACTTCTCTGATAACCTCTAGAAGCTTGTGCGAAGCTCCTCCCGGTTTCTAAAATCACAACGTGCCTCTACCAAGACACTTCTTTACTTCGTTATCAGGCGTCCAATGCGCCCCTTAAATATGCATATACACTCAACACTAGAGTTATCTTTATCAGCTCTTGATGTCTCTCAAAAGTTTACCTATCGTCGTCACGTTGTTTCAACAAATCACCCTTTGTTTTAACCGATGCTCCACAGGAGCCTGTTTTAAACTAGTCATATGTTTACCAGCGTAGGCATTTCCTTTCCAAGACCTATGTGCAATCATGCATTTGTCCTTCTTTCATATCACTTCCTCGTCATTGTTACATCATCGTTACTAGACTACCGACCGCATCTAACTCATCAGGTGTGAACATAAAGTCCATCCTAGCATAAGCCTCAACTACCCATCATCTCGTTTTGAAAAGAACGTCACCGCTCCTTTGTCAACACGCGTCGACCGAATCTTTCATAAGTAATGCGTCCCCAAAGACCCTTATACCACCTCGATTACTCCGTGCAGAAGTATGCAGCTTCGTCATCCCGATCACATCATAAATATCTTCGATCAAGCATCCACGTAAACGTTTTCAGCATCAACTCACACAACTCCACCCATTGGCTTCGTGCTCCGAATTCCCGAGATATAGGTATCTCCTAAGAGCACCTCGCTCGTCTAGAAAAATGTCAAAACTCCTCGCATCATCTCGATACATTAAACGTCGAGAAAACGTCAAGATAGAAATATTCTACCTGAGCACACCTTCCACCTGTCCTATGCACGACTAATCGTGTACTACAAGGACACATGTCGACACAACATAACGACAGAACACGCAATGTTCTACATACGTACTAGTAACCCAACTTTCTAAGTCGCACAAGGTGCACACACAACTAGCTAGACCTAAGTAAATCCACATGTATACGATATGACCTCATCATTCGTAGACACACAAACTCCTGGACCCCATATTCTATTCATCACAACGGTGGCCCCTGCCACACGGCATCACGTACTCGCACGAGGTTCACACGGTCGTACCCCACATGGGTCGTACCAATGGTTCAGAACGACACACTACTCATACTAGACTTAAGACATAATCCCACGGGTTACAATATAGGTTTCCTGCACTAGACATCATCCTAAACATTCATACGTATATAAGATGTATGACCATCACTTCCCAAAGGACCCCGTCCTGAACATACATACAAAGTTCAGCACACCGCTGAACTTGGGGCACCACCTAGACATTAGCACCTAGGTGACACTATCTTAAGACCATAGACATAGAGAAATTCAAATTCATGTATATATAAGTCGATATGCACAACCTACTAAACCAATATCACATTATGGTTTCACTTCATACGAGATGTAATCACATAACAACACATTACCGCACATAATTCACAACTGTAAACACAATCATACACCCCACAAACACATTTATCATAAATTATGTTCAAATCAACATGCGGTAAAATTCAAAATCAACACTCAAAAACTGAAGTAAGAATCTCATAACGAAATCGTCTAATCAATCACATCGTCAAATCACCCAAACTCTCTCACTCGTGGTAACTAACAAAACAACTAATCATTGAACATGTCGAAGTTATCCCCCACTTGCTTCTCCTCATCGGACTCTTCCTCTAGCCACCCGTTCCCTAGTCCTGAATTGTATCTCAGAGGTTGATGTCGGACTGCGAATGCGTTCCTCCCCCTCCAGCCACCTCTCCTATAGATGGATCCACGGACTCTGCCTCTCATAGCTGCCCCGAAAGTACCGGGGGCATTAGGTACCGGTAGTACCAAAATCACCTCCGGTGCTGGCAACTCTCGCTCGTCATCCGCCACTGGTGGTACTACTGTCAAGGGAACAGGTGCTAAGACCCACATCCCTCCAATGGTAACCATGCAAACAGCAGCCGTACCTCTAGCCCGACGCTTCGCCCGCCTCCTGGCAAGAGCCCCCGCATGATCCACCTCGTCCTAATCGTCATAGCCATCTGCTCCTACACAAGATAGAACATTTATGCGATTATTACAGGTAACCAATTAAGAATATAAGAGTAACCATAGACTGTCAAATCACGGTGATCAAATGTGATTGGTTGTCCACGTTACTGCTCGGATTCTAAACGTTCCCCATCATACTCACACTAACTTTCTACCTTCCACACAATGGATGCACATGCATCCCACACAATCCACATAACACAATGCAATACTACCACGTAGTCACATGTATCAAAATATTCACAACATTCTGCTTACAAAACATAATTGCACACAGAATTACCAAACCACATAATCACACAAAACAGCTTCACTTAATGTAGCACTACACAAGTGAAACTCTAATAATTAAAATCGATATGAAAAACGTACCTCTTGGCTCGCGGTTACTCGTGGTGGCATTCGTTTTACCCTCATCCCATTTTCGGTTTAAGTTTAGGTATTTTATGTTTTTAAAACACCGTTTGTCACACCCCCAAATTCCACTACAGAGTTTTACCGTTTTGGAAGGTGACAAACCAGGATCTCAGACATCAGTTACTTCAAACGATACTATATGGGACTTGAAATGTAATAACATAAAAGATCAAGGTTCAGAGTAAAAGTTGTGGAAGCGTTAAAAAAAGTAAATGCGCAAAACAAATCGCCTAAAACCAAAATACAATAAACATAAAGATTATTCAAAAGTAGTTATTTCAATTGCAGTCCACGACACATGCATGACTTAACATGATCCTGGGTGCCAACCTAAGAAAACATGTAAGGAAAACGGGTCAACACTAAGTTGGTGAGTTCACAGGTTTCAATCGTTTCAAATAAAGCGTTTGCACTTTATTGTACATTCAATATATATATCAAAAAGGTAGCTAACCAATATTCATGTATACTAATGCGCTCACAACCGTAGACTGACAATTTATGTTTGAATGCCTCCCACCAGGTCTATCAACCATGGTGCATGTTTTAGGTCAATATTACACCCGTTCGACCTCCAGTCGAGTTAGCGCGACTAACGCGGGTGGGGTTTGTCAAACCTAGTAGTACTACTCAACATACCTCGCTATTCTTCATATTTAAACGGTTCGATGTGAAGATTTTCATGATATAGTTTACGCATAGTCATAACAAGCGATAATATATATGAATTACAAAAACCAAAAATGTTTGAATCATGCTTTCTCCCCCAAGTAAAACAGTAAAAGGGGCCGTGAAAATTCACCTGAGCTTGAGTAGTGATTTGGATCACACAAGAGAAAAGTTGGAACACAAATGTAAGTCTCAGACGACCTACGTTTGCCCTAAAATTATAAACACATAAATTAGGGACAAGTTGGGATTTGTGACGACGACACGGAAAGTTAGAATGTCCTAACGCATTCTAAGGATTTAAGAGTAGACGAACGTGTCTACGGGATTATATATATATATATATATATATATATATATATATATCATAATATAATAATTAAGGGTAAATGCGTTACGTGTCGAACGTTAGTAACGAATAATAAATAAATAAATAAATAGATTCGTACGTTTGAGTCGTTTACAAAAGTTAGGAAAATAATATAATTTAATATATTATTTTTAGGTTCGTATGATTAATAAATAATCATTTGTGACAAAAATAATAAATATATTATTTTTATTCGAGATAATAAACGCAAGTAATAATATAACTAATTATATTATTAATTAGTTTCAAACGTTGCACAGGGTTATAAAACAATACGAAATAATATAAAAATATATATTATTTAATAACATGAGTCATGGGTTGAAAATAATATAAACATATTATTTTATACGAAGTTACGGTTTGAAAATAATATAAATATATTATTTTTAAAAGTGAGAATAATAATGAAAATAGGTTATAAATCCAAACCCGAGCCTACAGGTTGTTTTTCGGGTTAAAACACATTAATATACTAATATATTAATATAGGGGTAAGTTTTTATATTAAAATAGTACTAGAAAAAGCCCCAAAAAATAAAATGCAGGAGCCCGGACTCGAACCCGGGTCTCTCCCACACACACACACAATCTTACCAACACAACCCGCTAGGGAATCGCAAACAATACCCGGATTAAATTTTTTTATTAAACAAGTCATGTGTTCATCCCTCCCCTATGCATACCCATTCGAATCCAGTCCGAATTTCATCATTTTCGATTACGATATGAATTAGAAGTATAGGGGTCTGTTAATCGGATGATTTCGAGTCTATGTGCGAAGTTAATTACAAAAATATCAAGTTTAGATCGGTTAAACACCCATTAGAAATCTCGTAACCCTAGCTTTTGAACTCATAATCAAATGGATTGAATTCTATGAAATTAATTTCTGGAATCATAGGCTTTTGTTAATTAAGACATTGAGAATCTATCAGTATAGTTTAATTTGATTTAAAATGTGTTTAAGATCAAAAACTCCAAATTGAACATGAACAAACCCTAATTCTCAGAACATTATCAATCTGATAATAAAAGGTTTGATTAACAGAGGGCTTTTGATCACTAGAGGGTTGCAAAACTGTTGATATGATTTAATTGAATTAATGTTGTGATTAAGATCAAAACCCCCAATTCAGTTTATCAACGAACCCTAGATACGGGGTCTTATCCAATTCGATGTTAATAGACTGAATTGCCATAAGGCTTTTGCTTTAGAGATGGAAACGAAACTAATAGAGTAAGAAATTACCAGAATGGATGTGGAATCGACAGGGTTCGAGTAATGTAGGTGCCGACTGTGAACTAATTGGCCTCCGGCGACTTCCGCTGCTTCTCCGATGAATGTGATGTGTGCAAAAGCTTTTCTGGAACTCGTATAACGTGTGCATGTGTTCAATTCGTGAGAATAATATCAGGTTTAAACGAATTTGATATCCATTTCGATCGTGGTCGACGGTTACGAAGTAATTACTCAATAATTGGGTTTAATTCGATTAATGCGTATGATTAAGACTTGATAATGGTCGTTAATGTCCTAAACATGCCTAACCATTTCAATTTCAAACAAAAATCGACTATAGGAATTGAATTTGAATCAACTTGCGAAATTAACTTCTGAAAGTTAAACAGAATCAAGAAATTGTAAATGACAAGATCAGACCCCGTTGTTTCATGAATATGAGTTTAAGAATTGGCAGGAATGGTCCTTGTAGTTAGGATTGGGGTTAGAACTTGGTTAGTTTGACTTAAAGTCAACAGGAAATCAATTATAATTAATTACCAGTTTAGTCCGTCAAGTTTTGTGTATATAACTTTGAATAAAGGCAGAATTTGTCCCTGGAGTTTGAGTTTGGTTAACTATGTTAACTTTAACTGAAAATAGTTAACGGGGTTAACCCTAAATTGCCGGATGTCACACCGTTTTTCTCTTAAACCTCGGCTCTGATACCAACCTGTAAGGCCCCCAAACCGGGCACCCAATAGTTGGGTCTTATCACTGGGTATTCACTTAAAAAACCCTTAACCCATTATAAAAACAATCAATGGAAGTCCTCTTTTAAAATAATTTTATCTTTAAACTCGTTATCTATTTTATCCTTACCTTACGAATGCGTGCACACCAATCCGAGTAGCACCGTTCCCAAGTAAGATACCTCGACACGTAAATCCACCTGCAAAAGAATCTGACGTACATACAAAGTCAGCTACGCTAAGTGAGTTCTGATAGTTTATTTAAGAAGAACCCATATCGTCACAAATATATTTTATATCAACTTAGGATATCCCGGTCGTTTATAAAGTGATTTGTCGTTTACTAACATATCAGTAACCCGTATTCCTACCATTTCCCATACGAGACCAACAGCCCAAGACTCCACCCATAACCATAACTGTAGAAATAAAGACTGATGACTACAAAATTCTCTAAGTACAACTGTTGACCTTAGAGTTTGCTGCAGATCGACAAACTGCTGTGGATAAGCTTATCTGCTACGGATACTTGTTCTTCTGCTGAAGAACAAATCTGCTGCGGACAACCTTATCTGCTAAAGACCAAAGTTGCTGCTGATAGGCAAATCATCAGCAGCTGTGGACAGTTGTGTCTTGCTGCTGATCAACAACATTGCTGCTGATAGCCATTCCCTCTTAAGATCAAACGTTGCAGCTGACTGGCTTCGATAAAGCAACCATTACCACTGACAACTTTCTGCTGCAATACTGACACACTCCACGCAGAAAGAATGTTACTGGTGCAAGACAATAAAAGACAACGACGCTCTTCTTCCAAGGACTCAAGCAACGATGCCTAAGAAGACGTTTGAGTAATGATAACTTTTGTAGTATTTATTGTCGTTACATGTAGAATAGCTTCAATACAAGATCAACGGCTTGTGTTAGATCTGATCCTTAGAATCAAGGGTCTGTCTTGATTCTAAGTTACTATATAAATAGTACTTAGAGTCATTGTATAAGTGTGCTTTTTCTTAAGAGTTTTCTCTGTAATCTTGTAATCTTTGAAGCTTAATACAAATTGCATTTATCAGTATTCTTCTTGTTTACTTGTTTACATTGCTTAGTTGTGATTGTTTCCGCCAATCTCAACTAAAATAGAACCATCTTGTATTCACCAATCCTACAAGTGGTATCAGAGCTTTGGCTCACAGATTAAACAATCTCACACTTGTTTAATCATTCTCTGGTTCTATTCAAAACTATCCCTTTGCTAAAGTCACCCATTATCACAAATCAAAAATGGCACAAAACAATGGAGTTAAAGACATTGGAAGCATCAGCAGACCACCAAGACTGGTGTCTGGAGAAGACTGTTATATGTGGAAGAACAGAATGGAAAGCTTCTTCTGCTATCAAGAATATGGGATGTGGAAATCCATTAAAGATGGACCATACATACCCATGGTGGCCTGCGCTGATTCCGGAGGTACACTGGTTCCCAAAGAATCCTCCAAATACTCCGATGAAGATATCAATAAAATGGAGGTAGATTTCAAGGCCTTGGGAGCCATCTAGATGTGCTTACCAAATGAAGTTTTTCACAACTTCAGAGGATACAAAACTGCAAAATGGGAGGCTCTTGAGAAGATGTTTGCTGGTTCAGAGGAAATAAAAGAAAACAGAAGAGACATCCTGAAGTAGCAATATGAAAACTTCATTTGGAAGGAAGGTAAGTCTCTAACTGTTTTATATAACAGATATACTTACCTTGTAGGTGAGCTGCAGTGCTCAAAAGTGAAGCTGGAAAATGAAGATATTCTTAAGAAGTTCATCAGGTCTCTACCCAGTTGCTGGACACTCTACACAGTGTCCATCAGAAGAACTGAGAATCTGAAGACTCTACAGATGACTGAGTTTTTTGGTATGCTAAAGACCTATGAATTAGAGATGATTCAGGCCAAGGAAAGAAGCTCAACCTACCAAACAGCCTCAACATCCACCACCACCTCTTCTGCCCTCCACTCTGACCACTAAGGTCCTAGTTCAAGCAACTGTTATCCTCCCATCGTCACTCATCCCCAAAATCCAACCTCTTAATCAAACAACTCACCATTTCTTCTTGAAGCCCCACCTCAAACATCAACCTCTGCTGCTTTTGTCTCTGAAAACTCAAGCAATATGTTATTTATCAAGGAAGATCTGGAATGTTTTCATCCAGATGATCTAGAAGAAATGGATATACAACACTCCTATGCCATGCTCTCTCTAAGAGCAAAAAGGTTCTACTCAAGAACAGGAAGACCCGTTCCAAGCAACAACTCTAACACCAGGGTTGGCTTGGACAAAAACAAATTGAGGTGTTACAACTGTAACCAACTTGGTCATTTTGCTAGAGAATGCAAGGTACCAAAGGCAAACCCAGCTGCTGCTCATAACAGACAAGCTCACCAAGCTCAGCCAAGACAGCAACAACAACAGGCCACTCCTCCTACACAAACTGCAGCTTGTGCAGCGGTTGGAACTGTTGACTTTGACTAGAGCTTCCAGTATGAGGATATTCTTGCCAACAATCAAGCTCTCATGACAGACACATTAGAGGTACCACCTCATGTATATTAAAATCTTTGTACTCAAGCTTGTATTGATAAGGTCCTTGGATACAGGAAACATTACCAGAATCTCATAGATCAAAATGAAGAATTTCACCAAATGAAATCTGAATTTAAAAAAGTTGAAAAAAGTTACAAGGAAAAGATTGATTGTTTAAAGAAAGAAATTTCATCCTTAAAACATGAACAAACAAACCTTGAAACTCAAATTGATGATCTTCTGGTTAAATTAAAAGCTACAAGGGCCGAATTTGCAGACCAAAAGGTCCATGTGGAAAAATATGAGTTTGCATCCAAAAAGCTGCAAAGACTTTTGGATGCTCAAATTCATGAAAAGGTAATTGATGGTCTTGCATTCCAAGCTGAACAACCCTACAATGCTGTTCCTCCACCCGCTGACTATGTAGCCATTCATGAACCAAGTTTCAATCTTTCCAACCTAGACATGGCCAACCGAAATCTTGACCCTGTTGTCCAAGATACCCCTGTGCAAGAATGCACTACTTCATCCGAGTCTGAGTCAACATGCTCAGACTCCACTGAAACCAATAAAGTTTCATCACCACCAACCTGTGAAGTTATTAAAGTCAACAATCCAAGCCCTTTCATCCCTTCAAAAACAGTACCAGTATCTTAACCAACCAAACAAATCAGAATAAGGTATCCTCCAGAAGGAAGAAAGCTAACTGTTGAAAAGGGAAAGTCTTCAACCTCCACCAACTCAAAGCCTCAATCCAAATCAATCCAACAAAGGAAGGTTCTTGATATATGTCATGCGCCTGGAGAAAGAGCTCCATATGTTCAAAAGACATTGGAAGAAGCCACCTTTGAGCACAACAAAGCACACCCCTGGAACTTCAAAGACTTGTTCAAAAGAAAGGACTATGTGTACTTTCAAAGGGACAAACTAGCTAAATCATGCTTTCTGTGTGGGAAATACTATCATACTGCCAGCACCTGCTTCTATTACCTTCAACAACAAAGAAACCTAAAGCAACACGCTTTTGAGAAAACAAACAAGAATAAAAAGGTAAGAAGCTTTGAAGCCAAAGCAACTCAGGTAAGAAACTCTCTATCCCCACCAAGAAAGCATCAGCCAAAACCTCAACAATCTTGCATCATCTGTGGTGAATCAGACCACTTTGCTGCAAATTGTAAGTTTAATCCTCTCAACCAGGTTCTTCATCAAATTCCTCTTCAACAAAAGACTATCAGTAAGATGAAGAAGGGTAGGCATACTTCAGAGATTAAACCATCAGCAGCAAACAAAACTGCTGCTAATCAAGTAAGACTCAAGCAACCAAAGGAAAAGCCTTCATCAGCAACCAAGATTGCTGCTGCCCAAGTTAAACCATCAGCAGCCAACAAAAATGTTGCTGATCAATTAAAGCCCAAGCGACCCAAAGACAAGTCTTCAGCAGCAACCAAGATTGCTGCTGCTCAAGTAAAACCATCAGCATCAACAAAATCTGCTGCTGATAAGCCAAAGTCCTCAGTTGCAACATCTGCTGCTGACAAAGCAAAGAGAGCTGGAAAACCACCAATTCAGCTTTGGAAAGCCAAAATTCCTCCAAGAATCATCATTGGTTCCGTTGAATGCACACATGCTGATACTGATAATCCGATAACCCTTTTTTACAAGGATGCAAGCTCTTGGATTCCCCACACTAACTAGATCTCTCTCATGTGCAGGGACAGCCAGGTCACAAGAATAACACCTGGGTGGTAGACAGTGTTTGTTCCAGGCACATGACAGGCAACAGATCTATCCTCTCCAACTTCATACATTTCAATGGAGGATATGTTGCCTTTAGAAGTGACTCAAAAGGAGGATCTATTACTGGACAAGGAAATGTGTCCAATGAAAGAATGAGTATTGAAAAGGTAAACTATGTCAAAGAATTGGACTTCAATCTCATGAGTGTTTCCCAGGTCTGTGATCAAAAGCATTGGATGCTCTTTACAGATAAAGAATACTTTGTACTATCTCCTGGCTTATCCAAAAATCCTCCAGAAAAGATTTTATTAACTGCTCAGAGAAAAGAAAATCTTTATATGCTTGACATGAATGAGGTCACTCCATCTGGCAGTGTATCCTGTTTTTTGTCAAAAGCTTCAGTTGATGAATCAGCTTTTTGGCACAGGAGATTAAGCCATATTAACATCAAAACCATCAACAAATTGGTGAAGGATAATCTTGTCAGAGGGCTTCTTAACAAAGAATTCCAGCTTGAAGATCAACAAAGATCTTGTTAACTGCTCAAAGAAAAGAGAATCTCTATGTGCTGGATATGAACAAGATTACACCATCTGGCAGTGTATCTTGCTTTCTATCTAAAGCATCAGTTGATGAATCTGCTCTATGGCATAGGAGATTGAGTCATATGAATGTCAAAACCATCAAAAGGTTGGTAAAAGGAAATCTAGTCAGAGGACTACCTGATAAAGATTTCCAACTTGAAGATCACTACATAGCATGTTTAAAGGGGAAGCAACACAAGAGTTCTCAAAAGCCAAGACACTCAATTCTAATGACACTCCACTACAACTACTGCATATGGATCTATTTGGTCCTACAAATATTATGTCAATGGGTAAGAAGTCATACTGTCTGGTGATAACTGATGACTACACCAGATTCTCATGGGTATACTTCTTGAGAACTAAAGATGAAACTGCTGAGATTCTCAAATCTTACATTCTTAGGATAGAGAATCAAAGCAATCAAAAGGTAAAGATCATAAGGTGTGATCAGGGTACAGAGTTCAAGAACCACACCTTAAACTGTTTCTGTGAAAGCAAGGGAATAGAAAGACAATACAGTGCTCCAAGAACTCCTCAACAAAATGGAGTTGCTGAAAGAAGAAACATAACTCTAATTGAGTCAGCAAGATCTATGTTGGCTGACTCAAAACTGCCTCACACATTCTGGGCAGAAGCAGTGCTATGTGCAAAATAGAGTTCTCATAGTCAAGCCTCTTAATAAGACACCTTATGAACTATGGTTCCAAATAGTTCCCTACATTGTACTTCTAAAACCTTTTGGATGTCTATGCACAATTCTGATCACACATGGGGTTCTTCCTAAGTTTGGTACCAAATCTGATGAAGGATATTTTGTGGGCTATTCCTCTCAATCCAAGGCCTACAGAGTATTCAACTCAAGAACAATAATTGTGTAAGAATCAGCCAATGTGGAATGTAGAGAACACTTTGCCTGTGAATAGGGAAAAGCCCAAACTGGCTCTTTGACATAGACTCCTTAACCCAAATATTTGAGCCTCTCATCTTCTCAAATTTGGAATCAACCTCTTCACAAGCACCAGCTTCCTCTTTCTCCTCTGACTACAGACTTGATTTTCCTAAATCTTCCACCAATTTGAAAAGACCATCCATTGATCCTCCATCTGTTATGGAAGCCATTGAAGCAAGTGAAGCCGAAATCAGACTCTCCAATGTCACCAGCAGCAGCCTGTCTAAAAATGAAAATTTGAATGAAGACTCTTCGGTAAATGCTGTAGATGCTGCAAATACTATTGCTGATAATACTGATGTAGCTGTTGATATTGAAGACTCTTCCACCATGAATGAAGAAATCCTTGATCAAAATCAAAGCAATCTTGAGCAAGGGATACAGCTGGAGGTGGTACCAGCACATATGATTAACAAGGAATATCCTCTGGAAAATATTATTGGCCAAGTTCACCAAGGAGTTCTAACAAGAAGCAAATCTCATGAGGCCAATATATGTTTGTTTTCATGTTTTCTATCTCAGGTGAAACCCAAGAAGATAGATGAAGCTCTGAAACACAGTAGTTGGATTGAGGCAATGTAGGAAGAGTTGCTGCAATTCAAGAGACAGGATGTCTGGAAACTTGTTGATCCTCCACCTGGGCAATCTTCCATTGGCACAAGATGGGTATTCAGGAACAAGCAAGATGAGAGAGGCATTGTAGTCAAGAACAAAGCCAGACTTGTAGCTCAAGGATATAATCAGGAAGAGGGAATTGACTATGATGAAGTCTTTGCTCTTGTTGCCAGGCTGGAGGCCATCAGAATCTTTCTTGCATATGCTGCATCCAAGAATTTCATGGTCTATCAAATGGATGTCAAGAATTCATTTCTGTATGGGAAGATTGGTGAAGAAGTATATGTCAAACAGCCTCCAGGCTTTGTATATCCCGCACATCCTAACCAAGTGTTCAAACTAGACAAAGCTCTGTACGGCTTACATCAAGCCCCAAGAGCCTGGTATGAAACTTTGTCCGGATATCTACTAAGCAACAACTTCAGAAGAGGTGCCATTGACCAGACCTTGTTTATCAAAGATGAAGGGGGAGAAATCTTACTGGTATAAATCTACGTTGATGATATCATCTTTGGATCAACAATGAAGAAGTTGTGTAAAGACTTTGAGATCCTGATGCACTCAAAGTTTGAAATGAGTTCAATGGGTGAACTAAATTTCTTTCGGTGTAGCACTCCAAGACAAAGCACATTGATATCAGGTATCACTTCATAAGAGACCAAGTTGAGAAAAAGAGAATTATTTTAACCAAAGTTCATACCAATGAGCAATATGCTGATTTGTTTACAAAACCTTTTGATGAAGCTAGATTTAGATATTTAGTTGAATCTATTGGTATGATGACCTTTGATTAAAATCTGTCTCTAAAATTTTGTTTTGTAAATGTGTTTGTCCTTTGTTGAAAATAAAAGTTATAAGTCAGCAGCAACTTTTTTCACTGCTGACAGGTTTAATCATCAGCAGCAAAGAATTTGCCACTGACTGCTTTAAGTTATCAGCAGGAATAAGTTTCCTGCGGATAGCTTTAAGACTGTCAGCAGCAACATTCTTGCTGCGGATTATTGCATCCATCAGCAGCAATTGAGTTTGCTGCTGACATACTTAACCATCCATAACAACCAAGTTTGCAACGGATAGGCTTAACCATCCGCAGCAACCAAGTTTGCTACTGATGGGTAAATATAAGTCCAAATTAACCTTTACCCGCTGTAAAAAAAAATACTTTCAGTCTTTACCATGACTGCTTTAGTGTATTACAACTGTAACAGTAAAAAGTGAACAAGGTTGTATTGTAGAAGTATTTTTGCTTTTTCTCTCCTCTAACATTATAACACAAATCAAATTTCTTCACCACATCTTCACATTCAATTTCACCCTAACTCCCGTCACTTTCTCTCAAGCCTCCACAACATTCAAAGCTTTCCATCCTTAACCACCCTTCAAAAACCTTCCTCTTTCCCTCCAAACCCAACAAAATGGCAGAGGTAGACATAAACCATCCCGATGATAAGTTCTCTCCATATTACAACCTCACGGCATACTTAATCAAAGGAAAGAAGTCCGAGGGATTCAATGACATGATCGACTTTCTCTGTCGATCAAAGATACACCATGCACTCACTGTAAACCCAATCATTTACATCCCTCACATGGAGGACTTCTGGAACTCTGCCGTCTACTCTACCGAACAGGGGATACCCCAAATCCAAGCTAACGTAGATGGCAAAGACATCACCATCATTGAAGCTACTCTACGAAAACATCTCAAGCTTCAAGACGAGGGGCCGCCATTTCATACTCGAAGGAAGAATACATGAGGACCTTTGTATCCATAGGGTACACTGGAAATCAGAATGAGTACACAATCGAAAAGGCGCTGATGGGCCCTCCATGGAAGTTTCTATGCCACACTCTTCTACAATGCATATCCCAGAAGAGAAGTGGATGGCATAAAGTGAGCTCTGCACTTGCCTCTGCTGTTCATGGTATGGTTTCTGGCGAGGGTTTCAACTTTGCACATCTCATCTTTGAAGGTTTGAGATACAACCTTCAAGAAGGTGCAAAGCAATCATTTTTTATGTATCCAAGATTCTTGCAGGAGGTTTTCAATAATGAATTAAAAGATCTTTCAAAATCTGCAAAAATCTATCTTATGCTGGGACATAAAAATAACATTTTTCAAAGTATGAGAACTGTTTTCAAAAATTTCTCAGGGGTCAATGTTCCATTGTTATCTACAATGATGAATATACAAAGTACCTAGGGTGACAGTTCAGCAATCCCAGCTGATACTGATCCCACACCCTCCTCTTCATATCCTGAACAACAATCTGCTTCCACTGTTTGAACCCCTGTGCATGCTACTAAGGATGCACAGGCACAGAAATTACTTACACCTGTTTTGGATGTTATCGTTTAATTGGAACAAAGGGCCCTAGTTGCGGCAAAATATACTAGAAAAAGGAGCAAGAAGACTCCTTCTCTTGTTGTCTCAAAGGCCCAATCCCAACCTAAATGCCCTCATTCAGAATCCCAAAATTCTGATGAGAATATCAATAGGGATAGCCACATCATTAGAGAGACTTCCTTGGAAGCTTCTCTATTAGGATCAACATCACTTCCCGGATCCATAGAACAACCCACTGAGCCATTCCATTATTTTTCTTCTCTGAACTTAAGTGCAGAGGCACCTTGTCAAGATGATATACCTTCTCAAACAACCACTATCTCGAAGGTATTGATTGACTTGGCTGCTAGTGCACCTAACCCAAGTTCATCACCCAAGAAGGTTCACTCTGGGAGTACTGATAGAGTGAATGTGGAAAGGGCTGTCACTACTCCTAGTACATCAACTAACCAGGAGGACAGTGATAACATCACTAAGACCCTAACCACGGCAACTCAAAGTGAGGATGTTTCCTTTAAAACACTCTTCACTGAGAGGAATCCCAGGAGCCAAGAAAACCAGGGTGATGGGGATGCAGAGGCTAGGCCTAAGACCCCATCCAGCTCTAAGGATTCCACAACTGTGGATGAGGACAATCTGAAAATCAAAATATGGAGTTGACGGCCAGGGTGGCTATGATAGAGGCTGAAGTTCCAAGCTAAGGCACCAAGTCTCTATGAATGAAACCCATCAATGCCCAAGTGTGCCTACTCCTTCCCTTGTATCAGTGGGAACTCAAACAGATGCAACCCTTTACACTGATGTAACCAAAAAGGGGGAGATAGTCGCAGTAGAAGAAGATGCTGACAGCCTTGAGGACTAGATACAAGAGCATGTTGCATTTCAAATTTCCTTATTCAAACCTGCCTTTGTTCAAGTTCATGACTTGCCAGACTTAGTAGATGAAGAGGAAGAAATCACTGAGGATTGGAAGTTGGTTATTTGAGCCTGTGATGAGGTGTTGACAAATACAAGTCACCATGAAGACACACCTCCATCAGTCAGCATTCTTCCTGAAGCAGCGGCCATAATACGTCTAACCACTGCCCCCAAATTCACACTGAATGCAGACAAGCTAGATTTTGACTCCATACTAGCTTGGGGGTATGATGGTCAATCTGAGAGATTCTAGATTAGGAAAGAGTTCAACGGAGTAGAAGAGCTGAACTGGGATGCACTAAATCCTCTTCAAGTGCTTGAACTGTATTTATCCAGCCGTATCAACACCTCTTCAGATCTCTCAGCAAAACTTGCAATCTGCAGGTTCCAAGACTTAATGGAGGAAAATCTGCCCTAGTTTGAAGCACTATTAGAAGAAGCAAACAGGGTGGCATATCCTAAAGACCACGCAGAATCTTCTACAGCAGCAGCACAAAGACTGGCTCCAAGTATACTTGACCTAATCAGGAGCAGTACTTTAACTGACGAAGAAACTGTTAGCTGGAGAAGCTTCATACACAATGAGATGGTCAGGGGACTTGCAGTGCTAGGATGGTCTTGCACTGGGCCCTCTGGCTTCACCTTCTTTCTGAGTGATGGATCATCTGTGTTCTTCAACCACATCAATGAGATCCTACTCCTTAACTCAGACTTCCTATACAACATTTTTGAGCTCAAAACACATATCTGCAATGTCAACTCCTTAGAGAGCCAAGCAATGATCAAGACTATCAAAGCTCTTCTTGAAAAGGAGGGACGCCTTGCAGAAGATGCCTCCTCTGACTCAGATTTCTCTTTTCTCTCCTCACCAATCGCCACTCTAGACACTGCAACAGAATCTAGAAGAAAAGAGTTGGAGGATGTAAGGAAAAGTTGGAAGGAAGTAACTAGGTGTGAATGGGAAGAAGATGAAGCAAGAAACCTTCCCCCATCCACTCCCCAAACTACCAATGAAGCTGAAGCAGAGATCCCAACAATATTTAAAACATTTGCTGTTGTGATCCACGAAGCTGAAGTAGAGGCATCAACCAAAGCCAAGGGGAAGGTAGTAATGACTAAAGAGGTGGAAGAGAGACTGATGAAAGAGAAAAGGGAAAGGGAGGAAAGAAGAAGAAGTAAAGAAGAAGAAGAGATGGCAGAGCTAAGAAAAATTCAAGAAAGAAAAGTTGTCATGCTCTTCAGAGAACAACAAATCCAGTTGTATGCTAAACAGCTGGATGATCTCAAAGCAAGATTTCCTGCAGCTTCTCAATTACAAGAAGATGAAGCCCTAGCTCTTTAGCTGCATGAACAATTTAATAAAGAAGAAGAAGAAAGGGAGAAGAAGAAAAGGGAAGTGGCTAAGTTCAGAATAACTGATTCTGAACTAGCCAAAGAAATGAGAGAAGAATGGATAGCGGATCTGATTTCTCAAGGTGAGGATGCAGACTACCATGAGAAACTATCAAATAAAGAAATCTACTGAGCCTTCATGGGTCAGAAAGGTCAATTGGCAAATAAAAAGGGATGAAGAAGAAGAAAAAGCCAAGCAAAAACCCAAGAATACCATTGCATTCAACATAAGGACCTATGAAGAAAGGAAGGTCATGACTGACTTCCTGAAGGCCTGAGGAGAAAGTGGAAAAGGGCTAGGCCCCATGAGTTTCATGAACTTGCAAGCCTTATACTCCAAAGTCAAGAAGGAAGAGGAAGAAAGATTGGGGAAGACATGCTCTAAGAAAAGGGTGATAACTCAAACTGCTGAACACAAATCAAAGAAACCTAAGCCTTCTCCCTCATCCACTACTTCCTCCTCCCACCATACTTCCACTCTCCAGCCTAGACCTCATTCCTCTCTTCCCACAAAGTCCAAATCCCTCCACCCTGCTCCTCCCCATTAGCAGCCTTCCAAGAAGAAAACCAAACCTACCATCACACCAGAAGACACAAGAGAAATAGTTTTTTGGTTCTACAACACTCAAGACAAATGGTTTGAAGTCTTCAAGGGAAAGGAAGAACTGAAAAGATCTATCTATAAATCTGTTGATAAGGCACTACAACTTCCAGACTCAGATCTAAGAAGAATATTGGAGTTGGGTCCTATAAGCTAGAGAATGAAGGTGGGAGGCATCTTTTGCTAGCAATCAAACATCACTTCAACCCTAGTAAAGATGTAATCATTGATGCCAAACCTCTTCAATCCCATTCTCCATTCACCAGTTGGTCCTTCAAGGCTGATACCAACGAGTTTATCTTAATTGATGTTAAAGGGCAGAAGATGATATGTTCAAGCAAGGCCATCTTCAAAATGCCAAGCAAAGACATAAAGACTCTATCTGAGCTTCCTCTAAATAATCCCAACCAGGACACAAAAGGCTATGAGGTAGAAAGGATAGTCTGCAACATGGAAAAGCTTCAACAGCAAAAGCAGTAAGAGAGTTTTGGTAGCAGCAGTCTAGGGGGAGTTTGTAGAAATAAAGACTGATGGCTACTAAATTCTCTAAGTACAACTGCTGTGGACCTCAGAGTTTGCTGCAGATCGACAAACTGCTACGGATACTTGTTCTTCTGCTGAAGAACAAATCTGCTGCGGATAGCCTTATCTGCTGAAGACCAAAGTTGCTGCTGATAGGCAAATCATCAGCAGCTGTGGACAGTTGTGTCTTGCTGCTGATCAACAACATTGCTGCTGATAGCCATTCCCTCTTAAGATCAAACGTTGCAGCTGACTGGCTTCGATAAAGCAACCATTACCACTGACAACTTTCTGCTGCAACACTGACACACTCCACGCAGAAAGAATGTTACTGGTGCAAGACAATAAAAGACAACGACGCTCTTCTTCCAAGGACTCAAGCAACGATGCCTAAGAAGACGTTTGAGTAATGATAACTTTTGTAGTATTTATTGTCGTTACATGTAGAATAGCTTCAATACAAGATCAACGGCTTGTGTTAGATCTGATCCTTAGAATCAAGGGTCTGTCTTGATTCTAAGTTACTATATAAATAGTACTTAGAGTCATTGTATAAGTGTGCTTTTTTTTAAGAGTTTTCTCTGTAATCTTGTAATCTTTGAAGCTTAATACAAATTGTATTTATCAGTATTCTTCTTGTTTACTTTTTTACATTGCTTAGTTGTGATTGTTTCTACCAATCTCAACTAGAATAGAACCATCTTGTATTCACCGATCCTACAATAACCCATTAAGTCTCACCGACGTGGATCGAGCTTACTACACTACTAACTCGTAATCTACCTCTTGTATCAACACGAAGTCCGATTAACACAACCGGCCCATAGACACATACCTAACAAGCCTTAACCAAGACTCTCACAAGGTTAACCGACATAACAGTCATGAACATGTCATCGTTCCAACACAATGGTCAATCTAACGCTTAACGTTAGAGTAATAACATCACCACACAATGAATATCAATTAACACATGCATCCAATTAAGTTAAACATAAATGCACACAACAATTACATTCGAAGGATTTCACCAGTTTTATCACAGCTACCCTCGTTAGGGATATTCCCCGGTTTCATTATTGTCCTCACAAGGCCCCGTCACATAACACAGTGACACACTCGTCATCTATGATGACTACCCAGCCACCCATATGGTGACAACACCCGAAGGACCGACTCCTTCCTATCACCGTTGACCGTATACACGGATAACAAAGCAAGCATTACAATTCAACAAGTTAAACACCATGATACAACATGAATATGTACTACCGCCCATTACTCTTCCCTCATAACGTCTAGACCTAATCCCTGACTCAATGATGTGCTTGAAATTACACGTCTTTTCGGCACAAAACTTCGCTCATTTAACGATCAATTCTTGGTTACTTCCAACGTTTAGACACTTATTTTCTTCATTTCCTGTTTTGTAGGTTTTTGTGAAGCTTAGTGAACAAACATGGGATTTCCAGGATAAAAGTGAAGTTTTAGGGTTTCTGTGATAGAGGCACGGTCGTGTCCCTAATTGGCACGGTCGTGCCAAGCTTGTTTAACCCTAGGCACAGTCGCGCCCCGTACATGGCACGACCGCGCCAAGCCAAAAGACATGGCACAACAGTGCCCTGACGCCCCACGGTCGCGTGTACACCCGTGAGTCTGACACCTCGAAGCAAGAGAGCCAATGAAAGAAGCAGATCGGTCAACCACCTGTCCCACGACCGTGCTTAACCCTAGGCACGGTCGCGTTCCCTTGTCAGGCACGGGCGTGCCTTCCCACTAGGCACGGTCGTGCCCCTTGTTTTATAAATATCAGAAGTTTTCCTCACATCAGAAGGCTGGAGACCTGGAGAGTTGAAGCCCTTAGCACTGTTTTGTGCTCCGAATTTCCTTGTTTCTAGCCACATTTCAAGTTTCTAGGAAGGACTACAACATCAAGAGGATCACCATACATCATCATCATCATCTAGCTTGGGGAAGTTGTTCGATTCTTGGCATTTCTTTATGAGTCTTGTAACTTTTCCTTGCGTTGTTCCTGTTCTTATGCTCACCATGAGCTAACTCTTGACATCACTTTGTTTAGATGAAGTTTAGTAACGATTGACAACATTTATGGATTTTGGCATAGTTTATGTTAATGTTATAACAATGGCATGATTATTCCTCAATGATATTGTGTATTTGGGAGTTGATATTGTTTGCAAGATTTGTATGTGTATTAGCTTTGTATGTTGGATAACCCATGGTCTATGCATATATTCATTGATTAGTGTATTTATGTATGCTAGTTCATGGCTTTTGACTAGGAATGGTGG
Source organism: Smallanthus sonchifolius (assembly GCA_023525975.1). Classification (NCBI taxonomy): domain Eukaryota; kingdom Viridiplantae; phylum Streptophyta; class Magnoliopsida; order Asterales; family Asteraceae; genus Smallanthus; species Smallanthus sonchifolius. Next base: position 53,420,057 of record CM042033.1, on the reverse strand, counting down.
ATGAAGTCTTGTTTATGATTGAAAACTCTTGAATGTGCATCCTTGTACTTATGTTTGGAAAGACAAAGTGCTTGTTATGGTGTGTCATGTTTAGTATTATGTTCATCTAGGACTTGTTGACGCAATCTTCTAGTTTATGTAATCTTGATATGAACATTGTATGTTGAAGAAGTGCATGTTGTTGTTTACTTTAATCAACTTGAGGTGGGTTATGTGTTGATTCGTGTAATCTTTCCAACTAGTTGTTGAATTAGCCAACCTTGACAGGAAGCTAGTCCAATCTTTATTAAACACTGACGTATTCATAACACGTGAGCTTCATTGTATGAATTTAGGTGGTTAGTTTGTATAATTCATTCTAAATTTCCGAAGAATCATTTGACTAGATGTCTTTGACGAGAATTTAGTCAACTTATATATCGTGTGCGTGTCATGTATCTATAGTTGCTGTTGGATGTCTACTAAATGGATTCGAGACCGAAGTGATATTCCTTCCTTGATTGTTTGATTTGTGTTCTTAGTTTAGTTTTATATTCTTGCATATTAGTTTAATCAAAAAATCAACTTAAACATATTTACCCTTACTTGATTGGATTTTAGTTCCGGTTTATTATCGCATTCCATCGTGTCCACGGATTGATATCCGGTTCTTGCCTTTACTATATTGCTATCCGACGGGTACACTGCCCGATGCGTGTGTGATTAGTCTTTGGTGAAAACCCTTTTTAAAACTAATACTGTGTGATAAATCTCTATTAAAATATATATAGTTTCACAAGCATCAAGTTTTTGGCGCCGTTGCCGGGGATACGGTGTGTGCGAGAACGATTGGAATTATTATTTAGTCATTTAGTATATATTTGTCTATATCTTGGTAAATAATTTTCCTTATTTAAATTTGTTTTATTTTTATTTTATCATCTTTGTCTTATTTTTGTGTATAGTTCTTCGGATTTTATTTTATGTTTATTTTTATCTGGTACCCGTGATCGTTTTGTTTGAGTGTTCTTTGCAGTGATTTTCATGGATCGCGACTATGGGAGTTACAGTGACGAGTACCCGTTTGATCTATGGGGTTACCACGAGGAAGATGTGCAAACGGATGGGTTCACCAACGAACCAATGCCTATGGTGACGCCCGATCCTCCGTTGTGCACCACGAAAAGCTGGCCCGTGACTGATCATGATCACGATTCGTCATACGAGTCATCCGAATAGCGGAAGAAGGCGAGACATTTCACGGACCAACCGATTTGGAAGGCGCGACATCGGTCCACAAAGCATGGCAAGTCAACACTATCTTACCGGGATGATCGCCTCCTTCACTACATCATGTGCCTCAGGTTCGGTCCGGGCAAATACAAGTGTTGGTGGCATGACCCGTCACTTCGTTTTTGCATTTACTATTGGTTGTCACTAACCGGTGGTAAATGCATTAAACCAAACGGGTCGGATGGGTATTCAAGAATCATATGCCACCCGTTTGTTGATTTGCCCCATCATTTGTCCTAAATTGACACGCATAAGGACACGAGTCTAGCTAATGACTCGTTAATAATCTTAGCATGTCCGGGTTTCACCCGTTAGTTATGTGTGTTCATTTTATCTTCCAATTATTTTCTTAGTTTTTATTTTCTGTTTTTCTAGAATTTTACAATTTATTTTTGAGATAAGGTTATCGGGACGTGTTTTGGATCGAGCGGATTTGGGACAATGTTTGGAATGTCACAGGTATGTCTTCTGAATTTTTAGAAATATGAATTTGGAAGAATCGCAGTCGGGTTTGGAATACTCCTCATAAAAAAAAAAATCAGGTTTCTGTGTCTGCTGGGTATGAGACACGGTCGTGCCAAAAAAGAGGCGCGGTCGTGCCTCTAACCCTAGACACGGTCGTGCATAGACCCTTGGCGCGACCGTGCCAATGAAGTTTTGGGCGGGTTAAGTAAGGTTAAACGGCAGACTTCATTTTTTTTACTTACTTTCTCCCCAAACGATCCCCAAACGAGACCCCCCCTACGTGCGATTATTCTTTTCTATTCCGCATTATTGATCTCCATCTCTTCGAATCCAGGTACGCCCCTGTCCTAATCTTTCCGTCTTTATATTTAGGTTTAGATCGTAATTTTGTTTTTAAAATTCTAGGTTTTTAGTGATTTTCTATCTTGAACCTCATTTTAGGTGTAATTACGTAGAAATAGGTAGTGTAACATCCTGGAATTGTATTGCATTACAAGCCGCTTCGTAGCCATGTTAAAAATGTCAAATTTTGAATCTGAAACCCCTATTTCGGGAGGAGCACGACCGCGCTCTTGACCTAGGCGCGGTCGTGCCTGGCTTAAATGGTTTCCAGGATGAAGTTTTTGATTGAGCGTGGCCGTGCCTTCCACTTGCGCGATCGTGCCAAGTTGGGTTTGTCCAAAGCGCGCCCGTGTGTCACAGTAGCGCGGTCGTGGCCTTCTTTTTTGACCTAGGCGCGGTCGTGCCCTTCTCAGGTGCGACCGTGTCTACCGGGTTTGGACTGCCCGTGGTCGCCCACAGCGCGACCGTGGGCTTTGTTTTTTGCCTTGGCGCGGTCGTGCCCCTTCTCAGGCGCGACCGTGTCTCCCGAGTTGGACCGCCCGTGGTCGTCCAAGGCGCGACCGTGGGCTTGGATTTTGGCCTAGGCGCGACCGTGCCCCTTCCCAGGCGCGACCGTGCCCCTTCATAATTTTTGTCAGAAACTTCATAAATTCAGTTTAGCGTCTTCATAACTGTTCTGATTTCATTTTTGTTGTCATGCAGATGGCAGGCAACAGGGACCACCCGTACCTCGAGTTTGACATGAACGAGCACGAGTACGAGGCTCGTTTGGATGTTTTGTGGCCCCGCAGAGGCCGGATTCTAGCTGCTCGTCGTTTAGAGCCAGCCACCATCGATGCCATCGCCGGTGGAACGACATTGTCACCGCCCCTTGGCGCCGGTTGTTCAGGCTTCACGCCATACAGTACGTCGAGCTCGTGATGGAGTTTTTCTGCACTTACGAGTTTGATTATCCTTGCGCGGACCTCGAGCAGCCCGAGACTGTTAGGTTCAGATTAGGCGACGAGTGGCGCGTGATGTCTGTCGCCAGATTTGGGAGATTACTAGGGTTATACACTCGCCAGGAGCTTCAGACTGAGTTGTTTACTGAGGGGATCACCGAATTCCCGACATAGGAGGATAAGGATCAGTTTTGGCACGAGTTTGGGTTCGGGATATATGATCCTAGTTTGACCAAGGCTTCGAGCCTTCGGGATCTGTTACATCGTGTTCTTCACCGCTGCATCGTTTATTCGATCTCTAGGAGAGGTCAGGGGGAGACGGTGGTGAACCTTAGGGAGCTATTTTACCTGTTTTGCCTGGTACGCCTGCGCGCCTGCAATCTCGCGCATTCTATCGCGGGGTACTTGGTGAACAGCTCGGGGCGCGACGTCACCAGCGCGATATGTGGAGGTCACTTCGTGACCAAGCTGGCGAGACACTTCCAGCTTTTGACAGATGACTTGATAGGGGATCTGACCCCTGTGGCCGAGACTGTCGTGATGTCTGTGCAGACATTGCGCAACATGCACGTCGCTCGGCGTGGCGCAGGAGGGATCAGATTGGTCGATAGATGGGGACGGACGTGGGATCCAGACTGTCCGGGCCCCGATCCATATCGCGTACAGGCCGAGGCCGAGGCCGAGGCCGCCGCTCAGCAGGAGCAGGAGCATATTCATGAGCATCATCAGCCAGATCAGCTGCCTCCTCCGCCTCCGCCGCCACCACCGCCTCCGGTTGTCATCTCGCACGACCTATTCATGCGTTACTGGGCCTGGCAGTATGAGGTCCAGTGCGCCGCAGCTGCTGCTGGCGGGGCACCATACGTGGTTCCCCTTCCATTCTTCATGCAGCCAGAGCAGCAGCCTGATCAACCACCACCATCACCACCGCATCAGCCACCATCACCACCGCATCAGCCACCACCATCACCACCACCAGCAGGAGGCATGGGTGGCGGGGCCGCCGATATCGACCTTGAGGGTATGCATTGGGAGTAGTACCTCCTACTGCCTTTTGGTATCATTTTTGTGAGTTGTACTTTTGTTGTATTGTACAAACTCTTGTATCGCGCTACGGCGTTTATGTTGTACTTTTGTTTCCTTCTACTTTTGTTTTCTTGTACTTTTGTTTCCATGTACTGTTGTATATATTTGTGTTTCTATTTTAGCTTGATGTTACTGATCTGTGTTTGATGTTAGTCTTGATTAGATCTTGGAATTGTGGAACTACATGGAACTACGTGGAACGTCATTGTTGTGGGTTGGATTTTTGCGTGTGCCATGATCGACACGAGGGAAGTTTCAGTTATCCCTTCACACTCCATTTTGCTTTGCATGTTTTTGTATACATTGTGGGTAATGTATGTTTCTAAGTGTGGGGTTGGGTGTTTATTCTTTGCTTTACATTATTTTTTGTTGTACATTGAGGGCAATGTACAATTCTAAGTGTAGGGTGGGATTGTATTCGCGCGTTGTTTGTCCTCTTAGCATTTTATCGATTCATTTTTTACAAAATATTCTTTCATATTTTTTTATTGGCACTAAATTAAAAGTTAACCGTTTAGCATTCACAATTTTTAGTAAATAATAGAGGTTTGATTTTTCGAAAGCAATTGAGATAGAAATTCCATTGAGTCAAACCTAATTTTTTGTGATAATCATGAGTTTTAGTGTGCTAAACGAATGAATTGCATGTAACCTTTTGCTTACACCCATTTCTTTCCATTTCCGTGAGTTTATTTTTGAGCCTTGATAGCTTTAGACATTGTTTTCTCTCGTTTTTGCGGATTTGAGTGTGCCGGATGTTTCATGCTTGTTAGAACTTGCTTTTAGTATACATTTCGAAATCATGAACATAAATATTGCATAAAAATGATTGAGGCATTAGGATAAACCACTTTGTTAGCCTTTTATCTTTGTTTTCCCTTACCCGAACACTTCCACTAGTTAACCACATTGAGCCTATCCCATGTTCTTTCTTTTATTACCCACATTACACCGCCATTAAACCCTCATTAGCCTTTTTACTTATTTATTCTATTTTTCACCCGTGTTAGAAATCCGGTCGGCTAATGTTAATTTTATAGCTTTTACTTTGTTGTAATCTTCAAATTCTTGAGAAGTTTTAAGCTAAGGAAAGATGCATATTGACTTAGTTCCCTTCAAAAGAAAAGAAATAGTGATAAAAAAAAAAATTTATATCACCAAAATCAGGTGAAATATAGTCGATTAGAGCAATTTTGTGAGCAAAGATGGAAAGAATTCAGTTGTTAGCCCTTATCTATATACGGAAGTATTAGTTAAGTTATTTTTCATATTAGAAGTGTTTTAGTTTTTGAATTAGCATAACCGTCAGGTTTTTTTAGCCATTTAGCCACTTTTAAATTCTATTTCCTTACCCTTAACCATTGCAAAGTTACAACCCGTTTAAAGCCCTCTTGATTTGTGCTTTGTTTCATGTTAGTTGATAGAGATTTGATCTTTTAGCAAGCTTATGATTTATGCATGTTAATTGTCTTGGCATTTGAGTGTTCTATACATACACCATTACTTGTATGATCATATATATTCCCGAGTGTGTGTGAACATTGTGAGAAGCATAAAGTTGTATGCTAATGATTTCCTAGGCATATTCATTTGCTCATTCGGTTGTCACTTCATTGGGTTCATTGGGTTTCATTTAGTTAATTTTGCATTTCTTGTCAAACCTTTATAAATTTATTAATGCTTACGGTTTTCCGAATTAATCCATAGTGTTATTGGATGTTTTGTTTTATTTTGATTTCTTGCTTGAGGACAAGCAATGTTCAAGTGTGGGGTTGTTTGATGTGCTTGAAATTACAAATCTTTTCGGCACAAAACTTCGCTCATTTAACGATCAATTCTTGGTTACTTCCAACGTTTAGACACTTATTTGCTTCATTTCCTGTTTTGTAGGTTTTTGTGAAGCTATGTGAACAAACATGGGATTTCCAGGATAAAAGTGAAGTTTTAGGGTTTCTGTGATAGAGGCACGGTCGTGTCCCTAATTGGCACGGTCGTGCCAAGCTTGTTTCACCCTAGGCACGGTCGCGCCCCGTACATGGCACGACCGTGCCAAGCCAAAAGACATGGCACAACCGTGCCCTGACGCCCCACGGTCGCGTGTACACCCGTGAGTCTGACACCTCGAAGCAAGAGAGCCAATGAAAGAAGCAGATCGGTCAACCACCTGTCCCACGACCGTGCTTAACCCTAGGCACGGTCGCGTTCCCTTGTCTGGCATGGGCGTGCCTTCCCACTAGGCACGGTCGTGCCCCTTGTTTTATAAATATCAGAAGTTTTCCTCACATCAGAAGGCTGGAGACCTAGAGAGTTGAAGCCCTTAGCACTGTTTTGTGCTCCGAATTTCCTTGTTTCTAGCCACATTTCAGCTTCTAGGAAGGACTACAACATCAAGAGGATCACCATACATCATCATCATCATCTAGCTTGGGGAAGTTGTTCGATTCTTGGCATTTCTTTATGAGTCTTGTAACTTTTTCTTGCTTTGTTCCTGTTCTTATGCTCACCATGAGCTAACTCTTGACATCACTTTGGTTTAGATGAAGTTTAGTAACGTTTGACAACATTTATGGATTTTGGAATAGTTTATGTTAATGTTATAACAATGGCATGATTATTCCTCAATGATATTGTGCATTTGGGAGTTGATATTGTTTGCAAGATTTGTATGTGTATTGGCTTTGTATGTTGGATAACCCATGGTCTATGCATATATTCATTGATTAGTGTATTTATGTATGCTAGTTCATGGCTTTTGACTAGGAATGGTGGATGAAGTCTTGTTTATGATTGAAAACTCTTGAATGTGCATCCTTGTACTTATGTTTGGAAAGACAAAGTGCTTGTTACGGTGTGTCATGTTTAGTATTATGTTCATCTAGGACTTGTTGACGCAATCTTCTAGTTTATGTAATCTTGATATGAACATTGTATGTTGAAGAAGTGCATGTTGTTGTTTACTTTAATCAACTTGAGGTGGGTTATGTGTTGATTCGTGTAATCTTTCCAACTAGTTGTTGAATTTGCCAACCTTGACAGGAAGCTAGTCCAATCTTTATTAAACACTGACGTATTCATAACACGTGAGCTTCATTGTATGAATTTAGGTGGTTAGTTTGTATAATTCATTCTAAATTTCTGAAGAATCATTTGACTAGATGTCTTTGACGAGAATTTAGTCAACTTATATATCGTGTGCGTGTCATGTATCTATAGTTGCTGTTGGATGTCTACTAAATGGATTCGAGACCGAAGTGATATTCCTTCCTTGATTGTTTGATTTGTGTTCTTAGTTTAGTTTTATATTCTTGCATATTAGTTTAATCAAAAAATCAACTTAAACATATTTACCCTTACTTGATTGGATTTTAGTTCCGGTTTATTATCGCATTCCACCGTGTCCACGGATTGATATCCGGTTCTTGCCTTTACTATATTGCTATCCGACGGGTACACTGCCCGATGCGTGTGTGATTAGTCTTTGGTGAAAACCCTTTTTAAAACTAATACTGTGTGATAAATCTCTATTAAAATATATATAGTTTCACAAGCATCACTCATCCCTACGGTCAGTATACGACATACTAGTGTCATACCGACACTTAACCCACCCATCTAAGGGCACCGCATAGACCCTTAAGTTTGACATAGAACATTTAACTCACAAAACTCTTCAGGTTAAATCCCAAAACTCGTAGCATGTTTAATTGACAAAGTAAAGCATGTAAGTATGTACGATAGCCCGAAAACAATAAAAAATAGTAAAAAGGGGATTAGAAACTCACTGGTTGTGCTGAGTCCAATTTCGTGCTCTGCACCCCGACCACCAGCTAAATTCCTGAACCTGTCAAGCGTACGATTACACGATCAGATTTCGCACTAGATTTACATCGAGTAATGTATAACTATATTTAAACCCTAATGCTCATCTCATCCGCTTGTTAATATTTCTCTGCGAAACCCAAGTCTCACGGGCTCACGTAAGATATAGTTCCTGACCCGTTTAGGACTCGTGCATCCAAACCCGAACCTCCATGCATGCACATACACGTGTCATGCAAACCTTTAGCCAACCTCATCTTGCAACTACCAATTCGTAACAACTCACCCTCGACCCGTTTATAAACTGTATAATAAAATCGGGTTCCCATGCATGCATGTATATAGGCTATGCAAAACCCTGGCCGGGAAACCCTAATCGGCCAATCTACCACCACCGGCGTTCACCGCTTACCCGTCACATACGTCGAGTATTGTTAATCGATCACAACCACACATCCCCACCATGCAACTCGTCATCGTCCTCGCATCGTGTCCGCTAGACTGCTGCCACCATGCACCATCACCGTGATGGTGTTAACCTTAACCGGCTAGTAATTCCACCGTCCTCCGTCGCACGCCACCACAGCATACCACCGCTGCCGTCACAGCCACTGCCGCCACCATCCCTATCTAGCTTGCAATCACCGTCGAGCACCACCGTGTGCCTCATTTTTCTCGTCGGGTAGCCTTAGCCAGACCACCCTCATCTCGTCCCCGTTTCCCGTCGTACACCACCACCCCCATCGCATTCGTCTTGTCAGGTAGCCTTAGCCGGACCACCACTACCACAGCCGGACACTCCATTCCCCCTTCTCCTTGCCGCCAGCCGTGGCCCATAACCTCAAACCCTTGACTAAAAACATAAACAAAACGCGTAAAGAGCAATAACGAGGATTACCTTGTTTTGACGTGAAGTTTCCACTTGAATCCGTCGTGAACCCTCCTCTACCCGTCGTCCCTCTCCTCTTCCCTTTTTCTTGTTGCCGTTCAAAGCAAACCTAGACTGAATGGCCTAGGGTTTGCTCAAGGATGCCACTTATACCTTCACGATGTATATCCGGGTCCCTCCTAACACATTTGACGCGTTTCTATCTCAAACTTTTGCAATAACGGCTAACCGGGTCCTCTAACTTTAATAAACCAAGCTTTACATGAAAACCTTATAGACCAAGCTATTTAAAAGAGACTCAATTCCCTCATTAACCAGATCCATTAGCTTACGAATTTCTGGGATGTTACACTGATGTGTTATAAAACACACCTCGTTTTCCTTGTATTTTGTAGCGTTTTTCGTATAGTTTTAGAGTCGTTTTCATTCATTTATAGTTGGTACTTAGTTATGGTATGTCTTATAGGTATTCATGAGTGAAAGGAGCTTAAACGATCAAGAGTTGTGAAAGCACGAACACATGAGAACACGGGACGAGAAACGGAAAAAGTTAGGAAAGATTCCTAACTTCAAAGGGGCATATCTCGGGCTAGAAAATGAGTTACGTGACCCATAATATATGGATTTGGGGTATCTTGACGAGCTGAGTTCAAAAATCAGGTTTTAGTGGTACGTGAAAACCTGGCGGGTCCATTATCACGGTACGCGAAGATCTAGGAAATTTGCCGGACTTTTTTGTCTTTAGCGGTACGCGAAGGAGCAGCCAATTGGGTTTAGCGGTACGCGAAAAAAGGCAGTTACAGGCTTTTTGACCTAATTTGATGTTTTAAAAGATTAGAACCCATCCAATTGAAGAGGATTCAATTTCCAGCCGTCAGAGCATCAGAAGAGGGCGATTTTGAGTGTGCAAGAAGCTATTGGAGTAAAAGATTGGAGCTTTCTTGATCGTGGTGGTTAGATTCTACTCATTCGGTTATTGATCTTCATTCAATTGGTTTGTTTGATACTATGTTTCAGAGTTTTATCATTGATTTGATGTTATTTGACATGATTATTGGCTAGACTTCATATACTACCTAGGTTTGTGATGAATATTTGTAAAAGTTCAGATTTTTATTGGTCTTTGGTATCATATGATGATTTGACATTATTTTAATCGATCTTTGCAATTGATATGATGTATATGCATGCTTGATTCTGATTTAGTATTGATTAATTATTTCGCATGTGTCTTGTTGAATGTCTTTCAGTTATAGACGCATGTTTAAGTTACTTGCTTTATGTTTGTGACTGTTTATGGTATTGCTAGACGTAGTGACCATAGGAATATTAGTTAGTGGTTTATTAGAGCTGAGTGTTCTTCCTATCTCAATAGCTGAAAGGTGAGAGGTGGTCGGCTAGTCTTCGGTGTTAGGTTTCTGTGTAGAAAGACTCTAAAAGGAGATTTACCTTAGGTTCTCAGTATCGTTGCTATCCGTGTCTTATCGAATTGTTCTGAGATCACCCCTTGCATTCCTTGAATGTATTGTGATAGTGAGACTGAAAGGTGATCTATCTTTAGGGTACTTTAGTGTCGTTGGATAGACTGAAAGGTAATCCAATTAGCTGGTGAGCTTTATATACATTCCTTAGAGTTTCCTACTAGGTCACACCTAGAGATTGATCAAGGATCCTTTAGGTATTCTGAGAGTGTCTTTCTGTAGAACCCAAGTTCCATCATAGTTACCATAACCGAGAGAAGTCTGAGTTTTACAAGTAGGATTCTGACCTGGGTAGTGCTTTCTCTATTCTTGATTTCATCCGATTCCTCAGCTTAATAGTTAGTTGTCGTTAGTTAGAGAGTTCTTAGTACTTTTGATTTTAATTAGTTTAATCTTAGTTCATAGAATATCCCCCCCAAACCAAATATTTCAGTTCTAGTCAGGGTCTAGTTTTAGTTAGTGACTGTGTCTTGTGGGTTCGATATCCGGACTTCCATTAGGATGTATTGCAATTGATAGGTACACTTGCCTATCATTGTGGTCTAGTTTAGAGGATTTCTAGAGTATTACTAGAGTGTCTAGGTTAGGTTTTTATATAGATTTTATAGATCGTCTGGACGACATCAAGTTTTTGGCGTTGTTGCCGGGGACACTTGGCAATACCAAAATTAGCTTTTATTAGTTATATATTTGGTTTTTTTTGTTTTATTTTCTCTTTCTATTTTAGGTCTAAATTGCGTGCTTTGTCTTGTTTTCTACTTATGTGTCTTAATTGTAGGTTGAGTCTTTTCTGTGTTGAGTCATTCTTTACTTGTTTTATTTTTCTTCCAGTGTATGTAACATACTCGCTCGCAGGGGATCACCCTAGTATTCTGCTTCTTTAGAGCCCGAGCAAGAGCTTCACGAGCGCGGCTGCAGCCTTCGTGAGCGTTTGAAAGTATTGTGTGACAATCAGGCTTCGTAGTCCTAGCCCCATTCCATTTCCTAATATGGGTGACGCTAACCCACCAGCTAAACGTACTGTTCACCAAAGAGCCAGTGATGGGGTTACTGGTGCCAGATCTTCGATCACTCGCCCAACTGTGTCAAATAACAACAATTGGAAAATCCCATCTCATGTCATGAACACCATCATCCACTCCACTCAGTTTCATGGACTTGAGGATGACGATGCACCAGGACATCTGTCCCGCTTCGTTCGTATTTGCGACACCTTTTGTATTACTGGTGTATCTGAGGACGCAACCTATTTGCGTCTTTTCCCGTTCTCACTCTCTGGTCGTGCCGCCACATGGTTAGATACCCTCCCTAATGATTCCATTACCACTTGGTAGGATCTGCAAGCCAAGTTCCTGAAGAAGTATTATCCACCCTCCAAGGCCGCTCGCCTAAGGGACAAGATCCATTCATTCCGCATGGACCCTGACGAGCCTTACCACATGGCTTGGGAGAGGTTCAACGCCCTGTTGAGCAGGTGCCCCCAACATGGCCTTTCTGATTGGGCGATAGTGGAGAAAATCTATAACGGGCTGACCTTCGAGAAGCAACAAATTTTAAATACTGCTGCTGGAGGGCATATCATGGATAAGAAGGAGCCGGCTGAATGTGAGGAGATGTTTGAGAGCTTTGCTTTAGCCGAGAAGCAACAGCCTCATTCCATTAGGAATTCCATTCCTACTGCTAGGTGATGTGTGTAAACTATATATATATTTTTGTAAGTATTTTTTCACACAATTTGAGTTTTAAAAAGGGTTTTCACCAAAGACTAATCACACACACACCGGGCAGTGTACCCGTCGGATAGCAATATAGTAAAGGTAACAACCAGATATCAATCCGTGGACACGGTGGAATGCAATAATAGACCGGAACTAAGATTCAATCAAGTGATGGTAAAAAGATATTTTGAAGAGTTTGTTTTACTTAACTAGCATGCAAATATATAAACTAAGCTAAGATCACAAGTCAAACAATCTAAGAGAAAATATCACTTCGGTGTCGAATCCATCTAGAATACATTTAATACACTCATAGAAGCATGGCAAATACACGAAACATAAATTGACTAAATTCTCGTCAAAGATATCTAATCAAATGACCATTTGGAAAGCTAGCATGAATTATACAAACCAACCACCTAAATTCATACAATGAAGCTCACATGTTTAACAATCATGTCAGTGTTTATAAAGATTGAACTAGCTTCCGATTAAGGTACACTAATCCAACAACTAGTTGGAAAGATAAAATGAACAACACACTACCCACCTAAAGTTGCTTAAATTAGACAACAATATGCATTTCTTCAACATACAATGTTCATACAAAGGTTATATAAATTAGGAGAATGTGTCAACAATTCCTAGATAAACATAAAACTAAACATGAAACATCATAACAAACACTTTGTCTTTCTAAACATAAGCATAGGGATACACATACAAATATAATGATTCATAAACAAGACTTCATTCACCATTGCTAGTCAAATGCCATAAGCTAGTATAAATACATACACCAACCCATAACATGTTTTTCAACATAATATGGTATACACAAATACAAGTCTTGTAAACAACTCAAAATACTCGAATATATAATTTCATCGAAGAATAATCATACGGTTGTCATAACATTAACATAATAATTGCCAATAATCCATGAATGTTGTCAAATGTATCTAAACTTCATCTAAACAAAAGTGAACAAGAGTTTTAGCTCATCATGAGCACCAAAATTACAAATAAGCAGGGAAAAATAGTGAGAAACATGATATGAAAACAAGAATCAAACCACTCCTCCAAGCCTAGATGTTGTTGTTGATGTATGGTGATCCTCTTGATGTTGTATCCTCTCCAAGAAGCTTGAAATTTGGCTAGAACTAGGGTAATACAAGCTGGAACAGTGTGTTTTTCTGTCTGGTTGCTGATTCCCTGAATGAGAGTTTAAGTTCTGTTTAAATAGAAAAGGGGAGGCACGACCGTGCCAAGAGAGAAGGCACGACCGTGCCAGGCACCAAGGCGCGGTCGTGTCTAGGTCTTAACACGACCGTGTGCCAGAGGGTTGACCGATCCGGAGCTTCCATTGGGTACCACTGATCGAGGACGTATGGCTGTTCAGACTCACGAGGTGACACACGACCGTGGGGAGCCAAGGCACGGTTGTGCCTTGGATTTTGGCTTGGCGCGGTCATGCAAGATGTGGGCGCGACCGTGCCTAGGGTTTACAAGCTTGGCACGGCCATGCCAAGTAGGGGGCACGACCGTACCTCCATCACAGAAACCCTAAAACTTTACTTTTTATCCTGGAATCCTCTTGTTTGTTCACCAAGCTTCACAAAAACCTACAAAACAGGAAATGAAGCAAATAAGTGTCTAAACATTGAATATAACCAAGAATTGATCGTTAAATGAGCGAAGTTTTGTGCCAAAAAGATGTGTAAATACTAACACATCACCAGGACACCCACCTTGTCCACTAGACGTGTTCATCAGGTCACCCCTGATGCTGGCGTGGCAGCTGCGCTTGCGGCTATGGCAAGGGAAATAAAGGAGCCGAAGTTAAGTGCCCAGAAGTTTAAGGTGTGCAGAGGGGGCCACGACACCATAGACTGCCCCGTCAGTCAACAGGAGTAAGTAGATTTTGTGGGTAACCAGAACCGAGGATTCAACAACGCCTTTGGCAATTCATATAACTCGGGATGGAGATCAGGAGAAAACCCACATGCATTTAATGCTCACCCAAATCAGTATGGTGGAGGAGATGCAGGTCCGAGTGCAGGGGCAGTGCTGGTAACAAGAGGATAGAGGAGATGTTGGAGAATCAGACTCATATGCTTACCCACTAGGTAGCAAAGGATAAAGATACCCAACAGAGGTTGGATGCACATGATACTTTGTTGAGAAATCAGCATTCTGCATTCCTAGATCTAGAGCGCACGGTAGAAGACATTGCGAAGGATCTGAAGGACAAGCAGGGAGGCTCGTCTTCGGGTTCTAATGCAGCAGTGATGGCCGTGACAACTCGTACTAGAAGAGCCGAAGAGAGAGAGGAGCCACCGGTTGAGGATGAAGAGCCTGTGGATGAAGAGATAGAGATGGAGAAGCCCACTGAGAGAGAAGAGGAGAAGAAATGTGAGGGGGGGAAGAAGACCCCCGAAGTTGACGTTAGCCGTGTTCCTTACCCAGCCCGTCTTTTGCCTCATAAGTATGCTAAGGAATACAGTCATTTCTTAAATTTGTTCAAGCAACTTCAGGTCAATCTTCCGTTCATCGAGGTACTCCAGAATATGCCTAAATATGCCAAATTCTTGAAAGATCTGCTTTCTAACAAGAGAAGCTGGAGGAGGTCTCGAAAGTATCTCTAAGTGAGAGGTGTTCTACGGTGGTCCAGAACAAGCTTCCAGAGAAATTGGTAGATCCGGGTCATTTCACGATCCCATGTCTGTTCGGCGGTTTGACTATGAACCACGTGTTGGTTGATCTAGGTGCTAGTATCAATCTGATGCCATATTCTATCTATAAGCAGCTAAACCTAGGAGACCCGAAGCCGACGCGCATGAGCATATCCTTGGCTGACAGCTCGGTCAAACATCCATGGGGAATAGTGGAAAACTTGTTGGTGAAGGTAGAAAGATTCGTTTTGCCCGTGGATTTCGTGATTCTTGATATGGAGGTAGATGTCAGAGTCCCACTCATCCTAGGACGCCCCTTTCTGCGCACTGCCAAGGCATTGATCGATATCTTCGACGAGAAGCTCACAGTTCGTGTGGGGGATGAGGAGGTGACCTTTGATGCTATGAAATCTATGAAGGGGTTTAGTGAGCATAGCAAGTCTGTTTGTTTGATTGATACCTTCGACGATGACTATCGAGATTCTTGTTTAGGAGAGAGTGCAGTAGGAGATGCCTTGGGTAATTTAGCTGAGAGTGTTGTTGAAGAGCCCGCGCCTAATTCAGGAGAGCTATCAGATTGGGTGTTGGATTTATATGAGGAGTTTGATGATGTGCCTAGTGATCTGTTGGACATGATGGCAGAGCTAGATGAGATGATATGGAAAACCCCAAGTGTGGGGATGGAAGAGGTAGTAGAGGAGCCTGAAGATTAGGGGGAGAAAATAGAGGCCACACCAGTAGAGATGCCCCCTCCTGAGCCTTTGCCTAATACTATTTTTCATTATGAGAGGAGAGATACTTAGCCACCCCATAAGTCTAGGCCGCCACGTAAGAAAATTCGAGAGACAGGAGACGTATGTGATTTGAGGATAGTACAGACCCTAAGTGTGGGGATGTTTAGGGGTAAGAGTCTGCTTAGGTATATGCTGTAGGTTATTTTTGGACATGGGAGGTTTAAGTGCTGGTGGAAGGATCTGAGGGAGAGTAGTGGTGGTCGTGCGAGATTAGTTGATGGTTGTGTGCTAGTGAGAGTAGGTGTGCCACATAGGATGAAGGCGGTTCCAAGGCGGATAAAGGAGAAGCCTCCTGATTAGGTTTGTGTGGTTCTCAGGATAGAACCCGAGTGTAAAGTTTGTATTTTGTCTTTCGGTTTGTTTTCATGTTATTCTTGGTGTTTTCGGTTTACGTGTTTTTGTTTGTGTTTTGTTTTATAGGGATTCACATTTGATTCGGTGACGAAAAATATCAAGAACAAAGTTCCAGGTATATTTGAACTTGATTTTAGTGTTGGAACAGGTTTTTAGAGGAATTCGGGAAAGAAGGAATTGGGGGGTCAAAAATTTTCTAAGTATAAAAACCTCAAAACCTTTTGTTAACAAGACTCTTCGCGCCACGTGAAGCCCCATAGCACATCTTTCACGATACGCTAAGAACAAGAATTATGGCCGGGTTAAAATCCACCTCCTCGCACCATGCGACGAGAGATCTTCGGTTGTTCGCAACACGCGAAAGTCCCCCTTTTCCTTCCCAAATTCCTTGGTTCCCCACATCATCATCCACCATTACACCATCTATTATCACACCACCACCCACCACCATTGACCACCATGGGAAACCTCCGAGCGTTCAAAATCGATTACACTTTGTTTTGACTTTCATGTCTATGTGTTTGTCATCCATCAGGTACGTTTCCTTATTTTATCTTGAGTTGTGTCGAATCAGTAGAGTCTTTTAGTCTTTATCGAGTCTGTTTAATGCTATTTGGGTTTGCTTGAGTTTAACTTTGCAGGTGTAGATAACACCACCCGTACTCTTTCTCCATTCCGGCGGGGTCGATTTAGAGTTTATTATTGTGTAAAGAGCAGCCCTACAAAGTTGGAGTGTCTGCAACCGCGAATGAAATGCTATACGGTTGCACATTTTGATGTGGAAGAGCAAGGCTGGCCAAGATCATTGCTACATTACCAGCTAAGTCTTTTCCAGTTTACTTTTGTACAGTTTAGTTTCTTATATTTTGTTTCTTTAATTTTTATTTATTTTTCCGTCATTTCTCGGTTCACATTGGGGACAATGTGCGTTTCAAGTGTGAGGATAGGAGACTACGTCTATCTTAGATTATTGAGTCTGTTTAGTGTTTTTACTTTGATAAAATATACAAAAATACAAAAGAATTGAAAATTTTGAAAAAAATGTCCTTTGAATTAAAGTTTTGCAATAAAATGGAACATGATAGGTAGAACTGGAAATCTGCTTGTTGTGTTTAAATGATTTAATAAATAATAGAAAGAGCGTACAATTTGTGATGTTTTGGTACACCAAGCTGACTATGAAAAACTTAAACATCTTGAAAGTGTTATCTAGGTAAATTGAATGATTAAGTCAGGATATCTTGTGGGTTCTTAAAGCTAAAACTGTCAATATAGGGTGATAGGTACCACATTAAATTTAAATATTTATATGTTTTTGAAATTATTTAGCATGCCACTCTCTTTTTATGAAAATAAATCCGAGAGTTGGTGGCGCCCGCATTCCATAATTCCATAATCATGAGCTTAATTAAATTAGAAATCTAAGTTTCGGCTATGTGTCACAAGTCGGGTTCCAGCCTGATTGAAACACCACTGGGTTGATTCTTAAGGTACTTCATTGCTAGAACTGCAGTCTATGTGCCATACGCCGAGTCACAGCTTGGTTGAAGCACCACTAGGCAAGGTTCGATTGTTTTGATTTTTAATGCTCATTTCATTCATCCATTCATCTATTATTCACCTTAATTCCTAAAACATATAAGTTTTTATTTATAGTGGTGGTAAATCTATATGGTTTAACCCGGGCCTAGACATGACCTTGAGATGGGCATAGGCTGAGCTGTAGCCTTATGAGTGTGAGACCCATAGATAGAATGATAGCTTTATAATGTGATATTAAAACACAATCGGGGGCTTGATAAGTTGATGGTTGGGTTTAATCGGACAGAAATACCAATTGTTGCTTTTTAACGCGTGACTATATTTGTGCTAAAAAATTAATGAGATTGTGTAAGTATGTTTTCCAGTTGTGATTCAATTGCAGATTTTTTTTCGAGGATGAAAAAATATTAAGTCTGGGATGTTTGATGTGTTGCAAAACACACCTCGTTTTCCTTGTATTCTGTAGCGTTTTTTGTATAGTTTTAAAGTCGTTTTCAGTCATTTATAGTTGGTACTTAGTTATGGTATGTCTTGTAGGTATTCATGAGTGAAAGGAGCTTAAACGATCAAGAGTTTTGATAGCACGAGCACACGAGAACACGGGACGAGAACCGAAAAAAGCCAGGAAAGAGTCCTAACTTCAAAGGGGCATATCTCGGGCTAGAAAATAAGTTACGGGATCTATAATATATGGATTTGGGGTATCTCGACGAGACGAGTTCAAAAATCAGGTTTTGGCAGTACGAGAAGACCTGGTGGGTCCATTTTTGTGGTACGCGAAGATCTAGGAACTTTGCCCGACTCTTTTGTCTTTAGCGGTACCCGAAGGACCATCCAATTGGGTTTAGCGGTATGCGTAAAAGGCAATTACGGCCTTTTTGACCTAATTTGATGTTTCAAAAGATTAGAACCCATCCAAGTGAAAAGGATTCGATTTCCAGCCGTCAGAGCATCAGAAGAGGGCGATTTTGAGAGTTCAAGAAGCTATTGCAGCAAAAGATTGGAGCTTTCTTGATTGCGGTGGTTAGATTCTACTCGTTCGGTTATTGATCATCATTCTATTGTTTTCAGTTGGTTTGTTTGATACTATGTTTTGGATTTTTATCATTGATTTGATGTTATTAGACATGATTGTTGGCTAGACTTCATAAGTACCTAGGTTTGTGATGAATATTTGTTAAAGTTTGGATTTTTATTGGTCTTTGGTATCATATGATGATTTGACATTATTGTACTCGATCTTTGCAATTGATATGATGTATATGCATGCTTGATTTTGATTTAGTATTGATTAATTATTCAGCATGTGTCTTGTTGAATGTCTTTCAGTTATAGACGCATGTTTAGGTTACTTGCTTTATGTTTGTGACTTTTTATGGTATTGCTAGACGTAGTGATCCATAGGAATATTAGTTAGTGGTTTATTAGAGCTGAGTGTTCTTCCTATCTCGATAGCTGAAAGGTGAGAGGTAGTCGGCTAGTCTTCAGTGTTAGGTTTCTGGGTAGAAACACTCTGAAAGGAGATTTCCCTTAGGTTCTTAGTATCACCCCTTGCATTCCTTGAATGTATTGTGATAGTGAGACTAAAATGTGGTCTATCTTTAAGGTACTTTAGTGTCGCTGGAGAGACTGAAAGGTAATCCAACTAGCTGGTGAGCTTTATTTACATTCCTTAGAGTTTCCTACTAGGTCACACCCGGAGATTGATCAGGGATCCTTTAGGTATTCTGAGAGTGTCTTTTTGTAGAACCCCAGTTCCATCAAAGTTACCATAACCGAGAGAAGTCTTAGTTTTACAAGAAGGATTCTGACCTAGGTAGTGCTTTCTCTATTCTTGATTTCATCTGATTCCTCTGCTTGATAGTTAGTTGTCGTTAGTTAGAGAGTTCTTAGTACTTTTGATTTTAATTAGTTTAATCTTAGTTCATAGAATTCCCCCCCCCCCAAACCAAATATTTCAGTTCTAGTCGGAGTCTAGTTTTAGTTAGTGTCTGAGTCTCGTGGGTTCGATATCTGGACTTCCATTAGGCTGTATTGCAATTGATAGGTACACTTGTCTGTTATAGTGGTCTAGTTTAGAGTATTTCTAGAGTATTACTAGAGTGTCTAGTTTAGGTTTTATATAGGTTTTATAGACCGTCTGGACGACATCAAGTTTTTGGCGCCGTTGCCGGGGACACTTGGCAATTATAAAATTAGCTTTGATTAGTTCTTTATTTGGTTGTTTTTTTGTTTTATTTTCTCTTTCTATTTTAGGTCTAAATTGCGTGCTTTGTCCTGCTTTCTACTTGTGTGTCTTAATTGTAGGTTGAGTCTTTTATGTGTTGTGTCATTCTTTACTTGTTTTATTTTTCTTCTAGTGTATGCAACATACTCGCTCGCAGGGGATCACCCTAGTATTCTGCTTCTTTAGAGCCCGAGTGAGAGGTTCACGAGCGCAGCCGCAGCCTTCGTAGTCCTAGCCCTATTCCATTTCCTAATATGGGTGACGCTAACCCATCAGCTAGACGTACCGTTCACCAGAGAGCCAGTGATAGGGTTACTGGGGCCAGATCTTCGGTCACTTGCCCAACTGTGCCAAATAATAACAATTGGAAAATCCCATCTCATGTCATGAACACCATCATCCACTCCACTCAGTTTCATGGACTTGAGGATAAGGATGCACCAGAACATCTGTCCCGCTTCGTTCGTATTTGCGACACCTTTCGCATTACTGGTGTATCTGAGGACGCAACCTATTTGCGTCTTTTTCCATTCTCACTCTCTGATCCAGTAAACTTGCCATTTATGTGTAAAGTCTTTCAAGACTTTGCTACAAACAAAGAAAGGTTTCTTGAGACTCAAAATCTGTAAAAAAATGTGTTTAAATGGGTTAGAATGGATGGATGTGTTTAAAACCACACTCAAACTCCAAGTATATATGTGCATAAACCTACCACAAGATCATTTCTCTATCCTCCATCTATCTCTCTCTCATTCTTGGCACACACCAACACACACACTACATCGAATTCCTTGGAAGATCATACCATTTCTAGCTTAAAAATCATCTATCTTTGATGTTCTTGGAAGCCTACAAGTGAAGTCTCAAGAGGATTTGGCTAGAGATCCAAGAAATCATCACTTTCCTTCATCTAAATCGTCTTCCATTTGTGAGATCTACCCTAGCTTGGCTAGTGGTAAAAACATTCCCTACATCTTTATTATTTTCTTTGATTTATGGTAAAGAGATGCATGTTGTTCACCTAACAAGGAAATAGTTTAACATGACTTTCAAACAAGGAAAAGGGAACTAGATCTAGAAGATAAAACATGTAAATGTGTGTGTGCGCATGCCGTAGGTATATATATACATGTATTTATGTAGGTGTTTTGCTCATAAAGGTTGTTATGTTTAAGTAGGAGTTACTTAATGTTTAGATCTTGAAAGAATATGAGATTTAATCATCTAAAAACATGGAAAATATATAGATCTACTAATATTGTGATATTAAACACGAAACTATATTTGTATATGTATCCATAACATGTATATTGTTACAAATTCTTAGAAATATATATAAAATAAATCCACATATTTAGAGATTAAAGATGTAAATTATATGGAACACGAAACTATATTTGTATATGAACATGTATCCATAACGTAGTTCTAAAAGGATACGTAGTTACTTTGAAAATATATATATGTTGGTCGTTTCGAATAAATCCGAGTTTTTACAAAATATGGAAACATGTTGACTAGTTCGTTTAAAAATATATGTTTACATATACATGTAACATAGTAAAAATACATTAGTGCATATATAGAAGTGTGGAAATACATGCATGAATGCATTCATATGTTTGGTAAAAATAAATACGATTGTATGCATATTAGACATGGATGAATTAATAAATGTCGTCTTGAAATATATATATATGTGGACATAGTGGCATGAAATTACACATGCATGGAATTATAAAGATATATAACATGCATTAGAATGCTTGAACGATATTTGAGAAAATATATAGTTATTTTTGAGAAATAATTATATATATACACATACGTGGATTTATGGGTGAAATATGCTTTCATGACTAGAACCATAATTTAATCAAGTATGTGGTTAGACAAGAATAAGATTTATTTTTGGGAAACATAACGGGTCACCAATATTGGAACATAACAGTTTCTTGGAAAATATACAAATATCTAGACTGACATAATAATCACCAATGAATCGTAACACAAAAACATTGTTTTTGCTAAACAAAGAAGTACTTAACTGGATTCGTTAAGTCGGCTGAACAACTTGCATCTAAGACGGGTAGTTTTAACACATAAGTACCCATGTGTGATTAGGGTACGGATAGGCAGGAACTTTTAGCACACTGTTATTTGCTAGGATTTCATCGGACACAAGGTGAGTTCACGACCCCCTTTTCTCTTTTCAATGTTTTGTAAACTACGGGGGAGAAACATACTTACATATCATATTTTACATTATTGCTCAATACATTTGGAAACATTGTTGTTTCATTCACTTGAGAAAACATTGCAAACATTTTTATATGATAACAAGAAAACAAGACACTAACATTATGTCTTACATGGGGAGAGCTCTTAAAGTTCCATGAACATCATCAACATTTGTAACCATTAGCTATGGACTTAGTCTAGGATTCTATTAATAGTACTATTGGGGATAACACCCCCGGTCATGGTTAGTCACGCTAACCGGGACCTGAAGGGTCGAATGGCCACATATTGTCTTATTCCGTTCTCGTGGTAAAGAGAGGGTGGGGCATTCACTAGTTAGGTTTGGTTACGGTCTCATTTATTAACATTTTATTTGTAAGCTTAGCATGCCTACGAATGGATCAAGAATACTTTTTTGTTATCATATGCGCTTAGAATTATTTGTTTACGAGGAAATTTATTATGTTTTCGGGGAAAACTACTTATCTCTGACGGTAATGTCATGTGCATGTTTTCGAGAAAACTACTTATTTTATGACGGTAATGTCATGTGTATGTTTTCGGGGAAAACTACTTATTTTATGACGGTAAGACCATGTACATGTTTTTGGGGGAAAACTACTTGCACTGAAATAACTACTCTGTGAACTCACCAACCCTTGTGTTGACACTTTCAAGTATGTTTCTCAGGTAACCCTTAGCCATGGCGCGGTTGGAATAGGCAAGCTATGTTGGATCAATTCCTAGTAGCTGGAAGGGCATAGATTATCAATTCTCAAGTCTATCGCTGATCTAGAAGAACTTAGATCATTGTATTACTTAGTCTTAATAATTGTATATGTACTCAAGCCTTAGAAATCAATATTACAGCTTCCGCTATTGTGTAATGAACCAATCGTTGAAACCTTTATTTATTTATTAAGTAAATAAATTTAGGGGTGTGACAGATTGGTATCAGAGCCAATGGTTTTAGGGAACTAGTTTTCCTTAGTGACACCTAGGCTTTAACCAGACTCATTCAGGGACCAAGATTTCTAAGACTTACATTGCATTAAGAACACCTACGACTTGAGTATAGAAATTACAACCGTGGCCGAAAAACTTGTGTCGACTATTAGTGTATTGAGTTACACTAGGGTATCATTAGCTACACTAATACTTAATACGATTACATGGCTCATGTAACGAACGCTTAGCACGTACAAATAGACACCTACGATGTTTCTCAACAAAGTGTCACTATTCGGATTACGAATCAAGGATGACAGGTACTCAGCACACTGTAACCCTAAGAAGATCGAGTTATGAACTGAACTTGGTCGACGACGGTAGTGATCGCAAGTCACCGATCTTAGCATCACAACAAGCCGAACATGTACCAGAACCTGTACCTATACCTGCACCACACCTACAAATACTCCAGCCGTGGAGGCAGCTTTCTTTCTGACATATGTGCGGTATAAATACTCTCCTACATGAGATGACGGATCGGATGCCTAGACTTTCACCATGAAATATGGCAGACAGGATTTCCCAGACAGAAGGGAACCCGAGGTTGATAAGCTGGACTAAACGGGAGAGAACTCCACGAGTCAGGAGACCCGGACATTGATCAGGATCATGTGGATTAATGCGTACATACAGACTTGGAGCATGAGTTGCTCGACACTCATTTGAGGATCTCTGCCCTACACATAGTGCCTGACTTCCACCATACACGTTTTATTTTGAGAGACACTCATGGTGCCTCTCTACCATTAACCTCATCCTGCAACAACAATAGTCGGCAGATTCATGAGTATTGGTACACATAATTAAAAGTAATCCTATAGAACAATACACACTCCTACACAGGTGTGCAAACACGATCTAATGAATATATCAAATCCCTTTTGACTAAAAGCTTGGGAGAGAAGAAACACTATAGGGACCATGCAAAGTAAATTATCATCGCGGGTGCAAACGTAATCATAATTTGTAGTGCATGAGAACTTTAGTGAGTCTTGCTGTCCAAGCTAATGATCAACCCATATTTTCAGTCACTTGATTAAGGATTAGATCTTAACAAATCTGAATTCTAAATTAGATGTTCGCAAAGTGTCACACCCCGCCAAGGCGGAAACGCGAGGCGTAACAGTACATGGTTTCCAAAGCATATGATTACCGCAAACACATACATGATAAACGGATACATAAACGAGTTTAAAGTTTTACATTTCAAAAATGTAAATTGGGTTTACAAAAGTGAAGATTTCGCAAATATGACTCTATTATAATGAGTTATACAAGAGAAATCCCCCAAAAGTTGTATCCATCGTGCATGCATGTAATCTACATTGTTGACCTTGCGATCACGTCAATTTCCTGAAAAACATACTTAAAATTGTCAACACGAGGTTGATGAGTTCACAGGTTTAAATCAAATAGATCTTTGTAAAATTCAATTGTTCGTAAATAGTTTCAGGTGCATGTGATAAACAGAATAAGAATTGCTGAACCATTTGTAAACTAGCTAGGAATACAAATAATATGTTCATACATGAGGCGTAACCAAACCATGACAATTGTACACGCCCCTAATTTCGTTATCCGGTTCTATGCGGCCATAAATCCTCCAGATTGTGGTTAGCGCGACTAACCATGACCGGGAGACGTCACTCTCCATAGTACTATTCATAGGACCCTAGGCTACAGTTAATGGTTACTACGTTGTTCCAGGGGACTTTAGCGGCCTCAACTTGTTGTTCTCATCTCATGTAAACATAAAAGTCGTGCCTTGTTCTCTTGTTATCCCATAAAATAGTTGTAAGTATGTTTCTCCCCCAAATATAGAAAACAGTAAAAAGGGGCCGTGAAACTCACCTTGAGTTTGTGTATACTTGTAATGATACTTGTTGTAGTCAAACTTGACTATTTGTACCCTAGATACCAAAGGGTAAATTGTGTTAAGACCGAACGTCTCATATTGCAAATTGTTCACCGACCTTGTAAATCTGGTTGCTTTTGTTTAAATGTCTTCTTAGATTTTCAACACTTGTTTTGTTATAAAAACAGTTCTAAGTTACTGCCCAATGTGGCTGTTGAACAGGTGTCGAAACTTCCTAGTTTCGATTGGGCAATTGAGTATCGAAACTTCCTAGTTTCGATTGAGTAGTTGGGTATTGAAACTACCTAGTTTCGATCGTGTATGACAGGTATCGAAACTCCAAGTTTCGGTTGAGTTAATCTGGTATCGAAACTATAGTTTCGATTACTGGACTTCTGTTTGACAGAATCAGTCCTGCATATTTTTATGTTTTAAATCTTGAATTTAACACACTTTTCTTGTTATCTTACTTGCGTTTGAATATTTTGTATGTCTAGCTACGGTTTTTGAAGAAAATAATGTAGATAGTATTGAGTTTTTACCTTAAAACAGAGATGAAGATGATGAGAGAAAACAGAGATTGATCTTGATTCTTTTTGTTAAATTTCCTTTAGAAACACTTGAAATTCTTCTTAAGACACCGAATTATGGTTGGTTTTGCCTTAGAAGTTGACTTCGATTTGGAGAGAAATGGGGAAGATTGCCGTAAGAAAATGAGAAAGATAAAAAGGAATTGTGAGATTTTTTATTGAGGGGGTAAGGTTTTATCTGAATTCTCGCAAGTAGGCTGTATGGGTTTTAGTATAAAGAATTTGGATGTGAGTGAAGAAAAATGTGGGAATGGCCTTCTCTGAGTTTCGGTCGAGAAAGTCAAGGGTGGGTCGGTTTGGGTTAATTAATCAAACAATTAGTTTTAAGTGTATCTTAATATCATTTAGAGTTTTTAAAGGGGTAATTTAATTCGGTTTAGGTTCTCCACGGTATTATAAATTTATTCTAAAAATAATTTATTGTTCCACGTAAAGTTTGTGTAATATATATATATATATATATATTTTTTTTCTGGTTATTTATTTTAATCACTAACTTTCGTATTTAGTCGGGTTGTACGGGTATGTGAACCGGTAACTCCCAGAATTACCAAAAATATAAAATGAGACAATGTGCGGTCTTTTTTAGACCTTAATGTCTTTGTTTGTGAAATTAAGTAAATCACAAAAATAATGATAATGTAAACTTGTTTAATACATGTACGGATATTGACCTGAAATGTCGGGTGTCACATTCTCCCCATGTTAAAAGAATTTCGTCCCGAAATTCAATTCGTGTCATCTTGAACTGGTGCATCCTTAAACAAGGAGGGGTATTTTGTTTTCATTTGGTCCTCCCGTTCCCATGTATACTCAGGACCATGTTTTGAGTTTCAACGTACCTTAACCAGTTTGATTCGACTGCGTCTCAGCCTTTGAACTTTCCAATCTGAAATCTCAATCGGTTCCTCGATGAAATGCAACCTGTCGTCTATGTGAATCTCGTCAGGCGGTATAATTAGCGTCTCGCCTGATAAACACTTCTTGAGATTTGATACATGAAACGTATCATGTACATTGCTTAGTTCTTGTGGCAACTTGAGCTTGTAAGCTACAGGGCCAACCCTAGCCAGTATTTCAAACGGTCCAACGTATCTAGGGTTGAGCTTACCACGGTTACCAAACCTTGCAACGCCTTTCCATGGTGAGACTTTTAACATTATTCGGTCACCAATTTGAAATTCTAATGGTTTCCGTCTGTTATCAGCATAGCTCTTCTGTCTATCTCGGGCCGCTTTCAGACGGTCCTTAATTTTGAAGATCTTATCAGTGGTTTCCTGGACAATCTCAGGGCCTGTCAAATGTTTTTCACCAACTTCCGCCCAACATAATGGTGAGCGGCATTTACGACCATATAAAGCTTCAAACGGGGCTGCCTTAATGCTCGTGTGATAGCTGTTATTATAGGAAAACTCCGCTAGCGGTAAATGAGTATCCCAATTTCCTCCGAAATCAATTACACACGCACGGAGCATATCCTCTAAAGTTTGAATGGTCCTTTCGCTTTGACCATCCGTTTGTGGGTGATATGCCGTGCTCATGTCAAGACGTGTGCATATGGCTTCTTGTAATTATTTCCAGATTCTAGACACGAATCTGCTGTCTCTATCAGAGATAATAGAAATTGGCACTCCATGCCTAGCCACAATTTCCTTGATATAAAGCTTTGAAAGTTTCTCGGTTTTATCCGTCTCTTTGATAGGTAGAAAATGAGCTGATTTTGTTAAACGGTCGACAATTACCCATATGGTATCATAACCACTGGACGTCTTGGGTAATTTCGTGATGAAATCCATAGAAATCTGTTCCCATTTCCATTTGGGAATTTCAGGTTGTTGTAACAAGCCAGACGGTTTCTGATGTTCGGCTTTTACTTTTGAACACGTTAGGCATTTACTGACATATGTGGCAATATCTCCTTTCATATTGGGCCACCAATATAATTCTTTTAGATCCTTATACATCTTATCTGAACCTGGGTGAATGGAGTACCTGGACTTGTGGGCTTCGTCCATAACCAACTCCCATAAGTTACCAAAACATGGCACCCAAATTCTATTTGCAAAGTATAATGTATCATCTGATTTTGGCTCTAACTGTCTGATCATTCCTCATAAGGCTTCGTTCTGAATGTTTTCTTCTTTGATTGCCTCTTGTTGTGCCATCCGGATTTGAGCAGTAAGACTCGTATGAATTGTTAATCCGAGGGCACGAACACGAAGAGTTTTAACTCGTTCTTTGCGACTTAAGGCGTCTGCTACGACATTGGCTTTTCCGGGATGCTACTTGATATCACAATCATAGTCGTTTAGTAGTTCTACCCAACGACGTTGTCTCATGTTAAGTTCCTTTTGATCGAAGATATGTTGAAGACTCTTGTGATCAGTAAAGATAGTGCATCTTGTACCGTAAAGATAATGTCTCCAAATCTTGAGTGCAAACACAACTGCGCCCAACTCCAAGTCATGGGTCGTATAATTCTTTTCGTGCACTTTTAGTTGTCGTGAGGCATATGCGATGACTTTGTCTCTTTGCATTAACACACAACCAAGTCCTTGGTGTGATGCATCGCAGTATACGACAAAATTGTCGATTCCCTCAGGAAGGGATAAGATCGGTGCACTACACAGCTTCTGCTTCAGAAATTGGAAAGCTGACTCTTGCTTGACACTCCAATCATACTTCTTTTCTTTCTGGGTTAATGTGGTTAAGGGCAGGGCTATTTTTGAAAAATTCTCAATGAATCGTCTGTAGTAGCCGGCCAAACCTAAAAATTGACGTACTTCTGTCGGAGTCTTTGGTGCTTCCCAGTTTTTGATCGCTTCAATTTTTGATGGATCGACGTGAATTCCTTCCTTGTTGATGACATGTCCAAGAAAATGCACTTCTCGGATCCAAAACTCACACTTAGAGAATTTAGCGTAAAGTTTCTCGTTCCTGAGTAGTTCTAAGATTAATTTCAGATGATGTTCATGATCCTCCTTGGTTCGTGAATATATTAATATATCATCGATAAATACTATCACGAATTTATCCAAGTATGGTTTGCACACTCGGTTCATGAGATCCATAAAAACAGCTGGTGCGTTCGTCAAACCAAACGGCATAACTAGGAATTCGTAGTGGCCATAACGAGTCCTAAATGCTGTCTTCGGTACATCTTCTTCTTGGATTCTTAGTTGATGATACCCCGAACGTAGATCGATCTTAGAGTAGAAGCTAGAACCTTGTAGTTGATCGAACAAATCATCTATTCGAGGGAGTGGGTATCGGTTTTTTATTGTAAGCTTGTTTAATTCTCGGTAATCAATACACATCCTAAAGGTTCCATCCTTTTTCTTTACGAATAGGACCGGAGCTCCCCAGGGTGAGAAACTCGGTCTTATGAAACCTTTATCAAGCAACTCTTGGAGTTGATTTGATAATTCCTGCATTTCAGAAGGTGCTAATCGATATGGTGATCGCGCAACTGGTGCGGCTCCTGGTACTAAGTCGATTCGGAATTCGACTTGCCTCGGTGGCGGTAATCCAGGTAAGTCTTTAGGAAAAACTTCGGGGTAAGCCTTAACGATTGGTATATCCTCAAGTCGACGTTCCTCAGGTTTCTTCTCGACGACGTGAGCCAGGAATACGCAATAGCCTTTACGTAGGTACTTACGAGCTTTCATGCAGTTTATCATCCTTAATGTTACTCCACTCTTCTCACCTTGAATCGAAAGAACTTCTCCGTTCGGGAGTGGGATTTGGACAATCTTCTCAAAACAAACAATCTCGGCATGATTCTTCGACAACCAATCCATGCCAATAACAACGTCAAAACTTCCCAAGTCAACAGGTAACAGGTCTATACTAAATGTGTGGTCTTTTAAACATAGAGTACAACCCTGAATGACTTCTCCAGTTTTAAGTAATTTTCCGTTTGCTAATTCAATTGTATAATTTTGGTCTAGTTTGCTGGGCTTAATACCGAGTAGGGACTTAAAGTCATTTGACACAAAACTCATATCAGCACCCGTATTGAAAAGTATAGAGGCATAGTGATTATTTATCGGGAACGTACCAGTGACAATGTTCGGATCCTGTCGAGCGTCACCAGTCCCCATCACAAATGCTCTTCCACGGGCCTGATTGTCGTTTCGGTTCTTCAATCTTGGACAGTATTTTCTGAAGTGCTTTGGATCTCCACACTCAAAGCATCCTTGATTCATCCTTCCTGTTCCTGGTTTGACCTTTCCTGCTACTTGATTAATCTTATCAGGATTTGCATTGCTCCAACAGTTATGGGCTAGATGCCCATACTTTTTACACTTTCCACATTGGATACACTTTTCACTGTGATGATATCCACACTTGTCACACCTCGGTCGTGTTCCAAGATATCCATTTTGTCCTTCAATGTTGGCAGCATAGGCTTTCATAGTTCCAGGTCTCTTGTAAGTTTGATTCTTGTTTTGATTACTGGGTTTTCCAAACCATTTCCTCTTTTCCCCAGACCTTCCTTCCTCGGTCTCCTTCTTCTCAAACAAACCATTACGCACAGCATTATCCCTTAGCTTAAATGCTAGAGTTATAGCGCTCTTGGCATCCATGGGGTTCGATGAAGTCACCAGGCTTCGGATTTGAGGTGCGAGACCCCACAAATATCTTTCAACCTTCTTGTATTCTGGGGTAACCATGTGTGGAATCAAGATTGCTAACTCATTGAATCGGTCAGTGTAGCCAGCAACATCATCTCCTATCATCTGTAAATTCCACATTTCAGATTCGAGCTTTTCCAACTCATTCCGAGGACAGTATTCCTCAATCATCATGGCTTTCAGATCATCCCAAGATAGCTGGTATGCCATCTGTCTTCCCAGGGTTTTCACTTGTGAATTCCACCAAGTTAATGCTTTATCAGTGAGTGAGCATGTAGAATACTTCACCATGCAGTCAGCGGTGCATTCGCTAATATCAATCACCGACTCCATCTTTTCTATCCATCTCATTAGCCCAACTGCACCCTCGGTGCCATTGAAGTTACGGGGGTTGCAAGATAGAAAGGCCTTGTAGGAGCACTTCCTATTTGGAGCATCTGTAGAATTACAAGTCATAACGTCATTAATTCGAATTATGACTACGTGTTATGGCTTATTTATTTTATTACCTCCGGAACCTCCGACTGTACCGCTACCTCCTGCACCTCCTCCGCCGGTACCACTGCCATTTCCTCCTCCACTATTTCGATTTGCCTCATACTGTTCCATGGCAGCAGCTACTCGCTGTGCTATGAGTTGCTCCACGTTTGGGGAAATCGTCTCGTTGTTGTCACCAGTAGTGTTACGGGGTGTCCCACGCTTAGGTGCCATGACGTTCTTTCTAACATATCAATTAAAAAGAAACAACATTATATAATAATAATGATAGATCATGACATAAGGATACAACAACATCAAACGTAAACAACCATCATTACAACATAAACCATCACATACGAAGTTAAAACATACATAGTACATTGTTCCCAAAAGACAAGGATACAAAAAGGGATGGGTTCTCATGACCACATCAGTACCAAAGTTTTAAACTACATAATGTGCTATGGGCACAACCCGCCCATAATAGGTTTAAAAGAAGAAGTGGGAGTACAATCCAATCATCATGGCAAGTCCTGCCATGACAAAGCTAGCTCTCGCCATAAATTCTGCAGCCAAAGTCCTTTCTTCCAGCGCCTCCACCATGTCTCGGACCGTGAGAGTGAACTGCCAGTCCATATCAGCTCTCAACTCGAGGTAGTCAGTGGCACCCTGTATGTCTCGGGTGCTGTCCTCCAGAGTCTGAACTCGAGATCCGAGCCCTTGACGTAAGCGCGTGGTTGCATCCCCATGTGCTCGAATATCATCTAGGAGATCATCAAGACGCTCCTCGTGCGTATGAACGCGTGCTAATAATGTAGGCACTGTGAGCTCCATGACTTCCCTAGTGTGGGGTAGGGGTGTTGGGGAGTTGGAGGACTCTCCGAGTTCAAAGGTAGATGGGATGCTCTCCATCTCCCTCCATCGTGCCAGAGTTCGAGGCATCCAACGGATAGTTCCCGCAGTAGGGTGGTAGCAGGGTCGTTTCCTAGATAGTTCCTCATCAGTCTCCAAGTTTTTCGGATCACGGGCTGCCAGGGTTCTTTTGCGCGGAAGTTGAACCTTCTTCCTAGCACTTTGTACTTTAATTGGTCCTCCGCTTTTCTTTCGGTAGATTATAGGCGGTTCTCCCAGAGCGACATTGGGTGGTGTGGAGCTGCGGGTTTGTACTCGATTTTTGGGACTTGTGGTGGAAAGTTCCTCGTTTGATTCAGTGTTAGAGACGGGGTCAGAGTGTGAATGTGACGACATGCTTGTGACTACAATATCCATATAACATGATGACTGGTTATGCAATGCTTATGCAATGAAAACGTTTTAGTGAGTCATTTAGATTATAGACTAGGTTCCATTGTAGACTCCTAGTTCGCTATAATCAATGGCTCTGATACCAAATCTGTCACACCCCGCCAAGGCGGAAACGCGAGGCGTAACAGTACATGGTTTTCAAAGCATATGATTACCGCAAACACATACATGATAAATGGATACATAAACGAGTTTAAAGTTTTACATTTCAAAAATGTAAATTGGGTTTACAAAAGTGAAGATTTCGCAAATATGACTCTATTACAATGAGTTATACAAGAGAAATCCCCAAAAGTTGTATCCATCGTGCATGCATGTAATCTACATTGCTGACCTTGCGATCACGTCAATTTCCTAAAAAACATACTTAAAATTGTCAACACGAGGTTGGTGAGTTCACAGGTTTAAATCAAATAGATCTTGGTAAAATTCAATTGTTCGTAAATAGTTTCAGGTGCATGTGATAAACAGAATAAGAATTGTTGACCCATTTGTAAACTAGCTAGGAATACAAATAATAAGTTCATACATGAGGCGTAACCAAACCATGACAATTGTACACGCCCCTAATTTCGTTATCCGGTTCTATGCGGCCATAAATCCTCCAGATTGTGGTTAGCGCGACTAACCATGACCGGGAGACGTCACTCTCCATAGTACTGTTCATAGGACCCTAGGCTACAGTTAATGGTTACTACGTTGTTCCAGGGGACTTTAGCGGCCTCAACTTGTTGTTCTCATCTCATGTAAACATAAAAGTCGTGCCTTATTCTCTTGTTATCCCATAAAAAAGTTGTAAGTATGTTTCTCCCCCAAATATAGAAAACAGTAAAAAGGGGCCGTGAAACTCACCTTGAGTTTGTGTATACTTGTAATGATACTTGTTGTAGTCAAACTCGACTATTTGTACCCTAGATACCAAAGGGTAAATTGTGTTAAGACCGAACGTCTCATATTGCAAATTGTTCACCGACCTTGTAAATCTGGTTGCTTTTGTTTAAATGTCTTCTTAGATTTTCAACACTTGTTTTTTTATAAAAACAGTTCTAAGTTACTGCCCAATGTGGCTGTTGAACAGGTGTCGAAACTTCCTAGTTTCGATTGGGCAATTGAGTATCGAAACTTCCTAGTTTCGATTGAGTAGTTGGGTATCGAAACTACTTAGTTTCGATTGAGTAGTTGGGTATCGAAACTACCTAGTTTCGATCGAGTATGACAGGTATCGAAACTCCTAGTTTCGGTTGAGTTAATCTGGTATCGAAACTATAGTTTCGATTACTAGACTTCTGTTTGACAGAATCAGTCCTGTATATTTTTATGTTTTAAATCTTGAATTTGACACACTTTTCTTGTTATCTTACTTGCGTTTGAATATTTTGTATGTCTAGCTACGGTTTTTGAAGAAAATAATGTAGATAGTATTGAGTTTTTACCTTAAAACAGAGATGAAGATAATGAGAGAAAACAGAGAATGATCTTGATTCTTCTGTTAAATTTCCTTTAGAAACACTTGAAATTCTTCTTAAAACACCGAATTATGGTAGGTTTTGGCTTAGAACTTGACTTCAATGTGGAGAGAAATGGGGAAGATTGCCGTAAGAAAATGAGAAAGATAAAAAGGAATTGTGAGATTTTTGATTGATGGGGTAAGGTTTTATCTGAATTCTCGCAAATAGGCTGTATGGGTTTTAGTATAAAGAATTTGGTTGTGAGTGAAGAAAAATGTGGGAATGGCCTTCTGTGAGTTTCGGTCGAGAAAGTCAAGGGTGGGTCGGTTTGGGTTAATTAATCAAACAATTAGTTTTAAGTGTATCTTAATATCATTTAGAGTTTTTAAAGGGGTAATTTAATTCGGTTTAGGTTCTCCACGGTATTATAAATTTATTCTAAAAATAATTTATTGTTCCTCGTAAAGTTTGTGTAATATATATATATATATATATTTTTCTGGTTATTTATTTTAATCACTAACTTTCGTATTTAGTCGGGTTGTACGGGTATGTGAACCGGTAACTCCCAGAATTACCAAAAATATAAAATGAGACAATGTGCGGTCTTTGTTAGACCTTAATGTCTTTGTTTGTGAAATTAAGTAAATCACAAAAATAATGATAATGTAAACTTGTTTTATACATGTACGGATATTGACCTGAAATGTTGGGTGTCACACAAAGCATTCTCGCAGTTCTGAAGGAACAAGAGAAATTCAAATCGAATTCAATCAATCCTTGGTGGATCTTGAACGAAGAAGATCTTCACGCATTCATCCTTTGAGATTCTACCGGTCACGAAGGCATTGAATTGAGTGTTACCAACACTTACAATAATTGCACAATTATTATGGGAGATTATAGCATAATCTCAGGATCCATTGTACAATTCAGTCTCACAATTACTTGACATTTACGTAAGGAGTGCGATCCACTAACTGTTGTAACGGGGCAGAAAATTAGTCTGACCCGCATACACATGACACCTATGGGGTATTGTGGAAGCCCGACATGAGACAAGTAGGTAATACGACCTGTCAGAATATTTGTCAAACAGGGTTGTTCTCACAACCTTTGACATTCAGTACACCTTTAAGTCCGACTATTCTTCCGGGGATGAATAAGCCATGATTTACGCTGAAGCGAATGCCAAAGAAACATAAGTATGGACTAACGACTATTGTCAAACTAATAGAAGAACGACATACAAAACTCTTAAAAAAGAGTCCCAAATGTGGGATTTCTTGCTAATCTCATTAGTTCATGATATGCATAAGGGACGTAAGCAAAAGTTGTTCACAACAGACCACTGTCCACAAAGATTCGAGAAGGATAATTTTATACCCTTTTGTACCCACACTTCCCCAAGGATCATCTTGTTGGATGGATCCCAGACTTCAGCCTAGATGAGAGGCGTGATCACATCTTTAACTCACAGTTTTCTATAATTAGGGAGCTCTAGGGAACCTTTTGTTAAGAAACAACTTCTTAACGCAGGCTCATGGAAAAGTACAAAAATTTCGATGGTTAACACTCATTACCTCAGTTTTATCCTTGTAATAAGGACTCTGAGGCTATGATCGGTATGAGTGGAATACGTAATGGTAAGTCACTAAAGTACCATTCAGTCGCCAGGGAAGTGCAGACACACTGAATGACTAATAGTTGGCAATTGTAAAACTCCCAAACCCTTTCGGTCAACTTGATAGGTTGACAAACCTATAGCCCATGTTGGGAAAACACTAATTCTATGAGTCCATTCTCATAGTCTCACTTTTCATTTCCTCACCTAGACGGAATGCGAACATTCTAAACAAACATGGAACTTCATATGGCTTACATACCTCGAGGGTATGGTAGTCAAGTCCTGAGCATACATATCAGGACAATACAACCCAAATGCTAGTCTACCGCGAAAAGATACTGCAAGCAAAGGGTGAAATGGTGATTAGACCCGGCCTTTGCTAGTGAGAGCTCACAAGGAACCTCAAAATCTTAGATCCATTACGACACCTGGAAAGGAAGATCCTGGATAACATGAAACCTGAAATAAGAATAAAGTCTTAGTCCGAGAAAATGCTTTCGAAAAGTATAAGAGGGACAAACATAAAGTTTCATTTCCATATTGTATCATTACTACCCGATGTTCAACTAAAACTTGAACACCTCGTCGAGTAATTCCTTTCAAAGAATCTATAGAGATATGGCTGTGGTGCATCATAATGCGTAGATGAATAGAGGGTATGTGTCGGCATACATTCAAGATTCTCATGCACCATTTTCTTTCATTACCATGAATGAGTATCACACAATTTCACCATAATGAGGGTAATCAAATTAGGGGTTCTTACACATCTTGAATACCGACCACCAAGTAGATGGAAATCAAATGATTGGAGACTAAGTTGGATGATGCAGACAGAATTTAGGTATCAAGAACTGGTAACCTACGTCTGTGGTTATGGTTGAAGTCCATAAGCCCAAGTACTACATTCACCTAGGATCGGATAAAATGTATGTAGGATCGGTGAATACAAGATGGTTCTATTCTAGTTGAGATTGGCTGAAACAAACACAACTAAACAATGTAAACAAGAAGAATACTGATAAATGCAATTTTGAATTAAGCTTCAAAGATTACAAGATTACAGAGAAAACTCTTGAGCAAATAGCACTTTGTACAATGAATCTAAGTACTACTTATATAGTAACTTAAAATCAAGACAGACCCTTGATTCTAAGGATCATATCTAACACAAGCCGTTGATCTTGTATTGAAGCTATTATACATGTAACGATAATAAAAACTACAAAAGTTATCTTTACTTAAACGTCTTCTTAGACATCATTGCTTGAGACCTTGGAAGAAGAGCGTCGTTGTCTTTTATTGTCTTGCACCAGTAACATTCTTTCTGCGTGGAGTGTGTTAGTGTTGCAGCAGAAAGTTGTTAGTGGTAATGGTTGCTTTATCGAAGCTAGTCAGCTGCAACGTTTGGTTTTCATTGGGAATGGCTATCAGCAGCAATGTTGTTGATCAATAGCAGTGTTGTTGTTCAGCAGCAAGACATAACTGTCCACAGCTGCTGATGATTTGCCTATCAGCAGCAACTTTGGTCTTTAGCAAATAAGGCTATCCGCAGCAGATTTGTTCTTCAGTAGAGGAACAAGTATCCACTGAAGATAAGCTTATCCGCAACAGTTTATACTTAGAGAACTTTGTAGCCATCAGTCTTTTTTTCTATAATCTCCCCCTAGACTGATGCTACCAAAATTCTCTTACTGCTTTTGCTGTTGAAGCTTTTCCATGTTGTAGAATATCCTTTCTACCTCATGGCCTCTTAGGTCCTGGCTGGGATTGTTTAGAAGAAGCTCAGATAGAGTCTTTATGTCTTTGCTTGGCATTTTGAAGATGGCCTTGCTTGAACATATCATCTTCTGTCCTTTAACATCAATCAAGATAAACTCGTTGGTATCAACCTTGAAGGACCAACTGGTGAATGGAGAATGGGTTTGAAGAGGTTTGGCATCAATGACTGCATCTTTACTAGGGTCGAAGTAATGTTTGATCACTAGCAAAAGATGTCTCCCACCTTCATTCTCTGGCTCATGGGCTTCACCCAACTCCATTATTCTTCTTAGGTCTGAGTCTGGGAGTTGCAGTACCTCATCAACAGATTTATAGATAGATCTTTTCAGTTCTTCCTTTCCCCTGAAAACTTCAAACCATTTATCTTGACTGTCATAGAACCAGACAATTATTTCTCTTGAGTCTTCTGGTGTAGTGGTAGGTTTGGTTTTCTTCTTGGAAGGCTGCTGATGAGTAGGAGCTTGGTGGAAAGATTTGGACTTTGTGGGTGGAGAGGAGGGAGAAGGCTTGGGTTTCTTTTGATTCCTTTCATCTTCTTGATTAATCACCCTCTTCTTTGAGACTTTCTTCCCCAATCTTTCTTCCTCTTCCTTCTTGACTTTAAAGTAAAGGGCTTGCAGGTTCATGAAACTCATGGGACACAACCTTTTTCCACTCTCTCCTCTAGCCTTTAGGAAGTCAATCATGACCTTCCTTTCTTCATGGGTTCTTCTGTTAAAGGCAATGGTCTTCTTGGATTTTCGTTTGGCTTTTTCTTCTTCTTCAGCCCTTTTCTTATTTGCCAATTGACCTTGCTGACCCATGAAGGCTCTGTAGATTTCTTTATTTGATAGTTTCTCAAGGTAGTCTGCATCCTCACCTTGAGAAATCAGAGCCTCTATCTACTCCTCTCTCATTTCTTTGGCTACTTCAGAGTTAGTTATTCTGAACATAGCCTCTTGCTTTTTCTTCTTCTTCTTCTTCTTTATTGAATTGTTCCTGCAGTTGAAGAGCTAGAGCTTCATCTTCTTGAATTTGAGAAGTTGTAGGAATCTTGACTTTTAGACCATCTAGCTGCTTAGCATAGAGATGAATTTGTTATTCTCTAAGGAGTATGACAGTTTTTCTTTCTTGTGTTTTTCTTAATTCAGCTATCTCCTCTTCTTCTTCTCTTCTTCTTCTTCTTCTTCTTCTTCTTCTTTCCTCCTTTTCCTTCTTCTCTTTCAATAACCTTTCTTCATATTCTTATGTCATAGGTCTCTTCTCCTTGTCTTTACTGGATGCCTCTGCTTCAGCTTCATGGACCACAACAACAGACGTAAGAGATGCTGTTGGGATCTCAGCTTCAGCTTCATTGGCATATTGTGGAATGGACAAGGGAAGGACACTTTCTTCATCTTCTTCCCATTCAAGACCTGTCACTGCTTTCCATTCTTTCTTCATCTTTTCCTTTTCTCTTCTTCTGGATTCTTCTGCTGTGTTTAATCTGGCAGTTGGAGAGGAAAGAAATGATAGGTCTGAGTCGGAGCTGGAGTCATCCATTGCAAGTCGTCCTTCCTTTTTAAGCTTAGCTTTGATGGTTTTTATCATTGCTTGACTCTCTAAGGAATTTACATTGCATATGTGGTGCAGGAAGTCTGAATTTAAGAGTAGGATCTCATTGATGCTGATTAAGAGAGATGATCCATTACTCAGGAAGAATGTGAAGTCAGAAGACCCAGTGTATGACCATCCTAGCACTTCCAAGTCTCTGACCACTGTGTTGTACAGAAATCTTTTCCAGCAAACAACTTCTTCTGTTAAAGTACTGCTCCTGATCAAGTCAAGTTTTCTTGGAGCCTATTTTTGTTCTACTGCAGTTGAAGATTCTGCATGGTCTTTAGGATAGGCCACCCTGTTTGCTTCTTCTAGTAGTGTTTCAAACCAGGGCAGATTTTCCTCTATCAAGTCTTGGAACCTGCTGATTGCAAGTTCTGCTGAGAGATCTGTAGAGGTGTTGGTGCAGCTGGATAGGTACAGTTCAAGCACTTGGAGTGGATTTAGTTCATTCCAGTTCAGCTCTTCTACCCCACCAAACTCCTTTCCAATCCAGAATCTCTCAGTTGAACCATCATATCCCCAAGCTAGTATGGAGTCAAATTCTAGCTTATTTGAAGACAGTGTGAATTGGGGGGCAGTGGTTTGACTTACTATGGCTGCGGCTTCAGGAAGCATGCTGAATGATGGAGGCGTGTCTTCATGGTGACTTTCATTCTATAACTCCTCATCAATAGCTCGGACAACTAACTTCCAATCCTCAGTGATTTCTTCCTCTTCATCTACTGAGACTGGCAAGTCATGAACTTGAACAAAAGCAGGTCTGAATAGAGAATTTTGAAAGGCTGTCTGCTCTTGTATCCATTCGTCGAGGCTATCAGCATCGTCTTCCACAGCAACTATCTCCCCTTTTTGGTTGCATCAGTGCACAGAGTCTGGTCATTTTGAGTGCCCACTGAGACAAGGGAGGGTGTAGTCACCGGAGGGCAATGATGGGCTTCATGCATAGAGACTTGGTGCCTTAGTTTTGACACTTCGGCCTCTAGCATTTCCACCCTGGCCGTCAATTCCAAGTTATGAAGTTTCATTCTATCCTCATCCACAGTTGTGGAATCCTTGGATCCAGATGGGGCCTTAGGCCTAGCCCCTGCATCCCCATCACCCTGGTTTTCTTGGCACCTGGGATTCCTCTCAGTGAAGAGTGTTTCAAAGGAAACATCCTCACTGTGAGTTGCCGTGGTTAGGGTCTTAGTGATGTTATCAATGTCCTCCTGGTTAGTTGATGTACCAGGAGTAGTGACAGCTCTTTCCACATTCACTCTATCAGTACTCCCAGAGTGAACCTTCTTGGGTGTAGAACCTGGGTTAGGTGCACTGGCAGCCAAGTCAATCAATACCTCCGACATAGTGGTTGTTGGAGAAGGTATATCATATTGACAAGGTGCCTCTGCACTTAAGTTCAGAGAAGATAAATAATGGAATGGCTCAGTGGGTTTTTTTATGGATCCGGGATGTGATCCTGATCTTAATAGAGAAGCTACCAAGGAAGTCTCTCTAATGATGTGGCTATCCCTTTTGATATTCTCATCAGAATTTTGGGATTCTGAATGAGGGCTTTTAGGTTGGGATTGGGCCTTTGAGACAATAAGAGAAGGAGTATTCTTGCTCCTTTTTCTAGTATATTTTACTGTAACTGGGGCCCTTTGTTCCAGTTGAACGATAACATCAAAAACGGGTGTAAGTAATTTATGTGCCTGTGCATCCTTAGTAGTATGCACAGGGGTTCGAGCATGGAAGCAGTTTGCTGGTCAGGATTTGAAGTGGAGGGTGTGGGATCAGTATCAGCTGGGATTGCTGAACTGTCACCCTGGGTACTTTGTATGTTCATCATTGTAGATAACAATGGAACATTGACCCCTGAGAACTTTTTGGAAACAGTTCTCATACTCTGAAAAATGTTACTTTTATGACCCAACATAAGATAGATTTTTGCAGGTTTTGAAAGCTCTTTTAATTCATTGTTAAAAACCTCCTGCAAGAACCTTGGGTATATATAAAATTGCTGCTTTGCACCCTCTTGAAGGTTGTATCTTAAACGTTCAAAGATGAGATGTGCAAAGTTGAATCCTTATCCAGTAACCAAACCGTGAACAACAGAGGCAAGTGCAGAGCTCACTTGATGCCATCCACTTCTCTTCTAAGATATTCATTGTAGATAAGTGTGGCATAGATACTTTCATGGGGGCCCCATCAGTGCCTTATCTATTGTGTACTCATTCTGATTTCCAGTGTACCCTATGGATACAAAGGTCCTCATGTAGACATCTTTTGAGTATGAAATGGCGGCCCCCTCGTCTTGAAGCTTGAGGTGTTTGCGGAGAGTAGCTTCAGAGATGGTGATGTCCTTGTCATCTACCTTGGCTTTGATTTGGGGTATCCCCTGTTCGGTAGGAAAGCTGGCAGATTTCCAAAAATCCTCCATGTGAGGAATGTAAATGGGTGGGTTGATAGTGAGTGCATAATGAATCATTGATCGAAAGAGAAAGTCAATCATGTCATCAAACCCCTCAGACTTTTTTCCTTTTATTAAGTATGCTGTGAGGTTGTGGTATGGAGAAAACTTATCATCGGGACGGTTTATGTCTACCTCTGCCATTTGTTGGGTTTGGAGGGAAGGATGAAGGTTTTAAAAGGTGGTTAAGTATGGAAGGCTTTGAATGCTATGGAGGTTTGAGAGAAAATGATGAGGGTTAGGTTGAAATTGAATGTGAAGAGGTTATGGAGAAATTGATTTGAGTTATAACGGCAGAGGAGGGAAAAAGCAAACTTACTTGTACAGTACAACCTCATTTACTTTTTACTGTTACAGCTGTAATACACTATAGCAGTCATGGTAAAGACTGACAGGAATTTTTACAGCGGGTAAAAGTTAATTTAGACTTAATTTTTACCCATAAGCAGCAAACTTGGTTACTGCTGATGGTTAAGCCTATCCACTGCAAGCTTGGTTTCGGCAGATAGTTAAGTCTGTCAGCAGCAAACTCAATTGCTGCTGATGGATGCAATGATTCGTGGCAGGGGTGTTGCTGCTGATTGTCTTAAAGCTATCCGCAGGAAACTTGTTCCTACTGATAACTTAAAGCGGTCAGTGGCAAAAACTTTGCTGTTGATTATTAAACCTGTCAGCAGCAAAAAATGGATGCTGCTGACTTATAACTTTTATTTATACCAAAAGACAAACACATTTACAAAAACAAAATTTTAGAGACATATTTTAATCAAATTTCATCATACCAATAGATTCAACCAAATATCTAAATCTAGCTTCATCAAACGGTTTTATAAATAAATCAGCATATTGCTCATTGGTATGAACTTTGGTTAAAATAATTCTCTTTTTCTCAGCTTGATCTCTTATGAAGTGATACCTTATGTCAATGTGCTTTGTCTTGGAGTGCTGCACCGGATTGTTTGTGATTGATATAGCACTCATGTTGTCAATGTGAATGGGAGTTGCCATGAAAGTCATCCCATAATCCAGCATTTGATTTTGTATCCAGATAACTTGTGCACAACAACTTGAAGCTGCAATGTATTCTGCTTCTGCTGTAGAAGTTGAAACACATGTTTGCTTCTTGCACTGCCATGAAATCAGTCTCCCTCCCAGAAACTGACATCCCCCTAAAGTGGACTATTTGTCCAAGTTGCATCCCCCATAATCACTGTTAGTGTATGCATGCAGATTGAACTTATCATTTTCGAGTACCATAGCCCAAGTCTTGGGGCTCCCTTTAGGTATCTAAAAATTCTCTTGACAGCTTGAAGATGTGAATTCTTTGGAGCTTCTTGGAATCTTGCACAGAGACATACTGCAAACATGATATCTGACCTTGAGGCAGCGAGACACATGAGAGGCCCTATCATTGCACGGTACTGATGTTGATCAGTGCCTTGACCATCTTTGTCTTTCTATTACCCTGCTCTCACAGAAACAGTTCAAAGTGTGGTTCTTGAACTCTGTGCCCTGATCACACTTTATTATCTTTACCTTCTGATTGCTTTGATTCTCTACCCTAAGGATGTAGGATTTGAGAATTTTAGCAGTTTCATCTTTAGTTCTCAAGAAGTATACCCATGAGAATCTGGTGTAGTCATCAGTTATCACCAGATAGTATGACTTCTTACCCATTGACATAATATTTGTAGGACCAAAGAGATCCATATGCAGCAGTTGTAGTGGAGTGTCATTTGTATTCAATGTCTTAGGCTTGTGAGAACTCTTGTGTTGCTTCCCCTTCAAACAAGCAACGCAATGATCTTCTAGCTGGAATTCTTTATTAGGAAGCCTTCTGACAAGATTATCCTTCACCAATTTGTTGATAGTTTTGATGTTAACATGGCTTAATCTCCTGTGCCAGAGAGCTGATTCATCAACTGAAGCTTTTGACAGACAACAAGATACACTGCCAGATGGAGTGATCTCATTCATGTCAAGCACATAAAGATTTTATTTTCTCTGAGCAGTTAATAAAATCTTTTCTGGAGGAGGTTTGGATAAGCAAGGAGACAGTACAAAGCATTCTGTATCTGTGAAGAGCATCCAATGCTTTTGATCACAGACATGGGAAACACTCATGAGATTGAAGTCCAATTCTTTGACATAGTTTACCTTATCAATACTCATTCTTTCATTGGACACAGTTCCTTGTCCAGTGATAGATCCTCCTTTTGAGTCACTTCCAAAGGAAACATAGCCTCCATTGAAATGTCTGAAGTTGGAGAGGATGGATCTGTTGCCTGTCATGTGCCTGGAACAACCACTGTCTACCACCCAGGTGTTATTCTTGTGACCTGGCTGTCCCTTCACATGAGAGAGATCTAGTTAGTGGGAGGAATCCAAGAGCCTGCATCCTTGAAAAAAAGGGTTCTCGGATTATCAGTATCAGCATGTGTGCATTCAACGGAACCAATGATAATCCTTGGAGGATTTTGGCTTTCCAATGCTGAATTTGTGGTTTTCCAGCTCTCTTTGCTTTGGCTGCTGACATATTGGCTTGATCAGTAGCAGATTTTGCTATTAAGGACGTTGGCTTATCATCAGCAGATTTTGTTACTGCTGATGGTTTTACTTGAGCAGCAGCAGTCTTGGTTGTTGCTGAAGGATTGTCTTTGGGTCGCTTGGTCTTTAATTGATCAGCAACATTTTTGTTGGCTGCTGATGGTTTAACTTGGGCAGCAGCAATCTTGGTTGCTGATGAAGGCTTTTCCTTTGGTTGCTTGAGTCTTACTTGATCAGCAGCAGTTTTGTTTGCTGCTGATGGTTTAATTTCCGAAATATGCCTACCCTTCTTCATCTTGCTGATAGGATTTTGTTGAAGAGGAGTTTGATGAAGAGCCTGGTTGAGAGGATTAAACTTACAATGCGTAGCAAAGTGGTCTG
This sequence comes from Smallanthus sonchifolius, assembly GCA_023525975.1. NCBI lineage: Eukaryota > Viridiplantae > Streptophyta > Magnoliopsida > Asterales > Asteraceae > Smallanthus > Smallanthus sonchifolius. The sequence goes on along the minus strand of CM042033.1, from coordinate 53,376,521 downwards.
ATTCACCGCAGATGATGCAAGATTGTTGAGTTTTTGGCAGATGCTTTCTTGGTGGGGATAGAGAGTTTCTGAACTGAGTTGCGTTAGCTTCAAAGCTTCTTACCTTTTTGTTCTTGTTCATCTTTTCAAAAGCATGTTGCTTGAGGTTTCTTTGTTGTTGAAGGTAGTAGAAGTAGGTGCTTGCAGTATGGTTGTATTTGCCACATATAAAGCATTATTTAGCCAGTTTGTCCCTTTGAAAGTACACATAGTCCTTTCTTTTGAACAAGTCTTTGAAGTTCCAGGGGTGAGCTTTGCTGTGCTCAAAGGTGGCTTCTTCCAATGTCTTTTGAACATATGGAGCTCTCCCTCCAGGCGCATGACATATGTCAAACACCTTCCTCAGTTGGATTGATTTGGATTGAGGCTTTGAGTTGGTGGATGTTGAAGACTGTCCCTTTTCAACAGTTATCTTTCTTCCTTCAGGAGGATAGCTAATTCTCATTTGTCTGGTTGGTTGAGATACTGGTACTGTTTTTGAAGGGATAAAAGGGCTTGGATTGTTGGCTTTAATAACTTCACAGGTAGGAGGTGATGAAGCTTTATTGGTTTCAGTGGAGTTTGAACATTCTTGCACAGGTTTCTTGGACAACAGGGTCAAGGTTTCGGTTGGCCGTGTCAAGGTTGGAAAGATTGAAACTTGGTTCACGAATAGCTACATAGTCAGCGGGTGGAGGAACAATATTGTAGGGTTGTTCAGCTTGAAATTCAAGACCAGCAGTTACCTTTTCATGAATTTGAGCATCCAAAAGTCTTTGCAGCTTTTTGGATGCAAACTCATATTTTTCCACATGAACCTTTTGGTCTGCCAATTCGGCCCTTGTAGCTTTTAACTTAACCAGAAGGTCATCAATTTGAGTTTCAAGGTATGTTTGTTCATGTTTTAATGATGAAATTTCTTTCTTTAAACAATCAATCTTTTCCTTGTAACTGTTTTCAACCTTTTTAAATTCAGATTTCATTTGGTGAAATTCTTCATTTTGATCTATGAGATTCTGGTTATGTTTCCTGTATCTAAGGACCTTATCAATACAAGCTTGAGTACACAGATTTTCATATACCTGAGGTGGTACCTCTGATGTGTCTGCCATGAGAGTTTGATTGTTTACAGGAATATCCTCATATACTGGAAGCTCCAGTCAAAGTCATCAGTTCCAACAGCTGCACAAGCTGCAGTTTGTGCAGGAGGAGTGGCATGTTGCTGTTGTTGCTGTCTTGGTTGAGCTTAGTGAGTCTGTCTGGTATGAGCAGCATCTGGGTTTGCCTTTGGTGCCTTGCATTCTCTAGCAAAATGACCAAGTTGGTTACAGTTGTAACACCTCACTTTACTTTTGTCCAAGCCAACCCTGGTGTTAGAGTTGTTGCTTGGAATGGGTCTTCCTATTCTTGAGTAGAACCTTTTTGCTCTTATAGAGAGCATGGCATAGGAGTGCTGTATATCCATTTCTTCTTGATCATCTGGATAAAAGCATTCCAGATCTTCCTTGATAAAGGACATATTGCTTGAGTTTTCAAAGACAAAAGCAGAAGTTGATGTTTGAGGTGGGGCTTCAAGAAGAAATGGTGAGTTGTTTGAATGAGAGGTTGGAATTTGGGGATGAGTGACGATGGGTGGATAATAGTTGCTTGAACTAGGACCTGAGTGGAGGGCAGAAGAGGTGGTGTTGGGTGTAGAAGCTGATTGGTAGCTTGAGCTTCTTTCCTTGGCCTGAATCATCTCTAATTCATAGGTCTTTAGCATACCGAAAAGCTCAGTCATCTGTAGAGTCTTCAGATTCTCAGTTCTTCTGATGGACACTGTGTAGAGTGTCCAGCAACTTGGCAGAGACCTGATGAACTTCTTGAGAATATCTTCATTCTCCAGCTTCACTTTTGAGCACTGCAGCTCACCTACAAGATAAGTATATATGTTAAATAAAACAGTTAGTGACTCACCTTCCTTCTAGACGAAGTTTTCATATTGCTGCTTCAGGATGTCTCTTCTGTTTTCTTTTACTTCCTCCGAGCCAGCAAACATCTTCTCAAGAGCTTCCCATAGCTCCTTTGCAGTTTTGTATCCTCTGAAGTTGTGAAAAACTTCATTTGGTAGGCACATCTGGATGGCTCCCAAGGCCTTGAAATCTACCTCCATTTTCTTGATGTCTTCATCAGAGTATTTGGAGGATTCTTTGGGAACCAGTGTACCTCCGGAATCAGCGGAGGCCACCATGGGTATGTATGGTCCATCTTTTATAGATTTCCACATCCCATATTCTTGATAGCAGAAGAAGCTTTCCATTCTGTTCTTCCACATATCATAGTCTTCTCCAGACACCAGTCTTGGTGGTCTACTGATGCTTCTAGTGTCTTCAACTCCATTGTTTTGTGCCATTTTGGATTGTGATAATGGGTGACTTAAGCATAGAGATAGTTTAGAATAGAACCAGAGAATGATTAAACAAGTGTGAGTTTGTTTAATCTGTGACCCAAAGCTCTGATACCACTTGTAGGATCGGTTAATACAAGATGGTTCTATTCTAGTTGAGATTGGCGGAAACAATCACAACTAAACAATGTAAACAAGAAGAATACTGATAAATGCAATTTTGTATTAAGCTTCAAAGATTACAAGATTACAGAGAAAACTCTTGAGCAAACAACACTTTGTACAATGACTCTAAGTACTACTTATATAGTAACTTAGAATCAAGACAGACCCTTGATTCTAAGGATCAGATCTAACACAAGCCGTTGATCTTGTATTGAAGCTATTCTACATGTAACGACAATAAAAACTACAAAAGTTATCTTTACTCAAACGTCTTCTTAGACATCATTGCTTGAGACCTTGGAAGAAGAGCGTCGTTGTCTTTTATTGTCTTGCACCAGTAACATTCTTTCTGCATGGAGTGTGTCAGTGTTGCAGCAGAAAGTTGACAGTGGTAATGGTTGCTTTATCGAATCCAGTCAGCTGCAACGTTTGATTTTCAATGGGAATGGCTATCAGCAGCAATGTTGTTGATCAGCCGCAGTGTTGTTGATCAGCAGCAAGACATAAATGTCCATAGTTGCTGATGATTTGCCTATTAGCAGCAACTTTGGTCTTCAGTAGATAAGACTATCCGCAGCAGATTTGTTCTTCAGCAGAGGAACAAGTATCCACTGCAGATACGCTTATCCGCAACACTTTGTACTTAGAGAAATTTGTAGCCATCACAACCTTTGACATTCAGTACACCTTTAAGTCTGACTATTCTTTCGGGGATGAATAAGCCGTGATTTACGCTCAAGCGAATGCCAAAGAAACATAAGTATGGACTAACGACTATTGTCAAACTAATAGAAGAACGACATACAAAAATCTTAAAAAAGAGTCCCAAATGTGGGATTTCTTGCTAATCTCATTAGTTCATGATATGCATAAAGGACGTAAGCAAAAGTTGTTCACAACAGACCACTGTCCACAAAGATCCGAGGAGGATAATTTTATACCCTTTTGTACCCACACTTCCCCTAGGATCATCTTGTTGGATGGATCCCAGACTTCAGCCTAGATGAGAGGCGTGATCACATCTTTAACTCACAGTTTTCTATAATTAGGGAGCTCTAGGGAACCTTTTGTTAAGAAACAACTTCTTAACGCAGACTCATGGAAAAGTACAAAAATTTAATTGGTTAACACTCATTACCTCAGTTTTATCCTTGTACTAAGGACTTTGAGGCTATGACCGGTATAAGTGAAATACGTAATGGTAAGTCACTAAATTACCATTCAGTCGCCAAGTAAGTGCAGACACACTGAATGACTAATAGTTGGCAATTGTAAAACTCCCAAACCCTTTCGGCCAACTAGATAGGTTGACAAACCTATAGCCCATGTTGGGAAAACACTAATTCTTTGAGTCCATTCTCAAAGTCTCACTATTCATTTCCTCACCTAGACGGAATGTGAACATTCTAAACAAACAAGGAACTTCATATGGCTTACATACCTCGAGGGTATGGTAGTCAAGTCATGAGCTTACATATCAGGACAATACAACCCAAATGCTAGTCTACCGCGGAAGGATAGTGCAAGCAAAGGGTGAAGTGGTGATTAGACTCGACCTTCGCTAGTGAGTGCTCACAAGGAACCTCAAAATCTTAGATCCATTACGACACCTGGAAAGGAAGACCATGGATAACATGAAACCTGAAATAAGAATAAAGTCTTAGTCTGAGAAAATGCTTTCGAAAAGCATAAGAGGGACAAACATAAATTTTCATTTCCATATTGTATCGTTACTACCCGATGTTCAACTAAAACTTGAACACCTCATCGAGTAATTCCTTTCAAAGAATCTATAGAGATCTGGCTGTGGTGCATCATAATGCGTAGATGAATAGAGGGTATGTGTCGGCATACATTCAAGATTCTCATGCACCATTTTCTTTCATTACCATGAATGAGTATCACACAATTTCACCATAATGAGGGTAATCAAATTAGGGGTTCTTACACATCTAATATCGGTAGTCGGAGAAGTATTTGCCTTACTTTCGAATACCGACCACCAAGTAGATGGAAATCAAACGATTGGAGACTAAGTTGGATGATGCAGACAGAATTTAGGTATCAAGAACTGGTAACCTACGTGTGTGGTTATGGATGTAGTCCATAAGCTCAAGTACTACATTCACCTAGGATCGGATAAAATGTATAAATATCTCGAGAAACTCTATTGATGGCCGAACATGAAAGGAGAAATTGCTATTTGTGTTGGTAGATGTCTGACAATATAGGCAGAATGTCAGGAATCACCAAGGTGATCACAAAAACCTGAGATTCCTCAGTGGAAATGGGAATAGATTTCAGTGGATTTCATTACGAAAATACCCAGAACATCTAGCGACTATAATGCTATATGGGTAATCATCAATCGTTTGATGAAGTTTACTCAATCATAGAAACAAATAAAACCGAGAAACTTTCAATGCTATAAATCAAGGAAATTGTTGCTAGGTATGGTGTGCCAGCCTCTATTATCTTTGATAGAGACAGCCGATTCGTGTCAAGAATCTGGCAATTATTGCAAGAAGCCTTGGGCACACGCCTTGAACGGAGCACAGCGTATCACCCACAAACAGATGGTCAAAGTGAAAGGACCATTCAAACTTTAGAAGATATGCTCCATGTGTGTGTAATCGATTTCGGAGGAAATTGGGATACTTAATTACCGTTGGGTGAGTTTTCATATAATAACAACCACCATACCAGCATTAAAGCCACCCCGTTGAGGCTTTGTATGGTCGAAAATATCGCTCATTGCTATGTTGGGCGAAGGTTGGCGACAAGCATTTGACTAGTCCTGAGATTGGCAAGGAAACCACCGACAAGATATTCGAAATTAAAGATCGTCTGAAAGCCGTTCACGATAGACAAAAGAGGTGTGGTAACAACAGACGAAAGCCATTAGAATTTCAAGTTAGAGACTGATTTTTGTTAAAGTCTCGCCTTGGAAAGGAATTGCCAGGTTTGGCAATCGTAGCAAACATAACCATAGATAATGGAGACCGTTACAAGACTAAGTTGTCACAAGAACTAAGCAATATACATGATACGTTCATGTGTCCGATCTGAAGAAGTGAGGTCAAGACGAACACTAATCATACCACCTGACGAAACTCACATAGGTGACAACCCACACTCTGTTAAGGGACCTATTTCAGGGAACAAGGCGTGATCATATGGAATTGGTTAAGGTATGCAAGAACTTGAAGCGTGACCCTGAGTATACATGGGAACACGAAGAATCAAATGAAAACCTTGTACGAGTCCTTGTTCACGAATGCATCATTGCAAGATAACAACGAATGAATTTCGGGACGAAATTCTCTTTAACATGGGGAGAATGTGACACCAAGTATTCCAGGTCAATATCCATATTCATGTTAGCACGTTCATATTTTATATTTCCTGAATTATTATTTTGACAAAGTATTGTCAAGGAGACTAGCAAAGAAATACATGTCACATTTTAGTAATTATAAGAATTACTAGGTCATGAACAATTATTACTCGTAGTGTGCGGTCATTGGTGATTAATAAATTTTATACAAGTAAAGTCTAAAAGGATATTTATTTTATACAAAATATATATTGGTGGCATTAATCTATAAAGATTGATACAAGACTTTTATTCACACGGTTCCTAATTTATTATTTATGTGTAAACATACATAAAGTAGTTAAGTTATTGACTATGTCGGGACTCACTAGCAAATTTTAAAACTAGTCATGCTAGACAAAAAGTAGAAAATTTTAATAATTAAAGATCATAAACCGGGTGTTATATCACGGGAGCACCTACCGGGTTTACACCATCCAAAACCTATCTAACTACCAATTGAGAGGTAACTAGTAATTGGACAACACCTAACCCTTGGTTTGGCCGAAAGTGGGTGGAGCCACCCACTACACCACCAAATCTCTTACACCATCAATATCATGGTGTGTTGCATACAAGCCATACCCATTAAAATAAGATACAAGCTCTGATCAAATCCATCACACCAACCATATAATCATCATCTCTTACCCAATACTCCACTCCAAGGTCACTTGTCAAATGCATATGATTATGTTTAACACCACACTCAAACTCCAAGTATATATGTGCATAAACCTACCACAAGATCATTTCTCAATCCTCCATATAACTCTCTCTCATTCTCGGCACACACCAACACACACACTCCATCGAATTCCTTTGAAGATCATACCATTTCTAGCTTAAAAATCATCTATCTTTGATGTTCTTGGAAGCCTACAAGTGAAGTCTCAAGAGGATTTGGCTAGAGATCTAAGAAATCATCACTTTCCTTCATCTAAATCGTCTTCCATTTGTGAGATCTACCCTAGCTTGGCTAGTGGTAAGAACATGCCCTACATCTTTATTATTTTCTTTGATTAATGGTAAAGAGATGCATGTTGTTCTCCTAACAAGGAAATGGTTGTACATGACTTTCAAACAAGCAAAAAGGAACTAGATCTAGAAGATAAAACATGTAAATGTGTGTGTGTGCATGCCGTAGGTATATATATATATATACATGTATATATGTAGGTGTTTTACTTATAAAGGTTGCTATGTTTAAGTAGGAGTTACTTAATGTTTAGATCTTGAAAGAATATGAGATTTAATCATCTAAAAACATGGAAAATATATAGATCTACTAATACTGTGATATTGAACACGAAACTACATTTGTAGACGTATCCCTAGCATGTATATTGTTACAAATGCTTAGAAATATATATAAAATAAATCCACATATTTAGGGATTAAAGACATAAATTATATGGAACATGTACTGTAAAACCACGTAGTTTTAAAACGATACGTGGTTTCTTTGAAAATATATATATTTTGGTCATTTCGAATAAATATGAGTTTTTACAAAATATGGAAACATGTTGGCTAGTTTGTCTAAAAATATATGTTTACATATACATGTAACGTAGTAAAAATACATTAGTGCATAAATAGAAGTGTGGAAATACATGTAAGAATGCATTCATATGTTTGGTAAAAATAAACACGATTGTATGCATATTGGACATGGATGAATTAATAAATGTCGTCTTGAAATATATATATATATATATGTGGATGTAGTGGCATGAAATTACACATACATGGAATTATAATGATATATAACATGCATTAGAATGCTTGAACGATATTTGAGAATATATATAGTTCTTTTTGAGAAATAATTACATATATACATATACATGGATTTATGTGTGAAATATACTTTCATGACGAGAACCATAATTTAATCAAGTATGTGGTTAGACAAAAATAAGATTTATTTTTGGGAAACATAACGGGTCACCAATATTGGAACATAAAAGTTTCTTGGAAAATATACAAATATCTAGACTGGCATAATAATCACCAATGAGTTGTAACACAAAAACATTGTTTTTGATAAACAAAGAAGTACTTAACTTGATTCGTTAAGTCGGGTGAACAACTTGTATCTAAGACGGGTAGTCTTAACACATAAGTACCCTTGTGTGATTAGGGTACGGATAGGCAGGAACGTTTAGCACGTTGTTATTTACTAGGATTTCATCAGACACAAGGTGAGTTCACGGCCCCGTTTTCTGTTTTCAATGTTTTGTAAACTACGGGGGAGAAACATACTTACATATCATATTTTAAATTATTGCTCAATACATTTGGAAACATTGTTGTCTCATACACTTGAGAAAACATTGCAAACATTTTTATATGATAACAAGAAAACAAGACACTAACATTATGTCTTACATTAGGAGAGCTCTTAAAGTTCCCTAAACATCATCAACATTTGTAACCATTAGCTATGGACTTTGCCTAGGATTCTATGAATAATACTATTGGGGATGACGCCCCCGGTCATGGTTAGTCGCGCTAACCAGGACCTGAAGGGTCGAATGGCCGCATATTGTCTTATTCAATTTTCGTGGTAAAGCGAGGGAGGGGCATTCGCCAGTTAGGTTTGGTTACGGTCTCATGTATGAACATTTTATTTGTAAGCCTAGCTAGCCTACGAATGGATCAATAATACTTTTTTTGTTATCATATGCGCTTAGAATTATTTGTTTACGAGGAAATTTGTTATGTTTTCGGGGAAAACTACTTATCTATGACGGTAATGTCATGTGTATGTTTTTGGGGAAACTACCTATTTTATGACGGTAATGTCATGTGCATGTTTTCAGGAATACTACTTATTTTATGAGGGTAAGGTCATGTACATGTTTACGGGGAAAACTACTCATATTATAACGGTAATGTCATGTGCATGTTTTTTGGGAAAACTACTTATTTTATGACGGTAAGGTCATGTACATGTTTTCGGGGGAAAACTACTTATTTTATGACGGTAATGTCATGTGGATGTTTTCGGGGAAAACTATTTATTTTATGACGGTAAGGCCATGTACATGTTTTCGGGAAAAACTACTTATTTTATGACGGTAAGGCCATGTACATGTTTTCGGGGAAAACTACTTGCACTGAAATAACTAACTCTGTGAACTCACCAAGCTTTTTGTTGACACTTTAAAGTATGTTTCTTAGGTAACCCTTAGCTATGGCACGGTTGTAATAGGCTAGCCATGTTGGATCATATCATTGTCACCCGAAGATCGAGGAGAAAAGGCGATGACCCGTCGGCATCGATTATCAAGGTATGGCTTGTGTGTGACCGTCACTGCGAATGCAAGTCTACAGCCACGGCTAGACGTGCCGGTAGCAAGAAAATAGGTTGTCCTTATAAATTGGAAGATGACTACGTCAAAAATAGTCGTGCTTGGCAGTTAACGGTGATGGATGACATTCATAACCATGATCCTACTCAACATCTTGAGGCGCACACTTTTGCTAGGAGACTACCTCGGTCGGAATACCTTTTGGTGGCGAAGCTGTATTCGCAAAACATGTTGCCACGTAACATTATGGCAACCATAATGGAACAAAACCCAGATAGTAGGTGTATTAAAAAAGACATTTACAATGCGACACATAAGAAAAAAACGAAACGAGATTCGGTGAAACTCCAATGTAGGTTCTGGAAAACTTGCTTTCTTCTAAAAAGTACGTCTATTATAATCGGGAGGATCCCGCCACAAATGTCGTGGAGAAGGTTTTCTTTGTTCATCCGAAATCGTAAGAGATGTGGCGTGCGTTCCCGCACATGTTGATGATCGACACGGCATACAAAACAAACATGTATAGACTTCCATTTGTCTAAGTTATCGGTGTGACCTCCACACACCAGTCGTTTTGCGTCGCTCATGCATTTATATCCAAAGAACGGGAGGAAAACTTCGTATAGGTGCTACTGAAAATCAAAGGTATGTTGCAAAAGTGTATGGAGCTGCGTGTGATAATAACAGACAGGGACCAAGCTCTTATGAACACGTGTGATAAAATATTCCCGGACACTTCCAAGTACCTATGCAGGTGGCACATCCACGAGAATATCTCAAAACATTGCAAGACATCGTTTACAGACGAATACTGGGCAAAAATCAAGTATTCATGGGCGGTATTGTATGAGTCTTCCACGCCAGATATATAACAGTACAACTTCAACCGACTTTACGAACGAATGTATGAAGCCAGGCGAGGAAGTAAGTTTTTATTTTTTTCCATATATATTATTTTTAATTTATAATATTTATTCGGGTTTATATTATTTTTTCAGGAGTTATAAACTATGTGATTAAAAATTGGTTGGACCCATATAAAGAAAAGTTTGTATCAGTCAGGTCCAACAAAAACCTCAACTTTAGTCAACATACAACGAACAAAGTTGATAGCTAGAATTCGCTCATAAAGAGCTATCTTAGAAATGCTAACAGCTCGCTGGATAGACTTGTGGGGTTTGTCGATGAAATTGTAACATCTTAGTACATAGAATTACAACATGGGTTTGGAACAAGCATGATAAGGAAAATGGACAACCACAAGGCTATTGAATTGTTTTTAACCTACACTACACGGTAAGGTTTCACATAAAGCTCTAGATTTGTTAGAAAACGAGCGGTGGAAGTTATCTATTATACGAAAACAAAATGCATCGTGTGATTGCAAGCTTTTCAGTAGTTGTGGGTTCCCGTGTGCTTGTCGTCTGGCAAAGAACGAAGCTATAGGTCATAAATACAACCTTTTACGATTTACCACATTTCTTATAATTCCAAACTGTTCTAACTATCTCGTTTTAATATAGGTGGTTGAATTTCGCTAGATGCGGTGGACGTTTTCCGGAGGAAGCTTGATTTAAAACCACCATTTGTTGAGGATGAAAATGTAGACGTGGATAGAGTACTTGGTCTTGTGAGAAACAAAATAATCACAACCCGATCAGGTAAAAAAAAGTCTGTTGTCGAGAATCGCAGATGTGGTCTTTCCAAGCAAAACTAACAAGAAAGCGCATGTGGTACAAGAAGATACTCGTGGTCGTCCAACTTTGAAAAAGCAACAACAAAGGAAAAGGGACGTCGCGAGAAACAGCTCCATTATAGAAGACGATGAGGCCGTGATACACAACTCGTTTGTAGAATCCCAACAAAGCAGATGTGACCCTGCGAGACATAGCTCGTATATTGCATCACAGGACTCTCGATGAGCGAGTTCAGTCATAAAGTCGAAGAAGCCCGTCATGCAACGCAATCGTTCAATGACTTGTAAAGGAAAACATCCACGTGATGATAACGGGTTTCCATTGATGGTGGGGGATGAAGCAGTTAACAATATTCATCGTTTTAAAGATTCCATTCCATCTTTGTTTCATCGCTATATTTTGCGTATACAGGATGTAATGCCTGATGGTAATTATGATTTTCGATCGGTAGCCGTGGGCTTAGGGTTCGATGAAAACAAGTGGCTTTTTATTCGACAACAACTTCGACAGAAGATGGACGGTCACGAAGAATGGTGGAGAACTGTTTTCGACAGAACCGCCTTTCAAGAGTATGATGACCTACGTCACACGATAGATTAGCAGAAGGTGAAAACCGCATTCAGTAGTCATTGGATGTCGATACCCTACACGGGACTCCTAATTGCTCAAATATTTGGCGTGATTGTTCAACTTTTAAGCATCGTCGACAGTCAAACCTTTTTCCGCTTATGGTTTGGTACTAACATTAACGCTCACCATCAAGTCGTATCGTTCGTTCATGTCAACAATGATCATTTCATCCACGTCAAGTTAGACGGAGATTCTTGATGTAGTGCAAAGCACACATATTTTATTCCTTTGTTTTAGTGTGTTTTAGTTAGTTTTTGTATTCGTTTTTACTCGTTTTAGTTTGTTTTGAGTCAATGTCAGGTCTACATGAGCTCGTGTGGAATATAAAGTCAAATCACGAAGAAATCGAGCACGAGAAGAAGTCTTAAAGAAATAAATGAAAAAGTTGGTAATCCAAGTCTTCGCGGTACGCAAAGATGGGAACCAAGATCCTCGCGGTACGCGAGGGAAGCCAAATCTGGGCCCGACTAATTTGTTTCTCGCGGTACACGAGGAACTCAGGCAAGTGTTTCGCGGTACGCGAGAGAAAGAAACTCCGAGAAAAAACCCTAATTTGCGAATAAAAAGAATTTGATAGCCATAATACGAGGAGTTGGAGTTTTAGCCGTCTACAGAGTTTCTTTGGGCGATTTTGAGGTTGGAGAAGGCAATCGGAGTCAAAGATCAAGGATTTCGGATCCGGGTTGGTAAGACATAACTTATTCGCCTTTCAATTCTCTTTCGGTTGTCTTTTATTAGTTTGATTTAGACCATTTTGGATCTTTTACTTCTATGTTCTTGGCTTTAAGCATGATTTTAGGCTAAACATTTGATACTGCCTAGGTCAAAAGATGATTTCTTGTTAAAGATTAGATATTTATCGGTTTTTGGTTATTAATGTTGGTTTAATGATTGTGTAAAAGATCTTGGTTTGATAATTGTGATGATTATGCATGTTTAGATCTGATGTATGATTGGTTACAGTTCCATATGCTATTTGTGAATGTCTTTCAGTTTGAATAGTGTATCTAGATCATAGACTGGGTGTTAGTGATTTTTTGTGTGGTTTGCTAGACGTAGTATTCCATAGGAACTATGATTCAGAGTAAATTAGACTGAGTGTTCTTATCTCGATACCCGAAAGGTGAGAGGTTGTCGGTTAGTCTTCGTTATTAGGATTCTGAGTGTAAACTATCTGAGAGGAAGTTCCATTAGGTTCTTAGTAATTGTTGCTAATCTGTGTCATAGTTTGTTGATCTGAGACTACCCCGTGCATCTCTGATTTATTGTGGACAGTGAGACCGAGAGGTGATCTGTCTTGTGGGTACATTATCATTGTTGGAGAGACTGAAAGGTAATCCGACCATCTGGCAAGCGTTGTGCATCTTTAGGTTTCCCTTGTTGGTGACACCCTGAAAGTGATTAGGGATCCACTAGGTTGTCTTTAGTTGTTATCCTTAGAAAATCAGTCCATCATAGTTTCCATAACCGGTAGAAGTCTTAGCTTTGCAAGTAGGATTCCGACCTAGATAGTGTTCTTCTCATTCCTGATATTCCCAAGTCTTTGTTTGATTGTTAGTGTCGTTCATCTGATTTCATAATCTTGAATTCATTAGTTTAGTCAGTAGTTATAGAAAACCCCCAAACCAATATTCTTAGTTCTAGTCAGTGTCTAGTTTAGTTATTTAGTGTCTCTAGGGTTCGATAATCCGGTTTACCATTAAGCTGTGTTACACTCGATAGGTTCACTTGCCTGTCAGTGCGGTCTAGTTAATAGGTATTCCATTTATTACTTAGGTGTCTAGATTATGTTTTTATTAGTATTTTTATAGATCGTCTGGACGACATCAATTCTCCGATGTCCATACCGAATCCTTTTTGGATTTTGCACCGAAATGATGATGCAGCAAAATGAGAAAATATATATAAGGATCGTATCAAACGGTTTAAGAAGATAATGACTAGTGTTGTACATACAGTTCCACAATACATAACGGATGTTGGATAGTGTTTGTTTGTAATTGTATTTTATTTTAATTTTTAACGGTTTGTTTCGAATAAAAAACAGGCATAAAACTTAATAACGGTTTGTTTAAAATACATTTTATTAGTTTAAAACCTTAATAACAAAACAAAAAATAAAATAAAATTTTAAATAATTTTCTATATGCCACGTATTGGCCAATACGTGGCGTATAGAATTGGAGAGACACTTGAATTTTAAAGTTATACGCCACGTATTGGCCAATACGTGGCGCATTGAAATGGCGGGACACTTGAATTTTAAAGTTATACGCCACGTATTGGCCAATACGTGGCGTATAGAAATGGAGGGACACTTGAATTTTAAAGTTATACGCCACGTATTGACCAATACGTGGCGTATAGAAATGGTGGGACACTTGAATTTTAAAGTTATGCGTCACGTATTGGCCAATACGTGGCGTATATAAATGGTGGGACACTTGAATTTTAAAGTTATACGTCACATATAGAAATAATGGGACAAATTCAGAGAATTTGAATTTTCAGTTTTTTGAATTTTAAATCCATACGCCACGTATTGTACTGTACGTGACGTATAGGAAACGAAGGGTCGTTAGATATTTCAATTTTTTAGATATTTTGTGCTGTACGTGACGTATTGTGCTATACGTGGCGTATAGAAGACGAAGGGTCATTTGCTACACGCCACGTATTGTCCTATACGTGGCGTATAACATCCTGCTATACCCAGATGGTGCCCTCGTACAGACCAAAACACAACAAAGCTACCCACACACACACACACATACGGACGCTCGTTGATAAAGATACTTGAGTCGAAAATCATCATATTTAATCGTAAAGGTACATATTTTGGAATCCCGGTCAATAATATTTAGTTTATATTGGTTATTAACGGTTAAAAGTGGGTGAAAATGGGGCGTTTACACTGAAAACGGATGAACTATACGCCACGTATATCGCTATACGTGACGTATAGTTCATCTGATGAAGAAGATGAAGCTATACGCCACGTATAGTGCTATACGTGGCGTATGGCTCTTGTTACTCGGTAACCGATGCCGCGTATGACCTTAATTTCCGCGTATGGCTCATGTTACTTGGTAACATGGATGCGTATGACTTGGTCTTGCCGCGTATGCTCATGTTACTCGGTAACATGCTATATGCCAGGTATAGTGCTATACGTGGCGTATAGAAATTTTTTTTTAATAAAATAATATTTGTGGCACGCATATCGACATTTATGTTTTTCAGGTATGTCAGATTCGAAGGTCGAGGTGGATATTGATACGAAGGTGGATGTGGACGATCTTGCTCACTACCCGTATTTGCAGTTCCCGCCCGACTCTGACACGTTTAGACAGTGCCAGAAGTTACGGCAGATGACGATGGGCCCGAGGACTGTCGTGGACTGGGGGCTTCTTCATGAGGTCGGCGAGGAGGAGCGATCCAGGGCCATTATCGGTCAGGATACGCCGTGGGATCGTTTGTTTGACCTGGCGTTCACAGAGACATACAGAGAGGTGGTTGTCGAGTTTCTTTCGACGTTCACCTATACGGAGCCGGCGGAGGATGATGCTGATGCCGACAGGGACGAGCATGAGCTGCCGGATAAGCCGGAGCAGATCTTGTTTCGTATGTTTGGCCATGCTTACAGTTTGACGCTCCGTCAGTGGGCAGTCGCGACGGGTTTGTATTACCTACCCGAGACGGTCACGTAACTTTACACCGAGGTTGTGACAGAGGTGGATAGAGAGGATCTCCTTGTTTTTTGGGGTCTTATTGGTGATAGCCCATGGTTGAGGACCAAGGGGAGGGTCTCGGCGATTAGAGAACCCTCTACAGATATATTTACACCGACTTATTTCGACGTCTATTGCACCGCGTCGGAAAAGCCGTGAGTGGTGCACACAGAGAGACTTGGTTCTTTCTCTTTTGCTTGCTTACCGGCAGGTGGTGCGCCCTAGCGACATGCTTAGCGTTGTACTTTGCGCTGTACTTTGCGCCTGCCTTTCACAGGCAGAAGCGCATGTTGTTGTATAGCGGTGCTTTCATCACTAGTGTGATGTGTGTTCTTGCGCCGTGACAGGATCACGTGCATCAGATGGCCGAGCCCATCCAACATGTTCGATTAGACCTCCGCACGGCGAACGACATGTGCATCACGCGCCGATTCCCAGGGCTCGACCTTCAGTTTATAGGGGCCGACCGGGACCAGGTTTGGGTCCCGGAGCCGTTGTCGTAGATGCTGGAGATGTCGCTGCTAGATATGCCGGTTCCGCTACAGGGGGTGGCGATGGAGCAAGACGCAGCTGCCCACGACCAGCCGCCCGCTCACAACCAGCCGCCACAACATCCTAGACACGTATGTCGACCTGTTAGGCTGGATAGGGCAACACAGGCCTTGCTCGAGGGACTTGCTGCCGACTCACTGCGATCTGATGGAGGAGTTGATGATGTGGGCGGTTGATCGCCTCGTGGACCTGTCACGAGCCGCCGGCATCAAGCCACCACCATTACCACCGCCATGTCAGTATCTGGGCGACGTCGATAAGGATTAGGGCGGCACGGGTAAGGATCAGGGCGGCGCGAGTCAGAATCAGGGCGGTGCAGGTCAGGCGTAGTTGTTTTTATTTTAGTCAGTAGTATTTTTTGTTATGTATGTACAAACATTTTGATGTAATATATGTAATGTTTTGGTTATTTGTTTGGTTGTAATGTTTAATTTGTTTGTTTGTTTACGTATAAAATATTTTATTAACAAAGTTATAAATTAAAAATGTAAAAACATAAATTTTATAAACACTGTTAATAATATTATTCAAAATAAAAAAATGATAAATATTATTCAAAATTAAAAAAGATAAATATTATATAAATTAAAAAAAAAAATTCAATACGTGGCGTATAGCACTATACGCCACGTATAGGGACTTTGTATCACAAAATCTGTCAAGTTTGGAGCAAAAATATTACCCGTGACTCATACGCCGCGTATAGCTCAATACGCTACGTATAGTCCCAGCCGCCAGACAAGGAATGACACGTGGCATTCTGTGTCAGCAGACTTAAACCCTATACGCCTCGTATTGCCCTATACGAGGCGTATAGGGTTACGGCGTGTCTAGATAGCAATATTCCGTGTCTCTATAGAATTACCCATAAATTAAAGCAAGTATACTAATGATTACTAAAGTAATAATATATGATTATCAGATAGAAATTTCAGCATATTTCCAAAAAAATTATAATTAAAAGTCAGACGAACTAGTAATGAAGAAATAAAAGAATTTAAAATACATATTCAAGATTTTTAAAAATGAAAAGTTACAAGAAAATCATAAGGCCACATCCGTGTGCAACCTTACATTGGGAACAAGCTACAGGAAAAATTAAAATAGTTATAAATAATAAAAAAAAGAACTAAATGAAAATATTAAAGATGATGTCAGTTCAATACCAAGTAGAGAACAAGGGGAACCACATAGGTATTGCTTTAACAATGATAGATAAAATGGTTATGTATCACAACATAATCTAATCTCCTTTTCCCTTGCTTTATATCAAGTATTTATGCGCTCCTAATTTTCTATTCCTGGTTGAGTGTTCAGTTCTTACCATTTGAAGTGACAAGAACAACCACCTTATTCTGAAGTTGCAGGATAAGACTGCACCCAAGATAAAAAGATCAAATCCCAAATATGAGTAATTCTAACACCTGCTGCTGTGCTAGATGTGGTGGTATTAGCTCAAACTCCAATCAAGATGCAATATTTCTCATATTTATATGGCTTTATCATCGACGACCGATAACATATTTTAAACTGCAATAACAGATTCCTTAGATAAATTTTTCACTATACTCTTATAAGCCACTTCCGACAAATGGCCATTTTCCTTGAGTAATTTGATCATTTCCTCGGCTTCATCTGAACTCCCCTTGCAATTCAAATAATCTAAACAAGCAGACAAAGTGGTGGTGTCTACAGTCCACCCTGGAAAACTGCTCAAAATAGATTTCCTCATTGCCTCCACCGCCTTTTCCATTTCATCACTTTTAACATAACCCAATGCCAAACGAGACCATGTGGATGCATTGGGTTCATTTCCACTCTCTAAAAGGGATTTTATTATTGCTTCCGCCTTTTCAAGGAGACCCTTCTTGCAGTATATTGTAATTACAAGATTTGGAACTTGGAGATCAAAGCGTTCATATTGTGCTTCCCACTCTTGATATTTTTTCTCAACATCATCAATACAATCCAATTTAGCAAGTGAGCTCATCAAACAAAGATAACCATGATTGTAAAGTCTTCCAAGATTCTTGTAAAGATCCCATACACGATAAACTTCATCTTTTCGACCCGCACTAGCATAAAGAGTGAGTAGATTCTCATAAGCTGACTTTCTTTGACTAGGTTTTATGAGGTATTCAGATTTTTTTAAACAAGTCAGAGCCTTTTTTCTATCACCTGCTTTTAAATATCCATTTGCTACGGTTGTGTATGCATGCCACTCCATTTGGACCTCTGGGTCAGCTTCCATTCTCAATAAAAGCTTCTCCATTTTTTGTATTTCTGAATTTTTGGCATACGCGTTTAATCTAATACAGTAAGTGAACTTATCAATACGAATGCCCTTTTGATCCATTTCTTCCATTAAAAGGTCAAGTTTCTCAAATTTATTTGTAGCAGAATACAAACCCATCATAACATTGTAGGTCAATGACCCTGAATACCCTAAGTCTCTCATCTTATGCATGGTGGCTTCTGCTTTACTTAACAATCTGGCTTCTGCATAGCAATTTAAAAGAGCGCCATAAACCTGCCATACCCTTGAAGCATCTGGAATTTTATTGAAATATTCCTCCGCTTGCTTTAGACCGAAAACCTTTGATATCAAATCCAGCCTGACTGGAACATCTTTATGTGAGTTATCAAGATATGATTTGCCATCCATCCATTGGCATATCTGCAATAGAAATGGGAAATGGGATTTTGATGGTATGCATGAAAAATTACAGTTTTGACATTTTGAAGTGCAAAAAAACATAACAAGGAATAATTAATCTGTCACCTGTATGGTAATTCTAGAGGCAAAAAGACTTGATCTCTGTATAATGTTGATTAGGTCTTGCCTATCTTTGTACGGTTACTAACACGTAACACAAAGCTACATTGTTTGGTCCCGAATTATGGATTCATAAAGTTAAGAAACAATAGCATGAAATTGTGGTGAATGGCTATTTTAGATATGTTCATCGAATTGATAACATCATCTTTTAACTCATCAAAATTACAGGTTGTGGCACTATGTTGTCAAAAGCGCACTAGGCGAGGCAGTCCAGGAGCAATTCCTGTAAATTCCGGCAAAATTCTAGAAATTCCGGCTAAACTAGTCTGAAACATCCAAAAATGTCCTGTCTAAAACCCCTAAAAATGGTAGTAGTATAAAAAAGCCTCACTTTTCAAGCGCCTTTGACAACATATTTATTACAAATGCTGAATTAGGGAATGATTCCAAGAGAGTTGCTTTTGGGGGACTTAAATACGAAGGTTTGCAATTATATCAGTTTTTAATTCAACAGTTGAACAAGGCAATTGACCAGCAAGCAAATCACAATGTCCAAATGAAATCAATTGCACAAAGAAGATCGAACCTGGAGAGCGTGGTTGTAGCGACCGAATTTCCGGAGCTGTTTGATGATCTTGTGGAGATCTGGTTGATCGACGGGTTTTCCTTCTCCAACCCATTGGTCTAGAATGGGGACAACCGAAGGTTCATGAAAGCGAATGAGCCTATGAAACAGTGTGTTACCTGTAGCGGCGACGTGTGTTTGTGCGGAGTAATGCAAAACCCTAGACGAAGCGCAAAGAAATTCGTCAAACGAAGAGGCAACCAATTTCTTCATCATCATCATCCGGTTGGTATAGTTATTCCACCTGAGATGCTTTTGGCCTTTACTGCACCACCACTAGACGGATTTCCGCTGCAAGTAGCCGGCCGGCAAACCGTAGATGTATTGCGACTGATTCGTATCTCTTAAACCAACGTCATTTCGTTGCCCTTCTAAGAGTTACAGCCACGTGTGTGACACATCAGATTTGTATCAGATTCGTTGCTTCTTTACTTGACTCTCAAATGACAAAGGAAATGAAATGCTCAACCCAATTAAGCATTAAATGCACATATTATAAAATATTTATTTTTAAATAAAATTTTATTAATAAAGTTACATAAATGATAAATATATAAAATTACAAACTGAGTCCAAGCCCTATGACTAATGGGCCTATATAATCTCCTGGCCCATACATTTCAATTTGGTACTCTTCTCTCTAGGGATGTTTATCGGGTCGGATTATGGGTTTTTCGGGTTAGTCGGTTCAGGGGTTATTCGGGTTGGTATTTTTTTGGTTGTAACCACAATCCGAACCGAACCATATTTGAGGAAAGCTAATCCGAACCTAAAACCACATTGTAATTCGGTTTGGTTTTCGGTTTGAACCTAGCAAACCGAATTAGCAAAAAAAATTTTAAAAAAAACTTTTTTTTCTTTTTGGTAGCCATAACTCATTCGGTTTAAATAACACAACATTTTAGGAAAATCTAAACAAAAACATACCTTCATCAAATAATGATTTATAATTCATATATTGGTATTAGTTTTGATATAAATGAATTGGGTTAACTCTAAAATATGGATTAAAATAGTAGTATAACCCAATTCGGGTTTTTCGGTTCAAACCGAATTCAAAATCTTGAAACCTAAACCGAACCAAAAACCAAATTACAAATTCGATTTGAACCAAACCGAAAACCAAATATGTAATTCGGTTTGGTTTTAATCGGTTTCGATTCGGTTTAATCGGTTTAAAACCAAATATTGAACACCCCTACTTCTCTCTGCCTATATCATCTCAGGGCCCTAATTTAAACCTAACTTGGTGTTTTACTCAGCCTTCTCTCCGCCGCTCAAATCCAGGAGTGCTACTATGGGTAAGATGAAGATGATGGTCAACAAGCCCCTCTAAGGCTCCAACGGTTTGATTCCAACAGCTAGTTGGAGGCCGTTCTCGCATGAAAGCCCTCACGAGCACTCCCTCACGCCCCCTTCACGCAAGAGGGGGGTAGTGTTCCCTCAACTCTCACAGCGTGAAGGGCCTCACGCAGACCCTCTCGTGAGGGTATACCTCATGCCCTAAGCTTATTAAACAACCTTATTTTTAGCAGGCTATTCGAATTTTTAATAAACCAATCTAAAGTAGTTCATAAGTCGACGTGATTCGTTTACACCCTTACTTTCGTTCTAAACAAAAAGTTTATTTATTGTACGTTAATACACAATAGGTGTCCCGTATGATTAAATATAAAGTTGTAACATGGCTAAAAATAATATTAGAATGTATTTTATATTGATGGTAACCATGTACATTTATGTTGGGGGCAATTACATAAATCCCTTTACAAATTTCATAAATTAAATATATACCCAACCCAAATTATAAATTACATATATCTCCTTTCTTAAAACTAAAAATATCAAATACCACCATTTTGATTTATTTTATTAAAAATAAATTATAGAATGACTATTTTACCATTTTTTTACTAAAACTTAAAATTTTTAAATTTATCTTTTTAACTAGTTTTTTTTTCCCTTTTTCGTTTTTACTTTTTTTTTTTTGCCTTTTTTATCGGTTTTTACCCTTTCTTTTTTCGACAATACCAAAATATACATAATAAGTGCCAAAGTTTTGATGTTGGATGTTAGAATCGTAAAACATTAGAAACAATATAAACTCGATAATCCGGATCAACCAACGTGTTGGAAACAACCAACTTGGATCAGAAGGTCGTATCGCTGCAATCAACCGATGTACTGAGATCGATGGATAGAAATCGTCGATCGCAAGTTAGGAAACAATCGTCGGTCGAATCGCCAGTTAGGTTTGAATCAGAAGGTCGTATCGCTGGTTCGAGAATCAGAATAGTTATGTTTTTCTTGTAAACTTAAAATGTTATTTTTGTCATAATGTATTTATAAATAAGAGGATATATGTAATTTAAGTTTTGGGTTGGATATATATATACGTAATAAGGTTTTAAAATAAGAGCATATACGTAATTCCCCCTTTAAAATAAGGGGATATGTATAGTTTAAGTTTTGGGTTATGTATATATATAATTAGGTTTTAAAATAGGGGATATATGTAATTCTCCTTTATAAAAAATGTTATGAATCTGTTATTTCATTGATCCGTAAAAGGAAATAATGGTTTTCATTAATGAATAATAATAATAATAATAATAATAATATTAACAATAATAATAATAACAATAATTATTATTATTATGATGATTATTATTATTATTATATTAAAAATAATAATAATAATATTAACAAAATAATAATAATAAATATAATAATAACAATAATTATTATTATTATGATGATTATTATTATATTAAAAATAATAATAATAATATTAACAAAATAATAATAATAATAACAACAACAATAATAATAATAATAATAATAATAAAAGTAAATTACTATTTTGGCCCCTGTGGTTTGGCTCATTTAACCCTTTAAGCCTAAAAATGAATCTTGTAGATATCTAAGATTGATGCCTTCAAAATATTCTAAGTATAGTTGATGCGGACATAACAATTTTGCTACAGATAGAAGTTGCTGCTGATAACAGTTTATGCTGCGGATGGTTGTAGTTGCTGCTGATCAACAACCTTGCTGCGAATAGACCATTATCTGCTGAAGTCCAGTATCAGCAGCATCTAACACTTATGCTGCTGATAGTCAAATCATCAGCAGCATTGACTTTGCTACTAACAGTCCTTGCTGCTACACTGACAATACTATCAGCAGAAGGAATGTTATTGGTGCAGAAGACAATGCTCTCACATCTGAACTCTCCTGCAAAGATTCCCAACCGAAGACTTTTTGTTTACAGTTGTCTTTTTGTTGCAGTTGTCTTTTTGTTTGTAACCAATTGTAGCATAGATTTATGTCTGTAAAAGATCAACGACTTGTGTTTGATCTGATCCTTAGAATCAAGGGTTTGTCTTGATTCTAAGTTCCTATGTATGTATTGTTTCTCTTCATTGTATAGTGTGCTTCCTTAGAGTTTTCTCTGAAACTTGTAAACATTGAAGAGTAATACAATTTGAATTTATCAGTATTCTCATTGTTTCTGGTTGCATTTTATAGTTGTTATTGTTTTCGTCAATATCAACTAAACAGAACCATCTTGTAATATCTCGATCCTACAAATCTTTTAACATTTTAACCCCTAACGTTTAAATTGTTTAATCATTTCAGCCCCCTGACACTATCTCTATTATTTTTTTTCTGTTAAATCTAGGGGTATTTAAGTAATTTGACACATAAAGACTATTTATGTATATAAACAACACCATTTAATAGTTTGTCGGCCATGTGTGTCATTTACTTAAAATAATATAAAAATAATAATAACATAAAATACATTTTTTAGATCAGCAATCACAATGACGTTAAATAATAATTCATTTTTTAAAATTCTTTTTCATAATTGTATTTTTTAGCCTAATATGCAAAGTAATTTTTTTTAATTATTTTAATTGTTTGAATACTTATAATTAATTTTAACTATATCGTTACGATGTGCTTATTTTTATTTACGTTTCGATACAAATTACGTTCAAATCCGAGTTGGTCTCCATTTCGACGTGAGGCGACGTGTGTATTTTTATCTACATTTCGGTATAAATTTCGTTCAAAATTGAGCCGTTCTCCATTTCTATCACACCCCGCCTCAGGCACCCCGTGGACGGGTGTGATCACGATTGGTACCTGTTTTGATTTCAGAGTTGTTTTATAAAATGCAGCGGAAGTCTTTTCATAAGGATTGTTTCATCATTTTCTCAACCTCGAGGGTTGTCTTTGTAAATATCAAGACCCAGTTGGAAAAAAAAAAGCCTTGTATTTATTTTATAAACACAGGGATTTAAATACCCTTTTCATTCTGATTACAAACAGTGTTTGAAATCAAATACTTCACTTGTCTCCTTTGGACAAGTTCGAGCCACTTGAAATAGTACAACCCAAGGTTGATCAGTCCCTTGATCCTATCTCATTTTTCTTCTTTTCAGGATTATCTATGCATGAGGCCTGAGAATCCAACATGCATTTCATCCTTTTCATTTCTTATTTCATGTGTCAGATCCTTTTTCTGCCCGTATCCCCTTTTTTTCCTTTACAATTCTCTGAATAAGATATCAAGAAGATGGAGGTAGATTTCAAAGCTCTAGGAGCCATTCAGACGTGTCTACCAAATGAAGTTTTCCATAACTTCAAGGAGTACAAAACTGCTAAAGAGCTATGGGAAGCTCTTGAGAAGATGTTTGCTGGATCTGAAGAAGTTAAAGAAAATCGAAGAGACATACTCAAGCAGCAGTATGAAAACTTTGTGTACAAGGATGGTGAGTCTCTTACAAAACAATATAACATGTATACTTATCTTGTTGGTGAACTGCAGTGTGCCAAAGTAAAGCTGGAGAATGAAGATATTCTCAAGAAGTTCATCAGATCTCTTCGAAACAGCTGGACAATATATACAGTGTCAATTAGAAGAACTGAAAACCTAAAAAACTCTCTCCATGACAGAATTGTTTGGCATGTTAAAGACCTATGAGTTCGAAATGATTCAAGCCAGAGATAGGAAATCAGGTTATCCATCTGCACCAACCTCAATATCTACCACCACCTCCTCAGCACTTCACTCTGACCATACACCACAAAATACAAGCAACTATTATCCTCCTATAGTCACACATCCACAAACACCCAACACTCAGATGAACAACTCTCATTTCCTTCTTCTTGAAGCACCTCCTCAAACTGTTGCCTTCATTTCTGATACCCCAAGCAACATGTCTTTCATCAAGGAAGATCTGGAGTACTTTCATCCTAATGATTTAGAAGAAATGGACATACAACATTCTCATTCCATGTTGTCACTCAGAGCAAAACGGTTCTATTCAAGAACTGGAAGACCCATTCCAAGCAATAGTTCAAATGCCAGAGTTGGTTTGGACAAAAGTAAGTTAAGGTGCTATAACTGCAATCAACTTGGTCATTTTGCTAGAGAATGTAAGGCACCAAAAACAAATCCAGCAGCTGCACAACCAAGGCAAGCTCAACAAGGTCAAGTAGGTCAAAATGCTCAACCTGCTCAAACTGCTGCTTGTGCAACTCAACAGGCTGGACCAACTGATTTTGACTGGAGCTTTCAAATTGAAGAAATATCTGCTACAAATCAAGCTCTCATGGCTGATATCTCATAAATTCCTCCTCAGGTATATGAACATCTTTGATTACAAGCTTGTATTGATAAAGTTCTGGGTTATAGCAAACATAACCAAAACTTGATAGATCAAAATGAAGAGTTTCATCAAATGAAATATGAGTTTAAAAAGGTTGAAAACAGTTACAAAAAAAAATTAATTGCCTAAAGAAGAGATTTCATCATTAAAACATGAGCAAACTAATCTTGAAACTCATATTGATGATCTATTAGTTAAGCTAAAAGCTACAAGAGCTGAGTTGGCATATCAAAAGGTTCATGTTGATAAATATGAATTTGCATCCAAAAAGTTACAAAAGTTGTTAGATGCTCAAATTCATGAAAGGGTAATTGCTGGTCTTGGCTATCAACCTGAAAAGTATAAATCTGTCCCACCACCCAGTGACTATGTAGCCATCCATGAATCAAATTTCAATCTTAACACTTGAAACCTCAAACCGAAACCGTGATCCCATCAAAGAAAACATCTCTGTGCAAGAATGCACCAGCTCCACAGAGTCTGATTCCACATGCTCAGACTCCTCTGAAAACATTGATGCTCCCTTACTTACAACAAATGAAGTAATCATGAAAACCACCAAAACTGAAAAAGTAATTCAAACCAACTTTCCTAGTGATTTCATTCCATCCATTTCAGTTGTAAAGCCTACCCAACAGATCAAGATTAGCTATCCTCCTCAAGGAAGAAAGCTAACCATTGAAAAAGGTCAATCCTCAAAAATCACCAACACTCCAAAGAAAGTGTTTGATATTTTCCATTCACCTAAAGAAAGAAAGTCATATGTTCAAAAGACCCTAGAAGAAGCTACTTTTGAACATAACAAGAATCATCCATGGAACTTCAAGGATCTGTTCAAAAGAATGGATTATGTGTACTTTTAGAGAGACAAAATTGCAAAATCTTGTTTTGTATGTGGAAAGTATAATTGTACAGCAAGCTCCTGCTTGTACTATCTTCAGCAACAAAGAAATCTCAAACAACAAGCATTTGAGAAGACCAACAAGAACAAGAAGGTAAGAAGCTTTGAAGCAAGAACCTAACAGTTTCACAAGTATGTGTCTCCACCAAGGAAGGTTGCTAGTTCTACAAAACTCACAAGAGCGCAACAATCTTGCATCATTTGTGGTGAATCAGACCACTTTGCTGCAGATTGTAAATTCAATCCTTTCAATCAGTTTGCTCAACTTAAAACACCATATGAAACTGTTAAGACCATCCCTGATAGACAAAAATCTGTCTATGTAAGAATTCCAAAAGAAAAGCCTATCTTCAACAGGAAGAAGAAGAATGAACAGTCAGCAGCAACAACCTCTTCAGCAAATGCCAAGTTAACACCATCAACAACAGCAAAGTCTGCTGCTGATCAGTCTAAACCCAAGAAAAGCAAGAGCAAATCAAACCCATCAGCAGTACTTTCAATTGCTGCTGACCAAGTGAAGCCATCAGCAGCAAAAGCAACACCTGCTGCTGACAGTGTTAAAAGAAGAACAAAAGTCATTTAAACATGGCAAGCAAAACCAAAGTTCTCCTCAAGTCAAAGCATTTTCGTTGGATCCATTGAATGCCAACCTACTTCTGATGACTTTAATACTCTTGAGTGATATGTCAAACCCAAGTCTACAGGTTCTTGGGTCCCCCCTTCTAACTAGAACTACTCTCATGTGTAGGAACAACCAAGTAATACGGATAACACCTGAGTTGTAGACAGTGGTTGTTCCTGGCAACAAATCCATCCTATCAAACTTCATAAATTTTTATAGTGGATATGTTGCCTTTGGGAGTAATTCAAAGGGAGGGACCATCACTGGACAGGGAACTGTGTCTAATGAAAGAATGAGTATAGAGAAGGTGAATTTTGTGAAGGAACTGAAATTCAGTCTTATGAGCGTATCACAAATCTGTGATCAGAAGCATTGGATGCTCTTCACAGATGAAGAATTCTTTGTGTTGTCCCCTGGTTTGAGTAAACCTCATCCAAAGAAGATTCTATTAACTGCTGAAAGAAAAGACAATCTATATGTGCTGGATATGAACAAGATTACACCTTCTGGTAGTGTGTCTTGTTTCTTATCCAAAGCATCAGTTGATGAATCTGCTCTATGCATAGAAGACTGTGCCATGTCAATGTCAAGACTATCAACAAGTTAGTCAGAGGAAATCTAGTCAGAGGACTACCTGATAAAGAATTCCAACTTGAAGATCATTGCATCGCATGCCTAAAGGGGAAGCAACACAAAAGTTCTCACAAGCCCAAGACAGTCAATTCAAATGACACTCCACTATAGCTGCTGCACATGGATCTATTTGGTCCTACAAATGTCATGTCTATGGGGAAGAAGTCATACTGCCTATTGATAACTGATGACTATACCAGATACTCATGGGTATACTTCTTGATAACTAAAGATGAAACTACTGAGATTCTCAAATCCTTCATTCTGAGGGTTGAAAATCAAAGCAATCTAAAGGTTAAGATAATGAGATGTGATCAAGGGACATAATTTAAGAATCATATCTTGAACTGTTTTTTGTGAAAGCAAAGGTATTCAAATATAATACAGTGCTCCTAGAACTCCTCAGTAGAATAGAGTTGCTGAAAGGAGAAATAGAACTCTAATTGAGTCTGCTAGATCCATGCTGGCTGACTCAAAGCTACCACTTACATTTTGGGCAGAAGCAGTGAGTACAACGTGTTATGTGCAGAATAGAGTTCTCATTGTTAAACCTCAAAACAAAACACCCTATGAGCTATGGTTTAAAAGATTTCCATATATTGGTTTTCTCAAACCTTTTGGCTGTTCCTGCACCATTCTCATTACAAATGGAGTTCTCCCAAAATTTGGTGCAAAATCTGATGAAGGATACTTTGTGGGTTATTCTTCTCAATCCAAAGCCTACAAAGTTTACAATACTAGAACTCGGATCATTGAAGAATCTGCTAATGTAGAATGTAGTGAGCATGTTCCATGTGAACAGGGTAAAGGACCATTGATGTGTCGTTTTTAATATATAAAAATATAATATATTTTTATGATGGTTTTACGAGATCAGGTTTTAAATTTATAAAATGATATTTACTTTAACTTAAAAACACACACAATAGGCAAGTGTACCTATCACAACGTAATATAGTTTAGGTAAGAACCAAGTATCGAACCAATGGACACGGTCGAGTTCCAGTACTCAACTTTTGTTATCGTTTAGCCGGATCAATTAGTGAGTGGGTTTTGTGTGCTTGTGAAGCCAAATAGTAAATGACAGAAAAGTAAATGACGGTAAAGTAAATAGAATAAAAATAAAAACGTGCATGATGTGTGTAACAAAAATGTAATGAACAGAATAATAAATAGCAGAAAAGTAAATATCTTAGAAATGATCAGGTCACGAAGAGTATTGATTCGGGCTTCGAATTAGCTTGGTACGTGATAATGTTAAGTTGACTAATCTAGTGATATGACTACTACAAACTTGTGACCCGGGTCACCGCTAGAGCCTTGTCCTCACGACATTTGATTCACAAATTAAAATCTTTAAATTAAAATAGTAGTGCCTCCTGTTAGGGACACCAGTTACCCTCAACCCTTCGAATGGTCATCTCCGGGTTGGTTTAAGACATCGAACGTAAATGCTTTGTATTAAAGTTAAATAGGTGATTATACTTTGTTCACAGGGAGGCGGTGTAACAATGGGACCGAGTATAAAGACGTACCGTTCCCAACATGAGTTCACCAATTCTTGGTCGCATAATAAGTTCGTATAAAGATGTTCGACCTTACTAATGTTGACCAAGCCTTGGCTTATCAATCTCTGCTTGTATAAAGACGTACAAGGTTCAAAGGAAGTTTGATTAAATAGGTTTTACGATCTTATACTTTAAAATCAAGAACACTCACAAATATAAATACGGATTTAGACAATAATAAAAGCCCACCAAATGGTGGTTTTAAGAACGAATAACTAAAGACATAAACATACCACTAGATTAATACGTCAAACATTAACATGCACCAAACATCATCTTCATCCTAGCAATACAAAGATTTTAGCCATGAATGACCATACTAACTAGCGTAACGCTGAGTTTCGTATGCTCCCCTATTGCGGAGAAAGAGGAGGAGCCTCTCTACTCTTTACTCTCTACTCTAGACTACAGAAACGGTCTGAAGACGGAAGAATTCTTTGTAGGCCATAACATATAAAACAATTTCGTCTTTTAGCTGTTTGTTTGTTGGAACTAACAGTAGGCCATAACATATAAAACAGTTTGAAGACGGAAGAATTCTTTGTAGATAGAAGATTTCGTTCGAAATCTTTGTCCGAAATAGTTTTCGGACGAAATATAGTTCGACCGAAATTTATTTCGAACGAAAACACTTCTTTGTCTTCTTAGTATAAATACGTGTATAGTTTGAATGCTTTGTAAGGGAGTTCATTGCAAAATCTAATAAACACTTGAGTTTTACACCTTAATTATGTGTTTTGATTTGATCTTCGTTTCTTGATTATCCTACTCGTTTCTAGATCCTCCATATCGATTGCTTGATTTGCTACGAATAATAGGTTTCCACAAGTGGTATCAGAGCTTTCGGTGCTCGGTTTTGGGATTTGTAGCAAGATTCAAGTTTTCACATTTTCAAGATTCAAAAGCCTTCAATTTGCATCAAAATTCACGCCATTGTTGAAGATTTATGATATGAAGTGATGGAGAACCAATTTGGGATCAATTTAAGGGTTTAAGGGGTTGATTTTATGATTTTTGGAAGTTTTGGTGCTTCCGGGTTCAAACAGCATGAATCGTCCGAAAAGTGCTTGAAGCGTCCGAAATCTTTTTCTGACAGATTTTCTGTCCGAAATCTTTTTCGTCCGAAAAGTCTGTCCGAAATCTTTTTCGGTCGAAAACTCCGTCTGAAATCTTTTTTGGTCGAAAACTCTGTCCGAAATAGTTTTCGGTCGAAAACTCTATCCGAAAACTTTTGCCTTAGAAAAATTTTCACCTAAAAAAAAATATATATATATTGGAGGATGTTTACACCTATGTTTCGGGCTGATTATGAAAAAAATGAGGTGATAAAAAAAATAAATAAATAAAAAATAAATTTTTGATTGCCGACGAAGGGTGTGTGCAAGCGAAATTGATCACTTTTTTTTTAAACACTAGCGAACTAGATAAGTTCGCCTGATCTTCACTAAGCGAACTTGACCCCAAGCGAACTTATTAAGTTCGCCTGATCTTCACTAAGCGAACTTGACCCCAAGCGAACTTATTAAGTTCGCATGCTCTTCACTAAGCGAACTTATTAAGTTCGCCTCCCTAAGTTCGCCTGCAACTGAATCAGCAAGTTCGCTTGCTTCAGCAGAATCAAACTCAGTAACAGATTCACCTCAAGAACACGAACCCAATTTCACCAAAAATCTTCATAATTCACTGATTTGAAGGAATTAGACCAAATTAAACCGTAGGATTGTGTATTTTCTCAATTAGAACCTTTCTATCGGATGAATTTCCTCAAAATCCACTTCCAAATCACCAAATCAGCAGCAAAATCAGTTTCAAGAACTTGTAAACTCCATGGAAATAAAAAAATCTAAAAAGTGATCAATTTCTTGTCAATTTGCATACAAAACCGTCTCAAATCACCAAGAATCACGAGCATAAGCTCTGATACCACTTGTAGGTCCACATGGCTCTTCTACGGATCGTTCTCGTGATAAGACGTATTGTTAACGCGGAGTGCGGAATCCAACCGAATCAATAATTGTATACACAAAAGACAATAGAAACAATCACGTAAATAACATTCAAGCTTGTATTCCAACAATCATAGAGTTTACAGACTCAATCAGACAATTCGTTCACTTCTGTTCAATGCTCCTCTGCTGTTTTCTCACTGAATCTGTAAACATCTATATATAGACAGAAACCTGTTATAGGCGAACTTAATAAGTTCGTCTCAAAGATGCTTAGGCGAACTTATTAAGTTTGCCTCTGATAGGCTAGGCGAACTTAACAAGTTCGCTCCTAAAGATGCTTAGGCGAACTTGTTAAGTTCGCCTCTCTATGAACTTATATAGAATTTTATCAACTGTTACAAAACATGTCCTAAAAATAAGGTCTTTGTAAATATATTGGGGTATGTTCATCCAGATCTTGTTAAATCATTATGTGTGAATAAGGAAGATAAGAAAAGACAAGCAAGACAAGATACATTAAAGAAAAGATATCAAGTGTTCGCACGTGCTGAAGGAGAATCTTTGACAGACCAATATCATAGATACGTGAGATTGATAAATGATCTGAAGGATGTTGATATTGAATATGACAAATCAGAAGTTATGGATAATTTTCTCAATGCTCAACCAGATGAATGGAAGATTATCGTTTGATGTTTGATATCATCTATATGGCGTTTGCATTTTGTCTCATCGTTTGATTCCACCTCTCCAGGAGATTGTTTGCAGATTAGAGGCTTGATTATCACCAGATAAGAGGGACTAACAAGTGGTATCAGAGCTTTCGGTTGAAGCTCGTGATATTTCAAGTGTTTTGCTTCGATTGAGATTGAATTAGTGTGAATTTTCCTGCCATTTTTGAGTTTTCTGATTAGATTTTCATGGAGATGGATTGTGGGATTGAGTTTGGGGTTTGACTTCACAGTGGGATCAGTTGCAGGTGCGAATTGGGAGTGCTGAGTTTGAGTTGTTCGAAAACTCAGTTGAAGGAGTCGAAATCTCTTTCGTCCGAAATCTTGTCTGAAAAGTTGGCTTTGTCTGAAATCTCTCCGTCTGAAAACTTTTGTCCAAAATCTCAGAGTTTTCGATTGAAAAGTTGGTTCAAAATTGTTTTTGACCGAGAAAGATTTCGTCTGAAATCTCTACACTTTCAGATTTGTTCAGATTTTGATAACTTGTTTGTTAGTGTTCAGTATGGCTGGAAAGGTATACGAAACTGAGAAGCTTGTGGGTAAGTCGCCACCGATGTTGAAATCTGTTTCAGAATTTTTGAACTAGAAGATCATGATGAAAGCATATTTTAAGTTTACCGAACATACACTGTTGGAGTCGATTGTAAAAGGTCCACATGTACCTAGGATGGCTAATGCTGATGGACTTGTTCCAATTGCAGACCTAGATCAGTATATTGAAGAAGATAAGAAGTTAATCGAAAGGGATAATCGAGCCTTGGGAGCAATTATCCTTGCTCTTCCGACTGAACTTTACTTAAACTCCGAACAACATGAGATGGCTCGTGGGTTATGGAATGCTTTATTTTTGAGGTTTGAAGGGAATGAAGCTTTGTAGGAGAGTCGTACCGATCTTCTACTGAAACAATACAATATGTTCAACTATAAAAAAGGTGAATCCTTGAGTGAACAGGTTACTCGTTACATCACTATGATCAACCGGCTGAGAAAGATGGGTGTCAAGTTAGAGGAATATGATGTGTGCAAAAAGCTGCTGGATTCACTACCTGATAGTTGGAGTATCCTTTGTATGTTGATAAAAAACACTACTCCAGATTTGAAAAGTAAAACCCTTGATGACATCATATGTTTGCTGGAATCTTATGAGCTGGAAGCAAAGAAAAGAAAGTTAAATAATTCTAAAAAGTCACACAGTACAAGTTCAGCTAATGCAACTCTATTTTCGGGAAAGGGAAAGGGAAAGGGTAGTAGTGATGGATCGAAGGTTGATAAGTGTAAGAACTGTTGTGGTTCTGAGAATGTCAGTGGTGAAAAGAGTAAAGTGGTTGGTCAGATTCCTGATGACCAAATCGCCTTGTTTGGTGCTTTCATGAATAGTTACATTGCTTTTGTGACTGGTAAACTTCAACCAGCTACTTTGGATGCTGAAGATCTTGTGCAAATCAATTCCAGATGACCTTGAGTACATGGACTTACAGTGGCAGATGGCCATGATTGCAGTCCGAGCAAAGAAGTATCAGCAAAAGACTGGAAGAGATAAACTTCAGTTTGGAAAGAAGGTTGGTTTTGATAAGGCAAAGTTGAGATGTTATAATTGTCAACAACTTGGAAATTTTGCTCGTGAATATCCAAAGGAAAAGAAAAATAAAGTTGAAGGCAATGGAGTTAAGCTAATCGAACTTATTGATGAAAAGGATAAATGAAAGAAAGCTCCAACAACGCTCATGTCAAAGCAACTATGAAACTGTGAGTTGGAATCTGGGATCGAGGATGCAGTGGAGGAGTTTGATGAAGCTTTGATGGCTGAAGTCGAAAGCTTGGTGAAAGAAGCAGTTAGTAAAAGTGAAAGTGCAGAGTCCGTGGAAGCATTGAATGCTGACAACAAGGGAAAAGCTGCAGTATCTGATTCTGGAGAGAATTCCGAGACTGATAGTGAGGTAAATTCTGATGATACTTCACTTATTTGTTCTGTGGAATGCATTACTTGTATGCAGAATTATCATGAAGAAAATGTGTTTTTGATTGCTGAAAATGATAAATTGAAAAGGGTTAACAAGGAAATTAAACAAAATGAGGTCACCTACACCAGAAAAATTAATGCTTTGTTAAAAGATAACATGATCTTTAAAGAATACTTAGATAAAAAGGATGTGTTAATCAAGGATCTTACAGACAAACTTATTGCTGCCCAATCTGATCTTATAAAAGAAAGGGTGTTGATTTCTAAATGGGGTATGCAAAGAAAGATTTTAGAAAATTGTGTTGATAAGCAAAGAAGTTGTTTTCATTAAAGATTGTGTTGGTTACAAAGAAGTATCTCATCCTGATCATTTCGAACCTTTTCCTGAACCTCATGTTTCGAATGAGTTCCTTAGAGAAGATAACTCTAATTTTCATGACTTGTATGTAAGTGCAGCAAATAACACAAGTCTTGTAGATGAGAAGGTTTTAGTTGATGATGTGAGGAGTTTTAATGAATTCAATAAACTGTGTGTGAGAGAGACAATCAGGGATTGTATACAATTTGTGGTTGATGCATGTATTGCAAACAAGTTTGTTAAGTCAAGTTGACAATGCTTTTGATGTTAATACTTTAAATGTTTCTTCTTGCACTACTAATTCTGATTGTGTGTCTGAAGTGTCATCTACATCCACTTTCTTTGATAAAGTGGTGCACACAGCTAGAGATTATGTGCCGATTCATAAAGCTATAGATGTTATGCTAGATGATCATGGAAATCCTCTGATTAAAGAATATGACCTATCTCATGAAAAGCCTAAGAAAAATGAATATATTTCTCCAGACAACCATATTATGATGTGTGATTCAGAGAGAAAAGTCAAAGTCGTTATAAACTCACCAAGTCAGAGTGCAGTCACAAAGTTTAATCAACTAGAAGTCAAAGGCAAATCAATTGATGTCAAAGACAAGTTCATTGATGTCAAAGATAAGCCAGTACAATGCAAAGAAAAGTTGGCGAGGAATGAGTGTAAGTCAGAGTGTGATCAAGTAAAATATGTGTTTGAAGTTGGCGAAAGTTCAAAGTTAAAGTCAAAGATTAAAAGCTACAATTGTTTCACATGTGGCAAAGTTGGGCATTTTTCAAGAAATTGCAAGCACAAGTCATTTGAGTCAAAGTCTAAAGTTCATAATGTGAAATCAAAGATATATATCAACAAGAAAGCGTCAGAGAAAACCAAAGTGTTCGAGTCCGGAGTGATTCGTAAATACAACCGTGATTATATGATTTCTAGGGATCATTGTGATTATTATTCAAATGTGTTTCGTGCTTATGTGTTGCCACAGTTTGTAGACAGAAAAGTCCAAAATGGACCGAGATATGTGAAGAAACCCATCACTTCAATAAATTTTTCAAAACAAAAGGTCGTAAATCAATATGAAAGAATGGATGATTGTTTTTGGAAAGTTAAAAATGGTAATCTGTCTTCACATAACATTGGAAAAAATAATGATTTGAATGTGAAAAGGAAGGAACAAGTCGTTGTGACTAAGACTGTAAAAAGTCAAAGTCAGCCTAGGTCTGAGATGATCTACCTGTTTCTCATTGAAATTTATTGAATGTGTATAGTAAACTAGGGAGGACTATCAACAATGCCTGGCATATTGATAGCGGTTGCTCACGGCACATGACAGGCCAAAGAGAAATACTTAGTGATTTCAAATCTTTCGATGGAGGATTTGTTGCTTTTGCTGGAAACAAGAAGGGCGTTAAATTTCTGGTCAAGGAACTGTGTCAAATGACCTTATTACGCTTGAGAAAGTGAATTATGTGTCCCAGCTGGAATACAACTTGTTGAGTG
The DNA here is from genome assembly GCA_023525975.1 of Smallanthus sonchifolius. NCBI lineage: Eukaryota > Viridiplantae > Streptophyta > Magnoliopsida > Asterales > Asteraceae > Smallanthus > Smallanthus sonchifolius. The sequence goes on along the minus strand of CM042033.1, from coordinate 53,341,329 downwards.
TGTCACAAGTTTGTGATAAAGATATTCCAGTTCATTTTACTGCCAAAGAGTGTTTATTTCTGAAACCTGGATTGGTAATTCCTGAAGATATGATTTTGATGAGAGCCCCTCGAAGGTTTAACACATACGTGGTGGACATGAATGATCATTCATCATGCAGGTCCCCGGGTGTCTTGGATCGTCACATACAAGTGTGTGGCTAGTCGAATATGGTGCAGAATGCCCGTGACTAGATGGAGTATCAACAACAACAAGTAAACCGACAACAAGTAAACAGAGAAATTAATGAAACAGATCTCATCAAAAACCCTGATCAGTTCTCTTGGTTCCACATTACCGTCTTTGGACCTTAACTTGACCATCACCACCGCCACGCACATGCTACCAAGGATATCATGAGATAACTTGCTCAGGGGAATCTTGGTCTCACATAACACTGGGCTGTAGACCAACTTCCTTAAGCTTCTGTTCATCACGGGATGTCTAACATTCTTGTCCCAGACTCTCTTGGGCAATTGAGGCTTAAACATATCAAAGTTCTCAGATCTACCTTCCCGTTGCAGTGTTCCCCACAAACCCTTTGCTACCTCGTGACTTGTATCTCCAAGTAGCTCACGGTTTGCTAGGTTCACCAAGTCATATTTGGGAAGAGAATTGAATGCCTCGCTGGTTGGTTTCAAGTATTGAACCCCCCAACGCGTTTGATGGCAAACAAGTTCTTGTCATCGTCGAAACGGATATATAAGATCATTCCTGTTGCTCCATGCTTGTCTATGATTGAAGACTTTTGCTAAGCAGGAGGCTGACCCTTTTTGAACTATCCCTGAGGATACTTGTTCATCCAGTCATCAGCATCAGCAGGTTGGGGATCGGTAGGAGAGGCTTCAGTCGAGGTTGCTGCACCACTAGCCTCAGCAACATTCTCAGGCTCGACTAAACCTTTAGTAAAGGTAGCTTCAAAGGTTGGAGCCTCAAAAATATCTCCATCCTCAAGCTCATAAACTCCCTCACCATCACCCTTCGGGAACTCCACCACCACATCTTCATCATCAACATCCCAGTCATCGTCAGACTCGATCTCTCCTTCCTCAAGATTGCTGAGAGCATCGATCTGTACTTCTTTGGAATAGTCCGGCTCAATCATCAGAATAACATCATCAGATAAGTCATATAAAACTTCAGCCACCGATTTTCCTTGACCACTACCACCACCACTAGAAGTATCACTGTCATGCTGAGTAGACTCCCCCTCAGCCATAGACACAGTAGAGATTGGAACAACAGCTAAAGCTTGTTACTCACCTCCACTAGAACCGGCTTCAGGATCCTTGTCTTTGTCATCATCCTTGGTTAGATCAACTGGATGACAAGCTTCATCACCACTCGATATTGGCTTTACTTTCTCTTTCTCTTTCTCCCCCTGAGCAGCAAGCTTTTCATTCATTTCGCTTATCAGTTTCACCATAATCTCATGCTCCTTTCGTTGGACATCCATTCTTAGTTCCAGAGCATTCCTATGCCCCAGAATAATCTCATTTGTCTTGAAAAGCATTTCATTATGGGAGATTACGCTTTTAAGCTGCTCCTAGGTTCCCTCACCTTGGTGCCTTAATCTTGTAACTTCATCCACTAAGGAGTTTATCTGAGCCTGTTGAGCGTCTGACTCACCTGATGGTTAGTTAAAATTAGGAGGGATACTATCTCAGGCACCTCCTCTGAGATAGTAGTAGCAGCCACCTCACTTGGCTCCTCCTTTGATACAGCTGGGTTGAAGCTTGAGTAGCAATCGTTTGATGCTGAGCACGAGACTCAAGATCTCTCATGACAACATCAAAAGGTCTGTTATTTTTCTGCTTTACTCTTCTTTCTGTCCTCTGTCTCTGTACTTCAGTCTCTGACTCTGGTTTATAGTCACTGTCAGGACTGTCTTGTCGTCTCCGTTTGGAGGACGACTCGGGAAGGGAAACCTTCGCCGTTCTCCTTGGGCGTGTTTGGTCTTGTGCATCATCAGAGTCAGATGAATCATATTCAGTTGCTTCAGAATTTGACTCTTCAGCACCAGCACCTTCTTCTTCTTCATCACCTCCATCTCCAGATTCATCACCATCAGACTCACTCACTTCTTCTTTCCCTCCTCTTGGTGTTCTTCTTGTTGTTCCTCAGAGTGTTCGCTAAGTTTTGGTTCAGAATCAGCACTATACCATCGGAAGTTGGGAGGGGCCACATATGCTTCGTTTTTGAGGTGGCCAAAGAGGGGTGTATGTTCAGGGGTAGGTTCTACACTGCCTGGCTTTAGAAATTGACCAACACCCTCTTGTCCACCCGTTTGACTTGTAGTCTCTCTCCAATCTGAGGTAGATTAGGCACAACATCATTAATCAACAGATGCACGAATCTAGGGTACAATAGAAATTTGAACCTCTCAGCCGCATTAATCTGATTGGTCATAGACTTGTAGATGTACTTAGAGAAGTTGTAACCCTTGTTTAGAGATAGACCAACCATTGCAGCGCCAAGTCATGACCCATAGCATCCTTTCCTACCTTCCTTGCAGACAGGCACATGATCATGACCTGTGCAAAGTAACGCCACTGCTCAAGTACCGACATCTTCTTGTATGAGGCATAGTCAGTGCTTCCAACGTATCCCATCCTCTGTCTCCAGCATCCATCAACAAAGTAGTTAGGGTAAGCTATTGGATCATCAGGTAGATCCCTGAACTGTAGAACTCTTCAGATGGTATCTTCAGAAATGGCAACTCCATGACCTGCCATAGTAGCCCTAATGACGTTTGGGGTTACTATACAATCATGATCTGTAGTATTCCAGAACTGCTCCATGTATGGTCGAAAAACAACTGGATTAGCAGAAATTGCATAACTGATCTTTGATCTGTTTAGGAAATCCATAATCTCTCTATACTCTAATGCAGCACCCTTCCATTCTGGATGAGTAAGTGCTAACAGATTAAATTCATTAGTGAATGCATGAGCCATCTCTGCAAGAACACAAGATAAATACCATTAGAACAAATAGAATCATTGGAATAGAGTCGTTCAAAGTAACTAATGTCTGAGATCCTGGTTTGTCACTCCCCAAACGGTAAAACTCCGTTAGTTGAAATTGGGGGTGTGACAGATTTGTATCAGAGCCATTGATTATAGAGAACTAGGATTGCATACTAGACTATAGCCTCACACATTAGTTACATGTCATTTGGATGTTTGGCACTTATATATATTGTTACAGGAACATGTCGTCAACCCCACCTTCATCACCTAAGGCACCAAGACATAAGGCACCTATCCTATCATCCCCGGAGCCCAAAAGGCGCCAGACTACTTCCAGTTACTATTCAGTAGACCAAGGGGAAGCGAGCAGCGCGTAAGCAATGAATCCTGCTCGAAACTGGAACACATACCCACAAATGATCTAAAGATGGATCGAAATGGGAAATGTCCCATCACCTTACTTCGGTTCTACTTCCTCATCACCCACTTTGCCTAGCTTGCCATGTACTATGGAACAAGCTTTTGCAGCCTTTGTGTTTTATATGTCTAGAGAGTTAAGCATTGTAAAGGATGCTACCGATGAGATACCGAATATCCTGAAGAAGGAGCCTCAAATAGAGGAGAATAATGTAGGGATAGAACTTTTGACTGCCGAACTAGCAATAACGGACCAGTTCCATAACCTTTTGGTGGATCGTGTGACACACTTGGAGACGAGGGTGGACACCTCAGACAATGACATGGAAGGAGTTCTGGAAAGGGTGGCTGCTCTGGAAGCTCAGCTACATGTAGCAAACCACACCGCTGAAGGTCTTCAAGAGAGGGTGACACACCTGGAAGCCCAACTGCAAGCCGCTCTATTTCCTGAGGAGATTCCACTTTCTGATGGCAAGGAGGAACCTTTTGAGGAGGAGCCATTTGAAGAAGAGCCCTTCGAGGAGGAACCCTTGGAGGAGGAACCAGTAGAGATAGACGATGCACAATCGTATGTATCTTCCGATGACGAAGATGCTTGATGATCTTCCTATTTTATCTTCCTTTTCATGTTTGCTTTTGCTTATGTTATTTCTTTTCAAACCTAGATGGGTAAGGTTGTTCCCATCCAATAAAAGCATGAGAAGTTTAATATTTGAGTTATTTATTTTGTAGCCTTACAATTTATTTAATTTTCAAAATATTAGATGTTGTACCTCCTTACTCATACCTGGATAATGTTTAATATGTGATATTTTTCTCATTGTTTTTAATTTGTGATTGTGAAGAATCATGTCAGGGAGAGGACACGGAGGCCGTGCCGGTGGTCGTGGTACCATTAACATGACGGCAGCAGAGCTAGCGGCACTGATAAATGATAGTGTGGCGGAGGCTCTGGCAGCACCTAATGCTGCAGGTAAATGCTTTAGCTATTGACTAATGATGTCAATCCGTCTCCTAAAAACATCTTCCTGAACTATATAATTCCAATCCTATTTTTATTTCTAAATCCAAGCCAGCAAAACCAACAACCAGCCTGCACTTTCAAGACATTCATGGATTGCAAGCCCCACGCCTTTAGTGGAGCTGAAGGAGCCATTGGACTACTTCGTTGGTTTGAGAAGGTTGAATCGGTGATTGCCATGTGCAATTGCCCCATGGCTAATCAGGTGAAGTTTGCCGCCGGAACTTTAGAAGGCCCGGCACTCACGTGGTGGAACGCCCAGGTCCAAATGTTGGGTCTGGCCATGGAAAATGGACTCCCATGGGAGGAATTCAAAGAAATGATGAAGGAGGAATACTGTCCTCGCGATGAGATCCAGAAGTTAGAGGGAGAGTTTTGGAACCTAAAGATGGAGGGTTCTGAAATTGAACTCTACACCACACGTTCCCATGAACTGGCTACTATGTGCCCGCATATGGTAACTCCTGATTACAAGAGAATTGAGCTTTACATTGGAGGTCTAGTGCCTCAAATACAAAGCATGGTTACTTCATCCAATCCTGCCACTATCCAACAAACTATCCGACTTGCACATAAGTTAACCGACCAAGCGGTGACACAAGGGACTCTACCTCTGATACGTTCAGTTTCTAAACCCACCGACACTCACAAATGCAAGTTTGATCACCATTCCAACACCCCCAACCACTCCAACTCTCACTCCAAAGGACCCCAACCCAACCAATCCCAGTTTAATCATCCGCAGCAGCAACAACAGCGTAGGTTTGAGCCTACCAAGAACTTCAACCAGTCGACCTCTTCAGGTTAAAACCAGGGTGGTTACGCGGGGAAGTCTCCGAAGTGTAACAAGTGTAACTTCCACCACTTTGGGTTTTGCAATCGTTGCCAGAGGTGCGGCAAAATAGGTCATGCTGCTAAGGACTGCAGGGGTGAGTTACAAGCTAAACAACCTTTTCAACAACCGGGATCCACAAGGGGTTGCTTTGAGTGCGGAAAGGAGGGGCATATTCGGAAGAATTGTCCTCAATTGAAGAAAGGGGGTAATGGAAACCACAACCCTAACCAGAATAACAATGGCAATGGTAGAAACAATGGAAATGTAGGAGGAAATGGTGCGAAGGCACGAGCCTTTGTACTAGGATCTGGAGAAGCCCGTTACGACCATAATGTGGTCACCGGTAAGTTCCTCGTAAATAACTACTTTGCTTCTGTCCTTTTTGAAACTGGTGCTGATAGAAGTTTTATATCTAAGAAACTTAGTGATATGATAAAAGGAACTCAAACTTTGTTAAAAGCTAAGTATACAATAGAGATAGCTAATGGCCAAATAATTGAGGCAACTCACATTCTTAAGGGATGTAAACTTGAGCTAGCTAAACATATATTTGATATCGACCTGATGTCGGTCATACTTGGTAGTTTTGATGTAATTGTCGGCATGGATTGGTTATCTGAAAACCAAGCCGAAAATATATGTCATGAGAAGATTGTTCGTATTCCTCTCCCGAGTGGAGAAACCCTTTCCATCCAAGGCGAAAGAGTTGGTGCAGTCATGGGCATCATATCTTTTATGAAAGCACAAAAATGCCTTCAAAAGGGGCATACGGCTATTTTGGCTCTCATTACTGAGTAGCCATCAGAAGAGAAGAAGATTGAAGATATTCCCATCGTGCGTGAATTTTTGGAAGTGTTTCCCGAGGATCTGCCCGGTCTACCACCGCACCGTCAAGTTGAATTCCAAATTGATTTAGCACCCAGAGCAGCACCGATTGCTCGGGCACCTTACAAACTGGCACCTAGTGAATTACAAGAACTGTCCACCCAATTGCAAGATTTGTTGGATAAAGGTTTCATCCGACCTAGTTCATCACCGTGGGGAGCTCCGGTACTATTTGTCAAGAAGAAGGACGGAACTTTCCGTATGTGTATTGACTACCGGGAGCTGAATAAAGTCACAATCAAGAACCGCTACCCTTTACCTCGCATAGATGACCTCTTTGATCAACTCCAAGGATCAAGTTTCTATTCCAAAATAGATCTTAGGTCCGGATACCATCAGTTAAGAGTCCGAGAAGAGGATATCTCTAAGACTGCTTTCAGAACGAGGTACGGCCATTACGAATTTATGGTCATGCCTTTCGGATTAACCAACGCACCTGCGGTTTTCATGGACCTCATGAACCGTGTGTAAGCCTTACCTTGACCAGTTCGTTATCGTTTTCATCGACGACATCCTCATTTATTCCAAGAACAAGGAAGAACATGAGGAACATCGACGCCTAATTTTGGAATTACTTAAGCGAGAGCAACTGTATGCTAAGTTTTCCAAGTGTGAATTCTGGATTCGGGAAGTTCAGTTTCTAGGACATGTGGTTAACGAGAAAGGAATACATGCCGACCCATCAAAGATAGAAGCCATCAAGAATTGGGCAGCACCGACGACTCTGACTGAGGTGCGACAATTTCTGGGATTGGCTGGACATTACCGTCGATTCATCGAAGGATTTTCAAAAATTGCTCAACCTCTCACAGCTTTAACTCAAAAGGGTAAAGCCTATAATTGGGGCGATAACCAAGAGTCAGCATTCCAACATCTTAAACAGAAACTCTACAGTGCACCTATTCTAGCTCTTCCGAAAGGAACCGATGATTTTGTAGTGTATTGTGATGCATCTATTCAGGGTCTGGGTTGTGTCTTAATGCAACGTGAAAATGTGATCGTATACGCTTCACGTCAACTAAAGGTCCATGAGAGAAACTACACCACTCATGACTTAGAGTTGGGAGCTGTAGTTTTCGCACTTAAGATATGGAGACATTACTTGTACGGTACCAAGTGCACCTTCTACACCGATCACAAGAGTCTTCAGCACATCTTCGAGCAGAAAGAGTTGAACATGCGACAACGTTGTTGGGTCAAACTCTTAAACAATTATGACTGTGCGATTCGATACCACCCGGGTAAAGCTAATGTTGTAGCTGATGCCTTAAGTCGAAAAGAAACAAAACCCAAACGAGTTCGAGCATTACAGCTTACTATTCACCCCGGATTACCTGACAAAATCCGTAGTGCTCAACGCGAAGCCCTAAAAGAAGAAAATCTACCGCTGGAAAGTACACGCGGTCTGGAAGCACAACTTGAAGTCAAATCTGACGGCATTCGCTACTTTGCCGAGCGAATATGGGTTCCAGTATTCGGAAACCTAAGGGAACTAGTTATGGATGAGTCCCATAAATCTCATTACTCGATACATCCAGGTTCCGACAAAATGTACCATGACCTAAAGGTGCTATATTGGTGGCCGAAGATGAAGGCCGATATAGCCACCTATGTTAGTAAGTGTCTGACCTGCGCGAAGGTCAAAGTTGAATATCAAAAGCCATCCGGTCTTCTGCAACAACCAGAAATTCCCATGTGGAAATGGGAACAAATATCCATGGACTTCATCACCAAATTACCACGAACTCCCACCGGATGTGATACCATTTGGGTAATTGTTGATCGATTAACAAAGTCCGCTCACTTCTTAGCAATCAAAGAGACCGACAAAATGGATAAGCTTACTCATACTTACTTGAAGGAAATAGTCTCTCGGCACCGGGTGCCAATCTCCATTATTTCGGATCGTAATGCACGATTCACGTCTCGTTTCTGGCAGTCGTTACATAAAGCCTCAGGCACGCGTCTAGATATGAGCTCATCATACCATCCTCAAACTAATGGCCAAACGGAATGTACAATCCAAACTCTGGAGGACATTCTACGAGCTCGTGTGATTGATTTCGGTAACACTTGGGAGTCTCACCTACCGTTGGTGGAGTTCTCCTACAACAACAGTTATCACACTAGCATCAAGGCAGCTCCATTTGAAGCACTTTATGGACGGAAATGTCGTTCTCGTATTTGTTGGACCGAGGTTGGGGATAGCCAACTCACAGGTCCTGAACTTGTATTTGAAACTTCCGAAAAGATCGTTCAAATTAGAAACCGTATGGCGGCAGCTCGTGATCGTCAAAAGAGCTATGCCGACAAGCGTCGTAAACCCTTAGAGTTTCAAATAGGTGACATGGTCTTACTCAAAGTCTCACCTTGGAAAGGTGTTATTCGTTTCGGGAAACAAGGCAAACTGAATCCTCGTTATGTTAGACCATTCAAGATAATGAAGAGAGTCGGTCCAGTAGCGTATCAACTAGACCTACCCGAAGGACTTAGTGGTGTGCACAACGTCTTTCACGTTTCAAATTTGAAGAAATGCCTAGCAGACGAATCACTCGCAGTTCCTCTTGAGGAACTACACGTTGATGAACAGTTACGTTTCATCGAAGAACCTGTGGAAATTATGGATAGGGAAGTTAAAACGTTAAAGAACAGTAAGATCCCTATTGTCAGAGTTCGTTGAAACTCGAAACGCGGACCGGAATTCACGTGGGAACGCGAGGACCAGATGATGCGTAAATATCTTAATCTGTTCAAGCACTCCGCATCAAATTCTCAAGGTACTATTTAAATTTTCGGGACGAAAATTCTTTCAACTAGGGGATGATGTGATATCCCGGAAATTTTTTTTTATTATTAGTATTTAATTTTCGGGACGAAAATTCTTTCAACTAGGGGATGATGTGACAATCCGGACTTTTCCAGTTAACTCAGTTAGCTAAATCCAGTTAAATTCTAACTTGGTTTGCTTATCTGAAACTTCAAGGACTAATTCTGCCTATTTTTCAAACTTAAACTATAAGGACAAATTGTGTAATTAGTCCAAACACATTCTCTTTGACTTGTTAAAGTCAAAATCCAAGATTTAAGTTCCTGTTGACTTTTGAAGGTCAACTAATCAAGTTTCTAACCTCAATTCAAACCACAAGGGTTAATTATGCCAATTCCTAAATTATAAACCTGAAACAGAGGGACCAAACCGGTAATTAGCCTATTCTTGATTCTGTTTGACTTTTAGAAAATCAAACGCGCGATTTTGATCAAATTCAAATCCCACGATCGTTTTCTGTTTGATTTTGTAACCGATACACACGTCTCTGCCATAAACGATCATGAATGAGCACTTAACATAACCATTATACGCGAATTAAACTCTAATTATGTAGAATTAACTCGTAACCGCCGACCATCTTCATGAACACATCAAATTCGAGTAATTCACCTGTTAATTTCACAATTGAACACTCTTCACACGACAAATGAATCCCTCTGAAGCTTATACGCGCATCAACTTATCCGGAGCAGGAACCAGTGACGCCAGAGATCAAACTATACTCGATCGGCACTTGTTCTACTCGATCACCATCAATCCGACACCAATTCAGGTAACCAAATACACCCTCACCTTTGTTTTCATCTGTTTAGTGAAAGCCCTATCAATTCCAGGGCTTAAATTATCGAATTAAACCAATCCCATATCTAGGGTTTATTCATAAATCAGTTTGGGGCTTTTGATCCTAGACTCAGTTTAAATCCAATTAAAGGTCATGGTTAGACTCGCCCTCAACCATCCTTTGAAAGCCCTAAGCTAATTCGTAGATATATCATCTAATCAGTGGTGAACCGATTCTATGGTTCATCACACTTTGGGTTTAATCGAATGTTAATCTGATCACAACCTCAATGCAATTAAATTATATGAGTGGTTTCGCAATGTCCTAGTCTGTAATAGCCCTATGATTCCAATCATTTTTATAATAAAATCCATCTAATTCAAATCTGTGTTCATAACTAGGGCTTGAGATTTCGATCGAGTAATTAACCGATCTAAACTTGATAACTTTTCAATTAAACCCAACTGTAGGTTCGCAATACCGTGTTTAACAAAAACCCTATGCTTTCTGGTTTAATCGTAGTCGAAATCTATGGGTTTGGGATGGGATTTGGTCCGGATTTGCGTAAAGGGGAAGAACACCCCAGAGTTATTGATTAAAACCAATTAGAACCGGATCCTAATGCGATGACCCTAGCGGGCGGAACTGGTTAGGTGTGTGTGCTTGTGTGGGAGAGACCCGGGTTCGAGTCTCTCCACACTGTTTTATTTTTAACCATTTTTCTAAACATATTTAATTAATAAAAATCATTCTTAATATTATTATATTAATATATAAAAGTGTTTTAACCCCAGAAAACACCCGAAGGCTCGGGTGAAATTTTATAAATAGCATTTTCATTTATAAAATAATATATTTATATTATTTTCAAACTACGACTCTGAATAAAATAATATATTTATATTATTTCCAACCCGTGACTCGTATTAATAAATAATATATATATATATATATATATATATATATATATATATATATATATATATATATATATATATTTCGTATCGTTGTGTAACCCCGTATAACACTTGAAACTAAATGATAATATAATTAGTTATATTATTTACTCGCATTTCATAAACATAATATACTTATTATTTTGTACCACGAATGAATAATTAGAATATTCTTTCGAACAAAAAAAAATAGTATATTAAATTATATTATTTTCTAAATTTTTGTAAATGACAAGAAGCTCGAATATATTCATTATTATTGTTGTCATTCATCGCGTAACGTATATATATAATTTAATCATTTATTTAAGAATTCCTATTCCCTTGGACACGTTCGTCTACTCTCGGTTACTAGAGCGTTTCTTTAGGACGTTTCTTATTCCGTGTGGTTGTCACAATTCCCGTTTTATTCCTAATTTATGTGTTTATAATTTTAGGGCATTCGTAAGTCGATTAAGACTTACACACGTGGTTCCAACTTGTCCTTTGTGTGATACTACCTACAACGCAACGCAGGTGAGTTTTCACGGCCCCTTTTACTGTTTTAACTTAGGGGAGGAAACATGACTAAACAATTTTGGATTTTGTAATTCGTATGATATCAATGTTAAATGCTAAGCGTAACAAGCTATGACAGAAAGTCCTCAACTAATATCGGACCGTTAATATGGATCTTAGCGAGGTAATATTTAGTAGTACTACTGGGTTTAACAAATCTCACCCGCGTTAGTCGCGCTAACTCGATTAGATATCGAACGGGTGAAATGTTAGCCTACTCACACCGCCAGTATTGATAGACCTGGCAGGAGGCAATAAACAAACAGTCAGCTTCAGTTGCGAGCGCTTGAGCTGAACATGAACATAGGTTAGCTACCTATAGATACGTACTGAATGAACATAAATCCGGTAAACGCTTATTTACATATATTGAAACCTGTGGACACCAACCTCGTGTTGACATATTTTCTTACATGTTTTCTCAGGTCGCTAAGATAAGACACAGGTGCACGTTAGGGCATGCATGAGATTCAACTGCTTTGATTATAACTTATTTATGTTTGTTTGAATTATTCTATTGTACTTGTTTTGGTTGGACGTTTGGACTTTTTGGACTTTTGAACTTTGGTTTTGGGCGCGTGTATTTTGCGCATTTACTTTCTTTACACTTCCGCATTGATACTCTGATTTAAAAGATTATTTCATTTTGAGTCCCATGTAGAGTCGTTCAAAGTAACTAATGACTGAGATCTTGGTTTGTCACTCCCCAAACGGTAAAACTCTGTTAGTTGAAATTGGGGGTGTGACACCTGCACACTGAACTGAATTCCACACTTAGAAAAATTTCAGAATTACAACTCCTACGTACTTAGCAAGTACGCAGGACAATGGCCTTGCGTACTTAGTAAGTACGCATGAGATAGTTCCATGCGTACTTACTAAGTATGTAGGAACCCTACACTTAGAACATTTTTGAAAATCCAAAAATCAAGATCAGTTGTGTTGGTGATGGATTTTGGTCACCACAGTGTCGAAAAGCATGTTTAAGACATATGGTGTAACACCCGAATAATTCCCATGGGCCAAAAGTATCAAAAGATAAAGTTCAGGGATTGAACAGTAAGTTTCTCAAAGATGGAGGACTAAAAGTGAAAATTATGAAAATGAGGCGGATATCGGACCGACATCTGATGCATATCGGTCCGATATGTGGTGATGAAGGCATGAATGAGGTGCTGACACGTGTCCTATGACTCACCGGTGGAGTTTTGACGTGTGGCACCATGTCGGACCGACATCTCCACCCATTGCGATCCGAAAGCCGCAAAATGAGGGACGGTCCAATAGGAAGCTGAAGCGTGGAGGGCTGACGCATGCCGAGTGATAGCGGACCGCTATCCCCCTTCATAACGGTCCGACATGGACTTGATTTCACCCTATAAATAGATGGATCGATTCCAGCCACTTTGCATACACAAACATTTCACCACACACACTCTAAGCTAGTAGCTCGAGTCCCGAGATTCTGGTCCGCTTTCGAAAGTCCGGTTTCTCGCAATTTACCCGCAAAACTGTCGTAGATAGTGCCAAGGTAAGATTTCTGAACACCCTGAGGTTTCTTCATGTAAACCTTAGATAGGGGTATTGATTATGATAATGTCGAATAATCTAGGGTTCTGTCAAAGTGTTGATTGTTATATTCGATACATGAGGAGGTTCTGCTTGAGGTGAGTTCCTTTGAACTGTGTTCTATAAATGTTTGTAAATGATTTTTATCTGAGATCCCAATACTATCCGTGCATATATCCTATAATAAGTACTTATTATGGCCATGATTGGGGTGGGACCTAGGGACACGACCGATCCTCTTGTTTGAGATCGGGTACATATGGGACCAGCGCGCCGTAAGGTCTCTGTATATATGTATGTTGTAGACTTCGAACCTGAGTAAAGCAGAGGTTACTGGGTGATGGATTGGAGGGGATGGTTGTAAGACCTGCCGGGACATTCATCCCTGTAACAAAGATAACTGTAAATATGATTTTGTTTGTGAACTCACCAGCGTAAGCTGATCCAAAATGTTTTCAAATGTTTTTGAGCACAGGTGAACCCTAGCTGCTAGTTGGCATTCCAGAGGAGATGTACAGATGTTTTGGGAATAGGGATGACTGAGGGCAGGTCCCTGTGTGACTATAAGGCCTGAGTGGATGGCATGATTCTTCATGAGCTATAAGTACATAGTTGTTTATGTTGTATTTTGCCAGTCAGTCCCTATTATACAAACGGTATATTATGAAATAAAATAAGTTACGATGTTAAGTCTTCCGCTGTGTGTTTTGATATCAACGTCATAGTAACTAGAAGGCGACCTTCAACTGGTATGTAGTTATCTGACGAACGAAATGTTCTGTCTAGGAAATAGCGGTGTATAAATCTCTCCTAGACCTGTCGCTCTTATCTGGGAACATATCTGTTGGAGGTACTACTCTGGTTAGATGACTGTCCTGTGTTACGGGTGTGACAAGTTGGTATCAGAGCCGAGGTTTAACGGATTTAGATACTAAAAGGAAAGATTAGTATCTAGACTTAAACTAAGAGTTCTGTAAGTAGCTGGAATGCCATAAGAAATGCCATAGGTTGAGATGTTGACTTTCAGTATGAATATAGCGGATAATATCAAGGAAACAGATAATTAAATGCATTCTTGGCCAAATTTCTTTAATTTCTGATTTTCTGGATCATAACCGGTTATACGAATTCTGATATCAAACATCTGTGTACGTAGGTTATGATGGTTGGACGTGGAAGAGGAAGAGGTAAAGGAACAGGTCGTACTCCGATCACTAGGTCTCGTAGGCAGACTGAAAATAACGTTGATACTAACGATCATCATGAAACAAACAAGAACGACAACAACACCGATACTCATGCCGAAGAAGTAATTATGTCTGAATCCCAGTTACAAGATGCTATGGCTAGTGAAGTAACAAAGGCTTTACGAACCACACTACCTGGACTATTAGACGAATTTCTTACAAGGAGAATGGGTACTAGAAATGCTGGAGAAGGAATCAATAACAATACCAGAGGTACAAATGGAAACACCAATACTAGCTCAGCGACGAGAACTGAGAATCACGAAGGATGCAACTACAAATCCTTCGATGGATGCAAACCCAAGTCATTCGATGGCAAGAAAGGAGCTATCAATACTACTCAATGGATCACAAAGATGGAAGCTGTGATCAAACTCAGTGAATGTAGAAGCGATCAGGCAGTCAAGTTTGCTGCCAATTCCTTGGAACCACTACACTGGATTGGTGGGAATCTGTGAAGCAAGCTAGAGGGGAACAAGTTGTGGATAATATGAAGTGGAATGAGTTCAAGGAACTGATTCTGCAACGTTTCTGTCCTCAGAACGAACTTAATAAGCTTGAGGAGGAGTTTCAGTGTTTGGAGGCTGGAACTATGACGCATCAGGAGTATGCGACAAAGTTTGATGAGATGTCTAAACTGGTGCCACATCTGGTGACACCCGAACCCCGAAGAATCAAACATTTTAATAGGGGTTTGCCACTCAAGGTGCGCACCTTGGTGAAAACCTCTACACCTCAAACAATGGATGCAACTTTAGCATTAAGAGCCACAGTTTACGATGATGTGGCAGCTCAAAAAACCAAGGAGAAGGCGGCAGAGATAAAACCAGTAGAAACAAAGAGGAAGAGTGAGGAAATATTGTATCGGTTCAAACCAAGAAATTTCAAGTTCCCTAGGAGAGAGGTAAATAATCCAGTAAGAAATCCTTAGGAAATGAGATGTTATATATGCCAGAAGACGGGGCATACTGCAACGTATTGTCCATCTCTTAGATGTTTCAATTGTAATGAAATGGGACATCTGGCAAGAAATTGTGTGCTAAAGGTAGAGTGTTTGTGACATGCGAAGGAAGGAGGAACGACAATGCCAAGGTAGTAGCTGGTACGTTCCTAGAAAACGATATTTATGCTAATATCCTATTTGATACGGGAGCGAATAGAAGTTTTGTTTCAGATGCCTTTAGTTTGCATTTTGGCATGAAACCAATTCCACTTAAGCGTGCTTACATAGTTGAGACGGTAAGTGGTGAGCAAATTAGGATAACCGAATCGTATGCGAATTGCAAGATGACTCTAGGCAACGAAAATTCAGTGATTGAATTAATGCCAATGTGTTGGAACTTAATAGTCCATAGAAATCAATTAGGTTTTAGAAGTATTAACTTCAGAGTTTTCGGTCGAAAACTTTATGTTTTCGGTCGAAAACATTTTTCGATCAAGAATATTTCGTTCGAAAACTCTCTAGTATAAATAGTTGTGTCTTTTGTATTTAAGTAACTTTCTCATTTTGTACTGTGAATTTTACAATTTAATCAAAAGAATCTTTGTGTGTTTCTGCTGTAAATACTTGATTACATTACTTGATTAACAAAGATAATCATCATGAAATATGCATTTGGTGTGATTGATAGTATCGAGATTGCTCATCTTTGATTTGTTCATTTTGGTGTGGATTTGATTTCTGAATTGTTTCCGCCAATTCAGAGAGTGATTGAAGACTTTATCCTTGAATATCAGCAGATCTGAGGGAATCACAAGTGGTATAAGAGCTTTTGGTTAATAGCTCTTGGTATTCAAGAAGATTTTAAGTCAAATCTGATCAAATTGAAGTAATTTGGATGCCATTGTTGCTGATTTGAAGCTAGTTTTGATGGAGATGAAGTTTACATCAAGTTTGAAGACTTGGTTCTTTACTCAGATCATCATAGAAATTTTTTGTTCAATTCAAGTGTTCTTCTGTTGAATTGTCCGAAAAGTTTGTTTGAAGTAGCCGAAAACTCTGTTTGAAGAAATCGAAAAGGATTTCGTTCGAAACGTATTGTCTGAAATTTCATCTGCTCGATATATTCTAACTTTTCGATCGAAAAGTATTGTACTAAGTTTTCGACCAAAAAGTTATAAGTTGGAAATTTTTCTGATTTAGACCAAGTTTCAAATTACAAGTAAAGAATGGCTGGAAAGGTATACGATACTGAGAGGGTTATTGGGAAAGCACCACCGATGCTGGAATCAATATCAGAATTTTCAAATTGGAAGATAATGATGAAGGCTTATTTCAAGTTTACTGAACACACACTTTGGGAATCAATTGTAAAAGGTCCTCACATTCCTAAGACTGCAAATGCTGATGGGTTAGTCCCGATTACTGATCCTGATCTTTATTCAGAGGAAGATAAGAAGATAACAGAGCATTGGGTTCTATTATTCTAGCACTTTCGACTGAGTTGTATTTGAATTTTGAGCAACATGAAACTGCTCAGGGTCTGTGGAACGCTTTGTGTTTAAGATTTGAAGGTAATGCAACTCTTTAGGAAAGCAGAACCGATCTTCTACTGAAGCAATATAACATGTTTAGTTATAAAAATAATGAGACTCTCAGTGAGCAGGTGACTAGGTTTACAACCATGATCAACGGGTTGAGAAAAATGGGAGTAAAATTTGAAGAGTATGAACTAGGAAAGAAGTTATTAGACTCATTTCCAGATTGCTGGAGCATACCTTGTATGCTAATCAAGAACACAACTCCAGATCTGAAGAGTAAAACACTTTATGATATTATCTGTTTACTCGAATCTTATGAATTGGATGCAAAGAAGAGAGAACTAAACAACAAAAATAAACAAAATAACTCAAGTTCAATATACGGCATTATTTTCTGGAAGTAGTGAAGGAAATAGTGGAACAAAACCTGAGAAAAACAAAGGGTGTTGTGAACACTCCTCTGGTGAGAAAGTCAAGTCATCTGGACAAATCCCTGAAGATCAGATTGCTTTGTTTGGAGCTTTTATGATGCACTGGTGACAGGAAAGTTACAACCTGCCGTGCACGATGTAGAAGATTTTGTTCAGATCAATCCTGATGACTTGGAATATATGGACTTGCAATGGCAGATGGCCATGATAGCTGTAAGGGCTAAAAAGTATTTGCAGAAGGTTGGGAAGGATAAGTTGCAGTTTGGTAAAAAGGTTGGTTTTGACAAAGCTAAACTCAGGTGCTACAGCTGTCAACAACTTGGTCACTTTGCTCGTGAGTGTACCAAGGACAAGAAAAAGAAGGTTGAGGGAAGCGGGGTTAAGCTGGTGGAAATGATTGATGAATCTGATGTCAAAGAAGACTCTAACTGCACTCATGTCCAAACAGCTGAGTAATTGTGAATGGGAGGAGGAGATCGAGGATGCTGAGGATGAAATGGATGAAGCCTTGATGGCTGAAATTGAAGATTCAATGAAACCAGCTGATATTGCCAGTGACTGTGTGCTCAAAACCGATTCTAAAGAAAAGGGCAAAGCTGCTGTTTCTGATGAAACTTCATCTGAGAATGAGGTAAATTCTAAAAATTAATTTGATATATGTTCCTCATTGTGTGTAGATCGAATGCAAAACTATCATGCAGCAAACACTTTTCTGATTGCTGAAAATGATAAACTAAAAAGAGTAAACAAAGAATTGAAACAAAATGAAGTAAATTTTACAAGAAAAATTAAAGCATTATTGAAAGATAATGTAACATTTAAAGAATATTTGGATAAAAAGAATGTTTTAATCAAAGATCTTTCAGAAAAACTTATCAAATCTGAAACTGATTTAATAAAATAAAGGGTAATTGTTTCAAAGTGGAAGATGCAACAAAATGTCTTTGATGAATGTGTGAGAAAACAGAGAAGTGTTTATATCAAAGACGGGTTGGGTTACAACAAGGTTCCACATCCTGAGAATTTTGTACCTTTTCCTGAACCGCATGAATCGAATGAGTTGATGAATGTCGGAAATTCTAACTTTCATGATATGTATATTAGTGCAGATATAAACTCAGGGTTAAAGTGAGTGTACCAGCAAATGTCGGAAAAATAATGAGTTGATGAATGTCGGAAAAATAATGTCATAGCACCAGAGAACAATAAAGTTGTCAAAGTTAAAGTGAGTGTACCAACAAATGTCCAAAGAAAGTCTTGGTGTGTCAAAGGCAAAACCATTGATGTCATAGACAAGTTCATTGATGTCAAAGATAAGTCTATTCAAATCAAAGAACAATTAAGAAAGAAAAGTTGTGGCCTAAAGAGTGAAGTAGGCGAGTGTTCAAAGTCAAAGTCAAAGTCAAAGCCTAAGAGCTACAATTGCTTTGTGTGTGGTCAGGTTGGTCATTTTGTGAGAAATTGCAAACACAACTCTAGTGAGTCAAGGTTCACAAAGAACAAAGAGAAAGTTAAGAGCAACGTTATTTGGCATTTCAAGCGAGCGTCTGAGAACGACCGTGTGTCAGAGTCCGGAGTGATACAAAGATACAGTCGTGATTACTTGCTTTCCAGAAATTGTCATGCTTTATATTCTAATGTTTGCCGTGATTATGTGCTACCAAAGTTTGAGGATAAACGTGTCCCAAAAGGTTCACAATATGTGAAGAAATTTAACCAACCAATCTATTTTGCTAAAGAAAAAATTACTATGAAATATGCAAAAAATGTTGGTTATGTTTGAAAAGTTAAAAATGAACAGTCTTCACATATGGTTGGAATAAAGAAAAATATAAAATTGATAAAATTGAAAGAACAAGATGGTAAGACTGTAAAAGGTAAAAGTCAGCCCGGGTCAAAGATGATCTGGGTACCTGTTTATCATTAATTTGTCTTGAATGTGCAGAGTTTAACCGGGAGGACTATTAATAATGCTTAGCATGTTGATAGCGGTTGCTCAAGGCACATGACTGGACAAAGAAAAATTCAGGAAAATTTTTGAACTTTTGATGGAGGTTTTGTTGCATATGCTGGAGATAAAAAGGGAGGAAAAATAACTGGTCAAGGAACAGTGTCGAATGAACTCATAACATTACAAAAAGTAAATTTTGTGTCTCAATTGGAATTCAATTTACTAAGTGTTTCTCAAGTTTGTGATAAAGACATACCAGTTCATTTTACTCCAAAGGAATGCTTGTTCTTAAAGCCTGGATTGGTTATTCCAGAAGAAATGATTCTGATGCATGCTCCAAGGAAATTCAACACATATGTGGTTGACATGAATGATCATATTACACCAGTAAATGTTTCATGTTTATTATCAAAGGCAACTGGTTCAGAATCTTATTTGTGGCATCGAAGAATGGGTCATGTGAATTTAAAGAACATGAACAACTTGGTGCAAAAAGATTTGGTGCGAGGATTGCAAAAAGAAAATTGCATGTCATGTGCAAAGGGAAAACATGTAGGTCCACATGACTCATCTACAGATCGATCTCATGACAGGACGTCTCAATAACACGGAGTGCGGAATCCTACCGTGTTAACATTTGTATACGAATTGACAATAGAAACAGCAGGTAAATAAACTTCTCTTTGTATTCCACAAAACACGGAGTTTACAGATTCACAGAATACACTCGTTCAAGCCCCTTCTGCTCACTTTTGAACAGAATCTGTAAACTTCTATTTATAGACACAATCTCTGCAATAGGCGAACTTAACAAATTCTCATTCTCATTATCCACTTTGATGTTAAAAATTCTGTGTTTTTTATTTATTTTTATTTTTTTTAAGAACACTAGCGAACTTGATAAGTTCGCCTGAAATTAGTTCACCTCATACTGCACGAGCGAACTTAATAAGTTCGCCTAAACTTCACTGATCGAACAAGGCCACAAGCGAACTTATGTTCGCCTGCTAAATAAGTTCGCTTAAACTGAGTGAAGGGAACTTGATAAGTTCCCCTACTAAGTTTGCCTGTTACAGAGTCTCTGCAAGTTCGCCTGCTTCAGCTGTAACAAACTCAGGAAGAACTTCAACCCAAACACGAACAAACATCACCGAAAATCGTCATTTCTCACAGATTTGAAGGAATTTGAAGAAATTGGACCGTAGGATTTAGTATTTTATGAATTAGAAAACTTCTATCCGATTAATTTCACCAAAATCCACTTCAAATCCATGAATTTAGAAGCAATTTCAACTTCAAGAACTTGAAAACTCCATGGATACAAAAACTTCTAAAAATGATAAATTTCTTGTCAAATTGTACACAAAAACGTCACGAATCACCAAGAATCAAACACAAATCACGAGCAAAAGCTCTGATACCACTTGTAGGTCCACATGACTCATCTACAGATTGATCTCGTAACAGGACGTCTCAATAACACGGAGTGCGGAATCCTACCGTGTTAACGTTTGTATACGAATTGACAATAGAAACAACAGGTAAATAAACTTCTCTTTGTATTCCACAAAACACAGAGTTTACAGATTCACATAATACACTCGTTCAAGCCCCTTCTGCTCTCTTTTGAATAGAATCTGTAAACTTCTATTTATAGACACAATCTCTGCAATAGGCGAACTTAACAAGTTCGCTTCTAAAGATGCTTAGGAGAACTTGTTAAGTTCGCCTCTCTATGAACTTGTACAATATTCCTTAGGCGAACTTATCCTAAAGATGCTTAGGCAAACTTGTTAAGTTCGCCTCTCTATGAACTTACACAAAATTTTATCAACAGTTACAAAACATGTCCTAACAAAACAGCACAAGAAGTCCTATCCAAGAAAAACCATAACAACTTTTACTATACCTTTATTTCTTATTCATATGGATTTGTTTGGTACAGTTCGAGTTAAAAGTATTACAAAAAAGTCATATTGTCTTGTTATCACAGATGGTTTTTCAAGATTTTCATGGGTGTTTTTCCTTGCAACAAAGGATGAAACACTTGAAACAATTATTGATTTTGTCAAACGAATAGAAAACATGTAGATGCATGTTTTGTAACTATAGATTAAATTCTATGTATCGGTGTACGTGGCTAGTAAGCGGGAGGGTGTTCCTGAGTACTTAGCCCGCACACCAGTTTGGTCCTGCGTACTTAGTAAGTACGCAAGGCTTTTGCCTTGCGTACTTGTCAAGTACGCAGGAAGTGTTCCTGCCCCTATAAATAGAAGACTTTTCTTCATTTGTAGGTGGAACGCTGGAACAGGTTGAGAGATGTCCGGGTCGGGAAGAGCTCTCCCGACCCCTGGACCGTGAGCTTAGATGAGAGATGTGTGTTCCTTCGGTATGTAGTCTGTAATACGGGATGACTTCTTTGTTATGGATTATGTTTCGTTTCATCGTCTTTTATCTTTGTTCTTGTTTCTCTGTCTCGTTTCTCTGTTCCCACACAAATCACAGAACAGATCGTGTTATTTCCGCTGCGCGACGAGGCTCCCGGGACCTACAAAACATCTGTGATAGCAAAGTTTCAATCATTCGCAGTGACAATGGAACAAAATTTAAAAATAAACTAATAAGTTTGTTTTGTGCAGAAAAATGAACAACACATCAGTATAGTGCTGTAAGAACACCACAACAGAATGGAGTAGCTGAAAGGAAGAACAGAACTTTAATAGAAGCTGCTCGAACAATGCTTGTCGATTCCAAGTTGCCCATTATCTTCTGGGCTGAAGCAGTAAACATTGCATGTTATGTTTTAAACAGAGTTCTTATCGTGAAGCAACTTACAAAGACTTCGTATGAAATATTCTATAAACAAAAGCCATATATCAAGTTCTTCAAAGCATTTGGTTGTTCTTGTACATTGTTGAAAACACAAGATTCATTGCCAAAATTTGCAGCTGTCGGTGATGAATGCTATTTTTTGGGTTATTCTTCATATCAGAAAGCTTATAGAGTGTACAACAAAAGAACCAAAATTGTTCAAGAATCATTTTATGTGGAGTGGCAAGAACTAAATACTCCTACAGATCAAAATGGACCTGACTGGTTCTTTGATGCTAAAGTAATCTTCAAAACTTTTGATCAACAACTTCAAATGGATTCTAATGAAGCAAGTACTTCGGGTACTGTAACTGATTCTTCTACAAGTAGTGATCTATCTATTGGAAAGTTTTTGGTTGGACCACAGAATTTGATGATTCAAAATGAGATGTCTGAGAATGTTACTACATCAACTCAAACACAAGAAGATCTTGTTGATAACACTGTCACTAATGTTGATTCTGAAGTACAAAAAATTCCAAGTACAAATGATGAACCAACAGTTAATGAAGTTCAGTTGGATCCTGTAAATGATCAGACTGAGGATGTAATTGAGACAAGTTCTTCTAGTGTTGAAGATTCAAATGATCAATTACCAGAGTTGAATGATACAAACATTCCAGAATCTGTGGAAGTTGAGCATATTCAAAATCATCAAATCCATTCTGCTCATCCAGTTGAGAATATTATTGGATCTCTTGAAGATGGAGTAAAGACAAGAATTCAAACTGGAAATATAAATGTTTGTACTCATGTTTCTTATCTCAAGAGGAACCAAATAATGTTACTGTTGCTTTACAAGATCCAAGTTGGATTGAAGCTATGCAAGAAGAATTGCTTCAGTTTAAGAAGTTAAACGTGTGGCATCTTGTGGACTTATCTGAGGGAAAATATCCAATTGGAATGAAGTGGGTCTTCAGAAACAAAAAGGATGATCGTGGGATTGTAGTTCAGAACAAAGCTCGTTTGGTTGTACAAGGTTTTTATCAAGAGGAAGGACTAGATTATGATGATGTCTTTGCTCCTGTTGCACGAATTGAATCCATACGAATCTTTTTGGCTTATGCATCGTACAAGAAATTTACTATATATCAAATGGATGTAAAAACAGCTTTTCTGTATGGGGTGGTAAAGGAAGAAGTTTACATGAATCAACCACCAGGTTTTGAAGATCCAGCTCATCCATTTCAAGTGTATAAGCTTGATAAAGCACTGTACGGGTTACATCAAGCGCCTCGTGCGTGGTATGAAACCTTGTCAATACATCTTACATCAAATGGCTTCGTTCGTGGAACAATTGACAAGACCTTATTCCTGAAAAAATATGATGTTGATTTGTTAATTGTACAAGTTTATGTCGATGATATTATCTATGGATTAACATATGAAGCTCTTTACAAAGAATTTGAACAAGTTATGAAATTAAAGTTTGAAGTGAGCTTGATGGGAAAAATGCAGTTCTTTCTTGGGTTACAAGTTGAGCAGTCTGAATCAAGAATTCTTATTCATCAGGCCAAATATGTGAAAGATATTCTTACAAAATTCAAAATGACTGATTGCAAATCAGCTTCAACACCAATTGCTCCTCATGAACCTTTAACTGTCGATGTGTCTGGAGTTGAAGTAAATCAAAAGATGTACAGGTCAATGATTGGCTCGTTGATGTATTTGACTGCAAGTCGACCAGATATCATGTTTGTTGTTTGCTCTTGTGCCAGATATCAGGCAGCTCCAAAAGAATCTCATGAATCAGCTGTTAAACGAATTTTCCGATATCTTAAGGGTCGACTAAATTTAGGTTTATGGTATCCTTCTGATTCTGAATTTAATTTCTTTGCTTACACTGACAACGACTATGGAGGTTGTAATTTGGACAGGAAGTCAACTTCAGGTGGATGTCAATTTTTGGGGGAGAGACTGGTGTCTTGGCAGTGTAAGAAACAAACGAATGTATCCATATGAACTGCTGAAGCTGAGTATACTGCTGCTTCGAGATGTTGTTCACAAGTTATCTGGATTCAACATCAAATGCTAGATTTTGGAGTAAATTTCATGGAAACTCCGATTTATTGTGACAACGAGGCAGTGCTCGGAATAGTAAAAAATCCCATTCAGCATTCCAAAACAAAGCACATTGTGATCAGGTTACATTTCATTCATGATTGTTTTGAGAATGGGCTGATTAAAGTGGTCCATGTCGATACCCTAGAGCAAAACGCCAATATTTTTACAAAAGCTTTTTCAACGGATCGGTTTAACTCTTTGGTTGAGATGTTGGGGATGATTTCATTTTAAAAATAAAAATAATAAATAAAAAAGGGGTTTTTTTTTAATAATAAATAGTCCATTTTTGAACTGAAAGACCTTAGAAATCTATTCCTCAAAAAGATTTTCTTTTAAGTGTTAAAATTGTGTTGTGTACGCTTTATATGTGTGTTAGCTTAATGAATTTTTGTTCTCATAAGTGATATAAATAGTAAATAAAGTCACATCACAATTTTAGGGGGAGAATAAAAGAAAAAGAAAATTTGTGTGTCTGAATGACGTATATATAGGAAATGATAGTACAAGTGTGTGCTGAGCTTATGCATGAATTAGATATGATGGTGACATCGGTTACAATTTTTGATAAGCTGGTAGGCTCTGCATATGTAAATTAGACGATATTTGTGTGATTAACTAAATCGCAATCTTAGTGTTATCCTCATAGAATATCGGTACTTTCATTCTTCGATTGCTAAGTAAATCCATACATACCATGAGACCAGGATCTTGATGGGTTTTTAGCACAATTTGGTTACTCTATTGACTATACCCGTCAAATATACGATTTAGAGTGAAACATTTTTATACAACTGATGGTTCTGGTGGAAATCTCGGATGGAAATCAGAAAGTCAGTCTGTCTCGCCCTTTGAATCATTCGTGATTTCAATTGACATATCCAATACCCTATGGATATCCGCATACCTGAATCTCATATGAATCAAACTGATTCAGTGTTCGTTCCATCAGAAACCAATATATATGAATCAAACGTATTCACATCAAATCCATCTGGATTATTTTCCTGTGCTAAAAATGCTACCCTCATGCTGGTGATTGGATTATGCTTTGGTGAAACTTTGTGTTGCGTATTGGCTTAATCCATCTCGATGTTTGGATACACTTTGTATTGATAAATCTTACCTTAAATGTCACACAGTATCTGCTGAAATATGATGTTTGAGTTTAAGTTGAAAATTATACTGGCAATCAAGGTTGAACTGTTTAGATCCTGATTTGATATGCAGTGTAGTTAAGACAGTATACATTTATGATCCTATGTCATTTCAATTCATCAAAAGAAAATAAAAGGTTGGAATAAAATTGTTGAAATATGATAAGAAAAAGTCAAAAAGAAAATAGTAAAAATAAATAAAAAAAACTATGAATTTCATTAAGTGTTTAACTGTTTTCTGTGTTTGAAAAAGAATAATAAGTCATTTTTGATATATTAAAAAAAATTAGTGTGCAAGTGTGTATTCTTACCTGGTTATGATTGTGTTGTTAAAATTATTAAAAAAAATTTGGAACAGGTCTTAATGATGTCAAAATGGACTTAAAAAAAATGGTTTGAAAATTTTCAAAATTTATCATGTTTGGATATTTCGGTCGAAATCTCTTGACCGAAAATATGTCATCTGAAACAGCTTTCGATCGAAAAGTCATGACTGAAGTTTTCAGTTAAGATTTGAAAAGTCTATATTTAAATTTTTCGATTGAAAAGATTTTTCCCACTCGTATTTTCTCGAGACCGTATTGTTTCAAAATTCATCGTGTTTTACAAGTGTTGAAGTTTCGTACGAAAAAGTGGTCAATCGTGACGTCATCTAGATTCTCAGTGTTTTTCAATCATCCAGGTATGTTCTCGTGATTCATAGAGGTTGATAGGTTAGATCCAAAGCCTTAGTTTACGGTTGAATTATTGAATATTTGAATTGCCCGAAATCTTAGATGAATGGATCGAAAGTAATTTGAATAGATCAAAAAGTGTTTTCGATCGAAAAGTATAATTGATTTATTATTGAAAGTTTTCGATTGAAAAGAAGTGGTTTTTGGTTAATTAGTTTTTTACCGAAAAGAAAATGTTTAGTTTTTTCTCTATTAATGAAAGTTTTTGATCGAAAAGTTGTAAGGATAAAATTCAAATGTTTGTTTTAATCGAAAAAGTAAAGTACTAGGAGTTTTCGATCGAAAAGGTAAAATTCTGAAGAGTTTCCAATCGAAATGTTCAAGGTAATTTTCAGAAATGGTTTTAAATGTTTTCGATCGAAAAAGGTTGTATATATAATGAGGTTTTCGATCGAAATGTCAAAAGCTGAAAGATTTTTCAGAAATTATCTAACTTGTTGTTTCTTGTTATAGACATGAACAGATTAAAATTTGAGCCTAAGCACAACATCTGTGCCTGTTTAACAACGAGTACAAAGAAAGCACGGGGTTATGAAGAAATTGTGCGATTTCTAACCAAGTCAAGAATTAACACTGCAATATCTACACAAGTTCGTGTATTTGAAAAACATGTTAGAGAGTTTTGGGAAAATGTGGAGTATAAGAATGTGAATAAAGAAATCTGGATTGAAAGCTCGATGGGAGGAAACAAGATTAAAGTAACTGAGCAAGTGATTAGATAGGTGCTGAACTTCAGAGACGCAACTGATTTTCCCTACAAAATCAATGACATTGCAATCTCAGGGATAATTCTGAGTATGGGATATGAAGGAACGTTTCTAAGAAGACAGGTGACCAAAACTATGTTTGCAAAACAATGGAGATACCTTGTCCATGTATTAATTCAATGCATGAGTCCTAGAACATCTACTTTTGATCAAATAGGTGAAGTATTCAGCAGAGCGTTAGTGTGCCTGGCAACTCATAGAAGATTAAATTTTTCAAGAATGATATTCGAGGCAATGATTAGTAACTTCGTGGGACCAAGGCAAAACTACAAGTTTCTAATGTACCCAAGATTTGTACAAATGATAAATAATACACTGCTACCGAATCTGGAAAACGATGGTGTTGAACTGCCTTTAGATTCAATGAAAGAAGTAATCTTTAGCAGCATGAATAATGTGAGGAAGACAAGCAAATTTAGTGGTACTGTGACACCACTATTTCCTATTATGCTTGAAGAAAATCCTGATCTAGATTTTACTATTGAATATGAAATCAATGACTTAATGGCAGAAGATATAGAAGATGGAGTTGATAGTGACAATGATGAAACTGACCAAGTGCAGAATAATGATCAGGGAAATGATAATGATCAAGGTCATGGTGGTTGTCAAGTAAATGTTATTCAACAGGAAGGTCAAGTTAAAGTTGAAGAACATGATATGATTTTTGAAGAAAACAGAGTTCCTGAAGTAAATGAAGAAGTTACTGAACCATTACTGAGTCACACAGAAGAATTTATTGCTGAAGTTGATAATGTCTTAAGCGTGAACACTGAAGTGTTAGAAATTAATGATGAACAGTTAATTGCCACAGCAACAACCCCATAAAAGAAAAGAAAAGAACTTGAACAAACAAAGAACGTACCTTCTAGACCTCCTCCATCTAAGGGTATTGTATTTACTGATCCAGGATTACAGAAGAAAAAGAAAACTACAACAAGACTTGATAAAGGCAAGGGTAAAGCTAAAAAGGTACCAGAGAAGCATAAGTCCAAAAGATCTAGAGGTTATGAGTTGGTTGATGAAGAGTTTCTTAACTATGCAACCAGTGAAACTGTAGATGTTGTTAGTTAATTGAAGACTCAGATCTCAAACTTGCAAAGTAGAGAAGCTACTAATTCTAGAGAGATCAGAGAGTTGAAAATTGAAAGTACTAAACAAAAGGGTGTAATAGCTCAACAGCAGCAACAGATTGATCAACTTCAAAAGATGGTAAAGGATTTAATAGCTCTTACGGGTGTTCAAATTGGTACAAACCTAGCAGAGAATGTTGAAGAGGTTCATAGTCCAGCAGCCACTGAACCAATTTCTTCTACTAGTGAACAAGTTCAAACTCCAGTTTTTGAAGCAACTATGTATGAAGACAACATGTTGTTTGATGTTGATATGCTTCTCAATGATGAAGGTGAAGGATTGGAGAAAATTGATGAGAACCAAGAAGAGACTGAGTAGGAAGAAGAAGAAGAAGAAGAAGATGATGATGATGAAGAAGTGGTGGTCACTGGTGAAAGAAAAGATGATAACAATTCTTCAGATGAAGATGATAATATTGGTGGTAATGGTGGTGTTGGTGGAAGTGGAAAAACAATTGAAGATGCTGAACAAGAAGCTCCAACCAACATTGAATACAAAAAGTATGAATATGAACAACAGCAGACGTATGTTGAAGAAGATGGTTCAGTGATTGGTAAAGTGGATAAGCTTATAGATGAAAGAGAGCCATTTACTGTTCCTGAAGATATTGAATCACCATCTAAAAGGCCAAAGACTTCAAAGATTGACAAGAGTACTTGGTGGACAGTGACTGAGAAGCCATCCATTGTAGAAAAGCTTACACAGACAATAAAGAGTCCAGAACAAGCGTTAACTGGTGAAATATTAGCATGGATGTATGATGGTGAAAAGAATATGTATGTAATAAAGAGATGTGATGGGAATATCCAGTATTTTGACAGAATTTCAAAGTTAAACACATTGCCATACTGGGATATTCGAAAGCTAGGTCACCTGAAGATGATCAATCCATCGAACAATTCATTTGCTGCTAATTTTGAATAATTTTTAAAGAGAGAATGTGGAAAAGCTAAATTTGAAAAGTTCAAACCACAGGTGCCTGAATGCAGAAAGTTAAAAAAAATGATAAAGACGGCAAAAGAAGGTTTAGATACATTGTGAAGCCTGCTGATACAGTTTCAACTGTTTACATTCTAGCACAGACATTCATTAACAGCTTCAAGAAGTGGGTGTATGATAGCAAAACACATGAAGCTGTGATTATACAGGATCATTTACCAGAAGTCAGAGTTTTTGATCCAGTGGATTTGTTTAGCTTTTCTGATGATGATCTAAAGATTTTGTACAAGAATCCTATTAGATGTGATATGAGCACGAAGATTAAAACTGAAGCAAAATTGTATATGAGAGTCGTGGCTCGATGTTTTTCAAGAAGACATGAAGCCGAAGTGATCAAGAAGAGACTTGCTGCTCTGGATACTAAGAAGCTATGTGTTAAAGTCAAAACCAAGCCTGCAAAAGACAACTTTTGAAGAATTGATGTTCTGTGGACTAGGGGGAGATTGTTGGAACCTAATAGTCCATAGAAATCAATTAGGTTTTAGAAGTATTAACTTCAGAGTTTTCGATCGAAAACTTTATGTTTTCGGACGGAAAATGTTTTCGGTCGAAAACATTTTTCGATCAAGAAGATTTCGATCGAAAACTCTCTAGTATAAATAGTTTTGTCTTTTGTATTTCAAGTAACTTTCTCATTTTGTACTGTGAATTTTACAATTTAATCAAAAGAATCTTTGTGTGTTTCTGCTGTAAATACTTGATTACATTACTTGATTAACGAAGATAATCATCATGAAATATGCATTTGGTGTGATTAATAGTATCGAGATTGCTCATCTTTGATTTGTTCATTTTTGTGTGGATTTGATTTTTGAATTGTTTTCGCCAATTCAGAGAGTGATTGAAGACTTTATCCTTGAATATCAGCAGATCTGAGGGAATCACACAATGAGTATTAGCAAGTACGATGTTATCATTGGAATGGATTGGTTGAACCAATGCCATACTCAGATCGATTGTGACCAACGGACTGTTAGGATTTGTTGGCCTAAGAGAGAGACTATGTTAATACAATGCAATAATAATGAGAATATGATTGAAACAATTTATGTAGCCAAGGCTAAGAAATGTGTAAATACAGGATGTAGTATATTCATAGTTTATGTTTTAGATGCTAAACCCGAATGGCAGATTGTGGACATTCCTATAGTATGCGATCACCCGGATGTATTTCCGAAAGAATTACCTGGTCTACCACCAGATAGACAAATTGAATTCCGAATTAAACTCATTCCCAGAGCTAAACCCGTGGCTAGAGCACCGTATCGTCTAGCACCCTCTGAGTTGAAAGAGGCGACGAAGCAAATCCAAGAACTATTGGACAGAGGTTTTATACGTCCAAGTACCTCACCTTGGGGAGCACCAGTCTTGTTTGTAAAGAAGAAGGACGGAAGCATGCGTATGTGTATAGACTACCGGGAACTAAATAAGCTCACTTTAAAGAACAAATATCCATTGCCAAGGATAGATGATTTGTTCGATCAGTTGCAAGGAGCTAAATACTTCTAGAAGATAGATCTTAGATTTGGATATCATCAGTTGAAGCTACAGGAGGAAGACGTACCTAAGGCTGCCTTTAGAACCTGATACGGACACTATGAATTCTTAATTATGTCATTCGGTCTAACTAATGCTCCCACAGCATTTATGGACCTAATGAACTGAGTTTGCAAACCATTCTTGGAAAAATTCGTTAGAGTGTTCATAGACGATATCCTTATCTACTCCCAAACTCAGGAAGATCATGCCAAACATCTTCAGAGAATCCTAGAAACCCTTAAAATGAGAAGTTGTATGCCAAATTTTCCAAATGCGAGTTTTGGAAACAAGAAGTACAATTCTTAGGGCATGTTATAAACCATCAAGGAATTCAAGTGGACCCAGCCAAGATTGAGGCCATTATAAAGTGGGAGACTCCAAAGACCTCGACTGAGGTTCGAAGTTTTCTTGGTCTAGCAAGAAACTACCGAAGGTTTATACAAGACTTCTCTAAAATTGCTACTCCATTAACTACCCTAATTCAGAAGGCTATGAAGTTTGAATGGAGTCAAAAGCAATAGGAAGCATTCAAAACCCTTAAAAATAAACTTAGCTCTGCACCAATCTTAGCATTACCTGAAGGGAATGATGACTTTGTCATCTATTATGATGCTTCCCGGATTGGTCTAGGTTGCGTATTGATGCAGCAAGAAAAGGTGATAGCCTATGCATCACGACAACTTAAGATTCATGAGAAGAACTATATCACACATGATCTTGAACTTGGTGCCATAGTGTTTGCTCTAAAGATTTAGAGACACTGTTTGTATGGTACTAAGTGTGTGATATATACAGACCATAAAAGCCTCCAGCATATATTCAATCAGAAAGAATTGAATATGAGACAAAGAAGATGGATGGAACTCATTAATGATTATGATTGTGAGATTAAATACCATCCCAGGAAAGCTAATGTTGTAGCATATGCATTAAGTCGGAAGTAGAGAATTAAGCCTATCAAGATAAGAGCCTTAAGGTTAGAAATCAAGATAGATTGGATGGATCAAATCAAGGAATTTCAGACACAAGCACTACAAGAAGATAACATCAAGAAGGAGCGCATGGTTGGTAAAGAAAACTTACTAACCAAAGGCAATGATTGAATCCTACGATTCGGTAGCAGAATTTGGATTCCTAGACTTAGGAAAATCCAAACAAAGATAATGGATGAAGCTCACAAATCCAAATATTCGATACATCCTGGAGCTGATAAAATGTACAAGGGATTGAAAACTCATTATTGGTGGCCGAATATGAAGAGATCCATAACTCAGTATATAGAAAAATGTCTGACTTGCCTTCAAGTCAAAATCGAACATCAGAAACCCGCAGGTCAACTGCAACAGTTGGAGATACCTGTGTGGAAATGGGATAGGGTAACTATGGATTTTGTCACGAAACTACCAAAAACCCAGAAAGGACATGACGCTATTTGGGTTGTGGTTGATAGACTAACTAAATCAGCACATTTTATTCTTATCAGTGAAAACTACTCCATGGATAAATTAACCCGACTCTACATCAATGAAATTGTAAGACGCCATGGTATACCGCTATCTATTATCTCTGATAAAGATAGTCGGTTCACTTCCAGATTCTGGACTAGTTTCCAGAAAGAGTTGGGAACTCGAATCAATATGAGTATGGAATATCACTCTCAAACCGATGGACAAAGTGAAAGAACAATACAAACCCTAGAAGATATGATGAGGGCTTGTGTAGTAGAATTTGGAGGTAGCTGGTATAATCACCTTCCATTGATAGAATTTTCTTACAACAATAGCTATTATTCAAGTATAAAAGTTGCACTGTTTGAAGCTTTATACGGCAGAAAATGCAGAACTCCAATTTGTTGGATGGAAGTTGGAGTTAACCAATTATCTGGACCATAAATCTTATAGGAGACAACTGATAAGATAGTCCAGATCAAACAAAGATTAAAAGCTGCACAAGATCGGTAGAAGAGTTATGCAGACAGACGACGACGACCGTTAGAATTCCAAGTAGGCGACTATGTTGTGTTGAAAGTATCACCTTGGAAAGGTGTTGTACGTTTTAGGAAACATGGAAAATTTGGGCCAAGATATATTGGGCCTTATAAGATCATAAAAAGAGTTAGAGTTGTAGCATATAAACTTGAATTGCCTGAAGCATTGCAGGATATTCATAACATGTTTCACGTGTCATGTTTACGCAAATGTCTAGCAGACCCCGATCAGGCAATCTCCTTAGACGATATACACGTCAATGATAAGCTCCATTTCACTGAGCAACCTGTCAAGATCTTAGGAACCCAAGATCGAAAGTTAAGAAAGAAGACCATACCAATGGTACTGGTACAATGGCAAGGTCGGAAAGGTGCCGACAAAACATGGGAATTAACAGAACAGATGAAAACTAAGTATCCGCATTTGTTCAACGAATTTTGAATTTCGAGGATGAAATTCTTTTAAGGAGGGGAGATTTGTAACACCCGAATAATTCCCAAGGGCCAAAAGTATCAAAAGATAAAGTTTAGGGGTTGAACAGTAAGTTTCTCAAAGATGGAGGACTAAAAGTCAAAATTCTGAAAATGAGGCGGATATCGGACCGACATCCGATGCATATCGGTCCGATATGTGGTGATGAAGGCATGAATGAGGTGCTGACACGTGTCCTATGACTCACCGGTGGAGTTTTGACGCGTGGCACCATGTCGGACCGACATCTCCACCCACTGCGGTCCGAAAGCCACTAAATGAGGCACGGTCCAATAAGAAGCTAACGCGTGGAGGTTTGACGCAGGTCGGGCGATATCAGACCGCTATCCCCCTGAATAACGATCCGACATGTACCCGATTTCACCCTATAAATAGATGGATCGATTCCATCCACTTTGCACACACACACTCTCAGCTCGAGTCCCGAGATTTTGGTCCGCTTTTGAAAGTCTGGTTTCTCGCAATTTGCCCGCAAAACTGCCGTAGATAGTGTCAAGGTAAGATTTCTGAACACCCTAAGGTTTCTTCGTGTAAACCTAAGATTGGGGTATTGATTATGATAATGTCGAATATAATCTAGGGTTCTGTCAAAGTGTTGATTGTTATATTCGATACAAAGGGAGGTTCTGCTTGAGGTGAGTTCCTCTGAACTATGCTCTATAAATGTTTTGTAAATGATTTTTAACTGAGATCCCAATACTATCCGGGCATATATCCTATAATAAGTACTTATTATGGCCATGATTGGGGTGGGACCTAGGGACAAGACCGATCCTATTGTTTGAGATCTGGTACATATGGGACCAGTGCGCCGTAAGGTCTCTGTATATATATGTATGTTGTAGACTCAGAACCCGAGTAAGGCAGAGGTTACTGGGTAATGGATTGGAGGGGATGGTTGTAAGACCTGTTGGGGCATTCATCCCTGTATCAAAGATAACCGTAAATATGATTTTGTTTATGAACTCACTAGCGTAAGCTGATCCAAAATGTTTTCAAATGTTTTTAAGTACAGGTGAACCCTAGCTGGTAGTTGGCATTCCAGAGGAGATGTAAAAATGTTTTAGGAATAGGGATGACTGAGGGCAGGTCCCTGTGTGACTATAAGGCCTGAGTGGATGGCATGATTCTTCATGAGCTATAAGTCCAGAGTGGTTTATGTTGTATTTTGCCAGTCAGTCCCTGTTGTACAAACGTTATATTATGAAATAAAATAGGTTACGATGTTAAGTCTTCCGCTATGTGTTTTGATATCAACGTCACAGTAACTAGAAGGCGACCTTCAACCGATATGTAGTTATCTGACGAACGGAATGTTCTATCTAGGAAAGAGCGGTGTATAAATCTCTCCTAGACCCGTCGCTCTTACCTGGGAACAAATCTGTTGGAGGTACTACTCTGGTTAGATGATTGACCTGTGTTACGGGTGTGACATATAAGACCTAAATCAGCACCAATGTCTAGCCTAACCATGGCCATTTTGACCACAACCCCGGTCGACACGAGTTTCCGATTACCCAGGGGGTCAAACCTCAAATAAATAATGTAAGGACTAATTCGGTATGTTAAGGGTCGAATGATATAAAGATATAGATTTTAGGTCTTAATTTCGCTTAAGAACATCCAAAATCCGTTGAAATTTGATCATCAAACCCTAAGTTCAAAGCAGTCATGAATCGGTCGAAAACACGAGATTTTGTGGATGAAATGGTCCAAGATTCTCACCAATTGTTTGTAAGGTGATGATGAAACTAGAAACGGGACAAAAAATATCGTAAGAACACACAAATTTTCGAGTGAAATATGAGCAGGAGAGTATACAACAATAGTCTATGGTTTGAACTTAATGATACCGATGAAAATGACTAACACTTATATATATACCCCTTGCTAAAGGCCTTGCGTACTTAACTAAGTGTGCAGGAAATTACTCCTGCGTACTTACTAAATACGCATGACTAAGTCATGCGTACTTGGCTAAGTACGCAGAAGTTCCTTCTTGCGTACTTAGCTAAGTGCGCAGAACACTTAGCATGCTCAGAAATCAACTCAAATTATGAAGATTGTCACGTCAAATAATGAGCCGGATAAGAGTATTCAATACAGAGGTTCTCAAAGACGATCCAAGGAAGTTTAAACACAAATATTTTTGTTTTTTTTTTAATTTAGATAAGCTGTACCGAAAATATTTTTGTAATTTTTTATGATAATTGAACTGTACATAAACTAAAAATCTTTTTGTTCTTTTCCGAATATAGATAATATTCACAAGATACAGATCTGGATATACAGATATATACACACTAGCTATTTTTGGTCAAAGTTATGAGCAGAGGATCATATCCGGCTAATATTTAGAAAAAATGATACACGATAAACATCAAGGAATATGGGATCATGTCATGAATTACTACTTATTCATACGTAATATGCAACACAAGCAAGTTAATTCAAGTTGGCAATATTATAAGATTTGAAACCATAAGCATTTTTATATCACCTTCTTATGAGTTAAGGTATTAATTATAGATATACAACGTGTACCCACAGTTATGCTACAGAAATTTAAATTACACTATCTCAAGGCATCCAAGATTTTCTCAATGATTTCCAAATCTCCAGAATGAAGTTATATCGTTTAGCACAGAAAAAATCAAGTAGAATCCATAAGGATTATCAAGAATCATATGATTCAGAACCGAGTGATTCATTTGTCTTGGTTTGATAGTTTTTTCGTCTGTGAATATCAGATGATGATTCAGGTTAATAAATATGGAGTCTGTGGATTTGGGTAAGGGGATCCAACTGTTATCTAGATATGTCTTCAATGAATCAGATGTGA
This sequence comes from Smallanthus sonchifolius, assembly GCA_023525975.1. Lineage (NCBI taxonomy): Eukaryota > Viridiplantae > Streptophyta > Magnoliopsida > Asterales > Asteraceae > Smallanthus > Smallanthus sonchifolius. The sequence continues at coordinate 53,305,772 of CM042033.1, read as the reverse complement.
TCCAACGGGTAGCATATGCTTGACGGTTGCTGTCAAGACATATCTTGGCTCAACTTCTCATTGCATACTTGTGAGTATGGGCAGCGAAGAGAACCGAAAAATTATGCTAAAGACATAACTGAAACTGGTCTCGTAAGAAAATACTTGCCAAAATCTTACATCCTTTATCTGATAATGATCTTTTTGCATTCTTTTACACACACACACACGTGCAAAACATGGGTTCAAATCACAGTTGTAGTAATTTGTATTTAATTTTTCACACTACTAATGATCCAAAAACGCTTATAACCTACTGACAATTCAAATTACTTGCAAATATTCAAATTAAAACAGGATAATCAAAATTTAAGGCTCAAGAAGTTATGACGCAATCATTTCCCATACGTGCATTCCAAGATGTTTAGATCATTTACTGATATGCTATCATTTCCTCTTATCCTCAAATGACTTTGAAATTTTCTTGATTTTCTATTTTGTTTAGATTTTTCTGAAAATATATCAAAGAAAAACGAACTATACAGAAATAATTTAAGAGAGATAAAGTTTAACTTCAATGAAACGTTTTGATTTGAAAAAGTTTTCTCACTCAGGATTGAACATTCCTATCAAGTTGACAAGATGTTCAAAATGGGTACGATCAAACGCCTTGGTGAAAAGGTCAGCAAAGTTTTCATCCGTGTGAACTTTGACAAATTCAACAAGATTCTTTTCAGCACAGTCACGGATGAAGTGGTGGCGAATTTCAATATGCTTAGTTTTGGAATGTTTCACCGGGTTATTCGTGATGGACATGGTGGCATTGTTGTCAATGAACAACGGAGTTCCAGTGTAGTTCAAGCAGTAGTCTCTCAGTTGTTGTTGAATCCACAATATCTGAGAACAGCAGCTAGCAGCAGCAATGTACTCTGCTTCACATGTTGACATAGAAACTGTTGACTGCTTCTTACACTGCTAGGAGACCAGCTTGTCTCCTAAGAACTGACATCCACCTAAGGTTGACTTTCTATAGAGGTTACAACCGCCATAATCAGAATCAGTATATGCTTTGAAGTCAAAATATTGCTGCTTGGAGTACCAAAGACCTAATCAGGTTTTCCCTTTCAAGTATCTGAAGATCCTCTTTATAGCTATCAGATGAGATTCCTTCGGTTGTGACTGAAACCTCGAGCATAAGCAGACTGCAAACATTATGTCAGGTCTTTAAGCTGTGAGATACATAAGAGATCCGATCATCCCACGGTACAATTTACAATCTACATCCTTTCCATCTTTGTCTGGATGCAGACCATGATTCACTGGGATTGGTGTGCCATAAGTAGTACAATCATTCAATTTGTACTTTGACAAAATGTCATGTACATACTTAGTCTGATGTAGATAAATGCCATCCTCCCTTTGACTGACTTGCAGACCCAAAAAAAATGACAGTTCACCCATGTTACTCATTTCAAACTTGGACTTCATCACATGCTTGAATTCCCTACACATCTCTTCATTTGTAGACCCGAAGATAATGTCATCAACGTATACTTACACAAGTAGAATATCACCTCCTGCTTTCCTTATGAAGAGAGTCAAGTCAATTTGCCCTCGGTCGAAACCATTGGACAGTAAATGCTTTGAAATAGTCTCATACCACGCCATTGGTGCTTGATGAAGACCATAAAGTTCCTTGTCGAGCTTATATACTTTATGAGGATTAAGAGGGTCTTCAAAACCAGGTGGTTGAGTGACATAGACTTCTTCATGAACCTTTCCGTACAGGAAAACACTCTTTACATCGAGTTGATAGACTTTGAAGCCGATAAAGGAGGTATAAGCCAGAAACAGTCAGATGGCTTCAAGTCTAGAAACTGGGGCATACACCTCAGTGTAATCTAAGCACTATTACTGATAAAAACCCTGAACAACCAACCTTGCTTTGTTTTTCACCACAATGTGTCGATTGTTTGTTTTGTACTTGAACACCCATCTGGTACCTATTGTATTTACACCTCTCGGCAGGTCAACTAGATCCCACACATGCAACTTTTGGAACTAAGACAACTCATATTGCATAGACTCTATCCAACGGTTGTCAGCAAGAGTCTCCTTCACATTCTTCGACTCTAATTGGGATACAAATGCAGCATGCAAACATGTTTCCATGATACCTGTGTCAAGTATCTCAGCATACAAACTAGTGTTCTCGGTAATTGTTCTGTGACGAGTTTGAACTCCGGCATTAGGATCACCAATGATGTTGTAGATTGGATTATTCTTATGCTCTCTCGTATCTAGTACAATTGGTTCATGGATATCTGATTCAAGGTTTGTGCTCAACTCCCCCACATCATGTGTACTAGAAGAAGATTCAATAATGATAGGATCAACTGGAGCTTCATTTCCTACACGAGTGTTAGGATCAACTCGAGCATCGTTTCCTTCATCATTTGTTTCTTCTTCATTGTTACCGTCATGAGTCCCAGATGCAGATGCATCATTAGGATTAGGAGTGGGGATTGGTACAATAGATCTTGTTGAGAAATTTGAGTCATCGCCGCCACTACAGAACTGATACAAATTGGCAGCATCATCAACAGATAAATCAGGAAGGTTGAAAGACTTGAAGAGAGCATCATAATCGAATCCCCAAGCTGGACCTGTTGGTTCTGGTGGAATATTGTGTTTACTGCAATCCACTTCGAACCACTCCTCAACTGAACGAGTTTCAATATTGTACACCCTTTTGCATGGTGAATTGGTAACATATCCTAAGAAGATGCCCTCCACCGCTTTTGCATGAAATTTGGATTTGCGATCTTTTTACTGTAACAATAATGAATAGGAACTACCGAATGGGACTAGGTAGTCAAGATTGGGAGGTCGATTAATGATCAGCTCATAACATGTTTTGTTTTGTCTTTTCACCACCAGAAATCTATTCAAAACCTGACACGTTGTATTAACTGCTTATGCCGAGAATGTGATTGGAAGCTTGGCATCCGACAACATCGTCCTTGCAGTTTCAATCAAAGTTCTGTTCTTCCTTTCTGCAACTCCATTCTGCTGAGGCGTGTACGGAGCACTAAATTCATGAGGAATTCCCTTCTTGAGACAGTAAAGTTCCATCATGTTGTTCTTGAACTCTGTGTCATTGTCACTCCTTATTCCTCTAACCTTCAGCTTGCATAAAGATTCCAGATTTAAGATCAGGTATTGAAGAATTTCAGCAGTCTCATCCTTTGTATCTAAAAAATGCATCCAAGAAAAACGTGAGAAATCATCAGTTATGACCAGACAGTATGACTTACTTCCAATACTCCTGATACTTATGGGCCCGAACAAATCCATATGTAGGAGCTCCAAAGGGGTATCGCAGAGTTTTGGGTCTTGGGCTTGTGAGATTTCCGTTGATGTTTGACCTTCTTGCAAGGCATACAGTCATCTGCAAAGGCAAACCTCAGCTTAGGAATCCCGGTTACCAAACCGTTTCGGACAAGATGAATAATTTTACGATAAGAAAGGTGTCCGAGTTTCCTATGCCACAAGATTGAGTCAAGTTCTGTCGCTTTGGTAAGTAAACAGGTAGCAACTGATGAGGTGGTAGTAGCCACGCTCATATCGATCTGATAGGTGTCGTTTGTTTTTGGCGCACGCATCAGAATCCAATCTTCCGGAACCTCAAAACTAGGCTTGAGAACCAAGCAATCAGACTTGTTAAACATAACCGAGTACTCCTTGTCTCACATTTGAGAGACACTCAACAAGTTATGCTTCAGCTGCTCGCAAAAGTTGACGTTGTCGAAGCTAATATATCCATTATAAACCACACCTTGACAAGTTATACTACTGCCCTTCTCGCCTGCAAAGGCCACATAGCCAACTCTGAATGGTTTAACATCTTGAAGCAGGGCCATGTTGCCTGTCATGTGTCGGGAGCATCCACTATCCACATATCAATGATTAGAGATAGTTCCCTTCGGATGTCCCTGCATGAGTTAAAAGAAATTAATTAGTTTTGGAGACCCAAGCCATTGTGGTCTTGGGTCGTCCGTTTTTCTCAAAATATACAACTTCAATTAACTCGCAATCATGATTGTCAAAGCTTGGTGAATCTTTTGGAGAGTCAGAATTTGAGAATTGAGAAATATCGAGTTTCTTCCTCCAAACTTGTTTCCTTTGAACAGTAGGCTTGCCTTTGTCAACGACAGGTGAACTAGAAGAGGATTCACCTAGTCGACAGCCAGCTAGCTGTTGTTCAAGTTTTCTCAATCTCTTGTTCCGCCTTCTCCGTTGTGGTTTAGAGAGTTTCACCACAGGCTTCTCACCAGATTGTATACTACCAGAGGTAGATACATTGGGTTTAGCAAATTGCTTTTCCCATTTTGGAACAGATGGTTCAGCCACATGTTTTGCTGGAGGATTAACCATTTGCTTCACTGGTGGTTTCACCACTTTTGATCTTGGGCTTTTGGGTTGCTTCACTGGTGGTGTCTTAGGGAGCTCAGCATGTTGTGGGATAACTGGTCGTTTCCCTTGATTCTTGTCAGGACAATTCACCATGATGTGACCGACTGTACCACAGTGAAAGCAAGCTCTTCTTTCTTTGTAAATCCTCCTGTAAGGCTCTTAGATTTTGGAAGCAGATGAATCAGCTTGATGAGCAATGGGAGTTGTTTGATGAACATTAGCAGCATCTTGTGCTTGACCTGATTTTAATTGACTCATTAGGTGTAATGTTTTTCCATGTTTTCTTGAAAATTCTTGCCCAAATGATTAGCAAAAGCTTCTTTCTTAACTTGCTTTATGGATTTGAAACCTCCATAAAGCATCATTTTCAGCTTATCATTGGACTCAATTGTATCAGGTTCAGTTAAAATGCAATTATCACGATCAGTGACAATGGTTTTCTCAACATTATGTTCATCAAGCAACTCTTCTGAGACCACACCCTCAACTTTGGTGTTCTCAGAGCCTTCATCAGAAAAGAACTTCTCATTAGAAGCTGACTCAGTCTTACTTGAAGAATCATCTTTACTCGAGGAATCATCCAAAAAGGACAAATCAATGTCGACTGGCCCGTTGACAAACTTGTCGCTTACTGGTGGAGGAATGGCATTAGTACCTAAACCTTTGCCACTCACTTTTCTCACCACTGTCTCGTAGTGTTCCACCACAAAGCGAGAGTTTTTCAACTTCTCAAGTTTGCCACTTAACTGCAGGATCTCATTTTGCAGTCGAGCGATCTCAACATTTCTTTTCTCTAACCCCTTGTAGGCAACGTCTAAATGAAACTTTTGTTCATTGGTTTTAATTGAAAACTCATGTCTTTCCTTCTAAAGGTTTTCAATTGATTCTTTAAAACGTTTTTCATTTACCTTAAACATTTGGAACAAGAAACAACAGCAAAAGAATTAGAATCTACCTCAGTTGATGTACTTGATGCTTCTCCAATGGCCATTAGAGCAAGTGCAGATTCAGGTTGGTCAGCAGCAACTACTTCTCGTTCTTCAACTTTCATCATTTCAACAATCTCTACCATTAACCTGAGATGGGTTTGTGAAATAATGGCATCTTCCAAGTGTACTCCCCAGTCAAAGCTATCATCCTGCTGAACCACCATTGCATTGGACGATGCTCCTTGAGTCTGACTGCGGTTGTGCTGATTGTTGAAGTTCTGGTTATTTCCCTGACTCGGTCGAGTGAAACCTAAAGCTGGTCCTTTATCCTTTTGACATTCTCTTGCAAAGTGTCCAAAGTTCTGACACTCGTAACACTTTGCCTATAACTTATCAAATCCCACCTTAGCATTTGAGTGCCCACCGATAAACTTTCTACCAGTTCTTGTGACAAAACGGACTTTTCCAGTCTAACCCCGTTATCTAAATCCGGTTAAATTTAACTTATTTAACTAATCTTAAACCCTAGGGACTAACTAATATTAGTGCGTCATGCTCCAACTCTGTTAGAAGCTAAGTATATAATAGAGATAGCTGATGGCTAAATAATTGAAGCAACTCACATTCTTAAGGGATGTAAGCTTGAGCTAGCTAGACATATATTTGATATCTTATGCCGGTCACACTTGGTAGTTTTGATGTAATTGTCGACATGGATTGGTTATCTAAAAACCAAGCCGAAATTATCTGTCATGAGAAGATTGTTCGTATTCCTCTCCCGAGTGGAGAAACCCTTTCCGTTCAAGGGGAAAAAGTTGGGGCAGTCATGGGCATCATATCTTTTATGAAAGCACAAAAATGCCTTCGAAAGGGGCATACGGCTATTTTGACTCTTGTTGCTGAGCAGCCGGCAGAAGAGAATAAGATTGATGATATTCCCGTCGTTCGTGAATTTTTATAAGTATTTCCCGAGGATCTTCCCGGTCTGCCACCGCACCGTCAAGTTGAATTCCAAATTGATCTAGCACCCGGAGCAGCACCGATTGCTCGGGCACCTTACAGACTGGCACCCAGTGAATTACAAGAGTTGTCCACTCAATTGCAAGATTTGTTGGATAAAGGTTTCATCCGACCTAGTTCATCGCCGTGGGGAGCTCCGGTACTATTTGTCAAGTAGAAGGACGGAACTTTCCGTATGTGTATTGACTACCGGGAGCTGAATAAAGTCACAATCAAGAACCGCTACCCTTTTGCCTCGCATACATGACCTCTTTGATCAACTCCAAGGATCAAGTTTCTATTCCAAAATAGATCTTAGATCCGGCTACCATCAGTTAAGAGTCCGAGAAGAGGATATCTCTAAGACTGCATTCAGAACAAGGTACAGCCATTATGAGTTTATGGTCATGCCTTTCGGGTTAACCAACGCATCTGCGATATTCATGGACCTCATGAACCGTGTGTGTAAGCCTTACCTTGACCAATTCATTATCGTTTTCACCGACGACATCCTCATTTATTCCAAGAACAAGGAAGAACATGAGGAACATCTACGCCTAATTTTGGAATTACTTAAGCAAGAGCAACTGTATGCTAAGTTTTCCAAGTGTGAATTCTGGATCTGGGAAGTTCAGTTTCTAGGACATGTGGTTATCGAGAAAGGAATACATGCCGACCCATCAAGGATATAAGCCATCAATAATTGGGCAGCACCGACGACTCCGACTGAGGTGCGACAATTTCTGGGATTGGCTGGATATTACCGTCGATTCATCAAAGGATTTTCAAAATTTCTCAACCTCTCACTGCTTTAACTCAAAAGGGTAAAACCTATAATTGGGGCGATAACCAAGAGTCAGCATTCCAACATCTTAAACAGAAACTCTGTAGTGCACCTATTCTAGCTCTTTCGGAAGGAACCGATGATTTTGTAGTGTATTGTGATGCATTTATTCAGGGTCTGGGTTGTGTCTTAATGCAACGTGAAAAGGTGATCGCATACGCTTCACGTCAACTAAAGGTCCACGAGAGAAACTACACCACTCATTACTTAGAGTTGGGAGCCGTAGTCTTCGCACTTAAGATATGGAGACATTACTTGTACGGTACCAAATGCACCGTCTACACCGATCACAAGAGTCTTCAGCACATCTTCGAGCAGAAAGAGTTGAACATGAGACAATGTCATTGGGTTGAACTCTTAAACGATTATGACTGTGCGATTCGATACCACCCGGGTAAAGCTAATGTTGTAGTTGATGCCTTAAGTCGAAAAGAAACAAAACCCAAACGAGTTCGAGCATTACAGCTTACTATTCACCCCGGATTACCTGACAAAATCTGTAGTGATCAACTCGAAGCCCTAAAAGAAGAAAATCTACCGCTGGAAGGTACACGCGGTATGGAAGCACAACTTGAAGTCAAATCTGACGGTATTCGCTACTTTGCCGAGCGAATATGGATTCCAGTATTTGGAAACCTAAGGGAACTAGTTATGGATGAGTCTCATAAATCTCGTTACTCGATACATCCAGGTTCCGACAAAATGTACCATGATCTAAAGGTACTATATTGGTGGCCGAAGAAGAAGGCCGGTATAGCCACTGATGTTAGTAAGTGTCTGACTTGCGCGAAGGTCAAAGTTGAATATCAAAAACCATCCGGTCTTCTCCAACAACCAGAAATTCCCATGTGGAAATGGGAACAAATATCCATGGACTTCATCACCAAATTACTACGAACCCCTACCGGATGTGATACCATTTGGGTAATTGTTGATCGATTAACAAAGTCCGCTAACTTCTTAGCAATCAAGGAAACCAACAAAATGAATAAGTTTACTCGTACTTACTTGAAAGAAGTAGTCTCTCGGCACGGGGTGCCAATCTCTATCATTTCGGATTGTGATGCACGATTCACTTCTCGTTTTTGGCAGTCGTTACATAAGGCCTTAGGCACGCGTCTAGATATGAGCACAGCATACCATCCTCAAACTGATGGCCAAACGGAACGTACAATCCAAACTCTGGAGGACATGCTACGAGCTTGTGTAATTGATTTCGGTAACACTTGGGAGTCTCACCTACCGTTGGTGGAGTTCTCCTACAACAATAGTTATCACACTAGCATCAAGGCAGCTCCATTTGAAGCACTTTATGGACGTAAATGTCGTTCTCCTATTTGTTGGACCGAGGTTGGGGATAGCCAACTCACAGGTTCTGAACTTGTATTTGAAACTTTCGAAAAGATCGTTCAAATTAGAAACCGTATGGCGGCAGCTCGTGATCGTCAAAAGAGCTACACCGACAAGCGTCGTAAACCCTTAGAGTTTCAAATAGGTGACATGGTCTTACTCAAAGTCTCACCTTGGAAAGGTGTCATTTGTTTCGGGAAACGAGGCAAACTGAATCCTCGTTATGTTGGGCCATTCAAGATAATGAAGAGAATTGGACCAGTAGCGTATCAGCTGGACCTACCTGAAGGACTTAGTGGTGTGCACAACGTCTTTCATGTCTCAAATTTAAAGAAATGCCTAGCAGATGAATCACTCGCAGTTCCTCTGGAGGAACTACACATCGATGGATAGTTACGTTTCATCGAAGAACCTGTGGAAATTATGGATAGGGAAGTTAAAACGTTAAAGCACAGTAAGATCCCTATTGTCAGAGTCCGTTGGAACTCGAAACGCGGACCAAAATTCATGTAGGAGCGTGAGGACCAGATGATGCGCAAGTATCCTCATCTGTTCAAGTAATCCACTTCAAATTCTTAAAGTACTATTCTAATTTTCGGGACGAAAATTCTTTCAACTAAGGGATGATGTGACACCCTAAAAAAAATTTATTATTTTAATTTTCGGGATGAAAATTCTTTCAACTAGGGGATGATGTGACAATACGGACTTTTCCAGTCTAACCCCGTTATCTAAATCCGGTTAAATTTAACTTATTTAACTAATCTTAAACCCTAGGGACTATTTCTACCAATTTTCAAACTCAAACTACAAGGACTGGTTGTGTAATTAGTCAAAACCAAATCTGTTGACTTACTAAAGTCAAAATTTAAGAGTTTTGGGCCCTGTTGACTTTCCAAAGTCAAACTCAAGTTGCTCTTGATCCAAATTCTTAATCTATAACCGAATTATTCTCCAATTTTTAACTGTCAAGCATGTTTATGGCAAATTCGATCATCATTGAGTCATTTAACATCATCATTACGTGCAAATTAATCCCATTTATCATCTAAAACTCGTAACCGTCGAATTCATCAATAATCCTCACCAATTCGCACTAACTCATAAATCATTCCTCACTTATCTACTCTGCGAACTTCAAGCGGGTCTCTTAGAACCCATTGCACACGCCAATTCTAACGAAGGCAGAGCCAGAATCACAGGAAATCAAACGCGTCGGGTCGGAACTTCATTTACTCGATCATCATCAATTCATGCATCATTTTGGTAATTGTTTACACTTATAGCTTCGTTTTCATTCCTGGATTGAAAGCCCTATGCTTATTGGGGCTTACAACATCGAATTGATTACAAACCGATTTCTAGGGTTCATCCGAATACGGTTTGATCGAACCCTACTCTAAACTCGATATCAATGCAATTAATTCATATGGATAGCTTCGCAATCATCAACTATATGAAAGCCCTATGCTAATTTAAGCTTTTAACATCGAATTGTTTATAATCTTTAAACTAGGGTTTGTTCATAAACGTTTTCGGGTTTTTGATCTCAACCTCAGTCTCAATCAAATTAACCCACATGGGTGGTTTCGCAATACTTAAAACAGTAAAAGCCCTATGATCTTAGCAATTAATAATATCAGAATTGATCGAATTGATTTCAAATGCAATATAGGGTTTTCGGCAATTTCAAACATGAAATAAACGTCTTAAACTCAATGACTTTTGCAATTAATCACACCCACTGATTCGTATTTCTTCATAGAACAAAACCCATATAGTTTCTTGTCCTATCGCGATCGTTTCGATTAGTTTTAGGGACTGGGATCAAGTTCGGCTTCGAGGGGGGTAGAACATAGTGTTCTACAATGATAAAATCATTTCTAATTCAGTGTTCTACACAATACCATAACAGGCGTAGTGGTTAAGGCAGTGGACCCATACACAGGAGACCCGGGTTCGAGTCCGGTCTCCTGCATATTTATTTTTGAGCCTTTTTCACTACTTCCCTCTTTCAAAATCATTTCCATTAGTATATTAATGTTGTATTAAAATGTTTTAGACACTCGAGGACACTTGTATACTCGAGAATTTAATTCCCCCTCCAACCTAATAAGTCTACATCTTTAATTAAAATAATATATGTATATTGTTCAAACCGTGAATTCGTATAAAATAATATATTTATATTATTTTCAACCCCATGATCTCAATTAAAAAAATATATATACATTTTTATACTATTTTTACCACGTTTATAAACCGTTTGAAACGATTCAAATAATTAAATAATATAATTAATTATATTATTTACCCTCATCCTCGATCAAAAATAATATATTTATTATTTTTCAACACAAATGATTATTTTGTTAATCATACGAACTTACAAATAATATATATATAGTTATATTATTTTTCTAACCATTTTAAATGGCACAAACATAATTATTTATTATTATTCGTTATTAGAAATGTTCGACACGAAACGTATTTATCTTAATAATTAATTAATTAAGAAATCCTTATTACCGTGGACACGTTTGTCTATTCGTTGATCATTAGAATGTTTTAAGACGTTCTAATCTTCCGTGTCGTCGTCACAAATCTCATATGTCCCTAACTTATGTGTTTACAATTCTAGGGTATACATAAGCCGTGCAGGCTAACACTTGAGGTTCTAAATCTCATACTTGTGTGATACTACCTACTACGCAACGCAGGTGAGTTTCACGGCCCCTTTTACTTGTTTTACTATTGGGGGAGAAACATGCTTACACACAAACATATTTTACTTGTTTTCCTGTTGAGGATAAACAAACATGTACACAAACTATCATACTTTTACTTGTTTTCCCCGTGGGGGAGAAACAGGTACGCAGACAAACATTATTTTACATGTTTTTCCCGTTGGGGAAGAAAACATGACACAACTATTTTAGATTATTGTAATTCATATGTTATTACTGTTGAGGCTAAGCGTGAACACACTATCACAGAAAGTCCTCATCATACATCGAACCGTTAATATGGAACTTAGCGAGGTAATGTTTAGTAGTACTACTGGGTTTGACAATCCCCACCCGCGTTAGTCGCGCTAACTCGATTGGAGGTCGAACGGGTGAAATGTTAGCCTACTCACATTTGCCAGAGTTGATAGACCTGGCAGGAGGCATACAAACACAAACAGTCAGCTTCGGTTGCGAGCGTTTTAGTAAAACATGAACATAGGCTAGTTACCTATAGATATGCATATTGAATGTACATAATCTGGCAAACACTCTCTTATTGCAAACTTGAAACCTGTGAACTCACCAACCTCGTGTTGACACTTTTTCTTACATGTTTCTCAGGTCGCTTTGGCACAGGTTGCACAATTAGGACATGCATGGAGTCCTACTGTCATTTCATTCATTTCAAACATGATAACCAGTTTACTTAATTATATTGATTGACGCTTATTGCGTGTAACAACTTTAAATTTTATATTAACGTTTACGCTTCCGCATTAACTCTGAACTTTTATGTTATGACATTTCAAGTCCCATATAGTGTCGTTTGATGTAACTGATGACTAAGATCCTGGTGTGTCACCTTCTAAATGGTAAAACTCCATTAGTGGAATTTGGGGGTGTGACAGTTCTGTTCAAAAACCGCTTTCGCCCTTCTTAAAATCATGGAAATATTCCATTGAATATCCATATCCTCCATGTCTTCTGGATCCACTTGGTTGACATCTTCTTCGATAGTTTCGAGATCAGTCAGCTTCCCACCGATGAAGTTCTCATAGGCAAGCATACATGATGAGAATAATGCCACATGATCTTCAGCTATCTTAGCAATAGCAGTTTGGTTGGCTGAAGAGGTAGATGTAGGGCTTCTGGAGGAATGTTGATGGTATGAACCAGATCCCGATGCAACAAAACAAGTTTGAAAACCACAACCATTAGAATTTTCTTCTTCCTGAGGAGTCCCATAGAACAAGGCAATTCCAGAACCCGATGAATTTGCTGTGGAAGAACCCCCATAGTACATAGATGGATCTTGAATCTGAGGTCTTCCAGAAGTTTCTTTCTTCTTCAGGTTCATGTCATGGGCATGAACCTTTCCTACCGCTTCATCAATCGTCATCTCATAAAACTTGGGGTTCTCTCTCAGTAAGGTAGTATACATGTCAAACTTTGGTGGCAATGAATCAAGAAACTTTTCCACCAACTCGTCATCAGGATACTTCAGTCATAACACTTCAGCTCAGTCTTTAAGTGATAAAATCTAGAAATAAGTTCATCAATTGATTCATTCTCTAAGTATCTGAAGCATTCATACTGTTTCCTCAGTAGCTCTCTCTTGCTTTTTTTGACGTCATTGTTACCCTCGAACCTCTTCTGTAGAGCCTTCCAAAGATCCTTGGAAGTATCATAACCTCTGAAACTGTGAAATAACTCTCTAGTCAAAGCCATAGTTATAGAACAATGTGCCTTTTTTCTCGGTTATAAGCCTTCTTTTCATCTTCATCCAGTCTGGAGATAGGTTATGGAACGGTTTCATCAAGAAACAGATGGGTAGGATGTTTATATCCCTCAAGAATGGGTATCCACAATGAAGAATCAGTGTACGAGATATACTCATCAAAGCGTGCTTTCCAGTTCGAATAATCATTTACATTAAGCAGCTTTGGTGGTTTTTGTGGAGTCCCTTTCTCGTTGTCATAGTTCAGCATACTACTAATGTTCTGAATGTTCAACATGGTGTTAAACTTAGTAAAAAATCAAAAATTCTGCACAAATTACGTACTAAGGAACTAGCCTTGTGCACTTATGAAATGCACTTGCGTACTTAGCAAGTACGCAAGAAGGAATGACAAGTACGCAGGCACAAAAGTTAAGTACGCACAGATTTGGTCTTGCGTACTTAACAAGTATGCAGAAACAGGAAGAATTTTTCCAAATCAGGTAAGTACGCACGTCACTTTATCCACCTGTTCCACCAACTTTTTCCGATCGTCGAAAAATGCTCAAATCTTCAAATCTTGAAGTTATGAGCGAATTAATCAAGCCAAAAGGTTAGAAACTTGATTCTAACAAACCCTTGATGATCAAAACACTCAAACAAACAACAAAAAGGTCGAATTTTGAAGGATTTTTGCTTCTAAAACAGCGCTCAAGAGCTACCTCTGTTTTATCACAAAAATCAACAAAATCGTTCTCTTTTTCTTGTAATAAGGCTACTAAATGTGTTGAAAATGCTCCTAGCACACTCACAACACTCGAAATCAATAGCAAAAGCTCTTATACCACTTGTAAGTCCCCGGGTGTCTCGGGTCGTCACATGCAAGTGTGTGGCTAGTCGAACAGGGTGCGGAATGCCCGTGACTAGATGGAGTATCAACAACAACAAGTAAACCGACAACAAACAAGAGTCACTATAAACTTTGTCTATTATCAATATCAGCCGATTACAAGTTACACAATTGATAGCATACTTGTCAACTTCTACAATCAGCTATATATACTAACAGACCTGATGCCTGCGTACTTAACAAGTGGGCAGGGCTTTGTTCCTACGTACTTAGCAAGTACGCAGAAATGTTCTTGCGTACTTGCTAAGTACGCAGGTTATACAACCTGCGCACTTACTAAGTGAGCGCAACACTTTACAAAGACGATTACAAGACAAATTCTTACAAACATGATTACAACTCGATAAACCAATACATACAAAGTCAGAAATACAAGTACAAATACAAAAGAACAGTTACATAGGCAGAGACAACATCCAGAGTGTTTGTCACACAAACGTGCTCCAACACATCACTCGTGAATGTGTCATGTTTATTGTTAAAGGCCACTGATTCTGAGACTCACCTGTGGCATAGACGTTTGGGGCATGTGAACTTAAAGAATATCAACAATTTGGTGTATAAAGATCTTGTACGAGGATTACCAAAGAAAGAGTTTGCACTTCAAGATAGTTGTTTATCATATGCAAAGGGAAAGCAGCATAAGAAGTCTCATCCTACAAAAATCATAAATTCTTTCACTAGACCTTTTGTTTTTAATTCACATGGATTTATTTGGTCCAGTTCGTGTTCGTAGCATTGCGAAAAAGTCGTATTGCCTGGTTATCACAGATGATTTCTCATGATTTTCATGGGTGTTCTTCCTTGTTTCCATGGATGAAACATCTGAAAATGTCATTGAATTTATCAAAAGGATTGAGAATATCTGTGATACTAAGGTGACGATTATTCGTAGTGATAACGTCACGGAGTTCAAAAATGGTCTAATAAATTCATTTTGTGCAGAAAAGGGAATAACGCAACAGTTTAGTGCTGCAAGGACTCCTCAACAAAATGGAGTTGCTGAAAGGAAAAACCGTACTCTTATTGAAGCAGCAAGAACAATGCTGGTTGATTCTCGCCTTCCGATTATTTTCTAGGCAGAAGCATTCAATATAGCTTGCTACGTGTTGAACAGAATCTTATTGGTTAAACAGCATGAAAAGACTCCATATGAGCTGCTATTCAAAAGGAAACCTTATGTAAAGTTTTTCAAAACTTTTGGGTGTTCGTGCACTCTTTTGAATACTTCAGATTATTTGTCGAAATTGAAAGCTGTTGGCGATGAATGTTATTTTTTGGGCTACTCATCTTATCAGAAAGCATTTCAGGTTTTTAACAAGAGAACGAAGACAGTTCAGGAATCATACTATGTTGAATGGCAAGAGTCTACAACTCCTCATGATCAGAATGGATAGGATTGGTTCTTTGATGCGGATGTTATCTTCAAAACTTTTGAGTAGAAATTTTCAGAAGTTTTAAGTAATGTGAGTTCTCCAGGCACAACTGATGAGACTTCAACAAGTCTTAATCAGAATATGAATGATTTCATGATTGGTCCTCAACCTGTAAGGGTTCGAGTTGAAAATTCAGAGGAACTTTCATCATCAACACAGACTCAAGAAGTATAAATTGATAAATTAGAGAATGAAGAGAATTCTGAAGCAGCTCAACCTGCAAATGATAATCATGTCAATCCAGATGTTCAGCAAGAAGATTATGTTTCTTCTGATAATAAAGTGGACCAACAAACTTCTTCGAGTGTTGATGAATCTATCAACAACTCATCTGATGTCAATATTACAAATTTGCCTGAGACGACCCAAGTAGAAGATGTTCCAACTCACCGAATAAATTATGTGCATCATGTTGAAAATATTATTGGATCAATTGAGGGTGGAGTGAAAACAAGAATTCATTCGGGAACTATAAACATTTGTTTGTATTCGTGCTTCTTATCTCAACAGGAACCCAGAAATGTCACCATCGCTCTTCAAGATGCTAATTGGATTGAAGCGATGTAGGATGAACTTTTGTAGTTAAAGAAATTAAATGTTTGGCACTTGGTGGATTTGCCAGAAGGAAAGTATCCAATTGGTACTAAGTGGGTATTTAGGAACAAAAGAGATGATCGCGGGATTGTTGTGCGCAACAAAGCCAGATTGGATGTGCAAGGTTTTTATCAAGAAGAAGGGTTGGATTATGATGATGTTTTTGCACCTGTGGCAAGAATTGAAGCTATTAGAATTTTTCTAGCTTATGCTTTGTATATGAAATTCAAGGTATATCAAATGGATGTGAAGACCGCATTTTTATACGAGGTGGTTAAAGAGGAAGTTTATGTGAATCAACCACCATGATTTGAAGATCCTGAGCACCCGTTTCAAGTTTACAAGCTGGATAAAGCGCTTTATGGTTTGCATCAGGCACCTCGTGCTTGGTATGAAACTATATCCACGCATCTGGTTACAAATGGTTTTTCATGTGCAACAATTGACAAGACCTTGTTTTTGAAGAAGTTTGGAGATGATCTGTTGCTGATTCAAGTTTATGTGGATGATATTATCTATGGTTCGACGAATGAAATTTTGAATAGAGAATTCATAGGTGTCATGAAGCTGAAATTCGAAGTGAGTCTTATGGGTTGGATGCAGTTTTTCCTTGGTCTACAAGTAGCGCAATCAGAGTCGGGTATACTCATTCATCAGGCGAAGTATATCAACGACATCTTGACAAAGTTTAATATGAAAGACTATAAAGTTGCTTCTACTCATATTGCTCCACATGAACCTCTCTCTCTGGATCCAACCGGAGTTGAAGTTAATCAAAAGTATTACCGCTCCATGATCGGATCTCTTATGTACTTAACTGCGAGTTGACTAGACATCATGTTCGATGTATGCTTGTGTGCTAGATATCAAGCGTCTCCTCGAGAATCTCATGAGATTGTTGTCAAGAGGATTCTGCATTATCTGAAAGGCCGTGTCAATCTTGGTCTTTGGTACTCGTCAGAGTCTGATTTTAATCTGTATGCTTTTACTGACAGTGACTATGGAGGTTGTGGTTTAGATCGTAAATCTACAACTAGTGGATGTCAGTTTTTGGGGGAGCGATTGGTGTCATGGCAGTGCAAGAAACAAACGAACGTCTCCACATCAACTGTTGAAGCGGAATACACAGCTGCATCGAGCTGTTGTTCTCAAGTTATCTGGATTCAGCATCAACTCTTGGACTTTGTGATAAATTTTCTGGAAACACCAAATTTCTGTGATAATGAAGCCGTGTTGGGCATCATGAAGAATCCAATCCAACATTCCAAAACCAAACACATTGCGATCAGGTTACATTTCATTCGTGATTGTTTCGATAATGGCTTGACAAAGGTGGTCCACGTTGATACCTTATAGCATAAAGCCGATATTTTTACAAAAGCTTTTTCAACTATTCCGTTTAACTCTCTGGTTGAAATGTTGGGGATGATTTCTTTTTTAGGACATTTTTGTGTTAAAAATAAAATAAAAAAAATAATAAAAGTAGCAAATTTTTTGAAAAATAAAAAAATTATATATAAAATTGTTGAATAATGTCTGATTTTGATTGAAAGACCATGTTTGTTCCACAAAAAGATTTTTCGTTTAGTGTTTTCTTTTAGTAATAAAATTGTGTTGTGTTACTTAGGTTTAGTATTGTGTTATGTTTAATGTGTGATTTTATTTTGCAATAATTGTGTGTAGTTAAATAGAGTACATCACAATTTTAGGGGGAGAATAAAAGAAAATAAAATAAGTGATAATACTTTAGTTGTTTGTGAGAATTTGTGTTGAGTTGATATGATATTATGTTGATCCTGATAAAAGTTGAAAATGTGACTGATTGACGTGCATATAGGAAATGTTAGTATATTTGTGTGCTGAGCTTATGCATGAATTGGATATGATGGTGACATCGGTTACAATTATTGATGTGTCGGTAGGCTCTGCATGTAATAAAATAGGCGATATTTGTGTGACTAACTAAATTGCAATCTTTGTGTTTTACCCACATCGAATATCGGTTGTTTCATCATTCAAATGCTAGGTGCATCTAGACATGTCATGAGACCAGGATCTTGATGCGTTCTTAGCACAATTTGTTTGCTCTAGTGCCTATATCCGTCAAATATATAATCTAGAGTTAAACACCTCTTACACAGCTGATGGTTCTGGTGAAAATCTCGGATGGAAATCATGAAGTCAGTCTGTTTGCCCTTGATTCATTTTCTTAATTCATTGTATATCCTGATAATAGTTGGATACCCGCTACCCGGATCATCTGATTCTTTACAAATCTCAAATTCATATGAATCTATCTAATTCTCTGTCCATACACATATACTCATCTGAAGATTTCATGACTCCATATATATCATTCATCTCATTCACTTTCAGACCAAGACAATTGATTCTATACTTCAAATCCAATTGGATTATTTTTCTGTGCTAAGAATACTACCTTCATGCTGGTGATTGGATCATGATCTAGTGAAATCTTACATTGTGTCTTATTTCATTCCATCTCGATTGTAGGGTACACATTGTATTGATTAAATCTTACCTTAATCATCACACGATATCTGCTGAAATATGATGCATGAGTTTAAGTGGATAAACATACTGGCAATTGATGTTGAACTGTATATATCTTGATTTGACATGAAGTGTAATGAGACAGTGTGCATTTATGATTCTATGTCAATTTCAGTTCACCAAAAAGAGAAAAGAAAAAGATAAAATAAAGAAAAATATGATATTAAATAAGTGTTGTTCATTTGATGTGTTTTATAGTTCAGTATTGCAAATATAGGTAATCTTCTAGTTCTATATGTGTTATAGTGTGTTTAGTGTGTTTGTATCATAAAAGTCAAAGTATATTCTTATATTTTTGTTCATGTTTAATAGAAATTACTTTATGATATGTTTCTTGTGTGTTTTTGTGTTATATAGTGTTATAGTTGCAGTTTTGTATACATAAAATTTGTTCAAAAACATCTTGGAACAGGTCTTAATGATTTTAAGATCGGATTATTGATAAAAAGCTAAAAATTTCAATAAGTAAAAAGTTTTCGAACGAATAATATGTTCGAAATTTACTTAGTCCGAAATAGTTCTCAATCGAAAAGTCGGGTTCGAAATGTGTTTTCGTCCGAAATCTCTGAAGGTATATATATACATGTTTTTCGATCGAAATCTGTTTCACCGCCATTGTTGAGTTTTCGAGCTTGATTTTGAATTCATCCAAGTATCGTGTTTTCGTGCGAAATCTCCAAGGTGTTCGCGATTTGTTATGGCATTGAGTTTTTTTACATCGAGGTATGTTTTCTTTACCCATAGAGTAAGATAAGATAGATCCATGGACCTAGATTTGATAGTTTTTTATCCATCCGAAATCTTTATTGAATGGTCTGAAATCTTTGAGGAATGGATCGAAATTGTTTTCGGATGGAAATGAAGAGTCATAACTCTAATTTGTCCGAAAAAGATTTCGATCGAATCAGTTTTCGATCGAAATGGATTTTTGATAGTGGGTTTTCGTTCGAAATCTCTAGAGTTGAGTTTTTCTGAGAAATTATGTTTTCGTTCGAAAAGGTTTTTGAACAAGGAGTTTTCGACCGAAATCTTTTGAGTTGAAATTTTTATTAGTTTGAGTTTTCGATCGAAAAAGATATCGAGCAGGACTTTTCGTTCGAAATCTTTGGAGTTAGGAATTTTTTTTCAGAATTCTTTATGTTTGAATGTTGTGTTATGCAACTATGAATCGTTTGAAGTTTGACGCTCGACACAACATATGATCTTGTTTGACTTCAAGTACAAGGAAGTCTAGAGGATATGAAGAGATTGTTCGTTTCTTAAACAAGTCAAGGATCCTTACAGCAATATCTACTTAAGTTACTGTTAATGAAACACATATTCGTGAATTCTGGGATAACGTCGAATACAAGCATGTGAATAAAGATATCTGGATTGAAAGCACTGTTGGTGGAAAGAAAATCAAAGTTAATGAACAAGTTATCAGAGAGGTGTTGAATTTCAGAGACAATGTTAACTTTTCGTAGAGAATCAGCTACACTCGTATTTCACAGATTATACAGACTATGGGATATGAGGGTGATTTTCCAAGAAGACAAGTGACGAAGACCTTGCTAGAGAAACAATGGAGATATCTGGTTCATGTATTTAATGATTATTTGAGACTAAAATTTTAGTCTCCGATACTTCTCTATCAATACTTAATGGTTATCAGAGACTGATTTTGTCAGTCCCTAGTCAGTGACGAATACTTAGTCCTAAATAGTTAGATTAGTAACTGAAAATTAGTCCCCATTGTATGGCACATACAAAGACTAACAGTTAGTCTCTGTTACAAAACAATCAATCCTTAATTTGTCCCCCAGATACCACGTTATTTCAGTCCCGAATACATTTCTTTAGCGATTGCAAATCAGTCTCGGATACTATGATATTTCAATCCCTAATGTGTAACTTTAGGGACTGAAACTCAGTCCTCTATAAATGTCTATATTGTCCCGGATAAGTCTAGTTAGGTTCATAATTCCATATCAAATCAGTCTTCCATAAGATGTTTTAACGACTGAGGATTAGTCTCGATACGAAACGATTTCAGCCGTTAATATCCTTGTTGTCATGACTAAAAATTAGTCTCAGATACCATATTATTTTAGTCCCTAATTTGTATTTTTAAAGTCTGATAATCAATCTAAGATAACAGTTTTTTTCAGTCTCCAATATGTTACTTTAGGGTCTGAAAATCAATGTCTATTTTTTACTCTCTAATAACATGTCTCAATTACAATGTTTATCTTTTACAAACTGAAAAATAGTTTCCGATACAATATAATTCAGTCCCGAACATGTATTCACAATCCGTAACAAATTTCTTTAAGGAATGAAAAGCGGTTCCAATGCATGTGTTATATAACTGATTTATAGTTTTATATATTAAATTTCAGTCACTAAACAACAGTAAAAATGTAATATCATTAATAAATCTGTTGCTTTCCCAACACCTATCTTCCATCTTGATTGTATTGGTTTTCACCTTCCATAAACACTTTTTACGACTTCTTTCTTAAACTTGTGTTCTATAGCTATATCAGTGGTGGTTCCTTCAGAATTGGATTTATCCATGGCCTCCTTTTTATGCTAAAACATATTTTCCTAACATAACAAAAGAGAACATTTAAAATTAGTAGCAGCCCAAAATCAACAATTGAAAAAAATAATATTTAAAGTCAAAATGAGATGCTTGCATATTAAATACGTGAATGATCATTTAACCATCCTTCTTTCTCAGCTTTGAAATGCAAGTTGTACCACAGTTCTAAAAGGCGGCATTTGAGTCTCAGGATTTGTCTGTCATAATAAAAATTATAATAATGAATGTTGTACCTCGTGTCTTCAGCCAAAGAAACTGGAAAAAAGATGTCAGGAGAGCACATTTATTAAAACAACAACAAAATGTTGCCAATTCTACATCTGCAAGTGCAGATCTCAACAAAATGTTGCCATCCGTTGATTCACTATAAAGACAACCAACCTTGTAAAAATTATGAAAGCGGAAATCTAGGTACTTGATTGCTTGTTAATTGGAACTGAAACACTAAGATGGTCAGAAGGCCAACCAATGACTCAATTTAACTACTTTTATATCTGCAAATACCATATCAAAATTGCAAAACTTTTTGTTTATTAGTTATCAGGAGTATTTTTATTTGCTTTACAATAGTAGATTGCATAGATTGTTTAAAACTAATGCAAAAACTTAACCCAGATCATATTGTTGTAGAACCATGTTGTCGAACAGAAAAGAGCAAGAGACAACCAGTAAGCCACTAAAGTCCTATGCAAAGTTGCAACTGAAGACTCAAAGAATTCAGATGCAACTGTTGTTGAAAATAGTTGTAGTTGAAGCCAGAAAGGGCAGATGCGATTGTTAGTGTGTAGTACAAACAACAACTTAAGCTAAATGAAAGGATATTGGCGACTATTAACCAATATCGACCTATGAAACAGAAAACAAATAACTTTATTAACAGAAAAATAAAATACCTGTTGTAACTTGACTGCTTCCTGAAGGCAAGTTGGAAACTATATCAAACCAACTCTAACCATTAGGAGCCCATAGCATCCTAATGACACAATGAAGTACATAGGCAGTTGTTTTATAAACATAACAGAAACGAACATCAGTAGACAATAAAACAAGATCCAAAATATTATGAACCAGATGAAAACTCACACCAACCAAGTGTGACTCTGCGGAATCATTGCGATCTGCAATAAACTTATACATACAAGGGTTATAGCCACAAAAAATGTTATAACTTTTGTGATATGTTTCCTTTGATATTCACAGAAATTGGTAACCACACACTTGCAGTAATTCAGTCTGCAACATTATAACATAATATGTATTAATAATTTATAACTTTGCTTGGTGATGTGAAGGTAAAAAAATTTAATAATTTTGCTTATGATCATGATAAATCAAGATATTTGGGTCGCTTTGATGCAAATACACAAGTATTAAAAACAATTCCAGAAACACTCAAAAACAGCTCACTGATTTATCAGATCTCAATAAGCAGATTAGAGGTTTTAATAAGCAATCCCAAACAACATTCCCTGAGTAGTGATATATATGTAATTAAGCACATGTCAATAAGATTAGAACATGAAAATTGGAATGATAATTAACACTTACCGAAGATTGGCTCTTACTCATGGACTCTTTGGTATCTGCAGTTTCGTATGCAAAAGAAATCTTGTTTTGTTCAGATTCTGCAATTGGATATTTCCACCTGCTGATCCATTTTTCCATCCAAGTTCTCAATCCTCTGTGTCAAATGTTTCTTGGCTGCCTCATTATAGGGGGGGAAATTAACGATGTAAGAAAAACATGATTTTAAATGCAACGCTGAAGAACTACTAAGAAACAGAATTGAGAATGATGTCTAATTAATAAAGAAAAAAATTTGATTAAGGTTTATGCCACAGGATCTGCAAATATGATCATGTTCAATGATGATAGTAATACTCCTCTTTAACTATATGCATATGTATATGTATGTCATGCGTACAAACATATACACATGTATCCAACTATCCATAACCCACGGCACCCATTGCAGCAGCTGGTACCACTAAAGATGTTACATTACATGCATCAACATTAAGTTTGTAATCAAAGAAATCAAATTGGGTTTTATCAACAAGCAACATTAAGCATATAACACATATAGACAAATTCAAATGTAAACATATAAAACGCATAACGATATCAATCATGAAGCAGCCACTTGAAATTCATTAAAAACGTATGCCAAGGCTGAGAGGACATACCGCCAGTACCACCATTCATAACAGTGATCTGCCTTGAAGAAGCCAGCTGACAAACTTCCATAGCTAGTCTACGAACCTGGAAATGTTATTAGTAGGATGAAAGACGATAAAGAGATACTTGTAAACCTAGAAACTAGACAGTTGGTTTAACTTAGCTGTGTTGAAGTTACTACAAGTATACATTATGGAAATAAACAAAAACAGATCACTAGTTTTCCAGTCTAGTCTGATTCCAAAGCTCTGTTTATGGAAGAAAGACAACAGAATAAGGGTCATAGCATGTCTAAGTCTGCCTAAAAAGGTAATTTAATCATACAATTAGTATATATGCCTAGCTGTTTTTATGTGATAAACTCAATTTAGACCAAGTAATGAAGTATTAACTACTAAAGTAGTACCTGTGCAGCAATTGCATCTGCATAATCACCTTCACCTCCATCCCCCTGGTTTTGTTCATATCCTTTCACCAAAGCCTGCTAAATTCAAAAACCAAAGCATTAGCTTCTATAATTAAGTAAAATAGGACAATTAATGGTTATCAATTCTTATTGTTTTTGTTCAAACCTAAATCATTGCTTGTGATTTTATCTTTTGTTGAGAACTTTGCCTGAAGTTAGCCCAATACATCAGAGAGTTTACCATTTTTCCACATCAACGTACCGGTGTACCCTAAAAACGCAACTCATACATCATTTCAATATATGTTTTTCAAACAGATACGAATTAGGGCTGCGAAAGATCTATGTATGAAAAGAGAAGAGGTGTAAGAGAAAAAGCGAAACCTGCTCCGACTAAGATGATGATCTTAGAAAATCCCATTCCCGCTTTCATCGCCATGACTGCGATTGAAAATTTGCAGAAACAAATAAATCGACGCCTTCGTTTCTGGGCTGAAGACAGGAGAGAGATTTGATCCAAAAGCGATTATTAGTTGAACTCCGTAAGTGTGAAACGGCGACGTTTAGTCATCGCTCGCTCTTCTTCTCCGCTTTCTGCGATAGGGTTTTCTTCTCAACCAGAGCTGGAGATAGCTTAAGTATTTTACATAAAACATCCATCCCCATAGCAATTTTTGGGAGGGGAAGCGGGAAAATGACCAATTTTAGATTTTTAGGTAGGGAAATGTTGAAATTATTGGGAGGGAGATTGTGGCGGGAATGGTTGAGGAACTTAAAATTTTACTGAATTTTTATAATATACAACAATGTAGTATTTTAATTATATAAAAGTTATATATCATACCTAATTATTAATATTAATATAACCAATTTTACTAATTTTTTTTTATTTTATCATGATAAAAAATGTAATTTTATTTGTTAAAAGATTACAATAGTATTTCTAATTTTTATATATAATGTTTGATAATTATTTTTTATTATGATTGACCGGTTTTAACTATGATCAACCATTTTGACTATGTTTTATAATGATTTTCTTGATCGAGTAAATTTGACTTTGGTTGACCAATATATCGATTTGGCCTACATTACTATGTTTGATCGTGAATAACTCTAATTGACTTATTAAGTTTGACCTACAATGGTCATGTAAATGACACATTGGGTCGTAATGAGTTATAATTGGTTATTTATTAAAAAAGTTTTGTTTGACTTTGGTTGATGAAAATAGGTCGTTATGAGTTATAATTAGTATTACATCTCTTGGTGAATTATATTGAGTCTTAAGAACTATAACAGCTCTTAGTGCCCTAATTGATCATTAGTCACTTAAATCAACCATCAATGGCCCTAATTGTTAATTAATAACTTTAATTGACCATCATTAACCCTAATTAACCAATAATAACCAACATTTATCATGAATAACCCTAATAACCAACTTTAATTGACCACCAACGATACTAATTGATCAACGACCTTAAACGATCTTGAAGGATCATCAATGACTCTAATTGTTCATCATTGACTCTATATGATCATCAACGACCCTGATTAACCATCAATGTCTGTAATTAACTACCATTGACCCTAATTGACCTATAATGCTCTAATTGTTTATTAATAGCCCTAAAATGACCATCTACAATCTTATTTGGCTATCAGTGAATCTAATTAACCTTAATTGACCATGAATGGCTCTAGTTTATCATGAATGAACCAAATTAACCACTAATGACTCTAATTGATCATCATTCACCATAAATTGATTATTAATTATCATATATAACCTTACTTGACTATCAGTCTTTAATATATTTCCTCGAAGTGGTAGAAATTAGAACGTACATCGACTATTGGAGTCTAAATATTGGCGACTATTAACCAATATCGACCTAACTGCCCTACTTGTCTCTAATTGGAACTAATTGACCAAAATACCCCGAGTTAATCCTAATTGTCTCTAGTTGACCAATATTGATCCTCATTGGTCATCTTTGACTAATATTGATACTAATTCCCCATATTATATTTTAATTGGTGACCATTATCCAATATATTGACATTAATTAACCAATATTAACCCCTATTAATCATCATTGATCAATATTGAGGCCATTTGACTCCAATTCCTCATGTTTGATCCTAACTGAACTTTATTGATCAATATTGGTCATAAGTCACTGTGAATGATAGTATATGACAATAATTGCCCATAAATCACCCAATACACCCCTATTGAACATTACTAACCAGTATTGACGCCAATTCACCGTAATTTTACCATCATTGACCATGCCCAATATTGGTCCTAATCGACTATCATTGGTACTAATGTATAAGATTTGATAAATTACGTCAACGAGGAACCAAAATTGACTGTGTTTGACCAAGTTTAAATTTGATAAACCAAGATTGACCTAAAAACTGATAGTTTTAAATATGTATTTCTTGACCTTGTGATGGATTTTGCTATAAATTTTATTACATTTTTTTATTTATTCTTATAAAATTATTTGTCTCTCGATTTTGCTACTGTTTTATTAAAATTATTTATTTACTATTTAAATATTTATTTATTGTCTCCGCTACATATTGTGACACAAATTTTAATTAAATTATTTTTAATTATTTATTTTCTTAATTTTGTCATGGATTATGCGACGGATTTTATTAAATCATTTTTTTTCAATATTTATTTTCTCAATTCTCAATGTTGCTACCAATTCTGCTACTAAATTTATTAAATTATTTTCAGTTATGCATTACCTATAATAATAGATACAATGTGATTGTAGCTGAGTGTTTACACAACTAAATTCATCCAGTCATAAAAAATATAATATTTTTACACAACTAAATCTAGGCATAGTCTGTATTTAAAGTACTTCAATTTTAGAGAGGGCTTTTCAGCCTCTTATTCTTCTTTTATAACGGTTGAATTGACGATGACGTATGAGAGATTAAATATCAGTCTCTAATCTTAGTCTCCGATATTGTTTGTTTCAAGAATAGTGAGGACTGATTCTGACTCTATAAAATATTTCCTTAAAATTGGTGAACTATTTCGATTATTAGAGACTGAATATCAGTCTCTAGTTCTTTCATCTATATAACACGTCGGAGACTAAATATCAGTTCCGAATAAGGTTACGAAAAAAGATATTTGACACTAATTTTCAGCCTCCGATACCTCTTATTAAATGGTAGAATTAGAGTAACATAATTGGAGACTGAAAATTAGTCACTTAGCATTTCCTATACCAAAAGGCGATCGAGACTGATTATCAGTCCCTAATTAGGTCTGTATTGAAAATATTAAGAAATGATATTCAGTCCCTAATACATTCCCTCTGTATTAGAGACTGAAGATTAGTCTCCAACACATTTGCGCCATTACTCATTATACATGGAATATTGTTGGGACTGAAATTCAGTAGCCAATAAGTTTCCCTCCAAAAAACATTACGACACACATATTTGCGACTGAAATTTAGTCTCAAATAAGGGGCCTAAATATTAGCGACTGATTATTAGTTGTAAAATATGGTGGGGAAAAATTAGTCTCAAACACCATCAGCAACAGAAAAATCAGTCCCAGATACTACATATGTGGGACTGATAAATCAGTCCCTGAGACTTTAGTCCCTAATGATCACTTTTTTTGTAGTGATTTATCAAAAGGATTGAGAATATCTCTATGATACTAAGGTGACGCTTATTCGTAGTGATAACGGCACGGAGTTCAAAAATGGTCTAATAAATTCGTTTTGTGCAGAAAAGGGAATAACGCAACAGTTTAGTGCTGCAAGGACTCCTCAACAAAATGGAGTTGCTGAAAGGAAAAACCGTACTCTTATTGAAGCAGCAAGAACAATGCTGGTTGATTCTCGTCTTCCGATTATTTTCTAGGCAGAAGCATTCAATATAGCTTGCTACGTGTTGAACAGAGTCGTATTGGTTAAACAACATGAAAAGACTCCATATGAGCTGTTATTCAAAAGGAAACCTTATGTAAAGTTTTTCATAACTTTTGGGTGTTCGTGCACTCTTTTGAATACCTCAGATTCTTTGTCGAAATTCGCAGCTGTTGGCGATTAATGTTATTCTTTGGGCTACTCATCTTATCAGAAAGCATTTCAGGTTTATAACAAGAGAACGAAGATAGTTCAGGAATCATACTATGTTGAATGGCAAAAGTCTACAACTCCTCATGATCAGAATGGACCGGATTGGTTCTTTGATGCGGATGTTATCTTCAAAACTTTTGATAAGAAATTTTCAGAAGTTTTAAGTAATGTGAGATCTTCAGGCATAGCTGATGAGACTTCAACAAGTCTTAATCAGAATATGAATGATTTCATGATTGGTCCTCAACCTATAAGGGTTCAAGTTGAAAATTCAGAGGAACTTTCATCATCAACACAGACTTAAGAAGTATAAATTGATAATTTGGAGAATGAAGAGAATTCTGAAGCAGCTCAACCCGCAAATGATAATCATGTCAATCCAGATGTTCAGCAAGAAGATTATGTTTCTTCTGATAATTAAGTCGACCAACAAACTTCTTCGAGTGTTGATGAATCTATCAACAACTCATCTGATATAAATATTACAAATTTTCCTCAGACGACCCAAGTAGAAGATGTTCCAACTCACCGAATAAATTATGTGCATCCTGTTGAAAATATTATTGGATCAATTGAGGAAGGAGTGAAAACAAGAAGTCAATCAGGAACTATAAACATTTGTTTGTATTCGTGCTTCTTATCTTAAGAGGAACCCAAAAATGTCACCATCGCTCTTCAAGATGCTAATTGGATTGAAGCGATGCAGGATGAACTTTTGTAGTTAAAGAAATTAAATGTTTGGCACTTGGTGGATGTGCCAGAAGGAAAGTATCCAATTGGTACTAAGTGGGTATTTAGGAACAAAAGAGATGATCGCAGGATTATTGTGCGCAACAAAGCCAGATTGGTTGTGCAAGGTTTTTATCAAGAAGAAGGGTTGGATTATGATGATGTTTTTTCAACTGTGGCTAGAGTTGAAGCTACTAGAATTTTTCTAGCTTATGCTTCGTATATGAAATTCAAGGTATATCAAATGGATATGAAGACCGCATTTTTATACGAGG
The DNA here is from genome assembly GCA_023525975.1 of Smallanthus sonchifolius. NCBI lineage: Eukaryota > Viridiplantae > Streptophyta > Magnoliopsida > Asterales > Asteraceae > Smallanthus > Smallanthus sonchifolius. The sequence continues at coordinate 53,276,924 of CM042033.1, read as the reverse complement.
TGGTTAAAGAGAAAGTTTATGTGAATCAACCACCAGGATTTGATGATCCTGAGCACCCGTTTCAAGTTTACAAGCTGGATAAAGCGCTTTATGGTTTGCATCAGGCACCTCGTGCTTGGTATGAAACTCTATCCATGCATCTGGTTGCAAATGGTTTTTCACGTGCAACAATTGACAAGACCTTGTTTTTGAAGAAGTTTGGAGATGATCTATTGATGGTTCAAGTTTATGTGGATGATATTATCTATGGTTTGACGATTGAAAATTTGAATAGAGAATTCGTAGGTGTCATGAAGCTGAAATTCGAAGTGAGTCTTATGGGTCGGATGCAGTTTTTCCTTGGCCTACAAGTAGAGCAATCAGAGTCGGGTATACTCATTCATCAGGCGAAGTATATCAATGACATCTTGACAAAGTTTAATATGAAAGACTATAAAGCTGCTTCTACTCCTATTGCTCCACATGAACCTCTCTCTCTGGATCCAACCGGAGTTGAAGTTAATCAAAAGTATTACCGCTCCATGATCGGATCTCTTATGTACTTAACTGCGAGTTGACTAGAGATCATGTTCGATGTATGCTCGTGTGCTAGATATCAAGCGTCACCTCGAGAATCTCATAAGATTGCTGTCAAGCGGATTCTACGTTATTTGAAAGGCCGTGTCAATCTTGGTCTTTGGTACTCGTCAGAACAATCAATGTAGGTCCTGAGCAGATCCGCAAACACAGATCTGCGGAGAAATCTTCAAACAGCCTGGATCAAGAGGCAAAATCTCTGTATCCGGTATCCCTCTCGAATCAGAAAAAAGGTAGAGATGGGTGCGGGAATCACATACATGAACATAAATATATAAAAGTGAAAAGAACAAATAATTGAAAGCATAATTCTTTCATTGATATGAAAATGATAAAGCTCCTCACACACTCACAATTAGTCTCACCCCAGGGTGAGCTCCCCCTGGGGTGGTGATTCCCTCTACAGACACACACTCCTCCTATGAGGTATTCTACTATATATAGGAGGCCAAGCACATGCGCCTTGTTTTCCAAGCCACCACCCAAGATGCCTGAAAAACAGGTATCGAAACTACATAGTTTCGATTGAAACAATGTTCAACCGAAACTAGTAGTTTCGATTGAACAAATGTTCAACTGAAACTAGTAGTTTCGATAATGTAGTTTTGATTGACAGTATCAGTCTCAAAATTATACCCAACAATCTCCCCCTAGACTGATGCTATAAATTCTTGTCCGACTCTGTCTTTCGTCTTCATAGATTGACTGATGATCCAATGCCTTTCGTTGTGATTCTCCCCCTTAAGTGTAGACCCTACTATCTTGTAGGCAATTGATAAAGGTTTGAATCCCAAGTATTTAGCAGTAAATAACCATCTTTTTACAAAGATTCTTCACATTCTCGAACACTTGATCAACTTGTGCCTTCTCTCCCCCTAAAAAAAGGTCAATTTTAAGCGGAGGCTCACTTTGTCTTGCATCTTCATAACTCTACTGATAATCTGAAGCTTTTCGTGGTGATTCTCCCCCCTGAAGTGTAGAATCTCCTATTTCTAGGCAAAAGATAAGGGATCGAATCACCATGTAATCAACAACCAATGATCCAGTTCGTCACAAATAAGCTTGACTTTGCTACCCACTGCTCAAACTTGAACTTTAAATACAGGAATTACGGCTGGCTCAGGCAGAACATCATGTATATTGCCGAAGAAACGAAATTTTCAAAAACCCGAAAATGTTGTCTCCAACTTTTTAGCCAAAACTCCCCTCCATCTATGCAATATCCTGTGAAAAAAATTATCCAAGAAATTTTCCAAAATACTCTTTTTTTTTAATATCATGGAGAGTACTTTGACAGTTCTGCCTGTAGATTCGATAGGCTATACTTCAGTCGAAATAAGGCTAGTTTCGGTAGAGACAATACCGAAACAAGAAGATTCGATATGGAGATTCTTCAACCAAAACTAGTAGTTTCTATGGGAGATTCTTCAACCGAAACTAGTAGTTTCGATACCCTCTAGTTTTGATAGCCTAGTTTCGATAGCCTAGTTTTGATGTTTTCTACTTCTAATTTAGGGCTTCAACAGTAGTTTCGATAGAACATGTTCAGCCGCCACCTAGTTTCGACCAAAATCTTCAGCCTCCAACTAGTTTCGATAGAACATATTCAGCCTTCAGCTACATCGATACCCCCAATCCAGGTCTGAAAAATGCTTCAGAAAGCCTTACTTCTTCAGTTTTTGACAGTGTGAATGTAGAACAGCAGTCACGAACCTGCTACACATCGATTTCTTCATATTTAACGTCTCAATGGCGGGTTTTTCTTGATTTTGGAGCAGAATCAAGAGCAATAAAGAGCCACCATGGCTCTGATACTGTAACACCCTATGCAAATCCCACATCGGCCGTGCACAGGAGAGATCCTTGGTTCATAAGGAATGTCCTGCCTCTTTTTGGGGCTTAATGTAGTGGATGAGAGGAGAACTCCCCAGTTAAGCGTGCTCGGGTGGGAGTAATCCAGGGATGGGTGACCACCCGGGAAGTTTTCACCCGGGCAACCAAAAACAAATCCGTGAGCTCTTAGGGGGGCAAAGCGGACAATATTGTTGGTACGCGAGGCCGGATGTTACAAATGGTATCAGAGCCACTCTTGTGCCGTTAGGGATGGTGGGGCAAACCTCAGCGATCACGGTTGAGTCCCCGGGGTGTTAAGGAGGACACCTTAGGCAAATCCCACATCCTTGAATTGGATGGTGGGGCAAACCTCATCGAGGACGATGAGTCCAAAAAGGGGGGGTGATTGTAACACCCTAAGTAAATCCCACATCGGCCGTGCACAGGAGAGATCCTTGGTTCATAAGGAATGTCCTGCCTCTTAAATCAACAACGCGTTTTGGGGCTTAATGTAGTGGATGAGAGGAGAACTCCACAGTTAAGCGTGCTCGAGTGGGAGTAATCCAGGGATGGGTGACTCTACGGGAAGTTTTCACCCGGGCAACCAAAAACAAATCCGTGAGCTCTTAGGGGGGCAAAACGGACAATATTGTTAGTACGAGAGGCCGGATGTTACAGATACCACTTGTAGGTCCTGAGCAGATCCGCAAACACAGATATGCGGAGAAATCTTCAAACAGCCCGGATCAAGAGGCGGAATCTCTTGATCCGGTATCACTCTCGAATTAGAAAAAGGGTAGCGACGGGTGTGGGAATCAATACACGAACATAAATATATAAAAGTTAAAAGAACAGATAATTGAAAGCATAAAACATGTGATTCTTTCATTGATATGAAAATGATAAAGCTCCTCACACACTCACAATTAGTCTCACCCCAGGGTGAGCTCCCCCTGGGGTGGTGATTCCCTCTACAGACGCACACTCCTCCTATGAGGTATTATACTATATATAGGAGGCCAAGCACATGCGCCTTGTTTTCCAAGCCACCGCCCAAACAGGCCTGAAAAACAGGTATCGAAACTACATAATTTTGATTGAAACAATGTTCAACCGAAACTAGTAGTTTCGATTGAACAAATGTTCAACCGAAACTAGTAGTTTTGATACTGTAGTTTCGATTGACAGCATCAGTCTCAAAATTATACCCAACAATCAAAAGAAACCATAAAAATATATGTTAAGGTTAAAAAGGCTAATCCGTTAACTCGATTTTTTCTTGAAATCACCGTGTCCCCGATAACGGCGCCAAAAACTTGATGTGTCGTTTTTAATATATAAAAATATAATATATTTTTATGATGGTTTTACGAGATCAGGTTTTAAGTTTATAAAATGATAATTACTTTAACTTAAAAACACACACAATAGGCAAGTGTACTATCGCAGCGTAATATAGTTCAGGTAAGAACCATGTATCGAACCAATGGACACAGTCGAGTTCTAGTACTCAACTTTTATTATCATTTAGCCGGATCAATTAGTGAGTGGGTTTTGTGTGCTTGTGAAGCCAAATAGTAAATGACAGAAAAGTAAATGACGGTAAAGTAAATAGCATAAAAATAAAAAGTGCGTGATTTGTGTAACAGAAATGTAATGAACAGAATAGTAAATGGCAGAAAAGTAAATATTTTGGAAATGATCAGGCCACGAAGAGTATTGCTTCGGGCTTCGAATCAGCTTGGTACATGATAATGTTAAGTTGACTAATCCAGTGATATGACTACTACAAACTTGTGACCCGGGTCACCGCTACAGCCTCGTCCTCACGACATTTGATTCACGAATTAAAATCTTTAAATTAAAATAGTAGTGCCTCCCATTAGGGACAACAATTACCCTCAACCATTCGAATGGTCATCTCTGGGTTGGTTTAAGACATCGAACGTAAATGCTTTGTATTAAAGTTAAATAGGTGATTATACTTTGTTCACCGGGAGGCGGTGTAACAATGGGACCGAGTATAAAAACGTACCGTTCCCAACATGAGTTCACCAATTCTTGGTCGCATAATAAGTTTGTATAAAGACGTACGACCTTACTAATGTTAACCAAGCCTTGGCTTATCAATCTCTGCTTGTATAAAGACGTGCAAGCTTCAAAGGAAGTTTGATTAAAAAGGTTTTACGATCTTACACTTTAAAATCAAGAACACTCACAAATATAAAGATGGATTTAGACAATAATAAAAGCCCACCAAATGGTGGTTTTAAGAACAAATAATTAAAGACATAAACATACCACTAGATTAATACGTCAAACATTAACATGCACCAAACATCATCTTCACCCTAGCAATACAAAGAGTTTAGCCACGAATGGCCATACTAACTAGCTTAACCCTGAGTTTCGTAGGCTCCCCTATTGCGGATAAAGAGGAGGAGCCTCTCTACTCTCTACTCTAGACTACAGAAACAGACTTTCTTTAGCTCTGGTTAGGTGTGTATGGTATATGGAATGAAGAACTCAAGCCACCTATTTATAGGCCTCAAAATGAGCAATACACAGCCGTGCATTGGATTGCACGGGCGTGCAAACACCTCGGGAATCAAACAGGGTACAATTGGCAGTGTACTAGAGCCTTGGGGAGCAAGATAGGGTTTGCATGGCCGTGCATGGCATTGCACGGCCGTGCATTGCCCTACTGCTCCCCAGTTTCGTCTTTTAGCTGCTTGTTGACTTCTTGTTGTCCAATTTTGACTTCTTGGCGGTCAAAGCTCGGGAATGATCTTCCAAAAGGCTTGATTTCTTGGTGTTTTTGACTGGTTTCATCTTTGTTTATCTCAGGACACCTAATAACCTGCAATTATGAAATATTAACATTTTAAGTATCAATTGCAAGGTTATTAATCAATTAGTACCATAATATGGGGATTATTATGCATGCAAAACATGAATAATTTAGGACATATCAACCAGATTAGTTGTTTGATATAGATTCCTTCTCTCAAGTATTTGAGCCTCACATCTTCTCAAATATGGAGTCGTCACAAGAAAAAGCCAGCTCATCGAAAGATGACTATAGAATGGGATTCAATGGTCCTTCTATAAGGTTCAAAATACCTTCCATTGATCCTCCTTCTGTAGCAGATGCCATTGAAGCAAGTGAAGTCAGAGCAAGTAGCTCCAATGTCATAAGTAGCAGCACATTAGAACCTGACAACACAACTGTCATAATTGATCAATCTGTTGCTGACATAGTGGTACCTGCTACAGATGAAGGCACTACTTCTAATAATTTTGAAGACAGTTCTGCAAATGACACTGAAGAAGCTCCTGAACAACACCACAACAATCTTGACCAAGATCTACAACTTGATGTTGTCCCTGCTCAAAGAATCAACAAACAACATCCTCTAGAAAATGTCATTGGATTAGTTCAACAAGGGGTTCAAACAAGAAGAAAAACCCATGAAGCCAATGTATGCCTCTACTCCTGCTTCTTATCTCAAGTTGAACCAAAGAAAGTAGATGAAGCCTTGCAACACAGCAGTTGGATTGAGGCAATGCAAGAAGAACTTATGCAGTTTCAGAGGCAAGAGGTGTGGAAACTTGTTGACTTACCACCAGGTTAAACTGCTATAGGCACAAGATGGGTGTTCCGAAACAAAGAAGACGAGAGAGGGATTGTGATCAAGAACAAAGCTAGACTTGTAGCTTAGGGCTACACCCTAGAAGAAGGCATTGATTATGATGAAGTTTTTGCACCTGTTTCCAGGTTGGAGGCAATCAGAATATTTCTTGCTCATGTTGCATCCAAGAAATTCACTGTATATCAGATGGATGTAAAGAGTGCATTTCTTTATGGGAATATTGGTGAAGAAGTTTATGTTCATCAACCTCCTGGCTTTGTTAATCCTCTACATCCTGACAGAGTGTTCAAACTGGACAAAGCTTTATATGGGTTACATCAGGCTCCAAGAGCTTGGTATGAGACATTGTCTGGGTATCTACTCATCAACAATTTCAGAAAGGGAGCAATTGATCAGACTTTGTTTATCAAAGATGAAGGGGGAGAGATTCTACTGGTACAAATTTATGTAGATGATATCACCTTTGGATCAACAAAGAAGAAATTATGCAAGGACTTTGAAACCCTCATGCACTTAAAGTTTGAAATGAGTTCAATAGGTGAACTAAATTTATTTTTGGGTCTCCAAGTCAAACAAGTTCAAAATGGGATCTTCATAAGTCAATCCAAATATGTCAAGAGCATCATAGAAAGATTCAAGATGGTTGATTGCACTGCTACAAGGACCCCAATTCAAGTGAATTATCAATTTTCTCCAGATAAAAAGGGTCAAGATACTGATCAACATCAATACAGAGCAATGATTGGATCACTTATGTATCTAACTGCATCAAGACTAGATATCATGTTTGCAGTATGTCTATGTGCAAGATTTCAAGCAGCTCCAAAGTCATCACATCTCCAAGCTGTCAAGAGAATTTTTAGATACCTTAAAGGAGCTCCAAAGCTTGGACTATGGTATCCCAAAAATGAAAAGTTTAATTTGTATGCATATACTGACAGTGACTATGGAGGATGCAACTTGGACAAAAAGTCCACATAAGGAGGATGCCAATTTTTGGGAGGAAGACTCATGTCTTGGCAATGCAAGAAGCAAACATGTGTGTCCACATCAACAGCAGAAGCAGAATACATTGTAGCTTCAAGTGATATGGATTTAAAATCAGATGCTGGACTATGGAGTGACCTTCATGGCAACTCCTATTCACATTGACAACAAGAGTGCTATATCAATCACTAACAATCCTATGCAACACTCCAAGACAAAACACATTGATATCAGGTATCACTTCATTAGAGATCAAGCTGAGAAAAGGAGAATTATTTTAACCAAAGTTTATACCAATGAGCAATATGCTGACTTATTCACTAAAGCCTTTGATGAAGCTAGATTTAAATATCTTGTTGAATCCATTGGTATGATGAACTTTGAATAAAATCCTTCTCTAAAATAAAACTAAATAATTGTGTGTTTGTTTTTCTTGTTGTTTTTGATGAAGTCCTTTTTGAAAATCCAAAAATAATTTTTGTCATTTTGATAACTTTATCTGTCAGTAGTAAACATTTTTGCTACTGATAGGTTTAGTCATCAGCAACAAATGCCTTTGCTACTGATTACTTTATGCCATCCATAGGAACAATTCTGCTGTGGATAGCTTTAAGGCAATCATCAGCAATACCTTTGTTGTGGACCATTATATCAATCAGCAGCAACTAAGTTTGCTGTTGATAGACATAACCATCAGCAACAACCAACTTTGTTGTAGATGGGTAAAAATAGTTCAAATTAACTTTTAACCACTGTAAAATTTTTACTGTCAGTCTTACACCATGACTGCTACAGTACAATTACAACTGTAAAACAATAAAATAGTTATGGTACTGTAGACACAGTACCTACGTTACTCTTCTTGTATGGTATAAGTGACCATTGCTCAAACCCTTTAACCGTTCCGTTATAACAAAATCAAATTCCCTCCTTCACCTCTCCACATTCAATTCTGACCTAACTTTGCTCTTTCACTACCGCATTCTCGCATTCAAAGGTATTCTCTCCATAACCAACTTTCAAAAACTCTCGATTCCCTCTATTCATCACCAAAAATGGCCAACCCTGACATCGAAAACCATGATGACAAATTCTCAACCTACCACAATCTGGTGGCATACCTAGTGAAAGGGAAGAAATCAGAAGGCTTTGACGATATGATCGACTTCTTGTGTCGATCAAAGATACACTTTGCTCTCACAGTCAACCCCACCATCTACATATCCCACATGGAGGATTTCTGGAACTCCGCCTCCTACTCCACTGAACAGGGGATCCCACAAATCAAAGCCAAAGTTGATGGCAAGGATATCATCATCACTGAAGCAACAATCAGAAAGTACCTCAAGCTTCAGGATGAAGGTGGCACCAACTCTTACTCCCAAGTTGACTACATGAATACATTTGTGACTATTGGGTACACTGGCAATTAGAAGGAGTACACTATAGAGAAGGCTCTACTTGGTCCACCATGGAAGTATCTATGCCACACTCTCCTTTAATGCATATATCAAAAGAGAAGTGGCTGGCATTAATTATCTTCTGGACTTGCATCTGCAGTCCATGGTCTGGTAAATGCCCTGAACTTCAACTTTTCTCACCTGATTTTTTAAGGTTTGAGATATAACCTTTAGGAAGGGGCAAAACAAGCTTTTTACATGTACCCTATATTCTCGCAACATATTTTCAATGATGAACTAAAGGATTTATCCAAAACTGCAAGAATCTACATGATTGGATCCTAACATTTTCAAAAGCATGAGAACTGTTTCAGAAAAGTTCTCAGGGGTTAATGTTCCATTGTTATCTACAATGCTGAACATGTACAATACCCAGGGTGACAGTTCAGCAGTCCCAGCTGATACTGATCCCACACCCTCCACTTCACAGCCTGAAAATACAACCTCTTTTATCCTTGATCGAACCCTTGTTCAACCTACTGAGGGTGTACAAGTACAACAAATAGTCACCCATGGACTTCTTGCCCAACTGGAACACATGGCCCCAATTGAGGTTAGTTATACAAGGAAGAAAAAGAAGAGCAAAAAGAATCCTTCTATTCTTGGCTCAAAGACCCAATCCCAACCTAAAAGCCCTCATTCAGAGTCACAACACTCTGATGAGAATATTAAAAGGGATAGCCACATTACTAGGGAAACTTCCTTGGAAGGTTCGCTATTAGGAACATGACTACATCCCAAGTCCATAGTCATGCCCATCTCTGAGCCTATACCTCTTCCTTCTGAGAACTTAAGTACAAAGGCACCTGGTCAAGATGATGTGTCTTCTCCAAACACCACTACCAGGAAGTCAGGAAATGATGCTCATTATTAAGTCCTTTTTAATGGAAGGTGGATGAATAGCATTGGAAGAATCATCAAGCTCATCTGAGTAATCTTCTTCTTCTCAAGATGACCTTAGCACAAGAATGAAAATCATCAAGGCATCTTGGGAATCTCAGTTCCCTGATGAAGAAGAAGATGCTCCTCCCTTATCCATTCCACAAATTGCCAATGAAGCCTATGTTGAGGTCTCAATAGCAACTCACTCAACTGCTATTTTGGTCAATGAAGCAGAAGCTGAGGCATCCACATAAGACAAAGGGAAGGGAATTATGACAAAAGAAAAAGAGAGAAGGATAGAAGAAGAGAAGAGGGAAAAGAAAAGAAGAAGAAGAGAAAGAGAGGAGGAAAAGATGAAGCAAATAAAGAAGGATCAAGAGAGAAAAGCTGCCACACTCTTTAGAGAGCAGCAGATCAGCAAAGTTGCAAGGTCTCTTAACTCCTCAAAGATACAAGTTCCTGTGGACTCTCAAATTAATGAGGATGAAGCTTTGGCACTCAGGCTACAGGAACAGTTTAAAAAAGAAGATGAAGATAGATAGAAACAGAAGGCAAAAGAGGCCAAATTCAGAATAAAGGACTCCCAACAGGCCAAAGAGATGAGGAGTGAATGGATAGAAGCCCTAACTAATCAAGGTGAGGATGGAGACTACCTTGAGAAGTTATCAAATAAAGAGCTCTACAGAGCATATATGGGCCAAAGTGGTAAATTAGCCAAGAAGAAGAGGGCTGAAGAAGAAGAAAAGCAAGGGAGAAGTCTAGGAAAGTCATTGCCTTAAACAAAAGAACTCATGAATAGAGAAAGGTTATGTTTGACTTTCTCAAGGCAAGAGGTGAGAGTGGAAAAAGGTTGGGTCCAATGAGTTTTATGAACCTTCAATCCCTCTACAGATAAGTTAAAAAGGAAGAAGAGGATAGGCTCAAGAAGACAAATCAAATCAAGAGGGGCAGTGATACTGAAGAAGAAAGAAGCCCAAAACCGAATCCTTGGAACATCCTACTCCTTCCCTACAACTTCCATCTTCAAGAATTCCCTCCACCACTCCCATAGTGTCCAAAGCTTCTCACCCAGCTCCCTCTCAACCACAGTCTCCTCTTAAGAGACCAAAGCATCCTACTATCCCTTTTGACTCAAGAAAGATTATTCTATGGTTCTACAGTGAACAATATGGGTGGTATGAAGTATTCATAGGAGAGAAAGACAAGAAAAGATCAATTTATGTGTCTGTTGATGAGGTCATGCAACTACCTGATACAGATCTATAAAGAATTCTTGAGCTAGGTGAAGAGGAAGTCCCAGACAATGATAGTGGGAAACATCTCTTGCTAGTGATAAAACGTCATTTTAATCCTAGCAAAGAGGTTGTTATTAATGCCAAACCTCTTCAATCCTACTATCCTCTTGTCAATTGGTCCTACAATGCTGATAAAGATGAGTACACTATCACAGATGTCAAAGGACATAAGATTAGGGGTCCTAGAAATGCTTTCCTTAATATGCCAAGAAGGGACATCCAATCCTTCTCTGAACTTCCTTTAGACAATCCCAGCAAGGATCCTAGGGGATATGAGACTGCAAGGATCATCATCCAGATGCAGAAACTCTATGAGCAAAGATAGAAATATTTTTGTAGCATCAGTCTAGGGGAAGTTTGTAGATATCTACGACTGATGGCTTCAAAATATTCTAAGTATAGTTGTTGCGGACACAACAATTTTGCTACAGATAGAAGTTGCTGCTGATAACAGTTTATGCTACGGATGGTTGTAGTTGCTGCTGATCAACAACCTTGCTGCGGATAGACCATTATTTGCTGAAGTCCAATGTTGCTGCTGATAGGCTTATCAGCAGCACCTAACACTTATGCTGCTGATAGTCAAATCATCAGCAACATTGACTTTGCTACTGACAGTCCTTGCTGCTACTCTGACAGTACTATCAGCAGAAGGAATATTATTAGTGCAGAAGATAATGCACTCACATCTAAACTCTCCTGCAAAGATTCCCAACTGAAGACTTTTTGTTTGCAGTTGTCTTTTTGTTTGTAACCAATTTTAGCATAGCTTTAAGTCTGTAAAAGATCAATGGCTTGTGTTTGATCTGATCCTTAGAATCAAGGGTTTGTCTTGATTCTAAGTTCCTATTTATGTATTGTTTCTCTTCATTGTATAGTGTGCTTCCTTAGAGTTTTTTCTGAAACTTGTAAACATTGAAGAGTAATACAATTTTCATTTATTAGTATTCTCATTGTTTATGGTTGCATTTTATAGTTGTTATTTTTTTCGCCAATATCAACTAAACAGAACCATCTTGTAATATCTCGATCCTACAAATCTTCTAACATTTTAACCCCTAACGTTTAAATTTTTTAATCATTTCAGCTCCCTGACACTACCTTTGTTATTTTTTTCTGTTAAATCTAGGGGTATTTAAGCAATTTGACACATAAAGACTATTTATGTATATAAGAAACACCATTTAATAGTTTGTGGGCCATGTGTGTCATTTACTTAAAATAATATTGTCACACCCGTAACACAGGACAATTATCTAACCAGAGTAGTACCTCCAACAGAGATGTTCCTAGGAAACAACGACGGGTCTAGGAGAGATTTATACAGCGTCCTTTCCTAGACAGAACATTGCGTTTGTCAAATAACTACATGCCGGTCAGAAGGTCGCCTTCTAGTTACTATGACGTTGATATCAAAAACACACAGCGGAAGATTTAAACCATAACTTCTATTAACATTAAAACATTGTTTACATCATGTTTAACAAAAGTTACATCATTCGTTCCTAACAAGGAACATAACATCCGAGACTTATAGTTCATGGCATGCCCATCATATGGATCGTTCATCATTTCATTCTAGTCCTAGAATGCCATGTCGAATGCCTACATGTGATGCGTTAAAAACATTTGATAAAACATGGGTCAGCATTAAGCTGGTGAATTCATAAACAAAAATAGTTTATTAAAATTGCCCGCCAAAGTATCTTGAACACATCCATAGGTTTCCACACCCAAATTCATAGATAACTATGAACAATCATCAGTATATATATAACCAAAGACCGTTCCACGGGTCCTGTCCAACATGTCGTTCCACGGGCAAGTGAAATACAATAAGCGCTTAGAATACGTTATATATAAACAATCGGTACAATCGTTTCAAGTACTCAAAATGTTTCATAAATCAATCATGCCAGACAAGGTCATGAAAGGGTTCATGCATCACAGTTTAAAAACTCACCTGGACAGTATTTTGACTTTTTTAATCAGAGATATGGCAAACACCTCGGGCAGAGCTCCTAGATAATCATAATATTACTTAATCATATAATCCTAGCTTAATGATTCATAACCAAAGCTTAATGGGAGGTCGAAACCTTACCTCAGCATTATCTACGACAATTGGTCAAAAACCGGACTCTCGCACGCGAATCGGGGCTCGAGATTGGATCTTCAGAGAGTGTGTGTGTGTATTTGAGTGTGTAAAAGTCTTGAAATCGATCATCTATTTATATGGGTAAATGGGCACCCATAACGGACCGTTATCTGAGGGGATGTTGGTCCGCTATGGCTCTTAGCCGCCTCTTTGCCTTCGGTCCTACATAACGGACCGTTATGCTTCTCATGTCAGTCCAAAATGGATGAATTGCGGCTAGCGGACAGCAACGGATCCCATATCGGTCTGATATCGATCTTCCATGTGTCAGACTCCAGCTATTAGCCACCCGCCACGTGTCACCTCCAGAGTGATTCCTTGCCCTCTACATAGCGGACCGCTATCCCTGAGATGTCGGTCCGACATCTGCCTACTTTCTCAAATTTTCACTTTTAGTCCCTGGACTTTGTTTATATCCATCCTTAAATTTTGAAATGTGGCAAGTTTAATCCATTTAATTTCTAGTGAATTTTCGAGGTGTTACAATTCTCCCGTCCTTTAAGAAATTTTGTCCTCGAAATTAAGAGGTATATAAATGAGGATACTTGATTCTCGTTTGTTCCTCTAATTCCCAAGTCTTGTCAGCTCCAATCCGACCTTGCCATTGGACCAACACCATTGGTATAACTTTCTTTCATAATTTCCGTTCCTTGGTGTCTAAAATCTTAATTGGTTGTTCCGTGAAGTGAAGTTTGTCGTCTATGTGTATATCATCTAGTGCAATATCCTGAGCTGGATCAACTAAACACTTGCGTAAACAGGATACGTAAAACATACTATAAATCCCTTGTAAAGTTTTAGGTAGATCTAATTTGTAGGCTACTGCTCCAATTCTTTCGACTATTTTGTAAGGTCCGATATACCTTGGCCCTAACTTTCCACATTTCCTGAATCTCACAACACCTTTCCAAGGTGAATCCTTTAGCATCACAAAATCTCTGACTTGAAATTCTAACTATCGACGTCGTCTGTGAGCATAACTCTTCTGACGATCTTGAGCAGCTTTCAATCGTTGTTTAATCTGGACTATCTTATCCGTTGTTTCCTGTAAAACTTCTGGTCTAGAGAATTGACTGTCTCCTATTTCAGTCCAACAGACAGGAGTTCTACACTTTCTTCCATATAGTGCTTCAAACGGTGCAGCTTTGATACTTGAATGGTAACTATTGTTATAGGAGAATTCGATTAACAGTAGGTGATTATCCCAATTACCTCCAAAATCTATAACGCAGGCTCTCAGCATATTTTCTAGGGTTTGAATTGTACGTTCACCCTGTCCGTCAGTTTGAGGATGATATGCAGTGCTCATGGTAAGTCGAGTTCCCAATTCTTTCTAAAAACTCGTCCAGAATCTAGATGTAAATCGACTGTCTCTATCAGAAATAATAGACATTGGTATGTCATGGTGGCTCACAATTTCACTGATATAGATCCTGGCTAACTTATCCATAGAGTATGTTTCATTGATGGGTATGAAATGGGCTGACTTGGTCAGTCTATCGACCACAACCCATATTGTATTATTCCCTTTCTGGGTTCTGGGTAATTTAGTTACGAAGTCCATTGTAATACGATCCCATTTCCAGACAGGTATCTCCAATTGTTGTAATTGACCTGCTGGTTTCTGGTGCTCAATCTTAACTTGAAGACAAGTTAAACATTTTCCTATGTACTGAGCTATTGATATTTTCATATTTGGCCACCAATAATGCGTGTTCAAATCTTTGTACATCTTGTTTGCACCAGGATGCATGGAATATTTTGATTTATGTGCTTCATCTAACGCCTTCTCTTGAATCTCCCCAAACTTTGGAATCTAGATTCTTTGATCAAATCTCATGATTCCATCATTTCCTTTAACAAGCAATTTCTGTTTCCCAACCATACATTCTTTCTTAATATTTTCTTCTTCCAATGCTCTTGGTTGGATTTCCTTAATTTGTTCTAGCTGATCTAATTTCAAATCTAACTGTAGTGCTTTTACATTAATCGGTTGATTTCGTTCTTTCTGACTTAAAGCATCTGCCACTACATTAGCCTTCCCGGGATGGTATTTGATTTCACAATCATAGTCATTGATGAGTTCCATCCACCTCCTTTGTCTCATATTTAAATCCTTCTGATTAAAAATATGTTGGAGGCTTTTATGGTCTGAATATATTATGCATTTAGTACCATATAGATAGTGTCTCCAAATCTTTAGAGCAAACACTATGGCACCAAGTTCAAGATCATGCGTAGTATAGTTCTTCTGAACTTTAAGTTGGCGTGATGCGTAGGCAATAACCTTGTCTCGCTGCATCAACACACAACCCAGACCAGTTCGGGAAGCGTCACAATAGATGAGAAAATCAATTTTTCCTTGGGTAGTGCTAAGATCGGTGCATGGCTAAGTTTATCTTTAAGAATATTGAACGCCTCTTCTTGTTTCGTACTCCATTCAAACTTTTCTGCTTTCTGAGTTAAAGCAGTAAAAGGTTTAGCAATTTTGGAGAAGTCTTTAATAAATTTTCTATATTAACCGGCTAATCCAAGAAACCTTCTAATTTCTGTCGGAGTCTTTGGGGCTTCCCATTTCATAACTGCTTCAATCTTACTTGGGTCTACTTGTATTCCCTTCTCATTCACAACATGCCCAAGAAATTGTACTTCTTGTTTCCAAAATTCACATTTTGAAAACTTAGAGTACGATCTTTCTTTTCTCAGGGTTTCCAAAATAATTTTAAGATGCTCAACATGTTCTTCTTGGCTTTTGGAATAGATAAGAATATCATCGATGAAGACGGTGACAAATTTATCAAGGAATGGTTTATAAACCCTGTTCATTAAGTCCATAAATACTGTAGGGGCATTTGTTATACCAAATGACATGACCAGGAATTCGTAGTGACCATATCGGGTCCTTAAAGCAGTTTTAGGTACATCTTCCTCCTGTACTTTCAACTGATGATATCCTGATCTAAGACCGATCTTTGAAAAGTAATTGGCTCCTTGTAGCTGATCGAACAGATCATCTATTCTAGGCAATGGATATATGTTCTTAATAGTCAGCTTGTTCAATTCTCGATAATCAATGCACATTCTCATGCTTCCATCTTTCTTCTTTACGAATAGTATCGGTGCTCCCCAGGGTGAAGTAGTTGGACGAATGAACCCTTTGTCTAAGAGTTCTTGAATTTGTTTAATCAATTCCTTTAATTCGGAAGGAGCTAGACGATAAGGGGATTTTGCAACTGGCTTAGCTCTAGGAATAAAGTTGATTCGGAATTCTATTTGACGATCGGGTGGAAGACCGGGTAATTCTTCCAGAAAAACATCCGGGTGATAACAGACTATGGGAACATCCGCAATCTGTCCTTTGGGTTTAACATTCAAAGTATGGAGTAAGAATATATCATCTCCTCTAGATAATTCTTTGTTAGCTTTCGCTATTGAAATGTTTTCAATCTTATTGTTATTACTATCACCTTGAATTATCAAACTAGTTTCATCTGGTTTCTTAATCTTAACCGTTCTCTGGTCACAATCAATTTGGGCTTGGTTTTGGTTTAACCAATCCATTCCTAGGATAACCTCATATTCGTTCAAGTTCATCGGCATTAGTGTAACTAATACCTTATCGTCACAAAAATTGATGACACAATCAGGGTTTGATTCGGTTATCCTAATCTGTTCACCATTTGTCATTTCAACGACATAGGCATGAATAAGTGGAATTGTTTTTATGCCTAAATATGGGGTGAATGTACATTGAACAAAACTTCTATTCTCCCATGTATCAAATAAAATCTTGGCGTAAATATTATAAATTAAGAAAGTACCAGCCACCTCCTTAGCCTTTGTTTCACTCCCGCTTCCTAGGACGAACACTCGTCCTGTTCTCTTATTCTGACCACTCATTCTGGGCTTAAGTGGTTTAGGACAGGAAGTCTTATAGTGCCCTATCTCTCCACAGTTAAAACATTTAACATTCGGGCACTGGGTTGCAAAATGACCAAACTTCTGACAAGTCTGGCATTTCATTCCCTGATTGGCTCTATCAGGGTTGGGATTAAATCCTCTTTTTCTGGGAAATTTAATATTTCCCAGTTTGAACTTATAAACAACTTCATCAGACTTCCTCTTGTGATAAACTTTCAGTGGCTCTTGTGCTGCCACCTCATCAAACATCACTGCACTTTTCTCAACGGCCAAATCTAGCGTTTCGGGTTCGATAGATTTCACTAAGGTACGAACCTTAGGAGGAAGGCCCTGAATATAGCATTTGACTCTTCGTGATTCAGGAGTAACCAAATGTGGCACCAGTTTGGCCATTTCATTAAAATTGGTTGTGTACTCCTGATGACTCATGGTTCTAGTTTCGAACCGCTGAAATTCAGCTTCAATCTTGTCCACAACATTTTGTGGACAGTATCTCTTCACAATCAAAGACTTGAGATTTTCCCAAGTCATTCTATCGGTTACATCTTCTCCTTTTGTCTATTTGACTGATTCCTACCAGTCAAGAGCTTCTTCTTCAAAGGAGTGTGCAACAAATTTTACAGCTTGATCCACTCTGCACTCATTCATCTTAATGACAGCTTCCATAGACGTGTTCCATTGCAAGGCTGCAATGGCATCTTTCTTTACATTGAAGGGTTTGGGATTGAAGTCGCTAAAATTCATGTAATTGCAACAGTGACCATGTATTCCGGTGCTCTGGTTTGTCATTCCAATGGTTTCGTGGGTCCTAGTGGTTCCTACATTGTTTCCTACCGGAGTAGTATGAAGGGTATCTTCTGTTCGAGTAACAGCACCACTTGTACCTTCGTTTCGGTTTCCTAAACTGTTATGATTTTCTCTTCTCCTAAGAGTGTCATCAAGGATTCTAGGTAGAGTCATATGAAGTACTCGGGTGACTTCAGATGCCACCGCTCCTTGGAATTGGGCTTCGCTTATGATGATTTCTTCCACATGATGCTCAACATTTGTATTTACGTTCTCGTCTGTATCAATGTTCGTATTTGTCGTGTCGCGGGTACAGGACCAAGTGTTGGGCATCCTACCCCTGCCCCTGCCTTGTCCTCTACCATGTCCAGCCATTTGTACCTACATACAGATGTATAACATCAAAATTCGTATAACCGGTCAAAATCCAAAAATTCAGAAATTAATAACACTTGGCCAAAAATGCCTTTAATTATCTGATTTCTAGGTATTCCCCGTTATAGGTCGTACTGAATGTATACACCTAACTTATCCTAAGGCATTCCAGACTAATCTCAGAGTCCTAGTTTAAGTCTAGATACTATTCCTGCAGTATCTAAATCCCTTAAACAGAGGCTCTGATACCAACTTGTCACACCCGTAACACAGGACGGTTATATAACCAGATTAGTACCTCCAACAGAGATGTTCCTAGGAAAGAACAACGGTTCTAGGAGAGATTTATACACCGTCCTTTCCTAGACATAACATTCCGTTTGTCAGATAACTACATGCCGGTCAGAAGGTCGCATTCTAGTTACTATGATGTTGATATAAAAAACACACAGCGGAAGATTTAAACCATAACTTCTATTAACATCAAAACATTGTTTACATCATGTTTAAAAAAGGTTACATCATTCGTTCCTAACAAGGAACATAACATTCGGGACTTATAGTTCCTGGCATGCCCATCATCTGGATCGTTCATCATTTCGTTCTAGTCCTGGAATGCCCTGTCTAATGACTACATGTGATGCTTTAAAAACATTTGATAAAACATGGGTCAGCATAAAGCTGGTGAAGTCATAAACTAAAATAGTTTATTAAAATGACCCGTCAAAGTATCTTGAACACATCCATGGGTTTCGACACCCAAATTCATAGATAACTATGAACAATCATCAGTATATATATAACCAAAGACCGTTCCACGGGTACTGTCCAACATGTCGTTCCATGGGCAAGTGAAATACAATAAGCGCTTAGAATACGTTATATTTAAACAATCGGTACAATCGTTTCAAGTACTCAAAATATTTCATAAATCAATCATGCCAGATAAGGTCATGAAAGGGTTCATGCATCACAGTTTAAGAACTCATCTGGATAGTATTTTGACTTTTTTAATCAGAGATATGACAAACACCTCAGGCAGAGCTCCTAGATAATCATAATATTACTTAATCATATAATCCTAGCTTAATGATTCATAACAAATGCTTAATGGGAGGTCGAAACCTTACCTCAGCACTATCTACGACAATTTGAGGTCGAATGGTCAGAAACTGGACTCTCGCACGCGAACCGGGGCTCGGGATTGGATCTTTAGAGAGTGTGTGTGTGTATTTGAGTGTGTCTGTGTGTGTAAAAGTCTTGAAATTGATAATCTATTTATAGGGGTAAATGGGCACCCACAGCGGACCGTTATCTGACGGGATGTTGGTCCGCTATGGCTCTTAGCCGCTTCTTTGCCTTTGGGCCTACATAACGGACCGTTATGCTTCTCATGCCGGTCAGAAATGGATGAATTGCGGCTAGCGGACTGCAACGGATCCCATATCGGTCCGGTATCGATCTTCCACGTGTCAGACTCCAGCGATTAGTCACCCGCCACGTGTCACCTCTTGAGTGATTCCTTGCCCTCTACATAGCGGACCGCTATCCCTGAGAGGTCGGTCCAACATCTGCCTACTTTCTCAAATTTTCACTTTTAGTCCCTGGACTTTGTTTATATCCATCCTTGAATTTTGAAATTTGGCAAGTTTAACCCATTTAATTTCTAGGGAATTTTCGAGGTGTTACAAATATAAAAATAATAATAACATAAAATACATTTTTTAGATCAACAATCACAATGACGTTAAATAATAATATAGTTTTTAAAATTCTTTTTCATTATTGTATTTTTTTAGCCTAATATGCAATGTAATTTTTTTAAATTATTTTAATTGTTTGAATACTTATAATTAATTTTAAATATATCGTTGCGATGTGTTTATTTTTATTTACGTTTCGATACAAAATTACGTTCAAATCCGAGTTGGTCTCCATTTCGACGTGAGGCGACGTGTGTATTTTTATCTACATTTCGGTATAAATTTCATTCAAAATTGAGTCGGTGTCCATTTCCATCACACCCCTCCCCAGGCACCCCTTGGATGGGTGTGATCACGATTGGTACCTGTTTTGATTTCAGAGTTGTTTTATAAAATGCAGCGGAAGTCTTTTCATAAGGATTATTTCATCATTTCTCAACCTCGAGGGTTGTCTTTGTAAATATCAAGACCCAGTTGGAAAACAAAAGCCTTGTATTTATTTTATTAACACAAGGATTTAAATACCCTTTTCGTTCTGATTACAAACAGTGTTTTAAATCAAATACATCACTTGTCTCCTTTAGACAAGTTCGAGCCACTGGAAATAGTACAACCCAAGGTTTATCAGTCCCTTGGTCCTATCTCATTTTTCTTCTTTTCAGGATTATCTATGCATGATGCCTGAGAATCCAACATGCATTTCATCCTTTTCATTTATCATTTCATGTGTCAGATCCTTTGTCTGCCCGTATCCCCTTTTTTCCTTTATATTTTATTCATTAGCTGAAAACATTTTGAAAATGAAACGTCAGCGCGAACGTGGTGAATACAATTATTTTGACAGTAAAATCATTTGGCACAAACAATTATTAATTTCATAATCACAACTTTCGTGTTCAATCTACACATTTAGCAGGCCCTTATCTCCTGGTCATATGCACCACTGTATACGCTGGTATCATGCCTTATAACAATGGCTAGGTCTACACTTCCAAAATTGTTATAAGATAAGTACCGGCCGCAATCCGGGACTTTCACCCGAGATCCGTGTATCCCTTGCAAGTTTTACGTATACCTATGGCTGCAATGCTTTGTTCATAGAAGAATGTTGAGCATTATTCCCTTAACCTTTATTAGGCCATTTTCGTAAACTAAATGTTTTGACACAAGTTTTGAAAGAGATAAAGTATTCACCTTAATAATAGGAATGAGCCTCTAAGTTAGAAATTATAGAATCAGCTTCCTAACTTGGTTTCTCTAGAGTTTCAGCACCCCTGCTTGAGTTTTCTTCTTAAAACAAGCACTACAACGAGCATGAGTTAGACTGGAATCGTTGGAAACCTTCTAAGGAGGCTCTAGAATAGATTTAGAGTGTAAAGATCGAGTTGTGGATGAGAAGAAATGTTGAAATCGATCAGCTATTTATAGGCTGTGATTCAGACCCATAGCAGACCATTATGCTCGGGCGTAGCGGTCTGCTATCGCCCAACGATTGCGTCAGCCCTACATGTCAACATCTGATTGGACCGCACCTCATATTACGGCTAGCGAACCATTATGGGGGTGCGTAGCGGTCCGTTATCAAGACACGCGTCAGATTTTAGGGTTGAGTCACAAGACACGTGTCAACACAAAAAATTGCAGCTGAAGGCGGCTAGTCGGACCGTTATCCATATGATAGCGGTCCGCTATCCGACCCTATGCTCATAGCGGACCGTTAATGAGTATGATAGCGGTCTGCTATCTACCCAGAATTCAAAATTTTCATTTTAAACCCTGGACTTTGGTACTTTAGATACACTAGCCCTTCTAGGTTCTAACCTTGGCATTTCTTGGAATTTTTTGTGGCAGGTGTTACATCCTCCCCACCTTGTTTTAATCTCATCCCCGAGATTACTTGAACAAGTGAGGATATTTCTTTCTCATTTCGGACTCCAATTCCCACGTGTACCCAGGGCCACGTTTGGAGTTCCATTTTACTTTCACAATCATCAATTTCTTTTACTGCATGTCCTCGGGTTACAAAGGTTGTTCCACATTTTTCAACTTTTCATTGAGCTCTACATCATGTAGGGTCATTACCAGAGTTTCTTCTGTCAAACACTTGCGCAGATTTGACACATGGAATACATTGTGTACTCCATTCATTTCTTCTGGTAATTCGAGTTGAAAGGCCACAGGCCTAACTTTTTTTAAGATTTTGAATGGTCCTATGAATCTAGGACTTAATTTCCCCTTCTTTCTAAATCTTACAACGCCTTTCCATGGTGAAACTTTCAAAAGAACGTTGTCACCGACGTTGAATTCTAACGACTTTCATCTTCTATCATCATAACTCTTTTGATGATCTTGAGCCATTTTCAATCCATCTCTTATTTGAATCACTTTATCAGTTGTTTCCTAGACTATTTCAGGTCCAGACAACTGATTTTCTCCTCTTTCGGACCAACAGATTGGAGTTCGACATTTACGATCGTACAAGGCTTCAAAAGGAGCGGCCTGTATACTTGTATGATAACTATTGTTATAGGAGAATTCTATTAGAGGTAAGTGGTCATCCCAACTTTCTCCAAGATCAATATCACAAGCCCTTAACATATCTTCCAATGTTTGGATAGTTCTTTCGCTCTGCCCGTCCGTTTGAGAATGGTAGGCAGTGCTAAGATTCAATTTTGTACCCAGGGCTTTTTGAAAGCTTTGCCAGAATCGAGAAGTAAATCTACTATCTCTATCTGACACAATTGATAGTTGCACACCATGTAATGACACGATTTCATTAACGTATAATTGTGCCAACTTATCCATACTGAACGTTTCTTTCATGGGAAGAAAATGAGTAGACTTAGTAAGTCTGTCAATGATAACCCAGATAGTATCATTCCCTCGACTGGTTTGGGGAATTTTGGTGATGAAATCCATGGATATCATCTCCCATTTCCAGACAGGAATTTTAAGTTGCTGTAACAAGCCATGCGGCTTTTGATGTTCAGCTTTAACTTGAAACAGGTTAAGCATTTTGCAACATAGATAGTGTCACACCCCCAAATTCCACTTCCGGGCTATACCCGAGGGGCGTGACTTGAGAGGATCTTTACCATTGAATTACTTTGAATGACCACTAAATGGTTTTCGAAATACCTGTTTTAAATGCATGGCTTGAACAAGCCCAAAATAAGTTTAGCAAAGTTCAAAGTAAATGTGCGGAAGCAATGTTTAAAAGTTTACAACGCTTAACAAATGAACTAAAAGCGTTTGTCAAAATAGGATGCCATGCATGAATAGTGTGTGACTCATGTGGGTGCATCCTAGCCACATATCCTATGCATTCAACGATCTGAGATAAACATGCTAAAATGGGTCAACATAAAGTTGGAGAGTTCGTAGGTTATATGTAATGGAAATCATATCATGAAATGTTTTGGAAAATCATATATTGATAATGCATGGAAAAGCATATGTTGAAAATGCATGGAAAAGCATATGTACTCTACACAATCATTGTTGATCAGACAAAACCAAAAATTATCATAAGTTCGCCAACCGAATCTCAACTGTAGCCACTGAAAAAAGGAAAAGGATGTGGTTCGCCTCTTTGTGCCTTGCACATGAATGGATTAGGTCAATTATGTACCCGTTCGACCTCCAGTCGAAGTTAGCACTACTAACTCGGGCAGGGGTTGTTAAACCCAACAGTACTGTTCATGATCACCTCGCTTGCGGAAAAATTAACGGTTGACTCTGAGAGTACTTTGTACACACCATGTACAACTTATATAATTAATGTAACTGTGTAAGCATGGAAATATGATTTTTAAAAAATGTACTTGAGCATGTATCTCACCCTAAAATGGAAAATGAGTGAAATGGGGCTGTGAGAACTCGCATGATAAAGCGCTAATGATATGCAAGTCTTAGCAAATCCGGCTAAGTGAGACGACCTACTCGTGCCCTAGGAACATTTAGGACTTTAAGGTCTAAGTATTGTAAGTGCTTAACTATGAACTCTATGCATCCAAAGAGTTGTTTGAAAAGTGACTTTGACGTTTCAAAGATGTTTTGACTCGACGACCCGTTGGACTTAAGCATTCAAATCCTAATATAGAATTCAAACCTACTTTGAAATAGTCTATTTATCGTCTAATAAACACATTGGCACATTCGATTGGAATTTAGAACTTGAAACACAACTTTTGATACATTAAAGTTTTCTTAATTGGAAAGTCAAGTTGTTGAGTCCTAAACATGGCAACTATGCAAAGTTGATGTTCACACATGAAATTAGGCGTGCTATTACATATATGGAACATTTCATTGTTTACTTGTTAAAAATAGGTAAACATGCAAGTTTCAGATAATTAAAGTTTCCTATTATAGCAAGATCATGTCAAATTGTCAAGTTCATGGATAATCATCATGTATTATCATACAATGCACTTAGTTACATGTTACTAAGTCATTTAGACCTTCTAATCATGTTAATAACTTGCAATCATAACTCTTGAAAGAATAAAGTTTCCTTATTTAGAAACC
Organism: Smallanthus sonchifolius; assembly: GCA_023525975.1. Classification (NCBI taxonomy): domain Eukaryota; kingdom Viridiplantae; phylum Streptophyta; class Magnoliopsida; order Asterales; family Asteraceae; genus Smallanthus; species Smallanthus sonchifolius. Next base: position 53,252,765 of record CM042033.1, on the reverse strand, counting down.
GGGCTCTAAAACTCATACACATGCATTTTAATCCATCATTTTGGTCAATCATTCTTCCATAATGTTCACTACAATAGTTTCATGCTTTGAATACACCCAAACACCAAGTTTTCATACATGTCAAGAAATAAAGTTTCTAAAAATAGAAAACAAGTCTAAAAGCATCATGGACATGTGATTTTACCGAAAAAAATCATACAATCTCTATATATAGTGTTTATGCATCATTTCCACCAAACAAATCACATCATAACTTCGTTTAACAAAAAACCCAAAAATTAAAGTTACTATAAATAGAACCAAGAATGAAATCTCATATGACCAAAAGTTCTAGATATCAAATCTACACATATTATCTATTCTTTATGCATATCTAACCATTTTCCATCATCAAATCACCCTAAACATGGCATCTAACATGAAACCCAAAATTAAAGTTTTCTAAAATAGCAAAACCGAGCATGCATGTATCATCCACTTTTGTTAACAAAGTTTTCACATATTAATCATCCACAACTATTATTACAACATAATCCATCATCAAACCAACAAAACCTCATCATCTAGCACATGCATACAAAATAATGTTTCCTTAAATGGAAACCGAGCCTATGAACAAAACCCGAGTCCAAAACCACCAACAATATGTACCATTTGAGTTATAAAACATATTTTCTTCAAGAATCTATGGATAATCTTTCATAAAAATGGGTTTTCTTTGGATGCATGTTCATAAGAACATGAAGATGAAAATGGAAAAAAAGAGGGTTTTGATCTTACCAAACTTGAAGAATGATGGATGAAATCTCTTGCAAACTTGATAATCTTCACTTGGAGCTTGGATTTGGATGGAATGAAAAAAAAAATGAAGATGGATGGTGGTGGTGGTGATTCTTGGCTCAAATGGGGGGAGAAAGAGAGGAGAGTGAAAGATGAAAGTGGTGGAAATGGGGTGATTGGTGGGGGTTTATATAGGGGGTTTTTGTACCGGGTGTTGGAAAACGAACAGTCACCGATTTATTGACGGAAATTCCGAATAGGTATGAACGAAATTATTTAAAAATAATTTGACTCATGTTGGAATGTTTAACATATAAAATTTCCAAGTTTTTATTTGGAAATGTCGGTACATACTGCAGACTGGCCGGACAACGTTAAAACAGAAAGTTTCTCAGAAAATTCCAAAAAAATTCACAGAGTCTTGGAATAAAATATCACAGTACTACATGTAATTTGTGCACACCAAATATATGTCTAAGTGTCTGCTTATAATTATGGGCCTAGCTAGTGCACACTGCGTGTCTACCGGACTGTGCTGAAAATAAAAGTATTTCCATAAATCATCGAAAAATTCATCTAGGCATGATTAATTAAATCACAATGTTACATATAATTTTCACACCCAGATTATATGTCTAGGTATTTGTTTTAAATTATCACCAACGGTCGTGCTGCAGGAAGCGTGTTTGACCGGGTAATCTTCCGGATTACCGTCGCGTGTAAACAGATTGACTTGCTAAGTGTGAAATGGACTTAATTACTATAAAAATAAGTGTGATGCATGTCTAATAATGTAATATGTATCTCAGTCGGGAATGGATATCAACCTGAAATTTGTCGGGTGTCACATTATCCCCCGGTTGAAAGGAATTTCGTCTCGAAATTCAGCTTGCGGTAATAGCTGATAGTGTGGTCTGAAACAAGTGTGGGTGCTTGCGCTTCATCTGATCTTCGCACTCCCATGTGAACTCTGGTCCGCGTATGGAATTTCATCGGACCTTGACTATCGGAATGCGACTTTGTTTCAGTTGCTTAACCTCGCGGTCCATGATTTCCACTGGTTCTTCGACGAAATATAGCCGTTCGTCGAATTGTACCTCCTCGAGAGGTATCATCAGTGTCTCATCGTGTAGACACTTCTTTAGGTTGGACACATGGAATACATTGTGGATATTCTGTAGCTCTTCCGGTAGGTTGAGTCGGTAGGCAACAGGGCCAGTCCTTTGCAGGATCTCGAATGGTCCTATGTAGCGGGGGTTCAGTTTCCCATGTTTGTCAAATCGGATTACGCCTTTCCAAGTCGCAACTTTCAGTAACACTTTGTCACCTACTTGAAACTTCACTGGTTTTCGCTTTTTATCAGCGTAGCTTTTCTGTCTATCTTGAGTGGATTTTAGTCTATCTCGGATTTTGAAAATTTTTCTCGGTGGTCTCGTGGACCAGCTCTGGTCCAGTGAGCTGACTATCTCTGACTTCAGCCCAACAGAGTAGTGATCTGCACTTTCTTTCATAAAGTGCTTCAAATGGTGCTTCCTTGATACTCGTGTGGTAACTATTGTTGTATGAAAATTCAACCAATGGTAGGTGAGTATCCTAGCTGTTGCCAAAATCTATCGCACAAGCTCTTAATAGATCTTCTAGTGTTTGGATGGTTCGTTCACTTTGACCATCTGTTTGTGGGTGATAGGCAGTGTTCAAATCTAAGCGTGTTCCCAACGCTTCTTGTAATGATTGCCAGAATCGGGAAGTAAAACGACTATCCCTATCTGAGATGATGGAGATCGGCACTCCATGCCTTGAAACTACTTCCTTTAGGTAAAGCCAGGTCAACTTCTCCATTTTGTCATTTTCTTTGATTGGAAGGAAGTGTGCGGATTTGGTTAAACGGTCAACGATCACCCAGATGGTGTCGTATCCGCTCGGGGTTTTGGGTAACTTCATGACGAAGTCCATTGAAATTTGCTCCTACTTCCATTGTGGAATTTTCGGCTGCTGTAGTAACCCTGATGGTTTCTGGTATTCCGTCTAAACCTTGGCGTAGGTTAGACATTTTCCGACATATGTGGCAATCTCGGCTTTCATGTTTGGCCACCAGTAGTTTGTCTTGAGGTCTTGGTACATTTTGTCAGAACCAGGGTGAATTGAATACCTCGACTTATGTGCCTCATCCATCACTAAGTCTCTTAAGTTCCCATGGTTCGGTACCTATATCCGGTCCATGTAGTAACGCACATTATCAGATATGATCTCAAACAGTTTCTCCATGCCTCGTAGGCCTTCATTTTCCAAATTTTCCTCCTTGAGTGCCTCGAGTTGAGCGTCACGTACCTGGATAGGTAGATTCGTGTGGATTGTCAAGGTTAGTGCTCGCACTCGGCGTGGTTTAAGTTGTTCTTTCCTACTTAGGGCATCAGCAACTACGTTTGCCTTTCCCGGATGGTAACGGATTGCGCAGTCGTAATCATTAAGCAATTCGACCCATCTGCGTTGTCGCATGTTCAACTCCTTTTGATCAAAGATGTGTTGGAGACTTTTGTGGTCGGTGAAAATCGTACATTTGGTACCATACAGGTAGTGTCTCCAGATTTTGAGTGCAAAAACCATGGCTCCCAATTCCAAGTCATGGGTGGTGTAGTTCTTTTCGTGCACTTTGAGTTGTCGTGAAGCATATGCGATAACCTTCTCTCTTTGCATCAGTACGCAACCAAGTCCTTGGTGTGACACATCGCAGTAGACTACGAAGTCATCGTTTCCTTCAGGTAGTGCTAAGATCGGTGCGCTGCAAAGTTTTTGCTTGAGTAACTGTAATGCTTCTTCAGTTCTTTCATTCCAATCATACTTCACGTCTTTCTGCGTCAAAGCAGTCAATGGTTTTGCAATATTTGAAAAGTTTTTGATAAACCTTCTGTAATATCCGGCAAGTCCAAAAAATTATCGTATTTCGGTTGCGGTTTTGGGTGTTCGCCAATTTCTTATCGCTTCAACCTTGGTAGGGTCAACTTGTAAGCCCATCTCGTTTACCACGTGACCTAGGAAATGCACTTCTCGGATCCAGAAGTCGCACTTTGAAAACTTAGCGTACAGCTTCTCAGTTTTCAATAATTCTAGAATGAGTCTGAGATGTTCAGCGTGTTCCTCCTCGCTGCGAGAATAGATCAAGAAGTCATCAATGAACACAATAACAAACTTGTCTAGTTAGGGTTTGCACAAACGGTTCATAAGATCCGTAAATACCGTGGGTGAATTGGTCAACCCGAATGGCATAACCAAAAACTCGTAGTGTCCATATCGAGTTCGGAATGCCGTCTTGTATATGTACTCCTCTTGGATTGTCAGCTGATGGTACCCTGACCATAAGTCAATCTTGGAGTAATAACTCTACCCTTGTAGTTGGTCGAACAAATCGTCTATTCTGGGTAGAGGGTATCGGTTCTTGATGGTTACTTTGTTCAATTCCCTATAGTCGATGCACATACGAAATGATCCGTCTTTCTTTCTGACAAATAAGACAGGTGCTCCCCAAGGCGAATGATTTGGTCTGATAAATCCTTTATCTAGCAACTCCTGTAGTTAGTTTGATAACTCCTACATTTCCGATGGCACCAGTCGGTACGGTGACCGCGCTATCGGGGTAGCTCCTGGGGTAAGGTCGATTTGGAATTTGACTTGTCGCTATGGTGGGAGTCCCGGTAAGTCTTCAGGGAATACTTCAAGAAAATCACGAACAACTAGTTGGTGGGGGGTTTATATAGGGGGTTTTTGTACCGGGTGATGGAAAACGAATAGTCACCGATTTATTGACGGAAATCACGAATAGGTATGAACGAAATTATTTAAAAATAATTTGACTCATGTTGGAATGTTTAACATATAAAATTTTCAGATTTTTATTTGGAAATGTCGATACATACTGCAGACTGGCCGGACAACGTTAAAACAAAAAGTTTCTCAGAAAATTCCCAAAAAATTCACAGCGTCTTGGAATAACATATCACAGTACTACATGTAATTTGTGCACACCAAATATATGTCTAAGTGTTTGCTTAGAATTATGGGCCTAGTTAGTGCACACTGCGTGTCTACCGGACTGTGCTGAAAATAAAAGTATTTCCATAAATCCTCAAAAAATTCATCTAGGCATGATTAATTAAATGACAGTGTTACATATAATTTACACACACAGATTATATTTCTAGGTATTTGTTTTAAATTATCACCAACGGTCGTGCTGTAGGATGCGTGTTTGACCGGGTAATCTTCCGGATTACCGTCGCGTGTAAATGGGTTGACTTGCTAAGTGTGAAATGGACTTAATTACTATAAAATTAAGTGTGATGCATGTCTAATAATGTAATATGTATCTCACTCGGGAATGTATATCAACCTGAAATTTGCCGGGTGTCACAGATAGCGATATGTTTCTTCATCCCTATCTACCAATAATTGGATTTAGGTTTTTGTACATTTTATCGCTTCCAGGATGCATCGTATACTTAGATTTATGAGCTTCTTCAAGAATTTCTTCAAGTACGTTTCCATAGATAGGAACCCAGATTCTCTTATTCATTCTAAGAATATTATCACCGCCTTTGACCAATTGGTCGATCATACCTCCCAAACCTTCTTTCTCGAGGTTTGGTTCTTGTAAGGCAAACCTGTGAGATTCCTTAATACGAGTAATAAGATCGATTTGAAGATCGAGTCTTAGAGCACGGACTCGTTTAGGTTTCTCCTGTTCTTTTCTACTCAAGGCGTCTGCTACAACATTAGCTTTGTGTTAATGATAACAAATTTCGTAATCGTAATCATTAAGGACTTCCATCCAATGCCTTTGCCTCATATTCAGTTCTTTCTGACTGAATATATACTTTAGGAATTTGTGATCAGTTGTAACATTTAGTGTTTTCCTCATGCTTTAATTTGTGCAATGACATTATTTCAATTACAGTTCTTGATCATTTCATTTTGAATATAAGTTATGCATTCATGATACATCATCACTAGGGTTATACATACCATACTGTATCTACTTATGCATACATTTATTTCATTTAAATTAGAATTTTATTCACACATGATTAAGCATAAACATATGGCAAGGTATTTTTAATAAACTAAGTAAAATATTTATTTAAAGCCCCACTATTTTATAAACACATAATTACATCCATAAATGTGTAAGTTATTTATTTATTTTCCAAATATATATACATATACATTTTTTTATGACAATGTGTGTAAATGTTATTAATAAAAACAATTAGTTAGTACATTTTTTATAATTATATAAAAGATCTCAAACTTAGAGTTTTAATTTTATAAACTTTATAAATTTAATTATATAAAAACAAAACGGTTAAAGAAAATAAGTTTAGTTTGAACCATTAAACCCCTTGAGTGCATTGAACCCCTAAGTTTGAACCCCCTTTTGGTTTTGAACCCAATTTCACGCAGGTTTGACTTTTGAAAGTCATATCGAGCCCAAAGCCCTCAAATTCGTGCAAGAATCCATCGATTATGAATGTTAAACTGTAATCAATCCATTGTAAACCAACGCGTGACTGATTGGATCCATTTTAACGCATCAATTACACATACAATCAATTGGTTTGAGCCTAATCGTCCCGTAACCCTCCTCAATCAATTGCGACATCAATACGGGCATTTAACATGAAATTGGCCTATAAAATCGAAGCCACACCTTCATTATAGACACCACAAACTTTCTACACCTTTGTATCCATCGCATTTATCGTCAAGAACTCCGACGAGCTCAAGAAAATCCAACGCTGGTCGCCTAGTCGTTCTCCCTCAATCCTCAACCAATACATGTAATTTTGATGTCCATAGTTTCATTTTAAGGCAAGGAATGAAAGCCCCATGAAATCGGGATCGATCGCTGGCTCAATCGACTGAATCAGGTGGCTAAGGTTCGGGTTGCGAATTGGGGAAGAAGACGAACGCAGGTTAGATGTTAAAACATTTTTGTGTATGTTATTGACCAAGGCATGTGCCAAGGTCCACCGGTTAAAACACTTGACGCATATGGAGGAGGTCGCGGGTTCGAGTCCAGTCCCGCACCTCATTCCTTTTCTTTTTACGCGCATGGAACCCGGCTCCCCCTTGCCCCCTGTTAAAACCATTTAAACCCACACTTAAACCACTACCAGGCCACTGGTCTAGTGGTTTGCGCATCTGGTTGTCTACGAGCAGACCCGGGTTCGAGTCCCGTGGTCTGCATTATTTTTTTAATCACTTTTAAACCTATTTTTAACCCAATTTTCCCTATAAAAATTAATTTACAAACCTCCCAAGGCTTGGAAATATTTTATGAAACAAATTATTAACCTAACATACATAAACAAATTATTTAATCGCTTTAGAGATTTAAAATCTAATAAATTTTAATTAAAAACTCGTAAGATTATTTATCTAAAACCTCTACGGGATACAAAGTATTTTATTACCCAATTATGTTGTACAATTTATATTTCTATATCTCATAAATTTCAATTAAAAGTTAATCTGATTATTAAATTAATTAGAGCATTTTATCCCAAAATAAAATTTTATTAAAACCTAATTTTCTGCCTATTCAACTAAATATTATTTAGATACTTATTCGTTATTTGTAAACAAAATCATTGATCATACATATATATATATATATATAAACTTGTATTCAAACCTTTATTAACGAACATAATATTTCTTTATTATTAAACATATTATTTCTTTATTAAACGAACATAATATTTCTTTATTTACAAACATATTATTTCTTTATTAAACGAACATATTATTTCCTTATTAACAAACGTATTATTTACAACAAACGAATACGCACCCATTCAACCAAGCCTAATTCATTTATTCATTAGTCACTCGAGCATATCATTGATACATACATATTATTCGAAAATAGGTTAACCTCGTGTTAGCTAAACAACTTGTGTGACTACTTGTACTTGTGATTCGAAGTTACAGATCCAATGTGAGTTTACATAGCTCCTTTTTCATATTTACAACTTTGGGGTGAAACATGATTACATTCAAACTATTTGCAATTATTACAATTCAAACATTATGATCATGTGTGCAGTTTGTGCCTTATGCTTGAATACTATAAGTGCAAACAACATTTACATACTTTTTGTGCATAGTGCAAGTGCAATCATTAACTCTGTAAAATCCGTCAGTATACAATGATAGATCTATTGTGTCTGACCAACCCACCTGGTTAGGGTGATTGTTGCCGAAAACACTTAAGGATAACTATTGTGTTATGCCTATCAGTCACAAGGTTTGATTGTGCTCCCCAGTTTAAACTATAGTGATTCTCCATAATTGCCTTATTAACCCATGATATCATATGAATTGTGTACAAACTTTGATAACACTTGTTATGCTAAAACGTATGTATGCTCACCAACTATTTTAGTTGACTCTGTTTTCATCATGTTTCAGGTGCTAACAATTGAGAGTTGTGTTCAAGATTCATCACATAGGAAATTTCAAGACCTAGTTAATTAATTAAACTTTGTTTGAAGTACTTTATTCCTTGTCTATCTTTGTTTTAATGAAATATGCAACTTTAGTTTGATCATGTGCTTAAGAACAGTCTACACGTCCGTCCCGACGTATTTCGCCATCGGTTGGGGTGTGATAGATTGGTATCGGAGCCATGGTTATAGGGAATTAGGTTATTAGAAATCCATAACCTAGACTATAACCATAAGACACCCATTTTATACCATACTGCATACTATGTGATGCCTTACTTGTTAGATTACTTACTAGTACTTCTATCCTAAGACTCTCATCCTTCTTACCCCTACCTATGTCATCATCACCTTCACATATGGAATGTCATACACATAGAGACCAGACTATCAAAATCCTTAAATCCCGTCAAGACTTTAAATTCTATTAGTTAGTAGGGAACATGTGCAATCTGGAAGGGTGACACATGTATTATGGGTTTTCTGTTTAGGAAAGCATTTCGTAAAAATCCAAATCAACCGAAGGACCCGTATGTTTTTCTGGGAATTCCTGGGATGAGTGTTCAATTATAGGCTAAAGCATGTCTTCTCGAAAATTTCATGAATTTAAATAACCTTGATAAGCCATAGTATTCAAATGGTTATATTACCAACAGGGTACAATCCAAATATAATTATTCTTACCCTTGTGTTGTTTCTTCTATAGCATGCCTCCCCGTCATGCCAACAAGACCAACAACAACAACAACAATGACCTTGCTGCCCTCCTTACTCAACTTGTGAACCAACTCACTCAGGCCAACAACAATAGTAATGTAAATGCTACTGGTGGTGGTGGTGGTGCCAACCCGCCCCAATGCACCTTCAAGCACTTTAACTCATGCAACCCCATCAAGTTCTATGGTACCGAGGGAGCTACAGGTCTCCTTCAGTGTTTTGAAGGCATTGAAAACACTTTCCTCAAAAGTGACTGCCCGGACAATCTCAGAGTCCTATGCTACGAGCGTTTTCCAGAAAAGGGCGCTCACTTCGTGGAAAGGTGAGGAAAGTAATAGAGGGATTGATGTGGAAATGGCATTGCCATGGGACGATGTGAAGAGGCTGATGACCGAGGAGTTCTATCCTTGGAATGAAATGAAGAAACTGGAAGCCGAGTTTTGGGATCTTACCCAAAATAGTGGTGAAAACTTGGTCTACACAACTCGTTTCCATGAGTGGAGTCTCCTGGTGCCACACATGGTCACACCTCTGTCTCGGGGTATTGAGAAGTACATAGGGGGACTACCTATGAGTATTCAAGACACATTGTTGGGAACAAACCCCGCCACTCTTGAAGACGCTATACGCCTAGCCGCCACGTTAACTGATAACCACGTAAAGGCAGGTACGTTGACAAGAAAGGGTGCGAAGAAGATCAGTGACCAGACAACCCCATCTGAAATGACCAAGGTAGACAAGCCCGAAACTTCTTTCAATAATAAGAAGCGCAATGCTAAGAACTTTGCCGTCGTTACCCCTGCTGCACCCATCACCCAAGTTACTCCTACGGCTCAAAACCCAGACAGGAGGCCATATGTAGGTGTCAATCCCCAATGCAACACCTACAAGTATCATCACTACCTGAATGTATGGTGCCATCTATGTACAAGTTGTGGGAAATATAGACATGTGGCTAACACTTGCCGAGCTGGACCCCCTGTTGCCCAAGTTAATCCAGGAAACCGAGTCAACCCGCCGGTTGCCAACCAAGTTGTACCAGCTATTGCTAATGGGCATGCTTGCTATGAGTGTGGTGATCCAACCCACTTCCAGAACTGTTGCCCAAGGTTAGTTAATGCAAATCAGGATGGTGCCCGTGGGCGTGTTTTGAACATAAACGCCAATCAAGCACAAGCTAACAACGATGTTGTTAATGGTAAGTTTCTTGTCAATAATCAATATGCTTCGATTTTATTTGATACCTGTGCTGATAGGAGTTTTGTATCACTCAAATTTGAGCCATTACTACTAAGTTAGAGAAAACCTTTACCGTTGAAGTAGCGGATGGAAATCCCATCACAATTGACTCTATAGTCCGCGATTGTTCTCTTCAGCTTAACAAACACACTTTCCCTGTCAACTTCATACCAATGCAACTGGGAAGCTTTGATATCATCGTAGGTATGGATTGGTTATCCAACCACCATGCTGAAGTCATTTGTTTTGAGAAATGCATTAGAATTCCTCTTCCTTCGGGCGACACGTTACGAATCTTTGGTGAGAAGCCTAATAGTGGACTCAAACTCATGTCTTGCACCATGGCACAAAAGTACTTACGAAAGAAGTACGTAGCCTTCCTGGCACATGTTGTGGAAAATAAGGACAAAGGGAAAGAGATTCAAGACATTCCAATTATTCAAGATTTCCCTGAGGTATTTCCTGAAGATCTATCCGGTCTGCCGCCCGGACGACAAGTGGAGTTTCGCATCGACCTTGTGCCCGGAGCTAATCCCGCAGCTAAAGCTCCATATAGACTCGCACCTTCCGAGATGCAAGAACTTGCAAGCCAACTCCAAGAACTTGTTGATAATGGTTTCATCCGTCCAAGTCATTCACCCTGTGATGCACCTGTCTTATTCGTAAAAAAGAAAGACGGTTCATTCCGGATGTGCATTAACTATCGTGAACTTAACAAACTTACCATCAAGAACCGATACCCATTACCGAGGATTGACGATCTCTTTGACCAACTTCAAGGTTCAACCCGTTTCTCAAAGATTGATCTTAGATCCGGTTATCACCAAATTCGTGTGCATGATGAAGATATCCCAAAGACTGCCTTTCGTACAAGGTACGGTCACTACGAGTTCATGGTTATGCCTTTTGGGCTAACCAATGCGCCTGTAGTTTTCATGGACCTTATGAACCGCGTGTGCAATCCATATTTAGACAAATTCGTAGTCGTCTTCATTGACGACATCCTGATTTACTCCAAGACTAAAGCGGATCATGAGCAATACCTTAAGTTGATTTTGGACCTTTTGAAGAAAGAACTGCTCTATGCTAAATTCTCCAAGTGTGAATTTTGGTTGAATGAGGTTCAATTTTAGGGTCATATTGTCAACGAAAAGGGAATTCAAGTGGATCCTGCTAAGATCGAAGCTGTAAAGAATTGGAGTACACATAAAACCCCTACCGAGGTTCGTTCATTCCTTGGTCTAGCAGGTTATTATCGCCGATTCATCTCCAACTTTTCCAAGATTGCTATCCCTCTCACTGCCTTAACCCATAAGGGTAAACCTTATGAGTGGGGACCAAAGCAAGAAGAAGCGTTTCAAACTCTCAAACAGAAGCTGTGCAATGCCTCTATTCTAACCCTCCCTGATGGAAATGATGATATTGTTGTCTACTGTGATGCATCAAACCAACATCTCGGTTGTGTTTGTGACAATCCGGACTTTTAGGATTAACCCCGTTAACAAATCCAGTTAAGTCTTAACTAAGTTAACTTAAAATCAAACTCCAAGGATTATTTACGGCATTTTCTAAACATTCTCTATTCTGTTGACATTTGAAAGTCAACTAACCGTGTACTTAACTCGTTTTTAACTTCAAGGACCAATCCTGCCTAAATACAAACTTCAATACAGGAAATTGCAAGGACTAACTATGTAATTAACTTAAACTCGATTATTTTGACTTCCCAAAGTCAAAATTCGGTAATCCTTGAATCCAAACTCAATCAATAACTGAATTCGTTTGAAATGGTAACGGGAATGCGCTTTAATCCTATCATCGTTTATTATGGGATCATTATTGAGCAATAATCGTGTGAATTAAACCCAATTATGGGCATTCAAAACCGTAACCGCCGAAACTCCCTAAAATCGCGATTAATTCACTCATTGTGTCTATCATTCTCACAAATTGAACCTCAACGCACCTTATACGAACTCTCTGGGAGCTTTTACACTCACCAATTTCACTAGAAACACAGCAGGAGACGCCGGAGTCCAAGCCGTCGCACCGCGACTGCCCTTTTAGTCGGGAACCACCAATTCGAACTCAATTCTGGTAAATTATTGTACCCTCAGTGTCGTTTTTATTCTTAGAATGAAAGCCCTATGATTATTAGGGCTTATATCATCGATTTGATCATGAACCCGATTCTAGGGTTCATCTTAAGTTGATTTGATCGAACTCTATCTTAGACCCAATTCCAATTCAATTAATCGACACCTTTAGACTCGTAATCACCTGTATAATGAAAGCCCCATTCTCATTTGATCAATTATGATTGAATTTGTCAAAATATGGAATCTAGGGTTCGTTCATAATTTGATTTAGGGCTTTTGATCTTAGACACTGCGTAAATGAATTAAACCACATACACATATTCGAAATGTCCTAATTAACAAAAGCCCTATGGTTTTAATCCTTCATATCATCTAATTTGATGAATTTAAATCGGTGTTCATAAAGCTATGGTTCGGATTTTAAGCAAGCGATTAAAGACCTTAAACCTGTTGTTTTTGCAATTAATCGTAACCACTAGTTCGAAAGTTGTTTAGGAACAAAACCCCTATGAATCTATGTCCCTTCACGATCGGAATTGTTGAATTTGGGGACGGGTTTCGATCTAGAATGCATATGGGAAGGAAACCAGTTTGAACTCTATAATGAAATCAATTGATCCGGGTTCTGGTTGCGAATCACCGTAAAGCTCGACTGATTAATGTTGTGTGCTTGTGTGGGAGAAACCCTGGTTCGAGTCTCTCCACACAGTTTTTATTTTTAAACCATTTTTAATTAATGTTTTCAATTGAAAATCAATCACTAGATTATTATATTATCATATTAACGTGTTTTAACCCCAAATATCACCGTAGGCTCGGGGTTGGAAATTTTAACGCATTTCTATTATTGTTCACACTATTATAGTAATATATTATATTATTATTAAACCCGTGTTTCCAAATAAAATAATATATTTATATTATTTTTCATTCCGTGACCCCGATTAAAATATTAGTTATTTAAATATTATTTCTCCACGTTTGCAAACGCTGGGAAACGCTTTCGAATGTATAAATAATATATTTATTTATTATACACGTATATGTCCCTGAATAAAGTAATGGATTTATTATTTTCACAATTGTTTATGGTTTTGTTTTGTTGAAATTAAAAATAATATATGTCTATATTTATATATATTATATTATTTTCTTAGACCTCTATTTAATGACAAAACGCTCAAATATATTTATTGTATATTATTTGTCATTCATCGCGAAACACGTTCATCCTAATTTAGGAATCCGTATTCCCGTACACTCGTTCGGTTACCCGTTAATCTTTAGAATGTTTAAAGACGTTCTAATCTTTTGTGTGTTGACACAAATCCCAATGAGTCCCTAATTGTTGTTTGTAATTCTAGGGCATACGTAAGCCGTTCTAGGGCATACGTAAGCCGTTGTAGGCTATCACTTGTGTACCAAGTCTAATACTTGTGTGATTACTTCCTACGCCATCAAGTGAGTTTTCACAGCCCCTTTTACTGTTTTATCTTGGGAGAGAAAACATGTCGCAGACTATTTTTAGAATATTGTATTCATATGTTATCAATGTTAAAGCTAAGCATAACACGCTATCACTGAAAGTCCTCAACACGAATCGGACCGTTAATATGGATCTTAGCGAGGTAATGTTTAGTAGTACTACTGGTTTTGACAAATCCCACCCGCGTTAGTCGCGCTAACTAGATTGGAGATCGAACGGGTGAAATGTTAGCCTACTCACATCGCCGGGGTTGATAGACCTGGCAGGAGGCAAATAAACAAACAGTCAGCTTCGGTTGCGAGTGCTTAAGTTAAACATGAACATAGGTTAGCTACCTATAGATACATATTGAATGATCAATAATCTGGTAAACGTTTATTTATATACTGAAACCTGTGAACTCACCAACCTCGTGTTTACATCTTTTCTTACATGTTTTCTCAGGTCGCTAAGATAAGGCACATGTGCACATATAGGACATGCATGGGATTCTCCTTTTGATTGATGTTTTATTAAATTGTTTGGACTTTCTTTGAATTATGTTTGGTTTGGACTTTTGGACTTTTTGGGCGCGTGTGTTTTGCGCATTTACTTTCTTTACGCTTCCGCATTAAAACTCTGAATAATATGATATTTTCATCTGAGTCCCATGTAGAGTCGTTCAATGTAACTAATGACTGAGATCCTGGTTTGTCACTTCCCAAACGGTAAAACTCCGTTAGTGGAATTTGGGGGTGTGACAGATTGGTATCAGAGCCATTGGTTATAGAGAACTAGGACTGCATACTAGACTATAACCTCACACATTAGTTACATGTCATAAATCTTGGATGTTTGGAACTTATATGTTATATTACAGGATCATGTCGTCAACTCCACCACCATCACCTAAGGCACTTACCGTATCGTCCCCGGAGCCCAAAAGGCGCTGGACTAGTTCTAGTGACAACTCGGTGGAACAGGGTGAACCAAGTAATGCACGAGCAAGGAACAAGACACTTAATTGGAGTGCATATCCGAAGATGATCCAAAGGTGGATCGAGATGGGAAATGTTCCATCGCCCTATTTTGGTTCCATTTCCTCATCCGTTACTTTACCTAGCATGCCATGCACCATGGAACAAGCTTTTGCAGCTTTTGTGTTTATCATAACTAAGGAGTTAAAGGAGATGAAGGATTTCACTGATGAGATACCGAGCATTCTAGAGCGAGAGCCACAAGTGGAAGAAAACAAGGTAGGAATTGAGCTTTTGACTGCTGAGCTAGCAGTGACGGACCAAGTCCATAACCATTTGGTGGATCGGGTTACACATTTGGAGATGAGGGTGGACACCTCGGACCATGATGTAGGAGGGATTCTAGAGAGGGTGACTCATCTGGAAGCCCAGCTACAAGTAGTAGACCATGCTGCTGAAGGACTTCGAGAGATACCCACTAAGAAGCCCAACTGCAAGCAGCCCTATTTTCGGAGGATATTCCACTTCCGGACGACGAGGAAGAGCCCTTCGAGGATGAGCCGGTAGAGGAGGAGCCACCCGAGGAGGAACCGGTGGAGATCGACGATGCACAATCATACGTTTCTTCCGATGACGAAGATGTTTGATGATCTTTCAATCCTATCTTTCCTTTTTCATTCATGCTTCGTTTATGTTATTTCTCTTTTCAAACCTAGATGGGTAAGGTTGTTCCCATTCAATAAAAGCATGAGAAGTTTAATGTTTGAGTTATTTATTATATAGCCTTACAATTTATTTAATTTTCAAAATGTTAGATGTTGTATTTCCTTACTTGTACATAAATAATGTTTAATATGCGATATATTTTTCATTGTTTTGTATTTGTGAATGTGAAGAATCATGTCAGGAAGAGGACGTGGAGGACGTGCTGGTGGCCGAGGTACCATCAACATGACAGCAGCTGAGCTGGCAGCACTAATCAACGATAGTGTGGCAGAGGCTCTCGTAGCACAGAATGCTGCAGGTAAATGCTTTAACAATTGACTGGTGAGGTCAATTCATCTCTTAAAGCGCCTTTCCTAAGCCCTATAACTTTGAACCTATATTATGTTTCAAAATCCAGGTCAGCAGAATCAGCAACCAGCCTGCACCTTCAAAACATTTATGGACTGTAAGCCCCACTCCTTTAGTGGAGCCGAAGGAGATGTCGGACTACTCCGGTGGTTCGAAAAAGTAGAATCGGTGATTGCCATGTGCAGCTGCCCAGTGGCCAATCAGGTCAAGTTCGCCGCTGGAACTTTGGAGGGCACGGCTCTCACGTGGTGGAACGCTCAGGTCCAGATGTTGGGTCTGGCCATGGAAAATGGAATCCCGTGGGAGGAGTTTAAGACGATGATGAAGGAGGAGTACTGTCCTCGCAATGAAATTCAGAAGTTGGAAGGTGAATTTTGGAACCTGAAAATGGAAGGTTCTGAAATTGAGCTGTATACCACTCGCTCCCATGAGCTTGCTACCATGTGCCCACACATGGTGACTCCATACTACAAGAGGATAGAACTGTACATTGGAGGCTTAGTGCCTCAGATTCAAAGTATGGTTACTTCGTTCAACCCTACTACCATCCAGCAGACGATCAGGCTAGCCCACAAGTTAACGGACAAAGCAGTAACTCAAGGAACTTTACCTCCGAGGGGTTCGGTCTCTAAATCCACCGACAATCATAAACGCAAGTTTGATCACCACTCCAACTCTCACTCCAGCCCCAAAGGACCCCAGCCCAACCAACCCCAGCCGCAGCAGCGAAAGTTTGAGCCTACTAAGAACTTTAACCAAACGACCTCTTCAAGTCAAAATCAGGGTGGTTATACGGGAAAATCTCCTAAGTGTAACAAGTGCAACTTCCATCACTTTGGGGTTTGCAACCGTTGTCAGCGGTGTGTAAAAATAGGTCATGCTGCCAAAGATTATAGGGGTGAGTTGCAAGCCAAGCAGCCCTTTCAACAGCCTGGGTTTACAAAGGGTTGTTTCGAGTGTGGGAAGGAGGGACATTTTCGGAAGAATTGTCCTCAGTTAAAGAAGGGAGGTAATGGAAACCACAACCCTAATCAGAATAACAACAATAGTGGCAACAACGACAATAACAGAGGGAATTCTGCGAAGGGATGAGCCTTCGTGCTAGGATCTGGAGAAGCTCGTTATGATCATAATGTGGTCACCGATAAGTTTCTCTTAAATAATTACTTTGATTCTGTCCTTTTTGACACTGGTGCTGATAGGATTTTTATATCTAAGAAACTTAGTGATATGATAAAAGGAACTCCAACTCTGTTAGAAGCTAAGTATGTAATAGAGATAGCTGATGGTCAAATAATTGAAGCAACCCACATTCTTAAGGGTTGTAAGCTTGAACTAGCTAGTCATATACTTGATATCGACCTTATGCCGGTAACACTTGGTAGATTTGATGTAATTGTCGGCATGGATTGGTTATCTAAAAACCAAGCTGAAATCATCTGTCGTGAGAAAATTGTTCGTATTCCTCTCCAGAGTGGAGAAACCCTTTCCGTTCAGGGCGAAAAGTTTGGTGCAGTTATGGGCATCATATCCTTTATGAAAGCACAAAAATGCCTTCGAAAAGGGCATACTGCTATTTTGGCTCTCGTTGCTGAGCAGCTATCAGAAGAGACGAAGATTGATGATATTCCCATCGTTTATGAATTTCTAGAAGTATTCCCCGAGGATTTGCCTGGTCTGCCACCACATCGTCAAGTTGAATTTCAAATCGATCTAGCACCCGGAGCGGCACCGATCGCTCGGGCACCTTATAGACTAGCACCTAGTGAATTACAAGAGTTGTCCACTCAGTTACAGGAACTGTTGGATAAAGGTTTCATCCAACCTAACTCATCGCCATGGGGAGCTCCGGTCCTGTTTGTCAAGAAGAAGGACGAAACTTTCCGAATGTGTATCGACTACCGTGAACTGAATAAAGTCACAATCAAGAATCGTTATCCTTTGCCTCGTGTAGATGATCTCTTTGATCAACTCCAAGGATCAAGTTTCTATTCCAAGATAGATCTTAGGTCCGGTTACCATCAATTGAGAGTCCGAGATGAAGATATATCTAAGACTGCTTTTAGGACAAGGTACGGCCACTACGAGTTTATGGTCATGCCTTTCGGATTAACCAACGCACCTGCAGTATTCATGGACCTCATGAACTGTGTGTGTAAACCACACCTTGATCAATTTGTCATCGTTTTCATCGACGACATTCTCATTTATTCCAAGAACACGGAGGAGCATGAAGAACATCTACGCCTAATTCTGGAACTACATAAGCAGGAACAACTATATGCTAAGTTTTCCAAGTGTGAATTCTGGATCCGGGAAGTTCAATTCTTAGGACATGTGGTTAACGAGAAGGGAATACATGTCGATCCATCAAAGATAGAAGCCATCAAGAATTGGGCAGCACCGACGACTCCGACTGAGGTGCGACAATTTCTGGGATTGGCTGGATATTACCGTCGATTCATCGAGGGATTCTCTAAGATTGCACAACCTCTCACTGCCTTAACTCAAAAGGTTAAAGCCTTTAACTGGGGCGATAACCAAGAGTCAGCATTCCAACATCTTAAGTAGAAACTTTGCAGTGCACCTATCCTAGCTCTTTCGGAAGGTACAGATGATTTTGTGGTGTATTGTGATGCATCCATTCAGGGTCTGGGATGTGTATTAATGCAACGAGAAAAGGTGATCGCATACGCTTCACGTCAACTAAAGATTCAAGAGAAAAACTACACCACTCATGACCTGGAGTAGGGAGCCGAAGTATTCGCACTTAAGATATGGAGACACTACTTGTACGGTACCAAGTGCACTATCTACACCGATCATAAGAGTCTTCAGCATATCTTCGAGCAGAAAGATCTGAACATGAGACAGCGTCATTGGGTCGAGCTCTTGAATGATTATGACTGTGCGATTCGGTATCATGCGGGTAAGGCTAATGTTGTAGCTGATGCCCTAAGTTGAAAGGAAACAAAGCCCAAATGAGTTCGAGCATTACAGCTTACAATTCACCCCGGATTACCTGAAAAAATCCGTAGTGCTCAACTTGAAGCCCTGAAAGAGGAAAACCTATCGCTGGAAGGTACAAGCGGTATGGAAGCACAACTTGAGATCAAATCTGACGGTATTCGCTACTTCGTCGAGCGAATATGGGTTCCAGTATTCAGAAACTTAAGGGAACTAGTCATGGACGAAGCTCATAAATCTCGTTACTCTATTCATCCAGGTTCCGACAAGATGTATCATGACCTAAAGGTGCTGTATTGGTGGCCAAGGATGAAGGCCGGTATAGCCACCTATGTGAGCAAGTGCCTGACTTGCGCGAAGGTCAAAGTTGAATATCAAAAGCCTTCTGGTCTTCTCCAACAACCAGAGATTCCCATGTGGAAATGGGAGCAGATATCCATGGACTTTATCATGAAATTTCCACGAACTCCTACTGGATGTGATACCATTTGGGTAATAGTCGATCGTTTAACAAAGTCCGCTCACTTCTTAGCAATCAAGGGAACCAAAAAAATGGATAAGCTTACTCGTATATACTTGAAAGAAGTAGTATCTAGGCACGGGGTGCCAATCTCTATCATTTCGGATCGTGATGCACGATTCACCTCTCGTTTCTAGCAATCGTTACATAAAGCTTTAGGCACGCGTCTAGATATGAGCACAACATACCATCCTCAAACTGATGGCCAGACAGAGCGTACTATCCAAACTCTGGAGGATATGCTACGAGCTTGTGTGATTGACTTCGGTAACACTTGGGAGTGTCACCTATCGTTGGTGGAGTTCTCCTACAACAACAGTTATCACACTAGCATCAAGGCAGCTCCATTTGAAGCACTATATGGACGGAAATGCCGTTCTCCTATTTGTTGGGCCGAATTTGGGGATAGTCAACTTACAGGTCCTGAACTCGTACTTGAAACTTCTGAGAAAATCATTCATATTAGAAACCGTATGGCAGTAGCTCGTGACCGTCAAAAGAGTTATGCCGATAAGCGTCGTAAACCGTTAGAATTTCAAATAGAGGATATGGTCTTGTTAAAAGTCTCACATTGGAAGGGTCTCATTCATTTTGGGAAACGAGGCAAGCTAAATCCTCGTTATGTTGGACCTTTCAAGATAGTGAAGAGAATTGGTCAGGTAGCGTACCAACTGGACCTACCTGAAAGACTTAGTGGTGTACACAATGTATTTCATGTCTCAAACTTGAAGAAATGTCTAGCAGACGAGTCACTCGCGGTTCCTCTTGAGGAACTGCACATCGATGAACAGTTGCGTTTCATCGAAGAACCAGTGGAAATCATGGATAGGGAAGTCAAAACGTTAAAACGTAGTAAAATCCCTATTGTCAGAGTTCGTTGGAACTCGAAGCGTTGACCAGAATTCACGTGAGAACGCGAGGATCAGATGATGCGCAAATATCCTAATCTGTTCAAGCACTCCACGTCAAAATTTTAAGGTACTATTTTAATTTTCGAGATGAAAATTTTTTCAACTAGGGGATGATGTGACATCCAATTTTTTTTTATTATTTATTTAATTTTCGGGACGAAAATTCTTTCAACTAGGGGATGATGTGACAATCCGGACTTTTAGGATTAACCCCGTTAACAAATCCAGTTAAGTCTTAACTCAGTTAACTTAAATTCAAACTCCAGGGATTATTTATGGCATTTTCTAAACATTCTCTATTCTGTTGACATTTGAAAGTCAACTAACCGTGTACTTAACTCGTTTTTAACTTCAAGGACCAATCTTGCCTAAATCCAAACTTCAATACATTAAATTGCAAGGACTAACTATGTAATTAACTTAAACTCGATTATTTTGACTTCCCAAAGTCAAAATTCGCTAATCCTTGAATCCAAACTCAATCTATAACCGAATTCGTTTGAAATGGTAACGGGAATGCGCTTTAATCCTATCATCGTTCATTAAGGGATCATTATTGAGCAATAATCATGCGAATTAAACCCAATTATGGCCATTCAAAACCGTAACCGTCGAAACTCCCTAAAATCGCGATCAATTCACTCATTGTGTCTATCATTCTCGCAAATTGAACCTCAACGCACCTTATACGAACTCTCTGGGAGCTTTTACACTCACCAATTTCACTGGAAACACAGCAGGAGACGCCGGAGTCCAAGCCGTCGCACCGCGGCTGCCCTTTTAGTCGGGAACCACCAATTCGAACTCAATTCTGGTAAATTCTTGTACCCTCAGTGTCGTTTTTATTCTTAGAATGAAAGCCCTATGATTATTAGGGCTTATATCATCGATTTGATCATGAACCCGATTCTAGGGTTCATCTTAAATTGATTTGATCGAACTCTATCTTAGACCCAATTCCAATTCAATTAATCGACACCTTTAGACTCGTAATCACCTGTATAATGAAAGACCCATGCTCATTTGATCAATTATGACTGAATTTGTCGAAATCCGGAATCTAGGGTTCGTTCATAATTTGATTTAGGGCTTTTGATCTTAGACACAACGTAAATGAAATTAAACCACATACACATATTCGAAATGTCCTAATTAACAAAAGCCCTATGGTTTTAATCCTTGATATCATCTAATTTGACGAATTTAAATCGATATTCATAAAGCTAGGGTTCGGATTTTAAGCGAGCGATTAAAGACTTTAAACCTGTTGTTTTTGCAATTAATCGTAACCACTGGTTCGAAAGTTGTTTAGGAACAAAACCCCTATGAATCTATGTCCCTTCGCGATCGGAATTGTTGAATTTGGGGATGGGTTTCGATCTAGAATGCATATGGGAAGGAAACCAGTTTGAACTCTATAATGAAATCAATTGATCCGGGTTCTGGATGCGAATCACCGTGAAACTCGACTGGTTAATGATGTGTGCTTGTGTGGGAGAGACCCGGGTTCGAGTCTCTCCACACAGTTTTTATTTTTAAACCATTTTTAATTAATGTTTTCAAATGAAAATCAATCACTAGATTATTATATTATCATATTAACGTGTTTCAACCCAGAATATCACCGTAGGCTCGGGTTTGGAAATTTTAACGCATTTCTATTATTGTTCACACAATTATACTAATATATTATATTATTATTAAACCCGTGTTTTCAAATAAAATAATATATTTATATTATTTTTCAATCCGTGACCCCGATTAAAATATTAGTTATTTAAATATTATTTCACCACGTTTGCAAATGCTGGGAAACGCTTTCGAATGTATAAATAATATATTTATTTATTATACACGTATATGTCCCCGAATAAAGTAATGGATTTATTATTTTCACAATTGTTTATGGTTTTGTTTTGTTGAAATTAAAAATAATGTATGTCTATATATATATTATATTATTTTCTTAGACCTCTATTTAATGACAAAACGCTCGAATATATTTATTGTATATTATTTGTCATTCTGTAGATCCACATGACTCATCTTAGGATCGATCTTGTGACTAAATGTATCGGTAACGCGGTGTGCGGAATCCTACCGAATTAACGCTTTGTTAACAATCGACAATAGAAACAATCAGGTAAATAATCTTCTCTTTGTATTCCACAAACACAGAGTTTACAGATTCACAGAATTCACTCGTTCAATCCCCCACTGCTCTCTCTCTCTTTTTTTACTCACTGTTCTGAATCTGTAAACTCCTACTTATAAACACCAGTTCTGCAGTAGGCGAACTTAACAAGTTCGCCTCAAAGATGCTTAGCTCTAATAGGCTAGGCGAACTTATCAAGTTCGCTTCTAAAGATGCTTAGGCGAACTTGTTAAGTTCGCCTCTCTATGAACTTATACATAATTTTATCAACAGTTACAAAACATGTCCTAACAGACTCCCCTTTAACTGTTGCTAACAATTCTATCAATTACAAGTGAAAGACTCTAAAGACTAAGACATAATATCTTCAAGCTCGTTGTCACCAAAATATGCTCCAACAGACTCCCCCTTGACAACAGCTTTAGAAGATTGTCATCCGTCTTCATATATCATCAAACACACTGTAGTCTTCATCTTGTTCATCTGCACTTTCTCTTTCTATCTAGAAGAAAACTTGGGAGAAGGACCCCTTGTCAACTTCTGTCTGCAATTTTCAGTTTATGCAAAGGAGAACAACCAAGAATAACCAACAATTAAGATTTCCATGGAAGCTGGAAAAATAAAATCTTTTTGGTTTTTCAAACATAAGACTTACAAAATCTTTTTGGTTTTTCTCTATATAAACTGAAAAAATAGAATCTTTTTGATTTTTCTTTGTACAAACAAAAATGTAAAATACAAAATCACATCTTTTTGGTCGAACATCACGAGTAAGAAGATCATATCAGTAAAAACAATGTATCAATCACACATTTTGGATAAACATCCATATAATATCAAATGCTATCCTATGTCATTCTTTCAAGCCTTGACCAATCAAATCAATATCTTTCAAGATTATCACACTCTATTTTTTCAAGACTTTCATATTGCATGTTATGATACGCGATAAACATTCAAAGAAAATAGGATCAGGCTATGACACACAAATTCAAATTGTCAATATTATAAGACTTGAAACTAAAGCATCTCATTCCCACTTTCTTGTGAGTTAAGGTACCATTTAAGTATGAAATACAACGTGTACCCCACTAGTATGCCAACAGAAAGTAAATGCACTGTCTTCAAGACATATAAGATTTTACTAAAGATTATCCGAATTTCCAGAATGAGGAGACATCACTTAGCACATGAATAGCAGAATCCAAATTGTATTGTATAGGAATCAATGAGATTCAGAATCGAATGATTCAATGTTTTGGCTTATATGTGGAATCATAAGATTCAGGTACGTGGATCCAACTGTTATCTGGATTATGAATTCAATGGAATCAGTAAAGATGATTTATCAATATGATCCAAGGGCTACTATATGTTTGACAGATGTTGTCAAGTACATATCTTGATTATACTTCAACTTGCATGCTTTTCGGGACATGGGCACTGAAGCAAATCGAATGAATAGTGCTAAGGACATAAACCGAAACTGATCTCATAGGACAATCTTTATTAAAAACTAATATTCTTTATCTAATAGTGATCTTTTAACACACACACCCAGCCATAAAATGGGTTCAAATCACAGTTGTAACATATGTAATTATGTTTTCACACTACTAATGGTTCAGTGACGCTTTTAATTTAATGACAATTCAAATTTTATGCATACACAACACTATCATTTCCTATTTGTGTAGTCTCTGAAGTTTAGATCAAAACATATGATTCAGATATATTAACATAAAGCACCAACCAGTTAATCTAAGGTCATGTGTGAAAGAACATCTACTGATATACTATCATCTCTTCTTTAACTTCAAGTAATGTCGATTTTATCTTTTTCAATTTGTTTGGATTTTTCAAAATCTTTTTCAAAGAAAGTAAAACAAACAAAAATAAACCTTCCATGAAAACATTTTAAGAAAAAACATTTTACTTGGTTACTCAGGATTAAGCAATTCAATCGATTAAAAACTCAAACCGATGTAATGTAATTGAATGTCATTGCCTCTGTCACCAACACAGTTTTGTACTCCCCCTGTCCTGTAGAGTCCCCCTCAACTAGTCAAATGGTTGCATCAACAACTTTATGCTCACCATTGTCATCCTAAGTTTCAAGTTGTCTTTTGGACTTTGTAAAACTCTTTCCAAAACATTGTGTGTGACATATTCTCCCCCTTGAGCATCAAGTCATTGAATCAAATAGATTTCTCAGTTATCAACAACTCTTTACCCTTGCAGATGTCATTCCCTGTCATGTGCCTAGAACCACCGCTATCAACAACCAAAATGGTATTAATAGTCCCTCTTGGTTAATCCTGCACATCTAACAAGAAACATTAATTTGAAATTGGGACCCAAGCCATGGTAGTCATGGGTCGTCCATTTGTATCAAAGTAATAAACCTCACTCCATTCACAATCGAATCTCTCATCGATTTTCGGTGATTGCTCCAATGAGTCAGAAACATAAACTTTATATTTCCAAACATACTTCTGGTCGTTAAGTTCTTTTTGCTTAAAATGTGAAGTGTTTGAACACTCTTGTTCATTTGAAAAATGTTTAGATTGTGAAAGCTCTTGTTGTTCTAAAAGTTTTCTCAATCTTCTGTTTCTCCTCCGTCTTTAAGGTCTAGAAAGCCTAACCTCAGATTTTGAATTACCCTTTGGTGTATCATGAGGTTTAACCACATTTGGGTTAACATAAGGCTTACCAAGAGTTCTTACCTTTTCTGGAGTAACATGTCGGTTACCTTTGGCGTTGTGAGGACAAGCAATCCGAATGTGACCCACAAGACCACAAGAAAAGCAATATATCTTCTCAGTATATTTTCTCATATAAGTTATCTTCACACGATAAGATGCACTTGAAGAAGATTCTCCTACATGAACTTCTTTTGGAGTTTGAGAATGAACAAACTTTTTCTCAACATGTTTTGATTCAAGCTTCATCTTCTCAGGAACTACATGCTTCTTCCCTTTATTTTTGTAAGGACAGTTGACCACAATGTGTCCCATCTCATTACAATGAAAACATGTACGCCTGTCTTGATAATCTCTGACATATGGAACTCTCCTTGAATTTGAAGAA
This sequence comes from Smallanthus sonchifolius, assembly GCA_023525975.1. NCBI lineage: Eukaryota > Viridiplantae > Streptophyta > Magnoliopsida > Asterales > Asteraceae > Smallanthus > Smallanthus sonchifolius. Next base: position 53,227,269 of record CM042033.1, on the reverse strand, counting down.
CTTCCAAATGTATAATTTCCAGATGAATTAGAATCAACCTTTGAGTCTTCTTTCTTAACCTCTTTCGGTATCCCCTTTACCTTAGCTTCATCAAAATATTCATCATCACTCTCATCAGAATACACCAAATCTTCACCTGTGACTGGATTCACCTTCAACACAGTCTTAGGATCTAAATCCTCATCGTTTATAATCTCAGGTGTAACATAATAATTTCCATCGTATGGTGGAGGAACATAACCAATATCACTAGTTCCCTTCCCCTCTTTATTATTATCATGATAGTGTCTTAATAAGAATGATGAATTTCCAAAGCTTTCTAACTTTCTATGCAATCTGATTACCTCAGCTTTAGATTCAGCTAGTTCCTTATCTTTCTCAACAAGATCATTATTTCTTTTCTCAATTTCTGCAAAGGACATATCCAGGTGAAATGCCTGCTCTTTGATCTTCAAAGTCAGAGAACTGATATCCCTCTTCAATGATTCTATCCTTTCAATACACACATTCTCATTATCTTTAATTTCTGATTTACCGTGTGCATGGATTTCATATCACAAATGAGGTTTACGTTGTCATCCATAACCCTCATCATTTTATCCTTTACTGAAATACAGTTAGAACAAAACGTTTTAGAGTTAGAAACTACCTCAGCTTTTACTTCTGAAGAAGATGCACCAGGAGCCATGAATACGTCATCATCAGCTTCACTATTTTGATCAACAATGACAGGCTCTGTATCATTTTCTAATTCACGCAGATCATCTTCAACTGTCTGGAAGCATACATCAGTCATTATATCACTCTCGGTAGACTGAGTACTTTCACCAGAATGAATATTCTCACTATCACTTAACTCTGCAGAAGAATCACTTTGAGAATCACCTTGCTTCTCCAATACTTCGTTGATCAAGACCACAAACGCTTGAGAAGTTGCTTCACCCTTTTTCTTCAATGCTTCCTATAGATCTCTTGAAGTTGGACACTTCCCGAGACTATGAATTATTTCTTTTGGTAAAGACATCGTTAAAGTTTCACACGTTTTCATCTCTCGATCAAACTTCTGCTTTTCTACTTTAGTAAGAGCTGTCACTGATTTTGGAACATTACAAAATTCCAAAAAGTCAAAAGTAGGATGCACATATCCTTCTGTTATTGGTCTCCAAAAATTTTCATAAGTTTCTGATACGAACTGTTCGAACCGGACTTTTCGGCTACGGTAATCTGATATGCACAAAAGCCTCGGTGGCATAGTTCCAATCTCAATATCATCACATGAAATGGACATTTTGAAATTTTTGTGAAAATATCCGGAAAAAAATTTCCCGCCAAAATACTTTTTTTTAAAAATTTCAAAAATTCAAAAATGAAAATTACCATATAAGCTTTCCCTAAAAAATTTGGACAAGAAGAAATTTCCCGCCAAAATACTTATTTTTAAGAACACTAGCGAACTAGATAAGTTCGCCTGATACTGCCTGAGCGAACTTTCTAAGTTCGTCTGAACTGAGTGAAGCGAACTTGACCCCAAGCGAACTTGTTAAGTTTGCCTGATCTTCACGGAGCGAACTTATTAAGTTCACCACCCTAAGTTCACCTGCAACTGAATCAGCAAGTTCGCCTAAAACGCTGAAACAAACTCAGCAACCCAAACACGAACTCATAGCGCCGAAAATCATCAATTCTCATAGATTTGAAGGAATTTAAAGAAACTGGACCGTAGGATTTCGTATTTTATGAACTAGAACACTTCTATCAGATCAATTTCACCAAAATCCACCTCAAATTCACGAAATCAGCAGCAAAATCAGTTTCAAGAACTTGAAAACTCGATGGATACAAAAATGATCAATTTCTTGTCAAATTGTACACAAAAACGTCTCTAATCACCAAGAATCAGTCGTAAATCACGAGCAAAAGCTCTGATACCACTTGTAGATCCACATGACTCATCTTAGGATCGATCTCGTGACTAAACGTATCGTTAACGCGGAGTGCGGAATACTACCCAATTAACGCTTTGTATAACAATCGACAATAGAAACAATTAGGTAAATAATCTTCACTTTGTATTCCACAAACACAGAGTTTACAGATTCACAGAATTCACTCGTTCAACCCCCCTGCTCTCTCTCTCTCTCTTTTTTTACTCACTGCTCTGAATCTGTAAACTCCTATTTATAAACACCAGTTCTGCAAAGTTCGCCTCAAAGATGCTATAAGTTCGCCTCTAATAGGCTAGGTGAACTTATCAAGTTCGCTTCTAAAGATGCTTAGGCGAACTTGTTAAGTTAGCCTCTCTATGAACTTATACAGAATTTTATCAACAGTTACAAAACATGTCCTAACAGACTCCCCTTTAACTGTTGCTAACAATTCTATCAATTACAAGTCAAAGACTCTAAGACTAAGAAATAATATCTTCAAGCTTGATGTGACCAAAATTTGCTCCAACACATTAATCGCGAAACGCGTTCATCCTAATTTAGGAATCCGTATTCCTGTACACTCGTTCGGTTACCTGTTAATCTTTAAAATGTTTAAAGACGTTTTAATCTTTCGTGTGTCGTCACAAATCCCAATGAGTCCCTAATTGTTGTTTGTAATTCTAGGGCATACGTAAGCCGTTGCAGGCTATCACTTGTGTACCAAGTCTATTACTTGTGTGATTACTTCCTACGCCATCAGGTGAGTTTTCACGGCCCTTTTTACTGTTTTATCTTGGGGGAGAAAACATGTCGCAAACTATTTTTGGAATATTGTATTCATATGTTATCAATGTTAAAGCTAAGCGTAACACGCTATTACTGAAAGTCCTCAACCCACATCGGACCGTTAATATGGATCTTAGCGAGGTAATGTTTAGTAGTACTACTGTGTTTGACAAATCCCACCTGCGTTAGTCGCACTAACTCGATTGGAGATTGAACGGGTGAAATGTTCGCCTACTCACATCACCGGGGTTGATAGACCTGGCAGGAGGTAAATAAACAAACAGTCAGCTTCGGTTGCGAGCGCTTAAGTTAAACATGAACATAGGTTATCTACCTATAGATACATATTGAATGATCAATAATCTGGTAAACATTTATTTATATACTGAAACCTGTGAACTCACCAACCTCGTGTTGACATCTTTTCTTACATGTTTTCTCAGGTCGCTAAGATAAGGCACAAGTGCACATATAGGACATGCATGGGATTCTCCTTTTGATTGATGTTTTATTAAATTGTTTGGACTTTCTTTGAATTATGTTTGGTTTGGACTTTTGGACTTTTTGGGCGCGTGTGTTTTGCGCATTTACTTTCTTTACGCTTTCGCATTAAAACTCTGATTAATATGATATTTTCATTAGAGTCCCATGTAGAGTCGTTCAATGTAACTAATGACTGAGATCCTGGTTTGTCACTTCCTAAACGGTAAAACTTCGTTAGTGGAATTTGGGGGTGTGACAGTGTTCTTATGCAACGAGGCAAGGTGATCGCTTATGCATCAAGACAGGTTAAGATCAATGAGAAGAATTATACGACGCACGATCTTGAGTTGGGTGCGGTCATCTTCGCATTGAAGATTTGGAGACACTACCTTTATGGCACCAAATGTGTGGTGTTTACCGACCACAAGAGCCTCCAACATATCTTCAATCAAAAGGAACTCAACATGAGACATCGACGTTGGGTTGAACTTCTAAACGACTACGATTGCGAGATTCGTTACCATCCCGGCAAGGCGAATGTCGTAGCCGATGCACTAAGTCGTAAAGGGCACGTTATGCTTCATAGTGTCAAGATTCAAACTGACATCCAAATCCGCATTCTTGAAGCTCAACATGTCTCGGTCACCGAGGGTAACATGTACGAAGAAATGTGATGTGTGATATTATGTATATTAAATTAACCAAGTTTTAATTGTAGAAATGGACTCACAACTAAATCACACGCTAATGGCAAGTGCACCGGTAGCGCGTAGTAAAGACAGTAAGCCCGAGTTATCGAACCGTGGACACAAAAGGCGGCGGTCCTCGATACTAAACCTTTATTGACTCCTAACCGATGCAACACACAAGATGATTCTATTTATTACTTTTAGAACATGCAGTCTAGAATAACACAACTAAATACTGACTCCACTCAAAGACGGACAAGACACGAAAACACTTAGACACATGGAAAGACAAAGAAGACAAGACAAGACTCTAAAGAAAGACTAAACCAACGAACTAAAATATGAAACGAAGACCAAATATGAGACAAACACTACCTACACCACGAATCCTATTGACTGACTCAACAACTTTTGGGAAAACCGACTATATGACACCGGTTCTAAAGATAGAATGAATCGGGAATCACTAAAACATGCAAGATCTCCTTTCGGACTCACCTACACACCTCAACTATCCTAAGGGTCGGATTAAGTTCACGAGTAAGGAATTGGATTTCCTCTCAGACTCACCAAAACCTAGAACACCACGTACTCAGCAACGATTTCACCTCTCGGTCTCAACCTTCCTATACTCAGAGACTATCCTAGACAGACCTAAGAGCAAGGAGTAAACTCCCAAGATACTGTTTATGACACGAAATTGCAAGATGATAAAGACGACTCGGACAACCCACTCTCGTGCAATTGCTACCCAAACCGACAAACCACAAGACAACCCAAAAACCTATCTCCTCTCAGACTCAAGATTGGTAAAACACTGATTTATATGACTACAAAAACCTGCTACAACGATTGGCCTAATCGTCTAGATCACAGACACAAAGTATATGACCCGAAAACCCGAAATCTCACCCAAAACACACAACACATTCAAGTAAAACCTCAAGCGCAACAAATTCATATAAGATCAGTAGCAAATCAGTACTCAAACACATTCATAAACAATAAATCAAGAACCTTTACGATAATATCCGTCATACAATCGATTAAAACTTGAAACTAATCAAACCAAATTAATATACATCCTAATCTAGATAGCTATGAGTTTAGCTACTCATAATACTGAGAAACAATTCACACAATACCGGAAACATGTTTATAATTAGAAATAAATACTGAGAAGAGAATTAGAATGCAAAACCAATGTTTTCAAACCGAAAAGTGTCAATCTCTTTCAATCTTGATGATATCCAGCCTCAAATCTTCGATCCTCAGAGCTTCTTGGTCGCCTCCATTCGCATAAAGTCGAGCTCCCTAAATAATGGCCGCTCAAATCTTTAAATAATAGAAATATAGGATTTTACGATTTTTTGGACTCTCACGTGTCGTGAGAAATAGTTCCAGGCCCTTCGCGTGCCGCGAAGGCAAATTTAGTCGGGCCCGGTTATGGAAATCTTCGCGTGTCGCGAAGATCCGAGGCTCCTTCTTCGCGTACCGTGAAGAGTATAAATTCTAACTTTTTCTTTCTTTTGTTTCTCTCCGGCTCCGTTTCTTCAGTATAATTCTTTGGTTTATCATGCAAACCTGCAAATTCAACAATAATCTCATTAAGTACCAATTTCTTTAGATATTTGCTAATAAAACCGGGTAAAACAGGTCAAAAACAACTCAATAAACATATGTGTTTTAGAACACATCAAACATTCTCACACTTGAACTTCATCACCTCCTTCTTCACCACCTACTGCATTTTGGGGTTCAGTCTCCACTTCCCTAGCACAACTGGCTTAAAATCATCCTCCATCAAGATCTTATGCGTGCAAAAGGAAGGGTTTATACCCTTGATATCCGTTAGCTTCCACGCGATCGCATGCTTATGTGCCTTCAGCATGCCAGTTAGTCTCTCCTTCTCATATCCCTTCAGATCCACAACAATAATCACGGGAAGCTTCCTCTCATCATCTAGGAAAGCATACTCTAAATGAGAAGGTAACTCCTTAAGCTCTAAGGAGGACGGTGGGCTATCAACAGATGGCCTCTCGACAGGCTAACTCCTCTCAATCTCCTTGAATCTAGTGGGATCCTGGGTAGCATCACTCTCTAGAGGACTCGAACTCTCATCAATGGATGCTGCTGTCATGTCAATCTCGCCATTCTCTCTAACCAGGATTTTCGAATCAGACACATCTCTCCCACAGATATCGCTCAAGAACTCTCCCACATGTGATATGATCGATTTTATGAAGTACAGTGTATCGTCCTGATTGCTCGGATGCTTCATGAACTTATTCACGTCGAATGTCACCTTCTCATCATTCACACCAAGCGTCAGCTTACCGCTAAAAACATCTATCATCGCGTGAGTGGTAGCTAGGAATGGACGCCCCAAAATAAGAGGGACATGCTCATCCTAGTCCATATCCAATATGACAAAGTCCACAGGGAAGATGAACTTGTCGACCCTAACCAACATATTCTCAACAAAACTGCGCGGATACTTAACCGATCGGTCAGCAAGCTGAAGACTCATCCGCGTCGGCTGAGGTTCTCCTAGGCCTAGATTCTTAAAAACATAGTAAGGCATCAGGTTGATGCTAGCACCTACGTTGGCAAGAGCGTTGCTGACATATAACCCACCAATAACACAAGGGATAGTGAAACTCCTTGGATCTTTCATGTTATGTGGAAGGCTGGGTTCTATAACCGCAGAACACCGTTCATTTATCACCACGGTGGAAAGTGCCTCAAGTTTAGTTTTGTTCGTCAGCATGTCCTTGAGGTATTTTGCATACTTGGCCATACTAGACAGAGCCTCAACAAATGGGATGTTAATGTGTAGATGTCGTAGCATGTTGAGAAACTTCTGATAGTGACCGTCCTTTTTCTTTATTCTAATCCTACTGGGATATGGAAGTGGGGGCTTATACTCTCTCACAGGTGTCTCAGTAGCCTTCTTATCTGTATCCTCTGGATGTGCTGTAATTCCTGGGCTTCACCTCTCTTGCACCTTTCCAGGATTTGCCTCCATTTCAATCTCCTCGTCGACCGGTTCATCCTCATCATCCACCGGTCTCGGAGTCTCAGCACCTCGGCCGCTCCTAGTATTCACTGCCTTCGCGAACTGCCGTGAGTGACCGGGGTTCGAATCAGTGTTACTAGGCAGACTACCCTCCTTCCTACTCTTCAGCATCTCATCTATCCCTCCTACATGCCTCTCCACATTCTGCAACGCCACTCCCTAGCTTTGGACCATCGTGTCATGCTCGTTAAACTTTGCAGCATTCTCCTGATGCCGCCTATCATCGCGCTTTAGAAACTGAGCCATCATCTCTTCAAAGTGGTCCTTCTTCTCCCCGCTTCCCTGACCCGAATTCTGGAACAAGCTCTGGTTCTGATTACTCCTCCAATTGGAACCAGAGTTGTTTCTCCATCCAGAGTTACCGTTAGAGTTATCGTACGTGTTATTACGGTTTTGGTTTCCTAATTACTCTACCTTCTCCTGGGTCATCTGGCAATCAACAATGTGGTGGCCTCCCTTACATATCTCACAGCTCCGATCCGACTTCATTTGTAAATCTTTCACTATTCTGGCTAATGCCTCGATCTGTGCTGCTAAGGCTGTATTCGAATCAACATGCATGACCCCTCTCTGTGAACTCTCAGAATGTGGGCTCTGGTAACTTGTCATAGAAATATCCTCGAATAGGTCAAAACACTCATCAGGGGACTTGCTCGTCATCATGTTTCCCCCTGCAGGTGTATCTAGCTGTCCTCTACTAACAATGGAGCAACCATTATAAAACTTCTCAACCAAACAACAATCCTCTATACCATGACGCAGACAATCATTACACAGCCCCTTAAATCTCTCCCACGCGTCGTGAAAACTCTCCCCTAGCTGCTGCTTAAAAGCATGGATCAAACTACTATGGTGAGCAGCCTTAGAAGGGGGTAGTATTTAGCAAGAAATTTTTCCTTCATAGCAGTCCAAGTGGTGATGGAACCATTGGGTAAGGACTCAAGCCAAGTGGCGGCTTTATCTGCCAAACTGAATGGGAATAGACGCAACAGTTTTGCATCCTTAGTGACGCCATTAAGGCGGAGAGTGTCGCAGACGCTACTAAATCTAGTGAGATGGGAGTGTGGGTTCTCATGCGAGTTCCCATGGAATTGCACATTAGTGGCGATAGTGCTCATGACATGAGATGAAAACTGCCACGAGTTAGCCTCTACAGTAGGCTGAGCGATGCTAGAACACACGCCACCGTCGGTCGACTTGGCGTAATCAAAAACGGTCCTTCGTGCTGGTGGCTCGCCCATTTATTCAGAAGATGTCAGAACGGTCTCTTCAACAGGTTTCTTTCGGAACAGATGCTCGGGCTCGAGTAGAGCAGCAAACTCAGCAGATCCTGTGGAATGGGTGCGGCGAATATGTTGCATACACTGCAAAAAGAAAATTAAATATAGAAAATAAAGATAGTATGCTAACTAGAAACAAAACAAAATAGATAAAATAAATGAGAAAATATGATAAAATACTAAACAAATAAGTAGCACAAATAGTTAACAAATAGTGGTCAACTCTGGTCGTTCTCGAAGTCGCTAAAAAGTGTCTCCGGAAACGGCGCCAAAAACTTGATGCGTGATATTATATATATTAAATTAACCAAGTTTTAATTGTAGAAATGGACTCACAACTAAATCACACGCTTACGACAAGTGCACCGGTCGCGCGTAGTAAAGACAGTAAGCCGTAGTTATCGAACCGTGGACACAAAAGGCAACGGCCCTCGATACTAAAACTTTATTGACTGCTAACCGATGAGATACACAAGATGATTCTACTTATTACTTTTAGAACATGCAGTCTAGAATAACACAACTAAATACTATCTCCACTCAAAGACGAACAAGACATGAAAACACTTAGACACACGAAAAGACAAAGAAGACAAGACTCTAAAGAAAGACTAAACCAATGAACTAAAATACGAAACGAAAACCAAATATGAGACAAACACTACCTAGACCAGGAATCCTATTGACTGACTCAACTACTTTCGTGACAACCGACTGTATGACACATGTTCTAAAGATAGACTGACTCGGGAATCACTAAAACATGCAGGATCTCCTCTCGAACTCACCTAAACATGTCAACTATCCTAAGGGTCGGATTAAGCTCACGAGTAAGGAATTGGATTTCCTCTCAGACTCACCAAAACCTAGAACACCACGTACTCGATAACGATTTCACCTCTCGGTCTCAACCTTCCTATACTCAGAGACTATCCTAGACAGACCTAAGAGCAAGGAGTAAACTCCCAAGATACTGTTTATGACACGAAATTGCAAGATGATAAAGACGACTCGGACAACCCACTCTCCTGTAATTGCTACCCAAACCGACAAACCACAAGAAAACCCGACATCCTATCTCCTCTCGGACTCAAGATTGGTAAAAAACTGATTTATATGACTACAAAAACCTGCTACAACGATTGGCCTAATCGTCTAGATCACAACACAAAGTATATGACCCGAAAACCCGAAATCTCACCCAAAACACACAAAGAATTCATGTAAAACCTAAAGCGCAACAAACTAATACAAGATCAGTAGCAAATCAGTACTCAAACACATTCATAAACAATAAATCAAGAACCTTTACAATAATATCCGTCATACGATCTATTAAAACTCGAAAATAATCAAATCAAATCAATATTCATCCTAATCTAGATAGCTATGAGTTTAGCTACTCATAATACTGAGAAACAATTCACACAATACCGGAAACATGTTTATAATTTCAAATAAATACTGAGAAGAGGATTAGAACGCAAAACCAATGTTTTCAAACCGAAAAGTGTCAATCTCTTTCAATCTTGATGATATCCAGCCTCAAATATTCGATCCTCAGAGCTTCTTGGTCACCTCCATTCGCATAAAGTCGAGCTCACTAAAGAATGGCCGCTCAAATCTTTAAATAATCAAAATCTAGGGTTTTGCGGTTTTTTGGACTCTCGCATGTCGCGAGAAATAGTTCCAGGCTCTTCGCGTGCTGCGAAGGCCAATTTAGTCGGGCCCGGTTCTGGAAATCTTCACGTGTCTCGAAGATCTAAGGCTCCTTCTTTCGCGTACCGCGAAGAGTATAAATTCCAACTTTTTCTTTCTTTTGTTTCTCTCTGGCTTCGTTTCTTCAGTATACTTCTTTGGTTTATCATGCAAACCTGCAAATTCAACAATAATCTCATTAAGTACCAATTTCTTTAGATATTTGCTAATAAAACCGGGTAAAACGGGTCAAAAACAACTCCATAAACATATGTGTTTTAGAACACATCAAAATGTCATGTGGAGTTGAACTTCAATTGGAAACCAGACCCAATGGCTTAATTTACTTCTTAGATCGTATCTGGATTCCCGATCGTGACGATCTCCGTACAATTCTTATGAATGAGGCACACAAAAATCGTTATTCCATATATCCTGGAGTAGATAAAATGTACAAAGACCTTCACCTGCAATATTGGTGGCCTGGTATGAAGAAGGATGTTGCTCTTTATGTAGCAAAATGTCTTACTTGCTCAAAGGTCAAAGCTGAACATCAACGTCCTTCCGGATTACTTGAACAACCAGAAATCCCCATGTGGAAATGGGAGAATCTAGCCATGGATTTCATTACCAAACTACCTCGCACCTTCGGTGGTCATGACAGTATATGGGTAATCATTGACCGTCTTACCAATTTAGCTCACCTCTTGCCAATCCGTGAAGACTATAGAGTTGAGTAATTAGCTCGAATTTACATTGACGAAATTGTAAGTCGTCACGGTGTTCCTTTGAACATATTTTTTGATCGAGATGCCCGATTCACCTCTCGATTCTGGAAATCCCTCCAGACTGCCCTTGGTACACGATTGTATTTAAGTACGGCTTACCATCCGCAAACTGATGGTCAAACCGAACGAACAATCCAAACTCTCGAGGATATGCTTAGAGCATGTGTCATTGACTTTGGTGGCAATTGGGATTCTCATCTAGCCTTGATTGAATTCTCTTACAACAACATCTACCATACAAGCATCAACATGGCTCATTTTGAAGCCCTTTATGGTTGCAAATGCCGTTCACCTATCCGTTGGAATGAGATTGGTGAAGCACAAATCACCGGTCCCGAGTTGATACAAGAAACATCCGACAAAATCATTCAAATCCGTGACAACATTCGAGTAGCGAGGAGTCGACAAAAGAGCTATGCCGACAAACAAAGAAAAACCTTAGAATTTTAAGTCGGGGACCTTGTACTTCTAAAGGTGTCTTCTTGGAAGGGCGTGGTTCGTTTCGGGAAGAAGGGTAAGCTAGCACCTCGCTATGTGGGTCCATTCAAAATCCTTGAAAGGATTGGGAAAGTGGCTTACAAACTCGAGTTACCTCAAGAACTCAGCAATGTGCATCTAACATTTTAATGTATCTAACCTAAATAAATGCCTAGCTGAAGAGAATCTCCACATCCCGCTTGACGAAGTGCACATGACGACACTATACACTTTGTTGAAAAACCCGTGGAGATTATGGACCATGAGATTAAACAACTCAAGGGAAGCCGTATTCCCATTGTCAAAGTTCGTTGGGAATCTAAACGTGACCCAGAGTTCACTTGGGAATGTGAGGATCAGATGAAGCTCAAATACCCTCACCTCTTTCCTGATTCAGTAGCTTCAACTGGTCAAATTTCGGGACGAATTTCCCTCAACTAGGGGATACTGTAACATTTAGGGTTTTCATCATACTTTAGTTTGTGCAATGACATTATTTCAATTACAGTTCTGGATCATTTCATTTTGAATACAAGTTATGCATTCATGATACATCATCACTAGGGTTATACATATCATAATGTATCTACTTATGCATACATTTATTTCATTTAAATTAGATTTTTATTCACACATGATTAAGCATAAACACATGGCAAGGTATTTTTAATAAATTAACTAAAATATTTATTTAAAGCACCACTATTTTCTAAACACATAATTACATCCATAGATATGTAAGTTATTTATTTATTTTCCAAATATATATATATATATATATATACATATACATTTTTTTTTATGAAAATATGTATAAAATGTTATTAATAAAAACAATTAGTTAGTATATTTTTTATAATTATATAAAAGATCTCAAACTTAGAGTTTTAATTTTATAAACTTTATAAATTTAATTATATAAAAACAAAAGGGTTAAAGAAAATAAGTTTAGTTTGAACCATTGAACCACTTGAGTGCATTGAACCCCTAAGTTTGAACCCCCTTTTGGTTTTGAACCCAATTTCACGTAGGTTTGACTTTTGAAAGTTAAACCGAGCCCAAAGCCCTCAAATTCGTACAAGAATCCATCGATTATGAATGTTAAACTATAATCAATCCATTGTAAATCATCGTGTGACTGATTGGATCCATTTTAACGTACCAATTACACATACAATCAATGGATTTGAGCCTAATCGTCCCGTAACTGTCCTCAATCAATCGCGACATCAATACGGGCATTTAACATGAAATTGGCCTATAAAATCGAACCCACACCTTCATTACAGATGCCACAAACTTTCTACACCTTTGTATCCATCGCATTTATCGTCAAGAACTCCGACGAGCTCAAGAAAATCCGACGCCGTCCCCCTAGTCGTTCTCCCTCAATCCTCAACCAATACAGGTAATCTTGATGTCCATAGTTTCATTTTAAGGCAAGGAATGAAAGCCCCATGAAATCGGGATCGATCGCTGGCTCAATCGACTGAATCAGATGGATAGGGTTCGGGTTGTGAATTGGGGAAGAGGACGGACGCGGGTTAGATGTTAAAACATTTTCACGTCTGTTATTGACCAAGGCATGTGCCCAGGTCCACCGGTTAAAACACTTGACACATATGGAGGAGGTCACGGGTTCGAGTCCAGCCCCGCACCTCACTCCTTTTCTTTTTACGCGCATGGAATCCGGCTCCCCCTTGCCCTCCGGTTAAAACCATTTAAACCCACACTTAAACCACTACCAGGCCATTGGTTTAGTGGTTTGCGCGTCTGGTTGTCTCCGAGCAGACCCAGGTTCCAGTCCCGTGGTCTGCATTATTTTTTTTAATCACTTTTAAACCTATTTTTAACCCAATTTTCTCTATAAAAATTATTTAACAAACTTCCCAAGGCTCGGAAATATTTTATGAAACAAATTATTAACCTAACATACATAAACAAATTATTTAATCATTTTAGAGATTTAAAATCTAATAAATTTTAATTAAAAACTTGCAAGATTATTTATCTAAAACCTCTACGGGATATAAGGTATTTTATTACCCAATTATTTTATACAATTTATATTTCTATATCTCATAAATTTTAATTAAAAGTTAATCTGATTATTAAATTAATTAGAGAATTTTATCCCAAAATAAAAATTTATTAAAACCTAATTATCTACCTATTCAACTAAATATTATTTAGATACTTATTCGTTATTTGTAAACAAAATCATTGTTCATATATATATATATATAAAAACTTGTATTCAAACCTTTATTAACGAACATAATATTTCTTTATTAATAAAATTATTATTTCTTTATTAAACGAACATAATATTTCTTTATTAAACGAACATATTATTTCCTTATTAACAAACGTAGTATTTACAACAAACAAATACGTACCCATTCAACCAAGCCCAATTCCTTTGTTCATTAGTCACTCGAGCATATCATTGATACATACATATTATTCGAACATAGGTTAACCTCGTGTTAGCTAAACAACTTGTGTGACTACTCGTACTTGTGATTCCAAGCTACAGGTCCAATGTGAGTTTACATAGCCCCTTTTTCATATTTACAACTTTGGGGTGAAACATGATTACATTCAAACTATTTGCAATTATTACAATTCAAACATTATGATCATGTGTGCAATTTGTGCCTTATGCTTGAATACTATTAGTGCAAACAACATTTACATACTTTTTGTGCATAGTGCAAGTGCAATCATTAACTCTGTACAAGCCGACGGTATACAATGATAGATCTATTGTGTCTGACCAACCCACCCGGTTAGGGTGATTGTTGCTGAAAACACTTAAGGATAACTGTTGTGTTATGCCTATCAATCACAAGGTTTGATTGTGAGCCCCAGTTTAAACTTTAGTGATTCTCTATAACTGCCTTATTAAACCATGATATCATATGCATTGTATACAAACTTTGATAGCACTTGTTATGCTAAAACCTATGTATGCCCACCAACTATTTTAGTTTACTCTGTTTTTATCATGTTTTAGGTGCTAACAATTGAGAGTTGTGTTCAAGATTCATCACATAGGAAATTACAAGACCTAGTTAATAAATTAAACTTTGTTTGAAGAACTTTATTCCTTGTCTGTCTTTGTTTTGATAAAACAATTGTTATGAACTGGAGTTTAATGAAATAAGCAACTTTAGTTTGATCATGTGCTTATGAACAGTCTACATGTCCGCCCCGACGTATTCCGCCATCGGTTGGGGGTGTGACATCAGTGAATATAGTGAATCTGACTCCATAAAGATAGTGCCTCCATAATTTTAGTGCGAAAATTATGACGTCCAATTCTAATTCGTGAGTCGTATAATTATTCTGGTGAGTTTTCAACTGACGAGAAGCATAAGCAATAACCATGCTCCCTTGCATTAGCACACAACTGAAGCAAGTGTGTGAAGCATCACAATATACTACAAAGCCTTCATTTCCATCTTGTAGAGCCAGTATGGATGCTTGTGTCAATTTCTGTTTCAAAATTTCAAAGCCTTCAGATTGTTTAGGTCCCTATTCATACTTAACTAACTTGCGAGTCAAAGAAGTTAACAGAACAACAATTCGAGAGAAATCTTGGATAAATCTCCGATAGTAACTAGCTAAACCGAGAAAACTTCGGATTTCAGTTGGGGACTTTGGGATTTCCCATTTGGATATCACTTCAATTTTAACAGGATCAATTTGGATGCCATAAGCATTAATGACATGTCCAAGAAATTGAACTTCTGACAGCCAAAATTCACATTTTGAAAATTTAGCATATAGCTTTTCATTCTGTAAGAGTTCAAGCAAGATTTTTAGATGGTTTGCATGCTCTTCCTTACCTTTGGAGAAAATAATGATATCTTCGATGAATATGATAACGAATTTATCCAAGTAAGGTTTGCAAACTCGATTCATCATGTCCATGAAAGAAGCTGGTGCATTAGTGAGTCCGAACGACATTACCGTAAACTCATAATGACTATATCGAGTTCTGAAAGCTGTTTTGGGAATGTCTTCTTCCTGGTGGTGTGTTGCAAAACACATGTATTTATCCTATCGTTTTTGTGTGTTTTAGCTAGTTTTGTATTCGTTTTTCTTCGTTTTTGGTTCGTTCTTAGTCTGGGTCTTGTTTTCAGGTGCTCGCGTGCAAAAGAAGCAGAAATCAAGATTAAATCCTAGAGAAATCGAGCACACGAGGAGAGGTGAAGAAAAGAAAAAAAAAGAAAAAAATCAAAAATTCTGGAAATTCAGTCCTTCGCGACACGCGAAGAGTGAGCATTAGGTCTTTGCGACCAGGATATCCGGGCCCGACTATATTGTCTTTCGCGCCACGCGAAGAAGCCCAATTCAAAGTTCGAGACACGCGAACTTCCCAAATTACGGCAAAACCCTAAATTTTGAATATTTAAAGATTTTAATGCCATTATCCTAAGGTTTTCATCTTTTAGCCGTCACATCAGAGAGTTCAGGCGATTTTGGGAGCAGAGAGAGCAATTAAAGCCAAAGATTGAAGCTTTTGAGAGAGTATTGGTTATACATTAATCATTCGGCTTATGCTATTGATTTTCTTGTGTTTAATTGGGTTGATTGATACTATGTTCTTGATCTTTGCTACTGATTTAGTGTGTTTGAACATGTTTCTTGGCTAAAAATTTAGATACTACCTAGGTGTGATGAATAATTGTTAAAAGATGGGATTTTTATCGGTTTTTGGTTACAATTGATGGTTTAACACTTTTGTAAAGAATCTTATTGCAATTGGTTGATGAATATGCATGTTTAGTTCTGATTTATCATTGATTTATGTTCCACGTGTGTCTTGTTGAATGTCTTTCAGTTATAGATGCATGTTTAGGTCGCTTACTGTGTGTTTGTGACTGTTTATGGTGTTGCTAGACGTAGTAATCCATGAGAGCATTAGTTTATGGTTTATTAGATCTGAGTGTTCTACTATCTCGATAACTGAAAAGTGAGAGGTAGTCGGTTAGTCTTTGGTGTTAGGTGTCTAGGTGTAAAGGCTCTGAAAGGAGGTTCCCTAGGTTTCTTAGTATCCTTGCTAGTCCGTGTCTTATCGATTGTAGTTAGATTACCCCTTGCATTCTTTGAATGTATTGAGATAGTGATACTGAAAGGTAATCTGTCTTTAGGGTACTTTGGTGTCGTTACAGAGACTGAAAGGTAATCCAACTAACTGGTGAGCGTTATACACCCCTTCGGTTTCCTTCTGGTCACACCCAGAGATTGATCAGGGATCCACTAGGTTGTCTAAGGGTGTCATACTTCTGAACCCCAGTTCCATCACAGTTTCCATAACCGAGCAGAATCTAAGATTTACAATTAGGATTCTAATCTTGGTAGTGCTTTCCCAATCCTTGAGTTTGTCTAAATCTCCCATGTGATAGTTAGTCGTCATTAGTTCTTCTTCATTTACTTACTTCTGAGTTTATTTACTATAGTCTTAGTTCGTAGAATTCCCCCCAAACCAAATCTTTTAGTTACTTGTCGGAGTCTAGTTTAGTTATTGTTAGTGTCTCGTGGGTTCGATATCCGGACTTCCATTAGGCTGTATTACAATTGATAGATACACTTGCATGTATTGTGGTCTAGTTTAGAGGATTTCTAGAGTTTAACTAGAGTGTCTAGGTTAGTCCTTTTTTAGTTTTTATAGACCATACCGAGCACATCAAGTTTTTGGCGCCGTTGGGACACTTGGCAATAGCAAAATTAGCTTCGATTAGTTCTTTATTTGGTTATTTATGTTATTTTCTCTTTTGTGTTTAGTTTAGTTTAGTAGTTTATTTCTTTTTATCTTAGGTATTAATTTCTTTCTTTGTCTTATTTGCTATTTGTGTGTGTCGTAGTTGGAGTCTTTCTTTTGTCGTTAGTCATTCTTCCTTTGTTTTCTTTTCCAGTTTATGCAACATACTCGTTCGCTGGGATCACCCCACTTTGCTGCTTCTTTAGAGCTCGAGTGAGTTCTTCACGAGAATAGCCGTAAGTTTCGCGAGCGTTTGAGTGATTTCTGTGAGAAACAGGTACGCATTCCTATTCCTATTGCTGATATGGGTGACGCTAATCCACCTGCTCGACGTACCGTTCACTAGAGAGCTTGTGATGGATTCACGGGTGCTAGGTCTTCTATCACCCGCCCTACTGTGTCAAACACTAATAATTGACAAATTCCATCTCATATCATGAACACCATCCCTAACTCTACTCAGTTCCACGTACTTGAGGATGAGGATGCACCAGGACATCTGTCCCGCTTCGTGCGTATTTGCAATACCTTTTGCATTACTGGTGCTTCTGAGGACGCAATCCTTTTACGTCTTTTCCCGTTCACGCTCTCTGGTCGTTCCGCCACTTGGTTGGATACCCTGCCCCAGGATTCCATTACCACTTGGGCAGATCTGCAGGCCAAGTTCTTGAAAAAGTACTATCCACCTTCTAAGTCTGCCCGTCTGAGGGACCAGATTCACTCCTTTCGTATGGATCCTGACGAGGCGTATCATCTGACTTGGGATCGTTTCAATACTCTACTGAGTAAGTGTCCCCAAAACGGTCCATCTGATTGGGGACTCGTAGAGAAATTCTATAATGGTCTCACTTTCGAGAAGTAGTAAATGTTCAATACTGCTGTAGGAGGCCATATCATGGATAAGAGGAGCCGAGCGAGTGTGAGGAGATGTTTTGAGAGCTTTGCTTTAGCCGAGCAGCAACAGCCTTCTATTGGGAATTCCACTCCTAGTGCTAGGACACCCGCCTTTTCTACTAGAGGTATTCATCAGGTCACAACTTAGACTAGTGTGGCTGCTGCACTCGAGGCTATGGCTAAGGAGATCAAGGATTTGAAGATGAGTGCTCAGAAATGTGAGGTGTGTAGGGGAGGTCATGACACCATAGATTGCCCTGTAAGTCAACAGGAGTAGGTGGAATTCTTGAGAAATAAAAAACCCCCTATATATAACTCGGGTTGGAGAAACCACCCCAACTTCAGTTGGAGATCTGGCGGGAACCCATCTGGGTTTCAATCCCGCCAGAATTAGTTTAGTGGTGGAGATGGAGGTTATAGTTTGGGTAGTAGTGGGAGTGAGAAGAAGATAGAGGAGATGTTAGCTACCCAGACTCAGATGCTCACTCAGCTAGTGAGTAGAGATCAGGAGACTCAATAGAAGTTGAAGGAGCATGACACTTTGTTGAGGAATCAGTAGTTTGCATTCTTAGATTTGCAGCGCACAGTGGGAGACATTACGAGGCAGCTGACTAATAGGCAGGGAGGTTCTTTTTTGGGTGGTACTCAGACCAACCCGAAAGCCACATTGAAGGCGGTGACAACTCGTAGTGGCAAAGGAGGAGAGAAGGAGCAACCACCGGTGGATAATGATGAAGAGCCGATGGATGAGGAGATCGAGATGGAGACCCCTCGAGGGGCGCATAAAAGGCTAGTCCCAGCAAGTACCGCGCCCAACAGTGAATCTTTGGTAGAGAAAGTAGTAGAGGAGAAGAGTGAGGGGAAGAAGAAGATTCCCGATGTTGATCTGAGCCGTGTTCCATATCCTGCTCGCCTTATGCAACCGAAATATGCTAAGGATTATGGACACTTTCTGGAGTTGTTTAAACAACTCAAAATCAATCTTCCGTTCGTCGAAGCACTCCACCATACGCTTAAATATGCTAAATTCCTTAAAGATCTTCTATCTAACAAAAAGAAGCTGGAGGATCTATCGACAGTGACTCTAAATGAAAGATGTTCTACGATGGTCCAGAACAAGCTGCCGGAGAAATTAGCAGATTCGGGAATTTTCACTATCTCGTGTCTTTTTGGTAGCTCTACTATGCACCACGCGTTGACCGATCACAGTGCTAGCATCAATATGATACCATACTCTCTCTTTGAGAAGCTAGGGCTTGGAGATCTGGTCCCTACGCGCATGAGCATATCTTTGGTCGACCGTCACTGCATCAAAAATGGCTACGGCCACACAAAAAACGTGTGACTGTAGGCGTTTCGCCACGTTTTTTTCCAGCTCAAGTGTGACCATAGCTCGAATCATCGTGGGTATTGTACAGCCACACACTCTTTTTATTGGCTGTAGAAGCTTAAAAGTGTGGCTAAAGGGTATCAACATTTCTTGCTGGAATCAAGTATTTCCTCTATTACATGACTTTACTTTAAGTGTGATGACTTTACTTTAAGTGTGGCTAACGGGTCGCAACGGCCACATGAATTTACTAAAAAGTTTGTTTTAGCCACACTTATTTAATAAAACCTTGGCAAAAGGGTTGTTGTGATCAAACATTTTGTCCCAATAAGTGTGGCTAAATGGTAACAACGGCCAAATGAGTTTACTGTAAGTGTTGCCGTTTATATTATATATTCACATGAATTTATTGTAAGAGTGGCTAAAATCTTTTACTTGACACATAAAAAATTATTGTAATCTTAAGTGTGGCTATTGTCTAACCTTTGGTCACACATAATTGTTTTTCCATAACGTTTGGTATCAATCCGTCACACTAACAAAAAACAAAGTGATTATGGTGTGGCTAATGGTTATTTTATAGCCACACGAATTTTGTAAATTTAAGTGTGGCTATTGTCTTACCTTTGGTCATACATATTTTTTTTTACTATGACGTTTGCTATTATTTTGTCACACAAACAAAAAAACAAAGTAACTATGATGTGACTAATGGTTATTTATAGCCACACGAAATTTGGAATTTTAAGTGTGGCTATTGTCTTACCTTTGGTCACACATAAATTTTTTTCACATGACGTTTGCTATCATTAAGTCACACTAACAAAAAACAAAGTGACTATGGTGTGGCTAATGGTTATTTATAGCCAGGCGAAAGTTTGTAATTATAAGTGTGGCTATTTTCTAACCTTTGGTCACACATATTTACTAGGGTTCTATGTGGCCATTTTTTGTATTTAGCCATTTTATTTTTATTTTTTGGGTAAAATAATTGAAAACAGCAGTAAACATGTATGAGAAAACCTAAAAACCAAATTACAATAAGAATAATAAACCAAAATGTTTACATAAGTTTTTAACCTAAATACTAAAACTATTTCTTGGCTGCTGGTTTACTTCTTCTTGCTCTTTCGGTATTTTGGCCAATTCTACTAGTAAAAATGCTGTCACCTTTATAACTTGATCAAAAGATGCTCTATAGCAATTGATATGCTCTAAATTATACATGTTTTACATGCATAATAATCCCCATATTATGGTACTAATTGATTAATAACCTTGCAATTGATACTTAAAACGTTTATATTTCATAATTGCAGTTTATTCGGTGTCTCAAATATAAACAAAGCTAAATCCTATCAAAAACACCAAGAAATCAAGCTTCTAGAAGGATCATTCCAGAGCTTTGACCCCAAAGAAGTCAACCAAGGTCAACAATAGTCAACAAGCAACTTAAAGACAAAATTGGGCAGCAGGGGAGGGATGCACGACCGTGCATCCCAATGCATAGGCGTGCATTGCCCTATCTTGCTCCCCAAGGTCTAGTACACTGTCCTGTGTACCCTGTTTGATTCGCGAGGTGTTTGCACGCACGTACAATCCAATGCATGGCCGCGCATTGCTCATTTTGAGGCCTATAAATAGGAGGCTTGAGTTCTTCTGTCACACCCCGCGTAGGCGGAAACGCAAGGCGTAACATTCACTGGTTTCCAAAGCATATGATTACCACAAACACATACATAATGATTGGATACATAATCAAATTTACAGTTTTACATCCCAAATATCTATTTGAGTTTACAAAAGATTAATATTTCACAAGTATGACCCATAACAATGAGTTATACAAGGGGAATCCCTGAAAAAGCCGTATCCGTTCATGCATGCATGTAATCCTACATTGCTAACCATTGCGACCACGTTCAATTCCCTGAAAAACATACTTAAAAAGTGTCAACACGAGGTTGGTGAGTTCACAGGTTTTGATCAAATATTCTTGTAGTTCCAACGTTTACAAACGTTTAAATTAATAAGTTTTTCGATCAAATAGTACATTTATATAACCAATGAATTGAACATTTCCAAACCAATTGACCCCATTTGTAAGCATGCAAGTAATACAAATAATATGTAAATGCACGAGACCATAACCAAACCATGACAATGAATGCCCCTCCCTCGCTATACCATGGGAATAAGACGATATGCGGTCATTTGGCCATATGGACCCCTGGTTAGCGCGACTAACCATGACCGGGGGCGTTACCCCCAATAGTACTATCCACATAATCCCAGGCTAAGACCGTAGCTAATGGTTACTAAATATGTTTGTTCCAGGGGACTTTACGAGCTCAATAATTGTTCCCTCAATGCACACATAACGATATGGTCTTTGTTCATTCATTTCAATATATGAAAAATAGTCATAAGTATATTTCCTCCCCGAAACCTTTCAAAAACCAGAAAAAAGGGGAACAATGAACTCACAAGGAGTTAAACCAGAGTATACATGTTTTTCCAAAACATAATTAGTTATGTATGTTTCTCCCCCAATGTTTACAAAACAGTAAAGATTCAAAAGGGGGCCATGAAACTCACCTCGACAGAATGCTAGCAAAAACTTGAATAACCGTAAACCCCGCTTATCCGTACCCTAAATACAGAAGGATACCTTACGTGCTAAGACTAACCGTCTTAGACGCAAGTTGTTCACCCGACTTAATGAATCCCGTTAAGTACGTCTTTGTTTAATAAAACATATTTTATCGTGACGACTAGTTGGTGATTATTATTCCAGTCTAGACGCTTACTTATTTTCCGAGAAAATATTATATTTCCATATTGGTGACTTGTTACGTTTATCAAAAATAAATATTATTTTTGTATCATCTTATAATATATTCATATTATAGTCCACGTATAACCATATAATTATTTCTTACCAATAATTATATAATATAACAAATATCGTTCAAGTACGTTCTACGCATGTCCATTATCATACGTGCACATAAACCATGTTAACAAGTCCACATGCAACTACTTGATCCGAACGACATTTCTTAGTTTGTTTTCATTCAACATGCATTTGTTTCTATCAATATGTGCACACAAGTATAACCATATTTCAACATGCGCTTAACTATGTTTAATGATAACATGTGATCATTTATTTATTTATTTTTCTACTTCATGTACCCATGTCAACGTTCCATGTTATCAAATATAAAAAAGTTATAAAAACATATATATATATATATATATATATGATTTTCGTTATTTAGCCATTTCATAACTCATTCCGAGTTAACAATTTTCCATCATTCATATATCATGACTTGTATATATATATATATGTATGTATGTATATATATATATATATATATATATATATATATATATATATATATTACATGCACATTATTAACCATTTTCCAAGTTCTACAACTTATGATCATACACCCACATATACGTTTAGCCTCTTTATATGAACATATTATTTCATTCTTAACAATATTCCAAGTTACCAAACTTGAACACACACATACAAATCACATTTTCTTTATGTATATGTCTTCACATTTCATTTGTCAACTTAACCATTTATGTAGGAGTATATACCTATATTTAGAAATTTTTCATGTAAATCAACTAAGAAATACACACATGTATATATACCTAAGTTACTATTTTTATACATGCATTTACATACTTAGTTATTTACAAATCATTAATCAAATCGAATATGTATATATATTCATGCATATCTCGACCTTTATAATGTATGCATATTTTAGTTTTTCTTGTCTTGAATCTCAACATCATATGAATCAATAACAACTTATCACAAAATGTTCAAAACATAAACTATACATATTATTTTCGGCCCCTATATATATATTTATGTAAAACATAGTTTTTAAACTTAATAAAGTTAAGCTTTTATAGAAACTTATTAACTCTTTAGATATCTTTGATTTTTATGGTGAACAACATGTTTTAACCGAGAATATAAAGATGAAAAGAAAGGATTTGGGTCGGGTTCTCACCACTAGTCAAGCTAGGTGAAGATCTATTAGTAGAAGATGATGGATGCTCTTGCTATCAAGACCCGACTTTTTGCTCCAATCTTCCTTGAATCTCCAATCTTCTAACTTAATCTTTCTAAATTTTGCTCTTGGATGAAAGGGATGGAAATGTGAATGTGTGTGCATATGTATCGATATATATAAGGGGAAAAGGTAGAGGTTGGTTGAGTTTCAGGTTCACCAAAATCATTACCATTCATGTTGAGATGATGGATGGATTTATGGATTGATTAACACTTGAAAGAGCATGGCCTTATGACACCATCATTAGATTAGGTTAGAGTTTTGGGTGGGTGGCCCCCTCCCACTTGAGGGTTACGTTCGAGAAGAGGGGCTAGGGGGGGGTTGGGTCTTGTTCCCAATTGTGGTCTTAATCTAGTTGTTAGTTGAATAGGTTTTTAGGTGGTGTATACTCTGTATGTGATCCCATGATATAAAGCCCGGTGTATGAACTTTTATGATTTAAAACTCTATATATTTTGTATCTTGACTATGTTTTAATAGTCTACTAATTAAACCCGTCGTAGTTAATATCTTAACTATAATATATATGTATACACACAAAAAAAAACTTGTCACCATGAAATAAACATTTTTGTGTCCACTTTTAATAGTTTTGTCACCAATATTTATGTTTTTATATCAAGACGTATTACTAGACTTTACTGGAATAAAAATCTTGTTAATCACCAACGAACGTATCTTGTAGGTTAGAATTACTTATTTCCTAGTAATTGTCAAAAATTACAAAATATATTGTGTTCCTTTGCTAGCCCCTTGACAACACTATGTCAAAATAATAAACCTAGAAATATAAATCATGAACGTGAAATTATACGATATGGATATTGACCTGAAATGATGGGTGTCACATTCTCCCCATGTTAAAGAGAATTTCGTCCCAAAATTCAGTTGTTGTTATCTTGACTTGGAGTGTTCGTGAACAAGGATGGGTACTTGGCTTTCATTTGATCTTCTCGTTCTCACGTATACTCGGGGCAACACTTTGAATTCCTACGTACCTTAACCAATTTAACACTGCTACGCCTTGTTTTCTGAACCTTCCAATCTGTAACTTCAATGGGTTCCTCAACGAAGTGCAGCTTGTCATCTATGTGAATCTCATCAGGTGGTATAATTAATGTCTCGTCTGATAAGCACTTCTTGAGATTGGACACATGAAACGTGTCATGTACATTGCTTAGTTCTTGTGGTAGCTTGAGTTTGTATGCTACAGGGCCAACCCTAGCCAATATTTCAAATGGTCCAATGTACCTAGGGTTAAGCTGGCCACGGTTGCCAAATCTTGCAACTCCCTTCCAAGGTGAGACCTTTAACATGACCCGGTCTCCAACTTGGAATTCTAATGGTCTTCGTCTGTTATCCGCGTAACTCTTTTGCCTGTCACGGGCGGCCTTCAGACGATCCTTGATTTTGAAAATCTTGTTAGTGGTCTCCTGAATAACCTCAGGGTCAGTTAAATGCTTGTCGCCAACCTCCGCCCAACATAGCGGTGAACGACACTTTCGACCATACAAAGCCTCAAACAGAGCGGCTTTGATGCTGGTGTGGTAACTGTTGTTGTATGAAAACTCAGCCAATGGCAAATGAGTATCCCAAATACCTCCGAAATCAATTGCACATGCATAGAGCATATCCTCTAAAGTTTGAATGGTCCTTTCACTTTGGCCATCTGTTTGTGGGTGATATGCCGTGCTCATGTCAAGACGTGTGCCCATGGCTTCTTGTAATGACTGCCAGATTCTAGATACGAATCGGCTGTCTCTATCAAAGATAATAGAAATTGGCACTCCATGCCTAGCCACAATTTCCTTGATATAAAGTCTTGCAAGTTTCTCGGTTTTATCCGTCTCTTTGATGGGTAGAAAATGAGCTGATTTCGTCAAATGATCGACGATTACCCATATGGTGTCATACCTGCTCAACGTCTTGGGTAACTTTGTAATGAAATCCATGGAAATCTGTTCCCATTTCCATTGAGGTATCTCGGGTTGTTGTAACAATCCCGACGGTTTCTGATGTTCTGCCTTTACTTTTGAACAAGTCATGCATTTACTGACATAAATAGCAATCTCTCCTTTCATGCTCGGCCACCAATATAGTTCTTTCATATCCATATACATTTTATCCGAACCTAGCTGAATGGAGTACCTGGACTTGTGGGCTTTGTCCATAACCAACTCCCGTAAGTTACCAAAACATGGCACCCAAATTCTATTCATAAAGTATAAAGTATCATCTGATTTTGGCTCTAACTGTCTGATCATTCCTCGTAAAGCTTCATTCTGAATGTTCTCTTCTGTGATTGCTTCTTGTTGTCCCATCCAGATTTGAGTCGTGAGACTCGTATGAATTGTCAATCCTAGGGCATGAACACGAAGAGTTTTAACTCGTTTCTTATGACTCAAGGCATCTGCTACGACATTCGCCTTACGAGGGTGATACTTGATATCGAAGTCGTAATCATTTAGTAGTTCTACCCAACGACGTTGCCTCATGTTAAGTTCTTTCTGATTAAAGATGTGCTGGAGACTCTTATGATCTATGAATACCATATAAGTAATGTCTCCAAATCTTGAGTGTAAACACGACAGCACCCAATTCCAAATCATGAGTCGTATAATTTTTCTCATGGACTTTCAGTTGTCTGGATGCATATGCTATGACTTTTTCTCTCTGCATCAGCACACATCCAAGACCTTGGTGTGAGGTGTCGTAGTACACAATGAAATTTTCTGTTCCTTCGGGAAGTGATAGAATTGGTGCACTGCAAAGCTTCTGCTTCAGCAATTGAAAAGCTGATTCTTGTTTATCAGTCCAATCAAACTTTTTGTCCTTCTGGGTTAACGTGGTCATAGGCATGGCTATTTTTGAAAATTTCTCGATGAAACGCCTGTAATATCCTGCCAAACCCAGAAATTGACGCACCTCAGTCAGAGTCCTTGTGCTCCCTAGTTTTTGATAGCTTCAATCTTGGACGGATCCACGTGGATACCCTTCTTATTGATGACATGTCCAAGAAAATGAACCTCTCAGATCCAAAACTCACACTTAGAGAATTTGGCATAAAGCTTCTCATTCCTGAGTAGTTCCAAGATTAATTTCAAATGATGTTCATGTTCCTCCTTGGTTCGTGAATATATTAATATGTCATCGATAAACACAATCACGGATTTATCCAAGTATGGCTTGCACATGCGGTTCATGAGATCTATGAAAACTGCCGGTGCATTAGTCAAACCAAATGGCATAACTAGGAACTCGTAGTGACCAAAACGAGTCCTAAAAGCCGTCTTTGGTATATCTTCCTCCTGGATTCTCAGCTGATGATACCCTGATCGTAGATCAATCTTAGAATAGAAGCTGGAACCTTGAAGGTGATCGAATAAATCGTCTATTCGAGGAAGCGGATACCGGTTTTTAATTGTAAGTTTGTTCAACCCCCGGTAATCAATACATATTCTAAAGGTTCCATCCGTTTTCTTCACAAACAAAACCAGAGCTCCCAGGGTGAGAAAATCGGTCTTATGAAGATTGTATCAAGCAATTCTTGCAGTTGACTTGATAATTCATGCATCTCAAAAGGTGCTAGACGGTACAGCGATCGTGCAACTGGTGCGGCTCCTGGTACTAGGTCGATCCGGAACTCGACTTGTCTAGGTGGCGGTAAACCAGGTAAGTCTTCAGGAATTACCTCAGGGTAATCCCTAATGATCGGTATGTTTTCAAGTCGACATTCCTCTGGTTTCTTCTCGACGACATGGGCCAGGAATGCGCAATAATCCTTACGTAGATACTTATGGGCTTTCATGCAGTTTATCATCTTCAGCATCGTTCTACACTTTTTACCTTGAATTGAAAGAATTTCTCCGCTTGGTAGTGGGACACGTACAATCTTTTCGAAGCACACGATCTCGGCATGATTCTTCGATAACCAATCCAAGCCAATAACAATGTCAAAATCCCCAGATCAACAGGTAGAAGGTCTATACTAAATGTATGGTTTTCTAGACATAAAGTACAACCCTTAATGACCTCTCCGGTTTCTATTAATTTCCCATTAGCTAATTCAATTGTATAAATTTGTTCTAGTTTGCTGGCCTTAATACCGAGTAAAGATTTAAAATCATTTGACACAAAGCTCATATCAGCACCTGAATCGAAAAGTACCGAGGCATAGTGATTATTTAGCGGGAACGTACCAGTGACAATGTTCGGATCTTGTAGTGCGTCCCCAGCACCCATCACAAATGCCCTCCCCAGTGCCTGAGTGTTGTTCTGGTTCTTCCACTTGGGACAATCTTTCTTGAAGTGCCCCAGATCACCACACTTGAAACATCCTTGCTTTGCTTTGCCCGCGAGGTTGGTGTTGACTCTACAGTTCTGTGTGGTGTGTCCAAACCGACTACATTTCCCACACTTGATGCACCCACCCCCATGGTGATATCCACACTTGTTACACCTTGGTAGGCCCCTATCATACCCTTTCCTTTCCACTGTGTTGGCTGCAAAAGCCTTTACCGTTTCCTGCTTCTTAATTCCTTGTTTCCCAGACCTGTTATTCGAATTTCCCATCTATTTTCTCTTCTCCCCAAATTTACTTTTCTCATTCTCTTTCTTCCCAAATGATCCATTACGCACAACATCATCTCTTAACTTGAATGCTAAAGTTATAGCACTCTTGGCGTCCATCGGATTGGATGAAGTTCCTGTTATTCGAATTTCCCATCTATTTTCTCTTCTCCCCAAATTTACTTTCCTCATTCTCTTTCTTCCCAAATGATCCATTACGCACAACATCATCTCTTAACTTGAATGCTAAAGTTATAGCACTCTTGGCGTCCATCGGATTGGATGAAGTTACCATGCTGCGAATTTGAGGCGCAAGGCCCCACAAATACCTTTCCACACGCTTATGTTCTGGCGTGACCAT
Source organism: Smallanthus sonchifolius (assembly GCA_023525975.1). NCBI lineage: Eukaryota > Viridiplantae > Streptophyta > Magnoliopsida > Asterales > Asteraceae > Smallanthus > Smallanthus sonchifolius. Next base: position 53,199,022 of record CM042033.1, on the reverse strand, counting down.
GTGGGGTGCCAGAATTGCTAATTCATTGAAATGATCGGTGTACCCAGCCACCTCATCTCCTACCATATGTAGATTCCAAATCTCTGTCTCGATCTTTTGTAGCTTGTTTCCAGGACAGTATTCCTCGATCATCATGTTTTTCAGATCTTCCAGTGATAACGGATATGGTGTCTGCCTCCCCAAAGTCTTCACTTGAGAATTCCACCAGGTTAATGACTTATCAGTGAGCGTACAAGTAGAATACTTCACCATGCAATCAACGGTGCACTCACTGATGTCAATCACTGATTCCATCTTTTCTATCCACTTCATCAGGCCTACTGCACCCTCGGTGCCATTAAAGTTGCGAGGGTTGCAGGATAGGAAGGCCTTATAGGTGCACTTCTTGTTCGAAGCATCTGTAGGATCACAAGTCACTTATTTTAATAACGTCATTAATTTGGATCATGACTATGTGTTACGGCGGTGATTATTTATTCTATTACCTCCAGAACCTCCGGCTGTGCCGCTACCTCCTACTCCTCCGCCGGTACCGCTGCCGTTCCCTCCGCCACTATTTCAATTGGCTTCATACTGTTCCATGGCGGCAGCTACCCGTTGTGATATGAGTTGCTCCACGTTTGGGGAAATCGTCTTGTTGTTATCACCAGTGGTGTCACGGGGCATCCTTCGCTTAGGTGCCATGGTGTTCTATCTAACATAACATTTAAAAAGAAACAACATTATATAATAATAATAATGATATAACATAACATAAAGGATACAACAACATCAAATGTATACAACCATCATCACAACATAGACATCACATACATAGTTAAAACATACATAGTACATTGTTCCAAAAGACAAGGATACCAAAGAGATGGGTTCATATGACCACACCAGTACCAAAGTTTTGAACTACATAATATGTTACGGCACAACCCGCCCGTAATAGGTCTAGAAGTAGGTAGGTACTCTCGATGGGGCAGCAACTGCAGTGATCATAGCCTCGTGCCTCAGCTAAGGTGGCCCGGAGCTCCGCCTCAATCGCCCTCTGCTCGGCTGCCTCCGCTATCTGCTCAGCAGCCTCCGCTCTCTGCTCGGCAGCAGTGGTCCTCGACTCCATCTCAACTATTCTCCTCTCGACCTCCACCAGACGGTTAGCTTCTTCCTCAAGGGACTGGTCGTACAACTCCTGATCCCCCATCACTCCTAGAACGTGCAGCTTCAGTTGATGTATGCATGCCATGTCTTCCTGGAGATATCCCAAGTTGGTCTCTAAATAGCCGATCTTCTCCCCATGAGTGTTGCTATGAGTAACTAGTACAGGGATGGTGCATCCTACGCACTCCCCCGTGAGCGGCATGGGTGGTAGTAAGCAGGCTAGCCCAGCGGGGTCGCACATCATCAAAAGATCCTCCTTTACCCTCCACATCCAAATAGCCTGGGTCAACCAATCCCAATCGGACACGCACACCCTAGGTCCTCTGGATGCAGGTACGCCTGAAGATGCTGCCATCTCGTGAACTACTGTGGTATCTAGACAATGCTCGGTCATCTCGAATGGTGGACTGAAGTTAGGGTGGGGGTTAGTGTGTGACATGAGGTGACTACAATATCCATATGACATGATGAATGGTTATGCAATGCTTATGCAATGTAAATGTTTTAACGAGTCATTTTAATTATAGACTAGGTTCAGTTTTAGACTCCTAGTTCGCTATAATCAATGGCTCTGATACCAAGTTCTGTCACACCCCACCTAGGCGGAAACGCGAGGCGTAACGTTCACTGGTTTCCAAAGTATATGATTACCGCAAACACATACATAATGATTGGATACATAATTAAATTTAAAGTTTTACATCCCAAATATCTATTTGATTTTACAAAAGATTAAGATTTCACAAGTATGACCCATAACGATGAGTTATACAAGGGAAATCCCCGAAAAAAACCGTATCCGTTCATGCCTGCATATAATCCTACATTGCTAACCATTGCGACCACGTTCAATTCCCTGAAAAACATACTTAAAAAGTGTCAACACGAGGTTTGTGAGTTCACAGGTTTTGATCAAATATTCTTGTAGTTCCAACTTTTACAAACGTTTAAATGAATAAGTTTTCTGATCAAATAGTACATATATATAACCAATGAATTGAACATTTCCTGACCAATTGTCCCCATTTGTAAGCTTGCAAGGAATACAAATAATATGTAAATGCACGAGACCGTAACCAAACCATGACAATGAATGCCCCTTCTTCGCTATACCACGAGCATAAGACGATATGCGGTCATTTGGCCATATGGACCCCTGGTTAGTGCGACTGACCATGACCGGGGGCGTCACCCCCAATAGTACTATCCACATAATCCCAGGCTAAGACCATAGCAAATGGTTACTAAATATGTTTATTCCAGGGGACTTTACGAGCTCTATAATTGTTCCCTCAATGCACACATAACGATCTGGTCTTTGTTCGTTCATTTCAATATATGAAAAAAAGTCATAGGTATATTTCCTCCCCAAAACCTTTCAAAAACCAGAAAAAAGGGGAACGATGAACTCACAAGGAGTTAAACCAGAGTATACATGTTTTTCCAAAACATAATTAGTTATGTATGTTTCTCCCCCAATGTTTACAAAACAGTAAAGAGTTAAAAGGGGGCCGTGAAACTCACCTCGACAGAATGCTAGCAAAAAACTTGAATAACCGTAAACCCCGCTTATCCATACCCTAAATACACAAGGATACCTTACGTGTTAAGACTAACCGTCTTAGACGCAAGTTGTTCACCCGACTTAACGAATCCCGTTAAGTACGTCTTTGTTTAATAAAACATGTTTTATCGTGACAACTCGTTGGTGATTATTATTCCAGTCTAGACGCTTACTTATTTTCCGAGAAAATATTATATTTCCATATTGGTGACTTGTTACGTTTATCAAAAATAAATATTATTTTTGTATCATCTTATAATATATTCATATTATAGTCCACGTATAACCATATAATTATTTCTTACCAATAATTATATAATATAACAAATATCGTTCAAGTAAGTTCTACGCATGTCCATTATCCTACGTGCACATAAACCATGTTACACACGTCCACATGCAACTACTTGTTCCGAATGACATTTCTTAGTTTGTTTTCATTCAACATGCATTTGTTTCTATCAATATGTGCACACAAGTATAACCATATTTCAACATGCGCTTAACTATGTTTCATGATAACATGCGATCATTTATTTATTTGTTTTTCTACTTCATGTGCCCATGTCAATGTTCCATGTTATCAAATATAAACAAGTTATAAAAGCATATATATATGATTTCCATTATTTAGCCATTTCATAACTCATTCCGAGTTAACAATTTTCCATCATTCATATATCATGACTTATATATATATATATATATATATATTTACATGCACATTATTAACCATTTTCCAAGTTCTACAACTAATGATCATACACCCACATATACGTTTAACCTCTTTATATGAACATATTATTTCATTCTTAACAATATTCCAAGTTACCAAACTTGAACACATACATACAAATCACAATTTATTTAGGTATATGTCTTCACATTTCATTTGTCAACTTAACCATTTATGTAGGAGTATATACCTATATTTAGAAATTTTCCATGTAAATTAACTAAGAAATACACACATGTATATATACCTAAGTTACTATTTTTATACATGCATTTACATACTTAGTTATTTATAAGTTACTATTTTTATACATGCATTTACATACTTAGTTATTTATAAATCATTAATCAAATCAAATATGTATATATATTCAGAGCATGGCCTTTATATTCATGTATATCTCGACATTTACATACTTGTCACCATGAAATAAACATTTTTGTGTCCACTTTTAATAGTTTTGTCACCAATATTTATGTTTTTATATCAAGACGTATTACTTGACTTTAGTGGAATAAAAATCTTGTTAATCACCAAAGAATGTATCTTGCAGGTTAGAATTACTTATTTCCTAGTAATTCTCAGAAATTACAAAATATATTGTGTGTTCCTTTGCTAGCCCCTTGACAACACTATGTCAAAATAATAAACCAGGAAATATAAATCATGAACTTGAAATTATGCGATATGGATATTGACCTGAAATGCTGGGTGTCACATCTTCATTCCACACACCTCAATACACATTACCAGAGCTCAAGAGAGTCCGTTTCTTTAGTTTAGAGTAGAGAGTAGAGAGGCTCTTCCTCTTTGTCCTCAATTGGGGAGCCTACGTAACTCAGTGTTACTAATGTCGTCCAGACGGTTTATAAAAACCTAACCTAGACACTCTAGTAATACTTTGGAAACCTATGAACTAGACCGCACTGACAGGCAAGTGTACCTATCGAATGTTGTTAAGCTTAACGGTAAACTGGATATCGAACCCTAAGGACACTAAATATAACTAAACTAGACTCTGACTAGAACTAAAATAATTGGTTTGGGGGGGGGATTCTATGACTAAGTCTAACTTATGAAATCAAAAGAACTCACAATCGACAGCTAACTATCAGACCAAAGACTCGGATGAAATCAAGAATGAGAAAAGTACTACCTAGGTCGGAATCCTACTTGCAAAACTCAGACTTCTCTCGATTATGGAAACTATAATGGACTGGGGTTCTAAGGATAACAACTCTAGACAACCTAGTGGATCCCTAATCACTCTCAGGGTGTCACCAGAAGGAAACTCTAAGGATGTAAAACGCTCACCAGAGGTTGGATTACCTTTCAGTCTCTCCAACGAAAATAAAGTACCCAACAGACAGATCACCTTTCAGTCTCACTATCACAATACATCAAAGATGCAAGGGGTAATATCAGAACAAAACAATATGACACGGATTAGAAACAAATACTAAGAACCTAGGGGAACCTCCTCTCAGAGCGTTTACAACTAGACACCTAATACATAAGACTAACTGACTACCTCTCACCTTTCAGCTATCGAGATAGGAAGAACACTCAATCTAATGAAACACCAACTAATACTCCTATGGATCACTACGTCAAGTAATGCCACCACAGTTACAAACATGAAGCAAGTAACCTAAACATGCGTCTATAACTGAAAGACATTCAACAAGAACACATGCAAAGTAATAATCAATACTAAATCAGATTCAAGCATGCAAATACATCATATTAATTGAACCAAAATCTTTACAATAATGTCAATCCATCATTCAAAACCAAAACCCAATAAAAATCTGAACTTTAACAAGCAATCATCAAAAACCTAGGCAGTAACAAGTGTTTAGCCAACAACCATGTCTAATAACTTCAAATCAAAGATAAAACGTAGACACATAGTGTTAATCAAACTGATCAAAGTCAAAAGAACGAGAATCCAAAACCGAACGATTCATTTCTAACCAATTCGATCTCTAAAGCTCCAACCCTTGACTCCGATTGCTTCTCTAACTCCCAAAATCACCGTTGTATGATGCTCTGACGGCCAAAAGATCGAACCCCTAAAAAGAATGGCATTCAAATTGATTAAATAATCGATCTAGGGTTTTCACGGATTTTATGATCCTCGCATACCGCGAACTAAACACCCAGGCCCTTCGCGTACCGCGAAGGCCAAATTAGTCAGGCCCAGTTTTTAGGTTCGCGTACCGCGAAGAACTGAAATTCCAACCTTCTTCGTCTTTTTCTCCAGACTTCTTTTCGTGCTCGATTTCTTCATGGTATAACTCTTATTTCACAAGAGCACTTGAGAACACAACATATAATCAAATACAAACTAAAAACGAATAAAAACGAGAACAAAAACTATCTAAAACACACAACTATAATAGGATAAAAGATATGTGTTTTGCAACACAACAAACATCCCCACACTAAACCTTTTTTTGTTCTCGAAAAAGTCTAGAATGAAATCATAACAGGAAATAGCTTAACAAACTCATTAATTCAGTAGTTCAATATAATCATGCCTTAAAGTGCAACAATCGGTATTTCTATCCGACTAAACCCAAACACCAACTAATCAAGCCCCCGATTGTGTTCTAGTTATCACATTACAAAGCATATCAATTTATCTATGTGTCTCACACTCAGAAAGCTACAACTCAACCTAATCCCATCTCAATGTCATGTCTAGGCTCGGGTCAAACCATATAGATTACATTAAACAAAAAATTATATGTTTTAGGAATTAAGGTGAATGATGGATAAATGGATGAATGAAATGATCATTTATTAACAATATGATTATCAAACTTTACCTAGTGGTGCTCCAACCAAGTTGGAACTCGGCGTGTGGCACACAGGCTGCAGTTCTCACAATTAAGCACTTAAGAATCAACCCAGTGGTGTTTCAAGCAGGCTGAAACCCGACGTGTGACACGTAGGCAAAACTCAACTTTTCAATATAATTAAGCTCATGATAATGGAATTATGAAATGCGGGCGCCACCAAATCTTGGATTTATGTTCATAAAAAGAAAGTGGCGTGCCAAATAATTTCAAAAACATATAAATTCTTACTTAACGTGGTACCTATCACCCTATATTGAGAGTTTCAGCTTTACCGTTTCCCCTAAGATGAGAACCCACAAGATATCTTGATTTAATCCAATTAATTAACCTAATAAACACTTTCAAGATATTTAAGCTCTGAAAGTTGGCTGGGTCTACCAAAATATCACAAATTATACGTGCTTTCTATTATTTATTTCATTTAAACTCAGTAGCAGTTCCCAATTATACCTATCATCTTCCATGTATTTGCAATTATTTCCAGGGACATTTTTGAAAATTTTTAATTTTTTTTGTATATATTTTTTAATTAAAACAACCTAAACAAAACTAAGATAGACGTAGTCTCCCATCCCCACACTTGAAACACACATTATCCCCAATGTGAACTGAGAAATGACATAAAACTTACAAACTAAACAAAATAAAAGAAAATAAAGTATACAAAAATAAATTGGAAAAGACAGTTGGTGATGTAGCAATCTTCTTGTGCAACTTTACTCTTCCACTAGTGCAACCGTATAGCGTTTCATTCGCGGTTGCACACACGACTCTTCAGGGTGCCTTGTATATGATGAATAAGCTCAGATTATCCTTGTTCGAATGGAGATTGAGTACGAACAATTCAAATCAAAACTGCATAATTTAACTCTCGCAACCCAAACAACATTAAACTGACTCAAAGTACAGACTCGAAATAAAACAAAAGACTCTACTGACTCGACACAACTCAAGGTAAAGCAGAGAAATGCACCTGATGACTGACAGACACATAGACATGGATATCATAGCAAAGTAAATTCAATCACGAACAACGCTGCGGTTTTCAATGTTGGGGGTGGTAGGTGTAGAGATAAAGACTAATGGCTACAAAATTCTCTAAGTACATATGCTGCAGACTCAACAATTTTGCTGACTTACAAAGTTGTTGTGGATAAGGCATATGCTGCGGATAGTTAAGTTCTACTGCTGATGAACAACTATGCTGCTGATAGCCTTATCTGCTGAAGTGCAAAGTTGCTGCTGATAGGCTTCTCATCAGCATCAAACATTGATGCTGTTGATAGGCAAATCATCAGCAGCTTTGACTTTGCTACTGACACCTTTTGTTGTAACCCTGACACATCTATTAGTAAAAGGAATGTTATTGGTGCAGATGATTAAAGAGAAAGCTACTACTTCTGAAGTCTCCTGCAAAGATTCCTAAGAAGACTTTTGACCTGATTCATACTGCTTGCTGCAGTTTGTCTTTTAGTTGTCTACCAATTGTAGTGCAATTTGTAACTGTCAAAGATCAACGACTTGTGTTTGATCTGATCCTTAGAATCAAGGGTCTATCTTGATTCTAAGTTCCTTTATATGTATTATATCTTTTCATTGTACAAGTGTGCTTCCTTAGAGTTTTCTCTATAACTTTTAAACATTGAAGATTAATAATATACTTTGCATTTATCAGTATTATCACTCTTTCTTGTTTACATTGCATAGTTGTGATTGTTTCCGCCAATCTCAATGAAACAGAACCATCTTGTAAAACACCGATCCTACAAGTGGTATCAGAGCTTTGGCTCCTGATTAAACAAACTAACACTTGTTTAATCACTATCTAGTTCTGTTATCTCTTTGCTGCTAAACCATATATCCAAAGTATGGCAAAGAATACTAGATTTGATGATGTTGGAAGCCTTCACAGACCACCAAGACTGGTGTCTGGAGAAGATTATGACATGTGGAAGAATACAATGGAAAGTTTCTTCTGCTACCAAGAATATGGAATGTGGAGATGATGGTCCGTATGTGCCTATGGTGGCTTCTGCTGACTCTAGAGGTCCATCTGTTCCTAAAGAAGCCTCCAAATATTTCGAAGAAGACATCAAGAAGATGGAGGTAGATTTTAAAGCTCTGGGAGCTATACAGATGTGCTTGCCAAATGAAGTTTTTCATAACTTCAAAGAATACACAACTGCCAAAGAGCTATGTGAAGCTCTTGAAAAGATGTTTGCTGGTTCTGAAGAAGTGAAAGAAAATAGAAGAGACATTCTAAAGCAACAATATGAAAACTTTGTCTACACCGATGGTGAGTCTCTTACCACTCTATACAACATGTACACCTACCTTGTGTGAGATCTACAGTGCTCTAAAGTCAAGCTGGAGAATGAAGACTTTCTCAAAAAGTTTATTAGATCTCTTCCAAGTTGTTGGACACTCTACACAGTGTCAATCAGAAGAACTGAAAACCTGAAGACTGTCCAAATGACTGAGTTGTTTGGTATGCTGAAGACATATAAGCTGGAAATGATTTAAGCCAGAGAAAGAAGCTCAGGTCATTCATCCTCATCATCCACCACTTCCTCTGCACTACACTCATACCACTCAGTTCCAAGTTCAAGCAACTACTATCCTCCCATTGTTACCCATCCGCAAACTCCCAACTCACAAACTAGCAACTCACCTTTTCTCCTTGAAGCCCCACCTCAAAATAACTCTGCTGCATTTGTCTCTGAAAACCCAGGCAATATGTCATTTATTAAAGAAATCTGGAGTATTTTCATCCAGATGACCTACAAGAAATGGACATACAACACTCTTATGCTATGTTATCTCTTAGAGCTAAAAGATTCTACTCTAGAACAGGAAGATCTATTCCAAGCAACAACTCTAACACTAGAGTTGGATTGGACAAGAGCAAGCTAAGATGTTACAACTGTAATCAACTTGGCCATTTTGCCAGAGAATGTAAAGAACCAAAGGCAAACCCAGCTGCTGCACAGCCAAGACAGACACATCAAAGTCAGGCAGGTCAAAACACTCCTCCTGCTCAACCTGCAGCTTGTGCAACTCAACAAGTGGGAACAACTGATTTTGACAGGAGTTTTCAATATGAAGAACCAACAGCTAACAACCAAGCTCTCATGGCAGACACCAAGGAGATACCACCTCAGGTATATGAACATCTCTGTTCTTAAGCTTGCATTGATAAGGTTCATGGATATAGAAAGCATAACCAAAATCTTATAGATCAAAATGAAGAGTTTCATCAAATGAAACCTGAATTCAAAAAGGTTGAAAACAGTTACAAAGAAAAGATTAACTATCTAAAGTGTTGTTAGGACATAGATATGTGACAATAGGCCTTGTAGTAGATTAGATCATTTATGTCTTTATGTTTTGTATGAATTGGTTAAGTTTTGTAATAGGCGAACTTAACAAGTTCGCCTAGGCCTAGTTTAGGTGAATTTGTTAAGTTCGCCTGCATGGCTGAGTGGGTCTATAAATAGGAGTTTACATGTTATTTTCAAAGGCTTTGCAATTTGTATTCAAGTTCTGTAACTCTGAGTTTGGTGGAAATCAAAGAGAATATTATTTACATCTTCTTTTAACTCTAGTCGTGATATTGTCTCATATACACAATCATGCATACAATTGGATTCTGCACTCCGTGTGTTTCATATTTAAATGGTACCTTAACTCACAAGAAACATGCAATGTGATGTGGTACCTTAGCATAATTTTTGACAACATAAAATTATGCTATTATTGGATTCTGCACTCCGTGTGTTTCATACTGAAAATTGTGTTTGGGCATGGACAGTGCATTTACTTTCTGTTGGCATACTAGTGGGGTACACGTTGTATTTCATACTTAAATGGTATCTTAACTCACAAGAAAGTGGGAATGAGATGCTTTTAGTTTCAAATCTTATAATATTGATAATTTAATTTTGTGTGTCATAGCCTGATCCTGTTTTCTTTGAATGTTTATCGCGTATCATTACATGCAATTTATGAATGTTTGAAAAATGGAGACTTGAAAAAATGGCATAGGATACCAAATTACCTTGATATACGGATAGTTTTATCCAAGATGTGTGATTGATATATCATTTATACTGATATGATCTTCTTGCTCATGGTGTTCACCAAAAATATGTGATTTTAGTTTGTACAGAGAAAAACCAAAAATATGTTTTTTCAAATTTGTATTGATAAAAATCAAAAAGATTTTCTATCATGCTTCCGTGAGAATTCCAAATTTTATTTATTAAAAGGTTCGGGATTGGATCGAATACAGGTTCCTGGTGACTGACAAGAAACATTGAGGGAGAGAAGTATGAAAAGTTTAAAAAAGTTGAAAGTTCAAAAGTTCAAATATTTCTTTAAGTGTGGAGAAGAAGCGAACTTATCTTGTTCGCCTAGGTTAAGTTCGCCTGGTAAGCGAACTTATTAAGTTCGCCTGGTATGCGAACTTAATGCTTGTAGCTTATATCGTTTGGTTGAAGCGAACTTGTTCATTTATTCTCCGAAAACTTGTCTTAAGCGAACTTAGTGTGTTTTAAGCGAACTTGTTCTGGGTGTTAATGAAGTGATTGGATCTGTGTTGTTGATCTTATTTTTTGGTTATTCAAGACATTGCGCATCAAACCAAGGTAGAATCACATTCTATTATCCATTGAATTGTTCAAACCAAGCAGGTTTAAGATCTGGTTTTCGATTTGTGTCGCTAAGTCTGTTTTTGACCTAAACCTTGAGATGATATGTGTTGTGTTTGAAATTGATGATTGCTAAAGGTTCGTTGATGTGTTTTGAACAAGTTGTGACTGTTTTTGACATCGGATTTCAACATTGGAAAGGTTTTTTATTTCTGATTGGTTTTTCTAAGCTTGGAGCGAACTTGCAAGTTCGCCTCTTGCAACTTTAAGCGAACTTAATAAGTTCGCCTCAGGGGACAGAAGTGATTTTGACTTAGCAAAATTTTTTTGTGGTGTATTTTTTTTAAATTTTTTTGTGTTTTATTTTTTTGTGATTTGTTATTGTTTTTTTTTTGTTTTAACATGTATTGTTTGTGGTTTTGCTATTTCATTTTTTACTTTGTACAGATGGATCGTCGAGTTGAATATAAACATAACCAGGTGGCGTTGGTGGATCCAAATTTGTCTGAAGCTGTGAGTTACCGAGAAATCATTAATTTTCTAAATAGATCAAGGATAAGTGTTGCTGTTTCTGCAAATCCCTACATCAGCTTGAATTACATTCAACAGTTCTGGGATACAGCACAACATGACTGTACTGTGGATCCAAATGTTATTAGAGTTACTGTCAACAACACGGAAGTAGCAATTTATGTTCACACTACTCGTCAGGATTTACATCTTGGAGGTGATGATGAAGAACCTTTAGGTTTACCATCTACATTGATTATGGGCTGTTTTCAAAGGATGGGTTACAGAGGACGAGCAAATGATACTCAAGCAAGGAAGGGTGGTCTAGTAGGACAATGGAGATACTTTATGCACGTCATTATTCAATGTTCATCTCCTAGGAAAGCTGGGACTGATGGTTTGAAAACCTCACTACAATCTGCATTGGTGGCTCTTACTTTGAACAGAGGGTTCAACTTTGCTCACTATTTTTATAAAGAGATAGTTGCACAGATTACTCCACCTGTTGGTCAAGGATTTCTTTTGTACCCTAGGTTTATTTAAATGATTCTGAATCATCTTATACCTAACCTACCTCAGCTACAACAACGTCTTACTTTCACTTCAATGACAAAAAGGATTTTTTCTCATTGCAACAACATAAAGCAACAAAATCCAGCCTTGATTCCTGTTCCAACTCCTCTGTTTGGGCATATAATTAATCCTGATTATGGTGCTCCTCCAAATGATAATTGGATTCATCCAGAAGAGGTACAACAACAACAAGCTCAACAGCAACCTCAACCATAACAAGTTGCACCTGAAGTACAACCAGAACAAGTTCATGTACAAGTTCAAGAAGTTGCTCAAGTGAATGTCATAGAACCTAATTTAGAGGTTCATGAGGAGGTTCGTGTTGATATACCTGAAGTTCATAATGTTGAAAATGAGAATGTTAATGAAGAAGCACAAGCAAATTCTCCACAAGCTAATTAAGAAGTAATTGTAAATGATACCAGTTCAAGTTCCTCTGAAAAAGCAAATGATGCTGAGTCTGATACTGATTCTGAAGCTACACACGACTTTGATCAAGATCATTATGCTAAACTTGATAGTATTCCAGTGGCAAATGCTGGTAAACGACTAAAGTCGGTGGCTACTAAACCAAGACGCAAGTCTGTTCGGGGTCTTCCTCTAGGAACAACACTTGGCAAAAGATCTTTAAGAGAACTGAAGAACCTAGATGATAGTATTCCAGTGGCAAATCCTAGATGATGCTATTCCTAAAGTAACTTCTGATGGAATGGCTGACTCAATGGACTCTACTGAAGATGTCACAATGCCTGATTCTAACTCAGATAATGCTCAGTCAAAGACAACTGAAGAACCTGTGATGTATAGGGATACAAGTATGACGAAAGAAAAATGGTTAGAGTTGGTAAAAAGTTGGAAGAAAGTGTTACCCGAGTTACCATCACCAACTGTTCTGAAAGAAAAATATGTGAATAAAGAAAGGGGTGTTGGTAGAATCATCAGTTGGTTCTTTGATAAAGAAATAAATCTTTTTGCCTTAAAGAGATCTGATGGTGTTCAATATCTGAAACCAAGACTTAGGTATTTTAATACTTTGCCTAGATGTGAGCTGAATGGTTTGGCAACTAAATCCTTAATCAACAATTCAAAGAATGGTATTGCTGATGCTATAGCAAGGTTGATTAGATTGGAAGGTAGTTCAAGAAAATATGATAAGCTGAAACCACAAAAGGGCAAGAGAGTAAAGAGTACTGATTCTAAAACTGGTAAGTTGATTTGGAATTACAAGTTTAAACCAGTCAAAGTAGTAAAGAAGATACCTTTGAAGAAAATACCACAAGATTGTCTGGGTAATATGAAGTGGTGGTATGTGGATGTGAACACTAGAGAGGCTAAGATTGAAGATCATGACAATAAGGTTATAGCTTGTTTCTATGATGCTATGAATCTTATTAACTTCTCAAAGAAAGATCAGCACATGTTAAAGAGAAAAGAGATTATGTTTACTGGTGAATGGCGTGAGCAGGGTTTGCAGTATAAAAGAGTCTTGGAGATTTGCATCAGACATGGAGTGTGTGTAGGAAATAAACTACAAGAGAATTGGAAGAGTTCAACATGAAGACAGATGATCAAGCTATTGTCAAGGGGGAGTCTGTTAGGACATAGATATTTGACAATAGGCCTTGTAATAGATTAGATCGTTTATGTCTTTATGTTTTGTATGAATTGGTTAAGTTTTGTAATAGGCGAACTTAACAAGTTCGCCTAGGCCTAGTTTAGGTGAATTTGTTAAGTTCACCTGCATGGCTGAGTGGGTCTATAAATAGGAGTTTACATGTTATTTTCAAAGGCTTTGCAATTTGTATTCAAGTTCTGTAACTCTGAGTTTGGTGGAAATCAAAGAGAATATTATTTACATCTTCTTTTAACTCTAGTCGTGATATTGTCTCATATACACAATCATGCATACGATTGGATTCTGCACTCCGTGTGTTTGATACACGTCACATCTCGAGTTAGATCCATTGATAACCTGAGTGGACCTACAAGTGTAGGTCCCAACGGGTCTACGGATCGATCTCAGACGTATAACACGCAACGGATACTCATAGTGTGGAATCCTAACGAGTAAATGTGTCTCGAACAGATAAGAACAAACGATGAACACATAAGAAAAGATTCACTGAAAGCTCCTTGTATTACTTCAGATAAATGTGCTTACAAAATATCAGATTAATACAAAATACAAAGACTAAGCACTATTTATAGGAAATACTAACTGCCACAGGCGAACTTAACAAGTTCGCCACAGGCGAACTTATTAAGTTCGCAACACACATGGCATAGGCGAACTAGTTAAGTTCGCCTGTTACAACACTTAACTCACTAAAGACTAATTACAATACTATAGATAACACAAGACCTATATAAAGCTACATGTCACACACAAAATGTTCCAACAGACTCCCCCTTGACACTAGCTTGGTGTTTAATCTTCAGTTGTCCTTCTGACTCTCCAAAAGCTTGCTTCCAGCATGTAATTCTTGATTAATACATAACTGTAACACCGTCTTGTATTGCGTAGCCTGTTCTCTCCATTCATCTGTATACATGATCTTTTTTCTATTCAAAGTCTTCTGATCTTTCATTGAAAAGTTAATCAGATTCAAAGCATCATACAATCTATACAAATTCTTCCCATCTTTATCTTCAATCACAGCTTCTGTGTCAACATCTACAAACCACCACTTCATATTCCCTGAGAAATTCTGTGGGATTTTCTTTAAAGGAATCTTCTTCAAAGTCTTTACTGGTTTATATATGTACTTAATCACTTTCTTGTTTAATACTGTGTCATTAACCTTCTTTCTTACTCCTTTCCGAGGGTTCAAATACTCAAATTTTCCAGAAGTACTCTCGTTCCTTATCAATCTGGCTATTGCATCAGCCATACCATTCCCAGATCTATTTATCAATGGTTTAGAAGATAATCCATTCATCTCACATTGAGGCAAAGAATTCAGATATTTGAATCTTGGCTTCAAATATTGAACACCATCTTCTTTTTATCACAATCAGTTTAAACTCTTCCTCATAAAACCAACTAAGAATTCTTCCATTGCAATGACTATTGTTCACATACTTCTCTTTTTGAACAGGTGACGGTGGTATCACATGCAATACTTTCTTCTAGCTTTTAACTAATTCTAACTACCTTTCCTTAGTCATTCAAGATTGTTTATAAAGAATAGGCTCTTCAGGCTCTTTAGGTTCAACATTTGGAGTAACATGCTTAATAATCTCACGTTCTTTATCCATAGACTCTTCAAGATCATCATAACTCATCTCATAAATCATGTTGTCTTGAACAAAGTCTAATGTTACAGTCACTCCACTACATCCTTCATAAGTCACATTAGCTTCATCCTTATCTAGCTCCACCTCCACTATCTCTCCCTCTTCAATATCAGAAACATCTTCTTCATCATCAAGCAATTCATCTAGATTAGACAAATACTTAAGCTTATCACCTAAATCAGCATCATAATCTTCATAGAAAGAATCATCTAACATATCAGTTATTGCTTGAATATCTTTGTCTTGTTCACTATCTTGGATATCATCTCCAGAACCAGAATCACCACGCACCATGGATATTGGAACTATATAAAGAGCACCTCCAGTGGTACCACCAACGTCTTGACGTTCACCTCTTTGTCTATCCATGTCTGCTTCATCATCATTGTTCTTTTGAAATTTATCAGTATGACAACTATCCTTCCCAGGCTTCTCTGATTTCTCCCCCTGAGCATCAAGGCGCTCTATCACTTGAGATAACAAAATTTGCATTTCAGCTATTTGTCCATTCTGGGAACTGAGTTGTTGTTGATGTTGAAAATCACTTGCTTGTAAAACATCAATTTGACCTTGAAGCCCTACAACCTGTGCTACCAAGGTAGATACCTTTTGTTCCAATACTTGTATCTTTTTATCTTTCTCACTTGAAGTAATCTCTGCTTGTGAAGTAGATTGATGAGGTACAGATGGAGTAGCAGTTGGAGTAGGATTATGTGATGGTGTAGGAGTAATAAACAATAAATCCACAAAAACAATATCACCATTCTCATTAGAAACACTTGCTGTAGCTTTTGTTTTCTTGGAAACTGGAGGATCAGGAACATATTCAGAATCCGAAGATTCATCTTGTAATTGTCTCTTTCCAAGTACAGCACAAGGAGGAGGATCCCGAGCTGACTTTCTCATTGGTAATTTCTTTTCAACTCTAGGATGTTTATCCAACTTAACATAGTGTTCAGGGCTAAAGTCTGGTATAGTCTCCTCTGAGTCAGTTGACTCATTCTCTTTCTCAACTTCTTCTCCTGAACTAGAACTTGAGCTAGTATCAACAGCTTCTACATTCTCTGGCTGTGGTGATGGTGGATTAACATCCAAGTTCTCATCATGCACTTCAAGTTATACGTGCTCATTAACATGTTCATTTTGTTGTTCAATTTCAGGATGAGCATGTTCTGGTTGTTGTGCCTGTTCAGGTTGTTGCTCTTGTACTTGTGGTTGTGGTGCTTGTTGTTGTGCTGGTTGTTGCTGTACCTGCTGCTGTTGTACTTGCTATTGTTGTGGTTGCTCTTGATCTTCATCAGCATTTATCTAGTTATCATTTGGAGGAGCCACATAATTAGGGTTAACTATGTGTCCAAGTAAAGGAGTTTGAACTAGTATTCATGCAGGATTATCTCTCTTAATATTGTTACAATCAGAAAATATCCTTTAGTCATTGGAGTTAAAGTGAGTCTCGGATTCAATGGTGGCAAATTAGGAATGAGGTGATTGATGATGACATGTAGAAATCTAGGGTACATAATGAAACCCTGACCCGCAGGTGGTGTTATCTGTGCAACCAACTCTTTGTAAATATATAAAGCAAAGTTGAACGGTGTGTTCAAAGTCAAAGCGACCATGGCTCCTTGTAAAACAAACTTCAACCCATATGTTCCAGCTTTCCTTGGTGACAAGCATTGGATTATAACATGCATGAAGTACCGCCATTGCCCGACTAGACCACCTTGTGAATCATTAGCCTTGCCCTTATAACCCATCTTGTGAAAACATCCGGTTATCAATGGATTTGGCAAGCTAATAGGATCTTCTTCAACACCTCCCAAACTCAAAGATTCTCTAACTGTTTCCACTAATATTGAAATCTCTTGGTTATTCACAGTAGCCCGGATTACATTTGGATCAACCGTACAGTCATGGTCAGCTGTATCCCAGAACTGCTGAATATATTGTAGGCTTATCACAGGGTTAGTAGATAATGCTACTCTCAGTCTTGATCTGTTAAAAAATGTAATGATTTCTCTGTAATTAACAACTTCTGGTTGGTCAGGATCAAGTAGAGCCACTTGATTATGTTTATATTCAACCCTTCTATCCATAACCTGTTCAATATAATTGATTAGACTTTAGCATTTAAAATAAACAAGAAGTAAAACAAACAAAAAAAAAACAAAAAAAATAAAAAAATAAAAAATCCTAAGTCTGAATCACTAAGGCACCCTGTGGCGAACTTAATAAGTTCGCTAAAAGTCCCTGTGGCGAACTTATTAAGTTCGCCTGAATAAGTTCGCTAGAACTCATAGCCTTCTTAGAAATTTGAAATTCTCACAACAGATGATAAACTCATGATTCAAAGTATGAAACCAAGTCGCCAACACTCGATTAATATGTAGGAACCATCAATTTTACTTTATAATCACAAACACAACATGTACATGCATACAATAGTTATGGCAAAACACTAAGTCAAAATCCAATCGATTCGATCAATTTACTGGATGAAATCATATAATATTATCTTCAAATGGTGCGCAAATCGATTTAGAATAAGAATCTATCACAACAGAAACAGTAATATTAGAAAATCTCATCAAAGAAAAAGTTCGCCAGAAAATCAATTAACTTCGCTCGTGCTAAGTTCGCTCTAGTCAAACAGAGATAATCAGATAAGTTCGCCATTCTTTGTAATATATACCCTGTTGACAAGTTCGCCAACCACGCGAACATAGCAAGTTCGCCACCCCAGGGGAACTAAAGCAAACCCAAAACATCAAGTTCGCTAGTTCAAATTTCTAAGTGAGAAATAAGAACTTTTTCAATCTCCACTCAGATTATCAATCCAATAATCTTCAAACCTCAACCTGTAAACCTGTCATGCAAATCCTGTAAATTATGATTTCATGGAAATTGAAAGCAAACCCAAAACATCAAGTTCGCTAGTTCAAATTTCTAAGTGAGAAATAAGAACTCTTTCAATCTCCACTCAGATTATCAATCCAACAATCTTCAAACCTCAACCTGTAAACCTGTCATGCAAATCCTGTAAATTATGATTTCATGGAAATTGAAGATAAAATCTTTTTGAAATTTTTATGTTGAATAAACTGAACAAAAATCAAACATCTTTTTGTTTTTCAAAGTTTATGCTAAAACATACTAAAATCTTTTTGTATTTTTCAATAAGAAGTAAAAAAACAGTAAATCAAATAAAAACAAATCTTTTTGGATTTTATCTGTACATACTTAAACACATGTTTTTGGTCGATCATCGGGAGCAAGAATATCATATCAGTATCTATGATGAATCACATACACATTCTGGATCCAAAATCCCTAGCAGATCTAAGGGTGACCTATGGTATTTTGTGTATATACAAATCTTATCTCCGCAAACAAGCATGCAACTTTGTGAAGAAAAACATGATATCTCAGCAACTATATTCCCAGAACTAATATTTCAAAACTTTCATTTCAGAAATCCATGAAATGATACACGATAAAATTCAAAGTAAACATGATCAGATCATGACATGCTAACTTATTCATACCGAATTTGCAATATATTACATGTCAATTCAAGTTGTCAGCATTATAAGATTTGAAACCAAAAGCGTTTTTATCCCACGTTCTTGTGAGTTAGTACCATTTATATGAAAACAATGCGAACCCCACATATATGCCAACAGAAGTAAATTTGCATTATCTTCAAGACATATAAGACTTTGTGCAAAAGAATATGTATATTAA
The DNA here is from genome assembly GCA_023525975.1 of Smallanthus sonchifolius. Classification (NCBI taxonomy): domain Eukaryota; kingdom Viridiplantae; phylum Streptophyta; class Magnoliopsida; order Asterales; family Asteraceae; genus Smallanthus; species Smallanthus sonchifolius. The sequence continues at coordinate 53,179,933 of CM042033.1, read as the reverse complement.
TCTCTAGGATGAAATTACATCAAAAGAAAAGAAGCAGATCCCGAAGGATATAAAGAATTAGAATGATTCATATTGCTTGGTTTGGATGAAGTATCATGATTCATATCAACAGAAAGATTGTACCGATGGAATTCTTCAATATAAGAATGATCAACGAATCAATTGATTCAATGAAACAGGGTAGCGTGATCCAACTGTTATCCGGATGTATTCAATGGAATCAAGATAAATGATCCAAGGGCTAGCATATGTTCTAACAAATGTCGTCAGAAACATATCTTAGTCCAACTTCACATTGCATGTTTTTCGGGGCATGGGCAGTGAAGTGAACCGAAAAATTGTGCTAATCAGTATAGCCTGATACTGGTCTCATGAAATTCTTAAAGCCTCATATTCTTTATCTGATAATGATATTTTAACACACACCGGGCATAATATAGGTTCAAATCACAATTATGACATAGATTATTATGTTTTCACACTACTAATGGTCTAAAAACGCTTCTAGCCTACTGACAATTCAAATTACATGCATATATCCAAATTAGTAGATTATAGACTCAATGTCAAGCAGTCATGAAGCTATCATTTCCTATTTGTTCAAACTAAGAAGTGTAGATCAAATCATATACGCACAAACTTCAATCATAAATACAGAAACCAGGTAGTCATTCTATGGTCATGTGTATGTGATCACCTATTGATGTACTATCATTTCTTCTTTAACTTCAAGCAGTGCCGATTTTATCTTTTTCAATTTGTTTGGTTTTTCTGAAAGCAAGTAAACTATCTAAACTAAACCATGAAATTAATTAAAAAAAATAAAAGAAAATTTTCCATGAAAACCCTTTTAAAAACATTTTTCACCCAGGATTAAACATTCCAATCATTTGAGTAAGAAATTCAAACCATGACCAATCGAATGCTTTGGTAAACTAATCAGCAAAGTTATTGTCCGTGTGAACTTTCACCAACTCAATTAATTTCTTCTCTGCACAATCTCAGATGAAATGATGACGTATTTCAATATGCTTTGTTTTCTGTAGGTCCCTCGGGTGTCACGGATCGTCACATACAAGTGCGTTGGCTAGTCGGACCGGGTGCGGAATACCCGTGACTAGGTGGAGAATCAAAAACACAAAGTAAACCGACAAGAGACTCACTTTAAACTTTCATCTATTATAAACAGTTGAAGGTTACAGAGAGAAAAATACTGAGTGCACAATGTCTGCGTACTTATCTACTGTCAACCTATCCTACTTATACAAGACCTGATTGCTCATGCGTACTTAGCAAGTACGCAGAGTATTCTTGCGTACTTGCTAAGTACGCAGGAACTAATTCCTGCGTACATACTAAGTGCGCAAAACACTTAGAGAATTAAGCAACTGTCAACATGCATTAGTAAATACAACTCGATAACTAATACATACATACGCTTACAAACAAAGACAAATACATAAAATGAAATACAATAAATTAAGACTATATCCAGAGTGTTTCTCACACAAAAGTGCTTCAACAAACTCCCCATTGACAACAGCTCTGGATCGTCTTCAGTCTTCACAGCTCTGCATCTTTAGCTTCCATCTTCTTCTTGTAGTCAAGGCAAAACTTGATCACCTTGTCGTATTTAGAAGCAAGGAGCTTTGTCCATTCGTCCGTATGCATGCAATACCTGTCAGCTAGTGCCTCCAAATCTTTCACAGAGAAATTTATGAAGCAGACTTCATCAAATACTCTGATCAGTTCCTTTGGCACTAAGCATCCACTATCGAACCATGTAGAACCAAAGACTGATTGCTACCAAATTATTCTAAGTACAAATGCTGCTGATAGGCTTATCAGCAGCATTCAACACTTGTTGCTGCTGATAGGTTTATCAGCAGCATTCAACACTTGTTGCTGCTGATAGGCTTATCAGCAGCATTCTGCACAAGTTGCTGCTGATAGGCTTATCAGCAGCGGTCATCCATGTTTGCTGCTGATAGGCTTACCAGCAGCAACCTTCACTCTTTGCAGCTGATAGCCTTATTCACTGAAGACCAAACGTTGCAACTGACTATCCAGGCCAAGCGTCTCTGACACCTTTCTGCAAAAGCAACTGACAGACTCAAAGCAGAAGGAACCGCTATGGTCAACCAATGACGGACAACAATACACTTCTCCAAGCATGCAAACAATCATGAATAAAGAAAACGTTTCAGTAAAGTTAACTAGATTAGCCTTTACGTGTAATGTAAATTAATAAACAAGATCAACGGCTTGTGTTCGATCTGATCCTTAGAATCAAGGGTCTGTCTTGATTCTAAGTTACTATAAATACTGAGTTGCCACATCATTGTAAGTGTGACTTGAGTGAGTCTTGATCGTGCTAGTAGTGCTTGTCATACTTATTCATTGAGTTTCTCACTTGTAATCTTTGCATTCACAAAAGCTTAATACAACAGTGTTTATCAGTATTCTTTGTGTTTACTTGATTATAAATTGTGTAGTTGATTTTGTTTCTGCCAACCTCAACTAAGAACAGAACCATCTTGTATTCTCACGATCCTACAAACCACACCATTCCAATCACCTCTGCCTCGCCCGTTTTAGGATCTACGTACCAGTACCATATGTTACCGAGGATATCCTGATATAACTTGCTCAGGGGAATCTTGGTTTCACATAGCACTGGCTTGTATACCAGTTTCTTTAAGCATTTCTTAGTCACAGGATGTCTAGCGTTCTTGTCCTTGACTCGCTTGGGCACTTGAGGCTTAAACATCTCGAATTTCCCAGATCTTACCTCATGCTGTAGAACATGCCATAAACCCATCGCTACTGCGTGATTTGAGTGACCCAGCAGCTCTCGGTTTGCTAGGTTCATGAGATCGTATCTAGGTAAGGAGTTGAAATCTTCGCTGGTTGGATTCAAGTATTGAACCCCCCAGCTCGCTTGATTGCAAACAACTGCTTATCCTCCTCGAACCTTACAGCTAAAATCATTCATGTTGCTCTGTGTTTGTCTAAGATAGAAGTCTTTTTCCAGACAGGAGCAGGATCCTTTGATGAACTAGCAGGCATATCTTTGTTTTTCTGTGCCTCTGGATCCACAGGTGTAGGGTTGGTAGGGGAGGCTTCAGTCGATGCTTCAATATTACTTGCAGTCTCGACTGAACCTGTGTCGAGCTGAGATTCAAAGGATGGAACTTCGAAGATCTCTCCATCTTCAAACTCATACTCTCCTTCCCCGTCACCCTTGGGAACTTCGATAACTACATCATCATCATCTTCATCCCAGTCATCACCAGAATCGATCTCTCCTTCTTCAAGTTTGTAGAGAACCTCGATCTATGCTTCTTTGGAATAGTCAGGCTCTAAGCATAAGATCACATCGTCAGATAGATCTTTCAGAACATCAGCCACTGACTTTCCTTTATCACCACCGGAAGTATCACCACCTTCCTGATGAGTCGACTCCCCCTCAGCCATTGGAACAGCAGAAATGGGCACTATCACCAAAGCTTGTTGCTCACTTCCACTAGGACCGACTTCAGGATTCTTTTCTTTGTCATCGTTTTTTGTCAGATCAACCGGATGACAAGGCTCATCACCGGTAGGTTTAGATGCCTTCTCCTTCTCTTTTTCTTTCTCTTTCTCTTTCTCCTTCTCCCCCTGAGCAGCAAGCTTTTCGGTTAGGTCAGTTACTAACTTGACCATCATTTCGTGTTCTTTCCGCTGCATGTCAAACCGAAGCTCTAGAGATGACCTGTGTCCCAGAATCATATTGTTTATTTTGATCAGAAGTTCATTCTGGGCCATCACATTTGCTAGTCTCTCTTGCGTCCCAGCCCTCTGGCTTCTCAAAATAGTAACCTAATCCACCAACGAATTTATCTGAGCCTGTTGAGCCTTAGATTCCTCCCTTGATTTCCGAACAGTTTCCAGTAGATTAGCAACTTGGGCTTCCAAGGTATCTATCCTTGTATCATTTGGATCAGGATTCCTGGACGTAGACGCTTCAGGATTATGAAGTGGGGATGAGAAGATCGTATCAAAGTCAAACACCTGAGTAACGTCTCCTGTAACATTTCTGATTTTTAGTATTCATATTTCAATTCAATGTAATGAAATTTCAAGTTCTATACTCGTGCAATGTCTCAATATTTTTCCCGCGGTAAATAAAATGCAATGATTCTATACAAGTTCGCAAGTTTTACTCGATTATATGCACATAAACGCTATACAAGAAACTATTTGGTACAAACTTATCAAACCTGAAAAGTCAAGGACTAAAATTGAAAAAAAAAAACATCAAGAAACCCTAGTGAGCACGGTCGTGCTTCGTTATAGCACGGTCGCGCCAAGTGCTTTGGCACGGTCGCGCGACCTGCTCTGGAACGATCGCGCCCGGTGCCTAGGCACGGTCGCGCCTCTCCTTGGCACGGTCGCGCCTGCGTAACAGAAAAACGTAAATGCAGATTAATCACCCGATCGTTCGAATCCGAAACCGTTATACGTTTCTTTTCCCCTTAACAATTGTATTACCACTTTTCAAATCCCAAACGCCTCAGTATTCATTTGCAAGAAAACTCTCTCAATCAAATTTCAAGAAAGAAACTCTCTCAAAGCTTTTCGACCCAAATGCTCCCAACTCAGTAGCAGAATCGCGATATCAAACCATCTCTGAAGCTTCCGGACTGTCTGGATTGACCGGAGTTGCAGTAAAGATCGTTGGAACTCGAGCCGTCGTCGCCGGAGCTTCCTTCCAACCGTTCTCTATAAATTCGTTTCGTTTCAGGGTAAATATAATCGTCTTCTCATTCATTTCAGTATCATTATCAAAAGCCCTCATCCAATTTGGGCTTCCATTATAGAATTCGATCAGAATCAGAAATCATATTTTAATAAAAATGATTTAATCGAACCCATGCTTAAACTCGATTTCCATACAATTAAGTTATATGAAAAGACTCTTAATAACCCATTAATCAAAAGCCCTAACAATTCCTGTGTTCAAAATACAAGAAACTCTCGATTCGTGTCTGATTTGGAATAGACACGGTCGCGCTAATCATCTAGCGCGGCCGTGCCTCGTTTAGCGCGGTCGTGTCGACTAGCAGCGCCGTCGTGTCATCCGTCCAGACCTTGTCATGCCCTTTGGGCTAGTCTCTGTTGTGTCTAAAAATCATAGACGCGACCGTGCCGGGCTAAGGCACGGTCGTGCCTGATGACTTGTCTAGATTGTGCTCCTGATTGATCAACTCGGTCGCGCCCGTGGTTTGAGCACGATCGTGCCCTTCCGAGGCACGGTCGTGCTAGACTCAGAATTTTTAACAGAATTATAATTTTTATATTTTAATCAGTAAATGTTTCAGATTTTATAAAAATATGTTTTCTGTATTTAAAAATAGATTAAAAGTTTAATCTTGGCATAAATGTAATTTATTGAAAAGTTTATAAAAATTAAATTTATATTTATCATCTTACACTTAAATGATATTTTAAATAATTAAGTTACAAAATTTATAAATAATGATGACTTATTTACTTTACATTTTAAATCAAAATCGTTTTATTTATTTATACTTAATTACAATTAATATTGACATTATTTCATAAACTATAGTTATACACTTATTTATTTAATTCAAACCTAATTAAATTGTTTCAAACATATTTTACCTCAAACTTTATATATTTTATTCAATCCTTTTTAAATACAAACCAATGGTTTTATATACAAATCCAACTCTCATTTTTAAACTTTATACATCTATGTGATTCAATGCATATTACTATTTAGGTTAAAGTGTGCTTTTCAAGGATCTTTTTTTGCTATCTATATTCCTTGTTAGCTTCACTTCCATACCAAGTGAGTATTCATAACCCCTTTTACTCTTTTACACTTTTGGGGTGGAACATGAACTCTATACTCACTACACATTACACATTTACATTTACACAAACTACACAAGTGCAAAAAAAATCCTATTTACATACATGTGTGCAAAAATTTGAGCTTTGTGCCCGAGTGCTAGGTGTGTTTAACCTTTGTATGCTCTTATGTGCAATCATTAACTATACAAGCCGACGGTTTTCAATGATGGATCTATTGAGTCTGACAAACCCACCCATGGTACGCGGTGATTGAAACCGACAATACACTTTGTTTTGCATGCTAGTTACAAGGTTTGATTGTACATTTGGTTACACAATAGTTACTCCCCATGAACGCCTTATTTATCATGTCATGTAAAGGATTTGTTTTCAACTATATGCTATCTATATACAACTGTGTTATACTCACCAACTTTTTAGTTGACTTTATTTTATTCATGTTTCAGGCCCCAATATGTGAGATTGATTCAAGACGTGTTCAACATAGGATTTGGACTTAGCAAAATAAATCAAGATTTTATGAATTGTTTATGTTTCTTGTTTGAATTTGATCTTGTACTTGGATTTATTGTAATGCAAATTTGACTTTAATATATTTCAATTTAGTCAACCATGTGCTATGAACAGTCTTACATGTCCCGCCCCGATGATTCCGCCATCGGTCGGGGTGTGACAGATTGGTATCAGAGCCTTGGTTATAGGGATTTAGGTTATTAGACATCTTGACCTAGACTATAACTTTAGGACACCCACTTATGTTATGCTTCATGATTTTGTGCTATGTGCTACATGCTTACCATGATTAATTATTATTATATTTGCTACCTTCTTTGTTAGAAATGCATGACTTATTAGGATATTCTTAAATAATAATTAAATAAATAACATCCTTTCCTATGGCCTAAACCTCTTATTATTCTTATCTTCTTTTTCTATCTTTATCCTTTCTAAGCATGTGGAAAATTCTTGAAGCAAAAATCTTTAAATAAAATTTTTATTTCTTCGTTGAGGTTTTTAAACTTGTTAAATTATTTGAGGACACGTGCAATCTGGAAGGGTGACACCTGTATTTTAGGTTTTCTGTCTAGGAAAGCATTTCGCATAAATCCCAATCAACCGAGGGACCCGTATGCTTTCCTGGGAACTCCCGAGATGAGTGTTTACCTATAGGCTAAAGCATGTCTCCTTGAAAATTATATGAGTTTAAATTAACCTTAATATGCCTTAGTATTCAAGTGAATTTTAGTCACTTTTGAGTACAATCCAAACTATGATTATCTATCTTTTATTTTGTTATCTCATTCTATTAAATCCTAGCAATTCTCATAAGTTCTTACAATCTCTCTTGTCTTGTGTTTCAAATCTGTAGAATGCCTCCTCGTCGTGCTCCCGCCGCTAACGCCAACTCCGACATTGCTGCTATCCTTACTCAATTGGTGACACAACTCACCCAAGCCAATGGTGCCACTAATGGCAATGGAAGCAATAGTGGTAATAATGGTGGTAATGGTGGAAATGGTGGTAATCCATCCCAATGCACCTTCAAGCACTTCAATTCGTGCAATCCCCTAAAGTTTTATGGAACCGAAGGAGCTACCGGACTCCTCCAATGGTTCGAAAGTATTGAGAATACCTTTCTCAATAGTGACTGTCCCGACAACCTCCGTGTTCGTCATGCTACTAGTGTCCTTCAAAAGCGGGCACTTACATGGTGGAATGGGGAGAAAAGGAATAGGGGTGTTGATGTAACTATGGCCTTACCTTGGGATGAGGTCAAAAGGCTTATGACCGAGGAGTTCTGTCCTCGCAATGAAGTGAAGAAGTTAGAGGCCGAATTTTGGGATCTTGCCCAAGATAGTGGGGAACACTTGGCTTACACAACTCGGTTCCATGAATTGAGTCTTCTTGTGCCCCACATGGTCACTCCATTATCTCGTTGCATCGAAAAGTACATTGGTGGGCTACCAAGACAAATTCAAGATACTGTCTTAGGTAGAAATCCTGCTACTTTGGAAGATGCCATCCGCCTGTCTGCTACCCTAACCGATAATCATATTAAAGCTGGAACTCTTACCAAAAAGGGTTCTAAGAAAGTTGCTGAAACCGTAGCCCCTCCTAACCACACCAAAGAAGCTACAACCAAGCCCTCTCGCAACACTAGAAAGAGGAAGGTTAGAAATTTTGCTGTGGTTACTCCTGCTGTTCCCGTGAACCAAGCTGCACCTATGGTTCAAGCACCAGTCAAAAAGCCATATGGTGGAATTTACCCACTTTGTGCCACCTGCAACTATCATCATCCCCAAAACATCCCATGTCGCCTTTGTACTTATTGTGGGAGATATGGTCATACGGTTAATGTTTGTAGGACCAAAGCCCTTACGGGCCAAGTCAACCCTCCAAACCAAACCGTACCTCAAGTGGCTAATCAAGGTGCTCCCGCCATTGCTAATGGGCGTGCTTGTTATGAGTGTGGTGACCCGAATCATTTTCGTAATCTATGTCCAAGGCTCGCATATACTAGACAAGGGGGAGCTCGTGGGCGTGCTTTCAACATTAACGCCAACGAAGCTCAAGCCAACAACGACGTGGTTAATGGTACGTTCCTTGTTAATAGTCAATATGCCTCCATTTTGTTCGATACCGGTGCCGATAAAAGTTTTGTGTCACTTAATTTTGAGCCTTTACTTGCAAAGACACGATCCCAATTAGAGAAAACCTTCACCGTTGAAATAGCAAATGGTGACTCCCTTACAATTGAGTCTATTATCTATGATTGCTCTTTAGAACTTAATGATCATGCATTCCCAATCAACCTTATTCCAATGCCACTAGGAAGCTTTGACATTATCATAGGTATGGATTGGCTATCAAATCATCATGCCGAAGTTATTTGCTTTGAAAAGTGCATCCGAATTCCGCTACCTTCGGGAGAAACCTTAAGGGTTTTTGGTGAAAAGCCTTGCAAGGGTCTTAAATTGATGTCTTGTACTACTGCTCAAAAGTACTTGTGAAAGAAGTACATCGCCTTCCTAGCTCATATTGTTCAAAAGGATGTCAAGGAGAAGAGTATCCAAGACATTCCCATTATTTGAGATTTTCCCGAAGTGTTTCCTAAAGATTTATCCGGTCTTCCTCCCGTTCGTCAAGTCGAGTTCCGTATTGATCTCATGCCCGGAGCTAACCCTGTTGCTAGAGCTCCTTATCGTCTTGCACCTTCCGAAATGCAAGAGCTCGCAAGTCAACTTCAAGAACTCTCCGATAAAGGGTTCATTCGCCCGAGTCATTCACCGTGGGGTGCACCCGTCTTATTTGTAAAGAAGAAGGATGGATCATTTCGCATGTGTATTGACTATCGCGAACTCAATAAGCTTACTATCAAGAATCGCTATCCTTTGCCTAGAATCGATGATCTCTTTGATCAACTTCAAGGTTCTACGTGTTTCTCGAAGATTGATCTTCGATCTGGTTATCATCAGCTCCGTGTTCAAGAAGATGACATTCCTAAGACTGCTTTCCGAACAAGGTATGGCCATTACGAGTTCATGGTTATGCCTTTTGGATTAACCAATGCACCCGCAGTTTTCATGGACCTCATGAATCGTGTGTGCAAACCGTACCTTGATAAATTCGTGATCGTTTTCATTGACGATATCTTAATCTATTCCAAGACTAAAGCCGACCATGAAGAACACCTTAGATTGGTTTTGGACCTTTTAAAGAAAGAACAACTATATGCCAAGTTCTCCAAATGTGAATTTTGGTTAAAAGAAGTTCAATTTCTTGGTCACATCGTCAACGACAAGGGTATTCATGTTGATCCTGCTAAGATTGAAACGGTTAAGAATTGGAATGCCCCGAAGACTCCTACCGAAGTTCGTTCGTTCCTTGGTCTTGCGGGTTATTATCGTCGTTTCATCTTAAACTTCTCAAAGATTGCTGTCCCTCTTACCGCCTTGACCCATAAGGGTAAAGCTTATGAATGGGGACCGAAGCAAGAAGAAGCTTTCCAAACTCTTAAGCAAAAGTTGTGCAATGCTCCCATCTTGACTCTCCCCGATGGAAATGATGATCTAGTTGTCTATTGTGATGCTTCTAACCAAGGTCTTGGTTGTGTCCTCATGCAACGAGGCAAAGTGATCGCTTATGCATCAAGACAACTCAAAATTCATGAAAAGAATTATACGACGCACGACCTCGAGTTGGGTGCGGTCGTATTCACGTTAAAGATTTGGAGACACTACCTATATGGCACGAAATGTGTGGTATTCACCGACCACAAAAGTCTTCAACATATCTTCAACCAAAAAGAACTCAATATGAGGCAACGACGTTGGGTCGAACTCCTTAACGACTACGACTGCGAGATTCGTTACCATCCCGGCAAAGCGAATGTTGTAGCCGATGCCTTGAGTCGAAAGGACCATGTTATGCTTCATTGTGCCCGTATTCAATCCGATATTCAAACCCGTATCCTGGAAGCTCAACACGTCTCGGTTACCGAGGGTAACATGTATGAAGAAATGTCGTGTGGTGTTGAACTTCTTCTTGAATCTAAACCCAATGGCTTACTATATTACTTGAACCGTATTTGGGTTCCCGATCGCGATGATCTCCGTGCAATTCTCATGAACGAGGCTCATAAGACTCGTTATTCTATTCATCCTGGTGCGGATAAAATGTACCAAGATCTTCGTCAGCTTTATTGGTGGCCCGGTATGAAGAAGGACATTGCTCTTTATGTTGCCAAATGCTTAACTTGCTCCAAAGTCAAAGCCGAACATCAGCGTCCTTCTGGTTTGCTTGAACAATCGGAAATTCCCGTGTGGAAATGGGAGAATTTAGCTATGGATTTCATTACCAAGCTCCCTCGCACCTCGAGTGGTTATGATAGTATTTGGGTGATCATTGATCGACTCACCAAATCTGCCCACTTTTTGCCTATTCGTGAAGACTTCAAAGTGGAGAAACTTGCCCGAATTTACATTGATGAAATTGTGAGCCGTCATGGTGTTCCCTTGAACATAATATCTGATAGAGACGCTCGGTTCACTTCTCGATTTTGGCAATCTCTCAAATCTGCTCTTGGTACTCGTTTGGATTTGAGCACGGCTTACCATCCCCAAACTGATGGCCAAACCGAGCGAACAATCCAAACTCTTGAAGACATGCTTAGAGCTTGTGTAATCGATTTTGGTGGCAATTGGGATTCACATTTATCCCTTATTGAGTTTTCTTATAACAATAGCTACCACACAAGTATCAACATGGCTCCATTCGAAGCTCTCTATGGTCGCAAGTGTCGTTCTCCGATCTGTTGGAACGAGATTGGTGAAGCACAAATCACCGGTCCCGAGTTAATTCAAGAAACTTCCGACAAAATTTTTCAAATCCGTGACAATATTCGAGTAGCGAGGAGTCGGCAAAAGAGTTATGCCGACAAACGTCGAAAACCCTTGGAATTTCAAGTCGGTGATCTCGTTCTTCTTAAGGTATCTCCATGGAAGGGTGTGATCCATTTTGGAAAGAAAGGCAAGTTATCACCTCGTTATGTTGGTCCATTCAAAATCCTTGAAAGGATTGGGAAAGTGGCTTACAAGCTCGAGTTACCTCCATCTCTTGGCAATGTGCATCCTACATTTCATATATCTAATCTAAAGAAGTGTCTCGCTGATGAAAATCTCCATATACCGCTTGACGACGTGCGCATTGATGAAACGATGCACTTCGTTGAGAAGCCGGTGGAAATTATGGATCGTGAAGTCAAGCAACTCAAGCGAAGTCGTATTCCTATCGTCAAAGTTCGTTGGGAGTCTAAGCGTGGTCCTGAGTACACTTGGGAACGAGAAGACCAAATGAAGCTCAAGTACCCTCATCTTTTTACTATTAATGTTGTTTCCTCTAGCTAAATTTCGGGACGAAATTCTCTCAACATGGGGAGACTGTAACATTTCTGATTTTTAGTATTCATATTTCAATTCAATGTAATGAAATTTCAAGTTCTATACTCGTGCAATGTCTCAATATTTTTCCCGCGGTAAATAAAATGCAATGATTCTATACAAGTTCGCAAGTTTTACTCGATTATATGCACATAAACGCTATACAAGAAACTATTTGGTACAAACTTATCAAACCTGAAAAGTCAAGGACTAAAATTGAAAAAAAAAAACATCAAGAAACCCTAGTGAGCACGGTCGTGCTTCGTTATAGCACGGTCGCGCCAAGTGCTTTGGCACGGTCGCGCGACCTGCTCTGGAACGATCGCGCCCGGTGCCTAGGCACGGTCGCGCCTCTCCTTGGCACGGTCGCGCCTGCGTAACAGAAAAACGTAAATGCAGATTAATCACCCGATCGTTCGAATCCGAAACCGTTATACGTTTCTTTTCCCCTTAACAATTGTATTACCACTTTTCAAATCCCAAACGCCTCAGTATTCATTTGCAAGAAAACTCTCTCAAGCAAATTTCAAGAAAGAAACTCTCTCAAAGCTTTTCGACCCAAATGCTCCCAACTCAGTAGCAGAATCGCGATATCAAACCATCTTTGAAGCTTCCGGACTGTCTGGATTGACCGGAGTTGCAGTAAAGATCGTCGGAACTCGAGCCGTCGTCGCCGGAGCTTCCTTCCAACCGTTCTCTATAAATTCGTTTCGTTTCAGGGTAAATATAATCGTCTTCTCATTCATTTCAGTATCATTATCAAAAGCCCTCATCCAATTTGGGCTTCCATTATAGAATTCGATCAGAATCAGAAATCATATTTTAATAAAAATGATTTAATCGAACCCATGCTTAAACTCGATTTCCATACACTTAAGTTATATGAAAAGACTCTTAATAACCCATTAATCAAAAGCCCTAACAATTCCTGTGTTCAAAATACAAGAAACTCTCGATTCGTGTCTGATTTGGAATAGACACGGTCGCGCTAATCATCTAGCGCGGCCGTGCCTCGTTTAGCGCGGTCGTGTCGACTAGCAGCGCGGTCGTGTCATCCGTCCAGACATTGTCATGCCCTTTGGGCTAGTCTCTGTTGTGTCTAAAAATCATAGACGCGACCGTGCCGGGCTAAGGCACGGTCGTGCCTGATGACTTGTTTAGATTGTGCTCCTGATTGATCAACTCGGTCGCGCCCGTGGTTTGAGCACGATCGTGCCCTTCCGAGGCACGGTCGTGCTAGACTCAGAATTTTTAACAGAATTATAATTTTTATATTTTAATCAGTAAATGTTTCAGATTTTATAAAAATATGTTTTCTGTATTTAAAAATAGATTAAAAGTTTAATCTTGGCATAAATGTAATTTATTGAAAAGTTTATAAAAATTAAATTTATATTTATCATCTTACACTTAAATGATATTTTAAATAATTAAGTTACAAAATATATAAATAATGATGACTTATTTACTTTACATTTTAAATCAAAATCGTTTTATTTATTTATACTTAATTATAATTAATATTGACATTATTTCATAAACTATAGTTATACACTTATTTATTTAATTCAAACCTAATTAAATTGTTTCAAACATATTTTACCTCAAACTTTATATATTTTATTCAATCCTTTTTAAATACAAACCAATGGTTTTATATACAAATCCAACTCTCATTTTTAAACTTTATACATCTATGTGATTCAATGCATATTACTATTTAGGTTAAAGTGTGCTTTTCAAGGATCTTTTTTTGCTATCTATATTCCTTGTTAGCTTCACTTCCATACCAAGTGAGTATTCACAACCCCTTTTACTCTTTTACACTTTTGGGGTGGAACATGAACTCTATACTCATTACACATTACACATTTACATTTACACAAACTACACAAGTGCAAAAAAAATCCTATTTACATACATGTGTGCAAAAATTTGAGCTTTGTGCCCGAGTGCTAGGTGTGTTTAACCTTTGTATGCTCTTATGTGCAATCATTAACTATACAAGCCGACGGTTTTCAATGATGGATCTATTGAGTCTGACAAACCCACCCATGGTACGCGGTGATTGAAACCGACAATACACTTTGTTTTGCATGCTAGTTACAAGGTTTGATTGTACATTTGGTTAAACAATAGTTACTCCCCATGAACACCTTATTTATCATGTCATGTAAAGGATTTGTTTTCAACTATATGCTATCTATATACAACTGTGTTATACTCACCAACTTTTTAGTTGACTTTATTTTATTCATGTTTCAGGCCCCAATATGTGAGATTGATTCAAGACGTGTTCAACATAGGATTTGGACTTAGCAAAATAAATCAAGATTTTATGAATTGTTTATGTTTCTTGTTTGAATTTGATCTTGTACTTGGATTTATTGTAATGCAAATTTGACTTTAATATATTTCAATTTAGTCAACCATGTGCTATGAACAGTCTTACATGTCCCGCCCCGATGATTCCGCCATCGGTCGGGGTGTGACATCTCCATAGTTGTAGGGTTGACTGATAGGTTCAGTGGTGGTAGTAGGGATTGTGGATGGGATGATGGTTGTAAGAATAATGGAAGGTGTGATGGTGACTGACTCTGTAAGAATCGGAGTTGTCACCGCCACATGGACAAATGGTACAGGGAGGGTCACTATCACAGGAACCTCCTCTATGATAGAAGTGACCGCCACATCAAGTGTTACCTGTGGCCTCCTTCGCTGTCGCTGGTACAACTGTTGTAGATACTTTCACTTCTTTGTCTTTGTATAGCAGCGTCAGAGTCAGAATCTGGCTCGTATTCACTGCTCATAGATTGTCGCTTTCTCTTAGAAGATGACTCAAGAAGGGTCACCTTTGTCAATCTTCTCGGGTGTGCATGTGATGGTGCATCATCAAAATCAGATGAATCAGACTCTGTATCTTCGGAGTCGGATCCTTCAGCACCATCATTACCTGCTTCTTCGTCTCCTCCTTCAGACGATTCATCCACACTTTCAATGTCATCCTCTTCTTGTTGCTCGTCAGAATGTTCACTGAGTTAAGGCTCAGAGTCATGACTAAACCATCTCCAATCATCTGGTGCCACATATGCGTCATTTATCAGGTGGCCAAAGAGTGAAGTGTACTCAGGGGTAGGTTCTACACTGCATGGCTTTAAGAATTGTGCAAACACCCTCTTGTCCACCCGTTTTACTTGCAATCTCTCCCCAGTAGCAGGCAGATTTGGCAACGCATCATCAATTAGTAGTTGCACAAATCTTGGATATAACAGGAATCTAAACCTCTCAGCTGTATTGATATGATCATTTAAGGCTTTGAATATGTATCTTAAGAAGTTATAACCCATGTTGAGAGACAGCCTAACCATGGCTGCTGCAAGATCATGACCCATAACATCCTTCCCTGCTTTCCTGGAAGAGATGCACATGATCATCACGTGGGCAAAGTACCTCCACTGATTGAGCACCCGTATTTTCTTGTAAGAAGAGTAATCTCGTACACCAACGTATTCCATACGCTGCCTCTAACAGCCATCCACAAAGTAATCTGGATAGGCAGTTGGGTTGGTGGCGAGATCCCTGAACTGTAAGACCCGTCTAATTGTGTCCTCCGAAACAACAATGTCATGACCCGCCACAGTAGCCCGTATAACATTAGGGGTTACCGTGCAGTCATGTTCCGCTGTCTCCCAGAACTGCTCTAGGTATGGTCTTGATACTATTGGGTCTGCTGATATAGCATAGCTGATCCTTGAACGGTTCAAGAAGTCAACTATCTCTCGTTATTATAGTGCAACACCCTTCCATTCCGGTTCTGTATATGCTAGGAAGTTGAACTCACTAGTAAAGGCACGAGCCATCACTGCAAGAACACACAAAAAACATAATAAGAACAAGAAGATTCATTGGAATTGAATACACATGACTAAGTATAGCAGTTACTCACTGAACAAAATTTCAGACTTAGAAAAATTTCACAAGTGTTGGTCCTGCGTACTTAGCATGTACACAGGGATTTGTTCTTGCGTACTTAACATGTACGCAGGAATTACTTCTTGCGTACTTCTTAAGTGCGCAAGAATTGCACTTAGTCAAAATTTCCAGAAATCCAATTTTCAACAGATGATCAACATTGATGTGGATTAGGGTCACCATAAGGTCGAAATCCGTGATTAATACCTATGGAACCAATATCAACATCAATGAACTACTATCCTTGTCAAATTTTGACCTAAAAACAACCTAGACGAACCGACGGTCAATCAAGGGGTTAAAGTCAAAATTATGGATCATTAAGGATGATTAAGGATCGTTTGATAATTCTAAGCAAGTTTTAATTATGATGTGTTACCAAAACAACCAAAAGTTTGTCTAAAACCAAGATTCAAACCCTAAAATTTTCAAATTCTAAATCGGTATGAAAGTTACGATTTCATGGATGAAAAACCCTAAGATTCTCACCAAATGATGGTAATACGATGTTGAGAATAGAATCGGGACGAAAAAACTCTTTGGAACACTCGGAATTTTTTTGAGTAAAAAAGATCAGAGGATATTCAACAGTCGAAAGAATTTTGAATGAGATAAACAAAAAAAATTCTAAGTCTGTTTATATACCCAACACATATTGGTCTTGCGTACTTGCTAAGTGCGCAGGACTAACTCCTGCGTACTTACTAAGTACGCATGACTTAAGTCTTGCGTACTTGTTAAGTAAGCAGGGTTTACCTCATGCGCACTTATCAAGTACGCAGAGACCTTTGTGTGCTCAAACTTTCAACAAAAATTATGAAGATTTCAAGTCAAATAACGAACAAGATAGAATCATTCAATCAAGAGGATTCAAAGTCAATTCAAGAAGGTTAAACAAAAATATTTTTGGCTTTTCTGATTAAAATAGAACTGTACACATAACTTAAAATCTTTTTGATCCTTTCTAGATAGAAATATACACTTATATACAAACACACTATTTTTGCTCAAAGGCACGAGCAGAGGATCATATCAGGCTAAAATTTAGCAAAAACGATACAAGATAAACGTCAAAGAATATGGGATCATGTCATGATTTACATGTTATTCATACGTAATAAGCACATAAGCAAGTAATTCAAGTTGGAAATATTATGATATTTGAAACCATAAGCATCTTTGTATCACGTTCTTGTGTGTTAAGGTATTAATTGTAAGATATACAACGTGTACCCCACTGATATGCTACAGTAATGTAAATTGCACTATCTCAAGGCATCAAAGATATTCCCAATGATTTTCTAAATTTCCAGAATGAGGCTACATCAATTAGCACAGGAAAAATAAAGCAAAATCCATAAGGATTATCAGGAATCATAAGATTCAGAATCGAGTGATTCATTTGTTTTCTTCATTGAATATCGGAATGATGATTCAGGATAATGAATATGGTGTTTGAAGGTAATGGAATCCAACTTTTATCTGGATTTGAATTCAATGAATCAGGAGTGATTCAAGGGTGAATACATGCTCAAGGGTTAATATAGAGACATGTCTTGATTCAATCTCTCATTGCATACTTATGAGTATGGGCAGTGAGATGAACCGCATTAATTGTGCTAAAGACATAACCAAAAACTGATCTCAGAAGAAAATTATTGCCAAAATCTAACATCCTTTATCTGATAATGATCTTTTGCATTCTTTTACGCACACACACTAGCAAACTTGGGTTCAAATCACAGTTGTAGTCTAGATTTAGTTTCCACACTACTAGTGATTCAAAGACGACTATAGCCTACTGACAATTCAAATTACTTGTAAATAAGCAGATTAAAAACATAACAATTTAATCAATCAAGTAAGCATGACACAATCATTTCCCATATGAGCAGTCTATGGCGTTTAGATCATTTCTGATGTGCTATCATTTCCTAATTTCTCAAGAGTACTTTGAAATTTTCTCCATTTTCTATTTTGTTTGAATTTTTGTAAAATATTTGAAAATTAAAATAACTATATATAAAACTTTAAAAGAAATAAAATTTAACTTTCATGAATTGAATTGATTTAAGAAAAACAAGTTTTCACTCTGGATTGAATATTCCAATCAAGTTGACAAGATGCTCAAAACGGGATCGGTCAAACGCCTTAGTGAAAAGGTCAGCAAGGTTGTCATCCGTGTGAACCTTTACAAGTTCAATAAGATGCTTTTCAGCACAATCACGGATGAAATGATGGCGAATTTCAATATGTTTAGTTTTGGAATGTTTCACCGGGTTATTTGTGATGGAAATTATGGCATTGTTGTCAATGAACAGAGGAGTTCCAGTGAAGTTCAAGTCATAGTCTCTTAATTGCTGCTGAATCCATAATATCTGAGAACAACCGCTAGCTGCAGCAATGTATTCTGCTTCACAAGTTGAGACAGAAACCGTTGACTGCTTCTTACACTGCCAGGAAACCAGTCTGTCTCTCAAGAATTGACATCCACCAGAAGTTGACTTTCTATCAAGGTTGCAACCACCATAGTCTGAATCAGTGTAGACTTTGAAGTCAAATGACTGCTGCTTAGAGTACCAAAGACCCAATTGGGGTTTCCCTTTCAAGTATCTGAAAATTCTCTTGACAGCTATCATGTGTGACTCCTTCGGTTGTGACTGAAACCTTGAGCACAAGCATACAACAAACATTATATCGGGCCTTGAAGCTGTGAGATACATAAGAGATCCGATCATCCCATGGTACAATTTGCAATCCACATCCTTTCCATCTTTGTCAGGATGCAGACCATGATTGACGGGGATAGGTGTGCCATAAGTACTGCTATCATTCATCTTGTATTTCGACAAGATGTCCTGCACATACTTTGTTTGATGCAGATAAATGCCATCCTCTCTTTGACTGACTTGCAGACCCAGGAAGAACGACAATTCACCCATGTTACTCATTTCAAACTTGGACTTCATCACCTGTTCAAATTCCCTACACATCTCTTCGTTTGTAGACCCAAAGATAATGTCATCCACGTACACTTGTACAAGAAGAATATCACCTCCAGCTTTCCATATGAATAGGGTCGAGTCAATCTGTCCACGGTCGAAACCATTAGACAGTAGATGTTTAGATAATGTCTCATACCATGCCCTAGGTGCTTGATGAAGACCATAAAGTGCTTTGTCGAGCTTATACACTTTATTGATATTATGCGGATCTTCAAAGCCGGGAGGTTGAGTGACATAGACCTCTTCATGAACCTTTCAATACAGGAAAGCAGTCTTCACATCAAGTTGGTAGACCTTGAAGCCAATATATGAGGCATAATCCAGAAACAGTCTAATGGCCTCAAGTCTAGCAACTGGGGCATATACTTCTGTTTAATCCAAGCCCTCTTGCTGATAAAAACCCTGAACAACCAACCTTGCTTTGTTCTTCACCACAACATGACGATCATCCGTCTTGCATTTGAACACCCATCTGGTGCCAATTGGTTGTACGCCCCTTGGAAAGTCAACCAAATCCCACACATGCAACTTTTAGAATTGAGACAGTTCATCTTGCATTGCCTCAATCCAACAGTTGTCAGCGAGAGCCTCTTTCACATTCTTCGGCTCGAACTGGGACATGAATGCAGCATGCAGACATGTTTCCATGACACCAGTGTCAAGTATCTCAGAGTAAAGACTAGTGTTCTCAGAAATGGTTCGATGACGAGTTTGAACACCGGCATGAGGATCACCAATAATGTTGTCAATTAGATGATTCTTATGCACTCTCATCTCTGGTACATTCGGTTCCTGAATTTCTGAATCGAGGTTCATGCTTAACTCCCCCATGTCCTGTGTTCCAGAAGAAGAAGATTCAATGTTGATTGGATCAGCTGGAGCTTCATTTCCTACACAAGTGTTAGGATTAGCTTGAGCGTCATTTCCGTCAACATGAACATCTTCACTGTTATCACTGTCATGAGTTCCAGATGCAGATGCAGCATTGGAATTAAGAGTTACAATCGGTACAGTAGCACGAGTTGAGAAACTGGAGTCATCACTGCCACCAAATAATTCAAATACATTTGCGGCATCATTTGCAGATAAATCAGGAAGATTGAAAGATTTGAATAGCGCATCATAATCAAAACCCCAAGCTGTACCAGTTGGTTCTGGTGGAATGCTGTGTTTACTACAATCCACCTCAAACCATTCCTCGACAGTACGAGTTCCTATATTGTACACTCTCTTGCAAGACGAGTTGGCAACATATCCTAAGAAGATGCCTTCCATCGCTTTTGCATGAAACTTAGACTTTCGGTCTTTGTATTGTAGCAATAAGGAACATGGACTACCAAAAGGAACTAGATAGTCAAGATTAGGAGATTGATTGTTGATCAACTCATAACAAGTCTTGTTGTGCCTCTTCACAACCAAAACTCTGTTTAAGACGTGACACGATGTATTAACTGCTTCTGCCCAGAAAGTGACAGGAAGCTTTGCATCTGACAGCATTGTCCTTGCAGTCTCAATCAAGGTTATGTTCTTCCGTTCTGCGACTCCATTCTGCTGAGGTGTGTACGGGGCATTAAATTCGTGACGGGTCCCCTTCTTGAGACAGAAAAGTTCCATTAAATTATTCTTGAATTCAGTTCCGTTGTCACACCTTATTCTTATAACCTTCCACTTGCAAAAGGATTCCAAGCTCAGGATCAGGTATTGAAGAATGTCAGCAGTTTCGTCCTTCGTACCTAAAAAATGCACCCAAGAAAAACGTGAGCAATCATCAGTTACAACCAGACAGAATGACTTACCTCCAATACTCCTGATACTTATGGGGCCAAACAGATCCATATGTAATAGCTCCAAAGGGGTATCGATGGAGTTTTGGAGCTTGGGCTTGTGAGACTTCCGTTGCTGTTTGCCCTTTTTACAAGGCATACAGTCATCTGCAACGGTAAATCTTAGCTTAGGAACATCGGTTACTAAACCGTTTCGGACAAGATGGTTCATTTTACGATAAGAAATATGTCCGAGTTTCCTATGCCACAAGATAGAGTCATGCTCTGTCGCTTTAGTAAGAATACAAGTAGCAACTGATGAGGTGGTTGTTGCCACGCTCATATCAATCTGATAGGTGTCGTTTGTCCTTGGCGCTCTCATCAAAATCCAGTCTTTAGGAACCTCAAAACCAGGTTTGAGTATCAAGCATTCAGTCTTGTCAAACATCACTGAGTACTCCTTGTCGCACATCTGGGAGACACTCAACAAGTTATGCTTCAGCTGCTCGCAGTAGTTGACATTGTCAAAGCTGACACAACCATTTGAAACCACGCTTTGACACGTGATGCTACCGCCTTTCTCTCCAGCAAAGGCCACATAGCCGCCTCTGAATGGTTTTACATCTTGAAGCAGGGCCATGTTACCTGTCATTTGTCGGGAGCATCCACTATCTACATACCAACGATTAGAGATAGTACCCTTCGGATGTCCCTGCATGAGTCACAAAAAGAATTAATTAGATTTGGAGACCCAAGCCATAGTGGTCTTGGGTCGTTCTTCTTTCTTAAAATAAACAACCTCAATTAACTCACAGTCGTGACTGTTAAAAATGGATGAATCTTTAGAAGAATTGGGACTAGGAGATTGAGAATTTTTAGCTTTGTTGTTCCAGGATCTCTTCTCTTTCTTAACTGGAACAATAGACTTAGAATCAATAGCAGCAGGTGAACTAATGGAAGCTTCACCTGATTGAACTCTAGACAGCTGTTCCAGCTTTCTCAATCTCTTGTTCCTTCTCCTTCTCCGTGGCTTAGAGAGTTTCACCACAGGTTTCTCACCAGTAGGTGTACTACCCGAGGTAGATACACAAGGTTTAGCAGGATGCTTTCCCTTTCTTGAAACAGATGGCTTAGCCTCAGATGTGATCTTTGGCTTTACCATAGGTTTTACTGGTGGTTTCACCACACTTGCTTTTGGACTTTTTGGATGCTTCACTGGTGGTGACTTATGGATGACAGCCGGTTATGAAACAATTGGCCATTTCCCTTGGTTCTTAGAAGGGCAGTTCACAAAAATGTGACCAACCATACCACAGTGAAAGCAAGTCCTCTTGTCTGTGTAAGTCCTCCTGTAAGGCTCATTAGATCTGACATTTGATGACTCAGCATTATGAGCAGGAGGTGTTGGTTAGTGAACAGGAGTTTGACCCGATAAAGATTGGTTTTTGGGAGTATAATATTTTTGCAAATTTTTTTGTATTATAACCAAGCCCATAATGAGCTGAAAAAGCTTCTTTCTCAACTTGATTAATGTGTTTATACCCCCCATAAAGCATTACCTTTAATTTATCATTTGATTCAATGATATCAGGTTCAATCAAAATACAATTATCACTATTAGTGACAATGTTTTTGTTAATTTTCTGTTCACATAACAACTCCTTAGATACTACTCCTTCAGGGCAGGTGCTATCAGACCCATCATCAGAAGCAGTAAAGAACTCCTCATTAGATGTGTAGTCAGCCTTACTTGAGGAATCATCCTTGTTAGAGGACTCATCCTTACCTGAGGACTCATCAAGGCAAGACAAATCAATGTCTATTAAGCCGTTGACAAATTTCCCGCTAACTGGTGGAGGAATAGCGTTAGTACCCATCCCTAAGCCATTCAATTGCCTCACTACAGACTCGTAGTGTTCCACCACAAAACAAGAATTTTTCAACTTCTCATTAGTACATTTCAACTGCAAGATCTCATTTTGCAGTTTGTTGATCACATTGTTCCTTTTCTCTAACCCTTTGTATGCAACATCCAAGTGAAACTGTTGATCGCTGATTTTAAGTGAATAATCATGCTTTTCTTTCTTCAACGTTTCAATTGAATCTTTAAATCGGTTTTCGTTTTCTTTGTAGCTTAAAGCTGCAATACGAAGGGGTTCGACTTTGTCTTGAAGCTTAGAATTTTCAACCTTTAAGCTTAGACATTTAGAACAAGAAATGACATTAAAAGGATTAGAATCTACCTCATTTGATGAACCTGATGCCTCTCCAATAGCCATGAGGGCAACAACAGTTGTAGACTCTTCTTGGTCAGCCACAAAAGCTTCCCGTTCCTCAGCTTCCATCATCTTCATAATCTCAGCCATGAGACCAACCTGTGTTTGTGCAATAAGGGCATCCTCCAAATGAACACCCCAATCAAAGCTTTCGTCCTGTTGAGCCACCAATGCATTGGGCGTTCCACCTTGGCTTTGATTGTGGTTGTAAGAGTTATACCCTTGGTTGTTTCCCTGGCTTGGTCTTATGAATCCAGAGGCAGGTGCTTTGTCTTTATGACATCACGAGCAAAGTGTCCAAAGTTCAAACACTTGTAGCACTTGGCATTGGATTTGTCAAAACCAACCTTGGCATTTGAATGCCCACCAATGAACTTTCGGCCAGTTCTGTTCAAGAAACGCTCGGCCCTCCTCAAGATCATGGTCATATTCCATTGAATATCCATATCCTCCATATCATCCGGATCCACCTGATTGAAGTCTTCTTCTATTATTTCAGGATCCGTTAGCTTACCGCCAATGAAGTTCTCATAGGCAAGCATGCATGATGAGAATAAAGCCACATGATCTTCAGCTATCTTGGCTATTGCTGATTGGTTAGCTGAAGATGTGGGAGAAGGATTTCTTGAGGGATTCTAGTGATGAGATCCAGAACCAGAACCAGATGCTGCATGGCATGCATGACCACCACAAGCCTTTAACGTTTCTTCCTCATGAGAGTTTCCTGATAAGAGGGCAATTCCAGAGCCCGATGACTTGGTTGTAGAAGACGTCCCATAATACATAGAAGGGTCTTGTATTTGAGGTCTTCCTGAGCTCTCCTTTCTTTTTAGGTTCACGTCATGAGCTTGAACCTTTCCAATTGCCTCATCAATTGTCATCTCATAAAATTTAGAATTCTCTCTCATTAGGGTAGTATACATATCAAACTTGGGTGGCAAAGCATCCAGAAAATTTTCAACTAATTCCTTATTTGGATAGATGAGGTCAAAAGCTTTCAACTCAGTCTGCAGATGATAGAATCTAGAGATAAGCTCATCTATGGATTCATTCTCCAGATATCTGAAGCACTCATACTGCTTCTTGAGAAGATCCCGTTTACTTTTCTTGATGTCACTATTGCCCTCGAATCTCTTCTGTAACGCCTTCCAGAGATCCTTGGAGTTATCGTATCCTCTGAAGCTGTGGAATAACTCCCTAGTTAAGGCCATAGTGATAGATCCGTGTGCCTTCTTCTCTCTATCATAAACTTTATTTTCTTCTTCATCAAGTTTAGAGATAGGCTTGGGAACTTCGTCATCAAGGTAAATGTATGTGGGATGCTTATAGCCCTCTACAATGGGTATCCACAATGAAGAATCAGTATAAGAAATATAATGCTCGAAGCGTGCTTTCCAGTTTGAATAATCATTTATATTAAGCAGCTTTGGCGGTTTCTGAGGGGTTCCGATCTCGTTGTCATAGTTCAGAAGGTTACCGAGGTTCTGAAGATTTGACATGGTGAACACTTAGTCAAATTTCAGAAAAATCAAAGAAACTTGCGCACTTGTATCTGGCCCTATGCACTTAGAGAAATAGCCTTGCGCACTTTTGATTTGCTCTTGCATACTTGATAAGTACGTAGGAGTAGAAGATAAGTACACAGGAGATAACTTAAGTACGCACCAGGATTGGTCTTGCGTACTTGGTAAGTACGCAGCAAGACTGTACCTTTTGCCAGATAAGGTAAGTACGCAGATAACCTTTTCACTAACTCTCACCAAACTTTTCCGGTCACTAGAAACTCACCGGTGATGGCAGAAATCGAAAATATGACCAAACAAAATGAGCCAAAGGGTCAGAAACACGTTTCTAACCAACCTTTGCTGCTCAAAACACTCAAATACACAACAAAAGTCGGGTTTTGAGTGATTTTTGCTTCTAAAATAGTGCCCAAGAGCTACCCCTATTTTATCACAAAAATCAACAAAAACACCCACTTTTGCATGCAAAAACTCTGTAGGATGTGAAGAAAATGCTCCAAACACACTCACAACACTCGAAATCAAGAGCAAAGCTCTAATACCACTTGTAGGTCCCTCGGGTGTCACGGATCGTCACATGCAAGTGCGTTGGCTAGTCGGACCGGGTGCGGAATACCCGTGACTAGGTGGAGAATCAAACAACACAAAGTAAACCGACAAGAGAATCACTTTAAACTTTCATCTATTATAAACACTTGAAGGTTACAGAGAGAAAAATACTGAGTGCACAATGTCTGCGTACTTATCTACTGTCAACTTATCCTATTTATACAAGACATGGTCTCTGCTCACTTAGCAAGTGCGCAGGGCAGATTGCTCATGCGTACTTAGCAAGTACTACGCGAGTATTCTTGCGTACTTGCTAAGTACGCATGAACTAATTCCTGCGCACATACTAAGTGCACAAAAAACTTAGAGAATTAAGCAACTATCAACATGCATTAGTAAATACAACTCGATAACTAATGCATACAGACGCTTACAAACAAAGACAAATACAGACAATGAAATACAATAAATTAAGACTATATCTAGAGTGTTTGTCACACAAAAGTGCTTCACAGGATTATTTGTGATAGACATCTGTTGCTGAATCCATAGGATTTGGGAACAACAACTGGATGCTGCGTTGTATTCGGCCTCGCATGTTGAAATTGAAATCGATGTTTGCTTTTTGCATTGCTAGGACACGAGTCTGTTTCCCAATAATTGACAACCACCAGACGTCGACTTTCTATCTAAACCGCAACCTCCATAATCTGAATCTGTAAAAGCTTTAAAATCAAAATCAGAATTAATAGGATACCACAAACCTAATCTTGGTTTACCCTTCAAGTATCGAAAAATCCGCTTTACAGCAATCAGATGAGATTCCTTCGGTTTAGACTGAAACCTCGAACACAAGCATACCTTGAACATAATGTCAGGTCTGGACGCAATTAGATACATTAAAGACCCGATCATTCCTCTCTATAACCTACAATCCACTTCCTTCCCTTTTGAGTCAGAATCTAGTTTGTGATTTACAGGAATAGGAGTACTAAACGCTGAAGTATCTGACATCTCAAACTTCTTCAAAGTATCCGACACATACTTTGTTTGATGAATATAGAAACCGTCTTCTTTCTGATCAACTTGAAAACCTAAAAAGAATGACAATTCTCCCATGCTGCTCATCTCAAATTTCAGCTTCATAACACTCTCAAAGTCTTTACCCATATCCATATTTGTCGACCCAAAAATTATGTCATCCACAAAAACTTGAACTAGTAAGATATCTCCCCTTGCTTTTCTGATGAAAATAGTGGAGTCAATTTGGCCACGTTCAAATCCATTCTCGAGTAAGTGCACTGACAAAGTTTCATACCAGGCGCGAGGAGCCTGATGAAGACCATATAACGCCTTATCAAGTTTAAACACTTTGTCTGGAAACTTTGATCTTCAAAAACAGGCGGTTGTTTAACATAAACCTCTTCCTTCACCTTTCCATACAGAAAAGCACTTTTCACATCTCGCTGGAATACCTTCAATCCCTTGAACGATGGGTAAGCAAGAAATAATCGGATCGCCTCTATCCTCGCAACCGGAGCATAAACTTTCGTGTAGTCAACACCTTCTTGTTGGTAAAATCCTTGAACATCAAGCCTTGCCTTATTGCGTATCACCATGCCTCTATCATCACGTTTGCACTTAAACACCCATCTTGTGCGAATTGATCTTGAACCTTTGGGCAAGTCAACTAAATCCCAAACATGTAATTTGTCAAATCGAGCTAGCTCCTCTTGCATAGCCTGGATCCAACAGTCTTCATCAAGCACTTTAGACACATTCTTTGGCTCTGTATGAGAAATAAAACAAGCATTCAAACATGTCTCCATAATACCTATATCCACAATCTGTGCATATAAACATGAATTTTCAGCAACTGAACGATGTCTTGTTTGAACACCTGCATTCAAATCACCAATAATGTTATCAGTCGGATGATGTTTATGCACACTAATTTGAGGAATATGAGAAGCTTGAATCACAACATCAAGATTAGAAGGAATCTCCCCCTCAGACTGTGCCGGTGTAGACGAATCATCAACTATGTTCTGGAAATCATTAGAAGATTCCTGAAACACAGTTTCATCATCCTCACTGTCACTGTCTTGTGTTGTACCCGAGGTTGAAGCTACATTCGGATAAACATAAGGAGTAACCACAATTGGAATAACCGATCGTGGCACTACAATTGAATCATTGTTACAACATGACTGATATAAAATTTCTGCTTCAACAGGAGACACTGCTGGAGGAACATTAAAGGATCTGAACAAAGCATCATAATCAAAAGCCCATGATGGTCCTTTAGCATCCTGAGGAACCGTGCGATTATCACAATCAATGTGAAACCACTCCTCAATTTGTCTGCTCTCTTTATTGAACACACCTTTGTTGCGAGAATTTGCAACAAATCCCAAGAAAATTCCTTCAATTGCCTTCCCACTTAACTTCGTTGGAACATCTCTTGTCTTCAATAAAGTGAATGGATTTCCAAAGGGAAACAGATAATCTAGATTCGGCTTTCAATTGTTCAGCAATTCATAACACGTTTTGTTGTGTTTCTTCACGGTCAAAACATGATTAAGAACATGACACGCCGTGTTCACCGCCTCTACCCAAAATTTCACTGGTAACTTTGAGTCGGATAACATTGTACGAGCCGTCTCAATCAGCGTTTGATTCTTCCATTCGGCCACACCATTTTGTTGAGGAACATAAGGAGCACTGAATTCATGATGGATGCCTTTTTCTAAACAAAATAAACCTATATTTCCATTCTTGAATTATGTCCCATTGTCACTACGAATCCTCCTGAACTTTTGCTTAAACAAACTCTCAAGTCCCACAATCAGGAACTTAAGAATATCAGCAGTCTCATCCTTTGAAATAAGAAACTTCACCCAAGAAAATCTTGAATAATCATCAGTCACTACTAAACAGTATGATTTGCAACCTTCACTCTTAACACTTTTATGTCCAAATAAATCCATATGCAACAACTCGATAGGAGTCACAATTGAATTAATCAACTTAGATTTGTGAGATTTCTTGTGCTGCTTCCCCTTCTTGCATGGAATACAGTCTTCGTTCACATGAAATCTCATGGCAGGGACACAAGAAACCAGCCCATTCTTTTCTAAAAAGTTCAGTTGAGTCAACCTTTGCCTTAACCTGAACCTCTGAAACTTTGACAACTGGTTTAACTTCAGCATATTTCATCACATATTTTGTCTTTGGCTCAACAAATGATCTTCCTATCCTAGGATCTTCCAAAATCTTTCTAATATTCTTGTCTGGACAGTTCAACAGAATGTGACCAAATATTCCGCAATGAAAACATGCACATTTTTCCTTGTATACACGAGCATACCTTTCTTTCCGAACACTTCCTGAACCAGATGATTCGCAATGAGAGACAGTGTTAGACGATTGAGCAACCTTGGGTTTATCAGCTTCAACCTTTTCTTTTATAAACTCAACAGTTGAAATTTTCTCAATTTTATTAATCTCTTGAAAATCAAACCCAGCACTCACAAAAGGTTTTAAAGTTTTTGGTTTTGGTTGCTCAATGTCTTCATCAGGTTCTGTCAAGATGCACCTATCTCTGGTGACTTTCTTGACCACAATAGGTTCATTAACCTTACACTCTTTGACTTTCCCTTCAACCTTCTTTGAATCAAAAAATTCATCTTCACTGGAGTCATCATAAACCATGTCTTCTCCTGTCACCGGATTAACCTTGAGAACAATTTTTGGCTCTAGATCTTCTTCAGTCACTACTTTAACACTTCTAGTTGTGTAGCTTCCATTGAATGGAGGACAGTAACCAACTCCCCCAACAACTTTATCATCCTGCTGTGAACAATAACTAACTCCACCAACTACTTTCTCACCACTAGATTTCTCATTATAATATTCCAACAAAAAACTGGAATTCTTATAACCCTCAAGCTTTCTCATCAGCTTGGTGACTTCACTCTGTGACTGCGCAAGTTCATTTATTTTCTTTTCGTACTCTAAATATGCCACATCAATGTGAAAAGCTTGTTCATTTACTTTTGATTGTAAAACTTTGATATCATCTTTCAATGATTCAATTCTTATATTTAAAAGCTTATCATTTTCTTTCAAAGTTTGATTAGTTAAGTAGATTGGCTTCAAGTCACAGATGAGGTTAGTATTGTCATCACACAATCTCAGAATTTTTAAATCAGAATCAATGCATTTAGAGCATGGAACAGAAACAACCTTATTTACCTGTTTAGAATCAGCCATAAATCCACTGGCTTCAGCAAACATCTCAGCAACTTTCTCTGTCACCTTTCCTACAACTACATTATCATTCATCAGATCTTCATTTGTCACTTTTTCTTTCAGACTCTGACATGTAGATTTATCATTTTCAGTAACATTCCTAAAATAACTCGAGTCACTGTCTGAAGAATTATTATCAGAACCTGCATCAGCAGCAAGAAAAGCTTGACTGACACGAGCAACAATATCTTTTAGATGAATTCCTCTATCATAATTTTCATCAGGTTGTGAAATCAATGATGTAGAAGAACTCTAATTATTCTAATTGTTTTGGTTTCCTGAATAAGCACTTTGATGTTGAGCTTTAGGTTTGGTACATTCCCTAGCAAAGTGTCCAAATTATTAACAATTATAACACTTCACTTTAGATTTATCCAATCCCATCTTTGTCTTGCTTGTCGCTCCAATAAACTTCTTTCCTGTTTTCTTCAGATGTTCCTTTCCATGTCTCATCCACAATGCCATGTTCCATTGAATGTTCATTTCTTCAAGAGTATCCTTATCCAATTTCTTGAAATCTTCTTCTATCATCTCTGGATCAGTAATTTTTCCACCAATAAAATTCTCATATGAAGTCAAAGACGAAGCAATCATGGCCATCATGTCATCAGCAACTTTAGAAGACACCTTTTGAAACACGAATGAGTATCATTGTGATAATTCTTTGAACATCCAGAACTAGAAGCAACATAGCATGATGATTCACCACATGAACTTTCTTTTGAACCTTAACCTTCAGAAATTTCTCCTGAAAACAAAGCAACCCCAGACTTTGGTGTCGATGTTCCTTTTCCAAAATAAATGCTAGGATCTTGATAAACTGTATCTTTCTTCTGCTTGTTCAAATCATATGATTGAATCTTTCCCATAAGATCTTCAAGACTCAATTCATCAAACCCCGGTTGTTCTTTAATCACTATGGAATACATCTCAAAGTGAGCAGGCAATGCATCCAGAAATGTAGAACCAAAGACTGATTGCTACCAAATTATTCTAAGTACAAATGCTGCTGATAGGCTTATCAGCAGCATTCAACACTTGTTGCTGCTGATAGGCTTATCAGCAGCATTCTGCATAAGTTGCTGCTATCAGCAGCGGTCATCCATGTTTGCTGCTGATAGGCTTACCAGCAGCAACCTTCACTCTTTGCAGCTGATAGCCTTATTCACTGAAGACCAAACGTTGCAGCTGACTATCCAGGCCAAGCGTCTCTGACACCTTTCTGCAAAAGCAACTGACAGACTCAAAGCAGAAGGAACCGCTATGGTCAACCAATGACGGACAACAATACACTTCTCCATGCATGCAAACAATCATGAATAAAGAAAACATTTCAGTAAAGTTAACTAGATTAGCCTTTACGTGTAATGTAAATTAATAAACAAGATCAACGGCTTGTGTTCGATCTGATCCTTAGAATCAAGGGTCTGTCTTGATTCTAAGTTACTATAAATACTGAGTTGCCACTTCATTGTAAGTGTGACTTGAGTGTGTCTTGATAGTGCTAGTAGTGCTTGTCATACTTATTCATTGAGTTTCTCACTTGTAATCTTTGCATTCACAAAAGCTTAATACAACAGTGTTTATCAGTATTCTTTGTGTTTACTTGATTATAAATTGTGTAGTTGATTTTGTTTCCGCCAACCTCAACTAAGAACAGAACCATCTTGTATTCTCACGATCCTACAAGTGGTATCAGAGCTTTGGCTCAGATTAAACAAACTAACTTTTGTTTAATCATCTCTGGTTCTATTCTAAACTCTCTCTTTGAACAAGTCACCCAAAATCAAAACAAAAAAAAATGGCACAGAGCAATGGCTTTGAAGAAATTGGCAGCATCAACCGACCACCAAGGTTGGTATCTGGAGAAGACTATGACATGTGGAAAAATCGCATGGAAAGCTTCTTCTGTTACCAAGAATACGGAATGTGGAGATCCATCAAGGAGGGTCCATATATTCCCATGGTGGCCTCTGCTGATGGTGGAGGGATACAAGTCCCGAAGGAAACCTCCAAGTACTCTGAAGAGGACATCAAGAAAATGGAGGTGGACTTCAAGGCACTGGGAGCCATCCAAATGTGCCTTCCGAATGAAGTTTTTCATAACTTCAGAAGCTACAAAACTGCCAAGGAGCTCTGGGAGGCGCTGGAGAAGATGTTTGCTGGCTCTGAAGAAGTCAAAGAGAACAGAAGGGACATACTGAAGCAGCAGTATGAGAACTTCGTTTGGAGGGAAGGTGAGTCCTTAACTATTTTATATAACAGATTTACCTATCTTGTAGGTGAACTGCAGTGCTCCAAGGTAAAGCTGGAGAATGAAGACATTCTCAAGAAGTTCATAAGATCTCTCCCTAGTTGTTGGACATTATACACTGTGTCCATCAGAAGAACAGAGAATCTGAAGATTCTTCAGATGACTGAGCTCTTTGGCATGCTCAAAACCTATGAATTAGAAATGATTCAAGCTAAAGAAAGGAGCTCCAGTTATCAATCAGCTACCACTTCCTCCACTACCTCCTCAGCGCTTCACTCTGATCATTCTGGTCCTAGTGCAAGCAGCTACTATCCTCCCATTGTTACTCACCCTCAGACCCCAACCGCTTCACAATCTAACTCATCACCATTTCTTCTTGAGGCACCTCCTCAACAGCCAACCTCTACTGCTTTTGTCTCTTACAACTCAAGCAGCATGTATTTCATAAAAGAGGATCTGGAATGCTTTCATCCAGATGATCTTGAAGAAATGGATATTCAGCACTCATATGCCATGCTCTCCCTCAGAGCAAAAAGGTTCTATTCTAGAACCGGAAGATCATTTCCAAGCAACAACTCAAACAACAGAGTTGGGCTTGATAAAAGCAAGATCCGTTGTTACAACTGTAACCAAATGGGTCACTTTGCTAGGGAGTGCAAGGCACCTAAAGCCAATCAGGGTGCAGGCCATCAAAGACAAGCCTACCAAAGTCAGCCCAGACAGCAGCAGCAACAAACTCCCCCAGCACAAACTGCAGCCTGTGCAAATGTTGGAACTGCAGAATTCGACTGGAGTTTTCAATATGAAGATGTTCCTGTCTCCAACCAAGCACTTATGGCAGACACTGCAGAGATACCACCTCAGGTATTTGAACATCTATGCTCTCAAGCTTGCATTGATAAAGTTTTAGGTTATAGAAAACATAACCAAAACCTTATAGATCAAAATGAAGAGTTTCTTCAAATGAAATCTGAGTTCAAAAGGGTTGAAATCACTTACAAAGAAAAAATTGAATGCCTTAAGAAAGAGATTTCATCTCTAAAACATGAACAAACCAATCTTGAAACTCAGATTGATGATCTATTAGTAAAACTTAAATCAACCAGAGCTGATCTGGCAGAACAGAAAGTTCGTGTTGAAAAATATGAATTTTCTTCTAAAAAGCTACAGAGACTTCTAGACATTCAAGTCCATGAAAAGATAAAGCTTGGAGGACTTGGATATGGCAAGGAACAGTACAATACTGTTCCTCATCCAGCTGACTATGTTGCCATCTATGAACCAAGCTTCGATGTCGCAAAACTCGACACTGCAAACAGAAATCTTGATCCTTCAATGGATGAACCCCTTGTTAAAGACTGCACTACCTCATCAGAATCTGAGTTAACCCTCTCAGACCATGATGAAACCAGTACAGCCTCATCTGAAGCTGTTCTGAATAGAGTCCCAGTCCCTACTGTTCTCCCAGCTGTTCCAGCCCCTGTACCATTCAAACAGATAAGGATCAGCTATCCTCCAGGTGGAAGAAAGCTAAACACTGAAAAGGGACAAACATCAGGACCCACAAACTCCAAGCCTCAGTTCATGCCAAATCAGAAGAATCAGCAACAGGTTAGAAGAGTTACGACCAAGAAAACTCAGTTCAGAAACTCTTCTTCTCCACCAAGGAAGCAGCAGCCCAAGGTTCAGCAGTCCTGCATCATATGTGGGGAATCAAACCACTTTGCTGCAAAATGTCAGTTTAACCCCTTCAACCAGATCCTTCTTCAATCAGCGCATAAACAAAAGAAGGATCAGCATACTTCAGTTGATAGGCCATCTGCAGCCAGTAGAAGAGTTGAAACTGCAGAAAAATACAAGCAGCAGCAAAAGGCTAAGCCTTCAGCAGCCACCAAATCTGCTGGTGCTCAAACAAAGCAGTCAGCAGCAAAAACTAAATCTGCTGCTGCTCCAAATAAGCTTTCAGCAGCAAAAGCAAAATCTGCTGCTGAAAAGCCAAGGTCATCAGCAGCAACATCTGCAGCTGATAAGCTGAAGCCATCAGCAGCAAAACCTGCCCCTGCTGACAGGCCAAAACCTCAAGCAGGAAAATCAGCTGCTGATAGAGCAAATTCATCAGCTGCCAAAGCCAAATCCGCAGCCGATAAAGAAAAGAGAACTCGAAAACCACTTCTTAAGCAATGGAAAGCCAAAATCTCTGCTCCTGTCAGCAAAATCATCATCGGTGCTGTTGAATGCACGCATGATGAATCAGAATGTCCAAGAACTCTTTTCTTCAAAAAGGAGAGCTCTTGGACCACTCCCACTAACTAAATCTCTTTCATGTGCAGGGACAGCCAGGTAACAAGAATAACACCTGGGTGGTAGATAGCGGCTGTTCCAGGCACATGACAGGCAACATATCCATCCTCTCTAACTTCAGACATTTCAATGGAGGATATGTTGCCTTTGGGAGTGACTCAAAAGGTGGATCTATCACTGGACAAGGCACTGTGTCCAATGAAATGATGAGTATTGAAAGAGTCAACTATGTTAAAGAACTTGACTTCAATCTCATGAGTGTTTCTCAAGTATGTGATCAAAAGCATTGGATGCTCTTCACTGACAAAGAATGTTTCGTGTTAGCTCCTGGCTTATCTAAACCCCCCCCCCCAGAGAAGATTCTCCTAACTGCTTGACATGAATGAAGTCACTCCATCTAGTAGTGTTTCATGTTTTCTGTCAAAGGCATCAGTTGATGAATCCGCTCTCTGGCACAGGAGGTTAAGCCATGTTAACATCAAAACAATCAATAAATTAGTGAAGGACAATCTTGTCAGAGGGCTTCCTGACAAAGAATTCCAGCTAGACGATCATTGCATTGCCTGCTTGTAGGGAAAACAACACAAAAGTTCCCATAAGCCCAAGACATTGAACACAAATGACACTCCTCTCCAGCTACTGCATATGGATCTCTTTGGTCCTACAAATGTCATGTCAATGGGCAAAAAGTCCTACTGTCTGGTGATCACTGATGACTTCTCCAGATTCTCTTGGGTATTCTTCCTAAGAACAAAAGATGAAACTGCTGAGATTCTCAAATCCTATATTCTCAGGGTAGAGAATCAAAGTAATCTGAAGGTAAAGATCATAAGGTGTGATCAGGGAACAGAGTTCAAAAATCACACTTTGAACAGTTTCTGTGAGAGCAAGGGCATTGAAAGGCAGTACAGTGCTCCAAGAACTCCTCAACAAAATGGGGTTGCTGAAAGAAGAAACAGGACTCTGATTGAATCAGCAAGATCTATGCTGGCTGACTCAAAACTGCCCCTTACTTTCTGGGCAAAAGCAGTAAGCACAGCTTGTTATGTGCAGAATAGAGTCCTTATTGTTAAGCCTCTCCAGAAAACTCCCTATGAACTCTGGCTCAAAAGAGTTCCCTACATTGGCTTCCTGAAGCCCTTTGGATGTCCATGTACCATCCTCATCACACATGGAGTTCTTCCTAAATTCGGTGCAAAGTCTGATGAAGGTTACTTTGTGGGTTACTCCTCTCAATCGAAGGCCTACCGAGTGTTCAATTCTAGGACTCGGATTGTGGAAGAATCTGCTAATGTGGAATGCAGGGAACACGTTGTCTGTGAACAAGGCAAAGGTCCCAACTGGCTTTTTGATATAGACTCCTTCACCCAGATATTTGAGCCCCTCATATTCTCAAATATGGAGCCTCCTTCTTCAAACTCAACACCTTCTACCTCCACCTCTTCTTCTGACTACAGACTGGAGTTTCCCAGTCCCTACATCAGGATGAAAAGGCCATCCATTGATCCTCCATCAGTGGCAGAAGCTATTGAAGCCAGTTCAGGTGAAGCCGGTACATCCAACACCACAAGCAGCAATCTCTCTGACAATGAAATCCTAAATGAAGCCTCCTCAATTCATGATAATGAGGCCTCTGATGCTAATGCTGCTGACTATGTGGAACACAATGATCAGATCCTCCAAGCTCCTCTCCACCCATTTGAAGACAATACTGATCTAAACCACAGTAATCTTGAAGAGGGAATACGGCTGGATGTGATACCTGCTCAGAGAATAAACAAAGAGCATCCTCTGGAAAACATCATTGGCCAAGTCCACACAGGCATCCAGACAAGAAGTAAGTCTCATGAAGCCAACATTTGTTTGTTCTCTTGCTTTCTATCACAGGTGGAACCCAAAAGGATCGATGAAGCTCTCAAGCACAACAGCTGGATTGAAGCAATGCAGGAAGAATTGCTGCAATTCAAAAGACAAGATGTTTGGAAGCTTGTTGATCTTCCACCTGGTCAAACAGCCATTGGAACAAGATGGGTTTTCAGAAACAAGCAAGATGAGAGGGGCATCGTAGTCAAGAACAAAGCCAGACTGGTAGCTCAAGGTTACACTCAAGAAGAAGGCATTGACTATGATGAAGTTTTTGCTCCCGTTGCCCGTCTGGAAGCCATTAGAATTTTTCTGGCTTATGCAGCATCCAAAAACTTTATGGTCTATCAAATGGATGTGAAGAGTGCCTTTCTGTATGGCACGATTGATGAAGAGGTCTATGTCAAACAGCCTCCAGGCTTTGTAGATCCTGCACATCCAAATAAGGTCTTAAAACTGGACAAAGCTCTCTATGGCTTACACCAAGCCCCAAGAGCCTGGTATGAAACTTTGTCTGGATATCTACTTAGTAACAACTTCAGAAGGGGGGCCATTGATCAGACTCTTTTCATCAAAGATGAAGGGGGCGAAATTTTGTTGGTCCAGATTTATGTTGATGACATTATCTTTGGATCTACAAGAAAGAAGCTCTGCAAAGACTTTGAAGTTCTGATGCATTCCAAATTTGAAATGAGTTCAATGGGTGAACTAAATTTCTTTTTAGGACTTCAAGTCAAACAGGTACCAACTGGAATCTTCATAAGTCAATCCAAGTATGTCAAAAGCATCTTGGAGAGGTTCAAAATGACGGACTGTTCTGCTGCAAGAACTCCTATGCAAGTGCACCATCAATTATCTCCGGATAAAGAAGGACAAGACACTGATCAACATCAGTACCGAGCAATGATAGGGTCTCTCATGTACCTCACTGCCTCAAGACCAGATATCATGTTTGCAGTCTGTCTCTGCGCAAGATTTCAAGCAGCTCCAAAAGTGTCTCATCTTCAAGCTGTTAAAAGGATCCTTAGATACCTAAAGGGAGCTCCAAAGCTTGGGCTTTGGTATCCAAAGAATGAAAATGTCAATCTATATGCCTACACTGACAGTGACTATGGGGGTTGTAACTTGGACAAAAAGTCCACATCTGGGGGATGTCAATTTCTTGGAGGAAGGCTCATCTCATGGCAATGCAAAAAGCAAACATGTGTTTCTACTTCAACAGCTGAAGCAGAATACATTGCAGCTTTAAGCTGCTGTGCTCAGGTCATCTGGATCCAAAATCAAATGCTTGACTATGGAATGTCCTTCATGCAGACTCCAATTCACATTGGCAACATGAGTGCTATCTCTATCACAAACAATCCGGTGCAGCACTCAAAGACAAAGCACATCGACATCAGGTACCATTTCATAAGAGATCAAGCTGAGAAAAAGAGAATTATTTTAACCAAAGTTCATACAAATGAGCAATATGCTGATCTGTTTACAAAACCTTTTGATGAAGCTAGATTCCGATATTTAGTTGAATCAATTGGTATGATGAACTTTGATTAAAATCCATCTCAAGTATCTCCTTAAAATGTGCCTTTTTGTCTCTTGTTGTAAATAAAAGTTATGGGTCAGCAGCATTTTTGTCCTTCAGCTGCTGACAGGTAAAAGCATCAGCAGCAAAAGTTTTGCCACTGATAGCTTTAAGTTATCAGCAGGTACATGTTTCCTGCGGATAGCTTTAAGGCTTTCAGCAGCAATTCCTTTGCTGCGGATCTTTAAACCTTTCAGCAGCAAAATCTGCTGCTGACAGACTTATCTTTCCGCAGCAACCAAGTTTGCAGCTGATAGGCTTATCCATCAGCTGCAACCAACTTTGCTGCGGATTCTCTTATCTTTCAGCAGCAACCAAGTTTGCTGTTGATGGGTGAACTTAAGTCTAAATTAACATTTACCCGCTGTAAAAGTAAATATCGTCAGTCTTCACCATGACTGCTCGAGTGTTTTACAGCTGTAACAATGAAAAGTGAAACAGGTTGTACTGTACAAGTAGAGTTGCTTTTTCTTCGTCTGCCGTTATATCACCAACTCAAATCATCCCTCTACCTCTTCATATTCAATTTCAAACCTAGCTCCCATCACTTTCTCTCCCGTCCCCACAGCATTCAAAGCCCTCCATAATCAACCACCATTCAAACACCCTTCTCTTTTCCCTCCAAA
Organism: Smallanthus sonchifolius; assembly: GCA_023525975.1. NCBI lineage: Eukaryota > Viridiplantae > Streptophyta > Magnoliopsida > Asterales > Asteraceae > Smallanthus > Smallanthus sonchifolius. Next base: position 53,142,080 of record CM042033.1, on the reverse strand, counting down.
ATCCATCACAATGGCAGGCGCAGACATAAACAACCCAAACGACAAGTTTGCTCCATACCACAACCTAACTGCATACCTAATCAAGGGCAAGAAATCCGAAGGTTTCGACGGTATGATCGACTTCCTCTGTCGGTCCAAAATTTACCATGCCCTAACCATCAACCCAACCATATATACTTCACACATGGAAGATTTTTGGAGCTCACAGGGCACTCCTCAAATCAGAGGCACAGTTGACGGTAAGGAAATGATCATCACTGAAGCAAAACTCCGCCAACACCTCAAGCTTCAGGATGAAGGGGACGCCCTCTCTTACCCAAAAGACATATACATGAGGACCTTTGTATCCATAGGGTACACTGGGAATCAAACAGAGTATACGATAGAGAAGGCACTCATGGGTCCCAAATGGAAGTATCTCTGCCACACTCTTCTCCAATGCATATCTCAAAAGAGGAGTGGCTGGAACCAACTCAGCTCCGGACTTGCGTCGGCAGTTCACGGTATGATAACAGGAGCAGGTTTCAATTTTTCCCACCTCATTCTTGAAGGTTTGAGATACAACCTTCAAGAAGGGGTGAAATCTCAGTTCTTCATGTACCCAAGATTCTTGCAGGAAGTGTTCAATTTTGAGCACCAAGATCTTTCAAAAACTGCAAGAATCTACTCCATACTGGGACATAAGAACAACATTTTTCAGAGCATGAGAACAGTTTCATCAAAGTTCTCAGGGGCCGATGTTCCATTGTTATCTACAATGTTGAACACACATAGTGCCCAGGGTGACAGTTCAGCAAACCCAGCTGATACTGATCCCACACCCTCCTCCTCACTGCCACAAACTCAACCTACTGTTTCCCTTGATCGAACCCCTGTGCATTCCACTGAGGATGCACAGGCACATACATTACTAACCCCCAGTTTGATTGCTCAACCGGAACACAGGGCCCCGGTTGCAACCAAGTATACAAGGAAGAGGGGCAAGAGAACTCCTTCTTCTCTTGCCTCCAAGGCCCAAACCCAAGCCAACATCCCTCACTCAGAATCACAACATTCTAGTGAGAATATCATAAGGGAAAGCCACATTGCTAGGGAGACTCCTTCGGAAGTCTCTCTATTAGGATTAGGATCACTTCCCGGATCCATAGAACAACCCTTCGAGCCATTCCTCTCTTCTTTGAACTTAAGTGTAGAGGAACCTGACCAAAGTGATGTACCTTCTCCAACTACCACTATCAAGGAGGTACTGATTGGTCTTGCTTCCGAAACACCCAGCCCAAGTTCTTCACCCTTGAAGGTCCACTCTGGGAGTATTGAAAGAGTGCATGTGGACGAGGCTGTCACTACTGCTGGTCCATCAACTGACCAGGAGGACAGTGACAACATCTTTAAGACCTCAACCACGGCAACTCACGGTGAGGGTGTTTCCTTGGAAACTCCCTTCACTGAGAGGAATCCCAGGCACCAAGAAACCACGGGTGATGGGGATGCTGAGGCTAGGCCTACGGCCCCATCTGGGTCCAAGGATTCCACAACTGTGGATGAGGACAGACTGAAACTTCATAACATGGAATTGACGGCCAGGGTGGCTATGCTAGAGGCTGAAATGTCCAAACTAAGACACCAAGTCGCTATGCATGAAGCCCATCAATGCCCAACTCTAGCCTCTCCCTCTCTTGTATCAGTAGGCACCCAAACTGATGCTTACCTGTCTGCTGATGCAACCAAAAAGGGGGAGATGGTTTCTATGGAAGATGATACAGACAGTCTTGACGACTGGATTCAAGAGCAGTTTGTACTTCAAAGCTCACAATACAAGCCAGCTTTTGTCCAAGTTCATGACCTGCCAGCCCCAGATAACGAAGACGAAGAAATATCTGAAGACTGGCAGTTGGTCGTCAGGGCTGTCGATGAAATGCTGAATGATGCTGAAGACACAGAATAAACAAATGAATCATTCAGCATCCTTCCACAAGCAGCAGCCATCATAGGTCAATCCACTACCCCCCAAATCTTCAAATCTTCAAAGAAGCTAGAGTTTGACTCTATTCTAGCTTGGGGGTATGATGGATTAGCTGAGAGGTTTTGGATTGGATGGGAGTTCAGCGGAGTAGAAGAGCTGAACTGGAACCCTCTCAATGCCCTCCAAGTCCTAGAACTGCATCTAACTGACTGCATCAACACTTCAGCAGATTTCTCAGCTGAACTTGCCATTGGCAGGTTCCATGACCTGATGGAGGATAATCTACCCAGGTTCCAAAGATTCCTACAAGCAGCACATCGGGTAGCTTATCCTGAATCCTTGGCGGCCGCAGAAAGAAGACTGACTCCTAGCAATCTTGAAATAACAAGGAGCAGTCTTCTCACTGAAGAAGAAGTTCTGAGCCTTCGAAGGTTCCTGTATGCCTTCCTGGTCAAGGACTTGGATGTGCTAGGTTGGGTAAGCACTAAGTCTCTTGACCACACTTTTCTGCTCAGCAATGGTTCCTCTCTCATCATCAACACCAGAAACATCCTTCATCTGCCCTCAGACTTTCTCTTCAAGATCTATCAGCTCAGAACCAACATCTGCAATGTCAACTCACTTGAAAGCCAGGCAATGATAGATACTGTCAGAGCCAATCTTGAACAAGTAAGAAGAATTACTGAGGCAGTATATGTGTCAAACTCTGACACTGACACTGACTCAGCTTCCCCTCGAGTTAACATCTGCACTGCAGCTTATGAGTCAAGATCAACTATCAAAGAAAAACTGAGAGAAATAGAAGGTCCTGAGTATCAACTTGATGAAGACGATGACCTTCCCCTATTCACATCTCAAATTGCCAATGAAGCCGAGGCAGAGATCCCAGCAGCACAACAATTAGCTGTTTCTGTGATCAGTGAAGCCAGAGCAGAGGCATCCAATGTTAATAAAGGGAAGGGCATCATGACAAAAGAGGATGAAGAGAGGTTGCAAAAGGAAAAGAAAGAGAAAGAAGAGAGAAGAAGGAAAAGAGAAGAAGAAGAGTTGGCTGAAGAGATGGCTCAAAAACAAAGGCATGAAGATAGAAAGGCAGCCATACTTCTCAGACAACAGACAATCCAGCTGTATGCCAAACAGCTGGATGAAATGAAGGTAAAAGTCCTTGCAGGGTCTCAAGTTGAGGAAGATGAACAACTTGCTAGACAGCTGCAGGAACAGTTTGCAAAAGAAGAAGAAGAAGCTAAAGAGAAAAGGAAGGAAGATGCTAAGTTTAGAATCACTGATTCTAAATTAGCAAAAGAATTAAGGGAGGAGTGGACTGAAGCTCTGATCTCTCAAGGTGAGGATGAAGACTACCTTGAAAAACTTTCAAACAAAGAGATCTACAGAGCCTTCATGGGTCAGCAAGGTCAGTTGGCAAAGAAGAAAAAGGCTGAAGAAGAAGAAAAAGCCAAACAACAGTCCAAAAAGACCATTGCCTTCAATAAAAGGACCCATGAAGAAAGGAAGGTCATGATTGACTTCCTTAAGGCCAGAGGAGATAGTGGAAAGAGGCTAGGTCCTATGAATTTCATGAACCTGCAAGCCCTCTACTTTAAAGTTACAAAGGATGAGGAAGAAAGACTAGGGAAGAAGGGCTCCAAGAAAAGGGTACTTATCAAAGAAGATGAAGAACCAAAGACAAAGAAACCCAAGCCTTCTCACTCTCCTACCTCTTCCTCAGTCCATCATCCTTCCACTCTCCTCCCCAAACCTTCCACTCCTCCACCCAAAAAGTCCAAGTCATCCCACCCAGCTCCCACTCATCAACAGCCTCCCTTGAAGATACCCAAACCCTCTCCTAAACCAGAAGACTCAAGAAATATAGTTAACTGGTTCCACAATTCACAAGATCAAGTGTTTGAGATCTTCAGGGGGAGAACTGAGAGAAGAAGATCCACTTACAGGTCTGTTGATGAGGTTCTGCAACTACCTGATTCCGACCTTCAAAGAATTTTAGAGCTGGGTGAAGCTAATGAGCCTGCAAATGAGAGTGGGAAACGTCTTGTGCTAGCAATCAAACACTACTTCAACCCTAGCAAAGATGTGATCATAAACATCAAACCACTCAAGTCTCACTCTCCATTTGTATCTTGGACCTACAATGCTGATTTGGATGAGTTCACACTGACTGATGTAAAGAAGCAGCAGATGAGATGTTCAAGCAAAGCAATCTACAAAATGCAACACAAAGACATCAAGACTCTGTTTGAACTTCCACTGAACAATCCCAGCAAGGATCCAAGAGGCTATGAGGTTGAAAGGATAGTCAGCCACATGCAAAAGCTTCAGCAGCAAAGTGATTAGAAGAATTTTTGGTTGCATCAGTCTAGGGGGAGTTTGTAGAACCAAAGACTGATTGCTACCAAATTATTCTAAGTACAAATGCTGCTGATAGGCTTATCAGCAGCATTCAACACTTGTTGCTGCTGATAGGCTTATCAGCAGCATTCTGCACAAGTTGCTGCTGATAGGCTTATCAGCAGCGGTCATCCATGTTTGCTGCTGATAGGCTTACCAGCAGCAACCTTCACTCTTTGCAGCTGATAGCCTTATTCACTGAAGACCAAATGTTGCAGCTGACTATCCAGGCCAAGCGTCTCTGACACCTTTCTGCAAAAGCAACTGACAGACTCAAAGCAGAAGGAACCGCTATGGTCAACCAATGACGGACAACAATACACTTCTCCAAGCATGCAAACAATCATGAATAAAGAAAACGTTTCAGTAAAGTTAACTAGATTAGCCTTTACGTGTAATGTAAATTAATAAACAAGATCAACGGCTTGTGTTCGATCTGATCCTTAGAATCAAGGGTCTGTCTTTATTCTAAGTTACTATAAATACTGAGTTGCCACTTCATTGTAAGTGTGACTTGAGTGTGTCTTGATAGTGCTAGTAGTGCTTGTCATACTTATTCATTGAGTTTCTCACTTGTAATCTTTGCATTCACAAAAGCTTAATACAACAGTGTTTATCAGTATTCTTTGTGTTTACTTGATTATAAATTGTGTAGTTGATTTTGTTTCCGCCAACCTCAACTAAGAACAGAACCATCTTGTATTCTCACGATCCTACAAGAAATTTCTCAAGTACCTTCCTATTTTTGTAAGATATGTCATTGTTTACCATTTCACTCAACAAGTGATAATACCTAAACATCAACTCATCAATAGATTCTTCTTCAAAAGATTTAAGGACACTGAATTATTTCTTCAGTAATTCCCTTCTACTTTTCTTGATATATGTGCTTCCTTCACATCTCTTCACCAAACCTTCCCAAAGATCACGCGATGTTTTAAACTTCTTGAATGTGTGATAAATGTCTAAAGGCAGACACATAGACAAAGCAACAAGTGCCTTTTTCTCTCTCGATCGTACACCGTTTTCTCTTCCACAGTAAGAGCTGAAACTGGTTTTTCCGCATCTGATACACCCATAAGAGAATGAGTAGGATGTTTATATCCTGCTGCAATTGGAATCCACATACCCGTATCATTGATGTTGACATAATTCTCAAAGCGACTTTTCCAGTTCGAGTAATCATTTAGATTCATCAACCTCGGTGGTTTAGTTGGAGTACCAATCTCATTGTCATAGTTCAGAATATTAGTCATATTGCTCACACTAGAATTAGAATTTGACATTTTGAATTCTTGAAAAAGTTCAACACTTAGAAAAATTTTGAACTAATTCTGATCAAGAGGAAGCGAATTTAATAAGTTCGCCATTTAATTTCGCCTGCTAACAGAATCCTTAAGTTCGCCTGTCTCAGCTGAAGAACACGAAGGAATTGTTCTAACACCCAAATGCACGAACTACTCTGAAAATCATCATATCTTGCAATTTTTTTGGAATTAATCAAATTCAATCCGTAGGATTCTTCAAAACATGAATTAGAACACTTCTATCAGATCAATTTCTGTAAAAAAAAACACTTCCACAATCGATCAAATCAGCCTAGACATGATCGAAAACTTGTAAGAACTCAGCAAAATACAAAGCTTTGAAAATCTCAGTCTTTTGATACCAATCAAAACAGAGTCACACGTTGATCTCTAATCAAAAGCCAAAGCTTTGATACCAATTGTAGGTCCCAGCGGGTCTACGGATCGATCTCAGACGTATAACACGCAACGAATACTCGTAGTGCGGAATCCAAACGAGTAAATGTGTCTCGAACAGATAAGAACACATGATGAACACACAAGACAAGATTCGCTGAAAGCTCCTTGTATTACTTCAGATACATGTGCTTACAAAATATCTAATTAATACAAAATACAAAGACTAAGCACTATTTATAGGAAATACTAACTGCCATAGGCGAACTTAACAAGTTCGCAGGCGAACTTGTTAAGTTCGCTACACACATGGCATAGGCGAACTAGTTAAGTTCGCCTATTTCAACACTTAACTCAATAAAGGCTAATTAAAATACTAAAGATAACACAAGACCTATACAAAGCTACATGTCACACACAAAATGTCCCAACATAAAGAAAGAAATTTCATCATTAAAACATGAACAAACAAATCTTGAAACTCAGATTGATGATCTATTGGTTAAGCTAAAAGCTACAAGAGCTGAGCTGGCAGAAAAAAAGGTTCATGTTGACAAATATGAATTTGCATCCAAAAAGCTGCAAAGACTTTTGGATGCTCAAATTCATGAGAAGCTGACTGCTGGTCTTGGGTATCAAGCTGAGAAGACTTACAAATCAATACCACCACCTGCTTACTATGTAGCCATCCATGAACCTAACTTCAACCTCACAAACCTTGACCATGCAAACCGAAACCTTTATCTTTCCAAGGAAGAAACAGTTATGCAAGAATGCAATACCTCAACTGAATATAAGTCCACTTACTCAGAATCCACTGAAACCAGTGAAGCCACATTACTCCCTACCAATGAAGTAATTCTAAAAACCACCAAATCTAGTAGAGTAAATCAAACAAATGGACCAATTCCCTTTATTCCTTCCATACCAGTAAGTCAACTCACCAAGAAAATCAAAATCAGTTATCCTCCTGAAGGAAGAAAGTGATTATTGAAAAGGGACAATCCTCAACCTCCACAAACCATCAAGCCAACCAACCAAGAAAGGTGTTTGACATCTGTCATGCACCTGGAGAGAGAACTCCATATTTTCATAAAACATTGGAGGAAGCTACTTTTGAACATAACAAAACTCATCCCTGAAATTTCAAAGATTTATTCAAAAGAAATGGTATGTGTACTTTCAATGGGATAAAATTGCTAAAACATGTTTTCTTTGTGGAAAATACTATCATACTGCAAGCACCTGCTTCTATTACCTTCAGCAGCAAGAAATCTCAAGCAACAAGCCTTTCAGAAAACAAACAAGAACAAGAAGGTAAGAAGCTATGAAGCAAAAACAACTCATTTCAGAAAATCTCTCACCACCTAGGAAGCAGATCCCAAAAGCTCAACAATCTTGCATCATACGTGGTGAATCAGATCACTTTGCCGCAAATTGTAAATTCAATCCTTCCTAGACAGAAGCCGGCCTATAGAAGAACTCATACAGAAAAAACCCACTTTCAACAGGAAGGTAAAAAAGGAGAAGCAAGTAATTGTGGTTGAACAGTCAGAAGCAATCAGGAGTGTTGCTGATCAATTTAAGCCTAAAAACATGAAGAAAAAATCTAAGTTATCAGCAGCAACCAAGTTTGCTGCTTGTCAGTCAAAGCCATCAGCAGCAATCAAGTTTGCTGCTGATCAGCCAAAGCCAGTAGCAACTAAGTTTGCTGCTGATCTGTTAAAACCATCAGCACCAAGTCTTAAAATCCAGAAAGAACTATCAGCAGCCAAAGCCACATCTGCTGCTGATAGAGTAAAAAGGTCTGGAAAATTAATTCAACAATGGAAAGCTAAGTCCACACCTTCATCCTCTTAAAGTATTATCATTGGATCTATTGAGTGCCAGAAGAGTGATGATTTTGGTCTCAAAACACACTCACCCAAGTCTGTAAGTTCTTGGGTCCCTCCCTCTAACTAGATCTCTCTCATGTGCAGGGACAACCAGGTAACAAGGATAACACCTGGGTTGTAGACAGTGGTTGTTCCAGGCACATGACCGGCAACAGATCCATCCTCTCAAATTTCAAAAACTTCTTTGGAGGATATGATGCCTTTGGGAGTGATTCAAAAGGAGGATCTATAACTGGACAAGGAACTGTGTCCAATGAAAGAATGAGTATTAAAAAGGTGAACTTCGTAAAAGAATTTGAGTTCAATCTCATGAGTGTGTCTCAAATCTATGATAAGAAGCATTGGATGCTTTTCACAGATAAAGAATGTTTTGTGCTCTCCCCTAGGCTAAGAAAACCTCCTCCAGGGAAGATCTTGTTGACTGCTTAAAGGAAAGATAATCTATATGTTCTTGACATGAACGAGGTCACTCCATCTGGTAGTGTATCGTGTTTTCTGTCCAAGGCATCAGTTGATGAATCTTCTCTATGGCATAGGAGATTGAGTCATGTTAGTGTTAAAACCATCAACAAGCTGGTCAAAGGAAATCTTGTCAGAGGACTCCCTAATAAGGAATTCCAGCTTGAAGATCACTGTAGAGCATGCTTGAAGGGGAAGCAACACAAAATTTCTCACAAGCCCAAGACATTGAATTCAAATGACTCTCCACTACAGCTGCTGCAAATGGATCTCTTTGGTCCTACAAATGTCATGTCAATGGGCAAGAAGTCATACTGTCTGGTGATAACTGATGACTACACCAGATTCTCATAGGTATACTTCTTGAGAACAAAAGATGAAATTGCTGAAATTCTTAAATCCTACATTCTTAGGGTTGAGAATCAAAGCAATTAGAAAGTCAAAATCATAAGGTGTGATCAAGGTACAGAATTTAAGAACCAAACCTTGAACTGTTTTTGTGAGAGCAAAGGAATTCAAAGACAATACAGTACTCTAAGAACTTCTCAACAAAATGGAGTTGCTGAAAGGAGAAACAGAACCCTTATTGAATCTACCAGATCCATGCTGGCTGACTCAAAACTGCCTCTTACATTCTAGGCAGAGGCAGTTAGCATAACTTGCTATGTGCAAAACAGGGTTCTCATTGTCAAACCTCTCAATAAAACACCCTATGAACTGTGGTTCAACCGAGTTCCCTACATTGGTTTTCTGAAACCTTTCGGTTGTCCATGCACTATTCTTATCACTAGTGATGTTCTTCCAAAATTCAGTGCCAAATCAGATGAAGGATACTTTGTGGGCTATTACTCTCAATCCAAAGCCTACAAAGAGAGTCAGCAAATATGGAATGTAAGGAACACATTTCATGTGAAACGGGAAAAGGACCAGACTGGCTCTTTGATATTGACTCCTCCTTTCAAGTATTTGAGCCCCTCATCTTCTCAAATATGGAGTCTGTATCTTCCAAAGAGCAAGCCTCCACATCATCTGATGAATACATATTGGGATTCAATGGTCCCTTTATAAGAATTAAAAGACCATCCATTGATCCTCCATCTATTGTAGAAGTCATTGAAGCAAGTGAAGCTAGAACAAGCATTTCAAATGTCACCAACATCAGCCTCTCTGAGCATGAAAATCAAAATGAGAACCTTGGCAACTCTGCAGTTGGTATAGAGGCATCTGCTGCTGATGAGGAAAATGTAACTGATGATGCTGCTAATGTTGAAGACTCTTCTGCAATGAATGAAGATATTCCAGATCAAAATCAAAGCAATCTTGAGCAAGCAATTCAGATGGATGTTGTTCCAACACAAAGAATCAACAAAGAACATCCATTAGAAAATATCATTGGCCAGGTTCAACAAAGAGTTCAAACAAGATGCAAATCTCATGGGGCCAATATATGTCTGTACTCTTACTTTTTATCTCAAATGGAACCAAAGAAGATAGATGAAGCTTTGCAACACAGCAGTTGGATTGAAGCAATGCAAGAAGAGTTGTTGCAATTCAAGAGATAGGAAGTGTGGACCCTAGTTGATCTTCCACCTGGTCAAACTGCTATTGGCACAAGGTGGGTCTTCAGAAACAAACAAGATGAGAGTGGGATTGTAGTCAAGAACAAAGCTAGACTTATAGCTCAAGGCTACACTCAGGAAGAGGGAATTGACTATGATGAAGTATTTGCAGCTGTTGCCAGACTGGAGGCTATCAGAATCTTCTTAGCATATGCTGCATCCAAGAGCTTCAATGTTTATCAGATGGATGTCAAAAGTGCTTTTCTATACGGGAAGATCGGTAAAGAATTCTATGTCAGACAACCTCCAGGCTTTGTAGATCCTGCACATCCTGACAAAGTGTTCAAATTAGACAAAGCTCTTTATGGCCTACATCAAGCTCTAAGAACCTGGTATGAGACCCTGTCAGGATATCTACTTAGCAACAATTTCAGAAGAGGTGCCATTGATCAGACCTTGTTTATCAAAGATGAAGGGGGAGAAATCCTACCGGTACAAATCTATGTAGATGATATCATCTTTGGATCAACAAGGAAGATGTTATGTAAAGATTTTTAGATACTAATGCACTCAAAGTTTGAAATGAGTTTAATGGGTGAACTAAATTTCTTTTTGGGTCTCCATGTCAAACAAGTTCCAAATGAAATCTTCATTAGTCAATCCAAATATGTCAGAAGCATTTTGGAAAGATTCAAACTAGCTGATTACTCTGCTGCAAGAACTCCTATGCAAGTGCACCATTAACTGTCCCCAAACAAAAATGGTCAAGAAACTGATCAACATCAGTACTGGGCAATGATTGGATCACTCAAGTATCTAACTGCATCAAGACAAGATATCATGTTTGCAGTATGCATGTGTGTAAGATTTCAAGCAGCTCCAAAGAACTCAAACCTCCAAGCTGCCAAGAGATAAATGTGTTTGTCTTTCTTTTGCTGTAAATAAAGTCTTATGAAAAGTAAATGATCAACAGCAAACATTTTTGCTGCTGATAGGTTTAGTCATCAGCAGCAAAGAATTTGCCACTGACTGCCTTAAGTTATCAGCAGGAACAAGTTTGCTACAGATAGCTTTAAGGCAATCAACAACAACATCTTTGCTTCAGACCATTACATCCATCAGCAGCAACCAAATTTTGCAGCTGATACACTTAACCATCCGCAGCAACAAAGTTTGCAGCGGATGGGTAAAAATGTGTAAGGCCCCAAACCTGAGAGGCCTCACTTGTTGGATTTACTCATAAACATAGTCATTAATCACTGAACTTTTAATTAAAAACATTCAAACACAGCGGAAGCATACATCATTCAATTACATAACAAAGCAACGGAAGTCTTAACATTAAACATAAAACATTGTCTTAACATAAATTCGATTAACGGGATGTCACTCTTGTGCTGGGTAACCTTCACGCCATAGCCCGTCCTTTCCTCTTGCTACCTGAAGTGCATACTAAAAGTCAGCTAACGCTGGTTAGTTCTAGTTTAAATCAAGTAGGCATAAACATTAATTCTTGTCATAATTTTCATAAGTATTCATATATATATATATTTACCGTTTCAATTATTTCCTTCATATTTTTATTCTTATGTGGGTACGTATATAGATACATACATTCTTACGTTTATTTGTGCCTTTGCTGGTCTTACACATAAGGGGGATCGGCCCATCAATGATTACGAGAGTCACAAAGACAAACGTCGCGGTCTACCGTCGTAGTCCACCATACTTACAACCGTCCGACAACTAGTGTCCGTCCGTCATTATCTTACAACCTTCCTACCGAAGTAGTCCGTCATTATCTTACAACCGTCCTACCGAAGTAGTCCGTCTTTATCTTACAACCGTCCTACCGAAGTAGTCCGTCATACTTACAACTGTCCTACCGAAGTAGTCCGTCTTTATCTTACAACCGTACTACCGATGTAGTCCGTCATACTTACAACAGTCCTACCGTCGTAGTCCGTCATATTTTTCTGACTGCCCTAAGGTATCCGTTTCCCACCCGAACTAATTATACAGTCGTGCATCGATTTCGGGACTTACTCCACCGTAGTGGCATGTTTAGTCTACCTTTCTAGACTTTCGTTTCTAGCTGCATAATAGTCGAGTGGTCGTCCGTCTACCGAGGTAGCCGTTATCATTGTTCCATTCATAACGTTTATTCTTACATAGCAAGCAATATATATATATATATATATATATGGATATAAAGCAAGATTCCTTCTTATACGTTATGTCATACTTTTCTTACTTGGCAAGCAATATATACATGGATATAAAGCAAGATTTCATTCATTCATATTTTGTCATTCTTTCATTCATACTTTGTAAACATACGTTTCATTCTTTGTTCATAATTCATTTTCATAAATATATATATATATATAAATATATATTTTTATATCACGTATGATCACATTAGCATTCTTATCATTCATTCATTTAGTGTATACACTTCAGCCCCAAAAACATTATAAATCGTTTGCACGTAACATAGAGAGGGGCACATAGAACTCACCAGATGAGCTAGTCTGGGTTGCCCTAAACAAAGGTCCAACAATGTCACTTCCGATCTGAATTGATTAGTTAAATACACATCAGACATAATCCCGACTCTAACGGTTTAACCATTCCAAACATTCTGACTTTACTTAACCAGCCTGATGCCTGCGCACTTAGCAAGTGCGCAGGGCCTTAGTCATGCGTACTTGATAAGTACACAGACCTTACTTCATGCGTACTTATACTTTACTTCATGCGTACTTAATAAGTACGCAGAACCCTTCTTCCTGCGTACTTGATAAGTACGCAGGATCTGATTCAGGCGTAAAAACCCTAACTTTTTGCATGCGGGTCTGATCATGTCAATATCTAAATTTTCTTTGATCAAAACGTTCGGTTTTCATTCTAGATGCTAGATCTTTGTTCATTTTCAAGTTTTATCCATAAAAACTTCACCTATTTAGCTAAAACCGAAAATCCTAAAATAATCATAAAAACTCAGATTATGATCGAATGCTTACCTGGATTGGAGTTATGATTTAGAGAAGATGATCACGAGCACAGTAGCAACGTTCTCCTGAATTTCCAAGTCGATCCGTCACTTTCTCTCTCTAGACCCGTGCTCTCTTCTCTCTCTCTAGAACTTGAGATTGGTGGAAAATGAGAAGTTTGGGCAGCCCTTGCCCTTATATACTTGGGCTTCCTTCGGCCCGTTGGAGCCGAGCCCAAGCCCATCTATTTTTCTTTTGTCATTTGAAAATTATAATTTCGATTGTGCCATTATTTATTTATTACCAGTTTTGGGATGTTACAAGTCTACCCCCTTTAAAAAGGTTTCGTCCTCGAAACCAGTTACACGTTAAACAACTGAGGGTATAGTTCCCGCATCTCGTCTTCTTTCTCCCAGGTAGCTTCCGATCCCTTTCTGTGCTTCCATTGAACTTTGACCAATGGGATTGACTTATTGCGTAGTAAGCAAACTGAGGGTATAGTTCCCGCATCGAGTCTGTAAGCAACCTGACCCACTCTCGCTTAGATCTTAAAAGGTCCGACAAACCTTGGACTTAGTTTGCCACGTTTTCTGAATCGGATGATTCCTTTCCATGGTGATACTTTTAACAGTACCATGTCCCCGACTTGAAACTCTAACTCCCTTCTTCTCTTATCTGCGTATGATTTCTGTCTGTCTTTTGCGGCTTTCATTCGAGCCTTGATTTGATCAAATTTCTTCGAAGTAGCTTTGACCACTTCGAGACTTGCAAAATCCTTCTGTCCAATTTCGCCCCAACAAACCGGGGTCCTACACCTCCTTCCATACAACATCTCAAATGGCGGCATGCCAATCGTTGAGTGATAGCTGTTGTTATAAGAGAATTCTGCCAATGGTAGATGGCTGTCCCAGCTCCCACCGAAGTCAATGATACAAGCCCGGAGCATGTCTTCTAAGGTCTGGATTGTCCTTTCAGATTGACCATTGGTTTGAGGGTGGTAAGCTGTGCTGATGTTCAATCTAGTGCCCATTACTTCATTAAATTTCTTCCAAAACCTTGACGTGAATCTGTATCCCGGTCGGACACAATCGACACCGGCATCCCATGCCTGCTCACAATTTCTTTGATAAAAATTTCTGCTAGTTTTTCGGACGAAGCAGTTTCACGTATTGGCAGGAAGTGAGCACTCTTCGTTAAGCGGTCGACGATCATCCAAATGGTATCATTGCATTTAGCTGTTCGCGGTAGCTTGGTAATGAAGTCCATCGTGATCTCCTCCCACTTCCATTCCGGTATTGGTAGAGGTTGCATTTTACGACATGGTTTCTGGTGCTCGGCCTTAACTAGTGAACATGTTAGGCACTTGTTCACGTAATCGGTTACATCATTCTTCATGCCGGGCCACCAGTACTCTTTCTTCAAGTCTTGATACATTTTGTTTATCTCGGGGTGGATAGAATAGCGAGACTTATGGGCCTCATCGAGTATTTTGGCTCTAAGCTCACCAATCTTATGTATCCACATCCGGCCAAACTTAGTTCGTACCCCGTATGCATTCGCATCCAAATTCCCTTGTTGTCCTACTATTCTTTCTCGTCTTACATTTCTTTCTAATAGGGCTTCATTTTGCGCCCTGGATATCTCACTCATCAATTCTGGTGTTATGATCAGGTGACACGCTTTGATCCGGATGGGTTCCAATTCTTCCTTTCTGCTTAAAGCGTCAGCTACTACGTTTGCCTTGCCTGGATGGTACAGTATCTCACAATCATAGTCCTTTAGTAATTCTAACCACCTCCTTTGTCTCATGTTTAATTCTTTTTGCTCGAAAAAGTACTTCAAGCTTTTATGATCGGAGTAGATGGTGCACTTAACTCCATATAGGTGGTGTCTCCATATTTTCAGGGCGAATACTACTGCCGCTAACTCTAGATCGTGGGTTGGATAGTTAACCTTGTGAGTCCTTAGTTGTCGTGAGGCGTAAGCAATTACCTTTCGTCATTGCATAAGTACGCATCCAAGCGTCAGATTAGACTACCAAGTCTTCATTTCTATCAGGTAGTGTCAAGACTGGAGTTTGAGTTAATCGTGTCTTAAGTTCCTCAAACGAGTTGTTTTGGGTTGGACCCCATTCGTACTTTACTTCCTTCCGTGTCAGTTTGGTTAGTGGCGAGGCTATTCTTGAGAAATCTTGAATGAACCTGCGATAGTAGCCTGCCAATCCCAGAAAACTTCGTATCTCTGTTGGTGTCTTCGGGATGTTCCATTCCTTTACTGTCTCGATCTTTGCAGGATCTACGATGATGCCTTCTGTGTTTATCACATGACCTAGGAATTGGACTTCCCTAAGCCAGAACGCGCATTTGGAGAATTTTGCGTACAACTTTTCCTGCTTTAACACTTCCAAAACCTCTCTTAGGTGACAGTGATGATCACCCTCGTTCTTCGAATAAACTAGTATGTCGTCTATAAAAACTATCACTGATCGATCCAACATTGGCTGACATACTCTATTCATCAAAACCATGAACGCTGCTGGTGCATTGGTTAATCCGAAGGACATCACGAGAAACTCATAATGTCCATAACGCGTGCGAAACGCGGTCTTTGGTAGGTCTTCTTCTCTTAGTTTCAACTGATGGTAACCCGACCTAAGATCGATCTTTGAGAACCAACTTGCACCTTGCAGTTGATCAAAAAGGTCGTCTATTCTAGGCAGTGGGTATTTATTCTTTACTGTCCTCTTGTTCAGTTCACGGTAGTCAATGCACATGCGCATGCTGCCGTCCTTCTTCTTTACAAGTAGTACCGGAGTGCCCCATGGTGAAATGCTCGGTCTAATAAATCCTTTTTCTGTTAATTCCTGTAGTTGAGACATCAATTCTTTCATTTCTGACGGAGCCAATCGGTAAGGGGCTTTGGCAACGGGCTCAGCTCCTGGCAGTAAGTCAATCTGAAATTCAATTTCCCGATCGGGTGGCAACCCAGGTAGGTCCTCAGGGAACACTTTCGAAAAGTTGCACACCACGGGTACATTCTTAAGTTTCTTCGTTTTCATTCTATCGTCAATAACATATGCCAGATAAGCTTCGTAACCACGCCTCATATAACTTTCGGCCTTGATCATAGAGATGATATTCGGCATCGTGCAATTCTAATCCCCATAAACCGTAATTGGAGTGCCGTTTGGAGCCTTGAGGTGTATCCTCTTACGTTTACATATGATTTGAGATTCGTTGGCAGCTAACCAATCCATACCCAGTACTACATCAAATCCCCCTAAGGTGAGAAGGAATAATCTAGAGGGGAACTTATGGCCCTCTATTTCTATGATATAATCATCCGTTACTTGGATTACTGCCGAATCTTTACCAACGGCAGTTTGTACGCTAAAGGCCTTTACTATGGTGTTGATAGTGCAATCTAGTTTACGACTAAATGCATTAGATATAAAGCTTTTACTAGCACCAGAGTCAAATAGAATAGCAGCGTGTTCATTATTAACTAAAAACGTACCTGATACGACATCGGGGTTTCCCCTTGCTTCCTCTTCGGTCAGTGCATAGGCTCGAGTCCTTGCCTTTGGCTGTTCCTTTTCAGCTTCTTTTTCCTTTCCCGAACCGGATTGTCTGGTTTTCCTGCAATCTCTAGTCAGGTGACCAAACAGTCCACATCCTTGGCATTTAGTGTCTCTTAAGCAGTCACGAGAATAGGGCCCCGCCTTCCCACATCTATAGCAGATGGTGGTGCCGATTCGGCACTCGCCCGGATGTCGCTTTCCACACTTCTTGCAGGTTTCATAATCATCTGTTCTTGGCTTCTTAACTTCAGTGTTTACATTCCCTTTTCTAGTGCCCCTAGGCGGGTTCTCCCATTTCCTCTTTTATGTCTCGGGTGCCAGTCCTCATTGGCGTAGTCGTCGTAGACGATTCCGCTCAGATTCACTACCGACTCGAAGGTCGAGGGTAGGTTAGCTTTTACATGAACACGGACCCGTTGTGGCAGTCCCTTAACATAGTACTTGATCAAACGATCTTCAGTTTCCACCAGGTGTGGTACTAGTTGAGCCAGTTCATTGAATCTTGATGTATACTGGCGATGAGTCTTGTTGCCAGCCTTGAAGTTCAGGAACTCGTTCTCTACACGATCGATCTCATTCTATGGGCAGAACTTTTGAATTATGAGCTTTTTTAAGTCTTCCCACGTCATCATGTTGATAGCATTGGGTGACTTAGTTCTTTGAATGTTCCTCCACCAACTTAGTGCTTCGTTGGTGAAAGAATGAACGACGTACTTAACAGCTTGGTCTGGTCGACACTCGCTGATGTTGATGACAACATTCATCCTCTTGATCCACTCGAGGGTGGCCACCGAGTCCTTGTTCCCGTCAAATTTGGGTGGGTCTCCATCCTTGAAACCTTTATAAGTGCACCCCCTATTGCTTGACTCCACCTTTATTTCATCCCCATCACTGTCATAGACTTTTTCCTCATGGTTTACTTCATCATCTTCCTTAATTTTCTTTAATGCTTCAGACAGCAAGTCAGGCAACACATTCTTTAAAGTGAGCACGACCTCACGGGCAATAGCATCTCTGACCTAGGGTTCTAACTGTAGTGACCCTTGATGGTCGCCCCCAGTTGGGGTGACATTATTTTGGTGCACGCTCTCTGTGTTTTCCGTGTGCACATCCTCTTCTTCTTGATGTCTGGATTCAGTGGAGGCCTACCTACTCGGCCAGTACGACGCCTCGGCATCCCGTTCTTCCTCCACCAGCCATAGTTCCTAGTTTCCTGATAGTTATAAAGGGAATACATCAATGCCATTCCTTCAGATCATAGTTTTAGAACAGTGCGTGCAAGGTAAATTATTAATTATAGTGACCGGTTTGTGATTACTAATTTACGTTGCTTTTCGGTTTCAAAACTCTTCAAATCAGTAGTGACATCGACATCTAAGCGTTCTAAGTCAAGGAACCTATCCCTAACTACAAGAATTTTCTTTATTACTTACTTGTTGTGTTGGCGTTGGCAACCCAGACTGACATCCGTGCGTTGGTCCCATAATTAGCTTGAGTCCAGACATTTGGGGATGTCTGAATCTTTCAAACTATTGCTCTGATACCAACTTGTAAGGCCCCAAACCTGGGAGGCCTCACTTGTTGGATTTACTCATAAACATAGTCATTAATCACTGAAATTTTAATTAAAAACATTCAAACACAGCGGAAGCATACATCATTCAATTACATAACATAGCAGCGGAAGTCTTAACAATAAACATAAAACATTGTCTTAACATAAATTCGATTAACGGGATGTCAGTCTTGTGCTGGGTAACCTTCACGCCATAGCCCGTCCTTTCCTCTTGCTACCTGAAGTGCATACTAAAAGTCAGCTAACGCTGGTGAGTTCTAGTTTAAATCAAGTAGGCATAAACATTAATTCTTGTCATAATTTTCATAAGTATTCATATATATATATTTACCGTTTCAATTATTTCCTTCATATTTTTATTCTTATGTGGGTACGTATATAGATACATACATTCTTATGTTTATTTGTGCCTTTGCTGGTCTTACACATATGGGGGATCGTCCATCAATGATTACAAGAGTCACAAAGACAAACGTCGCGGTCTACCGTCGTAGTCCACCATACTTACAACCGTCCGGCAACTAGTGTCCGTCCGTCATTATCATACAACCGTCCTACCGAAGTAGTCCGTCATTATCTTACAACCGTCCTACCGAAGTAGTCCGTCTTTATCTTACAACCGTCCTACAGAAGTAGTCCGTCATACTTACAACCGTCCTACCGAAGTAGTCCGTGTTTATCTTACAACCGTCCTACCGAAGTAGTCCGTTATACTTACAACCGTCCTACCGTCGTAGTCCGTCATATTTTTCTGACTGCCCTAAGGTATCCGTCTCCCACCCGAACTAATTATACAGTCGTGCATCGATTTTGGGACTTACTCCACCGTAGTGGCCTGTTTAGTCTACCTTTCTAGACTTTCGTTTCTGGCTGCATAATAGTCGAGTGGTCGTCCGTCTATCGAGGTAGCCGTTATCATTGTTCCATTCATAACGTTTATTCTTACATAGCAAGCAATATATATATATGGATATAAAGCAAGATTCCTTCTTATACGCTATGTCATACTTTTCTTACTTGGCAAGCAATATATACATGGATATAAAGCAAGATTTCATTCATTCATACTTTGTAAACATACGTTTCATTCTTTGTTCATAATTCATTTTCATAAATATATATATATATATATATATATATATTTGTATATCACGTATGATCACATTAGCATTCTTATCATTCATTCATTTAGTGTATACACTTCAGCCCCAAAAACATTATAAATCGTTTGCACGTAACATAGAAGGGGGCACATAGAACTCACCTGATGAGCTAGTCTGGGTTGCCCTAAACAAAGGTCCAACAATGTCACTTCCGATCTGAAGTGATTAGTTAAATACACATCAGACCTAATACCGACTCTAACGGTTTAACCATTCCAAACATTCTGACTTTACTTAACCAGCCTCATGCCTGCGCATTTAGCAAGTGCGCAGGGCCTTAGTCATACGTACTTGATAAGTACGCAGACCTTACTTCATGCGTACTTGATAAGTACGCATACTTTACTTCATGCGTACTTGATAAGTACGCAGAACCCTTCTTCCTGCGTACTTGATAAGTACGCAGGATCTGATTCAAGCGTAAGAACCCTAACTTTTTGCATGCGGGTCTGATCATGTCAATACCTGAATTTGTTTTTATCAAAACGTTCGGTTTTCATTCTAGATGCTAGATCTTTGTTCATTTTCAAGTTTTATCCATAAAAACTTCACCTATTTAGCTAAAACCGAAAATCCTAAAATAATCATAAAAACTCAGATTATGATCGAATACTTTCCTGAATTGGAGTTATGATTCAGAGAAGATGATCACGAGCACAGTAGCAACGTTCTTCTGAATTTCCAAGTCTATCCGTCCCTTTCTCTCTCTAGACCCGTGCTCTCTTCTCTCTCTCTAGAACTTGAGATTGGTGGAAAATGAGAAGTTTGGGCAGCCCTTGCCCTTATATACTTGGGCTTCCTTCGGCCCGTTAGAGCCGAGCCCAAGCCTATCTATTTTTCTTTCGTCATTTGAAAATTATAATTTAGATCGTGCCATTATTTATTTATTACCAGTTTTGGGATGTTACAAAATGAGTCCAAATTAACTTTTACCCACTGTAAAAACTACTTTAAGTCTTTACCATGAGTGCTACAGTGTGTTACAGCTATAAGACAGTGAAAAGTAAAAGGCTTGTACAGCACAAGCTAGCATTGCTCATCCACTTGTGCTCATCCACTCTTGTCATTATAACAAAATCAAATTCCCCCCTTCACCACTTCACATTCAATTCTAACCTAACCTGGTATCAGAGTTGAAGAAGCCAAGTTCAGAATTACTGATTCTGAACTTGCAAAAGAAATGAGTGAGGAGTGGATGGCAGTTCTAATTTCTCAAGGTGAGGATGCAGACTACCTTGAGAAACTATCTAAAAAGGAAATTTACAGGACCTTTATGGGTCTATCAGGAGAACTGGCCAAGAAGAAAAGGGCTGAAGAAGAAGAAAAAGCGAGGCTGAAATCTAGGAAAGCCATTGCCTTTAACTTAAGAACTCATGAAGAAAGGAAGGTCATGATCAACTTCCTAAAGGCAAGAGGTGAGAGTGGAAAGCGGCTGGGTCCCATGATCTTCATGAACCTGCAAGCCCTCTACATAAAGGTGAAAAAGGAAGAAGAAGAGAGGCTGAAGAAGATAAGCTCTAAAAGAAGGGTAGACATTCAAACAAAGGAAAGAAAACAAAAGAAACCCAAGACTACTCCCTCAACCTCTCCTCCTTCTGTCCAAAAAATTCCCTCTCACCCTCCTAGATCACTCTCCACCCCTCCCAAAGTGTCCAAATCCTCTCACACAGCTCCCTCTCATCAACAGCCTCCTAAAAAGAAAAATAAACCTCCTACCACATCTGAAGATTCAAGAGAGATTGTACAATGGATTTATAGTGACTCAAATTAATGGTTTGAAGTGTTTAAAGGAAAGACAGAGATGAAGAGATCAGTCTACAAATCTGTTGATGAGGTAATGCAGCTTCCAGACATTGACCTAAAGAACATTCTGGAGTTGGGTGAAGCTCATGAGCCTGACAATGAAAGTGGGAGACATCTTTTGCTGGTGATCAAATATCACTTCAATCCTGACAAAGATGTCATCATAGACGCAAAACCACTCCAATCCCACTTTCCTCTTGTCAAATGGTCTTATAATGCTGATAAAGATGAATACACACTAGTGGATGTTAGAGGAAACAAGATGAGATGTCCCAGCAAAGTTATCTTTAGCATGCCTAGAACGGACATCAAATCTCTATCGGAAATTCCTTTTGATAATCCTAGCAAGGATCCAAGAGGCTATGAGACTGCAAGGATAGTCATGCATATACAAAAGCTTCAGGAACAAAGACAGTAAGAGTGTTTTGGTAGCATCAGTCTAGGGGGAGTTGGTAGAGATAAACACTAATGGCTACAAAATTCTCTAAGTACATATGCTGCGAACTCAATAATTTTGCTGACTTACAAAGTTGTTGTGGATAAGGCATATGCTGCGGATAGTTAAGTTCTACTGTTGATGAACAACTATGCTGCTGATAGCCTTATCTGCTGAAGTGCAAAGTTGCTGCTGATAGGCTTCTCATCAGCATCAAATATTGATGCTGCTGAAAGGCAAATCGTCAGCAGCTTTGACTTTGCTACTGACACCTTTTGCTGTAACCCTGACACATGTATCAGCAGAAGGAATGTTATTGGTGCATATGATTAAAGATAAAGCTACTACTTCTGAAGTCTCCTGCAAAGATTCCTAAGAAGACTTTTGATCTAATTCATACTGTTGGCTGCAGTTTGTCTTTTAGTTGTCTACCAATTGTAGTACAACTTGTAACTATCAAAGATCAGTGGCTTGTGTTTGATCTGATCCTTAGAAACAAGGGTCTGTCTTGATTCTAAGTTCCTTTATATGTATTATATCTTTTCATTGTACAAGTGTGCTTCCTTAGAGTTTTCTCTGTAACTTGTAAACATTGAAGATTAATACACTTTGCATTTATCAGTATTATCACTGTTTCCTGTTTACATTGCATAGTTGTGATTGTTTCCGCCAATCTCAACGAAATAGAACCATCTTGTAAAAAACCGATCCTATAGTAGGTGAATGGTGATGGATGGTGAATGGTGGTGAGAATGGGAAACAAAGAAAGTGGGAATGAACAGGGTTCCCTCTTGTATCGCGAAAGACAAGGAATCCCTCCTCGCTTACCGCGAGGAGGTGAAATATTACCCGGCCATCATTCTTGTCCTTCGCGTACTACGAGGACTGGGTTCGTATTATTCGCGTACCGCGAAGAGGCTTTGTTCACAGAAAATAGGCCTAATCAGGAGGCTTCTCCTCGATCCTCCTTGGCACCGCCTTCATCCTTCGCGGCACACCTCCTCTCACTATCACACAACTATCAATTTCCACCAACCATCCATTGACACTCTATCTCAGATCTTTCCACCAACACTTAAACCTACCTGGTCCAAAAATAACATGGCTCATGTACCCAAGTAGACTATTACCCCTAAACGTCCCCACACTTGGGGTTTGCACTATCCTCAACTCATGTTCACCGCTCAACTCTCAAATTTTCTTACGGGGTGACCTGGATTTAGGGAATGACTCAGTCTCTATCCTATTAGAATGAAACACAGTAATAATGGGCAAGGGCTCAGGAATCGGTATCTCTAAGGATGTGGCCTCTATACTCTTACCCGGACCTTCGGGATCCACTACATTCTCAACCATCCCCACACTTGGGGCTTTCCTATCATTTCCTCTAGTTCTGCCATCATGCCCTGTAGATCACTAGACTCATTATCAATACCTTCATCCGGTGCATTCAATAATACCACCAAATCAAACGCCAGTCCGATAACCCTCCAAAAATTGGCGCGGGCACTTCAACAACACTCTCAGCTAACTCACTTGGGGTATCTCCGGCTACACCCTCTCCTAAAACAGAATCCTGATGATCGTCCATGAAGGTATCAATCAATCAAACAGACTTGCCTTGCTCATTAGCACCCTTCACGGACTTCAAAGCATCAAAAGTAACTTTCTCATCCCCCACATGAAGTGTGAGCTTTCCGTCAAAGACATCAATAAATGCCTTGGTGGTACGCAGAAATGGGCGTCCTAGGATGAGCGGGACTCTATCATCGACCTCCATGTCGAGAATCATGAAATCCACGGGGAAAACAAATTTATATACTTTTACCAACAAGTTTTCCACTATTCCCCATGGATGTTTGACTGATCGGTGAGCCAAGGATATGCTTATGCGCGTCGGCTTAGAATCACCTAGGTCTAGCTGCTTATATATAGAGTATGGAATCAGATTGATGCTAGCACCTAAATCAGCCAACGTGTGGTTCACAGTAAAACTGCCGAACAGACACGGGATCGTGAAATGACCCGGATCTGCCAACTTCTCTAGCAGCTTGTTCTGAACCACCACAGAATATGTCTCACTCAGAGAGACTATCGAAACCTCCTCAACCTTCTTCTTGTTAGAAAGCATATCTTTCAAGAATTGTCAGGCCCCTAACCCGGGAGGCCTCACTTGTTGGATTTACTCATTTACAAACAGTTCTTAAACTCTTATATCAAAATAACGCAGCGGAAAATTTCGTTCATTACATAACATAACTGTTCTACATGCGGAAGCGTAAAACTTTGTTTACAACATTCATTACATAACATAATCAAAACATAACGGGATGCCAGTCTTCGTGTCAGCCGGGTAACTCTTCATCGCTAGCCAAGCATCACCGTCCATCATCATAACCTGCCCTTAACCTGAATGTACATACTAAGAAGGTCAGCTACGCTGGTGAATTCTAGTTTTAACGTAAAACATTAACATCAAATATTTGCCAAAAACATAACATCATACTTCATTTAATAAAAGCGTACATAAAACATGCAATAACTTAACATCATCAAAACATCGTAACAATAGTCAATATGAACCGAATCTGCGCCTTCTCGTAACCGTCAAATCCTTACATCGCATACCAGCGGATGAACTTAAGGCTCGCTACCTCTAAGTCATCCGTCATCCAGGTCTCCTAAGGCTCGTTACCTCTAGGTGGACCAAACATACGTCTCCTAAGGCTCGTTACCTCTAGGTAGACCATACACACGTCTCCTAAGGCTCGTTACCTCTAGGTAGACCATACACACGTCTCCTAAGGCTCGTTACCTCTAGGTAGACCATACACACGTCTCCTAAGGCTCGTTACCTCTAGGAAGACTAAACATACCATAGGCAATATTTCCCCGCAAGGAATAGTACCTTCCATCGGGATCCCGGTAATCCCATGGGCGACCGTCGTCACCCCATCCTCAACCAGTTGTACAACCGTTAGCCAGCCACAAAGGCCCCCCGTAAGGTAAGGCCAATACATACATACATACATACATACTCTAGCTCCCGTAGGAACTCATGGCAGATTCGTTCATTCGTGACTTTCATAAAAAACCTTTACCTCGTTTTAGTTAAAGCATTCGTACGTTTTATTAAATAACACTTCATTCGTAAACCTTTCACAACTTCGTTTGGCAAAATATTTTATAAACATCATCTCGTAAACCTCGTTTCGTAAACATCTCATTAACTCGTTTCGTCTTCCCCTTTCGGAAGCATCGTTCATAAACCTCGTTTCGTAAACCTCGTTTCATAAACCTCGTTTCGTAAACCTCGTTTCATAAACCTCGTTTCATAAACCTCGTTTCGTATGTATGCACACCAGCCCAAAACATTTAATTAAAACATTAAAAGAAGGGCTTCTAGAACTCACCTTATAAGTTACTCTTGGGTTGTCCTAAACAAAGGTCCAACAACGTCACTTCCGATCTGAATTGATTAATTAAATACACATCAGACCTAAATCCCGACTCTAACGGTTTACTCGTTCTGTTACAGGTGAATACACTGACTTCACTTACTGATGCAGACCTATCGAAACTACTTAGTTTCGACAGGTGCAGGCCCATCGAAACTTCTAGTTTCGACAACTGCAGGTCACTCGAAACTTCTAGTTTCGACAACTGCAGGTCACTCGAAACTTCTAGTTTCGACAACTGCAGGTCACTCGAAACTTCTAGTTTCGACACCTGCAGGCCACTCGAAACTCTAGTTTCGATACCTGCAGAACTCAGCTATCTTCCCCAAAAACCCTAACTTTCGCATGCAGGTCCGATCTTGTCAAGATCCGGACTTTTTGTATTCAAAACGTGTATTTTCCTTTCGTGATTCCAGATTTATAACCCTTTCCTCATTTGGTTTATAAAGACCCGTCATTTTCACAAAAATACCCGAAAACCCAAAAACGAACAAAAACTCAGATTTGGTTCGGGTGTTACCTGATTTCGAGATTCTGATCCGGAGGTTTTGCTCACGAGTTCAGTAGCAACAAGCTCCTTCAATCTCGGGTCGATCCGCCAACTTTCTCTCTCTACGGTTTCTCTCTCTAGATTCTTGCAAATGAGAGAAATGGTGTGTGTGTTGGCTATTTAAAGGGAGGAAACCCCCCCTTCCTTCAAGTTTGCCGGCCCGGCCCGTTACGCCTCGCCCTTTTATCCCGTTCGTCCCGGTTCAACCCGTTATTTAAAATCCTCATTTATTTTGGGATGTTACAAGTCTACCCCCCTTACAATAGGTTTCGTCCCCGAAACCTATCATAAGTCAAACAGTTGAGGGTACGACTCCTTCATTTCCGTCTCCGTTTCCCATGTAGCTTCCGATCCCTTCCGGTGCTTCCATTGGACTTTAACCAATCGAATAACCTTATTACGTAAACGCTTCTCTTTCCTGTCTAAGATGGCCACGGGTTCTTCAATGTAGTTAAGGCTGTTGTCGACCTCGATGTCGGTAAGTGGTACGTGAGCCGATTCATCTGCCAAACACTTTCGCAAGTGTGATACATGGAAGGTAGGATGAATCCCACTTAACTCATCAGGCAACTCCAACCGATAAGCAACTTCCCCAACCCGTGCCATTATCTTGAATGGTCCGACAAACCTCGGACTTAACTTTCCTCTCTTTCTGAATCGTATGATTCCCTTCCATGGTGACACTTTCAGCATTACTCTGTCACCAATATTAAACTCAATAGGCCTTCGTCGTTTATCCGCATAGGATTTCTGTCGATCTTGTGCGGCCTTCATTCGCGCTTTGATCTGATCAAACCTTTCCGACGTCTCTCTAACGACTTCGAGACTTCCTAATTCCTTCTGTCCAATCTCACCCCAACAAACCGGGGTCCTACATCTTCTCCCATACAACATTTCGTAAGGCGGCATGCCTATCGTCGTGTGATGACTATTGTTGTAGGAGAATTCAGCTAACGGCAGATGGCTGTCCCAACTGCCACCGAAGTCGATAATACAAGCACGAAGCATATCCTCCAATGTCTGAATGGTCCTTTCGGACTGACCATCCGTTTGCGGGTGGAATGTTGTGCTGATATTAAGCCTCGTGCCCATCGCCTCGTGAAATCTTTTCCAGAACCTCGATGTGAATCGTGTGTCCCGGTCGGATACTATCGTCAAAGGCATCCCATGCCGTGCTACTACTTCGTTAATAAATACTTCCGCTAACCTTTCCGACGAGAACGTCTCGCGAATAGGTAGGAAATGAGCACTCTTCGTTAATCGGTCCACAATTACCCAAATGGTGTCATGACCTTTAGCTGTGCGGGGTAGCTTGGTTATGAAGTCCATGGTAATGTGTTCCCACTTCCATTCTGGTATTTCAAGTGGTTGAATCTTTCCATACGGTTTCTGGTGTTCAGCCTTTACTTGCGAGCAAGTCAAGCACTTGCTTACATACTTCGTTACATCACATTTCATTCCAGGCCACCAGTAGTCCTTCTTCAGGTCTTGGTACATTTTGTTGACACCAGGATGGATAGAGTAACGAGACTTATGAGCCTCATCCAAGATTTTGGTTCTAAGCTCGCCACCCATGGGTATCCATACCCGCCCATAACGCGTTCTAACACCGAGGGTGTTATATTCCAACCTGTCCTGTTGGCCAACCATCCTTTCCTTCTTTATGTTTTCTTCTTTAAGTGCCTCATCTTGAGCCCTTTCGATTTCTCTCATCACATCCGATGTTACCACCAACTGGCAAGCTTTCACTCTAATAGGAGTAGGCACATCCTTTCGGCTTAGAGCGTCAGCCACCACGTTTGCCTTTCCAGGATGGTACATTATTTCACAGTCATAGTCCTTCAGGAGTTCCAACCATCTCCTCTGCCTCATATTAAGCTCCTTTTGTTCGAAGAAGTACTTCAAACTTTTGTGGTCGGAGTAAATAGTAAACTTCACCCCGTAAAGGTAGTGCCTCCATATTTTCAATGCAAATACAACAGCAGCAAGTTCCAAATCATGAGTCGGATAGTTGACTTCGTGAACTTTCAACTGCCGCGACGCATATACAATCACTCTCCCGTTGACAGATTCCCGTTGATAGATTCTTATGTAGTCTTGACTATGCCTCTCTCGTTCTTGATAGACATTATCTTTTTCAGCATCGTACATCCCTAGTCGGTCTTTCACATCTAACCGTTAGGGTTCTTATATCGTCATTCTATGTGAAATGTCCTATCAAACTCGGAGTCATCCACAGAAGACTCCATGGCCATAATTTCAACTCCTCGTT
This sequence comes from Smallanthus sonchifolius, assembly GCA_023525975.1. Lineage (NCBI taxonomy): Eukaryota > Viridiplantae > Streptophyta > Magnoliopsida > Asterales > Asteraceae > Smallanthus > Smallanthus sonchifolius. The sequence continues at coordinate 53,114,264 of CM042033.1, read as the reverse complement.
AAGGTTATCCACCTTGCCATCTGGACGGTTACTATCGATCGTCTTTCGACTATTTGGATTATTGTGTATACCTCATAAGCTGTCCATGGTGCATTCGTCCTTGAAGGACCATACCATGTCGTTCTCGAATGAATCATACCATCCCGAATGATTCCTACTATCAAGTTCTTGAAGGTACCGTACCATCTCATTCCTGAAGGAATCACATCGTCTCGTTCCCTAAGGAACCATATCGCTTCATTCCAGAAGGAACCGTATCGCTTCGTCCCCGTAGGAACCGTATCGCTTCGTTCCCGTAGGAACCTTATCGCTTCGTCCCCGTAGGAACCGTATCGCTTCGTTCCCGTAGGAACCGTATCGCTTCGTTCCCGTAGGAACCGTATCAGGTATCCCCTAAACATATGAGGTATCCCTTATTACACTCAACTTGTCGGGAAGGTATTCATTCAGATGGAACACTAGTCGCTCGAACTTTTCATTCATATTTTCACACACAATCTCCTTCTAGTCTTTCTTTCAAGCGTACTTGTCAGGTTTTACGTTTCACCTCGTTAGTTCATTGAACACCATTCTTCCTACATATCACTGGATGGTCTTAGGGATTGGCATCCCATCTGACCGACAATATATATTCTCTAGCTACTCGTTTCCATTAGCCTTTTCTGCATGCATTTCTTCTAAAGTCACATTCGTTGGTCTTACTATGGATAAATGACACGTGCGGCGACACTTGTACTTTCATTTCATTTCTAGTTTCAGTGGGTCCCTCAACGGCTTTCCAATTCTAACAACACTCGCAGTTGTTGATTTGACTTAGACATAGTAGAGCGTTCTCTGAGTCGCCTTGAATTTCTTCTTAGTGCACATGCCTTACTTCACATTGTTGGTCAAAACTTGTCCTTCACATTCATTCTAGACAAACAATCCTTGGGTCGGATCTGGTTTGGTTTGGTTTAGTCTGCACGCCCTAATTAACATCGTGGTTCCCGTCTCTTGTTGTTGTTGGTATATCTATTTTCTCGTTTCAGCAGATACTCTTATTAGTTGTCTTAGATTGTCTTCTACATGGAAAGATGCCATTTGTGCATTCATGCACTCATATATCCTTTGGACATACACTTGTGTGGTTATTTCCTTCATGCTCATGCATACTTCAACTGTAGACCGATTCTTATTCATCATAACGTGTTTGTGCTAAGCGTAGTCCACCCTAGCTCCTTGGAATCCTTCATACGTATGCTCGTCTGACTTAGGTAAACCGAAGTTTCATTCCTCCTCATCTTGCCCGTGGCTCGTACTTGCTGACATCATTCACCGTTGTAAGGTACACCATCTTTGACATCGTTACCATTACTAATGATGTTCATCAATCTCCTTAATCGATACTCGGGTGACTAACATCTCGTAGTCGTGGTTGAGTAATTGGATCAACTCTGATACGTAAGCATTAATCAATACCATAAGATTCACCATCATGCACGTGCACCTGTAAATTCACAATTTCGCGGATCCAAACGAAATTACCAATTTACCTTACTCGAGCATTCTAGTTCCTCTTATAACACTTTCCAATACTCGCGTCTCTTCAAAGTTGAGTTTTTGTCCCGGTATTCTCCTCGACACCTCTTACCACTTTCGCGCTAAGTCAACACAACGGAGGGCATCTCGCATCACACTCGTACGGTCTCATGCACACTACCTTCCGGTTCCGCAAGAACACTTGCCTCTTTACTATAAACTTGGTGGGCGGGAATCCTACCGTGTTGTCCGGTACCACTCCCACCACGCCTTCCGCCTATTCTACCCTCCATTTCGTTCTAAAAGACAAGGAATCCAACGTTATCACGCTAGTTAACAAATAGAATTCAACAAGCATTGTAAGATGTTAATATACACTGGCCATCTGTAATTAACCATTACACTACCTTTCGATTTCTATTTGACCACCTTTGTGATTCCATCAGAACACAAGTCCTTATTCAACCCTTTCTAAGGCATACTATATACGTAATATATATATTACCTTCATACCTGATGCTTTGGCTCGAGTTACCCGTACTGGCATCCGCTTTCGGTCCCATTCAAAGTTTAAGTTCAGACACTGGGAGTGTCCGAATCTCTCAAACTATTGCTCTGATACCAACTTGTCAGGCCCCTAACCCGGGAGGCCTCACTTGTTGGATTTACTCATTTACAAACAGTTCTTAAACTCTTATATCAAAATAACGCAGCGGAAAATTTCGTTCATTACATAACATAACTGTTCTACATGCGGAAGCGTAAAACTTTGTTTACAACATTCATTACATAACATAATCAAAACATAACGGGATGCCAGTCTTCGTGTCAGCCGGGTAACTCTTCATCGCTAGCCAAGCATCACCGTCCATCATCATAACCTGCCCTTAACCTGAATGTACATACTAAGAAGGTCAGCTACGCTGGTGAATTCTAGTTTTAACGTAAAACATTAACATCAAATATTTGCCAAAAACATAACATCATACTTCATTTAATAAAAGCGTACATAAAACATGCAATAACTTAACATCATCAAAACATCGTAACAATAGTCAATATGAACCGAATCTGCGCCTTCTCGTAACCGTCAAATCCTTACATCGCATACCAGCGGATGAACTTAAGGCTCGCTACCTCTAAGTCATCCGTCATCCAGGTCTCCTAAGGCTCGTTACCTCTAGGTGGACCAAACATACGTCTCCTAAGGCTCGTTACCTCTAGGTAGACCATACACACGTCTCCTAAGGCTCGTTACCTCTAGGTAGACCATACACACGTCTCCTAAGGCTCGTTACCTCTAGGTAGACCATACACACGTCTCCTAAGGCTCGTTACCTCTAGGAAGACTAAACATACCATAGGCAATATTTCCCCGCAAGGAATAGTACCTTCCATCGGGATCCCGGTAATCCCATGGGCGACCGTCGTCACCCCATCCTCAACCAGTTGTACAACCGTTAGCCAGCCACAAAGGCCCCCCGTAAGGTAAGGCCAATACATACATACATACATACATACTCTAGCTCCCGTAGGAACTCATGGCAGATTCGTTCATTCGTGACTTTCATAAAAAACCTTTACCTCGTTTTAGTTAAAGCATTCGTACGTTTTATTAAATAACACTTCATTCGTAAACCTTTCACAACTTCGTTTGGCAAAATATTTTATAAACATCATCTCGTAAACCTCGTTTCGTAAACATCTCATTAACTCGTTTCGTCTTCCCCTTTCGGAAGCATCGTTCATAAACCTCGTTTCGTAAACCTCGTTTCATAAACCTCGTTTCGTAAACCTCGTTTCATAAACCTCGTTTCGTATGTATGCACACCAGCCCAAAACATTTAATTAAAACATTAAAAGAAGGGCTTCTAGAACTCACCTTATAAGTTACTCTTGGGTTGTCCTAAACAAAGGTCCAACAACGTCACTTCCGATCTGAATTGATTAATTAAATACACATCAGACCTAAATCCCGACTCTAACGGTTTACTCGTTCTGTTACAGGTGAATACACTGACTTCACTTACTGATGCAGACCTATCGAAACTACTTAGTTTCGACAGGTGCAGGCCCATCGAAACTTCTAGTTTCGACAACTGCAGGTCACTCGAAACTTCTAGTTTCGACAACTGCAGGTCACTCGAAACTTCTAGTTTCGACAACTGCAGGTCACTCGAAACTTCTAGTTTCGACAACTGCAGGTCACTCGAAACTTCTAGTTTCGACACCTGCAGGCCACTCGAAACTCTAGTTTCGATACCTGTAGAACTCAGCTATCTTCCCCAAAAACCCTAACTTTCGCATGCAGGTCCGATCTTTTCAAGATCCAGACTTTTTGTATTCAAAACGTGTATTTTCCTTTCGTGATTCCAGATTTATAACCCTTTCCTCATTTGGTTTATAAAGACCCGTCATTTTCACAAAAATACCCGAAAACCCAAAAACGAACAAAAACTCAGATTTGGTTCGGGTGTTACCTGATTTCGAGATTCTGATCCGGAGGTTTTGCTCACGAGTTCAGTAGCAACAAGCTCCTTCAATCTCGGGTCGATCCGCCAACTTTCTCTCTCTACGGTTTCTCTCTCTAGATTCTTGCAAATGAGAGAAATGGTGTGTGTGTTGGCTATTTAAAGGGAGGAAACCCCCCCTTCCTTCAAGTTTGCCGGCCCGGCCCGTTACGCCTCGCCCTTTTATCCCGTTCGTCCCGGTTCAACCCGTTATTTAAAATCCTCATTTATTTTGGGATGTTACAAGAATTTACCATATTTAGGCATATGCTGGAGGACCTCAATAAATGGAAGATTGACCTTAAGTTGCTTGAACATATTCAGGAAGTGACCGTATTCCTTAGCAAACATATGAGGCATAAGATGGGCTGGGTAAGGAACATGGCTAAGGTCAACTTTGGGGGTCTTCTTCTCCTCACCTTCAATCTTCTGCTCCTCTGCTTTCTCAGCAAGCTTCTCCATCACTATCTCTTCATACACCGGTTCTTCCACCTCCACCGGTGGGTCCTCTCTCTTCTCCCCTTTGACTACGAGTCGTCACGGCCATCACTGCGGCATTAGAACCCTTATAGGCTGAAGATGATTCTCTTTGTTATCTTTCAGATTCTTCGCGATGTCTTTTACCGTGCATTGTAGATCTAGGAATGCAGATTGCGGATTCTTCAATAACGTGTCATGAGCATCCAATCTATGCTGAGACTGGTTCTCCAACATCTCCTCTATCGTCTTGTTACCAACACCGCTCCCCGAATTCGCTTCTGCATCTCCTCCACCAAACTGATTCTGGCGCAATTGAAATCTAGGTGGTTCAATCCAGCTCTCCAACCCGAGTTATATGAATTGTTGAAGCCATTATTGAATCCTCGGTTCTGGTTGCCTAGAAAGTCTACCTGCTCCTGCTAAATAACGGGGCAGTCTCTAGTGCCGTGGCCTCCTCTGTACACCTCACACCTCTGAGCGCTTAGCTTCAGCTCCTTGATCTCCTTTGCCATAGCAGCAAGTGCAGCAGCCACGCTAGTATTAGGAGTGACCTGATGAACACCTCTAGTGGACGAGGCGGGTGTCCTAGCACTAGGAATGGAAGTCGTAGTAAATGGCTGTTGTTTCTTGTCTAGAGAAAATCTCTCGAACATCTCCTCACATTCAGCTGGCTCTTTCTTGTCCATGATATGCCCTCCAGCGGCAGTATTGAACATTTGTTGCTTCGCGAATTTCAGCCTGTTATAGAACTTCTCCACTATCGCCCAGTCAGAAAGTCCATGCTGGGGGCATCTGCTCAACAGGGCGTTGAACCTCTCCCAGGCCATGTGGTAAGGCTCATCAGGGTCCGTGCGAAAGGAGTGGATCTGGTCCCTTAGACGAGCGGCCTTGGACGGTGAATAGTATTTCTTTAGAAACTTGGCTTGCAGATCCTCGCATGTGGTGATGGAATCATCGGGCAAGGTATCCAGCAAACTGGCGGTACGACCAGAGAGTGAGAATGGGAAAAGATGCAAATAGGTTGCGTCCTCAGATACACCAGCTATGCGAAAGGTATCGCAAGTACGAATGAAGCGGGACAGATGTCCTGGCGCATCCTCATCCTCAAGTCCATGAAACTGAGTAGTGTGGATGATAGTGTTCATGACATGTGATGGAATCTGCCAGTTGTTGTTATTAGGCACAGTGGGGCGGGTGATCGAAGATCTGGCCCCTGTGACTCCATCACTGGCCCTCTGGTGCACGGTACATCTAGCGGGTGGATTCACATCACCAATGTTAGCAATAGGAATAGGGCTAGGGCTACGTACCTTCTTTTCATACAGAACTCTCAACCGCTCACAATTGGAACTAATTGTAGGTCATCGCATATAAAACAGTCTGAAGTCGGAAGAATTCTTTGAAGTTAAAAGATTTCGACCGAAATCTTTTCCAATCGAAATCGTTTTTAGACGAAATACATTTCGACCAAAATGTATTTCAGATGAATTCATTTCTTGTCTTCTTAGTATAAATACTTGTACATTTGATCTTTGTGAGGGGAGACTTCATTTGCAATATAAATATACTTTGGAGAGTTACACCTTTAATTATGTGTTTTCTGATTCTAACTCGTTTCTTGATTCTTGTATCGGTGTATTGAATCTGCTATGAATAACAGGAATTACAATTGTATCAGAGCTTTCGGTGCTCGGTTTTGGGAGATTCAAACAGATTCAAGAAAGTTTCAAAGTTTGTTAAAGTTTTCAACTTTTCAAGATTCAAAAGTCTTTAAATTGGATCGTTTTCAGTGCCATTTTTTAGTATTTAGCATGTACAACAGTGGAGATGGAGTTTGGAATGATTTTCGAGCCTTAATTTAACGTTTGGGAGTTGTAGGTCGGAATTTCACGGGTTTCAGTTTCATCGTCCGAAATCTCTGTTGAAGGAGTCGAAATCTCTTTTCGATCGAAATCATTTTCGATCAGAGTTTTTGATCGAAATCTCAAGTTTGGTCCGAAAAGTTTTGATCGAAATAGTTTCCGATCGAAAAGTCTTTGTCCGAAATTGTTTCCGGTCAAAATCTTGTATGTTATATATATTGGACATTTCGATCGAAAAAACATTTCACCACCATTCTCAGTTTCCGACTGATTGTTTGACTATTTTCACGAGTCCAAAGTTTCGAGCGAAATCCCGTGGTTGTGATGTCATTGAGTTTTCTCAAGTGTTTCCGATCATAGAGGTATGTTTTTCGTGACTCATAGAGGTATCTATGATAGATCCAAAGCCGTAGTTTAATTTTGTATTTGAATTGCCCGAAATCTCTGATGATTAGATCGAAAAGTCGTTTAAATGGAACGAAATCTCTTTCGGATGGAAATGAAGAGACACTAATCTTTCCGAAATGTGTTTTTGATCGAAAAGTATTTTCGATTGAAAAGTGTTTTTGTAACATGTTTTTGATCAAAAAGTTTTAAGTTTGAAAATTTTAATAAATCTGTGTTTTCGATCTAAAAATGGTGCGTTCAAGGGTTTTCAATCGAAAAGTTCAAAGTTGGAAGTTTTTCAGAATTTTAGAGTTTTTTGGTCGAAATGTAGTTTTTGATCATTGGAGTTTTCGATCAATATGTCATGAATTATGGTTTGATTTGTTCAGAGTTTTCAATCGAAATGTTTGGAGTTGTAAAATTTCAGAAATTTTCAAATGTTTCTAATACTTGATGTTTGTAAATTCATATATGAATCGGTTAAAGTTCGAGGCATAACATCTGTGCTTGCTTGACTTCATCAGATGTTTGCTTGACTTCATCAACATGAAAGTTAAGAGGATATGAGGAGATTGTCAGATTTTTGAATCAATCCATGATTCACACAGCAATATCTACTCAAGTTTCAGTATATGAAAATCATGTTCGAGAGTTCTAGAACAATGTTGTGTACCATCATGTCAACAAAGAGATATGGATAGAAAGCATAGTTGGAGGGAAAACAATCAAAATTACTGAGCCAGTGGCCAGGGAGGTGCTAAATTTCAGAGATTCACCGAATTTCCCATACAAAATGAGCTATACAAGAGTATCTGGGATTGTTATGACAATGGGATATGAAGGAGACTTTAAAAGAAGACATGTTACAAAGACAATGCTTGGTAAGCAATGGAGGTATATAGTTCATGTTCTTATTCATTGCATGAGTCCAAGAACAACAGCTTTTGATCAAATTGGTGAAGTTTTTAATCGTGCATTAGTCTGTCTAGCTACTCATCGAAGATTCAACTTTTCAAGAATGATCTTTGAGGCTATGCTAAGCAATTTCACTGGTCCAAGACAAAACTACAAATTCTTGATGTATCCCATATTTTTACAGATGATCATAAACACATTATTGCTTGGTTTACCTAATGATGGGATTGAGTTACCTTTGGAACAAATGCAAGAAGTCATTTTCAACAGTATGAACAACGTTAGGAAAAGAAGCAAGTTCAGTGGCACAGTAACACTCTGTAATAATCGTGGAAAGGCAGAATCAATCCAAGATCAACAAAACCTGAGCAAATCGAATGAAGCATGAACCAGAATGAAAACCGCCACATAATCGAGATGTAACATCAAACACCATGATTCCATTAATAAAACTTGTAATTACAATGACTAAGACTAGAGAGAATACAAGATTACTAAGATACCGAATCTGATTACAAAACATACAATGAGTAATCTCTACTTTACAAGTTCAAAACAACAAACTATATATAGAATAAAGATTTCTACCGAAATCTTCTGATCGAAAACGTTTTCGACTAAAAACGTTTTCGACCGAAAACCTTAAACTTGTACATTTAAGCCTAAAGTTTTTTCTATGGACTACTAGGTTCCAACAATCCCCCCTTGTCCATAGAACATCAAGTCTTCAGTTGTTTTCAGCTGTAGGCTTGGCTTCAACCTTCACTCTCTTTGATTCCAACTAAGCAAGTCTTTTCTTGATCACCTTTGCTTCATATCTCATTGAAAGGCACTTAGCAACAACCCTCATATACAGCTTAGCTTCAGTCTTGATCTTTGAACTCATGTCACATTGGATCGGGTTGTGATACAGAATCTTCAGATCTTCATCAGAAAAACTAAAGAGATCCATCGGATCAAAGACTCTAACCTCTGGCAAGTCATGTTGTGTGATCACAACTTCATGAGTTAAACTATCATACTCCCATCTTTTAAATGCCTTGATAAAGACTTCTTTTCTTGTTGGGATGTATATAGTAGTCACTATATCTGCAGGCTTGACAATGTACCTGAACTGCCTCTTACCATCTTTGTCTTTCTTCTTCAGTTTAAACATTTTGGCATCTGAGGCTTGAAGCTATCAAACTTACCCAAATCACATTGATTCCTTAAGTACTTCATTTTCAGCATAATTATTCTTTGACGGATTGATCAACTTCAAATGACTTAATTCTCTAATATCCCAAGTTGGCAATGTCTTCAGCTTACTACTACTATTAAAGTACTGAATATCACCTTCTCCCCTCTTAATCACATACATCTTTTTCTCTGCATCATACATCTAACTTAGAATCTCACCAGTCAAAGCTTTCTTTGGATTTCTGATCTTCTGTGTTATCTTTTCAATAATTGACGGTTGTTCTCAAACTTTCCACCATAGACTCTTATCTATACCAGTTGTCTTTGGAACTTCAGCAGTCTATTCTACTGCTTCAGGAACTTGAAATGATTCATGATCACTTACTAATCTGTCCATCTTGCGAATCACAGACCCATCGCCTTCCACATATGTTTGCTTCTGCTCATACTCATACTTTTCATAAACTTTATTCGGCATACCTTCATCACTTGACTCTTGTTCATTGGAACCACCACCAATATTACCAGTACCATCACTACTACTATCATCGTCATCAGAAGGCTTGTCATCATCTTTTCTTTCGCTAGTAATAACAACTTCCTCCTCTTCCTCCTTCTCTTTATCTTCCACTTTCTCTTTCTCTGTGTCGTCAGTAATCTCCATTCCTTCACTTTGATTATTAAGTAAAACATCCACATCAAACATGTCTTGTGATCCATACATTGTTGCTTCATTTATCGGTGAACTAATAGGTTCTGTTGTAACAGGGATTTCTTGATTTTCAACATTTGTTGTTGGGGTGACATTCTCAGTAGTATTTTGAAGAACAAGATGATTTATCAAGTCTTGTACCATTCCTTTCAGTTGATCAATCTGTTGTTGTTGCTGATTAATAACACCTTGCTGGCGACTGCTTTCTGCTCTCAGTTCTCTTATTTCTCTTGAGTTAGCAGCTTCTCTACTTTTAAGATTTGCAATCTGAGTCTCACAACATTTGTAGTTTCTCTTGTTGCATAGTTTAAGAATTCTTCATCAACAAGATTGTAATCTTTTGAAGGCTTATACTTTCGCTTCTCAGGAAGTACCTTTTCTTTGCCTTTGCCTTTATCTGTTGTATCTCTTCTAGCCATTTGTCTTAAGTCTTTTGCTTTCGGGAATTTTAAACATAATACCTTTAGACGGAGGAAGTCTAGAAGGCACGTCTTTTCAGTTTCTACTTCTTTCCGTTTCTTTGTTGGTGGTGTTTCAGTTGCTTGTACTTCTGGAGTTTGCACATTTTCATCAATCAAATGATCTTCATTCTGAACCTCTGTCTCTACATTCTGTGGTTCAGCCGGTTTGTTGACAGTTTCAATCACTTCATCAATTTATTGTTCAACATTTTCAGGCTCTTCTAGATTGGCTTGTTGATTAACCTCTAAATTTTGATTAGCCTGTTCAGCATTTCCAGCATCATTGTTATTGTTATCATTTCCATCGTCACAATCATCACCATCATTACCATCATCTTCATCTTCAACATTCTCTACATCACTATCCATTATATCATCAACTTCATCCATCTATATTGAAGTCTGGATCTAGATATTCTACAATCATATTTAGAAACAACGGTGTTACGATGCCACTGAACTTGCTTCTTTTCCTAACGTTGTTCAAACTACTAAAAATGACTTCTTGCATTTGTTCCAAAGGTAACTCAATCCCATCATTAGGTAAATCAGGCAATAATGTGTTTAAGATCAAATGTACAAGTATTTATACTAAAAAGACAAGAAATGAATTCGTCCGAAATACATTTCGGTCAAAATGTATTTCGTCCGAAAATGATTTCGATTGGAAAATATTTCGGTCAAAATATTTTAACTTCAAAGAATTCTTCCGACTTCAGACTGTTTTATATGCGATGGCCTACAATTAGTTCCAACAATATCCCCCTAGGTCATTGCATATCAAAACACGGGAATTCTGCCAAGCCTTATACACTTTGCATCATCAAAGTTAGATCTTGGACTTGAAGCTTTAACTCTCCAAACTTGTCATGGTTTAGCTTTGACCTGCCAATCTCGTTTTGGTTTTGAGGTCCAAAACATCTTCAAACAATTAAAAACTTTAACAACCTTTTCTTGAACCTTTCTCTAAGGTTGAGAAACAACCTTCTGTTTGGGAGACTTGTGTTTCTTGATACAACAATCTCTTGATAAATGACCCTGCTTTCCACAGCTGAAACATTTCTTTAAAGCAGGACATGTTCTTTGATAAGGCCCCTTTAGAGATGCTGATTTGTCTTTAGACTTCTGTTCTTCAACTTTTGACTTTTCTACTCCCTCTTTAACGAACATGAGCAGAGCATATTTATTCGAAATGAACGGGATGGCATTAGCATTGAGTGAACTATCTTTCTTGAACCCTAAGCCACCCTTATTGTCAAAATAATCCACACATTCTTGAGTTTCTTTAGATTTGTCACTGACACAATCATCATAAAAAACAAGATCACTTGGAATCTTCGATTCAACTTCCTTTACTTCAGAATTTCTCATTGGCTCTAACGAAGGATAAACATTTGGCACAAATGGCTCTAGAATGTATGGTTGAGCCATCTGTGAATAAAATCCATTTGTAGTAAATGGAGGAGGAACACTTTTGTATCCACTCTCGCTATTCATTTTATCATTAACTTGAGCCTCAATGTTTTCACCAGTGCTTTTACATCCAAGCCTAGACTTTACTTTGTCATGTATTTGAGCTTCAATGATCCCACTAGCAACTTTCCCTGAAATGTTTATTTTATCAACTTTAATTGCTGTATTGGTAACTTTTTCCATCTTTTCAGTTATCAATTTCTTTTCTGTTTCTCTTTCAGCAATCAACAGTTGAATTTCATAATTCTTTCTCTTTAACTGAAGCTTCACATGAGAATTTTCTTTGACACACTCATCAATCTTTCTTTTATACTCTTTCTCACGATCTTTTAGAATCTTGTTTGTAGTATGTGCATGATTCAATGCATCCATCATAAGTTTATTTCGTTTCTTGTAATCGGTAATTTTCTCAAAACACTCCATAGAACACATGTTTTCATTGAGCACTTCAGAATATGCTTTAAGTTCATGTGATTCTTTCACTACTTTAGCGACCAAATCGGATTCTATACGTTTACAATTTCCTTGAAAATCATAACCATATCCACCTTTGATCACTATTTTGTTCTAGTCCGCTTTGAGCGCATACATCTGTAGCTTTGTACATAAATCCTCTAATGAATTAAACTTTAATCCATTATTTCTGATGTTATGTTTATAAATCTCCCATTCCTATGGTTGAGCGTTGCGAAATTTATCCATGACTTCTGATTTTTCATATTCAATATCAACATCCTTTAGATCATTTATCAACTCTACATATCTATGATATTGTTCAGTCAAAGATTCTCCTTCTGCGCATGCAAAGACTTGATATTTTTTCTTTAGTTGATCTTGTCTTGCTTTTCCTTTCACATTTTCCTTAAAAAGATCTGGATGAAATACCCAATCCATTTACAAACACCTTATTCACACCTCCTTCGTCAGCCATTGAGAATTCCTTCATTTTTTTATATTTTTGTAATTACCTCATTTTTTCATAATCAGGGGCAAACATAGCTCCAAACATCCTCCAAAATTTTCTACCAAAAAATTATTTTTTTTAACTTAGGCGTACTTTTCGATTGATAACTTTTTCGGACAAAAGATTTCTACCAAAAACTTTGTACTTATGAAAATTTAAATTTTTATTTTCTTTGTTCAAACTGATATCATTAAGACATGTTCCAAAATTTTAATGCTTTCAAATAGGAACAACACAAAAAAAAAATTTATACTTCATACAAAATACTTATAAACACACCCATATTTTCAGAAAAACCAGCCTTTTCACATTTTGATAAACTGAATTGACATAGGATCATAAATGCACACTGTCTTAATCACACTTCATATCAAGTCAGGATCCACTTAGTTCAACATTGATTGCTAGTATATTTATCCACATAAACTCATGCATCGTGTTTTAGCAAATACTGTGTGACGTTTAAGGTTAGATTAATCAATACAACGTGTACCCCACAATCGAGATGGAATGAACTGAGAATCAACAAAAAATTTCACCAGCATGAAGGTAGCGTTCTTAGCACAGAAAAATAATCCAAGTGGATTTGATTGGAAGTATATTGATTCAGAATCATTTTGATTCATAGTCTTGGTTTCTGAGATAGTCCAGAATCATATTGATTCAAATGAGATGTGGAGAGTATATACGAATAGTCATGAATGATTCGGGTATGCGGATATCCGTACGATATTGGATATGTCAATTGAAATCACGAATGATTCAATGGGCTAAACAGACTAATTTCCTTGCTTTCATCCGAGATTTCCACTAGAATTGATGTGTTGCAAAGCACACCTCCGTTTCCCTTGTATTTCATAGTGTTTCCATATAGTTTTTGAGTCGTTTCGAGTCATTTATAGCTTGTACGTAGTTATGTTATGTTTTGTAGGTATTTGGGAAGAATTGGAGCTTAAACGATCAAGAAACGAGCACACGAGATGGAAACGGCAAAAGTCAGGAAAGAGTCCAAACTTCACAAGGGCATATCTCGGGCTACAAATTGAGTTACGGGGCCCAAACTTCACCAAGGCATATCTCGGGCTACAAAATGAGTTACGAGGCCCATAAAGTGTCCAAACTTCACAAGGGGTATTTCGATGAGGGGAGTCCAAAAATTAGGATAGTTTTTGTGCCACGTGAACACTGGGGACTAATCTTGCACGCCACACGAAGCAACAGGATCCAGGAAATCGTGCGCTACTCTTTTGTCTTTGGCGGTACGCGGGGGGATGGCCATTCGGGCTTCGTGGTACGCGAGAAACCCCAGAAATGAGGTTTTTAACCTAATTTGATGTTTTAATAGTTTAGACTCCTCCCATGTGTTAAATAATCGATTCCCAGCCATTTCTAGACAGAAAAGAGGCGATTTTGAGATTGGAAGAAGCAACGACAGCAAAATATTGGAGCTTTATAAATCGGGTTGGTTAATTCTTGCTCGTAGGGTTACGATCTTTGGTTTCTTGTTTACTTTGGTTTGTGTTGGATTATGTTTGAGACTTGTGAGATTTGTTTTCTGAGTTTGAACATGTATCTTGGCTAGACTATAGTAGCTATCTAGGTTTTCGATGATTGTTTGATTTATTCGTCGATTTCTTTCGGTTTATGTTGGATTGTGATGGATTGATGGTAAAGTAAAGAACTTGGATTCATTTAGTATGATGTCTTACATGTTTAATTTGGATTTACAATTGATTTGTGTTTCACATGTGTCTTCTTGAATGTCTTTCAAATATTAGATGCATGTTAGGTTACCTACTTTGTGTTTGTAACTAGTTTGTGGATAATTGATTTCATCGTCCATAGAAACGCATATTGAGAGTATCTTAGGGTTGAATGTTCTTCCTGCTTCAATAGCTGAGATGTGAGAAGTTGTCGGGTATTCCTTGGTGTTAGGGTTCTTAGGTAGATTGCTCTAAAAGGTGGGTTTCCTAGGGTTTCTTAGCAGCTTTGATATTCCGTGTCGTACTGAGAGTTTCCATGTTACCCTGTATGTCTTAGGGCGTAGAGAGATATTGAGACTGAGAGGTAGTTTATCTTTAGGGTACTTTAGTATCGTTGGAAATAGCTGAGAGGTGATCCAACCAACCGGTGAGTTTACACGTTCTTTAAGGTTTCCTATTCGGTCACACCTGGAGAATGATCTGGGATCCTTAGGTTATCTTAGGGTTTCGTATTCAAAGATCCCGGTTCCATCGTAACTGTCATAGCCGAGAGAAGTTCATGTTTGTCAAACAGGATTCGTTACCTAGATAGTGCTTTCTCCTTTATTGATTTCATCCGTTTCGTCTGTCAGATAGTTGGTGTCGATAGTTAGGAGTTCATTAGTTATAGTTCATAACACAAATTCCCCCCAAATACATTTCAGTTTATTTAGTTGAGTCAGAGTCTAGATAGAGTTGTCGCTAGTGTGTCGTGGATTCGATATCCGGGCTTCATTTGACTTTGCTACATTGTTCGGTATACTTGCTAGTTGTGTGGTCTTGTATTAGGTTGAGTCTAGATTTATAAATTTAAAGCTAGAGTGTCTAGGTTAGGTTTTATAGTTAGTTTTTATAGACCGTCCGACACACATCAAGTTTTTGGCGTCGTTGCCGGGGATACTTAGGCGATAGCATATCTAACTTTGATTGAACTTAAGTGATTATTTGGTGTTATTTGTGTCTTGAGTCGTAGAGTGTCTAGTGTCCATGTCTTTTCTTTGTTTTTAGTGAGTCCTTGTAAATATTTGCTTAGCTTAGTATTTTTCTTATTTATTTTATTATTTTTAATTATTTCTATCTGGTGCCAGTGATCCTTTTTGTTTGAGTGTCCTTTGCAGGGATTGATATGGAGCGTTATTATGGGAACAACTACCAAGGACGTTATTATGCTCAAGAGGATCAGTACGGGAATGTGTGGTGCGAGGTTTGTGGAGGTCCCCATTACACTCAGAATTGCCCTAATTCATCGGGGTACTCCATAGACTATTATGGTGATCAGTATCCGCAACCACAACCCTATGAGGGATATAGAACTCAAAAGGAGTTGAATTCATGGTGCAAAGAAGCAAATTAGCAGTATGAGCAGGAGATCCAGGAAATAATCCCTCGCATTGCAGCATAACAGGAGACGAATATAGAGCGTGTGGTTTATGATCATGAAGGGAACGAAATTGGAATTGAAACTGCATCGGGAGAGCTGATTTGGAAAACCCCATCACTGGAGACTATAATGGACGACGTGCAAATCACAGTGATAGAAGGTGAAGCACAAGTCCCACCTCAGGTAAGTCTTCTACTCTTGATCCCAGTAGTGACGAAGGTTATACCGATTCTTTGCAAGATCACACAGCTTCTTGTGATACTTTACACTTGTTTTGTGAGAATGAATCGGTGCAAGTAATACAGGTGAAGATACAATTAAGGAGGAGCAGAGGAAGGTGCAAGAAATCATGAACACTCAATGGCACTTGATAGGTAAAGCCGAGCAACTGCACTTTCTGGAAGAAAATGGGAGGCTAATGAATGAGCTAGAAAATCTAAGGCTAGCAAAAGAAGAAGCAGCTCTAGAACCGGAGACGTTAACGGAAGAGGTGCAACTTACGAGTCCACAATACTCTACACCAGTCCCACCTTCGGTTTATACACCACGGAGTTGCGGGCCAGAGCCCTTCGAGGATGACTTCTTCAGCGATGATGATGAAGCAGCAGAAGAAGAATCATGGGATGATACTGTGGGTGATGGTCCAGGTAAGTATTTGGAACCCGATTTGATTGAATATAATGGTGATAATCTTGAGCCATTTAATTTCCCGGGTGACGAGCTTGACTCGTTTAATGCACTTGATACTTTACGCTTGCTCTTTGAGAATAATTTGATGCAGGATTTAGAGAGCGAAGACGAGTGCATCAAAGAGGGTCTACTAGATTTGGATGAGAAAGAGGAGGAGTTAGAAAAAGAAGAGCAGGTCCCATCCTGGGAAGATGAGTTCGGTGATGAGTTAGTGGATCTGCTAACTCCTAGTGAAGAAAGTTTTGACCCACTTGGCGATCTGAAATTACTTGAAGATCTGCTGTATCAAGAGCCAAGTGTGGGGATGAAAAAAGAGGTGCAAGTGCAGGAGGTTATCAACGAACCACAAATGGAGTTTGTGTCGGACCCACCACATTGCACCCGAGAGAAAGAGCAGCAAGAGCCCGTGGAGGTAGTAAATGGTGGATCGCTACCCAAATCAGTACGACCACGTGACAGGGCACAGAGACGCATGGACCGTCATGTTTTGAGGGTCCGGGGGTGGTCACATAAGGACCATAGAATGCAGTATACTGGAGATGACCGGTCACCACATTACATGCCACGTATCAGGTTTGGTCCAGGTAAGTTTAAATATTGGTGAACCGGCCCGTTTAGATTTTTCAAAACCCATTTAAGGTCTGCCATCAATGTGTGTCAAATTGGTGGTAGACCAATTACACTAAACGGGCCGGACGGGGGCGGCATAAAGCAGAAGCCTCTTGATTAGGCTTGTTTATCGGGTTTGACCCGAGTGTATTGTTTGTATAAGTTTTGGTTTTTATTTTGAGTCTGTTTGATACTGTTTTGGGTTTGTTGTGAGTTTAATGTTGCAGGTATAGATCACAACGTCCGTACTCAATCTCCATTCGGGCGAGGTCGATTCAAATCTTATATTCATGTAAAGGGAACCCAGTAGAGTGTTTGTGCAAACCGCGAAGGGAATGTTATACGGTTAGACCAGTGGAAGAACGAAGCTGCACAGAATCATTGCATACATTACCAGCTAAGTTGTTTCCACTTTATTATTTTTGTCTATTTTTGAGTCTTTAATTTTATTTTTTTTTTTGTTTCTTGGTTCACATTAAGGACAATGTGTCGTTAAAGTATGGGAATGGGAAACTTCTTGAGTCTAGTTTGTTTAGGTTTGTTTTTCTTTTATAAAAAGTCAAAAATAAAAAAAAATTAAGAAATTTTCAAAAAAATGTCCTTTGAATTAGAGCTTTTGCAAAATAAATGAAAGATGATAGATATAACTGGGAATGCTTGTGTGTTTAAATGAAAATAATGATAGAAAACGCATATAATCTGTGATGTTTTGGTAGACCCAGCCCAATTGAAAGCTTAAATATCATGTGCGTGTTGATTAGGATAATTAATTGAATTAAATCCTGAAATCTTATGGGTAATCATCTTGGGGTGTCGGTAACGCTGAAACTGTCAACATAGGGTGATAGATACCACGTTAAGCTAGAATTTAGAGGTTTTTGAAATTTCTTGGCACACCACTCTCTTTTTATGAAAATAAATCCGAGTTTGGTGGCCCCTGCATCCATAATTCCATCTAATAATGAGTATAATTAATCGATTGAAAGCTTGAGTTTTGACCTACGTGTTACCCTCCGGGATCGCGACTTGGTTGATACACCCATGGGTTGGGACTTAAGTGATCAATGTTTTGGATAAATAAGATTGATTTATGTGTTTCCCATGGGGATAGTGACTCTGTGGATACACCTCTAAGTTGATTTCTTATGTGCTTAATTGATAAACTGCATCATATGTGCTACCTTCTGGGATGGTGACCTGGGAGATGCACCACTAGGTGAGGATGATTCATACATTTGATTGTGCTCATTGACATTTCATTCCATATTTCATCTTAATTTCTAAAACCTGTAAATCTTAGTTTAACGTGGTGAGAGAAATCTATACGGTTTAACCCGTGCCTAAACATGACCGTGAGACGGGATTAGGTGGAACTGTAGCTCTTAAGTGTGAGTTCCATAGATAGATTGATATGCTTGGAAATGTAGAATGTAGAACACAAACGGGGGCTTGATAGTTGGTGTTGGGTTTAATCGGATCGAAATATCATTTGTTGCATTTTAATGCGTGATTATATCTATGCTATTGAATTAATAAGATTGTTAAAGTATGCGTTCCAGTTGTGATTCCATTGCAGAGATCTTTTTCGAGGACGAAAAAAGGTTAAGTGTGGGGATGTTTAATTTGTTGCAAAGCACACCTCCGTTTCCCTTGTATTTCGTAGCATTTTCGTATAGTTTTAAAGTCGTTTCGAGTCATTTATAGCTTGTACTTAGTTATGTTATGTTTTGTTGTATTTGGGAAGAATTGGAGCTTGAACGATCAAGAACCATGAAGAAACGAGCACACGAGCACACGGGATGGAAACGACAAAAGTCAGGAAAGAGTCCAAACTTCACAAGGGCATATCTCGGGCTACAAAATGAGTTACGGGGCTCATAATATATGGATTTGGGGTATTTCAACAAGGGGAATCCAAAAATCAGGATAGTTTTTGCGCCACGTGATGAAACAGGATCTAGGAAATCGTGCGTGACTCTTTTGTCTTTGGCGGTACACGAGGGGATGGCCATTCGGGCTTCGCGGTACGCGAGAAACCCCATAAATGAGTTTTTTAACCTAATTTGATGTTTTAATAGTTTAGACTCCTCCCATGTGTTAAATAATCGATTCCCAGCCGTTTCAAGACAGAAAAGAGGCGATTTTGAGAGAGGAAGAAGCAACGAGAGCAACAGATTGGAGCTTTATAAATCGGGTTGGTTAATGCTTGCTCGTAGGGTTACGAACTTTGGTTTCTTGTTTACTTTGGTTTGTGTTGGATTATGTTTGAGACTTGTGAGATTTGTTTTCTGAGTTTGAACATGTATCTTGGCTAGACTATAGTAGCTATCTAGGTTTTCGATGATTGTTTGATTTATTCGTCGATTTCTTTCGTTTTATGTTGGATTGTGATGGATTGATGGTAAAGTAAAGAACTTGGATTCATTTAGTATGATGTCTTACATGTTTAATTTGGATTTGCAATTGATTTGTGTTTCACATGTGTCTTCTTGAATGTCTTTCAAATATTAGATGCATGTTAGGTTACCTACTTTGTGTTTGTAACTAGTTTGTGGATAATTGATTTCATCGTCCATAGAAACACATATTGAGAGTATCTTAGGGTTGAATGTTCTTCCTGCTTCAATAGCTGAGATGTGAGAAGTTGTCGGGTATTCCTTGGTGTTAGGGTTCTTAGGTAGATTGCTCTAAAAGGTGGGTTTCCTAGTGTTTCTTAGCAGCTTTGATATTCCGTGTCGTACTGAGAGTTTCCATGTTACCCTGTATGTCTTAGGGCGTAGAGAGATATTGAGACTGAGAGGTAGTTTATCTTTAGGGTACTTTAGTATCGTTGGAAATAGCTGAGAGGTGATCCAACCAACCGGTGAGTTTACACGTTCTTTAAGGTTTCCTATTCGGTCACACCTGGAGAATGATCTGGGATCCTTAGGTTATCTTAGGGTTTCGTATTCAAAGATCCCGGTTCCATCGTAACTGTCATAGCCGAGAGAAGTTCATGTTTGTCAAACAGGATTCGTTACCTAGATATTGCTTTCTCCTTTATTGATTTCATCCGTTTCGTCTGTCAGATAGTTGGTGTCGATAGTTAGGAGTTCATTAGTTATAGTTCATAACACAAATTCCCCCCAAATACATTTCAGTTTATTTAGTTGAGTCAGAGTCTAGATAGAGTTGTCGCTAGTGTGTCGTGGGTTCGATATCCGGGCATCATTTGACTTTGCTACATTGGTCGGTACACTTGCCAGTTGTGTGGTCTAGTATTAGGTTGAGTCTAGATTTATAAATTTAAAGCTAGAGTGTCTAGGTTAGGTTTTATAGATAGTTTTTATAGACCGTCCGGCACACATCAAGAACCATCAGCTGTATAAAGGTGTTTAACTCTAAGTTATATATTTGACGGATATAGTCAATAGACAAACAAATTGTGCTAAGAACTCATCAAGATCCTGGTCTCATGGTATGATTAGATTCACTCTACATTCGAATGATGAAATTACCGATATTCGATGTGGGTAAAACACGGAGATTGCAATTTAGTTAATCACACAAGTATCGCCTAGTTTATACATGCAGAGCCTACCGACATATCAATAATCGTAACCAATGTCACCATCATATCCAATTCATGCGTAAGCTCAATTTACAAATATACTATCATTTCCTATTTGCAAGTCAATCAGTCACATCATTTTCACAGTTAATCAACAAATTACACAAATTTTAAAACACAATATATGCATATTTTCACATTTGTTTTATTCTCCCCCTAAAATTGTGACGCAAATTATTCATTTTTTGACAAAACAAACAAACACACACATCAACACTTTTAAACAATAAAAGAAAATATTTTTGAGGAACAATATAGTCTTGTAACATTTCGGATTTTAGTATGCCTATTTCAGTTCAATGTAATGCAATTTCAAGTTCTATACTCGTGCAATGTCTCAATATTTTTCCCGCGGTAAATAAAATGCAATGATCCTATACAAGTTCGCAAGTTTTACTCGATTATATGCACATAAACGCTATACAAGAAACTATTTGGTACAAACCTGAAAAGTCAAGGACTAAAATTGAAAAACATCAAGAAACCCTAGTTAGCACGGTCGTGCTTCGTTCTAGCACGGTCGCGCCAAGTGCTTTGGCACGGTCGCGCGACCTGCTCTGGAACGATCGCGCCCGGTGCCTAGGCACGGTCGCGCCTCTCCTTGGCACGGTCGCGCCTGCGTAACAGAAAAACGTAAATGCAGATTAATCACCCGATCGTTCGAATCCGAAACCGTTATACGTTTCTTTTCCCCTTAACAATTGTATTACCACTTTTCAAATCCCAAACGCCTCAGTATTCATTTGCAAGAAAACTCTCTCAAGCAAATTTCAAGAAAGAAACTCTCTCAAGCTTTTCGACCCAAATTCTCCCAACTCAGTAGCAGAATCGCGATATCAAACCATCTCTGAAGCTTCCGGACTGTCTGGATTGACCGGAGTTGCAGTAAAGATCGTCGGAACTCGAGCCGTCGTCGCCGGAGCTTCCTTCCAACCGTTCTCTATAAATTCGTTTCGTTTCAGGGTAAATATAATCGTCTTCTCATTCATTTCAGTATCATTATCAAAAGCCCTCATCCAATT
Source organism: Smallanthus sonchifolius (assembly GCA_023525975.1). Classification (NCBI taxonomy): domain Eukaryota; kingdom Viridiplantae; phylum Streptophyta; class Magnoliopsida; order Asterales; family Asteraceae; genus Smallanthus; species Smallanthus sonchifolius. Next base: position 53,092,749 of record CM042033.1, on the reverse strand, counting down.
TGGGCTTCCACAATAGAAATCGACCAGAATCAGAAACCATGTTTCCAATAAAAATGATTTAATCGAACCCATACTTAAACCCGATTTCCATACAATTAAGGTATATGAAAAGAAACGTAATAACCTATTAATCAAAAGCCCTAACAATTCCAGTGTTTAAAATACAAGAAATTCTCGATTCGTGTCTGATTTAGATTAGACACGGTCGCGCTAATCATCTAGCGCGGCCGTGCCTCGTTTAGCGCAGTCGTGTCGACTAGAAGCGCGGTCGTGTCATCCGTCCAGACCTTGTCATGCCCTTTGGGCTAGTCTCTGTTGTGTCTAAAAATCATAGACACGACCGTGCCGGGCTAAGGCACGGTCGTGCCTGATGACTTGTCCAGATTGTGCTCCTGATTGATCAACCCGGTCGCGCCCCGACTAGCGCGGTCGCGCCCGTGGCTTGAGCACGATCGTGCCCTTCCGAGGCACGGTCGTGCTAGACTCAGAATTTTTTTACAGAATTATAATTTTTATATTTTAATCAGTAAATGTTTCAGATTTTATAAAAATGTGTTTTCTGTATTTAAAAATAGATTAAAATTTTAATCTTGGCATAAATGTAATTTATTGAAAAGTTTATAAAAATTAAATTTATATTTATCATCTTATACTTAAATGATATTTTAAATAATTAAGTTACAAGATTTATAAATAATGATGACTTATTTACTTTACATTTTAAATCAAAATCGTTTTATTTATTTATACTTAATTACAATTAATATTGACATTATTTCATAAACTATAGTTATACACTTATTTATTTAATTCAAACCTAATTAAATTGTTTCAAACATATTTTACCTCAAACTTTATATATTTTATTCAATCCTTTTTAAATACAAACCAATGGTTTTATATACAAATCCAACTTTCATTTTTAAACTTTATACATCTATGTGATTCAATGCATATTACTATTTAGGTTAAAGTGTGCTTTTCAAGGATCTTTTTTGCTATCTATATTCCTTGTTAGCTTCACTTCCATACCAAGTGAGTATTACATAGCCCCTTTTTACTCTTTTACACTTTTGGGGTGGAACATGAACTCTATACTCATTACACATTACACAATTACATTTACACAAACAACACAAGTGCAAAAATCCTATTTACATACATGTGTGCAAAAATTTGAGCTTTGTGCCCGAGTGCTAGGTGTGTTTAACCTTTGTATGCTCTTATGTGCAATCATTAACTATACAAGCCGACGGTTTTCAATGATGGATCTATTGAGTCTGACAAACCCACCCATGGTACGCGGTGATTGAAACCGACAACACATTTGTTTTGCATGCTAGTTACAAGGTTTGATTGTACATTTGGTTACACAATAGTTACTCCCCATGAACGCCTTATTTATCATGTCATGTAAAGGATTTGTTTTCAACTATATGCTATCTATATACAACTGTGTTATACTCACCAACTTTTTAGTTGACTTTATTTTATTCATGTTTCAGGCCCCAATATGTGAGATTGATTCAAGACGTGTTCAACATAGGATTTGGACTTAGCAAAATAAATCAAGATTTTATGAATTGTTTATGTTTCTTGTTTGAATTTGATCTTGTACTTGGATTTATTGTAATGCAAATTTGACTTTAATATATTTCAATTTAGTCAACCATGTGCTATGAACAGTCTTACATGTCCCGCCCCGATGATTCCGCCATCGGTCGGGGTGTGACAGATTGGTATCAGAGCCTTGGTTATAGGGATTTAGGTTATTAGACATCTTGACCTAGACTATAACTTTAGGACACCCACTTATGTTATGCTTCATGATTTTGTGCTATGTGCTACATGCTTACCATGATTAATTATTATTATATTTGCTACCTTCTTTGTTAGAAATGCATGACTTATTAGGATATTCTTAAATAATAATTAAATAAATAACATCCTTTCCTATGGCCTAAACCTCTTATTATTCTTATCTTCTTTTTCTATCTTTATCCTTTCTAAGCATGTGGAAAATTCTTGAAGCAAAAATCTTTAAATAAAATTTTTATTTCTTCGTTGAGGTTTTTAAACTTGTTAAAATTATTTGAGGACACGTGCAATCTGGAAGGGTGACACCTGTATTTTGGGTTTTCTGTCTAGGAAAGCATTTCGCATAAATCCCAATCAACCGAGGGACCCGTATGCTTTCCTGGGAACTCCCGAGATGAGTGTTTACCTATAGGCTAAAGCATGTCTCCTTGAAAATTATATGAGTTTAAATTAACCTTAATATGCCTTAGTATTCAAGTGAATTTTTGTCACTTTTGAGTACAATCCAAACTATGATTATCTATCTTTTATTTTGTTATCTCATTCTATTAAATCCTAGCAATTCTCATAAGTTCTTACAACCTTTCTTGTCTTGTGAAAATCTGTAGAATGCCTCCTCGTCGTGCTCCCGCCGCTAACGCCAACTCCGACATTGCTGCTATTCTTACTCAATTGGTGACACAACTCACCCAAGCCAATGGTGCCACTAATGGCAATGGAAGCAATAGTGGTAATAATGGTGGTAATGGTGGAAATGGTGGTAATCCATCCCAATGCACCTTCAAGCACTTCAATTCGTGCAATCCCCTAAAGTTTTATGGAACCGAAGGAGCTACCGGACTCCTCCAATGGTTCGAAAGTATTGAGAATACCTTTCTCAATAGTGACTGTCCCGACAACCTCCGTGTTCGTCATGCTACTAGTGTCCTTCAAAAGCGGGCACTTACATGGTGGAATGGGGAGAAAAGGAATAGGGGTGTTGATGTAGCTATGGCCTTACCTTGGGATGAGGTCAAAAGGCTTATGACCGAGGAGTTCTGTCCTCGCAATGAAGTGAAGAAGTTAGAGGCCAAATTTTGGGATCTTGCCCAAGATAGTGGGGAACACTTGGCTTACACAACTCGGTTCCATGAATTGAGTCTTCTTGTGCCCCACATGGTCACTCCATTATCTCGTTGCATCGAAAAGTACATTGGTGGGCTACCAAGACAAATTCAAGATACTGTCTTAGGTAGAAATCCTGCTACTTTGGAAGATGCCATCCGCCTGTCTGCTACCCTAACCGATAATCATGTTAAAGCTGGAACTCTTACCAAAAAGGGTTCTAAGAAAGTTGCTGAAACCGTAACCCCTCCTAACCACACCAAAGAAGCTACAACCGAGCCCTCTCGCAACACTAGAAAGAGGAAGGTTAGAAATTTTGCTGTGGTTACTCCTGCTGTTCCCGTGAACCAAGCTGCACCTATGGTTCAAGCACCAGTCAAAAAGCCATATGGTGGAATTTACCCACTTTGTGCCACCTGCAACTATCATCATCCCCAAAACATCCCATGTCGCCTTTGTACTTATTGTGGGAGATATGGTCATACGGTTAATGTTTGTAGGACCAAAGCCCTTACGGGCCAAGTCAACCCTCCAAACCAAACCGTACCTCAAGTGGCTAATCAAGGTGCTCCCGCCATTGCTAATGGGCGTGCTTGTTATGAGTGTGGTGACCCGAATCATTTTCGTAATCTATGTCCAAGGCTCGCAAATACTAGACAAGGTGGAGCTCGTGGGCGTGCTTTCAACATTAACGCCAACGAAGCTCAAGCCAACAACGACGTGGTTAATGGTACGTTCCTTGTTAATAGTCAATATGCCTCCATTTTGTTCGATACCGGTGCCGATAAAAGTTTTGTGTCACTTAATTTTGAGCCTTTACTTGCAAAGACACGATCCCAATTAGAGAAAACCTTCACCGTTGAAATAGCAAATGGTGACTCCCTTACAATTGGGTCTATTATCTATGATTGCTCTTTAGAACTTAATGATCATGCATTCCCAATCAACCTTATTCCAATGCCACTAGGAAGCTTTGACATTATCATAGGTATGGATTGGCTATCAAATCATCATGCCGAAGTTATTTGCTTTGAAAAGTGCATCCGAATTCCGCTACCTTCGGGAGAAACCTTAAGGGTTTTTTGTGAAAAGCCTTGCAAGGGTCTTAAATTGATGTCTTGTACTACTGCTCAAAAGTACTTGCGAAAGAAGTACATCACCTTCCTAGCTCATATTGTTCAAAAGGATGTCAAGGAGAAGAGTATCCAAGACATTCCCATTATTCGAGATTTTCCCGAAGTGTTTCCTAAAGATTTATCCGGTCTTCCTCCCGTTCGTCAAGTCGAGTTCCGTATTGATCTCATGCCCGGAGCTAACCCTGTTGCTAGAGCTCCTTATCGTCTTGCACCTTCCGAAATGCAAGAGCTCGCAAGTCAACTTCAAGAACTCTCCGATAAAGGGTTCATTCGCCCGAGTCATTCACCGTGGGGTGCACCCGTCTTATTTGTAAAGAAGAAGGATGGATCATTTCGCATGTGTATTGACTATCGCGAACTCAATAAGCTTACTATCAAGAATCGCTATCCTTTGCCTAGAATCGATGATCTCTTTGATCAACTTCAAGGTTCTACGTGTTTCTCGAAGATTGATCTTCGATCTGGTTATCATCAGCTCCGTGTTCAAGAAGATGACATTCCTAAGACTGCTTTCCGAACAAGGTATGGTCATTACGAGTTCATGGTTATGCCTTTTGGATTAACCAATGCACCCGCAGTTTTCATGGACCTCATGAATCGTGTGTGCAAACCGTACCTTGATAAATTCGTGATCGTTTTCATTGACGATATCTTAATCTATTCCAAGACTAAAGCCGACCATGAAGAACACCTTAGATTGGTTTTGGACCTTTTAAAGAAAGAACAACTATATGCCAAGTTCTCCAAATGTGAATTTTGGTTAAAAGAAGTTCAATTTCTTGGTCACATCGTCAACGACAAGGGTATTCATGTTGATCCTGCTAAGATTGAAACGGTTAAGAATTGGAATGCCCCGAAGACTCCTACCGAAGTTCGTTCGTTCCTTGGTCTTGCGGGTTATTATCGTCGTTTCATCTCAAACTTCTCAAAGATTGTTGTCCCTCTTACCGCCTTGACCCATAAGGGTAAAGCTTATGAATGGGGACCGAAGCAAGAAGAAGCTTTCCAAACTCTTAAGCATAAGTTGTGCAATGCTCCCATTTTGACTCTCCCCGATGGAAATGATGATCTAGTTGTCTATTGTGATGCTTCTAACCAAGGTCTTGGTTGTGTCCTCATGCAACGAGGCAAAGTGATCGCTTATGCATCAAGACAACTCAAAATTCATGAAAAGAATTATACGACGCACGATCTCGAGTTAGGTGCGGTCGTATTCGCGTTAAAGATTTGGAGACATTACCTATACGGCACGAAATGTGTGGTATTCACCGACCACAAAAGTCTTCAACATATCTTCAACCAAAAAGAACTCAATATGAGGCAACGACGTTGGGTCGAACTCCTTAACGACTACGACTGCGAGATTCGTTACCATCCCAGCAAAGAGAATGTTGTAGCCGATGCCTTGAGTCGAAAGGACCATGTTATGCTTCATTGTGCCCGTATTCAATCCGATATTCAAACCCGTATCCTGGAAGCTCAACACGTCTCGGTTACCGAGGGTAACATGTATGAAGAAATGTCGTGTGGTGTTGAACTTCTTCTTGAATCTAAACCCAATGGCTTACTATATTACTTGAACCGTATTTGGGTTCCCGATCGCGATGATCTCCGTGCAATTCTCATGAATGAGGCTCATAAGACTCGTTATTCTATTCATCCTGGTGCGGATAAAATGTACCAAGATCTTCGTCAGCTTTATTGGTGGCCCGGTATGAAGAAGGACATTGCTCTTTATGTTGCCAAATGCTTAACTTGCTCCAAAGTCAAAGCCAAACATCAGCGTCCTTCTGGTTTACTCGAACAACCAGAAATTCCCGTGTGGAAATGGGAGAATTTAGCTATGGATTTCATTACCAAGCTCCCTCGCACCTCGAGTGGTTATGATAGTATTTGGGTGATCATTGATCGACTCACCAAATCTGCCCACTTTTTGCCTATTCGTGAAGACTTCAAAGTGGAGAAACTTGCCCGAATTTACATTGATGAAATTGTGAGCCGTCATGGTGTTCCCTTGAACATAATATCCGATAGAGACGCTCGGTTCACTTCTCGATTTTGGCAATCTCTCCAATCTGCTCTTGGTACTCGTTTGGATTTGAGCACGGCTTACCATCCCCAAACTGATGGCCAAACCGAGCGAACAATCCAAACTCTTGAAGACATGCTTAGAGCTTGTGTAATCGATTTTGGTGGCAATTGGGATTCACATTTATCCCTTATTGAGTTTTCTTATAACAATAGCTACCACACAAGTATCAACATGGCTCCATTCGAAGCTCTCTATGGTTGCAAGTGTCGTTCTCCGATCTGTTGGAACGAGATTGGTGAAGCACAAATCACCGGTCCCGAGTTAATTCAAGAAACTTCCGACAAGATTATTCAAATCCGTGACAATATTCGAGTAGCGAGGAGTCGACAAAAGAGTTATGCCGACAAGCGTCGAAAACCCTTGGAATTCCAAGTCGGTGATCTCGTTCTTCTTAAGGTATCTCCATGGAAGGGTGTGATCCGTTTTGGAAAGAAAGGCAAGTTATCGCCTCGTTATGTTGGTCCGTTCAAAATCCTTGAAAGGATTGGGAAAGTGGCTTACAAGCTCGAGTTACCTCCATCTCTTGGCAATGTGCATCCTACATTTCATATATCTAATCTAAAGAAGTGTCTCGCCGACGAAAATCTCCATATACCGCTTGACGACGTGCGCATTGATGAAAAGATGCACTTCGTTGAGAAACCGGTGGAAATTATGGATCGTGAAGTCAAGCAACTCAAGCGAAGTCGCATTCCTATCGTTAAAGTTCGTTGGGAATCTAAGCGTGGTCCTGAGTTCACTTGGGAACGAGAAGACCAAATGAAGCTCAAGTACCCTCATCTTTTTACTAATAATGTTGTTTCCTCTAGCTAAATTTCGGGACGAAATTCTCTCAACATGGGGAGACTGTAACATTTCGGATTTTAGTATGCCTATTTCAGTTCAATGTAATGCAATTTCAAGTTCTATACTCGTGCAATGTCTCAATATTTTTCCCGCGGTAAATAAAATGCAATGATCCTATGCAAGTTCGCAAGTTTTACTCGATTATATGCACATAAACGCTATACAAGAAACTATTTGGTACAAACTTATCAAACCTGAAAAGTCAAGGACTAAAATTGAAAAACATCAAGAAACCCTAGTTAGCACGGTCGTGCTTCGTTCTAGCACGGTCGCGCCAAGTGCTTTGGCACGGTCGCGCGACCTGCTCTGGAACGATCGCGCCCGGTGCCTAGGCACGGTCGCGCCTCTCCTTGGCACGGTCGCGCCTGCGTAACAGAAAAACGTAAATGCAGATTAATCACCCGATCGTTCGAATCCGAAACCGTTATACGTTTCTTTTCCCCTTAACAATTGTATTACCACTTTTCAAATCCCAAACGCCTCAGTATTCATTTGCAAGAAAACTCTCTCAAGCAAATTTCAAGAAAGAAACTCTCTCAAAGCTTTTCGACCCAAATTCTCCCAACTCAGTAGCAGAATCGCGATATCAAACCATCTCTGAAGCTTCCGGACTGTCTGGATTGACCGGAGTTGCAGTAAAGATCGTCGGAACTCGAGCCGTCGTCGCCGGAGCTTCCTTCCAACCGTTCTCTATAAATTCGTTTCGTTTCAGGGTAAATATAATCGTCTTCTCATTCATTTCAGTATCATTATCAAAAGCCCTCATCCAATTTGGGCTTCCACAATAGAAATCGACCAGAATCAGAAACCATGTTTCCAATAAAAATGATTTAATCGAACCCATACTTAAACCCGATTTCCATACAATTAAGGTATATGAAAAGACACGTAATAACCTATTAATCAAAAGCCCTAACAATTCCAGTGTTTAAAATACAAGAAATTCTCGATTCGTGTCTGATTTAGATTAGACACGGTCGCGCTAATCATCTAGCGCGGCCGTGCCTCGTTTAGCGCAGTCGTGTCGACTAGAAGCGCGGTCGTGTCATCCGTCCAGACCTTGTCATGCCCTTTGGGCTAGTCTCTGTTGTGTCTAAAAATCATAGACACGACCGTGCCGGGCTAAGGCACGGTCGTGCCTGATGACTTGTCCAGATTGTGCTCCTGATTGATCAACCCGGTCGCGCCCCGACTAGCGCGGTCGCGCCCGTGGCTTGAGCACGATCGTGCCCTTCCGAGGAACGGTCGTGCTAGACTCAGAATTTTTTTACAGAATTATAATTTTTATATTTTAATCAGTAAATGTTTCAGATTTTATAAAAATATGTTTTCTGTATTTAAAAATAGATTAAAAGTTTAATCTTGGCATAAATGTAATTTATTGAAAAGTTTATAAAAATTAAATTTATATTTATCATCTTACACTTAAATGATATTTTAAATAATTAAGTTACAAGATTTATAAATAATGATGACTTATTTACTTTACGTTTTAAATCAAAATCGTTTTATTTATTTATACTTAATTACAATTAATATTGACATTATTTCATAAACTATAGTTATACACTTATTTATTTAATTCAAACCTAATTAAATTGTTTCAAACATATTTTACCTCAAACTTTATATATTTTATTCAATCCTTTTTAAATACAAACCAATGGTTTTATATACAAATCCAACTTTCATTTTTAAACTTTATACATCTATGTGATTCAATGCATATTACTATTTAGGTTAAAGTGTGCTTTTCAAGGATCTTTTTTGCTATCTATATTCCTAGTTAGCTTCACTTCCATACCAAGTGAGTATTACATAGCCCCTTTTTACTCTTTTACACTTTTGGGGTGGAACATGAACTCTATACTCATTACACATTACACAATTACATTTACACAAACAACACAAGTGCAAAAATCCTATTTACATACATGTGTGCAAAAATTTGAGCTTTGTGCCCGAGTGCTAGGTGTGTTTAACCTTTGTATGCTCTTATGTGCAATCATTAACTATACAAGCCGACGGTTTTCAATGATGGATCTATTGAGTCTGACAAACCCACCCATGGTATGCGGTGATTGAAACCGACAACACATTTGTTTTGCATGCTAGTTACAAGGTTTGATTGTACATTTGGTTACACAATAGTTACTCCCCATGAACGCCTTATTTATCATGTCATGTAAAGGATTTGTTTTCAACTATATGCTATCTATATACAACTATGTTATACTCACCAACTTTTTAGTTGACTTTATTTTATTCATGTTTCAGGCCCCAATATGTGAGATTGATTCAAGACGTGTTCAACATAGGATTTGGACTTAGCAAAATAAATCAAGATTTTATGAATTGTTTATGTTTCTTGTTTGAATTTGATCTTGTACTTGGATTTATTGTAATGCAAATTTGACTTTAATATATTTCAATTTAGTCAACCATGTGCTATGAACAGTCTTACATGTCCCGCCCCGATGATTCCGCCATCGGTCGGGGTGTGACAAGTCTTTCAATCAAAATCAAACTTTATTTTAACATATTAACCCCCCCCCCCCCCCGCTTTGTTAACATCAAACCAAAATACTCAAAAAAGATATCATCTCCAACATTTCCACCAGAGAGTTAAACCGAATGCTTTTGTAAAAATATCGGCTTTTTGCTCTAAGGTATCAACGTGGACCACCTTAATCAGACCATTATCAAAACAATCACGAATAAAATGTAACCTGATGGCGATATGCTTTATTTTCGAGTGCTGAATTGGCTTCTTTAGTATGCCCAGCACAACTTCATTGTCACAGTAAATCGGAGTCTCTAAAAAGTTGATTCCAAAATCCAGAAGTTGATGTTGAATCCAAATGACTTGAGAACAACAGCTCAAAGCAGCTGTGTATTCTGCCTCTGCAGTTGAAGTTGACACATTAGTTTGCTTCTTGCACTGCCACGACACTAACCGCTCCCCCAAAAACTGACATCCACCAGATGTGGATTTCCTGTCTAAATTGCAACCACCATGATCACTGTTAGTATAAGCATAAAAGTTAAGGTTAGAATCAGAAGGATACCACAATCCAAGGTTAACATGACCCTTAAGATACCGAAAGATTCTCTTGACAGCTGATTCATGGGATTCTTTGGGAGCAGACTGATATCGAGCACAAGAGAAAATAGCAAACATAATATCAGGCCTAATTGCAGTCAAATACATCAATGAGTCGATCATTGAGCGATACAACTTTTGATTTACTTCAACACCGGACGGATCCACTGTGAGAGGTTCATGAGGAGCAATAGGGGTGGATGCTGCTTTACAATCACTCATATTAAACTTTGTCAGAATAGACTTAACATATTTTGCCTGATGAATAAGAATTCCAGTATCAGATTGTTCCACCTGTAACCCCACAAATAATTGCATTTGACCCATCAAACTCACTTCAAATTTTAGCTTCATGACAGTCTCAAAATCACAATAAAGATTCTCATTTGTTGAACCATAGATGATATCATCAACATAAACTTGAACGATCAACATATCTGAATCAATCTTCTTTAAGAATAAATTCTTGTCTATGGTGCCACAAACAAAACCATTTGTTGTAAGATGTGTCGACAAGGTTTCATACCAAGCACGAGGCGCTTGATGCAAACCATACAAGGCTTTATCAAGTTTGTATACCTGAAATGGATGATCAGGATCTTCAAGTCCAGGTGGTTGATTGACATATACTTCTTCCTTGACAACCCCATAAAGAAATGCAGTCTTCACATCCATTTGATAAACCTTAAACTTCATGTATGAAGCATAGGCTAAAAATATATGAATGGCTTCGATCCTAGCAACAGAAGCAAAGACATCATCATAATCCAACCCTTCTTCCTGATAAAAACCTTGAACAACAGCCCGAGCCTTGTTCCGAACCACAATACCACGATTATCTTTCTTGTTACGGAAAACCGACTTAGTTCCAGTTGGGTATTTACCATCACGAAGATCTACAAGGTGACAAACATTAAGATTTTTAAACTGAAGAAGCTCCTCCTGCATCGCTTCAATCCAGTTTGGACCCTGAAGATCAATTGTAACGTTCTTTGGTTCCTCTTGGGATAAGAAACATGAAAACAGGCAAACACTAATATTTCCAGATTGGCTTCTTGTTTTAACACCATCTTCGATTTGACTAATAATGTTTTCAACTAGATGAGCTGAATGAATTCTAAGAGTCGGAATATCATCAAACTGAATTGATTCTGGCATATTTGTATCAATGAGATCAGGGGATTGGTCACTTGAATCATCAACACTCAGAATCAACATTTGTAACTGAAATTTCAATAGATTCTTCTTGTGTCTGAGTTGAGGAAGTAACGACATCAGAACTTTCATTTCGAACTATCACTTGTTGAGCACCAACCATGAAATCATGAACAGTTTTATCAAGTCTTGTTGAAGACTCATCATTTGAATTTGAGTAACTTGCACCATCCGAATCACATAAAGATTGTTGATCAAAAGTCTTGAAAATTACATCTGCATCAAAGAACCACTTTGGCCCACTTTGAACCGGAGGAACATTCGATTCTTGCCATTCCACGTAATAAGATTCTTGAAAAATATTTGTTCTCTTGTTATAAACTCTGAACGCTTTCTGATATGAAGAATATCCCAAGAAATAACATTCATCACCCCCTGCAGCAAACTTTGGCAATGAGTCCTGAGTGTTCAGAAGTGTACATGTGCATCCAAAAGCTCTGAAAAACAAGATATATGGCTTCCTTTTGAAAAAAACTCTTATGAAGTCTTTGTATGTACCATTAGAACTCTATGCAACACATAACACGCAGTGTTTACTGCCTCTGCCCAGAAAAAAATGGGTAACTTTGAATCCACAAGCATTGTACGAGTAGCTTCAATTAAAGTTTTGTTCTTTCTTTCAGCCACTCCATTTTGTTGCGGTGTCATGGCTGCCCTGAATTGATGAGTTATGCCTTTTTCTTCACAAAACGAATTTATCAGTTTATTTTTAAACTCGGTTCCATTATCAATGCGAATAATTGACACTTTACTATCACAGATGTTTTCAATACGATTGACAAATTCAATTTCAGGTGTCTCATCCTTTCTAGCAAGGAAAAACACCCAAGAAAATCTAGAAAAGTCATCAGTGATAACAAGACAGTAAGATTTCTTCGCAATACTCTTGACTCGAACAGGACCAAATAAGTCCATTTGAATAAGAAATAAAGGTCGAGTAAATGTCGTCACGATCTTCTTCGGATGGGATTTCTTGTGTTGCTTTCCTTTTGCACAAGACATGCAACTCTCTTGAATAATGAATTCTTTTCTTGGAAATCCTCGCACCAGATCCTTATAAACCAAATTGTTCATGTTTTTCAATTTTACATGTCCCAATCTTCTATGCCACATATAAGAATCTGAGCCAGTGGCCTTAGACAACAAACAAGATACGCTTACTGGTGTTGAATGGTCATTCATATCAACCACATAAGTGTTGAATTTTATTAGAGCTCTCATCAAAATCATATCTTCAGGAATAACCAGTCCTGGCTATAAGAAAAAGCACTCCTTAGCTGTAAAATAAACCGGTATATCCTTATCGCACACTTGCGACACACTAAGCAGATTAAACTCCAATTGTGACACATAGTTGACTTTCTCAACAGTGATTAGATCATTTGAAACTGTTCCCTGACCAGTCCCACCCTTTTTGTCTCCAGCAAAAGCAACGAAACCACCATCAAAGGATCGAAAATCATTCAGAATCTCTCTTTTTCCCGTCATATGCCTTGAGCAACCGCTATCAACATGCCAAACATTTTTAATAGTCCTACCGGTTTGACTCTGCACATTTTAAGACATTTTAATGAGAAACAGGTACCCAGATCATCTTTGATCCTGGCTGACTTTGACTTTTTACAGTCTTAGTCACCACGACTTGTTCCTTCAAATTCACAACATTCTTTGTTCCACTGATATGTGAAGTTTGTTCATTTTTAACTTTCCAAAAAAAAAACCAACATTTTCCCCTAATTTCTTAGTAAATTTTTCTTTAGCAAAATAACTTGGTTGGTTAGTTTTCTTCACATATCTCGAACTGTATTGGACCCCTTTGTCCACAAAATTTGGCAACATATAATCACGAGATGCATTTGAATAAAATTCACTATAATCCCTAGAAAGCATGTAATCACGACTGTAACAACGAATCACCCCAGATTCTAACACTTTGTCGTTTTCAGACGCCTTCTTGTTGACATGACTTTTTGATCTTTCTTTGTAAACTTTAAACATTATCTCATTTGACTTGTGTTTGCAATTTCCAGCGAAATGTCCAACTTGACCACAAGCAAAGCAATTGTAGCTTTTAGTCTTTGACGTTGATTTAGAACACTCGCCTACTTCAAACAAGTACTGTCCTTTATCACACTTTGATGGACACACATTCTTTACTAACTTCCCTTTGCTTTGAGAAGACTTATCTTTGACATCAATGAACTTGTCTTTGACGTCGACTGATTTGCCTTTGCACTCACTTTATTTGACGCTTTTATCTCACTTTGAATCTTTGTCGGTGCACTGATTTTAACTTAAACAGGCCTTTTACTCTCTTGATCAGTCATAAGTATATGATTCTCAGGAGCTATGAAATCGTCTTTCTTAGGATTTTCGTGAGAGAGGTCATATTCTTGAATCAATGGATTCCCAAATTTATCTAACACGACATCTTCAGCTAGAAATGAATCTTTGTGAATTGGAATATACTCTGTAGCTGTGTGCACCACTTTATCAAAGAAAGAAGATGTGGAAGAAACCTCAGACACACAATCAGAAGCATCACACACAGAATTAGTAGAACATGTAGAAACATTAGAAATATCAAATTCAGAACAATTTTCTAAATCATGCTTGTCACAAGCATTTACATATTTTTTAAGATCACACTTAAAATCTAAGTACTGTTTGCAATACCTCATGAATTCTCTAGTACACTATTTATTGAAAGCTGAAAAACTCTTAACACCATCAATGTCAATCTCATCCTCACCACAACCTATTTTCACATCTTCACTTACATACATATCATGAAAATTAGAATCACTCGCACTTATCAAATCATTTGATTTATGCTGTTCGGGAAATGGCACAAAATTATCACGATGAGGTACTTTGTTATAACCTAAACCATCTTTGATGTACACTTTTCTTTGTTTATTCACGCATTCATCCAAAACATTTCTTTGCATTTCCACTTTGCAATTATTTCCCGTTCTTTGATTAAATCAGTTTCAAAGGCAATCAGTTTATTAGAAAGATCTTTGATTAACATATCCTTTTTATCAAGATATTCTTTAAATGTTAAATTATCTTTTAATAAAGCTTTGATTTTTCTGGTGTAAGTAACCTCATTATGTTTTAATTCCTTATTAACCCTCTTCAATTTATCATTTTCAGCAATCAAGAATGTGTTTGCTGCATGATAATTTTGCATTTTATCAACACAATCAGGAGAACAGATAGAATATTCATCCTAAGAACTTACCTCACTATCAGATGAAGTCTCAACATCATCAGCAGCAGCAGCAGCTTTGCCTTTTCCTTTGTTGTCAGTTTTCAAGGCACATTCACTTTCACTTTCAGCTGCCCTTTCACAAACTTCAATCTCAGCCATCAGAGCCTCATCAAATTCTTCTTCACCATCTTCAATTTCTACCTCCCACTCATAGTTACTCAGTTGTTTTGACATTAATGATGTTGGGGCTTTCTTTGATTTTTTTATCTTCTTCAACCATTTCAATCAATTTTACTCCACTGCCATCATTTTTATTCTTCTTATCATTTGGACACTCGCGAGCAAAATGTCCAATTTGCTGGCAGTTGTAACATCTCAGCTTGGCCTTATCAAACCCAACTTTCTTCCCAAACTATAGCTTATCTTTTCCAACTTTCTGAAGATACTTTTTGGGTCTCACAGCGATCATGGCCATTTGCCATTGCAAATCCATATATTCTAAATCATCAGGATTTATTTGCACAAGATCCTCAACATCATGAACAACCAAATGTAGCTTTCCAGTCACTAAAGCATCATAACTACTCATGAAAGCTCCAAACAATGCAATTTGATCCTCAGGAATTTGACCAGTTGCTTTCCCTTTCTCTCCAGCAGAATGTTCTGAACCATAACAACTCTTACCCTTCTCAGATTTTGATCCACTGCTACCGTCACCATTTCCTGAAAACAATGTTGCATTTGCTAAACTTGTGCTATTAGGTTTGTCTAGATTATTCAGCTCCCTCTTCTTTGCATCAAGTTCATAGGACTCTAACAAACAGATTATATCATCAAGAGTTTTGCTCTTCAAATCTGGAGTAGTGTTCTTTATCAGCATGCATGGTATGCTCTAGGTATCAGGTAAAGAGTCAAGTAGCTTCTTACACAATTCATACTCCTCAAACTTAACACCCATCTTTCTCAACCTGTTGATCATTATAGTAAATCTTGTGACTTGCTCACTTAGAGTTTCATTTTTCTTGTAGTTGAACATATTGTACTGTTTCAATAACAAATCTGGGCGACTCTCTTGCAATGCTGCATTTCCCTCAAATCTTAGTCATAAAGCATTCCACAATCCTTGAGCTGTCTCATGCTGCTCGAAATTTAGATAAAGTTCAATCGGAAGAGCTAGAATAATTTATCCCAATGCCCTGTTGTCTCTTTCAATCAGCTTCTTATCCTCCTCTGAATACAAGTCTGGATCAGCAATTGGAACTAAACCATCAGCGTTTGCAGTCTTTGCCACATGAGGACCTTTTACTATGGACTCCCACAAAATATGCTCAGTAAACGTAAAGTAAGCTTTCATCATGATTTTCCAGTTAGAAAACTCTGAAATGGATTTTAGCATTAGTAGCGAATTTCCCACAACACGCTCTGTATCGTACACCTTTCCTGCCATTGCATAAACACAAGTAAACACAGGTCAAAATTCTGAAAAACTTTCAAGTAAGAACTTTTTGATCGAAAACTTTTCCGATCGGAAACTATTTCGGTCAAGACTGTTTGGTTGAAAAGTGAAGATTTTGGGCACTTGAGATATCGGATACTTCTGAGATTTTGGACACACTTTTCGGTTGAAAAACTGCTGACCAAAAAGACTTTTCGATAGAAAAAGATTTCGGCTCCTTCAACAAGACTTTTCGATCGCTTCTTCTCAAGAACACCAAAAATCAACCTGTAACATTCCGGATGCAAAATAAGACCTCCAAATCGATTGCAAACGTCATCTCCATCAATTTTGACACTGAAAACTCAAAAATGGCATGGAATAACACTCTGATTCGATAGCAGTTGTTGAAAAATCACTTGAATATCAAGAGCTATAACCAACAGTTCTGATACCACTTGTGAATCCCTCTGATCCGGTAATAATCAAGTATCTAACAATCTGTAATAATCCTAGAAAGGCGGAATCAATCCAAGATTAACAAAACCCGAGCAAATCAAATCAAGCACGAACAAGAATAAAAACCCCCACATAATCGAGATGTAACATCAAACACCATGATTCCATTAATAAAACTTGTAATTACAATGACTAAGACTAGAGAGAATACAAGATTACTAAGATATCCAATCTGATTGCAAAACATACAATGAGTAATCTCTACTTTACAAGTTCAAAACAACAAACTATATATACAATAAATATTTTGACTGAAATCTTCTGATCGAAAACGTTTTCGACCGAAAAACATTTCGACCGAAAACCTTAAACTTGTACATTTAAGCCTAAGTTTTGATTTCTATGGACTACTAGGTTCCAACACTCACGAAGGTCGTGGTTGCGCTCGTGAAGCTCTCGCTCGAGCTCTAAATAGGCAAAATACTGGGGTGATCCATGCGAGCGAGTATGTTGCATAAACTGGAAGAAAACAAAAAAAAGAAGAATAACTAAACACAGAAAAGACTCAACATAAAATTAAGACACACAAATAGAAACACCAGACAAAGCACGCAAATAAGACCTAAAATAAAAAGACAAACTAAACTAAACTAAACAACAAGAGAAATAAAAACAAAGAAAACGTTTTAGTTGATTTGTATGAAAATGTTTGAATGTTCCATGGTACATGTTTCCACCCCAAAACTTAAAAAGAAAAGGGGCTATGAAGAATTCACTTTTGTGTTGAGAGATAATTGACTCGTAAGGCTTGAGAGTTCTAAGATTTAGATCAACGCCCTAAAAGATCACGATATAGTCAATTAGGGTTTGGATGGCGTTTATCGGAAGTTAGAACATTAACGGATGCGAGAAATAGAAGATAGAATATATAATGGTTAATGTTGTTAATTAACAGATTTGGACAACATAAGAGCTGAACAGAAACATGCTGGTTAAAAATATCAAACGACGTGTTAAAATCATGTAATTTACAGGAGACAAGTTTATAATGATTCAAAAACGTTTAATATATAAAATTTTTCCGTTTGAGAATCGGATACATAGCCAAAACAGTCAAACAAGACAGAAGGTATTGAAAAACGTTTCTGTCCCGTTTTGGCTACTACGGAGTCATGCTTTTGAATTAGAAAACTAGCAAATTATGGTTGGAACGTCCACTCGACGAGCTACGTCGTGGAATTTGGGTTTGCTCAGTTTCGATTAATTATGATCAAGTTATGCTTAGTTAAATGCAGCACTATTTCTGTCCAAATTCAACGGTTGCACTTAAGTGGACCGTTTAGGGTTTTAAGGCCGAACGCGTAAATAAAAATTATAACAATGTATGTAGCATTAATATATAGTAGATAAAGCGTGTTTATGTTAACCCATACATTCTAATGTATCGGCAGAGCACACGATTACCGAAGAACGTATGGAGGATTCATAGAATGCGACAGCATAGCCGCCATTACAAACGGGATCCTATGATCGATTGAATATGTTAGTTAGCTTGATTATAATATTAGTTATATAGAATAGGATTAATATTCATCATGATCAAGTGATCATGATGTAAGAAAAAAAATAAAATAAAAGAATAGAAGGAGATGGAAGACAATGAGTACAAGAACGAAATAGTAGAAAGATGATTTGGTAGAACAACTTACTTGGTTCTTCTTGGCTTGCTTTTGTGATTTTTTTCCAGGGATTAGGGGCTGTGAATTTCACAAAAATAAGGGGTTTTAGGAGTGGTTTGTAGGGAATGAGCAAAGAATTAAGCACCCACGACCATCAATTTATACTTGAGGATTCATGGGTGTAATTATGGAAAGTGCTTGGAGGACAAGTTTAGGATTTTGGGACCCTAAACCAGTAGCCATAAGTCTGCCACCATCTACCAAATTTCAAGATCCAACTTTAAGGAATGACAACAAGGTCCCTCAACTTGATTAATTTATGATTAGGTGCATAAAACGTTCAATTTTCGACCTTTTGAGCTTTAAGCGGTAGCCGGTACTAGTGTAGATTTATAGGAATAAATAAATTGGTTGAACTACTATTTTAGGTACTTAATATTGATATATTGGTCTTGCTTTACTAATAGGTGAATATAGTGTGTCGGTAAAGCGTTACAACTACACATTCGCAACTTGATCGTTTTACAAAATTCAGAGTCAATTTAAGGAAAGTTTTGTACATGAAAGTTGTTCTTAATAATGAAATGAATCCTTTTAACATATGAAATAAAAATCAAAGTTATGTATAATGTGGTTGGCGGTAGTGGACGGTACGTAGTAAACGGAGGTTTAGAAGGCGAACGAGGACGCGCAAGCACTAAATAGCATGCAAGGTATGAAATTGAATTGTTTGAGGTATAACATGATAATATAATAAATCCAATTGTTATTCATTCAATAATATGATAAACGTTACGGTTACATGAAAAGCAAAAATGTTACAGTCTCCCCTAGTTAAGGGAATTTTGTCCCCGAAATTCAACTAATAGAGGCTATTGGATTTTCGAAAAACTGTGGGTATTTGAGCTTCATCTGGTCTTCGCGTTCCCAGGTGAACTCAGGTCCACGTTTCGAATTCCAACGGACCCTAACAATAGGTATGCGGCTTCGTTTGACTTGCTTGATTCACGATCCACGATTTCCACAGGTTGCTCGATGGAATGAAGTTTGTCATTGATGCGCATTTCATCCAAAAGAATATGAAGGTTATCATCGGCCAGACATTTCTTGAGGTTTGATACATGAAATGTTTCATGAACGTTGCTGAGCTCGGATGGTAGCTTGAGTTTGTAGGCCACGGGACCTATCCGTTCCAGGATTTCAAAAGGTCCAACGTACCTAGGAGCCAGCTTTCCCTTTCTCCCAAATCGGACAACTCCTTTCCAGGGGGAAACCTTGAGTAAAACTTTGTCTCCGACTTGAAACTCGAGAGGTTTCCTTCGATTGTCGGCGTAACTCTTCTGACGGTCGCGAGAGGCTTTGAGTCTTTCTTGAATTAAAAAGACCTTGTCAGAAGTTTCTTGAATGAGTTAAGGACCGGTAATTTGGGTGTCACCAACCTCGGTCCAACACACCGGAGATCGACACTTCCTACCATATAGAGCCTCAAAAGGAGCACACTTGATGCTTGTATGGTAGCTATTGTTGTATGAAAACTCGATAAGTGGCAAATGATGGTCCCAATTACCACCAAAGTCAATGACATGTACGGAGCATATCCTCAAGAGTATGTATGGTTCACTCACTTTGTCCATCCGTTTGAGGATGATAGGCCGTGCTAAGACCCAGACGAGATCTTAAGGCTTTTTGCAAAGCTTGCCAAAATCGAGAAGTGAAACGGCTATCTCGATCATAAATAATGGATAAAGGGACTCCATGACGAGTCACGATTTTGTTGCTGTAAGGCCTTGATAACTTCTCCATCTTAAAATCTTCACGGATCGGAAGGAAGTGAGCGGATTTGGTCAAATGGTCAACTATGACCCAAATCGAGTCATGCCCGCTCGAAGTTCTCGGGAGTTTGGTGATGAAGTCCATGGAAATTTGTTCCCATTTCCACATAGGGATTCAGGTTGTTGTAAGAAACCCGACGGTTTTTGATGTTCAGCCTTAACCTTAAGACAGGTGAGGCATTTTCCAATGTAAAGAGAGATGTCTTTCTTCATCCCAGACCACCAATAGAATTCTCGAAGATCCTGATACATTTTATCGGCTCCAGTATGAACTGAGTATCGAGATTTATAGGCCTCATCAAGGATCATCTTACGAAGTTCGTTGGAGTCAGGGATCCACATACGGCCCATGTAGTATAGTACTCCATCGGACTTGGGCTCGAGACACTTCTCAGTACCACAATCCAGTTCTACTTTTAAATTATCCCTAGAAAGAGCTTGTTGTTGGGCCTAAAGAATTTAGGCTTTGAGGCTTGTTTGTATGTTCATTCCCATTGCCTTATAACGTGCGGGTTTGATACGATCTTTTCGACTGAGTGCATCAGCTACCAGTTGGCTTTACCGGGGTGATAGCGGATTTCGCAATCATAATCGTTGAGTATCTCAACCCAACGTATCTGCCTCATGTTGAGTTCTTTTTGATCGAAGACGTGCTGGAGGCTTTTATGATCAGTGAAGATAATACACTTCGTGCCATAGAGTTAATGTCTCCAGATTTTAAGAGCGAAGACCGTAACACCTAATTCAAGGTCGTAAGTTGTATAATTCTTCTCGTGGATCTTAAGTTGTCTCGATGCGTAGGCTATGACATTTTCTCGTTGCATCAATACGCATCCAAGACCTTGGTTTGATGCATCGCAGTAAATGAAAAAATCATCAGTACCATCGGGAAGGCTCAAGATAGGGGAATCACACAACTTTTGTTTAAGGAGTTGGAAGGCATCTTCTTGCTTTTGCTCCCAACAAAAGGGTTTATTCTTTTGGGTTAGTGTTGTAAGAGGCAAGGCAATCTTCAAAAAGTTCAAGATGAACCTTCGATAATACCCAGCCAAACCCAAAAATGAACGGATTTCGGAGGGTGTTTTTGGTACACTCCAATTTTTGATAGCTTCGATCTTGGCAGGGTCAACGTGAATACCTTTTTCATTGATCACGTGGCCTACTAACTGAACCTCTCTAAGCCAAAATTCACACTTGGAAAATTTGGCATAGAATTGCTCTTTCTTCAAGAGTTCCAAGATTAGTCGGAGATGTTGTTCATGCTCGGCTCTGGTTTTGGAGTAAATTAAGATATCACCGATGAAGACGATGACAAATTGATCTAAGTAGGGTCAGTAGACACGGTTCATAAGGTCCATGAACACAGCGGGTGCGTTGGCCAAGCCAAAAGGCATAACCACGAATTCGTAGTGTCCATGGCGGGTACGGAAAGCAGTCTTCGGAATATCTTCATCTAGAACTCGAAGTTTATGGTAGCTAGAATGAAGATCAATCTTGGAGAAACAGGTTGCTCCTTGAAGCTGATCGAATAAGTCATCAATCCTTGGTAGCGGGTACCGATTCTTGATGGTGAGTTTGTTCAACTCACGGTAGTCGATGCTAATGCGGAACGATCCATCTTTCTTCTTAATGAATAGGACCGGAGCTCCCCAAGGTGAGAAGCTCGATCTAATGAATCCCTTATCAAGAAGTTCTTGGAGTTGGCTAGATAGTTCTTGCATCTCGGAAGGAGCTAAGCGGTAAGGAGACTTGGCAACAGGGTTAGCTCCGGGCACGAGGTCTATACGGAACTCGACTTGTCGGACTGGAGGAAATCCGGGCAAGTCATCGGGAAAAACTTTGGGATAATCCTTGATGATTGGGATATCTTGGATCTTTTTCTCTTCAGGCTTATTCTCCACAACGTGGGGTAGGAAAGCATAGTATTGCTTCCTTAAGTAGCTTCGGGCTTTCATGCATGAAATGATCTTGAGATTTTTGCAAGGCTTTTCCCTGAAGATCTTTAGGGTATCTCCTGATGGCAAAAGGCACACGAACGTGCGTTTTAGAACTAACGACTTCCGCGTGATTGCTGGATAGCCAATCCATTCCGACGACAATGTTGAAACTTCCAAGAGCCATGGGAATCACGTCAATAGCGAAGGAATGGCCATTGACGGTTAGGGTGCAACCTCGAACAATGGAGTGAACATGAGTTAATTTTCCATCAGCTAGTTCAATACTATAAGCGGGTTCTAACAAAACAGGGCTAATTTCAAGCAATGGTTCGAACTTCGCTGACACAAAGCTTCGGTCCGCACCAGTGTCGGATAAAACTAAAACATGATGGTTATTAAGGAGATACGTACTAGTGACAACGGTTGGTTCCTCGCGAGCTTCAGTCGTGCCAATGGAAAACGCACAGCCACGAGGAGCATGGTTGGTGTTGTTCTTCGGACAATTGTTCCTAAGATGATCGGTAGCACCGCACCCATAGCAGGCCCTACAATTGTTAGCAGCAGCTGGGACAACGGCTTTACAAGAAGTAGCTGCAGAAGATATACGGCAGCTTTGGGCCAGGTGCCTAAACCTACCACAATTGTTGCATTTACGGCATTGGTTCCCAAGGTGATGATAATTACATTTGGGGCATAGAGGTGTTGTTCCGGTGTATCCATTTTTGACCGGGGCTTGAACGGTAGGAGCAACTTGGGTCACCGGTGTGGTGGGTGTCACCATGGCAAAGTTCTTCATAGGTCTTTGCCTCTTGCTAGAATCAAACTTCTTAGCTGGTTCCTCCACTACCCTTTTTGCATCCTTTTTAACCAATAAACCAGATTTAACCATGCCATCCGTTAAGGAACCGGATAAGCGATTAGCAGCTTCGAGAGTAGTAGGAGCAGAGGCCATGACGTGACCCCTTATGATTGCTGGCAGACCACCAACATAACGGTCGATCATACGACTGAGCGGGGTTACCATATGTGGAACCAAAGTGCAAAGCTCATGGAAACGAGTGGTATAGGTAGTATGCTCTGCACCATCCATGCAGTGATTCCACATTTCGATTTCAATCTTTTTGAGCTCATTTTAGGGACAGAACTCAGCCACCATGATTCCCTTAAAGTCTTCCCATGAAAGAGCTAGAGCAGCATCCCTACCCCTTGTACGCATTTATACGTTCCACCAGGTCAGGGCTCTCTTATGGACAGAGCTTGAAACATACTTAACCTTCAGGTTTTCGAGGCAACCGCTGATATCAAGGGTATTATCCATCTTTTCGAACCATTAGAGGAGACCAGTGGCCCCTTCGGTGCCGAAGAAACTAGCATGGTTGCTGGAGGCAAAATATTTGTAGGTACAAACATTGTTGTTGCTGTTATTAGCACTGGAGTTTCCCGAGTTATTGATTTGTGCGACCATAGTGGGAATGACGGCCGTAAGCTGTTGAGTAATAATTGCAGCAAGATCGACAGCGCTGTGGTTATTGCTGGAGGTTGCATTGGTGTCGCGACGAGGAGGCATTCTAAGAAAATAACGAATATAAGTAAGTGAATAAACAAGAGAATGATGAATCCAAATGAAATTTTATTGATAATGATAAACGTTTACAATAATGAAATAAAAGAAATAGACAATAATAGATAATTCTAAGTATAATAGTTGGACTAATCAGAAGCTTCAGGTCCAAATCATTAGCCCATTAGAAAGTATGTTTTTCGCCTATAAGCGATGATCACTCCAAGAATTCCCAGGAAAGAGTGACGGGTCCTTTAGAGATTTATGCACCACGGCTTTCCTAGACAGAACTCTTAGTGTACAGACATCCACTCTTCCAGTTTACACATACTTCTATTAAGCCATCGATTGGTCCCTAGGTTCTAACGATAGAATTTATGGATTGAGCTTCCTTTTCTTGAACGACAGTTGAGCCTCTTTGACTGGTTCATCTTCACTTTCTAGTTCATCAAGCTCCGAGTCGCTAGAAATGTCAGTGATTTGATTTTTGCTTGTAGCATCAGACATTAGTTTCTCTTCTTCATTCTTGCTTGCAAAGTTTGGGCTTCGCACCAATCTGCTCTAGATAATCGGGCTTTGTGGTTCATCGGTAGGCAGGTCTGAGCCTTCGAAGGTAATGTGAGTGTTGTCGGAGACGTCGGCAGAGTAAGAAGACATGGCTAAAAAAGAGACGTTAGTAATGATGATAGTGTGTGAATGCAAAGTTTCCTAATGTGGGGGAACTTAGGTTATAGTCTAGGTCTTTTTACTAAAGTGACCTAATTATCTATAACCAAGGCTCTGATACCAAACTGTCACACCCCCGCCAAAGGCGAAATCACGGGAGCGCGACGAAACTGAATAACAAAAACACAAGGCATAAAGAAATACTAAAGATATTTTATTAAAAACCCATAATTCGTTACATAGTCTCAAATGAAAATTAAACCCAAATAATAATTTATTTTATTGTCTTCTAAGGCCATCATGCAATCCTATGGTGACGATTCTTCAAAGCTAAACTCTTACTTTTCGTTTCCTAAAAACATGTAAAAACAAGTGTCAACTACAAAGTTGGTGAGTCTCATAGGTTTTGACACACAAAGATATATGTACAAATCAAATACAAACAATTTAAATATACAAGTCAATTAAATGCATACATGAAGTCCACAACCAACCCTATTGACCAAATTGCTCCCAAAGAGATTTGGAACTCACCAAATCATGAATATGCCTGATTTTGATCATCCAACACCTTTAACCGGGTGATGGATGGGTATGTCACACCTATGGATCCATTATCGTACTACCGTTGGCTTATAAAAAGTTAATGGTAGTGTATGAATCACGTGATGGACTTTACGTTTACGAATATGCAATCATGTATAGCCATTTAATTCTAACAAGTATAAGAAAACGTTTTAGTTGATTTGTATGAAAATGTTTGAATGTTCCATGGTACATGTTTCCACCCCAAAACTTAAAAGGAAAAGGGGCTATGAAGAACTCACTTTTGTGTTGAGAGATGATTGACTCGTAAGGCTTGAGAGTTCTAAGATTTAGATCAACGCCCTAAAACATCACAATATAGTCAATTAGGGTTTGGATGGCGTTTATCGGAAGTTAGAACATTAACGGATGCGAGAAATAGAAGATAGAATATATAATGGTTAATGTTGTTAATTTATAGATTTGGACAGCATAAGAGCTGAACAGAAACGTGCTGGTTAAAAATATCAAACGAAGTTCTAAAATAATGAAAATTTACAAGCGACTAGTTTATAATGTTTCAAAAAAGTTTCATTTATAAAGTCTTTCCGTTTGAGACTCGGATCATAGCCAAAACAGTCAAACAATACAAAAGGTACTGAAAAACGTTTCTGTCCCGTTTTGGCTACTACGGAGTCATGCTTTTGAATTAGAAAACGAGCCAATTATGGTTGGAACTTACACTCGATGAAATATGTCATGGAATTTGGTTTTGCTCAGTTTCAATTAATTATGATCAAGTTATGCTTAGTTAAAATCAGCACTATTTCTGTCGAAATTCAACGGTTGCACTTAAGTGGACCGTTTTGGGTTTTAAGGTTACCGAATGCGTAAATAAAAATTATAACAATGTATGTAGAGTTAATATATAGTAGGTACAACATGTTTATGTTAAGCCATACATTCTAAGGTATCGGCAGAGCACACTATTACCGAAGAACGTATGGAGGATTCACAGAATGCGACGGCATAGCCGCCATTGCAAACGGGATCCTATGATCGATTGATTATGCTAGTTAGTTTGATTATTATATTAGTTATATAGAATACGATTAAGATTCATCATGATCAAGTGATCATGATGTAAGAAAAAAAATAAAATAAAATAATAGAAGGAGATAGAAGACAATGAGTACAAGAACGAAAGAGTAGAAAGATGATTCGGTAGAACAACTTACTTGGTTCTTCTTTGCTTGCTTTTGTGATTTTTTTCCAGGGATTAGGGGCTGAGAATTTCACAAAAATAAGGGGTTTTAGGAGTGGTTTGTAGGGAATGAGCAAAGAATTAAGCACCCAAGGCCATCTATTTATACTTGAGGATTCATGGGTGTAATTAGGGAAAGAGCTTGGAGGACAAGTTTAGGGTTTTGGGACCCTAAACCAGCCATAAGTCTGCCACCATCTACCAAATTTCGAAATCCAACTTTAAGTAATGACAACAAGGTCCCTCAACTTGATTAATTTATGATTAGGTGCATAAAACGTTCAATTTTCGACCATTGGAGCTTTAAGCGGTATCGGTACTAGTTTAGATTTATAGGAATAAATTAATTGGTTGAACTACTATGTTAGGTACTTAAGATTGATATATTGATCTTGCTCTATTAATAGGTGAATATAGTATGTCGGTAAAGCGTTACAACTACACATGCGCAACTTGTTCGTTTTACAAAATTCGGAGTGTATTTAAGGAAAGTTTTGTACATGAAAGTTGTTCTTGATAATGAAATGAATCCTTTTAGCATATGAAATAGAAATCAAATTTATGTATAATGTGGTTGGCGGTAGTGGACGGTACGCAGTAAACGGAGGTTTAAAAGGCGAACGAGGACGTGCAAGCACTAAATAGCATGCAAGGTATCAAATTGAATTGTTTGAGGTATAACATGATAATATAATAAATCCAAATGTTATTCACTCAATAATACGATAAATGTTATGGTTACATGAAAAGCACAAATGTTACAATATTCAACAAGAACACATGCAGAGTAATAATCAATACTAAATCAGATTCAAGCATGCAAATACATCATATTAATTGAACCAAAATCTTTACAATAATGTCAATCCATCATTCGAAACCAAAACCCAATAAAAATCTGAACTTTAACAAGCAATCATCAAAAACCTAGGCAGTAACAAGTGTTTAGCCAACAACCATGTCTAATAACATCAAATCAAAGATTAAACGCAGAAACATAGTGTTAATCAAACTGATCAAAGATAAAAGAACAAGAATCATAAACCGAACGATTGATTTATAACCAATTCGATCTCTAAAGCTCCAAACCCTGAGTCCGATTGCTTCTCTAACTCCCAAAATCGCCCTTGTATGATGCTCTGACGACCAAAAGATCGAACCCCTCAAAAGAATGGCATTCAAATTGATTAAATAATCGATCTAGGGTTTTCATGGATTTTATGATCCTCGTTTACCGCGAACTAAACACCCAGGCACTTCGCGTACCACGAAGGCCAAATTAGTCGGGCCTGGTTTTTACGTTTTCTCACGTACCGCAAACCAGTCCCTCTCCATCTTCGCATACCGCGAAGAACTGAAATTACAACTTTCTTCTTCTTTTTCTCCAGACTTCTTCTCGTGCTCGATTTCTTCATGGTATAACTCTTATTTCCCACGAGCACCTGAGAACACAACATAGACTCAAATACAAACTAAAAATGAATAAAAACAAGTACAAAGACTATCTAAAATGCACAACTACTATAGGATAAAAGATATGTGTTTTGCAACACATCAGTTATGCTAGTTAGTATGGCCATTCGTGGCTAAACTCTTTGTATTGCTAGGGTGAAGATGAAGTTTGGTGTATGTTAATGTCTACCATATTAATCTAGTGGTATGTTTATGTCTTTAATTATTCGTTCTTAAAACCACCTTCTGGTTGGGCTTTTTATTATTATCTAAACTTGTCTTTACACGTGTGAGTGTTCTTAATTTTAAAGCGTAAGACCGTAAAACCTTTTTAATCAAACTTTTCTTGACACTTGTACGTCTTTATACAAGTGGATCTTGATAAGCCAAGGCTTGGTTAATATTAATAAGGTCGTACGTCTTTATACTAACTTGTTTTGAGACCAAGAATTGGTGAACTCATGTTGGGAACGGTACGACGTTAACCATGGTCCCATTGTTACACCGCCTCCCGGTGAACAAAGTCTAATCACTCTTTTAATAATAATAACTAAGCACTTAAGTTTGATGTCCTAAACCAACTCGAAGATAACACCAAAGAGTTGAGGGTAACGATGTCCCTAGCTGGGAGTCCTACCATGTTATCATTAAAGATTATAATTCATGAACCAAATGTCGTGAGGACGAGGCTCTAGCGGTGACCCGGGTCACACATTTGTATTAGTCATACCACTGGATTAGTCAACTTAACATTATCATATACCAAGCGGATTCGAAGCCCAAAGCAATACTCATCGTGACCTGATCATTTCCGAGATATTTACTTCCCTGCTATTTACTATGATGTTAATTACATTCCTGTTACACACATTAAGCATGTTTTTACTTTTCTGTTTTTTACTTTACCATTATTTACTTTTCTGTAGTTTACTTTTCTGCTTCACAAGCACACAAAACCCACTGACTAATTAAACCAGCTACACGATAACAAATTTGAGTATTGGAACTCGACCGTATCCATTGGTTTGATACTTGGTTCTTACCTATACTATATTACGATGCGATAGGTACACTTTCTTATTGTGTGTGTTTTAAGTTTGAGCTTTTATCATTTTATAAATTTAAAACCTGATCTTGTGAAACCAAAATCTCTAAATATTATTATATAATATTTACTATATCAAACCCAACACATCAGCAATCATCTAGGTACTGCTTGCTCATTGATGTATTCTAAAACACATGTTTATGGAGTTTTTTTTGACCCGTTTTACCCGGTTTTATTAGCAAATATCTTAAGAAATTGGTACTTAATGAAATTATTGTTGAATTTGCAAGTTTACATGATAAACCAAAGAATTATACAGAAGAACCGGGCCTGACTAAATTGGCCTTCATGATACACGAAGGGTCGGGTAGATTGTTTCGCGACACAGGGCCAAAAAGCCGTAAAACCCTAGTTTTCGATTATTTAAAGATTTTAGCGGCCATTATTTAAGGGGTTGGATTGTTTGCGGTTGTGGATGACCAGATAGACTTCAAGGACAACTTTGGAGCTTCAGGATCACTTGGATTGCTTGAGGGGATTGCTATTCGGTTTGCAATTTGTGCTTTCATCATTCAGTTTCTTCTATTTACATTTGATTCGAATTCTAAACATGTTTCCAGTATTTTGTGGCTTGTTTCTCAATATTATGAGTAGCTAAACTCATAGCTACCTAGATTATGATGAATATTGATATGTTTTGATTGTTTTTAAGTTTTAATCGATCGTATGACGGATATCAGTGTAAAGATTCTTGATTTATTTCTTATTAATGTGTTTGAGTACTGATTTGCTTCTGATCTTGCATGAATTTGTTGCTCTTGGGGTTTTGCTTGAATACTTTGTGTGTTTTGGGTGAGATTTCCGGTTTCTAGGTCATTTGATTTGTGTTTGTGACCTAGACGAGTAGGCCAATCGTTGTAGCAGGTTTGTGTGGTCATAAAAGTTAGTGTTTTACCAATCTTGAGTTCGAGAGGAGATAGGTTATCGGGTTGTATTGTGGTTTGTCGATTTGGGTAGCAATTGCACGAGAGTGGGTTGTCCGAGTCGTCTTTATCATCTTGCAATTTCATGTCATAAATAGTATTTTGGGAGTTTACTCCTTGCTCTTAGGTCTGTCTAGGATAGTCTCTGAGTATAGAACGGTTGAGACCGAGAGGTGAAACCGTTGCTGAGTACGTGGTATTCTAGGTTTTGGGGATTCCGAGAGGAAATCCAATTCCTTACCGGTGAGCTTAATCCGACCATTATGATAGTTGAGGTGTGCAGGTGAGTCCAAGAGGAGATCCTACATGTTTTAGTGATTCCCGAGTCAGTCTATCTTTAGAACCGGTGTCATACAGTCGGTTGTTCCGAAAGCAGTTGAGTCAGTCAATAGGATTCCTGGTCTAGGTAGTGTTTGTCCCATATTTGGTCTTCGTCTGAGTTCTAGTGTGTTTGATCTTTCTAGTGTCTTTATTTGTTCGTAACCTTTAGCGTCTTGTCTATCCTTGAGTCGAGTCAGTATTTTGTTGCTTTATTCTAAATTGCATGTCCTAAAAGTATTAAATAGAATCATGTTGTGTGTTACATCGGTTAGGAGTCAATAAAGGTTCAGTATCGAGGGCCGCCGCCTTTTATGTCCACGGTTCGATAACTCGAGCTTACTGTGTTTACTACGCGTGACCGGTACACTTGCCGTGAGCGTGTGATTTAGTTTTGAGTACATTTCTACATTTAAAACTTGGTTAATTTAATTTAATATATATATATATATAATATCACGCATCAAGTTTTTGGCGCTGTTGCCGTGGACACTTTTAGGCGATTTCGAGAACGACCCGAGTTGGGGGTCTGACCACTATTTGTGCTACTTATTTGTTTAGTATTTTATCATTTTTCCATCTATTTTATCTATTTTCTTTTGTTTCCTAGTTAGCATACTATCTTTATTTTCTACATTTATTTTACTTTTTGTAGTGTATGCAACATATTCGCCGCACCCGTTCCACAGGATCTGTCGAGTTTACTGCTCTACTCGAGCCCGAGCATTTGTTCCGAAAGAAACCTGTTAAAGAAACCGTTGAAACATCTTCTGAATAAATGGGCGAGCCACCAACACGAAGGACCGTTTCTGATTAGGCGAAGTCGACCGACGGTGGCGTGGGTTCTAGCATCACTCAGCCTACTGTAGAGGCTAACTCGTGGCAGTTTCCATCTCATTTCATGAGCACTATCGCTACTAATGTGCAATTCCATGGGAACTCGCCTGAGAACCCACACTCCCATCTCACTAGATTCAGTAGGGTCTATGACACTTTCCGCCTTAATGGCGTCACTGAGGACGCAAAACTGTTGCTTCAATTCCCATTCAGTTTAGCAGATAAAGCCGCCACTTGGCTTGAGTCCTTACCCAATGGTGCCATCACCACTTGGGCTGCTATGAACGACAAATTTCTTGCTAAATACTACCCCCTTCTATGGCTGCTCACCACAGGAGTTTGATCCATGCTTTTAAGCAGTAGTAGGGGGAGAGTTTTCATGACGCGTGGGAGAGATTTAAAGGGTTGTGTAATGATTGCCCGTGTCATGGTATAGAGGATTGGTGTTTGGTCAAGAAGTTTTACAATGGTTGTTCCATTGCTAGTAGAGGACAACTAGATACAGCTGCAGGGGGGAACATGATGACGAGTAAGACCCCTGATGAGTGCTTTGACCTCTTCGAGGATATTGTTATGACCAGTTACCAGAGCCCACATTCTGAGAGTTCACAGAGAGGGGTTATGCATGTTGATTCAAATACAGCCTTGGTAGCGCAGATAGAAGCATTAGCTAGGATAGTGAAAGATTTGCAGGTGAAGTCGGACAGGAGCTGCGAGATCTGTAAGGGAGGCCACAACACTGCTGATTGCCAGATGACCCAAGAGCAGGTTGAGTAGTTAGAGAATCAAAACCGTAATAGCTCGTATGGTAGTTCTAGATGGAGGAATAATTCTTGGCCTAATTGGAGGGGTAACCCAAACTAGAATTTATTCCAGAATTCAGGTCAGGGAAGCGGGGAGAAGAAGGACCGCTTAGAGGAGGTGATGGCTCAGTTTCTGGAGCGTGATAATAGGCGGCAGTAGGAGAATTCTGCGAAGTTTAAGGAGCATGACACGATGATCCAAAGCCAACGTGTGGCGTTGCAGAATGTGGAGAGGCATGTAAGAGAGATAGCTGAGATGCTGAAGAGTAGGAAGGAGGGTAGTCTGCCTAGTAATAATGAGGCGAACCCTGGTCACTCACGACAGTTCGCGAAGGCAGTGACTACTAGGAGCGGCCGAGGTGCCGAGACTCCGAGACCGATGGATGATGAGGATGAACCGGTCGATGAAGAGATTGAGATGGAGGCAAATCCTGGCAAGGTGTAAGACAGGCGAAGCACAGCAACTACAGCACAGCCAGAGGATACCGCTAGGAAGGCGACTGAGACGCCTGTGAGAGAGTATAAGCCCCCACTTCCATATCGTGGTAGGCTTAGAAAGGAAAGGAGGATGGTCACTACCAGAAGTTCCTCAGCATGCTACGACAGCTACACATTAACATCCCATTTGTTGAGGCTCTGTCTAGTATGTCCAAGTATGCAAAGTACCTCAAGGACATGTTGACTAACAAAACTAAACTTGAGGCACTTTCCACCGTGGTGATGAATGAGCGGTGTTCTGCGGTTATAAAACCCAGCCTTCCATAGAAGATGAAGGATCCAGGGAGTTTCACTATCCCTTGTGTTATTGGTGGGTTATCTGTCGGCGACGCTCTTGCCGACCTAGGTGCTAGCATCAACCTGATGCCCTACTCTGTTTTTAAGAAGCTAGGCCTAGGAGAACCGCAGCCGACGCAGATGAGTCTTCAGCTTTCCGACCGATCGGTTAAGTATCTGTGCGGTTTTGTTGAGAATATGTTGGTTAGGGTCGACAGATTCATCTTCCCTGTGGACTTTGTCATATTGGATATGGACGAGGACGAGCATGCCCCTCTTATTTTGCGGCGTCCATTCCTAGCTACCGCTCCCGCGATGATAGATGTTTTTAGCGGTAAGCAGACCCTTGGTGTGAATGATGAGAAGATGACATTCGATGTTAATAAGTCCATGAAGCATCCGAGCAGTCAGGACAATACACTGTACTTCATAGAGTCGATCATGTCACATGTGGGCGAGTTCTTGAGCCATATCTAGGGAGAGATGCGTCTGATACAAAAATCTTGGTTAAAGAGAATGGCGATATTGAGATGACAGTAGCAGCCATTGATGAGAGTTCGAATCCTCTAAAAAGTGAGACTAGAGTATGCTTAGAGCTTAAGGAGTTACCGTTGCATCTAGAGTATGCTTTCCTGGATGATGAGAGGAATCTTCCAGTGATTATTGCGGCGGATTTGATGGGAGATGAGAAGGAGAGACTGTCTGGAGTGTTGAAGGCACATAAGCATGCGATCGCGTGGAAGTTGATGGATATCAAGGGTATAAACCCTTCCTTTTGCACGCATAAGATCTTGATGGAGGATGATTTTAAGCCAATTGTGCTAGGGCAGCGGAGACTGAACCCTAAGATGCAAGAGGTAGTGAAGAAGGAGGTCTGAAGTTGTTAGATGCAGGGCTAATCTACCCCATATCTGATTCTGCAAGGGTTAGTCCAGTGCAGGTTGTCCCCAAGAAAGGGAGGATGACAGTTGTGGTGAATGAGAGGATTGAACTGATTCCGACACGGACAATTACAGGTTGGAGAGTGTGCATAGATTACAGGAGGTTGAACGACGTGACTAGGAAGGATCATTTCCCACTTCCTTTTATTGATCAGATGCTGGAGCGTCTGGCGGGACAGCTGTTCTATTGCTTTCTCGATGGCTTCTCTGGTTATTTCCATGTCCCTATTGCACCCGAGTACCAGGAGAAGACCACTTTCACGTGCCCCTATGGTAAGTTTGCTTACCGCCGCATGCCCTTCTGGCTATGCAACGCTCCAGCTACCTTCCAACACTGTATAATTGCTATCTTTCATGACATGGTCGAAGACTTTATGGACGATTTCTCGGTTTTTGGGAGCTCTTTCGACCACTGCTTGAGGAATTTAGAGAGAATGTTAGCATGATGTGAGTAGACAAATCTGAGCTGAATTGGGAGAAGTGCCACTTTATGGTGAGAGAGGGCATAGTGCTAGGGCACAGGATATCACATGTAGGCATAGAGGTGGATAGAGCTAAAGTAGAGACGATCTCTAAACTTCCACCGCCGACATGTGTGAGAGCGATTAGGAGTTTTCTTGGCCACGCCGGCTTCTACTGGCGATTCATTCGCGATTTCTCTAAGATAGCAAGGCCGATGACTCAGTTTTTGGAGAAGGATGTGCCCTTCGTGTTTTCTGATGAGTGTTTGAGGGCATTTGAGTTGTTGAAGGGCAAGTTGGTTGATGCCCCCATCATGGTAGCCCCGGATTGGTCACTTCCATTCGAGTTGATGTACGATGCGAGCGATTTCGCATTAGGGGCGGTTTTAGGACAGCGGAAGGACAAACACTTCCATCCCATTTACTATGCTAGCTGGACCTTGAACGATGCTCAAGAGCACTACACCACCACGGAGAAGGAGTTGTTGGCCGTGGTGTTTGTATTCGATAAATTCAGGTCCTATCTTGTGCTGTCCAAAACCATCGTGTACACAGACCACGCAGCAGAGAGATATATCTTCAGCAAGCAGGGCGCTAAGCCCCGCTTTATTCGTTGGATCCTATTGCTGTAAGAGTTTGATATAGAGATTATAGATAAGAAGGGGGCAGAAAACATGGCAGCCGATCACTTCTCACGATTAGAGGGTACTGAGAGTGGACACACGGGAGTCCAGATTGATGATCAGTTTCCTATGGAGAGTTTGATGAAAGTAAGTATGAGTGAGGATGATTAGCCTTGGTTAGCGGACACTGCGAACTAACTTGTTAATGGCACCTTGATAAAGGGCATGACTCACCAGCAGAAGAAGAAATTCTTCACGGATATTCGACACTACATTTGGGTGGATCCACATCTGTTCGGAGTAGGGGCAGATCATGTGATTAGGATATGTGTAGCCGAGAGTGAGGTCGAGAGCATTTTGAGACAGTGTCATGAGGGTCCCAGGTCATAATGGGGCCAGCTACACAGCTAAGCGGGTATTTGATTTAGGTTTTTATTGGCCGACGATATTTAAGGATGCTCACGCGTTTGTTAGGAGATGTGTTGCATACCAGAGGACAGGGAACATCTCTTCGAGGAATGAGATACCACATAACCTCATCCAGATTGTTGAGGTGTTTGATGTCTGGGGGGTTGACTTTATGGGACCGTTCCCTTCATCTCGAGGGAATAAGTACATACTCGTCGCAGTGGATTACGTTTCAAACTGGGTGGAGGCCGAAGCTCTACCCACGAATGATGCGAGAGTAGTTATAAGGTTCTTGAGGAAGTTGTTTGCTAGATTTGGTGTGCCAAAGGCACTTATTAGCGATAGAGGTACCCACTTCTGCAATGCGCAGATGGAGAAAACCTTGCAAAGATATGGGGTAACTCATCGACTTGCAACGGCTTATCATCCGCAGACTAGTGGGCAGGTAGATGTTAGCAACTGCGGGATTAAGCGGATCCTGGAGAAAACGGTTGGGTCGAATAGGAAGGATTGGGCAGATAAGCTAGATGATGCACACTCGGCTTTCCGTACGGCATTCAAGACTCCTATCGGTTCCACACCGTTTAGGTTGATTTATAGGAAAGCATGTCATCTTCCGGTTGAGTTAGAGCATCGTGCGTATTGGGCCCTCCGCACCGTCAATCTTGACGAACCCAAGGCGGGGGAGAACCGGATGTACGAGTTGCATGAGTTAAAGGAGCTGAGGGATCATGCATATACGCGATCATATGATTATAAGTTGAGGACTAAGGAACTGTATGATCGCCACATAAAAGGTAGTAAGGAATTTTAGGTAGGAGATCGAGTGCTATTGTTTAATTCCCGGTTGAGGCTTTTCCTAGGAAAGTTGAGATCTCGATGGTCGGGCCCGTTCACATTCATTCAGGTTTTTTCTTACGGGACGATAGAGATAGAGGGAGAAGATGGAGTGAAGTTCAAAGTAAATGGGCATAGATTGAGCACTAAATCACTGGCATGGTTTCGGAACGATCAGTTGAGGCGTGCACCTCGACCCGCCATAGAACTAAGTGTGGGGATGAGTCCGGCTGAGGACTCGGTAAAACAAGCGCTTCCGGGAGGCAACCCGAGTTGTATTTCTCATCTGTTTTCGGTGTTTGTGTTTGTCTGTGTCGTGTTTTGCAGGGATTCGTGCATGATTCAAGGGGAAATCATCAGGAATGCAGTCCCAGGTATTCTTACAATTGTTTTTATAGTGGGACAAGTTTTTATTGGAATTGGGGTAAAAAACGTTTTGGGGGCCAAAATTTTTCTAAGTAAAAAAATGAATTAACTATCTATGATTAACACCCCTTCGCGGCACGCGAAATCCGGAGAATGGATATTCGTGACACGCGAGGATGCATTATTTAGGCCGGCCTAAAACCCACCTCCACGCGACACGCGAGGAGTTTCCATTGAATCTTCGCGACACGCGAACCTTTCCTCGACTTGCCTTTTTCGTTATTTTCCAGGGTTTTCCACCACCATTCATCACCATCACCCATTACCATCTCATCCATCATCATCATATCATCTACCATTATCCACTACCATGGGAAGCTAAGAGCCATTCATGACCGACGATCCACCTTGCCACATATCAGGTGTGTTCCCCACGTATCAGGTACGTACCCCGGCATTCTATCTTGAGTCTTAGCAAGTCCGTAGAGTCTTTTATTTTAACTTGAGTCTGTAACATGAGTCAGTTTAAAGCTGCGGGTTGGTTTGAGTTTTATTTTGTGGGTATTGATCTCTCCGTCCGTACTCAATCTCCATTCGGGCGGAGTTGATCTTAATCTGATCTTTGTGTAAAGGTAACCCGACAGGAAGAACAACGCTGGACATTTCAGTGCCTATACATTACTAGCTAAGTCATTTCCTGTTTATTTTTGTCTTTTTATTTTTTGTTGTTTCTTGTTTCACATTGAGGACAATGTGTCTTTCGACTGTGAGGATGGGAGACTGTTGAGTGTTTGGTTTATCATTCTTTAAAAAAATTAATAATAATAAAAAATAAATAAATAAATAAAAAGAAATTTTTTTAAAAAGAGTTGTTTGTTTCTGCAAGTCCCGAGAGCTTCACATATACTTTTACCCGGGTATACAAAAGACCTGTTTTTGTGCAATGTAAATCAAGAGTTTTAAGCGGGTCGGCTGTGGGTTTGCATTTTCCTAACGCGGTATTCTCCAAGTAATCGGGATTAAGTGTATTCAACTAGTGATTTTTTTCAGTAAAAAAAATCATTTGGGATGCCTAGCAGAGTTTAGCAGACTAGACGGTTTTGACTGTGCATGACTTGTATCGGTAACCCGATTCCACATATTCACTGAGATCTGATCCTTTTCATATTCATTTATATTCACTGCTTTTCGTTTGATGTATGTTTACCTGCATGATTTGTTTGGATTAGAACTTGATTATCTTTATACATTTTAAGACTTTAGGTTTAGACGGCACACAGAAATGATCTAAGGCATTAGGATTCAACCCTTTGTATTTAGCCCTTTTTCATTTGTTTTCCATACCCGAACATTATCCCTTAGTGAACCCAGTTTGAACCTTTATCCCTTTCATTTGTTTAACCCACATATTACACCTTGAGCCTTTTAGCTTTTTTTAACTTGTGTTATTAATCCGGTTCGAGTTAGTCGTGTTAATATGTGTGTGTTTCAGTAATATAGCTTATATATAAAAAAATGATAGTCAAAAGAATAAGTGTGAGGATCAAAGATCCTCAAATGTTTAGTTATGTTTGTTTGTTCGTACTTAGCTTGACTAGCCCCGGATTAGTTTCACTTTAACCACTTTTATACCCTTTATCCGTACCTAAACCCTAACCTTACATTACAACCTCGAAAGACCTTGTTGATCTATGTGTTTGTCTTCACATTCGGGTGGAGATTTGATTGATTCTCAAGCATATGACTTAAACATTTCATTGGCAGGCCTGAGAGTTAGAATAGGAGCCGGCACATCTTTTGCTAATCACAGAAATAAACTGAGTGGAGAGAACTCTTATGAGGGGTACGAGTTATGCACAGTTATCGTTGTAAAAGAAAGTGAGTCTTGATTAGGTGTGCCCATGTTTTTCAAAAAATTAGGTCCCATCTAGACTAGTTGAAGTGTAAATATGTTGACCGTTGTAAAACTTGGGGAGTCATTCGTTGTTATTGGATTTTGTGATCTGCTTCTGACTTAACTTGAGAATTTTTGTATTTGTGTGATTACTTGGTTGGATGTACTGCTGTGGGATTTGCTTAGGGACAAGCAAAGTTCGAGTGTGAGAATGTTTGATGTGTTCTAAAACACATATCTTTATGGAGTTGTTTTTGACCCGTTTGACCCGGTTTTATTAGCAAATATCTTAAGAAATTGGTACTTAATGAAATTATTGTTGAATTTGCAGGTTTACATGATAAACCAAATAATTATACTGAGGAAACGGAGCCGAAGAGAAACAAAAGGAAAAAAAGTTGGAAATTATACTCTTCGCGTGAGCTCCAGAAGTTCGCGACACGCGAAGATCTGTAGAACCGGGCCCGACTAAATTAGCCTTCGCGACACGCGAAGGGCCAAAAAGCTGCAAAACCCTAGTTTTTGATTATTTAAAGATTTGAGCGGCCATTATTCAAGGGGTTGGATTGTTTGCGGTTGTGGATGACCGGAGAGAATTCAAGGACAAGTTTGGAGCTTCAGGATCACTTGGATTGCTTGTGGGATTGCTAGTTGGTTTGCAATTCGCGTTTTCATCATTCGATTTCTTCTATTTACATTTGTTTCGAATTCTGAACATGTTTCCAGTATTTTGTGGCTTGTTTCTCAGTATTATGAGTAGCTAAACTCATAGCTACCTAGATGAGGATGAATATTGATATGTTTTGATTGTTTTCAAGTTTTAATCGATCGTATGCCGGATATCAGTGTAAAGATTCTTGATTTATTTCTTATGAATGTGTTTGAGTACTGATTTGCTTATGATCTTGCATGAATTTGTTGCTCTTGGGGTTTTGCTTGAATACTTCGTGTGTTTTGGGTGAGATTTCGGGTTTCTGGGTCATTTGCTTTGTGTTTGTGATCTAGACGATTAGGCCAATCGTTGTAGCAAGTTTTTGTGGTCATAAAATTCAGTGTTTTACCAATCTTGAGTCCGAGAGGAGATAGGTTGTCATGTGGTTTGGGTAGCAATTGCACGAGGGTGGGTTGTCCGAGTCTTCTTTATCATCTTGCAATTCCGTGTCATAAATAGTATTTTGGGAGTTTACTCCTTGCTCTTAGGTCTGTCTAGGATAGTCTCTGAGTATAGGACGGTTGAGACCGAGAGGTGAAACCGTTGTTGAGTACGTGGTATTCTAGGTTTTGGTGAGTCCGATAGGAAATCCAATTCCTTACCGATGTGCTTAATCCGACCCGTAGGATAGTTGAGGTGTGTAGGTGAGTCCGAGAGGAGATCCTACATGTTTTGGTGATTCCCGAGTCAATCTATCTTTAGAACCGGTGTCATACAGTCGGTTGTTCCGAAGGCAGTTGAGTCAGTCAATAGGATTCCCGATCTAGGTAATGTTTGTCCCATATTTGGTCTTCATCTGAGTTCTAGTGTGTTTGATCTTTCTAGTGTCGTTTATTTGTCCGTAACCTTTAGCGTCTTGTCTGTCCTTTAGTCGAGTCAGTATTTAGTTGCTTTATTCTAAATTGCATGTCCTAAAAGTATTAAATAGAACCATCTTGTGTGTTACATCGATTAGGAGTCAATAAAGGTTCAGTGTCGAGGGCCACCGCCTTTTGTGTCCACGGTTCGACAACTCGGGCTTACTGTCTTTACTACGCGCGACCGGTACACCTGTCGTGAGCGTGTGATTTAGTTGTGAGTCCATTTCTACATTTAAAACTTGGTTAATTTAATATATATATAATATCACGCATCACTCATCCTAAACACATGTTTTGTTAAACATTGAGAAACAATCCCAAGATAAGTCTCACAGGTCACCTTAACAGATATAAACAACATACCATTAATAAAATGTGTCACAATTGGGGGAAAATTTGCTAACTTTAATTGGGTCATATCTGGTTGTGTTATGTCTACCGGGTCAAATTGAAAAAAAGCTTACATGAATTCAGGTTAAAGTCAAAAGTCAATGAACATGTATTTTTTATGCATAAAAAGTATATTATTATAAATTATATAATATGTCACTGAATTGGCATAGATTTATACAAAAGATTGAAGTATACTGATAATAAGCAAATCCAGTGTGTCAAAATTTAATACCATAAAGATAGCCATTGTCGTCTGGCAGAATGACAATAAGTAAATCAATTTCCTTTCTGTTGGACTTGAGGTTAGTCATGGCATCAAGGAAATGAGCTCCATTTTCATGCCATTCAATTGTTGTCCACAGGATAACGGTTCACTGTCGTTCTACAAAAATAAATGTCAAAAGAATATGCAGTGAGATGTTTTTTAACAAAGTAAACATGTATTGTAGTAAATTGTTGGATCCTAAAAAGAACTGTTGATTCTGATTGCCAAAAGTCAGTCATTGACCAGCACTTTACAAAAGAATAAGACTTTGACTCTACAAAGTGCAAACCAGTGATTCCCTCCAAGCATAGAACATCTGCCTACAACTGCTGGTTACAAGAACTACTGTTGATGTTGTTCAGCAGCAGTTCCCCCAAAACCAGCAGTTGTGTCCATTCTAGCTATTTACTAACTGTTGAGAAACAACCTACTTAGATGTCACTATCTGGGTGATGTCACCAGTAGTTCTCATTAATTTATAGATATAATCAAGTTTGTTATCCTAATTAGATGTCACTATGAGTTATCGGCTTTAACTTTCCAAACACTAATCCTGGCTAGTGACAATTTTACCCATCAACATTATCTCACCAGTCCAACTCTATTAAATAACTAAGTTCGATAATGATTTGACTTTAACATAATTTCCAATAGTTTTAAGAAAATCTTACTGATTTATCTGAAATGACTTTGACATCAGCATTCTTATATTCTCCCTTTTTGTCTTCCCTTGCTTTCTTCCACATTAAAATCATTTTCTATACCTCGTAATATATACAACAGAAAGAAGTAGACACACACACATCAGACATACAACAAAAAAATCATTATACCCAGAGAAAAAACACACATGAATTAGAGAATGAAGTTACCAGTTTATCTCTTAGATAAGTATATCCTCCTCATCCCAGGTGATGATCACAAATGTACTTTGATCGCACTACTTTTCTTGTTTGCTCCACCATTGGACTTATACCGCACTCTTGTCTTCTAAGACTCCGTAGAAGGTCACCAAGCAGATTCATTCCAGCTCGTATATGACATGCAATATATAATAGAGATTGTTAGTATTAGATAATGGAAACATATATATATATATATTATGTTAATATAGCTAGGTGTGATGTTTATTGTATTGAGTTACTTACTATTGAGATGATATGAGATATATCATCTAAAATTACTTTATGTATCTTTCTTAGCCTAACATCTAAACATGCTTATTCTATTGAGTTACTCTTTGTCTCTCGGTTTATGTATCTTTCTTCCATCCCTAATAAGCTTTTATTTGGGTTGGTATTATGTTTCATTAGCCTAACATCTAATCATACAGTTGGGAAAACCAAGGGAGTAAATTGTAAGTTCACTAATTTGATTAAAAAAACTAAGACAATTTACTGTCTTAATGCAGTGAATAGATGGCATATGAAGTTCTATAATAACAATCCATCCACAAAAAACTGTCACTAATTTGGTTATGAATTAACTTGTCCATTTTATGTCTATATTCTTTTTCCTATAAACAATGCCTTCTCTATCTGTATGCAAGTCAAGATTCTAAAATTTACAAGTCTAAAGGTAGCATTTTTAAAATATTTTTAGTGTAATAATATTGTTTTTATATCTCCTGATCTCTAAGCTCAATCAGAAAACAATAATTATTTATAAAATGGATAAAAAGAGCTTGTAGGTCAATCGACCAGATATCACAATCATGGTACATTCTCTGTCCTCGTAATCTTTTATAAATCCCTACTTTTGTATAAATAAACAAATATCTATCTTTATAAGATATACTATGTTTCTTCCTACATATATACCCTTAGTGGTCCACAACATGATTCATGGGGGCCACATTAACTTAAGTTTAAGTTACCAAACTATAAAAATGTTTTTATAATTAAAAGCAGTAGATTCATGCTAGTAACCTGAATCCGACAAGAAAAATGCTTGTTGTGTTAACTTAATATATATTGAGATTATATGAGATGTTGACTCATACCTGATTACCGTGAGTTTCCTAAGAACTCCTTGCCGAAGTTTGTGTTTTCTTCCACCGGAGTTCGTTTAGGTTAGGGTTATGGTTTGAAATCAAGTGGATTTGGGTTAGGGTTTTGGCGAAAAGTAAAGCTCGAGTGCAGTGTAAGAGGACGGAGGTGGAAGTTGTGAGGGTTGGGTCACTAGTTTTAGTACTAATTAACAAAATGAATTCTCAATATTTTAGCGTTGTTTTTTTGTTTAAGATCCCGCCATGTGATTTTTGGGAATTTTGAAACCTAATTCACTTTCTGGGTTTAAAAGAGGGAGAAAATGTGTGTGAAGGAAGACAAGTGTATTGAAAATGTGTGTTAAGTAGGTCTGGTTTTTTGGCACGTGTATTGAAAGGTGGCATGCTTTATGTATTGTACACCATGCTTAATATAGGGTAATAATTTACGGATTCTATAATATATTTGAAAAAAACAAAAAAACTAATTAAACTGTACGGAATTTTTATAAAATTAACTTTATAATAAACATACTTAAAACATTACATAAATAAAAAAAATTGCATATATAAACCACTTAAATTAAAAATAAAACATTACATAAACCACATAAAAACATAACTTAATAATCAGATAGGGAATCAGGCGATGAGCAGCCACAATCACTTTGATGCCCGTCCAACCTCATGTATTCATAGGAGGAGCAGTCGGATGGATACACCATTTCTTCATCCGACCTTGTTACGTATTCCGCACCATGGACGGTTTCATACCCTCAGCCTAACTTGGGACTTCTTGTGTCAGACGGAGGTTTGCCACAGGAGAACAGTTTGATAGTGGAGGACGATGGTTTGGCACTACAGTAGGGTTTGAAGTGAAACTCCTTTGAGCATCACCAATTGGTAGTCTGTCATTGGGTTGTTGACTAAAGGTATAATCATACAAAATTGTTAAACTCCTCGTCCATCAAATTAGTTTGAGCATCGGCTATATAGTTTTCCCATGGAGAGGGGTCACACTAGTTGCAGGTTATTGGTTATGAGTAATGGGTGACATGGGTTAAGGCATTACAAGGCTTTTCACTTCATGGGTTATAATGCCATAACCCATATCACCCATGGCCCATG
Organism: Smallanthus sonchifolius; assembly: GCA_023525975.1. NCBI lineage: Eukaryota > Viridiplantae > Streptophyta > Magnoliopsida > Asterales > Asteraceae > Smallanthus > Smallanthus sonchifolius. The sequence goes on along the minus strand of CM042033.1, from coordinate 53,049,770 downwards.
GCCTATTTGACCCATAAGCCTTATAGGAGTAACAAATGGTTGTGGGTTATTGGTTGTGAGTCATGGGTTACATGTGTTATGGCATCACCATGCATTTTGTGTCATGGGTTATAATGCCATAAGGGCCATAACCCATATCACCCATGATCCATGGCCTATTTGACCAATAAGCCTTATAGGGTCACACTGATTGTGGGTTATTGGTTGTGAGTCAAGGGGTGACATGGGTTATGAGCCATAATGAACATCATATGGGTTATGAGCCATAATGATCATCATATGATTTATAATCATTATCACCATCATTAACATCAGTTGTCATGGGTTATAATGCCATAATATAACCCATATCACCCATGAACCATGGCCTATTTGACCCATAAGCCTTATAGGGGTGACACTGGTTTTGGGTTATTGGTTGTAAGACACGGTTGGCATGGGTTATGAGCCTTACAAGGCTTATGAGCCATCATGATCATCATGTGGTTTATAATCATTATCACCGTCATCAACATCAGTTGTCATTGGTTATAATGCCATAAGGCCCATATATAGCCCATATCACCCATGACACATGGCCCATTTGACCCATAACCCTTATAGGGGTGACACTGCTTGTGGGTTATTGGTTGTGAGACATGGGTGGCATGGGTTATGAGCCTTATAAGGCTCATGAGCCATCATGATCATCATATAGTTTATCATTATCATAATCATCAACATCATCATCATCATCATCATCATCAGCATCAACATCATTATAATCATCATCTCGGCAACATCATTATATCATCACCATCAAATAGGTTATCATAATAATCATATTATTCATCATCATAATATGGTTTATTATCATATGGGTCATTATCATCATTATATATGGGTTATCATCATCATCATCACCATCACCATCACCATCACCATGTCATATAGGTTATCATCATTATCACTACCATCACAACCATCATCATCATCAACATCATGACCATCATCACCATCATCATCATCATATAGATTATCATCATAATCATCATGCATGCACCATGGGTTGTCATTATCACCATCATATGGGTTATATATCAACACCATCATCATATATATGGGTTATGACCGATCATCATCATCATATGGGTTATCATCAACATCATCATCATACAGGTTATCAACATCGATCATATAGGTTATCATCACCATCGTCATCAACTATAGGTATGATATCTAAATTGTTTATTTAATTATTTATAAATCATACATTTTAAGTTTTTTAATTTATATATTTTTTTAAACTACAGGCCGGTATGATCTCTAAATTTTTTATTTAATTACAAATCGAAAATTTAAAGATTTTAATATATTTTTTTAAACTATTTTTACGTGTGTTGTGTGTTAAGTGGGTATATGTATGGTTTTGTAAACCCCATCACAATTAATTCTGATCATCTCTTCTCTGATTCTCTCCCCTATAGCTATACGGCGACTTAAGGAACGTCTTCCTGTCTTCCAACGTAATCCGTTTGTGGTTGCTCTAGCTAGGTTAGGTGTTTAGGTTTTTCTATTTGATTTCTTTAATTTAGGGGCTTTGGCGGGTTTGTGTCGATGGTTTACTTTTGTTATGAGCTTAATGTATATCAACCGAATTAGGGGGGGTAAGAGGGAAGGCCACAACCAAGAGGTTGTAGGTTCAAACCTCACCCAAGACAAAAAAAAATGTGTCGTTGATGAGAGTTATCTAGTTGTTGCAAATAACAACACTATTGTGGGCGATCGTATGATAGGCAGCCATGAGTGTAATTAAGCGTATGCATAATTATATAACTTTGTTGTAAATATTACTACTTTGGTTAATTTTCTTTTTCGGTATACTAATCTAGTTGTAGTTTTGTTGGCTTATGATTGTGGAAAGTTAAGAAATGAAGAGTGAGCAGGATTACGTCCTAGAGAAGGGGAAAGCACCCATGGTGGAGAAGAGGAAAAGAGATAGACCCAGAAAGTATCCACCCACCCAGTACGTCCTAGAGAATGGGAAAGCACCAATGGTGGAGAAGAGAAAAAGAGGTAGACCCAGAAAGTATCCACCCACCAAGTACATCCTAGAGAATGGAAAAGCAAGAGGGAGACCAAGAAAGAATTTGAAACATGATGAGGTAATTATAAAGATTTTGTTTTTTATGTTAAAGTAGAGGTTCTTATCTTTCTTTGTTTCGGATATACTCTGCTAGTGTGCTTATTGCTAAAGGTTTTGAATGCAATATGTACATTTCTTTTAACGTATGCCCGTTCACATGTCTTTCTTTATTTACCGCTAATTTTCCGTTCTATGCTAATCCGGGCTTCTTGTTGATTATCACAAATTCAGTTTCATCTTTTCAGGTAATAATGTCAACAAGTTTTCTTATTTGAACTATGTAGCTATATCTATACATTAATTGCAAGCTCTTCAACCCTTCAGGTCTTGCCTTTGTATTACGAGCACCTTTATCTGAACAACAACTTTTTGGTGGGTATAATCGTTGTACCCAATGGTTGGTGTAAGTCATGGGAGCTGGAGATACAAAAGAAAAGTAACTTATTTTCCTTTACCAGTGGATGGCAGAAGATGGCAAAAGAGCTTGGTGTAGATGTGGGCTGGGCTATGCTGTTCAACTTGGTTGATACTCATGTGTTCCACATTGAGGTTTACAATGCAGGAAGTAAAGCCCAAATTTTTTTCTACAGAAGAAAGTGAGGAAGATGATGCTGATGAAGATGGTGATGATGATGATGCTGAGGAAGATGATGATGGTGATGGTGATGATGATGATGATGATGATGATTATGAGGATGATGATTATGATGTTGATGTTGATAATGATGATAATCATGATGAGGGCAAGGTTTCATTTGTTGACCGTCTTGCGCTAAAACTTGTAAGTATTAGGCCTAGATAGTTTATGTAATTTGTAATTGTAAGTTTCCAATACCTATTTATTACTGTTAGTTATGGTCGATTTTGAAATTGTTATCTCTTGATTTTTATGTAGCAATTTCTTGAGGATTTTGCAGAGAATGCTGGTTTGGATTCATTGGAAGAGATGCATGTCAGAATTCCTCCCGTTTACACAAGGACGTTGAAGGTGAAGGTGGAGCATGTAGAAGACCGGAGTAGGCATAGTCCACAGTGGTAGGCATGTGTTGGTGTGTTTGGTGTCGGTTTGTATTTGGCACTAGGCACAAATTACAAATTCACATTTGTCAAGAAAAAGAATATGTTGTTTGTTACACGCGAATGCTCAAACTATGTTTTGCGCACTAAAATTTGACACGTTATAATTTTGTTATGTTATTATTGAATGGTTAAAAAACCAAGCATAAAAATGTAAAGGCACATGAGATTGGGATAGCATGGTGCGGATAATATTGTTGATGGACCAGATTTTGTGTTCCGATTTCCCGTATTGAGGAGAGGTGTAGGGACAAGAAAAACTAAAAATGATTCTGTAATAATTTTTCATAAACTTCTGCAAAAAAATATATAAAAACCCTTTACAAAATCAACGTTGTAAAAACATGAAAAACAAAACAGCTGTTATTTCAAACACATGCTCTTTCTTTAAAAACTTTTGAAAAATTCAAATTGGTGGATGTAAAAACATTAACTAGCAGTTGTGTTTCATCCAGCTTTTTAACCCTAGATTTCAGGCTATTAAAAAACTATATTAAACCCCATGAACGTCTCATTCTAAACCTTTTCCCACACTCGATTGAAGACGACATTCCTTCGATTCTTCTCTTACTTACTCGCGATCATGGCCAGTCGACCTACTCACAACATGCGTCCATATCTCATAAAATCAGAGGATCATCCACAATATCACCAAATGATCGATTTGATAACCGATTCCCCTTATTACAAAGCTCTTATAGTTAACCCACCAATCTATTTGACTATTCTTGAAGAGTTTTGAGAAAATGTCAGGGTTATCAAAGACGAAAAACACAACATCATTTCGATTATGTCAGACATTGGTTCAAAACCACTTACACCTGAGATCCTCACAACAATCCTAGAGCTTGGTCATGCTGACGGTGTTGACCAATTTACAAAACATCTCATTCATATTGAATTCATTGAGAGAGGTTATCTTGGACAAATAAACTCAACAACTTTGGATAAGGGTATGTGTTCTGCAAGTTTAAAATTCCTATTTCATACTCTTATAGCATGTTTTTCAGGGAAGAGTGGTACATGGAATGAAATTCCATTAAATACTTAATACGTGGCTTATGCCATTTTAACAGGGCAAAGCTTCAAAGTTTCAAAAATAATTTTTAAAGATATGCGTTCCAACACTACTTCACGAACAAAATTTTTGATGTACCCTAGACTTGTTATGGCATATATTCAAAAGGAATTGCCTGAAAAAATTTACAAAAGGGGTAAATTGGTTACCATCAAGTCTCTTAAAAAATAAACTTTTACAAGGATGGAATCAACAAAACAAATTTTGGTTGATGAGGATGAGCCAGCACAACAAAATGAGGCTACTGCTCCTGCTTACCAAAGGGAAGAACCCATCCCTGGTTTGGAACCCATAGCAGAAATCCTAAGGAAGATAAAATCCAAATCCAAAGCCATATCTAGAGCTGATGTATTACTTGAGCATCATACTCAAAGTCCATCTCCCAGGACTGACTCTTTTCACTACTCACTACCACCACAAACTTCACCCTTACATATGTTGATTGACGTAATCACTGAGGGTACATCTCATGAGGTTTCTCAAGTGGAGCATCTACTACAGTTGTAGAAATAACAGTTTCACTTCTGGACAATAGTTACATAGCTAAGACTCCCTTGAGGGCAACAACTGTTGAGTCCACAATAGTTCACTCTACAACGGTTGGAAGTCCCAGTGACCAATACAAAGGGGCATCTGCACCCATAGAAATTGAACATGTTCATGTCATAGGGACTCATACAACCACTTCAAGTGGGAATCCAGCTGATCCTATTAACTTAGGTGATGGAATAAGATATAGGGAATTGAAGGAGAGAATGTCCAATGTATAGGCTTCTTGCTTAACAATTAAAGAAAATCTTACCAAAAAGCCTTTTACTGAAACTCCAAGTAAAGAAAATACAACTTTGTTAGATTCCATCAAGAAAGAGTTTGAGTCTTCAATAAACAAAGTGATTTCCCAAATCAAGCTTCCAACTCCTGAAGAATTGACTCCAGTCATATGGAAAGCCTTCCAGCCACTCCTACAAGAGAATAAGAGGGCACTGGATACTTCTCTGAAATTACACATGGAGGCTACGAGAAATTATGTTGATGCAAGATACAAGGACACACATGCAGATGTAAGTGTAATAAGAACACAGTTAGAACAATTAACTGGTGTTACACCACCTCCTCCTAAATTCCCAAATGATGATGCCCAAAAGCAAAAGAAACAAGACAAGAAAGCAGACTAATCTGAAGCAGAGAAAGCACAAAATGCTACAAAGAAAAGGAAAGGTTAAGAGAAAATAGAGACGCGGAATCTGTAGCAGTTCTCAGACAGATAATTGAAGAACCGATTGAAAAAGGTAATCAATATTCATCAAATACTTCAGGTACAGGAACCAAGATTCATGCAAGATCTGTTAGAAAACAAGTTGTAAAGAAAAGTGCTAAACCTGGAGTCAAAAGGCCTGCTCCTAAACATGCAGCTGAAGCCTTAAACAAAACTGAACCAACGGGTCCAGCAGTAAACCCAAAATCTACACCACCACAAACAACTGGAGTTAAAAGTCTCACTCCTAAAACTACTACTACAAGTGCTATTCAACAAAACCACTTTTTCAGTAGTTGAGCCTTCAAAAGATAAATGACTGAGACTACAACACAGAGTACAACTACTGTTGCACCAGCTTTAGTGCCAACATCAGTTTCAAGTTCAACAACATTTCCAGAAAATGCCAAAAATACCCCTAAAAGAAGGAAGATGGTGGTACATGAATGTGATAAATATGAGGCTACTCCAAATGCACCAACAAAATTGGCACTAGGAACTACACAACCTCTACCAACATCACTTCCCATCATGAGCTTAAATCAAGAAGTTCTGCAATTCTTTGACCCACCTTCTTCTGGACAATTAGTGTTTTCCTCATTGGCAAACATCATGACTTCTTATACAATACCAAAGAATATGGAGGAATACATTACCATAAAAGAAAAACAAATTCACGACGATGTTTCAGTAAAGTGTAAAGGCATGTCTGATAAAGAGACCCAACAGATCTTAGCAAAGGAATTGTTGATCATCAGAGACCTAGAAGACTTTACCTTTCGTAAATGCCAAGAACTTTTAAAGGAAACAGTCACAGATTCCAATCTACGTTCAACATTAAAAAAAGATTATATTGATTGGATAAAAAAAGAGGTCAGTATCTAGACTGGACCATAAAAGCATTAGAAGGGGAAATCATGAGGATTAGTAAAATGATGGAACACCCTTCTAGTGCACAAACACCACCAAATTGGAAAGCATGTAGAACAAATACTAGTGTTGATAAGGCACTCAAAATGAAGAGAATGAAGGATGAAATGATAGAAGCAAAGATGGATCAACCTGCTACAATTAAAAGATGGAATGAAATTAAAACTTTTGAAAAGTACAAGAGTTTGGAAGAACTTAAAAAGAAGTATCCCGAAAAGGTGCCACCAAAGCATGTCTACAATGATGAAGCTCTACTAATAAGAACCTCGTTGAATCCAACTGAGCCTCCAACTGCAAACCAAATCTCAGCTGCAGCTAGATCATACTTTGCAGGACTAAAAAACCAAAAAGAACCAGCTCCTGATCAAGTTGCTGCATATGTGAAGATCATCATGTATGAATCTATAAGGATGGACAAGTGGTTGGACCTAGCTAGATCATTACTGATATGTACAACAACTGATGTTTTATATATATATGTTTGATTTGTCTTTGCAAATGGTCAAATATTGGTCAGTAGATGGTAAATAATCAAGTGGTCAGTATATGGTCACATGGTAAACTATTATATCTTTGGATTTCAGTATATGGTCAACTGTTCAACTACTATGTTTTTGGTTTGATTTATATTAGTTTGATTTATAGAAGACCTGGTGAGGGAAACTGCTGGTGAGGTTGTTCTCCAAAACTAACAGTTGTGTCTATTTGAAATTAAAATGGTCAACTGTTATCAATTGCTGCAATTGTAGACCAGTTGCAAATGGTCAGTATATGGTCAACTGTTATCAATATATGGTCAAATTGTATGCAATTGCTGTAATTGTAGACCAATTGCAAATGGTCAAATATTGGTCAGTATATGGTAAATGGTCAATATATGGTCAACTGGTCAACTGTTATGTCTTTGGATTTCAGGATATGGTCAACTGTGCAACTGTTATGTCTTTGGTTTGATTTATATTAATTTGATTTATGTTTGCAATTGGTCAACTGTTATCAGTATATGGTCAAATGGTATGCAATTGCTGCAGTTATAGACCAATTGCAAATGGTCAAATATTGGTCAACATATGGTAAATGGTCAAATGGTCAGTATATGGTCAAATGGTATGCAATTGTAGCTAACTTTATTTAACTATAGTTTCCTAATGAGAAACTACATTGCATTGCATCAACCAAATACACAATCATCAACGAAATACACAATCAATACAATCAAATAACAAAACAAGGATCACATGCATCAACCAAAAAACAGATATATTATATATAACCATATTTTTTACAAAAAATACACAATAACAGACATAAATTCAAAACTATATCACTATGACCTAGCATCAGATAACAAATCATCATCCTTAGATGTGGACCATGTATCCCCTTGACTGTGCTCGCCTGGTATCCTCCTCTGCCCAAACAGAGCATCAGAGTTGAAGTTGGAGTCCTGCTCCCTCATAAGGTAGAGGGAGAGTTCAGTAGCATCCCTCCCGTGAAAGGCCATAGCCCTCATATCATTGTCAGTATACACTTCAACTGCATACTCCAATGACAGGTATGGGATCCTAAAAACGGTGGTGAAATACTCAGCCGTCGTGTACCCTAGAGCTTTAACCATATGGTCAAGCTCTTTGCACGAGAAGAGATCAATGTTTACGTAGTCAACAAAGCTCTCAACGTCTTCGGTGTATTCCAGCAGCTCGCCGGCGTGAGTGGCTCTAATGTGGCCCTTGTGGTGGATCTTGAGCATGAAGGGCCTCGGATTACCGGAAATTTCAACATTAGGTTACACATTTTACCTTAAAAAATGCAACTTTAAGAATATTATACCCTCGTAGTGTGGTGTTGCACCACCGATTGCTCGTACCCTCCATTGCGGCGCAATTTGAGCATTTTTTTTTCTTCGAGAGAAGGGGACGGAGGGTTTTTGGTTGAATGAAAACCTAATTTGGTGAATTGGTATTTATAGGAGGGTGCGCCCGGTCGATCATCTTCCTCTGGCAATTTGAACTTAGTGGCAGGAAGTGGAAAGACGATAATTAATTGGCCACACGCACAATTAACCATATCCATTGATTACTTTTAGCCACACATACAACGTTTAACCGTGTCCATTGATTACTTTTAGCCACACATAAAACGTTTAACCGTGACCATTGATTACTTTTAGCCACACAAAATAACTGTAACCGTGACCATAAAATACTCATAGTTATAACTATTTAAACACACGTGGCTAATAAACACTACTATATATCTCTGTATTAGCTTTTAGCCATATCATCAAACAAAACAATGGCGGTTCGTCACATTTAGCCACTGCTTTTGTTTCATTTACTAATTGCAAAACACTACTCATTGGTCACAGAAGCTAAAATAAGTGACAATATCTATTAGCTCTTAGCCACATCACTAAAAATATACTATGGCAATTCGTCACATTTGGCCACACTATTCGAGAGTGGCTAGTAGATGTCATATTTTTGTTTTAAAGTGTGGCAGATAGATGTGTTTTTGGTCACATGAATAACAAATTAAACAAATACCATAACAGTTGGTCACATTTGGCCACACTTTTCTAGTGTGGCTACTAAATGTCACAGTTTCTTTCTTAAAGTGTGGCTAAAAGATGTGTTTTTGGTCACATGAAACAAATACTGTGGCCGTAGATCACATTTGGCCACACTTTTCTAGTGTGGCTATGTCACTGTTTTTTCGTAAAGTGTGGCTAATAGATATATTTTTGGTCACATGTATAAAAAAACAAATATTGGGGTCGTAGATCACATTTGACCACACTTTTATAGTGCGGCTAGTAAATGTCAAAGTTTTTTCTGAAAGTGTGGCTAAAGGTTTTGAATTGTTATACATTAGTCACATGAATAAATAAAATGTGTGGCCAAAAGTAGGATAGAAGGTTTTGAAATGTGATTAATGACCTTTAGCCACACATTTAATCAAAAGTGTGGCGGAGTGTGGCTAAAGGTCAGATTTGGTACCGTGCGTTCGGTTAAATATCCACGGGGAATAGTGGAAAACCTGTTAGTCAAAGTTGACAAATTTGTTTTCCCCGTGGACTTCGTCATTCTTGATATGGAGGTTGATGATAGAGTCCTGCTCATTTTGGGACGCCGCTTATTGTGCACCGCCAAGGCATTGATCGATGTCTTCGACGGTAAGATCGCACTTCGTGTGAGGGATGAAAAAGTCACCTTTGATGTCATGAAATCGATGAAGAATTCGAGTGGTCAAGACGATTCTGTGTTCTTTCTTGACACTTTCATATCTCATATGGATCGCTTCCTTGACTACGTTTGTGGAGCTGACCTGCTAAACACACAGCACCTGGGTGAGGAGACCAGGATGTTGAGATTGATGTTCCCTCGGAGCACTGTCCGAGCCCTCTGGCTAGTAAGCCTCCCGAGTACCCAAAGGTGTTTGATGTCGTTGAGAGTACCGAGGAGGAGGAGAAGCCCTCGATTGAGGCACCACCGTCCTTTGAGCTTAAGAAGCTACCTTCACACTTGGAATATGCTTTCTTGGATGGTGAGCCCGGTTTACCTGTCATTATTTCTGCTGCACTGACGGAGGAGGAGAAGAAGAGGTTGATTGATGTGTTAAAGAAACAAAAACAGACCATTACATGGAAACTCATGGACATAAATGGCATCAGTCCTACCTTTTGCACGCATAGGATACTCATGGAGGATGAGCATAAGCCTGTTGTTCAACCTTAAAGGAGGCTTAACCCGAACATGTCTAATGTGGTGAAGAAGGAGGTTCTTAAACTCCTTGATGCTGGATTGATATATCCTATCTCTGATTTCACATGGGTAAGGCCAGTTCAGGTTGTCCCGAAGAAGGGTGGGATGACAGTTGTGACGAATGAGAAGAATGAGTTGATTCCTACTAGAACAGTCACAGGTTGGCGTGTGTGCCTACACTATAGGAGACTGAATGATGCCACTAGGAAGGATCACTTCCCTCTTCCTTTTATTGACCAGATGCTAGAGTGCCTATCAGGGCAGCAGTTCTACTGTTTCCTTAACGGCTTCTCGGGTTATTTCTAGATCCCCATTGCACCGGAGGATCAGGAAAAGACCACATTTACATGCCCATACGGTACCTTCGCGTACCGGTGTATGCCATTCGGGTTGTGTAATGCTCCAGCTACCTTTCAGAAGTACATGGTAGCGATCTAAGGATATGATCGACACTTCCATGGAGGTTTTCAAGGATGATTTTTCTATGGTTGGAAGTTCTTTTGATCATTGTTTGCATAATTTAGAGAAGATGATGAGGAGATGCATCAAGACAAAGTTGATGTTGAACTGGGAGAAGTGTCACTTCATGGTGACTGAGGGTATTGTGCTTAGGCACAAAATTTCACGTGCCGGTATTGAGGTGGACCGAGCTAAGATTGAGACGATTACTAAGCTTCCACCACCGACTAGCATGAAATATGTTCGTAGTTTCTTGGGCCATGTGGGTTTCTATCGTCATTTCATAAAAGACTTTTCCAAGATTACCCGGCCCATGACACGCCTTCTTGAGAAAGACGTCCAGTTTGAGTTTGAAGCGGACTGTCTTAAGGCGTTTGAGTTCTTGAAGGAGCAGTTGGTTTGTGCTCCCATCTTGATAGCCCCCCGACTGGAGCATACCCTTTGAGCTAATGTGTGATGCTAGTGACTTTGCAGCCGGGGCTGTCCAAGGCCAAATGAGAGATAAGCACTTCCATCCGATTTACTACGCGAGTAAGACCCTCAATGATGCTCAGGAGAATTACACGACTACCGAGAAGGAGCTATTGGTGGTGGTCTTCGCGTTTGATAAATTCCGATCATATTTAGTGCTATCTAAGACCATTGTTTATACTGATCATGAGGCATTGCGATACCAGTTCACCAAGAAAGATGCCAAACCTAGATTGATTCGACGGATTCTCCTACTTTCTGAGTTTGATATTGAGATCAAGGATAAGAAGGGAGCGGAGAATGTGGCGGCTGACCATTTGTCGCAGTTAGAGGACCCGGGTAGAGAGGAGTTCCGGGAGGAGGCCATAGGGGACACATTTCCCCATGAGTCGTTGATGATGTTGAGTTTAGGGCCGGATAAGGAGCCGGTGTTCTATGTGAATGCCGAGGAGCAGGGTTTTCCATGGCTTTCTGATATAGAAAACTACTTGGTAGACTATTTAGTGGTTAAGGGCATGACATCCCAACAGAGGCGGAAATTCTTCGCAGATGCCAACCACTACATTTGGGATGCTCCATATTTGTTTCGAGTGGGAGCTGATAGAGTGTTAAGGAGATGTGTGAGTAAGGAGGAAGGAGTAGAGATTTTGATACACTGTTATGAGGGTTTGACGGGAGGTCATAATGGGCCCTTTTACACCGCAAAGAAGGTGTTTGATTCCGGTTTTTATTAGCCGACATTGTTTAAAGATGCGCATAAGTTAGTGAGACGATGTGACGCGTGTTAACGCACCGGTAATATCTCATCCCGGAATGAGATGCCTCAGAACCCTATCCAGGTAGTTGAAGTGTTTGATATTTGGGGTATTGACTTCATAGGTCCGTTTCCTTTATCACGAAGGAATCAGTACATTCTCATGGCGATAGAATACATTCTAAGTGGGTTGAGGAGCAAGCCTTACCTACTAATGACACCCGAGTAGTGGTGGGATTCTTGAAGAGATTGTTTAGTAGGTTTGGGACTCCCAAAGCTTTGATTAGTGATAGAGGCATGCATTTCTGCAACGCCCAAATGGAGATGGTATTATCACGCTATGGGGTCACCCATCGGTTGCCGACTGCCTACAATCCACAGACTAGTGGGAAAGTAGAGAATGCAAATCGGAGAGTGAAGAGGATATTGGAGAAGCCTTTCAGGAGAAATCGAAAGGAATGGTCTGACAAGTTAGATGACGCGCTTTGGGCTTTCAGAACAACGTTTAAAACACATATTGGGACCACACCCTTTAGGATGATTTATGGGAAGGCGTGTCCTTTGCCTGTGGAATTAGAGCATAAGGCATACTGGGCCTTAAAGGTAGTCAATCTTGACTTGCCTCAAGCAGCGAGAAACCGGTTTCTTTAATTGCATGAGTTAGAGGAATTGAGAGATGATGCGTATGTGAGATCAAGGAGTTATAAAGAGCGCACAAAGGCATTGCATGGTCATCGGTTGAAGAGCGTGAAATAGTTTAAGTGTGGGGAGAGAGTGTTGGTTTATAACTCTCGGTTAAAACTATTCCCATGAAAGCTTAAATCCAGATGGACATGACTGTACATGGTGAAGGAAGCGTTTCCATATGGTACGGTAGAGATACATGACGAAAAGGGTAGTTCGTGGAAGGTAAATGGTCATAGGTTGAAGCACTACATCGGAGGACCGATTGAGAATGTCGAGGGGGATGTGGTTCTTCTCGACACACCCTGAAAAAATAAGTAAGTGTGAATAGGTTCTCGGGTTAGATCCCGAGTATAGAGTTTGTACAAGTCATGTTTATTTTTGGTTTTTCTTTTGTGTTTTCGGTTTATGTGTTTTCATTTGTTTGTGTGTTTCAGGGATTCGTAACTGTCTCGGCAAGGAAAATCATCAAGCACGAAGTTCCAGGTATGTATGCGCTTGATCTTATAGTTGGAACGGGTTTTTAGAGGAATTGGGGGATTGCAAAAGTTAGAAGCCAAAACCTTTTCGAAGTAAAAACTAGGTAACTTTCTGTGATTGCACCTTCTTGGCGCCACGCGAACCTCGGGAAAGAGTTCTTCGCGACACGCCAAGAACAAAAGAAAGAATCAGAATTTTTGTTCCTCGCGCCACGCGAAGTTCCCACTGTCAACTTTCGAACCACATGACGAACCCAAAGGCAAAATTAGAAATTCAACCCTTCGCACCACGCGAAGGGGAGAATCTTCCATTCGCGACACGCGAAAACCCTATTTTTTCAGAAAAAAATATATACCTCAGTTGTGTGTTTCTTCCCCATTTCACCACCACCCACCACCGTCTCCCACTTCCACCGCCTCGGATTAATCGCCAACACTACCACCAAGCTCATCCGCCATCACCTCTACCACACCTACTTCCACCTCCTGCCGCCACAGAAGCACCACAACCATTCACCATCACCTAAATCCGCCACCATCACTACCGTATCACCTCCACACCTCTGCCCATTACCAGGTCAGGGGAAACCAAAAAGGGTCGATTTTGTTTCACCTAAATCTCTATTCACTTCATTTGTCGATATTGAGGTACGTCTCCCTGTTTTATTTTTTTGTAGTTAATTTTAGTGTAAATTGAGTCTTGTAGAGGTATGTTTAGGTAGAGTAAATTTGGAAGTAGTTTGTAACTCGTGGCGGGTCGACACATTCAACAGGTTTCCATTATTCTCTATAGGTATGTGTGTGCATCAAGTCGTTTTTCTGTAAATGGAGTCGGTTTTTTTGTTAATTTTAAAGTGTCTTTGAGCTTGGTAAAAGTTCAAATAGAAAGGGGGCAATTGGGATTTAGTAGATTAAAAAATTATTATGCCCCGCGTTTAAATTGTTTTGTTTATTGGCTTGTTTGATGTTCGTCGACACCTAGACTACTATGTTACTTGAGTGGGCTAATTGGTTTTGAATTATAGCTGTGTGTGCCACGACCCGTAAGTAGAAACATGTGTGGTTGGATTGGATATTGTTTGAGCTTGAATTTGTAGGATTTCAAATGGTAAAATACCGTTTCGCTAGGGGGAATTTTTCAACTGTTTTTTTTTATTTGAATGCAAACTTGGTATTATTTAATCAGGGCGAGTTGGGACTCGAATTTTGGCAATGTGGCATCCATTTAATTGGGTTTGTATAATGAGTGAAATAGAGTCTTGTACTTAGATAAATTAAATTTTTAGTTCTAGTTTTTAGTTTAATTTGGTTTCGAGTCATTTGAGTCTTTTATTCAAAGTTTTAAGTTTTTAGTTTTGCTTAGATCGATTCGTGGGAATTGTTTTGTTTGTGCTTTTGCAGTTTTAGATCTCCTCGCCCGTACTCAATCTCCATTCGGGCGAGGTTGGTCTGGATTTCATTAAAGTGTACAGGGTATCCCCGAATTTTTCATTTTTTTTATTTTATTTTGTTTTTTAGTTGTATTATTTAATTGTACTTAGTACGAATGCGAATAAATTGCTATACAGTCGTACTTGCTGCTAGGAATGCCTTATTAGATGTATATATTTGTTTACCTTTGTTTTGCAGGCATGTCCGACACGGGAGCATCTTCTAGCCCGGCCACTAGGGCCAAGCGTAGGCGAGGACCGGTTCCACAGCCTAGAGGAGCACCAGAGGCACCCCGCCTGATCCGTAGGGCGGCACGAGTGATTAGATATGCGGTGCCGGAGGTTTGCCCGATGACAGATACAGAGCCGATTCCGATCGACGACCGGATTTTGAGCGAGCATACCCTACTCCGTTTCAAGACAGATACCGAGGAGTCAGTGAGGTGCGAGAAGTTTGTGGAGATGGAGCCGTTACAGCACCGGAGTATCAGTTGGGAGGTGATTGACCAATTAGGGCAGCGAGCTAGGCTAGAGGAGATGTTAGGAGCCAGATGGATGGCGGTATTAGCATGTGATGCCATGCAGTATCGAGAGCTTACCGTTGAGTTTCACTCTACATTGCGGTACACGGTTAGACAGTTTGAGGAGCCGGCGGCGATGTCCTTCGCTTTGGGACGACAGGTTTAAGAGATGTTAGTTCCCCGGTTTGCTGTGGCGACAGGATTCTATACTCAGGCCGAGGTGGCAGAGCCGGCATTTGTTCAGAGCATGCGAGGCTGTTTTAGGAGGCGTCATGACCAGGGGGTCACTGATGGTCAGTTGAGGGATTTTTGGAGCTCCATTGCCGACGGCCCATACTCTACTTCTATCGTGGAGTCTTTTATTCGTGATCCAGTTATCTACTACATTCACAGGATCCTTGCTTGCACTCTCATCGGATGCAAGTCGGACACAGAGAAGTGCAATCAAGTGGATCTATTTTGCTTATTCAGTATAGTGGGCTGCCGAGAGGCCAACCTGGCTACCATTCTTCTATCATCATTAGCCAGAGGACGGAGAGGAGGACCGGAGGCGAGACTGGATTTGGGGCTGTACATTGGCCGTATTGCTGAGAGGTTAGGAGTTTTTGATCGTTATCCGGGAAATCTGCTTACATCCGCCCCAGATACGATAGGTTTTGGTTTACATGAGATTAGGCTAGCTGGTATATGTGCTTGGGATGAGCCGGTGAGATGGATGGATGCGAGAGAGGGTCCACATGTACCACCACCTGTTGGGACGCCTGCTGCGGAGGCTATCCAGATGGGGGCGCCCACCGCCCGCCATAGAGTTGTGCACCATATAGAGCATCCCCAGCACCAGCACCCACTATGACAGCGACCACCAGCACAACTGACATTAGAGGCGCCGCGGGACCAGATTTTTGATAGGATGGATCGTTCTGATGATGCTATCCGATACATGATGACACAACAGGGTATTGAGATGCCTCCATTCTTTAGAGTTCCAAATCAGACTGAGGCAGGTATAGATGATCTAGTTACAGGTGGAGATCAGAATTGATATTAGCAGCTCCGTCCAGCCGGGTTGTATTTGTATTTCTTGTACTTTTTCTTTATTTCAGTTTTTTTATTATCATGGCCTGTACTGAATATTGATATATTATGCGATTTGTACGGGGACATGGCAGGGTGATTGTTTATATTGTCTATTATTACTATTTGTTTGTGTGGTTGTGCTACTACAATTCTACAAGTGATTGTCGCTTTCGTTCGTGAGTGAATCTTGGAATTTTACATTGCTGAGCGCGTTCGAATTGGAGGGCATGGAACACGACTTACGGGGAATATTGCCATCTTAACCAGGGAAGTCTGTTTCGATTTTTGTACATAGCATTTTATTTTACTTTATTTTTATTTCTTTATTTTTATTTTTCTTCGTTTCTTGGTTCACATTGGGGACAATGTGCGTTTTAAGTGTGAGGATGGGAGACTTGACGTCTATCTTTGCTTAGTTGTTTAGTTTACTTTGGTTTGAAAAAAAAATTAAATTTTTTTTTCAAAAAATGTCCTTGAATTAGAATTTTGCAATTAAATGGAAGATGCTAGGTATAACTGGGAACTGCTTGTTGAATTAAAATGAAATAATAATAATAGAAAATACGTCTAATTTGTGATGCATTGATAGACCCATCCGACTTTGAAAGCTTAAACATCCTGAAAGTGTTAACTAGGTTAATTGTATAATTAAATCAGGATATCTTGTGGGTTATCATATTGGGGGAAATGGTA
The DNA here is from genome assembly GCA_023525975.1 of Smallanthus sonchifolius. Lineage (NCBI taxonomy): Eukaryota > Viridiplantae > Streptophyta > Magnoliopsida > Asterales > Asteraceae > Smallanthus > Smallanthus sonchifolius. Next base: position 53,032,973 of record CM042033.1, on the reverse strand, counting down.
AAGCTGAAACAGTCAATATGGGGTCATGGGTACCACGTTAGATTTAAGAATTTATATGTTTAAAGAATCGCCCTAAATTCCATAATTTCATCTAATTGAGCTGAATTTAGAGATTAAGTTTCGCCTACTTGTCACACGCCGAGTTACAGCTTGGTTGAAACACCACTACGTCAGATTCTTAAGAACTTAATTAATTTGGAAAGTTGAGTTTCGCCTACGTGTCACATGTTGGGTTACAGCCTAATTGAAACACCACTGGGTTAGATTATTAAGTACTTCATTGTTAGAACTGCACTCTATGTGCCACACGTCGAGTTACAGCTTGATTGAAGGACCACTAGATAAGGTTCAATTAAATTGATTATTAATGGTCATAACATTTATCCATTATCCATCTAAATCAATTCTTAAAACATATAATTTTTTGTTTATCGTGGTGGGAAAACTATATAGTTTAACCCGGGCCTTGACATACCTTGAGATGGGATTAGGTTGAGCTGTGACTTTCTAAGTATGGGACCCATAGATAGAGTGATAGCTTTGTAATGTGATAATAAAACACAATTGGGGTCTTGATTAGTTGGTGGTTGGGTTTAATCGGATAAAATACCGATGATTGCAGTTAACACGTGATTATATTTGAACTAATGAACTAATGAGATTGTGAAAGCTAGTTTTCTAGTTATGATTCCATTGCAGATTCTTTTTCGAGAATGAAAAAAAGTTAAGTATGGGGATGTTTGATGTATTGCAAAACACATGTATTTATCCTATTGTTTTTGTGCATTTTAGCTAGTTTTGTATTCTTTTTTATTCCTTTTTGGTTCGTTCTTAGTCTGGGTCTTGTTTCCAGGTGCTCGTGTGCAAAACAAGCAGAAATCAAGATTAAATCTGTAGAAATCGAGCACACGAGGAGAGGTGAAGAAAAGAAAAAAAAAAGAAAAAATAAAAAATTATGGAAATTCCATCCTTCACGACACGAGGAGAGGCGACACACCAAGACCAGGAAATCTGGGCCTGACTATATTGTCTTTTGCGCCACGTGAAGATGCCCAATTCAAAGTTCGCGACACGTGAACTTCCCCAATTACGGCAAAACCCTAAATTTCGAATATTTAAAGATTTTAATGCCATTATCATGAGGTTTTTGACTTTTAGCCATCACATCAGAGATTTTAGGCGATTTTGGGAGCAGAGAGCAATTGAAGCCAAAGATTGAAGCTTTTGAGAGAGTATTGGTTAGACATTAATCGTTCAGCTTATGCTATTGATTTTCTTGTGTTTAATTTGGTTGATTGATACTATGTTCTTAATCTTTGCTATTGATTGACTATGTTTGAACATGTTTCTTGGCTAAACCTTTAGATACTACCTAGGTGTGATGAATAATTGTTAAAAGATGGGATTTTTATCGGTTTTTGGTTATAATTGATGGTTTAACACTTTTGTAAATAATCTTATTGCAATTGGTTGATGAATATGCATATTTAGTTCTAATTTATCATTGATTTATGTTCCGCATGTGTCTTGTTGAATGTCTTTCAGTTATAGATGCATGTTTAGATCGCTTACTGTGTGTTTGTGACTATTTATGGTGTTGCTAGACGTAGTAATCCATAGGAGCATTAGTTTGTGGTTTATTAGAGCTGAGTGTTCTTCCTATATCGATAGCTGAAAGGTGAGAGGTAGTCGGTTAGTCTTTGGTGTTAGGTGTCTAGGTGTAAAGGCTCTGAAAGGAGGTTTCCCTAGGTTTCTTAGTATCATTGCTAGTCCGTGTATTATCGATTGTAGTTAGATTACCCCTTGCATTCTTCGAATGTATTGAGATAGTGATACAAAAAGGTAATCTGTCTTTAGGGTACTTTAGTGTCGTTGGAGAGACTGAAAGGTAATCCAACTAACTCGTGAGCATTATACACCCCTTCGGTTTCCTTCTGGTCATACCCAGAGATTGATCAGGGATCCACTAGGTTGTCTAAGGGTGTCATACTTCTAAACCCCAGTTCCATCATCGTTTCCATAACCGAGAGAAATCTGAGATTCACAATTAGGATTCTAATCTAGGTAGTGCTTTCCCAATCCTTGAGTTTGTCTAAATCTCCCGTGTGATAGTTAGTCGTCATTAGTTCTTCTTTATTTACTTACTTCTGAGTTTATCTAGTATAGTCTTAATCCGTAGAACTCCCGCGAAACCAAATCTTTTAGTTACTTGTCGGAGTCTAGTTTAGTTATTGTTATTGTCTCGTGGGTTCGATATCCGGACTTCCAGTAGGCTGTATTACAATTGATAGGTATAATTGCCTGTCATTGTGGTCTAGTTTAGAGGATTTCTAGAGTTTTAACTAAAGAGTCTAGGTTAGTTTTAGTTTAGTTTTTATAGACCATACCGAGCACATCACCTGGACTTTCAATTGATGATAGCCAGAACGAAGATCGATTTTCGAAAAACATCGAGCTCCCTGGAATTGATAAAAAAGATCATCAATCCTAGGAAGTGGATAACGGTTTTTAATCGTGACTTTATTCAGTTCACGGTAATCAATGCACATGTGCATCAAACCGTCTTTCTTCTTAACAAATAAGACCGGAGCTCCCCAAGGCGATGAGCTTGGTCTAATGAATCCTTTCTCGAGCAATTCATCCAACTTCTTCTTTAATTTTGCCATCTCAGTTGGAGCTAATCTGTACGAGGCTTTGCCGTACCAGGTACAAGATTAATTCTAAGCTCCACTTCTCTCTCCGGTGGAATTCTAGACAGTTCGTCAGGGAAAACATCAGAAAATTCAGCCACAACTGGCACATCTTCAATCTTCTTTTTAGTGTCGGTGGTTACAGATACAATGTATGCTAAGCATCTTTTTCATAGATATTTTGTGGCTCTCAACCTAGAAATTATTCCAACAAAGTTGGATAATTTATCACCATTTATAGTCAAGATATTGCCTTTTGGAGAAAGAAGCTCTATGGCTTTCTTATCACACATGATACGGGCTTGGTTAGAGGCTAACCAGTCCATTCCTAAAACAAGTCAAAGTCATTGGCAACAATTGTGCAGGAATAACATGTCCTAATAGTGTGATATTATAGTCGTTAAGGATTTCAGAGATTTGGACTAGGTCTCCGTTGGCAGTTTCTACCACATATTTCTTGTCTAATTTAGCTAGAGTTTATTTAACAGTCTACAGAATTTATGATCTATAAAACTTTGGTTTTCACCATAGTCAATAAAACTCAAGCATAAACATCATTGACAAGAAATGTACCCGTAATGACATCGGACATACCTGCTGCTTCATGAGTATTGATAATGAATGCGCGTGCATTCTTCTTTACACCTTCAGCAGGCTTATGACCTGTCCCTTAAAGTTTCTTTAGTTTGGGACAAAAGCTTTTGATGTGGCCAGCCTAACCACATTCATAGCAAGTGATAGGTTTCTTTTTATAACACTCCTCCGTTTTGTGTCCAGACATCTTGCAGAACAACAATAAAGACCAGATTTACACTGTCCCAAGTACCTTCTCTTGCACTTCGGGCATTCAGGAACGGAAGAATTATTATTTCGAGAGTTGAAGCATGATCCTGGCTTCTTTGAACCACCTGGGCCTTGCCCAGATGTTTCCTTCTTCTTGATTCTTGATTAGACTATTAGTTAAGGAGGCTCCTAAATCCATAGCATCATCAAGGGTTTCACATTTAGCAACCTTGACCATATCAAGGATTTCTCCTATCAAACCCCAAATATATCTCTTTATTAGATTAGATTCTCGGGCAGCAAGATGAGGAACTATTCGAGCATACTCGAGGAGTTTGGTCGAATACTCCTAATGATTTGTTCCTATCATCTTCAGACTATGGAATTTTCCTTCGATTTGTTCCGTTTCATTCTGAGGAACATACTTCTTTTCCACCCTTGCCTTGAAGGCACTCCAGCCCATGGCATTAGCTGTCTCTCTTCCTTTGGCGGCAATGATGTTATTCAACTGTTCTAAAGCTTGATCTTTAAACAGATTGGAAGCATAAATAACTTTATCTTCCTCAGCACACTTGCTTATAGCAAGCACAGATTTAGTTTTCTCGATCCACCTTAAAGTAATTATTCCTCCTTCTCTTCCAGAAAAGTTATATGGCTTGCAGTCTTGAAACATCTTGTACGTACAACAAACAATCTTTTTTTTCTTTTCTAAATGACCATAATTATTCCCCATTCCCTCTCCTTCTGAGGAATTATGGTAGAATTCTCCTCTCTCTGTTTTCTTGGTTTGATGGGTAGCAGAACCCTCATGTTTAAGAGTAGCGGGTTTGGATTGAGTAATGGTTCGAGTATGTTGAGTTTTAGGTTGAGAATGAATGAATTTTGGAATTGATGGCTGAGCAGATAACTTATCAACCTACCTCTTTTCCATTTCAGTAAAGATCATTGGAAGAGAATCCTTGATTCCTTTCGTGATCAGTTTCTGAAGTTCTTTGAGGGAAGAGGTATCTTCGGCAGCGTTTTCAACTACTGCTTGCTTCTTCTTACCCCTTGTGTTATAGGATGGTCCGGTTTGTTTAGACATGCTATATAAGAAACAAGATTGGAATAAAAACAGAACTTATTAGTGAAATATATACAAGAGAAACAATATTGGAATAAAAAACAGAACTAACAAAGCATTCCGAGCTTCGCCTTCAGATTTTTCTCATTCTTGCTCAGCGATTCGGTTTAATAACATTAGTTCCCATTCACTTCCCGATGCATTCTTCTTTATATGAGGAGCAGGGAGAGGAACTGTGATTCCCTCAGATCTGCTGATATTCAAGGATAAAGTCTTCAATCACTCTCTGAATTGGCGGAAACAATTCAGAAATCAAATCCACACCAAAATGAACAAATCAAAGATGAGCAATCTCGATATTATCAATCACACCAAATGCATATTTCATGATGATTATCTTTGTTAATCAAGTAATGTAATCAAGTATTAACAACAGAAACACACAAAGATTCTTTTGATTAAATTGTAAAATTCACAGTACAAAATGAGAAAGTTACTTGAAATACAAAAGACACAACTATTTATACTTGAGAGTTTTCGATCGAAATCTTCTTAATCGAAAAATGTTTTCGACCGAAAACATTTTCCGACCGAAAAGATAAAGTTTTTGACCGAAAACTCTGAATTTAATACTTCTAAAACCTAATTGATTTATATGGACTATTTGGTTCCAACAATCTCCCCCTAGTCCACAGCACATCAATTCTTCAAAAGTTGTCTTTTGCAGGCTTGGTTTTGACTTTAACACGTAGCTTCTTAGTATCCAGAGCAGCAAGTCTCTTCTTGATCACTTCGGCTTCATGTCTTCTTGACAAACATCGAGCCACGACTCTCATATACAACTTTGCTTCAGTTTTAATCTTCGTGCTCATATCACATCTAATAGGATTCTTGTACAAAATTTGTAGATCATCATCAGAAAAGCTAAACAAATCCACTGGATCAAAAACTCTGACTTCTGGTAAATGATCCTGTATAATCATAGCTTCATGTGTTTTGCTATCATACACCGACTTCTTGAAGCTTTTAATGAATGTCTCTTTACGTGCTGGAATGTAAACAGTTGAAACTGTATCAGCAGGCTTCACAATGTATCTAAACCTTATTTTGCCGTCTTTATCATCTGTTTTCAACTTTCTACATTCAGTCACCTGTGGTTTGAACTTTTCAAATTTAGCTTTTCCACACTCTCTCTTTAAAAATTCTTCAAAATTAGCAGCAAATGAATTGTTCGATGGATTGATCATCTTCAGGTGACCTAGCTCTCGAATATCCCAGTATGGCAATGTGTTTAACTTTGAACTTCTGTCAAAATACTGGATAGTCCCATCAAATATCTTTATTACATACATATTCTTTTCATCATCATACATCCATGCTAATATTTCACCAGTTAACGCTTGTTCTGCACTCTTTATTGTCTGTGTAAGCTTTTATACAATGGATGGCTTCTCAGTCACTGTCCACCAAGTATTCTTGTCAATCTTTGAAGTATTTGGCCTTTTAGATGGTGATTCAATATCTTCAGGAACAGTAAATGGCTCTCTTTCATCTACAAGCTTATCCAATTTACCAATCACTGAACCATCTTCTTCAACATATGTCTGTTGTTATTCATATGCATACTTTTTGTATTCAGTGTTGGTTGGAGTTTTTTGCTCAGCATCTTCAATTGTTTTTCCACTTCCACCAACACCACCAGTACCACCACTATTATCATCGTCATCTGAAGAATTGTTATCATCTTTTCTTTCAACAGTGATCACCACTTCTTCATCATCATCTTCTTCTTCCTGTTCCGTCTCTTCTTGGTTCTCATCAATTTTCTCCAATCCTTCACCTTCATCATTGAGAAGCATATCAACATCAAATAACATGTTGTCTTCATAGTTGCTTCAAAAACTGGAGTTTGAACTTGTTCACTAGTAGAAGGAATTGGTTCAGTGGTTGCTGGACTATGAACCTCTTCAACATTCTCTGCTAGGTTTGTACCAATTTGAACACCCGTAAGAGCTATTAAATCCTATACCATCTTCTGAAGTTGATGAATCCGTTGTTGTTGTTGAGCTATTACACCCTTTTGTTTAGTACTTTCAATTTTCAACTCTCTGATCTCTCTAGAATTAGTAGCTTCTCTACTTTGCAATTTTGAGATCTGAGTCTTCAATTGACTAACATCTGCAGTTTCCCTATTTGCATAGTTAAGAAACTCTTCATCAACCAACTCATAACCTCTAGATCTTTTGGACTTATGCTTCTCTGGTACCTCTTTAGCTTTACCCTTGCATTTATCAAGTCTTGTTGTAGTTTTCTTTTTCTTCTGTAATTCTGGATCAGTAAATACAATACCCTTAGACGGAGGAGGTCTAGAAGGTACGATCTTTGTTTGTTCAAGTTCTTTTCTTTTCTTTGATGGGGTTGTTGTTGTCGCAATTAACTGTTCTTCATTAATTTCTAACACTTCAGTGTTCATGCTTAAGACATCGTCAGCTTCAGTAATAAATTCTTCTGTGTGACTCAGTAATGGTTCAGTAACTTCTTCATTTACTTCAGGAACTCTGTTTTCTTCAAAAATCATATCATGTTCTTCAACTTGAACTTGACCTTCCTGTTGATTAACATTTACTTGACCACCACCATGACCTTGATCATTATCATTTCCCTGATCATTATTCTGCACTTGGTCAGTTTCATCATTGTCACTATCAACTCCATCTTCTATATCTTCTGCCATTAAGTCATTGATTTCATCTTCAATAGTAAAATCCGGATCATGATTTTCTTCAAGCATATTAGGAAATAGTGGTGTCACGGTACCACTAAATTTGCTTGTCTTCCTCACATTATTCATGCTGCTGAAGATTACTTCTTTCATTGAATCCAAAGGCAGTTCAACATCATCATTTTCCAGATTCGACAGTAGTGTATTAATAATCATTTGTACAAATCTTGGGTACATTAGAAAATTGTAGTTGTGCCTTGGTCCCACGAAATTACTAATCATTGCCTCGAATATCATTCTTGAAAAATTTAATCTTCTATGAGTTGCCAGACACACTAACGCTCTACTGAATACTTCACCTATTTGATCAAAAGCAGAAGTTCTGGAACTCATGCAATGAATTAATACATGGACAAGGTATCTCCATTGTTTTTGCAAACATAGTTTTGGTCACCTGTCTTCTTAGAAACGTTCCTTCATATCCCATACTCAGAATTATCCCTAATCTTGTTTCCTCCCACCGAGCTTTCAATCCATATTTCTTTATTCATATTCTTATACTGTACATTGTCCCAAAACTCTCTAACATGTTTTTCAAATACACAAACTTGTGTAGATATTGCAGTGTTAATTCTTGGCTTGGTTAGAAATCGCACAATTTCTTCATAACCCCGTGCTTTCTTTGTTCTCGTTGTTAAACAGGCACAGATGTTGTGCTTAGGCTCAAATTTTAATCTGTTCATGTCAATAACAAGAAACAACAAGTTAGATAATTTCTGAAAAATCTTTTAACTTTTGACATTTCGATCGAAAACCTCATTATATATACAACCTTTTTCGATCGAAAACATTTAAAAACCATTTCTGAAAATTACCTTGAACATTTCGATCGGAAACTCTTCAGAATTTTACCTTTTCGATCGAAAACTCCTAGTACTTTACTTTTTCGATTAAAACAAACATTTAAATTTTATCCTTACAACTTTTCGATCAAAAACTTTCATTAATAGAGAAAAACTAAACATTTTCTTTTCGATCAAAAACTAATAAACCAAAAACCACTTCTTTCAATAATAAATCAATTATACTTTTCGATCTATTCAAATTACTTTTCGATCCATTCATCTAAGATTTCGGGCAATTCAAATATTTAAAAATTCAACCGTAAACTAAGGCTTTGGATCTAACCTATCAACCTCTATGAATCACGAGAACATACCTGGATGATCAAAAAACACTGAGAATCTAGATGACGTCACGATCGACCACTTTTTCGTACGAAACTTCAACACTTGTAAAACACGATAAATTCTGAAACAATACGGTCTCGAGAAAATACGAGTGGGAAAAATCTATTCAATCGAAAAATTTGAATATATAGACTTTTCAAATCTTGACCGAAAACTTCAGTCATGACTTTTCGATTGAAAACTGTTTCAGATGATATATTTTCGGTCAAGAGATTTCGACCGAAAATTCCAAACATGATAAATTTTGAAAATTTTCAAACCAAATTTTTTTTTTAAGTCCATTTTGATATCATTAATACCTGTTCCAATTTTTTTTTAATAATTTTAACAATCACAATCATAACTAGGTAAGAATCCAAAAAACTCTTTTTTTAATATATCAAAAATGACTTATTATTCTTTTTCAAACATAGAAAACAGTTAAACACTTAATGAAATTCATAGTTTTTTTTCTCATTTATTTTTACTATTTTCTTTTTGACTTTTTCTTATCATATTTCAACAATTTTATTCTAACCTTTTATTTTCTTTTGATGAACTGAAATGACATAGGATCATAAATGTATATTGTCTTAACTACACTGCATATCAAATCAGGATCTAAACATTTCAACCTTGATTGCCAGTATAATTTTCAGTTTAAACTCAAACATCATATTTCAGTAGATACTGTGTGACATTTAAGGTAAGATTTATCAATACAATGTGTGTCCAAACATCGAGATGGATTAAGCCAATACGCAACACAAAGTTTCACCAAAGCATAATCCAATCACCAGCATGAGGGTATCGTTTTTAGCACAGGAAAATAATCCAGATGGATTTGATGTGAATCCTTTTGATTCATATATATTGGTTTCTGATGGAACGAACACTGAATCAGTTTGATTCATATGAGATTCGGGTATGCGGATATCCATAGGGTATTGGATATGTCAATTGAAATCACGAATGATTCAAAGGACGAGACAGACTGACTTTCTAATTTCCATCCGAGATTTCCACCAGAACCATCAGCTGTATAAAAATGTTTAACTCTAAATCGTATATTTGACGGGTAGAGTCAATAGAGTAAACAAATTGTGCTAAAAACCTATCAAGATCCTGGTCTCATGGTATGTATGGATTTACTTAGCATTCGAAGAATGAAAGTATCGATATTCGATGAGGATAACACTAAGATTGCGATTTAGTTAATCACGCAGAGCCTACCAGCATATCAAAAATTGTAACCGATGTCACCATCATATCCAATTCATGCAAAAGCTCAGCACAAGCTCAGCACACACTTGTACTATCATTTCCTATATATACGTCATTCAGACACACAAATTTTCTTCTTCTTTTATTTTTCATTCAGACACACAAATTTTCTTTTTCTTTTATTCTCCCCCTAAAATTATGATGTGACTTTATTTACTATTTATATCACTTATGAGAACAAACATTCATTAAGCTAACACACATACAAAGCCTACACAACACAATTTTAACACTTAAAAGAAAATCTTTTTGAGGAACAGATTTCTAAGGTCTTTCAGTTCACAAATGGATTATTTATTATTAAAAAAAACCCTTTTTTTATTTTTTATTTTTTTTTTATTTTTTTATTTTTAAAATGAAATCATCCCCAACATCTCAACCAAAGAGTTAAACCGATCCGTTGAAAAAGTTTTTGTAAAAATATCGGCTTTTTGCTCTAGGGTATCGACATGGACCACTTTAATCAGCCCATTCTCTAAACAGTCATAAATGAAATGTAACCTGATCGTAATGTGCTTTGTTTTGGAATGCTGAATGGGATTTTTTACTATTTCGAGCACTGCCTCATTATCACAATAAATCGGAGTTTCCAGGAAATTTACTCCAAAATCTAGCATTTTATGTTGAATCCAGATAACTTGTGAACAACAGCTCAAAGCAGAAGTATACCCAGCTTCAGCTGTTGATGTTGATACATTCATTTGTTTCTTACACTACCAAGACACCAGTCTCTCCTCCAAAAATTGACAACCACCTGAAGTTGACTTCCTGTCCAAATTACAACCTCCATGATCGCTGTTAATGTAAGCAAAGAAATTAAATTCAGAATCAGAAGGATACCATAAACCTAAATTTACTCGACCCTTAAGATATTGAAAAATTCGTTTAACAGCTGATTCATGAGATTCTTTTGGAGCTGCCTGATATCTGGCACAAGAGCAAATAGAAAACATGATATCTGGTCGACTTGCAGTCAAATACATCAATGAGCCAATCATTGACCTGTACATCTTTTGATTTACTTCAACTCCAGACACATCGACAGTTAAAGGTTCATGACGAGCAATTGGTGTTGAAGTTGATTTGCAAGCAGTCATTTTGAATTTTGTAAGAATATCTTTCACATATTTGGCCTGATGAATAAGAATTCCTGATTCAGACTGCTCAACTTGTAACCCCAGAAAGAATTTTTCTAATGTTATGAGTTCATTCGACACTGTTCCTTGACCAGTTACTTTTCCTCCCTTTTTATCTCCAACAAATGCAACAAAACCTTCATCAAAAGTTCAAAAAATTTTCAGAATTTTTCTTTGTCCAGTCATGTGCCTTGAGCAACCGCTATCAACATGACAAGCATTATTAATAGTCCTCCTGGTTAAACTCTACACATTCAAGACAAAATTAATGATAAACAGGCACCCAGATCATCTTTGAACCGGGCTGACTTTTACCTTTTACAGTCTTAACATCTTTAACATCTTGTTCTTTTAATTTTATCAATTTTATATTTTTCTTTATTCCAACCATATGTGAAGACTGTTCATTTTTAACTTTCCAAACATAACCAACATTTTCGCATATTTCATAGTAATTTTTTCTTTAGCAAAATAGATTGGTTGGTTAAATTTCTTCACATGTTGTGAACCTTTTGGGACACATTTATCCTCAAACTTTGGTAGCACATAATCACGACAAACATTAGAATATAAAGCATGACAATTTCTGGAAAGCAAGTAATCACGACTGTATCTTTGTATCACTCCGGACTCTGACACACTCTTGTTCTCAGACGCTCGCTTGAAATGCCGAATAACGTTGCTCTTAACTTTCGCTTTGTTCTTTGTGAACCTTGACTCACTAGAGTTGTGTTTGCAATTTCTTGCAAAATGACCAACCTGACCACACACAAAGCAGTTGTAGCTCTTAGGCTTTGACTTTGACTTTGAACACTCGCCTACTTCACTCTTTAGGCCACAACTTTTCTTTCTTAATTGTTCTTTGATTTGAATAGACATATCTTTGACATTAATGAACTTTTCTTTGACATCAATGGTTTTGCCTTTGACACACCAAGACTTTCTTTGGACATTTGTTGGTACACTCACTTTAACTTTGACAACTTTATTGTTCTCTGTCTCACTTGTAAGAATATGATTCTCTGGTGCTATGACATTATTTTTCTTTGGTCTCTCACTTGACAAATCATACTCTTGAATCAGAGGATTTCCAAACTCATCTAAGACCACATCACCAACTAGACTAGAGAGTTTATTAAGTGGGACATAATCTCTAGCTGTATGCACCACTTTATCAAAGAAAGTAGATGTTGATGACACTTCAGACACACAATCAAACTCAACACAATCGTTAGTAAAACATGCCGAAACATAAGAAATATCAGAATCAGAAGCATTAATATTTTTTGCATCATCATTTAAACTAGAAATTGAAACAAAATTATCTAGAATACAGTCAACATCTAGATACTGTTTACAGTCCCTAATAAACTCCCTAGTGCTCTGTTTATTGAAAGCTGAAAAACTTTTCACTCCATCAAGTTCATTTTCATCATCCACACACCCTGAGTTTATATCTACACTAATATACATATCATGAAAGTTAGAATTTCCGACATTCATCAACTCATTCGATTCATGCGGTTCAGGAAAAGGTACAAAATTCTCAGGATGTGGAACCTTGTTGTAACCCAACCCTTCTTTGATATAAACAGTTCTCTGTTTGCTCACACATTCATCAAAGACATTTTGTTGCATCTTCCACTTTGAAACAATTACCCTTTCTTTTATTAATTCAGTTTCATATTTGATAAGTTTTTCTGAAAGATCTTTGATTAAAACATCCTTTTTATCCAAATATTATTTAAATGTTACATTATCTTTCAATAATTCTTTAATTTTTCTTGTAACATTTACTTCATTTTATTTCAATTCTTTGTTTACTCTTTTTAGTTTATCATTTTCAGGAATCAGAAACGTGTTTGTTGCATGATAGTTTTGCATTCGATCTACACACAATAAAGAACATATATCAAATTTATTTTCAGAATTTACCTCATTCTCAGATGAAGTTTCATCAAAAACAGCAACTTTGCCCTTTTCTTTGGAATCGGTTTTGAGCATACAGTCACTGGCAATATCAGCTGGTTTCATTGAATCTTCAATTTCAGCCATCAAGGCTTAATCCATTTCATCCTCAGCATCCTCGATCTCATCCTCCCATTCACAATTACTCAGCTATTTGGACATGAGTGCAGTTGGAGCCTTCTTTGACTTATCAGATTCATCAATCATTTCCACCAGCTTAACCCCGCTTCCCTCAACCTTCTTAACTTATCCTTGGTACACTCACGAGCGAAGTGACCAAGCTGTTGACAGTTGTAGCACCCGAGTTTAGCTTTGTCAAAACCAACTTTTTTACCAAACTGTAACTTATCCTTCCTAACCTTTTGCAAATACTTTTTAGCCCTTACATCTATCATGGTCATCTACCATTGCAAGTTCATATATTCCAAGTCATCAGGATTGATATGAACAAGATCTTCTACATCATGCACGGCAGGTTGTAACTTTCATGTCACCAGTGCATCATAGTTGCTCATAAAAGCTGCAAACAAAGCAATCTAATCTCCAGGGATTTGTCCAGATGACTTGACTTTCTCACCAGAGGAGTGTTCACAACAACCTTTGTTTTTCTCAGGTTTTGTTCCACTATTTCCTTCACTACTTCCAGAAAATAATGTTGCATTTGTTGAACTTGAGTTATTTTGTTTATCTTTGTTGTTCAGTTCTCTCTTCTTTGCATCCAATTCATAAGACTCGAGTAAACAGATAATATCATCAAGTGTTTTACTCTTCAGATCTGGAGTTGTGTTCTTGATTAGCATACAAGGTATGCTCTAGAAATCTGGCAGTGAGTTTAACAGCTCTTTCCTAGCTCATACTCTTCAAATTTTACTCCCATTTTTCTCAACCTATTGATCGTGGTTGTAAACCTAGTCACCTTCTCACTGAGAGTCTCATTCTTTTTATAACTAAACATGTTATATTGCTTCAGTAGAAGATCGGTTCTGCTTTCCTAAAGAGTTGCATTACCTTCAAATCTTATGCACAAAGCGTTCCACAGACCCTGAGAAGTTTCATGTTGCTCAAAATTCAAATACAACTCAGTCGGAAGTGCTAGAATAATAGAACCCAATGCTCTGTTATCCCTTTCGATTAACTTCTTATCTTCCTCTGAATAAAGATCAGGATCAGCAATCGGGACTAACCCATCAGCATTTGCAGTCTTAGGAATGTGAGGACCTTTTACAATTGATTCCCAAAGTGTGTGTTCAGTAAACTTGAAATAACCTTCATCATTATCTTCCAATTTGAAAATTCTGATATTGATTTCAGCATTGGTGGTGATTTCCCAATAACCCTCTCAGTATCGTATACCTTTCCAGCCATTCTTTACTTGTAATTTGAAACTTGGTCTAGATCAGAAAAATTCCAACTTATAACTTTTCGGTCGAAAACTTAGTACAATACTTTTCGATCGAAAAGTCAGAATATTTCGAACAGATGAAATTTCGGACAATACGTTTCGAACGAAATCCTTTTCGATTTTTCAAATAGAGTTTTCGGCTACTTCAAACAAACTTTTCAAAAAATTCAACAGAAGAACACTTGAATTGACCAAAAACTTTCTGTGATGATCCGAGTAAAGAATCAAGTCTTCAAACTTGATACAAACTTCATCTCCATCAAAACTAGCTTCAAATCAGAAACAATGGCACCTAAATTACTTCAATTTGATCAGATTTGACTTAAAATCTTCTTGAATACCAAGAGCTATTAACCAACAGCTCTGATACCACTTGTGATTCCCTCAGATCTGTTGATATTCAAGGATAAAATCTTCAATCACTCTCTGAAATGGCGGAAACAATTCAAAAATCAAATCCACACCAAAATGAACAAATCAAAGATGAGCAATCCCGATACTATCAATCACACCAACTGCATATTTCATGATGATTATCTTCGTTAATCAAGTAATGTAATCAAGTATTAACAGCAGAAACACACAAAGATTCTTTTGATTAAATTGTAAAATTCACAGTACAAAATGAGAAATTTACTTGAAGTACAAAAGACACAAGTATTTATACTAGATAGTTTTCGATCGAAATCTTCTTGATCAAAAAATGTTTTCGACCGAAACATAAAGTTTTTGACCAAAAACTCTGAAGTTAATACTTCTAAAACCTAATTGATTTCTATGGACTATTAGGTTCCAACAGGAACAGTCTCATAGTAAGGAACGTAGAGTTTATTAGAATCAGCTCGTTTTTCTTCTTCGGAAACACATCTATTTTCATAAGGCATTTAAGTGTATCACTTACGAAAATTATGTGAGTATGTTGGAGTGATATTATAGCTTCCAGCGGTAGAAGCATAATAAAAACTTATAAAAGGATTATAGGGAACACTAGGGTTTCCTATTTCTCAGAGGCTCCTGAAAGTGGAACTATCAGTTTCCTCATTATTTTCTATAGTTGTTTCATTTGTTTTAAGTTAGAAATAATTAGCTAGCGCAAATTTTCAAAAAAAGCTAGGACCTTCGCTTTTTTCAACCATATCTGTATAAAACAAAACAAAACGAAGTTTATTATTTAAAAAGTATATTACAAGGAAGCAAAATATACAATATAAGATTCTAGTCCTTCAACAGCTCCTTTCTAAGGATCATTAGGTTTTCTCCATATTCGTACACCTATTGTCCATAGAATTGCGTTATTGCCTTGTCCATAATTTTCTCCTGTGTTACCTCATCCGTTTGTCATAAAGAACGATCTAGACACTCAATAGGAGAAGAAGGCATACTATGCACATAACCGAATTTAGGTGGAGGCTCACGAAGTCCTACCATGATATCATTATAAGCATTTTGATACTCCGGATGAGCTTGAAAATAAGTTTCAAAAGGACCATGATACACAGGTTCAGGGAATATATATGGATCATACAAAACTGGCAGAGTTAACATGATTAGATTCTTCTTCAGAAGGATCTTCTTCTACAGATATATTCTGATGAATTTGGCTAGACTCAGCTTCATCATTTTCTTGCAATAATGGGGCATCGGTATTCCAATTGCTAAAATTGGATCCAGCTTCCATCCATTGGTTTGAAGTATCGTAAGATTGGGCATGATATTCAGGAGTAATGTTAAATGGATCATCATTATAATAGGGTGAAGAAATGGGATTCATTTGTGAACCCAAAGAATGATATTCAGGAGATTCTTGCTTATTGGTCGGTTAGGATCATAATAAGTAGGAAAAGAGTTATGTCCAGACATCCTACAACTTAAAGTATTAGTATCTTATCCTATTCTTTTGGTCAAGACTTAGATACTAAGGCTAGTATCTTTATCTTAACTAAATTTCTACAAGGATGGTTATCTTCCTAGAGCAGTACCTCCAACAGAGATGTTCCCAGGAAAGAATGACGGGTCTAGGAGAGATTTATACACCACTCTTTCCTTAGACAGAACATTTCGTTTGTCAGATAACTACATACCGGTCAGAAAGTTACCTTGTTTCCTTATCTTATCTTGAGGCATCAAATAAACTCATGGTTAAAGCTTAGATACTAGATCCAAGTATCTAATTCGCTAAAACCTGTGGCTCTGATAACAACTTGTCACACCCCGCCTCCTGCACCCCTGGAAGGGTGTTATCACGATTGGTACCTGTTTTGATTTTAGAGTTGTTTTATAAAATACAGCGGAACTCTTTTCATAAGGATCGTTTGATCATTTTCTCAGCCTCAAGAGTTGTCTTTGTAAATAGCAAAACCCAGTTGGAAAACAAAAGCCTTGTATGTATTTTATAAACACAGGGATTTAAATACCCTTTTCATTATGATTACAATATGATTACAAACAGTGTTTGAAATCAAATACATCACATGTCTTCTTTGGACAAGTTCGAGCCACTAGAAATAGTACAACCCAAGGTTGATTAATCCCTTGGTCTAATCTCCTTTTTCTTTTTTTCAGGATTATCTATGCATGAGGCTAGAGAATCCAACATGCATTTCATCCTTTTCATTTCTCATTTCATGGATCAGATCCTTTGTCTGCCTGTATCCCCTTTTTCCTTTACATTTTATTCATTACCTGAAAACATTTTGAAAATGAAACGTCAGCACGAATGCTAGTGAATACAATTATCTTGACAGTAAAATCATTTGGTACAAACAAGTATTAATTTCATAATCACAACTTTCATGTTCAATCTACATATTCAGCAGGCCCTTATCTCCTGATCATATGCACCAATGTATACACTACTATAATGCCTTATAACGATGGCCAGGTCTACGCCTTCGAAATTGTTATAGGATAAGTACCAACCGCAATCCGGGACTTTCACCCGAGATCCATGTATCCCTTGCAAGTTTTACATATACCTATGGCATGAATGCTTTGTTCATAGAAGAATGTTGAGCATTATTCCCTTAACCTTTATTTTGCCATTTTCGTAAACGTAAATGTTTTGACACAAGTTTTGAAAGAGATAAAGTATTCACCTTAATAATAGGAATGAGCCTCTAAGTTGTAAATTATAGAATCAGCTTCCTAACTTGGTTTCTCTAGCGTTTCAGCACCTCTACTAGCTTTTTCTTCTTAAAGCGAGCACTACAACAAGCAGGAGTTGGATCGGGATCATTGGAAACCTTCTAAGAAGGCTCTAGAACAGATTTAGAGTGTAAAGATTGAGTTGTGGATGAGAAGAAATGCTGAAATCGATCAGCTATTTATAGGCTGTGATTCAGACCCATAGCGGACCGTTATGCTCCGGCGTAGCGGTCCGCTATCGCCCAACGATTGCGGCAGCCCTACATGTCAACGTCTGATTGGACCGCACCTCTTATTATGGCTAGCTGACTGTTATGGGGTGCGTAGCGGTCCGTTATCAAGACACGCGTCAGATTTTAGGGCTGAGTCACAGGACACGTGTCAGCACCAAAAATTACGGTAGAAGGCGGCTAGTCGGACCGTTATCCATATGATAGCGGTCCGTTATTCGACCCTATGCTCATAGCGGACCATTAAGGAGTATGATAGCGGTCCGCTATCTACCCAGAATTCAGATTTTTCATTTTAAACCCTAGACTTTGGTACTTTAGATACACTAGCTCTTCTAGGTTCTAACCTTGGCATTTCTTGGACATTTTTGTGGCAGGTGTTACAGTTTTGACATAAAATTTGTTCAAAACCGAGCTGAGGCAGATATGATATATTTTTAATTTTTTTTAAATACGCTTTCGTGTCACTTAACGCTCATTTTTACAACGACAAAACTTTTCCTTTCTATTCAAATGTATCGTCGCGACGTGTTTTTTTATTAAAGTTTCGATATTCAGAACCGAAACACTGTAGCCTCATACGCTTTTCTTTAGGTACTTAATCACGCCTAAAACCCGTCGCAACGCCTAAAATTCGAACAACTAAAATCATTAAATTTGGAGAGAATATAAGTTTAGAGTCGAGGAAAACGTGTCATATTGCATCATTCTATGGCAAATAACTACCCACGTGATACTTGTTTAGCAAAACTAACTTTACTAAAAAAAAAGTATGTAGGATGAATAATATCACAACTAATATTAAAGTGAACGGTTATGCAATGTTACTATTAGTTGAAGACATGTTGCATTTTAATGACTTTGTGTTTGGGTGTATGAGTATTTTGTAATAAAACGTAAACGTACTTTTTCTAGAACTACGATACATTTTAAAAATACACTATTTTTTATAATTAATTGCATTGTAACAGCTGTAAAAAAGATTATTTATGTTATTATTATTTTTAGAGTAAATTAGTATTTTGGCCATGTGATTCGGCTCATTTAACATTAATTATAAAAAAAATGTATTTTGTTCACATTGTGATTGCTGATTAATGCCGTCCAGACGGTCTATAAAAACTATGAATAAAAACATAATCTAGACTTCTAAGTAATAAATGAAAAACCTATGAACTAGACCACACTGATAGGCAAGTGTACATATCGAGTATAGCACACCTTAATGGGAAACCGGATTATCGAAACCTAGAGACACTATGTAACAAAACTAGACTCTGACACGGACTAAAGATTGAATTGGTTTGGGGGGTTTACTACACTAAAGATTAACTAAGAATGCAATAAACTAAGGTCGACTCAACTGACCAGATGAAAGTACTAAGGTAATATCAAGAATGGGAAGAATATCACCTAGATCGGAATCCTACTTGCAAAGCACAACTTCTACCGGTTATGGAAACTATAATGGATCTGGGTTTCTAAAGAAACAACTCTAGACAGCCTAGTGGATCCCTAATCATTCTCAGGGTATCACCAACTAAGGAACCTAAAGATGTAATAACTCACCAGATTGTTGGATCACTTCTCAGGTATTTCCAAATATGATAAAGTACCCTAATAGACAGATTACCTCTCAGTCTCACTGTCCACCAATACACTCGAAGAATGCACGGGGTAATCCCAACATAACAACTATGACACGAATAGCAATAATCACTAGACACCTAATATCGGCTTCCTCTCAGACAGCTGACACTCGGATTCTTAATGACGAAGACTAAACGACTAATTCTCACCTCTTGGGTATTGAACTAGGATACACACTCAACTCTAATCAGTAATCAAAGACAACTCCTATGGCTACTACGTCTAGCAAACCACCCTAATCACAAACCCTAAGATGTATGACATAGACACGCAGATCAAACTAGCAGACAACCACAACCAACGCAAGGAATTGAAATCAAATACAAGATCAGATCTAAACATGCAATAACATCACAATTATCAACTCAGGATCTTTACAAAATCATAAACCCATTAATTGAATCCAAAAATCGATAAAAATCCAAACTTTAACAAGAATTCATCATTTGACCTAAGCAATATCAAAGTTCTAGCCTAGAATCATGTTCAAACAACTAAAAACAGAAGTATAAACAAGATTCATGGTTTCAAACAATCAAATCATAGATAAAAATTCAAACTTGCAAACCCGAAACGCTTAAACAACGAACCCGGATTCAAAAGCTTCACCTTTTCACTCCGATTGACTTCCTTCTCCACAAAATCGCCCTAAACCCTTCTCTGGACGACAATAATTCGAACTCCTTGAATAATGGCATAAGAATTCTATTTAATTTAAAAAACTAGGGTTTTGTGGAAAATAGCTCTCTCGCGTACCACGAGAGTTTTGGGTTGGGTTCCTCGCGTACCGCGAGGAAGAAAATAGTCGCGGCCTCATCTAGCTTCCCTCGCGTACCGCGAGATTTGTCCTTCTGGTCTTCGCGTACCGCGAAAGATCTATTTTCTTCATTTTTCACTTTTGATCCTCGGGCTTCACTCTCATGCTCGGTTTCTTCATGATTTGACTTGTAATTCATACGAGCATCTACAAACAAGACATAGACTCAATAAGTATACAAAAACGACTCAAAACAAACACAAAACTAATTAAAGACGCACAAAACACTAGGAATAAAGATGTGTGCTTTGCACTACATCAAACATCCGCACACTTAACCTTTTTTCGTCTTCGAAAAAGGTGCAAATTGAATCATAACTCAGATATACTTTAACATCTCAATTACCAATTAGCAAAACATACTCACGCGTTAAAAAGAAATAATCATTATTTCTATCCGATTAAACCCAACCACCAACTTTCAAGCCCCCGTTATGTGTTCTAACTCATATCACCAAGCATATCAATCAATCTATGTGACTCACACTTAACAGTTACAGCTCTACCTAATCCCGTCTCACGGTCATGTCTAGGCACGGATCAAACCATATAGATTTACCCTACCACGTTAAACTAAAATTTACAGGTTTTTAGAAATCAGATGAAATCATGAATGAATGGATGATAATGAGCATTAATAAGCATCTGCAAAACAAGACATAGACTCAATAAGTATACAAAAAATGACTCAAAACAAACACAAAACTAATTAAAGACGCACAAAACACTAGGAATAAAGATGTGTGCTTTGCACTAAATCAAACATCCCCACACTTAACCTTTTTTCGTCTTCGAAAAAGGTGCAAATGGAATCATAACTCAGATCTACTTTAACATCTCAATTACCAATTAGCAAAACATACTCACGCGTTAAAAAGAAATAATCAGTATTTCTATCCGATTAAACCCAACCACCAACTTTCAAGCCCCCGTAATGTGTTCTAACTCATATCACCAAGCATATCAATCAATCTATGTGACTCACACTTAACAGTTACAACTTTACCTAATCCCGTCTCACGGTCATGTCTAGGCACGGATCAAACCATATAGATTTACCCTACCACGTTAAACTAAAATTTACAGGTTTTTAGAAATCAGATGAAATCATGAATGAATGGATGATAATGAGCATTAATAAGCAAATTAGACTTCATCTAGAGGCGTTTCAACCAAGTCACTATCCCGGAAGGTAACACATAGACTAAGTCATAACAATGAAGCACATAAGAATCAACCCAGTGGTGTTTCAATCAGGCTGGAACCCGACGTGTGACACATAGGCGAAACTTATATTTCAATTAAATAAGCTCAAGAATTATGGAATTATGGATGCGGGAGCCACCAAACTCGAATTTATTCTCATAAAAAGAGAGTGGTGTGCCAAGAATTTCAAAAACCTCTAAATTTTAACTTAACGTGGTACCTATCACCCTATATTGACAGTTTCAGTATTACCATTACCATAAGATGAGTACCCACAAGATATCATGATTTTAATTCAATTAACTCCTAAACAACACAAACAGGATATTTAAGCTTTACTAGGTAGCTGGGTCTACCAAAACATCACTAATTAGACGCGTTTTCTATTATTTAAATCATTTAAACTCAACAAGTAGATCCAGTTGTACTATCATTTTCCAAGTATAAGCAGTTATTTCCAAGGACATTTTTCAATTTTTTTTAATTTTTTTGTATTTTTGAATTTTTATAAACAAGACAAACTAGTTAAACTAGACACTCACATCCCCACACTTGAAAGACACATTGTCCTCAATGTGAAGCAAAACACAACTAAAAATAAAAATGCAAAAATAAAATAAAACAGGAAGCGACTTAGGTGGTAATGTAGTAGTGAGTATATCCAGCTTCTTTTATCCTTGTGTGCACCGTATAGCATTTCGGTCGCGGTTGCACAACTGCCAGCTTGCCTTTACAAACTTTAAACAAGTGATAATCAACCACGCCTGAATGGAGATTGAGTACGGGCGGGATGAAAAAACCTACAAAATAAATCTCACACCAAACCCGCAGCATTAAACTGACTCAAATAAAAATAAAGACTCGACTGACTCAAACTGACCCACTAAAAACTTAAGATAGATAGATGCAGAAAAACGTACTCAATGGGTGGCAAACACATAGACATGAATGCCACAACAAGGTAGGTCATCGGTCACGAACGGTTTCAATTTTCACATCGTAGTGGTGGTGGGATGGTATGAAAGGTATGATAATAGTAGATGAATGATGGTGGATGATATGGTGGAGGTGAATTGTGGATATGGGTGATGGTGTGAAATGATAGTGGTGGTTGATGCGGGTGAACGGTACGGGAAAACATGGGAAAAGAAAGGCAAAAGGGCATTTTAGGTACCCCTCGCGTACCACGAAGGAAACCTGTCCACTCCTTGCGTACCGCGAGGGAGTGAATTTTAAGCTGGCCAACACTCTTGTCCCTCGCGTACCGCGAAGGAACTGACGAGTGTAGCACAGCTTAATGGTAAACCGGATTATCGAACCCTAGAGACACTATGTAACAAAACTAGACTCTGACACAGACTAAAGATTGACTTGGTTTTGGGGGGTTTACTACACTAAAGATTAACTAAGAATGTAATAAACTAAGGTTGACTCAACTGACCAGATGAAAGTACTAAGGTAATATCAAGAATAGGAAGAATATCACCTAGGTCGGAATCCTACTTGCAAAGCACAACTTCTACCGGTTACGAAAACTATAATGGATCTGGGTTTCTAAAGAAACAACTCTAGACAACCTAGTGGATCCCTAATCATTCTCAGGATGTCACCAACTAAGGAACCTAAAGATGTAATAACACCAGATTGTTGGATCACTTCTCAGGTATTTTCAACTATGACAAAGTACCCTAATAGACAGATTACCTCTCAGTCTCACTGTCCACCAATACACTCGAAGAATGCACGGGGTAATCCCAAGATAACAACTATGACACGAATAGCAACAATCACTAGTCACCTAATACCGGCTTCCTCTCAGACAGCTGACACTCAGATTCTTAATGACGAAGACTAAATGACTAATTCTCACCTCTCGGGTATTGAACTAGGATACACACTCAACTCTAATTAGTAATCAAAGACAACTCCTATGGCTACTACGTCTAGCAAACCACCCTAATCACAAACCCTAAGATCTGTGACATAGACACGCAGATCAAACTGGCAGACAACCACAACCAACGCAAGGAATTGAAATCAAACACAAGATCAGATCTAAACATGCAATAACATCACAATTATCAACTCAAGATCTTTTACAAAATCATAAACCCATTAATTGAATCCAAAAACCAATAAAAATCCAAACTTTAACAAGTATTCATCATGTGACCTAAGCAATATCAAAGTTCTAGCCTAGAATCATGTTCAAACAACTAAAAACAGAAGTATAAATAAGATGCATGGTTTCAAACAATCAAATCAAAGATAAAAATTCAAACTTGCAAACCCAAAACGCTTAAACAACGAACCCGGATTCAAAAGCTTCACCTTTTCACTCCGATTGACTTCCTTCTCCTCAAAATCGCCTTAAACCCTTCTCTGGACGACAATAATTCGAACACCTTGAATAATGGCATAAGAATTCTATTTAATTTGAAATACTAGGGTTTTACGAAAAATAGCTCTCTCGCGTACCGCGAGAGTTTTGGGTTGGGTTCCTCGCTTACCGTGAGGAACAAAATAGTCGCGGCCTCATCTGGCTTCCCTCGCGTACCGCGAGAGTTGTCTTTCTGGTCTTCGCGTACCGCGAAAGATCATTTTTCTTCATTTTTCACTTTTGATCCTCGGGCTTCACTCTCATGCTCGGTTTATTTATGATTTGACTTGTAATTCATACGAGCATCTGCAAACAAAACATAGACTCAATAAGTATACAAACGACTCAAAACACTAGGAATAAAGATGTGTGCTTTGCACTACATCACTGATCTAAAAAATGTATTTTATGTTATTATCATTGTTATATTATTTTACGTAAATGACACACATGGCCCCTAAACTATTAAATGGTGTTACTAATTTACATAAATAGTCTTTATGTGTCCAATTACTTAAATAACCTATACTTAACTGAAAAAATTAAAAGAGTTTGTGATAAGGGCTGAAATGGTTACAAAATTCAAACGTTAGGGGTTGAAATGTTAAAATATTCATTTTTAGGCTAAAATGGTTAAATGAGCCAAACTACAAGGGCCAAAATAGTAATTTACTCTAATAATAATAAACTATGATTCTTTCCCTGGCGCGCTGTGGCCGAAACACGAAGCGCCACGTGTTAAACTACGAAAATGATCACATTTTTCTTCAGCTCGGAAAGACGAATGTTTTTAACTATGAATCCAAAACATAAAATCTTTTATATTTAAGATTTATGTCCCACAAACTAATTTAGTTAATTCATAACCATTTAAAACAGACCTTGGATCACCCATCTTTCATCAAATTGTAGATGCCATAGACACTTACTTGCTATATTGATACTTAAAATAGAAAATCATTTAAAACTAAAGATATAATGTTTTCTTAGGAATGGTTATAAACAATTTTTAAAAACCGGTTTTTAAACTGTACCTAATTAGGCTCAGAAATGGTTTAACCGGTTGTATCGGACGGTTCAACCGGGTTAACTAGTTAACCCTATAATTCCATAAAAATACAACTTCAACTCAAAAAATAATCTAAAACTACATGATTCCATAATAAAAAATAATCCAAAAGTTAATCCATAATAAAAAAGCACTCAGTTTTCCAACAAAGTTTTTTTTTTTAAAAAGAGCACAATTGTTTAATAATTGCAGTGTTGAATGTATCAAGTTCACTATTGCTTAAAAGATGAAATTCACTATCATCGTCATTCTCATCAACAAGGGCATAACTACTTTCGTTTTCTACAATATTAAATAAGAAGTTTTTTCGCTTAGAAGTTTTTAACGGCAAGCAAAAGGATGATGGTTAAACATAGTTTTTACATGGGCCGCTATTTTTTAAAGATGAACAAATCAATTAATTTTTTTTTCTAAACTGTGCCGTAAGTAAGGAAATTGCTCAACAAGCCTTCTATTTGTGACTTTGTGTATCCCGACAAACAATTTTTTTTTTTAAAGTTTAAACATAAAATTTTACTTGTAAATAAAACCGACACAATGGTATAACCCGGTATTACCGGCGGTTCAACTAACATACTGTTCTTCCAATTTACCGGACTCAAACTTACCGAGCTAGTGGCCGAGACCCGGTTTAACCGATATTACCGGCCGGTTTGAACCGGTTTTTAAAACATTGGTTATAAAGGTTAAGTTTGCGTCTAATGTTTTCTCATGATATTGACAACCAATTTGATTTTTAACAGCTAAATAAAAGAACACCATAAGCTACAATAGTTTTCATTCAGTAGCAGCAAACCTCCATTGGCAAATATGTAGGTTTTGCATATGTGCCTGCTTGAATTGCAGGAAGAAAGCAAGAGATCGAGCGTTCATCTCCTACAATTCAAGTTCTTCGATCAGATAAACCAAATTTTGAAACACTTGTGGAAGATATTTTTATAAAAAATTAGATTCTAACAATTTTGGCAGCTTTGACCATCGGATTGTCCCTCGTAAACCCCTCACGACCGGCAATTTTGTAAGCGTAGGTGCAATCGTGATGATCGGGGTAGCGGTGCTCCGCGCAGAACATATCGCCGCAACGGCACCGGAATCCGGTCAAACCGACTCGCTTCCGGCAACCAGAGCACCGATTAACAACCTTCGCCGTTGTTTTCTCCTTCACTCCTTCATCCGTCGTCACAACCGGCCAATCCACAGTCAAATCTGTCGATACATCGCGAGACGGTGACCTCGCCGGAGACCTCAAGGATCCAGATCTAGGCCGAGGACGTTGCGTAGCGGTGGCTGAACTGGAGGTTGTGGTGGCGTTGAAGCACTCCGGATTTCCGACAACGCCGCAGTTGTTTACGCAGAGTCAAGGTTTCCGGTACGACTTTGAATTCCGTTTCTTCTTTCTCTGTCCTCTGAGCCATCTTCAAACGAAACTTTAAAAAAACCTGTAAATTCACACAAATCTGAACAACAAAAAAACAGCAGGTGAAAAAAAATTTGCTACCGAAGATGCCCAATGAGAAGAAGGGAAAAATGTTACCTTTTAAATTAGTTAGATAATAATAAAATAATTAATTATAAAAGGATTAAACATGTGATGGTGGATGTGCAAGTGCATTAAGCATTTGTAATTTGTGCATAAAGTCTTAGCCTTTTAGGTTTTGTAAGTAATGAAATAATCACAAAAAGTGACCAAAAAAAAAAACTGTGTTACCAAAATTGTAGAAGCGCACAGGCAAGGTCTCGAAGAACCCACGACCTACTTTTTGGCGGCCTGGATTTAATTTGTTAATCTTCCCTAACGAACATATAAAACTAGTGTTAAACCTGTGCGCATTAAAACACAAAAAAACAATTAAAGTTCTCGAAACTTTATAAAATAAAACCAAAACCTTTACGTCGAAAATAATTATAAATAGAAAAATAATAAAAAAAAACTAAAATTAAAAAAGGCAACCCGTACACTATTATTAACCCCTCGGAAAAAAAAATTAACATCTCGAAAAAATTTAACGTCGAACTTTGAAAAGTTAAAGCTAAAAATTAAATATAAAGAATTAAATTATTAAGGAAAGGAATAAAAAAATATTATTGAGGAAATTTTTTTTAAAAATGGAAAAACTTAAAAGTAAAAACCTAAAAAAAAATACATGCGCGCTGAGGTGGGGTGCGACTAGCGACGGGTCGGTTATCTAAAAAACATAATATTTTAAAAATTATTACCCAAAATTTAAAACAAAATTTTAAAAATATATATATTTAAATATTTTAAATTAAAAAAAATGACGTCAGCAGGTGCTGTGCTGATGCCATCGTCGAACCGGAAAATGCCCACGCCATCTGGTTCACATGCGCGCGCCTTAGCTAACCCAACCAAGCGCACTTGTTGGTTATTCATGGGTTTAAGTATATTTTATACTATAAGAAAAGTTGGAAAACAAAAACAAAACACTTTTTGAGACGTGGCCAAATTAGAATATGACACGTGCTTGGTACTATAGATGCCGACCAAACTTTATTATATATTTATATATAGTAATAAGTGTTACACGAGAAAAATTCTTATTAGAAGAGTTAGTATATATTCTTTCTAAATTGTTAATAATAGAATCTTCCTTTCGTTGCATCACTTGTTCATAAATCGTTAAAATCTATTGAAACATTTAAGAGTTAGGCTATACGTACTCACTCTTATTTGTCATAAGCCACTAAAAAAATTAAATTAAAACCTGTCATATTTCTCCATTAGAAAAATTATTATTTTTAAAAAGTCCTTTTTAAGATTAAAAACACAATCTATAAAAAAAATTAAAAACATATTTTAAATAGAATAAAAAAACGTTAAAAAGTCAAAAGAAACGTTTTTGAAGAAAAAAAATTCTGTAGAATAATTAAAACGCTTTTTAAAAATACACAAAAATGTTTTTTTCAAGAAGAAAAAAACTTTAAAAATTAAATGTATATCTAAAAATTAAAAAAAATGTTTTTAAAATATAACACCCAAAAATTTAACCCGATTTAAACTTTTAAAATATGCGAAAGTTAGGTCCCAAAACAATTTTAACGCATCAACAACATTCAAGATTTACAACCATAAGTTTAGAATTCAACACCAAAAGTAAAGAAGTTAAAGATAACTACAACAATCCACAAGTTAAAACACACCCAAACATGTTTGTAAATTTCCCCACAAGATGTCTAAACAAAACAAAAACCACAACGCCATGAGGATCCAAATCCACGTGAAGCGAGACCCGAGATCAAACCAGAGCTTTACCTATAATAAAATCACCCCAAAATACACCATCAGTAATGATATAAGACTCCCCATTGGTTTCCCATGTCCAAAAATGGACCGACAGCCCAAAACGACAAAATTCAGCATTGGGTGTATTGGGCAGCGTAGGCAGTGGGTTTTGGGCGTATCATATGCCCGGGGGGGGGGGGGTATGATACGCTGCCCACCTGCACAACAAACCTCATTTTTAGATTCCTCTCCTTGAGGCACACCAGTTTAATATATTATGGCTTTCACAACTCATTTTCTAGCCTGAGATATACTAATTAGAAGTTTGGGCTTTTTCCGACAACATGTATTAGCACCCTTACATGTTTAGTCCCGATCCGTTTGCATATTTAAGCCACTAACCATTATAAACTCATGTTTAAACTACATATATGATCACCCACATGTACTAACATATATTCGTTAGTTTTTCATCCCCAAACCCGAGTACCACTACTCGTTTCCCACTCGATAAGAATTTAACAACAAGTACTATAAATTCGTTAGTTTAGGTACATATCAACCTACAACTTTAGACATATAATAACGCATACAAATCTTATGTTTTACCATTCATTTAACATGACATATCCACATGTCTAACGAGAGATCCACCTCTCGGTTTCTCACATGGAGTATTTAACCGCATGTCAACTCATGAAGTATTTAACTTCACGCCATCCGTGAAGTATTTTACTTCACTCCCACCCGTGAGGCATTTGACCTCACTTCAATCCGTGAAGTATTTAACTTCACTTAACTCTTCCATGAAGTATCCACACTTCATGTTATTCAATCATTTAGTTGACTCTAACCACTTTGAGTGTTCCATTCCATTTGATCGCATTAGTTAGTCTAGTTTAGTTAATTACCACTTAGTCCAATTTCATACATTGCCACACATCAATGGCTTAATTTGACCAAATATCCACATTAAGTCAAACGTACAACTTCTACCATAACCAATATAATTGGACCATATATCACACAAGTCAAACACAACAATAACATGTAAATAGCATACCACACAACTACTTACACAAAACTACATACCTTTGAGGTTTGATGATTCCGATTGCTCTTTAACCTTGATCGCTTGATTACCTAAACAATTCATCCTGTTTAGTAATCTAATTTCTAAATATCCACCAATTTAGGTATCCACACCCTCCCAAGACCTTATGATCTTTTACCTAAATTAAGACTTGGTTATTTAAGCTCCACACAAGCTTTTAATCATACAAAACCATAATCCACCCATTTGACCTGATAAGGTTTTCACCCAAAATTCTCTATTTCCATCTAATTCAAAATTCACCAAAACAATTAGGTTTTCTACATGAAATTGTGTTTATCTATCATCATAAACACTTGTACATACCTAATTTCCCAAATCAAACCTCCCAATTTGAGTCTCAAGAACCCTGATTTTCAAAACTTCCAATTAGGTGAAATTAACTTGAATTAGTTGTACCTCTAGCTTTAGTAATGCTAGATTAACAATCCCTTTCACTAATACATCCTCCACAACCCTAATTCTCGTTCATTTAGGTTCATCCACCCAAACTCTTTATCAAGAACATGAAATTAGATGGAGGAATGAGATAGAGATGATGCTTACATGTTAATATGAAGGTGTTGTGCAAATCAACCCTTCAATTCCGCACATGCAAGCTCCAACTCAGTGTTCTTGATCAAAAACCCTTTTTTCTCTCGTTCTTCTTTCAAAATCATGACACAAACACCATCTGAGGTGTGTGTGTCGCCACACTCCTTACAAGCCCAATTAGATTGGGTAAAATACAACTCTAGTCCCTCAATTTTGTAAATAAACCCTTCCTTCCAAAACTAGGTTGATTTATTAAATAAAAATACATCCACGGACTATTATTTTATTTAAAAACACCCTTATAATATAATAAATATATCATAGGGTAAATCCGAAAATCGGTTCGTTACATAAAACACTTTTTATAACTTTTTTTAACAACAATTTCCCATTTTAAAGTCACGTATACTACTCCTAATAATTTACACTAATCCGTCATAGACGCGGCTCGAACCATTAACCTCAAAGGGTGATTCACCATTTTAACTCGAAATGGTTTTGTTATTGGACCAATTCCCCACCCCACTTTTTCTAACTACTATTTTAACTTTTTATAAAACGTCTTAAAAAGATAATCATATAACGTTTTTTATAAAAAAACGAAAAAAAAATATTTTTTTAAAGTTGATTTTATGTATTCAACTTGTTAATTAATAATAATTAATTAATTAAAATTTTAATAGAATTTTTCTTAAATATTAAAAAAACACTTTCTCTAAATAAATATTGAATTCCAAACCCGGAAACCCTATTCGTTGGCCTAACACAAGCTAAGTAGTCTCAGACTTCCAATAATATTAAAAACATGCAGCGGAAATTAAAGTATCAACCATGGTCAACGACCTAACGAAAAATCTCAACATAACTCAAGTACTAAATTTAGTCAAACTTAAATAAAATAGAATGTCAATGCCATCACACGCCCGATAACCATCGCCATCCAAGAGCCACCAGATCACACATTCTCTTTACCTGAAATATATGCTAAAACGTTAGCTACGCTAAGTGAGTTCTATAGTGAATCCTTAGGGATATTTAATCCCAAAAATTGTTAACAAAAGGGTTAATTTTCAAAAAGGTTTAGCACATCTCCAGACATATAGTTTATCTCAAAAATAATTTATTAATCAATAACGACCCACAAATAACCGTTCTATCGTATCCGTAGACACATGTAAACCCAGTTCTCCCGCCTGACTGTCGTCAAACACAATATCAAGCTTTCGTTCGATCTCCCGCCACGATGATTAAGTAAGTGACACAATAACCCATTTGACTATGTCAAACACAATATCAAGCTTTAACTTGTTCTCCCGCCTTGACGATTAAGTACATGACACAACTAGTACATACATGTAAGCATATCAATTATCAAAAACACACGTTTTATCACAAAACACCTCCATGCATTACGTATAATAAAACATTTACTTTACATATATTTCATGCCTAAAATATAAAACATTTAAAAGTGGGCGATAGAAACTCACCTTTACTCGACACACCTCGATCACTAGAACTTGCTAACTTCTCGTGCTCGCCTTTCGACCTCGCACCTAAAATACACATAAATCACGAGTCAATACATGACCTGACGTTAAACTTCCACTCACTCGACCAACCCGATGTCATGCATGACCACCCGCACATGCATGTCACCATGCATGGGCTCCATGCGTTACGTGAACCCTCGTTCACGTTCCTGAAGTTCTAACGCATCTCGAGCCCCTTCTCGGGTCACCGAACTCACGAAACACCACCACCGTGCACCCTGGTTCCACCCTCGGTCACCGTCACGCATCATGGCACCATCTAGCGTGTCCCCCGCCATTGTCCGGTTCTGCCGTATCCGGACAACCATCCCCAGCTCCTTTTCGATGCTGCCGTAGCCCTCTCCGACGTCACCTCATCCCCTCGGGCCTGCTCCCGGTCTTCCGGCCTCACGGGTTAGATTCACAGCCTTAGTCGGGCCCTTCTACCCTATTACACCACACCATCGGCCACCCATGAGGGTTTGGTCGGACCCCTCCCATCCCGTAAATACCATTAGCTCAAACAAAAACGAAACAAATGATTTTGGTTTACGAGTTTCTACCTTTGAACCAGACGAATCATGCTAATCGAACCACCAGTCGGACTCGTCCTTCTCGAGTTCTCCTCTTGCACAAACCCTAACACCATAAAAGTGTTACAATGATCTAACGATCAAATAAACGAAATGAGGGATAAAGGATTGTGGGTTTTTACCTGAGAATCGCTTCTAAACTTGAAACCACGTCTCCTCCCTCTCTCTCTGATCTCGGTAGCCGTAAACAAGGAATGGGGAGCCCCTCCCCTTGCTTCGTATGATATAAGGTAGCCCACCCCCTCCCATGGGCCGGTTTTGGCCCATGCGCAAGCTTGGTCCCCCATGTTTCACCCTTTTTAGGTATTCGGAACATAACTTGTCTCAATTTTCGATTAATACCCAATAATTCTCTATTTACATCTCCGTATATATAAAATATATACATATACACACTAATCCCATTTATTTAACAAAACTCGGGATGTTACAAGTCTTCTGTAACACCTAGAGGTGGGCAAAAAAACCGGTTTCAAACCGGGTCCCCGGAACCCGACCCGAACCGGGTTCACAACCAAACCGGTTTCACCCAACCCGATCCGAAACCCGATCCAAACCGTAGGTGTTTTACCAGTTTTTAAAAATTTTTTGGATACCGGTTCTTAACCCGACCCGGTCTGGTTTCACCCTCAAACCGGTTTTCGGGCCCGAACCGGTTCTCAAACCGGTTCCGAACCGGTTCGAACCGTTGGAATTTTCGATTTTAACGGCTTTATAGCCGTTCCAACGGCTATTTGACCGTTTTTTTTTGGTTTTTTTTGTATTTTGGAGCCCATATAACTTGTATAAATAGGTGTGGGTTGTATTGGTTCAACCACACAATTCCAAAACGCTCTCATTTCTAAAAAACGCTCTTATTTCTCAAAAACGCTCACGCTCGAAAGTCGAAACTCTCAAAATGGCAAACGAATCTCAACAATCTAATATTCTTGGTGCTTCTCAAAGTGTTAGTGCTCCCACGGTTGTGCGGGTTATTCCTACAACAAGGAATCCCAATGTTTGGCAACATTTCGATTTATGCGAAATGTCGAATGGTGGTCATAAGGCTCGATGCAAGTTGTGCGGGCATTTTTTTGGAAAAGACGCAAACACAACTTTGAAGAATCACATTGAAAAAAATTATTGTTCGGTTAAAAAGTCTCAAGCTTCGCAAGGTCAAACAAGTATGACAAACGAAGGTAATATTTTTGCGTATAATGTTGACTTGGTTCGGGAGAGGATGGCGCATTTTGTGATTCAAGAGAGTCTACCTTTCAAACACTTTGACAACGAGCGTTTGACTCGGCTTATTCAACAAACGCTCCAACCTCGCTACACTCATGTAAGTCGTGCTACTCTTAGACGAGATTGTATAAATATGTGGAAAAAAGCTAAAGTAGAAATAATAAATGAATTTGAAAATTTAAAAACCGGTATTAGTTTAACTTGTGATGTTTGGTCGGCTCCCCACAATTTGCCGGATTCTTACATTTGTGTTACCGCTCATTGGATAAATCCGGAAAGTTGGCAAATGATGAAACGTACTATTGCGTTCGATATTTTTGCATACCCACACACCGGTGACAATTTATTTTATATTTTAGACAAAGTTATAAGAACTTTTAAAACAGAAACTAAAGTTTTTTCAATATCGTTTGATAACGCCTCGAATAATACCGTCGCGGTAAACCAACTTATTTTAAAATATAACCCGATTTGTAATGGTATTTTTTTCCATAGCCGATGTGTTGCACATATTATTAATTTAGTTGTGCAAGATGGTCTTAAACACATTGACGATGTTAGAAATCAATTTAAACAAATGTTGCGTGACATTTTTCATACAAGTCAAAGAAGATATCATCGATATATAAAATTTTGTAAAGACGGGCAAACCGAATGTTTAGGTCCAAATTGGGACGTTTCAACACGTTGGAACTCAACGTGTAACATGTTCGAAAAAGCCATTCAACAAAAACGAAGTTTGCAAATGTTTCATTCCCAACTAGCAAGGCAAAATAAAGTAACAAAATTTCCGACATCGGGTTGGGGTATCATTGAAGGTGTAGCCGATATGCTCCATATTTTTAAAACCGCTACAACCTATTTATCGGGAGTTTACTATCCCACAAGTCCTTTGGTTTTAAATCAACTTTTTTTAATGGTCGAAAAATTAAACGAATATTCCATGCGAGGCGGCATATTTAAAGAAATGATACCGCCAATGAAAGAGAAATTTAAAAAATATTTTAAAGAAATGCCTCCGATTATTACTTGCGCCGCCGCCTTAAACCCGTGCTTAAATGTTTCGGGTGTTGAAACTTTAATTGAAAAAATAATTTACGGTTTGGATTTATACGAAGAAGACGTATTTTTAACGGATAGAGCAAAAACTATTTTTACACAAAATTTGTCTACTTTATTTACTGTTTATGTTGAAAAATATGGTACAACATCTACCGTTCATGAGCAATTTAGAAACGCTCCATCAAGTGCAAGTACTAGTCGGAGTTCAATGTTAAACTTATTTAATACTATACTTAATGAAAATAGTAAACGTCAACGGGGTAATACCCCAAGTAGCGAATTAGGTAGATATATCGGTTCGGATTTTTTAACCGGTATGAATGCTCATGATTTTGAGACATTTGATATCTTGGCTTGTTGGAAAGGGAAGGAAAACCAATTTCCCGTCCTATCCGCTATGGCCCGTGATCTACTAACCGTCCAAGCTTCTACGGTAGCTTCGGAATCTGCTTTTTCTGTTAGTGGCAGGGTTGTTTCTTTACGAAGAACAAGACTAACTCCGCCATCGGTGGAAACGTGCATTTGCTTAAAAGATTACTTGGACGCGGCGGAAAGAATACAACATATATCTTCCCTTGAAGGCGAACTCGAAGTCGAGGGAGAGATATACGAGGACGAGGTGGAAGGAGGATTGATTGAAGCAATCGGCGAAGACCTCCTACGAGGGAGTTCGGGATCCGACTAGTACCGACTACCCGGATTTTCAATATATCCACGAAGAAGACTTTTATATTTAATGTATTTTTAATTTGTAAACTTTTAATTATTTGTTTTGTAATTTCTAAACTTTATCTTGTATGTTTTGTAATTTTTAAGTTAATTTAATATCTTTAACGGTTAATTTTTTTAAAAATTAACGGTTTTTTTTTTTAAAAATCCGGGTAAACCGGTTTGGGACCCGAACCGGTTTAGTAGCCAACCCGGTTTCAACCCGGTCCGATCCGGTTTGGTAGGGTTGGGTTCGATGATCCTGGAACCCGGTTCGTGACCCGAACCGGTTTGTACGTCGACCCGGTCCAACCGGGTTTTGCTCAACCCGAACCGGTTTTAAACCCGAACCGGTTTCGTTAAAAAACCCGATTTGTACACCTCTAGTAACACCCGCTACAAAAATGTCCAAGAAATGCCAAGGTTAGAACCTAAAAGGGCTTATGTATCTAAAGTACCAAAGTCCAGGGTTAAAAATGAAAATTTTGATTTCTGGGTAGATATTGGACCGCTATCATATTCCTCAATGGTCCACTATGATAAAAGGGTCGGATAGCGGACCGCTATCCTCTGTATAACGGTCCGAGTAGCCGCAATTCCGTCGCAATTTCTAGTGCTGACACGTGTCCTATGACTCAGCTCTAAATTCTGACGCCTGTCTCGACAACGGACCGCTACGCTCCCCATAACGGTCTGCTAGTCGTTAAACGAGGTCCAATCAGATTTGGACGTGTAGTGCTGACGCAATCATAGGGCGATAGCGGACCGCTACTGTAAGATCCATGATTTTTCGACCTTATTTTTTTTATTTTTAAACAATAATGACACTTTACCTCGATCGCGTAGCTACCACCTTAATTATTTCAACAAGTATCAAATTTAAAATTTCAATCCTTGCAAATACATATCATTTATCTCCTACTAAATATATATGTACATTTTTTTGTCATAATAATAGATATGTCCAAAAATAAAACCTTTGAGTTTTAATTACGTAGCTACATCTTTTATATGTATACATATATTTATTTTAAAATATAAACACATGTATATTTGATTATATACAATTTACAAGTTTATAAAAATGGAAGTTATCTATTTATAAAATATTTAAAATCTAGATAAATAGGTTAGATTTATAAAAACTATTTTTTTATAAAATAATTTATGTTTAGATTTATAAAATAAAACTTATAAATAAATTAAAAAAATTAGATTTGATTTAAACCGTTAAATTGAGTCTTGAACCCTAATAGTTCAAAAATTGGGGTTTTCTTTGAATTTGAAACCTCTTTCCTGTCAGTTGACTTTCTAGGGTAAACATAACCACGATTTGACTCAGAAAAAGTCAACAGGCCCCAAATTCATTCTCCATATCATCAAAGCATGTAATGCTACTACCTATTGAGCATTCAGAAACATTATGCGACCATAACAAAATACTCTTAAGGATCTAATTTCGTTCAAATAGATCTGATTAACCCAACCCGTCAAATTTGACTTTCCAAAAGTCAAACACGCGTAAATCACCACCAATTTCCCTCAAATCCGTGATTGAATCCTTCCATGTTACTCCCAACACGTGCACAATCAATTGGAGTTAATATATCCGTTGTTTAATTCAAAAATTGGAACCGAATTCGGAGATTTTAAAAACCGTTTTAAGTACATCGCAGAAATGGTTAATTCCATGCCCAATTCCTAAAATCAAGTCCCCAATCCCGCAAATCTCGTTAATCACAGTTGTAATACGCGTTTCTAAAACATCCTACGACTCCCCATAACCCGTTACAACTCGAAATCACCTCCAATTTCACTCTCTTTTTCTCTCGGTTGGATCGGCGCAAGAAGGGAGAGCTACCCAAATTTACTATCGATTCAAGGACGAATTTAGGTAACCCCCTCTACATCTTAATCGCACCTCCTCTGCTCTGTTAAAACCAAAATCGAATTTAAAGTTAAACTGGTTCATGTATGTGTGTTTTGATGAAGATGACACATGATTAATCTTGTTTTAGCAATGTATTTCAGAAATTTACACAAGATGGGTCTCTGGCCTAGTGGTTAACACCTTTATACACTGAAATAGGGAGGTCGTGGGTTTTGATGAACATTTTTTTTCCTGTTTTGTAGTTTTCTCCAACTACACACTCACATATCTATACTATATAATACATGTATTCTTATAGACTTAAAATGATAAAATACATATCTTTCTTTTATAATAAAACATAAACAATATAATATTTGACATCAATACATTATTTTATTTTTATGATTGCGTAAATATACAATCAATTACTAATATAAATCAATCCATTTATATTTATATATATATATATATATATATATATATATAATATAAAGTGTTCAAAGGTTTGTAATTAATATCTTTTAAAAAAAAGAGTATTCATAATTATGATTAAATATTTTCTAAAAACGTTTCGGTTATCACAAATAATAGTATACGAGTATTATTATTGTTAAATATGTTTTAATTCGTCACTATATTTCAAAAACATGACAAACCTTATTTTATTGTCATAAACCTTACTATTTTATATCCCTTTTTAGTTATAAAATGGGTGTATTTTGTAACGCCGTAAGCTTTATTAATCAAAAGGGTTACAAATATG
The DNA here is from genome assembly GCA_023525975.1 of Smallanthus sonchifolius. Lineage (NCBI taxonomy): Eukaryota > Viridiplantae > Streptophyta > Magnoliopsida > Asterales > Asteraceae > Smallanthus > Smallanthus sonchifolius. The sequence continues at coordinate 52,995,556 of CM042033.1, read as the reverse complement.
TTAGTAACCTAAACCTTTAAAACGACCTGTTATTAATAATACAATTTTATCAGTGTTATTAATATTATAAATTTTAATAATTGTTTTATTAGCATATTTATCATATTAATAATACTATCATAATTAACATATATTAGTAGTAAAATTTATGATTTCTAGTTAAATAATTAACCATACTGAATTGGACTTTCATATTGCCACGTGCATAACTAAATTATTTACACATTTTAAATTACTTACTTTTGAGTATTTATTATTCCAAGTGATTATTATTTTATTTTAAGCACAGTTGACACTGTGTTAATATTAATATTTTTACAAATCATACTTATTATTAGTACTTAGTTTCCTTTTATAAATAAACTTTATAAAACATCAGTTACAAACTCTATTCGTATCCTCGATCACTCATCCAATCCAATCCTAGACTTAGACATAGACTTTTGTACACACTATTAATTTCATATGCATTACACACTAGGTTAGCGTGGTGGGTTACAAGGATCACTTTGCGACCTAGTTTCGCGTGCAACCTACACCCTTGAATCATGTGAGTATTACATAGCCCCTTTTCACACTTTTCCACTTTTTGGGCTGAAATATGAACTCTATACATACAATTGTTTACATTTACACAAACTACATAAACAAAAATCCTCTTAACATTCATGTGTGCAAATTTGAGCTTTATGTTTGAGTACTAGGTGTGTTTACTGTTTATGTGTAATTTATGTGCAATCATTAACTATTCAAGCCGACGGTTAACAATGATAGATCTATTGAGTCTGACAAACTCACCCAGATTGGGGTGATTGTTACCGACAACACAATTTGCATGCTAGTTACAAAGGTTTGATTGTACTTTGGTTACACAATAGTTTCTCCCCATAAATGCCTTATTTTATCATGTTATGTAAGGATTTGTTTATTCACATCTATATTATATCTATGTATAAACTTGTGTATGCTCACCAACTTTTTAGTTGACCTTATTTTATTCATGTTTCAAGTGCTAATGTGTGATTTTGATCAATACTTGCTACACATAAGTCTTGGACCTAGTTAATTTTAATAAAGGATTGATGTATTTCATTTTATGTACTTGGTTTGATTTTGGTTTGTTTTGAATCTACGCAATGAATTTGAATGATTAATATATTTCAATTTAGTCAACCTTGTGCTCATGAACAGTCTACATGTCCCGCCCCGACGTTTCCGCCGTCGGTTGGGGTGTGACAGATTGGTATCAGAGCCTTGGTTATAGGGAATTAGGTTATTAGACACTCTTGACCTAGACTATAACCTTAGGACACCCATACTATGCCATGCTACTACATGATATATGATTATTTCTTATGTGAATATTTTTACATGTTATACTATATAATTACACCATATGATACAATACTTAGTAGTCTATGTGTCACATTACCTGCCAACTTTTGTCTCCTATTCATTGCTACCTATTTGATTTATTTAAAGTGCTATCCTAAGTTTCCACACACACTCATACACACTTAGTTCTCCATGCACCCCTAATCTCACACACAAAAATATCACCATCTCTTGTGATCAAAATCTAGGCTATTGGGCCTAATTGGGCCTAATGCCCATTAATAATAAACTAAGAATCCAATTACCCTCCAAGAAGAATAAGCCCACTGCAATAAATAAACCTCACTTTCAGGTCTCAAAGCCCAGTCCACAACAATTCTCGTCATAACCATGAGTCCAACAATAGTGTTATTAGTACATGATGGCTGGAAGAGTGTGTAGGCCCATGAGGAATTCTGACCAAGGAAGGACAGGGTACTTAAGTGTGTCCTAGTGACCCACCCCTCTTTCCAGGGAATTCTCCTTAGGGATGCATTACTTATAGGTCAAGTGTATTTCTAAAATACTATTGTGAAGACTCGGTGTTATGACTAGTCAAACTCTAAACCTATGAGAACTCCTATATTTAACACTCAGTATTTCATTATCACTTACAACCTTTTCATTGTTTTCCTGCTAGACATGGACTCCTACTTTCCTTCCTCCCCGGTATACCATCCCGGAACAGAGTCTGATTGGGAAGAAGACATTGGGTCACCTGTGTATCGGTCACCAACACCCCCAGCTGCCAGGCCAAGGTTTGATGTAAGGGCAGATTGGGCTAGGAACACCGGCCCAAGACTTCGAACACCTATATCACCCCCATTAAGAGACCCGTATATGGTGCCCGACCCGTATCATCCTAACCCTTGGGTAAGGCATACCATGGCACCCACTAGTGCTATGGGAATTCCAATCAATGACATTCACCAATATGTGAGGAACTTAGAGTTTGAGAGGCAAAGGATGGAGCACGAGGTAATACACGACTTGCAAGGACAGAGAATGGATAGCCTAGTGAATCAATTAGGGTACCAAAAGGAGTTAATTTCCATCCTCGAAAAAGAAATGCTTGAAATCACATGGAAACATCTAGAGCTGAAGCCGGATCGACTACCCGAATAACCATAGTGGTGCTCGTCTTGATGATTATCTTCCTTCTAGTGGGAAACTACCAGAGACGTTAGCAGAAATTTCTATTTATTGTCTTTAAATTTACAGTTTGAGAACCATTCCCCTATGTTTTGAATAATGTTTAACACTTCAGCATTTAATAAATTTTATATATTCCAACTCTAATGTTATTATTCATTGATTTGACAAGTGAGTGTGAATTACACCCATCATATTTTCATTAAAATTTCCCAAGTATAACCTTCTTCATTCAATACGATTTAGTACACTACCAACAATCTCCTTCGTAAACAACTCATCCTATTAGATTTAAACAAACCTCGTTGTCTTGTTCGAACAAAATTTTTATCAAACTTTTAGATAGTATCAAAAATATATATTTTCCATAAACCTTTTCACCCTATAAGGAAACTTAATACGACCTGTCTTACAAAAGCAGTATTTCAAATTGATGAATAATTATGACTTTGCTCGTTAAGTCAATAAATTCTAAACCCTGGTTAAATTAATATACAACCGCTTGTTTAGCCAATAAATTTCTCTTAAAAATGTTCTTCTTATAATAATTGAAAATTTAATAAAAATATTTTTCCTATAAATTGGTTATTTATTTAGATTATTTGACTCAATAGTTTCACTACTTCATATATCTACCACCAAGAACAATTTACAATTTCCTATTTTCAAACAAAGATCAGTTATTTGTAAACATATTTTCCTAAGTGTTTTCAAAACCCCCTCGTTATTTTTCACTTGCCGCTTCAAGAGACGATCCATACCGCATAGACGTTAACCATCCCCATCAACCTCAACGAGATTTAAAGAGCTAAAACCTAACTACCACATTATACACGAACGCCAAACAACACGCTTCTCCGCAACACTTGATCACATACAAAACTCGTTAGCGTATGCCACACACGAAACTCAATAACTTACGTATGCACATTTACAATATACACAACACGATCACCTAATACATGAAGATTAGTTATTTTCAATATATACAATGCCACACTGACTACATAATACATGAAACTTGATTATTTGCAACACACGCTCTACTGGATTGATTACGGAATATACGAAGCATAGTTGTTTGCAATATACATACACTAAATTGATCACATGATACATAACAATTGATTGTTTGATACACAATACTTGATTGATCACATTGAACATAAAACTTATTTTGGTTACAAAGTACATGATACTATATGATACTAAGTTGTTAACACCATACATGAAATTCATTTCTTACAATACACATGATACTATGTTGCTTACATTACACATGAAAGCTTATACATGATGCTAAGTTGTTTACGTTACACATAAAACCTATTTGATTACAAGCTACATAACATTAGACCATACATGAGACGTGTGTTTACATTATACACGAAACTAAGTTGCTTACAATGGTTGCAATGGATTGATCACCTTTTACACAAAGAATGGTCATACACTTTGTTCACCAAAGTTGTAAGCTATAACACATCGAAGATACTCGGGGTTTGACGTATTCTTGTTCAAACACGAGGAAGCTGTAACACTTTAAAACAACTTGGTGTTTGACGTATTCTTGTTCAAACACGAGCAAACTATGGAACTTTAAGTTATATTACTTTATTACTCTTTAGTTGCTAACTGACCTGCCTATTTAGGGACATAGTTACTTATTAGCATCTCATATGTGAAATAAATAGACATGAACTAAGTAAATTTGTGCTCCACTCTTGACCGCACATAACGGAAGGATCCATGCGGACCATGCGATGATTCGAGTAATTACGGGTGCACACGTAATTATAAAAATCAGCGCATGGAAAACATAGTGAATTCTATCGGGTGTTAGGCCATAAAAACAATCGTGATATATAATAACGAAACTAATGAGATATGATAAGGGCATGGTGGATACGCCGCTGATACTTCCTATATATAAGTGTTCCTGTCATATTTTTAGAAGTAGCGTTAAACGTGTCGTGTAAAGTTTTCTGACCTTGACCAATGTTTGTGATATCTCTTGTCCGGTGACCCTTCTTGAACATGTTAGACTACATCCTAAACATGTTTTGATCAACTCTCATCGTTCTCATTCCAACTAATGCATTCCATCTTTGGAGTCCAAAAGATTAATCGACAATTTTCTCCTAAATTCCCTTCAAACTAAATCCACTAATATCATTCATGCTTGACTTTGAGTATCAGACCTAAAACTGATTATCGTTTGCACTCCTCAAACCGACAGTCAAAGCTCGTTAAAAATCCAAACCCACATCTCTTTCCTGTTATCAGCAGTCTCTATCAGTTGAATTTCGGGATGAAATTCCCTCAACATGGGGATACTGTAAGATCCATGATTTTCCGACCTTATTTTTTTATTTTTAAACAATAATGACACTTCACCTCGATCGCGTACCTACCACCTTAATTATTTCAACAAGTATCAAATTTAAAATTTCAATCCTTGCAAATACATATCATTTATCTCCTACTAAATATATATGTATATTTTTTTTGTCATAATAATAGATATGTCCAAAAATAAAACCTTTGAGTTTTAATTACGTAGCTACATCTTTTATATGTATACATATATTTATTTTTAAATATAAACACATGTATTTTTGATTATATATAATTTACAAGTTTATAAATGTGATAATCCGGACTTTTCCAGTTAACTCCGTTAACAAAATCCAGTTAAAGTTAACTGAAATTAACTTTACTCAAACTCCAGGCACTATTTCTGTCAATATCTCAAACTTAAACTCCAGGGACTAGTTGTGTGATACTCTTAAACTATTCCATTGACTTTTTAAGTCAAAATTGTTTATTGTTGACTTCTATAAAGTCAAAATTAACCAAAACTTAACCTAAGTATCCAAGTTCAAACTCGGAGGACCTATTCTACCAAGTTTCAAACTCCATTCCAAAGCAAAACCTCAGGGACCATTCCTGACAATTCTCTAAACCCAATTGCTGACTTTTGAAAGTCAAAGCGTCGCGAATTCAATCGAATCCGATCGTTCCAAACTGAAATCCGTTGAAATTGTAACCGTTTTATGCAATCAAACCTCTAACGAACTTAATTAAGACCTAATCATCACCATTAAACTGAAATTAACTCGAATTATGATCATGATTTCGTAACCGTCGACTTCATTTTCCCATTATCATCAAATCCGACGAATTTCTGTGTTGCCTTCACAAATTGAGACACTGCACACTTCAAACGATCCTCATTAGAGTTTCTACACACATCTATTCGATTGGATTTGCACCAGAAGCCACCGGAGAGCAAGCAAGTCACAGTCGGCACCTGTTTTGGTCGAGCACTATCAACCCGACATCCATTCTGGTAATTTCTTGTATCATTAGTTTCGTTTTTACTCGTCAATTGAAATCCCTATCATTACCAGGGCTTAAATTATCAATTCGATCGAAATCTATAAACTAGGGTTCATCATTGACCGGTTTAATCGAACCCTAGACTAGACCCAATCAAAATGAAATTAACTTATACAGTTAGATTCGTAATACCATACTCTTTGAAAGCCCTTTATCAATTCGAACTTTTATTATCAGAATCGTTGTAACCCGTAATCTAGGGTTCATATGAAACCAAGTTGTCGAATTCAACTCTAAACCGCGTTTAAACCAAATTAAACTATACCATTAGACTCGTGGTCTTCTGTAGATTGAAAGCCCTATGAAATATCGGGCTTCCATCATCGAATTGATCTTGATCACGTAATTAGGGTTCGTCCTGGAAACGTATTGGGGTTTTCGATCTTAACAACTGTATAAATCCAATTAAACCACATGGTCAGATTCGACATCCTTTGTTTAATAAAAACCCTATATTTTCAACTGATTCTAATATACAAATTCATCGATTTGACTCGTATCTAAATCTAGGGTTTCGGCCTTCTATTTCGTAATTAAACGATTCAAAACTCAATGATTGTTTTTGCAATTAAACCTCACCCCAGAATCGCCAATACCCGATTAACTAAACCCCTATACTTTCGTGTTAAATCAATATCGAAATCGACGGTTTTGAACTGGGTTCGATCGTGCATGTATTCGGGAAGGGGGACTCACGGGAATTATTGGTCAAAACTAATTCGATCCGGATACCATCGCGATGACCCTAGCGGGCAGATTGGTTAGAGCGATGTGTGTGTGTGGGAGAGACCCGGGTTCGAGATCGGGCTCCCACAATTATTTTTAAAACATTTTTCTGGATTATTAAATTAATAAAAATCAAACCTTTTAATATTGTATTATTATATAAATGGGTTTTAACCCGGAAAACAACCCGTAAGCTCGGGTTCGAAATATTAGTTTGTTTTTATAAATGATACCCACTTTTATAAATAATATATTATTATTATTAACAAGTAAAAACAATATATTTATATTATTTTTAAGCCATAAACTCGTGTAAAATAATATGTTTATATTATTCCCAAATTGTGACCCGTATTATTAAATAATATATATTTATATTATTTCAAGTCATTTTATAACGCCATAAATCAGTCGAGACTAAATAATAATATAACTAATTATATTATCCACTCGTATATATATATTATTATTTATGTCGTTCATCGCGTAAAGTCATTCCTAAACCCGTGGACGCGTTCGTCCACACTCGTTTATTGGAGCGGTTTTTTAGGACGTTCCTTGTTTTCCGTGTCACAGTCACAATTCCCATTATCGTTCCTAATTTATATGTTTATAATTTTAGGACATTCGTAAGTCTTTTGAGACTTACACTCGTGGTCCCAACTTACTTCTAGTGTGAAACTACCTTCAACGCCAAGCAGGTGAGTTTTCACGGCCCCTTTTTACTGTTTTTAACTTGGGGGAGAAAACATGCTTAAACTGGTTTTTAGATTTTGTATTCCATATGCTATCAATGTTAAAGCTAAGTGTAACATGCTATCACAGAAAGTCCTCATCTTAACTCGAACCGTTAATATGGATCTTAGCGAGGTAATGTTTAGTAGTACTACTGGGTTTGACAAATCCCACCCGCGTTAGTCGCGCTAACTCGATTGGATATCGAACAGGTGAAATGTTAGCCTACTCACATGGCCAGTATTGATAGACCTGGCAGGAGGCAATAAACAAACAGTCAGTTTCGGTTGCGAGCACTTGAGCATAAACATGAACATAGGTTAGCTACCTATAGATACATATTGAATGATCATAAATCTGGTAAACGCTTACGTATTTATTTGAAACCTGTGAACTCACCAACCTTGTGTTGACACTTTTCTTACATGTTTTCTCAGGTCGCTAAGCTAAGACACAAGGTGCACGTTAGGGCATGCATGGGATTCAACTGCTTTGCTTTGTGTCTATTTATGTTTGGTTGAATTATTCTATTTGTACTTTGTTTGGTTTGGACGTTTGGACTTTTGAGACTTTTGGACTTTGGTTTTGGGCGCGTGTATTTTGCGCATTTACTTTCTTTACGCTTCCGCATTGATACTCTGATTTAAAAGACATTTTCATTTTGAGTCCTATGTAGAGTCGTTCAAAGTAACTAATGTCTGAGATCCTGGTTAGTCACTTCCCAAAACGGTAAAACTCCGTTAGTTGAAATTTGGGGGTGTGACAGATTGGTATCAGAGCCATTGGTTATAGAGAATTAGGATTGCATACTAGACTATAACCTCACACATTAGTTACACGGTACAGACACTTATACCTGATACATATAGCATCTATACATACATTGCAGTGCATGCATGTTTATACCAGCCGTATCACCCTCAGTTGGCGAGGGACACATCATTTGCATTGCATCATCATTCCCAGTGGCGACACTCGGGGAATCACCGGAACATCATCCACTCCCGTTCGAGGGCAGCGAGACGGAGCCTTTGGAGGAGTCACTTACATCACCATCACCTGTTGGGTATGGTGGTCTTTCTCAGGTCCATGTTATGGACGACACTCAGCACTAACACATATCTCTTTGGGAGTTGGGATCGTCGGAGGCGAGTCCCTACTGTACCCGCCAGCAACAATACGCCGAATGAAGGCAGACCGTTGCACGCATTATTGCAGAATCCATTGACATGTAGATGTCCTCACTTTCCCGAGCCATGGGCTCGCGTCTTTGGTCGATATTCTGTTGAGAATAGATCAAACACAATTCTGAGAACGCATTGCTCAATGCATACTCAAATCCTATCTTGACTAAGTTGAAAGGACAGCTACCTTGCTGCTTTCTGTAACTTGTATTCAGGAAATCAGTTTCATTTTTCGAAGTCGCATTTCATGTACATGTTTGTTACATGTTCTCATTTACAATCCGCTGGACTGGACTCTTGTATTGTGTTTCAACTCGAGTGAATACTCGGATCAAACGATTTCTGACTACTCATCCTAATATGAGTCCTAGTTGATCAACTTATGATTAATGACTAAGCTTTTCGATAACTTATCATCTCTAACAATACTCTGTATTCGGAAATACAAACTAAAGGACATTATGACACAGGACAGGGAGAACTAGGGTGAGCATGCAAAACAAATTATCATTACGGGAGCACACGTAATAGTAATTTGAGGTGCATGTAAGTCCTGGTGAAACCTAGTGTATGGATAAATGGTCCTAATCAGTGATCTACAAACTTAAACTTCCACTGTCAGTAGAAGTTCGCTCAACGACTAGTTGGTATCATTAAACCTGTTCAACAGTTGATAGACGCGACTATCAAGTTGAAAATGTTTACGGACACACTGAATTATTATCAATGGAATCCATCAATGTTATTCTCACTCACGTAAGAGTCTTAGTGAAATTAAGACACTCATCTAAACGTGATCACAGAAACCATCTTGATTGAAACTCTAATAGAATCTCATAGCAAACTTATCGACTCCAACTATGTACACAAAATTTGAGGAATTCTTTCTATGCTAACACATTATTCCTTAAGCTCCAACAATAAATCTCATTCGACCCTATTGTCTTATCCGATGACTAATCCTTAGTCTAATACGAATTATACCCAACATATTCAATCCTGTAAACGAATTTCTTTCTTTACGAAATGATTCCGTTGATCCAATGACATCAGGAAACGAAGATTTAACCTAACCAACCACCAGTTGAACGCAATTACTTAAACATGCATCTTATCCCTTATGCTACTGGAATCTATATCTCATTAGACTTTCCTTTCTTACATGTGAACCTCTTCCCTTAGCCTATGCATTGGCTGACACTTGCCTTATAAGCGCGGGTCTCACTAGAAGTCTCAGCATGATTTCACAAATTCCATATTAGTGTGTCGTGCTACAACTCTATTAAAAGCCAAGTATACTATTGAGATAGCAGACTCTCAAAAAAAAAAAAATCGAAACAACTCGCATTCTTGCAGATGTAAACTAGTATTGGTTAGTCATAAACTTGACATTGACCTTCTGCCAGTTACACTTGGCAGTTTCGACCTTATTGTCGGTATGAATTGGTTATCCAAGAACCAACCTGAGGCCGTCTGTTGTGACAAAAATGATTGCCTTCCTCTCCTTATAGGGGAAATTCTTTCTGTCCAAGGAAAAAGTAGTGGCTCAGTCGTTGGCATCATATCCTTCATGAAAGCACAGAAATGTCTTCGAAAAGGTCATACTGCTATTTTGGCACTCGTCGCCAAGCAGTCATCTGAGGAGAAGAAAATTGATGATATACCAATCGTACGTAAGTATCCGGAAGTATTTCCCGAGGACTTGCCTAGTCTGCCACCGTACCGTCAAGTTGAATTCCAAACCGATCTAGCACCCGGAGCGGCACCGATCGCTCGGGAACCTTATAGATTAGCACCTAGTGAATTACAAGAGTTGTCCACTCAGTTACAGGAGTTATTGGATAAAGGTTTCATCCGACCTAGCTCATCGCCATGGGGAGCTCCAGTCCTGTTTATCAAGAAGGAGGACGGAACTTTTCGTATGTGTATCGACTACCGTGAACTGAATAAGACCACAATCAAGAATCGTTATCCTTTGTCTCGTATTGATGATCTGTTTGATCAAATCCAATGATCAAGTTTCTATTCCAAGATAGATCTTAGATCCGGTTACCATCAATTGAGAGTCCGGGATGAGGACATCTCTAAAACTGCATTTAGAACCCGGTACGGTCATTACGAGTTTTTGGTCATGCCATTCGAACTAACCAACGCACCCGCGGGATTCATGGACTTCATGAACCGTGTGTGTAAGCCCTACTTTGATCAGTTCGTCATCATCTTCATTGATGACATCCTCATCTATTCTAAGGACAAAGAAGAACATGAGGAACATCTGCGTTTATTCCTTGAGTTGCTAAAGCAAGAGCAATTGTATGCCAAATTTTCAAAATGAGAATTCTGGATTCGCGAAGATTCAACTTCTAGGACATGTAGTCAACGAGAAAGGAATACATGTAGATCAATCTAAAGTAGAAACCATCAAGGATCAGACAACACTGATGACTCCAACAGAGGTGCGACAACTTCTAGGGTTGACTGGCCGCTACCGTCAATTCATTGAGAAAATCTCAAAATATTGCTCAACCTCTCACTACTCTAACTCAAAAAGGGTAAACCCTATAACTGGAGCGAAACTCAGGAATCCGTGTTTCAACTGTTGAAACAGAAACTCTGTAATGCACCTATCCTAGTCTTTCCTGAAGGAACGGATGGCTTCGTAGTGTATTACAATGCCTCTATTCGAGGTCTTGGTTGTGTGTTGATGCAACGCGAAAAGGTTATCGCATACGCTTCCCGTCAATTGAAAGCTTATGAGAAAAACTACACCACCCATGACCTAGAATTGGGAGATGTAGTGTTTGCTTTGAAAATCTGTAGACATTACTTGGACGATACCAAGTGCACGATTTACACCGATCACAAGAGTCTTCAACGTATATTCGAACAGAAGGAGTTGAACATCCGACAACGCCGTTGGATCAAACCTTTGAACGACCATGATTGTGCTATCAAGTATCATCCGGGCAAGGCTAACTTAGTAGCCGGTGCCCTAAGCCATAAGGACACCAAACCTAAACGAGTTCGAGTATTACAACTTACTATTCACCCCGGGTTACCTGACCAAAATCCGAAGTGCTCAACTCGAAGCTCTTAAAGAGGAAAACCTACCGTTAGAAGCTACACGCGGTATGGAAGGACAACTGGTAGTCAAATCAGATGGCATTCGCTACCTTGCAGAGCTAATATGGGTTGCAGTGTATAGGAACTTAAGAGGACTGGTTATGGATGAAGCTCACAAATCTTGATACTCTATTCATCCAGGTTCCGACAAGGTGTACCATGACCTAAAGGTGCTATATTGGTGGCCCAAGATGAAGGCTGATATTGCTACCTATGTGAGCAAGTGTCTGACTTGCGCAAAGGTCAAAGTGGAATACCAAAAGCCTTCTGGTCTACTTCAACAACCAGAGATCCCAATGTGGAAATGGGAACAAATTCCTATGGACTTCATAAGCAAACTACCCCGAACCCCTACCGGATGTGATACCATATGGGTGATCGTTGATCGATTAACAAAGTCCGCTCACTTCTTAGCAATCAAAGAGACCGACAAAATGGATAAACTTACTCGTACTTACCTGAAAGAAATAGTCTCTCGGCACGGGTTGCCAATCTCTATTATTTCAGATCGTGATGCACGATTCACTTCTCGTTTCTGACAGTCGTTACATAAAGCTTTAGGCACGTGTCTAGATATGAGCACAGCGTACCATCCTCATACTTATGGCCAAACAGAACGTAATATCCAAACTCTGGAGGACATGCTACGAGCTTGTGTGATTGATTTCGATAACACTTGGGAATCTCACCTACCGTTGGTGGAGTTCTCCTACAACAACAGCTAGCATCAAGGCAACTCCATTTGAAGCACTTTATGGATGGAAATGCCGTTCTTCCATTTGTTGGACCGAGGTTGGAGATAGCCAACTTACAGGTCCTGAACTTGTATTTGAAACTTCTGAAAAGATCGTTCAAATTAGAAACTGTATGGCGGCAGCTCGTGATCGTCAAAAGAGCTATGCCGACAAGCGTCGTAAACCTTTGGAGTTTCAAGTAGGTGACATGGTCTTACTCAAAGTCTCACCTTGGAAAGGTGTCATTCGTTTCGGGAAACGAGGTAAACTGAATCCTCGTTATGTTGGACCTTTCAAAATATTAAAGAGAATCGGACCAGTAGCGTATCAACTGGACTTACCTGAAAGACTTAGTGGTGTGCACAACGTCTTTCATGTCTCAAATTTAAAGAAATGCCTAGCAGACGAATCACTCGCAGTTCCTCTTGAGGAACTACACGTTGATGAACAGTTACGCTTCATCGAAGAACCTGTGGAAATTATGGATAGGGAAGTTAAAACGTTAAAGCACGGTAAGATCCCTATTGTCAGAGTTCGTTGGAACTCGAAACGCGGACCGGAATTCACGTGGGAGCGTGAGGATCAGATGATGCGCAAATATCCTAATCTGTTCAAGCACTCCGCGTCAAATTCTTAAGGTACTATTTAATTTTCGGGACGAAAATTCTTTCAACTAGGGAATGATGTAAAACCTCAGAAAATTTTATTTTATTTTATTTTAATTTTCGGGACGAAAATTCTTTCAACTAGGGAATGATGTGACAATCCGGACTTTTTCAGTTAACTCCGTTAACAAAATCCAGTTAAAGTTAACTGAAATTAACTTTACTCAAACTCCAGGGACTATTTCTGTCAATATCTCAAACTTAAACTCCAGGGACTAGTTGTGTGATACTCTTAAACTATTCCATTGACTTTTTAAGTCAAAATTGTTTATTGTTGACTTCTATAAAGTCAAAATTAACCAAAACTTAACCTAAGTATCCAAGTTCAAACTCGGAGGACCTATTCTGCCAAGTTTCAAACACCAATCCAAAGCAAAACCTCAGGGACCATTCCTGACAATTCTCTAAACCCAATTGTTGACTTTTGAAAGTCAAAGCGTCGCGAATTCAATCGAATCCGATCGTTCCAAACTGAAATCCGTTGAAATTGTAAGCGTTTTATGCAATCAAACCTCTAACGAACTTAATTAAGACCTAATCATCACCATTAAACTGAAATTAACTCGAATTGTGATCGTGAAATTGTAAGCGTTGTAAGCGTTTCACGGCCCCTTTTTACTGTTTTAACTTGGGGGAGAAAACATGCTTAAACTGGTTTTTAGATTTTGTATTCCATATGCTATCAATGTTAAAGCTAAGTGTAACATGCTATCACAGAAAGTCCTCATCTTAACTCGAACCGTTAATATGGATCTTAGCGAGGTAATGTTTAGTAGTACTACTGGGTTTGACAAATCCCACCCGCGTTAGTCGCGCTAACTCGATTGGATATCGAACGGGTGAAATGTTAGCCTACTCACATGGCCTGTATTGATAGACCTGGCAGGAGGCAATAAACAAACAGTCAGTTTCGGTTGCGAGCACTTGAGCATAAACATGAACATATGTTAGCTACCTATAGATACATATTGAATGATCATAAATCTGGTAAACGCTTACGTATTTATTTGAAACCTGTGAACTCACCAACCTTGTGTTGACACTTTTCTTACATGTTTTCTCAGGTCGCTAAGCTAAGACACAAGGTGCAAGTTAGGGCATGCATGGGATTCAACTGCATTGATTTGTGTCTATTTATGTTTGGTTGAATTATTCTATTTGTACTTTGTTTGGTTTGGACGTTTGGACTTTTGAGACTTTTGGACTTTGGTTTTGGGCGCGTGCATTTTGCGCATTTACTTTCTTTACGCTTCCGGATTGATACTCTGATTTAAAAGACATTTTCATTTTGAGTCCCATGTAGAGTCGTTCAAAGTAACTAATGTCTGAGATCCTGGTTAGTCACTTCCCAAAACGGTAAAACTCCGTTAGTTGAAATTTGGGGGTGTGACAATAAAAATGGATGTTATCTATTTATAAAATATTTAAAATCTAGATAAATAGGTTAGATTTATAAAAACTATTTTTTTATAAAAGAATTTATGTTTAGATTTATAAAATAAGACTTATAAATAAATTAAAAAAATTAGATTTGATTTAAACCGTTAAATTGAGTCTTGGACCCTAATAGTTCAAAAATTGGGGTTTTCTTTGAATTTGAAACCTCTTTCCCGTCAGTTGACTTTCTAGGGTCAACATCACCACGATTTGACTCAGAAAAAGTCAACAGGCCCCAAATTCATTCTCCATATCATCAAAGCATGTAATGCTACTACCTATTGAGCATTCAGAAACATTATGCGACCATAACAAAATACTCTTAAGGATCTAATTTCGTTCAAATAGATCTGATTAACCCAACCCGTCAAATTTGACTTTCCAAAAGTCAAACACGCATAAATCACCACCAATTTCCCTCAAATCCGTGATTGAATCCTTCCATTTTACTTCCAACACGTGCACAATCAATTGGAGTTAATATATCCGTTGTTTAATTCAAAAATTGGAACCGAATTCGGAGATTTTAAAAATCGTTTTAAGTACATCGCAAAAATGGTTCCATGCCCAATTCCTAAAATCAAGTCCCCAATCCCACAAATCTCGTTAATCACAGTTGTAATACGCGTTTCTAAAACATCCTACGACTCCCCATAACCCGTTACAACTCGAAATCACCTCCAATTTCACTCTCTTTTTCTCTTTCGGTTGGATCGACGCAAGAAGGGAGAGCTACCCAAATTTACTATCGATTCAAGGACGACTTTAGGTAACCCCCTCTGCATCTTAATCGCACCTCCTCTGCTCTGTTAAAACCAAAATCGAATTTAAAGTTAAACTGGTTCATGTATGTGTGTTTTGATGAAGATGACACAGGATTAATCTTGTTTTAGCAATGTATTTCAGAAATTTACACAAGATGTGTCTCTGGCCTAGTGGTTAACACCTTTATACACAAAACAGGGAGGTCGTGGGTTCTACCCTCGCGACAGCCTCCCTGCACATTTTTTTCCTGTTGTGTAGTTTTCTCCAACTACACACTCATATATCTATACTATATAATACACTAGGTTAGTTCACGTGTATTACACGGTTAATGAAAAGAAACATATATTATTCATAAGTGTCTAAATAAGAAACAGTGAAAAAAAATAAAATTACAATTACATTCTGTAAGGCCCCAAACCCGGGAGGCCTCACTTGTTGGATTTACTCATTCACAAACAGTTCTTAAACATGAATATCAAATAACGCAGCGGAAAATTTCATTCATTCATCATAATTAAAACTTGTTCATACATGCGGAAGCGTAACTTTATCAAATACATAAACATAACATAAACAACTCATAACGGGATGCCAGTCTTTATGATCGACCGGGTAACTCTTCTCGCTTGCCAAGCATCACCGTCCATCGTCCATACCTGCCTTAACCTGAATGTGCATACTAAAAAGTCAGCTACGCTGGTGAGTTCTAGCATTTCATAAAAACTTTAACATCAACATTTGCCAAAAACGTATCATTCATTTAGTAAAACCTTTCACAAAAGCATGTAATAATCTAACATCTTTAAAAAGGTTTCGTACCCATATCATCATCAACATCATAATCATAAACACCGTTAAACGGATCGTTCATTAAAACTTTTAACATTCATTTAAGTCATACAATATCGTTATCTAATTCTGTATCTTACTTTACGCGTCACAGTGTCCCCGAAGGAACCTTTGGTGTTGTGGGCAACCGTTACGTATCGCCGTCATTGCCACAACCATACACTATGTGGGGTCAACCGTTACGTATCGCCGTCATTGCCCAACCATTCACTACGCGGGGTCAACCGTTACGTATCGCCGTCATTGCCCAACCATTCACTACGCGGGGTCAACCGTTACGTATCGCCGTCATTGCCCAACCATTCACTACGCGGGGTCAACCGTTACGTATCGCCGTCATTGCCCAACACGCATCTTTCCTTTGGGAATCAACCGTTACGTATCGCCGTCATTGATTTCCCATACCTTATTCACTTAGGATGATCGTCATCACCCGAGTAACCGTCGTTACTCCCTTACCAGTTGTACAACATCAAAACCATCGACAGGCCACCAAGACACTGCCCTGTTGTTCTTATGGTAACTATGGCTCGCTGTCCATAATCTACCACAAGGCTGGGAATCTCATTCCCAGACTTCATTCGTCAATTCCATTCATTCGACAGATTAGATTTATAATGACTTCTTTAAACCTTTACCTCTTTCCCTTTTCATTAAACATTTCCTCATTTAGACCGTTCATAAACATTCGTAAACCTTTTTGGCAAAAACACTTCATAACCTTTCCTTTCGTAAACATCGTTTCGTTAAAACATCATTTCGTTAAAACATCATTTCGTAAGTATGCACACCAGCCCAAAACATTTAAAAGAGGGCTCTAGAACTCACCTGATACGCTAATATGGGTTGTCCTAAACGAAGGTCCAACAACGTCACTTCCGATCTGAATTGATTAGTTAAATACACATCAGACCAATCCCGACTCTAACGGTTTAACCATTCTAACATACTGACTTCACTTAATCAGATCTGATGTCTGCGCACTTAGCAAGTGCGCAGACCCTGCTGCCTGCGCACTTAGCAAGTGCGCAGGTCCCTCCTCCTGCGCACTTAGCAAGTGCGCAGGTCCCTCCTCCTGCGCACTTAGCAAGTGCGCAGGACCTGCTCCGTGCGCAGTTAGCAAGTGCGCACGACCTGTTCTTCGCGAAAAACCCTAACTTTCGCATTCGGGTCTGATCATGTCAAGATCCCGAACCTGTTGCATTCAAAACGTTCGTTTTCCATTAAGGAACTCAAATCCATGATTATCTTTCAGTTTCATCCGTTCAAACCTTACCTTTTCACCCAAAACCCGAAAAACCCAAAAACGAACTAAAACTCAGATTTAGGTCGGATTGTTACCTGAATCGAGTTTCTGATCCGGAGGTTCTTCTCACGAGTTATGGAGTAACACTTTGCTGAAGTCTCGGGTCGATCCGCCAACTTTCTCTCTCTACGGTTTCTCTCTCTAAAAGTTGCAAATGAGAGAAAAAGGGGTGGCATAGGCTATTTATAGCCCGCTGACCCATCCGTCCCGACCCGTCATGCCTCGTTCGTTTATTCCGTTATTATAACTGTCGTTTTATTTTTTTGGGATGTTACACATTCACAAAACCAAATTACATAAGGTAAATTTTTTAGATTCTAGAAAGTTGATTTTGATTAATTGTTATTTGCTTAACAAAGATAAGTTGTTAATTTTTTTTAAAAATTGTCAATTTAATTATCTAATTATAGTAAATTTACGAGATTTAATTTATTGATTTTGTTATAATTTAAATAATCCAAAGTTCAAAATTTTCAAATCAAACCGTTTTTAAGTTATAGTCAAATGATATTAAATAATTTTAGCAATTATATTTGTTAAGCATTTATTATTTGTGAGAGGTTTAAAATCTTAAATTATAATTAAACTTTAGGTGGGAAAACCATTTTACAAAAACCTTTATTTATTAGGGAGTATAGATTAGTATTTTTCTTTAATTAGTTATATTTTGAATTCTTATTATATATTCTTATTTAATATAATTATTATTCTTCTTTAATAATATATTTATAATATAATTATTATTTAATATGATATAGGTGCATTTATTAGGAGAGAGAGGCGGGAAAACCAATGTGAGGAGGCATGAGGGAGTGACATGTGGCATTCCAAAACCTTTATTTATTAGTATTTATAGATATAGATGTATTCTTATAGACTTAAAATGATAAAATACATATCTTTCTTTTATAACAAAAATAAACAATATAATATTTGACATCAATACATTATTTTATTTTTATGATTGCGTAAATATACAATCAATTATTGATATAAATCAATCCATTTATATATATATATATATATAAAATATAAAATGTTCAAAGGTTTGTAATTAATATCTTTTAAAAAAAAGAGTGTTCATAATTATGTTTAAATATTTTCTAAAAACGTTTCGGTTATCACAAATAATAGTATACGAGTATTATTATTGTTAAATATGTTTTAATTCGTCACTATATTTCAAAAACATGACAAACCTTATTTTATTGTCATAAACCTTACTATTTTATATAACCCTTTTAAGTTATAAAATGGGCGTATTTTGTAACGCCGTAAGCTTTATTAATCAAAAGGGTTACAAATATGTTAGTAACCTAAACCTTTAAAACAACCTGTTATAAATAATACAATTTTATCAGTGTTATTAATATTATAAATTTTAATAGTTGTTTTATTAGCATATTTATCATATTATTAATACTATCATAATTAACATATATTAGTAGTAAAATTTATTTCTAGTTAAATAATTAATCATATTGAATTGGACTTTCATATTACCACGTGCATAACTAAATTATTTACACATTTTAAATTACTTACTTTTGAGTATTTATTATTCCAAGTGATTATTATTTTATTTTAAGCACAGTTGACACTGTCTTAATATTAATATTTTTACAAATCAT
Source organism: Smallanthus sonchifolius (assembly GCA_023525975.1). Taxonomy (NCBI): domain Eukaryota; kingdom Viridiplantae; phylum Streptophyta; class Magnoliopsida; order Asterales; family Asteraceae; genus Smallanthus; species Smallanthus sonchifolius. The sequence goes on along the minus strand of CM042033.1, from coordinate 52,976,470 downwards.
ACTTATTATTAGTACTTAGTTTTATTTTATAAATAAACTTTATAAAACATCAGTTACAAACTTTATTCGTATCCTCGATCACTCATCCAATCCAATCCTAGACTTAGACATAGACTTTTGTACACACTATTAATTTCATATGCATTACACACTAGGATAGCGTTGTGGGTTACAAGGATCACTTTGCGACCTAGTTTCGCGTGCTAGCTACACCCTCGAATCCTGGGAGTATTACATAGCCCCTTTTCACACTTTTACATTTTTGGGCTGAAACATGAACTCTATACATACAATTGTTTACATTTACACCAACTACACAAACAAAAATCCTCTTTACATTCATGTGTGCAAATTTGAGCTTTATGTTTGAGTACTAGGTGTATTAACTGTTTGTGTGTAATTTATGTGCAATCATTAACTATTCAAGCCGACGGTTAACAATGATAGATCTATTGAGTCTGACAAACCCACCCAGATTGGGGTGATTGTTACCGACAACATAATTTGCATGCTAGTTACAAAGGTTTGATTGTACTTTGGTTACACAATAGTTTCTCCCCATAAATGCCTTATTTTATCATGTTATGTAAGGATTTGTTTATTCACATCTATATTCTATCTATGTACAAACTTGTGTATGCTCACCAACTTTTTAGTTGATCTTATTTTATTCATGTTTCAGGTGCTAATGTGTGATTTTGATCAAGACTTGCTACACATAAGTCTTGGACCTAGTTAATTTTAATAAAGGATTGATGTATTTCATTTTATGTACTTGGTTTGATTTTGGTTTGTTTTGAATCTATGCAATGAATTTGAATGATTAATATATTTCAATTTAGTCAACCTTGTGCTCATGAACAGTCTACATGTCCCGCCCTGACGTTTTCGTCGTCGGTTGGGGTGTGACAGCTACGCCCTACAATATCGGTCCACTATGGGTCTAAATTTCAGCCTATAAATAGTTGGACGAGTTCAGTTGAAATCTTCGCTCCAAAAACAATCTTCACACTCTAAATCTGTTCCAGAAGCTCCATAGGTTGTTCCCGACGATCGCGGTCCAACTCCCACTCGTTGTAGTGCTCGGTTTAAGAAGAAAACGCTCGTAGAAGTGTTGGAACGCTAGAGAAACCAAGTTAGGAAGCTGTCTCTATAATTTCCAACTTAGAGGCTGATTCCTATTATCAAGGTGAATACTTTTGTCTCTTTTAAAACTTGTGTCAAACATTTACGTTTACGAAAATGGCTAAATAAAGGTTAATGGAATAATGCATAACGTTCTTCTACGAATAAAGCATTTGGGCCATAGGTATACGTAAAACTTGCAAGGGATACACGGATCTCGGGAGAAAGTCCCGAATTGCGGCATGTACTTATCTTATTACAAATTTTGGAGGCGTAGACCTGACCATTGTTAGAAGGCATGATACCAGTGTATACAATGGTGCATATGATCAGGAGATAGGACCAAGGGATTAACCAACCTTGGATAGTACTATTTATAGTGGCTTGAACTTGTCCATAAGAGACAAGAGATGTATTTGATTTCAAACACTGTTTGTAATCAATATGAAAATGGTATTTAAATCCCTTTGTTTATGAAATAAATACAAGACTTTTGTTTTCCCACTAGGTCTTGATATTTACAAAAAGCAACCCTCGAGGTTGAGAAAATGATGAAAAGATCCGTGTGAAAAATATTTCCACTGTATTTTATAAAACAACTCTGAAATCAAAACAGTTACCAATCGAGATCACAACCGTCCAGGGGTGCCTGAGGCGGGGTGTGACATGTTGGTATCAGAGCCACAACTTTTAGCGAATTAGATAGTTGGATCTAGTGTCTAAACTTTGACCATGCATTTATTTGATACTTTAAAATTAAGATAGGGAAAACAAGGTAACCTTCTGACAAGTATGTAATTATCTGAAAAACAGAATGTTCTGTCTAAGGAAAGAGTGGTGTATAAATCTCTCCTAGACCCGTCATTCTTTCCTGGAAACATCTCTGTTGGAGGTACTGCTCTAGGAAGATAACCATCCTTGTAGAACGTTAGTTAAGATAAGGATACTGACATTAGTATCTAAGTCTTGACCAAAAGAATAGAATGAGATACTAATACTTTAAGTTGCATGATGTCTGGAGATAACTCTATTCCTACTTATTATGATCCTAACCGACCAATTAAGCAAGAATCTCCTGAATACCATCCCTTGGGTTCACAAATGAATCCCATTTCATCACCTTATTACAACAACGATCCATTTGCTATTATTCCGGATAATAGTACTCCCGAATATCATCCCCAATCTTATGATACTTAGAACCAATGGATGGAAGCTGGATCTAGTTTTAGCAATTGGAATACCAATGCCTTGTTGCTGCAAGAAAATGATGAGGCTGAGTCTAGCCGAATTCATCAGAACGTATCTGTAGAAGAAGATCCTCCAGAAGAAGAATCTAATCATGTTAATTCTGAATCTCCAGTTTTGTATTATCCGTACATGTTCCCTGAACCATTTTATCATGGTCCTTTTGAAACTTATTTCCAAGCTCCTCTAGGGTATCAAAATGCTTATAATGATATCATGGTGGGACTCCGTGAGCCCCCACCTAAATTCGGTTATGAGCATAGTATGCCTTCTTCTCCTATTGAGTGTCTAGATCGTTCATTGCGACAAACGGACGAGATAACACGGGAGAAAATTATGGATAATGCAACACTTTTACGGACAACAGGTGTACGATTGTGGAGAAAACCTGATGATCCTTGGAAAAGAGCTGATGAAGGATTAAAAATCTTATGTAGTAATTATATTTTGATATAATGTATTTTCAATATAATCAACATCGTTTAGTTTTGTTTTGAACAGATATGGTTGGAAAAGGCAAAGGTCCTAGTTTTCTTCATAAATTTGCGCTAGCTAGTTATTTTGAACGTAAAACAAATGAAAAAACTATAGAAAACAATGAGGAAACTGAAAGTTCAACTTTCAGAAGCCTTGGAGAAATAGGGAACCCTAATATTCCCTATAATCCTTTTATAAGTTTTCATTCTGCTCCTACTGCTGGAAGCTATAATATCACCCCAATATACTCACATAATTTTCATGAGGGATACACTGAAATGCCTTATGAAAATAAATGTGTTCCCGAAGAAGAAGAAGAACGAGTTGATTCTAATAAATTCTACGGTTCCTTACTATGAGACTGTTCCTCTCTCTGCTCCTCATATAAATGAGAATGCCTCGGGAAGTGAAATGGAACAAATGTTATTGAATCGAATAGCTGAGCTAGAACAAGAAAAAAACTGAAGTTGAAGCTCAGAATGCTTTGTTAGTTCAAGCTCTTAAAGAAAAGAATTTTAGAAATTATTAGAAACAATGGTTTCTATATGCATATTTTTTCTTGTATATATTTCATCAATAAAAAGTTTTGTTTTTTATTCCAATCTTATTTCTCATATAGTATGTCAAAACAAACCGGACCATCCTATAACACAAGGGGTAAAAAGAAGCAAGCAGTGGTTGAAAACGCTGCTGAGATTACTGCTTCCCGTAAAGAACTTCAGAAAATGATCACGGAAGGAATCAAGGATTCTCTTCCAATGATCTTTACTGAAATGGAAAAAAGGAAGGCTGATAAGTTATCTGCTTAGCCATCAATTCCAAAATATGTACATTCTCAACCTATAACTCAACATACTCGAACCATTACTCAATCCAAACCAGCTACTCTCAAACCTGAGGGTTCTGCTACCCATTAAACCAAGAAAACAGAGAGAGAAGAATTCTACCATAATTCCTCAGAAGAAGAAGGAATGGGGAATAATTATGGTCATCTAGAAAAGAAGAGGAAGATTGTTGGCTGTACGTATAAGATGTTCCAAAACCGTAAGCCGTAAAACTTTTCTTGAAGAGAAGGAGGAATAGCCAATTTAAGGTGGTTCGAAAAGATTGAATCTGTGCTTGCTATAAGCAAGTGTGCTGAAGAAGATAAAGTTCTTTATGCTTCCAAACTGTTTAAAGATCAAGCTTTAGAATGGTGGAATAACATCATTGTCACCAAAGGAAGAGATGCAGCCAATGCCATGGGCTGGAGTGCCTTCAAGGCAACGGTAGAGAAGAAATATGTTCCTCAGAATGAAAGGGAATAGATCGAAGGAAAATTTCTAAGCCTGAAGATGGTTGGAACCAACCATCAGGAGTATTCGACTAAACTCCTCGAGTATGCTCAAATAGTTCCTCATCTTGCTGCCCTAGAGTCTATTCTGATAAAAAGATATATTTGGGGTTTGATCGGAGAAATCCGTGACATGGTCAAGGTAGCTAAATGTGAAACCCTTGATGATGCTATGGATCTGAGTGCCTCTCTAACCGATAGCTTAATTACAAATCAAGAGGATGGGAGAAAGAAGATTCTGCTTGAGGTGAGTTCCTCTAAACTATGCTCTATAAAATATTTTGTAAATGATTTTCATCTGAGATACCAATACTATCCGTGCATATATCCTATAATAAGTACTTATTATGGCCATGATTAGGGGGACTGACGTGCGATAACTGATCCTCTAGTATTTGGCCGGACTTGTATCTGGAAGCCAGGGAGTCGCCTGTATATATGTATGTTGTAGACTCAGAATCCATGTGAGGTTACTGGGTGATGGATTGGAAGGGAATGATTATAAGACCTAGACGAGGCATTCTTGTATCATAGATACATGTTGTGAAAATGCGAGTTTGTTTATGAACTCACCAGCATTATGCTGATCCAAAATATTTTCAAATGTTTTGAGCACAGGTGACCACTAGCTTGTAGTTGGCATTCCAGGAGATGTACAAGTGTTTTGAAATAGGGATGACTGAGGGAAGGTTCTTGTGTAACCATAAGGCCTGAGTGGATGACATGATTCTTCGTGAGCTATAATTCTAGAGTTTATGTTGTATTTAACAGTCATTCCTTATTGTAAAACAACGTTATATATGCAATGAAATAGTTATGACTTGTAAATCTTCCGCTGTGTGTTTTTGGTATCAACGTCACAGTAACTAGAGGGCAACCTTCTGACCGGTATGTAGTTATCTAGCAACCAAAATGTTCTGTCTAGGAAAGAACGGTGTATAAATCTGTCCTAGACCCGTCGTTCTTTCCTGGGAACATATAAGTTGGAGGTACTACTCTGGTTAGATAATTGTCCAGTGTTAAGGGTGTGACAAGTTGGTATCAAAGCCGCAGTTTAAGGGATTTAGATACTAATAGGAAGGATTAGTATCTAGACTTAAACTAAGACTCTGAGAATAGCTGGAATGCCATAGGATGTTGGGTGAGATGTTGACTATCATTATGAATATAACATGATATGTAGAGAAAACATATATTAATTACATTCTTGGGCAAATGTCTTTAATTTCTGATTTTCTGGATCATAACTAGTTATACTAATTCTGATATCATACATCTGTGTGTATAGGAACAATGGTTGGAAGAGGAAGAAGTAGGGGAACAGGTCGAACCCCGGTTACTAGGAACCATAGGCAGACTGGAAATAATACCGATACTAATGATCATCACGAAACGAATGAGAATAATAACAACACGAATACTCATGCTGAGGAAGTAGTTATGTCTGAAGCCCAGTTCCAAGATTTGTGGCTAGTGAAGTAACGAAGGCACTAAGAGCAACTTTACCTGGACTGTTAGATGAAGTTCTTACAAGAAGAATGGGCACTGGAACAACCGGAGGCGCAAATGGAAACACCAAACTCAATAACGAAAACTGAGAATCACGAAGGATGCAATTACAAATCCTTTGGAGGATACAAACCTAAGCTTTTTGATGGCAAGAAGGGAGCCATTGCTACTCAGTGGATTACAAAGATGGTGGCTGTGATTAAGCTTAGTGAGTGCAGAAGTGATCAGGCAGTAAAGTTTGCTACCAACTCTTTAAAAACCAAATCATTAGATTGGTGGGAGTCTGTGAAACAAGCTAGAGGGGAACAAGCTGTGGAAAACATGAAATGGAACGAGTTTAAGGAGTTAGTTTTGCAACGATTTTGTCCTCAAAATGAGCTGGATAAGATTGAAGAGGAGTTTCAGCGTCTGCAGGCTGGAACAATGACGCATTAGGAGCATGCGACAACATTTGATGAGATGTTGAAGTTGGTGCCACATCTGGTGACACCTGAGTCCCGAAGAATCAAGCATTCATTAGAGGGTTGCCACTAAAGGTACGAACCTTAGTAACAACCTCGGCACCTCAGACAATGGATTCAACTTTGTCGTTAAGTGCCACGATTTATGATGATGTAGCGGCACAAGAAGCCAAGGATAAGGCTGAGAAGGCAGTTGAGATGGAACCTGTGGAAACAAAGAGAAAAAGTGAGGAAGTAATGTAGCGATTCAAATCAAGGAACTTTAAGTTTCCTAGGAGAGAGGGAAATAATTTGGTGAGAAATTCTCACGAAGTAAGATGCAATGGATGCCAGAAGCCAAGGCATATTTCAATGTATTGTCCCTCTCTTAAGTGTTATAATTGTAACGAGATGGGACATATTTTGAGAAATTGTACCAAACCCGTACAACAGAAGCCCAAAGAAGGGGCAAACGGTCTGGTGTTTGTGATAGGCGAAGGAAAAAGGAACGACAATGCCAAGGTGGTAGCTGGTACATTCCTAGTTAATAATATTTATGCTAAAAACATGTTTGATATAGGAGCGAATAGAAGTTTTGTTTCAGATACCTTTAGTTTGCATTTAGGCATGAAACCTACCCCACTTGAGCGTGCTTACGTAGTTGAGACAGCAAGTGGTGAGCAGATTAGGATTACCGAATCGTATGCGATTGCAAGATTACTCTGGGTAACGAAAACTCAATAATTGAATTAATGCCAATGAGTATGAGCAAGTACGATGTTATCATTGGAATGGATTGGTTAAACCAATGCCATGCTCAAATCGATTGTGATCAACGAACTGTTAGGATTTGTAGGCCTAACTAAGAGTCTATGTTAATACAATGCGATAGTGATAAGAATAAGATTGAAACAATTTTTGTAGCTAAGGCTAAGAAATGTATGAATACAGGGTGTAGCGTATTTATAGTGTATGCCTTAGACTCGAAACTCGAACAAAAAATTGCGAACATTCCTGTAGTATGCGATCACCCGGATGTATTTCTAGAAGAATTACCTGGTCTACCACCAGATAGACAAATCAAATTCCGAAGCGAACTTATTCCTGGAGCCAAACCCGTCGCTAGAGCACCGTATCATCTAGCACCTTCTGAATTGAAAGAGTTGATGAAGCAGATTCAAGAATTATTACACAGATGTTTTATACGTCCAAGTACTTCACCTTGGGGAGCACCGGTACTGTTCGTAAAGAAGAAGGACGGAAGCATGCGTATGTGCATAGATTATCAGGAACTGAACAAGCTCACTGTGAAGAACAAATATCCATTGCCAAGAATAGATGATTTGTTCGATCAGTTACAAGGAGCTAAATATTTCTCAAAGATAGATCTTCGATCATGATATCCTCAGTTAAAGGTATAAGAAGAAGATGTACCTAAGACTGCTTTTAGAACCCGATATGGACACTATGAATTTTTGGTTATGTCATTCGGTCTAACAAATGCTCGTGCAACATTTATGGACCTAATGAATCGAGTTTGTAAACTATTCTTGGATAAATTCGTTATAGTGTTCATAGACGATATTCTTATCTACTCCCGAACTCAGGAAGAACATGCCAAACATCTTCAGATAATCCTGGAAACTCTTAGAAAAGAGAAGTTGTATGCTAAGTTTTCCAAATGCGAGTTTTGGAAACAAGAAGTACAATTCTTTGGGAATATTATAAATCAACAGGGAATCCAACTAGATCCAGCCAAGATCGAAGCCATCATGAAGTGGGAAATTCCATAGACACCGACTGAGGTTTGAAGCTTTCTTGGTCTAACCGGATACTATCGAAGATTTATATAAGACTCAAAATTGCTACACCATTAACTTCTTTAACTCAGAAAGCTGTGAAGTTTGAATGTAGTCAGAAACAAGAGGAGGCATTTAAAACCGTTAAACAGAAACTTAGTTCAGCACCGATTTTAACACTACCAGAAGGAAATAATGACTTCGTCATTTAATGTGATGCTTCCCGAATCGGTCTAGGTTGTGTGTTGATACGGTGAGATAAGGTGATAGCCTATGCATCACGACAACTAAAGGTTCATGAGAAGAACTATACCACACACGATCTCGAACTTGGTGCCATAGTGTTTGCTCTAAAGATTTTGAGACACTATCTATATGGCACTAAGTGTGTTATATATATAGACCATAAAAGTCTCCAGCATATATGACAGAGGAGATGGATGGAACTCATTAATGATTATGATTCTGAGATCAAATACCATCCTGGGAAAGCTAATGTTGTAGCAGATGCTTTAAGTCGGAAGGAGAGGATCAAGACTATCAAGATAAGAGCTTTAAGATTAGAAATCAAGATAAATTGGATGGATCAAATCAATGAAACTCAAATTCAAGCACTACAAGAAGATAACATCAAAAAGGAACACATGGTTGGTAAGGAGAAATTACTAACTAAAGGCGATGATGGAATTCTACGATTTGGAAGCAGAATTTGGATTCCTAGACTTGGGGAAATTCAAACAAAGGTGATGGATGAAGCTCACAAATCTAAATACTTAATACATCCTGGAGCTGAAAAGATGTATAAAGGTTTGAAGACTCATTACTGGTGGCCTAATATGGAGAGATCTATAGCTCAGTACATAGAAAAATGTTTAACTTGTCTCCAAGTCAAGATTGAACATTAGAAACCCGCAAGTCAACTGCAACAGTTGGAGATACCTGTATGGAAATGGGATAGAATTACTATGGATTTTGTTACGAAACTGCCGAGAACTCAGAAAGGGCGTGATGCTATTTGGGTTGTGGTTGATAGACTAACCAAATCGGCACACTTCATTCCTATCAACGAGAACTATTCAACAGAAAAACTAGCCGGACTCTATATCAATGAAATTGTGAGCAGCCATGGTATACCATGTACAGGTTTTGGACCAGTTTCCAAAAAGAGTTGGGGACTTGAATCAATATGAGTACAACATATCACCCTTAAACCGACGGGCAAAGTGAAAGAACAATCCAAACCCTAGAGGATACGCTAAGAGCTTGTGCAATTGAATTTGGAGGTAACTGGGATAGTCATCTACCAATGATAGAATTTTCTTACAACAACAGCTACCATTCAAGTATTAAAGCTGCACCTTTTGAGACATTGTACGGTAGGAAATGTAGAACTCCAATTTGTTGGACTGAAGTTGGAGATAGCCAACTATCTGGACCAGAAATCTTACAGGAAACAACTGATAAAATAGTCCAGATCAAACAACGGTTGAAATCTGCACAAGTTCAATAGAAGAGTTATGCAGATAGACGCCGACGACCGTTAGAATTTCAAGTAGGTGACTATGTTGGAAAGGAGTTGTACGTTTCAGGAGAAGAGGAAGCCAAGGTATATTGGGCCTTATAAAATCGTGGAAAGAGTTGGAGCTGTAGCATATAAACTTAGTTACCTGAAGCATTGCAGGGTATTCATAACACGTTTCACATGTCATGTTTGCGTAAGTGCTTAGCACACCCCGATAAGACAATCTCATTAGATGATGTTCAAGTTGATGACAAACTCCATATCACTGAACAACCTGTTAAAATCCTAGGAACACAAGATCGAAAGTTGACAAAGAAAACTATACCAATGGTACTAGTACAGTGGCAAGGTCGGAAGGGTGCCGAAAAAACTAGGGAATTAACAAAACAAGTGAAAGCTAAGTATCCTCATTTATTTGACTGATATTGAATTTCTTGGACGAAATTCTTTTAAGGATGGGAGATTTGTAACACCCTGATATTTTCCAAATAGTATAAGGGTTAAAAGTGTCAAACTATAAAGATCAAGGGTTAAATTATATGTTCTTCAAAGTTGAAGGACTAAAAATAAAAATTCTGAATGTCAAAGGGGTAGCGGACCGCTACCCTAAGCCTTAGCCGTCCGCTACGTATAGAGGAAGGAATAAACCAAAGGCTGGCACGTGTCCCTATGACTCGTCGGTAAATTTCTGACGCGTGGCACGGTAACAAACCGTTAGCCAGGTCCGTAACGGTTCGCCAGCCGCTATAATCAGGCGATTCCGTTACGGTTGTGACTCGTGTAGGGCTGATGTCACAAGGACGGTAGCTGACCGCTACCTCCGTGTGTAACGGTCTGCTACGGGACCAAAATCTGCCTATAAAAGGGAAACATGAGATCGATCATTTTGCACATCATAAACACACTCTCACTTTCACTAACACACACTAGAGCTCTGCTAGCTCGATTCCCGAGGTCCTGTTCCGCTCTTGAAAGTCTGGTTTCTCGCAACTCGTCCGCAAACTGCCGTAGATAGCGCCGAGGTAAGGTTTCTGAACACCCTGAGGTTCCTTCATGTAAACCTAAGATAGGGATGTTGATTATGATAAGTCAGATATGACTTAGGGTTCTATCGAGGTATTGTTTATTATAATTAATCAGAAAGGAGATTCTGCTTGAGGTGAGTTCCTCTAAACTATGCTCTATAATATGTTTTGTAAATGATTTTGATCTGAGATCCCAATACTATCCATGCATATATCCTATAATAAGTACTTATTATGGCCACGATTGGGGGGAATGACGGGCGATAACTGATCCTCTCGTATTTGGTCGGACTTGTATCCAGAAGCCAGGGACTCGCCCTTATATATGTGTGTTGTAGACTCAGAATTCATGTGAGGTTACTGGGTGATGGATTGGGATGGAATGATTATAAGATCCAGACGAGGCATTCTTGTATCATGGATACATGTTGTGAAAATGAGATTTTTTTTATGAACTCACCAGCGTTATGTTGATCGAAAATATTTTCAAATGTTTTGAGCACAGGTGACCACTAGCTTGTAGTTGGCATTCCAAGAGATGTACAAGTGCTTTGAAATAGGGATGACTAAGGGCAGGTTATTGTGTAACCATAAGGCCTGAGTGGATGGCATGATTCTTCGTGAGCTATAAGTCCAGAGTTTATGTTGTATTTACCAGTCTGTCCTTATTGTAAAACAATGTTATATATGGAATGAAATAGTTATGACTTGTAAGTCTTCCGCTGTGTGTTTTTGGTATCAACGTCATAGTAACTAGAAGGCAACCTTCTGACCGGTATGTAATTATCTGGCAAATGAAATGTTTTGTCTAGGAAAGAACGGTGTATAAATCTCTTCTAAACCCATCTTTCTTTCCTGGGAACATATAAGTTGGAGGTACTACTCTCGTTAGATAACTTTCGTGTGTTACGGGTGTGACAAAGGCGTTGGATGGAAATCCTGAATGATTATGATTGCGAATACTGTTATCATGAAGGCAAAGCTAATGATGTAGCTAACGCCTTATGTAGAAAAGAACATGATAAACTTAAACGAGTTAGTGCTTTAAGACTCGACCTTCAAATCGATCTTATTACTCGTATTAAGGAATCTCAAAAGATTGCCTTAGAAGAACCAAACCTCGAGAAAGAAGGCTTGGGAGGTATGATCGACCAACTGGTCAAAGGTGATGATAATATTCTTAGAATGAATCAAAGAATCTGGGTTCCTATATATGGAGACTTACGTGAAAAGATTCTCGAAGAAGCTCATAAATCCAAGTATACAATGCATCCTGAAGCGACAAAACGTACAAAAACCTAAAAGCCAATTATTGGTGGATAGGAATGAAGAAACATATCGCTATCTATGTTGCAAAATGCTTAACATGTTCTCAAGTTAAAGTTGAACATCAAAAGCCGTCTGGCTTGTTACAGCAACTTGAAATTCCTATCTGGAAATGGGAAATGATAACCATGGATTTTATTATGAAACTTCCCCGAACCAGTTGAGGGAATGATACTATCTGGGTAATCGTTGATAGACTTACTAAGTCTGCTTATTTTCTTCCCATAAAAGAAACATTCAGTATGGATAAGTTGGCACAATTGTACATTAATGAAATCGTGTCATTACACGGTAGCAACCACTATCTATTGTGTTAGATAGAGATAGTTGATTTACTTCTCGATTATGGCAAAGCTTTCAAAAAGCCATGGGTACAAAATTGAATCTTAGCACTGCCTACCATCCTCAAACAGATGGGCAGAGCTAAAGAACTATCTAAACTTTGGAAGATATGTTAAGGGCTTGTGTTATTGATCTTGGAGGAACTTGGGATAACCACTTACCTCTAATGGAATTCTACTATAAAAATAGTTATCATAGGAGTATACAGGCCGCTCCTTTTGAATCCTTTTACGGTCGTAAATGTCGAACACCAATCTGTTGGTCCGAGATAGGAGAAATGTCACACCCCAGATTTAACCCACCCGGGTGTGCGACCAACGATTGGTACCTGTTTCTTATTTTATCAAATATTTATAAACACAACTGCATATTTCAATAACTCAGGATCTTTTCAAAAGACGGGGAATCTCCCGTTTTATTTCACTTCATAAACAGGGATAAACCCTTATATTGTATAAAAATGGTTTTAATTTACAAAACCAAGGTTTTCATGAGCCATTTCTTTCAACTGATGTCTAGGGTGGACGTTCCCTTTTTCATGACATCTTTTCTTTGTCATCACATGGCTATATCAAAATCAATTCATCCTTGGTTACCTGTAAAAACGTTTGAAAATATTTTATCAGTATAAACTGTTGAATACAAGTAAATTTGGAATCATAATATGACAAGCATGAATAAATAGAACAATTTTCCCATAGTTTCTTGTCAATTTACATAGTCAACGGATTAACCACCAGCCACACCAGGGACCTTGGATATATTTTTATGTCTATCTGCCTTACGCTTTAAACGATGGGCTTTACAACAACCAAGGGTTCAACCCTTAGCCCTATTACATCGTCTCATCTGTAACACGTGTATATATACATGACTCTATGGGCTGACTGCTATATAGTAAATCACCTTATGCAACCAATTATATTAATTCATTCAAGTCAGAGTATAATCAAAACCATTTTCAGTTTTGAAATCATTTTATAAAAATACAAGTATTCACCTTGACAGAGTCTCGGCTTAGTAGGCTTCTAGAGTGAATGTTCTAGTGGGCAGCGTCTCTTCTTAGATCGCCTAGCTTGGATTCTCCAAATGAGCGTTTCCTAGCTTCATGGCTTTCTCTAAAATGAACTGGCACTTCCGAAACTTAAACCTACGAGCGGGAATGGTTTAGTGCAAGTGGGATATCAGATATAATTCAAAGATTTCGTGTTTTCTTGATTTCAAATGCTGAAACGCGACCTTGCTATTTAAACCCAAATTTGGCGGCTGTGACGGACCGTTATGCTTGGTGACGGTCCGTCACCGCTTGTCGTAACGGACCGTGTTGCGAAGTCAGCTGACACGCGTAAGTGTCTGGTTAAATTGTGGGGTGACGGACAGTTATGGAGCCGTGACGGTCCGTCATAGGGTTTCCACGCGAAAGAATCAACCCGTTAGTCACCGGACACGTGGCATGCCATCATTGCATGCGTGGCCAACCCGTAACGGACCGTTACGGGCTGTGACGGTCCGTTACCGCCTTATTTTGAAGTTTTTCACTTTTTGGTCCTTGATCTTTTATATAATTACACTTCTAGTCCCTTAACTTTTATTTTTATAAATTTTTTTGGCACGAAAAATTTTCAAATGTTACATTCTCCCCACCTTTTGAATGATCTCGTCCTCGAGATTACTGGAACATGTGCGGATAGTTTTTCTTCATTTCTGATTCTAGTTGCCAAGTGTATTCAGGACCACATCTAGATTTCCACTTGATTTTGACACGCTTTAATCTTTACTTCTTCAGCTTTTTAGTCTGACGACCTTCTATTTGTAGAGGTTCTACAAATTTTAGTTTTTCATTTACCTCTATATCTTGTAGCGGCATTATCAAAGATTCATCAGCTAGACATTTACGAAGATTAGATATATGGAATACGTCATGTATTCCATTCATCTCTTCTGGTAATTCTAATTGATAAGTCACTGGTCCAATTCGTTTAACAATTTTGAAGGGTCCAACAAATCAAGGACTTAGTTTACCCTTCTTTCCGATTCGAAAAACACATTTCAAAGGCGATACTTTTAATAACACCTTGTCTCCAATGATAAATTCTAGTGGTTTTCTTCTTTTATCTGCGTAGCTCTTTTGTCTATCTCTTGCTGCTTTTAATCTTTCTTGTATTTGAGATACTTTGTCAGTTGTTTCCTAAACAAGCTTAGGTCCTGACATTTGGTTTTCTCCAACTTCAGCCCAGCACACAGGAGCTCGACATTTCCTTCCATATAAGGCTTCGAAAGGTGCTGCCTGAATGCTTGTGTGATAACTATTGTTGTATGAAAGTTCCATTAGGGGCAGGTGATCATCCCAACTACCACCTAAATCTATCACACAGGCTCGAATCATATTTTATAAAGTATGAATTGTTCTTTCGCTTTGTCTATCTGTCTGTGGATGATAGGTAGTGCTCAAATTTAGACAAGTTCCCATGGCTTTTTTGAAACTTTGCCAGAATCGAGATGTAAAACGATTATCTCTGTCTGACACTATGGATAATGGCACTCCATGTAAAGATACAGTTTCATTTACATAAAGATGAGCCAATCTATCCATACTGAAGGTTTCCTTCATTAGGAAAAAATGAGCGGATTTAGTCAATCTATCTATGATAACCCAGATAGTATCATTTCCTAGACTGGATCGAGGAAGTTTAGTAATTAAATCCATTGTTATCATCTCCCACTTCCATACTGGTATTTCTAATTGTTACAACAAACCAGAAGGTTTTTGGTGTTCTGTCTTTACTTGGGCACAAGTAAGACATTTTGCAACATATATGGCAATATTTTTCTTCATACCAATCCACCGGTAGTTATCCTTCAGATTTATATACATTTTATTACTTCCTAGGTGCATCATATATTTTGATCTATGTGCCTCCTCAAGTATTCTTTCTCGAAGATTTCCGGTGATCGGAACCCAGATTCTTTTATTCATACGAAGTATTTCATTGTCTCCCTTAACTAATTGCTTAATCATGCTCTCCATTCCTTCTTGTTCTAAGTCTTCTTCTATTTGAACAGAATGGTGAGCATCTTTTATTTGAGACAAGAGATCTACACGAAGTTCAAGTCGGAGAGCACGAACTCGTTTAGGTTTCTCTCTTTCTTTTCTACTTAAGGCATCTACAACAACATTTGCCTTACCTTCGTGGTAATAGATTTCGCAATCATAGTTACTCAAGATCTCTAACCATCTTCTTTGTCTCATGTTTAGTTCCTTCTGACCAAAGAAATATTTTAAAATTTTTATGGTCAGTATAAACTATAAATTTAACTCCATAGAGATAGTGTCTCCATAACTACAGGGCAAAAATTATGGCACCTAACTCTAGATTATGAGTTGTATAGTTCTTTTCATGAGTCTTTAACTGACGAGATGCAGAGGCAATAACTTTGTTCTTTTGCATCAACACACAACCTATACCGTTATGAGAAGCATCACAATAGACTACAAAGTCTTCATTGCCATCTAGCAAAGCCAGTACAAGTGCATGAGTCAGTTTCTCTTTTATAGTTTGAAAAGCTTCTTCTTGCTTGGTTCCCCATTCATACTTTACATTTTTTAGATTTAAGATAGTTAAAGGAATTGCATTTTTTGAGAAATCCTGAATGAATCGTCTGTAGTATCTTGCACGACCCAAGAAACTACGGACTTCGGTTGGATATTTTGGGATTTCCCATTTGGATATAGCATCAATTTTGGATGGGTCTACTTGAATACCTTCTGCATTCACTATATGACCCAGAAATTGTACTTCTCTAAGACAAAATTCACACTTAAAGAATTTAGCATATAATTTCTCTTTTCTCAGAAGTTCAAGCACTATTCTGAGATGATTTTCACGATCTTCCGCATTTCTAGAATAAATAAGTATATCGTTAATGAAAACGATTAAAAATTTATCTAGATAGGGTTTACAGATACGATTCATCATATCCATAAATGTGGCATGCTAGGCCCCTAAACCGGGCACCCTACAGTTGGTTCTCATCGCTAGGTATTCTCTTTAAAAGTACTCGTTTTATTTCTCAAATCTACAGCGGAAGTCTTTCTAAAATAATTATTTCTCTTTAAAGTCATTAACATTATTAACTTTACCTCATGAATGCCTACACACCAATCTGAGTAGCACCGCTCCAAAGCCAGGATACGTTGTCCTCAGAACTCGCCTGCGAAACGATCTAACGTACACACAAATTCAGCTACGCTGAGTGAGTTCTAGTAGTTTAATTTAAATAAAAAGCAACTCATCACAAAAAGTATTTATCTTCACTCTAGACCCTTTGGTCCTTATAAATCAGTTTCATAAATTATCATCATATAGATAACCTTTGTTATCCTATGATATCCCAAACGATTCACCAACCCAGACTCATCCCACCATTTAACTTAGTAAGTCTCACCGACATGGATCGAGCTTACCATTATGATAACTCAAAATTTACCACACATATTAACCAAACACTGGTTATCTTAACTAACCTCTAGACACCGATTGAATCAGCCCTAACCAAGACTCTCACAAACCAACTGACCCAACAGTTGTAACATAATGTCCTCATCCCGACACAAAGGTCAATCTGACTCTACACACCACATTAATAACATCTACTCACCATATCAATATCATTTCATACACAACAAATATAAATCAACACTTGTATGCAATTTAACACATATATATGCACACAAACACATACCTCATTATGCACCCTCGTCAGGGCGTTCGACACACCCCGAGCTTATCGTTAACCTGCTCATAATTAGCCACCTTTGGTGACCTCCTGAAGGACTTAGTCCTCCATAATCCCATTTGCCGTGTCATAATGAGAACAATGTAAACACAATACCCGCCATTTCACGAGGATAACGACATAATAATACTTCCCACCGTGTCACAAGGACAATGACACAATACACACAACATATGTATAAACACACAACATTATACTCTATGTACATGACTCATTAACTGCACCTGCACTTCACACATAACACTAGGATAAGATATCCTGCACGTATTCATTAGCGTTTAGCTTATATCCCGACTCACCCCGATTAACTCATAACACAACACATTGCTAATATAGAAACACACATACAAATACTATGTATCATTATCTAAGCACATACCACATACATGCACACCCTGTGACACCCCCTAGTCATACCCTTACAACCTGTAAATACAACCCTGACTCACCCCTATTAGGTCACTATACAACCCACGACCAAATACCCACCATTAACCTACACATCATAAGGACAACACATAGTCCCTTAGCCCCATATTTAAATACTTAAATTCGTAAACTCATCAGGTTAGACCCCAAAGCTTGATACACATTTAATGTAATAAAACACGTCTCGAAAGTATGTACGATAGCCCCAAAAACGTTAAAAACATTTAAAAGAGGGGGATTAGAAACTCATTGTCGTGTAGTTCCAAGCCTTGTCCCGTAACTGTCCTCTTGCTCAAACTCCAAACCTGTCAACGTATGATCACATGATCTGAATACGTTCCACACTTACGTCGAAAAATAATTAAAATATACAAATCTCAATGTCGTCTCGCCGGCTGGCCCTTTCTTTCCACAAACTCTAGCTCCACGCGTTTACACAAATCGGGCTGTCCTTGACCGGTTTAGAAACCGAATACCCGAACAGGTTACATGCATGCATGCACATACGATTTCATGCAATCCTAGTCCGACGAGCACACACGTACTCGGACCGGATTCCCATGCACGTCCAACCCACGCCGTGCAAGTCCTAGGTTCACCAAGGCCCTAGTCGGGTGTAACACAACTTCATTCCCTTCCCCGTTCACCACCGTTCACCACCACTGAGTATCACTACCTAGCGTCACCCACCGTGTGCCCTATCGTGTTCCTTCATCGTCTTCCTCGTCTAGCCGTAACCCTAATCGTCACACGTCTCCTCTTCTCACCCGTCGAACTCCACTTGAGCCGTACCATATGTCGGCTCAGCCCCGTCTTCCTCCTCCTTTGCTCGTCACCTCGGCACGCCATCACCACAACCGTTGGGTTTCGCTTTCACCCTACCACCACTTACGTCGGATTATCTACTCCCGACATGGCCTCATCTTTCTTATCGGGTGGTTCCAGCCGGACCACCCTCCTCCCCATCTTGCTCTCAGTGGCATACCCCAGCCCTACCGTCATCATCCTCGTGCTTCCATTTCCTGCATCCATGACCACCACCTTGGTCGGCCACCTCCCTCTCCGTCTCTCCCATCGCTCACCACAACCACAGCCGAAAACCCTTGTGGGTTTCCTCATGCAAAACGAATACGAGAAGGTAGAGAATGGGTTAGAAGTTTACCTTTCGAGTAGTAGCGTCCCTCTTCCGCATGTTGCTTCCGTGGAACCCCCTTGCCAGACCCCTTCTCCCTTGCGCCTTCTCCTTCCTGCCGTCGAGCACCCCTAGGTCGAATGACCTAGGGTTTTCCCTTTAATTCTTATTTAAACCTTCAAGGTTTACATCCGGGTCCCTGCGGTTCTGCACTTGCACGTTTCGATCTTAATTTAGACATAACCCCATTAACCGGACCCTTTATGACTCATCGATATACAATTCACGTGCCAACTATGCTAACACCCCTGTTTAAAAGAGATTCGGGTCATATCCAACCCGAACAAATAGCTTTTGAAATTTCGGGATGTTACAAGTATATCCTCCTTAAAAGATGATTCGTCCTCGAATCCTACACCGGCACAAACTAACTCATTTCTTCCTTACCATTCTTACTCGTGCACCAAAACCCTTAGGTGCTACTCGTTCTCTTTCGTATGTGAATAATTCTAATCCTTACTTTTTCCACATGGCCACCAGCCTTGATGTTTAAAGAAATCTTCTCCGTTGCTCGCTTTCCACTTGGTGACTTGTAGGTTTCACCTCTCGCCTCTATGGTCACTAGCCAACCGACTTTATTCCCACTCCTGTTATCCCGACATGTGCTAGGAGTTGTCATCCGCGATTGCCTTGTATACCCATCCTTTCTCGAAGGTCTCGTTGTCATTGTCCTTGACAAAACATTGTCGCTTTAATTGTTTATAAGAACGTCGCACGTACCACCTCTAATACTATGTAGCACAACACTACCAATTGTCCTCCCACTAGTCATGCTTCATTATGACTCACGGGCACAATTGCCTTCGTCTCCTGTATAACCCTAAAGACCTCGTCATACCGACGACCATCCTCCCAGGTAGGCTTCGTACCTTTGTCGTGTCTGGTTCACATCCAAACACTTGTTTTTCGTGAATGCTCCACATGAGACCTCTTTAAGCTAGTCTTACTTTCGTCAGCGTAGGCATCTCCTTCTCAATCACTTACATGCAATCCTGCACTTACCCCTCCCGGGTTTTACTTTTCTTGCTACTGCTCAACTTTGCTATACGATCATAGACCATGCCTCATTGATAATGTACGAAAATGAAGTCCGTCTGCTCATAAGTCTCAGCTATCCATTGTCTCATTCAGGGAAAACATCCCTGCTCCTCTTTTTCCTCACATAGGCTAAATCCTTTATCTGGAACGTGTTCCATGATGGTTCATCATCATCTCGTTAATTCTGTGCTGAAATCGTCAGTGTCATCACCTTGATCTTATCATAAACATTTCTGGTCGAGCGTCCACGTAAACGCTTTCATCATCTACTCTCACAACTCCGCCCTTTGGCTCCGTGCTCCGAATTCCTGAAATATAAGCATAGGCATCTCATAAGGGCACCTCACTGGTCGCCTAGAAGATATCAAAACTCCTTGCACCACCTCGATGTATCAATGTCGAGAAAATCATAAAGATAGAAATACTATAGTTGAGCATACTAACCGCCTGTCCTATGCACGACTAAGCGTGTACTACAAGGACACACACCGACACACATATCTACAGAACACACAATGCTCTGCACATGTACTAGAAATCCCAAACTCTAAACACACATCACGTGCATATACACAACTGCTAGATATGAGTAAATCTACATGCGTAAAATATGACTTCGTTATTTATAGACACACAACTCCTGAACCTTATCTGTTAGGACATGTTTTGTAACTGTTGATAAAATTCTGTGTAAGTTCATAGAGAGGCGAACTTGAACTTAACAAGTTCGCCTAAGCATCTTTAGGAGCGAACTTGTTAAGTTCGCCTATAGCATGTTTGTGTCTATAAATAGGTGTTTACAGATTCAGTTCTAGGGATTGAACGAGTGTATTCTGTGAATTTGTAAACTCTGTGTTTTGTGGAATAAAAAGAGAAGTGTATTTACCTGCTGTTTCTATTATCAATTCGTATACAAACGTTAACACGGTTGGATTCCTCACTCCGTGTTATCGAGACGTCCTGTCACGAGATAGATCTGTAGATGAGTTATGTGGACCTACAAGTGGTATCAGAGCACTTGCTCGTGATTTGTGTTTGATTCTTGATGATTAGAGACGATTTTGTGTACAATTTGACAAGAAATTGATCATTTTTCAAGGTTTTGTATCCATGGAGTTTTCAAGTTCTTGAAGTTGATTTTGCTGCTGATTTCGTGGATTTGAAGTGGATTTTGGTGAAATTAATCCGATAGAAGTGTTCTAATTCATAAAATACTAAATCCTACGGTTCAATTTCTTCAAATTCCATCTAATCTGTGAGAAATGATGATTTTCGGTGCTGATTAATTCGCGTTTAGGTTGAAGATCTTCCTGAGTTTGTTACAGCTGAAGCAGGCGAACTTGCTGAGCCTTTGTAACAGGCGAACTTAGTAGGTGAACTTATCAAGTTCGCTTCACTCAGTTTAAGCGAACTTATTCAGTAGGCGAACTTACCTGATTTTGTTGTTTAAGCGAACTTAACAAGTTCGCTTGGTATCAAGTTCGCTTGTGGCCTTTTTCGCTCAGTGAAGTTCAGGCGAACTTATTAAGTTCGCTCATGCAGTATCAGGTGAACTAATTTCACTAGTGGAGGGGGAGTCTATAGGACAGGGGGAGTACATATGTGTGTTGGTGACAAAGGCAAAGACATTCAATTACAGGATTACATCGATTTGAGTTTTTAATTGATTAACTTGCTTAATCCCAAGTAACCAAGTGAAATGTTTTTCATAAAATGTTTTCATGGAAGATTTATTTTTGTTTGTTTTAATTTCTTTGAAAAAGACAAACAAATTGAAAAAGTTAAAATCGACATTACTTGAAGTTAAAGAAGAGATGATAGTACATCAGTAGATGTTCTTTCACACATGACCTTAGATTAATGGTTGGTGCTTTATGTTAATACATCTAAATTATATGTTTTGATCTAAACTTCAGAGACTACACAAATAGGAAATGATAGTGTTGTGTATGCATATAATTTGAATTGTCAATAGACTAAAATCGTCACTGAACCATTAGTAGTTGAAAACATAATTGCATATGTTACAACTGTGATTTGAACCCATTTTATGCCTGGGTGTGTATTAAAAGATTACTATCAGATAAAGAATATTAGCTTTTAATAAAGATTGTCCTATGAGATCAGTTTCGGGTTATGTTCTTAGCACTATTCATTCGATTTGCTTCAGTGCCCATGTCCCGAAAAGCATGCAATTTGAAGTATAATCAAGATATGTACTTGACAACATCTGTCAAACATATACTAGCCCTTAGATCATATTGATAAATCATCTTTACTGATTCCATTGAATTCATAATCCAGATAACAGTTGGATCCACGTACCAGAATCTTATGATTCCACATATATAAGACAAAACATTGAATCACTCGATTCTGAATCTCATTGATTCTATACAATCCAATTTGGATTATGCTATTCATGTGCTAAGTGATGTTGTCACACCCCGCCAAGGCGGAAATGCGAGGCGTAACAGTTCATGGTTTCCAAAGCATATGATTACCGCAAACACATACATGATAAATGGATACATAAACAAGTTTAATGCTTTACATTCCAAAATGTAAATTTAGTTTACATAAAGTGAAGATTTCACAAATATGACTCTTATACAAGAGAAATCCCCCAAAAGTTGTATCCATCGTGCATGCATGTAATCTACATTGCTAACCTTGCGATCACGTCAATTTCCTGAAAAACATACTTAAAATTGTCAACACGAGGTTGGTGAGTTCACAGGTTTAAGTCAAATAGATCTTTGTAAAATTCAATTGTTCGTAAATAGTTCCAGTTGCATGTGATAAACAGAATAAGAATTGTTGACCCATTTGTAAACTAGTTAGGAATACAAATAATATGTTCCTACATGAGCCGTAACCAAACCATGACAATTTTACACGCCCCTAATTTCGTTATCCGGTTCTATGCGGCCATAAATCCTCCAGATTGTGGTTAGCGCGACTAACCATGACCGGGAGACGTCATTCTCCATAGTACTATTCATAGGACCCTAGGCTACAGTTAATGGTTACTAAATTGTTCCAGGGGACTTTAGCGGCCTCAAATCGTTTAACTCATGTAAACATAAAAGTCGAGTCTTATTCTCTTGTTATCACATAGAAATAGTTGTAAGTATGTTCTTCCCCCAAATATTGAAAACAGTAAAAAGGGGCCGTGAAACTCACCTTGTTTTTGTGTATGTTAGCAACGATAATTGTTCCAGTCAACCTTGACTATTCGTACCTTAATTACAAAAGGGTAATTCTTGTTAAGACCGAACGTCTTATATGCAAATTGTTCACCGACTTAGTAAATCTGATTGCTTTTGTTTAAAATATCTTCTTAGTTTTTCAACACTTGTTTCGTTATAAAACAGTTCTAAGTTACTGCCCAATGGGACTGATGAACAGGTATCGAAACTACCTAGTTTTGATTGAACAGGACAGATGTCGAAACTACCTAGTTTCGACTGGGAATCGAAACTACTGGGCTTCGATTAAGTAATAGGTATCGAAATTACCTAGTTTCGATGGAGTAAACATGTATCAAAACTCCTAGTTTCGATTGAGTAAACAGGTGTCGAAACTCCTAGTTTCGATTGAGTAATAAGTATCGAAACTACCTAGTTTCGATTGAGTAAACAGGTATTGAAACTCCTAGTTTCGATTGAGTAAACAGGTATCGAAACTCCTAGTTTCGATTGAGTAATAGGTATCGAAATTATAGTTTCGACTACTGAAATTTTGATTGACAGAATCAGTCCTACATATTTTTATGTTTTAAACTTGAATTCGACACACTTTTCTGGTTATTTTACTTGCGTTCGAACAAATTGTATGTTTTGCTACGGTTTAAGGAAGATAATATGAATAGTATTGAGTTTTTACCTCTAGACAGAGATGATGATTTCAAAAGAAACGGAGAATGATCTTTAGCTCCTTAGCTTGATTCTGGAGAAAAATACTTGGAACTCTTCTTATAACACCGAAATATGTGGATTTTGCTTTAAAAACTTGAATTCAACTTGAAGAGGATTGGGGAAAATTGCCGTAAGAAAATGAGATGAAATGAAGACAAAGAGAGAAGGGTATGGCTTTTATCTGAATTCTCACAAGCAGGTATGGGCTTTTAGGATGTGAGTGAAGTAGGAAGTGGGAGAATGGCTTCTCTGAATTTTGGCCGAAAAGTCAAGGGAGTGGTTTGGGTTAATAATAATTAGCTTTAAGTATTAATTTATTAATGATATTAGTATCAATTAGAGTTCCAAATGGTAATTTAATTCGGTTTAGATTCTTCACGGTATTATAAATTTAGTAAGTTTATGGCTTGTTAATGAAAAATATTGAAATCTTGGATTGTATAATTCGTTGGGGTGATTATTTGTAGGTATAAATACCTAAAGGTGACGCTATACGATAGCATTTTCGAAAGAGTTCGTTAGTTTACTTTTACGTATATTATATGATTTATTCTAAAAATAAATTATTGACCAATCGTAAAATTTGTGTAGCATATACGTCTGGATATTTAATTTAACCACTCTCGTTAGTATTAGTCGGTTTATATGACGCGTGAACCGGTAACTCCTAGAATTATCAAAATATGAAATGAGACAATGTACGGTTTCTGTTAGACCTTACTGTTCTTGTTTGTGAAATTAAGTAAATTGCAAAAACAATTATGATGTAAATTTGTTTATAACATGTACGGATATTGACCTGGTATGTCGGGTGTCACATTCTCCCCATGTTAAAAGAATTTTGTCCCGAAATTCAATTCGTGCCATCTTGAACTGGTGCATCCTTAAACAAGGAGGGGTATTTTGTTTTCATTTGATCCTCTCGTTCCCATGTATACTCAGGACCACGTTTTGAGTTCCAACGTACTTTAACCAGTTTGATTCGACTACGTCTCAGCTTTTGAACTTTCCAATCTGAAATCTCAATCGGTTCCTCGATGAAACGCAACCTGTCGTCTATGTGAATCTCATCAGGCGGTATAATTAACGTCTCGTCTGATAAACACTTCTTTAGATTTGATACATGAAACGTATCATGTACATTGCTTAGTTCTTGTGGCAACTTGAGCTTGTAAGCTACAGGGCCAACCCTAGCCAGTATTTCAAAAGGTCAAACGTATCTAGGGTTGAGCTTACCACGGTTACCAAACCTTGCAACGCCTTTCCATGGTGAGACTTTTAACATTACTCGGTCACCAATTTGAAATTCTAATGGTTTCCATCTGTTATCAGCATAGCTCTTCTGTCTGTCTCGAGCCGCTTTCAGACGGTCCTTAATTTTGAAGATCTTATCAGTGGTTTCCTGGACAATCTCAGGGCCTGTCAAATGTTTTTCACCAACTTCCGCCCAACATAGCGGTGAGCGGCATTTACGACCATATAAAGCTTCAAACGGAGCTGCCTTAATGCTCGTGTGGTAGCTGTTATTATAGGAAAACTCCGCCAACGGTAAATGAGTATCCCAATTTCCTCCGAAATCAATTACACACGCACGGAGCATATCTTCTAATGTTTGGATAGTCCTTTCACTTTGACCGTCCGTTTGTGGATGGTAGGCGGTGCTCATGTCTAGGCGCGTGCCTAAGGCTTCTTGTAACGACTTCCAAATCCTTGACACGAAACGGCTATCCTTATCAGAGATAATAGAAACTGGCACTCTGTGTCTTGCCACAATTTCTTTAATGTAGAGTCTTGTAAGTTTCTCTGTCTTGTCGGTTTCTTTAATTGGCAGAAAGTGAGCAGATTTCGTTAAACGGTCGACAATTACCCATATGGTATCATAACCACTGGACGTCTTGGGTAATTTCGTGATGAAATCCATAGAAATCTGTTCCCATTTCCATTGGGGAATTTCGGGTTGTTGTAACAATCCCAACGATTTCTGATGTTCTACCTTTACCTTTGAACAGGTCAAGCATTTACCGACATAAATAGCAATTTCTCCTTTCATGTTCGGCCACCAGTAGAGTTCTTTCAGATCCTTATACATTTTATCCGAACCTGGGTGAATGGAGTACCTGGACTTGTGGGCTTCGTCCATAACTAACTCCCGTAAGTTACCAAAATATGGCACCCAAATTCTATTCATGAAGTATGAAGTGTCATCTGACTTTGATTCCAACTGCTTTGTCATTCCTCGTAAAGCTTCATTCTGAATGTTTTCTTCTTTGATTGCCTCTTGTTGTGCCATCCAGATTTGAGTCGTGAGACTCGTATGAATTGTCAATTCTAGGGCACGAACACGAAGAGTTTTAACTCGTTCCTTGCGACTTAAGGCGTCTGCTATGACATTGGCTTTCCCGGGATGGTACTTGATATCACAATCATAGTCTTTTAGTAGTTCTACCCAACGACGTTGTCTCATGTTAAGTTCTTTTTGATCAAAGATATGTTGGAGACTCTTGTGATCAGTAAAAATAGTGCATCTTGTACCGTAAAGATAATGTCTCCAAATCTTGAGCGCAAACACAACTGCGCCCAACTCCAAGTCGTGGGTCGTATAATTCTTTTCGTGCACTTTTAGTTGTCGTGAGGCATATGCGATGACTTTGTCACTTTGCATTAACACACAACCAAGTCCTTGGTGTGATGCATCGCAGTATACGACAAAATTGTCGATTCCCTCAGGAAGGGATAAGATCGGTGCACTACACAGCTTCTGCTTCAGTAATTGAAAAGCTGACTCTTGTTTGTCACTCCAATCAAATTTCTTTTCTTTCTAGGTTAATGTGGTTAAAGGCAGGGCTATTTTTGAAAAATTCTCAATGAATCGTCTGTAGTAGCCGACCAAGCCCAAAAATTGACGTACTTCTGTCGGAGTCTTTGGTGCTTCCCAGTTTTTGATCGCTTCTATTTTAGATGGATCAACGTGGATTCCTTCCTTGTTGATGACATGTCCAAGAAAATGCATTTCTCAGATCCAAAACTCACACTTAGAGAATTTGGCATAAAGCTTCTCATTCCTGAGTAGTTCCAAGATTAATTTCAGATGATGTTCATGATCCCCCTTGGTTTGTGAATATATCAATATGTCATCGATAAACATAATCACGAATTTATCCAAGTACGGCTTGCACACACGGTTCATGAGATCCATGAAGACGGCCGGTGCATTAGTCAAGCCAAATGGCATAACTAGGAACTCGTAGTGACCTTAACGAGTCCTAAAAGCCGTTTTTGGTATATCTTCTTCCTGAATTTTCAGTTGATGATACCCTGATCGTAGATCAATTTTTGAATAGAAACTGGAACCTTGAAGTTGATCAAACAAATCTTCTATTCGAGGAAGTGGGTATCGGTTTTTGATTGTAAGCTTGTTTAATTCTCGGTAATCAATACACATCCTAAAGGTTCCATCCTTTTTCTTTACGAATAGGACCGGAGCTCCCCAAGGTGAGAAACTCGGTCTTATGAAACCTTTATCAAGCAACTCCTGGAGTTGATTTGATAATTCCTGCATTTCAGAAGGTGCTAATCGATATGGTGATCGCGCAACCGGGGCGGCTCCTGGTACCAAGTCGATTCGGAATTCGACTTGCCTCGGTGGTGGTAATCCAGGTAAGTCTTCAGGAAAAACTTCGGGGTAATCCTTAACGATTGGTATGTCTTCAAGTCGACGTTCCTCGGGTTTCTTCTCGACGACGTGAGCCAGGAATACGCAATAGCCTTTACTTAGGTACTTACGAGCTTTCATGCAGTTTATCATCCTCAATGTCACTCCACTCTTCTCACCTTGAACCGAAAGGACTTCTCCGTTCGGGAGGGGAATATGTACAATCTTCTCGAAACAAACAATCTCGGCGTGATTTTTCGACAACCAATCCATACCAATAACAACGTCAAAACTTCCCAGATCAACGGGTAACAGGTCTATACTAAATGTGTGGTCTTTCAAACATAGAGTACAACCCTGAATGACTTCTCCAGTTTTAATTAATTTTCCGTTTGCTAATTCAATTGTATAATTTTGGTCTAGTTTGCTGGGCTTAATACCGAGTACGGACTTAAAGTCATTTGACACAAAACTCATATCAGCACCCGTATCGAAAAGTATAGAGGCATAGTGATTATTTATCGGGAACGTACCAGTGACAATGTTCGGATCTTGTCGTGCGTCACCAGCCCCCATCACAAACGCTCTTCCACGGAGCTGATTGTCGTTTCGGTTCTTCAACTTTGGGCAGTCTTTTCTAAAGTGCTTTGGATCTCCACACTCAAAGCATCCCTGATTCATCCTTTCTGTCCCTGGGTTGCCCATTCCTGCTACTTGATTGGTCTTATTAGTGTTCGCATTGTTCCAACAGTTATGGGCTAGATGCCCATGATTTTTACACTTTCCGCATTGGGTACACCTTCCACTGTGATGATACCCACATTTGTCACACTTCGGTAGAGTTCCCAGATATCCTTTTTGTTCCATAGTGTTGACAGCGTAGGCTTTCATAGTTCCAGATCTCTTGTAAGTTTGATTCTTGTTTTGATTACTTAGTTTTCTGAACCATTTCCTCTTTTCCCCAGACCTTCCTTCCTCGGTCTCCTTCTTCTCAAACAAACCATCACGCACAACATTATCTCTTAGCTTGAAAGCTAGAATTATAGCGCTCTTGGCATCCATAGGGTTCGATGAAGTTACCAGGCTTCGGATTTGAGGAGCAAGACCCCACAAATATCTTTCAACCCTCTTGTATTCTGGGGTAACCATGTGTGGAACTAAACTTGCTAACTCATTGAATCGGTCAGTGTAACCAGCCACATCATCTCCTATCATTTGAAGGTTCCACATTTCAGTTTCGATTTTCTGCAATTCATTTCGAGGACAGTACTCCTCGATCATCATGGTCTTTAGATCATCCCAAGATAGCTGGTAGGCAGTCTGTCTTCCCAAGGTTTTCATCTTAGAATTCCACCAGGTTAA
The DNA here is from genome assembly GCA_023525975.1 of Smallanthus sonchifolius. Taxonomy (NCBI): domain Eukaryota; kingdom Viridiplantae; phylum Streptophyta; class Magnoliopsida; order Asterales; family Asteraceae; genus Smallanthus; species Smallanthus sonchifolius. The sequence continues at coordinate 52,947,934 of CM042033.1, read as the reverse complement.
TGCTTTGTTAGCAAGTGTGCATGTGGCATATTTCACCATACAGTCAGCTGTGCATTCACTAATATCAATTACAGATTCCATCTTCTCAATCCACCTCATCAGGCCTACTGCACCCTCGGTGCAATTGAAGTTGCGAGGGTTGCAGGATAGAATGGCCTTATAAGTGCACTTCTTGTTCGAAGCATCTGTAGGGTCACAAGTCAATATTTTAATAATGTTGTTAACTTAGATCGTGACTGTGTTACAGAGGTGTTTACACATCCTATTACCTCAAGAACCTCCAGTAGTGCCACTGCCTCCTGCACCTCCTCCGCTACCACTACCATTTCCTCCGCCGTTATTCCGATTGGCTTCGTACTGCTCCAAGGCGGCGGCTACACGTTGGGATATGAGTTGCTCAACTTCTGCGGAAATCGTCGTGTTGTTTTCACCAGTAGTGTCACGCGGTGTCCTTCTTTTGGGTGCCATGGGTCTGAAGTCAAAATGGGGTTAGTGTGTGACAATATTCAGTGTCTACGATATCCGTACATTATGATGATAAGTTATGAAATGCATATGCAATGGAAAACGTCTCAGTGAGTCATTTAGATTATAGACTAGGTTCGATTTTAGACTCCTAGTTCGCTATAATCAATGGCTCTGATACCAAGTCTGTCACACCCCGCCAAGGCGGAAACGCGGGGCACTACGTTACATGGTTTCCAAAGCATATGATTACCGCAAACACATACATGATAAATGGATACATAAACAAGTTTAATGCTTTACATTCCAAAATGTAAATTTAGTTTACATAAAGTGAAGATTTTGCAAATATGACTCTATTACAATGAGTTATACAAGAGAAATCCCCCAAAAGTTGTATCCATCGTGCATGCATGTAATCTACATTGCTAACCTTGCGATCACGTCAATTTCCTAAAAAACATACTTAAAATTGTCAACACGAGGTTGGTGAGTTCACAGGTTTAAGTCAAATAAATCTTTGTAAAATTCAATTGTTCGTAAATAGTTCCAGTTGCATGTGATAAACAGAATAAGAATTGTTGACCCATTTGTAAACTAGCTAGGAATACAAATAATATGTTCCTACATGAGCCGTAACCAAACCATGACAATTGTACACGCCCCTAATTTCGTTATCCGGTTCTATGCGGCCATAAATCCTCCAGATTGTGGTTAGCGCGACTAACCATGACCGGGAGACGTCACTCTCCATAGTACTATTCATAGGACCCTAGGCTACAGTTAATGGTTACTAAATTGTTCGAGGGGACTTTAGCGGCCTCAAATCGTTTAACTCATGTAAACATAAAAGTCGAGTCTTATTCTCTTGTTATCACATAGAAATAGTTATAAGTATGTTCTTCCCCCAAATATTGAAAACAGTAAAAAGGGGCCGTGAAACTCACCTTGTTTTTGTGTATGTTAGCAACGATAATTGTTCCAGTCAACCTTGACTATTCGTACCCTAATTACAAAAGGGTAATTCTTGTTAAGATCGAACGTCTTATATGCAAATTGTTCACCGACTTAGTAAATCTGATTGCTTTTGTTTAAAATATCTTCTTAGTTTTTCAACACTTGTTTCGTTATAAAACAGTTCTAAGTTACTGCCCAATGGGACTGATGAACAGGTATCAAAACTACCTAGTTTCGATTGAACAGGACAGATGTCGAAACTACCTATTTTCGACTGGGTATCGAAACTATTGGGCTTCGATTAAGTAATAGGTATCGAAACTATCTAGTTTCGATGGAGTAAACAGGTATCGAAACTCCTAGTTTTGATTGAGTAAACAGGTGTCGAAACTCCTAGTTTCGATTGAGTAATAAGTATCGAAACTACCTAGTTTCGATTGAGTAAACAGGTATCGAAACTCCTAGTTTCGATTGAGTAATAGGTATCGAAATTATAGTTTCGATTACTGAAATTTTGATTGACAGAATCAGTCCTGCATATTTTTATGTTTTAAACTTGAAATCGACACACTTTTCTGGTTATTTTACTTGCGTTCGAACAAATTGTATGTTTTGCTACGGTTTAAGGAAGATAATTTGAATAGTATTGAGTTTTTACCTCTAGACAGAGATGATGATTTCGAAAGAAACAGAGAATGATCTTTAGCTCCTTAGCTTGATTCTTGAGAAAAATACTTGGAACTCTTCTTATAACACCGAAATATGTGGATTTTGCTTTAAAAACTTGAATTCAACTTGAAGAGGATTGGGAAAAATTGCCGTAAGAAAATGAGATGAAATGAAGACAAAGAGAGAAGGGTATGGCTTTTATCTGAATTCTCACAAGCAGGTATGGGCTTTTAGGATGTGAGTGAAGTAGGAAGTGGGAGAATGACTTCTCTGAATTTCGGCCGAAAAGTCAAGGGAGTGGTTTGGGTTAATAATAATGGTATTAGTATCAATTAAAGTTCCAAATGGTAAATTAATTCGGTTTAGATTCTTCACGGTATTATAAATTTAGTAAGTTTATGGCTTGTTAATGAAAAATATTGAAATCTTGGATTGTATAATTCGTTGGGGTGATTATTTGTAGGTATAAATACCTAAAGGTGACGCTATACGATAGCATTTTCAAAAGAGTTCGTTAGTTTACTTTTACGTATATTATATGATATATTCTAAAAATAAATTATTGACCAATCATAAAATTTATGTAGCATATACGTCTGGATATTTAATTTAACCACTCTCGTTAGTATTAGTCGGTTTATATGACGCGTGAACCAGTAACTCCTAGAATTATCAAAATATGAAATGAGACAATGTACGGTTTTTGTTAGACCTTACTGTTCTTGTTTGTGAAATTAAGTAAATTGCAAAAACAATTATGATGTAAATTTGTTTATAACATGTACGGATATTGACCTGGTATGTCGGGTGTCATAGATGTCTCCTCATTCTGGAAATTCGGATAATCTTTAGTAAAATCTCATATGTCTTGAAAATAGTGCATTTACTTTTTGTTGGCATACTAGTGGGGTACACGTTGTATTTCATACTTAAATGATACCTTAACTCATAAGAAAGTGGGAATGAGATGCTTTAGTTTCAAATCTTATAATATTGACAATTTGAATTTGTGTGTCATAGCCTGATCATATTTTCTTTGAATGTTTATCGCGTATCATAACATGCAATATGAAAGTCTTGAAAAGATAGAGTGTGATAATCTTGAAAGATATTGGTTTGATTGGTCTAGGCTTGAACGAATGAATCTGGATAGGATACCCTTATAATGTTTAGGGATGTTTATCCAAAATGTGTGATTGATGTATTGTTTTTACTGATATAATCTTCTTACTCGTGTTGTTCGACCAAAAAGATATGATTTTGTATTTTACATTTCAGTTTCTATAGAGAAAAACTAAAAAGATTTTATTTTTCCAGCTTCCATGGAAATCTTAATTGTTGGTTATTCTTGGTTGTTCTCCTTTGCAAAAACTGAATATTGCAGACAGAAGTAACAAGGGGTCCTTCTCCCAAGTTTTCTTCTAGATATAAAGAGAGAGTGTGCAGATGAACAAGACGAAGACTACAGTGTGTTTGATGATATATGAAGACGAATGACAATCTTCTAAAGCTGTTGTCAAGGGGGAGTTTGTTGGAGCATATTCTGGTGACAACGAGCTTGAAGATATTATGTCTTAGTCTTAGAGTCTTTGATTTGTAATTGATAGAATTGTTAGCAACAGTTAAAGGGGAGTCTGTTAGGACATGTTTTGTAACTGTTGATAAAATTCTGTGTAAGTTCCTAGAGAGGCGAACTTATCTTTAGGAGCGAACTTGTTAAGTTCGCCTATAGCAGGTTTGTGTCTATAAATAGGTGTTTACAGATTCTGTTCTAGGGATTGAACGAGTGTATTCTGTGAGTTTGTAAACTCTGTGTTTTATGGAATATAAAGAGAAGTTTATTTACCTGATGTTTCTATTGTCAATTCGTATACAAACGTTAACATGGTAGGATTCCGCACTCCGTGATATCTAGACGTCATGTCACGAGATAGATCTGTAGATGAGTCATGTGGACCTACATTATCTCTTACTCACTACAACTGTAGCCCCTATCACACGTCATCATATACTCCTACAGAGTTTACTCGGTCGTACCCATACGGGTCGTACCGATACTTCAAGAGGACACACTACTCAGTCTAGACACAAAACGTCACTCTAAACATTCATACACACAAGACATATAAATATCTTATTTCCCCACAGGATCTGGTCCTGAACATGCATACCTACACATAAGGTATGTAGCTACAATTTCCCACAGGACCTCGTCCTGAACAGTTACACAAGGTGCAACACACCCCTTACACTTTAAACATCACCTAAACATAACACATAGATGACACTATCTTAAGACCGTAGACATACACGAATAATCAAAACTCAGGTCTACACATGTCTACTCATACAGTCTAATCAACCAAGTTCTAGCATCACATCAAAGATTACATTTAATATGAACTCACGGTGTTCAAAAGGTAATCACATAATCACACAATACCGCACTAAATTTAGCATTGTACCTACAGGAGTATGCAATCAAAAGCACAAATGTCATTAATCATGCTCAAATCATCCCGTAGTATAGTTTGCAATCATTGTCAAAGTCAAATAGTCACTATTTGCAATAGAGATCACACAACGTAAGCGTTTGTTCCATCATAACGTTAAATCACCCTACAATCTATTATGACAACCGTCACGTCCAAAAGTCATCTAGAAGTCCAATGTCTCAAACAATGCTCGCAAAGTTACTACAGGACCACATTAGGTGTATCTGCCGTGTCCTCCTCTCGTTCTTCCTCATCAGATCCCGGGTCATTCGCCGGTTCCTCTCGAGATAGAGCTCCCTTAGCTGGCGTAAGTGGTTGATCTCTCAACCACGCAGGTCCACATCCTGGAGGGAAATCGCGTACTGTCGACACGGCCCTCCTTTTCCATCCTGCCACTCTTGTCTCAGCACCACGTGGGATGCTGCCATCCTCAGCTCTAGTCACACTTGGCGCGGGAAGCGCCAACACTAATTCCATGTCACTGTTTGTCTTGCCTACAGCAGTCGTCGGCTTGTCCTGACGATCCGCCCTCCCCCCAGCTGGAGCTCCCCGTCTGACCGATCTAGTACGCTTTGTCTTAGCCATCAGTACCTGCACAAGAAAGAACGTTGGAGTGATTACTATGGGCGTCAAATTCAAAATATGAGAGTAATCTTAGACTGCCAAATCACGGTGACCAAATGCAATTTGGTGGTCCACATCACTGCTCGGATTCTAAACATTCCCCATTATATTCACACTAGCTTTCTATCCTTCACACACCCGGATGCACATGCATCCCACACAACTCACATTGCACCACACAATAATCTAGCATGTCATCATATTTATCACAATTTCACACCATCCAAGGTTACACACAAAATTACTAAATCATATCGACACACCAAACTATCTCTCATAGTTAAAGTTAATGCTACTCCACATTACTCAACTCACATCATAGACTCATTCAATCACACCACACAACTCCACGTAGTTCTAAATAATACTACAACACTTATCACACAACATGATCCCACACGGAACCATAAATCACTTACTCACACCAATTACTTCACCTGGTGTAACTTTTCAGCAATGATACTCTACAATTAATATATAACGCAAAATACGTACCTCTTGGCTCGCGGTTACTCATGGTGGCATTCGTTTCACCCTCGTCCCATTTTCAGTTTAAGTTAAGGTATTTTATTGATATAAAAACACCGATTTTATCTTAAACCACGGCTCTGATACCAACCTGTAAGGCCCCTAAACCGGGCACCATACAGTTGGTTCTCATCGCTAGGTATTCTCTTTAAAAGTACTCATTTTATTTCTCAAATCTACAGCGGAAGTCTTTCTAAAATAATTATTGCTTTTTAAAGTCATTAACGTTATTAACTTTACCTCATGAATGCCTGCACACCAATCTGAGTAGCACCGCTCCCAAGCCAAGATACGTTGTCCTCGGAACTCGCCTGCAAAACGATCTAACGTACACACAAAGTCAGCTACGCTGATTGAGTTCTAGTAGTTTAATTTAAATAAAAAGCAACTCATCACAAAAGTATTTATCTTCACTACAGACCCTTCGATCCTTATAAAATAGTTTCATAAATTATCATCATATAGATAACCTCTGTTATCCTATGATATCCCAAACGATTCACCAACCCAGACTCATCCCACCATTTAACTCAGTAAGTCTCCCTGACATGGATCGAGCTTACCATTCTGATAACTCAAAATTTACCACACATATTAACCAAACACTGATTATCTCAACTAACCTCTAGACACCGATTGAATCAGCCCTAACCAAGACTCTCACAAACCAACTGACCCAACAGTTGTAACACAATGTCCTCATCCCGACACAAAGGTCAATCAGACTCAACACACCACATTAATAACATCTACTCACCACATCAATATCATTTCATACACAACAAATATAACTCAACACTTGTATGCAATTTAACACATATATAGGCACACAAACACATACCTCATTACTGCACCCTCGTCAGGGCGTTCGACACTCCCCGAGCTCATCGTTAACCTGCTCAGAATTTGCCACCTTTGGTGACCTCGCGAAGGACTTAGTACTCCACAATCCTGTTTGCCGTGTCATAATGACAACAATGAAAACACAATACCCGCCATGTCACGAGGACAACGACACAATAATAATTCCCGCCGTGTCACAAGGACAACGACATAATACACGCAACACATGTATAAACATACAACATTATACTTTATGTACATGACTCATTAACGGCACATGCACTTCACACATAGCACTAGGATAAGATATCCTACACGTATTCATAAGCATTTAGCTTATATCCCGACTCACCCCGAGTAACTCAAAACACAGCACACTTCTAATATAGCAAAACACATTCAAATACTATGTATCATTATGTAAGCACATACCACACACATGCACACCCAGTGCCACCCCCTAGTCGTACCCTTACACCCTGTAAATACAACCCCGAATCACCCCTATTAGGTCACTATACGACCCATGACCATATACCCACCTTTAACCTACACATCTTAAGGACAACACATAAAACCTTAGCCCCATATTTAAATACTTAAATCCATAAACTCATCAGGTTAGACCCCAAAGCTTAATACACATTTAATGTAATAAAACATGTCTCGAATGTAAGTACGATAGCCCCAAAAACGTTAAAAACATTTAAAAGAGGGGGATTAGAAACTCACTGTCGTGTAGTTCCAAGCGTTGTCCCGTAAATGTCCTCTTGTTCAAACTCTAAACTTGTCAACGTATGATCACATGATCAGAATACGTTCCACACTTACGTCAAAAAATAATTAAAATATACAAATCTCAATGTCGTCTCATCGGCTCGTCCTTTCTTTCCACAAACTCTAGCTCCACGCGTTTACACAAACCGGATTGTCCTCGACTGGTTTAGAAACTGAATACCCGAACGGTTACATGCATGCATGCACATACGAGGTCATACAATCCTAGTCCGACAAGCACACACATACTCGGACCAGATTCCCATACACGTCCAACCCACGCCGTGCAAGTCCTAGGTTCACTAAGGACCTAGTCTGGTGTAACCCGACTTCATTCCCTTCCCCGTTCACCACCGTGAACCACCACTGAGTATCACTAACAAGCGTGACCCGCGGTTTGCCCCGTCGTGTCCCTTCATCGTCTTCCTCGTCTAGCCGTAACCCTAATCGTCACACGTCTCCTCTTCTTACCCAGCGAACTCCACTCGAGTCGTACCATATGTCGGCTCAGCCCCATCTTCCTCCTCCTTTTCTCGTCACCTCGGCACGCCATCACCCCACCACCACTTACGTCTGCTTATCTACTCCCGACATGGCCTCATCTTTCTTGTCGGGTGGTTCCAGCCGGACCACCCTCCTCCCCGTCTTGTTCTCAGCCACATACCCCAACCCTACCATCATCATCCTCGTGGTGCCATCTCCTGCATCCGTGACCACCACCTTGGTCGGCCACCTCCCTCTCCGTCTCTCCCGTCGCTCACCACAACCACAGCCGAAAACCCTTGTGGGGTTCCTCATGAAAAACGAATACGAGAAGGTAGAGAATGGGTTAGAAGTTTACCTTTCGAGTAGTGGTGCCCCTCTTCCGCTCGTTGCCGCCGTGGAACCACCGTGGAGCCCCCCTTATCCGACCCCTTCTCCCTTGCGCCTTCTCCTTCCTACCGTCGAGCACCCCTAGGTCGTATGACCTAGGGTTTTCCCTTTAATTCTTATTTAAACCTTCAAGGCTTACATACGGGTCCCTGCGGTTCCGCACTTGCACGTTTCGATCTTAATTTAGACATAACCCGGTTAACCGGACCCTTTATGACTCATCGATATACAATTCACGCGCCGACTATGCTAACACCCCTGTTTAAAAGAGATTCTGGTCATCTCCGACCCGAACCATTAGCTTTTGAAATTTCGGGATGTTACATGGCAGGAGCATTAGTAAGTCCAAATGGCATAACCGTGAACTCATAATGTCCATATTTGGTTCGAAAGGTTGTTTTAGGAATATCTTCTTCTTAAACTTTTAGTTGATGATATCCCGATCGAAGATCTATTTTAGAAAAATGGCATGCGCCTTGTAATTTATCAAATAAATAATCGATTCTAGGAAGAGGATAACGATTTTTAATCGTTACTTTATTTATCTCCCGGTAATCAATGCACATGCGCATGGTACCGTTTTTCTTTTTAATAAAAAGAATCGGAGCACCCCAAGGAGAACTTGGGCGAATGAATCCTTTCTCAACTAATTCATCTAATTGATTTTTCAATTATTTCATTTCAGTTGCGGCTAATCGGTATGGAGCTTTGGCAATTGGTGTTGTTCCAGGTACAAGATTGATTTTGAATTCTACTTCTCTCTCGGGTGGTATACCCAGTAATTCTTCTGGAAATACAACGGCATAATCAACTACTACCGGTACATTTTCAATCTTCTTTTCTTTGGTACTGGTATAAATCTGAACCAAGTATGCAATGCATCCTTTCTGAAGGCATTTGGTTGCTATCAATGTCGAAATAATTCCCAGGGGTCGGTTTTGTTTGTCGCTATAAATTGTTAAAGATTTTCGAGAAGAAATATGGATTTCTATGGGTTGTCGCTATAAATTGTTAAAGTCATCGCTATAAATTGTTAAAGTCATCGCTATAAATTGTAAAAAAATTGCTAATGTCATAGGCATTAATCATACAAGTAAGATGTGTCCTGATATTGTGATAGCACAGTCATCTAGGAATTCAGAAATTTTGACAAGATTTCTGTCGGATCGGTGTTTACAAGATGATTCTGTTCTTAGTTGAGATTGGCAGAAACAATAACAACTAATCAATGTAAACAAGAAAACAAGGATAATACTGATAAATGCAATGTGTATTAATCTTCAATGTTTACAAGTTTATAGAGAAAACTCTAAGGAAGCACACCTTGTAAAATGAAAAGATACAATACATATAAAGGAACTTAGAATCAATACAGACCCTTGGTTCTAAGGATCAGATAAAACACAAGCCGTTGATCTTTAACAGTTACAAGTTACACTACTATTGGTAGATAACTAAAAGACAAGTAGCTAAAATACAACTACAGTGAAAAGACTTCTGTACTGAAAAGACAATAGCAAAAGTAAGGTCTTCTCAGAAATCATTGCAGGACAGATCAGAATCGGAGCATTGTCTTTTGTCATCTGCACCAATAACATTCCTTCTGCTAATAGGTGTGTCAGTGTTACAACATAGGTGTCAGTGGCAAAGTCAAAGTTGCTGATGATTTTCCTATCAGCAGCATCAAATGTTTGATGCTGCTGAGAAGCCTACCAGCAGCAACTTTGGACTTCAGCAGGAAACTTGTTCATCAGCAGAAGAACACAACTATCTGCAGCACTTATCCTTATCTGCAGCAACTTGTAAGTCAGCAGCAAAATTATGGACTCCGCAGCAATCTTACTTAGAGAATTTTGTAGCCATCAGTCTTTATCTCTACAAACTCCCCCTAGACTGATGCTACCAAAACTCTCTTATTGCCTTTGTTGCTGAAGCTTTTGCATATGAGCAACAATCCTTGCTGTCTCATAGCCTTTTGGGTCCATGCTTGGATTGTTAAGAGGAAGTTCAGATAGAGTCTTGATGTCCTTGCTTGATATTCTGAAGATGGTCTTGCTTGAACATCTCATCTTCTGACCTCTGACATCTATCAAAGTGTACTCATCCTGAGCAACATTGTAGGACCAACTGACAAATGGATAGTGGGATTGAAGAGGTTTAACATCAATAACCACATCTTTGATGGGGTTGAAGTGATTCTTGATCACCAGCAACAAATGTCTTCCACTATCATTTTCAGGCTCATGAGCTTCACCCAGCTCCATCATTCTCTAAAGATCAGAATCTGGAAGCTGCATCACCTCATCAACCGATCTATAGATTGTTCTTTTTAACTCTACCCTTCCCCTGAAAACTTTAAACCGTTGGTCTTGATTGCAATAGAACCATACTACAATTTCTCTTGAATCTTCTGGTGTGGTAGTAGGTTTGGTTTTCTTCTTGGGAGGCTATTGATGAGGAGGAACTGGGTGAGGGGATTTGGACTCTTTGGGAGGAGAGGAGGGAGGTCTAGGAGGGAGAGTGGAAGGTTGTTGGACAGAGGAAGGAGGGGATGAGAGAGTAGGCTTGGGTTTCCTTTGTTTTCTTTCATCAGTTTTAGTGTTTACCCTTCTTTTTGAGCCTGACTTCCCCAGTCTCTCTTCCTCTTCCTTCTTAACTTTGACATACAAGGCTTGCAAGTTCATGAAGTTCATGGGACCCAGCCTCTTTCCACTTTCTCCTCTAGCTTTAGGAAGTCCATCATGACCTTACTTTCTTCATGGGATCTTAATTGAATGCAATGGTCTTCCTGGATTTCTGTTTGGCTTTTTCTTCTTCTTCAGCCCTTTTCTTATTTTCCAGTTGACCTTGCTATCCCATGAAAGCTTTGTATTTTTCTTTATTTGAAATTATCTCAAGGTAGTCTGCATCCTCACTTTGAGAAATCAGAGCTTCAGTCCACTCTTCCCTCATTTCTTTAGCAAGTTAAGAGTCAGTGATTCTGAACTTGGCTTCTTCTTTTCTTTTCCTCTCCCTCTCTTCTTATTCTTTATTGAACCGTTTTCAACCTTTTTTAAATTCAGATTTCATTTGGTGAAACTCTTCATTTGGATCTATAAGGTTTTGGTTATGTTTGAGTACAAAAATGCTCATATACCTGAGGTGGTATCTTTGTTGTGTCTGCCATGATTGCTTGGTTGTTGGCAGGAAGATCTTCATACTAGAAGCACCAATCAAAATCAGTTGTTCCAACAGCTGCACAGGCTGAAGTTTGAGAAGGAGTGGTGTTTCCTTGACTTGCTTGACCATGATGGGTCTGTCTAGGTTGTGCCGCAGCTGGGTTTGCCTTTGGTACCTTACATTCTCTGGTAAAGTGACCAAGTTGGCTACAATTGTAACATCTTAGCTTGCTCTTGTCCAAGCCAACTCTAGTGTTAGAGTTGTTGCTTGGAATTGGTCTTCCAGTCCTAGAGTATAACCGTTTTGCTCTGAGAGAAAGCATGGCGTAGGAGTGTTGTATGTCCATTTCTTCTAAGTCATCTGGATGAAAGTATTCCAGATCTTCTTTGATGAAGGACATGTTGCTAGAATTTTCAGAGACAAAGGCAGCTGAGTTTGGTTGAGGTGGAGCTTCAAGAAGAAATGGTGAGTTTTTTGTTTGTGAGTTGGGAGTCTGAGGGTGGGTGACAATGGGAGGATAATAGTTACTAGAACTAGGAGCTGAGTGGTCAGAGTGTAGTGCAGATGAAGTGGTGGTTGTTGTTGAAGCTGGTGAATGACGTGAGCTTCTTTCTTTGGCTTGAATCATTTGTAATTCATATGTATTTAGCATGCCATACATCTCAGTCATTTTTAGAGTTTTCAAGTTTTCAGTTCTTCTAATTGACACTGTATAGAGTGTCCAGCAGCTTGGAAGAGATCTGATAAACTTTTTGAGAATGTCTTCATTCTCCAGCTTCACTTTAGAGCACTGTAGCTCTCCCACCAAATAGGTGTACCTGTTGAACAAAACAGTAAGAGACTCACCTTCCTTCCAGAAAAAGTTCTCATATTGTTGCTTCAGAATGTCTCTTCTATTCTCCTTCACCTCCTCAGAACCGGCAAACATCTTCTCAAGAGCTTCCCATAGCTCCTTAGCAGTCTTGTATTCTCTGAAGTTATGGAAAACTTCGTTTAGCAAGCACATCTGAATGGCACCCAAAGCTTTGAAATCTACCTCCATCTTCTTGATGTCTTCCTCTGAGTACTTTGAGGCTTCTTTAGGGACTGATGGACCTCTGGAATCAGCAGAAGCCACCATAGGCACAAATGGACCATCAACTATGGATCTCCACATTCCATATTCTTAGTAGCAGAAGAAACTTTCCATTCTTTTCTTCCACATATCATAATCTTCTCCAGACACCAGTCTTGGTGCTCTGTGAAAGCTTCCAACATCATCAAATCCAGTATTCTGTGCCATACTATGGATAGATGGTTCAGCAGCAAAGAGATAACAGAACCAGATAGTGATTAAACAAGTGTTAGTTTGTTTAATCTGAAAGCCAAAGCTCTGATACCACTTGTAGGATCGATGTTTACAAGATGATTTTGTTCTTAGTTGAGATTGGTGTAAACAATAACAACTAATCAATTTAAACAAGAAAAAAAGGATAATACTGATAAATGCAAAGTGTATTAATCTTCAATGTTTACAAGTTTACAAAGAAACTCTAAGGAAGCACACCTTGTAAAATGAAAAGATACAATACATATAAAAGAACTTAGAATCAAGACAGCCCCTTGATTCTAAGGATCAGATTAAACACAAGCCGTTGATCTTTAATAGTTACAACTTATAATACTATTGGTAGACAACTAAAAGACAAGTAGCTAAAAGACAACTGCAGTGAAAAGACTTCTGCACTGAAAAGACAACAACAAAAGTAAGGTCTTCTTAGAAATCATTGCAGGACATATTAGAATAGGAGCATTGTCTTTTGTCATCTGCACAAATAACATTCCTTCTGCTGATAGGTGTGTCAGTGTTATAGCAGATGTGTCAGTGGCAAAGTCAAAGCTGATGATGATTTGCCTATCAGCAGGATCAAATGTTTGATGCTGTTGAGAAGCCTATCAGTAGCAACTTTGGACTTCAGCACATAAGGCTATCAGCAGGAAACTTATTCATCAGGGGGAGAGCACAACTATCTGCAGCACTTAGCCTTATCTGCAGCAACTTGTATGTCAGCAGCAAAATTGTGGAGTGTGCAGCAATCTTACTTAGAGAATTTTGTAGCCATCAGTCTTTATCTCTACAATTTCCTTCGGCCGTTTCTACTTCATAAGTTTTATCTAGTGGAACTAAGGGCTTGTCTAATATATTACAAAATTTATAATCTATAAAACTCAAATTTGCACCAAAGTCAAATAATACTCTAGCATAAATATTGTCAATGAGGAATGTACCAGTGACTGCATCTGGAACAACTGTAGCATCACGAGTATTAAGTACGAAAGCTCGTACATTTTTCTTGTTTTATTCATTGGCCTTTGTCCCACTAGATCCTACGGAAGTAAGCTTTGGGCAGGATTATTTAAAATGGCCAGTCTCTCCATAATTGAAACATGAGATGTTTTTCTTCTTTGGGCAGTTTTCAAAGACATGCCCATTATGCTTACAAAAATGGCAATAGTATTTCTTGAAGAAGCACTCTCCTGTATGCCTCTTCTTGCAGATTTTGCATTCAGGGATGGAAGGGTTAAATCCTCTTTTGGCAGACTGATTTTTTTCTTCCAGAGAGAATTATTTTTCTGACTATCCGTACCTCTTTTGGCCAATTCTCTTTCCTTTCCTTCTTCTTGTTTTCTTATGATACCGTCAATTAGAATTCCTCCTAACTGTACGGCAGAAGCAATGGTCTGAGGCATAGTAGCCTTGACCATATCCCTGATCTCTTTTGCAAGAACCCAAATATATCTTTTGATTAGATTGGATTCGGGGGTTGAGAGGTGTGGAACTAAACGAGCATATTCGAACGTGTTGGAGACATACTCATGATGTTTAGTTCCCTCCATACGAAGATTTGGAAATTTAGTTTCAATTCTCTCTTCCTCTCACTGATGGGACATAATCTTTGTATCACCATTTCCTTAAATTCTTCTCACTCCATGGCATAGGCTTTGTGTCTACCCATGGCTTGAATGATAGGGTTCCACCACTCCAATGTTTCATCTTTAAAAAGATTTGATGCATAAAGCACCATATCTTCATCAGCACATTTGCTGATGGAGATAACATATTCGGTCTTTTCTAACCATCTTAAGGCTACAACTTCACCCTCATTCCCGGCATATTCCAAAGGTTTACATCCCTGGAATGCACAGAATGCACATCCCTTCTTTCTCTTCCTTTTCTTGCTAACTTCTTCATCATTGCTTGATGAACTGTCTCCATTTGAACTATGGTTTTCTTCTCGGTTGATTTTAGATTCAGCAAGTTTATTTTTTGCTTTATCTTCTTTTATAGCTTTTAGAATTTTAGGAAGAACTTCCTCTATTCCTTCTACAACCATTTTTTTTATCTCTGCTTTCTGTTGCAGTTGTTCAGATGTTTCATTTTGGATTTGTTTTCTCTTGCCCCTTGTATTATGAGAAGAACCTTGTTTCGACATTTTATTCACAAGAGGAATTTTAATAATATCTGAAATATATATTACAAAGATCGAAAAGGAAATTTACATATAATCCTTGTTACGAGCATTTTCTAGCATTTGTCTTAATGCTCTATTCTGGGCGTCTACATATGCTAATCTATGATTTTCTCTTTCCAATTCTACTACTCGTTCCTGTAAGGCTCTAATAAGATCATTATTAGAACTTTCCTCATTCTCTTGAGGATTTTGTACATTCACAGGCTCATAATACTCATATGGCCTATTAGAATCTTCTCTTTCTTCTACTTCAAGAACAAGATTATTTTCATAAGGGATTTCAGAGAGTCCCTGATAATAATAAGGATTATAATATGGATTTTCTCCATAATCAGGATTCCGAATTGCGGATGTAATAGCAGAATGAAAACTGAGTACATAAGGATTTGCCGGAGGTGTTGATTCTCCTAAGCTCCGATATGTACTTCCTGAATGTCTTGAATTTGTTCCAGTTTCTAAATCTGTTTCATTTGTAAGCTGGAATTCATATCCAGGTGGAGCATATTTTTGAACATAGATGGGACCTTTTCCTTTTCCAGTCATCTGAATAAAACAAAATAGTTTTATTTATTGTTTATATATTACATACTGAAATAATAAATTGTCCTATTTATTAGAAAATATCATAAGAAATTGGTACTTAATGAGATTATTGTTGAATTTGCAGGTGTGTAAGATAAACCAAAGAATTATACTGAAACAATGGAGACGGAAGAAGCAAAAGAAAAAAAGTTGGAATTTATACTCTTCGCGACACGCGAAGAGTGAGCTCCAGGAGTTCGCGACATGCGAGGGGCTTTAAATCCGGGCCCGACTATATTAGCCTTCGCAACACGCGAAGGGCCGGGTAGATTTCTTCGCGACATGCGAAGAGCCAGAAAGCTGCAAAACCCTAGATTTCGATTATTTAAAGATTTAAGCGGCCATTCTTGAGGGAGTTCGATTGCTTGCGGCTGGTAGAGAGCAGAGAGACTTCAAGGATGAGTTTGGAGCTTCAGGATCACTTGGATTGCTTGTGGGGATTGCCATTCGGTTTGCAATTCGCGTTTTCATCATTCGGTTTCTTCTATTTACATTTGTTTTGAATTCTGCACATGTTTCCAGTATTTTGTGGATTGTATCTCAGTATTATGAGTAGCTAAACTCATAGCTATCTAGATTAGGATGATTATTGATTTGCTTTGATTGTTTTCTGGTTTTAATCGATCGTATGACGGATATTAGTGTAAAGATACTTGATTTATTGCTTATGAATGTGTTTGAGTACTGATTTGCTTCTGATATTGCATAAATTTGTTGCTCTTGAGGTTTTGCTTGAATACTTTGTGTGTTTTGGGTGAGATTTCGGGTTCTTGGGTCATTTGCTTTGTGTTTGTGATCTAGACGATTAGGCCAATCGTTGTAGCAGGTTTGTGTGGTCATAAAAGTCAGTGTTTTTCAAATTTTGAGTCCGAGAGGAGATAGGTTGTCGGGTTGTCTTGTGGTTTGTCGGTTTGGGTAGCAATTGCACGAGAGTGGGTTGTCCAAGTTGTCTTTATCATCTTGCAATTTGGGTCATAAACAGTATTTTTGGAGTTTACTCCTTGCTCTTAGGTCTGTCTAGGATAGTCTCTGAGTATAGCACGGTTGAGACCGAGAGGTGAAACCGTTGTCGAGTACGTGGTATTCTAGGTTTTGGTAAGTCCGAGAGGAAATCCACTTCCTTACCGGCGAGCTTAATCCGACCCTTAGGATAGTTAGGTGTGTAGGTGAGTCCGAGAGGAAATCCTGCATATTTTAGTGGTTCTCGAGTCATTCTATCTTTAGAACAGGTGTCATACAGTTTGTTGTCCCGAAAGCAGTTGAATCAGTCAATAGGATTCCTGGTCTAGGTAGTGTTTGTCTCATATTTGGTCTTCATTTCGTATTTTAAGTTCGTTGGTCTATTCTTTAGAGTCCTCTCTTGTCCTTGTCTTTTCGTGTGTCCAAGTATTTCCGCGTCTTGTCTGTCTTTAAGTCGAGTCAGTATTTAGTTGTTTTATTCTAAATTGCATGTCCTAAAATCAATAAAAGTAATAAATAAAATCACTTGTTTTACATCGGTTAGGAGTCAATAAAGGTTTAGTATCGAGGGCCGCCGCCTTTTATGTCCACGGTTCAATAACTCGGGATTACTGTCATAACTACGCGTGACCGGTACACTTGACGTGAGCGTGTGATTTAGTTGTGAGTCCATTTCTACATTTAAAACTTGGTTAATTTAATATATAATATCATGCATCAAGTTTTTGGCGCCATTGTCGGGGACACTTTTAGGTGACTACGAGAACGACCCGAGTTGGGGGTCTGACCACTATTTGTTAACTATTTGTGCTACTTATTTGTTTAGTATTTTATCATATTTTCTCATTTATTTTATCTATTTTGTTTTCTTTCTAGTTAGCATACTATCTTTATTTTCTGTATTTGTTTTTCTTTTTGCAGTGCATGCAACATACTCATCGCACTCGTTCCACAGGATCTGCTGAGTTTACTGCTCTACTCGAGCCCAAGCATTTGTTCCGAAAGAAACCTGCTGAAGAGACCGTTGAAACATCTTCTGAAGAAATGGGTGACCAACCAGCACGAAGGACCGTTTCTGATTACGCCAAGTCGACAGACGGTGGCATGCGTTCTAGCATCACTCAGCCTACTGTAGTGGCTAACTCGTGGCAGTTTCCATCTCATGTCATGAGCACTATCGCCACTAATGTGCAGTTCCATGAGAACTCGCATGAGAACCCACACTCCCATCTCACTAGATTCAGTAGGGTCTGCGACACTTTCCGCCTTAATGGCGTCACAGAGGATGCAAAACTGTTGCGTCTATTCTCATTGAGTTTGGCAGATAAAGCCGCCACTTGGCTTGAGTCCTTACCCGGTGCCATCACCACTTGGGCTGCTATGAAGGATAAATTTCTTGCTAAATACTACCCCCCTTCTAAGGCTGCTCACCACAGTATTTTTATCCATGTTTTTAAGCAGCAGTAGGGGGAGAGTTTTCACGACGCGTGGGAGAGATTTAAAGGGTTGTGTAATGATTTCCCGCGTCATGGTATAGAGGATTGGTGTTTGGTCGAGATGTTTTACAATGGCTGTTCCACTGATAGTAGAGGACAGCTAGATACAGCGGCAAGGGGGAACATGATGACGAGTAAGACCCATGATGAGTGCTTTGACCTCTTCGAGGATATTGCTATGACTAGTTACCAGAGCCCACATTCCGAGAGTTCACAGAGAGGGGCTATGCATGTTGATACAAATACAATCTTGGCAGCGCAGATAGATGCATTAGCTAGGATAGTGAAAGATTTGCAGGTGAAGTCGGACAGGAGCTGCGAGATCTTTAAGGGAGGCCACAACACTTCTGATTGCCAAATGACCCAGGAGCAGGTTGAGTACATAGGGAATCAAAACCGTAACAGCTCGTATGGTAGTTCTGGATGGAGAAATAATTCTGGGCCTAATTGGAGGGGTAACCAAAACCAAAATTTATTCCAAAATTCAGGTCAGAGAAGCGGGGAGAAGAAGGACCGCTTAGAGGAGATGATGGCTCAGTTTCTAGAGCGTGATGATAGGCGAAAGTAGGAGAATGCTGTGAAGTTTAAGGAGCATGACACGATGATCCAGAGCCAGGGAGTGGCATTGCAGAATGTGGAGAGGCATGTAGGAGAGATAGCTGAGATGTTGTTGAAGCACTTTCCTATGACAAACACTCTAGATAGATAGAGTCTTAGTTTTGTACTTTCATGTATGTATTTTTCTTTGTTTGTAAGAGTCTGTATGTATTAGTTATCGAGTTGTATTTACTTTTACATATTGACTGTTGCAGATTTCTCTAAGTGTTTTGCGCACTTGTATGTGCGCAGGAGATAGTTCCTGCGTACTTAGCAAGTACGCAATAATACCTTTGCATACTTGTTAAGTACACAAGAGCATTTTGTCCTGCGCACTTGCCAAGTGCGCAGGCATCAGGTCGTGTATAAATAGAAATGGTTGATAGTAGATAAGTACGCATTCAGATTAGCAAATACGCAGAACTATGTAATCTCAGAACTTCTCTCTGTAACCTTCAAGTGTTTATAATAGGCGAATGTTTATAGTGATTATCTTGTCGGTTTACTTTGTTTCGTAAGACTCTCCACCTAGTCACGGGTATTTCGCACCAGGTCCGACTAGTAGACCCACTTGCATGTGACGATCCGCCACACCCGAGGGACCTACAAGTGGTATCAGAGCATTTGCTCTTGATTTCGAGTGTTGTGAGTGAGTTTGGAGAGTTTTCTATAGAGTTTTACAAGCAAAAGGAGGTGTTTTTGTTGATTTTTGTGATAAAATAGGGGTAGCTCTTGAGCAATATTTTAGAAGCAAAAATCACTCAAAAACCGACTTTTGTTGTGTATTTTGAGAATCATAGGTTGGTTAGAAACAAGTTTCTGACCCTTTGGCTCATTTTGATTGTTCATCCGTCCGATTTTTGCCATCTCTGGTGTGTTTCCAGTGACCGGAATAGTTTGGTGAGAGTTGGTGAAAAGGTGTTCTGCGTACTTACCATATCTGGGCAAAAAGTACAGTCTTGATGCGTACTTACTAAATACGCAAGACTAATCTCGTGCATACTTACTAAATACGCAAGACTAATCTTGTGTGTACTTAAGTTAAATCCTGCGTACTTATCAAGTACGCAAGAGCAAATCTTAAATACGCATGACCATTCCTCTAAGTGCGCAAGTATCTCTGATTTTTCTGAAATTTGACTAAGTGTTCACCATGTCGAATCTTCAGAACCTTGGAAACCTCTTAAACTATGACAATGAGATCGGTACTCCTCAAAAACCGCCAAAGTTGCTAAATGTAAATGATTATTCTAACTGGAAAGCACGCTTTGAGCACTACATTTCTTATACAGATTCTTCGTTATGGATACCAATTCTAGAGGGATATAAGCATCCCACATACATTTACCTTGATGATGAACTGACTAAGCCTAGTTCTAAACTCGATGAAGAAGAAAAGAAAGTTTATGATAAAGAGAAGTAGGCTCTTGGTTCTATCACTATGGCATTAACTCAGGAGTTGTTCCACAGCTTCAGAGGTTATGACAACTCTAAGGATCTTTGGAAGGCACTACATAAAAGATTCAAGGGGAATAGTGACATCAAGAAGAGTAAACGAGTACTCAGGAAGCAGTATGAGTGCTTCAGATTTTTGGAGAATGAGTCTTTAGATGATCTCATCTCTAGATTCTATCATCTGCAAACAGAATTGAAAGCTTTTGAGCTCAAGTATCCCGATGAAGAGTTGGTGGAAAAGTTTCTGGATGCTTTGCCACCCAGGTTTGAAATGTACACAACTCAGATGAGAGAGAATCCAAAATTCTATGAAATGACAGTGGAGGAGGCAATTGGAAAGGTTTAAGCTCATAACATGAACCTTAGAAAGAAGGAGAGATCAGGAAGACCTCAGATACAAGACCCTTCTATGTATCATGGGACGTCTTCTACAACCAAATCTTCGGGCTCTGGAATTGCCCTTTTCTCTGGAAACTCTACTGAAGAAGACCACTCACATGGTTGTGGTGGTCATGCATGATATGCATCTGGATCAGGTTCTGGATCTCTTACCTTAAGAAATCCTCCCGCTACAACTTCTGCTAACCAATAAGCTATAGCCAAAATAGCTGAAGATCATGTGGCACTATTTTCATCTTGTATGCTGGCCTGCGAGAACTTCATAGGTGGCAAGCTTACAGATCCTGAGACGATTGAAGAAGATTTTAATCAAGTGGATCCTAATGACATGGAGGAGATGAATATTCAATGAAATATGGCCATGATACTGAGGAGAGCCAAGCGTTTCCTGAACAGAATAGGAAGAAAGTTCATTTGGGGACATTCTAATGCCAAGGTTGGTTTTGACAAATCCAAGGCCAAATGCTATAAGTGTCTAAACTTTGGACACTTTGCTCGTGAATTTCAGAAAGACAGAGCACCGGCTTCGGGTTTCACCAGACCTAACCAAGGAAACAGCCATGGCTACAACACAAACAACCACAATCAAAGCCATGGTGGTTCGTCCAATACACTGGTAGCTCAACAGGATGACAGATTTGATTGGGGTGTTCATCTGGAAGATGCCATCATTGCACAAACTCAGGTTGGTCTCATGGCTGAGATCATGGAGTTGATGGAAGCTGAGAAAAAGGAAGCTTTTGTAGCTGATCAAGAGGAATCTACTACTGCTGTTGCTCTCATGGCTATTGGAGAGGCAGCAAGTTCATCAACTGAGGTAGATTCTAATCCTTTTTCTGTTATTTCTTGTTCTAAATGTCTAGGCTTAAAACTTGAAAATTCTAAGCTTCAAGACAAGGTCGAACCCCTTCGCGTTGCAGCTATAAGTTATAAAGAAAACGAAAAACGTTTTAAAGATTCAATTGAAACGTTGAAAAAGGAAAAACGCGAGTATTCACTAAAAATTAGCGATCAAAAGCTTCACCTGGATATTGCATACAAGGGTTGGAGAAAAGGAACAATGAAATTATCAAGCTGCAAAATGAAATCTTGCAATTGAAATGCTATAATGAGAAGTTGAAAAACTCTCGTTTTGTGGTGGAACACTACGGATCTGTAGTGAGGCAAATGAATAGCTTAGGGCTGGGTACTAATGCCATTCCTCCACCAGTTAGCGGGAAGTTTGTCAACAGCTTAGTAGAAATTGATCTAACTTGTCTTGATGAGTCCTTAAGAAAGGACGATTCCTCTAAAAAGGATGATTCCTCAAGTAAGGCTAACTCCACATCTAATGAGGAGTTCTTTACTGCTTCTGATGATGGGTCGGTTAACACTTGCCCTAAAGGAGTAGTATCTGAGGAGTTGTTTTCTGAACAGAAACTCAAGAAAAACATTATCACTAATAGCGATAACTGTATTTTAACTGAACCCGATATCATTGAATCTAATGATAAATTAAAGGTAATGCTTTATGGGGGGTATAAAAATCTTAATCAAGTAAAGAAAGAGGCTTTTTCAGCTCACTGTGGGCTTGGTTACAAAGAAAATTTGCAAAAATACTATACTCCCAAGAACCAATATGTATCGGGTCAGACTCCTGTTCACAAACCAACTCCTCCTGCTCATAATGTTGAGTTATCTAAGGCCAGATCTAAGGAGCCTTACAAAAGGACTTATACAGACAAGAGGACTTGCTTTCACTGTGGCTTGGTTGGTTACATTTTTGTGAACTGTCCTTCAAAGAACCAAGGGAAATGGCCTATTGTTTCACAACCGGCTGTCATCCCTAAGTCGCCATCAGTAAAACCTCCCAAATGTCCAAAACAAAATGTGGTGAAACCACCAGTTAAACCGATGGCAAAGCCAAAGATCAAATCTGAGGCCAAACCATCTGTTTCAAGAAAGGTAAAGCAACCTGCTGTACCTCGTGTATCTACCTCTGGTAGTACACGTACTGGTGACAAGCCTGTGGTGAAACTCTCAAAGCCACAGAGGAGGAGGAGAAGGAACAAGAGGTTGAGAAAGCTAGAACAGCTGACTGGAGTTCAATCTGGTGAAGCTTCCATTAGTTCACCTGCTGTTGTTGAACCTAAGTCTATTTTTCTAGTTAAGAAACAGAAGAGATCCTGGAACAACAAAGTTAAAAGTTCTCAATCCCCTGTCCCCAATTCCTCTCAAGATTCATCCATTCTTAACAGTCACAACTGTGAGTTAAAAGAGGTAGTTTATTTTGAAAAGGATGGACTACCCAAGACCACTATGGCTTGGGTCTCCAAATCTAACTAATTCTTTTTGTGACTCGTGCAGGGACTTCCGAAGGGTACTATCTCTAATCGTTGGTATGTAGATAGTGGATCCTCCCGGCACATGACAGGTAACATGGCCTTGCTTCAAGATGTGAAACCATTCAGAGGCGGCTATGTGGCCTTTGTCGGAGAAAAAGGCGACAGCATCACGTGTCAAGGCATGGTGTCAAATGGTTGTGTCAGCTTTGACAATGTCAACTTTTGTGAGCAGCTGAAGCATAACCTGTTGAGTGTCTCCCAAATGTGTGACAAGGAGTACTCGGTGATGTTTGACAAGTCAGAATGTCTAATTCTCAAACCTGGTTTTGAAGTTCCTGAAGACTGGATTCTGATGAGAGCGCCAAGGACAAACGACACCTATCAGATTGATATGAGCGTGGCAACAACCACCTCATCAATTGCTACTTGTTTGCTTACCAAAGCGACAGAGATTGACTCTATCTTGTGTCATAGGAAACTCGAACATATTTCTTATCATAAAATGAACCATCTTGTCCGAAACGGTTTGGTAACCGGGGTTCCTAAGCTGAGATTTACCGTTGCAGATGACTGTATGCCTTGTAAAAAGGGCAAACAGCAACGGAAGTCTCAGAAGCCCAAGCTCCAAAACTCCATTGATACCCCTTTGGAGCTATGGCACATGGATCTGTTTGGCCCCATAAGTATCAGAAGTATTGGAGGTAAGTTGTTCTGTCTGGTTGTAACTGATGATTTCTCAAGTTTTTCTTGGGTGCATTTTTAGGTACAAAGGACGAGACTGCTGATATTCTTCAATACCTAATCCTGAGCTTGGAATCTCTTTGCAAGATGAAGGTTAGAAGAATAAGGAGTGACAACGGAACTGAGTTCAAGAATAATTTGATGGAACTTTTTTGTCTCAAGAAGGGGATCCGTCAAGAATTCAACGCCCCGTACACACCTCAGCAGAATGGAGTTGCAGAACGGAAGAACAGAACATTGATAGAGACTGCAAGGACTATGCTGTTGGATGCAAAGCTTCCTGTCACTTTCTGGGCACAAGCTGTTAATATAGCTTGTCACGTCTTGAACAGAGTTCTGGTTGTGAAGAGGCACAACAAGACTTGTTACGAGTTGATCAACAATCGACTTCCCAATCTTGATTACCTAGTTCCTTTTGGTAGTCCCTGTTCCTTATTGCTATAATACAAAGACCGCCAGTCTAAGTTTCATGAAAAAGCGGTGGAAGGCATCTTCTTAGGATATGTTGCCAACTCGCCTTGTAAGAGAGTGTACAATATAGGAACTCAAACTGTCGAGGAATGGTTTGAAGTGGATTGCAGTAAACACAGCATTCCACCAGAACCAACTGGTCCAGCTTGGGGTTTTGATTCTGATGCGCTATTCAAGTCATTCAATCTTCCTGATCTATCTGCAGTTGATGCCACAAATGTTTATGCATTATTGGGTGGCGGCGATGACTCCAGCTTCTCTACTCGTGCTACTGTACCGATTATAACTCCTGATTCCAATGCTGCATCTGCATCTGGAACTCATGACAGTGATAACGGTGAAGATGTTCATATTGATGGAGATGATGCTCAAACTAATCTTAACACAACTGTAGGAAATGAAGCTCATGCTGATCCAATTAACATGGAATCCTCTCCTTCTGGAACACATGAAATGGGGGAGTTAAGCACAAATCTCGATTCAGAAATTCAGGAACCGAATGTACCGGAGATGAGAGTGCATAGGAATCATCCAATCGACAACATTATTGGTGATCCTTATGCTGGTGTTCAGACTCATCATCGAACTATCACTGAGAACACTACTCTTTACTCGGAGATACTTGACACTGGTGTCATGGAAACATGTCTGCAAGCTGCATTCGTGTCCCAGTTAGAGCCGAAGAATGTGAAGGAGGCTCTCGCGGACAACTGCTGGATTGAGGCGATGCAAGATGAATTGTCTCAATTCCAAAAGTTGCACGTGTGGGATTTGGTTGACTTGCCAAAAGGCTTTCAGCCAATTGGAACCAGATGGGTGTTCAAATGCAAGACAGATGATCGTTATGTGGTTGTGAAGAACAAAGCAAGATTGGTTGTTTAGGGTTTTTACCAACAAGAGGGGTTGGATTACACGGAAGTATATGCCCCAGTTGCTAGAATTGAGGCCATTCGACTGTTCTTGGCTTATTCCACATATGTCGGCTTCAAGGTCTATCAACTTGATGTGAAGAGTGCTTTCCTATATGGAAAAGTTCATGAAGAGGTCTATGTCATTCAACCTCCCGGCGTTGAAGACCCGCATAATATCAATAAAGTGTATAAGATCGACAAAGCACTTTATGGTCTTCCTCAAGCACCGCGGGCATGGTATGAGACATTATCTAAACATCTACTATCTAATGGTTTCGATCGTGGACAGATTGACTCGACCCTCTTCATTAGGAAAGCAGGAGGTGACATTCTTCTTGTACAAGTATATGTCGACGACATTATTTTTGGATCTACAAATGAAGGGATGTGTAGGGAATTTGAGTAGGTGAAGAAGTCCAAGTTTGAAATGAGTAACATGGGTGAATTCTCGTTCTTCCTGGGTCTGCAAGTCAGTCAAAGAGAGGATGACATTTATCTACATCAAACCAAGTATGTGCAGGACATCTTTTGAAAATACAAGATGAATGATAGCAGTACTTATGGCACACCTATCCCAGTCAATCTTGGTCTGCATCCTGACAAAGATGGAAAGGATGTGGATTGCAGATTGTACCGTGGGATGATCGAATCACTTATGTATCTCACAGCTTCAAGACCCGATATAATGTTTGCTGTGTGCTTGTGCTCAAGGTTTCAGTCACAACCGAAGGAGTCACACATGATAGCCGTGAAGAGAATTTTCAGATACCTGAAAGGGAAACCCCGATTGGGTCTTTGGTACTCTAAGCAGCAGTTATTTGACTTCAAAGCCTATACTGATTTAGACTTTGGCGGTTGTAACCTTGACAAAAAGTCAACTTCTGGTGGATGTCAATTCTTAGGAGACAGACTGGCTTCCTAGCAGTGTAAGAAGCAGTCAACGGTTTCTGTCTCAACTTGTGAAGCAGAATACATTGTTGCAGCGAGCGGTTGTTCTCAGATATTGTGGATTCAGCAGAAATTGAGAGACTACGGCTTAAACTTCACTGGAACTCCTTTATTCATTGACAACAATGCCACCATGCCCATCACAAATAACCCGATGAAACATTCCAAAACTAAACATATAGAAATTCGCCATCATTTCATCCGTGATTGTGCTGAAAAGCATTTAATTGAACTTTTAAAGGTTCACAAAGATGACAATCTTGCTGACCTTTTCACAAAGGCATTTGATCGATCCCGTTTTGAGCATCTTGTCAACTTGATAGGAATGTTCAATCCTGAGTGAAAACTTATTTTCTTAAATCAATTCAATTCATTAAAGTTAAATTTTATTTCTTTTAAATTTTCTGTATAGTTCTTTTAATTTTCAAAATATTTTACAAAATCAAAAACAAAATAGAAAATGGAGAAAATTTCAAAGTTAACTTGAGAAAAGAGGAAATGATAGTACATCAGAAATGATCTAAACGCCATAGACTGCTCATATGGGAAATGATTGCGTCATGCTTACTTAATTGTTTAAAATATTATGTTTTTAATCTGCTTATTTACAAGTAATTTGAATTGTCAGTAGGCTGTATGCGTCTTTGAATCACTAGTAGTGTGGAAACTTAATCTAAAATTACAACGGTGATTTGAACCCATGTTTGCTAGTGTATGTGCGTAAAAGAATAGAAAAGATCATTATCAGATAAAGGATGTTAGATTTTGGCAATAATTTTCTTTTGAGATCAGTTTCGGGTTATGTCGTTAGCACAATTAATGCGGTTCATCTCACTACCCATACTAACAAGAATGCAATGAGAGATTGAATCAAGACATGTCTCTACATCAACCGTTGAGCATGTATTCACCCTTGAATCACTCCTGATTCATAGAAATCAAATCCAGATAAAAGTTGGATTCCCTTACCTTATTCAAACACCATATTCATTATCCTGAATCATCATACCGATATTCAATGAAGAAATCAAATGAAACCAAGACCAATGAATCACTCGATTCTGAATCTTATGATTCCTGATAATCCTTATGGATTCTGCTTGATTTTTCCTGTGCTAATTGATGTAACTTCATTCTGAAAATTTAGAAAATCATTGGGAAAATCTTAGATGCCTTGAGATAGTGCAATTTACATTATTGTAGCATATCAGTGGGGTACACGTTGTATATCTTATAATTAATACCTTAATACATAAGAACGTGATTCAAAGATGCTTATAGTTTCAAATCTTATAATATTGTCAACTTGAATTACTTGTTTATGTGCTTATTATGTATGAATAAATAGTAAGCCATGACATGATCCCGTATTCCTTGATGTGTATATTGTATCGTTTTTGCTATAAGTTAGCCTGATATGATCCTCTGCTCGTGTCTTTGATAAAAAATAGTTTATGTGTATACTTGTATATATCTAACTTGAAAAGATCAAAAAGATTTTAAGTTTGTGTATAGCTAAATCTTATTCAGAAAAGACAAAAATATTTATGTTTAACCTTCCTAAATTGTATTTGAATCCTCTTGATTGAATATTTTTTTTCTTGTTCGTTATTTGACTTCAAAATCTGCATAATTTGAGTTGAAAGTTTGCGCACTTAAGGGTTTCTGCGTACTTGGCAAGTACGCATGAAGTAAGCCCTGCGTACTTAACAAGTACGCAAGAGTTAAGTCTTGCGCACTTGTAAGTACGCAGGAGTTAAAGCTTGCGCACTTAGCAAGTACGCAAGACCTTTTGGTGTTGGGTATATAAACAGGAGTT
Source organism: Smallanthus sonchifolius (assembly GCA_023525975.1). Taxonomy (NCBI): domain Eukaryota; kingdom Viridiplantae; phylum Streptophyta; class Magnoliopsida; order Asterales; family Asteraceae; genus Smallanthus; species Smallanthus sonchifolius. Next base: position 52,920,329 of record CM042033.1, on the reverse strand, counting down.
AGAAAATTTCAGAGTTTTATCACATTAAAACTTATCGCCTGTTCATTTTCCCTCTGCAAAATTTTCTCAAAAAAAAAATTCCAAGGGTTCCAACCGATTTTTCGTCCCATCTCTAGTATCATCATTGTCCAACAATCCATTGGTGAGAATCTAGAGGCATTCCATCTGCTAAATCATGATTCATGGACCGATTTTGAGAAGTTAAATTTTTTTTTTGGTTTAATTCGTGATTTTGGACAAATTATAGTTGTTTTGGTAAAACTTGATAACTAAAACTTGTATAGAACTCGTAGTAGACCCTGAATCAGTAGTTAATCGTCCTTATTTTTTACCTCACCTTGGATTTGACCGACGGTTCGTCAAGGTCATCGATTAGGTCAAAATTGGACTAGTGTAGCAAGTTTTTGGTGTGAAGGTTGGTCCCATGGGTCCTGATCACTGATTCCGACCTTGTGGTGACCTAATCCACCTCCTTTTTGAACATCTGTTGATTTTTACAACTTCTGAAATTTTTGAACAAGTATGTTTCTTGCGCACTTAGCAAGTATGCAAGAAGTAATTCTTGCGTACTTATTAAGGACGCAAGAGGAAATTCCTGCGTACTTGTTAAGTACGCGGGACCAACACTTGGGAAAAATTTCTAAGTCTGAAAATTAAGTTCAAAGAGTAACTGCTATACAGAGTCATGTTTATTCAATTCCAATGAAACTTGTTGTTCGGATTAAGTTTTCTGTGTGTTTTTGAAGATTATGGCTCGTGCGTTTACGAATGAGTTCAATCTTCTAGCTCATACTCAACCGGAATGGAAGGATGCAACACTTCAGTATCGAGAGATAATTGATTTCTTGAACCGTTCAAGAATCAACTATGCTATTTCGGCTGACCCTATAGTTTCAAGACCTTATCTTGAGCAATTCTGGGAGACCGCGGAGCATGATTGCACGGTAACCCCCAATGTTATAAGGGCTACCGTGGCAGGTCATGATATCGCCTTTTCTGAAGACACTATTTGAAGGGTCTTGCAATTCTGAGATCTTTCCACCGACTCGACAGCCTATCCTGACTACTTTGTGGATGGCTGTTGGAGGTAACGAATGGGGTATGTCGGTGCGAGAGACTATGCTTCTTATAAGAAAATGTGGGTGCTCGATTAATGGAGATATTTTGCCCACATCATGATCATGTGCATCTCCTCAAGAAAAGCTGGAAATGATGCAATGGGTCATGATCTTGCTGCAGCCATGGTTGACTTATCTCTCAACAGGGGCTACAATTTCTCACGATACATATTCAAAGCCATCAATGACCAGATCAACACGGCTAAGAGGTTCAGGTTCTTGTTATACCCTAGGTTTGTGCAACTTCTGATAAACGATACGTTTCCAAACTTACCTGCTACCGGGGAGAGATTGCAAGTTAAAAGGGTGGACAAAAGGGTGTTTGCACAGTTTTTAAAGCCAGGTAGTGTAGATCCTACCCCTGAGCACACAGCACTCTTTGGCCACCTTATAAATGAAGCGTACATGGCACCAGGTGACTGGAGATGGTATATTCATGATTCGGAGCCAGAGTTGAGTGAACATTCAGATGAACAACAACAACAAGAGGAAGAAGTTGAAAGTGAAGATGAATCATCGGATAGTGGAGACGAAGGAGCGGGGAATGATGGTGCTAAGGGATCTGACTCCGAAGAGACAGAGTCTGATTCTTCTGATTCTGATGATGCACCATCTCAGGCACACCCGAGGAGAACGACGAAGGTAACCCTACCTGAGTCGTCCTCAAAGAGAAAGCGACAAGCTTCAAGCAGCGAATATGAGTCAGATTCTGACTCTGTCGCTGCTATACAGAGACAACGACATGAAAGTATACAAAAGAACAGGGGGATAGGCAGCAACAACCTATTCCTAGTGAGGTGGTGGTGAGTCCTCAGCAGGAAGTACAAGTTTCAGATGTGAGTTCTGATTCAGCTTCCACCCCACCTTCACAGCAGCTATACAGGAGACAGTGGAGGAGGCCACATGTACAACCTGAGGTGGCAGTCACTTCAATCACAGAGGAGGTTCCTGTGATAGTGACCCTCCCCGTCACATCTATCCAGGTGGCAGTGATTACTCCAATTCTCACGGAGTCAGTCACCATCACCCCTTCCATAACACCTATAACCGTAATCACATCCTCAATCCTAACAACCACCACCAAACCGATAAGTCAACCCTTCAACTATGGAGAATTTACTCATGGGTTTTACTTCGACACTATCTTCTCCTCCCCAATTCACAATGCTGAAGCGTCCTCATCCAGACATCCTGATCCTAATGATGCAAGGATAGATGTTCTGGAAACCCAATTTGCTGGGCTGTTGGAAACTATTCAAAAATCAAATGAGGAATCTGACGCTCAACAAGCACAGATTAATTCATTGGTGGATGAAGTTAGAATTCTATGAAGCCAGAGAACGGGGACAGATGAGAGACTGAAGAACATAATGGCCCAGAGTGAGCTTCTAATCAAGACAAACGACATGATTCTGGGGCACAGGTCATCTCTTGAGCTGAGGTTTGATATGCAGAAGAAAGAGCATGAGCTGATGGTCAAACTAATTGCTGATCAGACCAAGAAGCTTGATGCTCGGGGGGAGAAAGATAAGGAGAAGGAGAAATAAAAGACAACTACTAGTGATAAGGCTTGCCATCCTGTGGATTTGACAAAGGATGATGACAAAGACAAGGATCCCGAAGTCGGTCCTAGTGGAGATGAGCACCAAGCTTTAGCAATTGTGCCCATCTCTGCTATTCCAATGGCTCAGGGGGAGTCTACGCATCAAGAGGGTGGAGATACTTCTGATGGTGGTGGTGACAAAGGAAAGTCAGCGGCCGATGTGCTTAAGGATTTATCTGATGATGAGATCCTATACTTAGAGCCTGACTATTCCAAGGAAGCACAGATCGATGCTCTCTTTAACCTAGAAGAAGGAGAGATCGACTCTGGTGATGATTAGGATGAAGATGATGAGGATGTAGTGATAGAAGTTCCCAAGGGTGACTGGGAAGGAGAGTATGAGTTAGAAGATGGAGAGATATTTGAAGTTCTATCCTTCAAAGCTCAGCTCGACACAGGTTCAGTCGAGCATGCTAGTAATGTTGAAGCCTCGACTGAAGCCTCCCCAGTTGACCCTACACCTGTGGATCCGGAGGCACCGAAAGAAAAAGATATGCCTTCTACTTCATCTAAGGTTCCAGCTCCTGTTTGGCAGAAGACGTCTATCATAGACAAGCACGGAGCAATAGGGATGATCTTGGCTATAAGGTTCGAGGAGGATAAGCAGTTGTTCGCAATCAAAAGATCAGGGGGGTTCAATACTTGAAACCAACCAGTGAAGCGTTCAACTCTTTACCCAAATACGACCTTGTGAACCTAGCAAACCGAGAGCTTCTGGGTCATTCTAATCACGTAGTGGCGATGGGTTCGTGGCAGGTTCTGCAGCGGGAAGCAAGATCTGGGAAGTTCGAAGTGTTCAAGCCTCAAGTGCCTAAAAGAGTCAAGGATAAGAAAGCTAGACATCCTGTGACTAAGAAGTACTTAAATAAAATGGTATACAAGCCAGTGCTATGTTAAACTAAGATTTCCCTGAGCAAGTTATCTCGGGATATTCTTGGTGACATGTGGTACTGGTACGTAGGTCCAAAAACGGGTGAGGCAGTGATTATGGGAAAGGTTTGGTCAGACAGCGGAAGCTTAGTGCCGAGGGAACTAATCAGAGTATTTGACAAAGTCCGCTTCATTAACTTCTCTGTGAAAGATCTGGAGGCACTGGCGGACAAGTATTGCATACATACTGACGAGTGGACGAAATTCCTTGCTTCTAAATATAACAAGGTGATCAAGTTCTGCCTTAACTATAAGAAGAAGACGGAAGCTAAAGATGCATAACTATGAAGACTGAAGACCGAAGACTGAAGACTAAAGATCGAAGATGATCCAGAGCTGTTGTCAAGGGGGAGTTTGTTGAAGCACTTTCCTGTGACAAACACTCTAGATAGATAGAGTCTTAGTTTTGTACTTTCATGTATGTATTTGTCTTTGTTTGTAAGAGTCTGTATGTATTAGTTATCTAGTTGTATTTACTTTTACATATTGACTGTTGCAGATTTCTTTAAGTGTTTTGCGCACTTGTATGTGCGCAGGAGATAGTTCCTGCGTACTTAGCAAGTACGCAAGAATACCTTTGCGTACTTGTTAAGTACGCAAGAGCATTTTGCCCTGCGCACTTGCTAAGTGCGCAGGCATCAGGTCGTGTATAAATAGGAATGGTTGACAGTAGATAAGTACACATTCAAATTAGCAAATACGCATAACTTTGTAATCTCAGAACTTCTCTCTGTAACCTTCAAGTGTTTATAATAGAAGAACGTTTATAGTGATTATCTTTTCGGTTTACTTTTTTTTCGTAAGACTCTACCAAGTCACGGGTATTCCGCACCCGGTCCGACTAGTAGACCCACTTGCATGTGATGATCCGCCACACCCGAGGGACCTACAGATGCTGAAGAGTAAGAAGGAGGGTAGTCTGCCTAGCAACACTGATGCGAATCCCAGTCACTCATGGCAGTTCGCAAAGGCAGTGACTACTAGGAGCGGCCGAGGTGCCGAGACTACGAGACCGATAGATGACGAGGATGAACTGGTCGATGAGGAGATTGAGATGGATGCAAATCCTGGCAAGGTGTAAGAGAGGCGAAGCCCAGCAAGTACAGCACAGCCACAGGATCCCACTAGGAAGGCGACTGAGACGCCTGTGAGAGAGTATAAGCCCCCACTTCTATACCCTAGTAGGCTTAGAAAGGAGAAAGAGGACAGTCACTATCAGAAGTTCCTAAGCATGCTACGATAGTTACACATTAACATCCCATTTTTCGAGGCTCTGTCTAGTATGCAAAGTACCACAAGGACATGTTGACGAACAAAACTAAACTTGAGGCACTTTCCACCGTGGTGATGAATGAACGGTGTTCTGCGGTGATAGAACCCAGCCTTCCATAGAATATGAAGGACCCAGGGAGTTTCACTAATCCTTGTGTTATTGGTGGGTTATCTGTTGGCAACGCTTTTGCCGACCTAGGTGCTAGTATCAACTTGATGACCTACTCTGTTTGTAAGAAGCTAAGCCTAGGAGAACCGCAGCCGATGCGGATGACTCTTCATCTTGCCGACCGATCGGTTAAGTATCCGCGCGGTTTTGTTGAGAACATCTTGGTTAGGGTCGAAAAGTTCATCTACCATGTGGACTTTGTTATATTAGATATGGACGAGGACGAGCATGTCGCTCTTATTTAAGGTCGTCCATTTCTAGCTACCCCTCACGCGATTATAGATGTTTTTAGCGGTAAGCTGACCCTTAGTGTGAATGATGAGAAGGTGACATTCGACGTGAATAGGTCCATGAAGCATCCGAGAAGTCAGGATGATACATTATACTTCATAGAGTCGATCATGTCACATGTGGGAGTTCTTGAGTGATATCTGTGGGAGAGATTCGTCTGATACGCAAATCCTGGTTAGAGAGAATGGCGAGATTGAGATGACAGCAATAGCCATTGATGAGAATTCGAATCCTCTAGAGAGAGAGGCTGAACATGATCCCACTGGATTCAAGGAGATTGAGAGGAATGAGCCTGTAGAGAGGCTGTATGTTGAGAGCCCACCGTCCTCCTTAGAGCTTAAGGAGTTACCTTCTCATTTAGAGTATACTTTCCTGGATGATGACAGGAAGCTTCCCGTGATTATTGCTGTGGATCTAGCGAAAGATGAGAAGGAGAGACTGACTGGCGTGCTGAAGGCACATAAGCATGCGATCGCGTGGAAGTTGATGGATATCAAGGGTATAAACCCTTCCTTTTGCACGCATAAGATCTTGATGGAGGATGACTTTAAGCCAGTTGTGCTAGGGCAGCGGAGACTGAACCCTAAGATGCAGGAGGTCATGAAGAAAGAGGTGCTGAAGTTATTGGATGCAAGGTTGATTTACCCCATTTCCGATTCCGCATGGGTGAGCCCGGTGCAGGTTGCCCCCAAGAAAGGGGCAATGACAGTTGTGGTGAATGGAAAGAATGAGTTGATACTGATGAGGACGGTTACGGGATGGAGAGTGTGCATAGATTACAGGAGAGTGAACGACGCGACTAGGAAGGATCATCTCCCACTTCCGTTTATTGATCAGATACTGGAGCGTCTCGCGAGATAACAGTTCTATTGCATTCTCGATGGCTTTTCTGGTTATTTGCAGGTCTCTATTGCACCCGAGGACCAGGAGAAAACCACTTTCACGTGCCCCTATGGTACATTTGCTTACGCCGCATGCCCTTCGGGCAGCCACCTTCCAGTGTTGTATGATTGCCATCTTTCACGACATGGTCGAGGACTTTATGGAGGTCTTCATGGACGATTTCTCAGTATTTGGAAACTCCTTCGACCTTTTCTTGAGCAATTTAGAGAGGATGTTGGCACGATGTTAGGAGACAAATCTGATGTTGAATTAGGAGAAGTGCCATTTTATGGTGAGAGAGGGCGTAGTGCTAGGGCACAGGATATCACATGCTGGCATAGAGGTAGATAGAGCTAAAGTGGAGAGCGATTAGGAGTTTCTTGGCCACGCCGGCTTTTAACGGCGATTCATTCGTGATTTCTCTAAGATAGCGAGGCCAATGACTCAGTTGTTAGAGAAGGAAGTGCCCTTCGTGTTTTCTGAGGAGTGTATTAGGGCATTTGAGTTGTTGAAGGGGAAGTTGGTTGATGCCCCTATCATGGTAGCCCAGGATTGGTCACTTCCATTCGAGTTGATGTGCAATGCGAGCGATTTCACATTCAGGGCGGTTTTAGGACAGCGAAAGGACAAACACTTCCATCCCATTTACTATGCTAGCCGGACCTTGAATGATGCTCAAGAGCACAACACCACCACGAAGAAGGAGTTGTTGGCCGTGGTGTTTGCATTCGATAAATTCAGGTCATATCTTGTGCTATCCAAAACCATCGTTTACACAGACCATGCAACAATGAGATATCTCTTCAGCAAGCAGGATGCTAAACCTCGCCTTATTCGTTGGATCCTGCTGCTGCAAGAATTTGATATAGAGATTAGAGATAAGAAGGGGGCAGAAAACGTGGTTGCCGATTACTTGTCGCGATTAGAGGGTACTAAGAGTGAGCACGTGGGAAATCAGGTAGATGGTCGTTTCCCCATGTAGACTTTGATGAGAGTGAGTGCGAGTGAGGATGATTGCTCTTGGTTCGCAGACATTGCGAACTACCTTGTTGATGGCACCTTGATAAAGGACATGACTCACCAGCAGAAGAAGAAATTCTTCGCAGATATTCGACACTTCATTTGGGAGGATCCACATCTGTTCAGAGTAGGAGCAGATCAGGTGATTAGGAGATGTGTAGCCGAGAGTGAGGTTGAGAACATTCTGAGGCAATGCCACGAAGATCCCATTGGAGGTCATGATGGGCCAAGCTACATAACTAAGCGAGTATTTGATTCAGGTTTTTATTGGCCAATGATATTTAAGGATGCTCACGCATTTGTTAGGAGATGTGATGCATGCCAGAGGACACAGAACATCTCTTCCAGGAATGAGATGCCACAGAACCCCATCCAGATTGTTGAGGTGTTTGATGTCTCGGGGGTTGACTTCATGGGACCGTTCCCTTCATCTCGAGGGAATAAGTACATACTCGTCGCGGTGGATTACGTTTCCATGTGGGTGGAGGCCGAAGCTCTACCCACGAATGATGCGCGAGTAGTTGTGGGATTCTTGAGGAAGTTGTTTGCTAGATTTGGTGTGCCAAAGGCACTGATTAGTGATAGAGGTACCCACTTTTGCAACGCGCAGATGGAGAAAACATTGTAAAGATATGGGGTCACCCATAGACTTGCAACGGCTTATCATCCGCAGCATAGTGGGCAGGTAGAGGTTAGCAACCGTGGGATTAAGCGAATCCTGGAGAAAATGGTTGGGTCGAATAGGAAGGATTGGGCAGATAAGTTAGATGATGCACTCTAGGCTTTCCATACGGCATTCAGGACACCTATCGGTTCCACACCGTTTAGGTTAATTTATGGTAAAGTGTGTCATCTGCCGGTTGAGTTAGAGCATCGTGCATATTGGGTCCTCCGCACCGTCAATCTAATGAGCCCATGGCGGGGGAGAACCGGATGTACGAGTTTCATGAGTTAGAGGAGCTGAGGGATCATGCATATACACGATCATATGATTATAAGTTGAGGACTAAGGAGTTGCATGGTCGCCACATAAAATGTCGTAAGGAGTTTGAGGTAGGAGATCGAGTGCAATTGATTAATTCCCGGTTGAGGCTTTTCTCAGGAAAGTTGAGATCTCGATGGTCGGGTACGTTCACAGTCATTCAGGTTTTTCCTTACGGGACGATAGAGATAGAGGGAGAAGATGGAGCGAAGTTCAAAGTAAATGGGCATAGATTGAAGCACTATATCACTGGCCTGGTTGCAGAACGCTAAGTTGAGGCGGTGCACCTTGACCCGCCACAGAACTAAGTGTGAGGATGAGTCAGGCCGAGGACTCGGTAAACCAAGCGCTTCCGGGAGGCAACCCGAGTTGTATTTCTCATCTATTTTCGGTGTTTATATTTTCTTATGTGGTGTATTGCAGGGATTCGTGCGTGATTCGGCGGGGAAAATAATCAGGAATGCAGTCACAGGTATTTTTACAGTTGTTTTTATAGTGGGACAGGTTTTTATTGGAATTGGGGTGAAAAAAGTTTTTAGGGGGCCAAAATTTTTCTAAGTATAAAAATTGAATTAACTTTCTGTGATTGAAGCTCCCTCGCGACACGTGAGAATTTGAGGGGGGCACTTCGCTACACGTGAGGGCCAAACATTTTGGCTGGCTTAAAAGCCAACTCCTAGAGGCACGAGAGGAGTGTCCAGGGAATCTTCGCGACACGCGAACCTTTCCTGGACTTTCCCTTTTTCCTTATTTTCCAGCGTGTTCCACCACCATTCATCACCATCACCCATTACCATCTCATCCATCATCATCATATCATCTCCCATTATCCACTACCACGGGAAGCTCATAGCCGTTCATGACCGACGATCCACCCTACCACATATCAGGTGTGTTCCCCACGTATCAGGTACGTACCCCGGCATTCTATCTTGAGTCTTAGTGAGTCCGTTGAGTCTTTTATTTTTATTTTGAGTCTGTAAAATGAGTCAGTTTAATGCTGCGGGTTTGTTTGAGCTTTATTTTGCAGGTATTGATCGCTCCGTCCATACTCAATCTCCATTCGGGCAGAGTTGATCTTAATCTGATCTTTGTTTAAACGTAACCCAACAGGAGGTGTGCATCCGCGACCAAAATTCTATACGGTGCATAAATGGAAGAACAAAGTTGGGCATTTCAGTGCATAGACATTACCAGTTGAGTCCTTTCCTGGTTGTATTTATCTTGTTATTTATTTTTTACTGTTTCTTGATTCACATTGAGGACAATGTGTCTTTCAATTGTGAGGAGGGGAGACTGTTCAGTCTAAATTTGTTAGTTAAATTTAAAAAAAAAAAAAAAATTTAGTATATTGTTTGTTTTTGCAAGTCCCGAGAGCTTCACATACTATTTTTATGTCCGGGCATACAAAAGACTTGTTTTTGTGCGATGTAAACCAAGAGTTTTAAGCGGGTCGGTTGTGGGTTTGCGTTTCTTTAACGCGGTATTCTCCAAGTATTGGGGATTAAGTATTTCATCTAGTCGGTTTTTCAGTAAGCAAATTGTTTGGCAGACTAGACGGTTTTGATTGTGCATGACTTGTATCGGTAACCCGATTCCACACACTTCAGTGAGATCTTTGAGCCTTTTGATATTCATTTATGTTCACTGCTTTCGTTTGTTGTGTGTTTACCTGCATGATTTGTTTGGTTAGAACTTGATTATCTTGATACATTTTGAGACCCTAGGTTTAGACAGCACATAGAAATGATCTAAGGCATTAGGATTTAACCCTTTTTTTGTTTAGCCTTTTCGTTTGTTTATCCCTACCTGAACATTAATCCCTAGTTAGCCCACTTAAGCCTGATTCTCTTTCATTTCTAAAACCCATAATACACCCCTTAGCCTTTTAGCCTTTTATTTAAAAAAAATATATATCACAAAAATATGGTGGTCCAATGAATAAGTGTGAGAATCAAAGATCCTCACAGTTTAGCATATTTTGTTTTATCTTTGCTTGATTTTTGTCTTTAGTTCATCAATCCTGACCGATTTCACCTTAACCACTTAAAATTCCTTATCCATACGCAGAACCCTAGCCTAACAGTACAACCCTTTTAAATACCTTGTTGATCTGTGTGTTTGTCTTCACATTCGGGTGGAGATTTGATTGATTATCAAGCATATGACTTAAACATTTCATTAGCAGGTCTGAGAGTTAGAATAGGAGCTGGCACATCTTTTGCTAGTCACAGAAATAAACCGAGTGGAGAGAAATCTTGTGAGGGGTACAAGTTGTGCACAGTTAGAGCTTAAAAGAAAGTGAGTCTTTATTAGGTGTGCCCAGGTTTTTCAAAAAGTTAGGTCCCATCTAGACTGGTTGAATTGTAAATCTATTGATTGTTGTAAAACTTGGGGAGTCATTCGTTGTTATTTGGCTTCGCGACTTGTTTCTGACCATAGCTTGAGGATTTTTGTATTTGTTTGATTACTTGGTTGGATGTATTGCTTTGGGCTTTGCTTAGGGACAAGCAAACTTCAAGTGTGAGAATGTTTGATGTGTTCTAAAACACATATGTTTATGGAATTGTTTTTGACCCGTTTTATTAGCAAGTATCTTAAGAAATTGGTACTTAATGAGATTATTGTTGAATTTGCAGGTGCGTATGATAAACCAATAAATTATACTGAAGAAACGGAGCCGGAAGAAGCAAAAGAAAAAAGTTGGAATTTATACTCTTCGCGACACGTGAAGAGTGAGCTCCAGAAGTTCGCGACACGCGAGGGGCTTTAAATCCGGGCCCGACTAAATTGGCCTTCACGACACGCGAAGGGCCGGGTAGATTTCTTCACGACACGCGAAGAGCCAGAAAGTTGCAAAACCCTATATTTCGATTATTTAAAGATTTAAGCGGCCATTATGGAGGGAGTTCGATTGTTTGTGGCTGGTAGAGAGCAGAGAGACTTCAAGGACGAGTTTGGAGCTTCAGGATCACTTGGAGTGCTTGTGGGGATTGCTATTCGGTTTGCAATTGGCGTTTTCGTCATTCGGTTTCTTCTATTTACATTTGTTTCGAATTTTGAACATGTTTCCAGTATTTTGTGGATTGTATCTCAATATTACGAGTAGCTAAACTCATAGCTATCTAGATTAGGATGATTATTGATTTGATTTGATTGTTTTCTAGTTTTAATCGATCGAATGACGGATATTAGTGTAAAGATTCTTGATTTATTGCTTTTGAATGTGTTTGAGTACTGATTTGCTTCTGGTCTTGCATAAATTTGTTGCTCTTCAGGTTTTGCTTGAATACTTTGTGTGTTTTGGGTGAGATTTCGGGTTCTTGGGTCATTTGCTTTGTGTTTGTGATCTAGACGATTAGGTCAATCGTTGTAGCAGGTTTGTGTGGTCATTAAAGTCGGTGTTTTTCCAATCTTGAGTCCGAGAGGAGATAGGTTGTCGGGTTGTCTTGTGGTTTGTCGGTTTGGGTAGCAATTGCACGAGAGTGGGTTTTCCGAGTCGTCTTTATCATCTTGCAATTTGTGTCATAAACAGTATTTTGTGAGTTTACTCCTTGCTCTTAGGTCTGTCTAGGATAGTCTCTGAGTATAGGACGGTTGAGACCGAGAGGTGAAACTATTGTCGAGTACGTGGTATTCTAGGTTTTGGTAAGTCCGAGAGGAAATCAACTTCCTTACCGGTGAGCTTAATCCGACCCTTAGGATAGTTGAGGTGTGTAGGTAAGTCTGAGAGGAGATCCTGCATATTTTATTGGTTCTCGGGTCAGTCTATCTTTAGAACCGGTATCATACAGTCGGTTTTCCCGAAAGCAGTTGAATCAGTCAATAGGATTCCTAGTCTAGGTAGTGTTTGTCTCATATTTGGTCTTCATTTCGTATTTTAAGTTCGTTGGTCTAGTCTTTAGAGTCCTGTGTTGTCCTTGTCTTTTCGTGTGTCCAAGTATTTCCGCGTCTTGTCTGTCTTTGAGTCGAGTCAGTATTTAATTGTTTTATTCTAAGTTGCGTGTCCTAAAATCAATAAAAGTAATAAATAAAATCACCTGTTTTACATCGGTTAGGAGTCAATAAAGGTTCAGTATCGAGGGCCGCCGCCTTTTGTGTCCACAGTTCAATAACTCGGTATTACTGTCCTTACTACGCGCGACCGGTACACTTGACGTGAGCGTGTGATTTAGTTGTGAGTCCTTTTCTACTTTTAAAACTTGGTTAATTTAATATATAATATCACGTATCAAGTTTTTGGCGCCGTTGTCGGGGACACTTTTAGGCGACTACGAGAACGACCCGAGTTGGGGGTCTGACCACTATTTGTGCTACTTATTTGTTTAGTATTTTATCATATTTTCACATTTATTTTATCTATTTTGTTTTGTTTCTAGTTAGCATACTATCTTTATTTTCTTTATTTGTTTTTCTTTTTGCAGTGCATGCAACATACTCGTCGCACTCGTTCCAAAGGATCTGCTGAGTTTACTGCTCTACTCGAGCCCAAGCATTTGTTCCGAAAGAAACCTGCTGAAGAGACCATTGAAACATCTTCTGAAGAAATGGGTGACCAACCAGCACGAAGGACCGTTTCTGATCACGCCAAGTCGACCGACGGTGGCGTGCGTTCTAGCATCACTCAGCCTACTGTAGAGGCTAACTCGTGGCCGTTTCCATCTCATGTCATGAGCACTATCGCCACTAATGTGCAATTCCATGGGAAATTGCATGAGAACCCACACTCCCATCTCACTAGATTCAGTAGGGTATGCGACACTTTCCACCTTAATGGCGTCACTGGGGATGCAAAACGGTTGCTTCTATTCCCATTGAGTTTGGCAGATAAAGCCGCCACTTGGCTTGAGTCCTTACCCAATGGTTCCATCACCACTTGGGCTGCTATGAAGGACAGATTTCTTGCTAAATACTACCCCCTTCTAAGGCTGCTCACCACAGGAGTTTGATCCATGCTTTTAAGCAGCAGGAGGGGGAGAGTTTTCATGACGCGTGGGATAGATTTAAAGGGTTGTGTAATGATTGCCCGCGTCATGGTATAGAGGATTGGTGTTTGGTCGAGAAGTTTTACAATGGTTGTTCCATTGCTAGTAAAGGACAGCTAGATACAGCTGCAGGGGGAACATGATGACGAGTAAGACCCCTGATGAGTGCTTTGACCTCTTCGAGGATATTGCTATGACCAGTTACAAGAGCCCACATTCTGAGAGTTCAAAGAGAGGAGTTATGCATGTTGATTAAAATAAAGCCTTGGCAGCGCAGATAGAGGTATTACCTAGGATAGTGAAAGATTTGTAGGTGACGTCGGACAGGAGCTACGAGATCTGTAAGGGAGGCAAAAACAATGCTGATTGTCAGATGACCCAGGAGCATGTTGAGTACTTAGGGAATCAAAACCGTAACCGCTCGTACGGTAGTTCTGGTTGGAGAAATACTTCTGGGCCTAATTGGAGGGGTAACCAAAACCAAAATTTATTCCAGAATTCAGGTCAGAGAAGCGGGGAGAAGAAGGACCGCTTAGAGGAGATGATGGCTCAGTTTCTGGAGCGTGATGACAAGCGACAGCAGGAGAATGCTGCGAAGTTTAAGGAGCATGACACGATGATCCAGAGCCAGGGAGTGGCATTGCAGAATGTGGAGAGGCATGCAGGAGAGATAGCTGAGATGCTAAAGAGTAGGAAGGATGGTAGTCTGCCTAGCAACACTGATGCGAATCCCAGTCACTCACGGCAGTTCGCAAAGGCAGTGACTACTAGGAGCGGCCGAGGTGCCGAGACTCCGAGACTAGTAGATGACGAGGATGAACCGGTCAATGAGGAGATTGAGATGGAGGAAAATACTGGCAAGGTGCAAGAGAGGCGAAGCCCAACAAGTACATCACAGCCACAGGATCCCACTATGAAGGGAGACTAAGACGCCTGTGATAGAGTATAATCCCCCACTTCCATACCTTGGTAGGCTTAGAAAGGAGAAAGAGGACAATCACTATCAGAAGTTCCTAAGCATGCTACGACAGTTACACATTAACATCCCATTTGTCGAGGCTCTGTCTAGTATGCCTAAGTATGCAAAGTACCTCAAGGACATGTTAACGAACAAAACTAAACTTGAGGCACTTTCCACCATGGTGATGAATGAACAGTGTTTTGCGGTTATAGAACCCAGCCTTCCATAGAAGATGAAGGACCTAGGGAGTTTCACTATCCCTTGTGTTATTGGTGGGTTATCTGTTGGCAACGCTCTTGCCGACCTAGGTGCTAGCATCAACCTGATACCCTACTCTGTTTTTAAGAAGCTAGGCCTAGGAAAACCGCTGCCGACGTGGATGACTCTTCATCTTGCTGACCGATCGGTTAAGTACCCACGCGGTTTTGTTGAGAACATGTTGGTTATGGTCGACAAGTTCATCTTCCCTGTGGACTTTGTCATATTAGATATGGATGAGGACGAGCATGTCCCTTAGTGTGAATGATGAGAAGGTGACATTCGACTTGAATAGGTCCATGAAGCATCCGAGCAGTCAGGACGATACATTATACTTCATAGAGTCGATCATGTCACATCTGGGAGAGTTCTTGAGTGATATATGTGGGAGAGATGCGTCTGATACGCATATCCTGTTAGAGAGAATGGCGAGATTGAGATGACAGTAGCAAGTCATTGATGAGAGTTCGAATCCTCTAGAGAGTGAGGCTGACCGGGATCCCACTGGATTCGAGGAGATTGAGAGGAGTGAGCCTGTAGAGAGGCTGTCTGTTGAGAGCCCAACGTCCACCTTAGAGCTTAAGGAGTTACCTTCTCATTTAGAGTATACTTTCCTAGATGATGATAGGAAGCTTCCCGTGATTATTGCTGCGGATCTGGCGGAAGATGAGAAGGAGAGACTGACTGGCGTGCTGAAGGCACATAAGCATGGGATCGCGTGGAATTTGATGGATATCAAGGGTATAAACCCTTCCTTTTGCACGCATAAGATCTTGATGGAGGATGACTTTAGGGCAGTTGTGATAGGGCAGCGGAGACTTAACCCTAAGACGCAGGAGGTCGTGAAGAAAGAGGTGCTGAAGTTATTGGATGCAAGGTTGATTTACCCCATCTTCGATTCCGCATGGGTGAGCCTGGTGCAGGTTGTCCCCAAGAAAGGGGGAATTGCAGTTGTGGTGAATGAGAAGAATGAGTTGATACCGACGAGGACGGTTACGGGATGGAGAGTGTGAATATAGATTACAGGACACTGAACGACGTGACAAGGAAGGATCATTTCCCACTTTCGTTTATTGATCAGATGCTGGAGCGTCTGGTGGGACAGCAGTTCTATTGCTTTCTCAATGTCTTTTCTGCCCGAGGACTAGGAGAAAACCAATTTTACGTGCCCCTATGGTACGTTTGCTTACCGCTGCATGCCCTTCGGACAATGCAACGCTCCAGCCAACTTCCAGTGTTGTATGATTGCCATCTTTCACGACATGGTCGAGGACTTTATGGAGGTCTTCATGGATGATTTCTCGGTATTTGGAAGCTCCTTTGACCATTGCCTGAGCAATTTAGAGAGATTGTTGGCACGATGTTAGGAGACTAATATGATGCTGAATTAGGAGAAGTGCCATTTTATAGTGAGAGAGGGCATAGTGCTAGGGCACAAGATATCACATGCTGGCATAGAGGTAGATAGAGCTAAAGTGGAGACGATTTCTAAACTTCGACCGCCAACATGTGTAAGAGCGATTAGGATTTTTCTTGGCCACGCGGCTTTTACCAGCGATTCATTCACGATTTCTCTAAGATAGCGAGGCCGATGACTCAGTTGTTAGAGAAGGAAGTGCCCTTCGTGTTTTCTGAGGAGTGTATTAGGGCATTTGAGTTGTTGAAGGGGAAGTTGGTTGATGCCCCTATCATGGTAGCCCCAGATTGGTCACTTCCATTCGAGTTGATGTGCAATGCGAGCGATTTCCCATTAGGGGCGGTTTTAGGACAGCAAAAGGACAAACACTTCCATCCCATTTACTATGCTAGCCGGACCTTGAATGATGCTCAAGAGCACTACACCACCACGAAGAAGGAGTTGTTGGCCGTGGTGTTTGCATTCGATAAATTCAGGTCATATCTTGTGCTATCCAAAACCATCGTTTACACAGACCATCCAGCAGTGAGATATCTCTTCAGCAAGCAGGATGCTAAACCCAGCCTTATTCGTTGGATCCTGCTGCTGCAAGAAAGCGATATAGAGATTTGAGATAAGAAGGGGGCTGAAAACGTGGTTGCCGATCACTTGTCACGATTAAAGGGTACTAAGAGTGAGCACATGGGAAATCAGCTTGATGGTCGTTTCCCCATGGAGACTTTGATGAGAGTGAGTGTGAGTGAGGATGATTGCTCTTGTTTCGCAGACATTGTGAACTACCTTGTTTATGGCACCTTGATAAAGGACATGACTCACCAGCAGAAGAAGAAATTCTTCACAGATATTCGACACTTCATTTGGGAGGATCCACATCTGTTTAGCGTAGGAGCAGATCAGGTGATTAGGAGATGTGTAGCCGAGAGTGAGGTTGAGAGCATTCTGAGGCAGTGCCACGAGGGTCCCATTGGAGGTCATGATGGGCCAAGCTACATAACTAAGTGAGTATTTGATTCAGGTTTTTATTGGCCGACGATATTTAAGGATGCTCACGCATTTGTTAGGAGATGTGATGCATGCCAGAGGACACGGAACATCTCTTCCAGGAATGAGATGCCACAGAACCCCATCCAGATTGTTGAGGTGTTTGATGTCTGGGGGGTTGACTTCATGGGACCGTTCCCTTCATCTCGAGGGAATAAGTACATACTTGTCGCGGTGGATTACGTTTCCAAGTGGGTGGACGCCGAAGCTCTACCGACGAATGATGCGAGAGTAGTTGTGAGATTCTTGAGGAAGTTGTTTGCTAGATTTGGTGTGCCGAAGGCACTGATTAGCGATAGAGGTACCCACTTCTGCAACGCGCAGATGGAGAAAACCTTGCAAAGATATGGGGTCGCCCATCGACTTCCAACGACTTATCATCCGTAGACTAGTGGGCAGGTAGAGGTTAGCAACTGTGGGATTAAGCGAATCCTGGAGAAAACGGTTGGGTCGAATAGGAGGCAGATAAGTTAGATGATGCACTCTGGGCTATCCGTACGGCATTCAGGACACCTATCGGTTCCACACCGTTTAGGTTGATTTATGGGAAAACGTGTCATCTGCCGGTTGAGTTAGAGCATCGTGCATATTGGGCACTCCGCACCTTCAATCTTGACGAACCCAAGGCGGGGGAGAACCGGATGTACGAGTTGCATGAGTTAGAGGAGCTGAGGGATCATGCATATACGCGATCATAAGATTATAAGTTGAGGACTAAGGAGTTGCATGATCTTCACATAAAAGGTGGTGAGGAGTTTTAGGTAGGAGATCGAGTGCTATTGTTTAATTCCCGGTTGAGGCTTTTCCCGGGAAAGTTGAGATCTCGATGGTCGGGTCCGTTCACAGTCATTCAGGTTTTTTCTTACGGGACGATAGAGATAGAGGGAGAAGATGGAACGAAGTTCAAAGTAAATGGGCATAGATTGAAGCACTATATCACTGGCCCGGTTGCAGAACGCTCAGTTGAGGCGGTGCACCTCGAACCGCCACAGAACTAAGTGTGAGGATGAGTCAGGCTGAGGACTCGGTAAACCAAGCGCTTCCGGGAGGCAACCCAAGTGGTATTTCTCATCTATTTTCGGTGTTTGTATTTTGTTTATGTCGTGTCTTGCAGGGATTCGTGCGTGATTCAGCGGGGGAAATCATCAGGAATGCAGTCACAGGTATTTTTACAGTTGTTTTTATAGTGGGCCGGGTTTTTAATGGAACTTGAGATGGGCTCTTCGCGACACGCGAGAATTTCAGATGGGCTCTTCGCGACACGCGAGGGCCAAACATTTTGGCCGGCTTAAAAGCCAACTCCTAGCGGCACGCGAGGAGTGTCCAAGGAATCTTCGAGACACGCTAACCTTTCCTGGACTTGCCCTATTTCCTTATTTTCCAGGGTTTTCTACCACCATTCATCACCATCACCCATTACCATCTCATCCATCATCAACATATCATCTCCCATTATCTACTACCACAGGAAGGTCAGAGCCGTTCATGACCGACGATCCACCTTGCCACATATCGGGTGTGTTCCCCACGTATCAGGTACGTACCCCGACATTCTATATTGAGTCTTAGTGAGTCCGTCGACTCTTTTATTTTTATTTTGAGTTTGTAAAATGAGTCAGTTTAATGCTGCGGGTTTGTTTGAGCTTCATTTTACAGGTATTGATCGCTCCGTCAGTAATCAATCTCCATTCGGGCGGAGTTGATCTTAATCTGATCTTTGTGTAAACGTAACCCGACAGGAGGTGTGCAACCGCTACCAAAATGTTATACGGTGCACAAATGGACGAACAAAGTTGGGCATTTCAGTGCATAGACATTATCAGCTGAGTCATTTCCTGGTTGTATTTATCTTGTTATTTATATTTTTTAGTCTTTTTTGCTTCACATTGAGGACAATGTGTCTTTCAAGTGTGAGGAGGGGAGACTGTTGAGTCTAAATTTGTTAGTTAAATTTTAAAAAAAATAACTAAAATAATTTTAAAAAATTAATATTTTATTCGTTTTTGTAAGTCTCGAGAGCTTCACATACTATTTTTATTTCCGGGCATACAAAGGATCAGTTTTTGTGCGATGTAAATCAAGAGTTTTAAGCGGGTCGGTTGTGGGTTTACGTTTCTTTAACGCGGTATTCTCCAAGTATTCGGGATTAAGTAGTTCAACTAGTCGGGTTTTTTAGTAAGCAAATTGTTTGGGGTGCCTAGGAGAGTTTAGCAGACTATACGATTTTGATTGTGCATGACTTGTATCGGTAACCCGATTTCACACACTTCAGTGAGATCTTTGAGCCTTTTCATATTCATTTATATTCACTGTTTTTCGTTTGTTGTGTGTTTACCGACATGATTTGTTTGGTTAGAACTTGATTATCTTGATACATTTTGAGACACTAGGTTTAGACAGCACACAGAAATGATCTAAGGCATTAGGATTTAACCCTTTCTTTTGTTTAGCCTTTTCGTTTATTTATCCCTACCTGAACATTAACAACAGCTCTGGTCTGTCAAACTGATGGACACTATCATTGGGGAGATCAAGAAGGGGAAGAAACTGACAAGGCACTGATGGCAGACATTGAAGAGAAATAAAAATGTGTAATGATTGAACCAGCTGAGGATCTCACCGCTGTACCAGCTGAGGTAATGTCTAGACTTTACAATGCTAAATCTTTTTTAAATAAAATTCAAAAATATAGATTCATCAACCAGGCCTTGGTCGATGAACGAGATCACATAAAGGTGATGTATGATTTTGTGGCTAAAAATGAGAAACTTTACTTAAAGAAAAATTGATGATATTTCTAGAGGGAATCGATCTTTGATTGTACAACTTACTACACAAAAGAATAATAATCAAATTTTAACTGAAAGACTTCAAAAGGCTGAAAAGGCAAATTTTCAAGCACCGATTAACAACCTTCGCCGTTGTTTTCTCCTTCACTCCTTCATTCACAACCGACCGATCCACAGTCAGATCTGTCGATACATCGCGAGACGATGACCTCGCCGGAGACCTCAAGGATCCAGATCTAGGCCGAGGACGTTGCGTAGCGGTGGCTGAACCGGAGGTTGTGGTGGCGTTGAAGCACTCCGGATTTCCAACAACGCCGCAGTTGTTTACGCAGAGTCAAGGTTTCCGATACAACTTTGAATTCCGTTTCTTCTTTCTCTGTCCTCTGAGCCATCTTCAAACGAAACTTTTTAAAAACCTGTAAATTCACAGAAATCTGAACAACAAAAATAGCAGGTGAAAAAAAATTTGTGCGTGCATTGTAGCAACCGCCGAAGATGCCCAATAAGAAGAAGGGAAAAATGTTACCTTTTAAATTAGTTAGATAATAATAAAATAATTAATTATAAAAGAATTAAACATGTGATGCCACTTTTTGCAAGTGCTTTAAGCATTTGTAAGTTGTGGATAAAGTCTTAGCATTTTAGGTTTTGTAAGTAATGGAATAATCACAAAAAACCAAAAAACTCGTGCTACAAAAAATGTAGAAGTGCATAGGCAAGGTCTCGAACCCACGACCTACTTTATAGCGGCCTGGATTTAGTTTGTTAATCTTCCTTAACGAACATATAAAACTAGTGTTAAACTTGTGCGCATTAAAACACAAAAAAAATAATTAATGTTCTCAAAACTTTATAATATAAAACCAAAACCTTTATGTCAAAAATAGTTATAAATAATAAAAGAATAAAAAAAAAAAAAAATTTAAAAAAGACAACCCGTGCACTACTATTAACCCCTCGAAAAAAATTAACATCTCGAAAAAATTTAACGTCGAACTTTGAAAAGTTAAAGCTAAAAAATAAATAAAAAGACTTAAATTATTAAGGAAAAGAATAAAAAATATTATTGAGGAAAAAAATTTTAAAAAAAGGAAAAAATTAAAAGTAAAAACCTAAAAAAAAATACATGTGCGCTGTGGTGGGGTGCGCGTAGCGACGGGTCGGTTCTCTAAAAAACATAATATTTTAAAAGTTATTATCCAAAATTTAAAACAAAAATTTAAAAATATATATATTTAAAGAAATTTTAAATTAAAAAAAATGACTTCAGCAGGTGCTGTGCTGATGCCATCGTCGAACCGAAAAATGTCCACGCCATCTGGTTCACAGGCGCGCCCCTTAGCTAACCCAGCCAAGTGCACTTGTTGGTTATTCATGGGTTTAAGTATTTTTTATACTATTAAAAAAGTTGGAAAACAAAAACAAAACACTGTTTTGAGACGTGGCCAAATCAGAATATGACACGTGCCTGGTACTATAGATGCCGACCAAACTTTATTATATATATAGTAATAATTGTTACACGCGAAAATTCTTATTAGAAGAGTTACTATATATTCTTTCTAAATTGTTAATAATAGAATATTCCTTTCGTTGCATCACTTGTTCATAAATCGTTAAAATCTAGTGAAATATTTAAGAGTTAGCCTATACGTCCCCACTCTTACTTGTCATACGCCACTAAAAAAATTAAGTTAAAACCTGTCATATTCCTCCACCAGAAAATTCATTATTTTTAAAAAGTCATTTTTAAGATTAAAATCATAATCTATAAAAATAATTAAAAACATATTTTAAATAGAATAAAAAAACGTTAAAAAGTCAAAAGAAACGTTTTTGAAGAAAAAAAAATCTGTAGAATAATTAAAACGCTTTTTAAAAATACACAAAAATGTTTTTTTAAGAAGAAAAAAAACTTTAAATATTAACTATATGTAACACCCAAAAATTCGAACCAATTTAAAATTTTTATATATGACGCGAAAGCGGTCCCAATTACAAAATTTAATATATCCACACGTTTTAGTTTTACAAAGATAAATTTAACTACATCATTTTCCACAATGGTAGTTTAATCAGAAGTTACAACCACAAGTTATCCACAACTTGTAACGACTCCGAATAAATTGTAAAACATCAAAATCCAATTTTGAGAATCCAATATTCACCTTAGGCGAGACCCGAGAACACCATAGAGATTTTCCTACATTCAAAACAACAATTTAAATATGGTTAGTAAAGATAAGTAGTCTTAGGGACCTCTCCACAAGTCCCACAACGATTGCCAAGTCCGTAGACTCCCCCCTTTTCATGGTAAAACCTAAGAAAAATCATTTTTAAAAATATAAATTTCTGTCATGGTAGTGTTCAGATGAACACTGATGAACACTAACACTACCATGTTCCCTTGAACTTTAAACACAACTGTGTTCAGATGAACACAACCGTGTTCATATTCAGCTCTAAAAAAGAAACAAGGTTGCTGTCATTACTGTGTTCAGATGAACACAACTATGTTCCCTTGTAGCACCTTCCATTCTCATCATTTTTATAATTTTTTTTTTGTATATAACAAGTATCTATCGTGTATTTACTTGTTTTTCGACCACATATTATCTATCACATTAACTAACATTTATTTGTTAGTTTATCCACCCCCAATACGAGCACACTTCATTCCGACCCGTTTGCATCTTTGTGCAATACGACACCAATATAACATGTATGACAACAACACACACACAAACACACATGTTTACTCCCACCCATTTATCAACTTTTAGTTGGCTTACAACGTCTTGGTACGAGAACCACAACACGTTTTACCTGTACTTGGAGTATTTGACTCCAAGTCCACCATTTGAAGTATTCCACACTTCTTATTGGGTTTACGACCTCTTGGTGCGAGTACCACAACTCGTCTTACCCGTACTTGGAGTATTTGACTCCAAGTCCACCCTTTGAAGTATTCCACACTTCTTATTGGGTTTACGACCTCTTGGTGCGAGTACCACAACTTGTCTAACCCGTACTTGGAGTATTTGACTCCAAGTCCACCATTTGAAGTATTCCACACTTCTTATACACCATTTCACCAAATTATCACATTTTGTTGACTTTATACAACATAGTCAACTACATCAATTTAAACCACATTATGCATACAAGTTTGACTTTTACCACATAAGTCTTTACACCAAATTTTAAACCATCATGTGCATACTACCTTAACTTTTACCACATAAGTCATTACACCAAATTCAAACCACATTATGCACACAAATTTGACTTTTACCACACAAGTCAAATTATACCAAATTCACCACATTTACATATTGGTTTGACTATTTACCACATAAGTCAAATTACACATATTTACCACATTTGCACAATCAAGTTTGACTATTAACCACATAGTCTAATTATACCAATTTCAACATAATAGTTTGACCTTACACATCTAAAGTCAAATTACACCAAGTTTACCATTATCCACAATGGTTTGACTTATACCACATTAAGTTAATTTATATAAATTTTATCATTATCCACAATGGTTTGATTTATACCACACTAAGTCAATTTACAACAAATCACCACATTTAGTTTAACTATATTCCACATATTTTAATTATACCACTTTTACTAAGTGTCATTCATTAGTTTGACTAATTTCCTCATTATGTCAACTACAACAATCCTACCACATTCATACTTTACTTTGACCATTTACCACATAAGTCAAAATCGACATACAACACATAAACAGAATTAACAACACATCTATTTACATGTACTACTACTTATCTACTACTAAGTAAGTGCAAAACACTTACCTTTGCCAATGAAGATTCCATTCGGTCTTCAAGCTAACATCTTTAACGCCTTGATCACCTAAACATTCCACATGTTTTAGTAATCTAGATTACCATAATACATACACTAATTAGAGTTTAACACCCACCCAAGATCTTATAATCTTCACTATCATCTAGACTTAGTTTATTAAGCTTCACACAAGCTTTTATCCATCTAAGTCAATTCCACCCATTTTGACCCGTTAAAGAATCACCCAACACTTTAATTTCATAAATCACCCATTATGAATGTGTTTTCTACTTGGTCTAGTGTTCATGGACATGCCACAACACTCATACGCCATTTAAACACCACCCAAAACTCCCTTAACCCAAATGACCCATAAGGATTCACCCAAGTTACACCAAAACTCCAATTTTACAAATCACCATAAAAATTGGGGCTTTATGGTTAATTATGTGTCTAATAACTCTCTAGAAACTTACCCAACCTCAATTCAACATTCAAACATCTCCAAATCAAAAACCCCTAATTTGACCTCAAGAACCCTAATTTTTTAATCATCAAATTGGATGATAAAACCAAGTAATTCTTGATTCTCCAACATTAGCAATGCTAGATTAAGGTTTATAATCAACATTCAATCCAAATCACCACACCAATTAACCTAATTTAGGTTTTCTACCAAAACCCACCAAGAACACTAAAATAGAGATTTAGATGAAGAAGATGAAGCTTACTTGATGTTTGGAAGAAGATGAACACTTCAAAATCATCCACATTCCTCATGTAAATCATCAATTTCTCGATATCAGCTCTATCCTCTTCTCCCCCATGTCAAAAATGCAAGAACACACACACAATGTGTGTGTTCTGCGACATTCACTCCATCAAGTAAATTAGCTTTAGCTGATTTAGACAATTAGTCCCTGTAGTTTGAAAGTTGACTCCTTGCTCCCAAACATAATAAAAACTCACTTTTGCAATAAACCTCCAACTTCCATTATTATATATTCACACCCTTCAAATAATATTAAAACATATTATTTGATAAAACCGAAAATTGGTTCGTTACAAATCACACCCCTAGTTTTGGGTTTCGTCCCCGAAACTCGATCCACCAAAGATTAGGGTAACAATCGAATATCTATCGACAGATTCCTGAGTTTCTTCCACCCCTTATCTGATGATCCCTCTGAACCAACACTTGGTTAATTCGCTTATACCACAAGCGTTTCACCTAGATACTTAAGGTAGCTACCGGTTCCTTTAGAAGAAACATCCATCATCTATTACCTCAATACCACTATGAGAAGCAACATCCACTTCTCTCGCCATACATTCTTGTAGATGAGCCACGAGGAATGTATCATGGAGTCTACACGATCCCCCGAGTAACTCCCAACGGCATACCACTTAATAACTAAATTGAAGTCTGAACGGTCCAACAAAACGGGGACTTGGCCTCCCATGTTTCCGAACCCGATACATCCCCTTTATAAGGGAAACTTTTATATCACCAAAGTTCCCTATTTGAATTTCAATAAACCTCCTCCATAAATCCACTTACGGTTTTCTATCCACCTTGAGTGGATTTATCAATCACACTCAATAAACAAGATCTTTCGAGTTAAGTCTTGAATCATACCATAATTCTTAGTCTCACGACATTCAATACCACCTAACCAAACGGTATTCAACATCGTTCACCATTTAGTAATTTCAATTATTGGCATATGAATACTCAAATGGTAGATAAGATGACACCATCTTTCAACCAATGGTAAATAATCACCCGATTTCCTCCAAATCGAAGAAGAAACTAACAGCTCAATCTGACTCAATAGGTACAGATGTACCATGTCGCATCACACACTTCTTGAACCAAAGTTCTCCGACCACTCCGAAGAGTAGGTTCACTTTTGGTATTCGGCCTTAACCCTAGGCAAGTGAGACACTCATAACCACACACTAGATTGTGCCTCTTTTCATCCGCAGCCACCAAAAGTTAAACTCCAAAATAACCATACAATAACCCACGAGACTTTTAAGTCTCGGTCATCACCCATGAAGTACAAGGACTTCAAGATCACCGATGAAGTTCGAGGACTTCAATTCAAACTTCTAACGCTCGTCCGCGTATAGATTCACCACTTCCCTATCCAAATTCTCCAATTTGAAGTTCGAAGACTTCATTTTCAATCACCGATTGTGAAGTTTTAAGACTTCAAACGCCACTATGAATTTCTAGAACTCCAACACCATATACCCCTTGATTACTTCAATTATTGTCGGGTCAGCATATAAGTTTTTAGAATTCACCGCCTTATCCAAAAGTAGATTTCCACCAAAAGCCAAAATGGCACACCAAATCATTCCGAAGAAAGGCCTCTCCTTTCAGGGAATTTCAAAAAACTCACGAAGATAATGAGTTTGAACGACTTTCTTTGAAGATAAAAATGACTATCATCGAATAAACGACTATTGTATTAGCATACATGGGTCTACACACCTTTCACATTGATCCACATGAACCGTGTAACTTCTAATAAGCCACAAAGTTACACCCACAATCCCATAGTATGTATAACGGAAAAGATACCATTAATGTGATAACATCCTCCTCTACCTTCAATGTTGAACTAGGACTTACCCACCTATTCGAACCCGAGAAATATACGTACACATTCTACCATTCTTCTTTTCCTCAAGAGAACGGTTACACCCAAGAAGTGGCATTCGGGTATAGAACCCTTATGAACTTCTTCACGACTGGAACATCAAGTATTCCATTGCCCCGGTTGGTGTCAATGGCATAAGCCAGGCATACACTAATTCATGCGCCACGTGTTTCACCGTCTCTAAGCTAGAACGGGTTGACACATAACCCTTTAATCATAAATGACATTGATATGGTTACTAAGTAACCACACAATTTCCACTACAATCGTAGGACTCCATTCCAAGTGATTGTTTCACCCGCATCTTTCAATTATTAAATCATATATTGTCAACATTATGAAATCCACAATGTGGATCACTTCCGAATCCACCGATTCACATATAATCTCATCCAACAAATATACCAAAAGACTTCAGCCTCGTCTATGGTAGTTAGATAAATTTTGGCTCGACAGCCTTAAAATTTCTATTTTCTTTCCCTTTCATTTGTGTGCTTTAAACTCTGAACATTCACTACGAATATGTCCCGGTTTGTAACCACCGCGTCACCCATTAATAGGACTAGAACACTATGGCATAGTGTGTCCCATCATTCCACTTGTGTAACTTCTACACATATGGCAACAAGTATTGCCTCCCAAAAGGGATTTCTAGCTCGGCTAGAATATTTGGCTTTCTTGAAGCCACCACAAATTCCTCTTCACACCCAACTAGCTTCCCAAGTTTGATCTCCTTGCATCATAAAATAATCAACTCCACATGAGTTGTACACCACGAAGGAGAATCCACTCTAAAAGTCAACCGATAGCATCGAGAAAGCCGATCCATCTTCATTTTTTCTGATATTCCAAGGTTTGGGCAAGACCACACATAGTCTTACAACATGACCATAACCTTTGATAATCTCACCCTGTCTAACGCACGTGAAGAAACTCCCAGTTGCAACATCCACAACGGCTTGTGGACAAAACTAACTCAAGAACGTCTCTTGAGTTCACCATGATGCATTACCTTCACGCTTTTAGATCTTTCCCCTTACGAAGAACTCCCAACTTATTATCCGTAATTTTTTGGAGTCAACTCTCCACGAGTAATACTCCATCTGCCCATAACAATGGATTGCTTCAAGCCAATACCATAATAGTGATGTATCGTTTGTTAACCAACGAACAAACTCCTACTATTTTACTCATTTGGCTCGTACACCACGAACCCCTTGTGAAGACAAGGTTTTCTTCCTCCACGTATTCGACTACGTTTGATCATCCCGCCCTTAAGGCTTCATACGGTTCTTCAAAGTACCGCCTCAATGAGCTCCTATCTTCCTTGAAGGAAAATTGACACGACATCATAGAAAGCTTTAGCCATCCTCCACTAGGATGTTGCTTTCCATTTCTCCGGACTAAACCCAAGCTCGTCCCCATCCTCGAGGTGATACACCCATAGACTCTTTCATACGATTGGTAATATTACACAACAGCGAAAACTAAAGTAAAGACTTCTACATATTGAACACCATTACAAATACTAAAATAAACTTATATATTATCCTAGAACCATGTATAGGTCAAAAACCGTCTTGAGGTTTGACGATCATACTCCTTCGGCTTCTAGGATTTAATCCAAATGGCTAACCTATTCCAACCATGCCATAGCTATGTGCTGTCAACACAAAGGTTGGTGAGTTCACAGGTTTTGATTGTTGCAATGTAAAGTGGTTTTCCTTGAAACCATTGTTAATGTGCACACGGTCATAATATAAAAACCGTTTTGCTTGAAAACATCCATA
The DNA here is from genome assembly GCA_023525975.1 of Smallanthus sonchifolius. NCBI lineage: Eukaryota > Viridiplantae > Streptophyta > Magnoliopsida > Asterales > Asteraceae > Smallanthus > Smallanthus sonchifolius. Next base: position 52,892,321 of record CM042033.1, on the reverse strand, counting down.
AAGTGTACATGACTGTATAGTAAAACCGTTTTCCTCGAAAACATGTGATGAGTTCATAGTCATAAATGAATATCTTTCCCAATGAAAACCAGTGATGACTTTATAGTCATAAAATGAGTAGTTCTCCCAATGAAAATGAGTGATGACTTCATACTCATAAAATGAGTAGTTTTCCCACTAAAAACATGTAATGAAACCAAGTTGTTCACAATTAGTTCCAAGTGTATATGATAAACAGAACAAGTAATGTTGACCCATTTGTAGACTAGCTAGGAATACAAATAATATGTTCATACATGAGGCATAACCAAACCATGACTCGGTGAACGCCCCTCCCTCGCTCCTCACGAGTATGTGTTAAGACAATATGCGGCCATTCGACCCTCCAAGTCGTCGGTTAGCGCCACTAACCATGACCGGGGGCCTCACCCCCAATAGTACTATTCATAGAATCCTAGGCTATCCATAGCTAATGGTTATTAAATGTGTTGTTGTTACAGGGGACTTTACGGGCCCTAAATGTGTTCACTCATGCAAACATAAAGGTCGGGTCTTGTTCTCTTGTTAACATATGTAAATGTTCGTATGTATGTGTTATGTTCTCCAAACATATCAAGTAAATATGTTTCGTGTTTTCAAACAAAGATGTTTCATGTTTTCAAATGTGTTAAGTAAGTATGTTTCTCCCCCGATGTTTCTTTAAACATTTAAAGGTAAAGAGGGGCCGTGAACTCACCTGGTGATGTGTCCGGAACACTAATGTCATTTTTTATGGCAATGGAAACTAATGTCCACATGATAATCATGGGTTGCGTCCTATTGGAGTCCTACGATACCTGTAGGCACTTAATGAGTTTTATAGACTAATCCTAATAATGTAAGGCGAGTCTAAACTAGTATTGAGTTATCACGTGTGCAGTTGAGCTTGACTGATTCGTTAAAGTGTAAAGAATGAGTTGTAGTTATACTTTAAGGGTATTGATTTGTCTTTGTGTATATGGATACGCATAATAGAAATACTTGTACACATTTATTTATGTTAAAACATAATCATAGTTTAACTAGTCTTAGGAAGATACATAATATACGTCTTGCCCCGCACAATAGTACTAAATGTATTCGGACGCTTACGAATGTGTTTATATATATATATATATATATTTTTCAAAAACTAACAATATATTATACGAGTATTCCATTTTGAAATAAACGTTTGAGTTTATATAAAATATACATTTGTATATGAATACGATTATACGTATATTTGACAAAACATTTGTTCAAATTATAAAGATTTAGGTCTTCATATATATATTCGAAACGTATTCGCTTAAGTTTCCAAATGTTCGAGTCATAAATTCAAAGGTCTTACGAGATATATATACATATATAATTGAGCGTGAATGTACATGTATTTATTTTCGAATCTAAACATCGTGTCATATAATAATCGTTTGGTTCTCATATACCATGTGAATATTTCTATATGAATATGTATAAACTGTTTTATACCGCCAATATCATACGTATCCTTGTATACATTCATATAAATCTAAATGAAGCACCCAACGTATAAGTTTTATACAATATGTATTTGTTATTCAAAAAAATGTCAAATCACGTATATTCGTATTAAGCTAATACCATCAACGATTTTTGTGTTACAAATGTAATATAAATATTTATACGTTCACGAGTAATATTATATACTTGTACACATCATTTGTTAATCGTATTCAACGTAATCTTAACCGCATGCACGTTTATGTTCGCGTAACTAAATATAATTTCTAATGCGTGTTTTATACCTTTCGGGAGCCCTGTTCATGAACCGACACGTCCTAAACCTCACGTTTCATGAATAGGCCATGTTTGACATTCGTTGACCAGAGTTTGACTGAGTTTGACCAGATTTGACAATGTTTTACCAGGGCTCGGGATGTCGTATCCTGTCCAAAAATCACATATTTATACTCGGGAATGAAACCAGGCAACCAAACGTCACTAGATCTAGTCGAAAAATAACCAACCACGAACGGTTAACTTAAAGTTTCAAAACAAACCTCGAGATTGTAGATCGGGACACTTAAACATCAAACTAAACAAGATCGGTTGTTAGATGTCCACCGAGACTTCACCGACAGCTTAAACATCAAACAAATCAATGCAAGCGTGTAGATCTAACCCGAAATGACATGATTTGAGCAAGGAACTCACCGGAATAATCGGTGTTTGCCGGATAATATTCCAATACGTGGGACTAACCTTGGGTGGCATAGACCCGGTCGAGAGATGAGCACGTAAGTTCAGATCTACGGGTTAAGAAGACGCCGGAACCTCTTTGTCAGAAAAACTGGGTAGCCGGAAGTGCTTCTGCCATCGGCAGCTCGTCTGGACCTCACCACCCCAAACCGCCACTGCCGTTTCGTGGTCGGAATTTGTCGAAATCATGCCAAACAGAAACTTTAAAATCATACAATGAGAGGACAAGATGTGGGCTTACCGGATCACACTTGTACCTCGTCGGAGAATCGTTCTCTGCTAGAAAATTCTTTCGTCCGGATCTGGACAGATCTAGAACACTCAAGCGTAGATCCATGGTTCTTACCCTCACCGGAGTCAGAGGTAAACCAAGAACGTTTCTTTTTCTCCGGAAAGCACGAAAACGGTGATGGAGTTGGTTGTCGTTGACGGCTAACCACCACGTCGCCGTCGTCATCATGACTTGAACATCCTTATCACGACGTCTCTCTCTCCCATGCGCCTGCTGCTCCACCGACGGCCTGCCACCTTACACCGCCACCACTGTCGTCTTCCCGTTTTTCAGACCAACCTCCGTCGTCCCTCCGATTTTTCCCTGTTGCCATCCGTGGTGTCGCCGTGGTGGTCCGCCGGAGCCGCCATCAACTCCCCCTCTCTCTCTCTCTCTAAAGCTCTTTGAGAGCGTTTGTGTGTGTTTGGGTGAAGCTGAAATGAGGAAATGAGGAGTGGAAGGGAGGATAAGTAGCTTTTATACTTAGGGTTTTGAGTGGTTGAAAGAGTAGACGGACACTGTGTATTAAACTGCAACATTATCGCGTTCTCTCATTCCCGTTAATTATTTTTCGTACACACTACTAAAATAAATATTTAAGAAATTTATTTCGTTATAGCTCATTACTAAATAGTATCCTGGGTGATATGAATTACCATGTGTATCTGAATTCATTTGTTAGATTTATCGTTTCACATTTCGATTATTAATATTATTTTGCTAATAATATTATAATATGTATACTATAATACTTTCCGTACCAATTTACTGGTTGATAGCATTTATACTATTAAGGTTGTTTGTTTCCGCATTCTAACGCGGTTTAACGTTTCCGTACGCGTACTCCGAGTATAATTATCTGAATAGGTTTCTTAGACAATTATTAATAATTAATATTAATAGTTTGTTATCATAAGTAATCGTTCTTGCCGAATATCCGATATCGAACTGATGTCTGACGCGTTACACGTTTCAAAATGCTGAACCGTGTACGTACTTTTATCGTTTCGTAAGTTCTTAGAATTATGTAACAGTTTGTTAAAAGGAATCGAGTGATTAGTTTGATATTAGGGTTACGTAATTGGGCCTTAAATGGACTTGAATCCTTATTGGGCCTTATTGGTCTAGTTGGGCTTAGCCCAACAATTAGATTTTAGATTCTGAAATTTTTACAGGTGTCACATAAAAAGAAGCAAGCGGTGGTTGAAAACGCTGCTGAGATTACTGCATCCCGAAAAGAACTTCAGAAAATGATCAAGGAAGGAATCAAGAATTCTCTTCCAATGATCTTTACTGAAATGGAAAAGAGGCAGGCCGGTAAATTATCTGCTTAGCCATCAATTAAAAAATATGTACATTCTCAACCTATAACTCAACATACTCAAACCATTACTCAATCCAAACCCGCTACTCTCAAACCTGAGGGTTCTGCTACCCATCAAACCAAGAAAACAGAGAGGGAAGAATTCTACCATAACTCCTCAGAAGAAGAAGGAATGGGGAATAATTATGGTCATCTAGAAAAAAAGAGAAAGATTGTTGGCTGTACGTATAAGATGTTCCAAGACTGTAAGCCGTACAACTTTTCTGGAAGAGAAGGAAGAATAGCCACTTTAAGGTAGATCAAAAAGACTGAATCTGTGCTTGCTATAAGCAAGTGTGCTGAAGAAGATAAAGTTCTTTATGCTTCCAATCTGTTTAAAGATCAAGCTTTAGAATGGTGGAATAACATCATTGCAGCCAAAGGAAGAGACACAGCCACTGCCATGGGCTGTAGTGCCTTCAAGGCAAGGGTAGAGAAGAAATATGTTCCTCAGAATGAAAGGGAATAGATCGAAGGATTATTTCTAAGCCTGAAGATGGTTGGAAGCAACCATCAGGAGTATTCGACTAAACTCCTCGAGTATGCTCGAATAGTTCCTCATCTTGCTACCCTAGAGTCTATTATAATAAAAAGATATTTAGGGTTTGATCGAAGAAATCCGTGAGATGGTCAAGGTAGCAAAATGTGAAACCCTTGACGATGCTATGGATCTGGGTGCCTTTCTAACCGATAGCTTAATTAGAAATCAAGAGGATGGGTGAAAGAAGAAGGAAACACCTGGGCAAGGCCCAAGTGGTTCTAAGAAGCCAGGATCAGGCTTCAATTCCAGAAATAACAACTCCTCCATTCTTGAATATCCAAAGTGCAAGAGAAGGCACTTGGGACAAAGTAAATCTGGACTTTATTGCAGTTTCTGCAAAATGTCTGGACATAAAACGGAGGATTGTTATAAGAAGAAACCTATCACCTGCTATGAATGTGGTGAGGCTGGCCACATCAAAAGTTTTTGTCCCAGACAGAAGAAACCTGAAGGGACAGGTCTTAAGCCTGCTGATGGAGTAAAGAAGAATGTACGAGCATTCGTTCTTAAAACTCATGATGCAGCAAGTATGTCTGACGTCATTACGGGTATATTTCTTGTCAATGATATTTATGCTCGAGTTTTATTTGTCTCTGGTGCAAACCAAAGTTTTATAAATCATATATTCTGTAAACTGTTAAATAAAACTCTAGCTAAATTAGAGAAGAAATATATGGTAGAAACTGCCAACGGAGACCTAATCCAAATCTCTGAAATCCTAAGCAACTGTAATATCACACTATCAGAACATGTTTTTCCTACACAACTGTTGCCAATGACTTTGGCAGGTTTTGACATTGTTCTAGGAATGAACTGGTTGGCCTCTAACCATGCCCATATCCTGTGCGATAACAAAGCTATAGAGCTTTGTTTGCTGCAAGGCAACATTGTCACTATAAATGGTGATAAATTATCCAACTCTGTTGGAATAATTTCTATGTTGAAAGCCACAAAATATTTACGAAAATGATGCTTAACATACCTTGTATCTGTAACTACCGACAATAAAAAAAAGTTTGGTTGTGGCCGAATTTCCTGATGTTTTTCCCGATTAACTGCATGGAATTCCACCCGAAAAAGAAGTGGAGTTCAGAATTAATCTCGTATCTGGCATATGATTTGCTCCCACTAACATTTGAATAAGGCATTTGTGCTCTATTTTTGGAATTTTGGAGGGAGCGGGCCTTATATTGGGGATCTTGGAACAACGGATCAATTAGCGTGACCCAATCATTTGGAGCGACTGACGAATGGGGATGTTTTTAAGCTTCTTCAACATTATCATAACCACCAAAAAATTTTAAAATGCCTGTTCAAAGTGTTTTTCCTATCATGGTACCGTCGGGCACAATCCTCGTTAATGCCCATTCTTATCCCATTCCATTGGTGTCTTGCTTTCCAACTATCAAGATCAAAGAAATGCTGCAAAAAACAAATAATTAGAAAACATCTAATAGTTATGAAATTAAAATACAAATAAAACATTACATTTTATACTTACATGAAGTGTGCGATATGCAGCAAGTTTATCGCTCTCGGGAACATCATCCAACTTGGATAATGTGATAGAACCCTCTCATTAGTGGTGGTGATTTGTGTTAGGACATAGTTTGTGTTGACAAAAGCTTGTAATAGTTAGATCTTATGTCTTTAAGTTTTTTGTTATGCAAAAGTTACTAAGTGTTTATTCAAGTTTACCTAGAGGCGAACTTGTTAAGTTCGCCTGGTCTAACAGAGGCGAACTTAATAAGTTCGCTTAAGTCTATCTGAGGCGAACTTGTTAAGTTCGCTTAGTCTGTTAGAGGCGAACTTAATAAGTTCGCTTATAGCAGGTCAGATGGTTATATATATGTGTGTTTACAGAGTCAGTCGAGACCGTGAAACAGAACAGAGAATTATCTGATTGAGTCTGTAAACTCTACTATGATTTGGAATACAATTGAGAATGTTATTTACGTGATTGTTTGCATTGTCTTTTATGCATATAAACGTTGATTCGTTGGATTCCGCACTCCGAGTTAACGTCACGTCTTATCACGAGATCGATCCGTAGAAGCGCCATGAGGACCTACAAGTGGCATCAGAGCCTATGCTCGTGATTCTTGTTGATTCTAGACGGTTTTATATGCAAATTCACATGAAATTCGTAATTTTTTGAGTTTTTCATTTTCATGGAGTTTTCAAGACTGATTCAGATTTGATTTGGTGTTTTTGAAGAGGATTTTGACGAAATTGATCCGATAGAAAGCTTCTAATTGACAAATTACACAATACTACGGTCCAATTTTGATTAATTCCTTCAAATCAGTGATTAATGATTATTTCAGTATATCTCTGGTTCGCGATAGTGGTCTGAAGTGTTCTTGATCTTGATTCTGGTACTGCAAGCGAACTTGCTGATTTGTGTGCAGGCGAACTTGTCAAGTTCGCTTCTCACAGGATTAAGCAAACTTATTTTTAAGCGAACTTAAGCAGATTTCAAGTTTCTGGTTTAAACGAACTTATTAAGTTCACCTCTGTTAGACCAGGCGAACTTAACAAGTTCTCCTCTAGGTAAACTTGAATAAACACTTAGTGACTTTTACATAACAAAAACATAAAGACATAAGATCTAACTATTACAAGCTTTTGTTAATACAAACTATGTCCTAACAGACTCCCCCTTGACAATAGCTTGATCTTCAGTCTTCAGTCTTCATGATGAGCTTTTCCAGTTATCCGGTAGTCTGCTGCCAGCATGCACTCCATATCTTCTGCATATCTCCAAAACTCTCTTGTACTGTAATCCTTGTTCTTTCCATTCATCAGTGAACATTATTTCATTCTTTTGCAACATCCTCTGATCTTTCTTTGAGAAATTTATAAGATTCATTGCATCATAGAAACATACAATGACCTTATTGTCTTTATCTTCAATCCTTGCTTCACCAGTATTAACATCGACATACCACCATTTCATATTCCCAAGAAAGTCTTGAGGAATCTTCTTCAACGGTATCTTGTGTACAGCATGTACTAGTTTATCCTTGTAATTCCAGGTCACCTTCCCAGTCTTTTGATCTATGTTCTTCACTCTCTTTCCTTTTTGTGGTTTCAGTCGTTCATACTTTCCTGAACTACCTTCTCTCTTGATCAAGTTTGCTATCACATCAGCCAAATCATTCTTCGATCTATTAATAAGAGGCTTTGAAGCTAGACCATTCATTTCATACCTTGGTAAGGTATTGAAATACTTGATCCTCGGCTTTAAGTATTGAACACCGTCAGATCTTTTAATTGCAAATAATTTTTTATCACCATCATAAAACCAACTTATGATCCTTCCTACACACCGCTCGTTATTCACATATTTCTCTTTCTGAGCAGGTTGTGCTGGAGACTTGGGTAGCACCTTCATCCAACTATTTACAACTTCTCTTCACTGTTCTCTTGTCATCCCTGTATTTCTATACATCATAGGTTCTTCATTAACCTTCGGAGACTCAGTGTGAGTAGTTTCAGTTTCAGCATCTTTATTGAATTGAATATTCTCATCATCAGTATCCATCTTTGAATCAGCAGTATCTTCAGGCAGTGTGACGTCTTCAACAGAGTCCATAGAATCTGTTACTCCTTTATAAGTGAATTCAGGAATAACATCATCTTGGATGAAATTATACGACACTTTAAGACCATCACAGCCTTCATAAGTAACATTATATTTATCTTTCTATATCTCTCTCTCTACTATCTCTCCTTCTTCTATTTCATTTTCAGACACTTCATCATCCATGTCATTGAATAAATCATCAATGTCATCAAGACATGCAATCTTTTCAGCTTCTTCTTGGTCAGAATCTGCAAAGAACTCCAATAATATAATTTCTTCTTCATTAGCACCAGAAGTATCTTTGATTCCTTCAAGTGATTGTGATGTCGACTCCCCCTGAACCTTTGATATAGGATTAGCGTCAGTGTATTGACGCTCACCGTCAACATTTCCAGCAGGATCATTGTCTTCATCATCACGTCTTTGAATAGACTCTGTGTGACATTTATCGTGTATCCTCAACTCCCCCTGAGCGTCAAGACGCTGAACGAGTTTAGACACCAATGCTTGCATGTCAGCTATCTGTTGAGCTTGAGTCTGAATCACCAGCTGCCGTTGTGAATCAGTAGAAACAAGAGTGTTCACTTGTGTTTATAGAGTAAGCACTTGAGATTCAAGGAAAGTAATCCTTTCAGAATCAGAAGGCTTTGACGGACCAGCTGACGATTGTGGAATCGAAGGACTTGCAGTAGGAGTAATAACTGGAGGAACAGGAGTTATCACCGGAGATGTATCTTTAGATCTTGGAGGAGTAATAATCAAGGAAGCAACAAAATTAGCATCCTCTACTCCCTGCGAAGATTGAGCAGCAGCTATTGAAGCAGACATTAGCTTTTGAGTTTTTGGATCTGGATTGAAGTCACTATAAGAATCAGTACTCTTATCAACCAAGGATCTTTTTCCAAGTACTGAACCGGAAGGAGGATCCCGAACAGACTTTCTTCTTGGTCATCTGGCTTGAGATTTAATGCGTTTTCCAGCATTAGCCAGTGGAATAGCAGCTAACCGTTCATAATGATCTGAGGAAAAATCCCTAGATTCATCAGAGTCAGTGCTTTCATTAACAGATAATATCGTATCACTTGAGCTTGAACTAGATTCATCATCAGTCACCACATTCCCTTCAGCTTCATGAATGGGCGAGTTCACAGCATCATCAACGAAATCATCCATGTTCATTCCTAGATCATGTTCATGTGCATGAACGACCTCCTCTTGAACAGGTTCATGAATAGGTATTTCAACCTCAGCTTGTGGAATTGGAACTTGTTCAGGAATAGGAATTTGTGGTTGTACGAGAACCTGAACTTGTGGAACTGGAACTTGTTGTTGTATCGGTTATTAGGGAAGTTGTTGTTGTTGTTGTGGTTGCTGTGGTTGCTGTTGTTGTTGTGGAACATTTAAACCTTGAGCTTGAGCAATTTCATCAGGATGAAACCAGTTGTCATTAGGTGGTGCAACATAATTAGGATTGATTAAGTGACCAAACAAAGGAGTATTAACCGGTATCAATGCAGCATTCTGCTATTTCACCTTCGTGCAATCAGTAAAGATACGCGTTGACATCGGAGTCAAAGTTAATCTTATAGGATGTTGTGGAAGATCCGGAATAAGATGATTTAAAATCATTTGAATAAAGCGAGGATACATCAAAAATCCTTGACCTTCAGCCCAATTAATCTGCATGACCATCTCTCGATAGAAGTAAAGTGGAAAATTGAATCGCTTATTCAACGTTAAAGCCACCATTGCAGTTTAAAGAGCCATCTTTAAACCATCGGTTCCAGCTTTACGATGAGAGATGCATTGAATAATCACATGCATGAAATATCTCCATTCATCGACTAAGCCACCTTTTCGTGCTTGTGTATCATTCTGTCTCCCACGATAACCCATTCTTTGAAAACAACCCATAATAAGAGTGCCCGGATATGATAGTGGGTCTTCAGCATTACCACCCAAATCAAGAGCAGCACGAATTGTTTCTTCAGATATGGTAATTTCAGTATTATTGACAGTGGCACGAAGAACATGAGGTTCTACGTCCGTATCCTGATGAACTGTATCCCAAAATTGCTGTATGTATACCAGACTGATGTAAGGATCAGCAGATAATGCAGTATCGAGACGCGAACGGTTCAGAAATCCGATTATTCCTTGAAAATTGACTGCCTCTGACAAGTTAGGATCTAACAATGCCACCTGATTATGCTTATATTCGACACGTCGAGCCATCTGAAAACATTCGGACAACAAAACACATTAGTAAACATAACAAACACAAACAAACAAAAAAAATTTAACAAAATTTTTTTTCTAACACTCAAAAAATCACATGTCCAAATACTCTCTGACCCCTAGGCGAACTTAATAAGTTCGCTTAGTGTTGCAAGAGGCGAACTTATTAAGTTCGTTTAGAACAAGTTCGCTTGGAACAAGTTCGCTTGGAACAAGTTCGCTTGGAACAAGTTCGCTTGGAACAAGTTCGCCTGAACCTGTGACGATTCAAATTCAAACACTGAATTTTTAAAACTCGGCAAATTTGTGATAAAATCTCGAATTAACCATTGTAAACCCAACGTCTAGCACCACTCAGTCATTAACAATGAACAATTTCAAGAATTAAATCTTGAAAATCCATAATTTTAGGGCAAACAAATACGGAATGAAAACCGGACCAAAATCCTTGATTTTCTCACAAATGAACGGACAATAATCAGTGAAATTAATGCAGTTGTGTTCGCAAATCAATTTTGAATATGATAGAACCGACAAACAACTCCAACAACACAGATTAAAAATTTCAAATTTTTTTTCAGATAAGTTTGCTTGAAAAATGAAGACGATGACTGTCAAGTTCGCTTGGCCAAGAACCTTAAACACATTAAGTTCGCTTATTTAGGCGAACTTGTTAAGTTCGCTTAACAAGCCTTCGGCGAACATGCTAAGTTCGCTTCACCATCCACAGACAAACAAATTAAGTTCGCTTCACTGTTCTTAAGCGAACTTATTAAGTTCGCTTACTGTACACAGGCGAACATAATATCTATTCACTTTTGCCTTGAACAAAATTTTACCAACTTCAACCTTTCAAGTCTGGAACTTTCGTCAGCATCATGTATCCGATCCAATCCCAAACAATTTTAATAAAAGATTAGAATTTGCATGGAAAATAAAAATCAAAATCTTTTTGAGTTTTATCTATACAAACGGAATCACATATTTTGGATTTTATCTGTACAAACAAAAACACATATTTTTGGATTTTATCTGAATAAACGGAAACACATATTTTTGAATGACCATCATGAGCAAGAAGATCATATCAGTATCCAATTAATTCATCACACATTGTAGCAATAGCAAAGGGTAACCTATAATATGAAACCATCTAACTCAGTTTTGTGCACTTTGCATCTTTTTCATCTTGAAACTCTATCAATTTGAATAATATTTGAAATGATACGCGATAAATTTCATAGTAAATAAGATCAGGTTATAAAATGCTCATTTATTCATACCGAATTTGAAATATAAAGCATGAATTCTTAAATTTGTCAATATTATATGATTTGAAACTATAAGCGTTTATTCTCCAAATTCATGTGATTTAGTACCATTTAGATGAAAAACATCGTGTACCCCACATATATGCCAAACAGAAATATAAGTTGCACTATCTTCAAGACATATACAGTTAATGTTAAGATTAGATTAATTTCCAAGATGTAATTATCTCTTTTAGCACAAGTATAAAAGCAGATCCCAAAGGATATAAGAATCATGATGATTCAGAATCAGAAGATTCTAATGGATTGACTGTATAATGAGAATCAACTAATTCAGGTATGAGGATCCAACTATTATCTGGATAAAATTCAATAGAGTCAGACTAGATGATGTATCTAACTGATCCAACGGCGAATATATGTTTCAACAGATTTTGAAAGCATATCTTAGTTCAACAACACCTTGCATGTTTTTCGGGGCATGGGCAGTGAAGTGAACTGAAATCAATTTGTGCTAAAGATATAATTCGATATTGGTCTCATGAAATTCTTTATAACCATATATTCTTTATCTGATAATGATCTTTTACACACACACCTAAGCATATAATGGATTCAAATCACAGATGTAATCATATTATATTTAAATTTCACACTAGTATTTGTTTTAAAACGCTTTTAGTCTATTGACAATTCAAGTTTCAAATTTTATACACAAATTTTAAAACAAATTATCAAGAATAGAGCATTCACAACACTATCATTTCTCATTTATGTAGACTTTGAAATTTAGATCAAATCAACTCAGTTTAATTAATCATATATCAAAGGTCTACTAAGGTCGTGTGAAATGAACTAATCACTGATGTAATATCATTTCTTCTCTAACCTCAAATGATGTCAAATTTTATATTTTTCAATTTGTTTTGACTTTTTATAAATTAAAAACTTTTTGACTAAAAATGTAAATGCAGAAATGTAATAAAGCAACAAAGAAATTAAAAACAAAATTTTCATGAAATTCTGATTTTGAAAAGCTTTTATTCGGGATTGATCATACCAATCATTTTAATTAGGAATTCAAACCTGGTACGATCAAATGCCTTGGTAAACAAATCAGCAAAATTATCTTCAGTGTGTACCTTGACCAGCTCAATCAACCTTTTCTCTGCACAATCACGAATAAAATGATATCGAATTTCGATGTGCTTAGTTTTACTGTGTTTAACAGGATTATTAGTTATGGACATAGTAGCATTAATATCAATAAGCATAGGGGTTCCTGTGAAATTCAAACCGTAATCTCTCAATTGTTGTTGTATCCACAGGATCTGTGAACAACAACTCGCAGCAGCGATATATTCTGCTCCGCATGTAGAAATGGAGACTGTGGTTTGCTTTTTGCATTGCCAGGACACAAGTCGATTTCCTAAGAACTGGAAACCACATGTTGTAGATTTCCTGTCCAAACAACAACCACCAAAATTAGAATCAGTATAAGCATTGAAATCAAATTTAGAACCATGAGGATACCATAGCCCCAAACGCTGTTTTCCTTTCAAATATCGAAAGATTCTTTTCACAGCAATTAAGTGAGATTCTTTTGGCTTTGCCTGGAATCTGGAACAGATGCACACAACAAACATTATATCTGACCTTGAAGCGGTTAAGTACATGAGGGATACAATCATAGCTCTGTAAAGTCGAAAATCCACATCTTTTCCATCCGAGTCAGAATTCAACTTATGATTGACCGGAATTGGAGTATCATATGGGGTACAGTCCTCCATCTTGAACCGGCTCAAGATGTCTTTGACATACTTGGACTGATGAATAAAGAAACCATTTTCCTTTTGATTTACATGCAAACCTAAGAAAAACGATAACTCTCCCATAGCAGACATTTCAAACTTCGACTTCATTACTCCCTCAAAATCTTTACATAACCCTTCGTTTGTTGAGCCAAAAATAATATCGTCCACATAAATCTGCACCAGTAGGTAATCTCCCCCTGATTTCTTTATGAATAAGGTCGAGTCTATCTTTCCACGAACAAAGTCATTTGCCAAAAGATGTGTGGATAAAGTTTCATACCACGCACGAGGAGCCTGATGAAGACCATATAGGGCCTTATCAAGCTTGAAAACCATATTCGGATTCAGTGGATCTTCAAACCCCGGCGGCTGACAAACATAGACTTCCTCCTTGACCTTTCCATATAAAACGCACTTTTGACGTCTAATTGAAACACCTTAAAACCTTTAAAAGAAGCAAAAGCGAGAAACAGCCTTATAGCTTCGAGCCTCGCAATCGGCGCATAAACCTTGGTGTAATCAATTCCTTCTTGTTGATTGAAGCCCTGAACAACTAATCTTTCCTTGTTGCGTACCACGACACCTCAATCGTCTTTCTTACATTTAAACACCCATTTTGTTCCTATCGGATACGCACCCTTCGGAAGATCAACAAGATTCCAAACCTTAAGTTTGTCAAATTGAGCAAGTTCTTCTTGCATAGCCTTCTATCCAATTGTTGTCATTTAAAGACATCTCAACATTCTTGGGTTCAACATGCGAAATAAAGCATGAATGTGAGCAATCATCAAGAACACCAGAATCTTTAATGCAGGTATACAAACAAGTATTGTCAACAAGAGAACGTTTTTCACTACATCCTGTAAATTTCCAATTATATTCGTCACGGGATGATCTTTGAGTTCCTTGATGGATGCAACCTCTGGAACCGGCAACACGTCAACTTGAGTAGAGTCAGATTGATAATAATAATCGTGATTAAATGGAATATCCGAGTCTAAATTTGTATGAATCTCCCCCTGAGCCTGTGTCGAAGGTAATAGATCATCACCAACAACGGATCAGCAGAAGAATCTTGAAAAATAGAATTATCCTCCTCACTCTCTGAATCTTGTGGACCTGAACAAGAAGCAACATTAGGATCGGGAGCAGAAGTAGATGGAATCGATGAATTTGGAATTACAGTTGGTAGAAATCCATTGTGCTGTGCATCCTGAAATGACTCATAGAGAACAGCAGCATCTTCAGCATAAATATTATAAGGTAAATGAAAAGACTTGAATAAGTTTTCATAATAAAATGCCCAATCCGGACCAATCGCCATTTGTGGTAAAGACCGATTTGAACAGTCAATATGGAACCATTCTTCAACTTGGCGCGTCTCTTTGTTATAAACCCTCTTGGTTGTCGAATTCGCCACATACCCCAGAAAAATCCCTTCAATAGCCTTCACACTGAATTTTGTTGGGACATCTCGAACTTTCAATAGGGTGCAAGGATTACCAAAAGGTAGTAAATAATCCAGATTCGGCTTTCGATTATTCAGCAATTCATAGCAAGTCTTGTTATGTCGCTTGACGGTCAAGACCTTGTTCAAAACGTGACACGCAGTATTCACAGCCGTTTCGACTAAAGTCATGTTCTTTCGTTCAGCGACACCGTTTTGTTGAGGAACATATGGCGTACTGAATACATGATGAATTCCCTTTTGAAGACAGAATAAGCCCATTTTGCTATTCTTAAATTCGCTGCCATTGTCACTCCTGATTCTTCTGACTTTCAGATTGAATAAATTCTCCAAACCCCGTATTAAGTATTGTACCAACTCAGTGGTTTCAGCTTTAGAAGAAAGAAACTTAACCCATGAAAATCTGGAGTAATCATCAGTTACTACCAAGCAGTACGATTTTCCACCAATGCTCCTGATACTGATAGGACCGGACAAATCCATATGCAGTAGCTCCAACGGAGTTATGATAGAATTCGTCGATTTAGATTTGTGAGATTTCTTTCTTTGCTTCCCCTTCTTGCAAGGAATAATATCATGAGGAACTGAGAATTTCATCTTCGGAATACCAAGAACCAAATCATTCCTAACAATATAGTTCATCTTCCTAAAGTTAATGTGAGCTAGCTTCCTGTGCCACAATATTGAATCAGATTCGGACGCCTTGGAGAGTAAACATGTTGGAATTGAATCCGTTGTAGTGGCGACACTCATGTCAAGGACATACGTGTCATTTCTCCTCGGAGCCTTCATAAGAATCCATTCATCAGGAATCACGAAGCCCGGTTTCAAAATATAACATTCAGCATCGTTGAAATGGAACGAAAACTTCTTGTCACAAACTTGTGATACACTTAAAAGATTGTGTTCTAGCTGCTCAACATAATTCACTTTCTAAAATTTGACTTTGTCATTCTTTAACGTACCCTGTCCAGTTATGTACCCGCCTTTATTACCCGCAAAAGCGACATAACCTCCATCAATTTGTTTAACATCATCAAGCAATCTAACATTCCCTGTCATATGTCGAGAACAACCACTATCCACATACCATGTATTATTGATAGTCCTCCTTTTTTGTCCCTACATAAACAACGAGAATCAGTTAGAAAGAGGAACCCAAGCCATCGTGGTCTTGGGTCGTCCAGTTTGATCAAAATAAACAACTTCTTGTAATTTACAATCAATCTTATCATTCACTTTTGGAACAGAAGTTTGACAATCAGACTTTTTCAAAGAAGATCCAATTTTATTATTTTGAAAAACATTATTTGATATATTATTGTCAGATTCGGATGTTTTCAAAATTTTCTTCAATTTTCAGTTTCGTCTTCTCCTTTGAGGTCTAGACAATATAACTTCCTGATGAGAATCTTTTGAAATTCCAACATTAGGAATCTCAAGCTTCTCTTTGCATACAAAAGATTTAGCATTCAATTTATCCTGTTGTTTAAATCCAGAGGATTTAACAAAAGATCGACAAGGCAAATTTTTCTCCAAAATAGAAGACGACTTTCCCTCATCTTTTCTTTTCAGAATCTTCACCACTTTTGGTTGTGAAGGAACAGTCTTCATTTTACCCTGATTTTTGTAAGGACAATTGAGCAAAATGTGACCAGCCTCGTTGCAATGAAAACTCACTCTTCTTTCTTGATAACTTCTGAAATAAGGAGTTTTCTTTGAATGTGAGGATCCATCAGAGGTATAAGATTCAGAGGAATGTCCCGAACAGTTTATCGGCTTCTTTGGAACATAAGCCTGTGTTGGCACCTTTGAAGAATACACTTTTTGATAACCTCATCTTCAGAATCAGATTCATACACCATATCCTCCCTAGTTACCGGATTCACCTTTAACACAGTCTTTGGATCTATCTCCTCTTCATGTATTATTTCAGGTTCCACCACATAATTTGCATTAAACGGTGGAGGAATAAATCCAATTCCAGCAACACGCTTAGTAGGATCAGCATTTGAGTTAAAATAATCCAAAATAACCGAAGAATTTTCAAAATTTTCCATCTTTCTATGAAGTTTGATCACTTCAGACTCTTTGTCAGATATTTCTTTATTCTTTTGAGCAACAACTTCATTACATTTTTCTATCTAAGCATAAGCCATATCCAGATGATAACCTTGCTCTATATATTTCAACCCCAGAGAATTTAAGTCTCTTTTCAAAGACTCAATTCTATCGATTCACAATTTATCATTATCTTTCAGTTTCTGATTAATAGTATGCATCGATTTCATGTCACAAATCAAGTTTGTGTTATCATCCATGACCTTTTGCAATTTATCTTTAACAGAAATGCAGTTAGAACAGTAAATATGACAAACAGAGTCTTTTACCTTAGACGGATCAGACATGTCTGCCATGAATACTTTGGCAATGGGAATATTTTCTGAATCAGCACCATCAGTAGCATTTTGAGTAAGAGCAATATCCTCCTCAGCAATACCTGATGCAGCATCAGAATCAATATTCTGCACTTGATCTAATTCTTCATCAATGCTTGGAACACTGTCACCATCACAAGAATCATCACTAGAACTTTCATCATCGTTCGACTCCTCAGGTTTTTCAGAATGAATTTCTGCTACAAAAGCCTGACTCACAGCACCCACCAAGTCTTCCAGATGAATGCCCCAGTCATAGTTTTCGTCGTTCTGAGCAACCAATGCCGATGAAGCAGATGCATGATTTGTATTACCAGATGAACCATGTGACTGATTCCTATTATGCTGAAAATTAGGTTGCTTCTTTTGAGAATCAAACTCTACCTTTGGCTTCACACATTCCTTAGAAAAGTGACCATATTCTTGACAGTTGTAACACTGAACTTTGCTTTTATCAAAACCCATGTGAGATCGACTATTTGAGCCAATATATTTTCTGCCCGTTTTCTTCAAGAAATCTTTAGCTTGACGCATCAACATGGCCATATTCCATTGGATATTCATTTCTTCCAGATCAACAGGGTCAATCTGTCTGAAATCTTCCTCTATAACCTCAGGATCATGAATTTTACGTCAAATAAAATTTTCATATGATGCCATGAATGAATAAAACATAGCAAGATAATCATCAGCAACCTTCTGATTCAAATGAGATCCAGATGAAGTAGAAGTTGTAGTCGCAGAAAATCCAGAATGGCTTGAATGACCAGAATGAATTGGAACTCCAGAACACTGATCATTTGAAGAATCTTGAGCATCACCAGAAAAGAAAGCCACTCCATTACCAGATTTACCGGTAGATTTGGCAAAATACATTGAGGGATCCTGGATATGCTCCAAGTTAGTCTCTTTCTACTTCATATTCATGTCATGCGACTGAATCTTCCCTAGAACTTCTTCAAGAGACATGGTTTTATACTTAATGTTCTCTTTGATTTAAACCGTGTACACATCAAATTTTGATGGTAAAGCCTCCAAGAATTTATCATTGATTTCTTCAGTCTCATACACCACAGAAGCACTTGCCAGTTCACTAAGAAGATGATAGAATCTTGTAGCAAAATCATCCAAGGATTCGTTTTGAAAATGTTTAAAGACCAAGAGCTGCTTCTTTAATAGCTCCTTTCTACTCTTCTTCACATCCAAACTTCCTTCACACCTTTTCTGCAATGCTTCCCAAGGTTGTTGAGAAGACTTGAACTGTTTAAAACTGTGATATATTTCCTTCGGAAGAGACATTGAAATACTAGCCATAGCTTTCTTTTCCCTGTCAAATAGTAGCTTCTCTTCAGTAGTTAACGCTGACACCGGCTTTGGAACATCATCCTGTCCAATCCAAGAATAAGTCGGATGCGTATAACCTTCCAAAATCGGAATCCACAAACTGGTATAGGTAAAAGATACAAATTGGTCGAACCGATCTTTCCAATTTGAATAATCAGCTAGATTCAACAACTTCGGAGGTTTTTGAGATGTACCGATCTCATTGTCATAATTGAACATATTCGTGACTTGAACCATATTTGCCATTTTTCCTGAAAAATTTCCAAGTGTTGAACTCCCTTTACTCTTAGGCGAAGATAATAGTTAGATCTTATGTCTTTATGTTTTTGTTATGTAAAAGTCACTAAGTGTTTATTCAAGTTTACCTAGAGGTGAACTTGTTAAGTTCGCCTGGTCTAACAGAGACGAACTTAATAAGTTCGCTTAAGTCTATCTGAGGCGAACTTGTTAAGTTTGCTTAGTCTGTTAGAGGCGAACTTAATAAGTTCGCTTATAGCAGGTTAGATGATTATATATGTGTGTTTACAGAGTCAGTCGAGACCGTGAAACAGAACAGAGAATTATCTGATTGAGTCTGTAAACTCTACTATGATTTGGAATACAATTGAGAATGTTATTTACGTGATTGTTTGCATTGTCTTTTATGTATATAAATGTTGATTCGTTGGATTCCGCACTCCGAGTTAACGTCACGTCTTATCACGAGATCGATCCGTAGAAGCGCCATGAGGACCTACAATTTGTCTTATAAATAAACCTCCATTTTCCCCAACAAATTTTTATGTTTCCCCCGAGGGATCAAGCTCAAGAGTTAGTGGCTTGCCCCCATTCCTAGTAAATTTCTCTAATAAGTTTAAATTTCTACCACGCCCACGCACTCTCTTTGGTGGTTGCGCTACATTGATAGATACATACACATTACACATATACAAATATATACATAATAAATTATGATTAAAATAATTACAAATCTATATATTCATACATAATACAACAACATATTTAAAGACAAATATTGAATATAAAGACAAGTATTTAACTAGAACAAGTAACTTACAAGACTCGCAATCGGCGGGGATGCTAGGTGAATGTCGGTGGGGATCTTGACCCCCACCGTCGCCACCATGTGATGCAGCGTAGGTCGCCATACCTTCAAAAAACATTAAAGTAAATCAGAATCATCACTAATGTACATTAAAAGTCAATCATAATTATCACTAATAAGTGTATCCATACATTAAAAGTCATTCAGAATCATCACTAATATAATGTGCGTCTTCAAGATCATCGGTGTGGTCCTTGTCTGAAGTATATGTGCCTTCATCTTCTACATCATCATCATCATCATCATCAATGAAACCTTCATCATCATCATCATCATCAATGTAACCTTCATCGTCCACAATCGGAGTGTTAAGACTTGAGTTACCACCTTCACCTAAAGCAGACACCATGGGCAAGTAGCCTAGGTCGATAAACAAGCTACTACTAAATGATTGAGTGTCATGTACGACTGGTACTTGGACAATCTGGGGGTTAAGACTTGAGTGATCACCTTCAATGCTCGAACTGACAACCAAGTTATAATCTGATGATCAAGTGTCGTGCAGTACATCTATCTCGTTAATACTGGTACTTAGATCTTCCCAAAGGTGTCGATGGTGAATGTCTTCCACAACCCTCCACTTGTCGGCGGGGTGAGAAGGATCTTCGAGATAGAATACTTGTTTAGCTTGTGTCGCTAAAATGTATTATTGATCATCATACCATTCACTACCAACATAATTTTGACGGCTGACATTGATAACAACGGTATTGTCTTTCTTAATTATCCATCCATTACCCAACGTGTTGAACCATTTACCACGGAATACTACAACTGAGTAATCACCTAAATAGTTCAACTCTATTATATCCTCAGGTTCACCATAATATGGTGTATTATCTTCTCTGAATGAAATGATACCACTATCCTGGGTGGTGCGTAGAAGGTCACGACGATGTACCACAATTCGAACACCATTAACTATCCAAGCAGTGTAAGAATATGCACTCAACGGACCATGTGTCAAAGCCCTTAGTTCATCGATATACTCAGGAGAGTTGTTTACCTTAGCACTAAGCCATCGTGAAAATTCTGTTTTTACATTTCTGTCAAGAAACTCGGATTTAAACTTCCTGTACGATGCATAGACAAGATGTTCAAATTAATTTTTTAATAAAAGCTAAAATGAAAAAAAAAATTAAAAACTTACAATAAGTAGCTTTTAATTTCATCGTAGTTGTCAATTACAAACTATCCTAATGAAATTATGGCCATTTCACAAAGTGGAGTGATTTTCTTCGACGACATTGGTCGACATTGTGATGAAAACACAGAGTACTTCCTATTTGGAATACCAGCATCTGCATTTCTTTCAGGACAATTGAATCTGGTTTGTACATCCTCAAGATACCTAGAGAAAAATGTCAATGCTTCTTCTACAACATAACCCTCCGCTACTGAGCCTCCGGGCCTGGCCTTGTTTCTGACATACGCTTTCAGCTTTTTCATTTATATTTCAAAAGGATACATCCATCTCATATATACAGGCCCACCAAGAATAGCTTCTTCAGGTAAATGAAGAACTACGTGAACCATTATGTCAAAAAACGTTGGCGGATATTTCAATTCCAAATTACATAGTATCTTGACCAAGCTATCATGTGTTTCTTTCATGTCTTGTATGTCTACTGATTGTGCATATATTTTTTTAAAGAACGTGCAAAGGTCAATGATTGTACTTTTAACATTCGCAGGTAGACCTACTCGGACCCCTATTTGTAGCAATCGTTGCATTAGGATATGATAATCATGAGACTTCAACCCAATTATATTTTAACCAACGACCTTATTTTTAAAGTTGGATCCAAAGCCATCAGGTAGTCTCACTCCTCTAATGAACTTACAAAAACGTTCTCGATCTATGGGTTTGAAAGAGTACGAGGCATGTGGTTGGCTGACCTTGTTGTTTTTCGTTGTTAGCCACAAATCTTTTCTAATGCCTAAAATTTTCAAGTCTTCTCTTGCTTTGCGTGTGCCTTTAGATTTGTCGTTCATTAGCAAAGTACCCAACAAGCTCTCACACACATTTTTCTCCACATGCATAACATCAAAATTGTGTTTTAGTTCGAGAGAAGTCCAATATTCTAGCTCGAAGAAGATACTCTGTTTGGTTCAATTCAACTCTGACTCAGCACGTTTTCGTTTCGCACCTCCATGGCTAGGATGTTTACCTGGAACACGATTAGGGAGGGTTTCTAGTTGTTCTAGTATTTATGCGTTAGTCAATCTTCTAGGAGGTTTTTTTTTCTCTTTTTCGCCATTAAACAAAGACTATCCCTCATTTTATCTCTGGAAGGTAAGAATCGTCTATGACCAACATAAGCTATCTTATTGGTTACATGACACGATGGTGTGTCTATGTTACAAGTAGAGCATGCTTTATAACCTTGACCACTCCATCCAGACAAGCTGGTACGAGCAGGATAATCATTGATAGTCCATAACAGTGCCGCACGCATCCTGAATATTGTGTTGCTTGATGCATCTCTCATTAGGGCTCCTTCTTCCCACAACATTTTCAACTCATCCACCAAGGGTTTTAGAAAAACATCAATATCATTTCTAGGTGATTTAGGGCCTGGAATTAGCAAAGTTAACATGAAAGAAGTCTATTTCATACATAACCACTGTGGTGTATTGTATGTTGTCAATACTACCGGCCACATACTGTAAGACTGACTCATGTTACCGAACGGGTTAAACCCAGCGGTAGCCAAACCTAGGCGGACGTTTCTGGATTCATCTGCAAGTTCAGGATACCTCATATTAAATTCTTGCCATTGCTTCCCATCAACCGGATGACGCATCATGCAATCCGTTGAGCGTCCAGTTTTATGCCAGGTCATATCTTTTGCCGTGAATCTTGAACTATACATTCGTGGAAGCCGAGAAGTTAAAGGAAAGTAGCGCAAAACTTTACGTGGCACTTTCTTGCCATTTGTGTTTTGGTTAACCCATCTGCTCTCCTTACAAACCGGGCAACTTTCCTTTGACTCATTCTCCTTCCAAAATAGAGCACAGTCATTGATGCAAGCATGGATAGATTGATATCCTAACCCAATCTTTCTCAACTTCTTTTTAGCTTCATAATGAGAAGCTGGAACATGATTCTCTTTAGGTGAAACTCTAAGAAACTCTAAAAGTTGGTCAAACGAAGTATCCATCCACTTGTTGATCACATTAATATGCATCAATTTCGCCAGAAAGTTTAGGGAAGACATCCAATTACAACCAGGATATAACTCGGTACGGATCTCGGCAAACAATGCATCAAATTTCGGGTCTAAACCAGCTCCAGTTCCATCTTCAGATTCATCTAAAATTTCTTCATGTGTATTCTGCTCGGCCATAACGTCATCAAGTACATCAAACATCTCATGATCTGTTGCTTGAGCCCGAGTTTTCGAAGCCCAAAGTGCATCTATCTCCGAAGCATTAGTATATTCCTCACCGTGATAAACCCAAGTGTCTTATGCTTGTAGAAACCCACGGTCATGTATGTGGACAGAAACCGAAGTCGGAAGGTGCCAATAATAGTTGGCACATCTTTTACACGGGCAATAAATCTTGCCTTCACTGCCAAGATGGTTTTTTGCGGTCTCTATAAAGTTTTGAAGACCTTTTATGAAAACCGGATCATTCCGATTTCGCAGTTTAGTCCAACTCTTATCAGTTGTCATAACGGTTTCTATTAATTGATAACATATCAGACATAATATCCAAAGGTGGTGGATCCTAACCCACTTTTTGAATATTCTATATCAAATGTATACATTTTAACGGGTTGGCTATTCAAGAATAAATCGGCATCATTTCCCCTTAACTCTCCAAGTATGCGTCTAAAACGCAAACTCGAAGAGTAGGAGAAATAACTACCATTTTATTCTTAAATAGTCAGCCCGTTAAAATGTATACATATCCTAAATTAGATAGAATATTCAAAAAGCAGTCCCAAACGGGGACAATCCAAAATTTATCTCTATTAGATAAATTTAGGACGGGTATGTTTTAATGGGTATTATAATGCAGTCACGTTTTGACCCGTTTATTTTTTTTTATTTAAAAAAAATATATATTTTATATAAAAAATTAAAATGGTTAGGTATATTATGTATTAATATTTGAAAAAATCTGTCGGGTAAAACGGGTCATGTTCGGCTCAACACGCAAATATGTGTCGTGTTCGGCTAAACACGTGAAAGAGTTGTCGTGTACGGGTTTGGTGTAGTAAAAAAGTGTTACTTAATACAAGTAATTTTTGGTGTAATAGTTAAGTGTTACCCTAATCGAGATAATCTTGAAAACCTACAAGTTAAATAATCAAATAACACAAGTTAAAAAACGAAATAAATAAATGTGAATAAATAAATAAGTACTATATACATACACATATAATAATAGTTTAATATTAATAGTTAGCTCTATTTTACCTAAAATAATATCTATTAAACTATTTATATTGAAAACTAGAGAATTTAACGACCAACTGTTCTTGTCCATATATTTGTGTATATGTACAAAGCTAAACACTACTTTATTAATTTCTTAAAAATTAAGTGATTAACAAAATAAAGAAAAAATGTATCAAGAGTCAATTAACATGAGAATTTATGGTGGGATAAGGTCTTCATCAATCATTTAAGTATTAATACCTCTAAATCCAGCTCAAATTGCTAATTTAATGGATACCTTAGACAAATCATAAATCTAGCTCAAATTGCTATATATATATTATATAAAACAAAATTTCTTTAAACTAAAATAAAATTAACAAAAACCTAATTATCACATTCTTGAAAACAATAATCAACAAAAACCTAAAAAAAATCTATAAAAACTAACAATAATTAATTTGCTTGCAAACATTAGGCAAGAAAGCATATTTGCTTTAAATGGTTTTTTATTCCAAATACAACACTTCACTTAACCATACATAGTAATACCTAATTCATGGTATTCTGTTTTTATGCAGTTTTAAGTTAGTTAGGCACAATAATTTAACATTTTAACTTTTTTTTGAAAGGAATTTATCATTTTAACTACCTTAAAACAACTATGAATTTAAGTAACATCTTGCAAGCAACTTTTCATCTCTAACTTAAATTCGATCCCACTTCTATACAATCTCAGTTTGCTAAAAATAAATAAAAATTTATTAAGCACCCAAAAATAATATCTTGTAAAACAAAATACATTATTAAACAAAAACTAAAATAAAATTAAAAAAATCCTAAAAAACCTATACATACACATATATAACTTATACACATACATACAACAAAGGAAATAAACGCAAATTAACTAACATCACGATAAATTAACTAACATGACGACATGTCGTCGGGAAACATTTAAAGATCTAAAAAATAGCCAAAAAAGAGTATATCTTATAATACGAAGAACGGACGGCTCCGGGAACAGACGACTATGACGGGGTGGCCTCTGACAGGGGTGGCTCAGCAGGGACGATGGGGGTGGTTCACAGCAGGGACGATGGGGGTGGCTCACAACAGGGACGACGGTGGTGGCTCACAGCAGGGACGACGGTGGTGAAGCTCTGACGGGGGTGGCTCACAACAGGGATGACGACTTTAGGGTTAGCAGGGTGAGAAAGAGAGTGATTAGGGTCAGTAGCGTGAGAGAGAGAGAGTGTGGAAAAGTGAATTGGGGAAGAATTAAAGCAGGAGATGTATTTTAACATTTGGAAACGTATTTACGACGACACGTCATCGTTTTAGGGTTAACCCGACAAAATAATTAGGCCGGAATAAAATAAAAAGTCAAAATTAAGAAAATAATACACCATTTGCGGCGACATGTCGTCGTAACAAGGTAATTGACTTTTCTTTTTTACAATTTTTTAATTAACTTAAATTATCGACCAAAAAAAAATTAAAAAAAAATAAAACACCCTATCTCGACGACACGTCGTCGAGACAGAGTTTTCATATAGCGCCAAAGTTTTCGTCCAGCGCCAAAGTTTCCCGCTCGAACAATACCGATGACATGTCGTCGTAAAAAAGCATGCCAGGTCAAAAAGTCAAATCTAACAATCAGCGACGACACGTCGTCATTTTAGAGTGGCTATGCCGACAACAAAATGTTGTCGGGAAAGCTTCGTCGTAACAGCATGTAATTCTTGTAGTGGGCTGTAACACCCTGATATTTTCCAAATAGTACAAGGGTTAAAAGTGTCAAACTATAAAGATCAAGGGTTAAATTATATGTTCTTCAAAGTTGAAGGACCAAAAATAAAAATTCTGAAAGTCAAAGGGGTAGCGGACGGTTAGCCAGGTCCGTAACGGTCCGCCAGCCAAAATAATCAGGCGGATCCGTTACGGGTGTGACGTGTGTAGGGCTGATGTCACCAGGACGGTAGCGGACCGCTACCTCCCTATGTAACGGTCCGTTACGGGACCAAAATCTGCCTATAAAAGGGAAACATGAGATAGTTCATTTGCACATCATAAACACACTCTCACTTTCACAAACACACACTAGAGCTCTGGTAGCTCGATTCCCGAGGTCCTGGTCCGCTCTCGAAAGTCCGATTTCTCGCAATTCGTCCGCAAACTACCGTAGATAGTGCCGAGGTATGGTTTTTGGACACCCTGAGGTTCCTTCATGTAAACCTAAGATAGGGATGTTGATTATGATAATGTCGGATATAATTTATGGTTCTATTAAGGTATTGATTATTATAGTTGATCATAAAGGAGATTTTGCTTGAGGTGAGTTCCTCTGAACTATGCTCTATAAAATGTTTTGTAAATGATTTTGATCTGAGATCCCAATACTATCCCTTCATATATCCTATAATAAGTACTTCTTATGGCCATGATTGGCAGGACTGAAGGGCGAGAACTGATGCTCTCGTATTTGGCCGGACTTGTATCCAGAAGCCAGGGAGTCGCTCGTATATATGTATGATGTAGACTCAGAATCCATGTGAGGTTACTGGGTGATGGATTGGGAGGAAATGATTATAAGACCCAGACGGGGCATTCTTGTATCATGGATACATGTTATGAAAATGCGATGTTGTTTATGAACTCACCAACATTATGCTGATCCAAAATATTTTCAAATGTTTTGAGCACAGGTGACCACAAGCTTGTAGTTGGCAATCCAGGAGATGTACAAGTGTTTTGAAATAGGGTTGACTGAGGGCAGGTTCTTATGTAACCATAAGGCATGAGTGGATGACATGATTCTTCGTGAGCTATAAGTCCAGAGTTTATGTTGTATTTATCAGTCAGTCCTTATTGTAAAACAATGTTATATATGGAATGAAATAGTTATGACTTGTAAGTCTTCCGCCGTGTGTTTTTGGTATCAACGTCACAGTAATTAGAGGGCAATCTTCTGACCGGTATGTAGTTATCTGGCAAACAAAATGTTCTGTCTAGGAAAGAACGGTGTATAAATCTTTCCTAGACCCGTCGTTCTTTCCTGGGAACATATAAGTTGGAGGCACTACTCTGGTTTGATAACTGTCCTGTGTTACGGGTGTGACAAGTTGGTATCAGAGCCACAGTTTAAGAGATTTAGATACTAATAGGAAAGATTAGAATTTAGACTTAAACTAAGAGCTCTGAGAATAGCTAGAATGCTATAGGATGTAGGTTGAGATGTTGACTATCATTATGAATATAACAGGATATGTCGAGAAAACATATATTAATTACATTCTTGGCCAAATGTATTTAATTTCTGATTTTCTGGATCATAACTAGTTATACTAATTCTGATATTTATACGTCTGTGTGTATAGGTAACAATGGTTGGAAGAGGAAGAGGTAGGGGAACAGGTCGAACCCCGGTTACAAGGAACCGTAGGCATGCTGAAAATAACACCAATACTAATAATCATCACGAAACGAATGAGAATAATAACAACACGAATGCTCATGCTGAGGAAGTAGTTATGTCTGAAGCCCAGTTCCAAGATGCTGTTGTCACACCCCGACCGACGGCGGAATCATCGGGGCGAGACATGTAGACTGTTCATGAGTACAAGGTTGACTAGATTGTAATATATATTAAATCCATTTCCATTCAAACAAACATGAAACAAGTTCGAAGTACATAATGAAATACAATTTGTCTTTGATTTAATATTAACTAGGTCCAAAGCCTATGTGTAGCATGTCTTGATCAAACGCATATGAAAGCACCTGAAACATGAATAAAATAAGGTCAACTAAAAAGTTGGTGAGTATAACACAGGTTTGTATATAGGTAGCATATAATTTGTAAACCAAATCCTTTACATAACATGATAAATAAGGCATTTATGGGGAGCAGCTATTGTGTAACCAAGTACAATCAAACCTTTGTAACTAGCATGCAAAACAAAGTGTGTTGTCGGTTTCAATCACCGCGTACCATGGGTGGGTTTGTCAGACTCAATAGATCTATCATTGAAAACCGTCGGCTTGAAAAGTTAATGATTGCACATAATCGCATACAAGAGGTTAGCACACCTAGCACTCGGGCATAAAGCTCAAATTTGCACACATGAAAGTAAATAGGATTTGTACTTTGTGTTGTTTGTGTAAATGTAATGTGAAATTTGAATAATGTTCATGTTTCACCCCAAAAGTGTAAAAGAGTAAAAGGGTTGTGAATACTCACCTGATGAGCAAACAATGAAGCAAAGCAAAATAAGTAGCAACTAGCAAAGTCCGTGAATACGTGAGCCGACCTAACCGTTCCCTATGGTAAAATAAGATACTTTACAGTCTAAAAAATGTTCGAATGTGTAAGTTGATGGTATATATGATTCACCCAATTAGACTCGACATGAATACTAGTTTATATTTCCGACAGTTTTGACATGACGACCGTTAGTGACGAGTTGTGAAAATCATATACATTTATATATACTTATATAAATAAGTTATGTATCTCAAGACGTGTCTTTAAGTTTACACAACCACCCCATGGTTGGGGTTGAAAACAAATATATAATACGGAAGGTAAAACTTTTACATCAAGATAGCCTTTAGTAATGTATTCGGGTTTTTAAGTCAACTTGTGTCGTGTTTTTAGTCATTTTATCGAACTCAATAATTTATAAAACTTTTACCACACTCAACTAAGTGTATTGACTCTATAGAAATGTATGGGTCATAATTTATAAAGGGGTTTAAGGGTTTCAAACAAAAATCATAACACAAAGATGTTAACAGCTTCGGTTTTGTCGGATAGGTCTCGGAAATCTTGATGGTTGGGGGTCAAAATGTTAGTTTTATGATAATAGGATATATGGGTTGTAATGCCAACACAAAATACTAGTTTTAGAAAAAAGAATCAAGTCATTTGAACCATTTTTGAGTGAGTTATGACCCCATGAAGTCGTCCTTAGAATTCTGTCCAAAAACTCAGATTGTACCCATTTTCTTGTATTGACCTTTTAGGGTATCAAAACTCTACCAAAAATCACGAAATCACTTGGGATGGATAGAGGATTCTTTAAACTTAATTTTTGACTCAAGAAACGTCCATTTTGGTTTAGTTTTGACTAGTATATGACCGTCCAAAGTGGACTGAAAATTCTGCCAGCACGTTCTCGTTTTGAATGGTGACTTTTCTTTTGAAATAAACACTACTTGGGTGAACTTACACACAAAACAACTTGTGTACTTAATAAAATCAAAACTTAGGATATGAACACTCACTTAAAGCAAGCAAGAAGAAGGACGGAATGGTGTAGGAAGCTCGAACTCTTGAAATCACCCTTGAAACACCTTGAAACTTCAAAGCTCTAGCTAAACTTTTTAGAGGATTGTTCTTGATTTTTGAAAGAATGAAATTGTGTGTGCATGTGTATATGTCGTATATATATAGATAAAAAGGGGTGGGATTGAGTGTTAGACTTCTTCTAATCATCACAAGTCATGGTAGATGAGATGGATTTGACACCTTGCTTGTAATCAACTTGAAATTGTATGGTTTGACATGACAACACACATGGAGAAAAGATGGAGTAGGCAAGGTGGGTGACCCCACCTTATTTTGGCCAAGAGAGGGTTAAGGGGTGGGGGGTTGGGTGTTGTCCAATCACTAGTTATCTCTCAATCGTTAGTTAGATCGGTTCTAGTTAGAATACACTAGGTAGGTGATACCGTGATATAATACTCGGTGTAGGAACTTTTAGTGATTAAAACT
Source organism: Smallanthus sonchifolius (assembly GCA_023525975.1). Lineage (NCBI taxonomy): Eukaryota > Viridiplantae > Streptophyta > Magnoliopsida > Asterales > Asteraceae > Smallanthus > Smallanthus sonchifolius. Next base: position 52,862,444 of record CM042033.1, on the reverse strand, counting down.
TTATATCTATATACCTAGATACATATATATATAATTATTAGATGAAACGATGTTTGAGTGTTTGTCATAAATAAATTTCATAATTATGACGATGTGATTTTTCGATGTCGAGTGCACTCCTGTATAAAGTCAAATTCTCGTTATTTGACCTTGGAGTGGAGTGTTGTACAAGAAATCATGATGATAGAGTTAGAGTGTGGTTTTATCCATAATATCAATCATGAGATTTATGACATTGAGTGGAGTATAAGCAAGGATATAATGATGGTGATGTGATCTTTATGTTGCTTGCATCTTTGGTCATAACCATGATGATTATGACGCTTGAGTGTTGTGTAAGCAAAGCAATCATGATGATGATGTGATTGATTTAGATGTGGTATAATACCTGAAATTTATACCCGCTTTAATATCTTTAATTATTAAAACGTTTCACTAGACTTTTACTGTCAAGTTCTTGTTAATCACCAACGACCGTACTTTGCGGGTTATCACTGTTTATTTTCCTAGTAATTCTTAAAAATTACTATTTTGATATAATTTCCTTTGTTAGATTCCTTGACTTTACTTAGTCAAAATAAAACTTTAGGAAATATATATTATGAACGTGCATTTATGTAATATGGATATTGACCTGAAATACTGGGTGTCACAGTATATATCCGAGTAAAACTTGAGTATTTGTATTGAATCATTGTATTTAATTGTAGATACGAATAGAACAAATTAGTGCACTAGAATTAGGTTTGAAAAGCGCTATATTGAATCGAAATACGGATATTAAAATCAGAAATGTTACAGCTGTGGCTAGTGAAGTAACGAAGGCACTAGGAGCAACTTTACCTGGACTGTTAGATGAAGTTATTACAAGAAGAATGGGCACTGGAACAACCGTAGGATGAACCAACAACACCGGAGGGGCAAATGGAAACACAACACTAACTCAACAACGAAAACTGAGAATCACGAAGGATGCAATTACAAATCCTTCAGAGGATGCAAACATAAGCTTTGTCGCTAAGTGCTACGATTTATGATGATGTAGCGACACAAGAAGCCAAGGATAAGGCTGACAAGGCAGTTGAGATAAAACCTGTGGAAACGAAGAGAAAAAGTGAGGAAGTAATGTATCGATTCAAACCAAGGAATTTTAAGTTCCCTATGAGAGAGGGAAATAATTCGGTGAGAAATTCTCAGGAAGTAAGATGCAATAGATGCCAGAAGCCAGGGCATATTTCAACGTATTATCCATCTCTTAAGTGTTATAATTGTAACGGGATGGGACATATTTCAAGAAATTGTACCAAACCCGTACAACAGAAGCCCAAAGAAGGGGCAAAAGGTCGGGTGTTTGTGATAGGCGAAGGAAAGAGGAACGATAATGCCAGTGTGGTAGCTGGTACATTCCTTGTTAATAATATTTATGCTAAAATATTGTTTGATACATGAGCGAATAGAAGTTTTGTTTCAGATGCCTTTAGTTTGCATTTAGGCGTGAAACCTACCCCACTTAAGCGTGCTTACGTAGTTGAGACGGAAAGTGGTGAGCAGGTAAGGATAACCGAATCGTATGCGAATTGTAAGATTACTCTGGGCAACGAAAACTCAATAATTGAATTAATGCCAATGAGTATGAGCAAGTACGACATTATCATTGGAATGGATTGGTTAAACCAATGCCATGCTCAGATCGATTGTGATCAACGAACTGTTAGGATTTGTAGCCTAACTGAGAGTCTATGTTGATACAATGCGATAGTGACAAGAATAAGATTGAAACAATTTCTGTAGCTAAGGCTAAGAAATGTATGAATACATGATGTAGCGTATTTATAGTTTATGCCTTAGACTCGAAACTCGAACGGAAAATTGCGGACATTCCTGTAGTATGCGATCACCCAGATGTATTTCCGGAAGAATTACCTTGTCTACCACCAGATAGACAAATCGAATTTATTCCTGGAGCTAAACCAGTAGATAGAGCACCGTATCGTCTAACACCTTTTGAATTGAAAGAGTTGATGAAGCAGATTCAAGAATTATTAGACAGAGGTTTTATACATCCAAGTACTTCACCTTGGGGAGCACTGGTACTGTTCGTAAAGAAGAAGGACGGAAGCATGCGTATGTGCATAGATTATAGGGAACTGAACAAGATCACTCTGAAGAACAAATATCCGTTGCTAAGAATAGATTATTTGTTCGATCAGTTGCAAGGAGCTAAATATTTCTCAAAGATAGATCTTAGATCAGGATAAAACCAGTTAAAGGTACAAGAAAAAGATGTACCTAAGACTGCTTTTAGAACCCGATATGGACACTATGAATTTTTGGTTATGTCATTCGGTCTAACGAATGATCCTGCAGCATTTATGGACCTAATGAATCGAGTTTGTAAAACATTCTTGGATAAATTCGTTATAGGGTTCATAGACGATATCCTTATCTACTCTCGAACTCAGGAAGAACATGCCAAACATCTTCAGATAATCCTGGAAACTCTCAGAAAAGAGGAGTTGTACGCTAAGTTTCCCAAATGCGAGTTTTGGAAACAAGAAGTACAATTCTTAGGGCATATTATAAATCAACAGGGAATCCAAGTAGATCCAGCCAAGATAGAATCCATCATGAAGTGTGAAATTCCAATGACACCGACTAAGGTTCGAAGCTTTCTTTGTCTAGCCGGATACTATTGAAGATTTATACAAGACTTTTCCAAAATTGCTACACCATTAACTACTTTAACTCAGAAAGTTGTGAAGTTTGAATGGAGTCAGAAACTTACTTTAGCACCGATTTTAAAACTACCCAAAGGAAATAATGACTTCTTCATCTATTGTGATGCTTCCCGAATTAGTCTAGGTTGTGTGTTGATGTGGTGAGATAATGTGATAGCCTTTGCATCACGACAACTAAAGGTTCATGAGAAGAACTATACCACACACGATCTCGAACTTGGTGCCATAGTGTTTGCTCTAAAGATTTGGAGACACTATCTATATGGCACTAAGTGTGTGATATATACAGACCATAAAAGTCTCAAGTATATATTCTATCAGAAGGATTTAAATATGAGACAAAAGAGATGGATGGAACTCATTAATGATTATGATTGTGAGATCAAATATCATCCTGGGAAAGCTAATGTTGTAGCAGATGCTTTAAGTCAGAAGGAGAGGATCAAGACTATCAAGATAAGAGCTTTAAGATTAGAAATCAAGATAAATTGGATGGATCAAATCAATGAAACTCAAATTCAAGCACTACAAGAAGATAACTTCAAAAAGGAAAACATGGTTGGTAAGGAGAAATTACTAACTGAAGGCGATGATGGAATTCTACGATTTGGAAGCAAAATTTGGATTCCTAGACTTAGGGAAATTCAAACAAAGGTGATGGATGAAGCTCACAAATCCAAATACTCAATACATCCTTGAGTTGATAAGATATATAAAGTTTTGAAGACTCATTACTGGTGGCTGAATATGAAGAGATCTATAGCTCAGTGCATAGAAAAATGTTTAACTTGCCTCTAAGTCAAGATTGAACATTAGAAACCCGCAGGTCAACTGCAACAGTTGGAGATACCTTTGTGGAAATGGGATAGAATTACTATGGATTTTGTTACGAAGCTGTCGAGAACTCAGAAAGGGCATGATGCTATTTGGGTTGTGGATGATAGACTAACCAAATCGGCACAGTTCATTCCTATCAACGAGAACTATTGAATAGAAAAACTAGCCCGACTCTATATCAATGAAATTGTGAGCCGCCATGGTATACCACTATCTATTATCTCTGATAGAGATAGTCGGTTCATGTCCAGGTTTTGGACCAGTTTCAAGAAAGAGTTAGGGACTCGAATCAATATGAGTACGGCATATCATATAAGGCCCCAAACCAGGCACCCTATAGTTGGTTCTCATAACTGGTTATTCTCTTAAAAATTCTTTTGTGATTCATCTAACTACATCAGAAGTCTTTCTAAAACCTTAATTTTTATATAAGCTCGTTATCGTCATTAAATTTAACTCACGAACGCCTGCACACCAATCTGAGTAGCACCGCTCCCAAGCCAAGATACGTTGACTCCCAAGCTCACCTGCAACAAAATCTAACTACACAAAGTTAGCTACGCTGAGTGATTTCTAATAGTTTAATTTAAACAAAAGCCAACTCGTCTCATTTAATATTTATTTTCACTCAAGACCCTCTAGTCTTTAGAAAGTAGATTTGTCATTTATTAATAGATAGATAACCCCCGTTATCTTACGATATCCCAAAGGATTCACTACCTTAGACTCAACCCACCATATTAACCCAGTAAGTCTCTCCGACATGGATCACACTTACCCTTTTGATAACTCAAAGTTTACCACGCATATTAACCACACACTAGTTATCTCAACCACCATCTAGACACCGGCTTAGCAAGCCCTGACCAAGATTCTCGCAAACCAATTGACACAACCGTTGTACATAACGTACTCATCCTGACACAATGGTCAACAAAATTCTACACATTATATTGATAGCATCTATTCACCACGTCAACATCATCTCATACACAGTATATATAAGTTAACACTTATATGCAATCTAACACATATATATGCACACAAACATATACCTCATCGCTGCACCCTCGTCAGGGGTTAGACACACCCGAGCTCATCGTTAACCTGCTCAAAATTTGCCACCTTTGGTGACCTCCCGAAGGACTTAGTCCGTCACAATCCCGTTTGCCATGTCATAATGACAACGATACAAACACAATACCCGTCGTGTCACAAGGACACCCACACAATAATAATTCCCGATTAACCGGACCCTTTATTACCCATCGATATACAATTCACACGCCAACTAAACTAAAACCCCTGTCTAAAAGAGATTCGGGTCATCTCCGACCCGAACCACTAGCTTTTGAAATTTCAGGATGTTACAAGTCTGTCCTCCTTAAAAGAGGATTCGTCCTCGAATCGTACGTCGGCACAAACTAACTCAATTCTTCCTTACCATTCTTACTTGTGCACCAAAACCCTTAGGTGCTACTCGTTCTCTTTTGTATGTGAATAATCCTGATCCTTACTTTTCCACATGGCCACCAGCCTTAGTGTTTAATGAAATCTTCTCTGTTGCTCACTTTCCACTTGGTGACTTGTATGTTTCACCTACCCATTCCTTCGCCTCTCTGGTCACTAGCCAACCAGATTCATTTCCCACTCCTGTTATCCCGGCATGTGCTAGGAGTTGTCATCCGCGATTGCCTTGAATACCAATCCTTTCCCAAAGGTCTCGTTGGCATTGTCCTTGACAAAACATTTTCGCTCTAATTGTTCATAAGAACGTCACACATACCACATCTAATACTATGTAGAACAACACTACCAATTGTCCTCCCACTAGTCACGCTTCATTATGACTCACGGGCACAATTGCCTTCGTCTCCTGTATAACCCTAAAGGCCTCGTCATACCGACGATCATCCTCCCAGGTAGGCTTCGTACCTTTGTCGTGTCTGGTTCACATCCAAACACTTGTTTTTTTTGTGAATGCTCCTCAGGAGCCCACTTTAAGCTACTCTTACTTTCGTCAGCGTAGGCATCTCCTTCTCAGTCACTTATATGCAATCCTGCACTTACCCCTCCCAGGTTTTACTTTTCTTGCTGCTGCTCAACTTTGCTATACGATCATCGACCATGCCTCATTGATAATGTACGAACATGAAGTCCGTCTGCTCACAAGTATCAACTATCTATTGTCTCGTTCAGGGAAAACATCCCAGCTCCTCTTTTTCCTCGCATAGGCTAAATCCTTCGTCTAGAACGTGTTCCATGAAGGTTCTTCGTCATCTTGTTAATTTTGTGCTGAAATCGTCAGCGTCATCACCTTGATCTTATCATAAACATTTATGGTAGAGCGTCCACATAAACAATTTCATCATCTACTCTCACAACTCCGCCCATTGGCTTCGTGCTCCGAATTCCCGAGATATTAGCATAGGCATATCATAAGAGCACCTCACTGGTCGCCTAGAAGACGTCAAAACTCCTCGCACCACCTCGATGTATCAACGTTGAGAAAATCGTCAATATAGAAATACTATACTTGAGCATACTTTCCACCCGTCCTATGCACGACTAAGGGTGTACTACAAGGACACACGCCGACAAACACATGTCTACAGAACACACAATGTTCTACACATGTACTAGAAATCCCAAACTCTAAACACACATCACATGCACATACACAACTGCTAGATCTGAGTAAATCTACGTGCATACAATATGACCTCGTCATTTATCTACACACAAACTCCTGAACCTTACCTCTTACTCACTACAACGGTAGCCCCTGCCACACGTCATCATATACTCATACAGAGTTTACTCGGTCGTACCCATACGGGTCGTACCCATACTCCAGGACGACACACTACTCAGTTTAGACATAAAACATCACTCTAAACATTCATACACACAAGATATAAAATATCTTACTTCCCCATATGATCTGGTCCTGAACATGTATACCTAGAAATAAGGTATGTACTATAATTTCCCATAGGACCTCGTCCTGAACATTTATACATACCAAAGATGTATATTTAAGATTTCCCACAGGACTTCATCCTGAACAACTACAGCAGGTGCAACACATCCCTTACACTTAAAACATCACCTAAACATAACACATAGGTGACACTATCTTAAGAGCGTAGATGCACGTAAATAATCAAAACTTAGGTCTACACTGGACTACTCATATAGTTTAATCCATCAAGTTCTAGCATCACATCAAAGATTATGTTTAGTATGAACTCACGTTGTTAAAAAGGTAATCACATAATCACACATAATTAACACTACACATCAATAGCAAGCTATCACACATGCAACTATCATTAACTACGTTTTAAACCATCCCATGGTAATATTCACTGTCAAGGTTAAAATCAAGCAATTGAAAAACCAAGAACACATATTTCGTCTCAAAAGTGCCTGACGACCATTACTCAAAATGCTCTAGTCCTCTCGTGGTAACCACCACAGCTCTAGTCATTGAACAAGTTGAAGTTATCCCCCACTTGCTCCTCGTCATCAGATTCCTCCAACCATCCATTTCCTGATTCTGCGTTGTGTATCAAGGGCCGACTTCTGACTGCAAATGCATTTCTTCCTCTCGTGTAAAAGGAGCTAATGAGCCTGCCCTTCATAGTTTCCCTGGTAGTACTGGGGGAATTTGGAGCCGGAAGTGCCAGGATCACCTCCTGTGCGGGTAGCCCCTGATCATCTTCAGCCACCGGTGGAACCACTGTCAGTGGAACAAGTGCTAAGACTCGTCTCCCTCCAAAAATAACCATGCGAATGGCAGCCAAACGTCTAGCTTGACGCTCTGCCAATCTTCTGCCAAGACCTCCTCCCCTGGTCCATCTCGTCCTAAACATCCTCACCATCAATGCATGCACAAGATAGAACGTTGGAGTGATTACAATGGGCGTCAAATTCAGAATATGCGAGTAATCATAGACTGCCAAATTACGGTGATCAAATGCACTTTGGTGGTCCACATTATTGCTCAGATTCTAAACCTTCCACATCATATTCACACTAGCTTTCTATCTTTCATACAGCCCGGATCCATATGCATCCCACACAACTCACATAGCACTACACAATAATCTAGCAAGGCATCATATCTATCAGAATTTCACACCATCCAAGGTTACATACAAAATCACTAAATCATATCGGCACACTAAAGTATCTCATAATGTTACAATTAATGCTACTCCATGTTACTCAACTCACATCATAGTTTCATTTAATCACACTACACAACTTCACGTAGTTCTACATACTACCACACATATCACTCTACAGGATCCCACATGGAACCATAAATCACTTTACCTAGTGTAACACCACACAAATGTTAAATAATAAATACTGCTCAACTCGAAAGACGTACCTCTTGGCTCGCGGTTACTCGTGGTGGCATTCGTTTCACCCTCGTCCCATTTCTAGTTTAAGTTAAGGTATTTTATTTGTTCAAAAACACCAGTTTTCTCTTAAACTTGGGCTCTGATACTAAGTTGTAAGGCCCCAAACCGGGCACCATACAGTTGGTTCTCACAACTAGTTATTCTCTAAACAATTCTTGTGTGATTCATCCAACTACAACAAAAGTCTTTCTAAAACCTTAATTTTTATATAAGCTCGTTATCGTCATTAAATTTACCTCATGAATGCCTGCACACCAATCTGAGTAGCACCGCTCCTAAGCCAAGATACGTTGACTCCCAAGCTCACCTGCAACAAAATCTAACGTACACACAAATTCATCTACGCTGAGTGAGTTCTAATAGTTTAAGTTAAACAAAAGCCAACTCGTCTCATTTAATATTTATTTCCACTCAAGACCCTCTGGTCTTTAGAAAGTAGATTTGTTATTTATTAATAGATAGATAACCCCCGTTATCTTAAGATATCCCAAAGGATTCACCACCTTAGACTCAACCCACCATTTTAACCCAGTAAGTCTCTCCGACATGGATCGCACTTACCCTTCAGATAACTCAAAGTTTAGCACTCATATTAACCACACACTGGTTATATCAACTTAGCCAGCCCCGACCAAGACTCTCACAAACCAATTGACACAACCGTTGTACACAACGTACTTATCCTGACCCAATGGTCAATATAATTCTACACATCACATTGATAGCATCTATTCACCACGTCTTTATCATCTCATACACATTATATATAAGTCAACACTTGTATGCAATCTATCACATATATATGCACACAAACACATACCTCATCGCTGCACCCTGATAGGGTTACCCTCGTAAGGGCGTTTGACACACCCCAAGATTATCGTTAACCTGCTCAAAATTTGCCACCTTTGGTCACCTCCCGAAGGACTTAGTCCTTCACATTCCCGTTTGCTGTGTCATAATAACAATGATACAATCACAATACACACCCTGTCACAAGGATAATGACATAATAATCATTCCCGTCATGTCACAAGGACAATGACACAATACACACAACACATGTATAAACACATAACATTATACTCTATGTACATGACTCATTAACTACACCTGCACTTCACACATAGCACTAGGATAAGATATCCTACACGTATTCATAAGCATCTAGCTTATATCCCGACTCACCCCGACTAACTCATAACACTCATAATATAGCAACACTCATACAAATATTATGTCTCATTATCTAAGCACATACCACATACATGCACACCCAGTGACACCTCCTAGTCGTACCCGTATGACCTGTAAATCTAATCATGACTCACCCCTATTACGTCATTATACGACCCACGACCATATATCCACCTTTAACCTACACCTCTTAAGGGCAACACATAGTCCTTTAGCCCCATATTTAAATACTTACATTCGTAAACTCATCGGGTTAGACCCCAAAGCTCGATACACATTTAATGTAATAACACACGTCTCGAAAGTATGTACGATAGCCCCAAAAACGTTAAAAAACATTTAAAAGAGGGGATTAGAAACTCACTGTCGTGTAGGTCCAAGCCTTGTCCCGTAACTGTCCTCTTGCTCAAACTCCAAACCTGTCAACGTATGATCACATGATCAGAATACGTTCCATACTTACGTCGAAAAAGAATTAAAATATACAAATCTCAATGTCGTCTCGCCGGCTCGCCCTTTCTCTCCACAAACTCTAGCTCCACACGTTTACACGTACCGGACTGTCCTCGACCGGTTTAGAAACCAAATACCCGAACAGGTTACATGCATGCATGCACATACGAGATCATGCAATCCTAGGTCGACGAGCACACACATACTCGGACCGGATTCCCATGCACGTCTAACCCACGCCATGCAAGTCCTAGGTTCACCAAGGACCTAGTCAGGTGTAACCCGACTTCATATCCTTCCCCGTTTACCACCGTGAACCACCACTGAGTATCACTACCGAGCGTCACCCGCCATGTGCCTCGTCGTGTTCCTTCATCGTCTTCCTCGTCAAGCCGTAACCCTAATCGTCCCACGTGTCCTCTTCTCACCGGTGAACTCCACTCAAGCCGTACCATATATCGGCTCAGCCCAGTCTTCCTCCTCCTTTGCTCGTCACCTCGACACGCCATCACCACAACCGTCGGCATCTGCCATCACCCCACCACCACTTACGTCGGGTTAGCTACTCCTGACATGGCCTCATCTTTCTCGTCGGGTGGTTCCAGCCGGACCACCCTCCTCCCCGTCTTGCTCTCAACCACATACCCCAGCCCTACCGTCATCATCCTCGTGTTGCCATCTCCTGCATCCGTGACCACCACCTTGATCGGCCACCTCTCTCTCCGTCTCTCCCGTCGCTCACCACAACCATAGCCTAAAACCCTTGTGGGGTTCCTCATGCAAAAACAAATACGAAAAGGTAGAGAATGGGTTAGAAGTTTACCTTTCGAGTAAGGGCGTACCTCTTCTACTCGTTGCCGCCGTGGAACCGCCATGAAACCACCATGGAAAACCCCTTGCCCGACCCCTTCTCCCTTGCGCCTTCTCCTTCCTGCCGTTGAGCACCCCTAGGTCGAATGACCTAGGGTTTTCCCTTTAATTTATATTTAAACGTTCTAGGTTTACATCCGAGTCCCTGCGGTTCCGCACTTGCACATTTCGATCTTAATTTAGACATAACCCTGTTAACCGGACCCTTTATCACCCATTGATATATAATTCACGCGCCAACTATGCTAACACCCCTGTTTAAAAGAGATTCGGGTAATCTCCGACCCGAACCATTAGCTTTTGAAATTTCAGGATGTTACATATTACCCTCAAACCGACGGGCATAGTGAAAGAACAATCCAAACCCTAGAGGATATGCTAAGAGGTTGTGCAATTGAATTTGGAGGTAACTGGGATAATCATCTACCATTGATATAATTTTCTTACAACAACAGCTACCATTCAAGTATTAAAGCTGCACCTTTTGAGGCATTGTACGGTAGGAAATATGGAGATAGCCAACTATCTGGACCAGAAATTTTACAGGAAACAACTGATAAGATAGTCCAGATCAAACAACTATTGAAAGCTTCACAAGATCGACAGAAGAGTTATGCAGATAGACGCCGACGACCGTTAGAATTTCAAGTAGGTGACTATGTAATGTTGAAAGTATCACCTTGGAAAGGAGTTGTACGTTTCAGAAGATGAGGAAAGTTAGGGCCAAGGTATATTGGGCCTTATAAAATCGTGGAAAGAGTTGGAGCTGTAGCATATAAACTTGAGTTACCTGAAGCATTGCAGGGTATTCCTAACACATTTCACGTGTCATGTTTATGCAAGTGCTTAGCAGACCCCGATCAGAAAATCTCATTAGATGATGTTCAAGTTGATGACAAACTCGAATTCACTGAACAACCAGTTAAAATCCTAGGAACACAAGATCAAAAGTTGATAAAGAAAACTATACCAATGGTACTAGTACAGTGGCAAGGTCGGAAGGGTGCAGACAAAATTTGGGAACTAACAGAATAAATGAAAGCTAAGTATCCTCATTTATTTGACTGATATTGAATTTCAAAGACGAAATTATTTTAAGGAGGGGAGATTTATAACACCCTGATATTTTCCAAATAGTACAAGGTCAAAAGTGTCAAACTATAAAGATCAAGGGTTAAATTATATGTTCTTCAAAGTTGAAGGACTAAAATTAAAAATTCTGAAAGTCAAAGGGGTAGCGGACCGCTCCGCTACCCTATGCCTTAGCGGTCCGCTACGTATAGAGGAAGGAATAAACCAAAGGCTGACACGTGTCCCTATGACTCGCCGGTTAAATTCTGACGCGTGGCACGGTAACGGACCGTTAGCCAGGTCCGTAACGGTTAGCCAGCCTCAATAATTAGGCGGGTCCGCCACGGGGGTGACACGTGTAGGGCTGATGTCACCGGGACGGTAGCGGACCGCTACCTCCCTGTGTAACGGTCCGCTACGGGACCAAAAATTGCCTATACAAGGGAAACATTATATCGATCATTTTGCACATCATAAACACACTCTCACTTTCATAAACACACACTAGAGATCTGCTAACTCGATTCCTGAGGTCTTGTTCTGCTCACAAAAGTCTGGTTTCTCGCAATTCGTCCGCAAACTGCCATATATAGTGCCAAGGTAAGGTTTTTGAACACCCTGAGGTTCCTTCATGTAAACCTAAGATAGGGATGTTGATTATGATAATGTCGGATATGATTTAGGGTTATATCGAGGTATTGATTATTATAATTGATCAGAAAGGAGATTCTGCTTGAGGTGAGTTCCTCTGAAATGTGCTCTATAAAATATTTTGTAAATGATTTTGATCTGAGATCCCAATACTATCCGTGCATATATCCTATAATAAGTACTTATTATGGCCACGATTGGGGGGAATGACGGGCGAGAACTGATCCTCTCATATTTGGTCGAACTTGTATCCAGAAGCCAGGGAGTCGCCCGTCTATATGTATGTTGTAGGCTCAGAATCCATGTGAGGTTACTAGGTGATGGATTGGGAGGGAATGATTATAAGACCCAGATGGGGAATTCTTGTATCATGGATACATGTTGTGAAAATGCGATTTTGTTTATGAACTCACCAGCGTTATGCTGATCCAAAATATTTTCAAATGTTTTGAGCACAGGTGACCACTAGCTTGTAGTTGGCTTTCAAGGAGATGTACAAGTGTTTTGAAATAGGGACGACTAAGGGTAGGTTATTGTGTAACCATAAGGCATGAGTGGATGGCCTGATTCTTTGTGAGCTATAAGTCCAGAGTTTATATCGTATTTAACAGTCAGTCCTTATTGTAAAACAATGTTATATATGGAATGAAATAGTTATGACTTGTAAGTCTTTGGCTGTGTGTTTTTGGTATCAATGTTATAGTAACTAGAAGGCAACCTTCTGACCGGTATGTAGTTATTTGGCAAATGAAATGTTCCGTCTAGGAAAGAACGGTGTATAAATCTCTCGTAGACCCGTCGTTCTTTCCTAGGGACATATAAGTTGGAGGTACTACTCTGGTTAGATAACTATCTTGTGTTACAGGTGTGACAAAGGCGTTGGATGGAAGTCCTGAATGATTATGATTGTGAAATCTGTTATCATGAAGGCAAAGCTAATGATGTAGCTGACGCCTTATGTAGAAAAGAACATGATAAACTTAAACGAGTTAGTGCTTTAAAACTCGACCTTCAAATCGATCTTATTACTCGTATTAAGGAAACTCAAAAGATTGCCTTAGAAGAACCAAACCTCGAGAAAGAAGGCTTAGGAGGTATGATTGACCAACTGGTCAAAGGTGATGATAATATTCTTAGAATGAATCAAAGAATCTGGTTTCCTATCTATGGAGACTTACGTGAAAAGATTCTCGAAGAAGCTCATAAATCCAAGTATACAATGCATCCTGAAGCGATAAAATGTACAAAAACCTAAAATCCAATTATTGGTGGATAGGATTGAAGAAACATATCGCTATCTAAGTTGCAAAATGCTTAACCTTTTCTCAAGTTAAAGCTAAACATCAAAAGTCGTCTGACTTGTTACACCAACTTGAAATTCCTATCTGGAAATGGGAAATGATAACCATGGATTTTATTACGAAACTTCCCCGAACCAGTCGAGGGAATGATACTATCTGGGTTATCATTAATAGACTTATTAAGTCTGCTTATTTTCTTCCCATAAAAGAAACATTCAGTATGGATAAGTTGGCACAATTGTACGTTAATGAAATCGTGTCATTACGTGGTGGCAGCCACTATCTATTGTGTCAGATAGAGATAGTAGATTTACTTCTCGATTCTGGCAAAGCTTTCAAAAATCCCTGGGTACAAAATTGAATCTTAGCACTACTTACCGTCCTCAAAAGGACGGGAAGAGCGAAAGAACAATCCAAACTTTGGAAGATATGTTAAGGGCATACGTTATTGATCTTGGATGAAGTTGGGATGACCAGTTACCTCTAATGGAATTCTCCTATAACAATAGTTATCATACGAGTATACAGGCCGCTCCTTTTGAAGCCTTATACGATCGTAAATGTCAAACACCAATCTGTTGGTCCGAGATAGGAGAAAATTAGTTGTCTGGACCTGAAATAGTACAGGAAACAACTGATAAAGTGATTTAAATAAGAGATAGATTGAAAGTGGCTCAAGATCGTCAAAAGAGTTATGCTGATAGAAGACGAAAGCCATTGGAATTCAACGTCGGTGATAACGTTATGTTGAAAGTTTCACCAAGAAAAGGCGTTGTAAGATTTGGAAAGAAAGGGAAACTACGTCCTAGATTTGTAGGACCGTTCAAAATTTTGAAAAGAGTTGGGCCTGTGGCCTATCAACTTGAATTTCTAGAAGAAATGAATGGAGTACATGATGTATTCCATGTATCAAATCTATACAAGTGTTTGGCAGATGAAACTTTAGTAATGCCCCTACAAGATGTAGTGGTAAATGAAAAGTTAAAATTCATGGAAAAACCTTTGCAAATCGAGGACAGGTAGGAAAAGAAATTGAAAAGAAAGAAATTGATGATTGTGAAAGTAAAATGGAACTCCAAACGTGCTCCTGAGTACACGTAGGAACTGGACTCCGAGATGAAAACAAGGTGGGGAGGATGTAACACCTACCACAAAAATATCCAAGAAATGCCAAGGTTAGAACCTAAAACGACTTATGTATCTAAAGTACCAAAGTCTAGGGTTAAAAATGAAAATTTTGTTTTCTGGGTAGATAGCGGACCGCTATCATATTCCTCAACGGTCCGCTATGAAGAAATGGTCGCGTAGCGGACAACTATCGTCTAGATAACGGTCCGACTAGCCGCAATTTCTAGTGCTGACACGTGTCATATGACTCAGCTCTAAATTCTGATGTGTGTCTCGATAACGAACCACTACGCTCCCCATAACGGTCTGCTAGCCGTTAAACGAGGTTCAGTCCAATCAGATTTGGACTTGTAGGGCTGACGCAATCATAGGGCGATAGCGGACCGCTACGCCCTACCATATCGGTCCGCTATGGGTCTAAATTTTAGCCTATAAATAGTTGGACGGGTTGAGTGGAAATCTTCACTCTAAAAACAAACTTCACACTCTAAATCTATTCCAGAAGCTCCCTAGACTATTCCCAATGATCCCGGTCCAACTCCCGCTCGTTGTACTGCTCGGTTTAAGAAGAAAACGCTCGTAGAAGTGTTGGAACGCTAGAGAATCCAAGTTAGGAAACTGACTCTATAATTTCCAACTTAGAAGCTCATTTCTATTATCAGGTGAATACTTTTGTCTCTTTTAAAACTTGTGTTAAACATTTACGTTTACGAAAATGGCCAAATAAAGGTTAAGGGAATAATGCATAACGTTCTTCTACGAATAAAGCATTCAGGCCATAGGTATATATAAAACTTGCAAGGGATACACGGATCTCGGGTGAAAGTCCCGGATTGCGGCTGGTACTTATCTTATAACAAATTTCAGAGGCGTAGATCTGACCATTGTTATAAGGCATGATAGCAGTGTATACAGTGGTGCATATGATCAGGATATAGGACCAAGGGATTGATCAACCTTAGATAGTACTATTTCCACTGGCTTGAACTTGTCCATAAGAGACAAGAGATGTATTTGATTTCAAATACTGTTTGTAATCAATATAAAAATGGTATTTAAATCCCTGTGTTTATGAAATAAATACAAGACTTTTGCCGATCTTGAGCGTCTTTCATTCTTAACTTCACCATTTCGAACTTCTCAGAAGTTTCTTTCAACACATCTAAACTCCCTAATTCTTTCTGCCCAATCCCACCCCAACATACTAGGATCCTACACTTCCTCCCGTACAACATTTCAAAGGGCAGTATCCCAATAGTTGCATGATAACTATTGTTTAACGAAAATTCCGCCAACGGTAGGTGGCTATCCCATGCACCACCAAAATCATTAACACATGCATGAATCATGTCCTCCAACGTTTGTATCGTTCTCTCGGACTGTCCATCAGTCCGAGGATGATTCACCGTGCAAATATGCAATCTCGTCCCGATGGATTCAATAAATCTCTTCCAGAACTTGGATGTAAATCTCGTATCCCGATCAGACATAATTGAAATCGGCACCCCGTGCCTAGCAACAATTGAATTCACAAATACTTTCGAAAGCCTCTCCGATGAGAATGTCTCTCGAATAGGTAGAAAATATGCGCTCTTGGTCAATCGATCGACCACTACCCAAATCGTGTCATGTCCCTTCGCCGTCTTAGGTAACTTGGTAATGCAATCCATAGTTATATGCTCCAATTTCCACCTTGGAATCTCTAGAGGCTGAATCTTGCCATACGGCTTTTGATGTTCCGCCTTGACCTGCAAACAAGTCAAACATTTTCTCACATACTGCGTTACATCATGCTTAATCCCTGGCCACCAATAGTTCCTCTTCATATCCTGATACATCTTTGTGGTTCCAGGATGAATCGAGTACCTTGACTTATGAGTCTCGTCAAGTACCTTCTCTCTAAACCCTCCAAACTTTGGTATCCACATACGATCACCCCGTACCCATACACCCTTACTGTTCTCGGTTAATAGATCCCGTTGACTAAAGATTCTATGTTCCTTCAATCTCTCCCCCTTTAGTAATGTCAAAAAATCTGGTGTTATAACCAATTGACACACTTTGATTCTAATCGGTGTTATAACCAATTGACACTCTTTAGAGTTAGCAGCAGTAATCGGTGTAACAACATTCGCCTTAGCAGGATGGTAAAGGATCTCAAATTCGTAGTCCTTTATCAGCTCAAGCCACCTCCTTTGCCTCATATTCAACTCCTTCTACTCGAAGAACTACATTAGACTCTTATGGTCGGTGTATATCGTGCACTTGATTCCATAAAGGTAATGCATCCACAGTTTAAGGGCAAATACTTCTGCCACTAACTCTAAATCATGCGTGGGGTAATTCGCCTAATGTGTTTTCAATTGTCTTGATGAATAAGCGATTACCTTCCCCCGTTGCATCAACACGCAACCTAAACCCAAATATGAAGCATCTGAATACACCTTAGGTTATCCGTTCCTTCAGGCAACGTTAACACTGGTGCCTCGGGCAATATTTTCAAGTCTAGAAATGCATTCTCCTGATCCGCTCCCCATGCAAACTTCACCCCTTTCTGACTTAATTTAGTTAAAGGTGTCGCTAGCTGTAGTAGCCCGCCAATCCCAAGAAACTTCGTACCTCGATTGGGTCCTAGGCATGCTCCACTTTACTACTGCTTTGATCTTTGTAGGATCCACCATAATTCCTTCTGGGTTAATAACGTGCCCCAGAAACTGCACCTCTCTTAGCCAAAATGTACACTTTGAAAACTTTTCATAAAGCTTCTCCCGTCTCAATGTCTACAGCACTTCCCGCAAGTGCTCCCGATGTTCATTCTCACTCTTCGAGTAAATTAATATATCATCGATAAACATAATCACCGACCTATCCAGCATTGGCCGACATACCCGGTTCATTAAACATGAATACCGTCGGGGCCTTCGTCAGTCCAAATGACATTACTAGAAACTTGTAATGCCCATAACGCGTCCTAAACGTGGTCTTCGGTATTTTATCTTCCTTAACCCCCAACTGGTGATATCCCGGTCTTAAGTCGATTCGTGAGAACCACTTTACCCCTTGTAAGGATACTTGTTTTTGATCGTCAACTTATTCAACTCCCGATAGTCTATAAATGTATGCATGCTACCGTCCTTATTCTTCACAAATAAGACCGATGCACCCCAACGCGAGATGCTTGGTCTAATAAATCCATTATCTAACAAATCTTGAAGTTGCTCCATCAGCTCCTTCATCTCGTTGGTGCTAAACGATACGGCGCTTTAGCGACCGGTTGAGCTCCTAGTTGTAAACTAATCTGAAACTCGATCTCTCGCTCAGGTGGCACTCCTGTCAGGTCGTCAGGGAAGACATCAGGAAAGTCTTGCACCACCGGGACTTCTGACAACTCCACACTTTTAGCTTCGGTATTAATGACATAGGCTAATACTATGTCAAAGCTAGCTAAAGTGATAACGAACAGTGTAGCAGGGAACGGATGGCCCTCTAGATCAATATAACAATCGTCTAACGCTTCAATTACTCTAGTGAGTTTTCCCACTACCTTTTCAACACCAAACGACTTTTCAATCCTCCTAGCCGTCCTACACGGGTTCTTGCAAAATGATGGGGCCACAAAACTCTTGCTAGCCCCGGAATCAAATAACACAGAAGCAGGTACATTATTGACAAGAAAAGTACCTGAGACCACCTTCGGGTCGTGCTTAGCCTCTATAGCAGTCATGGTGAAGGGTCTCGCCTTCGCTTTGGGTTTCTCTTCTTCTTTCTTTACCGGAGCCGTCCCCTTGCTCCACCCCACATTCTGACTGGCATTGCAATCTCTGGCAAGATGTCCTACTCTTCCACACTATTAACATTTAGGGTCACGTGGGTAATATTTCGAGAAATGGCCCGACTTACCACATCGGTAACACAGAACATAATCAGCCTTACACTCGCCCGAGTGCAATCTTCCACACTTACGATATGGATATAGACCCTCAGTCTTCGCTCTCTTACTGCACGGGATCTTCTGGTCCTTACCAAATCTTTTACTAGACATAGTCCACTTCTTTTCTTCCGGTTTCTTCTCTTGCACCTCAGTACGAATGACATCATTATACAATGTCCCACTCAACTCAATAGCTTTGTCGAAGCTTGGCGGTTGCTGAGCTTTGAACAAATGTCTCACTTGATTCGGTAGACCAGCTATATATAGCTTCATCCACCATTCATCATTACCTGCCAAGTGTGGCACCAGACGTGCCATCTCGATAAATTTTGAAGTGTATTCGCGGTGCGTTAGCTTGCCCGCCTTAAGAGTCAAAAACTCTTGCCCTAGTCTCTCCAGTTTCCCCGGAGCACATAATTTCTTTCTCACTAACCCTTTCAAATCTTCCCACGTCATAGCCTCAAGCTCCTCAGTCGTCTTCCTTTCCTTTACTGAGTTCCACCATTGTAGGGCCTTAGCAGAAAATGAATGTGAAACAAACTTCACAATCTAGTTCGGTCTGCATTCTCTGATGGAGATGGTATACTCCATCTCGGTAAGCCAGTGATACGTAGCCACCGCATCTTTACGCCCATCAAATTTAGGCGGATCACACTTTCTAAAGTGTCCATTGTCACAATTACCGCCACCCTAAACGGTTTCTTCTTGACGTCCTCCAAGACCCTCTTCTCTAGCTCCTCAAATGCCGCTTTCACAATGTCAGGTAGATACTCGTGGATCATCTCCACCACTTCTTTCTTAATCGCATCATGTACTGTTGGTTCGAACTTGAACTCCTCATTGTGCTCTGAGTGCACTGAATGTTCAGTGTGCACAGATACCTCCTCCTAATTAGCATCCTCATTTTGTACATTCCTACGACGCCCCCAGGCATTAGCATTAACAGCAACTTGTCTCTTCGGTGCCATTACGTCCATCTATAATACCAAACAGAGCAATGTCAGGTAAAATTTAAAACATTACGAGCAGTGCAATTAGTTAATCACGGTGGCCAATCGCCATTACCCATTCGCGTTGCCTGTCAGGTTTTAAACCATCCCTGTGCCGCATCTTTGGCATAACGCCCCGGTCTTAGTCTACTAACACGACACACACACACAGACTCATACATGGCGCTCCTGGCTTTTAGTTACCCGTGATGACATTCCCACTCATTGGTCCCATTCTCAGTCTAAGTCTAGGCATTGGGGATGCCCAGATTATTTAAACCAACGGTCTGATACCAACTTGTAAGGTCCCAAACCCGGGAACCTTAATCATTGGCATAACACAAGCTAAGTAGTCTCAGACTTCCAAAAATATTAAAAACATGCATCGGATATTAAAGTATCAACCATGGTCATTGACCCAACGACAAATCTCAACATAACTCAAGTACTAAATTCAGTCAAACTTAAATAAAATAGAATGTCAATGTCATCGCACGCCCGGTAACCATCGCCATCCAAGAGCCACCATATCACACATTCTCTTTACCTGAAATATATGCTAAAACGTCAGCTACGCTGAGTGAGTTCTATAGTGAATCCTTAGGGATATTTAATTCCAAAAATCGTTAACAAAAGGGTTTAGTTCTCAAAAACGTTTAGCACATCTCCAGACAGATAGTTTATCTCAAAAATAATTTATTAATCAATAACGACACCCAAATAACCGGTTTATCGTATCCGTAGACACACGTAAACCCAGTTCTCCCGCCTGACTGTCGTTAGACACAATATCAAGATTTCGCTCGATCTCCCGCCACGATGATTAAGTACGTGCCACAATAACCCTTTTGACAATGTCAAATACAATATCAAACTTTCACTTGATCTCCCGCCAAGATGATTAAGTACGTTACACAACTAGTACATACACGTAAGCATATCAATTATCAAAAACACACGTTTTATCACAAAACACCTCCATGCATTACGTATAATAAAACGTATACTTCACATATATTTCATGCCTAAAATATAAAACATTTAAAAGTGGGCAATAGAAACTCACCTTTACTCGACACACCTCGATCACTAGAACTCGCTAACTTCTCGTGCTCGCCTTTCGACCTCGCAACTAAAATACACACAAATCATAAGTCAATACACGACCTGACGTTAAACATCCACTCACTCGACCAACCCGATGTCATGCATGACCACCAGTACATGCATGTCACCATGCATGGTCTCCATGCTTTACGTGAACCCCTGTTCTTGTTCTCGAAGTTCCAACGCATCTCGAGCCCCTTATCTGGTCACCAAATTCTTGAAACACCACCATCGTGCACCATGACACCATCCCGCGCGTCCCCCGCCCTTGGCCGGTTGCACCGTACCCGGACAACCGTCCCCAGATCCTTTTCGCTGCTGTCGTATCCCTATCCGACTTCACCTTAACCCCTCGGGCCTGCTCCCAGTCTTCTGGCCTCATGGGTTCAATTCCCAACCTTAGTCGACCCCTTCTACCCAACTACACCACACCATCGGCCACCCATAAGGGTTCAGCATTACCCCTCCCATCCCGTAAACACCGTTAGCTCAAACGAAAATTAGACAAACGAGTCTGGTTTACGAGTTTATACCTTTGAACAAGACGAATTGTCCTTCTCGAGTTCTCCTCTTGCGAAAACCCTAACACCACAACGTGTTAAAATGATCTAACGATCAAATAAACGATACGAGGGATGAAGGATTATTAGTTTTTACCTGAGAATCGATTTGAAACTTGAAACCTCGTCTCCTCCCTCTCTCTCTGATCTCAGCAGTCGTAAATAAGGAACGGGGAGCCCCTCCACTTGCTTTGTATGATATAGGGTAGCCCACCCCCTCCCATGGGCCGGGTTTGGCCCATGCGCAAGCTTGGTCCCCCTGTTACACCCTTTTTACGTATTCGGAACATAACTTGTCTCAATTTTCGATTAATACCTGACAATTCTCAATTTACATCCCCGTATATAAAATATATACATATACACACTAATCCCGTTTATTTAACAAAACACGGGATGTTACAGCTTGTTCTAAAACTTTTGTTTTCTATAGCTTAGTTTTGTCTTAACTTGTGACTACACTTGTGCAAGCACCTTCTTTCCATTAGCTTCATTTTATGTTATCTCACCCTATGCTATCTGCACTACCATCAATCGACAAATGTTTGCTATGAGTGAGATTTACTGGGTACATTTGTTTTTAACATTTGATGAACAATGGCCTAGTATCTTTATATTCTAGAAATTTGTAGATAATTGGTGTTATTTGTTATCAAAGAATTAGAATTATGTATGATGTTTAGAAATTAACCTAATTCATGAACCATGTATATTTGGTCTAAGTTAAGAATCGATATAAATGCTCTTGACTTGTAGATTTTAACCGAGAAGTGAAATTTCTATGAAATGTTGATTTGAACATGTTTGCTAATTGAAATACTTTTGGAATCAATATTTGAATGTGTTAAGACATAAAGAAATGAGTTAAAATGGGAAAACATGGTGATTAAAAGCATGATTTCAATGTCAAATTAGTTATAAAATGGCAAAAATATGTTCTAATGAATTGGTTTGATCAAAATTGGTTTCAATAGATTAACTATACCTATTTTGGCAACTAAGAAAGGTATTAAATCCTAAGAAGTATACAAGTTTGGAATTTCATAATGGCTAAGTGGGTCATAACAAGAACTAGGGAGTTCATATTCGCGTATGAATGATTAGGTTACATGCAATTAAGTAAACATATTTGAAGTATGTTGGAATGATAAAATGATGAGAATTATCATATGTTAAAGAATTATGCAAATATGTATATTTATATATAGTTTCACTTATTGGAGGTCAAAAAGGAACCAACAAGGATACTGTGGTAGCGACTTCCAACACCTGACTTGAGTTCATACTACAACCTTACTATTCCAATTGAATGAATTTACATGATTCCATTTGAATGGTATTATGGGTTAAGTCATTAATGTTATAAGGATGGATTATGAAAGAACTAGGGGAACCTATTTATATACATAAAGGTTGTGTTTTTAGTAGATTGTTAGTCCATCAATATGTGAAATTTATGAATGTGTTACACGATGTTGGGATAATAATGCTTTGAAATCATAAGACCCTTGTTTTGATAATGACAAAAATAATTAACTTGTATAATTGTGTACTAACAACAAATGACCAGTATATCACACACATGTCCTTAAACACTTAAGTTTATCAAATGTGCAAGATCAACAACAACAAACTACAAGTTCATATGATCAATAAGCCACAATGTCACAAACAACATGCAAATCAAGGTGGTGGTTATACAAGGAAGATATCATCATCAAATGTTCAAAAATCAAGGCTCAACTGTAACACACCGAAAATCCGAGAAAACAAAAGTAGCGGACATAACCCAAACCCAGAGACCAAGAGTGAAAAATAAAGAAACCAGGTCGGTAGCGGACCGCTACCAATGTCTTAGCAGTACACTACGTGCTTAGGAAGGCTGCACTTAGATTTTCACGCGTGGTGGATGACTAATGGATTTGTTCTGACGTGTGTCCGAAGACGTAGCCCTATAACGCACCGCTATCGAGGGCATGATGGTCCGAGAAGCTGCAAAAGGGATGGAGAAACGGGAAGCCAACACGTGGCGCAGTGACTCGATAAAATAAGGTCAGTAGCGGACCACTACCGCCTGTCTTAGCGGTTCACTACGGGTCCCTTTCCAGCCTATACATAAATTCTCTAAAGAATTTCCATGCCCCTATTACGCGTCCACAAATGTGAATTGCCCACGGTTCGTTCAAAACACGGTAGGTATTTCGGAGCTAAGGTTCTATCTGATTGCTTACAATTAGTTATTTACCACTAAGATAGGTATACTTACCTAAAGGAATGTTGATATGATTTTGGATCTTGAGTAAGGTGTTTGTGCTATTTCAGTTGAACAAGTTAAGATACCGTCGAGGTGAGTTCCTCTAAACTGGGATGTGTATTTAAATTGTGTTCAAATTATTTACAAAGTTGATATCTTGAAACAAGTGTTGATCCATTTGTTTTAATCTATTAATTCAATGTATATATAACACTTAACATGTGCTTATTACGTTCCGATATGGATGAGACTCACGAAAGGAACTGATCCTCCTATAATGTTGTGCCATGTGTTGCCACTGACGGAAAAGTTGTCAGTTATATATATACTTAAAAGCTCATAGCCGTCGTGCTAATGGGTGGGAATTGGAAAATTATTGTTGTGTTTCAAGATATATTTGGTTTAAATGCAAGTTTAAACATTTGTTCATTTATGAACTCACCAACTTATGTTGACCAAGTTACTTTAAAATTTTGAGCACATCTCAGGTGAACAATAGTGGAATTAGATGGCATTCCAGGATGGACTTTTGAGGAGCAAGACGAGTTGTTGAGGGCATGCTTATAGCAAATAAGTCCTGTTTTTTTAGTATTTCTTGCTCGGATAGTCATATGTTGTATTTAGTCTTTCATGTTAGTTTGTAAACAATTGGTTTATTAATAGAAAGACTTGTTGTTTTAAGTTTCTGTTGTGTCAATCATCATGTTTAACTAGTGCCTGGGCTGGGTGTGACAGGTTGGTATCAGAGCCTCAGTTTAACGGATTTAGGTACTAAAGATTAGTATCTAGATTTAAACTAGGATTCTGAGAATAGTTGGCATGCCTAAAGTTAAGTTAGCCAAGGTAGAATAAGTTAGATGTAGACATTCATTACGACACATAACGGGTAGTACCTAGAAAAAAAAGTAAAGGTAAGTGAATTATTTACACTTAGCTAATGTAAATTATTGAGTTACAAGTACTGTTGAATTTCAGGATTATGACCGGTTATGCGAATTCGGATGTCATACGTGTGTATAGGTAGTAATGGCAGGGAGAGGACGAGGTGAAGGTAGGGGCCAAGTACTCTCTACGAGAGCACGTACCCGTGAGGACACTACCACAAATACTAACATGAATACTAATACAAACACGAGAATGGAAGGCAATGTTGAGGAAGTACTTATGACAGAAGCTCAATTCTAAGGAGCTGTTTGTAACACCTTGAAAATTCCCTAAAAAAAAGAAGGATTAAAGCTGCCAAATTTCATAAGTTCAGTGGCTAGAAGGAGAATATTCAAAGTTCAAAGATCAAGAGTGAAAAATTTGGAAATCAGCCCTATAACGGACCGTCATGGTTCCGTAACGGTCCGTTACGGCCATGACAGACCGTCATGGTTGGTAACGCTCCGTGCCGCATAAACCATTAGCGGTTTAGGGTTTCTGAAACATGTACGCTGACTCATGACTCGTGACGGACCGTCACGGATCTATAACGGTCCGTTACGTGGACCGGAAGTGCATAGCCGGCAAGCAAAAGCGTGACGGACCGTCATGCCTAGTAACGGTCCGTCATAAACTCAAACTTTGCCCTATAAATAGATTGATGATCCCAGCTCATTTCTCACACCTTACACCATCATTTACACACACAAACACTCTGGTGTTCCGATCCCAAGCCCCAGTTCACATGCGAGAATCCGGTTTCCAGCGTTTCGACTCCAAATTGTCGTCGATAGTACCGAGGTAAGGTTTTGACCTACTGTTTAGCTTTGGTTCCAAACCATTAAGCTAGGATTGTTCTCCCCATATCACAACCTCTTTCCCTCCAAAATCCAACAAATAATGGCAAACATAAACAATCCTGATGATAAGTTCTCCCCATATCACAACCTCACGGCATACTTAACCAAAGGAAAGAAGTCTGAGGGGTTCGATGATATGATAGACTTTCTGTGCTGATCAAAGATACATTTTGCACTAACAGTCAACCATACCATATATATTCCACATATGGAGGATTTTTGGAATACCGCCGTCTACTCTACCGAAAAGGGGATTCCCCAAATAGAAGCCAAGGTAGATGGCAAGGACATCATCGTCTCTGAAGCTACTCTCCGAAAACATCTTCAGCTTCAAGATGAGGGGGCAGCCATCTCATACTCAAAGGAAGAATACATGAGGACCTTTGTATCAATAGGGTACACTGGAAATCAAAATGAGTACATAATAGAGAAGGCACTGATGGGCCCTCCATGGAAGTATCTCTGCCACACTCTTCTACAATGCATATCTCAGAAGAGAAGTGGATGGCATAACTAGCTGGCATCAGCCTGCACCATACCATCACCACCCATCAACTGCTGTCCAGTACCATTATATCTAAAATACCTTTCACCCATCAGGCTTCTCTCATTAGGCTTCTGATCTGGTGGTCAGGGCTATTCTTATAAAAGAAGAAAATTTTACCAGTGCAAAAAAAATATATATCTAAAAAAGCTCTGCACTTGCCTCTGCTGTTCACAGTATGATTACTGGCCAGGGATTCAACTTTGCACACCTCATCTTTGAGGGTTTGAGATATAACCTTCAAGAGGGTGCAAAGCAACAATTTTTTATGTACCCCAGATTCTTGCTTGAGGTTTTCAACAAGGAACTAAAAGATCTCTCAAAACCTATAAGAATCTACATCAGGTTGGGTCATAAAAATAATATTTTTCAAAGTATGAGAATTGTTTCCAAAAAGTTCTCATGGGTCAATGTTCCATTGTTATCTACAATGTTGAACATACAAAGTACCCAGGGTGATAGTTCAGCAATCCTAGCTGATACTGATCCCACACCATCCACTTCAAATCCTGAACAACAAGCTGCTTCCATTGCTCGAACCCCTGTGCAAACTACTAAGGATGCACAGGTACAAAAATCACTTACATCTGTTTTGGATGTTATTGTTCAACTGGAACAAAGGGCCCCAGTTGCAATGACATACACTAGAAAAAGGAGCAAGAAGACTCCTTCTCTTCTTGTCTCAAAGGCCCAATCCCAACCACAAAGCCCCCATTCAGAATCCCAACATTCTGATAAGAATATCAAAAGGGAGCCAAGATATTAGAGAGACTTCTTTGGAAGTTTCTCTATCAGGATCAGGATCACATCCCGGATCCATAGAACAACTTGCTGAGCCATACCTTCATTTCTCTTCTCTGAACTTAAGTGCAGAGGCTCCTTGTCAAGATGATATACCTTCTCCCACAACCACTATCTCGGAGGTATTGATTGACTTGGCTGTTGGTTCACCTAACCCAAGTTCATCACCCAAGAAGGTTCACTCTAGTGGTATTGATAGAGTGAATGTGGAAAGGGCTGTCACTACTCCTGGAACATCAACTGACCGGGAGGACAGTGATAACATAACTAAGACCCTAACCACGACAACTCATACTGAGGATGTTTCCTTAGAAACACTCTTCACCGAGAGGAATCCCAGACGCCACGAAAAACCAGGGTGATGTGGATGCAGAGGATAGGCCTAAGAGCCCATCCACCTCCAAGGATTCCACAACTGTGGATGAGGACAGACTGAAACTTCATAATTTGGAATTGATGACCAACGTGTCAATAGAGGCTGAAGTGTCCAAACTGCGGCACCAAGTCTCTATACATGAAGCCCATCAATGCCCTCCAGTGACTTCTCCCTCCCTTATATCAGTGGGCACTCAAACAGATAACAATGTATGCACTGATGCAACCAAAAATGGGGAGGTAGTTACTAAGGAGGATGATGCGG
Organism: Smallanthus sonchifolius; assembly: GCA_023525975.1. Lineage (NCBI taxonomy): Eukaryota > Viridiplantae > Streptophyta > Magnoliopsida > Asterales > Asteraceae > Smallanthus > Smallanthus sonchifolius. The sequence goes on along the minus strand of CM042033.1, from coordinate 52,835,152 downwards.
GCAGCCTAGAAGAATGGATACAAAAGCAGACTGTGTTTCAAAGTTCACTATACAAACCTGCTTTTGTTCAAATCCATGACTTGCCAGACTCAGTTGATGAAGAGGAAGATATCATTGAGGATTGGAAGTTAGTGGTCCGAGCTGTTGATGAGGTGTTGCAAGATGAAACTCTCCATGAAGACACACCTCCATCATTCAGCATACTTCCTGAAGTTGCAACCATAATAAGTCAAACATCTACTTCCCAATTCTCACTAATTTCAAACAAGCTAGAATTCGACTCCATTCTAGCTTGGGGGTATGATGGCATAACTGAGAGATTCTGGATTGGATGGGAGTTTAGTGGAGTAGAAGAGCTAAACTGGAACACTCTTAATGCCCTCCAGGTTCTTAATTTGTATCTAACAAGATGTATCAACACTTCATCAGATCTCTCAGCAGAACTTGCAATCAGAAAGGTTCTATGACATAATGAAGGATAATATGCCCTGGTTTGAAATATTACTAAAAGAAGAAAATAGGGTGGCTTATCCTGAATCTTCATCAACAGCAGAACAAATACTGGCTCCAAGAAGACTTGACTTAATCAGGAGCAGTGCTTTAACTGAAAAAGAAGTTATCTGCTGGCGAAGATTCCTATACAACATCATGGTCAGAGACTTGGAAGTGCTAGGATGGGTGAGCACTGATTCCTTTGATTTCACCTTCTTCCTAAGCAATGGATCTTCTCTTCACTCAACATCAAAGAGATCTTACTCCTACCTTCAGACTTCCTGTAAAAGGTATTTGAGCTCAGATCACTCATCTGCAACATCAACTCCTTAGAAAGTCAAGAAATGATCAAACTCATCAAGGCTTCTCTTTATAAGGAGGAATCGCCTGCAATGAATGACTCTGACTCAGATCTATCCCTTCCCTCCTCACCAACTGTCATACTGAACGCAACAGAAGAGTCAAGAAGAGTGGCTGCTCAGAATGAATGGGAAAAGGAAAAAGAGTGAAGCAGTCCCTTCCTATGTGTCTACTCCTCATCATGCCAATGAAGCTGAAGCTAAGATCCCAACAACATCTCTTACATTTGTTGTTGTGGTCCATGAAGCTGAAGTTGGGGCATCAAGCAAAGACCAAGGGAAAAGACCTATAACAGAAGAAGATGAAGAAAAGTTGTTGAAATAGAAGAAGGAAAGGGAAGAAAGAAGAAGAAGAAGAAGAGAAGAAGAGGAGATGGCTGAACTAAGAAAAGCTCAAGAATGAAAAACGGTCATTCTCCTCATAGAACAATAGATCCAGCTATATGCCAAACAACTGGATGATCTGAAAGTCAAGATTCCTGCAGTCTATCAAATTCAAGAAGATGAAGCTCTTGCTCTTCAACTGTAGGAACAATTTAATAAAGAAGAAGAAGAAAGAGAGAAGAAGAAGAAGGAAGAGGCCAAGTTCAGAATAACTGATTCTGAACTAGCCAAAGAAATGAGAGAGGAGTGGACAAAGGCTCAGATTTTTCAAGGTGAGGATGCAAACTACCTTGAGAAACTATCAAATAAAGAAATCTATAGAGCCTTTATGGGTCAGCAAGGTCTATTGGCAAGCAAGAAAAGGGCTGAAAAAGAAGAAAAAGCCAAACATAAATCCAAGAAGACCATTGCCTTCAACAAAAGAACCCATGAAGAAAGGAAGGTCATGATTGACTTCCTAAAGGTTAGAGGAGAGAGTGGAAAAAGGCTGGGTCCCATGAATTTCATGAACCTGCAAGCCCTTTACTTTAAAGTCAAGAAGGAAGAGGAAGAAAGACTGGGGAAGACAGGCTCCAAGAAAAGGGTAATCAATCTAGCTGATGACAAAGAACCAAAGAAACCCAAGCCTACTTCCTCATCCTCCCCTTCGTCTATCCAACAACCTTCCACTTTCCCTCTTAGACCTCCCTCCTCTCCACCCACAAAGTACAAATCCTCCCACACAGCTCCTACTCATCAACAACCTCCCAAGAAGAAAAGCAAACCTACTACCAAACCAGAAGACTCAAGAGAAATTGTCAACTGGTTCTACAACACTCAAGATCAAAGGTTTAAAGTCTTCAGGGGGAGAACAGAAGAAAGAAGATCAATTTATACAACTGTTGATGAGGTATTACAGCTTCCAGATTATGATCTAAGAAGAATGATGGAGCTGGGTGAAGCCAATGAGCCTGAGAATGAAGGTGGGAGACATCTGTTGCTGGTGATCAAACTTTACTTCAACCCCAGCAAAGATGAAATCATTGATGTCAAACCTCTCCAATCCCACTCTCCATTCATCAGTTGGTCCTACAATGATGAAAAGAATTAGTTCACATTGACATATGTTAAAGGACAGAAGATGAGGTGTTCAAGCAAGGCCATCTTCAAAATGGCAAGAAAAGACATCAAGACTCTATCTGAGCTTCCTCTTAACAATCCCGGCAAGGACCAGAGAGGATATGAGTTTGCAAGAATAGTCAGCAACATGGAAAAGCTTCAGCAGCAAAAGAAGTAAGAGAGTTTTGGTAGCATCAGTCTAGGGTGAGTTTGTAGAAATAAAGACAGATGGCTACAAAACTTTCTAAGTACAAATGCTGCTTACCTCAGAGTTTGCTGCTGACCAATAAACTGCTGCGGATAAGCTTATCTGCAGCGGATACTTGTTCTCCTACTGAAGAACAAATCTGCTGCGGATAGCCTTTTTTGCTGAAGACCAGAGTTGCTGTGGATAGGCTTCTCAGCAGCATCAACACTTGATGCTGCTGATAGGCAAATCATCAGCAGCTTTGGATGGTTGCATCTTGCTGCTGATCTCCATCTTTGCAGCTGATAGCCATTTCCACTGAAGATCAAACATTGCAACTGACTGACTTCGATAAAGCAACCATTACCACTGAAAACTTTCTGCTACACCACTGACACATTCCATGTAGAAAGAATGTCACTGATGCAGACAATAAAGCACTACAACACTCTTCTCCAAGCATGCAAACAATGATGCCTAAGAAGACGTTTGAGTAAAGTTAACTTTTATAGTGTTTATTTTTATTATATGTAGAATAACTTCAATACAAGATCAACGGTTTGCGTTAGAACTGATCCTTAGAATCAAGGGTCTGTCTTGATTCTAAGTTACTATATAAGTAGTATTAAGAGTCATTGTACCTCAGTGCTTTCTTAGAGTTTTCTCTGTAATCTTGTAACCATTGAAGCTTAATACAAAATGCATTTTATCAGTACTTCTTGTGTTTACTTGTTTACTTTGATTAAGTTGTGATTGATTAAGCTTAATACAAAATGCATTTATCCTATAATATTTCAATAAATAAAGTTTCTATAAATAGCAACGAGCAATAAACAACATAAACAAACATTTCAAACCACCAAATGCACCAATATGTGTCAACAACTCTTTATTATGAAAACCTTTTGTTAAAAACATGGATTTAAACACTTGTATCCAAGATTTTTGTTTGGATGGATGGTCCATTACCATATGGTCGAAAATATGAAAGAAACGACGGATTAAAACACTTACAATGAAGGTATGATGATGAAATGGAGATGATGGGAGCTTGAAACACCTTGGATTCACCTTGAATGCACTTAGAGCACTTGAATGGAGAATCAAAGTTTGAAAAAGGGTGGAGGCTAGTATGAGATGGGGGCTGAACGAAAATGAGAGGGAGGGAGGGATTAGGTTTAGGGTTTTTGGTGTAAAAATGGTTTAAGGGGATTTAAGGGTGGTTTTAGTAAACGGGTTTGGGCTTTTGTTGCATTTTTTAGGCTTTTGTTGCATTTTTTAGTCTCTTTACAAGGGATTGGGCTCCAATATGATTCATAAAGATAAATAGCTGAATTAATAAGCCCATTATATAAAACAAGTCATTTTTATAAAATCCAATATAGAGTTGTTGGCACATATCGCGTATCCGTTTAAAAATCGTCAAAATAAAAGTTGCTCTAAAAATTCCGAAAAAATTCATATAAACACGAAATATTAAATCACAGTATTACATATAATTTTTGCATACCAAATATATGTCTAAATATTATTTCTAAAATTAACCAACGTTCGTATTTTTGCATACCAAATATACGTTTGTGACCCGGTAATCCGCCAGATTACCGATGCATGTAATGAAATGAACGAATGGACTTGTTGTATGAAATATGTACTTAATTACACTATAATTAAGTATGATGCAAGTGTAATCATCTGAATTCAAGAAATAGTCAGGTATGGATATTAACCTGAATTTGTCGGGTATCTCACTAGGTGCGTCAATCATATTCATACTTCTACTAGTTCATGATCTTGATATGTATAAGTCATACAAGTTCTAATTATGCATAGAATTTTATCGAAAAACATTCAGTATACCAAACGAAAGAGCATTTGAAATAATGATAATATTGCTCGTTAAAAGGCTCAGATTATTCTCACATGAAAACGGATGGGATAGGGTTTAGGGATTTGTTATGAATAATATTCATTTGTTTATACTTGCCATGTATTCATTTTATTTAATTAGGTGCGAACTTAAAGAGGTTTTAGGGTTAAAAGTTTTGAAAATTTTTCGGGTTTTACAAAAGGTAGGTTTTTTGTAATGTTTTAGTCAAATGGATAGAAAATCACAAGTTAAAATTTTAATGCTTTGAGGTTACAAGTAGTCCTGAATTTCCAATTCCTCATCCCACACTTAAAACTGTGCATTGCCCTAAATTTACAAATGCATGTCATGAAATGCTATGTAGGAATTTAAATGCATGAAGTTTTAAAGGAAAAGAAACTAGTACTCCCCCGGTTAATTCGATGAATAAACTAAGGCCAAAACTTATTGCTGCTGTCAGGCTATGCCTATTAGTTGCTTATCAACAGTTTGCTTTAAAGACTTCATCGAATTTCACAGAAATTTGATGTGGTTTTCGATTCCCAGCTCGTGGAGGTGGAGTGTAACTCCTCAAAGAAGTAGAGAAACTATCTGGTGATGTTATTCTACCTGACACACAAAGGAAAACAAAAAAGTAGACAAGGAAAATAAAAGGTAGTAGTTATGCTACTAAGGCCCTAGTATCGAGAAGGCATACCTTGGGGCTAAAATGTGAGAAATTTAAATTTGGAAAACCAAACATGAGGTCCACGTGTTCTGCCGTATGCACCAATTTTTTAATTTATTCATGATCATCGGGTTGCCTCCCGGAAGAGCCACGTTTTTTAAGGGTCGCTGTTCAGACCCATACGTGATTCATCAGTCTTTCTTTAGGTGGGGGCCATCGACTTCCCCCGTGTCTCATGTTCCTTCATTCATGTCCTATAGTTTTTGTAGCTTATCAAAGTATTCATCGATGCAGTTATTGTTGTCAAAATTCTTGCCAAGATCTAGTTTCTTTCCTTTGTGGAATTCTTTGGCTTTCTTCCGCTGGTAGTCTAGATTAGTATCGATGAATTATGCAATTTCAAAGGGATCATTGGATAAACACTCATTTCCTTCGATGTTGTAGGTCACTGATTGTTTTCCGAAACGAAGTGTAAAAATTCCTTCATTCATGTCAATGACGGCTCGGGAAGTAGCTAAAAATGGGCAACCCAAAATCAAAGTTACGGAATAGTTGGGTCCCATTTCTAAAACCATGAAGTCGACAGGGAAGATAAACTTGCCGACTTTTACTAGTAAGTTCTCAACAACTCCTATAGGTGATTTAACCGAGCCATCCACAAGTTCAATGGTTGCATTAACAGGTCGCGAATTCCCAATTTTGTTTCTTTGAAACATGTTATATGGCATTACGTTCACACTTGATCCTAGATCAGTGAGTGCGAAGGTTAATGGCAGTTGTTCGATATAACATGGTAAAGAAAACTTTACGGGATCAAAAAGTTTCTTTGCAAGGTATATTTCAATGAGAGCAAAACATTGATTAGTCCTTTTAACTGCCTCTTCCATGTTTCTTTTGTTAGTAAGGAAATCTTTCAAGAAACGTCCATACTTAGGCATTTGTTGTATGATATCCACGAAAGGAAGATTGACATGGATTTGACTTAATAGCTCGATGAATTTCTCATATTGTTCGTCAGTCTTCTTCTTTACTAACCTTCCTGGGTATGGTATGTGAGAATGGAATGCTCTTTTTGTCAGAACTTTTGGAGGAGTATTCACTGGAGCAGGAGGTGGAACTTCATTTGATTGTGATCCTTGAGTAGCTGTCTTTGCGATAGGCGGATGATGTGGCACTCCGGTGAATATTTCTCTCCTTGGTGATTGAACCTCTTCGCCTGACATTGGTGGTTCTGGATAAACATTGCTATTTCTAAGATTGATAGCACTTATATTTGCTTTTGGATTCTAATTCAGTATTACTCGGGAGGCATCCTGGTTGTCTTTCGGATAGGAGTTTTGCAGTTTGTCCTAATTGAGTCTGAATGGACTGAATAGTTGATTTCTGTGTCCTAAACTCAGCTTCACGAAGACTAAACTTCTCCTCATATTGTTTGTGACGGGAATCCGCTAGAAAGGCTTGACTTTCAGTAGTAGAGATTAACTTAGTTACCGCGTCCTCCAAACTTAACCCATTAATTGGCTTGTTAGTTCCTTGAAATTGTTGACGAGTCTGATAGTTTTGAGATTGTCTTTGTTGAAACTGTTGTTGTTGTCCGATGCCAGATTGTCCCTGGTTGTTGTTATCCTTCCAGCTGAAGTTTGGATGGTTCCTCCATCCAAGATTATAAGTATTACTATAGGGGTTGTTCTGTAGGCTATTTGTACTGATAATGTTAACCTGGTCAGCATTGGTACTGATACTTTTTACTTCTTCTGTAGCCTCGGTGGTTGCCTTGCCCTTGTTAAGCTGATGGAGTCGAGCGGTGAGGGCGTCTACTTGAGCAGAAAGTGAAGTGACAGTATCGACAGAATTAACTCCTTGCCTGGCTCCCCTGTTACACCTTGGATTGTACCATTGATAGCTTTTCATAGCTATTTCCTCAATTAGGTTGTAAGCTACTTGTGGCCTCTTGTTTCCAAAAATGCCACCTGCAGTAGCGTCGAGTGTCTGACGAGCTTGATTGTGCAATCCATTGTAGTATGATGATACTTGTAGCTAAACTTCTAGCCCATGATGAGGGCATTTCCTCAGCTTGTCCTTAAAATGTTGCCACGCCTCATATAGTGATTCACCATCTTCCTGGGTGAAAGTGGTAATATCATATCTCAGTTTTGCAGTTTTTGCTGGCGGGAAGTATTTCGATAGGAATTTCTGAGCATGATCATCCCATGTAGTGACTGACCCGGTGGGAAGAGAGTTTAGCCATGCCTTTGCTCATTCCCTTAAGGAGAAGGGAAACATTAAGAGTCGAATAGCGTCATTCGAAACTCCGTTCAGTTTCAGGTTGTTAAACCCAACAGTACTATTCATGATTACCTCGCTTGGAAATAATTAACGGTTAGATTATGAGAGGACTTTACGTGCAGGAAATGCACCCACTTATATATTAAAGAGAAGTCAAAAAGTAACATCATACGACTAAGAAAGAAAATTATTTAGCATGTATCTCCCCCAAATGGAGAAGTAAGTAAAATGGGGTTGTGAAAACTCACCTGGGAATGAGGTGAACGAAGTATGAAAGCAACACGAGAAATCTGGCAAGTCTAGAAAACCGACCTAACCGAGCCCTAGGAATAGTAAGGCTATAAGGTCTATGAAAGTAAACATGGTTTATGTAACCACATTCATCCAAATGACTCAATGTTGAAAGGCTACATTGACGTTTTGAAAAGGTTTGACCAAAGTTGACCGAGGTTTGACCAATGTTGACTAATGTTGACCAATGTTGAATAATGTTGACCAATGTTGACCAAGTTTTATACGACGACCCATTGGTGACACATGGTGAAGACATGTACAAGTAACACATAAGTAACACCTTATGACATAACACACATGTTTCAAGTAATTGCATAAGTAAGTAACATAGTTGCATATATTCATAACATAGATGGTAAAACATAGTCTTAAGTAATTGCATAAGTAAGTAACACATACTAAGTAACATAGTTACATATGTTCATAACATAGATGGTAACACATAGTCTTAAGTAATTGCATAAGTAAGTAACACATACTAAGTAACATAGTTACAAATGTTCATAACATAGATGGTAACACATAGTCTTAAGTAATTGCATAAGTAAGTAACATGTGGCAAGTAACATGGCATGTGTACATCTTCATGGTATAATTCATACATGTTAACCAATCATCCACATAAGTTATGTTACTACACTAATACCATATTAACATTATTTCAACCCATTTGAACAAGTAACATAACATGTCATTACTATACCATAGTCCTTAACATAGCAAAGTTTCCCTTTTTAGGCAGTTAGGGTTTTAGTGTACTTTAGATGTCATAGCTAAACTAAACAAATTACACATGAAATTATACTAGTAACATACTATAAACATGATTCTATACATACACTTTTTGTTTCAAGCAAAGGTGAAGTTCCCAAACTAATAAAGTTTCCTTATTTAGTAAGGTCCTCCAAAACATGCCATAATACAATTCCGAATCACATATTCTTGCATAAGTCATCTATTCATATAGTAATAAAGCCATTTAACCTATTTTAGACCTTTATAACATACACATACCAAATATGTTCAATTAAAGTTTCCTTTTTAGGAAAGTGGTCCAAACGACCTTTTACACATGTGTAACTTCAAATAACTATTTCTAACACTTTAATAGATGTTATAGAACTATATTATCATGTATTTACCCATTAGAACATAATAACACAAAATAAGACAAATTAAAGTTTCCTTATATAGTAAGTCGACCATAACATAGTGTAACACAACATTTCAACCAAAAATCTCACATTTCCTACTCATTCTACTAATATAAGCATCATTTAAACTTTCAAACATATCATGTGCTCATTTCTACAATATTTCAATAAATAAAGTTTCTATAAATAGCAACGAGCAATAAACAACATAAACAAACATTTCAAACCACCAAATGCACCAATATGTGTCAACAACTCTTTATTATGAAAACCTTTTGATAAAAACATGGATTTAAACACTTGTAACCAAGATTTTCATTTGGATGGATGGTCCATTACCATATGGTCAAAAATATGAAAAAAATGATGGATTAAAACACTTATAATGATGGTATGATGATGACATGGAGATGATTGGAACTTGAAACACCTTGGATTCACCTTGAATGCACTTAGAACACTTGAATGGAGAATCAAAGTTTGAAAAAGGGTGGAGGCTAGTATGAGATTGGGGCTGAACGAAAATGAGAGGGAGGGAGGGAGGGATGAGGTTTAGGGTTTTTGGTGTAAAAATGGTTTAAGGGGATTTAAGGGTGGTTTTAGTAAATGGGTTTGGGCTTTTGTTGCATTTTTTTAGGCTTTTTACAAGGGATTGGGCTCCATTATGATTCTTAAAGATAAATAGCTGAGTTAATAAGCCCATTATATAAAACAAGTCATTTTTATAAAATCCAATATAGAGTTGTTGGCACATATCGCGTATCCGCTTAAAAATCGTCAAAATAAAAGTTGCTCTAAAAATTCTAAAAAAATTCATATAAACACGAAATATTAAATCACAGTATTACATATAATTTTTGCACACCAAATATATGTCTAAAAATTATTTCTAAAATTCACCTGGTTTGGTTTCGTGTGACATGACGCGTGTGTGACCCGGTAATCCGCCCGATTACCGATGCATGTAATGAAATGAACGAATGGACTTGTTGTATGAAATATGTACTTAATTACTCTATAATTAAGTATGATGCAAGTGTAATCATATGAATTCAAGTAACAGTCGGGTATGGATATTAACCTGAATTTGTCGGGTATCACACTAGGTGCCTCAATCATATTCATACTTCTACTAGTTCATGATCTTGATATGTATAAGTCATACAAGTTATAATTATGCGTAGAATTCGATCGAAAAACACTCAGTATACCAAACGAAAGAGCATTTGAAATAATGATAATATTGCTCGTGAATCTCACATGAAAACGGATAGGATAGGGTTTAGTGATTTGTTATGAATAATATTCATTTGTTTCTACTTGTCATGTATTCATTTTATTTAATTAGGTGCGAATTCAAAGAGGTTTTAGGGTTAAAAGTTTTCAAAATTTTTTGGATTTTACAAAAGGTAGATTTTTTGTAATGTTTTAGTCAAATGGGTAAAAAATCACAATTTAAAATTTTAATGCTTTGAGGTTACAAGTAGTCCTGAATTTCCAATTCCCCACCCCACACTTAAAACTGTGCATTGCCCACAATGTACAAATGCATGTCATGAAATGCTATGCAGGAATTCAAATGCATGAAGTTAAATGCATGAAGTTTTAAAAGAAAAGAAACTGGTACTCCCCTGGTCAATTTGGTGTATAACCTAAGGCCAAAACTTATTGCTGCTGTCAGGCTATGCCTATCAGTTGCTTATCAATAGTTTGCTTTATAGACTTCATTGAATTTCACAGAAATTTTATGTGGTTTCCGATTCCCAGCTCGTAGAGGTGGAATATAACTCCTCAAAGAAGTAGAGAAACTATCTGGTGATGTTATTCTACCTGACACACAAAGGAAAACATAAAAGCAGACAACAAAAATATAATGTAGTAGTTAAGCTACTAAGGTCCAAGTATCGAGATGGCATACCTGGGGCCTGAAGTATGAGAAACTTAAATTTGGAAAACCAAACCTGAGGTCCACGTGTTCTGCCGTATGCAACAACTTCTCAATTTATTCATGATTATCGGGTTGCCTCCCGGAAGCACCATGTTTTTTTAAGGGTCGCTGGCCAGACCCATACGTGCTTCATCAGTCTTTCTTTACGTGGGGGCCATCGACTTCCCCCGTGTCTCCTGTTCCTTCATTCATGTCCTTTAGTTTTGGTGGCTTATCAAAGTATTCATCAATCTAGTTATTGTTGTCAAAATTCTTGCCAAGATCTAGTTTCTTTCCTTTGTTGAATTCTTTAGCTTTCTTCAGCTGGTAGTCTAGATTAGTATCGATGAATTATGCAATTTCAAAGAGATCATTGGATAAACACTCATTTCCTTCGATGTTGTAGGTCACTGATTGTTTTCCGACACGAAGTGTGAAAATTCCTTCATTCATGTCAATGACGGCTCGGGAAGTAGCTAAAAATGGGCAACCCAAAATCAAAGTTACGGAATAGTCGGGTCCCATTTTTAAAACCATGAAGTCGGCAGGGAAGATAAACTTGCCCACTTTTACTAGTATGTTCTCAATGACTCCTATAGGTGATTTAACCGAGCCATCCGCAAGTTTAATGGTTGCATTAACAGGTCGCGGATTCCCAATTTTGTGTCTTTGAAACATGTTATATGGCATTATGTTCACACTTGCTCCCAGATCAGTGAGTGCGAAGGTTATCGGCAGTGGTCCGATATAACATTGTAAAGAAAACTTTACGGGATCAGAAAGTTTCTTTGGAAGGTATATTTCAATGAGAGCGACACATTGATTAGTCCTTTTAACTGCCTCTTCCATGTTTCTTTTGTTAGTAAGGAAATCTTTCAAGAAACGTCCATACTTAGGCATTAGTTGCATGATATCCACGAAAGGAAGATTGACATGGATTTGACTTAATAGCTCGATGAATTTCTCATATTGTTCGTCAGTCTTCTACTTTACTAACCTTCCTGGGTATGGTATGTGAGAATGGAATGCTCTTTTTGTCAGAACTTTTGGAGGAGTATTCACTGGAGCAGGAGGTGGACTACATTTGATTGTGATCCTTGAGTAGCTGTCTTTACGATATGTGGATGAAGTGGCACTCTGGTGAATATTTCTCTCCTTGGTGATTGAAGCTCTTCTCCTGACATTGGTGGTTCTAGATAAACATTGCTATTTCTAAGAGTGATAGCACTTATATTTGCTTTTGGATTTGTTTCAGTATTACTCGGGAGGCATCCGGGTTGTCTTTTAGATAGGAGTTTTGTAGTTTGTCCTTATTGCGTCTGAATGGACTGAAGAGTTGCTTTCTGAGTCCTAAACTCAGCTTCGTGAAGACTAAACTTCTCCTCATATTGTTTGTGACGGGAATCCGCTAGAAGGGCTTGGCTTTCTGTTGTAGAGATTAACTTAGTTACTGCGTCCTCCAAACTTAACCCATTACTTGGCTTGTTAGTTCCTTGAAATTGTTGACGAGGCTGATAGTTTTGAGATTGTCTTTGTTGAAACTGTTGTTGTCCGAAGCCAGATTGTCCCCGGTTGTTGTTATCCTTCCAGCTGAAGTTTGGATGGTTCCTCCATCCAAGATTATAAGTATTACTATAGGGGTTTTTCTATAGGTGATTTGTACTAATAATGTCAACCTGCTCAGCATTGGTAGTGATACTTTTTACTTCTTCAGTAGCCTCGGTGATTGCCTTGCCCTTGTTAAGCTGATTGAGTCGAGAGGTGAGGGCGTCTACTTAAGCAGAAAGTGAAGTGACAGTATCGATAGAATGAACTCCTTGCCTGGCTCCCCTGTTACACCTTGGATTGTGCCATTGATAGCTTTTCATAGCTATTTCCTTAATTAGGTTGTAAGCTTCTTGTGGCCTCTTGTTTCCAAAAATGCCACCTGCAGTAGCGTCGAGTGTCTGACGAGCTAGATTGTGCAATCCATTGTAGAATGATGATACTTGTAGCTAAACTTCTAGCCCATGATGAGGGCATTTCCTCAGCACGTTCTTAAAATGTTCCCACGCCTCATATAATGATTCACCATCTTCCTGGGTGAAAGTGGTAATATCATTTCTCAGTTTTGCAGTTTTTGCTGGTGGGAAGTATTTCGACAGGAATTTCTGAGCAAGATCATCCCATGTAGTGATTGACCTGGTGGGAAAGAGTTTAGCCATGCCTTTTCTCGTTCCCTTAAAGAGAAGGGAAACATTCAGAGTCGAATAGCATCATTCGAAACTCCGTTCAGTTTGAATGTGTCACAAATTTCGAGGAAATTTGCAATTTGGGCATGTGGATCTTCGTCTGGCAATCCATGGAAAGTGCATGATGGCTGGATCATGTGAATAACATGAGATTTGATCTGAAAGTTGTTATCATCAACCAACGGCCTTGTGATGCTAGACCCCAAAGCCTCTAGTGCCGGTCTTGCGAAATCGAAAATAGTGCGGTTTTCTACGGCCATTTTTCTAGCAAGGTTTTCTCGTATTTGGCGGTGAAAGAATCTTTCGAGCTCTACTGAAGGTTGATATAAACCAGTAGTGGAGCTATGGATCATATACTACCTGCAACAAAACGTAACAGAAAAACAGATGGAAATTATTAATGTAAAAAGGCTAATCTGTTAACTCGAATCTTTCTTGAAATCACCGTGTCCCCGGCAACGACGCCAAAAACTTGATAGCGTGTTTTTGGTAATAAAAATATTTATAGATATTAGTTTCACGAGATCATGTTTAAATTTATATAATGATAATTACTTTAACTTAAAACACACACATTAGGTAAGTGTACCTATCGCAGCGTAATATAATTTAGGTAAGAACCAAGTATCGAACCAATGGACACGGTCGAGTTCCAATACTCAACTTTTGTTATCGTTTAGCCGAATCAATTAGTGAGTGGGTTTTGTGTGATTGTGAAGCCAAATAATAAATGACAGAAAAGTAAATGACGATAAAGTAAAAAAACAAAAACGTGCGTGATGTGTGTAACAGAAATGTAACGAACAGAATAGTAAATAGCAGAAAAGTAAATATCTTGGAAATGATCAGGTCACGAAGAGTACTGCTTCGGGCTTCGAATCAGCTTGGTACCTAATAATGTTAAGTTGACTAATCCAATGATATGACTACTACAAACTTGTGACCCGTGTCACCGCTAGAGCCTCGTCCTCATGCATTTGATTCACGAATTAAAATCTTTATATTAAAATAGTAGTGCCTCCCGTTAGGGACAACGGTTACCCTCAACCCTTCGAATGGTCATCTCCGGGTTGGTTTAAGACATCAAACGTAAATGATTTGTATTAAAGATAAATAGGTGATTATCGTTTGTTCACCGGGAGGTGGTGTAACAATGGGACCGAGTATAAAGACGTACGGTTCCCAACATGAGTTCACAAATTCTTGGTCGCATAATAAGTTCGTATAAAGACGTACGACCTTAATAATGTTGACCAAGCCTTGGCTTATCAATCTCTGCTTGTATAAAGACGTACAAGCTTCAAAGTAAGTTTAATTAAAAAGGTTTTACTATCTTACACATTAAAATCAAGAACACTCACAATTATAAAGACGGATTTAGACAATAATAAAAGCCACCAAATGGTGGTTTTAAGAACCAATAATTAAAGACATAAACATACCACTAGATTAATACGTCAAACATTAACATGCACCAAACATCATCTTCACCCTAGCAATGCAAGATGTTTAGCCACGAATGGCCATACTAACAAACTAGCGTAACGCTGAGTTTCGTAGGCTCCCCTATTGCAGACAAAGAGGAGGAGCCTCTCTAATTTCTACTCTAGACTATAGAAACGGACTCTCTTGAGCTCTGGTAATGTATGGAAGGGTGTATGGAATGAAGAACCCAAGCCATGTATTTATAGGCCTCAAAATAAGCAATGCACGGCCGTGCATTGGATTGCATGGGCGTGCAAACACCTCGGGAATCAAACAGGGAACAAATGGCAGTGTACTCAGTCATTGGGGAGCAAGTCATACAATGCACGACCGTGCAAAGGGATGCACGGCCATGCATCCCTCTTGCTTCCTATTTCGTCTTTTAGCTGATGTTTGACCTGTTGTTGACCTGGTTTGACTTCTTGGTGGTCAAAGCTCGGGAAAGATCTTCCAAAAGGCTTGATTTCTTGGTGTTTTTACTGGTTTTATCTTTGTTTATCTCAGGACACCGAATAATCTGCAATTATGAAATATTAACGTTTTAAGTATCAATTGCAAGGTTATTAATCAAGTAGTACCATAATATGGGGATTATTATGCATGCAAAACATGTATAATTTAGGGCATATCAAAGAACGAGTGGTGTTGTTCCCAGAACAGAAAATACCTTCCATACTACTCCTGTAGGAAATAATATCAGAACTTCTCGAATTCATGAAAAGGTTGGAATGACGAACCAGAGCACGGGAATTCATGGACAAGGATGCAATTACAAGAATTTTTGTGACTGTCACCCTAAACCATTTAATGGAAAGAAGGACGCCATTGCAAACTTACAGTGGATCACATCTATGGAAGTTGTGTGAATGCAGAGTGGACCAAGCTATGAAATTTGTTGCACATTCATTTGAAGAAGAGGTTCTTGACTGGAGGGAGTCAGTCAAACAAACGAAGGGAGAAGCTGTAACTGATAGAATGACGTGGGAAGATCTCAAGATTTTGATAATGAAGAGGTATTGTCCATAAAATGCCCAAGATTGAATCTGAATTTTTGTGGTTCGAAGCTGGAACCATGACTCATCAGGAGTATACAACCATGTTTAATGAAATGGCCAAGTTGGTGCCACATTTGGTTACTCTCAAGTCCAGAAGAATCAAATGTTACGTTCAAGGTTTCCCCCTAAGGTTCATACCTTAGTGAAGACTACTGCACCCGAAACGATAGATTCAACTGTTCAGTTGAGCGCGGTGATGTTTGATGAGGTGGCAGCTCAAGAGCCACCAAAGATTGATCACAAGAGGAAGCCTGAAGAGGTTGTTTATAATTTTAAATCAGAAAATAATAAATTTCCTAGAAGTGGAGGGTTCAACTCGAACCTAGATTGGACCACCTAGGGAACAAAGTGCCAGACTTGCCAGAAGTTTGGTCACTCAGCAACCTAGTGCCCGAATGTTAAATGTTTTAACCGTGGAGAGATAGGGCACTATAGGACTTCTTGTCCCAAACCACTTAAACAAAGAACAGGTGGTCAGAATAAAGGAACAAGATGAGTGTTCGTATTAGGAAGCGGAGATGAACAGAAAAATAAAGCTAAGGAAGTGGCAGGTACTTTCTTAGTTAATAATATTTACGCCAAGATTTTATTTGATACAGGGGTGAATAGAAGTTTTGTGTAATGTGCATTCACCCCGTATTTAGGTGTAAAACCGATTTCGCTTATTCATGCTTATGTCGTTGAAACGACAAATGGTGAACAGATTAGGATAACCAAATCATACCCTGATTGTGTCATCAATTTTGGTGACGATAAGGTGTTAGTTACACTAATGTCGATGAACATGAATGAATATGAGGTTATCCTAAGGATGGATTGGTTAAACCAATACCAGGCCCAGATTGATTGTGACCAGAAAACGGTCAAGATTAAGAACCGAGAAGAAAATTATTTAATGATTCAAGGTGATAGCGAGACAAATAAGATTGAAATTATTTCTATAGCAAAAGCTAAGAAAGATTAATTAAGGGAAACGGTATATTCTTAATCCATGCCTTGAAAAATAAAACCGAAGGACAGATTGCGGATATTCCCGTAGTCAGTGATCACCTGGATGTATTTCCGGAAAAATTACCCGGTCTTCCACCTGATCGTCAGATCGAATTCCGAATCGAACTTGTTGAAGAACTTTTGTGTGACAAACACTCTGGATATTGTCTTAGCTTTTGTACTTGTCTTATATGTATTAGTCTTTGTATGTTAGTGTCTGTATGTATTAGTTATCAAGTTGTAATTACTAATGTATGTTCTTGTCGTCTGATTTATCTAAGTGTTTTGCGCACTTAGCATGTTCGCAGGAATTACTTCGTGCGTACTTAGCAAGTACGCAAGAATACTCGGCGTACTTGTTAAGTACGCAGGAACAATTTGCCCTGCGCACTTGTAAAGTGCGCAGAGATCAGGTCTAGTATAAATAGGCTAGGTTGACAGAAGTTATGTACGCAGACATTTGCACTCAGTTGTATTCTCTCTGTAACCTTCAATTTTATAATAGATGGAGTTTGAAAGTGATTTCGTTGTCGGTTTACTTTGTGTTACTTGATTCTCCACCTAGTCACGGGCATTCCGCACCCGGTCCGACTAGTCACACACCCATATGTAACGATTCGAGACACCCGGGGACCTACAAGTGGTATCAGAGCTTAGCTCTTGATTTCGAGTGTTTTGAGTGTGTTAGGAGCATCTTCTACACATCCTACAGAGATTTTGCAAGCAAAAGTGGGTGTTTTTGTTGATTTTTGTGATAAAATAGGGGTAGCTCTTGAGCACTATTTTAGAAGCAAAAATCACTTAAAAACCGACTTTTGTTGTGTATTTGAGTGTTTTGAGCATCAAAGGTTGGTTAGAAACGAGTTTCTAACCCTTTGGTTCATTTTTTTTTGGTCATATCTTCAACTTTTTCTGTCTCCGATGAGATTCCAGTGACCGGAAAAAGTTGGTGAGAGTTGGTGAAAAGGTGATCTGCGTACTTACCATATTTGGCAGCAAGTACAGTCTTGTTGCGTACTTAACAAGTACGCAAGACCATATTTGCTGCGTACTTAAGTGATCTCATGCGTACTTATCATTTACTCCTGCGTACTTATCAAGTACTAAAGAGCAAATTCTAAATACGCAAGACCAGGTCTTTAAGTGCGCAAGGACAGATTCAAGTGTGCAAGTTGTTTTGACTTTTCTGAAATTTGACTAAGTGTTTCACTATGGAAAATCTTCAGAACCTCGGTAACCTTCTTAATTATGACAATGAGATTGGAACCCCAGAGAAACCACCAAGCTGCTTAATGTAAATGATTATTCGAACTGGAAAGCACACTTTGAGCAATATATCTCATACACCGATTCTTCACTTTGGATACCCATTCTAGACGGTATAAGCATCCCACATATACATATCTTGATGAGGAAGTTCCCAAGCCTATCTCCAAACTTGCTGAAGAAGAAAAGAAAGTTTATGACAGAGAGAAGAAGGCACACGGATGTATTACTATGGCCTTGACGAGGGAGTTATTTCACATCTTTAGAGGATATGATAACTCCAAGGATCTCTGGAAGGCTTTGCAGAAGAGATTCAAGGGAAACAACGACATCAAGAAGAGTAAGAGGGATCTTCTTAGGAAGCAGTATGAGTGCTTCAGATATCTAGAGAATGAATATATAGATGAGCTTATCTCTAGATTCTATCATCTGCAAAACTGAGCTGAAAGCTTATGACCTGATCTATCCGAATGAGGAATTAGTTGAGAAATTTCTGGATGCCCTACCACCAAAATTTGAGATGTACACCACTCTGATGAGAGAGAACTCAAAGTTTTATGAGATGACTATTGATGAAGCAATCAGAAAGGTTCAAGCACATGATATGAACCTAAAACGAAAAGAGAGCTCAGGGAGACCTCAAATACAAGACCCTTCTATGTATTTTGGGACGTCTTCCATAGCCAAGTCATCAGGTTCTGGAATTGCCCTTTTCTCAGGGAACTCTCATGAGGAGGATAACTCAAATGTCTGTGGTGGTCATGCTTGCTATGCAGAATCTTGATCTGGTTCTGGTTCTCGATCTCATCACCAGAATTCCTCAAGAAATCCTTCTCCCACATCTTCAGCTAACCAATCAGCAATAGCCAAGATAGCTGAAGATCATGTGGCTTTATTCTCATCATGCATGCTTGCCTATGAGAACTTCATTGGCGGTAAGTTAACATATCCTGAAACCATAGAAGAAGACTGCAATCAGGTGAATCCAAATGATATGGAGGACATGGATATTCAGTGGAATATGGCCATGATCTTGAGAAGAGCGAAAAGTTTCCTGAATAGAACTGGCAGGAATGTTATTGGTGGACATTCAAATGCCAAGGTGGGATTTGATAAATCTAAGGCCAAGTGCTACAAATGCAATAACTTTGGGCATTTTACAAGAGAATGTCAAAAAGACAAAGCACCGACCTCAGGATTCACCAGACGTAGCCAAGGAAACAATCAAGGGTACAACAACTCCAACAACCGCAATCAAAGTCAAGGTGGAACGTCCAATGCTTTGGTAGCACAACAAGACGACAGCTTTGATTGGGGTGTTCATCTGGAGGATGACCTTATTGCTCAAACACAAGTTGGTCTCATGGCTGAGATTATGGAGATGATGGAAGCAGAGGAACGGGAAGCTTCTATGGCTGACCAAGAAGAGTCTACAACTGTCACACCCCCAAATTTATTTACTTATTAAATAAATACACGTTTCAACGATTGGTTCATTACACGATAGCGTAAGCTGTAATAGTGATTTCTAAGACTTGTATACATACACAAATAGTAAGACTAAATAGAACAATGATCTAAGTTCTTCTAGATCAACGACAGACTTGAGACCGGATTATCTATGTCCTTCCAGCTAGGAATTGTTCCAACATAGTTAGCCTATTCCAACCGCGCCATGGCTAAAGGTTACCTGAGAAACATACTTGAAAGTGTCAACACAAAGGTTGGTGAGTTCACAGAGTTTGTTCATTTAGTACAGTTAGTTTTCCCCGAAAACGTATACATGACTTAGCCGTCATAAAATAAGTAGTTTTCCTTTGAAAACATGCCCATGACTTTACCGTCATAAAATAAGTAGTTTTCCCTTGAAAACAAGCCCATGACTTTACCGTCATGAAATAAGTAGTTTTTCTTTGAAAACATGTCCATGACTTTACCGTCATAAAATAAGTAGTTTTCCATTGAAAACATGTCCATGACTTTACCGTCATAAAATATGTAGTTTTCCTTTGAAAACATTACCATGACTTAACCGTCATAAAATATGTACTTTTCCTTTGAAAACATTACCATGACTTAACCATCATAAAATATGTAGTTTTCTTTTGAAAACATTACCATGACTTAACCGTCATAAAATATGTAGTTTTTGCGAAGTCAGATTATGAACCCCAACTTTGAGGACGGGCATTTTCGGGGCCTAGCCTTTGAAAACATTACCATGACTTAACCATCATAAAATATGTAGTTTTCCTTTCAAAACATTACCATGACTTAACCGTCATAAAATATGTAGTTTTCCTTTGAAAACATGCCCATGACTTAACCGTCATGAAATAAGTAGTTTTCCTTTGAAAGCATGTCCATGACTTTACCGTCATAAAATATGTAGTTTTCCTTTGAAAACATTACCATGACTTTACCGTCATAAATCCAATGTTTAAACATGATCATTTTCCGATCAAAACTCTTTGTATGTATTACCAATGAATCCGAATACTAATCCGATCAATTGACCCCATTTGTAAACTTGCAAGGAATAGAAAACAGTATGTAATGTACGAGACCGTAACCAAACCCCAACTTTCTGTACCTCCTCTCGCCTTTCTGCGAGTTAAGACAATATGCGGTCATTTGGCCATTTGGACCCCTGATTAACGCGAGTTAAGACAATATGTATAAAGTGGCCACTTTTTCTTTGAACAATCCATTATTTGGGTGAATCTCCTACACAAAACAACTAGTGTACTTAATGAAATCAAGACTTAGGATATGAACACTCACTTAAAGCAAGCAAGGAGAAGGATGGAATTGTGTAGGAAGCTCGAACTCTTTAAAACACCCTTGAAACACCTTGAAGCTTCAAAGCTCTAGCTAAACCTATAGAGGATTTGGTTCTTGATTTCAAAATGGTAAAGTGTGTGTGCATGTATGTGTCGATACATATGGAGAGAAAGAAAGGAGTTGGAGTGTTTGAGTTTCCATACCACTAGTCTAGCTAGGGAAGAACCATTAGTGAAAGATGATAATGCTTGAATCCTCTTAGTAAAAGCTTCCTAAAACTCCAAGATCTCTTAAATCTCCAAGGCTTTTAGCTAATTCTTTCCAATGGATCTTGATCTTTGAGTTTTAAGTGTGTGTTTGTGTGTGTTGGTTGAGCCGAGAAAGGGAGAGAACAAGAAGAAACTCTTGTTCTTCCTCCATACACTATTATATATATATATATATATGTTGGATGGAGTGTGAACTTGGTGATCATCATGTATCATTATTACAAGGTATGTTCGATGTGATGGAGGTGACTCTTGCTTGGAGTGTTGGTTAAATGGGCATGGCCTTATGACATATATGATGGGTGAGGATGGTGGGTGGGATTGATGTGACTTTGGCTTGATTGTCACATGAAAGAGTATGGTGCAAATGACACAAGGGATGGTGCCATGGAGAAGACAAGAAGGTGGGTCCCCCTCTAGGGCCAACTTCGGCCGAGAATAGAGTATGGGTGGGGGGTTGGGTCTTGTCAAATCTTGTAGTTAGGATCCAATGGTTAGTTAAGTCGGTTCTAGTTAGAATACACCTGGTAGGTGATACCGTGATATAATACTCGGTGTAGGAACTTTTAGTGATTAAAACTTTATATCTATATACCTAGATATATATATATATATATATATATATATACACATATATATATATATATATAATTATTAGATGAAACGAGGGTTGAGTATAGATCTCAACAAGTTATCATCATTAAGATTTGATGTTGGAGTGGAGTACAAGCAAGGATATAATGATAGTGATGTGATCTTTATGTTGCTTGCATCTTTGGTCATAATCATGATGATTATGACTCTTGAGTGTTGTGTAAGCAAAGCAATCATGATGATGATGTGATTGATTTAGATGTGGTATAATACCTGAAATTAATATCCGCTTTAATATATTTAATTATTAAAATGTCTTACTAGACTTTTACTGTCAAGTTCTTGTCAATCACCAACGACCGTACTTTGTGGGTTATCACTGTTTATTTTCCTTGTAATTATCCAAAATTACTATTTTGGTATAATTTCCTTTGTTAGACTCCTTGACTTTACTTAGTCAAAATAAAACTTCAGGAAATATATGTTATAAACGTGCATTTATGTAATATGGACACTTACCTGAAATACTGGGTGTCACATTCTCCCCATGTTAAAGAGAATTTCGTTCCGAAATTCAGTTCTTGTCATCTTGACTTGGAGTGTTCGAGAAAAAGGACGGATACTTGGCTTTCATTTTATTTTCCCGCTCCCACGTATACTCGGGGCCGCGCTTTGAATTCTAACGTACCCTAACCAATTTAACCCGGCTACGCCTTGTTTTATGAACCTTCCAATCTATGACTTCAATGAGTTTCCTTGACAAAGTGTAGCTTGTTATCTATGTGAATCTCATTAGGCAGTATAATTAATGTCTCGTCTGATAAACACTTCTTGAGATTTGATACATGAAACGTATCATGTACATTACTTAGTTTTCGTGACAACTTAAGCTTGTAGGCTACAAGACCAACTCTAGCCCGTACTTCGAACGATCACCATTAACTATGGTTATGTTTGCTACAGTTTCCACACCTGGAAACTCCTTTCCAATGTGAGACCTTTAACAAGGCTAGGTATCCAATTTGGAATTCTAATGGCTTTCGTCTGTTGCTAGCACAACTCTCTTTCTTCTGCCTTGAGTGGCTTTCAGACGATCTTTGATTTCGACGATCTTGTCAATGGTTTACTAGCCAATATCAGGACCAGTCAAATGTTTTTCACCAACCTCTGCCCAACATAGCGATGAGCGACACTTACAACCATACAAAGCCTCAACGGAGCAGCTTTTAATGCTGGTATGGTAGTTGTTATTATATGAAAACTCAGCCAAAGGCGGTGAGTATCCCTATTTCCTCTGAAATCGATTTCACACGCACGGAGCACATATTTTAAAGTTTGGATGGTCCTTTTACCTTGACCGTTCATCTGGGATGATATGCAGTGCTCATGTAAAGGCATGTACCCAAGGCTTCTTGTACAGACTGCCAGGTTCTTGACATGAATCGACTGTCCCTTTTAGAGAAAATGGAAACTTTATGTTTGTCCCTCTTACGCTTTTCGAAAGCATTTTCCCGGACTAAGACTTTTCTCTTATTTCAGGTTTCATGTTTTCTAGGATTTTCCTCTCCATGTGCCTTCATGGAGCTAAGATCTGATGTTCCTTGGGAGATCTTATTTGCGAACGTCGAGTCTAATCACCACTTTACCCGTTAATTGCACTATCTTCCCTCGGCAGACTAGCATTAAGGTTGTAACATCCTGGTATGTAAGCTCATGCCTTGATGACCATACGCTCGAAGTATGTACGTCATACAAAGTTCTATGTTTGTTTGGAATATTCACATTTCGTCTAGGTGAGGAAATGAACAGTGATACTGTGAGTATGGTCTCATCGAATTAGTGCTTCCCCAAAATGGGCTATGGGTTTGTCAACCCATTAAGTTGGCAGAAAGGGTTGATAGCCAACTATTAGTCATACAGTGTGTATGCACTTCCTTAGTGTTTGAATGGTGCTTTGGTGACTTACTGTTACGTATTCCATTCATATAGGTTATAGCCTCAAAATCCTTAGCACAAGGATAAAATTGAGGTAATGAGTGTTCAACATCGAACACTTTATATTCTTACTGAGCCTGCGTTAAAAGGTCATTTCTTAACAATAGATGATCTAGAGCTTCCTAATTATAGAAAATTAGGTGCGAAAGATGTGATCACGCCTCTCCTCTAGGCTAAAATCTAGGATCCATTCAACAAGATGATCTTTGGGAAAGTGCGGGTACAAAGGGTATCAAACTATCCTTCTCGAATCTTTATGGACAGTGGTCTATATTGAACAACTCATGCTTACGTCCCTTATGCATATCATGAGCTAATGAGATTAGCAAGAAATTCCGCATTTGGGAAACCTTCAAAAGTTTTGTATGTCGTTTTTCTGTTAGTGCGACTATAGTCATCAGTCCACACTTAGGTTTCTTCGGCATTCGCTTGAGCATCATCCCCGACCTATTCATCACCGGGAGAATAGTCGGACTTAAAGGTGTACTGAATGTCAGTGGTTGTGAGAACAACCTTGTTTGTCCAATATTCTAAATTTTAGATTACCTACTTGTCTCATGTCGAGCTTCCACAATACCCCATCGGTGCTATGTGTATGCGGGTCAGCATAAATTTTCTGCCCCATCACCGAAGTTAGTGCATAGCACTCTTGGCGTAACTTCCAAGCTATTGTGAGATTGAACTGTATGATGGATCCTGAGATTACTTTATAATCTTCCACAATAATTGTGCAATTATTGTAAGTGTTACTTGTGGTAATGCTCAATTTGAAGCATTCCTGACAAGTAGAATTTCAAAGACTGAATGTGCGAAATCCTTCGCCGTTCAGGATTCACTAAGGATTGGTTGAATTCAATTTGAATTTCTCTCGTTCCTCCCGAACTAGGAGAATACTTTGTGGACACCTATTTGAGAAGTCTGATTTGTTAAGATCCAATCCTTAATCAAGTGACTGAGAACATGGCTTGATCATTAGCTTAGACAGCAAGACTCACTAAAGTTCCCATGCACTGCAAATTATGATTACGTGTGCACCCATAATGATAATTTACTTTGCATGATCCCTGTAGTGTTCCTTCTATCCCCAACTTTTAAATAAATGAGATTTGAAATGTTTATTAGATCATGTTTGCACACTTGTGCAGGAGTGTGTATTGTTTTATCGGATTACTCTTAATTATGTGTACCAATACCCATGAGTCTGCCGAATCTGGCTGTTGCCGGATGAGATTAACGGTAGAGAGGCACCACCAGTGTTTCTCAAGAATAAATGTGTATGGAAGTCAGGCACTATGTGTAGGGCAGAGATCCTCAAATTAGAGTCGAGCAACTCATGCTCCAAGTATGTATGTACGTATGGATCCACATGATCCTGATGAATGTCTGGGTCTCCTGACCCATGGAGTTCTCCCCGTTTAGTCCTGCTTATCCACCTTGGATTCCCTTCGGTCCAGGCAATCCCGTCTGCCACATCTCATGGCGAAAGTCTATTCGTTCGATCCGGCAACTCATGAATTAGAATATTTATACCGTACACACGTCAGAAAGAATATTGCCTCCCCGGCTAAAGTAGTTGTCGATGTGGTTCAGGTATAGGTACAGATTCTGGTATGGGTTTAGCCTGTTGTAATACCAAGATCGGTAACTGACGGTTGTTGCCGTCGTCGCCCAAGCCCAGCTCGCAACTCGATCTTCTAAGGTTGCAGTATGCTGAGTACCCGTTATTCTTGACTCGTAATCCGAACAGTAACATGCTGTAAGTGTTTATTATTTCCACATTATTGTATGTGTTTAAGTGTTCATTACATGTGCCATGTATTTGTATTAGTGTAGCTAATGATACCCTTGTGTAACTCCATACACTAATAGTCTACACAAATTGTTCGGCAACGGTTGGAATTCCTATACTCAAGTCTTGGGTGTTTTTAGTGTGATGCAAGTCTTAGAAATCTTGGTCCCTAAATGAGTCTGGTTAGAGCCTAGGTATCACTAAGGAAACCTAATTCGCTAAAACCATTGCTCTGATACCAATCTGTCACACCCCAAATTTATTTACTTATTAAATAAATACAGGTTGCAACGATTGGTTCATTACACGATAGCGGAAGCTGTAATAGTGATTTATAAGACTTGTATACATACACAAATAGTAAGACTAAATAGTACAATGATCTAAGTTCTTCTAGATCAACGACAGACTTGAGACTGGATTATCTATGTCCTTCCAGCTAGGAATTGTTCGAACATAGTTAGCCTATTCCAACCGCGCCATGGCTAAAGGTTACCTGAGAAACATACTTGAAAGCGTCAACACAAAGGTTGGTGAGTTCACAGAGTTTGTTCATTTAGTACAGTTAGTTTTCCCCGAAAACGTATACATGACTTAACCGTCATAAAATAAGTAGTTTTCCTTTGAAAACATGCCCATGAATTTACCGTCATAAAATAAGTAGTTTTCCCTTGAAAACATGTCCATGACTTTACCGTCATGAAATACGTAGTTTTCCTTTGAAAACATGTCCATGACTTTACCGTCATAAAATAAGTAGTTTTCCATTGAAAACATGTCCATGACTTTACTGTCATAAAATATGTAGTTTTCCTTTGAAAACATTATCATGACTTAACCGTCATAAAATATGTAGTTTTGTTTTGAAAACATTACCATGACTTAACCGTCATAAAATATGTAGTTTTCCTTTGAAAACATTACCATGACTTAACCGTCATAAAATATGTAGTTTTCCTTTGAAAACATTACCATGACTTAACCGTCATAAAATATGTAGTTTTCCTTTGAAAACATGCCCATGACTTAACCGTCATGAAATAAGTAGTTTTCCTTTGAAAACATTACCATGACTTTACCGTCATAAATCCAATGTTTAAACATGATCATTTTTCGATCAAAACTCTTTGTATGTATTACCAATGAATCCGAATACTAATCCGATCAATTGACCCCATTTGTAAACTTGCAAGGAACACAAAACAGTATGTAATGTACGAGACCGTAACCAAACCCCAACTTTCTGTGCCTCCCCTCGCCTTTCTGCGAGTTAAGACAATATGCGGTCATTTGGCCATTTGGACCCCTGATTAGCGCGACTAATCATGACCGGAGGCGTCACCCGCAATAGTACTATCCATAAAATCCCAGGCTAAGTCCATAGTTAATGGTTACTAATTTTATTCCGAGGACTTTAAGCGCTTTATTTTTCCCTCAATACACACATACGGTCAGATCATTAGTTCATTCATTTACATACGAAAATTCTATAAGTATATTTCCACCCCAAAACATTTCTCTAAACTTAGAAAAAGGGGTTAGTGAAACTCACAAGGAGTTAAACCCGAATGTTCATGATGTCAAACGTGTAAGCAAATGTATTTCATGTTTTCAAAACATCAAGTAAGTATGTTTCTCCCCCGATGTTTACAAAACAGTAAAGAGTTAAAAGGCGGCCGTGAACTCACCTTGCGTTCGATGAAATCCTAGCAAAATAAGTAGCAACTAGCAAGGTCCGTGAATATGTGAGCCGACCTAACCATTCCCTATGGAAAATAAGATACTTTACGGTCTAAACACTGTTTCGAATGTGTTAGTTGATCGTGTATATGATTCACCCAATTAGACTCGACATGAATACTAGTTTATATTTCCGACAGTTTTGACATGATGACTGTCAGTGACGAGTTGTGACAATCATATACATTTATATATACTTATATAAATAAGTTATGCATCTCAAGACGTGTCTTTACGTTTACACAACCACCTCATGGTTGGAGTTGAAAACAAATATATAGTATGGAAGGTAAAACTTTTACATCAAAATAGCCTTTATTAATGTATTTGGGTTTTTAAGTCAACTTGTGTCGTGTTTTAGAATTCTGTCCAAAAACTCAGGTTGTACCAATTTTCTTGTATCGATCTTTTCGGGTATCAAAACTCCACCAAAAATCACGAAATCACTTGGGTTGGATAGAGGATTCTTTAAACTTAATTTTTGACTCAAGAATCGTCCATTTTGGTTTAGTTTTGACCGAGATACAACTCCATAAAGATGGCTAAAAATTCTGCCAGCAATAACGTGTATAAAGTGGCGACTTTTTCTTTGAACAATCCATTATTTGGGTGAATCTCCTACACAAGACAACTAGTGTACTTAATGAAATCAAGACTTAGGATATGAACACTCACTTAAAGCAAGCAAGGAGAAGGATGGAATTGTGTAGGAAGCTTGAACTCTTTAAAACACCCTTGAAACACCTTGAAGCTTCAAAGCTCTAGCTAAACCTATAGAGGATTTTGTTCTTGATTTCAAAATGGTAAAGTGTGTGTGCATGTATGTGTCGATACATATGGAGAGAAAGAAAGGAGTTGGAGTGTTTGAGTTTCCATACCACTAGTCTAGCTAGGGAAGAACCATTAGTGAAAGATGATAATGCTTGAATCCTCTTAGTAAAAGCTTCCTAAAACTCCAAGATCTCTTGAATCTCCAAGGCTTTTAGCTAATTCTTTCCAATGGATCTTGATCTTTGAGTTTTAAGTGTGTGTTTGTGTGTGTTGCTTGAGCCGATAAAGGGAGAGAACAAGAGGAAACTCTTATTCTTCCTCCATACACTTTTATATATATATATATGTTGGATGGAGTGTGAACTTGGTGATCATCATGTATCATTATTACAAGGTATGGTCGATGTGATGGAGGTGACTCTTGCTTGGAGTGTTGGTTAAATGGGCATGGCCTTGTGACACATATGATGGGTGAGGATGGTGGGTGGGATTGATGTGACTTTGGCTTGATTGTCACAAGAAAGAGTATGGTGCAAATGACACAAGGGATGGTGCCATGGAGAAGACAAGAAGGTGGCTTCCTCTCTAGGGCCAACTTCGGCCGAGAATAGAGTATGGGTGGGGGGTTGGGTCTTGTCAAATCTTATAGTTAGGATCCAATGGTTAGTTAGGTCGGTTCTAGTTATAATACACCCTGTAGGTGATACCGTGATATAATAGTCGGTGTAGGAACTTTTAGTGATTAAAAATTTATATCTATATACCTAGATATATATATATATATATATATATATATATATATATATATATATATATATAATTATTAGATGAAACAAGGGTTGAGTATAGATCTCAACAAGTTATCATCATTAAGATTTGATGTTGGAGTGGAGTACAAGCAAGGATATAATGATAGTGATGTGATCTTTATGTTGCTTGCATCTTTGGTCATAATCATGATGATTATGCCTCTTGAGTGTTGTGTAAGCAAAGCAATCATGATGATGATGTGATTGATTTAGATGTGGTATAATAGCTGAAATTAATACCCGCTTTAATTTATTTAATTATTAAAACGTCTTACTAGACTTTTACTGTCAAGTTCTTGTCAATCACCAACGACCGTACTTTGTGGGTTATCACTGTTTATTTTCCTAGTAATTCTCCAAAATTACTATTTTGGTATAATTTCCTTTGTTAGACTCCTTGACTTTACTTAGTCAAAATAAAACTTCAGGAAATATATGTTATAAACGTGCATTTATGTAATATGGACACTTACCTGAAATACTGGGTGTCACAACAACTGCAGTTGCCCTCATGGCTATTGGAGAGGCATCATGTTCATCTAATGAGGTTGATTCTAACTCTTTTGCTGTCATTTCATGTTCCAAATGTCTAAGCTTAAAGGATGAAAATTCTAAGCTTCAAGACAAAGTCGAACCCCTTCGTATTGCAGCCTTAAGCTACAAAGAAAATGAAAAACGATACAAAGATTCAATTGAAACGTTGAAGAAAGAAAAACGTGATTATTATCTTAAAATCATTGTTCAACAGTTTCATTTCAATGTTGCATACAAGGGGTTAGAGAAAAGGAACAATGAGATCAACAAGCTGCAAAATGAGATCTTGCAGTTGAAAGGTAATATTGAGAAGTTGAAAAATTCTCGTTTTGTGGTGAAACACTACAAGTCTGTATTGAGACAAGTGAATGGCTTAGGGCTGGGTACTAATTCCATTCCTCCACCGGTAAGTGGGAAATTTGTCAACGGCTTAATTGACATTGATTTGTCTTGCCTTGACGAGTCCTCGAGTCCGGATGATTCCTCTAACAAGGATGATTCCTCAAGTAAGGCTGGCTCTGCATCTGATGAAGAGTTCCTTACTGCTTCTGATGATGGGTCTGAGAACACCTGCCCTGAAGGAGTAGTCTCTGAGGAGTTGCTCGGTGAACAGAAAGTTAAGAAAAACATTATCACTGATAAGGATAATTGTATTTTGACTGAACCCGATATCGTTGAATCAAATGAGAAATTAAAAGTGATGCTTTATGGGGGGATATAAAAACATTAATCAAGTTAAAAAGGAAGCCCTTTTAGCTCATTATGGGCTTGGCTATCAAGAAAATTTGCAAAAATATTATATTCCCAAAAACCAATCATCATCGGGTCAAACTACTGTTCACCAAACAACTTCTCCTGTTCATCATGCTGAGTCATCTAATTTCAAATCAAATGAGCCTTACAGGAGGACTTACAAAGAAAGGAGAACCTTTTTTCCCTGTGGTATGGTCGGTCACATCATTATGAAGTGCCCGAATAAGAACTAAGGGAAACGACCAGTTGTTTCACAACCATCTGTTATCCCCAAGTCACCACGAGTGAAACAGCCTAAAAGTCCAAAGAAAAATGTGGTGAAACCACCAGTAAAGCCTATGGTAAAGCCAAAGATCACATCTGAGGCTAAACCATATGTTCCAAAAAAGGAAAAGCTTTCTGCTAAACCTTGTGCATCTACATCTGGTAGTGCACCTACTGGTGAGAAACCTGTGGTAACACTCTCCAAACTACAGAGGAGAAGAAGGAACAAGAGATTGAGAAAGCTGGAACAGTTGGCTGGAATTCAATCAGGTGAAGCTTCCATTAGTTCACATTCTGCTGTTGAATCTAAGTCTATTGTTCCAATTAAGAAAAAGAAGAGGTCTTGGAACAAGAAATCCAGAAGTTCTCAATCTCCTGGTCCTAAGTCTTCTAAAGATTCATCCACTTTTGACAGTCACGACTGTGAATTAATTGAGGTTGTTTATTTTGAGAAAGACGGACGACCCAAGACCACTATGGCTTGGGTCTCCAAATCTAATTAATTTCTTGTGACTTGTGTAGGGACATACCATCTACAGACAAATAGATAGAGTGAACGAACAATTCAAACTTTGGAAGATATGCTAAGAGCTTGTGTTATTGGTTTCGTTGGTAATTGGGATAATCACCTACCGTTAATCGAATTCTCCTACAAAAATAGTTATCATTCCAGTATCAATGCTGCACTATTTGAAGCAATCCATGGTAGGAAGTGCATAATTCCAGTCTATTGGAATGAGGTAGGAGACATTCAATTATCTGGATCTAAAGTTATAGTGTGCTGAGGTAAGATAGTCCAGATTAAACAATGATTGAAAGCCGCCGAAGATCGACAAAAGAGTTATACTGACATACGACGTTGACCTTCCGAATTCCAAGTCAGAGAATATGTAATGCTAAAGGTTTCACCTTGGAAAGGTGTTATAAGGTTTAGGAAACGCGAAAATCTAGGACCAGGATGTATTGGACCTTATAAGATCACTACAAGAGTTGGGGCAGTGGCATACAAACTAGAGTTACCAGAAGCATTGCAAGGGATCCACGATACATTTCACGTATCTTGCTTACGTAAATGTTTAGCAGACCCATCTCAGGCTATAGCACTAGATGACGTGCATGTAGACGAAAAGCTTCATTTCACGGAATAACCAATAAAATTCTAGATACACAAGAACAAAAAAAGAGGAAGAAAGTTATACCAATGGTGTTAGTCCAATGGCAAGGTAGAATAGGAGCTGACAAAACTTGGGAATTAAAGGATCAGATGAAAGCCAAATATCCTCATATGTTCACATCTTAAATTTCGAGGAAGAAATTTCTTAAAGGAGGGAATAATTGTAACACCTCAAAAATTCCCAAGAAAATAAGGACCAATGTTGCCAAGAGTTCAAAGTTAAAGGGCTAACATGGGAATATTTCAAAGTATAAGGGCCTAAAGTGAAAATTCTAAACTTGGTTGGTAGCGGACCGCTACCAAGATCTTGGAGGTCCTCTACGGGGAAGAGGATGGTGGCGGGCCACTACTATAGAGCTTAACAGTCCGCTACGTAGGGAGGAAGGCAGCAATGATGGCGTGCCACGCGTCTGCTGACTAGCAGACGACTGTTGACGCGTGTAACCCTATGGCGGACCGTCACCCATGCCCTAACGGTCCACCAAGCTACAGGTGTCCTTAGTGGACCGCTAAGGAACCAATAACGGTCTGCAACTTGGGCCCAGAGGCAAAATTGCGGCGGGGGGCGGTCCGCTACGGTGTCAAATTTTCCCTATAAATAGAAACGTCGAACTCAGTCATTTGGCATCAGTCTCACATCTTAAAACATGCACATAATCTCTGAAGTCCTGATTCCGAGCCCCGATTCACGTACGAAAGTCTGATTTCTAGCATTTCGCCTTCAAATTGTTGTAGATAGTGCTGAGGTAAGGTTCCGACCTACTGTTAAGCTTTGGTTAATTTCCATTAAGCTGTGTTTGTATAATTAAGTAATGATATTATAAATCTAGGGCTTTGTCCGAGGTGTTTGCCATATTTCAGATACGATAAGTCGAAGTACTGCTATACTCCATTTTTAAACTGTGATGTATTTAAAATAACCATGGCTCTGTTATACTCCATTTTTAAGCATGGTTAATTTATGAAAACATTTTGGGTATCTTGAAATGATTACACTGATTGTTTATATATAACGCATTCCAAGAGCTTATTGTGTTTCACATGACCCGTGGAACGGCATATTGGACAGGACCCGTGGAACGGTCTTTGGTTATATATATTGATTTGATTACTCATATTTGTCTATGAGAGGGCCACTCCATGACTGTATTTAGGATACCTTGGCGGGTTATTTTATAAATTGATTTGTTTATGAATTCACCAACTTTATGTTGACCCATTTTCTTTAAAATGTTTTTGAACACATCACAGGTAGTCAATAGGGGAGGCATTCCAGGGATAGTACATGAGGATGAAATAAACCAAATAATGGGCATGTCAGGAGACTATAAGTCCCGAAATGATACGTTCCTTGTTAGGAAAGATGATGAAACATGTTCTAGCTTTTGATTCCACTTTGTAAAACAATGTTTCAAGTTATGTAACAAAGAATAAGGTTTTTAGCTTCCGTTGTGTATTCTATACCATGCGTTACCTCTAACCAGTGCCTGGGACTGGGGTGTGACAGTTTGAAGGCAGGAAATCTAACACATCATGAGTTTACAACCAAATTTAATGAAATGGCTAGACCAGTGCCTCACTCTGTGACTCCTTAATCCATAAAAATTAAATGCTACGTGCAAGGACTACCACCAAAGGTTCGCACGTTGTTAAAAACAACCGCACCACATACAATGAACTCGGTTGTTGAACTTAGTGTTGTTATGTATGATGAAGTTGCAAGTCAAGAACCACGGGCTGTGGAAACAAAGAGAAAGCATAAGGATGTGGTGATTAAGTTTAGAGCTGGGAATAATAAGGCCCTAAGAAGGGAAGGAAACAATTTCGGAAGAAATACCCAAGGATCAAGATGCTATACTTGTCAACAGTTAGGTCACACTGCAAATCGTTGCCCGAATGTCAAATGTTTCAATTGTAACGAAATTGGACATTACAAAAAAAATTTCCTAAACCACATTGATAGAGGCCTAGTGGTGGGGATAAAGGAGTTGGTCGTATATTCGTGTTAAGAGGAGGAAAGAAGAATGATAATGCGAAGGTAGTGCCAGGTACGTTTCTCGTCAATAACATTTACGCAAAATTATTATTTGATACGAGAGTGAATGAGAGTTTCGTCTCGAATGCCTTTAGTTTATACTTAGGCAAACAACCTAAACCGCTCGAGTGCACTTACGTGGTTGAGACCGCGAGTGGGGAATGTTTTGGGTAAAAATTATAAAGACTAATTTTGTAACCAAACTTAGTATGTGAGTGTTATGGGTTAAATTTCAAACAGGATCCTGAATGATGCATGATCCGGAATCCAAGATCCTCGTAACTTCGGTATCCTGAATATTAATGCTACTAACGGCTATTTGTCCTCTATTTCTTTTATATGCGCAGGTAAAACGTGTTGACTCCTTTTGTCCCTGAAGAATCGGACGAGAAGTCAAAGAAAACGTGTAAAACTTGGGATAGAAGCTCAATAACGGTCATATTTGAAGACCGAGTAAAACTTCGGGATCCTCGGAAAGTTAGTTAGGATCATTTTTTGTATTTAATCAGCGGCTTGAACGATTAAAAACAAACAAAATTCACTTAGCATTACAAAACACTCACAAGAAGCTCTGTAACACTTAGTATTCGATCATTTGCTGCTCACACTTGTAATATTTTTCATCGATTTATACAAAACTAGGAGGCAAGTGACTTTCGGTCACTTCCCGAGATTTTATGCAGGCAGTCCTTAGTAATTAAGGGCTTTCCTCGTAAACATTCATGTCGTTTATTGCTTTATACGCTTTGTTCATCACGAATCTTTCAAGCACACTACCTCACTTACGAAATTTGGTTACAAAGTTAGTTTATATAATTTTTACCCAAAACAATTTGGCACCCACCATGGGGCAAGTGGTGCTTTTCATCTTCAAATCTTTGCTAAAATTTGTGTTTAATTACTATCTTTCAAAGCTATTTTAAAAAATGTCATCTTCGAGCTCTGGGTTGGTCAACCCTATTCCTCCTCCTCCATTTCAAAAAAGTGTTAATGAGCCGAAGAAAACTACTCCTGTGGGTTTTTGGGGATACGGAATACCTGCTGGTGGACCTGTGATCGTATCGAACAATGATATCCTCGATCTGTTCTCGGATATGAAACAACAAATGGAACAACGGAGGAAGACTAACCAAGCTCTATTTCGGGAGATTGAGAAGGTTAAGGAATCGAAGAAACCAGTGGAAGTGACGACCCCGCTGCAACCAAGGATCTTGGATTTAACTATTCAGGATCCTCGGGAATCCATAAGGGAGACTTTCTTCCCATGGAAACAGGAATCACTGCAGTTGGCCCTACCCCGGCTATTAGAGTTACGAAAAATCAGGATCTTGGAGTTACTCCGGGATCATCGTTCTGAAATCCTGAGAATAGTAACACATTCAATCAATTTTAAAATACTAACGAATTTGTGAAGGAGACAGGAATCACTCCATCCATGGCCAAGGAGTTAAAGAAGTTAAGAGAAATGATCTCTAGTGTGCCGGGTGTGGTCCAACCTATACGAGAGATGTCCTCTACCGGTCACAGGATCTCAAGATTCACTCCACCGTTACATGATGCTGAGATCCCCAAGCGCTTCCAGACTCCTTACATGAAGTTGTATGATGGAACTACAGACCCTAAGGAGCACGTCGCGCAGTACAGAGAGAGGATGGAGATCAACCCCATCCCTTTAGACCTGAAGGAAGCTTATCTATGCAAGGGCTTCTGCTCTACCTTAACAGGATCAGCCCTGAAATGGCTACTTAACGTTAAACCTTATTCTATTACTTCGTTTGCTCACTTAATCAATTTGTTTAACAATCAGTTCTCTTGCAGTAGAACTTTTGAAAGGTTGACAAGTGACTTATACATTATAACTCAGAATAGCGGAGAGTCCCTTCGGGATTATGTCAGCAAGTTCGACCTGGAATCCCTGGATATCCCAAACCTTGACGTTGCCACTGTAGTCCAGGCATTCAAGATGGGACTACAGAAGGATTCTCAATTTTAAAAATACCTTGTTATGAATCCTAGCAGGAACCTTGATGAAGTCAGGAACTTGGCATTGAGGTTTATTAGGATGGAAGATGATAAAAAGATCCAGCAAAGGGTGAATGCTCCGACAGCTACACTCAACCTAACCAGAAAGCTGAACCTGCACCTTTCAAGTCGTACAGATCCAAGCCTTATTCTAAGCCGGAAAATCACAGGGTTAACGCTGTAGAAGATGAAGAGGACGAGGAAGAATATCCTAAGTTATCTGAATACTATTTTTCTCTTGATACAACTGGTTTTCTATTTGCTATGCATCTTGGAAAAAAAGCCAGGTGGCCTCACAAATTTGAGAGGAACTCAGGAGGATAGGACAAGTCCAAGTGGTGTGCATTCCAGGAAGACTTTGGCCATATAACTAAGGATTGTATTGCTTTGGGGAAGGAGAAAAGCTACCTCCTGAGCAAGGGATATCTTACAGAATTTCTGGGCAAAGGAAAGAACAAGACCAAGGATCAAGACAGAATCCCGCAAAGAGCAAAATCCCCGCCGCCAGATGCCAAGGTAATAGGTTTTATATCTGTGGATCTGATATTTGTGGCACTTCTTACTCTGCAGCAAAAACGAATGCCAAGGAAGCGAAGACAGAACAAGGGGACAAGCCTATCAGAACCTCCATCTTAACTGAAGAAAAGGTGATCTCTTTCGATGAGGACGACAGGAACGACGTACAGGATCCTCACCACGATGGTCTAGTAATCACTCTGTACATTGCAAACCACTTCATCCGGAGGATACTGATTGACGGAGGGAGCTCGGGGAACATAATTCAGCATGAAGTCCTGAAAATAATGGGGATCCCGGATTCTGAAATTATTTCAAAATCCTCAGTGCTGGTAGGATTCAGCGGAGAAGTCAAAAGCACAGTAGGAGAGATAAAACTACCGATATACATTGAAGGGGTAAATTCTATTCAAAAATTTTGTGTAATAGATTCTTTGTCTTACTATAATATCATTTTAGGATGGCCATGGATACACGATATGAAGGCGGTGCCCTCAACATACCATCAGTGTGTCAAATTGCCAACCCCTTGGTGAGTAGTGAAAATTAACAGTGATCAGCAAGAGGCTAAGGATTGCTACACTTCTTCGATTAAAGCCTCCGTCAAAACTAGGAAAGCATAGCAATTAACAAAGTAGGCCAGGGATGTTCTAGAAGCTAAAGGGCAGGATGTTAAAGAGGTGTCCCTGGATGCTGAAAATCCTGATGTAAAGATCCTTGTAGGGAGCAATATCCCTGAAGATACTGAAAAATATATCCTGAACTTCCTGAAGGACAGAAAAGCAACCTTCGCATGGAAGCACGAGG
Source organism: Smallanthus sonchifolius (assembly GCA_023525975.1). Lineage (NCBI taxonomy): Eukaryota > Viridiplantae > Streptophyta > Magnoliopsida > Asterales > Asteraceae > Smallanthus > Smallanthus sonchifolius. Next base: position 52,798,551 of record CM042033.1, on the reverse strand, counting down.
ACATGACAGGTATATCCCAAAATATCATAACCCATAGACTTGGAATTGACAAAAGTTTCAGGCCAATACATCAAAAGCGAAGGAAGTTTGCTCCTCAAAGAAACATGATCATCCAAGAAGAGGTGGAAAGACTTCTCAAGTCTGGAATGATAAGGGAAGTAAAATTCCCGAAATGGCTAGCCAATGTGGTGGTGGTCCAGAAGAAAAACGGGAAGTGGAGAGTTTATGTAGACTACACAGACCTTAATAAGGCGTGTCCTAATGAACCCTTCCCATTATCGCACATAGACTCAATGGTGGACGCTACAGCTGGCCACGAGATACAGACTTTTATGGATGCCTCTTCGGGATTTCAACATATCCAAATGGAACCATCGGATCATGACTCCTACAGGTATATATTGTTATATTGCTGTGCCTTTTGGTTTTAAGAATGCAGATGCTACATATTAAAGGCTGGTGAACATGATGTTCAAAGACAAGATTGGGGACACTATGGAGGTCTACATAGACGACATGGTGGTAAAATCAAAGAAAGTTGAGGATCATCTCAGGGACCTTAGAGAAGCATTTGATATCCTGGACCAATACAACATGAAGTTGAATCCTTCCAAATGCCACTTCGGAGTGGGGGCAGGAAAGTTCCTGGGCTACATGGTAACCAAGCGAGGGATAGAAGCCAGTCCAGAACAAATCAAAGCGATCATCAATCTGAAATCCCTAGCAAACACCAAGGATGTCCAGAGACTAACCGGCAGGGTAGCAGCACTCAACAGGTTCATATCGAGATCCTCAGAAAGGTGAAAAGAGTTCTACGACATTCTAAGGAAGAACAAAAGATTCTAATGGGAAGAGAAGCATGAATGAGCACTCCAATCACTGATCCTCTACTGATGAAACCAGAAGACGGTGAACCATTATCCCTATACTTGGCAGTATCCCGAAGCACCATAAGTGCTGTATTAGTCAAGGATCATGAGGGACAACAACATCCGGTATACTATGTAAGTAAAAGTTAGCTACCGGCGGAAACCAGGTACTCTCATTTAGAAAAAATAATTTTAGATTTAATAATGGAATCAACTAAACTTAGACTTTATTTTGAAACTCATGCTATTCATGTTAAAACTAATTATCCTATTAAGTGTGTTTTAAGAAAACCAGAGATGTCGGGAAGGATGGAGAAATGGTCAGTGAAACTCAGCGCCTATGACCTAATGTATGAACCTAGAATAGCAATAAAGTCTCAAGCACTGGCGGACTTTGTGGCTGATTTCAGCAGTGATATCCGACACGAAGCAGATCTTGAAGTCCAACAACTAGAAAAGTCGAAGGACGAATGGACCTTATTCAGTGATGGTGCATCAAATGTAAGAGGAACAGGTCTAGGAATCATACTAAAATCGCCACAAGGGGACATATTACCCCAATCCATAAGCTGTGAGTTCCAAGCTACGATTATTGAAGCAGAGTATGAGGCGGTGATAGCAAGATTACAATAGCCAGGGATATCAAGATCAGGTATATGTAGACTCATTGTTAATTGCTAATCATTTCAATGGTTCATATGCAGTAAAAGGTGAGAAGCTAGCCAAATATCTCACAATAGTTAAGCAATTATCCATGGAATTCGAAACATTTAACATTACACAGGTGCCTAGAGAAGATAACATTGAGTCTGATGCCTTAGCAAACCTTGTTTCAGCTCTTAGAATACCAGAAGGTACCAAAATACCTATCATACACATTCTGAGCCCAGCTATCGAGAAGGTAAATGAAGTATCCAACACTGAAGAAGAAGCAGACATTCGGGATCTTGAACCTATTCCAGGATCCTGGATTTCACCCATTAATAAATACTTGCAGGATGGTGAAATCCCAAGCAATGAAAAAAACCACAAGGCTTTTCGCATGAGGATGTCTCGTTTTATAACTTTTGAGAATGTTTTGTATAGAAAATCAATTGTAGGTCCATACTTAAGTCCTGAAAGATCTACACGAAGAAGATTGTGGTAATCACACCGGGGGCAGAGCGTTATTGTCAAGGATCCTGAGGACAGGATATTACTGGCCTACCATGAGGAAAGATGATGTGACTTACTCTAAAAAATGTGACGCTTCCTAGAGACACAACAACATACTCCATCAACCGGCTGAACTTTTATACCCAATCATCTCTCCGTGGCCATTTATGAAGTGGGGAATGGATATCGTTGGCAAACTTCCCAAGGCACCAGGAGTAAAGGTCTTTATGCTAGCTATGATAGATTACTCCTCCATGTGGATTGAAGCTGAGGCATTTGTCCAAGTTAGAGAAAAATAGGACATCTCCTTCATCAAGCGCAGTATCCTAACAAGATTTGGGATCCCGACAGAGATAATTTGTGATAATGGATCTCAGTTCATTGGCAAAAGGACGACTAACTTTTGTGCCAACTAGGGAATCAAAATGATAACTTCTACCCTAATACATCCTCAAGCCAATGGACAAGCAGAATCTAGTAACAAGATCATCGTCAATAACCTTAAGAAGAGATTGGGAGCAAAGAAAGGAAGATGGGCTAAAGAGCTATCGTTTGTACTTTGGGCATATAGGACAACCACGAAGAATGTGACATGGCAGACTCCATTCTCCTTGGTATTTGGAATTGAAGCAATGATCCCGACAGATATGGTTATCCCTGCTGCCAGAACCAACTTTCAATCTTCAGAGACCAACAACGAAGCTCTCTCTCAGGATCTCGACACTGTGGATGAACTCAGGGATCTTACCAAAGTTCGCATTGCAGCTTATCAACAAAGGATAGCAAGATCTTATAACAAAAACATAAGGATTAGAAGATTCCAAGTGGGTGATCTTGTATTAAGAAAGGAGTTTCAAAATACTACCAATCCCAGTGATGGAAAGCTTGCACCAAAGTGGGAAGGCCCGTACTTGATTGACTCTAAAGTAGGCAAAGGTGCCTATTAGTTGACTACTACGGAAGGGGATATCCTGCGAAGATCCTGGAACGCTATCCATCTCAAAACCTACTTTATGTAAGTTTAAAACTTATGTTCTGACTGAAACTGGTACATCTTCAATCCTTGACTATTCTTATATTTATTACCCTTGATTAAAGTACTGATTTGAGAGTCGGAGGGGTGTTAGCTAGGCTAACACCCACCTATACTAAGGTTTCATGTTTTGTAGGAAGGATCCTCAAGGATCCCGACATAAGATAGATATTGGAAATTTCTTCTAAGTTAAGGTATCATGCATACCTTCTAACGTTTAAAGGTTTTCACCTTTCTAAGTATTGTGTTTAAACACTCCGCCTGTAGCGCACGATGTTTGAGTATAGTTCAAGGTGGTGCGACCAGTCTATGTATCAGTGGTTGATTAATTCATCACTGTTGGCTATATCTTGAATGCTACGATAGTAACAGACGTGTTGCTCCTAAGGTTTTTAGCATTTTCATGCTAACTTAAGTCTGGCTTGGCCCACGTTAATTTGGCTTGGCCCACGATTTTTAAAATCGTCACAGGTATTTAACATTTATGTGTGAACTCAAGAGCTTAGCATCAATATGCTAGCTAAAGATCCTTAAACGGATTAAAAATTTATGAAGATCACGAAGTACAATTGCTATGTCCACGGCTTAAGTAATGACTGTACACATGGGACAACCAACGGTTGCTATATTTAGAACTCAACATCATAATCCGGTATGTGTATCTACCTGACTTGCTTTTCAACAAAGGTGTGTGTTACTTGTTAATTTTTTATTTATAGAAGATTTGAATGACTAAGTCATGATTCGCTTGTAATTGGTAATCTTCCATACTATTTACTAAAATTGAGATATGTTTTCCTAAGTCAAAGTTTGATAAAAACCTAAGATACTACTTATAACTATTGAGGATCCGGTGTCCTTAAGATATATCCAAACCTATTTTGCTAAGTATTTTAAGATTTTTGCTACATAGAGATCTTAGTTTTCTAAAACATGTCAAAACAATCCAAACAACAATCATGATAGTCAGAAGCTACTAATTATCATTCTAAGTGCAGGAAATTGAAATGTGTCCCAGGTTTCATCTAAAAAGAAGGAACCATCCACCCAGGACATGAACTATCAAATTGTCTATCCCCAACAGGGATCCCCAAAACAGAAAAAGTAAAATTTTTTAACAGGTTAATAGGATCTATGTTAAACCACAAATATCAGGGCTCGGGACTAGGCATCATTACCTTCATCGCCCTGATCAACTTGTTTACCGATATCAACAGCTCCATGCTACTCAGCTACCTTCGCTGTACCCTCAACCTCATCTTCAATCACCAACTTACTTGCATCTTCCTCCAACACTGGCTCTTCTCCCAATTCAGCAAAAAGCCTCTTCCATTCCTCTACATCCCAAGTAGCCCTATCAAAGTCCTTGTCCTTAGCTTCTTTAGCCATCTTGATTCTGGCCTGAAATATGGACATAGCAGCTGAGGCTTTAGCATGTTTGTTGGACTTATCAAGATCCCGGGCATGTTGAAGATGTACATCCTATATCTCAGCCTTGACCTGGTTAAGCTCCATAGTGACATCAGATAACTTCTAACCCTTGGCAGCTTCACTCCTCTGTGGATCAGCAAGCTTCTGTTTGCAGACTTCCATCTCCTTCACCAGCTGGTCATAAAACCCAACCATCTTATCTAAAGCCTGCCATATATAATATAAATGTTAACATGAGTGCGGGATTAAACTCAAGGTCTAGGATAACGAATATTTCTTACCAGGTGGATGAAGTTGTGAAGTTTCTTGTAAGCATCAAGGAAATCAGTGCACTCTCAAATGGACTGTTCAGCAAGATCCGTAATCTTTCGTTTCTTACTAGACGGTGGCTTAGGATGAGCAGTTAAGGCTTCAGGCTTAGGAGCAACCGGTGGGGGAGATGGATCGACAGCTGGCTTAAGTTCCTTTTTGACGGCCTTGCCTTTGGAGACCATGCTGTCAATGTAATCCAAAGAAAACTTGGAGCTGGACTTTCGTACACCTAATTCAAAATAGTAGGTTAAAATATTTATCATGTTACTAACTGATAAAATAATGTGGTATTGTATTTCTTACCAGACATTTCTGAATCGGAGAAAGAACCTTCTAGACTCACTTCAAAGGGCGCAGTCCTGAATTTGAAGGTTCTCTCAATGGGCTCGATAATGTAGAAGGCATCGACCTTCTTGGCAGTCTTAGGAGAAGCAGGAGCTAGGTCAGAGAACTTGGGTGCTACGAAACAAAAGGAAATCAATAGTAAGTATCCCGGATGTCAAATTTATCAGGATCCTACAAGACAGAACCCTACCCTTAACGATCCATTTGACAGGCAACTTATCCCCATCAGGGATTGAATCTCTTCTCACGAAGAATAAGTTATTTTTCCAGTTGGAATCATTCTGATTTGTTTTCAAGATCAAATGGGTCATGCTAGGTCTAATTTGAAACAGAAAGCGGGAAGAGCCATGGCTTCTTAGGTTATAAACGTGCACAAATTCCGAAGCTGAAAAGTCAATAGCATGATGATGAATCAGAAATTCCACAGTGTATAAGGTTCGCCAAATCATAGGCATGATTGGTGCATAGCTTAGACCATTTTTCCTAAAGAACTCGGTAGTAAGAGAAGGAAAGGGGTACGTGAAACCAAGAGAAAATGGGAAAAAGGGAAAACAGACCCTACTCTTTGAAGTGAAATCGGCTCTGGTCCTAGGATAAAAGGGTTTGAAAACAGTATTTTTGGGAGAAAAAAAGCTTCCGGATTCAAGAGATTGGATATCAAGATCAGTGAAAGTACACTTTTGGGTATCCGGATTGGCTAAAAAGTTTTGACTATAAAGATCGTCGGAAGATATAGACGATCGGGTGTTCTTTTTAGCTAGTTTTTGAAACAAAAACCAGAAAGTCAAGAAAAGGAACAAGATTGTTACTTGAGATCCTAGAGAGAAGATTGGAGAAGATGAAGTTGTGATTAATGAAGAAGAAAGATAATTTTAAAGGAATAATGATAATCTCCTCGAACGACGACGCGTCAAAGCCTCGTTTCTCGCACCACGTCTCATCACGTTTCAATTTGAAATTTGGAATTCGAATTTTAAAATTTTCACAGCTGTAACTTATGTTGACAGCTTTCAAAATTTGGGGACAATTGTTATGGGTTAAATTTCAAGCAGGATCCTGAATGATGCATGATCCGGAATCCAAGATCCTAGTAACATCGGTATCCTGAATATTAATGCTACTAATGGCTATTTGTCCTCTATTTCTTTTATATGCGCAGGTAAAACGTGTTGACTCATTTTTTGTATTAATGCTCCGGGATCCTCGGAAAGTTAATGCTCCGGGATCCTCGAAAAGTTAGTTAGGATCATTTTTTGTATTTAATCAGCGGCTTGATCGACTAGCAACACACATAATTCACTTAGCATTACAAAACACTCGCGAGAAGCTCTGTAACACTTAGTATTCGATCATTTGCTTCTCACACTTGTAATTTTTTTTATCGATTTATACAAGACAAGGAGGCAAGTGACTTTCGGTCACTTCCCGAGGTTTTATGCTGGCAATCCTTAGGATTAAGGGTTTTCCTCGTAAACATTCGTGTCGTTTTATTGCTTTATACGCTTTATTTATCACGAATCTTTCAAGCGCACTACCTCACTTACGAAATTTGGTTACAAAGTTAGTTTATATAATTTTTACCCAAAACAGTGAGGTAGTGTGCTTGATCAAAATGTGAAACAGTGAATGTAAATGTAAAGATTGACACGATGATGTACGAGGAAAGCCCTTAATCCTTGAGGATCTCCGGCATAAAACCTCGGAAAGTGACTAATCGTCACTTGCCTCCTAGTCTTATATAAATCGATGAAAAAGTACAAGTATGGCAGTGAATGATCGAAATCTATGTGTTACAGAGCTGTTTGCGGGTGTGTTATGCTATGAATGTCATGAATTGTGTGTTTCCTTTTCGATCTTCCTACTAATTAAATACAAAGATAAACTTAACAAACTATCAGAGAATCCCGGAGATTACTTGGTCTTCAAATATGACCATTAGAAGCCTATCCACGCATGTTCCGTACATTTCTTTTGACTTCTAGACCGATTCTTCAGGGATGAAATTGACTCCGCACATTTTACCTGCGAATAAGTCAAGATAGAGAAAGGATACACCGATTAGTGATATAATTGTTAAGGATACCGAAACCTGTCAGGATACTGAAGAATGTCGAAGGTCCAGGATCCTTAGTCATAAAAATGACCCCTAACAATTTTCCCCAAATTTAACAGCTTTCAATGTAATCGACACCTGTAAAAAATTTTAAAATTCAAACGGTGAATAATGATGAGGTTGCGATATGGCTGTTTTGAGTTCCAATGCGAATTATTCGTTGCCTGTGTAGGACATATTCATAATTACCCTATTCTCTCTCATTCGGATCTTCTCAAGGCTAATTGGGTAAAACTTTTTACTCGTATCTTTGATTTTTCTCATCTTTAAGCTTTCTCAAGGATGGGTAAGAAAATCACCTGATCGAGCTCTTATATCATTGCTGAAACGATCGAAGACTTTGTAGACCAGGGAATCCTTGATCATTATGATCAGGAAACCTGCTCTTTCAGTGATCAAGATATCAAGCATTTGAAATCCAATGATATTTTTTCTCAAAAACGCTGGTTGGAGGTAAGCAAGGATGTAGAGGACGTTGCAGCTGGAGGTGGTGAGAAGCAGGTTGACCAGGGTGATGAGGGTAATGATGCCTAGGCCTGAGCCGTGGATATTATGGGTCTTTAATTTGGTTGATCATGGTTGCTGCTGTCTTAAAACAATTTCCTTTTATGTCTTATGGTTGTTGAACAATTTTACTTTTTTCTTGCTCTAGGAATCCCGGTTTCGGGATAGACAATTTTAGTTTTTGTTAAATCGTTCAGGACTCGGGTGGATGGGTCCAACTTTTGGATGAAGCCAGGGTTACTGATCCTCCTACATTTCTAATATTAGTAGATGATTTGTGACTATTTTCCATGGTTGTTATGTGCTTGATATGTTTTGACATATTCTTAGAAAATTAGGATCCTTAAAATACTTTTGGGTATCTTTTTAGGATACTTGATCCTTAGATAACTTTTGTAAATAACAATTTAGGTCATTAAACATTGATTCAGAAAAACATACTTAGTTTCTGATAAATAGTTTGGAAGAATACCAGTTACAAACGTACCATGACTTAGTCATCAAACTTTTCAAGTGTACCCAAAGCAAATAACCTTAAATAAATACCTATATGAAGAATCAGACTGGGTAGATATACATACCAGATGATGATAAAGAGGTTTAAGTATATCATATCCCTTTAGAATCCCTTAGTTGTCCCCTGTGTATAAGTGAAATATTTACTTAGTAACCATACCTTAGGATGCTCAGGGATGTCCCCAATCCACTCGAGAGTAAGGATCTTGGGTCAGCATATTAATGCTAGATACTTGGGACAAGCCAGAAACTTAGGTTAACACATAAGTGTTAAATACTTGGGACAAGCCAAAAACTTAGGTTAACAGATAAGAGTTAAATACTTGGGACAAGCCAAAAACTTAGGTTAACATATAAGTGTTAAATACGTGGGACAAGCCAAAAACTTAGGTTAACACATAAGTGTTAAATACTTGGGACAAGCCAAAAACTCAGGTTAACACATAAGTGTTAAATACGTGGGACAAGCCAAAAACTTAGGTTAACACATAAGTGTTAAATATGTGGGTTATACCCGGTGATCGTAGTGACATGAAAATGTCAAAACCTTAGTTTAACACGTAAGTGTTAAATGCTTAAGCCTGGTGCATAACACGTCTGTTAATTTCATGAGGACCAACATATAGCCAACAGTGATGAAATTATCAGCCACTGTTACATGGACTGGTCGCACCACCTTGAACTATACTTAGATATCGTGTGTCCAAGCGGTGTGTTTAAACTTAATTCTTAGAAAGGTGACGACCTTTAAACCTTTGAAGGGATTTAGGATACCTTAAACTTAGAGAGATGGCCAGTCTCTATCTTTTGTCAGGATCCTTGAGGATCCTTCCAGCAAAACACGAAACCTTGGTGACACCCCTCCGACGCTCAAGTCAGTACTTTGATAAAAGATAATAAGGATAAAAATAATTAGGGATAGAAGACGTACCAATCTTAGTTAGAATTTGAGTTCTAACTTACATAAAATATACTTTGAGATGGATAGCATTCCAGGATCTTGGCAGGATCTCTCCTTCCATTGTAGCTAACCAATAGGCTCCCTTGCTTGCTTCTGAGTCTATCAAATATGAACCTTCCCACTTCGGTGCAAGCTTTCCTTCATTGGGATCGATAGTATTCAGAAATATTTTTCTCAATACCAGGTCACCTACTTGGAATCATCTAATCCTTATGATTTTGTCGTATGATTTGGCTATCCTTTGCTGATAAGCTGCAATACGAACTTTGGCCAGATCCCTAAGTTCATCCATGAAATTAATTCTTTTTCCATGACTTGAACAAAGGCTTCGGCTTCTATCCATTTGGAGAAGTAATCTGTCATTTCTAGCATGAAGACTTTTCCTCCGGGTGCTTTAGGCAGTTTGCCGACTATATTCATTCCCCATTTCATGAATGGCCATGGGGAGATGACTGAATACAAAGGTTCCGCTGGTTGATGGAGTATGTTGTTGTGTCTTTGGCAAGCATCACATTTTTGGGCATAAGTCATAGCGTCTTTCCTAATAGTAGGCCAGTAGTATCCTGTTCTCAGGATCCTTGAGAATATTGCTCTGCCCCTAGTGTGATTACCATAGTCTCCCTCATGTATGTCTTTCAAGACTTCTTGTGCCTCAGGATCCTCTAAGCATCTCAAGTATGGACCTACAACAGATTTTCTATACAAAACATTATGCAAAATTATAAAACGAGATACCTTCATGCGAAAAGCCCTGTGATTCTTTTTGTCACTCGGGATCTCACCATTCTATAAATATTTTTTAATAGGTAGGATCCAGGATCCTTGAAATGTTTCAGGATCCTGAGTCTTAACTTCTTTTGTACTTGACACTTCATCTATTTTCTCAATTGCTGGGCTTAAAACATGTATGATTGGTATTTTAATACCTTCTGGTATTTTAAGGGCTGAAGCAAGATTTGCTAAGGCATCAGCCTCGGTGTTATCTTCCCTAGTTACCTGTGTGATACAGAAAATTTCGAATGCTATGGACAAATTTTTAACTATTGCAAGGTATTTAGCTAAGTTCTCACCTTTTACTGCATAGGAAGCGTTAAAGTGATTAGCAAGTAACAATGAATCTACGTATACCTGGAGATACCTGATTTTCATATCTATCGCTAGCTGCAATCCTGCTATCAGTGCGTTGTATTCTGCTTCATTATTCGTTGCCTGGAACTCACAACTTATGGATTGGGGTACTATGCCCCCCCTGTGGCGATTTCAGTATGATGCCTAGACATGTTCCTCTTACATTGGATGCACCGTAAGTGAATAATATCCACTTATCCTTGGATTATTCCAATTGTTGGACTTCATGGTCTGCTTCATGCTTAATGTCACTACTGAAATCAGCCACAAAGTATGCAAGTGCATGTGACTTTATTGCTGTCCTAGGCTCATATACTAGATCATAGGCACTGAGTTTAATGGACCATTTTGCCATCCTTCCTAACATCTCTAGCCTTCTCAAGACACACTTGATAGGATAATTAGTTTTAACATGAATAGCATGAGTTTCAAAGTAATGTCTAAGCTTAGTAGATGCCATTATTAAAGCTAAAATTAGTTTTTCCAAATGGGAATACGTGGTCTCCGCGGCTAATAAGCTTTTACTTACATAGTAAACGGGATGTTGTTGTCCTTCATGATCCTTGACTAAGACAGCACTTATAGCATTTTCGGATACCGCCAAGTACATGGATAATGGCTCACCATCCTCTGGCTTCATTAATAGAGGAGCTGATGATAGGTACTCTTTGAATGCTCAAAGCGCTTGTTCATGCTTCTCTTCCCATTCAAATCGCTTATTCTTTTTCAAGACATCATAAAATTCCTTGCATCTTTCTGAGAATCTTGAAATGAATCGGTTGAGTGCCGCTACTCTTCCGGTTAGTCTCTAGACATCCTTGGTATTTGCTAGGAATTTCAGATTGATAATTTCTTTGATTTTTTCTGGACTAGCCTCTATCCCTCTGTTGGTCACCATGTACCCTAAGAACTTTCCTGCCCCTACTCCAAAGTGGGATTTAGAAGGATTCAGCTTCATGTTGTACTAGTCCAGGATATCGAACACGTCTTTAAGATCCCTCAGGTGAGCTTTGGCTTTCTTAGACTTCACCACCATATCATCTATGTAGACCTCCATGGTGTCCCCCAGCTTATCCTTGAACATTATGTTCACCAGTCTCTATTACGTGGCACCTGCATTTTTTAAACCAACGGGCATAGCTATATAACAATAGATACCTGTCGGAGTCATGAATGCAGTATCCTGCTGATCTGAGGGTTCCATTTGAATTTGTTGGAATCCTGAAGAAGCATCTATGAATGTTAACATTTCGTGGCATGTCGTATCATCAACCATTGAATCAATGTGTGTAGTGGAAAAGGATCCTTAGGACATGCTTTATTCAGATCAGTGAAGTCTACACAGACTCTCCATTTCCCATTTTTCTTCTCGGCCACCACTACATTAGCTAGCCACCTTAGGAATTTTACTTCCCTTATCATTTCTGCTTTTAGCAGCCTCTCGACCTCTTCCTGGATAACTACATTTCTTTCGGGTCCAAATTTTCTTCTTTTTTGGTGTATTGGCCTGAAACTATTATCAACACCCAATTTATGTGTAATAACATCTTTAGAAATACCTGTCATGTCTTCATGATTCCAAGCGCAGGTTGAGGTTCTGCTTTTCAGTAATTCTAAGAGTTCCTGTTCAATATCTCTAGGGATATTGGTTCCTATAAGCACCTTGACGTCAGGATCCTCCGCACGTAGGGATATTTCTTTGACATCTAGCTCTTTGGCTTCCAAGACGTCTCGGGCTTGTTTCTTTAACTGCTATGCTTGCCTAGTTTTGGTAGAGGATTTCATTGACGAAGTATAGCAATCCTTAGCTCCCTAGTGATCGCTATTGATCTTCACTACCCCCCAAGGGGTCGGCATTTTGACACACTGGTGGTATGTCGATGGCACTTCTTTCATGTCATGTATCCATGGTCTCCCTAGAATAGTATTATAGCAAGATAAAGAATCAATGACACAAAATTTTTGTATAGAGTTTACCCCCTCGATGTAGATTGGTAGCTTTATTTATCCAACTGTGTTCTTAACCTCTTCACTGAATCCTACTAACACTGAGGATTTCGAGATAATTTCATAATCAGGGATCCCCATCCTTTTCAGAACTTCAAGCTGTATGATGTTTACTGAACGTCCTCCGTCAATTAGGATCCTGCGAATAAAGTGGTTGGCTATGTATAGAGTGATCACCAAACCATCATGGTGAGGATCCTACACGTTGTCTATGTCTTCCTCATCAAAAGAGATCATTTTTTTCTCTGTTAAGGTTGACGTTTTGGTAGGTCTATCTCATTTTTCCATCTTTGCTTCCTTAGCATTTCTTTTTGTCGTGGAATAAGAAGTACCACATATGTCAGAACCACCATATATGAAACTTATTACCTTGGCATCTGGCGGTAGGGATGTTGCTTGCTGCGGGATACTGTCATGATCCTTAGCCTTTTCCTTTCTTCTGCCAACAAATTCTTTCAGATGGACTTTACTCAAGAGGTAGCTTATCTCCTTCCGCAAGGCAATGCAATCTTCAGTCATATGGCCGGAATCCTCATGGTATGCACACCAATTGGATTTATCCTTCCATCCTGAGCTCTTCTTGTTCTTGCGAGGCCATCTGGCCTTTTCTCTGAGATCCTGCATGGCAAACATTAAACCTGTTGTATTGAGAGAGAAACAATATTCAGATATCCTAGGATACTCTTCTTCGTCTTCATCATCTTCTACAGCATTGACTTTGTGATTGTCAAGCCTCGAGTAAGGATTGGATTTGTAAGGCTTGTAGGGCGCATATTCAAATTTCCGGTTGGGTTGTTTGTGGTTGATTAGAGCATCTATCCTTTGTTGAATCTTTTTTTCATCTTCGAGCCTTATGAACGTTAATGCTCGATTCCGGACTTCGTCTAGATTCCTGTAAGGATTCATGACAAGGTCTTCGTAAAATGGGGAATCCTTCTTCAATTCCATCTTGAAAGCTCGAACCGTTGTAGCAATGTCAAGGTTTCGGATATCTAAGGATTCCTGGCCGAATTTGCTGACATATTCCCGAAGGGATTCTCCAACATTCTGGGTTACCCTATACAAATCACTTGTTAGTCTTTCAAATGTTCTGCTGCAAGAAAATTGAATATTAAACAAATTAACTACATGAGCAAATGAGGTTATTGAATACGGAGGAACGTTTAGCAGCCATTTCAAGGCCGATCCTGTCAGAGTGGACCCGAAGCCCTTGCATAAGCAAGCTTCTTTTAAACCCGAGGGAATGGGATTGATTTCCATTCTCTCCCTGTATTGGGCGACATGCTCTTCGACATCCGTAGTTCCATCATATAACTTCATGTTAGGAGTTTTGAAGCTTTTTGGGATCTCTGCATCACATATTGGAGGAGCGAATCTGGAGATCCTGTGACTGGCTGCGGATGCCTCCGGTATTGGATGGACCACACCCGGTACCCTGGAGATCATGTCCATGAGCTTCTTTAGTTCTTTAGCCATAACTGGACTGATCCTTGTATCCTGCATAAGTTCGTTAGCATCTAAAAATTGATTGAAAGTGTTACCAAAGTTAGGATCCTACGATGAGGATCCTGGGGTGATCCCGATATCCCGATTATCAGTGACCCTGACAGCTGGAGTTGGACCAATAGTAGTGGTTCCTGCCTGCATCGGGATAATGTCTCCCTCATGATTTCTTGAGGATCTTGCATAGTCAAAGTTCAAGATCCTGGGTTGTAATGGGGTTGTCGTTTCTACCGGTCTCTTTGAGTCTTTTATCCTATCAATCTCCCTGAACAACATCTGATTGGTTCTATCTTGCTGTTTCATTTGTTGCTTCACTTCTGAGAACAAATTGAGGATGTCGTTGTTTGAAGCAAGCACGGTCCACTGACAGGTATCCCAGATCCCGAGAAACCAGCAGAAGTAGTTTTCTTAGGCAGATTATCATTCTTTTTCGAGAATCATGAAGTAGGAGGGAGAGGGCTATTCAACCCAGAGCATGAAAACGGAGTTGAAGAAGAAACCAACTTGGATTAGGATGACATTTTTGCAATATTTTGGAAAAATAGTGACTAAATGCAAATTTCAGAAAGGTGTAGAGTCATATCTTTTGTATAAGCTGTTGTCATTTATTGTACATTTAAACAATTTTAGACTAGTTTACTTTCTGTTATTTCATTAAATGTAATTTCAGTTTTCTGTAATTTACTGCTTTATTAGCTAAGTCTGGGCCATCGAAACTACTTAGTTTCGATTGAGTTTGTTCAATCGAAACTAGTAGTTTTGATAGATGGTAGTTTCGACAGTTCTGTGTATCACTTGTAAATGGTCAATCGAAACTAGTAGTTTTGATTGATCATAGTTTCGATACCTGTCACTACTATAAATAGCCTAGTTTGAGAATGTTTAGGGTGGGAGTAATGGCTGTAACCCTGAAACTTCTCTTTCACATTGTTCTTGAATCAATACAATTTGCAGTTGTTTATGCACTGTGTTCTTACATTTTCATACCATTTGCGTGTTGATTCATAGTGTGGTTAGCCGGTTATCTTCACCAACACTATTTCTACCATCTGTTTCACCACCATACACACAGTTTCCGCCTGTGTGTGCAATCGATCAAATCAGTGATTTCAAGAGAAATCTGGACCTACAATTGGTATCAGAGCTTTATGCTCTAGTGTTTTTGAGTGTTATCAGGTTTTGTGATCGATTCTTGGTGATTTGTGAGGTATTTTGAGGTTTTTGTTGGAATCTGCACATAACATCTCAGACGTACTGTTTCATCGTTTTCAAGGATTTTTGTTCATGATTTCAAGAATCAGAGGTTGGATTAGTGATCAGGAGTGTTAGCCGAAGGTTTTCGCTGGATTGGTTTGTCATTTCTGAACTATTGATTTCAGGAGCTTTTCATCAATGGAGTATTTCTGAGCTTGGAGAAGAAGGCATCGAAACTACTGGGGACAGTTTCTGATTTTTGTTGATCATCGAAACTTCTTGTCTACGTTTTGTCGGGAGAAGGTACTATCGAAACTAGTTTTTTGTCTTATATAGAAACTGTGGTTATCGAAACTTGTCTGTGAATTTTTCAGTATCGAAAGTAGTTGTTTCGATAAAAGTTGGCTTATCGAAACTAGTTGTTTCGATAAAAGTTGTCCTATCAAAACTAGTTGTTTCGATAAAAGTTGTCCTATCGAAACTAGTTGTTTCGATAGAAGTTGTTCTATCGAAACTAGTTACTGTTTTAGTTTCGATTCCGAATATCATGGCCACTTCAAGTTCAACAGAACATTCTGGGGGAAATAGACCACCTGCTCTTGTGTCCACAAGAGAATTTGATGACTGGACTAAAAAGATGAAGCTTTTCTTTCAATTTCACGATTATACATTGTTGAGTTCTATCACCGATGGTCCCCACAAGCCTGTAACTACCACTGCTGATGTTCAACGTCCTAAGTTAGTATCTGAGTATGATGAGAAAGATCTTGCCTTGATTACCCGAGACAACAAGGCCTACGGGACTATTGCCATGGCTCTTCCTATGGATATTTTCAACATCTTTGCTGAGTACACAACTGCCAAAGACTTATGGTCTGCATTGTGCACAAGATATGAGGGAAGTGAGGATGTCAGGGAAAGCAAAAGAGATCTGATTAAGAAACAATATGCGATGTTCAGCAGTGTAAGGGGAGAATCAATATCTGATTTGATCAACCGTTTCTCAAGCATTGTATCGAGGTTGAAAGTAATGGGAGTTGAGTACCCTACTCTTGATCTAAACAAGAAACTCCTAGATTCTCTTCCTGAGGAATGGAATATGTATCGAATCATGATCAAAAAGACTGAGAATCTGAGTGCTCTGTCTCAACAGGAAGTCTATAGCATTCTTGAATCTTATGAAATTGAGATTAAGAAGGGAGCAGTCACCCCGTCAAATCAGTCTGGAAACACAGCTCTTATTGCTGGATCAAGCTCATCCGGTAGCCCATACTTTCAGAATGATGTCCCTCCTTCAGCTGCTGCAATTAATTCTACCAGCTCCTCTGCTCCTCAAAAGACTGTCACCATGATTCCTGATGATTATGTCCCAATCATGACTGCTTTCATGTCGTGCTATGATGCACTGATTTCTGGAAATCTTACACCGGTTAGCTTTCAACCTGATGACTTGGAGCAGATTAATCCTGATGATTTGGAGAAAATGAACATTGACTGGTGCATGGCCATGTTGACCTTAAGGGCCAAAAGATTCATCAAAAGGAATGGCATAGACAGATTCAAGCAGGGAAAGACACTTGGGTTTGATATCAAGAAGGTGAGATGCTACAATTGTGATCAGCTGGGTCACTTTGCCAGAAACTGCAAGGAGCCATCATCCAAGGATCAGCAAGAAAAGAAGATTTCCTCTGGAAAACAAGCTACCAATCCTCCAAAGACAAACACATCTTCAAGTTCCACAGCTCTTGTGTGTCAAGTTGATGGACACTATCATTGGGGAGAACAAGCTGAGGAAGCTGCTGATAAAGCCTTGATGGCTGATGTGGAGGACATGGGCAAGTGTGTCATGATTGAACCTGCTGAGGATCTCACTGTTGTGCCTGCTGAGGTTATTTCTAAACTGTGTAGTTCTAGATCTTGCTTGAATGAAATTCAAAAATACAGATTCATCAATCAAGCCTTGATTGATGAACTAGATCACATTAAGGTGATGTATGAATCTGTTGCCAAAAATGAGAAACTTTACTTAAAGAAAATTCGTGACATATCTGGTGAAAATCGTTCTTTAATTGTGCAACTCAATACTCAAACTATTAACAATACGATTTTAACTGAAAGAGTCCAAAAGGCAGAAAAGGCCAAATTACAGGTTGACCACATGGATATGGATCAGAAAATTCTGTTTGGAATAATTGATAAACAATTTAATAGAAAAGGCACAGAAGGTCTTGGGTATAACTCTCATCCACCTCCTTATTCTAAATCGGGGAGATTTGCTGATATGCCAACTCCACATGTTTCCACACCTTTTGTTTGCACATTATCTCCTGATGATTATATTACATCCTCTGATTCTGACAGTTTTGCTTCTTGTGTAGAATCAAATTGTGTAAATTCCGAAGATGATTGTGATAAGAGTACTAATGATAGAACCATTTTAAAAGGACTTGAGTCGGATGAATGTAACAATATGTCCGTGTTAAAACCAAATATTTTGTGAACACGTTGAAAACTTGTATTTTGATTCTATTCCTGCTGAGCATATGGGTTTGGGATGTGATGTTTCTAAATTTAAAAATGCTTTACCTTTTGTTCCTAAATCTTTGAATGTTATGCCATGTGTTACCAAGTTTAAAAGTGCAGGAATTATTGTAAATGATGTACCACGTGAAACCATGAGCAACATGGACTTTTTTAGATTAAAGGAAGCACATCGTCTTCAAGACAAAATTATTGATGAGAGAACAGTCTCATGTTCAGATTCCTCAACAGCACAATCATCTTCATCTTGTGGAAACGTTTGTTCTAGTTGTGGTGCCTCAAATCATGTTTCAAAAAGTTGTAAATTGATAACCGCAAATTCTAATGAAGAATCGCCTTCCAAAAGTTCATTAAATTCATATGTGTTGCCTAAGTCTTCTCACGGTAGGAAACCTAGGCGTAAAAGAATTAAAAATGCTAAAAATTATTTAAAACGAACTTGGAATATTAAAAATAATGTTCTATTTGATGACCATGCTACATCAAAGGATGGTTGTAATTCTGATTCCAATGAGAGGTCATACCCTGATACTAAAATCTCTTGATTGAAACAATTTTGGTCAAATCGTATAAATGGTTCGTTGTGTATAGGGTCAATCAAGGAGAACCGGCGATAACATCTAGCATGTTGATAGTGGATGTTCAAGAAATATGACTGGGCACTTTAACTTGCTGCAAGATTATCATCAAATTGATGGAGAGTATGTTGCTTTTGCTGGAAACCCAAGAGGAGGAAAGATTGAAGGACAAGGAACAGTATCAAATGGAGTAAATTGTCTGGAATTTGTCAACTTTGTTCCTCAGTTGAAATACAATCTGATGAGTGTTTCACAGATTTGTGTGCCTTATTCAATTCAAAAGAATGTCTTATTTTGAAGTCGGGAGTGGTGATTCCAGAATAACTTATTCTCATGCGTGCTCCCAGAAGATACAACACATATAGCTTGGATATGAACAACCCATCGGGCATTGAATCGTGTTTTCTCTCAAAGGCTTCCGAAGATGAATCTTTCCTGTGGCATAAGAGGTTGGGACATGTCAATTTCAAAACAATGAACCGACTGGTTCGAGGCAACCTAGTCACTGGATTACCTCTCAAATATTTCACTCCTATGGAACACTGTATCTCATGTTCCAAGGGAAAACAGCACAAATCTTCACATAAGCCTAAAACCACCAATTCCATTGACTCTCCTCTCCAATTGCTTCACATGGATCTTTTTGGTCCAGTGAGTGTCATGAGTCTTGGTAGAAAGTCATACTGTCTGGTGGTAACAGATGATTTTTCTCGATTCACTTGGCTGTTTTTCCTAGCCAAGAAAGATGAGACGCCAGAGATTTTAAAAACCTATCTGCTTCAAATTGAGAACCTCTTCAATCTAAGTGTGAAGACTATCCACAGCGATCATGGAACAGAATTCAAAAATGCAACTCTTGATTCCTTCTATGAAAGCAAAGGAATTTCTTGACAATTTAGTGCACCTCGTACTCCTCAACAAAACGGTGTAGCTGAAAGAAGAAACCGCACTTTAATTGAAGCTGCACGAACTATGATTGTTGACTCTAAGCTTCCCGTGACTTTCTGGGCTGAGGCCGTCAACACTGCATTTTTTGTGCAAAATCGGGTTCTTATCACTAAAAGTTGCAACAAGACACCTTATGAGATCATGTACAAGTGCAAGCCAGTTATCGATTTCTTCAGAAATTTTGGGTGTGTGTGCACAATGCTGAACACTTCAGATCAGCTCAACAAGTTTGAAGCCAAAGCTAATGAATGCTATTTTGTTGGTTACTCATCCAATCAACGTGCTTTTCGTGTCTACCATAAGAAGAAAAGGATAATGATGGAGTCCATTGATATCAATTGGCATGAAAACAATCATACGGACGCAGGAGATGGTCACAATTGGCTCTTTGACGTCGATTCAGTTTTTAAGTCATTTAATCTTCCTGATTTCTCTATTGAATCAACTCATGCTAATCCTTACTTCTCTGTGAACAATCTAGGGAACATAAATGATCAAGGCTCTTCCTCATCTGCTCAGGTTGAAATTCCTGTGGCTGCTAATGCTGAATCTGATATGGAGTCTTCCGGTTCTGGTGCAACAAGTGAAACTGTTGAAGACAACTCCATTCCAATAGTAGATGTTACACCACAATCACCTGCTGAATATCCTATTAATGTTATTGTCGATCCTCCTGCTGAAAATCTTACCAATTTGGAAGAAGTCGTGGAAGAAGATGAAATTCCTCAACTGCGAATTCACAAGATTCATCCCACTAATAACATCATTGGACCACTCAATGTGGGTGTTAGTACCCGAAGTGCCTGTGAAGCATTTGAAAACAGCATGTTTTCTTGCTTCATTTCTCAAGCTGAACCAAAGAACATCAAAGCAGCTCTACTAGAAAACAGCTGGGTGGAAGCAATGCAAGAAGAGCTACAGCAATTCTCAAAGCTGCATGTGTGGAATTTGGTAGATCTTCCCAAGAACAAAGTTCCAATCGGCACTCGTTTGGTTTTTCGCAACAAAAAGGATGAAGGTGGCACTGTGATTCGAAATAAAGCTCGTCTGGTGGTTCAAGGTTTCTATCAAGAAGAAGGGATTGACTATGAGGAAGTCTTTGCACCAGTGGCTCGTTTGGAAGCCATCTGAATGTTTCTCGCCTATGCAGCCTACATGGACTTCACCGTTCATCAAATGGATGTCAAAAGCGCATTTTTATATGGCAAAGTTCAAGAGGAAGTTTATGTCAAGCAGGCGCCGGGTTTCATTGATCCTAATTTTCCAGACTGTGTTTATAAGTTAGACAAAGCATTGTACGGTCTTCACCAAGCACCTCGTGCGTGGTATGAAACTTTATCAAAGCATCTGCTTGAGAATGGTTTCACACGAGGAGCAATTGACCAAACTTTGTTCAAACGGAAGGAGGAAAAGGATACAATCATGGTGCAAATTTATGTGGATGATGTCATTTTTGGATCTACAAATCCCCGTCTCTGCAAAGAATTTGAAGAAGTGATGCGATCTAAGTTTGAGATGAGCTCCATGGGAGAAATGAAGTTCTTTTTGGGACTACAAGTTGATCAGTCTGAGTCAGGAATCTTTATCCATCAAGAAAAATACGTGAAAGAAATTTTGACCAAGTTCAAAATGGCTGATTCCCACCCTGTAAAAACTCCTGTGGAAGTTCGTCATTGTTTGACTCCTGATGTGGATGGTGAAAGCGTTGATCAGCATCTCTATCGCTCTATGATAGGCTCTCTCATGTATCTCACGGCCAGCAGACCCGACATCGTGTTTGCAGTATGCTTGTGTGCACGTTTTCAGGCTAATCCTAAACACTCTCATTTATCTGCTGTCAAACGTATTTTAAGATATTTAACGTTTAAGCCAAAATTGGGTCTGTGGTATCCTAAAACTGACTTGTTTGATCTTGTGGCTTATTCAGATTCAGACTACGGGGGTTGCAACTAAGACCGAAAATCCACTTCTGGAGGTTGTCAATTCCTTGGCAACCGCCTTGTCTCATGGCAATGTAAGAAACAATCCACCGTTTCCCAATCCACCGCCGAAGCCGAATACATTGCCGCAGCCCTCTATTGTTCCCAAGTCAGATGGATACACCATCAGATGCTTGACTATGGGATCACATTCCATGAGACACCCATTCTGTGTGACAACACTGCTGTTCCCCATATCACCAAAAACCCCGTTCAACATTCCAAAACAAAACACATTGAAATCAAACATCACTTTATCCGTGACTGTGTGGAAAAGAAGCATATTAAAATTGTTGAAGTCAAAACTAATAAACAAACCGCAGACATCTTCACAAAAGCTTTTGACTCTACCAGATTTGCCCAACTGGTGGAGATGCTTGGAATGATCAACTTTCAGTAAATTGTGTGAATAGTATTTTTTTTTCTTTTCTTTTTTTCTAAATTCTGTTTAACTGATAAAGAAAATTTCAAAAAGATTTTATTTTTATGTACAGTTTCTACGCAAATCTTTTGGGGGATAAATATAATATTTAAAAGAATTGCTGTGTATATAATCTTACAAGTGGTTTTGAGTTGCAGGAAAAATTGAATCTGACATTTGAGAAATGATAGTGTCTGATCTCATCCCTTGGAGATGGAATAGACCAAAAGCGATGGTGTTCACTAAGGTATAGCTGGTAGGCCCGACATATGGTTAAAACTTGTAAGTAGTGTGAAAACCTAACATATATATCTCATACTTGTGTGTTTGAACCCATTATTGTAACATCTAACCCATTTTTATATCTAAGAAAACCAATTCAATCAGATACAGGCTTACGTATTGGATTCCTATTCATACGCCAAGTGACCATCAATATAACGATATTTACCACCGATGACTCCGTATGTTTTGCTTACGCAAAGATCTTGGGTGCTCATCCTTTTCCCATCCACTTGGATGATTTGACCCCGTCTGTTTTTCTTACGTAAAGATCTCGGGTGTTCAACATTTTTCTATCTGCTTGGATAATTTTACGACTTCTTCTGTTTTGCTTACGCAAAGATCTAGAATGCTCGTACCTTTTTAATATCTACTTGGATATATTTTATTTTAATTTTCTAAATCCACTTGGATATCTTATTTTATTTTGGTGGTACTTTGACATTACTAAGACGGTACCTTGGTTAATCAGAAAGAGATGATAGGATGAAGATGGGTACTTCTTGAGGATTGATAGGTTTTCAAAATCATTTTATTTTAATATGTGGGGTACACCTTGTATATTGCTTAAATGGTACCTTCTAATCACATGAAATCTTTGTACAAACAAATGTTCGGGTTTACTTTGCACAAATACCAGTTATCTTCAGGGACTCACAGTAGTTAATTGCAAAAGGAAGTGTTTCAAGAGACTGGCCAGATCTGATCTCATGTTGGATCTTTTTCAAGAAGATAAGTGTAAATATCTTGTGTATAATTTCATTTCTATATGTTAGTCTTGTTTCTGCTATTTGAACTATCGAAACTAGTTGTACATATCGAAACTACTTTGAACTATCGAAACTAGTTGTACATATCGAAATTACTTTGAACTATCAAAACTAGTTGTACATATCGAAATTACTTTGAACTATCGAAACTACTTTGTGCATATCGAAACTACTTTGACATATCGAAACTACTTTGTGCATATCGAAACTACTTTGAACTATCGAAACTAGTTGTTCATATCGAAACTAGTTTGTCCTATCGAAACTAGTTGTTTCGACAGGGGCATTTTTTTCTTTTGTCTCACGAAAATTAAAAGCCTTCATGCTGATATTCACTCGTCTTTTTCAAACCCTCTTCGTCTTCTCTGTCATTCGCAAAATCTCTCAAACCATCGGTCTGAGTTGCAAGATATCAGCATTAATCACCTGATTTCCCCGTTGTCACCATCGTCTTCATCATCAGGTAACGTCTCACTACTTCATTTTGGATGATTTTTGCAAATCGACAGACCTAGGATTTCAAGGTTTAAAATTTGTTCGACTAAATCTTCATAATAACAGTCGTTTTTGTGCTTATCCGTGTTTGCATACATATCTATTATCTTTAAACTCACGGTTAATGTGTATTCTTGCAGATAACAGCCTCTCCTTCGGTAAGATGAAGTTCCGTCACTTACAGGCCACTCTAAACCCTTCTTTAAAATTATTTATATTAGTCTGAGTATCATGAATCAATGGAGTTTGGGTTTCAAAACCAAGTAGTTTTGATAAAGGGGTTCAACACTTTCAAAATTTTCTCAAAAGGTTTTCAATCGAAACTACTAGTTTCGACACCCAAACTTGCCCTAGTATCTCTGATCGAAACTAGATAGTTTCGATAAGTTCATCTCCATCGAAACTAGTTGTTTCGACAGTGTTGATTTAAAATTTTTTCTAAGTGTTGGTCAAAGCTTATAGCCTCTATCGAAACTACTTGTTTCGATAAAGCTGTTTGTTAAATTAACCAAGTTCATCTCAAATCGAAACTAGTTGTTTCGACAGTAAGGACTTCAAAATTTTTCTAAGTGTTGATATACCTTGTTTCGATTAAGTATATTCAGAAACTTTACTTATTGTGCAAAACTGATGAATTTTTACAGGTATGGATCTCTTATTTGTAAAAAGACACAATGTCTGTGCATTCCTTAATGCCAATGATCCAAAAGCTGCAGAGTTCATTCGTGTCTTAAATTTCCTGACAAACTCCAACATCAGCTTTGCCATCAGCAACAACCTGCCGGTGTTTGAGACATCTATAAGAGAATTTTGGGAGACTGCAGAGATCATCATAGTAGAAAATGTGGAGCACATCAGAGTAACTGTGCTTGGCCAAGAAGTCTTATTTTCTGAAGCTACAGTTAGAGAGGTGCTGCAGTTTAATGACAATCCAGATGCACCCATTGAATTTCCAATCTTCTATGTTAAAGAATGCTTCAGAAGATTGGGTCATCCAGATGAATTCAAAAGTGGTCAGATAATCAAGAACTCCTTACCAAGCCACTGGAGATACACAGTGCACGTGTTTATTCACTGACTATCAATCAGAAAAGGAGGTTTTGATTCAGCAAACAACACTCTGGGCTCAGCAATTTTGGGGTTAGTCAAGGGAAGAGATTACAATTTTTCTGGCTTCATCTTCAGATAGTTAAAGGACAACCTGACAGGATCCGTGAAGGAGAAATTTCTGGCATATCCAAGATTCCTACAGATTATCATCATTCATCTTCATCCTGAGCTTCAACAAGGTGGGAACACCTTTTTGTTCGACCATATGATTGTCAAGACTCTCAGCTATATGAGGAGTACCAACAAGAGAACCAACAGGGCTATAGCTGATGTTCCCCTGTTTGGTCATATTATTGGTGAAGAAGAAGAATTTATTCCTGATATTGACCCTGATCTAGAAGAAGAGATCCTATCATCTGATGAAGAAGAGATGGAAGTTGAACAAGATCAAGGTAATCAACCTCTTGATGAAGCTGAGATTCAGATAAACATTTGTAATGTTCAAGAAGAAGAAAAACCCATCATTGAGCCTGTGATAGAGGCTCCTTTTGTTGAACAAATACAGATAATTCAAGAGCTAGCAGTTAATGTTGAAGTTGGTATGCAGGAAGTTGAGGAGGAAGTTGCAAAATCAAGTGGAACTCTGGATGCAGGAATCTATGGATCTGACTACTACAAGTCTGATTCAGATGATAGAACAAAGCATCTTGCATCTTCCTCCAAATGGCAAGTTGAGTCAGGTTCTGATTTTGAGGAAGAAGAGTCTAGGGCAAAGAAAATCAAGACTGGATTGGAAGATTTGTAATCCTCGTCAGATTCTCTATTAACTCCAGAACAATCTCCACAACCTACTCCACAACCCACTCCACAGCCCATTCCACAACCCACTCAACAACCAACTCCACTACCATCTCCACAACAATCACCCATCCATACTACTCCCACATCACCAACTCATGATTCAACCTCTCCTGTACCAAGAGTTAAAACTTTAAGCCTTGAACTGAAGAAAATGCAGGATACGATTCAAAAGAAAGATGAAGAAATTGAAGGCTTAAAATCTAATTTGCATGATGTTCAGGAAGAGGTTAAAGACCTGAAGCTGGAAGTTGGGGGTCTATATACCCAGATTGACACTCAACAAATCCAACTTGAAACACAACAGAAACTAATCTCAATGCAAAAAGAATAATTCAAGGCTTTAGCTGAAGCAGTGGAGCAGCTCAAAGCCTCAATGATAAAACCTGTGCAACAACAACCAACACTTCAACAGCTCAGGGGGAGACCACATCTGTAGTTGAACCCTCATCTCCTACCCTGGTGACTAATCCAGAGTCTCCACTAACTATCTTTACTGGCTATGCTGAAAAGACAAAGGAGGTAGTTGAAGTCAAGGTTGAAGAACCAGAACTAGACCTTCCCTCAGCAAGTGAGAGAAGAGATGCGAGGAAGAAAGGGAAAAGGACCTCTTCTAAAATAGAAACAGTAATTCTGGATGAAGAAGACATCCCATCTGATGACAAGTTGAATGCTCTCTTAGATGAAATTGAAAACTTTGGGCATAATGATCTTTACCCAGAAATTCTGCCTACCGAAGAAAAAGAGACTGAGAGAACCAGATACTTTACAGAAGAAGGAGAGGAAATTCAAACCTTGTCTGATGAAGAAAAAGGCGAAGAAGATGTTCAGGTTAATCTTATCAAGACAACCACTCCTGAACCAACCACTACTGTCTCTAAATCCAGTCCAGCACAAGATCTACCCTCTGTTGCACCTGAACCTCCAATTTCAAGAAAGTCTTGGTTTAAGAAAATCATTCAGGAAGAAACTCCTAAAACATATGAATGGATAGCTGAGCATCAGGAACTACAAAGGCCTCCAATTGGCTGGAAGTATGATGCTGAAAGGAAGCTCTTTATTATCAGAAGATATAGAGGGGGAGTTCAGCACTTTAAAAATATGACTGACTTCCAGACCCTTCCTTTCTATGACCTCAGGGATTTAGCCAAACTTCCCATTCAAAACCCTGGGAAGGTTATGATGGCTTATGACTTTGAGAAATTTCTGCATTCTCAAGTTAATAATGATTTCAAGGGAATGAAGCCTAGGAAAACTCAAAAAGAAAATCTCAAAAACAAGGTTTCATCCTAAGACTAACAAGCCATATGTATTCTTAAGGTACAAGCCTGCCAAACTCACAAGACCATCACCATTCCAAAATCTGTACCTGTCCAGCTGCAAACATTCAGAAAGTGGTACTATGACCCAATCATTGGCAGTGCAGTGATAGACTGTGAGGGCAAGGAAGACATCACTATCTTTGAGCCTATGGAGTTGTTGAAATTTCAGCCTGAAGATCTGGAGGTACTATTCCAAAATCACATTCAGGCATACAGTGATGAAGATGAAGCTGATGCCAAGGCCTACCAAAGAGTTGTAACTCTCCACGTTAAACCATTCATCCCGAGGACAACTGAAGGACCAGCTGCTTGATGAAGAGTTGAAGACAGTAATGCAACAGCTTAGGGGGAGATTGTAGAGTCATATCTTTTGTATAAGTTGTTGTCATTTATTGTATATTTAAACAATTTTAGACTAGTTTACTTTCTGTTATTTCATTAAATGTAATTTCAGTTTTCTGTAATTTACTGCTTTATTCGCTAAGTCTGGGCCATCGAAACTACTTAGTTTCGATTGAGTTTGTTCAATCGAAACTAGTAGTTTTGATAGATGGTAGTTTCGACAGTTCTGTGTATCACTTGTAAATGGTCAATCGAAACTAGTAGTTTCGATTGATCATAGTTTCGATACCTGTCACTACTATAAATAGCCTAGTTTGAGAATGTTTAGGGTGGGAGTAGCGGCTGTAACCCTGAAACTTCTCTTTCACATTGTTCTTGAATCAATACAATTTGCAGTTGTTTATGCACTGTGTTCTTACATTTTCATACCATTTGCGTGTTGATTCATAGTGTGGTTAGCCGATTATCTTCACCAACACTGTTTCTACCATCTGTTTCACCACCATACACACAGTTTCTACCTGTGTGTGTGTGTAATCGATCAAATCAGTGATTTCAAGAGAAATCTGGACCTACAAAAGGATTTTAAGATGAAAAGCATCACTTTCCCCACGGTGCGCCAAATTGTTTTAGGTAAATATTATAAAGACTAATTTTGTAATCAAACTTAGTATGTGAGGTAGTGTGCTTGATCAAAGTGTGAAACAATGAATGTAAATGTAAAGATTGACACGATGATGTACGAGGAAAGCCCTTAATCCTTGAGGATCTCTTGCATAAAACCTCGGGAAGTGACTAATCATCACTTGCCTCCTAGTCTTATATAAATCGATGAAAAAGTACACGTATGGCAGTGAATAATCGAAATCTATGTGTTACAGAGCTGTTTGCGAGTGTGTTATGCTATGAATGTCGTGAATTGTGTGTTTCCTATTCGATCTTCCTACTAATTAAATACAAAGATAAACTTAACAAACTATCCGAGAATCCTGAAGATTACTTGGTCTTCAAATATGACCGTTAGAAGCCTCTCCATGCATGTTCCACATGTTTCTTTTGACTTCTAGACCAATTCTTCATGGATAAAATTGACTCTGCATATTTTACCTGCAAATAAGTCAAGATAGAAAAAGTATACACCGATTAGCGATATAAATGTTAAGGATATCGAAACCTGTTAGGATACTGAAAAATGTCGAAGGTCCAAGAACCTCAGTCATAAAAATGACCCCTAACAGGGAACATATTAGGATAACTCATTCGTATACGGATTGTGTCCTTAATTTAGGTGGTGGTGATTTCTTTTTTGAATTAATGCCTATTGTTAGAACCTGATAAACTGTTGTATTCCTGATAATCTATAGGGGCTAGTTTGTAATTCTTGTAAACCTATGTTTTTGGTCTAAGAGTCGCTAGGTCGGTTGTCAGCCGACTCTCGCTGAGAGTCGGCAATCTGCATAGCGACTCTTGCCAGTATTCTATAAATAGGAGACCAAAAACCTAGAATTTCAACTCTTTGATTGTACGTCGTTATTATAGTCTTTTGATAGCTGGTAGGAGGGTTTGTGTAATCTTTTGTGTATCCAGGTGCTTATTATCAATCAATTTCAGTGGATGTTTGTGTTTCAAAAAAAAACCAAAATGTAGGTCCTGATGATAGGATCCTTGTGCTAGAATGATTCTACACAGGAAACAATTAACAAATCAGCTATTATGAAGCTGATTGTTGATGAAGCTAAGAAACTCAAGATGAAGAGCAAACACAAGATGAACACAAACAAGATCGAATCACAAACATCCACTGAAATTGATTGATAATAAGCACCTAGATACACAAAAGATTAAACAAACCCTCCTACCAGCTATCAAAAGACTATAATAACGACGTACAATCAAAGAGTTGAAATGCTAGGATTTTGGTCTCCTATTTATAGAAGACAGGCAAGAGTCGCTATACAGATTGTTGACTCTCAGCGAGAGTCGGCTGACAACCGACCTAGCGACTCTTGAGAGTTGCTAACGACTCTAAGACCAAAAACCTAAGTTTACAAGAATTACAAACTAGCCCCTATAGATTATCAGGAATACAACGGTTTATCTTGTTCCAACAATTTCCCCCAAAGCCGTTGCGTTCCTGATGCTTTAATCTTCCTTAGGCCTCTCCTCCTCTAGTTCCTTGGGATTATCTTCTTTTTGTCTAGCTTCAATGCTGGCTTTAAGTTCAACTATTTTCTTCTTTAGTTCTCTTCTTGAGTTACGTGACCTACACCCATTCTGGTGTTGCTCTTGAATAAGATCTCGAGGTCAGGAATAGAGAAAGAGAATATATCCATTGGATCTAGCACACGAATGCCATTCACTGGGGTCCCGTCTCTACACAGCACGGCTTCCCCAGTGAGGTTGTCATAATACCACTTGATGAAATGATGAAGGGAAGTCGTTTGTTCCGGAGGGATTAGAACCCTATCAATCACTTTAGCTTGTTTTACATAAGTGATAATCTTTGGACGCTTTGTCACCGGATCTACTTCTTTCTTAGACTTTCTTCTTTTTGGTTGTTGGGGTTTGAACACTGGGAACCGTTTATGGCATTCGGAGATGATCATCTTTTCAACGTTGGAACCTTCTGAGTGATTACCATGGTTGATCATGTTTAACTCTCCAAAGCATAAATGTCCCAAGATGGTAATGATTGAAGATCATGCTCGTTCTAGAAATATTGAATCTCTCCCATTCTTCGTTTAATGACAAATAGATTCTTTAAACCGTCAAAAGCCCATGACACAATTTTTCTATCAGATGTTCGGAGACGAGGGATTGGCTTAGGAGTTTTAAACCATTCAGACTTATCAATAGGTTCATCGTCATCCAAATTGATGGACTTCCCGAATATAGTTTCACAGCACGTTCTCTTCCCCTCTCCTTCTTCAATAAATTCCTCTGGCATCTCTTCCATATTTTCATCTACCACACTTTCATCCTCAGTCATTCCTGATTTAGGAACATCGGAAGCACCTGCTTCATCACTTTCCTTGGTACCTTTATCAACTGCAGTTTTGGTAACAGGAGCACTAGAACTTGTACCACATGTTCCTAAACCAGTACCATCATGTCCTTCATCATCATCATCATTTCTTGGTTTTGGAATCTTGGTGCTTGGTTCCGGATCCTATGGCTTTTCTGCTTTCTCTTCTTCCTTTTCTTCTTGATCCACATTAAAATTAATCACATCTTTGAAGATAGACAAGTCGAATACATCTTCAAAAATCAAAGGATTTTCATTCAGGTGTTCTCGTAGCATGTTGACTTCCTTAGTTAAACTAAATCCTCCCTTCTTTAACACAACTAGGGCTTTACCCATATCATTCACGTTGGTATGTATTTCCTAATTCAACGCTGTCTTATTTTCATGTTGAAACTTCAGCTTCTCAATTAGCAATTGTTGCTCAGACGCCGTTTCTTTTAAATCATCAATTTCATTGTTCTGGTCATCTTCTCTATTCCTTGAAGCCTCTATCAGTCCCTTCATCCATCTTATCAGTTTGGCAGTTTCAATCCCGACCTTTTCAACTAGCTCAGGATCTAAAGATTCTTTTACAGGAGGAGGAACAGGTTTTCCCATTGGCCTTGTCCTCTTTCTGGACATAGATTTCAATCTCTTGGGAGTACCAGTTAGAGGGGGTCTTATTGTGTCTTTGGAGGAGAGTGTCTTGTTCCTGAAGTGCCTTATGTTTTCCTGGACATAGGAAGTCCTTCGGTATCTAGAGCAGCACGGGCTAAACGATCCGCTTTGATGTCTTTTTCAGTATTACCGTGGGGAGGAGGAGTTTTGAGTCTCGGGGGACTTCTTTGTTGATGACGGACATAACTTTCTCTATCGGCTCTCATAAATCCTTCACCATCACCGCTAGGCTTTTGTTTCTTTTTCTTTCAAGCCTCTGGGTCAATAGCTTTCCCTTTAGCTTTTCTTTTTTCTGATAGCATCTTCATCATCACTTTTTGGATCTTTCTCCTTATCAATCCTCTTCTTCTTGTTCTTCTTTTTTGTAACTTTCTCCTTTTCTTTCTCAGCCCTCTTTCCTTTCACAGACTTTAGAGCAGCTTTTATGGTAGGCAATCGTTCCTCTCTACACATATTATCAAACATAGGAGTCCATTTCCTGAAGAATTTCTTGTACATTCTCAGCACATCAGGGTAGATACGAGACTCCACCCTTGCAAATGTCATGGGTCGTCCTCTTGGAGGAAGAACATTGAAGAAATGATTAAGGATCATTTGTATGAAACGGGGGTATAGCAACCACTTGTTAAATGAGTGAAGATGTGATGCGAAGCATGATGACTCCCAAGTAAACACTAAAAGCGTCATATCCTCCCTTTCGGTGTGAAAGAGAGTGTATGAAAACATACATAATAACCTTCCAGTCCCTTGACAGGTATCTCTTTTTGATCTCATTCTTTCTAAACGGTCCTTCATATCCCAACTCTTGTACAAATCTGATTTTCGCATCTTCTTCATCAATAGGTCTTGGGTCACCACTTTCATCTCCCAAATGTAACGCATTTCTCACAGTGCTTTCAGAAATTAGAACTTCTTTCCCTCGAACGAAAGATCTAACATGAGGTCTCTTTGTGAGAGGATGTATACTAAATTCAGTGTTTATCCAGAATTCTTCAATCAATTCTTTGTACACGACTTCATTCCAGGTGATGGCATATGCTATTCTACTATGCAGCAGCCATCTGATAACATTATTGAACTCTTCTGGAATTGGTTCAGGAAAAGTTATAGCCATGTTGTGACGGTTATCCCCAGCAAGACGATCGTCAACCATATTCTGTTACATAACGAACACCAACATTAGTAATTTAATACAGATTAAACATTTAAAAAGAGTAAACATTTAAAATTAAAAAAAAAAGAGTTGGCCAAAAATTGCCAAGAGTCAGCTCGGAGAGTCGCTTGGGCAAATTTGCCTACCCGATGAGAATTGGCTAATGGGTCAATCAATAGGATACTGAGTGTTGCTTAAACAAATGGTCCAAAGAGAGTCGGCCTAAATTCCGGCAACAGTCGGCTTAAGATAGAGAATCGGTAGATCAATGGAAATATTCTGCCGTGATTAGGTAACAGTTTCCCGGAAGCTCGGTGACAGTCGGCTCTAAATAGTAAATAGTCGGCAGTTCCTTGTACATTTGTTAGGACAACCGGCCCCCGATGACACATAAGAGTCTGGCACGATTTTGAACTTGCGTTTAAAGGAATGATGTTCACAAATCAATGGATAAAAGGAGAATCGACTGATGATTAGAGTCGGCCCCCTTGAGCCGATTCTTGTCATCTTCTACAATGCGACAGTCGGCTAATGAGGAAGATGAACAGTCAACATTATAAATCCATTATAGCTCCAAAAAGGTCCAATCTTGCTGATGTTTCTAAGCATAAATCAAGCGAATAAAGATGAGAGACATGAGAAAAATCATAAAGTCACCTTAAAATGAAGCAAATCACCCAGATGCACGCATTAATCGGAAAACATGGAGGTTAGCTGTTCTGAGAAGAAAATCACCGGAGAAGAATGATAAAGCTAGGGCTTGAAATGCATATGAGAATTTCCCTCTATTCAGACATATAAATACAAAAGAATTTGAGGGGCCGACTCTCAACAGTCGGCCAAGAGAGTCGGTTAGGGAAAAATGCAAAAAATTTGAACTTTTGACCAAAACTAAACGATTTTTGAGCTTGATTTTTGAAATTACAGTCCCTAAGACTTTATACAAGGATATATACATACCAAATAACCCTTTTGAGGAAACTGAGATTCAAAATATGAGATTAAACTACGCAAAAATTTTCAAATTAAGATATAGAACATGCAAACCTGATTATGTGGAATTATACCAACATAACTTGTCACTCAACCTTTTCTTAATGCTTTCGGATGTCCACGGCCTACGAACGACTTAAACCCATGCACCATTCTTTCAACATACAACTAGTGAGCGTTTATCATGTTTTGGTAAAATTAAGATGAAGTCAGTGTTCCCCACACTTGTCAGGTATAACCTACCCATCCTCATGGTCTTTTGAGTGCGATGATGAGAGCTTTAGATCTATGCCAATGCATAATCAGAGAAGTTGATCAACGAGAATCCTATGATAGCTAAATGAGCATAACTAGAACGAGTCTGTAGACAATTCAGGGTATCTTTAAAATTTTGATTCAGGGACATAGCACGACGGACTTACATGCCCTGTTTATGAAATAAGGTTGGACTTACTTGCACGTCGGACTTAGAAGCCATGTTTTTGTCAAGAAAATCCTTTCACCGGTCATAAGAACCCATAAAGAAAAATATATATAATATATATTTACACACTAACATTGTGTATCTTTTGATTTGATTCTTA
This sequence comes from Smallanthus sonchifolius, assembly GCA_023525975.1. Taxonomy (NCBI): domain Eukaryota; kingdom Viridiplantae; phylum Streptophyta; class Magnoliopsida; order Asterales; family Asteraceae; genus Smallanthus; species Smallanthus sonchifolius. The sequence continues at coordinate 52,765,482 of CM042033.1, read as the reverse complement.
ATGCACGACATTAACATTGCGTGTCTTTTGTTCAAGATTGACAAATTCAGTACTAGGATGCACATCATTGGTGTCTTTTTCTTGGATTTGAACGTCATAGCATGTCTTTTATTGACCTAATGCACGTCATTGCCTGTCTTTTTGTTCTTTTGCTTTTTCTTTTGAATATATATATATTATAGAAACTCGCAACCCCGTTGTGATGGGACTACGGTTATGTGTAGACCTGGACAAGATGGGTATACACTTTTCAGCAGTCATTATCTTTGTCACTGACTTGCGGTCTATTTGTTTGAATGATGAGCCAACCAACATGTCCTTCAGTCTAATTGATTTCTCCTTTTGATACTATTCAAACAGTGATCAAGTATGTATGTTCAACTATCATTTCCCACAATAACAGTTATGCAAAAACAAGGACAATACTAATCTTTTTCAAACATTTTCTTTTTCTTTTCTTTTCTCAAACTTTCCCCCCAAAATTTTATTTATAGACAACCTTCTTTAAATGGAATATTCTAAAAAGAAAACAAATATTTTGCAGCTCTATCATCAAATCGTTTCGGTCAAGAAAATATTTTTGGATTTTTGAAAGAATATAAACAAGGATTTATACAAAATGCATGAGGGGTAGAAGATGTTACTCAAAGTTCAACAGTCCCAGTTTCTGAATGAGATCAAGAAACTTAGACATATCAAATTCCTTGGTGAAAATGTCAGCCTTTTGATCATTTGTATTCACCGGAAGGACTTGAATATATTACTTTTCGTAAGCATCCCGAATGGCATGAACCCGCACTTCTATGTGCTTTGTTTTGAAATGATAGATCGGATTCTTGACGATTTTCACACAGGCTTCATTATCAATGATCATCGGAGTCTGCTTTAAATTGATGCCATAATCCATTATTTGATGTTGAATCCAAAGGATTTGAGAGCAATAACTGGAAGCAATAACATACTCAGCTTCTGCAGAAGAAATGGAGATGGAGGTTTGTTTCTTGCATTGCCATTACAGCAAACACTGTCCCAAGTACTGATATCCCCCTGACACAAACTTTCTGTCAAGTTGACAACCTCCATGATCGCTATCAGAGTAGGCAACCAGATCAAAGCTGTTAGCTTTTGGATACCAAAGCCCTAACTTAGGAGTGCCTTTCAGGTAGCGAAAGATTCTTTTCACAGCGATTTCATGGGATTCCATGGGATTAGTTTGATAACGGGCACAATAGCAAACAGCGAACATAATATCCGGACAACTGGCAGTGAGATATAACAGAGAGCCTATCATTGAACGGTAATGGTGCCTATCAACGGGTTTTCCTTCTGGATCGGAGGTGAGGGGAGTTTGAGCAGCAAAAGGTGTTGAGGCTGCCTTAGAATCAGTCATATGGAACTTCTTGAGTATTTCTTAAACATACTTGGCTTGATGAATCAGTGTTCCGTCATTTGACTGCTTGACTTCCAATCCCAGAAATAACGTGAGCTCGCCCATTTTTCTCATTTCAAATTTGGCCTTCATTAGGTTCTCAAAGTCTCTGCACAGCTTCTCATTGGTTGAACCGAAGATAATGTCATCCACACAAATTTGCACAAGCATGATATCTTTTTCGATCTTCTTCTAGAATAAAGTCATATCAATCTTCCCACGTTCGAAGCCATTCTGTAGAATATAAGTTGACAGAGTATCATACCAAACCCTTGGAGCCTGATGAAGTCCGTATAGAGCTTTATCTAACTTGTAGACATGACTCGGATAATATGGATCTTCAAACCCCAGAGGCTGGCACACATAGACTTCCTTCTTAACCTTCCCATATGAGAATGCACTTTTAACGTCCATTTGATAGACCTTAAAGTTCTTGTAACAAGCACAAGCCTAGAAAATCCTTATTGCTTCTAAACGAGGCACGGGAGCAAACACTTCTTCATAAGCAATGCCCTCCTTTTAGGCAAATCCTTACAGAACCAATCATGCTTTATTCTTTATCACCACGTTTCTTTCGTCTGTCTTGTTCCGAAGTACTTATTCTTCAAAAGGTCAACAAGATCCCAGACTTTAAATTTCCGAAACTGAGCCAGTTATTCCTGCATTACATCAATCCAGCTTGAATCCTTTAGGTCCATGGAAATATTCTTTGGAACGTCCTGTGAGAGAAAACAAACACAAAGGGTCGCGTTATAAGGAGTTGAGTAACTTATTGTAAGAACACCCTCGGTAATTGGTCCAATCACATTCTCCAAAGGATGATTTGATAGAGTCTTGAAAGGTGGGCCATAAGGAACTTCAACTTGATCTGGAAGGTTTATTAAATGAACATCAGGAATGAAATCAGCTCCTTCTTCCGAATCACTGTCAGAATGGACAGAGGGATCATTTGCCAAATTCTGATCGACAGGAACAACATTGGAATTTACAGGAGCTGTTTGATCAGAAGTGGCATCACAAGAAGTATCATCCGGTACAGTTTCAGCAGCCTCAGAGTGAGAAGAGGTTACTGTACTATTAACAGACACAGTCAAAGGATCTGCAATAATGGGTGTAATTCTGGTTGAAAATGGCATAAATTCATCCTCTGCTTGGATGGATGGAATGAATGATGGTTCAGTGGATGGAGATGGTTCAGGGACGATTGGTGTAGGAGGGATGAAGTTATTGAAAATAATATCTGCATCATAGAACCAGTCGGGACCACTTCCAGTGTTTGTAGAATTAGCTTCTTGCCAATTAACATAATAAGATTCATGCACGATCTTTGTTCTCTTGTTGTAGACACGGTAAGCTTTCTGAGATGATGAATATCCGATGAAGAAACATTCATCACCCACTGCTCCGAACTTTTCAAGATTCTCAGCAGTGTTCAATAGAATACATAAACATCCAAACGCTCTGAAAAAATCAATTAGGGGCTTTCTTCCATGAAACAACTCATAAGCAGTCTTGTTATGAGCTTTGACCACTAGAGCATGATTCAGGATATAATTAGCAGTTTTAATTGCTTCAGCCCAGAAGATGATTGGAAGCTTTGAATCTATCAGAATTGTTCTCGCAGCCTCGATCAATGTTTGGTTCTTTCTTTCAGCAACTCCATTTTGCTGTGGAGTCCTGTCAGCACTAAATTGTCAAGAAATTCCTTTGCTTTTGAAAAATTCATTCAAGACATGATTTTTAAACTCTGTTCCATTGTCGCTTCTGATAGAAATAACCAAACGTTTGCAAATCTTCTGGATTTTGAGAATAAGACTCTTCAGCATGTCAGCAGTTTCATCTTTGGTGGCTAAGAAGTTAACCCAAGAATACCTTGAGAAATAATCTATCACAACCAAACAGTATGAATTTTTAGAAATGCTCTTAACACTGACAGGACCAAAGAGGTCCATATGAAGAGGAACATAAATGGAATTCACTGCTTTAGACTTATGCGACTTCTTGTGTTGTTTGCCTTTAGCACTGGCCATGCATTTTTCTGAAAAATTGATCATCAGGAACCACAAGTTGTCACACCCCGACCGATGGCGGAATCATCGGGGCGGGACATGTAGACTGTTCATAGCACATGGTTGACTAAATTGAAATATATTAAAGTCAAATTTCCATTACAAATAATCCAAGTACAAACCAAATTCAAACAAAGAAACATAAAACAATTCATAGCATTCTTGATTTAAATTGCTAAGTCCAAATCCTATATTGAGCACGTCTTGAATCATTCTCACATATTAGGGCCTGAAACATGAATAAAATAAAGTCAACTAAAAAGTTGGTGAGTATAACACAGTTGTATATAGATAGCATATAGTTGAAAACAAATCCTTTACAAAACATGATAAAATAAGGCATTTATGGGGAGCAGCTATTGTGTAATCAAGTACAACCAAACCTTTGTAACTAGTATGCAAATTGTGTTGTCGGTATCAATCACCTCCACTTGGGTGGGTTTGTCAGACTCAATAGATCTATCATTGAAAACCGTCGGCTTGTATAGTTAATGATTGCACATAGTTTTCACAAAGACTAGCACAACTAGCACTCGGGCACAAAGCTCAAATTTTGCACACATGTATGTAAGTAGGATTTTTGCACTTGTGTTGTTTGAGTAAATGTAAATGTGAAATGTGTAATGTGTATAAAGTTCATGTTCCACCCCAAAAGTGTTAAAGAGTAAAAAGGGTTGTGAATATTCACTTGGTATGGAAGTGAAGCTAACAAAGATTATAGATAGCAAATATGATCCTCGAAATGCACAAATTAACCTAAAGGGTAAATGTGTATTGAATCAAATAGATGCATAAAGTTTAAGTCTAAAATGAAAGTTGAATTTAGGTATAAAACTATTGATTTGTATTTAAAAAAAGTATTGAATAAATTATATAGAGTTTGAAGTAAAATATATTTGAAACAATTTGATTAGGTTTGAATTGAATAAATAAATATATAATTATAGTTTATGAAATAATGTAAATATTAATTGTAATTAAGTATAAATAAATAAATGATTTTGATTTAAAGTGTAAATTAAATAAATAATCATTATTTATAAATTTTGTAACTTAATTATTTAAATACCATTTAAGTGTAAGATAATAAATATAAATTTAATTTTTTTATAAACTTTTCAATAAATTATATTTATGCCAAGATTAAACTTTTAATCCATTTTTAAATACAGAAAACATATTTTTATAAAATTTGAAACATTTACTGATTAAATTATATTTCTGTTAAAAATTCTGAGTCTCACACGACCGTGCCTCGGAAGGGCACGATCGTGCTCAAGCCACGGGTGCGACCGCGCTAGTCGGGGCGCGACCGGGTTGATCAACAGAAGCACAATCTAGACCAGTCAACAGGCACGACCGTGCCTTGGCCCGGCACGGTCGTGTCTATGATCTTTAGACACAACAGAGACTAGCCCAGAGGGCATGACAAGGTCTGGACAGGAGGACACGACCGCGCTGATATTCGGCACGACCGCGCTACATGAGGCACGGCCGCGCTAGATGATTAGCGCGACCGTGTCTCTTCCAAATCAGACACGAATTGACAATTTCTTGTATTTTAAACGCTGGATTTGTTAGGGCTTTTGATTAATGGGTTATTACGAGTCTTTTCATATAACTTAATTGTATGAACATCGCGTTTAAGTAGGGATTCGATTAAATCATTTTCAATAAAATATGAGTTCTGATACGGATCGATTTCTATAATGGAAGCCCAAATTGAATAGGGGCTTTCGATACTGATACAGAAGAGAATAAAATAGAAGATTCAATTACCCGGAATAGAAGCGAATCGTTAGAGAATGGTAGGAAGGAATTCTGTCGGCGGCAAGCTTGGTTTCCGGCGACCTATGCTGTGGTTCCGAATGTTTCAGTGGCTTCGGATGATTCAGAGATGGTCTGGAAATGCTTGACTGGATTGCTTTGAGAAAATTGAGAGAATTTGGGTTCTCCTTGAAATGTCCAAGCGTTTGGAATTTGGTAGAATAAAACCGAAGTGATTTCGAGTAATGGAAATGTTTATTGTGTTTGTTAATATGAATAAAGTGTGTTGATGTTACGAATTTGAACGATCGAATGATTAAAGTCACAATTACGATTCAACTGTTACGCAGGCGCGACCGTGCCAAGATAGGCGCGACCGTGCCTAGGCACCGGGCGCGATCGTTCCAAAGCAGGTCGCGCGACCGTGCCAAAGCACCTGGCGCGACCGTGCTAGGACGAAGCACGACCGTGCTAGACTAGGGTTTGTTGACATTTTTCAATTTTAGTCCTTGACTTTTCAGATTTGATAAGTTTGAATAAAATAGTTTCTTGCATAGTGTCTAAATGTATATAACCGAGTAAAACTTGCGAACTTGTATAGAATCATTGCATTTAATTTACGGCGAGAAAATAATGAGACAGTGCACGAGTATTGAATTCGAAATTGCATTACATTGAATTGAAATATGAATACTAAAAAAATCAGGAATGTTATACAAGTCCAGGTATGAGGAAGAGACATTCAGCATTGTTGAACATCACATACAGTTGTTTTATCACAAATTTGTGATACACTCATCAGATTATAATAGATTTTAGGAACCAGATTGACTTTTTCCAAGGTGAGAGTCCCATTGCACACAGTTCCTTGACCGGTAATCTTTCCTCCTTTTTCGTTGTGGGTAAAAGCAACGTATCCCCCATCGATAATTATGAAGTTAGTCAACAAATCTTTTAGCCCGGTCATGTGACGAGAGCACCCACTATCAACATGCCATGCATTATCAATAGTCCTCCTAGGAAACTCCTGTCACATACAAGACAATTTATTTAGAGATCGGAACCCAAGTTTTTTTCAACTTGGGTGGAATAGTTCTTTTAACAACTCGATCAGGTCTAGTTCTCCACTAATTTGTGCCTTTTAGAAGGTTGTTAGCATTTTGACAAAAATGATTGATTTTTTGATAAAAATGGATTTTGAACTGGTTGGTTTCTTTTATAATTACCCCCATCATTATGCACTTTGGGTCTTTGGAATCGGACCCAATCATTGTGATAGTATTCATGATTACACTGTCTAGTACTGTGACCTCCCTTCTGTAGGTCCACATGACTCATCTTAGATCGATCTCGTGACAAGACGTATCGTTAACGCGGAGTGCGGAATCCTACCGTATTAACGCTTTGTATAACAATCGACAATAGAAACAGCGGTAAATAAACTTTCTCTTTTATATCACCAAACAGAGTTTACAGAATACTTGATTGTTCAATCTATCATACGTGTTCTAAACAGACTCTGTAAACTGTATATCTATAGACACATGTTCTGCAGTAGGCGAACTTAACAAGTTCGCTTCAAAGATGTTTAGGCGAACTTAACAAGTTCGCCTCTAATAGACCAGGCGAACTTATTAAGTTCGCCTCTAGCAGAACTTGTATTTATATTTAGACAAATCTAGACAATTACATACAAAACATAAAGACAATAAGACCTAAACAATTACAAAGATTTTGTCATTCAATCTATGTCCTAACAGACTCCCCCTTGACAATAGTTTGATCTTCTGTCTTCAGTCTTTATGACGAACTCTTCCAGTTATCTCGTAATCTGCTTCCTGCATGCACTCCATATCTCTGACATATCTCCAACACTCTTTTATACGTCAATCCTTGTTCTCTCCATTCATCAATGAATATGATCTCATTCTTTCTTAACGTCCTCTGATCTTTCTTTGAAAAATTAATAAGATTCATTGCATCACAGAAACTAACAATGACCTTATTATCTTTATCATCAATCCTAGCTTCACCAGTATTCACATCTACATACCACCATTTCATATTCCCCAGAAAATCTTGTGGAATTTTCTTCATTGGTATCTTCTGTACAACACGAACTGGCTTAAACTTATACTTCCAAGTCACATTCTTAGCCTTTTGATCTTCAATCTTCACTCTTTTTCCTTTCTGTGGTTTTAACCTTTCATACTTCCCTGATCCACCTTCTCTCTTAATCAAGTTACCAATCACATCAACTAATCCACAATTTGATCTATTAATCAGTGGTTTCGTAGCTAGACCATTCATTTCACACCTTGGTAAGGTATTGAATTACTTGATCCTTGGCTTTAAGTATTGAACACCATTAGATCTTTTAAGAGCAAACAACTTAGTATCATCATCATAAAACCAACTTATGATCTTTCAAATACACATCTCTTTATTCACATATCTTTCTTTCTGAACAGGTTGTATAGGTGACTTCGGTAGTACTTTCATCCAGCTTTTAACTACTTCTCTCCATTGTTCTCTAGTCATGCCTGTATTTCTATACATCACAGGTTCTTCATTCAGCTTAGGAGACACAGTATGAGTAGTATCAACATCAGAATCTATTTGGATTAAGCAGTATCATCCGGTGTAGTGATATCTTCAACAGAGTCCATAGAATCTGTTACTCCATCATAAGAAAACTCAGGAATAACATCATCTTGGATGAAGTTATATGAAACATTCAGACCATCGCATCCTTCATATGTAACCTTAGATTTACTCTTTTCTATTTTAATCTCTACAATCTCTCCTTCTTCAACTTCGTTATCCACCACATCATCTTCATCATCATCAAATTATTCGTCTATATCATCCAGACACTCTAATTTCTCAGCTTCTTCTTCTTCAGAATCTTGAAAGAATTCCAATAACAATATTTCTTCATTTACTCCAGAATCAGTCTTGGTTCCTTCAATGGTATGTGATGACGACTCCCCCTGAGCTTTGGATATTGGACTCACGTCAGCGTATTGACGATCACCCTCAACATTACCATTAGGATCGTTATCATCATTATCTTTTCGTTGAATTGATTCAGCATGGCATGTATCATGTATCCTTAACTCCCCCTGAGCGTCAAGACGCTCAACAAGCTTAGACACCAATGACTGCATGTCAGCAATCAGTTTTGCTTGATCTTGAAGGACCAATTGTCTCTGAGAATCAGTAGACACAAGAGTATCTACTTGAGTCTGTAAAGATAGCACCTGTGATTCAAGGAAGGTAATTCTTTCATAATCAGACGGCTTAGATGGACCAGCTTCAGATGTGAGAGGAACATGTGGCGAAAGCACTGGAGATGTATGATTAGAAGCAGGAGGTGTAATCAATAAGGAAGCAACAAAATTAGCATCCTCAACACCTTGAGATGAATGAGCAGCAACAATCGAAGCAGACATAAGCTTATGAGCTTTAGGAACTGGAATAGCATCACTATCCGAGTCAGAACTTTCATCTACTAAAGTTCTCTTGCCAAGAACTGATCCAGAAGGAGGATTCCGAACAGCCTTACGCCTCGGTTTTCTGGCCGTAGATTTAATATGTTTGCCTGCATTAGCCAATGGTAACGTAGCCAACCTTGTATAATGATCTGAGCTAAAATCTCTACACGAATCAGTATCGGTAGCTTCAGAATCAGGTAAGATAGTGTCACCGGAACTCGTATCTTCAACATTACCTCCAGCTTCATGTATAGGTGAGTTCATAGCTTCATGAACAAAATTATCCATATTCATACCCAACTCTTGATCATTCTCTTGAGGAATCTCTTCTTGAACTGGTTCATTAACAGGAACTTGAACCTGTTCTTGTGGAATAGGAACATGTTGTTGTTGTTGATGTTGTTGAGCTCGAACTTGTTGTAAAGGAACTTGAACTGGTTGTGGAATTGGAACTTGATTCTGGACTTGACCTTGTACTAACTCCTCAGGATGAAACCAATTATCATTAGGTGGTTCAACATAATCAAGATGGATTATGTGACCAAACAGAGGAGTAGGAACAGGAATAAGAGCAGCATTTTGTTGTTTCACCTTTGTGCATTCAGTAAAGATCCTTTTTGACATAGGAGTCAAAGTCAAACGGATTAGATGCTGAGGTAAATCCGGAATTAAATGATTTAAAATCATCTGCACGAACCTAGGAAACATAAGGAATCCTTGACCTTCTAGAGGATTTATTTGCATGATGTGACATTCGACGATTTTCAGGTTAATTACCGTTAAGCCCTGATACGCATCATAAATTAATTATACGCATCTTAGACTTAATTTTAGTTAATTAGGATATTATAAAGTCTAGCAAAGCCCTTTGTTTACAAGAATTGGCATTTCGTGAAATTTCAGAAATTTCGGTACCGCGTATCGGTAAAATGCCCGTAATACGAGCCGGTAACGACCTGGTAAGATAAAAATATCCGTTTGTGTCAAAAATTACTTGAATAAAAATTAAATTGGTGGATTATATGTGAAAATTATGTGCTACTTATTAATTGTTGCATTTGGTAATTTTTATCGCGTTTTACCGGTATTTTAACCGTTTGGCGCACCGGAAGTGTTAAAAATTCACTTTTAGTAAAAATTATGATCTTTATCAATTATGATAGAGAAAAATTAGTAGTTAATTTATATAATTTTTATTTGGTGAGAAACCATGCTTAAAATGGTTTATTTTTATAAAAGGTTGGTTTTTATACAAAGAATTACCTAGTTATGGGGATTTTTATAAAAATGGCCTTCTAGAAGCCCTTCCCCTTTAAAAATCTGCTGAAAAATGTGGGTCCCACCTACCACAAATAATCAAATCTAATCTAATTATTTTACCCAAGATTACACATTTGCTTAAAACCAATCTTACACACCAAATCCTCATCATTTCTTTGCATGAACACCCATTGGACCAACTCCCCTCTCTCCCTCCCTCTTGAGTTTGAAAACCACCCCCCCCTCCCCCTATTTATACCCTTCAACTCTTGCAACAAATCTCCACACCATCTCCAAGCATTTTCTCCCAAAGTTCTTAAGTATTCTTGAAGTTTTTATGGTGTTTTGAGTCTTGGAGTCTCTTGGAGCTGAATTTCCAGCAGAAAATACTCTCTTTTCACCTACATTTATAGTGCTTCCCTTGATTTACTTAAGTGGTAAGAGAACCCCATCCATTCATTTACTTATTTTTACCGAATTTGACATTTACAAGTGATTGTTCACCACCAACTAAGAGGAACTTTTTATAAAGTTTTAAATCAGTAAATTATGGCTTATTATTGAAGGTTTTGAAATGTTTATGGGTGTGTATGTGTGTCGTGTATATATGTATATATGTATTTGTTCATATCTTGCAAAATGTTATGATTTATGACTTGATCTTGGCATGCAAAACAAATGTTTATTATGGTTAGTTTCAAATAGTAAATTAGGATATATTATTGTATAAAAGCATGATAGATTATGGACGGATCATTGATTTGTTGATTTAGGTGTTTATTGCTTAAAATTGTCATTAAAATGCATGTTTAAATTTGGGTTTTGAGCAAGGATTAAAAGGATTATTGAAATCTGAAAATAATATGATAAATGTGATGTATTTTGGCTATAATAATCTGTTCTAAAAGTATATCATGTGTTGGGACGATTGGCCAAATAGTGGACTAGCTTATGATGCTTAAAAGTACGCTAAAACGGTGAATTTTTGCCATAAAAAGGAAATTGTTAAAAATCTGGAGCTATGGCAGTAACTTGATGATATTTCATGTTTAAAACTTAGATTTTTAGTTATATGTATGAATCTTGGTGTTTGGATGCATTTCGTTAGGTTTTACGGTAAACTAGTCGTAAAAATCGACTATTTTTGGTATGAAAAATAAGTGTTCTATCAATATAATTTTGAGCAGAAAGTTTGGTCATATTTTATGGATTATTTACAGCATTTATGTTATAAATTGATTAAGCGTCATTAACATGTTTCTATATGCATTATTTGACTATTCGATTACCTCGTATGCGTAGAAATTGTCATGTTTTAGTTACATTGATGCTAATGTGATGAAAGATTGTTTTGATTCATGAAACATGGTTTGAAAATTATGATTTCATGTTATGAGATGATATGTGGTCCCTAGTATTGGTAAATTGAGAATTTGAATAATTGACCGTTTCACTTAAATAATGTGCATATGCAAGTAGTATGATTTGGGTATGTCCACATATGATCTAGGACTTATGTATATAAGTATGAATGTTTTTATGTGATATTTGGTTATAATTTCACATTTTGATCGTCGATTAGCATTTTATCTAAGGGTGCGTAATCCATCATTTTCATAAAGTCTTAACCGAGTGTCGAAGTCACCAACGGTTCTCGTAAATAAATATTTTCTTAAAAAAATATTATAAGTCTAGTAGGTTGTATGAACAACTTACTTGTAAGACTTGAGTTCGATTATTAAAATGTCTATCTTATTTAGGGCACTATTAGGTCCGACCGGCGCTCGTGGGCGTAGTTGCTAGTACTTGTCAATTTCAATTGTTCCTTGCTCAAGGTGAGTTTTCACGGGCCCTTTTTGAATTATCTTAATCGTTTATAAAATATGGGGGAAGAACATGCTTTCGTTCGTTTATCATAATACTTGACTTACTTATGTGTTTGTGTGATTGTCTCGAGTAAGGGCATTTATATATGTGTATATATATATTCGTGTAAATCGTTCATGAATAGCCCTGCCGTTATAATCATTAGCCTCTTATGGGCCAGTTGGTATATTGATAGATCTATTTGGGTATGACCACCCACTCTCGTGATTAGTAGCGCTAATCGGTCGTTTGTACGAGAGAGTATATTTTGAAAGGTTTTGTAGGGACATATTGTATATTTCGTGTCTCGGTTTGATTATAAGCTCTAGGTACTATCATCTTGTTGTATCCCTTGCAAGCTTACAACTTATCACAAGTTAGTCAAAAGTTGCATGATGGTTCGGTTAGTAATTTTTTAAACCTGTGAAACTCGCTCAACTTTTTGTTGATGTTTTTAAGCATGTTTTTCAGGAAATAGATGCAAGAACGCGCGGTCATGAAAAATGGGCTTTTGGAAAACGCTTCACATGGGAAATTCATTTGGGGCTATCTTTTGTAATATGATCCGCCTTGTATCGGATCATTAAACTCATGTTCAAACTTAATTTTATCTTATGTAAGACTTATTTTCCCTAATTTATAAATAAAAGTGTTTGCTATTATATTATGGGCTCCAACTTATGTTACCACCATGCTTTCATAAACATTTCCGCTGCAATTCGTTGTCTTGGGGTGTGACAGTTAAGTTGGTATCAGAGCCCATGGTTATAGCGAACTAGAAAATATTTTACTTAAAAATCTAGTCTATAACTAATAAAAAAAAGGGGTAAAAGAGTTTTTGGGTTAAGAAGCGTTTTTCAAACCGCGTGCATCTTAGTTAGGTATGAGTAAATATATATATATATTTTTTTCCCTTATATCTAAATACTTAATTGTTTGCATGCGTATGTGCTTACAAGTTATTCGTTTATTTCTTAATAGTTTGCATGCGTATGTGCTTCCAAGTTTTCCTCTCTATTTGTTTCGTGCCTTAATATGTTGCATACGTATGTGCTTATATTATGGGCTAGTTATTTACACCGTGTAAATATTTCCGTGTCACAGATGACTTCTTCTTCTCTGATTATTCCAATCTCACCAGTTTCACCCATGTCACCAGACTCGGTCCTCGATGGCTTTGCAACCCACATGGCCGTGGATGCTGATCATCCAGATAATCGAAATGGGTGGATAGAAGAATCAGAAGAAGAAGAAGAAGAAGAGGCCCCTTTGGAACTTACACCTGTGACCCCTACTGCTGACAGCCCTGTATACGAGGGCGAGGACGTTGCTATTGCCGTTGAGCCACCTAGGCCAATGACAGGGGCATTACGTCTTCCATCTCCCCATTCTTTTCGTGAGTATCCTAGGGGTGCGCTGTTTAAAATGACTGCTAGAAAATCTGTATCACTGGTTAAGAAAAGAAAGATGGATGAAAGGGAAAATGAATCGGCTACGATTGGTTACATAGTGGAGCGTCCTCCACAAAAGACGAGGGCCTTTGTTGCAAGGCGTTGGGGTTGGCTATCTGAGCGTGTGCAAGAATGGACCAATGAAGAGGGTGTCCCAAATATTCGTTGTGTTGGAGAGTCCTCCTCCTCGAGGGTATTACCCCTCACAGGCCAGCCCATTGAGCGGACAGTTCCATTATTAGCCGCTAGGTGTGCCCGTGAGGAGACTAGGATGGATTCTATGGGAGCCAAAGTTGGTCATGTTGACCGTAGGTCTAAGAGGATTAGTGATCATGTTAAGGCAGTGAGTAGCGACCAGGTGAAGACGCGTGACGAGATTACTGAGTTAAAGAAGAGGATGGATGAGTGCGAGAGAGTGACTGAGCAGGCTAGGTTGGTGGCTGAAAATGCCACACTTAGAGCCGCAGCAGCGGAAGTTAGGGAAGCCGAGGCTCTGCAGCGTATGGACGCACTCGAAGAGCGCCTCGAGGCTACACTAGCCCTAGCTGTAGCATGTGTTTTCCTTTCTGCTACTATTGCTCATGTCGGTGTTGTCACCCGTCGTACTCGTTAGATATTGGTGGTTGTTCCTTTTGGGATTATTCATGTCATTTCATGTACTGTATTGGTGAACTTGAGGGTTGGTTGTATGCCATACCCATTTTTGGTTGTCATTCTAGTTTAAAATGATGTTGTCAAGTCAAACATTATCTATTATGGAAATGACATGAATTATCTTTTGGTTTTATGCGTTGTGCTTATTTATTTTCCTTACTTACGGGCATGATTTAATCAAATATTGCGTATGATATTGTCGTAATTATCTTGTATCGTATGTATTAGAGTGAAAATGGCACCAAGACGTGAAACTAGTAGAACGATGCTTCCAGCCACTGCTGAAGAGTTGAATCAAGTAATTACTCAACATGTGAATGCTGCTCTTGCCCAATTTGCTGCTACTCATGGTGTTCAAGCGAACCAAGGTATGCCAAACTCTCCTAATGATGCTTTATAGCACCAATGGATGATGTTTTTGTAGGGTTCCAAGTAACTGTTCTTGTATAACCACTTATTGAGAAATGGTTTGTACTTGTGAAAACAGGGAACCCGAACGAGGGCTGTTCGTACAAGACTTTTCAAGCGTGCCAACCACGATCTTTCTCTGGAACAGAAGGACCCGTGGGAATCGTTCGTTGGATCGAGAAGATAGAGTCCGTAATGGTCATAAGCAACTGCACTCCTGCTCAACGTGTAAAGTATGCATCAAGTTGCTTTCAAGACTAAGCATTAACCTGGTGGAACACCCAAGTACAGGGGCTCGGTGAAGCGAATGCTTATGGTCTCAATTGGAATCAACTGAGGGAAATGTTGATGCGTGAATACTGCCCGCGCAATGAGATCCAGAAGATTGAAGCTGAATTTTGGAACTTGACTATGATTGATGCTGAAGTTAGAGAGTACACTACCCAGTTTCATCAGATGGCAAGGCTTGTACCCCATCTTGTCACCCCTGAGCCGAAAAGGATTGAGCGTTATATTTGGGGGTTGGCACCTCAAATTCATGGTATGGTGACATCAGCAAACCCCACAACCATTCAGGATGCTGTGCAACTGGCACACACTTTAGCTGATGATGCGGTTCGTACTGGACTATTGAAGAAGGGTAGTACTGGGAAAACGCCAATTGAAGCTTGTGAGGAGAAAGGAAAGTGGTCTAATGAAGGGAAGCGTAAGTGGACTGAAGCTTCTGGGAGTCGTGTTAATAACTTCCAGAATAAGAAGAAGAATCCGGGAAGGATGTTTGCAGCAAATATTACTGAACCAAGAAGGAATAGGGGTCCAAGCCCTAAATGCAACAAGTGTGGTTACTTTCACACCGGCACATGCAATGTCTGCGCTCGTTGCAACAAGTTTGGGCACCAAGCCCCAACCTGCCGTGTGAAGTTAACTGTGAAGAAGGAAGAACCAAACTCTGGTTGTTTCGAATGCGGTGTTGTTGGGCATTTTAAGAAAGACTGCCCAAAACTGAAGAATAATGAAGCCCGTGGCAGAGCCTTTGTGATGGACGGAAAGTAGGCGAAGAAGGACCCGTCAGTTATTAGTGGTACGTTTCTCGTTAATAACCATTATGCTTGCGTTTTATTTGATACTGGAGCTGATAGAAGTTTTGTTTCTAAAAACTTTGAACCTCTCCTGAGCTCGCAGTCAAGTAAATTAAATGTTAAATATTCTATAGAGTTAGCTAATGGTAAATTAATAGAAACAAATGAAGTGTTTCGTGGGTGCAATTTACGTTTAGGAGATCATACGTTTAGTATTGACCTTCTGCCAGTAGAACTTGGAAGTTTCGATGTTGTTATTGGCATGGATTGGTTATCAAAGAATCATACAGAGATTGTGTGCTCCGAAAAGATAGTCCAATTAGCACTCCCAAGCGGCAAGGTGCTGAAGATTCAAGGTGATGAGAGTACCCCATTGAAAATTGTCACTATGATGAAGGCGCACAAGTATTTGCGAAAGGGATATCCGGCATTCTTAGCTCACGTGGTTGACACTAGAATGGAAGAAAAGAAGCTTGAAGAAATCCCGATAGTCCGTGATTATCCGGAAGTGTTCCCCGAGGAATTTCCTGGTTTGCCGCCGCAAAGACAAGTTGAGTTTAAAATAGATCTAGTGCCAGGAGCCGCCCCAATTGCTCGATCTCCTTATCGTTTGGCGCCGTCCGAAATGCAAGAGTTATCCAAGAAATTGCAAGAATTGTTGGACAAAGGCTTCATAAGACCGAGTTTCTCGCCCTGGGGAGCGCCGGTTTTATTTGTGAAAAAGAAGGACGGATCAATGAGGATGTGTATCGACTATAGAGAGTTGAATAAACTTACTGTCAAAAATCGGTATCCTTTGCCAAGGATTGATGACTTGTTCGACCAACTACAAGGTTCGAGTTATTACTCGAAGATTGATTTGCGTTCTGGTTACCATCAATTGAGAATCATTGATGAAGATGTTCCGAAGACTGCATTCCGAACACGGTATGGTCACTATGAATTTTTGGTCATGCCCTTTGGGTTGACCAATGCCCCTGCTGTATTCATAGATCTCATGAATAGGGTGTGTCGCCCATACTTAGACAAATTCGTTATAGTATTCATTGATGACATACTCATCTATTCGCAAACAAAAGAGGAGCATGAGCAACATTTGAAGATGATTTTGGAGTTGCTAAGGAATGAGAAGCTCTATGCAAAGTTCTCAAAGTGTGAGTTCTGGGTCCGAGAAGTTTATTTTCTTGGACACGTGATCAATGAGAAGGGCATTCACTTGGATCCAGCAAAGATTGAGGCAATTAAGAATTGGGAAGCGCCTAAAAGTCCAACCGAGGTTCGACAATTCCTAGGTTTGGCAGGTTATTACCGAAAGTTCATTGAGAATTTTTCCAAAATAGCACAGCCTATGACGCTATTGACGCAAAAGGAAAAGGAATTCGTTTGGAGTGAAAAACAAGAAACAGCCTTTTAGTTGCTGAAACAAAAGTTATGCAGTGCCCCTATCTTGTCTCTTACTGAAGGGACGGATGGTTTTGTAGTATACTGTGATGCCTCACGACAAGGACTCGGATGTGTTCTGATGCATAATGGAAAAGTTATAGCTTATGCTTTGCGCCAGCTAAAAGTGCACGAACAGAATTACGTAACTCATGATTTGGAATTAGGTGCCGTAGTGTTCGCACTTAAGATTTGGAGGCATTACCTTTATGGTACTAAATGCACAATATTTACCGATCACAAAAGTCTCCAGCACATCTTTGATCAAAAGGAGTTGAATATGAGGCAGAGACGTTCGGTGGAATTGCTCAATGACTACGATTGTGATATCCGTTATCACCCAGGCAAGGCTAATGTCGTGGCCGATGCTTTGAGTAGGAAAGAGCGAGTTAAGCCTTTACGGGTGCGTGCACTGGGGCTGACCATTCACTCAAACCTCGCAGCACAAATTTGTGATGTACAACATGAAGCTTTGAAGGAAGAAAATTTGAAGAATGAGAATCTCCGTGGTATGGCTAGAGAATTAGTGCCCAAGTCTGATGATACCTTGTACTTTATGGATAGAGTATGGGTACCCCTTATTGGGAACCTACGTAAATTGGTTATGGACGAAGCACATAAATCCAGGTATTCGATTCATCCAGGATCGGATAAGATGTATAAGGATCTCAAAGAGCACTATTGGTGGCCAAACATGAAGGGTGACATTGCTACATATGTTGGTAAATGTTTTACTTGCGTGAAAGTCAAAGCTGAGCACCAAAAACCGTCTGGACTTCTTCAACAACCTGTGATTCCGCAGTGGAAATGGGATCGTATTGCCATGGATTTCATCACCAAGTTACCCCGCACTCGTAGTGGCTATGATGCCATTTGGGTAATTGTGGATCGTTTGACGAAATCAGCGCATTTCCTACCCATTAAAGGATCCTATCGTATGAATAAATTATCCAACATTTATATTAAAGAAGTAGTGGCTAGGCATGGTGTGCCATTATCGATCATTTCGGATAGAGATAGCCGATTTACGTCAAGGTTTTGGAAAGCCCTACAAGAAGCCTTAGGTACTCGCCTGGATATGAGCACAGCTTATCATCCGCAAAGTGATGGCCAAAGTGAAAGGATCATCCAAATTTTAGAAGACATGCTTCGAGCCTGTGTAATTGATTTTGGTGGAAGTTGGGATACTCATCTACCGTTGGCTGAGTTTTCCTACAATAACAGCTACCAAACCAGCTTGAAGGCTGCTCCGTTTAAAGCTTTGTATGGTAGAAAATGTCGTTCCCCACTTTGTTGGGCAGAAGTTGGAGATAAGCAATTAACTGGACCTGCACTTATCCAAGAGACTACTGATAAGGTTTTTAAGATCCGAGATCGGTTGAAAGTCGCTTTGGATAGGCAAAAGAAGTATGCCGATAGAAGAAGAAAGCCGTTAGAATTCCGGATAGGAGATAAAGTTATGTTGAAAGTCTCTCCTTGGAAGGGGGTTGTTAGGTTTGGTAAGCATGATAAGCTTAGCCCCCGATGTATCGGTCCTTATAATATTATTGCTCGCATTGGCCCAGTTGCTTACCGACTCGAGTTGCCGCAAGAATTAAGCGGAGTGCACAACGTGTTTCATGTTTCCAATCTGAAAAAGTGTCTAGCCGACGAGACACTCATGATACCTCCTAATGAAGTTCGTGTCGATGACAAACTTCATATTCGTGATGAACCCGTGGAAATCACGGATTGGATTGTTCACAAGTTGAAACGTAGTTGTATCAAGTTGGTAAAAGTACGGTGGAATTCGAAGCGTGGTCCCGATTTTACGTGGGAACGTGAAAATGAGATCAGGCAGAAGTACCCGCATTTGTTCAAATCTGTTCGTAACCAAACTGTATAGTTGAAAATTTTGGGACGAAATTTCTTAAAGGAGGGAAGGCTGTGACATTCGACGATTTTCAGGTTAATTACCGTTAAGCCCTGATACGCATCATAAATTAATTATACGCATCTTAGAATTAATTTTAGTTAATTAGGATATTATAAAGTCTAGCAAAGCCCTTCGTTTACAAGAATTGGCATTTCGTGAAATTTCAGAAATTTCGGTACCGCGTATCGGTAAAATGCCCGTAATACGAGCCGGTAACGACCCGGTAAGATAAAAATATCCGTTTGTGTCAAAAATTACTTGAATAAAAATTAAATTGGTGGATTATATGTGAAAATGATGTGCTACTTATTAATTGTTGCATTTGGTAATTTTTATCGCGTTTTACCGGTATTTTAACCGTTTGGCGCACCGGAAGTGTTAAAAATTCACTTTTAGTAAAAATTATGATCTTTATCAATTATGATAGAGAAAAATTAGTAGTTAATTTATATAATTTTTATTTGGTGAGAAACCATGCTTAAAATGGTTTATTTTTATAAAAGGTTGGTTTTTATACAAAGAATTACCTACTTATGGGGATTTTTATAAAAATGGTCTTCTAGAAGCCCTTCCCATTTAAAAATCTGCTGAAAAATGTGGGTCCCACCTACCACAAATAATCAAATCTAATCTAATTATTTTACCCAAGATTACACATTTGCTTAAAACCAATCTTACACACCAAATCCTCATCATTTCTTTGCATGAACACCCATTGGACCAACTCCCCTCTCTCCCTCCCTCTTGAGTTCGAAAACCACCCCCTCCCCCTATTTATACCCTTCAACTCTTGAAACAAATCTCCACACCATCTCCAAGCATTTTCTCCCAAAGTTCTTAAGTATTCTTGAAGTTTTTATGGTGTTTTGAGTCTTGGAGTCTCTTGGAGCTGAATTTCCAGCAGAAAATACTCTCTTTTCACCTACATTTATAGTGCTTCCCTTGATTTACTTAAGTGGTAAGAGAACCCCATCCATTCCTTTACTTATTTTTACTGAATTTGACACTTACAAGTGATTGTTCACCACCAACTAAGAGGAACTTTTTATAAAGTTTTAAATCAGTAAATTATGGCTTATTATTGAAGGTTTTGAAATGTTTATGGGTGTGTATGTGTGTCGTGTATATATGTATATATGTATTTGTTCATATCTTGCAAAATGTTATGATTTATGACTTGATCTTGGCATGCAAAACAAATGTTTATTATGGTTAGTTTCAAATAGTAAATTAGGATATATTATTGTATAAAAGCATGATAGATTATGGACGGATCATTGATTTGTTGATTTAGGTGTTTATTGCTTAAAATTGTCATTAAAATGCATGTTTAAATTTGGGTTTTGAGCAAGGATTAAAAGGATTATTGAAATCTGAAAATAATGTGATAAATGTGATGTATTTTGGCTATAATAATCTGTTCTAAAAGTATATCATGTGTTGGGACGATTGGCCAAATAGTGGACTAGCTTATGATGCTTAAAAGTACGCTAAAACGGTGAATTTTTGCCATAAAAAGGAAATTGTTAAAAATCTGGAGCTATGGCAGTAACTTGATGATATTTCATGTTTAAAACTTAGATTTTTAGTTATATGTATGAATCTTGGTGTTTGGATGCATTTCGTTAGGTTTTACGGTAAACTAGTCGTAAAAATCGACTATTTTTTGTATGAAAAATAAGTGTTCTATCAATATAATTTTGAGCAGAAAGTTTGGTCATATTTTATGGATTATATTATGGGATCCAACTTATGTTACCACCATGCTTTCTGTAAGACTTATTTTCCCTAATTTATAAATAAAAGTGTTTGCTATTATATTATGGGATCCAACTTATGTTACCACCATGCTTTCATAAACATTTCCGCTGCAATTCGTTGTCTTGGGGTGTGACACATGACCAACTCATGGTACAAGTATAACGCAAAGTTAAACCGTTTGTTGAGTGTCACAGCAACCATAGCAGCCTGTAGTGCATTCTTCAATCCATCAGTACCAGCCTTCCGTGGAGACAGGAATTGTATGATGACGTGCATAAAATATCTCCATTCGCCAACTAAACCTCCTTTTCTTGCTTGTGTATCATTCGGTCTTCCTCTGTAACCCATCCGCTGAAAACACCCCATAATAAGTGTTCAAGGATATGACATAGGATCGTCCACAGCACCTCCTAAACCCAATGCAGTACGAATAGTTTCTTCCGAAATAGCAACCTCCGTATTATTTATTGTAGTACGAAGTACGTGAGGGTCAACATCCGTATCTTGATGGACGGTATCCCAGAATTATTGAATATAAGGTAAACTTATATACGGATTAGCAGATAAAGCCACTTGCAATCTTGAACAATTTAGAAAGTTGATAATTCCTTGAAAATTAACAGCTTCAGATATTTTCGGATCCAATAACGCCACTTGGTTATGTTTGTACTCAACACGATGAGCCATCTGTAAATGTAAAGGACAAAAACACATTAGTAATCAAAACATACAAAAAGAAAATTAAAAAAAATTTAACACAAAAAAAATTTTCAACAAAATATCACAAGTCCAAAACACTACTGAGCCCGGCGAACTTACTAAGTTCGCTTAGTGTTGCAAGAGGCGAGCATAATAAGTTCGCCTAAACAAGTTCGCTAAAACAAGTTCGCCTGAACCTGTCTGTCGATACAAATTCCACACATAATCACAAACTTGTCTAAATCAAGCAAAAAAACTCAATTCAAACTTAACAATAGCATCGATTAAGATTCACGACACATTTTAAATCATCAATTTCAAATGTTAATTCAGAAACCATTTTCAAATCTCAGAAAAACGTGAAACTATTCAAACCGAATGAACACAGATTAAAAATTGCAAAATCTAGAAGATTTACAGGATAGAAATCGATGAAATTATTCTAGAATGACTCGCAATTGAAAACCTATTCAGAAACAATCACACAAAATTCGAACAGAAACCCTAGATCTGAAATTATAAGATTTCTAAAAGATGCCGTAAGTTCGCTCGTATAAGTTCGCTCAAACAATGAAGAGGATAAATGAATAAGTTCACCTGAACACAATACTAAATCACCATTAAGTTCGCTCCATTAGGCGAACTTGTTAAGTTCGCTTAACAAGCCTCAGGTGAACATATTAAGTTCGCTTACTCAGAACCAGGCGAACATATTAAGTTCGCTCCAAACCCTTCCTTTGACCAAAATTATTCACTTTCAAACAATGAAGAGGATAAATGAATAAGTTCACCTGAACACAATACTAAATCACCATTAAGTTCGCTCCATTAGGCGAACTTGTTAAGTTCGCTTAACAAGCCTCAGGTGAACATATTAAATTCGCTTACTCAGAACCAGGCGAACATATTAAGTTCGCTCCAAACCCTTCCTTTGACCAAAATTCTTCACTTTCAACACGACCCATTCTCGTGAACTTCCATTTGTATCAAGTATCCGATCCAATCCTGAAACATTTTAAAATTAAATTTTTCATGGAAGATAGAAACAAAATATTTTTGGATTTTATCTGTATAAACGGAATCACATATTTTTGGTTTTTAAATGTACAAACAGAAACACATATTTTTGGTTTTTAAATGAGCAAAATAAAATGCATATTTTTGGATGAACATCATGAGCAAGAAGATCATATCAGTATATGAGTAATTCATTACACAGTTTATTATCAACTATGGGTAACCTAAGATATGACACAAACAAACTCATACTTATGTAACTCATACTATTTCAATTTTATGAAGTTTTTCAATCAATTTGAATAATACTTGAAATGATACGCGATAAATTTCAAAGTAAACAAGATCAGGTTATGAAATGCTCAATTTTTCATTATGAATTTGCAATACAAAGCATGAAGTTTTAAATTGTCAATATTATATGATTTGAAACTATAAGCATTTTTCTTCCAAATTCATGTGCATTAGTACCATTTAGATGAAAAACATCGTGTACCCCACATATATGCCAACAGAAATTAATTTTGCACTATCTTCAAGACATACACAGTTTATTGAAAGATTAGATCAATCTCCAAGATGAAATTATCTCTATTAGCACAAGTATAGAATAGCAGATCCCAAAGGATATAAGAATCAGAATGATTCAGAATCGAAAGATTCTAATGAATTGGCTTTATAATGAGAATCAATAGATTTAGGTAGGAGGATCCAACTATTATCTAGATAAATTTCAATGAAATCAGAATAAATGATGTATCTAACTGATCCAAGGGTCAATATATGTTCTAACAGATGGTGTCAGAAACATATCTTAGTTCAACAACACCTTGCATGTTTTTCGGGGCATGGGCAGTGAAGTGAACTGAAAGAGATTGTGCTAAAGATATAATTCGATATTGGTCTCTTGAAATTCTTAAAACCATATATTCTATATCTGATAATGATCTTTTACACACACACTCAGGCATATAATGGATTCAATCATATTTAATTTTCACACTACTCTTGGTTCAAAAACGCTTCTAGTCTATTGACAATTCAAGTTTCAAACTCATATTCAAATTAAAACATGTTATCAAGATTAGATCATTCAAAAACACTATCATTTCTCATTTATACAGACTTTGAAATTTAGATCAAATCAAATTATTTAAACTTTCATATATCAAAGGTCTACTAAGGTCATGTGTAATGAACTATTCACTGATGTACTATCATTTCTTCTATAACTTCAAATGATGTCAATTTTAAATTTTTCATTTTGTTTTGAATTTTATAAATAAACATTTTTGACTGAAATTTAAAATGCAGAAATGTAATAAAGCAATAAAAGAAATTGAAAAACAAAATCTCCCATGAAAAATATTTTGAAAAACTTTTATTCGGGATTGATCATACCGATCATTTTGATCAGAAATTCAAACCTGGTACGATCAAATGATTTGGTAAACAGATCAGCAAAATTATCATCAATATGTTCCTTTATGTCACACCCCGACCGATGGCGGAATCATCGGGGCGGGACATGTAAGACTGTTCATGAGCAGAAGGTTGACTAGATTGTAATATATTAAATCCATTCCCATTCAAACAAACACGAAACAAATTCAAAGTACATAATGAAATACAATTTGTCTTTGATTTAATATTACTAGGTCCAAAGCCTATGTGTAGCATGTCTTGATCAAACTCAAATGAAATCACCTGAAACATGAATAAAATAAAGTCAACTAAAAAGTTGGTGAGTATAACACAAGTTTGTACATAGATAGCATATAGTTTGTAAACCAAATCCTTTACATAACATGATAAATAAGGCATTTATGGGGAGCAGCTATTGTGTAACCAAACGTACAATCAAACCTTTGTAACTAGCATGCAAAACAAAGTGTGTTGTCGGTTTCAATCACCGCGTACCATGGGTGGGTTTGTCAGACTCAATAGATCCATCATTGAAAACCGTCGGCTTGAAAAGTTAATGATTGCACATAATAGCATACAAGAGGTTAACACACCTAGCACTCGGGCATAAAGCTCAAATTGCACACATGAATGTAAGTAGGATTTGTACTTGTGTTGTTTGCGTAAATGTAAACATGTAAGTTGAATAGTGTTCATGTTTCACCCCAAAAATGTAAAAGAGTAAAAAGGGGTTGTGAATACTCACTTGTTTCGAAGGCGTAGCTAGCACAAATACTAAATAGTATAATGATCCTTGAGATGCACAAGATAACCTAAAGTGTAATATATTGCATTAATAATGCACAATAGTCTAAGTCTAAGTCTATGGTTGAATTGGATGGAGTTAGTGATTTGGTACTTGAAAGTAAAATAGAAGATTCGAAATGAATATTTTTAGAACATTTTAAATAAGGTTTGATTTTGGGATAATTACTTAAGTAAATTAAATAATTATAGTTTATGGAAATAACGTAGGTATTATATGTAATTTAGTATAATTAAATAAATGTTTTTGTTTAGTTATAAATCAAATAAATAATTATTAACTTATTCATTTATTTATAAAATGTAACTTAAACATAACAATATTATTTAAGAGTAGAGTTTATGAATTAAATGTTGAACTTTAAATAATTTCCATTTATTTTAAGATTAAATATTTGATCTTTTCTAAATAAACAATAATACAGATTTTTATAATTTCAATCATTTTTATTTTAAAAATAAATCTGAAATACTATTTGTAAAAAGAAATAAAAATTATAAATATTCTGTCAACACACACGACCGCGCCTAGACAGGGCACGACCGTGCTCGGACCACGGGTGCGATCGCGCTAGCCAGGGCGCGACCGTGTTGATCAACAGAGGACATAGTTAAGTAAATCACTAGGCACGACCGTGCCTTGGACAGGCACGCCCGTATCTATGCTTCTGGGGCACGATCAAGTCTAGCCAACGAGCATGACTGTGTCTGAGCAGGAGGCACGACCGCGCTAGAAGTCGGCACGACCGCGTCTCCCGAGGCACGACCGCGCTAGATGATTAGCGCGACCGTGTCTCTTTCAAAACAGACACGAATTGGTTGATCCTTATATTGATGGAGTCGGGATTGATAGGGCTTTCATTCACAAGATTATTACGAGTCTTTTGGTGTAGATTAATTGTTTTTAAAACATGTTTAAAGCCATATTCGATTAAACCATTTTGGAATGAAACATAGATTCTGATTCGGGATGATTACTATAATGGAAGCCCAAATTAATATGGGGCTTTTGATATATGGATTGAAACGAACAAGAGGAATGATTCAATTACCTAAAACAGAAAGGAATTGATAGCGATCGGTAGAAGGGAGTTCCGGCGACGGAGAAAGTGGCTTCCGGCGGCTTCTACTGCTATTCCGGCTGTTCCAACTCCTTCAGCAACCTTAGAGATGATTGGAGGATTGAGTTTCTTGATTATTTGGTAGCAACGGGATCGAAAATAATGATTCGAGGCTTGGGAGAAATATTGGATGGCTTTTCTTGAGAGGATTTGCAATTGGATGATAGTAACCGAAATAGACGATTATTTTCTTTGATACAGGAAATGAAACGCACATAGGATTCGAATTCGAACGACCAAGCGTTTTGAAACTGCATTTACGTTTTGACTGTTACTCAGGCGCGACCGTGCCAATAATAGACGCGACCGTGCCAGACGAGGCGCGACCGTGCCAACACGTGGCGCGACCGTGCCTACTAGGGTTTCTGGTTATTTACAGATTCAGCCCTTGCAACTTCAACTTTGACAGAATTAGCTTGGTTAGGATTTAACGGAAAATTAACGGGATTACTAACTGTATTAACTCTAGGAGGTGTTACCACATGATTAAGAGTTCTATATCTTCGAATTGAATACAATCGGCTAACAATTAATGAGGTGTAGGTTTGAACAAGTATATGATTTAATGTCGTATTGTTATTTTATTAATTAAAATAAATTCAAATAGGGTCGGAAAATCAGGAATGTTACACTTTACCAGCTCAATCAACTTTTTATCTGCACAATCACGAATAAAATGATATCTAATTTCAATGTGCTTTGTTTTACTGTGCTTAACAGGATTATTTGTGATAGACATTGTAGCATTATTACCAATAAACATGGGGGTTCCTGTAAAATTCAAACCATAGTCTCTTAATTGCTGTTGGATCCACAAGATCCGTGAACAACAACTTGCAGCAGCAATATACTCTGCTTCGCATGTTGAAATGGAGATCGTAGTTTGCTTTTTGCATTACCAGGAAACTAGACGATTACCCAAGAACTGGCAACCACCTATACTAGATTTCCTACCCAAACAACAACCACCAAAATCAGAATCAGTGTAAGCATTGATTTCAAAGTTAGAACCATGAGGAAACCATAGTCCCAATCTTTGTTTTTCTTTCAGATAATGAAAGATTCTCTTTACTGCAATCAAATGAGACTCTTTTGGTTTTGCTTGGAACCTGGAACAAATACACACAGCAAACATTATATCTGGCCTTGAAGCGGTTAAGTACATGAGAGATCCAATCATTGCACGGTAGAGTCGGCAATCAATTTCTTTTCCATTCGGGTCGGAGTTCAATTTATGGTTGACTGGAATCGGAGTATCATATGGGGTACAGTCCTCCATCTTGAACCGGCTCAAGATGTCCTTTACGTACTTGGACTGATGAATAAAGAAACCATCTTCCTTCTGATTAACTTGAAGACCTAAGAAAAATGATAACTCTCCCATAGCTGACATCTCAAACTTTGATTTCATAATACTCTCAAACTCTTTGCATAATTCTTCATTTGTAGAGCCAAAAATAATATCGTCTACATATATCTGTACCAATATGTATTCTCCCCCTGCTTTCTTAATGAATAAAGTCGAGTCAATATGGCCACGAACAAAATCATTCTCCAGAAGATGTGTAGACAGCGTTTCATACCACGCTCGAGGAGCTTGATGAAGACCATAGAGAGCTTTATCAAGCTTGAAAACTTTGGACGGATTAATTAGATCTTCAAACCCTGGCGGCTGACACACATAAACTTCCTCCTTGACTTTACCATATAAGAAAGCACTTTTTACATCTAATTGAAACACCTTAAAACCCTTATATGAAGCAAAAGCAAGAAACAACCTTATAGCTTCAAGCATAGCAACAGACGCGTAAACCTCGGTGTAATCAATTCCCTCTTGTTGATTGAAACCTTGTACAACTAATCTTACCTTATTTCACACCACAACACCTCGATCGTCTTTCTTGCATTTAAACACCCACTTTGTACCGATTGGATATACACCCTTTGGAAGATCTACAAGATTCCAAACTTTAAGTTTGTCAAACTGAGCAAGTTCTTCCTGCATAGCTTCTATCCAATTGTTATCACTCAACGCCATTTCGACATTCTTTGGTTTGACATGAGAAATAAAACATGAATGTGAGCATACATCAAAAACACCAGTCTCTTTAAAACATATATACAAGCAAGTGTTGTCAAGAGTAGAACGCGTTTGCACTCCATCACGCAAATCCCCAATGATATTTGAAATAGGATGAGCTTTGAGTTCTTTGATTGATGCAACCTCAGGAACTGGCAACATATCAACTTGAGTTGTATCAGATTGATAAGACCGATCTTGATTAACAGGTATCCCCGAGTCCAGATTTGTAGGAATCTCCCCTTGATCCTGTGACAAAATAGAAGGTTCATCAACTATCAACGGATCAGCAGAAGAATCTTGGAAAATAACATTTTCATCTTCACTATCAGACTCTTGTGTTCCCAAACAAGAAGCAGCATTAGGATCTAGAGCAGATGTAGAAGGAACAGATGAATGTGGAACCGCAGTTAGTAGAAAACCACTATTCTGTGCATCTTGACATGAGTCATATAAAACAGCAGCTTCCGCAGGAGAAATATCAGAAGGTAAATGAAAAGACTTGAATAAATTCTCATAATCAAAAGCCCAGTCTGGTCCAGTCGCCATTTGAGGTAAAGACCGATTAGAACAGTCAATATGAAACCATTCTTCAACTTGGCGAGTCTCTTTGTTATAAACCCTCTTGGTAGTAGAATTAGCAATATACCCCAGAAATATCCCTTCAATTGCCTTACCACCGAACTTGGTTGGGACGTCACAAACTTTCAAAAGGGTGCATGGATTACCAAAAGGTAGTAAATATTCCAGATTCGGCTTACGATTATTAAGCAACTTATAGCACGTCTTGTTGTGTCGCTTAACAGTTAAGAATCGGTTCAAAACACGACACGCAGTATTTACAGCCTCAGCCCAAAAAGTTACTGGAAGCTTAGAATCAGCAAGCATCATACGTGCAGTTTCAACTAAAGTCATGCTCTTTCGTTCAGCAACACCATTTTTTTGAGGTACATATGGCGCACTGAATTAATGATGAATTCCCTTTTGAAGACATAATAACCCCATTTTGCTATTCTTAAATTCACTGCCATTGTCACTCCTAATTCTTCTGACTTTCTGTTTGAATAAATTCTCTAAACCCAGAATTAAGAATTGTACCAACTCTGTGGTTTCAGCTTTAGAAGCAAGGAACTTAACCCATGAAAATCTAGAGAAATCATCCGTTACGACCAGACAGTAAGATTTACCGCCAATGCTCCTGATACTAATCGGACCAAACAAATCCATATGCAGTAGCTCCAAAGGAGTTACAATAGAATTCTTTGTCTTAGATTTGTGGGACTTCTTGTGTTGTTTCCCCTTCTTGCAAGGACTACAGTCATCAGGAACTGAAAATTTCATTTTCGGAACACCAAAAACTAGATCATTCTTCACAAGATAATTCATTTTCTGATAATTGATGTGAGCAAGTTTCCTGTGCCACAAAATAGAATCTGACTCAGACGCCTTGGAGAGTAAACAAGTAGGAATTGAATCCGTAGTAGTAGCAACACTCATGCCTAGGACATATGTGTCATTTCTCCTTGGAGCCTTCATTAGAATCCATTTGTCAGGAATCATAAAGCCCGGTTTCAAGATATAACACTCAGAATCATTGAAATGAAATGAAAATTTCTTGTCACACACTTGAGATACACTTAAAAGATTATGTTCAAGTTGCTCCACATAGTTCACTTTCTCAAATTTGAATTTTTCATTCTTTAAAGTACCTTGACCAGTTATGTACCCGTCTTTATTTCCAGCAAAAGCAACATAACCACCATCAATATTAATCACATCTTCCAACAAACGAATATTCTCTGTCATATGTCGAGAACAACCACTATCCACATACCACGTATTGTTGATAGTCCTCCTTGGTTGCCCCTACATAAACAAAGAAAATCAGTTAGAAATTGGAACCCAAGCCATTGTGGTCTTGTGTCGTCCAGATGGATCAAAATAAACAACTTCAAGTAACTCACAATCAACATTGTCATCAACCTTTGGAACATAAGATTTATGATTAGACCTTTTCAAAGACAAAAAAATTATGATTATTTGGAAAAACAGTATTAGATTTATGATTATCAGATTCAGGTTTTTCCAAAAATTTCTTTAGTTTTCTGTTATGTCTTCTTCTTTGTGGTCTAGAAAGTTTGACCTCGAGTTGAGACTCTTTTGAAATTCCACCATGTGAAATCTCAAACTTCATTTGAAAACGAATTGGTTTAGAAATATGCTTATCATGTTGCTTAAATCCTGATGATTCAGCAAATGATTTACACGGCACTTTCTTAACAAAACTAGACGTAGGCTTTCCCACATTTTGTCTTTTCAAGATCGTCACCACCCTTTGTTGTGAGGGATCACTTTTCAATTTGCCTTGATTTTTATAAGGACAGTGAATCAGAATGTGACCAGCCTCATTACAATGAAAACAAACTCTTCTATCATGATGATTTCTGATATAAGGAGTTTTTCTTGAATTTGATAACCCGTCTGATGAACAAGCTTCAGAAGATTTTTCTGTACAGTAGACTGGTTTCTTTGGAACAAAAACTTGTTTAGTCACCGTCAATGAATTCTTTTTATGATAACCAGCAGCAACAAATCCACTTGATTGTAGCATTTTTGAAAGATTCGGCTGAATAACTTTCACCTAATCCGGTTCTGTTAAAATACATCTATCACGGGTAACATTCTTCACTACTTTTGGTTCATCAGTTTGCACTTCCTTTAGAATGCCTTCAACCTTATTATCATTAAACACCTCATCCTCAGAATCAGAATCATAGATCATATCTTCACCAGTTACTGGATTCACCTTCAACACTGTCTTTGGATCAATTTCCTCTTCATGAATAATCTCTGGTTCAACCACATAATTTGCATTGAATGGTGGAGGAACAAATCCAATTCCAGCAACCCTCTTAGTAGGATCAGCATTAGCATTAAAATAATCCAATACTACAGATGAATTTTCAAAGTTTTCCAGCTTTCTATGTAATTTGATCACCTCAGATTCTTTATCAGAAATTTCTTTGTTCTTCTAAGCAACAATTTCATTTCGCTTCTCAATCTCAGCATAAGCCATATCCAGATGATATGCTTGTTCCTTATATTTCAATCCCAAAGAGTTCAAATCTCTTTTCAAAGACTCAATTCTATCTATACACAATTTATCATTATCCTTCAATTTTTGATTAACTGAATGAATAGATTTCATATCACAAATCAAATTTGTGTTATCATCCATTACCTTTTGCATTTTACCTTTTATACTTATGCAATTTGAACAATAAATGTGACAGACAGAATTTTTACCTTAGACGGATCTGACACATCTACCATGAAGACTTAGGCAATCAGGATATCTTTAGAATCAGCACCACCCGCAGAAGAATTTTGAGTTAAAAGAATATCATCTTCAGATACACCAGATGCAATCTCAGTCTCACCATTTTGTACTTGATCTCTTTCTTCATCAGCACTTGGCAAACTCTCACCATCACATGAGCTATCATCATCAGTTGACTCTTCAGATTTAGTAGAAAGAATCTCAGCTACAAACGCTTGACTTACCGAACCAACCAAATCTTCAAGATGAATACCCCAGTCATAATTTTCATCATTTTGAGCAACCAAAGCAGAAGATGCAGATGCATGATTAGAATTTCCAGAATTAGAAGAACCATGTGATTGATTACGATTGTTCTGAAAGTTATTAGGCTTCTTCTGGGAATCAAATTCAACTTTCGGCTTCACACATTCTTTGGCAAAATGACCATACTCTTGAAAATTATAGCAACGAACTTTGGTTTTATCAAATCCCATGCGTGACCGACTGTTAGACCCAATATACTTTCTTCCAGTCTTCTTCAAAAAATCATTTGCTTGTCGCATAAGCATAGCCATATTCCATTGAATGTTCATCTCTTCTAGATCAACAGGATCAATCTGTCTGAAATATTCTTCAATAACCTCTGGATCATGAATTTTTCCTCCAATAAAATTTTCATAAGAAGCCATAAAGGAAGAAAACATTGCTAGATAATCATCAGCAACTCTTTGATTCAAACTATGTGTTCCAGATGACGAAGAATTTGTATTTGTAGAGAAACCTAAATGACTTGAAACTCCAGAACAATGATCATGAGAAATATCTTGAGCATCACAAGAAAAAAACGCAACCCCTGCACCAGTTTTTCCAGAAGATTTAGCAAAATACATTGAAGGATCTTGAATATGTTCCATACTGGTTTCCTTCTTCTTCATATTCATATCATGTGATTGAATCTTCTCAAGAACCTCTTCAAGCGACATGGTTTTATACTTGACATTCTCTTTAATCAAAACCGTATACACGTCAAATTTTGATGGTAATGCCTCCAAAAACTTATCATTTATCTCTTCAGTCTCATAAACCACTGAAGCACTTGACAACTCGCTCAGTAAATGATAGAATCTTGTTGCAAGATCATCTAAAGATTCATTTTGAAAACGCTTGAATACTAAGAACTGCTTCTTCAGTAATTCTTTTCGGCTTTTCTTAACATCCAAACTACCTTCACATCTCTTTTGCAACTCCTCCCACAATTGTTGAGAAGTTCTGAATTATTTAAAACTGTGATAAATTTCTTTAGGAAGAGACATTGAAATACTAGCCATTGCCTTCTTTTCTCTATCAAACAATATTTTTTCTTCTGTGGTTAACGCAGATACCGATTTAGGAACATCATCTTTTCCCATCCAGGTATATGTCGGATGCGTATAACCTTCCAAGATTAGAATCCATAAACTTGTATCAGTATAAGATACGAACTGATCAAACCGATCCTTCCAGTTAGAGTAATCTGCAAGACTTAACAATTTGGGCGGTTTCTGAGATGTACCAATCTCGTTGTCGTAATTCAACATATTTGTCACTTGCACCATATTTGCCATTTTCCATAAAAAATTTCCAAGTGTTGAACATACAACCCCATAGGCGAAGATAATAAGTTCGCCTCAAACAAGCAGATTTGATATCAAGAGAACTTAACAAGTTCGCTTACCCAAGAAATCCAATAAGTACTCTTACTGATAAGTTCGCCTACTAAGTTCGCTTAAACTGAGAGAAGTGAACTTAATAAGTTCGCTTGCTAAGTTCGCCTGCAATAACTTTCAGCAAGTTCGCCTAAACCAGCTGAAACAAACTTAGCAAGAACTTTAACCCAAACACGAACAAACAGCACCAAAAATCATCATTTCTCACAGATTTGAAGGAATTTAAAGAAATTGCACCAGAGGATTGAGTATTTAATGAATTAGAACACTTCTATCGAATCAATTTCACCAAAATCCACCTCAAATGCACAAAATCAGCAGCAAAATCAGTTTCAAGAACTTGAAAACTCCATGGATACAAAAATGATCAATTTCTTGTCAAATTGTACACAAAAAATTCTCTAATCACCAAGAATCAGACGCAAATCACGAGAAAAAGCTCTGATACCACTTGTAGGTCCACATGACTCATCTTAGATTGATCTCGTGACAAGACGTATCGTTAATGCGGAGTGCGGAATCCTACCGTATTAACGCTTTGTATAACAATCGACAATAGAAACAACGGTAAATAAACTTTCTCTTTTATATAACCAAACAGAGTTTACAGAATACTTTATTGTTCAATATATCATACGTGTTCTAAACAGACTCTGTAAACTCTATATTTATAGACATATGTTCTGCAGTAAGCGAACTTAACAAGTTCGCTTCAAAGATGCTTAGGCGAACTTAACAAGTTCGCCTCTAACAGACCAGGCGAACTTATCAAGTTCGCCTCTAGCAGAACTTGTATTTATACTTAGACAAATCTAGATAATTACATACAAAACATAAAGACAATAAGACCTAAACTATTACAAAGCTTTTTTCATTCAATCTATGTCCTGACACCTTCCCACAAGAAAAACAGTTAACATGCTTAAAGAATTTTTTTTTGTGTGGAGGTAGGTAAGATGATGAGGATGATTGTTGCTGAGATGGCACTTTGAATGGCTTTTTGAATCTTCCTTTAGTGTGATGATACCTTCTTTTATCAGCATACTTTGTTGATGCTTCTTTTTTGGCTCTATCATCAATTTTGACTTAACTTCAAACTTTTCATCTACAGACTTTGATTCATAATCAGATTGATTGTTTGATTCAGATGATGGTTCTACTGAGAACTCAAAATCACATTCACTTTCTTCACTGTCTTTTGTGGACAAATAGTCATAATTGCTTTGACTATCACTTTGACTTGTCAATGTTGGGGTGAAGACTGGAATTTCTTCTGTCATAAACCTTTCAAACTGATTTCTTAAAACATTATTAATTGAATCATTAAAACAAGAAGCATTCATAGAATTCAAATCATTACAACTACTGCATTCATTACAATCAGAATCTAAATTAACTACACTAGAACAAGAACCACTATTACTACCAACAGAATCTGACAAACATGATTCTGTATTCTTGGAATTTAAGAAAGACGACTCAGTGGACTTCCTATTGCAATTTGAAAGGCCTAATCCAGCACCACAATCATCCTTAACATCATCTTCCTGCCCTTTTAAACCTGCAGTATTTACACTAGTAGCAGACACAAATATATTTGCAAGATCATTTTTAGGATGCGGTGACGGAATAGGGTTGTAATAACCCTCGTTAGGAGGATGAAACAATTTTATTTCAAAACCATTAGAATCCAAGTAACTAACCCCCTTTTTTACAAAACCAGATGTCTGTTGACAATCGATCCTGATATCCTGTGCCTTTTTACTTACATTCCACTTATCAATAATGATTTGCAGCTTAATGGTTTCACTTCTTGAAGAAGTTAATTTTTCAGTTAAATCAGTGATTAGAAATTCTTTTCTATAAACAAATTCCTTTAGGGTTTGAATTTCTTGATGGGCTTTATTCAAACTGACTTTGAGAGCAACCTCGCTCTTCTTGATTTGGTTAAGGATAGCAAGAGCATCATCCTTTTCATGAATAATAAGTTTGTTCAAAGTGCGATAATGAACAATCATGTTAACACAATCAGATGAACATAGATGAGATTTTACCTTTGGTGGAATCAGCTCAGCGGCGGTTTTCCTGCAAATGCATCCTTGATTTAAGCTTCCATATCAATTAGCTTCAGTTCCATCACTTGCACTCGTTGGAGAGTTAACTCGATCCGTTGAGCTGGAACTGGAGCGGGTATCCTTCTTCTCATCCACAATCTTCCTTTTCTCAATCTTGACGTTGGCATTCTCTTTCATGCTCCATTTAGTGTCAATCACATGACTTTTTGTTCCTTAAAAATGAACTGTCTCGGATGAGCTGCAGGTCCAATTGAGTCAATGTTGATTATGATCTTTCTGAGCACTTCATTCTTCTCTTTCTCCACAAGACTTGCTTCCATACCGTGAACCATAAACTGAGTTGATGAAGTGTTAGCCATGAGGGCCTTGCAGGCATCTAGTTGTGCTTCTTCACTCTCTTTACTCCAATCAAATTCATTAACTACCAATGCATTCATCGGTTCCTTTGCCTTCTCAGTCTGTTCTTTTCGATCAGTAATTGCAACAATGTTATGAAGAGGTAGAGCATCGGTGATTGGATGGGCCCATTCCTTTTAAAGTGTTCGAGCCATTTACAGTTGTAACATCTTAGTTTAGACTTGTCAAACCCTGCAGACTTTCCACCAAGATGCTTCTTTCCGGTCCTATCCATAAATCTCTTTGCCCTTAAAGTTAAGATGGCCATTTGCCACTGTAGGTCAACTTCTTCCATGTCATCAGGATCCACTGGAAAAACATCTTCGATATGACTCACCCCGGCTTTCAATTCTCCAGCAATGAGTGCTTGATAACTGTTGACAAACAAACCAAACAAAGCCATATGTACACTTGAAGAGCTTGAAATAGCGGTACTATTCTGATTGCCTTTGGATTCACTACTTGACAAGCTTTGCTGATTAGTAGATGGAGAGGAAACCATAGCAGGGAATACTCTAGGTGAACTGCCAGAAATGCTTAAAGAGGTCAGAGTAATAAAAGCTGCATTGGTTGGTGCCATGGTTTTCTAACCCAATTGATTCATTTGACGTTTCTCGATGTCCATTTCAAAGGACTTCAGGGTGTTGATCACATCAGATAGAGTTGAAGCTTCATTCAGATACTGTCTTTTGATCATCATACATTGAATACTCCATTCTTGTAGCAGAGAATCCAGTAACTTCTTGATCTGATCGTAAGTCCTGATCATAACACCGGCTTGTTTCATCTTGCTAGAGATTTCCTTGAACCTTGAAATGGTCTTCGATAACCCTTCTCCTTTGATACTGCCAAAAGTATCATATTCCTTTTGAAGCATGTCTTTCTTGCCTTCCTTTAAATCATTATTCCCTTCATAAAATTCACATAAAGCTTGCCACAGAGATTGAGCGGTTCTATATTCCACAAACATATTCATGATTGTTGGAGCATTTTATGTGACATTTAGCTTTGTGTAATAGACTAGGTCTTTTGTAATCTTTAAGTTTGTACTTTGTCTTTGTTAGTTAAGTTTTGTAAATGGCGAACTTAACAAGTTTGCCTAAGCCATGGGTGTGGCAAACTTGTTAAGTTCACCTGTGGCAGAAATGTTACCTATAAATAGTGCTTAGTCGTTTTCAGTTGGAGAACTTTTTGTGATTTACAAGTTGTAAGCACATTTATCAGAGTAATACAAAGAGTATTTTGGAGATCTTGTCTTGTGTATTCCACTTTGTGTTCTTATCAGTTCGAGACGCGCGTATACGTTAGGATTCCGCACTACGAGTGCGTGTTGCGTGTTATACATCTGAGATCGATCCGTAGACCCGTTGGGACCTACAATTGGTATCAGAGCTTTTGCTCTTGATTGGATATCGTCGTGTGACATTGTTACGTTCTGATTTGCATTCAAAGATTGAGATTTTTTAAGATTCTTGTATTCATGGAGTTTGTTGCTGTTTTTGGACAGCTTTTGGATTGATTTCATCATTTTTGGTGTTGATTTACCAAAATTGATCCGTTAGAAGTGTTCTAATTCATCATTGGAAGATTCCTACGGCTTAAATTTTATCAATTCCTTCAAAAT
Organism: Smallanthus sonchifolius; assembly: GCA_023525975.1. Lineage (NCBI taxonomy): Eukaryota > Viridiplantae > Streptophyta > Magnoliopsida > Asterales > Asteraceae > Smallanthus > Smallanthus sonchifolius. Next base: position 52,728,617 of record CM042033.1, on the reverse strand, counting down.
CACAAAATATGAAGATTTTCAGTGGTGTTCGTGCGTTTGGGTGTTGGAACAATTCCTCCTTGTTCTTCAGCTGAAACAGGCGAACTTATCCACTCAGTTACGGGCGAACTTGTTAAGTTCGCTTCATCCTGATCATGTGAACTTGTTAAATTCGCTTGCTAAGTTCGCTTTTTGAAGAATTTGTTCAGAATTTTTTTCTAAGTGTTGAATTTTTCAAGATTGCAAATATGTCAAATTCAAATCATTCTAGTGTGAATAATATGACTCATCGGTTGAACTATGATAACGAGTTCGGTACTCTAACTAAGTCACCAAGGTTGATGAACCTAAAAAATTACTCTAATTGGAAAAGTCGATTTGAAAATTATGTCAACATAAGAGATTCAAGTTTGTGGATTCCAATTAGTGAAGGATATACCCATCCTACTCATACGTATTTGGGAGTATCAGACTTACCTAAAAAAATTTCAGCTCTTACTGTTGAATACAATAGGTGTATCCATCTGACTTGGGAACAACAGAGGGCTGTGGCAATGTATTCGGCTTCGGCGGTGGATTGGGAAACGGTGGATTATTTCTTACATTGCCATGAGACAAGGCGGTTGCCAAGGAATTGACAACCTCCAATAGTGGATTTTCGGTCTAAGTTGCAACCCCCGTAGTCTGAATCTGAATAAGCCACAAGATCAAACAAGAAAGTTTTAGGATACCACAGACCCAATTTTGGCTTATACCTTAAATATCTTAAAATACGTTTGACAGCAGATAAATGAGAGAGTTTAGGATTAGCCTGAAAACGTGCACACAAGCACACTGCAAACATGATGTCGGGTCTGCTGGCCGTGAGATACATGAGAGATCCTATCATAGAGCGATATAGATGCGGATCAACGCTTTCCCCATCCACATCAGGAGTCAAACAATGTCGAACTTCCACAGGAGTTTTTACCGGATGGGAATCAGCCATTTTGAACTTGGTCAAGATTTCTTTTACGTATTTTTCTTGATGGATAAGGATTCCTGACTCAGACTGATCAACTTGTAGTCCCAAAAAGAACTTCATTTCCCCCATGGAGCTCATCTCAAACTTAGATCGCATCACTTCTTCAAATTCTTTCCAGAGACGGGGATTTGTAGATCCAAAAATGATAGCAAAGTGACCCAGCTGATCACAATTGTAGCATCTCACCTTCTTGATATCAAACCCAAGTGTCTTTCCCTGCTTGAATCTGTCTATGCCAGTTCTTTTGATGAATCTTTTGGCTCTTAAGGTCAACATGGCCATGCACCAATCAATGTCCATTTTCTCCAAATCATCAGGATTAATCTGCTCCAAGTCATCAGGTTGAAAGCTAACCGGTGTTAGATTTCCAGAGATCAGTGCATCATAGCACGACATGAAAGCAGTCATGATTGGGACATATTCATCAGGAATCATGGTGATAGTCTTTTGAGGAGCAGAGGAGCTGGTAGAATTAATTGCAACAGCTGAAGGAGGGACATCAGTCTGAAAGTATGGGCTACCGGATGAGCTTGATCCAGCAATGAGAGCTGTGTTTCCAGACTGATTTGATGGGGTGACTGCTCCATTCTTAATCTCAGTTTTATAAGATTCAAGAATGCTATAGACTTCCTGTTGAGACAGAGCACTCAGATTCTCAGTCTTTTTTATCATGATTCGATACATATTCCATTCCTCAGGAAGAGAATCTAGGAGTTTCTTATTTAGATCAAGAGTAGGGTACTCAACTCCCATTACCTTCAACCTTGATACAATGCTTGAGAAACGGTTGATCAAATCAGATATTGATTCTCCCCTTACACTGCTGAACATCGCATATTGTTTCTTGATCATATCTCTTTTGCTTTCCCTGACATCCTCACTTCCCTCATATCTTGTGCACAGTGCAGCCCATAAGTCTTTGGTAGTTGTGTACTCAGTAAAGATGTTGAAAATATCCATAGTAAGAGCCATGGCAATAGTCCCGTAGGCCTTGTTGTCTAGGGCAATCAAGGCAAGATCTTTCTCATCATACTCAGATACTAACTTAGGACGTTGAACATCAGCAGTGGTAGTTACGGGCTTGTGGGGACCATCGGTGATAGAACTCAACAGTGTATAATCGTGAAATTGAAAGAAAAGCTTCATCTTTTTAGTCCAGTCATCAAATTCTCTTGTGGATACAAGAACATGTGGTCTATTTCCCCCAGAATATTCTGTTGAACTTGAAGTGGCCATAATATTCTGAATCGAAACTAAAACAGTAACTAGTTTCGATAGGACAACTTCTATCGAAACAACTAGTTTCGATAGAACAACTTTTATCGAAACAACTAGTTTCGATAGGACAACTTTTATCGAAACAACTAGTTTCAATAGGACAACTTTTATCGAAAAAACTAGTTTCGATACTAAAAATTTTTCAAGGCAAGTTTCGATAACCACAGTTTCGATAGAGATAAGACAAAAATTTAGTTTCGATAGTACCTTCTCCCGACAAATTGTAGACAAGAGTTTCGATGATCAACAGAAATCAGAAACTGTCCCCAGTAGTTTCAATGCCTTCTTCTCCAAGATCAGAAATACTCCATTGATGATAAGCTCCAGAAATCAATAGTGCAGAAATGACAAACCAATCCGGTGAAAACCTTCGACTAACCCTCCTGATCACTAATCCAACTTCCGATTCTGAAAATACGAGCAAAAACCCTTGGAAATCGATGAAACAGTAGCCGTCAATCAATAAAACAGTACTTCCGAGAATAGATGTGCAAAAACCCGAAATAAGCTCAAAATACCTCACAAATCACCTAGAATCGATCACAAAACCTGATAACACTCAAAAACACTAGAGCATAATGCTCTGATACCAATTGTGGGTCCAGATTTCTCTTGAAATCACTGATTTGATCGATTACACACACACACAGGCGGAAACTGTGTGTATGGTGGTGAAACAGATAATAGAAACAGTGTTGGTGAAGATAACAGGCTAACCACACTATGAATCAACACGCAAATGGTATGAAAGTGTACGAACACAGTGAATAAACAACTGCAAATTGTATTGATTCAAGAACAATGTGAAAGAGAAGGTTCAGGGTTACAGCCGCTACTCACACCCTAAACATTCTCAAACTAGGCTATTTATAGTAGTGACAGGTATCGAAACTATGTTCAATCGAAACTACTAGTTTCGATTGACCATTTACAAGTGATACACAACTGTCGAAACTACCATCTATCGAAACTACTAGTTTCGATTGAACACACTCAATCGAAACTAAGTAGTTTCGATGGCCCAGACTTAGAAATAAAAACAGTAAATTATAGAAAACTGAATTTACATTTAATGAAATGACAGAAAGTAAACTAGTCTAAAACTGTTTAAACAAACAATAAATGACAACAGCTTATACATAAGATATGACTCTACAGGCGAACTTAACAAGTTCGCCTCTAGCAGAACTTGTTCTAACACTTAGACAAAATCTATACAATTACATAAAACATAAAGACAATAAGACCTAAACTATTACAAAGCTTTTGTCATACATTCTATGTCCTAACAGGTTGAGTTGCTTTATGATGAAGATGTGTTGTCCGATGTTGAAGAAGGTGAGATAGTGGAGGTGGAAATTGAGAAAGATGATGCTGATATAACATATGAAGGTTGTGGTGGACTGAACATTACTTTAGACTTTGTTCAAGACAATGTAGTTCAGGAAATTAGTTCTGATGATATTACTGAGTCTGTGGATAAAGAACCTGAAGTCACCAAGCCTGATACACCAAGTACTATGAATGTAGAGCATGTGTTATACAAAGATACTAAAATGACGAAAGAAAAGTGGTTAGAGGTAGTTAAAAACTGGAAAAGGTATTACCAGTGACACCACTATCACTTGTTCAAAAACAAAGATATGTGAATGAAGGTCATTGCAGTGGTAGAATAATAAGTTGGTTTTATGAAGAGGAGTTTAACCTAATTGTGATCAAGAGGACTGATGGCGTTCAGTACTTGAAACCAAGACTGAAGTACTTGAACTCATTGCCGAGATGTGAAGTTAATGGTTTATCAACTAAACCATTGATTAACAGATCGAGGAATGGCATTGCAGATGCAATAGCTAGAATTATAAGGAGAGAGGGTACATCTAGTGAGTATGAATGCTTAAAACCTCAAAAGGGATTAAGAGTTAAAATTAGAGATCCTGTGACAAACAATAAGGTTTTAAAATACAGGTTCAAACCGGTGAAAGCCATGAAGAAGATTCCACTGAAGAAAGTACCACAAGACTTTATTGGGAATATCAAGTGGTGGTTTATGGATGTAGACACTGGAGAGGCTGTAATAGAAGATAATGAAGGATATATTCTGTTTCGTTTTTATGATGCATTCAATCTGATCAATTTCTCGAAGAAGGATCAGCTGACTCTGAAAAGAAAAGAGATAATGTATACAAGTGAATGGAGAGAACAGGCAATGCAGTACAAGAGGGTGTTACATGTATGTATAAACAAAGGAGTACATGCTCGGAGCAAGCAACTGGAGATTCAAAAGAACACTTAGAGATTGAGAGACCAAGCTAATGTCAAGGGGGAGTTTGTTGGAGCATTTTATGTGACATTTAGCTTTGTGTAATAGACTAGGTCTTTTGTAATCTTTAAGTTTGTAATTTGTCTTTGTTAGTTAAGTTTTGTAAATGGAAAACTTAACAAGTTCGGCTAAGCCATGGGTGTGGCGAACTTGTTAACTTCGCCTTTGGCAGAGGTGTTACCTATAACTAGTGCTTAGTCATTTTCAGCTGGAGAACTTTTTATGATTTACAAATTGTAAGCACATTTATCAGAGTAATACAACGAATATTTTGGAGATCCTGTCTTGTGTATTCTACTTTGTGTTCTTATCAGTTTGAGATGCGCGTATTTGTTAGGATTCCGCACTACGAGTGTGTGTTGCGTGTTATACGTCTGAGATCGATCCGTATACCCGTTTGGACCTACAATGATGTTAGCTAGAAGAGCCATGTTTATAGCACCATAGGCTTTAAAATCTCTTGCGATAAAAAGTTTGTCATTCTCGGTGTATGCAGCTGGATCAGTTTGAGTGACAACACCATCCTCTCCGGTGGTCATAAGACAGTGAGGACCATTAGTAGTCGAGATCCACTGACCAAAATCAGTCATATGGAAATATGGCTTCATGCGGTTCCAGTTTGGGAAATCATCGGTCGATAAGAGCTTAGGAGGTCTAGACATGGAATCGGTTTCCAAATCAGCTTGGGTAATGGATGTAACAGACATATTGAAAGACAGAGAATCGAGATAAACACAGAAATTGAAAAATATAGAAAGTCGGCTATCAAACAGACAGTCAGCTCGTGAGAGTAGGTTGGACAAAGAAGAGTCGGCTCGGAAGAGTCGGCTGGGAAATCTAGACAAGCGGAACCTCCCCTTGACAAACAAGGAAATCTCACTCAGAGTGTCGGCTCAAGAGAGTCGGCAACTAACACTAAGTGAGTCGTAAACTTGCGTTTACTAAGAGAATCGGAAAGAACACTGAAAGTCGGCCCAGAGAATCGGCCAACAAGAGCAACAATCGGCTGAGAGAGTCGATTAATTGAAGAACACAGACAGCTCAAGCAATAGAGTCGATCCTGGACAGTCGGCTCATGAACAACAGCATAATCTTTTTCACAAAATAACACAAAATCAGTCATATAATGCTCAGATCTAAATCAAAATGCCAATTAGATCTGTCAAACTCTTCACAAACAAGTTTCTGAGTGAATTTCAATATCAATTTCTGAACTTGATACAGATCAATCTAGAAATTGAAGAAATTCATATCTAAACAAAAACCCCAAAAACTTAACAAATACCACTAGAATCAAGAGCACAGAAGGCTCTGATACCAAATTGTAGTTCCTGGTGATAGGATCCCTATGCTAGAATAATTCTAGACATGAAAGAATAAACAAATCTACTATTATGAAGCTGGTTGTTGATGAAGCTAAGAAACAAGAGCAAACACAAGATGAACACAAACAAGATTGAATCACAAACATCCACTGAAATTGATTGATTATAATCACCTGGATACACAAAAGATTACACAAACCCTCTTACCAGCTATCAAAAGACTATAATAACGACGTACAATCAAAGAGTTGAAATGCTAGGTTTTTGGTCTCCTATTTATAGAAGACAGGCAAGAGTCGTTATGCAGAGTCGGCTGACAACCGACCTAGTGACTCTTGAGAGTCGCTAGCGACTCTTAGACCAAAAACCTAGGTTTACAAGAATTATAAACTAGCCCCTATAGATTAACAGGAATACAATGGTTTATCAGGTTCCAACACCTATGAATGTGAGTGGGTACGATGTTATCCAAGGAATGGACTGTTAATATACACAAACCTCATGGAGAATATGTGCTTATACAAGGTGATAGTAATGAAAATAGGGCTGAAATTATCTCATTAGCTAAAGCTTGGAAATACTTAACCAAGGGATGTTGTGCCTTCTTAGCCTATACCTTAGATGTTAAACCCGAAAAATAAATTATGGATATTTCAAAGAAATACCTAGTCTTCCACCTGATCATCAAATCACATTCCAAATAGATCTTATACCCGAAGCTAAACCTGTTGCAAAATCTCCTTATCGTCTAGCGTCTTCTGAAATGAAGAATTGATTAAGCAAATTCAAGAACTATTGGACAAAGGTTTCATTCGTCCAAGTACTTCACCTTGGGGAGCACCGATGTTGTTCGTGAAAAAGAAAGACGGGAGCATGGGGAATGTGTATAGACTATCGGGAATTGAACAATTAACTGTAAAGAACAGGTGTCTGTTGCCAAGAATAAATGACATGTTTGATCAGCTTCAAGGAGCTAATTACTTCTCAAATATCGATCTTAGATTTGCATATCACCAGTTGAAGGTACAAGAGGAGGATGTATCAAAGCCTGCTTTTAGGACCATATACCGACACTATGAATTTCTTATCATGTCACTCGGTCTTAACAAATGCTCCTGCTACATTTATGGACCTGATAAACATAGTCTGTAAACCTTTCTTGATAAGTTTGCCATCGTATTCATTGACAAAAATCTTATATATTCCCGAAATCAGGACGAGCATGCTAATCACCTCAAGATAATCTTAGAAATCCTGAGACGAGATAAATTATATGCAAAATTCTCTAAATGTGAACTTTGGAAACGAGAAGTACAATTTCTTAGGCATGTACTAAACGGAAGCGGGATACAAGTGGATCCGGCTAAGATTGAGGCCATTATAAAATAGGAAACCCTGAAAACTCCAACTGAAGATAGAAGCTTCCTCGGATTAGGTTACTACCGGAGATTCATTCTAGATTTCTCAAAGATTGCTACGCCATTAACTGCTTTGATGTAGAAAGCAATGATGTTTGAATGGGTAAGAAACAAGAAGAAAATTTACCATTCTTAAGAAAAACTAAGTAGTGCACCGATTTTGGTATTACCAAAAGGAAACGATGATTTCGTAATTTACTTCTATGCTTTCCGAGTTGGTCTAGGATGTGTGTTGACGCCTCAGCGAGATAGGGTTATTACCTATGCATCACACCAACTAAAACTTCATGAGAAGAACTATACCACACATGATTTAGAACTTGGTGCCAGAGTGTTTGCACTAAAAAATTTGAGACACTACCTGTAAGGTACCAAGTGCATGATATACTCAGACAATAGGAGCCTCCAACACATCTTTAATTAGAAAGAGTTGAATATGAGACAAAGGAAGTGTATGCAGCTTATTAATGATTATGAGTGTTGATATGCGTGTTGTTTGTGTAGTTACAAATATATATATATATATATATATATATATATATATATATATATATATATGAATATATATACATCCCTGTAATAGCTCCAAAACCTTGATAACAAATGCGAGAGATATAATATGTATATATATATGCATATATATATATATATATATATATATATATGGGATGGTTCCCCTAAGAAGTGCAATTTCGTTAAAAAGCCTAAGAAGCAATCTCATCCATTCAATTGGATGATCAAGGTGTAGGAAAAATAAGGGATGCACGGGCATTCTTAGAAAACCCACAATTGCTGACTTTTTTAACTTCCCCCGCTTTTTTTAAACGTTCATAACTTTTTCATATGACATTATTTTTTTTTTAAATTACACCATAAAATCGAGCCTTTTTTATCTTTAATTTGAGTATAGTATTGCTATATTTTTTTTGTAAAAATAAAATCAACACTTAATGAAATTGTGCTACTTTACGTAAAATGTGCTGGTTTATAGTAAAACAGCGCAATTAATTGTGCTGCATTGTAAAACAGCACAATTAACTGTGCTGCTTTATTATAAAACAACACCAAACATAATAATTAATTATGCTGCTTTACTATAAAACAACACCAAAATAACACGGTTAATTGTGTAACTTGCTCTTCTTAGCTAACCAAACACAAACAAAACCAGCACAACAAAACTAGTATATCAAACCAACACAAAACAATATTTTGATACATAAGCTTTTTGTTACCTACCACTGAACCGTTTTGTTGGTGTATGGATGCTTTAAATTTTTATTTTTAAACAATGCTACCAAATTAGTCACATAATAATTGACTAAAAGTAGCACAAATTAAAGAAAGCAGCACATTTACGTAAATTATGTTGTTTTACCAGAAACCAACAAATTTTTAGTGTGCTAAATTGTGTTGTTTTACCATAAACCAACACATTTACGTAAAGTAGCACAATTTCATTAAGTGTCGATTTTGTTTTTACAAAAAAATATAGCAATACTATACTCAAATTAAAGATAAAAAATTACTCGATTTTATGGTGTAATTTTTAAAAAAAAATAATGTCCTATGAAAAAGTTATGAACGTTTAAAAAAAGTGGAGCAAGTTGAAAAAAGTCAACAAAAGTGGCAATTACTTAAATACCATTCCATCCCTTATTTTTACTACACTTAAATCTCTACCCTTGATCATTCAATTAAATGGATGAGATTGCTTCTTAGACTTCTTAGCCAAATTGCACTTCTTATTTGAACCTCCCCCTATATATATATATATATATATATATATATATATATATATATATATATATATATTCTTACTGTTCTGTTTAGAGTTACACAAAATCAGGTTTCAAATTTATAAATTAAAATGATAAATACTTCAACTAAATACACACACAATAGGCAAGTGAACCTATCGCAGTGTAGTATCTTCTGGGTAAGAACCAAGTATCAAACCATTGGTACGGATTCCGTACTCAACCCTTGCTGTTGTCTGACTAGGATAATAAGTTGAAAATGGGGTTTTGTTTAAAAGAAGGAAAAGGAAAATAAAAGTAATTAGAAATGTTTTCTCATTTAAGGTGTTACTAGGGTTGTTATCACTTGTTTATTAATGTTATATTTTTGTAAGGTTGGTCAAAGTTACTAGTACTAACCTTTTCGATAGGGGAGTTAGTATTTCATAACGGAACAGTGGATACGGTCGGCCAATTGTTCCTAATAATTCTCGGGATCCTAACGGGGTCTCAAGTCCATTTTCTATTCCATGAGTTATTATTCGGACTAAGATTATCCTGTCTACTGGCGTACGCCATGTCGTGTAACTTCTTTTGGAAAGTCAGAATGCGCAACGTCCTCCAAAGCTACTTTATGAACGCTCAGACCTAACAATTTATATTCTTAAAATAGTTGTCTTTTCTTATAATAATATTTTAAATAAATATAACTTTCCTTCTCAAGGTTAAACCTCATGGCTCCCGCTAGAAGTCCTTTGCAAGCCAACACAAAAGAGATAAAGAAATACCGACATGAACCACAAGGTCCAGCTAAGACTCGAATGACTCGTTGAATACTCAAACCTTCAATCAACCCATAATGTTAAACCTATACTAACCGGGCCCTTGGTAGCACCAACATTTGTATATAGACCGTACAAACTCGAATAAATTTCCCAAACAAGAAGTCTTGCTTAAGTAACTCACAAGATTTAAGATTATTAAGCTGGTTTAAAGATTACTTATTCTTGTCTTTTAAGATAGATTAAAAGAGAGACTTTAACAACATAACATACTAAAAATACTTTATTAATTAAATAAAGTACAACCAACCCAAGTAACGCAAGAAGACTAGCCACGAATGACCATACAAGTGACTCCACTAACCCTTAGATCATGTGTTGAAATGATCCAATACCAAGGGTTAAATATCCTGATATTTCAACAAGGAATGAATTAAGAATTAATTCCTATCAAAATGTCTAAAAGCGTGATGAATATAGAGATAATTGTGCATGAAAAGCATGTATAAATTATGACATATCAAGTGTGATTTTAAATACCATCCTAGGAAAGCAAATGTAGTAGCAGATGCCCTAAGTCGGAAGGAAATGAGTAAACCCATTAAGATGTAGGCTTTGAGATTAGATATAAAGGTTGATTGGATGGATCAAATTAAAGAAGCCCAATCTGAAGCATTAAAGGAAGAAAATATCAAGAAGGAAATAATGGTGGGAAAACATAAACTGTTACCCAAGGGAGAAGACGGAATCTTAAGATTCAATCAAAGAATCTGGATTCCAAAGTTTGGAGTTATCCATGAAAAGGTGATGGACGAGGAACACAAATCAAAGTATACAATACATCCTAAAACATATAAAATTTATAATGGATTAATATACAATACATCTTAAAGTCGTCACATGATTTTATGAGCTTCTGAAAGAAGATGTTTCACTAAACGGTTAACGCGTCAGTTAATCGATTAATATCGGAAAGACGGCATAACGACATCTAGGTCAACCAAGTATTAAAATTTGTTATTTCTATTTATTTTAAAAGATTACCGGACAATTTTGCGCAATATACACATACGTTGCGAAGAGTCGCGTTAAACACACGTTAGTTAGCAATAACGTCACGGGAAAATAACGCGATTAGAATTATCGTAATGACCATTTATTATAATTAATCTTAGTTATTACCCACATTTAAAAGTTATGCGAAAAACATGGGACGGTCTAACACAAAAACGGGACGAGACGGGTTCGTTAAGCGGGTAAAACACGTTAAAACCCCTAGATATAAATAAGATCTCATCTCTTCCTCTACCTCATTTGCACACGAAACCACACACTATGTGTGTGTCTAGAGAGAGAGAAAGTAATCGGTAGAGACGGAGAGTAGAAAGGGAAGAGGCCGGCCACCCTCCGGCGGCCCCTCCGGCAACACATCGACGACCGGTGGTGGTGGTGGTCTGTGAACCACGAAGACGAAGGCGGGAAGTGGTGATTTTAGGTGAAGACGACGACGTTCGAGCAAAACTGGGAAGACGAGGACGATGGTGGTGGCTAGGGCTTGTAGGAAGGATCCTCGTAGAGGCGGCGGAGGCGTTTCATGGTGGCTGGGAGAGGAATCTGAGCAGATCCATTCAGATCCCGGAGTACAAAGGCAAGTTCCAGCCATAAACGTCCCTTTTAGCTCCATGTCACAGTTTTCCGGTCGAGATCAGGCCAAACGCGTTTTTCCGGCAGAAGTTCCGGCAACAAACTAGGGTTCCAGCGAGTTCGTATTCCGGAATACGACATCCCGAGCCTTGGCCAGCGTAGTCAAACTCAGTCAAACTCCGGTCAATGAAGGTCAAACGTGGTCAATACGTGAACTATAAGGTTCAGGGCGCGTCGGTTCGTAAACGAGACTTACAAGGTATAAACGCACGCTAACGTGATTATATTTATTTACACAAAAGTTAAACGCGCGTGCGGTCGAATTGCGTTGAGCTTGAACGATTAGTTAACGACAAAAATAATTATCAACTTAAAAATTAATATTGAAGGACTGTAAAACATGTATATTTAATCTAGAGAGATCCGTTCAAACAAAATATATAAATTATTAGACAAGTAATAAAAAGTGAAAATATAATAACTAACACGGGAACTTTAATACGACTAACGATTGTTATATATATACGAATAATAATTATTACTTTGGTCGTATAAATATTTGTAATATATAAACCGTTGGTCTTATAAACATGACTAGTAGAACACAAAAACTATTCAGTATCCCCAATTCAATTTGAGTAATCAGGATCTAAGCATCCACCATTATTAACATATACCAGATCGGTATTGTAACATAGTGAATCAACATGCTGCACACGCGATAACTTAACCCTAGTATCAGAAGTTGACGATATATTTGTAATTAGGGTTATGATGGTGATTACTTGTTTTACAACATTGGTACTTTTATGTCTATTAGATAGTCAAATATGAGTTTCACGACCCCTTTTTACTTGTTTTGCAAACTTTGGGGGAAAAGCAAACTTACAGTCGTTTTTATATGGTAACAAGATAACAAGACTTGACCCTTATGTTTACATGAGTGAACACACAAAGAGCTCGTGAAGCCCCCTATATGAACACACTATTATAACCATTAGCTAAGGATTAGCCTGGGATTATATGGATAGTACTATTTGGGATTGACACCCCCAGTCATGGTTAGTCGAGTTAACCGGCGATCCACTTGGTAGAATGACTGCATAGTGTTCAAACGCATGCTCGTGAGATACAAGGGAGGGGCGAAACACCTGTGTCATGGTTTAGTTATGTCTCATGTATGAACATATATTTGTATTCCTAACTAGTTTACGAATTGCACACATTACTTGTTTTGTTTATCATACACATAAAGTCAAACATTTTCGTGCAAATGGTTTTGCCAAATGTTTTCGAGGAAAACGGTTTCATATTATGGCCATGTTCACATTATCAATGTTTTTGAGGAAAACGGTTTCATATTATAGCCATGTAAACTGATGTAGTGTAAAGCACACATCTTTATTCCTAGTGTTTTAGTTCGTTTTAGTTCGTTTTATGTTAATTTTGAGTCGGTTAAGTCTGTATTTGAGTCTATTGTATGTTTTCAGGAGCTCGTGTGGAATACAAGTGGATATATGAAGAAACGAGCAAGAGAATGAAACTCGGAAGAAAAAAAGAGAAAATGTTGAATTCTAGTTCCTCGTGGTACGCGAAGAGTGGAGACCAAGAACCTCGCGGTACGCGAGGGAAGCCAGGAAGGGCCATGACTACCTATGGAAATGTCTCGCGGTACGCGAGAGAGAGGAAATCCGAGAAAAACCCTAATTTCGACTTTTAATAGAATTTGATTGCCATAAGGTGAGGAGTTCGATTCTTAACCGTCCAGAGAGAGTTAGAAGGCGATTTTGGAGCATAGGAAGTTAATCACAGTGAAAAGGTGAAGGCTTTGAGATCCGGGTTCGTTGTTTAAGCGTTTTGGGTTTGCAAGTTTGAATCTTTACCTTTGATTTGAATGTTTGACACCATGTTTTGTTCCTATTACTTCTGTTTGGATGTTTTAAGAATGATTCTAGGCAACAAAATTTGATATTACCTAGGTCAATTGATGAATACTTGTTAAAGTTTGATTTTTATTGGTTTTTGGATTCTAATTATAGTTTTATGATTTTGTAAAAGATCTTGAGTTGATAATTGTGATGTTACTGCATGTTTAGATCTGATCTTGTGGTTGATTTCAATTCCTTGCGTTGATTGTGGTTGTCTGCCAGTTTGATCTGCGTGTCTATGTCATAGATCTTAGGGTTTGTGATTAGGGTGGTTTGCTAGACGTAGTAACCATAGGAATTGTCTTTGATTACTGATTAGAGTTGAGTGTGTATCCTAGTTCAATACCCGAGAGGTGAGAATTAGTCGTTTAGTCTTCGTCATTAGGAATCCGAGTGTCAGCTGTCTGAGAGGAAGCCGGTATTAGGTGTCTAGTGATTGTTGCTATTCGTGTCATAGTTATTATCTTGAGATTACCCCTTGCATTCTTCGAGTGTATTGGTGGACAGTGAGACTGAGAGGTAATCTGTCTATTAGGGTACTTTATCATAGTTGGAAATACCTGAGAAGTGATCCAACAATCTGGTGAGTTAGTACACTTTAGGTTCCTTAGTTGGTGACACCCTGAGAGTGATTAGGGATCCAGTAGCTAGTCTTTAGTTGTCATCCTTAGAAACCCAAATCCATTATAGTTTCCATAACCGATAGAAGTTGTGCTTTGCAAGTAGGATTCTGACCTATGTGATATTCTTCCCATTCTTGATATTACCTTTGTCCTTTGTCTGGTTGGTTGAGTCGATCTTAGTTTGCTGCATTCATTAGTTTAAATATTTAGTGTAGTAAACCCCCAAACCCAAATCAATCTTTAGTCCGAGTCAGAGTCTAGTTTTGTTTCGTAGTGTCTCTAGGGTTCGATATTCCGGTTTACCGTTAAGCTGTGCTACACTCGATAGGTACACTTGCCTGTCAGTGCAGTCTAGTTCATAGGTTTTTCATTTATTACTTAGGAGTCTAGATTAGGTTTTTATTCATAGTTTTTATAGACCGTTTGGGCCACATCATACACATTTAACAAAGTTTTCAAGGAAAACTGCTTTACATTACGACAATCAAACCTGTGAACTCACCAACATTATGTTGACATTTTTAAGTATATTTTTCAGGTATCACATGACTATGGCACTGTTGGAATAGGTTAAACACATGGATTAAGACCTTAGCAGACGAAGACACATGTTCGTGTAAAGTAACTCCATTAGGACCTATATGGCTTTAGGTCTATGTACTCAGTGAATCTTTGTAATGATGTTCGACATTTTAGAAGTCTTCAATTAGCTTCCGCTGTTGTGTAATGTTATTAATCGTTACAACCTTAATTTATTTATTTATTTATTTATTTATTAAGTAAATAATTTAGGGGTGTGACAGATTGGTATCATACCCAATGGTTTCAGGGAATTAGGTCTCCTCAGTGACACCTAGGCTCTAACCAAACTCATGTAGGGACCAAGATTACTAAGACTTGCATTATACTAAGAACACTTAAGACGTGAGTATAGAAATTCCAACAGTTGCCGGACAACTTGAGTCAACTATTAGTGCATGGGATTACAGTATGATATTATTATCCACGTTAATATTAGAAACAATTACGTGGCATACGTGACTAATATCTGATGCGTGTAACAACGTGGAAACAAATCGACACCTACATTATGACCCACAATGGGAGACTACTAGAGTGATCAAGTAAGGTAAATTGACAATTACACTTGATATCATGTAATTATGAATTTACAGGTACTCGTAAATTCTGGGAATTCCATTGTGTTGACCTATGTATAACGTAATAGTTAGCTACTATTGAAGACGCGGGCGTAGTCATCAGTTCATCTATTATTGCGTCATCGTAACTCCGACCTTCTACTCAGAAGTCTAAATGAAACGACAATTTGGCATAAGATCTTGACGATCTCGACTTTTGATCCTTAGTGATCACTTTATCATCTTTGGACACTAGTCTTGTTATGATGATATAGTCATAACACTTTGAACATGTTTTCACTTTGAAATTATGTAATCCTCATGACGACATGTGTGTTGACTTATATTACTACATAGCCATGATTCGACTCTTCGCACTTACTGATCATACTTTCTAGCTGATTTTTCTATAAGATCTACAGGAATCTTTGATATTTGGGACAATCTCGACAACACTCCAATTAGCCATGAACATTATGAACTCACCCAACTCCTTATCTTTATTGAATCGTTCTATTACAACAACTTATTCAGTGCGAATTTCCTATCAACTCGTGACATGAATAATCTTTATTCACACGCCTTTTGTACGCCCAATTATATCTCTTTCGTTTGGCCGGTTATTATCAATTATCCTAATACATTCTTGTATTATATTAATTGATAGTGGGAGTATTCACAACTTTCCTCCTTGACCTTTTGAGTTAAGATTAGTATCTTACGATTCCAAACTATTGTAATATTCACATCGGGTATGTTGCTTAAATCATCAGTGGTAAAGGTCGTGACAATGACTATCATGTATAGATTAAAGATTTCTTTATTCGTTTCAGCACTGTGATTTGACTGTAAAGTCACAAATACGTGATTTGTTTCGAGCGCTATGTTGTTGTAAGCTCCGATATCACTTCTAATACAATGCAAACATTGTTATCGCTTACTAGTTCTTATTGAATTAATAATTTCATGTGATAGATCATCCCTTCATTGTCATATGTTTCCATTAATATGATCATAAACTAGAGATATTGGCCGGTGCTTATCGATTACAGATCACTGCACTTATAGTAAAGGTTCTAATAACCTGTCCATTGAGCATCGTTATACGTGCTGAAAAATGCACACATCATTAAATGTGCTTAGATGCACACAAAGTTGTATGTGCTGAAAGATGCACACATTATTTATTGTTTATTATATTGGCTCACATGGGTATTTTTGCATGATATGCATCAAACTGCCTATCTCTATCACGTATATTTTTTCAACACTGAGCCCGAAACTCTATCACATCTATGTCCAATCTTGCTCATAAATTCACACTATAATTAAATTGATGTCGCCCAGACAGTCTATATAAAAACTAACAAAACCTAACCTAGACTCCTAAGTAATAAATGTAGTATATATGAACTAAACCGCAATGACAGGCAAGTGTACCTATCGCGTGTAGCACAGCTTAATGGTAAACCGGAATATCGAACCTTAGAGACACTACGATAACTATACTAGACTCTGACTCGGACTAAAGATTGATTTAAGGGGGGGTTGTCTACACTAAAGATTAACTACTAATGCAGCAAACTAAGAACGAATGTAACTACCACGGGAAAGTACTAAAGGTAATATCAGAGATGGGAAGAATACCACCTAGGCCGGAATCCTACTTGCAAGGCACAACTTCTACCGGTTTTGGAAACTATGATGGATCTGGGTTTCTAAGGAAACAGCTCTAGACAACCTAGTGGATCCCTAATCACTCTCAGGGTGTCACCAACTAAGGAACCTAAATATGTAATAACTCACCAGATATTGGATTACCTTTCAGTCTCTCCAACAATGATAAAATACCCGAATAGATAGATCACCTTTCAGTCTCACTGTCCATAATACATTCGAAGAATGCACAGGGTAATCTTAGGATAACAACTATGACTCAGATTAGCAATATTCACTAGACACCTACACCAACTTCCTCTCAGACAGTTGACACTCGGATTCCTAACGACGAATACTAAACGACTATCTCTCACTTCTTGGGTATTGAGACACGATACACACTCAATCTAATGACTCTCAGCCACAACTGCTATGGTTACTATGTCTAGCAAACCACACAAACAATCACAAACCCTAAAGTCTATGACCTAGATACGCAAATCAAACTGGAAGACATCCACAATCAACATACGGAGTTATAATTAATCACACATCAAATCAGAGCATACTTATTCATCATAATCATCAACATAAGATCTTTTACAAAATCATTATTCCATTTAAACGAATCCAAAACCGATAAAAATCAAAGCTTTACGAAGTATTCATCATAACCTAGGCAATATTAATGTTTTAGCCAAGATTCAAGTTCAAAACATCAAAGCAAAAGTAAATAAACAAGAACATGGTTTCAAATCAGAACCGTCAAAGATAAAAATCAAGAATTTAAGATCTAATACACTAATACTAACGAACCTGGATCCAAAGCTCTAATCTTGCACTTCCGTTGGCTTCCTAGCTCCTAAACTCTCTTTGGACGGCTGGAATACGAACTTCTCTCCTAATTTCTTTCAAATTCTATTTAATTATCAATTAGGGCTTTTTGGCGGATTTACAGGCCTCTCGCGTACCGCGAGAGGTTGGCCTGGGTTCCTCGCGTACCGCGAGGAACAAATTAGTCACCCACATTTCTGAAAGTCCTTGCATACCGCGAGGCTTTCCTTCTCCTCTCTCGCGTACCGCGAGATCTTTATTTTCAACATTTTTTTCTTTAAACTCTCGGGCTTCACTCTCGTCTTCGGTTTCTTCTTGTTTTCAATTGTAATCTTCACGAGCACCTGCAAACACATCAATGACTCAATAGTATACAAAAACGACTCAAAACAAAGATAAAACTAATCAAAACTAACTAAAACAATAGGAATAAAGATGTGTGCTTCGCACTACATCAAACATCCCACACATAACCTTTTTTCGTCCTCGAAAAAGTCTGCAATGAAATCATAACTCAGATCATACTCACGCGTTAAAAAGCAATAAGTAGTATTTCTGACCGATTAAACCCAACCACCAACTTTCAAGCACCCGTAATGTGTTCTAAGTCCATTTTATATAGTTATCAATCAACCTATGTGACTCACACTTAGAAGCTACAGCTCTACCTAATCCCGTCTCACGGTCATGTTTAGGCACGGGTTAAACAATATATATTTCACCCACCACGTTAAACTAAGATTTATAGGTTTTAGAAATTAGATGAAATCATGAATGAATGTGATAATGAGCAATAATAAGCAAATTAAACTTCATCTAGAGGCTTTTCAACCAAGTCGCTATCCTGGAATGTAACACATATACTAAGTTATAATCAATAAAGCACATAAGTATCACTTAGGGGTGTTTTCTCCAAGTGGTCATCCCGGAGGGTAACACATAAGCAAAACTCAGTATTCTAACAAATAAGCTCAATAACATGGAATTTATGGATGCGGGCGCCACCAAAACTCGGATTTATTCTCATAAAAAGAGAGTGGTGTCCAAAAATTTCAAAAACCTCTAAATTTTAACTTAACGTGGTACCTATCACCCTATTTTGACAGTTTCAGTATTACCGATTACCCTAATATGAGTACCCACAAGATATCATGATTTAATTAAGTGATTAATCCTAAGTAACACTCACAGGCTATTTAAGCTTTACTAGTTGGCTGGGTCTACCAAAACATCACCAATTAGACGCGTTTTCTATTATTTAAATCATTTAAAACTAAACAAGTAGATCCAGTTGTACTATCATTTTCTATTTTTGCTTACAAAACTTTTTGTTTCAAAGGACATTTTTCAAAAAAATTCCAATTCAATTTTTTTTATAAAGAAACAAACTAAGACGAATTAGACACTCACATCCCCACACTTGAATGACACATTGTCCTCATTGTGAAGCAAGAAACAATTAAAAAAATAAAAATGCAAAAATAAAAACAGGAAGCGACTTAGCTGGTAATGTATGTGCTCTAAATATCCAGCTTCGTTCATCCTTGTGTGCATCGTATAGCATTTCGGTCGCGGTTGCATACACTGTTGGGTTGCCTTTACAAGATAAATAAGCTCGATCAATCCCGGCCGAATGGAGATTGAGTACGGGCGAGATGATAAAACCTGCAAAATAAAAATCACAACAAACCCGCAACATTAAACTGACTCAAAATAAAATAAAAGACTCAATGTAGAATTAAAAGAGTCGACTAACTCACTAAGACTCTGGAAAAAATAGGGATATGTACCCAATTCGTGACAAACACATAGACATGAACGCCACAGGCAAGGTGAATCAATAGTCATGAACGGTTTTTAATTTCCCATGGTAATGATGGTGCAAGCGGATGAGTGTGATTAATGAGATGTGATGGGTGGTATGGTCATGATGGAGGGTATGATGATAGTGTGGTAATGGTGGTGATAGTGGATAATGGTGGTGGTGAACGGTGGCATAAATTAAGCCGGCCATATCCTTGATCTCTGGCGTACCGTCGGGGAAAAAAAAACACAAACACCAAAAAACACAGAAAATGACACGGACTCAAACCAAGGAATGCATACAAACTCTACATCCCGGGCACTTGCCCGACACTCAAATAAGCCTATCAGGAGTCTTCTCCTTGATCCTAACCGGTACCGCCTTCATCCTACACAGTCTATCGGTCCTCCACAACTCTATTAACCAAACTAACACCACATATCTCTTGTAACTAACAAACAAGTCCTTCCACCACAACTTATACTTACCATGTCCAAAGATAACACGGTTCAAGTACGCTAGCAGTTTATTTTCCCTAAAAGTCCCCACACTTGGGGTTTGCATTCTCCTTAAACTATATGAATCTATCGAAGTACTGGTTCTCTTACGGGGTGGTCTAGACCTAGGGGGCACTAGAACTAGGACTCGGCTCATGAATTCTCCCCTCAACATGAACAACTGTGACTGGTAGAGGTTCAGATAAAAGTGGTTCTAATGGTGAGGATTATAAAGCTTCAACCTTGGGTGTCTCACATACTATCTTCCCCACTTTTGCTAAAATTTTTCTCAAACTGCAATCATCACCATCAGCACTTAAGAATGGGGATCCTACCAATTTCTTTTCAAATTCCTCAAGCTAATCCGGAGGTTCTTCTATCATTCCTTTTCCATCTCTACCAACAGCATCCTCTGCTGGAATAGAGTCCCGATATTCGTCCATGAAGGTATCGATCATGCACCCAGAGTGGCTCTGCTAACATCCCTCACAGACTTTGTAGCATTGAAGGTGATCGGCTCATCCCCCACACGAAGTGTGAGTTTCCTGTCAAAGACATCGATCAATGCCTTGGCGGTGCGCAAGAAAGGGTGCCCGAGGATGAGTGGGACTCTGTCATCCACATCCATATCAAGGATGATAAAATCCGTAGGGAAGAAGAATTTGCCTACTTTTACTAGAAGATTCTCCACAATTCCCCGTGAATACTTGACTGAGCGGTCAGCCAAGGATATGCTCATGCGCGCAGGCTGCACCTAGGTCTAGCTGTTTATAGACAGAATATGGCATCAGATTGATGCTAGCACCTAAGTCAGTCAAAGCGTGGTTTAAGGGCAAACAGCCAAGCAGACACGAGATCGTGAAACGGAATCTGCCAGTTTCTCTGGCAGTTTGTTCTAAACCACCGCAGAACATTGCTCACTAAGTGAGATTTTAGAGACCTCCTCTAGCTTCTTCTTGTTGGAAAGAAGATCTTTGAGTAACTTGTCATACTTTGGCATGTGATGGAGGGCCTCTATGAATGGGAGATTGACCTTGAGGTGTTTGAAGATGTTCAGCAAGTGACCGTATTCCCTAGCGTGTTTGTGTAGCAACAAGCGAGCTGAGTAGGGAACACGGCTAAGGTCAATCTCGAGGGACTTCATCTCCACCCCTTTTTCCTTCTCCTCTGCCTTCTCGGCAGGCTTCTCCACTACAATCTCCTCATCCACCGGCTCTTCCTCTTCCATCGGTGGCTCCTCTACCATCTGCTCTTCTATCATCTTAGCATATATCTCAGCAAAGCGAGCTCTCCAATCTATCATCTTCACCTCTCCAGGCGAAGGGATGTGATATTCAGCGTTGTGGGAGACTTCCTCCTCCTCTCTGTGACTCCTGATCGAAACGGCCATCACTTAAGCATTAGAACTCTTATAGGCCGCAGACGCTTCGCCCTGCTTCTCCTTCAAACTCTTAGCGATGTCCACTACCGTGCGTTGCAGATCCATGAATGCCGATTGCTGATTCTTCAGTAAAGTGTCATGCGCATCCAATCGCTGTTGAGTCGCCCTGTCCTGCTGGACTAAGTGGGCAAGCATCTATGTCTGATTCTCTATCATCTCTTCGATCCTCTTCATGCTGACACTGCTTCCCCCACTCATCCCTGCTTCACCTCCTCCTTGCTGATGCGGGCGACCATTAAACCCGGGTGGGTTATTTCCAGATCTCCATCCCGAGCCATAAGAATTATTGTAGTTGTTGTACCCTCGGTTTTGGTTCTGGTTGCCAACAAAACTCACCTGCTCTTGATGATTGACGGGGAAATCTCTGGTGTAGTGGCCTCCCCTGCACACCTCACACCGTTGAGCATTGAGCTTCAGCTTTTTGATCTCATTAGCCATAGCTGCAAGTGCAGCAGCCACGCTAGTATCAGGAGTGACCTGATGCACACCTCTAGGAGAAGAGGTGGATGCTCTAGCACTAGGAATGGAAGTCCTAGTAGATGGTCGCTGCTGTTCAGCGAGAAAGAAACTCTCGAACATCTCCTGGCACTTAGTAGGCTCGAGTTTGTCCATGATATGGCCTCCCGTAGTTGTGTTAAACATCTGCTGCTTCTCGAAGGTGAGGCCATTATAGAACTTCTCCACAATCGCCCAGTCGGAAAGACCATGCTGGGGACATCGGCTCAGCAGCGTGTTGAACCTCTCCTAGGCCATGTGATAAGGCTCGTCGGGATCCATCCGGAAGGAGTGGATTTGATCCCTAAGGCGAGCGGACCTGCAAGGGGGATAGTATTTCTTGAAGAACTTGGCTTGAAGATCCTCCCAAGTGGTGATAGAGTTATCTGGGAGGATGTCAAGCCAAGTAGATGCACGCCCAGAGAGCAAGAATAGGAAGAGACGCAAATAGATTGCGTCCTTAGACACACCCGTGATATTGAAGGTATCACATAAGTGCGCGACGCGGGACAGTTGTCCGGGGTCATCCTCGTCCTCAAGGCCATGAAATTGAGTGGCATGAGTGATCGTACTCATGACATGTGATGGGATCTAACAATTTTTTGTATTAGGAATAGCGGGGCGTGTGATCGAAGATCTAGCCTCGGTGACCCCATGACTGGCCCTCTGGTGTACGGTACGTCTCGCTGGTGGGTCAGCGTCGCCCATGTTAGGAAAAGGAATTGGGCTAGTAGGACGTACCTTGTTTTTGCACAACTCTTCCAAACGCTCCCGGAAGTCGCGGGTGCGCTCGTGAAGCTCTCGTTCGGGCTCTTCGTAAGCTGAATATTGTGGGGACCCCTGCGAACGAGTGTAGTGCATAAACTGAAAGACACAAAGGAAAATAAGAAAGACTCAAAAACAGAAAGACTCTATCTTATGTTAGACACTCAGATAGGACACACAAGTAGCAGATAGGACACACAAGTAGCAGATAGGACAGACTCACAAATAAAGAAAGAAAACAAACCAAAAATCACAAAAAGAACTAGTCAAAGCTAATGTTGCTATTGCCAAGTGTCCCCAGCAACGGCGCCAAAAACTTGATGTCGCCCTAACGGTCTATATAAAAACTAACAAAACCTAACCTAGACTCCTAAGTAATAAATGTAGTACCTATGAACTAAACCGTAATGACAGGCAAGTGTACCTATCGAGTGTAGCACAGCTTAATGGTAAACCGGAATATCTATGATAACTATACTAGACTCTGACTCGGACTAAAGATTGATTTAAGAGGGGTTGACTACACTAAAGATTAACTACTAATTCAGCAAACTAAGAACAAATGCAACTACCACAGGAAAGTACTAAAGGTAATATCCGAGATGGGAAGAATACCACCTAGGCCGGAATCCTACTTGCAAACCACAACTTTTACCCGTTCTGGAAACTATGATGGATCTGGGTTTCTAAGGAAACAGCTCTAGACAACCTAGTGGATCCCTAATCACTCTCAGGGTGTCACCAACTAAGGAACCTAAAGATGTAATAACTCACCAGATAGTGGATTACCTTTCGGTCTCTCCAACAATGATAATGTACCCTAAAGGCATATCACCTTTCAATCTCGCTGTCCACAATACATTCAAAGAATGCACGGGGTAATATTAGGATAACAACTATGACTGAGATTAGCAACAATCACTAGACACCTACACATACACCAACTTCCTCTCAGACAGTTGACACTCGGATTCCTAACGACGAAGACTAAACGACTATCTCTCACTTCTCGGGTATTGAGACAGGATACACACTCAATCTAATGACTCTCAATCACAAATCCTATGGTCACTATGTCTAGCAAACCACACAAACAATCACAAACCCTAAACTCTATGACCTAGATACGCAAATCAAACTGGAAGACATCTACAATCAACATACGGAGTTATAATCAATCACACATCAAATCACAGCATACATATTCATCATAATCATCAACGTAAGATCTTTTAGAAAAATCATTAATCCATTTAAATGAATCCAAAATCGATAAAAATCAAAGCTTTACGAAGTATTCATCATAACCTAGGCAGTATTAATGTTTTAGCCAAGATTCATGTTCAAAACATCAAAGCAGAAGTAAATAAACAAGAACATGGTTTCAAATCAGAACAATCAAAGATAAAAATCAAGACTTTAAGATCGAATACTCTAATACTAACGAACCCGGATCCAAAAGCTCTAATCTTGCACTTCGGTTGGCTTCCTAGCTCCTAAAATTGCCCTTGAACTCTCTCTGGACGGCTAGAATACGAACTTCACTCCTAATTGCCTTCAAATTCTATTTAAGTATCGATTAGGGCTTTTTGCGAATTTACGGGCCTCTCGTGTACCGCGATAGGTTGGCCTAGGTTCCTCGCGTACCGCGAGGAACAAATTAGTCGCACGCGTTTATGGAAGTCTTCGCGTACCGCGAGGCTTTTCTTCTCCTCTCTCGTGTACCGCGAGAGCTCTATTTTCAACATTTTCTTCTTTAAACTCTCGGGCTTCACTCTCGTGCTCGGTTTCTTCTGGTTTTCACTTGTAATCTTCACGAGCACCTGTAAACACATCAACGACTCAATAGTATACAAAAACGAGTCAAAACAAAGATAAAACTAATCAAAACTAACTAAAACAATAGGAATAAAGATGTGTGCTTCGCACTACATCATAAATCCACCCTTAAATACAATGTATCTTCCCTAATAACGGTGTACCGAGATACACTGTTCCTATACTTGCATGATGGCTTTGAAAAGGTGAGAAGTTCAAACATAGATGAGTGGAAGACTTAGTTTTCACACAAATCTAACACTCAAGGATCGGAGCACTCTATAATAGGTACTTAAATAAACCCTTTACCTTGTATGATTTACGATGATCCATAAGCCCCATTTATGATTAGATGAGTCCTAGGACATAGTAGTGAGTGTATGCCACTTTCAGGCATACACGAAGCCGACACACATGTAAGACCCCGACCCGGGCATCCTACAGTTGGTTCTTATAACGGGTTATTATGTTTAAAATGTATAAGTTATCAATCAAACTACAGCGGAAGTATTTCTAAAAACGTTAATTATTATGTCATTACATTCCTTCACGAATGCCTGCACACCAATCCGAATAGCACCGCTCCCAAGCCTAGATGCGTCGAACCAAAAGCTCACCTACAAGACAATCTAACGTACACACAAAGTCAGCTACGCTGAGTGAGTTCTAATAGTTTAATTTTAAATAAAAGCCATCTCGTCATAAAAAATATTTATCTCCACTCAGGACCCTCCGGTTATCTTATAAAATAGTTTTATAAATTATCATCATAAAGATAACTCCGGTTACCTTATTATGACCCAAAAAGTTCACCACCCAAGAATCTCCCTACAAATATAGCCCCATAATTCTCACCGACACCATTCAATCTTTCTACGCTAGTCACTCGTAATCTACTACCCGTATTAACTCGAAAACCTGATTAACACAATAATTCTCTAGACATCGACTTACTCAACCTTGACTAAGGCTCTCACAAATCAACTGACACGACAGTTGTAACACCACATCACAATCCCGACCCAACGGTCAATCTAACTCTACTCGCCTCGTTAATATCATCTACACACAACAATAATATCATTTCACGCATAATAAATCTAATTCAACACTTGCATGCAACGTAACACATATTTACGTACGTAATTACATACCTCATTACCGCATCCTCGTCAGGGGGTACCACACACCTCGAGCTCATCATTAACCTGTTGAATATTGTCACCTTAGGTGACTCCCCGAAGGACTTCATCCTTCACAATATCGTTTTCCATGTCAATAAGAAACGATACAAACATAATACCCGACGCGCCACAAGGACAACGACACAAAGCACACAATACAAATATAAACACAATATACCGCACTTCATTCACATGACTCGTTGACTACCCTTGCATCTCACACCCTACTCTAGGATAATGTATCCCGTCAATAATCATAAGCGTGTAGCTTCAGGCCCAACTATCCCCGACCAACCCTTAACACGCCACACATTAATAGCTCATATCCCTAGCTCACCTATTCCCATGGACACACCATAGACCCTACGACTCTTTAATAATCCTTTTATTTCCAATTTCACATCGGATTAAAACCCGAAACCCTTATCCCAATTAAGAGATTAAACATGGCTCATAAGCATGTACGATAGTCCCAAAACATTAAAAATGTTTAAAGAGGGGATTAGAAACTCACCAATATGGAGATCTCACTCCTGTACTATAACGGTCTCCTCGCACGAAACCCGAACCTGCCAACGTATGATGACATGGTCAGATTTCATTCTAAACATGTGTCTGATACACATAATTATAAATGATCCCGACACTCGTCTCATCCGCTCGTCCCCTCGTAGTCTGCCCAAACCGGGTTGTCCTGAACCTAGTCTAGAACCCGTAGGCACGGACCCTGGTTCCCATGCATCCAACGTACATGTGCCCTGCAAAGGAAAACCCTCATCTTGCAAATATGTAAGCTTAAAGCGAGTCTCCATACACATGCATGAACCACCATGCGGAAACCAAAATCGGGTGTGACCCGACTCCGCCCCGTCTTCGCTCACCACCGCGAACCTCCATGCACGACCCCATCGAGTACCACCAATTACCATGTTTGCATGCCTTACCCTAGTTGGGTCCTCCTTCACGTGGAAGCACCACCACCACCCGTACATCGACGTCCGCCGTCGCGAAGCACCACCACAGCAGGCTCCCGCTGTCACCAGCGCCACCCATGTTGCCGTCAACGTTTCTGGCGACCTTCGAAACCACCACCATCTTCACTGTCACCCCTCCCTCTCTATCTCTTTCTTCTCTCTTCTCTCCTTCTCAGCCCCGGCCTGTTACGCACCATCTCCGACCACCCATAACCACCGTCCCACACCAGCACCTCCATCACCACCGGCCGCTACCGTAACTCCCCCTCTCACCGTAGCCGCCGTCCATGGCCAAGCCTCACCAACAAAACCCTAATCGGGTTTCTAACTAGAAGCACAATGAAAACGTGAAACGAGAGGATTAAATAGGATTACCTTGGTTTGATGTGTGGCTCTTTGCTTGAATCCGCCACGCGACCGCCGCTGGACCACCGTGCTCCTCCTCTTTCTCCTGCGACCCTCTCTCTCGGTTTCTTTCTGCCGTAGCGCAAGACCCAGCCAAAATGGCTTAGGGTTTCTCAATAATTTGATTATATACATCCTATAGTTACATTCGGGTCCTCGCTTCTTCTTAATTGCGCGTTATTAACTCAAACTGCTCAATAATGACCATACGGGTCTAATTCGGTAGTTAGACGTACACTTTCGGCAGCTAAATAGGGTTTCGGGTTGTCCGTTAACCCGAATTGTTATCTTTCGTATTTCTGGGATGTTACAAGTCTACCCCCCTTAAAAGAGGATTCGCCCTCGAATACTGTGTCGGTACAAACCAACACCACCCATTAATTTGGTTCCAAATGGTGCATCCATTTTGGTGGCATCCACTCCCTGTGCACATCAATGTGGTCACTTTTACTCTACATCTCGGTCACTATTCTTGGTGTTCAAAGAGATCCTCTCCATTGCCCACTTTCAACTTTGGGGCTTGTAGATTTCTTATACCTATTCCCTTATTACTCGTTCTCAAACTTTCACTTCTATGGCCCACATCAACAATTACCTCCTTACTTAATTTGTCTTCTTTATTTGACCAAGACATCCATGCCGTCACTATTTGTATAACCCTGATGATCTCATCGTTCTGATAGTGATCCCCAAGTAAGGTTCCTTGCTTTTCGTAATTAGGATCATTCGTCGTCCTTCTCATCTCGTACTCTAGTTGCCCTCTAGTGATAACTACTCTGAACTCAGGCGTCACTGTCTTGCATCATAAACGTGATACGTCTGTCTTCCTCCGATGGCTTCTAAGAACTGGTGCCAAGCTACTCTGGCTCTCACAAGATAACTCTACCGTAATATGCCCTTATCTTATTACCACACGTTCAATACGCCCCTTAAGTAAGCTTATTTTACTCAAGATTAGAGTCATAATCATCAGTTCTCAATAGTTGACATGCCACCATCGTGCTTGCCTTAGAAGCAAAGCATTCGCTTCACTTGACGCTCTACTGGAGCTGGCCTTAAACTAATCACATGCTTACCAACGTAGGCATTTCATTCCCAAGAACTTAGGTGAAATCCTGCACCTATCCTCCCTTTTATCTCGCTCTCCTCTTCGTTGATCTATCGTTTGTATGCGATCACCTACCGCGTCTCATTCACTGAGTACGAACATTAAGTCTGCCCTATCCTAAGCCTCAGCTATCCTTTGTCTCATTCGGAGAAAACATTCTCGAGCCCTTGGTATTCTACTTAGCAGAACTACTCATATGGACATATCTCTTGGAGTCCCTATCGTTACTTCGTCCTCTTCGTGCCGAAGTTTTCAGCGTCGGTATCTCGTTCACGTCGTATCTATCTCCGATCAAGCGTCCACGTAACGCTTTCATCATCACCTCTCACAGTTCCACTCATATGTTTCGTACTCCGAATTCCTAAGATATATCATAGGCATCTCATAAGAGCACCTCACCGATCGCCTAGAAAGACGTCAAAAATCCTCGCATCACCTCGATGTATCAACGTCGAGAAAATCATCAAGAAAGAAGTACTCCTCCCGAGCACACCAACCACCCGTCCTATGCACGACTAAGCGTGTACTACAAGGACACACACCGACACAACATAACGACAGAACACATAATGTTCTACATACGTACTAGTAACCCAACTTTCTAACTCCCATAAAGTGCACTCACAACTTGCTAGACCTAAGCAAATCTACGTGTATACCATATGACTTCGTCATTTATAGACACACAAACTCCCTCTACCTTCTATTCACCCCAACGGTGGCTCCTGCCACACTTCATCACAAACTCACATCGAGTTCCCTCGGTCATACCCCATACGGGCCGTACTTGGGTTTCAAGACCACACACTACTCAGTCTAGACGCAAGACATCACTCTACAAGCAAGATATAAAAATATCTTAATTTCTCACAGGATCTTGTCCTGAACATTTATACCTAGACACTAGGTATATAACTACAAACTCTCATAGGACCTCGTCCTACATACTCACACAAGGTGCAATGCACCCATTGCACTTCAACCATAACTCGACCATTAACACATAAGTGACTATCTTAAGACTACAGACTCGGACAAATTCCAAAACTCATGTCTACCCAAGTCTATTCACACCATCTAATCAACCATGCCCTAGCATTATAGCATGGATTATATTCAATACGGACTCACGTCATTCAAAATCTAATCACATAACCACACCATACTGCACATAAGCCATTATGGCAAGCACACCACTACGCTATCACAAACACAATTATCATTAATTATGTTCAAATCACAAAGAGGTAAAACTAACATCGGTATCAAAATCAAATAGTCAACATTTGAATTAAGCACCACGCCACGTAAACGTCTAATCAGTCAAAACGTCAAATCACCCCACAATCTGTCGTGACAACTGTCACAACCGCTAGTCGTCAAGAAGTTAAGTATCTCAAACGGTGCTCACAAAATTACTACTGAACCACTTCAGGAGCATCTGTTGTATCCTCCTCCGGTTCTTCCTCATCGGATCCCGGACCATTCACCGGGTCCTCTTGAAATAGAGCTCTCTTAGCTAACACCGCCCTCCTTTTCCATCCGGTCATTCTGGTCGCAGCACCACGCGGAATGCCGCCATCCTCAGCTATAGTCATACTTGGCGCGAGAAGCGCCAACACCACCCCCACCTCACTGTCTGCGCTATCTACGGCAGTCGTCGGATTGACCTATCGATTTGCATTCCTCTTAGTAAGAGTTCCATGCTTGCCCAATCTCGTACGCTTTGTCTTGGCCACCTAATCCTACTCAAGATAGAACGTTGGAGTGATTACTATGGGCACAAATTCAGAATATGAGAGTAATCATAGACTTCCAAGTCACGGTGATCAAATGTAATTTGGTGGTTCACATTACTGCTCAGATTCTAAATCTTTCCCATCATACTCACACTAGCTTTCTACCTTTCACGCACACCGGATGCACATGCTTCCCACACAACTTACATAGCACCACATAAAAATTTAGCAATCATCATAATAATCACCATTGTACACCACACATGGTTACACACAATTTCACTAAACCATGCTAACACACCAAACTATCTCACATAATGCAATTAATGCTACTCCACATTACTTAACTCTCACATAATCTCATATAATCACACCACACAACTCCACGTAGTGTTGCACTACACAATTAATGTTCTAACAACTAATGTAACTCAAAAGACGTACCTCTTGGCTCGCTGTTACTCGTGGTGGCATTCGTTTCACCCTCGTCCCATTTTTAATTTAAGTTAAGATATTTTATTTTATAAAAACACCAGTTTTCTCTTAAACCACAGCTCTGATACCAACTTGTAAGACCCCGACCCGGGAATCCTACAGTTGGTTCTCATAACGGGTTATTCTCTTTAAAATGTATAAGTTATCAATCAAACTACAGCGGGAGTCTTTCTAAAAACGTTAATTATTATGTCATTACATTTACCTCACGAATACCTGCACACCAATCCGAGTAGCACCGCTCCCAAGCCTAGATACGTAGACCCCAAAACTCACATGCAAGACAATCTAACGTACACACAAAGTCAGCTACGCTAAGTGAGTTCTAATAGTTTAATTTTAAATAAAAGTCATCTCGTCACAAAAAATAATTATCTCCACTCAGGACCCTCCGGTTATCTTATAAAATAGTTTTATAAATTATCACCATAAATATAACTCCGGTTACCTTATGATGTCCCAAAAAGTTCACCACCCAAGACTCGCCCTACAAATATAGCCCCATAATTCTCACTGACACCATTCAATCTTTCTACGCTAGTCACTCGTAATCTACTACCCGTATTAACTCGAAAACCTGATTAACACAATAAATCTCTAGACATCGACTTAATCAACCTTGACTAAGGCTCTCACAAATCAACTTACACGACAGTTGTAAACACCACATTACAATCCCGACCCAACGGTCAATCTAACTCTACCCGGCTCGTTAATATCATCTACACACAACAATTATATCATTTCACGCATAATAAATACAATTCAACACTTGCATGCAATTTAACACATATTTACGCACGCAATTACATACCTCATTACCGCACCCTCGTCAGGGTTACATAAACGGGTTAGGCTATACATACCCCCTCATACTATTATATTATTTATTTTACAAAACGTCATTAAAAAATAATCATATAATGTTTTAAAAAACGTATATATTTAACTTTGACTCAAAAAGATAAACTTAAATAATTAATAAACCAAACAACTAATTAACAAAAAAGTAACTAATTATCAAAAAAAGAAAAAAAAGTTTTAATTGTATTTATTTAAAAACAAGGGAAAACACAAGAATTATAAACACTTGTAAATGAACACGACCAATTCCATCGTAAAATACACTTTGGCGGCGTGGATACTACCAAAACCAAGTCCATCGTAACGATTACACCAACCAACTTACCATCTGTCTCTATGGAATAGATTCTTCCATTTTACAGATCAGAAACACTTGTAAATTCTAATCATTTCAAAGCAAACAAAATTCGTTTTCTGGAATACCCAATTCCATTGTTTTCTGCGTCGCCAATCTTCAAGATGAACGATAGCCTCATCTTCAAGATAAGACTCCTGCTCCAATCTCGTTCAGGTACAATGTTCCTACAACTAGAATCTTTTGGGGTTTTATAATTTTGAACAAGAGTTAGAGAATAATGATAGATCTGTCTAACTGTTGAAATTTGAAATTAGGGAAGAAATACTGGAATTGGAATGCGATATTTAAGATTTACACGTTTCTTGAATCTTGAATAATTTTGACTTTTTGTTGTCAAACAAGTCATTCTTTGAGATTCCAAGCTAATCCAGATTCATAGGAAAATAATCTAAAAGGTTGTAATATGTATAAAGAAAATTAAGTTATGTTGAGTACGGAAGAGTGTGAGATTAAAGGAACCTGTATTAGTTCTTTCCATCTAAATTGACTTGTTTGACATCAAAAGTCAAAATGTTGTTTGTATTGAACAGAGACTTTTTCTTTCAAAATAACAATGAACCTTTCGATTGGAGAGGAAAGAAATTTGATTTTTAATAAATATTAAAGTAAAAAGATTATCTACTACATAATCAAGATGGAGATAGAATTTGACTATTTGAAGTCCAACAAGTCAAGATTTTGATGATTCAAAGTCAAAATCATGTGAGAAACTTGAATTATTTTCTTTTGTTTGTAGTCCCGGTAACTTTCCTGAGGCGCTTTTCTTACAAGGACATAAAGCATGCAACCGATGGTTTTAGCAGGGTTATAGGGACTTCATCTCATGGGGCTTCTTATAAAGCCAAGTTTCAAAGTGGTCGTGTTGCTGTAGTCAAAGAAATACATCTTATTGATCAACAAGACGATGATTCCTTTTATAGAGCGGTACAACTTTTGGGACGTTTGCATCATCGTCACATTGTTGCACTTAATGGATTTTCTGTTGGACGAAAAAGGTATCCAAAATGTTAGACATTAATTGCATGTTATCAGCTTTGTGAATTATCACTTGTTTTGTTTTCTCATCTGTGTTTTGGCTCTTCAATTTTCAGGTTTCTTGTGTTTGAAAATGTGGAAAATGGAAGCCTAAAGGAACATTTAAATGGTAATTTCATAAATGTGCAATATTTTATGTTTGTTATCTTGAACATTTTGTTGAAGTTTGGTTGATTGTAGATCCTTTGAAGACTCCATTGGATTGGAGAATCAGGCTAAAGATAGCTGTTGGTGTGGCTGCTGCTTTAGTATGTTTTCATAGTATTCCATAAATCTTTTCTAGAAAGAATTCGATTATTATTCTGTTAAAACTTGTATACGCAGGAATACTTACATTTCTTCTGTGACCCGCCCGTGTATCACGTCTCCATCAGTTCAAGTACCATCATGCTAGATGAGAATTACGATGCCAAGGTAAAAAAAAATTACCATTTTTTAAACAGTTTATTTGTAAAAAAAGACAACCCTTGAGTGCATACTTTTGTAAGCTACAATTTATATGTGTATATTTTAAATCTTTGTTCTGAAAGCTCTCTGATGTTGGACTACTTGGTTCGGGTAGCAATCACGTTACAGGGACGCGGAATTCAAGTTGTAATGGTAAAAACTTTATCCATCTTTTACTTGGTTATAAATATTTAAAGTGTTTTATATGATTAGAGAAACTATATGATAAAACTAGTTATGCACACTTTGAATAAAGTTGTACGCGTTGAGTAATGCATTTCTGCGACTTTCAATGCGTTGACCCGTTTCAGAAAGAAAAAGTATGACCCGAATAAACTCATTCACAAGTAAAGGGATCGAAATTGTCATTTCTAACGTGTGACCTTTTTCTCAAAAACATTGGATTGTTATTTTACTAATGGTTTTGTAAGTGTATTAAATATTTTAGTTATTGATGAAATAAAAAAAAAAAATAGATGAAAAAATTGTTGGTGGGTCAACTCGACTCGTTTAAAAGTAATTTTGAAGTTTTCTGTTTTGTGTATTATAGAAACTACAGGGCAGGTGTATGGAAACATAATGTATGAGGTTGGGTTGTTGATTCTTGAGCTGATCACGGGTCAATCATCAGACAGAACGGGCACTGACTTGAGCCAATGGATTGAAGAATCTTGTTTTCCGACATCAATCCATAACATGATCGACCCTGATCTTGGAAACAATTACGATTCTAGAGAACTTAAAGGACTGTTGGCTGTAGCAAGATTTTGCATAAGATCTGCTGATAAACCGAATGAATATTCATTCATTCCGCAAATATATAGGTATCTTCAGAAGAAGGTGAGCATCCACACGACTTGAGTTTGATTAGTTTTTCTCATTTTGGTTTTGGTTCTTGTGATTGTCAAACAGTAGAAGTAAATAAACGATAGAAGAACTATATCATTTTGTGAATACTCTGGTAGAAAATAAGTTTACTCACATCAAAGGTGATGTGATACCATTGGTCCTGCATTTCTTATTATTTTTTATTTGGGTCAATAGTTAGTATATAGCTTTATACTAATTATTATTGTATTTATATTAATTATTATTGTATGAGGTAAGATGAATCCTATCAAACTTCGACAATTTATATGATTTTTTTGGTGATGATTATGTTGATGTAACGATGTTTATAATAATATTATGAAAGTTCTTCAATGACTATTTGTGTTTGTTAAACTTGATAAAATATTGAATATCATTGGTATGTTAACCAAATAACATTTGGGCAACCGTATATGTTAGGATATATATTTATATATAAACTTTATTTTTGATATTATTATTTTTTACCGTTATCATTACTAGTACTATTAATATTGCCATCTATTGGCGGTAATTTTCACCGACCCCAAGTCACAAGTCGGTGAATATGGGGACGGCCTAAGTTGACAAGTTGGTCAAACTTAGATTAGTTTCCTAATTACATTATAACTGTATTTGGTAATGCCTTATATAAACCGAGTTAGGGTTGACATTGCAATCAAGTTTTTAAATTGATATAATAAACATTGGGAGTTAGCCAAATTCCACGTGTGTTTTACCAATTCTAAACTTGAATTGGTATCAAAGCCAAAACCGTGGTCACCATGAGAACTCCATGAATCCGGAAAACCGTGAACAGAATGAGAAAAAAATAGGACCTCTCAAAGGTCCAGTGTTACCAATGTGATAAGTTTGGACACTTTGTCTCAAACTTCCCCAATAGAAAACATCAGGTCGAAGCAAACTTAGCTGAAGGAAAGGAGACCCTAAACGTCTTTGTTCATGATGCAATGTGTGCAGAAAACAATGTTTTTGAATGAGAGGAAAGTTATACCCGGTAACTACGAGGCGAAGGATGGTGATGTGTGGTACTTCAACAACGGCGTGAGCAACCACATGGCGGGTAACTTATCCTTTTCTGAACTTAATAAACGAGTTACACGGAAGGTTAAGTTCGGTGACGACTCTAATGTTGATATATGCGGAAAGGGGTCGATTCTATTTGAAGGTAAAACTTGAAAACATCGGTTGCTAACGAATATCTATTACGTATCAAGTCTTAAAAAACATTACAAGTCTCGGACAAGCCAGGAGTATGGGTATGACATTCGAATAAAGGATAATTACCTTTCAATGCATGACGGACAAGGTAATTATTAATGAAGGTGATTTGATCCACTAATCAGCTTTATCATATACAGTTGAAGATTGACAAACATGTTTGTTTGCTAAATCCTATGGAAGAAACAAGTTGGTTGTGGCACGCAAGAGTTGGCCACTTGAACTTCGAATCAATGGAGCTCATGGTGAGGAAGGAGATGGTTGCGGGAATGCCTTGGATTACTCATCGAAAACAAGTTATGTGAATCTTGCTTGGTCAGGAAGCAAACGAGACGATCCTTCCCACAATCGGCGGTGTTCAGGGCAACTCTGGCCTTAGAAATAATACATAGAGATCTTTGTGGGCCGATTACCCCTCCAACATTAGCGGGTAACATGTACGTTTTTGTTCTAATCGATGATTATTCACGGTTTATTTGTACGTATTTGTTGAAGGCTAAAGACGGGGCATTTGGAGCTTTCAAGAAGTTTAAGGAATCGGTTGAAAGTGAACCTTTATTGAAAATCAATTTGAGGATCATATTCCTACTCTAGCAGTAAAGGAGATGACTCCATACGAGATGCTCAAACAAAAGAAACCGAATATTAATCATCTCAATGTATTCGGTTGTGTGGCGTATGCAAAGATAGCGAGAACTCAATTGAAAACACTTGATGATCGTTCAAGAAGTTTGGTGTATCTTGGAACCGAGACCGGGTCCAAAGCATGCCGGCTACTCGATCCAAGGACTCGAAACGTTGTGATAGCACGTGATGTGGTTTTTGACGAAAGAAAGGCGTGAGTATGGTCTAATTCGAGAAAACCCAATAAAGAAACAAAGCTTGCACCGGGGCTATTTTGGGTTGATTGGAATGGGATTATGGACACCGTGGTTGGGCAAGTTGTAACCGAGCCTACGGGGAGCAACAACATCTACTACAAAAGTTCATAACTATCACCAGCTTCAACGATACCCTTAGTGACAGCTTATTCAGATTATGTCGCTAATTCTGACAGCCCAGCGGCACATTCATATTGTTTCGATAACTCCGACAGCCCAATGACAGCTTCAGCGATGATTCCAGTGACTGAATCAGTAACCAGGACTATGCTTTATGAATCAGCAAGCACTGGATGTACCAGAAAATCAGAAGTTTAGGAGATCCATG
Organism: Smallanthus sonchifolius; assembly: GCA_023525975.1. Classification (NCBI taxonomy): domain Eukaryota; kingdom Viridiplantae; phylum Streptophyta; class Magnoliopsida; order Asterales; family Asteraceae; genus Smallanthus; species Smallanthus sonchifolius. Next base: position 52,692,196 of record CM042033.1, on the reverse strand, counting down.
ATATGCTATAAATTATATATGTTTTGCATGCATAATAATCCCCATATTATGGTACTAATTGATTAATAACCTTCCATTGATACTTAAAACGTTTATATTTTGTAATTGCAGGTTATTCGGTGCCTCAAATATAAACAAAGCTAAATCCTATAAAAAACCACCAAGAAATCAAGTATCATTCACGAGCTTTGAACCCCAAGAAGTCAACCAAGGTCAACAATAGTCAACAAGCAGCTAAAAGACAAAACTGCACAGCAGGGGAGGGATGCACGAGCGTGCATTGCCCTACCTTGCTCCCCAAGGCCCAGTACACTTTCTTGTTTACCCTGTTTGATTCCCAATATGTTTGCAGCCCGTGTAATCCAATGCACGGCCATGCATTGTTCATTTTGAGGCCTATAAATAGGAGGCTTGAGTTCTTCATTCCACACACCAAAAATACACATTACCAGAGCTCAAGAGAGTCTGTTTCTGTAGTTTATAGTAGAGAGGCTCCTCCTCTTCGTTCCGCAATAGGGGAGCCTACGAAACTCAACGTTACGCTATTTAGTAAGAACAAACTTGACAACTCCAACTTCATGGACCGGTACCGAAACCTGAAGATTGTCATCAGGGCCGAGAACAAAATGTATGTTCTCGAGGACCCAATCCAAGAAGAACCTGTTGTTGATACGGGCCTAGCTCGTAAAACCCGGGATAAGCATGTTGATGACTCTATCAAGGTCTCTTGCTTGATGTTGGCATCAATGATACCGGAACTTCAGAAGAATCTGGTAGATATGCCAGCATATGACATGATTAGGCAATTGCAGGAAATGTTCCAGCAGCAAGCGCGTCATGAACGCTTTGAGGTGATGAGATAACTTATAAGCTGTCGTATGCAAGAAGGTTATTCGGTCAGCACTCATGTGTTGAAGATGAAGGGATATATTGATCACTTAGTACGTCTTGACTCTCCCTTAAGCAATGAATTGGCCGGGGATATAATCCTCAACTCGTTGCCAAAATCATACGACCAGTTCACTTTAAACTATAACATGAATGCTTGGGACAAGACCGTTCCGGAGTTGCATATGATGCTAAAAACTACCGTAATGAACATACCGACTTCTGCTAAGTCTGGTCTAGTTTTTATGATCAAGGAAGGTCGAGTCATGTGACACCCGACAAATCCCGGTTAACCCCGTTAACTCTATTACAAACCTCAGGGACTAAACTAGTCATAATTCAAACTCTAATACACTTAAAATACAAGGACTAGTTGTGAAATTAACACATACTCAATTTTGTTGACTTTATAGAGTCAAAATTGAGTGAAATTGTTTATGTTGACTTTTAAAAGTCAAACCCCCTTGTTCTTGATCCAAATTCGCGACCATAACCTCCTAACCGTTCGAATTCCCGTCTGTAACTCATAACATTGATGATCTCGACTTCCTACTAATCATTTCCATACATTATAGTGCGTTAATGATTGCAAATTAAGACCCCAAACCGTAACCGTCGATAATACCATCGTATACTATCGAATTCGCACCAATCCTCTATTCATTCTGCAATTGAACACCTGCGCACCTCATCCACACTTCTCTGAACCTGTTGCACCATTCAATTCGACCGGAGACGAAGCCTGAGTCCCCGGAGACCAAGCCACGCAAGTCGGAACTCGTTTTAGTCGAACACCATCAATTCATTATCAATCGAGGTAATCAAACACTTCCTCAGTTTTGCCTTCATACATAGATCAAAAGCCCTATGATAATTCGGACATATAACATCGAATTGGTGATGAACCGATTCTAGGGTGCATCACATTTCAGGTTTAATCGAACTACATCCTAGACCCAATCTTAATCTAATTGATTTACACGGTTAGATTCGCGATCCACTGTTTAACAAAAGCCCCATGAATCCAATTGTTAATCTTATAAAGATTTAATCAATTTGATTTTGTGTTCATAAACTAGGGTTTTGGTTTTCAAATGAGTAATTAACGACTTTAAACTTGATGGTTTTGCAATTAAATTCACCCACAAGTTCGAAATACCTCGATTATCAAAACCCATATGTCATTTGGTTCAATCGAAATCGAATTCAGTGGATTCAGAGGGAGTTTCGATCAGCTTCGATAGGGGGGAAGAACTCAGTGGTTTGAGTGTTAAAACTATTTTGATCCGGGTCTTGTATGCGATACCCTAGCGGGCGTGATAGTTAGAGTGTTGTGCTGTTGAAGAGGAGACCCGGGTTCGAGTCCCTCTACCCACATTATTTTTTTGAGCAACTTTTTAATATATATTTTTATACAAAAACATTCCCAATATTATTTTAATAATATATTAATACGTTTTGACACCGAAAACACCCGTAGGATCGGGATCGAATTTATAATACTTTTTAAGTATTATTTACATTTTAAAAATAATATAATTATTTATATTATTTCCTAAACTATCATTTAATTCATAAAAAAACATGAATATATATATATATATATATATATATATATATATATATATATATATATATTGTTAACTCGTGTTTGGTAGTGTTTTGTACGTACCACATCCATATTAAGTATTAAACTAGGGATTCTTTAATCCCGATTACATGTTTGTCTACTCGTTACTCATAAGTGTGTTTTTAGGACATCCGACCTTTCCCGTGTCGTCGTCACAAAATCCTATGTGTTCCTAACCGTCATAAATCATATTCTAGGGTATTCGTAAACTGTCCGCGTGCAATCCATTTGTGGTTCTTATTGCATCCTTGTGTGGTGCTAACTACTATGCTCTACACAACTCAGGTGAGTTTCACGACCCATTTTACTATTTTAAAACTAGGGGGAGAAAACCTGACGCAAACATTAGATTCTTGTAATTCTTATATTATGTAACGCCCCAAACCAGGCACCCTACAATTGGTTCTCATCACCAGGTAAACTCATTAAAAACACTTAACTTTCATTTACATAAACAGCGAAAGACTTTCTCAAAATAGTATTATCCTAAAACTCATTAATTTTCATAACGTTACCTGACGAATGCATGCGTACCAACCCGAGTAGCACCGCTCCCAAGCCAAGATACCTCGTCTAGCAGGCTCACCTGCAGAACAATCTAACGTACATACAAAGTCAGCTACGCTGAGTGAATTCTAATAGTTTAAAATTAACAAAAGCCAACTCGTCTCATTTATTGTTTATCTCCACTCAAGACCCTTTGGTCAATAGAAAATATTTGTATAGATTTTCATCATATAAATAACCCCCATTATTTTATAATATCCCAAAGGATTCACAACCCCAGACTCTACCCACCATTTTAATTCAGTAAGTCTCTCCGACATAGTACGAACTTACTATTATGACAACTCACAATTTACCATATATATTAACCATACACTGGCTAATCAACCTCTAGACACCGACTTACCAGTCCTAACCAGGACTCTTAGACTTACCAGGACTCTCATAAACCAACTGACTCAACAGTTGTACTCAATGTACTTAGCCCGACGCAACGGTCAATCTAACTCGACACACCACATTGATTCCATCTATTTATCACATCAATATTATCGCATACACAATTAATATAACTCATCACTTGCATGCAATTTAACACATAAATAAGCACACAAATACATACCTCATCACTGCACCCTCGTCAGGGTTATCCCCGTCGGGATGCTCGTCATAAGCTTAGCTCCACCCTTGTTACAGGGCCCCGCCGCTAAACATAGCGACACACTCGTCATCTATGATGACTACCCAGCCACCACACAGTGACTATATCATCTACCATATGGCGACTGACACGTCACACATACAATGATGACCCCGAAGGACTCCGTCCTCCACACCACTATTAGCCGTATACACAGGCAACAATGCAAGCACACAAAAAACACATATATACACATGACACTACCTGACATGTACTACGACTCACCACCCTTTCTCGGATCACTTACATATGAAATACAACCCTTACTTTAGACGTATCCTCCTAACGTCCATACACATTACCCAACTCTTACGGATTAGGTAATTGTACGACACACAATCACCCTACTTACTTCTAGTCCATACATACTATGGACACCACATAGACTCAGGCAAACACGATACCCGTCGTGTCACGAGGACAACGACACCATACAATGATGACCCCGAAGGACTCCGTCCTCCACACCACTATTAGCCGTATACACGGACAACTATGTAAGCACACAAAGCAACACATGTATACACATGACACTACCTGACATGTACTACGACTCACCACCCTTTCTCGGATCACTTATATATGAAATACAACCCTTACTTTAGACGTATCCTCCTAACGTCCAGACACATTACCCAACTCTTACCGAATAGGTAATTGTACGACACACAATCACCCTACTGACTTCTAGCCCATACATACTCTGGACACCACATAGACTCATGCAAACACGATACCCGTCGTGTCACGAGGACAACGACACCATACACACAATAACAAGCACACGACACATAACAACATATTAGAGTCTACTTGACTCGTTAACGAACCACCTACAGGTTCCCATGCTAACTCCTCATATAACCATCATAGGTTTAACTAGATTCTCGACTCACCCCGACTAACTCATAACATGACACACACAGATCATCACAACTATTGTTTACCTATCCTAAGGATGAAGACCCTTAGCTTCATTATTACATAATGATCTCATAAAACACTTCACATTTAAATCATAACTCGTAATGCATTCGTTTAATAAAACATGCGAGTATGTACGATAGCCCCAAAATAGTAAAAAGTTTAAAAGAGGGGATTAGAAACTCACTGGTTAAGCTGAGCCAAAATCCTAGCTCTGCACCCTGATTACTTGCTCAAACCCCGAACCTGTCAAATGCACGATCACATGACCAGGATACGTTTAAATCATACGTTGGATAACGTACAACAATATAATAAAACCCCGAGTTCCATCGGCTTGTCCATCCAACACCATGAAACCCTAGTCTCATGCTCCCTTCGTACCGAACCGTTCGTGACCCGTTTAGAACTCGTATACATGTACCGGATCCCATGCATGCATGCAAACCCTAACTTCACAAAACGTAAAAACTCACATCGGTTTTCATACGTGAACCTGGGCCCGCCATGCATAAGTCTAGCCGAGCCTTTCGTCTCCAACACCGTGCACCGCGTGCCCGATCACCACCATGTGCCACCATCAATATCATGTTACCCTACTCTTGCCGTCGAGCTACTACCACCATGGTCACGTCCTCGTTGGCGTCCAACATCCTCGTCACCTTCTTCGTGTCAACCCTAACCGGTAACAGTCCATCACTCTCCACCGTGCACTACCATGCTCATTGTCTTCGTCTTCTCTGAACACGGCCTCACCGAACCAACCTCGTCGTCGTTCAACATGGCCGCCACCCCTGTGATTTCCGTTAACTCCTACCGGGTACCACCGCCTTACCGTCTTTGCTTGCTTCAACCGTGGCCACCACCACAACCGACCACCCCCTCATTCCCATCCTCGCGTGGTCCGTCAAGCACCAAAACCCTAATCGGGTCTTTCAACCAACACACAAGAAGAACAAGAAAAAGAATGCGAACAAGGTTTACTTATTGCGTCGGAGCCGTTGTTGAACCACCACCGAGAGCCACCCTTCGTCGATACCAGAGTGTTTGCACTAAAAAATTTGAGACACTACCTGTAAGGTACCAAGTGCATGATATACTCAGACAATAGGAGCCTCCAACACATCTTTAATTAGAAAGAGTTGAATATGAGACAGAGGAAGTGTATGCAGCTTATTAATGATTATGAGTGTTGATATGCGTGTTGTTTGTGTAGTTACATATATATATATATATATATATATATATGAATATATACATCCCTGGTAATAGCTCCAAAACCTTGATAACAAATGCGAGAGATATAATATGTATATATATATATATATATGGGATGGTTCCCCTAAGAAGTGCAATTTGGCTAAAAAGCCTAAGAAGCAATCTCATCCATTCAATTAGATGATCAAGGTGTAGGAAAAATAAGGGATGCACGGGCATTCTTAGAAAACCCACAATTGTTGACTTTTTTAACTTCCCCCGCTTTTTTTAAACGTTCATAACTTTTTCATATGACATTATTTTTTTTTAAATTACACCATAAAATCGAGCCTTTTTTATCTTTAATTTGAGTATAGTATTGCTATATTTTTTTTGTAAAAACAAAATCAACACTTAATGAAATTGTGCTACTTTACGTAAAGTGTGCTGGTTTATAGTAAAACAGCGCAATTAATTGTGCTGCATTGTAAAACAGCACAATTAACTGTGCTGCTTTATTATAAAACAACACCAAACATAATAATTAATTATGCTGCTTTACTATAAAACAACACCAAAATAACACGGTTAATTGTGTAACTTGCTCTTCTTAGCTAACCAAACACAAACAAAACCAGCACAACAAAACTAGTATATCAAACCAACAAAAAACAATATTTTGATGCATAAGCTTTTTGTTACCTACCACTGAACCGTTTTGTTGGTGTATGGATGCTTTAAATTTTTATTTTTAAACAATGCTACCAAATTAGTCACATAATAATTGACTAAAAGTAGCACAAATTAAAGAAAGCAACGCATTTACGTAAATTATGTTGTTTTACCAGAAACCAACAATTTTTTAATGTGCTAAATTGTGTTGTTTTACCAGAAACCAACACATTTACGTAAAGTAGCACAATTTCATTAAGGGTCGATTTTGTTTTTACAAAAAAATATATCAATACTATACTCAAATTAAAGATAAAAAATTACTCGATTTTATGGTGTAATTTTAAAAAAAAAATAATGTCCTATGAAAAAGTTATGAACGTTTAAAAAAAGTGGAGCAAGTTGAAAAAAGTCAATTAAAAGTGGCAATTACTTAAATACCATTACATCCCTTATTTTTACTACACTTAAATCTCTACCCTTGATCATTCAATTAAATGGATGAGATTGCTTCTTAGACTTCTTATTTGAACCTCCCTATATATATATATATATATATATATATATATATATATATATATATATATTTATATATTTATATATTCTTACTGTTCTGTTTAGAGTTACACAAAATCAGGTTTCAAATTTATAAATTAAAATGATAAATACTTCAACTAAATACACACACAATAGGCAAGTGAACATATCGCAGTGTAGTATCTTCTGGGTAAGAACCAAGTATCAAACCACTGGTACGGATTCCGTACTCAACCCTTGCTGTTGTCTGACTAGGATAATAAGTTGAAAAGGGGGTTTTGTTTAAAAGAAGGAAAAGGAAAATAAAAGTAATTAGAAATGTTTTCTCATTTAAGGTGTTACTCGGGTTGTTATCACTTGTTTATTAATGTTATATTTTTGTAAGGTTGGTCAAAGTTACTAGTACTAACCTTTTCGATAGGGGAGTTAGTATTTCATAACGGAACAGTGGATACGGTCGGCCAATTGTTCCTAATAATTCTCGGGATCCTAACGGGGTCTCAAGTCCATTTTCTATTCCATGAGTTATTATTCGGACTAAGATTATCCTGTCTACTGGCGTACGCCATGTCGTGTAACTTCTTTTGGAAAGTCGGAATGCGCAACGTCCTCCAAAGCTACTTTATGAACGCTCGGACCTAACAATTTATATTCTTAAAATAGTTGTCTTTTCTTATAATAATATTTTAAATAAATATAACTTTCCTTCTCAAGGTTAAACCTCATGGCTCCCGCTAGAATTCCTTTACAAGCCAACACAAAAGAGATAAAGAAATACCGACATGAACCACAAGGTCCAGCTAAGACTCGAATGACTCGTTGAATACTCAAACCTTCAATCAACCCATAATGTTAAACCTATACTAACCGGGCCCTTGGTAGCACCAACATTTGTATATAGACCGTACAAACTCGAATAAATTTCCCAAACAAGAAGTCTTGCTTAAGTAACTCACAAGATTTAAGATTATTAAGCTGGTTTAAAGATTACTTATTCTTGTCTTTTAAGATAGATTAAAAGAGAGACTTTAACAACATAACATACTAAAAATACTTTATTAATTAAATAAAGTTCAACCAACCCAAGTAACGCAAGAAGACTAGCCACGAATGACCATACAAGTGACTCCACTAACCCTTAGATCATGTGTGGAAATGATCCAATACCAAGGGTTAAATATCCTGATATTTCAACAAGGAATGAATTAAGAATTAATTCTATCAAAATGTCTAAAAGCGTGATGAATATAGAGATAGTTGTGCATTAAAAGCATGTATAAATTATGACATATCAAGTGTGATTTTAAATACCATCCTAGGAAAGCAAACGTAGTAGCAGATGCCCTAAGTCGGAAGGAAATGAGTAAACCCATTAAGATGTAGGCTTTGAGATTAGATATAAAGGTTTATTGGATGGATCAAATTAAAGAAGCCCAATCTGAAGCATTAAAGAAAGAAAATATCAAGAAGGAAATAATGGTGGGAAAACATAAACTGTTACCCAAGGGAGAAGACGGAATCTTAAGATTCAATCAAAGAATCTGGATTCCAAAGTTTGGAGTTATCCATGAAAAGGTGATGGACGAGGAACACAAATCAAAGTATACAATACATCCTAAAACATATAAAATTTATAATGGATTAATATACAATACATCTTAAAGTCGTCACATGATTTTATGAGCTTCTGAAAGAAGATGTTTCACTAAACGGTTAACGCGTCAGTTAATCGATTAATATCGGAAAGACGGCATAACGACATCTAGGTCAACCAAGTATTAAAATTTGTTATTTCTATTTATTTTAAAAGATTACCGGACAATTTTGCGCAATATACACATACGTTGCGAAGAGTCGCGTTAAACACACGTTAGTTAGCAATAACGTCACGGGAAAATAACTCGATTAGAATTATCGTAATGACCATTTATTATAATTAATCTTAGTTATTACCCACATTTAAAAGTTATGCGAAAAGCATGGGACGGTCTAACACAAAAACGGGACGAGACGGGTTCGTTAAGCGGGTAAAACACGTTAAAACCCCTAGATATAAATAAGATCTCATCTCTTCCTCTACCTCATTTGCACACGAAACCACACACTATGTGTGTGTCTAGAGAGAGAGAAAGTAATCGGTAGAGACGGAAAGTAGAAAGGGAAGAGGCCGGCCACCCTCCGGCGGCCCCTCCGGCAACACATCGACGACCGGTGGTGGTGGTGGTCTGTGAACCACGAAGACGAAGGCAGGAAGTGGTGATTTTAGGTGAAGACGATGACGTTCGAGCAAAACTGGGAAGACGAGGACGATGGTGGTGGCTAGGGCTTGTAGGAAGGATCCCTCGTAGAGGCGGTGGAGGCGTTTCATGGTGGCTGGGAGAGGAATCTGAGCAGATCCATTCAGATCCCGGAGTACAAAGGCAAGTTCCAGCCATAAACGTCCCTTTTAGCTCCATGTCACAGTTTTCCGATCGAGATCAGGCCAAACGCGTTTTTCCGGCAGAATTTCCGGCAACAAACTAGGGTTCCAGCGAGTTCGTATTCCGGAATACGACATCTCGAGCCTTGGCCAGCGTAGTCAAACTCCGGTCAATGAAGGTCAAACGTGGTCAATACATGAACTATAAGGTTCAGGGCGCGTCGGTTCGTAAACGAGACTTACAAGGTATAAACGCACGCTAACGTGATTATATTTATTTACACAAAAGTTAAACGCGCGTGCGGTCGAATTGCGTTGAGCTTGAACGATTAGTTAACGACAAAAATAATTATCAACTTAAAAATTAATATTGACGAACTGTAAAACATGTATATTTAATCTAGAGAGATCCGTTCAAACAAAATATATAAATTATTAGACAAGTAATAAAAAGTGAAAATATAATAACTAACACGGGAACTTTAATACGACTAACGATTGTTATATATATACGAATAATAATTATTACTTTGGTCGTATAAATATTTGTAATATATAAACCGTTGATGGTTATGATTTGGGGACAAATTGGACAACGAATGTATTTTGTATAAATTCATATCTTGGATATTACGATTGGACGTTTTTGAACTTATACGAATAAAACTATAGCGCTAGCGACTAATATTGGATTTGACAATTAACAAGGGTTAATGCAACTATAATTTTTCATAAATGTAAACGTACCATGTAGACATACATACTTATTTATATACCTAGAAATACACACATGGATACAAATATTCACATTGTATATAAATTAAACGATTATTATGTTACACGATACTTATTCTCGAAAATATACATACACTTTCATATACTCGGATGTAAAGTATGTTTTTTACCTATCATTAAGAGTTTTGAGATAAATGACACGAAGGATTGAAAATTTAAACGAATACGTTTCAAAAAATTATGAGAACTTAGATCGTTATGAATTTGAATAAATTTTACAATTGGATCTAAACATAAATGTATGGTTATAAAGGTTTATATTTTCTATAAACCATTGAATATTATACAACACGACGCTTAACTGCAAACACATACACACAAATATATATTAATGAGTATGTATTATCAAACCCTGAGACAGTCTTAGTAAAACGTAGAGCTGCATACATTCTGCTAAAGGTTACATGAACGAGGATTATGGTTATAAATTACAAGTGCATATGGATATGCACAGCCGCATACTTGACAAACTAACACTTATAAACATGACTAGTAGAACACAAAAACTATTGAGTATCCCCAATTCAATTTGAGTAATCAGGATCTAAGCATCCACCATTATTAACATATATCAGATCGGTATTGTAACATAGTGAATCAACATGCTGCACACGCGATAACTTAACCCTAGTATCAGAAGTTGACGATATATTTGTAATTAGGGTTATGATGGTGTTACTTGTTTTACGACATTGGTACTTTTATGTCTATTAGACAGTCAAATGTGAGTTTCACGACCCCTTTTTACTTGTTTTGCAAACTTTGGGGGAAAAGCAAACTTACAGTCGTTTTTATATGGTAACAAGATAACAAGACTCGACCCTTATGTTTACATGAGCGAACACACAAAAAGCTCGTGAAGCCCCCTATATGAACATACTATTATAACCATTAGCTAAGGATTAGCCTGGGATTCTATGGATAGTACTATTTGGGATTGACACCCCCAGTCATGGTTAGTCGAGTTAACCGACGATCCACTTGGTAGAATGACTGCATAGTGTTCAAACGCATGCTCGTGAGATACAAGCGAGGGGCGAAACACCTGTGTCATGGTTTGGTTATGTCTCATGTATGAACATATATTTGTATTCCTAACTAGTTTACGAATTGGCACACATTACTTGTTTTGTTTATCATACACATAAAGTCAAACATTTTCGTGCAAATGGTTTTGCCAAATGTTTTCGAGGAAAACGGTTTCATATTATGGCCATGTTCACATTATCAATGTTTTTGAGGAAAACGGTTTCATATTATAGCCATGTACACTGATGTAGTGTAAAGCACACATCTTTATTCCTAGTGTTTTAGTTCATTTTAGTTCGTTTTATGTTAATTTTGAGTCGGTTAAGTCTGTATTTGAGTCTATTGTATGTTTTCAGGAGCTCGTGTGGAATACAAGTGGATATATGAAGAAACGAGCAAGAGAATGAAACTCGGAAGAAAAAAAGAGAAAATGTTGAATTCTAGTTCCTCGTGGTACGCGAAGAGTGGAGACCAAGAACCTCACGGTACGTGAGGGAAGCCAGGAAGGGCCATGACTACCTATGGAAATGTCTCGCGGTACGCGAGAGAGAGGAAATCCGAGAAAAACCCTAATTTCGACTTTTAATAGAATTTGATTGCCATAAGGTGAGGAGTTCGATTCTTAACCGTCCAGAGAGAGTTAGAAGGCGATTTTGGAGCATAGGAAGTTAATCGCAGTGAAAAGGTGAAGGCTTTGAGATCCGGGTTCGTTGTTTAAGCGTTTTGGGTTTGCAAGTTTGAATCTTTACCTTTGATTTGAATGTTTGACACCATGTTTTGTTCCTATTACTTCTGTTTGGATGTTTTAAGAATGATTCTAGGCTAAAAATTTGATATTACCTAGGTCAATTGATGAATACTTGTTAAAGTTTCGATTTTTATTGGTTTTTGGATTCTAATTATAGTTTTATGATTTTGTAAAAGATCTTGAGTTGATAATTGTGATGTTACTGCATGTTTAGATCTGATCTTGTGGTTGATTTCAATTCCTTGCGTTGATTGTGGTTGTCTGCCAGTTTGATCTGCGTGTCTATGTCATAGATCTTAGGGTTTGTGATTAGGGTGGTTTGCTAGACGTAGTAACCATAGGAATTGTCTTTGATTACTGATTAGAGTTGAGTGTGTATCCTAGTTCAATACCCGAGAGGTGAGAATTAGTCGTTTAGTCTTCGTCATTAGGAATCCGAGTGTCAGCTGTCTGAGAGGAAGCCGGTATTAGGTGTCTAGTGATTGTTGCTATTCGTGTCATAGTTATTATCTTGAGATTACCCCTTGCATTCTTCGAGTGTATTGGTGGACAGTGAGACTGAGAGGTAATCTGTCTATTAGGGTACTTTATCATAGTTGGAAATACCTGAGAAGTGATCCAACAATCTGGTGAGTTAGTACACTTTAGGTTCCTTAGTTGGTGACACCCTGAGAGTGATTAGGGATCCAGTAGCTAGTCTTTAGTTGTCATCCTTAGAAACCCAGATCCATTATAGTTTCCATAACCGATAGAAGTTGTGCTTTGCAAGTAGGATTCTGACCTATGTGATATTCTTCCCATTCTTGATATTACCTTTGTCCTTTGTCTGGTTGGTTGAGTCGATCTTAGTTTGCTGCATTCATTAGTTTAAATATTTAGTGTAGTAAACCCCCAAACCCAAATCAATCTTTAGTCCAAGTCAGAGTCTAGTTTTGTTTCGTAGTGTCTCTAGGGTTCGATATTCCGGTTTACCGTTAAGCTGTGCTACACTCGATAGGTACACTTGCCTGTCAGTGCAGTCTAGTTCATAGATTTTTCATTTATTACTTAGGAGTCTAGATTAGGTTTTTATTCATAGTTTTTATAGACCGTTTGAGCCACATCATACACATTTAACAAAGTTTTCAAGGAAAACTGCTTTACATTACGACAATCAAACCTGTGAACTCACCAACATTATGTTGACATTTTTAAGTATATTTTTCAGGTATCACATGACTATGGCACTGTTGGAATAGGTTAAACACATGGATTAAGACCTTAGCAGAGGAAGACACATGTTCGTGTAAAGTAACTCCATTAGGACCTATACGGCTTTAGGTCTATGTACTCAGTGAATCTTTGTAATGATGTTCGACATTTTAGAAGTCTTCAATTAGCTTCCGCTGTTGTGTAATGTTATTAATCGTTACAACCTTAATTTATTTAATTATTTATTTATTAAGTAAATAATTTAGGGGTGTGACAGATTGGTATCATACCCAATGGTTTCAGGGAATTAGGTCTCCTCAGTGACACCTAGGCTCTAACCAGACTCATGTAGGGACCAAGATTACTAAGACTTGCATTATACTAAGAACACCTAAGACGTGAGTATAGAAATTCCAACAGTTGCCGGACAACTTGAGTCAACTATTAGTGTATGGGATTACACTATGATATTATTATCCACGTTAATATTAGAAACAATTACGTGGCATACGTGACTAATATCTGATGTGTGTAACAACGTGGAAACAAATCGACACCTACATTATGACCCACAATGGGAGACTACTAGAGTGATCAAGTAAGGTAAATTGACAATTACACTTGATATCACGTAATTGTGAATTTACAGGTACTCGTAAATTCTGGGAATTCCATTGTGTTGACCTACGTATAACGTAATAGTTAGCTACTATTGACGACGCGGGCATAGTCATCAGTTCGTCTATTATTGCGTCATCGTAACTCCGACCTTCTACTCAGAAGTCTAAATGAAACGACAATTTGGCATAAGATCTTGACGATCTCGACTTTTGATCCTTAGTGATCACTTTATCATATTTGGACACTAGTCTTGTTATGATGATATAGTCATAACACTTTGAACATGTTTTCACTTTGAAATTATGTAATCCTCATGACGACATGTGTGTTGACTTATATTACTACATAGCCATGATTCGACTCTTCGCACTTACTGATCATACTTTCTAGCTGGTTTTCCTATAAGATCTACAGGAATCTTTGATATTTGGGACAATCTCGACAACACTCCAATTAGCCACGAACATTATGAACTCACCCAACTCCTTATCTTTATTGAATCGTTCTATTACAACAACTTATTCAGTGCGAATTTCCTATCAACTCGTGACATGATTAATCTTTATTCACACGCCTTTTGTACGCCCAATTATATCTCTTTCGTTTGGCCGGTTATTATCAATTATCCTAATACATTCTTGTATTATATTAATTGATACATACTGATTTCGATTATTCCTTAGTATGCTCTTCACGCCCTTTCACATTATATCATGAATGGTCATCATGATTTTCCTCGAAGTCTAATGCAGAAGATTTCGACTTGTAATCACAAAATTTGGGTGAACCATTAGTATGCACCTCTCTTGACAATCTCTAAGCCATACTTATGTATAAGATGAGACTTGGAAGTTGAGAATAAAGTAATCATTCCTGTCTTACACATCCGAAACTAACCTATTATACACAAGACATATCACGCCCACGTACAATCTTGTTGACCCCTTTGATACATGATTCTTTATGTTTAATGAAAAGGAAAATGTCTTCGACAAATGATTAGTTACCAAGGTTATGAATGGTAATGTTGTTTGCACAATTAGTACGCCAATGAACCATGACCATTCCTTGCAAACCTCATTTAAGCATACTTTCAAAGAAATATGCACATTTTGATAGTGGGAGTATTCACAACTTTCCTCCTTGACCTTTTGAGTTAAGATTAGTATCTTACGATTCCAAACTATTGTAATATTCACATCGGGTATGTTGCTTAAATCATCAGTGGTAAAGGTCGTGACAATGACTATCATGTATAGATTAAAGATTTCTTATTTCGTTTCAGCACTGTGATTTGACTGAAAAGTCACAAATACATGATTTGTTTCGAGCGCTATGTTGTTGTAAGCTCCAATATCACTTCTAATAACAATGCAAACATTGTTATCGCTTACTAGTTCTTATTGAATTAATAATTTCATGCGATAGATCATCCCTTCATTGTCATATGTTTCCATTAATATGATCATAAACTAGAGATATTGGCCGGTGCTTATCGATTACAAATCACTGCACTTATAGTAAAGGTTCTAATAACCTGTCCATTGAGCATCGTTATGCATGCTGAAAAATGCACACATCATTAAATGTGCTTAGATGCACACAAAGTTGTATGTGCTGAAAGATGCACACATTATTTACTGTTTATTATATTGGCTCACATGGGTATTTTTGCATGATATGCATCAAACTGCCTATCTCTATCACGTATATTTTTTCAACACTGAGCCCGAAACTCTATCACATCTATGTCCAATCTTGCTCATAAATTCACACTATAATTAAATTGATGTCGCCCAGACAGTCTATATAAAAACTAACAAAACCTAACCTAGACTCCTAAGTAATAAATGTAGTATATATGAACTAAACCGCAATGACAGGCAAGTGTACCTATCGAGTGTAGCACAACTTAATGGTAAACCGGAATATCGAACCTTAGAGACACTACGATAACTATACTAGACTCTGGCTCCGACTAAAGATTGATTTAAGGGGGGGTTGACTACACTAAAGATTAACTACTAATGCAGCAAACTAAGAACGAATGCAACTACCACGGGAAAGTACTAAAGGTAATATCAGAGATGGGAAGAATACCACCTAGGCCGGAATCCTACTTGCATGACACAACTTCTACCGGTTCTAGAAACTATGATGGATCTGGGTTTCTAAGGAAACAGCTCTAGACAACCTAGTGGATCCCTAATCACTCTCAGGGTGTCACCAACTAAGGAACCTAAATATGTAATAACTCACCAGATAGTGGATTACCTTTCAGTCTCTCCAACAATGATAAAATACCCGAATAGATAGATCACCTTTCAGTCTCACTGTCCATAATACATTCGAAGAATGCACAGGGTAATCTTAGGATAACAACTATGACTCAGATTAGCAATATTCACTAGACACCTACACCAACTTCCTCTCAGACAGTTGACACTCGGATTCCTAACGACGAATACTAAACGACTATCTCTCACTTCTTGGGTATTGAGACACGATACACACTCAATCTAATGACTCTCAACCATAACTGCTATGGTTACTATGTCTAGCAAACCACACAAACAATCACAAACCCTAAAGTCTATGACCTAGATACGCAAATCAAACTGGAAGACATCCACAATCAACATACGGAGTTATAATTAATCACACATCAAATCAGAGCATACTTATTCATCATAATCATCAACATAAGATCTTTTACAAAATCATTATTCCATTTAAACGAATCCAAAACCGATAAAAATCAAAGCTTTATGAAGTATTCATCATAACCTAGGCAGTATTAATGTTTTAGCCAAGATTCAAGTTCAAAACATCAAAGCAAAAGTAAATAAACAAGAACATGGTTTCAAATCAGAACAGTCAAAGATAAAAATCAAGAATTTAAGATCTAATACACTAATACTAACGAACCTGGATCCAAAGCTCTAATCTTGCACATCCGTTGGCTTCCTAGCTCCTAAACTCTCTTTGGACGGCTTGAATACGAACTTCTCTCCTAATTTCTTTCAAATCCTATTTAATTATCAATTAGGGCTTTTTGGCGTATTTACAGGCCTCTCGCGTACCGCGAGAGGTTGGCCTGGGTTCCTCGCGTACCGCGAGGAAAAAATTAGTCGCGCGCGTTTATGGAAGTCTTCGCGTACCGCGAGGCTTTTCTTCTCCTCTCTCGTGTACCGCGAGAGCTCTATTTTCAACATTTTCTTCTTTAAACTCTCGGGCTTCACTCTCGTGCTCGGTTTCTTCTGGTTTTCACTTGTAATCTTCACGAGCACCTGTAAACACATCAACGACTCAATAGTATACAAAAACGAGTCAAAACAAAAATAAAACTAATCAAAACTGACTAAAACAATAGGAATAAAGATGTGTGCTTCGCACTACATCATAAATCCACCCTTAAATACTATGTATCTTCCCTAATAACGGTGTACCGAGATACACTGTTCCTATACTTGCATGATGGCTATGAAAAGGTGAGAAGTTCAAACATAGATGAGTGGAAGACTTAGTTTTCACACAAATCTAACACTCAAGGATCGGAGCACTCTATAATAGGTACTTAAATAAACCATTTACCTTGTATGATTTAAGAGGATCCATAAGCCCAATTTATGATTAGATGAGTCCTAGGACATAGTAGTGAGTGTATGCCACTGTCAGGCATACACGAAGCCGACACACATGTAAGACCCCGACCCGGGCATCCTACAGTTGGTTCTTATAACGGGTTATTATGTTTAAAATGTATAAGTTATCAATCAAACTACAGCGGAAGTATTTCAAAAAACGTTAATTATTATGTCATTACATTCACCTCACGAATGCATGCACACCAATCCGAATAGCACCGCTCCCAAGCCTAGATGCATCGAACCAAAAGCTCACCTACAAGACAATCTAACGTACACACAAAGTCAGCTACGCTGAGTGAGTTCTAATAGTTTAATTTTAAATAAAAGCCATCTCGTCATAAAAAATATTTATCTCCACTCAGGACCCTCCGGTTATCTTATAAAATAGTTTTATAAATTATCATCATAAAGATAACTCCGGTTACCTTATTATGTCCCAAAAAGTTCACCACCCAAGAATCTCCCTACAAATATAGCCCCATAATTCTCACCGACACCATTCAATCTTTCTACGCTAGTCACTCGTAATCTACTACCCGTATTAACTCGAAAACCTGATTAACACAATAATTCTCTAGACATCGACTTACTCAACCTTGATTAAGGCTCTCACAAATCAACTGACACGACAGTTGTAACACCACATCACAATCCCGACCCAACGGTCAATCTAACTCTACTCGCCTCGTTAATATCATCTACACACAACAATAATATCATTTCACGCATAATAAATATAATTCAACACTTGCATGCAACTTAACACATATTTACGCACGTAATTACATACCTCATTACCGCATCCTCGTCAGGGCGTACCACACACCTCGACCTCATCATTAACCTGTTGAATATTGTCACCTTAGGTGACTCCCCGAAGGACTTCATCCTTCACAATATCGTTTTCCATGTCAATAAGAAACGATACAAACATAATACCCGACGCGCCACAAGGACAACGACACAAAGCACACAATACAAATATAAACACAATATACCGCACTTCATTCACATGACTCGTTGACTACCCTTGCATCTCACACCCTACTCTAGGATAATGTATCCCGTCAATAATCATAAGCGTGTAGCTTCAGGCCCAACTATCCCCGACCAACCCTTAACACGCCACACATTAATAGCTCATATCCCTAGCTCACATGTTCCCATGGACACACCATAGACCCTACGACTCTTTAATAATCCTTTTATTTCCAATTTCACATCGGATTAAAACCCGAAACCCTTATCCCAATTAAGAGATTAAACCTGGCTCATAAGCATGTACGATAGTCCCAAAACATTAAAAATGTTTAAAGAGGGGAATTAGAAACTCACCAATATGGAGATCTCACTCCTGTACTACAACGGTCTCCTCGCACGAAACCCGAACCTGCCAACGTAAGATGACATGGTCAGATTTCATTCTAAACATGTGTCTGATACACATAATTATAAATGATCCCGACACTCGTCTCATCCGCTCGTCCCCTTGTAGTCTGCCCAAACCGGGTTGTCCTGAACCTAGTCTAGAACCCGTAGGCACGGACCCTGGTTCCCATGCATCCAACGTACACGTGCCCTGCAAAGGAAAACCCTCATCTTGCAAATATGTAATCTTAAAGCGAGTCTCCATACACATGCATGAACCACCATACGGAAACCAAAATCGGGTGTGACCCGACTCCGCCCCGTCTTCGCTCACCACCGCGAACCTCCATGCACGACCCCATCGAGTACCACCAATTACCATGTTTGCATGCCTTACCCTAGTTAGGTCCTCCTTCACGTGGAAGCACCACCACCACCCGTACATCGACGTCCGCCGTCGCGAAGCACCACCACAGCAGGCTCCCGCTGTCACCAGCGCCACCCATGTTGCCGTCAACGTTTCTGGCGACCTTCGAAGCCACCACCATCTTCACTGTCACCCATCCCTCTCTATCTCTTTCTTCTCTCTTCTCTCCTTCTCAGCCCCGGCCTGTTACGCACCATCTCCGACCACCCATAACCACCGTCCCACACCAGCACTTCCATCACCGCCGGCCACTACCGTAACTCCCCCTCTCACCGTAGCCGGCGTCCATGGCCAAGCCTCACCAACAAAACCCTAATCGGGTTTCTAACTAGAAGCACAATGAAAACATGAAACGAGAGGATTAAATAGGATTACCTTGGTTTGATGTGTGGCTCTTTGCTTGAATCCGCCACGCGACCGCCGCTGGACCACCGTGCTCCTCCTCTTTCTCCTGCGACCCTCTCTCTCGGTTTCTTTCTGCCGTAGCGCAAGACCCAGCCAAAATGGCTTAGGGTTTCTCAATAATTTGATTATATACATCCTATAGTTAAATTCGGGTCCTCGCTTCTTCTTAATTGCGCGTTATTAACTCAAACTGCTCAATAATGACCATACGGGTCTAATTCAGTAGTTAGACGTACACTTTCGGCAGCTAAATAAGGTTTCGGGTTGTCCGTTAACCCGAATTGTTATCTTTCGTATTTCTGGGATGTTACAAGTCTACCCCCCTTAAAAGAGGATTCGTCCTCGAATACTGTGTCGGTACAAACCAACACCACCCATTAATTTGGTTCCAAATGGTGCATCCATTTTGGTGGCATCCACTCCCTGTGCACATCAATGTGGTCACTTTTACTCTACATCTCGGTCACTATTCTTGGTGTTCAAAGAGATCCTCTCCATTGCCCACTTTCAACTTTGGGGCTTGTAGATTTCTTATACCTATTCCCTTATTACTCGTTCTCAAACTTTCACTTCTATGGCCCACATCAACAATTACCTCCTTACTTAATTTGTCTTCTTTATTTGACCACGACATCCATGCCGTCACTATTTGTATAACCCTGATGATCTCATCGTTCTGATAGTGATCCCCAAGTAAGGTCCTTGCTTTTCGTAATTAGGATCATTCGTCGTCCTTCTCATCTCGTACTCTAGTTGCCCTCTAGTGATAACTACTCTGAACTCAGGCGTCACTGTCTTGCATCATAAACGTGATACGTCTGTCTTCCTTCGATGTCTTCAAAGAACTGGTGCCAAGCTACTCTGGCTCTCACAAGATAACTCTACCGTAATATGCCCTTATCTTATTACCACGCGTTCAATACGCCCCTTAAGTAAGCTTATTTTACTCAAGATTAGAGTCATAATCATCAGTTCTCAATAGTCCACATGCCACCATCGTGCTTGCCTTAGAAGCAAAGCATTCGCTTCACTTGACGCTCTACTGGAGCTGGCCTTAAACTAATCACATGCTTACCAACGTAGGCATTTCATTCCCAAGAACTTAGGTGAAATCTTGCACCTATCCTCCCTTTTATCTCGCTCTCCTCGTCGTTGATCTATCGTTTGTATGCGATCACCTACCGCGTCTCATTCACTGAGTACGAACATTAAGTCTGCCCTATCCTAAGCCTCAGCTATCCTTTGTCTCATTCGGAGAAAACATTCTCGAGCCCTTGGTATTCTACTTAGCAGAACTACTCATATGGACATATCTCTTGGAGTCCCTATCGTTACTTCGTCCTCTTCGTGCCGAAGTTTTCAGCGTCGGTATCTCGTTCACGTCGTATCTATCTCCGATCAAGCGTCCACGTAACGTTTTCATCATCACCTCTCACAGTTCCACTCATATGTTTCATACTCCGAATTCCTAAGATATATCATAGGCATCTCATAAGAGCACCTCACCGATCGCCTAGAAAGACGTCAAAAATCCTCGCATTACCTCGATGTATCAACGTCGAGAAAATCATCAAGAAAGAAGTACTCCTCCCGAGCACACCAACCACCCGTCCTATGCACGACTAAGCGTGTACTACAAGGACACACACCGACACAACATAACGACAGAACACAGAATGTTCTACATACGTACTAGTAACCCAACTTTCTAACTCCCATAAAGTGCACTCGCAACTTGCTAGACCTGAGCAAATCTACGTGTATACCATATGACTTCGTCATTTATAGACACACAAACTCCCTCTACCTTCTATTCACCCCAACGGTGGCTCCTGCCACACTTCATCACAAACTCACATCGAGTTCCCTCGGTCGTACCCCATACGGGCCGTACTTGGGTTTCAAGACCACACACTACTCAGTCTAGACACAAGACATCACTCTACAAGCAAGATATAAAAATATCTTAATTTCTCACAGGATCTTGTCCTGAACATTTATACCTAGACACTAGGTATATAACTACAAACTCTCACAGGACCTCGTCCTACATACTCACACAAGGTGCAATGCACCCATTGCACTTCAACCATAACTCGACCATTAACACATAAGTGACTATCTTAAGACTACAGACTCGGAAAAATTCCAAAACTCATGTCTACCCAAGTCTATTCACACCATCTAATCAACCATGCCCTAGCATTATAGCATGGATTATATTCAATACGGACTCACGTCATTCAAAATCTAATCACATAACCACACCATACTGCACATAAGCCATTATGGCAAGCACACCACTACGCTATCACAAACACAATTATCATTAATTATGTTCAAATCACAAAGCGGTAAAACTAACATCAGTATCAAAATCAAATAGTCAACATTTGAATTAAGCACCACGCCACGTAAACGTCTAATCAGTCAAAACGTCAAATCACCCCACAATCTGTCGTGACAACTGTCACAACCGCTAGTCGTCAAGAAGTTAAGTATCTCAAACGGTGCTCACAAAATTACTACTGAACCACTTCAGGAGCATCTGCTGTATCCTCCTCCGGTTCTTCCTCATCGGATCCTGGACCATTCACCGGGTCCTCTTGAAATAGAGCTGTCTTAGCTAACACCGCCCTCATTTTCCATCCGGTCATTCTGGTCACAGCACCACGCGGAATGCCGCCATCCTCAGCTATAGTCATACTTGGCGCGAGAAGCGCCAACACCACCCCCACCTCACTGTCTGCGCTATCTACGGCAGTCGTCGGATTGACCTATCGATCTGCATTCCTCTTAGTAAGAGTTCCATGCTTGCCCAATCTCGTACGCTTTGTCTTAGCCACCTAATCCTACTCAAGATAGAACGTTGGAGTGATTACTATGGGCACAAATTCAGAATATGAGAGTAATCATAGACTTCCAAGTCACGGTGATCAAATGTAATTTGGTGGTCCACATTACTGCTCAGATTCTAAATCTTTCCCATCATACTCACACTAGCTTTCTACCTTTCACGCACACCGGATGCACATGCTTCCCACACAACTTACATAGCACCACATAAAAATTTAGCAATCATCATAATAATCACCATTGTACACCACACATGGTTACACACAATTTCACTAAACCATGCTAACACACCAAACTATCTCACATAACGCAATTAATGCTACTCCACATTACTTAACTCTCACATAATCTCATATAATCACACCACACAACTCCACGTAGTGTTACACTACACAATTAATGTTCTAACAACTAATGTAACTCAAAAGACGTACCTCTTGGCTCGCAGTTACTCGTGGTGGCATTCGTTTCACCCTCGTCCCATTTTTAATTTAAGTCAAGATATTTTATTTTATAAAAACACTAGTTTTCTCTTAAACCACAGCTCTGATACCAACTTGTAAGACCCCGACCCGGGAATCCTACAGTTGGTTCTCATAACGGGTTATTCTCTTTAAAATGTATAAGTTATCAATCAAACTACAGCGGGAGTCTTTCTAAAAACGTTAATTATTATGTCATTACATTTACCTCACGAATACCTGCACACCAATCCAGTAGCACCGCTCCCAAGCCTAGATACGTAGACCCCAAAACTCACATGCAAGACAATCTAACGTACACACAAAGTCAGCTACGCTGAGTGAGTTCTAATAGTTTAATTTTAAATAAAAGTCATCTCGTCACAAAAAATAATTATCTCCACTCAGGACCCTCCGGTTATCTTATAAAATAGTTTTATAAATTATCACCATAAATATAACTCCGGTTACCTTATGATGTCCCAAAAAGTTCACCACCCAAGACTCGCCCTACAAATATAGCCCCATAATTCTCACTGACACCATTCAATCTTTCTACGCTAGTCACTCGTAATCTACTACCCGTATTAACTCGAAAACCTGATTAACACAATAAATCTCTAGACATCGACTTAATCAACCTTGACTATGGCTCTCACAAATCAATTTACACAACAGTTGTAAACACCACATTACAATCCCGACCCAACGGTCAATCTAACTCTACCCGGCTCGTTAATATCATCTACACACAACAATTATATCATTTCACACATAATAAATACAATTCAACACTTGCATGCAATTTAACACATATTTACGCACGCAATTACATACCTCATTACCGCACCCTCGTCAGGGTTACATAAACGGGTTAGGCTATACATACCCCCTCATACTATTATATTATTTATTTTACAAAACGTCATCAAAAAATAATCATATAATGTTTTAAAAAACGTATATATTTAACTTTGACTCAAAAAGATAAACTTAAATAATTAATAAACCAAACAACTAATTAACAAAAAGTAACTAATTATCAAAAAAAGAAAAAAAAGTTTTAATTGTATTTATTTAAAAACAAGGGAAAACACAAGAAGTAAAAATCGGTTAAATGAACACGACCAATTCCATCGTAAAATACACTTTGGCGGCGTGGATACTACCAAAACCAAGTCCATCGTAACGATTACACCAACCAACTTACCATCTGTCTCTATGGAATAGATTCTTCCATTTTACAGATCAGAAACACTTGTAAATTCTAATCATTTCAAAGCAAACCAAGTCCATCGTAACGATTACACCAACCAACTTACCATCTGTCTCTATGGAATAGATTCTTCCATTTTACAGATCAGAAACACTTGTAAATTCTAATCATTTCAAAGCAAACAAAATTCGTTTTCTGGAATACCCAATTCCATTGTTTTCTGCGTCGCCAATCTTCAAGATGAACGATAGCCTCATCTTCAAGATAAGACTCCTGCTCCAATCTCGTTCAGGTACAATGTTCCTACAACTAGAATCTTTTGGGGTTTTATAATTTTGAACAAGAGTTAGAGAATAATGATAGATCTGTCTAACTGTTGAAATTTGAAATTAGGGAAGAAATACTGGAATTGGAATGCGATATTTAAGATTTACATGTTTCTTGAATCTTGAATAATTTTGACTTTTTGTTGTCAAACAAGTCATTCTTTGAGATTCCAAGCTAATCCAGATTCATAGGAAAATAATCTAAAAGGTTGTAATATGTATAAAGAAAATTAAGTTATGTTGAGTACGGAAGAGTGTGAGATTAAAGGAACCTGTATTAGTTCTTTCCATCTAAATTGACTTGTTTGACATCAAAAGTCAAAATGTTGTTTGTATTGAACAGAGACTTTTTCTTCCAAAATAACAATGAACCTTTCGATTGGAGAGGAAAGAAATTTGATTTTTAATAAATATTAAAGTAAAAAGATTATCTACTACATAATCAAGATGGAGATAGAATTTGACTATTTGAAGTCCAACAAGTCAAGATTTTGATGATTCAAAGTCAAAATCATGTGAGAAACTTGAATTATTTTCTTTTGTTTGTAGTCCCGGTAACTTTCCTGAGGCGCTTTTCTTACAAGGACATAAAGCATGCAACCGATGGTTTTAGCAGGGTTATAGGGACTTCATCTCATGGGGCTTCTTATAAAGCCAAGTTTCAAAGTGGTCGTGTTGCTGTAGTCAAAGAAATACATCTTATTGATCAACAAGACGATGATTCCTTTTATAGAGCGGTACAACTTTTGGGACGTTTGCATCATCGTCACATTGTTGCACTTAATGGATTTTCTGTTGGACGAAAAAGGTATCCAAAATGTTAGACATTAATTGCATGTTATCAGCTTTGTGAATTATCACTTGTTTTGTTTTCTCATCTGTGTTTTGGCTCTTCAATTTTCAGGTTTCTTGTGTTTGAAAATGTTGAAAATGGAAGCCTAAAGGAACATTTAAATGGTAATTTCATAAATGTGCAATATTTTATGTTTGTTATCTTGAACATTTTGTTGAAGTTTGGTTGATTGTAGATCCTTTGAAGACTCCATTGGATTGGAGAATCAGGCTAAAGATAGCTGTTGGTGTGGCTGCTGCTTTAGTATGTTTTCATAGTATTCCATAAATCTTTTCTAGAAAGAATTCGATTATTATTCTGTTAAAACTTGTATACGCAGGAATACTTACATTTCTTCTGTGACCCGCCTGTGTATCACGTCTCCATCAGTTCAAGTACCATCATGCTAGATGAGAATTACGATGCCAAGGTAAAAAAAAATTACCATTTTTTAAACAGTTTATTTGTAAAAAAAGACAACCCTTGAGTGCATACTTTTGTAAGCTACAATTTATATGTGTATATTTTAAATCTTTGTTCTGAAAGCTCTCTGATGTTGGACTACTTGGTTCGGGTAGCAATCACGTTACAGGGACGCGGAATTCAAGTTGTAATGGTAAAAACTTTATCCATCTTTTACTTGGTTATAAATATTTAAAGTGTTTTATATGATTAGAGAAACTATATGATAAAACTAGTTATGCACACTTTGAATAAAGTTGTACGCGTTGAGTAATGCATTTCTGCGACTTTCAATGCGTTGACCCGTTTCAGAAAGAAAAAGTATGACCCGAATAAACTCATTCACAAGTAAAGGGATCGAAATTGTCATTTCTAACGTGTGACCTTTTTCTCAAAAACATTGGATTGTTATTTTACTAATGGTTTTGTAGGTGTATTAAATATTTTAGTTATTGATGAAATTAAAAAAAGAAAAATAGATGAAAAAATTGTTGGTGGGTCAACTCGACTCGTTTAAAAGTAATTTTGAAGTTTTCTGTTTTGTGTATTATAGAAACTACAGGGCAGGTGTATGGAAACATAATGTATGAGGTTGGGTTGTTGATTCTTGAGCTGATCACGGGTCAATCATCAGACAGAACGGGCACTGACTTGAGCCAATGGATTGAAGAATCTTGTTTTCCGACATCAATCCATAACATGATCGACCCTGATCTTGGAAACAATTACGATTCTAGAGAACTTAAAGGACTGTTGGCTGTAGCAAGATTTTGCATAAGATCTGCTGATAAACCGAATGAATATTCATTCATTCCGCAAATATATAGGTATCTTCAGAAGAAGGTGAGCATCCACACGACTTGAGTTTGATTAGTTTTTCTCATTTTGGTTTTGGTTCTTGTGATTGTCAAACAGTAGAAGTAAATAAACGATAGAAGAACTATATCATTTTGTGAATACTCTGGTAGAAAATAAGTTTACTCACATCAAAGGTGATGTGATACCATTGGTCCTGCATTTCTTATTATTTTTTATCTGGGTCAATAGTTAGTATATAGCTTTATACTAATTATTATTGTATTTATATTAATTATTATTGTATGAGGTAAGATGAATCCTATCAAACTTCGACAATTTATATGATTTTTTTGGTGATGATTATGTTGATGTAACGATGTTTATAATAATATTATGAAAGTTCTTCAATGACTATTTGTGTTTGTTAAACTTGATAAAATATTGAATATCATTGGTATGTTAACCAAATAACATTTGGGCAACCGTATATGTTAGGATATATATTTATATATAAACTTTATTTTTGATATTATTATTTTTTACCGTTATCATTACTAGTACTATTAATATTGCCATCTATTGGCGGTAATTTTCACCGACCCCAAGTCACAAGTCGGTGAATATGGGGACGGCCTAAGTTGACAAGTTGGTCAAACTTAGATTAGTTTCCTAATTACATTATAACTGTATTTGGTAATGCCTTATATAAACCGAGTTAGGGTTGGCATTGCAATCAAGTTTTTAAATTGATATAATAAACATTGGGAGTTAGCCAAATTCCACGTGTGTTTTACCAATTCTAAACTTGAATTGGTATCAAAGCCAAAACCGTGGTCACCATGAGAACTCCATGAATCCGGAAAACCGTGAACAGAATGAGAAAAAAATAGGACCTCTCAAAGGTCCAGTGTTACCAATGTGATAAGTTTGGACACTTTGTCTCAAACTTCCCCGATAGAAAACATCAGGTCGAAGCAAACTTAGCTGAAGGAAAGGAGACCCTAAACGTCTTTGTTCATGATGCAATTTGTGCAGAAAACAATGTTTTTGAATGAGAGGAAAGTTATACCCGGTAACTACGAGGCGAAGGATGGTGATGTGTGGTACTTCAACAACGGCGCGAGCAACCACATGGCGGGTAACTTATCCTTTTCTGAACTTAATAAACGAGTTACACGGAAGGTTAAGTTCGGTGACGACTCTAATGTTGATATATGCGGAAAGGGGTCGATTCTATTTGAAGGTAAAACTTGAAAACATCGGTTGCTAACGAATATCTATTGCGTATCAAGTCTTAAAAAACATTACAAGTCTCGGACAAGCCAGGAGTATGGGTATGACATTCGAAAAAAGGATAATTACCTTTCAATGCATGACGGACAAGGTAATTATTAATGAAGGTGATTTGATCCACTAATCGGCTTTATCATATACAGTTGAAGATTGACAAACTTGTTTGTTTGCTAAATCGTATGGAAGAAACAAGTTGGTTGTGGCACGCAAGAGTTGGCCACTTGAACTTCGAATCAATGGAGCCACGGTGAGGAAGGAGATGGTTGCGGGAATGCCTTGGATTACTCATCGAAAATAAGTTATGTGAATCTTGCTTGGTCAGGAAGCAAACGAGACGATCCTTCCCATAATCGGCGGTGTTCAGGGCAACTCTGGCCTTAGAAATAATACATAGAGATCTTTGTGGGCCGATTACCCCTCCAACATTAGCGGGTAACATGTACGTTTTTGTTCTAATCGATGATTACTCACGGTTTATTTGTACGTATTTGTTGAAGGCTAAAGACGGGGCATTTGGAGCTTTCAAGAAGTTTAAGGAATCGGTTGAAAGTGAACCTTTATTGAAAATCAATTTGAGGATCATATTCCTACTCTAGCAGTAAAGGAGATGACTCCATACGAGATGCTCAAACAAAAGAAACCGAATATTAATCATCTCAATGTATTCGGTTGTGTGGCGTATGCAAAGATAGCGAGAACTCAATTGAAAAAACTTGATGATCGTTCAAGAAGTTTGGTGTATCTTGGAACCGAGACCGGGTCCAAAGCATGCCGGCTACTCGATCCAAGGACTTGAAACGTTGTGATAGCACGTGATGTGGTTTTTGACGAAAGAAAGGCGTGAGTATGGTCTAATTCGAGAAAACCCAATAAAGAAACAAAGCTTGCACCGGGGCTATTTTGGGTTGATTGGAATGGGATTTTCGACATCGTGGTTGGGCAAGTTGTAACCGAGCCTACGGGGAGCAACAACATCTACTACAAAAGTTCATAACTATCACCAGCTTCAACGATACCCTTAGTGACAGCTTATTCAGATTATGTCGCTAATTCTGACAGCCCAGCGGCACATTCATATTGTTTCGATAACTCCAACAGCCCAATGACAGCTTCAGCGATGATTCCAGTGACTGAATCAGTAACCAGGACTATGCTTTATGAATCAGCAAGCACCGGATGTACCAGAAAATCAGAAGTTTAGGAGATCCATGATATGCTATAAATTATATATGTTTTGCATGCATAATAATCCCCATATTATGGCACTAATTGATTAATAACCTTCCATTGATACTTAAAACGTTTATATTTTGTAATTGCAGGTTATTCGGTGCCTCAAATATAAACAAAGCTAAATCCTATAAAAAACCACCAAGAAATCAAGTATCATTCACGAGCTTTGAACCCCAAGAAGTCAACCAAGGTCAACAATAGTAAACAAGCAGCTAAAAGACAAAACTGCACAGCAGGGGAGGGATGCACGAGCGTGCATTGCCCTACCTTGCTCCCCAAGGCCCAGTACACTTTCTTGTTTACCCTGTTTGATTCCCAATATGTTTGCAGCCCGTGTAATCCAATGCACGGCCATGCATTGTTCATTTTGAGGCCTATAAATAGGAGGCTTGAGTTCTTCATTCCACACACCAAAAATACACATTACCAGAGCTCAAGAGAGTCTGTTTCTGTAGTTTATAGTAGAGAGGCTCCTCCTCTTCGTTCCGCAATAGGGGAGCCTACGAAACTCAACGTTACGCTATTTAGTAAGAACAAACTTGACAACTCCAACTTCATGGACCGGTACCGAAACCTGAAGATTGTCATCAGGGCCGAGAACAAAATGTATGTTCTCGAGGACCCAATCCAAGAAGAACCTGTTGTTGATACGGGCCTAGCTCGTAAAACCCGGGATAAGCATGTTGATGACTCTATCAAGGTCTCTTGCTTGATGTTGGCATCAATGATACCGGAACTTCAGAAGAATCTGGTAGATATGCCAGCATATGACATGATTAGGCAATTGCAGGAAATGTTCCAGCAGCAAGCGCGTCATGAACGCTTTGAGGTGATGAGATAACTTATAAGCTGTCGTATGCAAGAAGGTTATTCGGTCAGCACTCATGTGTTGAAGATGAAGGGATATATTGATCACTTAGTACGTCTTGACTCTCCCTTAAGCAATGAATTGGCCGGGGATATAATCCTCAACTCGTTGCCAAAATCATACGACCAGTTCACTTTAAACTATAACATGAATGCTTGGGACAAGACCGTTCCGGAGTTGCATATGATGCTAAAAACTACCGTAATGAACATACCGACTTCTGCTAAGTCTGTTCTAGTTTTTATGATCAAGGAAGGTCGAGTCATGTGACACCCGACAAATCCCGGTTAACCCCGTTAACTCTATTACAAACCTCAGGGACTAAACTAGTCATAATTCAAACTATAATACACTTAAAATACAAGGACTAGTTGTGAAATTAACTCAAACTCAATTATGTTGACTTTATAGAGTCAAAATTGAGTGAAATTGTTTTTGTTGACTTTTAAAAGTCAAACCCCCTTGTTCTTGATCCAAATTCGCGACCATAACCTCCTAACCGTTCGAATTCCCGTCTGTAACTCATAACATTGATGATCTCGACTTTCCTACTAATCATTTTACAATTAAATTCACCCACAAGTTCGAAATACCTCGATTATCAAAACCCATATGTCATTTGGTTCAATCGAAATCGAATTCAGTGGATTCAGGGGGAGTTTCGATCAGCTTCGATAGGGGGGAAGAACTCAGTGGTTTGAGTGTTAAAACTATTTTGATCCGGGTCTTGTATGCGATACCCTAGCGAGCGTGATAGTTAGAGTGTTGTGCTGTTGAAGAGGAGACCCGGGTTCGAGTCCCTCTACCCACATTATTTTTTTGAGCATCTTTTTAATACATATTTTTATACAAAAACATTCCCAATATTATTTTAATAATATATTAATACGTTTTGACACTGAAAACACCCGTAGGATCGGGATCGAATTTATAATACTTTTTAAGTATTATTTACATTTTAAAAATAATATAATTATTTATATTATTTCCTAAACTATCATTTAATTCATAAAAAAACATGAATATATATATATATATATATATATATTGTTAACTCGTGTTTGGTAGTGTTTTGTACGTACCACATCCATATTAAGTATTAAACTAGGGATTCTTTAATCCCGATTACATGTTTGTCTACTCGTTACTCATAAGTGTGTTTTTAGGACATCCGACCTTTCCCGTGTCGTCGTCACAAAATCCTATGTGTTCCTAACCGTCATAAATCATATTCTAGGGTATTCGTAAACTGTCCGCGTGCAATCCATTTGTGGTTCTTATTGCATCCTTGTGTGGTGCTAACTATTATGCTCTACACAACTCAGGTGAGTTTCACGACCCATTTTACTATTTTAAAACTAGGGGGAGAAAACCTGACGCAAACATTAGATTCTTGTAATTCTTATATTATGTAAGGCCCCAAACCAGGCACCCTACAATTGGTTCTCATCACCAGGTAAACTCAATAAAAACACTTAACTTTCATTTACATAAACAGCGAAAGACTTTCTCAAAATAGTATTATCCTTAAACTCATTAATTTTCATAACGTTACCTGACGAATACATGCGTACCAACCCGAGTAGCACCGCTCCCAAGCCAAGATACCTCGTCTAGCAGGCTCACCTGCAGAACAATCTAACGTACATACAAAGTCAGCTACGCTGAGTGAATTCTAATAGTTTAAAATTAACAAAAGCCAACTCGTCTCATTTATTGTTTATCTCCACTCAAGACCCTTTGGTCAATAGAAAATATTTGTATAGATTTTCATCATATAAATAACCCCCATTATTTTATAATATCCCAAAGGATTCACAACCCCAGACTCTACCCACCATTTTAATTCAATAAGTCTCTCCGACATAGTACGAACTTACTATTATGACAACTCACAATTTACCATATATATTAACCATACACTGGCTAATCAACCTCTAGACACCGACTTACCAGTCCTAACCAGGACTCTTAGACTTACCAGTCCTAACCAGGACTCTCATAAACCAACTGACTCAACAGTTGTACTCAATGTACTTAGCCCGACGCAACGGTCAATCTAACTCGACACACCACATTGATTCCATCTATTTATCACATCAATATTATCTCATACACAATTAATATAACTCATCACTTGCATGCAATTTAACACATATATAAGCACACAAATACATACCTCATCACTGCACCCTCGTTAGGGTTATCCCCGTCGGGATGCTCGTCATAAGCTCAGCTCCACCCTTGTTACAGGGCCCCGCTGTTAAACATAGCGACACACTCGTCATCTATGATGACTACCCAGCCACCACACAGTGACTATATCATCTACCATATGGCGACTGACATGTCACACATACAATGATGACCCCGAAGGACTCCGTCCTCCACACCATTATTAGCCGTATACACGGGCAACAATGCAAGCACACAAAGAAACACATATATACACATGACACTACCTGACATGTACTACGACTCACCACCCTTTCTCGGATCACTTATATATGAAATACAACCCTTACTTTAGACGTATCCTCCTAACGTCCAGACACATTACCCAACTCTTACCGAATAGGTAATTGTACGACACACAATCACCCTACTGACTTCTAGCCCATACATACTCTGGACACCACATAGACTCATGCAAACACGATACCCGTCGTGTCACGAGGACAACGACACCATACACACAATAACAAGCACACGACACATAACAACATATTAGAGTCTACTTGACTCGTTAACGAACCACCTACAGGTTCCCATGCTAACTCCTCATATAACCATCATAGGTTTAACTAGATTCTCGACTCACCCCGACTAACTCATAACATGACACACACAGATCATCACAACTATTGTTTACCTATCCTAAGGATGAAGACCCTTAGCTTCATTATTACATAATGATCTCATAAAACACTTCACATTTAAATCATAACTCGTAATGCATTCGTTTAATAAAACATGCGAGTATGTACGATAGCCCCAAAATAGTAAAAAGTTTAAAAGAGGGGATTAGAAACTCACTGGTTAAGCTGAGCCAAAATCCTAGCTCTGCACCCTGATTACTTGCTCAAACCCCGAACCTGTCAAATGCACGATCACATGACCAGGATACGTTTAAATCATACGTTGGATAACGTACAACAATATAATAAAACCCCGAGTTCCATCGGCTTGTCCATCCAACACCATGAAACCCTAGTCTCATGCTCCCTTCGTACGGAACCGTTCGTGACCCGTTTAGAACTCGTATACATGTACCGGATCCCATGCATGCATGCAAACCCTAACTTCACAAAACGTAAAAACTCACATCGGTTTTCATACGTGAACCTGGGCCCGCCATGCATAAGTCTAGCCGAGCCTTTCGTCTCCAACACCGTGCACCGCTTGCCCGATCACCACCATGTGCCACCATCAATATCATGTTACCCTACTCTTGCCGTCGAGCTACTACCACCATGGTCACGTCCTCGTTGGCGTCCAACATCCTCGTCACCTTCTTCGTGTCAACCCTAACCGGTAACAGTCCATCACTCTCCACCGTGTCTTCGTCTTCTCTGAACACGGCCTCACCAAACCAACCTCGTCGTCGTTCACCATGGCCGCCACCCCTGTGATTTCCGTTAACTCCTACCGGGTACCACCGCCTTACCGTCTTTGCTTGCTTCAACCGTGGCCACCACCACAACCGACCACCCCCTCATTCCCATCCTCGCGTGGTCCGTCAAGCACCAAAACCCTAATCGGGTCTTTCAACCAACACACAAGAAGAACAAGTAAAAGAATGCGAACAAGGTTTACTTATTGCGTCGGAGCCGTTGTTGAACCACCACCGAGAGCCACCCTTCGTCGATACCTCCCCCCTTGCGTCCTTCCCTCTACCGTCGCACCACCTATGCCGATTATGGCCTAGGGTTTCTTATTAAGTGGTATATAAACCTTCAAGGGTTTACATTTTAGTCCCTCTTAATCCGTTTCGTGCGTTTAAAATCTAAACAATTCTTCTATACGACTAACCGGCTCCTTTTCATTGTTGGAAACGTACCTTAACAACCATTCTTGCAAATACTCTTATTTAAATAAACCTTGAGTCACCTACTGGCCCGAACCATTATTTAACGAATTTCTGGGATGTTATATATTACCACTTGTTAAAGCTAAGCGTAACACTCTATCATGAAAGTCCTTACACATTGAACCGTTTAATATGAACTTAGCGAGGTAATCTTGAGTAGTACTGCTAGGTTTGACAAACCCCACCCGCGTTAGTCGCGCTAACTCGATTGGAGGTCGAACGGGTGTAATATTGACCTAAACACGTCACCATTGTTGATAGACATGGTGGAAGGCATTCAAACACAAACAAATAGTCTGCTTCGGTTGCGAGCGGTTTAGTAAACATGAACATATGTTAGCTACCTATTGATATATATATATATATATATATATATATATTGAATGTACTTAATCTGGCAAACATTATTATGAACTGAAACCTGTGAACTCACCAACCTAGTGTTGACACATTTTCTTACATGTTTTCTCAGGACGCTAAGGCACAGGTGCACAATTAGGACATGCATTGGAGTCCTTTTATCATTTCAAAAATTTAAACTATTTACCTGTTTTTCAATAACTTGACTTTGGGCGTGTTTGTTTTGCGCATTAAAAACTTTGTTTATCGCTTCCGCATTTACTCTGAACATTAATGGTTTTTTTTAAACTCATATAATGTCGTTTGACTTAACTAATGAGTGAGATCCTGGTTTGTCACACGCCTTGCGATAAAACTCTGTTAGTAGATTTTGGGGGTGTGACAGATTGTTATCAGAGCCATTAGTTATAGAGAAGTAGGAATTGTATACTAGACTATAACCACACACATGCATTAGTTACACGACACAGGCACTCAAACATGGAACTTATACCTTACGTTACAGGAAATGTCTACTCCACCTACATCACCAGTTTCCCAGGAACCTTATGTTCCTACTATACCTTTACAAGAGCCTAAGAGGCGTCGGCTGAGCCCGATATACGACACCATCGTGTACGATGAGCCATTTCATGTGCGTGTTGGAGGTAACGCGCAGGATTGGGAGTGGTATCCTAGCATGATCAGGAGTTGGGTCAGACATGAACATGTTCCACCTCCATACTTTGCATCCACTACTTCTACTATTCAAACTCTACCACCTTTGCCTTACCCACTTGAGCAGGCATTAGCTGCCTTTATAGCCACTATGGGCTGGGAGATCTGGAATATGCGTGATGCTACAGGGGAGATCACCGGCTTGTTAGAACGAGAGAGTCGGGCGAACGAGAAGATTGAAAAGATGACAGCAGAGTTAGTAGACACTGACCACTACCATGAGAATTTGGTGACCTCATTCCATGAGATGGGAGCTCGAGTGAATACACTAGAGATCAACCTCGAAGTAGCCCAGACCATGATTGAGCAATTAGAGGCACAACTTGAGGCTGCCATTGCGGCAGGAGATGCACAAGATGTTGAGTCTGAAGAAGAACCGGCTGAGGATGAGGATGACAGATCAGTTATTTCTTCAGCTAGCAGTCGCATATGACATCCTATCTTTACTTATTTCTTTTCTTTCTAAACGTAGATGGGCAGGGTTGTTCCCATCCAATAGATATTTCTGAATTTTGATGTTTTGGTTGATTTATTTTGTAGCCATTACAATTTATCTAATCAAGGATTATTATTGAAATATTAGATGTTGTGGTTTAGTTTTCATTTATTTACTCGTACTTGTATGATGATATATGCGATATATTTTCTCATTATTGTATTTGTGAATGTGAAGAATCATGTCTGGACGCGGTCGTGGTGGACATGGTAACATCAATATAACTACAGTTGAGCTCACAGCACTGAATAATGAACGTGTGGCAGAAGCTATAGCAGCAAGCCAAGCTGCACATAATGCTGCATGTAAATTCATTATCCGTTGACTCTAGCAAGTCAATTCGTCACTCCAAAATCGTTTCCAAACCTTATATCCACAATTGTGTACTGTTTTGAATCCACCTTCAAAACTTTCATGGACTGCAAGCCCCACACCTATAGTGGAGCCGAGGGAGCTGTCGGTTTGCTCCGCTGGTTTGAGAAAGGTGAATCAGTATTTGCTATGTGCAACTGCCCACACTCAAATCAGGTCAAATATGCCTCCGGTACTCTAGAGGGCCCTTCCCTCACTTGGTGGAACTCTTAAGTCCAGATATTGGGTCTGGACAAGGCTAACACCCTACCTTGGGAGGAATTCAAAACTATGTTGCGGGAGGAGTACTGTCCTCGAGATGAAATTCAGAAGTTGGAAGGAGAATTCTGGAACTTGAAGATGGAAGGTTCCGAGATTGAGCTCTATACTACTCGCTCGCATGAGTATGCAGTCATGTGTCCACATATGGTAACTCTAGCATACAAAAGAATCGAGAGGTACATCGATGGTCTGGTACCTCAAATTCAGAGTATGGTTACTTCTTCTAACCCTACCACCATTCAGCAAATCATCCGACTTACTCATAGGCTGACCGATCAGGCCGTAACTCAAGGTACCCTACAGTTTCCAAAAACTACCGACAGCAACAAATGTAAGTTTGATGGCAACACCAACGCCAAGATTTTTCAGTCTAACCCACCTCAACAACAGCAACACAGGTTTGAGCCTACCAAAACCTTTAACTAGTCAACCTCTTGAAGTCAGAACCAGGGTACTTATACTGGGAGGTATCCTGAGTGTAACAAGTGTGGTTTTCACCACAATGGACCATGTGATAAGCATCGTTGTCAACGGTGTGGTAAAATGGGCCACACTGCAAACGACTGTAGAGGTGAACTTCAACCTAAGCAACCATTTCAGCAACAAGGATCTACTAAGGGATGTTATGAATGTGGCAAGGAAGGACAATTCAGGAAAGATTGTCCTCAATTGAAGAAAAATGGAAATGGTAATGGAAACGGCAACAACCAGGGCAACGAAAACGGTAACAACAACAATGGTAACAACAATGGTAACAACAATGGGAATGGTGCGAAGGGGCTTGCCTTCATGATTGGTTCCGGGGAAGCAAGAAACGATCACAACGTGGTTACTGGTAAGTTTCTCCTAAACGACTGTTTTGCTTCTGTCCTTTTTGATACTGGTGCTGATAGGATTTCATATCTAAGAACCTTAGTAACCTGTTAAAAGAAACTCCGACCCTATTAGAAACTAAGTACACTATAGAGATAGCAGACGACCAGATAATCGAAGAAACTCACATTCTTAAAGGATGTAAACTAGGATTGGCTGGTCATAAGCTTGACATTGACATCATGCCAGTCACACTTGGTAGTTTCGGCATATTTGTCGGAATGGATTGGTTATCTAAAAATCAAGCCGAGATCATCTGTCAACATAAAATTATTCGCCTTCCTCTCCCTAGTAGAGAAGCCCTTTCTGTCCAAGGCGAAAAGAGTGGTATAGTCGTAGACATCATATCCTTCATGAAAGCACAAAAGTGTTTGCGTAAGGGTCATAATGCTATTCTGGTGATACGTTAATAATTATACATGTTTTTGTTACATGTTGTTCCCCGTTTTGGATACTTTTTGTTACAAATTCGTTTGAATAGATACTTATTTGGTTATTTATTGAATTTGTTGGTTTTGTTGGCTAATTGATGGAATTTGAATATAAACGAAGATTCGTGGAAAGTTTGGAGCGAAAAGTAAAGTCAACTTTTCTACATGGTTGTGTACGCCTCAATATGGTACACGACCGTGTATAACCTTATCCACAAACTTATCCTGGAGAAATCTCAAAAACCGGATTCTCATGATTTTACATGGCCGTGTACACCTGAATACGAGTACACGGCCGTGTACGAACCAAGACAGAAACAAAAAGCCATTTTCGGGTCATTTCACTGTGTGGGACGATTTTGGGAGAAAAACTCACTGTTCCAAGCAGCTCCATGGTCGATTTTGCCCAAGACTTCATAAAGGAAAAAGATTATCAACTCTAAAATTTACAACTCATTTTAGCTTTGATTTCGGTTTGGTACATCTTGAGTCTACTATGTTCCATCTCGTTTTTACAAGCTTATTGGGTGTTTTTGTAAGGATTATGAGCTAGACTCTTAAGTTCCCTTAGATTAGATGAATCCTATCTAAACATTGATGATGTACATGTTATTTTTGGTGATGATTATGTTGATGACTTTAACATGTTCATGAATCTTCTTCAAT
The DNA here is from genome assembly GCA_023525975.1 of Smallanthus sonchifolius. Taxonomy (NCBI): domain Eukaryota; kingdom Viridiplantae; phylum Streptophyta; class Magnoliopsida; order Asterales; family Asteraceae; genus Smallanthus; species Smallanthus sonchifolius. The sequence goes on along the minus strand of CM042033.1, from coordinate 52,653,877 downwards.
GAAATGTGTGTTTGTTTGATTTGATTATATGTTTGATCTCCTGTGTACCTTGAACATATTATGTTGGAAAACCGTATGTTTTAAGATATTTATTCATGGATATGTATATTTATATATGTGTGTTCATGGCATTTGACTAGGAATGGTGGATGGGGATTGGAACATATAGGATTGTTATTCAAATGTGCATCCTTGTGTATATGCTTGGAAAGGCCGTTACATTCGTTGTGAATTACTTATGTCATTGTGTACGTGTAATTATGGTTTACTAGCGTGAATTGTAGTTCATATATTCGTGGTATGATATTCATAAGTTGAAGAACTTCTTGATTATGTTTTCATTACGTGATTTGAGGTGGTTAATATGTGTTTATCGTATTAGCTTTCCAAAGAGTTATGGAACTAAGAGTCTTTAGCGGGATATTAGTTCATCTTTATATTCAACATAATGTTATCATTAGGTTTGCATAGAATGATTTTAGGTGGTTATTGTGTTAAGATCGCTTTAACTTTCCGACAAGTCATATGATTAGATAACCCTGATGGGAGTCTTTTCTATTTCCGTGTTACACGTGTATAAAATGATCTCATCATTAATTTTGTATGTTGTCATCGTTTGGCTAGGTGGATTCGAAGTCTAAGTGAATATTCTCTCTTGTTTGATTATCTTCCCCAACTTTTATCTTTCTTTAATTAGTTAAATTGTTAGTTATTTTAGTTTAAAAGTACAAAAATATCAAATCTTCTACTTTAATCGGCTAAACAGTGACAAAGGTTTAGTATTGGGAGACAAAGTGTCCACGGATCGATACTAGGTTCTTGCCTAAAACTGTACTACTTATGTGATAGGTGCACTTGCTTATTGTGTGTGTAGTTAGTCCTAAGTTGATAATCGTTTCTTATTTTAAAACACCGTTGTGTGGAAAATCTTTATTAAATTATATATACACTTTACGCACATCAAGTTTTTGGCGCCGTTGCCGGGGATACGGTGATTCTGAGAACGATCCGAGTCAATGCTTTAGCCATTTTGTATATAATCCATTTTTGTTTATATTTGCTTTTCTGTTTATTTTGAGTTTATTTTATCTCTTATTTTTATTTCATTTTTATTTGGTGCCTATGATCGTTTTGTTTGAGTGTTCTTTACAGTGATTTTCATGGATCGCGACTATGGGAGTTACAGTGGAGGATACCAGTTTGATCATGGGAATTACCATGAGGATGTGTGGTTCGAGATTTGTAGAGGACCCCGTTGTATATTGGATTGTTATCATTTTGCGGGGTATCCCACAGATTGTTATGAAGAACTATACTCCTATTCACGAACATTTGGGGAGACCATAATCCACACTATTCCATCTTGGGAGGATGAGTTTGGTGAGGAATTGGTGAGCATACCTTTTATGGAAGGAAATGGAAAATGGTTTGACCCGATTGGTGATCTTGATGAATTGGAAGCATTGTTGTTTGGAAAACCAACCGTGGTAATCAAGGAAGAACCGCACCAAGAAGAAGATGTGCAAACGGACGGGTTCACCAACGAACCAATGACCATGGTGATACCCGATCCTCCATTGTGCACCAAAGAGAGCCGACCCGTGGCAGACCATGATGATGATTCGTCACACGAGTCAAACAAACCGCGGGAGAAGGCAAATAACTTCACGGACCAACCGACTTGGAAGGCGCGGCATCGATTCATAAAGCACGGCAAGTCAACCTCATCTTGCCGGGATGATCGCCTCTTTTATTACGTCACTTACATCAGGTTTGGTCTGGGCAGATACAAGTGTTGGTGGCACGACCCGATTGCTTTGTCTTTGCATTTACCATTGGGTTTCTCACTAGCCAGTGGTAAATGCACTAAACCAAACGGGTCGGATGGGTTTTCAAATATCATAAGCCACCCGTTTGTTGATTTTTCCCATTACTTGCCCTAGATTCACGTGCATTAGGGCCGAGTCAAACTAATGACTCGTTAAATAAACGAGCGCTTCCGGGAGACAACCCGAGATTTTTGAAACACTTTGTGTTTATTTTTATTGCAACTTTGTATATATTTGCATGTTCTTACTTGGTCATTGTAAGAAATTGATGTTTGGTTGAGCGTGGTGATTTGAGGGAATTGTCTGACCGACATCCAGGTTAGTCATTCCTTTTCGTTTGTATGAAGTGTTGGGACGGTGGTGTTGAGCGATTTTTGAAATAAAATGTGTGAAACTAAATTTTTGTAACAAAATGAAAAAAAAAACTAATTAATTGAAATTTTATTAAAAAAAAAAAAAAAAAACCTCTGTTCGTTTGTGTAGAGTTAACAATTTGGTTGAAAATCTTGTACACAGCCTAGCACACTAATCCTTTTCCAAAACGTGTACGAACCCTAAAAAAAGGGGGAAATGTAAACCCTTGTTGTTCAAGTGCGCTGCTCATATTCCACCCCCAAAACCTTCTGTTCACCGACTACTTGCAAAACGGATGTGATTTTGGCCAAGTTATCCTCGTTTCTCTTCGATTTCTAGCAATCCAGGTAAGAATCTTGACTTCATTTACATCTTTGTTTCTGATACTCGCCAAACTCCACATTTTTTTTTACATGAACCGCAACTTCAAACACTGTTGTTGCGATTTAAAGTCGGTTATGGTTTTGAAATGTGCTCGATTTTGGTCCAAGTATATCATTTTGTTACCGATTATGGTTAGTTTTCACTGAAATAAACTAGGTTTAACATCTAATTTCGGTTCGTTGATGCCATTGTGTCGATGTGATTCGTACTGCTTTCTGGAGTCATAGTATTAATGTAGGTTTTAGGTTAGATTTTGAGTTTGGATTTTGAACGAAATGGGTTCTATGGTTTCTATTCTTCACTGTCTTGACTGTTTTTGGGATTATGGATAGTTTCACCATCTTGTTGGGTGATATGTAGAAAAAACTGAATATGTTTCAGTCTATGTTAGTTCTTCATCTGGTTTTTGGCCATTCGAACAACAGTTTGCTGAATTTTGCTTCATATATTGTTTGTTAGAATCCTTGTTTTTGATGCAATTTTTGTGTTTTCGTGTGGATATTTGTTGACATGGAATTGCATTTTGGGGGTTTAAATCGAAAGAAACTTGAGAAAAAAAAACTGATTGCACCTTGTTTTAGGGATGTTTTCTTGTTTTCTTGTCAACTGTAGATGTATTTCATGTTTTAGTTACTGATTTCCATGGTGAAACTTGGTTGTAGATGGTTGGATTTGCTTAAAGACGAGGTCTGTGATTTTTATTCTTCAGGACCATACAAGAGTTATGTTTTTGGGTTTACACACCCGTGTTCGTTAGGCTTTATACACGGCCACATGGGTGGTGTTTTTGGGTTTTAAACGACTATGTTTAGTATTTAATAAATTTATGGTTTATCTAAAAATGAAAGAAAAAAAAAAGTAAAAAAAAAAAAATCGTTTTTGGTTGTCGTTTAGTCATGTCAACCCCGTTTTGTACACATATTTCAATTTTGAGCAAATTCCAACCGTTTGTAATCAGTTTCTCATTTCTTTAATTAGGAATAATATAAGTTTTTTTTCTTCATATCTGACTTGTAATTCTTCATCTTGCAGCCATGGCATCTTCATCCCGTGGAGCATCATCATCTCGGCCGTCACGCAAGCGACGAGCCCTCGGTTCACCCCGCCAGCCACCCAGTCAGTCACCCCGTTGTTGGCCATCTCACCGTGCCCTCACCATCAGTAGCCAGCAGCCACGAGCAGATTCGTAGGCCTACTCTGACGGCCGATCTGCATCTTTTGGTTTTTTAGTGTCTTGAGTTGTACCTTTTGTTGTATATATTGTACAAACTCTAGAACACTTTGTATTGTGTATTTTGTAGTTGTTTGGTTGTTTACTTTATTTACCGCTTTATCTTATTTTATTTGTATTTGATACTCATTTTTGGTCTTGGAGTTTGATAGATATCTTCACGTGTGGTTGCACGAGGAATGCGAGCGACATCATGCACTTGTTTGGAATTTTGTTGCGCATTTCACCATCGATTAGCTAGGGGAGTTTTTCTGTTCCTTTTTCTTGCCTTTACATTTCTTGTACATTGGGGGCAATGTATGGTTTAAGTGTGGGGATGAGTATTAAAGGGTTTAAAAAACTCCCATTTTTGAAGAAACCACTCTCATTGTACATGAAAACGTTCCATTTTTGGCTTAATATTTTAAATAAAATCCATCCATTGGCTTATATATTAGATCTTTAAGCATGATCGTGTTTTTATATTCACATACTTTAGAGAAACCATCGAGTGTTTTAATAAATTGTCATGAAATATCTATTAGCGTAGCAAGTTCTATAAACGACCTTTATGCATGCTTCCGCACTTACCCATTTTCATCCGTTTCCGTGAGCGTTTTTGTAGCCTTTTCGTGCAGTTTGTTTGCTTTATTACTGCTTGCTCGCATTTTTGAGGATTTTTTTTAGTGTGCCAAATGTTGCATACATATTAGAACTTGTTTAGGACATACATTTCAAGATCATGAACGGAGTTTATGTATGAAAATGATAGAGGCATTAGGATAAACCACTTTGTGTTAGCCTTTTTCATTTCTTTTACCCTACCCACATCATTACCACTAGTCGCCACGTTGAGCCTTATTCCCGTTTTGTGTTATAACCCACATTTTAAACCCACTTAGCCAAATTAGCCTTTTATTTTTAAACCTTTGTGTTAAAATTCCGGTTTATGTTGGTTGTCTAATTTATGCTTTCTAGTTAACTTGTTTAGAACCTAGGTTGTTTCATTTGACGTTCGTTGCGCTTTATAAAATTATATATGGTTATGAAAAAAAAAATCAAAAAAAAAAAAATCTGAAAATTAAACTATTGTAGTATTGAATTGAAAAATCATTATCTTAGCTCGTTATTAGTTATGTTTAAGTTTGTTTATTTTTCCTTATGTTCGTTGTAGTTGTTCACATTTAGCTTCTAACTATTCCGGATTTTAGCCATTTAGCCACCTTTATATCCTAAATTCCACACCCTTAGCCCAAGCCACGTTACAACCCATCAAAGTTCTCTTGATTTATGCATTTTCTCATGTTAATTGGTGGAGATTTGATTCCTTTACAAGTTTATGATTATGTTGTTTCATTTCTTGGCATCGAGTGATTCCTTTATATACATGTACATATATATAACCGAGTGTGAGTGAATCATTGCGAGTAGTGCAATCTTGTGCATAATAATAGTTTACAAACTTGTTACGCGTATTTATATCTGCATGCTTGTTTTGGGAAATTAAAGAGAAGTTTTTCTACTCGTTTGGTTTTCTTCTTATGAATGTTGAACTTCTTGAAAACTGTTTATGCCCTTAGATCTTTAATTTGCCATGGACTTTCTTTTCTCCTTTTCTTGAAGCCATTTGGATTTTTGGTTAGATTGTGCATGAGTGTTTGCTTGAGTACAAGCAAAGTTCAAGTGTGGGGATGTTTGATATGTTAATAATTATACATGTTTTTGTTACATGTTGTCCCCTGTTTTGGATACTTTTTGTTACAAATTCGTTTGAATAGATACTTATTTGGTTATTTATTGAATTTGTAGGTTTTGTTGGCTAATTAATGGAATTTGAAGATAAACGAAGATTCGTGGAAAGTTTGGAGTGAAAAGTCAACGTCAACTTTTCTACATGGTCGTGTACGCCTCAATATGGTACAAGGCCGTGTATAACCTTATCCACAAACTTATCCTTGCGAAATCTCAAAAGCCGGATTCTCAGGATTTTACATGGCTGTGTACACCTGAATACGAGTACACGGCCGTGTACGAACCAAGATAGAAACAAAAAGCCATTTTCGGGTCATTTCATAGCGTGGGACGATTTTGGGAGAAAAACCCACTGTTCCAAGCAGCTCCAAGGTCGATTTTGCCTAAGACTTCATAAAGGAAGAAGATTATCAACTCCAAAGGAAGATCTAACCATTTACAACTCATTTTAGCTTTGATTTCGGTTTGGTACATCTTGAGTCTACTATGTTCCATCTCGTTTTTACAAGCTTGTTGGGTGTTTTTGTAAGGATTATGAGCTAAACTGTTTAGTTCCCTTAGATTAGATGAATCCTAGCTAAACATTGATGATGTACATGTTATTTTTGGTGATGATTATATTGATGACTTTGACATGTTCATGAATCTTTTTCAATGATAATGTGTGTTTGTTTGATTTGATTATATGTTTGATCTCATGTGTATCTTGAACATATTATGTTAGAAAATCGTATGTTTTAAAATATTTATTCATGGATATGTATATTTATATATGTGTGTTTATGGCATTTGACTAGGAATGGTGGATGGGGATTGGAACATATAGGATTGTTATTCAAATGTGCATCCTTGTGTATATGCTTGGAAATGCCGTTACATTCGTTGTGAATTACTTATGTCATTGTGTACGTGTAATTATGGTTTACTAGCGTGAATTGTAGTTCATATATTCGTGGTATGATATTCACAAGTTGAAGAACTTCTTGATTATGTTTTCATTACGTGATTTGAGGTGGTTAAAATGTGTTTATCGTATTAGCTTTGCAAGGAGTTATGGAACTAAGAGTTTTTAGCGGGATATTAGTTCATCTTTATATTCAACATAATGTTATCATTAGGTTTGCATAGAATGATTTTGGGTGGTTATTGTGTTAACATCGCTTTAACTTTCCGACAAGTCATATGATTAGATAACCCTGATGTGAGTCTTTTCTATTTCCGTGTTACACGTGTATAAAATGATCTCATCATTAATTTTGTATGTTGTCATTGTTTGGCTAGGTGGATTCAAAGTCTAAGTGAATATTCTCTCTTGTTTGATTATCTTCCCCAACTTTTATCTTTCTTTAATTAGTTAAATTGTTAGTTAATTTAGTTTAAAAGTACAAAAATATCAAATCTTCTACTTTAATCGGCTAGACAGTGACAAAGGTTTAGTATTGGGAGACACAGTGTCCACGGATCGATACTCGGTTCTTGCCTAAAACGGTACTACTTATGCGATAGGTGAACTTGCCTATTGTGTGTGTAGTTAGTCCTAAGCTGATAATCATTTCTTATTTTAAAACAGCGTTATGTAGAGAATCTTTATTAAATTATGATAATCATTTCGCCATAGTTTTCATTGATGATATCCTCATCTATTCTAAGAACAAGGAAGAGCACGAGGAGTACCTACGTTTAATCCTGGAACTGCTGAAACAAGAGCAATTATATGCCAAATTTTCCAAATGAGAATTTTGGATTCGCGAAGTTCAATTTCTAGGACATGTAGTCAACGAGAAAGGAATACATGTCGATCCAACCAAAGTAGAAGCCATCAAGAATTGGGCGGCACCAACGACTCCAACAGAGATGAGACAATTTCTGGGATTGGCTGGCTACTACCGTTGATTCATTGAGGGATTCTCGAAGATTGCTCAACCTCTCACTGCCCTAACCCAAAAGGGTAAACCCTATAACTGGAACGAAACCCAGGAATCAGCATTTCAACTGCTAAAGAAGAAACTCTGTAGTGCACCCATCCTATCTCTTCCAAAAGGAACAAATGACTTTGTAGTTATTACGATGCCTCCATTCAGGGTCTCGGTTGTGTGCTGATGCAACACGAGAAGGTTATCGCATATGCTTCCCGTCAGCTAATAATTCATGAGAAGAACTACATGACCCATGACTTGGAATTGGGAGCCGTAATGTTTGCACTGAAGATCTGGAGACATTACTTGTACGCTACCAAGTGCACCATCTACACCGATCACAAGAGTCTTCATCACTTCTTCGAACAGAAAGAGTTGAACATGCGATAGCGTCATTGGATCGAACTCTTGAATGACTATGATTGTGGTATTAAGTATCATCCGGGCAAAGCTAACGTGGTAGCCAATGCCCTAAGCAAGAAAGAAACTAAACCTAGACGAGTCCGAGCATTACAACTCACTATCCACCCTGGACTACCTGATCAAATCCGTAGTGCTCAACTCGAAGCCCTGAAAGAGGAAAACCTACCGTTAGAAGCCACGCGTGGTATGGAGAAACAACTGGAGGTTAAATCAGACGGCATTCGCTGTCACACCCCAATCGACGGCGGAAACGTCGGGGCAGGACATGTAGACTGTTCATGAACTCAAGGTCGACTAAATTGTAATATATTAAATCCATTTCCATTCAAACAAACATGAATCAATTCCAAAGTAAATAAATGAAATACAAATTGTTTTTTAATTAAAATTAACTAAGTCCAAAGCCTATGTGTATCATGTCTTGATCAAACTCATATGATAGCACCTGAAACATGAATAAAATAAGGTCAACTAAAAAGTTGGTGAGCATACACAGGTTTGTACATAGATAGCGTATAGATTGTGAATAAACAAATCCTTACATAACATGATAAAATAAGGCATTTATGGAGAGTAGCCATTGTGTAACCAAAGTACAATCAAACCTTTGTAACTAGCATGCAAAATTGTGTTGTCGGTAACAATCACCCCAATCTGGGTGGGTTTGTCAGACTCCATAGATCTATCATTGTTTACCGTCGGCTTGAATAGTTAATGATTGCACATAAATTGCACACAAAAGTTAGCACAACTAGCACTCAGGCATAAAGCTCAAATTGCACACATGAATGTAAAGAGGATTTGTATTTGTGTAGTTTGTGTAAATGTAAGCAATAGTTTGTATAGTGTTCATGTTCCACCCCAAAAAGTGTAAAAGAGCAAAAGGGGCTATGTAATACTCACATGATTCGAAGGCGTAGCTAACACGAGAGACTAGGTAGTATCGTGATCCTTGTAACGCACAACGTTAACCTAAAGTGTATCACGTGTGAACATGAGTTAATAAAATGTCTAACTCAATGTCTAGGGTTTCAATGGATATGAGTATAAGGAATTTTATAATGAGTTCGTGACGAATTATGAAAAAGGGTTGTGTAGGTGTTGAATAAAATGAAAACAATTTGAAATGAAAAGTTTAAAATGTTTTTAAATTAGGGTTTGGATTTGAATAATTAAATCAAATAGTTATTATTTAATTATTCTAGTTACAAAATAATGTAATTATTCAGTTTATTTAAATGTGGCCTAAATAACCAATTTTGTTTAAATATAAATTAAATAAATAATTATTACTTTATTTATTTATTTATAAAGGTATGTAACTTATTCATTTAGTTATAAAAATATAGTGGGTGTATTATATTAAATATAAATTTAATAAATAATCTTTATGCTATTTTTATAAAGATGAGTAAATAAGTTGTGTAACTAATATTTATGTGTAGATTTTAAAATATAAACTTAATTTTGTGGGTTATAATAAATAACTTCTATTTATTTAGAACTAAGAATTTGGTCTCTTTTAAATAAAGTTAATATAAATTTTTATAAAATCAATTGTTTTTATTTGAAAATTCATTTGAAGTGCTTATTGTTTTTAAAATATAAAATTTAGTATTCTGTCAAGATTTTCTCATGCACACGACCGTGCTTGGGACAAGGCACGATCGTGCTAGGACCACGGACGCGACCGTGCTAGTCAGGGCGCGACCGTGTTGATCAAACAGAAGACACAACTAAGTTGTTCACTAGGCACGACCGTGTCTAGGGTTCTGAGGAACGACCAAGTCTAGCCAAGGGGCACGACCGGGTCTGAGTGCGTGAGGCAAGACCAAGTCTAGCCAAGGGGCACGACCGTGTCTCATGAAGCACGACCGCGCTAAATGGTTGGCGCGACCGTGTCTGTTCCAAAACATGAACGAATTGACTATTTCTTATGATAACAGTGTTAGAAATCATAGGGCTTTCTCGCATTAGGTTATTACGAGTCTTTTTGTATAGATTAATTATATTTAAAACATGTCCAGAACCGGATTCGATTTAACCATTTTTGAATGAAACATAGATTCGGGTTCGTGTTAATTTCCATATTGTAAGCCCCAAATGAGTTGGGGGTTTTGATCTATAGACTAATTCGAATGTGTATGAGGTTTCAATTACCAAAATAGATGACGGATTGATAGTGCTCGACTGTGAGGTGTTCCGGCTTGAATTCCGGCGACTCCGACTTCGTCTCCGGACAAAATGGAATACGCGAGGGCTTAACAGAGGTTCGTACGAGGTGTGAGAGTAGTTTATTTGCGCAGAAACAATTCCAAATGGTCGGATTCGAGTGGTATGATAATGAGGTCGGCGGTTTTGAAATGAATACCCATAATAGAGTTTATTTGTTGTAAATACGATGATTAAAAGACTTAATTGTGTTTGTTAATAGTAGGGACGAGTGGAACGGTTACGAATTCGAACGTCACTGTGATTAAAGACTATATTTACGTTTTAACTGACAAGAGGCGCGACCGTGCCCATAAGAGGTGCGACCGTGCCAAAACAAGGCACGACCGTGCCGATTAGGGTTTCTGGTTATTTACAAAATCAGCCCTTGCAACTTCTGCTTTGATAGAATTTGCTTGGTTAGGATTTAACAGAACACCTAATGGGATTACTAACTGAGTTAACTCTAGGAGGTGTTACCACGTGATTATGAGTTCTAAAACTTTAAATTAAAATACGTTCAGCTAACAATTAATGAGGCATAGGTTTGAACAAGTATAGGATTTAATGTAGTGTTGTTATTTTATTAAGTAAAATAAATTAAAATAGGGTCGAAAAATCAGAGATGTTACAGTCTCCCCATGTTAAGGGAATTTCGTCCCGAAATTTAACTAATGGGGGCTATTAAATCAGGCAAGAGGTGAGAGATTTGAATTTTTAATACATTACGACGGTTGGTTTGAGGAGTATATCTGGTGACAGGATACGGATTTTGATATATATGGTCGGATATGAATGATGATAATGAATTGAAGGAGAGAATTGTTGAATGATATTTTGGATCCCTAAGATAAAATGTGTTATTTGAAATGGAATTTATGGGAATTGGATGTTCAGGTGTTGTTTAAGGTGTAGCCTAATATGTTTAAGAGTTGTCAGTATTTCACAATTATTGATCTAGGTCAAAACTTCACGTGACACGAACAATGCTACCTCTAAAATATGACAGGACACTTATATATAGGAAGTACCATCGGCGTATCCACCATGCCCTAGTCATATCACATTAGTTTTTTTTACATACCATGATAAGTTTTGGGTCACAATACACGACAAAATTTCACTATGCTTTCCATGCGTTGATTTTCATAATTCCGTGTGCACCCGTAATTACTCAAATCATCGCATGGTCCGTATAGATCTTTCCGTTCTATGCGGGTCAAGGGGGGCATAACTTTTACTCCGTTCATGTCCATTGTTTTCACATAAAAGTCGCTAGGAAGTAACTATGTCCTTAATTAGGTTAGTTCACAACTAAAGAGTAGTATAACTTAAAGTTTCTTAGTTTGCTCGTGTTTGAACAAGAATACGTCGAACCCCGAGTCGTTTCAATGTATTATGGTCTTCAACTTTGGTGAACAAAAGTGCATGACCATGTCTTGTGTATAATGAAATCAATCAATTGCAATAATAGTAAGCAAATTTTGTTTCATGTATAAAGTAAACACACAAGTTTCATGTATGATCTAGTGTCACATAGCTCGTAATCAAATAGGTCTCAAGTGTAACGTGAACAATTTAGCGTCATATATTTTGTAAATCATTAAGCTCCCATGTGGAATGTAAACAACATAGTATCATATGTATTGTAGAAAATGAAGTTCATGTATGGTGTCGACAACTTAATGTCATGTATTTTGTAAATCAATAAGCTCTCATGCGATATGTAAACAACATAGTATCATGTGTATTGTAGGAAATGAAGTTCATGTATGGTGTTGGCAACTTAGCATCATGTATTTTGTAAATCAATAAGATCTCATGTGGTATGTAAACAACATAGTATCATGTGTATTGTAGGAAATGAAGTTCATGTATGGTGTTGGCAACTTAGCATCATGTATTTTGTAAATTAATAAGCTCTCATGTGGTATGTAAACAACATAGTATCATGTGTATTGTAGGAAATGAAGTTCATGTATGGTTTTGGCAACTTAGCATCATGTATTTTGTAAATCAATATCTTTCATGCATAATATAAACAATTTAGTATCATGTATATTGCATAATGTGCATAATTTAGTATAATGTACCTTGTAACCAAATGGGTTTCATGTTTAATGTGATCAATCTAGGATTATGTACCAATCAAACAATTTTTATGCATCATGTATATTGCAATCAACTAAGTTTCGTGTATTATGTGCTCAATCCAGTAGCATGTGTATTGCAAATAAACATGTTCCGTGTGTTATGTAATCAATCTAGTAAATTGTGATTTGTAGACAAACTAGTTTCATGTATTATGTAATTTGTGTAGCATTGGATATATTGAGAATAATTGAGTTTCATGTACCATGTGGTTGCGTTGGTTTTATTGTGAACGTGCATACGTAAGTTATTGATCTTCGTGTGTGATGTATACTAACGGGTTTTGTATGTGATCGAGTGTTGCGTACAAGCGTGTTGTTTGGCGTTCCTGTATAGTGTGGTAGTTAGGTTCTAGCTCTTAAATCTCATTGAGGTTGATGGGGAGGGTTAACGTCTACGCGGTATGGATCGTCTCTTGAAGCGACAAGCGAAAGGTAGCGAGGAGGTTCTGAAAACATTCGGGGAAATGTGTTTACAAATACTGATCTTTGTTTGAAAATAGAAAGTGGTAAATTGTTCTTGGTTGTAGATATATAAAGTAGTGAAACCATTGAGTCACATAATTTAAATAAATAGACAATTTATGGGAAAAATCTTTTAATTTAAATTTTCAGCTATTAATAAGAGAATATTTTTAAGCGGAATTATTGGCTAAACAAGTAGTCGTATACTAATTTAACCAGGGTTTAGAAATATTTATTTTAATGAGGAAAATCATAATTATTTATCAATTCGAAATAATATTTTTATAAAATAGATTGTATTAAGTTTCCTTATCAGGTGAAAAGTTTTATAGAAAATTTATGTTTTTGATACTATCTAAAAGTTTGATAAACATTTCGTTCGAACAAGATAACGATGTTTGTTCAAATCTAATAGGATGGGTTGTTTACGAAGGAGATTGTTAGTAGTGTACTAAATCGTATTGAATGAAGAAGGTGATACTTGGAAAGTTTTAATGAAGATATGTTGGGTGTGATTTACACTCAACGGGTCAAATCAATGAATAATAACTCTAGAGTTGAAATATATAAAATTGACTAAATGCTGAAATTTTAAACATTACTCAAAACATAGGGAAATGGTTCTCAAATCGAAAATTTAAAAACAATAATTAGAAATTTCTCCTAACGTCTCTGGTAGCTTTCCACTAGGACGAAGATAATCGCCAAGATGAGCACCGCTATGGTCACTCGGGTAGTCGACCTGGCTTCAGCTCTAGCTGTCTCCGTGTGATGCTCCAGTATTTCTTTTTCGAGGATGGAGATTAACTCCTTTTGGTACTCTAATTGGTTTGCTAGGCTATCCATTCTTTGTCCTTGTAAGTCGAGCATTACCCCCTGCTCTATCATTTGTCTCTCTAATTTTAAGGTTCTTACATATTGGTGAAAGTCATTGGTTGGAATTCCCATAACACCAGTGGGTGCCATGGTATGCCTTACCCAAGGGTTGGGAAGGTACGGGTCGGGCATTAGATATGGGTCTCTTAGTTGGGGTGGTAACTGATTGTGGAGATGGGGTGTCTGATACGGGTTCCTGGGTGCGGGTGATCCAGATGTTCGAAGTCTTGGGCAGGTGTTCCTAATCCAATCTGCCATTACATCGAACCTTGGTCTAGTAGCTGGGGGTGTTGGTGACTGATGCACGGGTGTCCCGATGTCTTCTTCCCAATCAGACTCTTCTGCGGGACGGTATACCGGGGAGGAAGGAGAGTAGGAGTCCATGTCTAGTAAAAAACAATGAAAATGTTGTAAGTGATAATAAACTATTGAGTGTTAAATATAGGAGTTCTCATAGGTTTAGAGTTTAACTAGTCATAACACCGAGCTTTCATAATAGTATTTTAGAAATACATTTGACCTATAAGCAATGCATCCTTGAGGAGGATTCGCAGGAAAGAGGGGTGGGTCACTAGGACACACTTAAGTACCCTATCTTTCCTTAGCCAGAATCTCTCATGGGCCTACACACTCTTCCAGCCATCATGTATTAATAACACTATTGTTGGGCTCATGGTCATGATGAGAATTGTTGTGGACTAGGCTGTGAGGCCCGAAAGTGAGGCTTATATGTCGTAGTAGGCTTCTTCTTCTTGGAGGGTAAGTGGGCTTCTAGTTTATTATTAATGGGCTTTAGGCCCAATAGTTTAGAGTTAGATCACAAGAGGTGGTGACATTATATGTGTGAGTTTAAGGGTGCATGAAGAACTAAGTGTGTATGAGTGTGCGTGGAAACTTAGGATAGCACTTTAAATAAATCAAATAGGTAGCAATGAATAGGGGACACAAGTTGGCAGGTAATGTGACACATAGATTATTATGTATTGTATCATATGATGTAATTATATAGTATAACATGTAAAAATATTCACATATGAAATAATCATGTAGCATGTAGTAGCATGACATAGTATGGGTGTCCTAAGGTTATAGTCCAGGTCAAGAGTGTTTAATAACCTAATTCCCTATAACCAAGGCTCTGATACCAATCTGTCACACCCCAACCGACGGCGGAAATGTCGGGGCGGGACATGTAGACTGTTCATGAGCTCAAGGTCGACTAAATTGTAATATATTAAATCCATTTCCATTCAAACAAACATGAATCAATTCCAAAGTAAATAAATGAAATACAAATTGTTTTTTAATTAAAATTAACTAAGTCCAAAGCCTATGTGTATCATGTCTTGATCAAACTCATATGATAGCACCTGAAACATGAATAAAATAAGGTCAACTAAAAAGTTGGTGAGCATACACAGGTTTGTACGTAGATAGCGTATAGATTGTGAATAAACAAATCCTTACATAACATGATCAAATAAGGCATTTATGGAGAGTAGCCATTGTGTAACCAAAGTACAATCAAACCTTTGTAACTAGCATGCAAAATTGTGTTGTCGGTAACAATCACCCCAATATGGGTGGGTTTGTCAGACTCCATAGATCTATCATTGTTTACCGTCGGCTTGAATAGTTAATGATTGCACATAAATTGCACACAAAAGTTAGCACAACTAGCACTCAGGCATAAAGCTCAAATTGCACACATGAATGTAAAGAGGATTTGTATTTGTGTAGTTTGTGTAAATGTAAGCAATAGTTTGTATAGTGTTCATGTTCCACCCCAAAAAGTGTAAAAGAGCAAAAGGGGCTATGTAATACTCACATGATTCGAAGGCGTAGCTAACACGAGAGACTAGGTAGTATCGTGATCCTTGTAACGCACAACGTTAACCTAAAGTGTATCACGTGTGAACATGAGTTAATAAAATGTCTAACTCAATGTCTAGGGTTTCAATGGATATGAGTATAAGGAATTTTATAGTGAGTTCGTGACGAATTATGAAAAAGGGTTGTGTAGGTGTTGAATAAAATGAAAACAATTTGAAATGAAAAGTTTAAAATGTTTTTAAATTAGGGTTTGGATTTGAATAATTAAATCAAATAGTTACTATTTAATTATTCTAGTTACAAAATAATGTAATTATTCAGTTTATTTAAGTGTGGCCTAAATAACCAATTTTGTTTAAATATAAATTAAATAAATAATTATTACTTTATTTATTTATTTATAAAGGTATGTAACTTATTCATTTAGTTATAAAAATATAGTGGGTGTATTATATTAAATATAAATTTAATAAATAATCTTTATGCTATTTTTATAAAGATGAGTAAATAAGTTGTGTAACTAATATTTATGTGTAGATTTTAAAATATAAACTTAATTTTGTGGGTTATAATAAATAACTTCTATTTATTTAGAACTAAGAATTTGGTCTCTTTTAAATAAAGTTAATATAAATTTTTATAAAATCAATTGTTTTTATTTGAAAATTCATTTGAAGTGCTTATTGTTTTTAAAATATAAAATTTAGTATTCTGTCAAGATTTTCTCATGCACACGACCGTGCTTGGGACAAGGCACGATCGTGCTAGGACCACGGACGCGACCGTGCTAGTCAGGGCGCGACCGTGTTGATCAAACAGAAGACATAACTAAGCTGTTCACTAGGCACGACCGTGTCTGGGCCAGGCACGACCGTGTCTAGGGTTCTGACGCACGACCAAGTCTAGCCAAGGGGCACGATCGGGTTTGAGTGCGTGAGGCACGACCGCGCTAAATGGTTGGCGCGACCGTGTCTTTTCCAAAACAGAAACGAATTGACTATTTCTTATGATAACAGTGTTAGAAATCATAGGGCTTTCACCCATTAGGTTATTACGAGTCTTTTTGTATAGATTAATTATATTTAAAACATGTCCAGAACCAGATTCGATTAAACCATTGTAGAAGCATGTTTTGTAACTATAGATTAAATTCTATGTATCGGTGTACGTGGCTAGTACGTAGGAGGGTGTTCCTGAGTACTTAGCCCGCACACCAGTTTGGTCCTGCGTACTTAGTAAGTACGCAAGGCTTTTGCCTTACGTATTTGTCAAGTACGCATGACCAAACCATGCGTACTTAGTAAGTACGCAAGGCTTTTGCCTTGCGTACTTGTCAAGTACGCAGGTAGTGTTCCTTCCCCTGGACCGTGAGCTTAGATGAGAGATGTGTGTTCCTTCGGTATGTAGTCTGTAATACGGGATGACTTCTTTGTTATGGATTACGTGTCATTTCATTATCTGTTGTCTTTGTTCTTGTTTATCTGATTCGTTCTCTTTGTTCCCACACAAATCACAGAACAGATCGTGTTATTTCCGCTGCGCGACGAGGCTTCCGGGACCTACAACCATTTTTAAATGAAACATAGATTCGGGTTCGTGTTAATTTCCATATTGTAAGCCCCAATTGAGTTAGGGCTTTTGATCTATAGACTAATTCGAATGTGTATGAGGTTTCAATTACCAGAATAGATGACGAATTGATAGTGCTCGACTGTGATGTGTTCCGGCTTGAATTCCGGCGACTCCGACTTCGTCTCCGGACAAAATGGAATACGCGAGGGCTTGACAGAGGTTCGTACGAGGTGTGAGAGTAGTTTGTTTGCGCAGAAACAATTCCAAATGGTCGGATTCGAGTGGTATGATAATGAGGTCGGCGATTTTGAAATGAATACCCATAATAGAGTTTATTTGTTGTAAATACAATGATTAAAAGACTTAATTGTTTTTGTTAATAGTAGGGACGAGTGGAACGGTTACGAATTCGAACGTCACTGTGATTAAAGACTGTATTTACGTTTTAACTGACGAGAGGCGCGACCGTGCCCATAAGAGGCGCGACCGTGCCAAAACCAGGCGCGACCGTGCCTATTAGGGTTTCTGGTTATTTTCAAAATCAGCCCTTGCAACTTCAGCTTTGACAGAATTAGCTTGGTTAGGATTTAACAGAACACCTAATGGGATTAGTAACTGAGTTAACTCTAGGAGGTGTTACCACGTGATTATGAGTTCTAAAACTTTAAATTAATATACGTTCAGCTAACAATTAATGAGGCATAGGTTTGAACAAGTATAGGATTTAATGTAGTGTTGTTATTTTATTAAGTAAAATAAATTAAAATAGGGTCGAAAAATCAAAGATGTTACATTCGCTACTTTGCAGAGCGAATATGGGTTCCGGTGTACGGGAACTTAAGGGTACTTGTAATGGATGAATCTCACAAGTATCCTAGTTTCGATAAAATGTATCATGACCTGAAGGTTCTATATTGGTGGCCGAACATGAAGGCTGATATAGCCACCTATATGAGCAAATGCATGACCTGCTCTTAGACCAAGGTTGCATACCAAAAACCTTCTGGTTAGCTTCAACAACCGGAAATCCCGATGTGGAAATGGGAGCAGATTTCCATGGACTTTATCACTAAACTACCTCGAACTCCTAGCGGATGCGACGTCATCTGGGTGATCGTAGACCGTTGACCAAATCCGCTCACTTTCTAGCAATTAAAGAGACTGATAAGATGGAAAAGCTAACTCGTATCTATCTGAAGGAAGTAGTCTCTCGGCATGAAGTGCCAAATTCTATCATTTCTGATCGAGACGCTCGACTTACCTCACGTTTCTGGCAATCATTACAAAAAGCTCTAGGCACGCACCTGGATATGAGTACAACATACCATCCTCAAACAGATGGCTAGACTGAACGTACTATTCAAACCCTACAAGCTTTTGTGGTTGATTTCGGTAACAGTTGGGAAACTCATTTTCCTTTAGTGGAGTTCTCCTACAATAACAGTTATCACACTAGAATCAAAGCAGTACCTTTCGAGGCATTATACAGACGGAAATGCTGATCACCTATTTGTTGGGTTGAAGTTGGGGATAGCCAACTTACGGGTCCAGAACTCGTGCACGAAACTTCAGAGAAAATAATACAAATTCAAAATCGTATGGCTGCACCCCGTGACCGTCAAAAGAGTTATGCTGATAAGCGTCGAAAACCGTTGGAATTTTAAGTAGGCGACATGGTCCTATTAAAAGTCTCACCGTGGAAAGGTGCAATTCGTTTTGGGAAACGAGGCAAGCTAAATCGTCGTTATGTTGGACCGTTCAAGATAGTGAAGAGAATTGGTCTAATAGCGTACCAACTGGGCCTACCTGAAGGACTTAGTGGTATGCACAACGTCTTTCACGTCTCAAACTTAAAGAAATGTCTAGCAGACGAAACACTCATGGTTCCACTTGAGGAACTAGAAATCGACAAACAATTACGCTTCATTGAAGAACCGGTCGAAATCATGGATAGGGAAGTCAAAACGCTCAAACATAGTAAGATCCCTATTGTCAGAGTTCGTTGGAACTCGAAACACGGACCAGAATTCACATAGGAGCGCAAGGATCAGATGATGCGCAAGTATCCTCATCTTTTCAAGCAATCCACGTCAAACATATAAGGTACTATTTAATTTCCGGGACGAAAATTCTTTCAACTAGGGGTTGATGTGACATCCGGAAATTTTATTTATTTATTTATTATTTTAATTTTCAGGACGAAAATTCTTTCAACTATGGGATTATGTGACACCCGACATATCCCAGTTAACCCCGTTAACTCTATTACAAACCACAGGGACTAAACTGGTCATAATTCAAACTCTAATACACTTAAACTACAAAGACTAGTTGTGAAATTAACTCAAACTCAATTCTGTTGACTTTATAGAGTCAAAATTGAGTGAAATTGTTTTTGTTGACTTTTAAAACTCAAACCCTCTTGTTCTTGATCCAAATTCGTGACCATAACCTCCTAACCGTTTGAATTCCCGTATGTAACTCATAGCATTGATGATCTCGACTTCTTACTAATCATTTCCATACGTTATAGTGCGTTAATGATTGCGAATTAAGACCCCAAACCGTAATCGTCGACCCCACCAATCCTCTCTTCATTCTGTAATTGAACACCTGCGCACCTCATCCACACTTTTTTGAACCTGTTGCCCCATTCAATTTGACCGGAGACGAAGCCTGAGTCGCCGGAGACCAAGCCACGCAAGTCGGAACTCGTTTTAATCGAACACCATCAATCCGTTATCAATCGAGGAAATCAAACACTTCCTCAGTTTCGCCTTCATACATAGATCAAAAGCCCTATGATAATTCGGACTTATAACATCGAATTGGTGATGAACCGATTCTAGGGTTCATCACATTTCAGGTTTAATCGAACTACACCCTAGGCCCGATCTCAATCCAATTGATTTACACAGTTAGATTCGCAATCTACTGTTTAACAAAAGCCCCATGAATCCAACTGTTAATCTTATAAGATTTAATCAATTTGATTTTGTGTTCATGAACTAGGGTTTCGGTTTTCAAATGAGTAATTAACGACTTAAACTTGATGGTTTTGCAATTAAATTCCCCCACAGGTTCGAAATACCTCGATTATCAAAACCCCTATGTCATTTGGTTCAATCGAAATCGAATTCAGTGGATTCAGGGGGGTGTTTCGATCGGCTTCGATAGGGGGGAAGAACTCAATGGGTTTGAGTGTTAAAACTATTTTGATCCGGGTCTTGTATGCGATACCCTAGCGGGCGTGATGGTTAGAGTGCTGTGCTGTTGGGGAGGAGACCCGGGTTCGAGTCCCTCAACCCACATTATTTTTTGAGCAACTTTTTAATATATATTTTTATACAAAAACATTCCCTATATTATTTTAATAATATATTAATACATTTTGACACCGGAAAACACCCGTAGGATCGGGATCGAATTTATAATACATTTTAAGTATTATTTACATTTTAAAAATAATATAATTATTAATATTATTTCCTAAACTATCATTTAATTCATAAAAACACACGAATATATATATATATATACATATATATATATATACATATATATATATATATACATATATATATATATATATATATATATATATTATTAACTCGTGTTTGGTAGTGTTTTGTACGTACCACATCCATATTAAGTATTAAACTAGGGATTCTTTAATCCCGATGACATGTTTGTCTACTCGTTACTCATAAGGGTGTTTTTAGGACATCTGATCTTTCCCGTATCGTCGTCACAAAATCCTATGTGTTCCTAACTGTCATAAATCATATTCTAGGGCATTCGTAGACTGTTCGCGTGCAATCCATTTGTGGTTCTTATTGCATCCTTGTGTGGTGCTAACTACTATGGTCTACACAACTCAGGTGAGTTTCACAGCCCCTTTTACGGTTTTAAAACTAGGCAGAGAAAACATGACGCAAACATTAGATTCTTGTAATTCTTATATTATCACTTGTTAAAGCTAAGCGTAACACTCTATCATGAAAGTCCTTACACATCAAACCGTTTAATATGAACTTAGCGAGGTAATCTTGAGTAGTACTGCTGGGTTTAAAAAACCTCACCCGCGTTAGTCGTGCTAACTCGATTGGAGATCGAGCGGGTGTAATATTGACCTAAACACGTCACCATTGTTGATAGACATGGTGGAATGCATTCAAATACAAACAAACAGTCAGCTTCGGTTGCAAGCGCTTTAGTAAACATGAACATAGGTTAACTACCAATTGATATATATATTGAATGTACATAATCTAGCAAACATTATTACGAACTGAAACCTGTGAACTCAACAACCTAGTGTTGAAACATTTTCTTACATGTTTTCTCAGGACGATAAGGCACAGGTGCACAATTAGGACATGCATTGGAGTCCTTTTATCATTTCAAACATTTAAACTATTTACCTGTTTTTCAATAACTTGACTTTGGGCGTGTTTGTTTTGCGCATTAAATACTTTATTTATCGCTTCCGCATTAACTCTGAACATTAATGGTTTTTGTTAAACTCATATAGTGTCGTTTGACGTAACTAATGACTGAGAACCTGGTTTGTCACATGCCTCGCAGTGAAACTCCGTTAGTGGATTTTGGGGGTGTGACAAGTCAGGAAATCTGAAGCCAAGGGAAAGGGCAAGCAAATCTACAAGAGCAAGGGCAAGGGCAAAGCTGTTTCTAGGAAACATTTGAAGGATGTGAAATGCTTTCATTGTGATGAAGCCGGACACTGAGGAGGAACTGCCTAAAGTATGTAGATGAGTTGAAGCAGAAGAAGTCTGCTTGAGGACACTCCTAAAGTATGTTCGTTATTGAGATATTCTCTCTGTCTAGCAAATCTTGGGTGTCTGACACTGGATATGGTTTTCACATTTATAATGATTTGTAGGGACTAAGGAAGGTTAGGAAGCTGAAGCAAGGTGACCTGGAGCTCCATATGGGAAATGGGCAAAAGGTTGCAGTGAAGGTTGTAGGAGAATATATTCTTCTACTTCCTTTTGGTTTAGAACTTTTTTTGAACAATGTTTATTTTATTCCAAATTTGACTAGGAAGATTGTTTAAGTATCCGCTTTGTACGAACAAGGATTTACTTATGCTTTTGATAATGATTACATTTCCGCATATTTAAATGGTTTGTTTTCTTTTTCTGCAAAGCCTCATAATGGAATCTATGGGATTGAAGTCCATGATAATAACGTTCTATTCAACATCTCCTACAAACGTAAGAAATTGGATTTCAATGATACCTATATGTGGCATTGTAGACTTGGACACATAAACAAAAATCGCATGAAGAAACTCCAGACCGCCGGAATTTTGAATTCCACATGTCAAGAGTCATTTGATAATTGTGAATCCTATTTAAGTGGCAAGTTAACCAAAGCACTTTCACCGGTATTGGTCAAAGGGCTAAGAATATCTGTTAGGACTCGTACATACTGATGTATGTGGTCCATTCAGAACAATGTATAGAAGTGGAGAGAGATACTTTGTTACATTTACCGATGACTTCTGTAGATATGGTTATGTTTATCTTATGAAGCATAAACATGAAACGTTTGAAATGTTCAAACAATACTAGAACGAGGTACAAAATCAGCTTGGTAAAACGATTAAGATGCTTCGATCTGATCGAGGTGGTGAATATCTTAGTCAAGAGTTTGAAGAACATCTAAAGAAATGTGGGATCATTTCTCAACTTAGTCCACCTGGAACACCATAGCTTAATGGTGTGTCCGAAAGGAGAAATCGAATTCTATTATATATGGTTCGATCAATGATGTGTTGTACAAACCTCCCACACTCCTTCTGGAGTTTTGCTGTCGAGACTGCCACAAGAATCATAAATCTAGCTCCTATAAATAAGGTGGACAAAATGCCTTATGAGATATGGCATGGAGAGAAACCCAAAGTGTTCTACCTTATGTTATGGGGATGTAACGCATATGTTACTAGTGAATCTACGGATAATTACATTTCCGCATATTTAAATGGTTTGTTTTCTTTTTCTGCACAACCTCATAATGGAATCTATGAGATATAAGTCCTTGATAATAACGTTCTATTCAACATCTCCTCCAAACGTAAGAAATTGGATTTTAATGATACATATATGTGGCATTGTATACTTGGACATATAAACAAGAATCGCATGAAGAAACTCCAGACCGCCGGAATTTTGAATTCCATAGGTGAAGAGTCATTTGATGATTGTGAATCCTGTTTAAGTGGCAAGTTAACCAAAGCTCCTTTCACCGGAATTGGTCAAAGGGCTGAGGATCTGTTAGACTCGTACATACTGATTTATGTGGTCAAATCAAAACAATGTCTAGAAGTGGAGAGAGATACTCCATTACATTTACTGATGACTTCAGTAGATATGATTATGTTTATCTTACGAAGCATAAACATGAAACGTTTGAAATGTTCAAACAATACCAGAACGAGGTACGAAATCTGCATGGTAAAACGATTAAAATGCTTCGATCTGATCAAGGTGGTGAATATCTTAGTCAAGAGTTTGATGAACATCTAAAGAAATGTGGGATCATTTCTCAACTTACTCCACCTGTAGCTTAATGGTGTGTTCGAAAGGAGAAATCGAACTCTATTAGATATGGTTCATCAATGATGTGTCGTAAAAACCTCCACACTCCTTCTGGAGTTTTGCTCTCGAGACTGCCGCAAGAATCATAAATCTAGCTCCTATAAAGAAGGTGGATAAAACGCCTTATGAGATATGGCATGGAGAGAAACCCAAGTGTCCTACCTTAGGGTCTGGGGATGTAACGCATATGTTACCAGTGAATCTATGGGTAAACTGAATCTCCATGGCGATAAAGTTGTTTTCGTTGGATACCCTAAAACAATTGGTTACTACTTCTACAATCCTGCTGAAAACCGGGTTTTCATTAAGAGCAGATCTACCTTCTTGGGGAAGGAACTTCTTGCGCGTGGGATTGGAGAGAACCATGTGGACCTGGATGAGATCCGAGAACCACAAATAACTGAACCCCAAATTGAATTTGCCTTTCAACATGAGACTGTTGAAACCAAATCTGGAAATGTTCAAGATTCAACTGTGACACAAACCATTCGCAGAAGTACTAGGGATTTTCATGAACCCGACCGGTATATCGGGATTCACCAGTGTTAGGGATAGATTTTTATGCAGGATCCTTAGTCTAGCGTAATCCGGAATCCAAGATCCTGGTAACCTCGGTATCCTGAGTATTAATATTACTAACGATTACTTGTTATCTATTTCGATTATTATTTGCAGGTAGAACGTGTATGACCACTCATTCCTAAAGACTCGGTCATCAAGTCAAAAGAAACGTGTGGAATATACTCGAAGAAGCTTATAACGGTCACATTTGAAGATTTAGTCAGTGCGGGATTCTCGGATAGTTAGTTAGGCTTATCTTTGTATATAAACAATAGGATGATTGACTAAAAACACATTTACACACTCGCAATCATCTGTAACACTTAGCATTCGATCTCTTACTACTCATATTGTACTCGTGTTCAATTTTTATAAGAATTCGGGAGGCAAGTGACTTTCAGTCACTTCCCGAGGTTTTATGCCAGAGATCCTCAAGGATTAAGGGCTTTCCTCGTACATCATCGTGTCAAACTTTACAATTCCGTTTATTTTTGCATTTAGATCAAGCACTCTACCTCGCATACTAAGTTTGATTACAAAATTAGTCTTGTTAATTTTTACCCAAAACAATTTGGCACCCACCGTGGGGCAAATGGTGCTTTTTATCCTAAAATCTTTGTTAAAGTTTGCATCCACTCATAATTTTTCCAAACTGATTTCAAAAATGTCGTCCCAATCCAAAATGGTCTCTGTTTCAACTCCATCTTCAAGCTCTGGGCTGAACAACCCTCTTCCTCCTCCTCCGTCATTCCAGAAAAAGAATGATAATCTGCCTAAGAAAACTACTCCTGCGAGTTTTTCAGGATCTGGGATATCTGCCGGGGGACCTGTGTTTGTTTCAAACAACGAAATCCTTGATTTTTTCTCAGAAATGAAGCAGCAAATGGAACAGCAGAAAAAGACCAATCAGATGTTGTTTAGAGAGCTTGAAAGGGTAAAAGAGTCGAAGAAACCAGTGGAAGCAAAAAATCCACTGCATCCAAGGATCTTGGACTCTAATTATTCAGGATCCTCAGGAATCCGTAAGGGAGACTTCCTCCCCATGTGAATTGAAGTCACCACATCTGGCCCGACTCCGGCTATTAGAGTTACTGCGAACCAGGATTTTGGAATCACTCCGGGATCATCATCCCGAAATCCTAATAATGGTAACACTTTTAATCAGTTTTCAAATACTAACGAACTTTTTTAGGATACATGGATCAGTCCACTTATGGCTAAAGAACTGAAGGAGCTAAGGGAGATGATCTCTAGTGTACCTGGTGTGGTCCAACCAATTCTGGAGATGTCCTCTACCAGTCACAGGATCTCTAGATTCGCTCCTCCGATATGTGATGCAGAGATCCCGAAACGCTTCCAAACTCCCAATATGAAGTTATATGATGGAACTACGGATCCCGAAGAGCATGTCGTGCAATACAGGGAGAAAATGGAGATCAATCCCATTCCCTTGGATTTAAAAGAAGCTTGGTTGTGCAAGGGCTTCGGCTCCACTCTAACAGTATCAGCCCTGAAAGGGCTGCTAAATGTTCCTCCTTACTCAATAACTTCATTTGCTCATTTAATCAATTTATTTAATAACCAATTCTTTTGCAGTAGAACGTTCGAAAGATTGACAAGTGACTTATACAAGATAACTCAGAATCCCGGAGAATCCCTTCTGGATTATGTTAGCAAGTTCTCCCGGGAGTCCATAGATATCCCGAACCTTGACGTCGCCACAATGGTCCAGGCATTCAAGATGGGATTAAAGAAACACCCTCCGTTCTATGTGGACATTGTCATGAACCCCTGCGGGAACCTCGATGAAGTCAGAAACTGGGCACTAAGGTTCATAAGACTTGAAGAATACAGAAAAATCCAACAAAGGATGGATGCTCCGATCAGATACAATCAGCCCAACCGAAAGACTGAGTCTGCACCCTTCAAGCCTTACAGATCTAAGCCTTACTCCAAGCCTGACAATCACAGAGTCAATGCTGTAGAGGATGACGAAGACGAAGAAGAGTATCCTAGACTATCTGAATACTGTTTTTCTCTTGATACAACATGTTTATTGTTTGCCATGCAGGATCTTGGTGAAAAAGCAAGGTGGCCTCGCAAATTTGAAAAGAACACAGGATGGAAGGATAAATCCAAGTGGTGTGCATTCCATGAAGACTTCGGCCACGTAATTGAAGATTGCACCGCTTTGCGAAAGGAGATAAGTTACCTCCTGAGCAAAGGACACCTCAAAGAACTCCTGTGCAAAAGAAATGACAAAGCCAAAGATCATGAAAGGATCCCGAAGAGAGCAACATCCCCACTTCCGGATGCCAAGGTAATAAGTTTCATATCTGGTGGGTCTGACATATGTGGTACCTCTTATTCTGCAGCAAAGAGAAAAGCTAAGGAAGCAAAGACAGAGAAAGGGGACAGGCCTACCAAAACCTCCACCTTAACTGAAAAGAAAGTAATCTCTTTTGATGGAGGGGACAGAGACGATGTACAAGATCCTCACCATGACGGCTTAGTTATCACTCTTTACCACCCAATCACTTCATCCGCAAAATCCTGATTTATGGAGGAAGTTCAGTGAACATCATACAACTTGAAGTCTTAAAGAGGATGGGGATTCTTGATTATGAAATTATCTCAAAATCCTCAGTGTTGGTAGGATTCAGTGGAGAGGTTAAGAGCATAGTTGGAGAAATAAAGCTACCAATCTACATAGAGGGGGTAAACTCTATACAAAAATTTTGTGTTATTGATTCTATATCGTGCTATAACATTATTCTAGGAAGACCTTGGATACAAGACATGAAGGCAGTACCCTCAACATATCAATAATGTGTCAAAACGCCGACAAGATCAACAACGATCAACATGAAGCTAAAGAATGTTATACTTTATCAATGAAAGCTTCTGCCAAAACTAGGCAAGCATAGCAACTAAAGAAACAAACCCAAGACGTCTTGGAAACCAAAGAGTAGGATGTCAAAGAAATATCGTTAAGCGCGGAGGATCCTGACGTCAAGGTGCTTGTTGGAACCAATATCCCCAAATATATTGAACAAGAACTCGTAGAATTACTTAAAAGCAGAATCTCAACCTTCGCTTGGAAACATGAACATATGACAAGTATTTCTAAAGATGTTATTACACATAAATTGGGTGTTGATAACAGTTTCAGGCAAGTACACCAAAAAAGAAGGAAATTTGCACCAGGAAGAAGTCGAGAGACTGCCGAAAGCAGGAATGATAAAGGAAGTGAAATTCCCAAGTTGGCTAGCCAATGTAGTGGTGGTCCAGAAGAAAAATGTAAAATAGAGAGTCTGTGTAGACTTCACTGACTTGAACAAAGCATGTCCCATGGATCCTTTTCCATTAACACACATTGACTCAATGGTGGACGCTACAGCAGGCCACGAAATGTTAACATTCGTGGACGCTTCGTCAGGATTCCAGCAGATCCAAATGGAACCATCAGATCAGGAGGATACTGCATTCATGACTCTAACATGTATTTATTGTTACATAGCTATGCCCTTTGGTTTAAAAAATGCAGGTGCTACATACCAAAGATTGATGAACATGATGTTCAAAGAGAAACTAGGAAACACCATGGAGGTCTACATAAATGATATGGTGGTGAAATCAAAGAAAGCTGAGGATCATCTTAGGGATCTCAGAGAAGCATTTGATATCTTAGACCAGTACAACATGAAGCTGAACCCCTCAAAATGCCACTTCGGAGTGGGGGCAGGAAAGTTCTTGGGCTACCTGGTAACCAAGAGAGGGATAGAAGCCAGTCTAGAGCAAATCAAAGCGATCATCAGTCTAAAATCCCCAGCAAACACCAAGGATGTCCAGAGACTAACTGACAGAATTGAAGCACTCAACCGATTTATATCAAAATCCTCAGAAAGGTGCAAGGAATTCTATGATATCCTGAAGAAGAACAAGAGATTCGAATAGGAAGAGAAGCACGAACAAGCACTCCAATTATTAAATGAATACTTGTCATTAGCTCCTCTATTAATGAAACCAGAAGATGGTGAACCATTATCCATATACTTGGCAGTATATGGAAACGCTGTGAGTGCCGTCCTAGTAAAGGATCATCAAGGACAACATCATCCCGTATACTATGTAAGTAAAAGCTTGCTCGCAGCAGAAACAAGATACTTTCATTTAGAAAAATTAATCTTAGCTTTAATAATGGCATCCACTAAACTCAGATATTATTTTGAAACTCATGCTATTCATGTTAAGACTAATTATCCTATTAAGTGTGTCCTAAGAAGGCCAGAGATGTCAGGAAGAATGGCTAAATGGTCAGTCAAGCTCAGCGCCTATGACCTTGTATATGAACCTAGAACATCAATAAATTCTCAGGCACTTGCGGACTTTGTAGCTGATTTCAGTAGTGACATTCAACTTGAAGCAGACCTTGAAGTCAAACAATTGGAAGAATCGAAGGATAAGTGGATGCTATTCACTGACGGTGCATCCAATGTAAGAGGAACATGTCTAGGCATCATACTGAAATTGCCACAAGGGGACATAATACCCCAATCCATAAGTTGTGAGTTCCAAGCAACGAATAATGAAGCAGAATATGAGGCGCTGATAGCAGGATTACAATTAGGCAAGGATATGAAGATCAGGTATCTCCAGGTACATGTTAATTCGTTACTACTCACTAACCACTTTAATGGTTCATATGCAGTAAAAGGTGAGAAGTTAGCTAAATAGCTCGTAATAGTTAAAAAAATATCTGTAGGTCCCCGGGTGTCACGGATCTTCACATGCAAGTGTGTGACTAGTCGAACAGGGTGCGGAATGCCCTTGACTAGTTGGAGAATCAAACAACAACAAGTAAACCGACAACAAATACATGTCACTAAAAACTTCGTCTATTATCAATATCAACCGATTACAAGAGTTACAAATGAGAGCGTACTTATGAACTTCTACAACCGGCTATATATAGTCACAGACTCAGTACCTGCGTACTTAGAAAGTGCGCAGGAAATACTTCCTACGTACTTAGCAAGTACGCAAGACATGCTTCATGCGTACTTGCTAAGTACGTAGGACATAATTCCTGCGTACATGCGAAGTACGCAAAGCATTAAACACAGACAACAACACAAGTACAATAACAAATACATACAGACACGATTACAACTTGATAAACCAATACATACAAAGACTGAAATACAAAATACAAGTACAAAGAACAAATACAAAAGTAGAGACAACATCCAGAGTGTTTGTCACACAAACGTGCTCCAACAAACTCTCCCTTGACAACAACTCTAGATTGTCTTCGATCTTTAATTTTCTTTAGCTCTGACTTAGCTCCCCATCTTCTTCTTGTAGTCAAAGCAGAACTTGACTAACTTGTCGTATCTTGATGCAAGAAGCTTCGTCCATTCGTCCGTGTAGATGCAGTATTTGTCATGCAGAACCGCCAGATCTTTCACAGAGAAATTGATGAAACAGATCTCATCAAATACCCTGATCAGTTCCATTGGTTCTACACGTTCATCTTTAGAGCTTGTCTTGTCCATTATTACCACCTCGCTCTTCTTTGGATCCACGTAGCAGTACCACAAGCTCCCGAGGATACCCTGAGATAACTTGCTTAGGGGAATCCTGGTCTCACATAGCACCGGCTTGTAGACCAATTTCCTTAGGCTTCTGTTCATCACGGGATCTCTTATAAATTTGTCCTTGACTCTCTTAGGCATCTGAGGCTGGAACACCTCAAAGTTTCCTAATCTACCTTCCCGCTGCAGTGTCCCCCACAAACCCTTTGCTACCGCATGACTCGTGTCACCAAGCAACTCACGATTTGCTAGGTTCACCAGATCATATTTAGACAGAGAATTAAATGCCTCACTGGTTGGTTTCAAGTATTGAACCCCTCCATCGCTTTTGATGGCAAACAACTTCTTGTCTTCATCAAGGTGGACAGATAATATCATCCATGCTGCTCCATGCTTGTCTACGATGAATGAATTTTGCCAAGAAGGAGGCTGACCCTTCTTGAAGCATCCCTGAGGATAGTTGTTCATCCAGGTGTCAGCATCAGCAGGTTGGGGATCGGTAGGGGAGGCTTCAGTCGAGGTTGCTGCTCCACTAGCCTCAGCAACATACTCAGGCTCGACTGAACCTGTTGTAAAAGCAACTTCAAAGGTTGGAGCCTCAAAAATCTCTCCATCCTCAAGCTCATAAACCCCTTCACCATCACCCCTTGGAAATCCACCACCACATCCGCATCATCAACATGCGAGTCTTCATCAGACTCGATCTCTCCTTCTTCAAGGTTGCTGAGAGCATCGATATGTTCAGCCTTGGAATAGTCCGGCTCTAGAAGTAAAATTACATCATCTGAGAGGTCTTGAAGCACCTCAGTCGCCGACTTTCCTTCCTGACTACCACCACCACTACCCGAAGCAACATGTTGAGTAGACTCCCCCTGAGCCATAGGAACAGCGGTAATAGGAACAATCGCCATGGGTTGTTGCTCACTACCACTAGGACCAGCCTCGGGATCCTTGTCTGTGTCATCATCCTTAGTAAAATCAACCTGATGACAAGCCTCATCACCACTCGGCTTCTGCTTCTCCTTCTCTTTCTCCCCCTGAGCAGCAAGCTTGGCGGACAACTCTTCCACTAGGGCAACCATCTTTTTATGTTGTTCGTGTTGCAGTAGAAGTCTTGCTTCTACGGTATGCCTGTGGGCCAAGATAGATTCATTGACTTTGAAAATCATTTCATTTTGTTGCATCAATGTTCTAAGCTGCTCTTGGGTTCCCTGCCCTTGGTGTCTCAGTCATGTAACTTCATCCACCAAAGAGTTTATCCTAACATTTTGTGCTTCGGACTCACTCTGTGATTTATGAATGGTTTCAAGCAATGCGGCGAGCTGAGACTCCAATTGTGTAATCCTAGCATCATGAGGATTGGGATCCTTGGATGAGGATGCTTCAATTGTACCTTGGATAGGGGAAGAGAATATATCATCAAAATCAAACCATTGAGTGAAAATCTCCAAAGTTGTAGGGTTGACTGATGGCCTGTAGGGTGGTAGTTGGGATAGTTGATGGGACTGTTGATGTTTGAATGGTGGTTGGCATTATAATAATAGACTCGGTTTGTATAGGAGCAGTAACAATCATTTGTTGGACAGTTGCAAGCGAGAGGGATACTATCTCAAGCATCTCCACTGAGACAGTTGTAGTAGCCACATCAGTTGTTACCCGTGGCTGCCTCCTCCTTTGATAAAGCTTAGTAGAAGGTTGAGTAGTACTAAGGCCCTGAGAAGTACATTGGACTTGGCCACGAGCCTCCATATCCCTCATGATTACATCAAACGGTCGATCATTCTTTTTCTTGATTCTCCTTTCTGTTCTTTGTCTGTCTAACTCAGTCTCTGACTCTGGGTCATAATCACTTTCAGAGTTATCTTGTCTTTGTCGTTTGGAGGACGTCTCAGGAAGGGAAACCTTCATCATTCTCCATGGGTGTGCTTGGTCAGGTGCGTCATCGGAGTCAGAAGAATCAGATTATGTTCTTTCAGAGTCAGACTCCTCAGCACCTTCACCCTCCTCTTCTTCATCATTACCATCACTAGACTCTTCATCATCAGACTCCTCTTCCTGTTGTACATGTTCTTCCTCTTGTTCATCAGAATGTTCACTAAGCTTTGGCTCAGAGTTAACACTATACCACCGATCGTTGGTAGGAGCCACATATGCTTCATTGATCAGATGGCCAAAGAGGGGTGTATGCATGGGAGTTGGTTCAACACTTCCTTGCTTTAGAAATTGGGCAAACACCCTCTTGTCCACTCTTTTGACTTGCAGTATCTCTCTAATCTGAGGTAGATTGGGCACAACATCATTTATCAGCAACTGCACGAACCTCGGGTACAATAGAAATCTGAACCTATCTGCCGCATGAATTTGTTCTGTTAAGGATCTGTAGATGTACTTAGAGAAGTTGTAACCCTTGTTTAATGACATCCCGACCATAGAAGCTGCCAAGTCATGTCCCATTGCGTGCTTGCCAGCCTTCCTCGCAGATAGACACATGATCATGACGTGTGCAAAGTAACGCCATTGATCAAGTACCCACATCTTTTTGTATGAGGCATAATCTGTTTTCCCAACATAGCCCATCCTTTGCCTCCAGCACCCGTCCATAAAGTAGTCTGGATACGTCACCTGATCAGTAGGTAAGTCTCTGAATTGTAGTACTCTCCTGATAGTGTCTTCAGAAATGGCTATCTCATGACCTGCCATAGTAGCCCTAATGACATTTGGGGTTACAGTGCCATCATGATCATCAGTATTCCAGAACTGCTCCAGGTAGGGTCTAGAAACAACCGGATCAGCAGAAATTGCATAGCTGATCTTAGATAGGTTCAAGAACGCCACTATCTCTTGGTAGTCTAATGCAAAACCCTTCCATTCGGGGTTAGTGAGAGCTAACATGTTGAATTTGTTGGTGAAAGCACGAGCCATCTCTGCAAGAGCATAAGACACACAACATTAGATCATATAGAATCATTGGAATAGAACAAACATGACTTGATATAACACTTGCACAATAAACTGAAATTCAGACTTAGAAATTTTTCAACTTGCCCTTCCTGCGTACTTGGCAAGTACGCAGGTTATAGTACTTGCGTACTTAGTAAGTACGCATGATATACCTCTTGTGCACTTACTATGTGTGTAGGATCATGCACTTTGAAAATTTTGAAAATCTATAAATCAATCATTTGTGATTTGGTCATGGATTATGGTCACCACTGAGTCAAAAAACACTACTAACACTCATAGGACCACAACCATCAATGCCAAGTCACAACAGGGTCATTTTGACCTAGCCCTGGTCTGACGGAGGAACTACGGGACCTCAGGGGGTCAAAGCACAAATCAAACAATGTTAAGGACAAAATCAGTATAGATAATGTTCGATTGATGTAAAGAAACTTGTTTTAGGTCTTAATTTTACACAAGAACATCCAAAACTCGTCAAATTTCTCATCAAACCCTAAGTTCAAAGCATTTATGAATCGGTCCAAAACATGATATTTTGTGGATGAAATGGTCCAACATTCTCACCAAATGATTGTAAGGTGATGATGAAACTAGAAACGGGACGAAAAATCTCGTAGGAACACACAAATTTTCAAGTGAAATATGAGCAGGAGAGCATACAACAGTAGTCGACGGTTTGAACTTGATGATAATAATGAAAATGACTAACACTTGTATATATACCCCCTTGCTAATGGCCGTGCGTACTTAACTAAGTGCGCAGGAAGTTACTCCTGCGTACTTAATAAGTACGCATGACCAAAATCGTGCGTACTTGGCTAATACGCAGAGGTTATCTCATGTGCACTTAGCTAAGTACGCAAACCCTTCGCATACCCAAAAATCAACTCAAATTATGAAGTTTGTCGTGTCAAATAGCGAACCAGATAAGAACGTTTAATCACGTGGCTTTCAAAAACAATCCACAGAAGTTAAATGCAAATATTTTTGGTTTTTCTTAAAGTTTAATAAACTGTACTTAAAATCTTTTTGGCATTTTGATCATGATTGAACTGTACGAACTAAAACTCTTTTTGTTCTTTTTTTGAATAAAGATAATATGCCCAAGGTACAGATTCAAATATGTAGGAATATACACACACTCTTTTTGATCAATATCATGAGCAGAGGATCACATCAGGCTAATAGTTAGCAAAAAGATACAATTTAAATATCAAGGAATATGGGATGATGTCATGGATTACTATTTATTCATACATAATTTGTAACACAAGCAAATCAATTCAAGTTGGCAATATTATAAGATTTGAAACAATTAACATTTTTGTATCATGTTCTTGTGAGTTAAGGTAATGTTTATAGTTATACAACGTGTACCCTACAGTTATGCTATAGAAATTAAATTGTATTATCTCAAGGCATCTAAGATTTTCCCAAGGATTATCAAAATTTCTAGAATAAAGTTAAATCCTTTAGCACAGAAAAAATCAAGCAGATTCCATAAGGATTATAAAAAATCATAAGATTCAGAATCAAGTGATTCGTTTGTGTTGGTTTGATAGGTTTTTCTTCTGTGAATATCAGATGATGATTCAGGTTAATAGATATGGAGTCTGTGGATTTGAGTGAGGGGATCCAACTGTTATCTGGATATGTCTTCAATGAATCAGGTGTGATCTAAGGGATAGCATATGCTTGACGGTTGTTGTCAAGACATATCTTGGCTCAAATTCTCATTGCATACTTGTGAGTATGGGCAGTGAAGAGAATCGAAAAATTATGCTATTGACATAACCCAAAACTGGTCTCATAAGAAAATTCTTGCCAAAATCTTACATCCTTTATCTAATAATGATCTTTTTGCATTCTTTTACACACACACACGTGCAAAACATGGGTTCAAATCATAGTTTTAGTAGTTTAAATTTAGTTTTCACACTACTAATGATCCAAAAACGCTTATAGCCTACTGACAATCCAAATTAATTACAGGTATTCAAATTAAAATCAAAACTTTAAAGCTCAAGTAATCATGACGCAATCATTTCCCATATGTGCAGTCCAAGATGTTTAGATCATTTACTGATGTGCTATCATCTCCTCTTATCCTCAAATGACTTTGAAATTTTCTTTATTTTCTATTTTGTTTGGATTTTTCTGAAAATATATCAAAGAAAAAACAAACTATATAGAAAAGATTTATAAGAAATAACGTTTAACTTCCATGAAACGTTTTGAATTTGAAAAAGTTTTGTCACTCAGGATTGAACATTCCTATCAAGTTGACAAGATGTTCAAAACGGGTACGATCAAACGCCTTGGTGAAAAGGTCGGCAAAGTTATCATTCGTGTGAACTTTTACAAGGTGCTTTTCATCACAATCACGGATGAAGTGGTGACGAATTTCAATATGTTTCGTGTTAGAATTATTCACCGGGTTGTTCATGATGGACATGGTGGCATTGTTGTCAATGAATAATGGAGTTCCAGTGTAGTTCAAGCCGTAGTCTCTCAATTGTTGTTGAATCAACAATATTTGAGAACAGTAGCTAGCGGAAGCAATGTACAGTGCTTCACATGTTGACACATAAATTGTTGACTGCTTCTTACAGTGCACGGAGATCAGCCTGTCTCCCAAGAATTGACATCCACCTGAGGTTGACTTTTTATCGAGGTTACAACCGCCATAATCAGAATCAGTATATACTTTGAAGTCAAAAGATTGTTGCTTGGAGTACCAAAGACCCAAT
Organism: Smallanthus sonchifolius; assembly: GCA_023525975.1. Taxonomy (NCBI): domain Eukaryota; kingdom Viridiplantae; phylum Streptophyta; class Magnoliopsida; order Asterales; family Asteraceae; genus Smallanthus; species Smallanthus sonchifolius. Next base: position 52,618,407 of record CM042033.1, on the reverse strand, counting down.
CGGGGTTTCCCTTTCAGGTATGTAAAGATCCTCTTTACAGCTATCAGATGAGATTCCTTTGGTTGTGACTGAAACCTCAAGCACAAGCAGACTGCAAACATAATGTCAGGTCTTGAAGCTGTGAGATACATAAGAGATCCAATCATCCCATGATACAATTTACAATCCACATCCTTTCCATCTTTGTCTGGATGCAGACCGTGATTGACTGGGATTGGTGTGTCATTAGTAGTGCAATCATTCATCTTGTATTTTGACCAGATGTCCTATACATACTTAGTCTGATGTAGATAAATGCCATCCTCCCTTTGACTGACTTGCATACCTAGAAAAAATGATAGTTTACCCATGTTGCTCATCTCAAACTTGGACTTCATCACCTGCTCGAATTCCCTACATATCTCTCATTTGTAGACCCAAAGATAATGTCATCAACGTATGCTTGCACAAGTAGAATATCATCTCCTGCTTTCCTTATGAAGAGAGTTGAGTTAATTTGCCATCGGTCGAAACCATTGGACAGTAAATTGTTGAAGCACTTTCCTGTGACAAACACTCTGGATAGATAGAGTCTTAGTCTTAGGTTGTTTTGTCTGGTTGGTAATTGTCTTCGTATGTAAGAGTCTTTATGTATTAGTTTGTCGAGTTGTATTTACTTTTACATGTTGAATGTTGTAGAATTCTCTAAGTGTTTTGCGCACTTGTAAGTTTGCAGGAGAAAGCTCCTGCGTAGTTGGCAAGTACGCAAGAGTAACTTTGCGTACTTGCTAAATACGCAAGGGCATTTTGCCAAGTGCGCAGGCATCAGGTCTTGTATAAATAGGATAGGTTGACAGAAGTTAAGTACGCAGACATATACGCAAATACGCAGATTATAATCTCAGTGCTTTTCTCTGTAACCTTCAAGTGTTTATAATACAAAGAACGTTTAAAGTGTTTTCTCTTGTCGGTTTACTTTGTTTAGCTAGACTCTCCGCCTAGTCACGGGCATTCCGCACCCGGTCCGACTAGTAGACCCACTTGCATGTGATGATCCGCCACACCCGAGGGACCTACAAGTGGTATCAGAGCTTTGGTCCTGATTTCGAGTGTTGTGAGTGAGTTTGGACAGTTTCTACCGAGTTTTTACAAGCAAAAATAAGTATTTTTGTTGATTTTTATGATAAAATAGGGGTAGCTCTGGAGCACTATTTTAGAAGCAAAAATCACTCAAAAATTGATTTTTGTTGTGTATTTGAGTGTTTTGAGCATCAAAGGTTGGTTAGAAACAAGTTTCTGACCCTTTAGCTTATTTGCATTGATCATCAGACCAATTTTTACCATCTCCGGCGAGTTTCAGGTGACCGAAAAAGTTTGGTGAAAGTTGCTGAAAAGGTATCCTGCGTACTTACCATTTCTGGCAAAAAGTACAGTTTTGTGCGTACTTACTAAATACGCAAGACTTATCCCCTGCGTACTTACAAGTACGCAAGACTGAACTTATGTGAACTTAAGTTATATTCTGTGTACTTACCGTTTACTCCTGCGTACTTACAAGTACGCAAGAGCAAATCTAAATACGCAAGACCATTTCTCAAGTGCGCAAGGCCAAAAATCAAGTGCGCAACTGTGTCTGATTTTTATGAAATTTGACTAAGTGTTCACTATGTCGAATCTTCAGAATTTGGGAAACCTGTTAAATTATGATAATGAGATCGGTACACCACAGAAACCACCAAAGTTGCTGAACGTTAACGATTATTCTATATGGAAAGCACGTTTTGAGCACTACATTTCTTATACCGACTCATCGCTATGGATACCAATCCTTGAGGGATATAAGCATCCCACACACATCTATCTTGATGAAACCATGCCCAAACCTATCTCTAAGCTTTCTGACGAAGAAAAGAAAGCTTATGATCATGAAAAGAAGGCACTTGGTTCGATCACTATGGCATTAACTCGGGAATTGTTCCACAGTTTCCGAGGGTATGACAATTCTAAGGATCTCTGGAAAGCTTTACAGAAGAGATTCGAAGGAAATAGTGACATCAAGAAGAGTAAGCGGGATCTTCTCAGGAAGTAGTATGAGTGCTTCAGATTTTTTGCGAACGAATCTTTAGATGACCTCATCTCTAGATTCTATCATTTACAAACTGAGTTGAAGGCTTTTGAACTCAGGTATCCAAATGAAGAGATGGTGGAAAAGTTTTTGGATGCTTTACCACCCAAATTTGAGATGTACACAACCCTGATGAGGGAAAATCTTAAATTCTATGAGTTGACAGTAGAGGAGGCAATAGGAAAGGTTCAAGGTCATGACATGAACCTAAGAAGAAAGGAGAGCCCAGGAAGACCCCAGATACAAGACCCTTCTATGTATCATGGGACGAATTCTACATCCAAGTCATCGGGCTCTGGAATTGCCCTCTTCACTGGAAACCCTACTGAAGAACACCACTCAACTGGGTGTGGTGGTCATGCATGTTATGCATCTGGATCAGGGTTGGGATCTCATCATCAACATACCTCAAGAAATCCTCCTGCTACGTCTTCAGCTAACCAATCAGCTATAGCCAGAATAGCTGAAGATCATGTAGCACTATTCTCATCTTGTATGCTTGCGTATGAGAATTTCATAGGTGGCAAGCTTACTGATCCAGAGACGATTGAAGAAGATTTTAATCAAGTGGATCCTGATGACATGGAGGAAATGGATACTCAATGGAATATGGCCATGCTATTGAGGAGAGCCAAGGGTTTCCTAAACAGAACAGGAAGAAAGTTTATTGGCGGACATCCTAATGCCAAGGTCGGGTTTGACAAATCTAAGGCCAAATGCTACAAGTGTCTGAACTATGGACACTTTGCTCGTGAGTGTCAGAAAGACAGAGCACCGGCCTCTGGTTTTACCCGACCCAGCCAAGGAAACAGCCATGGCCACAACAACTCAAACCACCCTAATCAAAGCCAAGCTGAAACGTCCAATGCACTGGTAGCCCAACAGGACGAAAGCTTTGATTGGGGTGTTCAACTTGAGGATGCCATCATCGCACAAACCCAGGTTGGTCTCATGGCTGAGATCATGGAGATGATGGAAGCAGAGAAAAGGGAAGCTTCTATGGCTGACCTAAAAGAATCTACAACTGCTGCTACAGAGAAGGTGAAGGAAGCTGAAGATATGGAAGCTCCTGTAGCTGATGAAGAGGAATCGACTACTGCTGTTGCTCTCATGGCCATTGGAGAAGCAACAAGTTCATCTTCTGAGGTAGATTCTAACCCTTTTTCTGTTATTTCATGTTCTAAATGTCTAGGGCTAAAACTTGAAAATTCTAGGCTCCAAGACAAAATCGAACCCCTAAGTATGGCAGCTCTAAACTACAAAGAAAATGAAAAACGTTTTAAAGATTCTATTGAAACGTTGAAAAAATAAAAGTGTGAATATTCTTTAAAAATAAGTGATCAACAGCTTCACTTAGATGTTGCATACAGGGGGTTGGAAAAACGGAACAATGAAATCATCAAACTGCAAAATGAGATCTTGCAGTTAAAATGTGCCAATGAGAAGTTGAAAAACTCTCGCTTTGTGGTGGAACACTACGAATCTGTGGTGAGACAACTGAATGGATTAGGTTTGGGTACTAATACCATTCCTCCATCAGTGAGCAGGAAGTTTGTCAATATCTTAATAGACATTGTAGGATCGTGAAATTACAAGATGGTTCTATTCTTAGTTGAGATTGGCGGAAACAATATCAACTACACAGTTACAATCGAGTAAACAGAAAGAATATTGATAAGAACACTGTTGTATTAAGCTTTGTGAATAAACGATTACAAATGAAAACTCTGTCAAGAAGCACACTTACAAGGAAGTGTTTACACAGTATTTATACTAACTTAGAATCAATGATCGCATCTTTGCTAGGGTTTAAGTAGTGTTTGATTGCTAGCACAAGAAGTTTCCCTCTCTCATTTGCAGGCTCATGAGCTTCACCTAGCTCCAGAATTCTGCCAAGATCTGAATCTGGCAATTGCAGAATTTCATCAACAGTGCTGTAGTTAGATCTTCTTCTTTCAGTTCTCCCCCTGAAGACCTCAAACCTTTGATCCTGTGGATTATAGACCCAATCAACTATATCTCTTGAGTCTTCTGGTTTAGGCGTGGGTTTGGATTTCTTCAATGGAGGCTGTTGATGAGTGGGGGCTGGGTGAGATGGTTTGGACTTTTTGGGTGGAGGAGTGGAAGGTTTGGGGAGGAGAGTGGAAGGTTGTTGGATTGAGGAAGAGGTAGGTGAAGGAGAAGGCTTGGGTTTCTTTGCTTTTGTTTCTCCTTCTTCCTGAATAGGTACCCTTTTCTTGGAGCCCTTATTGCCCACTCTTTCTTCCTCATCCTTTTTGACTTTAAAGTAGAGGGCTTGCAGGTTCATGAAGTTCATAGGACCTAGCCTCTTTCCATTCTCTCCTATAGCCTTAAGGAAGTCAATCATGACCTTCCTTTCTTCATGGGTCCGTTTATTAAAGCAATGGTCTTTTTGGACTGTTGTTTGGCTTTTTCTTCTTCTTCAGCCTGTTTCTTCTTTTCCAACTGACCTTGCTGACCCATGAAGGCTCTGTAGACTTCTTTAGTTGATAGTTTCTCAAGGTAGTCTGCATCCTCGCCTTGAGAGACTAGAGTCTTTACCCACTCCTCCCTCATTTCTTTAGCTAGTTCAGAATCGGTTATTCTGAACTTAGCTTCTTCTTTCTTCTTTTTCTCCAATTCTTCCTCTTCTCTATTGAACTGTTCCTGCAGTTGAAGAGCAAGAGCTGCATCTTCTTCAATCCGGTCAACTACAGGAATCTTTCTTTTCAGTTCATCCAGCTGTCTAGCATACAGCTGGATGGTTTGTTCTCTTAGGAGAATGACTGTTTTTCTTTCTTGAGCCTTTTTCATGTCAGACATCTCCTCTTCTTCTCTTCTTCTTCTTTTCTCTTCCCTCTCTCTTTTCTCTTTTAGCAATCTCTCTTCATCTTCATCTGTCATGATTCCCTTTCGTTTGTTTACATTGGATGCCTCTGCTTCAACTTCACAGACCACAACAGCAGATGATGATGCTGCTATTGGGATCTCTGCCTCGGCTTCATTGGAAATTTGGGATGTGAACATGGGAAGGTCATTGGCCTCGTTCGATTTGCACTCAGGACTTGTTACTTCTTTTAGCATTTCTTTGATAGTTGATCTTGACCCATATGCTGCAGTGCAGATGTCTACTCGAGGGGAAGCTGAGTCAGTGTCAGAGTTTGACACATATACTGCCTCAGTATTTCTTCCTACTTGTTCAAGTTTGGCTCTGACAGTAGCTATCATTGCCTGGCTTTCAAGTGAGTTGACATTGTAGATGTTTGCCCTGAGTTGAAAGATCTTGTAGAGAAAGTCTGTAGGAAGAGACAAGATGTTCCTGGTGTTGATGGTGAGAGAGGAGTCGTTGCTTAGTAAGAAGGTGTGGTCAAGAGACTTAGTGCTTGTCCATCCCAGCACATCTAAGTCTTTGACAATGAAGGAGTACAGAAATCTTCTTAAGCAGCAAATTTCTTCGTTAGTGAGAAGACTGCTCCTTAAAATGTCAAGTCTTCTAAGAGTCAGTCTTCTTTCTGCTGCTGCCGAAGATTCAGGATAAGCTACCCGTTTTGCTATTTGTATTAGTCTTTGGAAGTGGGGTAGATTATCCTCCATCAAGTCATGGAACCTGCCAATGGCAAGTTCAGCTGAGAGATCTGATGAAGTGTTGATGCAGTTAGTTAAATGCAGTTGTAGGACTTGGAGGGCATTGAGAGAGTTCCAGTTTAGCTCTTTTACACCACTAAACTCCCATCCAATCCAAAATCTCTAAGCTGATCCATCATACCCCCAAGCTAGAATGGAGTCAAATTCTAGCTTCTGTGTTGTTTGAAGGAGTTGGGGGGTTATGGATTGACTTATGATGGCTGCTGCTTCAGGAAGGATGCTGAATGATGTATTTGTTTGTTCTGTGTCTTCAGCATCATTCAGCATTTCATCAACATCCCTGACGACCAACTTCCAGTCTTCAGATGTCTCTTCTGCTTCATTATCTGAGACTGGCAAGTCATGAATTTGTACAAAAGCCGGCTTGAATAGTGAGCTTTGAATTTCAACCTGCTCTTGAATCCAGTCGTCAAGACTGTCTGTGTCTTCCTCCATAGAGACCATCTCCCCCTTTTTGGTTGCATCAGTAGACAGGTAAGCATCAGTTTGGGTGCCTACTGATACAAGATAGGGAGTGGCTAAAGTTGGGCATTGATGGGCTTCATGCATAGAGACTTGGTGTCTTAGTTTGGACACTTCAGCCTCTAGCATAGCCACCCTGGCCGTCAATTCCAAGTTATGAAGTTTCAGTCTGTCCTCATCCACAGTTGTTGAATCCTTGGACCCAAATGGGGCCTTAGGCCTAGCCTCTTCATCCCCATCACCCATGGTTTCTTGGCGCCTGGGATTCCTCTCATTGAGGGGAGTTTCCAAGGAAACATCCTCAATGTGAGTTGCCATGGTTGAGGGCTTAACAATGTTGTCACTGTCCTCCTGGTCATTTAATGGACCAGCAGTAGTGACAGCCTCTTCCACATCCACTCTTTCATAACTCCGAGAGTGGACCTTCAAGGGCAGTTCTTCATATTGAACGCTCCAGTCGAACTCTCCAGAAGAGGTGATGATGGGAGAATAGTGGTTACTTGAACTGGAACCTGAGTGCTCAGAATGGAGGGCAGAGGAGGTGGTGGTGGATGTTGAGGCTGTTTGGTAGCTTGAGCTTCTTTCTTTTGCCTGAATCATCTCTAGCTCATAGGTTTTTAGCATATCGAAGAGCTCAGTTATTTGGAGAGTCTTAAGATTCTCAGTTCTTCTAATGGACACCGTGTAGAGTGTCCAGCAGCTAGGTAAAGACCTGATGAACTTTTTGAGAATATCTTCATTCTTTAGCTTCACCTTTGAGCACTGCAGCTCCCCTACAAGATAGGTAAATCTGTTGTATAAAATAGTTAGAGACTCACCTTCCTTCCAGACGAAGTTTTCATACTGCTGCTTCAGGATGTCTTCAAGCCCGTTGCTTTGTGCCATTTTTGTTCTTGGTGACCTTTTGAAGGAGAAAGAGTTTAAAATAGAACCAGAAAGTGATTAAACAAATGTTAGTTTGTTTAATCTTGAGCCAAAGCTCTGATACCACTTGTAGGATCGTGAAATTACAAGATGGTTCTATTCTTAGTTGAGATTGCCGGAAACAATATCAACTACACAGTTACAATCGATTAAACAGAAAGAATACTGATAAGAACACTGTTGTATTAAGCTTTGTGAATAAACGATTACAAATGAAAACTCTGTCAAGAAGCACACTTACAAGGAAGTGTTTACACAGTATTTATACTAACTTAGAATCAAGACATACCCTTGATTCTAAGGATCAGATCAAACACCGACCGTTGATCTTTTACACAAAAGCTAATAATACACGTTAAAGCTAAACTAGCTAACTTTATTGAAGCGTTTACTTTATTCATCATTGTTTGCATGCTCGGGAAGAGCATTGTCGTCCATCATTGGTTGCACCATTGAGGTTCCTTCTGCTTTGAGTGTGTCAGTTGCTTTTGCAGAAAGTTGTCAGTGACGCTTGGCATGGATAGTCAGCTGCAACGATTTGTCTTCAAGGAACATAGCTATCAGCAGCAAGAATGAGAATAATGCTGCTGATAAACCTATCAGCAGCAACTTGTGTTGAACGCTGCTGATAAACCTATCAGCAGCAACAAGTGTTGAATGCTGCTGATGAGCCTGTCAGCAGCAACATGTGCTGAATGCTGCTGATAAGCCTATCAGCAGCAACATGTGCTGAATGCTGCTGATAAGCCTATCAGCAGCCATATGTGTTGAATGCTGCTGATAAGCCTATCAGCAACATTTGTACTTAGAATAATTTGGTAGCAATCAGTCTTTGGTTCTACAGACATTGATCTCACTTGTCTAGATGAGTCCTCTGATAAGGATGATTCCCCTAAAAAGGATGAATCCTCAAGTAAGGCTAACTCCACATCTAGTGAGGAGTTTGTTACTGCTTCTGAAGATGGGTCGGTACCCTGAAGGAGCAGTATCTGAGGAGTTGTTCACTGAACAAAAGGTAAAGAAAAATGTTATCACTAATGGTGATAATTGCATTTTAACTGAACCCGATATCATTGAAACAAATGATAATCTAAAGGTAATGCTTTACGAGGGGTATAAAAGTCTTAACCAAGCAAAGAAAGAAGCTTTTTTAGCTCATTATGGGCTTGGGTATAAAGAAAATTTGGAAAAATATTATACTCCCAAAAACCAAACTGTAAAGATTCAGACTAATGTTCATAGTTCAACTCCTCCTTCTCATAATGCTGAGTTATCTAAGGCCAGATCTAATGAGCCTTACAAGAGAACTTATGTAGACAAGAGAAATTGTTTTCACTGTGGCTTGGTTGGTCACATTATTGTGAACTGTCCTTCTAAGAACCAAGAGAAACAGCATGTAGCTCCACAACCAGCTGTTATCCCCAGGTCGCCATCCGTGAAAGCTCCCAAAAATCCAAAACAAAATGTGGTGAAACCACCAGTCAAACCGATGGTAAAGCCTAAGATAAAGTCTGAAGCTAAACCATCTGTTACAAGAAAGGTAACGCAACCTGCTGTAACTTGTGTAACTACCTTCGGTAGTACACGTACTGGTGAGAAACCTGTGGCGAGACTTTCTAAGCCACAGAGAAGAAGAAGAAACAAGAGGTTGAGAAAGCTTGAACAGCTGACTTCAGTTCAATCAGGTGAAGCTTCCACAAGTTCACCTGCTGTAGTTGAACCAAAGTCTCCTGTTCTGGTTAAGAAACAGAAGAGATCTTGGACTGCCAAATCCAAAACTTCTCAATCTCCTATTTCTATTTCTTCTAAAGATTCATCAATTTTGAACAGTCATCATGATTGTGAGTTAAAGGAAGTAGTTTATTTTGAAAAGGATGGACGACCCAAGACCACAATGGCTTGGGTCTCCAAATCTAACTAATTCTTTTGTGACTCGTGTAGGGACGTCCGAAGGGTACTATCTCTAACCGCTGGTATGTAGATAGTTGATGCTCCTGGCACATGACAGGAAACATGGCCTTGCTTCAAGACGTTAAACCATTCAGAGGCGGCTATGTGGCCTTTGCCGGAGAAAAAGGTGGCAGCATCACGTGTCAAGGCGTGGTTTCGAACGGTTGTGTCAGCTTTGACAATGTCAACTTCTGCGAGCAGCTGAAGCATAACCTGTTGAGTGTCTTCCCAATGTGTGATAAGGAGTACTCAGTGATGTTTGACAAGTCAGAATGCCTGATTCTCAAACCTGGTTTTGAAGTTCTGGAAGACTGGATCCTGATGAGAGCGCCAAGAACAAACGACACCTATCAGATCGATATGAGCATGGCAACAACCACCTCATCAGTTGCTACCTGTTTGCTTACTAAAGCGACAGAGCTCGACTCCATCTTGTGGCATAGGAAACTCAGACATATTTCGTATCGTAAAATGAATCATCTTGTACGAAACGGTTTGGTAACCGGGGTTCCTAAGCTGAGATTTACCGTTGCAGATGATGGTATGCCTTGTAAAATGGGCAAACAACAACGGAAGTCTCACAAGCCCAAGCTCCAAAACTCTATTGATACCCCTTTGGAGCTATTACACATGGATCTGTTTGGCCCCATAAGTATCAGGAGTATTGGAGGTAAGTCGTTCTGTCTAGTAGTAACTGATGATTTCCCACGTTTTTCTTGGGTGCATTTTTTAGGTACTAAAGACGAGACTGCTGATATTCTTCAATACTTGATCCTAAGCTTGGAATCTCTTTGCAAGCTGAAAGTTAGAAGAATAAGGAGTGACAATGGAACTGAGTTCAAGATTAATTTGATGGAGCTTTTCTGTCTCAAGAAAGAGATCCGTCACGAATTCAGCGCGCCGTACACGCCTCAGCAGAATGAAGTTGCTGAACGGAAGAACAGAACACTGATTGAGACTGCAAGGACTATGCTGTCGGATGCAAAGCTTCCTGTCACATTCTGGGCAGAAGCCGTTAATACAGCTTGTCACGTCTTAAACAGAGTTCTGGTTGTGAAAAGGCATAACAAGACTTGTTACGAGTTGATCAACAATCGACTTCCCAATCTTGATTACCTAGTTCCTTTTGGTAGTCCCTGTTCCTTGTTGCTACAGTACAAAGACCGCCAGTCTAAGTTTCATGCAAAAGCGGTGGAAGGCATCTTCTTAGGATACATTGCCAACTCCCCTTGCAAGAGAGTGTACAACATAGGAACTCGTACTGTCGAGGAATGGTTTGAAGTGGATTGCAGTAAACACAGCATTCCACCCGAACCAACAGGTCCAGCTTGGGGTTTTGATTATGATGCGCTATTCAAGTCATTCAATCTTCCTGATCTATCTGCAGTTGACGCCGCAAATGTTTATGAATTATTGGGTGGCGACAATGACTCCAGCTTCTCTACTCGTGCTACTGTACCGATTGTAACTCCTGATTCCAATGCTGCATCTGCATCTGGAACTCATGACAGTGATAACAGTGATGATATTCTTGTTGTTGGAGATGACGCTCAAGCTAATCCTAACACAACTGTAGGAAATGAAGCTCCATCTAATCTAATTAACATTGAATCTTCTTCCTCTGGAACACAGGAAATGGGGGAGTTAAGCACGAATCTTGATCCAGAAATTCAGGAACCTATTGTACCGGAGACGAGAGTGCATAGGAATCATCCAATCGACAACATTATTGGAGATCCTTATGCCGGTGTTCAGACTCGTCATCGAACCATCACTGAGAACACCAGTCTTTACACAGAGATACTTGACACTGGTGTCATGGAAACATATCTGCATGCTGCATTCGTGTCCCAGTTAGAGCCGAAGAATGTGAAGGAGGCTCTCACTGACAACTGCTGGATTGAGGCGATGCAAGATGAATTGTCTCAATTCCAAAAGTTGCACGTGTGGGATTTGGTTGACTTGTCAAAAGGCTTTCAGCCAATTGGAACCAGATGGGTGTTCAAATGCAAGACGGATGATCGTCATGTTGTTGTGAAGAACAAAGCAAGATTGGTTGTTCAGGGCTTTTATCAGCAAGAGGGCTTGGATTACACGAAAGTATATGCCCAAGTTGCTAGAATTGAGGCCATTCGACTGTTCTTGGCTTATGCCACATATGTCGGCTTCAAGGTCTATCAACTTGATGTGAAGAGTGCTTTCCTTTATGGTAAAGTTCATGAAGAGGTCTATGTCACTCAACCTCCCGGTTTTGAAGATCCGCATAATATCAATAAAGTGTATAAGCTCGACAAAGCACTTTATGGTCTTCATCAAGCACCGCGGGCATGGTATGAGACATTATCTAAGCATTTACTGTCTAATGGTTTTGACCGTGGACAGATTGACTCGACTCTCTTCATTAGGAAAGCAGGAGGTGACATTCTTCTTGTACAAGTATACATCGACGACATTATCTTTAGATCTACCAATGAAGGGATGTGTAGGGAATTCGAGCAGGTGATGAAGTCCAAGTTTGAAATGAGTAATATGGGTGAATTATCATTCTCCCTGGGTCTGCAAGTCAGTCAAAAAGAGGATGGCATTTACCTCCATCAAACCAAGTATGTGCAGGACATCTTGTCAAAATACAAGATGAATGATAGCAGTACTTATGGCACACCTATCCCAGTCAATCATGGTCTGCATCCTGACAAAGATGGAAAGGATGTAGATAGTAGATTGTACCGTGGGATGATCGGATCACTTATGTATCTCACAACTTCAAGACCCGATATAATGTTTGCTGTGTGCTTGTGCTCAAGGTTTCAGTCTCAACCGAAGGAGTCACATATGATAGCCGTGAAGGGAATTTTCAGATACCTGAAAGGGAAACCGCGATTAGGTCTTTGGTACTCTAAGCAGCAGTCATCCGACTTCAAATCCTGCACTGATTCAGATTATGGCGGTTGTAACCTTGACAGAAAGTCAACTTCTGGTGGATGTTAATTCTTAGGAGACAGACTGGTCTCCTGGCAGTGCAAGAAGCAGTCAACGGTTTCTGTCTCAACTTGTGAAGCATAATACATTGCTGTAGCGAGCGGTTGTTCTCAGATATTATGGATTCAGCAGCAATTGAGAGACTACGGCTTGAACTTCACTGGAACTCCTCTATTCATTGACAACAATGCCACCATGTCCATCACAAATAACCCGGTGAAATATTCCAAAACTAAACATATAGAGATTCGCCATCATTTCATCCGTGATTGTACTGAAAAGCATTTAATTGAACTTGTAAAAGTTCACACAGATGACAATCTTGCTGACCTTTTCACAAAGGCATTTGATCGATCCCGTTTTGAGCATCTTGTCAACTTGATAGGAATGTTCAATCCTGAGTGAAAATTAATTTTTCTTAAATCAATTCAATTCATGGAAGTTAAATTTTTATGTCTTTTAATTTTTCTGTATAGTTCTTTTAAGTTTAAAAAATTTTACAAAAACAAAAACAAAATCAAAAATGGATAAAATTTCAAAGTTAACTTGAGAAAAGAGGAAATGATAGTACATCAGAAATGATCTAAACGTCACAGACTGCTCATATGGGAAATGATTGCGTCATGCTTACTTAATTGTTTAAATTATTATGTTTTAATCTGCTTATTTACAAGTAATTTGAATTGTCAGTAGGCCGTATGCGTCTTTAAATCACTAGTAGTGTGGAAACTAAATCTAAATTACAACTGTGATTTGAACCCATGTTTGCAAGTGTGTGTGTGTAAAAGAATAGAAAATATCATTATCAGATAAAGGATGTTAGATTTTGGCAATAATTTTTTTTGAGGTCATTTTCGGGTTATGTCGTTAGCACAATTAATGCGGTTCATCTCACTGCCCATACTCACAAGTATGCAAGGAGAGATTGAATCAAGACATGTCTCTACATTAACCGTTGAGCATGTATTCACCCTTGAATCACTCCTGATTCATTGAAATCAAATCCAGATAAAAGTTGGATCCCCTTACCTTAAAACTCAAACACCATATATATTATCCTGAATCATCATACCGATATTCAATGAAGAAAATCAAATGAAACCAAGACAAGTGAATTACTTGATTCTGAATCTTATGATTCCTGATAATCCTTATGGATTCTGCTTGATTTTTCCTGTGCTAATAGATGTAACTTCATTCTGAAAATTTAGAAAATCATTGGGAAAATCTTAGATGCCTTGAGATAATGCAACTTACATTATTGTAGCATATCAGTGGGGTACACGTTGTATATCTTATAATTAATACCTTAATACACAAGAACGTGATACAAAGATGCTTATAGTTTCAACTCTTATAATATTGTCAACTTGAATTACTTGTTTATGTGCTTATTACGTATGAATATATAGTAATTCATGACATGATCCCATATTCTTTGATGTTTATATTGTATCGTTTTTGCTAAAAGATAGCCTGATATGATCCTCTGCTCGTGTCTTTGATCAAAAATAGTTTGTGTGAATACTTGTATATTGTTATTAGAAAAGATCAAAAATATTTTAAGTTTATGCATAGTTCAATTTTATTCAGAAAAGCCAAAAATATTTGTGTTTAACCTTCCTGAATTGTATTTGAATCCTCTTGGTTGATTATTTTTAACTTGTTCGTTATTTGACTTGATAAACTTCATATATTTGAGTTGAAAGTTTGCGCACTTAAGGGTTTGTGCGTACTTGTAAGTGCGCATGAAGTAAGCTCAGCGTAGTTAATAAGTACGCAAGAGTTAAGTCTTGCGCACTTGTAAGTACGCACGAGTTAAATCGTGCGCACTTGTTAAGTACGCACGGCCTTTTGGTGTGGGGTATAAATATAGGACTTAGAAAATTTCTGAGTCTTTCATCACATTCAAACTGACACTTTTCCCTCTGCAAATTTTTACTCAAAATCCAAGTGTTCCTAAACAATCTTTTCATCCCATTACAAGCTTCATCATCGTACAACATCGATTTGGTGAGATTTTAGGCTTAATCCATCGACGAAACTCGTGATTTTGGACCGATTCATCTTAGGTTTTTGTTAGAGATTTTTAGACAATTTTTGTGTTGTTTGGGTAAAACCTAATAATTAAAACTTGTTACCAATCTTTAATCGATCACTAATCGACCCTTAATCGTCCATTCGAGTATCAGATTTTGACCTTGGACTCGAATTTGAACCGTCAGTGACTAAGTTCGACGGTTAGGTCAAAATTGGTCAAAGTTAACAGTGTCTTGGTGAAAGTATTGGTCCCATAGGCTCGAACGTTGATTACGACCTAGTGGTGACCCAATACACACCAATTTTTGAACATCAAGTTGAATTTCAAACTTCTGAATTCTTCACCAAGTACGTTTCCTGCGTACTTAACAAGTACGCAAGAAGCACTTCATGCGTACTTGTTAAGTACGCAAGAGGAAACTCCTGCGTACTTGCTAAGTACGCATGACCAACACTTGGCAAAAATTCCTAAATCTGAAATTCAGTTCAAAGAGTAACTGCTATACTGAGTCGTGTTTATTAATTTCCAATGATACATGTTGTTCTGATTCTGTTTTCTGTGTGTGTTTGCAGATCATGGCTCGGGCGTTTACTAACGAATTCAACCTGTTAGCTAACACTGAACCAGAGTGGAAGGGTGCAGCATTGCAGTACAAAGACATAGTTGATTTCTTGAACCGTTCAAGAATCAGCTACGCCATTTCTGCTGATCCGATCGTGTCAAGACCCTACCTCGAGCAGTTTTGGGAGACTGCAGAGCACGACTGCACGGTAACCCCCAACGTTATAAGGGCTACAGTTACTGGTCATGCTATTGCTTTCTCTGAAGATACTATAAGAAGGGTCCTTCAATTCAGAGATCTCGCAACCGACCCGACAGCCTATCCAGACTACTTTGGGGACGGCTGTTGGAGACAAAGAATGGGCTATGTCGGTGCGAGGGACTATGCTTCATACAAGAAGATGTGGGTGTTAGACCAATGGAGATACTTCTCCCACGTCACGATCATATGCATCTCATCAAGGAAAGCTGGGAAACATGCCATGGGTCATGACCTTGCATCAGCCATGGTCGGCCTTTCTCTCAACAAGGGCTACAACTTCTCCCGCTACATCTTTAAGGCCATCAATGACCAGATCAACACAGCGGAGAGGTTTCAGTTTTTGTTATACCCTCAGTTTGTGCAACTTCTGATTAATGACGCGTTGCCAAACCTTCCTGCTATAGGGGAGAGACTGCAAGTAAAGAGGGTTGACAAAAGAGTATTCGCCCAATTCCTAAAGCCAGGCATCGTAGATCCTACCCCTGTGCATACAGAACTCTTTGGCCACCTCATCAATGAAGCATATGTGGCCCCAGGTGACTGGAGATGGTACAGTCACGACTCGGAGCCAGAATTTAGTGAACACTCTGACGAACAATAGGAACAACAAGGGGAGGAAATGGAGAGTGATGATGGATCGTCTGATGATGGAGACGACGAAGGAGGAAATGATGGTGCTGAGGGATCCGACTCGGAAGCGACTGATTCAGATTCTTCCTATTCCGATGATGCACCGTCGCAGGTACACCCGAGGAGAACGGCTAAGGTAACCCTACCTGAGTCGTCCTCCAAGAGAAAGCGACAGTCCTCTAGCAGCGAATACGAGCCAGACTCTGACTCTGACGCTGCTATATAAAGACAAAGAAGGGAAAGCATTCACAAGAACAGGGGCGATAGGCAACAGCCTTCTATCCCCAGTGTGGTGGAGGCTCAGCAGCAAGTACATGTGTTAGCTGCTAGTCCGGATTCAGCCTCCACCCCACCTTCACAGCAACTTTACTGTAGGAGGAGGAGGCCGCGGGTGCAAAGTGAAGTGGCCGTCACTTCAATCACAGCGGAGATCCCTGTGATAGTGACCCTCCCTACCACTACTGTTCAGGTGGCGGTGACTACTCCAGTTCTCACGGAGTCAGTCATCATCACCCCTACCATTACCCCTACAACTCTCGTTACATCTTCCATCCCAACCACCACCATTGAGCCTCCAAGTCAACCCTTCAACTATGGAGACTTCACACAAGGGTTTGACTTTGATACCATATTCTCCTCCCCTACTCTTAATGCTGAGGCTTCCTCATCTAGACATCCTGATCCGAATGATGCAAGGATAGATGTTCTGGAAACCCAAGTTGCTGACCTACTGGAGACTATTCAGAAATCGAAGGAGGAGTCTGATGCTCAACAAGAATAGATCAATTCTTTGGTAGACGAAGTTAAAATCCTTCATAGCCAGAGAACGGGGACTGAGGAACGACTGAAGAATGTCATGGCCCAGAACGAGCTCCTAATCAAGAAAAATGAAATGCTTTTGGGTCACGGGTCGTCCTTGGAGCTGAGGTTTGATGCTCAAAGGAAGGAGCATGAGCTGATGGTCAAGTTGATTGCTGATCTGACCAAGAAGCTTGATGCTCAGGGGGAGAAGGATAAAGAGAAAGAGAAGGAAAAGAGGTCTACTGGTGATGAGGCGTGCCATCCTGTCGACTTGACTAAGGATGACGACAAGGACAAGGATCCCGAAGCCGGTCCTAGTGGAGGTGAGCACCAAGCTTTAGCAATCGTGCCCATCTCTGCTGTTCCAATGGCTCAGGGGGAGTCTACTCATCAAGAGGGTGGTGATACCTCTGGTGGTGGTGGTGATAAAGGAAAGTCAGTGGCTGAAGTACTTAAGGACTTTTCTGATGATGAGATCCTATATCTAGAGCCTGACTATTCCAAAGAAGCACAAATCGATGCTCTCTTCAATCTAGAAGAAGGAGAGATCGACTCTGGTGATGATTTGGATGATGATGATGAAGACATTGTGATCGAAATTCCCAAGGGTGACGGGGAAGGAGAGTACGAGTTAGAAGATTGAGAAATCTTTGAATTTCCATCCTTCGACGCTCCGCTCGACACAGGTTCAGTCGAGCAGGTTAGTATAGAAGCCTCGACTGAAGCCTCCCCAGTTGACCCTGCACCTGTGGACCCAGAGGCACCAGAAGAAACATACATGCCTTTTACTTCATCAAAGGGTCCAGCTCCTGTGTGGCAAAAGACGTCTATAATAGACAAACACGGAGCAACAGGGATGATCTTGGCTGTAATGTTCAAGGAGAATAAGCAGCTGTTCGCTATCAAAAGATCTGGCGGGGTTCAATACTTGAAACCCACCAGTGAAGCGTTTAGCTCCTTACCCAAATACGACATTGTGAACCTAGCAAACCGCGAGAGCTGCTGGGTCATTCCAATCACGCAGTGGCGATGGGTTTGTGGGTGGTTCTGCAGCGAGAAGCAAGATCAGGGAAGTTCGAGATGTTCAAGCCTCAAGTGCCCAAGAGAGTCAAGGATAAGCACGCTATAAATCCTGTGACTAAGAAGCACTTAAAGAAATTGGTATATAAGCCAGTGCGATGTGAAACTAAGATTCCCCTGAGCAAGTTATCTCAGGATACTCTTGGTGACATGTGGTACTGGTACGTAGATCCAAAGATGGGCGAGGATGTGATCATGGGTAAGGGACGTTCAGAGAGCGGGAACATAGTGCCAAAGGAACTGATCAGAATATTTGATGAAGTCTGCTTCATCAACTTTTCTGTGAAAGATCTAGAGGTACTAGCAGAACGTTATTGCGTCTACACGGATGAGTGGACAAAGCTCCTTGCTTCTAAATATGACAAGGTGATTAAGTTCTGCCTTGATTACAAGAAGAAGATGGAAGCTAAAGATCAAGTGCTGTGAAGACTGAAGATGTGAAGACCGAAGACTGAAGATTATCCAGAGCTGTTGTCAAGGGGGAGTTTGTTGAAGCACTTTCATGTGACAAACACTCTGGATAGATAGAGTCTTAGTCTTAGGTTGTTTTGTCTGGTTTGTAATTGTCTTTGTATGTAAGAGTCTTTATGTATTAGTTTATCGAGTTGTATTTACTTTTACATATTGAATGTTGCAGAATTCTCTAAGTGTTTTGCGCACTTGTAAGTGCGCAGGAGAAAGCTCCTGCGTACTTGGCAAGTACGCAGGAGTAACTTTGCGTACTTGCTAAGTACGCAAGAGCATTTTGTCCTGCTCACTTGCTAAGTGCGCAGGCATCAGGTCTTGTATAAATAGGATAGGTTGACAGAAGTTAAGTACGCAGACATAGACGCAAATACGCAGATTGTAATCTCAGTGCTTTTCTCTGTAACCTTCAAGTGTTTATAATACAAAGAACGTTTAAAGTGTTTTCTCTTGTCGGTTTACTTTGTTTAGCTAGACTCTCCGCCTAGTCACGGGCATTCCGCACCCGGTCCGACTAGTAGACCCACTTGCATGTGATGATCCGCCACACCCGAGGGACCTACACAAATGCTTTGAAAGAGTCTCATACCACGCCCTAGGTGCTTGATGAAGAACATAAAGTGCTTTATCGATCTTTTATACTTTATGAGGATTAAGCGAGTCTTCAAAACCAGGTGGTTGAGTGATATAGACTTCTTCATGTACCTTTTCATATAAGAAAGCACTCTTCACGTCTAGTTGATAGACCTTGAAGCCAACAAAGGAGGCATAAGCCAGAAACAATCGAATGGATTCAAGTCTAGCAACCGAGGCATACACCTTATTGTAATCCAGGCACTCTTGCTGATAAAACCATTCAACAACCAATCTTGCCTTATTTTTCACCACAATGTGTCGATCATCTATTTTACACTTGAACACCCATCTGGTACCTATTGGATGTACACCTCTCGGCAGGTCAACTACATCCCACACATGCAACTTTTGGAACTGAGACAACTCAGCTTGCATAGCCTCTATCCAGCAGTTGTCAGCGAGAGCCTCCTTTACATTCTTTGGCTTTAATTAGGATACGAATGCAGCATGCAAACATGTTTCCATGATACACGTGTTAAGTATCTCAGCGTACAAGTTGGTGTTCTCAGTAACAGTTCTGTGACGAGTTTGAACACCGACTCGGGATCACGAATGATGTTGTTGATTAGATTATTCTTATGCACTCTCGTCTCTGGTACAATTGGTTCATGGATATCTGATTCAAGGTTTATGCTCAACTCCCCCACATCATGTGTACCAGAAGAAGATTCAATAATGATAGGATCAACTCGAGTTTAATTTCCTACCGTAGAGTTAGGATCAGCCTTAGCATCGTTTCCTTCAACATTTGTATCCTCTTCATTGTCATAAGTCCCAGATGCAGATGCAACATTAGGATTAGGAGTGGGAATTGGTACAGTTGATCTTGTTGATAAATTGGAGTCATCTCCGCAGCTACAGTAATTGTATAGGTTGACAACATCTTCAGCAGATAAATCAGGAAGGTTGAAAGACTTGAAGAGAGCATCATAATCGAAATTGGTTCTGGTGAAATGTTGTGTTTACTGTAATCCACTTCAAACCACTCTTCAACCGAACGAGTTTCAATATTGTACACCCTTTTGCATGGTGAATTGGCAACATATCCTAAGAAGATGCCTTCCACCGCTTTTACATGAAATTTGGACTTGCGATCCTTGTACTGTAACAATAATGAACAGGGACTACCGAATGGGACTAGGTAGTCAAGATTGGGAGGTCGATTATTGATCAAATCATAACATGTTTTGTTGTGTATTTTCACCACCAGAACTCTATTCAAAACGTAACATGCTGTAATAACTGCTTCGCCCAGAATGTTATTGGAAGCTTGGCATCCAACAACATCGTCCTTGCAGTTTCAATCAAAGTTCTGTTCTTCCTTTCTACAACTCCGTTCTGCTGAGGCGTGTACAGAGCACTAAATTCATGACGAATACCCTTTTTGAACTCTGTGCCGTTGTCACTCCTTATTCTTCTAACCTTCAGCTTGCATAAAGATTCCAGACTTAAGATCAGGTATTGAAGAATTTCAGCAGTTTCATCCTTTGTACCTAAGAAATGCATCCAAGAGAAACGTGAGAAATCATCAGTTACAACAAGACAGTATGACTTACCTCCAATACTCCTGATACTTATGGGCCCAAACAAATCCATATGTAGGAGCTCCAAAGGGGTATCGATGGAGTTTTGGGTCTTGGGCATGTGATATTTTCGTTGCTATTTACCCTTTTTACAAGGCATACAGTCATCTGCAACGGCAAATCTCAGCTTAGGATCCCTGGTTACTAAACCGTTTCAGAAAAGATGATTCATTTTACGATAAGAAATGTGTCCAAGTTTCCCATGCCACAAGATTGAGTCAAGTTCTGTCGCTTTTGTAAGTAAACAGGTAGCAACTGATGAGGCGGTTGTAGCCATGCTCATATCAATCTGATAGGTGTCGCTTGTTCTTGGTGCTTGCATCAAAATGCAATCTTCCAGAACCTCAAAACCAAGCTTGAGAACCAAGCATTCAGACTTGTCAAACATAACCGAGTACTCCTTGTCGCACATTTGAGAGACCCTTAACATGCTATGCTTCAGCAGCTCGCAATAGTTGACGTTGTCGAAGCTAATGCATCTATTAGAAACCATGCCTTGACAAGGTATACTACCGCCCTTCTCGCCTGCAAAGGCCACATAGCCGCCTCTGAATGGTTTTACATCTTGTAGCAGGGCCATGTTGCCTGCCATGTGTCGGGAGCATCCACTATCCACATACCAACGGTTAGCAGTAGTTCCCTTCGGATGTCCCTACATGAGTCAAATTAAATTAATTAGTTTTGGAGACCCAAGCCATTGTGGTCTTGGTCATCCGTTTTTCTTAAAATATACAACTTCAATTAACTCAGAATCATGACTGTCAAAAATTGGTGACTCTTTTGGAGAGTCAGAACTAGAGGATTGAGAAGTTTTGGGTTTCTTACTCTAGGATCTTTTCTTCTTTTTCTTTTGAACAGAAGGCTTGCAATCATCAACTACATGTGAACTAGTAGAAGGTTCACCCGGTCGACAAGCAGCTAGCTGTTGTTCAAGTTTCCTCATTCTCTTGTTCCACCTTCTCCTCTGTGGCTTAGATAGTTTCACAACAGACTTCTCACCAGTTTATGTACTACCGGAGATAGATACACTGGGATTATACGGTTGCTTTTCCCGTTTTGGAACAGATGGTTCAGCCACATGTTTTGCTGGTGGCTTAACCATTTGCTTCACTGGTGGTTTCACCACATTTGATCTTGGGCTTTTGGGTTGCTTCACTGGCGGTGTCTTAGGGAGTTTAGCCTGTAGTGGGACAACTGGCCGTTTCCCTTGATTCTTTTTAGGACAGTTCACCATGATGTGACCGACTGTACCACAGTGAAAGCAATCTCTTCTTTCTTTGTAAACCCTCCTATAAGGATTTCTGATTTTGGATGTAGATGATTCATCTTGATGAGCAATAGGAGTTTTTTGGTGAACATGAACATCATCTTGTGCTTGATCAGATGTTAATTAACTTTTGGGGGTGTAATGTTTTTCAATATTTTCTTGAAAATTCTTTCCCAGTTTGTTTGCAAACAATTCTTTCTTTGTTTGCTGAATGGATTTGAAACCTCTATAAAGCATCATTTTCTGTTTATCATTTGACTCAATTGTATCAGATTCAGTTAAAATGCAATTATCACGATCAGTAACAACGTTTTTCTCAATTTTATGTTCGACATTCAACTCCTCTGAGACAACACCATCAACTTTGGTGTCCTCAGAACCTTCATAAGAATAGAACTCTTCACCATAAGTTGAATCAGCCTTACTTGAGGATTCATCTAAACAGGACAAGTCAATGTCGACTGGCCCGTTGACAAACTTGCCGCTCACTGGTGGAGGAATGGCATTAGTACCTAAACTTTAGCCATTCACTTTTCGTACCACGGATTCGTAATGTTCCACCACAAAGCGAGAGTTGTTTAACTTCCCAAGTCTGCCACTTAACTGCAGGATCTCATTTTGCAGTCGGGCGATCTCAACATTTCTTTTCTCTAACCCCTTATGGCAACGTCTAATTGAAACTACTGTTCATTGTTTTTAATTGAAAACTCATGTCTTTCTTTCTTAAGGTTTTTAATTGAATCTTTGAAACGTTTTTCATTCTCTTTGTAATTTAGAGCTGCCATACGTAGAGGTTCGAGTTGATCATGGATTTGATCATTCTTGTCCTTCAAGATTAAACATTTAGAACAAGAAACAACAACAAAGTAATTAGAATCTACCTCAGTTGATGAACTGGACGCTTCTCCAATGGCCATTAGAGCAAGTGTAGATTCTGGTTGATCAGCAACAATTGCTTCCCGTTCCTCCGCTTCCATAATTTCAACTATTTCTGCCAATAACCCGAGCTGGGGTTGTGAAATAATGGCATCTTCCAAGTGTACTCCCCAGTCAAAGCTATCATCCTGCTGAACCACTAATGCGTTGGAAGTTGCTCCTTGAGTCTGACTGCGGTTGTGCTGATTGTTGAAGATCTGGTTATTTATCGGACTCGGTCTAGGGAAACCTGAAGCTGGTCCTTTATCCCTTTGACATTCTCTTGCAAAGTGTCCAAAGTTCTGACATTTGTAGCACTTTACCTTTGACTTATCAAATCCCACCTTAGCATTTGAATGCCTACCGATAAATTTTCTACCAGTTCTGTTCAAATATCACTTCGCCCTTCTTAAAATCATGGCCATATTCCATTGAATATCCATATCCTCCATGTCTTCTAGATCCAACATGGTTGAAATCTTCTTCAATAGTTTCAGGATCAGTCAGCTTCCCTCCAATGAAGTTCTCGTAGGCAAGCATACATAATGAGAATAATGCCACATGATCTTCAGCAATCTTGGCAATAGCAGTTTGTGAGTTGAAGATGCAGATGCAGGACCTCTTGAAGAATGTTGATGGTATGAACCAGATCCCGATGCAACAATACAGGTATGACCACCACAACCATTAGAATTTTCTTCATCCTGAGTAGGATTCCCTGAGAACAAAGCAATTCCAGAACCCGATGACTTTGCTGTGGAAGAACCCCCATAGTACATAGATGGATCTTGAATCTAAGGTCTTCCAGAGGTTTCTTTCTTCTTCAGGTTCATGTCATGAGCTTGAACGTTTCCTATCGCTTCATCAATTGTCATCTCATAAAATTTTGGGTTCTCTCTTAGTAGGGTAGTATACATATCAAATTTTGGTGGCAATGAATCAAGAAACTTTTCCACCAACTCGTCATCCGGATACTTCAGTTCATAAGACTTTAACTCAGTTTTCAAGTGATAGAATCTTGAAATAAGTTCATCAATAGATTCATTATCCAAGTATCTGAAGCATTCATACTGTTTCCTCAGTAGCTCCCTCTTGCTTTTCTTCACGTCGCTGTTACCCTCGAATCTCTTCTGTAGAGCCTTCCAAAGATCTTTCGAAGTATCATAACCTCTGAAACTATGAAATAAATCTCTTGTTAATGCCATAGTTATAGAACCATGAGCTTTCTTCTCTAGATCATAATCTTTCTTTTCTTCTTCGGTAAGTCTGGAGATGGGTTTGGGAACAGCTTCCTCAAGAAATAAGTGTGTTGGATGCTTGTACCCCTCAAGGATGGGTATCCACAAGGTGGAATCAGTGTACGAGACATACTCCTCAAAACATGTTTCCCAATTAGAATAATCATTTACCTTAAGCAGCTTTGGTGGTTTCAGTGGAGTCCCTATCTCGTTGTCATAATTAAGCATACTACTTATGTGAATGTTCGACATGGTGTGAAACTTAGTCAAAAATCAGAAATTCTGCACAACTTACGTTGCGCACTTGTGTACTTGACCTTGCGTACTTAGCAAGTACGCAGGGGATAAAACAAGTACGAAGAAGATTGGTCTTGTGTACTTAACAAGTACGCAGTAACAGATGAAATTTTTCCAAATCTGGGAAGTACGTAGTTCACTTTTCAAACCTGCTCCCAACAACTTTTTCGGTAACCGAAAAATGCCCAAATCGTCAAATGTTGATGTTATCATGAAATTGATCCACCCAAAAGGTTAGAAACTTGTTTCTAACAAACCCTTGATGATCAAAACACTCAAACAAACAACAAATGAGTCGAATTTTGAAGGATTTTTGGGATGAAAACAGCGCACAAGAACGTGACTGTTTTATACACAAAAATCTTCAAAAATCTGGTCAAATGTCAAGTAATCAGGCTTCTAAATGTGTCGAAAATCCTCCTAACACACTCACAACACTCGAATTCAAGAGCAAGCGCTCTGATACCACTTGTAGGTCCTCGAGTGTCACGGATCTTCACATATAAGGGTGTAAGTAGTCGAACAGGGTGCGGAATGCCCGTGACTAGTTGGAGAATCAAACAACAACAAGTAAACCAAAAACAAACACAAGTCACTAAAAACTTCGTCTATTATCAATATCAGCCAATTATAAGAGTTACAAATGAGAGCGTACTTATGAACTTCTACAACCGGCTATATATAGTCATAGACTCAGTAGCTGCGTACTTAGCAAGTGCGCATGACTTAGCAAGTACGCAAGATATGCTTCATGCGTACTTGCTAAGTACGCAGGACATAATTCCTGCGTACATGCCAAGTACGCAAAGCATTAAACATAGACACTAAAACAAGTACAATAAAAATACATACAGACACGATTACAACACGATAAACCAATACATACAAAGACTGAAATACAAAATACAAGTACAAAGAAAAAATACAAAAGCAGAGATAACATCCAGAGTGTTTGTCATACAAACGTGCTCCAACATTATCCATAGAATTCAAAATGTTCAGCATTACACAGGTTCCCAGAGAAGACAATGCTGAGGCTGATGCCTTAGGAAACCTTGCTTCGGCTCTTAAAATACTAGAAGGTATTAAAAATTCCTATCATACTTATTTTGAGTCCAACAATAAAAAAAATAGATGGAGTGTTCAAGACAGAAAAAGAAGCAGATGTTCAAGATCCCGAAATTAGTCAAGGGTCCTAGATATTACCCATTAAAAAATATTTGCAGGATGGTGAGATCCCAAGTGACGAAAAGAATCACATGGCTTTTCACATGAGGGTGTCTCATTTTATAATTTTGCACAATGTTTTCTATAGAAAATCTATTGCAGGTCCATACTTAAGATGCTTAGAGGATCCTGAAGCACATGAAGTCCTGAAAGATATACATGAAGGTGACTGTGGTAATCACATTGGGGGTAGAGCATTATTCTCAAGGATCTTGAGGACAGGATACTACTAGCCTACTATGAGGAAAGATGTTTTGGCTTATTCCTAGAAATGTGATGCTTGCCAAAGACATAGCAACATACTCCATCAACCAGCGAAACCTTTATATCCAATCATTTCTCCATGGCCATTCATGAAATGGGAATAGATATAGTCGGAAAACTTCCCAAAGCACCAGGAGGAAAGGTTTTTATGTTGGCAATGACAGATTACTTCTCCAAGTGGATAGAAGCTGAAGCATTTGTCCAAGTCAGAGAAAAATAAGTCATCTCCTTCATCAAGCGCAACATCCTGACAAGATTCAGGATCCCGGTAGAGATAGTATATGATAATGGATCTCAATTCATTGGCAAGATAACAACCAATTTCTGTGCCAGTTAGGGGATCAAAATGATAACCTCCACCCCGGTACATCCTCAAGCTAATGGACAGGTGGAATCCAGCAACAAGATCATCATAAACAACCTCAAGAGGAGATTGGGAGCTAAGAAAGGAAGATGGGCTGAAGAATTATCATTTGCACTTTGGGCAGATAGGACAACAACAAAAAATGCAACAGGTTAAACTCCATTCTCATTGGTGTTTGGTACTGAAGCCATGATCCCAACATAGATGGTTATCCCTACTGCCAGAACCAAACTCCAAACCCCAGAAACCAACAATGAAGCTCTTGCTCATGATCTTGACACTATGGATGAGCTCAGGGACCTTGCCAAAGTTCGTATTACATCTTATCAGCATATGATAGCGAAGTCTTACAACAAAAAACATAAGGATCAGAAGATTCCAAGTAGGTGACTTAGTATTGAGAAAAGCATTTCAAAATACTACCAATCCTAGCGATGGAAAGCTTGCACCAAAGTGGGTAGGCCCATACCTAATTGACTCAGAAGAAGGCAAGGGTGCCTATTGGTAAGCCACTATGGAAGGTAAAGTTCTGCCAAGATCCTGGAATGCGATCCATCTCAAAGCTTACTTCATGTAGGTTAGAACTGAAATTCTAACTTGAATTGGTATGTCTTCTATTCCTTGTTGTTTTTATCTTTATTACTTCTTTATAAAGGTACTGACTTGAGCGTCAGAGGGGTGTTAGCCAGGCTAACACCCACCTTCACCAAGGTTTCATGTTTTGCAGAAAGGATCCTCAAGGATCCTGACAGAAGATAGAGATTGGCCATCTCTACTAAGTTTAAGGTATTCAAAATACCTTCTAAGGTTTAAAGGTTTTCACCTTTCTAAGAATTGAGTTTAAACACTCCGCCTGTAGCACACGATATTCAAGTATAGTTCAAGGTGGTGCGATCTGCCCATGTAACAGTGGCTGATAATTTCATCACTGTTGGCTATATCTTGGATCTTACGAAAGTAACAGACGTGTTACTCCTAATGTTTTTAGCATTTTTATGCTAACTTAAGTTTGGCCGTATTCTGGCTTGGCCCATGTTTTCTGGCTTGGCCCACGTTTTTAACTTGTCATAGGTATTTCACACTTATGTGTTAACCCCATTATTTAGCAATAATATGCTGGCTCAAGATCCTTAAACGAATTGAAGACTTATGAAGATCTTGGAGTGCAATTACTAAGTCTACAACATGTTTATTGGCAATACACAAGGGACAACTAACAGTTGTTATATTTTGGACTCCATGTCATTGTTTGGTATGTGTATCTACTCAACTTAGTTCTCAACTAAGGTATGTGTTACTTGTTAATTTTTAATTCAAATGACTAATACTTGATCTATTTGTGACTGGTACTTTTTTAAACCATTTATCAAAATAAATTTTCCTATAAACAAAGTCTAATGAAAACATAAAATATTCTAATTAAGGATTCGGTATCCTGAAGATTTACTTTAACTTAATTTTTCTAAGTATCAGAAGGTCTAACCATCTACAAATCC
The DNA here is from genome assembly GCA_023525975.1 of Smallanthus sonchifolius. Taxonomy (NCBI): domain Eukaryota; kingdom Viridiplantae; phylum Streptophyta; class Magnoliopsida; order Asterales; family Asteraceae; genus Smallanthus; species Smallanthus sonchifolius. The sequence goes on along the minus strand of CM042033.1, from coordinate 52,591,216 downwards.
TAATTTTCTACAAACATACCAAACACATAGCAATCAAGATATACAGTCAAAAGATACTTGATAAGGTCTGAAGTGTAGGAAATAAAAGGTGATCCGAGCTTCATCCAAAAAGTGGACCCATCCACCCGGGGCACAGATTGTTAAATTGTCTATCCCGTCTAGGGATCCTAAAGAGCAAGAAAAATAAAATTGTTCGACAAGTCTCTAGGATTAAAGTTAAAGACATAGAACCACATAATTCATAAAAGCAGGACTCAGGCCTTCTCTTCATTGCCCTCATTGTCCTGTGCATCCACCTTCTCTACCACCTTCACACTAGCTTCAGCATCATTCGCCTGCTTGTCCAATTCATCATCCTGCACTAGCTCACCCCTAGCTCCACCACGACTTTCTTCCACCTTTGGACATCCCAGGCCGACGATCAAAATCCTTCTTCAGCCTCCTTAGCCATCTTTATCCTAGCTTGAAATATAGAGATTGCGGCTGAATTCTTGGCTTGTTCATAATATTCTTCAAGGTCCTGGGAGTGCTTGGCAGAGGCGTCATCCAGTTCAGCTTTCACCCGGCTCAACTCCTTGGCCTCCTCTGCTATCTCCTTGTCCTTAACAGCTGCTATCTTTTGCAGATCACTAACCATCTGCTTTGCTTCATTAGCTTCCATTGCAAGCGATTCATAACATCTAGTCATTTGTTCTAGGCCCTGCAAGGAATGAATGTGTTAGAATTTCTTTATTACGGATTCGGGATCCAAGATACTGAAAATATCTTACCAAGTGGCCAAGGACATGAAGTTTCTTGTAGGCATCGGCTAAATCCAACCCCTCATAGATAGCGGCATCAGTGGCGTCGTAAGGTTTCCTCTTTTTGCCTATAGAGATCTTGGAACGCGGAGTCGGAATTTCAGGCTTGGAAGCCTTAGGGATCTGCCGTTCTTTCTTGATCGCCTTGCCTTTGGACACCATGTTATCAATATCGCCGGGGGCAAATTGGGAGCTTGACTTGCGAACAAGTGTAACAGGATGATGGGTTAAATTTCTAAACTTATGTTTAACTAACGATCAAATAAATATCTCTTTCCTTATCAGGTAAAGCCTATAGCTCGGGATTGCCATAAATACTTGAGATAATCCAGAGTCGTATAAATGATGGTGGGTGAAAAGTTATTCTTACTTGAAGACATGTTGGGCTCTGAATACCGAGTATTGAAGCTAGCATCACTAATAGCAGGCTCCAAATGAAAGGATCTCTCTAGAGCAGGGATCTCCAACAAAGCTTCTATTCTCTTATCGGTATCACTTCGAGCAGGAGCAAGGTCTGTAGGTCCTAGCGAGTCTACGGATCGATCTCAGGCGTATAACACACAGCGAATACTCGTAGTGTGGAATCCTAACGAATAAACGCATCTTGTACGGATAAGAACACAAGATAAACACACAAGACAAGATTCACTGAAAGCTTCTTGTATTACTCAGATAAATGTACTTACAAGATCACTAACTTTTTCAAATGACAAGACTAAGCACTATTTATAGGTAACACTCAACTGTTACAGGCGAACTTAATATGTTCGCCAGTTCTAGTCTTAGGTGAACTTGTTAATTCGCCACAACTATATCAGGCGAACATGTTAAGTTCGCCTGTTACAAACAACTTAACAACTTTAAGAAAACATTACATACAAAATATAAAGACCTATTCTATTACAAGGCTAGTTATCACACACCATGCTCCAACAAACTCCCCCTTGACAACAGCTCGGTCTTTATCTTCATGTCTTGCTCTTCCAAGTCTCCGGCAGCTCACTTCTTACACACACTCCATATTTAAGACATACATACAGAACCCTCTTGTACTGCATTGCCTGTTCTCTCCACTCCTTTGTGTACATAATTTCTATAAGCTTCAACATCTATTGATCAAACTTAGAAAAATTAATAAGATTCATAGCATCATAGAATCTTATTAGAATTTTACCGTTTATGTCTTCAACAACTGCTTCACCAGTATTTACATCCGCATACCACCATTTCAATTCACTCAACACATCTTGAGGAATTCTCTTTAACGGTATTTTGGACACGGTTTTAACAGGCTTAAATCTACTCTCCAAATAATCTTCTTAGAAACCGGATCTATGTCTTTGAACCTCTTTCCCTTATGTGGTTTCAATCTTTCATATTTTCCTGATCCTCCTTCTATCTTTATTAGTCTGGCAATTAAAGCAGCTATTCCATTCCCTGAGGGATTATTCAAAGGCTTGGTTGATAACCCATTGATTTCACACCTTGGTAAAGAATTAAAATACTTCAATCTTGGCTTCAGATACTAAACACCATCAGTTCTTTTTATAGCAAACAACTTGAACTCATCATCATAAAACCAACTAATTATTCTTCCAACACACATGTCATTGTTGACATATCTCTCCTTTTGAATTGGCATGGACGGAGAATCTGGTAAAACCTTTTTCCAACTCTTTATCATTTCTAGCCATTGAGTTTTCGTCACACCAGTGTCTTTATATAATGCTTAATCTTTAGAATCATCTTCAACAATATCAGAACTAGGCTTGGACATTTCATGATCTGATTCATCTGACTCTACAATTCCTTTAGAAATTTCATCAAGTATTACATTATCATGAATTAAATTCATATCAACACTTAATCCATCATATCCTTCATAACTTATCTTGTTAGACTCTCTTTCAACTTCAAGCTCTACAATCTCTCCTTATTCAATCTCAGACTCATCATCAACATCCATCTCTTCATCTCCCATACAGTCATCAATATCCATCAAACATTCTAACTTATCAGCTTCATCTATATCAAAATCTTCTTAAATTGATTCATCTAACATATCATCATCAGTTTGAACATCAGAGGCTTCTTTAACACTTTTATCTTCAATACTCTTATCAGACTCCTCCGGAGCTAATGAAGATCCCCCTGAGCTAATGAAGTAATGGTATCATCAGCGTTTTGATGCTCACCTGAACCACCACCAACATCTGGTTCATCATCATCATTATCTTTATTTGCTTTAGTAGTATGACAAGTATCTAGTTCAGCAATAACAACTTTCTCCCCCTGAGCGTCAACACGCTCTATCAACTAAGATAACAAGATTTGCATTTATGCAATCTGTCCATTTTGAAAATTAATAGCTTGATGATGTTGAGACTCACTTGCTTTAAGAACATCAACTTGAGTCTGCAAACTTGTTACTTGACTTTGTAAAGAACTGACGAGTGTTTCTAAAGCCTGAATTTTAGCATCCCGAGGATCAGCAGTAGTAGAAGGACCAACTTCATCATTAGTATTTGACAATATAGGAGTTTGTTGTGGAGTAGGAGACTTGGATGGAACTTGACTAATTATCAATGAGTCCACAAAGTCCCTATCACTTTGTGAAGCCTTAATAGCCGAAGCCATTAATTTTGGAGCTTTTGGATCTGGAGGAGCATAATCAGAATCCGAAGATTCATCTTGTAACATTCTTTTTCCAAGAACTGCATTGGGAGGAGGACCCCTAGCAGACTTGCGTCTAGGTAACACCATCTTCTTCTTACCTAGAGACTTCTTTCGCTTAGATATCATCTTTGTAGGAAGTGTTTCTTTCCTTGGAACTTTGTCTAACTGAGCATAATGGCCAGGACTAAATTCAGGTGACACAACTCCTGTATTATCATTATCATCTTTATCTATCTCAGTAGCACTCGAGTCTGAACTAGAACTCGAACTGGTGCTAGTTTCCTCAGCTTGGACTTGTTCTGCCCGAGGAGGAGATGGTATATCAATAAGTTCTTCATTTTCAACATCTACCTCCTGATGTACTTCTTCATTGATAATCACATTCTCACCATTTCCAGCATCATTATCATCATTATCATCAACATGTCTATCATTGTCATCATTGTTATGCCTCAGTTTTTACCTCTGGTATCCCGGATCCTCAGATAAGTATCGGTATCCCTGATCCTTACTATATATCAGTATCCTGATTAACTGACCGATATAACAAATAATATTACGTGTTTTTCTTTGATTAGCCTTGAGCATGTAATAAAGGCTTCATTAATGACTAAATTAAGGGCTGAAGAACCGTTCAAACAGTAAGGAAAACGCGTGGAAGTCAAACTATAACGGTCAAGAATTAATGGAGACTTTTAACTGCCATGAAGACCTGATTTTCCGCCGGGATCTTCGCTTTTAAGTTATTATATCTTTTGTATATATATTCAGTAGTATTGATCGATTAGAACACACAACACTTGCACTACTCATTTGTAACACATTAGTCTCGATCATATTGCTCTCTCATTGTATTTTTTACCGATTTCAGTAAGATAAACAAGGCAGCCCGACTTTAGTCGGCTCCCGAGGTTTTATGTCAGAGATTCCCAAAGGATCAAGGACTTTCCTCGTATATCTCTGTGTTGATATCCTGATTAACATTACATTTCTTACATAATCTTACAAGCACACTACCTCACACACAAAGTTTGGCTACTTGATTATCTTTGGTAATTTTTGGCTAAAACAGTTTGGCGCCCACCGTGGGGCAAGTGGTGCTTTTCATCTTAAAATCTATGCTAAAATTTGTGTTCAATCGATATCTTTCCAAACTAATTTCGAAAATGTCATCCCAATCCAAAATGGTTTCTGTTTCAACTCCATCTTCAAGCTCTGGGCTGAACAACCCTATTCCTCCTCCTCCGTCATTCTAGAAAAAGAATGATAATCTGCCGAAGAAAACTACTTCTATGGGTTTTTTAGGATCTGGGATACCTGTCGGTGGACCTGTTCTTGTTTCAAACGATGAGTTCCTCAAGTTATTTTCAGAAGTGAAGTAACAGATGGAACAGCAGAAAAAGACTAACCTGATGCTGTTCAGAGAGATTGAAAAGGTCAAAGAATCAAAGAAACTAGTGGAAGTGACAACCCCGCTGCAATCAAGGATCTTGGATTTCAATTATCCGGGATCCTCAAAAATCCATAAAGGAGACTTTCTTCCCTTGCAGACTGGATTCACTATAGTTGGCCCGACTTTGGCTGTTAGAGTTACTACTAATCAGGATCTTGGATTTACTCCAGGATCATCATTCCAAAATCCCGATATCGGTAACACCTTTAATCAATTTTCAAACACTAACAAATCTGTGCAGGATACAGGAATCACTCCGTCCATGGCCAAGGAACTAAAGAAGTTAAGGGAGATGATCTCCAGTGTACCAGGTGTAGTCCAACCTATACCGGAAATATCCTCTAGCAGTCACAGGATCTCGAGATTTGCTCCGCCGATATGTGATGCTGAGATCCCTAAGCGCTTTCAAACTCCTAACATGAAGTTGTATGATGGAACTACGGATCCCGAGGAGCATGTCGCGCAATATAGAGAGAGAATGGAAATCAACCCCATTCCCTTGGACTTGAAAGAAGCTTGCTTATGCAAGGGCTTCAGCTCTACCTTAACAGGATTAGCCTTGAAATGGCTACTTAATGTTCCACCTTATTCTATTACTTCGTTTGCTCATTTAACCAAGTTATTTAACAATCAATTCTCTTACAGCTGAATTTTGAAAGGTTAACAAGTGACTTATATAGGATAACTCAGAATCCCGGAGAATCCCTTCGAGATTATGTCAGCAAGTTCGGCCAGGAATCCCTGTATATCCCGAATCTTGACGTAGCCACTGCTGTCCAGGCATTCAAGATGGGACTAAAGAAGGATTCTCAATTCTACGAAGACCTTGTCATGAATCGTTACAGGAACCTTGATGAAGTCAGAAACCGGGCACTAAGATTCATAAGACTTGAGGATGATAAAAAGATTCAGCAACGGATGGATAATCCAACCAGTTACAATCAACCCAACCGGAAGATTGAATCCGCTCCTTTCAAGTCGTACAGATCCAAGCCATATTCTAAGTCTGGCAATAGCAGGATCAACGATGTAAAAGATGATGAGGAAGAGGAAGAATATCCTAAGTTGTCCAAATATTGTTTTTCCCTTGATACAAATGGTTTGCTATTTGCTATGTAGGATCTTGGAGAAAAAGCCAGGTGGCCTCGTAAGTTTGAGAAGAACTCAGGAGGAAAAGACAAGTCCAAGTGGTGTGCATTCCATGAAGACTTTGGCCATGTAACTGAGGATTGTATTACTTTTCGGAAGGAGATAAGCTATCTCCTGAGCAAGGGATATCTCAAAGAATTTCTAGGCAAAGGAAAGAACAAGACTAAGGATCATGACAGGATCCCGTAAAGAGCAAAATCCCCGCCGCCAGATGCCAAGGTAATAGGTTTTATATCTAGTGGATCTGATATTTGTGGTACTTCTTACTCTGCAGCAAAAAGAAATGCCAAGGAAGCAAAAACAGAGAATGGGGACAGACCCATCAGAACCTCCAGCTTAACTGAAGAAAAAGTGATCTGCTTCGACGAAGCTGACAGAAATAACATGCAAGATCCTCATCACGATGGCCTGGTGATCACACTATACATTGCAAACCACTTCATCCGCAAGATACTGATCGACTGAGGAAGCTCTGTAAACATTATCCAGCATGAAGTCCTGAAAAGAATGTGGATCCTGATTTTGAGATCATCTCGAAATCCTCAGTATTGGTAGGATTCAGTGGAGAGGTTAAAAACACAGTTGGAGAAATAAAGCTACCAATCTACATCGAGGGGGTAAACTCTATACAGAAATTTTGTGTCATTGATTCTTTATCTTGCTATAACATTATTCTAGGAAGTCCTTGGATACACGACATGAAGGAAGTACCCTCAACATACCATCAGTGTGTCAAGATGCCAACCCCTTGGGGGGTAGTGAAGATTAATAGTGATCAACAAGAGGCTAAGGACTGCTACACTTCTTCAATATAGGCCTCCGCTAAAAACAGGCAAGCATAGCAATTAAAGAAACAAGCCCGAGACGTCCTATAGACCAAAGAGCAAGATGTTAAAGAGGTATCCGTAAGTAAGGAGGATCCTGACGTCAAGGTGCTTGTTGAAACCAATATCCCCAAGGATATTGAACAAAATCTTGTAGAGTTACTAAAAAGCAGAATCTCGACCTTCGCCTAGAAACATGAAGACATGACAGGTATCTCTAAAGATATTATTACACATAAATTATGTATTGATAACAGTTTTAGGCTAATACACCAAAAAAAAAGGAAATTCGCACCAGAAAGGAATGTAATTATCCATGAAGAGGTTGAAAGGCTGTTGAAAGCAGGAATGATAATGGAAGTGAAATACCCAAGGTGGCTAACTAATGTGGTGGTGGTCCAGAAGAAAAACGGGAAATGGAGAGTCTGTGTAGACTTCACTGACTTGAACAAAGCATGTCCCAAAGATCCTTTTCCACTACCACATATTGACTCAATGGTCGACGCCACAGCAGGCCACGAAATGCTGACATTCATGGATGCTTCATCAGGATTCCAACAAATTCAGATGGAACCCTCAGACAAGGAGGATACCGCATTCATGACCCCAACAGGTATTTAATGTTATATTGCTATGCCCTTTGGTTTAAAAAATGCAGGTGCCACATACCAGAGGCTGGTGAACATGATGTTCTAAGATAAACTAGGGGACACCATGGAGGTCTACATAGATGACATGGTGGTAAAATCAAAGAAAGCTGAGGATCATCTCAAGGATCTCAGAGATGCATTCGATATCCTGGACCAGCATAACATGAAGCTAAACCCTTCCAAATGCTACTTCGGAGTGGGGGCAGGAAAGTTCTTGGGATATATGGTGACCAAGAGAGGGATAGAGGCCAGTCCTGAGAAAATCAAAGCAATCATCAATCTGAAATCCCTAGGAAACACCATGGATGTCCAAAGACTAACTGGTAGAGTAGCAGCACTCAACAGATTCATCTCAAGATCCTCAGAAAAGTGTAAAGAGTTCTACGACATCCTAAAGAAGAACAAGAGATTCGAATGAGAAGAGAAGCATGAACAAGCACTCAAATCACTAAAGGAATACTTGTCATCAGCTACTCTATTGATGAAACCAGAAGACGGTGAACCATTATCCATGTACTTGGCGGTATCCGGAAACTCTGTAAGTGCTGTACTAGTCAAGGATCATGAGGGACAACAACATCCAATATACTATGTAAGTAAAAGCCTACTCGCAGCATAAACCGGGTACTCTCTTTTAGAAAAGTTAATCTTAGCTTTAATAATGACATCCACTAAACTCAGACATTATTTTGAAACTCATGCTATTCATGTTAAGACTAACTATCCTATTAAGTGTGTCTTAAGAAAGCCAGAGATGTCAGGAAGGATGGCTAAGTGGTCAGTCAAGCTCAGCGCCTATGATCTTATATATGAACCTAGAACAACAATTAAGTCTCAAGCACTTCCAGACTTTGTGGCTGATTTCAACAATGACACTCAACATGAAGCAGACCTTGAAGTCCAACAACTTGAAGAGTTAAAGGATGTATGGACCTTATTCACTGACGGTGCATCAAATGTAAGAGGAACAGGTCTGGGGGTCATACTAAAATCGCCACAAGGGGACAAAATACCCCAATCCATAAGTTGTGAGTTCCAGGCAACAAATAATGAAGCAGAATATGAGGTGCTAATAGCAGGATTACAATTAGCCAGGGATATCAAGATCAAGTATCTCCAGGTATATGTAGACTCACTATTAATTGCTAACCATTTCAATGGCTCTTATGCAGTAAAAGGAGAAAAGTTAGCCAAATATCTCACAATAGTTAAGCAATTATCTGTAGAATTCAAAATTTTTAACATTACACAGGTACCTAGAGAAGACAATACAGAGGCCGATGCCTTAGCAAACCTTGCTTCGGCTCTTAAAATACCAGAAGGTATTAAAATACCAATTATACATATTCTGAGCCCAACAATTAAGAAAACAAATGAAGTATCCAACATTGAAGAAGAAGCACATATTCGGGATCTTGAACCTATTCAAGGATCCTGGATTTTACCTATTAAGAAATATTTGCAGGATGGTGAGATCCCGAATGAAGAAAAGAATCACAGAGCCTTTCGCATGAGGGTATCTCGTTTTATAATGTTGCACAATGTTCTGTATAGAAAGTCTATTGCAGGTCCATACTTAAGATGCTTGGAGGATCCTGAAGCACGTGAAGTCCTGAAAGATATACACGAAGGTGACCGTGGTAATCACACAAGGGCAGAGCATTATTTTCAAGGATCCTGAGGATAGGATATTACTAACCTACGATGAAGAATGATGCTATGACTTATTCCCAGAAAGTGACGCTTGCCAAAGACACAACAATATACTTCACCAACCAGCATAACCTTTATATCTAATTATTTCTCCATGGCCATTCATGAAATGGGGAATGGATATAGTCGACAAACTTCCCAAAGCACCAGGAGGAAAGGACTTTATGCTACCAATGACACATTACTTCTCTAAATGGATTGAAGCTGAGGCATTTGTCCAAGTCCGAGAGAAAGAAGTCATCTCATTCATCAAGCGCAACATCCTTACAAGATTTGGGATCCCGATAGAGATAATATGTGATAACGGATCTCAGTTCATTAGCAAGAGAACAACTGACTTCTGTACCAGTTGGGGAATCAAAATGATAACTTCTACCCCAGTATATCCTCAAGCCAATGGGCAGGCGGAGTCCAGCTACAAGATCATCATTAACAACCCAAAGAAGAGATTGGGAGCAAAGAAAGGAAGATGGGTTGAAGAATTACCATTTGCACTTTGGGCAGATAGGATAACCACAAAGAATTCAACAGGTCAAACTCCATTCTCATTGGTGTTTGGTACTGAAGCCATGATCCCTACAGAGATGGTTATCCCTACTGCAAGAACCAATATTCAAACTCCAAAGACTAACAATGAAGCTCTCGCTCAGGATCTCGACACTTTGGATGAGATCAGGGATCTTGCCAAAGTCCGTATTGCAGCTTATCCGCAAAGGATAGCAAAGTCATACAACAAAAAACATAAGTATTAGAAGATTCCAAGTGGGTGATCTTGTATTAAGAAAGGCCTTCCAAAATACTACCAATCCTAGCGATGGAAAGCTTGCACCCAAATGGGAAGGCCCATACTTGATTGACTTAGAAGCAGGCAAGGGTGCCTACTTGTTAGCAACTATGGAAGGAGATATCCTGCCAAGATCATGGAACGCCATCCATCTCAAAACCTACTTTATGTAAGTTAGAATTTAAATCCTAACTAAAAATGGTACGTCTTCTTTCCATAATGATTTTTATATTTGTTACCCTTGATTAAAGTACTGACTTGAGCGTCGGAGGGGTGTTAGCCAGGCTAACACCCACCTTCACCAAGATTTCCTGTTTTGCAGGAAGTATCTCCAGGGATCCCGACAGAAGAAAGAGATTGGCCATCTTTCCTAAGTTTGGGTATCCTGAAATACCTCGAAGGTTTAAACGGCTTTCGCCTTTCTAAGTATTGGGTTAATACACCCCGCCAGGAGCGCACGATACTCAAGTATAGTTCAAGGTGGTGCGACCAGTCCATGTAACAGTGGCTGATAATTTCATCACTGTTGGCTATATCTTGAATGCTACGATAGTAACAGACGTGTTACTCCTAAGGTTTTTAGCATTTTCATGCTAACTAAGTCTGGCTTAGCCCACGTTATGTTGGCTTGGCCCACGTTATTCTGTCTTGGCCCACGTTATTGGCTTAGCCCACGTTTTCTGGCTTAGCCCATGATTTTAAATATATAACACTTATGTGTTAATTCAAAAACTTAGCATCAAAATGCTGACTAAGGATCAGTAAACAAGTTGAAGACTAATGAGGATCCCGAGGTGTACATACTAAGCCCACGGCGTATTCAACGACTGAACACTGGGGACAACTAATAGTTGTTATACACTGAACTTCATGCTGATTCGATATGTATATATATCCGACTTCGTGCTCAACAAAGAAAAGTGTCCCGGGTTTCATCCAAAAGGGGAACCATCCACCCGGTCCACAAGTTGTTCATCCCATTCAGGGATCCCCAAAAGCAGAAAAAATAATTAAAGTCAATAAAACTCAGTAAACAAGTGAAGCAAATTTGTAGAAGCATGTTTTAGTAACTATAGATTAAATTATATGTATCGGTGTACGTGGCTAGTAGTCAGGAGGGTGTTCCTGAGTACTTAGCCTGCAAACCAGTTTGGTCCTACGTACTTAGTAAGTACCCAAGGATTTTGCCTTGCGTACTTGTCAAGTACGCATGACCAAACCATGCGTACTTAGTAAGTACGCAAGGCTTTTGCCTTGCGTACTTGTCAAGTACGCAGGTAATGTTCCTTCCCCTATAAATAGAAGACTTGTCTTCTATTTGTAGGTGGAACTCTGGAACTAGGTCGAGAGATGTCCGGGTCGGGACGAGCTCTCCCGACCCCTAGACCATGAGCTTAGATGAGAGATGTGTGCTCCTTCGGTATGTAGTCTGTAATACAGGATGACTTCTATGTTATGGATTACGTGTCGTTTCATTATCTTTTGTCTTTGTTCGTGTTTTCTCTGTCTCGTTTCTTGGTTCCCACACAAATCACAGAACAGGTCCGTGTATATCCGCTGCGTGACGAGGCTCCCGGGACCTACTAAATGCTTACTTGACGACATAGTGGCTTCGGAGTGCTCAGTTGCAAAACTAGCTTCACTAACAACAGACTCAAAGTGGAAAGATCTCTCACCAACAGGACCCAAGGATCATCAAAACAGGTTACATATATATATATATATATATGTATGTATATATATATATATACCTACCAACATGCAGGGATCCTGACTACATCCTACCCTTTTTAACCCACTGGAGTGGCAAGAGTTCCTCCATACAAAAGGACAAACCGGTGGACCGAAAGAAATAAGTAATTAATGAAGGAAAAGGGAAAATCGTTTTACCTAGATCTACGCACCCATCAAGTCACACCGGTCAAAACTTTTTGAATTTTGAACTTTTAAAGTTTTCTACAGCTGTCCGAATGACCTCCACAACTGTCAAAAACTTGAGGAAAATTGTTATGCCTTAGTTTTTACCTCTGGTATCCCGGATCCTCAGATAAGTATCGGTATCCCTGATCCTTACTATATTTCAGTATCATGATTAACTGACCGTTATAACAATTAATATTACGTGTTTTTCTTTGATTAGCCTTGAACAGGTAATAAAGGCTTCATTAATGACTAAATTAAGGGCTGAAGAACCGTCCAAACAGTAAGGAAAACGCGTGGAAGTCAAACTATAACGGTCAAGAATTAATGGAGACTTGTAACTGCCATGAAGACCTTATTTTCCGCCAAGATCCTCACTTTTCAGTTATTTTATCTTTTGTATATATATTCAGCAGTATTGATCGATTAGAACACACAACACTTGCACTACTTATTTGTAACACATTAGTCTCGATCATATTGCTCTCTCATTGCCCTTTTTACCGATTTCAATAAGATAAACAAGGCAACCCGACTTTAGTCGGCTCCCGAGGTTTTATGTCGGAGATCCCCAAAAGATCAAGGGCTTTCCTCGTATATCTTTGTGTCGATATCCTGATTAACATTACATTTATTACATAATCTTACAAGCACACTACCTCACATACAAAGTTTGGCTACTTGATTATCTTTGGTAATTTTTGTCTAAAACAATCATCATGTCCGTCATTATCATCATCACCTTCAACATGATTCTCACCATCATCTTGAGGTTGAACAGATCGTAATTCCATAGCTGGATCAGCATGAATCCAGTTGTCATTCGGTGGTGTAACATAACCAAGATTGATTATGTGCCCAAACAAAGGAGTAACTAGTGGTATTAAAGCAGGATTCTGTTGCTTAATATTATGACAATTAGTAAAGATTCTCTTTGTCATAGGAGTCAGGGTCAATCTTGGGTTCAACGGGGGTAAATTAGGAATTAGATGATTGATTATCACTTGTAAGAATCGAGGATACATGAGAAAACTTTGACCCGGAGGTGGAGTAATTTGAGTAATCAACTCCCTGAAGATATATAGTGCAAAATTAAATGGTCTATTCAAAGTCAAAGCCACCATGGCTTCTTGTAAAGAAGTCTTCAATCCGTCTGTACCAGCTTTCCTTAGAGATAGACACTAAATCATAACATGTATAAAGTACCTCCATTGTCCCACAATACCTCCTTTCCTAGCTTGAGAATCATTTTTCCTTCCACGATATCCCATGCTTTGAAAACACCTAATTATTAAGGGATTTGGCAAACTATTAGGATCAGTATGGGCACCCCCCAAACTCAAAAAATCTCTTGATTGTTAACAGTAGCACGAATTACACTTGGATTGGCATTGGTGTCATGAGCGGCAGTCTCCCAGAATTGTTGAATGTATAATAAGCTGATAATAGGATTTGCCGATAAAGCAACTCTAATTCGAGACCGATTCAAAAAGTTGATTATCTCTTGAAAATTTGCAGCTTCAGCTAAATCAGGATCCAGCAAAGCTACCTAATTATGTTTGTATTCAACATGTCTATCCATTACCTGTTCAGAAATCATGATTAGACACTAGCAATTTTCATAACAATAGAACAAAAAAAAAATTAAAGAACAAACAATAAAAAAAAACACAACACAACAAAAATCACCCAGTCCTGGCAGTACTGACCCTGAGGCGAACTTAATAAGTTCGCTTAGTTCGCTCAATCCGTCGAACACTCAGAAAAAAATTCAAACTTCAATGATTCGATGTAATAAGCCGGAATCAAGGTCAAATACTCCATCGCCAATATTCGACTAGTCATAAGGAACAATGAATTTCAATTTAAATCACAAAATCACAGTGAAATTACAAGGATGACAAGAGCGATGAACCCTAGATGCTAACACACTGATTCTGATCGAATCCATGGATGAAATAATCGTTTTGGAATGAATACCAGAATACACGAACACTTTCACCCACAAATATTTGAAATCAGACAAGTTCGCCACTTCATAGATAAACTCGCCTATTAAGTTCGCTAGGACAAGAAATGACGGTGAAAATATTATGTTCTCTGAAAAACCCTTATATACTCAACAGATTAAGTTCGCCAACCTAAGCGAACTTAATAAGTTCGCCACCTCAGGCGAACAAATCAAGCGAACAAGCCATGTTCGCCTAATCCATACTTAACCAAAATTTGAATATTTTTTTTTACCTTTTCAACTGTAACTCTCTATTCAAACAACCTTCAACCTATTCAACAACTTAATCCTAGAAATTAAGGCTTCTTATGAAAGAGAGAAATAAAATCTTTTTGATGTTTTCTAATAACAACTAACTGGAACAAGTAAAGAACATATTTTTGGATTTTTCAAACTTTTTGTTAAAAAACACACTAAAATCTTTTTTGTATTTTTCAAAATGAAATAGAGCAGTAAAGAAAGAAAAGAAAATCTTTTTGGATTTTGTCTGTACATACTGAATCACATATTTTTTGATCGAACACTGCGAGTAAGAAGATCATATCGGTATATTTGATGAATCACATGCACATTCCAGATGTAGAATCCTTAGCAGATCTAAGGTGACCTATGGCATTCTGTGTACATACAGATCTTGACTCATCAATTATGTAACTTGTACAACTCACTATGATATCTCAGAAAGAAAAAATTTCTCAGAACGAACAATTTTATCATTCACAAAATATCAAACCTTTTGAAAATCATGAAATGATGCGCGATAAACTTTAAAGTAAACAGGATCAGATCATGACATGCTAACTTATTCATACTGAATTTGCAATACACTACATGTCAATTCAAGTTGTCAGCATTATAAGATTTGAAACCAAAAGCGCTTTCATCCCACGTTCTTGTGAGTTAGTACCATTGATATGAAAACAACGAGTACCCCACAAGTATGCCAACAAAAAGTAAATTGCACTATCTTCAAGACATATGAGACTTTGTGCAAAAAAATATGTATATCAATCTCCAGGATGAAATTACATCAATTATCACATGAAATAGAAGCAGATCCCGAAGGATATAAAGAATCATAAAGATTCAGAATCAAGTGATTCATATAGATTGGTTTGGCTTTGATGATTCTCAATGATATCATATAACAGATGAAAAATTGAATAAAGAATCGACTGATTCAATAATTCAAGGTAATGTGGTCCAACTGTTATCTAGATCTCTTCAATGAATCAGGATAATCAAGTGATTTTGATTCAAGGGCAAGTATATGCTTGACAGATGTTATCAAGACATATCTTAGTTCAACAACACATTGCATGTTTTTCAGGGCATGGGCAGTGAAGTGAACTGAAAAATTCTACTAATGACATAATCCGACACTTGTCTCATGAAATTCTTAAAGCCTCATATTCTATATCTGATAATGATCTTTTAACACACACACCCGACATATCATGGGTTCAAATCACAATTGTGACATAGAAAATTATGTTTTCACACTACTAATGGTCTAAAAACGCTTCTAGCCTACTAACAATTCAAATTACATGTAAATATTCAAACTAAAAATTATAAAAGCAATGTCAAGTAGTCATGAAACTATTATTTCCTGTTTATGCAGACTAAGAAGTTTAGATCAAATCATATAAGCACAAACTTCAAACATAAATACAGAAACCAGGTAGTCATTCTATGGTCATGTGTGTATGATCATCTATTGATGTACTATCATTTCTTCTCAAACTTCAAGCAGTTCCGGTTTTATCTTTTTCAATTTATTTGGATTTTCTGAAAGGAAGTAAACTAATGAAACTAAAGCATGAAATTAATAAGAAAAGTAAAAAAAACTTCCATGAAAAACTTTTTCACCCAGGATTAATCATTCCAATCATTTGAGTAAGAAATTCAAACCGTGACCGATCGAATGCTTTGGTAAATAGATCAGCAAAATTATTGTCCGTATGAACTTTCACCAACTCAATTAGCTTCTTCTCTGCACAATCTCAGATTAAATGATGTTGAATTTCAATATGCTTTGTTTTTTAGTAATTCGTAGGATTATTACTGATAGACATCGTGGCAGTGTTGTCAATAAACATTGGTGTCTTTGTGGAATTCAGATCATAATCTCTCAACTGCTGTTGAATCCAGAGAATTTGAGAACAACAACTGGCTGCAGCAATGTATTCGGCCTCGCAAGTTGAAATTGCAACCGATGTTTGCTTCTTGCATTGCTAGGACACAAGTCTGTTTCCCAAGAATTGACAACCACTAGACGTTGGCTTTCTATCTAAACCGCAACCTCCATAATCTAAATCTGTAAAAGCTTTAAAATCAAAATCAGAATTAATAGGATGCCATAAACCCAAACTTGGTTTACCCTTCAAGTATCGAAAAATCCGCTTTACAGCAATCAGATGAGATTCCTTCGGTTTAGACTGAAACCTCGAACACAAGCATACTGCGAACATAATATCAGGTCTTGACTCAGTCAGATACATTAAAGATCTGATCATTCCTCTGTATAATCTACAGTCAACTTCCTTCCCTTTCGAGTCGGAATCTAATTTGTGATTAACCAGAATTGGAGTACTGAACGCTGAAGTATCTGACATCTCGAATTTCTTCAAAATATCCGACACATATTTCGATTGATGAATGAAAAAAACCATCTTCTTTCTGATCAACTTGAAGACCTAAAAAGAAAGATAACTCTCCCATTCTGCTCATTTCAAATTTCAGTTTCATAACTCTCTCAAAGTCTTTACACATATCCACATTTGTCGACCTAAAAATTATGTCATCAACATAAACTTGAACTAGTAAGATATCTCCCCCTTCTTTTCTGATGAAAAGAGTGGAGTCAATTTGGCCACGTTCAAAGCCATTCTCTAGTAAGTGTACTGACAAAGTTTCATACCAACCGCGAAGGGCCTGATGAAGACCATATAACGCCTTATCAAGTTTAAACACTTTGTCTGAAAACTTAAAGTCTTCAAAACCAGGAGGTTGCTTTACATAAACCTCTTCCTTCACCTTTCCATACAGAAAAGCACTTTTCATATCTAACTGAAATACTTTGAATCCCTTGAACAATGTGTATGCAAGAAATAAACGTATTGCCTCCATCCTTGCAATCGGAGCATAAACTTCCGTATAATCAATACCTTCTTGTTGTTTAAATCCTTGAACAACAAGCCTTGCCTTATTACGTACCACAACACCTCGATCATCACGTTTGCACTTAAAAACACATTTTGTTCCAATAGATCTTGAGCCTTTTTGTAAGACAACTAAATCCCAAACATACAATTTGTCCAATTAAGCCAGCTCCTCTTGCATAGCCTTGGTCCAACAATCTTCATCAAGTGCCTCAGCCACATTCTTTGGCTATGATTGAGAAATAAAACAAGCATTCAAGCATGTATCCATAATACCTGTATCCACAAGTTGTGCATATAAACAAGAATTTTCAGCAAGTGAACGATGTCTCGTTTGAACACCTGCATTCAAATCACCAATAATGTTATCAGTCGGATGATGTTTATGCATACGAGTTTGAGGAATATCAGAAGTTTGAATCACATCATCAAGATTAGAAGGTATCTCCCCCTCAGATTGTGCCGGTGTGGACGAATCATCAACTATGTTCTGAAAATCATTAGAAGATTTATCATCCTCACTGTCATTGTCTTGTGTTGTACCCGAGGACGATGCTCCATTTGGGTCAACCGGAGAAGGAACCACAATAGGAACAACTGATCGTGGATCGACAATTGAATCATCATTACAACATGACTGATATAAAAGATCTGCTTCGACATGGGACATCTCAGGATGAACATTAAACGATCTGAACAAAGCATCATAATCAAAAGCCCATATTGGTCCTTTAGCCTCTTGAGGAACAGAACGATTGTCACAATCAACATGAAACCATTCCTCAATCTGTCTGCTTTCTTTATTAAAAACTCGCTTGAGAGAATTTGCAACATATCCCAAGAAAATTCCTTCAATTGCCTTCTCACTAAATTTGGTTTGAATGTCACGGGTCTTCAATAAAGTGCACGGGTTTCCAAAAGGCAACATGTACTTCAAGTTAGGCTTCCAGTTATTCAACAGTTCATAGCACGTTTTGTTGTGTTTCTTCACGGTTAAAACACGATTAAGAACATGACAAGCTGTGTTTACTGCCTCTGCCCAGAAAGTCACGGGCAACTTCGAGTCAGATAACATTGGGCGAGCCGTCTCAATCAGCATTCTATTCTTCCATTCAGCCACACCATTATGTTGAGGAACATAAGGAGTACTAAATTCATGATGGATGCCTTTTTGTAGACAAAATAAACCAATATTTCCATTCTTGAATTCTGTTCCATTGTTACTATGAATTCTCCTGACTTTCAGTTTGAACAAACTCTCAAGCCCCACAATCAGAAACTTAAGAATATCATACGTATCATCCTTCGAAACCAAAAATTTTACCCACAAAAATCTTGAATAATCATCAGTCACTACAAAACAATATGATTTTCCACCTTCACTTTTGACACTAATAGGTCCGAATAAATCGATATGCAACAACTCTAGAGGAGTCACAATTGAATTAGTCAACTTGGATATGTGAGATTTCATGTGCTGCTTCCCCTTCTTGAATGAAATACAGTCTTCGTTCACTTGAAATCTCATGGATGGGACACCAGAAACTAGCCCGTTCTTCACTAAGAAATTCATTTTTCTAAAATTGATGTGAGCCATTTTCCGGTGCCACAAAGTTGAATCGGACACAGAAGCTGTCGATAGAAGACACGTTGGCACAGACGAAGATGTCGTTGCCGTGCTCTTATCGAGCATATACGTATCATTCTTTCGCGGAGCTCTCATAAGGATCCATTCTTCAGGTATATCAAATCCAGGCTTCAACACCAAACATTCTAACTTATTAAAGTGAAATGAGAAGTCTTTATCACAAACTTGTGAAAACAGATAACAGATTATGTTTGAGCTGCTCCACTTAATTGACTTTCTCAAAGCTCAATCGACCATTTGACACAGTTCCTTGACTAGAAATGTTGCCGCCTTTCTTCCTCGCAAAGGCTACATATCCACCTTGTATTTCTTTCACATTCTCCAATAAGTTAATGTTTCATATCATGTGTCGAGAACATCCACTATCAACATACCAGTGGTTGCCAAAAGTCCTCCTAGGAGTCCCCTGCACACAGACAGAGAAAAAATCAGTTAGCAATGGAGACCCAAGCCATAGTGGTCTTGGATCGGCCTGTCTCATCGAAATAAACAATTTCTTTTAAGACACAGTCGAATCTCTCTTCTATTTTAGGAGACTGTTTTTCCGAATCAAAAACCTGTTTCTTGGATTTCCTTGGTGACTTAACCTGAACAGTTTCCTTTTGTGGTGACAGTTCAGAAGATTCACTAGATTCTTTTACAACCGATTGTTCTAAAAGCTTCTTTAATCTGTTGTTTCTTTTTCTACGTTGAGCTCTTGACAGTTTAGCCTTCTCTTGTTCAATAACCACTGAAGAACCACTTTTCTTTATTCCAGAAAAGTCCATCTTCTCATCCTTTGGATTTTTAGGAACGGAAACTTCAGATTTAGAAACATTCTTCTTCACATACTTGACATCAACATGCTTCACTGGTTTCTTTACCAGCGTTGTTGGTGATTCAACGAAAGGTCTTCCTATCTTCGAATCTTCTAAACACTTTCCCTTTATTTTATCAGGACAATCTCTCAGAATATGACCAACAATTCCACAATGAAAGCAAGCACGTCGTTCTTTATATACCCTGACATACTTTTCTTTCTGAATTCCCTTTGAACTCGATGATTTACACTGAGAGTTAGTGTTAGACGTTTGAACAACCTTGAATTTTTCTGAATCAACTTTTGTTTTGATAAAATCAAGTGTTGAAGGTTTTTCAATTATTTTAGTTTCTTGAGAATCAAAACCCCTGCTTACAAAAGTTTTCACAATTTTAAGTTTTGGTTGTTCAACACCTTCATCTGGTTCAGTTAAAATACATATGTCTCTAGTTACATTCTTAACCACGACAGGTTCCTCAACTTTGCATTCTTTCACAATGTCTTCAACTTTTTCTGAATCAAAACTTTCTTCATCACTAGAGTCATCATAAACCATATTCTCTCCTGTAACAGGATTCACTTTGAGGACTGTTTTTGGCTTTAGATCTTCTTCTGTCACTGTCTCAATGCTACGAGAAGTATACTTACCATTGAACGGAGGACAATAACCAACTCCCCCACCAATTTCCTTATCATCAAAGGAAGGACAATAACCTATACCCCCACCACTTTTTCACTTGTAGCTTTATCATTATAATATTCCAACAGAAAACTGGAATTTTTATAACCCTCAAGCTTTCTCATCAATTTGGTTACCTATGTCTGTGATTGGGCAAGTTCATTAATTTTCTTTTCATATTCAGAATATGCCACATCAAGATGAAATGCTTGATCATTTACTTTAATTTGTAAAGCTTTAATATCCTCTTTTAAAGATTCAATTCTAATGATCAAAAGTTTTTCATTTTCTTTTAAAGTTTGGCTTGATGTGTTAATTGCCTTCATATCACAGATCAGATTTGTGTTATCAACACACAATCTGGTAATTTTTTAATCAGATTCAATGCATTTAGAACAAGAAACAACCTTTTGTACCTTTTCAGAATCTGTCATGAACGCATTTTCTTCAGACAACATTTCAGCAATCTTCTCAGTCACCTTCCCAGCAGCTTTATTATTATCAAGTAATTTTTCAGTTGAAAACTTAGATTCATCATTCTGAATAATACATTCTTCAACTTCATCAATATTTCCAGAATCAGTTGAGTCATCATCAGAAGAACTACTATCAGTAACATCCTCAGAATGAACTTTAGCGATAAATGCTTGATTGACATGACCAACAATATCATCCAAATGAATACCCCAGTCATAATTTTCATCCTGTTGAGACATCAAAGATGTGGAAGTATTCTGCTTATTCTGATTGTTCTGGTTACTTGAAGAACTTTGATTCTGAACTTTTGGTTTGTTGCATTCCCTTGCAAAGTGCCCAAACTCCTGACAATTGTAGCATTTTACTTTTGACTGGTCTAAACCCATCTTTGTTTTGCTAGATGCCCCAATGAACTTCTTTCCAGTCTTCTTCAAATGTTCCTTTCTTTGCCACATCCATAAAGCCATATTCCATTGTATATTCATTTCTTCCAAAGCATCTTTATCCAATTGTTTAAAAACTTCCTCAATCATATTAGGATCAATTATTTTTCCACCGATAAAGTTATCATATGATGTTAGAAATGAAGCAATTATAGCCATCATATCATCTGCAGCTTTAGGAGACATCTTTTGGTGACATGAGTGATTATCACATTTGGAATTTTGAGAACATCCAGAACTTGAAGCAACAAAACATGAACCTTCATTACAAGAGCTTTCTTTTGGACTATCCGAAATATCTCCAGAAAATAGTGCAACTCAAGATTTCTATGTAGAAGTACCCTTACCAAAATAAGTGCTAGGATCCTGATAATTTGTATCTTTCTTTTGCTTATTCAAATCATATGACTGAATCTTTCCCATAAGATCTTCAAGACTCAGTTCATCAAACCCTTGCTGTTCTTTGATAACAATGGTATACATCTCAAAGGGTGCTGGAAACGCATCCAGAAATTTTTCAAGTACCTTTCTGTTCTTGTATCCAATATCATTGTTACCATTTCACTTAACAAATGATAGTATCTTGACATCAATTCATTAATGGTTTCTCCATCAAAATGCTTGAACACACTAAACTGTTTCTTTAATAATTCTCTTCTACTCTTTTTATGTCTGTACTCCCTTCACATCTTTTGGCTAACCCTTCCCAAAGATCACGCAAAGTAGTAAACTTTTCGAAGGTGTGATATATATCTAAAGGCAAACACATGGATAAATCAGCAAGTGCTTTCTTTTCTCGATCATACAGAAGTTTTTCTTCAGTAGTAAGAGCTGAAACTGGTTTTGGTGTATCTGTAACTCCCATATGACTATATAAAGGATGTTTGTATCCTTCACTGATTGGAATCCACATGCTTGTATCACTGATGTTAACATAGTTCTCAAACCGACTTTTCCAGTTAGAATAATCTTTCAAATTCATCAGTCTTGGTGGTTTAGTTGGAGTACCTATTTCATTATCATAGTTCAACAAATGAGTCATATTATTCACACTAGAATGATTTGAACTCGACATATTTGAAATCTTGTAAATAATTCAACACTTAGAAACTTTCTGAACAAGTTCTGCCTTAGGCGAACTTAGGTAAATTCGCCTGATCAGGTATAAGCGAACTTAATAAGTTCGCTTAATTTGGATAAGGCGAACTTAACAAGTTTGCTGAATCAAGTTCGCCTGTAACTGCCTGGATAAGTTCACCTATTTCAGCTGAAGAACAAGGAAGACTGTTCTATCACCCAAACGCTCGAAGTAGACTGAGAATCAACATATCTTGCAATTTTGTAAGAATTAAACAAATTCCATCCGTAGGATTCTTCAAAATATGAATTAGAACACTTCTAACGGATCAGTTTCAACAAAAACACCTCCACAATTGATCAAATCAGCCTCTCCAATAACGAAAACTTGTAAAAAACCCAGCAATTACACAAAGCTTTAAAAATCTCAATCTTTTGATGTAAATCAAAACGAAACGGTGTCACACGATGATCTCTAATCAAGAGCAAAAGCTATGATACCAATTGTAGGTCCCAGCGAGTCTATGGATCGATCTCAAACGTATAACACATAGCGAATACTCGTAGTGCGGAATCCTAACGAATAAACGCGTCTCCTACGGATAAGAACACAAGATAAACACACAAGACAAGATTAACTGAAAGCTCCTTGTATTACTCAGATAAATGTGCTTACAAGATCACTAACTTTTTCAAATGACCAGACTTAGCACTATTTATAGGTAACACTCAACTATTACAGGTGAACTTAATATGTTCGCCAGTTCTAGTCTTAGGCGAACTTGTTAACTTCGCCACAACTATATCAGGCAAACATGTTAAGTTCGCATGTTACAAACAACTTAACAACTTTAAGAAAACATTACATACAAAATATAAAGACCTATTCTATTCCATAGCTAGTTGTGTCACACCCCAACCGACGGCGGAATCATCGGGGCGGGACATGCAGAATGTTTATGAGCACAAGGTTGACTAAATTGTAATATATTAAACATCAATTTCATTTCAAATAATCCAAACACAACCAAATCCAAGAAAGAACATAATTGAAATACATAAAATCCTTTATTCAAATTAACTAAGTCCCAAAGCCTATGTGAAGCAAATATTGATCAAATCACACATTAGTACCTGAAACATGAATAAAATAGGGTCAACTAAAAAGTTGGTGAGCATACACAGGTTTGTATATAGATAGCATATAGTTTGTAAATAAACAAATCCTTACATAACATGATAAAATAAGGCATTTATGGAGAGCAGCTATTGTGTAACCAAGTACAATCAAACCTTTGTAACTAGCATGCAAAATTGTGTTGTCGGTAACAATCACCCCAATCTGGGTGGTTTGTCAGACTCAATAGATCTATCATTGTAAACCGTCTGCTTGAATAGTTAATGATTGCACATAAATCGCACACAAAAGTTAGCACAACTAGCACTCAGGCATAAACCTCAAATTGCACACATGAATGTAAAGAGGACTTGTATTTGTGTTGTTTGTGTAAATGTAAACAATAGTATTGTATAATGTTCATGTTCCACCCCAAAAAGTGTAAAAGAGTAAAAGGGGCTATGTAATACTCACTTGATTCGAAGGCGTAGTTTACACAAAATACTAGATAGAAATATGGATCCTTGAAATGCACAAGTTAACCTAAAGTGTAAAGTATATTGTATTAATAGTGTGCACAAAAGTTTAAGTCTAAAGTTGCATTTGGACTTGTGTAATAAGTCATTGATTTGTTCTTGAAAGTATTGAATAAAATATAAAGTTTGAAACGAATATTTTTGGAACATTTTGATTTAAGGTTTGAAATTGATTAACTAAATAAGTAATTTAAATAATTATTGTTTATGAAAATAATGTAAGTATTAAATGTAATTAAGTATAAATAAATAATTATTTATGTTTAAATATAAATTAAATAAATAAAAATTTCTTTATTTCTTTATTTATAAAATATGTAACTTAACCATTAAAATACTTTTTTTTAACTGTGAGGTTTAACAATAAGTGTAAATTTAATTTTATAAACTTTAAATAACAAATTCTATTTATTCCCAGATTAAATATTTGGTCTTTTTAAATAGAGTCAAATACATTTTTATAAAAATCAATTATTTTATTTTGAAAATTAATCTGAGATATTCATTGTTTGTAAAATATAAAAATTATAATTCTGCCAAGAAATTCTAACTCACACATGACCGTGCCTGGTAAGGGACACGATCGTTCTCTAACCACGGGCGCGACCGTGCTAGTTAGGGCGCGACCGTGTTGATCAAACAGAGGGCATAACTAACCAAATCATTAGGCTCGACCGTGCCTTGGCCAGGCATGATCGTGTCTATGATTCTAAAACACGACTGAGATTAGCCAAAGGCATGACTGGGTTTGAGTAGGAGGCACGGCCGCGCTGGAAGCCGGCACGTCCGTGTCTCATGAGGCACGACCGCGCTATATGATTAGCGCGACCGCGTCTGTTCCAAAACAGGAACGAATTGACAACTTCTTGTATTGTTAGCGTTGGAAATCATAGGGCTTTTATTTATAGCGTTATTATGAGTCTTGTTATATAGATTAATTGTATTTAAATGGCGTTTAGGACCGGATTCGATTAAACCATTTTGAACGAAAATGTGGCTTCGGGTTCGAGACGATTTCCATAATGAAAGCCCAAATTAATATGGGGTTTTTTGATCTATGAAATGAAATGAGTGAGAAAAGGTTTCAATTACCCGGAAGAGTAGCGAATTGATAGAGAACGGTAGGGAGGAGTTCCGGCGTCGGCGAGCTTGGCTTCCGGCGTCTTCTGCTACGATTCTGGTTGCTTCAAATGGGTTAGTAGCTTCTGGGAGGATCGTGTAGCGTTTGGTTAGGGGAAATTCACTCCAGAGTAGGAGGATCGATGTTCAAATGAGAGGATTTTGATTTTCTTGAGACGAATCGGGTTTCTGATGTTAATGGTTACAATTGATAATATTATTTTCTTTGTTAATGAAAGTGAAACGTATATCGGTTACGAAACTCAACGATCTCGCGTTTAAAACTGCGTTTACGTTTCAACTGGTACTAGGCGCGACTGTGCCCAAGCGAGGCGCGACCGTGCCTAGGCACCGGGCGCGATCGTTCCAAAGCGAGTCGCGCGACCGTGCCAAAGCACTTGGCGCAACCGTGCCAGAATGAGGCGCGACCGTGCCTATTAGGGTTTCTTGTTACTTTTCAACATCAGACCTTGTAACTTTAGTCTTTGACATATTTGTATAAATAGATACTTATGTAGTGTTTAGTAGGTTATAACCGAGTAAAATTTGCGGATTTGCATTGAAATATAGTATTTAATTGATGGTACGAATAGAACAAAACAGTGCACTAGAATTGGGTTTGAAATGCATTACATTGAATTGAAATACGGATACTAAAAATCAGAAATGTTACAAGTTGTTACACACCATGCTCCAACATGGTCCGAAAATTTGGGAGCTGCAAAAAGACAAGAAGAAATTTCTGAGAAACAAGTAAATACAATTGTATCTAAATTAAGGACCATGACCGTATCCTACCATTTTTAACCCATCGGAGAGGCAAGAGATCCCCATCTGGGATAGAATCTCGTTTCACGAAAAAGAAATTACCCCTCCAGTTGGTATCGTTTTGAGTAGCTTTAAGGACCAAAGGTGAGTTCTCAAGTTATACGTATTAGCTATTTCGGGGATTCTGATAGTAAGAGAATGCAGATGATTTAGATGTTCTACGGTATACAAGATTCTCCAAGCCATGGGCATGACTTGAAAATAGCTCAGACCGGTAACCTTAAAAAGCTCAGAAATCAGTGTTGGAAAGGGGTAGGTAAGACCAAGAGTGAAAGGGTAAGCTAGGAAGCAGACCCAAGTCGGTGACGAGAAATCAGCCCTGACCTTTGGGTCAGAAACCCTGAATACAGTTTTTTCATGAAAAACGTTTGAAGTTCGCAATAGCTCAATATCCTGATTAGTGAAGGTGCATTTCTCCTGATAAGGATTGCTAAGTAACCCTAGGTCAGAAAAGTCCTCTACTGATCCGACGGCGACCAAAGCTTGCGAGCGGGTTAGTTGTTTTTTACCCATTTGAGAAGCAAAAGATTATAGCAAAAGAAAAGCAAGATCGAAAGAAAGTTTGTACCTTTTCTGCAACTACGAAGTGAAGAAGACGGTGAATTTTAATGAGAGAGAAGAAAAGATAATTATAGCCTACTGAGATAACGACTATTCCGCATTGGAACTCGGGAAAAGTCTTATCGTTACCTTATCATTTTACCATTTGAATTTTAAAAAATTTCACAGATGTCGATCATATTGACAACTGTTAAATTTTGGGACAATTTTTAGGGATAGACTTTTATGCAGGATCCTTAGTCTAGTGTAATCCGGAATCCAAGATCCTGGTAACCTCGGTATCCTAAGTATTGAAATACTAATGATTACTTGTTCTCTATTTCGATTATTGTTTGCAGGTAGAATGTGTATGACCACTCATTCCTGAAGACTCGGTCATCAAGTCAACAAAAACGTTTGGAATATACGCGAACAAGCTTATAACGGTCACCTTTGAAGACATAGTCAGTCCGGGATTCTCGGATAGTTAGTTAGGCATATCTTTGTATATAAACAACAACATGATCGACTAAAAAACACATTCACACGCTCGCAATCATCTGTAACACTTAGCATTCGATATCTTAATGCTCATATTGTACTCACATTCAAGTTTTAATAAGAATTCGGGAGGCAAGTGACTTTAAGTCACTTCTCGAGGTTTTATGCCGGAGATCCTCAAGGATTAAGGGCTTTCCTCATATATCATCATGTCAAACTTTACAATTCTGTTTATTACTTTGCATTTAGATCCAGCACACTACCTGACATACTATGTTTGGTTACAAAATTAGTCTTGTTAATTTTTACCCAAAACAACCAGATTGACGACATCCTGATAGTTGATCAGGTTGAGCCCACTAGTTACAAATCTGCAATCTTGGATTCAGAATCTAAGTAATGGCTTGTAGCCATGGATGCCAAGATACAATCCATGTACGACAACCATGTATGGGACTTGGTTGATCTTCCACCCAAAAGTCGGACCATAGGAAGCAAGTGGATTTTTAAGAAGAAAATCGACATGGATGGAAACGTGCAAACATTCAAAGCAAGGTTCGTAGCGAAAGGCTTTACTCAGACTTAAGGAATTTATTATGATGAAACATTCTAGCTAATGGCCATGCTTAAGTCGATTAGGATGTTACTTGCCATTGCCGCATATTATGACTATGAGATATGGTAAATGGATGTCAAAACCGCGTTCCTAAATGGATACCTTACTGAAGATGTCTATATGGTTCAACCAGATGGTTTTGAAGATCCAAAGAATCCTAATAAGGTGTGCAGGTTAAATAAATCCGTTTATGGATTAATGCAGGCATCCAGAAGCTGGAATCTTCGCTTTGACCAAAAAATCAAAGAGTTTGGTTTTGTCAAGAACGAAGATGAACCGTGTGTATACAGGAAGGCAAGTGGGAGCTATATCACTTTTCTGATTCTGTATGTAGATGACATACTACTCATTGGAAACCATATTCCTATGCTACAAGACGTAAAATCCTGGCTAGGTAAATGTTTCGCAATTAAAGATCTTGGTGAAGCCGTATATATTATGGGAATAAAGATCTATAGAGATAGATCGAAGAGGCTTATAGATTTGAGTCAAAGTACATACATTGATAAGGTTATTTGACACTTTTTCATGCAAGACTCTAAGAGAGGATCTTTGCCCATGGCACACGGAACCATACTGAATAATAAACAGTGCCCTTAGTCTGACGAGGAAAAGAAGAAAATGGAAAAGCTTCCATATGCTTCTGCAATTGGTTCCATTATGTATGTTGATGTGCCATCAATTATACATGTTTCGCATGCATAATAATCCCCGTATTATGGCAATAATTGAATAATTACCTTGCAATTGATACTTAAAACGTTCATATTTTATAACTACAGGTTATTAGGTGTCTTAAAGATAAACCAAGAAAAAACCAAGAAATCAAGCTTCTAGAATGATCATCCCATTGCATGGTCGTGCAATGCCTTGCTTGCTACCCAAGGTGCCCATTACACTGTCCTCTATACCCGTTTGATTCCCGAGGTGTTTGCACGCCCGTCCAACCCAATCCACGGCTGTGCATTGATCATTTTGAGGCCTATAAATAGAGGGCTTGGGTTCTTAGTTTCACACACCTTAAGACACATTACCACAGCTCAAGAGGGTCCTTTTCCTTGTTCCGCAATAGGGGAGCCTACGAAACTCAGCGTTACGCTAGTTAGTATGGTCATTCGTGGCTAAACTCTTTCTATTGCTAGGGTGAGTATGAAGTTTGTTGTTGTAGGTCCCCGGGTGTCTCGGATTATACCGGGTGGGTGTGTGACTAGTCGGACCGGGTGCGGAATGCCCGTGACTAGGTGGAGAATCAAGCAACACAAAGTAAACCGACAATGAAACCACTTTCAAACTCCATCTATTATAAACTTGAAGGTTACAGAGAGAATACTACTGAGTGCAAATGTCTGCGTACATAAATTATGTCAACCTATTCTATTTATACTAGACTTGATCTATGCGCACTTAAGAAGTGCGCAGGGAAATTGTTCATGCGTACTTAGCAAGTACGCAGAGTATTCTTGCATACTTGCTAAGTAATTCCTGCGCACATGCTAAGAGCCCAAAACACTTAGATAAATTATACAACAATAACATGCATTAGAAATTACAACTCGATAACTAATACAAACAGACACTAACATACAAAGACTAATACATACAAGACAAGTACAAAAGCTAAGACACTATCCAGAGTGTTTGTCACACAAAAGTGCTTCAACTAACTCCCCCTTGACAACAGCTCTGGATTGTCTTCGGTCTTCACTGCTCCCCAGCTTTAGCTTCCATCTTCTTCTTGTAGTCAATGCAGAACATGATCACCTTGTCGTATTTAGAAGCAAGGAACTTTGTCCACTCGTCCGTGTACATGTAGTACTTGTTAGCTAGCACCTCCAGATCTTTCACAGAGAAGTTTATGAAGCAGACTTCATTAAACACTCTGATCAGTTCCCTTGGCACTAAGCTTCCACTATCGGACCACACCTTTCCAATAACCACTGCCTCGCCCGATTTACGATCTACGTACCAGTACCATATATTACCGAGGATATCCTGAGATAACTTGCTCAGGGGAATCTTGGTTTCACATAGCACTGGCTTGTATACCAGCTTCCTTAAGCTTCTATTAGTCACAGGATGTCTAGCGTTCTTGTCCCTGACTCGCTTAGGCACTTGAGGCTTAAACATTTCGAATTTCCCAGATCTTACCTGTCGCTGTAGAACCTGACACAAACCCATCGCTACTACATGATTTGAGTGACCCAGCAGCTCTCGGTTTACAAGGTTCACGAGGTCATATCTTGGCAAGGAGTTGAAACTTCGCTGGTTGGTTTCAAGTTAGCTCGCTTGATTGCAAACAACTTCTTATCCTCCTCGAACTTCACAGCTAAGATCATCCCTGTCGCTCCATGTTTTATCTATGATTGAAGTCTTTTTCCAGACAGGAGCCGGATCCTTTGATGAACTTGCAGGCATATGTTTGTCTTTCTGTGCCTCTGGCTCCAAGGTGTAGGGTCGGCAGGGGAGGCTTCAGTCGACGCCTCAACAGTACTAGAAGGCTCGACTGAACCTGTGTCAAGATGAGTTTCAAAGGATGGAACTTTGAAGATCTCTCCATCTTCAAACTCATACTCTCCTTCCCCGTCGCCCTTGGGAACTTCGATTACCACATCATCATCTTCCTCATCCCAGTCGTCACAAGAGTCAATCTCTCCCTCTTCCAGATTGCAGAGAGCCTCGATCTGTGCTTCTTTGGAATAGTCTGGCTCTAAGAATAAGATCACATCATCCGATACGTCGTCAGATAGATCTTTCAGAACGTCAGCCACTGACTTTCCTTTATCATCACCTCCACCTTCACTCTGAGTGGACTCCCCCTCAGCCATAGGCACTGCAGAAATGGGAACAATCTCCCAAGCTGACGATTGCTGCTCACTTCTGCTCGGTCCGGCTTCAGGATCCCTGTCCTAATCATCACCTTTAGTCAGATCAACTAAGTGACAAGCCTCTTCACTACTAGGCTTAGGTGGTTGCTTCTCCAACAGCTCCTTCAACTTCTCCCCCTGAGTAGCAAGCGTCTTGGCCATATCACAGACCAGTTTCACCATAGTTTCATGCTCTAACCACTGCTTTTCATCAGCCGCCCACTGTTTCTTCAACGTGGATACTTCATCAATCAAAGAGTTGATCTGGCCCTGTTGCTTGTCAGATTCTTCTCTTGATTTCTGTACCCTTTCAAGAAGACTCACGACTTGAGTTTCTAGGGTAGTGATCCGTGTATCACGACGATCAGGTCCCTTGGAAGACGATGCTTCGGCTTGATGAGTTGGGAAGGTGAAGATTTCATCGAAATCAAATCCATGAGTAAAATCTAACTCATGAAATGGTTCACTGATGTGTTGAAGAGTGGTTGTGGGGATTGAGGTAGGGATGGTGGTGGATTGGATGGTGGTAGGGGTGATGGTGACAGACTCGGTTAGAATAGGAGTTGTCACCGTCATTTAGACAGATTGCACAGGGAGGGACACTATCACAGGAACCTCCTCTGTGATAGCAGTGATAGCCACTACAGGTGTTACACGTGGCCTCCTCCGTTGTCACCTGTAAAGCTGTTGTGAAGGTGAGGTAGAAGTGGAATTAGTACTCGCAGCCATTACATTTGCTTGCCTCTGAGCACTGACTTCAACCTCACGAAGGATAGCATGTTGCGGCCTCTTCCCCTGTTGCTTATTTATACTTTCTCTTCTGCGTCTCTATATAGCAGCGTCCGAATCAGAATTGGGCTCGTATTCACTGCTTGTCTCTTTTCGCTTTCTCTTGGAAGATGACTCGGGAAGGCTCACCTTCGTCAGTCTTTTTGGGTGTGCGGGGACGGTGCATCATTAGACTCAGAGGAATCTGACTCGGTCGATTCAGAGTCGGAATCTTCAGCACCTCCAACTTCTTGTTCTTCATCTCCTTCTTCTTCAGAAATTTCATCTTCAGATTCAACTTCCTCTTCTTCTTGTTGTTCATCACTGTGTTGACTGAGTTCTGGCTCACACTCCGCACTATACCATCTGAAGTCAAAAGGGGCCACATATGCTTCATTGATCAGGTGGCCAAAGAGTGGAGTATGCTCAGGGGTAGGTTCTACACTGCCTGGCGTTAAGAACTGTGAGAAAACTCTCTTTGCCACCCGCTTCACTTGCAGTCTCTCCATAATAGCAGGTAGATTTGGCAATGCATCATTGATCAATAGTTGCACAAATCTTGGGTATAACAGGAATCTAAATCTCTCTGTCGTATTGATATGATCAGTTAAGGCTTTGTAGATGTATCTTGAGAAGTTGAAACCCCTATTGAGAGAAAAACCCACCATGGCTGCTGCAAGATCATGTCCCATGGCATCCTTCCCCGCCTTCCTGGAAGAGATGCACATGATCATAACATGGGCAATGTACCTCCACTGATGTAGCACCCACATCTCTTGTAAGATGAATACTCCCGTACATCGACGTATCCCATACGCTGCCTCCAACACCCATCCACAAAGTAATCAGGATAGGCAGTTGGGTCAGTGGCGAGATCCCCGAACTGTAAGACCCTTCGAATTGTGTCCTCAGAAAAAGCAATGTCATGACCCGCAATGGTAGGCCGAATGACGTTAGGGGTTACCACACAATCATGATCCGCTGTGTCCCAGAACTGCTCCAGATACGGTCTTGAAACTATCGGATATGCTGAGATAGCATAGCTGATCTTTGAACGCTTTAAGAACTCAACTATCTCCCTATATTGAAGTGTAGCGCCCTTCCATTCCGGTTCAGTAAGTGCCAGTAGATTGAACTCACTGGTAAAAGCAAGAGCCATCACTTTAAAAACACACAATGAACACAATAAGAACAACTTGATTAGAATTGAAAGAATTGAACAGGGTATAACACATGCACATAGACTGAGTTTCCAGACTTAGGAATTTTTCCAAAATGTCCTTCCTGCGTACTTTGCAAGTACGCAGGCAGTTGTTCTTGCGTACTTAGCAAGTACGCAGGAAGAATAACTTGCGTAGTTGCTTAGTGCGCAAGTACTAACACTTAGAACCATTTCAAAATCCAAAAATTCATTCAACGTGAGTCCTTGCCGTGGATTAAGGTCACTACAAGGTCGAAATGCTAGATTATAACCTATGGAACCAACACCAATAGCAATGACATGCTACGTCCGGTCAGTCCTGACCTCGAATAGGTCCGAAGCTTAGTCTCGGCACCTCAGTGGGTCAAAACCAAAATCAATACATGATAAGGACGATTACGGGATCATAGAGCTTTGATTAATGATTTAAAATAAATTTTAGGTAATAATTTAGGTTAACTACAACCTAAAACGGTCACAAATCCGAAAAACAAAACCCTAGTTCAAGTTCAAGAATCGATCCACATTTGTCGATTTTGTGGATGAAATGTGCTGAAATTCTCACCAAATGATAGATGGATGATGCTGAAACTAGAATCGGGACGAAAAATCTCTTTGGAACACACCAAATTTAGAGTAAAAAAATGAGTCAACAATGATAAACGTTTGAAATGAGATGAAACTCAAGAAAAATTCTAAACCCAACAAAAACTGGTCGTGCGTACTTGTTAAGTGCATAGGACTTAACTCCTGCGTACTTACTAAGTACGCATGACTTAGGTCTTGTGTACTTGTTAAGTACGCAGGGTTTACCTCATGCGCACTTAATAAGTACGTAGAGACCCTTGTGTGCTCAAACTTTCAACTCAAATTATGAAGATTTCAAGTCAAATAACGAACAAGATAAACACATTCAATCAAGAGGATTCAAAGTCAATTCAAGAAGGTTAAACACAAATATTTTTGGCTTTTCTGATTAAAATTGAATTGTACACAAACTTAGATCTTTTTGATCTTTTCTAGATAGAAATATACAAGTATATACACACACACTATTTTTGTTCAAAGACACGAGTAGAGGATCATATCAGGCTAAACTATAGCAAAAACGATACAAGATAAACGTCAAAGAATATGGGATCATGTCATGGATTACAATTTATTCATATGTAATAAGCACATAAACAAGTAATTCAAGTTGGCAATATTATAAGATTTGAAACCATAAGCATCTTTGTATCGCGTTCTTCTGTGTTAAGGTATTAATTTTAAGATATACAACGTGTACCCCGCTGATATGCTACAGAAATGTAAATTGCACTATCTCAAGGCATCTAAGATTTTCCCAAAGATTTTCAAATCTCCAGAATGAAGTTACATCGTTTAGCACAGAAAAAATCAAGCAGAATCCATAAGGATTATCAAGAATCATAAGATTTAGAATCGAGTGATTCAAATGTCTTAGTTTGATTGGATTTTCTTCTATGAATATCATATGATGATTCAGGTTAATAGATATGGAGTCTGAGGATTTAGGTAAGGTGATCCAACTTTTATCTGGATTTGATTTCAATGAATCAGGTATGATTCAAGGGTGAATACATGCTCAAAGGTTGATGTAAAGACATGTCTTGATTCAATCTCTCATTGCATACTTGTGAGTATGGGCAGTGAGATGAACCGCAGTAATTGTGCTAAAGACATAACCCGAAACTGGTCTGTTAAGAAAATATTTGCTAAAATCTTACATCCTTTATCTAATAATGATCTTTTTGTATTCTTTTACACATGCACACATGCATACATGGGTTCAAATCACAGTTGTAGTCTAGATTTAGTTTCCACACTACTAGTGATTCAAAGACGCCTACAGCCTACTGACAATTCAAATAACTTGTAAATAAGCAGATTAAAAACACAACAATTTAAACAATCAGGTAAGCATGACGCAATCATTTCCCATACATGCAGTCTATGGCGTTTAGATCATTTCTGATGTACTTTCATTTCCTCTTTTCTTCAAATAACTTTGAAATTTTCTCCATTTTATATTTTGTTTGTATTTTGTAAAATATTTGAAAATTAAAAGAACTATACATAAAACTTAAAAGATATAAACTTTAACTTTCATGAATTGAATTGATTTAAGAAAAACAAGTTTTCACTCTGGATTGAACATTCCTATCAAGTTGACAAGATGTTCAAAGCGGGTTCAATCAAACGCCTTAGTGAAAAGGTCAGCAAAGTTGTCATCCGTGTGAACCTTTACAAGTTCAATGAGATGCTTTTCAGCACAATCACGGATGAAATGACGGCGAATTTCAATATGTTTAGTTTTGGAATGTTTCACCGGGTTGTTTGGGATGGACATGGTGGCATTGTTGTCAATGAACAGTGGAGTTCCAGTGAAGTTTAAGCCGTAGTCTCTCAATTGCTGCTGAATCCACAACATCTGAGAACAACCGCTAGTTGCAGCAATGTACTCTTCTTCACATGTTGAGACAGAAACTGTTGACTGCTTCTTACACTGCCAGGAAACCAGTCTGTCCCCAAGAATTGACATCCACCAGAAGTTGATTTTCTATCAAGGTTACAACCGCCATAGTCTGAATCAGTATAGGCTTTGAGTCAAATGACTGCTGCTTTGAGTACCAAAGACCCAATCGGGGTTTCCCTTTCAAGTATCTAAAAATCCTCTTGACAGCTATCATATGAGACTTCTTCGGTTGTGACTGAAACCTTGAGCACAAGCATACAGCAAACATTATATCGGGCCTTGAAGCTGTGAGATACATAAGAGATCCGATCATCCCACGGTACAATTTGTAATCCACTTCCTTTCCATCTTTGTCTGGATGCAGACCATGTTATAAGTACTGCTATCATTCATCTTGTATTTTGACAAGATGTCCTGCACATACTTAGTTTGATGCAAATAAATGCCATCCTTTCTTTGACTGACTTGCAGACCCAGGAAGAACGACAATTCACCCATGTTACTCATCTCAAACTTGGACTTCATTACCTGTTCGAATTCCCTACACATCTCTTCATTTGTAGACCCAAAGATAATGTCGTCGACATACACTTGTACAAGAAGAATATCACCTCCTTCTTTCCGAATGAAGAGGGTCGAGTCAATCTATCCACGGTCGAAACCATTTGACAGTAGATGTTTTGATAACGTCTCATACCATGCCCGAGGTGCTTGATGAAGACCATAAAGTGCTTTGTCGAGCTTATACAATTTATTGATATTATGCGGATCTTCAAAGCCGGGAGGTTGAGTGACATAGACCTCTTCATGAACATTTCCATGCAGGAAAGCACTCTTCACATCAAGTTGATAGACCTTGAAGCCGACATAGGAGGCATAAGCCAGAAACAGTCGAATGGCCTCAAGTCTAGCAACTGGGGCATATACTTCTGTGTAATCCAAGCCCTCTTGTTGATAAAAACCCTGAACAACCAACCTTGCTTTATTCTTCACTACAACATGACGATCATCCGTCTTGCACTTGAACACCCATCTAGTTCCAATTGGTTGTACGCCTCTTGTCAAGTCAACCAAATCCCACCCATGCAACTTTTGGAATTGAGACAGTTCTTCTTGCCTCGCCTCAATCCAGCAGTTGTCAGCGAGAGCCTCCTTCACATTCTTCGGCTCTAACTGGAACACGAATGCAACATGCAAACATGTTTCCATGACACCAGTGTCAAGTATCTCAGAGTACAAACTAGTGTTCTCAGCAATGGTTCTATGACGAGTTTGAACACTAGCATGAGGATCACCAATAATGTTGTCAATTGGATGATTCTTATGCACTCATGTATCTGGTACATTCGGTTCCTGAATTTCTGAATCGAGGTTCGTGCTCAACTCCCCCATATCCTGTGTTCCAGAAGAAGAAGATTCAATGTTGATTGGATCAGCTGGAGCTTCATTTCCTACACGAGTGTTAGGATTAGCTTGAGCGTCATTTTCGTCAACATGAACACCTTCAATGTTATCACTATCATGAGTTCCAGATGCAGATGCAGCATTGGAATCGGGAGTTACAATCGGTACAGTTGCATGGGTTGAGAAACTGGAGTCATCACCGCCACCAAATAATTCATACACATTTGCGGCATCATCGGCAGACAAATCAGGAAGGTTGAAACATTTGAATAGCGCATCATAATCGAAACCCCAAGCTGGACCAGTTGGTTCTGGTGGAATGCTGTGTTTACTACAATCCAGTTCAAACCATTCCTCGACAGTACGAGTTCCTATATTTTACACTCTCTTGCCAGGCGATTTGGCAACATATCCTAAGAAGATGCCTTCCACCGCTTTTGCATGAAACTTAGCCTTTCGGTCTTTGTATTATAGCAATAAGGAACAGGGACTACCAAAAGGAACTAGATAGTCAAGATTGGGAGGTTGATTGTTGATCAACTCATAGCAAGTCTTGTTGTGCCTCTTCACAACCAGAACTCTGTTCAAGACGTGACAAGCTGTATTAACTGCTTCTGCCTAGAAAGTGACAGGAAGCTTTGCATCTGACAACATTGTCCTTGCAGTCTCAATCAAGGTTCTGTTCTTCCGTTCTGCAACTCCATTCTGCTGAGGTGTGTACGGGGCACTAAATTCGTGACAGATCCCCTTCTTGAGACAGAAAAGTTCCATTAATATATTATTATATTCAGTTCCGTTATCACTCCTTATTCTTCTAACCTTCAACTTGCCAAGACATTCCATGCTCAGGATCATGTATTGAAGAATGTCAGCAGTTTCGTCCTTTGTACCTAAAAAATGCACCCAAGAAAAACGTGAGAAATCATCAGTTACAACCAGACAGTATGACTTACCTCCAATACTCCTGATACTTATGGGGCCAAACAGATCCATATGTAATAGCTCCAAAGGGGTATCGATGGAGTTTTGAAGCTTGGGCTTGTGAGACTTCCGTTGCTGTTTGCCCTTTTACAAGGCATATAGTCATCTGCAACGGTAAATCTCAGCTTAGGAACACCGGTTACCAAACCGTTTCGGACAAGATGATTCATTTTTTGATAAGAAATGTGTCCGAGTTTCCTATGCCACAAGATAGAGTCAAGCTCTGTCGTTTTGGTAAGCAAACAAGTAGCAATAGATGAGGTGGTTGTAGCCACTCTCATATCAATTTGATAAGTGTCATTTGTCCTTGGTGCTCGCAAGGTTTGAGAACCATGCATTCAGTCTTGTCAAACATAACGGAGTACTCCTTGTTGCACATCTAGGAGACACTCAACATCATTTGAAACCACTCCTTGACACGAGATACTACCGCCTTTCTCTCCAGCAAAGGCCCCATAGCCGCCTATAAATGGTTTCACATCTTGAAGCAGGGCCATGTTACCTGTCATGTGTCGGGAGCATCCAATATCTACATACCAACGATTAAAGATAGTACCCTTCGGATGTCCCTGCACGATTCATAAGAAATTAATTAGATTTGGAGACCCAAGCCATAGTTGTTAGGACATAGAATGTATGACTAAAGCTTTGTAATAATTTAGGTCTTATTGTCTATATGTTTTTATGTAATTTTATAGATTTTGTCTAAGTGATAGAACAAGTTTTGCTAGAGGCGAACTTGATAAGTTCGCCTAGCCTATTAGAGGCGAACTTGTTAAGTTCGCCTACTGCAAAGCTTGTGTCTATAAATAGGAGTTTACAGATTCAGTGAAAGAGAGAAGAGAGTTGAACGAGTATATTATGTAAACTCTATGTGTTTGATGATATAAAAACAAAAGTTTATTTACCTGCTGTTTCTATTGTCAATTGATATACATACTTTAACACGAAGGATTTCGCACTCCGTGTTATCAAGACGTCTTGTCACGAGATCGATCTGTAGATGTGTCATGTGGACCTACAAGTGGTATCAGAGCTTTTGCTCATGATTTGTGTTTGGTTTTTGGTGATTAGAGACGTTTTTGTGTACAATTTTGACAAGAAATTGATCATTTTTAGACGTTTTTGTATCCATGGAGTTTTCAAGTTCTTGAAACTGATTTTACTGCTGAATTCATGGATTTGAGGTTGATTTTGGTGAAATTAATCTGATAGAAGTGTTCTAATTCATAAAATACCAAATCCTACGGTCCAATTTCTTCAAATTCCTTCTAATCCGTGAGAAATGATGATTTTTACTGATGTTTGCTCGTCTTTGGGTTAAAGTTCTTGCTGAGTTTGTTTCAGCTGCAGTAAGCGAACTTGCTGAAATTTGTTGCAGGCGAACTTAGCAAGCGAACTTATTAAGTTCGCTTCTCTCAGTTTAAGCCAACTTAGTAGGCGAACTTACCGGAGTTTCTTGGTTAAGCGAACTTATATCAAATTCGCTTGTTTGGATTTGAAGCGAACTTATTATCTTCGCCTAAGGGGAGTACTGGTTCAACACATGGAAATTTTTGCTGAAAATGGAAAATATGGTGCAAGTGACTAATATGTTAAATTACGATAACGAGATTGGTACATCTTAGAAACCACACAAATTGTTAAGTCTTGCAGATTATTCTAACTGGAAAGATCGGTTTGATCAGTTCGTATCTTTTACTGATACAAGTTTGTGGATTCCAATCTTGGAAGGCTATACACATCCGACATATACTTGGAAGGGAAAGGATGATGTTCCTAAATCGGCGTCAACGTTAACCACAGAAGAAAAATTATTGTTTGATAGGGAAAAGAAGGCAATGGCTAGTATCTCAATGTCTCTTCCTAAAGAAATTTATCATAGCTTTAAACAATTCAGGACTTCTCAACAATTGTGGGAAGCATTACAAAAGTGGTCTTATTGTCTTTATGTTTTTATGTAATTGTATAGATTTTGTCTTAGTGATAGAACAAGTTTTGCTAGAGGCGAACTTGATAAGTTCGCCTAGCCTATTAGAGGCGAACTTGTTAAGTTCGCCTACTGCAAAGCATGTGTCTATAAATAGGAGTTTATAGATTCGGTGAAAGAGAGGAGAGTTGAATGAGTATATTATGTAAACTCTATGTGTTTGATGATATAAAAACAGAAGTTTATTTACCTGCTGTTTCTATAATCAATTGATATATATACTTTAACACGAAGGATTCCGCACTCCGTGTTATCGAGACATCTTGTCACGAGATCGATCTGTAGATGTGTCATGTGGACCTACAAGTGGTATCAGAGCTTTTGCTCATGATTTGTGTTTGGTTTTTGGTGATTAGAGACGTTTTTGTGTACAATTTTGACAAGAAATTGATCATTTTTAGACGTTTTTGTATCCATGGAGTTTTCAAGTTCTTGAAACTGATTTTACTGCTGAATTCATGGATTTGAGGTTGATTTTGGTGAAATTAATCCGATAGAAATGTTCTAATTCATAAAATAC
Organism: Smallanthus sonchifolius; assembly: GCA_023525975.1. Classification (NCBI taxonomy): domain Eukaryota; kingdom Viridiplantae; phylum Streptophyta; class Magnoliopsida; order Asterales; family Asteraceae; genus Smallanthus; species Smallanthus sonchifolius. The sequence continues at coordinate 52,551,467 of CM042033.1, read as the reverse complement.
CAAATCCTACGGTCCAATTTCTTCAAATTCCTTCTAATCCGTGAGAAATGATGATTTTTGGTGATGTTTGTTCGTGTTTGGGTTAAAGTTCTTGCTGAGTTTGTTTCAGCTGCAGTAAGCGAACTTGCTAAAATTTGTTGCAAGCGAACTTATTAAGTTCGCTTCTCTCAGTTTAAGCGAACTTAGTAGGCGAACTTAATCAGTAGGTGAACTTACCGGAGTTTCTTGGTTAAGCGAACTTATATCAAATTCGCTTGTTTGGATTTGAAGCGAACTTATTATCTTCGCCTAAGGGGAGTACTGGTTCAACACATGGAAATTTTTGCTGAAAATGGAAAATATGGTGCAAGTGACTAATATGTTAAATTACGATAACGAGATTGGTACATCTCAGAAACCACACAAATTGTTAAGTCTTGCAGATTATTCTAACTGGAAAGATCGGTTTGATCAGTTCGTATCTTTTACTGATACAAGTTTGTGGATTCCAATCTTGGAAGGCTATACACATCCGACATATACTTGGAAGGGAAAGGATGATGTTCCTAAATCGGCGTCAACGTTAACCACAGAAGAAAAATTATTGTTTGATAGGGAAAAGAAGGCAATGGCTAGTATCTCAATGTCTCTTCCTAAAGAAATTTATCATAGCTTTAAACAATTCAGGACTTCTCAACAATTGTGGGAAGCATTACAAAAGCGGTGTGAAGGTAGTTTGAATGTTAAGAAAAAGCATAAAAGAATTACTGAAGAAGCAATTCTTAGTATTCAAGCACTTCCAAAATGAATCTTTAGATGACCTTGCAACGATATTCTATCATTTGTTGAGTGAGTTGTCAAGTGCTTCAGTGGTTTATGAGACTGAAGTGATAAATGATAAGTTTTTGGAGGCATTACCATCTAAATTTGATGTGTATATGGTTTTGATAAAAGAGAATGTCAAGTATAAAACTATGTCTCTTGAAGAGGTTCTTAGCAAGATTCAATCACATGATTTGAATATGAAAAAGAAGGAAATCAATATGGAGCATATTCAAGATTCTTCAATGTATTTTGCTAAGTCTTCTGGCAAAACTGGTGCAGGGGTTGCGTTCTTTTCTAGTGATACTCAAGATGTTTCTAATGATCATTGTTCTGGAGTTCCAAGTCATTCTAGTTTCTCTACAATTACAGCTTCTTCATCACCTGGAACACATAATATGAATCACATAGTTGTTGATGATTATTTAGCGATGTTTTCTTCCTTTATGGCTTCTTATGAAAATTTTATTGGAGTAAAGATTCATGATCCTGATGTTATTGAGGAAGATTTCAGACAGATTGATCCTGTTGATCTGGAAGAGATGAACATTCAATGGAATATGGTTATGCTGATGAGACAAGCAAAAGATTTTTTGAAGAAGACTAGAAGAAAGTATATTAGTTCTAACAGTCGTTCACGTATGGGATTTGATAAAACCAAAGTTCGTTGCTATAAATGTCAAGAGTATGGTCATTTTGCCAAAGAATGTGTGAAACCAAAAGTTGAATTTGATTCTCAGAAGAAGCCTAATAACTTTCAGAACAATCGTAACCAGTCACATGGCTCCTTTGGCTCTGGAAATTCTAATCATGCATCTGCATCATCTGCTTTGGTTTATCAGAATGATGAAAATTATGATTGGGGGTATTCATCTTGAAGATTTGGTTGGTATGGTAAGTCAAGCATTTGTAGCTGAGATTCATTCTACAAAATCTGAAGAGTCAACTGATGATGATAGCTCAAGTGATGGTGAAAGTTTGCCTAGTGCTGATGAAGAGCGTGATCAAGTACATAATGTTGAGTCTGATATTGCATCTGGTGTATCTGAAGATGATATTGTAATAACTCAAAATTCTTCTGATGGTGCTGATTCTGAAAATATTTCGATTGCAAAATTTTTCATGGCAGATATGTCAGATCCTTCAAAGGTAAAAGATTCTGTCTGTCACATTTATTGTTCTAATTGCATCAGTATAAAAGATAAACTGCAAAAAGTAATGGATGATAACACAAATTTAATTTGTGATATGAAATCGATGCATTCAATTAATCAAAAATTGAAAGATAATGATAAATTGTGTATAGATAGAATTGAGTCTTTGAAAAGAGATTTGAACTCTTTGGGATTGAAATATAAGGAACAAGCATATCATCTGGATATGGCTTATGCTGAGATTGAGAAGCGAAATGAAATTTTCGCTCAGAAGAACAAAGAAATTTCTGATAAAGAATCTGAAGTGATCAAATTACATAGAAAGCTGGAAAATTTTGAAAATTCATCTGTGGTATTGGATTACTTTAATGCTAATGCTGATCGTACTAAGAGGGTTGCTGGAATTGGATTTGTTCCTCCACCATTCAATGCAAATTATGTGGTTGAACCAGAAATTATTCATGAAGAGGAAATTGATCCAAAGACGGTGTTGAAAGTAAATCTAGTAACTGGTGAAGATATGATATATGATTCTGATTCTGAGGATGAAGTTTTTGATGATAAAAAGGTTGAAGGCATTCCTAAGGAAGTGCAACTTGATGAACAAAAGGTAGTGAAAAATATTACCCGTGATAGATGCATTTTAACAGAACCTGATGAGGTGAAAGTTGATCAACCTAAAATTTCCAAAATGTTACAATCAAGTGGTTTTGTTGCTGCTGGTCATCAAAAGAAGAATTTATCAACGGTGACTAAACAAGTTTTTGTTCAAAAGAAGCCAGTCAACTGTTTAGTAAAATCTTCTGAAGATTGTTCATCGGATGGGCCATCAAATTTGAGAAAAACTCCTTATATCAGAAATCATCAAGATAAAAGAGTTTGTTTTCACTGTAATGAGGCTGGTCATATTCTGATTCACTGTCCTTATAAGAATTAAGGCAAATTAAAGAGTGATCCCTCACAAAAAACGAGTGGTGACGATTTTGAAAAGACAAAATGGGGAAAAGCCTACGTCTAGTGTTGTAAAGAATATGCTTTGTCAATCATTTGCTAAATCTTTGAGATTTAAGCAACATGATAAGCGTATTACTAAACCAGTTGTTTTTCAAAAGAAGTTTGAGATTCCACATGTTGGAATTCCAAAAGAGTCTCAACCTGACGTCAAACTTTCTAGTCCACAACGAAGAAGACGTAACAAAAAATTAAAGAAATTTTTGGAAATATCTGAATTTGATAATCATAAATCTAATAATGTTTTTCCAATTAATCATACTATATCTTCATTGAGAAGGTCCAATTGTGAATCTTATGTTCCAAAGGTTGATGACAATGTTAATTGTGAATTGCTTGAATTTTTTTATTTTGATCCATCTGGACGACCCAAGACCACAATGGCTTGGGTTCCAATTTCTAACTAATTTTCTTTGTTTATGTAGGGACAACCAAGGAGGACTATCAACAATACGTGGTATGTGGATAGTGGTTGTTCTCGACATATGCTTGGGAATATTCCTTTGTTGGAAGATGTTATTAATATTGATGGTGGTTATGTCGCTTTTGCTGGAAATAAAGGCGGGTACATAACTGGTCAGGGTACTTTAAAGAACGATAAAGTCAAATTTGAGAAAGTGAACTATGTGGAGCAACTTGAACACAATCTTTTGAGAGTATCTCAAGTGTGTAACAAGAAGTTTTCATTTCATTTCAATGATTCTGAGTGTTATATCTTGAAACCGGGCTTTGTGATTCCTGACGAATGGATTCTAATAAAGGCTCCGAGGAGAAATGACACATATGTCTTAGACATGAGTGTTGCTACTACAACGGATTCAATTCCTACTTGTCTACTCTCCAAGGCGTCTGGGTCGGATTCTATTTTGTGGCATAGGAAACTTGCTCACATCAATTATCGGAAAATGAATTATCTCGTGAAGAATGATCTGGTTTTTGGTTTTCCAAAAATGAAATTTTCAGTTCCTGATGACTGTAATCCTTGCAAAAAGGGGAAACAACACAAGAAGTCCCACAAATCTAAGTCAAAGAATTCAATTGTGACTCCTTTGGAGCTACTACATATGGATTTGTTCGGACCGATTAGTATCAGGGGCATTGGCGGTAAATCTTACTATCTGGTACAGATGATTTCTGTAGATTTTCATGTGTTAAGTTCCTTGCTTCTAAAGCCGAAACCACAGAGTTGGTACAATTCTTAATCCTGGGTTTAGAGAATTTGTTCAAACAGAAAGTCAGAAGAATTAGGAGTGACAATGGCAACGAGTTTAAAAATAGCAAGATGGGTTTTATTTTGTCTTCAAAGGGAATTCATCATGAATTTAGTGCGCCATATGTACCTCAACAAAATGGTGTTGCTGAATGAAAGAACAGGACTTTGGTTGAAACGGAACGTACGATGCTTGCTGATTCTAAGCTTCCAGTAACTTTTTGTGCTGAGGCTGTGAATAATGCGTGTCACGTTTTGAACAGAGTCTTGCCCATTAAGCGACACAACAAGACATGCTATGAGTTGCTTAATCATCGAAAGCCGAATTTGGAATATTTACTACCTTTTGGTAATCCATGCACCCTGTTGAAAGTGAGAGATGTCCCAACCAAGTTCAGTGCTAAGGCTATTGAAGGGATCTTTCTGGGGTATGTTGCAAATTCTACTACCAAGAGGGTTTATAACAAAGAGGCTCGTTAGGTTGAAGAATGGTTTCATATTGACTGTTCTAATCGGCCTTTACCTCAAATGGCGATTGGACCAGACTGGGCTTTTGATTATGACAATTTATTCAACTCTTTTCATTTACCTTCTGATATTTCTCCTGAGAAAGCTGCTGTATTATATGATTCATGTCAGGATGCACAGAATAGTGGTTTTCTACCGACTGCGGTTCCACAATCATATGTTCCTTCTACATCTGCTCCAGATCCTAATGTTGCTTCTTGTTCGGGAACACAAGAGTCTGATAGTGAGGAAAAAATGTTATGTTTCAAGATTCTTCTACTGATCCTTTGATAGTTGATGAACCTTCTAATTTGACACCGGATCAGGGGGAGATTCATACAAATATGGACTCGGAGATACCAGTTAATCAAGATCTGTCTTACCAATCTGATACAACTCAAGTTGATGTGTTGTCGGTTCCTGAGGTTGCATCAATCAAGGAACTCAAAGCTCATCCGATTATGAATATCATTGGGAATTTGCGTGATGGAGTGCAAACTCGTTCTATTATTAACAGCACTTGCTTGTATACATGTATTAAGAATTTTGGTGTTTTTAATGTGTGCTCACATTCCTGTTTTATTTCTCAGGTCGAACCAAAGAATGTCGAAATGGCGTTACATGATACCAATTGGATAAAGGGCATGCAGGAAGAACTTGTTCATTTTAACAAACTCAAAGTTTAGAATCTTGTAGATCTTCCAAAGGGTGTGTATCCAATTGGTACAAAGTAGGTGTTTAAATGCAAGAAAGACGATCGAGGTGTTGTGGTGAGAAATAAGGCAAGGTTAGTTGTACAAGGTGTCAATCAACAAGAGGGAATTGATTACACCGAGTTTTATGCTCCTGTTGCTAGGCAAGAAGCTATACGGTTGTTTCTTGCTTTTCCTTCATACAAAGGGTTTAAGGTGTTTCAATTAGATGTAAAAAGTGCTTTCTTATATGGTAAAGTCAAGGAGGAAGTTTTCAAGCTTGATAAAGCCCTCTATGGTCTTCATCAAGCTCCTCGAGCGTGGTATGAAACGTGGTCTACACATCTTCTGGAAAATGATTTTGTTCGTGGACTTATTTATTCGACTTTATTCATTAAGAAAGCAGGGGGAGAATATCTACTGGTACAGATATATGTAGATGATATTATTTTTGGCTCTACAAATGAAGGGTTGTGCAAAGAGTTTAAGAGTATTATGAAATCGAAGTTTGAGATGTCAGCTATGGGAGAGTTATCATTTTTTCTAGGTCTTCAAGTTAATCAGAAGGAAGATGGTTTCTTTATTCATCAGTCCAAGTATGTAAAGGACATCTTGAGCCGGTTCAAGATGGAGGACTGTACCCCATACGATACTCCGATTCCGGTCAATCATAAATTGAATTCTGACCCGGATGGAAAAGAAGTTGATTGCCGACTCTACCGTGCAATGATTGGATCTCTCATATACTTAACCACTTCACAGCCAGACATAATGTTCGCTGTGTGTATTTGTTCCAGGTTCCAAGCAAAACCAAAAGAGTCTCATTTGATTGTAGTAAAGAGAATCTTTCGTTATCTGAAAGGAAAACAAAGATTGGGATTATGGTTTCCACATGGTTCTAGCTTTGAATTCAATGCATACACTGATTCTGATTTTGGTGGTTGTTGTTTGGACAGGAAATCTACTACAGGTGGTTGCTAGTTCTTGGGTAATCGTCTAGTTTCCTGGCAATGCAAAAAAGCAAACTACGGTCTCCATTTCAACATGTGAAGCCGAATACATTGCTGCTGCAAGTTGTTGTTCTCAGATCTTGTGGATCCAACAACAATTAAGAGACTATGGTTTGAATTTTACAGGAACCCCCATGTTTATTGATAATAATGCTACAATGTCTATCACAAATAATCCCGTTAAGCACAGTAAAACAAAGCACATTGAAATTAGATATCATTTTATTCGTGATTGTGCAGATAAGAAGTTGATTGAGCTGGTAAAGGTACATACAGATGATAATTTTGCTGATCTTTTTACCAAGGCATTTGATTGTACCAGGTTTTAATTTCTGATCAAAATGATAGGTATGATCAATCCCGAATAAAAGTTTTAAAAAAAAACAATTTTCATGGGAGATTTTGTTTTAAATTTATTTTATTGCTTTATTACATTTCTGCATTTTAAATTTCAGTCAAAAATTTTTATTTATAAAATTCAAAACAAAATGAAAAATATAAAATTGACATCATTTGAAGTTAGAGAAGAAATGATCGTACATCAGTGAATAGTTCATTACACATGACCATAGTCGACCTTTGATATATGATAGTTTAAAGTAAATTGATTTGATCTAAATTTCAAAGTCTGCATAAATAAGAAATAATAGTGTTTTGAATGCTCTAATCTTGATAATGTGTTTTAAATTTGAATATGAGTTTGAAACTTAAATTGTCAATAGACTAGAAGCATTTTTGAACCAATAGTAGTGTGCAAATTAAATATGATATGATTACATCTGTGATTTGAATCCATTATATGCCTGGTTGTGTGTGTAAAAGATCATTATCAGATAAAGAATATATGGTTTTAAGAAGTTCATGAGAACAATATCGAATTATGTCTTTAGCAAAATCTCTTTCAGTTCACTTCACTGCCCATGCCCCGAAAAACGTGCAATGTGTTGCTGAACTAAGATATGTTTCTGACATCATCTGTTGGAACATATATTCACCCTTAGATCAGTTAGATACATCATCTATTCTGATTTCATTGAAATTTATCTAGATAATAGTTGGATCCTCCTACCTGAATCTATTGATTCTCATTATAAAGCCAATTCATTAGAATCTTTTGATTCTGAATCATCCTGATTCTCATATCCTTTGGGATCTGCTATTCTATACTTGTGCTAATAGAGATAATTTCATCTTGGAGATTGATCTAATCTTTCAATAAATTGTGTATGTCATGAACATAGTGCATATTTAAATTTCTGTTGGCATATCTGTGGGGTACATGATGTTGTTCATCTAAATGGTAGTAACTCACATGAAGTTGGAAGAAAAATGCTTATAGTTTCAAATTTTATAATATTGACAACTTAAGAATTCATGCTTTGTATTGCAAATTCGGAATGAAAAATTGAGCATTTCATAACCTGATCTTGTTCACTTTGAAATTTTTCGCGTATCATTTCAAGTTATATTCAAATTGGTTGCAAAAATTACGTAAGATGAAAAAGATTTGAGTTACATAAGAATGTGTTTGAGTGTTTCATATCATAGGTTACCCATTGTTGATAATAGACTGTGTGATGAATTGCTCATATACTGATATGATCTTCTTGCTCATGATGTTCATCCAAAAATATGTGTTTAAGTTTGCTCAGATAAAAACCAAAAATATGTGATTCCGTTTATACAGATAAAATCCAAAAATATTTTGTTTCTATCTTCCATGAAAATTTTATTTTTTATTAAGACGATTCGGGATTGGATCGGATACATGCTACAGATGGAAGTTCACAAGAATGTGACATGTTGAAAGTAAAGAAATTGTTCAAGGCAAAGGTTTGGAGCGAACTTAATATGTTCGCCTGTTTCTGATTAAGCGAACTTAATATGTTCGCCTGGGCTTGTTAAGCGAACTTAACAAGTTCGCCGAATGAAGCGAACTTAATTGTGATTAAATATTTTGTTCAGGCGAACTTATTCTTTTTATCTTGTTTCATTGTGAAAGAGAACTTATCGAGCGAACTTACAGGTTTATTTAGCGAACTTGTGATTTTTTGATCTAGGGTTTTCAATTTGAAATTTTTGTGGTTGTTTCTGGATCGGATTTGAATTGCGAATATTTCTAAGGTAATTTCAGGGTTTTTTTATCCATTCAATCGATGGAATTTGATCCTTTGACCCTGTGTTCATCGTTGTTTTGACAGCCGCTTTGCGTTTGATCTAATATAGTGTCTTTTCATGGTTAAAACTTGAAATTGAAATTTAATAGTGTTTCGTGGGTGTAAGTCGATGTCTATGCTATGATTAATTTGAAAAATTTCAAAGATTTAGACATTTTTGGATTCTACGGAAGAATTTGTATCGAAAAACTGGTTTAGGCGAACTGGTTCAGGCAAACTGGTTCAAGCGAACTTGTTTAGGCGAACTTATTATGTTCGCCTCTTGCAACACTAAGCGAACTTATTAAGTTCGCCTAAGGGCTCAGTAGTGTTTGGACTTGTGATTTTTTTTTTAAAAAATTTTGTGTGAATTTTTTTTCTTTTTGATTGTTATATGACTAATGTGTGTTTGTTTGTCCAATACATTTACAGATGGCTCGTCGTGTTGAGTACAAACATAATCAAGTGGCGTTATTAGATCCAAGTATGTCTGAAGCTGTTCATTTTCAAGGAATTATCAACTTTCTGAATCGTTCACGTTTGCATGTGGCCTTATCGGCTAATCCGTACATTAGTTTACAGTATATACAACAATTCTGGGATACAGTACATCAAGATACAGATGTTGAACCTCACGTACTTTGTGCGACAGTGAATAATACGGAGGTAGCTATTTCAGTGGAAACTATTCGTGCTGCTTTGGCTTTGGGAGGTGCTATTAATGAACCTATGTCTTATACTGGAACACTGATTATGGGGTGTTTTTAGAGGATGGGTTACAGAGGAAGACCAAATGATACTCAAGCCCGAAATGGAGGTTTAGTTGGAGAATGGAGGTATTTTATGCACGTCATCATACAATGTTTGTCTCGAAGAAAGGCTGGTACTGATGGTTTGAAGAGTGCATTACAAGCTGCAATGGTTGCTTTGACCCTGAACAAATGGTTTAACTTTGCTTTGTATATATACCATGAGTTGGTCATGCAAATCAATCCTCTAGAAGGTCAAGGGTTTCTTATGTACCCTAGGTTCGTGCAAATGATTCTGAACCATTTAATTCCAGATTTACCTCAGCATCCAATCCGTTTGACCTTGACTCCTATGTCTAAATGAATCTTTACTGATTGTACTAAGGTTAAACAACAAAATGTTTCTTTGATTCTGTTCCAACTCCTTTGTTTGGTCACTTAATCAATCCCGATTACGTTGAGCCACCTAATGATAATTGGTTTCATCCTGAGGAGTTAGTTCAAGGCCAAGTCCAGAATCAAGTTCAACAACAACAACAACCGCAACAAGTTCAAGCTCAACAACACGTTCCTATTCAACAACAACAACAACAAGAAGTTCTAGCTCAACAACAACAACAACAAGTTCCTATTCCACAAGAACAAGTTCACATTCCTGTTTATGAACCAGTTCAGGAAGATGTTGCTCATGATAATGAACAAGATTTGGGTATGAATATGGATGATTTTGACAATGACGCTGTGAACTCACCTATTAATGAAGCTGAAGGAAATGTTGTAGAAACGAGTTCCGGTGATACTATTTTACCTGATTCTGAAGCTACTAATTCTGATTCGTCTAGAGATTTTAGCTCAGATCATTATGAGAGGTTGGCTATGTTACCATTGCCAAATGCGGGGAAACATATTAAATCTAAATCTAAAAAACCGAGGCGTAAGTCTACTAGGAATCCTCCTTCTTGATCAGTACTTGGCAAGAGAACTTTATTTGATGAGAGTTCTGACTCGGAAAGTGATGTTATTTCAGTTCCAAAAGCTCAGAAGCTTATGTCTGCTTCTATTGCTGTTGCTCATTCATCTCAAGGTTTTGAGGATGCTACTTTTGTTGCTTCTTTACTGGTTACACCTCCTACTTCTACACATCCATCTCCGGTGATTTCTCCACATGTTCCATACACATCTGACGCTGGTCCTTCAAATCCGTCTGATTCTGAAAGGATTCCCTTCCTTAAATCACAGGTGCTTGCTTTGCAGACTCAGGTAGATACTCTTGTGTCTACTAATACTCAGAGACAGTTGGTTCTTCAAGCTCAAGCTACACAGATTGCTGACATGTAGTTATTAGTGTCCAAACTTATTGAGCGTCTTGACGCTCAGGGGGAGTTAAGGATACATGGTACTTGTCATGCTGAATCAATTCAACGAAAGGATAATGATGACAATGATCCTAGTAGTAATGTTAAAGTTGATCGTCAATACGCTGACGTGAATCCAATATCAAGAGCTCAGGAGGAGTCGACATCACATACTATTGAAGGAACCAAGAATGATTCTGGAGTGAATGAAGATATTTTACTATTGGAATTCTTTGCTGATTCTGAAGAAGAAGAAGCTGAGAAGTTAGAATGTCTGGATGATATTGATGAATTATTTGATGATGTTGAAGAGGATGTGATGGATAATGAAGTTGAAGAAGGAGAGATTGTAAAAATTTAGATAGAAAAGAGTAAAGATAAAGTTACATATGAAGGAAGTGATGGTCTGAATGTACCGTATAACTTCATCCAAGATGATGTTATTCCTGAGTTTTCTTTTCATGGAGTAACAAGTTCTATAGACTCTTTTGCATATATCACTACACCTGATGATACTGTTTAATCCAAGATAGATTCTGAGGTTGATACTACTCATACTGTGTCTCCTAAGCCGAATGAAGAACCTGTGATGTATATAAATACAAGAATACCTAGAGAACACTGGAGTGAAGTAGTTAATAGTTGGATGAAAGTACTACCAAAGTCACCTATACAACCTGCTCAGAAAGAAAGATAGGTGAATAAAGAGAGGTGTATTGGAAGAATCATCAGTTGGTTTTATGATGATGACACGAAGTTGTTTGCTCTTAAAAGATCTAATGGTGTTCAATACTTAAAGCCTATGATCAAGTATTTCAATACCTTGCCAAGGTGTGAGTTGAATGGTCTAGCTACAAAACCACTGATTAATAGATCAAAGTGTGGATTAGCGAATGTGATTGCTAACCTGATTAAAAGAGAAGGTGGATCAGGGAAGTATGAAAGATTAAAGCCACAGAAAGGAAAAAGAGTGAAGATTGTAGATCAAAATACTGAGATTGTGACTTGGAAGTATATGTTCAAGCGAGTACGTGTTGTATAGAAGATACCATTGAAGAAAATACCACAAGATTTTCTGGGGAATATGAAATTGTGGTACGTAGATGTGAATACTGGTGAAGCTAGGATTGATGATAAAGATAATAAGGTCATTGTTAGTTTCTATGATGCAATGAATCTTATTAACTTATCAAATAAAGATCAGAGGACGTTAAGAAAGAATGAGATTATTTTTACTGATGAATGGAGAGAACAAGGATTGCAGTATAAAAGAGTGTTGGAGATCTGTCAGAGATATGGAGTGCACACAGGAAGCAGATTACCAAATAACTTGAAGAGCTCATAAAGACTGAAGACAGAAGATCAAGCTATTGTCAAGGGGGAGTCTGTTAGGACATAGAATGTATGACAAAAGCTTTGTAATAGTTTAGGTCTTATTGGCTTTATGTTTTTATGTAATTGTATAGATTTTATCTAAGTGATAGAACAAGTTCTGCTAGAGGTGAACTTGATAAGTTCGCCTAGCCTATTAGAGGCTAACTTGTTAAGTTCGCCTAAGCATCTTTGAGGCGAACTTGTTAAGTTCGCCTATTGCAGAGCATGTGTCTATAAATATGAGTTTATAGATTCAGTGAAAGAGAGCAGAGAGTTGAACGAGTATATTCTGTAAACTCTATGTGTTTGATGATATAAAAAGAGAAGTTTATTTACCTACTGTTTCTATTGTCAATTGATATACATACGTTAACACGAAGGATTCCGCACTCCGTGTTATCGAGACATCTTGTCACGAGATCGATCTGTAGATGAGTCATGTGGACATACAATAGTGGTCTTGGGTCATCCGTCTTTCTCAAAATAAACAACCTTAATTAATTCACGGTCGTGACTATCAAAAATGGATGAATCTTTAGAAGACTTAGGACTAGGAGATTGAGAACTTTTGGAAATCTTGTTCCAGGACCTCTTCTTTTTCTTAACTGGAACAGTAGACTTAGATTCAACAACAGCAGGTGAACTAATGGAAGCTTCACCTGATTGAATTCCAGCTAGCTGTTCAAGCTTTCTCAATCTCTTGTTCCTTCTTCTCCTCTGTGGTTTGGAGAGTTTTATCATAGGTTTCTCACCAGTAGGTGCACTACCAGATGTAGATGCACAGGGTTTAGCAGGATGCTTTTACCTTATTGGAACAGTAGGTTTAGCCTCAGAGGTGGTCTTTGGCTTCACCAACGGTTTCACTGGTGGTTTCACCTCATTCTTCTTTGGACTTTTAGGATGTTTCACTGGTGGTGACTTGGGGATAACAGATGGTTGTGAAACAACTGGCCGTTTCCCTTGGTTCTTATTCGGGCAGTACACAATGATGTGACCGACCAAACCACAGTGAAAACAGGTTCTCTTTTCTTTGTAAGTCCTCCTGTAAGGCTCATTAGATCTGGCATTAGATGATTAAGCATGATGAGCAGGAGAAGTTGTTTGGTGAATAGTAGTTTGACCCGATGATGATTGGTTTTTGGGAATATATTATTTTTGCAAATTTTCTTGATAGCCAAGTCCAAAATGAGCTGAAAAGGCTTCTTTTTTAACTTGATTATTGTTTTTATATCCCCCATAAAGCATCACTTTTAATTTTTCATTTGATTCAACAATATGGGGTTCAGTCAAAATACAATTCTCACAATCAGTGATAATGTTTTTCTTAACTTTCTGTTCACCAAGCAACTCCTCAGAGACTACTCCTTCAGGGCAGGTGTTCTCAGCCCCATCATCAGAAGCAGTAAGGAACTCTTCATCAGATGCAGAGTCAGCCTTACTTGAGGAATCATTCTTGTTAGAGGAATCATCATGACTCGAGGACTCATCAAGGCAAGATAAATCAATGTCAATTAAGCTTTTGACAAATTTCCCGCTTACTGGTGGAGGAATGGCATTAGTACCCAGCCCTAAGCCATTCACTTGTCTCACTATAGACTCGTAGTGTTCCACCACAAAACGAGAATTTTTCAACTTCTCAATATTACCTTTCAACCGCAAGATCTCATTTTGCAGCTTGTTGATCTCATTGTTCCTTTTCTCTAACCACTTGTACGCAACATCCAAATGAAACTGTTGATCGTTGATTTTAAGTGAATAGTCACGTTTTTCTTTCTTCAACGTTTCAATTGAATCTTTGTATCGTTTTTCTTTTTCTTTGTAGCTTAAAGCTGCAATACGAAGGGGTTCGAATTTGTCTTGAAGCTTAGAATTTTCAACCTTTAAGCTTAGACATTTGGAACTAGAAATGAAAGCAAAAGAGTTAGACTCTACCTCATTAGATGAACATGATGCCTCTCTAATAGCCATGAGGGAAACTGCAGTTACAGACTCTTCTTGGTCAGCCACAGAAGCTTCCCGTTCCTAAACCATGAGACCAACTTGTGTTTGAGCAATAAGGGCATCCTCCAGATGAACACCCCAATCAAAGCTGTCGTCTTGTTGTGCTACCAAAGCATTGGACTTTCCACCTTGACTTTGATTGCGGTTGTTGGAGTTCTTGTACCCTTGATTGTTTCCTTGGCTAGGTCTGGTGAACCCCGAAGCCGGTGATTTGTCCTTTTGACATTCTCTTGCAAAATGCCCAAGTTATTGCATTTGTAGAACTTGGCCTTGGATTTATCAAATCCCACCTTGGCATTTGAATGTCCACCAATACACTTCCTGCCAGTTCTATTCAAGAAGCGCTTCACCCTTCTCAAGATCATGGCCATATTCCATTGAATATCCATGTCCTCCATATCATCCGGATCCACCTGATTGAAGTCTTCTTCTACGGTTTCAGGATCTGTGAGCTTACCGCCAATGAAGTTCTCATAGGCAAGCATGCATGATGAGAATAAAGCCACATGATCTTCAGCTCTCTTGGCTATTGCTGATTGGTTAGATGAAGATGTGTGAGAAGGATTTCTTGAGGAATTCTAGTGATGAGATCCAGAACCAGATCTAGATGCTGCATAGCAAGCATGACCACCACAGACATTTGAGTTATCCTCTTCATGAGAGTTCCCTGAGAAAAAGGCAATTCCAGAACCCGATGACTTGGCTGTGTAAGACGTCCCAAAATACATAGAAGGGTCTTGTATTTGAGGTCTTCCTGAGCTCTCCTTTCGTTTTCGTTTTCATATCATGTGCTTGAACCTTTCCAATTGCTTCATCAATAGTCATCTCATAAAACTTTGAGTTCTCTCTCATCAAAGTGGTATACATCTCAAATTTTGGTGGTAGGGCATCCAAAAATTTTTCAACCAACTCCTCTTTCGGATAGATCAGGTCATAAGCTTTCAGCTCTGTTTGCAGATGATAGAATCTAGAGATAAGCTCATCTATAGATTCATTCTCTAGATATCTGAAGCACTCATACTGCTTCCTAAGAAGATCCCTCTTACTCTTCTTGATGTCGCTGTTTCCCTCGAATCTCTTCTGCAAAGCCTTCCAGAGATCCTTGGAGTTATCATATCCTCTAAAGCTGTGAAATAACTCCACGGTCAAGGCCATAGTAATAGATCCGTGTGCCTTCTTCTCTCTGTCATAAACTTTCTTTTCTTCTTCATCAAGTTTGAAAATAGGCTTGGGAACTTCCTCATCAAGATATGTATATGTGGGATGCTTAAAACCCTCTAGAATGGGTATCCAAAGTGAAGAATCGGTATATGTGATATATTGCTCAAAGCGTGCTTTCCAGTTTGAATAATCATTACATTAAGCAGCTTTGGTGGTTTCTGTGGGGTTCTAATCTCATTGTCACAATTAAGAAGGTTACCGAGATTCTGAAGATTTTCCATGGTGAAACACTTAGTCAAATTTTAGAAAAATCAAAACAACTTGCGCACTTGAATTTGGCCTTGCGCACTTAAAGACCTGGTCTTGCGTATTTAGAATTTGCTCTTGCGTACTTGACAAGTACGCATGAGTAAATGATAAGTACGCAGGAGATCAATTAAGTACGCAGCAAATATGGTCTTGCGTACTTGGTAAGTACGCAGCAAGACTGTACTTGTTGCCAAATATGGTAAGTACGCAGATCACTTTTTCACCAACTCTCACCAACTTTTTCCGGTCACTGGAATCTCATCGGAGACAGAAAAAATTGAAGATATGGCCAAACAAAATGAGACAAAGGGTCAGAAACTCGTTTCTAACCAACCTTTGATGCTTAAAACTTTCAAATACACAACAAAAGTCTGTTTTTGAGTGATTTTTTATTCTAAAATAGTGCTCAAGAGCTACCCCTATTTTATCACAAAAAATCAACAAAAACACCCACTTTTTCTTGCAAAATCTCTGTAGGACGTGTAGAATATGCTCCTAACACACTCACAACACTCGAAATCAAGAGCTAAGCTCTGATACCACTTGTAGGTCCCCGGGTGTCTCGGATCGTTACGTGTGGGTGTGTGACTGGTCGTACCGGGTGCGGAATGCCATGACTAGGTGGAGAATTAAGCAACACAAAGTAAACCGACAATGAAATCACTTTCAAACTCCGTCTATTATAAACTTGAAGGTTACAGAGAGGATACTACTGAGTGCAAATGTCTGCGTACATATATTCTTTCAACCTATTCTATTTATACTAGACCTGATCTTTGCGCACTTAACAAGTGCGCAGGGCAAATTGTTCATGCGTACTTAGCAAGTACACAGAGTATTCTTGCGTACTTGCTAAGTACGCAGGAAGTAATTCCTGCGCACATGCTAAGTGCGCAAAACACTTAGAGAAATTATACAACAATAGCATGTATTAAAAATTAAAACTCGATAACTAATACAAACAGATACTAACATACAAAGACTAATACATACAAGACAAGTACAAAAGCTAAGACACTATCCAGAGTGTTTGTCACACAAAAGTGCTTCAACAGTTGTATGTTAACGTTTAATCTATTAATCTAGTGGTATGTTTATGTCTTTAATTATTTTCTCTTATTGTCTAAATCCGTCTTTATACTTGTGAGTGTTCTTGATTTCAAAGCGTAAGACCGTAAAACCTTTTTATTCAAAGTGTAAGATCGTAAAACTTGTGAGTGTACTTGTACGTCTTTATACAAGTACAAATTGATAAGCCAAGGCTTGGTCAATATTAATAAGGTCGTACGGCTTTAACTCATGTTTGGAACGGTACGTCTTTATACATGGTCTCATTGTTACACCGCTTCCCGGTGAACAAAGTCTAATCACCTTTTTAACAATACTAACTAAGCATTTAAGTCGATGTCCTAAACCAACTTGGAGATAGCATTCAAAGCGTTAAGGGTAACGTTGTCCCTAACGTGAATCATTACCGTTTTATTATTAAAGATAATAATTCGTGAATCAAATATTGTGAGAATGAGGCTCTAGCGGTGTACCGTTCACATGTTTGTAGTAGTCATATCACCGGATTAGTCAACTTAACATTATCCTATACCAAGCGGATTCAAAGACCAAAACAATACTCTTCGTGACCTGATCATTTCCGAGATATTTACTTTTCTACTATTTAAATTACTGTTACACACATCATGCACGTTTTTACTTTTCTGTCATTTATTTTACCGTCATTTACTTTTCTGCTTCACAAGCACACAAAACTCACTCACTAATTAAATCGGCTAAACGATAACAAAAGTTGAGTATTGGAACTCGACCGTGTCCATTGGTTCGAGAATTGGTTCTTACCTAAACTATATTATGCTGCGATAGGTACACTTGCCTATTGTGTGTGTTTTACGTTTAAAGTAATTATCATTTTATAAATTTAAAACCTGATCTCGTTTCTAAAACAAATATATATTTATGTATATTTTTCATATCACAACACGACACATCAAGTTTTTTGGCGCCGTTGCCGAGGACACGATGATTTCAGGAAAAAATCGAGTTAACGGATTAGCCTTATCATTTTCCATCTGTTTTTCTGTTACATTTTGTTGCATGTAGTATATGATCCATAGCTCCAGTACTGGTTTATATCAACCTTTAGCAAAGCCCAAAAGATTCTTTCACCGCTGAATACGAGAAAATCGTGCTAGAAAAATGGCCGTAGAAAATCGCACAATTTCTGACTTTGCAAGACCGTCACTTGAAGCTTTGGGGTCTAGCATCACAAGGCCGATGGTTGACGCTAACAACATTGAAATCAAATCGCATGTCATTCACATGATCCAATCATCATGCACTTTCCATGGATAACCCGATGAGGAATCACATGCCCACATTGCAAATTTCCTCCAAATTTGTAACACATTCAAACTGAACGGAGTTTCGAACAATGCAATTCGCCTCCGAATGTTTCCCTTTTCCTTAAGGGAATGGGCTAATGCATGTCTAAACTCTCTTCCCACCGGGTCAATCACTAGTTGGGATGATCTTGCTTAGAAATTCCTATCAAAATACTTCCCGCCAGCAAAAACTGCTAACTTGAGAAATGATATTACTACTTTCACCCAGGAAGATGGTGAATCGCTATATGAGGCATGGGAACATTTTAAGGACATGCCGAGGAAATGCCCCCATCATGGGCTAGAAGTTTGGCACTTTCCATGGATAACCTGATGAGGATTCACATGCCCACATTGCAAATTTCCTCCAAATTTGTAACACACTCAAACTGAATGGAGTTTCAAACGATGCAAATCGCCTCCGAATGTTTCCCTTTTCCTTAAGGGAATGGGCCAAGGCATGTATAAACTCTCTTCTCACATGGGCAATCACTACATGGGATGATCTTGCCCAGAAATTCCTATCAAAATACTTCCCGCCAGCAAAAACTACTAACTTGAGAAATGATATTACCACTTTCACCCAGGAAGATGGTGAATAGCTATATGAGGCATGGGAACGTTTTAAGGACATGCCGAGGAAATGCCCCCATCATGGGCTAGAAGTTTGGCTACAAGTATCATCTTTCTACAATGGGTTGCACAATCTAGCTCGTCGGACACGCGACGCTACTACATGTGGTATTTTTGAAAACAAGAGGCCACAGGAAGCTTATAACCTATTTGAGGAAATAGCTATGAATAGGTATCAATGGTAAAATCCACGAAGCAACAGGGGAACCAGGCAAGGAGTTCATTCTTTCGATACTGTCACATCTCTTTCTTCTCAAATAGATGCCCTCACCACTCAACACAACCAAATTAGCAAGGGAAAAACGGCCACTGAGACTACTGAAGAAGTAAAAAGCGTCACTGTTGACGCTGAGTAGGTTGACTTTATCGGAACAAATCACCCGCAGAACAACCCCTATAGTAAAACCTACAATCCTGGATGGAGAAAACACCCGAATTTCAGTTGGAAGGATAACAACCAAGGACAATCTGGCTTCGGACAGCAACAACAGTTTCAACAAAGACAATCTCAAAACTATCAGCCTCGTCAACAATTTCAGTGAACTAACAAGCCAAGTAATGGGTTAACCTTGGAGGACGCGGTAACCAAGTTGATTTCTACAACTGAAAGTCAAGCCCTTCTTGCGGACTCCCGTCATAAACAATATGAGGAGAAGTTTAGTCTTCACGAAGTTGAGTTTAGGACACATAAAGAAACTCTTCAGTCCATTGCGATAGAACTAGGGCAGATTGCAAAACTTCTATTCGAAAGGCAACCAGGAAGTCTTCCAAGCAATACTGAACCTAATCCAAAAGCAAATGTAAGTGCTATCAATCTTAGAAATAACAAGGTTTATCTAGAACCGCCATTACCAAAAGAAGAAGTTCAAACACCAAGGAGGGAAATATTCACTGGAGTACCACTTCGTCCACCTGTCACAAAATCAACTGCTCAAGAATCACAGCCAAAGGTAATTCCACAACCTGCTCCAGTGGATACCCTTCAAAATGCTATGACAAAAAGAGATTTCAAATCTCACATACCATACCTAGTAAAGCAAAGGACTGACGAACAATATGATAAATTAGTCGAGCTTTTAAGCCAAATTCATGTCAACCTTCCTTTCCTGGATATTATACGACAAATGCCTAAGTACATACGTTTTCTGAAGGACTTCCTCACTAACAAAAGAAACATGGAAGAAGCAGTTTAAAAGACTAATCAATGTGTCGCTCTCATTTAAAGAGGCCTTCTAAAGAAACTTTCAGATCCCGAAAAGTTTTCTTTACCATGTTATATCAGACCATTGCAGATAACTTTCGCACTCGCTGTTCTGGGAGCAAGTGTGAACGTAATGCCATATAAAATGTTTCAAGGATTAAAAATTGGAAACCCGTGATCTGTCAATGCAAATATCGAGCTTGCGGATGATACTGTTAAATCAACTATAGGAGTCATTGAGAACTTACTAGTAAAAGTCGGCAAGTTTCTCTTCCCTGCTGACATCATGGTTTTAGAAATGAGACCCGAATATTCCGAACCTTTAATTTTGGGTCGCCCATTTTTAGCTACCGCTAGAGCCATCATTAACATGAGCAAAGGAATTCTGACACTTCGTGTTAGAAAACAATCTATAACTTATAACATCGGAGGAAATGAATGTCTATCCAATGATCCCTTTGAAATTGCACAATTCATCGATACCAATCAGGACTACCAACTGAAGAAAGCTAAGGAATTCAACAAAGGCAAGAAACCGGAACTTGGCAAATATCTTAACAACACAAACTGGATCGATAACTACTGGGACAAGCTACCAAAGTTGAAGGACATGAATAATGGAACAGGAGACACGGGGGAGGTCAATAGCCCCCACCCGAAGAAAGACTGATGTTACAAGTCTGACCAATGACCCTTAAATAAATATGGCACTTTCGGGAGGCAACCCGATGATCATGAATAAATTGAGAAGTTTGTGCATAAGACAGAAATCATGGACCTCAGGTTTCATTTTCCAAGTTTAAGTTTCTAATGCTTCAGCCTTCAGGTATACCTTCTCAATACTAGGACCTTAGTAGCTTAACTACTACTTTTTATTTTGCGTTTCTGTTTTTATGTTTTCTTTGTGTGTCAAATAACATAGCATCACTAGATAGTTTCTCGACTTCTTTGAGGAGTTACACTTCATCTCTACAAGCTGAGGAGTTGGAAAACATATCAAATTTCTGAGAAATTCGATGAAGTCTTTGAAGCAAAGTGTTGACAACAACAATAAGTTATGGCCTTAGGTAATACACCGAATTGACCGGGGAGTACCAGTTTCTTTTCCCTTAAAACTTCGTACATTTAAATTCATGCATAGCATTGTATTACATGCATTTGTACATTGAGGGCAATGCACAGTTTTAAGTGTGCGGTGCGGAATTAGAGATTCAAGACAACTTGTAACCTCAACGCAGTAAAACAAAACTCGTGGTTTTCTACCCATTTGACTAAAACCTTACTAAAAACCTATTTTTTTAAAAACCCTAAAAAAATTTCAAAAGTTTTAAACCCCAAAACCTAAATCTCTTTGAGTTCGCGCTTAATTAAATAAAATGAAGACATGACAAGTAGAAACAAATGGATATTATGCATAACAAATCACTAAACCTTATCCCATCCGTTTCCATGTGAGAATAATTTGAGACTTTTCATGATCATTATTATCATTATTTTTCGCATGCTCTTTCGTTTGGAATATTGAGTGTTTTTCGATTGAATTCTATGCATAATTAGAACTTGTATGACTTATACATATCAAGACCATGAACAAGTATATGTGTGAAAATGATTGAGGCACCTATGACTTTATTACCCTTATATATTATCCTTCAAACCAAAATACCGAAAATAATTTCTGCCTAGATAGCCCTTTGAGCCTTAGCCTTTTCTTGTCTACTACCCACAATTACCACCAAAACAACTTTTCGTAAACACCGGTTTTTGACTAACTGTCTTCAAGAGGAAGAAATATTAGACTATCTTATGTCGTTATTTCAAGTTTACAACCATTGAGACAATTTGGAAATAATTTGTTTCACTCAAAATAATTGGAATATACAAGATGAAAGTGGATGTATTAGGAGGAAACAGCCAAACGATCTACAAGGAAAATATGGAAAAATTACTTCAAGGAAATTGAGGAAAATAAATTTTGAAAAATTAGTCTTGATGATATGTTATCTACAAAAAGAGAAAAGAAAAAGAAAAGAGAGAGGTTCGTCTTTTATCGGTTAGACTTTAAAGAGCTGGATATGCATTATTTTGATTTCAATTTGCTTTCTCGTATTCATTTCGCAAAGTCTGAATTACCGCCCGACCTTCGAGAAAAAGTTTTCAAAGCAACAAGTGATGTAAGAAAACGGTGGCACAAGCAAGAAAAACTACCACCGTTCTGCGGCTTGTCAAAAAGTGCGCTAAAAGAAGAGCCAACACATACGACAAATGTGTGAAGCGTGGCAACTGGAGCCATGATGGAAAGTGTAGCAAGAATCAAACTTATTCCCAACATGAGTGTACGCATCTGATCAAAGTAGGTGCCGTTAGGCTACAAGCCGAAAGAACCATACGGAAAGGTAGTAATGTGTACTACACAGTGAGGGAAGAGTTAAGAAAGATAAGAGATCTCGGTCTTGGCAATCTGACCATAAACTAGCCCTCAGATTAGTTATACCCTCATGATCTGAGTACTTTAGAGGGACCCGCTAGTATTTTCCATATTAAGCCATGAAATCACGTTAGTTGCAACCTTTAAAACCCTTTTAATCCCTAAAAATCCAAAAAGATTTTCATTTTCACCCATTCAAACTGAACGGAGTTTCAAACGATGCAATTCGCCTCCGAATGTTTCCCTTTTCCTTAAGGGAATGGGCTAAGGCATGTATAAACTCTCTTCACACCGGGTCAATCAGTACATGGGATGATCTTGCTCATAAATTCCTATCAAAATACTTCCCGCCAGCAAAAACTGCTAACTTGAGAAATGATATTACCACTTTCACCAAGGAAGATGGTGAATCGCTATATGAGGCATGGGAACGTTTTAAGGACATGCTTAAGAAATGCCCCCATCATGGGCTAGAAGTTTTTCTACAAGTATCATCTTTCTACAGTGGGTTGCACAATCAAGCTCGTCAGACACGCGACGCTACTGCATGTGGTATTTTTGAAAACAAGAGGCCACATGAAGCTTATAACCTATTTGAGGAAATAGCTATGAACAAGTATCAATGGTAAAATCCACGAAGCAACAAGGGAACCAGGCAAGGAGTTCATTCTGTCGATACTGTCACATCTCAACTAGATGCCCTAACCACTCAACTCAACCAAATTAGCAAGGGAAAAACGGCCACTAAGACTACTGAAGAAGTAAAAAGCATCACTGTTTACGCTGAGTAGGTTGACTTTATCGTAACAAATCACCCGTAGAACAACCCCTATAGTAAAACCTACAATCCTGGATGGAAAAACCACCCGAATTTCAGTTGTAATGTGACACCAGACATTTCAGGTCAATATCCGTACATGTATTAAACAAGTTTACGTTATAATTATTTTTGTGATTTATTTAATTTCACAAACAAGGATATTAAGGTCTAACAAAGACCGTACATGGTCTCATTTTAAATTTTTGGTAATTCTGGGAGTTACCGGTTCACATACCAGTATAAACCGAATTAAATTACCCCTTAAAACTCTAATTGATATTAATACCATTAATAAATTAATACTTAAAAATCTAATTAGTTGATTTATAAACCCAAACCACCCACCCTTGACTTTCTCGGCCGAAGCCAGAGAAAGCCCTTCCCTTTTCACACTCTCATTCTCTCTATTTTCAAATCCTATATCTTTAAACCCATACTTCATAATTTCAAAACACAGAGATAAACCATACCCTTTCAATCAAAACCTCACGAAATCGTTTTATCACTCACATTTCCATACGGCAAACATTCCCATTCTCTTCAAATTGAAGCCAAGTTCAAAAGCAAAATCAACCAAAATTCAGTGTTTTAAGAAGAACTTCAAGTGTTTCTAAAGAAAGTTTAACAGAAGATTCAAGACTCTTCTCTGTTTTCTTTCATCATCTTCATCTCGGTTTTAAGGTAAAAACTCAATACTATCCACTTTATTTTCTTTAAAACCGTATCTAAGCATAACAAAATGTTCAATCGCAAGTAAGATAACAAGAAAAGTGTGTCAAATTCAAGTTTTAAAACATAAATATGCAGGACTGATTCTGTCAAACAGAAGTCCAGTAATCGAAACTAGGAGTTTCGATACCAGTTAACTCAATCGAAACTAGGAGTTTCGATACCTGTTGATCAATCGAAACTAGGTTGTTTCGATAACAACTACTCAATCGAAACTATGTTGTTTCGACACTCAAATACTCAATCGAAACTAGGTTGTTTCGATACCTGACTACTCAATCGAAATTAGGAAGTTTCGACACTCAATTGCCCAATCGAAACTATGAAGTTTCGATACCTGTGTCAGTCCCCTTTGGGCAGTAACTAAGATCTGTTTTATAACAAAACAAGTATTGAACAACTAAGAGGATGTTTTAAAACAATAACAACCAGATTTACAAAGTCGGTGAACAATTTGCAATATAAGACGTTCGGTCTTAACACAATTTACCCTTTGGCATCTAGGGTACGAATAGTCAAGTTTGACTACAACAAGTATCATTACAAGGATACACAAACTCAAGGTGAGTTTCACGGCCCCTTTTTACTGTTTTCTATATTTGGGGGAAAAACATACTTACAACTATTTTATGGGATAACAAGAGAATAAGGCACGACTTTTATGTTTACATGAGATGAGAACAACAATTTGAGGCCGCTAAAGTCCCCTGGAACAACGTAGTAACCATTAACTGTAGCCTAGGGTCCTATGAATAGTACTATGGAGAGTGACGTCTCCCGGTCATGGTTAGTCGCGCTAACCACAATCTGGAGGATTTATGGCTGCATAGAACCTGATAACGATTATTAGGGGCTCACACATGTCATGGTTTGGTTACGCCTCATGTATGAACATATTATTTGTATTCCTAGCTAGTTTACAAATGGGTCACACTTTACTTATTTTGGTTATCACATGCAACTAGAACTATTTACGAACAATTGAATTTTACAAAGATCTATTTGATTTAAACCTGTGAACTCACCAAACTCATGTTGACAATTTTAAGTATGTTTTTCAAGAAATTGACGTGATCACAAGGTTAGCAATGTAGATTACATGCATACAAGATGGATACAACTTTTGGGGGATTTCTCTTGTATAACTCATTGTAATAGAGTCATATTTGCGAAATCTTCACTTTTTGTAAACTCAATTTACATTTTGGAATGTAAAACTTTAAACTTGTTTATGTATCCATTTATCATGTATGTGTTTGCGGTAATCATATGCTTTGGAAACCATGAACGTCGCGCCTCGCGTTTCTGCCTTGGCGGGGTGTGACATGGAAGGATAACAACAACCAAGGACAATCTGGCTTCGGACAGCAACAACAGTTTCAACAAAGACAATCTTAAAACTATCAGCCTCATAAACAATTTCAGGGAACTAACAAGCCAAGTAATGGGTTTTGGAGGACGCGGTAACCAAGTTGATTTCTACAACTGAAAGTCAAGCCTTTCTTGAGGACACCCGTCACAAACAATATGAGGAGAAGTTTAGTCTTCACGAAGTTGAGTTTAGGACACATAAAGCAACTCTTCAATCCATTGAGATACAACTAGGGAAGATTGCAAAACTTCTATCCGAAAGGCAACCAGGAAGTCTTCCAAGCAATACTGAACCTAATCCAAAAGTAAATGTAAGTGCTATCAATCTTAGAAATAGCAAGGTTTATCTAGAACCGCCATTACCAAAAGAAGAAGTTCAAACACCAAGGAGGGAAATATTCACTAGAGTACCACTTCGTCCGCCTGTCACAGAATCAACCACTCAAGAATCACCACCAAAGGTAATTCCACAACCTGCTCCAGTGGACACCCCTCAAAACGCTTTGACAAAAAGAGATTTCAAATATCACATACCATACCCATGAAGGCTAGTAAAGCAAAGGACTGACGAACAATATGAGAAATTCATCGAGCTTTTAAGCCAAATTCATGTCAACCTTCCTTTCCTGGATATTATACAACAAATGCCTAAGTACGGACGTTTTCTGAAGGACTTCCTCACTAACAAAAGAAACATGGAAGAAGCAGTTAAAAATACTAATCAATGTGTCGCTCTCATTTAAAGATGCCTTCAAAAGAAACTTTCAGAGCCCTGAAAGTTTTCTTTACCATGTTATATCAGACCACTGCCGATAACTTTTGCACTCGATGTTCTGGGAGCAAGTGTGAACGTAATGCCATATAAAATGTTTCAAGGATTAAAAATTGGAAACCCGCGACCTGTCAATGCTAATATCGAGCTTGCGGATGGTACTGTTAAATCAACTATAGGAGTCATTGAGAACTTACTAGTAAAAGTCGGCAAGTTTGTCTTCCCTGCTGACTTCATGGTTTTAGAAATGGGACCCGACTATTCCGTACCTTTAATTTTGGGTCGCCCATTTTTAGCTACCGCTAGAGCCATCATTAACATGAGCGAAGGAATTCTGACACTTCGTGTTAGAAAACAATATGTAACTTATAACATCAGAGGAAATGAATGCCTATCCAATGATCCCTTTGAAATAGCACAATTCATCGATACCAATCTGGACTACCAGCTGAAGAAAGCTAAGGAATTCAACAAAGGCAAGAAACCGGACCTTGGAAAATATCTTAACAACACACACGGGATCGATAACTACTGGGACAAGCTACCAAAGTTGAAGGACTTGGATGATGGAACATGAGACACGGGGGAGGTCAATAGCCCCCACCCGAAGAAAGACTGATGAAGTACGTACGGGTCTGACCAATGACCCTTAAATAAATATGGCGCTTTCGGGAGGCAACCCTATGATCATGAATAAATTGAGAAGTTTGTGTATACGACAGAAATCATGGACCTCAGGTTTCATTTTCCAAGTTTAAGTTTCTAATGCTTCAGCCTTCAGGTATGCCTTCTCAATACTAGGACCTAGTAGCTTAACTACTACTTTTTATTTTTCGTTTCTGTTTTTATGTTTTCTTTATGTGTCAAATAACATAGCATCACTGGATAGTTTCT
This sequence comes from Smallanthus sonchifolius, assembly GCA_023525975.1. Taxonomy (NCBI): domain Eukaryota; kingdom Viridiplantae; phylum Streptophyta; class Magnoliopsida; order Asterales; family Asteraceae; genus Smallanthus; species Smallanthus sonchifolius. The sequence continues at coordinate 52,524,736 of CM042033.1, read as the reverse complement.
CTACTCATTTGAGAAGTTACACTTCATATCTACAAGCTGAGGAGTTGGAAAGCATATCAAATTTCTGAGAAATTCGATGAAGTCTTTGAAGCAAAGTGTTGACAACAACAATAAGTTTTGGCCTTAGGTTATACACCGAATTGACCGGGGAGTACCAGTTTCTTTTCCCTTAAAACTTTGTACATTTAAATTCCTGCATAGCGTTGCATTACATGCATTTGTACATTGAGGGCAATGCACAGTTTTAAGTGTGGGGTGCGGAATTAGAGATTCAAGACAACTTGTAGCCTCAACGCAGTAAAACTAAACTCGTGGTTTTCTACCCATTTGACTAAAACCTTACTAAAAACCTATTTTTTTAAAAACCCTAAAAAAATTTCAAAAGTTTTAAACCCCAAAACCTAAATCTCTTTGAGTTCGCGCTTAATTAAATAAAATGAAGACATGACAAGTAGAAACAAATGGATATTATGCATAACAAATCACTAAACCTTATCCCATCCGTTTTCATGTGAGAATAATTTGAGACTTTTCATGAGCATTATTATCATTATTTTTTGCATGCTCTTTCGTTTGGAATATTGAGTGTTTTTCGATTGAATTCTATGCATAATTAGAACTTGTATGACTTATACATATCAAGACCATGAACAAGTAGATGTATGAAAATGATTGAGACACCTACGACTTTATTACCCTTATATATTATCCTTCAACCCAAAATACCGAAAATAATATCCGCCTAGATAGCCTTTTGAGCCTTAGCCTTTTCTTTTATACTACCCACAATTACCACCAAAATAACTTTTCGTAAACACCGGTTATTGACTAACTGTCTTCAAGATGAAGAAATATTAGACTATCTTATGTCGTTATTTCAAGTTTACAACCATTGAGACAACTTGGAAATAATCTGTTTCACTCAAAATAATTGGAATATATAATAAGAAAGTGGATGTATTAGGAGGAAACAACCTAACGATCTACATGGAAGATATGGAAAAATTATTTCAAGGAAATTGAGGAAAAGAAATTTTGAAAAATTAGTCTTGATGATATGTTGTCTACTGTGTTATTCATGAAAGGATGGGTAAAAAAGAGAATATATAAAACACTATAACACTAGTCTCAGTCAAATCCACCTTTTTTTTACCTAAACCTCTCGCCATTCCAAAGGGCGACGGGTTTGAATTTTTTGTACTATCCTACCAGGTGTAAGAAGGGTGGTTGAGGTGGTTAAGTGATGTCTATAAAAAATTAAAGCTCTCACCATTCCAAATGGCGACAGGTTTGAATTTCTGTACTCTTAAAGAGGGTGGTGGTTGTTGAGTGGATTAAAGTGCTTCTTCATATTAAAGAGGATGTTGACTAGACAAGTTATAAAGTGGGTTCTTCATTAAAAGAGGGTTCTTCATCGCAGTAATGTTTAAAGAAAAGAGAGAAGTTGGTCTTTTATCGGTTAGATTTTAAAGAGCTGGGTATGCATTATTTTGATTTCAATTTGCTTTCTTGTATTCATTTCGCAAAGTCTGAATTACCGCCCGACCTCCAAGAAAAAGTCTTGATGTTAGATTGATTAAGATTAAAGATCAACACTTGACATTTTAGACTTGGTCTTGTGTATTATAAGATGTTGGCTAGAGGTTGGGCCATGTAATACGCCAAGGTGGGTGTGTGACATAAAGGATTAAAGGGTAGTTACATTTTAGAATAGAAATTTAGAAACATTTCTTTGAATGTTGCGTGTTATCATACAAATCTCATTCAAGTGTTTATTTAACAATGTATGTTTTATATAAACTCTTTTCAATATTGTGTTATATCCCATAACATCACTTAGATTTACAAATGACGTTGGTTTTGTACTTGGTGGATGTGCGTTTTATAAATGACGAATGATCTTAAAGAGACCTCGTGAGATGAGGTAACGAACATAGACGAACAAAATAGGATATGACAATTAGTAGAGATGCACAAATCGGGTTTTGGGTTGGACCCGGAACCGGGTACGAACCGGAACCGGTTTAACTGTAGAAAGACCGAACCCATATGGAACCGAGTAGGTTAGGGTACGAACCGGGTCGGTTCCGGTTCCGACCATTGCCAAATGGCTATAACCCATTTTTCACTCACAATAACAGTATAAATACAATTCAATATCAATTATTTTACACACATAAAAATTTTACTCTACTCTCAAACTCACAAAAATTCTTTACTCACAAAAATGAACTTTTGGACCGAAGATGAGGAGTACACCTTGGCCCTTGCGATGGTACACGTTAGGGCCGAGATTACAAGTGATGAGTTATCATATCCTGATTTATTATGGGATCGCATTAAAGATAGATTATACGAGGAAATGGATGGTGATGGGTAACATACAAATGCTCAAATAATGTCAAAGCGGCGTAGTATACCGGTAGTGGTTGAGAGGTTTCATACAATCTATAGAAGACATATGTACGCCTTGGAAGATCCAAATAACGATCAGAATGTTGTCGAATAATCTTTTGATGAATATGCATGAGTTCATGGAAAGCCGTTTGGTAAGTTAGCAATTTGGGAGTTTTTAATCGATAATTAATTTTGTAATTTTGTAATGTTTTAAGTTAATAAACTAAGTTGTTTACAAATATTAATAAATATATATATAATACTCATTTAAAAACAACTAACAAATAATATTAATAATCAGTGCTATGTTTATGTCTTTAATTATTCGCTCTTAAAACCACCTTCTACGTGTGCTTTTTAATATTGTCTAAATCTGTCTGTATACTTGTGAGTGTTCTTGATTTCAAAGTGTAAGACAGTAAAACCTTTTTAAACAAACTTTTTTTAATACTTGTATGTCTTTATACAAGTAGAGATTGATAAGCCAAAGCTTAGTCCATATTAATAAGGTCGTACGTCTTTATACGAATTTGTTATGAGACCAATAATTAGTGAACTCATGTTAGGAACGGTACATCTTTATACATGGTCCCATTGTTACACTGCCTCCCGGTGAAGAAAGTCTAATCACCTTTTTAACAATAATAACTAAGCATTTAAGTTCAATGTCCTAAACCAACTTGGAGATAACATTTAAAGAGTTAAGGGTAACGTTGTCCCTAGCGGGAATCATTATCATTTTATTATTAAAGATTATAATTCGTGAATCAAATATTGTTAGAATGAGGCTCTAGCGGTGTACCGTTCATGTGTTTGTAGTAGTCATACCACCAGATTAATCAACTTAACATTATCATATACCAAGCGGATTCAAAGTCCAAAGCAATACTCTTCGTGACCTGATCATTTTTGAGATATTTACTTTTCTGCTATTAACTATTCTGTTATTTGCAATCCTGTTACACGCATCACGCACGTTTTTACTTTTCTGTCATTTACTTTACCGTCATTTAGTTTTCTGTCATTTACTTTTCTACTTCACAAGCACATAAAACCCACTCACTAATTAAACCCGCTAAACGATAACAAAAGTTGAGTATTGGAACTCGACCATGTCCATTGGTTCGATATTTGGTTCTTACCTAAACTATATTACTCTGCGATAGCTACACTTACCTATTGTGTGTGTTTTAAGTTTAAAGTAATTATCATTTTATAAATTTAAAACCTGATCTCATTTCTAAAACAAATATATATTTATATATATATATATTTCATATCACAACACGACACATCATATGCCATGCTATGTACTAGACCTGACGTATCGTACGCTTTAAGCATGACTAGTAGATATCAATAGAAATCCAGTGAGAGTCACTGGATAGCTGTGAAGAACATCCTCAAGTACTTGAGAAGAACTAAGGATATGTTCTTGATATATGGATGACTGGAAGAAGAACTAGCTGTTAAATGTTACACTGATGCTAGGTGTCAGACTGATCGAGATGATTCTTGATCACAAACGGGATTTGTATTTATTCTGAGTAATGGTGTTATCACTTGGAAGAGTATTAAACAAAGTGTTGTTGCTCAATCCACTACCGAATCAGAATACATTACGGCTTTGGAAGCTGCAAAGGAGGTTGCTTGGATGAAGAAGTTCATTGCTGATCTCGAGGTAATGCCTAGCATTCAGAAACCAATCGAGATACTGTGTGACAATACTGGTGCCATTACTCAAGCCAAGGAACCAAGGTCACAACACAGCACAAAGCACATACTTAGGAAATTTCATTATATCAGGGATATACTTGAACGGGGAGACATCGTGTTAAACAAAGTTCACACAGATCAGAATCTAGCAGACCCGTTCACTAAGCCTATGTCTCATTCTAAACATGAGGAGCATGCTAATAAGATAGGCCTTAGATTTGCTAGACAGTGGGTTTGATATGTAATTTAGTATTTGGTGCTTTCGAATAATATAGTTACATTGGTATTTTTTTATGATTTAATTGTTAAATGCATTATAAATAGATGTTACTATGTTCGATATTTTATACGTTTTAGAATCCTTGAATATTGTATTATAAATGTCCATAGTTAATCATATTCATGGGAATCAATCTAAATGTAAGACTATTGTGAATTGGATGATTGGTTCATTGTGAATGAAAGTTCAAGTAGTTAGAGATCATATTCACAGATAATCATTAAAGAATGATTATTGGATGTAACTCGTTTCAAAACAATCTTCATGGATCAAGTTCTTGAGATGTTTTGAATATGGTAAGATCTATCGATCCTCGATTCCAGGCACATACTAGAACTGACTCTGACTGAAGTTTGTTCTTTGATCTTATCTAACGTTGTACCTTAATAAGCAGTAATAAGGGTATGATTAGGAATAAATCTGAAATTAAGTGGGAGTTGTACGTGGCCAAAGGAATTCTGTTCTCCTTTGATTAGGAGTTGATATTCTAGCTCCCTCGTTGATTTGAACTGGTACAAAACGCATGGCCATGCTCAAACTAAGAGTAGTTTGTTTAGACCACTTTGAATTGGTAACGAGAACAAGAATGGTTGAACATCATATGATAAATGACTTGTATCCATGTCTCATGTTCAATGGATACCCTAAACAGAAAAGATACATGGCTATGTTTACCATGATTGTTACACTTGGTAAAGTAAAGGTTACTTGTACACAAGGAAATAATAAGATGATTGTAATACGTCATGCCTTGCTAGGGGCAGTGAGATGCAGCTAGGCGTCCACCACTGTCTACATTGAACCAATTAATTGATTAATCGTCCAAGTCTGAGATTGTTGGATATAGGATGTCCGATAGTCAATTAGGTCAATGTTACTATTGAGGTATGATCAAAAGAGTTACACTTTGTGCAACGAGCAAATTGATAATATTTAATTATTAAATATTATAGTTCATGAAAGACGGATTTATTAAAACGGTAAATCAATATTTAGAGAAATATTTATTCGGTTTAGTTAGTGATTAATTATTTAGAGAAATAATTATATACGGAGAGATTTACTGTTTAAATGTTAAACATTAAATGGTTTTATTTTACTGATTATTAGTAATTAGTAAAAGAAAATGATTGAAAGTGATTAACAGTTTAACTGCTAGGAATGAACAGTTAATACCCTAGCGTTGTGTTCCTGAGTCTCATTTTAAGGATGGAAAAGAAGGGAAGGGGAATGAAACCCTTGTTCCAGAGTTGTTTTTTAAACGGGAAAAAGAAAGGAAATTGGAGGAAGGGTGTTCCAGAGTTTTTTTTTAAGGAGGGAAATGAAGGGAAAACAAGCATAATCTTCATCCTCCCAAATTGGAGAGATTTGGAGAGAAAGGAAAAGAAGAGAAAATAAAAAGAAAAGAAAGGGAAGGAACACTTTCTTTTCGTTTCTCCCCTTTAGTAAACTCGGAAATACAGCGTAGAGGTGTGGATTATAAGATTAAGGATTATAAATCTGTCCTTAATCCCGAACCCTAATCACTAACTTAGCCACCATCACAATATGAGAAAACCCTACCCTTCCCTCCACCCTCTCGGTTGCCGACGTAAGCCACCGCCACTGCCACCGTGACGTCGCTGCCTATCGTCGGCCTCCTCCGATGTCGTCGACGTTAGTGTCACATCCCGGCCGACAACGGATTATATGTCGGGGCTGACGCGGTTTTTCAAAAGCACATGACCAACTATTAAATGCGTTTCCATATTTATTCATTCATATTAAATATCCGTTACAAGGAAAAGAGAAACATATAGTTCAAAAGAACATAACATAATCAAAACTTGAATTTATTATATCCATGTCCATAGTCCTAAGTGTGCAAGACTGGTCCTCAAACGGGTGCACCTGAAACATGTTTAGTAAATGTCAACTACAAGTAGTTGGTGAGAAACATAGGTTTTGACACCAACAAAGTTGAAAAAAAATGATTTACAATTCAATATGTTAAAATCAAATCTAAGGCATAAATATGAAAACATACAAGGTTCCAAAGTGTACAATCAAACCATGTAATATGTATGCACAATTCACCTGATTGTGTGATGTAAGGTACCAAAATGTATACACAAATCCGCCAAGATTTTGTGTTAAGTAATGAATCAGATTCCCATAAAAATGATCATAATAAGTACTACCTTAGGCTTGCAACACAAGTTAATGATTATACTAAAACATGAACACATGTATCACCAAGTAGTTTAAGACATGAAGCACAAATACTTTGCATAAGAATATAGTAATTGAATTGTATAAGTAATGTAATGTAGACATGTTCCACCCCGGGTATTTGTAAACAAAAGTAATGTAAAAGGGGCTATGAAACTCACTTGGAATGAAGCTAGTAAGTTATATGAATTGTAAATGAAGGATATGCTTCGTGAGGATTTATCACAATCAAACTACACAATTAATTTGTATTCTAGACTCAATGTACGTCTAATGGAAATAAAAGTAAAGAACTCTAAGTTTATTTGAGTTTCTAGGGTTTCTTAGAATTTGAGATTGGATATAGGATTTGTACTAGTTCACAAGTATTGAAATAATAATGATAAAGTAGTTTATAAAATTAATTAAAATTTATTAGAATTTCTAATTAATTATTTAAGTATAGTATTTATAATAATACGTTTGAATTTATTTAAATAACTATTCTAAGAATACTTAATAAATAATTTATGGATTAGAAAAGATTTAAATAATTGTTTTATGTAAATAAAATAATTATTTAAATTATCTGAATAATTTATTTACTTAAATAAAAAGGGGTATCAAATAAATATTAATATAAGTATGCTTTAAATGAAATTAAATAAACTTGCATAATTATTTATCTAAAAATAATTATTTAAGTATTTCTATAAAGTTTGAAGTGTTTTTAAATAATTATTTTTTTCCAAAATAATCATTTATATGTTTTGAGAAATTAATTAATATTGTTTAAATAATTATATAAATATTGTTTTATAATCATTACCATTTTATAAATAAAAAACATAATTAGATTTGTTTAAATAAATCATTTGTATTTTTTATTTAGGAATTTATATTTTTTATAATATGTTTTTAATAAATTAAAATGACTAAAACATCATTTTATATTTTCTGTATTTATAAAATTTACTAAATATATTTAGTGGATTTATAAAAATTAAATCAGAATTTAAAAACATTAGGTTATGTATTTAAAATGACAAAAAGAGGGTTTAGGCACAAAAACCGACCACTGGACAAGGGCTAATGCCTTGGAAAATGGCTAATGAAATTATTTTTTAACTAGCAATCCCAAACCTCCATCTTCCCCAAATCAACCCGACACAATCCTAGCCCTCTAATGTCCTCGATCGGCCATCGATTCGCACCCGAAACCTTAGGACTTTTGATCGTGGGCTGAAACGAGTTTATTGGTACCAAATTTACCTGAAATGGTTGGGCAATGGAGTAGAACGACTTGAGCGAATGTTTGATGTTCTTCGGAGTTTGATTGATCGATTGAGGTGAAATAAATCATGTTGGATTCGCTTTATAGGTTTGATTTCATGCCAAACGTACGAATCGATTGAGCTCGGGATTAGAACGGTTACGGTTTGATTTCTGGGTTAAAAATCTTGATTGTAATTGAATTGGGTATTTAATATCATTAAGTCTTGTTCGATTAACAGTTTCGTATAATCAATCAGGGTTAAACCATCCGAATTCGAACGACTAGAGATTGATTTGAAGTTCGGTTGACTTTTGAAAGTCAAAACTGAAGAATGGGGGGGGAATGATCCGGATTTGCACAATGGTCCCTGAGGTTTCATAAGTTTATCATTTTATGCACAAACTTAGGGTTAAAATGAAATTTAGTTTCAGAATTTACAAAACAAACCCTGCACTTTTATAAAAATATAAAATCTTTAAATTTTCTAAGTTTTTATAAAATATAATAAATCTTAATATTATATTTAATGTTATAAACATAAAAATTAATTTTTTTTATAATTTATAAAATAGGAATAAATTTTCTTTTAAAAAAAATTATTTTCTTGAAATTCATAAAATTTACTTTTATAAATCCTATTTTACTTATAGAATTTATTTATTTTTTATAAGTTTATATATATATATATATACATATATATATATACACACACACATATATATGATTTATTTTTGAACTTTAAACAATTATTTATATAATTCCTTATATAAATCCTTGTTATATTTGAAATGAAGCAATTGTACACAATTCACTTATGTATGTATATGTTCATGTAATGAGATCGATAGTTTCCATTGAAATAAAGAAATACAAATCATAGAATAACAGAAATACAAGTACCAGAATAGTAAAATAAAGGCCGAAAAATCATGGATGATATAGTCTCCCATACTTTAGGGAATTTCGTCCCGAAATTGTTTAGGAGGAAGGTCGAGGAAAGAGATGTGGGTATTTAGCCTTCATTTGATCCTCACTCTCCCAAGTAAATTCTGGGCCACGTTTGGATTCCCACCGAACCTTGATGATTGGGATACGACTTCGCTTGAGTTGCTTAACTTCCCGATCCATAATCTCCACGGGTTTCTTCATGAAGTGCATTGTCTCGTCAATGTGAACTTCGTCAAGTGGTATGTGAAGATTTTCGTCGGCCAAGCATTTCTTCAAGTTCGAGACATGAAACGTTGGATGTACGTTGTTGAGTTCTTTAGGTAATTCAAGTTTGTAGGCTACCTTCCCAATCCTTTTAAGGATTTTAAAAAGACCCACAAACCTTTGTGTAAGTTTACCCTTCTTTCCAAAATGAACTATACCCTTCCATGGGGAAACCTTGAGAAGAACCAGATCGCCAATTTGAAATTCCAAGGGTTTTCGACGTTTGTCGGCATAGCTCTTTTTCCGACTCCTTGCTACTTGAAGGTTGTTACAGATTAACATGATTTTGTCGGAAGTCTCCTGAATAAGTTCGGGACCAGTGAATTGTGCTTCACCAATCTCAGTCCAACAAACAGGAGAACGACACTTCAGACCATAAAGTGTTTCGAAAGGAGCCATGTCAATGCTCGTATGATAGCTGTTGTTATACGATAACTCGACTAAGGGTAGATGTAAATCCCAATTTTCTTTAAAGTCAATGACACAAGATCTAAGAATATCCTCAAGGGTTTGAATCGTTCGTTCGGATTGACCATCAGTTTGTGGATGGTAAGCCGTACTAAGATTCAGTTGAGTACCCAAAGCTGCTTGCAAGGATTTCCAGAAGCGAGAAGTGAATCGTCCATCATGATCAGAAATAATGTTAAGAGGTACACCATGACGACTAACCACTTCTTCAATATAGATTCGAGCCAATTTCTTGACTCGATAGTCTTCGCGAATGGGTAGAAAGTGAGCAAACTTAGTCAAACGATCAATGATTACCCAGATAATATCATAACCATGAGACGTATGCAGGAGTTTGGTTATAAAATCCATAGCAATACACTCCCATTTCTACACGGGAATTTCTGGTTGCTCAAGTAAACCAGACGGACGCTGGTGCTCGACCTTAACTTTCAAACAAGTAAGGCACTTGGACACATATATAGCAATGTCCTTTTTCATACCAGGCCACCAATACTTAGTACGAAGGTCCTTATACATTTTATTCGCACCGGGATGTATAGAATAGCGAGTCTTGTGAGCCTCGTTCATGAGAAAAGTACGAAGATTGTCACGGTCTGGAATCCAAATACGATTCAGGAAATAAAGTAAACTTAGGGTTTGGTTTCAAGTTGGCACGCCATCTCATTGTACATGTTTCCTTCAGTGACCTAAAGGTGTTGTCCATGACTCATCTCAGATCGATCTCGTGACAGGACGTCTCGATAACATGGAGTGCGGAATCCTACCGTGTTAACGTTTGTATACGAATTGACAATAGAAACAGCAGGTAAATAAACTTCTCTTTGTATATTAAGATTCACAGAATACAATCGTTCAAGCCCCTCTGCTCTCTCCTCTTCACTCTCTGAACAGAATCTGTAAACTTCTATTTATAGACACAAACCTGCTATAGGCGAACTTAACAAGTTCGCTTCTAAAGATGCTTAGGCGAACTTGTTAAGTTCACCTCTCTATGAACTTGTACAATATTCCTTAGGCGAACTTAACAAGTTCGCTCCTAAAGATGCTTAGGCGAACTTCTCTATGAACTTATACAGAATTTTATCAACAGTTACAAAACACGTCCTAACAGACTCCCCTTTAACTGTTTCTAACAATTCTATCAATTACAAGTCAAACACTTTAAGACTAAGACATAATATCTTCAAGCTCGTTGTCACCAGAATATGCTCCAACAGACTCCCCCTTGACAACAGCTTTAGAAGATTGTCATCCGTCTTCAAATATCAACAAACACATTGTAGTCTTCGTCTTGTTCATTTACACACTCTCTCTTTATTTCTAGAAGAAAACTTGGGAGAAGGACCCCTTGTCAACTTCTGTCTGTAATTTTCAATTTATGCAAAGGAGAACAACCAAGAATAACCAACAATTAAGATTTCCATGGAAGCTGGAAAAATAAAATCTTTTTGATTTTTCAAACATAAGAAACACAAAATCTTTTTGGTTTTTCTTTGTACAAACTAAAATGTAAAATACAAAATCACATCTTTTTGGTCGAACATCACGAGTAAGAAGATCATATCAGTAAAAACAATGTATCAATCACACATTTTGGATAAACATCCCTAAACATTCTAAGGGTATCCTATCCAGATTCATCATTTCTTTATATCAGATAAGATCAAATCTTTTAAGCTTCAACCAAAACATGTAATGATACGCGAAGAACTTCAAAGAAGATGAGATCAGATCATAACATGCTTATAGTTAATTACATTCGAATTTGCAACACATAACATGTCAATCTAAGTTGTCAATATTATAAGAATTGAAACCATTAGTATCTTTGTCCCATGTTCTTGTGAATTAAGGTACCATTTATTTTGTAATACAACGTGTACCCCACAAATATGCCAACAAAAATTTAAATGTGCACTATCTTCAAGACATATAAGATCATTGCAAGATAATATTCAATCTCCAGGATGAATTATGCCGATAAACACAGGAAAATATCAAGCAGAGAATCAGAATGATTCAGAATCGAATGATTCAAATGTATTGGTTTTGATGAAGTGTCATGATTCATAGTAACAGAAAGTTTGTACCAATATAATTCTTCAACATAAGATTGATCAAGGAATCGATTGATTCAATGACATAGGGTAGCGTGATCCAACTGTTATCTTGATATGTTCAATGGAATCAAGATATTGATCCAAGGGCTAGTATATGTTCCAACAAATGTAGTCAGAAACATATCTTAGTTCAGCAACACATTGCATGTTTTTCGGGGCATGGGCATTGAAGTGAACTGAAAAATTATGTTTAACGACATAACCGATACTGGTCTCATGAAGTACTTTAGATCTTATATTCTTTATCTGATAATGATCTTTTACACACACCCGACATACCATGGGTTTAAATAACAGTTGTCACAAAGATCATTATGTTGTCCCACTACTAATGAACCAAAGATACTCACAACATATTGACAATTCAGACTACATGCTAGTATCCAAATTAAAATATAAGCATCAAGCATCAATTTTGTTAAGCAAAAGCAGTTATGAAGCTATCATTTCTCATACTGTGTAGTCTAAGAAGTTCTGATCAAAACATTTATCACAGATATATTAGATAAGCATCATAAAGTCCAACTAAGGTCATGTGTGACTGGACATCTACTGATATACTATCATTTCTCCTTATAACTTCAAGTAATGTCGATTTTAACTTTTTCAATTTGTTTGGCTTTTTCAAAATCTTTTTCAAAGAAAGTAAAACAAAAGAAAATAAACCTTCCATGAAAACATTTTATGAAAAACATTTTACTTGGTTACTTGGAATTAAGCAATTCAATCAATTAAAAACTCAAACCAATAGATTCTCAGTTATCAACAACTCTTACTTGTGTTGACATATTCTCCCCCTTGAGCATCAAGTCATTGAATCAAATAGATTCTCAGTTATCAACAACTCTTTACTCATGCAGATGTCATTCCCTGTCATGTGCTATGAAGAACCACTATCAACAAACCAAATGTTATTAATAGTCCCTCTTGGTTAAACATGAACATCTAACAAGAAACATTAATTTGAAATTGGGACCCAAGCCATGGTAGTCATGGGTCGTCCATCTGTATCAAAATAATAAACCGCACTCCATTCATAATCGAATCTCTCATCGATTTTCGGAGATTGTTCCGATGAGTCAGAAACAGAAACTTTCGATTTCTAAACATACTTCTGTTCATTAAGTTCTTTTTGCTTAAAATGTGAAGTGTTTGAACAATCTTGTTCATTTAAAAAAAATTTTGATTGTGAAAACTCTTGTTGTTCTAAAAGTTTTCTCAGTCTTCTTTTTCTCCTCCGTCTTTGAGGTCTAGAAAGCCTAACCTTAGATTTTGAGTTACTCTTTAGTGTATCATGAGGTTTAACCACATTTGGGTTAACATAAGGCTTACTAGGAGTTCTTACCTTTTCCGGAGTAACATGTCGGTTACCTTTGGCGTTGTGAGGACAAGCAATCCGAATATGACCCAAAAGACCACAATAAAAGCAAGGTCTCTTCTCACAATATTCTCTCATATAAGGAATCTTCACACGATAAGATGCACTTGAAGAAGATTCGCCTACATGATCTTCTTTTGGAGTTTGGGACTGAACAAACTTTTTCTCAATAGGTTTTGATTCAGGCTTCATCTTCTCAGGAACTACATGCTTCTCCCCTTTATTTTTGTAAGTACAGGTCACCACAATGTGTCCCATCTCATTACAATGAAAGCATGTACGCATGTCTTTATAATCTCTAACATATAGAACTCTCCTTGAATTTGAAGAACTTCCAAATGTATAATTTCCAAATGAATTAGAATCAACCTTTGAGTCTTCTTTCTTAACCTCTTTCGGTATCCCCTATACCTTAGCTTCATCAAAATATTCATCATCACTCTCACTAGAATACACCATATCTTCACCTGTGACTGGATTCACTTTCAACACAGTCTTAGGATCTAAATCCTCATCTTTTATAATCTCAGGTGCAACAGAATAATTTCCATTGAACAGTGGAGGAACATAACCAATACCACTAGTTCCCTTCCCCTATTCTATATTATTAAAATATCCCAGTAAGAATGATGAATTTCCAAAGCTTTCTAACTTTCTGTGTAATCTGATCACCTCTGCTTTAGATTCAGCTAGTTCCAATCTTTTTCAGCAAGATCATTATTTCTTTTCTCAATTTCTACAAAGGACATATCCAGGTGATATGCCTGCTCTTTGATCTTCAAAGTCAGAGAACTTATATCCCTCTTCAGTGATTCTATCCTTTCAACACACACATTCTCATTATCTTTTAATTTCTTATTTACCGTGTGCATGGATTTCATATCACAAATGAGGTTGATGTTATCATCCATAACCCTCATCATTTTATCCTTCACTGAAATGCAGGTAGAACAAAACGTTTCAGAGTTAGAAACTACCGTATCCTTTTCTTCTAAAGAAGATGCACCAGGAGCCATGAATACGTCATCATCAGCTTCACTCTTTTGAGCAACAATGACAGGCTCTGCATCAGTTCCTGATTCACTCAGATCATCTTCAACTGTCTGAAAGCTTTCTTCAGTCATCACATCAGTCTCAGTAGATTGAGTACTTTCACCAGAACGAATACTCTCACTATCAGTTAAATATGCAGAAGAATCTCTTTGAGAATCACCCTGCTTCTCCAATACTTCTTTGATCAAGACCACAAACGCTTGAGAAGTTGCTTCACCCTTTTTCTTTAGTGCTTTCCATAGATCTCTTGAAGTTGGACACTTCCCTGGACTATGAATGATTTCTTTTGGTAAAGACATCGTTAAAGTTACACACGTTTTCATCTCAAGATCAAACTTCTGCTTTTCTACTTTAGTAAGAGCTGTCACTGGTTTAGGAACATCACGAAATTCCAGAAAGTTAAAAGTAGGATGCACATATCCTTCTGTTATTGGTCTCCAAAAATTTTCATCAGTTTCTGATACGAACTGTTCGAACCGGACTTTCCAGCTACGGTAATCTGATATGCACAAAAGCCTCGGTGGCATAGTTCCAATCTCATTATCATCACATGAAATCGAAATTTTGAATTTTTTTCAAAAATATCCCAAAAAATAAAATTCCCACCAAAATACTCTTTCTAAAAATTTCAAAAATTCAAAATTTCAAAAATGATATAAACCAACCATATAAGCTTTCCCTAAAACAATTTGGACAAGAACAAATTTCCCACCAAAATACTAGATAAGTTCTCCTGAAATTATTTCGTCTGATACTGCACGAGCGAACTTAATAAGTTCGCCAGAACCTCACTGAGCAAATAAGACCACAAGCGAACTTAATACCAAGCGAACTTGTTAAGTTCGCTTAAACAAGAAAATCAGGTAAGTTCGTCTACTGAATAAGTTCGCTTAAACCGGGAGAAGCGAACTTGATAAGTTCTCTTGCTAAATTCGCCTGCAACAGAATCTCAGCAAGTTCGCCAGCTTCAGCTGTAACAAACTCAGGAATAAAACTTCAAACCAAACACGAACAAACATCACTGAAAATCATCATTTCTCACATATTAGAAGGAATTTGAAGAAATTGGACCGTAGGATTTAGTTTTTTATGAATTAGAACACTTCTATCAGATTAATTTCACCAAAATCCACTTCAAATCCACTAATTCAGCAGTAAAATCAACTTCAAGAACTTGAAAACTCCGTGGATACAAAAAATTCTAAAAATGATCAATTTCTTGTCAAATTGTACACAAAATCGTCTCTAATCATTAAGAATTAAACACAAATCATGAGCACATGCTCTGATACCACTTGTAGGCCCACATGACTCATCTCAGATCGATCTCGTGACAGGACGTCTCGATAACACGGAGTGCGGAATCCTACCATGTTAACGTTTGTATACGAATTGACAATAGAAACATCAGGTAAATAAACTTCTCTTTGTATATCACCAAACACAGAGTTTACAAGATTCACATAATACAATCGTTCAAGCCCCTCTGCTCTCTCCTCTTCACTCTCTGAACAGAATTTCTAAACTTCTATTTATAGACACAAACCTGCTATAGGCGAACTTAACAAGTTTGCTTCTAAAGATGCTTAGGCGAACTTGTTAAGTTC
Source organism: Smallanthus sonchifolius (assembly GCA_023525975.1). NCBI lineage: Eukaryota > Viridiplantae > Streptophyta > Magnoliopsida > Asterales > Asteraceae > Smallanthus > Smallanthus sonchifolius. The sequence goes on along the minus strand of CM042033.1, from coordinate 52,509,036 downwards.
GCCTCTCTATGAACTTGTACAATATTCCTTAGGCGAACTTAACAAGTTCGGTCTTAAAGATGTTCGTCTCTCTATGAACATAGACAGAATTTTATCAACAGTTACAAAACATGTCCTAACACAAGGAAACAAGTTTGAATGTCATTTGGGATTCGGATGCTGTGGATATTGATAGATTATTTACGACTAAGAGCATTGGCTACGACATTCACCTTACCAGGATGATAACGAATATTGCAGTTGTAGTAGTTTAGAAGTTCAACCCAACGCCTTTGCCTCATGTTGAGTTCTTTTTTATTGAAGATATATTGAAGATTCTTATGGTCGGTGTAAACCACACACTTAATACCATATAAGTAGTGTCTCTAAATTTTGAGAGCAAACACGGCCGCATCAATTCCAGGTCATGCGTAGTATAATTCTTCTTGTGCATTTTGAATTGTCGAGACGCATAAGCAATCACTTTACCTCTTTGCATGAGAACACAACCAAGGCCCATATTAGAAGCGTCACAGTAAACAACAAAATCATCATTTCCATCGGGAAGAGTTAAGATGGGAGCTTCACACAAATTTTGCTTTAGTGTTTGAAACGCCTCCTCTTGTTTTGGTCCCCACTCGTATGGTTTGCCTTTATATGTTAAGGTTGTGAGTGGCACCGAGACCTTTGAAAAGTTCGATATGAAGCGACGATAATAGCCTGCTAAGCCAAGAAACGAGCGGACTTTAATTTTAGAGCTTGCCAGTTCTTCACCGCCTCAATTTTAGTGGGATCCACGTGAATACCCATCTCGTTGACTATATAGCCCAAGAATTAGACTTCCTTAAGCCAAAATTCACACTTGGAGAACTTGGCATATAATCTTTCCTTCTTCAAGAGATCCAAAACCAATCGCAAGTGTTCTTCATGTTCCGGTTTTGATTTTCAATAAATAAGAATGTCATCAATGAAGACGATCACGAATTTGTCCAAGTACGGTTTACATACGTGGTTCATTAGATCCATGAATACCGCGGGTGCATTGGTTAGAACAAATGGCATAACCATGAACTCATAATGACCGTATCTTGTACGAAAGGCTGTTTTTGGAATATCGGATTCAAGGTCTCGTAACTGATGGTAACCAAAACGAAGATCGATTTTTGAGAAATAAGTCAAGCCTTGAAGTTAATCAAATAAATCATCAATTCTTGGAAGTGGATAACGATTATTTACAGTAAGCTTGTTGAGTTCCCAATAGTCGATACACATACGAAAGGAGCCATCCTTCTTCTTGGCAAATAAAATGGGTGATCCACAAGGAGAAACACTAGGACGAATGAATCCTTTGTCATAAAGTTCTCAAAGTTGGCTTGAAAGTTCTTGAATTTCCGAGGGTGGAAGACAATAGGGTGACTTAGCCACAGGATTTGTTCCTGGCACTAGGTCGATACGGAATTCAACTTGACGTACAGGTGGAAGACTGGGTAGGTCTTCGGGATATACGTCCGAAAAGTCTTTGATCACGGAGATGTCTTGGAGACTTTTTCCCTTGTCTCTCCGCTCCACAATATGTGCCAAGAACGCCACACACTTCTTTCGTAAGTACTTTTGCATGGTAGTACAAGACATAAGATTGAGTCCCTTAGACATTTTCTCGCCATATACGTTCAAAATGTTACCCGAGTCGAGAAGGATACGAATATACTTATCAAAGCAAACAACTTCAGCATGATGCTTGGTTAGCCAATCCATGCCTACTATGATATCGAAACCTCCGAGAGCCATAGGAATAAGATTAATTGAGAAGTCATGGTCATTCAAGTTTAGGGTACAATCTCTACTGATGGTGTCACAACAAATTATCCATCCGCTACTATTATATCGAAGGATTTGTTTAACTTAGTTCGACTTCTAGCAAGTTGTGGTTCAAATTCAAAAGACACGAAACTTCTATCAGAACCAGTATCAAAAAGGATAGAAGCATATTGATGATTAATTGGATACATACTGTTCACCACATCATTGTTGGCTTGAGCCTCGTTAACATTAAAATTGAAGGCACGTCCACGAGCTATGGGATTTGCATTCCCCTGGTTCACAATCCATTGGTACATGTTTCCTTGATTCATGTTCGCTTGATTCACAATGAGCAACCTAGGACAACAGTTCATGAAATGATTAGGGTCACCGCACTCGTAACAAACACGACCCTGGGTAATAGCAGCAAGAGCAGGAGCAATAGGTTGGTGGACTAGGTTAGCTTGTGGAACAACACGGTTGGTGTTAGCCACATGCCCAAAATGTCCACAAGTAGTACATAGACCACATGGAACGTTAGTCGTAAGGTGATACTTGCAGGTGTTGCACAAAGGTAGAGTACCTACATAAGGCTTCTTGTTGGGGTTGTAAGCATTAGGGGCTACTTGGGCTAAAGGTGCAGCATGAGTGATAATAACAAAGTTCCTGCCTTTTCGCTTCTTACCATTGGAAGAAGACCCAGCCTTGAATTCTTTGGTGGCTTCCGTAGTAGTTTTCTCGACGGTTTTCTTTGCACCCCTGCCTTAACATGGTTATACGTCAATGTAGCAGCAAGACGGATTGTTTCCTCAAGTGTGGTTGGATTGCTACCCAAGACAGTATCTTGGATTTGCATAGGTAGACCATTGATGTACTTTTCAATGGAGCTTGAAAGAGGAGTGACCATGTGAGGCACACTGAGGCTAAGTTCATGAAAATGTGTGGTATAGGCAAGGCTTTCACCACTTTCCTGCTTAAGATCCCAGAACTCAGCTTCTAGCTTCATAATCTCGTTATGAGGAAAAAACTCATTAGTCATGAGTGTCTTAACTTCAGCCCAAGGTAGAGCCTATGCAACTTCCAAACCACGGTTACGCTTTTCCCCGTTCCACCAAGTGAGTGCCCTCTTCTGAAAGACACTAGTAGCAAAACGGACCTTTAGGTTCTCGGGACAGTCAACAATGATAAAAGTACCCTCAATAATTTCGAACCATTGGAGAAGTCCATTGGCTTCTTCATTGTGACATCCGACTATTTAGGGTTAACTCCGTTATCAAATTCAATTAAATCCTAACCTATCTAACCCAACCTCAACTCCAAGGACTATTTATGTCATTTCTCAAACCCTACTTCACATTAATTACATGGGTTAGTTGTGTAATTAACCTAAACTCGATTCTATTTGACTTTGTAAAGTCAAAATCCAAGCCTTAAGTCCTATTGACTTTTGATAGTCAAACTAACCTTGTAGATAACCACATTCAAACTACAAGGATCAATTCTGCCTCTTCTAAAACTCAAATGCATGAAACTAGAAGGACTAAACTTGTAATTAGCTTAATCTTGATTTCTGTTGACTTTCTAAAGTCAACCCGTGTGATCTTGAGTCTAATTTGCATACCACGATCGATTTCAGTTGGAGTTGTAACCGAAATTACTCGAATATGGTCATTAACGGCCATCATTAATCCATAAACACGGTATTGATTCGTAATTAACACCACTTATGAGTAGTTAGGTCCTAAACGTCGACCCTTGCGTCTAAGACCATCAATTCGATCAATCGGTTTGTTATTTCCGACAATCAGGTATCTGTGCACCTCTATCACGCCCCTCAGAAGAAATCCCCTACACCAACTCGATCAGAATCAAAGCCAGAAATGCCGGAGACCAAACCGTGCGGAGCCGGAATCCCAAATTGTTGTTCCTTAACAATCCGATATCGTTTCGGGTAATCAAATACACCCTTAGTTTCGTTTTCTGGTCTACAACTAAAGCCCTAACCTAATTTGGACACACAACATCGAATTAAGCATAAACCCGTACCGAGGGTTCATCTGATTTCGGTTTAGTGGAACTCTAATCCGGACATCACCTCAATCTAATTAAACTACATGTTTAGATTCTCAATCCGTCGTAGATTGAAAGCCCTAACCATTTGAGAGCTTATAACATCGAATTAAACTTAACCTGAATCTAGGGTTCTTCGCGAACCCAGTTTAATCGAGCTTCACCCTAAACTCAGTTTAAATCCAATTAAACCATATGGATAGATTCGTAACCCATCACTCATCAAAAGCCCTATCATTTCAACAGTTAATTTCATTAGATTTAATCAATTTGAATTCGTGTTCTTAAATTAGGGTTTCGGTCCTTAAACGAGTAATTAAACAATCCTAGACTTGTTGATTTCGCAATTAAACTCATGCTTAGATTCGCAATACACCAGTTATCAAAACCCCTATACTTTTATGATCAATCTTGGTCGAAATCAAAGGGAATTGGAGCGGGGTTTGACCGGAATCGCGATTGGGGGGCGGAGAATGTAGTGTTTGAATGTTAAAACCAATTCGATCGAAGCTTTGTTGTGATTGCCATATCAGGCGGGTTGGTTAAGTCTTGGGGCTGTTGGGGAGGAGACCCGGGTTCGAGTCCCACAACCCCATTTGTTTTTCTGAGCAGTTTTTATTGTTATTTTGAATTATAAAATCACTCCCTATATATTATATTAGTATATTAACAGGTTTTGAAACCGGAAGCCACGCGTAGGCTCGGGTTTGATTTTATAACTCATTTTTAATATTATTTCATACTTTTAAAATAATATATCTATATTATTTTCAAACCGCGACTCCGGATAAAATAATATTTATATTATTTTCGTCCGTATTACTCGTATTAAAAATAATATATTATTTATTATTTTCACCTCCTTTATAAACTTCGTAAAACGTTTCAACTAAAAAATAATATATGTATTTATATTATTATTCACGTGATTATGATCCGGATAAAAATGATAGTTTTTATTAATTGTGTCACACATTTTAAATAATCATGTTATTCCTCTAAAAATAATATATTAATTATATTATTTTCCTAACCATTAGTTTAACGGTGCAAACGCATGAATATATATTTATTACATATTATTATTATTGTAATTAGAATCATTCGACACGAAACATGTTTATCTCAATAAGTATATTAAGGAACCTTTATTCCCGTGGATACGTTCGTCTACTACTTGATCATTAGAGCGTTTCTTTTAGGACATTAAATCTTCCGTGTCGTCGTCACAAATCCCATTGTATCCCTAATTGTTATGTGTATAATTCTAGGGCACACGTAAGCCGTTGTAGGCTAACACTTGTGGTTTCAATCTCATTCTTGTGTGAATCTTCCTACACAACTCAGGTGAGTTTCACGGCCCCTTTTTACCTGTTTTACTATTGGGGGAGAAACATGCTTACACACAAACATATTTTACTTGTTTTCCTGTTGAGGAGAAACAAACATGAACACCAACTATCATATTTTACTTGTTTTCCCCGTGGGGGGGGGAGAAACAGGTACGCAGACAAACATTATGTTACATGTTTTTCCCGTTGGGGGAGAAAACATGGCACAACTATTTTAGATTATTGAAATTCATATGTTATTACTGTTGAGGCTAAGCGTGACACACTATCACAGAAAGTCCTCATCATACATCGAACTGTTAATATGGATCTTAGCGAGGTAATGTTTAGTAGTACTACTGGGTTTGACAAGCCCCACCCGCGTTAGTCGCGCTAACTCGATTGGAGGTCGAACGGGTGAAATGTTAGCCTACTCACATTTGCCAGAGTTGATAGACCTGGCAGGAGGCATACAAACACAAACAGTCAGCTTCGGTTGCGAGCGCTTTAGTAAGACATGAACATAGGCTAGCTACCTGTAGATATGCATATTGAATGTATTTAATCTGGCAAACACTCTCTTATTACAAACATGAAACCTGTGAACTCACCAACCTCGTGTTGACACTTTTTCTTACATGTTTCTCAGGTCGCTTTGACTTCATTTTAACGTTTACGCTTCCGCATTTAACTCTGAACTTTTATGTTATGACATTTCAAGTCCCATATAGTGTCGGTTGATGTAACTAATGACTGAGATCCTAGTGTGTCACATTCCAAATGGTAAAACTCCGTTAGTGGAATTTGGGGGTGTGACAGATTGGTATTAGAGCCATTGGTTATAGAGAACTAGGATTGCATACTAGACTATAACCGCACACATGCATTAGTTACACGACACAGACACTCATACATGATACACATGGTATCCATACATACATTGCATTGCAGTCATGTTGACAGCATTCATACCGCCCTCTACTGATGAGGAACACATCATTGGCATTGCATCATCATTCCCAGTGGCAACACTCGGGAATCACTAGAACATCATCCACTCCCGTACAAGGGCAGCGAGACGGAGCCTTAGGAGGAGTCAGTTACATCACCATCACCTGTTGGGTATGGTGTGCTTTCTCAGGTCCATGTTATGGATGACACTCAGCACTAACGCATATCTCTTTGGGTGTTGGGATCGTTGGAGGCGAGTCCCTACTGTACCATCCCAGCAACAATATGCCGAATGAAGGCAGACCGTTGCACGCATTATTTCAAAATCCATTGGCACGTAGATGTCATCACTTTACCGAGCCATGGGCTCGCGTCTTTGATCGATATTCTATGGAGAATAGATCGAACACAAATCTGAGAACGCATTGTTCAATGCATACTCAAACCCTATCTTAACTCAGTTGAAAGGACGGCTACTTTGCTGCTTCCTATAACTTGTATTCATGAATTAGTTTCATTTCTCGAAGTCGCATTTCGTGTACATGTTTGTTTCATGCCCTCATCTACAATCCGCTGGATTGGACTCTGGTATTGTGTTTCAACTCGAGTGAATACTCGGATCAAACGATTTCTGACTACTCATCCTGATATGAGTCTTAGTTGATCAACTTATGATTAATGACTAAGCTTTCCGATAACTTATCATCTCTAACAATACTCTATATTCGGAAATACAAACTAAAGGACATTATGACACAGGATAGGGAGAACTAGGGTGAACATGAAAAGCAAATTATCATTACGGGTGCACACGTAATAATAATTTGAGGTGCATGTAAGTCCTGGTGAAACCTAGTGTGTGGATAAATGGTCCTACTTTATGATCTACATACTTATATTTCCATTGACAGTAGAAATTCTCGTGACCCGCTCAACGACTAGTGGGTATCATTAAAACTTGTTTAACAGTTGATAGACGCGACAATCATGTTGAAGGTATTTACGAACACACTGAACTATCATCCATAGGACCCATCATTTGATTTCTCTCATGTAAGAGCCTTAGTGAACTTAAGACTCTCATCCAGACTTGATCAATAAAACCATCTCGATTGAAACTCTAGTAGAACCTCATGGTAAATCCACCGACTCCAACTATGTAAGCGGAATTTGGGAAGCCCTTCCAAAACTAACACGTTATTCCTTACAATCCAACAATAGATTCCATTTGACCTTGTTACCTCATTCAGTGATTAATCCTTGGTCTAATTTGATTCATACCCCAGCATATCCAGTTATTCCAATGACATTGGAAAACGGGTATTTAATCTAACTGACCATCAGTTGAACGCGATTACTTAAACGGATATCCTATCCCTTATACTACTAGAATCTATACTTCATGGAAATTTTATTCCTTGCATGTGAACCTTTTCTCTTAGCCTTTGCGTTGATCGATGCTTACCTTATAAGCACAGGTCTCACTAGAAGTCTCAGCATGATTTCACAAACTTCATGATGGTGCGGTCGTACTCCAACTCTATTAGAATTTAGGTATACCATAGAGATAGCAGACAGTCAGATAATCGAAGCGACTCACGTTCTGATAGGATGTAAACTCGGATTAGCTAGTCATAAGTTTGACATTGACCCCATGTCAGTCACACTTGGTAGTTTTGATGTAATTGTCGGCATGGATTGGCTATCTAAAAACCAAGCCGAAATTATCTGTCATGAGAAGATTGTTCGTATTCCTCTCCCGAGTGGAGAAACCCTTTCCGTTCAAGGCGAAAGAGTTGGTGCAGTCATGGGCATCATATCTTTTATGAAAGCACAAAAATGCCTTCGAAAGGGGCATACGGCTATTTTGGCTCTCGTTGCTGAGCAGCCATCAGAAGAGAAGAAGATTGAAGATATTCTTATCGTGCGTGATTTTTTTGGAAGTATTTCTTGAGGATCTGCCCGGTCTACCACCACACCGTCAAGTTGAATTCCAAATTGATTTAGCACTCGAAGCAGCACCGATTGCTCGGGCACCTTATAGGTTAGTACCAAGTGAATTACAAGAGCTGTCCACTCAACTGCAAGATTTGTTGGATAAAGGTTTCATCCGACCTAGTTCACCGTCGTGGGGAGCTCCGGCACTATTTGTCAAGAAGAAGGACGGAACTTTCCGTATGTGTATTGACTACCGGGAGCTGAATAAAGTCACAATCAAGAACCGCTACCCTTTGCCTCGCATAGATGACCTCTTTGACCAACTCCAAGGATCAAGTTTCTATTCCAAAATAGATCTTAGGTCCGGCTGCCATCGGTTAAGAATCCGAGAAGAGGATATCTCTAAGACTACATTCAGAACAAGGTACGGCCATTACGAGTTTATGGTCATGCCTTTCGGATTAACCAACGCACCCGCGTTCATGGACCTCATGATCCGTGTGTGTAAGCCTTACCTTGACCAATTCGTTATCGTTTTCATCGACGACATCCTCATTTATTCCAAGAACAAGGAAGAACATGAGGAACATCTACGCCTAATTTTGGAATTACTTAAACAAGAGCAACTGTATGCTAAGTTTTCAAAATGTGAATTCTGGATTCAGGAAGTTCAGTTTCTAGGACATGTGGTTAACGAGAAAGGAATACATGTCGACCCATCAAAGATAGAAGCCATCAAGAATTGGGCAGCACCGACTACTCCAACTGAGGTGCGACAATTTCTGGGATTGGCTGATTATTACCGTCGATACATTGAGGGATTTTCAAAAATTGCACAACCTCTCACTGCCTTAACTCAAAAGGGTAAAGCCTATAACTGGGGCGATAAACAAGAGTCAGCATTCCAACATCTTAAACAGAAACTTTACAGTACACCTATTCTAGCTCTTTCGGCAGGAACCGATGATTTTGTAGTGTATTGTGATGCATCTATTCAGGGTCTGGGTTGTGTCTTAATGCAACGTGAAAAGGTGATCGCATACGCTTCACGTCAACTAAAGGTCCACGAGAGAAACTACACCACTCATGACTTAGAGTTGGGAGCGTTAGTTTTCGCACTTAAGATATGGAGACATTACTTGTACGGTACCAAATGCACCATCTACACCGATCACAAGAGTCTTCAGCACATCTTCGAACAGAAAGAGTTGAACATGCGACAACGTCGTTGGGTCGAACTCTTGAATGATTATGACTGTGCGATCCGGTATCACCCGGGTAAAGCTAACGTTGTAGCTGATGCCCTGAGTCGAAAGGAAACAAAACCCAAACGAGTTCTAGCATTACAACTTACTATTCACCCCGGATTACCTGACAAAATCCGCAGTGCTCAACTCGAAGCCCTAAAAGAAGAAAATCTACAGCTGGAAAGTACACGCGGTATGGAAGCACAACTTGAAGTCAAATCTGACGGTATTCGCTACTTTGCCGAGCGAATATGGGTTCCAGTATTCGGAAACCTAAGGGAGCTAGTTATGGACGAGGCTCATAAATCTCGTTACTCGATACATCCAGGTTCCGAAAAAATGTACCATGATCTAAAGGTGCTATATTGGTGGCCGAAGATGAAGGCCGATATAGCCACCTATGTTAGTAAGTGTCTGACTTGCGCGAAGGTCAAGGTTGAATATCAAAAACCATCCGTCTTCTGCAACAACCAGAAATCCCATGTGGAAATGGGAACAAATATCCATGGACTTCATCACCAAATTACCATGAACTCCTACCGGATGTGATACCATTTGGGTAATTGTTGATCGATTAACAATGTCCGCTCACTTCTTAGCAATCAAAGAGACCGACAAAATGGATTAGCTTACTCGTACTTACTTGAAGGAAATAGTCTCTCGGCACGGGGTGCCAATCTCTATCATTTCAGATCGTGATGCACGATTCACTTCTCGTTTCTGGCAGTCGTTACATAAAGCCTTAGGTACGTGTCTAGATATGAGCACAGCATACCATCCTCAAACGGATAGCCAAACAGAACGTACTATTCAAACACTGGAGGACATGCTACGCTTGTGTGATTGATTTCGGTAACACTTGGGAGTCTCACCTACCGTTGGTGGAGTTCTCCTACAACAACAGTTATCACACTAGCATCAAGGCAGCTCCATTTGAAGTACTTTATGGACGGAAATGCCGTTCTCCTATTTGTTGGACCGAGGTTGGGGATAGCCAACTCACAGGTCCTGAACTTGTATTTGAAACTTCCGAAAAGATTGTTCAAATTAGAAACCGTATGGCGGCAGCTCGTGATCGTCAAAAGAGCTATGCCGATAAGCGTCGTAAACCGTTATAATTTCAAGTAGGGGATATGGTCTTGTTAAAAGTCTCACCTTGGAAGGGTGTCATTCGTTTTGGGAAACGAGGCAAACTGAATCCTCGTTATGTTAGACCATTCAAGATAGTGAAGAGAATCGGACCAGTAGCGTATCAACTGGACTTACCTGAAGGACTTAGTGGTGTACACAACGTCTTTCTCATCTCAAACTTGAAGAAATGTATAGCAAACGAGTCACTCATGGTTCCTCTTGAGGAACTACATATTGATGAACAGTTGTGTTTCATCGAAGAACCCGTAGAAATTATGGATAGGGAAGTCAAAACGTTAAAGCGTAGTAAAATCCCTATTATAAGAGTTCGTTGGAACTCGAAACGCGGACCGGAATTCACATGGGAGCACGAGGATCAGATGATGCGCAAGTATCCTCATTTTTTCAAGCAATCCATGTTAAACTCTTAAGGTACTATTCTAATTTTTGAGACAAAAATTCTTTCAACCAGGGGATGATGTGACACCCCAGAATTTTTTTTTTATTTTAATTTTGGGACGAAAATTCTTTCAACTAGGGGATGATGCGACATCCGACTATTTAGGGTTAACTCCGTTATCAAATTCAATTAAATCCTAACCTATCTAACCCAACTTCAAGGACTATTTATGTCATTTCTCAAACCCTACTTCACATTAATTACATGGATTAGTTGTGTAATTAGCCTAAACTCGATTCTATTTGACTTTGTAAAGTCAAAATCCAAGCCTTAAGACCTATTGACTTTTGATAGTCAAACTAACCTTGTAGATAACCACATTCAAACTACAAGGATCAATTTTGCCTCTTTTCAAACTCAAATGCATGAAACCAGAAGGACTAAACATGTAATTAGCTTAATCTTGATTTCTGTTGACTTTCTAAAGTCAACCCGTGTGATCTTGAGTCTAATTTGCATACCACGATCGATTTCAGTTGGAGTTGTAACCGAAATTACTCGAATATGGTCATTAACGACCTTCATTAATCCATAAACACGGTATTGATTCGTAATTAACACCACTTATGAGTAGTTAATTCCTAAACGTCGACCCTCGCGTCTAAGACCATCAATTCGATCAATCGGTTTGTTATTTCCCACAATCAGGTATTTGCGCACCTCTATCAGGCCCCTCAGAAGCAATCCCCTACACCAACTCGATCAGAATCAAAGCCAGAAATGCGGAGACCAAACCGTGCGGAGCCGGAACCCCAAATTGTTGTTCCCTAACAATCCGATATCGTTTCAGGTAATCAAATACAACCTTAGTTTTGTTTTCTGGTCTACAACTAAAGCCCTAACCTAATTTGGACACACAACATCGAATTAAGCATAAACCCGTACCTAGGGTTCATCTGATTTCGGTTTAGTCGAACTTTAATCTGGACATCACCTCAATCTAATTAAACTACATGTTTAGATTCTCAATCTGTCGTAGATTGAAAGCCCTAACCATTTGAGAGCTTATAACATCGAATTAAACGTAACCTGAATCTAGGGTTCTTCGCGAACCCAGTTTAATCGAGCTTCACCCTAAACTCAGTTTAAATCCAATTAAACCATATGGATAGATTCGAAACCCATCACTCATCAAAAGCCCTATCATTTCAACAGTTAATTTCATTAGATTTAATCAATTTGAATTCGTGTTCTTAAATTAGGGTTTCGGTCCTTAAACGAGTAATTAAACAATCCTAGACTTGTTGATTTTGCAATTAAACTCATGCTTAGATTCGCAATACACCAGTTATCAAAACCCCTATACTTTTATGATCAATCTTGGTCGAAATCAGAGGGAATTGGAGCGGGGTTTGACCAGAATCGCGATTGGGGGGCGGAGAACGTAGTGTTTGAATGTTAAAACCAATTCGATCGAAGCTTTGTTGCGATTGCCATATCAGGCGGGTTGGTTAAGTCTTGGGGCTGTTGGGGAGGAGACCCGGGTTCGAGTCCCACAACCCCATTTGTTTTTCTGAGCAGTTTTTATTGTTATTTTGAATTATAAAATCACTCCCTATATATTATATTAGTATATTAACAGGTTTTGAAACCGGAAGCCACCCGTAGGCTCGGGTTTGGTTTTATAACTCATATTTAATATTATTTCATACTTTTAAAATAATATATCTATATTATTTTCAAACCGCGACTCCGGATAAAATAATATTTATATTATTTTCGTCCGTATTACTCGTATTAAAAATAATATATTATTTATTATTTTCACCTCCTTTATAAACTTCGTAAAACGTTTCAACTAAAAAATAATATATGTATTTATATTATTATTCACGTGATTATAATCCGGATAAAAATGATAGTTTTTATTAATTGTGTCACACATTTTAAATAATCATGTTATTCCTCTAAAAATAATATATTAATTATATAATTTTCCTAACCATTAGTTTAACGGTGCAAACGCATGAATATATATTTATTACATATTATTATTGTAATTAGAATCATTCGACACGAAACGTGTTTATCTCAATAAGTATATTAAGGAACCTTTATTCCCGTGGACACGTTCGTCTACTACTTGATCATTAGAGCGTTTCTTTTAGGACATTCAATCTTCCGTGTCGTCGTCACAAATCCCATTGTATCCCTAATTGTTATGTGTATAATTCTAGGGCACACGTAAGCCGTTGCAGGCTAACACTTGTGGTTTCAATCTCATTCTTGTGTGAATCTTCCTACGCAACTCAGGTGAGTTTCTCGACCCTTTTTACTTGTTTTACTATTGGGGGAGAAACATGCTTACACACAAACATATTTTACTTGTTTTCCTGTTGAGGAGAAACAAACATGAACACCAACTATCATATTTTACTTGTTTTCCCCGTGGGGGGGGGGGAGAAACAGGTACGCAGACAAACATTATGTTACATGTTTTTCCTGTTGGGGGAGAAAACATGACATAACTATTTTAGATTATTGAAATTCATATGTTATTACTGTTGAGGTTAAGCGTAACACACAATCACAGAAAGTCCTCATCTTACATCGAACCGTTAATATGGATCTTAGCGAGGTAATGTTTAGTAGTACTACTGGGTTTGACAAGCCCCACCCGCGTTAGTCGCGCTAACCCGATTGGAGGTCGAACGGGTGAAATGTTAGCCTACTCACATTTGCCAGAGTTGATAGACCAGGCAGGAGGCATACAAACACAAACAGTCAGCTTCGGTTGCGAGCGCTTTAGTAAGACATGAACATAGGCTAGCTACCTGTAGATATGCATATTGAATGTATTTAATCTGGCAAACACTCTCTTATTACAAACATGAAACCTGTGAACTCACCAACCTCGTGTTGACACTTTTTCTTACATGTTTCTCAGGTCGCTTTGGCACAAGTTGCGCACTTAGGACATGCATGGAGTCCTATAGCTATATCATTCATTTAAAATATTTTAAACAGTTTATTTAACTACATTAATTGACGCTCGTTGCGTGTAATTATTTTTGACTTCATTTTAACGTTTACGCTTCCGCATTTAACTCTGAACTTTTATGTTATGACATTTCAAGTCCCATATAGTGTCGTTTGATGTAACTAATGACTGAGATCCTGGTGTGTCACATTCCAAACGGTAAAACTCCGTTAGTGGAATTTGGGGGTGTGACATTCAGTCCTATAGTACTTGGTGGGGTTGCATGAGTTGAAAATGTTTGAATGTGCACGGGGGATTGGTATTTCTTAAATTTCCACTCTGATTCAGTTCGTTGACCATGGTTGATAAAATTGCATCCATTTGCTGGAGTCCTGGCAGTGAGGTTCTCCCTACGTTCATGACGAGGAGGCATTCTACAATAGTAAAACACAAGAAGGGATGAATAAGAAATTCATATGATATGAATCATGAATAAGAGTTTGTAATAAAATCATGAGATATTTAATAAAACATTGGATGCCACCCATTCAGTTTACATCACCAAATGGATACGTTGACTAATCAAAAGTATTTTAAGTTCACCTAATGTCTGAGAAGGCGTGCTTTAGCCTATAAGTGGACACTCATCCCAAGAATTCCAAGGAAAGCATGACTGGTCCATCGGTTGAAATGCTTTCCTAGACAGAATTTCCCAGAATACAGGCATCCACCCTTCCGGATTGCACAAGTTCTCATTCATTATTTAGAATTTACATACTTTTGATGAGAGTTTCATTTTGGATTAGACTTTTAAGTCTAAGAGTATGTTTCAAGTAATCCATGTAGTTTCAAGTAGTTTCATGTAGTTCCTTGAAGTTTTTGATCATGTATTTGCACCACGTAGACAGAAATAGACATATGTAGATAGGGATAGATAAATGGATAAGGTTCATGTAAGAATAAATATAAGTATATGTGTGTGTAAAGACTTTGGAATAGAATAAGAATAGAGTGGAGTTCCTAATAAAGGACACGAGTTAAACTCATGTTTTGGACTCCTAGGTTATAGGCTAGGTCATGTGTAACTAATAACCTAATTCCCTATAACCATGGCTCTGGTACCAATTTGTCACACCCCGACCGACGGCGGATTATACGCTGGGGCTGACGCGGTTGTTTAAAAGCACATGATCAGCTATTAAATGCGTTTCAATATTTATTCATTCATATTAAATATCTGTTACAAGGAAAAGAGAAACATATAGTTCAAAAGAAACATAACATATCAAAACTTTAATTTATTATATCTAGGTCAATAGTCCTAAGTGGTCAAGACTAGTCCTCAAATGGGTGCAACTGAAACATGTTTAGTAAATGTCAACTACAAGTAGTTGGTGAGTAACATAGGTTTTGACACCAACAAAGTTGAAAAAAAAAGATTTACAATTCAATATGTTCAAATCAAATCTACGGCATAAATGTGAAAATATACAAGGTTCTAAAGTGTACAATGAAACTATGTAATATGTATGCACAATTCACCTGATTGTGTGATGTAAGGTACCAAAATGTATACACAAATCCGCCAAGATTTGTGTTATGTATTGAATCGGATTCCCACAAAAATGATCATAATAGGTACTACCTAAGGCTTGTAGCACAAGTTAATGATTGTACTAAAACATGAACACATGTATCACCAAGTAGTTTAAGACATGAAGCACAAAGACTTTGCATAAGAACATAGTAATTGAATTGTATAAGTAAAGTAATGTAGACATGTTCCACCCCAAGTATTTGTAAACAAAAGTAATGTAAAAGGGGCTATGAAACTCAATTGTAATGAAGCTAGTAAGTTGTATGAATTGTAAATGAAGGATAGGCTTCGTGAGGATTTCTCACAATCAACCTACATAGTTAATTTGTATTTTGGACTCAATGTACGTCTAATGGAAATGAATGTAAAGAACTCTAAGTTTATTTGAGTTTCTAGGGAAACTTGGAAGAGGATTGGATATACGATTTGTACAAGTTCACAAGTATTGAAATAATGATGATAAATTAGTTTATAAAATTAATTAGAATTTATTAGAATTTCTAATTAATTATGTAAGTATAGTTTCTTTTACTTAAATGATAAATAAAAGGTGTATCAAAAAAATATTAATATAAGTAAGCTTTAAATGAAATTAAATGAACTTGGATAATTATTTATCTAAAAATAATTATTTAAGTATTTCTAAAACTTTTAAGTGTTTTTAAATAATTATTCTTTACCAAAATAATCATTTATAAGTTTTGAGAAATGGATTAATATTGTTTAAATAATTATTTAAAATTTGTTTATAATCATTACCATTTTATAAATAAAACAACATAATTAGATTTGTTTAAATTAATCATTTATATTGTTTATTTAGGAATTTATAATATTTATAATATGTTTTTAATAAATTAAAATGACTAAAACATCATTTTACATTTTCTGTGTTTATAAAATTTACTAAATATATCTATTGGATTTATAAAAATTAAATCAGAATTTAAAAACATTAGTTTATGTATTTAAAATGACAAAAAGAAGGTCTAGGCACAAAAACCGGCCACATAGGCCTCGAACCCGCACCAAGACCGGGTCAACCTACATGCGCGCCTTAGACCACTAGACAAAGGCTAATGCGTTGGTAAATGGCTAATGAAATTAATTTTTAACTAGCATTCCCAAACCTCCATCTTCCCCAAATCAACCCGACGCGACCCTAACCCTCCAATATCCTCGATCGGCCATCGATTAACACCTGAAACCTTAGGGCTTTTGATCGTGAGGCTGAAACGAGTTTATTGGTACCAAATTTACGAGAAATGGTTGGGCAATGGAGCAGAATGACTGGAGTGAATGTTTGATGTTCTTCGGAGTTTGATTAATCGATTGAGGTGAAATGAATCTTGTTTGCGAGTTCAGGGAGTAAGGAATGGATATCGCGAAGGTGTTGGACTCGCTTTATAGGTTTGATTTCATGCCAAACATACGAATCGATTGAGCTCGTGATTAGAATGGTTACGGTTTGATTTCTAGGTTGAAAAGCTCGATTGTAATTAAATTGGGTATTCAATATCATTAAATCTTGGTCGATTAACTGTTTCGTTTAATCAATTGGGGTTAAACCATTCGAATTTAAAATTGATTTGAAGTTTGGTTGACTTTTGAATATCAAAATTGAAGAACTAAGGGATGGGGGGATGATCCGGATTTGCACAATGGTCCCTGATGTTTCATTAGTTTTTCATTTTATGCACAAACTTAGCGTTAAAATGAAATTTAGTTTCATAATTTACAAAACAAACCCTGCACTTTTATAAAAATATAAAATCATTAAATTTTATAAGTTTTTATAAAATCTAATAAATCTTAATATTATATTTAATGTTATAAACATAAAAATTGATTTTTTTTTATAATTTATAAAATAGGAATAAATTTTATTTCTTTTAAAAAAATATTTTCCTGAAATTAATAAAATAACTTTTATAAATCCTATTTCACTTATAGAATTTATTTATAATTTAGTTTTTGTAAGTTATATATATATATATATATATATATATATATATGATTTATTTTTGAACTTTAAACAATTATTTATATAATTCCTTATATAAATGTTATATTTGAAATGAAACAATTGTACACAATGCACTTATGTATGTATATGTTCATGTAATGAGATGGATAGCTTCCATTGAAATAAAGAAATACAAATCATACAATAACGGAAATACAAGTACCAGAATAGTAAAATAAAGGCCGGAAAATCCTCGAGGTTACAGTCTCCCCTACTTTAGGGAATTTCGTCCTGAAATTGATTAGGAGGAGGGTCGAGGAAAGAGATATGGGTATTTAGCCTTCATTTGATAATCAAGTTCCCAAGTAAATTCTAGGCCACGTTTCTAAGTAAATTATGGGCCACGTTTGGATTCTCACCGAACCTTAACGATTAGGATACGACTTCGCGTGAGTTGCTTAACTTCCCGATCCATAATCTCCACGGGTTTCTCCACGAAGTGCATTGTGTCATCAATGTGAACTTCGTCAAGTGGTATGTGAAGATGTTCGTCGGCCAAGCATTTCTTCAAGTTCGAGACATGAAACGTTGATGTACGTTGTTGAGTTGTATAGGTAATTCCAGTTTGTAGGCTACTTCCCAATCCTTTCAAGGATTTTAAAAGGACCCACAAACCTTGGTATAAGTTTACCCTTCTTTCAAAAACGAACTACACCCTTCTAAGGGGATACCTTGAGAAGAACCAGATCGCCAATTGAAATTTCAAGGGTTTTCGACGCTTGTCAGCATAGCTATTTTGCCGACTCCTTGCTTCTTGAAGGTTGTTACGGATTAACATGATTTTGTCGGAAGTCTCCTGAATAAGTTCGTGACCAGTGATTTGTGATTCACCAATCTCAGTCCAACAAATATGAAAACGTCACTTCCGACCATAAAGTGCTTCGAAAGGAGCCATGTCAATGCTCATATGATAGCTGTTGTTATACGAGAACTCGACTAAGGGTAGATGTAAATCCCAATTTCCTTTAAAGTCAATGACACAAGCTCTAAGCATATCCTCAAGGGTTTGAATCGTTCATTCGTATTAACCATCAGTTTGTGGATGGTAAGCCGTATTAAGATTCAGTTTAGTACCCAAAGCTGATTGCAAGGATTGCCAGAAGAGAGAAGTGAATCGTCCATCATGATCAGAAATATTGTTAAGATGTACACCATGACGACTAACCACTTCATCAATATAGATTCGAGGCAATTTCTCGACTCGATAGTCTTCGCGAATGGGTAGGAAGTGAGCAGACTTAGTCAAATGATCAATGATTACCGAGATACTATCAAAACCTCGAGACGTATGCAGGAGTTTGGTTATAAAATCCATAGCAATACACTCCCATTCCACATGGGAATCTCTGGTTACTCAAGTAAATCGGACGGACGCTGGTGCTCGGCCTTAACTTTCAAACAAGTAAGGCACCTGAAATGGTTGGGCAATGGAGGAGAACGACTGGAGCGAATGTTCGATGTTCTTCGGAGCTTGATTGATCGATTGAGGTGAAATGAATCGTATAGGTTTGATTTCATGCCAAACATTCGAATCGATTGAGCTCGTGATTATAACAGTTACGGTTTGATTTCTGGGTTAAAAAGCTCGATTGTAATTGAATTGGGTATTCAATATCATTAATTCTTGGTCGATTAACAGTTTCGTATAATCATATGGGGTTAAACCATCCGAATTCGAACGATTGGAGATTGATTTGAAGTTTTGTTGATTTTTGAAAGTCAAAATTAAAGAAGGGGGGGGGGGATGATTCGGATTTGCACAATGATCCCTGAGGTTTCATAAGTTTATCATTTCATGCACACATTTAGGGTTAAAATGAAACTTAGTTTCACATTTTACAAAACAAACCCTGCACTTTTATTAAAATATAAAATCATTAAATTTTATAAGTTTTTATAAAATCTAATAAATCTTAATATTATATTTAATGTTATAAACATAAAAAATAATTTTTTTTAATTTATAAACTAGGAATAAATTTTATTTATTTAAAAAAAAAAATCATTTTCTTGAAATTAATAAAATAACTTTTATAAATCCTATTTTACTTATAGAATTTATTTAAAATTAGTTTTTGTAAGTTTATATATATATATATATATATATATATATATATATATATATATATATATATATATATATATATATATGGGACGTATCAAATGAAAACTCTAAGTTGTGAAAACCCATAAACTCAATATGGTCCACATATTCAATTTTGAATATTTTATTTTATGGTTAAGATTTAATCTGGATTTTCTTTTTTATTTCTTTTTAAAATTCTTAAAGTATACCCAAAAGGGTAAATTAGTAAATTTACATCTTAATTTAATAAAAGAACTATCTTTCTTTATTTCTCTCTCCAAATTCAGGTTTTTTTAGATAGTTTTCACAAATCAGCAAAAAAACATGTGTAAAATCTATATACACAAATCAACCAAAAATTCTACATCCAAATACCCTAATAATTTTTAAAAAACAGAAAAAAAACATATAAAATTACATCCAAATATACAAATATCTTAACAAATAAACACATGTAAATTCAGTTTACACATGTGTAAAAGAATCAAATACACATATAAAACTAAATACACATGCCAAGAAGGTAAAGCTCAAAATGAATCCACATTGCTAACAAGGAATTCGATCTGAGTTGGAGCCACTCAGCCTAGGTACATAGCACTTGTTGGAATTGCATTTATTACACACTACATCCTTCTTGGACCCCTGTTTCTTGCCAAATTTTAATTTATGTTAAAAACGATAAAAATGAAGATTGTATTTAACTAAAAAACTGTTACTAATCAAATATTATACCTTGACACCAAGACATTAAGTTCACATAAATGAGATCTGATTAATCAATGGAATGAACCCAAAAATTGATGTAATTGAAGGAATAAACCCAAAAACATAAAACCCAAAAATCGGTTTACACTATGTAAAATCGGTTTACACTTGTGTAAAATCAATTTATACTTGTGTAAATTCAAATAATAAATTCATTAGTAAATAAAAAACAAGATATCACAAATCAGATTAGAACTCACATCAGAATATATCACATAGAGAACATTTTACTCACATGTAAGATAATCATAACAAACAGAGGTTTCCAAAATAACTACCTGGATTGGCTTTGGTATTTTGGTATTTATCACAGTACACATCTATCCTCTACCACTGATGTAAAAATAGAAGATACAACATTTCCTTTGGATTGCAATAGCTTTTTCAATAAATACTAAACCTACAAAAAATACGATAACTCAAATAAAGTAAAATAATTTTTACAAAATAAAAAAGATTACAAAGAGATATGGAAATGAAAAGGCTAAAACCAAGAACATGTTCGACTTTTTAATACAGAACAATTTTTTTTGTTTAAATCATCTTTATTTAAACAAATTTTTTGTCTAATACAGAACGTTATAGTCTTTTGAAATTTGTAAGCCATATCCAAATTGATTTATTAGAACTCCTTTAATTTCTAATATACTTTGTATCTTGGATCCATATAGTTCTATTTAATACAGAACAAATTTTTTTTGTTTAATACAGAACATGTTCCAAAATCATTTTTTTATGCATTTGAATATACATAACTTTATCTAACAGATTTAATACAGAACACATTTTTTTGTTTAAATCATCTTATTTACTAAAATATGACAAATCAATTACAACAAAAAAACTTATCGTCCATCGCTAAAACGTCTCCGTTATTAGGGTGTTTGATGAAATCGGACTCGCCTTCAAAAAGGAAAACAGAAATGAGATCTTACCGTGTGGCAAAGAGCTATGGCTTCTTGATCCTACCGTGTACCATGCTCGAGAACAACAGAAACGAGATCTGAGAGTTGGGTTGTTAACAGATCTGATGGAACCGAACGTTTCAGATCTGGTTTCCAGAGCTGCTTGGCTGCTTTCCTGTTTTGATTCACCGACCGGAGATTGACGGCGAGTTAGAGGTCTTCGCGGCGGATGTGTTGGCTTTTCAGGCATTTTGGAGCTCCATGGTCTCTGATCTGGTGCTTCATCCTGGGATGACGAAGGAAAACAGCAAAGAAAGAAAAGAAAATTTGTTTGGATGAATTGCTTGTTTGCAGAGATAAAAGGGCATAGATTTAGGGTTTTATGAAAGACAAATGACACAATTGCCCTTCTAGGATTAAAAATAAACAGAAATAAAAAAAATTGAATTTGTGGCTAAAAATGGGTTTAAGTGTTTTCATAACAACTCAGGGTTTTCATTTGATACGTCATATAGATATATATATATATATATATATATAGGCTTAGTGATAACCTTACATATATATATGATTTATTTTTGCATTTTAAACAATTATTTATATAATTCCTTATATAAATCCTTATTATATTTAAAATGAACAATTGTACACAATGCACTTATGTATGTATATGTTCATGTAATGAGATGGATAGCTTCCATTGAAATAAAGAAATACAAATCATAGAATAACGGAAATACAAATACCGGAGTAGTAAAATAAAGGCCGAAATATCCTGGAGGTTACAGCTAGCCGGCGCCATAGCCGGATTCCTTTTGCGTAACCGTGAGACGTGTGCAGGTTTCGTGAACCGTCAAACTAGCGAGACGCTCGTTGAACCAAGGTGTTATTATTTGGTTAATCGTCGAAGATAAAACCTAGAACACCCTATGGTTGCATTTATTTTATTGTCTATACGCATGTAATCGGATCACTGACGGGATCTAGATCTGATATGATATTTGTACTAATTGCTTCAGCTGATTATATCTGATTTATTTATTTAAAGCGTTTAAATGTTATCTTGTTTTAAAAGTTAAAACCGGTACAATGATTCCCAACGTTACAGTGGGAGCAATGGTGACATAATTGCTATTGTTTTTAGGTTCCACCAAACTTTTGACTCAAACCTAGAAAGCATTCTTTCAATAGTAGGTTCCCTTATGTAACTTATCATCCAACCATAATCTTTGGAGCTGATATCACCCATGCTTCACCGGGGAGGATTCAAGCCCTTATATTGCTGCTGTAAGTTTCTATGCCTTTTTTTACCTTATTTTAAGTCGTGCCAATTTGACACGTTTGACTTTAAACAGGTTAGTTTGGGTTGTATAGTTTCTCTAATGGGTCAAATAGGTTAAATTATATACCATTCGACTTAAATAGGTTAATTTGGGTTGTATAGTTTCTCTGATGAGTCAATCGGGTCAAGTTATATGACTTGATCGTCTAACCATAATCTTTGGAGCTCATGTCACCCATCTTAAAAAAGTTAGATTATTATTTCAACCAATGTGGTTTAATCAATCTTTATTTATTACATTGGTTATATATATAAAATTAATTAAAAAAAAATCAAATTATATTTGGACTTGTACTAAGGATGGCTTGGTTGTTTCTTTTACTTATTATATCTTCATTTGGGTTTTATGGGTGTTTTTAGAAGTTAGTTTTTTTTATGTTCTTACTTATAGGTGGTTGCTTCTATGGATTGCCCCAAGTCACAAAGTACAAAGCTATAGTATCTACACAACCACAAGGGCAACAGATTATTCAAGATCTGTATAACAAAAAGGGTCCCAAATCATGGAGGCTTAATTAGGTAAGATTTAACTGCATTTATAAAGAGTATACACTTGGTCCTCAATAAGACAATTTTTTATTCTTTTTCATTTTTTTCATCTAACTTGCTTTTGCATGGAACTTTTGATATCCTTTAGGAGGTCAACTGGACATAAACCTCACGGTATTATATTCTACAAGTTTGACAACTTATTTCTTACTGTTTCCCTATGACATAATCTTTAATTGTTGTATTTTGTTATTGTACAAAGACACTTAAGGAGGGACATTTCAATGAAGTTTTGCTGAATGAAATAGACAACATCTGTAAGGTTTGATTTTTGTGTTTTTTTTCCATGTTTTGCTACTGGTCGTCTTTTTAGGCGACTTTAATTATCGTCTTGATGATATATTTTTGATGAAGCATAAGATTTCATCCTTCAAAGAAGCTTTGATTGGCTTAGAGAGAAACACCAGCTTCATAGTTGTTATTACATTCCAAGGCAATAGTAATCTGTTAAATGGATATTTAACAGAAACAATCCAATAGTAATATGTTAAATGGATATTTAATCGCCTCACATTCGCCTAAAAAAGATATAATTATGAGTGTGCTTTGGCTTAAGGTAAAATGAGGGTAAATAGTAAATAGTAATAGATAAACTAAGGGTTTTTAAGTCATTTTGCACTGCCCATTAATAGCTAATGTGAAACTGATTATTTGAATCCTAAATTACTAAGTTATACCAAGCAGAAGACCCCCCAGACCATGGCCCGTACCCGACTCATTCAGTTATCAAGGAGCATGATGGAAGTTTTGTGTTTATACTCTATGATCTCAAGTCCAAAACCGTCTTTGTATCACTTGTAAGTTCTCTTAAAAATGTGGTGTGTAATTGAAAGGGCATTTCCGACTTTTTCTTAATATGCAAGGTGCTGATGGGGAAGTGAAGTTTTTCTTGGGCGTACACCTACATGTATGAGAAACGCTACCTCCAGACTTGCGCGTGCCTTTTAAAACCAAGGCTTTGGCAACCGAACCTTTACATTATTCGAGGGTATAAAACTGTGTCACTTAGTATATTTTAGAAAGCAAAAGGTAAAGTTTTGGTGTTTTGTAAAATTAGTGTTAATGCATTATATTATGTTGCTGTCTTCTATTTAAAGGCAAAGATAGTAAGCATTGGATTGGGTATTAACAAATCATGAATTGTATTTAAGCTCAAGTTAGGCTCTATTGTATTTATTTGTTTAAGTCCACATGCCCATTTGTTGAATTATGTATTTAGGTTTGTAAGGCCCCAAACCCGGAAGGCCTTACTTATTGGATTTACTCATCAACACATAGCATATAAACATGAGACATTCAACAAATAACAGTGGAAACAATTTAAACTTTAACATAAACAGTAGAAGCATAACTTATCTAACATAACTTGTCTGGTACAAATTAAACTTGTCTTAAACAACATAAACATAAACTCAAACATAAACGGGATGCCAGACTCTGATCTTCAGGTAACTCTTCTTGCCAAGCCAATCATCCTCATCAATCTACAGCCACCTACACTTAACTCATGTGCATACTAAAAATTAGCAACTCATGTACATACTACCATTAGGGCAAAACATTACATACTTTAGTTTTTAATACAGTTTAAAACATACGATAACAGTCAATTCCTTTACACTGTACTGCCCCCATGGCTCATGTCGATGAACCGACAAATACTGCTTAGCCGTCAATTCCCTTGTCACTACTGTACTTCCCCCATGGCTCACGCCCATGAACCGACAAGTACTGGTATTATCCTCGTGATCAATACCGCTTAACATGTTATGGCCCTCACCACCATACCGCTTAACATGGTGTTGTCCTCGTGATCAACAACGCTTAACAAGTATAGGGAGGTTACGTGGACCCCTCGAGTAACCGCCGTCACTCATCCTAGTTGCACAACCATTAATGAACCACAAAGGCTCTTACTAATGGGTAGAACCCATAACTGACATCTTGTATAAGTAACATCTGTCTCCAAAAGACCTTAACAACCTGGTACACATTCCCGTAGCAAAGCTGTTTGCTTTCTTTCAATAAAACTTTCTTTAACTTGTTCAAAACTTAACGTATAATATGCCTTTGTTTATGTATATAAAATAGAATGCTTAACACATATATCATGCCTTTGTTTTAATATATGAAAAATATAATAAACGCTTGCCAAAATAAAACTATACTTTACATAAATCATACTTTGCCTCTTTTAAACATTTCTCTAAAACATAACATTCGCTTTTGTTTATAAATATAAAAGATGTAATAAACAATTTTCACTAAGTATGCACACCACCCCTAAAGCAGACAAAAAAAGGATTAAAACTCACCCGATACTCGGTCTACTGCAAAAACTAATAAGCTTTGGGCTAGGCAAATGCTACGTGATCTGTACGAATAAAATACGTGAAACCGGTTAAACGTTTCTAGTGTCGCCTGATACTGACGAGTGTCGCTAGGCATAGTGTCGCTTGGCACACTCATAGCATCGCCAGCACTTGCGTTCTGGACTTAGCATCATGAAATTCAAATGTAAGCAACCACAGTGTCGCCAGATATGTAACATCCCAAAAATAAAACTGCAATAATAATAATAACGGGTTTACTGCGGAACAAACGAAGATACGCGGGCCGGAATGGGCTAATATTGGTCGCGATAATGGGCTTGGGGAAGGGAGGCCTCTCCCATAAATACCTCAACACACACACATTCTCTTATTATTGCAATTTTAGAGAGAGAAACCATAGAGGGAGAAAGTGCCAGAATCGCTCAAGATCGCACTAGCTCATGTCTCCATTGCTCATGAGTGAAACCTCTGATTCAGAAGCTCGAAAGAGGTAACTACTCAACCTAAATCTGAGTTTTTAGTTTATGATTGGGTTTTCGGGTTTTGGATAAAAAGCACTTTTACGTATAAAACATCAAAATAAACATAGATCTAGCTTCATTAATGATAAACGAACATTTTTGACGTAAAAAGATCGGATCTTGATAAAAATCATATCTGCATGCAAGAGTTAGGTTTTTTTGGTTAAGAAGATAGCCCGCAGGGCGAACTTCTTAAGTTCGTCGGGCTCTAGTGAGGCGAACTTGATAAGTTCACTAAGGCATCAATGGGACGAACTTGATTAAGTTCGTAGGATAAGTTTGCTTCGCCAAATCAAGCGAACTTAGCCTAAGTTCACCTAAGATGTAAGGGGCAAACTTGCCCTAAGTTCGCCTAATTCAGAAGAGGTGAGCAGTTAGAGTCGGGATGGATCTAATGTTTAATTACTAATCAAAACAGATTGTGTGTGACGCTTGTTGGGCCCTTGTTAGGACAGACTGTGAGTAGCTTATCAGGTGAGTTCTAGAGCCCTTCTTTTAATGTTTTAATACCATTTTGGGCTGGTGTGCATACTTACGAAAAGACGTTTATAAAATGATGTTTATGAAAGATGAAGTTGAAATGTGTTTACGAAATGTTTTGCCAAATCATGTTTACGAATGAAATGTTGTTTATTAAAACGTACGAATGCTTTAACTAAAATGAGGTAAAGGTTTTTATGAAAGTCACGAAATGAACGAATCTGCCATGAGTTCCTTCGGGAACTAAGGTATATATGCATGAATGGGCCTTACCTTTATAGGGGCCTTTGTGGCTGGCCAACAGTTGTACAACTGGGGATAAAAGGGTGATGACAGTCACTGTTGGAGCATGTTTGTGTGATAAATAGTCTGATGTTGCCTCTGCTTTTGTTACAGTTCTTTATGTATTTGTACTTGTATTTCAGTGACTGAATGTATTGGTTTATCGAGTTGTAATCGTGTCTGTATGTACTTGTCTTGTAATCGTCTTTCTAAGTGTTGTGCACACTTAGCAAGTGCACAGGTTGTATAACCTGCGTACTTAGCAAGTACACAAGAACAAGTCTGTGTACTTGCTAAGTACGCAGGAAGAAAGCCCTGCGCACTTGTTAAGTGCACATGCATCAGGTCTGTTAGTATATAGAGCTGATTGTAGAAGTTGACAAGTACGATCTCATTCTGTAACTTGTAATCAGCTGATATTGATAATAGACTAAGTTTTAAAGTGACTCTTTTTTGTTTTCGGTTTACTTGTTGTTGTTGATACTCCATCTAGTCACGGATATTCCGCACCCGGTTCGACTAGCCACACACTTGCATGTGACGATCCAAGACACCCGGGGACCTACAAGTGCTATCAGAGCAATTGCTCTTGATTTCGAGTGTTGTGAGTGTGTTAGGAGCATTTTTGACACAATCAGTAGCCTTATTACAAGAAAAAGAGACCGATTTTGTTCATTTTTGTGATAAAACAGAGGTAGCTCTTGAGCGTTGTTTTAGAAGCAAAAATCCTTCAAAATTTGACCTTTTTGTTGTTTGTTTGAGTGTTTTGATCATCAAGGGTTTCTTAGAAACAACTTTCTAACCTTTTGGCTTGATTAATTCGTTCACAACTTCAAGATTTGAAGATCTGAGCATTCTCCGGCGATCGAAAAAAGTTGGTGGAGCAGGTGGATAAAGTGACGTGCGTACTTAACTGATTTGGCAAAATTCTTCCTGTTCCTGCGTACTTGTTAGGTACGCAAGACCAAATCTGTGCGTACTTAATTTTTATGTCTGCGTACTTGTCATTCCTTCTTGCGTACTTGCTAAGTACGCAAGAGTATTTAGTAAGTGCGGAAGGCCAGTTCCATAGTACGCAAGTTGTGCTGGATTTCTAATTTTTGACTAAGTTAAACACCATGTCGAACATTCAGAACATTAGTAGTTTGCTTAACTATGACAATGAGATAGGAACTTCACAAAAACCACCAAAGCTACTTAATGTAAATGATTATTCAAACTGGAAAGCACGCTTTGATGAGTATATCTCGTACACTGATTCTTCCTTGTGGATACCTATTCTTGAGGGATATAAACATCCTACCTATCTGTTTCTTGAAGAAACGGTTCCCAAACCTATCTCCAGACTGGATGAAGACGAAAAGAAGGCTTATGACCGAGAAAAGAAGGCACATGGTTCTATAACTATGGCCTTGACTAGAGATTTATTTCACAGTTTCATAGGTTATATGACTTCTAAGGATCTTTGGAAGGCTCTGCGGAAGTTCGAGGGTAACAGTGACGTCAAGAAAAGCAAGAGAAAGCTACTGAGGAAACAGTATTAATGCTTTAGATACTTAGAGAATGAATCAATTGATGAACTTATTTCTAGATTCTATCACTTAAAGACTGAGCTGAAGTCTTATGAACTGAAGTATCCTGATGATGAGTTGGTTAAAAAATTTCTTGATGCCTTACCACCACAGTTTTACATGTACACAACCTTATTGAGAGAGAATCCTAAGTTCTATGAGATTACAATTGATGAGGCGATAGGAAAGGTTCAAGCACACAACATGAACCTGAAAAAGAAAGAAAGTTCTCGAAGACCTCAGATTCAAGATCCTTCTATGTATTATAGAGTGTCTTCCACAGCAAAGTCATCGGGTTCTGGAATTGCCTTGTTCTATGGGACTCCTCAGGAAGAAGAAAATTCTAATGGTTGTGGTGTTCATGCTTGTTTTGCTGCATCGGGATCTGGTTCATACCATCAACATTCCTCCAGAGGCCCTACATCTACCTCTTCAGCCAACCAAACTGCTATTGCTAAGATAGATGAAGATCATGTGGCATTATTCTCATCATGCATGCTTGCCTACAAGAACTTCATCGTTGGGAAGCTAACAGATCCTGAAACCATTGAGGAAGATTTTAACCAAGTGGATCCAGACGACATGAAGGATATGGATATTCAATGGAATATGGACATGATTTTAAGAAGGGCGAAGCGGTTTTTGAACAGAACTGGTAGAAAGTTTATCGGTGGGCACTCAAATGCTAAGGTGGGATTTGATAAGTCAAAGGCAAAGTGCTACAAGTGTTAGAACTTTGGACACTTTGCAAGAGAATGTCAAAAGGATAAAGGACTAGCTTCAGGTTTCACTCGACTGAGTCAGGGAAATAACCAGCATAACCACAATCAGACTCAAGGAGCATCGTCCAACGCATTGGTGGTTCAGCAGGATGATAGCTTTAACTGGGGAGTACACTTGGAAGATGCCACTGTTTCACAAACTCAGCTTGGGTTAATGGTAGAGATTGTTGAGATGATGAAAGATGAAGAACGAGAAGCAGCTGCTGCTGACCAACCTGATACTGCACTTGCTCTAATGTCCATTGGAGAAGCACCCAGTTCATCAACTAAGGTAGATTCTAATTCTTTTGTTTTTGTTTCTTGTTCCAAATGTTTAATCTTAAAGGGCGAGAATGATCGAATCCATGATCAACTCGAACCCCTACGTAGTGCAGCTCTAAACTACAAGGTAAATGAAAAACGTTTTAAAGATTCAATTGAAAATCTTAGGAAAGAATGACATGAGTTTTCAATTAAAATCAGTGAACAACAATTTCATTTAGACGTTGCCTACAAGGGTTTGGAGAAAAGAAATGTTGAGATCGCCAGACTGCAAAAATGAGATCCTGTAGTTGAGTAACAAACTTGAGAAGTTGAAAAACTCTCGCTTTGTGCTAAAACACAGTGAGAAAAGTGAGTGGCAAAGGTTTAGGTACTAATGCCATTCCTCCACCAGTATGCGGCAAGTTGTAGGTCTACTCTGATCTACGAATCGGTCTCTCTCGTATAACACACGACGTATACTCGTAGTGCGAAATCCAAACGAATAAAAGTGTCTCGAACAAATAAGAACACAATACAAACACACAAGAAAAGATTCTCTGAAAGCTCTCTATATTACTCTGCAAAATGTGCTTACAAGTACAAATTTGTTTTAGTTCCAAAAGTAAGCACTATTTATATGTAAACAAAATCTGCCACAGGCGAACTTAATAAGTTCGCCACACCCATGGCTTTTAAGTTCGCCATTCACAAAACTTAACTATAATAGACAAATTACAATACTGAAGATTACAAAAGACCTATTCTATTACATAAAGCTACATGTCACACAAAATACTCCAACAAACTCTCCCTTGACATTAGCTTGGTCTTTTAATCTTCAGTTGTTCTTCTAACCCTCCAGCATCTTGCTTCCAGCATGTAATTCTTGATTTATGCATAACTGTAACACCTTTTTGTATTGCATAGCCTGTTCTCTACATTCATCTATATACATGATCTCTTTCTCTTCAGAATCTGCTGATCTTTCTTTGAAAAGTTTATCAAATTTAGTGAATCATACAATCTATACAAAATCTTCCCTTCTTTGTCTTCAATCACAGCCTCCCCTGTATCTACATCAACAAACCACCACTTCATGTTTCCTATGAAATCTTGTGGGAATCTTCTTCAAAGTCTTTACTGGTTTGTATCTGTATTTCACCACTTTCTTGTTAAATATTGGATCATTGACCTTCTTTCTTACTCCTTTTTGAGGTTTTAAGTGTTCATACTTACCATGCATACATTCTCTCTTTATCAATCTGGCTATTGCATCTGCAATACCATCTCCTGATCTGTTTATCAATGGCTTAGAAGATAATCCATTCATCTCACATTGAGGAGAATTCAGGTACGTCAATCTTGGCTTCAAATATTGAACACCATCAGTTCTTTTTATCACAATCAGTTTAAACTCTTCCTCATAAAACCAGCTAAGAATTCTACCATTGCAATGACTATTGTTCACATACTTATCTTTTTGAACAGGTGACGGTGGTGTCATAGGCAATACCTTCTTCCAGTTTTTAACTACCTCTAACCACCTCTCCTTAGTCATTCCATTATCTTTATATAAGATAGGCTCTTCAGGCTCAATATTTGAAGTAACAGGCTTTATAATTTCAGATTCTTTGTCCACAGACTCTTCAAATTCATCATAACTCATCTCATAAATCATACTTTCTTGAACAAAATCTAATGTTACAGTCACCCCGCTACATCCTTCATAAGTCACGTTAGCTTCATCCTTCTCTAACTCTACCTCCACCATCTCACCCCCTTCAATATCAAATAAAACTTCATCATCATCCTGCTTTCCTAGGTGACAAGCATTGAATGATGACGTGCATCAAATACCTCCATTGACCAATGAGACCTCATTTATGTGCCTGTGAATCATTAGCCCTGTCTCTATATCACATTCTATTAAAGCATCTTGTGATTAAAGTAGTAGGCAAGCTAAGGAGTGACAATGACACAGAGTTCAAGAACAACATGATGGAGCTTTTATATCTCAAGAAGGGTATTCGTCATGAATTCAGTGCTCCATACACGCCTCAGCAGAACGGAGTTGCAGAAAGGAAGAACAGAACTTTGATTGAAACTGCAAGGACGATGTTGTCGGATGCCAAGCTTCCAGTCACGTTTTGGGCGTAAGCAGTTAATACAACATGTCACATTTTGAATAGAGTTCTGGTGGTGAAAAGGCATAACAAAACATGTTATGAGCTGATCAATAAACGACCTTCCAATCTTGACTACCTAGTCCCATTCGGTAGTCCCTGATCATTATTGTTACAACATAAGGATCGTTGATGTGTTAGAATTTACACAACATCTTGGCATAAAACTTCACTCATTTCACGATCAATTCTTGGTTATTTCCAACGTTTAGACACTTATTTGCTTCATTTCTAGTTTTCTAGGTTTTTGTGAAGCTGAGTGAACAAACATGGAAATTACAGGATAAAGATGAAGTTTTAGGGTTTCTCAGGTAGAGGCACAGTCGTGCCCCCTACTTGGCACAGTCGTGCCAAGCCAGGAAACCCTAGGCACGGTCGTGCCTCGTACCTGGCATGACCGCGCCAAGGCACTTTCTCGAGCATAACCGTGCTCTAACACCCCAAGGCCGCGTGTAATCCCGTGAGTCTGACATCCGTACTTCCTCGTTCAATGGGACCCAATAGAAGCTCCAGATCGGTCAACCCTCTTCACCACGACCGTGCTAGTTCCCTAGCACGGTCGCGCCCCAGTGACAGGCACGGTCATGCCTTCCCTTTTGGCGCGGCCGTGCCTCCCCAATTCTATAAATACAGGAGCCATTCTCTCATTCAGACATTCAGCGACCAGAGCAAAAACCCACTGTTTGAGCTCCGAACCAGCATTTTTCTAGCCATATTTCAAGCATCTTGGAGAGATTACAACATCAAGAGGATCACCATACATTAACAACAACATCTAAGCTTGTAGGAGTGGTTTGATTCTTACTTTCATAGCATGTTTCTTACTATTTTTCCTTGCTTATTTGTCATTCTTGTGCTCATGATGAGCTAAAACTCTTGTTCACTTTGGTTTAGATAAAGTTTAGAATCGATTGACAACATTCATGGATTATTGGCAATTATGTTAATGTTATGACAATCGTATGATTATTCTTCATTAAAATTATGTATTCAAGTATTTTGAGTTGTCTACAAGACTTGTATTTGTGTATGTCATATCATGTTGGAAAAATTATGGTTTATTCTTGTATTCATGGATTGGTATATGTATTTATGCTAGTTTGTGGCATTTGACAAGGAATGGTGAATGAAGTCTTGTTTATGATTTATTATTCTTGTATGTGTATCCTTATGCTTATGTTTGGAAAGACAAAGTGTTTGTTATGGTGTTTCATGCTTAGTTTTATGTTTATTTAGGATTTGTTGACACAATCTCCTAATTTATATGAACTTTGAATGAACATTGTATGTTGAAGAAATGCATGTGATTGTCTAAGTAAATCAACTTGAGGTGGGTAGTGTGTTTTTCATATTATCTTTCCAACTAGTTGTTGGATTTTTGTATCTTAATTGGGAGCTAGTTCAATCTTTATAAACATTGACATGATTACAATACGTGAGCGTCATTGCATGATTTTAGGTGGTTAGTTTGTGTTATTCATTCTAGCTTTTCGATTGGTTATTTGATTGGATGTCTTTGACGAGAATTTGATCAATCTATGTTTCGTGTATTTGCCATGTTTCTATGAGTGTATTGAATGTATTCTAGATGGATTCAACACCGAAGTGATCTTTTCTCCTTCATTGTTAGATTTGTGATCTTAGTCTAGTTTTATATATTTGCATGTTAGTTAATTAAAACAAATCTTCAAAATATCTTTTTACCATCACTTGATTGAATCTTAGTTCCGGTTCATTATCGTATTCCATCATGTCCACGGATTGATATCCGGTTCATACCTTTACTAATTGCCATCCGACGGGTACACTTGCCCTATGTGTGTGTGATTAGTCTTTGGTGAAAACCCTTTTTAAAACTAACTGTGTAAAAATCTTTATTAAAATATATATACACTTTCAAGCACATCAAGTTTTTGGCGTCGTTGCCGGGGATACGGTTTTGCGAGAACGATTGGAATTGGTTTTTAGTCATTTAGTATATATTTCTTGTGCATATCGTACCTTCTTGTTTGTTATTTTCAAATTTTGTGTATAGTTATTTTTGCTTGTTATTTGTTATTTTTAGTCGCATTTGTATATATATATATATATATATATATTTAGTTGATTTTAATTCCAATTTATTTTTCACTTTTGCGTTTATTTTTATTTTTATTAATTTGTCTAACTTGTGTTTTCTTTTCCTAGGTTCGTCCATTTAAATCTAACTTGTCTTGCAGATCTTGTATGTCCTCCACTCCCGCCGAGGTGGTTATTGAGTCGTCTTTCGAGCCGGAGTGCGGTCTTCATCAGAGATTGCGGGTCCATTCCCAATTCGTGGCCCAGTTACTTGAGCTTGATGAGGTTTTTGTTGACGAGGTTGTTGTTGACGAGGTACAAGAGATGGCGGACGCGGATGCGGGTCGGACGCTTTCGGATTTTGGCAAACCTACACTTGAGGGTTTGTAGTCGAGCATCAATAGGCCGACTGTTGGAGCGCATCAGTTTGAGATCAAATCCAACATCATACAGATGGTGCAGAACATGTGGCAGTTTGGTGGAAAGGATCACGAGGATCCCAATACTCATCTGGCCAGTTTCTTAGACATTTGCGCCACATTCAAAATCCGTGACGCTACCGACGATGCTATTCGGCTCCGATTGTTCCCGTTTTCCTTTAGGGATCGAGCCAAGGCTTGGTTACTGTCGCTTCCCCCTAGGTTCATTAGTACTTGGGACCAGATTACTGCTAAATTCTTAGAGAAGTACTTCCCTCTAGAGAAAACAACAAAATTGTGGGCTAGATTCTTTCTTTCCAGCAGGATGACGGGGAGACGATGAGAAGTGGGAGAGATTCAAGGAACCGATGATGAAAGTTCCCCACCATGGATTGTTTAAGTGGAAGCAGTGTGAGACCTTCTACAATGGTCTAGATATGACAGGGAAGCAGCCGATCGACGCATACGCGGGTGGAGACATTGGAACAAAGAAACCCCAGGAGGCATATGACTTGTTGGAGAAGGTGGTGTAGAAGAGCTATACGCAGCATACTTCCCGAGCGAGGACTCAAAGGCAGGGTGTCCATCACATGGATGGAATCACCTCTTTAGCTGCCCAGGTGGAAGCACTTTCCATCAAGATCGATCAGATGCAGGTCCACAAGGCCCAGTCCTTGTGTGAGTTATGTGGGGGGGCATATCCCACGAGTTCTTGTCAGATTGGGGATCTAGGGACCCACGAGCAGGTTGACTTCATGTCTATCCAGAATCATCCCCAGAACAATCCATGCAGCAACACATATAATCCGGGGTGGAGGAATCATCCGAACTTCAGTTGGAAGTCAGGCAACAGTGCCCAGAACCCACCCGGATTCACTCAGCGCCCACCATTCCAGCATCAGTCCCACCAGTATCAGCGACAGGGTTCCCATTCCAGACCTCATCGGGGCCAGTTTCACGGCCAAGGTTCTAGCAGCGGTCCTTCGCCTGCATCTGAGAGTAAATCCAGTTTGGAGGACATGGTTGCGCCGCTGCCTGCCAACTCGGAGAGTCAGAATCAGTTGGTCGAGAAGCAGAACCGTTACATGGAGGAGCGTTTTCATATGCACGAGACTGAGCTGAGGAATCAGAAGCTTCGATCCAGACCATAGAGAATCAGGTTGGGCAGATCGTGAAGCTCTTTTCTGAGAGACCGCCAATTGGCCTGCCTAGCAACACTGAGGCCAATCCCAATGCCCATGTGAAGGCCATGACCTTGAGGAGCGGTAGAGACACAGGACCAGATCCACCGGTCCCTGTGCATGAGTCATCCGAGGAGGAGGTTGTGATTGAGATTCCTGATGAGATACCACTGAGGGGTAAGCTGGCAAGCACATCGCGCCCCTGAGACACTGTGAGAGATTACACTCCCCCCGTTCCATACCCAGACAGGTTGAAGAAAAAAAAGATGGAGGAGTAGTATGGTAAGTTTTTGAGGTTGTTTAAGCAGTTGCATAATAACCTGTCATTTATGGAGGCTCTAGCTCAGATGCCTAAGTATGCGAGGTTCTTGAAGGACATCCTTACGAACAAGAGGAAATTGGAGGAGTTATCTCATGTGACGCTGAACGAGGAGTGTTCGGCCGTTTTTCAGAAAAACTGCCCGAGAAGAGGAGAGATACGGGGAGTTTCACCATCCCCTGTTTGATAGGGAGCTTGTCGGTCAGCAATGCCTTAGCTGACCTTGGTGCTAGCATTAACCTCATGACATATGCGGTCTTTGCTAAGCTTGAGTTGGGAGAACCTAAACAGACACGCATGAGTATCCAGCTTGCCGATCGTTCGGTGAAGTATCCGCGAGGGATAGAATATGTTGGTTAAGGTTGATCGTTTTGTGTTTCCCGTAGACTTTGTGATTCTGTACATGGATGAGGACAAGAATGTGCCTATTATCCTAGGTCGACCATTCCTGACCACCGCCAAGGCGCTGATTGATGTGTATTTGGGCCGGCTTACACTGAGGGTGGACGAAGAGGTGGTGACCTTTAACGTTGGTAGATCCATGTAGCACACCTAGAACCAGGATGATTCACTTTACTTTGTTGAGACCGTCTATTCTTGTGTGAGTGATCATCTTCAGGACACAGTTGAGAAAGAGTCCCTGGACACGCAGATTGTAGGAGGGGAGACACTAGATCCAGTTGGTGAGGATCAGTTCATGGAGCAGGTGTATGGCCTAAAGGACTATGAGATCCCCCCGTGTCCAGAGGTATTTGAGATTGTTGATAGAGAGTCTGAGCCGAAAGAGCGGCCTTCTATTGAGGACCCACCACCTGTTGAGCTTAAGGAGCTCCTGAGACATTTGGAGTATGCCTTTTTAGATGGTGAGTCTCGATTACCCGTTATTATTGCCTCTTATTTGACGAGTGATGAGAAGGAGAGGCTATTGGAGGTGCTGAAGCAGCACAAGCAGGCCATTGCATGGAGGATTATGGACATTAAGGGAATTAATCCCTCTTTTTGTACCGATAAGATCCTTATGGAGGATGATTTCAGGCCGGTTGTGCAGCACAAGAGGAGGTTGAACCCGAACATGCAGGACGTGGTGAAGAAAGAGGTGATTAAGCTACTCGACGCTGGTTTGATTTATCCCATCTCTGATTCACCATGGGTTAGCCTGGTTCAGGTTTTTTCCCAAGAAGGGAGGTATAACTGTTATCACCAATGAGAGGAATGAGTTGATTCCTACTCATACAGTCATAGGTTAGAGAGTTTGCATCGATTACCGCAAACTCAATGATGATACCACGAAGGACCATTTTCCCCTCCCGTTCATTGATCAGATATTGGAGAGATTGTTAGGGAATATGTTCTACTGTTTCCGGGATGGATTCTCTGGCTACTTTCAGATCCTGATTGCTCCTGAGGACCAGGAGAAGATGTCATTCACATGTCCATATGGCATATTTGCATATCGGCGGATGCCCTTTGGATTGTGCAATGCTTCGGCCACTTTCCAGCGTTGCATGGTGGCCATTTTTCATGATATGATCGAGGACTCCATGGAGGTTTTCATGGATGAATTTTCTGTGTTTGGGAGCTCCTTCGATCATTGTCTCGGGAATCTGAAGAGGATGTTGGCCAGGTGTGAGGAGGCCAACCTGGTGTTGAATTGGGAGAAGTGCCACTTCATGGTGAAGGAGGGCATTGTGCTTGGGCACAAGGTTTCACGAGCGGGGATTGACGTTGATCGAGCTAAGACTGATACCATATCTATGCTGCCCCCGCCCACTTCTGTGAAATCTATTTGGAGTTTCCTTGGTCATGCGGGCTTTTACATACCCTTCATTAGAGATTTTTCTAAGATTGCCCGATCGATGACCCATCTTCTTGAGAAGGAAGCTCAATTTATGTTCTCCGATGAATGTCTTAGTGCATTCAATCTGTTAAAGGATAAGTTGGTGAATGCCCCTATCATGGTGGCCCCTGATTGGAAGCTGCCATTTGAGATTATGTGTGACGCGAGTGATTTTGCTGTTGGGGCGGTCTTAGGACAGAGGAGAGAGAATCCGTTTCACCCGATTTATTATGCAAGCAAGACGCTAAACGACGCACGGGAGCATTACACCACGACAGAGAAAGAACTCCTCGCCGTTGTCTTCGCTTTTGATAAATTCAGGTCTTATCTTGTCCTATCACTGACCATTGTATTCACTAACCATCCAGCTCTTCGGCACTTGTTTAGCAAGCAGGATGCCAAACCCCGACTGATCCGGTGGGTTTTGCTGCTTCAGGAGTTTGACATTGAGATCCGTAATAAACAGGGTGCGGAGAATGTCGTTGCAGACCACTTATCCCGTCTTGAGTGCTCAGCTTCATCTGAGCTTGTGGGGTCATCCATAAAAGATAACTTCCCTCACGAGTCTCTCATGCATATACAGACACAGGATGAGGAGTGTCCTTGGTTTGAAAATTTTGCAAACTTTCTTGCTAGTGGGATCGTAATTAAGGGCTTAACGCATCTGCAGAAGCGAAAGTTCTTTGCGGACATGAAGCACTATCTTTGGGAGGATCCCTATCTGTTTTGAGTTGGGGCTAATCAGATCGTGCGCTGGTGTGTGTTCGGTGGTGAGGCACGTCAGGTGCTTAGACACTGCCACGAGGGCCCGACAGGTGGACACCATGGAGCTACGTTGACCGCGAAGAAGGTCTTTGACGCCAGTTTCTTCTGGCCTACCATCTTCAAGGATGCTCCTGAGATGATCCGTGCTTGTGACGCTTGCTAGAGGGCGAGCAACATTTCATAGTGGAATGAGATGCCCCAGAACAGCATCCAGATTTGTGAGATTTTTGACGTTTGGGGCATTGATTTTATGGGACCTTTCCTAGCTTCTCGTGGAAACCGATATATCCTAGTGGATGTTTATTATGTTTCTAAGTGGGCGGACGCTCAATCCATGCCCACTAATGATGCTAGGGTGGTTGTCTAGTTTTTGAAGAAGCCGTTCTCATGCTTTGGTGCCCCCAAAGCTCTTATTAGTGACCATGGGACTCATTTCTGCAACTCCCAGTTGGAGAAGGCGCTATCACGATATGGTGTGAACCATAGATTCTCCACAACCTACCATCCACAGACCAGCGGACAGGTAGAGGTCACGAACCGGGGCATAAAGCGGTTTTGGAGAAAACGGTTGGTCAGAACCGTAAGGATTGGTCGGACAGGTTAGATGATGCACTTTGGGCTTTTTGGACTGCGTGTAAGAAACTTATTGGTACAACACCGTTTAGGTTTATCTATGGGAAAGCGTGCCATCTTTCGGCGGAGTTAGAGCACAAGGCTTATTGGGCACTGAAGGCGATGACTCTTGACTTGGTGAGTGCGGGTGAGAACCGTTTCACTCAAATTCATGTAAACTCCAAAATTTACAAGGAGCGCACCAAGAGTTTACATGACCGACGCTTGAAGGACAAGAAGGAATTCCGAGTGGGTGGTCGTGTGTTGCTTTACAACTCTAGGTTGCGATTGTTTCCCGGGAAGTTGAAGTCCCGGTGGACGGGTGCCTACACGGTTAGGGATGTGTTTCCTTATGGGACCGTCGAGATTGAGCATGAAGATGGGAAGATCTTCAAGGTCAACGGTCATCGTCTCAAACCATACATTGACGGACCGGTTGACCCGACATTGGAGGTAGTGGACCTCCACCCCATGGACTATTTAATTCGGGTACTTGAGTCTAGCTAACGACTCGTTAATAAACTTAGTCTGTTTCGGTATCATCTTTGTTAGCATTTCCTAGATTTTATTTCTATCTTTATTTTCCTGTGTTTATTTCCTATTTTTCTAGGATTTTACCATTTATTTTTGAGTTTAGGTTATCAGGATGGGTTTTGGATCGAGCGGATTCAGGATAGTATTTGGGATGTCTCAGGTACGTCTTCTAAATTTTTAGAAATTTTAGTTTGGAAGAATCGCAGTCGGGTTTGGTTCAAGCTGCATAAAAATCAGGGTCTTATGTCTGATGGGCAAGAGACACGGTCGTGCCTCTAACCCTAGGCGCGCTCATACCTATGCACCTAGCACGGTCGTGCCTCAGTATTTAGGGGCGGTTTAAATTAATTTTCAAAGGCAAATGTCTATTTTCCCCCCAAACACGCCACGAGTAGACAAACAACCCCACACTTGTGATTTTTTTCCCTGTGATTTCGCTCCTTCGATTTCAGGTACGTCCCCTACAATCTCATTCTCTTCGTCTTGTGTTTAGGATTAAGATCATCATTAATTTGTGTGCATATTTCTAAGGTTTTATAGATTTTCTTGTTTTGAACTTCGTTTTAGTTGTAAATAAGTAGAACTTGTTAGTTTTAACCTCCTGGGATGGTACCTTGTAAAAGCCCCTTCATAAACAAGTAGGAAATGGTGAATTTTGAAATCTGGAAAACCCTAAAATGGGTTGAGCACGATCGCGCTCATGACCAGGCGCGGTCGTGCTCGACGTTTGATATCCCAGGAGAGCTTGGTTTGGTCAAGCACAGTCGTGCCTCTGATGAGCGCGGCCATGCCTATTGGATTTTGACCAGGCGCGGTCGTGCCTCGCACCTGGCGCGACCGTGTTGTCGAGTACTTGTGCCCGTGGTCGGCCACACCGCGACCGTGGGCTGGACAATTGACCTAGGCGCGGTCATGCCCCTTCCCAGGCGCGACCGTGCCCCTTCTTAACTTAGGTCAGAAACTTCATAAATTCAGTCTAGCACCTTCATAACTGTTCTGATTTCATTTTTGTTGTTCATACAGATGGCCGGCAACAGGGACCACCCGTATCTTGAGTTTGACTTGAACAAGTAGGAGGCGAGGGAGGCGGGGCCGCCGGCATCGACCTCGAGGGCATGTAGTGGGAGTAGTACCTCCCATTGCCTTTTGGTATCATTTTTGTGAGTTGTACTTGGTTGTATTTTGTACAAACTCTGTTATCACGCTTCGGCGTTTGTGGTTATTCTTTCTTT
This sequence comes from Smallanthus sonchifolius, assembly GCA_023525975.1. Lineage (NCBI taxonomy): Eukaryota > Viridiplantae > Streptophyta > Magnoliopsida > Asterales > Asteraceae > Smallanthus > Smallanthus sonchifolius. The sequence goes on along the minus strand of CM042033.1, from coordinate 52,468,584 downwards.
GTACTTTATTTTTGATGTACTGTATGTGGATATTTATCTTTACATTTCTATTTATATTTTGGCTTGATGTTACTGATCCTGTTTGATGTGGTTAGTCTTGATTAGATCTTGGAATTGTGGAACTGCGTGGAACGCCATTTTTGTGGGAAGGCTTTGTACATTTGGCCGAGATCGACACGAAGAAAGTTTCAGTTCTCCCTTCACACTCCATTGCATTGCATTCCATTTTGCTTTGCATGTTTTTGTATACATTGAGGGCAATGTATGTTTCTAAAGTGTGGGGTTTGGTGTTTATTCTTCGCTTTACACTATTTTTTGTTGTACATTGAGGGCAATGTACGATTCTAAGTGTAGGGTGGGAATTTATTCACGCGATGTTTGTCCTTCTGAGCATTTTATCACTTCATTTTTTTTGCAAAATCTTACTTCATAATTTTTATTGGCATTAATCAATTTTATAAAAATTTAAAAACATAAAAATATAATAAAAGTTAACCGTTTAGCATTCAAAATTTTTAGTAAACATTAGAGGTTTGATTTTTCGAAAGCAATCGAGATAGAAACTCATCGAGTCAAACCCAATTTTTTTATGATAACCATGAGTTTTAGTGGGCTAAACGAATGAATTGCAAGTAACCTTTTGCTTACACCAATTCCTTCCATTTCTGTGAGTTTATTTTTTAGCCTTGATAGCTTTAGAAATTGTTTGCTCTCGTTTTTCTGGATTTGAGTGTGCCGGATGTTTCATGCTTATTAGAACTTGCTTTTGGTATACATTTCGAAATCATGAACATAAATATTACATAAAAATGATTGAGGCATTAGGATAAACCACTTTGTGAGCCTTTTATTTTTTGTTTTCCCTCACCCGAACACATCCACTAGTTAGCAACGTTAAGCCTATCCCTTGTTTTTTCTTTTATTACCCACATTTACACCACCACATAGCCATATTAGCCTTTTTATTATTTTTCTACCCGTTTTAGAAATCCGGTTAGCTAATGTTTTAACTTTTTAGTTTTTATTATCGTTATAATTTTTAATTCTTGAGAAGTTTTTAGCTAAGAAAAGATGTATATTGACTTAGTTTCCTTCAAAAGAAAAGAAAAGAAATAGTGATAGATTAAAAAAAAATTACCAAAATTAGGTGAAATATAGCCGATTAGAGCAATTTTGTGAGCACAAATGAAAAGAACCTGATTGTTAGCTCTTATCTATAGAAAAATATTCTTTAGTTATTTTTAGTTGAAAGTTTTAATAGTTTTTAAGCTAGCATAGCCGCTGCGTTTTTAGCCATTTAGGCACTTTTAAATTCCGTTTCCCTACCTCTAACCATTGCCAAGTCACAACCCGTTCAAAGTCCTCTTGATTTATGCTTTGTTTCATGTTAGTTGGTAGAGATTTGATCTTTTAGCAAGCTTATGATTTATGCATGTTCATTGTCTTGGCATTTGAGTGTTCAATACATACACCATTACTTGTATGATCATATATATACCCGAGTGTGTGTGAACATTGTGAGAAGCATAAAGTTGCATGCTAATGATTTCCTAGGCTTATTTATTTACTCATTCGGTTGTTACTTCATTGGGATCCTTGGTTTCATTTAGTCAACTTTGCATTTCTTGAAAAACTTGTCAAAGCTTTATAAGTTTATTAATGCTTATGGTTTTCTGAATTGATCCTTAGTGACATTGGAAGTTTTGTTTTATTTTGATTCTTGCTTGAGGACAAGCAATGTTCAAGTGTGGGGTTGTTTCATGTGTTAGAATTTACACATCTTTTTGGCACAAAACTTCACTCATTTCACGATCAATTTTTGGTTATTTCCAACGTTTAGACACTTATTTGCTTCATTTCCAGTTTTGTAGGTTTTTATGAAGCTGAGTGAATAAACATGGGAATTCTAGGATAAAGATGAATTTTTAGGGTTTCTGAGGTAGAGGCACGACCGTGCCCCCTACTTGGCACGGCCGCGCCAAGCCAGAAAACCCTAGGCACGGTCACGCCCCGTACCTGGCACGACCACACCAAGGAACTTTCTCGAGCACAACCGTGCTCTAACACCTCCACGGCCGCGTGTAATCCTGTGAGTCTTACAACCGTACTTCCTCATTTAATGGGATCCAATAGAAGCTCTGGATCGGTCAACCCTCTGCACCACGACCGTGCTAGTTCCCTGGCACGGTCGAGCCCTAGTGACAGGCACGGTCGTGCCTTCCCTCCTCGCGCGGTCGTGCCTCCCCAATTCTATAAATACAGGAGCCATTCTCTCATTCATACATTCAGCGACAAGAGCAAAAACCCACTGTTTGAGCTCCGAACCAGCATTGTTCCAGCCACATTTCAAGCATCTTGGAGAGATTACAAAATCAAGAGGATCACCATACATCAACAACAACATCTAAGCTTGTAGGAGTGGTTTGATTCTTGTTTTCATAGCATGTTTCTTACTATTTTTCCCTTCTTTTTTGTCATTCTTGTGCTCATGATGAGCTAAAACTCTTGTTCACTTTGGTTTAGATGAAGTTTAGAATCGTTTGACAACATTCATGGATTACTGGCAATTATTATGTTAATGTTATGACAATCGTAAGATTATTCTTCAATGAAATTATGTATTCAAGTATTTTGGGTTGTCTACAAGACTTGTATTTGTGTATGCCATATCATGTTGGAAAAATTATGGTTTATGCTTGTATTCATGGATTGGTATATTTATTTATGCTAGTTTGTGGCATTTGACTAGGAATGATGAATGAAGTCTTGTTTATGATTTATTATTCTTGTATGTGTATCCTTATGCTTATGTTTGGAAAAACAAAGTGTTTGTTATGGTGTTTCATGCTTAGTTTTATGTTTATCTAGGATTTGTTGACACAATCTCCTAATTTATATTAACTTTGTATGAACATTGAATGTTGAAGAAATGCATGTTATTGTCTAATTAAATCAACTTGAGGTGGGTAGTGTGTTTTTCATATTATCTTTCCAACTAGTTTTTGGATTGGTGTACCTTAATCGCGAGCTAGTTCAATCTTTATAAAAATTGACATGATTACAAAACGTGAGCTTCATTGCATGATTTTAGGTGGTTAGTTTGTGTTATTCATTCTAGCTTTCCGATTGGTCATTTGATTAGATGTCTTTGATGAGAATTTGATCAATCTATGTTTCGTGTATTTGCCATGTTTCTATGAGTGTATTGAATGTATTCTAGATGGATTCGACACCGAAGTGATCTTTTCTCCTTGATTGTTTGATTTGTGATCTTAGTCTAGTTTTAAATATTTATATGTTAGTTAATTAAAATAAACTCTTCAAAATATCTTTTTACCATCACTTGATTGAATCTTAGTTCCGGTTCATTATCGCATTCCACCGTGTCCACGGATTGATATCTGGTTCTTACCTTTACTATATTTGTAGGATCGGTAAATACAAGATGGTTCTATTCCAGTTGAGATTGGCGGAAACAATCACAACTTAATCAAAGTAAACAAGTAAACACAAGAAGTACTGATAAATGCAATTTGTATTAAGTTTCAATGGTTACAAGAATACAGAGAAAACTCTAAGAAAAGCACTAAGATACAATGACTCTAATACTACTTATATAGTAACTTAGAAGCAAGACAGACCCTTGATTCTAAGGATCAGATCTAACACAGACCGTTGATCTTGTATTGAAGCTATTCTACATGTACAGACAATAATAATAACTATGCTAGTTAACTTTATTCAAACGTCTTCTAAGGCATCATTGTTTGCATGCGTGGAGAAGAGCGTTTTTGTCTTTTATTGTCTTGTACCAATGACATTCTTTCTACGTGGAGTGTGCCAGAGTAGCAGCAGAAAGTTGTCAGTGGTAATGGTTGCTTTTGCTTTTGCAAGGCTGGTCAGCTGCAACGTTTGATCTTCAATGAATGGATAACTATCAGTAGCAGAGTTGTTTATCAGCAGTAAGACACAACCATCCAAAACTGCTGATGATTTGCCTATCAGCAGCGTCAAGTGTTGATGCTGCTGAGAAGCCTATCCGCAACAACTCTGGTCTTCAGCAGATAAGGCTATCCGCAGCAGATTTTTTCTTCAGCAGAAGAACAAGTATCCGCTGTAGATAAGCTTATCCGCGGCAGTTTGTTGGTCAGCAGCAAACTCTGAGATCAGCAGCATTTGTACTTAGAGAATTTTGTAGCCATCAATCTTTATTTCTACAAACTCCCCCTAGACTGATGCTACCAAAACTCTCTTACTTCTTTTGTTGCTGAAGCTTTTGAATGTGGCTGACGATTCTTGCAACCTCATAGCCTCTTGGGTCCTTGTTGGGATTGTTAAGAGGAAGCTCAAATAGAGTCTTGATATCTTTGCTTGGCATTTTGAAGATATCCTTGCTTAGACACCTCATCTTCTGTCCTTTAACATCTGTTAGTGTGAATTCATCCTTTTCAGCATTATAGGACCAGCTAATGAATAGAGAGTGGGATTGGAGAGGTTTAACATCAATAATTTCATCTTTGCTAGGGTTGAAGTGATGTTTGATCACCAGTAATAGATGTCTCCCACCTTCATTCTCGGGCTCATGAGCTTCACCCAGCTCCATTATTCTTCTGAGATCAGAATCTGGAAGTTGTAATATCTCATCAACATTTGCATAGAGTGATCTTCTTTATTATGTTCTTCCCCTGAAGACTTCAAACCTTTGATCTTGAGTGTTGTAGGACCAGATGACGATTTCTGTTGAGTCTTCTGGTTTAGTAGCAGGTTTGTTTTTCTTCTTGGGAGGTTGTTGATGAGTAGGAGCTGGGTGGGAGGATTTGGACTTTGTGGGTGGAGAGGAGGGTGTCACACCACGACCGATGGCGGAATCATCGGGGCGGGACATGTAGACTGTTCATGAGCACAAGGTTGACTAAATTGTAATATATTAAACATCAATTTCATTTCAAATAATCCAAACACAACCAAATCCAAGAAAGAACATAATTGAAATACATAAAATCCTTTATTCAAATTAACTAAGTCCCAAAGCCTATGTGAAGCAAATCTTGATCAAATCACACATTAGTACCTGAAACATGAATAAAATAAGGTCAACTAAAAAGTTGGTGAGCATACACAGGTTTGTATATAGATAGCATATAGTTTGTAAATAAACAAATCCTTACATATCATGATAAAATAAGGCATTTATGGGGAGCAGCTATTGTGTAACCAAGTACAATCAAACCTTTGTAACTAGCATGCAAAATTGTGTTGTCGGTAACAATCACTCTACCTGGGTGGGTTTGTCAGACTCAATAGATCTATCATTGTTTACCGTCGGCTTGAATAGTTAATGATTGCACATAAATCGCACACAAAAGTTAGCACAACTAGCACTCGGGCATAAAGCTCAAATTGCACACATGAATGTAAAGGGGATTTGTATTTGTGTAGTCTGTGTAAATGTAAACAATAGTATTGTATAATGTTCATGTTCACCCCAAAAAGTGTAAAAGAGTAAAAGGGGCTATGTAAACTCACTTGATTTGAAGGCGTAGCTAACACGAGATACTAGATAGTAACGGGGTCCTCGTAATGCACAACGTTAACCTAGAGTGTAATATGTATTGAATCAATAGTGTGCACAATAGTCTATGTCTAAGTCTAAGGTTAAATTGGATGTGTGTATAAGGAATTTGAAGTTGTAGGTGTTAGTGGTTTGTACTTGAATGGTGTTGTATAAAATTTGAGTTTGGAATAACTAAATAATGAAATAATAAAATTATTATTTGTTTACTTAGTTATAAAAATAATGTAAGTATTAGGGGTGATTAAGTATAACCTAAACAAATAGTTTTTGTTTAAATGATAATTAAATAAATAATTGTAACCTTATTTATTTATTTATAAAATATGTAACTTAGTCATTTAGTTATAAAAATGTATTAAATGTTTTATATTGAATATAAATTTCTTTACATTATTTTCATAAAGATGTTTAAATAAATTGTGTAAATAATAATTAAGTGTAGGGTTTAACAATAAATATAGCTTAAATTTTGTAAGTTTTAAATAAATAATTTCTATTTATGTTAGAATAGAAATTTGATAACATTAATATAAATCTTTATAAAATCAATTCTTTGTTATTTAAAAATTGATTTGAAATACTTATTGTTTTTTTTTAAATATGGAAATGATTATTCTGCCAAGACTTTTCTCACACACACGACCGTGCTTGGGACAAGGCACGATCGTGCTAGAACCACGGGCGCGACCGTGTTGACCAATACATAGGATATAGCTAAGCTGTTCACTAGGCACGACCGTGTCTGGGCCAGGCATGACCGTGTCTAGGGTTCTGAGGCATGACCAAGTCTAGCCAAGGGGCATGACCGGGTCTGAGTGTGTGAGGCACGACCGCGCTGGTATTGGCGCCCGTGTCTCATGAAGCACGACCGCGCTAGAATACTAGCGCGACCGTGTCTGTTCCAAAACAGAAACGATTTGGCTAATTCTTATTTTGTTAATGTTGGAATTCATGGGGCTTTCATTTGTAGGGTTATTACGAGTCTATTGAAATATATTAATTGCATTTAAAACGTTTTCAAAGCGGGATTCGATTAAACCATTTAGAATGAACTCTCGATTCGGGGCCGTGTTAAATTGAATATTGTAAGCCCAAATTAGGTTAGGGCTTTTGATCTATAGGCTAAAACGAAGGTGTGAAAGGTTTCAATTACCCGGAAGGACGACGAATTGATAGTGTTCGGTAGAGAGGAGTTCCAGCGATGACGGGTTTGGTTTCCGGCGCCTTCTTCTGCAATTCCGACTGACTCAGTGTTTCCGGGAGCTTCAGAGAGGATTGATAGTATGTTGGCTTAGGAGAATCGTAATCAAAATGGTGAATTCGACGGTCTTGTGAGAGGATTGGATGGTTATGAGTTGGATCAACGAAATTTGGTTTATTTGTTGTAATAGTTATGATTAAAAGATTTGATTGGGTTCGTTAATGGTGAAAACGTGTAGAACGTTTATGAAATCAAACGTCTCTGTGATTAAAGGCTGCATTTACGTTTCAACTTATGAGAGGCGCGACCGTGCCCTGTGACACCCAGTAGTCCAGGTCAATACCCAAAGTCTTATTTACACATTCCTATTTTATATTTCTTGGAATATTATCTTTGACATAATATTGTCAGGAGTCTAGAAAAGGGACAAGTGTCATATTTAGTAATTTTTAAGAATTACTAGGAAATAAACGATAATAACCCGCATTGAACGTTCGTTGGTGATTAAAAGAATGTTATTCCAGAAAAGTCTAGAGATACGTTTGAATATAAAAACATAAATATAGGTGACTAAACTTTTATAAAAAGTTGACATATAAATGTTTGTTGTATGGCTCTAAGTTATGTTATGTGCATTCATGAATAATATAGTTATAGTAATAACTATGTCGGGTTAACTAGTAAACTATTGAGACTAGTCAAACCACACAAAAACTCATAAGTAATGAATCGTTTAAAAGTTTTACACCGGGTTTAGATCACGCGATCACCTAGGGGATTTATACCACCAAAGAACCCACCTATCTAGCCATTAATGGATTTGACAACACCCAACCCCCCACCCTATACCCCTCTGTGGGTGTAGCCACCCACGATCTCATTAAATGCTTGCATACATGTCTTGCATGCACACCCTCTTCCACTTGAAATGATTACATGCAATTCCCATCAACCTTAAGTGGTAATGATGAAGATGTGATCATCACTCAACTCCATCTCTCTTTCTCCATATAAAACACTTGCACCAACACCCCTTAACTCCCTCCTCCCTCCCTTGACTGATTCATTTCGGATTTCACCCAATTCCCCTCTCCAAAACCGAAAATGAAAACAATTCCCGTAACTCAGCTTCATGCCAGATTTTTGGTCAACTTCGGAAGGCCATATCTCTTTCGTTCCTTGGTCAAATCAGTCCATTCTTTTTCTAGAATGAAGATCTATGTTAACAGAGGAGAACCAAAGTGGAATAACTCGAATCCATAGATTATTCGACCTCCAAACACCCGACGCAAGAAGGCCGCTCAGTGTAGGTCGAATCTGGACACCTCTTTTCATTTTCCTCTTTTGAGGTACCTACACAACTCCAAATCTAGTAATTCTTTTTCACATCTCCTCTGGTTTTAATAAAATTGATTTTAGAAGAAAACCCCAAGTCATTTGGTCTTCTAAAACCATCTAAAAGTCTATTCGAAATACGCCTAAAAATATGAGTTTTTAAAAACAAAATAAAACATAAAAGTCTTGATGAGTTTTGGCTTTATTTCTTCATGAGTCATGTCTGAATACATATATTTATACACGTACATGTTCATACATAAAATACCAAAGTAGAAGGACCATGGACAAGACAAGGACACATCAAATATAAACTACATATATATAATCACATAAAATAACACTTGGATGATGGTGTTCTTCATAAACCCTTCATTCCATTCATGTGTTATGTTGAAAGATACATGTTCGTGAAGTTATATGATCATGTGTGACTTACCTGGCAAGACCCGAGGTAGTGTCCTATGATTCAAGAAGACATACGAACGATTATCATCAACATATGAACGTGAAAGGTGTTACTAAAAATAAATGTTTATGGATAAAATTTGTGATATATATGTGTTGGTGTATGGTTTTGGATAAATTATGGAAATGTTCTAAGAATTAAAGATTAGTATCCTAATACGAACATTTGATATATGTACATGGAACATATGAAGAGATTCGGTTAAAAAAAAAATAATCACATGACATCGTGGAACATAAGTGAATATATTTTAAGTTGCTACAAAAATAATATTTATTTTTGGTACACTTAATAAGTCACGAATAGGGAAACATATTATTTTCTCGGAAAATATGTAAGCATCTAGACTGGAATAATAATCACCAATGAGTCGTAAATAAAAACACTATTTTTACTAAACAAAGGCGTACTTAACGGGATTCGTTAAGTCGGATGAACAACTTACGTATAAGACGGGTAGTCTTAACACATTAGTAGCCTTGTGTGATTAGGGTAAGGATAGACAGGAACTCTTAGCGCACTGTTATTTGCTAGGATTTCATCAGACACAAGGTGAGTTCACGGCCCCCTTTTCGCTTTTTAATGTTTTGTAAACTGCGGGGGAGAAACATACTTACTTGTTATGTTTTGAGAACATGAAATACAATTACTTACACATTTGACAATATGAACATTCTGGTTTAACTCTTTGTGAGTTTTACTAACCCCTTTTTATTTTCTAAGTTTTTGAAATGTTTTGGGGTGGAAACATACTTGTAAAGAATTTTTGTATGTAAATGAATGAACTAATGATCAGACCGTATGTGTGTATTGAGGGAAAAATAAAGCGCTTAAAGTCCTCGGAATAAAAATTAGTAACCATTAACTATGGACTTAGCACGGGATTTTATGGATAGTACTATTGGGGGTGACGCCTCCGGTCATGATTAGTCGCGCTAATCAGGGGTCCAAATGGCCGAATGACCGCATATTGTCTTAACTCGCAGAAAGGCGAGGGGAGGCACAGAAAGTTGGGGTTTGGTTACGGTCTCGTATATTACATATTATTTTGTATTCCTTGCAAGTTTACAAATGGGGTTAATTGATCGGGTTAGTATTCGGATTCATTGGTAATACATACTAAGAGTTTTGATCGGTAAACGATCAGGTTTAAACAATGTATATGTTTTCAAAGGAAAACTACTTATTTTATGACGGTAAAGTCATAGACATGTTTTCAAAGGAAAACTACTTATTTTATGACGGTTAAGTCATGTATATGTTTTCAAAGGAAAACTACTTATTTTATGACGGTTAAGTCATGTATATGTTTTCAAAGGAAAACTACTTATTTTTTGACAGTAAAGTCATGGACATGTTTTCAAAGGAAAACTACTTATTTTATGATGGTTAAGTCATGTATATGTTTTCAAAGGAAAACTACTTATTTTATGACTGTTAAGTCATGTATATGTTTTCAAAGGAAAACTACTTATTTTATGACGGTAAAGTCATGGGCATGTTTTCAAAGGAAAACTACTTATTTTATGACGGTAAAGTCATGGGCATGTTTTCAAAGGAAAACTACTTATTTGATGACGGTTAAGTCATGTATATGTTTTCAAAGGAAAACTACTTATTTTATGACGGTTAAGTCATGGGCATGTTTTCAAAGGAAAACTACTTATTTTATGACGGTAAAGTCATGGGCATGTTTTCAAAGGAAAACTACTTATTTTATGACGGTTAAGTAGTGTCTAGTTTTTCGGGGAAAACTAGACACGGCTAAATTAACAAACTCTGTGAACTCACCAACCTTTATGTTGACACTTTCAAGTATGTTTCTCAGGTAACCTTTAGCCATGGAGCGGTTGGAATAGGCTAGCTTTGTTGGAACAATTCCTAGTAACCGGACGGGCATAGATTATCATGTCTCAGTCGACCATTGAACTAGAGGGACTTAGATCATTGTATTTATTTAGTTTTAGTAATCGTAAATGTAATTAAGTCTTAGAAATCACTATTACAGCTTCCGCTATCGTGTAATGAACCAATCGTTACAACCTGTATTTATTTATTAAGTAAATAAATTTGGGGGTGTGATAGATTGGTATCAGAGCAATGGTTTTAGCGAATTAGGTTTCCTTAGTGACACCTAGGCTCTAACCGGACTCATTTAGGGACCAATATTTCTAAGACTTGCATCACACTAAGAACACCCAAGACTTGAGTAGAGGAATTCCAACCGTTGCCGAACAACTTGTGTAGACTATTAGTGTATGGAGTTACACTAGGGTATCATTAGCTACACTAATACAATTAGATGGCACATATAATGAACACTTAAACACATACAACAATGTGGAAATAATAAACACTTACAACATGTTACTGTTCAGATTACAAGTCAAGAATAACGGGTACTCAGCATACTGCAACCTTAGAAGATCGAGTTACGAGCTGAGCTTGGGCGACGACGGCAGCAATCGTTAGTTACCGATCTTGGTATCACAACAGGCCGAACCTGTACCAGAATCTATACCTATACCTGCACCACAACTACTCCAGCCATGGAGGCAGCTATCTTTCTAACGTATTTGCGGTATAAATACTCTCCTTCATAAGTTGTCGGATCGGATGCCTAGACTTTCACCATGATATATGGTAGATAGAATTGCCCAGACAGAAGGGAATCCAAGGTGGATAAGCAGGACTAAATGGGAGAGAACTCCAAGGGTCAGGAGACCCAGACATACATCAGGATCATGTGGATCCATGCATATATACAGACTTGCAGCATGAGTTGCTCGACACTCATTTGAGGATCTCTGTCCAACACATAGTGCCTGACTTCCACCGTACACATTTTATTTTGAGAGACACTGGTGGTGCCTCTCTACAATTAACCTCATCCGGCAACAGTCATATTCGGCAGATTCATGAGTATTGGTACACATAATTAAGGGTAATCCGGTGGAACAATACACACTTCTACACAAGTGTGCAAACATGATCTAATGAACATTTCAAATCCTTTTGACTAAAAGCTTGGGATAGGAGAAATACTACAAGGATCATGCAAAGTAAATTATCATTGCGGGTGCACACGTAATTATTATTTGCAGTGCATGGGAAATTTAGTGAGTCTTGCTTTCTAAGCTAATGATCAACCCATGTTCTCAGTCACTTGATTAAGGATTGGATCTTAACAAATCAGACTTCTCAATTAGGTGCTCTTAAAGCAATCTCATAGTTTGGGAGGAACGAGAGAAATTCAAATTGAAATCAACCAATCTTTTGTGAAACCTGAACGGTGAAGGATTTTGCACATTCATTCTATGAGATTCTACTTGTCGAGATAGCTTTAATTTAAGCATTACCACAACCAACACTTACAATAGATGCATAATTATTGTGGGAGATTATAGCGTAATCTCAGGATTCATCACACCGTTCAGTCTCACAATTACTTGAAATTTATGTTAGGAGTGTTATGCCCTAACTTCGGTGATGGGGCAGAAAATTTGTTTTGTCGCATACACATAGCACCGATGGGGTATTGTGGAAGCTCGACATGAGACAAGTAGGTAATCTAAAATTTCAGAATATTGGTCAAACAGGGTTGCTCTCACAACCATTGACATTCAGTACACCTTCAAGACCGACTATCCTCTCGGTGATGAATAAGCCGTGATTTATTCACAAGCGAATGCCAAAGAAACCTAGGTGTGGACTAACGACTATTGTCGCACTAACCGAAAAATGACATACAAAACTTTTAAAGGGGTCCAAAATGCGGAATTTCGTGCTAATCTCATTAGTTCATGATATGCATAAGGGGCGTAAGCTCGAGCTGTTCACAACAGATCACTATTCACAACAGATCATTGTTCACAACAGACCACGGTCCACAAGGATTAGTGAAGGATAATTTTATGCCCTTTTGTACCCGCACTTCCCCAAAGATCATCTTGTTGAATGGATCCCAGATTTCAGCCTAGAGGAGAGGCGTGATCACATCTTTCGCTCCCATTTTTCTAGAACTAGGAAGCTCTAGATCATCTATTGTTAAGAAATGACCTCTTAACGCAGGCTTAGTAAGAGTATAAAATTTTCGATGTTTAACACTCATTACCTCAATTTTATCCTTATGCTAAGGATTTTAAGGCTATAACCTGTAAGAGTGGAATACGTAATGGTAAGTAACCAAAGTACCATTCAAACACTAAGGAGGTGTATACACACTGAATGACTTATAGTTGGCCATTGTAAAACTCATAAACCCTTTCTACCAACTTAATGGGTTGACAAACCCGTAGCCCATTTTGGGGAAAACACTAATTCTATGAAACCATTCTCACAGTCCCACTATTCATTCCTTCAGCTAGACGGAATATGAATATCCCAAACAAACATAGAACTTTTTATGGCACACATACTTCGAGGGTATGGCAGGCAAGTCATGAGCTTACATATCAGGATGTTACAACCCGAATGCTAGTCTGCAGCGGGAAGATAGTGCAATTAACGGGTAAAAGTGGTGATTAGACTCCACCTTCGCAAGTAAGAGCTCCTAAGGAACATCAAATCTTAGCTCCATGAAGGCACATGGAGAGGAAAATCCTAGAAAACATGAAACCTGAAATAAGAGAAAAGTCTTAGTCCGGGAAAAAGCTTTCGAAAAGCATAAGAGGGACAAACATAAATTTTCATTTCCGTACTGTGTCATTACTACCCAATATTCAACTTAAACCTGGACACCTTGTCAAGTAATTCTTTCCTAAGATCTATAGAGATCTGCTTTTGTGACAAAGTGTGTAGATGAATAGAGGGTATGTGTCAACATACGCTCAAGAGTTGCAGGCTCCATTCCTTTCGTTACCAGGAATGAGCATCACATAACCCTACCATATTGAGGGTAATCAAATAAAGGAGTTCTTGCACGTTTAATATCGTTAGTCGAAGAAGTATTCGCTTTGCTTTCAAATACCGACTACCAAGTAAATGGAATCAAACAATTGAAGCCTAAGTTGGATGATACATATAGAATTTGAGTATCGGGTATCGGTAGCCTATGTGGGAGGTTATGGATGAAGTCCATAAGCCCAAGTACTCCTTTCATCCAGAATCGAATAAAACGTATAAGGATCCCGAGGAACTCCATTATGTGGCAAAACATGAAAAGAGAAATTGCTATCTATGTTGGGAGATACCCGATAGTAAAAGCAGAATGTTAGGAATCACCTAAGTGAACACAACAACCGCAGTTTCCTCAATGGAAATGGGAGGAGAATTCCATAGATTTCATTACAAATCTACCCAGAACATCTAGCGGCTATGATACTATACGGGTAATCATCAGTCGTTTGACGAAATCCGCTCACTCCCTACCAATCAAGGAGACAGATAAAAGTAAGAAGCGTGCAATGCTAAATATTAAGGAAATTAAGGCTAGGCATGGTACGCAAGTTTCCATTTTCTCTAATAGGGACGGTCGATTCATGTCAAGAATCTGGCAGCCTGTACAAGAAGCCTTGGGCACACGCCTTGACATGAGCACTGCATATCATCCCCAGATGAACAGTTAAAGTAAAAGGACCATCCAAACTTTATAAGATGTGCTCCGTGCGTGTGTAATTGATTTCAGAGGAAATAGGGATACTCACCGCCGTTGGCTGAGTTTTCATATAATAACAACTACCATACCAGCATTAAAGCTGCTCCGTTGAGGCTTTGTAGGGTTGTAAGTGTCGCTCATCGCTATGTTGGGCGGAGGTTGGCGAAAAACATTTGACTGATCCTGAGACTGGCAAGGAAACCATTGACAAGATCCTCGAAATCAAAGATCGTCTGAAAGCCACTCAAGACAAACGAAAGAGAGTTCTGCTAGAAACAGACGAAAGCCATTAGAATTCCAAATTGGAGACCGCGCCTTGTTAAAGGTCTCACTAAACATAACCATAAATACATCAGATCGTTTGATATATGGGCTAGGGTTGGCCCAGCAACCTTCAAGCTTACGTTGTCATGGGGAACTAAGCAATATACACGATGTATTTCATGTGCCAAATCTCAAGAAGTGTTTATTAGAAGAAACGTTAATCATACCGTCTGGTGAGATTCACATAGGTGACAAATCACACCCTGTTCAGGAACCTATTGAAATCACTGGCTAAAAAGTCCAGGGGACAGGGCGTAACTGTATTGAATTGGTTAAGGTATGTTAGAACTTGGAGCGTGACCCGGAATATACATGGGGACACGAAGATCAAATGAAAACCAAGTACCAGTCCTTGTTCACAAATACACCAATTCAAGGTAACATCAAATGAATTTCGGGACGAAATTCTTTTTAACATGGGGAGAATGTGACACCTAGTACTCCAGGTCAATACCCATAGTCTTATTTACACATTCCTATTTTATATTTCTTGGAATATTATCTTTGACATAATATTGTCAGGAGTCTAGCAAAGGGACAAGTGTCATATTTAGTAATTTTTAAGAATTACTAGGAAATAAACGATAATAACCCGCATTGAACGTTCGTTGGTGATTAAAAAATGTTATTCCAGAAAAGTCTAGAGATACGTTTGAATATAAAAACATAAATATAGGTGACTAAACTTTTATAAAAAGTTGACATATAAATGTTTGTTGTTTGGCTCTAAGTTATGTTATGTGCATTCATGAATAATATAGTTATAGTAATAACTATGTCGGGTTAACTAGTAAACTATTGAGACTAGTCAAACCACACAAAAACTCATAAGTAATGAATCGTTTAAAAGTTTTACACCGGGTTTAGATCACGCGATCACCTAGGGGATTTATACCACCAAAGAACCCACCTATCTAGCCATTAATGGATTTGACAACACCCAACCCCCCACCCTATACCCCTCTCGGCCGAAATGTGGGTGTAGCCACCCACGATCTCATTAAATGCTTGCATACATGTCTTGCATGTACACCCTCTTCCACTTGAAATGATTACATGCAATTCCCATCAACCATAAGTGGTAATGATGAAGATGTGATCATCACTCAACTCCATCTCTCTTTCTCCATATAAAACACTTGCACCAACACCCCTTAACTCCCTCCTCCCTCCCTTGACTGATTCATTTCGGATTTCACCCAATTCCCCTCTCCAAAACCGAAAATGCAAACAATTCCCGTAACTCAGCTTCATGCCAGATTTTTGGTCAACTTCAGAAGGCCATATCTCTTTCGTTCCTGTCAAATCTGTCCATTCTTTTTCTATAATGAAGCTCTATTTTAACAGAGGAGAACCAAAGTGGAATAACTCGAATCCATAGAGTATTCGACCTCCAAACACCCGACGCAAAAAGGCCGCTCAGTGCAGGTCGAATCTGGACACCTCTTTTCATTTTCCTCTTTTGAGGTACCTACACAACTCCAAATCTAGTAATTCTTTTTCACATCTCCTCTGGTTTCAATAAACTTGATTTTAGAAGAAAACCCCAAGTCATTTGGTCTTCTAAAACCATCTAAAAGTCTATTCGAAATAAACCTAAAAATCTGAGTTTTTAAAAACAAAATAAAACATAAAAGTCTTGATGAGTTTTGGCTTTATTTCTTCATGAGTCATGTCTGAATACATATATTTATACACGTACATGTTCATACATAAAATACCAAACTAGAAGGACCATGGACAAGACAAGGACACATCAAATATAAACTACATATATATAATCACATAAAATAACACTTGGATGATGGTGTTCTTCATAAACCCTTCATTCCATTCATGTGTTATATTGAAAGATACATGTTCGTGAAGTTATATGATCATGTGTGACTTACCTGGCAAGACCCGAGGTAGTGTCCTATGATTCAAGAAGACATACGAACGATTATCATCAACATATGAACGTGAAAGGTGTTACTAAAAATATATGTTTATGGATAAAATTTGTGATATATATGTGTTGGTGTATGGTTTTGGTTAAATTATGGAAATGTTCTAATAATTAAATATTAGTATCCTAATATGAACATTTGATATATGTACATGGAACATATGAAGAGATTCGGTTAAAAAATAAATAAATAATCACATGACATCGTGGAACATAAGTGAATATATTTTAAGTTGCTACAAAAATAATATTTATTTTTGGTACACTTAATAAGTCACCAATAGGGAAACATATTATTTTCTCGGAAAATATGTAAGCATCTAGACTGGAATAATAATCACCAGTGAGTCGTAAATAAAAACACTATTTTTACTAAACAAAGGCGTACTTAACGGGATTCGTTAAGTCGGATGAACAACTTACGTATAAGACGGGTAGTCTTAACACATTAGTAGCCTTGTGTGATTAGGGTAAGGATAGACAGGAACTCTTAGCGCACTGTTATTTGCTAGGATTTCATCGGACACAAGGTGAGTTCACGGCCCCCTTTTCGCTTTTTAATGTTTTGTAAACTGCGGGGGAGAAACATACTTACTTGTTATGTTTTGAGAACATGAAATACAATTACTTACACATTTGACAATATGAACATTCTGGTTTAACTCTTTGTGAGTTTTACTAACTCCTTTTTATTTTCTAAGTTTTTGAAATGTTTTGGGGTGGAAACATACTTGTAAAGAATTTTTGTATGTAAATGAATGAACTAATGATCAGACCGTATGTGTGTATTGAGGGAAAAATAAAGCGCTTAAAGTCCTCGGAATAAAAATTAGTAACCATTAACTATGGACTTAGCACGGGATTTTATGGATAGTACTATTGGGGGTGACGCCTCCGGTCATGATTAGTCGCGCTAATCAGGGGTCCAAATGGCCGAATGACCGCATATTGTCTTAACTCGCAGAAAGGCGAGGGGAGGCACAGAAAGTTGGGGTTTGGTTACGGTCTCGTACATTACATATTATTTTGTATTCCTTGCAAGTTTACAAATGGGGTTAATTTATCGGGTTAGTATTCGGACTCATTGGTAATACATACTAAGAGTTTTGATCGGTAAACGATCAGGTTTAAACAATGTATATGTTTTCAAAGGAAAACTACTTATTTTATGACGGTAAAGTCATAGACATGTTTTCAAAAGAAAACTACTTATTTTATGACGGTTAAGTCATGTATATGTTTTCAAAGGAAAACTACTTATTTTATGACGGTTAAGTCATGTAGATGTTTTCAAAGTAAAACTACTTATTTTTTGACGGTAAAGTCATCGACATGTTTTCAAAGGAAAACTACTTATTTTATGACGGTTAATTAATGTATATGTTTTCAAAGGAAAACTATTAAGTCATGTATATGTTTTCAAAGGAAAACTACTTATTTTATGACGGTAAAGTCATGGGCATGTTTTCAAAGGAAAACTACTTGTTTTATGACGGTAAAGTCAAGGGCATGTTTTCAAAGGAAAACTACTTATTTGATGACGGTTAAGTCATGTATATGTTTTCAAAGGAAAACTACTTATTTTATGACGGTTAAGTCATGGGCATGTTTTCAAAGGAAAACTACTTATTTTATGATAGTAAAGTCATGGGCATGTTTTCAAAGGAAAACTACTTATTTTATGACGGTAAAGTCATGGGCATGTTTTCAAAGGAAAACTACTTATTTTATGACGGTTAAGTCGTGTCTAGTTTTTCGGGGAAAACTAACTGTACTAAATTAACAAACTCTGTGAACTCACCAACCTTTATGTTGAGACTTTCAAGTATGTTTCTCAGGTAACCTTTAGCCATGGAGCGGTTGGAATAGGCTAGCTATGTTGGAACAATTCCTAGTAACCGGACGGGCATAGATTATCAAGTCTCAAGTCGACCATTGAACTAGAAGGACTTAGATCATTGTATTTATTTAGTTTTAGTAATCGTATATGTAATCAAGTCTTAGAAATCACTATTACAGCTTCCGCTATCGTGTAATGAACCAATCGTTACAACCTGTATTTATTTATTAAGTAAATAAATTTGGGGGTGTGATATGCCCATATGAGGCGCGACCGTGCCAAGGCACCGGGCGCGACCGTTCCAAAGCAAGGCGCGCGACCTTGCCATAGCACTTGGCGCGACCGTGCCAGAACGAGGCGTGACTGTGCCTATTAGGGTTTCTGTTTATTTATTTATAAATTCAATCCTTGTAATTTTTCAGTATTTGCAGATTTGTATAAATATGAACTTATGTAGAGTTTAATAGGATGTATTCGTGTAAAATTTGTGGATTTGCATTGAAACATAGTATTTAATTTTTGGTACGAATAGAACAAGTCAGTGTACTAAATTTGAATTTGAAACATGTCACATTGAATTGAAATACAGATAACAAAAATCAGAAATGTTACAGTATCCCCATGTTGAGAGAATTTCGTCCCGAAATTTAGCTAGTGGAAGTGACGGCATCATTGAAGAGATGGGGGTACTTGAGATTCATTTGGTCCTCTCGTTCCCAAGTAAACTCTGGACCACGTTTAGATTCCCAACGAACTTTAACAATAGGAATACGGCTTCGCTTGAGCTGTTTGATCTCAAGATCCATGATTTCTACCGGTCTCTCAACGAAGTGCATCGTTTCGTCAATGTGCACGTCGTCAAGAGGTATGTGATGATTTTCATCAGCAAGGCATTTCTTCAGATTACACACATGAAATGTAGGGTGCACATTGCCAAGTGATGGAGGTAACTCGAGTTTGTAAGCCACTTTCCCAATCCTTTCAAGGATCTTGAATTGACCCACATAGCGAGGTGCTAATTTGCCTTTCTTTCCAAAACGGATCACGCCCTTCCACGGAGACACCTTTAGAAGAACAAGGTCACCGACTTGGAATTCCAAGGGTTTTCATCGTTTGTCGGCATAACTCTTTTGCCGACTTCTAGCTACTCGGATGTTGTCACGGATTCGGATAATTTTGTCGGATGTTTCTTGAATTAGCTCGGGACCGGTGATTTGTGCTTCACCAATATCGTTCCAACAGATAGGAGAACGAAACTTGCGACCATAGAGAGCTTCAAATGGAGCCATGTTGATACTCATGTGGTAGCTATTATTGTAGGAGAACTCGATTAGGGATAGATGTGAATCCCAATTGCCACCAAAATCAATTACACAAGTTCTAAGCATATCCTCAAGAGTTTGGATCGTTCGCTCGGTCTGACCATCAGTTTGGGGATGGTAGGCCGTGCTCAAATCCAATCGTGTACCAAGAGCAGTTTGGAGAGATTGCCAAAAGCGAGAGGTGAACCGAGCATCCCTATCGGAGATTATGTTTAAGGGAACACCATGCCGGCTCATAATTTCATCAATGTAAATTCGGGCTAGTTTCTCAACCCGATAGTCTTCACGGATAGGCAAGAAATGAGCAGATTTGGTGAGACGATCAATGATCACCCAAATGCTATCATAACCACTTGAGGTGCGAGGAAGTTTGGTAATGAAATCCATAGCTAAGTTCTCCCATTTCCACACGGGAATTTCTGGTTGTTCAAGCAAACCGGAAGGACGTTGGTGTTCGGCTTTGACTTTGGAGCAAGTTAGACATTTGGCAACACAGAGATCAATGTCTTTCTTCATACCGGGCCACCAATATTGTTGGCGAAGATCTTGGTACATTTTATCCGCACCAGGATGAATAGAATAACGAGTCTTGTGAGCCTCGTTCATGAGAAATGTACGAAGATCATCGCGATCGGGAACCCAAATACGGTTTAAGTAATAAAGTAAGCCATGGGGTTTTGATTCAAGTTGAAGTTCAACACCACACGACATTTCCTCGTACATGTTACCCTCGGTGACTGAGACATGTTGAGCTTCTAAGATGCGATTTTGAATGTCGGTTTGAATTCGGACACATTGAAGCATGACATGGTCCTTTCGACTCAAAGCGTCGGCTACAACATTCAGTTTGCCGGGATGGTAACGAATCTCGCAGTCTTAGTCGTTAAGGAGTTCAACCCAACGTCGTTGCCTCATATTGAGTTCTTTTTGGTTGAAAATGCGTTGAAGACTTTTGTGGTCGGTGAACACCACACATTTTGTGCCATTGAGATAATGTCTCCAAATCTTCAATGCGAATACGACCGCACCCAACTCGAGATCGTGCGTCGTATAATTCTTCTCATGAATCTTGAGTTGTCTTGATGCGTAGGCGATTACTTTGCCTCGTTGCATGAGGACACAACCGAGACCTTGGTTGGAAGCATCACAGTAGACAACTAGATTATCATTCCCATCAGGGAGAGTCAAGATAGGAGCATTGCATAACTTTTGCTTGAGAGTTTGGAACGCTTCTTCTTGTTTTGGTCCCCATTCATAAGTTTTACCCTTGTGGGTCAAAGCGGGAAGAGGGACAGCAATCTTAGAGAAATTTGAGATGAAGCGACGATAATATCCCGCAAGACCAAGAAATGAACGAACTTTGGTAGGGGTCTTCGGGGCATTCCAATTCTTAACCGCTTCGATCTTAGCAGGGTCAACATGAATTCCCTTGTCGTTGACGATATGACCAAGAAATTGAACTTCTTTTAGCCAAAATTCACATTTGTAGAATTTGGCATATAGTTGTTCCTTCCTCAAGAGATCCAAAACCAGTCTAAGATGTTGCTCATGGTCGGCTTTAGTCTTGGAGTAGATTAAGATATCGTCAATGAAGACGATCACAAATTTATCAAGGTACGGTTTGCACACGCGATTCATAAGGTCCATGAAAACCGCGGGGACGTTGGTTAGTCCAAAAGGCATGACCATGAACTCGTAGTGTCCATACCTTGTTCGGAAGGCAGTCTTTGGAATATCCTCCTCTTGTACACGGAGTTGGTGATAACCAGATCGAAGATCAATCTTCGAGAAGCAAGTAGAACCTTGAAGTTGATCAAAGAGGTCATCAATTCTAGGCATGATGGTAAGCTTGTTGAGTTCGCGGTAGTCAATCCATCTTTCTTTTTGACGAACAAGACGGGTGCACCCCACGGTGAATGATTTGGACGAATGAATCCCTTGTCATAGAGCTCTTGGAGTTGACTTGCAAGTTCTTGCATTTCAGAAGGTGTAAGACGGTAAGGAGCTCTAGCCACGGGGTTAGCTCCGGACACAAGATCAATGCGAAATTCTACTTGTCGAACGGGTGGAAGACCGGATAGATCTTCGGGAAATACTTCGGGAAAATCCTGAATGATGGGAATGTCTTGGATACTCTTCTCTTTGACATCCTTTTGAACAATATGAGCTAAGAAGGCCATGTACTTCTTTCATAAGTACTTTTGGGCGGTAGTGCATGACATTAACTTTAGTCCCTTGCAAGGTTTTCACCAAAGACTCTTAACGTTTCTCCCGATGGTAGAGGTATTCGGATGCACTTCTCGAAACAGATGACTTCGGCATGATGATTTGATAGCCAATCCATGCCTATGATGATATCAAAACTTCCTAGTGGCATTGGTACAAGATTGATTAGGAATGTATGTTCATTAAGTTCTAGAGAGCAGTCATAGATACCAGACTCAATTGTAAGCGAATCACCATTTGCTATTTCGACAGTGAAAGTTTTCTCTAATTAGGATCATGTCTTTGAAAGTAAGGGTTCAAAGTTAGGTGACACAAAACTTTTATCGGCACCGGTATCAAATAAAATGGAGGCATACTGACTATTAACAAGGAACGTACCATTGACCACATCATTGTTGGCTTGAGCTTCATTGGCGTTTATATTGAAAGCACGCCCACGAGCTCCGCCTTGTCTAGCATTGTTCAACCTTGGGCACTGATCACGGAAGTGATTTGGGTCACCACATTCAAAACATGCACGCCCATTTGCTATAGCAGGAACACCTTGATTAGCCACTTGTTGATTGGTTCGGGTTGGTGTGTTGACTTGGCCCGCAAGAGCTTTGGCCCTACACACATTGACCGTATGGCCATATTTCCCACAATAAGTGCAAAGGCGACATGGGATGTTTTGAGGATGATGATAGTTGCATGTGGCACAGAGTGGGTAGATCCCAACATATGGCTTTTTGGCTGGTGCTTGAACCATAGGAGCAACTTAGTTAACAGGCATAGTAGGAGTGACCATAGCATAGTTTCTAGCCTTTCTTTTCTTATTATGTCGGGAGGGTTCAGTTGTGGCTTCTTTGTTGTGGGTGGAAGAAGTTGCAGTGTCGGAGACTTTCTTTGTGCCCTTTTTAGTAAGAGTCCCCGCCTTCACATGGTTATTGGTTAAGGTCGCGGATAAACGGATAGCATCTTCAAGTGTTGCGGGATTTCTCCCTATGACAGTATCTTGAATTTTCCTAGGTAATCCACCAATATATTTTTCAATGCAGCGGGATAAAGGTGTGACCATGTGAGGCACGAGGAGACTCGACTCATGGAACCGAGTTGTATATGCCAAGTTTTCACCACTATCTTGGTCAAGATCCCAAAATTCGGCTTTGAGTTTCTTTACCTCATTTCGAGGACAGAATTCCTCAGTCATTAGCCTTTTAACCTCATCCCAAGGTAAGGGCATTGCTACATCCACACCCCTATTCCTCTTTTCCCCATTCCACCACGTGAGTGCCCGTTTTTGTAAGACACTTATGGCATGACGAACACGAAGGTTATCGGGGCAGTCACTATTGAGAAAGGTATTCTCAATACTTTCGAACCATTGAAGAAGTCCCGTTGCTCCTTCAGTACCATAAAACTTGAGGGGATTACATGAGTTGAAATGCTTGAAGGTGCATTGAGATGGGTTGGCACCACCATTTCCACCATTACCACCATTTGCCCCATGGTTACCATTGGTGGCACCATTAGCTTGAGTGAGTTGAGTTACGAGTTGTGCAAGGATGGTAGCGATGTCGGTGTTGGTGTTGGCCACGGGAGCACGACGGGGAGGCATTCTATAGATTTTCACAAGACACGAAAAGATGTAAGAACTTATGAATGTCGTTTGGGTTTAAAAAAATAAGATAACAAATAAAATAGTAATTTATAGTTGGGATTGTACTCAAATAGTGATATAATCACTTGAATACCATGACACATTAAGTTTAATTAAACTCATATAATTTTCAAGGAGACGTGCTTTAGCCTATAAGTAAACACTCATCCCGGGAATTCCCAGGAAAGCATACGGGTCCCTCGGTTGATTGGGATTTATGCGAAATGCTTTCCTAGACAGAAAACCCAGAATACAGGTGTCACCCTTCCAGATTGCATGTGTCCTCAAATAATTAACAAAGTTTAAAAACCTTAACGAGGGTATAAAAAGATTTTTATAGTTTTAGATCCATGAAGTTTCCACATGCTAAGAAGATGTTGATAGAGAAGTAGATAAGAATATTATGAGGTTTTAGGGTATATGTAGGGATATTGTTTATTTAATTTATTATTGAAGTATACTCGAATAAGTCATGAATTTCTAATAAGTAAGGTATCAAAAACGAAATAATAACTAATCATAGTAAGCATGTAATACATAGCATGTAACACATAACATGTAGCACATAATCATATAAACATGAAGTATGGCATAAGTGGGTGTCCTAAAGTTATAGTCTAGGTCAAGACTGTCTAATAACCTAGTTCCCTATAACCAAGGCTCTGATACCAATCTGTCACACCCCGACCGATGGCGGAATCATCGGGGCGGGACATGTAGACTGTTCATGAGCACAAGGTTGACTAAATTGTAATATATTAAACATCAATTTCATTTTAAATAATCCAAACACAACCAAATCCAAGAAAGAACATAATTGAAATACATAAAATCCTTTATTCAAATTAACTAAGTCCCAAAGCCTATGTGAAGCAAATCTTGATCAAATCACACATTAGTACCTGAAACATGAATAAAATAAGGTCAACTAAAAAGTTGATGAGCATACACAGGTTTGTATATAGATAGCATATAGTTTGTAAATAAACAAATCCTTACATATCATGATAAAATAAGGCATTTATGGGGAGCAGCTATTGTGTAACCAAGTACAATCAAACATTTGTAACTAGCATGCAAAATTGTGTTGTCGGTAACAATCACCCTACCTAGGTGGGTTTGTCAGACTCAATAGATCTATCATTATTTACCGTCGGCTTGAATAGTTAATGATTGCACATAAATCGCACACAAAAGTTAGCACAACTAGCACTCGGGCATAAAGCTCAAATTGCACACATGAATGTAAAGGGGATTTGTATTTGTGTAGTCTGTGTAAATGTAAACAATAGTATTGTATAATGTTCTTGTTCCACCCCGAAAAGTGTAAAAGAGTAAAAGGGGCTATGTAAACTCACTTGATTTGAAGGCGTAGCTAACACGAGATACTAGATAGTAACGGGGTCCTCGTAATGCACAACGTTAACCTAGAGTGTAATATGTATTGAATCAATAGTGTGCACAATAGTCTATGTCTAAGTCTAAGGTTAAATTGGATGTGTGTATAAGGAATTTGAAGTTGTAGGTGTTAGTGGTTTGTACTTGAATGGTGTTGTATAAAATTTGAGTTTGGAATAACTAAATAATGAAATAATAAAATTATTATTTGTTTACTTAGTTATAAAAATAATGTAAGTATTAGGGGTGATTAAGTATAACCTAAACAAATAGTTTTTGTTTAAATGATAATTAAATAAATAATTGTAACCTTATTTATTTATTTATAAAATATGTAACTTAGTCATTTAGTTATAAAAATGTATTAAATGTTTTATATTGAATATAAATTTCTTTACATTATTTTCATAAAGATGTTTAAATAAATTGTGTAAATAATAATTAAGTGTAGGGTTTAACAATAAATATAGCTTAAATTTTGTAAGTTTTAAATAAATAATTTCTATTTATGTTAGAATAGAAATTTGATAACATTAATATAAATCTTTATAAAATCAATTCTTTGTTATTTAAAAATTGATTTGAAATACTTATTGTTTTTTTTTTAAATATGGAAATGATTATTCTGCCAAGACTTTTCTCACACACACGGCCGTGCTTGGGACAAGGCACGATCGTGCTAGAACCACGGGCGCGACCGTGTTAACCAATACATAGGATATAGCTAAGCTGTTCACTAGGCACGACCGTGTCTGGGCCAGGCACGACCATGTCTAGGGTTCTGAGGCACGACCAAGTCTAGCCAAAGGGCATGACCGGGTCTGAGTGTGTGAGGCACGACCGCGCTGGTATTGGCGCGCTCGTGTCTCATGAAGCACGATCGCGCTAGAATACTAGCGCGACCGTGTCTGTTCCAAAACAGAAACGATTTCGTTAATTCTTATATTGTTAATGTTGGAATTCATGGGGCTTTCATTTGTAGGGTTATTACGAGTCTATTGAAATAAATTAATTGTATTTAAAATGTGTTGAAAGCGGGGTTCGATTAAACCATTTTAGAATGAACTCTCGATTCGGGGCCGTGTTAAATTGAATATTGTAAGCCCAAATTAGGTTAGGGCTTTTGATCTATAGGCTAAAACGAATGTGTGAAAGGTTTCAATTACCCCGGAAGGACGACGAATTGATAGTGTTCGGTAGAGAGGAGTTCCAGCGACGACGGGTTTGGTTTCCGGCGCCTTCTTCTGCAATTCCGACTGACTCAGTGTTTCCGGGAGCTTCAGAGAGGATTGATAGTATGTTGGCTTCGGAGAATCATAATCAAAATGGTGAATTCGACGGTCTTGTGAGAGGATTGGATGGTTATGAGTTGGATCGACGAAATTTGGTTTATTTGTTGTAATTGTTATGATTAAAAGATTTGATTGGGTTCGTTAATGGTGAAAACGTGTAGAACAGTTATGAAATCAAACGTCTCTGTGATTAAAGGCTGCATTTATGTTTCAACTGATGAGAGGCGCGACCGTGCCAAGGCACCGGGCGCGACCGTTCCAAAGCAAGGCGCGCGACCGTGCCTATTAGGGTTTCTGTTTATTTATTTATAAATTCAATCCTTGTAATTTTTCAGTATTTGCAGATTTGTATAAATATGAACTTATGTAGAGTTTAATAGGATGTATTCGTGTAAAATTTGTGGATTTGCATTGAAACAAAGGAGTTAATTTTTGGTACGATTAGAACAAGTCAGTGTACTAAATTTGAATTTGAAACGTGTCACATTGAATTGAAACACAGATAACAAAAATCAGAAATGTTACAGAGGGAGGTCTAGGATGGAGAGTGGAAGGTTGTTGGATAGAGGAAGTGGTGGATGAGGGAGAAGGCTTGGGTTTCTTTGGTTTCTTTTCTTCTTCTTGATTGATTACCCTCTTCTTTGAGCCTTTCTTCCCCAGTCTTTCTTCCTCTTCCTTTTTGACTCTAAGGTAAAGGGCTTGCAGGTTCATGAAATTCATGGAACCCAGCCTTTTTCCACTCTCTCCTCTAGCCTTTAGGAAGTCAATCATGACCTTCCTTTCTTCATGAGATCTTCTGTTAAAGGCAATGGTCTTCTTGGATTTTTGTTTGGCTTTTTCTTCTTCTTCTTCTTCAGCCCTTTTCTTGTTTGCCAATTGACCCTGTTGACCCATGAAGGCTCTTTAGATTTCTTTATTTGATAGTTTCTCAAGGTAGTCTGCATCCTCACCTTGAGAAAACAGAGCCTTTATCCACTCCTCTCTCATTTCTTTGGCTAGTTCAGAATCAGTTATTCTAAACTTGGCCTCTTCCTTCTTCTTTTCTCTTTCTTCTTCTTCTTCTCTATTAAATTGTTCCTGTAGTTGAAGAACAAGAGCTTCATCTTCTTGAATTTGATAGACTGCAGGAATTTTGACTTTCAGATCATCCAGCTGTTTGGCATACAGCTGGATCTGTTGTTCTCTGAGGAGAATGGCTGTTTTTCTGTCTTGGGCTTTTCGTAATTCAGCCATCTCCTCTTCTTCTCTTCTTCTTCTTCTTCTTCTTTTTCTTTCCTATTTTTCTTTCTTCTCCTTCATTATCCTCTCTTCATCTTCTTTAGTCATGAGTCCCTTCTCTTTGTCTTTGCTGGATGCCTCTGCTTCAGCTTCATTGACCACAACAGCAGATGTAGTAGATGTTGTTGGGATCTCAGCTTCAGCTTCATTGGCAGTTTGGGGAACGGACAAGGGAAGGACACTTTCTTCATCTTCTTCCCATTCCATACTTGTCACTTCTTTCCAACAATCCTTCACCTTTTCCTGTTCTCTTCTCTTGGATTCTTCTTCTGTGTTCATTTTGACTGTTGGTGAAGAAAGGAAGGATAGATCTGAGTCAGAGTCATTCATTGCAGGAGATTCCTCCTTATAAAGAGAAGCCTTGATGAGTTTGATCATTTCTTGACTTTCAAAGGAGTTGATGTTGCAGATGAGTGATCTGCGCTCAAAAACCTTGTGTAGGAAGTCTGAAGGTAGGAGTAAGATCTCTTTGATGTTGATTGAGAGAGAAGATCCATTGCTTAAGAAGAAGGTGAAATCAGAGGACTCAGTGCTCACCCATCCTAGCACTTCCAAGTCCCTGACCATGATGTTGTACAGGAATCTTTGCCAGCAGATAATTTCTTCTTCAGTTAAAGCACTGCTCCTGATTAAGTCAAGTCTTCTTGGAGCCAGTATTTGTTCTGCTGTTGATGAAGATTCAGGATAAGCCACCCTATTTGCTTCTTTTAGTAGTCTTTCAAACCAGGGCATATTATCCTCCATTAAGTCATAGAACCTGCTGATTGCAAGTTCTGCTGAGAGGTCTGATGAAGTGTTGGTGCATCTTGTCAGATACAGATTAAGAACCTGGAGGGCATTAAGAGTATTCCAGTTTAGCTCTTCTACTCCACTAAACTCCCATCCAATCTAGAATCTCTCAGCTATGCCATCATACCCCCAAGCTAGAATGGAGTCGAATTCTAGCTTGTTTGAAGTTAGTGAGAATTGGGGAGTAGATGTTTGACTTATTATGGCTGCAGCTTCAGGAAGTATGCTGAATGATGGAGGTGTGCCTTCATGGAGAGTTTCATCTTGCAGCACCTCATCAACAGCTCGGACAACTAACTTCCAATCCTCAGTGATATCTTCCTCTTTATCTATTGAGTCTGGCAAGTCATGGATTTGAACAAAAGCATGTTTGTATAGCGAACATTGAAACAAAGTCTGCTCTTTTATCCATTCTTCTAAGCCGTCCGCATCATCTTCCTTGGTGATTACCTCCCCCTTTTTGGTTGCATTAGTGCATAAAGAGTTATCTGTTTCAGTGCCCACTGATATAAGGGAGGGAGAAGTTACTGGAGGGCATTGATGGGCTTCATGCATAGAGACTTGGTGTCTTAGTTTGGACACTTCAGCCTCTAGCATAGCTACCTTGGCCGGCAATTCCATGTTATGAAGTTTCAGTCTGTCCTCATCCACAGTTGTGGAATCCTTGGAGCTAGATGTGGTCTTAGGCCTAGCCTTTGCATCCCCATCACCCTAGTTTTCTTGGCGCCTGGGATTCCTCTCAGTGAAGAGTGTTTCAAAGGAAACATCTTCACTGTGAGTTGCCATGGTTAGGGTCTTAGCTATGTTGTCACTGTCCTCCTGGGCAGTTAATGTACCAGGAGTAGTGACAGCCCTTTCCACATTCACTCTTTTAGTACCACTAGAGTGAACCTTCTTGGGTGATGAACTTGGGTTAGGTGCACCGGCAGCCAAGTCAATCAGTACCTCCGAGATAATGGTAGTTGGAGAAGGTATATCATCTTGACTACGTGCCTCTGCACTTAAGTTCAGAGAAGAGAAATAATGATATGGCTCAGCGGGTAGTTCTATGGATCCGGGATGTGATCCTTATCCTAATAGAGAAACTTCAAAGGAAGTCTCTCTAATGGTATGGCTATCCCTTTTGATATTCTCATCAGAATGTTGGGATTCTGTATGATGGCTTTTAGGTTGGGATTAGGACTGTTAGACAAGAAGAGAATGAGTCTTCTTGCTCCTTTTTCTAGTGTATGTCATTGCAACCGGGGCCCTTTGTTCCAGTTGAACGATAACATCCAAAATAGGTGTAAGTGATTTTTGTACCTGTGCATCCTTAGTAGTTTGCACAGGGGTTCGAGCAATGGAAGCAGCTTGTTGTTCAGGATGTGAGGTGGAAGGTGTGGAATCAGTATCAGTTGGGATTGCTGAACTGTTACCCTGGGTACTTTGTATGTTCACCATTGTAGATAACAATGGAACATTGACCCCTGAGAACTTTTTGGAAACAGTTCCCATACTTTGAAAAATATTATTTTTATGACCCAGCGTGATGTAGATTCTTGCAGGTTTTGAGAGATCTTTTAGTTACTGGTTGAAAACCTCCTGCAAGAATCTGGGGTACATAAAAAATTGTTGCTTTGCACCCTCTTGAAGGTTATATCTCAAACCCTCAAATATGAGGTGTGCAAAGTTGAAACATTGGCAAGTAATCATACCGTGAACAGCAGAGACAAGTGTAGAGCTCACTTGATGCCATCCACTTCTCTTTTGAGATATGCATTGTAGACGAGTGTGGCAGAGATACTTCCATGGAGGGCCCATCAGTGCCTTCTTGATTGTGTACTCATTTTGATTTCCAGTGTACCCTATGGATACAAAGGTCCTCATGTATTCTTCCTTTGAGTATGAGATGGCTGCCCCGTCATCTTGAAGCTGAAGATGTTTTCGGAGAGTAGCTTCGGAGATGATGTCCTTGCCGTCTACCTTGCCTTTTATTTGGGGAATCCCCTGTTCGGTAGAGTAGACGACGGTGTTCCAAAAATCCTCCATATGAGGAATACAAATGGTAGGGTTGACTGTTAGTACAAAATGTATCGTTGATCGGTACACAAAATCAATCATATCATCGAATCCCTAAGACTTCTTTCCTTTGGTTAAGTATGCCGTGAGGTTGTGATATGAGGAGAACTTATCATCAGGATTGTTTATTTCTACCATTTTTGTTGGTTTGGAGGGAAAGGGAAAGATTTTGAAGGGTGGTTAAGAATGGAAGGCTTTGAATGTTGTGGGGGATTGAGGGAAAGTGATGGGAGTTAGGGCGAAATTGAATGTGAAGGGGTGGTGAAGAGATTTGATTTGTTCTTATAACGGAAGAGGAGGGAAAAGCAAAGTGACTTGTACAGTACAACCTCATTCACTTTTTACTGTTACAGCTGTAATACACTATAGCAGTCATGGTAAAGACTGAAAGGAATTTTTACAGCGGGTAAAAGTTAATTTAGACTTATTTTTACCCATCAGCAGCAAACTTGGTTACGGCGGATGATTAAGCCTATCCGCTGCAAGCTTGGTTGCAGCGGATAGTTAAGTCTGTCAGCAGCAAACTCTATTGCTGCTGACGGATGCAATGATCCGCAGCAAGGGAGTTGTTGTTGACTGCCTTGAAGCTATCCGCAGGAAACTTGTTCCTGCTGATAACTTAAAGCAGTCAGTGGCAACATCTTTGCTGCTGATTATTAAACCTGTCAGCAGCAAAAATGGATTCTGTTGACTTGTAACTTTTATTTATAACAAAAGACAAACATATTTACAAAGACAAATTTTAGAGACATATTTTAATCAAAGTTCATCATACCAATAGATTCAACTAAATATCTAAATCTAGTTTCATCAAACGGTTTTGTAAACAAATCAGCATATTGATCATTGGTATGAACTTTGGTTAAAATAATTATGTTTTTCTCAGCTTGATCTCTTATGAAATGATACCTGATGTCAGTGCGCTTTGTCTTGGAGTGCTGCACCGGATTGTTTGTGATTGATATAGCACTCATGTTGCCAATATGAATGGGAGTTGCCATGAAAATCATCCCATAATCCAACATTTGATTTTGTATCTAGATGACTTGTGCACAGCAACTTGAAGTTGCTATGTATTCTGCTTCTGCTGTAGAGGTTGAAACACATGTTTGCTTCTTGCACTGCCATGAAATAAGTCTTCCTCCCAGAAACTAACATCCCCCTGAAGTGGACTTTTTGTCCAAGTTACATCCCCCATAATCACTGTCAGTGTATGCATACAGATTAAACTTATCATTTTTAGAGTACCATAGCCCAAGTCTTGGGGCTCCCTTTAGGTATCTAAAAATTCTCTTGATGGCTTGAAGATGTGAAATCTTTGGAGCTGCTTGAAATCTTGCACAGAGACATACTGCAAACATGATATTTGGCCTTGAGGCAATGAGATACATGAGAGACCCTATCATTGCACGGTACTGATGTTGATCAGTGTCTTGACCATCTTTATCTAGAGTCAGCTGATGGTGTACTTGCATAGTGGTTCAAGCAGCAGAGCAGTCAATCATCTTGAATCTTTCTAGAATGCTCTTGACATATTTAGATTGGCTGATGAAGATTCCATTTGGGACTTGTTTGACTTGAAGACCCAGAAAGAAGTTTAGCTCACCCATTGAGCTCATTTCAAACTTTGAGTGCATAAGGATCTCGAAATCTTTACACAGCTTCTTCCTTGTTGATCCAAAGATGATATCATCTACGTAGATTTGAACCAGTAAGATTTCTCCCCTTCATCTTTGATAAACAAGGTCTGGTCAATGGCACCTCTTCTGAAGTTGTTTCTAAGCAGATATCCGGACAAAGTTTCACACCAGGCTCTTGGGGCTTGATGTAAGCCATATAGAGCTTTGTCTAGTTTGAACACTTGGTTAGGATGTGCAGGATCTACAAAGCCTGGAGGCTGCTTAACATATACTTCTTCACCAATCTTCCCATACAGAAAGGCACTTTTGACATCCATTTGATAGACCATGAAATTCTTGGATGCATCATATGCCAGGAAGATTCTGATGGCCTCCAGTCTGGCAACAGGAGCAAAGACCTCATCATAGTCAATTCCCTCTTCCTGAGTGTAGCCTTGAGCTACAAGTCTGGCTTTGTTCTTGACTACAATGCCTCTCTCATCTTGCTTGTTCCTGAATACCCATCTTGTGCCAATGGCAGATTGACCTCCTGTCTTTTGAATTGCAGCAACACTTCCTGCATTGCCTCAATCCAGCTGCTGTGTTGCAAAGCTTCATCTATCTTCTTGGGTTCCACCTGAGATAGAAAACATGAAAATAAAGATATATTGGCCTCATGAGATTTGCTTCTGGTTAGAACTCCTTGGTGAACTTGGCCAATTATATTATCCAGAGGATGTTCCTTATTGATCCTTTGAGCTGGTACCACCTCCAGCTGTATCCCTTGTTCAAGATTGCTTTGATTTTGATCAGGGATTTCTTCATTCATGGTTGAAGAGTCTTCAAGATCAACAGCTACATCAGTGTTATCAGCAATAGTGTTTGCAGCATCTACAATATTTACCGAGGAGTCTGCATTAAATTTTCATTTTCAGACAGGCTGCTGCTGGTAACATTTAAGAGTGTGGTTCTGGATGCACTTGCTTCAATGGCTTCCATAACATATGGAGGATCAATGGATGGTCTTCTCAGACTGATAGAAGATTTTGGAAAGTCCAGTCTATAGTTATAGGAGGTGGAAGCAGGTGCTTGAGAGGAAGAAGACTCCATATTTGAGAAGATGAGAGGCTCAAATATTTGGGTGAATGAGTCTATGTCAAAAAGACAGTTTGGGCCTTTTCCCTATTCACAGACAATGTGTTCTCAGCTTTCCACATTGGCTGATTCTTCCACAATTCTTGTTCTTGAGTTGAAAACTCTGTAGGCCTTGGATTGAGGGGAATAGCCCAAAAAATATCCTTCATCAGATTTGGCACCAAACTTAGGAAGAACCCTATGCGTGATTAGAATTGTGCATGGACATCCAAAAGGTTTTAGAAATCCAATGTATGGGACTCTTTGGAACCATAGTTCATAAGGTGTCTTGTTGAGAGGCTTGACTATGAGAACTATATTTTGCACATAGCAGGCTGTGCTTACTGCTTCTGCCCAAAATGTGAAAGGAAGTTTTGAGTCAGCCAACATAGATCTGGCTGACTCAATTAGAGTTCTGTTTCTTCTTTCAGCAACTCCATTTTGTTGAGGAGTTATTGGAGCATTGTATTACCTTTCTATTCCCTTGCTCTCACAGAAACAGTTCAAAGTATGGTTCTTGAACTCTGTGCCCTGATCACACCTTATTATCTTCACTTTCTAATTGCTTTGATTCTCTACCCTAAGAATGTAGGATTTGAGAGTTTCAACAGTTTCATCTTTAGTTCTTAAGAAGTATACCCATGAGAATCTGGTGTAGTCATCAGTTATCATCAGACAGTATGACTTCTTACCCATTGACATAATATTTGTAGGACCAAAGAGATCCATATGCAGCAGCTGTAGTGGAGTATCATTTGTATTCAAGGTCTTGGGCTTGTGAGAACTCTTGTGATGCTTTCCCTTCAGACAAGCAATGCAGTGATCTTCTAGCTAGAATTCTTTATCAGGAAGCCCTCTGACAAGATTTTCCTTCACCAATTTGTTGAAGGTTTTGATGTTAACGTGGCTTAGTCTCCTGTGCCAGAGAGCTGATTCATCAACCGAGGCTTTTGACAAAAAACAGGATACATTTCCAGATGGAGTGACCTCATTCATGTCAAGCACATAAAGATTTTCTTTTCTCTGAGCAGTTAATAAAATCTTCTCTAGAGGAGGTTTGGATAAGCCAGGAGATAGCACTAAGCATTCTTTGTCTGTGAAGAGCATCCAATGCTTTTGATCACATACCTGGGAAACACTCATGAGATTGAAGTCCAATTCCTTGACATAATTAACCTTATCAATACTCATTCTTTCATTTGACATAGTCCCTTGTCCAGTGATAGATCCTCCTTTTGAGTCGCTCCCAAAGGCAACATATCCTCCATTGAAATGTCTGAAGTTGGAGAGGATGAATCTGTTGCCTGTCATGTGCCTGGAACAACCACTGTCAACCACTCATGTGTTATTCTTGTGACCTGGTTGCGCCTGCACATGAGAGAGATCTAGTTAGTAGGAGGAAGCCAAGAGCTTGCATCCTTGAAGAAAAGGGTTCTTGGAATATCAGATTCATCATGTGTGCATTCCACCGAACCAATGATGATTCTTGGAGGGATCAAAGCTGGGATCTTGGCTCTACATTGCTGAGGAGATGGTTTTCCAGTTCTCTTTGCTCTGTCAGCAGCTGATGTTGCTTTGGCTGCTGATGGATTTCCTTTATCAGCAACAGATTTTGCTGCCGATGACTTTGGCTTATCAGCAGCCGATGTTGTTGCTGCTGATGTCACACCCCCAAATTTCAACTAACGGATTTTTACCGTTTTGGGAAGTAACTAACCAGGATCTCAGACATTAGTTACTTTGAACGACTCTACATGGGACTCAAATGAAAATACCATTATAATCAAAGTTCAATGCGGAAGCGTAACGAAAAGTAAATGCGCAAAACACACGCGCCCAAACCAAAGTCCAAAATGTCCAACCAACCAAAATACAATACAAGGAAGTCATAAAATATATCATAAGTAAAATAGTTGAATCCCATGCATGTCCTAACGTGCACCTTATGTCTTATCTTAGCGACCTGAGAAAACATGTAAGAAAAAGTGTCAACACAAGGTTGATGAGTTCACAGGTTTCAAATAAATACGTAAGCGTTTACCAGATTTATGATCATTCAATATGTATCTATAGGTAGCTAACCTATGTTAATGTTTAGCTCAAGTGCTCGCAACCGAAGCTGACTGTTTGTTAATTGCCTCCTGCCAGGTCTATCAACACTGGCGGTGTGAGTAGGCTAACATTTCACCCGTTCGACATCTAATCGAGTTAGCGCGACTAACGCGGGTGAGATTTGTCAAACCCAATAGTACTACTAAATATTACCTTGCTAAGATCCATATTAACGGTTCAAGATAAGATGAGAACTTTCTGTGATAGCGTGTTACACTTAGCTTTAACATTGATAGCATATGAAATACAAAATCTCTAAAGTAGTTTAAGCATGTTTTCTCCCCCAAGTTAAAACAGTAAAAAGGGGTCGTGAAAACTCACCTGCTTGGCGTTGAAGGTAGTTTCACACTAGAAGTAAGTTGGAACCACGAGTGTAAGTCTTAAAAGACCTACGAATGTCCTAAAATTATAAACATCTAAATTAGGAACGATAATGGGAATTGTCACTATGACACGGAAGGAACGTCTTAAAGAACCGCTCCAATAAACGAGAGTGGACGAACGTGTCCACGGGTTTAGGAATTACTTTACGCGACGAACGACATAAATAATAATATATATACGAGTGGATAATATAATTAGTTATATTATAATTTAGTCTCGATTGATTTACGGCGTTATAAAATGATTTGAAATAATATAAATATATATTATTTAATAATACGGGTCACAATTTAAGAATAATATAAACATATTATTTTACACTAGTTTACGGCTTAAAAATAATATAAATATATTATTTTTACTTATTAATAATAATAATGTATAAATTATAAAAGTGGGTATAATTTATAAAAACAAACTAATATTTCAAACCCGAGCCTACGGGTTTTTTTCTGGGTTAAAACTCATTTATATAATAATACAATATTAAAATGTTTGATTTTTATTAATTTAATAATCCAGAAAAATGTTTTAAAAATAATTGTGGGAGCCCGGTCTCGAACCCGGGTCTCTCCCACACACACACATCGCTCTAACCAGTCCCGCCCGCTAGGGATTCGCAAACAAACCCGAGACAGAATGGTTTTAACATCCGGGTTTCTGTGATACCCCTTCCGTATACATCGCGATCGATTCCCAGTCCAATCCTGTCGATTCCGGTTATGACCGAACAAGACAATATAGGGGTTTTATAAATAGGGCCTTGGCGAGTCTGTAGCCAGTTTCAATTGCGAGTTTAACGAGTTTAAAATCGTTAGATTATAGAAAAACGGGTCGAACCCTAGTTTTAGAACTTAGAATAAGATCTGTTGAATTTGATATTAAAAGTGGTTCGATTCATAGGGCTAATACAGATTGCGGGATTTCGAAACTACCCATAAAGTTTAATTGCATTGAGGTTGTGTTCAGATCAGTGTTCGATTAAACCCGAACCGTGATAAACCCTAGAATCGGTTCCCCACAAATTCGATGTTATATGTTCGAATTAGAATAGGGCTTTCAAAGGATTGATTATGGCGATTCTAACCATATAGTTTAATTGGATTAACATTGTGTCTAGGTTAGAGTTTGATTAAAACGTTTTCAAATGAACTCCAGAATCTGATTTTGTAAAATTGGATGTTGTTCAATTCAATTAACATGGGGTTATCATTAAACTGAATATTTCGAAACTAATGGTATGATTTAATTGCATTGAAAACAAGTCTAGAATCAAAAGCCCCAAATCCGATTTCTTATGTACCCTAGAATTGGTTCGAGTTAAATTCAGTGTTATAAGCCCTAGATATGTTAGGGCTTTCGTTATAGAGATGAAGGCAAGTCTGAGTGTATGATTAGATACCTGAGTTGTTTTCGAATTGATGGTGTTCGGCTAGAATCCAATCGCGATTCCGACGAGAGGTCCCCGGCGTCTTCGACTGCTATTCCGGCCAATTAAGTTTGTGCAAAAGCTTCAGAGAGGTTCGTCGAGTGTGTGCAGCGTCTCAATTCGTCAAGGCAATACAGGAATTTGTCGGATTTGATGATAATGGAAAATGAAGTCGACGGTTACGAAGACCACGATCATAATTTGAGTTTAATTTGAATTGATTATGATTAAGGTCCTAATAATGATTGATTATTGTTATTAAGACTCGATTTCGTTATGAATTCTAACGGATTTGAGGTTAATTTTGTGAATTTTGATCAATTGATCACGAATTTGACTTCAAAAAGTCAACAGGAACCAAATTTGCTGATTTTGACTTTGAGAAGTCAAATTATTTGATTTAGCATACTAACACAACTAGTCCCTGTAGTTTTGAGTTGGATTTGTGACAGAATCAGTCCCTGGGGTTAGATTTAGTTAACGGGGTTAAGTTTTTAATAGGAAACTTAACGGAATAGTTAACGGGGTTAACCTAAAAAGTCGAATTGTCACATCATCCCCTAGTTGAAAGAATTTTCGTCCCGAAAATTAGAAAAATTTTTTTTTCTGGGTTTTCACATCATCCCCTAGTTGAAAGAATTTTCGTCCCGAAAATTAGAAAAAATTTTTTTTCTGGGTTTTCACATCATCCCCTAGTTGAAAGAATTTTCGTCCCAAAAATTAAATAGTACCTTAAGAATTTGACGCGTAGTGCTTGAACAGATTAGGATATTTGTGCATTATCTGATCCTCGCGTTCCCACGTGAATTCCGGTCCGCGTTTCGAGTTCCAACGAACTCTGACAACAGGGATCTTACTGTGCTTTAACGTTTTAACTTCCCTATCCATAATTTCCACAGGTTCTTCGATGAAGCGTAACTGTTCATCTACGTGTAGTTCCTCCAAAGGAACTGCGAGTGATTCATCTGCCAGACTTTTCTTTAAATTTGAGACGTGAAAGACGTTGTGCACACCACTAAGTCTTTCAGGTAGGTCCAGTTGATACGCTACTGGTCCGATTCTCTTCATTATCTTGAATGGTCCAACATAACGAGGATTCAGCTTTCCTCGTTTCCCGAAACGAATGACACCTTTCCAAGGTGAGACTTTGAGTAAGACCATATCACCTGTTTGAAACTCCAAAGGTTTACGACGCTTACGGTTTCTAATTTGAACGATCTTCTCGGAAGTTTCAAATACAAGTTCAGGACTTATAAGTTGGCTATCTCCAACCTCGGTCCAACAAATGGGAGAACGACATTTCCGTCCATACAGTGCTTCAAATGGAGCTGCCTTGATGCTAGTATGATAACTGTTGTTGTAGGAGAACTCCACCAACGGTAGGTGAGACTCCCAAGTGTTACCGAAATCAATCACACAAGCTCGTAGCATGTCCTCCAGAGTTTGGATTGTACGTTCCGTTTGGCCATCGGTTTGAGGATGGTATGCTGTGCTCATATCTAGACGCGTGCCTAAGGCCTTATGTAACGACTGCCAGAAACGAGAAGTGAATCGTGCATCACGAACCAAAATAATAGAAATTGGCACCCCGTGCCGAGAGACTATTTCTTTCAGGTAAGTACGAGTAAGTTTATCCATTTTGTCGGTCTCTTTGATTGCTAAGAAGTGAGCGGACTTTGTTAATCGATCAACAATTACCCAAATAGTATCACATCCGCTAGGGGTTCGTGGTAATTTGGTGATGAAGTCCATGGATACTTGTTCCCATTTCCACATGGGAATTTCTGGTTGCTACAGAAGACCAGAATGCTTTTGGTATTCAACTTTAACTTTTGCGCATGTCAGACATTTACTCACATAAATAGCTATATCGTGTAACATCCATGATTTACCGGCCCTATTTTATTTTATTTATTTCAATAACAACCCTACACCTAGATCTTGTGTACCCATTTTCAAAAATTTAAATCTTTATAGTACTATAACACATAACATGTGTAGATATATATATATATATATATATATATATATATACAATTAATTATGTTTACAAATTATATAACATACATTAGAAATTTATAAAATAGTTAGTATTTTATTTATAAAAATTATCAATTCGAACTTCATAAACTTTTATAAAAGAAATCATGTCCTTCATATATAAATAACCCAAATTTGAACCCCTCTCTATTGCCTTGAACCCTCAATTTGAACCCACTTTATAAATTGGACCCTTAATCATCAACTTGACCAAGAAATTGACTCATTTGACTTTTAAAAGTCAATCAGGACGAATTTCTCAAATCCAACCCCTGTGTTTGGCCAAATTGACTGCCGTCGGTTTTCCCATGTTTACATAATCCGGTATCGACCAAATACAGACCCATTTAACATCCCATTTCGACCTATGCGCGGTTTAATTCGAAATCCAAATGAGTTTGACTTGCATAGTAAAAAACCGAGTCAATCAATTCCAAATCCGCGGAATTGAAACGCGAAATCAGCCGCAAATCACGCACCACTATTACTCCTATGAATTCTGACACTAATCGCGACCCAATTCACCAACATTCTGTTTAAATCACGTGTAAACCAAGTTACAACTATTCCCCTACTTTTCCAAATCAAATCAAGCAAAATAAACGAAATTGATTAGTTTGAATTCTTCACTCACCTTCACAAACCCTCCCACTAACTCCCTGAATACCCAAACGAACAACATCTTGCCGGAAGATCGCGTGCAAGTTCCAAGAGCAACGGATCCGTATTCCCAGTCGATCTCACTCGTTCCATTTCCAGTTCAAGTAAGTTTTACACCTTTAGATTCGTTATGAGATGCATTCCAATAGCCCCCTTTCAATTCGCAACAACATGTTCGATCAGGCTCACTTTTATTGGGAGTTCTTGATCAGTTCATGCGATCCCTGATTTGGGTTATGCTTTGATTCAGTAAACGAATTTATAATTTTGGGATTGTTGGTATTACCAGCGAGACCACCTGGTCCGGCCGGTAAGCCACTGCACCGCCGAACCAGGTGGCGTGGGTTCGAAACCCACTCCCCACACCCTTTTTGCGCAACTGGTTGCTTAGAACCCGACCCTCTGATAACCTTTGGATGATAATTAAATCGGGTCAGGCTATTACACCAATGGGCCTTTGGACTAGTGGTTTGCACCTTGGACTCCCACA
The DNA here is from genome assembly GCA_023525975.1 of Smallanthus sonchifolius. Lineage (NCBI taxonomy): Eukaryota > Viridiplantae > Streptophyta > Magnoliopsida > Asterales > Asteraceae > Smallanthus > Smallanthus sonchifolius. The sequence goes on along the minus strand of CM042033.1, from coordinate 52,428,426 downwards.
GGACAGCCCCGGGTTCGAGCCCCAGGGGCTGTTACTTTTTGTTTTGATTTCTTTAAAACCCACTTTTAATCCAAAAACCTTTATAAAAAGGTTATTTTATAAACCCGTCATTTTTATCGGTTTAAAACGATAGTTTACAATTTTAACAGAAACACCTATTTTGCAACATTGGATTGTTTAAAAAAAAAACTCATTTTATCATCTAAGTAAATATTTTGAATAAAATTGTAAGACAAAGTATTTAATTACCTAATTTTATGAATTTTAGGACAAGATTGTTATAAAAATATATATATATATATATATTTAGATATATATATATATATATATATATTTAGATATATATATATATATATATTTAGATATATATATATATATATACATCCTTATGAAACAAGTTTATAAAGCAATTGTTTTTCTATGTATATATATATATATATATCCGAGTTAAAACAAATAAAACTTGATTCGAATATAAATGTATACTTTTATTATATCTCTCAACCGAACATACTATTTTAAGTGATAAATAAATAAATGAAATTATGTATTATTTATATAACCTATATTCACAATCCACATAGAGTTAGATTATATTTAACGATAGTTCTTATAATCTAATATATAATACTACAATTTCACACATGTTCATAAAAAAAATAAAAAATAAATAAACTTATTTATTTAAATCGAAATTGAAACAATACAAGTTCATATTACTTTCTTTTAATTAAATAAATAAAAGACACCTATTTAATTTAATTAGTTATTCAAATTCAAACCCTAAAATCATTTATTTTAAAACTATTCATTTCAACTTTTCATGTTATAAAACACTTATTCAAATACAAACCACAATCACTGACACAACCATTTACATAATACAACACAAACTCTTTGCATAAATCCCCGAGCACACTCCCAATGAAACCCTAGACTTGGCCTTAGACTATTGTGCATATTTTTAATCTAGATTCTTATACATTACAATCTAGGTTAACGTTGTGAGTTACAAGGATCACTTTGCTACCTAGACACTTGTGCTAGCAACATCTTTGATACAGGTGAGTTTTGCATAGCCACTTTTTCACTATTTTTATATTTTGGGGTGAAACATGATCACAACTTACAATGATTTACATAAACTACACAATACAAATCCACTTTACAATTTGTGTGCAATTTAAGCTTTATGTTTGAGTGCTAGGTGTGTTAACTACTTATTTGAAATTACATGTACAATCATTAACAAATCAAGCCGACGGTTAACAATGATAGATCTATTGAGTCTGACAAACCCACCCAGATTGGGGTGATTGTTACCGACAACATAATTTTGCATGCTAGTTACAAAGGTTTGATTGTACTACTTGGTTACACAATAGTAACTCCCCATAATTGCCTTATTAATCATGACTTGTATGGATTTTTTAACACACAACACTTTGATGTTGTTTAGAGTCGAAACCTATGTATGCTCACCAACTTTTTAGTTGACCTCGTTTTCATCATGTTTCAGGTACAATTGTTTGAGTTGAACAAGCTCGCTACACTTAGGATGTGGACCTAGATATTTAAAAGAAAGTGTTATGTATTTTTCATTTTTCATGTACATGTCGAATCTTATCAAAATGAAATGTGATGGTTAAACATATTACAATCTAGTCAACCATGTGCTCATGAACAGTCTACATGTCCCGCCCCGACGTTTCTGCCGTCGGTTGGGGTGTGACATATCGACCTTCATCTTTGGCCATCAATATAGTATCTTTAAATCATGGTACATCTTATCGGAACCCGGATGAATAGAGTAACGAGATTTATGAGACTCATCCATAACTAGTTCCCTTAGGTTTCCGAATACTGGAACCTATATTCGTTCGGCAAAGTAGCGAATACCGTCAAATTTGACTTCAAGTTGTGCTTCTAGACCGCGTGTACCTTCCAGCGGTAGGTTTTCTTCTTTTAGGGCTTCGAGTTGAGCACTACGAATTCTGTCAAGTAATCCGGGGTGAATAGTAAGCTGTAATGCTCGAACTCGTTTGGGTTTTGTTTCCTTTCGACTCAGGGCATCAGCTACAACATTAGCTTTACCCGGGTGGTATCGGATCGCACAGTCATAATCGTTTAAGAGTTCGACCCAACGACGTTGTCGCATGTTCAACTCTTTCTGCTCGAAGATGTGCTGAAGACTCTTGTGATCGGTGTAGATGGTGCATTTGGTACCGTACAAGTAATGTATCCATATCTTAAGTGCAAAAACTACTGCTTCCAACTCTAGATCATGAGTGGTGTAGTTTTTCTCGTGAATCTTTAACTGACGTGAAGCGTATGTGATCACCTTTTCGCGTTGCATTAAGACACAACCCAGACCTTGAATAGATGCATCACAATACACCACAAAATCATCGGTTCCTTTCGGAAGAGCTAAAATAGGTGCACTGCAAAGTTTCTGTTTAAGGTGTTGGAATGATGACTCTTGGTTGTCGCCCCAATTATAGGCTTTACCCTTTTGGGTTAGCAGTGAGGGGTTGAGCAATTTTGGAAAATCCTTCAATGAATCGACGGTAGTATCCAGCCAATCCTAAAAATTGTCGCACCTCAGTCGGAGTCGTCGGTGCCACCCAATTCTTGATGGCTTCTATCTTTGATGGGTGACATGTATTCCTTTCTCATTAACCACATGCCCTAAAAACTGAACTTCCCGAATCCAAAATTCACACTTGGAAAACTTAGCATACAGTTGTTCTCGCTTAAGTAATTCCAAAATTAGGCGTTGATGTTCCTCATGTTCCTCCTTGTTCTTGGAATAAATGAGGATGTCGTCGATGAAAACAATAACGAACTGGTCAAGGTAAGGCTTACACACACGGTTCATGAGATCCATGAATACCGCAGGTGCGTTGGTTAACCCGAAAGGCATGACCATAAATTCGTAATGGTCGTACCTCGTTCTGAATGCAGTCTTTGAGATATCCTCTTCTAGGACTCTTAACTGATGGTAACCGGACCTAAGATCTATTTTAGAATAGAAACTTGATCCTTGGAGTTGATCAAAAAGGTCATCTTTGCGAGGCAAAGGGTACCGGTTCTTGATTGTGACTTTATTAAGCTCCCGGTAGTCAATACACATATGGAAAGTTCCGTCCTTCTTCTTGACAAATAGTATCGGAGCTCCCCACAGTGATGAACTAGGTCGGATGAAACCTTTATCCAACAAATCTTGCAATTGAGTGGACAACTCTTGTAATTAACTAGGTGCCAGTCTGTAAGGTGCCCGAGCAATCGGTGCTGCTCCGGGTGCTAAATCAATTTGGAATTCCACTTGACGATGTGGTGGCAGACCGGGCAGATCCTCGGGAAACCCTTCCAAAAATTCACGCACAACGGGAATATCTTCAATCTTCTTCTCTTCTGAGGGCTGCTCAGCAACAAGAGCAAAAATAGCCGTATGCCCCTTTCGAAAGCATTTTTGTTCTTTTATGAAAGATATGATGCCCATGACTGCACCAACTCTTTCGCCTTGGATGGAAAGGGTTTCTCCATTCGAGAGAGGTATACGTACAATCTTCTCACGACAGATAATTTCGGCTTGGTTTTTAGATAACCAATCCATGCCGACAATTATATCAAAACTACCAAGTATAACCGGCATAAGGTCGATATCAAATGTATGGGTAGCAAGTTTACATCCTTTAAGTATGTGAGTTGCCTCAATTATTTGGCCGTCAGCTATCTCTATTGTATACTTATATTCTAATAGAGATGAAGTTCCTTTTATCATATTACTAAATTTCTTAGATATAAAAATTCTATCTGCACCAGTGTTAAAAAGGACAGAAGCAAAGTAATTATTTATGAGGAACTTACCGGTGACTACATTATGGTCGTAACGGGCTTCTCCAGATCCTAGTACGAAGGCTCGTCCCTTCGCACCATTTCCTCCACCATTTCCATTGTTACCACCATTACCATTGTTATTCTGGTTAGGGTTGTGATTTCCATTACCCCCTTTCTTCAACTGAGGACAGTTCTTTCTGATATGCCCTTCCTTTCCGCACTCAAAGCAACCCCTTGTGGATCCCGGTTGTTGAAAAGGTTGTTTACTTTGTAACTCACCCCTGCAGTCCTAAGCAGTGTGACCTGTTTTACCACACCTCTGGCAACGATTGCAGAATCCAAAGTGGTGAAAGTTACACTTGTTACACTTCGGGGACTTCCCCGCATAACCACCCTGGTTTTGACCTGAAGAGGTTGACTGGTTGAAGTTTTTAGTAGGCTCAAACCTACGCTGTTGTTGCTGTTGCGGTTGGTTAAACTGGGGTTGGTTGGGTTGGGGTCCTTTGGAGTGGGAGTTGGAATGGTTATGGGTGTTGGAATGGTGATCGAACTTGCGTTTGTGATTGTCGGTGGGTTTAGCAACTGAACCTCTCGGTGGTAGGGTTCCTTGTGTCACCGCTTGGTCGGTTAACTTATGCGCAAGTCGAATGGTTTGTTGGATAGTGGCAGGATTGGATGAAGTAACCATACTTTGTATTTGAGGCACTAGACCACCAATGTAAAGTTCGATTCTTTTGTAGTCAGGAGTTACCATATGCGGGCACATAGTAGCCAGCTCATGGGAACGTGTAGTGTAGAGTTCAATCTCATAACCCTCCATCTTTAGGTTCCAAAATTCTCCCTCTAACTTCTGGATCTCATCGCGGGGACAGTATTCCTCTTTCATCATTGCTTTGAATTCCTCCCACGGAAGTCCATTCGCCATAGCCAGACCCAACATTTGGACCTGGGCATTCCACCATGTGAGTGCCGGGCCTTCTAAAGTTCCGGCAGCAAACTTCACTTGATTAGCCACGGGGCAGTTACACATGGCAATTACTGATTCAACCTTCTCAAACCAGAAAAGTAATCCAACGGCTCCTCCAGCTCCACTAAAGGTGTGGGGCTTGCAATCCATGAATGCCTTGAAAGTACAGGCTGGTTGTTGGTTTTGCTGATTTTGCTGGCCTGGATTTAGAAATACAAATAAAATTGGAATTATAGAGTTTAGAAAGATGTCTTTAGGAGAAGGATTGACACCATTAGTCAATAGCTAAAGCATTTACCTGCAGCATTCTGTGCTGCTAGAGCCTCTGTCACACTATCATTTATCAGTGTTGCTAGCTCTGCTGCTGTCATGTTAATGGTACCACGACCACCGACACGGCCTCCGCGTCCTCTCCTAGACATGATTCTTCACAATCACAAATGAAAAACAATGAGAAATATATCGCATATTAAACATTATTCAGGTACGAGTAAGGAGATACAACATCTAATATTTTGAAAATTAAATAAATTGTAAGGCTACAAAATAAATAACTCAAATATTAAAATTTTCATGCTTTTATTGGATGGGAACAACCTTACCCATCTAAGTTTGAAAAGAGAAATAACATAAGCAAAAACAAACATGAAAAGGAAGATAGAATAGGAAGACCATCAAGCATCTTCGTCATCGGACGAAACATACGATTGTGCATCGTCTATGTCCACTGGTTCCTCCTCCAAGGGCTCATTCTCAAAGGGCTCCTCCTCGAATGGTTCTTCTTCAAATGGTTCCTCCTCAAAAGGTTCCTCCTCGCCATCAGAATGTGGAATCTCCTCAGGAAATAAAGCGGCTTGTAGTTGGGCTTCCAAGTGAGTCACCCTCTCTTGAAGACCTTCAGTAGTGTGTTTTGCCAAATGTAGTTGAGCTTCCATAGCAGCTAATCTCTCCAGATTTCCTTCCATATTATCGTCCATAGTGTCATCCCTCGTCTCTAGATGTGCCACATGATCCACTAAAAGGTTATGAACATGGTCCGTTGCTGCTAGTTCGGTAGTCAAGAGTGCTATTCCTACCTTATTCTCTTCTATTTGGGGTCCATTTTTCAGGAGTTTAGGTATCTCCTCGGTGGCATCTTGTACAATACCCAATTCCTTCGACATATAAGATACGAAGGCTGCGAAAGCTTGTTCCATAGTGCACGGCAAGCTAGGTAGTAGGGATGATGAGGATGTAGAACCGAAGTAGGGTGATGGGACATTTCCCATTTTGATCCACCTTTGGATCATTTGCGGGTATACGTTCTAATTGAGAGTATGATCCATTGCTCGTGCATTACTCGGTTCACCTTGGTCAACTGATTGGTCACTGGAAGTAGTCCGGCGCCTTTTGGGTTCCGACGATGGTAGGATAGGTGCCTTATGTCCTAGTGCCTTAGGTGACGGAGGTGGAGTGGACGACATGTTCCTGTAACAATACGTATAAGTGCCAAACATCCAAATGACATGTAACTAATGTGTGAGGCTATAGTCTAGTATGCAATCCTAGTTCTCTATAACCAATGGCTCTGATACCAATCTGTCACACCCCCAACTTTCAACTAACGGAGTTTTACCGTTTTGGGAAGTGACTAACCAGGATCTCAGACATTAGTTACTTTGAACGACTCTACATGGGACTCAAATGAAAATACCATTATAATCAAAGTTCAATGCGGAAGCGTAACGAAAAGTAAATGCGCAAAACACACGCGCCCAAACCAAAGTCCAAAAAGTCCATAATGTCCAACCAACCAAAATACAATACAAGGAAGTCATAAAATATATCATAAGTAAAATAGTTGAATCACATGCATGTCCTAACGTGCAAATTGTGTCTTATCTTAGCGACCTGAGAAAACATGTAAGAAAAAGTGTCAACACAAGGTTGGTGAGTTCACAGGTTTCAAATAAATATGTAAGCGTTTACCAGATTTATGATCATTCAATATGTATCTATAGGTAGCTAACCTATGTTCATGTTTAGCTCAAGTGCTCGCAACTAAAGCTGACTGTTTGTTTATTGCCTCCTGCCAGGTCTATCAACACTGGCGGTGTGAGTAGGCTAACATTTCACCCGTTCGACATCTAATCGAGTTAGCGCTACTAACGCGGGTGAGATTTGTCAAACCCAGTAGTACTACTAAATATTACCTTGCTAAGATCCATATTAACGGTTCGAGATAAGATGAGGACTTTCTGTGATAGCGTGTTACACTTATCTTTAACATTGATAGCATATGAAATACAAAATCTCAAAAGTAGTTTAAGCATGTTTTCTCCCCCAAGTTAAAACAGTAAAAAGGGGCAGTGAAAACTCACCTGCTTGGCGTTGAAGGTAGTTTCACACTAGAAGTAAGTTGGAACCACGAGTGTAAGTCTCAAAAGACCTACGAAAGTTCTAAAATTATAAACATATAAATTAGGAACGATAATGGGAATTGTGACTGTGACACGGAAGGAACGTCTTAAAGAACCGCTCCAATAAACGAGAGTGGACGAATGTGTCCACGGGTTTAGGAATTACTTTACGCGACGAACGACATAAATAATAATATATATATATATATATACGAGTGGATAATATAATTAGTTATATTATTATTTAGTCTCGATTGATTTACGGCGTTATAAAATGATTTGAAATAATATAAATATATATTATTTAATAATACGGGTCACAATTTGAGAATAATATAAACATATTATTTTACACGAGTTTACGGCTAAAAAATAATATAAATATATTATTTTTACTTATTAATAATAATAATGTATAAATTATAAAAATGGGTATAATTTATAAAAACAAACTAATATTTCAAACCCGAGCCTACGGGTTGTTTTCCGGGTTAAAACTCATTTATATAATAATACAATATTAAAAGGTTTGATTTTTATTAATTTAATAATCTAGAAAAATGTTTTAAAAATAATTGTGGGAGCCCGGTCTCGAACCCGGGTCTCTCCCACACACACACATCGCTCTAACCAGTCCCGCCCGCTAGGAATTCGCAAACAAACCCGAGACAGAATGGTTTTAACATCCGGGTTTCTGTGATATCCCTTCCATATACATCGCGATCGATTCCCAGTCCAATCCTGTCGATTCCGGTTATGACCGAACAAGACAATATAGGGGTTTTATAAATAGGGCCTTGGCGAGTCTGTAGCCAGTTTCAATTGCAAGTTTAACGAGTTTAAAATCGTTAGATTATAGAAAAATGGGTCGAACCCTAGTTTTAGAACTAAGAATAAGATCTGTTGAATTTGATATTAAAAGTGGTTCGATTCATAGGGCTAATACAGATTGAGGGTTTTCGAAACTACCCATAAAGTTTAATTGCATTGAGGTTGTGTTCAGATCAGTGTTCGATTAAACCCGAACCGTGATAAACCCTAGAATCGGTTCCCCACAAATTCGATGTTATATGTTCGAATTAGAATAGGGCTTTCAAAGGATTGATTATGGCGATTCTAACCATATAGTTTAATTGAATTAACATCGTGTCTAGGTTAGAGTTTGATTAAAACGTTTTCAAATGAACTCCAGAATCTGATTTTGTAAAATTGGATGTTGTTCAATTCAATTAACATGGGGTTATCATTAAACTGAATATTTCAAAACTAATGGTATGATTTAATTGCATTGAAAACAAGTCTAGAATCAAAAGCCCCAAATCCGATTTCTTATGAACCCTAGAATTAGTTCGAGTTAAATTCGGTGTTATAAGCCCTAGATATGTTAGGGCGTTCGTTATAGAGATGAAGGCGAGTCTGAGGGTATGATTAGATACCTGAGTTGTTTTCGAATTGATGGTGTTCGACTAGAACCCAATCGTGATTCCGACGAGAGGTCCCCGGCGTCTTTGACTGCTATTCCGGCCAATTAAGTTTGTGCAGAAGCTTCAGAGAGGTTCATCGAGTGTGTGCAGCTCTCAATTCATGAAGGCAATACAGGAATTTGTTGGATTTGATGATAATGGAAAATGAAGTCGACGGTTACGAAAACCACGATCATAATTTGAGTTTAATTTGAATTGATTATGATTAAGGTCCTAATAATGATTGATTATTGTTATTAAGACTCGATTTCGTTATGAATTCTAACGGATTTGAGGTTAATTTTGTGAATTTTGATCAATTGATCACGGATTTGACTTCAAAAAGTCAACAGGAACCAAATTTGCTGATTTTGACTTTGAGAAGTCAATTTATTTGATTTAGCATACTAACACAACTAGTCCCTGTAGTTTTGAGTTGGATTTGTGACAGAATCAGTCCCTGGGGTTAGATTTAGTTAACGGGGTTAAGTTTTTAATAGTAAACTTAACGGAATAGTTAACGGGGTTAACCTAAAAAGTCGAATTATCCCATCATCCCCTAGTTGAAAGAATTTTCATCCCGAAAATTAGAAAAAAAAAATTTCTGGGTTTTCACAGCTGAGGACTTTGGTTTATCAGCATCAGTGGATTTTACTGCTGATGGTTTTGCTTGGGCAGCAGCAGACTTGGTTGCTGCTGGAGGCTTGTCCTTTTGTTTCTTGGGCTTGGCTTGATTACCAACATTTTTGCTGGCTGCTGATGGTTCAACAACCAATGTGTGTTGTTGACTGAGGACTTCTCTGTAGAAGTTCTCATGCTGATAGGCTTTTGTTTAGGAGGGGCTTGATTAAGGATCTGGTTGAAGGTATTAAACTCACAATTTACAGCAAAGTGGTCTGATTCACCACAGCTGATGCAAGATTGTTGAGGCTTTGACAGCTGCTTCCTTGATGGGGAAAGAGAGTTTATGAAATGAGTTGCCTTGGCTTCAGAACTCCTTACCTTTCTGTTCTTGTGTGTCTTCTCAAAAGCATGTTGTTTGAGGTTTCTCTGCTGCTGAATGTAGTAAAAGCAGGTGCTGGCAGTGTGGTTGTATTTTCCACAGACAAAGCATGATTTGGCCAGTTTGTCCCTTGAAAGGTAAACATAGTCCTTACTTTTGTGAATTCAGATTTCATTTGATGAAACTCTTCATTTTGATCTATAAGGTTTTGATTATGCTTTCTGTAGCCTAACACCTTATCAATACATGCTTGGGAACAGAGATGTTCATATACCTGAGGTGGTATCTCAGTTGTGTCTGCCATAAGAGCTTGGTTGTTAGCAGGCAGATCTTCATACGGGAAGTTACAGTCAAAGTCAGATGTTCCAACAGCTGCACAAGTTGCAGTTTGAGCTAGAGGAGTAGCTTGTTGTTGTTGTTGTCTTGGTTAGGCTTGATGAGCTTATCTTGTTTAAGGAGCTGTTGGGTTTGCCCTAGGTGCCTTGCATTCTCTAGCAAAATGACCCAGTTAGTTACAGTTGTAACATCTTAGTTTGCTTTTATCCAATCCAACTCTGGTGTTGGAGTTGTTACTTGGAATGGGTCTTCTGGTTCTAGAGTAGAACCTTTTTGCTCTTATAGATAACATGGCATACGAGTGCTATATGTCCATTTCTTCTAAGTCATCTAGATGGAAGCATTCCAGATCCTCCTTGATAAAGGACATGTTGCTTGAGTTTTCAAAAACAAAAGTAGCAGAGGTTGAGGTTTGAGGAGGGGCTTCTAGGAGAAATGGAGATGTGTTTGTATGAGAGGTTGGAGTTTCAGGATGAGTGATGATGGGAGGATAATAGTTTCTTGAACTAGGACCTGAGTGGTCAGAATGGAGGGCAGAGGAGGTGGTGGTGGATGTTGAGGCTGTTTGGTAGCTTGAGCTTCTTTCTTTTGCCTGAATACGTTTTTAGCATTCCAAAGAGCTCAGTCATCTAGAGAGTCTTCAGATTCTCAGTTCTTCTGATTGACACTGTGTAAAGTGTCCAGCAGCTTAGTAGAGACCTGATGAACTTCTTGAGAATATCTTCATTCTCCAGCTTCAACTTTGAGCACTGCAGCTCACCTACAAGATAGGTAAATCTGTTATATAAAACAGTTAGAGACTCACCTACCTTTCAGACGAAGTTTTCATACTGCTGCTTCAGGATGTCTCTTCTGTTTTCTTTGACTTCCTTTGACCCAGCAAACATCTTCTCAAGAGCCTCCCATAGCTTCTTTGCAGTTTTGTAACCTCTGAAGTTATGAAAAACTTCATTTGGTAAGCACCTTTGGATGGCTCCCAAGGCTTTGAAGTCTACCTCCATTTTCTTGATGTCTTCATCAGAGTACTTGGAGGGTTCTTTGGGAACCAGTGCACCTCCGGAATCAGCAGAGGACACCATGGGTATGTATGGTCCATCTTTAATGGATTTCCACATCCCATATTCCTGATAGCAGAAGAAGCTTTCCATTCTGTTCTTCCACATACCGTAGTATTCCCCAAATACCAGTCTTGATGGTATGTTGATGCTTCCAATATCTTCAAATCCATTGTTTTGAGCCATTTTGATTTGTGATAGTCAGAGACTTTAACAAAGAGATAGTTTAGAATAGAACCGAAGAATGATTAAACAAGTGTGAGTTTGTTTAATCTGTGAGCCAAAGCTCTGATACCACTTGTAGGATCGGTAAATACAAGATGGTTCTATTCCAGTTGAGATTGGCGGAAACAATCACAACTTAATCAAAGTAAACAAGTAAACACAAGAAGTACTGATAAATGCAATTTGTATTAAGTTTCAATGGTTACAAGATTACAGAGAAAACTCTAAGAAAAGCACTAAGATACAATGACTCTAAGTACTACTTATATAGTAACTTAGAATCAAGACAGACCCTTGATTCTAAGGATCAGATCTAACACAGACCGTTGATCTTGTATTGAAGCTATTCTACATGTACAAACAATAATAATAACTATGCTAGTTAACTTTATTCAAACGTCTTCTAAGGCATCATTGTTTGCATGCTTGGAGAAGAGCGTTGTTGTCTTTTATTGTCTTGTACCAATGACATTCTTTCTGCGTGGAGTGTGTCAGAGTAGCAGCAGAAAGTTGTCAGTGGTAATGGTTGCTTTTGCTTTTTCAAGGCTGGTTAGCTGCAACGTTTGATCTTCAATGAATGGATAACTATCAGCAGCAGAGTTGTTTATCAACAATAAGACACAACCATCCAAAGTTGCTGATGATTTGCCTATCAGCAGCGTCAAGTGTTGATGCTGCTGAGAAGCCTATCCGCAGCAACTCTGGTCTTCAGCAGATAAGGCTATCTGCAGCAGATTTGTTCTTCAGCAGAAGAACAAGTATCCACTGCAGATAAGCTTATCGTAGCAGTTTGTTGGTCAGTAGCAAACTCTGAGATCAGCAGCATTTGTACTTAGAGAATTTTGTAGCCATCAGTCTTTATTTCTACAATATTGTCATCCGACGGGTACACTTTCCCGATGTGAGTGTGAATAGTCTTTGGTGAAAACCCTTTTTAAAACTAATTGTGTAAAAATCTTTATTAAAATATATACACTTTCAAGCACATCAATCGTAAATCCAAATTTGTTGCAAAAGTGGTGGAAGGCATCTTCTTAGGATATGTTGCCAATTCTCCATGCAAAAGGGTGTACAATATTGAAACTCGTTCAGTTGAAGAGTGGTTTGAAGTGGATTGCAGTAAACATAGCGTTCCACCAGTACCAATAGGTCCATCTTGGGGATTCGATTATGATGCTCTCTTCAAGTCTTTCAACCTTCCTGATTTATCTGCTGAAGATGCTACCAATTTGTATCAGTTCTGTAGCGGCGGCGATGACTCCAATTTCTCAACAAGATCTACTGTACCATTCCCCACTCCTGATCCGGATGCTGCATCTGCATCCGAGCTCATGACAGTAACAATGAAGAAGAAACAAATGATGAAGGAAACGATGCTCGAGCTGATCCTAACACTACTGTAGGAAATGAAGCTCCAGTTGATCCTATCATTATTGAATCTTCTTCTAGTACACATGATGTGGGGAAGTTGAACACAAACCTTGAATCAGATATCCATGAACCAATTGTACAAGAGACGAGAGTGCATAAGGATCATCCAATCGACAACATCATTGGTAATCCTGATGCGGGTGTTCAAACTCGTCACATAACCATTACTGAGAACACCAGTTTGTATGCTGAGATACTTGACACAGGTATCATGAAAGCATGTTTGCATGATGCATTCGTATACTAATTAGAGCCGAAGAATGTGAAGGAGGCAGTCTCTGACAACTGCTGGATAGAGGCTATGCAAGATGAGTTGTCTCAGTTTCAAAAGTTGCATGTGTGGGATCTAGTTGACCTGCCAAGAGGTGTACATCCAATAGGTACCAGATGGGTGTTAAAGTGCAAAACAGACGATCGACACGTTGTGGGGAAAACTAAGGCAAGATTGGTTGTTCAACGGTTTTATCAGCAAGAAGGGCTGGATTACACTGAAGTGTATGCCCCGGTTGCTAGACTTAAAGCCATCCGACTGTTTCTGGCTTATGCCTCTTTTGTTGGTTTCAAGGTCTATCAACTAGACGTGAAGAGTGCTTTCCTATATGGAAAGGTACATGAAGAAGTCTATGTCACTCAACCACCTTGTTTTGAAGACCCGCTTAATCCTCATAAGGTATATAAGCTCGACAAGGAACTTTATGGTCTTCATCAAGCACCAAGGGCGTGGTATGAGACTCTTTCAAAGCATTTACTGTCCAATGGTTTCGACCGAGGGCAAATTGACTTAAATCTCTTCATAAGGAAAGCAGGAGGTGATATTCTACTTGTGCAAGTATACGTTGATGACATTATCTTTGGGCCTACAAATGAGGAAACATGTAGGGAATTCGAGCAGGTGATGAAGTCTAAGTTTGAAATGAGCAACATGGGTGAATTGTCATATTTTATAGGTCTGCAAGTCAGTCAAGGGGAGGATGACATTTATCTACATCAGACTAAGTATGTACAGGACATTTTGTCAAAGTACAAATTGAATGATTGTACTACTTATGGCACACCAATTCCAGTCAATCATGGTCTGCATCCAGACAAAGATGGAAAGGATGTGGATTGTAAATTGTACTCTGGGATGATCGGATCTCTTATGTATCTCACAGTTTCAAGACCTGACATAATGTTTGAAGTCTGCTTGTGCTCGAGGTTTCAGTCACAACCAAAGGGATCTCATCTGATAGCTGTAAAGAGGATCTTCAAATACTTGAGAGGGAAACCCCGATTAGGTCTTTGGTACTCCAAGCAGCAATCTTTTGACTTCAAAGCATATACTAATTCTGATTATGGCGGTTGTAACCTTGACAGAAAGTCAACCTCAGGTGGATGTCAGTTCTTGGGAGACAGGCTGGTCTCCTGCCAATGTAAGAAGCAGTCAACAGTTTCTGCGTCAACATGTGAAGCAGAGTACATTGTTGCTGCTAGCTGTCGTTCTCATATATTGTGGATTCAGCAATAATTGAGAGACTATGGCTTGAACTACACTGGAACTCCATTGTTCATTGACAACAATTCCACCATGTCTATCAGGAACAACCCGGTGAAACATTCCAAAACAAAACATATTGAAATTCGCCACCACTTCATCCGTGACTGTGCTGAAAAGCACCTTGTTGAACTTGTAAAAGTTCACACGGATGACAATTTTTTCGACCTTTTCACCAAGGCGTTTGATCGTACCCGTTTTGAACATCTTGTCAACCTGATAGGAATGTTCAATCCTGAGTGAGAATTTTTTTTTTAATTCAAAATATTTTCATGGAAGTTAAATTTTATTTCTTTTTTCAGCTTTCAAATATTTCATAAAAATCCAAAAAAATAGAAAATCTAGAAAATTTTAAAGTCATTTGAGGATAAGAGGAAATGATAGTACATCAGTTAGTGATCTAAACGTCTTAGACTGCACATATGGAAAATGATTGCGTCATGATTACTTGAGCTTTAACTTTTTATTTTAATTTGAATATTTGAAAGTAATTTGAATTGTTAATAGGCTATAAGCGTTTTTGGATCATTGGTAGTGTGAAAAAGTAAATACAAATTACTACAACTGTGATTTGAACCCATGTTTTGCACGTGTGTGTGTGTGTAAAAGAATGCAAAAAGATCATTATCAGATAAAGGATGTAAGATTTTGGAAAGTATTTTCTTATGAGACCAGTTCCGGGTTATGTCTTTAACATAATTTTTCGGTTCTCTTCACTGCCCATACTCACAAGTATGCAATGAGAAGTTGAGCCAAGATATGTCTTGACAGCAACCGTAAAGCATATGCTACCCCTTGGATCACATCTGATTCCATTGAAGACAAATCCAGATAATAGTTGGATCCCCTTACCCAAATACACAGACTCCATATATCATCATCTGATATTCACAAAAGAAAAACCTATCAAACCAAGACAAATGACTCACTCGATTCTGAATCTTATGATTCTCAATAATCCTTATGGATTCTGTTTGATTTTTCTGTGCTAAACGATGTAACTTCATTATGGAGATTTGGAAATCATTGGGAAAATCTTGGATGCCTTGAGATAGTGCAATTTAAATTTATGTAGCATAACTATGGGGTACACGTTGTATATCTATAATTAATACCTTAACTCACAAGAACGTGATACAAAAATACTTATGGTTTCGAATCTTATAATATTGCCAACTTGAATTGACTTGCTTGGGTTGCATATTACGTATGAATAAGTAGTAATTCATGACATGATCACATATTCCTTGATGTTTATCGTGTATCATTTTTGCTAAATATTAGCCTGATATGATCCTCTGCTCATGACTTTGACCAAAAATAGCTAGTGTGTTTATTCATATATATCCGAATCTATATCTTGTGCATATTATCTATATTCATAAAAGAACAAAAAAAAAATCAGTTTTTGTACAATTGAATCTTTATCAAAATGACAAAAAGATTTTCAGTATAGTTTATCTAAATTTAAGAAAAACCAAAAATATTTGTGTTTAACTTCCGTGAAATGTTTTTGAAAAACCTCGTTATTGAACGTTCATATCCGGTTTGCTATTTGACTTGACAATCTTCATAATTTGTATTGAAGTTTGAGTACACTAAGGCATGTGCGTACTTGTTAAGTGCGCAAGTGTTAAACCCTGCGTACTTGACAAGTACGCAAGAATTAAGTCATGCGTACATGCTAAGTACGCAGGAGTTAATTCCTGCGCACTTAACAAATACGCAAAGCTTGTGTGGGTGGAGTATATATACAGGTGTTAGAAAATTTCTCTCATTTATCACATTCAAACTCAGAGTAGAAAATTTCTCTCATTTATCACATTCAAACTCAGAGTATACTGTTATATATCTCCGCCTCTTTTTTACTCAAAAATTTCATGTGTTCTAAGAGAATTTTCATCCCGCTCATAGTTTCATCTTTACCTAACTAACATTTGGTGAGATTCTCAGACCATTCCAACCGTTAACTCTCGTGTTTTGGACCGATACTCGATCGTATGAACTGGGGTTTTGATGACGAAATTTTGGACCGATTTTGGATGTTCTTGACTCAAATTAAGACCTAAAACTTGTTATATATCATCATTCGAAGCCCTTGTATACCAAATTCGTCCTTAACATGCTTTGATTTTGGTTTTGACCCCTTATAGTGCCGTATTTTACCGTCGGACTAGTGGTAGGTCATTTTGACCGGGTTTTAGCAAGATATTGGTGTTAGCGTTTGTCCCATAGGTCCTAAAAGTGTTTTTTGACCCTGTGGTGACCATCATTTGCATCAACATCTCACAATTCTGGTTTTGGATTTTGAAATTTGTCTAAGTACATGTTCCTGCGTACTTAGTAAGTACGCAAGAAGTAACTCATGCGTACTTACAAAGTACACAAGAAAAATCTACGTGCGTACTTGTTAAGTACGCAGGAAGGGCTATTCAAAAAATTTTCTAAGTCTGGAAATCAGTTCAATGTGCAACTGCTATACCATGTCATATTTGTTCCATTCTAATGATTCTATTTGTTCTAATGTTGTTTGTCTTCTGTTTTTGCAGTGATGGCTTGTGTTTTTACTAATGAGTTCAACTTGTTAGCACTCACACATCCCGAATGGAAGGGTGCTACACTTGAGTACCGACAGATAGTGCATTTTCTAAACAGATCCAAGATTAGCTACGCTATCTCCACTGATCCGATTGTCTCTCGACCTTATATGGAGCAGTTCTAAAATACTGTAGATCATGACTGTACAGTAAACCTAACCGCCATTAGGGCTATTGTCGCAGGTCATGAAATTGCCATTTCTGAAGATACCATCCGAAAAGTTCTACAGTTCAGGGATCTACCTGATGATCCGGTAGCTTACCCTGACTACTTTGTTGATGGGTACTGGAGACAAAGGATGGGATACGTTGGAAGCACTGACTATGCCTCATACAAGAAGCTGTGGGTACTTGATCGATGGCATTACTTTGCACACGTCATGATCATGTGCCTGTCTGAAAGGAAGGCGGGAAAGGATGATATGGGTCATGACTTGGCGACCGCAATGGTTGGCCTATCTCTGAAAAAAGGGTTCCAACTTCTCTAAGTACATCTACAAGTCTATGACCGATCAGATTAATGTGGCTGCGAGGTTTAGATTTCTATTGTACCCTAGATTCGTGAAGCTATTAATTAATGATGTTGTACCCAATCTACCTCAGATTGGAGAGAGATTACAAGTAAAACGGGTAGACAAGAGGGTGTTCGTCCAGTTTCTAAAGCCAGGCAGTGTAGAACCTACCCCTGAGCATACACCCCTCCCAACTTCATATGGTATAGTGCTGATTCAGAGCCGGAGCTTAGTGAACACTCCGATGAACAAAAAGAGGAGCAGACAGAGAAGGAAGAGGAAGAAGGTAATGGGTCTGATGATGATGAATCTGGTGATGGTGATGAAGAAGAAGGAGGAGACGGTGCTGAAGAGTCACATTCCGAGACAACTGAATCTGATTCATCTGACTCTGATGATGCACCAGACCAAACACACCCAAGGAGAATGGCGAAGGTTTCCCTTCCCGAGTCATCCCTTAAACGAAGATGAAAAGACAATATTGACAGTGAGTATGAACCAGACTCTACAAATGAAGTACAAAGACAACGAACAGAAAAAAGGATTAAGCAGAAGAATGACAGACCGTTTGATGTTGTCATGATAGATCTTGAGTCTCGTGCTCAGTGTCAAACGGTTGCTACTCAAGCTTCAACCCAGCTGTATCAAAGGAGGAGGCAGCCACATGTTACAAGTGAGGTGGCTGCTACCACTATCTCAGAGGAGGTTCCTGAGATAGTATCCCTCCTAATTATAACTCTCCATCAGGTGATGGTGATGGCTCCTGTACAGACTGAGTCAGTCATAGTCACCCCAACCACCATTGAAACATCTACCATCCCATCCACAATCCCAACTTCCACCCTTCAGCCAATCAGTCAACCATACAACTTTAGGGACTTTACCCAAGGGTTTGACTTTCATCAACTGTTCTCCTTTCCCACCCATACTGTTAAGGCATCTACATCCAGGGATCCTGATCCCCGTGATGCGAGGATTAACACACTAAAGACTCAGGTGGTGAGTATACTTGAAATAGTTTAGAAATTAAGGAGTGAGTCAGACGCTCAACAGGCTCAGATAAACTCCTTGGTGGATGAAGTTACTCGATTAAGACACCAAGGTGAGAGAACCCAGGATCGGCTTAAAAGCTTGATGTCCCAGGATGAGTTGCTTATCAAGACAAATGACATGATTATGGGGCATAGGATGACTATAGAGCTAAGATTGGATACCCAATGCAAAGAACATGAATTGATGGTCAAGTTGGTAGGTGAGTTGAGTGCAAAGCTTGCTGCTCAGGGGGATAAGGAAAAATAGGAGGAGAAGGAGAAAGAGAAAGAAAAGCCAAAGCTGAGTGGTGATGAAGCTTGTCATCCGGTTGATCTAACCAACGATGATGACAAAGACAAGGATCCTGAAGCCGGTCCTAGTGGAGGTGAGCAACAAGCTTTAGATGTTGTTCCAATCTCTGTTGTGTATATGGCTGAGGGGGAGTCTGCTCAGCACGACGGTGATGGTACTACTTCTGGTGGTGGTGGGAGTGATAAAGGAAAGTCTTCTGCTGGATTTTTACACGATTTATCTGATGATGTTATTTTTTTGATTGGGCCGGACTATTCCATGGAAGTGCAGATCAATGCTCTTAGCAATCTTGAGTAAGGAGAGATCGAGTCTGATGATGACTGGGATAATGATGATGAGGATGTGATGGTGGAGTTCCCGAAGGGTGATGGTGAGGTAGTTTATGAGCTTGAGGATGGAGAGATTTTTGAGGCTCCAACCTTTGAAGTTGCTACTACAGGTTCAGTCGAGCCTGAGAATGTTGCTGAGGCTAGTGGAGCAACAACCTTGACTGAAGCCTCTCTTACCGATCCCCCACCTGCTAATGCTGATGACTGGATGAACAAGTATCCTCAGGGATGGTTCAAAAAGGGTTAGCCTCCTGCTTGGCAAAAGTATTCAATAATAGACAAGCATGGAGCAACATGGATGATCTTATATGTCCGTTTCGACGATGACAAGAACTTGTTTGCCATCAAGGGTGCCGGGGGGTTCAATACTTGAAACCAACCAGCAAGGCA
This sequence comes from Smallanthus sonchifolius, assembly GCA_023525975.1. Classification (NCBI taxonomy): domain Eukaryota; kingdom Viridiplantae; phylum Streptophyta; class Magnoliopsida; order Asterales; family Asteraceae; genus Smallanthus; species Smallanthus sonchifolius. The sequence goes on along the minus strand of CM042033.1, from coordinate 52,409,001 downwards.
TTCAGTTATTTGCCTAAATACGACTTGGTGAACCTGGCAAATCATGAACTACTTGGTGATACAAATCACGCAGTAGCAAAGGGTTTGTGGGGAACACTACAACGGGAAGGTAGGTCAAGGAACTTTGAAATGTTTAAGCCTCAAATGCCCAAGAGAGTCCGGGACAAGAATGTTAGACATCCTGTGATGAACAGAAGCTTAAGGAAGTTGGTCTACAACCCAGTGTTATGTGAGACCAGGATTCCCCTTAGCAAGTTATCTCTGGATATCCTTGGTAGCATATGGTACTGGTACGTGGATCCAAAGATGGGAGAGGCAGTGGTGATGGGCAAGTTAAGGTCTAAAGGTGGAAACTTGGAACCTAGTGAACTTATCAGGGTTTTTGATGAGATCTGTTTCATCAACTTCTCTGTGAAAGATCTGACGGTTTTAAATGACAAGTACTTTATCTACACGGACGAGTAGACGAAGTTTCTAGAATCAAGATACAACAGATTGGTCAAGCTTTGTCTTGACAACAAGATGAAGATGGGAAGCTAAAGCTGAAGGAGCTTGAAGACCGAAGACAATCAACAGCTATTGTCAAGGGGGAGTTTGTTGGAGCATGTTTGTGTGACAAACACTCTAGATGTCGTCTCTGCGTTTGTTACCATTCTTTATGTATTTGTACATGTATTTCAGTGACTGTATGTATTAGTTTATCGAGTTGTAATCGTGTCTGTATGTACTTGTCTTGTAATCGTCTTTCTAAGTGTGGTGCGCACTTAGCAAGTGCGCAGGTTGTATAACTTGCGTACTTAGCAAGTACGCAAGAACAAGTGTGTGTACTTTCTAAGTACGCAGGAACAAAGCCTTGCGCACTTGTTAAGTGCTCAAGCATCAGGTATGTTAGTATATATAGCTGATTGTAGAAGTTGACAAGTACGCTCGCATTTTGTAACTTGTAATCGGCTGATATTGATAATAGACGAAGTTTTAAAGTGACTCTTGTTTGTTGTCGGTTTACTTATTGTTGTTGATACTCCTTCTAGTCACCGGCATTCCGCACCCGGTTCGACTTATCACACACTTGCATGTGATGATCCGAGACACCCGGGGACCTACAGTCACCATGGGGATTACCGGGATCCCTGATGAGGTACTAATCTCTGCGAGGGAACAGTACTTGAGGTGAGGTACGTGCTATCCTTTAGGACACCGTACTTGAGGGGAATTGACGGTTATGACTGGTTAAGGGTGGTACGTGTGCTCTATGAAGCACCATGCAATAATGAGGAATTGACGGTTAAGAAAAGGCGCTGATTCGGTTTATTGATGACTTATGTTTAATGTTATGTTATTGCATGATTTACGTATGCTTTTGTTAAATAAATGAATATTATATTTTTGGCAAGTGTTTATGTTAAGGGTTTATGGAAAGCTAGAACTCACCAGCGTAGCAGACTTTTAGTATGCACATTCAAGTTTAGGACAGGTACACATAGATGGTGATGCTTGGCAAGCGACGAAGAATTACCCGGTCGATCTACGAAGTCTGGCATCCCGTTATGATTTAATTGTGTCATGTTTATATTTTAGACAATTATACGCTTCCTCATGTTGGGCAAATTTTAATTATGTTGAATGAATGATTCCGCTGCGTTATTTGATATTCAAGTTTAAGAACTGTTTGTGAATAAGCAAATCCAACACGTGAGGCCTCCCGGGTTTGGGGCCTTACAAGTTGGTATCAGAGCAATAGTTTGAGAGATTTGGACACTCCCAGTGTCTGAACTTAAAATGTGAATGGGACCGAAAGCGGATGCCAGTACGGGTACCTTAAGCCACATCATCAGGTATGAAAGTAGTTTATGTATAGTATGCCTTAGAACGTATTAGGACAGGACTTGTTGATGTGGGCGGCATGATAAGTAAAAATATATATAAATATATTTTTGAGATGGTTTTGCTAGATCAGGTTTTAAATTTATAAAACGATAATTACTTTAACTTAAAACACACACAATAGGCAAGTGTACCTATCGTAGCGTAATATAGTTTAGGTAATAACAAGTATCGAACAAATGGACATGGTCGAGTTCAAATACTCAACTTTTGTTATCGTTTAGCCGGATTAATTAGTGGCTGACTTTTGTGTGCTTGTGAAGCAGATAAGTAAATGACAGAAAAGTAAATGACGGTAAAGTAAATGACAGAAAAGTAAAAACGTGCATGATGTGTGTAACAGAAATGTAACGAACAAAATAGTAAATAGCAGAAAAGTAAATATCTCGTAAATGATCAGGTCACAAATAGTATTCCTTTAGGCTTCGAATCCGCTTGGTACGTGATATAGTTAAGTTGACTAATTCAGTGGTATGACTACTAAAAAGTTGTGACCCGGGTCACCGCTAGAGCCTCTTCCTGAAGTCATTTGATTCACGAATTAAAATCTTTAAATTAAAAATAGTAGTGCCTCCCCTAGGGACAACATTTACCCATAACTCTTAGATGTTATCTCCAAGTTGGTTTAGGACATCAAACTTTTATGCTTAATATTATTGTTAAATAGGTGATTATTTTTTTCTCACTGAGAGGCGGTGTAACAATGGGACCGAGTGTAAAGACGTACCGTTCCCAACATGAGTTCACCAATTATTGGTCGCATAATAAGGTCATATAAATACGTACGACCTTAATAGTGTAGACCAATCCTTGGCTTATCAATCTCAGCTTGTATAAAGATGTACAAGCTTCAAAGGAAGTTTGATTAAAAAGGTTTTACGATCTTACACTTTAAAATCAAGAACACTCACAAATATAAAGACGGATTCAGACAATAATAAAAGCCCACCAAATGGTGGTTTTAAGGATGAATAATTAAAGACATAAACACACCACTAAATTAATACGTTAAACATTAACATGCACCAAACTTCATCTTCACCCTAGCAATACAAAAAGCTTAGCCACGAATGGCCATACTAACTAGCGTAACGCTGAGTTTCGTAGGCTCCCCTATTGCGGAACAAAGAGGAGGAGCCTCTCTATTCTCTACTCTCTACTCTAAACTACTAAATACTCTCTCTGGATAGTGTTTTTAGGTATGGTGTGGTGTGTGGAAAGAAGAACCCAAGCCTCCTATTTATAGGCCTCAAAATGAGCAATGCACGACCGTGCATTGGATTGGACGTGCGTGGAAACACATTGAAGAACAACAATTCTACTTTGATCCGGAGGTGAAGGCGGCACTGGCTCGAGAATTTACTGAGATGATGAAGGCTTCCTTGCCAGATCTATTAGCAGATGCTTTGAGCAAAGCTAATGAGGTGGGCGGGTCTAACCTGGAAACTGGTGCCCCGAACAATGCGGCTTTCAAAACGCTACTTGCTCGTGGTTTTGACTATAAGTCTTTCAAGGCATTTAACCCGCCAATTCTTACAGGGAAGAAGGACGTGGTGGCTACCTTCGACTGGGTGATTCGCATCGAGGCTGTCATCCGCCTTAGTGAATGTCGAGTAGATCAGGTGGTGAAATTTGTCGCTAACTCCTAGAGGGAAGTGGCGTCTCATTGGTGGAATCCATGACAAGCCTACTAGAACTTTAATTATGCATAATCCCTCACTTCTCATAATGTTCACTCAACTCTAGGGTTATATATGTATGGATAATGTTAGTTAAGTGGAACACTCAAGTTCGAATCGAATTATGAAATGGTCATAAGCTTGTATGCAAATCAATTCTGCACCAATTAACTAAGTAGTATGCACGAATCATGAGGACATAAAAGGGTTGTAACGTGGCTAAAATAAAAATAAATGATGAAAATGAAATTCTTTTTGGAGTTTTAGGGATTTTAAGGGGTTTGAAAAAGCTGCAGCTATCGTGGAACATGCAGCTACGGCTTCATGGCTTAACATGGAAAATACTAGCAGGCCCCTCTACAATACTCACATCATGAAGGTATAACTAATCGAAGGCTTGTTTTTTGTTTAGATTGCCAAGACCAAGATCTCTTATCCTTCTTAACTCTTCCCTTGCTGTGTAATACACATTGCTGCTTTTCCGTATGGATCTTTCGGCTTGTAGCCTAACATCTCTACTTTGATCAGATGCGTATACTCATGTTGGGAATAAGGTTGATTCTTGCTACACTTTCCATCGTGGCTCCAGTTGCCACACTTCATATATTTGTCGTATCTTTTGGCTCTTCTTTTAGCGACATTTTTTGATAAGTCGTAGAATGGTGGCAATTGTTCTTGCTGCCGCTACCATTTTCTTACATCACTAGTTGCTTGGAAAATCTTCTCTCGGAGTTCGGGTGGTAATTCAGGCTTTGTGAAATGAAGACAGAAAAGCAAATTAAAATCAAAAAAATGCATGTCCAGTTCTTTATGGTCTAGCCGGTAAAAGACCCACTTCTCTCTTTCTTTTTCTTTTCTCTTTTTCCCATTTTTTTTCCTTCTTTTTCTATTTTTTATTTTCTTTTTCAAATTATCAAGACAAATTCTTCAATAATTCTTTTTTTTTTCTCAATTTATTTGAAATAATGTTTCAATAAATTCCTTGCAGATAGTTCAGTTGTTTCTTCATAATACATCCACCTTCTTGTATATTCCAATTCTTTGAGTAGAATAGATTCTTTCCAAAATTGCCTCAATGGTTATAAACTTGAAATAACGACATAAGATAATATAATAATTTCCCATTTTGAATACAGTTAGCCAATAACCGGTGTTTATGAAAAACTGGTTGGGTGATAAATGTGGGTAGTAGAAAAGAAAAGGCTATCTAGGCGGATAATATTTGGATTTGTGGGTTTTGGGATAATATATAAGGGGTAATAAAGTCCTACATGCCTCAATCACTTTCATACTTCGACTAAGTTCATGGTCTCGATATGTATAAGTCACACAAGTTCTAATTATGCATAAAATCCGATCAAATAAAAACATATATACCAAACGAAAGGGCATGTGAAAGATAATGATAATAATGCTCATGAAAAGGCTCAGAATATTCTCACATGGAAACAGATGGAATAGGGTTTAGTGATTTGTTATGCATAATATCCATTTGTTTCGACTTGTCATGTCTTCATTTTATTTAATTAGGTGCGAACTCAAAGAGATTTAGATTTTAGGGTTTAAATTTTTTGCAAATTTTCCAGGTTTTTCAAAAGGTAGGTTTTTAGTAATGTTTTAGTCAAATGGGTAGAAAGTCACAAGTTAAGTTTTACTGCTTTGAGGTTACAAGTAGTCCTGAATCTCTAATACCCCACCCCAAACTTAAAATTGTGCATTGCCCTCAATGTACAAATGCATGTAACGGAATGCTATGCAGGAATTTAAATGCATTAAGTTTTAAGGGAAAAGAAACTGGTACTCCCCCGGTCAATTCGGTGTATAACCTAAGGCCAAAACTTATTGTTGTTGTTAGGCTGTGCCTATCAGCTGCTGTCAACACTTTGCTTCAAAGACTTCATCGAATTTCTCAGAAATTTGATGTGGTTGTCGACTCCTCAAGTTGTAGAGATGGAGTGTAACTCCTCAAAGAAGTAGAGAGACTATCTGGTGATGTTATTCTACCTGAAACACAAAGGAAAACATAAAAGCAGACAAGAAAAATAAAAGGTAGTAGTTATGCTACTAAGGTCCTAGTATCAAGAAGGCATACCTAGGGGCTGAAGTATTAGAACGTAAATTTGGAAAACCAAACCTGAGGTACATGCTTTATGATGTATGCACCAACTTCTCAATTTATTCATGATCATTGGGTTGCCTCCAGGAAGCGCCACGTTTATTTAAGGGTCGTTGGCCAGACCCGTACGTGCTGTGATGTATTGCAAAATACATCCGTTTTACTGTCTATTTTATTCCCACTTTGTGTTTGTTTTGCGTCGGTTTTCTTCTATAACTGCTCGTACTTAATATTTCTATATATTTTGGTTGTTAGGTCACAAAGGAAGCGGATATGATTGAAAACGAAGAAGAACGAGTTTCCGATTCGTGCGAGAGGGCTGTGGATAAGAAAAAAAAGAAACTTTCTGGAATTTTACCCCTGTCGCGTAGCGCGACAGGTCTTGGAATTTCGTCGCGCTACGCGAGGATTGCAAAATGACATAATTGCCCTTTTAATGATTGTCCGACTGTTTTGTCTTTTCTGGGGCCCTACCGCCATGCGAGGATGAATCAAGATCCCGTCGCGCTACGCGACGGGTGGTTTTTCGCAGAAACCTCTTTTTAAGCCAAAATTTAGAAAACCCTAAAAGCGAAACCACCTTGTGACGGCAAAAGACGAAAAGGAGGAACATTCTAGCCTCAAGAAGGTGATTGTGGACTAAAATCGGAGGAGGAGAAGTGGATATTGATCAAGAACAAGCGTTGTGATCGAAGAATTGAAGCCGGATTCACCTCCGGTTACATATTTTTGATTCGTTCTTTTTTTCTTGTCAATTCTAACATGATGAACAGCCTAGTTACTTATTGTTTTATAATTTTGAACATGTTTCTTGGCTAGATTCTTGTTGCCTACCTAGGTTTAGATGATTGCACATGTTTGACATTGGTTTTTGTTGGTTTTTGGAACTTTTGAATGTGAAGAACTCATGATGTAACAAACTTGGTTTTGATCATTGGATGTGTATGCGTATTTAGTATTATCAATTAAATGATTTTTCAGTCCTCATGTGCTTTGATGAATGTCTTTCATATAATAGGTGCATGCTAGATCAATTGCCGTGTGTTTTTTATTATTGGATGGTTTGCTAGACGTAGTATTCCATAGGAATGAAATTCGTGAATTGGTAAATCTAAATATTCAACCAATCTTAATAGCTGTGAGGTGAGAGATTGTCGGTTTATCTCGTGTGTCTGATCGCTAGTTTAGAATCTTTGTGAGAAGGTCTGTCTAGTTCGTCGTTCGCATCTTGTTTACCGAGTCCAATAGGAAATTCTTAGTGTAGGATCGTAGGATTACAAGGTGATTCTGTTCTAGTTGATATTGGCAGAAACAATAACAACCAACAAAGTAAACAAGTAGACAGCAAGAATACTGATAAATGCACTGTTGTATTAAACTTCTGAGATTACAAGTTTACAAGTAAAACACTATTAAGAAGCACTATGAAAGCACAGCAAGCACACTTACAATGAAGTGTTTACACAGCATTTATAGTAACTTAGAATCAAGACAGACCCTTGATTCTAAGGATCAGATCTAACACAAGCCGTTGATCTTGTTTATTAATCTAAATTACACGCAAAGGCTAATCTAGATAACTTTACTGAAACGTCTTCTTAGGCATCATTGTTTGCATGCTTGGAGACGCGCGTTATTGTCCTTTATTGGTTGCGTCATTGAGGTTCCTTCTGCTTGGAGTGTGGCAGTTGCTTTTGCAGAAAGGTGTCAGAGGCGCTTCACATGGATAGTCAGCTGCAACGTTTGGTCTTCAGAGAATAAAGCTATCAGCAGCAACTTGTGTTGAACGCTGCTGATAAACCTATCAGCAGCAACCAGTGTTGAATGCTGCTGATAAGCCTATCAGCAGCAACAAGTGTTGAATGCTGCTGATAAGCCTATCAGCAGCAACAAGTGTTGATTGCTGCTGATAAGCCTATCAGCAGCATTTGTACTTAGAATAATTTGGTAGCAATCAGTCTTTGGTTCTACAAACTCCCCCTAGACTGATGCAACCAAAGTTCTTCTAATCACGTTGCTGCTGAAGCTTTTGCAGGTGGCTGACTATCCTTTCAACCTCATAGCCTCTTGGATCCTTGCTGGGATTGTTCAGTGGAAGTTCAGACAGAGTCTTGATGTCTTTGTGTGGCATTTTGTAGATTGCTTTGCTTGAACATCTCATCTGCTGCTTCTTTACATCAATCAGAGTGAACTCATCCAAATCAGCATTGTAGGACCAAGATACAAATGGAGAGTGGGACTTGAGTGGTTTGATATTCATGACCACATCTTTTCTAAGGTTGAAGTAGTGTCTGATTGCTAGCATAAGATGTTTCCCACTCTCATTTGCAGGCTCATGAGCTTCACCCAGCTCCAAAATTCTTCTTAGGTCTGAATCTGGTAGTTGCAGAACTTCATCAACAGACCTGTATGTAGATCTTCTTCTTTCAGTTCTCCCCCTGAAGATCTCAAACCTTTGATCCTGTGGATTGTAGACCCATTCAACTATGTTTCTTGAGTCTTCAGGTTCAGATGGGGATTTGGATTTCTTCAAGGGAGGCTGTTGATGAGAGGGAGCTGGGTGGGATGATTTGGACTTGTTGGGTGGAGGAGTGGAAGGTTTGGGGAGGAGAGTGGAAGGATGATGGACTGATGAAGAGGTAGGTGAGGGAGAAGGCTTGGGTTTCTTTGTCTTTGGTTTTTCTTCTTCTTTGATAAGTACCCTTTTCTTGGAGCCCTTCTTCCCTAGTCTTTCTTCCTCATCCTTTTTAACTTTGAAGTAGAGGGCTTGCAGGTTCATGAAATTCATGGGACCTAGCCTCTTTCCACTATCTCCTCTAGCCTTAAGGAAGTCAATCATGACCTTCCTTTCTTCATGGGTCCTTTTATTAAAGGCAATGGTCTTCTTGGACTGTAGCTTGGCTTTCTCTTCTTCTTCAGCCTTTTTCTTCCTAGCCAATTGACCCTGCTGACCCATGAAGGCTCTGTAAATCTCTTTGGTTGAAAGTTTCTCAAGGTAGTCTGCATCCTCACCTTGAGAGACTAGAGTCTTTACCCACTCCTCCCTCATTTCTTTAGCTAGTTCAGAATCGGTTATCCTGAACTTAGCTTCTTCTTTCTTCTTCTTCTCCAATTCTTCTTCTTATTTATTGAATTGTTCCTGCAGTTGAAGAGCAAGAGCTGCATCTTCTTCAATCCGGTCAACTGCAGGAATCTTTCTTTTTAGTTCATCCAGCTGTTTAGCATACAGCTGGATGGTTTGTTCTCTTAGGAGAATGGTTGTTTTTCTTTCTTGAGCCTTTTTCAGGTCAGCCATCTCCTCTTCTTCTCTTTTTCTTCTTTTCTCTTCTGTCTCTCTTTTCTCTTTTTGCAACCTCTCTTCATCTTCATCAGTCATGATTCCCTTTCCTTTGTTTACATTGGATGCCTCTGCTTCAGCTTCACTGATCACAACAGCAGATGATGATGCTGCTATTGGGATCTCTGCCTCAGCTTCATTGGCAAGTTGAGGGATTGACAAGGGATGATCACTTTCTTCATCAAGTTGATATTCAGGACCTTCTATTTCCCTCAGTTGATCCCTAAGAGAAGATTTTGTGCCAGATGCTGCAGATGTGGCTTCAACTTGTGGAGTATCTGAGTTGGAGTCAGCATCAGAAGTTGACACAGACTCTTCCTGAGGAATCAGTCCTTCTTCTTCAAGATGGGCTCTGACAGTAGCTATCATTGCCTGGCTTTCAAGAGAGTTGACATTGCAGATGTTTGCCCTGAGCTAAAAAATATTGAATAGGAAGTCTGAGGGCAGCTGAAGGATGTTCCTGGTGTTGATGATGAGAGAGGAGCCGTTGCTGAGCAGAAGAGTGTGGTCAAAGGACTTAGTGCTCACCCAACCTAGCACGTCTAAGTCCTTGACCAGGAAGGCATACAGGAATCTTTGAAGGCCCAGAACTTCTTCTTCAGGGAGAAGACTGCTCCTTGTTATTTCAAGATTGCTAGGAGTCAGTCTCCTTTCTGCGGCCGCCAAGGAATCAGGATAAGCTACCCGATGTGCTGCTTGTAGGAATCTTTGGAACCTGGGTAGATTATCCTCCATCAGGTCATGGAACCTGCCAATGACAAGTTCTGCTGAGAGATCTGTTGAGGTGTTGATGCAGTTAGTTAAATGCAGATGTAGGACTTGGAGGGCATTGAGAGAGTTCCAGTTCAGCTCTTCTACTCCGCTGAACTCCCATCCAATCCAAAACCTCTCAGATGATCCATCATACCCCCAAGCTAGAATGGAGTCAAATTCTAGCTTCTTTGATGATCTGAATAGTTGGGGGGTTGAGGATTGACCAATGATGGCTGCTGCTTCAGGAAGGATGCTGAATGATGTATTTGTTTGTTCTGTATCTTCAACATCATTCAGCATTTCATCGACAGCCCTGACGACCAACTTCCAGTCTTCAGATGTCTCTTCGTCTTCATTATCTGGGACTGGCAAGTCATGAATTTGGACAAAGGCTGGCTTGAATAGTGAGCTTTGAAGTACAACCTGCTCTTGAATCTAATCGTCAAGACTGTCTTTATCTTCTTCCATAGAGACCATCTCCCCCTTTTTGGTTGCATCAGTAGACAGGTAGGCATCAGTTTGGGTGCCTACTGATACAAGAGAGGGAGTGGATAAAGTTGGGCATTGATGGGCTTCATGCATAGAGACTTGGTGTCGTAGTTTGGACACTTCAGCCTCTAGCATAGCCACCCTGGCCGTCAATTCCAAGTTATGAAGTTTCAGTCTGTCCTCATCCACAGTTGTGGAATCCCTGGACTCAGATGGGGCCGTAGGCCGAGCCTCAGCATCCCCATCACCCGTGGTTTCTTGGCGCCTGGGATTCCTCTCAGTGAGGGGAGTTTCCAAGGAAACACCCTCACCATGAGTTACGTGGTTGAGGTCTTAAAGATGTTGTCACTGTCCTCCTGGTCATTTGATGGACCAGTAGTAGTGACAGCCTCTTCCACATCCACTCTTTCATTACTCCTAGAGTGGACCTTCAAGGGTGAAGAACTTGGGTTGGGTGTTTCGGAAGAGAAAGGAAGTGCTCAGGGGCTGTTCTATGGATCCGGGAAGTGATCCTAATCCTAATAGAGAGACTTCCGAAGGAGTCTCCCTAACAGTGTGGCTTTCCCTTATGATATTCTCACTAGAATGTTGTGATTCTGAGTGAGGGATGTTGGCTTGGGTTTGGGCCTTGGAGGCAAGAGAAGAAGAAGTTCTCTTGCCCCTTTTCCTTGTATATTTGGCTGCAACCGGGGCCCTATGTTCCGGTTGAGCAAGCAAACTGTGGGTAAGTAAATTATGTGCCTGTGCATCCTCAGTAGGATGCACAGGGGTTCGATCAAGGGAAGCAGCGGATTGAGTTTATGGCAGTGAGGTGGAGGGTGTGGGATCAGTATCAGCTGGGTTTGCTGAACTGTCACCCTGGGCACTTTGCACGTTCAACATTGTAGATAACAATGGAACGTCGGCCCCTGAGAACTTTGATGAAACTGTTCTCATACTTTGAAAAATGTTGTTCTTATGTCCCAGCATGACATAGATTCTTGCAGTTTTTGAAAGATCTTGGTGCTCAATGTTGAACACTTTCTGCAAGAATCTTGGGTACATAAAGAACTGAGATTTCACCCCTTCTTGAAGGTTGTATCTCAAACCTTCAAGAATGAGGTGGGAAAAATTGAAACCCGCTCCAGTTATCATACCGTGAATTGCCGACGCAAGTCCGGAGCTGAGTTGGTTCTAGCCACTTCTCTTCTGGGATATGCATTGGAGAAGAGTGTGGCAGAGATACTTCCATTTGGGACCCATGAGTGCCTTCTCTATTGTATACTCTGTTTGATTCCCAGTGTACCCTATGGATACAAAGGTCCTCATGTATACGTCTCTTGGGTAAGAGGTGGCGTCCCCTTCATCTTGAAGCTTGAGGTGTTGGCGGAGCTTTGCTTCAGTGATGATCATCTCTTTGCTGTCTACTGTTCCTTTGATTTGGGGAGTGCCCTGGTCAGTAGAATACACGGCTGAGCTCCAAAAATCTTCCATGTGGGAAGTATAGATGGTTGGGTTGACTGTTAGGGCATGGAGGATTTTGGACCGACAAAGGAAGTCGATCATATCATTGAAACCTTCTGATTTATTGCCCTTTATTAGGCATGCAGTGAGGTTGTGATATGGGGAAAACTTGTCGTTGGGGTTGTTTATGTCTGCGCCTGCCATTTTATGGAGTTGGAGGGAAGAGAGAAGGGTGTTTGAATGGTGGTTAATTATGGAGGGCTTTGAATGCTGTGGGGACGGGAGAGAAAGTGATGGGTTTAGGGTTTGAAATTGAATATGAAGAGGTTGTGAGAACGTTTGAAATTGTGATATAACGGCAGACGAAGAAAAAGCAACCTTACTTGTACAGTACAACCTGTTTCACTTTTCATTGTTACAGCTGTAAAGCACTCGAGCAGTCATGGTAAAGACTGATAGTAGTTTTTACCTCGGGTAAAAGTTAATGTAGACTTGTTTTACCCATCAGCAGCAAACTTGGTTGTTGCCGATGGTTTGCTATCCGCTGCAAACTTGGTTGCTGCGGATAGTGAAGTCTTTCAGCAACAGATTTGGTAGCTGCTGACTGTTGTATTCATTCCGCAGCAAAAAGGTTGCTGCTGACCGCCTTAAAGCTATCCGCAGGAAACTTGTTCCTGTTGATAACTTAAAGCGATCAGTGGCAAAGACTTTGCTGCTGAAGAGTAAATCTGTCAGCAGTGAAAAAGTGCTGCTGACTATAACCTTTTATTAAGAACAAAAACATAGACATATTTACAAGGAAGGATAAATATTGAGATATGTCTTATTCAAAGTTCATCATGCCAATTGATTCAACTAGATATCGAAATCTTGCTTCATCAAAAGGTTTAGTGAACAAATCAGCATATTGCTCATTTGTGTGAACCTTGGATAGGACAATTCTCCTTTTCTCAGCTTGATCCCTGATAAAGTGATACCTGATGTCGATGTGCTTAGTCTTGGAATGCTTCACTGGATTATTCGTGATAGAGATTGCACTCATGTTGTCAATGTGAATTGGAGTCTGCATGAAGGTCATTCCATAGTCAAGCATTTGATTTTGGATCTAGATGACCTGTGCACAGCAGCTTGAAGCTGCAATGTATTCTGCTTCAGCTGTTGAAGTAGAGACACATGTTTGCTTTTTGCATTGCCATGAGATGAGCCTTCCTCCAAGAAATTGACATCCCCTAGATGTGGACTTTTTGTCCAAGTTACAACCCCCATAGTCACTGTCAGTGTAGGCATAGAGATTGACATTTCCATTCTTTGGATACCATAGCCCAAGTTTTGGAGCTCCCTTTAGGTATCTAAAGATCCTTTTGACAGCTTGAAGATGAGACACTTTTGGAGCAGCTTGAAATCTTGCGCAGAGACAAACTGCAAACATGATGTCTGGTCTTGAGGCAGTGAGATACATGAGAGACCCTATCATTGCTCGGTACTGATGTTGATCAGTGTCTTGTCCTTCTTTATTCGGAGATAATTGATGGTGCACTTGCATAGGAGTTCTTGCAGCAGAGCAGTCAGCCATTTTGAACCTCTCCAAGATGCTTTTGACATACTTGGATTGGCTTATGAAGATTCCATTTGTTACCTGTTTGACTTGAAGTCCTAAAAAGAAATTTAGTTCACCCATTGAACTCATTTCAAATTTGGAGTGCATCAGAACTTCAAAGTCTTTGCAGAGCTTCTTTCTTGTAGATCCAAAGATAATGTCATCAACGTAAATCTGGACCAACAAAATTTCTCCCCCTTCATCTTTGATGAAGAGTGTCTGATCAATGGCCCCCCTTCTGAAGTTGTTGCTAAGTGGATATCCAGATAAAGTTTCATACCAGGCTCTTGGGGCTTGGTGTAAGCCATAGAGAGCTTTGTCCAGTTTTAAGACCTTATTTGGATGTGCAGGATCCACAAAGCCTGGAGGCTGTTTGACATAGACCTCTTCACCAATCTTTCCATACAAGAAGTCACTCTTCACATCCATTTGATAGATCATAAAGTTTTTGGATGCAGCATATGCCAGAAAGATTCTGATGGCTTCCAGACGGGCCACATGAGCAAAGACTTCATCATAGTCAATGCCTTCTTCTTGAGTGTAGCCTTGAGTTACCAGTCTGGCTTTGTTCTTGACCACGATGCCCCTTTCATCTTGCTTGTTTCTGAAGACCCATCTTGTTCCAATGGCTGTTTGACCAGGTGGAAGATCAACAAGCTTCCAAACATCTTGTCTTTTGAATTGCAGCAACTCTTCCTGCATTGCTTCAATCCAGCTGTTGTGCTTGAGAGCTTCATCAATCTTCTTGGGTTCCACCTGAGATAGAAAACAAGAGAACAAACAAATGTTGGCTTCATGAGACTTACTTCTTGTCTGGATACCTGTGTGGACTTGGCCAATGATGTTTTCCAGAGGATGCTCTTTGTTTATTCTCTGTGCTGGTATCACATCCAGCCGTATTCCCTCTTCAAGATTACTTTGGTTTAGATCAGGATTGTCTTCAGTTGTGAGGAGAGGAGCTTGGAGGTTCTGATCATTGAGTTCCACATTGTCAGCAGTATTAGCATCAGAGGCCTCTTCAGCATGGATTGAGGAGGCTTCATTAAAGATTTCTTGGTCAGAGAGATTGCTGCTTGTGGTGTTGGAAGTACTGGCTTCACCTGTACCGGCTTCAATAGCTTCTGCCACTGATGGAGGATCAATGGATGGCCTTTTCATCCTGATGTAGGGACTGGGAAAATCCAGTCTGTAGTCAGTAGAGGAGGTTGAGGCAGAAGATGTTGATTTTGAAGAAGAACACTCCATATTTGAGAAAATGAGAGGCTCAAATATCTGGGTGAAGGAGTCTATATCAAAGAGCCAGTTAGGACCTTTACCTTGTTCACAGACAACATGTTCCCTGCATTCCACATTAGCAGATTCTTCCACAGTCCGAGTCCTAGAATTGAACACTCGGTAGGCCTTTGATTGAGAGGAGTAACCCACAAAGTAACCTTCATCAGACTTTGCACCGAATTTAGGAAGAACTCCATGTGTGATGAGGATGGTACATGGACATCCAAAGGGCTTCAGGAAGCCAATGTAGGGAACTCTTTTGAGCCATAGTTCATAGGGTGTTTTCTGGAGAGGCTTAACAATAAGGACTCTATTCTGCACATAACAAGCTGTGCTTACTGCTTCTGCCCAGAAAGTAAGGGGCAGCTTTGAGTCAGCCAGCATAGATCTTGCTGATTCAATCAGAGTCATATTTCTTCTTTCAGCAACCCCATTTTGTTGAGGGGTTCTTGGAGCACTGTATTGCCTTTCAATGCCCTTGCTCTCACAGAAACTGTTCAAGGTGTGATTTTTGAACTCTATTCCCTGATCACACCTTATGATCTTTACCTTCAGATTGCTTTGATTCTCTACCCTAAGAATATAGGATTTGAGAATCTCAGCAGTTTCATCTTTTGTTCTTAGGAAGAATACCCATGAGAATCTGGAGAAGTCATCAGTTATCACCAGACAGTAGGACTTTTTGCCCATTGACATGACATTCGTAGGACCAAAGAGATCCATATGTAGTAGCTGGAGAGGGGTGTCATTTGTGTTCAATGTCTTGGGCTTGTGGGAACTTTTGTGTTGTTTTCCCTTCAAGCAGGCAATTCAGTGATCGTCTAGATGGAATTCTTTGTCAGGAAGCCCTCTGACAAGATTGTCCTTCACTAATTTATTGATTGTTTTGATGTTAACATGGCTTAACCTCCTGTGCCAAAGAGCGGATTCATCAACTGATGCCTTTGACAGAAAACATGAAACACTACCGGATGGAGTGGCTTCATTCATGTCAAGCACATATAAGTTGTCCTTTCTACGAGCAGTTAGGAGAATCTTCTCTGGAGGGGGTTTAGACAGACCAGGAGCTAACACAAAACATTCTTTGTCAGTGAAGAGCATCCAATGCTTTTGATCACATACTTGGGAAACACTCATGAAATTGAAGTCAAGTTCTTTAACATAGTTGACTCTTTCAATACTCATACTTTCATTGGACACAGTTCCTTGTCCAGTGATAGATCCACCTTTTGAGTCACTCCCAAAGGCAACATACTCCATTGAAATGTCTGAAGTTAGAGAGGATGGACCTGTTGCTTGTCATGTGCCTGGAACAGCCGCTATCTACCACCCAAGTATTGTGTTTGTTGCCTGGTTGTCCCTGCACATGGAAGATATCTAATTAGTGGGAGGATCATTGTAGCATGCAGCATTGTAGAAGATCGTTGCTAATTTGCCATTGTCAGCATGCTTGCAGTCAATGGAACCAATAGTTATGCTTGGAGATTGTTTGGCCTTCCATTGCTGTGTTGGTGGTTTTCTAGCTTTCTTTGCATTGTCGGCAGAAGATGTTGTTGCTGACAATTTTGGCTTATCCACAGCTGATTTTGCTGCTGAGGGCTTTGCTGGAGCAGTAGCAGTTTTTGCTTTGTCAGCAGCAGATACTTTTGCTGCTGGAGGCTTTGCCTTTTGTTTCCTGGACTTTACTCTATCAGCAGCGATTTTGTTTGCTGCTGATGGGTTGAACACAGATGAACGATTTGCAACTTGGTTAAAAGGGTTGAACTTGCATGTTGCAGCAAAGTGGTTTGATTCCCCACATATGATGCAAGTTTGTTGAGGTTTCTGCATCTTCACTCTTTGAGGGGATAGAGATTCTCTGAACTTTGTTGCCTTTGCATCATAGCTTCTCACCTGTTTGTTTCTGTTTGTTTTCTCAAAGGCATGCTGCTTTGAGTTTCTTTGGTGTTCACGGTAGTGAAAGCAGGTGCTGGCAGTGTGATTGTATTTGCCACACACAAAGCATGATACTGCTATCTTGTCCCTGTGAGAGTCCACATAGTTCTTACTTTGAAACAAATCTTTGAAGTTCCAAGGATGAGCTTTGTTATGTTCAAAGGTGGCTTCTTCTAGAGTCCTTTGAACATATGAACCCCTTTTTTCAGGTGTATGAGAAATATCAAACGCCTTTGACTTTGACTGAGATTTGGGGTTGGTGAAACCTGATGTCTCTCCCTTTTCAATGTTTAGCTTTCTTCCACCTGGAGGATAGCTAATCTTGATTTGTTTGAATGGGATGGGAGCTGGAATGGTTGGAGTAACAACAGGACAACCGGCTTCAGAGAAAGGAGCAGATGGGACTTCACTAGTTTCACAGTGGTCTGAGCAGGTTGACTCAGATTCTGAAGAGGTGGAGCAGTCTTCCACAAAACATGCATCCATTGAAGGATCAAGGTTTCGGTTTGCCATGTCAAGGTTTGCAGTATTGAAGCTTGGTTGGTGAATGGCAACATAATCAGCAGGAGGAGGAACTGTCTGGTACTCGTCACTATGTTATCCAAGTCCAGTTTTTACCCTTTCATGGACTTGAATATCTAATAATCTTTGTAACTTTTTAGATGAAAATTCATATTTTTCAACATGAACTTTCTGTTCAGCCAGTTCAGCTCTGGTAGCTTTAAGTTTTACTAATAGATCATCAATCTGAGTTTCTAGATTGGTTTGTTCATGTTTTAATGAAGAAATCTCTTTCTTAAGGCAGTTAATTTTTTCTTTGTAAGTATCTTCGACCTTTTTGAATTCAGACTTCATTTGATGAAACTCTTCATTTTGATCTATCAGATTTTGGTTATGCTTTCTATAACCTAAAACTTTGTCAATGCAAGCTTGAGAGCAAAGATGTTCAAATACCTGAGGTGGTATCTCTGCATTGTCTTCCATAAGTGCTTGGTTGGAGGCAGGAACATCTTCATATTGAAAACTCCAGTCAAAGTCTGAAGTTCTAACATTTGCACAGGCTGCAGTTTGTGCTGGAGGAGTTCCTTGCTGCTGCTGCTGCCTGGGCTGACCTTGGTAACCTTGTGTTTGATGGCTGGCACCCTGATTGGATTTAGGTGCCTTGCACTCCCTAGCAAAGTGACCCATTTGGTTACAGTTGTAACATCGGATCTTGCTTTTATCAAGCCTAACTTTGGTGTTTGAGTTGTTGCTTGGAATTGATCTCCCGGTTCTAGAATAAAACCTTTTTGCTCTGAGGGAGAGCATGGCATATGAGTGCTGAATATCCATTTCTTCAAGATCATCTGGATGAAAGCATTCCAGATCCTCCTTTATGAAGTACATGCTGCTTGAGTTGTCAGAGACAAAAGCAGTAGAGGTTGGCTGTTGAGGAGGTGCCTCAAGAAGAAATGGTGATGAGTTGGATTGTGAAGCAGTTGGTGTTTGAGGATGAGTAACTATGGGAGGATAGTAGTTGCTTGCACTAGGACCAGAATGATCAGAGTGAAGCGCTGAGGTGGTGGTAGAGGAAGTGGTAGCTGATTGATAACTGGAGCTCCTTTCTTTAGCTTGAATCATTTCTAATTCATAGGTTTTGAGCATGCCAAAGAGCTCAGTTATCTGAAGAGTCTTCAGATTCTCTGTTCTTCTGATGGACACTGTATATAATGTCCAACAACTAGGAAGAGATCTTATGAACTTCTTGAGAATGTCTTCATTCTCCAGCTTTACCTTGGAGCACTGCAGTTCTCCAACCAGGTACGTGTACCTGTTATATAAAACTGTTAGTGACTCACCTTCCTTCCAGACGAAGTTTTCATACTGTTGCTTGAGAATGTCACGTATGTTCTCTTTGACCTCCTCAGATCCAGCAAACATCTTTTCCAAGGCTCCCCATAACTCCTTTGCAGTTTTGTGAGCCTTGAAGTTGTGAAAAACTTCATTTGGAAGGCACATTTGGATAGCTCCTAATGCCTTGAAGTCCACCTCCATTTTCTTTATGTCTTCTTCAGAATACTTGGAGGGTTCCTTCGGAACTAGTGGTCCTCCGGAGTCAGCAGAGGCCACCATGGGAACATAAGGTCCATCCCTTATGGATTTCCACATTCCGTATTCATGGTAGCAGAAGAAGCTTTCCATACGGTTCTTCCACATATCATAGTCCTCCCCAGACACCAACCTCGGTGGTCGGTTGATACTGCCGATGTCTTCAGATCCATGACTTTGTGCCATTTTGTTTTGTGTGACTTGATCAAGAATAGAGTTTTGAATAGAATCAGAAAGTGATTAAACGAATGTTAGTTTGTTTAATCTTGAGCCAAAGCTCTGATACCACTTTTAGGATCGTAGGATTACAAGGTGATTCTGTTCTAGTTGATATTGGCGGAAACAATAACAACCAACAAAGTAAACAAGTAGACAGCAAGAATACTGATAAATGCACTGTTGTATTAAACTTCTGATATTACAAGTTTACAAGTAAAACACTATTAAGAAGCACTATGAAAGCACAGCAAGCACACTTACAATGAAGTGTTTACACAGTATTTATAGTAACTTAGAATCAAGACAGAACCTTGATTCTAAGGATCAGATCTAACACAAGCCGTTGATCTTGTTTATTAATCTAAATTACACGCAACGGCTAATCTAGATAACTTTACTGAAACGTCTTCTTAGGCATCATTGTTTGCATGCTTGGAGACGCGCGTTATTGTCCTTTATTGGTTGCGCCATTGAGGTTCCTTCTGCTTGGAGTGTGGCAGTTGCTTTTGCAGAAAGGTGTCAGAGGCGCTTCACATGGATAGTCAGCTGCAACGTTTGGTCTTCAGAGAATAAAGCTATCAGCAGCAACTTGTGTTGAACGCTGCTGATAAGCCTATCAGCAGCAACCAGTGTTGAATGCTGCTGATAAGCCTATCAGCAGCAACAAGTGTTGAATGCTGCTGATAAGCCTATCAGCAGCAACAAGTGTTGAATGCTGCTGATAAGCCTATCAGCAGCATTTGTACTTAGAATAATTTGGTAGCAATCAGTAGTTACTTATTGTTTTATAATTTTTAACATGTTTCTTGGCTAGATTCTTGTTGCCTACCTAGGTTTAGATGATTGCACATGTTTGACATTGGTTTTTCTTGGTTTTTGGAACTTTTGAATGTGAAGAACTCATGATGTAACAAACTTGGTTTTGATCATTGGATGTGTATGCGTATTTAGTATTATCAATTAAATGATTTTTCAGTCCTCATGTGCTTTGATGAATGTCTTTCATATAATAGGTGCATGCTAGATCAATTGCCGTGTGTTTTTGATTATTGGATGGTTTGCTAGACGTAGTATTCCATAGGAATGAAATTCGTGAATTGGTAAATCTAAATATTCAACCAATCTTAATAGCTGTGAGGTGAGAGATTGTCGGTTTATCTCGTGTATCTGATCGCTAGTTTAGAATCTTTGTGAGAAGGTCTGTCTAGTTTGTCGTTCGCATCTTGTTTACCGAGTCTAATAGGAAATTCTTAGTTATCCCTTGCACTTAGGTGTATTGAGACTTTCGCGCTGTGAGGTAGATTGTCTAGCGGATACTTCTTGAGTAGACTGGATGACCTGTGAGGGGAACCCGTCCAGCCGGTGGTTTAACGACTTTTAGGTCTCTTAGTTGACAATCCTTGAGAAGGGTCGAGGGTGCTCTAGGTTCCCTTTGAGTTTAGTATTTTAAGATCCCGGTATCACATCAGTTCCATTACTGATAGAACCTTCGTCAGACACGTGTAGGATTCGGGCCTAGGTAGTGCTTTCACCCTATCTGTTTTCGTTCCGTAGTTATTCTCACGCTAGTTTGTTTGTCCTCGTCTTTTCCTTTATTTTATGCAAACATCAAAACACAAAACCTGCAAACCGGGTACTCCAATGATATGTAACTGGTTTTCCACAACCCGAATGGAGATTGAGTACGGGTTATGAAAAACCAAACCTGCAAAACAAAAACAAGCAAAACCCGAGCAGCATAACACTGACACAAATAATAGAATAAAAATAAAACTAAACTAAACAGATAATGTACAAAATACAAGCAGCCATAATAATGAGGACGAATCACAGAACAGGAGAAGCAACAAACACAATGACAGCTAAAATAAAGCAAATAAATAACTAAAGCGAAAATCTGGGTTGCCTCCCAGTAGCGCTAAGTTTACAGAAGAGTCCTCAGCCAGACTCGTGCCTCGCAAGTAAACTCAATCAGGAGGCCTCTCCTTAATCCTCTTCCCATCATTTTAACTCAATCTCATTCTCTTGTCGATGGACGGGAAGAATCCAACAACCAGGCCCCAGAAGACTCGAAACAGACTCGAGTCCGGCCACCAAGACTTGAATTTTCCTGGACCGAACTGTATGCCATGCATGTAATGAGGAGCATGGTCGTCTCTGCAGTCTGGAACAACTGCAGGGCCTCTAATCGACCAGGTTTGTGTCCTTGAAATGCGCCGGTCTAGGCGCTCTCTCACCCTATCCCGTGGCACGTTGGATCTGGATGGCGATCCATAATCATCGTCGTCTTCCACGGGCCGGCTATCATCATCAGCAATCCCCACACTTGGGGTTTGCTCATCCTCAACAAGAAGTGGTCGCTCCATCTCCATCACTTCTTCTTCATCCTCTCGGTTTGGTGACTGCTCGATAACCGCTGCTGGCTCTCCATAAAGTAATGTCTCGAGAGTAGTAATGTCACCAACAGGGTCAAACACCTCATCAGCCTCTTGAGTTGTAAAACCAACCAACTCGTCACCAAACTCAAACTCCCAGGATAGTACATGCTCCTCCTCCTTCGTCATGTCATCCTCTATCATGGCTTTCTCACTTTCCTCATCAATCTGATCATTAGGATGCTCTGTGGTCACGGGATCAGATGAAAACTCCAACTCATCATCAGAATCGGCCCACAATGCGGAAATCGGCTGAATTGGGACATCCTGCTGAACCAGAGGTGGGACTGACTCGTCCATTAACGTCTCTGGTCCTGGCGTGTCGAATACTTCACCTTCCTCTGCCCACCGGGCCTCCATCTCAGCAAACCGGGCACTCCAATCAATCTGCCTGACTTCTTCTGCTGATGGGATGTGAAGACTCTCCTTCTGCGCTCGGAAGTGAGCAACTACAGTCTCATCTACACTCGGAAAAAGTGTATCTTCTACAGCAAAAATGACGACTCTCTCCACATTAGCTGGTCTGTCCGCCTGCAGATCGTGCCTCAAATAAGCTTGGATGTGTTCTTCTACATCCGGATCCTCAAAATCAAATATATGCTGAGCCGGAGGTGGGACTTGGGAAGAACTATCGGAAATAGCAAAAACTCCGCTGTCCGTTCTCGTCTCCGGCTCTAATGAATCATCAATCACAGGATCCTCTATCTGCTTCATAGATGTAGCCATTGCAAGTTTAAGAGCTTCAATCTGACTTGTCAGAAGATCCATCTCAGCTCTCCATTTGATGTCTTTGGCTCTCGCTTCCTTCTCCATCAGCTCCATCAAATGGTACGATCTCGCCAACGCATCATCCTCCTGATATCTCTCATCGTACCGGTGCGCAGAATACCCATATGAATAAAAATGCTGACATTGTTGCGTCCAATGGGGTCCACCACAATTCTCGCACCACATCTTCCTCTTCTTTCAAAATAAATAAAAATAAAAATAAAGAGAAAAATAAAGAAATACAACCTAATCTAAAACACCCAAATAAAAGAAAATATACACAAATCCTAAAATCAAAGTCAATTTCGCTATTGCCAAGTTTTTGACTGCATCAGTCTTTCTTCAGGTGGGGCCATCGACTTCCCCCGTGTCTCCTGTTCCTTCATTTAAGTCCTTCAAATTTGGTAGCTTATCAAAGTATTCATCGATCCAGTTAGTGTTGTCAAGATCTTTGCCAATATCCAGTTTCTTTCCTTTGTTAAATTCCTTGGCTTTCTTCAGCTGGTAGTATCGATGAATTGTTCAATTTCAAAGTGATCATTGGACAAGCACTCATTTCCTTCGATGTTATAGGTCACTGATTGTTTTCAACACGAAGTGTCAGAATTCCTTCATTCATGTCAATGACAGCACCGACGGTAGCCAAAAATGGACGACCCAAAATCAAAGGTACGGAATAGTCGGGTCCCATTTCTAAAACCATAAAGTCAGCAGGGAAGACAAACTTTCCAACTTTCACTAGTAAGTTCTCAATGACTCCTATAGGTGATTTAATTGATCCATCCGCGAGTTCAATAGTTGCATTAACAAGTCGCGGGTTTCCAATTTTGTGTCTTTGAAACATGTTATATGGCATTACGTTTACACTTGCTCCTAGATTAGCGAGTGCGAAAGTTATCGGCAGTGGTCCGATAGAACATGGCAAAGAGAACTTTCCATGATCTGAAAGTTTCTTTGGAAGGCATCTTTCAATAAGAGCGATGCAATGATTGGTCCTTTTTACTGCCTCTTCCATGTTTCTTTTGTTTGTAAGGAAATCCTTCAAGGAACGTCCATACTTAGGAATTTGTTGTATGATATCCAGGAAAGGAAGGTTGACATGAATTTGACTTAAAAGCTCGATGAATTTCTCATATTGTTCGTCAGTCTTCTGCTTTACTAGCCTTCCTGGATATGGTATGTGAGAGTGGAACGCTCTTTTTGTTGGAATCTTTGGAGGAGTATCCACTAGAGCAGGCTGTGGGATCACATTTGATTGTGATTCTTGAGTGGTTGATTCTGCGACATGTGGACGAAGTGGTACTCTGGTGAATATTTATCTCCTTGGTGTTTGGACTTCTTCTCCTGGTAATGGTGGTTCTAAGAGTAATAGCATTTACATTTGCCTTTGGATTGGTTTCAGTATTACTCGGAAGACATCCTGGTTGTTGATGTGTGATATTTGATATAGTAAAAATATATAATAAATATATTCTTGAGATGGGTTCACGATATCAAGTTTTAAATTTATAAAATGATAATTACTTTAACTTAAAACACACACAACAGGCAAGTGTACCTATCGTAGCGTAATATAGTTTAGGTAAAAACCAAGTATCGAACCAATGGACACGGTCGAGTTACTATACTCAACTTTTGTTATCGTTTAGCCGGATTAATTAGTGAGTGGGTTTTGTGTGCTTGTGAAACAGTTAAGTAAATGACAGTAAAGTAAAAACATGTGTGATGTGTGTAATAGAAATGTAACTAACAGAATAGTAAATAGCAGAAAAGTAAATATCTTGGAAATGATCAGGTCACGAAGAGTATTGCTTTGGGCTTCGAATCCGCTTGCTAAGTGATAATGTTAAGTTGACTAATCCAGTGATATGACTACTACAAACTTGTGACTCGGGCCACCGCTAGAGCCTCGTCCTAATGACATTTGATTCACAAATTAAAATCTTTAAATTAAAATAGTAGTGCCTCCCGTTAGGGACAACATTTACCCTCAACTCTTTGGTGTTATCTCCAAGTTGGTTTAGGACATCAAACTTAAAAGCTTAATATTATTGTTAAATAGGTGATTATATTTTTCTCACCGGGAGGCGATGTAACAATGGGATCGAGTATAAAGAGTATCGTTCCCAACATGAGTTCATCGATTCTTGGTCGTATAATAAGTTCGTATAAAGATTTACGCCCTTACTAGTGTTGACCAAGCCTTGTCTTATCAATTTCTACTTGTATAAAGACGTACAAGTATTAAAAGAAGTTTGATTAAAATGTTTTTACGATCTTACACATTAAAATCAAGAACACTCATAAATATAAAGACGGATTTAGACAGTAGTAAAAGCCCATCAAATGGTGGTTTTAAGGATGAATAATTAAAGACATAAACTTACCAACAGATTAATACTTCAAACATTAACATGCACCAAACTTCATCTTCACCCTAGCAATACAAAAAGCTTAGCTACGAATGGCCATACTAACTAGCGTAACGCTGAGTTTCGTAGGCTCCCCTATTGTGGAACAAGAAGGAGGAGCCTCTCTATTCTCTACTCTAAACTACGAAATACTCTCTCTGGATAGTGTCTTTAGGTCTGGTGTGGTGTGTGGAAAGAAGAACCCATGCCTTCTATTTATAGGCCTCAAAATGAGCAATGCACAGCCGTGCATAGGATTGCATGGGCGTGCAAACACCTTGGGGGATCAAACAGGGTACACGGGACTGTGTACTGGGCCTTGGGGAGCAAGATCGGGCAATGCATGCCCGTGCATTGGGATGCACGGTCGTGCATCCCTCCCCAACTGCCTAGTTTTGTCTTTTAGCTGCTTGTTGTTGTCCAATTTTGACTTCTTGGGGGTCAATGCTCGGGAATGATCTTCCAAAAGGCTTGATTTCTTGGTGTTTTTTATAGGATTTAGCTTAATTTATATTTTCAACACCGAATAACCTGCAATTACAAAATATAAACGTTTTAAGTATAAATTGCAAGGTTATTATTCAATTAGTACTATAATAAGTGGATTATTATGCATACAAAACATGTATAAGTGATGGCACATTAGTTGTCTTTCGGACAAGAGTTTTGCAATCTATCCTAATTACGTCTCAATGGACTGAAGAGTTGCTTTCTGTGTCCTAAACTCAGCTTCATGAAGATAAAACTTCTCCTCATACTGTTTGTGACGGGAATCCACTAGAAGGGCTTGACTTTTAGTTGTAGAGATCAACTTAGTTACTGCGTCCTCCAAGCTTAACCCTTTACTTGGTTTGTTAGCTCCTTGAAATTGTTGACAAGGCTGATAGTTTTGAGGTTGTCTTTATTGAAACTGTTGTTGTTGTCCGAATCCAGATTGTCCTTGGTTGTTGTTATCCTTCCAGCTGAAATTTGGGTGATTTCTCCATCCAAGATTGTAGGTGTTACTATAGGGGTTGTTCTGCGGGTGATTTGTTCCGATAATGTCAACCTGCTCAACATCAACAGTGATGCTCTTCACTTTTTCAGTAGTTTCAATGGTCGTTTTACCCTTTCTAATTTGGTTGAGTCGTGTGGTGAGGGCCTCGACCTGAGAAGAAAGTGAAGTGATAGTATCGACAGAATGAACTCCTTGCCTGGTTCCCCTATTGCTTCGTGGATTGTACCATTGATAGCTATTCATAGCTATTTCCTTAATTAGGTTGTAAGCTTATTGTGGCCTCTGGTTTACAAAAATACCACCTACAGTAACGTCGAGTGTCTGACGACCTTGATTGTGCAACCCATTGTAGAATGATGATACTTGTAGCCAAACTTCTAGCCCATGATGAGGACATTTTAATATATCCTTAAAACGTTCCCATGCCTCATATAGTGATTCACCATCTTCCTGAGTGAAAGTGGTGATATCATTCCTTAACTTAGCAATTTTTGCTGGCGGGAAGTATCTTGACAATAATTTTTGAGCAAGATCATCCCATGTGGTGATTGAACCAGTAGGACGAGAGTTTAGCCACGTCTTAGCTCGTTCCCTTAAGGAGAAGGGAAAAATTCGGAGACGAAATGCGTCATTCGAAACTCCGTTTAGTTTGAAAGCGTCACAAACTTCAATGAAATTTGTAATGTGGGCATGCGGATCTTCCTCGGATAATCCATTGAAAGTGCATGATGACAGGATCATGAGGGTAACATGAGATTTGATATCAAAGTTTTTAGCGTCAACCATTGGCCTTGTGATGCTAGACCCCAAAGCCTCTAGTGACGGTCTTGCGAAATAGGAAATAGTGTGGTTTTCAACGACCATTTTTCTAGCACGGTTTTCTCGTATTCGGCGGTGAAAAAATATTTCGGGCTCTGCTAAGGATTGATATAAATTAGTAGTTGAGCTATGGATCATACACCACCTACAACAAAGTAACAGAAAAATATATGGGAAATGATAGTCTAATCCGTTAACTCGAATTTTTCTCAAAATCACCGTGTCCCCGGAAACGGCGCCAAAAACTTGATGTGTGTGGTGTGATAAGTAAAAAGATATGTATATATATATATATTTTTGAGATGGTTTCGCGAGATCAGATTTAAATTTATAAAATGACAATTAGTTTTACTTAAAACACACACAATAGGCAAGTGTACCTATCGCAGTGTAATATAGTTTAGGTAAGAACCAAGTATCGAACCAATGGACACGGTTGATGTCGCGCAGACGGTCTATATAAAAACTAACAAAACCTAACCTAGACTCCTAATTAATAAATGGAGTACCTTCAACTAAACCGCATTGACATGTAAGTGGACCTATCGAGTGTAGCACAGCTTAACGGTAAACTGAGTTATCGAACCCTAGAGACACTACTATAACTATACTAGACTCTGACTCGGACTAAAGATGATTTAGTTAGGGGGGTTTCTACACTAATGATTCAAACTACTAACAATGCAGAAAAAAAGGTTGACTAAAACTATCAAAGCAAAGTACTAAGGAAAAAATCAGAGATGGAAGAACACCACCTAGGTCGGAATCCTACTTGCAAAGCATAACTTCTACCGGTTCTGGAAACTAAGATGGATCTGGGTTTCTAAAGAAACAGCTCTGGACTACCTAGTGGATCCCTAATCACTCTCAAGGTGTCACCAACTAAGGAACCTAAAGATGTAATAACTCACCAGATAGTTGGATCACCTTCCAGTTTCTCCAACAATGATAAAGTACCCAAAAGACAGATCACCTCTTAGTCTCACTGTCCACAATACATTCTAAGAATGCATGGGGTAATCTCAAGATAACAACTACGATTCAGAATAGCAACATATACTAAGACCACCTAAGGGAATTTCCTCTCAGATAATTCACTCAGAATCCTAATACCGAAGACTAACTGACTACCTCTCACTTCTCGGGTATTGAGATAGGATGAACACTCAAATCTAATGATTATTAACTCCAATTCCTATGGCTACTACGTCTAGCAAACCACACAAACGACCACAATCACACAGACTATGATCTAGATATGCAAATCAAACTAGAAGACATCCACAATTGACATGCGGAATTGAAATCAACATAAATCAGATCTAAGCATGCAATAATCATCATAATAATTAACAAGAGACTTTTTACAGAATCATTAATCCATTCAAACAACTCCAAAACCAATAAAAATCTAAACTTTACGAAGTATTCATCTAATGACCTAGGCAGTATCAATGTTTTAGCCTAGGATCATACTTAAACTCAACAAAACAGAAGAAAAAGTATCAAACATGGTTTCAAACAACTAATTGAATACACAAGATTGTGAATTGAGAACCGAACAAGTCAAATAGAACCAACCCGGATCCGAAAGCCTCAAACTTTGGGTTCAATCGCCCTTCTTCCTCTAGAAATCGCCTCTGGAACCCTCTCTAGACAGCAAACAATCGAACTCTCCTGATTATGGCATCAGAATCCTATTAAAAGTCGATTAGGGCTTTTTTCATGGAATACGGGTCTCTCGCGTACCGCGAGAGACTAGCCATGTTTACTCGCGTATCGTGAGGGACAATTTAGTCGCGGACCTTTCTGGGAATCCTTGCGTACCGCGAGGCTTTCTGTGACTCCCTTCGCATACCGCGAGGGACCTATTTTCCAACTTTTTTTCTTTTACTTATCACGCTTTATTCTCTTGCTCGGTTTCTTGTGGTTTTCACATGTAATCTTCTCGAGCACCTGAAATAATAGCAACGACTCAATAGTAACCAAAAATGACTCAAAACAAAGATGAAACTAAGTAAAACACACAAAAAATACTAGGAATAAAAGATGTGTGCTTTGCATAACATCAACGGTCGAGTTCCAATACTCAACTTTTGTTATCGTTTAGCAGGATTAATTAGTGACTGAGTTTTATGTGCTTGTGAAGCAGATAAGTAAATGACATAAAAGTAAAAACGTGTGTGATGTGTGTAACAGATATGTAACGAACAAAATAGTAAATAGCATAAAAGTAAATATCTCGGAAATGATCAGGTCAAGAGGAGTATTGCTTTGTGCTTCGAATCCGCTTGGTACGTGATAATGTTAAGTTGACTAATTCAGTGGTATGACTACTACAAACTTGTGACCCGGGTCAACACTAGAGCCTCGTCCTCACGTCATTTGATTCAAGAATGAAAATCTTTAAATTAAAATAGTAGTGCCTCCCGCTAGGGACAACATTTACCCACAACTCTTTGGTGTTATCTCCAAGTTGGGACCGAGTATAAAGACGTATCGTTCCCAACATCAGTTCACCAATTCTTGGTCGCATAATAAGTTCGTATAAAGACGTACGACCTTAATAGTGTAGAACAAGCCTTGGCTTATCAATCTCAGCTTGTATAAAGACGTACAAGCTTCAAAGGAAGTTTGATTAAAAAGGTTTTACGATCTTACACATTAAAATCAAGAACACTCACAAATATATAGACGGATTTAGACAATAGTAAAAGCCCACCAAATGGTGGTTTTAAGATCAAATAATTAAAGACATAAACATACCACTAGATTAATACATCAAACATTAATATGCACCAAACTTCATCTTCACCCTAGCAATACAAAAAGCTTAGCCACGAATGGCCATACTAACTATCATAACGCTGAGTTTCGTAGACTCCCTTATTACGGAACAAGGAGGAGGAGCCTCTCTACTCTATACTCTCTACTGTAAACTACAAAATACTCTCTCTAGATAGTGTCTTTAGGTCTGGTGTGGTGTGTGGAATGAAGAACTCAAAATGAGCAATGCACGGGCGTGTAAACACCTCCGGAATCAAACAGGGTACACAGAACATTGTACTGGGCCTTGGGGAGCAAGATTGGGCAATGCACGCCCGTGCATTGGGATGCACGGCCATGCACCCTGATGTCGATCAAACGGTCTATAAAACTAAACACAAAACTAACCTAAACACTCTAGTTAAACTCTAGACAAATCTACTAAACTAGACCACAAAGACACGAGACACTGACTCTAACACAAACTAGGACTTGATAATTGGTTTGGATTGGGGGGTGGAATCTATAAACTAAGGTTAACTACTAAACTTGAACTAATTGAATGAAGAAGACTATTAAGACAACTAACCAAGCAGAAAAAGACTCGAATGAAATCAGTAAGGATGAAAGACACTACCTAGGCTGTGAATCATGTTTACCAAACTCGGGCTCTATCGGTCATGGAATATGTAATGGAACTGGGATCTTACGATGTGACACCCGCAGAACTACCTAATGGATTTGATAAGTGGCCACAGTTTCATGTATAAAAAGGTGTAATATGTTATATTTATGCAATTTGATATGTGGAATACAAAGGTTTTGTGTAGTCATGCATGTGCAGGTGTTGGAATCTTAAAATGTGATCTTTGAAGATATTACGAGAGAGTCGGAAGAGACACGGAGAAAACGGGGCAAAATGCAGGGTCAGCGTAAGGCTACGCTATTACAGCGTAAGCCTACGCCGAAGGCAAATTGCAAACAGAAGCATCAGGGGGTCAGCGTAAGGCTACGCCATATCAGCGTAGGCCTACGCCTAAGTAATTTCTTCTCAGCAGCTTCTAGTGGACCGGCGTAGGCCTACGCCCTCCCAGCGTAAGCCTACGCTGGTTACGTTTCAGACGCGGAACTTCGGGGAAACAGCCGATTTTGAAGTTTATTTGGGGGTTTCTTCCCCAAAATCGAGATCCATCTTTTACACCACAGTTCTTGGGCGATTTTGGTCATTCAAGGAGGCTAAGGAACACGATTCTAACATGCA
Source organism: Smallanthus sonchifolius (assembly GCA_023525975.1). Taxonomy (NCBI): domain Eukaryota; kingdom Viridiplantae; phylum Streptophyta; class Magnoliopsida; order Asterales; family Asteraceae; genus Smallanthus; species Smallanthus sonchifolius. The sequence continues at coordinate 52,378,729 of CM042033.1, read as the reverse complement.
AGTGAAGATTGATACTCGAAATATTGAAGAATCGAAGATGCATTCCACAACCATGAGCGGCTAATCCACCGGTAATCATTCCCGGGTGGATTGTTTGTAAGTTTTTAGGGTTTTATCATGTGCTAGCTTTGAGAAACAATTCTTGTAATCGTTTGGTTTGAAACACTTGAATCTTTGTGTTTAGTATGGTTATGAACTCACGGGAGTCGATAAATTCTTGCTCCATTGACCCCGTTAGATGATAATTGCTATGAACTTTGATTTATGTTGAATCTATTGATTAATCTAATTCTATATTGCATACATTTGTCTCGATTTCATTCGTGAATATTGTTTTACACTATTTGCCAATGATGTATGAATGTTGGTGTTCTTGGTTAGATTTGGTTAATTAGATTTGAATAACCATTCGATTGTTTGAACTCAAATGTTGGTGTGATAATCCCTAATTATTTGTGAGCTTGAAACCCGGGTGTGATACCCTTTTTAATTATTGTTTACAACTTAAACCGTTTTGTTTGGTACTTGATTTGTTTGTTGAGTTTATAAATTTTTCACTTAAATCATTGATTGTGTTTGGTCAGAAAGACCCGTTGTAACTTCATAATTTGCATTGTTAATTGAAGTTGAGCACCGACCACAAACTCTTCGTGGTTCGACACCCTTCTTACCCTAACTAGTTTAAGGTGATTAGGACACTCTATTTCTTTATCTTTGACCGGTCCCTTCTACACCGATCAAATTTTGGCGCCGTTGCCGGGGAGTGTGTGCGCTTGGTGTTTTATTTTAGTTGACTCTTGTGACTATTTGTTACTTGTTTTGTTTAGTTAATCTTATTCTATTTTTGTGTTACGCGTGGTGTTTGTTTGTGTATGCAGGTGACAAATTAGTGCATGCGTACCCGTTCATCCGGGAGAACTTCACCGCTTGTGTTTGAACCAGAAATTGAGAGGATAGCAAGGCAAAACCGAACCCAACAACAAAATTTACAACCTATTTCATCGGAACCATCATCAATGGATGGTCGAAGCAGTCATTCTGGATCTAGCATGAGAAACCGTGGCCCAACTCCAAACAGAGGCCCTATCCCTAACCGCCCACCAACTCCACCTCACCGAACCTCAACCCAAACCCCACCTATACCTATCAATAACAACCAACCCCGTGGGTCGGGTCCAGTTCAACAAAACCGACCCGTTAACATCCGTACCAAGGAAGAAGGGGACCACAACAAAATCAAACCCCTCCCGGAAACATCTTTGGAACTCAACCAAGAAACAAAAATGAGAACGAGGGTTGGGAGGATGACGATGGTGAGTACTTTGGGTATGATGATAATGAAGATGTTGGGAATGGTGAAGGGTTTGGCGATTACGAGTATGAGGATGGTGAAAGGAGTATCTATGGAGAGTACAATGAGGGGCAAGGATTTGAAGAGGAAGAAGAGGTGAATTATGTTCACCAAAGACCGAGACAACCAATGGGGCGAACGGGTAGACCCGCTAGACCTGTTTATCCTCCTAGACAAGAAGAGAGGAGATTTACTGGGGGCTACATTAATGAAAACCGAAGACAACCGGTAGCCCCTATGGGTGGAGTTAACGGTCGCTTTCGACCGGCTATTTCGGAGAATGCTTCTCCAATTGTTCCACCAGTTCCCGGAATGAGGCGATTCAAGTCAAGGCCAAATTACATCGTTCTCCCACATTTTCATGGTATGGTCACCGAAGAACCATACACCCATTTAGCCGAGTTTGCTGCCATCTGTAGCACAATTGGGGATGAAAACTTTGACCAAAATGAAGTCAAACTCTGACTTTTTCAGTTTTCCCTCAAAGATCGAGCAAAGCAATGGTTCATCACATTGCCGGCTAATAGCATCTACACATGGGATGAAATGCAACAAGTTTTCTTGGACGAATATTACTCGGTTGCGAAGACAGATGACTCTCGAATTGAGATTCGGACTTTTCAACAACAAACATGTGAACCTTTACATGAAGCTTTTACCCGTTTCAAGGAGTTGTTGAGGAAATGCCCCCACCATCAAATTGAGTTGTGGGAACTAATAAAGTGTTTTGTTGATGGTTTGACTCAAGAGGAGAGGAAGTACTTGAAGTCCACCAGTAATGGGACATTGTTGTCTAATCCCGAAGAAGATGATTGGGATTTCTTAGAAAGAATGAGCCAATGTTCAAAATCCGAGGCATCGGCTAGCCGAAGAGCCAAACACCCAATTTCAAAATCTGCCCCGGACTATGAGACGAAGGAGAGGTTAGCCTCTATGGAGAAAGAATTGGCCAATTTGAAAAGAGGAGAGAAAAAGGAAGTAGCGGGAGTGAAAACCCGTTTTGATGTTTGTGAGAGTTGTGGGGATTTGGGACACAAGGTCATAAGTTGCCCATTGCAAGATGGTAGACAAGAAGAAGTGAACCAAGTTTTTGGTGATAGGAAACCATATGATACAAACTCAAACTCCTATCCAACTTCAAATACGGGGACGCATCAAACCAATTGAACCCAAATTTCCAAGGTTCAAATCAAGGTACTTCGTCATACCAACCTCATCAACAAGGGAACTACAATTCGGTCGGTTACCAAAGAAGTTCATATAACAATAACCGGAACACCAATTACCCCCCAAGGAATTACAATCAAGATCATCAACAACAGGGTGGATCATCGAGGGGTGATGACGCGGTTAATTCAAAACTGGATGCACTGTTGGAGATGATGAAAGAGTCAAAAAGGGAGATTGAAATGAGAGACAAGTCTTTTGTGGCGTTGGAAAGACAAGTGGGGCAAATGGCCGAAGAAATATCTTTGCTAAAACAAAATGAAGGTAAACTGCCAATTGACAACACATTGAAGCCACAACATCATGTTAGTGCAATTGATGTGGCTCATGGTAAGGAAGAAGGAGAAGAGGAGGAAATTGAGTGTGGAGAACCCTTAGTTCCTATTCAAATTGGGGAATTCAAAACTAAGTTGGCACTGCTAGATTATGGAGCGGGGGTGAGCATTCTACCAGGGAGCGTGTATGACCAATACAATTTTGGTCCATTAGAAGAATACAACACCACGTTGGTGTTAGCAAATGCTACATGCACACGTCCTCGGGGGAAATTAGTGGGAGTGGCTATGAAGATTGGAGATTTCTATTATCCTGGAGATTTCTTAGTGCTTGATTATGCACCACTTGCTAAGGAGGAGCCACGAGTGATTTTGGGAACACCGTTTTTGGCAACCGCAAATGCACAAATCAATTGCCGAACCGGCACTGTTGACATGACCTTTGGGAAGCGTAAGTTGAACATTAATATTTTTTCAAATTCATTTACATATTCGGTTGAAAATAAGTGTTCAAAAGCAGTCACTACTAACGTGGGTCATCCTCGCACCAAGGCAAATGAGGGTGACACCAAAAACAAAGGTATCATGTTTGACAGGTTTAATGTGAAAGACGAGCCGAATGCAATCGAGAAGAAAACTAAGAGGTTGAAAGATGAAAAGAAACCACCCGACCATGTCCAACATCCGAACGAGAAAGTAGATTTGTGTGATGTGAAATTTACGAGAGATGAATCTTGGAGTTGGAGTGATAAGAACCGAAGTGGTGAGGGAGCTAGTGGAAGCAATTTTGTGTTTCAACCTCCATAAGGAGGTAATGTCGGGCTGAGGACAATAAACTTAGCCCTAACCGGGAGGCAACCCGGCTTGTGATTGCTTGTATTTTGTCGTTGCTTTGTTTTGTTTTGTGTGTTTTAGTTTTCGTCACCATAGCAACACTCAAGTGTGGGGAAGACTCATGGAAGACTTACGAGTCCATTTTTGGTGATGGTTCAAGCACTCTATGATCACCTCTAATCAGGTCCACGTACTCTTTCTCATATTTATGTTGCTTTGATTGAACGAATTTGTTTTTGTTTGTTTTGGTGTGTTTATGTTTAAAACTTGGTTGATTGTGATTGGGTTGGTGCTTATGGTTATGGGAATCTTTGAATTGGATATTGGGAGTTATTGGGTATTGGTTATTTCTGCACCCACTAACCGCACTTTTACATTTCATAACTATTTACATTGGGACAATGTAAGGTTCAAGTGTGGGGATGTGGAAAATCTTGGAAACCATACAATTTTTTTGAAAATTGTTTTACAAAGTGTTTGGTAGAGGTCTTTGGTCATGGTTAATTCATTAAGTTACTCAATTAAGTTTTTCCAACTAATGTTAAATATATATATATATATATATATATATATATATATATATATATAATAATTGGAAATGTTGGAATTGAGAGTAACAAAGTTGAAGGTGATGGTTTGCATGCACATGTCGGCAACCTATTTTCCACCGTTTCTGTGAGACTTTGAGCCAAATTGATTTATATTCTATTATTTGAGTGTTTAGCCACTTTGTTTCATATTTTAGAACTTGCATATTGTTAATACATGTTGAAATCTTGAACCAATTGATTGTGCAAAAATGATAAAGGCATTAGGAGAAACCTTTTTATTTTTAGCCATTTTTATGCCTTTACACGTTAATATCCACTAGATACCCATTCTGAGCCTATACCTTTTCTTTTGACAAAACCCACAACATTCACCCATTCACCTTTTAGCCTTTCTTTTTAAACCCGTGAGTTGGAATTCAATTAACTTAGATTGGTGTAGTTGCATTTGAAAAAAAAAATGAATGAAAAAGAAATACAAAAATAGTATTGGGTCAACATGTGCCCAAAGGTCTTGAATATTAGTCGAGCTACAATAAAAGATGTTATTGGGTCAGTTTAACTCAAGTTTCATTTGATAGTTTGAAGAAATAAGAAATTTAGTGTTGATGGGTCATTTATACCCATGGTAGAATTTTGAAGGTTAAAGAGTTAATTTGTAACTTCATTAGTTGAATTCCACTCACCTTTAGCCACTTTAAAAATCCTTATCCATACCCGTAACCCTAGCCTACATTACAACCCTTAAAAGACCTTTTGATTTGTGCGTTTTAGTTGTGTTAGTAGGTGGAGATGTGATCAATTTGCAAGCCTATAATAATGTGATTCATTGTTTAGTTACGGGTGAAAAAATACTAGCACATCATCGCTAGTCCATATATGAAGCCGAGTGGAGTGATTGATTGTGAGGGGTGTGTGCATGCAAAGCCATAGCTAGATATGAGTTAAGCGCGTTCCAATATTTCCTTTTGTTTAAAAAATTCATCGATGGTTTGTTGGATTGTAATTCTGTTGAGAGTTTAATTTTTATGAATTTTGCGTGACCATAGACCTTAACTTATGTTTAGTGAAAAAAATTATTTAAGAATTTGTAATGTGAATTTAAAAGCAAATGACTTTATTTGAGGGCAAGCAAAACTCAAGTGTGGGGATAGGATAAGTGGCCAAAGTTTCATGTATAAAAAGGTGTAATATGTTATATTTATGCAATTTGATATGTGGAATACAAAGGTTTTGTGTAGTCATGCATGTGCAGGTGTTGGAATCTTAAAATGTGATCTTTGAAGATATTACGAGAGAGTCGAAAGAGACACGGAGAAAACGGGGCAAAATGCAGGGTCAGCGTAAGGCTACGTTGTTACAGCGTAAGCCTACGCCGAAGGCAAATTGCAAACAGAAGCATCAGGGGGTCAGCGTAAGGCTACGCCATATCAGCGTAGGCCTACGCCTAAGTAATTTCTTCTCAGCAGCTTCCAGTGGACCGGCGTAGGCCTACGCTGGTTACGTTTCAGACGCGGAACTTCCGGGAAACAGCCGATTTTGAAGTTTATTTGGGGGTTTCTTCCCCAAAATCGAGATCCATCTTTTACACCACAGTTCTTGGGCGATTTTGGTCATTCAAGGAGGCTAAGGAACACGATTCTAACATGCAAGTGAAGATTGATACTCGAAATATTGAAGAATCGAAGATGCATTCCACAACCATGAGCGGCTAATCCACCGGTAATCATTCCCGGGTGGATTGTTTGTAAGTTTTTAGGGTTTTATCATGTGCTAGCTTTGAGAAACAATTCTTGTAATCGTTTGGTTTGAAACACTTGAATCTTTGTGTTTAGTATGGTTATGAACTCATGGGAGTCGATAAATTCTTGCACCATTGACCCCGTTAGATGATAATTGCTATGAACTTTGATTTATGTTGAATCTATTGATTAATCTAATTCTATATTGCATACATTTGTCTCGATTTCATTCGTGAATATTGTTTTACACTATTTGCCGATGATGTATGAATGTTGGTGTTCTTGGTTAGATTTGGTTAATTAGATTTGAATAACCATTCGATTGTTTGAACTCAAATGTTGGTGTGATAATCCCTAATTATTTGTGAGCTTGAAACCCGGGTGTGATACCCTTTTTAATTATTGTTTACAACTTAAACCGTTTTGTTTGGTACTTGATTTGTTTGTTGAGTTTATAAAGTTTTCACTTAAATCATTGATTGTGTTTGGTCAGAAAGACCCGTTGTAACTTCATAATTTGCATTGTTAATTGAAGTTGAGCATCGACCACAAACTCTTTGTGGTTCGACACCCTTCTTACCCTAACTAGTTTAAGGTGATTAGGACACTCTATTTCTTTATCTTTGACCGGTCCCTTCGACACCGATCAGGATTCCCGATCACTCTTAGGATGTGACCAGAAGGAAACCCAAGGGATACTATACTCACCAGTGGTTAGTTTCATCGATTAAGCTAAAGAACTCAACATACAGCTCACCTCTCGGTTTCACTATCTCAATACATCATAGATGCAAGGAGCAACCTTAATTCAACATATTTAACACCAATTAACAACGACAATAGAACCCTAAGGAAACGTCCTCTCAGACTGTTCACTCTCAGAACCACTAACACCGAAGACTAATCGTTTATCTATCACTTTGCAGGTATTTAGATAAGAACAACAATTAATTTAGTAAGTTGTTGATTGATAATCCTATGGTTACTACATCTAGCAAACCACACACAAAGTAAACAATCTAATACACATCTATTTATGAAAGACATTCACCAAGACATGTATGGAACAATTCAACCAATCAAAATACCAAACTAAGCATGCATATTCATTAAACAATCAAACCCGGATCTGTACTAAAGCATAAAATGAAAACAAATACCATAAACCGATAAAAATCCAATCTTTATCAAACATTCATCGTTAACCAAGGTAGATCTAGGGTTTAGCCAAAAATCAGGATAGAAACAGAAGATTCAACGTAAAAAGTAGCAAACATGAGTATCAAACACAAATCAAAGCAACCAAGATGATCAATCGTGACCGAATGATTCAATGTCTAACCATATAAGCTTCAATACATCAAACTCTCGACCCTAAAGCTCTCTCCTGTGTCAAAATCGCCTCTTGTTCTTCCTCTGATGGCTAATAATCGAATAATCAATAGAATGGCTGTTACAAACAATTACAACCCTAAATTTTTCTTTTTTACGGATTAACGGTCCTCTCGTGTACTGCGAGAGGAATATGGCCAGTCCCTCGCGTACCGCAAGGGACAATTTAGTCGGGCAAATTTTGGCTTCCCTTGCGTACCGCGAGGGAATTTCTCTCCCTCCTCGCGTACCGCGAGGAGCTTAAATTCTCAGAAAAATAATCCTTCTCAATTGATTTCCAATCTTCTCCCGTGTACTCGATATCTCCAGGACTTTAGTCTATTTTCCGCTTCCTTAGCACATTATAACCTTCAAATACGACCCAGAATTAGAACGAACTAAAAACGATACAAAACGAATACAAAACTATACAATTACGCACAAATACATTAAGATAATTACATGTGTTTTGCAACACATCAAACATCCCCACACTTACACTTTTTTCGTCCTCGAAAAAGATATCTGCAATGGAATCACAACTGGACATAACTTTAACATTCTCAATTAACTAGCACAAATATAATCACGCATTAAAGTGCAATAACCAGTATTTCTATCCGACTAAACCCAAACACCAAAATTCAAGCCCCCGAAAAGTGTTCCAATCCATTTTATACACCATATCACTCAAACCATATCACACAACTTAAACTTTCTCAATTAATTAGCACAAATAAAATCACGCGTTAAAGTGCAATAACTGGTATTTCTATCCGACTAAACCCAAACACCAAAATTCAAGCTCCCGAAAAGTGTTCCAATCCATTTTATACACCATATCACTCAAACTATGGGTCTCACACTTTAAAGCTACACTTCCACCTAATCCCGTCTGACGGTCATGTTTAGGCCCGTGTTAGATCATGTCAATCTTCCCACCACAGCAAACTAAAATCTTTATGTTTTCAAAATATAGATGATTGGATGGAATGAAATGGGATGAGTATTATTAGATGTATGAATCAACCTCACCTAGTGGTGCATCAACCGGGTCACCATCCCAGAAGGTAGCACATAGGCTGCAGCCTTATCAATTAAGCACATAAGAAATCAACTTAGAGGCGTATCCACCGAGTCTCTATCCCCGTGGGTAACACATAAATCAAAACTTATTTATCCCAAATATTGATCACTCAAGTCCCGACCCATGGGTGTATCAACCAAGTCGCCATCCCGGGGGGTAACACGTAGGTTAAAACTCAAGTTCTCAATTAATTAATTATACTCAATATGGATGAAAATTTGGAATGCCGGCGCCACCAAATCTCAGTTCATTTTCATAAAAAGAGAGTGGTGTGCCAAAAATATTTCAGAAACATATAAACCTTAGCTTACCATGGTACCTATCACCCTATGTCGACAGTTTCAGTTTCACCATTTCCCTAAGATGAGAACCCACAAGATTTCATAATTTAATTAAGTTATTTACCCTAAGTAACACTTTCAGGATATTTAGGCTCTCAAACTGGCTGGGCCTACCAATTCATCATCATTTAAACACGCTTTCTATTATTTATTTTATTTCACTTCAAATCTCACAATGCCCAGTTTTACCTATCATCTTCCATGTGCGTGCAAAACTCTAATTCAAAGGACATTTTTAAAAACATTTTCTACAATTTACAACAACAGACTCAAAATACCGAACCTAGACGAATGTCTCCCATCCCCACACTTAAAATTTACGTTGTCCTTAATGTGGATCGAGAAACGACGGTAACACAAAAGAACTTTACAAAAATTAAAAAAAAATAAATAAATAAATAAAAGAAATTAATAATATACACAAATCGGAACAGACTTCCCTGGTATAATGACTGTGATATTCCTCGTAAATCGTGTTCCTTAGCCTTCCATTCGAACGCGCTCAGCTGATCAAATTCACATAATTCCTCACGAACGAAAGCGGCTAAATCTATCACACTAGCAAACAATTCAACCACGCATGTAATATTGTTATACAATAACAACCAACCAAGCCGATCCCCAAATTGTACAATAAAATATAACCATCAGTTTTTAAATACAAACCAAAATAAAAAAGAAAAGAAATACATAAAAAGAAATACTTAAAGAAAATACAAGGAATCACAATATACAACCCGGCAAAAGGTGCTGAAGATGATCACTGCGGGTCTCTACCTGTGTCTGGCTGACCCGGCTGATGCTGGTCTGGTGCCCTGAAAAATGGTGGTATATCTATACCCTGTTGCAACATCATATACCGAATGGCTGCAGCCTGGTGATCCATCCTCTCGAACATCTGATCTCTAAGCCCCTCAAGAGTGAGTGGTGCTGGTGTGGGCTGACGGAGCGGATGCTGAACCTGGGGGCGCTCTATGTGATGTGGAATCCTCTGTCTAGCTGTGGGTGCCCCCATCTGAACTGCATGCTCGGCAGGCGTCCCAACAGGTGGTGGGACCTGCGGACCCTGCCTGATCTCCACAAACTGCGACGGATCATTCATCGATATGATCCCCGCCAATCGCAACTCCTGCAACCCATACAGAATCGTATCCGGGCCCGGTGTGAGTAAACGGCCCGGATAACGATCAAATACTCCCAATCGCTCTGCTAACTGGCTGATGTATGGCCCAAGCTCTAACCTAGCCTCCGGCCCACCTTGACGACCCCTGGCTATAGATGTAATCAAAATGGACGCTAGGTTGGCCCGGATAACGATCAAATACTCCCAATCGCTCTGCTAACTGGCTGATGTATGGCCCAAGCTCTAACCTAGCCTCCGGCCCACCTTGACGACCCCTGGCTATAGATGTAATCAAAATGGACGCTAGGTTGGCCTCTCGGCGGCCAACGATGCAATATAGGCAGAAAATATCGAGCTGACTGCACTTCTCAATACCGGACCGGCGTCCGATGAGAGTGCAAGCCAGTATCTTGTGAATGTAACGAATGAGGGGGTCGCAAATGGACAACTCCAAGAGGGACGAGGAGTATGGTCCATCGGTGATGGAATGCCAAAAGTCACGCAACTGACTGTCGCTGACCCCCTTATCATGCCTCCGCCTGAATAACCCATGCAGGCTCTGAATAAATGGCTGCTCCGCGACCTCTACCTCAGTGTACCACCCCGTGGCAACCGCAAACTACGGGACCGACATCTCGTAAACCTGTCGTCCCAAGGAAATAGAAACTGTAGCCGGCTCCTCAATCTGACCTGTGACGTACCGGAATGTAGAATGGAACTCGACGGTATGCTCCTGGTACTTTGTGGCGTCACAGGCCAATGACGTCGTCCATCGGGCGTCTAACAGCTCCTCTAGCCTCTATAGCTGCCCTAACTCCTCTATAAGTTTCCAGTCAATCCCACGATGCTGATATAAATCCATTTTCACGAATCTCTCTAGACGGACCGACTCCTCGGTCATAAGCTCGAATCGAAGGAGGGTATGATAGTGCAAAACCCTAGCGTCAAGCGGAATCTGATCTGGTGTCGGCTGCTAGATGCACCTCGGGAACCAGGTATTGGATGACACGCGGCGCCCGACGAACTCTAGGGCTCCCCTCGGATGTGGAACTGTTCCTAGTCTGCGCTTCGGCGCGCTGGATGCCTGCAATGACAAGTTAGTACAAGAAAATACAATAATAAATAATATAATGGCGGGCAGGACGACCGTATAGCATTTCATTCGCGGTCGTTTCATCCGGTTAGTATACAAATAAATGCTACAAAAACAAAAAAAAATTTGAAAAATTTGGGATACCCTTTTTGTATATTTCAAAACCAGACAACCTCGCCCGAATGGAGATTGAGTACAGGCGAGACGGTCTAAACCTGCACGAAAAATCAAGGCATATCCCAAGACACAATTTACACAAAGCACTACAACAATTGACTGGACTAAAAGACACAAACGACTAATAATCGACGATGACTAAAATTACAACATAAATTACTACAAAACGTACAAACGACTTGAAACATGACTACATTTAATTTGAAATACTCATAGGGTAGCGATACACGACTCCATCTATACTAGACTCGATTTAATTATACTCATACCGACTCGATGTACGACACAACATGACCCGAAACATAATACTGACTTGAACTATGTCAAAGACACACTACTTATCTAAATTACCAACCGGTTTACATGTACACCTAGTTACTGGCGACCAAGTTTACAGGCCAATTTATATATCATTTCGAGCAATGAGCAGCAATTATTTATAGGGTCTAAAACCCGCACCTCGCGTGCACTGTACTGGACTTAAAACTGTCTAATTACAACCCAAACAAACCTAAATGTTGATACACGACTCAAATTACGATTAACTGACTCACTGTACACTAATTTGGACCCATATCCACAAAGACAATAGACCCGACTCAATTTACACTACTATTGACGCGAATTCAAAATGAAACAAGGAATTTTACTTCAATGTGGTGTACACTAACCCAATCCAAGTGAAGAATAACAAAGCCCGAACCCCTGTGTAGCTCAAAAAGCTTGTGAATGGTGGTGATGGATAGCGGTGGCGGTGGTGAGAAGAGATGATGGTGGTGAAGGTAGAAATCGTCGGCGGGAGTAATGGAATGGTGTGGAGTGGTAGTGGTGATACGCGACGGTGGCGAATGGTGTGTGATGGTGGATTCGCCAGGTAGGTGGTGGTGGTGAGGTGAGTGGGGAAGACGACCAAGAAAAGGGGTTTTGTTAAAAAAAATTCTGATTTTTCTACGCTCACGCGTACCGCGGGAACCATGCTCACACAGTCTCGCGTACCGTGAGGCCCGCTTATCCAGGAACGACTCTTCAATTCCCCGCATACAGCGGAAACCTGTTAGAATCTCTCGCGTACCGCAGGGGACAAGGAAAATGGTGAGAGTCTTGAGTCTCTCGCGTACCGCGGGAGAATCTCCCCATTTGTCTCGCGTACCGCGGGGGGTTCTCCATCACAGAATGTTAAGGCCATTTTTTATACTTCGAACTTTTTTCACCACTTAAGATTTTTTTCAACTTGTTTTTCAGAACTTGTTCCAACCTTAGAATTTTAAGCGTACATACCTCGAACACCATTTTTGATGGTTTTCTTCCGCCGCTATGGTCACGATTCCCTGAAACACATGAAAACACAAAAACACACAAACCGAAAGTATACAAACACTAAAACTAAAATGAAAACAAAGAAGTTTACGAACTCTAAACTCGGGCTCTACCCTGAGGACTTACTGTCACTTAGTCCTAGTTTCCTGGCTTGTCGAGGAGAATCTCATCCCCCTCAGCATTCTTAATCGGTCCTCCGATGTAATGCTTCAACCTATGACCGTTTACCTTCCACATGCTACCCTTCTCATCATGTAACTCCACCGTGCCATATGGAAATGCTTCTTTGACCGTGTATGGCCATGTCCACCTCGACTTAAGCTTTCTTGGGAGTAGTTTTAATCTCGAATTATATACCAAAACCCTATCCCCACACTTGAAGTCTTTTACTCCCTTCAACCGAAGATCATGCAACGCCTTTGTACGCTCTTTGTAACTCCAAGAACGTGCGTATGCCTCATCACGTAGTTCATCTAACTCATGCAACTAAAGAAACCGGTGTCGTGCTGCTGTGTTCTAGCTCTACCGGGAGATGACACGACTTGCCATAGATCATCCTAAAGGGTGTGGTCCCAATAGGTGTTTTGAACGCGGTTCGAAAGGCCTAAAGCGCGTTATCTAACTTGTCGGACCAATCTTTCCTATTCTTCCCGATAGTCTTCTCCAGAATCCTCTTCACTCCCCTATTTGCATTCTCCACTTGCCCACTGGTTTGTGGATGATAGGCAGTCGATAGCCAATGGGTGACCCCATAGCGTGATAACACCTTCTCCATCTGGGCATTGCATAAGTGCATGCCCCTATCACTAATCAAGGCTCTGGGAGTACCGAACCTGCTGAACAACTTCTTCAGAAATCCCACCACTACTCGGGCGTCATTAGTAGGTAAGGCTTGAGCCTCAACCCACTTAGAAACATAATCTATCGCCACAAGAATGTATCGGTTCCCACGTGATGCAGGGAACGGACCCATGAAGTCAATGCCCCAAATATCAAATACTTCAACTACCTGGATCGGGTTCTGGGGCATTTCATTCCGGGATGAGATATTACAGGTGCGTTGACACGCGTCACACCGCTTCACTAACTCATGAGCATCCTTAAACACCGTCGGCCAATAGAATCCAGAATCAAACACCTTATTGGCGGTGTAAGAGGGCCCGTTGTGACCTCTCATCAAGCCCTCATGACAATGCTTAAGGATCTCTACATCTTCTTCCTTGCGCACACACCTCCTCATAACTCTATCAGCTCCTACACGAAACAAATGTGGAGCATCCCAAATGTAGTGGTGGGCATCGGCAAAGAATTTACGCCTCTATTGGGATGTCATGCCCTTAACCACTACACCATCAGCCAAGTAATTCGCCATGTCAGAAAACCATGGAAAACCTTGCGCCTCGGCACTCCTGTAAAACACCGGCTCTATGTCCGGTCTCACACGCACCATCATCAAGGACTCATCGGGAAATGTGTCCCCTATGGCCTCCTCCCGGATCTCTTCCCTACCGGGGTCCTCTAGCCTCGACAAATGGTTGGCCACCACATTCTCTACTCCTTTCTTATCTTTGATCTCAATATCAAACTCGGAAAGCAAGAGAATCCATCGAATCAATCTAGGTTTGGCATCCTTCTTAGAGAGCACTAAGTATGAACAAAACTTGTCAAATGCAAACACCACTGCTAACAATAGGTTTAACTAAGTATCAACAAAACTTAGCAGTTTTAGAGTCAGTACTCTTTACTCTTTTGCCCTTCTTTGGTTTCAGCTTCTCATATTTCCCTGAACTACATTCCAATCTAATCAACCTTGCTATAGCATCAGCAATACCATTCTTTGAATTATTGATTAAGGATTTAGTTGCCAAACCTTTCAGCTCACATCTAAGCAAAGTATTAAAATACCTAAGTCTTGGTTTCAGATATTGAACACCATCAGATCTATTTAAGGCAAACAGATTGATTTCTTCATCAAAGAACCAACTAATAATTCTACCAACACACCTTTCTTTATTCACATATTTTTCTTTCAGAATAGTTGGTGATGATGACTCAGGTAACACTTTCTTCTAGCTTTTAACCAATTCTAACCATTTTTTCCTTCTTCATACATGTATCCCTATACATCACAGGTTCTTTAGTTGTCTTTGACAGAGCATTATCTGAGTTAGAGTCAGGCATTGTGACATCTTCAGTTGAGTCCATAGAGTCAGCCATTCCATCAGAAGTTGCTTCCAGAATAACATCCTCTAGGATGAAGTCAAAAGGCACATTAAGACCATCACACCCTTCATACATCAAACTTGTTGTATCTTTGGTAATCTCCACTTCTACAATCTCTCCTTCTTCTATCTCTGAGTTATTTTCTTCATCTTCTAAGTCATCAAACAACCCATCTATATCATCTATGCAGTCTATCTTTTCAGCTTCATCTAAATCAGAATCATCTTTAAAGAATTCTAGAAGTAATACCTCTTCATTCTTTCCTGTAACTTTATCACCTGAAGCTTCAACTTGAATTAATGTAGACTCCCCCTGAAACTGAGATACCGGAGCAACGTCAAAGTATTGACGATCGCCCTTGTTCCCACTGGGATCATTATCTTCATCATCCTTTCTATGAATTGCCTCCGTATGACAAGTATCCTTAACTATGACCGGCATCTCCCCCTGAGCGTGAATACGCTCTATCAATTATGAGAGTAGAATTTGCATCTCAGAGATCTGCTTGCTTTGAGATTGAAGAGTTTGTTCTCTCTGAAAATCATTTGCCCTTAATACATCGACTTGACCTTGAAGACCCACAACTTGGGCTTCAAGGCAAGAGACTTTGCCTTGTAGAGAAACAAACATAGCATCCTTTGATGAACTAGACGGACCAGCATGTGAAGACGTATGTGGAGGAACTGGAGCAGGAGTACGTTGAGGTGAAATAGACTGAGACGGATGTGGAGAAATAAGCAAAGAATACACAAAATCCAAGTCATCAATTACTCGAGCAGTTGCAGCAACAGTCATAGAAGCAGACATTAACTTATGTGACTTTGGAGTAGAAATATACTCAGAATCAGAAGAAGATTCATCTCTTAACGACCTTTTTCCAAGTGTTGTTCCAGGAGGAAGACCCCAAACAAACTTGCGTCTTGGTTTAGTAGCCACCGACTTTAGTCTTTAACCAGCATTTGCCAATGGAATACTAGCAAGTTTAGCATAATGATCTGGATCAAAGTCCTGTGTAGCTTCAGAATCAGTATCAGAATTAGCATCATTTGCTTTTTCAGAGGAACTGAACTAGTTTCATTTACAATTCCTTCTTGATTAGCATCGGCAGAATTTTCTTGTGCTTCTTCATTCACATTCTCATGTTCATGAACTTCCGGTATATCAACATGTACCTCCTCATGAACCTCTAAATTAGGTTCTATGACATTCACTTGAGAAGCATCTTGAACTTGTACATGAATTTGTTCTGGTTGTACTTCAGGTGCAACTTGTTGTGGTTGAGGTGGTTGTTGTTGTTGTTGTTGAACCTCATCTGAATGAATCCAATTATCATTTGGAGGAGCAACATAATCAGGATTAATAATATGTCCAAACAGAGGAGTTGGAACAGGTATCAAGGCTGGATTTTGTTGCTTGATGTTGTTACAATCAGTGAAAATCCTTTTGGTCATCGGAGTGAGAGTAAGCCGCTGTGGTAACTGAGGTAAATTAGGTATAATATGATTCAGTATCATTTGAAGAAACCTAGGGTACAAAAGAAACCCTTGACCAGCAAGTGGAGTAATCTGAGCCACTAACTCCTTATAAAAATAGTGAGCAAAGTTGAACCCTTTGTTCAAAGTAAGAGCCACCATTGCAGATTGTAGCGAGGTTTTCAAACCACCAGTTCCAGCTTTCCTAGGAGATAGACATTGAATAATAACATGCATAAAGTATATCCATTGTCCTACTAGACCACCCTTCCTTTCTTGAGTATCATTTGCTCGTCCTCTGCAACCCATTCTTTCAAAACAACCCATAATCAATGTAGATGGTAAACCAAGAGGTTCTTCATCATTACCTCCAAGATGTAAGGCGTGATGAATATTGTCAACAGATATTGCTACTTCAGTGTTGTTAACAATAGCTCTAATAACATTCGGATCCACAGTACAGTCATGTTGTGCTGTATCCCAGAACTGTTGAATGTAATTCAAGATGATGTAGGGATTTGCAGAAACAGCAACACTTATCCTTGATCTATATAGAAAGTTAAGGATTTCCCGGTAATTCACCGCTTCAGATAAATTTGGATCCACCAACGCCACATGGTTATGTTTATATTCAACGCGACGATCCATCTTCACAAAGTAAAAATGACATAGCAAAACCACACACAAAACATGTTAAAACACGATACAAGCAATAACAAAAAAAATGAAAAACAAAAAAATACACAAAAAATTGCTAAGTCAAAATCACTTATGTCTCCTGAGGTGAACTTATTAAGTTCGCCTAGAGTTGCAAGAGGCGAACTTAGCAAGTTCGCTCCAAACTTAGAAAAACCATCAGAAATCAAAAATCCTTTCAATCGATGAAATCTGATGTTAAAAACGAACACAACTTGATCGAAACACGTCAAATAACTTTTAGCAATCATAAATTTCAAGCATAATACATAGTATATCAAGATTTAGATCCTCAACAGTCGTAGCGACATAAACCCTAAACCTAGATCTTAAAACAACTTGAATCGATCATTTTGATGGATAAAAGACCATGATTCTACCTTGGTTTGATGCGCAAATCCTTGAATCACCAGAAAATAGAAACAACAACACAGAATCAAACACTTTGATCACACCCAGAAACAAGTTCGCTTAAAAAGGAATAAGTTCGCTTAAACCAAGTTTTCAGAAAACATGAACAAGTTCGCTTCATTCAAACAATATAAGCCACAAACCTTAAGTTCGCTTACCAGGCGAACTTAACCTAGGTGAACACAATAAGTTCGCTTCTTCTCCACACATAGAGAAATTTTGAACTTTTGAACTTTCAACTTTTTCAAACTTTTCATACTTCTTGCCTTCAATATTTCAGTCAATCACCAGGAATCTGTATCCGATCCAATCCCGAACCTTTTAATAAATAATATTTGGAATTCTCACGAAAGTAGGACATAAAATCATTTTGGATTTTATCTATACAAACTTGAAAACACATATTTGTGGTTTTTCTCTGTACAAACTTGAATGAAATAAACTGTAAAACAATAAAGCAAATATTTTTGTTGAACACCACGAGCAAGAATATCATATCAGTATACATGATATATCAATCACACATCTTGGATAAACAATCCGTATATCAAGGTAATTTGGTATCCTATGTCATTCTTTCAAATCTCCATTTTACAGACTTTTATATATTGCATGTAATGATACGTGATAAACATTCAAAGAAAACAGGATCAGGCTATGACACACAAATTTAAATTGTCAATATTATAAGATTTGAAACTAAAAGCATCTCATTCCCACTTTCTTGTGAGTTAAGGTACCATTTAAGTATGAAATACAACGTGTACCCCACTAGTATGCCAAAAGAAAGTAAATTGCACTATCTTTAAGACATATGAGACTTATGCAAAGATAATATAAATCTCCAGGATGAAACTATCTCAATTAGCACAGGAAAAGAAACATATCCCAAAGGATATAAGGAATCAGAATGATTCAATTGCTTGGCTTTGGATGTAATATCATGATAGATTGTAATAGATGAACTCTTCAGTAGAATGAAGGATTAAAGAATCGATTGACTCAATAATATAGGGTAATGTGATCCAACTGTTATATGGATATTCAGTGGAATCAAGATATTGATCCAACGGCCAGTATATGTTCCAACAGATGTTGTCAGAAACATATCTTAGTTCAACATCACATTGCATGTTTTTTGGGGCATGGGCAATGAAGTGAACTGAAAAATTATGCTAATCAATATAGTCCGATACTGGTCTCATGAATCACCTTAAATCTCATATTCTATATCTGATAATGATCTTTTAACACACACACCCAGGCATAAAATGAATAAACATAAATCACCAATCAGTCAATCTATGGTCATGTGTGAATGAATATCTACTGATATATACTATCATTTCTTCTCATTCTCAAATGATGTCAATTTTTAAGATTTTTCAATTTTTTTGGGCTTTTTATAAATAACAAACTTTTTGACAGGAAATTGAAATGCAGAAATAAAAGAAAGCAGTTAAAAAATAGAAAAATAAACCTCCATGAGAATTATTATGAGCAGAAAAATTATTCGGGATTGATCATACCAATCATCTTTATCAGATATTCAAACCTTGTACGATCAAATGCTTTGGTAATAAAATCTGCAAGATTGTCATTAGTATGAACTTTCACCAACTCAATCAACCTTTTATCTGCACAATCACGAATAAAAAGAAATCTTATTTCAATGTGCTTTATTTTACTGTGCTTAACTGGATTATTTGTTATAGATATTGTGGCATTATTATCAATGAACATGGGGGTGTAAGTGAAATTCAAACCATAATCTCTTAATTGTTGTTGAATCCATAAAATTTGTGAACAACAACTTGCAGCAGCGATGTATTCTGCTTCACATGTTGAAATCTCTTCCTGCATTGCTTCTATCCAGTTATTGTCTTGTAAAGCCATCTCCACATTTTTAGGTTCTATCTGAGAAATAAAACAAGAATGTAAGCAAACATCAATTACTCCAGTATCTCTAATGTATGAATATAAACAAGTATTTTCAGTTATAGAACGAGTTGAACTCCATCTTGAAAATTCCCAATGATATTCGTCACCGGATGATCTTTAAGTTCTTTTATGGAAGCCACCTCCGGAACAGGTAAGATATCAACTTGAGAAATATTTGTTTGAGAGGATTGATTAACTGGTATCTCTGAATATAAATTTAGAGAAATCTCCCCTGAACATGTGTAGTATTGGATGAATCATCAACAATTAATGGATCTGCTGAAGAATCCTGAAAAATTTCTTCACCCTCTTCACTATCAGTCTCGTGAGTTCCCGAACTAGAAGCAACATTTGGATCAGGGTGAACTGATGATGATGGAACGGAATATGGAACCGTTGATGTTGGAGTTAACCCACAATCTTGATCACCTTGACATGAATTGTATAGAATAGTAACTTCTTCATCAGATAAGTCAGGAGCAAAGTTAAACGACTTAAACAAGTTGTTATAATCAAATACCCACTCTGGACCAACCGCCTTCTAGGGAATAGATCGATTAAAGCAATCGATATGAAACCATTCTTCGACCTGTCGTGTTTCCTTGTTATAAACTCGTTTATTTAACGAATTAGCAACATATCCCAGAAAAATTCCTTCAATCGACTTTTCCCTGAACGTAGTAGAAACATCCTTGATCTTCAGAAGAGTACATGGATTTCCTAAAGGAAGAAGATAATTCAAATTAGGCTTTCGACCATTTAACAACTCATAACACGTCTTGTTGTGTCGCTTGAAGGTCAGAAATCGATTCAGGACATGGCATGCCGTATTCACAGCTTCGTCCCAAAAAGTAACCGGTAGCTTAGAATCTTCCAACATTGTTCTAGCTGCCTCAATCAGAGTTCTGTTCTTTCGCTCAGCAACACCATTTTGTTGAGGAACATATGGCGCGCTAAATTCATGATGTATACCCTTTTGTAAACAAAAGAGTTCCATCTTGCTATTTTTAAATTCACTACCACTGTCACTTCTGATACGCCTGACTCGCTGATTCAAAAGATTCTCCAACCCAAGAATTAAGTATTGAACTGTCTCTGTCTTTTCAGACTTTGTTGCCAAAAACTTAACCCATGAGAATCTTGAGATGTCATCTGTTACCACCAGACAGTACGATTTACCTCCAATGCTTTGAATACTTATCGGTCCGAAATAAATCCATATGCAGTAACTCCAAAGGAGTAATAATAGAATTTTGTTTCTTGGATTTGTGAAACTTCCTGTGTTGCTTGCCCTTATTGCAAGGAATGTAGTCAACAGGCACAGCAAATTTCAATTTTGGGATACCAGAAACCAAATCATTCTTCACAAGATAATTCATTTTTCTGAAATTTATGTGTGCAAGCTTCATATGCCAAAGAATAGAATCAAATTCAGATGCTTTAGAGAGTAAACATGTTGTAATAGAATCAATTGTTGTAGCAACACTCATGTCTAAAACATATGTGTTATTTCTTCTTTGAGCCTTCATCAGAATCTATTCTTCAGGTATTTCAAATCCTGGCTTCAGAATATAGCATTCAAAATCATTAAAATGGAATGAATACTTCTTATCACACACTTGAGATACACTGAGTAGATTATGTTCGAGTTGCTCAACATAATTGACTTTCTCAAACTTCACCTTTTCATTCTTTAAAGTTCCTTGACCTGTTATGTACCCGCCTTTATTACCCGCAAAGGTGACATAACCTCCATCAATTTTAATAACATCTTCAAGTAAACGAATGTTCCCTGTCATATGTCGGGAGCAACCACTATCCACATACCATTTGTTGTTGATAGTCTTCCTTAGTTGACCCTACACAAACAAAGGAAATCAGTTAGAAACGGGGACCCAAGCCATTGTGGTCTTGGGTCTACCATTAGCATCAAAATAAACAAATTCAAGAAATTCACAATCTCTATTATCATCCACCCTTGGTGATTTAGGCAAATCAGAATCAGACATTTTGGATTTTAAAACATTCTTTTTCTTATCAAAATTTGATTGATTTTGAAATTCAGATTCAAATTGATCATTTTCCAAAAGTTTTCTTAACCGTCTGTTCCTTCTTCGCCATTGAGGTCTTGAAAGTTTGACCTCATGTTGTAAATTCTTTGTGAATCCAACTTTAGGATTCTCAACAAACTTATGAAACACAACATTGTTTCTAACACCAGATTGGACAAACTCTGATTTAGAATCAACAAATCTATCATGAACATGTTGTGTCATCTCTTTCTTAAACCCAAATGGTTTAGTAACATGCTACTTAGGCAAATTTTCCTTGACAGATTGTTTCATCACATTATCAGATGTAGGATTTCCCACATTCGGTCTTCGCAGAATCTTTACTACTCTTGATTGACCATGAACAACAGCTGGTGTAACTTTCTCTGAAATAAGAAAATTCTTCTCTTTGTTCTTGTAAGGACAATATAATACTATATGTCCCACCTCATTACAATGAAAGAAAACTCTCTTATCCTTGTATTCTCTGATATAAGGAACCCTTGTTGAAGTTAAGGAACTTCCTGATGAATAACCTTCAGTAGATTTAGCATCACTACCTCCTTGTTTCTTTGGAACATAAATCTTTCTGGATGTTTCACCAACATAATTCCATGAAACTGGAGACTGAATATCTTTGGGTTTTGCCACATTCACCTTCTATTTAATGAAATCACTTTTTGATTTATTTTCAACCTTTGAAACTTCCTTCTTGATATCACCAGCACTTATAAAACCACTTTTAGATAACACTGGTGAGATAGTTGATTGTTCAACTTCATCGGGCTCTGTAAGAATACATCTATCTCTTGTGACTTGTTTTACCACTTTTGGTTCATCAAACTTCACACCTTTAGTAACACCATCAATTTTCTTAGCATCAAATATTTCATCATCACTATTAGAATCATATACCATTTCTTCCCCTGTGACTGGATTAATCTTTAAAACTGTCTTTGGATCAATTTCCTCTACAGTAATGATCTCTAGTTCTACAACATAATTTCCATTAAATGGTGGAGGAGCGAATCCAATTCTAGTTGTTCTCTTAACATAATCAGCATTGTCATTGAAATAACCCAACAATAGTGATGAATTTCCAAAACTTTCCCGTTTTCTATGTAATCTGATCACCTCTGCTTCTTTGTCTGAAATTACTTTGTTTTTCTCAGCAACAATTTCCTTCCTCTTTTCAATCTCAGCATAATTTCTGATTCACTGAGTGCATCGATTTCATATCACAGATCAAATTTGTGTTATCATCCTTGACTTTCATCATTTTGTCCTTCACCAACACACAGTTAGAACAATATATATTACATATAACATCTTTTACCTTTGATGGATCAGACATGTCTGCCATGAATACTTAGCAGTTGGAATCTCTTCAGTCATCTCAGGTACTCCCTTAGTCAACAAAATCTCATCTTCAGATACACTTGTTGTAGACACATTTTCTTCATAAAGAACTTCATCAGCACTTTCAGGATCAATTTCTTCAGAAATTTCTTCTGCAATGACATTCTCAGAAGATTCATCATTCTGACTTTCTACTTCACTCCCTGAACTTTCACTATCACTTGAACATCCATTTTCAGATGTCTCATCAGTATGAATTTCATCCACAAAAGCTTGACTTACAGCACCAACTAGATCTTCTAAATGGATTCCCCAGTCATAGTTATCATCTCCTTGGGCAACCAAAGCAGATGATGTTGAAACATTTGCTGAATTTCCAGAACCACTTGAACTTTGTTGATTTCTGTTACTTTGATAATTTTTGTTCTTCTTTTGAGAGTCAAACTCAACTTTTGTCTCATTACATTCTTTAGCAAAGTGACCATATTCTTGACAAATGTAACATCGAAGTTTAGTCTTGTCAAAACCCATTCTTGTTCTGTTGTTTGATCTGATGTACTTCCTTCCTGTCTTCTTAAGAAAATCCTTTGCTTGTCTCATCAACATTGCCATATTCCACTGAATATTCATTTCTTCTAGATCAACCAGATCAATTTGACGATAATCTTCTTCAATTGCTTCTGGATCATGAATCTTTCGTATAATAAAATTTTCATATGAAGCAATAAAAGATGAAAACATTGCCATATAATCTTCATCTACCCTTTGATTCACATGATGTGAATTCAGTGGTTGTGATCCAGAAGTGTTTGATGTAGTTGCAGAGAAACCAGATTGATAAGAACATCCAGAACTATTATCATTAGAGTTATCTTGACCATCTCCTGAAAACAATGCAACTCCTGATCCAAATTTTCCAGATGCTTTTGCAAAATACATTGGCGGATCTTGCATGTGCTCTATATTGGTTTCCTTTTTCTTTAAGTTCAGATCATGAGATCGAATTTTTTCCAAGAACATCTTCAAGTGACATTGTTTTATATTTTTCATTTTCTTTGATGAGGACAGTATACACATCAAAATTTGATGGTAAAGCTTCCAGAAACTTGTCATTAATCTCTTCAAGTTCATAGACCACCTTTGCACTTGCTAATTCACTCAGCAAATGATAAAATCTTGTAGCCAGATCATCTAAATTCTCATTCTGAAAGTGTTTGAATACCAAAAACTGTTTCTTTAGTAATTCTTTACGACTTTTCTTCACTCCAAACTACCTTCACATCTCTTCTATAAAGCTTCCCATAACTGCATTGAAGTTTTAAACTGCTTGAAACTGTGATAAATTTCTTTTGGTAGTGACATTGAAATGCTCGCCATTGCCTTCTTCTCACGATCAAATAACAGTTTTTCTTCGGTTGTTAAAGCAGATACAGGCTTTGGAACATTGTCATTATCCATCCATGAATAAGTCGGATGAGTATATCCTTCTAGAATAGGAATCCATAAACTGGTATCAGTAAATGAAACAAATTGATTAAAGCAATCCTTCAAGTTAGGATAATCAGCAAGACTTACCAGCTTCGACGGTATCTGAGAAGTACCAATTTCATTGTCATAGTTGAACATGTTTGTAACCTGCACCATGTTAGCCATAACAACTTTACCCACAAGCGAACTTGAAAAGTTCGCCTAAAACTTTCCTTAAGCGAACTTGTGCCAAGCGAACTTGATAAGTTCGCCTAAACAAAACTTAGACTAAGTTCCCCCTTAAGTTCGCCTGTAACAGAATTTGAGATAAGTTCGCCTGTTTCAGCTAAAAACTCTCAGGAAGATGATTTCTTCAACCAAAACACGAACTTGAAACCTCAAAAATCATCATAATTTGCTGAATTGATTGAATTTGATGAAATTAAACCGTAGGATTGAATATAATATGAATTAGAACACTTTGAACAGATCAATTTCTTCAAAAACAACTCCAAATTGATGAAATCAGCCTCAAAATCTTCTCAATAACTTGAAAACTCCATGAAAATGAAAGATAATCGAAAATTTAGTCTTTTTGGTGTCAAATCATACACAAACCGTCACAAATCACGAGCACGATGCTCTGATAATCTAACTCGAGACGTGACGTGTATTAAACACACGGAGTGCGGAATCCAACCATATGCATGATTGTGTATATGAGACAATATCAAGACTAGAATCAACACAAGATGTAAATAATATTCTCTTTGATTTCCACCAAACTCAGAGTTTATAGAACTTGAATACAAATTCCAAACCTTGAGAAACTAACATGTAAACTCTTATTTATAGACTCACATAGCCATGCACGCGAACTTAAAAAGTTCGCCTAAACTAGGCCTAGGCGAACTTGTTAAGTTCGCATAATACAAAACTTAACCAATTCAAACAAAAACATAAAGTCATAAAAGATCTAATCAATTACAAGGCCTATTGTCACAAATCTATGTCCTAACACAACGGCGCCAAAAACTTGATGTCGATCAAACGGTATATAAAACTAAACACAAAACTAACCTAGACACTCTAATTAAACTCTAAACAAACCTACTAACCTAGACCACAAAGACAGGCAAGTGTACCTATCAATTGTAACATAGCTAAAAGGAAGTCCGGATATCGAACCCATGAGACACTGACTCTAACACAAACTAGACTCTAACTAGGACTTGATAATTGGTTTGGATCAGGGGGGGAACTATGAACTAAGGTTAACTACTAAACTTGAACTAATTGAATGAAGAAGACTATTAAGACAACTAACCAAGCAGACAAAGACTTGAATGAAATCAGTAAGGATGAAAGACACTACCTAGGCTGTGAATCCTGTTTACCAAACTCAGGCTCTATCAGTCAGGGAATATGTAATGGAACTGGGATCTTACGATGTGACACCCGCAGAACTACCTAATGGATTCCCCATCACTCTCAGGATGTGACCAGAAGGAAACTCAAGGGATACTATACTCACCAGTGGTCGGTCTCACCGATTATGCTAAAGAACTCAACAGACAGCTCACATCTCGGTTTCACTATCTCAATACATCGGAGATGCAAGGAGCAACCTTAATTCAACCTGTTTAACATGAATTAACAACAACATTAGAACCCTAAGGAAAATTTCCTCTCAGACTGTTCACTCTCAGAACCACTAACACTGGAGACTAATCATTTATCTATCACTTTGCAGGTATTTAGATAAGAAGAACACTTAATTTAGTAAGTTGTTGATAGATAATCCTATGGTTACTACGTCTAGCAAACCACAAACAAATCACGAACACAAAGTAAGTGATCTAATACACATCTATTTATGAAAGACATTCACCAAGACATGTACGAAACATTCAACCAATCAAAATACCAAACTAAGCATGCATATTCATTAAACAATCAAACTCAAATCTGTACTAAAGCATAAAACCAAAACAAATACCATAAATAGATAAAAATCCAATCTTTAGCAAACATTCATCGTTAACCTAGGTAGATCTAGGGTTTAGCCAAGAATCATGATAGAAACAGAAGATTCAACGTAAAAAGTAGCAAACATGAGTATAAAACACAAATCAAAGCAACCAAGATGATCAATTGTGACCGAATGATTCAATATCTAACCGTATAATCTTCAATCCTTCAAACTCTCGACCCTAAAGCTCTTTCATCTACAAAAATCGCCTCTTGTTCTTCCTCTGACGGCTAATAATCGAATAATCAAGAGAATGGCCGTTACAAACAATTAAAACCCTAAATTTCTCTTTTTTTACGGATTAACGGTCCTCTCGCGTACCGCGAGAGGAATATGGCCAGTCCCTCGCGTACCACGAGGGAAAATTTAGTCGAGCGATTTATGGCTTTCCTCGCGTACCGCGAGGGAATTTCTCTCCCTCCTCGCGTACCGCGAGGATCTTAAATTCTCGGAAAAATAATTCTTCTATCTTGATTTCCAATATTCTCCCGTGTGCTCGATATCTCTAGGATTTTACTCTATTTTCCACTTCCTTAGCACACTATAACCTGCAAATACGACCCAGACTCAGAACAAACTAAAAACGAATACAAAACAATACAATTATGCACAAATACATTAAGATAATTACATATATTTTGCAACACGTCACATCCCTCCCTTGCTACCCAGTTTTGTCTTTTAGCTGCTTGTTGACTTGTTGTTGTCTAATTTTAACTTCTTGGGAGTCAAAGCTTGGGAATGATCTTCCAAAAGGCTTGATTTCTTGGTTTTTTAATAGGATTTAGCTTGATTTATATTTTCAAAACCGAATAACCTGCATTTACAAATTATAAGCGTTTTAAGTATCATTTGCAAATGATAAAAGGATGCTGTGACTACCTTCGACTGGGTGATTCGTATGGAGGCCACCATCCGCTTTAGAGAATGCCGGGTAGATCAGGTAGTGAAATTTTCCGCTAACTCCTATAGGGAAGAAGCGTCTCATTGGTGGGACGGGGTGCAAAAGGCTAAGCGGGATACAACTATTGACTCTATGTTATAGAATGATCTGAAGACTCTCGTTATCAAGAATTTTTGCCCAAGAAACGAAATTGAGAAGGTGGAAAGGGAATTTCTGAGATTAAAGGTTGGTAACATGACTCAACATCAATACACCACCCGGTACAATGAGTTGTCACGTCTGGTGCCACATATGATCACTACCGAAGAGAAGAGGATTGCCTGTTACATCCAGGGATTGTCGGACAAGGTCCGCACTTTTGTCAAAGCAAACACTCCTAGCACTTTCGATTTGGTGGTGGAGCTTAGTGGTGTGGTGTATGATAACCTGGCACTGAACGAGGCCGCCTTTGAGGAACCAAAGAAGAAACTGAGCGTCCCAAATAAGAAAACTGGTGGAAATACGTTTGGTGCTTGTGATAAAGGGCTCAGGTGGATGAGACGACTGAATGTAAGAAGTGTGGGAAGGAGCATGCGGGTGAGTGAAGGCTGGGATCTAACCTGTGCTTCAAATGTGGCAAGGTCGGGCACTACTCCAATGACTGCCCAAAACTTGTCAAGTGTTATAACTGTGGGGATGCCGGTCATATTAGTAGGGAATGCCCGAAGCCTAGGATGGGGGAAACTGGAAAAAGGAAGGGTACCGAGAAGAAAGATAAGAGGCCCCAGGCAAGGACTTGAGCGTACGTACTGACGCAGGACCAACCCAGGGTAGACCCCGATGTGGAGTCAGGTAGGTTCATCCTTGACAACACTTTTGTTTTCGTGTTATTTGATTTAGGTGCCAGTAAAAGTTTTATATCAGTTGCTTTCTGTAAACGGGTAAAGTACACGGTTAGTAAAATAGAAAGGGCCTTTAGTGTAGAAAACGTTGAGGGTAGAACTGTGAGAGTGACTGATGTCGTTGACAACTCCACGATAAAGATAGAAGGCCATAGATTCCCTTTCAGATTGTTTGTTATGATTTTGGGAGGGTTTGATGTCGTGTTGGGTATGGATTGGTTAACTGCCAACGAAGCACAAATCATATGTAAACGAAAGATAATCCGACTCAAGGCTCCAGGCGGTAGCAAAGTCGAGTTCTTCGGGGATTGCGACATCCCGATGCCTAACTTCATCTCGATGATTAAGGCAACAGATTACCTGAGGCACGGATGCGAGGCCTATCTCGTGTACATGATTGACAAGTGTAAGGAAGTGAAGGAAGTAGACGATGTACCCATGGTACGCGAGTACCCGGAGGTGTTCCTAGAGGATTTGCATGGGATACCACCCGAAAGAGAAATTGAGTTCTGAATCGATTTAGTACCAGATGCCCAGCCCGTGGCTAAGGCTCCATACCGACTAGCACCAGTGGAGACGAAAGAACTACTGGCACAACTAGACGAGTTACTTGAGAAATGATTTATCCAACTGAGCATCTCGCCGTGGGGTGCTCAGGTATTGTTTGTAAATAAGAAAGATGGTTCTATGAGAATGTGTATCGACTACAGGGATTTGAACAAATGAACGGTGAAGAACAAGTACCCTTTACCAAGGATACCTGTTCGATAAATTACAGGGCACAAGTTGCTTCTCCAAAATGGACCTTCGATCCGGGTACCATCAGTTGAAGGTGAGGGAATAAGACATACCGAAAACCGCATTTCTCACGCGTTATGGACATTTCGAGTTTCATGTAATGTCCTTCGGATTGACAAATGCCCCCGCAGCATTCATGGATTTGATTAATAGGGTGTGTCGACCGACGTTGGACCGATCGGTAATAGTGTTCATCGATGACATCCTCATTTACTCTAAGAATTAGGGCGATCACGCATGTCACTTAAAGGAGGTGTTGGAAGCCTTGATATAGGAAAAGTTATACGCAATGTTCTCCAAATGCGCGTTCTGGCTTAGTGAAGTCCAATTCCTACGTCACGCCATCAACCCAAGTGGCATCATGGTTGACCCAGCAAAGATAATTATCGTAAGAGATTGGGATATTCCCAAGACGCCGACTGAAATCTGCAGTTTCTTGGGATTGGCAGGCTATTATCGGAGATTCATTCAGGATTTCTCGAATATAGCTTCGCCGTTGACAAATTTGACACGGAAAGAGGTAAAGTACGAATGGGGTTCGACCCAAGAAGAAGCATTTAAGGAACTAAAGGAAAAGCTAACCTAAGCTCCAGTCTTGGCCCTTCCCCAGGGAAATGAATACTTGGTGGTATACTCTGACGCTTCGGGTCAGGGATTGGGATGCGTGCTGATACAACGCGGGAGAGTGATCGCATATGCATTACGACAGTTGAAAGTCCACGAAGTCAATTATCTGACTAACGACTTGGAACTTGCTGCTGTTGTGTTTGCATTGAAAATCTGGAGGCACTACCTTTACGGGGTAAAATTTACCATATACTTCGACCACAAAAGTTTGAAGTACTTCTTCGAACAAAAGGAACTGAATATGAGGCAGAGGCTATGGTTAGAACTTTTGAAAGACTATGATTATGAAATCATATACCATCCTGGAAAGGCGAACGTGGTGGCTGATGCTCTAAGCCGAAATCATATACCATCCTGACAAGTTGGAATATAACACCCTTGGTGTCGGGACACGTTTTGGTCGGGTGTGGATACCTATGGGTGGTAAGCTTAAAACCAAAATCTTGGATGAGGCACATAAGTCTCGTTAATCTATCCATCCTAGTACCATTGGTAGCTAGTCGTAGCTATTTCCCCAATTAGGTTGTAAGCTTCTTGTGGCCTCTTGTTTCCTAAAATACCACCTGTAGTAGCGTTGAGTGTCAAACGAGCTTGATTGTGTAACCCATTGTAGAATGGTGATACTTGTAACCAAACTTCTAGCCCATGGTGAGGGCATTTCCTCAACATGTCCATAAAACTTTCCCATGCCTCATGTAGTGATTCACCATCTTCCTGGGTGAAAGTGGTGATATCATTGCTCAATTTTGCAGTTTTTTGTTGGCGGGAAGTATTTTGACAGGAATTTATGAGCTAGATCATTTCGTGTAGTGATTGACCCGGTAGGAAGAGAGTTTAACCATGCCTTAGCTCGTTCCCTTAAGGAAAAGTGAAACATTCGGATCGAATTGCGTCATTCGAAACTCAGTTCATTTTGAAAGTATCACAAATTTTGAGGAAATCTGCAATGTGGGTATGTGGATCTTCATCGGGTAATCCATGGAAAGTGCATGATGATTGGATAATATGAATGACATGCGATTTGATCTCAAAGTTGTTAGCGTCAACCGCTGGCCTTGTGATACTAGACCCCAAAGCCTCAAGTGATGGTCTTGCAAACTCGGAAATAGTGCGGTTTACTACGACCATTTTTCTAGCACGGTTTTCTAGTAATCGGCGGTAAAAGA
This sequence comes from Smallanthus sonchifolius, assembly GCA_023525975.1. NCBI lineage: Eukaryota > Viridiplantae > Streptophyta > Magnoliopsida > Asterales > Asteraceae > Smallanthus > Smallanthus sonchifolius. Next base: position 52,348,215 of record CM042033.1, on the reverse strand, counting down.
ATCTTTTGGGATATGCTGAAGGTCGATATAAACCTGTAGTGGAGCTATGGATCATACACTACCTGCAACAAAACATAACAGAAAAATAGATGGAAAATGATAAGGCTAATCCGTTAGCTCGATTTTTTCTTGAAATCACCGTGTCCTTGGAAACGGTGCCAAAAACTTGATGTGCATGTGATTAAGTTATAAAAAGAATTTAATATTAAGGTTTCACAACATCAGGTTTTAAATATATAAAATTATAGGAGCCAGGGAGCCTCGTTGCACAGCGGAAAAACATATCTGCTCGTTGATTCGTATGGGAGAAGGGCGGAGACGACAGAGACAATCAAACGAGTAAATAAAAGAGAATCAACACAAATGATACATAATCCATAACAAACTAGTCATCTTGTCATTACAAACTACATATTGAAGGAGCACACATCTCTCATTTACGTTCATGGTCCGTGCCTGGGAGAGCTCATCCCGGGCAGACCTCTCTCACTCTCTGGTCCTTGTCCAACCTACAAATGAGGACATCTCCCTCTATTTATAGGGACAGAACACAAACCTGCATACTAGGCTAAGTACGCAAGGCAAAACCATTGCGTACTAGGCTAAGTACGCATGACACAACAGTGTACAAGCCTAGTATACAAGAACACCCTCCTGCGTACTAGCCTTGTAGGCAGGAACACCCTCTTACGTACAACTAAGAACACCGATACATAGAATTTTATCTATAGTTACCAAAACATGCATCTACAAAAATGATAAATACTCAAACTTAAAACACACAATAGGCAAGTGTACCTATCGCAGCGTAATATAGTGTAGGTAAGAACCAAGTATCGAACCGATGGACACGGTCGAGTTCCAATACTCAACTTTTGTTATCGTTTAGCCGGTTTAAATAGTGAGTTGATTTTGTGTGCTTGTGAAGCAGAAAAGTAAATGACATAAAAGTAAATGACGGTAAAGTAAATAACATAAAAGTAAAAATGTGCGTGAAGTGTGTAACAAAAATGTAAATAGCAGAATAGTAAATAGCAAGAAAGTAAATATCTCATAAATGATCAGGTCATGAAGAGTATTACTATAGGCTTCGAATCCGCTAGGTTTATGATAATGTTAAGTTGACTAATCTGGTGGTATGACTAATAGAAACGTGTGAACGGTACACAGCTAGAGTCTTATTCTCACAACATTTGGTTCATGAATTATAATCTTTAATAATAAAATGGTAATGATTCCCAGGTAGGGACAACGTTACCCTCAACTCTTTTAATGCTATCTCCAAGTTGGTTTAGGACAACGAACTTAAATGCTTAATTATTATTATTAAAAAGGTGATTAGACTTTGTTCACCGGGAGGCGGTGTAACAATGGGACCATGTATAAAGACGTACTGTTCCCAACATGAGTTCACCAATTCTTGGTCTCATAACAAGTTCGTATAAAGACGTACAACCTTATTAATATTAACCAAGCATTGGCTTATCAATTTCTACATGTATAAAGACGTACAAGTATTAAAAGAAGTTTGATTAAAAAGGTTTTATGGTTTTACACTTTAAAATCGAGAACACTCACAAGTGTAAAGACAAATTTAGATAATAATAAAAGGCCCACCTAGAAGGTGGTTTTAAGAGTGAATAATTTAAGACATAAAAATACCACTATATTAATAGGTCAAACATTAACATACGCCAAAATTCATCTTCACCCTAGCAATACAAATAGTTTAGCTACGAATGGCCATACTAACTAGCGTAACGTTGTGTTTCATAGGCTCCCCTATTGCGGACAAAGAGGAGGAGCCTCTCTACTCTCTACTCTAATCTGTGAATATCTCTCTTCTGGATACTTGATAGTGCTTCTTGAGGTGTTAGAAACGAAGAACCCAAGCCATCTATTTATAGGCTTCAAAATGTGCAATGCACGGCCGTGCATTGGGTTACACGATCATGCAAAGGCCTCGTGAATCAAAATGGGTACAGATGGCAGTGTACTGGGTCCTTGGGGAGCAAGTTTGGGTTTGCACGATCGTGCAATGGGATGCACGGCCGTGCAACCCTCCCTTGCTTCCCAGTTTTGTCTTTTTGCTGCTTGTTGACTTTTGTTGACCTTGGTTGACTTCTTGGGGGGTCAAAGCTCAGGAATGATCCTGCAAAAAACTTAATTTATTGGTATTTTTGATTGGTTTTAGCTTTTTTTATCTTTAAGACACTGAATAACCTATAGTTATAAAATATGAACGTTTTAAGTATCAATAGCAAGGATATTATTCAATTAGTACCATAATATGGGGATTATTATGCATGCAAAACATGTATAAATGATGGCACATCATGGACCGGCCATGAAATCATGTGCAGTCAAATCAAGTCTTGTAGATGAAGACTCTTCAACTGAATCAGATGTACTTGCAACAGTAGAATCACTCAAGGTTTGTAAGTCAAAAGTCTTGAAAATGACATCCGCATCGAAAAACCAACCTGGCCAGTTTTGAACATGAGAAGTATTCGACTCTTGCCATTCAACATAGTAAGATTCTTGAACGATTTTAGTACTCTTGTTGTAGACTCGGAATGTGTAGGTCCCTAATTCGGTGCGTGACGGATCTCTAGACTCGCGGTTAGACACGGTGATAAAGTGCGAAATCCATGATCAACGTGCTCGTGTGACTCAATCAACAACGGTGTAAATAAACGCTCTTTTTATTCCACTACAATATCAGTTTACACAATTTACATAATTCTCAGTCCCTCCTGATATCGTCTCTTCTCTCCTCTGTTCTGTGTAATCTTAAAACTGTTATGGTCTGTTCTGCTATTTATACACAACTGATCTGCATTAGGCGAACTTATTAAGTTCGCCTCTCACAGGCTAAGCGAACTTAATAAGTTCGCCTCTGATGGCCTTAAGCGAACTTATTAAGTTCGCCTCTGATAGCCCAGGCGAACTTATTAAGTTCGCCTCTGATAGGCTAGGCGAACTTATTAAGTTCGCCTCTAGCAGAACTTACACAGAATTTTATCAACAGTTACAAAACATGTCCTAACAGACTCCCCCTTAACTGTTGCTAACAATTCTATCAAATACAAGTCAAAGTCTCTAAGACTAAGACATAATATCTTCAAGCTCGTTGTCACCAGAATATGCTCCAACAGACTCCCCCTTGACAACAGCTTCAGAAGATTGTCATCCGTCTTCATATATCATCAAACAAGTTGAAGTCTTCGTCTTGTTCATCTGCACACTCTCTCTCTTTCTAGACGAAAACTTGGGAGAAGGACCCCTTGTCAACTTCTGTCTTCAATATTCATTTATGCAAAGGAGAACAACCAAGAATAACCAACAATTAAGATTTCCATGGAAGCTGGAAAAATAAAATCTTTTTGGTTTTTCAAACATAAGAAACACAAAATCTTTTTGGTTTTTCTCTGTACAAACTGAAATGTAAAATACAAAATCACATCTTTTTGGTCGAACATCACGAGTAAGAAGATCATATCGGTAAAAACAATGCATCAATCACACATTTTGGATAAACATCCCTAAACATTCTAAGGGTATCCTATCCAGATTCATTATTTCTTTTTATCAGATAAGATCAAATCTTTTAAGCTTCAACCAAAACATGTAATGATACGCGAAGAACTTTAAAGAAGATGAGATCAGATCATAACATGCTTATTACATACGAATTTGCAACACATAACATGTCCATCTAAGTTGTCAATATTATAAGAATTGAAACCATCAGTATCTTTGTCCCATGTTCTTGTGAATTAAGGTACCATTTATTTTGTAATACAACGTGTACCCCACAAATATGCCAATAGAAATTTAAATGTGCACTATCTTCAAGACATATAAGATCATTGCAAGATAATATTCAATCTCCAGGATGAATTATACCGATAAACACAGGATAATATCAAGCAGAGAATCAGAATGATTCAGAATCGAATGATTCAAATGTCTTGGTTTGGATGAAGTATCATGATTCATAGTAACAGAAAGATTGATCAAGGAATCGATTGATTCAATGACCTAGGGTAGCGTGATCCAACTATTATCTGGATATATTCAATGGAATCAGGATATTGATCCAAGGGCTAGTATATGTTCCAACAGATGTTGTCAGAAACATATCTTAGTTCAACAACACATTGCATGTTTTTCAGGGCATGGGCAGTGAAGTGAACTGAAAAATTGTGTTTAACGACATAACCGATATTGGTCTCATGAAGTACTTTAGATCATATATTCTTTATCTGATAATGATCTTTTACACACACACCCGGCATACCATGGGTTCAAATCACAGTTGTCACAAAGATCATTATGTTGTCACACTACGAATGGACCAAAGATACTCATAGCCTATTGACAATTCAGACTACATACTAGTATCTAAATTAAAATATAAGCATCAAGCATCAATTTTTATTAAGCATAAGCAGTTATGAAGCTATCATTTCTCATACTGTGCAGTCTAAGAAGTTCTGATCAAAACATTTATCACAGATATGTTAGATAAGCATCATAAAGTCCAACTAAGGTCATGTGTGACTGAACATCTACTGATGTACTATCATCTCTCCTTTAACTTCAAGTAATGTCGATTTTATCTTTTTCAATTTGTTTGGCTTTTTCAAAATCTTTTTCAAAGAAAGTAAAAACAAACGAAAATAAAATCTTCCATGAAAACATTTTATGAAAAACATTTTACTTGGTTACTCAGGATTAAGCAAGTCAATTAATTAAAAACTCAAACCAATGTAATGTAATTGACTGTCATTGCCTCTGTCACCAACACAGTTCTGTACTCCCCCTGTCCTGTAGACTCCCCCTCAACTAGTCAAATGGTTGCATCAACGACTTTATGCTCACCATCGTCATCCTAAGTTTTAGGTTATCATTTGGACTTTGTAAAACTCTTTACAAAACATTGTGTGTGACATATTCTCCCCCTTGAGCATCAAGTCGTTGAATCAAATATCTTCTCAGTTATCAACAACTCGTTACTCTTACATATGTCATTCCCTGTCGTGTGCTAAGAACCACCACTATCAACAACCAAAATGGTATTAATAGTCCCTCTTGGTAAATCCTGCACATCTAACAAGAAACATTAATTTGATATTGGGACCTAAGCCATGGTAGTCATGGGTCGTCCATCTGTATCAAAATAATAAACCTCACTCCACTCACAATCGAATCTCTCATCGATTTTCGGAGATTGTTCCGACGAGTCAGAAACAGAAACTTTAGATTTCCAAACAAACTTTTGTTTATTAAGCTCTTTTAGCTTAAAATGTGAAGTGTTTGAACAATTTATTTCATTTGAAAATTGATTTGGTTGTGAAAACACTTGTTGTTCTAAAAGTTTTCTCAATCTTCTGTTTCTCCTCCGTCTTTGAGGTCTAGAAAGCCTAACCTCAGATTTTGAATTACCCTTTGGTATAACATGAGGTTTAACCACATTTGGGTTAACATAAGGCTTACCAGGAGTTCTTACCTTTTCTGGAGTAACATGTCGGTTACCTTTGGCTTTGTGAGGACAAGCAATCCGAATATGACCAACAAGACCACAAGAAAAGCAAGATCTCGTCTCACGATATTCTCTCATGTAAGGAATCTTCATATGATAAGATGAACTTGAAGAAGATTCTCTTACATGAACTTCTTTTTGTTTTATTTTATCTGGAACTCCAGATTTTGCAGTTTGAGACCGAACAAACTTTTTCTCAACAGGTTTTGATTCAGACTTCATCTTCTCAGGAACTACATGCTTCTTTCCTTTGTTTTTGTAAGGACAGTTCACCACAATGTGTCCTATCTCATTACAATGAAAGCATGTACGCCTGTCTTTATAATCTCTGACAAATGGAACTCTCCATGAGTTTGAAGAACTTCCAAATGTATTTTTACCAGATGAATTAGAATCAACCTTTGGTTCTTCTTTCTTAAGCTCTTTCGGTATCCCCTCTACCTTAGCTTCATCAAAATATTCATCATCACTCTCATCAGAATACACCATATCTTCACCTGTAACTGGATTCACCTTCAACACAGTCGTAGGATCTAAATCCTCATCGTTTATAATCTCAGGCGTAACAGAATAATTTCTGTTAAATGGTGGAGGAACATAACCAATACCGTTAGTTCCGTTTCCCTCTTTAGTTGTATCATGATAATGTCCTAATAAGAATGATGAATTTCCAAAGCTTTCTAATTTTCTATGCAATTTGATTACCTTTGTTTTAGATTCAGCTAGTTCTTTATCTTTCTCAATAAGATCATTATTTCTTTTCTCAATTTCTGCAAAGGACATATCCAGGTGATATGCTTGCTCTTTGATCTTCAAAGTCAGAGAATTTATATCCCTCTTTAGTGATTCTATCCTCTCAATACACACATTTTCATTATCCTTTAATTTCTGGTTTACCGTGTGCATGGATTTCATATCACAAATGAGGTTGACGTTGTCATCCATAACCCTCATCATTTTATCCTTAACTGAAACACAGTTAGAACAAAACGTCTCAGAGTTAGAAAATACCTCAGGTTTTACTTCTGAACAAGATGCACCAGGAGCCATGAATACGTCATCATCAGCTTTACTCTTTTGATCAACAATGACAGGCTCTGCATCAATTTATGATTTACTGAGATCATCTTCAACTGTTTGAAAGCTTACTTCAGTATCTACATCACTCACAGTAGACTGAGTACTTTCACCAGAACGAATACTCTCACAATCAGTTAAAACTGCAGAAGAATCACTTTCAGTATCACACTGCTTCACTAAATCTTCTTTGATCAAGAACACAAATGCTTGAGTAGTAGCTTCACCCTTTTTCTTCAAAGTTTCCCATATATCACGTGAAGTTGGACACTTCCCGAGACTATGAATGATTTCTTTTGGTAAAGACAATTTTAAAGTTTCAAGCGTCTTCATTTCTCGATCAAACTTCTGCTTTTCTGCTTTATTAAGAGCTGTCATTGGTTTAGGAACATCATAATATCCCATGAAGTTATAAGTAGGATGCACATATCCTTCCAAAATGGATGTCCAAAAGTTTTCATCAGTGACTGATACGAACTGTTCAAACCGGAATTTCCAGTTACGGTAATCTGATATGCAAAAAAGTCTCGGTGGCATAGTTCCAATATCATTAATATCACATAAAATTGACATTTTGAAATTTTCACAAAAATATCCGGAAAAAAATTTTCCCGCCAAATTACTCTTTTTAAAAAATTTCGAAAATTCAAAATTTCAAAAAATGATTCGAAACGACCATATAAGCATTCTGTTAGGACATGTTTTTTTTTTTTTTTTTTTTTTTTTAAATTGAACATAAGAACACTAGAAAACAGTTAAGTTCGCCTGATACTGTTCAAGCGAACTTAATAAGTTCGCTTAAATCAGAATTCAAAAATCCGATTAAGTTCGCCTCAGAGACACCCAAGCGAACTTAATAAGTTCGCTTAAATCAGAATTCAAAAATCCGATTAAGTTCGCCTCAGAGACACCCAAGCGAACTTAATAAGTTCGCTTAAATCAGAATTCAAAAATCCGATTAAGTTCGCCTCAGAGACACCCAAGCGAACTTAATAAGTTCGCTTAATCCTGTGAGAAGCGAACTTAATAAGTTCGCTTGCTAAGTTCGCCTGCGCAAGAACTCAGCAAGTTCGCTTAAACTGCTGTAACAGACTCAGAACCAAACACGAACCAAAACTTCCGAATTTCATGATTTCTTGCTTAATTGATAGAATTTGATAAAATTGAACCGTAGGAATGTGTAGGAACTGATTTGGAACACTTCTATCGGATCAATTTCATCAAACAAATCCAAAATCAATCCAAATTGATCAAATTTTCTCCATTTTTATCAAGAACATAAAAAGATGAAAAATCTTCAAAATCACAGAACTTTGATGTTGATTGGACACGAAAACACCACGAATCTTTTGCTAATCAAGAGCAATAGCTCTGATACCACTTGTAGGTCCCTAATTCGGTGCGTGACGGATCTCTAGACTCGCGGTTAGACACGGTGATAAAGTGCGGAATCCATGATCAACGTGCTCGTGTGACTCAATCAACAACGGTGTAAATAAACGCTCTTTTTATTCCACTACAATATCAGTTTACACAATTTACATAATTCTCAGTCCCTCCTGATATCGTCTCTTCTCTCCTCTGTTCTGTGTAACTGTTATGGTCTGTTCTGCTATTTATACACAACTGATCTGCATTAGGCGAACTTATTAAGTTCGCCTCTCACAGGCTAAGCGAACTTAATAAGTTCGCCTCTGATGGCCTTAAGCGAACTTATTAAGTTCGCCTCTGATAGCCCAGGCGAACTTATTAAGTTCGCCTCTGATAGGCTAGGCGAACTTATTAAGTTCGCCTCTAGCAGAACTTACACAGAATTTTATCAACAGTTACAAAACATGTCCTAACAGAATGCTTTCTGATAAGAAGAATTACCTAGAAAGTAGCATTCATTACCCATAACATCAAACTTTGGCAACGAATCATATGTATTTAGAAGTGTACATGAACATCCGAAGCTACAAAAAAACTTTACGTACGACTTTCTTTTGAATAATAACTCATAAGGAGTCTTCAAATGTTGCTTTTCCATCAGAACTCTATTCAACACATAACAAGTTGTGTTTACTGAGAAAATAATTGGTAATTTGGAATCTACAAGCATCGTTCGTTTTGCTTCAATCAAGGTACGATTGTTTCTTTTAGTAACTCAAATCTTTTGAGGAGTCCTTACAGCACTAAATTGATGAGTTATACCTTTATCTGCACAGAATGAATTTATTAGTCCATTTTTAAATTCAGTATCATTATCACTACGAATAATCGATACCTTGCTATCACATATATTTTCAATTCTTTTTACAAATTCAATAATAATTTCGGGTGTTTCATCCTTTGACGCAAGGAAAAACACCCACGCGAAACGTGAAAAATCATTTGTGATGACAAGACAATACGACTTTTTCGCAATACTTTTGACCCGAACTGGACCAAATAAATCCATATGAATTAAGAACAGGGGGCGAGTAAACGTGATCACTGTTTTGGCGGGATGTGACTTCTTATGCTCTTTACCCTTCGCACATGATATGCAACTGTCTTGTATGACAAATTCTTTTCAAGGTAAACCACGCACTAGATCTTTATGAACCAGATTGTTCATATTCTTTAGATTTACATGTCCCATTTGCCTATGCCACAAGTATGATTCAGAATCAGTGGCATTGGACAACAAACATGATACATTTACGGGCGATGAATGATAATTCATATCCACTAGGTAAGTGCTAAAACAGTCTTGGAGCTCGCATTAGAATCATTTCCTCAGGAATCACCAGAGCAGGCTTGAGAAACAAACATTCTTTGGCTGTAAAATGGACCGGTATTTCCTTATCATAAACTTGTGATACAATCAGCAAGTTGAACTCCAATTGAGAAACATAATTGACCTTGTCAAGAGTAATAAGATCATTAGCAACGGTCCCTTGACTAGTGATATTTCCACCTCTTTTATCTCTAGCAAAAGCAGCAAAACCTCCATCAAAAGATCAGAAATCATTAACAATTTCTTTTTGTCTTGTCATGTGCCTTGAGCAACCGCTATCAACATGCCAGACATTGTTAATAGTCCTCCCCGGTTTACTCTGCATATAAGAAGGTTTAATGAGAAATAGGCACCCAGATCATTTTAGACCTGGGCTGACTTTGAATTTTTACAGTCTTAGTCTCAACAACATGTTTCTTCTTAATCAAATCAACTGTTGATCCAAAGGTATGTGAAGATGATCGTTCAGATTTAATTTTCTAAAAACTATAAATTTTTCCATATTTCTTCACAAATTTTTGTTTAGAAAAATAGCTTGGAATGATAGGTTTGTTAACATATCTTGGACCATTTTGGACTTTTCGGTCCACAAACTTTGGCAATTTGTAAGCATGACACGCATTTGAATAGTAATCACAATGATCACTAGAAAGCAAATAGTCATGGTTATATCTACGAATCACTCCGGACTTGAACACTTTGTCATTCTCACACGCTTTCTGGTTTGTATATTTCTTTGGTCTTTCATTGTGAACTTTTGAATTTGACTCAAACTGCTTATGCTTGCAATTTCTTGCAAAATGACCGACTTTGCCACATGTGTAAAAATTGTAGCTTTTAATCTTTGACTTGTTCTTTGACTTTGACTTTGACTTTGACTTTGACTTTGAACTTTCTTCTACTTCAAACACTAACTTTACTTTTTCACTTTCTGACTGACCATGATTACTCACTATCTTTCCACTGTATATTGAACTGGCTTATATTTGACATCAATGAACTTCTATTTGACATCATTCAATTTGCCTTTGACCAACTTTTGATTCGACACTTTAATTTCATTTTGAGGCTTTGTTGTTGGTGACTTGATAACAATGGGAACAGACTTCTTGCTCTCTTGATCACTGATTAGAATATAATTTTCTAGAGCAATATATTCATTTTTCTTAGGCTGTTCATGTGAAAGATCATATTCTTTAATCAAAGGTTTCCCGTGTTCATCTAACATGATGCCTTCAGCTACAAATTGAGCTTTACAAATTGGCACATAATCTTTAGTAGTATGCACCACTTTATCAAAGAAAGTAGATGTTGAAGACACCTCAGACACACAATCAGAATCATAACAATCAGAATCAGTAATGGATGTACAAACATTTAAAACATTGTCAACAGAAACATTATCATCATAACGTTCATCACATGCTTTTACATTTTTTTTCTAAAACACAATCAACATCCAAGTACTGTTGGCAATCTCTAACAAACTCCCTAGAGCATTGCTTATTGAAAGAAGAAAAACTTTTCACTCCATCAAGACCAACCTCTTCTTCTACCGGACCTGTCTTAGTAGCTGCGCTTATGTACATATCATGGAAATTAGCATCACTACCTCTAATCAGTTCACTAGACTCATGAGGTTCAGGAAAATGTACAAAGTTTTTAGGATGAGGTACTTTGTTATATCCAATTCCATCTTTGATGTAAACAAGTCTTTGCTTTGTAACACATTCATCTAAAATATTCTTTTGCATTTTCCATTTTGAAATCAAAACCATTTCTTTAATAAGATCAGTTTCAGATGCAATCAGTTTTTTCAGTAAGATCTTTTATTAAAACATCCTTTTTGTCCAAATACTCTTTAAATGTCACATTGTCTTTTAACAAAGCTTTAAGTTTTCTTGTGCAAGTAACCTCATTCTGTTTGAAGTCCTTATTAACCTTTTTCAACTTATCATTCTCAGCAATTAGAAAAAAAATTTCTGCATGATAATTTTGCATATGTTCAATACATTCAGAAGAACAAACAAGTGAATAATCATCATAATTTACCTCACACTCAGATTCTGAAGTATCACTAGCATCATATGAGCTTGCAGCAGCTTTTCCTTAATCATTTACCAGCAAAGCATACTTAGACATATCACTTTTACTTTCACTGTTACCTTCTTTCACTGATCCTTCAACTCTAGCCATCAATGGCTCATTATAATCCTCCTCGGCTTCTCCAATTTTGGACTCCCATTCATACTTCCCAAGTTGCTTGGACATTAGAGCAGTAAGAGCTTTCTTTGACTTGTTTTCTTCATCAATAAGCTCAATCAATTAAACACCAGTGCCATCAACTCTCTTTTTCTTCTTCTTAGGACATTCACGAGCAAAATGTCCAAACTGTTGGCAATTATAACATCTTAGTTTAGCTTTGTCAAATCCCACCTTATTCCCGAACTGGAGCTTATCTTTGCCAGTCTTCTGGAGAAATTTCTTAGCACGCACAACAATCATGGCCATCTGCCACTGCATATTCATATATTCAAGATCATCTGGGTTGATTTGGACCATATCTTCAGCATCAAGGACAACTGGCTGAAGTTTCCCAGTAACAAAAACGTCATAACTACTCATGAATGCACTAAACAAAGCAATCTGGTCCTCAGGAATCTGACTAGTAACCTTACTTTTCTCACTTCCAGAACTTTCAGATCCACAACTTTTTCCCTTGTTAGACTTTGATCCACCACTATTACCTTCTCCACTTCCAGAAAATAGTGTTGCATTAGCTGAACTTGAAGTATGTGACTTCTTAGGATTGTTCATTTATCTCTTCTTTCCTTTTAACTCATAGGATTCAAGGACGCAAATAATGTCACCAAGACTTTTGTTCTTGAAATCTGGAGTTGTATTCTTGATCAGCATACATGGAATGCTCCATGTGTCAGGCAATGAATCCAGCAACTTTTTACACACCTCTTATTCTTTGATTTCAACTCCCATTTTCCTCAGTCTGTTGATTAGAGTAGTAAATCGGGTCACTTGTTCACTAAGTGTTTCTCCCTTTTTGTAATTGAACATGTTGTCGTAACATCCCGAAAACTTATCTATCTATTGAGTCGGGTCAATGAGGGAGCAGGATCTTTTTTTTACAACTTTGAATATAACGGTTTCACATAGAGCTTGGTTTATCAAGGTTAAGGGACCCAGTTAGCCGTTATTTTAAAGGTTCGAGATGGAAACGTGCCAAATGAATTTAGGAGGGACCCGACACGAAATGCTAAGATGTTTAAGTACCATCTTTGCGTAAACCCTAGGCCATTCGACCTAGGCTTGCGGTGAACGATAGCAGTGAGAGAAGGAGAGGAGCCGCGAGGAGCACGGTGGCAGTTCTGGCGGCGTACGATGGCGACGGTTAGAGGAACTTCCGTAATCGTAAGGTAACATTCGTTCTCTCCCTTTTTCCTCTATCAGTCCGATTACAATTGTGCATGGAGGTCCCAAGTAGGTTCTGGTTATGCGTATGGTGATCGGGGAAGACGTGGAGGTGTGTAACGTGTAGCACCCTGATTATGAGGATTAAGCTTATACAGCTTTTGGTGTGAGCCGTGATCCATGGTTCATGGATAGGGTGTATTGGGCTGACTTTATGCCGATTACATGGTCTTAGTATAGGTTATCTAAGTATAAATACATGTATACCCTAACCGTATATTGTTAGCGGTTTTGGAAATATTTTCTCTGTAATCTCGATTAGCAATACAAATCGTTTTACTTTTGAATCATGTTCTTAAATCACCACACCATGTAGATTCTGCCTACTTTGTGTGAGAAGTTGATATCGTGTTCATTTCTGTTCGTGTATTTGAAGATCCATTGAGAGATTTGGGACTTACAATTGGTATTAGAGCCTTTGAAGTCTTTCAAGCTCGATTTCGAAATCAATGATTCAAGATTTGAGGAATTTTATGTTTTCGGTTGTTTTTTACTACTGATCGGGTGTGTTTGTGTTAGTTTTCCTCTTATTCTGCTGAGAATCGTGGAATTATTGCTGTTTTACTACTGTTGGGGAAGAAGTTGATGCTGATTTCGTCATAGATTTGATTGGGATCATCACAAATTTTGAAACTCTTGATTTCTTAGAGTTTGTTTTTGGAAACAATGCCAGTCAAAGGATTTGATTGTAGGGGACAGTTCAAGGGAGAATTACTCGGCAATCTTCATAGCTCAGTTACTAGGCAAGGTTCACGGGTTGATTCAAAGCTAGATAGTTATCGGGGATACTTCTCGGATTATTTGCCAGGCCTAAGTTCACGGATTGAATAGCTTCACGTGAAAGTTTGATAGTTCATGGCATAGCTCAGGTTCATGGGTTTCTTGTACGTTCACGGCTTTACCTTACTTCTCAGGTAAGCTTAAGTTCATGGCTGACCTTGAGTTCACGGCTCCATCTAAGGTTTCATTCAAGTGTTACATGTTAGATCAAGGGATTTGTACTCTGATAAATATGAATTCACAACAAAGCATGAATCTGAACAACATGCTAGACCTTGAAATTCGTACCAGTGCAAAACCTCCAAGACTCACCTCTGCAGAAGACTTTTTTAAATGGAAATACAGATACCAAAACTATGTTAAGCTCTCAGAAGCCAAAATATGGAGGAGCATAATCAGGGGTCATCATATTCCTATGTATACTAAGGCTGATGGCACACAGGGACCAAAATAGATTGAGAACTACACTGATGAGGATTATGATTTCATTGAACATGATCTAAAAGCTTTAGACTCATTAACTATGGCATTATCACCTAAAATTGCTCATAGTTTTAAAGAATGCACTTCTGCTAAACAGTTATGGGAATCTTTAGAGAAAGTATTTGAAGGAAATGATGACATGAAGGCTAGTAGGAAGGAAATGCTTCTGCAAAAGTTCAACATGTGCAATCACATTCCAGGAGAATCTCTAGATGTGTAACTGCAAAGGTTTACTAAGATAGTAACTGATATGAGGGGTGCTCAGATGGAACTTAGCACTGGTGATCTGAATAGGAAGCTGCAAAATGGACTTCCACAAAGCTGGGACATGAATGTTGCACTATTGAAGAGAACAAAGGATCTGAACAATACTCCACTGAATGACTTGATTTCTATCATCAAGTCTTATGATCTAGATGACCGACAGAGAAAGATGAATCATACAAATAGCTTGAACTCAGTCAGGGCACAGAGTAGCAACAGTGCATATCTATCTAGTGTAACTAAAGGAACATCCGAGTCTGGAGAAGTTTCTGCAAGTCAACCTACAACAGTCAAAGCTGCCACACCTGATCAATCTGCTTATTTTACACAACATGCAAAACTAATTGAAGCTAATACCTCTATGTGAACGGGCATTATGAATTGCTATGCTGCTTTTGCATTTGGAAATTTATCTCCATTTGAAATACTTATTGTTGAACTGAATCAGATTCATCCTGAAGATGTTGAAGAGCTGGATATTTCTTAGCAGCTGGCCGTGTCAGTCTTTAGAGCAAAGAACTTCATCAACAAAACTAGGAAGTTCAAATGGGGTGAAGATACTGGAAAGAAGATCGGGTTCAACAAGTCAAATATTTGATGCTACAATTGTCATGAACTAGGTCATTTTGCTAGAGAATGCACAAAGCCAAAGGAGCAAAGGAGTGGTGAAGCTGGACAAGCTGCAGGAATCAAGGCTGTTGATAAATCAAAGGCCTTAATCAGTCAGCAAACTGGTGGATATGACTGGGGAGATCAGCTAAAGGAGATTAATCTAAATCATACTTTTATAGAACACATTACTAAAGAGTCTTCTTCTTCTTCCACTACTCCTCCTGATATACTTGAGAATCAACTTCACAAGTCGAGAAATGGGAGTAAAGGGATTGGGTACAAGAATATACTTCCTCCTTTTAATGGGAACTTTACTAATGTTCCACCATCTGTTGAGGAACAAGTGGAGGAGTATGAGGTTGATGAGACACAATTCTAATGCCTCTACATCATGTGCAGATACATTAGAAATACAGGATTGGTCAAATGAGGATGATGAGGTTGATGAGCCACGAGTTTGCAAATTAAATTGAAAGTCTAATAAACATAAAAACAATGTTTTTTGTCAGTTCTGTTTTTAACGGAAACAAACCTTATTTGTGTGATTTTGATGGTTTGAATAATTCTAGTATTAAATCATCCCCTTTGAAACATGTGAATGTGGTTAAAGGTACGGTCTTTGTAAAACCATCGGTTAATGGAAAAGTTGAAAAACATGTTTTTTTTAAGAAAACAACACCTGTGATCAAGCAAACGGCTATTGTTCAACCCTCAAATGCTTCATCTAAGCATTATATAAAGGATCAAGTTTACTCTAAATATGATCACCATCATAAGAGGTTTGAACAAAGTCATGCTCATTAGTACAAGAAACATGAGCAGGTCGAAAATAACAAACAAGGTGGTTCATCTCATCAGTGGTCAAACAGGTTAAGCTTTGCACCATACGCAAAGAAACAGTCATGTTTTACATGTGAAAAGTCTGGTCATATGGCAAGAAACTGCGTACACCATCCTTATATGCCATATTATGAGAAACATCATATGACTACACAAAGATATGTCACTCACTCTAAGCCAGTGAAGGCTACACAGCCCAAGGCAATGAAGAGTCAGTCACCCTTTGTCAAGCCTTCTGATGGCGATTGGAATGATGCAAATCAAAACAGACAGGATTATTTTGAAAGTCAAAAGATTAAGCAAAATAAACAAAAGGAGAAACCTAAAGCTCATGTTTCAAAAGAAAGAAAGACACATGTTCCATCTAAGCTTGTCTTGAAAGCTAAGGAGAAACATGCGGCAGCATCCACAATTGAATCTAACAATGATATGTCTCTGCAGGAAGTGTCTTATATTGATGCTTTGGGAATACCCAGATCTACTATGGCCTAGGTACCAATGACTAATTAATCCCCTTTTTTCGTGCAGGAACAGCCAAGGAGGACAGTCAATAACCTATGGTATGTTGATAGTGGTTGTTCTAGGCACAAGATAGGAGACATATCTCTACTTCATGATTTGCAGAATTTTAATAGAGGATATGCTTCTTTTGGGGGAGGTAAAGGTAGCAAGATTAGTATGAAAGGTACTGTGGTAAATGGTTTTTTAAGTTTTAATGACGTAAGTGATGTAGTGCAAAGCACACATCTTTATTCCATTGTTTTAGTGCGTCTTTAATTAGTTTTGTGTTCTTTTGAGTCGTTTTGATGTACATTTGAGTCTGTGTTGTGTTTTCAGAAGCTCGTAAGGATTACTAGTGATTATGTGAAGAAACTGAGCAAGAAAGAGAAGCCGGAAGTTCAAAAAGGAAAAAATAAAGAAATTCAAGTCTTCGCGGTACGCGAAGACCCAGAAGAGAAAATCTCACGGTACGCGAAGAACTCCAAAATCAGCCGCTACTATTTTGGCCCTCGCGGTACACGAGGGGCTTGCCAGATTCTCTCGCGGTACGCGAGGGAACAGAATTACGAGATAAAACCCTAATTTTGATTTAAATAGAATTTGATTGCCATTCTTAGATGAGTTCGATTTCCAGCCGTCTAGAGAGAGACCAGAGGTGATTTTGAGGCTGGAGAAGGGATTAGAAGCCAAAAGTTGAAGACTTTGCTTTAGGTACTTTTGGTTATACTTTTGGTTTAGGTAACCTAAAGTTGAAGGCACTTTTGTTTAGGTACGTACCAAAAGTTGAAGGTTTTGCTTTAGGTACGGATAAAGGGTATAACAACCAAAATCTTCTAATGAAAAGTTGAAGGCAATATCAATGTTCTAGGTACGTACCAAAAGTTGAAGACTTTGCTTCCGGTTTCGTTATACCCTTTATCCATACCTAAACCCTAGCCTTACACTACAACCCTTTTAAAGTCCTTCTTGATCTGTGTATTTATCTTATGTATTTGGGTGGAGATTTGATTGATGTTCAAGCTTGTGACATTAATGTTTCACTGTAGGTTTGAAAGTTTAGAATAGGTACTGGCACATCCTTTGCTAGTTACAAATATAACACTGAGTAGAGAGAAACATTGTGAGGGGTATGAGCCGTGTATGGTTATAGTCTTGAAGGTAGATGAAACTTGAATATGTATGCCCATGTTTTTCAAATATTAATATCATCTTGACTTGTTGGGTCGTAAATCTATTGAACGTGTATATCTTGAGCAATCAACTGTGTCTTTGGATTGCGTGGCCTGTGTTTGATCTTGCTAAATGTGATCGTATTTGTTTATTTAAATAGTTTGATGTGTTTCATATGGCTTTGCTTAGGGACAAGCAAACTTCAAGTGTGAGGATGTTTGATGTGTTGCAAAACACATATGTTTATAATGCGTATTTTACCACATTTAAAGAGGTTTTGATTGTGAATTCATTGGATTATGATACTTATGTCTATATATGATGGAATTGTAGGTATTGTATGAGAAACGAGAAGAATAAGCGAGTAAACGAGTTGTGGGAATGAAGGAATAAACGGAATCGACAGGAAAAAAAAGTCTGAACTTCATATGGGCATATCTCGGGCTAGAAAATGAGTAACCGGGCCCATAATATATGAATCTTGGGTGTCTCGGAAATTCCCAAAGCCCATCGCGAATAAAATCCCGAAATTCCACTCATATCGGACCGACTTCCCTGACCATAACGGTTCGATGTCGACTCAGCGGGCAGATTCGCAATTTTTGGCTATTAAAACCCTTTTTGAGGGCAATTGGAAAGGGGGTTCGACCTAATTTCGATTAAGGAAGACTAAGGACTATTGGATACAAGCTTTGGAGCCCTACGAACACCCGGATCGACGTTGGAAGATCGTTTTCGGTTTGAGAACGTTCGGTTTGTGATTCATATTCGTTTCTAGAACTTTGTTTCCAGTTTCTATCATGTTTATCTTCTGTTCTTTGATATTTTGGATGATTATGAGTAGCTAAACTCGCGTGCAACCTAGATTAGGATGATTATTGACGTTGTTTGAATGTTTTTCGGTTATGATTGACACGTATGACGAATGCTATTGTCAAGGCTTCTAATTTATTGATTATGAATGTGTTTGAATGCTGTGTTTTTTAATAATCTTGCATGAACTTGTTTCGCTTGTCATCTTGTTCTTTTCCTTTGTGTGTTTCTAGTAGGGATTCGAGTTTTGGGTTATTTACTTGGTGTTTTTAGTCTAAACGATTCGATCGGTAGTAGGAGCAGTTGTGTGGGTCTTTAAAATACAGTGTTTTACCAACCTTGAGTCTGAGAGGAGATAGGTTGTCGGGTTGTCTCTTGGTTTTGGTGATTCGGGTAGGAGTTGCACGAGAGTGAGTTGTCCAGGTTATCTTTATCACTTGCAATTTCATGTCATAGTCGGTATTTTAGTGCTTACTCCTTGCCCTAGGTCTGTCTAGGATAGTCTCTGGGTATAGTAACGGTTGAGACCGAGAGGTGAAACTGTTTTTGAATACTTGGTGTTCTAGGGAGTGGTGAGTATGAGAGGAGATCCAATGTCTTACTTGTGAGCTTATCTTGACCCTTAGGATAGTTGCGGTGTGTAGGTGAGTCTGAGAGGAGATCCTACGTGTCTTAGCGATTCCTGAGTTAGTCTATCTTTATAGTCGGTGTCATACGGTTAGTTGTTCCCGAAATCATTTAAACTAGTCAATAGGATTCCTTGTCTAGGTAGTGCTTGTCTCATATCTGGTTTTCGTTCGTATTTTAGTTCGTTTGGTCTTTTCAGTGTTCCAGATTTTTCTTCGTCTTTTCTCGTGTATTTCCTGTCTTTGAGTCGAGTCAGTGTTTTAGTTATTTTAATATAATTTTGCATTTTCTAAAAATAAAAATAAAATAAAATCATCACTTGTTTTCCATCGGTTAGGAGTCGATAAAGGTTTAGTATTGAGAGCCG
Organism: Smallanthus sonchifolius; assembly: GCA_023525975.1. Taxonomy (NCBI): domain Eukaryota; kingdom Viridiplantae; phylum Streptophyta; class Magnoliopsida; order Asterales; family Asteraceae; genus Smallanthus; species Smallanthus sonchifolius. The sequence goes on along the minus strand of CM042033.1, from coordinate 52,328,886 downwards.
CCATAGGTGTCCACGGATTGATATCCGGTCTTGCCTATGCTTATTACATACCGACCGGTACACTTTTCGTTTGTGTGTTTTAGGATTGGTAATTCCTTTTTAAAACCTTTGTGTGAATTTGACTTAATTTTATATATACTTTACACACATCAAACGCACGGTAGGAGACATCGCTCAGAGCCTGAAGGGTAGACAAGGAGGTCCATCTTCGGGCCCAAATGCTTCGGTGATGGTCGTGTCAATGAAGAGTGTGGAGAAGAAAGAGGTTGTAGAGGATGACTCCCACTCCATTGAGTATGGCATACCTTTGGTAGAGGAAGTGAAGAAGGTAGACTTGAGAGCTCGCTTTGCTGAGATAGATTCCAAGATGATAGAAGAGCAGATGGTAGAGAACCCACCGGTAGTAGAAGAAGAAGAACCGGTGGATGAGGAGATAGAGATGGAGAAGCCTGCCGAGAGGGCAGTGGAGAAGAAGAAGAAGGGGGTGGAGATGAAGTCCCCCGAGATTGACAAAAGTCATATTCCCTATCTAGCGCACTTGCTGTCGTATAAGAATGCTAGGGAGTACAATACTTTCCTTGATATGTTTAAACAACTCAAGGTCAATCTCCCATTTATAGAAGTCCTCCAGCATATGTCTAAGTATGGCAAGTTCCTCAAAGATCTTCTTTCCAACAAGAAGAAGCTTGAGGGGATCTCTAAAGTCTCACTTAGTGAGCAATGTTCTGCTGTGGTTTAGAACAAACTGCCAGAGAAACTGGCGAATTCGGGTCGTTTCATGATCCCATGTCTGCTTGGCGGTTTGCCTTTAAACCACGCATTGGCTGATCTGGGTACTAGCGTCAATCTGTTGCCATATTCTATTTATAAGCAGCTAGACCTAGGTGAACCGCAGCCTACGCGCATGAGTATTTCCTTGGCTGACCGCTCAGTCAAGTATCCATGGGGAATTGTGGAGAATCTGTTAGTCAAAGTAGGTAATTTTGTATTCCCCGTGGATTTTGTTATTCTGGAAATGGAAGTGGATGACAAAGTCCCACTCATCCTAGGATGCCCGTTCCTACGTACCGTCAAGGCAATGATCGATGTCTTTAACGGGAAACTCACACTTCATGTGGGGGATGAGTCGATCACATTCGATACAATGAAGTCCATGAAGGATGTTGGTGAGCATAGCCACTCCGTGTGCATGCTTGATTCCTTCATGGGCGACCATCGGGACTATGATCCAGCGAGAGAAATTGATGAACCTGCCCCTAACTTGGGAAAGATATCTGATTGGGCGTTAGAGTTAAAAGGGTTGTTAGATGAGTCGGACGATTACGGCGATGAGGTGCCTGATGATCTGCTGGAGATGATTGCAGAATTTGAAGATGTCATAGGCACAACCCTAAGTGTGGGGAAGTTAGAGGAGAGTATAGAGGATCCAAGAGATACTGGTGAAGGTTTAGAAGTCCCATATATAGAAAATCCAATTCCTGAACCGTTACCCATCACCATTGTGCTTTCTGAGGGGAGAACCGTTGATCCGACCCCTAGTTCTAGTGTTCCTAGGTCTAGGCCACCCCGTAAGAGGACCCGCCCTGTCATAGAGTCATCTGGTTTTAGGCTGCTGAAAACCCCAAGTGTGGGGAGGTTTACGGGTGATAAGCTACTTGGTTATTGGAATCATATCATCTTTGGACCGGGTAGGTATAAGTTGTGGTGGAAGGAGCGGATGGATGAAGATAATAGAAATTTGAAGTTTGATAGAGGTAGGAATTTGATGCTATTTTGGAGGATCGGTAGACCGTGAAGGATGAAGGCGGTACCGGTTAGGATCAAGGAGAAGCCTCCTGATAGGCTTTTTTGAATCTCGAGCAAGTGCCCGGGATGTAGAGTTTGTTTGCATTACTTTGTTTGAGTACGTGTCATTTTTTGTGTTTTTCGGTATGTGTGTTTTGTTTGTGTCGTGTTCTGCAGGAATTCGCGCTTGATTCGGTGAGGAAAGTCGTCGAGAATGATGTTCATGGTATTTTTACATATGTTTTTATGCTTGGAATAGGTTTTTAAATAATTTGGGTGAAAAAAAAAGTTTGAGGGGTCAAAAATTTTCTAAGTACAAAAACCCTCAAAACTTTCTGTCACCAAAGGGTTCTCGTGGTACGCGAGAGGTTTTTCCCATGTTCCTCGCGGTACGCGACGGATAGAAATAGGGGCCGGCCTAAATTTTACCTTCTCGCGGTACGCGACGAGAGGGTCCGGTTCTCTTTCGGTACGCGGGGACTTGCTGGATTCACCTTTCTTCCTTATTTTCCCATGGTTTTGTTCACCGTTCACCCGCATCAACCACCACTATCATCCATTATCATTCACACCATCCATATCATCCTTCATCCATCATATTCACCATTACCATGAGAAATTGAAATCGTTTGTGACCGATGACCGACCTTGCTGTGGCAGTCATGTCTGGCAGTCATGTCTATGTGTTTGCCACCCATTGAGTATGTTTTTCTGCATCCATCTATAGTTGAGTCAGTCGAGTCTTATTATTTTAGTTTGAGTCAGTTTAATGCTACGGGTTTGTTGTGAGGTTTATTTTGCAGGTTTTATCATTTCGCCCATACTCAATCTCCATTCGGGCAGGACCGATGCTTCTATCACTGTGTAAAGGAAACCCAGCAGAGGTGCAACCGCGACCGAAATGCTATACGGTGCACACGTGGAAGAGTAATACTGGACCATTCATGCTACATTACCAGCTAAGTCGCTTCCTGTTTTATTTTTGTAATTTTTATTTTTAGTTGTGTCTTGCTTCACATTGAGGACAATGTGTCTTTCAAGTGTGGGGATTTGAGTGTCTAGTTTAGTTAGTTTGTTTTGTTTATAAAAATTCAAAAATACAAAAAAAAAATTAAAAATTTTGAAAAATGTCCTTGAAAATAATTGCATATACTTGGAAAATGATAGTACAACTGGATCTTTGTTGAGTTTAAATGATTAAATAATTGAAAACGTATTTAATTAGTGATGTTTTGGTAGACCCATATACCTAGTAAAGCTTAAATATCATGTTTGTGTTGTTAACGGAATTAGTTGAATTAAAACCATGATATGTTGTGGGTATTCATCTTAGGGTAATCGGTAATACTGAAACTGTCAACATAGGGTGATAGGTACCACGTTAAGTTAAAATTTAGAGGTTTTTGAAATTTCATGGCACACCACTCTCTTTTTATGAGAATAAATTCGAGTTTCGATGGCGCCCGCATCCATATTCCATAATTATTGAGCTTATTTAATTGAAATCTAAGTTTCGCATACGTGTCACACACCGGGTTCCAACCTGATTGAAACACCACTGGGTTGATTCTTATGTGCTTATTGATTATGACTTAGTCTATGTGTTACCTTCCGGGATAGTGACTTGGTTGAAATGCCTTTAGTCGAAAGTTAATTTGCTTATTAATGCTCATTATGATCCATTCATTCATCTGATTTCTGAAACCTGTAAATTTTAGTTTAACGTGGTAGGGTAAATCTATATGGTTTGATCTGTGCCTAGACATGACCATGAGACGGGATTAGGTAGAGTAGTAACTGTTAAGTGTGAGTCCCATAGATTGATTGATATGCTTGGTAATTGGAATTAGAACACGTAACGGGGGCTTGAAAGTTGGTGCTTGGGTTTAATCGGATAGAAATACTAATTATTGCTTTTTAACGCGTGAGTATGTTTTGATAATTGGTAAATGATGTCTGTTAAGTTAGATGCCAGTTATGATTCCATTGCAGATTTTTTGAGGACGAAAAAAGGTTAAGTGTGGGGATATTTGATGTAGTGCAAAGCACACATCTTTATTCCATTGTTTTAGTGCGTCTTTAATTAGTTTTGTGTTTGTTTTGAGTTGTTTTGATGTACATTTGAGTCTATGTTGTGTTTTCAGAAGCTCGTAAGGATTACTAGTGAATACGTGAAGAAACTGAGCAAGAAAGAGAAGCCGAAAGTTCAAAAAGGAAAAAAATAAAGAAATTCAAGTCTACGCGGTACGCGACCAGAAGAGAAAATCTCGCGGTACGTGAAGAACTCCAGAATCTGCCGTGACTATTTTGGCCCTCGCTTGCCAGATTCTCTCGCGGTATGCGAGGGAACAGAATTACGAGAAAAAACCCTAATTTTGATTTAAATAGAATTTGATTTCCATTCCTAGAGGAGTTCGATTTCCAGCCGTCTAGAGAGAGACCAGAGGCGATTTTGAGGCTGGTGAAGGGATTAGAAGCCAAAAGTTGAAGACTTTGCTTCCGGGTTCATTAGATTTAGTGTTTTCGATTGCAAGATTGAAACTTTATCTTTAATTTGTGTGTTTGATACCATGGTTTTGTGTTTCTACTTCTGTTTTGGTTGTTTAAGCATGATTCTTGGCTAGAACATTGATATTGCCTAGGTCATATGATGAATACTTAGTAAAGCTTTGATTTTTTATCGGTTTTTGGATTCAATTAATGGATTTTTGATTTTGTAAAAGATCTTGAGTTGATTATTGTGATGTTATTGCATGTTTAGATCTAATCTTATGTTTGATTTCAATTCTTTGCTTTGATTGTGGTTGTCTGCCAATTTGATTAGTGTATTTTGGTAATAGATCTTAGGGTTTGTGATTAGGGTGGTTTGCTAGACGTAGTAGCCATAGGAGTTGTCTTTGATTACTGATTAGAGTTGAGTGTGTATCCTAGTTCAATACCCGAGAGATGAGAATTAGTCGTTTAGTCTTCGTCATTAGGAATCCGAGTGTCAGCTGTCTGAGAGGAAGCCGGTATTAGGTATTTAGTGATTGTTGTTATTCGTGTCATAGTTGTTATCTTGAGATTATCTCGTGCATTCTTTGAGTGTATTGGTGGGTAGTGAGACTGAGAGGTAATCTGTCTATTAGAGTACTTCATCATAGTTGGAAATACCCGAGAAGTGATCCAACATCTGGTGAGTTACTACATCTATAGGTTCCTTAGTTGGTGACACCCTGAGAGTGATTAGGGATCCACTAGGTTGTCTAGTGTTGTTTCATTTGAAACCCAGATCCATTATAGTTTCCATAACCAATAGAAGTTGTGCTTTGCAAGTAGGATTCAGATGTAGGTGGTATTCTTCCCATCTCTTGATTTCATCTTATTACTTTCATCCTGATAGTTGAGTCGTTCGAGTTTTCTGCATTCCTTAGTTTAATATTTAGTGTAGTAAACCCACCAAACCAAATCAATCTTTAGTCAGAGTCTAGTATAGTTATCATAGTGTCTCTAGGGTTCGATATTCCGGTTTACCATTAAGCTGTGCTACACTCGATAGGTACACTTGCCTGTCAGTGCGGTTTAGTTCAAAGTGAAGAATATGTTCATGGTGAAAAGGAAGAGTGGTCGACTGGAATACTACAAGAATGCTAATGACTTTAGATCCTCGACAAAACTTGATCTCGGGGAGTTAAATGAAGCATATATTATTAACGGGGGAAACGCCACAAAGACGGACATTTCTATAAGTTCCTGAATCAACAATGCCTAACCAACTTCACTGGTATGAAGACTGTTGAGTCAAATTTGAAGAAAGCAAGGGGTATTAAGGACCCTCATACTGGTAGGATTTTATATAATGTTATCTGGCCAGCAACGAAGATCACTAAACAGGTTTCCTGTTCACAAGAAGGTTGTTGTTAACTCACTGAAGGACTTTCAGTTCTGGGCTTATGATCCAGTTTCTGCCGAAGCTGTGATTGTAACGAGAACTACTGAGTTTAGAATTATAGATCCTTTCGATTTATCAATGTTTGGTGAAGAAGACATTAAAGTGTTGGCAAGAAGTCAGATTATAAGCCAACCACGATTTGAAGAGCAGGCTAAAGTATATACTGGAGTTGTTGTCGATATCATCAGAATCTATGTAGGTAGTGGAGACCATCGGGAAGATATAAACTTCTGAAGACTAGTTGATAGCTGAATCCTAGGGGGAGATTGTAGGACCCTGATTATGCGGATTAAGCTTATACGGCTTTTGGTGTGAGCCGTGATCCATGGTTCACGGATAGGGTGTATCGGGCCGGCTTTATTCCGAGTACATGGGCTTAGTATAGGTTATCTAAGTATAAATACATGTATACCCTAATCGTATGTTGTTAACGGTTTTGGTGATATTTTCTCTATAATATCTATTAGCAATACAAATCATTTTACTTTTGAATCTTGTTCTTGAATCACCACACCAAGTAGATTCTGCCTACTTTGTGTGAGAAGTTGATATCGTGTTCGTTTCTGTTCGTGTATTTGAAGATCCACTGAGAGATTTGGGACTTACATAATGGCGACCACCGGTTAGGGAAGGGACAAGATGGTGAGCGACGCGGAGCCGGTAATGGTTTAAACTGGTCGTGGCAGCTCGGTGACAGTGCTTAGCCAGCTATGTTGTGTTGGTGGCATGTGATGGTAGTGACCGGAGTGGAGTGGTCGTTGGCGGTCGAGAAGGAGAGAGAGAGAGAGAGAAGGGTGACGGGTGGAGGTGGCGGTGACTGCGGGGGATGGCTGGAAAGGACGAGGGGGCAGCGGTGGCACCCGGTGGCTACGGAGGTCGACTATAGCAGTGATTCACGAAGGCGGATGGTGGAGTGAGGGTGGTAGTGTTCTTCCAACGTGAAAAGGCGAAACCCGACTAGGGTTTCTCGTGAATAGAAAGGTGTCGGAGGCACGAGAGGTGGCACGAGGTGATGAAACTTGGTGGTAGTACACGACAGGAGATGCATGATGGTGAGACCCGGTGGTGATGGTTCACGGGGATGAACGGGAGGAGGATGGTGTCGGGTTACACCTGATTAGGGTTTTGTGAACATTAGAATACATGTTGAGTTTTGGACGTGTATGGGGGTCTCGGCTCGTGTGTTATACCTACAAGACTAAGGCTATGCATGGCACGTAAACATGCATGCATGCGGGTTCGAAACGGGTCCAGGATAACCCGGTTTGAGCGAACACGTGAACTAGGGTTTTTGCGTGGACGAAGGGACGAGCGGACAACACGAGTGCCGGGATCATTTATATTTTTACGTAACTGACACATGTTTAGGATATACACTGACCATATGATCATGCCTTGACATGTTCGGGTTTCGTGCGAGGAAATCGTTGTAGTGAAGAAGTTAGATCTTCGTAACAGTGAGTTTCTAATCCCCTTCTTTTAAACGTTTTACTGTTTTTGGGGCTATTGTACATACATACAAGAGATGTTTAACATATTAAACGTGTTAAGAGTTTTAGGTTTTAACCCGATGGGTGTGTGCACTAAAACATTCATTAATGAGTAGGAGGGTCTATGGGGTGCCTATGAGATTAGGTGAGCTAGGAGTAAAAGAGTTATTGATGTGTGCCGTGTTAAAGGTTAGTCGGGTGACTCGGATTATAAGCTAAACGCTTATGAATACGTGTAGGATATGTTATCCTATTGATGTGTGTAGGGTGCAAGTGTACTTAATGAGTCATGTAAATGAAGTGTGATATAATGTGTTTTATATGTGTGTTGTGTTTGCATCGTTGTATTCATGACACGGCACACAAGATTGTGAAGGACGAAGTCATTCGGGAGGTCATCAAAGGTTGCAATGTCTAACAGGACAGTGATGAGCTCGAAGTGTGACGAACGCCCTAACAAGGGTAACCCTGACTAGGGTGCAGTGATGAGGTATGTGTTTGTGTGTATATATATATGTTAAATTGCATGCAAGTGTTGAGTTATATTTGTCACTCCCCCAAAATCCACTAACGGAGTTTTACCGTTAGGCGTGTGACAAACCAGGATCTCAGTCATTAGTTACGTCAAACGACACTATATGAGTTTAAACAAAACCATTAGATGTTCAGAGTTAAATGCGAAAGTGGTTTATGTCAAATAGTTACTGCGTAAAACAAACGCGCCCAAGTTTAGTTTAATAAAAGCAAGTGAATTGTTTTAAATGTTTGCATAAGAATGCAATGACAGTAGGACTCCATGCATGTCCTAGGTGTTCACAGGTTTGTAAGTAAATAAACTGTTTGTGTGTTTGCAGGATCCACATACGTAAGTCACACCTATTGCTAGCTAGACAATGTACAAGTTACTCTAAGCACTCGCAACCGAAGCTGACTGTTTGTGTTTGAATGCCTCCCGCCAGATCTATCAACCCTGGAAATGTGTTTAGGCCAATATTACACTCGTTCGATCTCCAGTCGAGTTAGCGCGACTAACGCGGGTGGGGTTTGTCAAACCTAGTAGTACTACCAAACATTACCTCGCTAAGTCCATATTAACGGTCCGATGTGTGTGAGGACTTTCAATGATAGTGTGTTACGCTTAAGTAAACATGTGGTAGTGAAATACTATGTGATCCATGTTTGTTTGTGTGCATGTTTCTCCCCAACGGAAAAACAAGTAAAAGAATGTTTGTCTGCAAGCATGTTTCTCCCCAACGGGAAAACAAGTAAATTGATGTTCGTTTGTATGAATGTTTCTCCCCAACGGGAAAACAAGTTAAAGAATGTTCGTTTGTATGCATGTTTCTCCCTAACGAGAAAACAAGTAAATGAATGTTCATTTGTATGCATGCTCTCCCCCAATTTAAAACGGTAAAAGGGGCCGTGAAAACTCACATGTGTTTTGTACGAGTAGATAGCACCATGCAAGGATGCAATTGGGACCACGAGTGTTTTCCTGTGAACGGCTTACGTATGCCCTAGAATTATAAGCATAATAGTTAGGGACACATGGATTTTGTAACGGTGACATGGAAGTTTGAACGTCCTAAAACATAGTTAGGATTAACGAGTAGACAAACTTGTCCATGGGAATAAGGAATTTTCTTAATATAATAATTAAGATAGATGTGACTTGTATTAAACGTGTCTAGTTACGAATAATATTATTAAATAAATATATTCGTGTGATTTACCATTAAATAATGGTTTAGGAAAATAATATAATTTATTATATTATTTTTAAGTTTGGAGAATTAACACCATAATTAATTACGTGACAAAAATAATAAATATATTATTTTATTCGAGAATATATACGTGGCTAATAATATAAATAATTATATTATTTATAAGCTTGAAGCATGACATGATAAATTAGTATTGCGGTGAAAATAATATATATATATATATATTCTTTTTATTCAGAGTCGAGAGTTTGAGTAATAATATAAATATATTATTTTAAATGTGGGAAAAGGATATTAAAAACGGTTATAAAACCAAACCCGAGCCTACGGGTGTTTTTCGAGGCTAAAACATATTAATATAATATGATAATAATAATAATATAGGAATTTGTTTTGTAAAGAGTAACCACGAAAAAGTCCCTTAAAAAAATTATCACAAGAGACCGAATTCGAACCCGGGTCTCTTGTGAGCAAGCCACATGACTTAACCATCTGATCTGGGGTACAACTTGTGAACAAAAACCCAAGTCATATGATTTTAACATTCAGAGACACCATGTTCTTCCCCTTAGTCGCGACCCAAATCCAAGCCACTCCCATTCTCACTGAAATCGATCGCAACTGATCAAGGAATCATAGGGGTTTTGCTCATCAACCAATTTCGAGCCTGTGGGTAAGTTTAATTTTAAAACTATCAGGATTTGTCCCTTGGATTTGAGATGAGTTAACTAGGTTAAGATTTAACTGGATTTGGTTAACGGGGTTAACTCTAATTAGCTGGATGTCACATCATCCCCTAGTTGAAAGAATTTTCATCCCGAAAATTAAAATATATAAATAAAAAATTCTGGGTGTCACATCATCCCCTAGTTGAATAAATTTTCGTCCCGAAAATTAGAATAGTACCTCAAGTGTTTGACGTAGAGTGCTTGAACAGATGAGGATACTTGCGCATCATCTGATCCTCGCACTCCCATGTAAATTCTAGTCCGCATTTCTAGTTCCAACGAACTCTGACAATTGGGATTTTACTGTGTTTGAGCGTTTTTACTTCCCTATCCATGATTTCTACCGGTTCTTCAATGAAGCGTAATTGTTCATCGGTTTGTAGTTCCTCAAGAGGAACCGCGAGTGTCTCGTCTGTTAAACATTTCTTCAAGTTCGAGACATGAAAGACGTTGTGTACACCACTAAGTCCTTCAGGTAGGTCCATTTGATACGATACTGGTCCAATTCTCTTCACTATCTTGAACGGTCCAACGTAACGAGGGTTTAGTTTGCCTCGTTTCCCAAAACGAATTACACCTTTCCAAGGTGAGACTTTCAATAGGACCATGTCGCCTACTTGAAATTCTAACGGCTTACGACGCTTATCGGCATAGCTCTTTTGACGATCATGAGCTGCCTCCATACGGTTTCTAATTTGAACGATCTTTTCAGAGGTTTCGAATATAAGTTCAGGACCCGTAAGTTGGCTATCACCAACTTCAACCCAACAAATAGGAGATCGGAATTTCCGTCCGTATAATGCCTCGAATGGTGCTGCCTTGATGCTAGTGTGATAACTGTTATTGTAAGAGAACTCCACTAGAGGCAAGTGAGTTTCCCAACTGTTACCAAAATCAATCACACAAGCTCATAGCATGTCCTCTGAGGATTGAATGGTACGTTCCGTTTGGCCATCTGTTTGAGGATGGTACGCCGTTCTCATATCTAGACGCGTGCCTAAAGCTTTTTGTAATGATTGCCAGAAATGTGAGGTGAATCGGGCGTCACGATCCAAAATGATAGAAATTAGCACTCCGTGCCGAGTGACTACTTCATTCAAGTAAATACGAGTAAGTTTCTCCATTTTGTCAGTCTCTTTGATTGCTAGGAAGTGAGCAGATTTTGTCAAGCGATCGACGATCACCCAGATGGTGTCGTATCCGCTAGGAGTTCGGGGTAGTTTAGTAATAAAATCCATGGAAATATGCTCCTATTTCCACATCGGAATCTCTGGTTGTTGAAGCAAACCAGATGGCTTTTGGTATTCGACTTTGACCTTTGAGCAAGTCAGGCACTTGCTAACATAGGTGGCTATGCCAGCTTTCATGTTCGGCCACCAATAGAGAACCCTTAGGTCATGATTCATTTTGTCGGAACTAGGATGGATAGAATACCGAGATTTGTGAGATTCATCCATTAGAAGCTCCCTTATGTTTCCATACTTTGGAACCCATTTGGGTTTAGTTTCCTTTCGGCTTAGGGCATCGGCTACTACATTAACCTTGCTCGGATGGTACTTGATAGCACAGTCATAGTCATTCAAGAGTTCGACCCAACGACGTTGTCGCATGTTCAACTCTTTCTTTTCAAAGATATGCTGAAGACTCTTGTGATCGGTGTAGATGGTGCACTTGGTACCGTACAAGTAATGTCTCCAGATCTTTAGTGCAAATACCATGGCTTCTAACTCTAAGTCATGAGTCGTGTAGTTCTTCTCGTGTTGCATTAGTACACAGCCAAGACCTTGAATGGATGGATCACAGTACACTACAAAGTCATCCGTTTCCCTCCAGAAGAGATAAGATAGGTGCAATGCAGAGTTTCTGTTTAAGCGGTTGAAACGCTGACTCCAGGGTGTCACCCCAGTTATAAGGTTTACCCTTTTGAGTTAGGGCAGTTAGGGGTTGGGCAATCTTTGAGAATCCCTCGATGAAACGATGGTAATAGCTAGCCAATCCCAGAAATTATCGCACCTCAGTCGGAGTTGTCGGTGTCGTCCAATCCTTGATGGCTTCTATTTTAGATGGATCGACATGTATTCCCTTCTCGTTGACTACATGCCCTAAGAATTTCACTTCACGAATCCAGACTTCGCACTTGGAAAATTTTCCGTACAACTGTTCTTGATTCAACAATTACAGAATCAAACGCAGGTGTTCCTCATGTTCTTCCTTGTTCTTAGAATAGGTGAGGATATCGTCAATGAAGATGATGACGAACTGATCCAGGTAAGGTTTACACACACGGTTCATGAGATCCATGAATACCGTGGGTGCGTTGGTCAATCCGAATGGCGTGACCATGAATTCGTAGTGACCATACCTAGTTCTAAACGCCATATTCGAGATGTCTTCGTCTCGGACTCTCAACTGATGATAACCGGATCTAAGATCTATCTTGGAATAGAAGCTTGATCCTTGGAGTTGATCAAATAGATCATTAATTCAGGGTAGAGGATAACGATTCTTGATTGTCACTTTGTTCAGCTGACGGTAGTCAATGCACATGCGAAAGGTCCCGTCCTCCTTCTTGACAAGTAGGACTGGAGCTCCCCATGGCGATGAGTTAGATCGGATGAAACCTTTATCCAACAACTCTTGCAGTTGTGTAGATAGTTCTTGTAATTCACTGGGTCCAATTTTGTAGGGTGCCCGAGCAATAGGCGTTGCTCCGGGTGCTAGATCGATCTGAAAATTCGACTTGCCGATGAGGCGGAAGACCAGGCAGGTCTTCAGGAAATACCTCTGGAAAATCGCGTACGATCGGAATATCATCAGTCTTCTTCTCCTCGGATGGTTGTTCGGTGACAAGAGCCAGAATGGCGGTATGACCCTTACGCAAACATTCTTGTGCCTTCATGAAATATATGATGCCTACGACAGCACCACTCTTTTCGCCTTGGACAGAAAGGTCTTCTCCATTAGGGAGAGGAAGGTGAACAATTTGTCATGACAAATGATTTTAGCTTGATTTAAATGTTGGGGTATAATTCAAATTAGACCAAGGATTAGTCATAGGATAATAGGGTCAAATGGAATTTTTTTTTTTAGTGTAAGGAATAACATGTTAGCTTAGAATTCCTCAAATTTCGTTTTCATAGTTGGTGTCGGTGGGTTTACCATGAGGTTCTACTAGAGTTTCATTCTAGGTGGTTCCATTGATCAAGTCTAGATGAGAGTCTTAAGTTCACTAAGACTCTTACATTAGTGAAATAAAATGATGGATCCTATTGATGATAGTTAGTGTGTCCGTAAACATTTTTGACATGATAGTTGCGTCTATCAACTGTTGAACAGGTTTAACTATACCAACTAGTTGTTGAGCGGGTTACGAGAATTTCTACTGACAGTGGAAACTTAAGTCTGTAAGTCACTGATTGGGACCATTTATCCATACACTAGGTTTCACTAGGATTTACATGCACCTAAAATTACTATTACGTGTGCACCCGTAATGATAATTTGCTTTGCATGCTCACCATAATTCTCCCTGTCTCGTGTCAAAATGCCCCTCAGTTTATTACTGAGTTCAGAGTGTTGTTAGAGATGATAAGTCATCGAAAGGCTTAGTCATCAACCATCAATTGATCAACTAGGACTCATATCAGGATGAGTAGTCGGGAATCGTTTGATACGAGTATTCACTCGAGTTGGAACATAATACGAGATTCCAATCCAGTGGATTGTAGATAGGAACATGCACATGATATGCGGCTTCGAGAAGTGAAACTAGTTCATGGATATGTGTTACAGGAAGAGACAAAGTAGTCGTCCTTCCAACTGAGTCAGGATAGGGTTTGAGTATGCAATGAGCAAGGCGTTCTCAACCTTGTGGTCAATCTTTCTTCAACATAATATCGACCAAAGCGCGAGCCCACGTCTCGGGAAAGTGATGACATCTATGTCTCAATGAATTTCTACCATGTTACGTTCAACGGTGTGCCTCCACACGGTGTACCTCAAGCGAGGTCCATGGATTCGGGCTTGAAGTAGATTAAAGCAAGTGAGATCGGAGTATTATTGCAAGTGGGTGCAGGAGGGACTCGCCTGCGACGAATCCAACTCCCAAGGAGACATGTGCTAGTGTTGTGTGTCATCCCTAACACGGACTTGAGAAGGCCCACCATTCCCGATTGTGTCATCGATAGGCTCAAGCCGGTGTTATCTTCGGCTCTGATGGTGTAACAAGGGTGCAGACAATGGTGGTGTGAGTGAATCCTCCGAAGGCTCCGTCTTGTTGCCCTCGGACGGGAGTGGATGTTGTTTTGGTGATTACCCGAGTGTCGCCACTGGTAATGATGATGCAATGAGACGGACGTGTTCTTCGTCAGCAGAGGATGACACGGATGACGTCAACATGCCTACAATGCAATGTATGGATGCTATGTGATCATGTATGAGGGTCTGTGCCGTGTAACTAATGCATGTGTCCGGTTATAGTCTAGTATGCAATCCTAATTCTCTATAACCAATGGCTCTGATACCAATATGTCACACCCCCAAAATCCACTAACGCAGTTTTACCATTAGGCATGTGACAACCCAGGATCTCAGTCATTAGTTACATCAAACGAAACTATATAAGTTTAAACAAAACCATTAGATGTTCAGAGTTAAGTGCTGAAGCGGTTTATGTCAAATAGTTACTACGCAAAACAAACACGCCCAAGTTTAGTTTAATAAAAGCAAGTGAATTGTTTTAAATGTTTGCATAAGAATGCAATGACAGTAGGACTCCATGCATGTCCTAGGTGTGTAACTTGTGCCTTAGCGACATGAGAAACATGTAAGAAAAAGTGTCAACACGAGGTTGGTGAGTTCATAGGTTTGTAAGTAAAGAAACTGATTGTGTGTTTGCAGGATCCACATACGTAAGTCACACCTATTGCTAGCTAGACAATGTACAAGTTACTCTAAGCGCTCGCAACCGATCCCGCCAGGTCTATCAACCCTGGCAATGTGTTTAGGCCAATATTACACCCATTCGACCTCCAATCGAGTTAGTGCGACTAACGCATGTGGGGTTTGTCAAACCCAGTGGTACTACCAAATATTACCTCGCTAAATCCATATTAATGGTCTGATGTGTGTGAGGACTTTCAATGATAGTGTGTTATGCTTAAGTAAACAAGTGGTACTGAAATACTATGTGATCCATGTTTTTTTTTTGTGCATGTTTCTCCCTAACGGAAAAACAAGTAAAAGGATGTTTGTCTGCAAGCATGTTTCTCCCTAACGTGAAAACAAGTAAAATGATGTTCGTTTGTATGCATGTTTCTCCCTAACAGGAAAACAAGTAAAAGAATGTTCGTTTGTATGCATGTTTTCCCTCAATTTAAAACGGTAAAAGGTGCCGTGAAAACACACCTGAGTTGTGTACGAGTAGATAGCACCACGCAAGGACGCAATGTAGGTCCCTCGGGTGTGGCGGATCGTCACATGCAAGTGGGTCTACTAGTCAGACCGGGTGCGGAATACCCGTGACTAGGTGGAGAGTCAAACTAAACAAAGTAAACCGACAAGACAAAACACTTTAAACGTTCTTTGTATTATAAACACTTGAAGGTTACAGAGAAAAGCACTGAGATTACAATCTGCGTATTTGCTATAATGCCTGCGTACTTAACTTCTGTCAACCTATCCTATTTATACAAGACCTGATGCCTGCGCACTTTGCAAGTGCGCAGGGAAAAATGCTCTTGCGTACTTAGCAAGTACGCAAAGTTACTCTTGCGTACTTGACAAGTACGCAGGAGCTTTCTCCTGCGCACTTACAAGTTCGCAAAACACTTACAGAATTTTGCAACATTCAATATGTAAAAGTAAATACAACTCGATAAACTAATACATAAAGACTCTTACATACAAATACAATTACAAATAAGACAAAACAACCTAAGACTAAGACTCTATCTATCCAGAGTGTTTGTCACAGGAAAGTGCTTCAACAAACTCCCCCTTGACAACAGTTCTGGATAATCTTCCGTCTTCGGTCTTCACGTCTTCAATCTTCACAGCACTTGATCTTTAGCTTCAATCTTCTTCTTGTAATCAAGGCAGAACTTAATCTCCTTATCATATTTAGAAGCAAGGAGCTTTGTCCACTCATCCGTGTAGACGCAATAACGGTCTGCTAGTACCTCTAGATCTTTCATAGAAAAGTTGATGAAGCAGACTTCATCAAATATTCTGATCAGTTCCTTTGGCACTCTGTTCCCGCTCTCTGAACGTCCTTTACCCATGATCACAGCCTCGCCCGTCTTTGGATCTACGTACCAGTACCACATGTCACCAAGAATATCCTGAGATAACTTGCTCAGCGGAATCTTAGTTTCACATCGCACTACCAATTTATTTAAGTGCTTCTTAGTCACAAGATGTATAGCATGCTTATCCTTGACTCTCTTGGGCACTTGAGGCTTGAACATCTCGAATTTCCCTGATCTTGCTTCTCGCTGCAGAACCACCCACAAACCCATCGCCACTGCGTGATTGGAATAACCCAGCAGCTCTCGGTTTGCTAGGTTCACAAGGTCGTATTTGGGTAAGGAGCTGAACGCTTCACTGGTGGGTTTCAAGTATTAAACCCCGCCAGATCTTTTAATAGCGAACATCTGCTTATCCTCCTTGAACCTTACAGCCAAGATCATCCATGTTGCTCTGTGTTTGTCTATTATAGACGTCTTTTGCCACACAGGAGATGGACCCTTTGATGAAGTAGAAGGCATGTCTGTTTCTTTTGGTGCCTCTGGGTCCACAGGTGCAGGGTCAACTGGGGAGGCTTCAGTCGAGGCTTCTACATTACTAGCCTGCTCGACTGAACCTGTGTTGAGCGGAGCGTCGAAGGATGGAAATTCAAAGATTTCTCCATCTTCTAGTTGTACTCTCCTTCCCCGTCACCCTTAGGAATTTCGATCACAACGCCTTCATCATCATCCCAATCGTCACCAGAGTCGATCTCTCCTTCTTCTAAATTGAAGAGAGCATCGATCTGTGCTTCTTTGGAATAGTCAGGCTCTAGATATAGGATCTCATCATCAGATAAGTCCTTAAGTACTTCAGCCACTGACTTTCCTTTCTCACCACCACCACCACCACCCTCTTGATGAGTAGACTCCCCCTGAGCCATTGGAACAGTAGAGATGGGCACGATTGCTAAAGCTTGGTGCTCACCTCCACTATGACTGGCTTCGGGATCCTTGCCCTTGTCTTCATCCTTAGTCAAGTCGACAGGATGACATGCCTCATCACCAGTAGACCTATTTTCCTTCTCTTTCTCTTTATCCTTCTCCCCCTGAGCATCAAGCTTCTTGGTCAGATCAGCAATCAACTTGACCATCAGCTCATGCTCCTTCCTTTGAGCGTAAAACCTCAGCTCCAAGGACTACCCGTGACCCAGAAGCATTTCATTTGTCTTGATTAGGAGCTCGTTCTGGGCCATGCCGCTCTTCAGTCGTTTCTCAGTCCCCGTTCTCTGGCTACGAAGGATTCTGATTTCGTCTCCCAAAGAATTGATCTGAGCTTGTTGAGCGTCAGACTCCTCCTTTGATTTCTGAATAGTCTCCAGTAGGTCAGCAACTTGGGTTTCCAGAATATCTATCCTTGCATCATTCGGATCAGGATGTCTGGATGAGGAAGCCTCGGTATTATGAGTAGGGGAGGAGAATATGGTATCAAAGTCAAACCCTTGTGTGAAGTCTCCATAGTTGAAGGGTTGACTTGGAGGCTCAATGGTGGTAGTTGGGATGGAAGATGTGACGAGAGTTGTAGGGGTAATGGTAGGGATGATGGTGACTGACTCCGTGAGAACTGGAGTAGTCACCGCCACCTGAATAGTAGTGGTAGGGAGGGTCACTATCACAGGGATCTCCGCTGTGATTGAAGTGACGGCCACTTCACTTTGCATATGCGGACTCCTCCTCCTACGGTAAAGCTGCTGTGAAGGTGGGGTGGAGGCTGAATCCGGACTAGCAACTGACACTTGTACTTGCTGCTGAGCCTCCACCACACTGGGGATAGAATGTTGTTGCCTATCGCCCCTGTTCTTGTGAATGCTTTCTCTTCTTTGTCTTTGTATAGCAGCGTCATAGTCAGAATTTGGCTCGTATTCGCTGCTAGACGACTGTCGCTTTCTCTTGGAGGACGACTCAGGTAGGGTTACCTTAGCCGTTCTCCTCGGGTGTACCTGAGACGGTGCATCATCGGAATCGGAAGAATCTGACTCAGTCGCTTCCGAGTCGGATCCCTCAGCACCATCATTTCCTCCTTCGTCCTCTCCATCATCAGATGATCCATCATCACTCTCCATTTCCTTTCCTTGTTGTTTCTATTGTTCGTCGAAGTGTTCACTCAATTCCGGCTCCGAGTCATGACTGTACCATCTCCAGTCACCTGGGGCCACATATGCTTCATTGATGAGGTGGCCAAAGAGTTTTGTATGCACAGGGGTATGATCTACACTGCCTGGCTTTAGGAATTGGGCGAATACTCTTTTGTCCACCCTCTTTACTTGCAGTCTCTCCCCTATAGCAGGAAGGTTTGGCAATGCGTCATTAATCAGAAGTTGCACAAACCGAGGGTATAACAAGAACCGAAACCTATCCGATGTGTTGATCTGGTCATTGATGGCCTTAAAGATGTAGCGGGAGAAGTTGTAGCCCTTGTTGAGAGAAAGGCCGACCATGGCTGATGCAAGGTCATGACCCATGGCATCTTTCCCAGCTTTCCTTGATGAGATGCATATGATCATGACGTGGGAGAAGTATCTCCATTGTTCTAACACCCACATCTTCTTGTATGAAGCATAGTCCCTCGCACCGACGTAGCCCATTCTTTGTCTCCAACAGCCGTCCACAAAGTAGTCTGGATAGGCTGTCGGGTCGGTTGCGAGATCTCTGAATTGAAGGACCCTTCGTATAGTATCTTCAGAGAAAGCAATAGCATGACCAGCAACGGTAGCCCTTATAACGTTGGGGGTTACTGTGCAGTCGTGCTCTGCAGTCTCCCAAAACTGCTCGAGCTAGGGTCTTGACACGATCGAGTCAGCAGAAATGGCGTAGCTTATTCTTGAACGGTTCAAGAAATCAACTATGTCTTTGTACTGCAATCCTGCACCCTTCCACTCAGGTTCAGTGTTAGCTAACAGGTTGAATTCGTTAGTAAACGCCAGAGCCATGATCTGCAAACACACACAGAAAACAGAATCAGAACAACATGTATCATTGGAAATGAATAAACACGACTCAGTATAGCAGTTACTCTTTGAACTGAATTTTAGACTTAGGAATTTTTGCCAAGTGTTGGTCCTGCGTACTTAGCAAGTACGCAGGAGTTTCCTCTTGCGTACTTAACAAGTACGCATGAAGTGCTTCTTGCGTACTTGTTAAGTGCGCAGGAAACGCACTTGGTGAAAAATTCAGAAGTTTGAAATTTAACTTGATGTTCAAAAATTGGTGTGTATTGGGTCTCCACTAGGTCGGAATTAATGATTCGATCCTATGGGACCAATACTTACACCAGACACTGCTAACCTTGACCGATTTTGACCTAACCGGCGAACAACACCACTGACGGTTCGAATTCACGCCTAAAGTCAAAATCAAAGACTAAAAAGGACGATTAAGGGTAGATTAAGTTATCTAATCATGTTTTAATTATAAGAGGTTACCCAAACAACCCACAATTTCCCTAAAAATCACGGATTAAACCTAGATTTTCTTAGTCAATGAATCGGTCCAAAGTCACGATTTCGTGGATGGATTAAGCCTAAAATCTCACCAAATCAATGTTATGAGATGATGAAACTTGTAGTGGGACGAAAAATCGGATTGGAACACTTGAATTTTTGAGTAAGTTTGCAGAGGGAAAAAAAATCTGTTTGAATGTGATGAAGAATTCTGAAATTTTCTAACTCCCCCTTTTATACTCAACACTAAAAGGCCGTGCGTACTTAACAAGTGCGCACGGTTTAACTCGTGCGTACTTACAAGTGCGCAAGCTTTAACTCTTGTGTACTTACAAGTGCGCAAGACTTAACTCTTGCGTACTTATCAAGTACGCAGGGCTTACTTCATGCGCACTTACAAGTACGCACAAACCCTTAAGTGCGCAAACTTTCAACTCAAATTTATGAAGTTTATCAAGTCAAATAACGAACAAGTTAAAAATATTCAACCAAGAGGATTCAAATACAATTCAGGAAGGTTAAACACAAATATTTTTGGCTTTTCTGAATAAAATTGAACTATGCATAAACTTAAAATCTTTTTGATCTTTTCTAATAACAATATACAAGTATTCACACAAACTATTTTTGATCAAAGACATGAGCAGAGGATCATATCAGGCTATCTTTTAACAAAAATGATACAATATAAACATTAAAGAATATGGGATCATGTCATGAATTACTATTTATTCATACGTAATAAGCACATAAACAAGTAATTCAAGTTGACAATATTATAAGATTTGAAACTATAAGCATCTTTGTATCACGTTCTTGTGTATTAAGGTATTAATTATAAGATATACAACGTGTACCCCACTGATATGCTACAATAATGTAAATTGCATTATCTCATGGCATCTAAGATTTTCCTAATGATTTTCTAAATTTTCAGAATGAAGTTACATCTATTAGCACAGGAAAAATCAAGCAGAATCCATAAGGATTATCAGGAATCATAAGATTCAGAATCGAGTGATTCATTTGTCTTGGTTTCATTTGATTTTCTTAATTGAATATCGGTATGATGATTCAAGATAATATATAAGGTGTTTGAGTTTTAAGGTAAGGGGATCCAACTTTTATTTCAATAAATCAGGAGTGATTCAAGGGTGAATACATGCTCAACGGCAAATGTAGAGACATGTCTTGATTCAATCTCTCCTTGCATACTTGTGAGTATGGGCAATGAGATGAACCACATTAATTGTGCTAACGTCAAAACCCGAAAATGACCTCAAAAGAAAATTATTGCCAAAATCTAACATCCTTTATCTGATAATGATCTTTTCTATTCTTTTACGCACACACACTTGCAAACATGGGTTCAAATCACGGTTGTAATTTAGATTTAGTTACCACACTACTAGTGATTCAAAGACGCATACAGCCTACTGACAATTCAAATTACTTGTAAATAAGCATATTAAAAACACAATAATTTAAACAATTAAGTAAGCATGACGCAATCATTTCCCATATGAGCAGTCTGTGACGTTTAGATCATTTCTGATGTACTATCATTTCCTCTTTTCTCAAGTTAACCTTGAAATTTTCTTCATTTTCTATTTTGTTTTTGATTTTGTAAAATATTTTGAAAATTAAAAGAACTATACAGAAAATTTAAATGAAATAAAGTTTAACTTTCATGAATTGAATTGATTTAAGAAAAAATAATTTTCACTCAGGATTGAACATTCCTATCAAGTTGACAAGATGCTCAAAACGGGATCGATCAAATGCCTTTGTGAAAAGGTCGATAAGATTGTCATCCGTGTGAACTTTTACAAGTTCAATTAAATGCTTTTCAGCACAATCACGGATGAAATGATGGCGAATCTCTATATGTTTAGTTTTGGAATGTTTCACCGGGTTATTTGTGATGGACATGGTGGCATTGTTGTCAATGAATAGAGGAGTTCCAGTGAAGTTCAACCCGTAGTCTCTCAATTGCTATTGAATCCACAATATCTGAGAACAACCGCTCGCTGCAGCAATGTATTCTGCTTCACAAGTTGAGACAGAAACGGTTGACTGCTTCTTGCACTGCCAGGAGACCAATTTCTCTCTTAAGAATTGACATCCACCAGAAGTAGACTTTCTGTCAAGGTTACAACCGCCATAATCTGAATCAGTGTAGGCTTTGAAGTAGAATGACTGCTGCTTAGAGTACCAAAGACCTAATCGGGGTTTCCCTTTCAGGTATCTGAAAATTCTCTTCACGGTTATCATATGTGACTCCTTCGGTTGAGACTGAAACCTTGAGCACAAGCACACAGCAAACATTATATCGGGTCTTGAAGCTGTGAGATACATAAGTGATCCGATCATCCCACGGTACAATCTGCTATCTACATCCTTTCCATCTTTGTCAGGATGCAGACCATGATTGACTGGGATAGGTGTGCCATAAGTACTGCTATCATTCATCTTGTATTTTGACAAGATGTCCTGCACATACTTGGTTTGATGGAGGTAAATGCCATCCTCTCTTTGATTGACTTGCAGACCCAGGAAGAACGACAGTTCACCCATATTACTCATTTCAAACTTGGACTTCATCACCTGCTCTGATTCTCTACACATCCCTTCATTGGTAGATCCAAAGATAATGTCGTCGACGTATACTTGTACAAGAAGAATGTCACCTCCTGCTTTCCTAATGAAGAGAGTCGAGTCAATCTGTCCACGGTCAAAACCATTAGACAGTAAATGCTTAGATAATGTCTCATACCATGCACGCAGTGCTTGATGAAGACCATAAAGTTCTTTGTCGAGCTTATACACTTTATTGATATTATGCGCATCTTCAAAACCGGGAGGTTGAGTGACATAGACCTCTTCATGAACTTTACCATAAAGGAAAGCACTCTTCACATCAAGTTGATAGACCTTGAAGCCGACATATGTGGCATAAGCCAAGAACAGTCGAATGGCCTCAATTCTAGCAACGGGGGCATATACTTCCATGTAATCCAAGCCCTCTTGCTGATAAAAACCATGAACAATCAATCTTGCTTTGTTCTTCACAACAACATGACGATCATCCGTCTTGCATTTGAACACCCATCTGGTTCCAATTGGCTGAAAGCCTTTTGTCAAGTCAACCAAATCCCACATGTGCAACTTTTGGAATTGAGACAGTTCATCTTGCATCGCCTCAATCCAGCAGTTGTCAGTGAGAGCCTCCTTCACATTCTTCGGCTCTAACTGAGACACGAATGCAGCATCCAGACATGTTTCCATGACACCAGTGTCAAGTATCTCTGTGTAAAGACTAGTGTTCTCAGTGATGGTTCGATGACAAGTCTGAACACCGGCATAAGGATCACCAATAATGTTGTCGATTGGTTGATTCCTATGCACTCTCATCTCCGGTACAATCGGTTCTTGAATTTCTGGATCAAGATTCGTGCTTAACTCCCCCATTTCCTGTGTTCCAGAGGAAGAAGATTCAATGTTAATTGGATCAGCTGGAGCTTCATTTCCTACAGTTATGTTAGGATTAGCTTGAGCGTCATCTCAAACAACAAGAACATCTTCACTGTTATCACTGTCATGAGTTCCAGAAGCAGATGCAGCATTGGAATCAGGAGTTACAATCGGTACAGTAGCACGGGTAGAGAAGCTGGAGTCATTGTCACCACCCAATAATTCATAAACATTTGCGGCGTCAACTGCAGATTGATCAGGAAGATTGAATGACTTGAATAGCGCATCATAATCAAAACCCCAAGCTGGACCTGTTGGTTCGGGTGGAATGCTATGTTTACTGCAATCCACTTCAAACCATTCCTCGACAGTACGAGTTCCTATGTTGTACACTCTCTTGCAAGGCGAGTTGGCAACGTATCCTAAGAAGATGCCTTCCACCGCTTTTGCATGAAACTTAGACTGGCGGTCTTTGTACTGTAGCAACAAGGAACAGGGACTACCAAAAGGAACTAGGTAATCAAGATTGGGAAGTCGATTGTTGATCAACTCGTAACAAGCCTTGTTGTGCCTCTTCACAACCAGAACTCTGTTTAAGACGTGACAAGCTTTATTAACGGCTTCTTCCTTGAAAGTGACAGGAAGCTTTGCATCTGACAGCATAGTCCTTGCAGTCTCAATCAGTGTTCTATTCTTCCGTTCAGCAACTCCATTCTGCTGAAGCGTGTACGGCGCGCTGAATTCATGACGGATCCCTTTCTTGAGACAGAAAATCTCCATCAAATTATTCTTGAACTCAGTTCCGTTGTCGCTCCTTATCCTTCCAACTTTCAGCTTGCAAAGAGATTCCAAGCACAGGATCAAGTATTGAAGAATATCAGCAGTCTCGTCCTTAGTACCTAAAAAATGCACCCAAGAAAAACGTGAGAAATCATCAGTTACTACTAGACAGAACGAATTACCTCCAATACTCCTGATACTTATGGGGCCAAATAGATCCATGTCTAATAGCTCCAAAGGGGTATCAATAGAGTTTTGGAGCTTGGGTTTGTGAGACTTCCGTTGCTGTTTGCCCTTTTTACAAGGCATACAGTCATCTGCAACGGTAAATCTCAGCTTAGGAACCGCGGTTACCAAACCATTTCGGACAAGATGATTCATTTTACGATACGAAATATGTCTGAGTTTCCTATGCCACAAGATGGAGTCAAGCTCTGTCGCTTTTGTAAGTAAACGTAGCAACTGATGAGGTGGTTGTTGCCACGCTCATATCGATCTGATAGGTGTCGTTTGTTCTTGGCGCTCTCATCAGGATCCAGTCTTCCGGAACTTCAAAACCAGGTTTGAGAATCAGGCATTCTGACTTGTCAAACATCACCGAGTACTCCTTATCACACATTTGGGAGACACTCAACAGGTTATACTTCAGCTGCTCGTAGAAGTTGACATTATCAAAGCTGACACAACCGTTCGAAACTACGCCTTAACACGTGATGATGCGCCTTTTTCTCTGGCAAAGGCCACATAGCCGCCTCTGAATGGTTTAACATCTTGAATCAAGGCTATGTTTCCTGTCATGTGGCGGGAGCATCCACTATCTACATACCAGCGGTTAGAGATAGTACCCTTCGGACGTCCCTGCACGAGTCACAAAAGAATTAGTTAGATTTGGAGACCCAAGCCATTATGGTCTTGGGTCGTCCATCCTTTTCAAAATAAACTACTTCCTTTAACTCACAGTCATGATGACTGTTCAAAATTGATGAATCTTTAGAAGAAATAGAACTAGGAGATTGAGAAGTTTTGGATTTGGCAGTCCAGGATCTCTTCTGTTTCTTAACCGGAACAGGAGACTTTGGTTCAACTACAGCAGGTGAACTTGTGGAAGCTTCACCTGATTGAACTGAACTCAGCTGTTCCAGCTTTCTCAACCTCTTGTTTCTTCTTCTTCTCTATGGCTTTGAGAGTTTCGCCACAGGTTTCTCACCAGTACGTGTACTACCAGATGTAGATACACAAGGTACAACATGTTGCGTTGCCTTTCTTGTAACATATGGTTTAGCTTCAGACTTTATCTTAGGCTTTACCATCGGTTTGACTGGTGGTTTCACCACATTTTGTTTTGGATTTTTGGGAGCTTTCACTGATGGCGACCTGGGGATAACAACTGGTTGTGGAACAACATGCCGTTTCCCTTGGTTCTTAGAAGGACAATTCACAATAATGTGACTAACCAAGCCACAGTGAAAACAATTCCTCTTGTCTACATAAGTTCTCTTGTAAGGCTCATTAGATCTGGCCTTAGATAACTCAGCATTATGAGAAGGAGGAGTTTGTTTATGAACATTAGTCTGAACCTTTACAGTTTGGTTTTTGGGGGTATAATATTTTTCCAAATTTTCTTTATACCCAAGCCCATAGTGAGCTGAAAAAGCCTCTTTCTTTGCTTGGTTAAGACTTTTATAACCCCCATAAAGCATTACCTTTAGATTATCATTTGTTTCAATGATATCGGGTTCAGTTAAAATGCAATTATCACCATTAGTGATAACGTTTTTCTTTACCTTTTGTTTAGTGAACAACTCCTCAGATACTGCTCCTTCAGGGCAAGAGTTAACCGACCCGTCTTCAGAAGCAGTAACAAACTCCTCACTAGATGTGGAGTTACCCTTACTTGAGGATTCATCCTTTTTAGGGGAATCATCCTTATCAGAGGACTCATCTAGATAAGTGAGATCAATGTCTATTAAGCTATTAACAAACTTCCCGCTCACTGGTGGAGGAATGGCATTAGTACCCAAACCTAACCCATTCAGTTGTCTCACCACAGATTCGTAGTGTTCCACCACAAAGCGAGAGTTTTTCAACTTCTCATTAGCACATTTTAACTGCAAGATCTCATTTTGCAGTTTGTTGATTTCATTGTTCCGTTTTTCCAACCCCCTGTATGCAACATCTAAGTGAAGCTGTTGATCACTTATTTTTAAAGAATATTCACATTTTTCTTTTTTTCAACGTTTCAATAGAATCTTTAAAACGTTTTTCATTTTCTTTGTAGTTTAGAGATGCCATACTTAGGAGTTCGATTTTGTCTTAGAGCTTAGAATTTTCAAGTTTTAGCCCTAGACATTTAGAACATGAAATAACAGAAAAAGGGTTAGAATCTACCTCAGAAGATGAACTTGTTGCTTCTCCAATGGCCATGAGAGCAACAGCAGTAGTTGATTCCTCTTCATCAGCTACAAGAGCTTCCATATCTTCAGCTTCCTTCACCTCCTCTGTAGCAGCAGTTGTAGATTCTTCTAGGTCAGCCATAGAAGCTTCCCTTTTCTCTGCTTCCATCATCTCCATGATTTCCGCCATGAGACCAACCTGGGTTTGTGCGATGATGGCATCCTCAAGATGAACACCCCAATCAAAGCTTTCGTCCTGTTGGGCTACCAGTGCATTGGACATTCCAGCTTGGCTTTGATTGTGGTGGTTTGAGTTGTTGTGACCATGGCTGCTTCCTTGGTTGGATCGGGTAAAACCAGAGGCAGGTGCTCTGTCTTTCTGACACTCACGAGCAAAGTGTCCATAGTTCAGACACTTGTAGCATTTGGCCTTAGATTTGTCAAACCCGACCTTGGCATTAGGATGCCCACCAATAAACTTTCTTCCTGTTCTGTTCAGGAAACGCTTGGCTCTCCTCGATAGCATGGCCTTATTCCATTGAATATCCATGTCATCAGGATCCACTTGATTAAAATCTTCTTCAATCGTTTCGGGATCAGTAAGCTTGCCACCAATGAAATTCTCATACGCAAGCATACAAGATGAGAATAGTGCTACTTGATCTTCAGCTATTCTGGCTATAGCTGATTGGTTAGCTGAAGACATAGCAGGAGGATTTCTTAAGGTATTTTGATGATGAGATCCCAACCCTGATCCTGAAGCATAGCATGCATGACCACCACACCCAGTTGAGTGGTCTTCTTCAGTAGGATTTCCAGTGAAGAGGGCAATTCCAGAGCCCGGTGACTTGGATGTAGAATTCGTCCCATGATACATAGAAGGGTCTTGTATCTGGGGTCTTCCTGAGCTCTCCTTTCTTCTTAGGTTCATGTCATGAGCTTGAACCTTTCCTATTGCCTCCTCTACTGTCAACTCATAGAATTTAGGATTTTCCCTTATCAGGGTTGTGTACATCTCAAATTTGGGTGGTAAAGCATCCAAAAACTTTTCCACCATTTCTTCATCTGGATACCTGAGTTCAAAAGTCTTCAACTCAGTCTGTAAATGATAGAATCTAGAGATGAGGTCATCTAAAGATTCGTTCTCAAAAAATCTGAAGCACTCATACTTCTTCCTGAGAAGATCCCTCTTACTCTTCTTGATGTCACTATTTCCTTCGAATCTTTTCTATAAAGCTTTCCAAAGATCCTTGGAATTGTCATAACCTCAGAAAATGTGGAACAATTCCCGAGTTAATGCCATAGTGATCGAACCAAGTGCCTTCTTTTCATGATCATAAGCTTTCTTTTCTTCGTCAGAAAGCTTAGAGATAGGTTTAGGCATGGTTTCATCAAGATAGATGTGTGTGGGATGCTTATATCCTTCAAGAATTGGTATCCATAGTGATGAGTCGGTATAAGAAATGTAGTGCTCAAAACGTGCTTTCCAATTAGAATAATCGTTCACGTTTAGCAACTTTGGTGGTTTCTGTGGTGTACCGATCTCATTATCATAATTTAACAGGTTTCCCAAATTCTGAAGATTCGACATAGTGAACACTTAGTCAAATTTCAGAAAAATCAGACACAGTTGCGCACTTGATTTTTGGCCTTGCGCACTTGAGAAATGGTCTTGCGTATTTAGATTTGCTCTTGCGTACTTGTAAGTATGCAGGAGTAAATAATAAGTATGCAGGATATAACTTAAGTTCGCACAAGATCAGTCTTGCGTACTTGTATGTACGCAGGAGATAAGTCTTGCGTATTTAGTAAGTACGCATAAAACTGTACTTTTTGCCAGAAATGGTAAGTACGCAGGATACCTTTTCAGCAACTTTCACCAAACTTTTTCGGTCACCTGAAACTCACCGGAGATGGTAAAGATTGGTCTGATGATCAATGCAAATGAGCCAAAGGGTCAGAAACTAGTTTCTAACCAACCTTTGATGCTCAAAACACTCAAATACAGAACAAAAATCAGTTTTTGAGTGATTTTTGCTTCTAAAATAGTGCTCAAGAGCTACCCCTATTTTATCACAAAAATCAACAAAAATACCTCTTTTTGCTTGTAAAAACTCGGTAGAAACTCTCCAAACTCACTCACAACACTCGAAATCAGGAGCAATGCTCTGATACCACTTGTAGGTCCCTCGGATGTGGCGGATCGTCACATGCAAGTGGGTCTACTAGTCGGACTGGGTGCGGAATACCCGTGACTAGGTGGAGAGTCAAACTAAACAAAGTAAACCGACAAGACAAAACACTTTAAACGTTCTTTGTATTATAAACACTTGAAGGTTACAGGGAAAAGCACTGAGATTACAATCTGCGTATTTGCTATAATGCCTGCGTACTTAACTTCTGTCAACCTATCCTATTTATACAAGACCTGATGCCTGCGCACTTAGCAAGTGCGCAGGGCAAAATGCTCTTGCGTACTTAGCAAGTACGCAAAGTTACTCTTGCGTACTTGCCAAGTACGCAGGAGCTTTCTCCTGCACACTTACAAGTGCGCAAAACACTTAGAGAAATTTGCAACATTCAATATGTAAAAGTAAATACAACTCGATAAACTAATACATAAAGACTCTTACATACAAAGACAATTACAAACAAGACAAAACAACCTAAGACTAAGACTCTATCTATCCAGAGTGTTTGTCACAGGAAATTGCTTCAACACCCAATTGGGACCACGGGTGTTTGCCTGTGAACGGATTACGTATGCCCTAGATTTATAAGCATAATAGTTAGGGACACATGTGATTTTGTGATGGTGACACGGAAGTTTGAACGTCCTAAAACATATTTAGGATTAACGAGTAGACAAACTTGTCCACGGGAATAAGGAATTTTCTTAATATAATAATTAAGATAGATGTGACTTGTATTGAACGTCTCTAGTTACGAATAATATTATTAAATAAATATATTCGTGTGATTTACCATTAATTAATGGTTTAGGAAAATAATATAATTTATTATATTATTTTTAAGTTTGAAGAATTAACACCATAATTAATACGTGACAAAAACAATAAATATATTATTTTATTCGAGAATATATACGTGGGTAATAATATAAATAATTATATTATTTCTAAGCTTGAAGCATGACACGATAAATTAGTATTGCGGTGAAAACAATATATATATATATATATATATATATATATATATATATTATTTTTATACGGAGTCAAGAGTTTGAGTAATAATATAAATATATTATTTTAAATGTGGGAAAAGGATGTTAAAAACGGTTATAAAACCAAACCCGAGCCTACGGGTTTTTTCCGAGTCTAAAACATATTAACATAATATAATAATAATATAGGAATTTTTTTGTAAAGAGTAACCAAGAAAAAGTCCCATAAAAAAATTATCACAGGAGACCGGATTCGAACCCGGGTCTCCTGTGAAGCCACACGACTTAACCATCTGATCCGGGGTACAACTTGTGAACAAAAACCCAAGTCATATGATTTTAACATTCAGAGACACCACGTTCTTCCCATTAGTCGCGACCCGAATCCAAGCCACTCCCATTCTCACTAAAATCGATCGCAATTGATCAAGGAATCATAGGGGTTTTGCTCATCAACCAATTTCGAGCCTGTGGGTAAGTTTAATTTCAAAACTATCAAGTCTAAGGTCATTAATTAATCAATTGAAAACTGAAACCCTAGTTTTTAATCACACAAGATCAAATTCATTAAATCTTATAGTGTTTGGGGTCAAATTCATAGGGCTTTCACAGATTGAGAGATTTCGAATCTAACCATGATAATTAATTTGATTATGGTGGAGTTTAGATCAGAGTTCGATTATTCCCTTCTCGTTGACGACATGCCCTAATAATTGCACTTCACGAATCCAGACTTCGCACTTGGAAAATTTTGCGTGCAACTGTTCTTGATTCAGCAATTCTAGAATCAAACGCAGGTGTTCCTCATGTTCTTCCTTGTTCTTAGAATAGGTGAGGATATCGTCAATGAAGACGATGACGAACAGATCCAGGTAAGGTTTACACACACGGTTCATGAGATCCATGAATACCGTGAGTGCGTTAGTCAGTCTGAATGGCATGACCATGAATTCGTAGTGACCACACCTAGTTCTGAACGCCATCTATGAGATATCTTCGTCTCGGACTCTCAACTGATGATAACCGGATCTAAGATCTATATTGGAATAGAAGCTTGATACTTGGAGTTGATCAAATAGATCATTAATGTGGGGTAGAGGATAACGATTCTTGATCGTCACTTTGTTCAGCTGACGGTAGTCAACGCACATGCGGAAGGTCCCGTCCTCCTTCTTGACAAATAGGACTGGAGCTCACCATGGCGATGAGTTAGATCAGATGAAACCTTTATCCAACAACTTGTGTAGATAGTTCTTGTAATTCACTGGGTGCAAGTCTGTAGGGTGCCCGAGCAATAGGCGTTATTCCGGGTGCTAGATCGATCTGAAAATTCGACTTGCCGATGAGGCGGAAGACCATCAGGTCTTTGGGAAATACCTTTGGAAAATCGCGTACGATCGGAATATCTCAATCTTCTTCTCCTCGGATGGTTATTCGGTGACAAGAGCCAGAATGGAGATATGACCCTTACACAAACATTCCTGTGCCTTCATGAAAGATATGATGCCTACCACAGCACCACTCTTTTCGCCTTGGAAAGAAAGGTCTTCTCCACTAGGGAGAGGAAGGCGAACAATTTATCATGACAAATGATTTTAGCTTGATTTAAATGTTGGGGTATAATTCAAATTAGACCAAGGATTAGTCATAGGATAATAGGGTCAAATGGAATTTTTTTTTGGAGTGTAAGGAATAACGTGTTAGCTTAGAATTCCTTAAATTTCGTTTTCATAGTTTGATTCGGTGGGTTTACCATGAGATTCTACTAGAGTTTCATTCTAGGTGGTTCCATTGACCATGTCTGGATGAGAGTCTTAAGTTCACTAAGACTCTTACATGAGTAAAATAAAATGATGGATCCTATTGATGATAGTTCAGTGTGTCCGTAAACATTTTTGACACGATAGTTGCGTCTATCAACTGTTGAACAAGTTTAACGATACCAACTAGTCGTTGAGCGGGTTACGAGAATTTCTACTGATAGTGGAAACTTAAGTCTGTAAATCACTGATTGGGACCGTTTATCCATACACTAGGTTTCACTAGGATTTACATGCACCTCAAATTACTATTACGTGTGCACCCGTAATGATAATTTACTTTGCATGCTCACCATAATTCTCCCTGTCTCGTGTCAAAATGCCCCTCAGTTTATTACTAAGTTCAGAGTGTTGTTAGAGATGATAATTCATCGAAAGGCTTTGTCATCAACCATCAATTGATCAACTAGGACTCATATCAGGATGAGTAGTCGGGAATCGTTTGATACGAGTATTCACTCGAGTTGGAACATAATACGAGATTCCAATCCAGTGGATTGTAGATAGGAACATGCACATGAAATGCGGCTTCGAGAAGTGAAACTATTTCATGGATATGTGTTACTGGAAGTGGCAAAGTAGTTGTCCTTCCAACTGAGTCAGGATAGGGTTTGAGTATGCAATGAGCAAGGCGTTCTCAACCTTCTGGTCAATCTTTCTTCAACAGAATATCGACCCAAGCGCGAGCCCACGGCTCAGGAAAGTGATGACATCTATGTGTCAATGAATTTCTACCAGGTTACGTGCAACAGACTTCCTCCACATGGTGTACCTCAAGCGAGGTCCACGGGTTCGGGCTTGAAGTAGAGTAAAGCTAGTGAGATCGGAGTATTGTTGCTAGTTGGTGCAGGAGGGACTCGCCTCCGACGAATCCAACTCCCAAGGAGACATGTGCTAGTGTTGTTTGTCGTCCCTAACACGGACTTGAGAAGGCCCACCATTCCCGAATGTGTCATCGATAGGCTCAAGCCGGTGTTATCTTCGGCTCTGATGATGTAACAAGGGTGCAGAAAATGGTGGTGTAAGTGACTCCTTCGAAGGCTCCGTCTTGTTTCCCTCGGACGGGAGTGGATGTTGTTTTGGTGATTCCCCGAGTGTCGCCACTGGGAATGATGATGCAATGAGACGGACGTGTTCTTCGTCAGCAGAGGATGACACGGATGACGTCAACATGCCTACAATGCAGTGTATGTATGGATGCTATGTGATCATGTATGAGGGTCTGTGCCGTGTAACTAATGCATGTGTCCGGTTATAGTCTAGTATGCAATCCTAATTCTCTATAACCAATGGCTCTGATACCAATCTGTCACACCCCCCAAAATCCACTAATGCAGTTTTACCGTTAGGCGTGTGACAACCCAGGATCTCAGTCATTAGTTACGTCAAAGGAAACTATATAAGTTTAAACAAAACCATTAGATGTTCAGAGTTAAGTGCTGAAGATGTTTATGTCAAATAGTTACTACGCAAAACAAACACGCCCAAGTTTAGTTTAATAAAAGCAAGTGAATTGTTTTAAATGTTTGCATAAGAATGCAATGACAGTAGGACTCCATGCATGTCCTAGGTGTGTAACCTGTGCCTTAGCGACATGAGAAACATGTAAGAAAAAGTGTCAACACGAGGTTGGTGAGTTCACAGGTTTGTAAGTAAATAAACTGTTTGTGTGTTTGCAGGATCCACATACGTAAGTCACACCTATTGCTAGCTAGACAATGTACAAGTTACTCTAAGCACTCGCAACCGATCCCGCCAGGTCAATCAACCCTGGCAATGTGTTTAGGCCAATATTACACCCGTTCGACCTCCAACCGAGTTAGTCCGACTGACGCGGGTGGGGTTTGTCAATCCCAGTGATACTACCAAACATTACCTCGCTAAATCCATATTAACGGTCCGATGTGTGTGAGGACTTTCAATGATAGTGTGTTATGCTTAAGTAAACAAGTGGTAGTGAAATACTATGTGATCCATGTTTGTTTGTGTGCATGTTTCTCCCAAACGAAAAAAAAAGTAAAAGGATGTTTGTCTGCAAACGGGAAAACAAGTAAAATGATGTTTGTTTATATGCATGTTTCTCCCTGTAGGTCCCTTCGTGTGTGTCGGATCGTTGCATGCAAGTGGTCTACTAGTCGGACCGGGTGCGGAATACCCGTGACTAGGCGGAGAATCTAACTAAAACAAAGTAAACCAAACACGAGAGTCACAATAAAAGCTCTTTCTATTATAAACACTCGACGGTTACAGAGAGATTACAAATTGCGTACTTAACAAACTGAGTTCGTCAAAGATATGAGTTCTGCGTACTTATCCTCTGTGAACCAAACCTATTTATACAGACCTGATGCCTGCGCACTTAGCAAGTGCGCAGGACCAAATGCTCTTGCGTACTTAGCAAGTACGCATGGGTCTTCCTGCGTACTTGCTAAGTACACAGGGGCTTTCTCCTGCGCACCTGTAAGTGCGCAAAACACTTAGAAGAAATGCAACATACATTATGTAAAAGTAAATACAACTCGATAAACTATTACATAACGACTCTTACATACAAAGACAAATTACAGACATTAGAAATACAAACTAAGACTCTATCCAGAGTGTTTTCACAGGAAAGTGCATCAACAAACTCCCCCTTGACAACAGCTTGGGATCTTCATCGTCTTCAGTCTTCAATCTTCAGTCTTCACAGCACTGGCTCCTTAGCTTCCATCTTCTTTTTGTAATCAAGGCAGAACTTGATCAACTTGTCGTATTTGGCAGAAAGAAGCTTTGTCCATTCGCCAGTGTGGATGCAGTACTTGTCGGCTAGTACCTCCAGATCGTTCACAGAAAAGTTGATGAAGCAGACTTCATCAAATATCCTGATCACTTCCTTTGGCACCATGTTTCCACTTGCTGACTTACCCTTACCCATAACCACAGCCTCGCCCGTTTTTGGATCAACGTACCAGTACCATATGTCACCAAGAATATCCTGAGGTAACTTGCTCAGGGGAATCTTAGTTTCACATCGCACTAGCTTGTATACCAATCTCTTTATGTGCTTCTTAGTCACAGGATGTACAGCGTGCTTATCCTTGATTCTTCTGGGCACTTGAGGCTTGAAGTATTCGAATTTCCCTAATCTTGCTTCCCGCTGTAGTGTTACGCACAAACCCATTGCTACTGCATGACTCGAGTGACTCAGCAGGTCGCGGTTTGTGAGGTTCACAAGGTCGTACTTGGGCAAAGAGTTGAACGCCTCACTGGTTGGTTTCAAGTATTGAACCCCCCAGATCTTTTGATGGCGAACAGCTGCTTGTCCTCCTCGAACCTAACAGCCAAGATCATACCTGTAGCTCCGTGCTTGTCTGTGATGGACGCCTTTTGCCACACGGGAGCTGGACCCTTAGATGATGCAGAAGGCATGTCTTTATCTTTTGGTGCCTCGGGGTCCACAGGTGTAGGGTCGACTGGGGAGGCTTCAGTTGTAGCTTCAACATTACTTGCCATGTCAACTGAGCCTGTTTCGAGCAGAGATTCGAGCGATGGTACTTCAAAGATCTCACCATCCTCTAACTCGTACTCTCCTTCCCGTCGCCCTTGGGAATCTCTATTACCACGTCCTCATCTTCATCATTCCAGTCATCACCAGAGTCGATCTCTCCTTCTTCCAGATTAAGGAGAGCATCGATCTGTGCTTCTTTGGAATAGTCAGGCTCAAGATAAAGGATCTCATCATCAGATAAGTCCTTGAGCACATCGGCCGCTGACTTCCTTTTATCACCACCACCACCAGAGGTATCACCACCCTCTTGCTGAGTAGACTCCCCCTCAGCCATTGGAATAGAAGAGATGGGCACAATCGTCAAAGCTTGGTGCTCACCTCCACTAGGACCGGCTTCAGGATCCTTGTCTTTATCATCATCCTTAGTCAAGTCGACTGGATGACAAGGCTCAGCACCAGTTGATTTATTTTCTTTCTCTTTCTCCTTCTCTTTCTCTTTTTCTTTTTCTTTCTCCCCCTGAGCATCAAGCTTCTTGGTCAGTTCTTCAACTAATTTGACCATCGCTTCGTGCTCTTTTCTCTGTAAATCCAGCCTTATCTCAAGTGAAGTTCTGTGGCTAGAATCATTTCATTGGTTTTCATTAGTAGCTCGTTCTGTGCCATTACGTTCTTTAGTCGCTCATTAGTCCCTGTTCTCTGGCTGTGGAGAATCCTAACTTCATCGGCCAGGGAATTGATCTGTGCTTGTTGAGCATCAGACTCCTCCTTTGACTTTTGAATGGTCTTCAATATTCCAGCAACTTGGGTCTCTAAGACATTAATCCTTGCATCATTCGGATCAGAATGCCTAGATGATGAGGCTTCGGCATTATGGATGGGGGAGGAGAAGATTGTGTCAAAGTCAAACCCTTGTGAGAAATCACCATAGTTGAAGGGTTGACCTGACGGCTCAGTGGTGTGAGGTGGGAGTGGGGATGTAATGATGGGAGTGGGTGTTATGGTTGGGGTGATGGTGACTGACTCCGTGAGAAGTGGAGTAGTCACTGTCACGTGGACGATTGGAGTAGGGAGGATCACCATCACAGGAATCTCCTCTGTGACCGCCGTGACTGCCACATTACCTTGTACTAGTGGCCTTCTCCTCCTTCTGTACAGTTGTTGTGCTGGTGGGGTAGATTCTGACTCGGGACTGTCAGCCGCAGCTTATACTTGCTGCACAGTCGGGATCTCTACAACCCTGGGGATAGCAACCTCTTGCCTATCGCCCCTCTTCTTGTTGGAACTCTCTTGCCTTTGTCTTTGTAGAGCAGCGTCAGAGTCAGAGGTCGGCTCATATTCGCTGCTCGAGCTTTGTCGCTTTCTTTTAGAAGACGACGCAGGCAGGGTTACCTGTGCCGATTTCCTCAGGTGTGCCTGGGATGATGCGTTATCGGAATCAGAAGAATCTGATTCTGTTGCTTCTGAATCGGATTCCTCAGCACCACCATCACCACCTTCGTCATCACTTCCATCACTTTCATTAATTTCTTCTTGTTGTTCATCAGAATCATCACTCATCTCTGGTGCCGAATTGGGACTATACCAATTCCAATCTTCTGGCACCGACATATGCTTCATTAAGCAGGTGGCCAAAGAGTTCAGTATGCACAGGGGTAGGATCTACACTGCCTGGCTTTAGAAACTGAGCAAATACTCTCTTGTCCACCCATTTTACTTGCAGTCTCTCCCCGATAGGACGTAGGTTTGGCAATGCATCATCAATCAAGAGTTGCACAAACCTCGGGTACAATAGGAACCTAAACTTCTCTGCTGTATTGATCTGATCATTGATTGCTTTGAAGATGTAGCGAGAGAAGTTGTAGCCCCTATTAAGAGACAAGCCCACCATGGCTGCTGCAAGGTCATGACCCATGGCATCTTTCCCCGCTTTTCTTGACGAGATGCACACGATCATGACGTGGGAAAAATACCGCCATTGATCCAACACCCACATCTTTTTGTAAGAAGCATAGTCCCTCGCTCCGACATATCATATTCTATGCCTCCAACACCCATCCACATAGTAATCTGGATAGGATGTCGGGTCGGTAGCGAGGTCTCCGAACCGCAGGACCCTTCTTATTGTATCTTCAGAGAAAGCAATAGCCCGACCATCAACGGTAGCCCTTATGACAATAGGGGATACCGTGCAGTCGTGCTCTGCCGTCTCCCAGAATTGCTCCAAGTAAGTTCTTGAGACTGTTGGGTCAGCTGAGATTGCATAACTTATTCTTGATCGGTTCAAAAAATCAACGATCTGCCGATATTGCAAAGCTGCCCCTTTTCACTCAGGTTGAGTGTTGCTAACAAGTTAAATTCGTTAGTGAATGCCCGAGCCATAGTCTGTAGAAACACACAGAAAACATAATCAGAACAACGTATATTATTGGAAATGAACAAACATGACACGGTATAGTAGGTACACTATGAACAAAAATTTCAGACTTGAAAATTTTCTAAGTGTTGGTCCTGTGCACTTAGCAAGTGCGCAGGCTTTTCCTCTTGCGTACTTAACAAGTACGCAGGAATTGCTTCTTGCGTACTTGCTAAGTGCGCAAGAACAACACTTGGCAAAAATTTCTAATTTTTAACAAGATAACAAATTGCTCAAAAACCGGGTCAAGTAGGTCGCCACTAGGTCGGAATCGAGGATTCGAACTTATGGGACCATTATCAACACCAATAACTACCAAACCAAGACCAATTTTGACTTAAAAACGTCGCCCAACCCACTGTCGATTAAGATTCAACCGACGGCTAGAATCGAGGACGAAATGGATGAATATGGAGTCGATTAAGAATCCTATTAGCATAGAAATGTCAATAAGTTACCCAAACAACCCCAATTTTACCCAAAATATTTCGGATTTAACCTAAAAACTTCTAAGTCACGAATCGGTCCAATGTCACGATTGTATGGATGGAAATCGCCTAGATTCTCACCAATGAGATGAAATGAGATGATGAAACTATAGACGGGACGAAAAGATGGTTTAGACACACTTGATTTTAAGTTAAATTTGCAGAGGGAAAGTGATCGGTTTGAAAGCTTGAAACTAAAAAAAAATTTCTAAGTGTCACTTTTATACCCCTCACTTATCGGTCGTTCGTACTTGTTAAGTGCGCACGAGTTAACTCTTGCGTACTTACAAGTACGCATGACTTAACTCTTGCGCATTTACATGTGCGCAAGACTAACTCTTGCGTACTTGCTAAGTGCGCAAGGTTTACTTCGTGCGAACTTGACAAGTACGCACAAGCCTTAAGTGCGCAAATTTGAAACTCAGAGTTATGAAGATTTTCAGGTCAAATAACAAACAAGGTAAAAAATATTCAATCACGAGGTTTCAAATACAATTCATGAAGGTTAAACATAAAATATTTTTGGCTTTTTCTGATTAAACTTGAACAATGCATAAACTTAAAATCTTTTTGTTCTTTTCTAGATAGATATATACAAGTATTCACACAAACTATTTTTGATCAAAGACACGAGCAGAGGATCATATCAGGCTATCTTTTAGCAAAAACGATACAAAATAAACATCAAAGAATATGGGATCATATCATGGATTACTCTTTATTCATACGTAATAAGCATTTAAACAAGTAATTCAAGTTGATAATATTATAAGATTTGAAACTATACGCATCTTTGTATCATGTTCTTGTGTATTAAGGTATTAATTATAAGATATACAACGTGTACCCCACTGAAATGCTATTTTAACTTGCACTATCTCAAGGCATCTAAGATTTTCCCAATGATTTTCTAGATTTTCAGAATGAAGCTACATCTATTAGCACAGGAAAAAATCGGGAATCATAAGATTCAGAATCGAGTGATTCATTTGTCTTGGGTTCATTTGATTTTCTTCTTAGAATATCGGGATGATGATTCAGGATAGTAGATATGGTGTTTGATTATCAGGTAAGGGGATCCAACTTTTATCAGGATTTGATTTCAATGAATCAGGAGTGATTCAAGGGTGAAAACATGCTCAACGGTTAATGCAGAGACATGTCTTGATTCAATCTCTCCTTGCATACTTGTGAGTATGGGCAGTGAGATGAACCGCATTAATTGTGCTAACGACATAACCCGAAATTGATCTCAA
Source organism: Smallanthus sonchifolius (assembly GCA_023525975.1). NCBI lineage: Eukaryota > Viridiplantae > Streptophyta > Magnoliopsida > Asterales > Asteraceae > Smallanthus > Smallanthus sonchifolius. The sequence goes on along the minus strand of CM042033.1, from coordinate 52,290,200 downwards.
AAGAAAATTATTGCCAAAATCTAACATCTTTTATCTGATAATGATCTTTTCTATTCTTTTATGCACACACACTTGCAAACATGGGTTCAATTCATAGTTGTAATTTAGATTTAGTTTCCACACTACTAGTGATTCAAAGACGCATACAGCCTACTAACAATTCAAATTACTTGTAAATAAACAGATTAAAAACATAATAATTTAAACAATTAAGTAAACATGACGCAATCATTTCCCATATGAGCAGTCTATGGTGTTTAGATCATTTCTGATGTACTATCATTTCCTCTTTTCTCAAGTTAACTTTGAAATTTTCTTCATTTTCTATTTTGTTTTTGATTTTTGTAAAATATTTTAAAAACTAAAAGAACTATACAGAAAATTTAAAAGAATTAAAAATTTAACTTCCATGAATTGAATTGAGTTAAGAAAACTTAGTTTTCACTCAGGATTGAACATTCCTATCAAGTTGACAAGATGCTCAAAATGGGATCGATCAAATGCCTTTGTGAAAAGGTCAGCAAGATTGTCATCCGTGTGAACTTTTACAAGTTCGATTAAATGATTTTCAGCACAATCATGGATGAAATGATGGCGAATCTCTATGTGTTTAGTTTTGGAATGTTTCACAGGGTTATTTGTGATGGACATGGTGGCATTGTTGTCAATGAATAGAGGAGTTCCAGTGAAGTTTAAGCCGTAGTCTCTCAACTGCTGCTGAATCCACAGTATCTGAGAACAACCGCTCGCTGTAGCAATGTATTCTGCTTCACAAGTTGAGACAGAAACCGTTGACTGCTTCTTACAATGCCAAGAGACCAGTCTGTCTCCTAAGAATTGACATCCACCAGAAGTTGACTTTCTGTCAAGGTTACAACCTCCATAATCTGAATCAGTGTAGGCTTTGAAGTCGAATGCATGTTGCTTAGAGTACCAAAGACCTAATCGGGGTTTCCCTTTCAGGTATCTGAAAATTCTCTTCACGGCTATCATATGTGACTCCTTCAGTTGAGACTGAAACCTTGAGCACAAGCACACAACAAACATTATACCGGGTCTTGAAGCAGTGAGATACATAAGTGATCCGATCATCCCACGGTACAATCTGATGTCTACATCCTTTCCATCTTTGTCAGGATGCAGACCATGATTGACTGGGATAGGTGTTCCATAAGTACTGCTATCATTCATCTTGTATTTTGATAAGATGTCCTGCATATACTTAGTTTGAGGTAGATAAATTCCATCCTCTCTTTGACTGACTTGCAGACCCAGGAAGAACAAAAATTCACCCATATTACTCATTTCAAATTTAGACTTCATCACCTGCTCGATTTCCCTACACATCCCTTCATTGGTAGACCCAAAAATGATGTCGTCGACATATACTTGTACAAGAAGAATGTCACCTCCTACTTTCCTAATGAAGAGAGTCGAGTCAATCTGTCCACGGTCGAAACCATTAGACAGTAAATGCTTAGATAATGTCTCATACCATGCCCGCGGTGCTTGATGAAGACCATAAAGTGCTTTGTCGAGCTTATACACTTTATTGATATTATGCGGATCTTCAAAACTGGGAGGTTGAGTGACATATACCTCTTCATGAACTTTACCATAATGGAAAGCACTCTTCACATCAAGTTGATAGACCTTGAAGCCGACATATGTGGCATAAGCCAAGAACAGTCGAATGGCTTCAATTCTAGCAACTGGGGCATATACTTCTGTGTAATCCAAGCCCTCTTGCTGATAAAAACCCTGAACAACCAATCTTGCTTTGTTATTCACAACAACATGATGATCATCCGTCTTGCACTTGAACACCCATCTGGTTCCAATTGGCTGAAAGCCTTTTGGCAAGTCAACCAAATCCCACACGTGCAACTTTTGGAATTGAGACAATTCATCTTGCATCGCCTCAATCCAGCAGTTGTCAGTGAGAGCCTCCTTCACATTCTTCGGCTCTAACTGGGACACGAATGCAGCATGCAGACATGTTTCCATGACACCAGTGTCAAGTATCTCTGTGTAAAGACTGGTGTTCTCAGTGATGGTTCGATGACGAGTCTGAACGCCAGCATAAGGATCACCAATAATGTTGTCGATTGGATGATTCCTATGCACTCTCGTCTCTGGTACAATCGGTTACTGAATTTCTGGATCAAGATTCGTGCTTAACTCCCCTATTTCCTGTGTTCCAGAGGAAGAAGATTCAATGTTAATTGGATCAGCTGGAGCGTCATGTCCTACAGTTGTGTTAGGATTGGCTTGAGCGTCATCTCCAACAACAAGAACATCTTCACTATTATCACTGTCATGAGTTCCAGATGCAGATGAAGCATTGGAATCTGGAGTTACAATCGGTATAGTAGCACGAGTAGAGAAACTGGAGTCATCGCCGCCACCCAATAATTCATAAACATTTGCGGCGTCTTCTGCAGATATATCAGGAAGATTGAATGACTTGAATAGCGCATCTTAATCAAAACCCCAAGCTGGACCTGTTGGTTCAGGTGGAATGCTGTGTTTACTGCAATCCACTTCAAGCCATTCCTCGACAGTACGAGTTCCTATATTGTACACTCTCTTGCAAGGCGAGTTGGCAACATATCCTAAGAAGATGCCTTCCACTGCTTTTGCATGCAACTTAAACTCGCGGTCTTTGTACTGTAGCAACAAGGAACAAGGACTACCGAAAGGAACTAGGTAATCAAGATTGGGAAGTCGATTGTTGATCAACTCGTAACAAGTCTTGTTGTGCCTCTTCATAACCAGAACCCTGTTTAAGACGTGACAAGCTGTATTAACGGCTTCTGCCCAGAAAGTGACAGGAAGCTTTGCATCCGACAGCATAGTCCTTGCAGTCTCAATCAGTGTTCTGTTCTTCCGTTCAGTAACTCCATTCTGCTTAGGCGTGTACGGCGCGCTGAATTCATGTCGGATCCCTTTCTTGAGACAGAAAAGCTCCATCAAATTATTCTTGAACTCAGTTCCGTTGTCACTCCTAATTCTTCTAACTTTCAGCTTGCAAAGAGATTCCAAGCTCAGGATCAAATATTGAAGAATATCAGCAGTCTCGTCTTTAGTACCTAAAAAATGCACCCAAGAAAAACGTGAGAAATCATCAGTTACAACTAGACAGAACGACTTACCTCCAATACTCCTGATACTTATGGGGCCACACAGATCCATGTGAAGTAGCTCCAAAGGAGTATCAATGGAGTTTTGGAGTTTGGGCTTGTGAGACTTCCGTTGCTGTTTGCCCTTTTTACAAGGCATACAGTCATCTGCAACGGTAAATCTCAGCTTAGGAACTCCGGTTACCAAACCGTTTCGGACAAGATGATTCATTTTACGATACGAAATATGTCCGAGTTTCCTATGCCACAAGATAGAGTCAAGCTCTGTCGCTTTTGTTAACAAACAAGTAGCAACTGATGAGGTGGTTGTTGCCACGCTCATATCGATCTGATATGTGTCATTCGTTCTTGGTGCTCTCATCAGAATCCAGTCTTCGGGAACCTCAAAACCGGGTTTGAGAATCAGGCATTCTAACTTGTCAAACATCACCGAGTACTCCTTATCACACATTTGGGAGACACTCAACAGGTTATGCTTCAGCTGCTCGCAGAAGTTGACATTGTCAAAGCTGACACAACCGTTCGAAACCATGCCTTGACACGTGATGCTGCCGCCTTTTTCTCCGGCAAAGGCCATATAGCCGCCTCTGAATGGTTTAACGTCTTGAAGCAAGGCCATGTTTCCTGTCATGTGCCGGGAGCATCCACTATCTACATACCAACGGTTAGAGATAGTACCCTTCGGACATCCCTGCACGATTAACAAAAGAATTAGTTAGATTTGGAGACCCAAGCCATTGTGGTCTTGGGTCGTCCGTCTTTCTCAAAATAAACTACTTCTTTCAACTCACAGTCATGATGACTGTTCAAAATTGGTGAATCTTTGGAGGAATTGGGAACAGGAGATTGATAACCTTTTACTTTCTTGTTCCAGGATCTCTTTTGATTCTTAACCAGAACAGGAGACATTGGTTCAACCACAGCCGGTGAACTAGTGGAAGCTTCACCTGACTGAGCTTTAGTCAGCTGTTCCAGCTTTCTCAACCTCTTATTCCTTCTTCTTCTCTGTGGTTTAGAGAGTCTAGCCACAGATTTCTCTCCAGTACGTGTACTACTAGATGTAGACACACGAGGTACAGCAGGTTGCTTTACCTTTCTTGCAACAGATGGTTTGGCCTCAGATTTGATTTTTGGCTTTGCCATCGGTTGGACTGGTGGTTTCACCACATTTTGCTTTGGATGTTTGGGAGATGGTTTCACTGGTGGCGACCTGGGGATAACAGCTGGTTGTGAAACAACAGGCCGTTTCCCTTGGTTCTTAAAAGGACAGTTCACAAAAATGTGACTAACCAAGCCACAGTGAAAACAGTTCCTCTTGTCTACATAAGTTCTCTTGTAAGGCTCATTAGATCTGGCCTTAGATAACTCAGCATTATGAGCAGGAGGAGTTGGTTTCTGAACAACAGTCTGAACCTTAACAGTTTGATTTTTGGGAGTATAGTATTTTTCCAAATTTTCTTTGTAACCAAGCCCAAAGTGAGCTGAAAAAGCCTCTTTCTTTACTTGGTTAAGGTTTTTATACCCCCAATAAAGAATTACCTTAAGTTTATCATTTGATTCAATGACATCAGGTTCAGTTAAAATGCAATTATCACCGTTAGTGATAATGTTTTTCTTGACTTTCTGTTCAGTCAACAACTCCTCAGATACTACTCCTTCAGGGCAAGAGTTAACCGACCCATCTTCAGAAGCAGTAACAAACTCCTCACTAGATGTGGAGTTAGCCTTACTTGAGGATTCATCCTTTTTAGGGGAATCATCCTTATCAGAGGACTCATCTAGACAAGTGAGATCAATGTCTAATAAGCCATTGACAAACTTCCCACTGATTGGTGGAGGAATGGCATTGGTACCAAGACCTAGACCATTCATTTTCCTCACTACAGATTCGTAGTGTTCCACCACAAAGCGAGAGTTTTTCAACTTCTCATTTGTGCATTTTAACTGCAAGATCTCATTTTGCAGTTTGTTGATTTCATTGTTCCGTTTTTCTAACCCCTTATAAGCAATATCCAAGTAAAGCTGTTGATCGCTCATTTTTAAAGAATACTCACTTTTTCCTTTTTCAACGTTTCAATAGACTCTTTAAAACGTTTTTCGTTTTCTTTATAGTTTAGAGCTGCCATACTTAGGGGTTTGATTTTGTCTTTGAGCTTAGAGTTTTCAAGTTTTATCCCTAGACACTTAGAACATGAAACAACAGAAAAGGGATTAGAGTCTACCTCATGAGATGAACTTGTTGCTTCTCCAATGGCCATGAGAGCAACAACAGTAGTCGATTCCCCTTTCTCAGCTACAGAAGCTTCCTTTCCTTTAGCTTCCTCCTCTTCCTCTGTAGCAGCAGTAGTAGACTCTTTTAGGTCAGCCATAGAAACTTCCCTTCTCTCTGCTTCCATCAATTCCATGATCTCAGCCATGAGACCAACCTGTGTTTGTGCGATGATGGCATCCTCCAGATGAATGCCCCAATCAAAGCTGTCGTCCTGTTGGGCTACCAGTGCATTGGACGTTCCACCTTGGCTTTGATTGTGGTGGTTTGGATTGTTTTGGCCATGGCTGTTTCCTTGGATGGGTCGGGTAAAACCAGAGGCAGGTGCTCTGTCTTTCTGACACTCACGAGCAAAGTGTCCATAGTTCAGACACTTGTAGCATTTGGCCTTAGATTTGTCAAACCCGACCTTGGCATTAGGATGCCCGCCAATAAACTTTCTTCCTGTTCTGTTCAGGAAACGCTTGGCTCTCCTCAAAAGCATGGCCATATTCCATTGAATATCCATGTCCTCCATGTCATCAGGATCCACTTGATTAAAATCTTCTTCAATCGTCTCTGGATCAGTAATCTTGCCACCTATGAAGTTTTCATATGCAAGCATGCAAGATGAGAACAGTGCTACATGATCTTCAGCTATTCTGGCTATAGCTGAGTTGTTAGCTGAAGACGTAGCAGGAGGATTTCTTGTGGTATTTTGATGATGAAACCCCAACCCTGATCCTGAAGCATAGCAAGCATGACCACCACACCCAGTTGAGTGGTCTTCTTCAGTAGGATTTCCAGTGAAGAGGGCAATTCCAGAGCCAGATGACTTGGATGTAGAAGTCGTCCCATGATACATAGAAGGGTCTTGAATCTGGGGTCTTCCTGAGCTCTCCTTTCTTTTCAAGTTCATTTCATGAGCTTGAATCTTTCATATTGCTTCCTCTACTGTCAGCTCATAGAATTTAGGATTTTCCCTCATCAGGGTTGTGTACATCTCAAATTTGGGTGGTAAAGCATCCAAAAACTTTTCCACCATCTCTTCAGCTGGATACTTGAGATCAAAAGCCTTCAACTCAGTCTGTAAATGATAGAACCTAGAGATGAGGTCATCTAAAGATTCGTTCTCAAGAAATCTGAAGCACTCATACTGCTTCCTGGAAAGATCCCGCTTACTCTTCTTGATGTCACTATTTCCTTCGAATCTCTTCTGTAAAGCTTTCCAGAGATCCTTAGAATTGTCATACCCTCGAAAACTGTGGAACAATTCCCGAGTTAATGCCATAGTGATCGAACCAAGTGCCTTCTTCTCTCGATCATATGCTTTCTTTTCTTCCTCATCGGGTTTAGAAATAGGCTTGGGCAATTCATCATCAAGATAGATGTGTGTGGGATGCTTATATCCCTCAAGGATTGGTTTCCATAGCGATGAGTCAGTATAAGAAATGTAGTGCTCAAAACGTGCCTTCCAATTGGAATAATCGTTTACGTTTAGCAACTTAGGTGGTTTCTGAGGTGTACCGATCTCATTATCATAGTTTAACATGTTTCCAAGATTCTGAAGGTTCGACATAGTGAACACTTAGTCAAAATTCAGAAAAATCAGACACAGTTGCGCACATGGGATTGGCCTTGCGCACTTGAGAAATAGTCTTGCGTATTTAAGACTTGCTCTTGCGTACTTGTAAGTACGCAGGAGGAAATGATTAAGTACGCAGGATATAACTTAAGTTTGCACAAGTTCAGTCTTGCGCACTTGTAAGTACGCAGGAGATAACTCTTGTGTATTTAGTAAGTACGCAGAAAACTGTACTTTTTGCCAAAAATGGTAAGTACGCATGATACCTTTTCAGCAACTCTCACCAACCTTTTCCGGTGACTGGAAAATCGCCGGAGATGGTAAAAATTGGCCTGATGATTAATACAAATGAGACAAAGGGTCAGAAACTTGTTTCTAACCAACCTTTGATGCTCAAATAACTCAAATACACAACAAAAATTGGTTTTTGAGAGATTTTTGCTTCTAAAAAAGTGCTCAAGAGCTACCCCTTTTTATCACAAAAATCAACAAAAATACCTCTTTTTGCTTGTAAAACTCAGTAAAAATGTCTCCAAACTCACTTACAACACTCGAATTCAAGAGCAATCGCTCTGATACCACTTGTAGGTCCCTTCGTGTGTGTTGGATCGTTGCATGCAAGTGGTCTACTAGTCGGACCGGGTGCGGAATACCCGTGACTAGGCGGAGAGTCTAACTAAAACAAAGTAAACAAAACACGAGAGTCACAATAAAAGCTCTTTCTATTTTAAACACTCGACGGTTACAGAGAGATTACAAATTGCGTACTTAACAAACTGAGTTCGTCAAAGATATGAGTTCTGCGTACTTATCCTCTGTGAACCAAATCTATTTATACAGACCTGATGCCTGCGCACTTAGCAAGTGCGCAGGACCAAATGCTCTTGCGTACTTAGCAAGTACGCATGGGTCCGCAGGAGCTTTCTCTTGCGCACCTATAAGTGCGCAAAACACTTAGAAGAAATGCAACATACATTATATAAAAGTAAATACAACTCGATAAACTATTACATAACGACTCTTACATACAAATAGAAATTACAGACATTACAAATACAAACTAAGACTATCCAAAGTGTTGTCACAGGAAAGTGCATCAACACTCCCCAATGGGAAAAAAATTATAAGAATGTTCGTTTGTATGCATGTTTCTCCCCAACGAGAAAACAAGTAAAAGAATGTTCATTTGTATGCATGTTTCTCCCCCAATTTAAAATGGTAAAAGGGGCTGTGAAAACTCACCTGAGTTGTGTACGAGTAGATAGCACCACGCAAGGACGCAATTGGGACCCCGAGTGTTTGCCTGTGAACGGCTTACGTATGCCCTAGAATTATAAGCATAATAGTTAGGGACACATAGGATTTTGTGACGGCGACACGGAAGTTTGAACGTCCTAAAACATACTTAGGATTAACGAATAGACAAACTTGTCCACAGGAATAAGGAATTTTCTTAATATAATAATTAAGATAGATGTGACTTGTGTTGAACGTCTCTAGTTACGAATAATATTATTAAATAAATATATTCGTGTGATTTACCATTAAATAATGTTTTAGGAAAATAATATAATTTAATATATTACTTTTAAGTTTGGAGAATTAACACCATAATTAATTACGTGACAAAAATAATAAATATATTATTTTTTTCAGGAATATATACGTGGGTAATAATATAAATAATTATATTATTTATAAGCTTGAAGCATGACACGATAAATTAGTATTGCGGTGAAAATAATATATATATATATATATATATATATATTATTTTTATTCGGAGTCGAGAGTTTAAGTAATAATATAAATATATTATTTTAAATGTGGGAAAAGGATATTAAAAATGGTTATAAAACCAAACCCGAGCCTACGGGTGTTTTTCGAGCCTAAAACATATTAATATAATATAATAATATAGGAATTTGTTTTGTAAAGAGTAACCAAGAAAAAGTCCCTTAAAAAAATTATCACAGAAGACCGGATTCGAACTCGGGTCTCCTGTGAGCAAGCCACACGACTTAACCATCTGATCTGGGGTACAACTTGTGAACAAAAACCCAAGTCATATGATTTTAACATTCAAAGACACCATGTACTTCCCCTTAGTCGCAACCCGAATCCAAGCCACTCCCATTCTCACTGAAATCGATCGCAATTGATCAAGGAATCATAGGGGTTTTGCTCATCAACCAATTTTGAGCCTGTGGGTAAGTTTAATTTCAAAACTAACAAGTCTAAGGTCGTTAACTAATCAATTGAAAACCGAAACCCTAGTTTTTAAGAACACAAGATCAAATTGATTAAATCTTATAGTGTTTGGGGTCGAATTCATAGGGCTTTCACAGATTGAGAAATTTCAAATCTAACCATGATAATTAATTTGATTATGGTTGAGTTTAGATCAGAGTTCGATTAAACCCAAATCTACATGAACCCTAGAATCGGTTCGTGATAAATGTGACAATGTAAGCCCGAAATAACATGGGGCTTTTCCTCTAGACATTGAAATGAAACTACAGGTGTGATTAGTTACTAGAATCGATGTTGAATTGGTGGTGTCCGACTAAATCACAGTCGTGGCTTGCGTGGTTTGGTCTCTGGCTACCACAGCTTCGACTCCGACCAGATTTGTGTGTGTAAAAGCTTCTGATAGATGCGACTAAGGTGTTTGGAGAGTTTGATTGCACGAATAACACACCAATTGGTCGAATTTGATGGTTTAGTTATGGGGGTCGACTGTTTCGAGTTTAAGGTTATAATTCGCAATGATGAACAATGATGGACAGTTAGAAACGGTTCACTAACATTCGAAATCATCATTACCATACGTTACATTTTTGAATTCGATCGGATTTCAGTTATGGATTGTGAATTTGAATTCAAGAGATAGGAGGTTTGACTTTTAAAAGTCAACAGGAGCAATACACACTCAATTTTGTCTTTAAAAGTCAACAGAATTGGTTTAGGGTAATTACAACTTTAGTCCCTGCAGTTTTATGTGAATTAGAGTTTGAGAAATGGCAGGATTTGTCCCTGGGGTTTGAGATGAATTAACTAGGTAAAGATTTAACTAGATTTGGTTAACGGGGTTAACTCTAATTAGCCGGATGTCACAATATTTATTGTGCGCGAGATGATATTATTGTGATATGCAGACGATATCTATGGGGTGAGTAGAGTTGTGTCGAGAAGAGGACATTGTGTTTACAACTATTTTGTCAGTCGACTTGTAAGAGTCTTGGTTAGTGTTGGAACTATTTTTAGGCCATCGCATATAAAACAGTCTGAAGATGGAAGAATTATTTGAAGTTAAAAGATTTCGACTGAAATCTTTTTCGATCGAAAACGTTTTCGACCGAAATACATTTCGACCTGAAACTTTGAACTTGTACAAAGAAAGACTTCAACTTGATTTCTATGGACTACTAGGTTCCAACAATCTCCCTCTATTCCATTGAACATCAAGGCTTTAGTTATTATCTGCTGCTGGCTTGGCTTCAACTTTAACTCGTTTTGATTCTTGATCAGCAAGTCGTTTCTTTATCGTATTTGCTTCATATCGCATCGAAAGACACCTTGCAACTACCCGCATATACAACTTGGCCTCTGTCTTGATCATCGTGCTCATGTCACTCTGAATCGGATTATGATATAGAATCTTCAGATCTTCATCAGAGAAACTGAACAGATCCATCGGATCGAAGACTCTGACTTTAGGTAAATCATGTTGTGTGATCACGGCTTCATGAGTTTGACTGTCGTACTCCCATCTTTTGAATGCTTTGATAAATACTTCTCTTATTGCTGGGATATACACAATAGATACTGTTTCTGCTGGTTTAACAAGATACTTATATTGTTTTTTACCTTCTTTATCTCGTTTCTTCTGCTTTATACACTTTGGTATCTGAGTTAGGAAGCTACCGAACTTATCCAATGCACACTGATTCCTCAAATAACGCTCGAAATTATCATCATAACTGTTACTCGAAGGATTGATCAAATCAATATGACTCAAGTCATGAACATCCCATCTTGGTAATGACTTTAGCTTGCCACTGCTTGCAAAGTACTGAATGTCACCTTCAACCCTCTTTATCACAAACATATTCTTTTCATGATCAAACATCCAGCCAAGAATCTGTCCTGTAAGAGCTTTCTTTGGACTCCGAATCTTTTGGGTTATCTTTTCAACAATCGATGGTTTCTCTCTAATCTTCCACCACAAACTTTTTTCAATAACATTTGTTTTTGGTGCTTTAGTTGCTTGATCTTCATCATCTGGCACTTCAAACGATTCACGATCACTCACTATCTTGTCAACCTTTCCAATCACTGACCCATCTCCTTCAACATAAGTTTGTTTTTGTTCATATTCAATCTTGGTGTACTCTTTGTTTGTATCGCCTTCATCATCTGACTCTGGCTCATCAGCACCACCACCAAGATTACCAGTACCATCACTACTATTGTCATCATCTTTTCTTTCACCAATTATCACTACTTCCTCCTCTTCTTCTTCCTCCTTTTCTTCCTTTTTATCTTTATCATCATCTTCAGCATCTTTCTTTTGACTATCAGAAACTTCCATTCCCTCACCTTGATTATTAAGTAAACAATCAAAATCAAACAACTCTTGTGATACATAAACATTTGCGTCAATCACGGGAGATGAAATATTCTGTGGTTTTGCTGTAGACGGTCCTTCCTGATTCACAGGGTTTTCATTTTCCATGTTAGTTTAAGGAGTGACATTCACTTGCAGACGAATATGTTATAACAAGTCTTGTACAATACTTTGCAATTGGTTGATTTGAACTTGTTGATGTTCAATGACTGTGTGTTGACGATTGCTTTCTACACGTAATTCCCTTATTTCTCTTGAATTCAATGCATCTCTGCTTTGTAAATTATTAATTTGTGTCTTCATTTGACTAACTGTATCTGCGGTCTCTCTAGTTGCAAAATTCATAAATTCTTCATCGACCAAATTATAGTCTCTCGATGACTTGAACTTTGATTTCTCTGGAATCTCTATTCCTTTGCCTTTTCCAGCTACATCTCTCTTAGGCATAGATTTCATTCTCTTGCCTTCAGGACTTTTGAACACGGTACCTTTAGACGGAGAAGGTCTAGAAGGCACGGTACTTTCTTTGTCAGCTTCTTTTCTTTTCTTTTCTTTGTTGGTGGAGTTTCAATTGCTTGTTCTTCTTGACTTTTTATAACTTCTTCTATCACTATCACATCATTCTGAACCTCTTCATTTTGAATCTCTACATGAACTTATTCAGTTTGAGTAACAGCAGGTTCATTTAAATTTTGTTCAACATTATCTTGATTACTTTCTCTCACTTGTTGTTCTACTTCCATGTTCTGATTAACTTGCTCAGAATTACCAACATCACCATCATTACCACCATCATTACCATCATCATTACCTCCATCATTATCTTCATCATCAACTTCATCAACACCACTATCCAGTAAGTCATCAACTTCATCATTCGCATTGAAATCTGGATCTGGATTATCAACAACCATGTTTGGAAATAATGGAGTCTCGGTTCCACTAAACTTGCTTCTTTTTCTGATGGTGTTCATACTGCTGAAAATAAGTTCTGTCATTTGCTCTAATGGCAATTCAATTCCATTATTTGGTAAGTCTGGCAACAATGTATTGATGATCATCTGAACGAATCTTGGATAAAGTAAAAACTTAAAGTTCTGCCTCGGACCAACGAAATTACTTATCATAGCTTCAAAAATCATTCTTGAAAAGTTGAATCTTCTATGAGTAGCCAAACAGACTAAAGCACGACTAAAAACTTCACCGATTTGATCAAATGGTGTTGTTCTTGGACTCATGCAATGAATAATGACATGTACAAGATATCTCCATTGCTTACCGAGCATAGTCTTTGTCACTTGCCTTCTTTGAAAGTCTCCTTCATAACCCATGGTCATCACAATACCATATACTCTTTTGTAGCTCATCTTATATGGAAAATTTGGTGAATCTCTAAAGTTGAGCACTTCCCTGATAACTTGTTCAGTCACTTTGATCTTCTTACCTCCAACGGTTCTTTCAATCTAAATTTCTTTATTCACATGGCGATAAACGACGTTATCCCAGAACTCTCTGACTTGATTCTCGAATACTTAATCTGTTTTGGAACCTAACAATCTCCTCATACCTTCTTGACGTTCTAGTAGATGTTGTCAAACATGCACATATGTTGTGCCTAGGCTCAAACTTCAATTGATTCATGACTGAAACGATAAATATCAAACATTAGAAATTTTTAAAATTTCTGAAAAACTACAACTCCAAAGATTTCGACCGGAAACTCTTGGTCGAAAACACTTTTCGATCGAAAAACTCACAAAAATAGAATCAGACTAAGAACATTTCGATCGAAAACTTCATGATCAAAAACTCCACTTTTCGATCAAAAACTCAATCAAATCAAAAATTACCAACTTCATACTTTTTGACCGAAAACCATTGAAATAGACATTTTTCGATCGAAAACTCAAATTTAAATAAAAACTTCCAACTCAGAAGATTTCGATCGAAAACACATGATCAAAACACTTTTCGATCCAGAATTTTTTTCGATCGAAAACTCATTTCGAACAGATCAGTGCCTCTTCATTTCCATCCGAAAGAGATTTCGGTCCATTCAACGACTTTTCGGGCAATTTATCAGACTTTTCGGTCGATTCATATTCAAATTTAATCTACGGCCATGGATCTAGCCTATACACCTCTACGAGTCACGAAAACATACCTCGATGATCAAAAACTCTGGAGAATACAGATGACGTCACAATCACGGAATATCGATCGAAAACTTTACACTTCAAGAAATTCGCTCTAAAATCCAATCGGAAACTGAAAATGGTGGTGAAACTATTTTCGATCGGAATGTCCATATTTAAAGCTTTCAAGATTTCGATCGTAATCGATTTCGGACAAAACTTTTCTGGCGAAACTGATTTCGATCAAAACTTTTCGGACAAAATATTTCGGTCAAAAGATTTCGACCAAAAACTTTATACTTATCAAAATTTGAACTTTTTATTTACAAATATTATATCAAAATTATTAAAACATGTTCCAATTTTTTAATACTTTTCCGATACATACAACATCAACACTTATTCTATTAAAGCTAAAACATACTTATTTACAAACATTGAGACAAACACTACACATAAGAACATAGTTTATTGAAATACCACAGATTTCTTTATTTGAAATTTTCTTTATCTTTTGGTGAACAGAATTCACATAGGATCATAAATGCACACTGCTTATCAAATCAGGATCTATACAGTTCAACATTGATTGCCAGTATGATTATCCACATAAACTCATGTATCATGTTTCAGCAAATACTGTGTGACATTTAAGGTAATATTTATCAATATAGTGTGTACCCCACAATCAAGATGGAATGAACTAAGAATTAACACAAAATTTCACTAGATCATAATCCAATCACCGGCATGAGGGTAGCATTCTTATCACAGAAAAATAATTCAAGTGGATTTTGATTGGAATCATATTGATTCAGAATCATTTTGATTCTATTGTCTTGGTTTCTAAGAGAATATGCATGGAATCATGATTGATTCAAATGACTATGTTGATAATCAGATTGATTCAGGTAAGCGGATATCCGTAAGATATTAGATATGTCAATTGAAATCACGAATGATTAAAAGGGCGAAACAGACTGACTTCCTGGCTTCCATCCAAGATTTTCACCAGAACCATCAGCTGTATGGAGATGTGTAACTCTTAATCATATATTTGATGTATATAGTCAGTAGACCAAACAAATTGTGCTAAGAACTCATCAAGATCCTGGTCTCATGGTATGACTAGATTCACTTTGCATTTGAATGATGAACCAACCGATATTCGATGTGGGTAAAACACAAAGATTTCAATTTAGTTAATAACACAAATATCGATTAATTTATACATGCAGAGCTTACCGACATATCAATAGTCATAACCGATTTCACCATCATATCCAATTCATGCGTAAGCTCAGTATACAAGTATACTATCATTTCCTATATGCAAGTCAATTAGTCACCCATTTACATGCACAGTTTATCATTTCATTTTCTTTTTCATATATTTTTCATTTTCATTTTCTTTTATTCTCCCCCTAAAATTGTGATATACTTTATTAACCTAAAAAACTCAAACACTGCAACACATATGAACAGTAAAAATAAAACACAATAAACTCACAATACAACACAATTTTATCACTAAAAGAAAAAAAATCTTTTTGAGGAACATATATGGTCTTTCAATCAAAATCAGACTTTAATCAAATATTTTTGTGAAACAATTTTTCTTTGTATGATTATAAATTTTTTATTTTTTTTTATTTATTAGCCATCAAAAACGAAACTCAAAAAGAAATTAGCCCCAACACTTCTACAAGAGAGTTAAACTGATCAGTTGAAAATTCTTTTGTAAAAATATCGGCCTTCTGCTCTAAGGTATCAACGTGGACCACCTTAATCAGACCATTATCAAAACAATCACGAATAAAATTTAACATGATGGCTATATGCTTTGTTTTCGAGTGCTGAATCGGATTTTTCACTATTTCTAGCACTGCTTCATTGTCACAGAAAATCGGGGTGTCCATGAATTGATTCCAAAATCCAAAAATTGATGCTGAATCCATATCACTTGTGAACAACAGCTCGAAGCAGCTGTGTATTCTGCCTCAGTAGTTGATGTAGACACATTTGTTTATTTCTTACATTGCCAAGACACCAAACTCTCCCCCAAAAACTGACATTCACCAGATGTAGATTTCTTATCCAAATACCGTAGTCACTGTCAGTGTAAGCATAAAAATTAAAATCAGATTCAGACGGATACCAAATACCAAGATTAACAAGACCCTTAAGATACCGAAGAATTCTTTTGACAGCAGTTTCATGAGATTCTTTGGGAGCAGACTGATATCTAGCACAAGAACACACGGCAAACATGATGTCAGCCCGACTTGCGATTAAATACATCAGAGAACCAATCATGGAGCGATAATACTTTTGATTAACTTCAACACCAGACTGATCCAATGTGAAAGGGTCATGAGGAGCTATAGGGGTGGATGCTGCCTTGAAATCATTCATATTGAATTTTGTCAATATATCTTTAATGTACTTTGCTTGATGAGTAAGTATCCCAGCATCAGATTTTTCCACCTGCAACCCAAGAAAAAACTGCATTTGACCCATAAGACTCACTTAAAATTTGAGCTTCATGACCTTTTCAAACTCACGATAAAGATTCTCATTTGTATATCCGTAGATAATACCATCAACATAAACTTGGACAATCAACAGATCATAATCAATCTTCTTCAAGAACAACGTCTTATCGATGGTGCCACGAACAAAGCCATTCATGTAAGATGTGTCGACAAGGTTTCATACCAAGCACGAGGCGCTTGATGCAAACCATACAAATCTTTATCGAGTTTATACACCTGGAATGGATGATCAGGATCATCAAAACCAGGTGGTTGATTCACGTAGACTTCTTCCTTGACAACTCCATAAATAAATGTAGTCTTCACATCCATTTGATAAACCTTAAACTTCATGTACGAAGCATAGGCTAGAAAAATACGAATAGCCTCGATCCTAGCAACAGGAGCAAAAACATCATCATAATCCAACCCCTCTTCCTGATAAAATCCTTGAACAACGAGCCGAGCCTTGTTCCAAACCACAATACCACGATCGTCTTTCTTGTTTCTAAACACCCATTTAGTACCGATCGGGTACTTGCCTTCAGGAAGATCCACAAGATGCCAAACATTAAGCTTCTTGTACTGAAGTAGTTCCTCTTGCATCGCTTCAATCCAGTTTGGATCTTGAAGTCCTATTGTCACATTCTTTGGTTCCTCTTGTGATAAAAAGCATGAATATAGACAAACATTGATATTTCCATATTGGCTTTTGTTTTAACACCTTCTTCAATTGGACCAATAATGTTTTCAACTGGATGAGCTGAATGAATTCTAAGATTTGGAGTTTCATCAACCTGAACTGATTCTGGCATATTAGTGACATTTACATCAGGGAATTGGTCACTTGAATCGTCAAAACTATAAGAATTTGATTGATTAGCATCCTCAGTTGGAGCATTAGAACTCTCTGACTGGTCTTCAGATACAACTGGTTCTTCATTAGTAACATGAACTTGTACTTCAGAATCAGCATTTTTAACTGAAATTTCCATAGGTTCTTCTTGTGCTTGAGTAGAGGAAGTAACAGCATCAAAACTTTCGTTTTGAACTGTCACTTGCTGAGGACCAACCATGAAGTCGTGAACAGTTTGATCAAGTCTTGTTGAAGACTCATCAACTGAATTTGAAGAACTTGCACCAACAGAATCATATAAAGATTGTTGATCAAAAGTCTTGAAAATTACATCCGCATCAAAGAACCATTCTGGCCCATTTTGAACAGGAGGAACATTCGATTCTTGCCATTCCACATAATAAGATTCTTGAAAAATTTTCGTTCTCTTATTGTAAACTCTGAACGCTTTCTGATATGAAGAATATCCCAAGAAATAACATTCATCGCCCACTGCAGCAAACTTTGGCAACAAATCTTGTGTGT
Organism: Smallanthus sonchifolius; assembly: GCA_023525975.1. Lineage (NCBI taxonomy): Eukaryota > Viridiplantae > Streptophyta > Magnoliopsida > Asterales > Asteraceae > Smallanthus > Smallanthus sonchifolius. Next base: position 52,272,544 of record CM042033.1, on the reverse strand, counting down.
TCAGAAGAATACATGAGCATCCAAAATCTCAAAAAAAAACATGATGTACGGCTTCCTTTTGAAAAAAAACTCATATGAAGTCTTAATATGCTGCTTCACCATAAGAACTATGTTCAACACATAACACGCTGTGTTTACTGCCTCCGCCCAGAAAATAATGGGTAACTTCGAATCTATAAGCATTGTACGGGCAGCTTCAATTAAAGTTCTATTCTTTCTTTCAGCCACTCCATTTTGTTGCGGAGTCCTGGTTGCACTGAACTGATGAGTAATGCTTTTTTCTACACAAAATGAATTTATCAGCCAATTTTTAAACTCAGTACCATTATCCCTGCGAATAATTGACACTTTGCAATCACAGATGTTTTCAATACGTTTTATAAATTCAATGATAGTTTCAGGTGTCTCATCCTTTGTTGCAAGGAAAAAGACCCAAGAAAATCCAGAAAAATCATCTGTGATAACAAGACAATAAGATTTCTTTGCAATACTCTTGACTTGAACTGGACCGAATAAATCCATATGAATAAGAAACAGAGGTCGAGTAAATGTTGTCACAGTCTTGGCTAGATGGGATTTCTTGTGTTGTTTACCCTTCGCACATGACATGCAACTCTCTTGAATAAAAAAAAATTTTCTGGGTAACCCTCGCACTTAGTCTTTATGAACCAAGTTGTTCATATTCTTCAGATTAACATGTCCCATCCGACGATACCACAAATAAGATTCCGAGCCAGTAGACTTTGACAACAAACACGATACACTAACTGGTGTAGAATGGTCATTAATATCTATAACATAAGTATTGAATTTTCTTGGAGCTCGCATCAATATCATATCTTCAGGAATAACCAGACCTGGCTTTAAAAACAAGCACTCCTTTGCTGTAAAGTGAACCGATATTTCTTTATCGCACACTTGCGAAACAATAAGTATATTGAACTCCAACTGTGACACATAGTTGACTTTCTCAAGAGTGATTAAATCATTTGAAACTGTTCCCTGACTAGTAATCTTCCCACCCTTTTTGTCTCCAGCAAAAGCAACGACACCACCATCAAATGATCAAAAATCATTCAAAATATCTCTTTGTCCCGTCATGTGCCTAGAGCAACCGCTATCAACATGCCAGGCATTGTTAATAGTCCTCCTGGTTTTACTCTGCACATAAAAAGACTTTAATGAGAAACATGTACCCATATCATCTTTGACCCAGGCTGACTTTGACTTTTTACAGTCTTAGTCACAACGACTTGTTCCTTCAAATTCACAACATTCTTTGTTCCAACGATATGTGAAGTTTGTTCATTTTTAACTTTCCAAAAACAACCAACATTTTTCTCATATTTCTTAATAAATTTGTTTTTAGCAAAATAGCTTGGTTGGTTAGTTTTCTTCACATATCCCGGACTATTTTGGACCTTTTTGCTCACAGACTTTGGCAACACATACGCACGACAAGCATTTGAATAAAATTCACTACAATCTCTATAAAGCAAGTAATCACGATTGTAATGACGAATCACTCCGGACTCAGACACTTTGTCGTTTTTCAGACGCCTTCTTGTTGATATGACTTTTTGATCGTTCTTTGTAAAGTTTAAACTTTGACTCATTAGACTTGTTCTTGCAATTCCTAGCGAAATGACCAACTTGACCACATGTAAAGCAATTGTAGCTTTTAGTCTTTGACTTTGACTTTAACTTTGACTTTGACCGTGACTTTGAACACTTACCTACTTCAAACACGGACTTTCCTTTATCACACTCTGACGGTGACTAACTTTCCTTTGATTTGAGCAGGCTTATCTTTGACATCAATGAACTTGTCTTTTAGATCAATCGATTTGCCTTTGACTTCAAGTTGATTCGATTGACTACACTCTTACTTGGTGATTTTACAACGACTTTGACTTTTCTCTCTAATTCACTCGTCATAATAAGATTTTCTGGAGCTATGAAATCATTTTTCTTAGGCTTCTCATGAGATAAATCATATTCTTTAATCAAAGGATTCCCAAACTCATCTATCACAACATCTTTAGCAAGACATGAGACTCTTTGAATCGGCACATAATCCCTAGCTGTGTGCACCACTTTATCAAAGAAAGTAGATGTAGATGACACCTCAGACACACAATCAAAATCATCATAATCAGAATTAGTAGAGTAATCAGAAACGTTCAAAGTATTAACATCAAAAGCATTGTCTGCAAGTGACTTAACAAACTTGTTTGCATTACAAGTATCAACAAGGAATTTTCTACAAACCCTGATTGTCTCTCTAACACAAATTTTATTGAATTCATTATAACTTCTCACATCATCAACTGAAACCTTCTCATCTACATGACCTGTGTTATTTGCTTCACTAACATACAAATCATGAAAGTTTGAGTTATCATCTCTAAGCAATTCATTTGAAACATGAGATTCAAGGAAAGGTTCAAAATGATCAGGATAGGGTACTGGTTTGTAACCAACACCATCTTTAATAAAACAACTTCTTTGCTTATCAACACAATTTTCTAAAATTTTTCTTTGCATACCCCAAACCCTTTCTTTTACAAGATCGGATAAGCAGCAATAAGCTTGTCTGTATGATCTTTGATCAAAACATCCTTTTTTATCTAAGTATTCTCTAAATTCATGTTATCTTTTAACAAAGCATAATTTTCCTGGTGTAAGTGACCTCATTCTGTTTAATTTCCTTGTTTACTCTTTTCAATTTATCATTCTCAGCAATCAAGAATAAGTTTGCTGCATGATAATTCTGCATTTTCGTAATACAATCAGAAGAACAAATGAATGAATCATCATCAGAAGTTACCTCACTATCAGATGAAATTTCCTCAGAGGTAGAAGCTGTTGCTTTGCCTTTTCCTTTGTCATCAGATTTCAAAGCACATTCACTTGTTTCTGCCTTTTCAGATACTTCAATTTCTGCCATCAAAGACTCATCAAACTCTTCTTGAGCATTTTCATTTTCTAACTCCTACTCACAGTTACTCAGCTGTTTTGATATCAAAGTTGTTGGAGCCTTCTTGGATTTGTCATCCTCATCAATCATCTCAATCAGTTTGACTCCATTGCCATCAATTTTCTTCTTTTTCTCTTTAGGACACTCATGAGCGAAGTGTCCAAGTTGCTGGCAATTGTAGCACCTCAACTTAGATTTATCGAAACCAACCTTCTTTTACGAATTGACGTTTATCCTTCCCAGTTTTTTGAAGGTACTTCTTTGCTCTTACTGCAATCATTGCCATTTGCCATTGCAAGTAAATATAATCTAGATCATCAGGATTTATCTGCATAAGATCCTCAGCATCCAGAACAGATGGTTGTAACTTTCCAGTAACGAATGCATCTGTCACACGCAACCGATGACGGAATACATCGGGGTGGGACATGTAGACTGTTTATAAGCACATGATTCAACTAACGTTTCATATATTAAATTTACTTGATTTCATAACAATGTTCAACGAATACAATCAAATAATCAAAGAAGATGAAATACATTAACATGTTCATTTTGTTTATTTGAACTAGGTTGTAACATCCCGGTTTTTATAGAACTAATGGGATTAATGTATATATGTTGTAATACTATGGACAAAATGTTACAGGACCGTACCGAGACCTAAAAAAGCTATAGTATTGGGTTTCTTTTTGTATAAATAAACCTAGAAGGGGCGACGAGTAAATAACGAGGCTTAGAGGGGTTTTATTAAAAGTTCAAGACGGGTCGAATGCATGCAAGGGCCGAAGCCCGGTCCGAGGGTGGGATACCCTTTAGGTTCACGGCGCAAAGGGGGAGCCCCCATTTGCAAGTTTGCGGCCGTCGAGATCAAGGGGAGAGAAGAGGAGCTTGTTTGACGCGTTCTTGTTCGGATCGAAGGTATATTCGTGATCCTCTAATCATTGCTTACACGTTATAAGTCTCGGATAATCATAATAAAGTGTTTTGTGATCCTAGGGTTTCGAGGGAGACAAGTTTAGGTGATTCGATTTGCACGACTCACTCGGATCGAAGGTATAATCTCTAATCTTGACTCGTTAATATCGTTGTTTTCATTTGTGAGTGTTTACAGGTTAAGGGAGTACTCGACCGAACCCTTTGGGGCCGGGTGGTGAACCAAAACGTGGAGGAGGACCAAACGAAGCAGACGGGGGTTGTGGTGGCTCGGTGGTGGTTCTGTGGTGGCTCCAAGGCGGCGGTGATGGGCTGTGGTGGTTTCGGAAGGCCAAGACGGCGCTCACGAGTGCCCGACGATGAGGACGCGGAACCGGAAAGGGGCGGAGACGCATGGGGAAGGTACCACGGTGGTGCATAGCGGGAGCGATGGTGGTGTTCGACGTGTTCGGAGGCCCGGAGAGGAGTTCGGATCACGTGAGGACGAAGGGAACATGGATGGGTTATACGTAATCCATGGGGAGCCATGCATGGCGCCATACACGTACGTATGGTCGTGCATACATAGGGTTAGTTGTGTAGGTGGGGACGTAACGTCGGGTCGTATATTGACTCATGTATTGTGTGTGTTCTAGGTGCGGGGTTGAAAGGCGAACACGGGGAGTTAGTGGGTTCTAAAGATCGTAGTGTGTTGAGCAAAGGTGAGTTTCTATCGCCCACCTTTAAATATTTTATTGTTTTAGGCATGAATACATGTAAAACGTGTTTCTAGTAAGTTGCATGCATAGACGACGCTTTTGATAAAGAAATATATACTTTTAAATAATCATTATGCTTGCATGTGTGTATGAGTTTGTGTAACGTACTTAAACGTCGTGGCGGGAGATCAAGCGTAAGCTTGATGTTGTGTTGACGTTTGTCAATGGGATATTGAGTCTGGCATTAGTCAGGCGGGAGATCGAGCGTAAGCTTGATATTGTGTTGACGTTAGTTAACAGGATATTGTGTCTGACGTTAGTCAGGTGGGAGATCATGTTTTCTTGTGTCTTCGGACCGGGCAACATGGTATAATTGTTTGTCGATAAAATATACCTGTTTGAACTGGTGAGAAAGTACTATGAATAAACCTTTGATATGGAAACTATTTTATAACGATTCAATATTCCCTTAGGAACTACTATAGAACTCACTCAGCGTAGCTGACTTTTAAGCATGTATTTCAGGTCAAGAGAAGGTGTGAGATGGCGGCTTCTGGATGGCATTTGGTTACCGTGGGCGTTTGTGATGACAATATTTACTAGTTGTTTCTGTTGAGACATTTTGATATTAGTACTTGATTTGAATTATGTTTGGGTCGGGTCGTTGACCTTTTTTGACTACTTGATTTCCGCTGCAATAAATTGTGTTTAGTTTGATGTCTATGACTACTTAGCTTGCATTTGAGCCAAAAAGTAAGGTTCCCGGTTTTGGGGTCTTACAAGTTGGTATCAGAGCGGTGGTTTAAATAATCTGGGCATCCTCAATGCCTAGACTTAGACTGAGAATGGGACCAATGAGTGGGAATGTCATCACGTGTAACCAAAAACCAGAAGCGCCAGGTATGAGTTTATATGTGTGTCGTGTTAGTACGCCATGTTAATGTGTCATGTTAGTAGGCTAAGACATGGGTGTTATGCCAAGATGCAGTAAAGGGAAGGTTTAAATCCTGAAAAGCAAGGCGAGAGGGTAATGGCGATTGGCCACTGTCATTAGCTAATTGCACTGCTCGTAATGTTTTAAACTGTACCTGAATATTGCTCTGTTTGTTAAAATTTCAGTAAGTAGATGGCAGCGAAAAGACAAGTTGTTGTTAATGCTAACGCCGGGAGGCGTCGTAGGAATGTTCAGAATGAGGATGGTAATGGAGAGGAGGTGTCGGTTCACATTGAATCATATGTGCATACTGAACTTTCAGTGCACTCTGAGCACGATGAAGAGTTCTAGTTCGAACCAGCAGTTCGCGATGCGTTGAAGAAAGAGGTGGTGGAGATGATCCACGAGTACTTGCCATACATTGTGAAAGCAGCATTCAAAGAGTTAGAGAAGGGAGTTCTGGATGAGGTGAAAGAGAAGAAGAAACCGTCTAGGAACGGTGGTAACTGTGACTATGGGCACTTCAAGAAGTGCGATCCGCCTAAGTTTGATGGGCGCAAAGATGCGGTGGCTACGTACCACTGGCTTACGGAGATGGAGTCTACCATCTCGATCAGTGAATGTAATCCGATACAGATTGTGAAATTCGTTTCACACACTTTTGCTGGGGAGGCTCTACAGTGGTGGAACTCGGTCAAAGAGAGGAAGATTGTTCAAGAATTGAGTGACATGACATGGGATGATCTGAAGGGTTAGTGAGGAAGAAGTTTTATGCTCCAGGGAAGCTAGAGAGGGTTGAGCGAGAGTTTTTGACTCTCAAGGCGGGTAAGCTAACACCCCGCGAGTACACTTTAAAGTACATTGAGATGGCACGTCTGGTGCCACACTTAGCTGGTAATGATGAGTATTGGAAGAAACTGTATGTAGAGGGTTTGCCTGATAAGGTGAGACATTTGGTCAAAGCTCAGCAACCGCCGAGCTTCGACAAAGCTGTGGAATTAAGTGGGACATTATATGATGATGTCATGAGTACCGAAGTACAGAAAAAGAAGCCGGAAGAAAAGAAATGGAATGTGCCTAGTAAGAGATTTATTAGGAACCAAAAGGTTCCATTTGGCAAGAAAGCAAGGACCGAGGGTCCAGATCCATGTCGTAAATGTGGAAGGTTGCACTCGGGCGAGTGCAAAGTTGATTTTGTTTTGTGTTACAGATGCGGCAAAGCGGGACATTTCTCTAGAGATTGCTCGCGTGATCCTAAGTTTATCAATGCGGAGGCGTTGGACATTGGGCAAATGATTATAAGACAGGTCAGGGTGTGGGACCAAGCAAGGAAACAGTCCCAGTGAAGAAAGAGGATGAGAAGCCTAAGGCGAAGACGGGAGCCTTTACTATGAATGCAGCTGAGGCGAAGAGTGACCCGGACGTGGTCTCAGGTACTTTTCTTATTAATGATGTACCAGCTACTGTTTTTTTTTATTCTGGGGCAAGTAAGAGTTTTGTAGCCCCATCTTTCTGTAAGAGTTTACGTAGAACTGTTAGAATGATAGAGAAGTCGTTCAGTGTTGAGACTGCGGTAGGATCGCCCACCAGAGTGATTGAAGCATTAGATGATTCTTATATCGATCTAGAGGGTCATATATTTCCCGCTAGATTATTTATAATCGCTTTGGGAGGTTTTGACGTAGTATTAGGTATGGACTGGTTGGCTGCATTTGATGCGGATATAGTTTATCGAAGGAAGATGATAAAGTTGAGATCCTTGGAAGGTACGGTAGTAACGGTGTATGGAGACAGAGAGAGCTCTCTACCGAGAGTGATTTCGATGATGAAGGCAGTAAAGTCCTTGAGGCGGGGATGCAGGGCATACCTAGCCTATATCACTAATACTGAAGCAAAGAGCGTAGAATTGTCAGAAGTTCCGATGGTGCAAGACTTTCCTGATGTCTTCCCTGATGACTTGACGGGAGTACCACCAGAGAGGGAAATCGAATTCCAGATTGATTTACAGCCAGGAGCACAGCCGGTCGCTAGAGCGCCGTATCGCTTAGCACCGACAGAGATGAAGGAGCTCATGGAGCAACTTCAAGATTTGTTGGATAAGGGGTTCATAAGACCAAGCATCTCACCGTGGGGTGCACCGGTCTTATTTGTAAAGAAGAAGGATGGTAGTATGCGTATGTGCATCGACTACCGAGAGTTTAATAAGTTGACGATTAAGAACAAGTATCCTCTACCACGTATTGATGACTTGTTTGACCAACTGCAAGGGGCGAAGTGGTTTTCGCGTATAGATCTGAGGTCAGGATATCACCAATTGAAGGTTAGGGAGGAGGATATTCCGAATACTGCATTTCGGACACGTTATGGGCATTATGAATTCTTAGTTATGTCCTTTGGGTTAACGAATGCTCTTGCAGCATTCATGGACTTAATGAATCGTGTGTGTAGACCGATGTTGGAAAGATCGGTGATCGTATTTATTGACGATATTCTAATCTACTCTAAGAGCGAGGAGGAGCATGGAGAGCACCTGCGAGAAGTGTTGGAGACATTGAGGCGAGAAAAGCTTTACGCTAATTTCTCGAAGAGTGTTTTTTGGCTACGGGAGGTATAGTTTCTGGGTCATATTATTAACCCAGAAGGGATAATGGTGGATCCTACGAAGATTGAAGCGGTGGTGAAGTGGAATGCTCCAAAGACTCCAACGGGAGTGCGTAGTTTCTTGGGGTTGGCGGGCTATTATAGGAAGTTCATTAAGGACTTCTTCAAGCTAGCAACGCCATTAACTAAATTGACTCGAAAGGGTGTGAAGTTTACTTGGGAAGCAGATCAAGAAAGTGCGTTTCAAGAGCTAAAGAAGCGATTGACTGAAGCGCCGGTGTTAACATTACCAGAAGAGACGGACGATTAAGTGGTGTATTCGAATGCATCTTATTTGGGTGGGTTGCTTGTTGATGCAACGAGGTAAAGTAATTTCTTATGCGTCAAGAAAATTAAAGACGCACGAGGTGAATTACCCTACCCATGATTTAGAACTGGAAGCAGTGGTGTTTGCACTTAAGTTATGGAGGCATTATTTATATGGGATCAATTGTACGATCTACACAGATCACAAGAGCTTGAAGTACTTCTTCGAGCATAAATAATTAAATATGAGGCAAAGGAGGTGGTTAGAGCTAATTAAAGACTATGATTGTGAAATCCTTTACCACCCTGGTAAAGCAAATGTGGTTGCGGACGCGTTGAGTCGCAAGGAGGAACACGCTCCGATTAGGGTTAAAGCACGTCAATTGATAGTAACACCAGATTTTCTGACGTTACTAAGAGATGTGCAAGCGGAGGCCTTGCGGGAGGAGAAGTTGAAGGAAGAAAGAATATTCGGGCAGCGTGAATTGTTGACTGATAATAGCCATGGGGTGTGGGTCAAGAATGACCGTATTTGGATACCAAAGTTTGGTGGGTTTAGAGAACAAGTGCTCGACGAAGCGCACAAGTCAAGGTACTCGATTCACTCGGGTACGAAAAAGATGTACCAGGACATGAAGGGTAACTATTGTTGGCTAGGAATGAATCATGATGTTATCCATTACGTGAGCAAATGTTTGACGTGCCTGTAGGTTAAGGCAGAGCACTAGAAGCCTTATGGTAAAATCCAACCGTTAGAGATACCAAAGTGGAAATGAGAGCACATTACGATGGATTTTATTACGAAGTTTCCCAAGACAGCGAAGGGTCACGATACGATTTGGGTAGTAGTAGATCGGCTAACGAAAAGCGCTCATTTTCTACCGATAAGAGAGACCTTCTCTTCTGAGAGGTTATCGGAGGTGTTTGTGAATGATATCGTCGCACGGCATGGAGTGCCGATTTCTATTGTATCTGATCGGGATACGAGGTTCACGTTGAAGTTTTGGAAGAGATTCAATGAATCTATGGGGACGAGATTACATATTAGCACAGCGTATCATCCTCAGACCGATGGACAGTCTGAGCGGACGATACAAACATTGGAGGACATGCTTCGTGCGTGTGTGATAGGTTTTGGTGGTGCATGAGATAGTCACCTACCATTGGCGGAATTCTCTTATAACAATATTTATCATGCGACTATTGGAATGCCGCCATATGAGATGTTATATGTGAGAAAATGTAAAACCCCTGTGTTCTGGGGAGAGATCGGACAGAAAGAGCTAGGAAGTTTAGATGTTGTGAAAGCAACTTCTGAGAAATTTGAGATGGTAAAGCTGAGAATGAAAGCCGCTCAGGATCGACAAAAGTCTTATGCGGATAAGAGACGGCGGCCTATAGAGTTTAATGCAGGGGACTATGTGTTGCTTAAGGTGTCGCCATGGAAGGGTATCATTCGTTTCCAAAAACGGGGAAAGCTTAGTCCAAGGTATATCGGACCATTTATGATTGAGGAGCGTGTTGGTAGTGTCGCCTACCGACTGTTGTTGCCAGACGAACTGGCAGAGATACACTCGACTTTTCATGTGTCCCATTTACGAAAGTGTTTGGCTGACGCTACGGAACACGTGCTGTTAGACGACATCATGGTGGACGACAAGCTAAATTATGTAGAGGAACTAGTGGCTATCTCTGATAGAAAGGAAAAGAGACTAAGGAGGAAAGTAATCCCAATTGTTAAGGTGTAATGGAAGCATCGTAAGGGATCCGAGGCTACTTGGGAGCCCAATGCGGAGATGCGCGAACGTTATCCGCATTTATTTCCAGATGACGCAGGTTTCGGGGACGAAACCTCTTCAAGGGGGGAAGACTTGTAACATCCCTATTTTTATAGAACTAATGGGATTATTGTATATATGTTGTAATACTATGGACAGAATGTTACGGGACAGTAACGACACCTTACTAATGTGTAGTATTGGGTTTCTTTTTGTATAAATAAACCTAAAAGGGGCGAAGAGTAAATAACGAGGCTTAGAGGGGTATTATTAAAAGTTCAAGAAGGGCCGAATGCACTCAAGGGCCGAAGCTCGGTCCGAGGGTGGGACACCCTTTAGGTTCATGGCGCAAAGGGGGAGCCCCCATTTGTAAGTTTGCGGCCGTCGAGATCAAGGGGAGAGAAGAGAAACTCGTTTGACGCGTTCTTGTTCGGATCGAAGGTATATTTGTGATCCTCTAATCATTGTTTACACGTTATAAGTCTCGGATAATCATAATAAAGTGTTTTGTGATCCTAGGGTTTCGAGGGAGACAAGTTTACGTGATTCGATTTGCACGAGTCACTCGGATCGAAGGTATAATCTTGAAACTTGACTCGTTAATATCGTTGTTTTCATTTGTGAGTGTTTAAGGGTTAAGGGAGTACTCGGTCGAACCCTTTTGTGGTGGCCGACGTGCGTAGCGAAGTCGGAGAAGGAGCCGGTTATGGCCGGGTAGTGAACCGTAAGGCGGAGGAGGACCAAACGAAGCCGACGGGGGCTGTGGTGGCTTGGTGGTGGCTCGGTGGTGGTTCTGTGGTGGATCCAGGGCGGCGGTGACGGGCTGTGGTGGTTCTGGAAGGCCACGGCGACGCTCACGGGTGCCCAACGATGAGGACGCGGAACCGGAAAGGGGCGGAGACGTGTGGGGAAGGTACCACGGTGGTGCATAGCTGGAACGATGGTGGTGTTCGACGTGTTCGGAGGCCCGGAGAGGAGTTCGGATCACGTGAGGACGAAGGTAACATGGACGGGTTGTACGTAATACATGGGGAGCCATGCATGGCGCCATGCACGTAGGTATGGTCGTGTGTGACGTAAGGTTAGTCGTGCATGACGTAAGGTTAGTCGTGTAGGTGGGGACGTAACGTCGAGTCGTATATTGACTCGTGTATTGTGTGTGTTCTAGGTGCGGGGTCGAAAGGCGAACACAGGGAGTTAGTGAGTTCTAAAGATCGTAGTGTGTCGAGCAAAGGTGAGTTTCTATCGCCCATCTTTAAATATTTTATTGTTTTAGGCATGAATACATGTGAAACGTGTTTCTAGTAAGTTGCATGCATAGACGACGCTTTTGATAAAGAAATATATACTTTTAAATAATCGTTATGCTTGCATGTGTGTATGAGTTTGTGTCACGTACTTAAACGTCGTGGCAGGAGATCTAGCGTAAGCTTGATGTTGTGTTGACGTTAGTCAACGGGATATTGAGTCTGGCATTAGTCAGGCGGGAGATCGAGCGTAAGCTTGATATTGTGTTGACGTTAGTTAACGGGATATTGTGTCTGACGTAAGTCAGGCGGGAGATAATGTTTGCTTGTGTCTTCGGACCGGGAAACATGGTATAATTGTTTGTCGATAAAATATACATGTTTGAACTGTTGAGAAAGTACTATGAATAAACCTTTGAGATGGAAACTATTTTATAACGTTTTGGGATTCAATATTCCCTAAGGAACTACTATAGAACTCACTCAGCGTAGCTGACTTTTAAGCATGTATTTCAGGTAAAGAGAAGGTGTGAGCTGGCGGCTTCTAGATGGCATTTGGTTACTGTGGACGTTTGTGATGACACTATTTACTAGTTGTTTCATTGATACATTTTGATATTAGCACTTGATTTGAATTATGTTTGGGTCGAGTCGTTGACCTTTGTTGACTATTTGATTTCCGCTGCAATGAATTGTGTTTAGTTTGATGTCTATGACTACTTAGCTTGCGTTTGAGCCAACAAGTAAGGTTCCCGGTCTTGGGGTCTTACATAGGTCCTCATGTCCTATGTGTAGCAACTTGAAACATGAACTCAAAGATTTGCACCTGAAACATGATAAAAACAAGGTCAACTAAAAATAGTTGGTGAGTATACATAGGTTTTGACACCACAAATAGTCTTCCAAATGCTTGTGTACAATTCATATGAATCATGGCAAATAAGGCATTTATGGAGAATCACTATAGTCAAACTAGGTGTACATCTAAACCTTGTGACTTAGGCATAACACGCAAGTTACCCTAATGTAATGTCGGTAACAATCACCATACTTGGGTGGGTTTGTCAGACACAATAGATCTATCAATGTTACTGTTGGCTTGTACAGAGTTAATGATTACATGTGTATGTCATGTATATGTAGTTTCAATGCATAGTACTCAAGCACAAAGCACAAATTGCACATACTTTCATAAATGTAGAATTGTAAAATGTATTGTAAATAGTTTTTCAATGATCATGATTCACTCCAAAATATGTAAAAAGTAAAAAGAGGGGCTATGTAACTCACTTGTAATTGTAGGTTGTAGATCACACAGACAGGGTGTTGCACAAGTGTCTAGCTAACCACAAGGTTAACCTATGATTCAATGGTATAAGTGTATCAATGATGTGTACGAATGAAATAGGGGATCCTAATGTGCGAAGGGATTAGTGTGGGTCTTTCCTTAATTAAATAAGAAAACTAATTGTTTGAGTTTCAAATAATATTTATGTGAATAATTGTATTTTAATTTGAATGGATGAAAGGATAAGTAAACGCTTTCTTTTGTTTGCAAATAAATAAATAGATAAGTGTCACACCCGTACCACAGGACAGTCGTCTAACCAAAGTAGTACCTCCAACAGATATGATCCCAGGAAAGAACGACGAGTCTAGAAGAGATTTATACACCGCTCTTTCCTTATACAGAACATTTCGTTTGTCAGATAACTACATACCGGCCAGAAGGTCGCCTTCTAGTTACTGTGACGTTGATACCAAAAACACACAGCAGAAGCTAAACCATAAACCTCTTTTATTAATAACTAAATTGTTTTACATTATAAAACAAACTTCTATTACAAACTAACCAAACCAACAAATGCTAGTTCCTGTCACGGAACTCAAAATATCCACAAGACATCTCTAATCAACATGCCTCCGACCATCACAATTCTCTAACAAACCAAATTACTATCCACATCTATTAGCTACCTGGAATGCCCCTAATAGATCCACATGCAACATCTTTAAAAGTAACTGAGTCAACATAAGTTGGTGAGTTCATAAACCTTTACCACAAATGGTTGTTATTTAATCGTCAGCATTCCCACATCCCACTCACATGCCACATTGCTTCTGAGCTTTTTGGTATATATATAATTGGCAATCTTTCCACGACTGGTCCTCCTACACCAGTATAAACTAAATAAACTATCCCACCCTACTGGTCCTCCCATACCAGTAAAATAAGATAATCCACCCATAGGTTCCATCCCATAACAAAACGTATAAAGTACTTATTATGCATTATATATACATGGAATAGGGTGACTATTGTTGGAACCTAGTAGTCCATCGAATTCAAGTTTCTATTTTGATATATGCTCAAGTGTAAAGTTTTCGACCGAAAACTTTATCGATCGAAAAAGATTTCGATCGAAATATTTTTCGGACAATTAGAGTTTTCGGACAAAATCTTGTTTCTATATATATGTCTTGTATTTGAAAGCTAGAAAAAAAGAACTTGTATCTGATTTTGTATCTCTGTTGTTCATAGTATTGTACTACTGATTGGTACTGATTCTCTAAGTGAATACAAGATGATGTTTGGTGATTATCTTAGTTTGATGGCGTATTATCTTAGATTCGTTGTTTGATTCGTCGATTTTCAATCTTAGAGTCTCTTGGATTAATTCCGCCTTTCCAGGAGATTGTTCGTTATTGTGTTGCTTGGAATATTGCAGATCAAGGGGATTCACAAGTGGTATCAGAGCTTTCGGTTGAAGTTCTAGATATTTCAAGTTTTTACAAGTATTATTCTTTGATTGAAGATCGACTAGAGTGAATTCTACTGCCATTATTGAGTTTACTGATCAATTTTTTTTGGAGATGACTAATGGAATTGAGTTTGGAAGTTGATTTCATAGTCGGATCAGTTGCAGGTGCGGTTTGAAGGTGGTGAGTTTGAAGTGTCCGAAATCTCACTTGAAGGAGCCGAAATCCGTTTTCGCTCAAAATCTCATTCGAAAAGTTGATATTGTCCGAAATCTTTTCATCAGAAATCTGTTGTCCGAAATATCAAAGTTTTCGATCGAAAAGTCTGTTTGAAATAGATTTCGTTCGAAATCTCTAGAGTTGTGAAAATTTCATATTTTGATACGTTGTACTTGTTCAATGGCTGGTAAGGTTTATGATACTGAGAGAGTTGTGGGAAAGTCGCCCCCAATGCTTAATTCAATCTCAGAGTTCTCAAACTGGAAAATTATGATGAAAGCATATTTCAAGTTCACTGAACATACTCTATGGGAGTCAATTGTAAAGGTCCTCATATACCGAAAACTACGAATGTTGATGGGTTAGTTCCTATTGCAGATCCTGATTTGTATTCCGAGGAAGACAAGAGGTTGATTGAGAGAGATAACAGAGCTTTGGGATCAATCATCTTAGCTCTTCTGACTGAATTGTATCTAAATTTTGAGCAACATGAGACTGCTTAGGGATTGTGGAATGCATTATGTCTAAGATTTGAAGGAAATGCAGAACTGCAAGAAAGTCGAACTGATCTTCTGTTGAAGCAGTATAATATGTTTAGTTACAAAAAGAATGAAACCCTGAGTGAACAGGCCACAAGGTTTACTACTATGATTAACAGACTAACGAAGATGGGTGTCAAGTTTGAGGAGTATGATTTGGGAAAGAAGCTGCTGGATTCATTACCAGACTGCTGGAGCATACCATGTATGTTGATCAAAAATACTACTCCAGATTTGAAGAACAAGTCACTTGATGATATTATCTGCTTGCTTGAGTCATATGAGCTGGATGTAAAGAAACGAGAGTTGAATAATCCAGACAAGCCAAATGGTTCGGGTTCAGCTAATGTAGCTCTATTTTCTGGAACAAGTGATGGAAGCAATGGTTCTAAGTCTGAAAAGGGTAAGGGGTGTTGTGAGCATTCTTCTGGAGAAAAGGGAAAAGCAACTAGTCAGATTCATGAGGATCAGATTGCATTATTTGGGGCATTTATGAGTAGCTACGATGCATTTGTTACTGGAAAGTTACAACCAGCTGTTCAGGATACTGAAGATCTAGTGCAGATTAGTCTTGATGATTTGGAATATATGGATCTACAATGGAAAATGGCTATGATTGTAGTAAGGGCTAAGAAGTATCTGTAGAAGGTTGGAAAGGATAAGCTATAGTTCGGAAAGAAAGTCGGGTTTGACAAGGCAAAGCTGAGATGTTATAACTGTCAGCAACTTGGACACTTTGCTAGAGAGTGTCAAAAGGAGAAAAAGAAGAAAGCTGATGGTAATGGAGTGAAGCTAATCGAATTGATCGATGAGGATGAAAAGTAAAAGAAAGCCCCAACAGCCTTGATGTCAAAACAGCTCAGCAATTGTGAATCGGAGTCTGATATTGGAGATGCTCAAGAAGATTTCGATGAAGCCTTGATGGCAGAAATTGGAGTATCTGAAAAGGAAGAACCAAGTGATTGTGCTTTGAAATCTGCTGATAAAGGCAAAGCAGAAGCTTCTACCTCTGAGAAAAAGTCATCTGACAGTGAGGTAACTTCTGATGATGATTCATTCATATGTTCTTCTGACTGTATTGAGAAAATGCAGAATTATCATGTAGTAAACAAATTCTTGATTGCTGAAAATGATAAATTGAAAAGGGTAAATAAGGAATTAAAACAGAATGAGGTCACCTACACCACAAATATTAAAGCTTTGTTAAAAGATAACGTGAACTTTAAAGAATACTTAAACAAAAAGGATGTGTTAATCAAGGATCTAACAGACAAATTCATTGCTGCCCAATCCGATCTTATCAGAGAAAGGGTTTTGATTTCTAAATGGGGTATGCAAAGAAAAATTTTAGAAAACTGTGTTGATAAGCAAAGAAGTTGTTTTATTAAAGATGGTGTTGGTTACAAAGCGGTACCTCATCCTGATCATTTCGAACCGTTTCCTGATCCTCATGTTTCAAATGATTTACTTAGAGATGATAACTCTAATTTTCATGACTTATATGTTAGTGCAGCAAATAACACAGGTCATGTAGATGAGAAGGTTTCAGTTGATGATGTGAGGAGTTTAGTGAATTCAATAAAGTTTGTGTGAGAGAAACAATAAGGGATTGTAGACAATTTGTGGTTGATACATGTATTGCAAACAAGTTTGTTAAGTCACATGCTAACAAGGTTTTGATGTAAACAGTTTTTCAGATTCTGATAGTTCATATGTTTCTGCTTGTTCTACTAACTCTGTGTGTGATGTTTCTGATTGTATGTCTGAGGTTTCTTCTGATTCTACTTTCTTCGATAAAGTGGTGCATACAGCGAGAGAGTATATTCCAATTCACAAAATGTCATGTCTAGCCAAAGATGTCGTGTTGGATGAATTTGGAAATCCATTAATACAAGATTATGATCTTTCTCATGAGAGGCCAAAGAAAAATGAATTCATAGTTCCTGAAAATCACATCGTGACAAGTGAAAGAGAGAATGTGAAGTCTGTACAAATTAAAATCAGTACACCAAAAAAGAGTCAAAACGTTAGTGGAAGGTCAAATCAAATGAATGTCAAAGGCAAATCAAATGATGTCAAAGACCAGTTCATTGATGTCAAAGATAAGCCCGTTCAAAGTAAAGGGAAGTCAGTAATAAGTCAAAGTTCAATAGAGTGTGAGAAAGGAAAATCCATGTTTGAAGTAGGCGAAAATTCAAAGTCAAAGACAAAGTCAAAGTTTAAAAGTCAAAATTGTTTCACTTGTGGTCAAGTTGGACATTTTGCTAGAAATTGCAAACACAAGTCAAGTGAGTCAAAGATCAAAGGGTACAATAAGAGAACAAAAGGCAATATCAACAAGTGGTTCAAGAAAGCATTTGTGAATGACAGTGTGGTTGAGTCCGGAGTGAATCATCGTTACAGTCGCGATTACTTGCTTTCTAGAGATTATAGTGAACTTTATTCAAATACTTGTCATGATTATGTGCTACCTAATTTTGTGGACAAGAAGGTCCAAAACAGTGCAATATATGTGAAAAAAATCAACCAAACCAAGCTATTTTGATAAAGAAAAATTCAATAAGAAATATGGGGAAAATGTTGGTTGTTTATGGAAAGTTAAAATTGAACAAACTTCACATATATCTGGAACAAAGAATGTTGAGAATTTGAAGGAACAAGTCATTGTGACTAAGACTTTAAAAAGTCAAAGTCAGCCCGGGTCAAGGATGATCTGGGTACCTGTTTCTCATTAAGTTGTCTTGAAATGTGCAGAGTCAAACCGGGAGGACTATTAATAATGCTTGGCATGTTGATAGCGGTTGCTCAAGGCATATGACGGGACAAAGAGAGATATTGAATGATTTTCAATCCTTTGAAGGTGGTCTTGTTGCTTTTGTTGGAGATAAAAAGGTGGTAAAATAACGGGTTATCCGGATATAGCATCAACTGATGGACTTTGGGATTAATCTCTTGGAAACCCCAATTTACTGTGATAATAAGGCAGTGCTAGGCATCATGAAAAATCCAATTTAGCACTCGAAAACAAAGCATATCACCATCAGGTTACATTTTATTCGTGATTGTTTTGATAATAGTTTAATTAAGGTGGTCCACGTTGATACCTTAGAGCAAAAAGCCGACATTTTTACAAAAGCATTTTCAACAGATCGGTTTAACTCTCTGGTACAAATGTTGGGGATGATATCTTTTTGAGTAAATGTTTTATTAAAAAATAAATAAATAAATAAATCCGTTTAATAAAATCCGTCTTTTTGATTGAAAGACCATATATGTTCCTCAAAAAGATTTTTCTTTTCGTACTAAAATTGTGTTGAATTGTGTGTTTGTTCTAAAATGTGCTTTTTATGTGTTTGTTTAGATTCAATTAATTGCATCATAATTTTAGGGGGAGAATAAAAGAAAATAAAAGAAATTATCATCTATGAAGTGTTTGTTTTATCTGTGTGTGAAAAAGAGAAAAAGAAATATTGAAATTCATATTGTGCTGTAAAATGAACTATGTGTGACTGATTGACATGCAAATAGGAAATGATAGTATATTTGTGTACTAAGCTTACGCATGAATTGGATATGATGGTAACATCGGTTACAATTATTGATATGTTGGTAGGCTCTGCATGTATAAATTAGGCGATATTTGTGTAATTAACTAAATTGCAATATTTGTGTTTTACCCGCATCGAATATCGGTACTTTCACCATTCGAATGCAAAGTGAATCTAGTCATACTATGAGACCAGGATCTTGATGAGTTCTTAGCACAATTTGTTTGCTCTATTGACTATATACGTCAAATATATGATTTAGAGTTAAACACCTTCACACAGCTGATGGTTCTGGTGAAAATCTCGGATGGAAACCAGGAAGTCAGTCTGTTTCGCCCTTTGAATCATTCGTGATTTCAATTAACATATCCAATATCTTACGGATATTCGCATACCCGAATCATTCATGATTCTGCATATATACTCTTCACAACTCATATGAATCAATATGATTCCGTACTATCTCATAAACCAAGATAATGAATTAAAATGATTCTGAATCAATATGATTCCATTTAAATCCACTTGGATTATTTTTCCTGTGCTAAGAACGCTACCTTCATGCTGGTGATTGGATCATGATCTGGTGAAACATTATGTTTATTCCCAGTTCTTTCCATCTCGATTGTGGGGTACACATTGTATTGATTAATCTTACCTTAACTGTCACACAGTATTTGCTGAAACATGATGCATGAGTTTATGTGGATTAAGATACTGGCAATCATTGTTGAACTGAGTAGATCCTGACTTGATATGAAGTGTGATTAAGACAGTGTGCATTTATGATCCTATGTCAATTCAGTTTATCAACATGAGAAAAGGTTGGTTTTTCTGAAAAAGTATTATGTGTGTGTTTTTGTTTTAATATTTTGTTTTAAATATAATTTGTTTTTCTTTGTTGTTTGTTGTTTTTCTTATATTTGAAAGCATTAAAATTTTGGAACAGGTCTTAATGATATCAGGATCGGATAAAAATAAATAAATAAATAAAATTCAAATTCAAATTTTCACAAGAAAAAGTTTTTGTCCGAAATCTTTTGTCCAAAATTGTTTTCGATCGAAAAGTCGTATGCGAAAAGTCTTTTCATTCGAAATCTTAAAAGTTATATATATATATATATATATATATATATTTCGATCGAAATCATTTCACCACCTCTGTATGAGTTTTCGAGCCTGATTTTCGATTTTACCGAGTCGTGTTTTCATGCGAAATCTTCGAGCAAAGTTGAATGTGATTTCTGGTTAAAGTTTTCGACATCAAGGTATGTTTTTCTGGATCCTTAGAGTAAGATTAGATAGATCCATTTCCTTAGGTTTTAAATGTTTATGAATCGTCCGAAATCTTATATAAATTGTTTGAAAACTTGTATGAATTGATCGAAATCTGTCTCGGATGGAAATGAAGAGTCTCCAACTGATCTGCCCGAAGAGGTTTTCGATCGAAATTGTTTTCGATCAGGTTTTATGTGAGTTTTCGTCCAAAAACTTTTGAGTTGAAAATTTCTATAAAGAAACTGTTTTCGTTCGAAAAAGGATGTTTAACAGAAGTTTTCGAGCTGAAGTTTTCGATCGAAATAGCTTTCGAATAATAGTTTTCGTTCGAAATCTTTGGAGTTGGCAGATTTTGGCTTTTGACTGATTTATGTTACTTGTCTTGAACAGCTATGAATAGGTTAAAGTTTGACTCAAGGCACAACATCTGTGCGTGTTTGACAGCTAGCACAAGAAAATCAAGAGGATATGAGGAAATAGTTCGGTTTCTGAACAAATCAAGAATTCTAACTGTCATATCAACACAAGTTACTATTTATGAAAATCAAATTCGAGGATTCTAGAACAACGTTGAATATAAGCATGTAACAAGGAAATCTGGATAGAAAGTACAGTTGGTGGAAAGAAGATCAAGATTACTGAACAAATTATCAGAGAGGTTCTAAATTTCAGAGACAATGTCAGTTTTCCATACAGAATAAGTTACACACGTGTGATGCAGATAATCAGATAAATGGGTTATGAAGGAGATGATGATGATGATGAAGGTGGTGAAGGTGGTGAAGGAGGTGATAGGAATGTAGTGCAAAACAATCCTGAAAATGTTCAAGCTCCTATGATTATTCCTGGAGTTGTTACAGAAATTGTAGTTAGGAAAGAAACTGTTGATGAGCCAGTTAAAGAAACAAAGAAAGTTCAAGAAACTGAAAGTATTGAAACACCATAAATTCCAGCAACGGCAACTGAAAATCCAATCAAAATTTAAGCTACCGAAGTTGAAAAGGACGTGCCTTCTAGACCTCCTCCGTCTAAAGGTATCGTAATTAAAGAACCAGAACAAAAGAGATTGAAGACTATGGCACAAAGGTACTCAGGAAAAAGAAAGGGTAAACAAGTTCCAGATCCTATTAGACAAAAGGCTTCTAAAGATTACAAATTGATGGATGAAGAGTTTCTAAACTTTGCAACCCAAGAAACTACAAATATTATAAGTCAATTGAATACTCAAGTTTCAAATCTTCAAAGCAGAGAAGCTGCAAATGAAAGAGAAATTAGAGAGTTAAAGACAAGTGATTCCAAGAAGCAAAATCAGCTTGATGAGCAACAAGTACGGATAGATAATTTGCAAAGCATTGTGCAAGATCTTGTAAAATGTCTTGGAATGTCTATTTCAATACCGAATGTCACTAGTCAACCCATGCAAGAGAATAAAGAACAGCAAGGACCTTCAACGTTGAATCAATCACAACATACTGAATCTCCAATTAAAGGAGCTGATCTTTTTGGTTCACAAGATATGTTTGATGTTTATTCACTTATTAATTAACAAGGTGAGGTAATGGAGGTAGATGATGACGATAAGGAGAAGGACAAAGATGAAAACGAGGAAGATGAAGATGTTATTATCACAGATATCAAGAAAAATGATGATGATTCTTCTGATGATGATAATAGCAGTAGTGATGGTTCTGGAATTGGTGGAAGTGGAGCAAATAATGACGAGTCAAGTGATGACAAAGATTCTGATGTAATCTATGAGAAACATGAATATGAGGAAAAACAAACATATGTTGAATGTGACGGGAATGAAGTTGGAAGATTGGACAAAGTGGTTGACGAGAGAATTCCTTTTGATGAATTGTTTGAAGAAAGTGAAACAGATGAATCTCAAAAGGATTTTACCGAAAAGAAAGATTCTTATGATAAGAGCTCGTGGTGGAAAATTAATGAAAAACCGTCAACTGTTGAAAGAATTACACAAAGAATCAGGAATCCAAGAAAGGCATTGACTAGATTGATCTTGGGTTGGAAATTTGATAATGATAAGAAGATGTATGTGATCAAGAGGGTTGCTGGCGATATTCAATATTTTGATACATGTCATAAGTTACAAACACTACCAAGATGTGATATAAGAGATCTGAGTCGTTTGAAGATGATTAATGAATTAAACAATACTCGAGCTTCTGCTTTTGAGATACTTCTCAGGAATCAATGTAATCAAGATAGTTTTACATCTTTTCAGCCTCAAATTCCTATTCGAAGAACGATCAAGAAGAAATACAGAACAAATGAGAAGATCAAGTACAAATACATTGTTAAAATAGCTGATACTGTGACAGTTGTGTATATACCTGAAAGAAAAAGGAGCTTCATCAAGGATTTTGATAAGTGGTTCTATGATTCTTCATCACATGAAGCAGTTATTCAACAAAGGGGACTTCCTGAAGTCAGAATCTTTGATCCGATGGATTTATTCAGCTTTTCAGATGAAAATCTAAAGATTTTGTACTATAACACGATTCAGTGTGATATGAGCTTGATGATAAAGAACGAAGCAAAGTTGTTTATCTCTAAGAGCTGAAGCTAGACTGATCAATAAAAGGTTACAGGATCTGGATTCAAAGAAAGTGAAGCCTGAGAAGAAGCAGGATGCAGACAAGACATAGAACTTGGGATTCAATGGACTAGCGGGAGATTGTTGGAACCTAGTAGTCCATCGAATTCAAGTTTCTATTTTGATATATGCTCAAGTGTAAAGTTTTCGACCGAAAACTTTATCGATCAAAAAAGATTTCGATCGAAATCTTTTTCGGACAATTAGAGTTTTCGGACGAAATCTTGTTTCTATATATATGTCTTGTATTTGAAAGCTAGAAAAAAAAAAGAACTTGTATCTGATTTTGTATCTCTGTTGTTCATAGTATTGTACTACTGATTGGTACTGATTCTCTAAGTGAATACAAGATGATATTTGGTGATTATCTTAGTTTGATGGCGTATTATCTTAGATTCGTTGTTTGATTCATCGGTTTTCAATCTTAGAGTCTCTTGGATTGATTCCGTCTTTCTAGGAGATTGTTCGTTATTGTGTTGCTTGGAATATTACAGATCAAGGGGATTCACTACTATTTCAAATAACAATTGTGTAACAATACACATTAAGTTCAGAGGAACTCACCTGGGCAGTATTTCAGCTTATTGTATCGATAATATGTCAAATACATCGGACAGCACCTCGACTGCTAATATTTCTTAATTAAGATCTATAATATACTTAACATTATATAATTAAAGCTTAATGGTAAGTAACCAAAGTATCATAACCTTACTTCGGAACTATTTACGGCTATTTGAAGGCGTAACGCTAGAAATCGGACTTTCTAAAGTGAAGCGGGACTTGGAACCGGGATATCAGAGGTGAGTGTGTGTAAAAGTGGTGTTTTGGATGTGTGAAAAATACTGGATTCGGCCATCTATTTATAGGCCAAATATCACGTCATGACGGACCGTTATGTTGGGTGACGGTCCGTCATCGCTTCGCCATAACGGACTGTTATGGTTTGGTGACGGTCCGTCACCGACCTAGTGCGCATGAGTCATCTTACACGTGGCGGCCTCTGATCTCATCGCGATGTGACGGACCGTAACCCTTGGTGACGGTCCGTTACGCATCCAAATTAGGGCTGAGTCATCTGGACACGTGTCACCTCCTGCGCAACGCCTTGCTCAACCCGTAACGGACCGTTATGGTCTGTGTCGGTCTGTTACCGTCCAAAAATTCAAAATTTTCACTTTTGATCCTCTAACTTTGGACTAATTACATTTTAACCCATGGACTTTCATTTTCTAACATTTTTAGCTCTTAAATTCTTATAGGAAATACCAGGGTGTTACAATAAGTGAATAAATAAATAATGTCTTTTTGTTTGCAAATCTATACTATATAATAAATAAAGGTTTTTCATGTCACATGTCATCTCCACATTCATTCTCACCATTTTTTTCTCGTCTCTCTCTCTCTCTCTCTTATTAAATACACTTTTATCTTTTAATAATACTATATTTTTAAAGAAATAATAATCTTCATATTTTGTTCAACCCGTGTAAAACACGAGTTTTTAAAAAATATTTTTTTATTAGATAATATATAATATTATATTTATTTAACCCGTGTAATATACGGGATTTTAACCTAGTAATTGAATAGATAAATAAATAGATAGTAGTTAGTTGAATAAATAAATGAATAACTAATGGGTAAATAAATAAATTCTTTTATTTATTTAGTTTTATTTCTATTAAAAATAATAATTTAATTAATTAGTAATTAAGCCAACATTTATGGTAACAAAAAGTAACATTCAAAATCAATTAATAGTCAAATCATAATTAATTATTAATTATATGTATGATAGATGTTTTAAATGTTTCTATATAATCAAAATAAATTATATAAATAATGTATAAATCTTTGTAAGGTAAGGGTGTATAACATAACCACATATAATTATTATTATTATTATTATTATTATTTTTAAAACATATATAAAAAAATGTGGACATGTATGTTTCTAAAATCAATTAGGTTTTATGAATTTGTGAAATGAATTCATCCTAAAAACTTAAAAAAGTTTTAAATAACAATCTATGATACTCGATTGTTTCTAAAAATCAAATCCAATTGTTGACACCAATAATATATATAGTTTTCATACTAAAAAATCATACGGTTTCCCTGAGAATTGAAACAATCCAAATTGTTTAAATTCTAAAATATTAAGTGTTCTTAAGACAACATATAATCAAGACTCATATATATATTTCTAATATCCAAAATATAATGTAAAAAATTTCTCTTTAGAAAATAATCAAACGTAACTTTTATGATAAAATTGATATGAGGGTTCTCAAGACACACTTACTAAAGTAATTCATAGATGGTTTCAACAACCATTCAACAACAAAATTAAAATTAATAGAATTGTCTCTAGATAAATGAAATTATAAAATAGGTTTAACCATTACACCAATAATATACCTTTATGTTTATAATAAAAATGAAGGTTTCTTTTGTAAAAAGAAGGTTTTTTTTTACTTGTAATGATTATGTTTGGATATAAGATTACAATAGAATCATATGATAGTGAAGTGTTTCTAAATGAGAACAAAAAAATATATAAAAACTACCTCCTCGAGGTTTAAGATGATGATTGAAGAATGCTTGTTATCACCAATCCTTGCCTTAGAATCATCAGGAGAAGGGTTTGATTTTGAGAGGAGTTAGACAAAATGATCTAGAGGTGATGGGGATGGTGTGGTGTATGGTGGCGTCGCAAGAGGGAGAGGGTGGAGGGTTTGAGATTTGTTTTGTGTCTTTGATTTTTACAAAAGATGTTTTCTATTTTGTGTAAATGGAATGGTTAATGAGGATTAATGGTCATTAACACTAATGAATTCAAATTTTGAATGGGTAATTAGTGGGGAGGGGGTTTCGAAAATAATAAGAGAGAGGGAGAGAGATTCTTGCAACTTTTATAAACTTTTTAAATAAATCTCATACCTTTCATTCTTTTTATAAAAAACTTTTATATAATTGTCAACATTTAGTTTTTACAAAATATTCATGCTTTTGTTTATTAAATAATTTATGTAACTTAAGATGAAACAATAATTTTTTGCAAGTTTTATGTTTCAAGGTGTATATCGCCTGTAATACCGGACTGCATTTCAGACAAAACGTTTCCGAAAAATTCCAGAAAATTAAATATCGATATGAAATAATAAGTCGCAGTATTACGTATAAAATTCAAGCTCCAAATATATGACGGAGTATTAGTTTAGAAATTCACCACGCGTGTGATCCGATAATTCACTAAAATAAAAATTTGAGATTAAAATCATGATAATTTTAATTAGTTAATGCATGAGTTAAGAAAGGTTTATAAAAATATAGTGAATAGTTATATGTATCACAAGTTTGATATATTTATGGAATATAAATATGAAATTTGATAGAGTTTTAAATCCATAGAAAATATAAGTCATTTGATATAAAAATGTTTAGTGGAAGCAAACAATTGTTTAAATAATATTTTAAAATGATGATGTATAAATATGATGTGTTGAAATTTGAACTTGCTCATGGATTACATGGGCTTGTACGATGAATACAATGATATGGAAAAACACAAATGTTACAGCATCATAACTGCTCATAAATGCTCCGAACAAGGCAATATGATCCTTTGGAATTTGACCAGTTGATTTACCCTTTTCATCAGCAGAACTCTTAGAAGCACAACAACCCTTTTCCTTCTCAGCCTTTGACTCACTGTTGCTTCCTTCTCCATTGCCTGAAAACAAAGCTGAACTAGTGTTATGAGACTTGTCTGGGTTATTTAGCTCCCTCTTCTTTTCATCCAGTTCATAAGACTCCAATAAACAAATTATATCATCAAGAGTCTTGCTCTTCAAGTCTGGAGTAGTGTTCTTTATCAGCATACATGGAATACTCCAAGAGTCAGGTAATGAATCAAGCAACTTCTTACACAAATCATATTCTTCGAACTTCACTCTCATCTTTCTCAATCTGTTGATCATGGTGGTAAATCGTGTGACTTGCTCACTCAGGGTTTCATTTTTCTTGTAATTGAACATATTATACTGCTTTAGTAATAAATATGTGCGACTCTCTTGCAATGTTGCATTTCATTCAAATCTCAAACATAGTGCATTCCACAATCCTTGAGCTGTCTCATGCTGCTCAAAATAGTCGGAAGAGCTAGAATTATTGACCCCAACGCTCGATTGTCCCTCTCAATCAGTTTCTTATCTTCCTCAAAATACAAGTCTCGATCAGCAATTGGAACTAACCCATCAGCATTTGCAGTCTTTGGTATATGAGGACCTTTGACTATAGATTCCCACAAAGTATGCTCAGTAAATTTAAAGTAAGCTTTCATCATGGTTTTCTAGTTTGAAAACTTTGAAATAGATTTCAGTATTGGTGGCGACTTTCCCACTACACGCACAGTCTCGTATACCTTCCCAGCCATTGTACAAACATTATTGAACACAAGTCAAAATTCTAAAAATTTCCAAGTAAAGAATTTTCGATCGAAAACTTCTTCGACCGGAAACTATTTCGGACAGGACTTTTCGGTCGAAAAGTCAAGATTTTGAACACTGAAGATTTCGGATACTGGTGAGATTTCGGACAACCCTTTTCGGTCGAAAACTACCGACCAAAAAGACTTTTCGATCGAAAAGAGATTTTGACGCTTTCAACAAGACTTTTCGATCCCTTCTTCTCGAGAACACCAAAAATCAACCAGCAATAATCTGGATGTAAAATCAGACGTTTAAATTGATGGCAAACAAATCGATTGCAAACTTCATCTCCATTAATTTTGACTCGGAAAGATCAAAAATGGCGTGTAATAACACTCTGATTCGATTTCAGTTGTTGAATAAACGCTTGAATATCACGAGCTACAACCAACGGCTCTGATACCACTTGTGAATCCCTCTAATCCAGTGATAAACAAGCCTCTAATCAGCAGCAACACTTCTGGATAGGCGGAATCAATCCAGAATCCAATAATAACCGAGCAAATCGAATCAAACAAGAACAAGAATGAAAACCGCCATACAAACGAGATATAACATCAAACGAGCTTCTTCCATTGATAAATTGATGTAACTACAATTGGCTAACACTGAGATAACAAGAGATTACAGGATAATCAGATCTAAGCACAAAGACAACAATGAGTAATCTCTTCTTTCAAAATGTTCAAACATACAACTATATATAGTAAAAAGATTTCGATCAAAATCTTCGTCCGAAAACGTTTTCGACCGAAAACGTTTTCAACCGAAATACATTTCGACCGGAAACTTTGAACTTGTACAATGAAAGACTTCAACTTGATTTCTATGGACTACTAGATTCCAACAGTTAGGGTAGGTTAAGTCGGTGTCTAGAGGTTGGTTGAAATAACCAGTGTTTGGTTATTATGTGTGGTAAATGTTGAGTTATCAGAGTGGTAAGCTCGATCCATGTCGGAGAGACTTACCAAGTTAAAATGGCGGGTTAAGTCTGGGGTGGTGAATCCTTTGGGTATATCATAAGATAACAGGGGTTATCTATATGATGATAATTTATAAAACTATTTTATAAAGACCAGAGGGTCTTGAGCGGAGATAAATATTAATTGAGATGAGTTGGCTTTTGTTTAAATTAAACCACTAGAACTCACTCAGTCTAGCTGGCTTTGTGTGTACGTTAGATTGTGTTGCAGGTGAGCTTTAGGGTCGGCGTATCTTGGCTTGGGAGCGGTGCTACTCGGATTGGTGTGCATGCATTCGTGAGTTAAATGTAATGACGATAATGATATTAAATAGTAATTATTGTTTTTTAGAAAGACTTTCGCTTTAGTTTGATTAATAACACGAGTATTTTAAAGAGAATGAGCAGTTATGATAACCAACTGTAGGGTGCCTGGTTTAGGGCCTTACAGTTGTAATGTTTCAGCAATAAATCTGTTCGACTTTCTTGTAGAGTAACATTTCCTTCAAATCTCAAACATAAAACATTCCAAAGCCCTTGAGTTGTTTCATGGTGTTCGAAGTTCAGGTAAAGTTCTGTAGGAAGAGCCAGTATAATTGATCCCAAAGCTCTGGTATCCCTTTCAATCAATTCCTATCTTTTTCTGAATATTGATCTGGGTCTGCAATTGGAACAATATCATCAGCATTGGCCATCTTAGGAATATGAGGATCCTTCACAATAGAATCCCACATAATATGCTCGGTGAATAGAAAGTATTCCTTCATTTGAATTTTCCAATTTGAAAACTCAGAAATGGATTTAAGCATAGGTGGTGACTTTCCCAGAAGTCTCTCAGGCTCATAAACTTTACCTGCCATCTCAAAACACACGGTTAAACAAATTCAAATTTTTGAAAATTTCTCAAACACAAAAGATTTCGGACGAAATCTTTTTCGATCGAAAACTTTTTCGATCGAAAACTTTTTCGGACGAAATCTTTTTCGATCGAAATCTTTTTCGGATGAAAACTTTTTTGAACGAAAACAAATTCAGACAGGATTTTTCGATCGAAAACAGGAGATTTCTGACAGCGGATTTCGGACAGAGTTTTCGAACAAAAACAGTGATCGAAAATGATTTCGGACAAACTGGAGATTTCGGACCCTTCAAGAGACTTTTCGGACGAGGCTTCCCAAGAACACCAAATCCGACCTGCAACTTTTCGAATGTAAAATCAAGCCTCCAAACTAATCCTAAACTTCATCTCCATCAAAATCTATGCAGAAAACTCAAAAATGGCGATGAATTACACTCTGAAACGATCTCTAAATGATGAAAAATAGCTTGAATACCAAGAGCTTCAACCGAAAGCTCTGATACCACTTGTGAACACCTATGATTGACTTAAATCAAGCTCCTAAGTCAGCAAATCAGGTCTGGAAAGGCGGAAAACAATCCAAACCGATATAGAGATCAAATCAACGGATCAAACCATGAAAACCGAATAAAACGCCATTAGAATAAGATGAATTGAACCACAAACGTTTCTTCTATTGATCTTCTGCTGATTACAAAGATAACCACATGCTATTACACCACTAATCAGACTAATCACAATATGCACACAAATGATTACAATAGCAAAAGCTAATTACAAGTTCAAACATACAACTTATATATAAGGTAAAGTTTTCGTCCGAAAACGTTTTCGACCGAAAATGTTTTTGACCGAAAACTATTGCCTTGTACAAAATGAACTTGAACAATTTTGTTTCGATGGACTACTACGTTCCAACAGTGCTTGTGAGCTGTCAAGTGAGGGGGGGTTGCCGGAGATGGTGGGTAGCAATGGCTTCATTGGTGGAAGGAGATGGTGGGTGGCGATGGTGGTGGTGCCGGTGGAGTGGCCGACATGAATGGGATAGAGGGTTTGGAAGAAGATGGAGGGTGGGGTGGATTGGGTAGGTTAGGAGATGAAGTGGTCCCACAAGTTTTTTTATTATTTTATCTTTTAATTTAAGGTAAAATAAGCCATTTATCCCGAAAACCTAACGTCCATCTAAGTCAGGGACAGTTGGTGTTACGTTTTGGCAAACCTATGGACTCTCAATCTAGTTTTTCTAACTTGGGGACCATACTTGCAATTTATGCAAACCATAGGGACCATCCGTGTAATTAACTCTTAAATTTAAGAATAACTAGAAATTAAGCCCGCACGATGCGATGAGTTTACGAACTGTATTCCCATGCAATGTGGCGCGTTTGCGAACTTCGTTACTCATGTTGCGGCGGTGACACAAACTTAGGTAGGTACATAAAAGAAATGTATGGATTTGTGGCCAATCGGTTCTGGAGATCGAAACATAGATAGAAAACCATTATATAACGGTACCATGTTCTTCGATCGGTATCAGTTTCATTATTCACGGTAACATCACATTACCGTCAGTCAATATATCCTACAATACCCATAAAATACCTTATACAACCCGTTTTTAACGTAATTTTATTCCAAACCGATCCAGTCTACATTTTTATGTATATTTTATTCAAAAACCGAGTCGAGTAATGTATGATGTATTTTTATGTAAGGTCCTTGAATCACCACAGATCTATACGAATGCTTATCAATTGAATACATAGTGCGGAATCCTACTTATCAATCGTGAACACAAGATGAACCCAGAGAGTAAATACAAATCACGTCTATATTCCACTGAGTAATAGTTCCAGATTACAAACTTGACAAATGACCAAAAGCTAACAAATCAGAACTAACATCAACTATATGTAGACCACCACATCAGACATAGCGCACTTATCATTTGCACTATAAACAACTCTAGCGCAGATAACACGCTAGACTTAACACTGGCGTACTTCACAACTACGCTAGAACAATCTCTAGCGCAGTTGTTAAGTGCGCTAGGCACAAAACAAATGCGATATAACAATATTACAAAGTTAATCCTACAAAGCTATTACATGACCAATACAGACTCATACTGACTGTCACAAAACATGGTCCAACAGACTCCCCATTGACATCATCTCTTAGGTCTTCTTGGTCATCATTTCCATTAGCTCGGCAAAAGACTTCCAGCATGAATCACATGCTTCACACATACTTTGACGATCTTCTCGAACTGCTCAGCCATGTGCTTTCCCCAAGCATCACAATACATCAAAGTTTTGTCATGTAGGATCAACAAATCTTGTTCAGAAAAATTAATCAGAGTCATTGGATCATAGACTCTGATCAACTCTTTGTCATCAACATTAATCTCACCTTCTTCACCGATCACCAACTCATCAACATCCTTCTCAATCATCACAGCATCTCCAGTACACCAATCAACAAACCAATACTTCAGATTCCCAAAAAAGTCTTGAGGAATCTTCTTTATTGGGATCTTCTTTACACAGTCAATATGCTTTTACGCAAACTTCTTTTGATACTTCTTGGTAACCGGATCATACTTGGTCTTGTCCAACACTCTTCGACCTTATTGAGGCTTGAAATACTTAAATCTTTTCCTGTTAACTTCCTGCTTCATCACCGACCACAAGTCTTCATCAACCCCATGAGAACCCCTAATGATAAGTTGCCTCTGAGCCAAACTGCATAACTCAACATCCGGTAATGAGCTGAAAGAACTGGCATTAGGCTTCAGATATTGAATGCCATCAAGTCTTTCTAAAGCAAATAATTTCAACTCAAGATCAAACATCACTGATAAAATCATTCCAACGACCTCCTTCTTCTCAACGTATTTATTTTTAAGTACCAGAGATGGCGATGGAAATGGAAGTTTCTTAAACCATGACTTCTTCCATTCCAGCCACTCCTCTTTCGTTTTACCATCTATGTAGATCACACGTTCATAACTGGTTATATTCTTTAAAAGTACTTCATCTTTCATTTAAGTAAACAGCGGAAGTCTTTCTTAAAATAATGTTATCTTTAAAGTCGTTAATTTTCATAACGTTACCTGACGAATGCATGCGCACCAACCCGAGTAGCCCCGCTTCCAAGCCAAGATACCTCGTCTAGCAAACTAATCTGCAAAACAATCTAACGTACACACAAAGTCAGCTACCACTACAAAAAAAGTGACCATTATGGACTAAAGTCTCAGGGACTGATTTATCAGTCTCAAATAAGTAGTATCTGGGACTGATTTATCATTTGCTGGTGGTACTTGAGACTAATTTTTTCGCAACATATTTTACAACTAATAATCTGTCGCTAATATTTAGGCCTCTTATTTGAGACTAAATTTCAGTCGCAAATATGTGTGTGTCGTAAAGTTTTTTGGAGGGAAACTTATTGGCTACTGAATTTCAGTCCCAAGTATATTCCCTGTATAATTAATAATGGCGCAAATATGTTAGAGACTAATCTTCAGTCTCTAATATAGAGGGAATGTATTAGGAACTGAATATCATTCCTTAATATTTTCTATACGGACCGAATTAGGTACTGATAATCAGTGACTAATTTTCAGTCTCCAATTATGTTACGCAAATTCTACCATTTGATAGGAGGTATCGGTGGCTAAAGTTAGTGTCAAAGATCTTTTTTCATAATTTTATTTGGAACTGATATTTAGTCTCCGATGTGTTATACAGACGAAAGAACTAGAGACTGATATTCAGTCTTCAATATTTGAAATATGTTCACCAATTTTAAGAAAATATATTATAGAGTCAAAATCAGTCCTTATATCAAATGGTAGAATGTTTACCCATCAAATAGTAGAATGTTTACCTATCAAACAAACACTCTTTGCTTATGTTTTTAATAACTTATTGTTGGAACAATCTGATTATTGCAATAAAATTGAAAATTCAATGAATGAGTCAACGGGTCAAAGTAATTATAATTCAAGTAACCTGCTTACGGATCAACAAGTCAGATTAATACAATAAAATTGTAGTTCAATGAATGGGTAAACGGGTAAAAGTTATTTTAATTCATGAAACCTGGTGATGGGTCAAAGGGTTAGACTAATGCAATAAAATTGGAAGTTTATTGAATGGGTCAATGTAATTATAATTCGTGAAACCTGCTTACGGTTTAACGGGTCAAGGTATGGCGCCAAAGCCTCAAGATTTATGACCTACTCATGGCAACCATACATTTCATTTATCATTTAGATAATCAACTAATTCACACCTTAGCCAAAAACAAATTTTAGCCAAGTTAAAACACACAGTAATGTATAATAATGAATAATGACTGACTCGGTGAACTCATGGCACCCTATTTCTATTATGTTTTCAACAACTTCAAAAATGAATTAAATAGCATATCTAGAGATCAAACCCATATCAAATCGGTGTAACTTAATTTTCAAATGTATATCTAGAGATGTATATCTAAATTTGGGTATTTAATTACCTAACTCAGTGTAACTTAATTTTCAAATGCATATCTAGAGATCAAACCCATATCAAATCAAGAACACAACTTCAAAAGAAATTAAATAACAAATCGAAAACCCGCAAATCTTTTTTCATCAGCGAGACAAATATGCATACGAAAGTACCTGATCGTATATGTTCTATGTGTTGAAACTGACTGAAGTTGTGAAGACGACCCGTTCTCCTGGCCATGCCCATTCTAACCCGCGACTTCTTTTTCTCCACCCAGTATAGGTCGATGTGTCGGGTTTGCAGGTTCATGTGTCTAACATGATATTCGGGTCCGGGATCATGTCATGTTAAACCGGCTAACCAACGTACACGACCCATTTAAATTTAAGTTTCTTATTAATTTTGTTAAAAATTATGAGTTTTAATTTGTTATTTAAGTTTGCTTTTTTTTTATCCTTGATTTCTTTTAGTTATTAATATTTCTTTGGATTTATATATTTTTTAATTTATAACTGATTATAAAGTTCATTTTTTTTGTCGGAACCATTTTGACCCGAACAAAATTGATATTTTTCTAAATGACTTGTTTCTACGACCCGACCCATCCATCCTGCCGGGCTTACTCACTATACTCAAGTACATTATGCCACCCGAACTGAATTGATGTTTTATAAATGACCCGTATTGATACCCACACGTTATGACCCGTTTTTTATCTGGTTTTTGTGTTTTTTTTGCTGTTTTTTTAATCTTTTTTTTTCTGTTTGATTTTTTATTTTATTTTTTGCTGTTTTTTCTGTCTGTTTTTTCTTATTTATTTTCCTGTTCTTTTATGTATTAATATGCGGGTCAACCTAACCCGAACCCATTTGACCCGTTACCATTTTCACCCAAACCCATGTTGACCAGAACCCGTTACCATTTGCATTTTGTGATGTTTTTTCTCTCTTTTTTTTTCTCTTTTTTTGCTGTTTTTTTTCTGTTTTAGTTTGCTGTTTTTTTCTGTTATTTTATGTTGTTTTTTCTGTTTTATATTTTGACCATCGACGACAGTAATTTTGGTTTTGACAATATGAAGTTGTTATGGTTTGAGTTGGTCTAATGACCCATTTAAGTGTGCTTTTGGTTCTTGAACTATATTAAAGTGTGATTATGGTGTATTTTGGTCTATTGACCCATTAAAATGAGTTTTGGTTATTTGACCCATCAAGATATATTTTTGGTTTATTAGCCTGCTAATGGGTCAACAGGTCATATTAATGCAATAAACTGGCAGTTCAATGAAGTCAACAATTTAAAGTAATTTTAGTTCATGAAACCAATGAATGGGTCAACGGGTCAGATTAATCCAATAAGACAGGCACGGGTCAAAGTAATTTTAGTGCATAAAACCTGATAATGGATCACCAGGTCATATTAGCGCAATAAATAGGCAGTTTAATGAATGGGTCAACGATTCAAAGTAATTTTAGTGCATGAAACTAATGAATGGGTCAACGGGTCAGATTAATCCAATAGTACATGCACGGGTCAAAGTAATTTTAGTGCATAAAACCTGATAGTGGGTCACCAGGTCATATTAACACAATAAATGGGCAGTTTAACGAGAATGGGTCAACGGGTCAAAGTAATTTTAGTGCATGAAACTAATGAATGGGTCAACGGGTCAAATTAATCCAAAAAGACTGGCACGGGTCAAAGTAGTTTCAGTGCATAAAACCTGATAATGGGTCACCAGGTCATATTAGTGCAATAAATGGGTCGTTTAATGAATGGGTCAACGTGTCAAAGTAATTTTAGTGCATGAAACTACTGAATGGGTTAACGGGCCAAATTAATCATGTTAGACTTGTCACTTAGGGTCCATGATGGTCAATTAGGGTCTGTGATAGTCATTTAAGGTAATTGATGGTTAAATATAGCCAATGATAGTCGGTTAGAGCCACTGATTGTTAATTAGGGTCATATTATGTGACATCTCTAAAAATCGTAACGATTCTAGTTTCGTGTAATTTCACTTCGATTTAATGACAAGTCTCGAATTGCCTCATTTTAATTAGTATAACAATTAAATTACATTAGTGTTATTAATTAAATGGAAATAATTAACTTGATAGTTGTAAAAAAATTTAAAAGTTATAAAAACTTAAATGTTTAATTGAATTTAAAGGTTTAGTATCAAAAAGAAATTATTATTTTTTTTATAAAAAGACTTTGAACCTCCTTTTTATGTTTGAACCCTGAAGTAACCAAAACCAATACCAATTTTGACTTTCTAAAATTCAAACCTTCAAATCCCACAAAATCTGGAACTTTAAAAACCCTCTAAACTCGTTTCTAATCATTATCCATCGAGTGGAACAAGTAATTCGTGCAAAAACGTTATCAATTTCAAACATTTGAAAATCCCAATTTGAAAACCCGTCTATGATAATTCAAGCTTCAAAGTTCCTTAATTCTCGTTCTAAATCCAACTGAATTCGCGTCTACGATGGAGCTAAGCCCCCTATAAATACCCACGTCGATTCCTAAACGGAACTACCACAAAAAAAAATTACGTTTTTTTCTTCTGCTCCTGTTCCGGCGACGCAAGCACCCTCCCGACGCAAATCGTTCACGAAATTGGTTCTAATCTGAGTGGTTTTCGATTCCAGGTATCATCCACCCTCCATCGCATTGTCCTTTGAATTATAGCTGGTTCAAAATCGAATTTTAGGGTTACGCATGAACTAAGCTTCTGTTTGGGAAGGAAGATGGTGAACTGAGACTTTTGATTAATAAGTTGATTCTGTAGTATTCAACAAACGACCACCTTATCCTAGTGGTTAAAACTCGAAAGCTACAATACATAGGTCATAGGTTCGAAACCCAGTGACTGTTTTCTTTTTTCTTTATTTTATATTTTACTATTTTACTGCGCACACACATATATCCATAAATACATATATTATTATGTTTTTGAGGAAATAAATGTGATTAACAAATTCTTTTTTTTAGAATTTCCAATTTACTAAGATGTTACATATATTGTTTTATTTTAGTAAAAATAAATTATGTTTCATTTAAATACCATAAGGGAATTATGTAATATTTTCGTGAGGAATCATGTATTCATTTAAAAATTTAAAGTTATGTTTTATTTAAAACTAATAACGTTAGTTAAATGGGAAACTATATATATATTTAAGTATTGTTTATAAAAGATTTCGCGAGAAACCGTTTAAAGTTATGTTTTTATTTAAAACTAATAACGTTATTTAAACTAGAAACTATTTATATATTACTAAACATTATTTAAAGATTTCGTTTTCTTCTTTAAAACACAAGAATTATAAAATATATTTTATAAATCCTTAGAACTTGTTAAAACGCTTTACTTTTAAAACTATATATTTCTTAATTCTTTCTTACTTTTAGAATTATATTTTTATTATAACTCTTTAATTCCTAATAAAACCCTCTAATATTTAACTCATCTATTTTCAATTCTTATTAAATGCACAATTGCACTTTAGCCCCTATACTTCCTAAACTTACCAGACGTGTCCTAAACTCGGTTAAACTATACGAATTGAGTAACTTTCAAACTGGTATGTAGTTATCTGGCAAACAGTAAGTTTCTGGCTAGGAAAGACGGGATTCTAATCTGGGCAACTCTTTCCTTGGAACTTTGCTGTTGGAGGTACTACTCTGGTACGATAACCACTCTAGTATACGACAACCACTTTCCTATATTTACAAAACAACCCCTCATCTTTCCACAATTTTGTAAACTAACTCACACTCGAACTTATTTAGGGAATTCTTAAGGCATCTCTTAAACCAAGTTACTTCAGCAATCAATATCAATCCCACATGCTGCAAGGTGAGTTCATAGCCCCTCTTTTATTTCTACTTTGGGGTGGAAAACATGCTCATATATCAAAACAGAAATCATGGTCTAGAGTCTAAACTATTCTTTTGCATTTAATAACAAACTTTCTAATTCTAGTAAAACTAAACTGGTTTATACATGTTGCTATACTATGGCACTTTTCATTACAAACTCTCTCTTATTTCTAAAACCTACACAACCATTAACTTCGGGGAAGCCACAGGAGTACGTAAATAGATCTATTGGCCTGACTAGCCCATTCAGTTCTCGGGTTGATGCATGCCAATCAGCGTCCTTCAAGTTGTGGATTCTGATCAACTTGGAAGGAGTTGGGTGTTCAGAAACTGCATTCTTGACACTTACACTTAGTCTAACACCCTGACAAGGTGTTGGACGGGAGAGCTATCGATCACTAGGGTTGGTTGTGGACTCATGTATAAAAGTTTAATTACTTGGAATTGTGAAACTTGTTTATGACTTGCATCTTGTTATCTATTACTATGTATCTATCTAAACTTATGTTCTCACCAACTTTTGAGTTGACATATTTTAGCATGTTTTTCAGGTGAAGCTAACTAGAATGTTGACAAGCTCATGATAGGATCAAGGACTATGCTTTAGTCGACTTAGCTAAAATTAACAAAAAGAAGAATTATTTGTTTTGTTTGTTTTATTTGGTTTATTTGTTCTGAAATACTGATGTAATAACTATTTGGTTTAATAGTAAATTTATTTTGATCATGTGTAATGATTCAATTTCGTCGCCCCCTCGTGTTTCCGCCTTGGCGGGGTGTGACAGATTGGTATCAGAGTCTTGGTTATAGAGAATTAGGCTACTTTAGATTAGACCTAGACTATAACCTTAGGAGTCCCTTTATTAGGAAACTATGTGCTCTATTTGTGTAACTGTTTCTCTGACCATTATGTGCCTTCTTATTCCTCTTTCTCAAAAACAACACAAACCTTCACATAAAACCAGACGACCCAGAATTACAGTTGGTCGCGGAGAGCCTTTATTAACCGAAGAACGTTGTCATGGTACGACCATCTAACCTTACACCATCGAGAGAGTAGCAGTGCAGAAAACAGAGTTGGACCCGACCCATTTGCAGCCGATCCACTTTTGAAGATATGACGACTAAGAAACGGTGCCGAGACGATTCCAAAATCACTTTCATCAGAACCAATGGCCCTATTGATAGTTATTAGGAACATGTGTAATCTGGAAGAGTGGATGCCTGTACACTAAAGATTCTGTCTAGGAAAGATGTGGTGTATAAATCCCTCCTGGACCCGTCATATCTTCCTGGGAATCTTTGATGTGAGTATTGCTTATATGCTAAAACACATCTTTCTAGCATCTATCATACGGACCTGGAGTTTTGATTAGTCATTTTTCCTATTTAAGTTCAAGTTCTAGAAATTATGTATCTATCTTTCCTCATTGAAATTTGAAATTATTTAATTATGAATGAAATTCTATCTTTGGTTGCCTTACAATTCTATCAATCATTTAATCTCGTCATATCAAATCTTGCCATTCATTTTGATCTTGCTAAAATGCCTCCTCGACGTGATACCACCCAGGTCAATGAAATTGCTACCATCATCACCAACCAACTTGCCAATGTCTTACCCGGTATGGTCACTCAAGTGAGTGAAGCACTCCGCAATGTTGGGACTGTAGGTGGCAACATTAACAATGCCTCTTACAAGACTTTTCTGGCATGCAAACCTGTTGAGTTCTTTGGTAGTGAAGGTGCCACTGGTCTGCTACAGTGGTTCGAAAAGATGGAGTCCACCTTGAAC
The DNA here is from genome assembly GCA_023525975.1 of Smallanthus sonchifolius. Taxonomy (NCBI): domain Eukaryota; kingdom Viridiplantae; phylum Streptophyta; class Magnoliopsida; order Asterales; family Asteraceae; genus Smallanthus; species Smallanthus sonchifolius. Next base: position 52,233,602 of record CM042033.1, on the reverse strand, counting down.
ATGTGTGACTGCCCTGAGAACCTGAAAGTCAAGTATGCTTCTAGTGCTTTCCAAAAGAGAGCTCTTACTTGCTGGAATGCCCAAGTGAGAACCAGAGGAAGTGAGCCTGCTCTGGCTATGCCCTGGAATGATTTCAAAGAGATGCTAATCACTGAGTTCTGCCCAAAGAACGAACTCTAGAAACTAGAAATCAAATTTTGGAACCATGCTATGGATGGAGGTGAGCATATGGAATACACTACCCAGTTCCATGAGCTTTGCACCCTTGTTCCACACATGGTGACACCTCTTAGCCGGATGATTGACCGCTACATTGGAGGGTTAGTCCCTCAAGTCAGAGGCCACACTATGTCAGCTTCTCCCACTACTCTTGAAGCTGCAATCATTCTGCCTGCCTCTTTGACCAATGATTTGGTCAAGACAAGATTATTGATAAGGAAAGGATCAAAGAAACCTGAGGAAGACTACAGTCAGAGGCCTGCCAAGAAACAAAAGACAGTTGAGAACTTCGTAATGGCTACACATGTTAACCAAGTGGCCCCTGCTAAGAAGGGATATACCGGATCACAGCCCAAGTTCCCTAGATGCCCATTTCACCACCATGGTGAATGTTGCAAGTGCAACAACTGTGGCAAACTTGGCCACACAAACCGGTACTGCAAGGAACCTCCTGCCACAACTACCACCAACGATGTTGTTGTAGCAACTACAGCCTCTGGGAACAATACTGTTAGGGCTTGCTATGAGTTTGGTGGTCTAGATCACTTCAGGAAACGTTGTCCAAGACTGAACCGTGACAACAACACTCCAACTGCTAATGGACGAGCTTTTATCATTGGAGCAACTGAAGCCCATCAAGATCTAGCTATCCAGGATAACACAGACTTCACTAGTTATTTATTTGGGATGAAATCCACTTAACTAGGGGAGGCTGTGGCTACGCTAATCTTCTATTTATTCATGTTTATTACTTTTGGGTTATCTTGAATTCTATGTCTACTTGTTTGGTTTCTATCTTGTAACCTAGATTGGGAATTTCATTGTTTGAATCTTAATTGTTTTAATGTTTACTTGAATCTCAAACTAACATGTTCTATTAATTTCGATTGCATTTCAACGTATATGATATATCAGTTTCTATTGCGTGTCTATGACTATTCTTTGACATCAACAACTTTCGCTTACATAACTATTATCACTTCATAGATGCATAATGGAAAAACATAGCACATCCGTGTAAGGTAAATTGACGATTGCGGTCCGGAACGTAATCGTGAATTTACAGGTGCATTGGTGTGTGTTGAAATTCTGTTATGTAGCTAGTACCCCACAACCTTGACAAATTCTAAACTCAACTTATACTACTCAACATTTGCCTAGTCAGTGATTAGTTTTGGTCAGTGACGGGTATGCTTTCGAAGTGCCGGAGGTGTGGTGGGTTAGCTGCGGTACACCCTATATATAAACACTAATTTTGCATTGGAAGTGTAGGATCGTAAGATTACAAGGTGATTCTATTCTAGTTGATATTGGCGGAAACAATAACAACCAACAAAGTAAACAAGTAAACAGCAAGAATACTGATAAATGCACTGTTGTATTAAACTTCTGAGATTACAAGTTTACAAGTAAAATACTATCAAGAAGCACTATGAAAGCACAAAAGCACTATTAAGTATAAGCACAAGCACGCACACTTACAATGAAGTGTTTACACAGTATTTATAGTAACTTAGAATCAAGACAGACCCTTGATTCTAAGGATCAGATCTAACACAAGCCGTTGATCTTGTTTATTAATCTAAATTACACGCAAAGGCTAATCTAGATAACTTTACTGAAACGTCTTCTTAGGCATCATTGTTTGCATGCTTGGAGACGCGCGTTATTGTCCTTTATTGGTTGCGCCATTGAGGTTCCTTCTGCTTGGAGTGTGGCAGTTGCTTTTGCAGAAAGGTGTCAGAGGCGCTTCACATGGATAGTCAGCTGCAACGTTTGGTCTCCAGAGAATAAAGCTATCAGCAGCAACTTGTGTTGAACTCTGCTGATAAACCTATCAGCAGCAACCAGTGTTGAATGTTGCTGATAAGCCTATCAGCAGCAACTTGTGATGAATGCTGCTGATAAGCCTATCAGCAGCAACTTGTGATGAATGCTGCTGATAAGCCTATCAGCAGCAACAAGTGTTGAATGCTGCTGATAAGCCTATCAGCAGCATTTGTACTTAGAATAATTAGGTAGCAATCAGTCTTTGGTTCTACAAACTCCCCCTAGACTGATGCAACCAAAATTCTTCTAATCACTTTGCTGCTGAAGCTTTTGCATGTGGCTGACTATCTTTTCAACCTCATAGCCTCTTGGATCCTTGCTGGGATTGTTCAGTGGAAGTTCAGACAGAGTCTTGATGTCTTTGTGTGGCATTTTGTAGATTGCTTTGCTTGAACATCTCATCTGCTGCTTCTTTACATCAATCAGAGTGAACTCATCCAGATCAGCATTGTAGGACCAAGATACAAATGGAGAGTGGGACTTGAGTGGTTTGATATTCATGACCACATCTTTGCTAGGGTTGAAGTAGTGTCTGATTGCTAGCATAAGATGTTTCCCACTCTCATTTGCAGGCTCATGAGCTTCACCCAGCTCCAAAATTCTTCTTAGGTCTGAATCTGGTAGTTGCAGAACTTCATCAACAGACCTGTATGTAGATCTTCTTCTTTCAGTTCTCCCCCTGAAGATCTCAAACCTTTGATCCTGTGGATTGTAGACCCATTCAACTATGTTTCTTGAGTCTTCAGGTTCAGATGGGGATTTGGATTTCTTCAAGGGAGGCTGTTGATGAGAGGGAGCTGGGTGGGATGATTTGGACTTGTTGGGTGGAAGAGTGGAAGGTTTGGGGAGGAGTGTGGAAGGATGATGGACTGATGAAGAGGTAGGTGAGGGAGAAGTCTTGGGTTTCTTTGTCTTTGGTTTTTCTTCTTCTTTGATAAGTACCCTTTTCTTGGAGCCCTTCTTCCCTAGTCTTTCTTCCTCATCCTTTTTAACTTTGAAATAGAGGGCTTGCAGGTTCATGAAATTCATGGGACCTAGCCTCTTTCCACTGTCTCCTCTAGCCTTAAGGAAGTCAATCATGACCTTCCTTTCTTCATGGGTCCTTTTATTAAAGGCAATGGTCTTCTTGGACTGTAGCTTGGCTTTCTCTTCTTCTTCAGCCTTTTTCTTTCTAGCCAATTGACCCTGCTGACCCATGAAGGCTCTGTAAATCTCTTTGGTTGAAAGTTTCTCAAGGTAGTCTGCATCCTCACCTTGAGAGACTAGAGTCTTTACCCACTCCTCCCTCATTTCTTTAGCTAGTTCAGAATCGGTTATCCTGAACTTAGCTTCTTCTTTCTTCTTCTTCTCCAATTCTTCTTCTTCTTTATTGAATTGTTCCTGCAGTTGAAGAGCAAGAGCTGCATCTTCTTCAATCCGGTCAACTGCAGGAATCTTTCTTTTTAGTTCATCTAGTTGTTTAGCATATAGCTGGATGGTTTGTTATCTTAGGAGAATGGCTGTTTTTCTTTCTTGAGCCTTTTTCAGGTCAGCCATCTCCTCTTCTTCTCTTTTTCTTCTTTTCTCTTATGTCTCTCTTTTCTCTTTTTGCAACCTCTCTTCATCTTCATCAGTCATGATTCCCTTTCCTTTGTTTACATTGGATGCCTCTGCTTCAGCTTCACTGACCACAACAGCAGATGATGATGCTGCTATTGGGATCTCTGCCTCAGCTTCATTGGCAAGTTGAGGGATTGACAAGGGATGATCACTTTCTTCATCAAGTTGATACTCAGGACCTTCTATTTCCCTCAGTTGGTCCCTAAGAGAAGATCTTGTGCCAGATGTTGCAGATGTGGCTTCAACTTGTGGAGTATCTGAGTTGGAGTCAGCATCAGAAGTTGACACAGACTCTTCCTGAGGAATCTGTCCTTTTTCTTCAAGATGGGCTCTGACAGTAGCTATCATTGCCTGGCTTTCAAGAGAGTTGACATTGCAGATGTTTGCCCTGAGCTGAAAAATCTTGAATAGGAAGTCTGAGGGCAGCTGAAGGATGTTCCTGGTGTTGATGATGAGAGAGGAGCCGTTGCTGAGCAGAAAAGTGTGGTCAAGGGACTTAGTGCTCACCCAACCTAGCACGTCCAAGTCCTTGACCAGGAAGGCATACAGGAATCTTTGAAGGCACAGAACTTCTTCTTCAGGGAGAAGACTGCTCCTTGATATTTCAAGATTGCTAGGAGTCAGTCTCCTTTCTGCGGCCGCCGAGGATTCAGGATAAGCTACCCGATGTGCTGCTTGTAGGAATCTTTGGAACCTGGGTAGATTATCCTCCATCAGGTCATGGAACCTGCCAATGGCAAGTTCTGCTGAGAGATCTGTTGATGTATTGATGCAGTTAGTTAAATGCAGATGTAGGACTTGGAGGGCATTGAGAGAGTTCCAGTTCAGCTCTTCTACTCCGCTGAACTCCCATCCAATCCAAAACCTCTCAGGTGATCCATCATACCCCCAAGCTAGAATGGAGTCAAATTCTAGCTTCTTTGATGATCTGAGTAGTTGGGGGGTTGAGGATTGACCAATGATGGCTGCTGCTTCAGGAAGGATGCTGAATGATGTATTTGTTTGTTCTGTGTCTTCAACATCATTCAGCATTTCATCGACAGCCCTGACGACCAACTTCCAGTCTTCAGATGTCTCTTCGTCTTCATTATCTGGGACTGGAAAGTCATGAATTTGGACAAAGGCTGGCTTGAATAGTGAGCTTTGAAGTACAACCTGCTCTTGAATCCAGTCGTCAAGACTGTCTTTATCTTCTTCCATAGAGACCATCTCCCCCTTTTTGGTTGCAACAGTAGACAGGTAGGCATCAGTTTGGGTGCCTACTAATACAAGAGAGGGAGTGGATAAAGTTGGGCATTGATGGGCTTCATGCATAGAGACTTGGTGTCGTAGTTTGGACACTTCAGCCTCTAGCATAGCCACCCTGGCCGTCAATTCCAAGTTATGAAGTTTCAGTCTGTCCACAGTTGTGGAATCCTTGGACCCAGATGGGGCCGTAGGCCGAGCCTCAGCATCCCCATCACCCGTGGTTTCTTGGCGCCTGGGATTCCTCTCAGTGAGGGGAGTTTCCAAGGAAACACCCTCACCATGAGTTGCCGTGGTTGAGGTCTTAAAGATGTTGTCACTGTCCTCCTGGTCATTTGATGGACCAGTAGTAGTGACAGCCTCTTCCACATCCACTCCTTCATTACTCCTGGAGTGGACCTTCAAGGGTGAAGAACTTGGGTTGGGTGTTTCGGAAGCAAGACCAATCAGTACCTCCGAGATAGTGGTAGTTGGAGAAGGTACATCATCTTGATCAGGTTCCTCAACACTTAAGTTCAGAAGAGAAAGGAAGTGCTCAGGGGGATGTTCTATGGATCCGGGAAGTGATCCTAATCCTAATAGAGAGACTTCCGAAGGAGTCTCCCTAACAGTGTGGCTTTCCCTTATGATATTCTCACTAGAATGTTGTGATTCTGAGTGAGGGATGTTGGCTTGGGTTTGGGCCTTGGAGGCAAGAGAAGAAGGAGTTCTCTTGCCCCTTTTCCTTGTATATTTGGCTGCAATCGGGGCCCTGTGTTCCGGTTGAGCAAGCAAACTGTGGGTAAGTAGATTATGTGCCTGTGCATCCTCAGTAGGATGCACAGGGGTTCGATCAAGGGAAGCAGCGGATTGAGTTTGTGGTAGTGAGGTGGAGGGTGTGGGATCAGTATCAGCTGGGTTTGCTGAACTGTCACCCTGGGCACTTTGTACGTTCAGCATTGTAGATAACAATGGAACGTCGGCCCCTGAGAACTTTGATGAAACTGTTCTCATACTTTGAAAAATGTTGTTCTTATGTCCCAGCATGACATAGATTCTTGCAGTTTTTGAAAGATCTTGGTGCTCAATGTTGAACACTTCCTGCAAGAATCTTGGGTACATAAAGAACTGAGATTTCACCCCTTCTTGAAGGTTGTATTTCAAACCTTCAAGAATGTGGTGGGAAAAATTGAAACCCGCTCCAGTTATCATACCGTGAATTGCCGACGCAAGTCCGGAGCTGAGTTGGTTCCAGCCACTTCTCTTCTGGGATATGCATTGGAGAAGAGTGTGGCAGAGATACTTCCATTTGGGACCCATGAGTGCCTTCTCTATCGTATACTCTGATTGATTCCCAGTGTACCCTAGTTAAGACGTTTATTACATTTTTTGGACATCTAATACTCTTTTAAACTTTATAATTGATGAACTCGTATTATTTTGAAGTTGGTTATGGTTATGATATTAATAATTGAAAGATTTTGGAGCTAGAAACAGATCTACAAATGATATTATTGTTGTTTAGTGACTGAAATTTAATATATAAAACTATAAATCAGTTATGTAACACCTGTTTTGGGACTGCTTTTCAATACTTAAAGAATTTTGTTACGGAATTTGAATGCATGTTCGGGACTGAATTAAATTGTATCAGAAACTATTTTTCAGTTTGTAAAGGATAAACATTTAGAGACTAAAATAGTCATTAAAAATACATAATAGAGATTAGTTTATGATACTGATTTTCAAACCTTAAAGAAACATATTGGAGACTGAAAAAACTGCTATCTTATACCGATTACCAAACTCTAAAAATATATATTAGGGACTAAAATAATATGCTATCTGAGACTGATTTTCAGTCTCGACAACAAGGATATTAACGACTAAAATCGCTTGGTACTGGGACTAATCCTCAGTTGTTAAAACATCTTATTGGAGACTGATTTGATATAGAATCACTAACCTAACGAAACGTATCAGGGACAATATAGACATTTTTGGTGGACTGAGTGTCAGTCCTTAAAGTTACACATTATCAATTGAAATATCTTAGTATTCGAGACTTATTTGTAATGGCTGAAAAAATGTATTGAGGACTGAAATAACATGGTATTCGAGGAACAAATTAAGGACTGGTTTTTTGTATTAGAGACTAACTATTAGTCCCCGTTGGTGACATACATTGGAGACTGATTTTCAGTTACTAACCTAACATTTTAGAACTAAGTATCCGTCACTGACTAAGGACTGACGAAATCAGTCCCGATAATTATTAAATACTGATACGGGGGTGTCAAAGACTAAAATTTTAGTTCCAAATACCCTTCTTTTTTGTAGATACGCTGAGTGAGTTCTAATAGTTTAATTTAAACAAAAGCCAACTCGTCTCATTTATTGTTTATCTCCACTCAAGACCCTCTGGTCATTAGAAAATAGTTGTCTAAACGTTTTCGCCCTTTTAAACGTCTCACGTCCCGAAAGTAATTATTGTTTCATAAATAATATTACGAATAGAAATATTTAGAAGTAAAATAAACAATTATATGATTTATTTATTTTCGTCAAATCGAGTATAACCGGATGACGCTCGCACCGGTATTAGTTGTAGTCGTGCATCTAACGTCATATACTTTTGCGTGTATCTCTAAACCATCGTTCAAAAACAATATTAATAATTATTATTAACATTAACTATTAGAAATGAGTTGGCATGCCAGGTATCTATTACTAATCGGTACGCGCATTATTTATTTTAATAGCTTACTGCGTAAACGTGCTACGTTGTATTTATCTTTAAGTTATCTCAAAACGTGTAATGATCCGTCAATCAATGTTTATTAGTTTGTGTTGTAGTGAGTTCGTATAATGGGCCTTTAGTTGGGTTGGGTGGGTTCTTTAACAAAACTAAAAATAATTGTTTTTAAAAAAGTTTAAAAAAAAACATTTTTATGAAAAAACTAAAAAATGTTTAAAAAAAAGTAAAATTCCTAAATGTTTTAGACTATTCACAATAGAAAAGGGGCGGGAAACAAGGACCATGTAGAGAAGTTGACAGTGAGATTTTTTTTATTAATATACATATTTTACCCTTTACACTGTTCATGTTAGACTTAACATAAAAAGGTAACATCAATTAATGAAAAGGACTAAATATGTGCAAAATTTTCAAAAAAAATGACAGTGTAATTATTGAAATGTAAGAACACATCATAAAGTTTCATATATTTATAAAAGACATAATTTGTAATTTATTGATATTATTTTCCAGTTTAGATTGAGAAAATCCCAAAAAAACAATACTTCTCTGTGTCCCTAAAATAATAAAAGAAAAGGGGGAAATCGTATCCTTTCGTAATCAGTTTTATATATATATATATATATATATATATATATATATGTTGTAAAACAGCCTAAAAATGATGATTATTGAACTTTTGTAAACCAAAAGAAAATAATGGATGGAATGTGATCAGATCAGTAATCTTTTCTCCTGCTAGTTTCAAGATCATCTGCAAAATTGCTTTCTTCACTTTCAACATCTTTCAAATATTCACTATAAGCTGGATCATAAGCAGTTAAGATGCGCAAATACTTTGCCGACTCAGCATTGCGTCCTACGCTTGCTAAAGCACTGGAAATTCAGTTTCAGTGTCAGTCTTATTTTATTCTCTCTTATACCACATGATATGTTATTGAAGATGAATTTGTGAATTTAAATAAAACTAAAACATCCATATAAAATATACTCATATGCAACTATCTAAAATCACTACAGGTAGCAACTTCACATAAATATAAACAAGGGTCATTGATGCCTTTGTAATTCACGTACTTTATGAGAAATATACACAAAAGAGTGATCTAGTTTTGATCACAAAACCGTCGTGTTAAGAGTTGTTTATCTCGCAGATAAGAACAAAAGGGTCTGTCAGTAGCTTACAATTGGTATCAAAGCTTTGAGCTCATAAGTCGATCAAGAAGAAAGAAAAAAGCCAGTGGTGGGTTTTTTTCTGCTGGTCAACGCAAAAGAAAAGAGAACAGCTGATCACGATCGAACAAAACCGGGGGTGGGGGAAGGTGAGGTGGTTTTCTTAGATGCTAGCAGGAGCGGAACAAGCTTGATCAATCGGTGACATCAACCGGAACGACCCAATCACGTCAGCAGTTTTTGATCAAAGGCAAATCAGGGACTCGACTGGTTTTTCTTCTTCACCTAGGATAAGAGCAGGCTTGTTCTTTTGGCAGTAGCAATCCAACCAGTAGCGCAGAAGAAGGGAAATAACAGGTGGCTGATTCTCGCTTTGCGGCTCTGAAAGCAAGGTAGCAGGTGGCTCGTTTTCAATTTGGGTATCAACTAAACCCTATTCCACCATTTAATTCTCAGCCATAAGCCTACTATGCTCTGCGTCCTTCAACAACCGAGGGAATCGTCGTGGTAACACAAGAGGCAATTCCCGTGGTTTTTCTAACAACAACAGGGGCGGTGATACAAGTGGTGGTGGCCAATAAGTGGTGCAGGTGGTTTTACTCAAAAAATTTCATGGGCTTCTACTCAAAACACTATGTATGGCCATTACAATCGGTGTGGTATAAGCCATTTCCCATCTCAGTGCCCAAATCAGTCTGGTACTTCTTCAAATCAGCCTCCTCAGGCCAACTTTACCAGCTTTTCGGATCATGGATCAACATCAGGGGCTACTTGGTTTCCTGACACTGGTGCTAACAGCCATGCCTCTCCTGACTTATCGAATCTTGACAACTCTGAGGTTTGATTAAGGTAATGACTCACTTTTTGTTGGTAAAAATAAGCCGCTTCCCATGGTTCACATTGGTTTGATTTATTGTGACGTCAAACTTTCATTGTCATGCTCTACTTTTCACAGTAACAATATTTTAGATTTGATTTATTGTGATGTTTGGGGGCCTTCACCCCCTTTATCCATTGATGGTTGTCGATTTTTTATGTTGTGTGTTATCATCACTCTCGTTACATGTGGTTTTACCCATTAGCACAAAAATCTCATGTTTATAATTTTAAAAACTGTCAAAATGGTCTAATGACAATTTAACACCAAACTAAAAAGTGTTCACTGTTTGGGGAGGGGAATTTCAAAATCTGGCTCCTTTTTTTACCTCCCTTGGCATCGTTCATCGACGCTCTTGTCCTCACACGAGTGAACAAAATGGTATTGTTGAACGTCGTAACCGTCATGTTGTGGAAACTGGTCTTACCCTTCTTGCCCACTTCAATCTGCCACGACGGTTTTGGCAATTTGCCTTTGAAACAGCTGCCTATCTTATAAACCGTTTAACCTCTTGAACTTCCTCCAACAAATCACCTTTTCAACAAGTATTTAATCGTGATTATTCGTTCCTTCGTATTTTTTGTTGTCAATGTTTTCCATATCTTCGTCCGTATAACAGTCACAAAATCGATTTTCGCTCAACACCGTGTGTCTTTCTTGGTTATAGTCCTGTTCACCATGGATACCGGTGTTTTGATCCCATTACTGAGCGTATTTACGTAGCAAGGCATGTTCGTTTCAACGAGCACGTATTCCCGTTTCACTCACCATTTCTGTAGCCTCCACCTTCCCCTCCTTATGTTTCCATCTTTCCTGACCCACCTCCAAATCTCTATCCTACAGTCGAACCCTCACCTACAACCACCCCCACTCTTTGGTGTGGCAACTTGGGAGCCACCTATCTCTCAGCAAATCTAATATTTCACGCTCGAACCAAACATGTTGAAGTGGCTTTTCATTTTGTCCGTGAACAAGTAGCTCAAGGTCAATTATAAGTCAAGGTTATTTCCACGGAGATCAGATAGATAGCTGATGTCTCCACAAAGCCTTTGCCCTCACAGAGATTTCTGATTTTACGGCCCAAGTTGCAGGTCGTTCCCCGCCCTCAACTTGTGGGGGAATGTTAGACTAAGTTAGAATACGTATTTTGTGTTTTCTATATTCGAGGGTATCTAATTGTAATATCTATCTCTTTATTTTAGTAGTTTATTTAATTGTTTTGTTTGTACGGTTATTTGGTAAGCAGAGCTTTAGTTTCCCAATTACTACAGAATAATCACCTTGTTCAGCTCTAGTGTAGGCCTATACTACAGAATACGCATAAGATAAAGATTCCTTCAAGAGAAGGATGGAGACAGGTGATCCCACATTCCTATCACAGTACGGAACTTTTGAGCAAAGTGAGGTTTTGTGGCTCCATAGCATTCCACAGATCCATTTGGATCCCGCTATCATCAATACACCATTCGCGGGTAATCGGTAGGGGTGAGCAAAAAACCAAATTAACCGAACCGAAACCGAATTAACCGAAAAAACCGACCCAAACTAAAACCGACGGTTTTGTAGCTGGCGTGACATGTTTTAAAGGCTTGTCTTGTATTGTGACATCTGGATTGATGATGTCCAGCTTACAGATTTCACCATTCTTCCTCCAATGCTTTAAGGGTTCCTCTCCAATGTACCCTTGCTCTTGGAGTTCCTTTAAAATTGGCTTGAACCTTGCTTTGAGTTTTTCTGAATCTTGCTTGGAAAAGAGCACTGTCTGTCTGAACATTCTGCAAAACAAAAATGTACCAGTCTTGATAAGGAATCCGCCAGGGTGTTATATTTATTTGGACTCCGGTTCCTGTGATGATATCAGCAAATTTTAACCATCTCACCCTCGATGCCTTATTGCTATTAGTTTTGTTATAAAAACTTATAATGGCTTGGCAGTCGGTTCTTAGGGTTATCTCTCTTTTGTTCAGATAATATATTTTTAGTTTTTCTAGGGAGTTTATGCAAGCATTGATTTCCGCGTCAATTTTTGAAAACCAAAAATTACATTTTGGTTTCGGTTTTGTATCTTTTGAAAACCGAAAAAACCGAACCGAACCGAAAGTATACATATACTTCAAATATATACTATGTGCATACATGTTTTATAATATATATTATATTGTGTTGTGTGCTTGTATGTTAAAAGTGTATACATATTTGTATTACACATATTTGCATTAATAGTATGTTATTATTTATATTTATTGAATTTATAGATTATAATGTTTATTTTTATGTTGATTTTTTTTTTTTAAGAAAATTAATAATTTTTGTAGCCAAATTATTTAGGCCCAAATGTGTGATAATCATTAGTTAACAAAAAAAAAATTAGGCTTAAAATTTCAAACCCAAGTTCATTATTTTGAGCCATTTTTTTTTACCTCAAAAAACTCAAGCCCAATTGGTTTTAAACCGAAACCAAACCGAACCCATTGCAAAAACAGAAAACCGAAAACCGAAAAAACTGAAACCGAACGGTTTTAAAAAAACCAAAACCGAACTTTCGGTTTTCAATTTGGTTTTACCCCAAAACCGACCCAAACCGACCCATGCACACCCCTAGTAATCGGATATGGGGGTTGCCGAGTCAAATGATCTTCTTTGTCCAGACTTGCAAGACCTTTCTGAACAAATAAACTCCATGAACTCCAATTATAGGAGTCAAGTTTAACAAGGATACGCAAAACATAGGCAAAGTTAATAATACCATGGTTTTCTGGAATAACTTTAGTCTTCACGTCGTCCCCCATCGAAAGATAACAATATTAAACCGGAACAGAGTCACAAACAAAACAAGAGTACAAAAAGAGCGGGATTGGCGTGAATGTTAATTTCTAGGTGATAAACAATAAAATCCGGCTGAGTACTTTTCGACAAAGAGTAACAAATTTTGAGAATAAACAGTGACATCTTTAAGGGTTTGCTAATTGGAGACTTCCGAGAACGGTGGTGGTGGCGGTGACACGAAACAGTGTCTTGAAAAAAGAATTCCAAGATAACAGCGGATACGAGATGGACAGGAGACTGACCACTAACTGGAGACGAGAACGAGTGTGATGGAAGGTGGAACTTCATGTCTGGAGCAGGAACCGATGACCCGAATGGTGACAAGACGCAAACGAGATATCAGATCTAAAGTCTTAGCTCTGATACTATGTAAACTGGTATTGTATATATTGAAAGTGTCTTTACAAGGGAGAGGACTCCTATTTATAGAGGTGGAAACCTTAAAGAGAGGCCTATGGGCCAGACTGAATGGACTATTACAAATGGGCCTAAACTAACAATTATTTACAATTAACAATTCGGTTGTTTGGTAAGTAAAGATTTAGTTTGATTTAGTTTCCTAATTTGAGTCTAAGTAGGTTAGCTTGGTTTGCAAGTAGGTTAGCATAAATAGGGGTCATTGGTGTCTTTGTAATTCACGTGCTTTATGAGAAATATACATAAAAGAGTGGTGATCTAGTTTTGATCGCAAAACCATCAGTGTTAATAGTTGTTTATCTCACAGATAAGATTAAAAAGGTGTTAATAGTTGTTTATCTCGCATATAAGATTAAAAGGGCCTTTCGTTACCTTTCGGCTAATATATAAAAATAAAATATGAATTAAAGTTCTTAGTAGAAGGAAATTGTTGCATTCATTTCGGATTAGATGGAGTAATTTTAATGCCAATATATAATTTCTCTTGTTAAAATTCATACCTTGAAAGCATAAACAATCCATCAGGTCATGTCCCAAAATCAGGTCATGTCCCTGGTTATTAAATTTAATAAGTTATTTTATTTATTAACATAAAATCTTACAAGGACCCAAAATCAGGTCATGTCCCTGGTTACACCGTCACCCCCACCAGGTCATCTTCCTGGTTACACCAACACCGTCACCGCCAGCAACTCCACCACCAGTTACCATCGACTTCATCCCCGAATTCTTTCATCTTCCACCCTCCATCTTACAAGAACCCAAGTCAGAGGTGAGAGAGAGAGCGCCATATGAGAGGGGGAAGAAGAGAGGAGCATACGACAGTGGACAGCAGCTGCTCCAGGACGGAGCTGTAGCTCAGGTTGGTTCAGGCGACAACAGAGGCGCGCCTTCCGGTGATCGTTTCCTCTCCCAAACCCTAATTCGAACGACAAAGGTCATTTGTGGGTGGAGGTTTTGAAAATCATAAATTAGATTGAACAATCAGTTGAGATTCAAGCTTTTTCTTCCCCAGCGGAGAGGGTTTGGAACTCGATTTAGGATTGGGAGCTCGATTGAGATGAGAGGGAGTGTGTGTTATGGTCAACGGGGGAGAGAGAGAGGGAGGTGGGTGGAGGTGCAGGTTCGCACACAAAAAAACACATCAGATCTGGGGGTGGTCTGTGATGAGAATGGTTGGTTAATCGACAAGGGATGAAACGGCGGAGTGGTGGTGATGAAGCGGCGGAGTGGCGGTGATGAAGCGGCGGTGGTGGTGGAGTGGTATGGTTATCAAGGGGAGGAAGAAAAGGGCAAGTGGGTTTGGTCTGGTTATCAAAGGAAAGAAGGAGGGAAATTACCTTTATGCCCTCACATGCCAAGCACATGCCCTGATTTAACTGATAAAATGGATGGCCGTTAGGGTAAAGGACAAGAAACGAGACAACTTTTCATATAAAGGACAATGAGTGAAAGTCAAAACTGTAAAGGATCCATTCCATAATTTAGGCAAACATAAAGGACAAAAATTGTAATTTAGTCTAAAGAAAATGGGTTTAAAATTTTAGGCCTAATTTTTTTTTATTAACTAATGATTTATCACATATTTTGGCCTAAATATTTTAGACTACAAAAGTTATTAGTTTTCTTAAAAAATACTCAACATAAAAAATAAACTTAATCTAGACAAAATCGAATTGATTCCCACAGAATACAACAGCGATAGAGCCTGAATCTCATCATCAAAATTGATTCCCACAGAACTTAATCTAGACAAAATCAAATTTAAGTTATTGATATGATCCGCCACAATGCCTCCTTCCTTCATCATAGTCAAGAAAAATTCTCTCAGCAAGAACACTTTATTTGTCGCCGATGGTTTCTCATACATGTTTGACAGAGTTGTCATCATGCCACGAGCCGTGGTTTCCTTTATGATGTTGAACGCGACACTTCTTGTCAAAGACAATGTAATAGCCGCATTGGCCTTCTAATTTTATCCGTTTTTTCTCCCAATACCATATCTGAGTCCCTTTGACTCAAGGGAGCTATTATTTGCATCTTCCAACATGCAAAGTCCGTCCCATCGAACTTCTCAATTTGTACCTTCCCGCCCTCAGCCATCACGATAGCAAACAGAAAACAGATAAACGAACTTGAACATGAAAAAAAAACTTAACCCATCAACTCAAGGGTTAAAAAACCCTAATCGGCGATTAACCTGGCAACAACCATTTCCCAGTAGCAGTGACCCAAAAAAAGTCGGCAGAACCCGGCCACCCAAATCCGGCAACCACAGCAGACTTCCAGCGGCTACCCCGCAAAAAAAACCTCCCGAACAGCAGTAACAGACAGCGACCAGACCTCCACCGACAGAACCAGCCGCAAAACATATCGCAAACAGCAGAAAAAAAAATTTGGAACAGCAACCCTTCTTCCCTGCGGCTTCGAACCAGAACTCAGCAGATTGGTACAGCACCAATCGCAAATCAGACAGCCCCTCCAATCGTTTTTTCGTGCGAAAATCGTGTAACAAGCCAAAGCTCTGATACAGTTGTTAGGAATCAGAGTCGGTAGCGCAGCGGATACAACACACAAACACGCAAAAACGAGAATAAGTAGAAAGCAATAAACGACACAAGGAAATAACGTGGTTCGGTCAAGGTGACCTACGTCTACGGCTGCAACTAGGTGCTACAAATTACAATTACAATAGTTGGGATATATATAAGACAAGATTAGGTTAAACTAAAATAGGTAACAATGGGTTTTAGCCCATTAGGGCCGGCTGCCCTTTTCCCCTTAAATTTCGGTCGTAACAGGCCCAAAGGGGAACCCAGCCAGACCCAAACCCAATAGCTTTCATAACCCAACACTCACTTCTTGACATAAAAAATCTTCATAAATTTTTTTAATGTATTGTAACGTAAACAACATATATAAAAAAGATTCACCTGCTTCGCAAGGGCCACACCTAACCACAGAGATGCTAGAATCAAATGATCAATCTCCTCAACTTCTGTTGGATGCCCAACAAGAAGCTGCCAAAAGAAGATGAAAAGTATATAAAAAAATATTCATTGAGATAATGGACACTTGATAGACTTTGAAAAAAATAGTTTAATATAATGAACTCAGAGCTTCATACTTTGGCTATAGCGCGCTCCAAAATTTCAGTAGCCTCAACTAATTTGTCATCTTTCATCAAAATTTGCCCCATAACAATCAATGCTCTAACATACTCACGGTCCTTTTCGAGTGCCAGTCTACAGTTTATGTATAAAATTTGGAAGGCATCAATACACTGAATATACATTATTGAGATAAGAAAGTTATTAAAGGTGGCAACTTCAGTGCACTTATGAATTGGTTGATTCGATTATGTTATATCTACGTCGAATGGGATTAGCTTGAAGGGAAACAAATCAAATGGGTTGAAAATCACCCGGAGCGTATTTTCAATGCACAAAACCACATGAATAATTTATTAAATTACCTATTCTTATTATTGAAATTATATACTTGTATCATATTTAACCCATTTCGACCATTACCAAAAAATCTATCTTTAATGTATTTAACCAATAAGAAATCTCAACATATTACCTTAGAAGTGGAACTGCTCTATCTCGTTCCCCCTCCGATAGGTGTTTGATAGAGAGCTATACTCCAACAATCCAGATGAAAAATGAGAGCAACATTAGTTGATGGAATCAACAAAAAGTAGCTTGCCTAGAATGAAGGGGAAAAACCCACTTACATTAAAAAGTTCTAGTACCGATAAATCTTGAACAGGTTTTTTAACCAAAGGGACAGTGAATAGGGATTCTAGTCCATCTGTTTCACTAGACTTTACAGAATCCACTGGAGCTAACTTATCAGGTAATCCCAATTTCTCACGAACATGTGGATTCTTCATCGCTAGTTGCTGCCAGATTGTTTAATTAAATACAGTAAGCAATCTACTGCATGCTATACTCACAGAATGATTCTATATAGCAGAATTTGGTATTGTAGGTGGTAATTTTAACAGATTACATGACAAGCAAACAACGATCAAATGAGAAATCATACACAATGACATCTTAGAAAGATAAAATCAACCTGAACAAGGGTTATGGAACTATTAGCTGTCCAGTATATCAAACTGCCCTGCAAAAGAATTATTAAAATCTGAGTCTCACATTTACTTGCTGATGACTTTAATGACTACTGAAATGTTTACCATCTAACCACATGAGAGAATTTATATATGAAAGGAATTGCAACCGAAACGAACTCAAATGATAGAAAAAGACTACTGAAACACACTTGTGCCTACGTGTCCAACCACTTCACCCAAAAAAGGGATGATTGATATGAAAGAGAAAAGGTACTAAAAAACTGATGGCATCATACTCGAATAATAAGAGAAAAAATGAGGCCACCAAAAGAAGTATATATTACCTACCTACCTGTCATGAGCAATTACAAATGACAAGTATCTCATATTAGGTGATCTGGTGGGTTGGGTAACAGGGTTACAAAAGTTTATATTACTTCAATATTATTTTGTATTTAAATAAACTGATACAAGAGGCTTTAAGAATTAAAAATACACTTTGTGTGACTTTCAACTCGTTAAACCCATTTGTCATCTATTTTTAACTATTTTATTTAAGGGAGAATTTCATATATGTAAATATCATATATGCCCGACCAAAACTAAAAATATCAAATATACCCAATTTAAATGATTTTTTTACTTTATGACCATTCTACCCCTATCCATTATATGCTTTTTATAGCCTAAATTTTTTTTTGTTTTATCCCATACGTAAAAGAGACGACGACCTTCACTATTCTCCAAACCCATTCAGAAGACATCGTAAATAGCGAGATCCATTGCTAGTTTGATCGTGTTTTAGATAGTTGTAAACAAAAACGGATCCGTCCATATATGATGTATAAATGCTATAAAAGAAAACTGGTAAAATAAAAAAAAAACAAGAAAGTTAAATATAATATTTTAGGATAACTATTGTTTATGGTTAAATATAAAATTTTTATTTTAAAATAGGTAAATATGAAATTTTAAAATTAAGGATGGGTAAATATAAAATTTTAAGTTTTAGAAAAATGATGATAAAATAGTCATTTATTAAATTACAGAAATCGTCCTTTATGTTTCTACCATTTTTCAGATATTGTCCTTTATCCCTCTCTCCTCTCTCTCTCTCTCTTTCCCTCTCTTTGTCTCTCCTATCTCTGTCCTCTATCTCTCTCTCTTCTCTCTCCTCTCTCCTATCTCTCTCCTCTATCTCTCTCTCTCCTCTCCTCTCTCTCTCAATCTCCCTTTTCTATCTCTATCTAGGGAGAGAGATAGAGAGAGGAGAGAGAGTAGAGGTAGAGGGAGAGAGAGAGAGAGAGAGAGAGGAGGGAAAGAGTGGGTTTACAGATACTTTAATTAACATATTTTTTAATTAAATGGGTAAAATTACAAAAATACCCTCATGTGCCTTGCACATGACCAGACTTAACTGAGAAATTTAACTGTGTTAGTGTCAAAGGACGTAACGTGCAAGATTTGTAGACATAAAGGACTATCTCTGACAATTTTTGGGCTAAAGGATGATATCTAAAAAAGGGTATAAACATAAAGGACGATTTCTGTAATTTACTCTATAATTATTTTGCATGTTTGTAAGGGTATGTATGATATTTTTAGTTTTAGTTGGGTATATATGATATTTTCCCAGTTTGTAAGGGATATATGAAATTGTCCCTTTATATAATTTTAACTATTTGACCCATTAGAGATAAAACAAAACCCTAATTAACCAATGCATAAGTAAATGACCTCTATTATTTTGTAACAAGCATTATCTTATACACCGATATTCAAGGGTAAATTTGTTAGCAATAAAAGCCATTCTTTATAATACAATAAGTTTCTTCAATAATTACAACTAGTTTTTTTCCATCGCGCTACGCGGCGAGAGTTTGGTAGTTATCGATTCGGCTCGTCCACGAAAGTAGGTGCAACGGTAAAAATAATGTTAATAAAAAAGAAACATAAAACTAAATGATAAAAAAGGAAAAAATAAAATAATAAAAAAAATACTGGTTCGAGTCGTCGAAAACCATAAAAGCGAAGACCAATACGGGTTCCGATAATACCAATACCGACAATGATTTTGTTCGATCATAATAAGTTCGGCTCGTCACGGTACCACAACGGTAACGACACTCGCTAAATGCAAAAATAAAAAAAAATAAAACGTAAGTGCAACGATAAAAATAATATTAATCAAAGAGAAACATAAAACTAAATAATAAAAAAGGAAATAAAAAATTAATGGTTCGGGTCGTCGAAAACCATAAAAACGTATACCGAAACGGTTTCCGCTAATATCAATATCGAAAACGATGTTCGCTCATAACAGGTTCGGCTCGTCACGGTACAACAACGGTAACAGCTCTCGCTATAGGTAACGATAAAAAAAACCTTTAGATTTTGAATACAACTCCATTTAAAAAAAATTATCGGAACGTTGACAAAAAAAACCATGGTTGTAAAAATCGCGCCTAGACCTAGGCGCCCAAAAATCGCTAGGCGGTCACAGGAGGACTAATTTTGTCCTAGTCGGTCAATTAGTCGCTGGGCGGTCCAAATCGGGTCTAGTCGGGCCTAGGTGGCCAGATTCCGGCGAACATTCTGGCGAACATTCCGGCGAAAACCTGAAATTCTTGGCGAAAACCTGAAATTTCCGGCAAAATTCCGGCGAAAACCTTTGGTGTGGTTTAAAAATGAACATTTTTATAAAAATTACATATAAAAATGTGTGTATATATATAAAAAACTGAAAATTACATATAAAAATTCCAATCCGATTAATCCCGCCTAGGCCCCGATTAATCCCGCCTAGGCCTAGGCCCTACCCCGCCGCCCGACTAGCGTCTAGCGATTTTTACAACACTAAAAAAAACTAAAAACAGCTGCGCCCTCTGTATTTTGAAAAAAGTTAATAAACGAAAGTTATTAAAGGAAAAAAATTAATAGAAAATGAAACAGGCTAAAAGCGTATATTATATAGTATAAGGGTTGAAAATGAAAATGTTGAAAAAGAAAAAAAAAACAAAAGTTTGGTGGTAGAAATGAAAAGAATGAAAAGTTAACTATTCCCCCTAGTTTTCTTTTAATATATATATATATATATATGTATAATTTCAGTGATCAATTGCGGCTCTTTTTACAGAACAAGCAATCAATTCTATATAGCACTTCTACAGTCAATAACAAGACCAAAACTATGGTTTTGCAGGCATATAGTTAAAATTAAATGATCTAAACTGCCATTCCATTAGCTGCAAAATATGATAAGTTTAATTTACCTGTGGAAGATAAAATCCAGCAAAAAATATAGGAATAGTGAGACACTGCAAGTAGTACCTATAATACTGCAAAACACACATACAAAGGTGTTAGAATGCATGTCTTAAGTTATATAACAAGAATAAGCTAACACAATATATATTGTGATGTTTTTCTTGATTGATACACAATTACACATCATTTAGAAAATACCCTCCAGAAGAACTTAAATGCTTACAAGTAGGAACATGTCAAAAGCCCGAAAGGTGAACCACCATTATGATGTTACCACAAATTTTGATTACAAGATATCTATAAAAATCAACCAAGTTTCCAGAACTGAATTTTGTGCATTCAACTCACCTTTGCTAAAACACCAATTAAATTTGGGAGCTTCATCATAGAAGACTTCTCAAATGAAACCTGATTGAAACAAAACATCCATAAATTCAAAAACATGGAAGATAAAACTAAATAAACCAGATTGTGACAAAACTATACAGCCTTTACTCCGCCTACTTACATAACTCTCAGAAAATAATTGCTACATAAGCTAGACATTAGGCAAGTGAGTTTCCTTGTAACTGTCTGATATAGAAGAAAATTTTAAACTGCTTAAAACCTTAGGATTTCTCATGAAAGATAAGTACTCGTTTTATCATTAAGGAAAAGTTTATATCAATCAATAATATAAAAACTGTGCTAACCAACAAAACCATAGCAATCATGAAGATAAACAACAGTGCTGTTCTATTAGATTTAGTGATTAAAATTCAGTTTTTTTAACAAACAGTCCTTGGTCTTTAATCAAGATACAGACTTTCGCACTAGAAGCTTGTTATTATGTATTTATGTGTTCAAATCAAGTCTTCAATTTTAGCAAAAAAAAAGCATCTTCATCACATGAAATTCTGGAAACATGGAGCAGTATTCATATCCTTGATTATCATGTTGAATTTCTGTTTCATGGAGTCAAGTGAAGGGAATTACCTGAACATTGACAAGATGCAGTGAAGCTAACAGCAGGGGGAAAATGTAGCCTGTAGCACCATGCGACAGTTCAATCAGATTCTGGAACCAAAGAGTGCCCCCCTGAAATAAATTTATTAGTTCATCTTCAAAATATCAAAAATGATTTCCAGATTTCAAAGTACATAAAATACTAATGCTAAAACAAAAGATGAACATGCATAGATGATAGATTTGTTTGTTGAACTCTGTTTGAACAATCGAGCTACCCAAAAGATAGATGGAGATACCAAAAGAAAGATTGACTATCAAACAACGTTAGTAGCCAAAGAGTGGTTAAATAGCATCTAATGTATGCATTAATAAATGTTTTTTCATAAGTTGCATTACACATTCAAAGCCATGATGATGATCCAGCGCTATTTGTCGGACACTCGCTGTCCCCAAGATAAAGCAAGGAATCTGCAAATGAAATCAATGAGGCAGATGAGTGTTGGAATAACAATATACAGTAAAGCCTCTAAAATTAATACTTTTGGGACCATGAAAATTTATTAGTTCAAAACGTTATTAAATCATCATACATTAATAAATTATGGAGTGCGTTCCACATTCCATGAATGCAAATAAGTTTACATAAACATCATTGAATTGTAAACTTGTGTATCGTATTCAATCAATGAATGTTAAAGATTAATTCATTGTACACAGGACATAACAATAGTAAGGCTTTACTGTATTGTTCCATGTTAATTGGAATCAAACAATATGGTACATTGTATAATTTGACTAAAAATAATATTCAATGTATAAGGTGAGTACAACTCACTTACAACTATGAATAATCAAATGCAGCAAGTAAAATTAGAGATGAGCACGACCTAGATCTAAGTTTTAAGAAAAAGCAAACGACAATATTTTTGCTACTTTGAAGAACTGTTAATTTATGATATTAATGGCATAATGGGTGTATATAAAGAACTTCTCAAAATACATTATCTTATGAATTTATCAAAATCGATGATTTTTTTAGCATGTCCAAGTTAGGGCTGTTCAAAAAGCCCGCGGCTCGTGGCTCGCTCGAAGTTCGCTCGAAAAAAGCTCGGAAAAAGCTCGGCTCGGGAAAAGCTCGGTTTTAAACGAGCCGAGCCGAGCTGGCTCGAATTCTAAACGAGCCAAGCTCGAGCTAGGGTTGGCTCGGCTCGGGCTCGGCTCGTGGCTCGGCTCGTGGGCTCGGCTCGTGGCCCGGCTCGTCTAAATAACTAATATATATATATATATATATATATATATGTTATATATGTGTTATATTTGAAATATGATGTTTTGATTTTTTAAGTTAATTTGTTTTCAAGAACTCTGAGTTTTGGACTAAAATTTTACTTTATCTACAATTGTATTTACTCTCTACTTTGTAAGTTTTGGGTTATCTATGGTTTTTTTTTGTATTTTATATATTGTCCCTTCCATCTATTTAGTTTTTTAAAGACAATCAACTTCAAAACGAGAATAAAATATTTTTTTTGTTGTTTATATATATATTAATATGTAAAAAAAATAAAAATAAATAAAAAATAAAAAAAACGAGCTAGCTCGACGAGCCACGAGCTGGCTCGAGCTTTTTACGAGCCGAGCTCGAGCTCAATTTTTCAGCTCGGAAAAAAATCGAGCCGAGCCGAGCTGGCTCGTTTAATTTCGAGCTCGAGCTCGAGCCAAGCCTGGCTCGGCTCGGCTCGGCTCGTTTACAGCCCTAGTCCAAGTCGAGACTGGAGAGACGTATTGTTTTAGATAGTTTAGTAATTTATCGATCATTAACTTAAAGAGGTTTTATTTTATAATTTTTCTCTTCACAATTTATAGAATAACAATATATAATTCTTCTTTCTGCTCTTAATCCTGAATGTTAGGGTTGATTTTTTAGCATTTTACACGGTTAGCAAAACTAAAACCTGCTGCCATACAGAAACTAACACATGGCAATTCTATGAACAGTATCGAACATTTAATAAATCAAAACGTTTAACATCTATAAACGATTGGCAAATGACTAACCTGAACAGACGGATATGCTAATATCCATAGAAATGATGGGCAACCAATTTCTTTCCTTCTATCCCGAAAGCGTTTGTAATGTTCTATCCAACTCTTTCCTGAGAAAGGTGGTGGTAATGGTGGAGGCACTATAAGAAACATATGAAGTCAAAACAACATTTCTATGTTTAACAGTCAATCTCTTTTTGAATTATTTATATCTATAACGGTAAGCAGAATCGTCATCAGAAAAAATATTCTCAGTTCTCACAAAACTTCCATGATCTTATATACTCACAATATAAAATTAAAGTGTGCTTCTGACTTATAGAACGAATTTTAATTTTTCAATGTGCTATTACCTGACTTAAAAATGAAGAGAGAAAAAAACTCACAAGGACCATTAATGTATCCTGATTCTCTACTGTTGTTCTTAAGAGACAGCTAATTTCCCCATACAATGGTGGTTCTTTTAAATAAAATTGAAACATTAATCTTCCTAACTTGTAAGTTAAGTAAAAGATGAGAGCAAGATGCGACTGACATTTAGGTGCCAACTCAGCAGTCTTCTTCAACTTGCGAAGCTGCACAAGAAGCACCGGAAGTATGGCAACTCTAAGAGCTAGTGTGGAGATGATGATAACCATCCACCTTCAAAGATAGTCACAGATTAAAATAAGGATAAGGTCGATCCTTATGATTGATAATAATAGCAAATGAAAGATGACTCTGTAAGAATTATGATAAACTACAGCCTTCATGGTTCACAACTCCATGTCATAATTAAATTTAGAAGAATGAAAAATAATGAATAAAGACCTCATCCACATACAATCAACAACTATAGCTTTTATGTTACTAAATTAACAGCAGCAACATCAACTAGACCTAACTTATATCAATACTTTAACCTCAAAATTCAATTGTCACACACTTGAATCCATAAGCAACAAATGTATGGCGTTTTTCAGTCAAAGAAATTAAACTCAAAAGTCACTAAGTTTATCTTACCAAGGCATGTCAGTAAGATCATGGACTGTATCCAGAAACCAAACCAAGCAACGAACTGGAAGAATCGCATCCTCGCCACTGCCAATTGCACCGCCGCCACTAACATAGTCGTGATCAAAGAATCCTGGATCATCAGTCGCTTTTTGTCCATCAGTGGAAAAGGAACGATAGCAAGATGATGCGAATGGGAGATTGTATGGTCTTACAAATCCACCGTGTCTATAAAAGCCAACTACAGGATTGGATGTATTGGTCAAATGTTGAGAATCGATTGAAGAGGAAGGGGAACTGCGATCAGATAATGAAGAGGCGATTATACGAGGTGTGTGGTGCCGGAAGCGGAGAAGCTTCGACAGTGATTGCTTCCTCATAGCCATGACGGAGAGAGTCTCGGGGTAAACACGACCTGGTGGCGGATTCCTCTCAAACCTCTAGCCCGCTTTGTCAACACTTAAAACTTGTCGACTTGGGCGTATTTCTATTAAATTATCCACCTTTGCAACCTCATTTAAACTGCTCCTTGTAATTGTTTTCGGTTTCGATATTCACATTAGCATTTTCACCGATCGTAACGAGCGGTCGTCCCCTGCCTCTAGCTATTAGTACCTACAATAGAATAGAATAGATCAGAATTCACGTAACTAGTTATCAGGGCCGGCTCAACCTTTTTGGAGGCCTTTTTCTTAAAATTCAATGTTAAAGTATATGCTATAAAAATAATGTGTTGGATGGTTAGGCCATTTTTCAACAATAGTCACTTTCTTTCTAAAATGCACAAAAACCAGAAACAGCACAACCAATGGCATTTATTCTTAAGCCATAAACAAGAATATTTAACAAAATCAAACAGCCAGTGATCCATAATACTAAATTGAAAACATCACCCAAGTCTTAAAAAAAACTAAAGAAATATATACTCTACAAAAAATTGTGATCAATAGCACTCAATCAAAAAGAAACAAACAAATCAAATTAAATACAGCATTTTAGTCTTCAAATAGGAAGTATTATCAAGCAAGGTATTATTAAAGAATTTTGCAAACAAAATTGAGCACCTCATATGCAACTTAAGGGATGTTTGGGACATTCAAATGTAAAACTGATTATTGCAAGTTGAAGTCGGTTCATATTATAGTGTTTGGATAAAGTGATACATTAGAGAATTACCCAAAACAGTTCTGAAAGGGCACAAAATTGCATATTAGCAGCAAAACATGTTATAATTTAGGAGAACACATCAAAGTGGATCACATTCTATTAACCATTACACATAATAACAACACATAGTGTTGAACATATAGCTCATGCTTTCAATTAGCTTTAAGTACACATAATTTGCATTATTGACAGTTCAGCCTCATGTGACTATTAACCACTTTTACTTTATAACCATACTCCAGAAATAACTATGGACTTTCACAAAACTCCATCACCTGTGTGTGAGAGATTACCATTTTAGGATTCTCCAAAGTATAATCCTTGGTTTTAAAAAGCGAGAAGCGCACCGAAGCGACAAGGTCTAAATCCGAAGCGCAAGGCACAAATCGCAAAAGCGGACCGATTTCGTACGCGAAACGCAAGATGCTTATCTAAATTTTTTTATATATCCCATTGGTTTTTAGCATCCCCTACCCAAAATATAGCCATAAATAAGGTTTATATATGATTTAATGTATAAATTACTTACATGTACAACCTCTTTAGCTAAATGTATAACACTTTGAAGCACAAAAACAGCCCATGTACAAGAATCGAGCCTTTAAGTGCGATAGTTTTGTGCGAGTTTTGTACGTTGCTCGAGTTGGGTTACATGACTCGCTAGAGTCTGCGGCCTAGGTCGAGTCACGAGTTAAGCACGCTTACTCGCGGTTTTTAAAACCAAGGTATATTCTGCATTTTACACAGAAACATACATGTTCCTTGATATCCACAAATAATTTACAATCTGTGAACACCACATATAATTTACAAACTGTGCAAGTGAGGCTCACATATATACAGAAACATACAAATAATTTACAATCTGTGAACACCATAAATAATTTACCATCAAACATGCATATACACAGAAACTCACATATAACTGATGCATTGCTGCCTCCAGCAACAGCAAGAATGGTACCCTGTCAGTCACAATTATTTGATTCAAGTATGTAATTTTGAAGATAAATCTACACTGATTTATCAAGCTTTTGGGAGCATGAAACTCAAATTTTGAGTAGGAATTGAAGTTCATTAATTTACCTCTCCCCATGTCTTTCTCCTGCGATTACTCGAACACTAAAATCTATTATATATCAGCAATTGATTTGATTATAACAATACTAAATTAAACATAATTTTTTTAAAATAGTGTCAATCAAGTGATTAACCTAAACGATATGGAACCCTAATAACAGATCAAAATTAACAATATACCTCAGATAGAAGACAATATATGAAAACTGGCGTGCAGTTCAGTTTAGCATATGTGTGAGCTGTTCAGTTTAGCATATATACCTCAGATAGAAGACAGTATATACTAAATTTTCAACAGTTTAGCATATGTGTGAGTTGTTCAGTTTGAAGAAATATATTGAAAAGATTAGGGTTTTTTAAGTAAGCTGAATTGCTACCTGTTTGGCTGTTTGAAGACGTATATTGAAGAGATTAGGAAGGCGATAGCAGCTTTAACATCAAGCCCTAATTGATTTAAATAGGCGTTCCGCCACCACTTCGCTATCTAGCTGCGAAGGCGATGATGTAGCAACTCAGCTTGCTGATTCAAAGCATTCTTTTTTTAGAGCGAGAAACAGCAAAAGAGAAATTACACAAGCATTTACCAAGAGACAAGATTAGGGTTTTACACAGCTTACTGATTACGTACCTGTTTGATATGAGCGGCAATCGGAATCGCAGCTTTGAATCTGAGGTTAGCGGCGATCGGAAGCGCAACTTTGAATCTGAGGGAGCGGCGAGAGAGAGGCAATGAGGGGAGCGGCCGGAGAGAACATGGGATATGTGAGCGATTAGGGTTTTGTCTCAATTTTATTTAACGAGAACCCGACCCGGCCCGGCCTGCATTGGATCCGCGCGTGATGATAATTTACCATCTGTTAGACGCAGGAAGGACTTGTACATGTAGCCTAAATACGTGTAAACATCTTAAAGTTAAACACTTTGGTAAAATGACTATTCTGTCATTCCAATATCTATACTATATAATAAATAAAGGTTTTTCAATTTCATATGTCGTCTCTATATTTATCCTTGTAAAAATTTTTTCGCCTCTCTATCATAATAAATATATTTTCATAATTTCAATAATAATATTTTTAAATAAATTATTAATTATACTAATAAATCATATTTATTTTAAATTATCTCATATTATAGGAAACTTTGAAATGTAATTATTTAACTTATGTTTTCAATCAAATTGTAAATGAAAGTCAAAATACATTGAATAATATTTAATGTATTTTTAAACTCAATTATATATTAATTTTTACAAATTTTTTGATTTTGTTTTCTATTGTTAGTACATGTAATATATTTTTTTACCTATAAGATATATATATAAAAATTTAAAAATTTTCTGTATTGATATTTTTCACCCTATGTAGTACACAAGTTCTAAGCTAGTGTATTATAATATAGTATAGATAAAAAGAAATTTTAAAATACGGGCCTTAAGAAGAAAATTGGTTGCTTTAGGGCTCAAGCCCACTGCCCTACAAGTTATATTTCAGAAACTCGACGGTAAATGTAAGTCACGTGTAACATTGGTCAAGTGTAATTAATCATTTATATTGTTGTTTTCTAGATATTTCCCCTAATGAATGTCCACATCTAACTCGTCCTACATTGGCTAACTTATCTTACGGCATTCCAAACTACTCTCATAATCCTATTTTAAGTCTAGATACTAACCTAAAACCCTTAAACTGAGGATATGCTACCAGCTTGTCACATCGCACGAGTTATACGTGACGATTGATGTAGAAAACACATAGCAGAGAACTAAAACCAAAGTCTTACTATTAACAAACCAACTTATTTACATTGATAAGTACCAAAAGACTACAACCATTACAATTCATGACTAAACAAGGTCACCACACAACAGGATTTATCGTCATAAACACGCCTTCACAATCGTTCTTTAAACCACCTTGTGTAACACTTGCAAAACCGACATTTCTTTAATGGGCCAAAATAGGAAGAAAGATAGGAAAGGGCATAAGGGATAGGCTTGGGGCCTTGGGCTTCGCCCATTAAAACTTCCATAAACCTTGGAGGTCAGCCTAACCAGCCTCCATTCACCATCTTCATCATTTTCGGCTAGAGAGAGAAAGCAAAGAGTTTAGAAAGAGAAAGTAAGGAAATAACATTTTTGTTGCAAGAATCATTCCAGAGTGTTACTCCATCGCTCTAGAGCAAGAAATCACGAAGAATCGTCATCTTTGAGGTATGGATCGAACCTGGATCTCTGTGTTTTTGTTTAAAAATGGGTTTTGGGGGGTAAAACTAGGGTTTTCATCTCAATGTAGGGAATTTTATGTGTTAAAAGGTTATATAAGACCACATCTGACTTCATGGAAGTTGATGTGTTGCAAAACACATGCTATTGTTTTTTTGTTCATTTTAGATAGTTATTTGTTCGGTTCATTCGTTTTTAGTTCGTACTTAATGTGGGTTTGGTCTACAGGTGTTCGTGTGCAAAAGAAGCGAAAATCAAGAGTTAATCCTGGAAAAATCGAGCACACGAGAAAAAGCGTGAAAAAGAAAATAAAAATCTGGAATTTAATTTACCTGTGGAAGATAAAATCCAGCAAAAAATATAGGAATAGTGAGACACTGCAAGTAGTACCTATAATACTGCAAAACACACATACAAAGGTGTTAGAATGCATGTCTTAAGTTATATAACAAGAATAAGCTAACACAATATATATTGTGATGTTTTTCTTGATTGATACACAATTACACATCATTTAGAAAATACCCTCCAGAAGAACTTAAATGCTTACAAGTAGGAACATGTCAAAAGCCCGAAAGGTGAACCACCATTATGATGTTACCACAAATTTTGATTACAAGATATCTATAAAAATCAACCAAGTTTCCAGAACTGAATTTTGTGCATTCAACTCACCTTTGCTAAAACACCAATTAAATTTGGGAGCTTCATCATAGAAGACTTCTCAAATGAAACCTGATTGAAACAAAACATCCATAAATTCAAAAACATGGAAGATAAAACTAAATAAACCAGATTGTGACAAAACTATACAGCCTTTACTCCGCCTACTTACATAACTCTCAGAAAATAATTGCTACATAAGCTAGACATTAGGCAAGTGAGTTTCCTTGTAACTGTCTGATATAGAAGAAAATTTTAAACTGCTTAAAACCTTAGGATTTCTCATGAAAGATAAGTACTCGTTTTATCATTAAGGAAAAGTTTATATCAATCAATAATATAAAAACTGTGCTAACCAACAAAACCATAGCAATCATGAAGATAAACAACAGTGCTGTTCTATTAGATTTAGTGATTAAAATTCAGTTTTTTTAACAAACAGTCCTTGGTCTTTAATCAAGATACAGACTTTCGCACTAGAAGCTTGTTATTATGTATTTATGTGTTCAAATCAAGTCTTCAATTTTAGCAAAAAAAAAGCATCTTCATCACATGAAATTCTGGAAACATGGAGCAGTATTCATATCCTTGATTATCATGTTGAATTTCTGTTTCATGGAGTCAAGTGAAGGGAATTACCTGAACATTGACAAGATGCAGTGAAGCTAACAGCAGGGGGAAAATGTAGCCTGTAGCACCATGCGACAGTTCAATCAGATTCTGGAACCAAAGAGTGCCCCCCTGAAATAAATTTATTAGTTCATCTTCAAAATATCAAAAATGATTTCCAGATTTCAAAGTACATAAAATACTAATGCTAAAACAAAAGATGAACATGCATAGATGATAGATTTGTTTGTTGAACTCTGTTTGAACAATCGAGCTACCCAAAAGATAGATGGAGATACCAAAAGAAAGATTGACTATCAAACAACGTTAGTAGCCAAAGAGTGGTTAAATAGCATCTAATGTATGCATTAATAAATGTTTTTTCATAAGTTGCATTACACATTCAAAGCCATGATGATGATCCAGCGCTATTTGTCGGACACTCGCTGTCCCCAAGATAAAGCAAGGAATCTGCAAATGAAATCAATGAGGCAGATGAGTGTTGGAATAACAATATACAGTAAAGCCTCTAAAATTAATACTTTTGGGACCATGAAAATTTATTAGTTCAAAACGTTATTAAATCATCATACATTAATAAATTATGGAGTGCGTTCCACATTCCATGAATGCAAATAAGTTTACATAAACATCATTGAATTGTAAACTTGTGTATCGTATTCAATCAATGAATGTTAAAGATTAATTCATTGTACACAGGACATAACAATAGTAAGGCTTTACTGTATTGTTCCATGTTAATTGGAATCAAACAATATGGTACATTGTATAATTTGACTAAAAATAATATTCAATGTATAAGGTGAGTACAACTCACTTACAACTATGAATAATCAAATGCAGCAAGTAAAATTAGAGATGAGCACGACCTAGATCTAAGTTTTAAGAAAAAGCAAACGACAATATTTTTGCTACTTTGAAGAACTGTTAATTTATGATATTAATGGCATAATGGGTGTATATAAAGAACTTCTCAAAATACATTATCTTATGAATTTATCAAAATCGATGATTTTTTTAGCATGTCCAAGTTAGGGCTGTTCAAAAAGCCCGCGGCTCGTGGCTCGCTCGAAGTTCGCTCGAAAAAAGCTCGGAAAAAGCTCGGCTCGGGAAAAGCTCGGTTTTAAACGAGCCGAGCCGAGCTGGCTCGAATTCTAAACGAGCCAAGCTCGAGCTAGGGTTGGCTCGGCTCGGGCTCGGCTCGTGGCTCGGCTCGTGGGCTCGGCTCGTGGCCCGGCTCGTCTAAATAACTAATATATATATATATATATATATATATATATATGTTATATATGTGTTATATTTGAAATATGATGTTTTGATTTTTTAAGTTAATTTGTTTTCAAGAACTCTGAGTTTTGGACTAAAATTTTACTTTATCTACAATTGTATTTACTCTCTACTTTGTAAGTTTTGGGTTATCTATGGTTTTTTTTTGTATTTTATATATTGTCCCTTCCATCTATTTAGTTTTTTAAAGACAATCAACTTCAAAACGAGAATAAAATATTTTTTTTGTTGTTTATATATATATTAATATGTAAAAAAAATAAAAATAAATAAAAAATAAAAAAAACGAGCTAGCTCGACGAGCCACGAGCTGGCTCGAGCTTTTTACGAGCCGAGCTCGAGCTCAATTTTTCAGCTCGGAAAAAAATCGAGCCGAGCCGAGCTGGCTCGTTTAATTTCGAGCTCGAGCTCGAGCCAAGCCTGGCTCGGCTCGGCTCGGCTCGTTTACAGCCCTAGTCCAAGTCGAGACTGGAGAGACGTATTGTTTTAGATAGTTTAGTAATTTATCGATCATTAACTTAAAGAGGTTTTATTTTATAATTTTTCTCTTCACAATTTATAGAATAACAATATATAATTCTTCTTTCTGCTCTTAATCCTGAATGTTAGGGTTGATTTTTTAGCATTTTACACGGTTAGCAAAACTAAAACCTGCTGCCATACAGAAACTAACACATGGCAATTCTATGAACAGTATCGAACATTTAATAAATCAAAACGTTTAACATCTATAAACGATTGGCAAATGACTAACCTGAACAGACGGATATGCTAATATCCATAGAAATGATGGGCAACCAATTTCTTTCCTTCTATCCCGAAAGCGTTTGTAATGTTCTATCCAACTCTTTCCTGAGAAAGGTGGTGGTAATGGTGGAGGCACTATAAGAAACATATGAAGTCAAAACAACATTTCTATGTTTAACAGTCAATCTCTTTTTGAATTATTTATATCTATAACGGTAAGCAGAATCGTCATCAGAAAAAATATTCTCAGTTCTCACAAAACTTCCATGATCTTATATACTCACAATATAAAATTAAAGTGTGCTTCTGACTTATAGAACGAATTTTAATTTTTCAATGTGCTATTACCTGACTTAAAAATGAAGAGAGAAAAAAACTCACAAGGACCATTAATGTATCCTGATTCTCTACTGTTGTTCTTAAGAGACAGCTAATTTCCCCATACAATGGTGGTTCTTTTAAATAAAATTGAAACATTAATCTTCCTAACTTGTAAGTTAAGTAAAAGATGAGAGCAAGATGCGACTGACATTTAGGTGCCAACTCAGCAGTCTTCTTCAACTTGCGAAGCTGCACAAGAAGCACCGGAAGTATGGCAACTCTAAGAGCTAGTGTGGAGATGATGATAACCATCCACCTTCAAAGATAGTCACAGATTAAAATAAGGATAAGGTCGATCCTTATGATTGATAATAATAGCAAATGAAAGATGACTCTGTAAGAATTATGATAAACTACAGCCTTCATGGTTCACAACTCCATGTCATAATTAAATTTAGAAGAATGAAAAATAATGAATAAAGACCTCATCCACATACAATCAACAACTATAGCTTTTATGTTACTAAATTAACAGCAGCAACATCAACTAGACCTAACTTATATCAATACTTTAACCTCAAAATTCAATTGTCACACACTTGAATCCATAAGCAACAAATGTATGGCGTTTTTCAGTCAAAGAAATTAAACTCAAAAGTCACTAAGTTTATCTTACCAAGGCATGTCAGTAAGATCATGGACTGTATCCAGAAACCAAACCAAGCAACGAACTGGAAGAATCGCATCCTCGCCACTGCCAATTGCACCGCCGCCACTAACATAGTCGTGATCAAAGAATCCTGGATCATCAGTCGCTTTTTGTCCATCAGTGGAAAAGGAACGATAGCAAGATGATGCGAATGGGAGATTGTATGGTCTTACAAATCCACCGTGTCTATAAAAGCCAACTACAGGATTGGATGTATTGGTCAAATGTTGAGAATCGATTGAAGAGGAAGGGGAACTGCGATCAGATAATGAAGAGGCGATTATACGAGGTGTGTGGTGCCGGAAGCGGAGAAGCTTCGACAGTGATTGCTTCCTCATAGCCATGACGGAGAGAGTCTCGGGGTAAACACGACCTGGTGGCGGATTCCTCTCAAACCTCTAGCCCGCTTTGTCAACACTTAAAACTTGTCGACTTGGGCGTATTTCTATTAAATTATCCACCTTTGCAACCTCATTTAAACTGCTCCTTGTAATTGTTTTCGGTTTCGATATTCACATTAGCATTTTCACCGATCGTAACGAGCGGTCGTCCCCTGCCTCTAGCTATTAGTACCTACAATAGAATAGAATAGATCAGAATTCACGTAACTAGTTATCAGGGCCGGCTCAACCTTTTTGGAGGCCTTTTTCTTAAAATTCAATGTTAAAGTATATGCTATAAAAATAATGTGTTGGATGGTTAGGCCATTTTTCAACAATAGTCACTTTCTTTCTAAAATGCACAAAAACCAGAAACAGCACAACCAATGGCATTTATTCTTAAGCCATAAACAAGAATATTTAACAAAATCAAACAGCCAGTGATCCATAATACTAAATTGAAAACATCACCCAAGTCTTAAAAAAAACTAAAGAAATATATACTCTACAAAAAATTGTGATCAATAGCACTCAATCAAAAAGAAACAAACAAATCAAATTAAATACAGCATTTTAGTCTTCAAATAGGAAGTATTATCAAGCAAGGTATTATTAAAGAATTTTGCAAACAAAATTGAGCACCTCATATGCAACTTAAGGGATGTTTGGGACATTCAAATGTAAAACTGATTATTGCAAGTTGAAGTCGGTTCATATTATAGTGTTTGGATAAAGTGATACATTAGAGAATTACCCAAAACAGTTCTGAAAGGGCACAAAATTGCATATTAGCAGCAAAACATGTTATAATTTAGGAGAACACATCAAAGTGGATCACATTCTATTAACCATTACACATAATAACAACACATAGTGTTGAACATATAGCTCATGCTTTCAATTAGCTTTAAGTACACATAATTTGCATTATTGACAGTTCAGCCTCATGTGACTATTAACCACTTTTACTTTATAACCATACTCCAGAAATAACTATGGACTTTCACAAAACTCCATCACCTGTGTGTGAGAGATTACCATTTTAGGATTCTCCAAAGTATAATCCTTGGTTTTAAAAAGCGAGAAGCGCACCGAAGCGACAAGGTCTAAATCCGAAGCGCAAGGCACAAATCGCAAAAGCGGACCGATTTCGTACGCGAAACGCAAGATGCTTATCTAAATTTTTTTATATATCGCATTGGTTTTTAGCATCCCCTACCCAAAATATAGCCATAAATAAGGTTTATATATGATTTAATGTATAAATTACTTACATGTACAACCTCTTTAGCTAAATGTATAACACTTTGAAGCACAAAAACAGCCCATGTACAAGAATCGAGCCTTTAAGTGCGATAGTTTTGTGCGAGTTTTGTACGTTGCTCGAGTTGGGTTACATGACTCGCTAGAGTCTGCGGCCTAGGTCGAGTCACGAGTTAAGCACGCTTACTCGCGGTTTTTAAAACCAAGGTATATTCTGCATTTTACACAGAAACATACATGTTCCTTGATATCCACAAATAATTTACAATCTGTGAACACCACATATAATTTACAAACTGTGCAAGTGAGGCTCACATATATACAGAAACATACAAATAATTTACAATCTGTGAACACCATAAATAATTTACCATCAAACATGCATATACACAGAAACTCACATATAACTGATGCATTGCTGCCTCCAGCAACAGCAAGAATGGTACCCTGTCAGTCACAATTATTTGATTCAAGTATGTAATTTTGAAGATAAATCTACACTGATTTATCAAGCTTTTGGGAGCATGAAACTCAAATTTTGAGTAGGAATTGAAGTTCATTAATTTACCTCTCCCCATGTCTTTCTCCTGCGATTACTCGAACACTAAAATCTATTATATATCAGCAATTGATTTGATTATAACAATACTAAATTAAACATAATTTTTTTAAAATAGTGTCAATCAAGTGATTAACCTAAACGATATGGAACCCTAATAACAGATCAAAATTAACAATATACCTCAGATAGAAGACAATATATGAAAACTGGCGTGCAGTTCAGTTTAGCATATGTGTGAGCTGTTCAGTTTAGCATATATACCTCAGATAGAAGACAGTATATACTAAATTTTCAACAGTTTAGCATATGTGTGAGTTGTTCAGTTTGAAGAAATATATTGAAAAGATTAGGGTTTTTTAAGTAAGCTGAATTGCTACCTGTTTGGCTGTTTGAAGACGTATATTGAAGAGATTAGGAAGGCGATAGCAGCTTTAACATCAAGCCCTAATTGATTTAAATAGGCGTTCCGCCACCACTTCGCTATCTAGCTGCGAAGGCGATGATGTAGCAACTCAGCTTGCTGATTCAAAGCATTCTTTTTTTAGAGCGAGAAACAGCAAAAGAGAAATTACACAAGCATTTACCAAGAGACAAGATTAGGGTTTTACACAGCTTACTGATTACGTACCTGTTTGATATGAGCGGCAATCGGAATCGCAGCTTTGAATCTGAGGTTAGCGGCGATCGGAAGCGCAACTTTGAATCTGAGGGAGCGGCGAGAGAGAGGCAATGAGGGGAGCGGCCGGAGAGAACATGGGATATGTGAGCGATTAGGGTTTTGTCTCAATTTTATTTAACGAGAACCCGACCCGGCCCGGCCTGCATTGGATCCGCGCGTGATGATAATTTACCATCTGTTAGACGCAGGAAGGACTTGTACATGTAGCCTAAATACGTGTAAACATCTTAAAGTTAAACACTTTGGTAAAATGACTATTCTGTCATTCCAATATCTATACTATATAATAAATAAAGGTTTTTCAATTTCATATGTCGTCTCTATATTTATCCTTGTAAAAATTTTTTCGCCTCTCTATCATAATAAATATATTTTCATAATTTCAATAATAATATTTTTAAATAAATTATTAATTATACTAATAAATCATATTTATTTTAAATTATCTCATATTATAGGAAACTTTGAAATGTAATTATTTAACTTATGTTTTCAATCAAATTGTAAATGAAAGTCAAAATACATTGAATAATATTTAATGTATTTTTAAACTCAATTATATATTAATTTTTACAAATTTTTTGATTTTGTTTTCTATTGTTAGTACATGTAATATATTTTTTTACCTATAAGATATATATATAAAAATTTAAAAATTTTCTGTATTGATATTTTTCACCCTATGTAGTACACAAGTTCTAAGCTAGTGTATTATAATATAGTATAGATAAAAAGAAATTTTAAAATACGGGCCTTAAGAAGAAAATTGGTTGCTTTAGGGCTCAAGCCCACTGCCCTACAAGTTATATTTCAGAAACTCGACGGTAAATGTAAGTCACGTGTAACATTGGTCAAGTGTAATTAATCATTTATATTGTTGTTTTCTAGATATTTCCCCTAATGAATGTCCACATCTAACTCGTCCTACATTGGCTAACTTATCTTACGGCATTCCAAACTACTCTCATAATCCTATTTTAAGTCTAGATACTAACCTAAAACCCTTAAACTGAGGATATGCTACCAGCTTGTCACATCGCACGAGTTATACGTGACGATTGATGTAGAAAACACATAGCAGAGAACTAAAACCAAAGTCTTACTATTAACAAACCAACTTATTTACATTGATAAGTACCAAAAGACTACAACCATTACAATTCATGACTAAACAAGGTCACCACACAACAGGATTTATCGTCATAAACACGCCTTCACAATCGTTCTTTAAACCACCTTGTGTAACACTTGCAAAACCGACATTTCTTTAATGGGCCAAAATAGGAAGAAAGATAGGAAAGGGCATAAGGGATAGGCTTGGGGCCTTGGGCTTCGCCCATTAAAACTTCCATAAACCTTGGAGGTCAGCCTAACCAGCCTCCATTCACCATCTTCATCATTTTCGGCTAGAGAGAGAAAGCAAAGAGTTTAGAAAGAGAAAGTAAGGAAATAACATTTTTGTTGCAAGAATCATTCCAGAGTGTTACTCCATCGCTCTAGAGCAAGAAATCACGAAGAATCGTCATCTTTGAGGTATGGATCGAACCTGGATCTCTGTGTTTTTGTTTAAAAATGGGTTTTGGGGGGTAAAACTAGGGTTTTCATCTCAATGTAGGGAATTTTATGTGTTAAAAGGTTATATAAGACCACATCTGACTTCATGGAAGTTGATGTGTTGCAAAACACATGCTATTGTTTTTTTGTTCATTTTAGATAGTTATTTGTTCGGTTCATTCGTTTTTAGTTCGTACTTAATGTGGGTTTGGTCTACAGGTGTTCGTGTGCAAAAGAAGCGAAAATCAAGAGTTAATCCTGGAAAAATCGAGCACACGAGAAAAAGCGTGAAAAAGAAAATAAAAATCTGGAATTTCACCTCTTCGCGCAAGTCTTCGCAACACGCGAAGATCATGAAAAAGGACCTCGACTACTTTGTCCTTCGCGCCACACGAAAGGTAGCTATTCCTTAGTTCGCGACGCGCGAACATCCTAAAATTCGGTAAAACCCTAAAATCGAATTATTTAAGAATTGGAATGCCATTATCATATGGGTTGGAAATTTTACCCATCTCAGTAGAGACTGTGGGCGATTTTGGGAGCAGAGAAGGCAATCGGAGCAGGATATTGAAGTTGTGGTGATCGGATTGGTTAGATTATTCGTTTTCTTGTGTTTGATTGGTTTAATTGACATTATGTTCTTGATATTATAACGTGTTTACTTCTTTTGAACATGATTGTTGGCTAGACTTCTATAGCTACCTAGGTTTTGATTAATATTTGTTGAAGTTTGATTTTTATCGGTTTTTGGTTACATATTGATGGGTTAATGCTATTGTAAAGAATCTTTTTACAATTAATCTGATGTGTATACGTATTTAGATCTAATTTATGATTGGTTATTGTTCCATATGTGTCTTTGTGAATGTCTTTCATGTATAGATGCATATTAGGTTGCTTACTGTGTGTTTGTGACTAATTTATGGTTTTTGAATGTTCGAATCCATAGGAACGATAGTTGAGAGTTTAGAGGGTTTAAGTATTCTACCTATCTCGATAGCTGAAAGGTGAGAGATAGTCAGTTAGTCTCGGGTATTAAGCATCTAGGTGTAAGGACTCTGAAAGGAGGTTTCCCTATGTTTCTTGGTAGTTCGTGCTAATCCGTGTCAATTTGAGTGTTCTAAGGTTACCCCTTGCATTCTTTGAATGTATTGAGATAGTGAGACTGAAAGGTAATATGTCTTTTAGGTACTTTAGTGTTGTTAGAGAGACTGAGAAGTAATCTGACTAACCAGTGAGTATAACACGCCCCTTAGGTTTCCTTTTAGGCCACACCTAGAGAATGATCAGGGATCCACTGGGTTGTCTGAGGGTGTCGTATTCTAAGATCCTGGCTCCACCATAGTTTCCTTAACCGATAGAAATCCAAGATTCACACGTAGGATTCTTAACCTAGGTAGTGCCTTCCTCATTCTTGAGTTCGTATAAATACTTTGCTTGATAGTTGGTTATCGTTAGTTCTTCTTAGTACTTTTGAGTTTAAGTATTTTAGATTTGGTTCATAGAAATCACCCCAATATAAATCAGTTAGTTAGTTGAGACAGAGTCTAGTTATAGTTATTACTAGTGTCTCGTGGGTTTGATATCCGGACTTCCATTAGGCTTTACTACAGTCGATAGTTACACTTGCATGTTTTGTGGTCTAGTATTTAGGAGAGTCTAGAGTTTAACTAGAGTGTCTAGGTTAGGTTTAATATAAGTAATTTTTATAGACCATATCCAGCACATCAGAAGTAAAACAAACGATTTGGACGTAATAAGTTGCAAGCTTGAAGTGAAAACGGGCTTGTTTGATTAACTGTTCATCAGGCGACACTGACCAGTGTCGCCACCTTCATGTGGCGACAGTAGTCGGGGTTTGACAGTGGAGTGGCGTGGATCCCAAGGTCCAATGATTTGGGACACGTGTCATTCCCCTGGAGACAGTTAATGTCGACGACACTCCCTATCGACTACACTATGAACGGCGACACTAAGTCCTGAACGCAAGTTCTGGCAGCACTAATCATGCCCCTTAGCGACACTGACCTTTGCCATCGACACTAAAATAGGCGACACTAGACTTTCGTTGATAGTTTTCACTCGTTGATTTACTTCAGATTTCTTGTATTCCGCCTAGCACAAACAGTTAAGGAACCAAAATAGTAAAATCAGAACTAGTGAGTTTTTGTTGCCCATTTTCCCTTTAAAGTTTTGGGCTGAAGTGCATGCTTTTGAATGAAATGAAAGAGTAATGTTTTATCAAACGTTTATGATAATTATGTGTTAATAACTTATGTCATAATATGTGTAAATGTTTATAAACGTGTCATTATAGTTAATTGTGCGACAGCATGTATATATATATGTGTGTGTGTGTGTGACTATTTATGCATGTTATCCCGGGTGAAAGAATGAACAGAAAGTCTTGTGCAAGCAACAGTAGAAGACTTGTCATCGGACGAGCAAACATAGGAGTCTTATCTTATTGTATAGCAGTAAAGGAGTCTTGCATTCATGCAAACACAACGTTCCAAGCTGCTGGGACTTGGGACGGTTAAGTCGGAATGGTATCATTCGAGTGCTAGTTCACTCAATGATAAGAATGTGAAAGGAAAAATGAATGAACGAATGGATGAATGGAAAGGCTAGCATGAATGTTAATGGAATGTTTGAAAAGAAAGCTAGCATAAATGTTTCTAATGGTTTTTAAAAATGAATAGATTCCCACTAGGGAATTAGAATGTTTGAAGGGAAAGAAAACGTTTTGTAAGAACAAACTTTTATTACTATATTTAATATTTAAGTGATTTTGAAAGGAAATGATGAAATATGTATTTATTAAAGTAAAATAGAACTCACTCAGTATATCTGACTTTTAGCATGCACCTCAGGTAAATGAAGATAGAGAATTAATGGAGCCGAGAGGGCTTGATCTACATGCGATGAAGGGCTAACATATGTGATGACTGATATCCTTGAATTATTAACTATGAACAATTGAATGTTTTAAATTTGTATGGATTGTTGTAACGTTTAAGACTTCCGCTATTATGTTATTTGATTAATGGATGATTTGAAGTTTAAGAACTATGTTATCAATGTTTTGGGCCAACTATGAGAGGTTACTTGTTTGGGTCCTTTCACCTTGCTTCATCGAAGTCCCGAATAAAACGTTTTTCAAAAACCATTTTCATGAAAGCATTTTATTTTTACTTTATTTCTTTCATTTAGAATAGGTTTACTGCTTTATTACTTTTATGCTTTTAGTTTTACTGTCAAAAAATTGTTATTTATAAAAATTATAAACAAAATGTGATGGATAAAAATCAACATCACTTGAAGTTAGAGAATAAATGATAGTACATTAGTAGGTGATCATACACACATGACCATAGAATGACTACCTGGTTTCTGCTTTATGTTTGAAGTTGTGCGTATATTATTTGATCTAAACTTCTTAGTCTGCATAAACAGGAAATGATAGCTTCATGACTACTCAACATTGCATCTTTATTTCATTTTAATTTGAATATCTGCATGTAATTTGAATTTTCAGTGGGCGAGAAACGTTTTTAAACCATTAGTAGTGTGAAAACATAATTTTTCTATGTCACAATTGTGATTTGAACTCATATTATGTCGGGTGTGTGAGTTAAAAGATCATTATCAGATATAGAATATGAGGCTTCAAGTATTTCATGAGACCAGTATTGGACTATATTGATTAGCACAATTTTTCAGTTCACTTCACTGCCTATGCCTCGAAAAACATGCAACTTGATGTTGAACTAAGATATGTTTGTGACAATATCTGTTATAGCATATGCTCGCCCTTGGATCAATATCTTGATTACATTGAATATCCAGATACCAGCTGGACCACATTACCCTGTATTATTGAATAAATCGATTCCTTAATCAATCATTCTACTGAAGAGTTTCTCTGTTACAATCAATCATGATATTACATTCAAAACCAAGCAATATGAATCATTCGATTCTGAATCATTCTGATTCTTGATATCCTTAGGGATCTGCTTCTTTTCCTGTGCTAATTAGGATAGTTTCATACTAGAGATTGATTTTATCTTTGCATAAGTCTCATATGTCTTGAAGATAGTGCACTTTTACTTTCTGTTGGCACATATGCGGGGTACGCATTGTTTTCATATAAATGGTACTAACTCACAAGAACGTGGGATAAAAACGCTTTTGGTTTCAAATCTTATAATACTGATAACTTGGATTGACATGTTGTGTATTGCAAATTCGGTATGAATAAGTTAGCATGTAATGATCTGATCATGTTTACTTTGAAGTTTATCGCGTATTATTTCATTCTTTCGGAATATATGAAATAGAAAGTTGCGAAAAAGAAAGTTGTGATAATTTTGAGATAGTATTTGATTAGAAATTTCAAAACAATTAATAGTTTATGAAAGATTGAAGTTGTTAGTTCTGATAAATTACATTCTGAGATATCATATAGTGTTGTAGAAAAGTTGTATGTTTGATGAGCTGAAAACTATATTTACACTGAATACCATAGGTTACTCTTAGATCTGCTAGGGATTGTATATCCGAAATGTGTGTGTGACTCATCAAAGATACTGAAATGATATTCTTACTCTGATGTTTGAACAAAAATATGTGATCTAGTACTTGAATTTCAGTTGGTATAGAGAAAAACCAAAAAATATGTGATTCAATTTGTATAGATAAACCAAAAAGATTTTATTTTTCCATCTTCCATGGAAATCTTAATTGTTGTTATACTTGGATGGTTTTCTTTGCTAAAAACTCAAAATTGCAGACAGAAGTTAACAAGGGGTCCTTCTCCCGAGTTTTTCTTCTAGAAAGGGAGAGTGTGCAGATGAACAAGACGAGGACTACAATTTGTTTGAAGACTGATGACAATATTCTGAAGCTGTTGTCAAGGGGGAGTCTGTTGGAGCATATTCTGGTGACAACGAGCTTAAAGATTCTATGTCTTAGTCTTAGAGTCTTTGACTTGTAATGTGTTAGAATTGTTAGCAATTGTTAAGAGGGAGTCTGTTAGGACATGTTTTGTAACAGTTGTTAAAATTCTATGTTGTAAGTTAGCGAACTTGTTAACTTCGCATAAGCTTCTTAGAGTGGCGAACTTAACAAGTTCGCCTAAGCATCTTGAGTCAAGAATCAAAGTGCAAGAACAGAGAG
Source organism: Smallanthus sonchifolius (assembly GCA_023525975.1). Taxonomy (NCBI): domain Eukaryota; kingdom Viridiplantae; phylum Streptophyta; class Magnoliopsida; order Asterales; family Asteraceae; genus Smallanthus; species Smallanthus sonchifolius. Next base: position 52,190,894 of record CM042033.1, on the reverse strand, counting down.
CTTTGTAAACAGAGTTTCTTAGTGGAAATACAAATAGGATTATTTACTATGTGTTGTTGATTGTTTTACGCCTTGCACGTTGATCATGGATTCCACACGTTATCACTGTATCATACCGCGAGTCTAGAGATCCGTCACATCACAGGGACTTACAATATTTGCTCAACCTAAAATTGCATGCTTGACAGAACATGGGCAATGAAGAGAATCGAAAAAATCATGCTAAAGACATAACACGAAATTGGCCTCATAGGATAATACTAGCCAAAATCTTACATTTTTTTATTTGATAATGATCTTTTGCACTCGCACCCAACATAATATGGGTTCAAATTACAGTTGTGATATAAGATATTAAGTTTTCACACTACTAAAGATCCAAAAACGCTTCTAGCCTATTAAAAATTCAAATTATTTGCAGATATTTAAATTAAAGTTCTAGCTAAAAACGAAATTTTAACATAAAATGTTAAAGTCTTAAACCCTAGGGACCTGTTTTGCCATTCCCGGATATTTCCCCTCCCCCAAACCAGTCACGGGTTCGAAACCCCTCACCACCGGCTTTGCCCGTTTAATTCTCAAACTCGCGACCGAGATATTCTCAAACGAAACCGATAACGGCAACACGTTTAACTCGATTAAACGACCCATTACTCGAGTGTAATTGGGTTTTTATGACCGTTTTCATGACAAACTTGTAACCGTTAAACCCACTCTCGCTCTTTTACTCAATCGATAATCTCAGTACAAATTGGCTATAAATAGGAACTGGTAATCATTCACGACACTCGCCACAAGCTCCCTACACCCTAAATCGCGTTTGAATCCACCTCTGAAGCCCCCGTTTCCGTCGACGAACACGAGGTAGCTCACCTCAGTCGTTCTCCCTCCCTACAAAATCATTTCAGGTCTATAGATTCGATTTGATGCATAGAGCAAAAGACTTATGAATTTGGGTTCGATCGGTTGTTCGATCAAGCCAATTGGATGGCTAGGGTTACGAGGGATATTGGGGAAGAAGATGAGTTTGAACTTACGTGTTTTAAACAAAGCGAAACCGTTTCAGACATGGCCTCGTGCCCTGGTCTGATGGTTAAGTGTGCTTGTGTGTGTGAACCGGTTAGGGGCACAGGTTCGAGTCCCGACCACCCTTTTTCTTTCCAAATTATTTTCTTTTACCATTTTGAACCCTTATTTCATGTTTAGAAATTCCAACAAAACTTTATAAATTCCACAAAATTATTTTTGAAAGTTTTATAAACACAGAAATTATAAAATAATGTTATTTATTTTGTTTGAATAAAAACACATTAGAAAACATTTTATATTCATAAATAAATAATGAAAATAGTTTTGTTTAAAACAAATTTAACTTTCTTAATTATTTATAAATTAAGAATGATTATGTCAATTTAAGTGTATTAAATTCTTTCAAGCTTTTAAATAATCATTTGTTAAGAATAATTATTTAAAGCACTGTTAATTTTATAAAAATACTTAGACAATTATTTTAAAGTAATTATTTTATACCAGTTTAATAAATCCTATTTATTCACTTATAAATTCATTTAAAGTGAATTTATTTAAATGATTATGTAACCATTTTATTTGCTTTTATTAATAGATTAATTAGTCATTTAAATTACAAATTGATTAACCATTTTATTTACAATAACTAATAATTAATTGATCTTTTTTTTGCACAAAATCAATTAATTAAACTTTTACCATTTTAAGATTTATTTATAAAATAGAATAGTTATACTTTTAAACTGTTCTATAACATTACTTATCTTGAAAATGACTTTATAAATTAATTAAAAGTCTTAATTAATTCTAACTAATTTATAAACTACTTTCTAAAATACTTCTATCTTTCTTACAACATATATGCGTACGAACCCATCTTCAAACCCAAACCCCCATGAAACCCTAAAGGCTCGAAATCCCCTTAATACCATTTAAACGTACATTAAATTCAATACCATTACACGTGTAGGGTTGTCGTGAGAAATCCTCACGAGGCATATCAATCTCTACTAGTTCATACCATTTCTAGTTTGATCCAAGTGAGTTTCATAGCCCCCTTTCTCTTTACTTAGGGTTTCCTTTTAGGCCACACCTGGAGAATGGTCAAGGATCCACTGGGTTGTCTGAGGGTGTCGTATTCTAAGATCCTTGCTCCACCATAGATTCCTTAACCGATAGAAATCCAAGATTCACAGGTAGGATTCTTAACCTAGGTAGTGCCTTCCTCATTCTTGAGTTCGTATAAATACTTTGCTTGATAGTTGGTTATCGTTAGTTCTTCTTAGTACTTTTGAGTTTAAGTATTTTAGATTTGTTTCATAGAAATCACCCCAATATAAATCAGTTAGTTAGTTGAGTCAAAGTCTAGTTATAGTTATTACTAGTGTCTCGTGGGTTCGATATCCGGACTTCCATTAGGCTTTACTACAGTCGATAGGTACACTTGCCTGTTTTGTGGTCTAGTATTTAGGAGAGTCTAGAGTTTAACTAGAGTGTCTAGGTTAGGTTTAATATAAGTAATTTTTATAGACCATATCCAGCACATCAGAAGTAAAACAAACGATATGGACGTAATAAGTTGCAAGCTTGAATTGAAAACGGGCTTGTTTGATTAACTGTTCATCAGGTGACACTGACCAGTGTCGCCACCTTCATGTGGTGACAGTAGTCGGGGTTTGACATGGGAGTGGCGTGGATCCCAAGGTCCAATGATTTGGGACACGTGTCATTCCCCTGGAGACAGTTAATGTCGGCGACAATCCCTATCGGCTACACTATGAACGGCGACACTAAGTCCTGAACGCAAGTTCTAGCGGCACTAATCATGCCCCTTGGCGACACTGACCTTTGCTATCGACACTAAAATAGGTGGCACTAGACTTTCGTTGATAGTTTTCACTCGTTGATTTACTTCAGATTTCTTGTATTCCGCCTAGCACAAACAGTTAAGGAACCAAAATAGTAAAATCAGAACTAGTGAGTTTTTGTTGCCCATTTTCCCTTTAAAGTTTTGGGCTGAAGTGCATGCTTTTGAATGAAATGAAAGAGTAATGTTTTATCAAACGTTTATGACAATTATGTGTTAATAACTTATGTCATAATATGTGTAAATGTTTATAAACGTGTCATTGTAGTTAATTGTGAGGCAGCGTGTGTATATATATGTGTGTGTGTGACTATTTGTGCATGTTATCCCGGGGCGAAAGAATGAACAGAAAGTCTTGTGCAAGCAACAGTGGAAGACTTGTCATCGGACAAGTAAACATAGGAGTCTTAACTTTGTGTATAGAAACAAAGGAGTCTTGCATTCATGCAAGCACAACGTTCCAAGCCGCTGGGACTTGGGACGGTTAAGTCGGAATGGTATCATTCGAGTGCTAGTTCACTCAATGATAAGAATGTGAAAGGAAAAATGAATGAACGGATGGATGAGTGGAAAGGCTAGCATGAATGTTTGAAAAGAAAGCTAGCATAAATGTTTCTAACGGTTTTTAAAAATGAATAGATTCCCACTAGGGAATTAGAATGTTTGAAGGGAAAGAAAACGTTTTGAAAGAACAAACTTTTATTACTATAATTAATATTTAAGCGATTTTGAAAGGAAATGATGAAATGTTTATTTATTAAAGTAAAATAGAACTCATTAAGTATATCTGACTTTTAAGCATGCACCTCAGGTAAATGAAGGTAGAGAATGAATGGAGCCGAGAGGGCTTGATCTACATGCGATGAAGGGCTGACATATGTGATGCCTGATATCCTTGAATTATTAAATATGAACAATTGAATGTTTTAAATTTGTATGGATTGTTGTAACGTTTAAGACTTCCGCTATTATGTTGATTGATTAATGGATGATTTGAAGTTTAAGAACTATGTTATCAATGTTTTGTGCCAAGTATGAGAGGTTACTTGTTTGGGTCCTTTCACCTTGCTTCATCGAAGTCCCGAATAAAACGTTTTTCAAAAACCATTTTATGAAAGCAATTTATTTTTACTTTATTTCTTTCATTTAGAATAGTTTTATTGCTTTATTACTTTTATGCTTTTAGTTTTACTGTCAAAAATTTGTTATTTATAAAAATTCTAAACAAAATGTGATGGATAAAAATCAACATCACTTGAAGTTAGAGAATAAATGATAGTACATTAGTAGGTGATCATACACACATGACCATAGAATGACTACCTGGTTTCTGTTTTATGTTTGAAGTTGTGCGTATATGATTTGATCTAAACTTCTTAGTCTGCATAAACAGGAAATGATAGCTTCATGACTGCTCAACATTGCATCTTTATTTCATTTTAATTTGAATATCTTCATGTAATTTGAATTGTCAGTAGGCTAGAAACGTTTTTAAACCATTAGTAATGTGAAAACATAATTTTTCTATGTCACAATTGTGATTTGAACTCATATTATGTCGGGTGTGTGAGTTAAAAGATCATTATCAGATATAGAATATGAGGCTTCAAGTATTTCATGAGACCGGTATTGGACTATATTGATTAGCACAATTTTTCAGTTCACTTCACTGCCCATGCCTTGAAAAACATGCAACTTGATGTTAAACTAAGATATGTTTGTGACAATATCTATTGTAGCATATGCTCGCCCTTGGATCAATATCTTGATTCCATTGAATATCCAAATACCAGCTGGACCACATTACCCTGTATTATTGAATAAATCGATTCCTTAATCAATCATTCTACTGAAGAGTTCCTCTGTTACAATCAATCATGATATTACATTCAAAACCAAGCAATATGAATTTAATTTTTGTTTAAAACAAATTTAATTTTCTTAATTATTTATAAATTAAGAATGGTTATGTCAATTTAATTGTATTAAATCCTTTCAAGGTTTTATATAATCATTTGTTAAGAATAATTATTTAAAGCACGGTTAATTTTATAAAAATACTTAGACAATTATTTTAAAGTAATTATTTTATACAAGTTCAATATATCCTATTTAAAACCAATTTATTCACTTATAAATTCATTTGATGTGAATTTATTTAAATGATTATGTAACCATTTTATTTGCTTTTATTAATAGATTAATTAGCCATTTAAATTACAAATTGATTAACCATTTTATTTACATTAACTAATAGTTAATTGATCATTTTTTTGCACAAAATCAATTAATTAAACTTGTACCATTTCAAGATTTACTTATAAAATAGAATAGTTATACTTTTAAACTGTTCTATAACATTACTTATCTTTAAAATGACTTTATAAATTAATTAAAAGTCTTAATTAATTCTAACTAATTTATAAACTACTTTCTAAAATACTGCTATCTTTCTTACAACATATATGTGTACGAACCCATCTTCAAACCTAAACCCCCCATGAAACCCTAAAGGCTCGAAATCCCCTTAATACCATTTAAACGTACATTAAATTCAGTACCATTACACTTGTAGGGTTGTTGTGAGAAATCCTCATGAGGCATATCAATCTCTACTAGTTCATACCATTTCTAGTTTGATCCAAGTGAGTTTCATAGCCCCTTTTTCTTTACTATTGTTTACAAATACTCGGGGTGGAACATGCTTACATACTATACTTACCAAATTCAATACCATTTGTTCTCATGCAAATTACTATGTGCTTTATGTCTTAAGCTGCTTGGTGACCATTACATGTGTTCATGCTAGTACATTCATTAACCTGCTACCCAGGCCTAAGGTAGTACCTAACATGATCATTTATAGGGGAATCCGATTCCAGTTAACATGAAACTTGGCGGGTTTTGTGTGTACCATATTACTATTTTTCCAAAACACAATCAATGGGATTGTATTTACCAATTTTCTATTTACTACAGATTGAATTGTACGCTTGGAACCTTGTATGTTTTCACATTTATACCTTAGTTATGATTTGAACATATTGAACTACAAATACTTTTTACTCAACTTTTGTTTGGTGTCAAAACCTATGTTACTCAGCAACTACTTGTAGTTGACATTTACTCACATGTTTCAGGTGCATCTGTTTGAGGACACTACTTGCTCACCTAGGACTTGGACCTAGTTTAAATTTAAATATTGTCTTGTCTTGAACTTTTCATATTCCATTTCCTTTGTAACGGATGTTTTTAAATTGATGAATAAATATTATCATATTTAATAGATGATCATGTGCTTATGAACAACCGCGTCAGCCCCGGCGTATAATCCGCCGCCGGCCGGGGTGTGACATCTAGATCCTTCACCACAAACTCCAGTAGACTCCCCCTAAGCCATAAGCACAACAGATAGTGGAGCAACAGATAGAGCTTGATGCTCACCACCACTAGGACCGGCCTTGGGATCCTTGTCCTCATCGTCATCACCGATTAGATAAACCTGGTGACACGCATCCTTCGAGTCAGGCTTTTTCTTCTCCCCTGAGCAGCAAGCTTATTTGATAATTCCTCCACCAGGGCAACCATTGTCTGGTAAAAACAATCTTTGGTGACAAGCACTCTGAAGATCTTTTCGTTTGCTCTAGTGACTATATTTCACATATATGAGCTTGAGTTAAACAATTCTTATACAGCTGATAGTTCTGGTGAAAATCTCGGATGGAAACCAAGAAGTCAGTCTGTCTCGCCCTTTTAATCATTCGTGATTTCAATTAACATATCCAATACCTTACGGATATCGGCATACCCGAATCAATCTTGATTATTTATATCACATATCTCATTTGAATCAGTATGATTTTGTGCATGCTCTATCAGAACCAAGACAATATAATCAAAACGATCCTGAATCAATATGATTCCATTCAAATCCACTTGGAATGTTTTTCATGTGCTAAGAATACTACCTTCATGCTGGTGATTGGATCATGATCTAATGAAATCTTACACTGTGTCTTATTTCATTCCATCTTGATCGTGGGGTACACATTGCATTGATTAATATTACCTTAATTGTCACACGATATTTGCTGAAACATGATGCATGAGTTTAAGTGGATAAATATACTGGCAATCAATGTTGAACTGTATAGATCTTGATTTGATATGAAGTGTGATTAAGACAGTGTGCATTTATGATCCTATGTCAATTTTAGTTCATCAAAAGATAAAGAAGAGAAAAGGAAATAAAAGTTGTAACATCCATAACTTTTTCTTGTATTATTTTACTTCATTTTATGCAATAATAACATTTTATTTCAATACCGTACTTGTACATTACAATATGCCACATCAATTATTTCAATGTATATCAATTCAGAGTTTCATACTTGTATGTATTTTATCTTTTGGTTATATATATATATATAACATATGTATATAGGGTTAGGTTATGGTAAAAAAGGTTTTAAAAATAAGAAGGGTAAGAAGGATTATGGGCTTGATATGTGTCATTTTATTGTTTTTAAAGGGGGGCATAATGGTCATTGTGTAATATACTAGGTCATTGTGTAATATAAGGTCTGATATTACACAATGACCGGACCTTACATTACACAATGACCTGACATATTTGAGCGAATTACACAATAATAAACAAATTACACAATGAGCTAGAAAACGTAAAACACAATGATGACTACATATAACACAATGATGAAAAATATTTGACAAAATGAGCATATTACACAATGAGCAAATTACACAATGACCAGACCTTACATTACACAATGACCTGACATATTTGAGCGAATTACATAATAATGAGCAAATTACACAATAAGTTGGAAAACGTAAAACACAATGATGAATACATATAACACAATGATGAAAAGTATTGGAAAAAATGATAAATACATATAACACAATGATGAAAAATATTTGACACAATGACCAGACCTGACATTACACAATGACCAGACCTGATATTACACAATGACATGATATTACACAATGACCAGACCTGATATTACACATTGAACTGATATTATACAATGACCTGGCAAATTACACAATGAGCTGAAAAACGTAAAACACAATGATGAATACATATAACACAATAATGAAAAATATTTGATAAAATGAGCAAATTACACAATGAGTTGGAAAACGTAAAACACAATGATGAATACATATAACACAATGATAAAAAAATATTTGACAAAATGAGCATATTACACAATGAGCAAATTACACAATAACCAGACCTGACATTACAGAATGACCTGACATATTTGAGCGAATTACATAATAATGAGCAAATTACACAATGAGCTGGAAAACGTAAAACACAATGATGAATATATATAACACAATGATGACAAATATTTGACAAAATGAGCATATTACACAATGAGCAAATTACACAATTACCAGAGCTTACATTACACAATGACCTGACATATTTGAGCGAATTACACAATAATGAGCAAATTACACAATGATCTGGAAAATGTAAAACACAATGATGAATACATATAACACAGTGATAAAAAATATTTGACAAAATGATGAATACATATAACACAATGATGAAAAACATTTGACACAATGACCAGACCTGACATTACACAATGACTAGACCTGACATTACACAATGACCAGACCTGGTATTACACAATGACATGATATTACACAATGACTAGACCTGATATTACACAATGAACTGATATTACACAATGACCTGACAAATTACACAATGAGCTGAAAAACGTAATTTTTTTCGTTTTTTTTTATATAACGACACTATACTCGTTTTAAAGATAAAAAACACTCATTTTTATGGTGTAATTTTAAAAAAAAATTAATGTCGTATGTAAAAGTTATGAACGTTTAAAAAGGGGGGGACTTGATAAAAAGTCAACAAAAGTGGCAAAGACTAAAATACCCTTACAACAACTTTTTCTCATACAATTTAATCTCAACCTTTAAATCTTTTCTACAATTTGATCTAATGGCCCTAAATCATTCTCACCTTTCTTAGAATTAGAATCTTTATTACTTGAACCTTTTCCTATGCGTATATATATTTTTATATATGTATATACTTTGTTATAATAAATAAATAAAAAATAAAACTTTTGAGTTTTAATCATGTATGTATATTCTTTTTATTTATATATGTTTATTTATATATATATAAATATATATATATATATAGAAGGTTCATAAGAAAAAACATTATTCATGAGAAAACTAAAAAACTACTTATTAAAGGTAAAAAAAAAATCATAACTCAAAATATAAATCAAAAACTAAAAAAGTTGTTCGGAGACCATGTTTCACACGTCGTTCTCGTTCAAAAAAAAAACTCGAAAAAATAGTCGGTTTAGCTTTTGGGTTTAGTTTAGCTTTTAGATTAGGTTTTTGGAGGGGGGTGGTGGGTGGGGTGGGGGGGTTTAGGTTTTTTGGGGTGGGTTAGGTTTTTGGGGTGTATTACATATGCAATACTTTTAATGAGGATATTTTTTGTTTTCTCATGAACTCAACCATATATATATATATATGGTATATTACATAAATCAATTATACAACTTTTAAGTTTTATAAAAATGGAGTTTTCCTATATAAAATAATTAAAATAAAATAAATAATGTTTAAGATTTTATAAGTTTTATAAAAACTATTTTATAACTAAATTAAGTACTTAATTATCAATATTTTGAGTCTTGAACCCATTTGATTCAAACGAACCCACTCTTATTGCATTTGAACCCTATTTGAACCCCCTCACTTTACCAAATTGAACCTTTTCATGACTTGAAACCTAAAAATCCAATTTTGACTTCCCAAAGTCAAACTTGACCAAATCGGTTACAAGATTAGCGAAATCATGCGTATTAACTCATTGTGATCATGTATAATTGTTACTACATCAGTTTCGCCACATTGTAATGATCCAATTTAAAAAAAATCAATGATTTTGAATTCAAAAACAAATCCTGTAACCGTCCCTCTTAACTCGAACCTAAATCGCGTATTTCGAGTGAAATTGAATCATTATATTGAGCCATACACTAGCGCGACACCTCCCATTCACTCTCTAAACTCTCAGTTCCACCTCATTTCATCTCTGGAACTCTTTCAAATCCGAAGAACATCAAGCTTTAGGCTCCTGTCATTATCCCTCGTCTCTTAACGAATTCAGGTAAGGTTTAATGCTTTAAGTTCGTTGTGAGACCACGATCAAAAGCCCTCTGTCAATTGCTAATGAAAGAGGGAATCGAACCCAATTTGATTTGAACCTTGGATCGACCTGCGCATATGAACATTTGGGGTTTTTGTTTTAAATCGAATTAACGTATTTAAGTTTCCGGAATGGTTTCATTACCAGTGAACCACCTAGTTCAGCTGGTTAAGTGCGCGTGGCTTGAACTAGGTGGCATCGGTTCAAAACCCACATCCCACACCATTTTTGCGTTTTAGCTAGCCCAGTACCCGACCCCTCCTTACCCTATGATTAAAACTTATGAAACCCAACCTTAGAACACATGGACCATATGGTCCGGTTGGTTTGTGACGTGAGGTCGTAGTCTCAATCAAATTTAAACCAATTACAACTAAATAGCTAGCGGTAAGTGGGTATCGAAAACGAGGAGTTTGTGGAAAATGTGTTTATTATGTAGTTTTGGATTTAACTAACTTAAACTAAGTTGCAAGAAATGTAAATTCACGATTTTGATTGTTTGGTTTCAACAACTAAGATTAACTAAATAAATTGCAAATAAAAAATTAGCTTTGTAAACAGTTTAGGAAAAAAAAAAGCGATCATCCTAGGTTTCCGGTTTCAATTGACATCCGTGTTTAAATCCAACTAGAAAGAATCACATAGACATGATTCATGTGTGACCACTTGTTTGTGATAAAAGGAAACTAAGTACTCGGATTATGAAAATGCGAGGTTGTTACCCGATGACCAATTAACCAATATCCAACCCTAATCCCTCCCGTGATATCTCGATTGTCAACGACACCAAGAACGTACGATTTAGATTATGATCAAAACATCAATCAACAATTTACAAACAAACATTCACACACCATAATAAACAAACAAACATTGCAAGTCTATTATTCTATAAATACGGATAAAAACACAAATGTCTTAGACAAACCTTCAACCTAGGATGAACACCACAAGTTTAGCCACTCATGCCTTGGTGCATCATCATCACACAAAGATTAATGTTCTTATGAATCAAAACACAAACCTAATGATTAGAATTTGTTTTGAAAACCAAGAAGTCTCCAATTTTCGCCCAAAAAAACTCTGCAAAACGTCTCCAATCCTCAGAATATCAAAAGCCCCTTGGATAATTGGTTTTTATTGGCAGTTACACTTTCTGCGTCAATGTCTACCGTAAGCTACGGTAGCTACCGTAACTTACGGTAGCTATTAAGTTGTTACGCTGAGTTCCTACTGCCTTACGATGGGGGACAAGTCTTCAGGGGGCTACCGTAGCTTACGGTAGCTACCGTAAGCTACGGTGGAGTCTGGGCAAAACATCCACTCGATTAGCTTCTTCCCAAAGCTGCATTTCCCACTCCTTTTAAGCCCCGAACATACCTGAGACATACGCAACTGTAGTTATCTAATTCAAGATAGTTACTCGATTAAATGTAAGATTAAAATACCATTTATAGCACTTAAGGGTCGTCCTACGGACCACCCGTCACATCCCCACACTTAACCGTTGCTTGCCCCCAAGCAACTCATCAAAAACCACTCATAACTCCTCAAGCGATCAACATGAATCATGCAAACAAATGTCCTCATTTTACTAACTTTTTCTTAAACCCCGCATAACACACCCCTCACAATGACTCTCCTCTCGGCGACAAATAATAACTAGCAAGGATGAGCTAGAACACACTTAAAGCAAATGGGTGATTGCACAATAATAGGCTTGTACTTAAATCGGTCCTTCGCCTAAAGAATTTACTAAAATGCGCACGTGAATCAAAGGGACTTAAGGGTTGGAACGTGGCTAGGCATATGGGTAGGAAATGGAAATATATATGTAGTAGCTAATGATCCGACCCGGTCTTATTATTACATCTAAATAAACTCAACTAATTAACTAACTACAAAGCCTCGCATTATTTTTTTTTCAAACTACTACCACATTTATTCTCATTATTTTTGTATTTTTCTGAGATTTTTTTTTTTCGTTTGCCAAACAAATCACAAAACACTAAATACTAAAGCTACTAGACCGGATCTTCTCAAACGGGTAAAATTTTTGGGAGGTAGGCACGGGTTAACAAATGATAGGCAATAGGCTCAAACATGGCTACTAATAGACCAAACTCCCGCCCATCTCGCTACCAAACTCATATATCCAATGTATGAGGTCCAACCCCCCAAATCCCACACTCGCACACACCATGACGAGGCTACCTAAATGCCCTTATCCTTTTCACATACATATCAAGCTAAGGCCTCAAACCGAATTCAAGCACAAGTTCTAATGCACCCCCACCCATTGCTACTCTCATCAAAGAAAATATTTCTAACAATTCAATTAAGTGGCTCAAACTCTCACCAAGAAAAGGGGTATACGGGGTTGCCGGAGTGTTATGCGGTTTCAATACTTTAACTTTTCAAATTTAGACCATTTTTCGCTTGATTTCAGAATTTTTCAAAAGTGTCAAAAATTTCCCCCATCCCCACACTTGGGATACATGGTCCCCAATGTATGGCTTTGAATCCCCATCTTTTTTTTTTATTTTTTTTTATTTTTTATTAACAAACGCAAACAAACTAACTACCAATATTTCAAGGCTAAAGAACATGACAAGTCTAAGGAAAGAGTACATAGACCTGATGAAGTTTGACACAACAGATGTTGTAAATGATCCGATTTCCTATCACCACCTTCACACAACTATCCGCATATCTTCCTCACACTTAAGTGTTTCCATAGCCCTGAAACATAGAAAAATAAAGAAATAACAAGGTCAGTGAAAAACCCCGAGTTGCCTCCCGAGCAGCACTAAAATTTTGGGTCTTCAGCCAGACCGTGCCACCCCCGTTTATGGTGGCTCAAAGAAACGATTCCGGCCATGTCCATCACTACATCGTGCCATTGAGTAAAATGCATCCGTCCTGTTTCGATTCGGGGAGTAATCAAATACACTCCTACTTGATCCCGTATGCTTTTCTTCATGATCCGGTGGGTGATTTATTTTCATTCTTTGACACACTTTTGTCATACAATCACTAGACTCACCACCCTTCCCCTCATTGGACTCATAAATAATCACTCTAGTTTGAACATCAAATGATAACTTACAGTTCTTTTTGGTCATGGTAATAACCCCGTCTCTACAATTGATTTGAGCATTTGCTGTGTATAGAAACGGTCGAACTAAGATTACCCTTTGTTGTGCTGCCATTTTAGTAGAAGCATAGTCTAGGACCAGGAAATCCACCGGGTACTCAAATTCTCCCAACTGAATCTTAACATTCCTAACTACTCCCCGTGGACGCCTCCAACTTTCATCTGCCAAGCTCACCATGGTGTCTATATCTTGCAGCGGGCCAAAGTCATACATGTCATACAACTCGCCTGGTAGCACGCTCATGCCCGCCCCATAGTCCAACAATGCATGAGGAATTTTTAATTTTTCCACTCGGATTGACACAATTGGTGCCCCATGCTCTTTGTCATTTTCCTCCTCGGCCTCCTTTCCTATACCTGCATTCACTTGACACGAAGATGTTAGAAATGTTTCATTAAATTCACTATTTGGAACGGTACTTACCACATTAATGTTCACGCTTTTGATGTTCTTGGGATTTGTCACTGTGTCACTTGGTAGTTGACCTTTGTTCTTTTTTAAAAGGGCCACCTCACTTGCAAGTTGACCCATTTGGGTAGTCAAGGATTGGATGGCTTTGTCGCGAATTTCATCTTTTTGCAACCGAGCCTCATCCATTTGATTCCTCCTTTGCATATTTTGTTGCATCATCCGGAGCATATCCATCACTTCATTCCCACTTGAAGTAACTTGACCCGAATAGTCACTTTGGTCACCACCCGGTTGTTGAAATTGCCTTTGGAAGCCTTGATTGTTGAATTGTTGGCGAGGAACATAATTTCCTTGACTTCCTTGGAAATTCGGATTGGCTTGATTAGCCGGGTTTCCATAACGCAAATTCGGATGGTTTCGTAACCCGGGGTGATATGTATTCGAGTTCATGTTGTAATTTCTACCACCGCCCCCTTGGCCTTGAATAGCATTCACTTCTTCATATTGCCCTTCAACAACACCCACCAAACAAACATCCGCCCTATGACCCAATTCATTACAGTTAGTGCAAACATCATAAACTTGATTAGTAGTTTGCACATTACCATCCTCCACCGCATGCACTTGGGTTCTAGTAATGGCCAGTCTCGCTCTCCTAGATGATTGTGCCTTCCTCTTTGATGTGACCGCCATTTGTTCCAAAAACACCCAATCGTCTTACTCGTGATTAGTACCGAATGTACCATTCGTGATCGACATTAAGTCACGAGCATCTTCGAAATTCAACCCTTCATGAAACGCGTTCAACAATTCCCACAATTCGATCCCATGATGAGGGCAATTTTTTATCATCAAATTAAACCGTTCGAAAGCTTCGTGAAACATCTCACCCGATTGCTGTTGGAAGCTTCGTAATGCCTTTCTTGCATCATTTGTCTTTTGAGCGGTGAAGAACTCTTCCAAAAACCGTTGTTGCATTTCAGCCCAAGTATAAATTGAGGCGGATGGCAACGTATAAAACCACCTCTTCGCTTTATCTTCCAACGAGAATTGAAACAATACCATCTTTACTTCATCCGATGAAAATCCTTGCCCACCGATAGTATTGCATATCGAATCGTATGCCTCCAAATGAAAGTATGGCTCTTCCGTAGCCAATCCCTTATACTTAGGCAAACTTTGTAACGAGTTGGTTCGCACCTCAAAGGTTCTCCCGTCGTTATTTTGAGGTATTACCACAGGGGAGGGATTATTTGTGATAACCGGCCTAAAATGAGCTTCAATACCCCTCACAGCCTCCCGATTATATCTTCTTGGCACACCCAATCGAACTCTTGGATGTGGTGGACCCTTTGGTCTTTGAACTGGTCTTTGAGGCGCGAATTGTTGAGTTGGTGGTTGAAACATTTGCCCCACTTGTTGTTGTTGAGGCACTTGTTGCTCATATTGTTGAACTTGTCGAGGTTGACCTTGGGAGCTTGAGGTATATCTTGCGGTTTTCGCACAAATCCACCCCCTCCTTGAAATCCCGTTTGATTTCCATTACCCCCAAGGGTATATTCACCTTCATCATACCCCTCATATTCATCTTCATAACCGCCATCAAACCCATCATCTTGCACCCTCATAAACGGCATCGCGGGAGATTGTTGATATTGGAACCTCGATGGTGGTTGTTGTTGTTGAACCGGGGTGGTAAAAGTTATAGGTGGGTCTTGTTGAAATGGGAATGGTTGACTCTGTTGGGAAGACGATTGACCTTGAGTCGGGAAGAAATGGCTAAATGGTGGAAAGGTTGATGCAGTTTGGTAGCTCAATGGATTTGGTGGAAGTGTGCTTGTTGGAACAGTGGTATTTGTAGGTTTGCTCTCATTTGTTATAGGACTTGATGGAATAGGAGGTGTGGTGGTTGGTAGTGTTTGACCCGTAGTGAGAATTGGTGGATCCATAATGTTTTTAGGTGTAGTAGGAGACCCAATGACTTTGTTCTCCCTAAGTAAAACTCGGTTCCGGGAGAGTGTCCGTTCAATTTCCGGATCAAATGCTAATGGTGATGACTTTTTGGAGCCTCTAGTATGCATACACCTGTAAGTACCTGCACACTAACACAACCAGCGTAAACCCGAAAATAACAAACAAAAAACTACGAAAGTTAACACACGTTGCGCACTACTCCCCGGCAACGGCGCCAAAATTTGACGTGAGGTCGTAGTCTCAATCAAATTTAAACCAATTACAACTAAATAGCTAGCGGTAAGTGGGTATCGAACACGAGGTGTTTGTGGAAAATGTGTTTATTATGTAGTTTTGGATTTAACTAACTTAAACTAAATTGCAAGAAATGTAAATTCACGATTTTGATTGTTTGGTTTCAACAACTAAGATTAACTAAATAAATTGCAAATCAAAAATTAGCTTTGTAAACAGTTTAGGAAAAAAAAAGCGATCATCCTAGGTTTCCGGTTTCAATTGACATCCGTGTTTAAATCCAACTAGAAAGAATCACATAGACATGATTCATGTGTGACCACTTGTTTGTGATAAAAGGAAACTAAGTACTCGGATTATGAAAATGCGTGGTTGTTACCCGATGACCAATTAACCAATATCCAACCCTAATCCCTCCCGTGATATCTCGATTGTCAACGACACCAAGAACGTACGATTTAGATTATGATCAAAACATCAATCAACAATTTACAAACAAACATTCACACACCATAATAAACAAACAAACATTGCAAGTCTATTATTCTAGAAATACGGATAAAAACACAAATGTCTTAGACAAACCTTCAACCTAGGATGAACACCACAAGTTTAGCCACTCATGCCTTGGTGCATCATCATCATACAAAGATTAATGTTCTTATGAATCAAAACACAAACCCAATGATTAGAATTTGTTTTGAAAACCAAGAAGTCTCCAATTTTCGCCCATAAAAACTCTGCAAAATGTCTCCAATCCTCAGAATATCAAAAGCCCCTTGGAAAATTGGTTTTTATTGGCAGTTACACTTTCTGCGTCAATGTCTACCGTAACCTACGGTACGGTAGCTATTAAGTTGTTACGCTGAGTTCCTACTGCCTTACGGTGGGGGACAAGTCTTTAGGGGGCTACCGTAGCTTACGGTAGCTACCGTAAGCTACGGTAGAGTCTGGGCAAAACATCCACTCGATTAGCTTCTTCCCAAAGCTGCATTTCCCACTCCTTTTAAGCCCCGAACATACCTGAGACATACGCAACTGTAGTTATCTAATTCAAGATAGTTACTCGATTAAATGTAGGATTAAAATACCATTTATAGCACTTAAGGGTCGTCCTACGGACCACCCGTCAGTTTGCGCGTGTGACCTACACAGAGGCCACCCGGGTTCGATCCCGTGCAAGCCCATTCTTTTTTAAAATCCAATTTTTATAAGCAATTTCATTTTTATAAAATTTATTTTATAAATATAAAAAAACTCAGATTAGTTTTAATATTTAAATTGTTAAGATTTTGAGAGAAATAATTTTATTGATTATTTTTAGGATAAAAACTTAATTAATTAATATAATTACTATAACTAATTATTTATTTTAAATCCTTGATTTTTAAACTATATTTGGGATATAAATGAGACTTTTTTTATAAACTCATTGCCTTGTAAATTTTTGTAAATTCTTTTATAATTATTTAAAAACAAATTGTATATTTTTAGTTAACAAATAATTGTAACCAAATTATTTATTTATTTAAGTTATAATTATTTATAGAATTCAATTTATAAATAAATAAAGGATTTATTTATTTATTTAGAATAAATAAAGACTTGAATAATTTATCTAATTTTGTTTGGTTGTTTGTTTCAGTTGTATTTATGTTATGAGATATTGGTTTTTAAATAAATATATTGAACTTACTTTGATCATGTGCTTATGAACAATCTCCATGTCCCACCCCGACGTATTTCGCCGTTGGTTGGTGTGACAGATTGGTATCAGAGCCATGGTTATAGGGAATTAGGTTATTAGAAACAATGACCTAGATTATAACCTTAGGATGTCCATTATGTGCTATGTTACATGCTACATGCTATCTACTACTCTATATGATAACCAATTAACTATATGATATTATTCCTATCTTAAGTCTCATATCCTTCCTCCCTTTGCTATGCCATCATCATCATCTTCACATGTGGAACATCATACTCATAGACACAAGTCTGTTAAAATTCTGAAACCCCGTCAAGTTTTAAATTCTATTAATCATCAGAGAACACGTGCAATCTAGAAGGGTGACACATGTACTTTGGGTTTTCTGTCTAAGAAAACATTTCATATAAATCCAATCAACCAAAGTATCTGTTATGCTTTCATGGGAATTCCCGAAGTGAGTGTTTACTTATAGGCTAAAGCATGTCTTCTCGAAAGTTATACGAATTTAAATAATCTTGATGTGCCATAGTATTCAATTGGTTATGTTACCAAGTGAATACAACCCAAATATTATTGTTTTTCATGTTACATAACGTGACATACGTTTGTTTCATCCTTATCAATATCCAAAGCCTCATGATTCTTGTTCTTTTCATTGTGTTGTCTTCTTTTATAGCATGCCTCCCCATCGTGGCAACAACACCAACAATAACAACAACAATGAACTTGTTGCACTCATTGCACAACTTGTAACACAACTCAATGAAACGGTCAACAACGGTGGTGGTGCAAACAATAATGGTGGTGGTGGTGGTGGTGCCAACCCGCCCCAATGTACCTTTAAGCACTTCAATTCCTGTAATCCCACCAAATTTATGGTACTAGGGGAGCTACCGGCCTCCTTCAATGGTTTGAAAGTATTAAGAATACCTTTCTCAATAGCGATTGCCCCAACAATCTTCGGGTCCGTTATGCTATGAGCGTTTTTCAAAAGCGAGCGCTCACATGGTGGAACGATGAAAAAAGGAATCGAGACGTTGATGTGGCAATGACCTTGCCATGGGATGAGGTGAAAAGACTAATGGCCGAGGAGTTTTTCCCTCTGAATGAAATGAAAAGGTTGGAAGCCAAATTTTGGGATCTTGCTCAAGATAGTGGTGAAAACCTTGTTTACATAACTCACTTTCATGAGTTGAGTCTTCTCATGCCATACATGGTTACACCGTTATCCCATTGTATTGAGAAATACATAGGTGGACTACCTATGAAAATTCAAGACACCGTGTTGGGAAGAAATCCCGCAACTCTTGAAGACGTCATACGCTTAGCCGCCACGTTGACCGACAATCACGTGAAGGCGGGAACGTTAACAAGAAAAGGTGCCAAGAAAACCAATGACAAGGCAACTTCAACCAAAACGACTAAAGAGGACAATGTCGAACCTTCTTACAACAACAAGAAGCGTAAGGCTAGAAACTTTGATGTCGTTACCCCTGCTACACCAATCAATTAAGTTGCTCTGGTGGTCCAAAACCCAAACAAAAGGCCATATGTGGGTAACAACCCTCAATGCAACGCTTGCAAGTACCATCATTTCCAAAATGTACCGTGCCGTCTATGCAAAAGTTGTGGAAAGTATTGTCATTTGGCCAATACCTGCCAATCTAGACCTCCCATTAATCAAGCCAAATAAGGAAATCGAGCTAATTAAGTCAATCAACAAGTTGCTACCCAAGTTCCACCGGCTATTACGAATGGGCGTGCTTATTTCGAGTGTGGTGATCCAAACCACTTTCGAAACCGATGCCCAATATTGGCAAGTGCAAATCAAGGTGGTGCTCGTGGGCGTGCCTTCAACATAAACACCAATGAAGCCCAAGTCAACAAAAATGTTGTTAATGGTACGTTTCTCGTTAATAATCAATATGCTTCCATTTTATTTGATACCTGTGCTGATAGGAGTATTGTATCACATGAATTTGAGCCCTTACTTGCAAGAACACAAACTAAGTTAGAGAAAACATTCACCGTAGAAGTAGCGGGTGGAAATCCCATCACTATTGACTCCATTATTCGTGATTGTTCCTTTGAGCTTAATTATCACACCCCCAAATTTATTTACTTAATAAATAAATCAAGGTTGTAACGACTAATAACATAACACAACAGCGAAAGCAATTTGAAAACATCTAAAGTGACGAACACCATTACAAAACTAAAATGAAATAGTACATCGACCCGAAACCATATAGGTCAAAACAGACTTAAGGTTTGATGAACATGAGTCTTCATGATAATGTGTGATTCTAATAGCCTATCTTGATCAAACAAGGCCTTCGACTTCTAGGGTTTTAATCCAAATGGTCAACCTATTCCAACCATGTCGTGACTGTGTATTACCTGAAAAACATGCTAAAAAATGTCAACGCAATGTTGGTGAGTTCACAGGTTTTTAAATGGATATAATTAGCAAAACCATTTGTATGAAATCGATTGACAAAATAGTTAGTATAGGTACTATTGGCAAAATCCTTTGCTCGAAATTTACTAGCAAAACCATTGGTACGTATACCATTGGCAACACCCTTTGCTCAAAATTTGCTTTATGCATATAATAAACAAAACAAGTTAGCGGTTGATTCATCGAAGTCTAGCTAGCACTTACGAATTATGTGATGCATAAGCCTATAACCAAACCTTTAACGAATTCTCGAAATTTTCCCCAGCTCATTGTCCCTTTAAACAATGAGAAAAACAAGACCAAATATGCAACCATTTGACCCTGCTGGTTGTGGTTAGCGCGACTAACTATGATTTGGGGTGTCAACCCGAATAGTACTATTCATATCGATCTACGGCTAAGTCCATAGCTAATGGTTATAGTTCGAAATACTGAGGACCTTTATGTGTTAACTCATGCACACAAGTGAATCAGATGCTTGTTTCTCGTTTTCTAGTTATCATACCATTTGAATTTAACATGTTTTCCCCCAAGTATAGACAACAATAAAAAGGGGCCGTGAAACTCACCTTAGCAAGGCAATATTCAATAGCACAGCAACAAACAGAGATCTCTAAAAATGAGGTATCATGCTTGTGTCCTACTAATCAAGTAGACACGTTTGAGTCAAAAGACTACCTAAAACATCTATGACTGAGTCTAAGTCCAAGTCTAGTTATGCAAACTGTTGCATAAGTGATTAGTGCACACTAACAGTGCACTGCATATGGTACTAGAGTAATGTTATTCCACGTGTGACTGAGCTCAACCGACAAGTTTAAGTGTTGTGATTGCTTGACTATCATTCTAGGATTGTAGGTTGTAAATGTACATATATACATATATATAACTAATTTTGGATAAACATATAATTATGAACGTGTATATATATTCAACCCCTTTGAAAAGTGCGTATCTCGAGTAAAATATATTTGTATGAAAAGGTAAACGTTTAATGTTCGTAAAGTAAGTGCATGACTGACCAGCACGATGGTATTAATATATATTTTGGACACACACACACGAATGTATTTACATTTATGTATATATAAATATACATATATATATATATATTTATAATTGTACCAGGGAGTATTTGATTAAAACTCGTACCACTTAAATAACTATATGGTTATGTATAAATTAGATATCCATAATTCGCTAAATGTGTAAAAATGTAATCCACTGTACAAATAAATGTACTTTTATAAGGTTAGTGTTTAAAAGTTCGTTTGATAAAAGGATTTTGGTGTTTATAATCATATCGTCATCTAACATTTAATATTACAAGAAACGTTTACATGTACGAGTATGTACATATACTATATTAAAATGCATATGATTGAAATCTTTAAATTAATAAAGTGCATACATGACGAATAGAATTTGCGTTTGTTGATAATACGTATGTAGGTATAAACCTATGTATATACTTTTGTAAGATAAAATATATATACTAAAAGATTATATATATATATATATATATATTGTTTTGATATCTTAATAATTGTAAATGTTTGTATGCCATAAAACACATAAATATGATTGAATCATGTTTATTATACATCCCTTTATATATGTACGAGTCATATACAAATCTTGTATGTCTTTATGAATATTACACCCAAGTAACTTATACGAGTCGTATACAAATCTTGTATGTCTTTATGAATATTACACCCAAGTAACTTATATAATTGTTATGTTTCAAAATCTCGTCATGTTACAAAACAATAAAAAGATAGTCGCAATAAATACGCCACAGTTCGGTTATTAATAATGTATATATCCTTATATATATTTTTAATTAAGTTGATGACTCAAGGGTTGGTTAAGCTCAACTCGAAGGTCACTTGTGTTTAACATTATCGTTTATAATAATTTCGCATAACTAACATTAAACGCATTTATACCTTTCGTATATCCGATTCGCGTACGTAGACTCGTTCGTAACGACTCCTTTGTCTAGTTGACTTTTGTTGACCATCAGTTTGACCGGTCGTCCAGGTTTGACCAACGCTGACCTGGTCCAAAAACCCCAAAATTATAACCAAACACTATGGTTACATCCAAACACACCAAATGGGTTACCTTGTTGCCAAACACCCCAACAAAAACCACTGTTAAAAGCCGTTTAAAACCGTCATTTGTCGTCCACTGTCCTAATACGCCATCGTCGGTCGCCGGCAACCACCTGAACGGCGTCTACCACTGCTAAACACTGTTGAGTTCGTGTTTTCTACCCAAATCCGGCGTCGCCGGTCGTTCCTTCACTCCACCACTCGTTCGCCACCACCTCATAAACCTTCAGATCTGTTCGAGAGGAACCCGTGTAAGGTTAGATCTGTTTGAGAGGTACTCCGTCGTCTGCCGCCTCATGATGCCGCTGCAGTTCCACTGCAGGGTGGCCGGACCCCACCCCTATCTCTCCCGATTTTTGGTCTCTCTCTCTAGAGTTTTGTGTGGTGTGGAGAAAATGAGGAAGAAGATGCATCTCATCCTTATATATCTAGGGTTTGGGTAGAGGATTCCAAGAGAAATAATACTGGTTTAGAGAAAACACGCTCCCCTTGAGTCTCTGTCACTATTAAAATTACGAATTATTATTCTAAAGTGCTTAGAATTATGACACATTATTATAAATATCATTTAAGTGTTTAAATTGTGAAATTTTCTGT
The DNA here is from genome assembly GCA_023525975.1 of Smallanthus sonchifolius. Lineage (NCBI taxonomy): Eukaryota > Viridiplantae > Streptophyta > Magnoliopsida > Asterales > Asteraceae > Smallanthus > Smallanthus sonchifolius. The sequence continues at coordinate 52,168,083 of CM042033.1, read as the reverse complement.
TTCGTTCGATAATTACACCGGTACACGTCGGCTTCGCGTCTCTAACGCATTATTCCTTTCAAACGTTTCGCACTCCGAGTATTATTATTATTATTATTATTTTTCTAATAATATTAAAATATATATTTATAATCTTTTCCGTATCGATATACGCATCGGTAACAACCGTACCGCTATCGTTATTCTTACGAGCCTCTAACGTCGTTCTCATAAACGTACTACGTGTGAATTTATCTCACCAATCCTTTCGAACGAATAATAATACTTATTATCAATAATTTGTTATCTTATTTAATCGTCTTACCGAATATCCGGTAATAAACCGATGTCTGACGCGTTTAACGTTTAAATTTCTGAATCGTGTACGTACACCTATCTTTTTCTTAAATTCTAAGGATCTCGTAACGAGTCATTAGATGAAACCGACTTGCTAGTATGATGTTCGAATTAGGTAAATTTGGTCTCTAACGGGATTGGATCCTTAATGGGCCTCAAATGGGTTTGGATTTCTGTTGGGCCTTATTGGGCCTAGTTAGATTTAGCCCAACAACTAGGTTTTAGAATCTGGAATTTTGCAGGTGTCACATTAATGAACACACTTTTCCTGTCAACCTCATACCAATGCAACTGGGAAGCTTCGATATTATCAATGGTATGGATTGGTTATCTAGCCACCATGCCCAAGTCATCTGTTTTGAGAAATGCATTCAAATTCCTCTTCCTTCGGGCGACACGTTAAGAATCTTTATTGAAAAACCTTGTAGTGGACTCAAAATTATGTCCTGTACTATGGCCCAAAATCACTTAATAAGAACTACGTAGCCTTCTTAGCTCACGTTGTTGAAAAGAAAGACAAATGGAAGAGTATTCAAGATATCCCTATCATTCGATATTTTCCCGAAGTGTTTCTCGAAGATCTATCTGGTCTTCACCCGTCCGATAAGTGAAGTTTTGTATCAATCTTATACCCGGAGCTAATCCCGTAGCCAAAGCTCCATACCGACTTTCACCTTCTGAAATGCAAGAGCTTGCGAGTCAACTCCAAGAACTCTTTGATAAAGGCTTTATTCGTCCAAGTCATTCACCTTGGGGTGCACCTGTCTTGTTTGTAAAGAAGAAGGATGGTTCATTCCGTATGTGTATTGACTATCGCGAACTTAACAAACTTACCATCAAAAACCGTTATCCATTGCCAAGAATCGACGATCTCTTTGACCAAATCCGAGGTTCGACTTATTCTCTCAAATATTGACCTTCGATCCGGTTATCATCAACTTCGTGTGCATGATGAAGACATTCCAAAAACTGCCTTTCGTACAAGATACGGTCATTACGAATTTATGGTTATGCCTTTTAGGTTGACCAATGCTCCCGCGGTTTTCATGGATCTCATGAATCATGTATGCAAACCATATTTAGATAAGTTCGTAATCGTCTTCATTGACGACATCTTAATCTACTCCAAAACCAAATCGGACCACGAGCAACATCTCAGAGTAATTTTGGAACTTTTGAGAAGAGAACAATTATATGCCAAATTCTCCAAGTGTGAATTCTGGTTAAAAGAGTTCAATTCTTAGGCCATATTGTCAACGAGAAGGGAATACATGTGGATCCTGCTAAGATTGAAGCCATAAAGAATTGGAGTATAACTAAAACCCCTACCGAGGTTCATTCATTCCTTGGTCTAGCGAGTTATTACTGTCGATTCATATCTAATTTTTCTAAGATTGCCGTCCCCCTCACCGCTTTGACACAAAAGGGTAAAACCTTTTGAGTGGGGACCAAAGCAAGAAGAAGCCTTTCAAGCCCTTAAACAAAAATTGTGCAACGCTCCTATTTTAGCTCTTCCTGATGGAAATGATGATCTTGTTGTCTATTGTGATGCATCTAACCAAGGTCTCAGTTGCGTTCTTATGAAATGGGGCAAAGTGATTTCTTATGCATCAAAGAAACTTAGGATTCATGAGAAAAATTATGCAACGCAGGATCTTGAGTTGGGTGTGGTCGTTTTCGCATTGAAGATTTGGAGACACTAACTTTATGGCACAAAATTGGTGGTGTTTACCGACCACAAAATCTCCAACACATCTTCAATCAAAAGGAACTCAGCATGAGGTAACGACGTTGGGTTGAACTCCTTAACGACTACGATTGCAGGATTCTTTACCATCCCGGCAAAGCAAATGTCGTGGCCGATGCATTAAGTCGTAAAGAGCACATCATGCTTCATTGTGTCAAAATTCAAACCGATATTCAAATCCGTATTCTTGAAGCCCAACACGTCTCGGTCACCGAGGGTAACATGTACAATGAAATATCATGTGGAGTTGAACTTCAATTGGAGACCAAACCCAATGGCTTACTTTATTACTTGGATCATATTTGGGTTCCCGATCATAACGACCTTCGTACCTTTCTTATGAATGAAGCCCACAAGTCTCGTTATTCCATACATCCCGGTGCAGATAAGATGTACAAAGGCCTTCACCAGCAATATTGGTGACCCGGTATGAAGAAAGACACTGCCCTTTTGATGTTGCCCAGACGGTCTATATAAAAACTAATAAAACCTAACGTAGACTCTTAAGTAATAAATGGACTACCTTCGACTAAACCGCACTGACAGGCAAGTGGACCTATCGAGTTGTAACACCTGGCACGAAAATGTCCTAAATTTGACAAAGGTACAAACCACAAGGACTATAAGTGTAAATGTACCAAAGATCAAGGTTCAAAATGTAGAAAACATCAAAATCAAGCGGTAACGGACCGTCATGGACGGCAACGGTCCGTTACGGGCTGGGCACGCGAACCCTGATGACGCGCCACGTGTCCGGTGACTAATGAACAAATTCTGACGCGTGTAAACCCTATAACGGACCGTCACGCCCGGTAACGGTCCGTCACACCACAATTTGACCAGGTGGTGACACGTGTCAGATGACTCACAAACCCTAATCTGGTGACGGATCGTCACCACCCGTAATGGTCCGTCACGACTCCAGAATTTGTCCTATAAATAGTTGGACGAGTTCATTAGTTTTCTTCATCCCACAATCGATTCTCTCTTCACAAATCCATTCCAGAGACCATCTAACTCACTCTCGACGATCTCGGTTCAGTTCCCGCTCGTTGTAGTGCCCGGTGTATGAAGAAACGCTCATAGAAGTGCTGATACGCTAGAAAGATCAAGTTAGAAGAGTAGCTTTATAATCTTAGAGGCTCATTCCTATAAACCAAGGTGAATACTTTATCTCTTTCAAAACTTATGTCAAACATTTACATTTACGAAAATGGCCAAATAAGGTTAAAGGGAATAATGCTCAACGTTCTTCTATGAACAAAGCATTCAGGCCACAGGTATACGTAAAATTTGCAAGGGAGACACGTGTCTCGGGTGAAATTCCCGGATTGCGGCTGGTGCTTGTCTTATAACAACTTTGGAGGCAAACATGTCCCTTATTTTAAGACATGACGCCAGTGTATACTATGGTGCAATTGAATTGGACGGGCCTGCTGAATGTGTGGATTAAACATAAAGTTGTGATTATGAACTAATGCTTGTTTGCGCCAAAATGATTTTAATGTCAAGATAAATGTATTCACCGGCGTTAGCGCTGACGTTTTATTTTCAAAATGTTTTCAGGTAACGAATAAAATATGATGAAAATGGGGATTCGGGCAGACATAAGATTTGACCCAAGAAGAGTGAAAAGGATAACTTATACATAGGATTCTCAGGCCTAGTATAAAGGAAGTCCTAAAGAAAAGAAAAGGAGATAGGACCGGGGGATTGATCAACCCTGGATAGTACTATTTTCGGTGGCTTAAACTTATCCATAAGAGACAAGAGATGTATTTGATTTCAAACTCTGTTTTGTAATCAAAATAAAAAGGGTATTTAAATCCCTATGTTTATAAAATAAATACCAGACTTTTTGTTTTCAACTGAGTCTTGATGTTTACAAATACAACCTTTGAGGTTGGAACAAATGATGAAACGATCCTTTTGTATAAAACTCTGAAATCAAAGGTGATACCAATCGAGCTCGCACGCGTCCAGGGGGTGCCTGGGGCGGGGTGTGACAGGTTGGTATCAGATCTAACTTAACAAACTTAATTACCAATTAGCAAAAGATACTCACGCGTTAAAAAGCAACAATCAGTATTTCTGTCCAATTAAACCCAAGCACCAACTATCTAGCCCCCGTAATGTGTTCTAATTCCATTTTATACAGATATCAATCAACCTATGTGACTCACAATAAGAAGTTACAGCTCTACCTAATCCCGTCTCACGGTCATGTCTAGGCACAGAATAAACCATATACATTTCTCCACCACGTTAAACTAAGATTTATTTGTTTAAGAAATTAGATGAAATCATGTATGAATGGATGATAATAAGCATTAATTCAAGCAAATAAACTTTCGTCTAGAGGCGTTTTAACCAAGTCACTATCCCGGAAGGTAACACATAGACTAAGTCATAACCAATAAAGCACATAAGAATCACTTAGGGGTGTTTTCTCCAAGTGGCCATCCCGGAGGGTAACACATAAGCAAAACTCATAATTCTAATCACTACAGCGCATGAATTATGGAATAATGGATGTGGGCGCCACCAAACTCGGATTTATTCTCATAAAAAGAGAATGGTGTCCCAAAAATTTCAAAAACAAATAGATATTATCTTAACGTGGTACCTATCACCCTATGTTGACAGTTTCAGTATTACCGACTCCCTAAGATGAGTACCCACACGATTTTATGATTTTATTACGTGACTAATCCTAAGTAACACTCACAGGCTATTTAAGCTGGCTGGGTATACCAAAACATCACTAATTAGACGCGTTTTCAATTATTTAGATCATTTAAAACTCAACAAGTAGATCCAGTTGTACTATCATTTTCCATGTATAAGCAGTTATTTCCAAGGACATTTTTCAAATTTTTTTATTTTTTTTTGTATTTTTGAATTTTTATAAACAAGACAAACTAGCTAAACTAGACACTCACATCCCCACACTTAAAAGACACATTGTCCTCAATGTGAAGCAAAACACAACTAAAAATAAAAATGCAAAAATAAAAACAGGAATCGACTTAGCTGGTAATGTATATGCTCTCGAAGAAAAAGCCAGCTTCGTTCATCCTTGTGTGCACCGTATAGCATTTCGGTCGCGGTTGCACAGACAGCTGGGTTGCCTTTACAAACTTTATATAAGTGATGATCGACCCTGCCCGAATGGAGATTGAGTACTAGCAGGATGATAAAACCTGCAAAATAAACCTCACAACAAACCCGCAACATTAAACTGACTCAAATTAAAATAAAGACTTGACTGACTCAAACTCACTCACTGAGACTTAAAGACTTAAGATAGATAGCAGAGAAACATACTCAATGGGTGAAAAACACATTAGACATGAAAACCACAACAAAGCAGATCATCGGTCACAAATGGTTTCATTGTTTCCCATGGTAATGGTAGTCGGATGTCATGAAGGTGGATGATGGTGGGTGGAGGAGATGGTGATGGGTAGTAGATGAAAGTGGTGGAAGTGGTGAAGGTGAACGGTGTGGGAAACCATGGGAAAACAAGGAAGAAAGGCAAATCCAGGAGGGCCCCGCGTACCGCGAGTAAACCAGGCCCGCTCCTCGCGTACCGCGAGGAGATGAAATTTAGACCGGCCGAATCCTAGACCTCTCGCGTACTGTGGGAGAATCTAATAAACACGTTGTGTACCGCGGGAGCTTGCTGGTAACATAAAGTTAAGAGATTTTTCTAACCTTTATACTTAGAAAATTTTTGATCATTTAAAATTTTTTCACCCAAATTTCTTAAAAACTCATTCCAATGATAAAACCAATGTAGAACATACGACTTTCCTCACCGAATCAAGCGCGAATCCTTGCAAAACTGACACAAACAAAACACACAAACCAAAAAACACAGAAAAAGACACGGACTCAGACCAAGTAATGCATACAAACTCTACATTCCGGGCACTTGCCCGAAACTCAAACAAGCCTATCAGGAGGATTCTCCTTGATCCTAACCGGTACCGCCTTCATCCTACGTGGTCTCCCGGTTCTCCGCATCAGTAAGAAACTCCTACTCCTATCAAGATTTAAATGTATATCGTATGCACCAATCCAGTCTTTCCACCACAACTTAAATCTACCAGGTCCAAAGATCACCTGGAGCAAACTGTCACCCCTAAACATCCCCACACTTGGGGTTTTCACTCTACCTAGATCAGATGAATCTATCAAAGCACGGGTTCTCTTTCGGGGTGGACTAGACCTAAGGGTTGGCTCGGTCTCTCTCCCCTAAGTACGAAGAACATGTAGAAGTTCAGGAATAGGTACTTCTAAAGGTATGACCTCTACTATCAACCACGTGTGTCTCACAGATTAATGACCCGACTTGTGCTAATATCTCACTCAAACTGCAATCATCATCGTTAGCACCTAAAATCAGGGAACCTACTAATTTCTTTTCAAATTCAGCAAGCCAATCCGGTGGGTCCTCTATCATCCCTCCTCCATCTCTATCAACAACATCCTCTACTAGATTAGAGTCCTGATGTTCATCCATGAGGCATCAATCATGCACATGGAGTGGCTCTGCTCGGCAACATCCTTCACGGACTTTGTAGCATCGAATGTGATCGACTCATCCCCCACACGAAGTTTGAGTTTCCCATCAAAGACATCGATCATTGCCTTGGCGGTACGTAGGAACGGGCGTCCTAGGATGAATGGGATTCTATCATCCACTTCCATGTCCAGGATGACAAAATCCACGGGGAAGACAAATTTGCCTACTTTCACTAAAATATTCTCCACAATTCCCCGTTGATACTTGCTCATGTGCGTAGGCTGTGGTTCCCCTAGGTCTAGCTGTTTATAGACAAAATATGGCATCAGATTGATGCTAGCACCTAGGTCAGCCAACACTTGGTTTAAGGGTAAACTGCCAAGCAGACACGGGATCGTGAAACGACCCGAATCTGCCATTTTCTCCGGCAGTTTGTTCTAAACCACTGTAGAACATTGCTCACTAAGTGAGACTTTAGAGATCCCCTCTAGCTTCTTCTTGTTGGAAAGAAGATATTTGAGGAACGTGCCATACTTAGACATATGCTGGAGGACCTCTATGAATGGGAGATTGAATTTGAGTTGTTTAAATATACCAAGGAAGTGACCGTATTCCCTAGCATTTTTATGTGGCAGCAAGCGAACCGGATAGGGAACACGACTCAAGTCAATCTCGTGGGTCTTAATCTCCACCCATTCTTCTTCTCCTCTGCCTTCCCGGCAGGCTTCTCCATCTTTATCTCCTCGTCCACCGGTTCTTCTTCTTCTCTTCCGCCCTACTACTCCTAGTCGACACAGCATTCGACTCGGGCTCCTCTAACATCCTAGCATCGATCTCAGCAAATCGAGCTCTCCAATCTATCTTCTTCACCTCCTCTATCGAAGGAATTCCATAGTCAGCGCTGTGGGAGGCTTCCTCTTCTACTCTCTCCTCCTCTCTATGAATCATGACTGACATGGCCATCACTTAAGCATTAGGGCCTGAAGATGGACCTCCCTAACTGTCCCTCAAGCTCTTCGCGATGTCTCCTACCGTGCATTGTAAATCCCAGAATGCCGACTGCTGATTCTTCAATAAAGTGTCATGAGCATCCGATCTTTGCTTAGCGTCCCTGTCCTGCTGGATTAATGGATAAGCATCTGTGTCTGATTCTCTATCATCTCTTCAATCTTCCTGGTGTTGACACTGCTTCCTGAACTCGCTCCTGCTTCCCCTCCTCCATACTGATGTTGGCAACCATTAAACCTAGGTGGATTATTTCTAGATCTCAATCCCGAGCTAAAAGAATTATTATAGTTGTTGTTCCCTCGGTTCTGGTTCTGGTTGCCAACAAAACTCACCTGCTCTTGATGATTGGCGGGGAAATATCTGGTGTCATGGTCTCCCCTACACACCTCACACCTAAGAGCACTGAGCTTGAGCTCCTTGATCGCATTAGCCATAGATGCGAGTGCAGCAACCACGCTAGTATCAGGAGTGACCTGATGCACACCTCTAGGAGATGAGGTAGGTGCTCTAGCACTAGGAATGGAAGTCCTAGTAGATGGATGCTGATGTACCGCCAGAGCAAAGCTCTCGAACATCTCCTCACACTCGGCTGGATCGAGTTTGTCCATGATATGGCCTCCTGCAGCTGTGTTGAACATTTGCTACTTCCCGAAGGTGAGGCCATTATAGAACTTCTCCACAATCGCCCAGTCAGACAGAACATGATGTGGACATTGGCTCAACAGCATGTGGAACCTTTCCCAGGCCATGTGATAAGGCTCATTGGGGTCCATTTTCGGAAGGAGTGGATCTGGTCCCCAAGGCGAGCGACCCTGGAAAGTGGATAGTACTTTTTGTAGAACTTGGCTTGAAGATCCTCCCAAGTGGTAATAGCGTTGTCAGGGAGGGTGTCAACCCAAGTAGATGCACGCCCAGAGAGTGAGAATGGAAAGAGATTCAAATAGATAGCGTCCTTAGACACACACGTGATATTGAAGGTATCACATATCCGCGTGAAGCGTGACAGGTGTCCGGGTGCATCCTCATCCTCAAGGCCATGAAATTGAGTGGCATGAGTGATCATGCTCATAACATATGACGGGATCTACCATGTATTGTTGTTTAGAATAGCGGGGCGTGTGATCGAAGATCTCGCCCCGGTGACCCCGTCACTGGCCCTTTGGTGCACGGTACGGCTTGCTGTCAGCGTCGCCCATGACAGGAAATGGAATTGGGCTAGTAGAACGTACCTGGTTGCTGCAGAATGCTTTCAAACACTCCTGAAAGTCGCGGGTGCGCTCGTGCAACTCTCGTTCGGGCACTAAAGAAGCAGAATATGGTGGTGATCCCTGCGAACGAGTGTGGTGCATAAACTGACACAAGAATAAAAAAATATATATAAAGACTCAAGACAGAAAGACTTGATCCTATATTAGACACTCAGATAGGACACACAAGATAACACATAAGACAAAGACACACAATTAAGACTCAAAAACAAAACATACCAAAAATCAAACTAAGACTAGTCAAAGCTAATATTGCTATTGCCAAGTGTCCCCGGAAACGGCGCCGAAAACTTGATGTTTGACAGGGCAATCTCTAGATAAGAACTATGATTTAGAATAGAAACAATCACTAAACACCTAATACCAACTTCCTCTTAGACAACTGACACTCAGATTCCTAAAAACGAAGACTAAACGACTATCTCTCACTTCTCGGGTATTGAGACATGATACACACTCAATCCAATCTATACTCAATCATAACTCCTATAGATCGCTATGTCTAGCAAACCACATAAACAATCACAAACCCTAAAGTCTATGACCTAGATACGCAAATCAAGCTCGAAGACATCCACAGTCAACATACGGAATCGAAATCAAACAACAATCAGATCTAAGCATATAGATTCATCACAATTAATATCAAGAAACCTTTTACAAAATCATTAAACCATCGATATAATCCAAAACCAATAAAAATCACAACTTTAACAAAGTAATCATCATATGACGCAGGCAGTATCAATGTTTTAGCCTAGGATCATGCTTAAAACAACTAAAACAGAAGTAAAAACATAAACCATGGTATCAAACATAGCAATCAAAGATAAAAATCAAAGCTTGACAATCGAATATGCTATTACTAACGAACCCGGATTCGAAAGCTCCATTCTTACACTTCAATGGCCTTCTTTAGCCCCAAAATCGCCTCTTTTCTCTTCTTAGACGACTGAATGTCGAACTCCTTGCATAATGGCTATCAAATTCATTTTAATTCGAATTTAGGGTTTTTTCTCGGATTTTTAGTCTCCCGCGTACCGCGAGACTTTGGCATGGATTCCTCGCGTACCGTGAGGAACAAATTAGCCGCGCGCTTCTAGCTTCCCTCGCGTACCGCGAGAGCCAATTTTCACCATTTTCTTCTTTTATTTCTCTCGGAATCTTCTCTTGCTTGATTTCTTCACGATATAGCTTCCTATCCCACACGAGCTCCTGAGAATATACAATAGACTCAATAGTATACAAAAAAGACTCAAAACGAACACAAAACTAATAAAAAACACACTAAAACAATATGAATAAAGATGTGTGTTTCACACTACATCACCTTTATGTGGCAAAATGTCTAACATGTTCTAAAGTTAAAGCTGAGCATCAACGTCCCTCCGGTTTGCTTGAACAGCCGAAAATACCCCTGTGGAAATGGGAAAACTTAGCCATGGACTTTATCACCAAACTCCCTCGCACATCGAGTGGTCATGATAGCATACGGGTGATCATTGACCATCTAACCAAAGCAGCTCACTTCCTACCAATCTGTGAGGACTATCGAGTTGAGAAATTGACGCGAATTTACATTGACGAAATTGTAAGTCGCCACGGTGTTCCGTTAAACATAATCTCCGACTCTCGATTCTGGCACGACTGGATCTAAGTACAACTTACCATACTCAAACTGATGGTTAAACCGAACGAATAATCCAAACATTCGAAGATATGCTTAGAGCTTGTGTCATCGACTTTGGTGGCAATTGGGATTCTCATCTACCTCTAATTGGGTTCTCTTACAACAACAGCTACGATTCAAGTATCAACATGGCACCTTTTGAATCTTTTTATGGTCGAAAATATCATTCACCTATCTGTTGGAACGAGGTTGGTGAAACTCAAATAACCGGTCCCAGTTAATCTAAGAGACGTCCGATAAAATCATTCAAATCCGCGATAACATTCGAATAGCGAGAAGCCGGCAAAAGAGCTATGCCGACAAACGATAAAAACCCTTGGAATTCCAAGTCGGCGACCTTGTACTTCTAAAAGTATCTCCTTGGAAGGGCGTGGTTTGATTTGGGAAGAAGGGTAAGCTAGCACCTCGCTACGTGGGCCCATTCAAAATACTTGAAAGAATTAGGAAAGTGTCCTACAAACTTGAATTACCTCAAGAACTTAGCAATGTGCATCCGACGTTTCACGTATCAACTTTAAAGAAATGCTTAGCTGACGAGAATCTTCACATTCCACTTGACGAAGTGCGCATTGATGACACAATGCATTTTGTTGAAAAACCCGTGGAGATTATGGATTATGAGATAAAGAAACTCAAGCGAAGCCGTATTCCAATAGTCAAAGTTCGTTGGGAATCCAAACGTGGACCGGAGTTTACTTGGGAACGTGAGGATCAAATGAAGCTTAAAGTACCCTTATCTCTTTCCTGATTCAGTAGCTTGCACCAGTTGAATTTCGGGATGAAATTCACTCAACTTGGGGATATTGTAACATCCATGACTTTTGCTTGTATTATTTTACTTCATTTTATGCAATAATAACATTTTATTTCAATCCCGTACTTGTACATTACAATATGCCACATCAATTATTTCAATGTGTATCAATTCAGAGTTTCAATCTTATATGTATTTTATCTTTTTGTTATATATATATATATATATATATATATATATATATATATATATATATAAAACATGTGTATATATTTATAAGAGCCGATATTAATGCAGAATGGGTTATATGTGTTGAGATACATACGAAAATAATAAAGATTAATTGATTTTAGTTCGTTATAATCAAAACGACGTAGTTTTGATTGGTTTCACTTGTAAGTTATATGTCTAACAACACCATATTCACTTTTCCCATACACACACACACACACTTTGTTATAAAAAATAAATCAAAAATAAAACTTTTGAGTTTTAATAATGTATGTATATTCTTTTTATTTATATATGTTTATATATATATATATATATATATATTATATATATATATATATAGGGAGAAAATCATAAGAAAACTCATTTTAATGAGAGAACTAGAGAACTCTTGATTAAAGGCAAAAAATAAATAATAAAAAAAATCATAACTCAAAACATAAATCAAAACTATAAAAGTGGTTGGGAGACCATGTTTCCCACGTCGTCCTCGTTAAGAAAAAAACGCAAAAATGTTCGGTTTAGCTTTAGGGTTTAGTTTTTAGGGCTAGGTTTTTTGGTTTGGCTTTTAGGGTTAGGTTTTTGAGGGTTGGGGTGGGTGTGACCCGGGTCACCTCTAGAGCCTCGTTCTCATGACATTTGATTCACGAATTAAAATCTTTGAATTAAAATAGTAGTGCATCCCGTTAGTGACAACAGTTACCCTCAACCATTTGAATGTTATCTTCAGGTTGGTTTATGACATCGAACTTAAATGCTTTATATTATCGTTAAATAGGTGATTATATTTTGCTCACCGGGTGGCGGAGTAACAATGGGACCGAGTATAAAGACGTACCGTTCCCAACATGAGTTCACCAATTCTTGGTCGCATAATAAGTTCGTATAAAGACGTACGACCTTAATAGTGTAGACCAAGCCTTGGCTTATCAATCTCAGCACGTACAAGCTTTAAAGGAAGGTCGATTAAAAATGTTTTACGATCTTACACTTTAAAATCAAGACACTCACAAATATAAAGACGGATTTAGATAATAATAAAATCCCACCAAATGGTGGTTTTAAGAGCGAATAATCAAAGACATAAACATACCACTAAATTAATACGTCAAACATTAAGATGCACCATACATCATCTTCACCCTAGCAATACAAAGAAGTTTAACCACAAGTGGCCATACTAGCTAGCGTAATGCTGAGTTTTGTAGGCTCCCCTATTGCGGAAAAAAAGGAGGAGCCTCTCTACTCTCTACTTTACTCTAACTACGAAGTTCTCTCTTTCTGGATAGTGTATTTGCTACTTGAAAGGTGTATGGAATGAAGAACCTAAGCCCTATTTATAGGCCTTAGACTGAGCAATGCACGGCCGTGCGTTAGATTGCACGGGCGTGCAAACACCTAGGGAATCATAGGGTACGAGTGGCAGTGTACTGGGAGCAAGACAGGCAATGCACGCCCGTGCATCCCCTGCCTGCTGCCCACCTTTTTCTTTTAGATGCTTGGTTGACTCCTCTTGATCAATTTTGACTTCTTAGGGGTCAAATCTCGAGAATGAACCTTCTACAAGCTTGAATTCTTGGTGTTTTTAATAGATTTCTTCTTGATTTATATTTTAAACACCGAATAACCTGCAATTACAAAATATAAACGTTTTAAGCATCAATTGCAAGGTTATTATTTAATTAGTAGGTGACGACGTGTAGCAGAGACTACCGTTATGATAAATAGAAGGTAGGACTCAGGAGAGTGTGTTCATAAATGGCAAAGTCATATTGTATACTTGTAGAACTACTCAGGTTTAACTTGTTGTGTGTGTATTGGTGTGAGTAGGACAGTTGAGACGCTATATACACGAATATATGAATTGAACATGTTGGATTTATTATTCAAATCTAACGCTAGGTGTCTGGGTAGTACACGCTTAGTCGTGCTTAGGACAGACACTTGGTGTACTCGGGTGGAGTACTTCTATTTTGACGATTTTCTCAACGATGATACATCGAAGTGGTGCGAGAGGTTTGGACATCTTCCTAAACGATCAGTGAGGTGCTTTTATGAGATGCCTATTCTTATATCTCGGGAATTCGGAGCATGAAGCCAAGAAGGGGAGTTGTGAGAGACGATGAAGAAGGTGATACAAGGACGCTTGAATAAAGATAGTTATGATGGGATCGAGGAGGCAACGCTGAAGATTCAACACAGAGCGAATGAGGTGACGAAAGTGTTGCAATGGAGTACGTTACATATGAAGTGTAACATCCATGATTTTCATGTACCTTGTTCTATGCAATAATGACATTTTCAGTTTCAATTCTTGTTCAATACATTGTGTCACAACAATTATCATTTCAATGAGTATTAAATTCAAAGTTTCAATTTTTGCAATTACATATAATTTTCCTACTATATATATATATATAACATATTTATATATACATACATATATAAACTTTGTTATAAAAAATAAATCAAAGATAAAATCTATAAATTTTAATCATGTATTTACATCTCCTATTATATAAATATATGTATTTATATATATATATATATATATATTTGATATTATTAAATAAACCATTTATACAATTTGTAACTTATAAAATATTTAAAATTAAACAAAATATGCGTAGTTTTTATAAATTTTACATAAACCAATTTTTATATATATTTAAAAAGACTTTAAAACAAATAAAATTGGTTTGAACCCTTTCAATAGCCTTGAACCCTCTAACCTTCGTTTGAACCCCAATTTAAACCCCCTAAGTTTCCAATTTAAACCTTTTCAAGATTTGAAACTTTTTACACCAATTTTGAGTTCATAAAGTCAACAGGAATAAAATCGGTTACAACAAGATCGAATTCATGTGTATTAACTTGTTGAAATTGTGCATAAACGTTATAGTAGCAGTTTCGAATGTGTTTAACGGTCCAATTAGAACAAATCAATGATTAAACTCAAGATTTTATCCCGAAACCATCCTAATCATAACTTAGATTCAATTCGCACTCTTGGTATGAAATTGAAGCTATAAAATGACAAAGACACCTTCGCAAACTCCACTACGAACTTTCTAAACACAGACAGACACACACACACACACACACACACTGCATTACACCTCTGGAGCACGATCAAGCACGAAGAACATCGGGTCTGATCTCTTGGTCGTTCTCCCTAGTCATGCAATCCTTTCAGGTATGGGTTGTGTCATACCTCAACTGACGGCGGAATACATCGGGTCGGGATATGGAGACTGTTCATAATCACATAATGCCTGAGCGAACTTAATAAGTTCGCCTGAACTGAGTGAAGCGAACTTGATAAGTTCGCTTAAACTGAGAGAAGCGAACTTGATAAGTTCGCTTTCTAAGTTCGCCTGCAACAAATATCAGCAAGTTCGCTTGCTTCAGCTGTAACAAACTCAGCTACCAAAACACGAACTCATAGCGTCGAAAATCATCATTTCTCACAGATTTGAAGGAATTGAAAGAAATTGGACCGTAGGATTTAGTATTTTATGAATTAGAACACTTCTATCGGATTAATTTCACCAAAATCCACCTCAAATCCATGAATTCAGTAGTAAAATCAGCTTCAAGAACTTGAAAACTCCATGGATACAAAACTTCTAAAAATGAACAATTTCTTGTCAAATTGTACACAAAAAACATCTTTAATCACCAAAAATCAAACACAAATCACGAGCAAAAGTTCTGATAACACTTGTAGGTCCACATGACTCATCTGAGATCGATCTCGTGACAGGACGTATTGTTAACACGGAGTGCGAAATCCTACCGTATTAACGTTTTGTATATCAATCGACAATAGAAACAACAGGTAAATAAACTTCTATTTGTTTTCCACAAAACACAGAGTTTACATATTCACAGAATACACTCGTTCAAATCCCTACTGCTGCTACTCTCACTGAAACTGTAAACTCCTATTTATAGACACAAACATGCTATAGGCGAACTTAACAAATTCGCTTCTAAGATGCTTAGGCGAACTTAACAAGTTCGCCTCTAATAGGCTAGGCGAACTTATCAAGTTCGCTCCTAAAGATTTTCGCCTCTCTACGAACTTACACATAATTTTATCAACAGTTACAAAACATGTCCTAACACAATATCTTAGCAAGAGTTGGGAAGGTTGCTTACATGCTTGACCTACCCGACGAGTTTAGTGGGATTTACCCTACATTCCACGTGTCGCACTTACGCAAGTGCCTTGCTGACGATACGGCTCACATACCCTATGACGAAGTCAAAGTGGATAACAGTTTGAACTATATAGAAGAACGAATAGCTATTCTATACCGAGCCGAGAAACGACTATGAAATAAGTTGATTCCTTTAGTCAAAATACAATGGAAGCACAGGAAAGGGTCCGAAGCCACTTGGGAGAAGGAAGACGAGGTGAAAGGACTTTATCCAAAGTTGTTTAACTTGTAGCGGGTTTCGAGGACGAAACCTCTATAAGGAGGGTAGACTTGTAACGTCCCGAATAAATAGAAAACAAATAAAAGAAAAGCAACGTGGGCTTGGCCAAGGTTCGGCCCATGGGCCTGAAATATGTAGGGAAACCTTCTAATCAGCAGCCACCAACCCTTCCCCCTAACTTCCTTCATTTTCGCAAACTTAGAGAGAGAAAGGAGAGCACGGGTTTATACATTTATGAGTCTGAGAGGTAAGCTTCATCGCTAGATCTGAGTTTTTATACATTTATGAGTTTCGAATAAAATGGCTAAAAGTGCGGGTTTTTATGTATGAAACTTGAAACAAACCACATATTTGGGTTCATGGAGGAAAATGAAACATTTCGAACGTAAAAAGTTGAGAGCTTGATCAACTTGAAATCGGAGACAGATCTAGGGTTTCTGGTTGGGGAAGAAGACTGATGCATCGAAACTACTAGTTTCGATATAGGTAAATCCATTGAAACTACCTAGTTTCGATATATGCAGACCCACCGAAACTACTAAGATTTTACATAAGTTACTTATCAAAACTACCATAATTTCGATATAAACCCATGAGCCGAAACTACTAAGATTTTACATAAGTTACTTATCGAAACTACCATAGTTTCGATATAAACCCATGACCCGAAACTACTAAGATTTTACATAAGTTACTTATCGAAACTACCATAGTTTCGATATAAACCCATGACCTGAAACTACTAAGATTTTACATAAGTTACTTATCGAAACTATTATAGTTTCGATATAAACCCATGACCCGAAACTACTAAGATTTTACATAAGTTACTTACCGAAACTACCATAGTTTCGATATAAACCCATGACCCGAAACTACCATAGTTTTGATATGATTCATCCATCGAAACTACTGGGTTCAAGCATAGTAATGTCTAGTATTATCTAGGAGCACTACCTTATGTGTATGCCTTCATTATACATATTGTGAGTGACCTTAGTGATGCTCAATAACCGGCTAAGTGTATTACAGAAACCACTCATCAGGTGAGTTCTATGTGCCCCCTACGTGTTACGTGCAAATGATTTTGGGGCTGAAGTGTATACATGATATGAATGAATGTTATGTTATGTGTTATATGTCAATGCATGATAGTTATATGTATGACATATATGCTTATGAACAAAGAAACATAGCAAGTATGTTATGAATTATGAATGAAAGTATGATATAACACAAAAGTACGAAATCGTGCTTTATATATATACTATATACTGCATGTTATGAATATATGTGAATGTTATGGACACTTCGATGCTAATGGCTACTACGGTAGACGGACGACCATGTGACTATCATGCAACCGGGACATATACGTTCCTTCATCAACTAGGACGTATGAAAGGAAATCAATGGACGGTCGAAGCAAATGCCTTATCAATGATAAGTAGAACGGTTGCATGAATAATAGTTCGCATGGGAAACGGATGCCTTCAGGCAGATGGGCGAAAGGACGGACTACGACGGTAGACACGGTAGACGGACGACCAAAGGTTGCCAGACGGTAATGAAGGTCGGACTACTTCGGTAGACACAGTATGAATTACGGCCTACGACGGTAGGACGAAACGTTTGTCTTTGTGACTTACGCAATCAATGACGGGTTGATCACCCCTATGTGTATGACCAATGAATGTTCAATGTATGCATATGCACCTACTTGCGTGTATAGTCAATGTATGTTCACTGAAACAATGTTGTAAGTGTGTATATATATATATATATATATATATATATATATATATATATATATATATATATATATATATATATATGAACCAATGATACGAATGAATGACTAACGTTATACCTAATGCTTTAAACTAGAACTCACCAGTGTTAGCTGAATTTTAATATACATTTCAGGTAACAAGAGGAGGGGTCGTGCGAAGGCGTGATGGCTATCCGGCATGAGACTGACATCCCCTTTTTAATTTATGTTAAGACAATGTTTATGTTTTAAATGTTAAGACTTCCGCTGTTATGTACTTGAATGATGAATGCTTCCGTTGCGTCTTGAATGTTTTAAAATGTAAAATTCGGTATCATTGGCTATGTTTATTAGTAAATCCAACGAGTGAGGTTTTCCTGAAAGAGGGGCCTTACAAAGGGGTTAAAAGATGTTTAGAGGGGGTTCTTTGCCCTAAAATGTTCAAGACTAATATTAATTATAATTAAGTTTGTAAAAAAAAAATATAGTTTTTATAAAAACTTATAAAAATCTTAACCACCATTTAGTTTATTTTAAACTATTTTAAATAGGAAACTCCATTTTCATAAACTTTCAAATTGTATAAATGGTTTGTTTAATATAATCAAACATATATATGTTTATATATATCTTTATAAATAAGTACATGTATATCAAAAAATGTAATTACATGGTTAAAACTCATATATTAAATTTTTGATTTAATTAGTATAACAAAGTATATATATATATATATATATATATATATATAATTTATATAAATATACATACATATGTCATACACATAATAGAAAATAGTATGTAAATGTAATGTTGAAACTTTGAGTTTATATACGTTAAAATAATAATTAATGTGCCATATTGTGTTAGACAAGTACGGGTTTGAAATTGAGTGTCATTATTGTATAAATTAAAATAATATAATATTTGAAAATCATGGATGTTACAAGAGTTGAAGTGCTTAAAGATGTATTGGGGCGGGCTGGCACCACCATTACCACCACCATTATTGTTTGCTTGAGTAAGTTGGGTTATAAGTTGTGTGATAAGGGTAGCAAGATCATTGTTGTTCTCATTGTTGGTGTTGTTAGCACGACAGGTAGAGGCATGCTATAGAAGAAGACAACACAAGAAAAAGAATGAGAATCATGAGAATTTTGGATATCGGTAAGGAAGAATCAAACTTATGTCACGTTATGTAACATGTAAAAATAGTTATTTTTGGATTGCACTCACTTGGTAACATAACCATTTTAATACTACGACATATCAAGGTTATTTAAATTCATATAACTTTCGAGAAGACATGCTTTACTCTATAAGTAAACACTCACCCCGCGAATTCCCAAGAAAGCATACGGATCCTTCGGTTGATTAGATTTATATGAAATGCTTTTCTAGATAGAAAATCGAGAGTACATGTGTCACCCTTCCAGATTGCACATGTTCTCTAATAGTTAACATAATTTAAAACCTTGACGGGGTTTAAGAATCTTAATAGACTTGTGTCTATGAGTATGACGTTCCACATGCGAAGGTGATGATGTCATAGAAAAAGGTGAGAAGAATGAGAGGTTTAGGATAGGAGTATTAGTATCATTATTTAGTTTGTCGTTTAGGGTAGGAGCTAGTGAGTCAAGTAGTTTAAACAAGGCATCAAGCGATTTAACACATAAAGTAGCAAGTAGCATGTATCATATAACATGTAGCATATCATAAAAATGGGCATCCTAAGGTTATAGTCTAGGTCTTGCGTTTCTAATAACCTAATTCTCTATAACCATGGCTCTGATACCAATTTGTCACACCTCAACCGAAGGCGGAATACGTCGGGGCGAGACATGGAGAATGTTCATAAGCACACGATCGACTAAATTTCATATGTTTATTAAATCAAGATTTTGTACATGAGATCAAACAAAACAATAAAAAACAATTACATCAACTTGTTGAATTTATTATTCAAGCTAGGCCCTCATGTCACACCCCGACCGATGGCGGAATCATCGGGGCGGGACATGTAAGACTGTTCATAGCACATGGTTGACTAAATTGAAATATATTAAAGTCAAATTTGCATTACAAATAATCCAAGTACAAACCAAATTCAAACAAAGAAACATAAAACAACTCATAGAATTCTTGATTTAAATTGCTAAGTCCAAATCCTATATTGAGCACGTCTTGAATCATTCTCACATATTAGGGCCTGAAACATGAATAAAATAAAGTCAGCTAAAAAGTTGGTGAGTATAACACAGTTGTATATAGATAGCATATAGTTGAAAACAAATCCTTTACATATCATGATAAATAAGGCATTTATGGGGAGCAGATATTGTGTAACCATGTACAATCAAACCTTGTAACTAGCATGCAAAAATTGTGTTGTCGGTTTCAATCACCGCGCACCTGGGTGGGTTTGTCAGACTCAATAGATCTATCATTGAAAACCGTCGGCTTGTATAGTTAATGATTGCACATAATCGCATACAAAGGTTAGCACACCTAGCACTCGGGCATAAAGCTCAAATTTGCACACATGAAAGTAAATAGGATTTGTACTTTGTGTTGTTTGTGTAAATGTAATGTGTAATTTGAATAATGTTCATGTTTCACCCCAAAAGTGTAAAAGAGTAAAAGGGGTTGTGAATACTCACTTGATAAGGAGGTGTAGCTAACAAAGAGTATAGATAGAATAAGGGTTCTTGATACGCACGGGTTAACCTAGATTGTAATGTATATTGAATCAAATCGGTGTACAGAGTTTAAGTCTAATATTGAAGGTTGAGTTTGTGTATAAAAAATATTAAATGAAATATATAAAGTTGTAGTAACCATTTTTGGAACATTTGATTAAAGTTTGGAATTTAAATAATAAAATAGAATTTTTATAAAATTGTTGATTATGAAAATAATGCTTGTGTTAAATGTAAATCAATAATTAAATAAATGATTATAGTTTATGAAATAATGTAAATATTGATTGTAATTAAGTATAAATAAATAAATGATTTTTGTTTAAATATTAAATAAATAATTATTATCTTATTTATTTATAAACTTGTAACTTAATCATTTAAAACATCATTTAAGTGTAAGATAAATATAAATTTAATTTTTATAAATTTTTAAATAAACTTTTAAATAAATAATATTTATCTCTTCAAATACAGAAAACATATTTTTATAAAATTTGAAACATTTATTGATTAAAAAATATAAAATTTATAATTCTGTTAAAATTTCTGAGTCACACACGACCGTGCCTCGGAAGGGCACGATCGTGCTCAAGCCACGGGCGCGACCGCGCTAGTCGGGGCGCGACCGGGTTGATCAACAGAGGGCACAAACTAGACAAGTCAATAGGCACGACCGTGCCTTGGCTCGGCACGGTCGTGTCTATGATTTTTAGACACAACAGAGGCTAGCCCAAAGGGCATGACTAGGTCTGGACAGGAGGACACGACCGCGCTGCTACTCGGCACGACCGCGTTTCATGAGGCACGACCGCGCTAGATGATTAGCGCGACCGTGTCTATTCCAAATCAGACACGAATTGAACAAATCTTGTATTTATAGCGTTGGAATTGTTAGGGCTTTTGATTACTGAGTTGTTACGAGTCTATTCATATAAATTAATCGTATGGAAAACGTGTTTAAGAGTGGAATCGATTAAATCTTTTCTTATTAAAATATAAATTCTGATTCGGACGATTTCTGTAATGAAAACCCAGATTGATAGGGGGCTTTTGATATATGGACCGAAACGAAAGGGAGGGATGATTCAATTACCTCAAACAGAAAGGAATTGATAGCGATCGGTAGAAGGGAGTTCCGGCGACGGCAAGATTTGCTTCCGGCGGCTTCTGTTGTGATTCCGGCTGCTCCAACCCTTCAGAAACCTTAGAGATGATCGGAGGATCGAGTTCCTTGATTAATTTGTAGCAATTGGATCGAGAATGGAGGTTTGAGGCTTGGGAGATAATTTGGACGGTTTCTTGAGAGTAATTTGTATTTTGAAAATGATAATGGTAATCGACGGAGATATTTTCCTTGATAACAAAAGTAAAACGTAAATCGGACTTGAATTCGAGCGATTGAGCGTTTTGAAATCTCATTTACCTTTCGACAGTTACGCAGGCGCGACCGTGCCCAAGAGAGGTGCGACCGTGCTTAGGCACCGGGCGCGATCGTTCCAGGACCAGTCGCGTGATCGTGCCGAGGCACTTGGCGCGACCGTGCCAGGAAGAAGCACGACCGTGCTAATTAGGGTTCTTGATAGATTTTTCAACTTTAGTCCTTGACTTTTCAGGTTTGATTAGTTCAAAATAAATAGTTACTTGTATAGCGTTTAAGTGTATATAATCACTTGAATACTATGGCACATTAAGGTTAATTTAAACTTATATAATTTTTCAAGGAGACATGCTTTAGCCTATAAGTAAACACTCATCTCGGGAATTCCCAGGAAAGCATACGGGTCCCTCGGTTGATTGGAATTTATGCAAAATGCTTTCCTAGACAGAAAACCCAAAATACAGGTGTCACCCTTCCAGATTGCACGTGTCCTCAAATAATTTAACAAGTTTAAAAACCTTAACGAAGAAATAAAAATTTTATAGATTTTTTGCTTCAAGAATTTTTCCACATGCTAAGAAGGATAAAGATAGAAAAGAATTAGGAACGGATATTATTTATTTAATTATTAAGAATATCCTAATAAGTCATGGATTTAAAACACATAAGTCATCAAAATGAAATAATAAGTAATCATATTAAGCATGTAACATATAACATGTAGCACATAGCACATAATCATGAAGCATAGCATAAGTGGTTGTCCTAAAGTTATAGTCTAGGTCAAGGTGTCTAATAACCTAATTCCCTATAACCAAGGCTCTGATACCAATCTGTCACACCCCGACCGATGGCGGAATCATCGGGGCGGGACATGTAAGACTGTTCATAGCACATGGTTGACCAAATTGAAATATATTAAAGTCAAATTTGCATTACAAATAATCCAAGTACAAACCAAATTCAAACAAAGAAACATAAAACAACTCATAGAATTCTTGATTTAAATTGCTAAGTCCAAATCCTATATTGAGCACGTCTTGAATCATTCTCACATATTAGGGCCTGAAACATGAATAAAATAAAGTCAACTAAAAAGTTGGTGAGTATAACACAGTTGTATATAGATAGCATATAGTTGAAAACAAATCCTTTACATATCATGATAAATAAGACATTTATGGGGAGCAGCTATTGTGTAACCATGTACAATCAAACCTTGTAACTAGCATGCAAAAATTGTGTTGTCGGTTTCAATCACCGCGCACCTGGGTGGGTTTGTCAGACTCAATAGATCTATCATTGAAAACCGTCGGCTTGTATAGTTAATGATTGCACATAATCGCATACAAAGGTTAGCACACCTAGCAATCGGGCATAAAGCTCAAATTTGCACACATGAAAGTAAATAGGATTTGTACTTTGTGTAAATGTAATGTGTAATTTGAATAATGTTCATGTTTCACCCCAAAAGTGTAAAAGAGTAAAAGGGGTTGTGAATACTCACTTGATAAGGAGGTGTAGCTAACAAAGAGTATAGATAGAATAAGGGTTCTTGATACGCACGGGTTAACCTAGATTGTAATGTATATTGAATCAAATCGGTGTACAGAGTTTAAGTCTAACATTGAAGGTTGAGTTTGTGTATAAAAAATATTAAATGAAATATATAAAGTTGTAGTAACCATTTTTGGAACATTTGATTAAAGTTTGGAATTTAAATAATAAAATAGAATTTTTATAAAATTGTTGATTATGAAAATAATGCTTGTGTTAAATGTAAATCAATAATTAAATAAATGATTATAGTTTATGAAATAATGTAAATATTGATTGTAATTAAGTATAAATAAATAAATGATTTTTGTTTAAATATTAAATAAATAATTATTATCTTATTTATTTATAAACTTGTAACTTAATCATTTAAAACATCATTTAAGTGTAAGATAAATATAAATTTAATTTTTATAAATTTTTAAATAAACTTTTAAATAAATAATATTTATCTCTTCAAATACAGAAAACATATTTTTATAAAATTTGAAACATTTATTGATTAAAAAATATAAAATTTATAATTCTGTTAAATATTCTGAGTCACACACGACCGTGCCTCGGAAGGGCACGATCGTGCTCAAGCCACGGGCGCGACCGCGCTAGTCGGGGCGCGACCGGGTTGATCAACAGAGGGCACAAACTAGACAAGTCAACAGGCACGACCGTGCCTTGGCTCGGCACGGTCGTGTCTATGATTTTTAGACACAACAGAGGCTAGCCCAAAGGGCATGACTAGGTCTGGACAGGAGGACACGACCGCGCTGCTACTCGGCACGACCGCGTTTCATGAGGCACGACCGCGCTAGATGATTAGCGCGACCGTGTCTATTCCAAATCAGACACGAATTGAACAAATCTTGTATTTATAGCGTTGGAATTGTTAGGGATTTTGATTACTGAGTTGTTACGAGTCTATTCACATAAATTAATCGTATGGAAAACGTGTTTAAGAGTGGAATCGATTAAATCTTTTCTTATTAAAATATAAATTCTGATTCGGACGATTTCTGTAATGAAAACCCAGATTGATAGGGGGCTTTTGATATATGGACCTAAACGAAAGGGAGGGATGATTCAATTACCTCAAACAGAAAGGAATTGATAGCGATCGGTAGAAGGGAGTTCCGGCGATGGCAAGATTTGCTTCCGGCGGCTTCTGCTGTGATTCCGGCTGCTCCAACCCTTCAGAAACCTTAGAGATGATCGGAGGATCGAGTTCCTTGATTAATTGGTAGCAATTGGATCGAGAATGGAGGTTTGAGGCTTGGGAGATAATTTGGACGGTTTCTTGAGAGTAATTTGTATTTTGAAAATGATAATGGTAATCGACGGAGATATTTTCCTTGACAACAAAAGTAAAACGTAAATCGGACTTGAATTCAAGCGATTGAGCATTTTGAAATCTCATTTAGTCCTTGACTTTTCAGGTTTGATTAGTTCAAAATAAATAGTTACTTGTATAGCGTTTAAGTGTATATAATCGAGCAAAACTTGTAAATTTGTATTGAATCATTGCATTTAGTTTACTGTGAGAAAAATAATAAGACAGTGCACGAGTATTGAATTCGAAATTGTATTACATTGAATTGAAATATGAATACTAAAAATCAGAAATGTTACATCTCAATCCTATGTGAAGCATCTTGCATTATGATCTCAAATATTAATACCTATAACATGATGAAAACAAGGTCTACTAAAAATAGTTGGTGAGCATACATAGGTTTTGATATCAGAAATAGTTTCCAAGTGTTTTGTATAATTCATATAAACCATGGCAAAATAAGGCATTTATGGAGAATCAGTATAGCCAAACTAGGTGTACAATCAAACCTTGTGACTGAGGCATAATACACAGGTTACCCTAATGTAATGTCGGTAACAATCACCCTACCTGGGTGGGTTTGTCAGACATAATAGATTTATCAATGTTACCGTTGGCTTGTACAGTGTTAATGATTGCACGAGTATGTCATGTATATGTAGTTTCAACTCATAGTATTCAAGCACAAATTGCACACACGTTCATAACATAGAATTGTATAATGTAATTGCAAATAGTTTTCAAAGAAAATCATGTTCCACCCCAAAATATGTAAAAATGTAAA
The DNA here is from genome assembly GCA_023525975.1 of Smallanthus sonchifolius. Taxonomy (NCBI): domain Eukaryota; kingdom Viridiplantae; phylum Streptophyta; class Magnoliopsida; order Asterales; family Asteraceae; genus Smallanthus; species Smallanthus sonchifolius. Next base: position 52,142,553 of record CM042033.1, on the reverse strand, counting down.
AGGGGCTATGTAAACTCACCTCGAAATGAGTAGCTTCGAATGTCACAAAAGTATGTTGTTTGTTGCACAAAAGTTCAAGCTAATTACAAGACCAACCTAAGTTTGGTGGTATAAGTGTATCAATAATTTGCACGAATGAATAAGGAAAACCTAATGTGTAAAAGGATTAATGTGGGTTTTCTCTAAATTAAATAATCAAATATTTGTTTGAGTTTCAATTAATATTTATGTAACTCTTGAAAAATAATTGTATTTTAATTTGAATAGATGAAAGAATAAATAAATAATTTTCCTTTGTTTGTAAATAAGTAAATAAATATATAATTAATTAGTGTCCATTTTGTTTGTAGATAAATAATGAATAAATAAATACATAGTTTTCTTTTGTTTGTAAATAAGAAAATAAATGAATAAATAAATGAGTTGATAAATAGTTAGATAATTAAATCCTTTATTTATTTATAACTAGTTTAGATCCCGTGTATACACACGGATGAAAAATATCACTAAATAATTTTTTTTAATCTTTATAGGTATATTTTACAGTTGTAAAGATGTATCATATACTAAGGATAGAAACAAAACACAGAATATGTAAAAACTAATATATAATTGGGTTTTGAAAATACATTAAGTACTATTTAATGTAATTTGATTGAAAATAAAAGTTATATGATTAGATTTCAAAGTTTCATAAGGGATAATTTAAAAACAAAATTGTTTTATTAGTATAATTAAAATTTTATTTAAATATATATTATTGTTAAAAGATAGAGGTGCAATTAATAAGAGAGAGAGGCGGGAAAAAAATGATGAGAATGAATGTAGAGGCGACACGTGGCATGTAAAAACCTTTATTTATTATATAATATAGATTTGAATTCTATGAAAAGTTAATGCAAAAATAATGACTTACTTAATAAAGAATTCGGTTACAATTACTTGTTAAATGAAAGTATACAATTTGTTTTAAATGATTTATAGAAGAAAAACAAATTAAATAAAAGAATTTACAAGACTTTACAATACAATTGATTTACAAAAATAATCTCTTTTATGTTCTAAATACATCTTATGAATTTAGGATTTCAAATAAATAATTTAAACTACAATCTAAAATACTCAAATATTTCAAAAGATCAAATTCAATTGTTGATACCAAAAATATATATAGTTTTTATACTAGAATTCATACGGTTTTCTTGAGAATCGAAACAATCCAAAATGTCCAAAATATAATGCAAAACAATATCCCTTTGGAAAAATAATCCAATATAACTTTTATGACAAAATTAATATAAGGGTTCTCAAGTCACAATTACTAAACTAATTCATATATGGTTTCAACAACCATTCAACAACAAAATTAAAATTAATAGAATTCTCTCTAGAGAAATGAAATTATAAAATAGATTTAACCATTACACCAACAATATACACCTTTATGTTTATAATGAAAATGAAGGTTTCTTTTGTAAAAAGAAGGTTTTCACTTGCTAAGCTTGTGTTTGGATACACGAGTTCAATAGCATCATGTGGAGGTTAAATGTTTCAAAATGATAAATGTATAGAATTACCTCCTTAAGTTTTGAAGATGGTGATGGATGGTTGCTTGGTTACTCCAATTCTTGCTTTAGAATCACCAAAGAAGGGCTTGAAGTTGAGAGAGTTTAGACAAGGATTAACAAAAAAAATGGAGGTGTGTGGTGTGGAAAGTGGCGACTCAAAGGGGAGAGGGTGGGGGGTTTGGGATTTTTGTGTCTTTGATTATTACAAAGAATATTTCTGTTTTGAGTAAATGAGAATGGTTAATGAGGATTAATGGTCATTAACACCAATGAATTCAAATTTTGAATGGTTAATTAGTAGGGAGAGGGTTTCGAAAATAATAAGAGAGAGGGAAAGAGATTATTGCAACTTTTATAAACTTTTTAAATAAATCTCTTACCTTTCATTCTTTTTATAAAAAAAACTTTTATATAATGTCAACATTTAGTTTTTACAAAATATTCATGCTTTTGTTTATTAAATAATTTATGTAACTTAAGATTAATCAATAATTTCTTGCAAGTTTTATGTTTCAAGGTGTATATCGCGTGTAATACCGGACTGCGTTTTAGACAAAACGTTTCCGAAAAATTCCAGAAAATTAAATATCGACATGAAATAATAAGTCGCAGTATTACATATAAAATTTAAGCTCCAAATATATGACAGAGTATTAGTTTAGAAATTCACCAATGTTCATGAGACACGGCGCGTGTGATCCGATAATTCACTAAAATAAAAATTTGAGATTTAAAATCATGATAATTTAAATTAGTTAATACATGAGTTAAGAAAGGTTTATAATAATATAGTGAATAAATATATATATATCACAAGTTTGATATATTTATGAAATATAAATATAAAATTTGATAGAGTTTTATATCCATAGAAAATATAAGTCATTTGATATAAAAAATGTTTAGTGGAAATAAACAAGCGTTTAAATAATATTTTAAAAATGATGATGTATAAATATGATGTGTTGAAATTTGAACTTGCTCGTCATGTGCTTGTACGATTAATACAATGAAATGGGAAAAACATAAATGTTACAGTTTGTCCCCTTAGATTCGTCATACCTTGGCGATCAATAGCCCTCTTTCAATTGCTAATGACAGAGGGTATCGGCTTCGATTTGTCTGGAGTTCTTAATCGATCGCGCATAAATATGATTTGGGATTATGACTCGTTTGAATAAACATATTTAGTTTATCGGATTCCGTATATAACCAGCGAAAACACCTGGTCCAACCGGTTAAGTCATTGCATCGCTGAACCAGGTGACGTGGGTTCGAAACCCAGAACCCCTCCACTTTTTACGCGTGTTCAGCCCCCGAACCCGGTACCCTTTCACCGCGTGTTTAACATTCTCTTGAATAAGCTTAATTACACTGATGGACCACTTATCCAGGGGTTTACGTGTTGGAGTTTCATTAGGTAGACCCGGGTTCGAGGCGGGCTGCCCACATTTATTTTTAAAACATGTTTTTAAACATTAAAATATTTTATAAAAAATTATTTTATAAATCCTATAAAACTCAGAATTGTTTTATAAATTTTAAATTGTTAAATTTTCAAGGAAAACAATTTATTTCGTTATTATTAGAGTAAAAACCCAATAAAATTTAATTTATATAAAAACAATTTTTTTTGACTAATTATTTATTTAAAACCCTTGGTTTATAAATTATAATTAGAATATAATTATGAGCATTTTTTATAAACCCACTTATCTTGTAAAGATTTATACATCTTTTCTATAATTTATTTTTATTATATAAAAACATTTAAAGCATATTTTTATACTCTTAATTAATAATTAATTTTGGTTTAATTATTAATTAATTAGAACATTATTTTTATACCATAAATTTTGGTTTAATTACTAATTAATTAATTAAACATTTATTTTCCATAAAAAATCAAACTAAATAAGTAAAAAGGTTTTATTTATTTATTTATGTAGTTAATTATTTACTCAACTAAATATCATTCAATTATCTATTTATTTAAACTATTTATTTATTCATCATTTAATTTATTCAATTTACAAACAAATGGAAGACTACTTATTTATTTATCTGTGCATTTATTTATAAACAAAAGAACCCTAATTATTTATTCATACATTTATATAATTGTTTACAAACAAATGATATCCTTTATTTATTCTTTCACTTATTACAATACAATTATTTATCAAAGATTTACATAAATATTATTTGTAACTCAAATAATTAATTTATTATTAAAATGATGAAACCCACATCAATCCCTTTGCGCATTAGGATTCCCTATTTCATTTTGTACAAATCATTTATACACTTACGTCATCAAACATAGGTTAATCATGTGATTAGCCAAAACATTTGTGCAACAAACAACATACTTGTGTGACATTGCTACTCATTTCAAGGTGAGTTACATAGCCCAAAATTTTACATTTTTACATTTTTGGGGTGGAACATGATTACAATTGAACTATTTGCAATTTATACAATTCAAACATCGTGCCATCTGTATATTTTTGTGCCTTATGCTTGAACACTATGAGTTAAACTACATTCGTAACAAGTACAATCATTAACTTAGTACAAGCTAACGGTAACAATGATGAATCTATTGTATTTGACAAATCCACCCAGGTGGGGTGATTACTTACCGACAATGTAAGGCCCCTTTTCCAGGGTGACCTCACTTGTTGGATTTACTCATAAACAGTCATCAATACTGTATTTAAATTAAAACATTCAAGAGTGGCGGAAGCAAACAACATTCAAGTACATAACAACGAAAGTCTTAACATAAAAGAAATTGTCTTAACACATATTTAAATAAAATGGGATGTCAGGTAGCCTTTACGCCTTAGCACGGACCTTCTTCTTGTTGCCTGAAATATATACAAAAAGTCAACTAACGCTGGTGAGTTCTAGTTTAACAGCAATCAAACATTAGCATTATCTTATAATAAATATATATGTATATATATACATATTTATACTTTCTTTACTTTACTACTTTTATATATCATTGATGTAGTGTAAAGCACACATCTTTATTCATATTATTTTAGTGCATTTTTACTTAGTTTTATATTTGTTTTGAGTCGTTTTTGTATATTATTGAGTCTTTTTTATGTTTACATGTGCTCGTAACGAATACAAGTGAATACGTGAAGAAATCGAGCAAGAGAATGAAAGCCCAAGGATCAAAAGTGAAAAATGTGAAAAATCAGTATCTCGCGGTACACGAGGAAACTCAGAGAGGAGCCCGACTATTTTGGCCCTCGCGGTACGCGAAGGGCTGGATCATATTTTCTCGCGGTATGCGAGAAACCGTAATTCCGCAAAAACCCTAGAGTTTCAAATTAAAAAGATTTTGATTGCCATTATGAGAGGAGTTCGATTCTTAGCCGTCCAGAGAGAGCATTAGGGCGATTTTGGGTGATTGGAGGTCAATTGGAGTTAAAGTCTGAAGCTTTTGAATCCGGGTTCGTAGTTTTACGTTCTAGGTGGTAAAGATTCAATTTTTATCTTTGTTTGCTTTGTTTAAAACTATGAATCTTGTTTATTACTTCTATTTTTAGTTGTTTGAACATGATTCTAGGCTAGATCTTTGATATTGCCTAGGTCACCTGATGAATACGTGTTGAAGTTTGATTTTTTATCGGTTTTGGATTCTAATTAATGGTTTTATGATTTTGTAAACGATTTTCAGTTGATAATTGTGATGTTATTGCATGTTTAGATCTGATCTTATGTTTGATTTCAATTCTTTGCGTTTATTGTGGTTGTCTGCCAGTTTGATCTTCGTATCTTTGTCATAGATCTTAGGGTTTGTGATTAGGGTGGTTTGCTAGACGTAGTAGCCATTGGATTTGTCATTGATTACTGATTAGAGTTGAGTGTGTATCCTAGTTCAATACCCGAGAGTTAAGAATTAGTCGTTTAGTCTTCGTCATTAGGAATCTGAGTGTCGGCTGTCTGAGAGGAAGCCGGTATTAGGTGTCTAGTGATTGTTGCTATTCGTGCCATAGTTATTATCTTAGGATTACCCAGTGCATTCTTTGAGTGTATTGGTGGACGGAGAGACTGAGAGGTAATCTACTAATTTTTGGCGCCGTTGCCGGGGACACTTGGCAATAGCAATATTAGCTTTGACTAGTTCTTTTAGTGATTTTTGGTTTATTTTATTTTCTTTTTCTTTTGAGTCTTGTGAGTTTGCTTGTCTTCTGTGCTTGTCCTACGTGCTATCTGAGAGTCTAATATAGGATCGAGTCTTTCTTTCTTGAGTCTTTATTTGTTTTCTTTTGTTCTTGTGTCAGTTTATGTACAATACTCGTTCATAGGGATCACCACCATATTCAGCTTTTCAAGAGCCCTAACGAGAGCTACACGAGCGCACCCGCGAGTTTCGGGAGCGTTTGAAAGAGCTTTGCAAATCCCAGGTACGTTCTACTAGCCCAATTCCATTTCCTACCATGGGCAGCGAGACGTACCGTGCACCTGAGGGACAGTGACGGGGTCACCGGGGCTAGATCTTCGATCACACGCCCCGCCATTCCTAACACCAATACATGGCAGATCCCATCACATGTCATGAGCACGATCACTCATGCCACCCAATTTCATGGCCTTGAGGATGAGGATGCACCCGGACATTTGTCCCGCTTCGCGCGGATACGTGATACATTCAATATCACGGGAGTGTCTAAGGACGCTATCTACTTGCATCTCTTCCCATTCTCGCTCTCTGGTCGTGCATCTACTTGGCTTGACACCCTTCCTGACAATTCTATCACCACATGGGAGGATCTTCAAGCCAAATTCTACAAGAAGTACTATCCACCTTCCATGGCCGCTCACCTTCGGGACCAAATCCATTCGTTCCGGATGGACCCTGACGAGCCTTATCACATGGCCTGGGAGCGGTTCAACACGATGTTGAGCCGTTGTCCCCAGCACGGTCTATCAGACTGGGCACTAGTGGAAAATTTCTATAATGGCCTCACTTTCGAGAAGCAGCAAATGTTCAACACAGCTGCGGGAGGCCATATTATGGAGAGACTTGAGCCTGATGAGTGCGAGGAAATGTTCGAAAGCTTCGCTCAAGCCGAACAGCAGTATCCATCTACTAGGACTTCCATTCCTAGTGCTAGAGCGCCCACCTCGTCTCCTAGAGGTGTGCATCTGGTCACTCCTGATTCTAGCGTGGCTGCTGCACTCGCCTCAATGGCTAACTAGATTAAAGAGCTGAAGCTTAGTCCTTAGTGGTGTCAAGTGTGCAGGGGAGGCCACGACACCTGAGATTGCTCCTTAAACAATCAGGAGCATGTGAGCTTTGTGGGCAACTAGAACCGAGGGTACAACAACTACAATTCATTTGGCTCGGGATGGAGATCTGGTAACAACCCATCTGGGTTTAATGCCCGCCAGTATCAGTATGGAGGAGCTAAAGGAGGAGCAAGTTCAGGAAGCAGTGTCAGCACAAGGAAGATTGAGGAGATGATAGAGAACCAGACACAGTTGCTTGCTCAGTTAGTGCAAAATGATAGGGATGCTAGGCAGAGACTGGATAGCCATGACACTCTCTTGAAGAATCAACAGTCGGCATTCCAGGATTTGCAACGCACGGTAGGAGACATCGCTCAGAGCTTGAAAGATCGACGGGGAGGTCCATCTTCAAGCTCCAACGCTTTAGTGATGGCCGTGTCTGTTAGGAGTGTGGAGAAGAAAGAGGTTGTAGATGATGACTCACACTCCGTCGAGTGTGGAATACCTTCGGTAGAGGAAGTTAAGAAGGTAGATTGGAGAGCTCGATTTGCTGCAATCGATGCTAAGATGGCCGAAGAAAAGGAGAGCCCACCGGTGATAGAAGAAGAAGAGCCGATAGATGAGGATATTGTAGTAGAGAAGCCTGCCTAGAGGGCAGTGGAGAAGAAGAAGAGGGTGGAGATGAAGTCCCCCGGGGTTGACTTGAGTCGTATTCCTTACCCACCGCGCGTACTGCCATATAAGAACACTGGGGAATACGGTACCTTCCTTGATATGTTTAAACAACTAAAGGACAATCTCCCATTCATAGAGGTCCTCCATCATATGCCTAAGTATGACAAGTTCCTCAAAGATCTTCTTTCCAACAAGAAGAAGCTGGAGGGGATCTCTAAAGTCTCACTTAGTGAGCAATGTTCTACAGTGGTTCAGAACCAGTTGCCTGAGAAGCTGCCGGATTCGGGTCGTTTCACGATACCGTGTTTGTTTGGCAATTTACCGTTGAACCACACGTTGGCTGAACTAGGTGCTAGCATCAATCTGATGCCATATTATATATACAAGCAGCTAGACTTAGGTGAACCGCAGCCTACGCGCATGAGCATATCCTGCTGACCGTTCAGTCAAGTATCCACGTGGAATTGTGGAAAATCTTCTAGTGAAAGTAGGAAAATTTGTCTTCCCCGTGGACTTCGTTATTCTAGACATGGAGGTGGATGACAGAGTCCCACTCATCCTCGGGCTCCCTTTCTTGCGCACCGCCAAGGCATTTATTGATGTCTTAGACGGGAGACTCACACTTTGTGTAAGGGTTGAGGCGGTTATATTTGATGCCACATAGTCTGTGAAGGATGTTGGCAAGCATAGCCACTCTGTGTGCATGCTTGAGGCCTTCATGGACTACCAGCACGACTCTGATATGATGATAGAAGTTGGTGAACCCGCCCCGAATTTAGAAGAACCATATGATTGGGCGGTAGAATTAGAGAAGTTGTTAGATGAGCCGGATGAAGACGGCGATGAGGTGCCTGATGATCTGCCGGAGATGATGGCAGAATTTGATGAGATCATAGGCAAATCCCCAAGTTTGGGGATGATTGAGGAGAGTATAGAGGATCCCAGAGATCCTGGTGAAGGTTTAGAGGTCCCACATATAGAAAATCCCATTCCTGAATCGTTACTTAGCACCATTGTGCTTTCTGAGGGGAGAGCTGCTGAGCCGACCCCTAGTTCTGACTACCCTAGGTCTAGGCCACCTCGTAAGAGAAACCGTACCGTAATAGAGTTATCCAATTTTAGGTTGTTGCAACCCCCAAGTGTGGGGAGGTTTACGAGTGATAAGCTACTCGGTCATTTAAATCATATTATCTTCGGACCGGGTAGGTTTAAGATGTGGTGGAGGGATCTGTGTGCAAAATGTGATATGAGTTCAATATTTTAGGGGAGTAGTTGTTTGCTAGAAATGTGGAGGACCGAGAGACCACGAAGAGTGAAGGCGGTGCCGGTTAGGATTAAGGAGAAGCCTCCTGATAGGCTTGCTTGAATCTCGGGCAAGTGCCCAGGATGTAGAGTTTGTGTGCATTACTTGGTTGAGTCCGTGTCTATTTGTGTGTTTTTCGGTATGTGCGTTTTGTTTGTGTCGTGTTTTACAAGAATTCGCTTTTGATTCGGTGAAGAAAGTCGTCGAGAATGAAGTTCCAGGTATTTTTACATTGGTTTTTATGCTTGGAATAGGTTTTTATGGAATTTAGGTGAAAAAGGTTTGAGGGGTCAAAAATTTTCTAAGTACAAAAACCCTCAAAACTTTCTATCACCAGAGGTTCCTCGCGGTACGCGAGAGGGAGAAGAAAATATCTCGCGGTACGCTAGGGAATGTTGGTTAAGGCCGGTTTGATTTTAAACTCCTCACGGTACGCGAGGAGTTCCCCCCTCTTTCTCGCGACACGCGGAGCATGTCTTGTTTTGCCTTTCTTCCTTGTTTTCCATGGTTTTCCACATCTACCTTCATCCACTACACCATCCACTGTCACACCATCCATACACCATCTTTCATTACCATCCATCACCAACAACATCTATCCATCATCCATTGTCACCATTCATACCATCCGACCACCATCACCATGGGAAATTGAAATCGTTCGTGACCGATAACCTACCTTGTTGTGGCATTCATGTCTATGTGTTTGCCACCCATTGAGTACGTTTCTCTGCTATCTATCTTGAGTCTTAGTGTATCAGTCGAGTCTTTTCTTTTATTTTATATTTGAGTCTTTATTTAAATTTGAGCCAGTTTAATGCTGCGAGTTTGTGTGAGGTTTATTTTGCAGGTTTTGTCATTCCGCCCGTACTCAATCTCCATTCGGGTAGGATTGATCATCACTTACACACAGTTTGTGCAACCACGACCAAAATTCTATACGGTGCACACGTGGAAGAGTAATGCTGTACCATTCATGCTACATTACCAGCTAAGTCGATTCCTTTTATTTTTGCATTTTATTTGTAGTGGTGTTTTGCTTCACATTGAGGACAATGTGTCTTTCAAGTGTGGGGATGTGAGTGTCTAGTTGAGTCTAGTTTGTCTTGTTTATAAAATTTCAAAAATACAAAAAAATTTAAAATTTTGAAAAATGTCCTTTGAAATAATTGCATAAACTTAGAAAATGATAGTACAACTGGATCTGCTTATTGAGTTTAAATGAATAAATAATTGAAAACTTGTCTAATTAGTGATGTTTTGTAGACCCAGTCAACTAGTAGAGCTTAAATAGCTTGTTTGTGTTAAATAATATTAATAATTGAATTAATTCATGATATCTTGTGGGTATTTATCTTAGAGTATTGGTAATACTGAAACTGTCAAAATAGGTTGATAGGTACCACGTTAAGTTAAAATTTAGAGGTTTTTGAAATTCTTGGCACACCACTCTCTTTTTATGAGAATAATCTGAGTTTCGGTGGCGCCCGCATCCATAGTCCAAAATTATTGAGCTTATTTAATTGAAATCTAAGTTTTGCCTATGTGTCACACGTTGGGTTCCAGCCTGATTGAAACACCACTGGGTTGATTCTTATGTGCTTCACTGATATGATTTAGTCTATTTGTTACCTTTCGGGATAGTGACTTGGTTGAAATGCCTCTAGACGAAAGTTCTTTTACTTAAATTAATGCTCATTATCATCCATTCATTCATGATTTCATTATTTCTAAAAACCTGTAAATTTTAGTTTAATGTGGTAGGGTAAATCTATATGGTTTGATCCGTTCCTAAACATGACCGTGAGACGGGATTAGGTAGAGCTGTAACTTTTGAGTGTGAGTCACATAGATTGATTGATAGTTGTATAAAATGAATTGGAACACTAAACGGGGGCTTGAAAGTTGGTGGTTGGGTTTAATCGGACAGAAATACTAATTGTTGCTTTTTAACGCGTGAGTATGTTTTGCTAATTGGTAATAAATGAGTTGTTAAGTTAGATATCAGTTCTGATTCCATTGCAGACTTTTCCGAGGACGAAAAAAGTGCAAGTGTGGGGATGTTTGATGTAGTGCAAAGCACACATCTTTATTCCTATTGTTTTAGTGCGTTTTTACTTACTTTTATATTTGTTTTGAGTCGTTTTTGTATATTTTTGAGTTTTTGTTATGTTTACAGGTACTCGTAACAAATACAAGTGAATACGTGAAGAAATCGAGCAAGAGAATGAAAGCCCAAGGATCAAAAGTGAAAAATGTGAAAAATCAGTATCTCACGGTACGTGAGAAGCCCAGAAGAAAAGTCTCGCGGTACGCGAGGAAACTCATAGAGGAGCCCGACTATTTTGGCCCACGCGGTACGCGAAGGGCTGGATCATGTTTTCTCACGGTACGCGAGAAACCGTAATTCCGCAAAACCCTAGATTTTCAAATTAAAAAGATTTTGATTGCCATTACTAGAGGAGTTCGATTCTTAGCCGTCCAGAGAGCATTGGGGCGATTTTGGGTGATTGGAGGTCAATTGGAGTTAAAGTTTGAAGCTTTTGAATCCGGGTTCGTAGTTTTACGTTCTAGGTGTTAAAGATTCGATTTTTATCTTTGTTTGCTTTGTTTGAAACTATGAATCTTGTTTATTAATTCTGTTTTTAGTTGTTTGAACATGATTCTAGGCTAGATCTTTGATATTGCCTAGGTCACCTTATGAATACTTGTTAAAGTTTGATTTTTTATCGGTTTTGGATTCTAATTAATGGTTTTATGATTTTGTAAACGATTTTGAGTTGATAATTGTGATGTTATTCATTGTTTAGATATGATCTTGTGTTTGATTTCAATTCCTTGCTTTGATTGTGGTTGTCTGCCAGTTTGATCTTCGTATCTTTGTCATAGATCTTAGGGTTTGTGATTAGGGTGGTTTGCTAGACGTAGTAGCCATTGGATTTGGCATTGATTACTGGTTAGAGTTGAGTGTGTATCCTATTTCAATACCCGAGATGTGAGAATTAGTCGTTTAGTCTTCGTCCTTAGGAATCCGAGTGTCAGTTGTCTGAGAGGAAGCCGGTATTAGGTGTCTAGTGATTGTTTCTATTTGTGTCATAGTTATTATCTTGGGATTACCCCGTGCATTCTTCGAGTGTATTGGTGGACGGAGAGACTGAGAGGTAATCTGTCTATTAGGGTACTTTATCATAGTTGGAAATACCTGAGAAGTGATCCAACAATCTGGTGAGTTATTACATCTGTAGGTTCCTTAGTTCGTGACACCCTGAGAGTGATTAGGGATCCACTAGGCTGTCTAGACTTGTTTCATTAGAAACCCAGAGCCATTATAGTTTCCAGAACAGGTAGAAGTGGTGCTTTGCAAGTAGGATTCCAACCTAGGTGATATTCTTCCCATCTTCTGATTTCACTTTTAGTTCTCTGTTCTTGATAGTTGAGTCGACCTTAGTTTATTGCATTTCTTAGTTAATTCAGTAGTGTAGTAAACCCCCCAAACCAAATCAATCTTTAGTCCGATTCAGAGTCTAGTTTTGTTATTTGTAGTGTCTCTAGGGTTCGATATTTCGGTTTACCATTAAGCTGTGCTACACTCGATAGGTACACTTGCCTGTCAGTGCGGTCTAGTTCATAAGTTTTCCATTTATTACTTAAGAGTCTAGATTAGGTTTTTATTCATAGTTTTTATAGACCGTCTGGGCGACATCAATCATTCATAATGGGTACGTATATAAATACATACATGCTTATTTCTGGATGAACATTCATTGGTCATACACATATGGGTGATCAACCCGTCATAATTGTTGCGTAGACAAACGCCACAAGAACTACCGCTGTAGCCCATTTCGTAAACCGTCCGGCCCTAGAAACCGTCCGTCATATCATAAATTCGTCCGGCAACCTTTGTCCGTCCGCCTAAACCGTCCTACCGTCGTAGTCCATCTATTCGCCCGTCTGCCCTAAGGCATCCGTTTCCCACGCAAACTATTGTTTTATGCAACCGTTCTACTTATCATAATAAGGCAATTGCTTCGACTGTCCGTTAATGCCTTTCGTACGTCCTAGCTGATGAAGGAACGTATATGTCCCGGTTGCAAAATAGTTGCGTGGTCGACCGTCTACCATAGTAACCGTTATCATCGAAGCGTCCATAACGCTCACATACATTCATAACATGCTATATAAAAATATAAAGCAAGATTTCAATCATATACATTATGCCATTCATCCATTTCATTCTTTGTATACTTACGTTTCATTCTTGTTCATTATTCTTTCACGTATGATCACATTAACATTCTTATATATACACACACACACACACACACATATATATATCACGTATGATCACATTGGCATTAATAACATTCATTCATTTAGTGTATACACTTCAGCCCCAAAATATTTAAAATGATTTGCACGTAACATATAGGGAGAACTCACCTGATGAGTAGTTCCCGTAGGATACTTAGGAGCTCCGTGTTAGGTTGGTGCTAACGGATCTGTCAAAGGTCACAAATGGAACAAGGTTATAACCTATATGTTTCATCCTAAATATATCTTATCCGAAATCATCTTCGATCGAAATCTTTCTTGGTCGAAATCTATCTCAGTCGAAATCTCTTTTCGACCGAAAACTATATATTTAGAAACATCTTTTATTAGTTAACTATTTCGTTCGAAATATCTTGTCCGAGAACTATCTCGTTCGAGATCATTTGTCCGAAATCATGCCGTCCGAAAATACTTTTCGGACGAAATTAGTTTTCAGACCATTCATCCGACTTTTCGAATGATTCATCTGATTATGATTAAATTCTTCATTTTCGATCCAAGTTTCGATCTTTTTACGTCCAAAACTTATATCTAGCTTTCATGAAGCTAAATACATCTTTTTTATGCAAATTCACATGTAAAAATCTTGACTTTTGATTCAAAACTCACATAAATCCTAAAACACATTTCTTAACTAAAAGCTTAGATTCGAGCATGGAGGTTACCTGTTTTCGTTTCCTCTTTGTTGCTAAACGTTCCTGAGATGGAGAGTGATGATTCCCAAGCTTTTGAGTCATTTCCTTTGCTTTCTCTCCCTGGACCCGATTCTCTCTTTCTCTCTCTAAGGTTACGCAAATGGTGGAGGTAAGGGAAGGCTGTGGTGATGTAGCTCGAGGTGCACAAAAAAACCGGTTTGGAAATCCAAACCGGTTCCGAACCGAAACCCGAACCGCCCTAGAACCGGTTTTTGGTGAACCGGTTTCAAACCGGTAGGAACCGCCGGTTTATAACCGGTTTCAAACCGGTAGGAACCGCCGGTTTATAACCGGTTTAACTCTTTTGCACGACAAGCGGTTTACAACCGGTTTTTTGTGAACCGGTTTGACGAACCGGTTTGGTAAACCTGTTTGAACCGGTTTAACGGTAATATTTTGAAAATAGCCGTTGGAAAACGGCTATATAGCCGTTAGAACCAATTTTTGACCGTTTTTTGACCCATTTTAACCCCCAAACACATTATAAATAGGTAGGGGGTGTTTTGGTTAAATCACACTTCTCAAACCCGCTCTCTACACTCTCGTTTGTAAAAAAAACGCTTGAAAACGCTCAAAAAACGCTATGGCAGGTTCTTCAAGTTTTGGTATTTCCTCTTCCGAAGTTAGCGTTGTGAAAATCATACCAAAAACGAGGAATCCCGCAATTTGGTCAAACTACGAGTTATTGAATTAAGTAATGTATTTCGAGTCATGCTTAAAGACGTTTTTAGTAGTAGTAAAAAAGATACCATGAATATATTAGATTATGTAACGATACGGGTTTGATTTGCTTAGGTCCCAATTGGGACCTCCCAACAAGATGGAATTCAACTTATAAAATGTTTCATAGTGCTATACGATAAAAAGATACTTTATCAATTTTTCATGATATGCTTTCCTCAAAACCGCGTCGTAAAATTCAAAGTTTTCCGTCTACGAGTTGGGACATTCTTGAAAATATAACCGAATTGCTTGAAGTTTTCAAAACCGTCACTACTTTTTTATCCGGGGTTTATTACCCCACAAGTCCCTTGGCTCTTAAACAAATATTTCTAATGTGTAACAAATTAGCCGAACTTGAAAATAAAAATACTCTTTTTACGAGAATGATAAAACCGATGAAAGAAAAATTTGTTAAATATTTTAAAGAAATGCCTCCGGTTATAACTTGTGCCGCCGCATTAAACCTTACAATTAATGTTTACGGTGTTGAAACCTTGATTGATAAAATAACTTACGATTTGGATTTGAATGATGAAGAAATTCATTTTTCAACCGTAACAAAAACTTATTTTAACAAATGTTTGCAAGATTTGTTTAATATTTATTTACATAAATATGGTACAACACAAACCCCACATGATATGATGGGCGCGGGCGCATCAAGTAGTAGCTCGAGGAATGTGAACTTAAATTTGTATAACGAAATGAGAAATGAATTTACTAAACGGGCTAGAGGATCCACCCCGAGTAGCAAACTCGGAAGGTATATGGGAACAAACTTTTTATCATTTATGAGTCCGGATGTTTTTGAGGACTTTGATATTTTGGCGTGGTGGAAAGGAAACGAATCTACTTTTCCGGTCCTTTTCGCCATGGCCCGTGATTTACTAACCGTCCAAGCTTCCACGGTAGCTTCGGAATCCGTTTTTTCTCTTAGTGGCAGGGTTTTATCTATTCGAAGAACTAGACTCACTCCCGCGGCAATGGAAATGTGCATTTGCTTGAAAGACCATTTGGATGCGGTAGATAGGAGACAAGATAGGAGTTCGCTTGAAGACGAAATTGAAGTTGAAGAATTCATACACGAATCTGAGATCAACCAAGGATTGGCGAGCCCACTTACAAATGAAGAACTCGCTGAAGATGATAGACTACGAGGATCCACTAGTAACTCCGAGAATGACGGCGAAAATTAAACAAAAAAACTCCAAAAAAAAATATTATTCTTTTTGTCGAATTGTAATGTTTTGTGATTTCCGAACTCCTACAATATGAATAAACGTTGAACTTTATGTTTTTATTTGTTAAATATTTATTTTAAATTTTTTTTTTAATAAAACCGGTTTAAACCGGTTCACCAACCCGAACCGGTCCAGAACCGAACTGAACCGGTTCAACAGGTTCGAGATTTTATATATGATAAACCGGTTTAACCCGAACCGGTTTTAGTCAAAACCGGTTTAACAATTGGGTTGACCAAACCGGTTCGGGCCGGTTTGGAACCGGTTCAGTTCAAAAACCTGGTTTGTGCACCTCTAGATGTAGCTGAGTTGAGGGGCTCCCTCCCTTGCTCACGGCCCATGGGCCGGCCCTAGGCCAAGCCCGTATGTTTCTTTTTCACCTCGCCTTATTACTCTCGTCCGCTAACTCGTTTATTCGGGTTTATTTAATTTAGGGATGTTACAGACAATACACAAGGGTAACATTGAGTGTTATGCCTACCATGTCACAATGTTTGATTGTGCACCCGGTTTACTATAGTGGTTCTCCATAATTACCTATTTATACCATGTTACAAGCGGAGCGAATGCTTTACTTTCGAGGAGAACATGATGGTGATATGTGGACTTTCAAGAACTGATGATTATAACTCTAGTATTGGGTATTATGAGCATACTTAAGGAACGTATTAAACGCTTGATAACAAAGTAATGAGATATTGTGGTGGGGAACCATTAGGAGAAATCAGTAAAGCTTGGCACGAGTTCTGGGAGGACATCTGAGGATGAGATATGTATTACATCTGTGAGAAAGGCGGTGATGCCTGAGTTTTAATGAATCATCGCTGGATAGCGATTAGGGTACGAGATGAGAAAAATAACGAATGACCATGAGTAAGAAAGGCCAGGTGCCTTGTTTGGGAAGGACCATCAAAATATCAAGATCATCAGGGTTATGCAAAGAAAGATGGTATAGGTGCGGTGAGTGAATCAAGAAAAAAGGTGACAAGTGAGCAGACAATTGATGGTGTGTTGTAGTCTAAGTAAAAATCTGGAAGAACAGGTTAGGAAGGAATGTGTAGGTGAGGCCAACGAGTCCCAAGGTCGAAAGCAGGTAACAAATCAAGCTTCTTTGAACACCAAAGGTGGTGGTTGAATTGCAAGCAAAGTGATGAATTTGATAAGGGTGAAGGTGAATGCTTGACACCAGATAGACTTGGCGCACAAGTGAGAATGGAAGAATAAGTCATGATGGTTCGTATCGACGCAGGATTCGAAGACGAATCCTCTTTTAAGGGGGATAGACTTGTAACATCCCGATAATTCGAGAGTTAATGGTTCGGGTAGTGGACGACCCGAATCTTATTTACACGGAATGTTGAGTAGGGTTAACCAAAAGAGGTGTGTTTTAACGACAATAAGGGAGACAATTAGTCGTTAAAGAGCTAACATGTGATTGAAACACGCGATGTAAGAACCACGAGGACCATGATGTAATTGTGGGTTATATTTAAACAACTTATGAGAAACCTTAAGCCATTCTCGACTAGGTGTGCTCGATGACAAGGAAGAGGATCGGAGAAGGGGAGATAGCCGAAGGGGAAGGGATCCGAAGGCGGTGGTGAGACGGTGGTATTACGATGGCATCAAGCGAAGGGAAACCATTACGCGTAAGGTAATTCTTGTTCGTTTTCCTTGTTACGATTTATGTCATCTCTTGTATGAGGGTCCCGATAAGGGTTTGGACTTCAATGCCATAACGGAAGCAGGGACGTCGATGGGGTGGCCTGCGACGTCGACGGGTAGGAAGGGGAGGCGCGTGGTTGTGGTTGACGGGCTGAAGGAAACTCAGCAGCGGCCGACTGGGGTGGTAGACCCGAATAGGGTGGATGGTGAGGTAGCAACGGCGCGCGAAGACGGTGGTGTGTGGCTATGGCAGGAGGTGGAGCACGGTGAGGGTGGCTTCGGAGACAACTAAGACGACCAGGGGGCAATGATGGTACCCGGTGTCCATGGAAGTCGGCTATGGTGGTGCTTCACGGCGGCAGACGACGAGGTGAAGGTGATGGTGATGGTGATACTTCCATGTGAAGGAGAACCCGATTAGGGTTTCCAATGGATTGGAAGGTGACGGAGACACGATGGGGATGTTCGGTGGTGGTGGTGCGTGGTGGTGATGCGCGGTGACGGTGGTTCACAGCGATGAACAAGGATGAGGATGGGATTGGGGCACACCCGATTATGATTTTGACGAGCCTAGGGCTTGCATGGCTTGGTTTGGACGTGCATGGGAGGCTCGGCTCATGTACGCGTGATTCATAAGACTAAGGTGTTGCATGGCACGGGAACGTGCTAGCATGCTGGTTATAAACGGATCCAGGGTAACCCGGTTCGAGCGGACATGTGATTTAGGTGTTGCATGGTGAAGGGGTTGTGCGAATGACATGAGTATCGGGAACATTTATGTTTTTATGTAGTGACACATGTTTAGGATGTACGCTGACTATGTGATCGTACGTTGACAGGTTCAGACTTTGTGCGAAGAGACCTTTGCGGTGAAGGAGTTAGAACATCGTAACTGTGAGTTTCTAATTGCCCTCTTTGAACACTTTTAATGATTTGGGACTATCGTACATACTTATGAACCAAGTTTAATCTATTAAATGGGATAAGGGTTTCGGGTTCTAATCCTATGTGTATTTGGAAATAAAAGGATTATTAAAGAGTCATATGGTCTATGGTGTGTCCATGGGATTAAGTGAGCTAGGGATAAGAGTTGTTAATGGGGGACGGATTAAGGGTCGGTCGGTGTGAGTCGGGCTTTAAGCTAAATGCTTATGATTTTATGTGGGATACATCATCCTAGTGTTATGGGTAAGGTGCAAGTTGTAATCCCTGGGAATTTCCGACCTTTATTTTACCTTTTCAGCACTTGTAATTTCATTATTATATGATTTACATCTATCTATTTCAATACAAGTTATCCTATTTCATTACATGAATATGCATTCATTGTGTACCATTATTTAATTCTAAAAATAACAAATATTTATATAATGAATTATGTAAATAATTGTTTAATATTCAATGAAATAAATATATATGTGCTAGGTTATTTTTTTTAAACCTATATATATACATACATATATATATATATACACACACACATATATATATATATATATATATATATATAAATACAAACATATAAAAACTAAGTTATAAATTCTATAAATAAAAATTAGGGTTGTTAAAAAAAATTATAATTTAAATGATTTTAATAGAAATAAAACCATTTTAATTTGCAAAAATTATATTTTTGTGTTTGTAACATTTAAATATAACATTAACATTTAATTGATTTTATAAAAATTTACAAATTTAATGATTTTACATTTCATAAAAAGTTCAAGGTTCAATTTGTAATTTATGAATCTTTAACTTCAATTAAAACCAAGTTTGTACATAAAATAATAAAGCTTTAGAACTACAAGGGCTTGTTTTGCCAAATCCGTAATTTATTTCCCTTCCAAATCGATCACGGGTTCGAGTCTCGGAGGAGCCGGTTTAGAACCAATATTGATCGAACTAGTCCCTGAGATATTTTCGAGCGAAATGGTTAACGGCTTTACGTTCAGGGCATCCAAACGATTCATTTGATGTGTTTAATCGCATTTTTATGAGCATCTTGATAAATAACTCGTAACCGAAAACCCCATAAACACCCACTTAATTGATCGATCGATTTCGATGAAATTGGGAATAAATACACACTCCCAATCATGGACGAAACCCATTGCAAGCTTCCCGTCGCATCTGATTTCATCTCTGAGTAACCCAAATCCATCGAAGAACATGTCCCTGTTTCACTCAGTCATTCTCATCCTACACGCAACCATTTCAGGTAATTTTGGTGTCATTATACTCGTTTCAATCCCATGATCAAAAGCCCTATGGTTTGAGTTCCAATCGTCTGTGTAATCGGGTCAATTGGGGACCTAGGGTTTGCGGGTTTTCAAATGGGGAAGATAATGACTTGGGCTTGCTCGTTAAAACGAAATCGGATAAGCCTAAGACCAAGGCATAAGCCCTGGTCTGATGGTTAGTGCACGTGTGTATGTGTGACCCGGTACAGACGCGGGTTCGAGGCCGGTTACGGCCAGTTTTGGATTTATTCCTTTTTAACCCTTTTTAATACATTATTTAATGTTTAAAAAAATTTCAAATTTAATTTTTATAAATTTTATAAATATATTATGTAATTTTATAAAAACAGAATATATAAAGTAATGTGTATTTAATTTATTTCATTAAAAACACATTAAAACACATGTAAATTCTTGAATAAATAAGGTAAATGATTTGTTTAGACAAATTAATTATATTATTTTATTTATAAATTAATAATGTTTATTACACAAATTATAACTAAATGTTTAAACATTATTAAATTCGTTTAAACATATAAATAATTGTTTTGGAAAGGATAATTATTTTAAAACTTTTAAACTTATAAAAACACTTAAATAATTATTTTAAATAGTTATTTTATACAAAGTTCAATTAATTTCATTTAAATCTTATTTATTAACTCTTTTACAATTCATTTACAAGAGATTACTTAATAGTTTAATTAATCATTTTATTTACATAAAATAAATTAATTAAACCTTCCCCATTCCATAATTTATTTGTAAATTATTTTTAGAATGATTATATAAATAAATTCAAATTATAAAAAACATATATATGTGTCTCTCAAGTGTATGATACTCATGTTCTTGTATACATTTTATAGGAACAATATAATGTAAATGAATTCTATATCATAAATAAAGGTAAATGCTTAGTCAAAGAAATTGATGATTAGGAGTGGAGTGTGGTAATAATGGTTGTTGTATAACACTCCCCCTCAAACATATTACCACTCATTATACACTATTAACAACATACTTTGAGATGATGTTAAAATTGTTACTTCAGGATCAAATAATAAACTAATACTTATGGATTAGTTATCCTGCCTCATTAAAAACCTTGCTAAGAAAAACCAGTGGGACAAAACTTAGTTAAGGGAAAAGAAGTACAATGTGTATAATGTTCCTTCTCAAGTTAATTTATGTCTTTAAGTCTGCGGAGTCCAATCTTTCGTGTCAGTTGCTCAAAACCACTTTTCGGTAGAGATTTTGTGAATAGGTCAGCCAGATTTACACTTGACTTTATTTGACCAACATCGATTTCCCCTTCCTTTTGCAAGTCATGTGTTGAGAAAAACTTTGGAGAGATAAGTTTTGTTCTGTCACCTTTGATGTAGCCTTCTCTTATCTGAGCTATGCAAGCAGCATTATCTTCGTATATAATTGTTGGATTCTTCTTGATCAGATCTAAACCGCATGCTTCCTGTAGGTGATTGATCATTGATCTTAACCACACGCATTCTCGATCGGCATCATACAAAGCTATTAGTTCGGCATGATTTGATGATGTTGCTGTCAGGGTTTGCTTTGTTGATCTCCAAGAAATTGTTGTGTCGCCGTATGTGAAAATGTAACCTGTCTGTGATCGTGCTTTGTGTGGATCTAATGGATATCCAACATCAGCATATCCAACGATTTAGGACTTTTCATTTCTCTGGTAGAAAAGACCTAAGTCTCATGTCCTGCAAAGATACCGGAATATGTGTTTTATACCGCTCCAATGTCTACGTGTTGGATTTGAGCTGTATCTTGCTAGTACATGTACCGAGAATGCTGTCACACCGCGGATTTAGCCTACCCGGGCGTGCGACCAACGATTGGTACCTGTCTCATTATTGTATTTCATCATAATTTTATAAATACAGCGGAATAATTTATAACTCATAATCTTTTAAAAAAAACGGGGAATCTCCCGTTTCATTTCATTATAAATAGGGATAAATCCCTAATATTATACAAACATTTATTTTACAAAACCAAGGTTTACGTAAGCCATTTCTTTCAACTGATGTCTAGAGTGGAAGTTCCCTTTCTCATGACATCATTATTCTATTCATTCTATGGCTAATAAATAATTCCATCCTTGGTTACCTGTAAAACGTTTGAAAATATTTTATCAGTATAAACTGGTGAATACAAGTATATTGGAATCATAATCTGACAAGGTTGAATAGATAGAACAATTTGTCCACGGTTAATTTACACAGTCAACTTTTCTAACCCCCAGCCACACCAGGGACCTTGGATATAGTTTTACGTATATTCAATATTCTACCTCTCGCCTCAAGCGACAGGTCTTTCACAACAACCAAGGGTTCAACCCCTAGCCCTGTTATAGCGTCTCATCTGTAACACGTGTATATATACGTGACGCTATGGGATGACTGTTATATAGTAAATCACCTTATGCAACTAATTGTTATATTAATTCATTCAAGTCAGATCATAACCAAAACCTTTTTCAGTTTTGAAATCATTTTATAAAAATACAAGTATTCACCTTGACAGAGTCTCGGCTTAATAAGCTTTTAGAGTGGGAGTTCTAGTGGGCAGCGTCGCTGCTTAGTCCTTCTAGCTTGGATTCTCCGAATGAGTCTCCTAGCTTCTTGGCTTCTCTAACGCTAACTGGCACCTCGGGAACTTAAACGTATGAGTGGGAATAGTTTTGGGAGAGTCGAAATAGTGTAAATAACTCTGGAAATCGTTTGGTGATCTTTTGAAACTGAACAACAATCGATTTCTATTTATAGGCTGAACTAGGGTCCGTAGCGGACCGTTATGGCAAGAGATAGCGGTCCGCTATCCGTCTTATGATGACGTCATCCCTACGCGTCCACATCTGATTGGACCGCACCTCGTATTGCAGCTAGCGGACCGTTATGGAGGGGCGTAGCGGTCCGCTATGGTGACACGCGTCAGATTTTTAGGGCTGAGTCATAGGACATGTGTCGGCACACGATTTTTACGGCTGAAGGCAGTTGTCGGACAATTATTCAATTGGTAGCGGTCCGCCATCATACCCTTGACTCCTTGCGGACCGTTATGGGTTTTAATAGCGGTCCGCTATTCACCTGAAATCAATTTTTTTCACTTTTGCTCCCTGATCTTTTATGTAATTATTCCTATGGTCTTTTAGGTTGTATTTTCATCATATTTGACACGAAAATTTTTTCAAATGTTACATTCTCCCCACCTTTTGAATAATCTCGTCCTCGAGATGCTCTGGAACAAGTGTGGATATTTTTTCATCATTTCTGATTCTATCTCCCAAGTGTCCGCGTCTAGAATTCCACTTGACTTTGACGAGCTTTAATCTTTTCTTTTTCAACATTTTCACTTGACGGTCCTCTATTTGTAGAGGTTGTTCTACAAATTCTAATTTCTCATTCACCACTATATCTTGGAGAGGCATTATCAAGGATTCATCAGCTAGACATTTGCGAAGATTTGATACGTGAAATACATCGTGTATTCTACTCATTTCTTCTGGTAATTCTAGCTGATAGGCCACCGGTCCAATTCGTTTTATTATTTTGAAGGATCCGACAAATCGAGGACTGAGTTTACCCTTCTTTCCAAATCGGACAATACCTTTCCAAGGTGATACTTTTAATAACACCTTGTCCCCAATATCAAATACTAGTGGCTTTCTTCTTTTATCAGTGTATCTCTTTTGTCTATCTCTTGCTGCTTTCAATCGTTCTTGTATTTGAGCTACTTTGTCAGTGGTTTCTTGATCGAGTTCAGGACCTGATAATTGGTTTTCTCTAATATCAGCCCAACATATAGGCGTTCTGCATTTTCTTCCATATAAAGCTTCAAATGGTGCCGCCTGAATACTTGTGTGATAACTATTATTGTATGAGAATTCCATTAAGGTTAGGTGATCGTCCCAACTACCACGTAAGTCTATCACATAGGCTCGAAGCATATATTCTAATGTCTGAATTGTTCTTTCACTTTGCCCATCTGTTTGTGGGTGATAGGCAGTGCTCAATTACAGACGAGTTCCCGTGGCTTTCTGGAACTTTACAAGAATCGATATGTAAAACGACTATCTCTATCTGACACTATGGATAATGGCACTCCATGTAGTGATACAATCTCATCTACTTAAAGATGAGCCAATCTATCCATACTGAAGGTTTCTTTTATTGGGAGAAAATGAGCAGATTTAGTTAATCTATCAACAATAACCCAGATAGTATCATTTCCTCGACTTGTTCGGGGAAGTTTGGTGATAAAATCCATGGTTATCATTTCCTATTTCCAAACAGGGATTTTTAGCTGTCACAATAAACCAGAAGGTTTCTGTTGTTCTGCTTTTACTTAAGCACAAGTAAGACATTTTGCAACATATATAGCAATATCCTTCTTCATGCCAATCCATCAATAATTATATTTTAGATTTCTATACATTTTATCACTTCCTGGGTGCATCATATATTTTGATTTATAAGCTTCTTCAAGTATTCTTTCTTGAAGATTTTCGGTGATCGGAACCCAGATTCTTTTATTCATACGAAGTATTTCATCATCTCCTTTCACTAATTGTTTAATCATACTCGTCATTCCTTCTTGTTCCAGATCTTCTTCTGTCTGAACAAAATGTTGAGCATCTTTTAATTGAGATATGAGATCTACACGAAGTTCAAGTCTGAGAGCATGAACCCGTTTAGGTTTATCTTTTTCTTTTCTACTTAAGGCATCCGCAACAACATTTGCCATACTTTCGTGGTAACATATTTCATAATCATAGTCACTTAAGATCTCTAACCATCTTCTTTGTCTCATGTTCAGTTCTTTTTGACCAAAGATATACTTTAAACTCTTGTGGTTAGTATAAACTGTGAATCTAACTCCATAGAGATAGTGTCTCCATAATTTCAAAGCGAAATATATGGCACCTAACTCTAGATCATGAGTTGTATAGTTCTTTTCATGAGTCTTTAACTAACGAGATGCATAGGCAATTACTTTGTTTCTTTGCATTAACACACAACCTAGACTGTTGTGTGATGCATCACAATTGACTACAAAGTCTTCATTGCCTTTTGGTAAAGAAAGTATAGGAGCATGAATCAGTTTTTCTTTTAAAGTTTGGAAATCTTCAACTTGCTTTGTTCCCCCATTCATACTTCACATTTTTGCGAGTCAAAGTAGTTAGAGGAACTGCAATCCTTGAGAAGTCCCGAATAAATCGTCTGTAGTATCCGGCAAGACCCAAGAAACTACGGACTTCCGTTGGAGATTTTGGGATTTCCCATTTGGATATAGCTTCAATTTTGATGGGTCTACTTGAATACCTTCTGTATTCACTACATTACCCAGAAATTGTACTTCTTTAAGCCAAAATTCACATTTAGAGAATTTTGCATACAATTTCTCTTATCACAGAAGTTCAAGCACTGTTTTGAGGTTATTATCATGATCTTTTGCATTTTTAGAATAAATAAGTACATCGTCAATAAAGACAATAAAATTTTTTATCTAGGTAAGGCTTACAGATACGATTCATCATATCCGTAAATGCCGCAGGAGCATTGATGTCGCCCAGACGGTCTATAAAAAACTATGAATAAAAACCTAATCTAGACTCCTAAGTAATAAATGGAAAACCTATGAACTAGATCGCACTTACAGGCAAGTGTACCTATCGAGTGTAGAACAACTTAATGGTAAACCAGAATATCGAACCCTAGAGACACAGAATACTAATACTAGACTCTGACTCGGACTTAAGATTGATGATTGGGGGGGGGGGGTTGACTACACTAAAGATTAACTAAGAATGCAGCAAACTAAGAACGACTCAAACTATCAAGAGGAAGACTAAGGAAGAAATTATATCATGGGAAGAATACTACCTAGGTCGGAATCCTACTTGCCAAGCACAACTTCTACCAGTTCTGGAAACTAAGATGGATCTGGGTTTCTAATGAAACAACTCTAGACTACCTAGTGGATCCCTAATCACTCTCAAGGTGTCACCAACTAAGGAACCTAAAGATGTAATAACTCAACAGATAGTGGATTACCTTTCAGTCTCTCCAACAATGATAAAGTACCCGAATAGAAAGATCACCTTTAAGTCTCACTGTCCACCATACATCCGAAGAATGCATGGGGTAATCCCTAGATAAGAACTATGACTCAGAATAGCAACAATCACTAAACACCTAATACCAACTTCCTCTCAGACAGCTGACAATCAGATTCCTAAAGATGAAGACTAAACGACTATCTCTCACTTCTCGGGCATTGAGACAGGATACACACTCAGTTCTAAAGAATGCTTAATCACAACTCCAATGGATCACTATCTCTAGCAAACCACACAAACAACCACAAATCCAAAGATCTATGACCTAGATACACTAATCAAACTGGAAGACATCCACAATCAACGTATGGAATCAATAATCAGTCACTAAACCAGATCTAAGCATGCATATTCATCACAATCATTAAATCAGGATCTTTTACGAAATCATTAACCATCAAACAGAATCCAAAAGCAGTAAAAATCGTAACTTTATGCAGTATTCATCATAAACCTAGGCAGTATCAATGATCTAGCCAAGAATCATACTCAAAACATCCATAACAGAAGTAAAAGACAGAAACTTGGTATCAATCATAGCAATCAAAGAATAAAAATTGAATCTTGAAACCTAGAACGCTATAATCAAGGAACCCGAATCCAAGGCTTCAACCTTTTGCCTCCAATCTGCTTACTCACTCCCAAAATCGCCTTTGGCTCTTCTCCGGACGGCTAAAACTCGAACTTGTGGTTTTATGACATTATAATTCTATTAAAATTTGATTTTAGGGTTTTTCGTGGAGTTTCTATCTCCCGCGTACCGCGTGACACTTGCCACGGTTCCTCGCGTACCGCAAGGAACAAATTAGTCGCGACCGGTTCTGGCTTCCCTCGCGTACCGCGAGGAATGTCTCTTTCTTTCTCGCGTACCGCTAGACTCATAATTTCTCTTGCTTGGTTTCTTCATGTATTCACTTGTAATATTCACGAGCACCTGTAAACATACAATAGACTCAAATACAGACTTAAACGACTCAAAACTAACACAAAACTAATCAAAACACACAAAACAATAGGAATAAAGATGTGTGCTTCGCACTACATCAAACATCCCCACACTTAACCTTTTTTCGTCCTCGAAAAATATGCAATGGAATCAGAATTGAGATCTAACTTAACAAACTCAATTACCAATTAGCAAAACATACTCATGCGTTAAAAAGCAATAATCAGTATTTCTGTCCGATTAAACCCAAGCACCAACTATCTAGCTCCCATAATATGATCTAAATCCATTTTATACAAATATCAATCAACCTATGTGACTCACACTTAAAAGTTACAGATCTACCTAATCCTGTCTCACGGTCATGTTTAGGCACGGATTAAACCAAATAGATTTACCCTACCACGTTAAACTAAGATTTATTTGTTTAAGAAAATAGATGAAATCATGAATGAATGGATGATAATGAGCATTAACAAGCAAATGAACTTTCGTCTAGAGACGTTTCAACCAAGTCACTATCCCGGAATGTAACACATAGACTAAGTCAAATCAATAAAGAACATAAGAATAACTTAGGGGTGTTTTCTCCAAGTGGCCACCCTGAAGGGTAACACATAAGCAAAACTCATATTCTAATAAATAAGCTCATGAATTATGGAAATTATGGATGTGGGCGCCACCAAGCTCGGATTTATTCTCTTAAAAAGAGAATGGTGTGCCAAAAATTTCAAAAACAAATAGATATTAACTTAACGTGGTACCTATCACCCTGTTTTGACAGTTTCAGTATTACCGACACCCTAAGATGAGTACCCACACAGTTTCATGATTTAATTACGTGATTAATCCTAAGTAACACTCACAGGCTATTTAAGCTATTCAAACTGGCTGGGTCTACCAAAATATCACTAATTAGATGCGTTTTCAATCATTTAAATTCACAAATAGATCCAGTTGTACTATCATTTTCCAAATATAAGCAGTTATTTCCAAGGGCATTTTTCAAAAATTTTAAATTTTTTGTATTTTTGAATTTTTAGACAAGACAAACTAACTAAACTAAGACACTCACATCCCCACACTTGATAGACACATTGTCCTCAATGTGAAGCAAAATACAACTAAAATAAGAAATGCAAAAATATAAACAGGAATCGACTTAGCTGGTAATGTATATGCTCTCGAAGAAAAATCCAGCTTCGTTCATCCTTGTGTGCACCGTATAGCATTTCGGTCGCGGTTTCACAAACTGGCAGGTTGCCTTTCAAACTTCATATAAGTGTTGATCGATCCCACCCGAATGGAGATTGAGTACTGGCAGAATGATAAAACCTTCAAAATAAACCTCATAACAAACCCGTAACATTAAACTGACTAAAATTAAAATAAAGACTCTAAATAGATAGTATGCAGAGAAACGTACTCAATGGGTGGCAAACACATAGACATGGATACTACAGCAAGGTAGGTCAACAGTTACGAACGGTTTCAAGTTTCCCATGGTAATGGTGGTCGGATGGTATGAATGAAGATAATATGACAATGGAATGTGAATGATATGGTATGATGGAGGGTTTGATGAATGATATGTGATGATGGTAGTGATGGATAGTGGTGGTAATGATGGAGGTTGTGAACGATGAACGAAACCATGGGAAAACAAGGAAGTAGGGTGAAACCAGCAAGGCCCCGTGTACAGCGAGAGATCAGGCAGCACTCCTTGCGTACCACGAGGAGGCAGAAATTAAGCCGACCACTTCATTTATCCATTGCGTACCGTGAGGGAATGGGACAATTGTCTCGCGTTCCGTGAGAGCGTGATGATAACTGAAAGTTAAGAGGGTTTTTCTACTTAGAAAATTTTTGACCCCTCAAACTTTTTCACCCAAATTCTATAAAAACTTATTCCAAGCATAAAAACACATGTAAAAATACCTGAAACTTCATTCTCGATGATTTTCCTCTCCGAATAAAGCGCGAATCCCTGCAAAACATGACACAAACAAACCACACATACCGAAAAGAACAAACATAGAAACGGACTCAAACCAAGTAATGCATACAAACTCTACATCCCAGGCACTTACCCGAGACTCAAACAATCCTATCAGGAGGCTTCTCCCTGATCCTAACCGGTACCGTCTTCATCCTTCATGGTCTACCAGTCCTCCAAATTCCTAATAAACAACTACTCCTACCAAACACTCCAGTATGTCTATCGCTTTGATCCTTCCACCAAAACTTAAACCTACCTGGTCCGAAAACAACCTGGTTCAAATACCTCAACAGTTTATCTCCCCTAAACGTCCCCACACTTGGGGTTTGCATTCTCCCTAAATCAGATGACTCTATCAACGCACGGGTTCTCTTCTGGGGTGGCCTATATCTATGGGCACTAGCACTAGGGGTTGGTTCGGTGGTCCTACCCTCAGAATGAACAATGGTGATGGGTAAGAGTTCAGGAATATGATTCGCTATGGTTATGGCCCTTATGCTCTCACCCGGATCTTCAGGATACTCGATATTCTCTTCAATCATCCCACACTTGGGGATTTTCCTATGATCTCATCAAATTCTGCCATCATCTCCAGCAAATCATCAGGCACCCCATCGCCGTATTCATTAGGCTCATCTAACATATTCTACAACTCCAACACCCAATAAAACATCTCTCCTAAGTTAGGGGGCGGGGTCATCTACTTCTTCCTCCGGATCAGAGTCCCGATGGTAGTCCATAAAGGCATCAATCATGCACACAGAGTGGCTGTGCTTGCCAACATCCTTCACGGACTTTGTGGCATCAAAGGTGACCGAATCATCCCCCACACGAAGCGTGAGCTTTCCGTCAAAGACATCGATCAATTCCTTGGCGGTGCGTAAGAATGGGCTCCCGAGGATGAGTGGGACTCTATCATCCGCATCCATGTCAAGGATGACAAAATCCATAGGGAATACAAAATTTTCAACTTTCACTAACAGATTCTCCACAATTCCCCGTGGATACTTGACTGAACGGTGAGCCAAGGAAATGCTCATGTGCGTCGGCTGCGGTTCACCTACGTCTAGTTGTTTATAGATAGAATAAGGCATCAGATTGATGCTAGCACCCATGTCAGCCAACACATGGTTTAGAGGCAAACCTCCAAGCAGATATGGGATCGTGAAACGACCCGAATCCGCTAGTTTCTCCGGCAGTTTGTTCTGAACCAGTGCAGAACATTGCTCACTAAGTGAGACTTTAGAGATTCCCTCTAGCTTCTTCTTGTTGGAAAGAAGATCTTTGAGGAACTTGCAATACTTTGGCATATGCTGGAAGGCCTCTACAAATGGGAGATTCACCTTGAGTTGTTTGAACATATCAAGGAAGGTATCATATTTCCTAGCGTGTTTGTGTGGCAACAAGAAAGCTGGGTAGGGAACACGACTCAAGTCAATCTCAGGGGTCTTCATCTCACCCCCACTCTTCTTCTCCTCTGCCCTCTCGGCAGGCTTCTCCATATCTATCTCCTCATCCACCGGCTCTTCTTCTTCTACTACCGGTGGGTTCTCCTTCTCTTCTGCTCTTATACTCCTAGTCGACAGAGCATTCAACTCGGGCTCCTCTAACATCCTAGCATCGATCTCAGCAAATTGAGATCTCCAATCAACTTTCTTTACCTCTTCAACCGAGGGGATGCCATAGTCAGCGTCGTGGGAGACTTCCTTCTCTACTCTCTCCTTCTCTCTACTACTAATGATCGACACGGCCATCACTAAAGCATCCGGGACCGAAGATGGACCTCCATGTTTGTCCCTCAAGCTCTTCGCGATGTTTCCTACCGTGCGCTGCAAGTCTTGAAATGCCGACTGCTGATTCTTCAGTAAAGTGTCGTGGGCATCCGGTCTTTGCTTAACGTCCCTATCCTGCTGAACTAAATGGGCAAGCATCTGTGTCTAATTCTCTATTATCTCCTATATCTTCCTGGTGTTGACACTGCTTCCCGAGCTCGCTCCTGCTTCAGCTCCTCCATACTGATGCTGGCGACCATTAAACCTAAGCGGGTTATTTCCAGATCTACATCCCGAGCCATAAGTAATGTTGTACCCTCGGTTCTGGTTCTGGCTCTGGCTCTGGTTGCCAGCATAGCTTACCTGCTCCTGATGATTGACGGGGCAATCTCTGGTGTCGTGGCCTCCCCTGCACACCTCTCACCTTTGAGCACTAAGCTTTAGCTCCTTGATCTCGTTTGCCATTGCTGCAAGTGCAGCAGCCACGCTAGTCTCAGGAGTGACCTGATGCACAACTCTAGGAGAAGAGGCGGGTATCCTAGCACTTGGACTGGAAGTCCTAGTAGATGGTTGCTGATGTTCCGCCTGAGCAAAGCTCTCGAACATCTCCTCACACTCGGCTGGCTCGAGTTTATCCATGATATGGCCTCCCGCAGATGTGTTGAACATTTGCTGCTTCTCGAAGGTGAGACCATTGTAGAACTTCTCCACTATCGCTTAGTCAGAAAGACTATGCTGGGGACATCGGCTCAACAGCGTAGTGAACCGCTCCCAGGCCATGTGATAAGGCTAGTCAGGACCCATCCGGAACGAATGGATTTGATCCCAAAGGCGAGCGGCCCTGGAAGGTGGATAGTACTTCTTAAAGAACTTGGCTTGAAGATCCTCCCATGTGGTGATAGAATTTTCGGGAAGGGTGTCAAGCTAAGTAGATGCGCGGCCAGATAGTGAAAATGGGAAGAGACGCAAGTAGATACCGTCCTTAGACACACCCGTGATATTGAAGGTATCACATATCCGCGCGAAGTGGGACAGATGTGCATCCTCATCCTCAAGGCCATGAAATTGAGTGGCATAATTGATTGTGCTCATGACATGTTACGGGATATGCCATCTATTGGTGTTCGGAATAGCGGGGCTTGTGATCTAAGATCTCGCCCCGGTGTCCACGTCACTGGCCATCTGATGCACTGTATGTCTCACTGGTGGGTTAGCGTCGCCCATGGTAGGAAATGGAATTGGGCTAGTAGAACGTACCTGGTTGCTGCAGAATGCTTTTAAACGCTCCCGAAAGTCGTGGGTACGCTCGTGCAGCTCTCGTTCGGCCTCTAAAGAAGCAGAATATGGTGGTGATCTCTACGAACGAGTATGGTGCATAAACTGACACAAGAATAAAAGAAAAAAAATAAAGACTCAAGACAGAAAGACTCGATCCTATATTAGACACTCAGATAGGACACAAAAGTAGCACAGAAGACAAAGACACACACTTAAGACTCAAAAACACAACAAACCAAAAATCAAACAAAGAACTAGTCAAAGCTAATATTGCTATTGCCAATTGTCTCCGGCAACGGCGTCAAAAAATTGATGTCGCCCAGACGGTCTATAAAAAACTATGAATAAAAACCTAATCTAGACTCCTAAGTAATAAATGGAAAACCTATGAACTAGATCACACTTACAGGCAAGTGTACCTATCGAGTGTAGCACAACTTAATGGTAAACCGGAATATCGAACCCTAGAGACACTAAAGATTGATGATTGGGGGGGGGGGGGGGGTTGACTACACTAAAGATTAACTAAGAATGCAGCAAACTAAGAACGACTCAAACTATCAAGAGGAAGACTAAGGAAGAAATCATATCATGGGAAGAATACTACCTAGGTCGGAATCCTACTTGCAAAGCACAACTTCTACCAGTTCTGGAAACTAAGATGGATCTGGGTTTCTAAGGAAACAACTCTAGACTACCTAGTGGATCCCTAATCACTCTTAAGGTGTCACCAACTAAGGAACCTAATGATGTAATAACTCAACAAATAGTGGATTACCTTTCAGTCTCTGCAACAATGATAAAGTACCCGAATAGAAAGATCACCTTTAAGTCTCACTGTCCACCATACATCCAAAGAATGCATGGATTAATCCCTAGATAAGAACTATGACTCAGAATAGCAACAATCACTAGACACCTAATACCAACTTCCTCTCAGACATCTGACACTCAGATTCCTAATGATGAAGACTAAACGACTATCTCTCACTTCTCGGGCATTGAGACAGGATACACACTCAGTTCTAAAGAATGCTTAATCACAACTCCAATGGATCACTATCTCTAGCAAACCACACAAACAACCACAAATCCTAAGATCTATGACCTAGATACGCTAATCAAACTGGAAGACATCCATAATCAACGTACAGAATCAATAATCAAACACCAAACCAGATCTAAGCATGCATATTCATCACAATCATTAAATCAAGATCTTTTACCAAATCATTAACCATCAAACATAATCCAAAAGTAGTACAAATCGTAACTTTATGCAGTATTCATCATAAACCTAGGCAGTATCAATGATCTAGCCAAGAATCATACTCAAAACATCCATAACAGAAGTAAAAGACAGAAACATGGTATCAATCATAGCAATCAAAGAATAAAAATCTAATCTTGAAACCTAGAACGCTATATTCAAGGAACCCGGATCCAAAGCTTCAACCTTTTGCCTCCAATCTGCTTCCTCACTCCCAAAATCGCCTTTGGCTCTTCTCCAGATGGCTAAAACTCGAACTTCTGGTTTTATGGCATTACAATTCTATTAAAATTTGATTTTAGGGTTTTTCGTGGAGTTTCTATCTCCCGCGTACCACGTGACACTTGCTTCGGTTCCTCGCGTACTACAAGGAACAAATTAGTCGTGGCCGGTTCTGGCTTCCCTTGCGTATCACGAGGAATGTCTCTTTCTCTCTCGCGTACCGCGAGACTCATAATTTCACCATTTTTGACTTTTGAACTTAGGGGTTCATTCTCTTGCTCGGTTTCTTCATGTATTCACTTGTAATCTTCACGAGAATGTGTAAACATACAACACTCTCAAATACAGACTTAAACGACTCAAAACTAACACAAAACTAATAAAAACGCACAAAACAATAGGAATAAAGATGTGTGCTTCACACTACATCAAGCATTAGTAAGTCCAAACGGCATAACCGTGAACTCAAAATCTCCATATCTGGTTCGGAAAGCAGTTTTAGAAATATCTTCTTCTTGAACTTTCAGATGATGGTAACTTGATCGAAGATATATTTTTGAAAAATGGCAAGCGCCTTGTAATTGATCAAATAAATCGTCGATTCTTGGAAGGGGATAACGATTTTTGATCATTACTTTATTAAGCTCCCGTTAGTCAATGCACATCCGCATTATACCGTCTTACTTTTTAACGAACAGAATTGGAGCACCCCAAGGAGATGAACTTGGAGTATGAATCATTTCTACAATATTTAATCTAATTGTTCTTTTAGTTCTTTCATTTCTGTAGGAGCTAATCGATATGGAGTTTTGGCAATCGGTGCCGTTCCTGGTGCAAGATCTATTTTAAATTCTACTTCTCTCTCGGGTGGTACACCCGACAATTCATTTGGGAATACATCTGCATAATCTGCTACTGCAGGTACATCTTCAATCTTTCGTTCTTTTGTATTGGTAGAAATTTGAACCAAGTATGCAATGCATACTTTCCGAAGACACTTAGTTGCTTTCAACAGGGGTTTTGTTTGTCACCATAGATAGTTATTGATTTTCCAGAAGGAGTTAAAATTTCTATGTCTTTCTTATCACAAAGGATGTGGGCTTGGTTACTGGCTAACCAATCCATTCCTAAGACAACATCAAATCCTGCTAATGTCATAGGCATTAATCGTACAGGTATAATGTGTCCGAATATTATGATAGTACAATATTCTAGGGATTAAGAAATTTGAACCAAATTTCCTTCGGCAGTTTCTACCTCATAAATCTTATCTAATGGAACTAAATGCTTGTTAAATAGATCACAAAATTTATAATCTATAAAACTTAAATTTGCACCAGAGTCAAATAATACTCTAGCATAAATATTATCAATGAGAAATGTACCAGTGACTGCATCTGTGATAGCTGCAGCATTACGAGTATTAAGTACGAAAGCTCGTACATTTTTTCTCGTTTCCTTCATTGGCCTTTGCTCCACTAGATCCTGCTGAAATAAGCTTTGGGCAGGATGATTTAAAATGGCTAGTTTCTCCCCAACTGAAACATGAGACATTCTTCTTCTTCGGGCAGTTTTCAAAAACATGGTCGTTCTGCTTACAAAAATGGCAATAGAATTTCTTGAAGAAGCATTCTCCGGTATGCCTTTTCTTACAGATTTTGCATTCAGGGAGGGAAGGATTAAATCCTCTTTTGGCAGGCTGATTTTTCTTCTTCCAGGGAAAATTGTTTTTCTGATTCTCCGTACCTATTTTTGCCAGTTCTCTTGCCTTTCCTTCTTCTTGTTTTCTTATCATACCGTCAGTTAGGATTCCTCCTAGCTGTACGGCAGATGCAATAGTCTGAGGCATAGTAGCCTTGACCATATCTCTGATATCTTCAACAAGACCCCAAATATATCTTTTGAATAGATTGGGTTCAGGGGTTGAGAGGTGTGGAACTAAACGAGCATATTCAAAAATCTTAGAGACAAACTCCTGATGTTTAGTTCCCTCCATACGGAGATTTAAAAATTTTGTTTCAATTCTTTCCCTCTTGTTAATGGGACAGAATCATTAGATTACCATTTCTTTGAATTCTTCCCATTCCACGGCATAGGTTTTATGCCGGGCCATAGCTTGAATAATGGAGTTCCACCACTCCAATGCTTCATCTTTGAAAATATTTGATGCATATAGCACCATATCTTCATCGGCACATTTACTGATGGAGATAATAGACTCGGTCTTTTCTAACCATCGTAATGCAACAACTACATCCTCATTCCCGACATATTCCAAGGGCTTACATCCTTGGAAAGCACGAAATGTACATCCCTTCCTTCTCTTTCTCTTCTTACTAACTTCTTCTTCACCACTAGATGAATTTTCTCCATTTGAACTGTGATTTACTTCCCGATAATTTTTTTATTCTTCAAGTTTATTTTTCTTTTTGTTTTCCTTCAGGCTTTTAGAATTTCAGGAAGATTCCTCTATTCCTTTTGCAACCATTTTCTTTAATTCTACTTTCTATTGTATTTGTTCAAAAGTTTCAATTGGGATTTTCTTATTCTTGCCTCTGGTATTTTGAGAAGGACCTTGTTTCGACATTCTATTCATAAAAATGATTTTATTAATATTTTGAATACGTATTACAGAAATAGGATAGAAGATTACACATAACCCTGCTTACGGGCATTTTCTAGCATTTGCCTTAACACTCTATTCTGGGCGTCTACAGTTGCTAACCTATTATTTTCTCTTTCCAATTCTTCTATTCGTTCCTAAAGAGCTCTTAGGTGATCGTTATCAACACTTTTCTCATTTTCCTGTGGGATATGTATATTCGTAGGCTCATAATACTCATATGGCCTATTCGAGTCTTCTCTTTCTTCTCCTTCGGGAACAGGATTATTTTCATAAGGGATTTCAGGTAACCCCTGATAATAATACGGATTATAATATGGATTTTTTCCATGATCAGGATTCCGGCTTGCGGCCGTTAGGGCAGAATGAAAAATGATGGAAGGTACATAAGGATTTGAAAGAGGTGGTAATTCTCCTAAGATTTGATATGTACTTCTTGTATTTCTTGAGCTTGATCTAGGTTCTAGATCTGTTTCATTCGTCGGCTGGAATTCATATCCAGGAGGGGCATACTTTTGAACATAATGAGGACCCTTTCCTTTGCCAATAATCTAGAAAATTTAAAATACTTTAATTTATACTTTACAATACATATAAGAATTTACTTTATTTACTTTTCATCACGAGGGTGGTTATCGTTCCAGAGTAGTACCTCCAACTTCCATGTTCACAGGAAAGAATGACGAGTCTAGAAGAGATTTATACACCACTCTTTCCTAGAAAGAACATTTCATTTTGTCAGATAACTACATACTGGTTCAATGGTTACCTTTATTATAGTGACATTATTTATTTATTTCTTTTTATCTTTTCTTTTCTTTTTCTTTTTCTTTTCTTCTTCTTCAAGTTGACGAACCGTCTTCTTGAGTTGCCTTGATTCCTTCTTCACTTCATATGTCTCTCTCAGAGCACGATCCAGGAATTCTATGGGGGTTCCAAGATGAGCTGAAGAATAATTATACTGATGAGGTGGTTCACGAATTACAAATACTATGTCGTTAATCACATTAGGGTATGGATCATCAGGACCATCAGTTGATTCATTGACATATTCTTCCAGTACTAAAGGCAAAGTATAAGGATTTTGTTCTCCTTCAGGATAAAGGTATGGATTTCTCATTGCTAAAACCAATTAATATCATAACAAGTTACAGCTTAGATACTAATCTCTAGTATCTAATATGCTGAAAAAAACAGCTCTGATACCAACCTGTCACACCCCCGATTTAGCCTACCCGGGTGTGCGACCAAGCGTACGACCAACGATTGGTACCTGTCTCATTATTTTATTTCATCAGAGTTTTATAAATACCGCGGAATAATTAATAACTCAGAATCTTAAAAAAAAACGGGGAATCTCCCGTTTTATTTCATTATAAATAGGGATAAATCCCTAATATTATACAAACATTTATTTTACAAAACCAACGTTTACATGAGCCATTTCTTACAACTGATATCTAGGGTGGACTTTCCCTTTCTCATGACATCATTATTCTATTCATTCCATGACTAATCAATAATTTCATCCTTGGTTACCTCTAAAACGTTTGAAAATATTTTATCAGTATAAACCGGTGAATATAAGTATACTGGAATCATAATTTGACAAGATTGAATAGATAGAAGAATTTGTCCATAGTTTATGATCAATTTACACTGTCAACTTTTCTAACCACCAGCCGCACCAGGGACATTGGATATAGTTTTACGTCTATTCAATATTCTGCCTCTCGCCTCAAGTGACAGGTCTTTCACAACAACCAAGGGTTCAACCCCTAGCCCTGTTACATCGTCTCATCTGTAACACGTGTATATATACGTGACTCTATGGGTTGACTGCTATATAGTAAATCACCTTGTGCAACCAATTGTTATATTAATTCATTCAAGTCAGATCATAACCAAAACCTTTTTCAGTTTTGAAATCATTTTATAAAAATACACGTATTCACCTTGACAGAGTCTCGCCTTAATAAGCTTCTAGAGTGGGAGTTCTAGTGGGAAGTGTCTCTGCTTAGTCCTTCTAGCTTGGATTCTCCGAATGAGCGTCTCCCAGCTTCTTGGCTTCTCTAACGCTAACTGGCACCTCGGGAACTTAAACGTATGAGTGGGAATGGTTTTGGGAGAGTGGAAATAGTGTAAATAACTCCGGAAATCGTTTGGTGGTGTTTTGAAACTGAACGAAAATCGATTTCTATTTATAGGTTGAAGCCAGGGATAGCGGTCCGCTATCCGTCTTATGATGATGTCAGCCCTACGCGTTCACATCTGATTGGACTGCACCTCATATTGAGGCTAGCGGGCTGTTATGGAGGTGCGTAGCGGTCCGCTATGGTGACACGTGTCAGATTTTTAGGGCTGAGTCATAGGACATGTGTCGGCACACGATTTTTGCGGCTAAAGGCGGTTGTCGGACCGTTATTCAATTGGTAGCGGTCCGCCATCATACCCTTGACTCCTTGCAGACCGTTATGGGTTTTAATAGCGGTTCGCTATTCACCTGAAATCAATTTTTTTCTCTTTCGGTCCCTGATCTTTTATGTAATTATACTTATGGTCTTTTAGGTTATATTTTCATCATATTTGACACGAAAAATTTTCAAATGTGACAAATGCAATTTCAGGTCTCGTGTTATTCGCAAGGAACATTAGTGCACCTTTCGCGCTCAAGTATGGTACTTCTGGACCAAGTACTTCTTCGCCCTCTTCTGGGAGGCGGTAAGGATTTTTATGAACATTTAGCGCCCGGACCACTATACGCGTGGTTAACGGATGAGCTTTGTCCATATTAAAACGTACTAACATCTTCTGGATGTAATTTGATTGATGGACGAATGTACCATTGCACAGATACTCGAACTGCAGGCCAAGACATAATTTTGTCGTCCCAAGCTCTTTCATTTCATACTCTCTTTTTATTAGCTTAGCAATCTTTTCTATTTCTTCAGGAGATCTGATGATGTTCAAATCATCAACATAGACTGCTATTATAGTGAATTTTGAGAGTGATCTTTTGATAAAGACACATGGGCTGATTTTATCAGACTTGTAACCTTCTTTTTCAAGATATTCACTGAGTCGAATGTACCACATCAACCCAGATTGCTTGAGACCATATAAAGATCTCTTGAGTTTTATAGTACACATATCTCGTGGTACTGATTTTAATGCTTCATGCATTTTAACCCTTTGGGGATTTTCATATAGATGTCATTTTCAAGTTACCCATACAAGTATGCGGTGACAACATCCATGAGCCTCATCTGAAGTCATTCTGAGATTGTGAGGCCGATTAAGAATCTAAGGGTTATCGCATCCACTACAGGGGAATACGTTTCCTCAAAATCAACTCCTGGGATTTGGGAAAACCCCTGTGCTACAAGTCGTGCCTTATATCGCACAATCTCATTCTTTTCATTTATTTTATAGCAACCACCCACCTACCGGTTTGACATCTATGGGTGTTCGGACTACAAGTACGAAAACATTTCGGTTTTCGAGCGAGTCTAATTTGGCTTTTAAGGCGTCTTGCCATTTTGGCCAGTCATTTATGTGCATGCACTCTTCTAGAGTTTTTGGTACATAATCTTCTTCATTGACACTTCCTTTGATATAGCAAATGCAAATATATCATCAACACGTGATACAAGTCCGACCCCACATTGTACTATTTTGTACATAATTAATAGAGATCTCATGTTCATTCGGTACCGGTGTTTCTTCTGGAACTTCAAATTCCTCTAGATTTGTCTAGGTATCTTCTGGGACATTTATCTCTACTAGGGTTTCATTTATAACATTTTCTAATATTTCACCAACTGCGTTATTTTGCTTTTTTCGTTTTCGTGGGTTCTTATCTTTGGAACCAATTAGTCTCCCACGTTTTCTTTGTATAGTAATTACTTCTGGGATTACTTCAATTCGAGTAGGTGTATTTGATAATGTTATATGTGACTTTGTCACTCTGTTTGTATCTATGAATGCATCTGGTAGTTCATTTGCTATTCTTTGCAAATGTATGATCTTTTGGACTTCAGATTCACATTGACCACTTCGAGGGGTCAAAATTTGATAATGATGATGCATTCCATGTTAGGTCTTGTGTTACTGGTCTTTCTTTATTATCTCCCCCTAAGACTGGGAATGTTGTCTCATCAAACTGACAGTCAGCATACCTTGCTGTAAACATGTCTCTCATTGATGGCTCTAAACCAATGTAAATTCCTAGTCTTCTTTGTGGTCCCATTTTAGTTCGTTAGGGTGGTGGTATTGGTACATAGACCGCACAACCAAATACTTTTAGGTGGGACAGACTTGGTTCTCTTCCAGAGACCGGTTGAAGTGGAGATAATTCATGATCAATAGTTGGTCTTAATCTGATCAGTGCAACGACATATAGAATGGCATGCCCCCATGTAGAAGATGGTAATTTACATCTCATAAGGAGAGGTCTAGCGATTAGTTGTAATCATTTAATTAAAGATTCAGCTAAACCATTTTGCATGTGAACATGAGCTACTGGATGTTCAACATTTATCCCAATTGACATACAATAGTCGTTAAAAGCTTGAGATGTAAATTCTCCTGTATTATCCATCCCGATGTTTTTAATTTGATTTTCCAGGAAATTTACTCTCAATTGTATAATTTGGCCTAATAGTCGGGCAAGTGCTACATTTCTGGTAGCTAAAAGGCTCACGTATGACCACGAAATAGCGGAATGGGCCACACGAAGGGTGTATGGCCCCACATATATCCCCTTGGATTCTTTCTAAGAATGACGAGTTTTCTTCCGTTATTTTTGTTTTTGACGGCTGAGTAATGAGTTTGCCAAGAGAGCATGCTGCACATGATAATTCTTGTGGAAGCAAGACTTTTAAATTTTTGAGTGGGTGCCCATTTGCACTTTTAATTATTCGCCTCATCATTGTGCAACCAGGGTGACCTAATTGGTCATGCCATACGGTGAATGTGTTTTTATCTAGTAACTTCTGGTTACTCACCATGTATGACTCAATAGGATTAATACTAGCACAATATAATCCAGAGGATAAAGCTTTTAATTTTTCTAAAATAGTTTTATGGCCATTTTCATTTGAGCTAATCTGCATGTATTCGTTATTATTCTCTGCAATTGTTTCAAGGTGGTAACCGTTTTTTCGAATATCTTTAAAGCTGAGTAAATTCCTTCTGATTTACTTGAGTAAAATGCATCATTGATAATTAAAGTCGTGCCTGAAGGTAAGATGATGCGTGCTCTTCCGGAGCCCTCAATTATCTTACTAACACCCATAATAGTACTAACAAGTGTCTCTACGGGAGACAACTCAGAGAAAAATTTCTTATGTTTGAATATAGTGTTGGTAGCACCGCTATCTACCAAACATTCATCACCACTAATAACTCTGTTGGAGTATGTCAACATATTTCTTCAGGAAATAACAACATAAAAAAACAAAGTCATTTATTTGATTTTGAAATAAAACATCATGAAAACTTGAGATGGTTCCAAACAAAAGGACAAATCATAAAGACTATAATGATAAGAGAATAATATTTAAACAATAGAATCTCGAAAGTTTTCAATGAATTCGATCATATCTAAAAGAGTGTCTGATAGTGGGGCATGATGTTCTAGATTTAGTGATGTCCTCTATAAGGTTAGCCTCAATTTTTTTGTTTTTTCAAATTGAAGTCGTGAAGTCTTTAATGGTGATAACATTTTTGGAGGCAACCTATTAGAGGTTAAGCATCTTATAAGTTGAACCTCTTATAAGAAAATTAGCATAATTATTTCATCGATGCGAGTGCTAAAACCATGAGAAAATGGTCAAACTCTAAAAGAAATCTGGTAACAAATTAGATCACCGTTACAATAAAAAAAATAATAATAAGATTAAACGGAGACGAGGAGGTCACTCTTATGAAACGGTTCACACAGTTAAACAAGTGGACCTAACCATTTAAATATTCTTTTAAATTCACTTAAATTATTTTTAAACTCCTTAAATTTAGAATTACAAAATAAATACACGGTTAACAATTAAAAATAAAACTTTGTATAGAAAGTGTATATTTTTGGAGAACTTCGAGTTTCGTTGATTTAGAACTGCGGGTTCCAATAGATATGAGACCTTCTTGACTTGATCAATCATTTTAAGAATTTATGTGAAAGTTTTATAGAAGAAAATATAATTAGAATTTTAACGTACTTTAAAATTTTAGTTGACATTCTTCAACAAAATACCTATTTGATATAACCAACCTTTATATATAAAATATTAAAAACCTCTAAAGCATAATCAGAAGTCCAAATCTTTATGTTTTAATAGATATTGATAAGACTTAAATTATAACAAATGAGCCAAACTTTCATTATTGACAACTTTGACAAATGGATAGGGATAGATATTCTTGAAAATGGATGACAACTAATATTGGAAAATGAGTTATATTTATTTAAAATATTTTCCTTGTTCTCTCACTTTTCCCAATCATCAAAAAAATATCCTCTCTAAAAACCAAATATCCTCTCTAAAAATCCTAGAGGTCGACGGCTACAGAGATGAAGAAAGGGAAAAAAAATCAAAGATCAGCCTCCAATAACTTCCCAAATCGTTATAACACAATTCGTTGTTATTAAACACCATCGTAGAAGTGCAATATCTTCTCTAATTCTCTGATCCGAACTGATTGCGCGAGGGATGAGGAGATCGGTGGAAGAAGATACCGAATTCAGGTGGTGACGGTTATGTTGGTGACACCGGGGAACACCGTCATTCGTCATCGGTGATATATGTGCGCAAATCAGGTTCGTTTTTTTTGTTTCACTTTGAAGCCACAGGGGTTTGATTTTTCGGTTTGAATTTCGTGTAATAGCGGCAGTAACCGCAAGAGGAAAGGAAGAAATTGTTGATTACGATTTTGAATTGAATTTTGTTAAAAAAAAAATCCTAATTTAAGTTCCCAATAACCGATAATTTTTGGGTTTTTTTCTACAAATTTCATATTTTGTTCAATGCTCTATTATAAGACATGTACTAAATGTAAACAAGAAGGGTTTTGATTTTAGTACCCCAGATGTGATGAATCGAAAGTGTACAGAAGAATTTCTGGATTTGCAAAATCGGCGAAGATGATTCCGGTGAATCCCTAATACAAATGAGTCGGTGGTATGATCTGTAGATGAATCTATGTTGAATAGCAATTAATTTCCGGTGAAGAGCATTGCGTGCATTGTTGAAGCACGTTTGTGTGACAAACACTCTAGATATTGTCTTAGCTTTTGTACTTGTCTTGTATGTCTTAGTCTTTGTATGTTAGTGTCTGTACGTATTAGTTATCGAGTTGTAATTACTAATGTATGTACTAGTCGTCTGTTTTTCTCTAAGTGTTTTGCGCACTTAGCATGTGCGCAGGAATTATTTCCTGCGTACTTAGCAAGTACGGAAGAATACTCTGCGTACTTGTTAAGTACGCAGGAACAATTTGCCCTGCACACTTGTTAAGTGCGCAGAGATCAGGTCTAGTATAAATAGGTTAGGTTAACAGAAGATAAGTACGCAGGCATTTTGCACTCAGTTGTATTCTCTCTATAACCTTCAAGTTTATACTAGATATAGTTTGAAAGTGATTTCGTTGTCGGTTTAGTTTGTGTTACTTGATTCTCCACCGAGTCATGGGCATTCCGCACCCGGTCCGACTAGTCACACACCCACACGTAACGATCCGAGACACCCGGGGACCTACAAGTGGTATCAGAGCGTAGCTCTTGATTTCGAGTGTTGTGAGTGTGTTAGGAGCATCTTCTACACATCCTATAGAGATTTTGCAAGCAAAAGTGGGTGTTTTTGTTGATTTTTATGATAAAATAGGGGTAGCTCTTGAGCACTATTTTAGAAGCAAAAATCACTCAAAAACTGACTTTTGTTGTGTATTTGAGTGTTTTGAGCATCAAAGGTTGGTTAGAAATGAGTTTCTGACCCTTTGGCTCATTTTGTTTGGTCATATCTTCCACCTTTTCTGTCTCCGATGAGATTCCAGTGACCGAAAAAAGTTGGTGAGGGTCGGTGAAAAAGTGACCTGCGTACTTACCTTTTTTGGCCAAAAGGACAGTCTTCCTGCGTACTTACCAAGTACGCAAGACCATTTCTTGTTGCGTACTTAACTCCTTGCTGCGTACTTGTCATTTACTCCTGCGTACTTGTTAAGTACGCAAGAGCAAATTCTAAATACGCAAGACCAGGTTTTTAAGTGCGCAAGGCCAGATTCAAGTGCGCAAGTTGTTTTGACTTTTCTGAAAATTGACAAAGTGTTTCACTATGGCAAATCTTCAGAACCTCGATAACCTTCTTAATTATGACAATGAGATTGGAATCCCACAGAAACCACCAAAGCTGCTTAATGTAAATGATTATTCAAACTGGAAAGCACGCTTTGAGCATTATATCTCATACATCAATTCTTCACTTTGGATACCCATTTTATAGGGTTATAAGCATCTCACATATACATATCTTGATGAGGAAGTTCCCAAGCCTATCTCCAAACTTGATGAAGAAGAAAAGAAAGTTTATGACAGAGAGAAGAAGGCACACGGATCTATTAGTATGGCCTTGACCAGAGAGTTATTTCACAGCTTTAGAGGATATGATAACTCCAAGGATCTCTGGAAGGCTTTGTAGAAGAGATTCGAGGGAAACAGTGACATCAAGAAGAGTAAGAGGGATCTTCTTAGGAAGCACTATGAGTGCTTTAGATATCTGGAGAATGAATCGATAGATGAGCTTATCTCTAGATTCTATCATCTGCAAACTGAGCTGAAAGCTTATGACCTGATCTATCCGAATGAGGAGTTAGT
Source organism: Smallanthus sonchifolius (assembly GCA_023525975.1). Taxonomy (NCBI): domain Eukaryota; kingdom Viridiplantae; phylum Streptophyta; class Magnoliopsida; order Asterales; family Asteraceae; genus Smallanthus; species Smallanthus sonchifolius. The sequence goes on along the minus strand of CM042033.1, from coordinate 52,097,725 downwards.
TGAGAAATTTCTGGATGCCCTACCACCAAAATTTGAGATGTACACCACTCTGATGAGAGAGAACTCAAAGTTTTATGAGATGACTATTGATGAAGTAATCAGAAAGGTTCAAGCACATGATATGAACCTAAAACGAAAAGAGAGCTCAGGGAGACCTCAAATACAAGACCATTCTATGTATTTTGGGACGTCTTCCACAACCAAGTCATCAGGTTCTGGAATTGCCCTTTTCTCAGGGAACTCTCATGAGGAGGATAACTCAAATGTCTGTGGTGGTCATGCTTGCTATGCAACACCTGGATCTGGTTCTGGATCTCATCACCAAAATTCCTCAAGAAATCCTTCTCCCACATCTTCAGCTAACCAATCAGCAATAGCCAAGATATTTGAAGATCATGTGGCTTTATTCTCATCATGCATGCTTGTCTATGAGAACTTCATTGGCGGTAAGCTCACGGATCCTGAAACCATAGAAGAAGACTTCAATCAGGTGGATTCGGATGATATGGAGGATATGGATATTCAATGGAATATGGCCGTGATCTTGAGGAGGGCGAAGTGTTTCTTGAATAGAACTGGCAGGAAGTTTATTGGTGGACATTCAAATGCCAAGGTGGGATTTGATAAGTCCAAGGCTAAGTGCTAAAAATGCAATAACTTTGGGCATTTTGCAAGCGAATGTCAAAAGGACAAAGCACCGGCCTCGGGGTTCATCAGACCTAGCCAAAGAAACAATCAAGGGTACAACAACTTCAACAACCGCAATCAAAGTCAAGGTGGAACGTCCAATGCTTTGGTAGCACAACAAGACGAGAGCTTTGATTGGGGTGTTCATCTGGAGGATGCCCTTATTGCTCAAACGCAAGTTGGTCTCATGGATGAGATTATGGAGATGATGGAAGCAGAGGAACGAGAAGCTTCTGTGGCTGACCAAGTAGAGTCTACAACTACAGTTTCCCTCATGGCTATTGAAGAGGCATCATGTTCATCTAATGAGGTAGATTCTAACTCTTTTGCTGTCATTTCTTGTTCCAAATGTCTAAGCTTAAAGGTTGAAAATTCTAAGCTTCAAGACAAAGTCGAACCCATTCGTATTACAGCTTTAAGTTACAAAGAAAACGAAAAATGATACAAAGATTCAATTAAAACGTTGAAGAAAGAAAAACGTGATTATTCACTTAAAATCAGCGATCAACAGTTTCATTTGGATGTTGCGTACAAGGGTTTAGAGAAAAGGAACAATGAGATCAACAAGCTGCAAAATGAGATATTGCAGTTGAAAGGTAATATTGAGAAGTTGAAAAATTCTCTTTTTGTGGTGGAACACTACGAGTCAGTAGTGAGACAAGTGAATGGCTTAGGGCTGGGTACTAATGCCATTCCTCCACCAGTAGGCGGGAAATTTGTCAACGGCTTAATTGACATTGATTTGTCTTGCCTTGATGAGTCCTTGAGTCAGGATGATTCCTCTAACAAGGATGATTCCTCAAATAAGGCTGACTCTGCATCTGATGAAGAGTTCCTTACTGCTTCTGATGATGGGTCTGAGAACACCTGCCCTGAAGGAGTAGTCTCTGAGGAGTTGCTCGTTGAACAGAAAGTTAAGAAAAACATTATCACTAATTGTGATAATTGTATTTTAACTGAACCCGATATCGTTGAATCAAATGAAAAATTAAAAGTGATGCTTTATGGGGGATATTAAAACATTAATCAAGTTAAGAAAGAAGTTTTTTCAACTCATTATGGGCTTGGCTATCAAGAAAATATGCAAAAGTATTATATTCCCAAGAATCAATCATCATCGGGTCAAACTACTGTTCACCAAACAACTTCTCCTGCTCATCATGCTGAGTCATCTAATGCCAGATCTAATGAGCCTTACAGGAGAACTTATAAAGAAAAGAGAACTTGCTTTCACTGTGGTATGGTTGGTCACATCTTTGTGAACTGCCCTGCTAAGAACCAATGGAAACGGCCAATTATTTCACAACAGGCTGTTATCTCTAGGTCACCACCAGTGAAGCAGTCCAAGAGTCCAAAATAAAATGTGGTGAAACCACCAGTAAAACCTATGGTAAAGTCAAAGATCACATTTGAGGCTAAACCATATGTTCCAAAAAGGGAAAAGCTATGTGCTAAACCTTGTGCTTCTACCTATGGTAGTGCACCTACTTGTGAGAAACCTGTGGTTAAGCTTTCTAAGCCACATAGGAGAAGAAGGAACAAGAGATTGAGAAAGCTGGAACAACTGGCTGGAATTCAATCAGGTGAAGCTTCCATTAGTTCACATGCTGCTGTTGAATCTAAGTCTATTATTCCAGTTAAGAAAAAGAAGAGGTCATAGAACAAGAAATCTAAAAGTTCTCAATCTCCTGATCCCAAGTCTTTTAAAGATTCATCCATTTTTGACAGTCAAGACTGTGAATTATGTAGGATCGGTAAATAGAAGATGGTTCTATTCTAGTTGAGATTAGCGGAAACAGTCACAACTTAATCAAAGTAAACAAGTAAACACAAGAAGTACTGATAAATGCAATTTGTATTAAGCTTCAATGGTTACAAGATTATAGAGAAAACTCTAAGAAAAGCACTAAGATACAATGCCTCTAAGTACTACTTATATAGTAACTTAGAATCAAGACAGACCCTTGATTCTAAGGATCAGATCTAACACAAACCGTTGATCTTGTATTGAAGCTATTCTACATATGATGACAATAAACACTATAAAAGTTAACTTTACTCAAACGTCTTCTTAGGCAACATTGCTTGCATGCTTGGAGAAGAGCGTTATAGTTCTTTATTGCCTGCACCAATGACATTCTTGCTGCGTGGAGTGTGTCAGTGGTGTAGCAGAAAGTTGTCAGTGGTAATGGTTGCTTTATCGAAGCCAGTCTGCTGCAACGTTTGATCTTCAGTGGAAATGGCTATCAGCTGCAAAGTTGGAGATCAGCAGGAAGATGCAACCATCCAAAGCTGCTGATGATTTTCCTACCAGCAGCATCAAGTGTTGATGCTGCTAAGAAGCCTATCCGCAGAAACTCTGGTCTTCAGCAGATAAGGCTATCCGCAGCAGATTTGTTCTTCAGCAGAAGAACAAGTATCCGCTGCAGATAAGCTTTACCGCAACAATTTTTTGGTCAGCAGCAAACTCTGAGGTAATCAGCATTTGTACTTAGAAAGTTTTTCCATGTTACCAAAACAATATTACTTCTTTGGCTGCTGAAGCTTTTCCATGTTGCTGACTATTCTTGCAACCTCATATCCTCTCTGGTCCTTGCTGGGATTATTAAGAGGAAGCTCAGATAGAGTCTTGATGTCTTTGCTTGCCATTTTGAAGATGGCCTTGCTTGAACACCTCATCTTCTGTCCTTTAACATCTGTCAATGTGAACTCATTCTTTTCAGCATTGTAGGACCAACTGATGAATGGAGAGTGGGATTGGAGAGGTTTGGAATCAATAATTTCATCTTTGCTGGGGTTAAAGTGATGTTTGATCACCAGCAACAGATGTCTCCCACCATCATTCTCAGGCTCGTTAGCTTCACCCAACTCCATCATTCTTCTTAGATCAGAATCTGGATGCTGCAATACCTCATCAATAGTTGTATAGATTGATCTTCTTTCTTCTGTTCTTCCCCTGAAGACTTCAAACCATTGATCTTGAGTGCTGTAGAACCAGTTGAAGATTTCTCTTGAGTCTTCTGGTTTGGTAGTAGGTTTACTTTTCTTCTTAGGAGGTTGTTGATGAGTAGGAGCTGGGTGGGAGGATTTGGACTTTGTGGGTGGAGAGGAGGGAGGTCTAGGATGGAGAGTGGAAGGTTGTTGGATAGAGGAAGTGGTGGATGAGGGAGAAGGCTTGGGTTTCTTTGGTTTCCTTTCTTCTTCTTGATTGATTACCCTCTTCTTTGAGTCTTTCTTCCCCAGTCTTTCTTCCTCTTCCTTTTTGACTTTAAAGTAAAGGGCTTGCAGGTTCATGAAACTCATGGGACCCAGCCTTTTTCCACTCTCTCCTCTAGCCTTTAGTAATTCAATCATGACCTTCCTTTCTTCATGGGTTCTTTTGTTGAAGGCAATGGTCTTCTTGGATTTCTGTTTGGATTTTTCTTCTTCTTCAGCCCTTTTCTTATTTGCCAATAGACCTTGCTGACCCATGAAGGCTCTGTAGATTTCTTTATTTGATAGTTTCTCAAGGTAGTCTGCATCCTCACCTTCAGAAATCAGAGCCTCTATCCACTCCTCTCTCATTTCTTTGGCTAGTTTAGAATCAGTTATTCTGAACTTAGCCTCTTCCTTTTTCTTCTTTCTCTTTCTTCTTCTTCTTTATTGAATTGTTCCTGCAGCTGAAGAGCTAGAGCTTCATCTTCTTCTATTTGAAAAGCTATAGGAATCTTGACTTTCAGATCATCCAGATGCTTAGCATACAACTGGATTTGTTGTTCTCTGAAGAGAATGGCCGCTTTTCTTTCTTGAGCGTTTCGTAATTCAGCCATCTCCTCTTCTTCTTCTCTTCTTCTTCTTCTTGTTCTTCTTCTTCTTCTTCTTTCCTCCTTTTCCTTCTTTTCCTTGACTATCCTTTCTTCATCTTCTTTTGTCATAAGTCCCTTCCCCTTGTCTTTGCTGGATGCCTCTGCTTCAGCTTCATTGACCTCAACAGCAGATGTAAGAGATGCTATTGGGATCTCAGCTTCAGCTTCATTGGCATTTTGGGGAATGGACAAGGGAAGGACACTTTCTTCATCTTCTTCCCATTCAAGACCTGTTACTTCTTTCCACCATTCCTTCACCTTTTCCTCTTCTCTTCTTTTGGATTCTTCTTCTGTGTTCAGTCTGACTGTAGGTGAGGAAAAGAAGGATAGGTCTGAGTCGGAGTCAGAGGCATCCATTGCAAGTAGACCTTCCTTTTCAAGCTGAGCTTTGATGGTTTTTATCATTGCTTGACTCTCTAAGGAATTAACGTTGCAGATGTGTGTTCTGAGCTCGAAGACCATTTGCAGGAAGTCTGAATTTAAGAGTAGGATCTCGTTGATGTTGATTGAGAGATATGATCCATTACTCAGGAAGAATGTGAAGTCAGAAGACCCAGTGCTCGACCATCCTAGCACTTCCACATCTCTGACCACTTTGTTGTACAGAGATCTTCTCCAGCAGACAACTTCTTCTTCTGTTAAAGTGCTGCTCCTGATTAAGTCAAGTCTTCTAGGAGCCAGTCTTTGTTTTGCTGCTGTTGAAGATTCTGCACTGTCTTTAGGATGGGCCACCCTGGTTGCTTCTTCTAATAGTGTTTCAAACCAGGGCAGATTTTCATCCATTAGGTATTGGAACCTGCTGATTTCAAGTTCTGCTGAGAGATCTGTAGAGGAGTTGATGCAGTTGAAGAGGTACAGTTCAAACACTTGGAGTGGATTTAGTGCATTCCACCACTGAACTCTTTCCCAATCTAGAATCTCTCAGTTGAATCATCATACCCCCAAGTTAGTATGGAGTCAAATTCTAGCTTATTTGCAGACAGTGTGAATTGGGGGGCAGTGATTTGTTTTATTATTGCTGCTACTTCAGGAACTATGCTGACTGATGGAGGTGTGTCTTCATTTTGACATTCATCCTTTAACACCTCATCAACAGCTCTGACAACCAACTTCCTGTCCTCAGTGATTTCTTCCTCTTCATCTACTGAGTCTGGCAAGTCATGAACTTGAATAAAGGCAGGCTTGAATAATGAACTTTGAAATGCGGCCTGCTCTTGTATCCATTCTTCTAGGCTATCAGCATCATCTTCTACTGCAACTATCTCCCCCTTTTTGGTTGCTTCAGTGTAAAGGGCTGCCTCTGTTTGAGTTCCTACTGATACAAGGGAGGGAGTAGGCACAGTTGGGCATTGATGGGCTTCATGCATAGAGACTTGGTGCCTTAGTTAGGACACTTCAGCCTCTAGCATAGCTACCCTGGCCGTCAATTCCATATTATGAAGTTTCAGTCTGTCCTCATCCACAGTTGTGGAATCCTTGGAGCTAGATGGGACCTTAGGCCTAGCCCTTGCATCCCCATCACCCTGGTTTTCTTGGCGCCTGGGATTCCTCTCAGTGAAGAGTGTTTCAAAGGAAACATCCTCACTGTGAGTTGCCGTGGTTAGGGTCTTAGTTATGTTGTTACTGTCCTCCTGGGCAGTTGATGTACCAAGAGTAGTGACAGCCCTTTCCACATTCACTCTATCAGTACCACCAGAGTGAACCTTCTTGGGTGATGAACTTGGGTTAGGTGCACCAGCAGCCAAGTCAATTAATGCCTCCGAGATAGTGGTTGTTGGATAAGGTACAACATCTTGACAAGGAGCGTCTGCACTTAAGTTCAGAGAAGAGAAATGAAGGTATGGCTCAGCAGGTTGTTCTATGGATTCGGGATGTAATCCTGATCCTAATAGAGAAACTTCCAAGGAGGTCTCTCTAATGTTTTGGCTATCACTTTTGATATTCTCATCAGAATGTTGGGATTCTGAATGAGGGCTTTGAGGTTGGGATTGGGCCTTTGAGACAAGAAGGGAAGGAGTCTTCTTGCTCATTTTTCTAGTGTATGTTGTTGCAACTGGGGCCCTTTGTTCCAGTTGAACGATAACATCCAAAATAGATGTAAGTGATTTTTGTACCTATGCATCCTTAGTAGTATGCACAGGGGTTTGAATAATGGAAGCAGATGGTTGTTCAGGATGTGAGGTGGAGGGTGTGGGATCAGTATCAGCTGGGATTGCTGAACTGTCACCCTGGGTACTTTGTTTGTTCACCATTGTAGATAACAATGGAACATTGACCCCTGAGAACTTTTTTGAAACAGTTCTCATGCTTTGAAAAATGTTGTTTTTATGACCCAGCATAAGATAGATTTTTGCAGGTTTTGAAAGTTCTTTTATTTCATTGTTAAACACCTCCTGTAAGAATCTTGGGTACATGAAAAATTGCTACTTTGCACCCTCTTGAAGGTTGTATCTCAAACCTTCAAAGATGAGATGTGCAAAGTTGAATCCTTAGCCAGTAATCATACCGTGAACAGCAGAGGCAAGTGCAGAGCTCACTTGATGCCATCCACTTCTCTTTTGATATATGCATTGTAGAAGAGTGTGGCATAGATACTTCCATGGGGGTCCCATCAGTGCCTTCTTTATTGTTTACTCATTCTGATTTCCAGTGTACCCTATGGATACAAAGGTCCTCATGTAGACTTCTTTTGAGTACGAAATGGCGGCCCCTCGTCTTGAAGCTTGAGGTGTTTGCGGAGAGTGGCTTCAGAGATGGTGATGTCTTTGCCATCTACCTTGGCTTTAATTTGGGGTATCCCCTATTCGGTAGAGTAGATGGCAGATTTCCAAAAATCCTCCATGTGAGGAATGTAAATGGGAGGGTTGACAATGAGTGCATGGTATATTTTTGATTGACAGAGAAAGTCGATCATGTCATCAAACCCGTCGGACTTTTTCCCTTTTATTAAGTATGCTGTGAGATTGTGGTATGGGGAAAACTGATCATCTGGATGGTTTATGTCTACCTCTGCCATCGTTTGGTTTGGAGGGAAAGAGGAAGATTTTGAAGGATGGTTAGGAATGGAAGGCTTTGAATGTTGTGGGGGCTTGAGAGAAAGTGATGGGAGTTAGGGAGAAATTGAATGTGAAGGGGTGGTGAAGAAATTTGATTTGTTCTTATAACGGCAGAGGAGGGAAAATCAAAATGACTTGTACAGTACAACCTCATTCACTTTTTACTGTTACAGCTGTAATGCACTATAGCAGTCATGGTAAAGACTGAGAGGAATTTTTACAGCGGGTAAAGTTAATTTAGACTTAATTTTACCCATCAGCAGCAAACTTGGTTACTGCGGATGGTTAAGTCTATCCGCTGCAAGCTTGGTTGCGGCGGATAGTTAAGTCTGTCAGCATCAAACTCTATTGCTGCTGAGGGATGCAATGATCCGCAGCAAGGGTATTGCTGATGACTGCCTTAAAGCTATCCGCATGAAACTTGTTCCTGCTGATAACTTAAACGCCGTCAGTGGCAAAATCTTTGCTGCAGATTATTAAACCTGTCAGCAGCAAAAATGGATGCTGCTGACTTGTAACTTTTATTTATAACAAAAGACAAACGTATTTACTTTATCAATACTCATTCTTTCATTTGACACAGTCCCTTGTCTAGTAATAGATCCTCCTTTTGAGTCACTCCCAAATGCAACATATCCTCCATTGAAGTGTCTGAAGTTGGAGAGGATGGATCTGTTGCCTGTCATGTGCCTGGAATAACCACTGTCTACCACCCAAGTGTTATTCTTATGACCTGGCTGCCCCTACACATGAGAGAGATCTAGTTAGTGGGAGGAATCCAAGAGCTTGCATCCTTGAAGAAAAGGGTTATCGGAATATCAGATTCAGCATGTGTGCATTCAACATAGCCAATGATGATTCTTGGAGGGATAGAAGCTGGGATCTTGGATTTCCATTGCTGAGGAGATGGTTTTCCAGTTCTCTTTGCGTTGTCAGCAGCTGATGTTGCTTTGGCTGCTGATGGATTTGCTTTATCAGCAGCATATTTTGCTGCTGATGACTTTAGCTTATCAGCAGCTGATTTTGTTGCTGGTGAGGACTTCGGCTTATCAGTAGTGGATTTTGCTGTTGATGACTTTAGCTTATCAGCAGTAGATTTTGTTGCTGCTGATGGTTTTGCTTGAGCAGCAGCAAACTTGGTTGCTGCTGAAGGCTTGTCCTTTGGTTTCTTGGGCTTGACTTGATTACCCACACTTTTGCTGGCTGCTGATGGTTCAACAACCAATGTATGCTTATCCTTCTTTACCTTGTTGATGGAGGGCTTCTCTGTAGAAGTTCTCATGCTGATGGGCTTTTGTAGAAATAAAGACTGATGGCTACAAAAATTCTCTAAGTACAAATGCTACTGATCTCAGAGTTTGCTGCTGACCAACAAACTGCTGCAGACAAGCTTATCTGCAGCGGATACTTGTTCTTCTGCTGAAGAACAAATCTGCTGCGGATAGCCTTATCTACTGAAGAGCAGAGTTGCTGCGGATAGGCTTCTCAGCAGCATCAACACTTGATGCTGCTGAGAGGTAAATCATCAGCAGCTTTGGATGGTCACATCTTGCTGCTGATCATCATCCTTACTGCTGGCAGCCCTGTGCCTCGAAGATAAATCGTTGCAGCTGACTATCCATGCCAAGCGTCACTGACAACTTTCTGCAAAAGCTACTGACACACTCAAAGCAGAAGGAACCTCAATGGTGCAACCAATGACCGACAACAATGCTCTTCTCCAAGCATGCAAGTAATGATGCATAAAGAAGATGCATCAATAAAGTTAGCTAGTTTAGACTAAACTTGTAATAGTTAGCTTTATACAAAAGATCAACGGTCCGTGTTAGATCTGATCCTTAGAATCAAGAGTCTGTCTTGATTCTAAGTGAGTATAAATACTGTGTAAGCACTTCATTGTAAGTGTGCTTTTTTATTGATTTTTCATTTGTAATCGTTTATTTGCAAAAGCTTAATACAATAGTGTTCTTATAAGTATTCTTTCTGTTTACTCGATTATACTTGTGTAGTTGTTATTGTTTCCGCCAATTTCAACTAAGAACAGAACCATCTTGTACTTTCACGATCCTACAAGTGGTATCAGAGCTTTGGCTCAGATTATACAAACTCACACTTGTTTAATCACTTCTGGTTCTATTCTAAACTCTCTCTTTCATCAAGTCACCCAAATACACAAAAACAAAGATGGCACAGAGTAATGGATTTGAAGACATCGGCAGCATCAACCGACCACCAAGATTGGTATCTGGGGAAGACTACGACATGTGGAAGAATTGAATGGAAAGCTTTTTCTGTTATCAGGAGTACGGAATGTGGAAATCCATCAGGGATGGACCCTACACTCCCATGGTGGCCTCTGCTGACTCTGGAGGACCACTAGTTCCGAAGGAGCCCTCCAAGTACTCAGAAGAGGACATAAAGAAGATGGAGGTGGACTTCAAGGCACTAGGAGCTATCCAAATGTGCCTTCCAAATGAAGTTTTTCATAACTTCCGAAGTTACAAAACTGCTAAAGAGCTCTGGGAGGCTCTTGAGAAGATGTTTGCTGGCTCCGAGGATGTCAAAGAAAACAGAAGGGACGTCCTGAAACAGCAATACGAAAACTTCGTATGGAAGGAAGGTGAGTCACTAACCGTTTTGTATAACAGATACACTTACCTGGTGGGAGAACTGCAGTGCTCCAAAGTAAAGCTAGAGGATGAAGATATTCTCTAAAAGTTTATCAGATCTTTCCCAAGCTGCTGGACACTATATACAGTGTATATAAGAAGAACGGAGAATTTAAAAACTCTCCAGATGACAGATCTCTTTGGCATGCTGAAAACATATGAATTAGAAATGATTCAAGCCAAGGAAAGGAGCTCCAATCATCAATCAGCCTCTTCTTCCTCGACCATCTCATCTGCACTTCACTCTGACCACTCAGTTCCTAGTTCCAGCAACTACTATCCTCCCATTGTCACCCATTCACAAACTCCAACCTCTCAAACAAACACTTCACCATTTCTCCTAGAAGCTCCTCTTCAAACATCAACCTCTGCTGCTTTTGTTTCTGAAAACTCAAGCAACATGTCCTTTATTAAGGAGGATCTGGAATGCTTTCATCCAGATGACTTAGAAGAAATGGACATACAACACTCGTATGCCATGCTATCTATAAGAGAAAAAAGGTTCTACTCTAGAACCGGAAGACCCATTACAAGCAACAACTCCAACACCAGAGTTGGCTTGGATAAAAGCAAACTAAGATGTTACAACTGTAACCTACTGGGTCACTTTGCTAGAGAATGCAAGGCACCAAGAGCAAATCTAGCTACTCCTCAGTCAAGACAAGCTCACCAAGCCCAACCCAGATAACAACAACAAGCTACTCCTCCAGTTCAAACTGCAGCCTGTGCAACTGTTGGAACTTCTGACTTCGACTGGAGCTTCCAGTATGAAGAGCTGCCTGTCAACAATCAAGCTCGTATGGTAGACACTACAGAGATACCACCTCAGGTATTTGAACATCTTTGCTCTCAAGCCTGTATTGATAAAGTTTTGGGTTATAGAAAGCATAACCAAAACCTTATAGATCAAAATGAAGAGTTTCATCAGATGAAATCTGAGTTCAAAAAGGTTGAAAATACTTATAAAGAAAAGATTAACTGCCTTAAGAAAGAGATTTCACTGTTAAAACACGAACAAACTAATCTTGAAACTCAAATTGATGATCTATTGGTTAAACTAAAAGCTACCAGAGCTGAACTGGCAGAACAGAAAGTTCATGTTGAAAAATATGAATTTTCCTCCAAAAAGTTACAAAGACTTTTAGATATTCAAGTCCATGAGAAGGTAAAGACTGGACTTGGGTATAACAATGATCAGTACAAATCTGTTCCTCCTCCTGCTGACTATATTGCCATTCACGAACCAAGCTTCAATATTGCAAATCTTGACACTGCAAACCGAAACCTTGATCCATCAACGGATGAACCTTTCGTCGAAGACTGCACTACCTCATCGGAATCTGAGTCAACCTACTCAGACCATGATGAAACCAGTGCAGCCCCATCTGTAGCTGTTCTAAATAGAGTTGAAGTTCCTACTGTTATTCCAGCTATTCCAGCCCCTGTCCCATTCAAACAGATCAAGATCAGCTATCCTCAAGATGGAAGAAAGCTAAACATTGAAAAGGGAGAGACATCAGGACCCACAAACCCCAAGCCTCAGTCAAAGCCGATCACAAAGCGGAAGGTGTTTGATATATGTCATACGCCTGAAGAAAAAGTTCCATATGTTCAAAAGACCCTAGAAGAAGCCACTTTTGAACATAACAAAGCTCATCCATGGAACTTCAAGGATCTGTTCCAAAGAAAGGACTATGTCTACCTTTCAAGAGACAAACTGGCGAGATCATGCTTTGTTTCCTGCTTTTTATCAAAAGCCTCAGTTGATGAATCAGCTCTCTGGCACAGGAGATTAAGCCATGTTAATATCAAAACTATTAACAAATTGGTGAAGAATAATCTTGTTAGAGGAATTCCTGACAAAGAATTTTAGCTAGAAGACCACTGCATTGCGTGCTTAAAGGGGAAGCAACACAAGAGTTCTCATAAGCCCAAGACCTTGAATACAAATGACACTCCACTGCAACTGCTGTATATGGATCTCTTTTGTCCTACAAATGTCATGTCAATGGGCAAAAAGTCATATTGTCTGGTGATAACAGATGACTACACCAGATTCTCTTGGGTATACTTCTTGAGAACTAAAGAAGAAACTGCTGAAATTCTCAAATCCTACATTCTGAGGGTAGAAAATCAAAGCAATCAAAAGGTGAAAATCATAAGGTGTGATCAGGGCACAGAATTCAAAAACCACACTTTAAACTGCTTCTGTGAAAACAAGGGGATAGAGAGACAATACAATGCTCCAAGAACTCCTCAACAAAATGGAGTTGCTGAAAGAAGAAACAGAACTCTTATTGAGTCAGCAAGATCTATGTTGGCTGACTCAAAATGCCACTCACATTCTGGGAAGAAGCAGTTAGCACAGCCTGTTATGTGCAAAATAGAGTTCTAATCGTCAAACCCCTCAACAAGACACCCTATGAACTTTGGTTTCAAAGAGTTCCCTACATTGGGTTTCTAAAACCTTTTGGGTGTCCATGCACAATTCTCATCACAAATGGGGTTCTTCCTAAGTTTGGTGCCAAATCTGATGAAGGATATTTTGTGGGCTATTCCTCTCAATCAAAGGCCTATAGAGTATTCAATTCAAGAACAAGAATTGTGGAAGAATCAGCAAATGTGGAATGTAGAGAACACATAGTCTGTGAGCAGGGAAAAGGTCCAAACTGGCTCTTTGACATAGACTCCTTCTCCCAAATATTTGAGCCTCTCACCTTCTCAAATATGGAGTCTACGTCTACACAAAAACCTGCCTCCACTTCATCCACTGACTACAGACTGGATTTTCCCAAATCTTCTATCAGTCTGAGAAGACCATCAATTGACCCTCCATCAGTTGTGGAAGCAATTGAAGCAGGAACAAGACTGTCTAATGTAACCAGCAGCAGCCTGTCTGAAACTGAAAATCTAAATGAAGACTCCTCGGTAAATGCTGTAGATGCTGATGATGCTATTGCTGAAATTATTGATGTGGCTAATGATGTTAAAGACTCTTCCACCATGAATGAAGAGACCCCTGATCAAAATCAAAGCAATCTGGAGCAAGGGATATAGCTGGAGGTGGTACCAGCATAGAGGATTCATAAAGAACATCCTCATGAAAATATTATTGGCCAAGTTCACCAAGGAGTTCTCACAAGAAGAAAATCTCACGAGGCCAATGTATGCTTGTTTTCATGTTTCCTATCTCAGGCGGAACCCAAGAAGATAGATGAAGCACTCAAACACAACAGCTGGATTGAGGCAATGCAGGAAGAATTGCTGTAATTCAAGAGGCAAGATGTTTGGAAACTTGTTGATCTTCCACTAGGTAAATATGCAATTGGCATACGATGGGTTTTCTGGAACAAGCAAGACGAGAGAGGCATTGTAGTCAAGAACAAAGCCAGACTTGTAGCTCAAGGCTACACTCAGGAAGAAGGAATTGACTATGATGAAGTCTTTACTCTTGTTGCCAGGCTGGAGGCCATCAGAATCTTCCTAGCATATGCTGCATCCAAGAATTTCACTGTCTATCAAATGGACGTTAAAAGTGCCTTTCAGTATGGGAAGATTGGTGAGGAAGTATATGTCAAACAGCCTCCAGGCTTTATAGATCCTGCACATCCTACTCAAGTGTTCAAACTAGATAAAGCTCTGTATGGCCTACATCAGGCACCAAGAGCCTGGTATGAAACCTTGTCAGGATATCTACTAAGCAACAACTTCAGAAGAGGTGCCATTGACCAGACCTTGTTTATCAAAGATGAAGGGGGGAGAAATCTTACTAGTTCAAATTTATGTTGATGATATCATCTTTGGATCAACAAAGAAACAGCTGTGCAAAGACTTTGAGATTCTGATGCACTCAAAGTTTGAAATGAGTTTAATGGGTGAACTAAATTTCTTCTTGGGTCTACAAGTCAAACAGGTCCCAAATGGAATCTTCATCAGCCAATCCAAATATGTAAAGGGCATTTTGGAAAGATTCAAAATGGCTGACTGCTCTGCTGCAAGAACCCCTATGCAAGTGCATCATCAGCTGACTCCAGACAAAGATGGCCAAGACACTGATCAACATCAGTACCGTGCTATGATAGGGTCTCTTATGTATCTCACTGCCTCAAGGCTAGATATCATGTTTGCAGTATGTCTCTGTGCAAGATTTCAAGCAGCTCCAAAAATTTCACATCTTCAAGCTGTCAAGAGAATCTTTACATACCTAAAGGGAGCTTCAAGACTTGGGCTATGGTACTCTTAAAATGAAATGTTTAATCTGTATGCATACACTGATAGTGACTATGGGGGATGCAACTTGGACAAAAAGTCCACTTCAGGGGGATGTCAGTTTCTGGGAGAAAGACTAATTTCATGGCAGTGCAAGAAGCAAACATGTGTTTCAACTTCTACAGCTGAAGCAGAATACATTGCAGCTTCAAGTTGCTGTGCATAAGTCATCTGGATACAAAATCAAATGCTGGATTACGGGATGACTTTCATGGCAACTCCAATTCACATTGACAACATGAGTGCTATATCAATCACAAACAATCCGGTGCAGCACTCCAAGACAAAGCACATTGACATCAGGTATCATTTCATAAGAGATCAAGCTGAGAAAAAGAGGATTATTTTAACCAAGGTTCATACGAATGAGCAATATGCTGATTTGTTTACAAAACCTTTTGATGAAGCTAGATTTAGATATCTAGTTGAATCGATTGGTATGATGAACTTTGATTAAAATCTATCTCTAAAATTCTATTTTAAAATGTGTTTTGTCTTATGTGGTAAATAAAAGTTATAAGTCTGCAGCATTTTTTGTCCTTCAGCTGCTGACAGTTTTAATCTTCAGCAGCAAAAGATTTGCAGCTGACTGCTTTAAGTTATCAGCAGAAACAGGTTTCCTGCGGATTTCTTTAAGACTATCAGCAGCAACATCCTTGCTGCGGATTATTAAATCCATCAGCAGCAGATGAGTTTGCTGCTGACAGACTTAACCTTCCGCAGCAACCAAGTTTGCAGCGGACAGGCCTATTCATCCACAGCAACCAAGTTTGCTGCTGATGGGTAAATTTAAGTCTAAATTAACTTTTACCCGCTGTAAAAATTAACGTCAGTCTTTACCGTGACTGCCTCGGTGTATTACAGCTGTAACAGTAAAAGGTGAATTAGGTTGTACTGTACAAGTCATTTTGCTTTTCCCTCCTCTGCCGTTATAAGAACAAATCAAATTTCCTTATCATCTCTTCACCTTCAATTTCACCCTAAACCCATATCACTTTCTCTCAAGTCCCCACCACATTCAAAGCCTTCTAAATTCTTAAATCTTCCCTCCGAATCAAACAACAATGGCAGACATCAATAACCCTGACGATAAGTTCTCCCCATACCATAACCTTACAGCATACCTTACCAAGGGAAAGAAATCCGAAGGTTTCAATGATATGATCGACTTCTTATGTCGATCAAAGATCTATTTTGCCCTCACAACCAAACCTAACATATATATCCCTCATATGGAGGATTTCTGGAGTACCGCCGTCTACTTTACCAAACAGGGGATTCCCCAAATTAAAGCTAAGGTAGACGGAAAGGATATCACCATCTCGGAAGCCACACTCAGAAAACATCTTAAGCTTCAAGATGAGGGAGCAGCCATCTCATACTCAAAGGACGAGTACATGAGGACCTTTATATCCATATGGTACACTGGAAATCAGAATGAGTACACAGTTGAGAAGGCGCTGAAGGGCCCTCCATGGAAGTATCTCTGCCACACTCTTCTCCAATGCATATCCCAGAAGAGGAGTGGATGGCATCAGGTGAGCTCCGCACTTGCCTCCGCCTTCCATGGTATGGTCACTAACCTAGGCTTCAACTTTGCACACCTCATCTTTGAGGGTTTGAGATATAACCTTCAAGAGGGTGCAAAGCAACAATTTTTTATGTACCCAAGATTCTTGCAGGAGGTTTTCAATCAAGAACTAAAAGAACTTTCAAAACCTGCAAGAATCTACATCATGTTGGGACATAAAAATAATATTTTTCAAAGCATGAGAACTGTTTCTAAAAAGTTCTCAGGGGTCAATGTTCCATTGTTATCTACAATGCTGAACATACAAAGTACCCCGAGTGACAGTTCAGCAATCCCAGTTGATACTGATCCCACACCCTCCACCTCACATCCTGAACAACAGTCTGCTTCCACCATTCGAACCCCTGTGCATACTACTAAGGATGAACAGGTACAAAAATTACTTACACCTGTTTTGGATGTTATCGTTCAACCGAAACACAGGGCCCCGGTTGCAACGACATATACCAGGAAAAGGGGCAAGAGAACCCCTTCTTCTCTTGCCTCCAAGGCCCAAATCCAACCTCTAAGCCCTTGTAGGATCGTAAGATTACAAGGTGATTCTGTTCTAGTTGATATTGGCGGAAACAATAGCAACCAACAAAGTAAACAAGTAAACAGCAAGAATACTGATAAATGCACTGTTGTATTAGACTTCTGAGATTACAAGTTTACAAGTAAAACACTATCAAGAAGCACTATCAAGGCACACAAGCACTAGCAAGTACAAGCACTAGCAAGTACAAGCACTAGTCAGGCACACTTTGTTTGAAGTGTTTACAGGATATATATAGTAACTTAGAATCAAGACAGACCCTTGATTCTAAGGATCAGATCTAACACAAGCCGTTGATCTTGTTTATTAATCTAAATTACACGCAAAGGCTAATCTAGTTAACTTTATTGAAACGTCTTCTTTGGCATCATTGTTTGCATGCTTGGAGAAGCGCGTTATTGTCCTTTATTGGTTGCACCATTGAGGTTCCTTCTGCTTGGAGTGTGGCAGTTGCTTTTGCAGAAAGGTGTCGGAGGCGCTTCACATGGATAGTCAGCTGCAACGTTTGGTCTTCAGAGAATAAAGCTATCAGCAGCAGAGATGAGAATAATGCTGCTGATAAGCCTATCAGCAGCAACTTGTGTTGAACGCTGCTGATAAACCTATCAGCAGCAACAAGTGTTGAATGCTGCTGATAAGCCTATCAGCAGCAACAAGTGTTGAATGCTGCTGATAAGCCTATCAGCAGCAACATGTGTTGAATGCTGCTGATAAGCCTATCAGCAGCATTTGTACTTAGAATAATTTGGTAGCAATCAGTCTTTGGTTCTACAAACTCCCCCTAGACTGATGCAACCAAAATTCTTCTAATCACTTTGCTGCTGAAGCTTTTGCATGTGGCTGACTATCCTTTCAACCTCATAGCCTCTTGGATCCCTGCTGGGATTGTTCAGTGGAAGTTCAGACATAGTCTTGATGTCTTTGTGTGGCATTTTGTAGATTGCTTTGCTTGAACATCTCATCTGCTGCTTCTTTACATCAATTAGAGTGAACTCATCTAAATCAGCATTGTAGGACCAAGATACAAATGGAGAGTGGGACTTGAGTGGTTTGATATCCATGACCACATCTTTGCTAGGGTTGAAGTAATGTATGATTGCTAGCATAAGATGTTTCCCTCTCTCATTTGCAGGCTCATGAGCTTCACCCAGCTCCGAAATTCTTCTGAGGTCTGAATCTGGTAGTTGCAGAACTTCATCAACAGACTTGTATGTAGATCTTCTTCTTTCAGTTCTCCCCCTGAAGATCTCAAACCTGTGATCCTGTGGATTGTAGACCCATTCAACTATGTTTCTTGAGTCTTCAGGTTCAGATGAGGATTTGGATTTCTTTAGGGGAGGCTGTTGATGAGTGGGAGCTGGGTGGGATGATTTGGACTTGTTGGGTGGAGGAGTGGAAGGTTTGGGGAGAAGAGTGGAAGGATGATGGACTGAGGGAGAAGGCTTGGGTTTCTTTGTCTTTGGTTTTTCTTCTTCTTTGATAAGTACCCTTTTCTTGGAGCCCTTCTTCCCTAGTCTTTCTTCCTCATCCTTTTTAACTTTGAAGTAGAGGGCTTGTAGGTTCATGAAATTCATGGGACCTAGCCTCTTTCCACTATCTCCTCTAGCCTTAAGGAAGTCAATCATGACCTTCCTTTCTTCATGGGTTCTTTTATTCAGTGCAATGGTCTTCTTGGACTGTAGCTTGGCTTTTTCTTCTTCTTCAGCCTTTTTCTTGCTAGCCAATTGACCCTGCTGACTCATGAAGGCTCTGTAGACTTCTTTAGTTGATAGTTTCTCAAGGTAGTCTGCATCCTCACCTTGAGAGACTAGATTCTTTACCCACTCCTCCCTCATTTCTTTAGCTAGTTCAGAATCGGTTATTCTGAATTTATCTTCTTCTTTCTTCTGTTTCTCCAATTCTTCCTCCTCTTTAATGAACTGTTCCTGCAGTTGAAGAGCAAGAGCTACATCTTCTTCAATCTGGTCAACTGCAGAAATCTTTCTTTTCAGTTCATCCAGCTGTCTAGCATACAGCTGGATGGTTTGTTCTCTTAGGAGAATGGCTGTTTTTCTTTCTTGAGCCTTTTTCATGTCAGCCATCTCCTCTTCTTCTTCTTTTCTCTTCTTTCTCCTTCTTTTCTTTTCGCAACCTCTCTTCATCCTCTTCTGTCATAATGCCCTTCCCTTTATTAACATTGGATGCCTCTGCTCTGGCTTCACTGATCACAGCAACAGCTGATTGTTGTGCTGTTGGGATCTCTGCCTCGGCTTCATTGGCAAGTTGAGGGATTGACGAGGGACGGTCACTATCTTCATCAAGTTGATACTCAGGACCTTCTATTTCCCTCAGTTGATCCCTAAGTGAAGATCTTGTGCCAGATGCTACAAATGTGGCTTCAACTTGTGGAGTATCTGAGTTGGAGTCAGCATCAGAAGTTGACACAGACTCTTCCTGAGGAATCAATCCTTCTTTTTCAAGATGGGATTTGATGGTGACCATCATTGCCTGGCTCTCTAATGAATTAATATTGCAGATGTTGGCTCTGAGCTGAAAAATCTTGAATATGAAGTCTGAGGGCAGCTGAAGGATGTTCCTGGTGTTGATGATGAGAGAGGAGCCGTTGCTGAGCAGAAGAGTGTGGTCAAGGGACTTAGTGCTCACCCAACCTAGCACGTCCAAGTCCTTGACCAGGAAGGCATACAGGAATCTTCGAAGGCCCAGAACTTCTTCTTCAGTGAGAAGACTGCTCCTTGTTATTTCAAGATTGCTAGGAGTTAGTCTCCTTTCTGCGGCCGCCGAGGATTCAGGATAAGCTACCCGATTTGCTTTTTGAATTAGTCTTTCGAAGTGGGGTGGATTATCCTCCATCAAGTCATGGAACCTGCCAATGGCAAGTTCTGCTGAGAGATCTGCTGAGTTGTTGATGCAGTTTGATAAATATAGCTGTAGGACTTGGAGGGCATTGAGAGAGTTCCAGTTCAGCTCTTCTACTCTGCTAAACTCCCATCCAATCCAAAACCTCTCAGCTGATCCATCATATCCCCAAGCTAGAATGGAGTCAAATTCTAGCTTCTTTGATGATCTGAATAGTTGGGGGGTAGAGGATTGACCAATGATGGCTGCTGCTTCAGGAATGATGCTGAATGGTGTATTTGTTTGTTCTGTGTCTTCAGTACCATTTAGCATTTCATCGACAGCCCTGACGACCAACTTCCAGTCTTCAGATGTCTCTTCTTCTTCGTTATCTGAGGCTGGCAAGTCATGAATTTGTACAAAAGCCGGCTTGAATAGTGAACTTTGAAGAACAACCTGCTCTTGAATCCAGTCGTCAAGACTGTCTGTATCTTCTTCCATAGAGACCATCTCCCCCTTTTTGGTTGCATCAGTAGATAGGTAAGCATCAGTTTGGGTGCCTACTGATACAAGAGAGGGAGTGGAAAAAGTTGGGCATTGATGGGCTTCATGCATAGAGACTTGGTGTCTTAGTTTGGACACTTCAGCCTCTAGCATAGCCACCCTGGCCATCAATTCCATGTTATGAAGTTTCAGTCTGTCCTCATCCACAGTTGTGGAATCCTTGGACCTAGATGGGGCCTTAGGCCAAGCCTCAGCATCCCCATCACCCGTGGTTTCTTGGCACCTGGGATTCCTCTCAGTGAGGGAAGTTTCCAAGGAAACACCCTCACCATGAGTTGCCGTGGTTGAGGTCTTAACGATGTTGTCACTGTCCTCCTGGTCATTTGATGGACCAGCAGTAGTGACAACCTCTTCCACATCCACTCTTTAATAACTCCGAGAGTGGACCTTCAGGGTAGATGAACTTGGGTTGGGTGTGTTGGAAGCAAGATCAATCAGTACCTCCGAGATAGTGGTAGTTGGAGAAGGTACATCATCTTGATCAGGTTCCTCAACACTTAAGTTCAGAAGAGAAGATAGGAATGGCTCAAAGGGCTGTTCTATGGATCCGGGAAGTGATCCTAATCCTAATAGAGAGACTTCCGAAGGAGTCTCCCTAGCAGTGTGGCTTTCCCTTATGATATTCTCACTAGAATGTTGTGATTCTGAGTGAGGGATGTTGGCTTGGGTTTGGGCCTTGGAGGCAAGAGAAGAAGGAGTTCTCTTGCCCCTTTTCCTTGTATATTTGGCTGCAACCGGGGCCCTGTGTTCCGGTTGAGCAAGCAAATTGTGGGTAAGTAAATTATGTGCCTGTGCATCCTCAGTAGAATGCACAGGGGTTCGATCAAGGGAAGCAACGGTTTGAGTTTGTGGCAGTGAGAAGGAGGGTGTGGGATCAGTATCAGCTGGGTTTGCTGAACTGTCACCCTGGGCACTTTGCGTGTTCAACATTGTAGATAACAATGGAACATCGGCCCCTGAGAACTTGGATGAAACTGTTCTCATGCTTTGAAAAATGTTGTTCTTATGTCCCAGCATAACGTAGATTCTTGCAGTTTTTGAAAGATCTTGGTGCTCAATGTTGAACACTTCCTACAAGAATCTTGGGTACATGAAGAACTGAGATTTCACCCCTTCTTGAAGGTTGTATCTCAAACCTTCAAGAATGAGATGGGAAAAATTGAAACCCTCTCCAGTTATCATACCGTGAATTGCCGACGCAAGTCCGGAGCTAAGTTGGTTCCAGCCACTCCTCTTCTGGGATATGCATTGGAGAAGAGTGTGGCAGAGATACTTCCATTTGGGACCCATGAGTGCCTTCTCTATCGTATACTCTATTTGATTTCCAGTGTACCCTATGGATACAAAGGTCCTCATGTATACGTCTCTGGGGTAAGAGATGGCGTCCCCTTCATCTTGAAGCTTGAGGTGTTGGCGGAGCTTTGCTTCAGTGATAATCATCTCCTTGCCATCTACTGTGCCACTGATTTGGGGAGTGCCCTGGTCAGTAGAATATGCGGCTGAGCTCCAAAAATCTTCCATGTGGAAAGTATAGATGGTTGGGGTGACTGTTAGGGCATGGTGGATTTTGGACCGACAAAGGAAGTCGATTATATCATCGAATCCTTCGGATTTCTTGCCCTTTATTAGGCATGCAGTGAGGTTGTGATATGGGGAAAACTTGTCGTTTGGGTTGTTTATGTCTGCACCTGCCATAGTTATGGATTTGGAGGGAAGAGAGAAGGGTGTTTGAATGGTGGTTAATTGTTTAGGGCTTTGAATGCTGTGGGGACGGGAGAGAAAGTGATGGGAGAAAGGTTTGAAATTGAATATGAAGAGGTTGTGGGAACGTTTGAGATTGTGATATAACGGCAGACGAAGAAAAAGCAACTTTACTTGTACAGTACAACCTGTTTCACTTTTCATTGTTACAGCTGTAAAGCACTCGAGCAGTCATGGTGAAGACTGAGAGTAGTTTTTACCTCGGGTAAAAGTTAATGTAGACTTGTTTTACCCATCAGTAGCAAACTTGGTTGCTGCCGATGGTGAGCTATCCGCTGCAAACTTGGTTGCTGTGGATAGTGAAGTCTTTCAGCAGCAGACTTGGGTGCTGCTGACTGTTGTATTCATTCCGCAGCAAAAAGGTTGCTGCTGACCGCCTTAAAGCTGTTCGCAGGAAACTTGTTCCTGCTGATAACTTAAAGCGATCAGTGGAAAAGGCTTTGCTGCTGAAGCTTTAAACCTGTCAGCAGCTGAGAGGCAAAAATGCTGCTGACTTATAATTATTATTTACAGCATAAGACAGACATATTTACATCAACGGATAGATGCATTCAGCTTAACCGATGATGATGCTTGGTGTTTTCTTTACCTTCCATTGTTGAGTTGGTGGTTTTCCAGCTTTCTTTGTCTTTTCATCAGCAGACGTTGTATCTGATGATTTGGCTTTCCATTGCATTACTGTTGTTTTTCTAGTTTTCCTCACACTACCAGCAGCAGATTTTGCTACTGATGTTTCTGGCTTGTTGACAGTAGATCCTGCTGCTGACAGCGTTGTTGAAGTGTCAGCATTCTTTGCTACTGTAGGCTTTGCCTTGGATTTTGCCTTATCAACAGTGGGCACTCTTGCTGCTGATGTCTTTGCCTTATCAGCAGCAGATTTTGCTGCGGAGGATTTTAGCTTATCAGCAGCAGACTTGGTTGCTGCTGAAGGCTTCTGCTTTGTTTTCTTGGGCTGAATTGGACTGACAACCAGTGTATGCTTATCTTTCTTTACCCTTTGTCTTTGAGGAGTTTGATGAAGAATCTGGTTGAAGGGGTTAAACTTACAGTTTGCTGCAAAGTGGTCTGATTCTCCACAGATGATGCAAGATTTTTGAGGCTTTGACAACTGCTCCCTTGGTGGAGAAAGAGATTTTCTGAATTGAGTTGTCTTAGCTTCAAAGCTTCTTATCTGTTTGTTCTTCTTTGTCTTCTCAAAAGCATGTTGCTTTAGGTTTCTTTGCTGTTGTAGGTAGTAGAAGCAGGTGCTGGCAGTGTGGTTATATTTCCCACAGACAAAACATGATTTTGCCAGTTTATCCTTTGAAAGATGCACATAATCCTTTCTTTTGAAAAGGTCTTTGAAATTCCAAGGGTGAGCTTTGTTGTGCTCAAAAGTAGCTTCTTCCAATGTTTTTTGAACATATGGAACCCTTTCTTTAGGTGCATGACATGTGTCAAACACCTTCCTTGGCTGGACTGAATTTGAAGGAGGCTTTGAGTTGGTGGAGGTGGAAGACTGTCCCTTTTCAATAGTTAGCTTTCTTCCTTCTGGAGGATAGCTAATTCTGATTTATTTGAAGGGTTTAGGAACTGGTATTGAAGGGATAATGGGGACTTCATCTTTAGTGACTATCACTTGAGGGGCAGGAGGAGATAAGGCATTACTTGTTTCAGTGGAGTCTGAGCAAGTTGACTCAGTCTCTGATGAAGTAGTGCATTCTTGCACTGGGGTTTCTTTGACAGCAGGGTCAAGATTTCTGTTGGCCATGTCGAGATTTGCTAGATTGAAGCTTGGTTCATGGATGGCAACATAATCAGCAGGAGGTGCGACGGTTTTATACTGGTCAGCATGATATCCCAACCCAGTTTTTACATTTTCATGGATTTGAACATCCAAAAGTCTTTGCAGCTTTTTGAATGCAAATTCATATTTTTCCACATGGACCTTTTGGTCTGCCAATTCAGCCCTTACAGCTTTCAACTTAACCAGAATATCATCAATTTGAGTTTCAAGGTTTGTTTGTTCATGTTTTAATGATGAAATTTCTTTCTTTAAACAATCATTCTTTTCCTTGTAACTATTTTCAACCTTTTTAAATTCAGATTTCATTTGGTGAAATTCTTCATTTTGATCTATGAGCTTCTGGTTATGTTTCCTATATCCAAGGACCTTATCAATGCACTCTTGAGTACATAGATTTTCATATACCTTTGGTGGTACCTCTGATGTGTCTTCCATGAGAGCTTGATTGTTGGCAGAAAGATCCTCAGGCTGGAAGCTCCAGTCAAAGTCAGTTGTTCCAACATTTGCACAAGCTGCAGTTTGTGCTGGAGGATTGACATGTTGCTGTTGTTGGTGTCTTGGCTGAGCTTGGTGTGCTTGTCTGGTAGGATAGTAGTCGCTTGAACTAGGACCTGAGTGGTCTGAGTGAAGCGAGGGAGAGGTGGTGGAAGAGGCTGATTGATGTCTTGAGCTTCTTTCTTTGGCTTGAATTATTTCTAATTCATAGGCTTTTAGCATACAAAAGAGCTCGGTCATATGCAGAGTCTTCAGATTCTCAGTTCTTCTTATTGACACTGTGTAAAGTGTCCAGCAACTAGGAAGAGATCTGATGAACCTTTTGAGAATGTCTTCATTCTCCAGTTTCACCTTAGAGCACTGCAGCTCTCCTACCAAGTAAGTGTACCTGTTATACACACTGGTTAGTGACTCACCTTCATTGCAGACAAAGTTTTCGTATTGCTGCTTCTGGATGTCTTCAAGCCCGTTGCTTTGTGCCATTTTGTTTTGTGTGACTTGATCAAGAATAGAGTTTTGAATAGAATCAAAAAGTGATTAAACAAATGTTAGTTTGTTTAATCTTGAGCCAAAGCTCTGATACCACTTGTAGGATCGTAAGATTACAAGGTGATTGTGTTCTAGTTGATATTGGCGGAAACAATAGCAACCAACAAAGTAAACAAGTAAACAGCAAGAATACTGATAAATGCACTGTTGTATTAGACTTCTGAGATTACAAGTTTACAAGTAAAACACTATCAAGAAGCACTATCAAGGCATACAAGCACTAGCAAGTACAAGCACTAGCAAGTACAAGCACTAGTCAGGCACACTTTGTTTGAAGTGTTTACAGGATATATATAGTAACTTAGAATCAAGACAGACCCTTGATTCTAAGGATCAGATCTAACACAAGCCGTTGATCTTGTTTATTAATCTAAATTACACGCAAAGGCTAATCTAGTTAACTTTATTGAAATGTCTTAGTTGGCATCATTGTTTGCATGCTTGGAGAAGCGCGTTATTGTCCTTTATTGGTTGCACCATTGAGGTTCCTTCTGCTTGGAGTGTGGCAGTTGCTTTTGCAGAAAGGTGTCAGAGGCGCTTCACATGGATAGTCAGCTGCAACGTTTGGTCTTCAGAGAATAAAGCTATCAGCAGCAGAGATGAGAATAATGCTGCTGATAAGCCTATCAGCAGCAACTTGTGTTGAACGCTGCTGATAAACCTATCAGCAGCAACAAGTGTTGAATGCTGCTGATAAACCTATCAGCAGCAACAAGTGTTGAATGCTGCTGATAAGCCTATCAGCAGCAACATGTGTTGAATGTTGCTGATAAGCCTATCAGCAGCATTTGTACTTAGAATAATTTGGTAGCAATCAGTCTTTGGTTCTACAGCCCTCATTCAGAATCCCAACATTTCGATGAGAATATCAAAAGGGATAGCCACAACACTAGAGAGACTTCTTCGGAAGCCTCTCTATTAAGATCAGGATCACATCCCGGATCCATAGAGCAAACCCCTGAGCCGCTCCTCTCTCTTCTGAACTTAAGTGTTGAGGAACCTGATCAAGATGATGTACCTTCTCCAACTACCACTATCTCGGAGGTACTGATTGATCTTGCTTTCAACACACCCACCCCAAGTTCTTCTACCCTGAAGGTCCACTCTAGGAGTTATGACAGAGTGGATGTGGAAGAGGCTGTCACTACTGCTGATCCATCAAATGACCAGGAGGACAGTGACAACCTCGCTAAGACCTCAACCACGGCAACTCACAGTGAGGATGTTTCCTTGGAAACTCCCCTCACTGAGAGGAATCCCAGGCGCCAAGAAACCATGGGTGATGGGGATGCATAGGCTAGGCCTAAGGCCCCATCTTGATCCAAGGATTCCACAACTGTGGATTAGGACAGACTGCAACTTCATAACCTGGAATTGACGGCCTGGGTGGCTATGCTAGAGGCTGAAGTGTCCAAACTAAGACACCAAGTCTCTATGCATGAAGCCCATCATTACCCAACTGTGCCTACTCCCTCTCTTGTATCAGTGGGCACCCAAACTGATGCTTATTTGTCCACTGATGCAACCAAAAAGGGGGAGATGGTCCCAATGGCGGAAGACTCAGACAGTCTTGACGACTGGATTCAAGAGCAGGCTGTATTTCAAAGCACACTATTCAAGCCAGCTTTTGTATAGGTTCATGACTTTCCAGCTTCAGATGACGAAGAAGAAGAGACATCTGAAGACTGGAAGTTAGTCGTCAGGGTTGTTGATGAGATGCTGACTGATGCTGAAGACATAGAACAAACATATACATCTTTCAGCATCATCCCTGAAGCAGCAGCCATTATAAGTCAATCCACTGCCCCCCAATTTACACTGACTTCAACACAGCTAGAGTTTGACACAATACTAGCTTGGGGGTATGATGGAAAGTCTGAGAGGTTCTTGTCACACCCCAACCGACGGCGGAATCATCGGGGCGGGACATGTAGACTGTTCATGAGCTCAAGGTTGACTAAATTGTAATATGTTAAATCCATTTCCATTCAAACAAACATGAATCAAATTCAAAGTACATAATGAAATACAATTTGTTTTTGAATTAAGATTAACTAGGTCCAAAGCCTATGTGTAGCATGTCTTGATCAAACTCATATGAAAGCACCTGAAACATGAATAAAATAAGGTCAACTAAAAAGTTGGTGAGTATAACACAAGTTTGTATATAGGTAGCATATAATTTGTAAACCAAATCCTTTACATAACATGATAAATAAGGCGTTTATGGGGAGCAGCTATTGTGTAACCAAGTACAATCAAACCTTTGTAACTAGCATGCAAAAATTGTGTTGTCGGTTTCAATCACCGCGCACCTGGGAGGGTTTGTCAGACTTAATAGATCTATCATTGAAAACCGTCGGCTTGAAAAGTTAATGATTGCACATAATCGCATACAAAAGGTTAGCACACCTAGCCCTCGGGCATAAAGCTCAAATTGCACACATGAATGTAACTAGGATTTGTACTTATGTTGTTTGTGTAAATGTAAACATGTAATTTGAATAGTGTTCATGTTTCACCCCAAAAGTGTAAAAGAGTAAAAAAAAGGGGTTGTGAATACTCACTTGATTCGAAGGCGTAGCTAACACGAGATACTAGCTAGTAATGTGATCCTTGTAATGCACAACGTTAACCTAGTGTGGAATATATATTGAATTAATAGTGTACAATAGTCTATGTCTAAGTCTAGGGTGGAATTGGATGAGTGTATGAAGTTTGAGATTTGTACTTGGAAGGTGTTGTGTGAAATGAACGATTTGAAAATAAACCTTTTCAGAACATTTTGATTAAGGTTAGGGTTCGAATAACTAAATATATAAATTAAATAATTATTGTTTATTTAGTTATGAAAAATAATATAAGTATTTAAATGTAATTAAGTATAAATAAATAATTGATTTTGTTTAAACATGAATTAAATAAATAATCATCATCTTATTTATTTATAAAAATTTGTAACTTAACCATTTAAAATACCATTTAAGTGAAAGATTTTACAATAAATATAAATTTAATTTTTATAAACTTTAAATAAATAATATTTATTCCAAGATTAAACATTTAATCTTTTTTTTTAATAAAGAAAACACATTTTTATAAAGTCTGAAATATTACTGATTGAAAAATATAAAATTTATAATTCTGCTAAAAATCTGACTCACACACGACCGTGCCTCGGAAGGGCAGGATCGTGCTCAAGCCACGGGCGCGACCGCGCTAGTCGGGGCTCGACCGGGTTGATCAACAGAGGGCATAAACTAGACAAATCAACAGGCACGACCGTGTCTTGGTCTAGCACGGTCGTGTCCAAGATTCTTAGACACAACAGAGATTAGCCCAAAGGGCATGATTAGGTCTGGACAAGAGGACACGACCGCGCTGCTACTCGGCACGACCGCGTTTCGTGAGGCACGGCCGCGCTAGATGATTAGCGCGACCGTGTCTCTTCCAAATCAGACACGAATTGAACAAATCTTGTATTTATAGCGTTGGAATTGTTAGGGATTTTGATTACTGAGTTGTTACGAGTCTATTCATATAAATTAATTGTATGGAAAACGTGGTTAAGACTGGTTTCGATTAAATCATTTTTATTAAAATAAAAATTCTGATTCGGGATGATTTACATATTGAAAGCCCAAGTTGATAAGGGGCTTTTGATAAAGAGACTGAATCGACTGAGGAAAAGGTTATAGTTACCCTGAAGCGTATCGAATTGATGGAGAACGGTAGAACGGAATTCCGACGACGGCAAGATTAACCTCCGGTGACTTCTGCTGCGATTCCGACTGCTTCGACGGCTTCGGTCGTTCCAGAGAGGGTTGAATATCGTATGGTGATGGATTGCTCGAGAGTATTCGGATCGATTTTGAGGATTCGAGGCTTGGGAGGAAGTTGACGGTTTCTTGAGAGGAAAACGTAATTGGATTGATAAAAATTGTAATGGACTGAGATATTTTCTTTGTCAAAGAAAATAAAACGTAATCGGTTTTGAATTTCAAATGATCGAGCATTTTGAAACTGCATTTACGTTTCGACTGTTACGGAGGCGCGACCGTGCCCAACAGAGGCGCGACCGTGCTTAGGCACCGGGCGCGATCGTTCCAGGACCAGTCGCGCGATCGTGCCGAGGCACTTGGCGCGATCGTGCCAAGACGAAGCACGACCGTGCTAATTAGTGTTTCTTGACATTTTTCAACTTTAGTCCTTGACTTTTTAGGTTTGATAAGTTTGAATTAAATAATTACTTGTATAGTGTTTAAATGTATATAATCGAGTAAAACTTGCGAATTTGTATTGAATCATTTCATATAATTTATGTCGAGAAAATAACACAAAACAGTGCACGAGTATTGAGTTTGAAATGCGTTACATTGAATTGAAATACGAATACTAAAATCAGAAATGTTACAGTCTCCCCATGTTAAGGGAATTTCGTCCCGAAATTTAACTAATGGAGGCTGCAAAATCGAGAAGGAGGAGGGAGTTTTTGATTTTTGGTGAATTTTGATTGTTGGATCCTAGGGGGTGTAACGGTTGACTTTGTTTAGGCCTGATACTCAAAGTTGTTTATGAAAGGGGGATAATGGATTTTGTTTTGAAACGAATTTAAGAAGAATATTTGACGAATAATAAATTGAATTCTAAACGTGAGATGTAGTACTTGAAATGGATTTGGAGGGATCTTGAAATTTAGAGTTTGTGTAAGATGTAGTCTAATGTGTTCAAAATTGTTAGTGGGTAAAAGATTTCATAAACATTGGTCTAGGTCAAAACTTCACGTGACACGAACAACGCTACTTTCGGTACTATGATAGGACACTTATATACAGGAAGTACCATCGGCGTATCCACCATGCCCTTGTCATGTCACATCAGTTTCGTTGTTACACATCATGATAAGTTTTAGGTCACAACACACGACAAAATTTCTCTATAGTTTCCATGCGCTGATTTTTATAATTCCGTGTGCACCCGTAATTATTCAAATCATCGTATGGTCCGTATAGATCGTTTTCGTTGTGTGCGGGTAAGGGGGCACAATTTCACTATGATCACGTCTATTGTTTACACATAAAAAGTCGCTAACAAGTAACTAAGTCTTTAATCAGGTCGGTTCGCAACTAAAGAGTAGTAAAGTAGTAACACTTAAAGTTTCTTAGTTTGCTCGTGTTTGAACAAGAATACGTCAAACCCCGAGTCGTTTCAATGTATTATGGTCTTCACTTTGGTGTACAAAGTGCATGACCATGTCTTGTGTATAATGTAATCAATCCATTGCAATAATTGTAAGCAAATTTTGTTTCGAGTATATAGTAAGCACACAAGTCTCATGTATGATCTAG
The DNA here is from genome assembly GCA_023525975.1 of Smallanthus sonchifolius. Taxonomy (NCBI): domain Eukaryota; kingdom Viridiplantae; phylum Streptophyta; class Magnoliopsida; order Asterales; family Asteraceae; genus Smallanthus; species Smallanthus sonchifolius. Next base: position 52,067,735 of record CM042033.1, on the reverse strand, counting down.
TGTCACGTAGTTTGTAATCAAACAGGTCTAGTATATAGCGTAAATAATTTAGCGTCTTGTATTTTGTAAATCAATAAGCTCTAATGTGTAATGTAAACAACATAGTATTATGTGTATTGTAGGAAATGGATCTCATGTATAGTGTTAGCAACTTAGCATCATGTATTTTGTATAATGTACACCGTTTTAGTATAAAGTGCTTTGTAACAAAATGAGTTTCATGTATGGTGTGGTCAATCTAGAACTATGTATCAATGACGCAATTCTTATGTATCACGTATATTGCAAACAATTAAGTTTCGTGTATCATGTGTGTAACATTTCTGATTTTAGTATTCCTATTTCAATTCAATGTAATGAAATTTCAAGTTCTATACTCGTGCAATGTCTCATTATTTTCTCGCCGTAAATTTAATGCAATAATTCTATACAAATTCGCAAGTCTTACTCGGTTATATACATTTAGACACTATACAAGAAACTATTTTATTCAAACTTATCAAATCTGAAAAGTCAAGGACTAAAATTGAAAAATGTCAACAAACCCTAGTCTATCACGGTCGTGCTTCGCCCTAGCACGGTCGCGCCAGGTGCTTAGGCACGGTCGCGCCTGCGTATCAGTCGAAACGTAAATGTGATTTCAAAACGCTCAATCATTCAAAATTCAAAACCGATTACGTTTCTTCTTCCATTAACGTGAGTTATACCATTCTCAATTATTCAACGCCTCAGTTTCATACAATCAATCTCGAATTCTCTCTCAAACAATTCAAGCAAAACTCGAATCCTATTCTGAGACGCAAATTCCCCCGATCAAGAAAGGATTACGCATCTCCCGGATCTCTCCAAGACTCTGGACTCTCTGGCCTAGCCGGAATTGCAGCCGAAGTCGCCGGAAGCCGTTTTTCTCCGTCGCTGGAACTCCCTTCTACCGATCGTTACCAATTCCTTCCTGTTTTAGGTAAGTATACTCTCCATCTCATTCGTTTCAGTATCATCATCAAAAGCCCCCTATTAATCTGGGCTTTCATTTCAGAAATCGTTCGAATCAGAATTATTATTTTAAATAAAAACGATTTAATCGATTCCACTCTTAATCGCGATGTTCATGCAATTAAACTATATGAAAAGACTCGTAATAACCCATTAATCAAAAGCCCTAACAATTCAATCGTTATAAATACAAGAAATTGTCAATTCGTGTCTGACTTGGAATAGACACGGTCGCGCTAATCATCTAGCGCGGCCGTGTCTCATGTAGCGCGGTCGTGCCGACTAACAGCGCGGTCGTGCCCTCCTGTCCAGACCTTGTCATGCCCTCTGGGCTAGTCTCTGTTGTGTCTAAAGATCATAGACACGATCGTGCCTGGTCAAGGCACCGTCGTGCCTGTTGTCTGGTCTAGATTGTGCTCCTGTTGATCAACCCGGTCGCGCCCCGACTAGCGCGGTCGCGCCCGTGGCTTGAGCACGATCGTGCCCTTCCGAGGCATGAGAACTTCTACAGAGAACTTCTACAGAGAAGTTCCCATGTAAGACAGAAGCTAAAAGATCAATTTACAAAAGCCCATCAGCATGAGAACTTCTACAGAGAAGCCCTCCATCAACAAGGTAAAGAAGGATAAGCATGTAAGACTGTTCATAGCACAAGGTTGACTAAATTGAAATATATTAAAGCCAAATTTCCATTTCACATAATCCAAGTACAAACCAAAATCCAAACAAAGAACAGTAAACAATTCATAAACTTCTTGATTTAATATTACTAAGTCCAAATCCAATGTTGAGCACGTCTTGAATCATTCTCACATATTAGGGCCTGAAACATGAATAAAATAAAGTCAACTAAAAAGTTGGTGAGTATAACACAGTTGTATATAGATAGCATATAGTTGAAAACAAATCCTTTACAAGACATGAAAAATAAGGCATTTATGGGGAGCTGCTATTGTGTAATCAAGTATAATCAAACCTTAGTAACTAGTATGCAAATTGTGTTGTCGGTATCAATCACCTCCACTTGGGTGGGTTTGTCAGACTCAATAGATCTATCATTGAAAACCGTCGGCTTGTATAGTTAATGATTGCACATAGTTTTCACAAAGACTAGCACAACTAGCACTCGGGCACAAAGCTCAAATTTTGCACACATGTATGTATGTAGGATATTGCACTTGTGTTGTTTGTATAAATGTAGTTGTGAAATGTGTAATGTGTATAAAGTTCATGTTCCACCCCAAAAGTGTAAAAGAGTAAAAAGGGTTGTGAATACTCACTTGATATGAAGATGAAGCTAACAAGGAAATATAGATAGCAAATATGATCCTTGGAATGCACAATTTAACCTATCGAGTAATGTGTATGGTATCAAATAGATGTACAAAGTTTAAGTTTAAAAATGGACGTTTGAATTTGTGTATAAAACTATTGATTTGTATAAAATATATAGAGTTTGAAGTAAAATATGTTTGAAATAATTTGATTAGGTTTGAATTGAATAAATAAATATATAATTATAGTTTATGAAATAATATTAATTGTAATTAAGTATAAATAAATAAATGATTTTGATTTAAAATGTAAATTAAATAACTAATCATTATTCATAAATTTTGTAACTTAATTATTTAAAACCTCATTTTAAATAAATATAAATTTAATTTTTATAAACTTTTCAATAAATTATATTTATGCCAAGATTAAACTTTTAATCCATTTTTAAATACAGAACACATATTTTTATAAGATCTGAAACATTTACTGATTAAAATATAAAAATTATAATTCTGATAAAAAATTATGAGGCACGGTCGTGCTCAAGCCACGGGCGCGACCGCGCTAGACGAGGCGCGACCGGGTTGATCAACAGGAGCACAATCTAGACAAGACAACAGGCACGACCGTGCCTTGACCAGGCACGATCGTGTCTATGATCTTTAGACACAACAGAGACTAGCCCAGAGGGCATGACAAAGTTTGGACAGGAGGACACGACCGCGCTGCTAATCGGCACGACCGCGCTAAATGAGGCACGGCCGCGCTAGATGATTAGCGCGACCGTGTCTTTTCCAAATCAGACACGAATTGACAGATTCTTGTATTTATAACGATGGAATTGTTAGGGCGTTTGATTAATGGGTTATTACGAGTCTAATAATATAAATTAATTGTATGGAAATCGTGTTTAAGAGTGGAATCGATTAAATCCTTTTTTTATCAATATGAGAATTCTGGTTCAGGACGATTCTTATGATGGAAGCCCCAATTAACAGAGGGCTTTTGATACAGATATTGAAATGAATAAATTAGAGGATTCAATTAACCTGAATAGAAGCGAATCGATAGATGATGGTCAAGAGGAAGCTCCGGCGTCGACGGCTTGGGTTCCGGCGATCTTTGCTGCAACTCCGGTCAATGCAGATAGTCCAGGAGTTTCAGGGATGACTGAGAATCGAGACTTTACTGCTGGATTTGAGAGGATTCGGTTTGAAATACGAATTCTAGTTCTTGGAAAGCTTGAGAGAGAATTTTCTTTGAGTTTCACGACTTTTGATTAATTGGATGAAAGGAGAATAATTGGCAGTATTATTTTTGAAAGCATAATGTAATTCGGTTACGGATTCGAGCAATCGGGCGATTAAAGTTGCAGTTACGATTCAGCTGTTTCGCAGGCGCGACCGTGCCAAAAATAGGCGCGACCGTGCCTAAGCACCGGGCGCGATCGTTCCAAAGCAGGTCGCGCGACCGTGCCAAAGCACTTGGCGCGACCGTGCTTATACGAAGCACGACCGTGTCTAATTTGGGTTTCTTGACATTTTTCAACTTTAGTCCTTGACTTTTCAGATTTGATAAGTTTGTATAAAATAGTTTCTTGTATAGCGTTTAAATGTATATAACCGAGTAATACTTGCGAATTTGTATAGAATTATTGTATTAAATTTATGGCGAGAAAATAATGAGACATTGCACGAGTATAGAACTTGAAATTGCATTACATTGAATTGAAATAGGAATACTAAAATCAGAAATGTTACAGTCTCCCCATGTTGAGAGAATTTCGTCCCGAAATTTAGCTAGAGGAAACCACATTATTAGTAAAAAGATGAGGGTACTTGAGCTTCATTTGGTCTTCTCGTTCCCAAGTGAACTCAGGACCACGCTTAGATTCCCAACGAACTTTAACGATAGGAATGCGACTTCGCTTGAGCTGCTTGACTTCACGATCCATAATTTCTACCGATTTCTCAACGAAGTGCATCGTTTCATCAATGCGCACGTCGTCGAGCGGTATATGGAGATTTTCATCGGCGAGACACTTCTTTAGATTAGATATATGAAATGTAGGATGCACATTGCCAAGAGATGGAGGTAACTCGAGCTTGTAAGCCACTTTCCCAATCCTTTCAAGGATCTTGAATGGACCAACATAACGAGGTGCTAACTTGCCTTTCTTTCCAAAACGGATCACACCCTTCCATGGAGATACCTTAAGAAGAACAAGATCACCGACTTGGAATTCCAAGGGTTTTCGACGTTTGTCGGCATAACTCTTTTGCCGACTCCTCGCTACTCGAATATTGTCACGGATTTGAATAATCTTGTCGGAAGTTTCTTGAATTAACTCAGGACCGGTGATTTGTGCTTCACCAATCTCGTTCCAACAGATCGGAGAACGACACTTGCGACCATAGAGAGCTTCGAATGGAGCCATGTTGATACTTGTGTGGTAGCTATTGTTGTAAGAAAACTCAATAAGGGATAAATGTGAATCCCAATTGCCACCAAAATCGATTACACAAGCTCTAAGCATGTCTTCAAGAGTTTGGATTGTTCGCTCGGTTTGACCATCAGTTTGCGGATGGTAAGCCGTGCTCAAATCCAATCGAGTACCAATAGCCTTTTGGAGAGATTGCCAAAATCGAGAAGTGAACCGAGCGTCTCTATCGGATATTATGTTCAAGGGAACACCATGACGGCTCACGATTTCATCAATGTAAATTCGGGCTAATTTCTCCACTTTGAAGTCTTCACGAATAGGCAAGAAGTGGGCAGATTTGGTGAGTCGATCAATGATCACCCAAATACTATCATAACCACTCGAGGTGCGAGGGAGCTTGGTAATGAAATCCATAGCTAAATTCTCCCATTTCTACACGGGAATTTCTGGTTGTTCGAGTAAACCAGAAGGACGTTGATGTTCGGCTTTGACTTTGGAGCAAGTTAAGCATTTGGCCACATAAAGAGCAATGTCTTTCTTCATACCGGGCCACCAATAAAGTTGGCGAAGATCTTGGTACATTTTATCCGCACCAGGATGAATAGAATAACGAGTCTTATGAGCCTCGTTCATGAGAATTGCACGGAGATCATCGCGATCGGGAATCCAAATACGGTTCAAGTAATATAGTAAGCCATTGGGTTTTGATTCAAGAAGAAGTTCAACACCACACGACATTTCCTCATACATGTTACCCTCGGTTACCGATACGTGTTGAGCTTCTAAAATACGGGTTTGAATATTGGATTGAATACGGGCACAATGAAGCATAACATGGTCCTTTCGACTCAAGGCATCGGCTACAACATTCGCTTTGCTGGGATGGTAACGAATCTCGCAGTCGTAGTCGTTAAGGAGTTCGACCCAACGTTGTTGCCTCATATTGAGCTCTTTTTGGTTGAAGATATGTTGAAGACTTTTATGGTCGGTGAATACCACACATTTCGTGCCATATAGGTAATGTCTCCAAATCTTTAACGCGAATACGACCGCACCCAACTCGAGATCGTGCGTCGTATAATTCTTTTCATGAATTTTGAGTTGCCTTGATGCATAAGCGATTACTTTTCCTCGTTGCATGAGGACACAACCAAGACCTTGGTTAGACGCATCACAATAGACAACTAAATCATCATTTCCATCGGGGAGAGTCAAAATGGGAGCATTGCACAACTTATGCTTAAGAGTTTGGAAAGCTTCTTCTTGTTTCGGTCCCCACTCATAAGTTTTACCCTTATGGGTCAAAGCGGTAAGAGGGACAGCAATCTTTGAGAAGTTTGAGATGAAACGACGATAATAACCCGCAAGACCAAGAAATGAACGAACTTCGGTAGGAGTCTTCGGGGCATTCCAATTCTTAACCGTTTCAATCTTAGCAGGATCAACATGAATACCCTTGTCGTTGACGATGTGACCAAGAAATTGAACTTCTTTTAACCAAAATTCACATTTGGAGAACTTGGCATATAGTTGTTCTTTCTTTAAAAGGTCCAAAACCAATCTAAGGTGTTCTTCATGGTCGGCTTTAGTCTTGGAATAGACTAAGATATCGTCAATGAAAACGATCACGAATTTATCAAGGTACGGTTTGCACACACGGTTCATGAGATCCATGAAAACTGCGGGTGCATTGGTTAACCCGAAAGGCATAACCATGAACTCGTAATGACCATACCTTGTTCGAAAAGCAGTCTTAGGAATGTCATCTTCTTGAACACGGAGCTGATGATAACCGGATCGAAGATCAATCTTCGAGAAGCAAGTAGAACCTTGAAGTTGATCAAAGAGATCATCGATTCTAGGCAAAGGATAACGATTCTTGATAGTAAGCTTATTGAGTTCGCGGTAGTCAATACACATGCGAAATGATCCATCCTTCTTCTTAACAAATAAGACGGGTGCACCCCACGGTGAATGACTCGGGCGAATGAAGCCTTTTTCGGAGAGTTCTTGAAGTTGACTTGCGAGCTCTTGCATTTCGGAAGGTGCAAGACGATAAGGAGCTCTAGCAACGGGGTTAGCTCCGGGCATAAGATCAATACGGAATTCTACTTGACGAACAGGAGGAAGACCGGATAAATCTTTAGGAAACACTTCGGGAAAATCCCTAATGATAGGAATGTCTTGAATACTCTTCTCCTTGACGTCCTTTTGAACAATATGAGCTAGGAAGGCGATGTACTTCTTTCGTAAGTACTTTTGAGCGGTAGTACAAGACATCAATTTAAGACCCTTGCAAGGCTTTTCACCAAAAACCCTTAAGGTTTCTCCCGATGGTAGCGGAATTCGTATACACTTTTCAAAGCAAATGACTTCGGCATGATGATTTGATAGCCAATCCATACCTATGATAATATCAAAGCTTCCTAGTGGCATTGGAACAAGGTTGATTGGGAATGCATGATCATTAAGTTCTAAAGAGCAATCATAGATAATAGACTCAATTGTAAGGGAGTCACCATTTGCTATTTCAACGGTGAAGGTTTTCTCTAATTGGGATCGTGTCTTTGCAAGTAAAGGCTCAAAATTTAGTGACACAAAACTTTTATCGGCACCGGTATCGAACAAAATGGAGGCATATTGACTATTAACAAGGAACGTACCATTAACCACGTCGTTGTTGGCTTGAGCTTCGTTGGCGTTTATGTTGAACGCACGCCCATGAGCTCCACCTTGTCTAGCATTTGCAAGTCTTGGACATAGATTACGAAAATGGTTCGGGTCACCACACTCATAGCAAGCACGCCTATTAGCAATGGCGGGAGCACCTTGATTAGCCACTCGCGGGTTGGGTTGGTTCGGTGGATTGACTTGACCCTCAAAAGCTTTGGCCCTACAAATATTGATAGTGTGACCATATATCCCACAATGAGTGCAAAGGCGACATGGGATATTTTGAGGATGATGAAAATTGCAGGTGGCACAAAGAGGATAAATCCCAACATATGGCTTTTTAGCCGGTGCTTGAACTACGGGTGCAGCTTGGTTGACGGGAACAGCAGGAGTAACCACAGCAAAGTTTCTAACTTTCCTCTTTTTGTTATTGCGAGAGGATTCAGTTGTGGCTTCTTTGTTGTGGGCAGGAGGGGTTACGGTTTCAACAAGCTTCTTAGAACCCTTTTTGGTAAGAGTTCCAGCTTTAACATGATTATCAGTTAAGGTAGCAGACAGGCGGATGGCATCCTCCAAAGTAGCAGGATTTCTACCTAAGACAGTATCTTGAATTTGTCTTGGTAGTCCACCAATATACTTTTCGATACAACGGGCTAAAGGAGTGACCATGTGGGGCACAAGAAGACTCAACTCATGGAACCGAGTTGTATATGCTAAGTTTTCCCCACTATCTTGGGCAAGATCCCAAAATTCGGCCTCTAACTTCTTCACTTCATTTCGAGGACAGAATTCCTTGGTCATAAGCCTTTTGACCTCATCCCAAGGTAAAGCCATAGCTACATCAATACCCCTATTCCTTTTCTCCCCATTCCACCATGTAAGTGCCCGCTTTTGGAGGACACTTGTAGCATGACGAACACGGAGGTTGTCGGGACAGTCACTATTGAGAAAGGTATTCTCAATACTTTCAAACCATTGAAGGAGTCCAGTAGCTCCTTCGGTTCCATAGAACTTTAGTGGATTGCACGAGTTGAAGTGCTTGAACGTGCATTGAGATGGATTGTTTCCACCATTTCCACCATTACCACCATTATTACCACTATTGCTTCCATTTCCACCATTGCCATTTGTGGCACCATTGGCTTGGGTGAGTTATGTCACCAATTGGGTAAGAATAGCAGCAATGTCGGAGTTGGCGTTGGCGGCGGGAGCACGACGAGGAGGCATTCTACAGATTTTCACAAGACAAGAAAGATTGTAAGAACTTATGAGAATTGCTAGGATTTAATAGAATGAGAAAACCAAATAAAAGATAGATATTCATAGTTTGGATTGTACTCAAAAGTGGTAAAATCACTTGAATACTAAGGCACATTAAGGTTAATTTAAACTTATATAATTTTCAAGGAGACATGCTTTAGCCTATAGGTAAACACTCATCTCGGGAATTCCCAGGAAAGCATACGGGTCCCTCGGTTGATTAGGATTTATGCGAAATGCTTTCCTAGACAGAAAACCCAAAATACAGGTGTCACCCTTCCAGATTGCACGTGTCCTCAAATAATTTAACAAGTTTAAAAACCTTAACGAAGAAATAAAAATTTTTAAAGATTTTTTTTTTTTTTTGATTTTTTTTTTTTTTTTTTTTTGATTTTTGCTTAAAGAATTTTCCACATGCTTAGAAAGAATAAAGATAGAAGAGAAGGTAGAAATATCATGGGATTTTAGGATATAGGAAGTGTATTATTTAAGAAGATCCTAATAAGTCATGAATTTCATCAAGTAAGGCATCAAATAAATAATAATTTATCATGGTAAGCATGTAGCACATAGCATGTAACACATAGCACAAAATCATGAAATATAGCATAAATGGGTGTCCTAAAGTTATAGTCTAGGTCAAGATGTCTAATAACCTAAATCCCTATAACCAAGGCTCTGATACCAATCTGTCACACCCCGACCGATGGCGGAATCAGCGGGGCGGGACATGTAAGACTGTTCATAGCACAAGGTTGACTAAATTGAAATATATTAAAGCCAAATTTCCATTTCACATAATCCAAGTACAAACCAAAATCCAAACAAAGAACAGTAAACAATTCATAAACTTCTTGATTTAATATTAGTAAGTCCAAATCCTATGTTGAGCACGTCTTGAATCATTCTCACATATTAGGGCCTGAAACATGAATAAAATAAAGTCAACTAAAAAGTTGGTGAGTATAACACAGTTGTATATAGATAGCATATAGTTGAAAACAAATCCTTTACAAGACATGAAAAATAAGGCATTTATGGGGAGCTGCTATTGTGTAATCAAGTACAATCAAACCTTAGTAACTAGTATGCAAATTGTGTTGTCGGTATCAATCACCTCCACTTGGGTGGGTTTGTCAGACTCAATAGATCTATCATTGAAAACCGTCGGCTTGTATAGTTAATGATTGCACATAGTTTTCACAAAGACTAGCACAACTAGCACTCGGGCACAAAGCTCAAATTTTGCACACATGTATGTATGTAGGATATTGCACTTGTGTTGTTTGTATAAATGTAGTTGTGAAATGTGTAATGTGTATAAAGTTCATGTTCCACCCCAAAAGTGTAAAAGAGTAAAAGGGGTTGTGAATACTCACTTGATATGAAGATGAAGCTAACAAGGAAATATAGATAGCAAATATGATCCTTGGAATGCACAATTTAACCTATCGAGTAATGTGTATGGTATCAAATAGATGTACAAAGTTTAAGTTTAAAAATGGACGTTTGAATTTGTGTATAAAACTATTGATTTGTATAAAATATATAGAGTTTGAAGTAAAATATGTTTGAAATAATTTGATTAGGTTTGAATTGAATAAATAAATATATAATTATAGTTTATGAAATAATATTAATTGTAATTAAGTATAAATAAATAAATGATTTTGATTTAAAATGTAAATTAAATAACTAATCATTATTCATAAATTTTGTAACTTAATTATTTAAAACCTCATTTTAAATAAATATAAATTTAATTTTTATAAACTTTTCAATAAATTATATTTATGCCAAGATTAAACTTTTAATCCATTTTTAAATATAGAACACATATTTTTATAAGATCTGAAACATTTACTGATTAAAATATAAAAATTATAATTCTGATAAAAAATTCTGAGTCTAGCACGACCGTGCCTCGGAAGGGCACGATCGTGCTCAAGCCACGGGCGCGACCGCGCTAGACGAGGCGCGACCGGGTTGATCAACAGGAGCACAATCTAGACAAGACAACAGGCACGACCGTGCCTTGACCAGGCACGATCGTGTCTATGATCTTTAGACACAACAGAGACTAGCCCAGAGGGCATGACAAAGTCTGGACAGGAGGACACGACCGCGCTGCTAATCGGCACGACCGCGCTAAATGAGGCACGGCCGCGCTAGATGATTAGCGCGACCGTGTCTTTTCCAAATCAGACACGAATTGACAGATTCTTGTATTTATAACGATGGAATTGTTAGGGCGTTTGATTAATGGGTTATTACGAGTCTAATAATATAAATTAATTGTATGGAAATCGTGTTTAAGAGTAGAATCGATTAAATCCTTTTTTTATCAATATGAGAATTCTGGTTCAGGACGATTCTTATGATGGAAGCCCCAATTAACAGAGGGCTTTTGATACAGATATTGAAATGAATAAATTAGAGGATTCAATTAACCTGAATAGAAGCGAATCGATAGATGATGGTCAAGAGGAAGCTCCGGCGTCGACGGCTTGGGTTCCGGCGATCTTTGCTGCAACTCCGGTCAATGCAGATAGTCCAGGAGTTTCAGGGATGACTGAGAATCGAGACTTTACTGCTGGATTTGAGAGGATTCGGTTTGAAATACGAATTCTAGTTCTTGGAAAGCTTGAGAGAGAATTTTCTTTGAGTTTCACGACTTTTGATTAATTGGATGAAAGGAGAATAATTGGCAGTATTATTTTTGAAAGCATAACGTAATTCGGTTACGGATTCGAGCAATCGGGCGATTAAAGTTGCAGTTACGATTCAGCTGTTTCGCAGGCGCGACCGTGCCAAAAATAGGCGCGACCGTGCCTAAGCACCGGGCGCGATCGTTCCAAAGCAGGTCGCGCGACCGTGCCAAAGCACTTGGCGCGACCGTGCTTATACGAAGCACGACCGTGTCTAATTTGGGTTTCTTGACATTTTTCAACTTTAGTCCTTGACTTTTCAGATTTGATAAGTTTGTATAAAATAGTTTCTTGTATAGCGTTTAAATGTATATAACCGAGTAATACTTGCGAATTTGTATAGAATTATTGTATTAAATTTACGGCGAGAAAATAATGAGACATTGCACGAGTATAAAACTTGAAATTGCATTACATTGAATTGAAATAGGAATACTAAAATCAGAAATGTTACAACTCTGGTGTTGGAGTTGTTACTTGGAATGGGTCTTCCGGTTCTAGAGTAGAACCTTTTTGCTCTTATGGAGAGCATGGCATACGAGTGTTGTATGTCCATTTCTTCTAAGTCATCTGGATGAAAGCATTCCAGATCCTCCTTGATAAAGGACATGTTGCTTGAGTTTTTAGAAACAAAAGCAGCAGAGGTTGAGGTTTTTGGAGGAGCTTCTAGGAGAAATGGTGATGTGTTTGTTTGAGATGTTGGAGTTTGGGGATGAGTGATGATGGGAGGATAATAGTTGCTTGAACTAGGACCTAAGTGGTCAGAGTGGAGGGCAGAAGAGGTGGTGGTGGATGTTGAGGTTGTTTGGTAGCTTGAGCTTCTTTCTTTTGCCTGAATCATCTCTAGCTCATATGTTTTTAGCATTTTGTTTTGATTTGTGATAATGAGAGACTTTAACAAAGAGATAGTTTAGAATAGAACCAGAGAATGATTAAACAAGTGTGAGTTTGTTTAATCTGTGAGCCAAAGCTCTGATACCACTTGTAGTATCGGTAAATACAAGATGGTTTTATTCTAGTTGAGATTAGCGGAAACAGTCACAACTTAATCAAAGTAAACAAGTAAACAAGTAAACACAAGAAGTACTGATAAATGCAATTTGTATTAAGCTTCAATGGTTACAAGATTATAGAGAAAACTCTAAGAAAAGCACTAAGATACAATGACTCTAAGTACTACTTATATAGTAACTTAGAATCAAGACAGACCCTTGATTCTAAGGATCAGATCTAACACAAACCGTTGATCTTGTATTGAAGCTATTCTACATATGATGACAATAAACACTATAAAAGTTAACTTTACTCAAACGTCTTCTTAGGCAACATTGCTTGCATGCTTGGAGAAGAGCGTTATAGTTCTTTATTGTCTGCACCAGTGACATTCTTGCTGCGTGGAGTGTGTCAGTGGTGTAGCAGAAAGTTGTCAGTGGTAATGGTTGCTTTATCGAAGCCAGTCAGCTGCAACGTTTGATCTTCAGTGGAAATGACTATCAGCTGCAAAGTTGGAGATCAGCAGGAAGATGCAACCATCCAAAGCTGCTGATGATTTTCCTACCAGCAGCATCAAGTGTTGATGCTGCTGAGAAGCCTATCCGCAGCAACTCTGGTCTTCAGTAGATAAGGCTATCCGCAGTAGATTTGTTCTTCAGCAGAAGAACAAGTATCCGCTGCAGATAAGCTTATCCGCGGCAATTTGTCGGTCAGCAGCAAACTCTGAGGTAAGCAGCATTTGTACTTAGAAAGTTTTATAGCCATCAGTCTTCATTTCTACAAATTAATTTAGGTTGTTTATTTTGAGAAAGACGAACGACCCAAGACCACTATGGCTTAGGTCTCTAAGTCTAATTAATTTCTTGTGACTCGTGCAGGGACATCCGAAGGGTACTATCTCTAATCATTGGTATGTAGATAGTGGATGCTCCCGGCACATGACAGGTAACATGGCCCTGCTTCAAGATGTAAAACCATTCAGAGGCGGCTAAAGCATAACCTGTTGAGTGTTTCTCAGATGTGTGACAAGGAGTACTCCGTTATGTTTGTCAAGACATAATGCATGATTCTCAAACCTGGTTTTGAAGTTCCTGAAGACTGGATTCTGATGCGAGCACCAAGGACAAACGATACTTATCAGATTGATATGAGCGTGGCATCAACCACCTCATCTGTTGCTACTTGTTTGCTTACCAAAGCTATAGAGCTTGACACTATCTTGTGGCATAGGAAACTCAGACACATTTCTTATCGCAAAATGAATCATCTTGTCTGAAACGGTTTGGTAACCGGTGCTCCTAAGCTGAGATTTACCGTTCCAGATGACTGTATGCCTTGTAAAAAGGGCAAACAGCAACGGAAGTCTCACAATCCCAAGCTCCAAAACTCCATCGATACCCCTTTGGAGCTATTACATATGGATCTGTTTAGCCCCGTAAGTATCAGGAGTATTGGAGGTAAGTCATGCTATCTAGTTGTAACTGATGATTTCTCACATTTTTCTTGGGTGCATTTTTTAGGTACAAAGGACGAGACTGCTGAAATTCTTCAATACCTGATCCTGAACTTGGAATCTCTTTGCAAGTTGAAGGTTAGAAGAATAAGGAGTGATAACGGAACTGAATTCATGAATAATTTGATGGAAGTTTTCTGTCTCAAGAAAGGGATCTGTCACGAATTTAGTGCCCCATACACACCTCAGCAGAATGGAGTTGTAGAACGGAAGAACATAACCTTGATTGAGACTGCAAGGATAATGCTGTCAGATGCAAAGCTTCCCGTCACTTTCTGGGCAGAAGCAGTAAATATAGTTTGTCACGTTTTGAACAGAGTTCTGGTTGTGAAGAGGCACAACAAGACTTGTTATGAGTTGATCAACAATCGACCTCCCAATCTTAACTACCTAGTTCCTTTTGGTAGTCCCTGTTCCTTATTGCTATAATACAAAGACCGTAAGTCTAAGTTTCATGCAAAAGCGGTGGAAGGCATCTTCTTAGGATATGTTGCCAACTCGCCTTGCAAGAGAGTGTACAATATAGGAACTCGTACTGTCGAGGAATGGTTCGAAGTGGATTGCAGTAAACACAACATTTCACCAGGACCAACTACTCCAGATTGGTGTTTTGATTATGATGCGCTATTCAAGTCTTTCAACCTTCTTGATTTGTCTGCCGATGATGCCACAAATGTGTATGAATTCTTTGGAGGCGGTGATGACTCCAGTTTCTCAACCCGTGCAACTATACTGATTGTAACTCTCGATTCCAATGCTGCATCTGCATCTGGAACTCACGAAAATGATAACATAGAAGTTGTTCATGTTGACGGAAGTGACGCTCAAGCTCATCCTAACACTCGTGTAGGAAATGAAGCTCTGGCTGATCCAATTAACATTGAATCTTCTTCTTCTGGAACACAGGATATGGGGGAGTTGAGCACGAATCTCGGTTCAGAAATTCAGGAACCAGATATACCAAATACGAAAGTGCATAAGAATCATCCAATTGACAACATTATTGGTGATCCTCATGCCGGTGTTCAGACTCGTCATAGAACCATTGCTGAGAACACTAGCTTGTACTCTGAGATACTTGACACTTGTGTCATGGAAACATGTTTGCATGTTGCTTTCGTGTCCCAGTTAGAGCCGAAGAATGTGAAGGAGGATCTCGCTGACAACTGCTGGATTGAGGCGATGCAAGATGAATTGTCTCCATTCCAAAAGTTGCATGTGTGGGATTTGGTTGACTTTCCAAGAGGCTTACAACCAATTGGAACCAGATGGGTGTTCAAGTGCAAGACGGATGATCGTCATGTCGTAGTGAAGAATAAAGCAAGGTTGGTTGTACAAGGATTTTATCAACAAGAGGGCCTGGATTACACTGAAGTATATGCCCCAGTTGCTAGACTTGAGGCAATTTGACTGTTTCTGGCTTATGCCTCCTATGTCAGCTTCAAGGTCTATCAAACTGATGTGAAGAGTGCTTTCCTGTATGGAAAAGTTCATGAAGAGGTCTATGTCACTCAATCTCCTGGCTTTGAAGATCCGCATAATATCAATAAAGTGTATAATCTCGACAAAGCACTTTATGGTCTTCATCAGGCACCCCGGGCATGGTATGAGACGTTATCAAAACAACTACTGTCAAATGGTTTCAGCCGTGGACAGATTGACTCGACCCTCTTCATTTGGAAAACAGGAGGTGATATTCTTCTTGTAGAAGTGTATGTCGACGAAATTATTTTTGGGTCTACAAATGAAGACATGTGTAGGGAATTCGAACATGTGATGAAGTCCAAGTTTGAGATGAGTAACATGGGTGAATTATCGTTCTTCCTGGGTCTGCAAGTCAGTCAAAGAGAGGATGGCATCTATCTACATCAAACTAAGTATCTGCTAACATCTTGTCAAAATACAAGATGAATGATAGCAGTACTTATGGCACACCTATCCCTGTCAATCATGGTCTGCATCCAGACAAAGATGGAAAGGATGTGGATTGTAAATTGTATCGTGGGATGATCGGTTCTCTCATGTATCTCACAACTTCAAGGCCCGACATAATGTTTGCTGTATGCTTGTGCTCAAGGTTTCAGTCACAACCAAAGGAGTATCATATGATAGCTGCCAAGAGGATATTCAGATACTTGAAGGGGAAACCATGTTTGGGTCTTTGGTAATCAAAGCAGCAATCATTTGACCTCAAAGCCTATACTGATTCAGACTATGCGGTTGTAACCTTGACAGAAAGTCAACTTCAGGTGGATGTCAATTCTTAGGAGACAGGCTGGTTTCCTGGCAGTGTAAGAAGCAGTCAACGGTTTCTATCTCAACATGTGAAGCAGAGTACATTGCTGCAGCGAGCGGTTATTCTCAGATATTATGGATTCAACAGCAATTGAGAGACTACGGCTTAAACTTCACTGGAACTCCACTGTTCATTGACAACAATGCCACCATGTCCATCACAAACAACCCGGTGAAACATTCCAAAACTAAACATATTGAAATTCGCCACCATTTTATCCGTGATTGTGCTGAAAAGCATCTCATTGAACTTGTAAAGGCGTTTGATCGAACGCGTTTTGAACATCTTGTCACCATGATAGGAATGTTCAATCTAGAGTGAAAACTTGTTTTTCTTAAATCAATTCATGAATGTTAAATTTTATTTCTTTTAAGTTTTCTGTATAGTTCTTTTAGTTTTCAAATATTTTACAAAATTCCAAACAAAATAGAAAATGGAGAAAATTTCAAAGTTATTTGAGTAAAGAGGACATGATAGTACATCAGAAATGATCTAAACGTCATAGACTGCTCATATGGGAAATGATTGCGTCATGCTTACTTGATTATTTAAATTTTTGTGTTCTTAATCTACTTATTTACAAGTAATTTGAATTGTCAGTAGGCTGTAAGCATCTTTGAATCATTAGTAGTGTGGAAATTAAATCAATACTACAACTGTGATTTAAACCCATGTTTGCTAGTGTGTGCGTAAAATAATACAAAAGATCACTATCGGATACAAGATGTTAGATTTTGGCAATTATTTTCTTCTGAGACCAATTTCGGGATAGGTCGTTAACACAATTAATGCGGTTCATCTCACTGCCCATACTCACAAGTATGCAATGAGAGATTGAATCAAGACATGCCTTTACATCAACCGTTGAGCGTGTATTTACCCTTGAATCACTCCTGATTCATTGAATTCAAATACAGATAAAAGTTGGATTCCCTTACCTAAATACTCAAAATCCATACTGAAAATATATTTTTGGCTTCACTGAAGAAAACACATGAAACCAAGACAAATGAATCACTCGATTCTGAATCTTATGATTCTTGATAATCCTTATGGATTCTGTTTGATTTTTCCTGTGCTAATTGATGTAGCCTCATTCTGAAAATTTAGAAAATCATTGGGAAAATCTTAGATGCCTTGAGATAGTGCAATTTACGTTACTGTAGCGTAACAGTGGGGTACACGTTGTATATCTTAAAATTCATACCTTAACACACAAGAACGTGATACAAAGATGCTTATAGCTTCAAATCTTATAATATTGTCAACTTGAATTACTTGTTTATGTGCTTATTATGTATGAATAAATAGTAATCCATGACATGATCCCATATTCTTTGATGTTTATCTTGTATCGTTTTCGCTATAGTTTGGACTGATATGATCCTCTGCTCGTGTCTTTGAACAAAAATAGTGTGTGTGTATATACTTGTATATCTCTATATAGAAAAGATCAAAAAGATTTTAAGCGTGTGTATAGTTCAATTACAATCAGAAAAGCCAAAAATATGTGTTTAACCTTCATGAATTGACTTTGAATCCTCTTGATTGAATATTTTTATCCTGTTCGTTTTTTTTACTTGACTTCTTCATAATTTGAGTGGAAAAAAACTGGATACACATGAGTCTCTGCGTACTTATTAAGTGCGCAAGGGTACTTAACAAGTACGCAAGACTTAAGTCATGCGTACTTAGTAAGTATAACAAGTACGCACGACTAATATTGTGTGGGTATATATACAACACTTAGACTTTTTTCTTGAGTTTTATCTCATTCAAAACTTTGTCACTGTTGTATACCCCTGATCTTTTTCACTCAAAATTCCGTGTGTTCCTAAATGGTTTTTCGTCCCGATCTTAGTTTCATCATCATTTAACTTACATTTGGTGAGAATCTTGGAGCATTTCATCTGTTAAATCTAGATTTTTAGACCGATTTGTGATCTTGAAGAACTAGGTTTTGGACTTTGATTTTTGACAAATTTTGGTTGTTTTTAACTAACATTATGACCTAAAACTTGTTTAAAATCACTAATCGAAGCTCAATCATCACATAATCATCCTTAACTTTCTTTGATTTTGGTTTTGACCCTTGGTTTGACCGTGGGTTACGTGGGTCGACTCTTAGGTCAAAATGATCAGTTTTTAGTGCATGTTTGATGTTGGTTTTGTTTCCATTGGTTGTAAACATGGTTTTTGACCTAGTGGGAACCAACATTTCCATCAAAATCCACAAGTTACTGATTTTGGGTTTTCAAAAATTTGTATAAGTGTTAAGTCGTGCGTACTTAACAAGTACGCAAGACATAAGTCATGCGTACTTGCTAAGTTCACAACACCTAAACCCTGAGTACATGACAAGTACGTAGGAAGGGAATTTCTGAAATTTTTCTATGTTTGGTTTTTCAGTTCTTTGTGAATGTACTATACTTGATCATGTGTATTCAGTTCCAATGATGCTTCTTGTTCTTATTGTGTTTATTGTTTGTTTTTGCAGTGATGGCTCTTGCATTTACCAACGAATTCAATCTGCTGGCTCTAACACAACCCAAGTGGAAGGGTGCTGCACTTTAATATCGAGAGATAGTCGATTTCCTGAACCGCTCGAAGATCAGCTATGCCATCTCTGTTGATCCTATTGTCTCAAGACCATATCTGGAGCAATTATGGGAAATTACTGATCACGACTGTACAGTAACCCCAAACGTCATTAGGGCTACTGTAGCAGGTCATGATATTGCTATTTCTGAGGACGCCATCAGGCGAGTACTACAGTTTAGGGACTTATCAACTGATCCGGTGAGTTACCCTGACTACTTCGTTGATGGATGCTGGAGACAAAGGATGGGGTATGTTGGTACCATGGACTACTCCTCGTATAAGAAGATGTGGGTACATGATCAGTGGCGTTACTTCGCGCACGTCATGATCATGTGCTTGTTTGATAGAAAGACGGGAAAGGATGCCATGGGGCATGACTTGGCAACTGCAATGGTTGGCCTCTCTCTTAACAATGGTCAAAACATTTCAAAGTACATCTACAAGTCTATCACCGATTAGATCAATGCTGCTGGGAGGTTTAGATTTCTATTATACCCACGGTTCGTGCAGCTGTTGATTAATGATGCTGTACCCAATCTACCTCAGATTGGAGAGAGACTACAAGTCAAATAGGTGGACAAGAGAGTGCACAATTTCTAAAGCCAGACAGTGTAGAACCTACCCCTGAGCACACTCCTCTCTTTGGCCACCTAATTAATGAAGCATATGTGGCCCATGCTGACTTCAGATGGTATAGTGCAGAGTCTGAGCCTGAACGCAGTGAAAATAGTGATGAACAACAGGAAGAAGAGGAAGATGAATCTGAAGATGACATGTCTGCTGATGAAAGAGACGAAGAACAGGGAGTTGGAGGTGCTGAAGATTCTGACTCATAAACGACCGAGTTAGATTCCTCTGATTCTGATGATGCACCATCCCAGGCACACCCAAGAAGATTGACGAAGGTGACCCTTCCCGAGTCATCTTCCAAGAGAAAGAGACAAGCGACTAGCAGTGCATGCGAGCCTGATTCTGATTTGGACGCTGCTATACAGAGACGCAGAAGAGAAAGTATAAACAAGCAACGGGGGGGATAGGCCACACGAAGCTATCCTTAATGAGGTAGAAGTCAGTGCTCAGAGAAAAGCATGTTTAACGGCTATGAGTACTGATTCCACTACTACCTCACCTTCACAACAGCTTTATAGGCGACAGCGGAGGAGGCCACTTGTAACACCTGATGTTGCTACCACTGCTATCACAGAGGAGGTTTCTGTGATAGTGTCCCTCCCTGTGCAATCTGTTTAAATGGCGGTGACAACTCCTATTCCAACTGAGTCTATCACCATCACCCCTACCACCATCCAAACACCCTCCATCCCTACCTCAATCCCTACAACCACCCCCCACCACATCAGTGAACCTTATCTTGACTTTGACTTAAATCAAGGGTTCGATTTTAGAGAATTCTTTTCCTTCCCGACTAATCAAGCTGAAGCATCATCTTCCAGGGGACCTGATCCTCGTGATACCCGGATCACTACCCTAGAGACTCAGGTCGCTAGTCTTCTTGAAACGCTACGGAAATCGAGAGAAGAATATGACAAACAACAGGGGCATATTAACTCTCTGATTGATGAGGTAGCCGCACTAAAGAAACAGCGGGCGGCTGATGACAAGCAGCGTTTAGAGCATGACACTATGGTGAAACTGGTATGTGATATGGCCAAGACGCTTGCTACTCAGGGGGAGAGATTGAAGGAATTATTGGAGAAGCAACCACCTAAGCCTAGCAGTGAAGAGGCTTGTCACTTAGTTGATCTAACTAAGGGTGATGATCAGTACAAGGATCCTGAAGCCGAACCGAGTGGAAGTGAGCAGCAATCGTCGACTTTGGCGATTGGTCCCATTTCTGCCTTGCCTATGGCTAAGGGGGAGTCCACTTAGAGTGAAGGTGGAGGTGATGCTTCAAGTGGTAGTAAAGGAAAGTCGGTGGCTGACGTTTTGAAAGATCTATCTGACGATGTGTCGGATGATGTGATCCTATTCTTGGAGCCAGACTATTCCAAAGAAGCACAGATCGAAGCTCTCTGTAATCCGGAAGAGGGAGAGATCGACTCTGGTGACGACTGGGATGAGGAGGCTGATGATGTTGTAATCGAAGTTCCCAAAGGCGACGGGGAAGGAGAGTATGAGTTTGAAGATGGAGAGATTTTTGAAGTTCCATCTTTTGAAACTCATCTTGACACAGGTTCAGTCGAGCCTGCTAGTATTGTTGAGGCGTCGACTGAAGCCTCCCCTGCCGACCCTACACCTGTGGATCTAGAGGCACAGAAAGACAAACATATGCCTGCAAGTTCATCGAAGGATCCGGCTCATGTCTGGCAAAAGACATCAATCATATACAAACATGGAGCGACAGGGATGATCTTAGTTGTGAAGTTCGAGGAGGATAAGAAGTTGTTTGCAATCAAGCGAGCTGGGAGGGTTCAATACTTGAAACCAACCAGCGAAGCTTTCAACTCCTTGCCAAGATACGACCTCGTGAACTTAGCAAACCGAGAGCTGCTGGGTCACTCAAATCACGCAGTAGCGATGGGTTTGTGGCAGGTTCTACAGCGAGAGGTAAGATCTGGGAAGTTCGAAATGTTTAAGCCTCAAGTGCCTAAGCGAGTCAGGGACAAGAATGTTAGACATCACGTGACTCGTAAAAGCTTAAAGAAACTGGTATACAAGCCAGTGCTGTGTTAAACCAAGATCCCCCTGAGCAAGTTATCTCAGGATATCCTCGGTAACATATGGTACTGGTACGTAGATCCTAAATTGGGCGAGGCAGTGGTGATTGGAAAGGTGTGGTCCGAGCGTGGAATCTTAGTGCCAAGGGAACTAATCACAGTGTTTGATGAAGTCTGCTTCATAAAATTTTCTATGAAAGATCTGGAGGTGCTAGCTGACAAGTACTGCATGTACACGGATGAGTGGACAAAGTTCCATGCTTCTAAATACGACAAGGTGACCAAGTTCTACCTTTATTACAAGAAGAAGATGGAAGCTAAAGCTGGGGAGCAGTGAAGACCGAAGACAATCTAGAGCTGTTGTCAAAGGGGAGTTTGTTGAAGCACGTTTGTGTGACAAACACTCTGGATATTGTCTTAGCTTTTGTACTTGTCTTGTATGTATTAGTCTTTGTATTTTAGTATCTGTACGTATTAGTTATCGAGTTGTAATTACTAATGTATGTACTAGTCGTCTGTTTTTCTCTAAGTGTTTTGCGCACTTAGAATGTGCGCAGGAATTATTTCCTGCGTACTTAGCAAGTACGCAAGAATACTCTGCGTACTTGTTAAGTATGCAGGAAGAATTTGCCCTACGCAATTGTTAAGTGCGCAGAGATAAGGTCTAGTATAAATATGCTAGGTTAACAGAAGATAAGTACGTAGGCATTTTGCACTCATTTTTATTCTCTCTGTAACCTTCAAGTTTATAATAGACGGAGTTTGAAAGTGATTTCGTTGTCGGTTTTCTTTGTGTTACTTGATTCTCTACATAGTCATGGGCATTCCTCACCCGGTCCGACTAGTCACACACCCACACGTAACGATCTGAGACACCCGGGGACCTACATGCATGATAACGTGTAATAAACAAATAGATGTGTGTCTCTCAAGTGTATAATACTCATGTTCTTGTATACATTTTATAGGAACAATACAATGTAACTGAATTCTATGTCATAAATAAAGGTAAATGCTTAGTCAAAGAAATTGATGATTAGGAGTGGAATGTGGTAATAATGGTTGTTGTTATAACACAAATGTATTATTTAAACTTATTTCATTCCATAACTTTATTTATTAATTATCTTTAGAATAATTATATAAATAAACTACTATATAATTAATTAGAATTCTTAATTAGTTCTAATTAATTTTATAAACTACTCTTATTATTAGTTCAATACTATTCATGAACTTCTATTTTCCTACAAAATATTATACAATCCCATATCCAATCTAGAACTCTATGAAACCCTAAATCTTAGAATTTTCTTATTTCCATTAAACGTACATTGAATTTAGAGTACAATTACCCATGTAGGATTATTATGAGAAATCCTCACGAGGCCTATCCATCTTTATCAATTCACACCATTACTAGCTTAATTACATGTGAGTTTCATAGTCCTTTTTACTTTACTATTGTTTACAAATACTAGGGGTGAAACATGTTTAATTACTATACATACACAATTCAATACCTATGTTTTTATGCAAGTATCTATGTGCTTCATGTCTTAAACTACTTGGCGACCATACGAGTGTTCATGCTTAGTACAATAATTAACTTGTGTTGCAAACCTAAGGTTGTACCTTTTATGATCATTTATACGGGAATCCGATTCATTACTTAACATGAACCTTGACGGGTTAGTGTATACATATTCATACTTTTTCATAACACAATATGTTGGATTATGTATACATTTTTCCATTTACATGGCTTGATTGTTGAAACACTCTACTTATCTCTTATTTTATCATAGTTTTATAATACGAAAAACGGTCCCAGTTTATCAAAACCTTGACATAAAATGGCTAAGGTATATTTTTCATTATAATATTGTCTTACATAAGATAATACATTTACATCATATTACATAGGGATCTCTAGTTCCGACTGCTCCGTACTCAGGAAGCTTTATTCCACGTGCTTCTTTCCGACAATTTTTGAAAAATGTTTTTTTAATTAGCTTACGCTAAGTAAGTACACTGCATCGTTCATTTTTTATGAACCCTTTAGGTTCATATTATTGTTCAAGTTTCCCTGGCTCTTGGCGCCCCTGTGACCATCTCCGAACGTACCTCCGGTCACATCATTCGTATATTTTATGGGTGTGCTAACCCCCTCGCAACCATCTTAGGCCGTACCTCCGGTCCGAGTATTGGCAAGGTTCTTATACTCGTTAGTATAGATCCCTTGCATTTGTCAAGAACACTCATTCATTCCTCAGCCCCGTATGCTTGGAATCTTTTACTTATTCAGCCCCGTAGGCCTAGAGTTTCTTTTTCTCCATTCAGCTCCGTAGGCCTGGAGTTTCTTTTTCTCCATTCAGCCCCGTAGGCCTGGAGTTTCCTTTTCTTTTTCATTTGGGACCTTGAGTGTCTTTTGACTCACAACCTCCCAAATGTATCAAGCATTTGTTTTCATTTCATGTATATGCTTGACTTATTTCCCAACTGGTCCTCACCTTAAAACTTCGTAACGATTTCTCCACAATGCATTAAAAGGGTTTATATATAGGAAGTACCAGTGGCGTATCCACCACCCCTTTAACACCTCTTGAGTACTCTGTTATTCCATTTTAGGGTTAAGACTCGTTCCATCATACTCCTTCATGTTTGCACGTATCATCATGCATTCACATATTCATCATGCATTTCACATATTCATATTCATCATGTATTCACATTCATTATGCATGGTATACTTTCATCTTATATTCGTATTTGTCATATATGATAACTGGAGTGATTATCATTCCAGAGTAGTACCTCCAACAGAGATGTTCCCAGGAAAGAGTGACGGGTCTAGGAGAGATTTATACACCACTCTTTCCTTAGACAGAACATTATGTTTGTCAGATAACTACATACTGGTCGAAAGTTGTCCAGTACGTTTACTACATTTCATTATCATTCTTTAGTCTATACCCCTAAACATTCATAATGGTTTCACCACAAAGCATGAAGAGATTTATATATAGGAAGTACCAGTGGCGTATCCTGAGGTTCTTTGCGCAAGGCAATCGGTATATCAGGAAAGGGTGCACCAGGAGGGTCATAAACTGGCATGTCTGGTGGAACAGGAGTAGGATCGGGTGTATCAGGCTTAGGGGTGGAACTGACGACATACGAGGGTCAGGGCCCGGTTGTGAATCAGGCATCTCTGTTGCCTTATCCTTATGTCGCCTGACATATGTGAAAATCAATGGTGGAAGCTTCGTTGGTAGGCCAGATGTAGCAGGAACCGGATTTGTGACGCCCGACAAATTCGCGTTAACCCATTTAACTTAGTTAGAAACCTCAAGGACCAAATCTGTCAAAATCCAAACTCAAATACACTTAAAAACTACAAGGACTAGTTATGTAATTAACCCAAACCCAATTCTGTTGAATTTTGAAGTCAAAATTTAGTGATTTAGTTCTTATTGACTTTGCAAAGTCAAACTACAATGGTTCTTGACTCAAATTCGTAACTATAACCGGATTACGTCCAAATTGTAACTGAAAAACACATTAAACATCATAAACGACCATCATTGGGACATTTAACAGCATCATTGAATCGAAATTAAACTCAATTATGAGTAATCAAGTTGAAACCACCAAGTTCATCTCTACTACTCACCAATTCGTATCAATTAGATCACTCACTCTGAAATTGAACACCTGCGCACCTCTATCGCACATCTCAGAAGAAATCCCACACGCCATTTCGATCAGGAATGAAGGCGGAGTCGTCAGAGGCTAAACTCGTCGAAGTCGGAACCCATTCTAGTCGAACACCACCAATTCGAATCACATTCTGGTAATTATTTACATCATTACTTTCGTTTTAATCTCTAGAACAAAAGCCCTAAACTATTTGGGGCTTATATCATCGAATTGAGGAGATTCTAGGGTTCATACGAAATCGGCTTAATTGAACCCTACCCCCGACGCAGTCTCAATCCAATTAAACCACATGGATAGATTCGCAATGCCTTACTCTGTAAAAGACCCATGGCTTCAACAAGTTTTACTATCAGATTTGATCAAATTGATTTTGTGTTCATATTCTATGGTTTCGAAATTCAAACTGTAAATAAACGATCTTATACTTAATGGTTTTGCAATTAAACTCGCCCTCGGATTCGTTATACCCCGACTAACTAAACCCCTAAGCCCTTGTGTTCGATCATGGCCGAAATCGATGGATTGTGGGTGGATTTGGTTCGGTTCACGATATGGGGAAGAACTCAGGGGAGTTACCTGTTAAGTCAAATTCGATCCGGTTCCTATTGCGATTCCCTAGCGGGCAGAGTTGGTTAAGGCTTTGGACTCTCACGCAGGAGACCCGGGTTCGAGTCCGGTCTCCTGCAATTTTATTTTTGGGGACTTTTTCAATTGTTTCCTCATATGCAATTAAACCCTTTATTATATTAATGATATATTAATGCGTTTTGAACCCGAAAAACACCCGTAGGCTCGGGTATGAATTTATAACTCGTTTTTAATTATTATTTCCCCACATTTAAAGATAATATAATTATTTATATTATTACCTAAGCATACGAGTCTGAATAAAAATAATATATTTATTATTTTATCACATGAATAATCATTATGTTAATTCTCCTAAATTAATATTAATGTGTTATAACATGCGAACATTTATTTTAAATTAATACCTCGTGTCAGGTGACGTTTTATTCATACCACATCTATTTTATTATTAAACTAAAGATTCTTTGATTCCGGTGACTAAATTATCTATTCGTTAATCATTAGTATGTCTTAGGACATCCAATCTTTCCGTGTCGTCGTCACAAAATCCCACGTGTCCCTAACAATTATAAATATAATTCTAGGGTATTCGTAGACCTTCATGGGTAGACCAATTGTGGTTTTGTTGCATCCTCGTGAGGTGCTAACTACCTACGCTTACACAACTCAAGTGAGTTTCACGACCCCTTTTACTGTTTTAAATTGGGGGAGAAAACATGACGTAAACACTTTTGATTATTGTATTTCATATATTATCACTTGTTAAAGACTAAGCGTAACGCTCTATCCTGAAAGTCCTTACACATCGAACCGTTTAATATTTACATAGCGAGGTAATCTTGAGTAGTACTACTGGGTTTGACAAACCCCACCCGCGTTAGTCATGCTAACTCGATTGGAGGTAGAACGGGTGTAGTATTGACCTAAACACGGCAGCATGGTCGATAGACATGGTGGGAGGCATTCAAACACAAACAAACAGTCAGCTTCGGTTTCGAGTACTTTAGTAAACATGAACATAGGTTAGCTAACTATTGATATATATTGAATGTACATAATCTGGCAAACGCTATTAAAAACTGAAACCTATGAACTCACCAACCTAGTGTTGACACTTTTCTAACATGTTTTCTCAGGTCACTAAGGCACAGGTGCACACTAGGGCATGCATTGGAGTCCTATTTTTATTACAAACATTTAAATCAAACTTTGAACTATTTATCTACTTTGATTTGACTTAACTTTGGGCATGTTTGTTTTACGCATTTATTACTTTGTTTATCGGTTCCGCATTAACTCTGAACATTTATGGTTTTGTTTCAAACTCGTACAGAGTCGTTTGATGTAACTAATGACTGAGAACCTGGTTTGTCACCCGCCGAACGGTAAAACTCCGTTAGAGGATTTTGGGGGTGTGACAGGATTGGTGACGACTGAGACCGGAGGTGCAGGTGTAGTTGGAACAGGGGATATAGGAATGGCAGGAACGGTGAAGGAATCGGGTATAACAAGATCAGGATTAGGAAACAGGTCAGGCAATTAGACAGAAGGCTGAGGAAAGTATGGACAGGACTCGTGAAAAGTGACATCAACACTGCCAAAGTATCGACGAAGAGAGGGGCTGTTGCACCGATACCCCTTCTGGACATGGGAGTAACCAAGAAAGACACAACAAATGGCCCGCGGGTCAAGTTTAGTGGTCCTTGGACGATGATCATGAACATATGCTACACACCCAAAAATTCAAGGTGCGAGGGGAAAAGGAGTTCCAATAGGATACAAGACAAAATAAGGGGTTTTACCATTAAGGACAGATGAGGGCATGCGATTAATTAGGTGCGTTGCAGTAAGAACAACATCACCCCAAAATCGATGATGAACATGAGAATGAATCATGAGTGTGCGAGTAACAACCAACAAATGGCGATTCTTGCGTTCAGCAACACCATTCTGCTAAGATGTATATGCGTATTATGTCTCATGAATGATACCATGGGTTTTGAGATATGTAGAGAAATCAGTGGATAAATATTCTTTTGCATTATCAGTACGGAGAGTTTTGATTGATGTATTAAACTGATTTTGGATATACGAATGGAATCCACTATGAGATTTTAGCACAAAAACTCAAGTAGTACGAGAAAAATCATTGATGAAAGTAACAGAGTACTCAAAACCTAGAGGGGTTTTGACAGGGGAAGGGACCCAAACATCAGAATGCACAAGTTCAAACAAATGACAAAGTTTACTTGACGCTTTTGGAGGATAGGGACGTTGGGTATGTTTACCAAGCTGACACGAATCACAATGAAAATTATCTAGAACAGAAAAGTCCGGTCTCATCTTCCTTAGAACTGCTGCAGAGGGATGGCCTAACTGACAGTGAGCATCCGTGATATTGGAATCACATATATTTGCTTTAGGGCGTGACAACGAGGACATACGGTAGAGACCTCCTGATTCAAAACCGGTGCCAATCACCCGTTTCGTTCCTAGTTCCTTAAACACACAATAGGTAGGATAAAACTTTACTTACAGTTATTTTGATTAGTAGTTTGATTAACGGAGCACAAGCTGGTAGGAAATTTACGAACAAATAGGACAGAAGACAGGTTTAGGGTGTTTGAGTTACCAATGGATCCGATGCCTTGAACGGGACATGAGGAACCATCAGCAAGTTGAATAGGTCGGTAAGAAGTATCATTATTTTGGGTAAAAATTATGTAAACAAATTTTGTAACCAAATTTTGTAAGTGAGGTAGTGTGCTTGCCAAATTTGTGATGAATGAAATAAATAAAGCTGTAAATCGACACAAGTGTTTACGAGGAAAACCCTTGATCCTTGAGGATCTCCGGTACAAAACCTCTTGAGCAGACTAAACGTCGGGCTGCGTTCTTAACATTTATAAAATTGATGTAAACGAATACAATGAGAGCGAAATGAGATCGTTTGCTATGTGTTATAGAAGGTTGCAAATGAGTTGTGTGTTTGTCCTATACGATCCTATCGCTTATTAAATAAAAAGGATCCTAACTAATTTGCGAAAATAAAGGCTTGACTCTATCTTCCTTTTGTGACTGTTATTCAACTCATCGTGCGCATTTCCCACGTGGTCCACGTCCTACTGACCGAGTCTTCAGGTAAGTATAACGTTACGAGTGTTTTACCTGCGAATAACAAAGAAAAAAATGGACAAGTAGCCGTTAATAATAATATTCAGGATACCGAAGTTACCATGATCTTGGATTCTGGATTACGCATTATTCAGTATCCTTCTTGAACATCATCCCATAACAATTGTCCCCAAAATTTGACAGCCGTACACGCGAGTTACAGCTGTTAAATTTTCAAATTTTGAATTTTGAAATTTAACCGGCTACATGATAAGACGTGGTGCGAGAAACGAGGCTTCGATGCGTCATCGTTCGAGGTGGTTATCATTATTTCCCCCTATATTTACTTTTCTCTTTTATTTCCGAGTTTATCTTCTACGCTTTCTCTTTGGGATCTCAGGTAAAAACCTCTCTTCTTCCTCTTAACTTTATGATTTTTGCATCAAAAAATGACGAAAAAGAATACTCGATCATCTTCATCTTCCGATGATCTTTATAGTCAACATCTATTAGCTAACCCAGATTCCGAAAAATGCACCTTTACTGACCATGATATCTAGTCCCTTGAATCCGGGGGATTTTTTACAAAAAATACCATCTTCAGAACCTTTAATCCTAAAACGAGGGTGGACTTCACTTCGGAGAATTGGGTTTGTTTTCCGTCTTTCCCCTTTACTCTTGGCTTTTCATACCCCTTTCCTTCTCTTACCACTGAGTTTTTTAGGAAAATTTGTTTAAGTTATGCCCAGACCATGCCCATGATCTGGCGAACTCTTTATACTCTAGAGACCTTGATCCGCCATCATGTTCTTGATTTTTCCGCTTTGGAATTAGTGCATGTCTACAACATAAGAAGCCATGGTTCTTCCCGTTTCTTGTTTCAAATCAGACCTGGTATGACTCACTTGATTTTGAAAACAACTCAGAATGATTCCAACTTAAAAAATAACTTTTTCTTTGTGAGGGGGACTCAATTCCCGGTGGTGATAAGTTGCCGAGCAAATGGATCGTGAAGGGTAGGATTCTGTCTTGTAGGATCCCTATTATTTTGACATCAGGGATACTGATTATTGATTTCCTTTTGTTTTACAGGGCCAAAGTTTTCTGATCTAGCTCCTCCTACTTCTGATACTGCTAAGAAAGTCACTTCCTTTTTTAGTATCGAGCCTATTGAGAGGACCTTTAAATTCAAAATTCCATCATATGAAGTGAGTTTAGAGAGTTCTTCCTACGGTTCTAAAATGTCTGGTAAGAAATACAATACCATACTATTTTGTTAATTAATAATATGAAAAATATTCTGACCTGTTATTTCGAAATAGGTGTGCGGAGATCCAGTTCTAAGTTTGCTTTAAATGACATTGACAGCATGGTTTCAAAGGGTAAGGCCATCAAGAAGGTGCCAAAGCAGGCCGCTACTCTGGCATCCAAACCAGAAGCTTCTAAACTGGAGTCTTCCATCGCTCAGCCTAAGCCATTATCCAACAAGAAGCGGAAAATTACTGATCCTACCGAGCTGGCCATTCGCGAGTGCTCTGATTTTGCTAATGCTCACAAGAAGTTGCACAACCTCAGCCATCTGGTAAGAAATATTCATTAACCTGGATCCTGATCGTAATCCTGCATTTATGTTAACATATATACTGTGTTTAATAGGCTTTGGATAAACGGCTATGTTTTACGATTAGCTAGTGAATGAGGTTGAGGTGAGCAAGAAGAAGATTGCTTAGTTGTAGAGGAGTGAGGCTGCTAAGAACAAAAGGTTAGCTGACGTCACCAAGGAGCTTAGCAATGTGAAAGCGGAGCTGAAGGATGTGTATCTCCAACATGCCCGGGATCTTGACGAGTCCAACGAACAGGCTAAAACTTCAGCTGCGATGTCCATATTCCAGGCTAGAATAAAGATGGATAAATGTAAGGCCCCTTTCCCGGGTGACCTCACGTGTTGGATTTACTCATAATCATAGTCATAAATACTGAACTTAATTTAAAACATTCAGAAGTAGCGGAAGCAAACATCATTCAAATTACATGACATGACAGCAGAAGTCTTTACAAATTGAAACATAACATTGTCTTAACATAATTAAAAGTGGGACGTCAGTCTTGTGCCGGGTAACCTTCACGCCACCGCACGACCTTTCCTTCCTTTACCTGAAATGTATACTAAAAGTCAGCTAACGCTGGTGAGTTCTAGTTTAATGCGATTAGATATAAACATTCTTTTCTTTACTTTATAAGTGTGCATTATTATAAAGTCATTCATATAAATACGTATTCACAACTTTTGCTTTTCTTTCATCTTTCTTTTCTTTATTTTTGTGATTACATATATATATATATGCATTCACCCTTTTCTTTTCTTTACATTCATGGTTCATTCACTTAAAGGTGATCAACCCGTCATTTACTACGTATATCACAAAGATATACGCCCTTGAGCTACCGTCGTAGCCCTTTTACTCGTCCGGTCCTAGAAACCGTCCGCCTTAACTTTAGGTCCGGCCACCCTTCGGCCGTCCGACATAACTTTAGGTCCGGCCACCCTTCGGCCGTCCGACATAACTTTAGGTCCGGCCACCCTTCGGCCGTCCGACATAACTTTAGGTCCGGACACCCTTCGGCCGTCCGACATAATCACCCGTCTGCCGTAAGGCATCCGTTTCCTACTTGAACTAATTATACAGCCGAATTATTGAGTTAGCGACTTACTCCACCGTAGTGGCCTTTATTTAGTCTACCTTTCTAGACTTACTGTTTCTGGCTGCATAATGGTCAAGTGGTCGTCCGTCTACCGTAGTAGCCGTTAGCTTCGTTTCCGTCCATAACGTATACTTACATTCATAACATGCATTATAAATAATTATAAAGCGAGATTTCATTTATTTACGTTATGCCATTCTTTCCTTCATTCTTTGTAAACATACGTTTCATTCTTTGTTCATAATTCATTCTCTTATATATACAAAATATATATTAGTACATCACGTATGATCACATTAGCATTCATATCATTTATTCATTTAGTGTATACATTTCAGCCCCAAAACATTTAATAAGGTTTGCACATAACATAGAAGGGGGCACATAGAACTCACCTGATGAGCTACTCTAGGTTGTCCTAAACAAGGGTCCAACAGCGTCACTTCCGATCTGGATTAGGTAGTTAAATACACATTAGACCCAACCCCGACTCTAATGGTTTAATCATTCTAAACTTACTGACTTTTACTTAACCAACCTGCTGCCTGCTGTCTGCTGCCTGCGCACTTAGTAAGTGCGCAGGGACTTGCTCATGCGCACTTGGCAAGTGCGCAGGAGTCTCCCTCCTGCATACTTGGTAAGTACGCAGGGGCTTCCTCCTGCGTACTTGTTATGTACGCAGGGACTTCCTCCTGCGTACTTGGTAAGTACGCAGGAATTCCTTCCTGCACACTTGGTAAGTACGCAGTACCTGGTTCTTGGACCAAAAATCCAAAGTTCTTGCATGCAAACCCGATCATGCCAATCTTACAATTTTCTTTGATCAAAACATGCGGTTTTCATTCTAGATGCTATTTCTAAGCTTATTATCAAGTTTCATCCGTAAAAACATCATCTATTTAGCTAAAACTCGAGAAACCCCAACATGAACAAAAACTCAGATTATGGTTGAATCATTACCTGGATTGAAGTTCTGATTCGGAGGTTTTGCTCACGAGCTCAGTTGTAACGTGCTCCTCTAATCTCGTGACGATTCGTCGACTTTCTCTCTCTAGACCCGAGCTCCCTTTCTCTCTCTAAGATGGTGAAAATAAAGGTGAAATGAGCTAGTGGGCTGCCTTGCCCCTTTTATACCTGGGCTTCTTTCGGCCCGTTGGAGCCGAGCCCAAGCCCATCCGTTCTTATTTCGTTTTATTACGTTTAAATCTCCATCGTATTATTTTTTACTTAGTTACTATTTTCGGGATGTTACAATTCTACCCTCCTTAAAGAGGTTTCGTCCTCGAAACTGTTTATACGCTAAACAATTGAGGGTATAGTCCCCTCATCTCGTCTTCTTTTTCCCATGTAGCTTCTGACCCTTTTCTGTGCTTCCATTGTACTTTAACTAACTAAATCGACTTATTGCGTAGTCGTTTCTCAGCTCGGTCAATAATGGCTATCGGTTCCTCTATATAATTTAGACTATTATCCACTTCGATCTCGTCGTAAGGTATGTGAGTTGTGTCGTCAGCTAGGCACTTGCGTAAGTGCGACACGTGAAACGTAGGGTGTATTCCACTAAGCTCAACGGGTAGGTCGAGTCTGTAAGCAACTTGACCCACTCTTGCTAAAATCTTGAAAGGTCCGACAAACCTTGGACTTAGTTTGCCACGCTTTCTGAACCGAATGATTCCTTTCCACGGTGATACTTTCAACAGTACCATGTCCCCTAATTGAAACTCTAAATCCCTCCTTCTCTTATCCGCGTATGATTTCTGTCTGTCCTTTGCGGCTTTCATTCGAGCCTTGATTTGATCAAATTTCTCGGAAGTAGCTTTGACCACTTCGAGACTTGCAAAATCCTTCTGTCCAATTTCCCCCCAACAAATCGGGGTCCTTCATCTCCTTCCATACAACATTTCAAATGGCGGCACACCAATCGTTGAATGATAGCTATTGTTATATGAGAATTCCGCCAATGGTAGATGGCTGTCCCAGCTCCCACCGAAGTCAATGGTACAGGCTCGGAGCATGTCCTCCAAGGTCTGAATGGTCCTTTCAGATTGGCCATCGGTTTGAGGGTGGTAAGCGGTGCTGATGTTCAATCTAGTGCCCATTGCTTCACTGAATTTCTTCCAAAACCTTGATGTGAATCTAGTATCCCTGTCGGACACAATTGACAGTGGCATACCATGTCTGCTCACAATCTCCTTGATAAATACTTCTGCTAGTCTTTCTGACGAAGAAGACTCACGTATGGGGAAGAAGTGAGCACTCTTTGTCAAGCGGTCGACGATCACCCAAATGGTATCATTGCCTTTAGCTGTTCGCGGTAGCTTGGTAATGAAGTCCATCGTGATTTCCTCCCACTTCCATTCCGGTATTGGTAGAGGTTGCATTTTACCGCATGGTTTCTGGTGCTCGGCCTTAACTAGAGAACACGTTAGGCACTTGCTCACGTAATCTGTCACATCATTCTTCATGCCAGGC
The DNA here is from genome assembly GCA_023525975.1 of Smallanthus sonchifolius. Taxonomy (NCBI): domain Eukaryota; kingdom Viridiplantae; phylum Streptophyta; class Magnoliopsida; order Asterales; family Asteraceae; genus Smallanthus; species Smallanthus sonchifolius. The sequence goes on along the minus strand of CM042033.1, from coordinate 52,033,702 downwards.
CACCAGTATTCTTTCTTCAAGTCTTGATACATTTTGTTTGTCCCGGGGTGGATAGAATAACGAGACTTATGGGCCTCATCGAGTATTTTGGCTCTAAGCTCGCCAATCTTAGGTATCCACATCCGGCCAAACCTAGTTCGTACTCCGTATGCATTTGCATTTAAGTTCCCTTGTTGTCCTACTATTCTTTCCCGTTTCACATTTCTTTCTAACAGTGCTTCCTCTTGTGCCTTTGATATTTCACCCATCAAGTCTGGTGTTATAATCAGCTGACACGCTTTGATCCGGATAGGTGTCGATTCTTCCTTTCTACTTAAAGCGTCAGCCACTACGTTTGCCTTGCCTGTATGGTACAATATTTCGCAGTCATATTCTTTCAGTAGTTCTAACCACCTTCTTTGCCTCATCTTTAGTTCCTTTTGTTTGAAAAAATATTTCAAGCTTTTGTGATCGGAGTAGATGGTGCATTTAACTCCATACAAGTAGTCCCTCCATATTTTCAACGCGAAAACCACTGCTGCTAACTCTAGATCGTGCGTTGGGTAGTTAACCTCGTGAATCTTTAGTTGTCATGAGGCATAAGCAATTACCTTTCTCGTTGCATAAGTACGCAACCCAAACCCTACCCCGAAGCGTCAGAGTAGACTACCAAGTCTTCATTTCCCTCAGGTAGTGTTAAGACTGGAGCTTGGGTTAATCGTGCCTTAAGTTCCTCAAACGCGTTGTTTTGGGTTTGACCCCATTCATATTTCACTTCCTTCCGTGTCAGTTTAGTTAGTGGCGAGGCTATCCTTGAGAAATCTTGAATGAACCTTCGATAGTAGCCTGCCAATCCCAGAAAACTTCGTATCTCTGTTGGTGTCTTTGGGACGTTCCATTCCTTTACTGTCTCGATCTTTGCAGGATCTACCATGATTCCGTTTGGGTTTATTACGTGACCTAGGAATTGGACTTCCCTAAGCCAGAACACGCATTTGGAGAACTTTGCGTACAACTTTTCCTGCTTTAGCACTTCTAGAACTTCTCTTAGGTGACAGTGGTGATCACCCTCGCTTTTTGAATATACCAGTATGTCGTCTATAAAAACTATCACCGATCGATCCAACATTGGTCGACATACTCTATTCATCAAATCCATGAGCGTTGCTGGTGCGTTAGTCAATCCGAAGGACATCACGAGAAACTCATAATGCCCATAACGCGTGCGAAACGCGGTCTTTGGTACGTCTTCTTCTCTTACTTTCAACTGATGGTAACCCGACCTAAGATCGATCTTTGAGAACCAACTCGCACCTTGCAGTTGATCAAAAAGGTCGTCTATTCTAGGTAGTGGGTATTTGTTCTTTACCGTTCTCTTGTTCAATTCGCGGTAGTCGATGCACATGCGCATACTGCCGTCCTTCTTCTTTACAAATAGTACCGGAGCGTCCCATGGTGAGATGCTCGGTCTAATAAATCCTTTCTCGGTTAGTTCCTCTAATTGAGACATCAATTCTTTCATTTCTGACGGAGCCAATCGGTAGGGGGCTTTGGCAACGGGCTTAGCTCCTGGCAGTAAGTCAATCTGAAATTCTATTTCCCGATCGGGTGGTAACCCAGGTAGATCCTCGGGGAATACTTCCGGAAAGTTGCACACCACGGGTACATTCTTGAGTTCATTCATTTTCGTTCTATCATCAATAACATATGCCAGATAAGCTTCGCAACCGCGCCTCATGTAACTTTCGGCCTTGATCATCGAGATGATGTTCGACATCGTGCAATTCCAATCCCCATAAACCGTAATTGGACTGCCGCTAGGAGCCTTGAGGTGTATCCTCTTACGTCTACATATGATTTGAGCTTCGTTGGCAGCTAACCAATCCATACCCAATACTATATCGAATCCTCCTAAGGTGAGAAGGAATAATCTAGAGGGAAACTTATGACCCTCTATTTCTATTATGCAATCCTCTGTTACTTGGAATACTGCCGAATTTTTACCAACGGCAGTTGGTACGATAAAGGCCTTTACTATGGTGTTGATAGTGCAATCTAGTTTACGACTAAATACATTGGATATAAACTTTTACTAGCACCAGAGTCAAATAAAATAGCAGCATGTTCATCATTAACTAGGAACGTACCTGACACAACATCAGGGTTTCCTCTTGCTTCTTCCTCAGTCAAGGCATAGGCACGAGTCCTTGCCTTTTGCGGTTCCTGCTCCCTATCTTTTCCCGAACCAGATTGGCCGGCCTTCCTGCAGTTCTTTGTCAGATGTCCCAAAAATCCACATACTTGACACTTGACGTTTCTTATACATTCTCGGGAGAAGTGCCCCGGCTTCCCGCACTTATAGCATGTGGTGGTGCCGATTCGACACTCGCCAAAGTGTTTCCTTCCACATTTCTTGCAAGTTTCATATTCATCAAATCTTGGCTTCTTAGTTTCAGTTGTTACGTTCCCTCTTCCGGTGCCTCTGGACGGGTTCTCCCATTTTCTCTTTTGTGTCTCAGGTACCGGGTCCTCATTGGCGTAGTCGTCGTAGACGATTCCGCTCAGATTCACTACCGACTCGAAGGTCGAGGGTAGGTTAGCTTTTACATGAACACGGACCCGTTGTGGCAACCCCTTAACATAGTACTTGATCAAACGGTCTTCAGTTTCTACCAGGTGGGGTACTAGTTGAGCTAGCTCATTGAATCTCGAAGTATACTGGCGGTGCGTCTTGTTCCAGCCTTGAGGTTTAGGAATTCATTTTCCACTCGATCAATTTCGTTCTGTGGACAGAACTTTTGGATGATCAGCTTCTTCAAGTCTTCCCATGTCATTCTGTTTATAGCATTTGGTGACTTAGTTCTCTGAATATTCCTCCACCAACTTAGTGCTTCGTTGGTGAAAGAATGAGCAACGTATTTAACAGCCTGGTCTGGTCGAGACTCGCTGATGTTGATTACAACATTCGTCCTCTCAATCCATTCAAGCGTTACCACTGAATCCTTGCTTCCATCGAACTTGGGTGGGTCTCCATCCTTAAAGCCTTTGTAAGTACACCCACGATTGCTCAATCCTATCTTTATTTCATCCCCATCACTATCACATACTTTCTCTTCCTTGTCTCCTTCACCCTCCTCTTTACTTTTCTTTATTGCCTCGGATAGTAGATCAGGCAATACCTTCTTCAAAGTGAGCACAACTTCACGGGCAATAGCATCCCTGACTTCAGGTTCTAACTGTATAGGCCCTGGACTGTCGTCCTTAACTGGGGTCACTTCTGTTTCGTGCATACTTTCGTTGTGCTCTGTGTGCACACTCTCTTCTTCTTCTTCAATTCTTTGGTTCAACGGAGGTTTACCTCGTCGGCCAGTGCGACCGCCACGAGGTCCTGTTCTTCCTCCACCAGCCATAGCTCTTAATTTCCTGATAGTTAGAAAGGGAACACATCAATGTCATTTCTTCAGATCGTAGTTTCGAACAGTACGAGCAAGGCAAATTCTTAATTACAGTGACCGGTTTGTGATTACTAATTTACATTGCTTTTCGGGTTCAAAACTCTTCAAATCAGTCATGGCATTAACATCTACTTGTTCTAAGTTATGGTATCGATTCTTATGCAAGAGCATTAACTTTATTACTTACTTACCGTGTTGGCGTTGGCGTTGGTTACCCATACTGACATTCGTGCGTTGGTCCCATAATCAGTTTAAGTCCAGACATTTAGGGATGTCTGAATCTCTCAAACTATTGCTCTGATACCAACTTGTAAGGCCCCTTTCCCGGGTGACCTCACGTGTTGGATTTACTCATAATCATAGTCATAAATACTGAACTTAATTTAAAACATTCAGAAGTAGCGGAAGCAAACATCATTCAAATTACATTACATGACAACGAAAGTTTTTACAAATTGAAACATAACATTGTCTTAAAATAATTAAAAGTGGGATGTCAGTCTCGTGCCGGGTAACCTTCACGCCACCGCACGACCTTTCCTTCCTTTACCTGAAATGTATACTAAAAGTCAGCTAACGCTGGTGAGTTCTAGTTTAATGCGATTAGATATAAACATTCTTTTCTTTACTTTATAAGTGTGCATTATTATAAAGTCATTCATATAAATACGTATTCATAACTTTTGCTTTTCTTTCATCTTTCTTTTCTTTATTTTTGTGATTACATATATATATATATGCATTCACCCTTTTCTTTTCTTTACATTCATGGGTCATACACTTAAAGGTGATCAACCCGTCATTTACTACGTATATCACAAAGATATACGCCCTTGAGCTACCGTCGTAGCCCTTTTACCCGTCCGGTCATAGAAACCGTCCGCCTTAACTTTAGGTCCGGCCACCCTTCGGCCGTCCGACATAACTTTAGGTCCGGCCACCCTTCGGCCGTCCGACATAAGTTTAAGTCCGGCCACCCTTCGGCCGTCCGACATAACTTTAGGTCCGGCCACCCTTCGGCCGTCCGACATAACTTTAGGTCCGGACACCCTTCGGTCGTCCGACATAATCGCCCGTCTGCCGTAAGGCATCCGTTTCCCACTTGAACTAATTATACAGCCGAATTATTGAGTTAGCGACTTACTCCACCGTAGTGGCCTTTATTTAGTCTACCTTTCTAGACTTACTGTTTCTGGCTGCATAATGGTCAAGTGGTCGTCCGTCTACCGTAGTAGCCGTTAGCTTCGTTTCCGTCCATAACGTATACTTACATTCATAACATGCATTATAAATAATTATAAAGCGAGATTTCGTTTATTTACGTTATGCCATTCTTTCCTTCATTCTTTGTAAACATACGTTTCGTTCTTTGTTCATAATTCATTCTCTTATATATACAAAATATATATTAGTACATCACGTATGATCACATTAGCATTCATATCATTTATTCATTTAGTGTATACATTTCAGCCCCAAAACATTTAATAAGGTTTGCACATAACATAGAAGGGGGCACATAGAACTCACCTGATGAGCTATTCTAGGTTGTCCTAAACAAGGGTCCAACAGTGTCACTTCCGATCTGGATTAGGTAGTTAAATACACATTAGACCCAACCCCGACTCTAATGGTTTAATCATTCTAAACTTACTGACTTTTACTTAACCAACCTGCTGCCTGCTGTCTGCGCACTTAGTAAGTGCGCAGGAACTTGCTCATGCGCACTTGGCAAGTGTGCAGGAGTCTCCCTCCTGCATACTTGGTAAGTACGCAGGGGCTTCCTCCTGCGTACATGGTATGTACGCAGGGACTTCCTCCTGCGTACTTGGTAAGTACGCAGGAATTCCTTCCTACGCACTTGGTAAGTACGCAGTACCTGGTTCTTGGACAAAAAATCCGAAGTTCTTGTATGCAAACCCGATCATGCCAATCTTACAATTTTCTTTGATCAAAACGTGCGGTTTTCATTCTAGATGCTATTTCTAAGCTTATTATCAAGTTTCATCCGTAAAAACATCATCTATTTAGCTAAAACTCGAGAAACCCCAACATGAACAAAAACTCAGATTATGGTTGAATCATTACCTGGATTGAAGTTCTGATTCGGAGGTTTTGCTCACGAGCTCAGTTGTAACGTGCTCCTCTAATCTCGTGACGATCCGTCGACTTTCTCTCTCTAGACCCGAGCTCCCTTTTTCTCTCTAAGATGGTGAAAATGAAGGTGAAATGAGCTAGTGGGCTGCCTTGCCCCTTTTATACCTGGGCTTCCTTCGGCCCGTTGGAGCCGAGCCCAAGCCCATCCGTTCTTATTTCGTTTTATTACGTTTAAATCTCCATCGTATTATTATTTACTTAGTTACTATTTTCGGGATGTTACAATAAAGAAGCTGAGGACAAGGACTTTGATCGGGCTACTTGGGATATGCATGAGTGTAAGAGGCTTGTTGCTAAGCTGGGAGGAGAGGATGTGCAGGAAGAGGATGCAGGCAAATTAGTGACTGAAGACAAGGCTGAGGGTTTAGTGAAGGTTGCGGCAGAGGTGGTTGGAGCTGGTGATGTTGGGAAGCAAGTTGACTAGGGTGATGAGGGTAATGATACCTAGACCTGAGCCCTGGTATTTGTGGTTCTTGATCTTTTAATCTTGTTGACTTGTTGAACAATTTTATTTTCTTTGCTTTTGGGGATCGCTAAGAGGGACAGACAATTTGACAATCCGTGTCCTGGGTGGATGGTTCCTTTTTTGGATGAAACCCAGGACACACTCTAATTTCATGCACTTAAAATGATAGTTAGTAGCTTTTGACTATCTACCATGATTGTTGTTTGGCTTGTTTTGATATTTTCTGAAAAATCAGGATCCTTAGGCACTTAAGATATAGGAAAATAGTTTTAGAAATATTTTCAGGATATCGGATCTTAATGATTAGTTATAAATAACAACTTAGCTTTTTATCAAACTTGATTTATGGAATTATAGTTTAGTTTTGATATATGATATATGAAAACATTATCTAAGAACAAATCAAGACTTAGTCAATTAAAATTTTATTCTCCACTTAGTTGTGAATAAATAGATATTTCCAAGTATAAAAATTGAAACGGGTAGATATACATACCAGATGTTTGACTAGTATTTCAAAAATATTATAACCTTGCGTTGTCCCCTGAGCATAATCATCAAATCATACCGTATAATTAATAATTGAACTTTTTAGATTTTATGAGACTTCAATTCCTTGAAGGGTTGCGAATCAGCCTTTTGATGCAAGATATTTGAGTCAACACACATGTGTTAAATACCTGCAATAAGTTAAAGCGTGGGCCAAGCCAGAAAACGTGGGCCAAGCCAGTTTTGAGTTAGCATGAAAATGCTAAAAACCTTAGGAGTAACACGTCTGTTACTATCATAGGATTCAAGATATAGCCAACAGTGATGAAATTATCAGCCACTTTTACATGGACTGGTCGCACCACCTTGAACTATACTTGAATATCGTGCGCTACAGGCGGAGTGTTCAAACTCAATTCTTAGAAAGGTGAAAACCTTTAAACCTTAGAAGGTATACAAGATACCTTAACTTAGGAGGGATGGCCAATATCTATCTTTTGTCAGGATCCTTCCTGCAAAACATGAAACCTTGGTGAAGGTGGGTGTTAGCCTGGCTAACACCCTGCCGATGCTCAAGTCAGTACCTTAATTAGAATCTCAGTTCTAACTTACATAAAGTAGGCTTTGAGATGGATAGCGTTCCAAGATCTTAGCAGGATATCTCCTTCCATAGTGGCCAACCAGTAGGCACCCTTGCTTGCTTCTAAGTCAATCAAGTATGGTCCTTCCCATTTTGGTGCAAGATTTCCATCGCTGTGATTGGTAGTATTTTGGAATGCCTTTCTTAATACCAAGTCACTTACTTGGAATCTTCTGATCCTTATGTTTTTATTATACGACTTTGCTATCCTCTGCTGATAAGCCGTAATACGAACTTTTGCAAGATCCTTGAGCTCATCCACAGTGTCAAGATCATTAACAAGAGCTTCGCTGTTGGTATCTGGAGTTTGAAGATTGGTTCTAGCGGTAGGGATAACCATCTTTGTAGGGATCATGGCTTCAGTACCAAACACCAATGAGAATGGAGTTTGACCTGTTGCGTTCTTTGTGGTTATCCTATCTGCCCAAAGTGCAAATGGTAATTCTTCAGCCCATCTTCCTTTCTTAGCCCCCAATTTCTTCTTAAGGTTGTTGATGATGATCTTGTTGCTGGATTCCGCATGTCCATTAGATTGAGGATGCACAGGGGTGGAGGTTATCATTTTGATTCCCCAACTGGCACAGAAGTTAGTTGTTCTCTTGCCAATGAATTGAGATCCAGTATCACATACTATCTCTTTCGGGATCCCAAATCTTGTCAGAATGTTGCGCTTGATGAAGGAGATGACCTCTTTTTCTCTGACTTGGACAAATGCTTCAGCTTCAATCCACTTGGAGAAATAATCTGTCATTGCCAGCATAAAATTTTTTCCTCCTGTTGCCTTGGGAAGTTTGCCAACTATATCTATTCCCCATTTCATGAATGGCCATGGGGAGATGATTGGATATAAAGGCTCTGCCAGTTGATGAAGTATGTGGCTATGTCTCTGCCTGCATCACATTTTTGGGAGTAAGTCATGGCATCCTTCCTCATGGTAGGCCAATAGTATCCTGTCCTCAGGATCTTCAAGAACAGTGCTCTGCCCCTAGTGTGATTTCCACAGTCGCCTTCATGTATGTCTTTGAGAACTTCAAGTGCTTCAGGATCCTCCAAGCATCTTAAGTATGGACCTGCAATAGACCTTCTATACAAGACATCGTGTAATATTATAAAATGAGATACCCTTATGCCAAAAGCCTTGTGGTTCTTTTCATCACTTGGGATCTCACCATCCAAGAAGTATTTTTTTAATACATGAAATCCAGGATCCTTGACTAGGTACGAGATCCTGAATATATATATGATTGGTATCATGATTCCTTCTGGTATCTTGATAGCTGAAGCAAGGTTTGCTAAGGCACCGGCTTTAGCGTTGTCTTCTCTAGGTACCTGTGCGATGTTAAATAATTCGAATTTCACAGATAATTGTTTAACTATTGTGAGGTATTTGGCTAACCTTTCTCCCTTCACTGCATACGAGCCATTAAAATGGTTAGCATATAACAGTGAGTCTACATATACCTGGAGATACCTGATTCACATATCCCTGGCTAATTGTAATCCTGCTATCAGCGCCTCATATTCCGCTTCATTATTAGTAGCCTGGAACTCACAACTTATGGATTGGGGTATTATGTCCCCTTGTGGCGATTTCAGTATGATGCCTAGACCTGTTCCTCTGACATTTGATGCGCCATCAGTGAATAAGATCCACTTATCCTTAGATTCTTCTAGTTGTTGAACTTCAAGGTCTGCTTCATTATGAATGTCACTACTGAAATCAGCCACAAATTCCGCCAGTGCCTGAGATTTTATTGCTGTTCTAGGTTCATATATGTGGTCATAGGCGCCGAGCTTAACTGACCACTTAGCCATCCTTCCTGACATCTCTGGCTTTCTTAAGACACACTTAATATGATATTTAGTTTTAACATGAATAGCATGAGTTTCAAAATAATGTCTGAGTTTGGTATATGCCATTATTAAATCTAAGATTAACTTTTCTAGATGAGAGTACCTGGTTTCTGCCACTAGTAGGCTTTTACTTACATAGTATACTGGATGTTGTTGTCCTTCATGATCCTTGACCAGGACAGCACTTACAGAATTTCCGGATACTGCCAAGTATAGGGATAATGGTTCACCGTCTTCTAGTTTCATCAGTAGAGGAGCTGTTGACAAGTATTCCTTTAATGATTGGAGTGCTTGCTCATGCTTCTCTTCCCACTAGAATATCTTATTTTTCTTTAGGATGTCGTAGAACTCTTTGCATCTTTCTGAGGATCGTGAAATGAACCTGTTAAGTGCTGCTACTCTGCCAGTCAGACGCTAGACATCCTTAGTGTTTGCTGGGGATTTCAAATTGATTATTTCCTTGATTTGTTCAGGGCTGGCGTCTATTCCTCTTTTGGTCACCATATAGCCCAAGAATCTACATCTGCTGCTGACCACCAAGAATCTACATCTGCGTTTGCTCTCATGGCTATTGGAGAGGCATCCAGTTCGTCAACTGAGGTAGATTCTAATCCTTTTGCTGTTGTTTCTTGTTCCAAATGTCTTATCTTGAAGGACAAGAATGATCGTATCCATGATCAAATCAAACCCTTACGTATTTCAGCTCTAAGTTATAAAGAAAATGAAAAACGGTTTAAAGATTCAACTGAAAATCTTAAGAAAGAAAGACACGATTTTTCAATTAAAATCAGTGAACAACAATTTCACTTAGATGTTGCATACAAGGGGTTAGAGAAAAGAAATGTCGAGATCGCCAAACTGCAAAATGAAATCCTGCAGTTGAGCTGCAAACTTGAGAAGTTGAAAAATTCTCGCTTTGTGGTGGAACACTATGAGTCTGTAGTGAGAAAAGTGAGTGGCAAAGGTTTAGGTACTAATGCCATTCCTCCACCAGTAAGTGGCAAGTTTGTCAACGGGTCGATGGACATTGATTTGTCTTTCTTAGATGACTCTTCGAGCAAGGAAGAATCCTCTAACAAAGATGATTCCTCAAGTCAGGCTGAGTCAGCTTCTGATGAAGGCTCTGAGAACACCAAGGTCGAGGGTGTTGTCTCAGAAGAGTTGATTGGTGAACATAAAATTGAGAAAAACATTATCACTAATCGTGACAATTGCATTTTAACTGAAACTGATACAATTGAGCCCAATGATCAATTGAAAATGATGCTTTATGAAGGTTTCAAGTCCATAAAGAAAGTGAAGAAATAAGATTTTGTTAAACATTTGAGTAAGAATCATCATGAAAACATGGAAAAACATTTTACTCCTAAAAGCAAATCAGGTCAAGCACAAGATGCTGTTAATGTTCATCAAACAACTCCCATTGCTCATCAAGCCGAGTCATCTGCATCCAAAAGCAGAGAGCCCTACAGGAGGACGTACAAAGAAAAATGAACTTGCTTTCACTGTGGTATGGTCGGTCACATCCTGGTGAACTGTCCTGATAAGAACCAAGGGAAACGGCCAGTTGTTCAACAACAAGCTATTTCTCCTAAGACACCATCAGTGAAGCAACTCAAGAGTCCCAAATCAAATGTGGTGAAGCCACCAGTGAAACCAATGGTTAAGCCACCAGCAAAACATGTGCCTGAACCATCTGTTCCTAAAGGGGTAAAGCAAGTTGTTAAACCCAGTGTATCTACCTCTGGTAGTACACAAACTGGTGAGAAGCCTGTGGTGAAACTTTCTAAGCCACAGAGGAGAAGAAGGAACAAAAGGTTGAGAAAACTTGAACAGCAGCTAGCTGGTAGTCAACCAGGTGCAGCTTCTACTAGTTCACCCAAAGTTGAGACTATCTAGCCTAATGTTCAGAAGGAAAAGAAGAAAAGGTCCTGGAACAAGAAAACCAAAAGTTCTCAATCTTCTAATCCCAAATCTTCTAAAGATTCACCCATTTTTGATAGTCACGATTGTGAGTTAATTTAGTTAGTTTATTTTGAGAAAAACGGACGACCCAAGACCACCATGGCTTGGGTCTCCAAATCTAATTATTTTCTTGTGACTCATGCAGGGACATCCGAAGGGAACTATCTCTAACCGTTGGTATGTGGATAGTGGATGCTCCAGGCACATGACAGGCAATATGGCTTTGCTTCAAGATGTTAAACCATTCAGAGGCGGCTATGTGGCCTTTGCAGGCGAGAAGGGCGGTAGTATTACTTGTCAAGGCATGGCTTCAAATGGATGTATAATCTTCGACAATGTCAACTATTGTGAGCAGCTGAAGCATAACTTGTTGAGTGTATCTCAAATGTGCGACAAGGAATACGCAGTTATGTTTGACAAGTCAGAATGCTTGGTTCTCAAACCTGGTTTTGTGGTTCCTGACGATTGGATTCTGAAGAGAGCGCCAAGGACAAACGGCACCTATCAGATTGATATGAGCATGGCCACAACCACCTCATCAGTTGCTACTTGTTTGCTTACTAAAGCGATAGAACTTGACTCAATCTTGTGGCATTGGAAACTCGGAAACATTTCTTATCGTATAATGAACCATCTTGTCCGAAATGGTTTGGTAACCGGGATTCCTAAGCTGAGATTTGTCGTTGCAGATGACTGTATGCCTTGTAAAAAAGGTAAACAGCAATGGAAATCTCACACGCCCAAGACCTAAAACTCTATCGATACCCCTTTGGAGCTCTTACATATGGATTTGTTCGGGCCCATGAGTATCAGGAGTATTGAAGGTAAGTCATACCGTCTAGTTGTAACTGATGATTTCTCATGTTTTTCTTGGGTGCATTTCTTAGGTACAAAGGATGAGACTGCTGATATTCTTCAATACCTGATTGTGAGCTTGGAAACTTTATGCAAACTGAAGGTTAGAAGAATAAGGAGTGACAATGGCATGGAGTTCAAAAACAACATGATGGAGCTTTTCTGTCTCAAGAAGGGTATTCGTCATGAATTTAGTGCACCATATACACCCCAGCAGAATGGAGTTGCAGAACGGAAGAACAGAACCCTAATTGAGACTGCAAGGACAATGCTGTCAGATGCCAAGCTTCCCGTAACTTTCTGGGCGGAAGCAGTCAACACAACATGTCACATCTTAAATAGAATTCTGGTGGTTAAGAGGCATAACAAAACTTGTTATGAGCTGATCAATAATCGACCTCCAAATCTTGACTACCTAGTTCGTTTTGGTAGTCCCTGCTCTTTATTATTACAGTACAATTCGCCATGCAAGAGAGTGTACAATATTGAGAGTAGGTCTGTGGAAGAATGGTTCAAAGTGGACTACAGTAAACAAAGCATTCCACCAGAACCAACTGGTCCTGCTTGGGGATTTTATTATGATACTCTGTTCAAGTCTTTTAACCTTCCTGATTTATTTACTGAAGACGCTGCCAAGTTGTATGAGTTCTGTTGTGGCGGCGACGACTCCAATTTCTCAACCAGGGCAACGGTACCTATCCCAACTTCCGATTCCAATGCTGCATATGCATCTGGAACTCTTGACAGTGACAACGGAGATGAATTTCATGTTGAAGGAAACGATGCTTAAGCTGATCCTAATGTTCATGTAGGAAATGATGCTCCAGTTGATCCAATCAACATTGAGTCATCTTCGGGTACACTTGATATGGGGGAGTTAAGCACTAACCTTGAGTCAGCAATTCAAGAACCTCAATTACTAGAGATGAGAGTGCATCTGAATCATCCAATTGACAACATTATTGGTGATCCTGATGCCAGTGTTCAAACTCGTCACCGAACCGTTACTGAGAACATCAGTTTGTATGCTGAGATACTTGACACATGTATCATGGAAACATGTTTGCATGATGCCTTTGTATCCCAGTTGGAGCCGAAGAATGTGAAAGAGGTTCTCGCTGACAACTACTGGATAGAGGCGATGCAAGATGAATTGTCTCAATTCCAAAAGTTACATGTGTGGGATTTGGTTGATCTTCCGAAGGGTATGCATCCGATTGGAACCAGATGGGTGTTCAAATGCAAGACAGACGATCGACATGTTGTAGTGAAGAATAAATCAAGGTTGGTTGTTTAGGGTTTTTATCAGCAAGAGGGCCTGGATTACATAGAGGTATATGCCCCAGTTGCGAGACTTGAGGCCATTCGACTGTTTCTGGCTTATGCCTCCTTTGTCGGCTTCAATGTCTATCAGCTTGATGTGAAGAGTGCTTTTCTATATGGGAAAGTTCATGAAGAGGTCTATGTCACTCAACCTCCATGTTTTGAAGATCCGCATAATATCAATAAAGTGTACAAGCTGGATAAAGCACTTTATGTCCATCATCAAGCACCTAGGGCATGGTATGAGACTTTATCAAAACATCTACTGTCCAATGGTTTCGACCGAGGACAAATTGACTCGACTCTCTTCATTAGGAAAGCAGGAGGTGATATTCTACTGGTGCAAGTTTATGTCGACGACATTATATTTGGGTCTACCAATGAAGAGATGTGTAGAGAATTCAAAAATGTGATGAAGTCCAAGTTTGAAATGAGCAACATGGGTGAACTGTCGTTCTTTCTGGTCTGCAAGTCAGTCAAAGGGAGGATGGCGTTTATCTACATCAAACTAAGTATGTGCATGACATTTTGTCAAAATACAAAATGAATGATTGTACTACTTATGGCACACCAATCCCAGTCAATCATGGTTTGCAGTCGGACAAAGATGGAAAGGATGTGGACTGTAAATTATACCGCGGGATGATTGATTCTCTAATGTATCTCACAACTTCAAGGCCCGACATTATGTTTGTTGTCTGCTTGTGCTTGAGGTTTCAGTCACAGCCGAAGGAATCTTACTTGATACCTGTGAAGAGGATCTTCAGATACCTGAAAGGGAAACCCTGATTGGGTCTTTGGTACTCCAAGCAGCAGTCTTTTGAATTCAAAGCCTATACCGATTCTGATTATGGCGGTTGTAACCTCGATAGAAAATCAACCTCAGGTGGATATCAATTCTTGGGGGACAGGCTAGTCTCCTGGCAGTGTAAGAAGTAGTCAACGGTTTCTGTCTCAACATGTGAAGCAGAGTACATTAATGTCGTGAGCTGTTGTTCTCAGATATTGTGGATCCGACAGCAATTGAGAGATTATGGCTTGAACTACATTGGAACTCCTTTACTCATTGACAATAATGCCACTATGTCTATCACGAACAACCCGGTGAAACATTCCAAAACTAAGCATACAAAAATTCGCCATCATTTCATCCATGACTATGCTGAAAAGCATTTGATTGAACTTATCAAAGTTCACACGGATGACAACTCTGCTGACCTTTTCACTAAGGCGTTTGATCGTACCCGTTTTGAACATCTGGTCAACTTGATAGGAATGTTTAATCCTGAGTGAAAACTCTTTTTCAAATCAAATCATTTCATGGAAGTTAAACTTTATTTCTTTTAAATTTCTTTTGTTCAGTTCGTTTTCTTATTAATTAACATCTTCAGAAAATCCAAACAAAATAGAAAATCATGAAAAATTTCAAAGTGATCTAAACGTCTTAGCCTGCACGTATGGTAAATGATTATGTCCTGATTAGTTGAGCCTTAAGTTTGATTATCTTATTTTAATTTGAATATTTGCAAGTAATTTGAATTGTCAGTAGGCTATAAGCATTTTTGCATCATTAGTAGTGTGGAAACTAAATCATTACTACAACTGTGATTTGAACCCATGTTTGCATGTGTGTGTATGTGTAAAAGAATACAAAAAGATCATTATTAGATAAAGGATGTAAGATTTTGGCAAATATTTTCTTATGAGACCAGTTTCGGGTTATGTCTTTAGCACAATTTTTCGGTTCACTTCACTGCCCATACTCATAAGTATGCAATGGGAAGTTAGGCCAAGATATGTCTTGACATCAACCGTTAAGCATATATTCAACCTTGAATCATACCTGATTCATTTAAATCAAATCCAGATAAAAGTTGGATCTCCTTACCTAAATCCTCAGACACCATATTTATTAACCTGAATCATCATCTGATATTCAAAGAAGAAAAACCTATCAAACCAAGACAAATAAATCACTCGATTCTGAATCTTATGATTCTCGATAATCCTTGTGGATTCTGCTTGATTTTTTCAATGCTAAACAATGTAACTTCATTCTGGAGATTTGGAAATCATTGGGAAAATCTTAGATGCCTTGAGATAGTGCAATTTTAATTACTGTAGCAGAACTGTGGGGTACACGTTGTATACTTATAATTTATACCTTAACACACAAGAACGTGATACAAATATGCTTATGGTTTCAAATCTTGTAACTTGCTTGTATTGAATATTACGTATGAATAAGTAGCAATCCATGACATGATCCCATATTCTTTGAAGTTTATTGTGTATCATTTTTGCTTATAATAGCCTGATATGATCCTCTGCTCATGACTTTGACTGATATGATCCTCTGCTCATGACTTTGACCAAAAATAGCTTATGTGTATATTCTTGTGCATATTATCTTCATTCAGAAAAACTTAAAAAGATTTTAAGTTAATGTATAGTTCAATTATTATCAAAAATGCCAAAACGTTTTTTTAGTACACTTTCTCAAAACTTAAGAAAAGCCAAAAATATTTGTGTTTAGCTTCCTTGAAGTGCTTTTGAAACCTTTTGATTGAATGTTCTTATCCAGTTTGTTATTTGACTTGACTTTCTTTATAATTTGAGTTAAAATTTGAGCTCACAAGGGTTTCTGCGTACTTGACATGTACGCAGGAATTAAACCTTGCGTACTTACAAGTACGCAAGACTTAAGTCATGCGTACTTGCTAAGTCATCCAATCCAGTAAATCATGAAAGAGTGTAAATATATACCACACCGAATGAAGACAACATATGTCGGAAAAGAAAACTGACTGCATGCCTGGAGTAGATGTAGGTGTGGTGTAGGTACAGGTTCATGTATGGGTTCAGCCTGTTATGATGCCAAGATCAGTAATTGATGATTACTACCGTCGACGTCCAAGCTCAGCTCGTAACTCAATGTTCTAGGGCTACAGTGTGCTGAGTACCCATCATCCTTGATTCGTAATCCGAATAGTGATACTCCGTTGGGTTATGTTGTAGGTGTTTATCGATTTCACATTGTTACATGCATTAGACGTTAGTCACATATACCACGTAGTTGTATTTAGTATTAATATAGCTAATGATATGCTAGTGAAATCACATACACTAATAGTTAACACAAGTTGTTCGGCAACTATTGGAATTTCTATAATTAGGTCATGGATGTTATAAGACCCTGACCCGGGCATCCTACAGCTGGTTCTCATAACGGGTTATTATATTTAAAATGCATAAGATATCAATTAAACTACAGCGGAAGTCTTTCTAAAACGTTATTTATTACGTTATCCCACTTACCTCACGAATGCTTGCACACCAATCCGAGTAGCACCGCTCCCAAGCCAAGATACGTCAACCTCAAAGCTTACTTGCAAAACAATCTAACGTACACACAAAGTCAGCTACGCTGAGTGAGTTCTAATAGTTTGATTTAAACAAAAGTCATCTCGTTATATTTAATATTTATTTCCACTCAGGACCCTCTGGTACTTAATAGAATAGTTGTATAATTTTATAATCATATAGATAACCCTCGTTATCTTATGATATTCCCCAAAGGTTCACCCCACAGTTATAACTCAATAAGTCTTACCGACACGGATCGGACTTACAACGCTAATAACTCGCAACCTACTACACCTATTGACTCAACAAAACCTGATCAACGCGGCAACTCCCTAAACATTTATCTACTCAGCCTTAACCAAGGCTTACACAAACTAACTAACACGACAGTTATACACACCACGTCACAAGCCTGACACAGCGGTCCGTCTAACTCTACTCACTCATTTATTACTACCTACACATCACAATAATAATAATATCTCATACACAATAACTATAATTTATCACTTGCATGCAATTTAACACAAATATATTTGCACACAAACACATACCTCGTCAATGCACCCTCGTCAATGCACTCTCGTCAGGGCATTAAACATACCCCGAGCTCATAATTCACCTGTTAAATAATGTCCCCGAATGACATCGTCCTTCACAATCTTGTTTGCCACGTCATAAAGACATGGACGCAAACACAATACCCGTCGTGCCAACCACAACGACACAAAACACATAGCACAAACATAGACATATAATATCACACTATGCTTATATGACTTGTTAATTACACCTGCACATTACACATAACACTACGACACTATATCCCACATGCAATCATAAACAATTAACCTAAAGCCCGACTCTCCCCGACCAACCCTTAACATATCACACATTGATAACCCTCACCCCTAGCTCATTTAATCCCATGGATACGCCATGGACCCTACGACTCCTTAATAATCATTTTATATTCAGAACACATCGGGTTAGAACCTGAAACACTTAACACAATTAATAGAGTAAACTTGTCTCATAAGTATGTATGATAGCCCCAAAAACATTAAAAACATTCAAAGAGGGGAATTAGAAACTCACATATATGAAGATCTAGCTCTTATACTGCAACGGTCTCCTCGCACGAACCCGAACCTGTGAACGTATGGCCACATAGTCAGAGCACATTCTAAACATGTGTTATTTACATCTAACTATATATGGTCCCGGCATCTATCTCGTCATCTTGCCCATTCGTCCATACAAAATCCTAATCTCACGGTTTCCGTATAATATAAACTCTTCATCCTTGACGGAACTCGCATACTCGAGTCACCGCTTGCATGCAGGCACGTGCAGGTGCCATGCAAGCACTAGCTCCATGATCATGCGCACAACCGAGCCAGGTTCCCATGCATGCATGAAAGCCGTGCATAAACCTTAATCGGGTGTAACCCGATTCCACCATCTTCCCTGTTCATTGCCGTGAGCCACCACCACCGTGCTTCCTCCCCCACGCGTCAGCTATCTAGCCAAGAAAACCTAGCCGAGTTCTCTTTCACGTCAGAAAACCACATTCGTCATCACCCCAAGCCATTCGCTACCATGCATCACCACCGTGATCGTTTCCCGTGACCACCGGCACCACTCCTAGCTGTCGTTCCTTGTTCTCGGCAACCTCCGAAGTCACCTCCGCTTCCCCGTCACTCTTTCTTTCTCTCACTCCTTCTCTCTCTCGATCTCCAGCCTCCACACTCATCGACCAGCACCATCGTGTGCCGCCGCTATCTCCACAGTCGGCCACCCAAGGTCGTCCCCTCCTCACTGTCGTCACTCATGCTGCCCCGAGACCACTCCCCTACCAGCCACCGGCCTCACCCGCGTCCTTGCCATCTGACGAGACCAAGAACCCAAACCCTAATCGGATAATTCAAGCATAAATACAAAAAAAGAAATCGTAAACGGTACGAGCGAGCGTTTACCTTTGTCGTGAATGGAGAGCTCCACTTGGAACCACCTTGAGGCCACCGCTAAGCCACCGTCGCCCGGCCACCCCTCCCTTCTTGCGGGTTTCTTCCCTTCTGTCACACAAATCCTAGCCGAGAAATGGCTTAGGGTTTCACAAAGATTTCTTAAATGTAACCTGTAGTTACATCTGGGTCCTCGTATATTCCTAACCGAGCGTTTTTAACTTGAACTATCCCATAACGACCATCCGGGTCTAATACATTTTACAAATCCGAGCTTTACACAGAAACTTGGCTAACCATGTTCGCTTGCTAGGAACTCGGGTTATCTGTTAACCAGCAATAAATACTCGTCAATTTTTGGGATGTTACAAGTCTACAACCCTTGAAAGAGGATTCGTCCTCAAATCCTGCGTCGGTATGAATCAACACAACTCACCCTTCTGCTCCTACTCGAGCATCCAAGGTCCTTTGATGCCATTCAATCACTTTTGTATTCATCATCCCTGTCACTTTACTCAGACGGTACAATACTGTCAGTTCCTTGCTCATATGTCTCATTTCCCTAATCCGCTCACAACACACATGACGCCACTCTTGTTATAACCCTGATTATCTCATCATTCTGATGGTCATCCCCAAGTAGGGTTCCTTTCTTTTCATAATTACGATCATTCGTCGTTTTTGTCATCTTGTACTCTAGTTTCCATCTAGTGACGATTTGTCCAACTCCGGCACCACCGCCTTGCATCAAAAATGTGATACGTCTGCCTTCCTCAAGTGGCTTCCAAGAGCAGGTGTCAAGCCGCACTGGCTCTCACAAAATTGCTCTACCATAATGTTCCTTCATCATATTATTAAGCGTTTAATGCGCCCCTTAAGTAAGCTCATACTACTCAAGACTAGAGTCATAATCATCAGTTCTCATTGATTCTCAACAGTCCACACGTCACCATCATGCTTGCCTCGGAAGCAAAGCATTCGCTTCACCTAACGCTCCACATGAGCTTGCCTTAAGCTAGTCATATGCTTACCAACGTATGCACTTCATCCTCAAGAACTTATGTGCAATCCTGCACTTATCCCTCCTGGATCTGGCTTTCCTCGCTATTGCTATATCAATACCATGTGATTACCAATCGCGTCTCATCTGTTAAATACGAACATGAAATCCGTCTTCTCACAAGCCATAGTCACCACTGGTCTCGTTCATGAAAAACATTCCCGCTCCCCTTTGTATTCTATTTTGACAAAAACCCTCCTATGGACATATTCCATGGAGACTCTTTCACCCCTTCGTTCACTCCGTGCTAAAGTCCTTGGCGTTGCCACGTCGATCATGTCATAACTACCTCTGATCTAGCGCCCATGTAATGCTTTCATCATCAACTCTCACAGCTCCACCCATTGGCTTCGTACTCCAAATTCCCGAGATATAAGCATAGGCATCTCATAAGAGCACCACACCGATCATCTAGAAATTATCAAAACTCTCTGCTTCACCTCTAGGTATTATCGTTGAGAAAATCATCCATATATAAATACTATGCATGATCATACTAACCACATGTCCTATGCACGACTAGGCGAGCACTACCGGGACACATAACGTCAGGTAAAAATAACAAAACCTATAACGTACAAAGTATACATAGGTGTAGCAATCTGAACTCTCTAACTCGCCCAAAGTGCAAACAGAACTAGCTAGACCTGAGCAAATCTACGTGCGTACGATATAACTTCGTCATATGTAGGCACACAACCTCTTGACCTCTACCCCCTATTTATCCCAGTGATGGCCCCTGCCACACTTCATCACATACTGACACAGAGTTCACATGGTCGTACTCCATACGGGTCGCACCAATATTTTCAAGACAACACACTACTCGGTCACATCACCCTAAATATTCACACGCACAAAAAAAATTATCGAAATTTCCCACAGGATCTTGTCTAGCATACTCATACCATATGCAATGCACTCATTGCACTTCAAAACCTCACCGAGACATCAACACATAGGTGACATTATCTTAAAACCGTGGACACAAACAAATTCAAAACTTGGGTCTATATAAGTCTACTCACACCATCTAACCAATCATGCTCTAGTATCACATAAAATATCACATTTAATTCTAACTCACGTCATTTAGAATGCAATCATATAACCACTCCATTCCGCACATATTCCACCACTTTAAACACCATCCTACACCGTCACAAACACCATTATCATTAATTATATTCAAATCACCATGCGACAAGACTCACAATAAATGTCAAAATCAAATAATCGTTATTTGAGTTAAGAATCACTTCACGTAAACGTCTAATCAGTTATGACGTCAAATCCCTTGTGACAACTGCAACACTAACTAATCACCAAGCAATCGAGCATCCCAAACTCTACCCGCCAAATCACTGCTAGATCCCATCAGGTGTACCTAGCGTGTCCTCCTCTGGTTTCTCCTGAAATAGAGTTCTCTTAGCTGTCGCAAGTGGTCGATCTCTCGACCATACGGATCCACATCCTAGAGGAAAATTACGCACAGCTTGCACTGCTCTCCTTTTGCATCCCGTCTTTCCAGTCATAGCTCCACGCGGTAGGTCGCCGACCGAAGCTCTAGTCACACTTGGCACGAGAAGCGCCAACGCTACTCCCATCTCACTAGCCATTTAACCCGTAGCAGCCGTCGTCTTGACTGGTCGTTCTGCATTCCCCCTAGCAAGAGCATCACGCCAGACTGATCTCGCATGCTTCATCTTAACCACCTAATCTTACTCAAGATAGAACGTTGGAGTGATTACTATAGGCAACAAGTTCAGAATATGAGAGTAACTATAAACTGTCAAATCACGGTGATCAAATGCGATTTGGTAGTCCACATTACTTCTCGAATTCTAAACCCTCCCCATCTTATTCACACTAACTTTCTGCCTTTCACAAACACCGGATGCATATGCATCTCACACAAGTCACATAACACCACACAATAATATAGCAAATCATCATAATAATCAAAATTACACAACACACAAGGTTACACATAGTTCCACTAAACCATGCTAACACACCAAACTAGCTTACATAACGCAATTAATGTTACTCCACATTACTTATCTCACACATAATGTTACTTAATCACACCACTCCACGTAGTGTTACACTACTCAAGCAATGCTCTAACAATTATTATATAACTCAACAAACGTACCTCTTGGCTTGCGGTCACTCGTGGTGGCATTCATTTCACCATTGTCCCATTTTCAGTCTAAGTTAAGGAATTTTATTTTAGTAAAAACACTGATTTTCTCTTAAACCACAGCTCTAATACCAACTTGTAAGACCCCGACCCGGGTATCCTACAGTTGGTTCTCATAACGGGTTATTCTATTTAAAATGTATAAGATATCAATTAAACTATGGCGGAAGTCTTTCAATAAGTCTTACCGAAATGGATCGGACTTACAACGCTAATAACTCGCAACCTACTACACCTATTGACTCAACAAAACCTGATCAACACGGCAACTCCCTAAACATTTATCTACTCAGCCTTAACCATGGCTTACACGAATTAACTAACACGACAATTATACACACCACGTCACAAGCCTGACACAACGGTTTGTCTAACTCTACTTACTCGTTTATTACTACCTACACATCAAAATAATAATATCTCATATACAATAACTATAATTTATCACTTGCATGCAACTTAACACAAATATATTCGCACACAGACACATACCTTGTCAGGGCATTAAATATACCCCGAGCTCACCAT
Source organism: Smallanthus sonchifolius (assembly GCA_023525975.1). Lineage (NCBI taxonomy): Eukaryota > Viridiplantae > Streptophyta > Magnoliopsida > Asterales > Asteraceae > Smallanthus > Smallanthus sonchifolius. The sequence goes on along the minus strand of CM042033.1, from coordinate 52,011,392 downwards.
TCACCTTTTAAATAATGTCCCCATTGGTGATTTCCCAGAGGACATCGTCCTTCCCAATCCCGTTTGCCACGTCATAAAGACAAGGTCGCAAACACAATACTCGTCGTGCCACAACAACAACGACACAAAACACATAGCACAAACATATACATATAATATCACACTACGCTTATATGACTTGTTAATTACACATGCATATTACACATAAAACTACGACACTATATCCCACATGTAATCATAAGCAATTAGCCTAAAGCCCGACTCTCCCCGACCAACCCTTAACACGTCACACATTGATAAACCTTAACCCTAGCTCATTTAATCCCATGGATACTCAATGGACCCTACGACTCCTTAATAATTAGAAACTCACAGGTATGAAGATCCAACTCTCGTACTGCAACGGTCTCCTCGCACGAACCCGAACCCGTGAACGTATGGCCACATAGTCAGAGCACATTCTAAACATGTGTTGTTTACATCTAACTATATATGGTCCCGACATCTATCTCGTCATCTTGCCCATCCGTCCATACAAAATCCTAATCTCACGGTTTCCGAATAATATAAACTCTTCATCCTTGTCGGAACTCGCATACCCGAGTCACCGCTTGCATGCACGCACGTGCAGGTGCCATGCAAGCCCTAGCTCTATGATCATGCGCACAACCGAGCCAGGTTCCCATGTATGCATGCACGCCATGCACAAACCTTGATCGGGTCTAACCCAATTCCACCATCTTCCCAGTTCATTGCCGTGAGCCACCACCACTGTGCTTCCTCCCCCATGCGTCAGCTATCTAGCCAAGAAAACCTAGTCGGTTTCTCTTTCACGTCGAAAAACCATAACCATCATCACCCCCGCTGTTCGCTGCCATGCATCTCCACCGTGATCGGTTCCCGTGACCACCAGCACCACTCCTAGCTGTCGTTCCCTGTTTTCAGCAACCTCCAAAGTCACCTCCGCTTCCCCGTCACTCTCTCTTTCACTCACTCCTCCTCTCTCTCGGACTCCAGCCTCCGCACGCACCGGCCAGCACCATCGTGTGCCGCCGCTATCTCCACAATCAGCCACCTAATCTCGTCCACTCCTCACCATCTTCGCTCCTGCTGCCCCGAGACCACTCCCCTACCAGCCACCATTCTCACCCGCATCCTAACCGTTGGACGAGACCAAGAACACAAACCCTACCGCATCATTCAAGCATAAATACAAAAAAGGAAATCGTAAACGGTACGAGCCAACGTTTACCTTTGCCACGAATGGAGAGCTCCACTTGGAACTACCTTGAGGCCACCGGTAAGCCACCGTCAACCGGCCACCCCTCCCTTCTTGTGGGTTTCCTCCCTACCGTCGCACAAATCCTAGCCGAGAAATGGCTTAGGGTTTCACAAAGATTGCTTATATGTAACCTATAGTTACATCCGAGTCTGCGTCTATTCCGAACCGAGCGTTTTTAACTTGAACTAATCCGTAACGACCATCCGGGTCTAATACGTTTTACAAATCTAAGCTTTATACAGAAACTTGGCTAACCATGTTCGCTTGCTAGGAAATCGGGTTATCCGTTAACCCGTAATAAATACTCGTCGGTTTCTGGGGTGTTACAGGTGTTCTTAGTGTAATGCAAGTCTTAGAAATCCTAGTACCAAAATGAGTTTGGTTAGAGCCTAGGTGTCACTTCGGAGACCTAATTTGCTAAAACCATTGGCTCTGATACAAATCTGTAACACCCTGTAGGTCCCTAATTCGGTGCGTGACGGATCTCTAGACTCGCGGTACGACACGGTGATAACGTGCGGAATCCATGATCAACGTGCTCGTGTAACTCTTTGTATTTCCACCACAATATCAGTTTACAAGTTTACAAAATTTCTCTCAGTCTTTAGTCTGTCTTGTAACTTTGTTCTGTCTCAGTAAACACCTATATATAAGCACTGTTCTGCACCAGGCGAACTTAACAAGTTCGCTTCACTGTGCTTAGGCGAACTTATTAAGTTCGCCTCTAATAGGCTAAGCGAACTTAATAAGTTCGCCTCTGATAGACTTAAGCGAACTTATTAAGTTCGCCTCTGATAGACCAGGCGAACTTATTAAGTTCGCCTCTGACAGGCTAGGCGAACTTAACAAGTTCGCCTCTAGCAGAACTTACACAGAATTTTATCAACAGTTACAAACATGTCCTAACAGACTCCCCTATAACTGTTGCTAACAATTCTATCAATTACAAGTCAAAGACTCTAAGACTAAGACATAATATCTTCAAGCTTGTTGTCACCAGAATATGCTCCAACAGACTCCCCCTTGACAACAGCTTTAGAAGATTGTCATACGTCTTCAAATATCATCAAACAAGTTGTAGTCTTCGTCTTGTTCATCTGCACACTCTCTTTATTTCTAGAAGAAAACTTGGGAGAAGGACCCGTTGTCAACTTCTGTCTGCAATATTTAGTTTTTGCAAAGGAGGACAACCAAGAATAACCAACAACTAAGATTTCCATGGAAACTGGAAAAATAAAATCTTTTTGGTTTTTCTTTGTACAAACTAAAATGTAAAATACAAAATCACATCTTTTTGGTCGAACATCACGAGTAAGAAGATCATATCAGTAAAAACAATGCATCAGTCACACATTTTGGATAAACATCCATATAATATCAAATGGTATCCTATGTCATTCTTTCAAGCCTTGACCAATCAAACCAATATCTTTCAAGATTATCACACTCTATCTTTTCAAGACTTTCATATTGCATGTTATGATACGCGATAAACATTAAAAGAAAATAGGATCATGTTATGACACACAAATTCAAATTGTCAATATTATAAGATTTGAAACTAAAGCATCTCATTCCCACTTTCTTGTGAGTTAAGGTACCATTTAAGTATGAAATACAACGTGTACCCCACTAGTATGTCAACAGAAAGTAAATGCACTATCATCAAGACATAAGATTTTACTAAAGATTATCCGAATTTCCAGAATGAGGAGACATCACTTAGCACATGAATAGCAGAATCCAAATTGGATTGTATAGGAATCAATGAGATTCAGAATCGAATGATTCAATGTTTTGGCATATATTTGTGGAATCATAAGATTCAGGTAAGTGGATCCAACTGTTATCTGGATTATGAATTCAATGGAATCAGTAAAGATGATATATCAATATGATCCAAGGGCTAGTATATGTTTGACAAATGTTGTCAAGTACATATCTTGATTATACTTCAAATTGCATGCTTTTCGGGACATGGGCACTGAAGCAAATCGAATGAATAGTGCTAAGGACATAACCCGAAACTGATCTCATAGGAAAATCTTTATTAAAAGCTAATATTCTTTATCTGATAGTGATCTTTTAACACACACACCCAGGCATAAAATGGGTTCAAATCACAGTTGTAACTTATGAAATTATGTTTTCACACTACTAATGGTTCAGTGACGCTTTTAGTCTACTGACAATTCAAATTATATGCATACACAACACTATCATTTCCTATTTGTGCAGTCTCTGAAGTTTAGATCAAAACATATACTTCAGATATATTAACATAAAGCACTAACCAGTCAATCTAAGGTTATGTGTGAAAGAACATCTACTGATGTACTATCATCTCTTCTTTAACTTCAAGTAATGTCGATTTTATCTTTTTCAATTTGTTTGGCTTTTTCAAAATCTTTTTCAAAGAAAGTAAAACAAACAAAAATAAAATCTTCCATGAAAACATTTTAAGAAAAACATTTTACTTGGTTACTCAGGATTAAGCAAGTCAATCAATTTAAAAACTCAAACCAATGTAATCCTTTAATTGAATGCCTTTGCCTTTTGTCACCAACACAGTTCTGTACTCCCCCTGTCCTGTAGACTCCCCCTCAACTAGTCAAATGGTTGCATCAATGACTTTATGCTCACCATTGTCATCCTAAGTTTCAGGTTATCTTTTGGACTTTGTAAAACTATTTCCAAAACATTGTGTGTGACATATTCTCCCCCTTGAGCATCAAGTCGTTGAAACAAATAGATTCTCAGTTATCAACAACTCGTTACTCTTGCAGATGCCATTCCCTGTCATGTGCTAAGAAGAACCACTATCAACAAACAAAATGGTATTAATAGTCCCTCTTGGTAAATCCTGCACATCTTACAGAAAACATTAATTTGAAATTGGGACCCAAGCCATGGTAGTCATGGGTCGTCCATCTGTATCAAAATAATAAACCTCACTCCATTCACAATCGAATCTCTCATCGATTTTCAGAGATTGTTCCGACGAATCCGAAACATAAACTTTAGATTTCCAAACATACTTCTGTTCATTAAGTTCTTTTTGCTTAAAATGTGAAGTGTTTGAAAAATTTCTTTCATTTGAAAATTGATTTGATTGTTAAAACTCTTGTTGTTCTAAAAGTTTTCTCAATCTTCTGTTTCTCCTTCGTCTTTGAGGTCTAGAAAGCCTAACCTCAGATTTTGTATTACTCTTTGGTATAGCATGAGGTTTAACCACATTTGGGTTAACATAAGGCTTACCATGAGTTCTTACCTTTTTTGGAGTAACATGTCGGTTACCTTTGTCTTTGTGAGGACACGCAATCCGAATATGACCAACAAGACCACAGTAAAAGCAAGATCTTGTCTCACGATAATCTCTCATATAAGGAATCTTCACACGATTAGATGCATTTGAAGAAGATTCTCCTACATGAACTTCTTTTGTAGTTTGAGACGGAACAAACTTTTTCTCAACAGGTTTTGATTCAGGCTTCATCTTCTCAGGAACTACATCCTTCTTCCCTTTATTTTTGTAAGGACAGTTCACCACAATGTGTCCTATCTCATTACAATGAAAACATGTACGCCTGTCTTTATAATCTCTGACATATGGAACTCTCCTTGAGTTTGAAGAACTTCCAAATGTAGAATTTCCAGATGAATTAGAATCAACCTTTGAGTCTTCTTTCTTAACCTCTTTCGGTATCCCCTCTACCTTAGCTTCATCAAAATATTCATCATCACTCTCATCAGAATACACCATATCTTCACCTGTGACTGGATTCACCTTCAACATAGTCTTAGGATCTAAATCCTCATCATTTATAATCTCAGGTGCAACAGAATAATTGCCATTGAATGGTGGAGGAACATAGCCAATACCACAAGTTCCCTTCCCCTCTTCAGTATTATTATGATAATGTTCTAATAAGAATGATGAATTTGCAAAGCTTTCTAATTTTCTATGCAATCTGATTACCTGTGCTTTAGATTCAGCTAATTCCTTATCTTTCTCAACAAGATCATTATTTCTCTTCTCAATTTCTACAAAGGACATATCCAGGTGATATGCCTGCTCTTTGATCTTCAAAGTCAGAGAAGTTATATCTCTCTTCAATGATTCTATCCTTTCAATACACACATTCTCATTATCTTTTAATTTCTGATTTACCGTGTGCATGGATTTCATATCACAAATGAGGTTTACGTTGTCATCCATAACCCTCATCATTTTATCCTTAACTGAAACACAGTTAGAACAAAACGTCTCAGAGTTAGAAAATACCTCAGGTTTTACTTCTGAAGAAGATGCACCACCAGCCATGAATGTGTCATCATCAGCTTCACTCTTTTGATTAACAATAACAGGCTCTGCATCAGTGTCTGATACACTCAGATCATCTTCAACTATCTGGAAGCTTACTTCAGTCTCTACATCACTCTCGGTAGACTGAGTACTTTCACCAAATCGAATACTCTCACTATCACTTAACTCGGTAGACGAATCACTTTCAGAAACACTCTGCTTTACTATTTCTTCTTTGATCAAGACCACAAACGCTTGAGTAGTAGCTTCACTCTTTTTCTTCAAAGTTTCCCATAGTTCTCTTGAAGTTGGACACTTCCCGAGACTATGAATGATTTCTTTTGGTAAAGACAACGTTAAAGTTTCACGCGTCGTCATCTCTCGATCAAACTTCTGCTTTTCTAGTTTACTTAGAGCCGTCACTGGTTTAGGAACATCATAATATCCCATATAGTCATAAGTAGGATGCACATATTCGTCAAATATGGATGTCCAAAAGTTTTCATCAGTTTCTGATACGAACTGTTCGAACCGGACTTTCCAGCTACGAAAATCTGATATGCACAAAAGTCTCGGTGGCATAGTTTCAATCTCATTATCATCACATGAAATTGACATTTTAAAATTTTTGCGAAAATATCCGGAAAAAAAATTTCCGCCAAAATACTCTTTAAAAAATTTCGAAAATTTAAAATTTCAAAAATGATCCGAAACAAGCATATAAACTTTCCCTAAAAAATTTGAAATTTTTTTTTTTTTTTAAGAAACCTAGCTAAGTTCGCCTGCCTGAGCGAACTTAATAAGTTCCCCTGACTGAACCACCCAAGCGAACTTAATGAGAAGCGAACTTAATAAGTTCGCTTAAACCAGAAAATTTGAAATCAGATTAAGTTCGCCTAAAATAAGTTCGCCTGCTGCTAAGTTCGCTTAATCCTGTGAGAAGCGAACTTAATAAGTTCGCTTGCTAAGTTCGCCTGCACAGGAACTAGCAAGTTCGCTTAAACTGCTGTAACAAACTCAGAAACCCAAACACGAACAAACTCGCCTGAAAATCATGATTTCTGATCAAAATGATGGAATTAAGCAATTCTGAACCGTATGATTGTGTAGAAACTGATTAGGAACAATCCTATCGGATCAATTTCTTCAAACCAATCCAAAATCAATCCAAATTGATCAAAAATCTTCCATTTTTATCAAGAACACGAAAAGATGAAAAATCCTTCAAATTCTCTGAATTTGATGTTGATTGGACACGAAAACACCACGAATCTTTTGCTAATCAAGAGCAAAGGCTCTGAAACCACTTGTAGGTCCCTAATTTGGTGCGTGACGTATCTCTAGACTCGCGGTACGACACGGTGATAACGTGCGGAATCCATGATCAACGTGCTCGTGTAACTCAATCAACAACAACGGTGTAAATAAACTCTTTGTATTTCCACCACAATATCAGTTTACAAGATTACAGAATTTCTCTCAGTCTCTAGTCTGTCTTATAACTTTGTTCTGTACCTATATATAAGCACTGTTCTGCACCAGGCGAACTTAACAAGTTCGCTTCACTGTGCTTAGGCGAACTTATTAAGTTCGCCTCTAATAGGCTAAGCGAACTTAATAAGTTCGCCTCTGATAGACTTAAGCGAACTTATTAAGTTCGCCTCTGATAGACCAGGCGAACTTATTAAGTTCGCCTTTGACAGGCTAGGCGAACTTAACAAGTTCGCCTCTAGCAGAACTTACACATAATTTTATCAACAGTTACAAAACATGTCCTAACACACCCCCAAATGTATTCACTTAATAAATAAATTAGGGTTGCAACGATTGGTAACATTACACAACATCGGAAGCTAAATGAACACTTCTACATTGTCGAACACCATCACATGAACTAGTGTAGGTCCCTCGGGTGTGGCGGATCGTCACATGCAAGTGGGTCTACTAGTCGGACCGGGTGCGGAATGCCCGTGACTAGGTGGAGAGTCTAACTAAACAAAGTAAACCGACAAGAGAAAACACTTTAAACGTTCTTTCTATTATAAACACTTGAAGGTTACAGAGAGAAGTACTGAGATTACAAATTACGTATTTACTACTGTGACTACCTATGTCTGCGTACTTAACTTCTATAAACCTATCCTATTTATACAAGACCTGATGCCTGCGCACTTAGCAAGTGCGCAGGGCAAAATGCTCTTGCGTACTTAGCAAGTACGCAAAGGTATTCTTGCGTACTTGCTAAGTACGCAGGAGCTTTCTTTTGTGCACATACAAGTGCACAAAACACTTAGAGAAAAATGCAACATTCAATATGTAAAAGTAAATACAACTCAATAAACTAATACATAAAGACTCCTACATACAAAGACAATTACAAACAAGACAATAAAACCTAAGACTCTATCTATCCAGAGTGTTTGTCATGGGAAAGTGCTTCAACAAACTCCCCCCTTGACAACAGCTCTGGATAATCTGCAGTCTTCAGTCTTCACATCTTCAGTCTTCATAGCACTTGATCTTTAGCTTCCATCTTCTTCTTGTAATCAAGGCAGAACTTAATCACCTTGTCATATTTAGAAGCAAGGAGCTTTGTCCATTCATCAGTGTACACGCTGTATCTGTCAGCTAGTGCTTCCAGATCTTTCACAGAAAAGTTGATGAAGCAGACTTCATCAAAAATTCTGATCAGTTCCTTTGGCACTATGTTCCCACTGTCTAAACGTACCTTTCCCATGATCACAGCCTCGCCCGTCTTTGGATCTACGTACCAGTACCACATGTCACCAAGAATATCCTGAGATAACTTGCTCAGGGGAATCTTAGTTTCACATCGCACTGGCTTGTATACCAATTTCCTTAAGTGCTTCTTAGTCACAGGATGTCTAGCGTGCTTATCCTTGACTCTCTTGGGCACTTGAGGCTTGAACATCTCGAATTTCCCAGATCTCGCTTCCCGCTGCAGAACCACCCACAAACCCATCGCCACTGCGTGATTAGAATGACCCAGCAGCTCTCGGTTTGCTAGGTTCATAAGGTCGTATTTGGGTAAGGAGCTGAACGCTTCACTGGTGGGTTTCAAGTATTGAACCCCGCCAGATATTTTGATTGCGAACAGCTGCTTATCCTCCTCGAACCTTACAGCCAAGATCATCCCTGTTGCTCCTTGTTTGTCTATTATAGACGTCTTTTGCCACACAGGAGCTGGACCCTTTGATGAAGTAGAAGGCATATCTGTTTCTTTCGGTGCCTCTGGGTCCACAAGTGCAGGGTCAACTGGGGAGGCTTCAGTCGAGGCTTCCACATTACTAGCATGCTCGACTGAACCTGTTTTGAGCTGAGCTTCGAAGGATGGAAATTCAAAGATCTCTCCATCTTCTAACTCGTACTCTTCTTCCCCGTCACCCTTAGGAATTTCAATTACAACGTCTTCTTCATCATCATCCCAATCGTCACCAGAGTCGATCTCTCCTTCTTCTAGATTAAAGAGAGCCTCGATCTGTGCTTCTTTGGAATAGTCAGGCTCTAGGTATAGGATCTCATCATCAGATAAGTCCTTAAGCACTTCAGCCACTGACTTTCCTTTGTCACCACCCCCACCAGAGGTATCACCACCCTCTTGATGAGTAGACTCCCCCTGAGCCATTGGAATAACAGAGATGGATACAATTGCTAAAGCTTGGTGCTCACCTCCACTAGGACCGGCTTCGGGATCCTTGTCTTTGTCGTCATCCTTAGTCAAGTCGACAGGATGACAAGCCTCATCACCAGTGGTTTTCTTTTCTTTCTCTTTCTCCTTCTCTTTCTCTTTCTCTTTCTCCCCTTGAGCATCAAGCTTCTTGGTCAGATCAGCAATTAGTTTGACCATCAGCTCATGCTCCTTCCTTTGAGTATCAAACCTCAGCTCCAAGGACGTCCTGTGACCCAGAATCATTTCATGTGTCTTGATTAGGAGCTCGTTCTGGGCCATCACGTTATTCAGTCTTTCATCAGTCCCCGTTCTCTGGCTACGTAGGATTCTAACTTCGTCTACCAAAAGAGTTAATCTGTGCTTGTTGAGCGTCAGACTCCTCCTTTGATTTCCGAATAATCTCCAGCAATCCAGCAACTTGGGTTTCCAGAACATCTATCATTGCATCATTCGGATCAGGATGTCTGGATGATGACGCCTCGGCATTGTGAATAGTGGAGGAGAAGATGGTAACGAAGTCAAACCCTTGTGTGAAATCTCCATAATTGAAGGGTTGACTTAAAGGCTCAATGGTGGTGGTTGGGATTAAGGATGTGATGAGGGTTGTAGGAGTTATGGTAGGGGTGATGGTGACTGACTCCGTGAGAATTGGAGTAGTCACCGCCACCTGAGCAGTTGTTGTAGGGAGGGTCACTATCACAGGAATCACTTCTGTGATTGAAGTGACGGCCACATCAAGTTGCACTTGTGGCCTCCTCCTCCTACGATACAGTTGCTGTGAAGGTGGGGTGGAGGCTGAATTAGGACTAGCAGCTGAAACTTGTACTTGCTGCTGAGCCTCCACCTCACTAGGGATAGAAGGCTATGGCCTATCGCCCCTGTTCTTGTGAATGCTTTCTCGTCTTTGTCTTTGTATAGCAGCGTCAGAGTCAGAGTCTGGCTCTTATTCGCTGCTAGAAGACTGTCATTTTCTCTTGGAGGACGACTCAGGTAGGGTTACCTTTTTCGTTCTCCTTGGGTGTACCTGCGATGGTGCATCATCGGAATCAGAAGAATCTGACTCTGTCTCTTTTGAGTCGGATCCCTCAGCACCATCATTTCCTCCTTCGTCGTCTCCATCATCAGACGATCCATCATCACTTTCCATTTCCTCCTGTTGTTGTTGCTGTTGTTCGTCAGAGTGTTCACTCAATTCAGGCTCCGAGTCATTACTGTACCATCTCCAGTCACCTGGGGCCACATATGCTTCATTTATGAGGTGGCCAAAGAGTTCTGTATGCACAGCGGTAGGATCTACACTGCATGGCTTTAGGAATTGTGCGAATACTCTTTTGTCCACCCTCTTCACTTGCAGTCTCTCCCCTATAGCAGGTAGGTTTGGCAACACGTCGTTAATCAAAAGTTGCACAAACCTAGGGTATAATAAGAACCTAAACCTCTCCGCCATGTTGATCTGGTCATTGATGGCTTTGAATATGTAGCGGGAGAAGTTGTAGCCCTTATTGAGAGATAGTCCGACCATGGTTGATGCAAGGTCATGACCCATGGCATCTTTACCAGCTTTTCTTGATGAGATGCACATGATCATGACGTGGGTGAAGTATCTCCATTGGTCTAACACCCACATCTTCTTGTATGAAGCATAGTCTCTCGCACCGACATAACCCATTCTTTGCCTCCAACAGCCGTCCACAAAGTAGTCTGGATAGGCTGTCGGGTCGGTCGAGAGATCTCTGAATTGAAGGACCCTTCTAATAGTATCTTCAGAGAAAGCGATAGCATGACCAGCAACGGTAGCCCTTATAACGTTAGGGGTTACCGTGCAATCATGCTCCGTAGTCTCCCAAAACTGCTCGAGATAGGGTCTTGACACGATCGGGTCAGCAGAAATGGAGTAGCTGATTCTTGAACGGTTCAAGAAATCAACTATGTCTCTGTACTGCAGTGCTGCACCCTTCCATTCTGGTTCAGTGTTAGCTGACAGGTTGAATTCGTTAGTAATCGCCCTAGCCATGATCTGCAAAAACACATAGAAAACATTATCAGAACAACAAGTATCATTGGAAATGAATAAACATGACTCATTATAGCAGTTACTCTTTGAACTGAAATTTCAGACTTAGAAATTTTTGCAAGTGTTGGTCCTGCGTACTTATCAAGTACGCGGTATTTTCCTCTTGCGTACTTAACAAGTACGCAAGAATTACTTCTTGCGTACTTGCTACGTGCGCAAGAACTACACTTGGTGAAAAATTTTAGAAATTTGAAATTCAACCGATGTTCAAAAATCGGTGTGTATTGGGTCGCCACTAGGTCGGAATCAAAGATTCTACCCTATGGGACCAATATCAACACCAAGACACTGCTATACATGACCAATTTTGACCTAAAACGGTCGACCGAACCACTGTCGGTTCAAATTCAAGCACAGGGTCAGAATTAAAGACGAAATTGGACGATTAAGGTCTCATAGGTGATCGATTAATGATTCTTAACAAGTTTTAATTATCAGGTTTTACCCAAACAACCCAAAAATTGTCTAAAAATCTCTAACAAAAACCTAAGATGAATCGGTCCAAAATCATGAGTTTTTGCGGATGGATTGAGCCTAGATTCTCACCAAATCGATGTTATGAGATGATGAAACATGTAATGGGACGAAAAGACGGTTTAGGAACACTTGGATTTTGAGTAAAAGTTTGCAGAGGGAAAATTCGATTTGAATGTGATGAAAACTCAGAAATTTTCTAAGTCCCCTATTTATACCCAACACTAAACAGTCGTGCGTACTTGCTAAGTGCGCACGCTTTAACTCTTGCGTACTTACAAGTGCGCAAGACTTAACTCTTGCGTATTTACAAGTGCGCAAGACTTAACTCTTGCGTACTTGTTAAGTACACAGGGCTTACTTCATGCGCACTTACAAGTACGCACAAACCCTTAAGTGCGCAAACTTTCAACTCAAATTTATGAAGTTTTTTCAAGTCAAATAACGAACAAGATAAAAATATTCAATCCGGAGGATTCAAATACAATTCAGGAAGGTTAAACACAAATATTTTTGGCTTTTCTGAATAAAATTGAACTATGCATAAACTTAAAATCTTTTTGATCTTTTCTCATAGAAATATACAAGTATTCACACAAACTATTTTTGATCAAAGACACGAGCAGAGGATCATATCAGGCTATCTTTTAGCAAAAACGATACAATATAAACATCAAAGAATATGGGATCATGTCATGTATTACTATTTATTCATACGTAATAAGCACATAAACAAGTAATTCAAGTTGACAATATTATAAGATTTGAAACTATAAGCATCTTTGTATCACGTTCTTTTGTATTAAGGTATTAATTATAAGATATACAACGTGTACCCCACAGATATGCTACAATAATGTAAACTGCACTATCTCAAGGCATCTAAGATTTTTCCAATGATTTTCTAAATTTTCAGAATGAAGTTACATCTATTAGCACAGGAAAAATCAAGCAGAATCCATAAGGATTATCAGGAATCATAAGATTCAAAATCGAGTGATTCATTTGTCTTGGTTTCATTTGATTTTCTTCATTGAATATCGGTATGATGATTCAGGATAATATATATGGTGTTTGATTTTTAAGGTAAGGGGATCCAACTTTTATCTGGATTTGATTTCAATGAATCAGGAGTGATTCAAGGGTGAATACATGCTCAACGGTTGATGTAGAGACATGTCTTGATTCAATCTCTCCTTACATACTTGTGAGTATGGGCAGTGAGATGAACCGCATTAATTGTGCTAACGACATAACCCGAAACTGACCTCGAAAGAAAACTATTGCCAAAATCTAACATCCTTTATCTGATAATGATCTTTTCTATTCTTTTACACACACACACTTGCAAACATGGGTTCAAATCACAGTTGCAATTTAGATTTAGTTTCCACACTACTAGTGATTCAAAGACGCATACAGCCTACTGACAATTCAAATTACTTGTAAATAAGCAGATTAAAAACACAACAATTTAAACAATTAAGTTAGCATGACGCAATCATTTCCTATATGAGCAGTCTTTTACACACACACACTTGCAAACATGGGTTCAAATCACAGTTGCAATTTAGATTTAGTTTCCACACTACTAGTGATTCAAAGACGCATACAGCCTACTGACAATTCAAATTACTTGTAAATAAGCAGATTAAAAACACAACAATTTAAACAATTAAGTAAGCATGATGCAATCATTTCCTATATGAGCAGTCTGTGACGTTTAGATCATTTCTGATGTACTATCATTTCCTCTTTTCTCAAGTTAACTTTGAAATTTTCTCCATTTTCTATTTTGTTTTTGTAAAATATTTTGAAAATTAAAAGAACTATATAGAAAATTTAAAAGAAAAAAAATTTAACTTCCATGAATTGAATTGATTTAAGAAAAAATAATTTTCACTCAGGATTGAACATTTCTATCAAGTTGACAAGATGCTCAAAACGGGATCGATCAAATGCCTTTGTGAAAAGGTCAGCAAGATTGTCATCCGTGTGAACTTTTACAAGTTCAATTAAATGCTTTTCAGCACACAATCACGGATGAAATGATGGCGAATTTCTATATGTTTAGTTTTGGAATGTTTCACGGGGTTATTTGTGATGGACATGGTGGCATTATTGTCAATGAATAAAGGAGTTCCAGTGAAGTTTAAGCCATAGTCTCTCAATTGTTGCTGAATCCACAATATCTGAAAGCAACCGCTCACCGCAGCAATGTATTCTGCTTCACAAGTTGAGACAGAAACCGTTGACTGCTTCTTGCACTGCCAGGAGACCAGTCTGTCTCCTAAGAATTGACATCCACCAGAAGTTGACTTTCTGTCAAGGTTACAACCGCCATAATCTGAATCAGTGTAGGCTTTGAAGTCGAATGACTACCGCTTAGAGTACCAAAGACCTAATTGGGGTTTCCCTTTCAGGTATCTGAAAATTCTCTTCACGGCTATCATATGTGACTCCTTCGGTTGTGACTGAAACCTTGAGCACAAGCACACAGCAAACATTATATCGGGTCTTGAAGCTGTGAGATACATAAGTGATCCGATCATCCCACGGTACAATCTGCTATTTACATCCTTTCCATCTTTGTCAGGATGCAGACCATGATTGACTGGGATAGGTGTGCCATAAGTACTGCTATCATTCATCTTGTATTTTGACAAGATGTCCTGCACATACTTGGTTTGATGTAGATAAATGCCATCCTCTTTTTGACTGACTTGCAGACCCAGGAAGAACGACAATTCACCCATATTACTCATTTCAAACTTGGACTTCATCACCTGCTTGAATTCCCTACACATCCCTTCATTGGCAGATCCAAAAATAATGTCGTCGACGTATACTTGTACAAGAAGAATGTCATCTCCTGCTTTCCTAATGAAGAGAGTCAAGTCAATCTGTCCTCGATCGAAACCATTAGACAGTAAATGCTTAGATAATGTCTCATACCATGCCCGCGGTGCTTGATGAAGACCATAAAGTGCTTTGTCGAGCTTATACACTTTATTGATATTATGCGGATCTTCAAAGCTGGGAGGTTGAGTGACATAGACCTCTTCATGAACTTTACGATAAAGGAAAGCACTCTTCACATCAAGTTGGTAGACCTTGAAGCCGACATATGTGGCATAAGCCAAGAACAGTCGAATGGCCTTAATTCTAGCAACTGGGGCATATACTTCCGTGTAATCCAAGCCCTCTTATTGATAAAAACCCTGAACAACCAACCTTGCTTTGTTCTTCACAACTACATGACGATTATCCGTCTTGCATTTGAACACCCATCTGGTTACAATTCATCTTGCATCGCCTCAATCCAGCAGTTGTCAGTGAGAGCCTCCTTCACATTCTTTGGCTCTAACTGGGACACGAATGCAGCATGCAGACATGTTTCCATGACACCAGTGTCAAGTATCTCCATGTAAAGACTGGTGTTCTCAGTGATGGTTCGATGATGAGTCTGAACACCGGCATAAGGATCACCAATGATGTTGTCGATTGGATGATTCCTATGCACTCTCGTCTCCGGTACAATCGGTTCCTGAATTTCTGAATCTAGATTCGTGCTTAACTCCCCCATATCCTGTGTTCCAGAAGAAGAGGATTCAATGTTAATTGGATCAGCTGGAGCTTCATTTCCTACAATTGTGTTAGGATTGGCTTGAGCGTCATCTCCAACAACATGAACATCTTCACTGTTATCACTGTCATGAGTTCCAGATGCAGATGCAGCATTAGAATCAGGAGTTACAATCGATACAGTAGCACGAGTAGAGAAACTGGAGTCATTGTCACCACCCAATAATTCATAAACATTTGTGGCGTCAACTGCAGATAGATCAAGAAGATTGAATGACTTGAATAGCGCATCATAATCAAAACCCCAAGCTGGACCTGTTGGTTCGGGTGGAATGCTGTGTTTACTACAATCCACTTCGAACCATTCCTCAACGGTACGAGTTCCTATGTTGTACACTCTCTTGCAAGGCGAGTTGGCAACGTACCCTAAGAAGATGCCTTCCACTGCTTTTGCATGAAACTTAGATTGGCGGTCTTTGTACTATAGCAACAAGGAACAGGAACTACCAAAAGGAACTAGGTAATCAAGATTGGGAAGTCGATTGTTGATCAACTCGTAACAAGTCTTGTTATGCCTCTTCACAACCAGAACTCTGTTTAAGACGTGACAAGCTGTATTAACGGCTTCTGCCCAGAAAGTGACAGGAAGCTTTGCATCCGACAGCATAGTGCAGTCTCAATAAGTGTTCTGTTCTTCCGTTCAGCAACTCCATTCTGCTGAGGCGTGTACGGCGCGCTGAATTCGTGACGGATCCCTTTCTTGAGACTGAAAAGCTCCGTCAAATTATTCTTAAACTCAGTTCCGTTGTCACTCCTTATTCTTCTAACTTTCAGCTTGCAAAGAGATTCTAAGCTCAGGATCAAGTATTGAAGAATATCAGCAGTCTCATCTTTAGTACCTAAAAAATGCAGCCAAGAAAAACGTGAGAAATCATCAGTTACAACTAGACAGAACGACTTACCTCCAATACTCCTGATACTTATGGGGCCAAACAGATCCATGTGTAATAGCTCCAAAGGGATATCAATAGAGTTTTGGAGCTTGGGCTTATGAGACTTCCATTGTTGTTTGCCCTTTTTACAATGCATACAGTCATCTGTAACGGTAAATCTCAGCTAAGGAATGGTTCATTTTACGATACGAAATATGTCCGAGTTTCCTATGCCACAAGATAGAGTCAAGCTCTGTCGCTTTTGTAAGCAAACAAGTAGCAACTGATGAGGTGGTTTTTGCCACGCTCATATCGATCTGATAGGTATCGTTTGTTTTTGGCGCTCTCATCAGAATCCAGTCTTCGGGAACTTGAAAACCAGGTTTGAGAATCAGGCATTCTGACTTGTCAAACATCACCGAGTACTCCTTATCACACATTTGGGAGACACTCAACAGGTTATGCTTCAGCTGCTCGCAAAAGTTGACATTGTCAAAGCTGACACAACCGTTCGAAACCACACCTTGACACGTGATGCTGCCGCCTTTTTTCTCCGGAAAAGGCCACATAGCTGCCTCTGAATGGTTTAACATCTTGAAGCAAGGCCATGTTTCCTGTCATGTGCCGGGAGCATCCACTATCTACATACCAGCGGTTAGAGATAGTACCCTTCGGACGTCCCTGCACGAGTCACAAAAGAATTAGTTAGATTTGGAGACCCAAGCCATTGTGGTCTTGGGTCGTCCATCCTTTTCAAAATAAACTACTTCCTTTAAATCACAGTCGTGATGACTGTTCAAAATTGATGAATCTTTACAATAATTAGAACTAGGAGATTGAGAAGTTTCGGATTTGGCGGTCCATGATCTCTTATGTTTCTTAACCGGAACAGGAGACTTTGGTTCAACAACAGTAGGTGAACTTGTGGAAGCTTCACCTGATTAAACTGAAGTCAGTTGTTCTAGCTTTCTCAACCTCTTGTTCCTTCTCCTCTTCTGTGGCTTAGAAAGTCTCGCCACAGGTTTCTCACCAGTACGTGTACTACCAGAGGTAGATACACAAGGTACAGCAGGTTGCGTTACCTTTCTTGGAACAGATGATTTAACTTCAGATTTGATCTTAGGCTTTACCATCGGTTTGACTGGTGGTTTCACCACATTTTGTTTTGGATGTTTGGGAGTTTTCACTGATGGCGACCTGGGGATAACAGCTGGTTGTGAAACAACAGGCCGTTTCACTTGGTTCTTTGAGGGACAGTTTACAAGAATGTGACCAACCAAGCCACAGTGAAAGCAAGTCCTCTTGTCTACATAAGTTCTCTTGTATGGCTCATTAGATCTGGCCTTAGATAACTCAGCATTATGAGCAGGAGGAGTTGGTTTATGAACAGGAGTCTGAACCTTTACAGTTTGGTTTTTGGGGGTATAGTATTTTTCCAAATTTTCTTTGTAACCAAGCCCATAGTGAGCTGAAAAAGCCTCTTTCTTTACTTGGTTAAGACTTTTATAACACCCATAAAGCATTACCTTTAGTTTATCATTTGTTTCAATGATATCGGGTTCAGTTAAAATGCAATTATCACCATTAGTGATAATGTTTTTCTTTACTTTCTGTTCAGTTAACAACTCCTCAGATACTACTCCTTCAGGGTAAGTGTTAACCGACCCATCTTCAGAAGCAGTAACGAACTCCTCACTAGATGTTGAGTTAGCCTTACTTGAGGATTCATCCTTTTTAGGGGAATCATCCTTATCAGAGGACTCATCTAGACAAGTGAGATCAATGTATATTAAGCTATTGACAAACTTCCCGCTCAATGGTGGAGGAATGGCATTAGTACCCAGCCTTAACCCATTCATTTGTCTCACTACAGATTCGTAGTGTTCCACCACAAAACGAGAGTTTTTCAACTTCTCATTAGAACATTTTAACTGCAAGATCTCATTTTGCAGTTTGTTGATTTCATTGTTCCGTTTTTCCAACCCCCTGTATGCAACATCTAAATGAAGCTGTTGATCGCTTATTTTTAGAGAATATTCACATTTTTCTTTTTTCAACGTTTCAATAGAATCTTTAAAATGTTTTTCGTTTTCTTTATAGTTTAGAGCTGCCATACTTAGGGGTTCGATTTTGTCTTGGAGCCTAGAATTTTCAAGTTTTAGCCCTAGACATTTGGAACATGAAATAACAGAAAAGGGATTAGAATCTACCTCAGAAGATGAACTTGTTGCTTCTCCAATGGCCATAAGAGCAACAGCAGTAGTCGATTCCTCTTTGTCAGCTACAGAAGCTTCCTTTTCTTCAGCTTCCTTCAACTCCTCTGTAGCAGCAGTAGTAGATTCTTCTAGGTCAGCCATAGAAGCTTCCCTTTTCTCTGCTTCCATCATCTCCATGATCTCAGCCATGAGACCAACCTGAGTTTGTGCGATGATGGCATCCTCCAGATGAACACCCCAATCAAAGCTTTCGTCCTGTTGGGCTACCAGTGCATTGGACGTTCCACTTTGGCTATGATTGTGGTGGTTTGAGTTGTTGTGGGCATGACTGTTTCCTTGGCTATGTCTGGTAAAGCCCGAGGCCGGTGCTCTGTCTTTTTTACATTCACGAGTAAAGTGTCCATAGTTCAGACACTTGTAGCATTTGGCCTTAGATTTGTCAAACCCGACCTTGGCATTAGAATGCCCGCCAATGAACTTTCTTCCTGTTCTGTTCAAGAAACGCTTGGCTCTCCTCAATAGCATGGCCATATTCCATTGAATATCCATGTCCTCAATGTCATCAGGATCCACTTGATTAAAATCTTCTTCAATCATCTCGGAATCTGTAAGCTTGCCACCAATGAAGTTCTCATAGGCAAGCATACATGATGAAAATAATGCTACATGATCTTCAGCTATTTTTGTCACACCCCGCCAAGGCGGAAACGCGAGGCGTGACGTTCATGGTTTCCAAAGTATATGATTACCGCAAACACATACATGATAAATGGATACATAAACAAGTTTAAAGTTTTACATTCCAAAATGTAAATTGAGTTTAAAAAAAGTGAAGATTTCACAAATATAACTCTATTACAATGTGTTATACAAGAGAAATCCCCCAAAAGTTGTATCCATCGTGCATGCATGTAATCTACATCGCTAACCTTGCGATCACGTTCAATTTCCTGAAAAACATACTTAAAATTGTCAACACGAGGTTGGTGAGTTCACATGTTTAATCAAATAGTTCTTTGTAAAATTCAATTGTTCGTAAATAGTTCTAGTTGCATGTGATAATCAGAATAAGAATTGTTGACCCATTTGTAAGCTAGCTAGGAATACAAATAATATGTTCCTACATGAGCCGTAACCAAACCATGACAATTGTTTTTGCCCCTAATTTCGTTATCCGGTTCTATGCGGCCATAAATCCTCCAGATTGTGGTTAGCGCGACTAACCATGACCGGGAGACGTCACTCTCCATAGTACTATTCATAGGACCCTAGGCTACAGTTAATGGTTACTAAATTGTTCCAGGGGACTTTAGCGGCCTCAAATCGTTTAACTCATGTAAACATAAAAGTCGAGTCTTATTCTCTTGTTATCACATAAAAATAGTTGTAAGTATGTTCTTCCCCCAAATATTGAAAACAGTAAAAAGGGGCCGTGAAACTCACCTTCAGTTTGTGTATGCTTGCAATGATAATTGTTCTAGTCAACTTGACTATTCGTACCCTAATTACAAGAGGGTAATTCGTGTTATGACCGAATGTCTCATATGCAAATTGTTCACCGACTTAGCAAATCTGATTGCTTTTGTTTAAATATCTTTTTAGTTTTTCAACACTTGTTTCGTTATAAAATAGTTCTAAGTTACTGCCCAATGGGCCTGAAACAGGTATCGAAACTACCTAGTTTCGATTGAACAGAACAGATGTCGAAACTACCTAGTTTCGATTGAGTAAGAAAAGTATCGAAACAACCTAGTTTCGATTGAGTAATAGATATCGAAACTACTTAGTTTCGATTGAACAACAGGTATCGAAATTACTTAGTTTCGATTGAGTAAACAGGTATCGAAACTACCTGGTTTCGATTAAGTAATGGGTATCGAAACTACTTAGTTTCGATTGAGTAAACAGGTATCGAAACTATAGTTTCGATTACTGAAATTTTGATTTGACAGAATCAGTCCTGCATATTTTTATGTTTTAAACTTGAATTCGACACCATTTTCTTGTTATTTTACTTACGTTCGAGTAAACTGTATGTTTAGCTACGGTTTTAAATAAAATAATATGGATGGTATCGAGTTTTTACCTCTGGACAGAGATGATGATTTTTGAGAGAAAAAGAGAATGATCTTGACTTCGCTTGGTTAGAAATCTTTGAGAAAATCCTTGAAACTCCTTAGAACACCAACGATGGAAAATTTTACTGCTTGAAGCAGGAGAATGGTAAATATGTGTGGTGTAGGTGTCGTAAGAAATGAGAGATAAAAGGGTTTGTGGGATTTTTGATTGAGGTGGTATGGTTTTTATCTAATTCTCGAAGGCATGAGGTGTGGGTCGTAGGAAGTGGGAATGGAGCATTCCCTGGGATTTTGGTCGAGAAAGTCAAGGGGGTGGGTTGGGTTAATTTGATCTAATAATTAGATTTAGATGTAAATAAATTAATTCATTAAGTGTATCAATATTAATTAGAGTTTTAAATGGTAATTTAATTCGGTATATTTGTTTTAGTGTAAAAATAAATTATTGTCCAACGTAAAGTTGGTGTAATACATACGTCTGGATATTTTTCTTGGTTATTTAATTTAACCACTAGTGTTCGTATTTAGTCGGGTTATCCTGGTATGTGAACCGGTAACTCCTAGAATTACCAAATATGAAATGAGACGATGTACGGTTTTTGTTAGACTTTAATGTCCTTGTTTGTGAATTTAAGTAAATCACAAAAACAATTATAATGTAAACTTGTTTATAACATGTATGGATGTTGACCTGAAATGTCGGGTGTCACATTCTCCCATGTTTAAAGAATTTCATCCCGAAATTCAATTTGTGTCCTCTTGAACTAGTGTATCCTTAAACAAGGATGGGTATTTTGTTTTCATTTGATCCTCTCGCTCCCATGTATACTCACGACCACGTTTTGAGTTCCAACGTACTTTAACCAGTTTGATTCGACTACGTCTCAACCTTTGAACTTTCCAATCTGAAATCTCAATCGGTTCCTCGATGAAATGAAGTTTATCATCAATGTGAATTTCATCTGGCGGTATGATCAAGGTCTCGTCTGCCAAGCACTTCTTGAGATTCGACATGTGAAATGTGTCATGTACGTTGTTTAATTCTTGCGGTAGCTTGAGCTTGTGGGCTACAGGGCCAACCCTAGCCAGTATTTCAAATGGTCCAACGTATCTAGGGTTGAGCTTACCACGGTTACCAAACCTTGCAACGCCTTTCCATGGTGAGACTTTTAACATTACTCGGTCACCAATTTGAAATTCTAATGGTCTCCATCGGTTATCAGCATAACTCTTCTGTCTGTCTTGGGCCGCTTTCAGACGGTCCTTAATTTTGAAGATCTTATCAGTGGTTTCCTGGACAATCTCAGGACCTGTCAAATGTTTTTCACCGACTTCCGCCCAACATAGCGGTGAACGACATTTACGACCATATAAAGCTTCAAACGGAGCTGCCTTAATGCTCGTGTGGTAGCTGTTATTATAGGAAAACTCTGCCAATGGTAAATGAGTATCCCAATTACCTCCAAAATCAATTACACACGCACGGAGCATATCCTCTAAAGTTTGAATGGTCCTTTCGCTTTGACCATCCATTTGTGGGTGATATGCCGTGCTCATGTCAAGACGTGTGCCCATGGCTTCTTGTAATGATTTCCAGATTCTAGACACGAATCTGCTGTCTCTATCAGAGATAATAGAAATTGGAACTCCATGCCTAGTCACAATTTCCTTGATATAAAGCTTTGCAAGTTTCTCGGTTTTATCCGTCTCTTTGATGCGTAGAAAATGAGCTGATTTTGTCAGACGATCGACAATTACCCATACCGCATCATACCCGCTCGACGTCTTAGGTAATTTCGTGATGAAATCCATAGAAATCTGTTCCCATTTCCATTGGGGAATTTCGGGTTGTTGTAACAAGCCAGACGGTTTCTGATGTTCGGCTTTTACCTTTGAGCACGTTAAGCATTTACTGACATATGTGGCAATATCTCCTTTCATATTGGGCCACCAATATAATTCTTTTAGATCCTTATACATATTATCTGAACCCGGGTGAATGGAGTACCTGGAGTTGTGGGCTTCATCCATAATCAACCCACGTAAGTTACCGTTACTCGGCACCCAAATTCTGTCCATGAAGTAAAACGTATCATCTGACTTAGACTCCAATTGTTTGATCATTCCACGTAGTGCTTCATTTTGGATGTTCTTTTCCTTAAGTGCTTCTTGTTGTGCCATTCGGATTTGAGTAGTAAGACTCGTATGAATTGTTACTCCTAGGGCACGAACACGAAGAGTTTTAACTCGTTCCTTGCGACTTAAGGCGTCTGCTACGACATTGGCTTTCCCGGGATGGTATTTGATATCACAATCATAGTCGTTTAGTAGTTCTACCCAACGAAGTTGTCTCATGTTAAGTTCTTTTTGATCAAAGATATGTTGGAGACTCTTGTGATCAGTAAAAATAGTGCATCTCGTACCATAAAGACAATGTCTCCAAATCTTGAGTGCAAACACAACTGCGCCCAACTCCAAGTCGTGGGTCGTATAATTCTTTTCGTGCACTTTTAGTTGTCGCGAGGCATATGCGATGACTTTGTCTCTTTGCATTAACACACAACCAAGTCCTTGGTGTGATGCATCACAGTATACGACAAAATTGTTGATTCCCTCCGGAAGAGATAAGATCGGTGCACTACACAGATTCTGCTTCAGTAATTGGAAAGCTGACTCTTGCTTGTCACTCCAATCATACTTCTTTTCTTTCTGGGTTATTGTGGTTAAGGGCAGGGCTATTTTTGAAAAATTCTCAATGAATCGTCTGTAGTAGCCGGCCAAACCCAAAAATTGACGTACTTCTGTCGGAGTCTTTGGTGCTTCCCAGTTTTTGATCGCTTCTATTTTTGATGGATCAACGTGAATTCCTTCCTTGTTGATGACATGTCTAAGAAAATGCACTTCTCGGATCCAAAACTCACACTTAGAGAATTTAGCGTAAAGATTCTCGTTGCTGAGTAGTTCCAAAATTAATTTCAGATGATGTTCATGATCCTCCTTGGTTCGTGAATATATTAATATATCATCAATAAATACTATCACGAATTTATCCAAGTATGGCTTGCACACTCGGTTCATGAGATCCATAAAGACAGCTGGTGCGTTCGTCAAACCAAACGGCATAACTAGGAATTCATAGTGGCCGTAACGAGTCCTAAATGTCGTCTTTGGTACATCTTTTTCTTGGATTCTTAGTTGATGATACCCTGAACGTAGATCGATCTTAGAGTAGAAGCTAGAACCTTGTAGTTGATCGAACAAATCGTCTATTTGAGGAAGTGGGTATCGGTTTTTGATTGTAAGCTTGTTTAATTCTCGGTAATCAATACACATCCTAAAGGTTCCATCCTTTTACTTTACGAATAGGACCGGAGCTCCCCAAGGTGAGAAACTCGGTCTTATGAAACCTTTATCAAGCAACTCCTGAAGTTGATTTGATAATTCCTGCATTTCAGAAGGTGCTAATCGATACGGCGATCACGCAACCGGGGCGGCTCCTGGTACCAAGTCAATTCGGAATTCGACTTGCCTCGGTGGTGTTAATCCAGGTAAGTCTTCAGGAAAAACTTCGGGGTAATCCTTAACGATTGGTATATCCTCAAATCGACGTTTCTCGGGTTTCTTCTCGACGACGTGAGCCAGGAATACGCAATAGCCTTTACGTAGATACTTACGAGCTTTCATGCAGTTTATCATCCTCAGTGTCACTCCACTCTTTTCACCTTGAATCGAAAGAACTTCTCCATTCGGGAGTGGAATTTGGACAATCTTCTCAAAACAAACAATCTCAGCGTGATTCTTCGACAACCAATCCATGCCAATAACAACGTCAAAGCTTCCCAAGTCAACAGGTAGTAGGTCTATACTAAATGTGTGGTTCTTAAAACATAAGGTACAACCCTGAATGACTTCTCCAGTTTTAATTAATTTCCCGTTTGCTAATTCAATTGTAAAATTTTGGTCTAGTTTGATGGGCTTAATACCGAGTAGGGACTTAAAGTCATTTCACACAAAACTCATATCAGCACCCGTATCGAAAAGTATAGAGGCATAGTGATTATTTATCGGGAACGTACCAGTGACAATGTTTGGATCTTGTCGAGCGTCACCAGCCCCCATTACAAATGCTCTTCCACGGGCCTGATTGTCGTTTCGGTTCTTCAATCTCGGACAGTCTTTTCTGAAGTGCTTTGGATCTCCACACTCAAAGCATCCCTGATTCATCCTTCCTGTTCCTGGTTTGACCTTTCCTGCTACTTGATTAATCTTATTAGGATTTGCATTGCTCCAACAGTTATGGGCTAGATGCCCATACTTTTTACACTTTCCACATTGGGTACACTTTTCACTGTGATGACATCCACACTTGTCACACCTCGGTCGTGTTCCAAGATATCCATTTTGTCCTTCAATGTTGGCAGCATAGGCTTTCATAGTTCCAGGTCTCTTGTAAGTTTGATTCTTGTTTTGATTACTTGGTTTTCCAAACCATTTCCTCTTTTCCCCAGACCTTCCTTCCTCGGTCTCCTTCTTCTCAAACAAACCATCACGCACAGCATTATCCCTTAGCTTGAATGCTAGAGTTATAGCGCTCTTGGCATCCATGGGGTTCGATGAAGTCACCAGACTTCGGATTTGAGGAGCAAGACCCCACAAATATCTTTCAACCTTCTTGTATTCTGGGGTAACCATGTGTGGAACCAAACTTGCTAACTCATTGAATCTGTCAGTGTAACCAGCAACATCATCTTCTATCATTTGTAAATTCCACATTTCAGATTCGAGCTTTTGCAACTCATTTCGAGGACAGTATTCCTCAGTCATCATGGCTTTCAGCTCCTCCCAAGTCAGTTGGTATGCAATCTGCCTTCCCAGGGTTTTCACTTGTGAATTCCACCAAGTTAAAGCCTTATCAGTGAGCGTGCATGTAGAATACTTCACCATGCAGTCAGCGGTGCATTCACTAATATCAATCACCGACTCCATCTTTTCTATCCATCTCATTAGCCCAACTGCACCCTCAGTGCCATTGAAGTTGCGGGGGTTGCAAGATAGAAAGGCCTTGTAGGAGCACTTCCTATTTGGAGCATCTGTAGAATTACAAGTCATAACGTCATTAATTCGGATCATGACTATGTGTTATGGCTTATTTGATCTATTACCTCCGGAACCTCCGGCTGTACCGCTACCTCCTGCACCTCCTCCGCCGGTACCACTGCCGTTTCCTCCTCCATTATTTCGATTTGCCTCATACTGCTCCATGGCAGCAGCTACTCGATGTGCTATGAGTTGCTCCACGTTTGGGGAAATCGTCTCGTTGTTGTCACCAGTAGTGTTACGAGGTGTCCCACGCTTAGGTGCCATGATGTTCTTTCTAACATATCAATTAAAAAGAAACAACATTATATAATAATAATGATAGATCATAACATAAGGATACAACAACATCAAACATGAACAACCATCATTACAACATAACCCATTACATACATAGTTAAAACATGCATAGTACATTGTTCCAAAAGACAAGGATACAAAAGGGATGGGTTCACATGACCACATCAGTACCAAAGTTTTAAACTACATAATGTGCTATGGGCACAACCCGCCCATAATAGGTTTAAAAGAAGAAGTGGGAGTACAATCCAATCATCATGGCAAGTCCCGCCATGATAAAGCTAGCTCTAGCCACAAACTCTGCAGCCAAAGTCCTTTCTTCCAGCGCCTCCACCATGTCTCGGACCGTGAGAGTGAACTGCCAGTCCATATCAGCTCTCAACTCTAGGTAGTCAGTGGCACCCTGTATGTCTCGGGTGCTGTCCTCCAGAGTCTGAACTCGAGATCCGAGCCCTTGACGTAAGTGCGTGGCTGCATCCCCATGTGCCCGAATATCATCTAGGAGATCATCAAGACGCTCCTCGTGCGTATGAACGCGTGCTACCAGTGTAGGCACTGTGAGCTCCATGGCTTCCCCAGGGTGGAGTAGGGGTGTTGGGGAGTTGGAGGACTCTCCGAGCTCAAAGGTAGAGGGAATGCTCTCCATCTCCCTCCATCGTGCCAGGGTACGGGGCATCCAACGGATAGTCCCCACCGTAGGGTGGTAACAGGGTCGTGCCTAGGTGGTTCCTCATCAGTCTCCAAGTTTTCCGGGTCACGGGCTGCTAGGGTTCTCTTGCGTGGAAATCGAACCTTCTTCCTAGCACTCTTTACCATAATTGGTCCTCCGCTTTTCTTTCGGTAGATGATAGGCGGTTCTCCCAGGGCAACATTGGGTGGTGTGGAGCTGCGAACTTGTACTCGATTTTTGGGGCGTGTGGCGGAAAGTTCCTCGTTGGATTCAGGGTCAGAGACGGGGTCAGAGTGTGAATGTGACGACATGCTTGTGACTACAATATACACATGACATGATGACTGGTTATGCAATGCTTATGCAATGAAAACGTTTTAGTGAGTCATTTAAATTATAGACTAGGTTCCATTTTAGACTCCTAGTTCGCTATAATCAATGGCTCTGATACCAAGTCTGTCACACCCCGCCAAGGCGGAAACGCGAGGCGTGACGTTCATGGTTTCCAAAGCATATGATTACCGCAAACACATACATGATAAATGGATACATAAACAAGTTTAATGTTTTACATTCCAAAATGTAAATTGAGTTTACAAAAAGTGAAGATTTCGCAAATATGACTCTATTACAATGAGTTATACAAGAGAAATCCCCAAAAGTTGTATCCATCGTGCATGCATGTAATCTACATCGCTAACCTTGCGATCACGTTCAATTTCCTGAAAAACATACTTAAAATTGTCAACACGAGGTTGGTGAGTTCACAGGTTTAATCAAATAGTTCTTTGTAAAATTCAATTATTCGTAAATAGTTCCAGTTGCATGTGATAATCAGAATAAGAATTGTTGACCCATTTGTAAACTAGCTAGGAATACAAATAATATGTTCCTACATGAGCCGTAACCAAACCATGACAATTGTTTTTGCCCCTAATTTCGTTATCCAGTTCTATGCGGCCATAAATCCTCCAGATTGTGGTTAGCGCGACTAACCATGACCGGGAGACGTCACTCTCCATAGTACTATTCATAGGACCCTAGGCTACAGTTAATGGTTACTAAATTTTTCCAGGGGACTTTAGCGGCCTCAAATCGTTTAACTCATGTAAACATAAAAGTCGAGTCTTATTCTCTTGTTATCACATAAAAATAGTTGTAAGTATGTTCTTCCCCCAAATATTGAAAACAGTAAAAAGGGGCCGTGAAACTCACCTTGAGTTTGTGTATGCTTGCAAAGATAATTGTTCTAGTCAACTTGACTATTCATACCCTAATTACAAGAGGGTAATTCGTGTTATGACCGAATGTCTCATATGCAAATTGTTCACCGACTTAGCAAATCTGATTGCTTTTGTTTAAATATCTTTTTAGTTTTTCAACACTTGTTTCGTTATAAAATAGTTCTAAGTTACTGCCCAATGGGCCTGAAACAGGTATCGAAACTACCTAGTTTCGATTGAACAGAACAGATGTCGAAACTACCTAGTTTCGATTGAGTAAGAAAAGTATCGAAACAACCTAGTTTCGATTGAGTAATAGATATCGAAACTACTTAGTTTCGATTGAACAACAGGTATCGAAATTACTTAGTTTCGATTGAGTAAACAGGTATCGAAACTACCTGGTTTCGATTAAGTAATGGGTATCGAAACTACTTAGTTTCGATTGAGTAAACAGGTATCGAAACTATAGTTTCGATTACTGAAATTTTGATTTGACAGAATCAGTCCTGCATATTTTTATGTTTTAAACTTGAATTCGACACCATTTTCTTGTTATTTTACTTACGTTCGAGTAAACTGTATGTTTAGCTACGGTTTTAAAGAAAATAATATGGATGGTATCGAGTTTTTACCTCTGGACAGAGATGATGATTTTTGAGAGAAAAAGAGAATGATCTTGACTTCGCTTGGTTAGAAATCTTTGAGAAAATCCTTGAAACTCCTTAGAACACCAACGATGGAAAATTTTACTGCTTGAAGCAGGAGAATGGTAAATATGTGTGGTGTAGGTGTCATAAGAAATGAGAGATAAAAGGGTTTGTGGGATTTTTGATTGAGGTGGTATAGTTTTTATCTAATTCTCGAAGGCATAAGGTATGGGTCGTAGGAAGTGGGAATGGAGCATTCCCTGGGATTTTGGTCGAGAAAGTCAAGGGGGTGGGTTGGGTTAATTTGATCTAATAATTAGATTTAGGTGTAAATAAATTAATTCATTAATTAGAGTTTTAAATGGTAATTTAATTCGGTATATTTGTTTTAGTGTAAAAATAAATTATTGTCCAACGTAAAGTTGGTGTAATACATACGTCTGGATATTTTTCTTGGTTATTTAATTTAAACACTAGTGTTCGTATTTAGTCGGATTATCCTGGTATGTGAACCGGTAACTCCTAGAATTACCAAATATGAAATGAGACGATGTACGGTTTTTGTTAGACCTTAATGTCCTTGTTTGTGAAATTAAGTAAATCACAAAAACAATTATAATGTAAACTTGTTTGTAACATGTATGGATATTGACCTGAAATGTCGGGTGTCACAATTTTGGCTATAGCTGATTGATTAGTTGAAGTTCTAGCAGGAGGATTTCTTGAGGTATGTTGATGATGAGACCCCAACCCTGATCCAGATGCATAGCATGCATGACCACCACAACCATTTGAGTGGTCTTCTTCAGTAGAGTTTCCAGTGAAAAGGGCAATTCCAGAGCCTGATGACTTGGATGTAGAAGTCGTCCCATGATACATAGAAGGGTCTTGTATCTGGGGTCTTCCTGAGCTCTCCTTTCTTTTTAGGTTCATGTCATGAGCTTGAACCTTTCCTATTGCTTCCTCTACTATCAACTCATAGAATTTTGGATTTTCCCTCATCAGGGTTGTGTACATCTCAAATTTGGGTGGCAAATACTCTTCATCTGGATACCTGAGTTCAAAAGCCTTCAACTCGGTCTGTAGATGATAGAATCTAGAGATGAGGTCATCTAAAGATTCGTTCTCTAAAAATCTGAAGCACTCATACTGCTTCCTGAGAAGATCCCGCTTACTCTTCTTGATATCACTGTTTCCTTCGAATCTTTTCTGTAAAGCTTTCCAAAGATCCTTAGAATTGTCATAGCCTCGGAAACTGTGGAACAATTCCCGAGTTAATGCCATAGTGATTGAACCAAGTGCCTTCTTTTCTCGATCATAAGCTTTCTTTTCTTCATCAGAAAGTTT
The DNA here is from genome assembly GCA_023525975.1 of Smallanthus sonchifolius. NCBI lineage: Eukaryota > Viridiplantae > Streptophyta > Magnoliopsida > Asterales > Asteraceae > Smallanthus > Smallanthus sonchifolius. The sequence continues at coordinate 51,981,467 of CM042033.1, read as the reverse complement.
AGAGATAGGTTTGGGCATGGTTTCATCAAAATAGATGTGTGTGGGATGCTTATATCCCTCAAGGATTGGTATCCATAGCGATGAGTTGGTGTAAGAAATGTAGTGCTCAAAACGTGCTTTCCAAATAGAATAATCGTTCAAGTTCAGCAACTTTGGCGGTTTCTGTGGTGTACCGATCTCATTATCATAGTTTAACATGTTTCCAAGATTCTGAAGATTCGACATAGTGAACACTTAGTCAAATTTCAGAAAAATCAGACACAGTTGCGCACTTGATTTGGCCTTGCGCACTTGAGAAATGGTCTTGCGTATTTAGATTTGCTCTTGCGTACTTGATAAGTACGCAGGAGGAAATGGTAAGTACGCAGGATATAACTTAAGTTCGTACAAGTTCAGTCTTGGCACTTGTAAGTACGCAGGCGATTAGTCTTGCGTATTTAGTAAGTACGCAACAGAACTGTACTTTTTGCCAAAAATGGTAAGTACGCACAACACCTTTTCAGCAACTTTCACCAAACTATTCCGGTCACTGGAAAGTCGTCGGAGATGGTAAAAATCGGACTGATGATCAATGCAAATGAGCCAAAGGGTCAGAAACTTGTTTCTAACCAACCTTTGATGCTCAAAACACTCAAATACACAACAAAAATCAGTTTTTTTTTTGAGTGATTTTTGCTTCTAAAATAGTGCTCAAGAGCTACCTCTATTTTATCACAAAATCAACAAAAATACCTCTTTTTGCTTGTAAAAATTCGGTAGAAACTCTCCAAACTCACTCACAACACTTGAAATCAGGAGCAAAGCTCTGATACCATTTGTAGGTCCCTCGGGTGTGGCGGATCGTCACATGCAAGTGGGTCTACTAGTCGGACCAGGTGCGGAATGCCTATGACTAGGTGGAGAGTCTAACTAAACAAAGTAAGCCGACAAGAGAAAACAATTTAAACGTTCTTTCTATTATAAACACTTGAAGGTTACAGAGAGAATTACTGAGATTACAAATTGCGTATTTGCTACTGTGACTGCCTATGTCTGCGTACTTAACTTCTGTAAACCTATCCTATTTATACAAGACCTGATGCCTGCGCACTTAGCAAGTGCGCAGGGAAAAATGCTCTTGCGTACTTAGCAAGTACGCAAAGGTATTCTTGCGTACTTGCTAAGTACGCAGGAGCTTTCTCCTACGCACATACAAGTGCGCAAAACACTTAAAGAAAAATGTAACATTCAATATGTAAAAGTAAATACAACTCAATAAACTAATACATAAAGACTCTTACATACAAAGACAATTACAAACAAGACAATACAACCTAAGACTCTATCTATCCAGAGTGTTTGTCACCGGAAAGTGCTTCAACAACTAGATGAATGCATAGACCTAAAGACATACAAGTCTAGATGGACTTGACGTTAAACGACCATGCGTCTTCGTCTTATAAGGTCTTAATCCAAGTGCTTAACCTATTCCAACCGTGCCGTAGCTATGCATTACCTGAAAAACGTGCTCAAAATGTTAACGCATTGTTGTTGAGTTCATAGGTTTTAAGTGAATACAATTGGCAAAACCATTTGTACGAAATCGTTTGACGAAAAATTTTGTACGAAATCCTTCGGGAAAAAAACATTTGCACGGAATTGATTGACATAACAGTTTGTACGGGTACTATTGACACAATCATTTGCTCGAAATTTACTTGCAAACCATTGGTACGTATACCATTGGCAAAACCCTTTTCTCAAAATTTTCTGGCAAAACCATTGGTATGTATACCATTGATAAAATCATTTACTCGAAATTTACTTTATGCATATGATAAACAAAACAAGTTAGCGGTTGATTCATCGAAGTCTAGCTTGAACTTACGAATTATGTGATGCACAAGCCTATAACCAAACCTTTAACGAAATCTTGAATTTTGCCCCCAACCCATTGTACCTTTAAACAATGAGAACAACAAGACCTAATATGCAATCATTTGACCCTGCTGGTCCTGGTTAGCACGACTAACCATGATTGGGGGTGTCAACCTAAATAGTACTATTCATATCGATCTAAGGCTAAGTCCATAGCTAATGATTATAATTTGAAATATCGAGGACCTTTATGTGTTAAATCATGCACACAAGTCAATCAGATGCTTGTTTCTCATTTTCTAGTTATCATACCATTTGAATTTAACATGTTTTTCTCCAAATATAAAAAACAGTAAAACGGGGCCGTGAAACTCACCTGTTAACGCATTAGGAACTATAACGTCCTCCTAATAGTAATGGAAACCAATGTCCACCAATTTTGATAGCATCGGTTCTAGGTCCTATGATACCTGTAGTTTCTTAATGAGACTTATGGACTATCCTTAATAATGTAAAGAGAGTCTAAACTCATGCTAAGCTATCATGCGTGCGGTTGAGCTTAACTGATTTGTTAAAGTGTAGTTTGATAATAATCCTTGAGTTGTAGTTATACTTTTGGGAGTATTGGTTTGTCTCAAAGTATTTGGATACGTAATAGAAATACTTGTAGCCATTTTTTTATTCACAAACTATAATCATAGTTTAACTACTCTTAGGAAAATACATAATGTACGAGTCACGTGTGTAAACATATTTGTATAAAATTAGGTATTGTAAGCCTATACATAATTGCGCCTAGACCGAAACAATGGTATTAAATGTATTCGGACACACACATACGAATGTATAAATATGTGTGTCTATATATCCTTTTAAAAAGGAACGATATATTATGCAAGTATTATATTTCACAAATAAACGTCTGAGTTTATGTGAAGTGTACCCATATCCATTCATATATAAATAAAATTTATACAAAATGAATGACGGGTCTAGGAAAGATATGTTCCGAGGAAAGAACGACGGGTCTAGGAGAGATTTATACAAAATGAGGCGGAATTGAGAGTTCAGAGAGTGAAGGGGAGGTGATTCAATTTCACTCGAAACACGTGATTTAGGTTTGAGTTAAGAGGGACGGTTACGGGATTTGTTTTTGAATTCAAAATCATTGATTTTGTTAAATTGGATCATTACAATGTGCCGAAACTGATGTAGTAACAATTATACATTACCATAATGAGTTAATACGCATGATTTCGTTGATTTTGTAACCGATTTGGTCGACTTTGACTTTGGGAAGTCAAAATTGGGTTTTTGGGGTTCAAGTCATGAAAAGGTTCAATTTGGTAAAGTGAGGGGGTTCAAAAGGGTTCAAATGCAATAAGAGTGGGTTCATTTGAATCAAATGGGTTCAAGACTCAAAATATTGATAATTAAGTATTTAGTTTAGTTATAAAATAGTTTTTATAAAATCTTAAACATTATTTATTTTATTTTAATTATTTTATATAGGAAAACTCCATTTTTATAAAACTTAAGAGTTGTATAATTGATTTATTGAATCTAACCATATATATATATATATATATATATATATATATATATATATATATATATATATATATATATATATATATACACTATATAATAAATAAAGGTTTTTCAATGATATGTGTCGCATCTATATTCATTCTTATCATTTTTTTCTTGTCTCTCTCTCCTTAAATACACCTCTAAATTTTAATAATAATAATTTTTAAAGAAAATACTAATCTTTGTATTAATAAATCTACTAACATATTTTAACGAATGTATGTGTTAACAGATTATACTGTATCTCACAGGTTTATTCAAACCGTATAAAACACAAGTTTTTAAAAAATAAATTTTTTATTACTTAATATATAATATTGTATTTATTCAACCCGTGTAATACACGAGATTTTAACATAGTATATATATATATAAGGTTGGGTTCATGAGAGAACTAGATAACTCCTCATTAAAAGGAAAAAAATCATAACTCAAAATATAAATAAAAAACAAAAAAAGTGGTTTGGAAACCATGTTTCCCACATCGTCATCGTTAAAAAAACGCAATACTACGTATGTGTAGTACCACCCCAAAAACCTAAACCCCTACCACACCCCTACCCAAAAACCTAACCCCACCCCACCCCACCCACTCCCTCCCCACCCACCCCACCACCAAAAAACCTAAACCCTCACACCCCCTCCCAAAAAAAACCTAAACCCCCTACACCCACTCCTAAAAACCTAAACTCCCCACACCCACCCCTAAAAACCTAAACCCCCACCCACCCATCCAAAAACCTAAACCCACCCACCCCTACCCAAAAACCTAAACCCACCCACCTGTACCCTAAAAAACCTAACCCTAAAAGATAAACTCAAAAACCTAACCCTAAAAGCTAAACTAAACCCAAAAACTAAACCCTAAAGCTAAACCGGACATTTTTGTATTTTTTTAACGAGGACGACGTGGGAAACATGGTCTCCGAACCACTTTTATAGTTTTTGATTTATATTTTGAGTTAGGATTTTTTTATTATTTATTTTTTACCTTTAATGAGGAGTTCTCTAGTTCTCTCATTAAAATGAGTTTTCTTATGATCTTCTCCCTATATATATATATAATATATGTATATATATATATATATATTATATATATATATAAACATATATAAATAAAAAGAATATACATACATGATTAAAACTCAAAAGTTTTATTTTTTATTTATTTATTATAACAAAGTGTGTGTGTGTGTGTATGTGTATATATATAGGAAAAGTGAATATGGTGCTATTAGGCATGCAACTTACATGTGAAACCAATTAAAACTACGTCGTTTTGATTATAATCAACTAAAATCAATTAATCTTTATTATTTTCGTATATATCTCAACACATCGATAACCCATTCTGCATTACTATCGGCTCTTACTTATAAATATATATACATATGTTATATATATATAACAAAAGGATAAAATACATACAAGATTGAAACTCTGAATTTATACACATTGAAATAATTGATGTGGCATATTGTAATGTAAAAGTACAGGATTGAAATAAAATGTTATTATTGCATAAAATGAAGTAAAATAATACAAGCAAAAGTCATGGATGTTACAGTATCCCCAAGTTGAGGGAATTTCATCCTGAAATTCAACTGGTGGAAGCTACTGAATCAGGAAAGAGATAAGGGTACTTCAGCTTCATTTGATCCTCACATTCCCAAGTAAAATCCAGTCCACGTTTGAATTCCCAACGAACTTTAACTATTAGAATACGGCTTCACTTGAGTTGCTTTATCTCACGATCCATAATCTCCACAGGTTTTTCAACAAAATGCATTGTGTCATCAATCCTGTGACACCCGACAAATCCTTGTTAACCCCGTTAACTCTATTACAAACCTTAGGGACTAAACATGTTATAATTCAAAATCTAACACACTTAAACTACAAGGACTAGTTGTGTAATTAACTCAAACTCAATCATGTTGACTTTATAAAGTCAAAATTAAGTGAAATTGGTTTTGTTGACTTCTAAAAGTCAAAGTCCAATTGTTCTTGATCCAAATTCGCATCTTTAACCGCAAAACTGTTCGAATTCGATGTTGTAACGTATGGCATTGATGATTTCGAACATCATTGGGCCGTTTCTAACCGTTCATCATCGTTACTGATTGCGAATTATAACCCCAAACCGTAACCGTCGACCCTACCATCGGTCACTATCGAAAGCACCTACGCACCTTGAACGAACTCCTCAGAGGCTATTGCACACACCAATTGGACTGGAGACGAGGCCGGAGTCACCGGAGAACAAACATGCAAAGTCGGAACTGAGTTCTAGCTAAGCACCAACAATTCGAACCCCATTATGGTAATCAAACACTTCCTTAGCTTTGTTTTCATGCATAGATCAAAAGCCCTATGCTAATTCAGTCTTATAACATCGAATCGATCATGAACTAATTCTAGGGTTCATATCAATTTGGGTTTAATTGAATACTAATCTAAACACAACCTCAATCAAATTAAATCATATGGTTAAATTCGTAATCCACTGTTTAACAAAAGCCCTATGATTCCAACAAGTAATCTTATAGAATTCGATCAATTTGATTCTATAGGTCCACGTGACTCATCTACAGATCGATCTCGTGATAGGACGTCTCGATAACACAGAGTGCGGAATCCTACCGTGTTAATATACGAATTGAAAATAGAAACAGCAGGTAAATAAACTTTCTCTTTGTATTCCACCAAACACAAAGTTTACAGAATACAATCGTTCAACTCTCTGCTACTCTACAGAATAGAATCTGTAAACTCCTATTTATAGACACAAACTCTGCAATAGGATAACTTCACAAGTTCGCCTCAAATAGACTAGGCGAACTTAACAAGTTCGCCTCACATGAGACTAGGCGAACATAACAAGTTCGCATCTAATAGACTAGGTGAACTAGACAAGTTCGCCTCTAGCAGAACTTGTTCTAACACTTAGATAAAATCTATACAATTACATAAAAACTTAAAGACAATAAGACCTAAACTATTACAAAGCTTTTGTCATACATTCTATGTCCTAACAGACTCCCCCTTGACAATAGCTTGATCTTCTGTCTTCAGTCTTTATGACGAGCTCTTCCAGTTATCTGATAATCTGCTTCCTGCGTGCACTACATATGTCACACCCCGACCGATGGCGGAATCATCGGGGCGGGACATGTAAGACTGTTCATGAGCTCCAGGTTGACTAAATTGTAATATGTTAAATCCATTTCCATTCAAACAAACATGAACAAGTTCAAAGTACATAATGAAATACAATTTGTCTTTGGTTTAATATTAACTAGGTCCAAAGCCTATGTGTAGCATGTCTTGATCTAGCTCATATGAAAACACCTTAAACATGAATAAAATAAGATCAACTAAAAAGTTGGTGAGTATAACACAGTTGTATGTAGATAGCATATAGTTGAAAACAAATCCTTTACAAAACATGATAAAATAAGGCATTTATGGGGAGCAGCTATTGTGTAACCATGTACAACCAAACCTTGTGACTAGCATGCAAAACAAATGTGTTGTCGGTTTCAATCACCGCGCACCATGGGTGGGTTTGTCAGACTCAATAGATCTATCATTGAAAACCGTCGGCTTGTATAGTTAATGATTGCACATAAGAGCATACAAAGGTTAGCACACCTAGCACTCGGGCACAAAGCTCAAATTTTGCACACATGTATGTAAATAGGATTTTTGCACTTGTGTTGTTTGTGTAAATGTAAATGTGTAATGTGTAATGCGTATAGAGTTCATGTTCCACCCCAAAAGTGTAAAAGAGTAAAAGGGGTTGTGAATACTCACTTGATTCGAAGGCGTAGCTAACACGGGATACTAGTAAGTAATGTGATCCTTGTATCGCACAACGTTGACCTAGAGTGTAATGTATATTGCATTAATAATGCACAATAGTCTAAGTCTAAGGTTGAATTGGATAAAGTTAGTGATTGGTACTTAGAGGTATTGTATAAAACGGAAGATTTGAAATGAATATTTTTACAACATTTTGAATAAGGTTTGAGTTTGGAATAAGACAATTATATGTGAACTTTTTATTTAAAATTTACTACTTTTTAATCCATTAGAAATGATTTAATTAATTTGTTTAAGATTCCCAAGTTGATAATTTAGTTTATGAAAACAATTCTGGGCTTTGGAGTTTTATAAAATAATAATTTTTTTTTAACAAGAATTGAGTTTATATTAAAATAACAGAAGAAACAGATTCTGACCAAAGGTTGGGCACAACCGTGCCAAGGGTATGGCGTGACCGCGCTTAGGCACGGGGCGCGACCGTGCTTAGGCATGGGGCGCGACCGTGCTTGGGCATGGAGCGCGACCGAGCTTAGGCATGGGGCACAACCATGCCTGGACAAGAGGCACGACCGTGCTAAGCGATTAGCACGATCGTGTCTGGATTTTCCAGAACCTAATCTAATAAATTCTTGTATTAAAAACGGCTGAATTTATAGGGTTTTCAAAGAACGACTGTTTGCGAATCTAACCATGTATTTTAATTGAATGTATATCGTGTCTAGGGTATAGTTCGACTAGGCCAAAAAAAACGTGATGAACCCTAGTTTTTGTTTGAGTTTAATTCGGTGGTATAAGCCCTGAATAGGTTAGGGCTTTCATTCACGGAATTGAAATGAGTCTGAGGATGTGTTTAATTACCTTAAACGATATCGAATTGGTGGAGTTCAACCAAACGGAGTTCCGACTTTGATGCGTTGATCCCTGGTGTCTCCTGTTGGGATTCCGGCAAAATTGATGTGAGGAATGTGATTACAGGAGCTTGAATATCATGCACATATGATTGATTTTGGGAGTGTTTCGTGAATTGGACGAGATTGAGAGAAAGGAATGGAGAGGTGATGGTTTTGGTTTCCTAATCACTACACGGTTATTAGAAAGTGATTAATTCGAAATGATTGGTTTGAAACGGCACAATAAGCGTTACAAATTTTGGATTCGAACAGATTTGCGATTAAAGACTGTTCTTACGTTTTAACTGATGTGAGGCGCGACCGTGCCTATAAGAGGCGCGACCGTGCCAGATGAGGCGCGACCGTGCCTACTAGGGTTTCTGGTTATTTACAAAATCAGCCCTTGCAAATTCAGCTTTGACAGAATTAGCTTGGTTAGGATTTAACAGAACCCCTAACGAGATTACTAACTGGATTAACTCTAAGAGGTGTTACCACATGATTATGAGTTCTAAATCTTTGAATTTAATACGATCGGCTGACGATGTATGAGGTGTAGGTTTGAACAAGTATATGATTCAACATCGTGCAGTTATTTTATTATCTAAAATAAATTAAAATAGGGTCGGAAAAATCAGGAATGTTACAGTCTCCCCATGTTAAGGGAATTTCGTCCCGAAATTTAACTAATGGAGGCTACTAAAAATCAAGAAAAAGGGTGGGAGTTTTGGGTTCTCGGTGAGTTTGACCGTTGATATGATTTAGGCCTGATACTCAAGGTTGAATATGAATGATGACAATGAATTTAGTTTTTGAAATGGACTTAAGGAGAAGATTGTCGAATAGCAATTTGAATTCTAAATGTAAGATGTATTACTTGGAACAAATTTGATGAGATTTTGAAATTTTGAGTTTGTGTAAGATGTAGTCTAACGTGTTCAAAATTGTTAGTGGGTAAAAGATTTCATAAACATTGGTCTAGGTCAAAACTTCACGTGACACGAACAACGCTACTTTCGGTTAATATGATAGGACACTTATATACAGGAAGTACCATCGGCGTATCCACCATGCCCTTGTCATGTCACATCAGTTTTGTTGTTACACATCATGATAAGTTTTAGGTCACAACACACGACAAAATTTCTCTATAGTTTTCATGCGCTGATTTTTATAATTCCGTGTGCACCCGTAATTATTCAAATCATCGTATGGTCCGTATAGATCGTTTTCGTTGTGTGTGGGTAAGGGGGGCACAATTTCACTATGATCACGTCTATTGTTTACACATAAAAAGTCGCTAGAAAGTAACTAAGTCTCTAATCAAGTCGGTTCGCAACTAAAGAGTAGTAAAGTAGTAACACTTAAAGTTTCTTAGTTTGCTCGTGTTTGAACAAGAATACGTCAAACCCCGAGTCGTTTCAATGTATTATGGTCTTCGCTTTGGTGTACAAAGTGCATGACCATGTCTTGTGTATAATGTAATCAATCCATTGCAATAATTGTAAGCAAATTTTGTTTCGAGTATATAGTAAGCACACAAGTCTCATGTATGATCTAGTGTCACGTAGTTTGTAATCAAACAGGTCTCATATATAGCTTACGTAATTTAGCGTCTTGTATTTTGTAAATCAATAAGCTCTAATGTGTAATGTAAACAACATAGTATTATGTGTATTGTAGGAAATGGATCTCATGTATAGTGTTAACAACTTAGCATCATGTATTTTGTATAATGTACACCGTTTAGTGTAAAGTGCTTTGTAGCAAAATGAGTTTCATGTATAGTGTGGTCAATCTAGAACTATGTATCAATGGCGCAATTCCTATGTATCACGTATATTGCAAACAATTAAGTTTCGTGTATCATGTACTCAAATCAGTAGCATGTGTATTGCAATTAAACATGTTTCGTGCATTACGTGATTAATCGAGCAAATTGTGATTTGTAGGCAAACTAGTTTCATTATTATGTAATTTGTGTAGCATTGGATATGTTGAGAAATATTGAGTTTTAGGTACCATAAGATTGCATTGAATATATTGTGAACGTGAGTATTGAACTTCGCGTGCGCTGCGTACTAACGGGTTTTGCATGGGTTCGGGTGCTGCGGACAAACGTGTCGTTTGGCGCTCTTTCATGATGTGGTGGTTAGGTTCAAATCCTCAAATCTCATTGAGGTTGGTGGGAAGGGTTAACGTTTACGCGGTAAGGGTCGTCTTTTGAAGCGTCAAGTGAAAGGTAACGAGGAGGTTTTGGAAATATTCAGGAATTTGTGTTTACAAATACAGGTCTTTGTTTGAACATAGAAAGTAGGAAATTCATTCTTGATTGTAGATATATAAAGTAGTGAAATCATTGAACCGCATATTTTAAATGAATATGCAATTTATGGGAAAAGTATATATTTTTTTTATTTTTTATTTTTTATTTAAACTTTCAACTATTAATAAAAGAATATTTTTAAGTGGAACCATTGGCTAAACAAGTAGTCTATGATTTAGCCAAAGTTTAGAAATATTTACTTTAATGAAGAAAAATCATAGTTATTTATCAATTTGAAATAATATTTTTATAAAATTGGTTGTATTAATTTTCCTTATCGGTGAAAAAGTTTTATGGAAAATTTATGTTTTTGATATTATCTAAAAATTTGATAAACATTTTGATTAAACAAGATAATGAGGTTTTGTTTAAATCACAAAATAGGATGATTTATTTAATGAAAAAGATTGTCGGAAATGTACTAAACCATGTTGAATGAAAGAAGTGACATTTGGGAAAATTTGATGGGAATATAACAGGTGTAATTTACGCTCCACGGATCAAATCAATGAACAATAACTGTAGAGTTGAAATATATGGAATTGATTAAATACTGAAATGTTAAACATTATTCAAAACATAGAGGAAATGGTTTTTCAAATTGAAAATTTAAAGGAAATCAGTAGAAGCTCCTTCTAACGTCTCTGGTAGCTTTCCACTAGGAAGAAGATAATCACCAAGATGAGCACCGCTATAGTCACTCGAGTAGCAGACCTGGCTTCAGTCCTGGCGGTCTCCGTGCGATGTGCTTGTATTTCTTTTTCGAGGATGGAGATTAACTCCTTTTGATATCCTAATTGGTTTGCTAGGCTATCCATTCTTTGTCTTTGTAAGTCGTGTATCACTCCCTGCTCTATCCTTTGCCTCTCAAATTCTGAATTCCTTACATATTGATGGAAGTCATTGGTTAGAATTCCCATTACACCAGGGGGTGTCATGGTATGCCTTACCCAAGGGTTAGGAAGGTGCGGGTCGGGCATTAGGTATGGGTCTCTTAGTGGGGGTGGAAATTGATGGTGGAGGTGAGGTGTATGATACGGGTTTACGGGTACGAGAGATCCAGGTGTTTGAAGTCTCGGGTCGGTGTTCCTAATCCAGTCCGCCCTTACATCAAACCTTGGCCTAGCAGTTGGGGGTGTTGGTGACCGGTACACGGGTGTCTCAGTGTCTTCTTCCCAATCAGATTCTGATCCAGGACGGTAAACCGGGGAAGGAGGAGGGTAGGAGTCCATGTCTAGCAGAAAAACAATGAAAAAGTTGTAAGTGATAATGAAATATGAAGTATCAAATATAGAAGTTCTTATGGGTTTTAGAGTTTGACTAGTCATAACGCCGAACCTTCACGATAGCATTTTAGAAATACACTTGACCTATAAGCAATGCATCCCTAAAGAGAATTCCCAGGAAAGAGGGGTGGGTCACTAAGACACACTTAAGTACCCTATCTTTCCTTAGCCAGAATTCCTCATGGGCTTACATACTCTTCCAGCCATCATGTATTAATAATAGTATTGTTGGGCTCATGGTTATGATGGGAATTGTTGTGGACTTGGCTTTGAGGCCCAAGAGTAAGGTTTATGCTTTTCAGCGGGCTTCTTCTTCTTGGAGGATAGATGGGCTTCTTAGTTTATTATTGGTGGGCATTAGGCCCAATAGTTTAAGTCTTTGCTCATAAAAGGGTAATGGTATCATGTATGGGAGTCCAAATGTGTATGAATAATTTGGTGTGTATGTGTGTGTGTTAAACTTAGGATAGTGTTTTAAATAATTTAAGTAGGTAGCTATGCATAGAAGAAAAAGTGGGCAGGTAACGTGACACATAAACTATTGAGTATTGTATCATGTGATGTAATCATATGGTATAAAAGATATTCACATAGGAGGATAATCATATAGCATGTAGGTAGTAACGCGTGTAAGCACAGGAGTTATCAAGTCGTGTGACACATAAGTCATTATGTATTGTATCATGTAGTGTAAGTACTTAGGATAGCATGTAAAAATAATCACACGGAAATTGATAATGTAACATGTAGTAGCATGGCATTGTATGGGTGTCCTAAATTTATAGTCTAGGTAAAGAGTGTCAAATAACCTAGTTCCCTATAACCAAGGCTCTGATACCAATTTGTCACACCCCGACCGATGGCGGAATCATCGGGGCGGGACATGTAAGACTGTTCATGAGCTCCAGGTTGACTAAATTGTAATATGTTAAATCCATTTCCATTCAAACAAACATGAACAAGTTCAAAGTACATAATGAAATACAATTTGTCTTTGGTTTAATATTAACTAGGTCCAAAGCCTATGTGTAGCATGTCTTGATCTAGCTCATATGAAAACACCTTAAGCATGAATAAAATAAGATCAACTAAAAAGTTGGTGAGTATAACACAGTTGTATGTAGATAGCATATAGTTGAAAACAAATCCTTTACAAAACATGATAAAATAAGGCATTTATGGGGAGCAGCTATTGTGTAACCATGTACAACCAAACCTTGTGACTAGCATGCAAAACAAATGTGTTGTCGGTTTCAATCACCGCGCACCATGGGTGGGTTTGTCAGACTCAATAGATCTATCATTGAAAACCGTCGGCTTGTATAGTTAATGATTGCACATAAGAGCATACAAAGGTTAGCACACCTAGCACTCGGGCACAAAGCTCAAATTTTGCACACATGTATGTAAATAGGATTTTTGCACTTGTGTTGTTTGTGTAAATGTAAATGTGTAATGTGTAATGCGTATAGAGTTCATGTTCCACCCCAAAAGTGTAAAAGAGTAAAAGGGGTTGTGAATACTCACTTGATTCGAAGGCGTAGCTAACACGGGATACTAGTAAGTAATGTGATCCTTGTATCGCACAACGTTGACCTAGAGTGTAATGTATATTGCATTAATAATGCACAATAGTCTAAGTCTAAGGTTGAATTGGATAAAGTTAGTGATTGGTACTTAGAGGTATTGTATAAAACGGAAGATTTGAAATGAATATTTTTACAACATTTTGAATAAGGTTTGAGTTTGGAATAAGACAATTATATGTGAACTTTTTATTTAAAATTTACTACTTTTTAATCCATTAGAAATGATTTAATTAATTTGTTTATGATTCCCAAGTTGATAATTTAGTTTATGAAAACAATTCTGGGCTTTGGAGTTTTATAAAATAATAAATTTTTTTTTAACAGGAATTGAGTTTATATTAAAATAACAGAAGAAACAGATTCTGACCAAAGGTTGGGCACAACCGTGCCAAGGTTATGGCGCGACCGCGCTTAGGCACGGGGCGTGACCGTGCTTAGGCATGGGGCGCGACCGTGCTTGGGCATGGAGCGCGACCGAGCTTAGGCATGGGGCACAACCATGCCTGGACAAGAGGCACGACCGTGCTAAGCGATTAGCACGATCGTGTCTGGATTTTCCAGAACCTAATCTGACAAATTCTTGTATTAAAAACGGCTGAATTTATAGGGTTTTCAAAGAACGACTGTTTGCGAATCTAACCATGTATTTTAATTGAATGTATATCGTGTCTAGGGTGTAGTTCGACTAAGCCAAAAAAAACGTGATGAACCCTAGATTCTATTTGAGTTTAATTCGGTGGTATAAGCCTTGAATAGGTTAGGGCTTTCATTCACGGAATTGAAATGAGTCTGAGGATGTGTTTAATTACCTTAAACGATATCGAATTGGTGGAGTTCAACCAAACGGAGTTCCGACTTTGATGCGTTGATCCCTGGTGTCTCCTGTTGGGATTCCGGCAAAATTGATGTGAGGAATGTGATTACAGGAGCTTGAAGATCATGCGCATATGATTGATTTCGGGAGTGTTTCGTGAATTGGACGAGATTGAGAGAAAGGAATGGAGAGGTGACGGTTTTGGTTTCCTAATCACTACACGGTTATTAGAAAGTGATTAATTCGAAATGATTGGTTTGAAACGGCACAATAAGCGTTACAAATTTTGGATTCGAACAGATTTGCGATTAAAGACTGTTCTTACGTTTTAACTGATGTGAGGCGCGACCGTGCCTATAAGAGGCGCGACCATGCCAGAAGAGGCGCGACCGTGCCAAAACGTGGCGCGACCGTGCCTACTAGAGTTTCTGGTTATTTACAAAATCAGCCCTTGCAAATTCAGCTTTGACAGAATTAGCTTGGTTAGGATTTAACAGAACCCCTAACGAGATTACTAACTGGATTAACTCTAAGAGGTGTTACCACATGATTATGAGTTCTAAATCTTTGAATTTAATACGATCGGCTGACGATTTATGAGGTGTAGGTTTGAACAAGTATATGATTCAACATCGTGCAGTTATTTTATTATTTAAAATAAATTAAAATAGGGTCGGAAAAATCAGGAATGTTACAACATATCTCTAACATATCTCCAACACTCTTTTATACTGCAATCCTTGTTCTCTCCATTCATCAGTAAAAATAATCTCATTCTTTCTTAACGTCCTCTGATCTTTCTTTTAGAAGTTAATAAGATTCATTGCATCATAGAAACTAACAATGACCTTATTATCTTTATCATCAATTCTAGCTTCACCAGTATTCACATCTACGTACCACCATTTCATATTCCCCAGAAATCGTGTGGTATTTTCTTCAATGGTATCTTCTGTACAGCACGTACCGGCTTGAACTTATACTTCCAGGTCACAATCTCAGTCTTTTGATGTACAATCTACACTCTTTTTCCTTTCTGTGGCTTTAATCTTTCATACTTCCCTGATCCACCTTCTCTTTTAATCAAGTTGGCAATCACATCGGCTAATCCACACTTTGATCTATTAATCAGTGGTTTCGTAGCTAGACGATTCATTTCACACCTTGGCAAGGTATTGAAATACTTGATCCTAGGCTTTAAGTATTGAACACCATTAGATCTCTTAAGAGCAAACAACTTCGTGTCATCATCATAAAACCAACTGATGATTCTTCCAATACACCTCTCTTTATTCACATATCTTTCTTTCTGAGCAGGTTGTATAAGTGACATGGGTAGTACTTTCATCCAACTGTTAACTACTTCTCTCCACTGTTCTCTAGTCATTCCTGTATTTCTATACATCACAGGTTCTTCATTCGGCTTATGTTGAAGCACTTTTGTGTGACAAACACTCTGGATAGTGTCGTAGTTTATTATACTTGTCATGTATGTTTTGTCTTTGTATTTTAATATCTGTATGTATTAGTTATCGAGTTGTAATTTCTAATGCATGTCATTGTTGTAATTATTCTCTAGGTGTTTTGCGCACTTAGCATGTACGCAGGAGTTAAGTCTTGCGCACTTAGTAAGTACGCAAGACCAATATGTGTTGGGTATATATACAGGACTTAGAATTTTTTTTTGCGTTTATTTCATTCAAAATTCGAACTACTGTTGAATATCCTCTGCTCATTTTTACTCAAAAATTTCGAGTGTTCCTAACCGGTTTTTCGTCCCGATTCTATTCTCAACATCGGATAAACATCATTTGGTGAGAATCTTAGGGCTTTTCATCCATGAAATCTTGACTTACAGACCGATTTAGGATTTTAAAAAAATTTAGGGTTTAAATCTTGATTTTGGACATTTCTTGGTCGTTTTTGTAACACATTATGATCAAAACTCTCTTAGAATAATCAATCGAACCTTATTCATTACTTAATCGCCCATAACGATCTTTGATTTTGTCCTTGACTTACTATTTGACCGTCGGTTCATATGGGTCATTTTTTAGGTCAAAATTTGGCTAGGTTAGCGGGTAATTGATGTGGATAGAGGTTCCATAGGTCCTTATAATGGTTTTCGACCTTGTGGTAACCCTATTCCACGTCAATGTCTTACATCTGTTGAATATTAGATTTTTTGAAAAATTTGGCTAAGTGCAATTCTTGCGCACTTAACAAGTACGCTAGAAGTAATTCATGCGTACTTGTTAAGTACACAAGAACAAATCCCTGTGTACTTGCTAAGTACGCAGGAACAAAACTTGTGAAATTTTTCTAAGTCTGAAATTCAGTTCAGTGTGTAACTACTATACTTGGTCATGTGTATTCAATTCCAATGAATCTTCTTGTTCTTATTATGATTACTATATGTTTTTGCAGTGATGGCTCGTGCCTTTACGAGTGAGTTCAATCTCCTTGCACTTACAGAACCGGAATGGAAGGGTGCTGTACTACAATACCGAGAGATAGTTGATTTCTTAAATCGTTCAAAGATCAGCTATGCTATATCAGCAGATCCAATAGTCTCAAGACCGTACCTAGAGCAGTTATGGGATACAGCGGATCATGACTGCACGGTAACCCCTAATGTCATTCGGGCTACTGTGGTGGGTCATGAAATTGCTTTTTCTGAGGACACAATTAGAAGGGTCTTACAGTTCCGGGATCTCGCCACCGACCCAATTGCCTATCCTGATTACTTTGTGGATAGCTGTTGGAGGCAACATATGGGATACGTCGGTGTACGAGATTACTCTTCCTACAAGAAGATGTGGGTGCTCGATCAGTGGAGGTACTTTGCCCACATGATGATCATGTGCATCTCTTCCAGGAATGTGGGGAAGGATGCTATGGGACATGATCTTGCAGCAGCCATAGTTGGCTTGTCTCTCAAAATGGGTTATAACTTCTCAAGATACATCTTCAAGGCCTTAACTGATCAGATCAATACGGCTAAGAGGTTTAGATTCCTGTCATACCCAAGATTTGTGCAACTACCGATCAATGATGCGTTGCCAAATCTGCCTGCTATTGGGGATAAACTGCAAGTCAAAAGGGTGGACAAGAGAGTGCTTGCAGAGTTTCTAAAGCCAGGCAGTGTAGAACCTACCCCTGAGCATACCCCACTCTTTGGCCACCTGATTAATGAAGAGTATGTGGCACCAGCTGATTGGAGATGGTTTAGTCATGAGTCTGAGCCAGAACATAGTGAACATTCTGATGAGCAACAAGAAGATGAGGAGGTTGAAAGTGAGGATGAACTGTCTGAAGGAGGAGATGACGAAGCAGATAATGATGGTGCTGAAGGATCCGACTCCGAAAATACAGAGTCTGATTCATCTGATTCTGATGATGCACCATCACAGGCACACCCGAGAAGATTGACAAAGGTGACCCTTCCTGAGTCATCTTCTAAGAGAAAGCGAAAATCAACGAGCAGTGAATACGAGCAAGATTCTGACTCAGACACTACTATACAACGACGAAGACGTGAAAGTATCAAAAAACAACGGGGGGATAGGCAGCAACAAGCTGTTCCTCGTGAGGTAGAGGATAGTGCTCAGAGGCAAGTACAAGTATCGGCTGCGAGTACTAATTCAGCTTCTACCCCACCTTCACAATAGCTGCACCGGCGACAGCGGAGGAGGCCACAGGTTACACCTGATGTGGCTGTCACTGCTATCACAGAGGAGGTTCCTGTGATAGTGTCCCTCCCTATACCATCTGTCAAAATGGTGATGACTACTCCGATTCTTACCGAGTCAGTCACCATTACTCTTTCCACCACTCTGACAACCACCATCCTATCGACAATCCCTACTACCACCTTTGAACCTATCAGTCAACCCTATAACTTTGGAGACTTTTCCCAGGGTTTTGACTTTGATACGATCTTCTCATCCCCACTCCATAATGTTGAAGCCTCTACATCCAGGAATCCTGATCCAAATGATGCACGGACTGATACTTTGGAAGCCCAAGTCGCTGCTCTACTTGAAACTGTTCAGAAATCAAGGGAATAATCTGAGGCTCAACAGGCTTAGATAAATTCGTTGGTGGACGAAGTTACTATTTTAAGAAGCCAGAGAACTGGGACGGAAGAGAGACTAGCGAATGTGATGGCCTAGAATGAACTACTGATCAAAACAAACAATATGATTCTGGGACACGAGTCATCTCTAGAGGTTCAGTTTGACATGCAGAGGAAAGAACATGAAATGATGGTCAAGTTAGTAACTGACCTGACCAAGAAGCTTGCTGCTCAGGGGAGAAAGAAAAGGAGAAAGAAAAAGAGAAAGAAAAAGAGAAGGAGAAGGCATCTAAACCTACCGGTGATGAGCCTTGTCATCCGGTTGATCAGACAAAGGATGATGACAAAGACAAGGATCCTAAAGTCAGTCCTAGTGTAAGTGAGCAACAAGCTTTGGCGATAATGCCCATTTCTGCTGTTCTAATGGCTGAGGGGGAGTCGATTCACCAGGAAGGTGGTGATGCTTCTGGTGGATATAAAGGAAAGTCTGTAGCTGACGTTTTGAAAGATCTATCTGACGACGTGTCAGATAATGCGATCTTATTCTTAGAGCCAGACTATTCCAAAGAAGCACAGATCGAGGCTCTCTACAATCTTGAAGAAGGAGAGATCGACTCTGGTGATGATTGGGATGAGGAAGATGATGATGTGGTGATAGAAGTTCCCAAGGGCGACGGGGAAGGAGAGTATGAGTTTGAAGATGGAGAGATCTTCGAAGTTCCATCCTTCGAATCTCATCTTGACACAGGTTCAGTCGAGCCTGGTAGTATTGTTGAGGCGTCGACTGAAGCCTCCCCTGCCGACCCTACACCTGTGGATCCAGAGGCAAAGAAAGACAACATGTTCCTGAAAGTTCATCAAAGGATTCAGCTCCTGTCTAGCAAAAGACTTCAATCATAGACAAACACGGAGGGACAGGGATGATCTTAGCTGTGAGGTTCGATGAGGATAAGAAGTTGTTTGCAATCAAGCGAGCTGGGGGGTTCAATACTTGAAACCAACCAGCGAATCTTTCAACTCTTTACTAAGATACGACCTCGTGAACCTAGTAAACCGGGAGCTGCTGGGTCACTCAAATAACATAGTAGCGATGGGTTTATTGCAGGTTCTACAGCGTGAGGTAAGATCTGGGAAATTCAAAATGTTTAAGCCTCAAGTGCCCAAGCGATTCAAGGACAAGAATGCAAGACATCCTGTGACTAAGAAAAGCTTAAAGAAACTGGTATACAAGCCAGTGCTATGTGAAACCAAAATTCCCCTGAGCAAGTTATCTCAGGATATCCTCGGTAACATATGGTACTGGTACGTAGATCCTAAAATGGGCGAGGCGGTAGTGATTGGAAAGGTGTGGTCCGATAGTGGAAGCTTAGTGCCAAGTGAACTGATCAGAGTGTTTGATGAAGTCTGCTTCATAAACTTCTCTGTGAAAGATCTAGAGGCACTAGCTGACAAATACTGCATGTACACGGACGAGTGGACAAAGTTCCTTGCTTCTAAATACAACAAGGTGATCAAGTTCTGCCTTGACTACAAGAAGAAGATGGAAGCTAAAGCTGGGGAGCAGTGAAGACCGAAGACAATCCAGAGCTGTTGTCAAGGGGGAGTTTGTTGAAGCACTTTTGTGTGACAAACACTCTAGATAGTGTCTTAGTTTATTGTAATTGTCTTGTTTGTTTTGTCTTTGTATTGTAATGTTTATATGTATTAGTTATCGAGTTGTAATTTCTAATGCATGTCATTGTTGTAATTATTCTCTAAGTGTTTTGCGCACTTAGCATGTGCGCAGGAATTAGTTCCTGCGTACTTAGCAAGTACGCAAGAATACTCTGCATACTTGCTAAGTACGCATGAAAATTTTCCCATGCGCACTTGTTAAGTGCGCAGAGACCCGGTTTTGTATAAATAGAATAGGTTGACAGAAGATAAGTACGCAGACATTTGCACTCAGTATTTTCTCTCTGTAACCGTTCGAGTTTATAATAGAAGGAACTTTAAAGTGATTTATTTGTTGGTTTACATTGTGTTGTTTGATTCTCCACCTAGTCACGGGTATTCCACACCCGGTCCGACTAGTCACACACCCACACATAATGATCCGAGACACCCAGGGACCTACAGCTTAGGAGACACGGAATGAGTAGTATCAGCATCATAATCTATCTTGGATTGAGCAGTATCATCAGGTGTAGTGATATCTTCAACAAAGTACATAGAATCTGTTACACCTTCATAAGAAAACTCAGGAATAACATCATCTTGCATGAAGTTATAAGGTATATTCAGACCATCAATGCCTTCATATGTAACTTTATCTTTACTCTGTTCTATCTCAATCACTACAATATCTCCTTCTTCAACTTCATTATCCAACACATCCTCTTCAACATCATCAAATAATTCATCAATATCATCCAGACATTCTAACTTCTCAGCTTCTTCTTCTTCAGAATCAGCAAAGAATTCCAATAATAAAATTTCTTCATTCACTCCAGAATCATTCTTGGTTCCTTTAATAGTTTGTGGTGTCGACTCCCCCTGAGCTCTTGATATGGGATTTAAGTCAGCAGCGTATTGACGATCACCCTCAACATTACCACTAGGATCATTTTCATCATCATCCTTTCGTTGAATTAACTCAGCATGACAAGTATCATGTATCCTTAACTCCCCCTGAGCGTCAAGACGCTCAACAAGTTTGGATACCAAGATTTGCATAGCATCAATCTGTCTAGCTTGTGTCTGAAGAACCAACTGGCGATGTGCATCAATAGCAACAACAGAATCCACTTGAGTCTGCAATGCAAGCACTTGTGATTCAAGGAAGGTAATTCTTTCAGAATCAGAAGGCTTTGAAGTACCAGCAGAGGATTTCGAAACTGTAGGAACATGAGTAATCACAGGAGACGGATATGTAGATGAAGGAGGTGTAACCAGTAAGGATGCAACAAAAGTAGCGTCATCAACACCTTGAGATGAATGTGCATCAGCAATAGAAGCAGACCTAAGCTTCTGAGCTTTTGGAACCGGATGTGCATCACTATCAGAATCCAAGCTCACATCGATTAATGTTCTCTTTCCAAGTACTGATCCAGAAGGAGGATTCCGAACAGACTTACACCTCGGCTTTCTGGCGTTAGATTTAATGCGTTTCCCCGCATTTGCCAATGGCAAAGCAACCAATCTCTCATAATGATCTGAGCTAAAATTTCTAGACGAATCAGAGTCAGTAGCTTCAGAATCAGGTAAAATAGTATCACCAGAACTCGTATCCACCACATTTCGTTCAGCTTCATGAATGGGTGAGTTCATAGCTTCATTATCAAAATCGTCCATATTCATACCCAAATCTTGTTCATTTTCTTGAGCAACGTCTTCCTGAACTGGTTCATTAACAGGAATATGAACCTGTTCTTGTGGAATAGGAACTTGTTGTTGTGCTTGTACCTGAGCTTGAACTTGTTGTGGTTGTTGTACTTGGTTCTGGACTTGTCCTTGAACTAACTCCTCATGATGAAACCAATTATCATTAGGAGGCTCAATATAACCAGGATTGATTAAATGACCAAACAAAGGAGTTGGAACTGGAATCAAAGCAATATTTTGTTGTTTAACCTTGGTACAATCAGTAAAGATTCTTTTGGACATAGGAGTCAAGGTCAAACGTATTGGATGCTGTGGTAAATCTGGAATTAAAAGGTTTAGAATCATTTGCAAGAACCTACGGTACATAAGAAACCCTTGACCTTTTGGTGGACTGATTTGCATGACCAACTCACGGTATATATACAAAGCAAAGTTAAACCATTTGTTCAGAGTCAATGCAACCATTGCAGCTTGTAAAGCAATCTTCAAACAATCAGTACCAGCCTTTCTTGGAGATAAACATTGGATGATTACGTGCATAAAATATCTCCATTCTCCAACTAAACCATCTTTTTCGTGCTTGAGTATCATTTGGTCTGCCTCTGTAGCCCATCCTCTGAAAACACCCCATAATCAGTGTTCCAGGATAAGACATAGGATCTTCATTAGCACCTCCCAATGCCAAAGCAGCACGAATAGTTTCCACTGAAATAGCTACCTCTGTATTATTCACCGTTGAATGAAGGACGTGAGGTTCAACATCTGTATTTTGATGTACTGTATCCCAGAATTGTTGGATATATGGTAAGCTGATGTACGGATCTGCGGATAAGGCCACATGTAAAGGTGAACGATTCAAAAAATTGATAATTCCTTGGAAATTAACAGCTTCAGACATATTTGGATCTAACAACGCCACTTGATTATGTTTGTACTCAACACGACGAGCCATCTGGAAATGTATTAGACATAGAACACACATTAGTCATATAACAAACAAAAGAAAAAAATCATAAAAAAATTTCACACACAAAAAAAATTACAAATCCAAACACTGCTTAGCCCTTAGGCGAACTTAATAAGTTCGCTTAGTGTTGCAAGAGGCGAACATAATAAGTTCGCCCAAACAAGTTCGCTTGAACAAGTTCGCCTAAACCAGTTTGTCGATACAAATTCAACAGCAGATTCCAAAAATGTTCAAATCGTCAAATATTTTCAAATCAAACACATTATAAGCATCAGTTCACAACAACTAAACAATATTAAGCTTCAATTTCAAGATTTACACCTAGATAAACGTGATTTACTCAGACAAGCGTATGAATATAAAAATACGAAGAACACAGGGTTAAAGAAGAAAATTCCCATTGATTTATCGGATAAAATTCCATGAAAGTACCTTAGATAGACTCGCAATTCAATGTCGATCTAGAAACAAACACGAAAATTTCAAATCGAAACACCCGAATTCAAAATTTCACAAGTTCGCTAAAACTCAGTAAGTTCGCTCACAGAAGTTCGCTCACACAGTGAAAATGGTAATAAGGATAAGTTCGCCTGAACAAAATATTTATTCACACAATTAAGTTCGCTTCATTAGGCGAACTTGTTAAGTTCGCTTAACAAGCTCCAGGCGAACATATTAAGTTCGCTTAATCAGAAGTAGGCGAATATATCAAGTTCGCTTCAAACATTTGCCTTGAACAATTTTGTCAACTTTCAACACGTCACATTCATGTGAACTTCCATCTGTAGCATGTATCCGATCCAATCCCGAATCATTTTAATAAAAGATAGAATTTTCATGGAAGACAGAAACAAAATATTTTTGGATTTTATCTGTACAAACGGAATCACATATTTTTGGTTTTTATCTGAGCAACCTGAAACACATATTTTTGGTTGAACATCATGAGCAAGAAGATCATATCATTATATGAGCAATTCATCACACAGTCTATTATCAACTATGGGTAACCTATGATATGCATACAAAAAATGATATGAAACAATCAAACTCATTCTTATGTAACTCGTATCTTTTTCATTTTTATGTAATTTTTGCAATGAATATTTATAAATCCATCATATTCACTTTTCAACTTTTCAATCAATTTGAATAATAATTGAAATGATACGCGATAAATTTCAAAGTAAATAAGATCAAGTCATGAAATGCTCAATTATTCATACCGAATTTGAAATACAAAGCATGAAATCTTAAGTTGTCAATATTATATAATTTGAAACTATAAGCATTTTTCTTCCAATTTCATGTGAGTTAGTACCATTTAGATGAAAAACATCGTGTACCCCACATATATGCCAAACAGAAATTTAAAGTTGCACTATCTTCAAGACATACACAGTTTATTGTAAGATTAGATCAATCTCCAAGATGAAATTATCTCTATTAGCACAAGTATAGAATAGCATATCCCAAAGGATATAAGAATCAGGATGATTCAGAATCAAAAGGTTCTAATAAATTGGCTTTATAATGAGAATCAATAGATTTAGGTAGGAGGATCCAACTATTATCTGGATAATTTTCAATGAAATCAGAATAGATGATGTATCTAACTGATCCAAGGGCTAGTATATGTTCCAACAGATGTTGTTAGAAAAAATATCTTAGTTCAGCAACACATTGCATGTTTTTCGGGGGTGAAGTGAACTGAAAGAGTTTGTGCTAAAGACATAATTCGATATTGGTCTCATGAAATTCTTAAAACCATATATTCTTTATCTGATAATGATCTTTTACACACACACCTAGGCATATAATGGATTCAAATCACAGATGTAATCATATCATATTTAATTTTCACACTACTATTGGTTCAAAAATGCTTCTAGTCTATTGACAATTCAAGTTTCAAACTCATATTCAAATTAAAACATATTATCAAGATTAGAGCATTCAAAACACTATCATTTCTCATTTATGCAGACTTTGAAATTTAGATCAAATCAATTTACTTTAAACTATCATATATCAAAGGTCTACTATGGTCATGTGTAATGAACTCTTCACTGATGTACTATCATTTCTTCTCTAACTTCAAATGATGTTAATTTTATATTTTTCATTTTGTTTTGAATTTTTATAAATAATAATTTTTTACTAAAATTTAAAATGTAGAAATGTAATAAAGCAATAAAATAAATTTAAAACAAAATCTCCCATGAAAAATTGTTTTTGAAAAACTTTTATTCGGAATTGACCATACCGATCATTTTGATCAGAAATTCAAACCTAGTACGATCAAATGTCTTGATAAAAAGATCAGCAAAATTATCATCTGTATATACCTTCACCAGCTCAATCAACTTTTTATCTGCACAATCACGAATAAAATGACATCTAATTTCAATGTGCTTTGTTTTACTGTGCTTAACAGGATTATTTGTGATAGACATTGTAGCATTATTATCAATACACATGGGGGTTCTTGTAAAATTCAAACCGTAGTCTCTTAATTGCTGTTGGATCCACAAGATCTGTGAACAACAACTTGCAGCAGCAATGTATTCTGCTTCACATGTTGAAATGGAGACCGTAGTTTGCTTTTTGCATTGCCAGGAAACTAGACGATTACCCAAGAACTGGCAACCACCTGTAGTAGATTTCCTGTCCAAACAACAACCACCAAAATCAGAATCAGTGTATGCATTGAATTCAAAATTAGAACCATGTGGAAACCATAGTCCCAATCTTTGTTTTCCTTTCAGATAATGAAAGATTCTCTTTACTGCAATCAAATGAGACTCTTTTGGTTTTGCTTGGAATCTGGAACAAATACACACAGCGAACATTATGTCTGGCCTTGAAGCGGTTAAGTACATGAGAGATCCAATCATTGCACGGTAGAGTCGGGAATCAACTTCTTTTCCATCTGGGTCAGAATTCAATTTATGATTGACCGGAATCGGAGTATCCTATGGGGTACAGTCCTCCATCTTGAACCGGCTCAAAATGTCCTTTACATACTTGGACTGATGAATAAAGAAACCATCTTCCTTCTGATTAACTTGAAGACCTAGGAAAAATGATAACTCTCCCATAGTTGACACCTCAAACTTCGATTTCATAACACTCTCAAACTCTTTGCACAACCCTTCATTTGTAGAGCCAAAAATAATACCATCTACATATATCTGCACCAGTAGGTATTCTCCCCCTGCTTTCTTAATGAATAAAGTCGAGTCAATTTGGCCACGAAAAAAATCATTATCCATAAGATGTGTAGACAACGTTTCATACCATGCTCGGGGAGCTTAATGAAGACCATAGAGAGCCTTATCAAGCTTGAAAACTTTAGACGGATTAATTGGATCTTCAAACCCCGGCGGCTGACACACATAAACCTCCTCCTTAACTTTTCCATATAAGAAAGCACTCTTTACATCTAATTGAAACACCTTAAACCCTTTGTATGAAGCAAAAGCAAGAAACAACCTTATAGCTTTAAGCCTAGCAACAGGAGCATAAACCTTTGTGTAATCAATTCCCTCTTGTTGATTGAAACCTTGTACAACTAATCTTGCCTTATTTCTCACCACAACACCTCGGTCGTCTTTCTTGCATTTAAACACCCACTTTGTACCAATTGGATACACACCCTTTGGAAGATCTACAAGATTACAAACTTTGAGTTTGTCAAACTGAGCAAGTTCTTCCTGCATGGCCTCTATCCAATTGTTATCACGTAACGCCATTTCGACATTCTTTGGTTCGACCTGAAAAGTAAAACAGGAATGTGAGCATACATTAAGAACACCAGTATCCTTAATACCTGTATACAAGCAAGTGTTGTCAATAATAGAACGCGTTTGCACTCCATCTCATAAATTCCTAATGATATTTGTAATCAGATGAGCTTTGAGTTCCTTGATTGATGCAACCTCAGGAACCCACAACACATCAACTTGAGTTATATCAGTTTGATAAGACATATCTTGATTAACTGGTATCTCCAAGTCCAGATTTGTAAGAATCTCCCCATGAACCTGTGTCGAATTAGAAGGTTCATCAACTAACAAAGGATCAGCAGAAAAATCTTGGAAAATAACATTGTCGTCCTCACTATCAGACTCTTGTGTTCCCGAACAAGAAGCAACATTAGGATCTGGAGCAGATGTAGAGGGAACAAATGATTGTGGAACCACAAGCGGTAGAAAACCACTATTCTGTGCATCCTGACATGAATCATATAATACAACAGCTTTCTCAGGAGAAATATCAGAAGGTAATTGAAAAGACTTGAATAAATTGTCATAATCAAAAGCCCAGTCTGGTCCAATCGCCATTTGAGGTAAAGACCGATTAGAACAATCAATATGAAACCATTCCTAAACGTGACGAGTCTCTTTGTTATAAATCCTCTTGGTAGTAGAATTTGCAACATACCCCATAAAGATCCCTTCAATAGCCTTAGCACTGAACTTGGTTGGAACATCTCTAACTTTCAACAGGGTGCATGGATTACCAAAAGGTAGTAAATATTTCGGCTTTCGATTATTAAACAACTCATAGCATGTCTTGTTGTGTCGCTTAACGGTCAAAAATCTATTCAAAACGTGACACGCAGTATTCACAGCCTCAGCCCAAAAAGTAACTGGAAGCTTAGAATCTGCAAGCATCGTACGTGCCGTTTCAACCAAAGTCCTATTCTTTCGTTCAGCAACTCCATTTTGTTGAGGTACATATGGCGCACTGAATTCATGATGAATTCCCTTTTGAAGACAAAATAAACCCATCTTGCTATTTTTAAACTCGCTGTCATATTTTTAAACTCGCTGCCATTGTCACTCCTAATTCTTCTGACTTTCTGTTTGCACAAATTCTCTAAACCCAGGATTAAGAATTGCACCAACTATGTGGTTTCGGCTTTAGAAGCAAGGAACTTAACCCAAGAAAATCTAGAGAAATCATCTGTTACTACCAGACAGTAAGATTTACCGCCAATGCTCCTGATACG
The DNA here is from genome assembly GCA_023525975.1 of Smallanthus sonchifolius. NCBI lineage: Eukaryota > Viridiplantae > Streptophyta > Magnoliopsida > Asterales > Asteraceae > Smallanthus > Smallanthus sonchifolius. The sequence goes on along the minus strand of CM042033.1, from coordinate 51,953,859 downwards.
AATCGGTCCGAACAGATCCATATGCAGTAGCTCCAAAGGAGTCACAATTGAATTATTTGTCTTAGATTTGTGGGACTTCTTGTGTTGTTTCCCCTTCTTGCAAGGAATACAGTAATCAGGAATGGAAAATTTCATTTTCGGAACACCAATAACCAGATCATTCTTCACGAGATAATTCATTTTCCAATAATTGATGTGAGCAAGTTTCATGTGCCACAAAATAGAATCCGACTCAGACGCCTTGGAGAGTAAACATGTAGGAATTGAATCCGTTGTAGTAGCAACACTCATGTCTAGGACATATGTGTCATTTCTCCTCGGAGCCTTCATTAGAATCCATTCATTGGGAATAACAAAGCCCGGTTTCAAGATATAACACTCAGAATCATTGAAATGAAATGAAAACTTCTTGTCAGACACTTGAGATACACTCAAAAGATTGTGTTCAAGTTGCTCCACATAGTTCACATTCTCAAACTTGACTTTATCATTCTTCAAAGTACCCTGACCAGTTATGTACCTGCCTTTATTTCCAGCAAAAGCGACATAATCATCATCAATATTAATAACATCTTCCAGCAAACGAATATTCCCGGTCATATGTCGAGAACAACCACTATCAACATACCACGTATTGTTGATAGTCCTCCTTGGTTTCCCCTACATAAACAAAGAAAATCAGTTAGAAATAGGAACCCAAGCCATTGTGTTCTTGGGCCGTCCAAGTGGATCAAAATAAACAACTTCAAGCAGTTCACAATCAACATTGTCATCAACCTTTGGAACATAAGATTAACAATTAGACCTTCTCAATGAATACACAGTACGATTAATTGGAAAATATTATTAGATTTATGATTATCAGATTCAGATATTTCTAAAATTTTCTTTAATATTTTGTTAAGTCTTCTTCGTTGTGGTCTAGAAAGTTTGACCTCAGGTTGAGAATCTTTTGGAATTCCAACATGTGGAATCACAAACTTATTTTGAAAAACAACTGGTTTAGAAATATGCTTATCATGTTGCTTAAATCCCAAAGATTTAGCAAATGATTGACAAGGCACATTCTTTACAACACTAGAAGTAGGCTTTCCCACATTTGGTCTTTTCAGAATCATCACCGCTCATTGTTGTCAGGGAACACTCTTTAATTTGCCTTGATTCTTATAAGGACAGTGAATCAGAATATGACCAGCCTCATTACAGTGAAAGCAAACTCTTCTATCTTGATGATTTCTGATATAAGGAGTTTTTCTTGAATTTGATGACCCTTCCGATGAACAAGCTTCAGAAGATTTTGCTGAATAGTTGACTGGCTTCTTTTGAACAAAAACTTGTTTAGTCACCGTTGATGAATTCTTCTTCTGATGACCAGCAGCAACAAAACCACTTGATTGTAACATTTTGGAAAGTTTAGGTTAATCAACTTTCACCTCATCAGGTTCTGTTAAAATGCATCTATCACGAGTAACTTGTTTCACCACCTTTGGTTCAACAATTTTCACTTCCTTAGGAATGCCTTCAACCTTTTTATCATCAAAAACTTCATTCTCAGAATCAGAATCATAGATCATATCTTCACCAGTTACTAGATTTACTTTCAACACCGTCTTTGGATCAATTTCCTCTTCATGAATAATCTCTGGTTCAACCACGTAATTTGCATTGAATGGTGGAGGAACAAATCCAATTCCAACAACCCTCTTTGTAGGATCAGCATTAGCATTAAAGTAATCCAATACCACAGATGAATTTTCAAAATTCTCTAACTTTCTATGTAATTTGATCACTTCAGATTATTTATCAGAAATTTCTTTGTTCTTCTGAGCGACAATTTCATTTCGCTTCTCAATCTCAGCATAAGCCATATCCATATGATATGTTTGTTCCTTATATTTCAATCCCAAAAAGTTCAAATCTCTTTTCAAAGACTCAATTCTATCTATACACAATTTATCATTATCTTTCAATTTTTGATTAACTGAATACATCGATTTCATATCACAAATTAAATTTGTGTTATCATCCATTACTCTTTGCAGTTTATCTTTTATACTGATGCAATTAGAGCAATAAATGTGACAGACATAATCTTTTACCTTTGAAGGATCTGACATATCTGCCATGAAGACTTTTGTAATCGGAATATTTTCAGAATCAGCACCATCAGAAGAATTTTGAGTTAATACTATATTATCTTCAGATACACTAGATGCAATATCAGACTCAACATTTTGTACTTGATCATGCTCTTCATTAGCACTTGGCAAACTCTCACCATCACTTGAGCTATCATCAACGGTTAACTCTTCATATTTTGCAGAATAAATCTCAGCTACAAAAGCTTGACTTACAGTACCAACCAAATCTTCAAGATGAATACCCTAGTCATAATTTTCATCATTATGAGCAATCAAAGCAGATGATGCAGATGCATGATTAGAATTTCCAGAGCCAGAGGAGCCGTGTGACTGATTACGATTGTTCTGAAAGTTATTAAGCTTCTTCTGAGAATCAAATTCAACTTTTGGCTTCACACATTCTTTGGCAAAATGACCATACTCCTGACAATTATAGCAACGAACTTTGGTTTTGTCAAATCCCATACGTGAACAACTGTTAGAACCGATATACTTCCTTCCAGTCTTCTTCAAAAAATCATTTGCATGTCTCATTAGCATAGCCATATTCTATTGAATGTTCATCTCTTCCAGATTAACAGGATCAATTTGTCTGAAATCCTCTTCAATAACATCTGGATCATGAATCTTTCCTCCAATAAAATTTTCATAAGAAGCCATAATGGAAGAAAACATCGCTAAATAATCATCAGCAACTCTTTGATTAATATTATGTGTTCCAGATGAAGAAGAAGCTGTATTTGCAGAGAAACCAGAATGACTTGGAACCCTAGAACAATGATCATTAGAAGCATCTTGAGTATCACCAGAAAAGAACGCAACCCCTGCACCAGTTTTGCCAGAAGTCTGAGCAAAATACATTGAAGGATCTTGAATATGCTCCATATTGGTTTCCTTCTTCTTCATATTCAAATCATGTGATTGAATCTTGTCAAGAACCTCTTCAAGAGACATAGTTTTATACTTGACATTCTCTTTTATCAAAACTGAATACACATCAAATTTAGATGGTAATGCCTCCAAAAACTTTTTCATTTATCTCTTCAGTCTCATAAACCACTGAAGCACTTGACAATTCACTCAGCAAATGATAAAATCTCGTTGCTAAATTATCTAAAGATTCATTTTGAAAGTGCTTGAATACTAAGAACTGCTTCTTCAGTAATTCATTTCTACTTTTCTTAACATCCAAACTACCTTCACACCGCTTTTGTAACGTTTCCCACAATTGTTGAGAAGTCTTGAATTGTTTAAAGCTATGATAAATTTATTTAGGAAGAGACATTGAGATACTAGCCATAGCCTTCTTTTCCCTATCAAACAATAATTTTTCTTCTGTGGTTAACGCAGATACCGATTTAGGAACATCATCCTTTCCCATCCAAGTATATGTCGGATGTGTATAACCTTCCAAGATTGAAATCCATAAACTTGTATCAGTAAAAGACACGAACTGATCAAACCGATCTTTCCAGTTAGAATAATCTGCAAGACTTAACAATTTGGGTGGTTTCTGAGATGTACCAGTCTCGTTATCGAAATTTAACATGTTAGTCACTTGCACCATATTAGCCATTTTCAGAAAAATTTCCATGTATTGAACAAGTACTCCCCTCAGGCGAAGATAATAAGTTCGCTTCAAAGCCAAACAAGCGAATTTGATATCAAGCTTAAAACAAGCGAATTTGATATCAAGATAATAAGTTCACTTAAAACAAGAAAATCCGGTAAGTTCTCCTATAGAATAAGTTCGCTTAAACTGAGAGAAGCGAACATGATAAGTTCGCTTGCTAAGTTCGCCTGCTTCAGCTGTAACAAACTCAGGAACCCAAACACGAACAAACATCACCGAAAATCATCATTTCTCACAGATTAGAAGGAGTTTGAAGAAATTGGACCGTAGGATTTAGTATTTTATGAATTAGAACACTTCTATCGGATTAATTTCACCAAAAACCACTTCAAATCCATGAATTTAGCAGCAAAATCAACTTCAAGAACTTGAAAACTCAATGGTTACAAAAACTTCTAAAAATGATCACTTTCTTGTCAAATTGTATACAAAATCATCACGATTTACCAAGAATCAAACACAAATCACGAGCAAAAGCACTGATACCACTTGAAGGTCCACATGACTCATCTACAGATCGATCTCGTGACAGGACGTCTCGATAACACGGAGTGCGGAATCCTACCGTGTTAACGTTTGTATACGAATTGACAATAGAAACAACAGGTAAATAAACTTTCTCTTTGTATTCCACCAAACACGGAGTTTACAGAATACAATCGTTCAACTCTCTACTACTCTATAGAACAGAATCTGTAAACTCCTATTTATAGACATAAACTCTGCAAAAGTTCGCCTCAAATAGACGACGCGAACTTTCACATGAGACTAGGCGAACATAACAAGTTCTCCTCTAATAGACTAGGCGAACTAGACAACTTCGCCTCTAGAAGAACTTGTTCTAACACTTAGATAAAATATTTACAATTACATAAAAACATAAAGACAATAAGACCTAAACTATTACAAAGCTTTTGTCATACATTCTATGTCCTAACAGATTCCAAGTTCATCCTAGGGTTTTCGACATATTCAAACAGAAATTAAACAAGCCTAAACCACATGATTTTGCAATTAAATCCATCCACATATTCGCAATACCCCGATTATCAAAACCCCTATGTTTCTAACAGCAATCGCGATCGAATTGGGGGGTTTTGGGACTGGTTCTTGGTTCGGCTTCGATATGGGGAAGAACACAGGGGTGTTAAGGACTAAAACTCATTCGATCTGGTTGTGTGTGCGATACCCTAGCGGGCGGGACTGGCTAAGGTGTTGTGTTGATAAGGGAGAGACCCGGGTTCAAGTCTCTCTAACCCTATTCTTTTTTTTTTGAGCAACTTTTTACATTATATTTTTATACAAAAACAACCCCTATATTATTTTATTAATATATTAATACGTTTTAACACCGGATAACACTCGTAGGATAGGGATCGAATTTATAATACATTTGAAGTATTCTTTGCATTTTAAAAATAATATAATTATTTATATTATTTCCAAAACTATCATTTAATCCATAAAAACACATGAATATATATATTATATTATTAACTCGTATTTCACGTATATCACATTCGTATTTGATACCAAACTAGGGATTTCTCTAATCCCGATGACAAACGTCTATTCTTTATTCCTAAGTATGATTTAAGACATCCGACCTATCCCGTATCATCGTCACAAAATCCTATATGTTCCTAGCTGTCACAAATCATATTCTAGGGCATTCGTAGACTATCCGCGTGCAATCCAATTATGGTTTTTGTTACATCCTTGTGTGGTGCTAATTACTACGCTTACACAACTCAGGTGAGTTTCACAGCCCCTTTACTGTTTTTAAATTAGGGGGAGAAAACATGACGCAAACACATGATTGTTGTAATTCTTATATTATCACTTGTTAAGACTAAGCTTAACACTATATCATGAAAGTCCTTACACATCGAACCATTTAATATGAACTTAGCGAGATAATATTGAGTAGTACTACTGGGTTTGACAAGCCCCACCCGCGTTAGTCGCGCTAACTCGATTGTAGGTCGAACGGGTGTAATATTGACCTAACACATCACCATTGTTGATATACATGGTGGGAGGCATTCAAACACAAACAAACAGTCAGCTTCGGTTGTGAGCGCTTTAATAAAAATGAATATAGGTTAGCTACCTATTGATATATATATTGAATGTACATAATCTGGCAAACATTATTTCAAACTGAAACATGTGACCTCACCAACCTCGTGTTGACACATTTTCTTACATGTTTTCTCAGATCGCTAAGGCAAAGGTGCACACTTAGGACATGCATTGGAGTGCTATTTATCGCTTCCGCATTTACTCCGAATATTTACTGATTTTGTTAAACTCATATAGAGTCGTTTGACGTAACTAATGACTGAGATCCTGGTTTGTCACCCGCCCAACGGTAAAACTCCGTTAGTGGATTTTGGGGGTGTTACAGATTGGTATCAAAGTCATTGGTTATAGAGAACTAGGAATTGCATACTAGACTATAATCAAATGCATGCATTAGTTACACGACATAGACACTCAAACATGGCACTCATACCTTAAGTTACAGGCAATGTCTACTCCATCTACTTCCCTGATTAACCAGGAGCATGACATTCCTACCATACCTTTATCGAAGCCTAATAGGCGTCGGCTTGGCCCTATAGATGACCCCATCGTATACTATGAGCCATTCCATGTGCGGATTGGAGGTAACACGCAGGATTGGGATTGGTACCCCAAGCATGATCAGGAGCTGGGTCCGACAGGAACATATCCCACCTCCATACTTTGCAGCCACTACTTCTACTATACAGACTCTACCACCTTTACCATACCCTTTGGAGCAGGCCTTAGCTACCTTTGTAGCTACTATGGATCGGGAGATCTAGAATATAAAAGATGCTGCAGGGGAGATCATCGGCCTGTTGGAATAGGATAGTCAGGCAAATGAGAAGGTTAAGAAGCTAACAACAGAGTTAGCTGACACTGATCACTACCATGAAAATTTGGTGACTTCATTCCATGAGATGGAAGCTCGAGTAAACACACTAGAGTTCAACCTCGATGTAGCCCATACCAGGATTGAACATCTTGAGGCACAGCTTGAAGCTGCCAATGCGGCAGAAGACGCGCCAGATGTTGAACCTGAAGAAGAACCATCTGAAGATGAGGATGAAGGATCTGTTTTTTCTTCAGGTAGAAGTAGCATTTGACATTCTACCTTTACTTATTTCCTTTCTTTCTAAACCTAGATGGGCAGGGTTGTTCCCATCCAACAGATATTTCTGGATTTTGATGTTTGGTTGAATTATTTAGTAGTTGTTACAATTTATCTAATCAAGGATTATTATTGAAATATTAGATGTTGTGGTTTAGTTTTCATTAGTTTACTTGTACTTGTATGACGATAATATGCCATATATTTTCTCATTATTGTATTTGTGAATGTGAAGAATCATGTCTGGACGCGGTCGTGGTCGTGGTAACATTAATATGACTACCGCCGAGCTAACGGCACTCATCAAAGAACGTGTGGCAGAAGTTGTGGCAGCAAGCCAAGCTGCATAGAATGTTGCAGGTAAATTCGACATTCGTTGACTCTAGCAAGTCAATTAATCACTCCAAATTCGTTTTTAAACCTCGTATCCTCAATTATGTAATTGTTTTCAATTCATGCCAACAAAATAATCAGCAGGCATGTACCTTCAAGACTTTCATGGACTGCAAGCCCCACACCTATAGTGGAGCTGAAGGAGCCGTCGATTTGCTCCGTTGGTTTGAGAAAGTTGAGTCGGTATTTGCTATGTGCAACTGCCCTCAGGCTAATCAAGTCAAATATGCATCAGGTACTCTAGAGGGTCCTGTCCTCACCTGGTGGAACTCTCAAGTCCAGATATTAGGTCTGGACATGGCTAACACTCTACCATGGGAAGAGTTCAAGACTATCTTGTGGGAAGAGTACTGCCCTCGTGATGAAATTCAGAAATTGGAGAGTTAATTTTGGAACTTGAAGATGGAAGGTTCCGAGATTGAACTCTACATTACTCGCTCGCATGAGTATGCAGTCATGTGTCCACATATGGTGACACCCGCATACAAAAGGATCGAGATGTATATTGATGGACTGGTTCCATAAATTCAGAGCATGGTCACTTCTTCTAACCCTACCACCATACAACAAACCATCCGACTTACTCACAGGCTGACAGATCAAGCTGTAACCCAAGGTACCCTACCTCCAAGGGGAACAACTTCCAAAGCTTCTGACAGCAATAAGCGTAAGTTTGAGAGCAACACCAACACCAAGAGTTTTCAGTCTAACCCACCTCAACAATAGCAGCGTAGGTTTGAGACTACCAAAACTTTCAATCAGTCAACCTCTTCATGACAGAACCAGAGTGGTTATGCTGGGAAATACCCCAAGTGTAACAAGTGTGGTTTTCACCACAATGGTGCTTGTGATAAACATCGTTGCCAGCTGTGTGGCAAAATGGGCCACACTGCAAAGGACTGTAGGGGTGAACTTCAACCTAAGCAATCGTTTCAACAACAGGGGTCTGCCAGAGGTTGCTATAAATGTGGCAAGGAAGGACACTTCAGGAAGGATTGTCCTCAATTGAAGAAGAATGGGAATGGTAATGGAAACGGCAACGGTAACAATCAAGGAAACAACGGTAATAACAATGGCAATGGTGCGAAGGGACGAGCCTTCCAGATTGGATTAGGAGAAGCAAGAAATGACCACAACGTGGTTACAGGTAAGTTCTTTCTGAATGACTGTTTTGCTTCTTTCTTTTTTGATACTGGTGCTGATAGGAGTTTCATATCTAAGACTCTTAGTAATCTGTTAAATGAGATTCCAACTCTATTAGAAACTAAGTACACTATAGAGATAGCAGACGGCCAGATAATCGAAGCAACTCACATTCTTAAAGTATGTAAACTAGGATTGGCTGGTCATAAGCTCTACATTGACCTCATGCCAGTCACACTTGGCAGTTTTGACATAATTGTCGGAATGGTTTTGTTATCCAAAAACCGAGCCGAGATTATCTATCGTGACAAAATTGTTCGCCTTCCTCTCCCTAGTGGGTAAGCCCTTTCTGTCCAAGGCGAATAGAGTGGTGCAGTCGTGGACATCATATCCTTCATTAAAGCACATAAGTGTTTGCGCAAAGGTCATACTGCTATTCTAGATCTTGTCACCGAGCAACCATCCGAAGAGAAGAAGATTGATGACATTCCGATAGTTCGTGACTTTCCAGAAGTGTTTCTCGAATACCTGCATGGTCTTCCACCTCACCGTCAAGTCGAATTTCAAATTGATTTAGCACCCGGAGCAGCGCCAATTGCTCGAGCACTGTATAGACTTGAACCTAGTGAGTTACAAGATTTATCTACACAACTACAAGAGTTGTTGGATAAGGGTTATATCCGACCTAGCTCATCGCCATGGGGAGCTCCAGTCTTATTCGTCAAGAAGAAAGATGGGACTTTCCGTATGTGCATCGATTACCGTGAGCTGAACAATGTGACTATCAAGAATAGTTATCCACTACCCTCTATTGATGATATGTTTGATCAACTTCAAGGATCAAGCTTCTATTCAAAGATCAATCATAGATCCGGATATAATCAGCTGAGATTCCGAGACGAAGACATTTCAAAAACTGCATTCATAACTCGGTAAGGGCATTACGAGTTTTTAGTCATGCCATTCGGATTAACCAACGCACCCGCGGAGGAGTTCATGGATCTCATGAACCGTGTGTGTAAACCTTACCTTGATCAGTTCGTCATTGTTTTCATGATGACATCCTCATCTATTCTAAGAACAAGGAGAACATGAGGAGCATCTGCGTTTAATTCTTGAACTGCTGAAACAAGAGCAATTGTATGCCAAATTTTCAAAATGTGAATTTTGGATTCGCGAAGTCCAATTCCTAGGGCATGTAGTCAACGAGAAGGGAATACATGTCAATCCAGCTAAAGTAGAAGCCATCAAGAATTGGGCGGCACCAACGACTCCAACTGAGGTACGACAATTTCTTGGATTATCTGACTACTATCGTCGATTCATCGAGGGATTCTCAAAGATCGATCAACCTCTCACTGCCCTAACCTAAAAGGGTAAACCCTATAATTGGAGCGAAACTCATAAGCAACATTGCAACTATTAAAATAGAAACTCTGTAGTGCACCCATCCTATCTCTTCCAAAGGGAACAGATGACTTTTTAGTGTATTGAGATGCCTCCATTCAGGGTATTGGTTGTGTGTTAATGCAACACGAGAAGGTTATCGCATTCGCTTCCCGTCGGCTGAAAATTCATGAGAAGAACTGCACGACCCATGACATGGAATTGGGGACATTACTTGTACGGTACCAAGTACACCATCTACACCGATCACAAGAGTCTTCAGCACATATTCGAACAGAAAGAGTTAAACATGTGACAGCGTCGTTGGATCGAACTCTTGAATGACTATGATTGTGCCATCAAGTATCATACGGGCAAGGCAAACGTAGGAGCCGATGCCCTAAGCCGGAAAGAAACTAAACCTAGACGAATCCGAGTATTACAACTCACTATCTACCCTAGACTACCTGATCAAATCCGTTATGCTCAACTCGAAGCCCTGAAAGAGGAAAACCTACCGTTAGAATCCATGCGTGGTATGGAGAAACAACTAGAAGTTAAATTGGGCGGTATTCGCTACTTCGCAGAGCGAATATGAGTTCCAATGTACGGGAACTTAAGGGAGCTTGTAATGGATGAATCTCACAAGTCTCGCTATTCTATTCATCCTAGTTCCGATGGTTCTATATTGGTTGTCGAACATGAAAACTGATATAGTCACCTATGTGAGAAAATGCCTGACCTATTTGAAGGTTAAATTCGAATACCAAAAACCATCTGGTTTACTCCAACAACAAGAAATCCCAATGTGGAAATGGGTGCAGATTTCCATAGATTTTATCACTAAACTACCTCGAACTCCTAGCGGATGCGATACCATCTGGGTGATCGTAGATCGTTTGACTAAATACACACTTTCTAGCAATTAAAAAGACTGATAAGATGGAGAAGTTAACTCGCATTTATCTAAAGGAAATAGTCTCTCGGCACGGAGTGCCAATTTCAATCATTTCTGATCTTGACGCTCGATTCACCTCACGTTTCTGGAAATCGTTACAAAAAGCTCTAGGCACGCGCCTGGATATGAGCACAGCATACCATTCTCAAAAAAATGGCCAGACTGAATGTACTATTCAAACCCTAGAAGACATGCTACAAGCTTGTGTGATTGATTTCGGTAACAGTTGGGAAACTCATTTGTCTTTAGTAGAGTTTTCCTACAATAACAGTTATCACACTAGCATCAAAGCAGCACTGTTTGAGGCATTATACAGACGGAAATGTCGGTCACCTATATGTTGGGCTGAAGTTGGGGATAGCCAACTTACAGGTCCTGAACTTATGCTCGAAACCTCAGAGAAAATCGTACAAATTCTAAATTGTATGGCCCAGCCCGTGACCGTCAAAAGAGTTATGCTGATAAGCGTCGGAAACCGTTGGAATTTCAAGTGAGTGACATGGTTCTACTAAAAGTCTCAAGTTAGAAGGGTGTATTTCATTTTTGGAAACGAGGCAAGCTAAATCCTCGTTATGTTGGACCGTTCAAGATAGTGAAGAGAATTGGCCCAGTAGCGTACCAACTGGACCTACCTGAAGGACTTAGTAATTTAAAGAAATGTCTAGCAGACGAGACACTCGTGGTTCCACTTGAGGAACTAGAAATCGATGAACAGTTACGCTTCATTGAATAATCGGTTGAAATCATGGATAGAGAAGTCAAAACGCTCAAACACAATAAAATCCCTATTGTCAGAGTTCGTTGGAACTCGAAACGCAGACCGAAATTCACACGGGAGAGCGAGGATCATATGATGCGCAAGTCTCCTCATCTTTTCAAGAAAACCACGTCAAACACATAAGGTACTATTTAATTTTCGGGTCGAAAATTCTTTCAACTAAAGGATGATGTGACATCCGGAAAAAAAAATTTATTATTTTAATTTTCGGGACAAAAATTCTTTCAACTAGGGGATGATGTGACACCCGACAAATCCCGGTTAACCCCGTTAACTCTATTATAAACCTCAGGGACTAAACATGTCATAATTCAAACTCTAACACACTTAAACTACAAGGACTAGTTGTGTAATTAACTCAAACTCGATTCTGATGACTTTATAAAGTCAAAATTGAGTGAAATTGGTTATGTTGACTTTTAAAAGTCAAACTCCAATTGTTCTTGATCCAAAGTCGCATCTTTAACAGCAAAAATGTTCGAATTCGAAGTTGTAACGTATGGCATTGATGATTTCGAACATCATTGAACCGTGCATCATCGTTAATGATTACGAATTATAACCCCCAACCGTAACCGTCTACCCTACCATCAGTCACTATCAAATTCACACGATTCGTCTGTTATTCAAACGAACTCCTCAGAGGCTATTGTACACACCAATTTGACCGGAGACGAGGTCGGAGTCACCGGAGAACAAACACGCAAAGTCGGAACTGAGTTCTAGCCGAGCACCAACAATTCAAACCCCATTCTGGTAATCAAACACTTCCTTAGCTTCGTTTTCATGCATAGATCAAAAGCCCTATGCTAATTCAGTCTTATAACATCGAATCGATCATGAACCGATTCTAGGGTTCATATCAGTTTGGGTTTAATCGAATACTAATCTAAACACAACCTCAATCAAATTAAATCATATGGTTAGATTCACAATCGACTGTTTAACAAAAGCCCTATGATTCCAACAAGTAATCTTATAGAATTCGGTCAATTTGATTCCATGTTCAACGTAGGGTTTTTAACATATTCAAACAGAAATTAAACAACCCTAAACCAAATGATTTTGCAATTAAATCCATCCATAGAATCGCAACCGATTATCAAAACCCCTATGTTTCCAAGAGCAATCGCAATCGAATTGGGGGGTTTTGGGACTAGTTCTTGGTTCGGCTTCGATAGGGGGAAGAACACAGGGGTGTTAAAGACTAAACTAATTCGATCCGGTTGTGTGTGCGATACCCTAGCGGGAGGGACTGGTTTAGGTGTTGTGCTGATAAGGGAGAGACCCGGGTTCGAGTCTCTCTAACCCTATTCTTTTTCTTTTTTTTTGAGCAACTTTTTACGTTATATTTTTATACAAAAACAACCCCTATATTATTTTAATAATATATTAATACGTTTTAACACCGGATAACACCCGTAGGATCAGGATCTAATTAATAATACATTTTAAGTATTATTTACATTTTAAAAATAATATAATTATTTATATTATTTCTTAAACTATCATTTAATCCATAAAAACACACGAATATATATATTATATTATTAACTCATGTTTGGTAGTGTTTTTCACGTAAAGCACAAAAATGTAGTTTAACTAAAGTGTTCTTAACATAAAGCACAAAAATATACACATGTACACATTGTTTGAATTGTAAAAATTGCAAATAGTTCAAAATGTAATCATGTTTCACCCCAAAAATGTAAAAATATAAAATGTGGGGATATGTAACTCACCTTGCAATGAGTAGCTTGATAATCAAGTAAGTTGTTGTTGCACAAGTTTTCTAGTTAACCACAAGATTAACCTATGTTTTGACGATGTATAATGGATCAACAATTTGTACGAAGTGAATAAGGGAATCCTAATCCACAAAGAGGTTAATGTGGATTTTTTTCTCATTTTAATAAGAAAAATAATTATTATGTTTCAAATAATAATTATGTGAATTTTGATTAATAATTGTATTATATAAAAACTATGGTTTTCTTTTGTTTGTAAATAAATAAATCCTTTATTTATTTATAAATTGAATTCTATAAATAATTATATCCTAAATAAATAATTTTGTTACAATTATTTTTTAATTAAAAGTATACAATTTGTTTTTAAATGATTATAAAAGGATTTACAAAACTTTACAAGACAATGAGTTTATAAAAAAAGTCTCATTTATATCCCAAATATAGTTTATAAATCAACGATATAAAATATACAATTAGTTATAGTAATTATATTAATTAATTAAGTTTTTATCCTTAAAATAATCAATAAAATTATTTCTCTCAAAATCTTAACAATTTAAATATTAAAACTAATCTGAGTTTTTTAGATTTGTAAAATAAATTTTATAAAAATGAAATTGCTTATAAAAATTGGATTTTAAAAAAGAATGGGCTTGCCCGGGCTCGAACCCGGGTGGCCTCTGTGTAGATCACACGCGCAAACCAACCGGACCAGATGGTCCATGTGTTCTAAGGTTGGGATTCATAAGTTTTAATCATAGGGTAAGGAGGGGTCGGGTACTTGGCTACCTAAAACGCAAAAATGGTGTGGGATGTGGGTTTCGAACCGACGCCACCTACTTCAAGCCACGCGCACTTAACCGGTTGAACTAGGTGGTTCGCCGATAATGAAACCATTCCGGAAACTTAAATACGTTAATTCGATTTAAAACAAAAACCCCAAATGTTCATATGCGCAGGTCGATCCAAGGTTCAAATCAAATTGGGTTCGATTCCCTCTGTCATTAGCAATTGACAGAGGGCTTTTGATCGTGGTCTCACAACGAACTTAAAGCATTAAACCTTACCTGAATTGGTTAAGAGACGAGGGAGAATGACAGGAGCCTAAAGTTTGACGTTCTTCGGATTTGAAAGAGTTCCAGAGATGAAATGAGGTGGAACTGAGAGTTTAGAGAGTGAAGGGGAGGTGTCGCGCTAGTGTATGGCTCAGTATAATGATTCAATTTCATCGAAACATTCGATTTAGGTTCGAGTTAGAGGGACAGTTATTTGATTTGTTTTTGAATTCAAAATCATTGATTTTGTTAAATTGGATCATTACAATGTGCCGAAACTAATGTAGTAACAGTTATACATGATCACAATGAGTTAATACGCGTGATTTCATTGATCTTGTAACCGATTTGGTCAAGTTTGACTTTGGGAAGTCAAAATCGATCAAAATTGGGTTTTTAGGGTTCAATTCATGAAAAGGTTCAATTTGGTAAAGTGAGGGGGTTCAAATAGGGTTCAAATGCAATAAGAGTGGGTTCATTTGAATCAAATGGGTTCAAGACTCAAAATATTGATAATTAAGTATTTAATTTAGTTATAAAATAGTTTTTATAAAACTTATAAAATCTTAAACATTATTTATTTTATTTTAATTATTTTATATAGGAAAACTCCATTTTTATAAAACTTAAAAGTTGTATAATTGATTTATGGAATATAGCATATATATATATATATATATATATATATATATATATATATATATATATATATATATATATATATATATACATATATATATATAGGATTGAGTTCATTAGAAAACTCGTTTTCATGAGAAAAACAAAAAACTCCTCATTAAAAGTACTGCATATGTGTAGTACACCCCAAAAACCTAACACACCCCCAAAAACCTAAACCCCCCACCCAAAAACCTAACCCCACCCACCCCCCCCCCCCAAAAAAAAAACCTAAACCCCCCACCCACCACCCCCCCCCCCTCCAAAAACCTAACCTAAAAGCTAAGCTAAACTAAACACAAAAGCTAAACCCACTATTTTTTCGAGTTTTTTTTTTTGAACGAGGACGACGTGGGAAACATGATCTCCGAACCACTTTTTTAGTTTTTGATTTATATTTTGAGTTATGATTTTATTTTTTTTTTTACATTTAATAAGTAGTTTTTTTGTTTTCTAATGAACAATGAGTTTTCTTATGATACTTCCGCTATATATATATAAACATATATAAATAAAAAGAATATACATACATGATTAAAACTCAAAAGTTTATTTTTGATTTATTTATTATAACAAAGTATATATATATATATATAACAAAAAGATAAAATACATACAAGTATGAAACTCTGAATTGATACACATTGAAATAATTGATGTGGTATATTGTAGTGTATAAGTACGGGATTGAAATAAAATGTTATTATTGCATAAAATGAAGTAAAATAATACAAGCAAAAGTCATGGATGTTACAACTTCTATTTCCTTTTCTCTTCTTTATCTTTTGATGAACTGAAATTGACATATGATCATAAATGCACATTGTCTTAATCACACTTCATATCAAATCAAGATCTATACAGTTCAACATTTATTACCAGTATATTTATCCACTTAAACTCATGCATCATATTTTAGTAAATACCGTGTGACAATTAAGGTAATATTAATCAATGCAATGTGTACCTCACGATCAAGATGGAATGAAATAAGACACAATGTAAGATTTCACTATATCATGATCCAATCACAGCAAAAATAATCCAAGTGGATTTGAATGGAGTCATATTGATTCAGAATTGTTGTGATTCTATTGTCTTGGTTCTGATAGGGCATGCACGAAACCATACTGATTCAAATGAGATAAGTGATATAAATAATCAAGATTGATTTGGGTATGCGGATATCTGTAAGATATTGGATATGTTAATTGAAATCACGAATGGTTAAAAGGGCGAGACAGACAGACTTCTTGGTTTCCATCCGAGATTTTCACCAGAACTATCAGTTGTATAAGAATTGTTTAACTCAAGATCATATATGTGAAATATAGTCACTAGAGAAAACGAAATTATCTTCAGAGTGCTTGTCACCAAATACTGTTTTTACCGGACAATGGTTGCCTTGGTGGATGAATTATCAAAGAAGCTTGCTGCTCAGGGGAGAAGAATAAGTCTGACTCGAATGATGCGTGTCACCAGGTTGATCTAATCGGTGATGACGATGAGGACAAGGATCCCGAGGCCGGTCCTAGTGATGGTGAGCATCAAGCTTTATCTGTTGCTCCACTATCTGTTGTGCCTATGGCTCAAGGGATTCTACTGGAGGTGGTGATAAAGGAAAGTCGGATGATGATGTTCTTGAAGAATTATCTGATGATGTTGTTCTGATGATTGAACCCGACTACTCCAAGGCTGTGATGAACGAGCCTCTTGATGAGATTGAAGAAACAGAGATCAATTCTAATGGTGAGGAATGGGGAGATGAGGATGTAGTGGTTGAGTTCCCTAAGGGTTCAGGCGAGGGTGTGTATGAGTTGGAAGATGGTGATATTTTTCAAGCTCCTTTCTTGGATTTTACTGAAGGTTCAGTTAAGTCTGAAATTGCAGAGGCTAGTGGTGCAGCGACCTCAACTGAAGCCTCCCCTGCCGACCCAATTCCCGCTGACACCTGGAGAAGAAAGCTTCCTCAGGAGTGGTTCAAAAAGAGTCAGCCTCCAGCTTGGTAGAAGTCTCCTTATATAGACAAACATGGAGCAGCGGGAATTATCCTTTCTGTTCGTTTTGAAGATGACAAGGGTTTGTTTGCCATCAAAAGAGCTGGTGGAGTTCACTACTTGAAGCCAACCAGCGAGGCATTCAACTATTTGCCCAAGTATGATCTGGTAAACCTGGAAAACAGAGACTTAATCGGTGAGACATCGTTTGCAGTTGCTAAAGGTTTATGGGGCGCAGTTCAGAGGGAAGGCTGGGAACTTTGAAATGTTAAACCGAAAATGCCAAAGAGTGTCAGGGATAAGACTTGCAGAGATCCCGTGACTAAAAAGTATGTGAAAAGTTGGTCTACAAGCCAATTCTGTGTGAAACCAAGATACCGTTGAGGAAGGTTCCTTAGGATATTCTGGGGAATATGTGGTACTAGTTTGTGAATCCAATAACTGGTGAAGCGGTCTTCAGAGTGCTTGTTACTAGAAATGCATCAACAACTGGTTGTTCAGGGTTTTTATTAGCAAGAGGGCTTGCATTACATAGAGGTGTATGCCTCAGTTGCTAGACTTGAGGCCATCCGCCTGTTTCTGGCTTATACCTCATACGTTAGCTTCAAGGTCTATCAACTTGATGTGAAGAGTGCTTTACTATATGAAAAAGTACATGAAGAGGTCTACGTTACTCAACAACCTGGCTTTTAAGACCCACAATACCCAGATAGAGTGTACAAGCTGGATAAGGCACCTATGGTCTTCATCAAGCTCCCCGGGCGTGGTATGAGACGTTATCAAAGCTTATATTGTCCAATGGTTTTGATCGCGGGAAAATAGACTTGACTATTTTCATAAGGAAAGTAGGGGGAGATATTCTACTAGTACAGGTTTACGTGGATGACATTATTTTCGGGTCTATAAATGAAGATATGAGCAGAGAATTCAAGACGGTGATGAAGTCAAAGTTTAAAATGAGCAACATGGGAGAATTTGTCTTTTTTGGTACTGCAAGTCAATCAAAGAGAAGATGGCATCTATCTACATCAAACTAAGTATGTAAATGACATTTTGGAGAAATACAATATAATGATTGTTCTACTTATGGCACACCGATCCCAGTCAATCACAAGATGCATCCAGAAAAAGATGGGAAGGACTTAAATTGTACCGTGTGATGATTGGTTCTCTTATGTATCTTACAGCTTCAAGATCTGATATTATGTTTGTAGTTTTCTTGTGCTCGAGGTTACAGTCACAACCCAAGGAATCTCACTTGATAGCTGTGAAGGGGATATTCAGATATCTGAAAAGGAAACCCCAATTAGGTCTTTGGTATCCCAAGTAGCAGTCGTTTGATTTCAAAGGCTACACTGATTCAGATTATGGCGGTTGTAACCTAGATAGAAATTCGACCTCAGGTGGATGTCAGTTCTTGGGAGACAGGCTGGTCTCCTGGCAGTGTAAGAAGCAGTCAACGGTTTTTGTTTCAACTTGTGAAGCTGAGTACATTGCTGTTGCAAGCTGCTGTTCTCAGATTTTGTGGATCTAGCAACACCTAAGAGACAACGGCTTGAACTACACTGGAACTCCTCTGTTCATTGACAACAATGCCACCATGTCTATCACAATTAACCCGGTGAAACATTCCAAAAATAACACATTGAGATTCACCACCATTTCATCCATGATTGTGTTGAAAAGCGCTTGGTTGAACTTGTAAAGGTTCACACGAATGACAACTTTGCCGACCTTTTCACTAAGGCCTTTGATCGTACTCTCTTTGAACACCTTATCAATATGATAGGAATTTTGAATCCCGAGTGATAATATTTTTCAAAACAAGTGTTTCTTGGAAGTTACCATTCCTTTATTTTTAAACTTAAATTGTCCAGTTCTTTTTCTTTGAAAAATATCAAAAATCCAAACAAATTAAAAAATCATGAAAATCCCAAGTCATT
This sequence comes from Smallanthus sonchifolius, assembly GCA_023525975.1. NCBI lineage: Eukaryota > Viridiplantae > Streptophyta > Magnoliopsida > Asterales > Asteraceae > Smallanthus > Smallanthus sonchifolius. The sequence goes on along the minus strand of CM042033.1, from coordinate 51,934,822 downwards.
TGAAGAAATAGAGGAAATGATAGTACATCAGTAAGTGATATAAACTTCTTAGAGTACACGATTGGGAAATGATTGCATGATGACTACTTAAGTGTGAAATATGTTTTATCTAGCTTTAATTTAAATATCTGCAAGTAATTTGAATTGTCAGTAGGCTAGAAGCATTTTTGGATCTTTAGTAGTGTGAAAACTTAATATCTTATATCACAACTGTGATTTGAACCCATATTATGTCGGGTGCGTGTGAAAAATATCATTATCAAATAAAAAAATGTAAGATTTTGGCTAGTATTATCCTATGAGACCAGTTTCGTGTTATGTCGTTAGCATAATTTTTTTGGTTCTCTTCATTTCCCATGTTCTGTCAAGCATGCAATTTGAAGTTGAGCAAAGATTGTAAGTCCATGTAATGTGACGGATCTCTAGACTCGCGGTATGACACGGTGATAACGTGCGGAATCCATGATCAACGTGCAACGCGTAAAATAATCAACAACACATAGTAAATAATCCTCTTTGTATTTCCACTAAGAAACTCTGTTTACAAAGCTCTCTGTTCTTGCACTTCGATTCTTGACTTTGGTTTACAAAAATGACATGTAAACATCTATTTATATGGAAACGACAAAGACCACATGCAAGTTCACCACTCTAAGAAGATTATGCGAAGTTAATAAGTTCGCTAACTTACAACATAGAATTTAACAACAGTTACAAAACATGTCCTAACAGACTCCCTCTTAACTATTGCTAACAATTCTAACACATTACAAGTCAAAGACTCTAAGACTAAGACATAGAATCTTCAAACTCGTTGTCACCAGAATATTCTCCAACAGACTCCCCCTTGACAACAGCTTCAGAAGATTGTCATCAGTCTTCAAACAGATTGTAGTCCTCATCTTGTTCATCTGCACACTCTCCCTTTCTAGAAGAAAAACTCGGTAGAAGGACCCCTTGTCAACTTCTGTCTACAATTTTCAGTTTTTGGCAAAGAAAACCATCCAAGTATAACAAACAATTAAGATTTTCATGGAAGCTAGAAAAATAAAATCTTTTTGGTTTATCTATACAAACTGAATCACATATTTTTTGGTTTTTCTCTAAACCAACTGAAATTCAATTACTAAATCACATATTTTTGTTCTAATATCACGAGTAAGAAAATCATATCAGTGTCTTTGATGAGTCACACACACATTTCGGATATACAATCCCTAACAGATCTAAGGGTAACCTATGGTATTCTGTGTAAATACTGTTTTCAGCTCATCAAACATACAACTTTTGTACAACACTATATGATATCTCAGAATGTAATTTATCAGAACTAACAACTTCAATCTTTCATAAACTATCAATTGTTTTGAAATTTCTAATCAAATACTATCTCAAAATTATCACAACTTTCTATTTCATCTATTCATAAAGCATGAAATGATACACGATAAACTTCAAAGTAAACATGATCAGATCGTTACATGTTAACTTATTCGTACCGAATTTGCAATACACAACATGTCAATCCAAGTTATTGGTATTATAAGTGTCACACCCCCAAATTCCACTAACGGAGTTTTATCATTTGAAAGGTGACACACCAGGATCTTAGTCATTAGTTACATCAAACAACACTATATGGGACTTGGAAAGCCATAACATAAAAGTTCAAAGTTAATGCGGAAGCGTAAACGTTACAATGCAGTCAAACGTAATTACACGCAACAAGCGTCAATTAATGTAATTAAATAAGTTGTTTAAAATATTTGAAATGAATGATATGACAGTAGGACTCCATGCATGTCCTAAGTGCGCAACCTGTGCCAAAGCGACCTGAGAAACATGTAAGAAAAAGTGTCAACACGAGGTTGGTGAGTTCACAGGTTTCAAGTTTGCAATATGAGAGTGTTTGCCAGATTATGTACATTCAATATGCATATCTATAGGTAGCTAGCCTATGTTCATGTTTTACTAAAGAGCTCACAACCGAAGCTAACTGTGTTTGTATGCCTCCTGCCAGGTCTATCAACTCTGGCAAATGTGAGTAGGCTAACATTTCACCCGTTCGACATCCAATCGAGTTAGCGCGACTAACGCGGGTGGGGCTTGTCAAACCCAGTAGTACTACTAAACATTACCTCGCTAAGATCCATATTAACGGTCCGATATAAGATGAGGACTTTCTGTGATAGTGTGTTACGCTTAGCCTCAACAGTGATATCATATAAAGTACCATAATCAAATAGTTGTGTCATGTTTTCTCCCCCAACAGGAAAAACATGTAAAAAGATATTTGCTTGCGTACCTGTTTCTCCCCCACGGGGAAAACAAGTAAAAGTATGATAGTTGGTATTCATGTTTGTTTCTTCCTCAACGGGAAAACAAGTAAAATACGTTTGTGTGTAAGCATGGTTCTCCCCCAATAGTAAAACAAGTAAAAAGGGGGCGTGAAACTCTCCTGCTTGGCGTTGAAGGTAGTTTCACGCTAGAAGTACGTTTGGAACCACGAGTGTAAGTCTCAAAAGACCTACGAACGTCCTAAAATTATAAACACATAAATTAGGAATGATAATGGGAATCGTGACTATGACACGGAAAGAAGCGTCTTAAAGAACCGCTCTAACAAACGAGAGTGAACGAACGTGTTCACGGGTTTAGGAATTACTTTACGCGACGAACGGCAAACAATAATATATATACAAGTGGATAATATAATTAATTATATTATTATTTAGTCTCGATTGATTCACGGCATTATAAAATGATTTGAAATAATATAATATATTATTTAATAATACGGGTCATAATTTGAGAATAATATAAACGTATTATTTTACACGAGTTTACGGCTTAAAAATAATATAAACATATTATTTTTACTTAATAATAATAAAATGTATAAATTACAAAAGCGGTTATAATTTATAAAAAAAATAAACTAATATTTCAAACCCGAGCCTACGGGTTGTTTTCCGGGTTAAAACCCATTTACATAGTATTATAATATTATAAGGTTTGGTTTTTATTAAATTAATATACCAGAAACTGCTTAAAAAAATAAATATGGGAGCCCGGCCTCGAACCCGGGTCTCTCCCACGCACGCACAAGCCATTAACCAGTCCCGCCAGCTAGGGATTCGCAACAGAACATGGTTCTGTTTGGTTTTATCAATTACGTCCAGCGTATTCCCTTCCCAGTACAAGTACGCGATCGAATCCCGCCCAGAACCTATTGATTTCGAATACGGATCGAAACAGAAGCAAAGGGGATTTGTTTATCGAAGATTTGCGAACCTGAAGTTGGTTTTAAGTTGAAAATTATCAACTTTTAAATCGTTTAGTTGTAGAAATAAGGGCCAAAAGTCTAGATTAAGAACAAGGGATCGCTTTGATCAAAATCGGTGATAAAACTGGTTGTAAATAGAGGGCTTTCAATGATTTGGTCTAAGCGAAACTGTTGATGAAGTTTAATTTCACTTAAAATAAGTATAATTAGGAATTCGATTAACCAAGAACACTTATGAACCCTAGAATCAATTCTGTTGAATTCTATATTAAAAATGGTTAGATTCATGTGGCTAATACGTATTGGGAGATTGCGAATCCATTGGTATAGTTTAATTTGATTAACATAGCGATTAAGATTGAAACCCCCAAATTGAACAAGAACAAACCCTAGGTTACGGGTGGAGTTCAATTCGGTGTTATAAGCCCTGGGTATGATAGGGCTTTCGTTATAGAGATGAAGGCGAGTCTGAGGGTATGATTAGCTACCTGAATTAACACGATCCAGACGGTGCTCGGCTAGAATCCAACCGCGATTCCGACGAGAGGTCCCCGGCGTCTTCGACTGCTATTCCGGCCAATTAAGTTTGTGCAAAAGCTTCAGAGAGGATCGTCGAGTGTGTGCAGCGTATCAATTCGTGAAGACAATACAGGAATTTGCAGGATTTGGTGACAATGGAAAGTGAAGTCGACGGTTACAAAACGAATGGCCATATTTTGATTAATTCGCATGTAATTTAGGTGATTAAGGCTCAATGATGGCCGAGAATGTTAATAATGTCCGTAGTAATTAAGAATTCCAACGAATTTCGGTTATAATTCGTGAATTGGAAAATCAAAGAGTCGAATTTTGACTTCTAAAAGTCAACTGAAGACAAATTGGTCAATTTTGACTTTGGGGAGTCAATTTATTCAGTTTGGTATAATTACACAATTAGTCCTTGCAGTTTTGAGTTGATATTGTGACCGAATTAGTCCTTGGGGTTAGATTTGATTAACGGGGTTAAGTTTTTAATAAGAAACTTAACGGAATGGTTAACGGGGTTAACCTAAAAAGTCGGATTGTCACATCATTCCCTAGTTGAAAGAATTTTCGTCCCGAAAATTAAAATAAAAAAAAAAATTTTAAAAATTTCTAGGGTTTCACAATAAGATTGAAACCAAAAGCGTTTTTGTCCCACGTTCTTGTGAGTTAGTACCATTGATATGAAAACAATGCGTACCCCGCATATGAACCAACAGAAAGTAAAAGTGCACTATCTTCAAGACATATGAGACTTATGCAAAGATAAATTAATTTCTAGGATGAAACTATCTCAATTAGCATAGGAAAATAAGCAGATCCCGAAGGATATCAAGAATCAGAATGATTCAGAATCGAATGATTCATATTGCTTGGCTTTGAATGTAATATCATGATTGATTGTAACAGAGAAACTCTTCAGTAGAATGATTGATTCAGTAATACAGGGTAATGTGGTTCAACTGGTATCTGGATATTCAATGGAATCAAGATATTGATCCAAGGGCAAGTATATGCTCCAACAGATATTGTCATAAACATATCTTAGTTCAACATCACGTTGCATGTTTTTCGGGGCATGAGCAGTGAAGTGGACTGAAAAATTATGCTAATAAATATAGTCCAATACTTGTCTCATGAAATACTTGAAGCCTCATATTCTATATCTGATAATGATCTTTTAACTCAGACACCCGACATAATATGGGTTCAAATCACAATTATGACATAGAAAAATTATGTTTTCCAACTACTAATGGTTTAAAAACGCTTATAGCCTACTGACGATTCAAATTACATGCAGATATTCAAATTAAAATGAAATAAAGATGCAATGTTGAGTAGTCATGAAGCTATCATTTCCTGTTTATGCAGACTAAGAAGTTTAGATCAAATAATATACGCACAACTTCAAACATAAAACAGAAACCAAGTAGTCATTCTATGGTCATGTGTGTATGATCACCTGCTGATGTACTATCATTTCTTCTCTAACTTCAAGTGATGTTGATTTTTATCCTTCTCATATTGTTTAGAATTTTTATAAATAACAAATTTTTAACAGTAAAACTAAAAGCATAAAAGTAATAAAGCAGTAAAACTATTCTAAATGAAAGAAATAAAGTAAAAATAAAATGCTTTCATGAAAATGGTTTTTGAAAAAGGTTTTATTTGGGACTTCGATGAAGCAAGGTGAAAGGACCCAAACCAGTAACCTCTCATAGTTGGCACAAAACATTGATAACATAGTTCTTAAACTTCAAATCATCCATTAATCAAATAACATAATAGCGGAAGTCTTAAACGTCACAAAAATCCATACAAATTTAAAACATTCAATTGTTCATAGTTAATAATTCAAGGATGCCAATCATCACATATGTCAGCCCTTCATCGCATGTAGATCAAGCCATCTCGTGCATACTAAAAGTCAGATATACTGAGTGAGTTTTATTTTACTCTAATAAATAAACATTTCATCATTTCCTTTCAAAATCGCTTAAATATTAAATATAGTAATAAAAGTTTGTTCTTTCAAAACGTTTTCTTTCCCTTCAAACATTCTAATTCCCTAGTGGGAATCTATTCATTTTTTAAAACCATTAGAAACATTCATGCTAGCTTTCTTTTCAAACATTCAATTAAAATTCATGCTAGCCTTTCCATTCATTCATTCGTCCATTCATTTTTCCTTTCACATTCTTATCACCGAGTGAACTAGAACTCGAATGATACCATTCCGACTTAACCGTCCCAAGTCCCAGAGGCTTGGAACGTTGTGCTTGCATGAATGCAAGACTCCTTTATTGCTTATCACAAAGATAAGACTCCTATGTTTGCTCGCCCGAGGACAAGTCTTCCACTGTTGCTTGCACAAGACTTTCTGTTCATTCTTTCACCCCGAGGTAACATGCACAAATAGTCACACACACACACATATATACATGCTGCCGCACAATTAACTATAATGACACGTTTATAAACATTTGCACATATTATCACATAAGTTATTAACACATAATTGTCATAAACATTTGATAAAACATTACTCTTTCATTTCATTCAAAAGCATGCACTTCAGCCCAAAACTGTAAAGGGAAAATGGGAAACAAAAACTCACTAGTTCTGATTTTACTATTTTGGTTCCTTAACTGTTTGTGCTAGGATGAATACAAGAAATTTGAAGTAAATCAACGAGTGAAAACTATCAACGAAAGTCTAGTGTCGCCTATTTTAGCGTCGCAGGCAAAGGTCAGTGTCGCCAAGGGGCATGATTAGTGCCGCCAGAACTTGCGTTCAGGACTTAGTGTCGTCGTTCATAGTATCGCCGATAGGGAGTGTCACCCACATTAACTGTCTCCAGGGGAATGACACGTGTCCCAAATCATTGGACCTTGGGATCCACGCCACTTCCCTATCAAACCCCGACTACTGTTGCCACATGAAGGTGGCGACACCGGTTAGTGTCGCCTGATGAACAGTTCATCAAACAAGCCCGTTTTCAATTCAAGCTTGCAACTTATTACGTCCAAATCGTTTGTTTTACTTCTGATGTGCTGGATATGGTCTATAAAAATTACCTATATAAACCTAACCTACACACTCTAGTTAAACTCTAGACTCTCCTAAATACTAGACCACAAAACAGGCAAGTGTACCTATCGACAGTAGTAAAGCCTAATGGATATCCGGATATCGAACCCACGAGACACTAGTAATAACTATAACTAGACTCTGACTCAACTAACTAACTGATTTATATTAAGGGTGATTTCTAAGAACCAAATCTAAAATACTTAAACTCAAAAGTACTAAGAAGAACTAACGATAACCAACTATCAAGCAAAGTATTTATACGAACTTAAGAATAAGGAAGTTACTACCCAGGTTAAGAATCCTACCTATGAATCTTGGATTTCTCTCGGTTATGGAAACTATGGTGGAACCAGGATCTTAGAATACAACACCCTTAGACAACTCAGTGGATCACTGATCATTCTCCGGGTGTGACCTAAAAGGAAACCCTAAGGGGCGTGTTATACTCACTGGTTAGTAAGATTATGTAACATTCTTGATTTTTCATGTAATTGTTTTATTGCAATAAACAAGGTTCCAGTTCCAATTCCAATTCTAGTGCAACACTTTGTATCATTCGTGCAAACAATAAATTCCAAGGTTTCACTTAATACAATTTTTGATTTTTACATGATCACATACATACATTTTAATTTAAATTAAATCAAATTTAAGGATTTAATATTTTACAATTTTACTCCATATATATATATATATATATATATATATATATATATAATTATCACACATAAAATGTGTATATATAAGTATTGGTTTTTATAAAATATTTATACTAAAACATTATCACAATTTAGTTACTTATAAAATTTATAAAGTTTTAAGCTTTAAAAACTAAAAATCAATGCACATATGTATTTATATATATATTTTTATTTTTAACAAATTAGGTTTAATCCTTTCAACGCTTGGACTTTCAACTTGAACCTCCACCCTTAAATTTGAACCCTTTGACTTCAATTTTGACCCCATGCATCCCATTTTTGACCTATTTTGACTTTAAAAGTCGAACAGTTCAACATCGTGTAATTCAATGGTTAAATTCGATCAAACCCGACTAATTCGGACTTGCCTGGGATTCTAGATGGATTATTGACCCTTACCAAACTCAATTAACACCTCAATTCAATCTTTACGCGGCTAATTTCGAAATTCAATTCAATTCGAACGGAATTGACTTTCAGAGTCAAACCGCGTTCAATTCGATCTCCAATCAAGGGATTTGAATGCGTTGAAGCCCGCAAATCACGCATAATCAATCCTCGCATGAATGCAGACCATATACACAACCCAATTCATCCTCAATCATTAACGCGTGAAATCATGGTTGACAGTTGTCATATGCGAGACTGAATCAAATCGAACAATTAAGGTGGAATTGATCCACCTTTAACACTCTCACACCTTCGTATAATCTATCACAAACTCTATGAACCCTTAAACGCATCTCATTTCATCCATGTACCTCGATCGAGCACCAAGAACTTTGTCTCTGGCCTTTTAGCCTTCGGCACACAATACTCAACCAAATCAGGTAAGTAATACGTCCTTAGCTTCTAATCTTCATGGCGATCAAAAGCCCTCTATCAATTTCATATGACAGGGGGCATTGAACCCAATTTCATTTAGAATTCGAGACTTGTTCATATGGGTTTTAATTGGATTTTGATTCAATTCATTTAATGTAGTTAGTTTAATGGATCCTTAGTTAATCAGCGAAACCATCGGGTCCGACTGGCTAAGTCATTGCACCATCGGACCAGATGGCGTGGGTTCAAAACCCACAAGCCCTGGCCTTTTTTGCGCGTGCCTTAAACTAGACCCGGCTACCATTCAGTTGCATGTTAAAACATTTCCGAGCCGGTTCTATATCAGAAATGGTTCCCTTGGTCCAGTGGTAACTCAATCAACCCACACAGGAACCACCCGGGTTCGAGCCGGGTGGCCTGTTTTATTTTTCTAAAACGTTTTTAATGCTCCAAAAACTTTATAAAAATTATTTTATAAACCCAACATCATTTAGAATAGATTAATACAATAATTTGTAATTTTAGACATAAAACAACTATTTTTAGAATTTAAATGGTTTAAAATCTCATTTTTAATATAAAAACATTTAAAAGTTTATTTTAAATTAAATTATTTAATTTCAAAACAATGCACATAAAATAGCTATTTTATAAAATCTTGTTAAGATTTTATAAAAATACATTTACCATGTCTAAAGAATTTCATAAAGCATTTTTTTTTTAATAAATCATTTTTTTTATCTATTTAGGACTTAAATTTTATTTAAACAAATCTATTTTTTCTAAATATATATTAATACACATATATTTACAATTTCCTTGTTTCTTTTTAGAGACACATTATTTTAATAATAGATAAAAAAAATAATTTATTTATTTAAATTAATTATCTTTTTAAATTAGTAATTCATTTGGGTTTAAATTATATTTAGTATAATTTCTTAAATATATTTAGTACCTAATTGGCAATGCTTTCATAACCGAACCTGACAGCGAACCGGACGCCTTAGAGGTTCACTGGTCCGACCGGTTGAACCGGATAATGTAATAAATAATATAAAATTATATATATATGTATATTTATACATTTAATTAATAAACTATAAAAATAAAAATAAAAATAATAATATTACAAGTAACAAATAAACAAAAAAATGATATCAACCTTATTTATCATATCTCCATTTGATTATTTGACTAACCAGCACATGGTTTCTCTTTTCTCTCTTGAAACCAGAAACCTTCCTACAAAAACAACAAAAAGATAGAAAAGATATTATCTCATCTAGCGGAAAAAAACACATCGGACCTTGTTCCCTCTCTGGTCTCGTCGGCCGACCTCCACAAGCATCCTCACAACTCAGACTTCCAATTCCGCAGACGAAGGTTAGATGTTCAAATCCGGCCTAGACGATTACATAAACAAGGTCGAGTTTGTCAATTACAATGCAGGTCCGGCCAAAACGAGTGTGAGTTCGTCGATTTTGGTGGAGATCCGGCAAAAACGAGTCTGTGTTCTTCGATTTTGATGCAAATCCGGCAAGGCAGAACTTAGCACCATCGATTTCTCTTCATTCTGGTCCGATCTCCGAACCGTGGTTACTGGTTCAACCGCAAAACCGTTTGAACCGGGCGGTTCTTTGAAGAACGGCTCTAATATGTATAACCAGACCGTCGCCGGCAGAGGGTCTCAGTCCGGTCCGGTCATAAAAACATTGCTAATTGGGTTATTACTTCCTATCCTTAGATATTTTTATTTTTTAGGTATTTAAAATTTTATATTCTAATCTCTTCGGGTTCTAACTAAGGGGGTATTTGGGATTGAGTTTGAAAATGATTTATTGGCTTTTTCAAAAATCCAATAAGTCAAAAAAGTGTTTGGCATGAATAAAATTCCTTTTTATTTTGGCTTTTTGATAAGTCTTAAAAAGTTGTTTTCAAAAGTCATAAATCCTGGCTTTTTAAAACTCTTTATGACTTTTTGAACATAAAATTACCAATCTACCCACCCTTTATGTAGGGTCTGGTTTATGATTAAGCTTAGTTTGTGTGATTGGATGTAACCGTGAACAAAGGGGATCAAGGTTTGGGTGTAATTGGGTTGGTCTTAGGGCTGAGTGCATGTAGTGTAGGCCTAGAATGGTATGGCTAGGTATAAATACATGTATACCCTAACCGAGTAAGGTAAGCGGTTTTTTATTTGTTTTCTTTGTAATTCTCTTTAGCAATACAAGTGTTTTTACTTTGAATTTTGTGTTCTTGAATCACCACAATCACTAGTTTCCGCCTATTGATTGTGAGACTTGATATCATGTTCGTTATTGTGTGTTTATTCGAAGATCCATATTGAGATTGGGACTTACAATTGGTATCAGAGCATTTTGATATCAACGTGCATTTTATCCGGGACTGTTTTGAGAGAAATCTCACATGTCTTGAACGTGTTGATACTGACAACAATGTTGTCGATATCTTCACAAAAGCATTTGATACATCTTGATTCAATGTGCTTGTAGAATCCCTGAAAATGATTGGTTTTAAAGATTGAACAGGTCATAAAAACATTTTTCTTTGTAGTTTAAATTTGTACTTTTTTGTTTTGTCTTAGTTTTTTATACACAAATTTAGGGGGGGAGACAAGAAAAATACAAAAAAAGTCTACTTCTATTTTTATTTAGAGTCAAGAAAAATACAAAAAGAGCCTGCTTTTATTTTTATTTTTATTTTTATTTAGAGTCCTGAAAATTACAAAAAGAGTCTGCTTTTATTTTTATTTAGAGTCAAGAAAAATACAAAAAGAGTCTGCTTTTATTTTTATATAGAGTCAAGAAAAATACAAAAAGAGTCTGCTTTTATTTTTATTTAGAGTCTTGACAAATACAAAAAGAGTCTGTTTTTAATGTTATGAGTGTCAAGTTTTGAGTCGGTTGTTTGCAAATAAATGGAAGTGAAATGATTGTTTGTTTCTTAAGGCTAGGATCAACACATGTAAGGCATTAAATTGAAACGATTAGGATCTCTGTTGGATATGTTCATAGGGTCTGCATGTGATATACTTGAACTAAACTGTCTTATGGCCTTAGTGGGGAACATCTCATAGATTAGTGTAATTAGTAATTTTCTATTAATAATTGAAAACTTAAACATAAAGGTTGATGAACTATGGATGAACCATGCTTTATTGGAATTGCACTAACTGAGACCCTTCACAAAGGGTTTGCGAGCTGACTTATTACAAGTCTGTACATATTATATATATATATATAGTTAAAAGACATGCATTGACATGCAATATGTGAAAAGACACTCAATGATAGTGCAAAGCTACTCTGCAAAGCAGAATTCTGAGCAAAAAGACAGGCAAAGCAGAATCCCTTTTCAAGGCATGTAAGTTCGTTGTGCTATGACCTTGAGCATTTGCTGGTTCTGAACATGTAAGTCCATAGCGCTATGTTTGTGATCAAATATGTCAGAGATCTTCTGAACAGTTCATAATTCCGTGCTAGTTATGCTCAATTTAGTTATTATTTAGGTGCTCAAAAGATCATAAGGAAGGGAAGGTTTACTTGATAAGCTGTGGGGTCCATCAAAGTTCATCAAGAATTCACATAATTCACATTCATTTAATTACAGGTTTCTAAGACGTGAGTGTGGGACGCATTGTGTCATAATTAATTTTATCAAAACATGATAAGTTAAATCACAGTGAAAAACTTAGGTTTGAAGCTAAAGCATGAGTTTAGAAGGATCTGAATATTAGCAATCCACTTGACTTGTCTGAGTAAATACGTGCTGAAAAATGTTCCTTGGTCTGCCTATAGAACGATATGATGTCATTGCAAACTTCCTAAAGGCTCGTTGCTACTAAATTATATAGATATGGCTCTGTTTTATTTTTGTTTTATTTTAGTCTAGTTAATTTTGTTTTTATTTTATTTAATTTTATTATCATAAAAATGACCTCGTTCGTTCTTCTGAGATAAAACTTTTAAGGGATTAATTTAAATCATTTTTGTTCACGGGTTTTTGGTGTGGGCCACCTGGGTTCACGGTGGGCCCCCACTCATTTGAGCTGAGATCTTCTTTGAAGAAGAAACAAACCTGAATGTGGGGTTACTCTTTCACGGCTATCATTTCTCTTTAAAGAACAAAACTCCCAGCGTTTCTCTCTCAAATTTGTTAATCATCTCTTGCTTAGTGCTTCATAACAAGATCTGTGATAAAAATTCACGTACATCTACTTATTCATCACACCAAATTGACCTGTTTTTTGGTTCGAGTCAGCCGTAAACCCACATTTGTTCGCATCTTTTCTTAATGGTTGGATAATTCATGGATGAAAAGTGAAATTGATGATGTGATTTGAGTCGGAATTGGTAGGCGATCATCGTTATATGTTCAAAGTCTCAAGATTGTCAATAAAAAATTCGATCAAATAGGAGCATTGAGCCTATTCGGTGTTACCCACAAAAGGGGGTTCAAAGTGGCAATTTTGAAATTTCTCGTGAACCTCTTAGTATTCCCGTATACGGTAGAACTTACCGTGAACTCTTAAGAGACCATAAACCTTGTTTTGGCCGAGAACATTTGGCCGTAAACCTTTATTTCCCGTGAATCCCATGGGAGCCGTAAACCCCTTGGAGACCGAATACCCCTGTTTTCCCGAGAACCTTTTTAAACATTAATTTAAATATCATTTGTTGATTATGTTCTAACTTAGAAAGTTTTTGTACAGATATGGCCGAGATGAGATTCGTTCCAGATCACAACGTGTGTGCATTCACTCTAAATCCACTAGAGGAGTATGAATACTTTCAATCAATGGTTGTGGGGTTAACACTTTCCCCCATCAACTTCGCTATTATGGAAAATCCGATAATCTACAAAAGCAACTGCCTCTGTTCATCCCAATGATAATGGGGAAGAATGCATCATTGGAACTATTTAGAACAAGAGAATCATAGTATCAAAGGCCATTGTCAGGGAAGCACTACAGTTCGGTGACGAACCTGCTCATCCAAGAAAGTTAGCTACAGATACAGTCACTCAAATCTTATTAAGAATGGGATATGAAGGAAACTATCCACCTGTTTACAAGAAGCTACTGCATCCTTATTGGAGATATCTTGCACACATATGCATGAACTGCTTGTCGGGAAGAAATGGAGGGTTTGATGAGATAAATGCTACCATCTCTTCAGCTATGGTTGCCCTGACCATGAGTTGGGATTACAACTTATCCAAGATGGAATTTGAAGAACTGAAAAGCAATCTGAAAAGAGGCAAGAAGGATATCTTTCTCATGTATCCTAGGTTTCTCCAGATCATATTCAATAGAAACCATGTAGATCTGGAACCTACTATTAAGACTTTGGACCTGAAAGCTATGGGTCCAATGATCTTCAAATTCATGAACGTCAACAAGTAAGGTAAAAGAGTATATCAGTGGCTGCATCCCCTTGAGAAGTTTGGCAGATTTGCTGCCCTAGTTAATGAAGAAGTTGAGGAACCGGTTGTCGTAGTTGAGGTCGAGGTTGCAGAGGAACAACATCTCCCTCCTCAACTAGAGTTAGAGCAACCTAATGAACCAGAACAAGAACCACAAGAGGCAGTTGTGCCAGAGTTAGAAGATGCTGAGATTATTTCTTCTTCTGACAGTGAAGGCACACCTGAGAGACCTTTAGTACCGATTAATCATTGTCAGATAAATGGAAAGCAAACGACGTCGAGTTGAGAATCCTCCTCTTACCTCTTCGTCAAACCAAGCTAACACCGATCCTGAGTACACATCGGATCATGATCTTCAATCTAGACCAAGAAAACGAAGAGATCCGAGAAGAGTGAGAACACTACCCACACTAACACCTACTCCAACACCTTCTATATCCACTCAGATACCACATTCACCAACACCCACCTCAACCCTACCTCAGTCATCATCCCAGGTGAGCCCTTCTACAACTGCTTTCGATACTGATCAGTTCTTTGTATCATCGGCTGAAGCATACAGAGTCGAGAAAGCTAAGGGCTAGAGTCCTGTGTATTCATCTACTCCTGCTCCTGTAGATCAACACATTCTACAAGAAAGGGTGTTTGCACTGGAGTTACAAGTGGTTGCCCAAAATTCAAAGATTATGGCTTTGGAAGCAAATCAGGGTTTTCTAACTTCACTTGTGTATCATCTTAAGAAACAGCTAGATGATCTTAAAGCCAAAAACATTGAGAAGCCAGCTGATGATAATAATGATGGTGATGATAATCAGGGAGGTGGAAATACCGGGGGGGATGATCAAGGCAATCAAACGGAGGAAAATCAAGATGATGATCTTTATAATTTTGATTTTGAAGGGAATCTTGATGATAATCAAGACAATTTACCTACCGATGACCTAGATAAAGACAAAGATACAAGCCCCGAGGATGGAACTATAGTTGAAATGTTTGATAGCTCATCTAATTCAGAACTAAAGAGACTAAATCAAGATATTGATGATGAAGTAAATCTAGTTAGCTCAACAAGTGAAGCTAATGAATCATCAAGTGCAGGAGCAAAGATTATAAAAGAACATCCTTCATGGCTATTACCTCCTGTCCACCTTCTAAGACTCATGTTACTACTAGTATTGATGGATACTACTCCAAAAGGGGTGACATGTCGGGAATTGCTGCCTGGCAATTTGATGATGAGAAGAAGATGTTTGTGGTGAAAAGAAACAGTGGTCGGATTGAATACTACAAGCATGCTAATGACTTTAGTTCCTAGACAAAGGTTGATCTTTGAGAATTAAATGAAGCATATTTTGTAAATCGAGGAAATGATACAATGGCAAACATGTTCTATCACTTTCTCAATCAACAGTGTTTGACCAATTTTGCTAGTATGAAGACAGCTGAATCAAAGTTGAAGAAAGCTAAGGGTGTGAAAGATCCTCGTACCGGAAGGAGTTTATATATTGTTGTCTGGCCAGCGACGAAGATTACGAAGAAGGTGCATGTTTACAAGAAGATGCATGTTAATTCACTAAAGGATTTTGTGTTCTGGGCTTATAATCCAGTTTCTACTGAAGCTATGATTGTGACTAGAACTACCGAGTTCAGAATCATTGATCCATTTGATTTTTCTAAGTTTGGTGAACAAGACATCAATGTATTAGCAAGAAGTCAGATAAGAAGTGAGCAGCTATTTGAACAACAAGCCAAAGTCTTTACAAGAGCAGTTGTCGATATCATGAACAAGAAACTCTATGCTGGAAGTGGGAGTCACCATGAAGATATCAACTTTTGATAAATAATTGACAGCTTAATCCTAGGAGGAGATTGTAGGGCCCGGTTTATGATTAAGCTTAGTTTGTGTGTTTGGATGTAACCGTGAACAAAGGGGTTCATGGGTTGGGTGTAATTGGGCCGGCCTTGGGGCCGAGTACATGTAGTGTAGGCCTAGAATGGTATGGCTAGGTATAAATACATGTATACCCTAACCGAGTAAGGTAAGCGGTTTTTGATTTGTTTTCTTCGTAATTCTCTTGAACAATACAAGTGTTTTTACTTTGAATTTTGTGTTCTTAAATCACCACAATCATTAGTTTTCACCTATTGATTGTGAGACTTGATATCGTGTTCGTTATTGTGTGTTTATTCAAAGATCTATATTGAGATTGGGACTTACACTTTACCCTACTATAGATATTTCTCATTTTCTCATCTGCTCGCAACTCTCCTGCGTTCTCTCTTCGACGGCTGCAACACGTTCTATTTGCCGGTGCAAATCGCCGTCGCCGATTACATCATCCGAGGTAACTCGATTTGCTATATATAGATAATCGATTTTTGTATTTTTTTTTTTAAATATATTTTTTGTCTAAAAAAATTGTTAAATATATAATAGTATATGTAAATAAGCAATCCCAAACACCCTCAAAGTATAACATGGTTTTAAATATAAAAGAACGTCTTTTTTGGTCATTTTATAAAAATAAGCTAAGTCAAACACTTTTTAAAAAACAACTTATTGAGTTATTGACTTTTCCCACCATAAAACCTAATCCAAACAATTTTTTAAAAACTTTTTTTGGAAAAGTCAAAAGTCATAAGTCAATAAACACTTTTAGAGTTAAATAAGCAATCCCAAACACCCTCTAATTATATATTAACGAGCATTATAATTGTGATGCTATTAATGAGTATCAACATTTAAAAAAATAAATATATATTTTTTAATTTTTCTTTAAATTTCTCAGTACTTTAAAATTTTAAAATACGATTTATTTGTATTTTAGTTTTTACCTTTTCTTTTTTTCCTGTTTAATGCTCCGCATTATAATAAAAAAAAATCTTTGGTTTTCTTTTAATTTCTTAATACTTGGAAAGACAGTGTAGAAAAATGTGATATATAATTCAAGATTTCTTATTTTTAAACTTTAGAACAATGTAAAAGATTTGTGCAATGACCCTTGTAATAATTTTGTGTTAGTATGACACTTTTGTATGAGTTTGTTAATCATAGCATGATTGATCTAAGATCTTTTTTTTTTAAAATGCGAACATTGAATGTTGTGACGTCCACCCCCGTCAAATGGAAGAGGGTCGTCCAACTCCGGCCAATATGTTGTCTTAACCGGGCCCACTCGGCGTCAGAGTTGGAGAGCTTTTAAGGAAAAACCTCACCCAATACGGCCCCTTCCGGGCTTGAGGGAGAGCCGAGGCTCGAACCCTGGATCGACGTGGGTAAAACCCTGGTGCATCAGCCTAAGAGCTAGGCCTCATTTGCGATGCCGCGGAAATTAATGGTGGTGGCAGGGATCGAACCCGGGTCCCTTGGGACTTCGGGTCTTACCTCAATCACTACACCACGACCTCTTTGGCAATTGATTGATCTAAGATCTTGAATAAGGGAAATTGGATTTTGATAATCCCACCTTTTATCAATTGGCCAATAATAATCCCAACTGAGAATATTCTTAACACCAGTCCCTACTTTCAAACTATTTTCTTACATTGGACCCCCCCCCCTTTTAAAAAAACTTAACGCCGTTAGATTTTGTATGACGTGGACATCTGCAAACCGCCGGAAAGTCGAGCCAAGCTAGCAGTGGTCTCGTGGTGGGTTTTGACATTGGCTCTGGTGGTGTTTAACGGGTCTCGTTTTTTCGGCAATTCCAAACGGAGATAACGGTGGTGTTTAACGGTGAAGACAGTGACAGACTAGGGTTTGCAGACCACCCCTCCGGCGATGGCGATGGCTAGGGTTCCGGCTTAGTTCCACTTTCCGGCGGTTTGCAGATGTCCACGTCATATAAAATCTAACGGCGTTAAGTTTTTTTAATGGGTGTCCAATGTAAGAAAATAGTTTGAAAGTAGGGACATGTGGTAACAATATTCTCAGTTGGAATTATTATTGACTAATTGGTAAAATGATGGATTAGTAAAATCCAATAATCCCTTGAATAATGTATATTAATTTTTTAAGTTTTTCTATACTTTAGTTATGAGTTAATCTGGTTTTTGATACGGATTTTGTTTTTTTTTTTTGTTATTACAATGATTTTTTCACATATTTTGTTTCACTGCTACAACTTTTAAAATATGGTTTTGGTATAAGTTTTAGTCAAAACCGATTTAATTAACGTTTTGTCGTAAATTTTTAAAGTTTTCATTTAAATTTTAATTCTTAAAATACTAGATCTTATATTTTTAAGTTTTTAAATGCAATGGTTTTATACGTTTTTATCTTTTCGTTAAATGATATTTTAAAGTTCTTTTCAGTTTCTTAACACTCATTTTTATAACGACTTGATTCTTTCATGATTTCCGGATATACCGTAAGCACGTGTTTATTTTTATCTGTGTTTCGATGTTCAAAACCGAGTTGCTGTGACGCGCGATACCTGCCATGCTGCAGCGCCTCAGGTGGGTTTAAAACTAGTTATAGTTTAATCGAAGGGCTAGCCTAAAGTCACTCAGAATATTCCAGTTTAACGGAGAGTGAAGCCTACGGATGTCAATGGAGAATACGATGTTTTATAGATAACCCCCATGTCTATATTAACAACTTCTTGATTCCAAATAACTGCTTCTGACATGGGTATGGGTAAATAATTAAGGACATGACTATGTCAGGCTACTCAACGTAGTTTGGTCATTTTTTTGTTCCTTTTGAGAGGTTGACTGATAAAGGATACGACTATGTGAAGCCACTAAATTTAGTCGTGCCATGTTTTGTGAAAATCTGAAGCGTGTGAGAGATAGCTATGTAGCCCCAGTCTCACACAATTATGCCATTTTTATGTGGAAAATTATAAATTTTGAACCCAAATATGTAAACTATTACATATAGACTTCTTTTACTAAAAAATTTGTAAACTAACCCTATAAGTGAATTCTTGTACACTCACCTTTTATGAAGGTCAAAACAGACATTTTAAGAAGGTTGAATGAATATATATCATTGAAAAATATCATTTATCGTTGAATATCATTATTTATATACAGTATATATAATTTCTGTATATAATAATATTTCTGATGAATTGAGATTTACATTTTTAGTATATATTATTCTCCTATATATTTAAAAATCTTAGGTTTTGAACAGTAAAACAGCCAGGTTGCTTAAACAGCCAGGCTGCTGAATAAATTTTTTTTTAATATTTTTTTACTCAACCGTTTAGGTTCGAGTTACTATATGTTTGACGCCGCCGCAACGCGGGCCGGGGCTATTCGAGTTATTATACGTTTCGACGCTGCCGCAACGCGGGGCGGGACGGTTCGAGTTACTCTACGTTTTGACGCCGCCGCAACGCGGGGCGGGACGGTTCGAGTTACTCTACGTTTCGACGCCGCCGCAACGCGGGGCGGGACGGTTCGAGTTACTATAAGTTTCGACGCCGCCGCAACGCGGGGCGAGTAAATCGAGTTACTATACATTTTGACGCCGCCGCAATGCGGGGCGGGACGGTTCGAGTTACTATACGTTTCGACGCCGCCGCAACGCGGGACGAGTAAATCCCGGATCGACCCGGGTTGGGACCGGGTTGGGTACCCAAACTGGTTCGGGTTCAAAACCGGTTAATCCGGGTTTTTTTTAAATAGCCGTTACAATTTAAAAAGATAGCCGTTTTTTATGATTTTAAACCGTTTTTTTTTTTTTTACTTTTTTGGCTTTTTTTGACCCCATAAATTAGTATAAATACTAATTGGTTGTGTGGGTTGAAACACACAATTTTCTACTCTAATTTCTACTTCTTTAGCAAAAAACGATCTCGAAAATGGCCGAAAACGCTGGTCCATCTTCAACGGTTGTAAGAGTTATTCCAACCACACGAAAGCCAAATATTTGGCAATATTTTGATTTGTGTGAGATGTCAAGCGGACCGAACAAGGCTCGTTGCAAGCTGTACGTATCGTTTTTTAGTAAAGAGTCCAATACAACTTTAAGCCGTCACTTAGAAAAATATTGCAAGTTGTATGACGAGACGAAAATTGCAAATCCGAACAATGCGAATAGTTAGTAACGTGTTATGTAAGTTTTAGTTGGTCTTGACTCTTGATGTTCTATTTCAATAAAATGTTTTAGTAATATGTTATGTAAGTTATTATTGATGTTGTATTTCAATAAAATGGTTTAGTAATGGTTTATATTCTTGTAAACAAAATGCACTTTAATATATTAACTTAATTTAAAAATTACAAAACATACAATAAAAAGTTTAGAAAATACAAAACAAATAATTAAAAGTTTACAAAGTGAAATATATTAAAAATAAAAGTCTTCTTCGTCAATACATTGAAAATCCGGATAGTCGGTACTAGTCGGATCCCGAACTCCCTCGTAGGCTCTCTTCGCCGATTGCTTCAATCAATCCTCATTCCACCTCGTCCTCGTATATCTCTCCCTCGACTTCGATTTCTCCTTCAAGGGAAGATACATGTTGTATTCTTTCCGTTGTGTCCAAGTAATCTTTTAAGCAAAGGCACGTTTTCACCGATTCCGGACTTAGTCTTGTTCTTCATAAAGAAACAACACTGCCACTAACAGAAAAAGCAGATTCCGAAGCTACCGTAGAAGCTTGGACGGTTAGTAGATCAAGGGTCATAGCGGATAGGACGGGTAATTGATCTTCCTTCCCTTTCCACCAAGCCAAGATATAAAATGTCTCAAAATCATGAGCATTCATACCGGTTACAAAATCTGAACTGATATATCTACCCAATTCGCTACTTGGGGTATTACCCCGTTGACGTTTACTATTTTCATTAACTATATTATTAAATAAGTTTAACATTGAACTCCGACTACTACTTGCACTTGATGTAGCGTTTCTAAATTGCTCGTGAACGGTAGATATTGTATCATATTTTTCAACATAAACACTAAATAAAGTTGACAAATTTGAGTAAAAATAGTTTTTGCTCTATCCGTTACAAATACGTCTTCTTCGTATAAATCCAAACCGTAAATTAATTTTTCAATTAAAGTTTCAACACCTGAAACATTTAAGCACGGGTTTAAGGCAACGGCGCAAGTAATAATCGGAGACATTTCTTTAAAATATTTTTTAAATTTCTCTTTCATTGGCGGTATCATTTCTTTAAATACGTCGCCTCGCATAGAATATTCGTTTAATTTTTCAACCATTAAAAAGAGTTTATTTAAAACCAAATGACTCGTGGTATAGTAAACTCCCGATAAATAGGTTGTAGCTGTTTTAAAAACATGGAGCATATCGGCTACACCTTCAATGATACCCCAACCCGATGTCGGAAATTTTATTACTTTATTTTGCCTTGCTAGTTGGTCATGAAACATTTGCAAACTTCGTTTTTGTTTAATGGCTTTTTCGAACATGTTACATGTTGAGTTCCAACGTGTTGAAACGTCCCCATTTGAACCTAAACATTCGGTTTGTCCGTCTTTACAAAATTTTATATATCGATGATATCTTTTTTTACTTATATGAAAAATGTCACGCAACATTTGTTTTAATTGATTTCTAACATCGTCAATGTGTTTAAGACCATCTTGCACAACTAAATTAATAATGTGTGCAACACATCGGCTATGAAAAAAATACCGTCACAAATCGGGTTATATTTTAAAATAAGTTGGTTTACCGTGACGGTATTATTCAAGGCGTTATCAAACGATATTAAAAAAACTTTATTTTCTATTTTAAAAGTTCTTATAACTTTGTCTAAAATATAAAATAATATGCCACCGGTGTGGGGTATCCAAACATATCGAACGCAATAGTACGTTTCATCATTTTCCAACTTTTCGGATTTATCCAATGAGCGGTAACGCAAAGGTAAGAATCCGGAAAGTTGTGGGGAGCCGACCAAACATCACAAGTTAAATTAATACCGGTTTTTAAACTTTCAAATGCATTTATTATTTCTAATTTAGCTTTTTTTCACATATTTATACAATCTCGTCTAAGAGTAGCACGACTTATATAAGTGTAGCGAGGTTGGAGCGTTTGTTGAATAAGCCGAGTCAAACGCTCGTTGTCAAAGTGTTTGAAAGGTAGACTCTCTTGAATCACAAAATGCGTCATCCTCTCCAAAACCAAGTCAACATTATACGCAAAAATATTACCTTCGTTCGTCATACTTGTTTGAACTTGTGAAGCTTGAGCCTTCAACAACGAACAATAGTTTTTTTCAATGTGATTCTTCAAAGTCGTGTTTGCGTCTTTTCCAAAAAAAAATGCCCGCACAACTTGCATCAAGCCTTATGACCACCATTCGACATTTCACATAAATCAAAATGTTGTCAAACATTGGGATTCCTTGTTGTAGGAATGATCCGCACAACCGTGGGAACACTAACACTTTGAAAAGCACCACCAATATTAGATTGTTGAGATTCGTTTGCCATTTTGAGAGTTTCGACTTTCGAGTGTGAGAGTTTTTGAGAAATAAGAGCGTTTTTGAGAAATGTGAGCGTTTTGGAATGGTGTGGTTGAACAAATACAACCTACACCTATTTATACAAGTTTGGAGGGTCAAAAATACAAAAAAGCCAAAAAAAACGGCGCCTCATTACCATTGTAACGGCTATAAAGCCGTTAAAAGAAGCAGATGTAACGGTATAAACCGGTTCGGAACCGGTTTGAAAACCGGGCCGGGCCCGAAACCGGTTTGAAAGTGAACCCGGACCGGGTCGGGTTATGAACCGGCCAACAAAAAAAACGGGAAACTGCCTACAGACTTACAGGTTAGATCGGGTCGAATGAAACCGGTTTTAGTGTAGAACCAGGCCGGGTCAGAACCCGGTGACTCGGTTTGGAACCGGTTTGACTGTACACCTCTATAGGGAAGTAAGTTGTCTAAAGACATGCACAGAACTAAAATAAACCCTAGTATAGGCTGAGGGGCATAGGATTCTTGTGTTTTTTTTTTTAACGGCAATTTGGATCTTGACGGGCCACTGACCCACCCGGTCATCTCCACCTCCCTCAGGAGGAAACCCACCATAGGTGAGAAAACCCCCTGACCCAACCTGGACCTCCTTTTTTGTCACAAGTGGGACTTGAACCCAAGACTCCCAATTTTAGTAAAGTCTTGGGTATACACCTTTGCCACTAGGCTAAGCTAGTGGTTGTCATAGGATTCTTGTGTTACTTTAAGCAGATCGACAAGATTGTTTAAGTAAACATATTATGTTTAATAAATAATCTCACAATACACATCCTGCATACAAATATGTTTGTTAAGGGGAATAATCAGGGATTCAAAACTAAGACAGATTTTTATAAAAAGAAAAGATGACAGAATGTGCATGCCACTCTTGTACCTAGTTGAATGGTATTGTTTTGAGAATGTGAAGTGATTCTCAACAATGGATTTTAATATGAATCGATTATTCAATTAATTATTTTTACTGGAATTCACTTGGCCTCTTCGATCAATTTCCTTGCCTCATCTGCAATCTTCATAACATGTTCATCCTTGCATCCTACAAATTTATGTAAAGATGAGTTATATGTTATCCTTAACAGTCAACCGTGTAAATTAAAACAGGAAACAGGTCAAAACTGCTTGATCCTATAGATTGAAGGATCTCAAAATGTTTACCCATTTGTAGCAGTGTCTTTTCAAGGCTGAAAAGGTAGTCCCTGTTGGGTCCAGAGGGTCCTTCTGCACCAACAATTTGCCTGAAAAATGGAAAATAACTAATTCATCAATGCAGCCAAAAAAGCCTATGTATTCTATCTATATTAGAGATGGAACATCTAAACTATGTCAGGGGTTTGGTGACAGTGGGAGCACGGGGCATGTTTCGGGCACAGTTACAAAACGCCCGTTGGGTTTTGAAAACCGGTATTCCGATTGATAAAATCTCTCTTGTAAAACACATGCTGAATGTGGAAAGATCTCTGGAACTGGTGGATCGTGCATACCCACTGAGACAGAGGATGTTCTAGTATGACTAGGCCTGGCAAACTGGGCGGGTCAGGCGGGTTCGGGTCACGGGTCATAACGGATTCGGGTCAATACGGGTTAGGAGCAAAATGACTTTGGGTCAAAACGGGTTTGGAGCAAAATTAGTCCGGGTCAAAACGGGTTGTTTTAAAAAAAAACTATCAATTTGGTTTGAGTCAAAACGGGTTCGGCCAATACGGTGGGAGGTGGTGGCGAGCGGGTGGGGGGCCGGTGGCGGCGGAGGGGCGAAGGGCAGTGGCGGGGGGTGGGGTGGGGGAGTGGGTGGGGGGGGCTTTATGACACAAAATTTCTTTGAAGACCTTGCGAGTGGCTGTGGTGAGCGGGGGGGCTTTATGACACAAAAGTTCTTTGAAGACCTTGCGAGTGGCGGCGGTGGGCGGGGGCAGTTGGGGTGGTGGGCAGTGGCGGCGGCTGGCGTGAGCGGGTGGGGTGGGGTGGGGTGGGGGGTGGGTGGCGACGGTGGTGCGGTTGGGGTGGGGGGTGGCGGGGGGCGGGGCAGCGACCGGTGGGGGCAAGGGGTGGGATGAAAAAGTTGGGGGGACCCATATGCACTATTTTTAAGTTAACAAAATTTTATAATATATAATCATTTTGACCCGTTGACTTATTTAAGGTGACCCAAATTAACCCATTGCATATTTGAGGTGACCCAAATTGACCCGTTGACTAATTTAAGGTGAACCAAATTAACCCGTTGACTAATTTGAGGTCACCCAAATTGACCCATGTTCAATTGATTTTTGCCCAAATAAACCCATTTTTTTGAACGATGGGTCAAGATTGCCACCCCTAAGTATGACTGTTGGGTTAGATGGTTGTTGTGGATTGTGCAAAACCTCCAAGTGGGAGAATGTTGGGTGTTGTAGAGGCTTTTAGCCGGCCCTAACCTTAATGGGTTATTTTAGGCTTGTTGCCTAAAATATATATATAGTGTTCGTCGAGCCGGGACTGTCATGGAGAAGCATGAATGGAGGGATCTACAATGTCATGGTTCAAAGTGTTTGGTTTAGCCCCGTTATGCATTTATGTTTTGGTTCGCTCTAGGAGAAAGACAACAAATGGAAGCAGCAGTACCATGGTATGCTCCTAACTCTCTACCTAGCTCTTTTTGCTTTTGGGCCAAGATGAAGAAGTTGGTGAATCGAGAGACTAGCAAAGATCATGGATTGAAATCAATCAAGATCCAAAGCAAACCCTTTTGGAGTATTATGGGTTGTCATAACCTTGGTATATATCATTTGGCAAGAAAGAAAACTATGTTTGTTTAATAAGGGACCAAGGTTAGCTAATGAGGTCTTTAACTAAACGGCTAATATGATAGATGTGAAATCTCGTGGGAACTAGGAATGTCAATTGCCCCTCAAATCAGATTGTCAATGATGAGGACTGAAGATTGGCTACAGTAAGCAGTAGGAATGAAGATGCACAGAAGCACTTGGAAGCTCAAGACTTCTAGAATTTGGAGTTTATGTCGGTGTCATTGTACTTATTTAACTATATTTTGGTTCAATTATCTGGTATAGAGGTTGTGCCAGCCACTTGATTTATTTCGATTAGTGCACTCCTCACTAATCTTGGGGTTTGTCCTAGTACACTAAAAGGTCAAGTCCGTAGGAGTCCAGCAACAGGTTGTAAAACATTTTTTGGTGAGCAATAATTTTTTGCCAGACATCCACTTTCACATTTGACCCGTTTAAGATAAGCCATAACCCAAACCGACCAATTAATGGGCAGCATTAGCACCTAGAAAAATACATAGCATAAGTTGAAGGCTAGAAATCTCATTATGAATGTAGAGCAAGTTAAGAGAATACATACTTGGCAATCTCTTCAACCGAAGCCGGCCCCAAGTAGTTGCTGTTGGCTTTGTCCGGAGATGCTATATATCTGTAAACACACAAACCCTACCAGTTATGTACTTATGTTGTGTTATGATCTGAAGTTCTGAACCACCTAGGCACTTACACCATTACCCCGGTAACAGCCGGTGACGAAGCCGTCTCTTTCTGAAATGGAATACAATTGCATTACTCATCAATGTTTATATCATGAGAAACATATCTATTTATTAATCATCAAAAAAAATATAGTAAAAAACTTACAGTGAAGAAATCAACATACGCCTTCTTGTCGTATTGCTTCTCCCTCACTTCTAGATACTGAAATAGAACAACTCAGCTCGACTATCCCGTACTAATACCACTATACAAGGCTACAAATTGTATTTGTGCATGTAATTAATTAACAAGGTTCAGGTTAAATGAAGATTCAAGTGCAAGTAAGAACTAAAGCACAAAAATTGCCATTGAATATTGCAAATCAGTAAAGGCTTCAAATTGCCATTGGGGTTGGTGGCCCAGTGGTAGAGGAAAATCCTCTTGGAACACCAAGGTTTGAGAAGGTCATGGGTTCAAGTCCCACTCCTACAGGAATAAAGAAATTTTCCTTTCAAAAAAAAGTAAAGGCTTCAAACACGAACGAAAATAATTTACGAATCCTAAAATGTTAAGTACGCAAATTTATGAGTGCTAAAAAAAATCCTTCCGACTCTCATAAAAACAAAATCTATTTCTCTGTGTTTTTTATATACGTAAAGTACAGCTTGGTGCGGAATTGTCGAACATCATTCATATCAATTGAAACATTCCAAATTTTAAATTATATATGAATAGCCAAAGAGCATATGTTGGATGTATTTTCTCCTCTTAGACCTGAAAAACAACTCAACAATTTGTGGGAACTACCACGACTCTTTCTTGTACTATCAAGCAACCAAAACTCACACTTTTACAAGACTCCTTAGCCTCCTACTTATACTAAACTTAACCAACTAGATCATACAACTTGCACAACTTGATCAACTTGCACAACTAGTCTCCTTATCTTTCTAGAATTGATAAATCTCTTTATTTTATCTATTCTTTCTTTTTCTATTAATTTTATAAAGATTAAAGCTCTGTCTCTGACTGTACTGTGATGATTTGTAATCGGTAAACTACAATGAGGCATGAGCACTCAAAAAGCTTTTTAAGTCCTATCTTGCCACCTCTATATCATACCAATTTTGACACGAGTTCAACTGATTCCAGACTTTTGGATATACAACTGCTATATCCATTTTGTGATTATGTTTTTACTTGCACTTGAATATCGGATTAACACCCTTAATTATCTAATATCGCACATATGCTAAATTTCATAGTTACTAACTAGTAATTACTAATTACGATATATTATATGCATGGTGTTTGAAGAGTAATTCCATCATTAGTGATTCTATCATTAGCTAAACCTAAGGCATTTATTCATGTTTTGATTCAATAGTCAGGCTTTTGAGCAATGCTATATTAGACTAGATATACTTAAAAGTAATTAGATTAATCTAGATTACAGGGTATTTGTATGTTACATTATACACCTATTCATATGTTACATTATACCCTACATATACCTTTTCATGGTAACCATTTATCAAGAATATATACAATACACAGAATCTAAGTGGTGAACTTTGGTATCACAGCCAATCACCAAAAAACCCTAGCCGCTGCCACCATCACTCACGACCACACCACTATCATCAGATGCGCCTCTCACTGGCAGTCTTTATCAGCCACCACACCGTTTCCATGAACTGCAGATTCTGCCAAAAATATTTAAATCCAGCCATATCTCTTCTTTGTCATTGTGCCTTTGTCTTTCATTCGCTGTCGCCAAATGCTACCAGAACTCTAGATCCAGTTATCCAAACTCCAGATCGGTTGGCTGGAACCCTAGATCAGGTTATCAAGCCCAAAGATCAGGTTACAAAGACTTAAGATCAGGTTAATAGAAAACTAAAGTTCCTTGATTCTTCGCTAAAACCACCATATCAAACCATAAAACAGACGAAATTCGATGGCTCTCATCGTTGCCTTTACGACATCTGAGAACATCCCACAACACTCCCAAATTCGCCTTCACCCTTACTCCAACCAACTATGGTTATTGAAAGGCTATGTGCTGAGACTCTGTGGACGAATCGATTCCATGTTCGTCCCCACACATCACACTAGCTTACGCCA
Organism: Smallanthus sonchifolius; assembly: GCA_023525975.1. NCBI lineage: Eukaryota > Viridiplantae > Streptophyta > Magnoliopsida > Asterales > Asteraceae > Smallanthus > Smallanthus sonchifolius. Next base: position 51,906,884 of record CM042033.1, on the reverse strand, counting down.
CTTCAAAACCAAAAACCCTTGAATCACCATATGTGAATTTCCAATGAAAATGTTCCAATGCTAATCATCTCTACTTTAGATCTCAGGTGATCAGCCATTTTGAATGCTTATCATCTGTACTCTATCTCAAGCTTCACTCGCCATGTTCATGGCATGACAGCATGTGACATCTAGGCATGGTTTAAAAAATCGGTCGAGGCGAGGCGGTAGGAAAACGAGTATGAGGTGACGCCGCACAGGGTATTTTTGTACGTAAGCCTTTAAAGGGCTGAGGCGGGCTGAGGCGGTAGAAATGGAAAAAAATCGACTTTTGACCCATTTGAGCTGTGTATTCGTTAACGAAATACACAGCTCAAATGGGTCAAAAGTCCACAATTCGCATCTGGTTCTCCTTAATTTGACCTAATTTCTCATTCTTCTCCTTAATTTGACATGATTTCTCATTCTTCTCCCACACATCGCACCTGGGAAAGGCATTGGAAGGGGCTAATGTAGTCAACAAACAAGATACAAACATTGTTTGATGTTTAGTATTTTTTTTGTAAGATATATAATTTTTATATTTATTTTTTAATTCCGCCTCGGTTCGCCTCGAGGCCTCGTGAGGCGAAGGGAAAACGCCCTGAGGCGCGATTCCGTTCTTTTAAACTTTGCATCTAGGTTTCCCTTGAATGAGCCTATGCACCTAACACCATTTCCAGAGAAAACATTCTTCGGGTTGAAATGCATGATGATGAAAGTGTTGATGTATGTCAACCAAGAATATGTTGATGCCCTCGCTGCTATTGGTGAACTGGTGAAGGACATAGACTTGGTCATGCTTACAATCTTCGAGCTTAGAGAAGAATACAATGGCCTCAAGACTACTATCATGTTGATACATATGTCAACCAAGAATATGTTGATGCCCTCGCGGTTATTGGTGAACCGGTGAAGGACAGGACTTGGTCATGCTTACAATCTCCGAGCTTAGAGAAGAATACGATGGCCTCAAGACTACTACCGTTGCTCGCTAGTTTCCCACAGCCTTTAGAGAACTCCACGCCCTTCTAGTGATCAAAACTACATGCATGGGAAAACCTATGCTCATTAGATCTACATTGTCTTCATCTCAATACCAAATGGTTGCTTAATTGGGCTCAATTGCATCTACACGCAGTTTCAGTTTATATTTGAATCATCTTCAACCCCTTAAGCCTACTATCCTACGGTTGTCGTCTAAACAACAATAACCATGGCAATCAACGTTATGGGAACTCTCGTGGAAAAAACTATGAAAGTGGTGGTAATGATCGTCAAGTAAATTGGGCCTCTACTGAAACATTGTTTATGGCACTTGCAATCGTTGTAGCACTCGCCACTTTCCATTTCCATCACACTAACGCTAACCATAATCATTCCACATTGCATACTTGATCAACAACCAACTTTGTGGATAATCATAGCTCTTATTTGTTACCTCCATTGCATGAGCAAATAACCATATTGCGTGTGAGTTAGCAAGCGTGGATCACTTCGAAGCATATCATGGCAATGACATGCTTCATGTTGGCAATGGTAAAGGCCTTTCTATTCTTCATATTGGTTCCCTATAAATTCATTCACCAAATAGACCTTTAACCTCACAAATATTCTTCACATACCATAAATGACCAAAAATATACTTTCATTCAAAAATTGTCTTGATAATCGTGCTTTTTTTCTTTATTTCACTCTTCTTTTTTGTTGTAAAAGACAAGTCTACACTCTACACGCACTACCCTTTTCACAGTCCCAATGATCATGGCGTTTACTCACTTCATCTCCCTCAACAAGTTTGTCGACCAAGCAAGTAGCATTAATAGTTGTTCGTGCATCCTCTACCACACGACATAGGTGACTTAGGCCTCGAAATGAGCAGTCTTTTGCATTTTTTTGATTTAAGATTTTCCACTTCTAGTATCAAATAACCTTACATCTACTTTAGAATTCTTTCACTTCACAACCATAATCCCTAGTGCGTAAGATGAAGCTAAAAAGTTTGGGATTCTTTCATCATAAGCTATATGGTTTCTATTGATTTACAAGTAATAGTGAGCAAATACTTTTGTTCAAAAACACAATATGATTAACAAGTTAAAAGAACCATAAAGCACACGACTTCTATTTTTACAATATTTTCGATGATGTGGAGAATTTTAATATGGAGCCATGACAAAGCTAACCTTTAAGATAACTCTCTCTCTCATTTATGGTTTTGATGTTAAAGTACTAGCTAAGATTTTTATATTGAGAATATCACTCTAAATAGATTCATTATGGCATACTTTCATTTTATTCAACTTTCAAATTAGTTGGTGTGCCGTGTGTGTACCTCTTTCATAGTATTTGGTTTTGAAAATTCATGCTTGCGGGTAAAGAGAATAAAGAAAGAAACAGCAAATTATTTTATATCCTAAGTCCACTATGTTAATGGATATATGAACACTTAGAAACTCTCTTGACTTAAAAAAAATTATATACATGAGCATTAAACACAAGGTAAAAGATCCATAATGCATAGACATTTACTTAAATAAGATTTGAACTCCTCTGTGCCTCAAGAAGCTTGAGGTGTCATTAGATTATGAAAGATGACTATCTTAATAGAGTGTGCAACTATGTATGTTTTACATCCTTAGCTTTTTAAGGATCAAATAGAAAACCCTAACTAAGAACTAAAATTGTTTTCATGCATGGGGAATTAAATGACATCAAGAAAACCTCCATGATTCGTGAATAATCAAACTATATAACTTAAAAAGTAAGGAGATCAATGTGACAGTGTAGACCCTTCAAGCTAATTTTTCTCTAAAATCTAGTTGACCCTCTCAATTAAAATGTAGTTGACCCTCTCATATGCAAACTCATTTAAAAAGTAGTTGACCCTCTCATATGCAGACTCATTTAGAAGCAAGAAGTCAAGGACCCTCAAAGACAACTTTATATTTCTTATAAACAAAACAAAACTGCAATAGTAAACTAAATCTTCTTACAAAAATCATTTTTTGGAAAAATGTCTTTTGTAAAAGACTTTTTTAGAGATTAGCTATCATTGCATCATGTTGGTAAGATTGATTGTGTTGCACAAGTTTATTAGAAGACTTGTGCTAGACCTTATGATTTGGATGTTTAGAGGTAATGAAATTAAAAACTTGAATTGATTTGTATGCTCAAAAATATATTGATATTAAGATTTAATAATAGTAAGAATATATGTGTTTCAGAATTAAATAGCAATACCGTTAAAGCAACTTCTTGATCTTCCTTCCTCGACACCTTGTAGGCGACACCCCACTACAATAAGTTGGAAAGTCATCAATACTAGTTATAATGTTTAATGAAGCTAAATATTTCAGAGAAAAATGTATATGATATGAAAATATAACATCATGTGGACCTCAGATTCGGATTGGAGATTACAAATACAGGTAGATTTAAAGCAACTCTCTTAACTACCAAATAATTTTCTCCAACTTTATTTTCCTCGTCTGTATATTTGTTGTAGTAGTTAGCTTTTTTTATAGGGCTTGCCACTTTACGGCAGTAGATAGTCTTCCACTTGTTTTCATCACCCAATAAGTATACGATATTAGTTTTCTAACATACACATTTTAGAGGCTACAATCACTAATTAAATTTGACAATTTTTTTGTGCTTATTGTGAAAAAAGGTACTAGAGAGGGGAGGGAAACTAGAAGGTCCAAATATAACTTATGCTAATCATAATATTAAATATAACATATCATTTATTCTATAAATTTAGAAAACACCTATCAAGTGTCTATATGCGTAACTTATCTGTTTTCCAAATGTTTCATTAAAGTGTAGAGGTTCTTAGCTATTTTTCCGGTGTAAGTGATATTTGAAGTCATGAAAGCTACTATTTGTTGCAGTTTCAAAAATACTGTAATGCCTTTGTAGTTTCATCAAGATTTTTAAACTAATTATATGGTCTTGAGTGTTGATTTAAATGATAATGATTCTTATTTTATAATAAACCAATGTAAAACTAACTACAAATTTCTAGTCTCCCATTCGAAGTCCAAACATACCGAAAGAAAGAAAAATTAGGACTTGACTTACACAAACCTCCCCTTCTGCAGGTTCCAAAGTAACAGTTCTTCCTGGGTACTCGGGAGTGCCTCTGTGGTCGGTGCTTCCTACCATAGGCATAATCAATAATTAATAACCAATAAATCAATGCCGTCAAAACCAGTGCTTTCTTTGACCTTTAAAATGTCAAGTCAAAATAGAACCAACCTTACCTTGATAGAAGACGCGACGATAGTCTTTGATGAAACCAACAAGGCGATCATCATAGTGAAATCCTGCTTTCCAAATCAGAGAACCATACCCGAATACCCACATCACCATTTTCTTCTTTCTTAGATGCCCTGCCCCAATGGTGGATCAAGAAAAAGAAAACTCGCAGGGGAACACAAGATAATTACCGTATTAAAGGTAAAATAAAAACTGATTAAAAGCATACAAAGACATTTTTTATGAGAAGCAAATTTCACAATGACTCACTTAACTTCTATTAACCCCCATAGCTCCAATTATTAAATTCAAATTTGGTATGTATTTGAACTTTTGCAGTCAGCGTAGCATTGCTCAAAATTGATATCTTTGAACTTTTACTAAAGTATATACATATGTAAAACAACAGTGAAATCTAGGCTAAAATTAATTTGACCATGTTTTGACTTTGAATTAAAAGCAATCAATTTAAAAGATCTATTGTCAAAACATAGATAAACAATGTGTTGACTCAAGCAGCCCCTCCTGAAGATAGAAAAGTTAAATAAGCTAATGGTGTACCAAGATCTGGATCCGGATCTAGATACAAACATACATCCACAAAATACTCCTCTAGTCAAAAAATGTTTCCACCAGAGTGATCATAAAATTCCGGAGATATCTTGAAACATGGAGCACGATAGATGCCTCCCGGAGCATGACAACTGCCTCCGGGGTAATCATGAACTCTGATGCCATCAAGAGTTCATCACGGAACACAAAGGTAGTCTCGACAGACCCTCCCAAAGAACTATTTGGTGGGCCATCCTGAGATCTTACCATGGTTTATCACCATGATCACACCAGGATCATCTTTGCAACAACATCGTTGGCCAACATACACACGTTGTTTGCAAGATTATCATTGATCAAAAGGTCACTATCATCTACAAGGGATAACAAACCTATAAATAGTAGTCACATAATTCAGATATGTTATACACTAAGCTTTTACAACGCCTGCAAATCTCTCAGACCATTGTTGACTTCGGCATAGAACATATTTTCTTTAAAAATTTTGAACGAAGAGATTCATCTTCACCATGTATTTATAATCTCAAAACTCATTGCATTCTTATGAACGATCACTTTACAAGCAGATAACACACACACACACAATATATCTATACTATATAATAAATAAAGGTTTCTCACTGCCACGTGTCGCCTCCATATTCATCCTTATAAAAATTTTCCCGCCGCTCTCTCATAATAAATACATTTCCATATTTAAATAATAATATATTTTTAAACAAATTATTAGTTATACTAATAAAACAAATTTATTTTAAATTATTTCATATTATAAGAAACTTTGAAATATAATTATCTAGCTTATGTTTTCAATCAAATAATAAATGAAAGTCAAATTAAATTGAATAGTATTTTATGTATTTTTTAAACTCAATTATATATGAAATTTTACATATTTTTTGGTTTGTTTTCTATTGTTAGTATATGTAATACATTTTTCCACCTATAAGATAAATATATAAAGATTTAAAACTTTTATATATTGATATTTTTTCACCCTATGTAGTACACAGGTTCTAAGCTAGTGTGTGTGTGTGTATATATATATATATATATATATATATATATATGGGAAAGTTCCACTAAGAAGTGGTTTTTCGCTAAGAAACGCTAAGAAATGGGTCAAACGAACTCCGATTGAGCTCATTTCAGCGGCGTTGGAACCGTCTCGTCAAAACCTAACCCGCCCCCAAAAACAAAAACCCCCTCCACCCGCACCCCCAAAAACCTAAAACCCCCCCTCCAACCCCAACCCGAAAAGCCTAAAACCACCACCCTAACCCCCCCACCCCCCCACCCCAAAACCTAAACCCACACCCACCCCTAAAAACCTAAACCCCCGTCCCCTAAAAAAAACCTAAACCTTAAGGTTAAAATTCAACCCTAAAATCTAAACCTTAAAAGCTAAACCCTAGAAGCTAAGATGGCAGAGTTCGACGAGACGGTTCCAACGCCGCTGAAATAAGCTCAATCGGAGTTCGTTTGATATCGTTTCTTAACGTTTTTGTCATTTCTTAGGTTTCTTAGCGAAAAACCACTTCTTATTTGAACCTCCCCTAGGGTTGAGTTCATGAGAAAACCAAAAAACTCCTCATTAAAGGTACTGCATATGTGTGGTACACCCCAAAAACCTAACCCACCCCCAAAAACCTAAACCCCCACCCCACCCCCACCCAAAAAACCTAACCCCACCCCACCCCCAAAAACTCCTTATATTTTGAGTTATTATTTTTTTTTACCTTTAATAAGTAGTTTTTTGGTTTTCTCATGAACAATGAGTTTTCTTATGATCATTCCCCTATATACAGTGTTTTGAAACCCGGACCGGGAACCAGTGCTCTAGGCGGTCCGGTTTTGTATGCTGAAACGGTCCTGCAAAGACCCGGCGGTCGGACCGGATTGAACATAAAAAAATCTCAGATCAGATCTACGCCGGTAGCTTGCAAAAAACTGTTCAAAAACTCCGGTAACCTTCAAGATCTATGGCAATAAGCTTCACTAACTTCGAACCTGGTATTAGAACTGAGATACGGTGCTCAGATCTAGGGATAAGCTCGTTGATGTTGTGGGTAACCTTCATGACAGCGAATTTTTTATCCACCTTGTGGGCAATGAGTGCAGGTGAAGGGAGAATAAAAAAGGAGAGCATTAATGGAGATGGAAGAAATGTGCAGGTGTTTCGTGAGGAAGATGAAGTGAGATAAACTTGGTAATGAATTGTGATTGTAAAGGTAATACAATATGACCTATATATAGAACTATACATCAAATACTAGGGCCGGCTGACTAATACAATATGGGCCAGAACTGTAATTAACATATCGACTAATATTCCGCCTCAAGCTAAGGCCGGGGACCAACTCTTAGCTTGGACTTCAAGAAGAGAAAACGTTCTGATGGCAGCGGTTTTGTGAATACATCAGCAATTTGGTCATGTGTAGAAATAAACTGAACCGATAACTTCTTTTGAGCAACCTTCTCTCGAACGAAGTGAAAATCGACTTCCATGTGTTTTGTTCTGGCATGGAAGACCGGATTAGCAGATAGGTATGTGGCTCCCAAGTTATCACACCACAAGATAGGGGCTGAAGTCATTGGGACACGAAGTTCGTGCAGTAACGTTTCAAGCCAGGTCAATTCAGCAACAGTATCGGCCAAGGCCTTGTACTCGGATTCGGTAGATGACCGAGAGACGGTCTTTTGTTTTCTGGCAGACCATGAAATAAGATTTGATCCAAGGTAAATCGCATAGCCCCCCGTGGATCGACGGTCATCTAGGCACCCAGCCCAGTCAGCATCAGAGTAAGCAGTCAAGTGGGCTACATCCGTATAGGCATGCAAAACAGGAGAGGATGAGCTGGAAATCAGGAGACCATGATTGGCAGATCCATGTAGATATCGAAGAATACATTTGACAGCCGACCAATGATTTTCAGTAGGAGAGTGCATAAACTGGCAAACTTTATTAACGGCAAAGGTGATATCTGGTCGGGAAAGTGTAACATACTGTAAAGCCCCAACCATTTGTCTATATTTGACCAGATCATCAAAAAGAAGGGTGTCCCCAAGAGAGAGGGGAGTGCTGGTGGTGCATGGTGATGGAACCGGTTTAGACTGAGAAAGGTTTGCACGGTCCAACAATTCATGTATATATTTCCGTTGTGAAAGAACTATAGAGGATCCTTGTCTAGCCACCTCAATGCCCAGAAAATATGATAAGGGCCCCATGTCTTGGATTGCAAAAGACTGACTGAGACGATACACCACGTGATTAATATCCTGGTTATTATTACCTGTCAAAACAATGTCATCGACATACACTAGCATATACATCAGTGTTCCATTCTTGGAATAAATAAACAAAGAGGGATCTGTTTTGGATCCCCGAAACCCGAGAGCGGTTAAGGCAGAAGAGAGCCGTTCAAACCATGCCCGAGGTGCTTGTTTGAGACCATATAGAGACTTGTGCAATCGGCATATGTGGTTTGGTTTATGGGGATCCACAAACCCTTGTGGTTGTTTTAGATAGACCGTTTCCTTTAAATCCCCGTGTAGGAAGGCATTTTGAACATCGAGTTGTCTTAGAGACCATTGTTTGGTGACGGCTAGAGAGAGAACAACTCTGATTGTGGTAGACTTCACCACTGGACTAAAGGTTTCTGTGTAGTCTATACCAGGTTGCTGATTGAAACCTTTAGCAACAAGACGCGCCTTGTAGCGCTTAATAGCCCCGTGTTGATCTAGTTTAACTTTATAGACCCATTTGCAATCAACCACATTTGTATTTGGAACACGAGGAACCAAGGTCCAAGTACCATTACGGATAAGAGTCGAGTATTCATCTGCCATAGCCTTACGCCAGTGAGCATCCTTGTTGGCAATGGTAAAGGTGGAAGGTTCGGTGTCTTGTGTGCAGGTATGAAAAGAGGAAGGATTGTATGGGTGAGATGGTTTGGGGTTAGGGCGGAGGTTGGCATGTCTTTGGCGTTGTGGAGGTGGTGGGGGTGGGGTCGGGATTGGAGCTGTGGTTGAGGGCGTTTGCTGGTCTGATGGTAGGGTAGAGGATGGTAGCGGATTAGGTGGGCTGGTTGGGATAGGTGGCTGGTCAGGTTGTGGGCTGGTTGTAGTTGAAAGAGTAGGGAGTTGGGTATATCGGTCAAAGGCAGGGACATGAGGGGTCGGTTGAGTGGAGGATCGACGGGAGTAGGTGAATGCTGGAGGAATGAGTGGGTCTGGTGATGTTGGTGTGTTTTGTTGAGGTTCCAGGTTGGTAGATACAGGAATAGAAGCCGTAGGATAAGAAGAGACATAAGGGTCGGGAGATGGAGAGGGTGAGGGTTCGGTACGTTTGTGCAGAAATGGAAAGGTGGTTTCATGGAACCGAACATGACGGGCAATATAAATGCGTTCGGAGACGGGATCAAAGCAACGATATCCATGATGAGAGGTGCTATAGCCGAGGAAGACACAAGGTGTAGATCGAAAATCCATTTTGTGTGGATTATAGGGACGGAGATGAGGGAAACATTGGCAACCGAAGACACGAAGAAAAGAAAAATCTGGTTTGTGTTTAAACAGGTGTTCAAAGGGAGAGGTGGTGGAGTTTGTACGAGTGGGCATACGATTGATTAAATAAACGGCAGTTGCAAATGCATAATGCCAAAATCGTTGAGGAACATGGGATTGTGCCATTAGGGTGAGACCTGTTTCAACAACGTGGCGATGGCGTCTCTCAACAACACCGTTTTGTTCACTGGTGTGAGGACAAGAGAGACGATGGATAATGCCAATAGAGGCAAAAAAGGATGAAAGGTTTCTGAATTCCCCGCCCCAATCAGTTTGTACGGTTTTAAGTGTAGTGGAGAATTGCCGTTCAACCATAGTGACGAATTGTTTAAAAACAACAAACACATCAGATTTTCGCTTTAAAGGAAACAACCACATAAATTTTGAAAAATGATCAACACATAGAAGAAAATAATTATCACCATCAAATGAAGTCACAGGGGCTGGTCCCCAAACATCACAAAACATTAAATCCAGAACATGAGTAGTTTTATAATCAGATGAAAATAAATTAAGTTTGGATGATTTTCCAACAGAACAGGAAGCACAATTGAAATCAAAAGTCTTATTAGAAATAGGTAAGCAATATTTAGAAAGCATAGTCTTGAACAACTGGGAATGTGGATGTCCCAATCGTTGATGCCATGTGGTTGTTGTAGCACGAGTTGTTGAAAAGGCGACTTTTGAAATTGGTTGATTGAGTGGAAGTTTGATAGAGTAGAGTCCACCGTCACTTGGACCCATGAGGAGGGTATTGTGTGTAGACGTGTCCTTCACAGCAAAAAAAGTTGCGTGAAATTCAAAATAAACATGATTATCTTGACAAAATTTTTGTTCAGAAAGAAGGTGTCTTTTGATAGTAGGGACATGGAGAATATTATTTAGGTAAAAGGTTTTTTTAGGTGAGAAAAGTTTGGATGAGCCAATATGTAAAATGGGGAGGGCCTTACCATTACCAACACGTAGATTATCATCACCGTAGTAGGGCTCAGCAGAATCAAAACCTGACATATCCGGTGCTACATGGCTATTGGAGCCCGTGTCTGGGAGCCATGAAGTAGATGCTTGTGAGCGATAATCGGCATAATTAGCAGACGGTTGTCTCGTCCGGAAAGTGGATGGGTCTCGGTTCGGACATTGAGACGGAACATGTCCAATTCCACACCTGTTACAAGTGCCATAAACGGTGTTTTGGTTAGAAGCCCAACTAAACTGACCTGTGTTGCGATTGTTCCTCCCTTGATTACGGTTGTAGGTGTTGCTGCGGCCACCACGACCACCACGGTAGGGTCCGCGGCCTCGGCTGGATTGACCAGACCGATTGGTATAAAAAGCTTGAGATGTATTGACTTGAGATGATCCTGTGGATGGTTGCAACTGGAAGCCTAGACGAGCAACAAGTTGCTGAAGAGCTTGAATGGAATCAGTTGGGACAGGGGAAGAGCTGGTTGTTGTGGCAGCTATGAAAGCTTGGGATGGGGAGGTGTCAGCAACAGGTTTCTGGATCAAGAATTCATGGTCTGCAAGGAGACCAGGAAGTTCAGAAAAAGCAGTTGTAAATTGTCCTGCAAGGAGGCTTTGTTTGACTCCGTTGTACTCTTCACGAAGCCCTGCGATGACTAACATAACAACATCTTCTTCAGGCATTGGTCGTCCAATATTTGCAAGGGCAGTGGCATACTCTTGTGCCCGGACAAGGTATGCAGCAGAGGTCTCATCACCCTGCATCTGGATCCGCAGCAGTTTTGTTTTTAGAGTGAATTCTCTAGAGGATGTATGTGGAGCATAGGCACGTTCCAGACCAAGCCAAAGGTCACGTGAAGTGGTACCCTGAACGTGCTGAAAAGAAGCCTCAGAGATGGTTGAGATAATTAACATGCGGACATGGGCATCATTACATAGCCATATCGTGTGATTGGGATTGGGTCTGGTGATGACAGCAGCACCTTCCGATGTTCCTGGAGAGGAGATCGTTGAGGGAGGACAAGGAATACTCCCGTCTACATAGCCGAATAAACCATGAGTGGTCAGAAAGGGCTGTATCATAAGCTTCCAGTGCCCGTAGTTTGTAGGAGACAGAGTAAAACTGAATTTGTGAGAGTTGTGTGCGGTTTTCTCGGTTGTGGTGAGGGCTGTGATGTGATTTGCCATAAGTTTGTTGCTGTTGGAAGGCTGCAAAAGACAAAAAAGAATTTTTTTTTTTTTTTTTTGTGAAGATCGGAACAGACCAGAAAGAAGATAGGTCTGGTGGCTTCAGCAGAGATGTTGTGTCAGCAGAGAGAGCAGGTCAGAACCCTAAGCTCTGATACCAAGATAAACTTGGTAATGAATTGTATTGAATTGTGATTGTAAAGGTAATACAATATGACCTATATATAGAACTATACATCAAATACTAGGGCCGGCTGACTAATACAATATGGGCCAGAACTGTAACTAACATATCGACTAATAAAGTGCAATGAGGAGAGGATGAATGTTGAACGGTTGTGCTTTAAGCCTTTAACAGCATATTTAGGTTAAATTTTTAAATGGATAGGTGAATGGGCTTTTTAATAGGTTCACCAACTAAATGAGCTTATAAATGGGATGGAGTAAGGATAATTAACTTGGACAAAATTACATAGATTATATTTTTTATATTTATATTAATTTTAATTTACCAGTTCTTAAATCCGGTTCGACTAGTGGACCGGTAAGTCCACCGGTTCGATGTCCGGTCCGGTTCTAAAAACATTGCATATATATATATGTGTATATATATATATATATATATATATATATATATATGTGTGTGTGTGTCATAATTACTAATAAACAACACCAATTTCTAAATGATGATAGAATATAAAATCAACCTGGCATATGCAAGTTCAACACAAACAGTAACTTTCTCAGACTAGTCTAAATTGTTGATGAGATTAAAATAATGTTGGCTCTTGGCAGCGTAGTAAAAAATTAAGATTAATTTGGAGTCTGTGTACTTCAGTTAATCAAGGAATGATAACTTGATGATCCAAAAATCAAATTCAATATGTGTTTTAGGACAAGAATGAGTAGAAACCCTTGTAACCAAAAACTCAAATAGAGCCAAAACGAAGATGAAATCAGGTAGTAATAACGAACATTGAATGATCTCAGATGAGGATCGTCCTCTAGAACAGCTAACAATTCATGATTTTCATAATTTAATAAAATTAAGGGTTTACCGGCCGGCAGACTGGGGTCGAGAGGAACCGACGACGGTTTAATCTGACTTGTGGGACTGAAGGACTTCCGATATGTGATCCCAAACCACAAACCACCACAGTAGTCAAATAAACGTTCCCGAATTTTTTAGATGAAGAAAAAGGAAAGGAAAGGAATGGAAAGAATTAATTTTTTCAAATCGGAAAAGAAAAGAAAATGGATGGATATCCTTCTTTTTTTTTCTTAAGTTAACTCGGGAACACATCGTAAAATTCACACGTTTGGGAGTGTGAAACAACAAAAAAACTTCAAAACTTTATATAAAAAATATTACAACTTTTAGATGTTGAACCGCGAATTCAAAACTTTATGTAAAAAGAGCAAAACATTTGTTGCACATTACGAAGATGATATTAACTTGGTTAAGTACGTAACAAAGGTGTTAAAATTTGTATTGTTCGGTCTTGACAATCCGTATTTAAAATTTAAAAGCTCAAAATTAAATATAAAGAATAAAATTATTAAGGATTTAAAAAAATACTTTTAAGGGGAAAATAGATTATTAAAAGAAAGTAATATATATATATATATATGTGGAATGAATCATTTGAGAACTCTTAAATATTTTAAGAACTTACGAGAACTCGTCAAAAATCCAATTAAAACCAATTTTTTTTGTTTTTACTATTTTTATTGTTAGAATACAATATAAAAAAATAAATTTATATATGTAAATTTACATGCCTTCATATATTAAAAAAAAATATACATTTGTGTAGTTTACCACTTACACATGTGTAACTGTTTACCATTTATTCATGTATATAATTTTTTTTAAGAATAATTTAGAGATAAGGGATGAATTAATTGAAGATATAAATCATTTTTTATGTTATATTTTAATAATAAAGATAGTGAAAACAAAAAAAATGGTTTTAATTGATTTTTTGACGAGTTCTCGCGAGTTGTCAAGTATTTATGAGTTATTATTTGAACCTAACCATATATATATATATATATATATATATATAGGTTGACGTGGAAAAAAAATTAATAAAATTTAACAAATACATATATATGGGGGAAGGTTCTTTGGGGAACCACAAAAAAACGGAGAACACCCCCACAAAAAATCTACACCTCCCCCAACCCTCCAAAAACCTAACCCCCAAACCCCACCCCCTAACCCCCAAACCCCACCCCCTAAACACCTAAACCTCCCCCCCACCCCACCCCCAACCCCAAAAAACCTAAACCCTAAAGCTAAAAAATGGGGAACCGACTCAAACGAACTCCGGTTGAACTAATTCTAGCGTCGTTGGAACCGGCTCGTCGTACCCTAAACCAGAAACCCTAAAACTTAAAACTAAACCCTAAAGTAAAAGTCTAAAATCTAAACTATAAACCCTAAAATCTAAACCCTCCTCCCACCCGCCAAAAACCTAACCCCCCACCCCGTAAGACCCCAAACCCGAGAGGCCTCATGTGTTGGATTGACACAATAACAAACAGTTCTTAAACTTCAAACATTCAATAGAAAATATCGCCAAAGAACAGACTGTCTAACAATCAAAGTCGCCAACTTGTGTTGACTAAAGGAAATATCGCCAAAGAACACACTGTCGCCAGCAAACTGTCGCTGAGACAGAGTGTTGCCAAGAATAATGTCGCCACAAACTGAAAACACAAACACACGCAAAGACAAGACGATCAACCACGAACAAGTGTCGTCTGATGAGTGTCGCCACAAGAAGATGAGTGTCGTTGTATGAACCTACAACAACCCGTTCTCCAAGTTTACTCAAAAACACACCTGAAACAACCCAGAAGTACAATGGAATGGAAATCTGAACCAACACGAAGCTAAGTATACTGATTTGTAAGGTCTCTTTCCCGGGAGACCTCAGTTGTTGGATTTACTCATAAACATAGTCATCAAAGTGCTGGACTTAAATTAAAACATTCAAAAAGTAGCGGAAGCATACATCATTCAATTACATAACAGCGGAAGTCTTAACGTAATTAAACATTGTCTTAACATAAAACTCAATAATTGGGATGTCAGTTGTGCCAGGTAGCCGTCACGCCTTTGCATGCCACTTCTTCTTGTTACCTTAAGTGCATACTAAAAGTCAGCTAACGCTGGTGAGTTCTAGTTTAAAAACAAGCAGACATTAACATTTTCTTATGAGGATAAATATATATATATATATATATATATATATTTGTTCTTCTTTACTTTACTTCTTTCATATATCATCCATAATGAGTACGTATATAAATACATACTTGCTTATTTCTTTGTGCACATTCATTGGTCATACACATATGGGTGATTAACCCGTCATTTGACTACGTATGTCACAAAGACAAATGTCACACCCCGGATTTAGCCTCCCCGAGCGTGCGACCAACGATTGCTACTTGTCTCTTATTTTATTTCATCAGAGTTTTATAAACACATCGGAATATTATAATAACTCAGGATCTTTCCAAAAGATGGGGAATCTCCCGTTTCATTTCATTTCAAACAAGGATAAACCTTGATATTGTACACAAACGTTTAATTTACAAAACCAAGGTTACATGAGCCATTTCTTTCAAGCTGATGTCTAGGGTGGAAGTTCCCTTTTTCATGTCATCTTTATTTCTTTGTCATCGCATTGCTATATCATATAAAATCATCCTTGGTTACCTTAAAAACATTTGAAATTATTTTATCAGTATAAACTGGTGAATACAAGAATATTTAAAATCATAATCTGACAAGTGTGAATAAATAGAACATATTGCCCATATTTGAATGGTCAATTTACACATTCAGCGGACCCTTGGCCCGAACGTATAACCATTAGCCACACCAGGCACTTTCTTTGATCATCATTGTTTTTTTCGCCTCAAGATTCAGGTCTTACGTATTATAAACAACCAAGCCATAGCCTTAGCCTCGTTACAGCGTTTCATCTGTAACACGTGTATGCACACGTGACTCTATGGTCTGAATGCTATATAGTAAATCACCTTATGCAACCAATGCTTGTATTAGTTCATTCAAGTCAGATCACAATCAAAACAATTTTCAGTTTAGAAATTATTTTATAAAAATACAAGTATTCACTTTGAAAGAGTCTTGACTTAGGAATCTTCTAGAGTGAGCGTCTAGTGGGCAGCTTCTTTGCTTAATTATCCAACTTGGTTTCTCTAAATGAGCTTTTCCTAGCTTCTCGAATATTTCTAGGAAGATCCGACACCTCGGGAATTTAAACGTACGAGCGGGAATGGTTTTGTGAGAGTAGAAATATTGATTTTAACTCAAAGGATCGAGTTTTTGTGTTTTGAGAATGCCAAATCCAGACTTTCTATTTATAGAGGCAAATTGCGGCTGTGACGAACCGTTACGGGTATTGACGGTCCGTCACCGCTTGATCATAACCGACCGTTACCAATTGTGTAACATCCCGGGTTTTTACCAATTAAACGGGATTTGTGGTATATGTGTATATGCTTGTAAATAATGGACGGAATGTTACGAGAGTGAAACGAGACCTAACCAAAGGCGTAGTAACGGGTTCTTTTCATTTAAACGAATCTAGAAGGGGTGTCAAGTAAATAGCGAGACTAAGTGGGATTACTTTAAAAACCACTTGACGGGCCAACCCCGGGAACATCGGAGCGTGGAGGGGCCAAGCTCGGCTCGAATGGACACCTTTTTAGGGTGTTACGCCATGGGGGGAACCCCATTTGGTTCTTGCGGCTGCCGAGAAGAAAAGGGAGATAAGGAGAGGCCGTTCTTCGAGCTTTCGTCCGGATTAAGGTAAAATCGCAAGCCTCTAATCATTGCATACATGTTCTAAGTCCCGGTTAACCATAATGATCGTTTTTATGATTATAGGGTTTCTAAGGAGGAAACGAGTTCTCTAGTGATTCGATTCGCACGAGTCACTTAGATCGAAGGTATAATCACGAATGTTGACAAGTTATTATCATGGTTTTCATTTTAGGGTATTCATGGGTTGTCGAGTGTTCGGTCGAACCCTTTTGGGTGGTCGGCGTGCGTTACGGGAACGGGGAAGGAACCAGCTTGGACCGGGATGGTGAACCACGAGGCAGAGATAGGTCGGGAGAAGTCGACAGGACCGGGGGTGGCTCAGTGGTGGTTGTGACGCCATCGACGGGGGCTGCGATGGTCCGGAAGTGGCCCGGGGAGTCCACGACAGCCATGGGGAGGCCGAGGGGTGGTCGAGCAGGGCTAGCCGAAGGCTGGGATGGCTGGAGCAGGCGGTTAGCGGCGAAAGAGGGACACCGGGGAGCCGTGTGGATGCCGAGACTAGTCGATATGTGTTCGGTAACAGGTGGAGTCTAGGTTTGAGGGCATGGACATGCATGAGCATTCACGTGGGGTTAGGGTTCGTGCATGGCACCGTGCGGGGGACGTGTGAGCCATGCATGGTGTCGGGATAGTTAAGCGAGTAAATGTCGAGTCACGTATTGACTCATATGTTTTGTGTTTTAGGTGCGAGGTCGAAAGGCGAACACGAGAGATTATTGGATTCTAGAGATCGGATCGTGTCGAGCAAAGGTGAGTTTCTATCGCCCACTTTTAAACGTTTTATTGTTTTGGGCATGAATACATGTGAAACGTGTTTTTAGTGAATGCTTGCATAGACGATGCTTTTGTTGACAAAGTATATCTATTTTTTAAATAATCGTTATGCTTGCATGTGTGTATGAGATTGTGTCACGTACTTAAATGTCGTGGCGGGAGATCAAGCGTGAGCTTGATATTGTGTTGACGTTAGTCAACAGGATATTGAGTCAGGTGGGAGATCGAGCGTAAGCTTGATACTTTGTTGACGTTAGTCAACGGGTTATTGTGTCTGATGGCAGTCAGGCAGGAGATCGTGTTTGCTTGTGTCTTCGGACCAGACAACATGGTATACTTGTTTGCCGATAAATATAACTATTGAATTATTGAGAAAGTATTATGAATAAACCTTTGAGATGGAAACCATTTTATAACGTTTTGGGATTTTATATTCCCTAAAGAAATACTATAGAACTCACTCAGCGTAGCTGACTTTTAAGCATGTATTTCAGGTAAAGAAAAGGTGTGAGCTGGCGGCTTCTGGATGGCATTTGGTTACCGTGGACGTTTGTGATGACATTATTTAGTAGCTGTTTCGTTGAGACATTTGATATTAGTACTTGATTTGAATTACTTTTGGGTCAGGTCGTTGACCTCTGTTGACTATTTGATTTCCGCTGCAATGAATTGAGTTTAGTTTGATGTCTATGACTACTTAACTTGTGTTTGAGCCAACAAGTAGGGTTCTCGGGTTTGGGGCCTTACAAGTTGGTATCAGAGGTGGTTTAAATAATCTGGGCATCCTCGATGCTTAGACTTAGACTGAGAATGGGACTAATGAGTAGGAATGTCATCACATGTAACTAAAATCTAGAAGCGCCTGGTATGAGTTTGTTAGTGTGTCATGTTAGTGTGCCATGTTAATGTGTTGGGTTAGTAGGCTAAGACAGGGGCGTTATGCCATGATGCAGTACAAGGAGGGTTTAAAACCTGAAAAGCAAGGCAAGAGGGTAATGGCGATTAGCCACCGTCATTAACTAATTGCACTGCTCATAATGTTTTAAACTATACCGGAAGGCGTCGTAAGAATGTTTAGAACGAGGATGTTAATGGGGATGAGGTGTCGGTTCATACTGAACCATCTGTGCATACTGAACCTTTAGTGCACTCTGAGCACAATGAAGAGTTTCAGTGCGAACCAGCAGTTCGCGATGCGATGAAGAAATAAGTGGGGGAGATGATCCACGAGTACTTGCCAGACATTGTGAAAGTGACATTCGAAGATTTAGAGAAGAGAGTTCTGGATGAGGTGAAAGAGAAGAAGAAACCATTTGGGAACGGCAGTAACTATGATTATGGGCACTTTAAGAAGTGTGATCCGCCTAAGTTTGATGGGCGTAAGGATGCGGCGGCTACGTACCACTGGCTTACTGAGATGGAGACTACCATGTCAATCAGTGAGTGTAGACCGAACCAGATTGTGAAATTCGTTTCACACTCTTTTGCTAGGGAGGCTCTACAGTGGTGGAACTCGGTTAAAGAGAGGAAGACTGTTCAAGAATTGAATGATATGACTTGGGATGATCTGAAGGGTTGAGCGAGAGTTTTTGACTCTCAAGGCGGGTAAACTAACACACCGCGAGTACACTTCAAAGTTCATTGAGATGGCACGTCTAGTGCCACACTTAGCTGGTAATGACGAGCATTGGAAGAAACTGTATGTAGAGGGTTTGCCTGAAAAGGTGGGGCATTTGGTCATGGCTCAGTAACCGCCGAGCTTCGACGAAGCTGTTGAATTAAGCGGGACATTATATGATGATTTCATGAGTACCGAAGTGCAAGAAAAGAAGCCGGGAGAAAAGAAATGGACCATACCGAGCAAGAGATTTATTAGGGACCAGAAGGTTCCATTTGGCAAGAAGGCAAGGACCGAGGGTCCAGATCCATGTCGCAAGTGTGGAAGGTTACACTCGGGCGAGTGTAAGGATGATTCTGTTCGTACTACAGATGTGGCAAAGCGGGACACTTCTCTAGAGATTGCCCGCGTGATCCTAAGTGTTATCAATGTGGAGGCGTTGGCCATAAGGCGAAGGACTATAAGGCATGACAGGGTGTGGGACCAAGTAAGGAAATGGTTCAAGTGAAGAAAGAGGATGAGAAGCCTAAGGCGAATGCGAGAGCCTTAACCATGACTGCAGCTGAGGCAAAGAACGACCCGGACGTGGTCTCAGGTACTTTTCTTATTAACAATGTACAAGGTTATGTGTTGTTTGATTCTGGGGCAAGTAAGAGTTTTGTAGCCCTATATTTTTGTAAGAGTTTATGTAGAACTGCTAGAATGATAGAGAAGTAGTTCATTGTTGAGACTGCGGTGGGATCTCCCACCAGGGTGATCGAAGCGTTAGACGATTGTTATATCGATCTAGAGGGTCATAAGTTTCCCGCTAGATTATTTATAATCGCTTTGGGAGGTTTTGACGTAGTATTGGGTATGGACTGGTTGGCTGCATTTGATGTGGATATAGTGTGTAGAAAGAAGATGATAAAGTTGAGGTCCTTGGAAGGTACGGTAGTAATGGTGTATGGAGATAGAGAGGGCTCCCTACCGAGAGTGATTTCGATGATGAAGGCAGTAAAGTCCTTGAGGCGGGGATGTGGAGCGTACCTAGCCTATATCACTAATACTGAAGCAAAGAGTGTAGAATTGTCAGAAGTTCCGGTGGTGCAAGACTTTCCTGATGTCTTCCCTGATGACTTGACGGGAGTACCACTAGAGAGAGAAATCGAATTCCATATTGATTTACAGCCGGTCGCTAAAGCATCGTATCATTTAGCATCGACAGAGATGAAGGAGCTCTTGGAGCAACTTCAAGAATTGTTGGATAAGGGGTTCATAAGACCAAGCATCTCACCGTGGGGTGCACCGGTCTTATTTGTGAAGAAGAAGGATGATATCATGCGTATGTGCATCGACTACCGAGAGCTTAATAAGTTGATGATTAAGAACAAGTATCCTCTACCACGTATTGATGACTTGTTCGATCAACCGCAAGGGGCGAAGTGGTTCTCGCGTATAGATCTGAGGTCAGGGTATCACCAGTTGAAGGTTAGGGAGGAGGATATTCCGAAGACTGCATTTCGGACACGTTATGGGCATTACGAATTCTTAGTTATGTCTTTTGGGTTAACAAAAGCTCCTGCAGCATTCATGGACTTAATGAATCGTGTGTGTATACCGATGCTGGATAGATCGGTGATCGTGTTTATTGACGATATTCTAATCTACTCTAAAAGCGAGGAGGAGCATGGAGAGCATGTGCGAGAAGTGTTGGAGACGTTGAGGCGAGAAAAGCTTTACGCTAAATTCTCGAAGTGTGCGTTTTGGCTACGGGAGGTACAGTTTCTGGGTCATGTTATTAACCCAGAAGGGATAATGGTGGATCCCGCGAAGATTGAAATGGTGGTGAAGTGGAACGCTCCGAAGACTCCAATATAAGTGAGTAGTTTCTTGGGGTTGGGTTATTGTGTAGATGTTAGTCAACGGGTTATTGTGTCTGATGGCAGTCAGGCGGGAGATCGTGTTTTCTTGTGTCTTCGGACCAGACAACATGGTATACTTGTTTGCCGATAAATATAACTGTTTAATTATTGAGAAAGTATTATGAATAAATACTTTGAGATGGAAACCATTTTATAACGTTTTGGGATTTTATATTCCCTAAAGAATTACTATAGAACTCACTCAGCATAGCTGACTTTTAAGCATGTATTTCAGGTAAAGAAAAGGTGTGAGCTGGGGGCTTCTGGATGGCATTTGGTTACCATGGACGTTTGTGATGACATTATTTAGTAGCTGTTTCTTTGAGACATTTGATATTAGTACTTGGTTTGAATTAGTTTTGGGTCGGGTCGTTGACCTCTGTTGACTATTTGATTTCCGCTGCAATGAATTGAGTTTAGTTTGATGTCTATGACTACTTAACTTGTGTTTGAGCCAACAAGTAGGTTTCCCGGGTTTGGGGCCTTACAAATTGGTGACACCCGTCACCGCGTTAGGGTTGACGAGTCACTAGACACGTGTCAGCCTCTGGTCATTTTGCGGCGTGTAATTTAAAATACCAGTTGAATTTCGGGACGAAATTCCTTTAACTGGGGGATAATGTGACAACCGTGAATTTTCAGGTCAACACCGCGTTCGACGAGTTCATATAATAATAGTATTATTATGTTGAAGTATACTTTCTAACGAAAGGAACTCGTTTGTGAACGAAAGATAATAGCAAGATTTATTTGAGTGTTATAATGTCAAAAATTTGATCAAGTTCGGGTATATACGCGTTAACACCCGATTCGAGCGGTTTCGTAAAATTTTAATTTAAATCCGAAAGGATATATATTTACGAGACACAAGGACTCGAGGGAAAATAATAAATTATAATAAGTTACTTTTGGGTAAAATAACGCCTATATTTTTAAGCGAAAAACCGACACGCGATCGGAGACCATGTGGGTTATAAATACCCCAACTCCATCTCTCATTTCTCATTTGCACAATTCAGAGATAAAATTAGAAAGAGAGAGTGGAGAGGGCCGGAGAGGATTCCAGCGAAGTAGTGGTGGTCCGGCGGTGGTGCGTGGCGCCCAACGGTGGTTCGGCGCTGTGGTCGGTGGCGGCTGAAGCCCGTTTTTCAACTAAAACCATTTCTCGATGTCCCAGACGAGCTTAGGTTCGTTAAAAAGACTTTTAATATCTGTCCAGAACATTTTATGCAGGCGCAGTTTTAAAGATCGGACGATCCCCGGAAATCCGACAGTTAGAAATACATGAATTTTGGATAGAATGTTGCCAACACATAGACGTACAACCCTACCGGAGAAATGTTTTATCACAGCTCTCTAGATATGCTTTTTGTACCCTAGAATGCGACTGATCATATTTTTGGATTCGAAAAACTTGGTCTCAAAGAATCGTCAATCCCCGGAGATCCGACCGTTGGATCGTGACAATTTTTGGATAGAAGTTTATAAACACATATATGAATGTTTTCACTAAATGAAATTCCGATAAGATGTTGGTAAGTATATTTTTGAATACGAACAGACTGTAACAGTTTCTAGGATCGAAAACAGGAAATTTATCGGGTTGCATGACCATCCAAACGACATTGGATGTCAATTTTGAGCATGTGGAAATGCTCGGGAGTTAAAAACGATCCTAATGGTGGTTTTGATTCGTATTGCATGTGAAATACAGGAGGTTCCGCGTACGCGAACCATTTACACGGAAGGTATAAACTTTACCCGTTAAGCTTTATTTTATGTTAGAATAGTTTTATGAGTCATTGGTTGGGAATTGAAGCCGAAAATATTTAGTATTGAGATATTTGGTATTTTGAGTGGTTATTAGGTTATAAACCCAACCCCGGTTCAAGTGGAACTAATATATATATATATATAGGGGGTTCAAATAAGAAGTGATTTTTCGCTAAAAAACATAAGAAATGATAAAAACCTTAAGAAACGATATCAAACGAACTCCGATTGAGCTCATTTCAGCGGCGTTGGAACCGTCTCGTTGAACTCTACCATCTTAACTTTTAGGGTTTAGATTTTAAGGTTTAGATTTTAGGGCTGAGTTTTAGGGGTTTAGCCTTAAGGTTTAGCCTTAGGGTTTAGCTTTTAGGGTTTAGGTTTTTTAGGGGTGGGGGTGGTGGTTTTAGGCTTTTCGGGTTGGGGTTGGAGGAGGGGTTTAGGTTTTTTGGGGTGCGGGTGGATTGGGGTTTAGGTTTTTAGGGGCAGGTTAAGGTTTGATAAGACGGTTCCAACGACGCTGGAATCTCAATCGGAGTTCGTTTGACTCATTTAGCGTTTCTTAGCGAAAAACCACTTTTTAGTGGAACCTTCCCATATATATATATATATAACATATAATAATAAAAGAAAATGATGGGGGACACGTGTCTCTCTCTCCTTACTTCTTACACTTATTTTTTCGCCTCTCTCCTATTAAATACTATTTTTTTCGTTTCTCTCTGCTATTAAATAATAATATTAAATAATAATTATATTAAGAAACAAAACAAAGTTAATTATGGATACTTATTATATTATCATGCTGTTTTTTACATTTTAATAAACTCCACTGTTTTAGACGACTAGATTAATTATTCGTTTCATCTACATATTTTTTAATTCAAAATTGTGTTTATATATAAAATTAATCATGGATAGTTATAATTTATGACGTTATTTATCATTTTTGAAAAATAAATTTGTATTATAGATAGTTATTATATTATCAAATTGTTTTTACATTTTAATAAACTTCACTATTTTAGACAACTAGATTAATTATTTGTTTTAATTTTTATCTACATAATATTGAATTCAAAATTTTGTTTATTATCAGTCATATTTTTATAAATTGTAAAAACTGAAAACGATTATAGCCATGTAAGTTCCAATTAAAAAACATTTAATCATATATTTACATATTTAAAGATATAATATCAGTTATGGTTTGTTAAATCACACGGTATTTTTTGTCATATCATTATAGCCGAAAGTATTCAAATAATTATTTTTTATTCCTATTTCAATTTATATCATAACTTATTTTAGCTTTTTGTATATGTTTATATATGTTTTGTAGATTTGGCAACTTCGACCCATTTTCTTATAAGCGGTCGATTTAGGTTATGTTTTATCTCTAGCGGGTCAAACGGTTAAAATCAAATAATAATAGTCTAAAATGATAAGGCATATCGGTTGAAAGTCGCTCTAAGTTTTAATTTCATGCAAATAAATATATTTAGATTGTTATATTATAATCAGAATAATATAATTTTTTATTTATATTTCAAACAAAGCTTTACATAATATTTAAGTAATTTGTTGCGTCACGTGTCAGAATTCTGTGAGCCCATGATTTTGTAACCGTTTGAAAATTTTCCTGATCATTTTTCTTTGAGCCCAAACTATACCTAATAAATAAGTAACTAGATGAAATTTTTTTCACTTATTGTTTATTAATTATTTATTATCTTCTTTATAAATATTTCATTTATTTTTAATATTTAATTTCTCAACTACTTCCTTTGTTTTTCCGCTTATTAATAATTGTTTAATATTTCATTTATCCAATCCCGTGTAATACACGGGTTCTAACCTAGTATATATATATATATATATATATATATATATATATATATATATATATATTATACAACAATTGTTTTTGATGGATTTTTTAAAAAATTGTTGATTTAGCACCCAAAATCATTTTTAAACAGTATGTTATGTTTTAAAATGAAAATCTGAAAATTTTGGTAACCAAACTCTTTATGGATTATTTATTAAAATTCCTACAAGATTAACACATGAAAATTGGAAAAAATATCTCCGTGTGATAGAAAATTCTAGAATTTGGACATTGGTTAGTATCGTGTCTAAATTTCGTACACATTGGAGTTGTTTAAGTATGTGTTTAGTATTTATAAAGTTTAAACAAATGAATTTGGGATCATATACTTATGGAATTGAAACTTTGAATGAAATCTCATATGGACCTAAAACTAATCTGAAAAAAATTTGGTGAAGTTTTGACATGTTTAACTATTTTTCCCGAATTTGTTAAATTTTAACAATATTATATTAATAATAAATAATATGGATATTGAAAAATTATGAAAATTTGTCAAAAATTCTTATCTATGTATATGATCAATTGGTGAAAGTTTCAAGCAGTAACTTTATGTCTAAGTGTGGTTTTGGAATTTTGGTCCATTAAAACGTTTTAAAAAGTTACTATTTTTGGAAATTTTTGTATAAAATTGTTTTTATAAAAATTTTTAGGGGATTTTGGACAGAAGTATGATCACATTAAAAACATAAATCTGGACTTTTAAATTGGGTGTTAATATCACACTAAAACCCTAATTTCGGACGGATCGGATTTTCAAACCGTAAACCAGACTTTACGCGCGTAACCGCGTTTTTGATCAAACGAAACAGTGACTTGAGATTTTATTATATATGACTTTATAACCACTGATGTACTGTATTAAAAACTTAAACTTTAAGTTTTGAAGTCACGTAGTTATATAAAAGTCGGTTTTACAACTTTAAGCGGTTCATACACGTATGCACGGGTTTTGGGTATGCAACCGATTACATAGCCACCTTTTGTTTTGTTTTCTTGGTCACAACCTTTAGGAGTCCTGAATTCATCGTTTGTATCCTCTTGACCGGTAGGACTTGGATTTTTCCAGTATTTTGTCGTCTGTGACGCTGTACTCGCCGCACTTTTTAGGTGAGTTTCGTGGCCCAACTTTACTTATTGTTTTCTGTTTTTTGGGGAAAGCTGTTTCTTTACTTATTTTTAATCACATGTTATATGATATGTTGATACATGAGTTATTTTTTTAATGCCTTAAAGTCCCCAATTTTGGACAATCAATTAGCTAAGCGTAGCCGTTGAGAATTTTGGGTAGTACTACTTGGGTTGACACCCCCGCTCATGGTTTGGTCGCGCCAACCAGGCTTGTAGGGTCACTTGGGTACAAAGTTAGCCAATTTTTAGGCGGTTGTTTGCATTAGACTTCTGTATGAGGTACTTTATTTTTATTTCGTCGAGGCTTTGATTGCGGCTCATGGTTATATGTTGTCTAATACATGTGTAGTCGATCAATGGATTTTGATCACTTTGGATTTTTATCAGAAACCTTTTTTATAGAGTCGCAAAACTTGTGAACTCACCAACTATTTATATAGTTGACCTGTTTTCTAAACATGCTTTCAGGTAAACAGAATTGAAGAAGAGATTTTTTATGGGGGCTCGATTTTGGATTATAATTATTGTTTTTAGTTTTGGTTATGTACTTTTGTTGTAGTCAGGAATTTAGACACTTTGTAATGTTTTAGAGATTTTGTTTTGTATTTGTACTTTCATTAGAAGCATGTAGTATGGTTCGATGTAATGCACAATCTTCCATTTAGTTTCTCTTGTACTTGTGTTCAATGCGATATACCAGTTACATCTCGTAATTCCGCCTTGGCGGGGTGTGATAGACTTGGTATCAGAGCACTGGTTATAGAGAATTAGGTTTACTCGAGACTAGACCTAGACTATAACTTTAAGTTTATTGCATTGAAACTTAGGAATTATGTGTGCATCGCATACTACCTTTTGCTTATCTACTACACATTGCTTGCTCATAATCATGTCTTCGTCATAACACTACGCGTACTCTTTTGATGATTCCGGTTATGTTTGGCGTAATCCATATCCGTCGCTTTTGGTCATGGTTACCGGTAAGGAGGACCCCGTAGAATATCACAAATCTGATTATGAGTCGAGGATGACGGAGATTCGGCACATTAATCCTAGAGGATCGAGTTATGAGTTGAACTCGGGTGATGACGGTAGTAATCACCAGTCACCGGTCTTGGTGTTACCCCAAGCTGTACTTGTACACATGCTTCTACTTCAGCTGTGGAATCGGATTTCTTGTTGACATCTATTGTTTTCACTTTGTGCGGTATATACTTCATTTCGTGATCTGCTGGATTGGATGGCTAGAACTTTCGCCATGAGATATGATAGACAAAATTGCTCGATCTAAAGGGAACCCGAGGTGGAGAAGCAGGACTAAACGGGAGAGAACTCTATGGGTCAGGAGACCCATTGACTTTTTCTGTTTTGTTGGATAATTGGATCCACGTATATGTACAAATTTGTAGCATGACTTGCTCGACTCTGATTTGGGGATCTCTGCCCTATTATTACTGCCTGACTTCCACCGCACACTTTTTCTTTTGTTAGAGGACGCTGGTTGTGCTCCTCTATCATTACCTCTATCCAATAACAGCCTTAGTCTGCAGATCCATGAGTATTTGGTACAAATAATTAAAAGTGATCAGATAGAACATCCACACTTTTACGCGAAAGTGCAACACGATGACGTGATCCAATGAACATTTCAGATCCTTTTTTTAGCTGAGAGCTTGGGATAGAGGAAACACTATAGGGACCATGCAAAGTAAATTATCATTACGGGTGCACACGTATTCATAATTTGCATTGCATGAGAACTCTAGTGAGTCTTACTGTCCGAGTTAATGTTCATGATTAATATGTATTTCTAGTCCCGATTCCTAGTCATTCGAATATTGATCGAAACTATCGTAACCTTAGGGTTAAGCCGAAGACATCGAATGATGTGATGGGATACCTCAGGTGACATGGGAATTTATATCGTCTCTTTTATCTTTGAATCGTAATGGATCCAAAACTCTTATCAAGATTTCTTTTGCCCGACAATTTAGACCGAGACATTGAAGAGATCTGTTCTTAGTTGATTTAACCTCGGTATTTGGACCGGATTTGGAAATTATTTGTTAAGTATTGCTTCACCTTTGGGATCCGTCTAAATATTTTCTCATCTCAATTTTGTTATATGTTTATCAACGCATGTGACGACTCTCGATCTAGCGTGAATCAGACCTCGACATTTCTGACTCCTCTAATGGATCTTCGTGTAACGTTCTCACAGTTTTGAAGGAACAATAGAAATTTGAATTTGATCTAATCAACTCCTTAGTGGATCTTGAGCAACGTAGATTTTCTCTCATCTATTTTACTTGCTAAATCATATCCCTTGAGATTTTACTTGCCACGTAAATTCAGTATGGGTCTTTACAACGCTCGACACTTGCAGTAAGTGTACGACTATCATCGGAGGTCCCGACATAATCTTGGATTTTATCTTGTAATCCAGACACACTCTAACATCGATGGAGTAACAATAGGAAGGAGAAATTCCTTAAAGCAATTTAAGCTTCTTTTCCTTGGGTAATACAACCTTTCTATACAATCATTAGTATAAATCCTCATTTCGGGGTTTGCCATTTTCACTATACTCTTGATAAATATTCTTAATAATTCAGTTTCACACCTACTTGAAATTTCTATTGCAAGTGCTCTGTACTCACTATGGTAATTTGGTACACTCAATCTTGATTCTTTTAACCGCGACACTCATATTGTGGAAACCTTAGTTGAGAGACTTGTTTACTTGGGAAGAGCCATCTTTACGACGTTCATTGTTGTGCTGATTTCTATCATATTATATTTCTACTATGGTCACTGAGCGGCTTGTGCTCATGTTTCTTTTGGTTGGATGACAAAAAAACTTTTCATTATGGGATAGCTATGGCTTAGTATGAAACTAATGCCCTTTTTGGTGAACATTGCTACGTATGTTTTGCAAATCTTGATTTCTCATGGTGCTTCGATGTCTTATTGAAAACCATTTTGATGGAGAAAATGAAATTTTATGTTGGAATGATTCTTTTTGTACCGAAAATTTTATTAGTCATCATTCAAAGTTTATTTATGGTGATTATCCCTATTTGTTACTCTACGTATACCATCTTTATAGATCCGAATAGGATAGTCTCATATCCTTTTTGTACTTACTCTCCCTTAAAGGTTATTTTGATTGATTGATCTTCTGATTTTCAACTAGGTAGAGACGTGTTTGCATCCCTTACTCTCCGTATCCTATAATTAGAAAGTCTTAGAGCATCTACAGTTAAGAAACAACTTCTTAACACATGCCCTGAGGGAATACAAATCTATGACATTCAAACACTCAATCCATCAACTTTATGGCTTAAACCTTCATGCAAAGGATTTTAAGGCTATAACCTGTATGGGTGAAATATGAAATGGAAAGTCATAGTGGTATCGTTCGAAAGCCAAGGAAGTTGCTGACATACTGTATTACCAGTTATTGGCAGATAATCAATTCGACCCTTTTCATCGCGAGATCTAAGGACAAACTCTTAAACCTTATGGTCCATTTCTACCGACTTTAATGGGAAAGCGAGGATCTAAGTTGAAATTTGAAAACCTTATCATTTGAAAGATGTGTCCTAAAATCATAGTAGAGCCATTTTAAATTTATTTCTGTGTTCTACAATTCTTAACCGATTAAAGTTGTACGCTACCAGGAAGAGGGACAAGGGACGAATCATAGTTGACAGTGCTCTCTTGAAGATCCGCTTGGGATTGCATTATCTTTAAGGGACCTATGAGCATGACGTCCTCACATTTGGAAAATTCCTAACGTTTTACTTTATCCTCTCCAATTTTCTGACGTCTACTTTATGAGAATCAAACCCCAGGCTAAATTGACAATGATATTACATCAAAGTCTACCCATTTTGTGGGCTAGCAAGCTCATAATCATTTTCAGGGGACACTATTTTTATGAGATTATTTCCACAACGTAACTGTTTATTTCCTCATTTAGATGAATAGCGGATTACTTCCGAATCATTTCAATACACATCAAGAAAGATGTAGACGTCTAATGTTATCCTATCAAATTTGGCCGACTCGATATTAGGAGTAGACCATCTTTTTTTAATATGGACTTTTTGTTAAAATTTCAGAATTCCATTTCTGACCGTTAACCAAATTCGACTACTGGTGGTTGTCAATTCAAATTTTCAACTATTGAACTGACACCTAGTCTTTTAACTAATCTACTTGATTAGATCATTCTGGATTTGTAGTCATTTTCTCTATCTAGATCTTTTGGTGACTTGATTATCATATAACCCATTGATAACTTTCGGCAATAGGTATATGAACCTTTAGTTGAAAATCACCAAACATAGTTATATTATATCGAGACTAACACGCGAGTTAGTACCGAATCCTAATGCTTTGTAGTGAGGTTGCATAGCACCGGGTCATTGCTGACATCTATTTTATGATGATGACTCATTTCCTATAACACTTGATAGGATTTAGTAAATTTGAATCTTAGCAAATTTATCTCAACAGAATCCTAGTATAATCTTCTTTGTTTGTTAATTTTCGGTTTCACGACTCGAGTTTGGTACAATCATACTGTACTCATTATATACTTGCTTTGTAAAGCTTTAAGCTTGGATTACTCATTATTAATTTATTCTCTAATGACTAATCATCACTCTTCAATTCTAGTACAAGAAGTGTGAATCTCGTCCTTTTGTTGTGTTGATTTTTAAAATTCCCTTGTATCTACTTTTACGGTTATGTTGTATATACACCAACCATGTTATGTCGCCTTATGATGCAACAACATACTGACCTTTATGAGTAATTACTATTACTAACAATAATTACATATAACAACCCGAGATTCCACAAAGGGATGTGGGAACAAATTTCAATAGATTTCGTTACTAAGCCTACCTAGAACATTGGGCGGCTATGATTCATTTTGGGACATTGTTAACCAATTAACGAACTCTGAACATTTCCTACTTATCCGAGAGGACTTCTAGATAGAAAAGCTAGCTCGACTGTATAATTGTAGCAAGGAATGGAGTGCCTGCTTCCTTTATATCTGATAGGGATAGTCGCTTTTCATCCCATTTCTGGCAGACACTATAGAAAGCTTTGAGAACGCTCTTAGATATGAGCACCGCTTACTATCCTCAAACTGACGGTCTAAGTGATCGAACTATTCATACTTTGGAGGATATGCTCAGGGCTTGTGTTATAGAATTTGGTGGTAATTTGGATACTCTTTTATCTTTAGTCCGATTTCCTTACACTAGCAGTTATCACACTAGCATTAAATGAGCGCCATTGGAAGCTCTGCTTTGACACAAATGTTGATCACCATTTTGTTATGTGCTGAGGTTGGTAATAATCATTTGATTGGTCTTGTTGTGTACAAACTGAAACTACCCCAGGAGCTTAATGGTATATACGATGCTTATCGTATATCGAGTCTCAAAAGGTGTTTAGCCAATGAATCCATAATACCACCTAAGGAAGTTCGTATTGACGACAACTTTCATTTTAATGAGGTGTTATCTCTCTGTATTCTAAATGCATGGTATGATCATCCTTCATAACCGTTAGTATTAGTTATCACTGTGACACATTTTATTCCCAATGAGTCGTGGTGAGACTACCGACACTTTGGATCTTGATAGCACCTCTTCTACTATATTTTTATGGTTACTATTTATAATAGTATTGCTTAATGGAACCAAGCAGAATGATACTTTAACTTTCTCATAAAAGGATTCTAAATCATCGGGATTTTCTATCATAATATCATTATGGATTTGTACCAATTTTGTATACCTGTGTATATCAATCATATGGCGGATTTCTTAATCTTCCGAATAACACCAACAGTGTACCTTTTTACTGATTCGGTGAAACAATGATCTATGGATTCTCTGGAGAATTCGAAGGATCTCTCTCACGAGTTATTCAATTGGCTTTTGAGACTAACTAGTCGTAACCTATTCTCTGTGACTCTTATGTCACGATTTGTCAAGCCTCCCTACTATCTCTAAGGAATCGGATCTCTCCTGACAATCATACTTGAATCAAATTTTGTAAAATAACCTGTCAATTAAAATATCAGTTGAATTTCGGGGTAAAATTCCTTCAACTGGGGGATAATATGACAACCGCGAATTTTCAGGTCAACACCGCGTTCGACGAGTTCATATAATAATAATAATAATAGTATTATTATGTTGAAGTATACTTTCTAACGAAAGGAACTCGTTAGTGAACGAAAGATAATAGCAAGATTTATTTGGGTGTTATAATGTAAAAAAATTGATCAAGTTCGGCTCTATACGCGTTAACACCCGAGTCGAGCGGTTTCGTAAAATTTTAATTTAATTCCGAAAGGATATATATTTACGAGACTCAAGGAATCGAGGGAAAAAATAAATTATAATAAGTTATTTTTGGGTAAAATAACGCCTCTATTTTTAATGGGTTTATTTAACCGAAAAACCGACACGCGATCGGAGACCACGGTGGCTATAAATACCCCAACTCCATCTCCCATTTCTCATTTTCACAATTCAGAGAAGAAATTAGAGAGAGAGAGTGGAGAGGATTCTGGCGAAGTAGTGGTGGTCCGGCGGTGGTGCATGGCGGCCGACAGTGGTCCGGCGCGGTGGTCGGTGGCGGCCAAAGGCGGCCGAAATCATTTTTTCACGCGAAACCATTTATCGATGTTCCGAATGCGATGGTAAGCTCTGATCATCCTAAATCCATGCTTAAGTTTGTTAAAAAGAGTTTTTAAAATCTGTGTAGAAAGTTTTATGCATGCGCAGTTTTAATGATCGGACGATCCCTGGAAATCTGACCGCTAGAAATGCATGAATTTTGGATAGAA
Source organism: Smallanthus sonchifolius (assembly GCA_023525975.1). Lineage (NCBI taxonomy): Eukaryota > Viridiplantae > Streptophyta > Magnoliopsida > Asterales > Asteraceae > Smallanthus > Smallanthus sonchifolius. The sequence goes on along the minus strand of CM042033.1, from coordinate 51,874,475 downwards.
TGTTGCCAACACATAGACTCACAACCCTACCGGAGGAAGTTTTGATCAGATCTCTCTAGGTATGCTTTTTGTACCCTCGAATGCGACTGATCGGATTTTTGGATTCGAAAAACTGGGTCTCAAAGAATCGTCGATCCCCGTAGATCCGACCGTTGGATCGTGACGAGTGTTTTCTAAACACACATGTGAATGTTTTCACCGAAATAAATTATGATCAGATGTTAGGAATTAGATTTTTGAATACGAACAGATTGTAATAGTTTCTAGGATCAAAAACAGGAAATTGATCGGGTTGCATGGCCATACAAACGACATTGCATGTCAATTTTGAGCATGTGAAAATGCTCGGGAGTTAAAAGTGATCCTAATGGTGGTTTTGGTTCGTATTGCATGTGAAATGCGGAAGGTTCCGCGTACGCGCACCATTTATACGGAAGGTATAAACTTTACCCGTTAAGCTTTAATTTTATGCTAGAATAGTTTTATGAGTCATTGGTTGGAAATTGAACCTGGAAATATTTAGTATTGAGATATTTGGTATCTTTAGTGGTTATTAGGTTATAAACCCAACCCCGGTTCACGTTAAACAAATAATGGAACTAATATATATATATATATATATATATGTATATATAAGGGACATATCAAATGAAAACCCTAAGTTGTTGTGAAAACCCAAAAAATCAATATGAACCACACATTAATTTCTTGTATTTTTTGGTTTATTTATAATCTAAAGGGGCATTTGTGTCTTTTCCAATCTATATCTTTTAAACAAGATCTGGTCTCTCCCTCTAAACATCTACACTCTCCTCTTCACCTTCAAGCACACATCTCCTCCCACACCCTCTCTACTCCACCAAGAAGCACCAGATCTCACGATGTTCACTACTCCCCCAAAAGGTTCAATAAATCAGATCTTCATACAAAAGGCAATTGACGACAGCTAGGGTTCCCGGTTTGGTTCCCCATGACGACTAAATGCCTTCTCGGTCTGCTGGGAGTACCACCGCTTGAGGTTTCATGAAGAACCGCTGCCACCACCGGTTGTTCTCCTTCTCATTTTGCTCAGACCACCACCGCTTGTTTGCCTTTCCAAAACCTAGATCCGAGTTCTCTAGATCTCTTAAGGGGACGTATCAAATTAAAATATGTGGCTCACATTGCTTATTTTACAACTTTTCAAGATTGTTTTGATATGCGTGTTGTATTTTCTTGTTTTTATGTGTGAAAAATTGTGTTTTATGATGCTTTTGATGTTAAATAGTGTAGAAACACATGAGAATCGAAGTATGACAAGAAGATCTAGGCTCAAGATGGTGTAAAAGTCCATATTTTAAAGGATTTGGGTTTAAGATCGAGTTTGAGATCTGGGTTCAAGATCTATAGGGTTTGGTACACAAGTAAAGGTTTGCTATTGGTATTTTAGTTTTATTTACAATAGGTTTTGATTTTGCACATGTGTATTTTGATTTTACACATGTGTCTTTGATTCTTTTACATGTGTAAACTGATTTTACACATGTGTAAAAGAGTTTTTACCCATGTGCATTTGATTTTACACGGTGCAATTATGTGTAATTTTTTTTGTAAAGATATTTGTGTAACTGGATGTAAACTTTTTTTTTTCTAATTTCTGTATGTGTTTTATTTTTCCTTATTTGTATAGTTATTTTGTTATTTGGATGTAGATTTTTTGCTGATTTATGTATATGGTTTTTACGCATGTTTAAAAATGACGTTCTTCAATCAATTTTTTCTTTATGTTCTAAATTGAATTTACACAGGGTTTTTTACATATGTGTAACAAACATGTTCCTGAAATTGTTTTTGATTTGTGTTTTTTGATTATGGATATGTGATAATGAGACTTTTTATTATATATGTGACAATCCGGACTTTTCCAGTTAACTACGTTAACAAAATCCAGTTAAAGTTAACCTAATTAACTTAACTCAAACTTTAGGGACTAATCCTGTCTATTCAAACTTGTATATAGAAAACTAGAGGGACTAAACTTGTATTTTAGCTATAGTTGTTTTCTTGAGGACTTTTGAGGCCAAACTAACAAGTTCTAAACCCAATCCAAACCCTAGGGACTAATTTTGACAAACTCTGAAACTCCAATTCACATAAAACTACAGGGACTGAAGCTGTCAAGTTCCAAAACCTAATCAGTTGACTTCTCCAAGTCAAAATCAATGTGTCCTGCTTATGTTAACTTTTCTTAGTCAAACCCGCAACCATGTTGATCCAATTCGCAAGCATTATCCCATTTCTGTTGAAATAGTAACTGAAATTACACGAATTATGACTTTAACTGTCATAACTACTGCATTAATCGTCATCATTGTCAAATTAAACCCAATTATGGGCATTAGACCCATAACCGTCGACGCCTTCATCTACCACTACCAATTTAGCTTGAATTCGTCTGTTATTCCATCAATTGAACGCCTACACACATTAGACGAACCCCTCTAGAGCTTCTGCACACGCCAAGTCCACCGGAGACGCAGCAGGAATCGTCGGAGCCCAACCCGCTGTACCGCATCTGTGTTTTAGTTGGGAACCACCAAGTAGAACTCAATTCTGGTAACCAAAACCCTCCTCAGATTCGTTTTCACTTGTAGAACAAAAGCCCTATATCAATTGGGGCTTACATTATCGGAATTAACATGAACCATATTCTAGGGTTCATGTGAAACCGGTTTGATCGATCTCTATCCTAGACCTTGTCTAAATCAAATTAAATAGTATGATCAAGTTCGCAATCCCACACCCTTTAAAAGCCATATGAAATCAATCAATGCTATTATCAGGATTATTCAAATCGATCCCACATTCTAAACCTAGGGTTTCGGTGTTTTCAAAAAGAAATTAACGACTATAAACTCGACGTTTTTGCAATTGTCAACAGATTCGTTTAGTACCGATTAACAAAACCCCCATGATCTCTTGGTGAATCGCAATCGATTTCGAAGGAAGTGGGACTGGTTCTTGTTCGGCTCGATAGGGGGGGGGGGTTGAACATGGGATTGCTGTTTGATAAAATCATTTCAAACCCATCTCTGTTGCGATTCCCTAGCGGGCACGTTTGGTTAAGTCAGATTGCTTATACGCTGGAGACCCAGGTTCGAAACAGGTCTCCTGCAATTTTATTTTAGGGACCTTTTAATGGATTTTTTTTATAAAAATTAATTCCTATATTATTATAATAATATATTAAAGTATTTTGAACTCGTAAAACATCCGTAGGCTCGGGTTTGATTTTATAACCCATTTTTATATTATGTTCCCCACCTTTTAAAATAATATATTTATATTATTTTCAAACCACGACTCCAAATAAATAATGTATTTACATTATTTTCAACCCGTGACTCCAATTATAAAGAATAATTATATTATTTTTGCCACATTTATAAACCCTATGAAACGTTTCAAATTCTTAAATAATGTAATTATGTTTATATTATTTACTCACATTATTTACCCTCGATTAAAATAATATATTTATTATTTTTGACACACAAATGATTACTTCATTAATCCTACGAACTTAAAAATAATATATATAATTATATTATTTTCCTAATCATTTTAAAAGGTACAAACGTACGGATATATTTATTAATTAATATTATTCGTAATTAGAAACGTTCGACGCAAAGCATATTTATATTAATTATTAAATTAAAGAACCCTTATTCCCGTGGACACGTTCGTCCACTCATTGATCCTTAGAATGTTTTAAGACGTTCTAATCTTTCGTGTCGTCGTCACAAACCCCAATGTGTCCCTAATCATTATGTTTATAATGCTAGGGCATACGTAAGCCGTTGCAGGCTGACACTTGAGTACCAAATCTCTTACTTGTGTGATACTACCTACTACGCAACGCAGGTGAGTTTCACGACCCCTTTTTACTCGTTTTACTGTTGGGGGAGAAACATGTACACAAACTATCATACTTTTACTTGTTTTCCCCGTGGGGGAGAAACAGGTACGCAGACAAACATTATTTTACATGTTTTTCCCGTTGGGGGAGAAATCATGACACAACTATTTTAGATTATTGTAATTCATATGTTATTACTGTTGAGGCTAAGCGTGACACACTATCACAGAAAGTCCTCATCATACATCGAACCGTTAATATGGATCTTAGCGAGGTAATGTTTAGTAGTACTACTGGGTTTGACAAGCCCTACCCGCGTTAGTCGCGCTAACTCGATTGGTGGTCGAACGGGTGAAATGTTAGCCTACTCACATTTGCCATAGTTGATAGACCTGGCATGAGGCATATAAACACAAACAGTCAGCTTCGGTTGCGAGCGCTTTAGTAAGACATGAGCATAGGCTAGCTACCTATAGATATGCATATTGAATGTACATAATATGGCAAACACTCTCTTATTACTAACTTGAAACCTGTGAACTCACCAACCTTGTGTTGACACTTTTTCTTACATGTTTCTCAGGTCGCTTTGACACAGGTTGCACACTTAGGACATGCATGGAGTCCTACTGTCATATCATTCATTTTAAACAGTTTTACTTATTTACATTAATTGACGCTTGTTGCATATAATTACTTTTGATTTCCTATTAATGTTTACGCTTCCGCAATTAACTCTGAACTTTTATGTTATGACATTTCAAGTCCCATATAGTGTCGTTTGATGTAACTAATGACTGAGATCCTGGTGTGTCACATTCCTAACGGTAAAACTCCATTAGTGGATTTTGGGGGTGTGACAATATAGAATTAAACATAAAAGAAAAAAAGTATAATTACCCTTTTACCCCTCTATTAAATATACACCACATGTTTTTTTTTCTTCAATATAAATAACAAATCTAGATTTAATCACAACCACAAAATAAAATATATAGAAATAAATGTGTGGTCCATATTGAGTTTAAAGGTTTTCACAACAACTCAGGGTTTACAACCGATACGTCCCCTATATATATATATATATATATATATATATATATATATATATATATATATATATATATGGGCATTCTTATAAGAACCATTATGTCACACCCCAATCGACGGCGGTATACGTCGGGGCGGGATATGTAGACTGTTCAAAAGCTCAAGGTTTACTAAAGTTTCAATAATTAAACAACCAATTTCATGTCACAAATAAACATAAATCCAACAATACAAGGAAAATAGAAATACATAAATAGTCTCTTTAAATTAAATTCTAGGTCATCGGTCCTAAGTGAAGCATCTTGTACTTATTCTCAAGCATTAGTACCTGAAACATGATGAAAAAACGAGTTCAACTAAAAAATTGGTGAGCATACATAGGTTTTGACACATAACCAAATTTAAAGTGTTTTATACAATTCATACGATACACGTGTATAAGGCATTTATGGAGAATCTATAGTTAAACTAAGTGTGTACAATCAAACCTTGTGATTGAGGCATAACACGCAGGTTACCCTAATGTAAAGTCGGTAACAAACACCCTAACCGGGTGGGTTTGTCAGACTTAATAGATCTATCAATGTTAACCGTTGGCTTGTACGGAGTTAATGATTGTACTAATGTCATGTATATATATAGTCTTAACTCATAGCATTCAAGCATAAAGCACATAACACATAATATCATATTATTGAATTGTACTTAATTCTATGCAAAAAGTTTCAAAAAGTAAATCATGTTTCACCCCAAAAGTACAAAAATAAAAAGGGGCTATGTAAACTCACCTTGCAAGTTTAGAGGGTTGAACTTGAACTGGTAGTAACTTGGATTCAATGCCTTAAGGATTGCCTAAGTTAAGTTTGTTACGTTAGAAACACGTTATGGATAGTCAAGGGGTTGACAGTGTAATTAGTTGAAAGTGGTTGTTGTACACTAGAGTGGTTATCATTTCCAGAGTAGTACCTCCAACAGAAAAGTTCCCAGGAAAGAGTTGGCCGGATCAGAACCCCGTCTTTTCCTAGCCAGAACTTTAATGTTTGTCAGATAACTACATACTGGTTTGAAAGTTACTCTATTTGCATACTTAACCAAGTTTAGGGTGAGTTTGGTAAGCTTGGAAAGTATAAGGGCTAAAGTGAAAATATGAGTTTAGTAAAGATATAAATAAATTTAATTGAATATTAAAGGGTTTTAAAAATAAGGAGTTTTGGTAAAAACATGATTTTTTTGAAATTGAAAGGAATAATAAAGATCAAAACCAAGTTTTTAAATAAAGTTTGAACAAGTTTAATTAAAATAGGGTTTTTAATCTTGGATAGATCTATGATTATAACATAAACATGTTAGGGATCATAGATCTAGCCAGTTATGATGAACTTTTAAAAAGAAAAGTATGAACAAGTAAGAACATAAGAAGAACTTACTTAGAATGGAAAGATTTAAACTAGAATCTTCCAAAAGATGAGAAGAACAACCTTTAGTTGCTAGAGAGTCCTAGAGGATTGTTGAGGTGTGAAAATGAATGAGGTTTAAGGCTCTATTTATAGGTGAGACTAAGGGACTTATTCGCAAAAATCAATTTGTTGATATGGACTAGGATTGCAAAAGGTGAATAATAGTATTTAATGCTCATTAATGTTACGTTTGACTCCATAATTCATATTTAAAATTGTTTTTATAAAGTTTATAAAATCTTAAATATGTTACTTGTTTAATTAAAAATGTCTTTCATTTTTATAAAGACTACAATTTGTGTAAATGGTTTACTAAAATAGATATATGTTTACATATTTATTTAAAATTAAATACATACATTTAGAAAATGTAAACTCTTGATTAATGCTCATAAATTTTAAAACTTACAATTTGTATAGATGATTAATTTAATAACATCAAATACATATTTATAATTAGATTCCTATATCTATATAGAACAATATGTAAAAACGTGATTAAAGATGTATAAGTCCTATATCAAAAATTGTATAATTGATTTATTTGATATAATCATATATAAATATATATATGTATGTATATGAATGTACATACATATGTTATATATATAATAGGAGGTTAATATTTAAATGTAAGATCAAAAATCTAAATTGATAGATGTTAAAATAATAATTAAAGTGACATATTGTTTTGAACAAGTACGAGGTTCATTAGGAGTGTCGTTACTGTATAAAGTAAAATAATGTACTGTTAGAAAAATCTTGGATGTTACACATTATTATGGTAAGAACCAATAGAACTGCATCTTGTATTGTACACAAAGCTTTATGAAGTGTACATTGATAAGAAAACAAAGAAAAGGGTATTATAGGTATTTTACCGTACCCATTATCTCTCATCCTCAAATCCCTCAACCTACTTCTTCTTCTCTCTATCATCTCTCGACTCTAACCCCAGAAGGTCTCCCCAAATTGATGTTTTTAATATTACCAGTCACCAAATCTGATCTTCGATTAGTTTAGATTCTCGAATAGCCGTTCATCACTCATTCGCATCTTCAAACCACCGTTTATCAATCATTCGGATTAGAGAGAGAGGGACGAGAGATATAAAGAGATGAGAATCTAAAGAGAGAATGGGAAGAGTCGAACGACTCTTGGTGGTTCCCGGCCACCCTTCTCCGACAATAGCAGTGCTAAGATCAACCGAGGTGGTGATGGAGAGTTCTGGTGAAAGGCAGAGGCAACGGTGTTGACATAGGTCCCAATGTTTTCCGGCGAGAAAGGTTAGTTCCAAAGGTTCCAATCGACTGTTTGTTAGGGTTTTGGTTTATTCTTCTAATTTTAACCCATTGTTCAATTTCTTTAATAGCTTGTTTGAATTTGATTTTTTTACTAGCTTGTTTGATAAAAGTTTGCAACTCATGAAACTGGAAGGAACATAAAATACAGACAAACCCCTATTAATAGGAGTGCATTTGTATTAGTTTTAATATAAACCACAAACTTTTAAGTTTAAATAGATCAAATCTTGATTGATTATTGATCGATTATTGTATAGGGGCAGGGGCAATTCCTTGAAGTGGTGATTTAGCAAATGATTACAAAGGTTCATAATGAAGTGGAGATATTAATATTACAATATCATATGGAAGAAAGCCTACTTTTGAGGTATTTATACCTAATATTCAAATGCATATATCTTGTAACCAAGTTTCACAATCATTAATTGTAAGTTTATTGAAAATAATGTCATTTTTAAATGAATTGTTGTCATGTATGAATGTTTAATATTTGTGGAACAACGGTTAACATTGATTGGATATATTGGGAAGATGATTTTAGAAACAAGAACGTTATGTTATGGGTAATGTGTTGCCTTTGAAACACTATGTGTAGTAATGTATATAAGTAATAATGCATATGTGCATTTATGGATGTATGTAGTTATGCATATATGTATTTATGCACATATGCAAATGAGTTCTAATATGCAGTGATGATTGTACAAATTTGTCATTTATTTCTAATTTTTGAGTCGATGGTTATTTTAAATTGATCAGGGTGTGGTTCGTGCTTTGTAATTTTATGATTCGTGATCTTTTGAGTTCTGATATCATTTGATGACTTTTAATTAGATTTATCCGGATAAAAAGCCATGGTTGCGCATCTAGTTTGCTCTTGACGGTCAAGCTCTAAAATTGGAATTTATCTAACGCATCAGAAGAGTTGCTAATCAATTATGTAAGGAAGATCTCCTTGTTGTCGTAGAAGGTGTTAATGATTAAACTCAACATTTGGTTAATCTCTTCCTGGAAAGCAAATGTCTTCGCATCAGCCATCCTTTCCTCTACCATTGCCGTCGATTAGCAGTTGCGAAACGATGAAATATGGTTTAAGAACTTTAGAGGGATTGCAGTATGTAGAAAGAATTAGCGAAACGGTGAAATTTGCAGACGAGAAGATGAAATCGGGTGGAATAGGAGTCAAAATAGGAAATCAATTTGGATGTCCGTTGAAAAAATGGGGGACTGAATATTTAAGAATTGATCAGTTTAGTTTGAGATTTATTGCCCTTTTAATTGATTGATCCATTAAAGAATTAATTGCTTGTTGTGCGTTAACGCATGTATTGTTTGTGTTCATTAATATATAATGACGTCGTATCTTGTATAGAGAATTCCAAGAGATTGCTTAAAAAAATCAATATCTATATCCATAATGTATTATTTTCATTAATAGAGAAATGACCTTAGATTTTAAACTTATTTTGTTTAAATTAGAGTAACATTATCAAACAAGAATCACATTAAATAAAAAATTTAAATATATAAAGGCAAATCTGAAATACAAGATATGGAGCATAATTAAAAAAAATCCTAGACAAGAAATTGATTGCACGAGAACCTCGTATAGGGGTTTGAAAAATGAAAAGAATTAATTAAGGAAACCGTGAAAAAAAAACGGTTAATTTATAACCCACTAAGAAAAACTAATTTGTAAAAGTACGAAAATGCCCCCTAAATATTCAAGAAAATAGGAAAAAATTAAATTAATATGATTGGTAGGAAATAGTTCTTTTAGTTCTCTGCATATATTTTGTTTTCAATTGAATGACTCCATATATATATATATACACATTATACAACAATTGTTTTATATGGATTTTTTTTAAATTGTTGATCTAGCACTCAAAATCATTTTTAAACAGTAGGTTATATTTTAAAATGAACATCTGGAAAATTTGGTAACCAAACTCTTTATGGATTATTTATTAAAATTCCTACACGTTTAATACATGAAAATTGAGAAAAATATATATGTGTATTAGAAAATTCTGGAATTTGGACATTAGTATATTATAAAAAATGACTCATGTCCAAATTTCGTAAACATTGTAGTTGTTTAAGTAGGTGTTTAGTATTTATAAAGTTTAAATGAATGAATTTGGGATCATATAATTTTGGACAACTTCTGGACTTGAAACTTTGAATGGAATCTTATATGAACCTAAAACTAATCTGGTAAACATTTGGTAAAGTTTTGACAAGTTTAACTATTTTTCCTGAATTTGTTAAGTTTTAACAATACTATATTCATAATAAATAATATGGATATTGAAAAATTATGAAAATTGGTCAGAAATTCTTATCTATGTATATGATCAATTTGTGAAGGTTTCAAGTAGTAAATTTATGTCTAAGTATGATTTTGGAATTTTGATCCATTAAAACGTTATAAAAAGTTACCATTTTTGGAAATTTTGTATAAAATTGTTTTTATAAAAAGTTTTAGGGGATTTTGGACAGAAGTATGATCATATTAAAAACATAAATTTGGACTTTTAAATTGAGTGCTAATATCACACTAAAACCCTAATTTCGGACGGATCGGATTTTCAAACCGTAAACCGAACTTTACGCGCGTAACCGCGTTTTTGATCAAACGAAACCGTGACTTGAGATTTTATTATATATGACTTTATAACCACTGATGTACTTTATTAAAAACTTAAACTTTATATTTTGAAGTCAAGTAGTTATATAAAAGTCGGTTTTACTGTAGGTCCACTCTGGTCTACGGATCGATCTCTCTCGTATAACACACGACGTATACTCGTAGTGCGGAATCCAAACGAATAAACGCGTCTCGAACAAATAAGAAGACAATACAAACACACAAGACAAGATTCTCTGAAAGCTCTTTGTATTACTCTGCAAATAGTGCTTACAAGTACAAAATCTGTTTAAGTTCTACAACTAAGCACTATTTATAAGTAATACTAAACTGCCACAGGCGAACTTAACAAGTTCGCCACACCCATGGCTTAGGCGAACTTGTTAAGTTCGCCATTCACAAAACTTAACTATAAAAGACAAATTACAATACTAAAGATTACAAAAGACCTATTCTATTACATAAAGCTATATGTCACACAAAATACTCAAACAGACTCCCCTTGACATTAGCTTGGTCTCTTGATTTTTAGTTGTTCTTCTAACTCTCCAGCATCTTGCTTCCAGCATCTTGCTTCCAGCATGTAATTCCTGATTTATGCATAACTGTAACACCATTTTGTATTGCATAGCATGTTCTCTCCATTCATCTGTATACATGATCTCTTTTCTCTTCAGAGTCTGCTAATCTTTCTTTGAAAAGTTTATCAAATTTAATGCATCATACAGTCTATACAAAATCTTCCCTTCTTTGCGGTCTTGACAATATAACATTTTTCTTTGTATCACCACTTGATGATACACTAGATTTAACTCCAGATGAGTCAACCTTTGCCTTAACCTGAGCATCTGAAACTTTGACAACTGGTTTAACTTCAGCAGATTTCATCACAGACTTTGTCTTTGGCTCAAAAAATGGTCTACTCATGCTAGGATCTTCTAAACGCTTTCCAACATTCTTGTCTGGACAGTTCATCAGAATGTGACCAACTATTCCGTAATGAAAACATGCATGTTTTTCCTTGTATACACGAGCATACCTTTCTTTCTGAACACTTCCTGAACCAGATGATTCACACTGAGAGACGGTGTTAGACGATTGAACAACCTTGGGTTTATTAGCCTCAACCTTTTCTTTTATAAACTCAACAGTTGAAATTTTCTCAATTTTATTTATCTCTTGAAAATCAAACCCAACACGCACAAAAGGTTTTAAAGATTTAGGTTTTGGTTGCTCAATGTCTTCATCAGGTTCTATCAAGATATACATATCAGTGTAACTTTCTTGACAATAACCGGTTCAACAACCTTACAATCTTTGACTTGTCCTTCAACCTTATTTGAATAAAAAAATTCATCATCACTAGAGTCATCATAAACCATGTCTTTTCCTGTCACCGGATTAACCTTGAGAACAGTTTTTGGCTCTAGATCTTCTTCAGTTACTGTTTCAATGCTACGAGCTGTGTAGTTTCCATTGAATGGAGGAAAAAAACCAATTCCCCCAACAACTTTATCATCCTGCTGTGAACAATAACCAACTCCACCAACTACTTTCTCACCACTAGCTTTCTCATTATAATATTCCAAAAAAAAACAGGAATTCTTATAACCCTCAAGCTTTCTCATCAGCTTGGTGACTTCACTCTGTGACTAGGCAAGTTCATTTATTTTCTTTTCATACTCAGAGTATGCTACATCAATGTGAAAAGCTTGTTCATTTACTTTTGATTGTAAAACTTTGATATCATCTTTCAATGACTCAATTCTTTCATTTAAAAGTTTTTCATTATCTTTCAAAGTTTGATTTGTTAAGTAGTTTGCCTTCAAGTCACAGATGAGGTTAGTATTGTCATCACACAATCTCAGGATTTTCAAATCAGAATCAACGCATTTAGAACAATGAACAGAAACAACCTCATTTACCTGTTTTGTATCTGCCATGAATCCATTTGCTTCAGCAACTTTCTCTGCCACCTTACCTGCAGCGACATTATCATTCATCAGATCTTCATTTGTCACTTTTGCTTTCACACTCTGACTTGTAGATTCATCATTTTTAGTAACATTCCCAGAATCACTTGAGTCACTGTCTGAAGAATTATTATCAGAACCAGCATCAGTATGAACTTCAGCAAGAAAAGCTTGACTGACATGAGCAACAATATCTTCTAGATGAATTCCCTAATCATAATTTTCATCATGCTGTGAAATCAATGCTGTAGAAGAACTCTGATATTCTGATTGTTCTGGTTTCCTGAAGGAACATTTTGATTTTGAACTTTAGGTTTGGTACATTCCCTAGCAAAGAGTCCAAATTCTTGACAATTATAACACTTTACTTTAGATTTATCCAACCCCATCTTTGTCTTGCTTGTCACTCTAATGAACTTCTTTCCTGTTTTCTTCAGATGTTCCTTGCCCTGTCTCATCCACAATGCCATGTTGCATTGAATGTTCATCTCTTCAAGAGCATTCTTATCCAATTGTTTGAAATCTTCTTCGATCATATCCGGATCAGTAATTTTTCCAGCAATAAAATTCTCATACGAAGTTAAAAACGAAGCAATCATGGCCATCATGTCATCAGCAGCTTTAGAAGACACCTTTTGAGAACACAAATGAGTATCATTGTGACAATTCTTTGAACATCCAGAACAAGAAGCAACATAGCTTGATGATTCACCACATGAACTTTCTTTTGAACCTTGAACTTCATAAATTTCTCCTGAAAACAAAGCAACCCCAAACTTTGGTGTCGATGTTGCTTTTCCAAAATAATTGCTAGGATCTTGATAAACTATATCTTTCTTCTGCTTATTCAAATCATATGATTGAATCTTTCCCATAAGATCTTCAAGACTCAATTCATCAAACCTCGGTTGTTCTTTAATCACTATGGAATACATCTCAAAGTGAGCAGGCAATGCATCTAGAAATTTCTCAAGTACCTTCCTATTCTTGTAAGATATGTCATTGTTTACCATTTCACTCAACAAGTGATAATACCTAGACATCAACTCATCAATAGATTCTCCTTCAAAAGATTAAAAACACTGAATTGTTTCTTCAGTAATTCCCTTATGCTTTTCTTGATATCTGTGCTTCCTTCACATCTCTTTGCCATGTTTTAAACTTCTTGAAAGTGTGATAGATGTCTAAAGGCAGGCACATAGACAAAGCAGCAAGTTCCTTTTTCTCTCGATCATACAAAGTTTTCTCTTCCACAGTAAGAGCTGAAACTGGTTTTTCTGCATCTGATACACCCATATGAGAATGAGTAGGATGTTTATATCCTTCTACAATTGGAATCCACATACTCGTATCATTGATGTTGACATAATTCTCAAAGCGACTTTTCCAGTTCGAGTAATCTTTTAGATTCATCAACCTTGGTGGTTTAGTTGGAGTACCAATCTCATTATCATAGTTCAGAATATTAGTCATGTTGCTCACACTAGCATTAGAAGTTCACATCTTTGAAATCTTGAAAAAATTCAACACTTAGAAAAATTCTAAACAAGTTCTGCCTTAGGCGAACTTATGCAAGTTCGCCTGATCAAGATGAAGCGAACTTAATAAGTTCGCTAGGTAAGTTCGACTTCTAACAGAATGGTTAAGTTCTCCTGTATCAGTTGAAGAACAAGGAGGAATTGTTCTATCACCCAAACGCACGAACTTGACTGAAAATCATCATATTTTGTAATTTTGTAGGAATTAATCAAATTCAATCCGTAGCATTCTTCAAAACATGAATTAGAACACTTCTATCGGGTCAATTTTATCAAAACACTTCCACAAATGATCAAATCAGTCTCTAAATGATCGAAAACTTGCAAGAAACCTAGCAATACAAAAAACTTCAAAAATCTCAATCTTTTGATGCAAATCTGAATGAAACGGTATCACACGATGATCTCTAATCAAGAGCAAAGCTATGATACCAATTGTAGGTCCACTCTGGTCTACGGATCGATCTCTCTCGTATAACACACGACGTATACGGATCGATCTCTCTCGTATAACACACGACGTATACTCGTAGTGCAGAATCCAAACGAATAAACGCGTCTCGAACAATTAAGAACACAATACAGACACACAAGACAAGATTCTCTGAAAGCTCTCTGTATTACTCTGCAAAATGTGCTTACAAATACAAAATCTATTTAATTTCTACAACTAAGCACTATTTATAGGTAACACTAAACGACCACAGGAGAACTTAACAAGTTCGCCACACCCATGGCTTAGGCGAACTTGTTAAGTTCGCCATTTACAAAACTTAACTATAAAAGACAAATTACAACACTAAATATTACAAAAGACCTATTCTATTACATAAAGCTACATGTCACACAAAATACTCCAACATTTACAACTTTAAGCGGTTCATACGCGTATGCATGGGTTTTGGGTATGCAACCGATTACATAGCCACGTTTTGTTTTGTTGACTTTGTCACAACCTTTAGGAGTCCTGAATGCATCGTTTGTATCCATTTGACCATTTGGACCCGATTAGAACTTGGATTTTGCCAGTATTTTGTCGTCTGTGACGCGGTACTCGCAGCACTTTTCAGGTGAGTTTCGCGGTCCCACTTTACTTAATGTTTTCAGTTTTTGGGGGAAAGCTGTTTCTTTACTTATTTTTAGTCACATGTTATATGATACGTTGATACATGAGTTATTTTTTTAATGCCTTAAAGTCCCCAATTTTGGGCAATCAATTAGCTGAGCGTAGCCATTGGGAATTTTGGGTAGTACTACTTGGGTTGACACCCCCGCTCATGGTTTGGTCGCGCCAACCCGGCTTGTAAGGTCACTTGGGCGCAAAGTAAGCCAATTTTTAGGCGTTGTTTGCATGGTACTTGACGTGAGTTCGTAGTCTCAATCAAATTTAAACCAATTACAACTAAATAGCTAGCGGTAAGTGGGTATCGAACACGAGGAGTTTGTGGAAAATGTGTTTATTATGTAGCTTTGGATTTAACTAACTTAAACTAAATTGCAAGAAATGTAAATTCACGATTTTGATTTGTTTGGTTTCAACAACTAAGATTAACTAAATAAATTTCAAATAAAAAATTAGCTTTGTAAACAGTTTAGGAAAAAGCGTTCATCCTAGGTTTCCGGTTTCAATTGACATCCGTGTTTAAATCCAACTAGAAAGAATCACATAGACATGATTTATGTGTGGCCACTTGTTTGTGATAAAAGGGAACTAAGTACTCGGATTATGAAAATGCGAGGTTGTTACCCGATGACCAATTAACCAATATTCAACCCTAATCACTCCCGTGATATCTCGATTGTCAACGACACCAAGAACGTACGATTTAGATTATGATCAAAACATCAATAAAAAATTTACAAACAAACATTCACACACCATAATAAACAAACAACCATTGCAAGTCTATTATTCTAGAAATACGGATAAAAACACAAATGTCTTAGACAAACCTTCAACCTAGGATGAACACCACAAGTTTAGCCACTCATGCCTTGGTGCATCATCATCACACAAAGAATAATGTTCATATGAATCAAAACACAAACCGAATTGTTTAGAGATTGTTTGGAACCCAAGAAGTCTACAATTTTCGCCCAAAAACCGCTCTAAAACGCCCGCAATCATCAGGTAATGAAAAGCCCCTTCGAAAATTGATTTTTATAGGCAGTTACACTTTCTGCGTCAATGTCTACCGTAAGCTACGGTATCTACCGTAGCTTACGGTAGCTTTTAAAGTGCTACGGTGGGTCTCTACTGCCTTACGGTGGAAGAAAAGTGCTAGGGGCTACCGTAACTTACGGTAGCTACCGTAAGCTACGGTAGGCTTCAGCATGCAATTTTGTTTTCTTCATAACTTTTTCGTTTCAACTCCGTTTTCTTCGCCGTTTGCGCCCACATTCTCGTAATTTCTTCCTCTATCATGTTATCTTCTTAATTCTTCAATTCAAAGAAAATATTTTTTTCACCTATGCTCCGTCTTTCACTCTCCAATCCATCCGCGTTTATTCGAACCTTCATTTCCACACTTTTAAGCTCCGAATGTACCTGAAACACAAGCAAACGTAGTCATCTAATTCTAGACAATTACTCGATTAAATGTAGGATTAAAATACCATTTATAGCTCTTTAGGGTCGTCCTACGGACCAGCCGTCACATCCCCACACTTAACGGTTGCTTGCCTCCAAGCAACTCATCAAAAACCACTCATAACTCCTCAAGCGATCAACATGAATCAAGCAAACAAATGTCCTCATTTTA
The DNA here is from genome assembly GCA_023525975.1 of Smallanthus sonchifolius. Lineage (NCBI taxonomy): Eukaryota > Viridiplantae > Streptophyta > Magnoliopsida > Asterales > Asteraceae > Smallanthus > Smallanthus sonchifolius. The sequence goes on along the minus strand of CM042033.1, from coordinate 51,857,837 downwards.
CTAACTTTTTCTTAAACCCCGCATTACACACCCCTCACAATGACTCTCCTCTCGGCGACAAATAATAACTAGCAAGGATGAGCTAGAACACACTTAAAACAAATGAGTGATTGCACAATAATAGGCTTGTACTTAAATCGGTCCTTCGCCTAAAGAATTTACTAAAATGCGCACGTGAATCAAAGGGACTTAAGGGTTGGAACGTGGCTAGGCATATGTGTAGGACATGGAAATATATATGTAGTAACTAATGATCCGACCCGGTCTTATTATTACATCTAAATAAACTCAACTAATTAACTAACTACAAAGCCTCGCATTTTTTTTTCTTTCAAACTACTACCACATTTATTCTCATTCTTTTAATATTTTTCTCAGATTTTTTTTTTCTCTTATTCTCTTTTTTTTTTCATTTTTTTTATACAAAACAAACATTGAACACTACGTACTAAAACTACTAAACTACTAAACCGGGTCTTCTCAAACAGGTGAGATATTTTGGGCGGTAGGCATGGGTTATCAAATATGGTTACTAATGGACCAAACCCCCGCCCTTCTCGCTACCATGCTCATATGTGTAATTTATGAGGCCCAACCCCTGAATCCCACACTCACACACATAGTGACGAGGCTACCTACATGCCCTTATCCTTTTCACATACATATCAAGCTAAGGCCTCAAACCGAATTCAAGCACAAGTTCTAATGCACCCCTACCCATTGCCACTCTCATCAAATAAAATATTTCTAACAATTCAAATAGATGGCTCAAACTCTCACCAAGAAAAAGGGTATACGGGGTTGCCGGAGTGTTATGCGGTTTCAATACTTTAACTTTTCAAATTTAGACCATTTTTCTCTTGATTTCATAATTTTTCAAAAAATTTCGCCCATCCCCACACTTGGGATACATTGTCCCCAATGTATGGCTTTGAAGAGAAAGATCGCTCAAAACACACCAAACTTTTTTTTTTTTTTTTTTTTTTTTAACAAACAAACAAACTACCAATATTTCAAGGCTAAAGAACATGACAAGTCTAAGGAAAAAGTACATGGACCTGATGACGTTTGACACAACAGATGTTCTAAATGATCCGATTTCCTATCACCACCTTCACACAACTATCCGCACATCTTCCTCACACTTGAGTGTTGCCATAGCCCTGAAACATAGAAAAATAAAGAAATAACAATGTCAGTGAAAAACCCCGGGTTGCCTCCCGAGCAGCGCTAAATTTTCGGGTCTTCAGCCGGACCGTGCCACCCCCATTTATGGTGGCTCAAAGAAACGATTCCGGCCATCTCCATCACTACATCGTGCCATTGAGTAAAATGCATCCGTCCCGTTTCGATTCGGTGGGTAATCAAATACACTCCTACTTGATCCCGTATGCTTTTCTTCACGATCTGGTGGGTGATTTTTTTTCATTCTTTGACACACTTTTGTCATACAATCACTAGACTCACCACCCTTCCCCTCATTGGACTCATAAATAATCACTCTAGTTTGAACATCAAATGATAACTTACAGTTCTTTTTGGTCATGGTAATAACCCCGTCTCTACAATTGATTTGAGCATTTGCTGTGTATAGAAACGGTCGACCTAAGATTACCCTTTGTTGCGCTGCCATTTTAGTAGAAGCATAGTCTAGGACCAGGAAATCCACTGGGTATTCAAATTCTCCCAACTGAATCTTAACATTCCTAACTACTCCCCGTGGACGCCTCCAACTTTCATCTGCTAAGCTCACCATGGTGTCTATATCTTGCAGTGGGCCAAAGTCATACATGTCATACAACTCGCCTGGTAGCACGCTCATGCCCGCCCCATAGTCCAACAATGCATGAGGAATTTTTAATTTTTCCACTCGGATTGGCACGATTGGTGCCCCATGCTCTTTGTCATTTTCCGCCTCGGCCTCCTTTCCTATACCTGCATTCTCTTGACACGAAGAGGTTAGAAATGTTTCATTAAATTCACTATTGGGAACGGTACTTACCACATTAATGTTCACGCTTTTGATGTTCTTGGGATTTGTCACTGTGTCACTTGGTAGTTGACCTTTGTTCTTTTTTAAAAGGGCCACCTCACTTGCAAGTTGACCCATTTGGGTAGTCAAAGAATGGATGGCTTTGTCGCGAATTTCATCTTTTTGCAACCGAGCCTCATCCATTTGATTCCTCCTTTGCATATCTTGTTGCATCATCCGGAGCATATCCATCACTTCATTCCCACTTGAAGTAACTTGACCCGAATAGCCACTTTGGTCACCACCCGGTTGTTGAAATTGCCTTTGGAAGCCTTGATTGTTGAATTGTTGGCGAGGAACATAATTTCCTTGACTTCCTTGGAAATTCGGATTGGCTTGATTAGCCGGGTTTCCATAACGCAAATTCGGATGGTTTCGTAACCCGGGGTGATATGTATTCGAGTTCATGTTGTAATTTCTACCACCGCCCCCTTGGCCTTGAATAGCATTTACTTCTTCATATTGCCCTTCAACAACACCGGCCAAACAAACATCCACCCTATGACCCAATTCATTACAGTTAGTGCAAACATCATAAACTTGATTAGTAGTTTGCACATTACCATCCTCCACCGCATGCACTTGGGTTCTAGTAATGGCCGGTCTCGCTCTCCTAGATGATTGAGCCTTCCTCTTTGATGTGACCGCCATTTGTTCCAAAAACGCCCAATCGTCTTGCTCGTGATTAGTACCGAATGTACCATTCGTGATAGACATTAAGTCACGAGCATCTTCGGAATTCAACCCTTCATGAAACGCGTTCAACAATTCCCACAATTCGATCCCATGATGAGGGCAATTTTTTATCATCAAATTAAACCGTTCGAAAGCTTCGTGAAACATTTCACCTTGTTGTTGTTGAAAGCTTCTCAAGCTTCTTCTCGCATCGTTGGTCTTTTGGGCCGTGAAAAATTCTTCTAAAAATCTTTGTTGCATTTCAGCCCAAGTATAAATTGAGGCGGATGGCAACGTATAAAACCATCTCTTCACTTTATCTTCCAACGAGAATTGAAACAATACCAACTTTACTTCATCCGATGAAAATCCTTGCCCACCGATAGTATTGCATATCGAATCGTATGCCTCCAAATGAAAATAAGGTTCCTCTGTTGCTAATCCCTTATATTTCGGTAAACTTTGGAGGGAATTAGTTCTAACTTCGAACGTCCTCCCTTGATTGTTTTGAGGAATAACTACCAGTGAAGGATTTTTGGTAATAACCGGCCTAAAATGTGCTTCAATACCCCTCACGACCTCCCGATTATATCTTCTTGGCACACCCAATCGAACTTTTGGATGTGGTGGACCCATTGGTCTTTGAACTGGTCTTTGAGGCGCGAATTGTTGAGTTGGTGGTTGAAACATTTGCCCCACTTGTTGTTGTTGAGGCACTTGTTGCTCATATTGTTGAACTTGTCGAGGTTGACCTTGTGGAGCTTGCGGTATATCTTACGGTTTTCGCATAAATCCACCCCCTCCTTGAAATCCCGTTTGATTTCCATTACCCCCAAGGGTATATTCACCTTCATCATACCTCTCATAATCATCTTCATAACCGTCATCAAACCCATCATCTTGCACTCTCATAAACGGCATCGCGGGAGATTGTTGATATTGGAACCTCGATGGTGGTTGTTGTTGTTGAACCGGGGTGGTAAAAGTTATAGGTGGGTCTTGTTGAAATGGGAATGGTTGACTCTGTTGGGAAGATGATTGACCTTGAGTCGGGAAGAAATGGCTAAATGGTGGAAAGGTTGATGCAGTTTGGTAGCTTAATGGATTTGGTGGAAGTGTGCTTGTAGGAACAGTGGTATTTGTAGGTTTGCTCTCATTTGTTATAGGACTTGATGGAATAGGAGGTGTGGTGGTTGGTAGTGTTTGACCCGTAGTGAGAATTGGTGGATCCATGATGTTTTTCGGTGTAGTAGGAGACCCAATGACTTTGTTCTCCCTAAGAAAAACTCAGTTCCGTGAAAGTGTCCGTTCAATTTCCGGATCAAATGCTAATGGTGATGACTTTTTGGAGCCTCTAGTATGCATACACCTGTAAGTACCTGCACACTAACACAACCAGCGTAAACCCGAAAATAACAAACAAAAAACTACAAAAGTTAACACACGTTGCGCACTACTCCCCGGCAACGGCGCCAAAATTTGATGTGAGGTCGTAGTCTCAATCAAATTTAAACCAATTACAACTAAATAGCCAGCGGTAAGTGGGTATCGAACACGAGGAGTTTGTGGAAAATGTGTTTATTATGTAGCTTTGGATTTAACTAACTTAAACTAAATTGCAAGAAATGTAAATTCACGATTTTGATTTGTTTGGTTTCAACAACTAAGATTAACTAAATAAATTTCAAATCAAAAATTAGCTTTGTAAACAGTTTAGGAAAAAGCGTTCATCCTAGGTTTCCGGTTTCAATTGACATCCGTGTTTAAATCCAACTAGAAAGAATCACATAGACATGATTCATGTGTGACCACTTGTTTGTGATAAAAGGGAACTAAGTACTCGGATTATGAAAATGCGAGGTTGTTACCCGATGACCAATTAACCAATATTCAACCCTAATCACTCCCGTGATATCTAGATTGTCAACGACACCAAGAACGTACGATTTAGATTATGATCAAAACATTAATCAACAATTTACAAACAAACATTCACACACCATAATAAACAAACAAACATTGCAAGTCTATTATTCTAGAAATACGGATAAAAACACAAATGTCTTAGACAAACCTTCAACCTAGGATGAACACCACATGTTTAGCCACTCATGCCTTGGTGCATCATCATCACACAAAGATTAATGTTCATATGAATCAAAACACAAACCAAATTGTTTAGAGATTGTTTGGAACCCAAGAAGTCTCCAATTTTCGCCCAAAAACCGCTCTAAAACGCCTGCAATCATCAGGTAATGAAAAGCCCCTTCGAAAATTGATTTTTGTGGGCAGTTACACTTTCTGCGTCAATGTCTACCGTAATCTACGGTATCTACCGTAGCTTACGGTAGCTTTTAAAGTGCTACGGTGGGTCTCTACTGCCTTACGGTGGAAGAAAAGTGCTGGGGGCTACCGTAACTTACGGTAGCTACCGTAAGCTACGGTAGGCTTCAGCATGCAATTTTGTTTTCTTCATAACTTTTTCGTTTCAACTCCGTTTTCTTCGCCGTTTGCGCCCACGTTCTCGTAATTTCTTCCTCTATCATGTTATCTTCTTAATTCTTCAATTCAAAGAAAATATTTTTTTCACCTATGCTCCGTCTTTCACTCTCCAATCCATCCGCGTTTATTCGAACCTTCATTTCCACACTTTTAAGCTCCGAATGTACCTGAAACACAAGCAAACGTAGTCATCTAATTCTAGACAATTACTCGATTAAATGTAGGATTAAAATACCATTTATAGCTCTTAAGGGTCGTCCTACGGACCACCCGTCACATCCCCACACTTAACCGTTGCTTACCCCCAAGCAACTCATCAAAAACCACTCATAAATCCTCAAGCGATCAACATGAATCAAGAAAACAAATGTCCTAATTTTACTAACATTTTCTTAAACCCCGCATTACACACCCCTCACAATGACTCTCCTCTCGGCGACAAATAATAACTAGCAAGGATGAGCTAGAACACACTTAAAACAAATGAGTGATTGCACAATAATAGGCTTGTACTTAAATCGGTCCTTCGCCTAAAGAATTTACTAAAATGCGCACGTGAATCAAAGGGACTTAAGGGTTGGAACGTGGCTAGGCATATGTGTAGGACATGGAAATATATATGTAGTAACTAATGATCCGACCCGGTCTTATTATTACATCTAAATAAACTCAACTAATTAACTAACTACAAAGCCTCGCATTTTTTTTTCTTTCAAACTACTACCACATTTATTCTCATTCTTTTTGTATTTTTCACAGATTTTTTTTTCTTTTTTTTCTCTTATTCTCTTTTTTTTTCATTTTTTTTATACAAAACAAACATTGAACACTACGTACTAAAACTACTAAACTACTAAACCGGGTCTTCTCAAACAGGTGAGATATTTTGGGCGGTAGGCATGGGTTATCAAATATGGTTACTAATGGACCAAACCCCCGCCCTTCTCGCTACCATGCTCATATGTGTAATTTATGAGGCCCAACCCCCGAATCCCACACTCACACACATAGTGACGAGGCTACCTACATGCCCTTATCCTTTTCACATACATATCAAGCTAAGGCCTCAAACCGAATTCAAGCACAAGTTCTAATGCACCCCTACCCATTGCCACTCTCATCAAATAAAATATTTCTAACAATTCAAATAGATGGCTCAAACTCTCACCAAGAAAAAGGGTATACGGGGTTGCCGGAGTGTTATGCGGTTTCAATACTTTAACTTTTCAAATTTAGACCATTTTTCTCTTGATTTCATAATTTTTCAAAAAATTTCGCCCATCCCCACACTTGGGATACATTGTCCCCAATGTATGGCTTTGAAGAGAAAGATCGCTCAAAACACACCAAACTTTTTTTTTTTTTAACAAACAAACAAACTACCAATATTTCAAGGCTAAAGAACATGACAAGTCTAAGGAAAAAGTACATGGACCTGATGAAGTTTGACACAACAGATGTTGTAAATGATCCGATTTCCTATCACCACCTTCACACAACTATCCGCACATCTTCCTCACACTTGAGTGTTGCTATAGCCCTGAAACATAGAAAAATAAAGAAATAACAATGTCAGTGAAAAACCTCGGGTTGCCTCCCGAGCAGCGCTAAATTTTCGGGTCTTCAGCCAGACCGTGCCACCCCCATTTATGGTGGCTCAAAGAAACGATTCCGGCCATCTCCATCACTACATCGTGCCATTGAGTAAAATGCATCCGTCCCGTTTCGATTCGGTGGGTAATCAAATACACTCCTACTTGATCCCGTATGCTTTTCTTCACGATCCGGTGGGTGATTTTTTTTCATTCTTTGACACACTTTTGTCATACAATCACTAGACTCACCACCCTTCCCCTCATTGGACTCATAAATAATCACTCTAGTTTGAACATCAAATGATAACTTACAGTTCTTTTTGGTCATGGTAATAACCCCGTCTCTACAATTGATTTGAGCATTTGCTGTGTATAGAAACGGTCGACCTAAGAGTACCCTTTGTTGCGCTGCCATTTTAGTAGAAGCATAGTCTAGGACCAGGAAATCCACTGGGTACTCAAATTCTCCCAACTGAATCTTAACAATCCAAACTACTTAGTAAGCACATTTTCCACAAACTCCTCGTGTTCGATACCCACTTACCGCTAGCTATTTAGTTGTAATTGGTTTAAATTTGATTGAGACTACGACCTCACGTCTACTCGATTAAATGTAGGATTAAAATACCATTTATAGCTCCTAAGGGTCGTCCTACGGACCACCCGTCAGTACTTTATTTTTACTTCATCGAGGCTTTTACGTTATGTCATTCCTTCATTTCATTCTTTGTACATCATTCATTTTCATATATCACGTATGATCACATTAGCATTCATAACATTCATTCATTTAATGTATACACTTCATCCCCAAAACATTTAAAAATGATTTGCACGTAACATATAGGGGCATATAGAAGTCACCTGTCTACCGGTATTCCACCCGAAGACGATGTTTTAACTATTGCTAATGCGTACACTGATCTGCACATAAGTCAAAGTACGAATTCTTTTATTTAAGGCAAGAGTCGGCAAAATCATGGGAGTGTCGGCCGGGAGTGTGAGCTGTCACATTTGGGAGTCGGCAAGGAGAGTCGCTAGCCACACTTGAGTGTAGGCTAGGAAAGTCGCTAGCCACACTCATAAGTGTCGCTAGCCACACTCATAAGTGTCGCCTGAACTTGCATTCAAGACTTTGTGTTTGTGCAAGGAGCCGATACTCAGCATGTTTGTCTTGAGGGATGACTCTCAGGAGGCGATTCTCTCTTATGGCCGATTCTCATCGTCTTCTTTCTCGCCGAGTGTTGACACTTGTAGGTGGCTGACACTTAAGAGTCGGCTCAAGAACTTTGAGTATTTGCAGGTCTGATTTTGATCCAAAACCTAAACTTTTTATGTTTAAAACGTTTATCTATCTTCCATGAAGCTAGATCTGAGCTTTAATTCACTTTTCATACGTAAAAATCCAACCTTTATGTTTAAAAACCCCATAAACCCTAAAAACCCATTTTGAAACAAAACTCAGATCTTAGGTCGATCCTTACCTCAAATCACGTGGTTCTTCATATAGAATCGATCAGGGATGATGGAGAAGCAAAATGGAGCAGAAATCATGTAAGACCCCTACCCGGGCATCCTACAGTTGGTTCTCATAACTGGTTATTCTCTTTAAAGTACTTGTGTTATTAATAAAACTATAGCGAAAGTCTTTCTAAAAACAATAATTACTATTTAATATCGTTATCGTCATTAAGTTTACCTCACGAATGCCCGCACACCAATCCGAGTAGCACCGCTCCCAAGCCAAGATACGCCGACCCTAAAGATCACCTGCAACACAATCTAACGTACACACAAAGTCAGCTACGCTGAGTGAGTTCTAATGGTTTAATTTAAACAAAAGCTAACTCATCTCAATTAATATTTATCTCCACTCAAGACCCTCTGGTCTTTATAAAATATATTTTATGAATTCTCACATATAGATAACCCCTTTTATCTTATGATATCCTGAAGGATTCACCACTCCCGACTCAACCCACCATTTTAACTCAGTAAGTCTCTCTGACATGGATCGAGCTTCCATTCTGATAACTCAAAATTTACCACACATATTAACCAACCACCGGTTAACTCATCCAACCTCTAGACACTGACTTACCATCCCTAACCAGGACTCTCACCAACCAACTGACCCAACAGTTGTAAACACAATGTCCTTATCTCGACACAATGGTCAATCTAACTCTACACACCACATTAATATCATCTACTCACCACATCAATATCATCCCGCGCACAATAAATATAACTAAACACTCATATGCAATTTAACACATATGTATGCACACAAACACATACCTCATCACTGCACCCTCGTTAGGGTTACCCTCGTCAGGGCGTTCGACAGACCTTGAGCTCATCACTGTCCTGTTGGACATTGTCACCTCTCGTAGTTGTAATCCATGATAGTTGCTGTAAAGAACAATCAAAACAAACCATAATAATAAATGTTAAGGTTAAAGAGGTTAATCCGTTAACTCGAATATTTCTTGAAATAACCGTGTCCCCAGCAACGGCGCCAAAAAGTTGATGCGTGCGTAGTAATTTGTTATATATATAATATATAATAGTTGGTTTCATGAGATCAGGTTTTAAATTTATAATTAAAATGATAAATACTTAAACTTAAAACACACACAATAGGCAAGTGTACCTATCGCAGCGTAATATAGTTTAGGTAAGAAACAAGTATCGAACCAATGGACACAGTCGAGTTCCAATACTCAACGTTTGTTATCGATTAGCCGGTTTAATTAGTGAGTGGGTGTTGTGTGCTTGTGAGGCAGAAAAGTAAATGACAGAAAAGTAAATAGCAGGAAAGTAAATATCTTGAGGATGATCAGGTCACGAAGAGTATTGCTTTGGGCTTTGAATCCGCTTGGTATATGATAATGTTAAGTTGACTAATACGGTGGTATACAAATGTGTGACCTGGGTCCTCGCTAGAGCCTTATTCTCATGACAATTGGTTCACGAATTATAATCTTTAATAATAAAATGGTAGGACTCCCAGCTAGGGACATCGTTACCCTCAACTCTTTGGTGTTATCTCCGAGTTGGTTTAGGATATCAAACTTAAGTTCTTAGTTATTACTATTAAAAGAGTGATTATAATTTTTTCACCGGGAGGCGGTGTAACAATGGGACCATGTATAAAGACGTATCGTTCCCAACGTGACTTCACCAATTCTTGGTCTCATAATAAGTTCGTATAAAGACGTACAACCTTATCAATATTAACCAAGCATTGGCTTATCAAAATCTGCTTGTATAAAGATGTACAAGTTTTAAGAGAAGTTTGATTAAAAAGGTTTTACGGTCTTACACTTTAAAATCAAGAACACTCACAAGTGTAAAGACAACTTTAGATAATAATAAAAAGCCCACCTAGAAGGTGGTTTTAAGAGCGAATAATTAAAGACATAAACATACCACTAGATTAATATGTTAAACATTAACATACACCAAACTTGATCTTCACTATATCAACACAAAGAGTTTAGCCACGAATGGCCATACTAACTAGCGTAACACTGAGTTTCGTAAGCTCCCATATTGCGAACAAAGAGGATGAACCTCTCTACTCTAAACTACAGAAACGGACTATCTTGAGCTATAATAATGTCTGCTAGGGTGTGTCTAATGAAGAAATCAAGCCATCTATTTATAGGCCTCAAAATGAGCAATGCACGGCCGTGCATTGGATTGCACGGCCGTGCATTGGATTGCACGGGCGTGCAAACACCTCGGGAATCAAACAGGATACACAGGATAGTGTACTAGAGCCTTGGGGAGCAAGGAGGCCTTTACACAACCATGCAATGGGATGCACGGCCGTGCATCCCTCCTCTGCTTCCTAATTTCGCCTTTTAACTGATGGTTGACTTGTTATTGACCTTGGTTGACTTCTTGGGGGTCAAAGCTCGGGAATGATCTTCCAAAAGGCTTGATTTGTTGGTGTTTATGACTGGTTTTAGGTTTGTTTATATCAGGACACCAAATAACCTGTAATTATAAAATATTAACGTTTTAAGTATCAATTGCAAGGTTATTAATCAATTAGTACCATAATATGAGGATTATTATGCATGTAAAACATGTATAATTTAGGGCATATCATAATACCCCACACTTAAACTTTTCTTGTCCTCAAGCAAACTCATGCATGATCAGACCCGTAACTAAAAACTTACAAAAGGAAAAGGGAGCTCCAAGTAATTGGAATCTCCGGGATATCTCATGAGTCACTTATTCTATTTTTGTGCTTTTTCTATTTTAGGATGATGGAATCCATGACAAGCCTACTGGAAATTCAATTATGCATAATCTGTCACTCCTCATAATATTCACTCAACTCTCGGGTTATTTATATGGATAATGTAAGTTAAGTAGAACGCTCAAGTTCGAATCGAATTATGCAATGGTCATAAGATTGTATGAAAATCAAGTCTCCACCAACTAACTAAGTAATATGCATGAATCAAGAGGACTTAAAAGGGGTTGTAATGTGGCTAAAAGAAAATAAAGGGTGAAAATGAAAATCTTTTTTAGTTTTTAGGGTTTTGAAAGGGTTTAAAGGGCTGCAGCTAACGTGGAACACACGGCTACGACTTCATGGCCTAAGATGGAAAATACTAGTGGGACCCTCTACAGTACTCAGATAACAAGGGTATAACTAATTTGATGGCTTGTTTATGGTCAGATTGCCAAGACCGATACTTCTTATCATGTTCAATTCTTCACTCACCGCGTAGTACATATTACTGCCTTTTCCTATGGTTCTTTCGGCTTGTAACCTAATAGCACCTACTTTGATCAGATGCGTATACTCATGTTGGGAATAGGTTTGATTCTTTCTACATTTTCCATCGTGGCTCCAATTGCCACACTTCACACATTTACCATATCTTTTGGCTCTTCTTTTGGCGGCGCTTTCTGACAAGACGCAGTATGGTGGTAGTTGTTCTTGCTTGTGCCACCATTTTCTTACATCACTTGTTGCTTTGAAAACTTTTTCTTGGAGTTCGGGCGGTAATTCAGGCTTTGCGAAATGAATACAAGAAAACAGATTGAAATCAAAAGAATGCATATCTTGCTCTTTTAGGTCTAACTGGTAAAAGACCAACTTCTATCTTTTCTTTTTTTTTTCTCTCTCTTTTTTTGACATCAAGACTGCTTTGTCAATAAATCTTTTTCCTCAATTTCCTTGAAATATTTTTCCATATCTTCCTTGTAGATCGTTCGGCTGTTTCTTCATAATATATCCACTTTCTTCTGTATATTTCAATTCCTTGAGTGAATCAGATCCTTTCCAAATTGTCTTAACGGTTGCGTGCTTGAAATAATGACATGAGATAAACTAATAATTCTCCATCTTGAAGATAATTAGCCAATAACCGGTGTTTACGAAAAGCTGGGTTGGTAATAAATATGGGTAGTAGAAACGAAAAGGCTAAGGCTCAAAAGGCTATGTAGTCGGATGTTGTTTTTGGTATTTTGGGTTTAAGGATATATATGAGGGTAATAAAGTCCTAGGTGCCTCAATCATTTCCATACAATTACTAGTTCATGGTCTTGATATGTATAAGTCACACAAGTTCTAATTATGCATAAAATCCGATCGAAAAACACTCATTATACCAAACGAAAGAGCATGCGAAAGTTAATGGTAATAATGCTCGTGAAAAAGCTCAGATTATTCTCACATGAAAACGGATGGAATAGGGTTTAGTGAATTGTTATGCATAATATCCATTTGTTTTTACTTGCCATGTTTCCATTTATTCCCTTTTGTTTATTTAAGCGCGAACTCAAAGAGGTTTAGATTTTAGGGTTTAAAATTTTTCAAATTTTTAGGGTTTTTAAGAAAATAAGTTTTGGTGAAAGTAAAGTTTTATTCAAATGGTTAGAAAATCATGAGTTTAGTTTAACTTCTTTGAGGAAACAAGTTTGTCCTGTGTCTCTAATTCCCCACCCCACACTTAAAACTGTGCATTGCCCTCAATCTACAAATACATGAAATGAAATGTTATGCAAGAATTTAAATGTAAAAAGTTTTAAGGGAAAAAAACTGGTACTCCCCCTCTCAATTCAGTATATAACCTATGGCCAAAACTTGTGAGTGTAGTCAGTGATACGCCAAAAACTTTCGTCAAATCTCTCACAAATTTGATGTGATTTGCTGGCGTCCAAGCTTGTAGAGGCGGAGCGAAACTCCTCAAAGAAATAGAGAAACTACTTGGTGATGCTATGCTACTTGAATCATAAAGAAAAACATAAAAACAGAAACACAAATAACAGGTAGTAGTTAAGCTACTAAGGTCCTAGTATCGAGAAGGCATACATGGAGGCTGAAGTAGGTGAAACTTTTGAATTTGTAAACGAACCTGGGGTCCATGTGTTCTGCCATATGCACCAACTTCTCAATTTATTCATGATCATCGGTTTGCCTCCCGGAAGTGCCACGTTTATTTAAGAGTCGTTGGCCGGACCCGTACGTGCTTCGTGAATTTCCGATTTAGTGCAAGTGGTGGAATAATCAGACAAATGGGTGGTTTGTAATATGGAGAGATTCATCAAAGCCATTTGAAAACCATGAATACGATGTGATGAGAAGCTGATCCAAGAATTAGCGGACTACTTCCTAGACCAGATGGACAAGGAAAAAAACAGAGTAAAAAGAGTTCAAACTTGAAATAGTTATAACTTGAGCTACGTTTGGAATTAGAGGGCCTTTGACCAGGGGACGGAAAGGGGACGTAGGCGGTTTGTCCCAATGGTCCGAGCTAAATTCCCCCCATTAAGTGGCCCCAATTTTCTATTTTTAATACCTTCAACTTTTTTGTGCTAAAACAGGTGAATCATTGATTTATGTATTTTAAAAGTCTATTTTTAGTTTTAATTTTAGTTTGGATGGTGTGATTTGAAATTTTGAAAATTTTGTTAAACCTGCCAAATTTAGAATGCTCTATAGAAGAGCACCTAAAGAAAACAATGTAATAAAATCACGCCACCACCACTTGAAATTGCCCGGACCAAACTTCAAGAAACCCATGTAGTGAAGGAGACGGTCACCCCGGTATGATAATTTTGTCACGTAATTTTCGTTGGATGAACGTTGCTTCCTCCATGAGAAGTGGTCCTCAGAGTGATGTGCCCTATCCTGTAGCATATGTGATTCATGGGATGATTCACTGATATGCTTGGTCAAAGGCCAGCTATCACTGTTGCAAGGAAGAGGTCACACCATTGTCATTTGTTTATTGGTGAATACTTCCTCCTGCATAATCTCCTCCTGGATGTTGGTCTTCCAATCTGGTTCTTAGTATGATGTTGTCTCTGAAGTGATAGGAACTCCAGACTGTTCTATACATCCTTCTTATGCTTCCATATTGAGGAGTCCCACAAATTCTTCTTTAAAGCTTCGTTCTTCTGACTCCTTTGATTGTTTAGCTTCATGCCTCTCAGAAAAGTCAAGAAGTGATTGTAAGATGCAGTAACCTTTCCCTCTAAATCATCCGGTCTCACTCCAATTGATCCATGCTTGTGAAGATGGAAGGTTCTTGCTCCTTAGAGTCACTTGTCCCTACTAGAGATGTTGGAGCTATAAGTTCCGATTCTTAGATTTTGAAGGGATCATCTTGTTGTTCAGTTGGATAGCTCTTTAGGATTTGAACCTTAATTTATTCCAAATGACGAAACAAATCCCTAGGGTCCATGAGTCAGAATCTAGAGTTGAGTAATGAATTCCTTGGGGTGGTGTGGTTTCCTCATATGGTTGCCAGTAGGGTTGGTGAAAATATGTGGAATACCCTTGATAGTGATAACAATTTTGAGTGTAGTGTGGTTCCCCACTAATCTCACACCAAACCTCCGAATAGTGGTACTCATAGTTGTGTTGGTATCCTCCATAACAACTGATGTAGTGCAAAGCACACATCTTATTTCCTTTGTATTTGTGCATTTTTATATAGTTTCGTATTCGTTTTTAGTCGTTTTAGTGTACATTTGAGTCTTTGTAATGTTTTCAGGAGCTCGTGTGGAATATGAAGCTAAATCACGAAGAAACCGAGCAAGAGAAGAAAGCCCAAGAGAAAAATGCAAAAAGTTGGAATTTTACTCCATCGCGATACGCGAAGGGAGAGCTTCAAATCCTGACTATTTTGTTCCTCGTGGTACGTGAGGAACCCAGGAAAACCCTTCGCGTACGCGAGTGTAACATTTCTGATTTTTAGTATCCGTATTTCAAATTCAATGTAATGCATTTCAAACCAAATTCTAGTGCACTGTTTTGTTCTATTCGTACCATCAATTAAATACTATATTTCCATGTTAACCCACAAATTTTACACGGTTATAACCTACTAAAACACTACATAAATATCTATTTATACAAATATGTCAAAGACCAAAGTTACAAGGTCTGATGTTGAAAATTTACAAGAAACCCTAATAGGCACGGTCGCGCCTTGTTCTGGCACGGTCGCGCCGAGTTCTTTGGCACGGTCGCGCCGAGTTCTTTGGCACGGTCGCGTGACCAGCTTTGGAACGATCGCGCCCGGTGTCTAGGCACGGTCGCGCCTCAAATGGGCACGGTCGCGCCGAGTACCAGTTGAAACGTAAATACAGTTTTAATCACCCGATCGTTGAGTTTCCGTAACCGATTTACACTTCATTACCATTAACGAAAGCAATGACATTTTCAATTACAACAAACGTCTCAGATTAATCTAAATAATCTCAAAAATTCTCTCAAGCATTTCAAAGAAAACACAAAACCTCCTTGCGATCCGAATTCTCTCAATCCAGCAGTAGAGTCACGCTACTCGATTCTCCCTAAAGCTCCTAGACTCCCTGGTTTAGCCGGAATCACAGCAGAAGACGCCGGAAGCCACTCTCGTCGTCGCCGGAACTCATTTCTATCGAACGCTATCCATCCGTCGTCCTTCCGGGTAATTGAAATCTTGTTCTCAATATATTTAGTCGCTATATCAAAAGCCCCATATCAATTTGGGCTTACAATATAGAAATCACCCTCAACCCGAAACCATATTTTATAAAAAATGGTTTAACCGATTTCAACCCAGAACATGTTGTTAATACAATTAAAACATCCCAACCTACTCATAACATCACTACGAATAAAAGCCCTATGATTTCAAACACTAACAATGTAAGAATCAGTCAATTCGGGTCTGTTTTGAAAGAGACACGGTCGCGCTAATCATATAGCGCGGTCGTGCTTCATGAGACGCGGTCGTGCCGACTAACAGCGTGGTCGTGTCCTCCTGTCCAGACCCAATCATGCTCTTTTTCTAATCTCAGTCATGTCTTAGGATCATAGACACGATCGTGCCTGGACAAGGCACGGTCATGCCTAATGATCTAGTTAGTTAAGCCTCAGTTTGATCAACACGGTCGCGCCCTGGCTAGCATGGTCGCGCCCGTGGTTCGAGCACGATCGTGCCCTTCCCAGGCACGGTCGTGTGCAAGTTAAATTCTAGGCAGAATTATAAATTTTATATATTTTTCAAACAATAAATATTCTGATTAAATTACAAAATAAAAATAGTTGATTTTTATAAAATTGCATTTAATCCTATTTAGAAAGAACAAATATCTAATAAATAGAAAAAAAATGTTATTTAAAGTTTATAAAATTAAATTTACAATTATTGCTAGACCTTTTATTTAAAAAGTATTTAAATGGTTAAGTTACATTTTATAAATAAATAAATAAAATAATGATTATTTATTTACTTTATGTTTAAACAAAGACATTTATTTATTTACACTTAATTTCATCTAACACTTATAATATTTTCATAAACAATAATTATTTATATTACTTATTTAATTACTCAAACTCAAACCTTAATCAAAATGTTCTAAAAATATTCTTTCAAACTTTATATATTTTATTCAATACCTCCCAATTACAAATCAATGACCTTATTACACAAGTCCAAATGCAACTTTAGAATTAAACTCTTTTGCACACTATTAATACAATATACATTACACTTTAGGTTAACTTGTGCATTTCAAGGATCTTTATTCTATCTAGTACCTTTGTTAGCAACGCCTTCAAACCAAGTGAGTATACATGGCCCCTTTTACTCTTTTACATTTTTGGGGTGAAACATGAACATTATTCAAATTACATGTTTACATTTACACAAACAACACAAGTACAAATCCTATTTACATTCATGTGTGCAAATTGAGCTTTATGCCCGAGTGCTAGGTGTGCTAACCTTTGTATGCGATTATGTGCAATCATTAACTATTCAAGCCGATGGTTTTCAATGATAGATCTATTGAGTCTGACAAACCCACCCAGATTGGGGTGATTGATACCGACAACACAATTTTGCATGCTAGTTACAAAGGTTTGATTGTGCATGGTTACACAATAGCTGCTCCCCATAAATGCCTTATTTATCATGATATGTATGGATTTGTTTTACAAACTATATGCTATCTATATAAACCTGTGTTATACTCACCAACTTTTTAGTTGACTTTATTTTATTCATGTTTCAGGTTCTAATGTGTGAGATTGATCAAGATGTGCTACACATAGGCTTGGACTTTGTTAAATTAAATAAAAGAACTCTATGTATTTCAATTTTAGTTTCTATCTTGGATTTGGTTGTGTTTGGATTACTTGCAATGAAATTTGACGTTTAATATATTCAATCTAGTCAACCTTGTGCTTATGAACAGTCTACATGTCCCGCCCCGATGATTCCACCATCGGTCGGGGTGTGACAGATTGGTATCAGAGCCTTGGTTATATTGAATTAGGTTATTAGACACCTTGACCTAGACTATAACTTTAGGACACCTACTTATGCTATGTTTCATGATTACATGTTATATGCTACATGCTATATGTTATATATTATGTGTTACATGCTATGTGCTACATGCTTACTATGATTAGTTATTATTTGATTTGATGACTTATTTATAAAAAAAAAATCCATGACTTATTAGTATATACTTAAATAATAAATTAAATAAACAATATTCTTTCCTATATCCTAAAACCTCAAAATATTCTTATCTCATTCTCTATCTATATCTTTCTTAGCATGTGGAAACTTCATGAAGCTAAATTCATAAAAAAAAATTTCTTTATTTCCTCGTTAAGGTTTTTAAACTTTGTTAATTATTTGAGGACACGTGCAATCTGGAAGAGTGACACCTGTATTTTGGGTTTTCTGTCTAGGAAAGCATTTCGCATAAATCCCAATCAACCGAGGGACCCGTATGCTTTCCTGGGAATTCCCGAGATGAGTGTTTACTTATAGGCTAAAGCATGTCTCCTTGAAAATTATATAAGTTTAATTAACCTTAATGTGTCATAGTATTCGAGTGATTATATCACTATTTGAGTACCATCCAAACTATGATTATCTATTTATTTTGTTATCTTATTCTATTAAATCCAAACAATTCTCATAAGTTCTTACATCTTTTCTTATCTTGTGAAAATCTGTAGAATGCCTCCTCGTCGTGCTCCCGCGGCCAACACCAATACCGACATTGCTGCTATACTTGCACAACTCGTGACACAACTCACTCAAGCTAATAGTGCCACCAATGGCAACAATGGTGGAAATGGTAGTAATAGTGGTAATGCTGGTAATGGTGGAAGTGGTGGTAACAACCCATCTCAATGCACCTTCAAGCATTTCAACTCGTGCAATCCCCTCAAGTTCTATGGTACCGAAGGAGCTACCGGACTCCTTCAATGGTTTGAAAGCATTGAGAATACCTTTCTCAATAGTGACTGCCCCGACAACCTTCGTGTTCGTCATGCCACAAGTGTCCTACAAAAGCGGGCACTCACGTGGTGGAATGGGGAGAAACGAAATCGAGGTATGGATGTGGCAATGGCCTTACCTTGGGATGAGGTTAAAAGGCTAATGACCGAGGAATTCTGTCCTCGAAATGAAGTAAAGAAACTTGAAGCCGAATTTTGGGATCTTGCCCAAGATAGTGGTGAAAACTTGGCGTATACAACTCGGTTCCATGAGTTGAGTCTTCTTGTGCCCCACATGGTCACTCCTTTGTCCCGCTGCATTGAAAAGTATATTGGGGGGACTACCTTGGCAAATTCAAGATACTGTCCTAGGAAGGAATCCTGCAACACTTGAGGATGCTATCCGCTTATCTGCTACCTTAACCGATAATCATGTGAAGGCGGGGACTCTTACTAAAAAGGGCACCAAGAAAGTTCCTGACACTATAACCCCTCCTACCCACAACAAAGAAGCCACAACTGAACCCTCCCGCAATAATAGGAAAAGGAAGACTAGAAACTATGCTGTGGTCACTCCTGCTATTCCTGTTAACCAAGCTGCACCTATGGTTCAAGCACCGGCCAAAAAGCCATATGTTGGAATCTACCCACTTTGTGCCACCTGCAACTACCATCATCCCCAAAGCATCCCATGTCGCCTTTGTACTTATTGTGGGAGATATGGCCATACAGTTAATGTTTGTAGGGCCAAAGCTCTTGCAGGCCAAGTCAACCTACCAAACCAAACCAACACCCAAGTGGCTAATCAAGGTGTACCCGCTATTACAAATGGGCGAGCATGTTATGAGTGTGGCAACCCGAACCATTTCCGTGATCAATGCCCAAAGTTAGTCAATGCTAGACAAGGTGGAGCTCGTGGGCGTGCTTTCAACATAAACGCCAATGAAGCTCAAGCCAACAACGACGTGGTCAATGGTACGTTTCTTGTTAATAGTCAATATGCCTCCATTTTATTTGATACCGGTGCCGATAAGAGTTTCGTGTCACTTAACTTTGAACCTTTACTTGCAAAGACACCATCCCAATTAGAGAAAACCTTTACCGTCGAAATAGCAAATGGTGATTCACTTACAATCGAGTCTATTATCTATGACTGTTCTCTAGAACTTAATGAACATACATTCCCAATCAACCTTGTTCCAATGCCAATAGGAAGTTTTGATATCATCATAGGCATAGATTGGCTATCAAATCATCATGCCGAAGTCGTCTGTTTCGATAAGTGCATCCGAATACCTCTACCATCGGGAGAAACGTTGAGAGTCTTTGGTGAAAAGCCTTGCAAAGGACTTAAATTAATGTCATGCACTACTGCTCAAAAGTACTTACGAAAGAAGTACGTGGCCTTTTTGGCCCATATCGTTCAAAAGGATGTTAAAGAGAAGAGTATTCAAGATATCCCCATTATCTGAGATTTTCTTGAAGTATTCCCCGAATACTTATCCGGCCTTCCACCCGTTCGTCAAGTAGAATTTCGCATCGATCTTGTGCCCGGAGCTAACCCCGTGGCTAGAGCTCCATACCGTCTTGCACCTTCTGAAATGCAAGAACTTGCAAGTCAACTTCAAGAGCTCTCTGTTAAGGGATTCATTCGTCCAAGTCATTCACCGTGGGGTGCACCCGTCTTATTCGTCAAAAATAAGGATGGATCATTTCGCATGTGTATTGACTACCGCGAACTCAACAAGCTTACTATCAAAAACCGTTATCCTTTGCCTAGATTTGATGACCTCTTTGATCAACTTTAAGGTTCTACTTGCTTCTCAAAGATTGATCTTCGATCTGGTTACCACCAACTCCGTGTGCAAGAAGACGATATTCCAAAGACTGCCTTCCGAACAAGGTATGGTCATTACGAGTTCATGGTTATGCCTTTTGGACTAACCAATGCACCCGCAGTTTTCATGGATCTCATGAATCGTGTGTGCAAACCGTACCTTGATAAGTTCGTGATAGTTTTCATTGATGACATCTTAATCTATTCCAAGACTAAAGCCGACCATGAGCAACATCTTAGATTGGTTTTGGATCTCTTGAAGAAGGAACAACTATATGCCAAATTCTCCAAATGTGAATTTTGGTTAAAAGAAGTTCAATTTCTTGGTCATATTGTCAACGACAAGGGTATTCATGTTGACCCTGCTAAAATTGAAACGGTTAAGAACTGGAATGCCCCGAAGACCCCCACTGAAGTTCGTTCATTTCTTGGTCTTGCGGGATATTACCGTCGTTTCATCTCGAACTTCTTTAAATTTCTGTCCCCCTTACCGCTTTGACCCACATGGGTAAGGCTTATGAATGGGGACCAAAGCAAGAAGAAGCCTTCCAAACCCTTAAACAAAAATTGTGCAATGCTCCCATTTTGACTCTCCCTGATGGAAGTGATGATCTAGTTGTCTACTGTGATGCTTCTAACCAAGGTCTCGGTTGTGTCCACATGCAACGAGGCAAAGTAATCGCTTATGCATCAAGGCAACTTAAGATCCATGAGAAGAATTATACGACACACGATCTCGAGCTGGGTGCGGTCGTATTTGCATTAAAGATTTGGAGACATTATCTCTATGGCACGAAATGCGTGGTGTTCACCGACCACAAAAGTTTCCAACACATCTTCAATCAAAAGGAACTCAATATGAGACAACGAAGTTGGGTTGAACTCCTTAACGACTATGACTGCGAGATTCGTTACCATCCCGACAAAGCGAATGTTGTAGCCGACGCTTTGAGTCGAAAGAACCATGTCATGCTCCAATGTGTTCGAATTCAAACCGACATTCAAAACCGCATCTTAGAAGCTCAACACGTCTCAGTCACCGAGGGTAACATGTACGAGGAAATGTCGTGTGGTGTTGAAATTCTGCTTGAATCAAAACCCAATGGCTTACTTTATTACTTGAACCGTATTTGGATCCCCGATCGCGATGATCTCCGTACATTTCTCATGAACGAGGCTCACAAGACTCGTTATTCTATTCATCCTGGTGAGGATAAAATGTACCAAGATCTTCGCCAACAATATTGGTGTCCCGGTATGAAAAAGGATATTGCTCACTATGTTGCCAAATGTCTAACGTTTTCCAAAGTCAAAGCCGAACGCCAACGTCCTTCCGGATTACTTGAACAACCGGAAATTCCCGTGTGAAAATGGGAGAACTTAGCCATGGATTTTATTACCAAACTCCCTCGCACCTCGAGTGGTTGTGATAGCATTTGGGTAATCATTGATCGTCTCACCAAATCTGCTCATTTCTTGCCTATCCGTGAAGACTATCGGGTTGAGAAACTAGCCCGAATTTACATCGATGAAATTGTGAGCCGTCATGGTGTTCCCTTGAACATAATATCCGACCGAGATGCCCGGTTCACTTCTCGATTTTGGCAATCTCTCCAAACTGCTCTTGGCACACAATTGGATTTGAGCACGGCTTACCATCCCCAAACTGATGGTCAAACCGAGCGAACAATCCAAACACTTGAAGACATGCTTAGAGCTTGTGTAATCGATTTTGATGGAAATTGGGATTCACATTTATCCCTCATTGAGTTCTCTTACAATAATAGCTATCACACAAGTATCAACATGGCTCCATTCGAAGCTCTTTATGGTCGCAAGTGTCGTTCTCCCATCTGTTGGAACGAGATTGGTGAAGCACAAATCACCGGTCCCGAGCTAATTCAAGAAACATCTGACAAGATTATTCAAATCCGTGACAACATCTGAACAGCGAGAAGTCGGCAAAAGAGTTATGCCGATAAACGACGAAAACCCTTAGAATTCCAAGTCGGTGACCTTGTTCTTCTTAAGGTGTCCCCGTGGAAGGGTGTGATCCGTTTTGGAAAAAAGGCAAGTTAGCCCCTCGCTATGTTGGTCCATTCAAAATCCTTGAAAGGATTGGGAAAGTGGCGTACAAACTCGAGTTACCTCCCTCTCTTGGCAATGTGCATCCTACATTTCATGTATCTAATCTGAAGAAATGTCTCGCCGATGAGAATCTCCATATACCGCTGGATGACGTGCACATTGATGAAACGATGCACTTCGTTGAGAAACCGATAGAAATTATGGATCGTGAAATCAAGCAACTCAAGCGAAGTCGTATTCCTATTGTTAAAGTTCGTTGGGAATCTAAGCGTGGTCCTGAATTTACTTGGGAACGAGAGGACCAAATGAAACTCAAGTACCCCCATCTTTTTACTGATACCGTTGCTTCGTCTAACTAAATTTCGGGACGAAATTCCCTCAACATGGGGAGACTGTAACATTTCTGATTTTAATATCCGTATTTCAAATTCAATGTAATGCATTTCAAACCAAATTCTAGTGCACTGTTTTGTTCTATTCGTACCATCAATTAAATACTATATTTCCATGTTAACCCACAAATTTTACACGGTTATAACCTACTAAAACACTACATAAATATCTATTTATACAAATATGTCAAAGACCAAAGTTACAAGGTCTGATGTTGAAAATTTACAAGAAACCCTAATAGGCACGGTCGCGCCTCGTTCTGGCACGGTCGCGCCGAGTTCTTTGGCACGGTCGCGTGACCAGCTTTGGAACGATCGCGCTCGGTGTCTAGGCACGGTCGCGCCTCAAATGGGCACGGTCGCGCCGAGTACCAGTTGAAACGTAAATACAGTTTTAATCACCCGATCGTTGAGTTTCCGTAACCGATTTACACTTCATTACCATTAACGAAAGCAATGACATTTTCAATTACAACAAACGTCTCAGATTAATCTAATTAATCTCAAAAATTCTCTCAAGCATTTCAAAGAAAACACAAAACCTCCTTGCGATCCGAATTCTCTCAATCCAGCAGTAGAGTCACGCTACTCGATTCTCCCTAAAGCTCCTAGACTCCCTGGTTTAGCCGGAATCACAGCAGAAGACGCCGGAAGCCACTCTCGTCGTCGCCGGAACTCATTTCTATCGAACGCTATCCATCCGTCGTCCTTCCGGGTAATTGAAATCTTGTTCTCAATATATTTAGTCGCTATATCAAAAGCCCCATATCAATTTGGGCTTACAATATAGAAATCACCCTCAACCTGAAACCATATTTTATAAAAAATGGTTTAACCGATTTCAACCCAGAACATGTTGTTAATACAATTAAAACATCCCAACCTACTCGTAACATCACTACGAATAAAAGCCCTATGATTTCAAACACTAACAATGTAAGAATCAGTCAATTCGGGTCTGTTTTGAAAGAGACACGGTCGCGCTAATCATATAGCGCGGTCGTGCTTCATGAGACGCGGTCGTGCCGACTAACAGCGTGGTCGTGTCCTCCTGTCCAGACCCAATCATGCTCTTTTGCTAATCTCAGTCATGTCTTAGGATCATAGACACGATCGTGCCTGGCCAAGGCACGGTCATGCCTAATGATCTAGTTAGTTAAGCCTCAGTTTGATCAACACGGTCGCGCCCTGGCTAGCATGGTCGCGCCCGTGGTTCGAGCACGATCGTGCCCTTCCCAGACACGGTCGTGTGCAAGTTCAATTCTAGGTAGAATTATAAATTTTATATATTTTTCAAACAATAAATATTCTGATTAAATTACAAAATAAAAATAGTTGATTTTTATAAAATTGCATTTAATCCTATTTAGAAAGAACAAATATCTAATAAATAGAAAAAATGTTATTTAAAGTTTATAAAATTAAATTTACAATTATTTCTAGACCTTTCATTTTAAAAGTATTTAAATGGTTAAGTTACATTTTATAAATAAATAAATAAAATAATGATTATTTATTTACTTTATGTTTAAACAAAGTCATTTATTTATTTACACTTAATTTCATCTAACACTTATAATATTTTCATAAACAATAATTATTTATATTACTTATTTAATTACTCAAACTCAAACCTTAATCAAAATGTTCTAAAAATATTCTTTCAAACTTTATATATTTTATTCAATACATCCCAATTACAAATCAATGACCTTATTACACAAGTCCAAATGCAACTTTAGAATTAAACTCTTTGTCACACTATTAATACCATATACATTACACTTTAGGTTAACTTGTGCATTTCAAGGATCTTTATTCTATCTAGTACCTTTGTTAGCAACGCCTTCAAACCAAGTGAGTATACATAGCCCATTTTACTCTTTTACATTTTTGGGGTGAAACATGAACATTATTCAAATTACTTGTTTACATTTACACAAACAACACAAGTACAAATCCTACTTACATTCATGTGTGCAATTTGAGCTTTATGCCCGAGTGCTAGGTGTGCTAACCTTTGTATGCGATTATGTGCAATCATTAACTATTCAAGCCGACGGTTTTCAATGATTGTAACATTCCTGATTTTCCGACCCTATTTGAATTTATTTTAATTAATAAAATAACAATACGACATTAAATCATATACTTGTTCAAACCTACACCTCATTAATTGTTAGCCGATTGTATTCAATTCGAAGATATAGAACTCTTAATCATGTGGTAACACCTCCTAGAGTTAATACAGTTAGTAATCCCGTTAATTTTCCGTTAAATCCTAACCAAGCTAATTCTGTCAAAGTTGAAGTTGCAAGGGCTGAATCTGTAAATAACCAGAAACCCTAGTAGGAACGGTCGCGCCACGTGTTGGCACGGTCGCGCCTCGTCTGGCACGGTCGCGTCTATTATTGGCACGGTCGCGCCTGAGTAACAGTCAAAACGTAAATGCAGTTTCAAAACGCTTGGTCGTTCGAATTCGAATCCTATGTGCGTTTCATTTCCTGTATCAAAGAAAATAATCGTCTATTTCGATTACTATCATCCAATTGCAAATTCTCTCAAGAAAAGCCATCCAATATTTCTCCCAAGCCTCGAATCATTATTTTCGATCCCGTTGCTACCAAATAATCAAGAAACTCAATCCTCCAATCATCTCTAAGGTTGCTGAAGGAGTTGGAACAGCCGGAATAGCAGCAGAAGCCGCCGGAAGCCACTTTCTCCGTCGCCGGAACTCCCTTCTACCGATCGCTATCAATTCCTTTCTGTTTTAGGTAATTGAATCATTCCTCTTGTTCGTTTCAATGCATATATCAAAAGCCCCATATTAATTTGGGCTTCCAATATAGAAATCATCCCGAATCAGAATCTATGTTTCATTCCAAAATGGTTTAATCGAATATGACTTTAAACATGTTTTAAAAGCAATTAATCTACACCAAAAGACTCGTAATAATCTTGTGAATGAAAGCCCTATCAATCCCGACTCCATCAATATAAGGATCAACCAATTCGTGTCTGTTTTAAAAGAGACACGGTCGCGCTAATCATCTAGCGCGGTCGTGCCTCGGGAGACGCGGTCGTGCCGACTTCTAGCGCGGTCGTGCCTCCTGCTCAGACACAGTCATGCTCGTTGGCTAGACTTGGTCGTGCCCCAGAAGCATAGACACGGGCGTGCCTGTCCAAGGCACGGTCGTGCCTAGTGATTTACTAAACTATGTCCTCTGTTGATCAACACGGTCGCGCCCTGGCTAGCGCGATCGCACCCGTGGTCCGAGCACGGTCGTGCCCTGTCTAGGCGCGGTCGTGTGTGTTGACAGAATATTTATAATTTTTATTTCTTTTTACAAATAGTATTTCAGATTTATTTTTAAAATAAAAATGATTGAAATTATAAAAATCTGTATTATTGTTTATTTAGAAAAGATCAAATATTTAATCTTAAAATAAATGGAAATTATTTAAAGTTTAACATTTAATTCATAAACTCTACTCTTAAATAATATTGTTATGTTTAAGTTACATTTTATAAATAAATGAATAAGTTAATAATTATTTATTTGATTTATAACTAAACAAAAACATTTATTTAATTATACTAAATTACATATAATACCTACGTTATTTCCATAAACTATAATTATTTAATTTACTTAAGTAATTATCCCAAAATCAAACCTTATTTAAAATGTTCTAAAAATATTCATTTCGAATCTTCTATTTTACTTTCAAGTACCAAATCACTAACTCCATCCAATTCAACCATAGACTTAGACTATTGTGCATTATTAATGCAATATATTACACTTTAGGTTATCTTGTGCATCTCAAGGATCATTATACTATTTAGTATTTGTGCTAGCTACGCCTTCGAAACAAGTGAGTATTCACAACCCCTTTTTACTCTTTTACATTTTTGGGGTGAAACATGAACACTATTCAACTTACATGTTTACATTTACGTAAACAACACAAGTACAAATCCTATTTACATTCATGTGTGCAATTTGAGCTTTATGCCCGAGTGCTAGGTGTGTTAACCTCTTGTATGCTATTATGTGCAATCATTAACTTTTCAAGCCGACGGTTTTCAATGATGGATCTATTGAGTCTGACAAACCCACCCATGGTACGCGGTGATTGAAACCGACAACACACTTTGTTTTGCATGCTAGTTACAAAGGTTTGATTGTACGTTTGGTTACACAATAGCTGCTCCCCATAAATGCCTTATTTATCATGTTATGTAAAGGATTTGGTTTACAAACTATATGCTATCTATGTACAAACTTGTGTTATACTCACCAACTTTTTAGTTGACCTTATTTTATTCATGTTTCAGGTGATTTCATTTGAGTTTGATCAAGACATGCTACACATAGGCTTTGGACCTAGTAATATTAAATCAAAGACAAATTGTATTTCATTATGTACTTTGAACTTGTTTCGTGTTTGTTTGAATGGGAATGGATTTAATATATTACAATCTAGTCAACCTTGTGCTCATGAACAGTCTTACATGTCCCGCCCCGATGATTCCGCCATCGGTCGGGGTGTGACAGATTGGTATCAGAGCCTTGGTTATAGGGAACTAGGTTATTAGACACTCTTGACCTAGACTATAACTTTAGGACACCCATACAATGCTATACTACTACATGTTACATTATCAATTCATGTGTGATTATTTTTTTTTTCTCTTACATGCCAACCTAAGTACTCACACTACATACAATACATAATGACTTATGTGTCACACTACTTGATAACTCTTGTGCCTACACTCATTACTACCTACATGCTATATGAATATTTCCTATGTGAATATCTTCATATGTTATACTATATGATTACATTACATGATACAATATTCAATAGTTTATGTGTCAACTTTTCCTTCTATTCATAGCTACCTACTTAAATTATTTAAACACTATCCCAAGTTGACACACACACATACTCACCAAATTGTTCATACACATTTAGACTCCCATACATGATACCATCACCTCTATGAGCAAAGACTTAAATTATTAGGCCTAATGTCGACCAATAATAAACCAAGAAGCCCATCTATCCTTCAAGAAGAAGAAGCCCACTTAAATGTATAAATCTTACCTTGGGCCTCAAAGCCCAGTCCACAACAATTCTCATATTAACCATGAGCCTAACAATAGTATTATTAATACATGATGGCTGGAAGAGTGTGTAAGCCCAAGAGGAATTCTGGCTAAGGAAAGATAGGGTACTTAAGTGTGTCTTAGTGACCCACCCCTCTTTCCTGGGAATTCTCCTTAGGGATACATTACTTATAGGTCAAGTGTATTTCTAAAATACTATCGTGAAGGTTCGGCGTTATGACTAGTCAAACTCTAAAACCCATAAGAACTTCTATATTTGACACTTCATATTTCATTATCACTTACAACTTTTTCATTGTTTTTCTGTTAGACATGGACTCCTACGCTCCTCCCTCCCCGGTTTACCGTCCTGGATCAGAATCTGATTGGGAAGAAGACACGGAGACACCCGTTTATCGATCACCAACACCCCCACCCGCTAGGCCAAGGTTCGATGTAAGGGCGTACGGGATTGGGAACACCGACCCGAGACTTCGAACACCTGGATCACCCGTACCCATAAACCCATATCATACACCACACCTCCACAATCAATTGCCACCCCCACTAAGAGACCCATACCTAATGCCCGACCCATACCATCCTAACCCTTGGGTAAGACAAACCATAGCACCCACTGGTGTTATGGGGATTCCAACCCATGACCTCCATCAATATGTAAGAACCTCAGAATTTGAGAGGCAAAGGTTAGAGCAGGGGATAATACACGATTTACAAGGACAAAGAATTGATAGTCTAGCAAACCAATTAGGGTACCAAAAGGAGTTGATCTCCATCCTCGAAAAGGAAGTTCAAGAGCATCGCACGGAGACCGCCAGGGCTGAAGCCAGATCTACTACTAGAGTGACCATAGCGGTGTTCATCTTGGCGATTATTTTCTTCCTAGTGGAAAGCTACCTGAGACGTTAGAAGAAGCTTCTACTGATTTCCTTTAAATTTTCAATTTGAAAACCATTACCCTATGTTTTGAATAATGTTTAACATTTCAGTATTCAGTCAATTCCATATATTTCAACTCTACAGTTATTTTTCATTGATTTGATCTGTGGAACGTAAATTACACCTGTTATATTTTCATCAAACCTTCTCAAATATTACTTCTTTCATTCAACATGATTTAGTACATTACCAACAATCTCTTTCATTAAATAAATCATCCTATTTTTTTTTATTTAAACAAAACCTCGTTATCTTGTTTAAATAAAATGTTTAACGAAATTTTAGATAATACCAAAAACATAAATTTTCCATAAAACTTTTTACCTAATAGGAAAGGTTAATGCAACCATTTTTATAAAAATATTAATTTCTTTCTACTGATAAATAATTTTGATTTTTCTTCATTAAATTAAATATTTCTAAAGTTGGCTAAATTAATATACTACAACTTATTTAGCCAATAGTTGAAAATTTAAGTTAAAAAAAAATATTTTCTCATAAATTGCATATCCATTTAAAATATGCGATTCAATGATCTCACTACTTTATATATCTTCAACCAAAGACATTTTCCCACTTTCTATATTCAAACAAAGGCCCGTATTGGTAAACATAATTCCCGAATAATTCCAAAACCTCCTCACTACCTTTCACTTGACGCTTCAAGAGACGATCTATACCGCGTAAACGTTAACCTTTTCCCACCAACATCAATGAGATTTGAGGACTTGAACCTAACTACCACATGATCAAGGACGCCAAACAACACGTTTATCCGCAGCACTCGATCACATGCAAAACCCGTTAGTACACATCGCACGCGAAGTTCAAAACTCATGTATGCCCGTTTACAATATACCCAACGCAACCACATGATACATGAAACTAGTTGCCTACAAATTACAATTTGCTCGATTGATCACGTAATGCACGAAACATGTTTATTTGCAATACATATGCTATTGGATCGAGCACATGATACACGGAACTTAGATTGTTTGCAATCTACGTGATACATAAGAATTGCTTCATTGATACATAATTCTAGATTGACTACACTGTACATGAAACTTGTTTGATTACAAAGTACTTTATACTAAACGGTGTACACTATACAAGATACATGATGCTACGTTGCTAACACTATACATGAGGTCCATTTCCTTCGATACACATAATACTATGTTGTTTACATTACACGTTATGGTTTACCGATTACAAAATACAAGATGCTAAATTGTTTACTTTACATACATGAGACTTATGTGCTTACTATATACTCGAAACAAAATTTGCTTACAATTATTACAATGGATCGATTTCATTATACACAAGACATGGTCATGCACTTTGTACACCAAAGTTGAAGACCATGATACATTTAGACGCCTCGGGGTTTGACGTATTCTAGTTCAAACACGAGCAAGCTAAGAAACTTTCAGTGTTACTACTTTACTACTCTTTGGTTACAAACTTATCTGATTTGATGCATAATTAATTGTTAGCGACTTTTATGTGTAAACAATAGACGTGATAATAGTGAAATTGTGCCCTTACCCGCACACAATGGAATGATCTATACGAACCATACGATGATTTGAATAATTACGGGTGCACACGGAATTATAAAAATCAGCGCATGGAAACTATAGTGAAATTTTGTAGTGTGTTGTGACCTAAAACTTATCATGATATGTAACGACGAGACTGATGTGATATGACGAGGGTATGGTGGATACGCCTATGGTACTTCCTATATATAAGTGTCCTATCATATTATCAAAAGTAGCGTTGTTCGTGTCACGTGAAGTTTTGACCTAGACCAATGTTTGTGAAATCTTTTACCCTTTAACAATTTTGAGCACATTAGTCTACATCTTACACGAACTCAAAATTTTAAATTCCCCCCATTTCCATTTCAAATAATACATCTCACCTTCATTTTATTATTCGTCCAATCTTCTTCTTAAACAATGTCAACCGTTACACCCTTTGAAATCCAACAATCAAAATTCAGCGAGAATCAAAAACTCCCTCCTCCTTCTTGATCTTAGCAGCCTCCATTAATTAAATTTCGGGACGAAATTCCCTTAACATGGGGAGACTGTAACATTCCTGATTTTCCGACCCTATTTGAATTTATTTTAATTAATAAAATAACAATACGACATTAAATCATATACTTGTTCAAACCTACACCTCATTAATTGTTAGCCGATTGTATTCAATTCGAAGATATAGAACTCTTAATCATGTGGTAACACCTCCTAGAGTTAATACAGTTAGTAATCCCGTTAATTTTCCGTTAAATCCTAACCAAGCTAATTCTGTCAAAGTTGAAGTTGCAAGGGCTGAATCTGTAAATAACCAGAAACCCTAGTAGGCACGGTCGCGCCACGTGTTGGCACGGTCGCGCCTCGTCTGGCACGGTCGCGTCTATTATTGGCACGGTCGCGCCTGAGTAACAGTCAAAACGTAAATGCAGTTTCAAAACGCTTGGTCGTTCGAATTCGAATCCTATGTGCGTTTCATTTCCTGTATCAAAGAAAATAATCGTCTATTTCGATTACTATCATCCAATTGCAAATTCTCTCAAGAAAAGCCATCCAATATTTCTCCCAAGCCTCGAATCATTATTTTCGATCCCGTTGCTACCAAATAATCAAGAAACTTAATCCTCCAATCATCTCTAAGGTTGCTGAAGGAGTTGGAACAGCCGGAATAGCAGCAGAAGCCGCCGGAAGCCACTTTCTCCGTCGCCGGAACTCCCTTCTACCGATCGCTATCAATTCCTTTCTGTTTTAGGTAATTGAATCATTCCTCTTGTTCGTTTCAATCCATATATCAAAAGCCCCATATTAATTTGGGCTTCCAATATAGAAATCATCCCGAATCAGAATCTATGTTTCATTCCAAAATGGTTTAATCGAATATGAATTTAAACATGTTTTAAAAGCAATTAATCTACACCAAAAGACTCGTAATAATCTTGTGAATGAAAGCCCTATCAATCCCGACTCCATCAATATAAGGATCAACCAATTCGTGTCTGTTTTGAAAGAGACACGGTCGCGCTAATCATCTAGCGCGGTCGTGCCTCGGGAGACGCGGTCGTGCCGACTTCTAGCGCGGTCGTGACTCCTGCTCAGACACAGTCATGCTCGTTGGCTAGACTTGGTCGTGCCCCAGAAGCATAGACACGGGCGTGCCTGTCCAAGGCACGGTCGTGCCTAGTGATTTACTAAACTATGTCCTCTGTTGATCAACACGGTCGCGCCCTGGCTAGCGCGATCGCACCCGTGGTCCGAGCACGGTCGTGCCCTGTCTAGGCGCGGTCGTGTGTGTTGACAGAATATTTATAATTTTTATTTCTTTTTACAAATAGTATTTCAGATTTATTTTTAAAATAAAAATGATTGAAATTATAAAAATCTGTATTATTGTTTATTTAGAAAAGATCAAATATTTAATCTTAAAATAAATGGAAATTATTTAAAGTTCAACATTTAATTCATATACTCTACTCTTAAATAATATTGTTATGTTTAAGTTACATTTTATAAATAAATGAATAAGTTAATAATTATTTATTTGATTTATAACTAAACAAAAACATTTATTTAATTATACTAAATTACATATAATACCTACGTTATTTCCATAAACTATAATTATTTAATTTACTTAAGTAATTATCCCAAAATCAAACCTTATTTAAAATGTTCTAAAAATATTCATTTCGAATCTTCTATTTTACTTTCAAGTACCAAATCACTAACTCCATCCAATTCAACCATAGACTTAGACTTAGACTATTGTGTATTATTAATGCAATATATTACACTTTAGGTTATCTTGTGCATCTCAAGGATCATTATACTATTTAGTATTTGTGCTAGCTACGCCTTCAAAACAAGTGAGTATTCACAACCCCTTTTTACTCTTTTACATTTTTGGGGTGAAACATGAACACTATTCAACTTACATGTTTACATTTACGCAAACAACACAAGTACAAATCCTATTTACATTCATGTGTGCAATTTGAGCTTTATGCCCGAGTGCTAGGTGTGTTAACCTCTTGTATGCTATTATGTGCAATCATTAACTTTTCAAGCCGACGGTTTTCAATGATGGATCTATTGAGTCTGACAAACCCACCCATGGTACGCGGTGATTGAAACCGACAACACACTTTGTTTTGCATGCTAGTTACAAAGGTTTGATTTTACGTTTGGTTACACAATAGCTGCTCCCCATAAATGCCTTATTTATCATGTTATGTAAAGGATTTGGTTTACAAACTATATGCTATCTATGTACAAACTTGTGTTATACTCACCAACTTTTTAGTTGACCTTATTTTATTCATGTTTCAGGTGATTTCATTTGAGTTTGATCAAGACATGCTACACATAGGCTTTGGACCTAGTAATATTAAATCAAAGACAAATTGTATTTCATTATGTACTTTGAACTTGTTTCGTGTTTGTTTGAATGGGAATGGATTTAATATATTACAATCTAGTCAACCTTGTGCTCATGAACAGTCTTACATGTCCCGCCCCGATGATTCCGCCATCGGTCGGGGTGTGACAATGATAGATCTTTTGAGTCTGACAAACCCACCCAGATTGGGATGATTGATACCGACAACACAATTTTGCATGCTAGTTACAAAGGTTTGATTGTGCATGGTTACACAATAGCTGCTCCCCATAAATGCCTTATTTATCATGATATGTATGGATTTGTTTTACAAACTATATGCTATCTATATAAACCTGTGTTATACTCACCAACTTTTTAGTTGACTTTATTTTATTCATGTTTCAGGTTCTAATGTGTGAGATTGATCAAGATGTGCTACACATAGGCTTGGACTTAGTTAAATTAAATAAAAGAATTCTATGTATTTCCATTTTAGTTTCTATCTTGGATTTGGTTGTTGTCACACCCCAACCGACGGCGGAATCATCGGGGCGGGACATGTAGACTGTTCATGAGCTCAAGGTTGACTAAATTATAATATGTTAAATCCATTTCCATTCAAAACAAACATGAATAAAGTTCCAAGTACATAACGAAATACAATTTGTTTTTGAATTAAGATTAACTAGGTCCAAAGCCTATGTGTAGCATGTCTTGATCAAACTCATATGAACGCACCTGAAACATGAATAAAATAAGGTCAACTAAAAAGTTGGTGAGTATAACACAAGTTTGTATATAGATAGCATATAGTTTGTAAACCAAATCCTTTACATAACATGATAAATAAGGCATTTATGGGGAGCCGCTATTGTGTAACTAAGTACAATCAAACCTTTGTAACTAGTATGCAAATTGTGTTGTCGGTATCAATCACCTCCACTTGGGTGGGTTTGTCAGACTCAATAGATCTATCATTGAAAACCGTCGGCTTGAATAGTTAATGATTGCACATAAATCGCACACAAAAGTTAGTACAAATAGTACTCGGGCATAAAGCTCAAATTGCACACATGAATGTAGATAGATTTGTAATTGTGTTGTTTGTGTAAATGTAAACATGTAATTTGTATATAGTTCATGTTTCATCCCAAAAGTGAAAAAGAGTAAAAGGGGTTGTGAAATACTCACCTTGCAATTGAGTAGTGGAATATCACACAATATGATGTTGTTGCACCACAGATCTGACAAGTCTCAAGATAACCTATGATTTGTGGAATATGGGTATTAATGATTTGTACAAAACGAAACAGGGAATCCTAATGCACAAGGAGGTTGATGCGGTTTTCCTCATTTTAATAAAAAGGTAATTATTTGAGTTTCAAATAATAGTTATGTAAATCTTGCTAAGTAAAGCGCATTTTAGTTTGTATAAATGGAAGAATAAATAAAGGGTTTTCCTTTGTTTGCGTTCAACTAATTAAATAAATGGATTAAGAAATAGTTGACTAAATAAATAACTAATAGATAAATAATTATCTTAATTTATTTAGTTTCTTTTTCATGAATTTTCTTAGTGTAAAAATAAAGATCTAATTAATTTATGATTAACTCAAAATTAAAGTATAAAATTTATTTAATGGTTTTATCTAATATAATTACATTATGCGAGGATGTATAATTCTTCCCAAGAAACAAAATTTTTTTCTATAGAATACCCATCTTTATTTTCCAAATACCATTTATAAATTGGGGATTTTAAATAACTAATTTGTTAAAGGATTTGTTTTAAATAAATTAGGGTTTATGAAGTTTATATCTTAATAATCCCAAACAAAATAGTTTCTCTTGAAATTTAACAAATTAACTTAATAAAAACTGATCTGAATATTCAAGGGCTTATATAATAATTTTTATAGAATTAAACTAGTGTAGAAAAATGATTTTAAAAAGGTTGGGGCTTGCCCGGGTCGAACCCGGGTCTGCCCGACGATAGGTGAAGGCATAAACCACTGCGCCAGGGGCTAGTCCTTGAAATAAAAGGTTTCGAATTTACTATTATCACGTAATTTCAAGGGGTCTGGATTTGATACTGTCATTAAGCAAAAAGGGGCAGGATGAGTGGGTTTAGAACCCGCGACCTGACCCGAGAGAGTGGAGAGTGTCAACTGGTTGATCTGGGCATAATGCCTTGGTAAAGGGATGGTTATTTTGATTTTTAAACAAGAAGGCCCCCTGAATCTATCTTCCCAAATCGTCCCAACCCCAAACCCTAATCATCAAACCATCTGAATTGCCCTCCAATAATCATCAAACGATGGGGCTTTTAATTACTAGATTATCATCAGAGGAAAACGATTAAAATTACCTGAAATTGGACTTGGATTCGTCGGGAGAAGAGGGGTACGAACCCTTTTTGCTGTCGCGACCGAGAGGGAAGCAGGGACTGAAATCGATTGCTGTTTTGGGTCTCTGAATGATCGCGAATGATTAAAGGGAATGCTAGGAGAGTGATGATGTCTCGTAACCGTCGTAAGGAAAAGAATTTGTGGAATTTAAATCCGATTTCGGGGTTTCAACACCCAAAACCGAAAACTTCATTAATGAATTTTTAAACCCTTGATTAAGATCGAATTGAATCGTCATACGCATTTATAATTGATCGAGTAACACCCCTCCTGATTAATCAAACTTTAAGGCCCTCAAATTCGTGGATATGGAATTTGGTTTTGGTTGGTTTGACTTTAGAAGTCAAAATTGGGAAGAACTAGATAAATGGGTTCAAAATATAATAATTGGGGTTTACTCCTTTAATTGATTTCGACCTTCTTAAATTATTTATAAAAATAATTTTTATAAGATTTACAAGAAAAATTTAACATTGTACGATTTATTAAATAAATTTATAAAGAAAAATTTTGTTTAATTCTTTTATAAACTTATAATTTGTATTACATGGTTCATCTATATATTTATTATTAAATTGATAAATATATATTTGCAAAGGACGTAAATATATCATTAAGTTTATAAAATTTTATTTTTGATTTAATTTTTATAATAAAGTATATATATAAATATAAATGTATGTGTTATATATACTATGGGGTTGTATATTTAAACTTTGAACTAATACGCGTTTTAAAACAAAATAAAATAAACGAAGTTAATATGCCATTCAGAAATGAGTAAGCTCGGGATATAAATGAAGTATCATTATTGTTTAAAATTTTAATACAATGACATTATAAAAATCACGGATGTTACAGTTGTGTTTGGATTACTTGCAATGAAATTTGACGTTTAATATATTCAATCTAGTCAACCGTGTGCTTATGAACAGTCTACATGTCCCGCCCCGATGATTCCGCCATCAAACGGGGTGTGACAGCGAGGGCCTAGAAAATCCGGAAAAAGCCCTAATTCAACTTTATACCGAATTATGATGCCATTATTCAGGGAGTTCGATATTTTGGCCATCAGAAGAGTTCTATGGGGCGATTTTGGGAGCTTGGAAGTGAAATCAAGTGCAAGTTTAAAGCTTTTGGATTCCAGGTTCGTTAGATTAGCATATTCGGTTTTCAAGATTCAATCTTTATCTTTGTTTTCTGTGTTTGAACCTATGTTCTTGTTTGATACTTCTGTTTTGAATGTTTTAAGCATGATTCTAGGCTAAAACTTTAATACTGCCTAGGTTTGTGATGATTGCTTAGTAAAGTTCTGATTTTTATCGGTTTTTGGATTCAATGTTTGGATTAATGATTATGTAAAGATCTTGGATTGATTATTATGATGAATATGCATGTTTAGATCTGTTTTGCAATTGATTATAAGTTCCGTATGTTATTTGGGGATGTCTTCCAGTTTGAATAGCGTATCTAGATCATAGACTCTGTGTTTGTGGTTGTTTGTATGGTTTGCTAGATGTAGTATTCCATAAGACCTGTAGTTGAGAGTTCAATAGATCTGAGTGTTCATCGTATCTCGATACCCAAAAGCTGAGAGATAATCGATTAGTCTTCGTATTAGGATTCCGAATGTGAATTGTCTGAGAGGAGGTTCCTTAGGTTCTTAGTAATTGTTGCTAGTCCAAGTCGTAGCTTGTTGATATGAGATTACCCCGTGCATCTTTGTTGTATTGTGGACATTGAGACCGAGAGGTGATTTGTCTTTTGGGTACATTGTCATTGTTAGAGAGTGTCACACACTCAAAATCCACATACGGGGTTTACAGTGAGGCGCATGACAAACCAGGACTAAGTCATTAGTTACACAGAACAACTCTATATGAGTTCAATAAAACCATTAAATAGTCAGAGTAAATACGTAATGCGAAAGCGAAAAGGTTTAACAAAATCCACGCGCAAAACAAGGCGCCCAAACCATGCAGTTTAAATAAATTAAGTAAGTAAATAAAATAAGTTCATTGTTTGAAAATGATGGGACTCCATGCATGTCCTATGCTCGTGCTCAGCTCAATACCTTAGCGACCTTATAAAAACATGCTAAAAAGTGTCAACACAATGGTTGGTGAGTTCAGTAAGATGTAAGTAAATAATAGTTTGATGTTTTCCAGATAGTGTAAATAATGTATACCGATAGATAGCTAGTCTATGTCATGCTACTACAAGTGTTCGAAACTGAAGCTGACTGTTTGTGTTTGTTTGCCTTCTGCCATGTCTACCGAACAATGGAAAATGTCTAGGTCAATATTACACCTGTTCGACATCCAGTCGAGTTAGCGTGACTAACGCGGGTGGGGCTTGTCAAAACCCAGTAGTACTACTTAAATTACCTCACTATGTTCCAATACTAACGGTTCAAGAATGTAAGGACTTATGTGGTATGTTTGCACTTTAGTAAGCAAGCGATAATACAATAATACAAAATCCAAATTGTTTGCGAGCATGATTTCTCCCCCAAAAAGGAAAGTAAATAAAAGAGCGGGGTAGTGAAACTCACCTTAGTACGTGTAGAAAAAAGCTAAGTAAAAACAGTTGGACCTCTAACTGCCACCTAAAACCATAGGTCTATAAGTGTGTGTTCGTGTAGGTTGACATGAACCCTTAGTATCCAAACAATATCATTATTTAAGTGTTTAGAAAAGATTTACAAGTTTGACTCAAGTTTGACCCGACGACTCGTTAGTGATTTAATGTTTGATTTGAATACTAAAACATAGTACACAAGTAATCCAAGTTTCATGCTACACAACTCATAACTATCTTAGCATGGCAAGTTATGTCTACACAATGCACGATCATACTTCAACTAAAGTTTCCAAGTATAGTAAGTTATGAATATCATGAGTATTTTGAGATATCTAACACGTTACAACATGTTATTATATCCTAACTAACATGTATCTATCATTAAACCATATCATACATGTCTAAATAGCAAGCTATGAACACTTTTGACAATTAAAGTTTCCTCTTTTATAAAGTTTGCAAAACCGAGCTAGGTATTAAAAAGTTTTGCAAGATAGAATTCACAAAAAGTTTACTTTATAAGCAAGTTATGATTTCTAGCTTTGTTCATGTGATTCAACGCACCAAATCAATTGCATACAACCTAACTAGCATGATTATAACCATAATAAGCATCAAACACATCTAGCATGCAATCCTACAACATCACATAATCAAAAGGTTCCTTCTTTTAACAAGTTATGAACCATATGAAACTAGGTTTTACCAAATAACAACGTTTTCATCAAATAAATGTAAAACAACGTTAAAGTCAACAACTTTATTGTAAAAATTCATGTTTGGATGAACTAGGGTTTCAATCAAAATTCTTGGAATAAAAAAGTAACGAAATCGGACGAAACAACTTACGTAGTAGTGTTAGGAATGCCTAGGGGAGTCCGATTACGCGTTCAATTGCCAGATTGAAGATCAAATAGAGGGTGTTTGGCTTGCTTCTTGGTTTCGGCAATGGAAGGGAAGGGGAGAGGGGTCGCGACTGCAATAATGGGCAAGGGGTGTTAGGATTTTTTTTAATAAAATTATACATATAAATGCATGCATGGGTTTTAAAATGGGTTATGGGTAAATCATGGGTTATCTAGAGATCCATGGGTTATTTTAAAATAAGTTTCATTAATGACAATTAAAACCCTCCACTATTATTTTTATAAAAACTCCATCTCTACAAAAATAACTACTACAATTAATTTCTGATAAATCTACGCGATTTCACGAAGCTTCACATAATTCATAGAAAAGTCATCTAACCCATACATTCTCATAATTTATATTAAAATAATTGTTCGCAATCATTTTTATTAGTTCACCAACGTTCCGGGTTAGACTCGTGTACGGTAGAAGTCTATGCATTGCAGGTAGGATTCCAACGTAGGTGGTATTCTTCCCATTCCTAATATTCCCGAGTTCCTGTGTCTGATAGTTAGAATGATTACTATGAGCACAAATTCAGAATATGAGAGTAACCATCGACTGCCAAATCATGGTGATCAAATGCAATTTGGTGGTCCACATTACTTCTCGGATTCTAAACCCTTCCCATCATATTCACACTAGTTTTCTACATTTCACACACACCGGATGCATATTGTCACACCCCGGATTTAACCCACCCGGGCGTGCGACCAACGATTGGTACCTGCTTCTTATTTTATCTCATCAGAGATTTATAAACACAACGAAATATTTTATAAATCAAGATCTTTTCAAAAAATGGGGAATCTCCCTTTTCATTTCATTATAACAGGGATAAACCCTGATAGTATACATAAACGTTTATTTTACAAAACTAAGGTTTTACATGAGCCATTTCTTTCAACTGATGTCTAGGGTGGACGTTCCCTTTTTCGTGACGTCTTTCATTTCTTGTAATCGTATGACTAAATCAATATCAAATCATCCTTGGTTACCTGTAAAAATGTTTGAAAATATTTTATCAGTATAAACTGGTGAATACAAGTATATTAGAATCATAATCTGACAAGTGTGAATAAATAGAACAATTTACCCATAGTTTCCGGTCAATTTACACGGTCAACGGACTAACCACCAGCCACACCAGGGACCTTGTATATATGTTTATGTCTATCTGCCTTACACTTTAAGTGATGGGCTTTACAACAACCAAGGGTTCAACCCCTAGCCCTATTACAACGTCTTATCTGTAACATGTGTATATATACGTGACTCTATGGGCTGACTGCTATATAGTAAATCACCTTATGCAACCAATGGTTATATTAATTCATTCAAGTCAGAGTATAATCAAAACCATTTTTAGTTTTGATTAGGAGAACTAACACCTCCGACAAATCCTTATGTACCTTCCATCAGTTTTCATTCTTTTCTAACGGCCGCAAGCCGAAATCCAGATTATGGAGAAAATCCATGTTATAATCCTTATTATTATCAGGGACTACCTGAAGGAGAAGAAAGAGAAGATTCAAATAGGCCTTATGAGTATTATGAGCCTACGAATGTACAATATCCTCAAGAAAATGAGGAAAGCTTTGATAATGATCATATTATAGCCTTACAGGAACGAGTAGCAGAATTAGAAAAAGAAAATCATAGATTAGCATCTGTAGATGCCCATAATGGAGCGTTAAGACAAATGCTAGAAAATGCCCGTGATCAGGGTTATATGTAAATTTCCTTTCCGATCTTTGTAAAAATTATCCTGAATATTAATAAAATTCCTCTTGTGAATAGAATATAGAAACAAGGTCCTTATCATAATACGAGAGGCAAGAGCAAACAAATCCAAAATGAAAATTCTGAACAATTGCAACAAAAGGCAGAACTAAAGCAAATGGTTACAGAAGGAATAGAAGAAGCTCTTCCTAAAATTCTGAAAGCTATGAAAGAAGATAAAATGAAAAATAAAGTAGCTGAATCTAAGAATAATCGTGAAGAAAACTATAGTTCAAACAGAGATAACTCTAATTCTCATTCTAAAGAAGTTAGTATGAAAAGAAAGAGAAGGAAGGGATGCACGTTTCATGCATTCCAAGGATGTAAGCCCTTGGAGTATGCTGGAAATGAAGGAGCAGTGGTAGCCCTGAGATGGCTGGAGAAAACTAAGTCTGTGATTTCCATCAGCAAATGTGCTGATGAGGATATGGTACTTTATTCATCAAACTTATTCAAAGATGAAGCATTGGAGTAGTGGAATTCCATCGTTCAGGAAATGGGCCGACACAAGTCCTATGCCATGGAATGGGAAGAATTCAAGGAGATGGTAATTCAAAGATTTTGTCACATTAATGAACGAGAGAGAATAGAAACCAAATTACTAAATCTCCGTATGGAAGGAACTAAACATCAGGAGTATGTCTCCAAGATGTTTGAGTATGCTCGTTTGGTTCCACATCTATCTACCCCCGAACCCAATCTAATTAAAAGATATATTTGGGATCTGGCTGAAGAAATCAGAGATATGGTCAAGGCTACTATGCCTCAGCCCATTGCATCTGCCGTACAGATAGGAGGAATTCTAACTGACGGTATGATAAGAAAACAAGAAGAGGGAAATGCAAGGGAAGTGGCCAAGAGGGCTACGGAAAATCAGAAAAATAATTCACCTTGGAAAAGAAAAAGCCAGTCTGCCAAAGGAGGATTTAATTTTTTTATCCCAGAATGCAAAATTTGCAAGAATAGGCATACGGGAGAATGCTTTTTCAAGAAAATTTATTGTCACTTTTGCAAGCAGACCGGAGATGTATTTGAGAACTGCCCAAGAAAGAGAAATATCTTCTTTTTCAATTATGGAGAGACTGGCCATTTTAAATCAACCTGCCCAAAGCTTAATCAAGCAGGATCTAGTGGGGCAAAGGCCAATGAAGGAAACAAGAAAAATTTACGAGCTTTCGTACTTAATACTCGTGATGCTGCAGCTATTCCAGATGCAGTCACTGGTACATTCCTCATTGACAATAATTATGTAAGAGTATTATTTGACTCTGGTGCAAATTTATGTTTTATAGATTATAAATTTTGTAATCTATTAAACAAGCCTTTAGTTCCATTAGATAAGATTTATGAAGTAGAGACGGCCAAAGGAAATTTAATTAAAATTTCTGAATTCCTAGATAATTGTACTATCACAATGTTAGGACACATCTTACCTGTATGATTAATGCCTATGACATTAGCAGGATTTGATGTTGTCTTAGGAATGGATTGGTTAGCCAGTAACCAAGCCCATATCCTTTGTGATAAAAAGGCCATAGAAATCCAAATTCCTTCTAGAAAACCTTTAACAATCTATGGCGACAAACAAAATCTACCTCTGGGAATCATCTCAAGGCAGAAAGCAACGAAATGCCTTCAGAAGGGATGCATTGCATACTTGGATCAGATTTCTACCAGTACAAAAGAAAGGAAGATCGAAGATGTATCGGTAGTAGCTGATTATGCAGATGTATTTCCAGATGAATTACCTAGTATACCACCCGAAAGAGAAGTAGATTTTAAAATCAATCTTGTACCAGGAACGACTCCTATTGCCAAAGCTCCTTATCGTTTAGCCTCAACTGAAATGAAGGAATTGAAGAATCAATTAGATGAATTACTAGAGAAAGGGTTCATTCGCCCAAGTTCATCTCCTTGGGGAGCTCCAATTATTTTATTAAAAATAAAGACTAAACAATGCGGATGTGCATTGATTACCGGGAGCTAAACAAAGTAACTATTAAGAATCGTTATCCTCTTCCTAGAATCGATGATCTGTTTGATCAATTACAAGGCGCTTGCCATTTTTCAAAAATAGATCTTCGATCCGGATATCACCAACTGAAAGTTCAAAGAGAAGATATTTCTAAAACTGCTTTCCGAACCAGATATGGACATTATGAGTTCACGGTTATGACGTTCGGACTTACTAATGCTCCTGCCGCATTTATGGATATGATGAATCGTATCTGTAAACCCTATCTAGATAAATTTGTAATTGTCTTCATTGACGATATACTTATTTATTCTAGAAATGCGGAAGATCATGGAAATCATCTCAGAATAATATTTGAACTTCTGAGAAAAGAGAAATTGTATGCTAAATTCTCTAAATGTGAATTTTGTCTTAAAGAAGTACAATTTCGAGGTCATATAGTGAATGCAGAAGGTATTTAAGTAGACCCATCCAAAATTGAAGCCATATCAAAATGGGAAATTCCTAAATCTTCAACGGACGTCCGTAGTTTCTTGGGTCTTGCATGACACTACAGAGGATTTATTCAGAATTTCTCAAGGATTGCAGTTCCTCTGGCTACTTTAACTCGTAAGAATGTAAAGTATGAATGGGAAACGAAGCAAGAAGAAGCTTTCCAAACCCTGAAAGAAAAACTGACTCATGCACCTATACTGGCTTTGCCAGAGGGTAATGAAGACTTTGTTGTCTATTGTGATGCTTCTCACAACGGTCTAGGTTGTGTATTAGTGCAAAGGAACAAGGTTATTGCCTATGTATCTCGTCAGTTAAAAACTCACGAAAAGAACTATACAACTCATGATCTAGAGTTAGGTGCCATAATTTTTGCCTTGAAATTATGGAGATACTATCTCTATAGAGTTAGATTTACAGTTTATACTGACCATAAGAGTTTGAAATATATCTTTGGTTTAAAAGAACTGAACATGAGACAAAGAAGATGGTTAGAGATCTTAAGTGACTATGATTTTGAAATCTGTTACCACGAAAGTAAGGCAAATGTTGCTGCAGATGCTTTAAGTAGAAAAGAGCGAGAGAAACCTAAACGGGTTCGTGCTCTTAAACTTGAACTTCGTGTAGATCTCATATCTCAAATAAAATATGCTCAACATTCTGTTCAAACAGATAAAGACTTAGAACAAGAAGGAATGGAGCGCATGATTAAACAATTAACTAAAGGAGATGATGAAATACTCCGTATGAATACACGAATCTGGGTTCCTATCACCAGAAATCTTCGGGAAAGAATACTCGAAGAAGCACATAAATCAAAATATATGATGCACCCAGGAAGTGACAAGAAGTATAAAAATCTGAAGGACAATCACTGGTGGATTGACATGAAGAAAGATATTGCAATATATGTTGCAAAATGTCTTACTTGCGCTCAAGTAAAGACAGAACATCAGAAACCTTCTGGTTTATTACAACAATTAGAAATGCCAGTATGGAAGTGGGAAATGATAAACATGGATTTTATTACCAAACTTCCTCGAACTAGTCGAGGAAATGAAACGATCTGGGTTATCATTGACAGATTAACTAAATCTGCTCATTTTCTCCCAATGAAAGAAACCTTCAGTATGG
Organism: Smallanthus sonchifolius; assembly: GCA_023525975.1. NCBI lineage: Eukaryota > Viridiplantae > Streptophyta > Magnoliopsida > Asterales > Asteraceae > Smallanthus > Smallanthus sonchifolius. The sequence continues at coordinate 51,813,146 of CM042033.1, read as the reverse complement.
ATAGATTGGCTCGTCTATATGTAAATGAGATTGTATCTTTATATGGAGTGCCATTATCCATAGTGTCAGATAGAGATAGTCGTTTTACATCTCGATTCTGGCAAAGTTTCGAGGAAGCTATGGGAACTCGTCTGAACTTGAGCACTGCCTATCATCCACAGACAGATGGGCAAAGTGAAAGAACAATTCAAACCTTAGAAGATATGCTCCGAGCCTGTATGATAGACTTAGGTGGTAGTTGGGATGATTATCTACCCCTAATGGAAATTTCATACAACAATAGTTATCACACAAGCATTCAGGCAACACCTTTTGAAGCCTTATATGGTAGAAAATGCCAAACGCCTGTATGCTCGGCTGAGATAGGAGAAAACCAATTGTCAGGACCTGAACTTGTTCAGGAAACCACTGACAAGGTAGCTCAAATACAAGAATGATTGAAAGCCGCAAGAGATAGACAAAAGAGCTACATTGGTAAAAGAAGAAAGCCACTAGAATTTGACATTGGAGACAAGGTGTTATTAAAAGTATCACCTTAGAAATGAGTAGTTCGATTCAGAAAGAAGGGTAAACTAAGTCCTTGATTTGTTGGACCCTTCAAAATTATTAAACGAATTGGACCAGTGGCTTATCAGTTGGAATTACCAGAAGAGATGAGTGGATTACATGACGTATTCCATATATCTAACCTTTGCAAATGTCTAACTAATGAATTTTGATAATGCCTCTTCAAGACATAGAGGTAAATGAAAAACTCAGATTTGTAGAATAACCGCTACAAATAGAAGATCGTCAGACTAAAAAGTTGAAGAAGAAAAGATTAAAACTAGTCAAAGTCAAGTGGAATTCTAGACGTGGTCCTGAATATACTTGGGAACTAGAATCAGAAATGAAGAAGAAGTATCCACACATGTTCCAGTAAATCTCAAGGACGAGATTATTCAAAAGGTGGGGAGAATGTAACATTCGTAAAATTTTGTGCCAAATATTATAAAAATAAAATTTAAGGGAGTAGAAGTATAAATATATAAAAGAACAAGGACAAAAAGTGAAAAATATGAAAAATTGAACGGTAACGGACCATCACAGCCCGTAACGGTCCGTTACGGGTTAGCCACGCGTAGAATGAGGGTGCGCCACGTGTCCGGTGACTAATGGTCTGAATCTGACGCGTGTAAATGACGAACCGTCACGGTCCGTCACGCAGCAAAACACCCGGACGCTGACGCGTGTCCTATGACTCGCCAACCCTAGCTTGGTAACGGACCGTCACCCAAGATAACGGTCCGTTACTATCCCAGCAGTGACGGACTGTCACCATCCATAACGGTTCGTCACAACCTAAATTTTACCCTATAAATTGAAAGCTCGATGTCACACCCTCAAAATCCACCTGCGGGGTTTTACCGCGAGGTGCGTGACACACCAGGATATCAGTCATTAGTTACACGGAACGACTCTATATTAATTTAAATAAAACACTAATGCTGCTCATAGTCACGAGACAACAAAAGTTTAAGTTTGAAAACATTGCGGAAGCGTAAATAAAATCCAATTGCAAGAATAGTCAAATGCGCAAAACACCGCGCCCAAACCAAAGTAAATAATTGAAATAAATAAGTTTGAAATTGTTTGCGAAAACCATGCTCCATGCATCCTAAACTTGTGCGTACGTTAGCGACCTGAGAAAGACATGCTTAAAGTGCCAACACAATGGTTGGTGAGTTCATAAAGATGTAAGTAAATAAAAAGTTCGATGTTTGCTAGATAATGTAATTAATGTATACCGATAGATAGCTAGTCTATGTCATGCTACTACAAGTGTTCGAAACCGAAGCTGACTGTTTGTGTTTATTTGCCTTCCACCATGTCTACCGAACAATGGCAAATGTCTAGGCTAATTTTACACCCGTTCGACCTCCAGTCAAGTTAGCGCGACTAACTCGGGTGGAGCTTGTCAAAACCCAGTAGTGCTACTCAAAATCATCTCGCTATGTTTCAATACTAACGGTTCGAGAATGTAAGGACTTGTTGGTATGTTTGCACTTTAGTAAGCAAGCGATAATACAATAATACAAAACCCAAAATGTTTGCGTGCATGATTTCTCCCCCAAAAAGGAAAGTAAGTAAAGATAGGGGCCATGAAATTCACCTGAGTGTGAATGCAAGTGAAAGCTAAGAGAAAACTGTAGAACCTCTAACTGCCACCTAAAACCATAGGTTTAGAAGTGTGTGTTCATGCAAGTTGATATGAACCTTTAGTATCCAAACAATACTATTGTTTAAGTGTTTAGAAAAGGTTTGCAAGTTTGACTCAAGTTTGACCCGACGGCTCGTTGGTGACACGTTGTATTAAATTATGTTTGTTCAGTATAAACTTCTATACTATACACAAATGATCATGTTGTAGCACTTAGCAACAAATCCTATTTGTTCTAACAAACAAGTACAGTTTCCATAAATAACAAGTTTCCAAGAATAGCAGGTTTCTATAAATAGCAAGTTTCTATAAATAACATGTTTCTATAAATAGCATGTGTGTTCGGGATTTGTGTTTCTTGGAAATTATCATTGTTAATATGCTTGTAAGATTACTATAACATGTTCTAGATCACCACATCACACAACACTTGCCTAGAACTTAACATGTATGACATAATTCCAAATAAAGTTTCCATCTTTAGTAACCTATGAGAGATATGCATGATTTCAAGTATCCAACACATTGCAACATGTTATTATGTCCTAACTAACATGTACCAATCATTAAACCATATCATGCATGTCTAAATAGCAAGTTATGAATACTTTTACAAATTAAAGTTTCCTTATTTAGCAAGTTTCTAAAACCGGGTTAGGTATTCAGAATCTGATTTCATAATTCATCTAAGCATGTATCAAGTAACACAAAAACCTCATTACATCATATATTTCAATGCTAGTATGCAAGGTTCAAAACCTAAAAAGTTTCCCTCTTTAGTAAGTTACGATCAATTCACGTGTTGTCTACAAAACTGTACTTTCACATGCTTCACGACTTCATATATAATTAATTAGAACCATTCTACATCATCTAACACGTATAATAACTCATATTTCAACAAGTTCTTCCAATTAAAGTTTCCTCTTTAGGAAAACCTATGCTTTCTAGCTTGTTTAACGGGATTCAAAGCATCAAACCAATACCATACAACTTATATAATAAGATTATAACCATAGCAATCATCATACACATCAAATATGCAATCTAGAAATCACAAAAGTTTCCTTTAAGGGAAAGTTACAATATTTACAACTAGGGTTTCAACAAAATCATCAAATACATGTAAAACAATGGTAAAGTCACAATTTTTTTTATAAAAACTCATGTTTGGATGAACTAGGGTTTGAATCAAAAATCTACAAATCTTAAAATCATGAAATTGAACGAAACGACTTACGCAGGAGTGTTAGAAACGTCGAGAGGAGTCCAAATACGTGTTTAATTTCAAGATTGAAGCTTGGAGAGGGGATGCTTTGGCTTGTTCTTGTTCTCGGTCGCAAGGAGGGAGTAGGGGAGGGGGTCGACGGCCACAAGAAGCAAATAGGGTTTAGGGTTTTTTTTTATAAAATCTTTTATATATTGTTTGAATGGGTTTTTAAAAGATAAGGATAATCCATGGGCTCAAATTAAATGGGTTTTACTAATTATTTAATAAATCCACTAGATAACTTAGTTTTTAATAATCATTTTTATAAAACCTTATTTATAAAAATAACACTAAAGCAGTAAAAGTCACAACGCGCATAAACGTACGCGATTTCACGAAAGTCACATAATTCACAGAAACATCACAAAACATAAAAATTCACATAATTTATAATTAAAATAATTGTTCGCAATTATTTTTATTAGTTCACCAACGTTACGGGTTCGACTCGTGTATGATCCGGTAATTCTACGTGTTTGTGCGAACTAACGCATCTAACTAATCCTAGTTGAATGTAATGCATGAGTGAACGTTCGAGATAACTGAGTTTGAATAAATAATTGTTTGAAATAACGATGTTTGTGTTAACGGAGTTAACCTGAAAATGCGTGATGTCACACTCGGGTTTGAACAATTCTCACACTCCCAACTCGATTTCCAGAGCTCTTTCCACTGATACCACTCTTCCAAAACTATTCCCACTCATACGTTTAAGTTTCAGAAGTCCGGTTCGCTTAAGAGAAAGCCGAGAAGCTAGGAAATGCTCATCTGGAGAAACCAAGCATGGTTCTTAAACAGCGAGGTTGCCCTCTAGGATACTCATTCTGAGAAGCTTATTAAGCCGAGACTCTGAAAAGGTGAATACTTGTATTTTTATAAAATGATTTCAAAACTAAAAATAGTTTTGATTATACTCTAAATTGAATGAATTTATACAACCATTCGTTGCATAAGGTGATTTACTATATAGCAGTCAGCCCATAGAGTCACGTATATATACACGTGTTACAGATGAGACACTGTAACAGGGCTAGGGGTTGAACCCTTGGTTGTTGTAAACCTATCGCCGTAAGCGTAAGGCAGACATATATAAAAATATATCCAAGGTCCCTGGTGTGGCTGGTGGTTAGTCCGTTGGCTGTTTAAATTGACCAGAAACTATGGGCAAATTGTTCTATTTATTCACACTTGTCAGATTATGATTCCAATATACTTGTAATCACCAGTTTATACTGATAAAATATTTTCAAACGTTTTACAGGTAACCAAGGATGATGTGAAATTGATATAGGCATATGATGACAAGTAAAATGATGTCATGAAAAAGGGAACGTCCACCCTAGACATCAGTTGAAAGAAATGGCTCATGTAAAACCTTGGTTTTGTAAATTAAACGTTTGTATACAATATCAGGGTTTATCCCTGTTATAATAAAATGAAACGGGAGATTCCCCGTCTTTTGAAAAGATCCCGAGTTACTAAATTATTCTGTTGTTTTTATAAATCTCTGATGAGATAAAATAAGAAACATGTACCAATCTTCTGTCACGCGCCCGAGGTGTTCTAAACCCGGGGTGTGACACCATGAGCTCCCATAACCGAAACTCTACATTTAGTTGTGCCCCTAACCTAATGTTCTTAACGCTAAACATTGTATAGTTGATGAAAATTATGCACCCGCTTTGATTTCCAATCAAGGTTAGACCGACTAACCACGGGTGGGGGTGTCAACCCAAATAGATCTATTGACATCATCCACGTTTGTATCATAACTAACGGTTACAGAATAAGAGGTGACTTTGAGCGTTCAACAAGTTTACTCATGTAACAATGTAGGTACTTGCGTCCAGTTTCAAGTTTAGCAAGTTTTCTCCCTCGTATGTTTAAAAATCAATTTAAAACAAGTAAAAATGGGGCCGTGAAACTCTCCTGATGTGTCAAGTGGTGAATAGCTGTCAAACTGTGTGGAATTCCGTCTACTAACCAGACCTACTTGTGTCCTAGAATATTTAAGACACTATGAGGTCTATATAGTTGTTAAGTTGCACATTCTCCCCAAGTTAGAAGAATTTCGTCCCGAAATTCAGTTGATGTCATATGTTGTTGATGTCTCGTTAACTAAGTGGGGATATTTAAGTCTCATTTGGTCTTCGCATTCCCAAGTGAATTATGGTCCTCGTTTAGAGTTCCACCTGACCTTCGCTATGGGGATGCGACTCTGTTTCAGTTTCTTAACTTCACGATCCATGATTTCTAATGGTTGTTCCACGAAGTGGAGTTTTTCGTCGATTTGAATCTCCTGAAGTGGTATAACAAGGGTTTCATCTGACAAGCACTTCTTTAGATTCGACACATGGAATGTGTTATGTACACCACTGAGTTCTTGTAGTAGTATAAGTTTGTAAGACACCGGGCCTATTCTTGCTAAGATTTCAAAAGGTCCGATGTATCAGGGATTTAGCTTACCTCATTTCCCAAATCTAACGACTCCTTTCTAAGGCCAGACTTTTAACAGTACGTTGTCTCCAACTTGGAATTCTAAAGGTTTTCGTCGTACGTCAGCATAACTCTTTTGACGGTCTCTGGCCGCTATGATTCTTTCTCTGATCTTGAAGATCTTATCAATTGTTTCTTAAATGATTTCAGGGCCAGTGAGTTGGCTGTCACCAACCTCTTCCTAGTATAATGGTGATCGACACTTTCGACCACACAGTGCTTCAAATGTTGCGGCATTGATGCTGGTGTGATAGTTATTGTTAAAAGAAAACTCAGCTAGGGGTAGGTGAGTATCCCAATTCTTTCCGAAGTCTATGGCACATGCCCTGAGCACGTCTTCAAGAGTTTGGATGGTTCTTTCACTTTGGCCATCTGTTTGTGGATGATAGGCGGTGCTCATGTCTAAGCATGTACCCAACGCTTTCTGTAAAGATTGTCAAAACCTTGAAGTGAAACGACTATCTCTATATGAGATGATAGAGATTGGAACTCCGTGTCTCGAGACAACTTCCTTTAAATAGATTTTTGTCAATCTTTCCATCTTATCCTTTTCTTTGATTGGCAGGAAGTGTGCAGATTTTGTTAATCGGTCAAAAATTACCCAAATAGTATCATAACCACTTGATGTTTTGGGTAGTTTCATGATGAAATCCATAGAGATTTGTTCCCATTTTCGTTGTCGTATCTAAGGTTGTTGCAGGAGTCCTGATGGCTTTTGGTACTGTGCTTTAACTTTGGAACAAGTTAAGCATTTACTTACGTAGGTGGCAATGTCTGCCTTCATGTTGGGCCACCAGTAAAACTCCTTGAGATCCTTATACATCTTGTTAGATCCTGGGTGGATTGAGTACCTAGATTTGTGTGCTTCTTCTAACAATAAATCCCGTAGACTCCCAAAATGTGGTACCCAAATTCGATTCAAGAAATAACGGGCTTCATCGGATTTGTTCTCTAACTGTTGGTCCATACCTCGTAGGGATTCTTCTTTCAGGTTTTCTTCCTTGAGTGCTCTTTGTTGGGCATTTCGTAGTTGAGCGCTAAGGCTCGTATGAATCATAATTCCCAATGCTTGTACTCGTAAAGTCTAAGTTCTTTCTTTCCTGCTTAAAGCATCGGCTACGACATTTGCTTTACCAGGGTGGTAACGAATGTCGCAATCATAGTCATTAAGTAACTCTACCCATCTTCGTTGTCTCATGTTTAATTCCTTCTGATCGAAGATGTGCTGGAGACTCTTATGGTAGGTAAAAATGGTGCATTTTGTACCATAGAGATAAAGTCTCAAGATTTTAAGAGCAAAAACGACTGCTCCTAATTTCAGATTATGGGTAGTGTAGTTCTTCTCATGTATCTTGAGTTGTCGGGAGGCATAGGCAATGACTTTCTCCTTTTGCATCAAGACACAACCAAGTCAGGTTTGATGCATCACAGTAAACTATAAAGTCATCTGTTCCTTCGAGAAGAGATAGGATAGGTGCACAACACAGTTTCTGCTTTAGTAACTAAAATGCCGTTTCTTGTTTATCACACCAGTCGAACTTGTTTTCTTTTTGAGTCAAGGTTGTCAAGGGCTAGGCTATTTTGGAAAAGTTCTCGATAAAGCATCTATAATAGCCAGTTAGACGTGAAAACTATTGCACCCGGTTGGAGTTCTTGGTGCTTCCCAATTCTTGATGGCTTCGATCTTAGATGGGTCCACATGTATGCCCTTGTCATTGATCACGTGACCGAGGAAATGTACTTCTTGAATCCAAAATTCGCATTTCGAGAACTTGGTATACAGTTTCTCGTTTCTAAGCTGTTCTAAGACAAGCTTCAAATGATGTTCATGTTCCTCTTTGCTTCGTGAGTATATTAAAATGTCTTCGATAAATACAATCATGAGTTTATCCAAATAAGGCTTGCAGACCCTATTCATGAGGTCCATGAATACTGTTGGTGCGTTGGTCAAGCCAAAAGGCTTGACTAGGAACTCGTAATGGCCATAACGAGCCCTAAAAGCAGTCTTAGGAATGTCTTCCTCTTGGATTCTCAGTTGGTGGTATCCTGAACGTAAGTCAATCTTTAAATAGAAGCTAGAACCTTGTAATTGATCGAACAAGTCATCTATTCTTGGAAGTGGATACCGATTCTTTACAGTTAATTTGTTTAATTCCCGGTAATCGATACACATCCTAAAAGTTCCATCTTTCTTCTTCACGAACAAAACCGGAGCTCCCCATGGAGAGAAACTCGGTCTAATAAATCCTTTATATAATAATTCTTGCATGTGATTAGATAGTTCTTGCATCTCAGACGGTGCAAGCCGGTATGATGATCGTGCGATCGGTGCTGCTCCGGGTACCAGATCGATACGAAACTGAACTTGTCTTGGTGGCTGAAGTCCAGGCAAGTCTTCGGGAAAGACTTCCGGGTAGTCTCGTACAATCGGTATGTCCGTGAGTTGTTTCTCCTTCCGCATCTTTTCTGCTACATGTGCTAAGATAACATGATAACCCTTTCTTAAGTACTTTCGGGCCTTCGTGCATGTAATAATTCTCAAGGTGGCTTCGCTCTTTTCTCCCTGAATTGTTAGGGTTTCACCGTCCGAGAGTGGAATGTGAACTATCTTCTTGTCACAGAAAATTTCTGCATAGTTGGATAACCAATCCATGCCGATGAAAATATCGAAGCTTCCAAGTCTTACAGGTAGTCTATGCTAAACATATGATTCTCCAGGTTTAAAGAGCATCCTTTGATTATTTCTCCCATCTCGATCAATTTTTCGTCAGCCAATTCTATCATATAAGACTTGTCTAGTGCAGTGGGTGCTATACCAAGTAAAGGGCTAACGTCGATAGAGACAAAACTTCTATCAGCACCCGTATCAAACAATATGGAAGCATAGTAATGATTAACAAAGAACGTACCCGTGACAATGTTGGGATCTTGACGGGCGTCCCCAGCTCTAATCACAAAGGCTCTCCTATGGGCTTGGTTATTACCCTGGTTCCTTAGATTTGGGCAGTCCTTCTTAAAGTGCCCAGTAACACCACATTCAAAACAAGCTCGATTTGCCCCGATGTTGACTGCTGGTTTAGGGGCTTTAAAGTACTTTGCTGTGTAGCTGGGCCTTTTGCATTTGGCGCATGCAAAACTTTCACAGGTGCCTAGGTGATGGAGGCCCCATTTGTTGCACTTTGATTGCTTCCATGCATACTGTTTCTTCTCAGTTGGTGCTGCAACATAAGCCCTTACAGTCTCGGCTTCTTGGGAGTCTGATGTCCAGGTCTCATTCCTTCCCATTTCCTCTTACCACCAAAGTTCTTCTTAACATAAACTGAACTCTTCTTGACCAGTAGTCTAGAACGAACAACTTGGTCAGTAAAATTGTGGCAGTCTTATGGCACTCTCAATGGTAGTTGGCTTAGATGAAGTCACCATACTCTGAATCTATGGTGCAAGACCCCAAATATACCTTTCATACCTTTTGATCTATGGGGTAACCATGTGTGGAACAAGTTGGGCTACTTCGTGAAATTGAGTGGTGTAGGTTTCGACTTCAGCTCCAACCATGGTCAGATTCCAGAATTCATTCTTCAGTTTCCGAACCTCATTTCGTGGACAGTATTCTTCCTTTACCAAATGCTTGAAGTCATCTCATGACATCTGGTAAGCAACATCCATGCCCAACGTCTGAACTTGGGCGTTCCACCAAGTAAGCGCTTAGTCTTGGAAGGTGCAAGTAGCATACTTGACCTTGCAGTCATTGGTACAATTGCTTATGTTGATAACTGACTCCATCTTCTCAATCCAATGTATGAGACGAATTGCTCATTCAGATCCATTGAAATGGCGAGGTTTGCAATTCATAAAGTCCTTATAGGTGCAACCTATTTGAGCGTTGTTGTTTCCTGCATAAGGTTATCAAGTTAGGTAGTAATCATAAACAGTGACCTCTAGGTATTGTACTATTTATATTACCCAAGGTAGCTCCAGATCCATCTCCATTTCCGTTAGTACCACTACCGATGTTGGTATTCCTAGTTCCGCCGTCTCCTCCACCGGCTCCACTGTTTCCGCTTCCCAGGTTTCCTGATCCGCTTCCGGATCCAGTGTTCTAGTTTGCTTCGCTTTGTGCTAGTGCGACGGCTACTTCCTGAGCCACTAGCTGTGATATCTCAGCAGCCGTCATGGGTTGCGTCGTCTCAGTGTTTTCAGTATTTTGCCGGGTGTTACGTTGAGGTCTTCCTTTGGGCGCCATGTTTTTCTTTCTAGTATACATGACAAGAAAAGAAAATAAGACAATATGCATACAATAATTGTCATCACATGAACAGGAAATGTAAACAACCACAACAATCACAAATACAAGAAACATGCATAATACATTGATGGATTTAAACTTGTTACATAGTTGTAGATAATACAAAATGGAAATGGGTACAAAGCCTCATCAATACAACTTCTAAATCCTAAACTAGGTGAGCACAACCCTCTCACATAGGTCCGCTAGATAAGCGTGAGAATAAACCTACATAGGCAGCAGTGGTAGCCGAAATGGCACAAATGGTGGTGAGAGCTCTCGTCTTCTGCAACTCTCCACATAGGGCTGCTGCCTCATGCTCTGCCACCGTCAGGCGGTGTGTAACCGAAGCTAGGCTCTCCTCCAGGTCGGAGATCCACTGGTTGGCATCGATCGTCCAATCCTCGACGACAGTAACCACCGCAATGTTGCCCTCGACATAGTCAAGACGAGTGCTCACATTTAGCACGGCCCTAGCCTCATGATATTGTACCAGGTCCAGTTGTGCCATCAGTGCAGCTAGCTCTTCCAGGCTCTCCGCCTGTGTCTGTAGATGCTCAATCTCCTCCATGGTCTGGCCGGTGATAGGCAGAGGAGTGGGAGTGCGGGAGGACTCTCCCACCTCGTATGTGGAGTGGGGGCTACCCATCCCCACATCCTGCAGGAGGATGTGAGTTTCCTCGATGCAGGGGCTGCCGGGGTTGGGGAGGTAGATCTAGCCCTTTTGGGCTCTGGCTCTGGGGTGGTAGGTGTAGGAGAAGCTAGCCTCTTACGACGCAGAAGGACCCTTTTTCGTGGTGTGATGTGGATGCGAGTCCCCCCAAGTGAGTGCAGAAGTAGGACGGAGTGGTAGTAAATGGTCGTACAGTTCCAAAATGGCGGGAACATCCTCCGCAATGGGAGCTTTGGGCTCTGTCGGTTCCGCTGGGGCGTCTCTCTCAGTAGGCTCGGGAACCTCCTTAGGTTCCGTCTCTGGATCCTCTATCATGGCCTCATCCTCGGGGCCATGAGTTAGTAGGGGTTCTGGGGGTGCTAATGATGATGCTATTGAGGATATCGATGATGCTGAGTCAGATACATATATCCATCCATTATGAGACATCGCTGTGACATTTCAATGTTAGTATAAATCATATTAGTTGTGTAATGCAGTGTTCGTATCCTGTTTCTATGGCTATAGTGTAGGCTCACTAATGCAACCTAGTTCGCTATAACCACTTGCTATGATACCAATCTGTCACCCCCCGCCTAGGGCAGGAAGACAGGGTGTAACGGTTTCATGGTGTTCATAGCCTTTGATTACATTAAAGTACTTCTAAATACATTCTTAATCAAAGGGTTTAAGTTACTACAAGAAAAACACAAATTGTTTCCAAGAAATTACATGCCAAAAGTACCGTACTTAAAATCTAAAGTGTACGGTTTTTCATACAACAAGTTTGTCGGCTTTGACCTAGATATCCCTAGGTTATAACGGTAAAACTCCAAAAGTTTTTCTACGTGCATGCATGTCCATGTTCCCTGAAAAAACAAGTTTAAAAAGTCAACATAAAGTTGGTGAGTTCACAGGTTTAGATGAATAGTTTCCGTTGGACCACCAAATTTCAAGTTGTGTATTGTTCACCCGGACAATGTCTGTTTTACTATTATTAATTAAAACAATATATAAGTTTGTTATTATTACCATGTAATCGAAACTCGACGTTTAGTTGTGCCCCTAACCCAATGTTCTTAACGCTAAACATTGTATAGTTAATGAAAATTATGCACCCGCTTCGACCTCCAATCAAGGTTAGAGCGACTAACCACGGGTGGGGGTGTCAACCCAAATAGATCTATCCACACTATCCACGTTTGTATCATAACTAACGGTTATAGAATAAGAGGGGACTTTGAGCGTTAAACAAGTTTACTTATGTAACAATGTAGTTACTTGAGTCCAGTTTCAAGTTTAGCAAGTTTTCTCCCTCGTATATTTAAAAATCAATTTAAAACAAGTAAAAGTGGGGCCGCGAAACTCACTTGATATGTCAAGGGGTGAATAGCTGTCAAACTTTGGGGAATTCCGTCTACTAACCCGACCTACTTGTGTCCTAAAATATTTAAGACACTATGAGGTCTATATAGTTGTTATGGTGTGGGTTGGTCACATGACCAATATCCCGTAAGTCTTGACCCTTGCTTTGCAATGATCTACAAGGGTCCGACTCGAACGCCGTTGCTGATACAACTTGTTTGTCCAAAATAATAGATATATTTATTAAAATTCCTTTAGTAAAAATTATAATATAGACCTTTATTTGTCTAATTCTCGTTTCCGGGTTAAGTCGACTCTTATGACAAATAAATATATTATATGTATATTTATTAAAAATAAGATGTTAGTAAGACGTCATAAAATAATAATTATAGAATTTTATTGTTTAAACTTATTTTTATTTGTCTAAAAATATATACATATATATGCATGTATATATCTATTATTCTTTCTCAAAACAAATATATAAGTATATGTAGATGTATGTTTTTATAAAAGAAACCTATAAAATGTTATTATTATTTTAGTATGTTAAAATAATATTGGATGTCAAACCCTTTTATACTTATAATAAAAATCATAATTATTTACTAATGATATTAATAAATCAAAATAACTCGTGATCATGCCATAATAATATGTTAATGAAAATTAATATTGTTAATACTTTGTATAAATTAACCATTATAACAATAATAATGATTAGGGTTTATAACCTTTGGTTTTTAACTATCACCTTTTTACGTTAAACGCATTTTTTATACGTTACTCAAAATACGAGCGGCGAAAAACCGTGTTTTATAAATATCACCAACTAAGTTAAATACAATAATAATAGGATGAGTGTGCTCACGTAAATAGTTGAGAGAGAAGGTGATGGAGATGACGTGAGACCCGAAATCAACGTTTGATGACCCGTAACACCCGGTTATCACTCGAGATCACTAAAAAGCCTTGAATACTCGAGACCCGGAGTCCGCAAGTGGTGTTCAATATTGAACCGTGATCCCGCACAAAAGGTAGTGGTGTTTGGTCCTAACCCATAAGCCGGAAGAAGGGGGTGGTGGGGGTTTGAGGGCGGTCGTAGCCAAAGAGGGAGGAGGGGGCTGCTGTAGTCGAAGACCGAAGAGGGAGAGGGAAGGGGTGGTGGGTCGGGTATTGCTGAGAGAAAGAGCAGAGAGTGTGTGATGGTGTGGCTTGATTGTGGAATTGCATGGCTTTATATTGCCATTAACTTGGTTATTACACACAAGTTTATGTGTCCCTTTGGAGACCAACTTGTCTCCTAAAGACAATGTTGGTGATTTAGAAACAATTGGGAAGAAGGAGGGAGGGCCCCTTTGAGGGTGTTCTCGACCGAGAAAAGGGGAGAACGAAGGGGGGGGGGTAGGGTAGGGTGAGAGGTAGTGTTAGGTGTTACCCGCTAGTCCAAGTCCGGTATAATACACGCGTGTTGTCGGTTCTCAAATGTCGTTACGTGTCGGTAGGGTACGGGTCGGGTATAAAAAAAGTTATAAGTTTAATAGTTTGGACATAATACATGTTCGTGTAAAACATTAGGATTTGTTTCCATATAGTTGAGTACTCTCTAACATCCAAATAAAGAGAATGTTTTCGAGGGTTTTACTTTATTAAAGTCTATCACCAACGCGTACGAGTATAGCTGTGTCTCATAAATTTCTAAAATTTTCTTCATAAGTTGCATAGTGGGTGGACTCTGCTGTCACACCCCGGCCAGTGGCGGATAATACGTCGGGCTGACGCGGTTGTTCATAAGCACATGATCATCTATTAATAATGGCAATATTTATTTATCGAAGTTAAAACATCCGTTACAAGAGTAAATATAAAATAAAACGTTCAATACATAACATATCATAAATTAAATTATAACTAGGTCCATGTCCTATGTGATCAAGTAGTCCTCAAACAGGTGCACCTGAAACATTTGAGTAAATGTCAACTACAAGTAGTTGGTGAGAAACATAGGTTTTGACACCAAACAAAGTTGAGTATAGGTTTACAATTCAATATGTTCAAAGCATGTACAAAGCATATATGTGAAAAACACAAGGCTCCAAGTGTACAATCAAGCCATGTAATAGGAAAAATAGTTACGCAATCCAACTGATTACTTTAAAAAAAGGGTAAGATGATACCCTAAATTAAGGGGGTAAGATGATACCCAAAGGAGTAAGATGATACTCAAAAACCTGCCAAGGTTTTGTGTTAGATAACGAATCGGATTCCCGTAAAAATGATCATAAAATGTACTACCTTAGGCGTGCCACACAAGTTAATGAATGTACTGACATGAACACATGTAATGGTCACCAGATAGTTTAAGACATAAAGCATAAAGACCAAAGCATAAGAACAAAGGTATTAAATTGTGTATGAAATATAGTTAATGACATGTTTCACCCCAAAATGTAAAAAGAGGAAAAGGGGGTTATGAAATTCACTTGAGTTGGAGCTAGGAGTGATAAGGCTTGATGAGATGAATAGGTCTTGTGAGGGTTTCTCACAACAAACCTATATAGTTGATTTGTGTTCTAAGTTTAAAGTATGTTAAATAAAACAAATAAGTTCTAAGATCTTAGGGTTCATAGGGTTTGGGTTTTGAAGATGGACTTGCATATATATTTTGTAGGAAAAATGGGAGTTTTTGATTTGCGTTAATAAAGTTTGTTCATAAAATCAATTCGAATCAATAGTCATTCATTTATATAATTATTCTTAAAATAATCAATAAAGTTATGGAATAGAAATAATTTAAATAATACATTTATATAATTTGTAAATAAAGTGATTAATTAAAGTATTAGATAATCTCATTTGATTAAATTATAAAGAATTAATAAATAAATAAGTTTTAAATGAATTTAATTGAACTTTGTATAAGATAATTATTTACAATAATCGTTTAAGTATAAAAAGTGTTTTAAACAATTATGCTCACAAAAATAATTGTTTATAAGTTTAAAAGAAATTAATAATGTCTACACATTAATCAAAATTTGTGTAATAAGTATTATTAATATAAAGATCATAATTAAATTTGTCTAAACAATTCATTTATTTTATTTATTCAAGAATTTATAAAGTTTTGTAACAGATTTTTAATAAAATAAAATGGTTAGTTACACTAAAATATAATTTCTGTTTTTATAAAGTTTATAGGATATATTTATGAAATTTATAAAAATTAATTTGAAAATGTTAAGCATTAAATAGTGTATTAAAAGGATTTATAAAGAAAAAGGAAAATCAACCAAAAAGAAAATGGCCTAGCCGGATCGAACCTGCGCCATTCCGGGGTCACACATGCACACGCGCACTAACCATCAGACTGGGCATGCTGCCTTGTTCTGAACCAGTTCTTTTAATTTAAAAACTCAAGTCCCCAATTCATCTTCTTCCCCAATCCAATCCCGTAACCCTAACCACCGAATTGACTCGATTGAGCACACGATCGAAGCCCAATTCTTGGGGCTTCTGATCCTTGTACCAAAACGAAGCTGAGGACACTAGAATTACCTGAAATGACCAAGTAGGTAGGGGGAATAATACGATGAACAGGTTCGGGGTTTTCAGCTGTGAATCGGGGTCCAGGGGTGATTCAAGATGAAATTGCGAGTAGGTTGAGGTCGTATCGAGTTTTGTCCATGGTTGTGAACGTCTATTCATACTTAATTTGAATGGAAATGGATCGATCGCTTAAATGGGCATTCAAGTCACAAACGGTTACGAGTTATACCACGATTAGTTCATAAAAAGCCAATTACGAGTAGGGAATGGATCGATTAGGTGCCATGAACGTTTAGCCGGTTTTGTTTTCACGTGTAACTACCTCAAGAACGAGTTCGCTAAAACTTGTTCAAAAACCGGCACTACGGGTCTCGAACTCGCGATCAGGAGGGAAGGGGGGTTTCACCCGGATGTTGCAATTCGACCCCTGAAGTTTCAGTGTTTGGCAAGACATGTCCTTGGGCTTTTAAAGTGTTATTATTTTATGTGTAAAACTTGTGCCGACTCCTTACCACTTGAAGGTTGTCTCGGATTAACATAATCTTGTTGGAGGTCTCCTGAATGAGTTCGGGACCAGTGATTTGTGCTTCACCAATTTCAGTCCAACAGATAGGAGAGCGACACTTCCGACCATAAAGTGCTTCGAAGGGAGCCATGTCAATCGTGTGATAGCTGTTGTTATACGAGAACTAGACTAAGGGTAGATGTAAATCCCAATTTCCCTTGAAGTCAATGACACAGGCTCTAAGCATATCTTCGAGGGTTTGAATCATTCGTTCGGATTGACCATCAGTTTGCGGATGGTAAGCCGTACAAAGATTCAGCTGAGTACCCAAAGCTGATTGTAAATATTGCTAGGAACGAGAAATGAATCGTCCATCAAGATCAGAGATGATGTTGAGAGGTACACCGTGACGACTAACAATTTCATCAATATAGATCCGACCCAATTTCTCGATTCGGTAGTCTTCACGAATGGGTAGAAAGTGAGCAGATTTTGTCAAATGATCGATGATTACCCAAATACTATCATGACCATGAGATGTATGCAGGAGTTTGGTTATAAAGTCTATGGCAATACACTCCCATTTCCACAGGGGAACCTCGGGTTGTTCAATCAGACCAGATGGACGAAGGTGTTCGGCCCATATAGAGCAATGTCCTTTTTCATACCAGGCCACCAATATTGAGTACGAAAGTCCTTATACATTTTATCGGCACCAAGATGCATAGAATAACGAGTCTTGTGAGCCTCGTTCATGATAAAGGTACGAAGATTGTCACGGTCTGGAATCCAGATATAATCCAGGAAGTAAAGTAACCCATTGGGTTTGGTTTCCAGTTGGAGTTCTGCACCACATGCCATTTCATTGTACATGTTTCTTCAGTGACGGAAGATGTTGTGCCTCAAAGATGCGAGTTTGAATGTCATTCTGAATCTGAATGTTGTGGATCCTGATAGATTCTTTACTACTAAGAGCATCGGCTATGACGTTCGCCTTACCAGGATGGTAATTAATATCATAGTCGTAGTCGTTTAGGAGTTCAACCCAACGCCTTTGTCTCATATTGAGTTCTTCTGGTTGAAAATGTGTTGGAGACTCTTATGGTCGTTGTAAACCACACACTTGGTACCATATCAGTAGTGCCTCCAAATTTTGAGAGCGAATACGACCGCACCCAACTCAAAATCGTGCGTCGTATAATTCTTCTCATGGATTTTGAGTTGTCGGGACGCATAAGCAATCACTTTACTTCGTTGCATAAGAACACAACTAATGCCTAAGTGGGAAGTGTCACAGTAAACGATGAAGTCTTCGGTTCCATCAGGAAGAGTCAAGATAAGAGCCTCACACAACTTTTGTTTCAGGATTTGAAAGGCTTCCTCTTGTTTTGGTCCCCACTCGTAGGGCTTGCCTTTATGAGTTAAGGCTGTGAGTAGTACCGCGATCTTTGAAAGGTTTGTTATGAAACGACGATAATAGCCCATTAAGCTAAGAAACGAGAGGACTTCTGTAGGGGTCTTTGGAGCTTGCCAGTTCTTTACTGCTTCAATCTTAGCGGGATCCACATGAATACCCTTCTCGTTGACTATATGTCCCAAGAATTGGACTTCATTTAGCCAAATATCACATTTGGAGAACTTGGCAATAATCGCTCCTTCTTCAAGAGATCCAAAACCAAACAAAAGTGTTTTTCATGCTCCGCTTTTGTTTTGGAATAGATAAGGATGTCATCAATGAACACGATCACGAACTTGTCCAAGTACGGTTTACACACATGGTTCATAAGATCCATGAACACCGCGGGTGCATTGGTTAATCCGAAAGGCGTAAACATGAACTCGTAATGACCGTATCTTGTACGAAAAGCTGTCTTAGGGATATCGGATTCAAGGACTCGTAACTGGTGATAACCAGAACAAAGATCGATCTTTGAGAAATAAGTCGAGCCTTGAAGTTGATCAAATAAATCATCGATCCTCAGAAGTGGATAACGGTTCTTCACAGTAAGCTTGTTGAGTTCCCGGTAGTCGATGCACATCCGGAAAGAACCATACTTTTTCTTGACAAATAAGATGGGTGCTCCCCCAGGGGAAACACTAGGATGAATAAATCCTTTGTCGGAAAGTTCTCAGAGTTGGCTTGAAAGTTCTTGCATCTCTGATGGTGCAAGACGATAAGGTGACTTAGCCACGGGATTTGCTCCTAGCACTAGGTCAATACGGAATTCAACTTGACGTGTGGGAGGAAGGCCGGGTAAGTCTTCGGGAAATACTTATGGAAGTCTTTGAACACATGAATGTCTTGGATTCTTTTGTCCTTGTCTTTCCGCTCCACAATATGTGATAGGAAAGCTACGCACTTCTTTTGTAAGTACTTCTATGCGGTAGTGCAAGACATCAGCTTGAGTCTCTTTGACGACTTCTTACCATATACGTTCAAAATGTCGCCCAAGTCAAGAGGGATACAGATATACTTGTCAAAGCAGACGACTTCAGGATGATGCTTGGTCAGCCAGTCCATGCCTCCTATGATGTCGAAACCTACGAGAGCCATAGGAATAAGATTAATTGAGAAGTCATGGTCGTTAAGTTTAGGGTACAATCTCTAATAATGGTGTCACACGTAACATAGTATCCATCCACTACTAAAATATCGAAGGATCTGTCTAACTTAGCTCGAATCATAGCAAGTTTTGGTTCAAATTCAAGGGATACGAAACTCCTATCGGAACTAGTATCAAATAGGATAGAAGCATATTATTGATTAATTATATACGTATCAAATAGGTTTGCATTCCCCTGATTCACATTTCCTCGGTTCATGTTCCCCTGGTTCATGTTTCCCTGAACCATGTTGCCTTGGTTCATGTTGGCTTGATTCACAATGACCAACATAGAACAACGGTTCCTGAAATGATTAGGGTCACCGCACTCATAACAAGCACGACCCTGAGTGATTGTAGCAGGAACAAGAACAACATGTTGATAGGCTTGGTTAACTGGTGGAACACGGCAGGTGTTAGCCTAATGTCCATAACATCCACAAGTAGTGCACATACGACATGGTAAGTTAGCAGCATGATGGAACCTGCATGTGTTGCACAATGGTAGAGTTCCTACATATGGTTTATTGTTGGGGTTGAAGGCAGTAGGGGCTACTTGGGTTAGAGGAGCAACATGAGTGATAATGGAAAAGTTCCTGCCCTTCCTTTTCTTGCCATTGAAGGAAGACTCAATTTTGGTCTCCTTGGTGGGTTCAGCGGTGGATTTTTCAGGGGTCTTCTTAGCACCCTTTTTGGATAAAGTTCCTGTCTTAACATGATTGTCCGACAGGGTAGCAGCAAGATGGATGGCTTCCTCGAGAGTGGCTGGATTGCTACCCAAAACAGTATCCTGAATCTGCATGGGCAGACCATTGATGTACTTCTCAATGGTTCGGGAGAGAGGAGTGACCATATGAGGCACAAAGAGGCTAAGATCATGAAAACAGGTGGTGTAGGCAAGGCTTTCACCACTGTCTTGTTTGAGATCCCAGAACTTTGCTTCTAGCTTCTTGATCTCATTATGGGGACAAAACTCATCCGTCATGAGTGTCTTAACATCAACCCTAGGTAAAGCTAGTGCAACCTCAATCCCACGGTTGCGCTTTTTCCCGTTCCACCATGTGAGTGCCCAATTCTGGAAGACACTAGTAGTATAACGAACTTTTAGGTTCTCGGGGCAGTCGGCATTGATGAAGGTTCCCTCAATGCTTTTGAACCATTGGAGAAGTCTAGTGACTCCTTCATTCCCATAGTATTTGGTGGGATTGCAGGAATTGAAGTGTTTGAATGTGCAAGTGGGATTCCTTGGAGCTGCATTCTGGTGCAGCTGGTTGACCATGGTTGGTAGGATCGTAGCCATTTGCTGGATGATCCTGTTGGTGAGGTTGTTCCTACGTTCCTGACGGGGAGACATGCTACAAAAGGGATGAATAGACAGCTCATAACGTATGAATCATGTACAGGAGTTTGTAAATAAATCATAAGGTATTTAATAAAACATGGATGGTACCCATTCAGTTTACAAATGGATACATTGACTTATCAAAGTAATTTAAGTTCATCTAATGGTTGTGAAGTTGTGTTTTAGCCTATAAGTGGACACTCATCCCAAGAATTCCCAGGAAAGCATAACTGGTCCATCGGTTGATTTGGATTTATACGAAATGCTTTCCTAGACAGAATATCCCAGAAGACGGGCACCCACCCTTCCAGATTGCACAAGTTCCCATTCATTAGTTAGAACTCACACACCCTTGACAAGGGTTTCATTTGGATTAGACCCTTAGGTCTAAGAGTATGTTTCAGGTAATCCATGTAGTTGTTGTGTATGCAACTGTACCATGTAGACAAGAATGGATAGAGGTAGACAGGTATAGGTAAGTGGATTTCCTAGTAAAAGACACAAGTTAAAGTCATGTTTGGGACTCCTAGGTTATAATCCAGGTCATGTGTGTCTAATAACCTAATTACTTATAACCATGGTTCTGATACCAATCTGTCAAACCCCGGCCGGCGACGGATTATACACCGGGGCTGACGCGGTTGTTCATAAGCACATGATTATCTATTAATAATGGAAATATTTATTCATCGAAGTTAAAATATCCGTAACAAGAGTAAACAGAAAATAAAACATTTAATACATAACATATCATAAATTAAATTATAACTAGGTCCATGTCCTATGTGATCAACTAGTCCTCAAACAGGTGCCCATGAAACATGTGAGTAAATGTCAACTACAAGTAGTTGGTGAGAAACATAAGTTTTGACACCAAACAAAGTTGAGTATAAGTTTATAATTCAATATTTTCAAAGCATGTCCAAAGCATACATGTGAAAACACACAAGGCTCCAAGCATACAATCAAGCCATGTAATAGGAAAAATAGTTACACAATCTAACTGATTGCCTTAAAAAAGGGGTAAGATGATACCCTAAAAAAGGGGTAAGATGATACCCAAAGGAGTAAGATGATACTCAAAAACCTGCCAAGGATTTGTGTTAGATAACGAATCGGATTCCCGTATAAATGATCATAAAGGTACTACCTTAGGCTTGCCACACAATTTAATGAATGTACTGACATGAACACATGTACCGGTCACCAGGTAGTTTAAGCCATAAAGCATAAAGACCAAAGTATAAGAACAAAGGTATTGAATTGTGTATGAAATATAGTTAATGACATGTTTTACCCCAAAAAGTAAAAAGAGGAAAAAAGGGCTATGAAACTCACTTGAGTTGGAGCTAGGAGTGATAAGGCTTGATGAGATGAATAGGTCTTGTGAGGGTTTCTCACAACAAACCTACATTGTGTTCTAAGTTTAAAGTATGTTAAATAAAACAAATAAATTCTAATATCATAGGGTTCATAGGGTTTGAGTTTTGAAGATGGACTTACATATATATATTTTGTAGGAAAAATGGGAGTTTGTGATTTGCGTTAATAATGTTTTTTCATAAAATCAATTGGAATCAATAGTCATTCATTTATATAATTATTCCCAAAATAATCAATAAAGTTATGGAATGGAAATAATTTAAATAATACATTCATATAATTTGTAAATAAAGTGATTAATTAAACTATTAGATAATCTCATTTGATTAAATCATAAAGAATTAATAAATAAATAAGCTTTAAATGAATTTAATTGAACTTTGTATAAGATAATTATTTACAATAATCGTTTAAGTATAAAAAGTGTTTTAAACAATTATGCTCACAAAAATAATTTTTTATAAGTTTAAAAGAAATTAATAATGTCTACACATTAATCAAAATTTGTGTAATAAGTATTATTAATATAAAGATCATAATTAAATTTTCCTAAACAATTCATTTATTTTATTTATTCAAGAATTTATAAAGTTTTGTAATAGATTTTTAATAAAATAAAATGTTTAGTTACACTAAAATATTTTTTCTGTTTTTATAAAGTTTATAGGATATATTCATGAAATTTATAAAAATTAATTTGAAATTTTTAAGAATTAAATAGTGTATTAAAAGGATTTATAAAGAAAAAGGAAAATCAACCAAAAAGAAAATGGCCTAGTCGGCTCGAACCTGCGCCATTCCCGGGTCACACACGCACATGTGCACTAACCATCAGACTGGGCATGATGCCTTGTTCTGAACTGGTTCTTTTAATTTAAAAACTCAAGTCCCCAATTCATCTTCTTCCCCAATCCAATCCAATCCCGTAACCCAAACCACTAAATTGACTCGATTGAGCAGACCATCGAAGCCCGATTCATGGGGCTTCTGATCCTTGTACCAAAACGAAGCTGAGGACACTAGAATTACCTGAAATGACCAAGTAGGGAGGGGGAACAATGCGATGAACAAGTTCGGGTTTTTCAACCGCGAATCGGGGTGTAGGGGTGATTGAAGATGAAATTGCGAGTAGGATGAGGTCGTATCAAGTTTCGTCTATGGTTGTGAACATCCATTTATACTCAATTTGAATGGAAATGGATCGATCGCTTAAATGGGCATTTAAGTCACAAACGGTTACGAGTTATACCACGATTAGTTCATAAAAACCTAATTACGAGTAAAGAATGGATCGATTAGGTGCCATGAACGTTTAGCCGGTTTCCTTTTCACGTGTAACTACCTCAGGAACGAGTTTGCTAGAGGTGGTTCGAAAACCGGGCACTACAGGTCTCGAATTCGCGACAGAAGGGAAGGGGGTTTCACCCGGATGTTGCAATCGGACCCCTGAAATTTCAGGGTTTGGCAAGACAGGTCCTTGGGCTTTTAAAGTGTTATTATTTTATGTTTAAAACTTGTTTTAAATGGAATTAGAGTTTCAAGAATTACACAAACACCCCTGAATTTTTTATAAAATGTAAATTCATTAAAGTTTTGTAAATTTTTATAAAATCTAATAAGTCTTAATGTTATAATTAAATGCTATAAATAAAAATAAAATTTGTATAAATAGAATTTATTCCATTTCTATTAGAAATTATTTTATTAGTAATTAATTAGTATACTTTTTATAACCCTAATTTTATTTAGAGAAGTTAGTATATATGTCTGTAGACTTTTGAAATACCTCAATACATATATATATATATATATATATATATGATTTCTTAAAGTTCAAGGGAATAAATACCAATGAGCTTGAAGAAAAGTTGATTTGGCCCCTAAAGATAGGTCTCTTTTTCTTTTCTTAAATTAAGTTACGACCACTAATAGAAAACTAGGATTTTTTTTAATGACGATTTTAGTCAGAAAGTTGTCGGAAAAGCCATTTTCTGACAAAAATAATTTTATTGGAAAATACCTGGCTTGTAGGAAAACATTTTCGGCAAACCAATTTTCCAACAAGAGCTTTTTATTTTTAGAGTTAATTACACTAAAAATAATTTTATGGTGATGGATCCATCCAGGTGGCAAGGAACTCAGCCAAGCTCTCGCTTTTCCACACAAAGAGAATGAGAACAGTCGAAGTTTGATTGCATCCTCAGAAACGTCCATTTTTTAATGTGTGGCATACTTTTAACAAGTATGCCACATGAGTGTTTGGGTCTTCTTCAGTAAGACCATCGAACTGACATGTATTTTGGACCATTTGGATTATTTGTAACGGAATTGAGAAATGATCAGCTGCTAGTGTTGGTCTTATGACACTCAGACGAATTCCTTGTAGTGATGGCTTCTGTAATCTGTGATCGCCCTTTCATTTTGATCTTCCATTACTTCACCTTACTGATTCCTTTTTATGACTTTCACTTAAGTAACTATCCTAAAGGCAAATTTAACACGTGTAGCAAAAGGCACGTCTTAATTAAAGACAATAAGAAATTTTGATTAAACTACTGATTAAGATTTTTTTCAGAATCATTGTATTCCGGCAACGGTGCCAAAAACTTGATGTGTACAATTAGTAACATAAAACTAATTATTAAATTCGGTATAGCCTCCACTTGCACTTTTGCAATCTCATTCATCAGATCTGGTGTGATAATTAGTTGTCATGCTTTGATATGGATAGGTGTCGACTATTCCATTCTACTTAAGGCGTTAGCCACTACGTTTGCCTTGCCTGGGTGGTATAGTATTTCACAGTCGTAATCCTTTAGTAGTTCTAACCACCTTCTTTGTCTTATGTTTAATTCTTTTTTTGCTTGAAGAAATACTTCAGGCTCTTGTTAACGGAGTAAATGGTGCACTTAACCTTGTACAAATAGTGCCTCCAGATCTTTAATGCAAAAACTACCAGAGCCAATTCTAGGTCATGGGTTGGGTAGTTAATTTCATGAATCTTTAAATGTCATGAGTCGTAAGAAATTACATTCCCTCGTTGCATAAGTACACAACCCAATCCCTGACCCGAAGCGTTAGAGTAGACTACCAAGTCTTTGTTTCCCTCAGGTAAGGTTAGGACTGGAGCTTGGGTTAATCGTGTCTTTATTTCTTCAAACACGTTGTTTTGGGTTGGACCCCATTCATACTTTACCTCCTTACGTGTTAGCTTTGTCAATAGCGAGGCTATTCTCGAGAAATCTTGAATGAATCTCCGAAATTAACTTGCCAATCCTAGAAAACTTCGTATCTCTGTGAGCGTTTTCAGGACGTTCCATTCTTTTATTGTTACGATCTTCGCAGGATCTACCATAATGCCATCTGGATTTATAACAGGACCTAGGAATTGTACTTCCCTAAGCCAGAATGCGCATTTGGAGAATTTTGCATACAACTTCTCCTGCTTCAAAACCACCAAAAGTTCCCTTAGGTGACAATGGTGATCACGTCCGTTCTTTGAATAGATGAGAATGTGATCTTGTCACAACCCCAAATTCCACTAACGGAGTTTTACCGTTTGGCGTGTGATAAACTAGGATCTCAGTCATTAGTTACATCAAACGACACTATATGGGACTTAAAATGTCATAACATAAAAGTTCAAAGTTAAATGCGGAAGCATAAACGTTAGAATGAAATCAAAAGTAATTACACGCAACAAGCATCATTTAATGTAAATAAGTAACACTATTTAAAATGTTTGAAATGAATGATATGACAGTAGGACTCTATGCATGTCCTAAATGTGCATCCTGTACCAAAGCGACCTGTGAAACACGTAAGAAAAAGTTGCAACACGAGGTTGGTGAGTTCACAGGTTTGTATGTAAATAAACTGTTTGAGTGTTGCTATATCCACATACGTAAGTCACACCTATTGCTAGCTAGACAATGTACAAGTTACTGTAGGCGTTCGCAACCGAAGCTGACTGTTTATGTTTGAGATACCTTCCGCCATTGCTAAGACGGGAAAATGTGAATATCGGTTACTAATCAACAATGGCAAGTGTTTAGGACAATTTACACCCGTTAGACCTCCAATCAAGTTAGCGCGACTAACCCGGGTGGGTTTGTCAAACCCAGTATTACAACTCAAATTTCCTCGCTATACTCCACATATTAACGGTCCGAGTGTGTAAGGAATTTGCATGTTATGTTTGCACTTAGGAACACATGTGGTAATGAAATACTATGTGATCCATGTCCATGTGTATGTCTCTCCCTGGCTGGGAGACAAGTAACGGATGCCTGTTCGTATGCATGTTTCTCCCTAACGGGAAAACAAGTAAGATGATGTTTATTTGTACGCATGTTTCTCCCCAACTTGAAAACAAGTAAAATGATATTCATTTGTATGCACGTTCCTCCCCAACGAGAAAACAAGTAAAATACTGTTTGTGTGTATGCATGTTTCTCCCCAACGGGAAAACAAGTAAAATAATGTTTGTGAGTATGCATGTTTCTCCTCAATAGGAAAACAATTAAAATAATGTTTGTGAGTAAGCATGTTTCTCCCCCAATAGGACAACAAGTAAAATGGGTCCGTGAAACTCACCTACGTTGCGTAGTAGCTAGTATCACACAAGTATGAGATTTAGAACCTCAAGTGTTACCCTGCACGGCTTACGTGTGCCCTAGAATAATAAACACATAAGTTAGGGACACATTGAGATTTGCAACGACAACACGAAATGATGAACGTTCTAAAAGAAACGTTCTATTGACCATGAGTAGACGAACGTGTCCACGAGGGAGAATAAAGGATTCTTAAATTAGATAATTAAGATAATTACGATTCGCGACGAATGACAAATAATATATAATAAATAAATAAGCTCACGCGTTTGTACCATTTAACAATGACCTAAGAAAATAATATAATTTATATATTATTTTTGAACTCGTATAAAATATGCGATAATCACTTAAGTGGCAAAAATAATAAATATATATTATTTTTATTCGAGTATATAAACGTGAGAAAATAATGTAAACAATTATATCATTTATTAATTTGAAACGTCTCAAAATCTTTAAAAAAACATGGCGAAAATAATATATAAATATATTATTATTATTTTGAGTTCCGGGTTGAAAATAAAATAAATATATTATTTTTATAAGTTGGAAATAATACGAAATGCGGTTTATAAAACCAAACCTGAGCCTACTGATGTTTTCCGGTTCAAAACCAATTAATATATTGATATAATAAGGTAGGGTTTGGTTTTTATATTAAAAAAAATCTATAAAACTAGTTTAAAAAGAAATGGGGGTGGAGGGACTCGAACCCGGGTCTCCTCCCCCTCAGTCAAGTATCTTAACCATCTCAGCCGCTTGGCCATCGCGTTAACAATTCGGATCAGAAAGATTTTAACATACTTGCCTCGTGGGTTCTACTTCCCCACGCAAACCGTACCCAAATCCAAGCCTAAATCCCTCGATTTGAATATTGAATCAACCAGAAAACATGGGGGTTTTGCAAATCGAGTCTATACGAGTCTGGGGTGAGTTTTAATTGCAAAACAAATGGGTTTAAGATCGATAGATTCCCATTTTGAAAACCGAAGCCCTAGATTTAAACGCAAGATCGATTTGATTAAATGATGTAATATCAATTATTGAATCCATAGGGCTTTTATCAAACAATGAATTGCGAATCTACTGATATGGTTTAATTTTGTTTTGGTTGAGTTCAAGATCAAAAACCCCAAATCCGATTTAGAACAAGCCCTAGATTCTGGTTCTTGCCCAAATCGATGATGAACGATTCAATTGATATGGGGCTTTCAAAGAGTAGATGATTGCGAGTCTAGCCATATGAATTAATTGGATTAAGACCAAGTTTAGAATCAAAAGCCACAAATATGTGTTCGTATGAACCCTAGATTACGGGTTGAGTTCAATTCGGTGTTATACGATCCAGTTAACATAGGGTTATTGATCTAGACATGGAAACGAAATTGCAAATGTAGATAATTACCAGAATTCGATTCGGATTGACAGAGCTCGATCAAAACCGACGTCGACCGCGACTGGGCTGGTCTCCGGCGAGTGTGGATGCCTCTCCGATCCAGTTAGCGGTTGTAGAAGATTCAGAAGGTTACGTCAATCGTGTGTAGAGACTCAATTCGTGAATTGGTATACGGAAACAATGAATTTGATGGTATTTGGCAATGAAGTCAACGGTTACGGTAATCATGATCATAATTGGGTTTAATTGAGTGAAACGATTATGATTAAGACTCTAATTAGGTTCGTTAATGTCATAAATGTGAATATCGGTTACTAATCGCAACGAATCCCAGGCAGAGAGTTCGAATTTGGATCAAACGGATGCGACTTTGACTTTCAAAGTCAACCGAATCAAAGTTGGGCTATTGACAGATTTAGTCCCTGCGATTTATTGAATTTAGGTTTAGCAATTTGGCAGAAATAGTCCTTGAGGTTAGAGTCCAGTTAAGAATTAGTTAGTTTGACAATCAAAAATTCAACAGGAAAGCGATTTTTGACTTTCAATGTCAACAAGGTGAGTTTTGATTAATTGCAATACTAATCCTTGTAGTTTTAGATTTGGATAATAACATAACTAGTCCCTGGAGTTTAATTTAAGTTATTTAGGTTAACTTTTAACTGGATTTACTAACGAGGTTAACTCTAAAGTCCGGATTGTCACATCATCCCTTAGTTGAAAGAATTTTCGTCCCGAAAGTTAAAATAATAATAATAAAAAATTTCCCGATGTCACATCATCACCTAGTTGAAAGAATTTTCATCCCGAAAATTAAAATAGTACCTTAAGATTTTGATGTGGAGTGCTTGAATAGATGAGGATACTTGTGCATCATATGATCCTCACGCTCCCACGTGAATTCCGGTAAGCGTTTCGAGTTCCAACGGACTCTGAAAATAGGAATTTTACTACGCTTAAACGTTTTGACTTCCCTATCCATGATTTCCGCGTGTTCTTCAATGAAACACAACTGTTTATCGATGTGTAATTCCTCAAGAGGAACCGCGAGTGACTCGTCTGCTAGACATTTCTTCAAGTTTGAGATGTGAAAGACATTGTATACACCACTAAGTCCTTCAGGTAGGTCCAGTTGATACGCTACTGGACCAATTCTCTTCACTATCTTGAATGGTCCAACATAACGAGGATTTAGTTTGCCCCGTTTCCCAAAACGAATGACACCCTTCCAAGGTGAGACTTTTAACAAGACCATATCCCCTACTTGAAATTCTAACGGTTTAAGATGCTTATCGGCATGA
Source organism: Smallanthus sonchifolius (assembly GCA_023525975.1). NCBI lineage: Eukaryota > Viridiplantae > Streptophyta > Magnoliopsida > Asterales > Asteraceae > Smallanthus > Smallanthus sonchifolius. Next base: position 51,784,180 of record CM042033.1, on the reverse strand, counting down.
TGCTAGTGTGATAACTGTTGTTGTAGGAGAACTCCACCAACGGTAGGTGAGACTCCCAAGTGTTACCGAAATCAATCACACAAGTTCGTAGCATGTCCTCCAGAGTTTGAATAGTACGTTATGTCTGGCTATCAGTTTGAGGATGTTGTGCTCATATCTAGACGCGTTCCTAAAGCTTTATGTAACGATTGCCAGAAACGAGAGGTGAATTGTGCATCACGATCCGAAATGATAGAGATTAGCACCCCATGCCGAGAGACTATTTCTTTCAAGTAAATACGAGTAAGCTTCTCCATTTTGTCGGTTTCCTTGATTGCTAAGAAGTGAGCGGAATTTGTTAAACGATCGACTATTACCCAAATAGTATCACATCCGATAGGAGTTCGTGGCAATTTTGTGATAGAGTCCATGGATATCTACTCCCATTTCCACATGGAAATCTCTGGTTGTTGGAGAAGACCAGAAGGTTTTTGATATTCAACTTTGACTTTCGCGCAAGTCAGGCACTTGCTCACATAGGTGGCTATATCGGCCTTCATGTTTGGCCACCAATACAGCACCTTTAGGTCATGATACATCTTGTCGGAACCTGGATGAATAGAGTAACGAGATTTATGAGCTTCATCCATGACTAGTTCCCTTAAGTTTTCGGATACTGGAACCCATATTCGCTTGGCGAAGTAGCGAATACCATCAGATTTGACCTCGAGTTGTGTTTCCATACCGCGCGTACCTTCCAGCGGTAGGTTCTCCTTTTCCAAGGCTTCGAGTTGAGCACTACAGATTTTTTTTCAGGTAATCCGAGGTGAATAGTAAGATGTAATGCTCGACCTCGTTTGGGCTTGGTTTCCTTTCGGCTTAGGGCATCGGCTACTACGTTAGCCTTGCCCGGGTGATACTTGATAGTACAATAATAGTCGTTCAAGAGTTCGATTCAACGACGCTGTCGCGTGTTCAACTCTTTTTGTTCAAAGATATGATGAATATTCTTGTGATCGGTGTAGATAGTGCATTTGGTACCGTACAAGTAGTGTCTCAAAGTCTTTAGTGCAAATACCATAGCTCCCAACTCTAAGTCGTGAGTCATGTAGTTTCTCCTCATGGATTTTCAGTTGACGAGAAGCGTATGCGATCACTTTCTCGCGCATCAGTACACAACCAAGACCTTGTATAGATGGATCACAGTACACCACAAAATCATCTGTTCCCTCTGAAAGAGATAGGATGGTGTATTGTAGATTTTCTGCTTCAGGAGTTGGAATGCTGATTCCTGGGTGACACCACAGTTATAGGGTTTCCTCTTTTGAGTTAAGGCCGTGAGGGGTTGAGCAATCTTGGAGAATCCCTCAATGAAACGACGGTAATAGCCAGCCAATCCTAGAAATTGTCGCACCTCAGTCGGAGTTGTCGGTGCCGCCTAATCCTTGATGGCCTCTATTTTAGATGGATCGACATGTATTCCCTTCTCATTGACTACATGTCTTAGGAATTGCACTTCGCGAATTCAGAATTCGCACTTAGAGAATTTAGCATACAATTGTTCTTGCTTTAGCAGTTCCAGAATCAACAAAGGTGCTCCTCATGTTCATCTCTATCCTTGGAATAGATGAGAATGTCATCAACAAAGACGACCATGAACTGTTCAAGGTACGGTTTACACACACGGTTCATGAGGAACATTAATGTTGCGGGTGCGTCGATCAATCCGAAGGGCATGACCATGAATTCGTAGTGACCATACCTAGTTTTGAATGCCGTCTTTGAGATGACCTCGTCTCGGACTCTCAGTTGATGTTAACCGGATCTAAGATCTATCTTGGAATAGAAACTTGATCCTTGGAGTTGATAAAAAAGATCATCTATACGAGGCAGAGGATAACGATTCTTGATTGTGACTTTATTCAGTTCACGGTAGTCGATACACATACGAAAAGTCCCGTCCTTCTTCTTGACAAACAGAACTGGAGCTCCCCATGGCGATGAGCTAGGTCGGATGAAGCCTTTATCCAACAACTCTGGCAGTCATGTGGATAGTTCTGGAAGCTCACTGGGTGGTAGTCTATAAGGTGCCCGAGCATTCGGTGCCTCTCCGGGTGCTAGATCAATTTGGAATTCAACTTGACGGTGAGGTGGCAGACCAGGCAAGTCTTCAGGAAATAATTCCAGAAAATCGCGAACGATGAGAATATCATCAATTTTCTTCTTTTCTGATGATTGCTCGGCAACAAGTGCCAAAATAGCAGTATGACCTTTTCGAAGACCCTTTTGTGATTTCATGAAGGATATGATCTCAATGATTGCACCATTCCTTTCGCCTTAGATAGAAAGGGTTTCTCCACTCGGGGGAGGAAGGCGAACGATTTTCTCACGACAGATACTTTTGGCTTGGTTCTTAGATAACCAATCCATACCGATAATTATGTCAAAGCTACCGAGTGTGACAGGCATAAGGTTAATATCAAGTTCATGATCAGCCAATTCAAGTTTATGACCCTTAAGAATGTGAGTTGCTTCATTTATCTGTCCATCAGCTATTTCTATGGTGTACTTGAGGTTACTCCAATAACTGGATATGCTGGGGTAAAAATCAAATTAGACCAAGGATTAGTCACATGATAAAGCAATAGGGTCAAATGGAATAACATGTGCTAGATTAGGGAGAATTTCATAAATTTCGCTTACATAGTTGTAGTCGATGGATTTGCCATGAGGTTCTAATAGAGTTTCAATCAAGATAGTTTCCTTGATCAAGTTTGGATGAAGGTCTTACGGTCATCAAGACTCTTACACGAGTGAAGATAACATGATGGATTCCATCAACGATAACTCAGTGTGTCTGTAAACATTTTCAACCTGATAGTCACGTCTATCTGCTGTTGAACGAGTTTAATGATACCAACTAATCATTGGGTGGGTTATGAGAGTTTCTACGGACAGTGAAAACTTAAGTCTGTAATTCACAGATTATGACCATTTATCCACACACTAGGTTTCACCAGGATTTACATGCACCTCAAATTACTATTATGTGTGCACCCGTAATGATAATTTGCTCTACATGCTCACCCTAATTCTCCCTGTCCCGTGTCAAAATGTCCCTCAGTTTATTATCGAATACAGAGTGTTGTTAGAGATGATAAGTTATCGAAAGGCTTAGTCATCAACCATAGGTTGATCAACTAGGACTCGTATCAGGATGAGTAGTCAGGAATCGTTTGATCCTAGTATCCACTCGAGTTGAAGCACAATAAGAGAGTCCAATCCAGCGGATTGTAGATGGGAATTCATGCACGCAAACTGTGAATTCGAGAAGTGAGACTAGTTCATGGATATGCGTTACTGGAAGAAGCAAAGTAGCCGTCCTTCTAACTGAGTCAGGGTAGGGTTTGAGTATGCAATGAGCAATGCGTTCTCATCTTTGTGGTCAATCTATCTTCAACAGGACATCGCCCAATGTCGCGAGCCCATGGCTCGGGAAAGTGATGACATCTACGTGTTAAAGGATTCTACAATAATGCGTGCAACGGTCTGCCTTCACTCGGCGTGTTTTTGCTAGTGGGTATAGTAGGGACTCGCCTCCGACGAACCCAACTCTCAAAGAGACATGTGCTAGTGCCGATGTCATCCATAACATGGACTTGAGAAAGCCCACCATACCCGACAGGTGATGGTGGTGTAAGTGACTCCTCTGAAGGCTCTGTCTCGCTGCCCTTAGACGGGAGTGAATATTGCTCTGATGATTCCCCGGGTGTCGCCACTTGGAATGATGATGCAATGCAAATGATGTGTCCCTCGTCAACACAGGGTGATATGAATAATGCCAACATGATTGCAATGAAGTGTATGTCTGGATGCTGTGTGTATCATGTATGAGTGTGCCGTGTAACTAATGCATGTGTGTGGTTATAGTCTAGTATGCAATCCTAGTTCTCTATAACCAATGGCTCTGATACCAATCTGTCACACCCCCAAATTCAACTAACGGAGTTTTACCATTTGGCGTGTGACAAACCAGGATCTCAGTCATTAGTTACATCAAACGACACTATATGGGACTTAAAATGTCATAACATAAAAGTTCAGAGTTAATTGCGGAAGCGTAAACGTTAGAATGAAATCAAAAGTAATTACACGCAACAAGCGTCATTTAATGTAAATAAGTAACACTGTTTAAAATGTTTGAAATGAATGATATGACAGTAGGACTCCATGCATGTCCTAAGTGTGCAAACTGTGCCAAAGCGACCTGAGAAACACGTAAGAAAAAGTGTCAACACGAGGTTGGTGAGTTCACAGGTTTGTATGTAAATAAACTGTTTGAGTGTTGCTGGATCCACATACGTAAGTCACACCTATTGCTAGCTAGACAATGTACAAGTTACTGTAGGCGTTCGCAACCGAAGCTGACTATTTATGTTTGAGATGCCTTCCGCCATTGCTAAGATCAACAATGGCAAGTGTTTAGGACAATTTACACCCGTTAGACCTCCAATCAAGTTAGCGCGACTAACCAGGGTGGGGTTTGTCAAACCCAGTAGTACTACTCAAATTTCCTCTCTATACTCCATGTATTAACGGTCCGAGTGTGTAAGGACGTTGCATGTTATGTGTGCACTTAGGTACACAAGTGGTAATGAAATACTATGTGATCCATAACCGTGTGTATGTCTCTCCCTGGATGGGAGACAACTAACGAATGCCTGTTCGTATGCATGTTTCTCCCCAACGAGAAAACAAGTAAGATGATGTTTGTTTGTACGCATGTTTCTCCCAAACGGGAAAACAAGTAAAATGATATTCGTTTGTATGAAAGTTCCTCCCCAATGGGAAAACAAGTAAAATACTGTTTGTGTATATGCATGTTTCTCCCCAACGGGAAAACATGTAAAATTATGTTTGTGAGTATGCATGTTTCTCCTCAACGGGAAAACAATTAAAATAATGTTTGTGAGTATACATGTTTCTCCTCTAATAGGAAAGCAAGTAAAATGGGGCCGTGAAACTCACCTGCGTTGCGTAGTAGGTAGTATCACACAAGTATGAGATTTACAACCTCAAGTGTTAGCCTGCACGGCTTACGTATGCCCTAGAATCATAAACACATAAGTTAGGGACACATTGAGATTTGTGACGACAACACGAAATGATGAACGTCCTAAAAGATACGTTCTATTGACCATGAGTAAACGAACGTGTCCACGAGAATAAAGGATTCTTAAATTAGCTAATTAAGATAATTACGATTCGCGACGAATGACAAATAATATATAATAAATAAATAAATAAATAAGCTCACGCGTTTGTACCATTTAACAATGACTTAAGAAAATAATATAATTTATATATTATTTTTGAACTCGTAGAAAATATGCGATAATCATTTAAGTGGCAAAAATAATAAATATATATTATTTTTATTCGAGTATATAAACGTGAGAAAATAATGTAAACAATTATATCATTTATTAATTTGAAACGTCTCAAAATATTAAAAAAAACGTGGCAAAAATAATATATAAATATATTATTATTATTTTGAGTTCCGGGTTGAAAATAAAATAAATATATTATTTTTATAAGTGGGAAATAATACAAAATGGGATTTATAAAATCAAACCTGAGCCTACGGATGTTTTCCGGTTCAAAACCAATTAATATATTGATATTATAAGGTAGGGTTTGGTTTTTATATTAAAAAAAATCTCTAAAGCTAGTGTAAAAAGAATTGGGGGTGGAGGGACTTGAACCCGGGTCTTCTCCCCCTCAGTCAAGTGTCTTAACCATCTCAACCGCTTGGCCATCGCGTTAACAATTCTGATAAGAACGATTTTAACATACATGCCTCGTGGGTTCTACTTCCCCACGCAAACCGTACCCAAATCCAAGCCCAAATCCCTCGATTTGAATATTGAATCAACCAGAAAAGATGGGGGTTTTGCAAATCGAGTCTATACGAGTCTGGGGTGAGTTTTAATTGCAAAACAAACGGGTTTAAGATCGATAGATTCCCGTTTTGAAAACCGAAGCCCTAGATTTAAACACAAGATCGATTTGATTAAATTCTGTAATATCAATTATTGAATCCACAGGGCTTTTATCAAACAATGAATTGCGAATCTACTGATATGGTTTAATTTCGTTTTGGTTGAGTTCAAGATCAAAAACCCCAAATCCGATTTAGAACAAGCCCTAGATTCTGGTTGTTGCCCAAATAGATGATGAATGATTCAATTGATATGGGGCTTTCAAAGAGTAGATGATCGCGAGTCTAACAATATGAATTAATTGGATTAAGACCAAGTTTAGAATCAAAAGCTCCAAATCTGTTTACCTATGAACCCTAGATTACGGGTTGAGTTCAATTCGGGGTTATACGATCCAATTAACATAGGGTTATTGATCTACACATGGAAACAAAATTGCAAATGTAGATAATTACCAGAATTCGATTCGGATTGACAAAGCTCGATCAAAACCGACGTCGACCGTGACTGGGCTGGTCTCCAGCGAGTGTGGATGCCTCTCCGATCTAGTTTGGATGCCTCTCCGATCTAGTTAGCGGTTGCAGAAGCTTCAGAGGGTTACGTCAATCGTGTGCAGAGACTCAATTCGTGAATTGGTATACGAAAACGATGAATTTGATGGTGTTTGGCACTGAAGTCGACGGTTACGGTAATCATGATCATAATTGGGTTTAATTGAGTGAAACGATTATGATTAAGACTCTAATTAGGTTTGTTAATGTCATAAATGTGAATATCGGTTACTAATCGCAACGAATCCCAGGCAGAGAGTTCGAATTTGGATCAAACAGATGCGATAGTTAGGCTATTGACAGATTTAGTCCCTGCGATTTATTGAATTATAGAATTAGCAATTTGGCAGAAATTGTCCTTGAGGTTAGAGTCCAGTTAAGAATTAGTTAGTTTGATAATCGAAAAGTCAAAAGGAAAGCGATTTTTGACTTTCAATGTCAACAAGGTGAGTTTTGATTAATTGCAATACTAATCCTTGTAGTTTTAGGTTTCGATAATAACAGAACTAGTCCCTGGAGTTTAATTTAAGTTATTTAGGTTAACTTTTAACTGGATTTACTAACGAGGTTAACTCTAAAGTCCGGATTGTCACAGATCTATGAAAACTATCACTGACCGATCCAACATTGGTCGGCATACTCTGTTCATTAAATCCATTAACGCTGCAGGGGTGTTAGTTAGTCCGAAGGACATCACGACTAATTCATAATATCCATAACGCGTGCGAAACTCGATTTTCGGTACATCTTCCCCTCTTACCTTCAATTGATTGTAACCCGAGCTAAGATCGTTCTTTGAGAACCAACTAGCGCCTTTTAGTTGATAAAAAGGTCGTCTACCCTGGGCAGTGGGTATTTGTTCTTAACTGTTCATTTATTTAATTCACGGTACTCAATGCACATGCGCATGCTGCCATCTTTTTTTTTACAAATAACACCGGAGGACCCCATGGTGAGATGCTCGGTGATGCGTGTAAACTATATATATATTTTTATATGTATTTTTCACACAGTATGAATTTAAAAAGGGTTTTCACCAAAGACTAATCACACACACATCGGGCAGTGTACCCGTCGGATAGCAATATAGTACAGGTAAGAACCGGACATCAATCCGTGGACACGGTGGAATGCAGTAATTAACCGGAACTAAGATTTAATCAAGTAAGGGTAAAAGATGTTTTGAAGAGTTTGTTTTAATTAACTATCATGCAAATATATAAACTAAGCTAAAATCACAAATCAAACAATCAAGGAGAAAATATCACTTCGGTGTCGAATCCATCTAGAATACATTCAATACACTCATAGAAACATGGCAAATACACGATACATAAATTGACTAAATTCTCGTCAAAGATATCTAATCAAATGACCATTCGGAAAGCAAGCATGAATTACACAAACCAACCACCTAAAGTCATACAATGAGGCTCACGTGTTTAATAATCATGTCAATGTTTATAAGGATTGAACTAGCTTCCGATTAAGGTACGCCAATCCAACAACTAGTTGGAAAGATAATATGAACAACACACTATCCACCTCAAGTTGATTAAATTAGACAACAATAGGCATTTCTTCAACATACAATGTTCATATAAAGGTTATATAAATTAGGAGGATGTGTCAACAATTCCTAGATAAACATAATACTAAATATGACACATCATAACAAACACTTTGTCTTTCCAAACATAAGCATAAGGTTACACATACAAATATAATGATTCATATACAAGACTTCATTCACCATTCCTAGTCAAATGCCATAAACTAGTATAAATACATACACCAATCCATGAATATAAGCATAAACCACAAGTTTTCCAACATAAAATGGCATACACAAATACAAGTCTTGTAAACAACTCAAAATACTTGAATACACAATTTCATCAAAGAATAATCATACGGTTGTCATAACATTAACACAATAATTGCCAATAATCCATGAATGTTGTCAAATGTATCTAAACTTCATCTAAATCAAAGTGAACAAGAGTTTTAGCTTATCATGAGCACCAAAATTACAAATAAGCAGGGAAAAATAATGAGAAACATGATATGAAAACAAGAATCAAACCACTTCTCTAAGCCTAGATGTTGTTGTTGATGTATGGTGATCCTCTTGATGTTGTATCCTCTCCAAGAATCTTGAAATATGGCTGGAACAAGGAACACACGAGCTGGAACAGTAGGTTTTTTTCTCCTGGTTTGTTGAATGTCTGAATGAGAATTAAGTTCTGTTTAAATAGAAAAGGGGAGGCACGACCGTGTTAGGAGAGAGGGCACGACCGTGCCTGGTACAAAGGCGCGGTCGTGTCTAGGTCTTGGCACGACCGTGTGACAGAGGTTTGACCGATCTGTAGCTTCCACTGGGTACCACTGCTCGAGGACGTACGGATGTTCAGACTCACGAGGTGAAACGCGACCGTGGGAGGCCAAGGCACGGTTGTGCCTTGGATTTTGGCTTGGCGCGGTCGTGCAAGATGTGGGCGCGACCGTGCCTAGGGTTTGCGACCTTGGCATGACCGTGCCAAATAGGGGCACGACCGTGCCTCCATCACAGAAACCCTAAAAACTTCCCTTTTTATCCTGGAATCTTCTTGTTTGTTCACCAAGCTTCACAAAAACCTACAAAACAGGAAATGAAGCAAATAAGTGTCTAAACATTGAATATAACCAAGAATTGATCATTAAATGAGCGAAGTTTTGTGCCAAAAAGATGCGTAAATACTAACACATCAAACAACCCCACACTTGAACATTGCTTGTCCTCAAGCAAGAAATCAAAATGAAACAAAACTTCCAATGACATTATGGATCAAATAGGAAAACCGTAAGTATTAATAAACTTATAAAGGTTTGAAAAGATTTTCAAGAAATGCAAAATTAACTAAATGAAACCCAATGAGCCCAATGACGTGACAACCGAATGAGCAAATGAATATGCCTAGGAAATCATTAGCATGCAACTTTATGCCTTTCACAATGTTCACACACACTCGGGAATATATATGATCATACAAGTAATGGAGTATGTATAGAACACTCAAATGCCAAGACAATGAATCATGCATAAATCATAAGCTTGCTAAAAGATCAAATCTCTACCAACTAACATGAAACAAAGCATAAATCAAGAGGGCTTTAAACGGGTTGTAACTTGGCAATGGCTAAGGGTAAGGAAGTGGAATTTAAAAGTGGCTAAATGGCTAAAAACCCGGCGGCTATGCTAACTCAAAAACTAAACCAACTTCTAATAAGAAAAATAAACAAGCTAATACTTCCGTATAGATAAGAGCTAACAACCGAATTATTTCCATCTTTGCTCACAAAATTGCTCTAATCGGCAATAATTCACCTAATTTTGGTGAATTTTTTTTTACACTATTTCTTTTCTTTCTTTTGAAGGGAACTAAGTCAATATGCATCTTTCCTTAGCTAAAAACTTCTTAAGAATTTGAAAATTACAACAAAATAAAAGCTATAAAATTAACATTAGCCGACCGGATTTCTAACACGGGTGAAAAATAAATGAAAAGGCTAATGAAGGTTTGAATGTGGTGTAATGTGGGTGAAAACGACAGGATAGGCTCAACGTGGCTAACTAGTGGATGTGTTCGGGTGAGGGAAAATAAAAATAAAAATGAAAGGCTCACAAAGGAGGGTTTATCCTAATGCCTCAATCATTTTTATGCAGTATTTATGTTCACGATTTCGAAATGTATACTAAAAGCAAGTTCTAATAAGCATGAAACATCCGGCACACTCCAATCCGCAAAACGAGAGCAAACAATGTCTAAAGCTATCAAGGCTCAAAAATAAACTCACGGAAACGGAAAGGAATGGGTGAAGCAAAAGGTTACATGCAATTCATTCGTTTAGCCCACTAAAACTCATGGTTATCACAAAAAATTGGGTTTGACTCGATGGAATTTCTATTTCAACTGCTTTCGAAAAATCAAACCTCTATTATTTACTAAAAATTGTGAATGCTAAACGGTTAACTTTTATTATATTTTTGTGTTTTTCAATTTTATAAAACTGATTTAGTGTCAATAAAAATTATGAAGGAAGATTTTGCAAAAAAAATGAAGTGATAAAATGCTCAAAAGGACAAACATCGCGTGAATAAATTCCCACCCTACACTTAGAATTCTACATTGCCCTCAATGTAGAACAAAAATAATGCAAAGCAAAGAATAAACACCCAACCCCACACTTAGAAATATACATTGCCCTCAATGTATACAAAAACATGCAAAGCAAAATGGAATGCAATGAAGCGTGAAGGGAGAACTGAAACTTCCCTCATGTCGATCATGGCTCACAAAAATGACGTTCCACGAAGTTCCACAATTCCAAGATCTAATCAAGACTAACAACATCAAACACATATCAGTAATATCAAGCCAAAATATCAACAGAAATGTAAAGACAAATATATATAACAGTACATGGAAATAAAAGTACAACATAAAACGCCGAAGCGTGATACAAGAGTTTGTACAACATACAAGAAGGTACAACTCACAAAAATGATACCAAAATGCAATGGGAGGTACTACTCCCACTGCACGCCCTCAAGGTCGATGTCGGTGGCCCCGCCTCCCTCGCCTCCTGCTGCTGGTAGTGATGGTGGTGGTGACTGATGATGCGGTGGAAATGGTGATGGCTGATGATGCGGTGGAGATGGTGGTGGTGACTAATGATGCAGTGGAGATGGTGGTGGTGACTGATGATGCGGTGGAGATGGTGGTGGCTGATCTGGCTGCTGCTCTGGCTGCATAAAGAATAGAAGGCGAACCACGTATGGTGCCCTGCCAGCAGCAGCAGCGGCGCACTGGACCTCATACTGCCAGGTCCAGTAACGCATGAACAGGTCATGTGGAATGACAATCGCAGGGGGTGGTGGCGGCGGAGGCGGCTGGTCGGGCTGCCGATGCTCGTGCCCCTGCTCCTGCTCCTGCTGAGCAGCGTGTACCCGATGGGCGACGGCGACGGCCTCGGCCTCGGCTTGCACAAGATCTGGATCGGGACCCGGACGGTCTGGATCCCATGTCCGTCCCCATCTATCTACGAGTCTGATCCCTCCTGCGCCACGACGAGCGACGTGCTTGTTTCTCAGTGTCTGCACGGTCATCACGACGGTCTCAGCCACATGGGTCAGGTCCCCTATCAAGTCGTCGGTAAGCAGCTGAAAATGCCTCGCCAGCTTGGTCACGAAGTGACCTTCACAAATGGCGCTGGTAACATCGCGCCCGGAGTTGTTCACCAAGTACCCCGCGATGGAATGCGCAAGATTGCAGGTGCGCGGGCGTACAAGGCAAAATAGGTAAAACATATCCCTAAGGTTCACTACTGTCTCCCCCTGACCTCTCCCAGAAATAGAATAAACAATGCAACGATGAAGAACACGGTGCAAGGGATCCCGAAGGCTCGAAGCCTTGGTCAAACTCGGATCATACATCCCGAATCCAAACTCGTGCCAGAACTAGTCCTTGTCCTCCTCTGTCGGTAACTCGGTGATACCATCGGTGAATATCTCAGTATGAAGCTCCTGCCTCGTATACAGGCCCAATAATCTCCCAAACCTGGCAACTGACATCACTCGCCACTCCCTTCCTAGCCTAAACCTAATCGTCTCCGGCTGCTCTAAGTCCGCGCAAGGATAATCGAACTCATAAGTGGAGAAAAACTCCATCACAAGCTCGACATACTGAATCGCGTGAAGTCTAAACAAGCGGCGCCACAGGGCGGTGACAAGGTCGTTCCACCGGTCCCGCTGACCGATGGCGTCTATGGCGGCCGGCTCTAAACGACGAACGGCTAAAATCCAGCCTCTGCGTGGCCACAAAACATCAAGACGAGCCTCGTACTCATGCTCGTTCAAGTCAAACTCCAGGTATGGGTGGTCCCTGTTGCCTGCCATCTGCACGACAACAAAATTAAAGTCAAAACAGTTATGAAGTTTCTGACCTGATTATGAAGGGGGCACGGTCGCGCCTGGAAAGGGGCACGACCGCGCCTAGACCAAAATCTGAGCCCACGGTCGCGTTGTGGCCGACCACGGGCAGTCCCAACCGGGAGACACGGCCGCGCCTAGACATGACACGACCGCGCCTAGGTCAAAAATGAATCCCACGACTGCGCTTAAGGGAACACACGGCCGCACCTAGCACAGACCCAAGTTGACACGACCGCGCTAGTAGGAGACACGGCCGCGCTAACCCAAAAAGTATTTCCTGGAAACTACAAAAGCCGAGCACGACCGCGCCTGGTCATGAGCGCGACCGTGCTCAACCCATTTTAGGGTTTTCAGAGGCAAAATTTAACCATTTTTCTTACATTTATGAAGGGGCTTTTGCAACCATGACATTCTAGGATGTTAATACTATGATTCTAGGCATTTACAAGCTACAAACAACCAGGAGATGGGAAAATTGGAGAAAACCCTAAAAAATAATAAAAACCTAAGTTTTTTAAACACAAATGGAATACCGTCCTAGGTTTAAACAAGAATAAAAACAAGTAGCAGGTTAGAACGTACCTCAAAATCGTGGAAATGGAGAACAAATGCCGGGAGATAAAGGTAAATCGTAATGGGGAGGGTCGGACTATGTTTGGGGGAAGAGTCTGAGCATTTGGATGTTTGAACTAATTTGAACTGCCCCAAACACTTAGGCATGACCGCGCCAAGTGCTTAGGCACGACCGTGTCTCTAACCCAGCAGACAGAAAAACCTGAGTTTTATGCAGCTTGAACCCAACCCGACTGCGATTCTTTCAAACTAAAATGTCTAAAAATTCAGAAAACATACCTGAGACTTCCCAATCACTAACCAAAGTCCGCTTGATCCAAAACACGTTCCGATCACCTAAACTCAAAAATAAATGGTAAAATCCTAAAAAATAAAGAAAATAAAAATAAGAAGATAAACATAGAAACAAAATCTAAGAATTGTTACCAAAGATGATACCGGAACAGGCTAAGTTTATTAACGAGTCGTTAGCTAGACTTAAGTCCCCGAATTCATTTGTCCTTGGGGTGGAGGTCAACCACCTCCAATGCCGGGTCAACCGGTCCGTCAATGTATGGTTTAAGACGATGACCATTGACCTTGAAGATCCTCCCATCTTCGTGCTCAATCTCGACGGTCCCATAAGGAAACACCTCCTTAACCGTGTAGGGACCCGTCCATCGGGACTTCAACTTCCCGGGAAACAATCGCAACCTAGAGTTGTAAAGCAACACACGACCACCCACTCGGAATTCCTTTTTGTCCTTCAAGTGTCGGTCATGTAAACTCTTAGTGCGCTCCTTGTAGATCGTGGAGTTTGCATAGGCTTGATTCCTCAACTCATCAAGCTCATGAATCTGAGTGAACCGGTTCTCTCCCGCGCTCACCAAGTCAAGATTCACCTCCTTCAACGCCCAATATGCCTTATGCTCCAACTCCACCGGAAGATGGCACGCCTTTCCATAGATCAACCTAAATGGTGTGGTACCAATAGGCGTCTTATAGGCAGTCCGGAAGGCCCAAAGTGCATAATCTAACCTGTCCGACCAATCCTTACAGTTCTGACCAACCGTTTTCTCAAGAATCCGCTTTATGCCCCGGTTCGTGACCTCTACCTGTCCACTGGTCTGTGGATGGTAGGCTGTGGAGAATCTATGGTTTACACCATATCGTGATAGAGCCTTCTCCAACTGGGAGTTGCAGAAGTGGGTCCCACGGTCACTAATAAGGGCTTTGGGGGCACCAAAGCGAGAGAACAGCTTCTTCAGAAATTGAACAACCACCCTAGCATCATTAGTAGGCAAGGCTTGAGCCTCGGCCCACTTAGAAACGTACTCAACAACGACTAGGATATACCGGTTGCCATGAGAAGCTGGGAAAGGTCCCATAAAGTCAATACCCCAGACATCAAAAATCTCACAAATCTGGATGCTGTTCTGGGGCATCTCATTCCTAGACGAAATGTTGCTCGCCCTCTGGCAAGCGTCACAAGCTCGGATCATTTCATGAGCATCCCGGAAGATGGTAGGACAGAAGAAACCGGCGTCAAAGACCTTCTTCGCGGTCAAGGTAGCTCCATGATGTCCACCTGTTAGGCCCTCGTGGCAGTGTCTAAGCACCTGACGTGCCTCATCTCCAAATACACACCTGCGCACGATCTGATCAGCCCCGAATCAAAATAAATAGGGATCCTCCCAAAGATAGTGCTTCACATCCGCAAAGAACTTTCGCTTCTGCTGATGCGTTAAGCCCTTAATCACAATCCCACTAGCAAGAAAGTTTGCAAAATCAGCAAACCATGCACACTCCTCATCCTGTGTCTGGATGTGCATGAGAAACCCGTGGGGGAAATTGTCATTTATGGAAGACCCCACAAGTTCAGATGAAGCTGAGCACTCAAGACGGGATAAGTGGTCCGCTGTGACATTCTCCGCGCCCTTCTTATCGCGGACCTCAATGTCGAACTCCTGAAGCAGCAAAACCCACCGGATTAGCAGGGGTTTGGCATCCTGTTTGCTGAACAGGTGCCGAAGGGCTGCATGATCAGTGAATACAATGGTCTTTGATAGGATGAGCTAAGACCGGAATTTATCGAAAGTGAAGACAACGGCTAGGAGCTCCTTCTCTGTCGTGGTGTAATGCTCCTGTGCGTTATTGAGCGTCTTGCTCGCATAATAAATCGGGTGAGACTGCTTCTCTCTCCTCTGTCCTAAGACCGCCCCAACAGCGAAGTCACTCGCGTCACACATGATCTCAAACGGCAGCTTCCAATTAGGAGCCACCATGATAGGGGCATTCACCAACTTCTCCTTCAACAGATTGAATGCACTGAGGCACTCGTCGGAGAACACGAACCGGGCTTCCTTCTCAAGAAGCTGGGTCATCGGTCGGGAAATCTTAGAAAAATCTTTAATAAAGCTCCTGTTAAAGCCCGCGTGACCAAGGAAGCTCTGAATAGATTTCATAGAAGTCGGCGGGGGCAACTTAGATATGGTGTCTATCTTAGCTCTATCAACCTCAATCCCCGCGCATGAAACCTTGTGCCCAAGCACAATGCCCTCCTTCACCATGAAGTGGCATTTCTCCCAGTTCAACACTAGATTGGCCTCTTTGCACCTAGCCAACATCCTCTCCAGATTCTCGAGGCAATGATCAAAGGAACTCCCAAACACAGAAAAGTCATCCATGAAAACCTCCATGGAGTCCTCAATCATATCATGGAAAATGGCCACCATGCAACGCTGGAAAGTGGCCGGAGCATTACACAATCCAAAGGCATCCGCCGATAAGCAAATGTGCCATAGGGACATGTGAATGTCGTCTTCTCCTGGTCCTCAGGAGCAATCGGGATCTGGAAGTAGCCAGAGAAGCCATCCAGGAAACAATAGAACATCTTTTCTGCTAATCTCTCCAACATCTGATCAATGAACGGGAGGGGAAAATGATATTTCTGAGTAGCATCATTGAGTTTGCGGTAATCGATGCAAACTCTCCAACCGGTGACTGTACGAGTTGGAATCAGCTCATTCCTCTCGTTGGTGATGACAGTCATGCCTCCCTTCTTAGGGACAACCTGAACCGGGCTAACCCAAGGTGAATCGGAGATGGGATAAATCAAACCAGCATCCAGTAACTTAATCACCTCCTTCTTCACTACCTCCTACATGTTCGGGTTCAACCTCCTCTGGTGCTGCACAAAAGGCTTGTAGTCATCCTCCATAAGGATCTTATGGGTACAGAAAGAGGGATTAATTCCTTTAATGTCCATAATCCTCCATGCAATAGCCTGCTTGTGCTGCTTCAGCACCTCCAGTAGCCTATCCTTCTCATCACTCGTCAAATCAGAGGCGATAATGACAGGTAATCGAGACTCACCATCTAAAAAGGCATACTCCAAATGGCTCGGGAGCTCCTTAAGCTCAACAGGTGGTGGGTCCTCAATAGAAGGCCGCTCAATCGGCTCAGACTCTCTATCAACCATCGCAAAAACCGCTGAACACTGGGGAAACTCATAGCTCTCCTGGCTATGCAACTGCTCATCAAACTGATCCTCACCAACTGGATCAAATGTCTCCCTTCCTACAATCTGGGTGTCCAGGGACTCCTCCTCAGCTGTGTCCTGGAGATGATCACTCACACAAGAATAAATAGCCTCAACAAAGTAAAGTGAATCATCCTGATTCTGGGTATGCTGCATGGATCTCCCTACATCAAAGGTCACTTCCTCTTCATCCACCCTCAATGTAAGCCTCCCCGAATACACATCAATCAGGGCCTTGGAAGTGGCCAGGAACGGTCGACCTAGGATAATAGGGACATTCTTGTCCTCATCCATGTGCAGAATCACAAAGTCTACAGGAAACATAAAACGATCAACCTTAACCAACATATTCTCCACTATCCCTCGCGGATACTTGACCGAGCGATCGGCCAGCTGGATACTCATGCGTGTCGGTGTAGGTTCTCCAACTCAAGCTTAGCAAAGACCGCATATGGCATGAGGTTAATGCTAGCACCAAGGTCAGCTAAGGCGTTGCTAACCGACAAGCTATCTATCAAGCAGGGGATGGTAAAACTCCCCGGATCTCGTCTCTTCTACGGTAGCTTGTTCTGAATCACCGTCGAACACTCCTCATTCAGCGTCACCAGAGACAACTCCTCCAATTTCCTCTTATTCGTGAGGATATCCTTCATGAATCTCGCATACTTAGGCATCTGAGCTAGAGCCTCCACAAATGGTAAGTTGATATGCAACTGCTTAAACAACCCTAGAAACTTACCATACTGCTCCTCCATCTTTTGCTTCTTTAATCTGCCTGGGTATGGACCGACGGTAGTGTAATCTCTCCCAGGCTCGCGAGGGCACGATGTGCTCGCCGGTTTACCCCTCGGCGGTGTCTCACCAGGAATATCAATCACAACCTCCTCCTCAGATGACTCATGCATAGGAACCTGTGGATCCGGTCCTGTGTCTCTACCGCTCCTCAAAGTGATGGCCTTCACATGAGCATTGGGATTGGGCTCAGTGTTGCTAGGTAGGCCACCTGGCGGTCTCTTAGAAAGAAGCTTCGTGATATGCCCGACCTGGTTCTCTATGGTCTGGATCGAAGCTTTCTGATTCCTCAACTCAGTCTCATGCGTGTAGAAACGCTTCTCCATGTATCGGTTGTGCTTCTCTGCCAACTGATTCTGACTCTCTGAGTTGGCAAGTAGTCGTGCAACCATTTCCTCTAAACTGGATTTACCCTCATGTGCGGGTGGTGGACCGCTGCTAGAACCTTGGCCTTGAAACTGGCCCTGCTGAGGTCGAAACTGGGAACTCTGTCCCTGAGACTGGTGGGATTGATGCTGTAATGGGGGGCGCTGAGTGAATCCGGGTGGTTGCTGGCTATTGTTACCAGACTTCCAACTGAAATTCGGGTGATTCCTCCACCCCGGATTGTATGTGTTGATGTAGGGATTATTCTGGGGATGATTCTGGTTGGACATGAAACCAACCAGCTCGTGGGCCCCCTGATCCCCAACCTGACAAGCACTCGTGGGATGCGCCCCACCACAAAACTCACACAAGGACTGGGCCTTGTGGACGTGCATCTGATCAATCTTGGTGGAAAGTGCTTCCACTTGGGTAGCTAAAGAGATAATTACATCCATTTGATGGACACCCTGCCTCTGAGTTCTCACTCGGGAAGTATGCTGAGTGTAGCTCTTTGCTGCCACCTTCTCTAGCAAGTCATACGCCTCTTGGGGTGTCTTCGTTCCAATATCTCCACCCGCGTATGCATCGATCAGCTGCTTCCCAGTCATCTCTAGACCATTGTAGAAGGTCTCACAATGCTGCCACTTCAACAATCCATGGTGGGGAACCTTCCTCATCAGTTCCTTGAATCTCTCCCACGCCTCATAGATCGTCTCCCCGTCATCCTACTGGAAAGAAAGAATCCTAGCCCTCAACTTTGATGTTTTCTCCGGAGGGAAGTACTTTTCTAAGAATTTAGCAGCCATCTGGTCCCAAGTACTAATGGACCTAGGGGGAAGTGACAGTAACCAGGCCTTGGCTCGATCCCGTAAGGAAAACGGGAACAACCGGAGCCGAATAGCATTTTCGGTAGCGTCACGAATTTTGAAAGTGGCGCAAATCTCTAAAAAACCGGCCAGATGAGTATTAGGATCCTCGTGATCCTTGCCATAGAACTGACACATGTTCTGCACCATCTGTATAATGCTGGATTTGATCTCGAACTGATGTGCTCCAACCGTCGGCCTATTGATGCTCGACTCCAAACCCTCAAGTGTTGGTTTGCCAAAATCCGAAAGCATCCGACCCGCATCCTCGTTCGCCATCTCCTCTACCTCGTCAACAACAACCTCGTCAAATTCGAGTAACCGGGCCACAAATCGGGAACGGGCTCGCAATCTCCGATGAAGATCACGCTCCGGCTCGGAAGACGGCTCAGGAACCTCCTCGACGGGAGTTGAGAACATACACGATCTGCACGACAAGTTAGATTTAAATACGCGAACTTAGGACAAAGAAAACACAAGTTAGACAAAAACAAAAATAAAATAAAAATAAAATAAAATAAAAAATAAAATGGGATAAAAACCAAGATGTATATATATACAAATGAAGCTAAAAATAACAAGTAAAATACAAAAATATCTATACACACAAAATTACAAAATAACAAACAAGGAAACACGATATTCATAAAAAAAAATATATATACTAAATGACTAAAAAATAATTCCAATCGTTTTCGCAAAACCGTGTCCCCGGCAACGGCGCCAAAAACTTGATGCGTGTAAACTATATATATATATATCTATATATATTTATAAGTATTTTTCACACAATATGAGTTTTAAAAAGGGTTTTCACCAAAGACTAATCACACACACATCGGGCAGTGTACCCGTCGGATAGCAATATAGTAAAGGTAAGAACCGGATATCAATCCGTGGACACGGTGGAATGCAGTAATTAACCGGAACTAAGATTTAATCAAGTAAGGGTAAAAGATGTTTTGAAGAGTTTGTTTTAATTAACTATCATGCAAATATATAAACTAAGCTAAAATCACAAATCAAACAATCAAGGAGAAAATATCACTTCGGTGTCGAATCCATCTAGAATACATTCAATACACTCATAGAAACATGGCAAATACACGATACATAAATTGACTAAATTCTCGTCAAAGATATCTAATCAAATGACCATTCGGAAAGCTAGCATGAATTGCACAAACCAACCACCTAAAGTCATACAATGAGGCTCACGTGTTTTATAATCATGTCAATGTTTATAAAGATTTGAACTAGCTTCCGATTAAGGTACACTAATCCAACAACAAGTTGGAAAGATAATATGAACAACACACTATCCACCTCAAGTTGATTAAATTAGACAACAATATGCATTTCTTCAACATACAATGTTCATATAAAGGTTATATAAATTAGGAGGATGTGTCAACAATTCCTAGATAAACATAATACTAAATATGACACATCATAACAAACACTTTGTCTTTCCAAACATAAGCATAAGGTTACACATACAAATATAATGATTCATATACAAGACTTCATTCACCATTTCTAGTCAAATGCCATAAACTAGTATAAATACATACACCAATCCATGAATATAAGCATAAACCACAAGTTTTCCAACATAAAATGGCATACACAAATACAAGTCTTGTAAACAACTCAAAATACTTGAATACACAATTTCATCAAAGAATAATCATACGGTTGTCATAACATTAACACAATAATTGCCAATAATCCATGAATGTTGTCAAATGTATCTAAACTTCATCTAAACCAACGTGAACAAGAGTTTTAGCTCATCATGAGCACAAAAATTACAAATAAGCAGGAAAAAATAGTGAGAAACATGATATGAAAACAAGAATCAAACCACTCCTCCAAGCCTAGATGTGTTGTTGATGTATGGTGATCCTCTTGATGTTGTATCCTCTCCAAGAATCTTGAAATATGGCTGGAACAAGAACACACGAGCTGGAACAGTAGGTTTTTTTTCTCCTGGTTTGCTGAATGTCTGAATGAGAATTAAGTTCTGTTTAAATAGAAAAGGGGAGGCACGACCATGCCAGGAGAGAGGGCACAACCGTGCCTGGTACAAAGGCCACGGTCGTGTCTAGGTCTTGGCACGACCGTGTGACAGAGTTTTGACCGATCCGTAGCATCCATTGGGTACCACTGATCGACGACGTACGGCTGTTCAGACTCACGAGGTGACACGCGACTGTGGGAGGCCAAGGCACGGTTGTGCCTTGGATTTTGGCTTGGCGCGGTCGTGCAAGATGTGGGCGCGACCGTGCCTAGGGTTTGTGAGCTTGGCATGACTGTGCCAAATAGGGGCACGACCGTGCCTCCATCACAGAAACCCTAAATCTTCCCTTTTTATCCTGGAATCTTCTTGTTTGTTCACCAAGCTTCACAAAAACCTACAAAACAGGAAATGAAGCAAATAAGTGTCTAAACATTGAATATAACCAAGAATTGATCATTAAATGAGCGAAGTTTTCTGCCAAAAAGATGTGTAAATACTAACACATCACTCGGTCTGATGAATCATTTCTTTGTTAGATCTACTAGTTGAGACATTAGTTCTTTCATTTCTGACGAAGCCAATCGGTAGGGTGCTTTGGCAACGGGCTGAGCTCCTGGCAGTAGGTCGATTTGAAATTCTATTTCCCTATCGGGTGTGTTGGAACCTGAGAAACCGTTGTATTCGTGATAAACTATAGGGGCTTAGATATAATTTTTGTATATTAGGTTTTTGGGTTAAGAGTCGCTATGTTGGTTGTCGGCCGACTGTCTACAGTTGGCAATCTTCACGACGATTCTTGATATGTTCTCTATAAATAGCAACCCAAAAACCTAATTATTTAGCTTTTGATTCACACATTGTTATTATTGTCGTTTAGAGAGCCGGCATGAGTTTGTTTGTGTTCTTTGTAATCCAGGTGCTAATCTGTAATCGTTTTAAAAGTGGATCGAATACAATCGTGTGGTTTATGTTCTTGTTTGTGTTGCTCTTCATTTTGTATTTATCATTATCATCAACAATCAGCTTCTCTATAGCTGATTTGTTGGTTGTTTCCTAACTAGAATCATTCTAGCACACGGACTCTATCATCAAGACCTACAATTTGGTATCAGAGCCTTGTGTGCTCTTGATTTTAGTGAAAAACTTAGAGTTTTTATGATTTTTGAAAAGTTCTGAATTTATTCATTTCTGGATTACATCTGTATCAAGTTCAAAAATTGGTGCTGAAATTTATTCAAAAACCTGCTTTTGAAAAAGCTTGATAGATCTGGTTTGCATTTTGGCTTAGATCTGAGCGTTTTTGGTTTTATTTTGTGAGTTTTTGAGAAAAAGAGTCCGGTCTTGAGCCAACTGTCCAGAGCCAACTCTCTTGCTCGGGTCGACTCTCAGATTTTACTGTCGATTCTCTAGTAAACAGAAGTTTACGAATCACTTGACTTTAGTTCATAGTCACTGAGTTTGTCTAGCCGACTCTCTCAGCCGACTCTCTCGGTTCGACTCTCAGCGTGAGGTTTCCTTGTTTTCCTAGGAAAGGTGCCGGCTCTCTTTTTGGTCTTGCTGACTCTCAGTTTTTTCTCTGAAACACAATTCCTATCCAAAAAAAAAATAAAAAAAATAGTATTTTGGAGGAATCTTCTTAGTTGAACTTTTTAGTGGATATTGCGAAGAACACGAGGCTTATTGTCCCAAAACATGGAAACAATTTTTTGGAATTTTTGTGTTTTCGACAATATCGGATCGGGAGCTGATTAGAATATTCAAGGAACGGCTTTTATCGTCTTCTGAATAGTTGAAGATCGCGTTGCTATATAGGGGAGCTCATCCATATTTAAAATGATCGGGATCATGTAATTTAACATTAGTCAACTAGGTTTGAATTCTCATCTTAGTCCTAAATGGAAGGGTTTCACAATGAACGAGAATCGAATTGAAGATTGTTGGATTATGTGATGATCATAATGAGCTCGGTCTGACTGAGTCAAAGATGTTTGTGATAAATCCGGTTACTTAGAGTTGATTATTGGAAGATTGAACCTTTATCCTAGCCTATTACAAGATTATCCTAATGAAGAGATATAGGACTTTGACTAAAATATATAGGGGAGCTACATTTCCGAGGGAGATCGACAATAAAAGACTTTGGGTTATCGGTGGACTCATGAAGATACGAGACAATGTTAGATATAGACCCCCTCGAAATCACAATTTTTTTTAAGGGACAGGGAAGGTAAAAGGAGAGAGAAAGGAAGAGGCAACGAATTATCAACTACCGAGAAGACTTTTGACAAGCTTTGGATATAATTGATAATGTTATTCTCAGGGGGAGATTGTTGGGTCTAATTTGGGAATGATGTTAATCAATTCAAGCGATCACGAGATGTTTAGGTTCGTGTATGAAAATGGGTCTGAGAGTCTCTAGCGACACTCTGAGAGTCGCTTGGTTGGTTTCAGTCAACTCTCTGAGAGTCCCTAGGCTGGCTTCAGCCAACTCTCTGAGAGTCCCTAGGTTGGTTATGGCCGACTCTCATCGAGAGTCGGCAATCTGCACGCCGACTCTCTCAAGTTTCCTATATATACCAGATCATTTTCGTAGCAATTAGACCTTCTTCTCTAGCAGAATTTCTCTATAATTTCTATATTTCTATTATTTAGCTTATTAGAGAGGTTATTAGTTTGTGGTTGTTCCACCACCCTGGGGAGCTCACCAGGGGTGGATGGTGGTAGATCGTTGTAGTCGTTTCTGTCCAGGAGCTTTATGTAATCATCCTTGTGGAATCATAGTCAGATTAGAGAGATTTTGTGCTCTATAATCTGATTATCGTCAGGACTGCCTATGAGCTGTTTCATGGAAGAAAGCCTCTAATTAAATTCTTCAGAGCGTTTGGATATTCTTGCTCTATTGAACACAACTGAGAATCTGGCAAAGTTTGGTGCAGTAGGTGATGAATGTTATTTCATTGGATATTCATCATCTCAAAAAGCCTACCGTGTTTACAACAAAAGGACAAAGATTGTGCATGAATCTTATTACGTTGACTGGCAAGAAGCAAATACTATAAATATTGGAACCAGTCCCGAGTGGTTCTATGATGCATATATTGTCTTCATTAATTTCATTCCCCCTGCACCACTTGTACCCAAACCATCTTCATCTGCTAAACCATCATTCATTCCCTCTATCTAAGCAGAAGATGATTTTTTGCCTTTCTCAACACGAATCACACCTGCTATTGCTGATCCTTTGTCTGTCTCTGTCAACAGTATAGTAACCTCTTCTCATTCTGAAGCTGCCGATACTACTCATGTAAATACTTCTGGTGATGTTAGTTCTGGTCAAACCCCTATATTGATCAAGACTTGACAAATGATCCCTCTATCGATTCTGACAATTATAATGGGCCTATTATTCCTGATGACAATTTAACGAACCTTCCTACTCATGTCGATGTTGTTGATGGGCCATCTTTCAAAACTAAATCAAATCATCCTTTGGAGAATGTGATTGGGCCAATCACTAAAGGTGTTCATACTAAAAGTTGCTCAACTCCCTACAACACGACCCTTTGTGATTGTTTTCACTCACAAGACATTCCGAAGAATATCTCCATGGCCCTGAAGGACTCGAGCTGGATAGACGCCATGCAGGAAGAACTGGCTCAGTTCAGGAAATTAAAAGTTTGGGATCTAGTTGACCTACCAAAGAATTAGTACCTGATTGGTACTCGTTGGGTCTTTCGAAACAAGACTGATGAAAGAAACGTTGTAATCAAGAATAAGGCATGGTTGTGCAAGGTTTTTCCCAAGAAGAAGGCATTGATTATGAGGAAGTATTTGCTCCCGTCGCTCGTCTGGAGGCAATAAGGATTTTCCTAGCTTATGCATGTTTTAAGAACTTTAAGGTCTATCAAATGGATGTTAAAAGTGCATTCTTATATAGGAAGGTCAATGAGGAAGTTTATGTATGCCAGCCTCCAGGGTTTGAAGATCCAGATTATCCGAGTTGAGTCTACAAGTTAGACAAAGCTCCATACGTACTTCATCAGGCTCCAAGGGCTTGGTATGCTACTCTATGATCTTATGTTCTACAGAATAGCTTTGAACGAGGGAAGATTGATATGACTTTATTCAAGAAGAAGATTGGAAAGGATATTATGCTGGTACAAATCTATGTGAAGGACATCATCTTCGGGTCGACCAATGAGAAGCTTTGTAGAGACTTTGAGGACGTTATGAAGGCCAAATTTAAAATGTGCAAGAAGGGTAGGTTCTTTCTTGGATTGGAAGTGAAGCAGTGACATGACGGAACATTGATTCATCAAGCCAAGTACATTCAAGATATGCTCAAAAAGTTCTAGATGACTGATTCAAAGGCAGCGTCCACACCATTTGTTGCTCAAACTCCCATCTTTGCCGATCCAGAAAGAAAACCTGTTGACAGACACCACTATGATAGGATCTCTACTATATCTCACTGCTATACGTCCGGACATCATGTTCGTTGTTTGCTATTGCGCCTGTTATCAGACAAATCCAAAAGAATCCCATGAAATCATTGTGAAAAGAATCTTGCGCTACCTAAAAGGCTATCCCAAGTTAGGGCTCTGGTATCCAAAGGCTAGTAGCTTTGATTTTGTCGCCTACTCTGATAATGATCATGGTGGATGTCAGCTTGACAGAAAGTATGTGTCAGGAGGATGTCAGTACTTGGGACACTGTTTGGTGTCCTGGCAATACAAGAATCAAACTTCAGTCTCCATCTCTTCTTCAGAAGCTGAGTATATCACTGCTTCCAGTTGCTGCTCTCAAATCCTCTAGATTCAGCATCAAATAATGGATTATGGTTTCAACTTGAAGCAAACTCTAATGTTCTTCGACAATGAAGCTTGTGTGAAAATAGTGAAGAACTCGATCTATCAATAAAAAACAAAGCACATCGATGTGCGGGTTCATGCCATTCGGGATCCATATGAGAAAGAGTATATTCAAGTCCTTCCGGTGAACACCAATGATAAAAAAGTTGATATCTTCACAAAGGCATTTGATAAATCCAAGTTTCTTAATCTCATGCGGAAATTGGGTTTGTTGAACTTTGAATCCCTCATGCATTGAATATTTATCTCTGTTCATATTTTCCTTCAAAAATCCAAAAATATTTTCTTTACCAGAATGAGTAGATGATTGAGCTGCAAAATATATTTTCTTCTATTTTAGAAAATTTCATTTAAAGAGTTGTCTATAAATAAAATTTTCGGGGGAAAGTTTCTATGGATTGAAAAGAAAAATAAAATAGTTTGAAATATATGCGTTTAATTACTGCTTTTGCGTAACTGTTATTGTGGGAAATGATAGAGGTACTGACATACTTGATCACTGTTTAGGATCAAAAGGGGGAAGCGGTAATACTGAAGGACAAGTTTATAGGCTCAACATTCAAACAAATAGACAACAACT
The DNA here is from genome assembly GCA_023525975.1 of Smallanthus sonchifolius. Taxonomy (NCBI): domain Eukaryota; kingdom Viridiplantae; phylum Streptophyta; class Magnoliopsida; order Asterales; family Asteraceae; genus Smallanthus; species Smallanthus sonchifolius. The sequence goes on along the minus strand of CM042033.1, from coordinate 51,758,080 downwards.
CAGTGACAAAGATAATGAGTGCTGAAAAGTGTATACCCATCTTGTCCAGGTCTGCACATAACCATAGTCCCGTCACAAAGGGATTGCGAGTCCTTATTGTATATACTTATTCAAAAGAAAAAGCAAAAAGAACAAAAAGACACGCAATGACGTGTATTAGGTCAATAAAATACATACAATGACGTGCAAATCCAAGCAAAAGACACCAATGATGTGCATCCTAGTACTGAAATTGTAAATCTTGAGCAAAAGACACGCAATGTCAATGTCGTGCATTAGGAACAAAAACAAAAAAGATACACAATGTTAGTGTGTACATATATATCATATATATTATCCTTTTTGGGTTCATGTGACTGTGAAGGGATCCTTGATGTAGTGCAAAGCACACATCTTTATTCCTAGTGTTTTAGTTCGTTTTAGATAGTTTTATGTTCGTTTTGAGTGGGTTAAGTTTGTATTTGAGTCTATTGTATGTTTTTAGGAGCTCGTGTGGAATACAAGTGGATATATGAAGAAACCGAACAAGAGAACGAAGCCAGAAGAAAGTCTAGGGATCAAAAGTGAAAAATGAATAAAATAGGTCCTTCGCGGCACGCGAAGAGTGGAGACCAAGAACCTCATGGTACGAGAGGGAAGCAAGGAAGGACCGCGACTATTTTGTTCCTCGTGGAACGCGAGGAACCTATGGAAATGTCTCGTGGTACGCGAGGGAGAAGAAATCCGAGAAAAAAAACCCTAATTTCGACTTTTAATAGAATTTGATTGCCATAAGGTGAGGAGTTCGATTTTTATCCTTCTAGAGATAGACCAGAGGCGATTTTGGGAGATTGGAAGCCAATTGAAGGCTAAAGCTTGAATCTTTGGATCCCGGGTTTGTAGTTTTACGTATTTAGTTTACAAGATTAGATTTTATCTTTGATTTGGATGTTTGATACCATGGTTTATGTTTTTACTTCTGTGTTTGGTTGTTTAATCATGATCCTAGGCTAAAACATTGATATTGCCTAGGTCAATTGATGAATACTTGTTAAAGTTTCAATTTTTATCGGTTTTTGGATTTAATTAATGGATTAATGATTTTGTAAGCGATCTTGAGTTGATAGTTGTGATGTTATTGCATGTTTAGATCTGATCTTGTGTTTGATTTCAATTCCTTGCGTCGATTATGGTTGTCTGCCAGTTTGATCTGCGTATCTTGGTCATATATCTTAGGGTTTGTGATTAGGGTGGTTTGCTAGACGTAGTAGCCATAGGAGTTGTCTTTGATTGCTTATTAGATGTAAATGTGTATCCTAGTTCAATACCCGAGAGGTGAGAATTAGTCGTTTAGTCTAGTTGTATGAGAGGAAGCCGATATTAGGTGTCTAGTGATTGTTGCTATTCGTTTCATAGTTGGTATCATAAGATTACCATGTGCATTCTTCGAGTGTATTGGTGGACAGAGAGACTGAGAGGTAATATGTCTATTAGGATACTTTATCATAGTTGGAAATACATGAGAAGTGATCCAACAATCTGGTGAGTTAGAACACTTGAGGTTCCTTAGTTGGTGACACCTTGAGAGTGATTAGGGATCCACTAGGTAGTCTTTAATTGTCATCCTTAGAAACCCATATCCATTATAGTTTCCATAATCGATGGAAGTTGTGCTTTGCATGTAGGATTCCGACCTAGGTGATATTCTTCCCATTCTTGATAGTACTTTTGTACTTTGTCTGATTAGTTGAGTCGATCTTAGTTTTCTGTATTCATTAGTTTAATATTTAGTGTAGTAAACCCCCCAAACCAAATCAATCTTTAGTCCAAGTTAGAGTCTAGTTTTGTTTCGTAGTGTCTCTTGGGTTAGATATTTCGGTTTACCGTTAAGTTGTGCTACACTCAATAGGTACACTTGCCTGTCAGTGCGATTTAGTTGAAGGTACTCCTTTTATTACTTAGGAGTCTAGGTTAGGTTTACTTAGTTTTTATATAGACCGTCTTGACAACATCATGTTTTTGGCGCCGTTGTCGGGGACACTTGGCAATAGCAATAATAACTCTGACTAGTTCTTTTAGTGATTTTTGGTTTGTTGTGTTCTCTTTTTAGTCTTGTGTGATGCTTGTCTTCTGTGCTACTAGTGAGTCTTATCTGAGTGTCTAATTTAGAATCGAGTCTTTCTGTGCGTCTTTGAGTCTTTGTTCTGTTTCCTTCTAGAGTCTTTCTGTTTATGCACCATACTCGTTCGCAGGGATCACCATATTATTCAGCTTGTCCAGAGCCCGAACAAGAGCTTCACGATCGCACCCGCGACTTCTGAGAGCGTTTGAAAGCATTGTGCAGCATCCAGGTACGTCCTACTAGCCCAATTCCTTTTCCACAAATGGGCGACGCTGACCCACCAGCGAGGCGTACAGTACACTAGAGGGCCAGTGATGGGGTCACGGGTGCGAGATCTTTGATCACACGCACCACTATACCGAACACCAATTCTTGGCAGATCCCATCACATGTCATGAGTACGATCACTCATTCCACCCAATTCCATGGCATCGAGGATGAGGATGCGCCGGGACATTTGTCCCGCTTCGCGCGGATATGTGGTACATTCAATATCATGGGTGTGCCTAAGGACGCTATCTACTTGCGTCTCTTCCCATTCTCCCTCTCTGGGCGTGCATCTACTTGGCTCGACACTCTCCCAGACAAATCTATCACCACATGGGAGGATATCGAAGCCAAGTTCTTCAAGAAGTACTATCCACCTTCCAGGGCTGCTCGCCGTAGGGACCAAATCCATTCATTCCGGATGGACCCCGACGAGCCCTATCACATGGCCTGGGAGCGGTTCAACACGCTGTTGAGCCGATGTACTCAGCACGGTCTTTCCGACTGGGCACTGGTGGAGAAGTTCTATAAGGGCCTCACTTTCGAGAAGCAGCAAATTTTTAACATAGCTACGGGAGGTCACATCATGGAGAGACTCGAGCCTGATGAGTGCGAGGAAATGTTCGAGAGCTTCGCTCAAGCCGAACAACAGCATCCACGTTCTGTTAGGAAACGCATTCCTACTGCTAGAGCACCCGCCTCTTCTTCAAGAGGTGTGCATCAGGTCACTCCTGATACTAGAGTGGCTGCTGCACTCGTCGCTATGGCTAACGAGATAAAGGAGCTGAAGCTCGGTGCTCTTAGGTGTGAGGTGTGCAGGGGAGGCCACGACACCAGAGATTGCCCAGTGAATAATCAGGAGCACGTGAGCTATGCTGGCAACCAAAACCAGAACCGAGGGTACAACAACTACAATTCTTTTGGCCCGGGATGGAGATCTGGAAATAACCCGCCTGGGTTTAATGGTCGCCAGCAGCAGTATGGAGGAGCTGAAAGAGGAGCAAGTTCAGGAAGCAGTGTCAACACAAGGAAGATTGAGGAGATGATAGAGAAGCAGACACAGTTGCTTGCTCAGTTAGTGTAAAATGATAGGGATGCTCGGCAAAGACTGGATAGCCACGACGCTCTATTGAAGAATCAGTAGTCAGCATTCCAGGATTTGCAACGCACGGTATGAGACATCACTCAGAGCTTGAAAGATCAACAGGGAGGTCCATCTTCAAGCTCCAACGCTTCAGTGATGGCCGTGTCTGTTAGGAGTGTGGAGAAGAAAGAGGTTGAAGAAGATGACTCCCACTCCATTGAGTATGGCATACGTTCGGTAGATGAAGTGATGAAGGTAGACTAGAGAGCTCGATTTGCTGAGATCGATGCTAGGATGCTAGAGGAATCTGAGTCGAAAGCTATGTCGACAAGAAGTCATAGGGCACAAGAGAAGGAAACCCCACCGGCTGTAGACGAAGAAGAGTCGGTAGATGAAGAGATTGTAGTAGAGAAGCCTGCCGAAAGGGCAGAGGAGAAGAAGAAGAAGGGGGTGGAGATGAAGTCCCCCAAGATTGACTTGAGTCGAGTTCCCTACCCAGCGCGCTTGCTGCCACATAAACACGCTAGGGAATATGGTACCTTCCTTGATATGTTCAAACAACTCAAGGTTAATCTCCCATTTATAGCGGTCCTCCAGTATATGCCTAAGTATAGAAAGTTTCTCAAAGATCTTCTTTCAAACAAGAAGAAATTAGGAGGGATCTCTGAAGTCTCACTTAGTGAGCAATGTTCTGCTGTGGTGCAGAACAAACTGCCGGAGAAGATGGCGGATTCGGGTCGGTTCACGATCCCGTGTCTGTTTGGCGGTTTGCGTCTAAACCATGCGTTGTCTGATCTGGGTGCTAGCATCAATCTGATGTCATATTCTGTTTATAACCAGCTAGACCTAGGTGAACTTCAATCGACGAATATGAGCATTTCCTTGGCTGACCGCTCAGTCAAGTATCCACGGGGAATTGTGGAGAATCTTTTAGTGAATGTCGGTAAGTTTGTATTTCCCGTGGATTTCGTCATCCTAGATATGTATGTGGATGACAAAGTCCCGCTCATCCTAGGACGCCCGTTCTTACGTATCACCAAGGCGATGATTGATGTCTTCGATGGGAAACTCACACTTCGTGTGGGGGATGAGTTTATTACATTCGATGTTACAAACTTCGTGGAGGATGTTGGCAAGCATAGCCACTCCGTGTGCATGCTTGATGCCTCCATGGATGATCATCGGGACTCTAATCCAATAAAGGATGATTTAGATATAGGAATGATAGAGGAACCTCTGTATTGGTTAGAGGAGTTTGGGAGGAAGTTGCTAGGGTCCTCGTTCCTAAGTGCTGACGATGATGATTACAGTCTGAGTGAGATATTAGCATAAGTAGAGTAGATAGTTTGTGAGGCACCCATGGAGGTTGTTGAGGATCATGAGGATCCGGGCGAGAGGTTAGAGGCCACACCTTTAATGATACCACACATTGAGCTTTTGACCTTTTCTAGTGTTCATACTGAGGGGATAGCAGCCGAGTCATCCCCTAAATCTAGGCCACCACGGAAGAGAACCCGCGTTTTGATAGAGTCTTGTGATGTGAGGATAGAGCAAACCCTAAGTGTGGGGAGGTTTATGGGTGATAAGCTACTTGGTTATTTAATGCATATCGTCTTCGGACCGGGTAGGTATAAGTTGTGGTGTAAGGACCTGACTTATAGAGGTCCACTGGTTGATAGGAGTTTGTGGAGTTTATGGAGAGCCGGTAGACCGAGTAGGATGAAGGCGGTGCCGGTTAGAATGAAGGAGAAGCCTCCTGATAGGCTTGTTTGAGTCTCGGGCAAGTGCCTGGGATGTAGATTTTGTGTGCATTACTTGGTTTGAGTCTGTGTCTTTTTCTGTGTTTTTCGGTAGTGTGTTTTGTTGTGTCATGTTTTACAGGAATTTACGCTTGATTATGTGAGAAAAATCATCAGGAATGAAGTTCCAGGTATTTTTACATTTGTTTTTATGCCTGGAATAGGTTTTTAGTGGAATTTGGGTGAGAAGAAGTTAAGGGGTGAAAAATTTTCTAAGTATAAAAACCCCCTTAACTCTCTATCACCAGAGGGTCCTCGCGGTACACGAGGAGTGTTTCCCATGTTCTTCACGGTACGCGAGAGACAAAATACAAGGCCGGCTTAAATGCCACTCCCTCGCGGTACGCGAGGAGTGGCCGCATGTTCTTTCGCGGTACGCGGGGCCCTTCTGGATTTGCCTTTCTTCCTTGTTTTCCATGGTTTTCCACATCCACTATATCCACTACCACCATACTACCACCTTCATCTTTATCCATCATCCATCCATTATTACATCTTTATCCATCATCATCCTTCTACCATCACCCACCATTCATCATCACCATATCCATCATCACTTCCATCCATCATCATATCGTTCACCATCCAACCATTACCATGGGAAGCTTGAAACCGTTCATGACCGATGATTCACCTTGCTGTGGCATTCATGTCTATGTGTTTTCCACACAACAGGTACGTTTCCCTGCTTTTATCCAAAGTCAGCTGAGTCTTTATTTTTATTGTGAGTCAGTTTAATGCTGCAGGTTTGTTGTGAGGTTTATTTTGTAGATTTTATCGTTCCGCCTGTACTCAATCTCCATTCGGGCGAGGTTGATCATCACTTATCTATCTTGTAAAGGCAACCCGGCAGCTGATGTGCAACCGTGACTGAAATACTATACGGTGCACACGTGGAAGAGTAATGCTGGACCATTCATGCTACTTTACCAGTTAAGTCGCTTCCTGTTTTATTGTTTGCATTTTTATTTTTAGTTGGGTTTTGCTTCATATTGAGGACAGTGTGTTTTTCAAGTGTGGGGATGTGAGTGTTTAGTTGAGTCTAGTTTGTCTTGTTTATAAAAATTCAAAAATAAAATAAAAATTAAAATTTTTTTGAAAAAATGTCCTTGGAAATTATTGCATATACTTGAAAAATGATGGTACAATTGGATCTACTTGTGAGTTCAAATGATATAAATAATTGAAAATGGGTCTAATTAGTGATGTTTTGGTAGATCCAGTCAGCTAGTAAAGCTTAAATATCCTGTGAGTGTTACTAAAGATTAATACTTGAATTAAATCATGATATCTTGTGGGTATTCATCTTAAGGTAATCGGTAATGCAGAAACAGTCAACTTAGGGTGATAGCTACCACGTTAAGTTAAAATTTATAGGTTTTTGAAATTTCATGGCACACAACTCTCTTTTTATGAGAATAAATCCGAGTTTTGGTGGCACCCGCATCCATAAATTCCATAATTCACGAGCTTATTTGATTAGAATACTGAGTGTTGCTTATGTGTTACCCTACGGGATGGCCAATTGGAGAAAACGCCTCTAAGTGATTCTTATGTGCTTAATTGATAAACTGCATCCTATGTACTACCTTCTGGGATGGTAACCTGGGAGACGCACCACTAGGTGAGGTTGATTCATACATTTGATTAATGATCATTATCATCCATTAATTCGTATTTCATCTGATTTCTGAAACCTGTAAATTTTAGTTTAACGTGGTAAGGTAAATCTATATGGTTTAATCCGTGCCTAAAGTTTAACGTGGTAGGGTAAATCTATATGGTTTAATCCGTGCCTAAACATGACCGTGAGACGGGATTAGGTAGAGAGCTGTAACTGTTAAGTGTGAGTTACATAGATTGATTGATATGCTTGGTAATATGAGTTAAAACACATTACGGGGGCTTGAAAGTTGGTGCTTGGGTTTAATCGGATAGAAATACTGATTGTTGCTTTTTAATGCGTGAGTATATTTTTCTAATTGGTAATTGATGTTTACTAAGTTAGATGCCAGTTATGATTCCATTTGCAACTTTTTCGAGGACGAAAAAAGTTTAAGTGTGGGGATGTTTGATGTAGTGCAAAGCACACATCTTTATTCCTAGTGTTTTAGTTCATTTTAGATAGTTTTATGTTCGTTTTGATTAGGCTAAGTCTGTATTTGAGTCTATTGTATGTTTTCATAAGCTCGTGTGGAATACAAGTGGATATATAAAGAAACCGAATAAGAGAACGAAGCCGGAAGAAAGTCCAGGGATCAAAAGTGAAAAATGAAGAAAATAGGTCCTTCGCGGTACGCGAAGAGTGGCGACCAAGAACCTCGCGGTACGCGAGGGAAGACAGGAAGGGCCGCGACTATTTTGTTCCTCGCGGTACGCAAGGAACCTATGGAAATGTCTGGCGGTACGCGAGATAGAGGAAATTCGAGAAAAACCCTAATTTCGACTTTTAATAGAATTTGATTGCCATAAGGTGAGGTGTTCGATTTTTATCCGTCTAGAGATAGACCAGGGGCGATTTTGGGAGATTGGAAGCCAATTGAAGGCTAAAGCTTGAATCTTTGGATCCAGGGTTTTTTTAGTTTTACATATTCGGTTTACAAGATTGGATTTTTATCTTTGATTTGGATGTTTGATACCATGGTTTATGTTTTTACTTCTGTGTTTGGTTGTTTAAGCATGATCCTAGGCTAAAACATTGATATTACCTTGGTCAATTGATGAATACTTGTTAAAGTTTCGATTTTTATCGGTTTTTGGATTTAATTAATGGATTAATGATTTCGTAAGCGATCTTGAGTTGATAGTTGTGATGTTATTGCATGTTTAGATCTGATCTTGTGTTTGATTTCAATTCCTTGCGTTGATTGTGGTTGTCTGCCAGTTTGATCTGCGTATCTTGGTCATATATCTTAGGGTTTGTGATCACGGTGGTTTGCTAGATGTAGTAGCCATAGGATTTGTCTTTGATTGCTGATTAGAATTGAATATGTATCCTAGTTCAATACCCGAGAGGTGAGAATTAGTCGTTTAGTCTTCGTTATTAGGAATCCGAGTGTTAGTTGTCTGAGAGGAAGCCGATATTAGGTGTCTAGTGATTGTTGCTATTCGTGTCATAGTTGTTACTTGAGATTACCCTGTGCATTCTTTGAGTGTATTTGGTGAACGGAGAGACTGAGAGGTAATATGTCTATTAGGGTACTTTATCATAGTTGGAAATACCTGAGAAGTGATCCAACAATCTGGTGAGTTAGTACACTTTAGGTTCCTTAGTTGGTGACACCCTGAGAGTGATTAGGGATCCACTAGGTAGTCTTTAGTTGTCATCCTTAGAAACCCAGATCCATTATAGTTTCCATAACCGATGGAAGTTGTGCTTTGCAAGAAGGATTCCGACCTAGGTGATATTCTTCCCATTCTTGATATTACCTTTGTCCTTTGTCTGATAAGTTGAGTCGATCTTAGTTTTCTGCATTCATTAGTTTAATATTTAGTGCAGTAAACCACCCAAACCAAATCAATCTTTAGTCCGAGTCAGCGTCTAGTTTTGTTTCGTAGTGTCTCTAGGGTTCGATATTTCGGTTTACCGTTAAGCTGTGCTACACTGGATAGGTACACTTGCCTGTCAGTGCGGTTTAGTTGAAGGTACTCCTTTATTACTTAGAAGTCTAAGTTAGGTTTAGTTAGTTTTTATATAGACCGCCTGAACGACATCAATCCTTTTAACAAAAACATGGCTTGTAAGTCCGATGTGCAAGTAAGTCCAACCTTATTTTCAATAATCAGAACATGTAAGTCTGACGTGCTGTGTCTCTAATCCAAAAACATTTTAAAGATTTCCTGATCAGTTCATGGACCCGTGCTAGTTATGCTCCATTAGCTATCTTAGGATTTTCGAGGATCAACTTCCCTGATTATGCGTTGACATAGACCTGAAGCTCTAATCATCGCACTCAAAAGACAATGAGGACGGGTAGGTTATGCCTGAAAAGTGTGAGGAACACTAACTTCATCTTAATTCTTACCAGAACATGATAAGCATTTGCTAGTTGTATGTTGAAAGAATGGTAAATGGGCTTCAGAGGACAGGCATACCAACAGTCGTTCGTAGGCCGTGGACGCCCAAATGTAATAAGAAAAGGCTATGTGACAAGTTATGTCGGTATGATTCCACGAGATCAGGTTTGCATGTTCTATGATTTGAATTTTGAATCGTTTGTGCCTCGTTTTGGTATTAATATTTGCTCTAAAGCTTTTTGGTGTGTATATATATTCTTGTACAAATGACTTTGTTTCATATCTCAAAAATCAAGCTCGAAAGTCGATTCGTTTTGGTCAAACGTTCATTCTTTTTAACATTTTTCCCTTAGCGACTCTTGGGCCGACTATCAAGTGTCGGCCCCCAATTTTTTTACCATATATAATGTTTGAAAAAGGGGAAATTTTATTTACTGAAACCCTAGTTTTATTGATCGTTCTCCGGCGATCTTCTCACAGTTCCGATTCAAAACCAATATTTTCGATCAGTCACTCTTTGTGTTATTATTGCATCTTTTTGAGGTAACCTTTTGATTTCATACTTGTTTATTAACATACTTTGACCGATTAGAACATAGAATCAACATCAATATGGAAGCTTTAATCAAATTTTGGATCTGGAACAAGATGACTGTTCATCTTCCTTATAACCGACTGTCCAGATGGAGAAGATGACAAGAATCGGCTCGTGTTAGCCGATTCTCATTTCTTGTCTTGACTACTAATCCCTTGAACGCAAGTTCAAAGTCGTACTCGAGTGTTATCAGTCTTATATGGGTCGATTCTTCTAGCTACTTCATATATGGACTATCGACTGTTTATTGACTGGAGCCGACTGTCACAGAGGATATTAGTCGAATCTCTCATGATCAGGAAAAACTCTTGTCCCTGATCTTGTCGACTCTTTGTCGTTGATCAATAATCTCAGTCGACTCTTCTTCGGACGACTGTCACATATCAACAGGCGACTCTCCGTGCATAAATATGTTACTTCTCTATGATCGACTCTCATCGGGAAACTCATCCTTTCAGTCAACTATTTAGCCGACACTCTCCTTTTAATATAATATATTTAAAATATGTGGTTGTATCACTTATGATGGTTTCTATTATGTTACAGAAAATGGACGGCGATCATCTTTCTAGTGATAATCGACACAACATGGCAATATCTTTTCCTGAAACAGTTCCTGAGGAGTTTAATGATGTTGTGAGATGGATCCTTAGCAGCAAAATTGCGTATGCAATCACTTGGAATGAAGAAGTGAACAGAGACCTAATTGAAGAATTCTGGATTAATGCCGAATATAAAGTCCACTATGTTACCAAAAGGCCTAATGTAAGATCTTTTGTTCACGGAAAGGAAGTACTGATGTATGAAAGTACTGTGACAAATGCACTACAATTAGATGATGATAGACGGGACCCAAGAGCTATTAATGAAGTTGAGACAAGAAACAGATTCGTGCAAGAGTTAGGGTATGAGGGACCGTTCAGAAACAATGAAATTCAAAAGAGATTTTTATCTAGAGATTGGAAAGTCATTATGTACGTGTTTATACATTCTCTTTCCCACAGAAAAGGAGTTTATGATGCATTGAGTGTATATTGGTGCAGCATTTTGCTAGAAATTTGTGGTGAAGAAAAACTCAATCTCTCATATCATATATTCACCCAGATAATCAACCGAGCAAAAGAAAGCAAGTGGCTGCTCTATCCTCGCTTCATACAAATGATCCTCAACTACCTTCTGAAAGAGTTGCCGCTATGTGGTCGTCCTATGACCTTTGTTAAAGTAGAATCACGCGTCTACACCGATGTGTTGAGGGTATATGAAAAATTCTCTGGGAAGTAGACTCCAATGTTTGACAATATGTATCGGGAAGAATGTTTGCCAATGATCAAGGCCGCTCTTAACGCTGTTAAAGAAAAGAAAGCAGAGAAAGAAAAGATTGCTGATAAGAAAAGAAAAGTTGAGAAAGAGAAGGAACCTCCAATCAATGATGACGATACTACAAGAAAAAGATGAGATAAAGGAAAGGCCATTAACCTTGATGCTGGCAAGAAAAATAAGCAAAGGTCTGGAGGTGACAGTGAAGGATTCACGAAATCCGCAAGAGACAGTTATGTTCGCCAGCAAAGGAGTCAATCAAGACTAAAAACTCCTCCTCCCCATAGTAACAGAAGGAACATCGGGAACAAGACACTCTCCACAAACGATACAATAGGTCCCTCCAATTGGTACTCCTAAAAGATTCTAGTCCATGGCCAAAAAGAAGTCTAGGCCCATTGAAAATCATGTTCCTCCTCCTATCAAAGAATCTCTATTGGTTAAAAATGTTGGGATTGAGGCTACTCAGTTACTTAGATGGATGAAAGGGCAGAATGAAGCCTCAAAGAGTAGAGAAGACGATAGATATTGTGAGATTGAAGATCTAAAAGCTACTATCATGAAACTGAATTTTCAGGTTGATAAACAAACATCTCTAAACAAGAACATGCAAACAAACATGAATGATATGGGTAAAGCTCTACTGATGTTAAAGAGAGGAAGTCATAGGCTGACCATGGAAGTGAATAGGTTACGAGAACGTTTGAATGAAGATCCTCTAATATTTGATGATGTCTTTGACTCATCCATCTTCCATGATGTAGTTATCTTTGACTTGGATCAAGATGAAAATGAAGAAGAGAAACATGAAAATCCAACGGATCCGGAACCAAGCATCTAAAAATGATAATGATAATGAAGGACATGGTGGCACTAGTCTAGGAACAGGCAGCACAAGCTCTAGCACTTCTGGTGTCAAGATAGCAGGCAATGAAGGTAACATAGACAGTAAAGATGCCGGTGCATCTGATATTCCTGAGTCGGGTGTAGCCAAGGATGATGTTGTGACAGATAATTATGGGGAAGAAATGTCGAAAATATTCATGGAAGAAGGAGAAGAAGAACCAACCACTTATTAAACTGTCTTTGGAGAATCCATTAATTTAACCGATGAAGAGCCTCTAGACAAGTCTGACTGGTTCAAGGCTCTAAAACAAATCCCTGGCCCTCTCCATCAAAACATTGAGGTACTTCATAAAGCATCTGACAGGAAAATTATTTCATGGGCATTTGATGGTTTGAAGCATCTGTTTGTTATCAAAAGAAGAATGGTAGAAATCCAATATTTCCGAAATGAACACGATCTTCAATCTCTACCATCTTGGGATATCTATGCACTAGAAAAGTTGAATACGATCAATCATTGCAATCACTCGGAAGGCACCAACGTTGAAATGATGATAAACTCTGAATGCCACAAAAAATTCCCGATGTTCAAGCCACAACAACTAAAGAAAAGAAAATCCAAGAAAGAAGTAGATCCAGTAACCAAGCATCTAAAGATTATTATGTATGTTAAACCAGCAAAGGTCGTGAACATAGTTACAATTCCTCCAGAGAGAGAGAGAGAGAGTGACCTGCCTTCATCACTTCATTAAATGGTACTATGATAATCTCATAGGAGAAGATGTGATCTGTAGAAATGGGACTCCATCAAATGATATTCGTGTGCTTGATCCAATGGACATGTTCTCTTTCTCAATTCCTGATATTGAAACTTTGTTCAAAAGCAACATCAGAAGGGGTGCAGGTCATGCAACTGAAGAGGAAGCAACGTTATTTGCTCGTCCCGCCACTCGAGCGTTGGAATTAAAGAAGAAAATGGTTGAACTAAAAGCAAGCATCGATGCTCAAGAAAAGGATGTTCATCCTAAGGATCCAAAGGAGGAGAGGCCCACGGAGCATTAAAGAATCAGGAGTGCAACGGTTTCGGGGGAAATTATTGGAACCAGAGAAACCGTTGTATTCCTGATAATCTATAGGGACTTAATTGTATTTTTTGTATATTAGGTTTTTGGGTCAAGAGTCGCTAGCGACTCTTGAAGAGTCACTATGTCGGTTGTCGGCCGACTGTCTACAGTCGGCAATCTTCATGGCGACTCTTGCTATGTTCTCTATAAATAGCAACCCAAAAACCTAATTATTTATCTCTTACTTCACACGTCGTTATTATTTTCGTTTAGAGAGCCGGTAGGAGTTTGTTTGTGTTCTTTGTAATCCAGGTGCTAATCTATAATCGTTTTACAAGTGGATCTAATAGAATCATGTGGTTTATGTTTTTGTTTGTGTTGCTCTTCATCTTGTGTTTATCATTATCATCAACAATCAGCTTCTCTATAGCTGATTTGTTGGTTGTTTCCTGGCTAGAATCATTCTAGCACAGGGACCCTATCGGCAGGACCTACAATTTCCCAGATTTAACTTGCTCTTCATTATTGGTTAATCCCATAGCCAAAGCTCGATACTGACTTGCACCTTATGAAATGCAAGAGCTTGCGAGCCAACTTCAAGAACTCTCTGATAAAGGTTTTATTCGTCCAAGTCATTCCCCTTAGGGTGCACCTGTCTTGATTGTAAAGAAGAAGGATGGTGCATTCCGTATGTGTATTGACTATCGTTAGCTTAACAAACTTACTATCAAAAACCGTTATCCATTGCCAAGAATTGACGATCTCTTTGACCAACTCCAAGGTTCGACATGTTTCTTAAAGTCTGACCTTCAATTCGGTTATCATCAACTTCGTGTGCATGATGAAGACATTCCAAAAACCGCCTTTCATACAAGATACAGTCATTACGAATTTATGGTTATGCCTTTTGGGTTGACCAATGCACCCGCGATTTTCATGGATCTCATGAACCGTGTATGAAAACCCTATTTAGATAAGTTCGTAATTGTAAGGCCCCAAACCCGGGAGGCCTCACTTGTTGGATTTACTCATTCACAAACAGTTCTTAAACTTGAATATCTGATAACGCAGCGGAAAATTTCATTTCAAACATAATATAACATTGTTCAACATACGGAAGCGTAACATTTTCTTAACATAAAACATAACATAAACAAAACATAACGGGATGCTAGTCTTCATGATCAACCGGGTAACTCCTTTATCCAGCCAAGCATCACTGTTCAACTTCCATACCTGTCCTTAACCTGAATATGCATACTAAAAGGTCAGCTACGCTGGTGAGTTCTAGCATTTCATAAAAACTTTAACATTAACATTTGCCAAAAACATAACATTCATTCATTTAATAAAAGCGGACGTAAAATCATGCAATAACTTAACGTCATCAAAACCTCATAATCATATCATCATAACATAAGTCAACATGAACTGAATCTGCACCTTTTCGTAACCGTCAATTCCATACATCACATACCGGTGGAGAAACCCCGAGGAACGCCACCACTAGGCCCTTCAACACCGTACATTACCTGTAGGCGGAGAAACCTAGGGCGCGATACCCCAAAGCCATTCATCACCAGAACCTTAGTAACAGTACCACAAGGATACATGCACCCTCACCTTAAGCATTGTATCCCAATGGATAGCACGTACCTTCACCTTAAGCATTGTTCCCTCGTAGGGAATAGTACCTTCAATAGGGATCCCGGTAATCCCATGGTGACCGTCGTTACCCCTTTATCCACCCAGTTGTACAACATTTGGTCAGCCACAAAGGCCCCTAAAAGGTAAGGCCCATAACATACATGCATACCTTAGTTCCCAAAAGAACTCGTGGCAGATTCGTTCATTTTGTGACTTTTTTTAAATTACCGTTACAACCTTTACATCATTTCTGTTAAAGCATTCGTAAGTTTTTATTATAAAACATTTCATTCATAAACCATTCGTAAACCAATTATAAACCTCTTTGGCAAAACATTTCATAAACACATTTCAACTTTCCTTTCATAGGCATCATTTCATAAAACATCATTCCATTAAACATCATTTCGTAAGTATGTACACCAGCCCAAAACATTAATAAAACATTTAAAAGATGACTCTAGAAATCACCTGATAAGCTAGTCTCGTTGTCCTAGTCGAAGGCCCAACAACGTCACGTACGATCTGGATTGGGTAGTTAAATACACATCAGACCTAATCCCGACTCTAACGGTCTACTCGTTCCATTTTAGGTGAACTTAAGGCTAAGTTTGCCCCTTATTACCCTTGCGAACATACAGGAGAACATAGGTCAAGTTCGCCTAGTCATGCCCAACGAACTTAGTAAGTTCGCCTCCTCTACATTAGGCGAACATGCTAAGTTCGACATCCTTGCTTCAGGCGAACATGCTAAGTTAACCTGAACTGGTTCTCTTCCCATGTAACCCATACCGTAATTAGGATGTCTAGGTAAAATACACTTCTTTAATTCTAACAAAAATCGGACAGAGTCTCGTTTGTTTTTGGTCTAATCTAGATAATTCAAATTGTCTATTTTCCATTACCAAATCATAACAAATAACCCGAATGACCGGGTTTATAACTTTTACCATCTATATCCATCTTAATATATTTTATCATTTATAAAATAATCAATCATGTCGATTATTGTTCGTTATTTATAAATTTATAACTCTACACGTCCCCTCGAATACGGTATTATTTACCCGAGCCAATTAATAATAATATTAATTAATATTCTATGGGTTTTAAGAATTATACCTTCTCGAACACGGTTCCAAGGACACGAACACGAACCCGTAACGTATCCGAACTTGACATGAACCGATCCTTTGACCAAGACCGTAACTAGACCGAACGAACTCCGAATCGGGTGATTCAAAAGTCCACGAACTCGTCTCGACACACCGATCTTGGCTAAGCGGAACCCCTTGTCATCACTCCTCGTCTTACCCTCTTCCTCCTCATGTCATTAACCTGTCGTCAACCTTGTCACCACCGAATCACCGTGAACCACCATAAAACCACCTTAACTACCGTGAACCATCACCTCCGAACATCGCTGTCTCCATCCCAATCCTTACGTAAACCGCCGTTAACTACAGTCCGTATCACCATCGTGAAGCTCACCACCACGGGGCTGCCATTACACCACCACCATGTCACCACCACTACCGTGAAACTCGCACCGTCCTCGTCATCCTTGCGTAAATCACCATCCAAACCATCACCAAGCTGTTTTCCAACATCGACACCCTAACACTACCATCATCACCATACAACCTGTTAACAACCTCCACCATTATGTCGTGAGCCACCAGACCACCCTAAGGTCGCTAATGGCCACCACTTGCCACCGTCAACCTTGTGAAACCCGTACAGCCTCCACCATCACCATCGTGAACTACCATGAACGTGTTTGCTTGCTACCGTAAAAGTTCATCGGAGCTCAAGGAGATCCAAATAGAAAGTGGTCGTAAGCACCACCGTAACCTGCCACTGTGAAGCTCACCCCCACCCTCCGCCTTCGCCATTGCGTTTGAACCTGAACTATCACACTCTCTATCTTTCTTTCCTGCTCCTTACATACCTGCAACTCCTCCGAGGTCACCTCTGTTTGCAGGTGTGATACTGTTACGACATAGATGTGTGACAATAGGCCTTGTAATAGATTAGATCTTCTACATATTTATGTTTTGAATGAATTGGTTAACTTTTGTTATAGGCGAACTTAACAAGTTCGCCTAGGACTAATTTAGGCGAACTTGTTAAGTTCGCCTGCATGGCTGTGTGAGTCTATAAATAGGAGTTTACATGTTAGTTTAAAAAGCTTTGCAATTTGTGTTCAAGTTCTGTAAACTCAGAGTTTGGTGGAAATCAAAGAGGATATTATTTACATTTGGTGTTGATTCTAGTCTTTGTGAATGTCTTGTTTACATGGTTACGCGTACGTCAGATTCCGCACTCCGTATGCTTGATACACGTCACGTCTCGAGTTAGATCCATAGAAGACCCATGTGGACCTACATGTGGTATCAGAGCATCGTGCTCGTGATTTGTGACGGTTTGTGTATGATTTGACATAAAAAAGACTGAATTTTTGAGAAATTTTTCATTTCCATGGAGTTTTCATGTTCTTAAGAAGATTTTGAGGCTGATTTCATCAATTTGGAGTGGTTTTTGAAGAAATTGATCCGTTCAAAGTGTACTAATTCATATTATATTCAATCCTACGGTTTAATTTCATCAAATTCAATCAATTTAGCAATTTATGATGATTTTTTAGGTTTCAAGTTCGTGTTTTGGTTGAAGAATTCATCTTCTTGAGAGTTTTGAGCTGAAACAGGCGAACCTATCTCAAATTCTGTTACCGGAGAACTTAAGAGGCGAACTTAGTCTAAGTTTTTGTTTAAGCGAACTTATCAAGTTCGCTTGGCACAAGTTCGCTTTCGCTTAAGGAAAGGGTTAGGCAAACTTATCAAGTTCGCTTGTGGGTAAATTTGTTTCAAATTTTGTTTTCTTGTGATATTTTGCATATATTTGTTGTTATGGCTAACATGGTGCAGGTTACAAACATGTTCAACTATGAAAATGAAATTTGTACTTCTCAGAAACCGCCAAAGTTGCTAAGTCTTGCTGATTATCCTCACTGGAAGGATCGTTTTGATCAATTTGTTTCATTCACTTATACCAGTTTATGGATTCCTATTCTAGAAGGATATACTCATCCGACTTATTCATGGATGGATAGTGATAATGTTCCAAAGCCTGTATCTGCTTTAACAACTGAAGAAAAGTTGTTATTTGATCGTGAAAAGAAGGCAATGGTGAGTATTTCAATGTCACTACCAAAACAAATTTATCACAGTTTCAAGCAGTTGAAATCTTCCAAACAGTTATGGGAAGCTTTAAAGAAGAGATGTGAATGTAGTTTGGATGAGAAGAAAAGCCATAAAGAATTATTGAAGTAATAGTTTTTAGTATTCAAACACTTTCAGAATGAGAATTTGGATGATCTGGCTACAAGATTTTATCATCTGATGAGTGAATTAGCAAGTGCAAAGGTTGTTTATGAACCTGAAGAGATTAATGACACGTTTTTGGAAGCTTTACCATCAAAATTTGATGTGTATACTGTTCTCATCAAAGAAAATGAAAAATATAAGACAATGTCACTTGAAGATGTTCATGGAAAAATTCAATCTCATGATCTGAACTTAAAGAAAAAGGAAACCAATATGGAACACATGCAAGATCCGTCAATGTTTTTTGCCAAAACATCTGGAAAATCTGGACCAGGAGTTGCTTTGTTTTCAGGAGATGGTCAAGATAACTCTAATGAAAATGGTTCTGGATGTTCTTATCAAACTGGTTTTTCTACAACTACAACAAATTCTCCTAGATCACAACCATTGAATTCACATCATGTGACTCAAAGGGTGGCTGAAGAATATATGGCAATGTTTTCATCTTTTATATCTTCATATGAAAATTTTATTGGAGGAAAGATTCATGATCCAGAAGCAATTTAAGAAGATTATCATCAAATTGATCCGGTTGATCTAGAAGAAATGCATATTCCGTGGAATATGAAAATGTTGATGAGACAAGCAAAGGATTTTCTTAAGAAGATTGGAAGGAAGTACATTGGATAAAACAGTAGAACAAGAATGGGTTTTGACAAAACTAAAGTTCAATGTTACAACTCTCAAGAATATGGTCACTTTGCTAAAGAATGTAATAAGCCAAAAGTTGAGTTTGATTCTCAAAAGAAGAACAACAATTATCAAAGTAACAGAAATCAACAAAGTTCAAGTGGTTCTGGAAATTCAGCAAATATTTCAACATCATTTAGAAGATCTAGTTGGTGCTGTGAGTCAAGCGTTTGTTGCTGAAATTCATACTGATGAGTCATCTGAAGATGAAAGTTCCAGTGATAGTGAAAGTTCAGAGAGTGAAGTAGAAAGTAAGAATGATGAATCTTCTGAGAATGTCATTACTGATGAAATTTCTGAAGAAATTAATACTGAAAGTGCTGATGAAGTTCATTCTGAAGAAAATGTGTCTACTACAAGTGTATCTGAAGATGAGATTTTGTTGACTAAAAGAGTACCTGAGATGACTGAAGAGATTCCAACTGCTAAAGTCTTCATGGCAGACATTTCAGATCCATCAAAGGTAAAAGATGTTATCTGTAATATATATTGTTCAAACTGTGTTTTGGTGAAGGACAAAATTATGAAAGTCATGGATGATAACACAAACTTGATTTGTGATATGAAATCGATGCATTCAGTGAATCAGGAATTAAAGGACAATGATAAGATGTGTATTGACATAATTGAATCACTCAAGAGAGACATTAATTCTCTAACTTTGAAGATTAAGGAACAAGCATATCGGTTGGATATGGCTTATGCTGAGATTGAAAAAAGAAATGAAATTGTTGCTGAGAAAAACAAAGAAATTTCAGACAAAGAAGCAGAGGTGATCAGATTACATAGAAAACTGGAATGTTTTGGAAATTCATCACTATTGTTTGGTTATTTCAAAGACAATGCAGATCATGTTAAGAGAACAACTGGAATTGGATTTGCTCATCCACCATTCAATGAAAACTATGTTGTAGAACCTGAGATCATTACTGAAGAGGATATTGATCCAAAGACAGTTTTAAAGAATTAATCCACTCATAGGGGAAGAAACGGTTTATGATTCTGATTGTGATGATGAGATATTTGATGCTCAGAAAATTGATGGTGTTCCTAAAGATATGATGTTTGATGAACCAAAAGTGGTAAAACAAGTCACAAGAGATCGATGTATTCTTACAGAGCCCGATGAAGCTGAACAACCAACTATTTCACCAATTTTATCTAAAAGTGGTTTTATTAGTGCCGGTGATATCAAGAAGGAGGTTTCAAAGGTTGAAAATAAATCAACAAGTGATTTCATTAAGCAAAAGGTGAATGTGGCAAAAACCAAAGACAGTCAGTCTTCAGTTTCAAAGACTTATGTTGGTGAATCATCCAGAAAGATGTATGTTCCAAAGAAACAAGGAGGTAGTGATGCTAAATCTACTGAAGGTTATTCATCAGGAAGTTCCTCAACTTCAACAAGGGTTCTTTACATCAGAGAATACTATTCATCAGGAAGTTCCTCAACTTCAACAAGGGTTCCTTACATCAGAGAATACAAGGATAAGAAAGTTTGCTTTCATTGTAACGAAGTGGGACATATAGTGTTATACTGTCCTTACAAAAACAAAGAGAAAATTTTCTTATTTCAGAAAAAGTTACACCTGCTGTTGTTCATGGTCAATCAAGAGTAGTAAAGATTCTACAAAGACTGAAAGTGGGAAAGCCTACATCTTATAATGTGATGAAACAATCTGTCAAGGAAAATTTGCCTAAGCAGCATATTACTAAACCATTTGGGTTTAAGAGAGAGATCACACAACATGTTCATGATAGATTTGTTGATTCTAAACCAGAGTTTGTCCAATCTGGTGTTAGAAACAATGTGGTGTTTCATAAGTTTGTTGAGAATCCTAAAGTTGGATTCACAAAGAATTCACAACCTGAGGTCAAACTTTCAAGACCTCAAAGACGAAGAAGAAACAGACGGTTAAGAAAACTTTTAGAAAATGATCAATTTGAATCTAAATTTCAAAATCAATCAATTTTTGATAAGAAAAAGAATGTTTCAAAATCCAAAATGTTTGATTCTGATTTTTCGAAATCACCAAGGGTAGATGATAATAGAGATTGTGAATTGCTTGAGGTTATTTATTTTGATGCTAATGGAAGACCCAAGACCACAATGGCTTATGTCACCGTTTCTAACTGATTTCCTTTGTTTGTGTAGGGTCAACCAAGGAAGACTATCAACAACAAATGGTATGTGGATAGTGTTTGCTCCCGACATATGACAGGAAAGATTCGTTTGCTTGAAGATGTTATTAAATTTGATGGAGGTTATGTCGCTTTTGCGGGTAATAAAGGCGGGTACATAATAGGTCAATGAACGTTAAAGAATGAAAAGGGATTTGAAATACCTAAAGAATGGATTCTGATGAAGGCTCCGAGAAGAAATGACACATATGTTTTAGACATGAGTGTTGCTACAACAACGGATTCAATTCCTACATGTTTACTCTCAAAAGCATCTGAATCTGACTCTATTCTTTGGCATCGGAAGATAGCTCATATCAACTTCAGAAAAATGATTTTTTTGGTGAAGAATGATTTGGTATCTGGTATTCCAAAAATGAAACTTGTTGTGCCTGATGACTGCATTCCTTGCAAGAAGGGCAAGCAACACAGGAAGTCTCACAAATCCAAGAAACAAAATTCTATTGTTACTCCTTACGAGCTACTACATATGGATTTGTTCGGACCATTAAGTATTCGAAGCGTTGGAGGTAAATCGTACTGTCTGGTGGTAACAGATGACTTCTTAAGATTCTCATGGGTTAAGTTTTTGTCAACAAAGTCTGAAACGGCAGAGATAGTTCAATACTTAATTCTTGGTTGGAGAATCTTTTGAATCAGAAAGTCAGGCGTATCAGAAGTGACAATGGCAGCGAGTTCAAGAATGACAAGATGGGACTCTTTTGTTTACAAAAGGGTATACATCATGAATTTAGCACGCCATATGTTCCTTAACAAAACGATGTTGATGAGCGAAAGAACAGAACTCTGATTGAGGCAGATAGAACAATGTTGGCGGATTCTAAGCTACCGGTTACTTTTTGGGCCGAAGCTGTGAATACGGCATGCCATGTCCTGAATCGTGTTCTGACCGTCAAGCGACACAACAAGACCTGTTATGTGTTGTTAAATGGTCGAAACCCTAATTTGAATTATCTTCTTCCTTTTGGAAATCTGTGTACTCTTCTGAAGATCCGGGATGTTTCTACCATGTTTAGCGAAAAGGCGATTGAAGGAATTTTTCTAGGATATGTTGCCAATTCGTTGAATAAAAGAGTATATAACAAGGAAACACGACAGATCGAAAAATGGTTTCATATCGATTGTTCTAATTGATCTATTCCCCATAAGGCGGTTGGTCCAGAGTGGGCGTTTGATTATGACAGCTTGTTCAAGTCTTTTAACTTTGCTCCTGACTTATCTGATGAAGAAGTTGCTTTACTATACAATTCATGTCAAGGTGACCAAGATTGTGGGTTAACTCCAAAATCAACGGTTCCATATTCCGTTCCATCATCATCAGTTCACCCTGATTCGAATGTTACATCTAGCTCGGGAACTCATGAGACTGATAGTGAGGATGATGAAGAAATGTTTCAGGATTCTTCGGCTGATCCATTAATTGTTGATGATTCATCCAACACTACACATGTTTAGGGGGAGATTTCTACAAATTTAGAGTCAGAGATACCAGTTGATCAATCTTCTCAAACATATACTTCTAAAGTTGATATTTTACCTGTTCCGGAGGTGGCTTCCATAAAAGAACTCAAAGATCATCCGGTGATGAATATCATTTAGAATTTGCAAGATGGAGTTCAAACTCGTTCTTTAACTGAAAATACTTGTTTATATTCATACGTTAGAGATACTGGAGTAATTGATGTTTGCTTACATTCTTGTTTTATTTCTCAGGTAGAACCTAAAAATGTGGAGATGGCTTTACAAGACAATAACTGGATAGAAGCAATGCAGGAAGAGCTTGCTCAATTTGAAAAGCTAAAGGTGTGGAATGTAGTTGATTTACCAAAGGGAATGTATCCGATTGGAACGAAGTGGGTTTACAAATGTAAAAAGGATGATCGTGGTGTCGTGGTAAGGAACAAAGCAAGATTGGTCCTACAGGGCTTTAATCAACAAGAGGGTATGGATTATACTGAGGTGTATGCACCTGTAGCACGGTTGGAAGCAATTCGTTTGTTTTTAGCTTTTGCTTCGTTCAAACGTTTCAAGGTTTATCAACTGGATGTTAAAAGTGCTTTCTTGTATGGCAAGGTGAAAGAGGAAGTTTATGTTTATCAACCATTGGGGTTTGAGGATCCATTGTATCCTTCAAAAGTGTTCAAGCTATATATGGCTCTTTACGGTCTTCATCAAGCCCCGTGCGTGGTATGAAACGTTATCGCAACACCTTTTGGACAATGGTTTCGATCGTGGTCAAATTGATTCCACCTTGTTCATAAAGAAAGCAGGGGGAGATTACCTGATGGTTTAGATCTACGTGGATGATATTATTTTTGGCTCACAAATGAAGAGTTATGCAAAGATTTTGAGAGTGTTATGAAATTGAAGTTTAAAATGTCCGCTATGGGAGAGTTGTCATTCTTTTTAGGATTACAAGTTAATCAAAAAGATGATGGTTTATTTATACATCAGTCTAAATACGTGAAAGACATTTTGAGCCGGTTCAAAATGGAAGACTGTACCCCATATGAGACTCCGATTCCGGTAAATCACAAGATGAATCCAGATCCGGAAGGAAATGATATTGACAGCCGCTTGTATAGGGCAATGATTGGATCTCTCATGTACTTAACTACATCAAGGCCAAATATAATGTTTGACGTGTGTCTCTGTTCCAGATTTCAAGCAAAACCAAAGGAATCACATCTGATTGCAGTCAAACGTATTTTTCGGTACCTGAAAGGGAAACCGAGATTAGGATTATAGTTTCCGCATGGTTCTAATTTTGAATTTAATGCATATACTGACTCAGATTTTGGAGGTTGTCTACAACAAGAGGTTGCCAATTTCTGGGTAATCGTCTTGTGTCATGGAAATGTAAAAAGCAGATTACTGTCTCAATTTCAACATGTGAAGCAGAATACATTGCTGCTGCAAGTTGTTCACAAATTTTGTGGATTCAGCAACAATTAAGAGACTATGGTTTGAATTTCTCTTACACCCTCATGTTCATTGATAATAATGTCACAATGTCTATAACAAATAATCCGGTTAAGCACAGTAAAACAAAGCATATTGAAATAAGATATCATTTTATTCGTGATTGTGCAGATAAAAAGTTGATTGAGCTGGTGAAAGTTCATATTGATGTTAATCTTGCAGATTTGTTCATCAAGGCATTTGATCATACAAGGTTTGAATTTCTGATAAAGATGATTGGTATGATCAATCCCAAATGATTTTTTTTTGCTCAAAATAATTCTCATGGAGGTTTATTTTTTTATTTTTTTTACTGCTTTTATTTCTGAATTTCAATTTACTATCAAAAAGTTTGTTATTTGTAAAAAGCCCAAACAAATTGAAAAATCTTAAAATTGACATCATTTGAGCATGAGAAGAAATGATAGTATATCAGTAGATATTCATTCACACATGACCTTAGATTGACTGGTTGGTGATTTATGTTTATTCAAAATATCTGAATTATATTTGTTTTGATCTAAACTTCAGAGACTGCACAAATAGGAGATGATAGAGTTGTGTATGCATATAATTTAGCTTGTCAATAGGCTAAAAGCTTCTTTGAACCATTAGTAGTGTGAAAACATAATTGCATATGTTAGAATCCTAATGGATCTAAAACTCTCATCGAGACTTCATTTGACAACACTGACCGAAACTTTGAAGAGATCTATTCTCAGCCAATTTAACTTCTGTATTTAGACCAAATATGGAAATTCACTGTAAGTATTGCTTCAACTTTTGAGATTCAACTATAGATTTTCTCTTTTCAAATTCGTTACTTATCTACCAAAGCATGAGTCTGACATGTAAACCCTTAAATACCCCGAGAGAAAGTACAAATCTCTGACACTTAACACTCATTATCTCAATTTTATAGCTTAAACCCTTGTGCTAAACACTTTAAGGCTATAACCATTATAGGTGAAATACGAAATGGTTAGTTATGATAATGCTATTTGAAAGCCAAGGACGTTGCAAGCATACTGTACTAGTAGTTGTTGGCAAATAATCAATGACCCTTTTCATGGCTAGATCACAAGACAAATTCTAAAACCTCGTGATCCATTTCAACTAACTTTAATACAACTATGATTTGAACCCATTTTATGTCTGGGTGTGTGTGTGTTAAAAGATCATTATCAGATATGGAATATGAGGCTTAAAGTGTTTCATGAGACCAGTATCGGACTATATTGATTAGCATAATTTTTCAGTTAAGTTCACTACCCATGCCCCGAAAAACATGTAATGTGATGTTGAACTAAGATATGTTTCTAACAACATCTGTTGGAACATATATTCGCCCTTAGATCAATATCTTGATTCCATTGAATATCCAGATAACAGTTGGATCAAATTACCTTGTATTATTAAATCAATCGATTCTTTAATCATTCATTTTACTAAAGAGTTCATCTGTTACAATCTATCATGATATTACATCCAAAGCCAAGCAATTAAATCATTCTGATTCCTTATATCCTTCGGGATCTGTTTCTTTTCCTGTGCTAATTGAGATAGTTTCATCCTGGAGATTGATCTTATCTTTGCATGAGTCTCATATGTCTTGAAGATAGTGCAATTTTCTTTCTGTTGGCATACTAGTGGGGTAACGTTGTATTTCATACTTAAATGGTACCTTAAATCACAAGAAAGTGGGAATGAGATGCTTTTAGTTTCAAATCTTATAATATTGACAATTTAAATTTGTGTGTCATAGCCCGATCCTGTTTTTCTTTGAATGTTTATCTCGTATCATAACATGCAATATATGAAAGTCTTGTAAAAGATAGAGTTTGATAATCCTGAAAGATATTGGTTTGATTGGTCAAGACTTGAAAGAATGACATAGGATACCAAATTACTTTGTTATACGGATTGTTTAATCCAACATGTGCGATTGATATATCATGTATACTGATATGATCTTCTTGCTCATGGTGTTCAACAAAAATATGTTCTTTAGTGCTTTACAGTTTAGTTCATTTCAATTTGTACAGAGAAAAACCAAAAATGTGTATTTTCAAGTTTGTATAGATAAAATCCAAAAAGATTTTCTGTCATGCTTCCGTGAGAATTCCAAATTTTTTTAAAAGGTTCGGGATTGGATCGGATAACAGGTTCCTGGTTTTTAACAAGAAACTTTGAGGAAGAGAAGTGTGAAAAAGTTGAAAGTTCAAAAGTTCAAAATTTCTCTAAGTGTAGAGAAGAAGCGAACTTGTTATGTTCGCCTGGTAAGCGAACTTAAGGCTGTCGCTTATGTTGTTTGGTTGAAGAAAACTTGCTCATATTCTCAGAAAACTTAGTTGAAGGGAACTTATTTAGTTTTTAAGCGAACTTGTTCTCGGTTTAACAGAGTGTTTGGATCTGAGTTGTGGTTCTCATTTTCTGATTATTCAAGGATTTGCGCATCAAACAAAGGCAGAATCACGGTCTATTATCCATTGAATTGTTCAAATCAAGCAGGTTTATGATCTAGGTTAAGGTTTATGTCGCCTTGACGATTTTTGAATCTATACCTTGATATACTATGGTTTAAGCTTGAAATTGAAGTTTGCTAAAGGTTCATTGAGTTGTTTCGATCATGTGGTGTTCGATTTTAACATCAGATTTCATCGTAATGAAGATTTTTTATTTCTGCTTGTTTTTCTAAGCTTGGAGCGAACTTGCTCAGGCGAACCTAAGCGAACTTAATAAGTTCGCCTCAGGGGACAAAAGTAATTTTGACTTAGCATTTTTTTTGTATTTTTTTATTTTTCATTTTTTATTGTTTGTATCATGTTTGAACATGTTTTGTGTGTGGTTTTGCTGTGTCATTTTTACAGATGGATCGTCGAGTTGAATATAAACATAACGAAGTGGCTTTGGTGGATCCAAATTTGTCTGAAGCTGTGAATTACCGGGAAATCATTATTTTTTCTGAATAGATCAAGAACAAGTGTTGTCGTTTCGGCAAATACCTACATTAGCTTGAATTACATTCAACAGTTCTGGGATACATCATAACATGACTGTACTGTGGATCTGAATGTTATTAGAGCTACTATCAACAACACGGAAGTAGCAATATCTGTTGATACTATTCGTCAAGCTCTACATCTTGGAGGAAATGATGAAGAACCTTTGGGTTTACCTTCTACATTGATTATGGGTTGTTTTCAGAGAATGGGTTACAGAGGAAGAGCTAATGATACTCAAGCAAGGAAGGGTGGTCTAGTAGGACAATGTAGATACTTTATGCACATCATTATTCAATGTTTGTCTCCGAGGAAAGCTGGAACTGATGGTTTGAAGACCTCACTACAATCAACAATGGTGGCTCTTACTTTGAACGGGGGGGGGGGTTTCAACTTTGCTCATTATTTTTATAAGGAGATAGTTGCACAGATTACTCCACCTGTTGGTCAAGGGTTTCTTTTGTACCCCAGGTTTAATTAAATGATTCTGAATCATCTTATATGTCACACCCCCAAATTCCACTAATGGAGTTTTACGGTTTTGGAAGGTGACAAACCAAGATCTCAGACATCAGTTACTTCAAACGACACTATATGGGACTTGAAATGTAATAATATAAAAGAACAAGTTCAGAGTAAATGTGCGGAAGCGTTTAACAAAAGTAAATGCGCAAAACAATGCGCCCAAATCCAAATACAAATAAAATGTAAAGATTGTTCAATAGGTAGTTAATTTGAATGTAATCCAAGACTCACGCATGACTTAACGTGATCTTGAGTGTCAACCTGAGAAAACATGTAAGAAAGCGAGTCAACACTAGGTTGGTGAGTTCATAGGTTTCAATAACAAAGTAAAGCGTTTGCAGATTATGTACATTCCAATATGCATATCTATAGGTAGCTAACCTACGTTCCTGTTTTGCTAAAGCGTTCGTAACCGAAGCTGACATGTGTTTGTTTGTTTGCCCCCAGCCAGGTCTATCAACCCTGACTAATGTGATTAGGCTAATATTTCACCCGTTCGACCTCCAATCGAGTTAACGCGACTAACATGGGTGGGGCTTGTCAAGCACCAGTAGTACTACTAAACATTACCATGCAACGATCCATATTAACAGTACGATGTGAGTGTGAGGACTTTAAATGACAGTTGCAATACGCTTAGCCCCAACAGTGATATCATATGACGTACCATAATCAAAAATAGTTCGCATGTTTTCTCCCCCAAATTAAAACAGTAAAAAGGGGCCGTGAAACTCACCTACGTTGCATTGTAGGTAGTATCACACAAGTAAGAGATTTGGAACCTCAAGTGTTAGCCTACACGGCTTACGTATACCCTATAATTATAAACATAATAATTAGGGACAAGTTGGGATTTGTGACGACGACACGGAAGGTTAGAACGTCTTAACGCATTCAAAGGATTATAGATTAGACGAACGTGTCTACGAGAATATTGATTTCTTAATATAATATTTAGGATCAATACGTTACGTGTCGAAAGTCTCTTATACGAATAATATTAAATAATTAAATTCATACGGTTGTATCATTTAATAATGATCTAAGAAAATAATATAGCATATATATTATTTTTGAACTCGTAGAAAATATTCGATAATCATTTACGTGACAAAATATTAAATATATTATTTTTATTCGAGATAATAAATGTGAGTAAATAATATAAACAATTATATTATTAATTAGTTTGAAACTTTACACGAGCTAAATAAACGAGGCGAAAATAATATAATAACATATTATTTTATAATAGGAGTCACGGGTTGAAAGTAATATAAACATATTATTTTATACGAAGTCCTGGTTTGAAAATAATATAAATATATTATTTTAAAGTGGAAATAATATAAATTAATAGTTATAAAACCAAACCCGAGCCTACGGGTTGTTTTCCGGGCTAAAGCACTTTATTACAATTTTATAATAATATAGCAATTGATTTAATAATTAAAATACCATTAAAATAACTATTTAAAAAGAAAACAGGGGAGGAGGGTTCGAACCCGGGTCTCCTCCCCATCAGCACATGCACTTAACCATCACAGCCCGCTAGCATATCGCATACAAACCCGGATCCAAATTGTTTTAACATTTAATCCGACTGAGTTCTTCCCCCTTTGCAAGACCCGATCCAAACTATTCCCAAATCCCATGAATCTGATAACGATCGATCAAAATGACATAGGGGTTTTGTTAATCGAGCCATTGCGAAACTGAGGGTTCGTTTAATTTTAAAAGTAACGAGTTTAAGATCATTAGAATCCTGTTTTAGAAATCCGAACCCTAGATTAAGAATATGAATCCAATTTGATCAAAATCCATGATAGAATCGGCTAAAAACAGAGGGCTTTTACTAAACAAATGATTGTGAATCTGAATATATGATTTAATTGGATTGAGGTTGAGTTTAAGATCGAAACCCCCAATTCGTTTTATGAACAAACCCTAGTTACAGGATCTTGAAAACTTCGATGTTGTTTGATTCAATTAGCATGGGGCTTTCAAAGAGTATGGTATTGAGAAACTAATCATGTAGTTTAATTGGATTTAAATCGGGTCTATAGTGGTGATCGATTAAACCGGTTTCATAAGAACCCTAGAATTCTGGTTTGAGTCGAATTCGATAATGTAAGCCATGATAATGACAGGGCTTTCGTTCTATAGATTAAAACAAAAGTGTGGGGAGTTTTAATTACTAGAATAGATGACGAGCTGATAGTGTACGACTGAAACAGGTTCCGACCGCGACAAGCTCGGCCTCCGGCGACTCTTGTTCCTTCTCCGGCCGAATATGAGTGTGCAAAAGCTTCTGTGAGAATCGTTTGAGGTGCGCTAAGGTTTAATTTGTGAATTGGATACAAGGATTCATCCAATTTGATGGATAAACGACATGGGTCGACGGTTACGGCCATTAATCTCATTATTGGGATTAATTCAAATCAATGTCGGGTTTAATTGTGTTAATGATGAACGTAATGATCATGTTCATGCAACAGCCGTTACAATTCGAATGAATTTCAGTTACAGGTTGAGCTTGGATCCAAGAAATTGCGAATTTTGACTTTCAGAAGTCAAAATAACCAAGTTTAGGTTAATTACATAGTTAGTCCCTGTGATTTCTTGTTCATAAGTTTAAAACTTTAGCAGAAATAGTCCATGAGGTTTGAATTGGGTTAAGAACCAGCTTGTTTGACTTTTAGAAGTAAACAAGAGTTTGATTTTGACTTTTTAAAGTCAACAGAATAGTTTAGGGTTATTACACAACTAGTCCTTGTAGTTTAAGTTTAGAATATTAACAGAATTAGTCCCTAGGGTTTGAGATAAGTTAAATAGGTTAACTTTAACTGGGTTACTCTAACAGAGCTAGTCTAAAAAGTCTGGATTGTCACATCATCCCCAAGTTGAAAGAATTTTCGTCCCGAAAATTAAAATAATAAAAAAAAATTCTATGGTGTCACATCATCCCCAAGTTGAAAGAATTTTCGTCCCGAAAATTAGAATAGTACCTTAAGAGTTTGACGTGGATTTCTTGAACAGATGAGGATACTTGCGCATCATCTGATCCTCGCGCTCCCACGTGAATTACGGTCCACGTTTCGAGTTCTAACGAACTCTGACAATAGGGATTTTACTGCGTTTGAGCGTTTTGACTTCCCTATCCATGATTTCTACCGGTTCTTCAACGAAACGTAATTGTTCATCGATGTGTAGTTCCTCAAGAGGAACCACGAGTGTTTCATCTGCTAGACATTTCTTCAAGTTCGAGACATGAAAGACGTCGTGTACACCACTAAGTCCTTCCGGTAGGTCCAGTTGATACGCTACTCGGCCAATTCTCTTCACTATTTTGAACGGTCCAACATAACGAGGATTTAGTTTGCCTCACTTTTCGAAGCGAATTACACCTTTCCAAGGTGAGACTTTGAGAAGAACCATGTCGCCTACTTGAAACTCTAATGGTTTATGACGCTTATCGATGTAGCTCTTTTGACGATCACGAGCTGCCGCCATACAGTTTCGAATTTGAACGATCTTTTCAGATGTTTCGAATACAAGTTTGGGACCTGTAGGTTGGCTATCCCCAACTTCAGCCCAACAGATAGAAGATCGGCATTTATGTCCGTACAATGTCTCGAATGGTGCTGCATTGATGCTAGTGTGATAACTGTTGTTGTAGGAGAATTCCACTAAAGGTAAGTGAGACTCCCAAGTGTTACCGAAATCGATCACACAAGGTCGTAGCATGTACTCTAAGGTTTGGATGGTTCGTTCCATTTGACCATCAGTTTGAGAATGATACGCCGTACTCATGTCTAGACGCGTACCTAAACTTTTTGCAGAGATTGCAAGAAATGTGATGTGAATCGAACGTCTCGATCCGAAATGATAGAAATTGGCACACCTTGCAAGGAGACTACTTCCTTTAAGTAAATACGAGTGAGTTTTTCCATCTTGTTGGTTTCTTTGTGAGCAAGGAAGCGTGAAGATTTTGTTAAGCGATCTACGACCACCCAGATGGTGTCGCATCCGCTAGGGGTTCTGGGTAGTTTAGTTATGAAGTCCATAGAAATTTGCTCCCATTTCCACATTGGGATCTCTGGCTGTTGAAGTAGACCAGAAGGCTTCTGGTATTCCACCTTGACCTTTGAACAGGTCAGGCACTTGCTCACGTAGGTGGCAATATTGGCCTTCATCTTTGGCCACCAATATAACACCTTAAGGTCATGGTACATTTTGTTAGAACCTGGATGAATAGAGTATCAGGATTTGTGTTCTTTATCCATGACTAGTTCCCTTAAGTTTCCGTACACTAGAATCCATATTCGTTAAGCAAAGTAGGGAATGCCATCTAACTTAACTTCCAATTGTTGTTCCATTCCTCGTGTAACTTCTGAAGATAGATTTTCCTCTTTTAAACCTTCAAGCTGAGCACTGCAGATCTTGTCAGGTAACCCACTGTGAATGGTAAGCTGTAGTGCTCGGACTCGCTTGGGTTTTGTTTCCTTATGGCTCAGGGCATCGACTACCACATTAGCCTTCCCCTGGTGATATTTGATTACACAGTCATAATCGTTCAGAAGTTTATCCCAACGTCTTTGTCTCATGTTCAGCTCTTTTTGTACAAAGATATGCTGAAGACTCTTGTGATCGGTGTAGATAGTGTATTTGGTACCGTACAAGTAATGTCTTCATATCTTTAGTGCAAATACTATGGCTCCCAACTCTAATTCATGGTCATGTACTTTTTCTTATGTATTTTCAGTTGACGAGAAGCGTACGCGGTGACCTTCTCGTGTTGCATCAGCACACAACTGAGACCTTGGATAGATGCATCACAGTGCACCACAAAATCATTCGTTCGCTCGGGAAGAGATAGGATGGGTGCACTGTAGAGTTTCTGCTTCAGAAGTTGGAATGCTGATTCCTGGGAATCACCCCAGCTATAAGGTTTACTCTTCTAAGTTAAAGTAGTGAGGGGTTGTGCAATCTTGGAAAAATCCTTCAATGAAACGACGGTAGTAGCCAGATAATCCCCATAAATTGATGCACCTCCGTCGGCGTTGTAGGTGCTGCCCAAATCTTGATTGCTTCTACTTTAGTTGGATTGACATGTATTCCTTTCTCGTTGTCTACATGTCCTACGAATTGCACTTCATCAATCCAGAATACGCACTATGAAAGTTTTGCATACAGTTGTTCTTGTTTCTGCAATTCCAGAATTAAACGAAGATGTTCCTCATGTTCATCCCTATTCTTGGAATAGATGAGGATGTCATCAATGAAAATGATGACGAACTGGTCATGGTACGGTTTACAAACACGGTTCATGAGATCCATGAATACCGCAGGTGCGTTGGTCAGTCCGAATGGCATGGCCATGATTTCATAGTGACCATACCTAGTCCTGAATGCTGTCTTTGAGATGTCCTCCTCTCGGACTCTCAATTGATGGTAACCGGATCTAAGATCAATCTTAGAATAGAAACTTGATCCTTGGAGTTGGTCGAACAGATCATCAATGTGTGGTAAAGGGTAACGGTTCTTGATCGTCACTTTGTTCAGTTCCCGATAATCGATGCACATGCAGAAAGTCCCATCCTTTATCTTGACAAATAGGACTGGAGCTCCCCATGGCGATGAGCTCGGTCGAATGAAACCCTTATCTAACAACTCTTGCAGCTCACTGGGTGTAAGTCTATAAGGTGCCCGAGCAATGGGTGCTGCTCCGGGTACTAGATCAATTTGGAACTCGACCTGTCGATGTGGTGGAAGTCAAGGCAAGTCTTCGGGGAATACTTCCGAATAATCATGAACGATCGGTATGTCTTCAATCCTCTTTTCTTCGGATGGCTGCTCGGCAACGAGAGCCAAAATAGCAGTATGTCCTTTTACGTAGACATTTTTGTGCTTTCATGAAATATATGATGCCCATAACCGCACCACTCTTCTCTCCTTGGACAGAGAGGATTTCTCCACTAGGAAGAGGAAGGCGAACAATTTTCTCCCGACAGACGATCTCGGCTTGGTTCTTAGATAACCAGTCCATTCCAACAATTACGTCAAAATTACCAAGCATGACCGGCATTAGGTCAATATCAAGTTTATGACCATTCAATTCTAGTTTGCATCCTTTAAGGGTATGTGTTGCCTCTATTATCTGTCCATCAGCTATTTCTATAATGTACTTGTTTTCTAGCTGAGTTGGAGTTTCTTTTAATAGATTACTGAAGTTATTGGATATGAAACTCCTATCGGCACCAGTGTCAAACAAAACAGAAGCAAAGTAGTGGTTCAGAAGAAACTTACCAGTAGCCACATTGTTGTCATTCCTTGCTTCATGGGATCTGATGACAAAAGCTCGCCCCTTTGCACCACCACAGCCATTATTCCCGTTGTTATTGTTGTTGTTATTACCTTGGTTGTGGTTGTTGTTACTAGTACCACCCTTTTTCAGTTGTGGGCAGTCCTTCCTGATATGCCCCTCTTTGCCACATTCAAAACAACCTTTAGTAAACCCAGGTTGTTGGAACGGCTGCTTGGATAACAACTCTCCCCTACAATCTCTAGCAGCGTGACCCATCTTGCCGCATCTCTGACAACGTGGTCGTTCACATACACCACTGTGGTGAAAACCACACTTGTTATATTTGGGGTGCTTTTCCAGTATAACCACCTTGACTCTGACCTGAAGAGGTCGATTGGTTGAAATTCTTTGTAGGTTCATGCCTACGCTGCTGTTGTTGTGGCTGATTCGGCTAAAATCCCCTGTTGTTATTGCTACTGTCAAATTTCCTCTTGTTGTTGTCAGTAGACTTGGATGCTGATTTTCTAGGAGGTAGCGTCCCTTGGGTAACTGATTGGTCCGTCAGTTTATGAGCAAGACGGATGGTTTGTTGGATAATAGTAGGGTTGGATGAGGTAACCATACTCTGAATTTGTGGTACCAACCCATTGATAAACATCTCAATCTGCTTATAGGGTGGGGTAACCATATGAGGGCACATCCCCGCTAGCTCGTGCGAGTGAGTAGTGTAGAGTTCTATTTCAGAACCCTCCATTTTCAGATTCCAGAATTCTCCTCGAGCTTCTGGATCTCATCCCTGGGACATTATTCTTCCTTCATCATATTCTTGAAGTCTTCCCATGGTGATGCATTGGCCATGTCCAGACCTAGCATCTGGATTTGTGAATTCCACCATGTGAGGGCAGGACCCTCCAGAGTACCCAATGCAAATTTTACCCGGTCAGCTATAGGGCAATTGCACTTGGAGAAAACAGATTCGATCTTCTCGAACCATCGAAGTAGTCCGACAGCTCCTTCAGCTCCACTGAAGGTGTGGGGCTTGCAGTCCATAAACGTCTTAAATGTGCAGACGTGCTGATTGTTCTGTGGATTGTTCGCTTGCCCTGGATTAGGAAGAGTATGTTGAGTTTAGGAAAGGGTAGAATAAATATATACGGTTGGTTGTTTAGAGTTAACGGTTATCGGATTTACGTGCAATGTGTGCTACTAAGGCTTCAGCAACACTATCGTTAATCAACGCGGCCAGCTCAGCTGCTGTCATGTTGATGTTTCCACGGCCACCGTTGCGACCGCCACGTCCACGTCCGGCCATGTTTCTTCATATTCAGAAACACAAGAAATGAGTAAATACAGCGCATATTAACGTCATTCAAAGGATTAAAGAGTAGACGAACGTGTCTACGGGAATATAGATTTCTTAATAAAATATTTATGATCAATACGTTACGTGTCGAAAGTCTCTGATACGAATAATATTAAATAATTAAATTCGTACGTTTGTATCATTTAATAATGATCTAAGAAAATAATATAACATATATATTATTTTTGAACTCGTAGAAAATATTAGATAATCATGTACGTGACAAAATAATAAATATATTATTTTTATTCGAGATAATAAACATGAGTAAATAATATAAAGAATTATATTATTAATTAGTTTGAAACGTTACACGAGCTAAATAAACGAGACGAAAATAATACAATAACATATTATTTTATACTAGGAGTCACGGGTTGAAAATAATGTAAACATATTATTTTATACGAAGTCGTGGTTTGAAAATAATATAAAAATATTATTTTAAAAATGGAAATAATATAAATTAATAATTATAAAACCAAACCCGAGCCTACGGGTTGTTTTCCGGGCTAAAACACTTTATTACAATATTATAATAATATAACAATTGATTTAATAATTAAAATACCATTAAAATAACTATTTAAAAAGAAAACAGGGGAGGAGGGTTCGAACCCGGGTCTCCTCCCCATCAGCACATGCACTTAACCATCACAGCCCGCTAGGGAATCCTATACAAACCCAGATTCAAATTGTTTTAACATTTAATCCGATTGAGTTCTTCCCCCTTTGCGAGACCCGGTCCAAACCAGTCCCAAATCCCATGAATCTGATAACGATCGATCAAAATGACATACGGGTTTTGTTAATCGAGTCATTGCGAAACTGAGGGTTCGTTTAATTTTAAAAGGAACGAGTTTAAGATCATTAGAATCCTGTTTTAGAAATCCAAACCCTATATTAAGAACATGAATCCAATTTGATCAAACTCAATAATAGAATCGGCTAAAAACAGAGGGCTTTTACTAAACAAATGATTGCGAATCTGTAGGTCCCTAATTCGGTGCGTGACGGATCTCTAGACTCGCGGTACGACACGGTGATAACGTCTGGAATCCATGATCAACGTGCTCGTGTAACTCAATCAACAACAACGGTGTAAATAAACGATTTGTATTTCCACCACAATATCAGGTTACAAAATTCAGTCTCTAAACAGTTCCTCCTCTGATATCGTCTATTCTGTCTCTAATCAAGTCTACTCTGATATCGTCTAATTTCCACTTCTGTTCTGTCTCACAGACTCTATTTATAAACACCAGACCTGTTAAGTTCGCCTCAAAGATGAAGTTCGCCTCTAATAGGCTAAGCGGACTTATTAAGTTCGCCTCAGATAGACTAAGCGAACTTAACAAGTTCGCCTCTGATAAACCAGGCGAACTTGTTAAGTTCGCCTCTCTATGAACTTACACAGAATTTTATCAACAGTTATAAAATATGTCCTAACAGACTCCCCTTTAACTGTTGCTAACAATTCTATCAATTACAAGTCAAAGACTCTAAGACTAAGACATAATATCTTCAAGCTCGTTGTCACCAGAATATGCTCCAACAGACTCCCCCTTGACAACAGCTTCAGAAGATTGTCATCCGTCTTCATATATCATCAAACACACTATAGTCTTCGTCTTGTTCATCTGCACACTCTCTCTTTAATCATAAGAAACACAAAATCTTTTTGGTTTTTCTCTATATAAACTGAAATGTAAAATACAAAATCACATATTTTTGGTCGAACATCACGAGTAAGAAGATCATATCAGTATATATGAGATATCAATCACACATCTTGGATATAAAATCCATATAATATCAAATGGTATCCTAT
Organism: Smallanthus sonchifolius; assembly: GCA_023525975.1. Lineage (NCBI taxonomy): Eukaryota > Viridiplantae > Streptophyta > Magnoliopsida > Asterales > Asteraceae > Smallanthus > Smallanthus sonchifolius. The sequence goes on along the minus strand of CM042033.1, from coordinate 51,721,079 downwards.
GTCATTCTTTCAAGCCTTGACCAATTAAACCAATATCTTTCAAGATAATCACACTATATCTTTTCAAGACTTTTATATTGCATGTTATGATACGCGATAAACATTCAAAGAAAATAGGACCAGGCTATGACACACAAATTCAAATTGTCAATATTATAAGATTTGAAACTAAAGCATCTCATTCACTTTCTTGTGAGTTAAGGTACCATTTAAGTATGAAATACAACGTGTACCCCACTAGTATGCCAACCGAAAGTAAATGCACTATCTTCAAGACATATGAGATTTTACTAAAGACTATCCGAATTTCCAGAATGAGGACACATCACTTAGCACATGAATAGCAGAATCCAAATTGGATTGTATAGGAATCAATGAGATTCAGAATCGAATGATTCAATGTTTTGGCTTATATATGTGGAATCATAAGATTCAGGTACGTGGATCCAACTGTTATCTGGATTATGAATTCAATGGAATCAATAAAGATGATTTATCAATATGATCCAAGGGCTAGTATATGTTTGACAGATGTTGTCAAGTACATATCTTGATTATACTTCAAATTGCATGCTTTTCGGGACATGGGCACTGAAGCAAATCGAATGAATAGTGCTAAGGACATAACCCGAAACTGATCTCATAGGACAATCCTTATTAAAAGCTAATATTCTTTATCTGATAGTGATCTTTAACACACACACACCCAGGCATAAAATGGGTTCAAATCACAGTTGTAACATATGAAATTATGTTTTCACACTACTAATGGTTCAGTGACGCTTTTAGTCTACTGACAATTCAAATTATATGCATACACAACACTATCATTTCCTATTTGTGCAGTCTCTGAAGTTTAGATCAAAACATATAATTCAGATATATTAAAATAAAGCACCAACCAGTCAATCTAAGGTCATGTGTGAAAGAACATCTACTGATGTACTATCATCTCTTCTTTAAATTCAAGTAATGTCGTTTTTATCTTTTTCAATTTGTTTGGCTTTTTCAAAATCTTTTTCAAAGAAAGTAAAACAAAAGAAAATAAAATCTTCCATGAAAACATTTTATGAAAAAACATTTTACTTGGTTACTCAGGATTAAGCAAGTCAATCAATTAAAAACTCAAACCGATGTAATCCGGTAATTGAATGTCTTTGCCTTTGTCACCAACACAGTTTTGTACTCCCCCTGTCCTGTAGACTCCCCCTCAACTAGTCAAATGGTTGCATCAACGACTTTATGCTCACCATTGTCATCCTAAGTTTCAGGTTATCATTTGGACTTTGTAAAACTCTTTCCAAAACATTGTGTGTGACATATTCTCCCCCTTGAGCATCAATTCATTGAATAAAAAAGATTCTTAGTTATCAACAACTCTTTACTCTTGCAGATATCATTCCCTGTCACGTGCTATGAAGAACCACCACTATCAACAACCAAAATGGTATTAATAGTCCCTCTTGGTAAATCCTGCACAACTAACAAGAAACATTAATTTGAAATTAGGACCCAAGCCATGGTAGTCACGGGTCGTCCATCTGTATCAAAATAATAAACCTCACTCCATTCACAATCAAATCTCTCATCAATTTTCGGAGATTGATCCGACGAGTCAGAAACTTTAGATTTCCAAACATACTTCTGTTCATTAAGTTCTTTTTGCTTAAAATGTGAAGTGTTTGAAGATTTTCTTTCATTTGAAAATTGAATTGATTGTGAAAACTCGTGTTGTTCTTAAAGTTTTCTCAATCTTCTGTTTCTCCTCCGTCTTTGAAGTCTAGAAAGCCTAACCTCAGATTTTGAATTACCCTTTGGTGTATCACGAGGTTTAACCACACTTGGGGTTAACATAAGGCTTACCAGGAGTTCTTACCTTTTCTGGAGTAACATGCCGGTTACCTTTGGCTTTGTGTGGACAAGCAATTCGAATATGACCAACAATACCACAAGAAAAGCAAGATCTCGTCTCACGATAATCTCTCATATAAGGAATCTTCACACGATAAGAAGCATGTGAAGAAGATTCTCCTACATGAACTACTTTTTGCTTTATTTTCTCTGGAACTCCAGATTTTGCAACAGGTTTTGATTCAGGCGTCATCTTCTCAAGAACTACATGCTTCTTTCCTTTATTTTTGTAAGGACAGTTCACCACAATGTGTCCCATCTCATTACAATGAAAACATGTACGCCAGTCTGTATAATCTCTGACATATGGAACTCTCCTTGAGTTTGAATCAACCTTTAAGTCTTCTTTCTTAACAGCTTTCGGTATCCCCTCTACCTTAGCTTCATCAAAATATTCATCATCACTCTCATCAGAATACACCATATCTTCACTTGTGACTGGATTCACCTTTAACACAGTCTTAGGATCTAAATCCTCATCTTTTATAATCTCAGGTGTAACAGAATAATTTCCGTTGAATGGTGGAGGAACATAGCCAATACCACTAGTTCCCTTCCTCTCTTGAGTATTATCATGATAATATCCTAATAAGAATGATGAATTTGCAAAGCTTTCTAACTTTCTATGCAATTTGATTACCTCTGCTTTAGATTTACCTAGTTCCTTATCTTTCTCAGCAAGATCATTATTTCTTTTCTCAATTTCTGCAAAGGACATATCCAGGTGATATGCCTGCTCTTTGATCTTCAAAGTCAGAGAACTTATATCCCTCTTCAGTGATTCTATTCTCTCAATACACACATTCTCATTATCTTTTAATTTCTGATTTACCCTGTGCATCGATTTCATATCACAAATGAAGTTTACGTTGTCATCCATAACCCTCATCATTTTATCCTTCACTAAAATACAGTTAGAACAAAACGTTTCAGAGTTAGAAAATACCTCAGTTTTTACTTCTGAAGAAGATGCACCAGGAGCCATGAATACGTCATCATCAGCTTCACTCTTTTGTTAAACAATGACAGGCTCAACATCAGTGTCTGATACACTCAGATCATCTTCAACTGTCTGAAAACTTTCTTCACTCATCACATCAGTCTCAGTAGATCGAGTACTTTCACTAGAACGAATACTCTCACTATCAGTTAAATCTACAGAAGAATCACTTTGAGAATAACTCGGCTTCTCCAATACTTCGTTGATCAAGACCACAAACGCTTGAGAAGTTGCTTCACCCTTTTTCTTCAATGCTTCCCATAGATCTCTTGAAGTTGGACACTTCCCGAGATTACAAATGATTTCTTTAGGTAAAGACATCGTTAAAGTTTCACGCGTCTTAATCTCTCGATCAAACTTATGCTTTTCTACTTTAGTAAGAGCTGTCACTCGTTTAGGAACATCATAATATCCCATATAGTCATAAGTAGGATGCACATATCCTTCAAATATGGATGTCCAAAAGTTTTCATCAGTTTATGATACGAACTGTTCGAACCGGACTTTCCAGCTACAAAAATCTGATATGCACAAAAGTCTCGGTGGCATAGTTCCAATCTCATTATCATCACATGAAATTGACATTTTGAAATTTTTACGAAAATATCCAGAAAAAAATTTCCCGCCAAAATACTCTTTTTAAAAAATTTCAAAAATTCAAAATTTCAAAAATGATTCAAAACGACCATATAAACTTTCCCTAAAAAATTTGGACAAGAAGAATTTCCCGCCAAAATACTTTTTTTTTAAGAACACTAGCAAACAGATAAGTTCGCCTGACTGAGCGAACTTAACCCCAAGCGAACTTAATAAGTTCGCTTAAACCAGAAACTTGAAATCTGCTTATGTTCGCTTAAAAATAAGTTCGCTTAAATCAGAATCCAACAATCTGATTAAGTTCGCCTAAAATAAGTTCGCTTAAACCTGTGAGAAGCGAACTTGACAAGTTCGCCTGCTAAGTTCGTCTGCACACAAATCAGCAAGTTCGCTTGCAGTAACAGAATCAAGATCTAGAACACTTCAGATCACTCTCGCGAACCAGAGACATACATAAATCATCATTAATCACTGATTTGAAGGAATTAATCAAAACTGGACCGTAGGATTGTATACTTTCTCTATCAGAAGCTTTCTATCGGATCAATTTCGTCAAAATCCTCCTCAAAAACACCAAATCAGATCTGAATTAAGCTTGAAAACTCCATTTTTATCAAGAACACAAAAAGATGAAAAATCTTCAAAATCTCTGAAATTTGATGTTGATTGGACACGAAAACACCACGAATCTTCTGCTAATCAAGAGCAATAGCTCTGATACCACTTGTAAGTCCCTAATTCGGTGCGTGACGGGTCTCTAGACTCGCGGTACGACACGGTGATAACGTGCGGAATCCATGATCAACGTGCTCGTGTAACTCAATCAACAACAACAGTGTAAATAAATGCTTTGTATTTCCACCACAATATCAGGTTACAAAAATCAGTATCTAATCAGTTCCTCCTCTGATATCGTCTATTCTGTCTCTAATCAAGTCTACTTTGATATCGTCTAATTTCCACTTCTGTTCTGTCTCACAGACTCTATTTATAAACACCATACCTGCTATAGGCGAACTTAACAAGTTCGCCTCAAAGATGCTTAGGCGAACTTATTAAGTTTGCCTCTAATAGGCTAAGCGAACTTATTAAGTTTGCCTCAGATAGACTAAGCGAACTTAACAAGTTCGCCTCTGATAAACCAGGCGAACTTGTTAAGTTCGCCTCTCTATGAACTTACACAGAATTTTATCAACAGTTACAAAACATGTCCTAACAGACTCCCCTTTAACTGTTGCTAACAATTCTATCAATTACAAGTTAAAGACTCTAAGACTAAGACATAATATCTTCAAACTCGTTGTCACCAGAATATGCTCCAAGAGAATCTGAATATATGATTTAATTGGATTGAGGTTGAGTTTAAGATCACCTAAGCCTAGTTTAGGTGAACTTGTTAAGTTCGCCTGCATGGCTGTGTGAGTCTATAAATAGGAGGTTACATGTTAGTTTAAAAAGCTTTGCAATTTGTGTTGAAGTTCTGTAAACTCAGAGTTTGGTGGAAATCAAAGAGGATATTATTTACATCTTGTATTGATTCTAGTCTTTGTGAATGTCTTGTTTACACGGTTACACGTACGTTGGATTCCGCACTCCGTATGCTTGATACACGTCACGTCTCGAGTTAGATCCATAGAAGACCCGCGTGGACCTACAGATACCCGTTCTCTCCCAGCCGAAAATCATGGCGACGTCGTCGTCCTCGTCCTCGTCCCTTTCTTTCACGCGCAACACCAGCTCAGATCAGACTTTCTCATATTCGTCAAGGGTATGTTGTCTTGAGCTCGTTTGATTAGGAACATCAAAGATGGTGATTGAGGGATCTCGGGTGGAAATCAGCGAAGGGAAGAAGGAGAAATTGTTTCTTCGAGTGTTGGCGGCTGGAAATGATATAAAGGAAGATTAGGTTTTAAGAACTTTCACTTGTGCCCCCTTCAATTTGGAGTATTTATATTTTCAGCCCTAAATTAAATCAAGTGCAAAAATCAGGATGTTACAGTAACTGTCTTCATTGACAACATCTTAATCTACTCCAAAACCAAATCGGATCACGAACAACATCTTAGACTGATTTTGGACATTTTGAGAAGAGAACAATTATATGCCAAATTCTCCAAGTGTGAATTCTGGTTAAAAGAAGTTCAATTCTTAGACCATATTGTCAACGAGAAGGGAATACATGTGGATCCTGCTAAGATTGAAGCCGTAAAGAATTGGAGTACACCTAAAACCCCTACCGAGGTTCGTTCATTCCATGGTCTAGCGAGTTATTACCGCCGATTCATCTCCAATTTTTCTAATATTTCCGTCCCCCTTGCTTCTTTGACACATAAGGGTAAACCTTACGAGTGGGGACCAAAACAAGAAAAAGCCTTTCAAACCCTTAAACAAAAATTATGCAACGCTCCTATTCTAGCTCTTCCGGATGGAAATGATGATCTTGTTGTCTATTATGATGCATTTAACCAAGGTCTTGGTTGCTTTCTTATGCAACGGCTCAAAGTGATCGTGTATGCATCAAGGCAACTCAAGATTCATGAGAAGAATTATACGACGCAAGATCTTGAGTTAGGTGTAGTCGTTTTCGCATTGAAGATTTGGAGACACTATCTCTATGGCACAAAATGTGTGGTTTTCACCGACCACAAAAGTCTCCAACATATCTTCAATCTAAAGGAAATCAACATGACACAACGATGTTGGGTTGAACTTCTTAATGACTACGACTGCGAGGTTCGTTACCATCCCTGCAAAGCGAATGTCGTAGCTGATGCATTAAGTCGTAAAGAACACGTCATGCTTCATTGTGTCAAAATTCAAACCGATATTCAAATCCGCATCCTTGAAGCCCAACACGCCTCGGTCACCGAGGGTAACATGTACAATGAAATGTCATGTGGTGTTGAGCTTTAATTGGAAACCAAACCCAATGGCTTACTTTATTACTTGGATCATATTTGGGTTCCTGATCGTAATGACCTTTATACGTTTCTTATGAACGAAGCCCACAAGTCTCGTTATTACATACATCCCGGTGCAGATAAGATGTACAAAGACCTTCACCAGCAATATTGGTGGCCTGGTTTGAAGAAAGACATTGCCCTTTATGTGGCAAAATGTCTAACGTGTTCTAAAGTCAAATCCGAGCATCAACGTCCCTCTGGCTTGCTTGAACAATCGGAAATTCCTGTGTGGAAATGGGAAAACTTAGCCATGGACTTTATCACCAAACTTCCTCGCACATCGAGTGGTCATGATAGCATATGGGTGATCATTGACAGCCTAACCAAAGCAGCTCACTTCCTACCCGTCTGTGAGGATTACCGAGTTAAGAAATTGGCTCAGATTTATATTGAAGATATTGCAAGTCACCACGGTGTCCCGTTAAACATAATCTCCGATAGAGATGCTAGATTCACCTCTCGATCTGGCAATCTCTCCAAACCACCCTTGGTACTCGATTGGATCTAAGTACGGCTTACCATCCTCAAATCGATGGTCAAACCGAACGAACAATCCAAACACTCAAAGATATGCTTAGGGCTTGTGTCATCGACTTTGGTGGCAATTGGGATTCTTATATACCTTTAATCGAGTTCTCATACAACAACAGCTACCATACAAGTATCAGCATGGCACCTTTTGAAGCTCTTTATGGTCACAAATGTCGTTCACCTATCTGTTGGAACGAGGTTGGTGAAACCCAAGTCACCGGTCTCGAGTTAATCCAAGAGACGTCCGATAAAATCATCCAAATTCGCGACAACATTCGAGTAGCGAGAAGCCGGCAAAAGATCTAAGCCGACAAACGACGAAAACCCTTGGAATTCCAAGTCCGTGACCTTGTACTCCTAAAAGTATCTCCATGGAAGGGGGTGGTTCGATTTGGGAAGAAGGGTAAACTAGCACCTCGCTACGTAGGCCCATTCAAAATCGTTGAAAGAATTGGGAAAGTGGCCTACAAACTCGAGTTACCTCAAGAACTTAGTAATGTATACCCGACGTTTCACGTATCCAACTTAAAGAAATGCTTAGCTGGCGATAACCTTCATATTCCACTTGACGAAGTGCGCATTGACGACACAATGCATTTTGTTGAAAAAGCCATGGAGATTATGGATCATGAGATAAAGCAACTCAAGCGAAGCCGTATTCCGATAGTCAAAGTTCGTTGGGAATCCAAACGTGGCCCGAAGTTTACTTTGGAACATGAGGATCAAATGAAGTTGAAGTACCCTCATCTTTTTTCTATTTCAGTAGCCTCCACCAGTTAAATTTCGAGACGAAATTCCCTCAACTTGGGGAGACTGTAACATCCATGACTTTTGCTTGTATTATTTTATTTCATTTTGTGCAATAATAACATTTTATTTCAACCTCGTTATAACGTACTTGTACATTACATTATGTCATATCAATTATCACATTCAAACGTATAACGACTCGGAGTTTTCAGATTTGAAACTTTTATTTTACATTTTCTTTATTTATATATATATATATATATATATATATTGTTAAATTAAATAAATTGATTATAAACTTTAAATTTTATAAAATAAAGTTTTATTTTATAAAAGATGATAGTAATGATAAATAATGTTTTATATAAGTTCCAGGTTTTATAAGTTTATTAAAAGTAAACTTTATAATTAAATTAAATGGTTATTTTATCAAAGAAATGAGTTTGAACCCCTCTTTTGCCTTGAACCCTCCCTCTTTGTGCATTGAACCTTAATTTGAAACCCCCTCTCTCTTGGACCATGGTTATCTCAAACCCACGATTTTGACTTTAGAAAGTCAAAATCGCATTTCAAACTCTCAAAAGCCGCTAATTTCAATCCAATCATTACCATATTCATCCAAATCACATTACCCCTGAATCATGCACATGTTTTATAACTTATAACCACCCTTGATTGCTCATTAATCACTAGAAATCAAACCCAGTTGTTTTTTTTAAAAACCCATAAATCAAGCTAATCCCATTAATCTCGTTCAGTTACAATTGTTATACGCGTTTATAACACCCAATAGGTTCCCATTCCACTTCACAATCGAAATCATCACTCAAAACCTCCTCAAATCCGACCTTTTTCTATTTTTTTTTCTCTACTCTCGGTTTGACATCGACGCATAGGGGTAAGAATCATTCAAACCTTCTATCGATCCAAGGCCGACTTCAGGTAACATTTACTTGTCATTTTCGCGTGTTCTAGTCTTGATTTCCATGCTAAACCGATTTGCATTTCAAGGGATTTAGGGGTTAGAGTTTGTGTTTGGGAGGTTGGGGAAGAAAGGGTCTCTAGACCCTTATGTTAAAACTAAAAAAGATCACATCCTTTAACAAGGCATATGCCCAGATTAACTTGTTAAAGCTTTACTCCCCTCTAGCATAGGTCACGGGTTCGAACCCGACCATGCTCGTTTTTCATCCTTTATTTTTATTTTGTTGTTTCCCTTGTTTTACCCACTCATACACACATACACACACTTATTTATATAGGGGAAGGTTCCACTAAAAAGTGGTTTTTCGCTAAAAACGCTAAGAAATGGGTCAAACGAACTCCGATTGAGCTCATTCCAGCGGCGTTGGAACCATCTCATCAAACCCTAATCCGCCACGAAAAACCTAAACCCCCCCTCGAACCCACCCCAAAAAGCCTAAAACCACCACCCCCACCCCACAAAAATCTAAACCTCCCCCCCTTCAACCCTAACCCGAATAGCCTAAAACCACCACCCCCACCCCCAAAAACCTAAACCCCACCCCACCCCACCCCCCCCCCCCCAAAAAAACCTAAACCCACCCCCACCCACTAAAAAAAATCTAAACCCGCATCTCCTAAAAAAACCTAAACCTTAAGGCTAAAACCCTAAAATTCAACCCTAAAATCTAAACCTTAAAAGCTAAACCCTAAAAGCTAAGATGGCAGAGTTCGACGAGGCGGTCCCAACCCCACTGAAATGGGCTCAATCGGAGTTCTTTTGATATCATTTCTTAAGGTTTTTGTCATTTCTTATGTTTATTAGCAAAAAACCAATTCTTATTTGAACCTCCCCCTATATATATATATATAGACACATGTACTTTATAAGGATAAAGGGTAAAATACATATCTTTAATTATAACAAAACATATACAAGTAATTTTGACATCAATACATTATTTTATAAATTTTGTGGTTGTATGAATATATATATTATTTTATAAGCAATTACTATTATAAACTGGTTTATATATATATATATATATATTCAAAGTTTTGTAAATTAATATTCTTTTTAATAAAAAGAGTATTCATTATTTTGTTTGAATATTTTTTAAAAACATTTTGATTATCACAAACATATAACAAATCTTTTGGTAGGTGATATATCTTAAGAATTGAATTTTAGTAAATAGTAAAATTTCATACCTATAAATGATAAATAATTGTAACTAAATTATTAAATAATTAGGTTATAAATTTTTGCATTAACTATTCATAGATACTAAGTTATAAATAATTAAAGGATTTATTTATTTACAAAAATCATTGTTTATATATATTACAATTACTTATTAAACTTGCATAATTATTAGTTGAGACTTAATAATTATTTTCTTATTAAAAATAGGAAAATCCACATTGATCCCTTGCGCATTAGGATTCCCCTATTCACTTTGTACAAATTATTGATCCATTACACTTTGTCAAACATAGGTTAATCTTGTGGTTAACTAGAACACTTATGCAACAACAACATACTTGTGTGATTATCAAATTACTCATTGCAAGGTGAGTTACATAGCCCCACATTTTATATTTTTCTTACATTTTAGGGGTGAACCATGTTACTAAATGTAGAACCAAAGACTGATTGCTACCAAATTATTCTAAGTACAATTGCTGCTGATAGGCTTATCAGCAGCATTCAACACTTGTTGCTGCTGATAGGCTTATCAGCAGCACTCAACACTTGTTGCTGCTGATAGGCTTATCAGCAGCCTTCAACACAAGTTGCTGCTGATGGGCTTATCAGCAGCAGTATTCTCAACTTTGCTGCTGATAGCTTTATTCACTGAAGACCAAACGTTGCAGCTGACTATCCATGCCAAGCGTCTCTGACAACTTTCTGCAAAAGCAACTGCCACACTCCAAGCAGAAGGAACCTCAGTGGTGCAACCAATAAAGGACCTTGTTGCGCGTCTCCAAGCATGCAAACAATGATGCCTAAGAAGACGCTTCAATAAAGCTATCTAGATTAGCCTTTGCGTATAATTTAGATTAATAAACAAGATCAACGGTCTGTGTTCGATCTGATCCTCAGAATCAAGGGTTTGTCTTGATTCTGAGTTACTATAAATACTGTGTAAACACTTCATAGTAAGTGTGCTTGAGTGTGCTTGAATGTGCTTTTTAGTTTGCTTTCAAAGTGCCTTGAAAGAGTTTTTGCTTGTAATCCTGTAATCACAGCAGATCAATACAACAGTGCATTTATCAGTATTCTTGCTGTTTTACTTGTTTACTTTGTTAGTTGCTATTGTTTCCGCCAATATCAACTAGAATAGAATCACCTTGTAATCTCACGATCCTACAAGTGGTATCAGAGCTTTGGCTCAAGATTAAACAAACTAACATTTGTTTAATCACTTTCTGATTCTATTCTAAACTCTATTCTTAATCAAGTCACACAAAACAGAAATGGCACAAAGTAATGGATTTGAAGACATCGGCAGTATCAACCGACCACCGAGGTTGGTGTCTGGGGAGGACTATGATATGTGGAAAAACCGTATGGAAAGCTTCTTCTGCTACCAAGAATACGGAATGTGGAAATCCATAAGGGATGGACCTTATATCCCCATGGTGGCCTCGGCTGACTCTGGAGGACCACTAGTCCCGAAGGAACCCTCCAAGTATTCTGAAGAAGACATCAAGAAAATGGAGGTGGACTTCAAGGCATTAGGAGCTATCCAAATGTGCCTTCCAAATGAAGTTTTTCACAACTTCAGGGCTTACAAAACCGCAAAGGAGTTATGGGAAGCCCTGGAGAAGATGTTTGCTGGATCTGAGGAGGTCAAAGAAAACAGACGTGACATCCTCAAGCAACAGTATGAGAACTTCGCCTGGAAGGAAGGTGAGTCACTAACAGTTTTATATAACAGGTACACGTATCTGGTAGGAGAACTGCAGTGCTCCAAGGTGACCCTGGAAAATGAAGACATTCTGAAGAAGTTCATAAGATCTCTTCCCACCTGTTGGACACTATACACTGTGTCCATCAGAAGAACGGAGAATCTAAAGACTCTCCAGATGACTGAGCTCTTTGGCATGCTTAAAACCTATGAATTAGAAATGATTCAGGCTAAAGAAAGGAGCTCCAGTTATCAATCAGCCACCACTTCCTCCACCAACACCTCAGCACTTCACTCTGATCATTCTGGTCCTAGTGCAAGCAACTACCATCCTCCCATTGTCACTCATCCTCAAACACCAACTGTTTCACAATCCAACTCATCTCCATTTCTTCTAGAAGCGCCTCCTCAACAGTCAACCTCTACTGCCTTTGTCTCTGACAGCTTAAGCAGCATGTACTTCATTAAGGAGGATTTGGAATGCTTTCATCCAGATGATCTGGAAGAAATGGATATTCAGCACTCTTATGCAATGCTCTCCCTTAGAGCAAAAAGGTTCTACTCTAGAACCGGAAGATCTGTTCCAAACAACAACTCAAACACCAGAGTTGGTTTGGATAAAAGCAAGATCCGGTGTTACAACTGTAACCAAATGGGTCACTTTGCCAGGGAGTGCAAGGCACCAAAAGCCAATCAGGGTGCCAGCCATCAAAAACAAGCCTATCAAGGACAGCCCAGGCAGCAGCAGCAGCAGCAAGGAACTCCTCCAGCACAAACTGCAGCATGTTCAAATGTTGGAACTACAGACTTTGACTGGAGTTTTCAATATGAAGATGTTTCTGCCTCCAACCAAGCACTTATGGCAGACAATGCAGAGATACCACCTCAGGGACAGCTAGGCAACAAACACAACACTTGGGTGGTAGATAGCGGCTGTTCCAGGCACATGACAGGCAACAGGTCCATCCTCTCTAACTTCAGACTTTTCAATGGAGGATATGTTGCCTTTGGGAGTGACTCAAAGGGTGGATCTATCACTAGACAAGGAACTGTGTCAAATGAAAGAATGAGTATTGAAAGAGTCAACTATGTTAAAGAACTTGACTTCAATCTCATGAGTGTTTCCCAAGTATGTGATCAAAAGCATTGGATGCTCTTCACTGACAAAGAGTGTTTCGTGTTAGCCCCTGGCCTATCTAAACCCCCTGCAGAGAAGATTCTCCTAACTGCTAATAGAAAGGACAACTTATATGTGCTTGACATGAATGAAGTCACTCCTTCTGGTAGTGTTTCATGTTTTCTGTCAAAGGCATCAGTTGATGAATCCGCTCTCTGGCACAGGAGGTTAAGCCATGTTAACATCAAAACAATTAATAAATTAGTGAAGGACAATCTTGTCAGAGGACTTCCTGACAAAGAATTCCAGCTAGATGATCACTGCATTGCCTGCTTGAAGGGAAAACAACACAAGAGTTCCCACAAGCCCAAGACATTAAACACAAATGACACCCCTCTCCAGCTACTGCATATGGATCTCTTCGGTCCTACGAATGTCATGTCAATGGGCAAAAAGTCATATTGTCTGGTGATAACTGATGACTTCTCCAGATTCTCATGGGTATTCTTCCTAAGAACAAAGGATGAAACTGCTGAGATTCTCAAAACCTATATTCTCAGGGTAGAGAATCAAAGCAATCTGAAGGTAAAGATCATAAGGTGTGATCAGGGAACAGAGTTCAAAAATCACACTCTGAACAGTTTCTGTGAGAGCAAGGGAATTGAAAGGCAATACAGTGCTCCAAGAACCCCTCAACAAAATGGGGTTGCTGAAAGAAGAAATAGGACTCTAATTGAATCAGCAAGATCTATGCTGGCTGACTCAAAGCTGCCCCTTACTTTCTGGGCGGAAGCAGTAAGCACAGCTTGTTATGTGCAGAATAGAGTCCTTATTGTTAAGCCTCTCCAGAAAACACCCTACGAACTATGGCTCAAAAGAGTTCCCTACATTGGCTTCCTAAAGCCTTTTGGATGTCCATGTACCATCCTCATCACAAATGGGGTTCTTCCTAAATTCGGTGCAAAGTCTGATGAAGGTTACTTTGTGGGTTACTCCTCTCAATCAAAGGCCTACCGAGTATTCAATTCTAGGACTCGGATTGTGGAAGAATCTGCCAATGTGGAATGCAGGGAACATGTTGTCTGTGAACAAGGCAAAGGTCCTAACTGGCTCTTTGATATAGACTCTTTCACCCAGATATTTGAGCCCCTCATTTTCTCAAATATGGAGTTTTCTTCTTCAAAATCAACATCTTCTGCCTCAACCTCCTCTTCTGACTACAGACTGGATTTTCCCAGTCCCTACATCAGGATGAAAAGGCCATCCATTGATCCTCCATCAGTGGCAGAAGCTATTGAAGCCAGTACAGGTGAAGCCGGCACTTCCAACACCACAAGAAGCAATCTCTCTAACCAAGAAATCTATAATGAAGCCTCCTCAATTCATACTGAAGAGGCCTCTGATGCTACTACTGCTGACCATGTGGAACACAATAACCAGAACCTCCAGGCTCCTCTCCTCACAACTGAAGACAATCCTGATCTAAACCAAAGTAATCTTGAAGAGGGAATACGGCTGGATGTGATACCAGCACAGAAAATAAACAAAGAGCATCCTCTGGAAAACATCATTGGCCAAATCCACACAGGTATCCAGACAAGAAGTAAGTCTAATGAAGCCAACATTTGTTTGTTCTCTTGTTTTCTATCTCAGGTAGAACCCAAAAGGATTGATGAAGCTCTCAAACACAACAGCTGGATTGAAGCAATGCAGGAAGAATTGCTGCAATTCAAAAGACAAGATGTTTGGAAGCTTGTTGATCTTCCACCTGGTCAAACAGTCATTGGAACAAGATGGGTCTTCAGAAACAAACAAGATGAAAGGGGCATCGTGGTCAAAAACAAAGCCAGACTGGTAGCTCAAGGTTACACTCAAGAAGAAGGCATTGACTATGATGAAGTTTTTGCTCCTGTTGCCCGTCTGGAAGCCATCAGAATCTTTCTGGCATATGCAGCATCCAAAAGCTTTATGGTCTATCAAATGGATGTGAAGAGTGCCTTTTTGTATGGCAAGATTGGTGAAGAGGTCTATGTCAAACAGCCTCCAGGCTTTGTAGATCCTGCACATCCAAATAAGGTCTTAAAACTGGACAAAGCTCTCTATGGCTTACACCAAGCCCCAAGAGCCTGGTATGAAACTTTATCTGGATATCTACTTAGCAACAACTTCAGAAGAGGGGCCATTGATCAGACATTATTCATCAAAGATGAAGGGGGAGAAATTTTGTTGGTCCAGATTTATGTTGATGACATTATCTTTGGATCTACAAGAAAGAAGCTCTGCAAAGACTTTGAAGTTCTGATGCATTCCAAATTTGAAATGAGTTCAATGGGTGAACTAAATTTCTTTTTAGGACTTCAAGTCAAACAGGTACCAAATGGAATCTTCATAAGTCAATCCAAGTATGTCAAAAGCATCTTGGAGAGGTTCAAAATGGCTGACTGCTCTGCTGCAAGAACTCCTATGCAAGTGCACCATCAATTATCTCCGGACAAAGAAGGACAGGACACTGATCAACATCAGTACCGAGCAATGATAGGGTCTCTTATGTATCTCACTGCCTCACGACCAGATATCATGTTTGCAGTTTGTCTCTGTGCAAGATTTCAAGCAGCTCCAAAAGTGTCTCATCTTCAAGCTGTCAAAAGGATCTTTAGATACCTAAAGGGAGCTCCAAAACTTGGGCTATGGTATCCAAAGAATGGAAATGTCAATCTCTATGCCTACACTGACAGTGACTATGGGGGTTGTAACCTGGACAAAAAGTCCACATCTGGGGGATGTCAATTTCTTGGAGGAAGGCTCATCTCATGGCAATGCAAAAAGCAAACATGTGTCTCTACTTCAACAGCTGAAGCAGAATACATTGCAGCTTCAAGCTGCTGTGCACAGGTCATCTGGATCCAAAATCAAATGCTTGACTATGGAATGACCTTCATGCAGACTCCAATTCACATTGACAACATGAGTGCTATCTCCATCACGAATAATCCAGTCCAGCATTCCAAGACTAAGCACATCGACATCAGGTATCACTTTATCAGGGATCAAGCTGAGAAAAAGAGAATTGTCCTATCCAAGGTTCACACAAATGAGCAATATGCTGATTTGTTCACTAAACCTTTTGATGAAGCAAGATTTCGATATCTAGTTGAATCAATTGGCATGATGAACTTTGAATAAGACATGTCTCTAATTTTTATCTTTCCTTGTAAATATGTCTATGTCTTTGTTCTTAATAAAATGTTAATATCAGCAGCACTTTTTCACTGCTGACAGGTTTACTCTTCAGCAGCAAAGCCTTTGCCACTGATCTCTTTAAGTTATCAGCAGGAACAAGTTTCCTGCGGATAGCTTTAAGGCGGTCAGCAGCAACATCTTTGCTGCGGATGAATACATCCATCAGCAGCTACCAAATCTGCTGCTGAAAGACTTAACTATCCGCAGCAACCAAGTTTGCAGCGGATAGCTCACCATCAGCAGCAACCAAGTTTGCTGCTGATGGGTAAAACAAGTCTACATTAACTTTTACCCACGGTAAAAACTACTCTCAGTCTTTACCATGACTGCTCGAGTGTTTTACAGCTGTAACAGTGAAAAGTAAAAAGGGTTGTACTGTACAAGAAAATTTGCTTTTTCCCTCGTCTGCCGTTATATCAAAATCCCAAACGTCCCCACAACCTCTTCATATTCAATTTCAAACCTAACTTCCATCACTTTCTCTCCCGTCCCCACAGCATTCCAAGCCCTCCATACTTAACCACCATTCAAACACCCTTCCCTCTTCCCTCCAAATCCATAACAATGGCAGGCGCGGACATAAACAACCCCAACGACAAGTTTTCCCCATATCACAACCTAACTGCATACCTAATCAAGGGCAAGAAATCCGAAGGATTCGATGATATGATCGACTTCCTTTGTCGGTCCAAAATCCGCCATGCCCTAACAGTCAACCCAACCATCTACACTTCCCACATGGAAAATTTTTGGAGCTCAGCCGTGTATTCCACTGAACAGGGCACTCCTCAAATCAAAGGCACAGTAGACGGCAAGGAGATAATCATCACTGAAGCCAAGCTCCGCCAACACCTCAAGCTTCAGGATGAAGGGGACGCCATCTCTTACCCAAGAGACGTATACATGAGGACCTTTGTATCCATAGGGTACACTGGAAATCAAACAGAGTATACAATAGAGAAGGCACTCATGGGTCCCAAATGGAAGTATCTCTGCCACACTCTTCTCCAATGCATATCCCAGAAGAGGAGTGGCTGGAACCAACTTAGCTCCGGACTTGCGTCGGCAGTTCACGGTATGATAACAGGGGCAGGTTTCAATTTTTCCCACCTCATTCTTGAAGGTTTGAGATACAACCTTCAAGAAGGGGTGAAAGCACAGTTCTTCATGTACCCAAGATTCTTACAGGAAGTGTTCAATATTGAGCACCAAGATCTTTCAAAAACTGCAAGAATCTACTCAATACTGGGACATAAGAACAACATTTTTCAGAGCATGAGAACAGTTTCATCAAAGTTCTCAGGGGCCGATGTTCCATTGTTATCTACAATGTTGAACACGCAAAGTGCCCAGGGTGACAGTTCAGCAAACCCAGCTGATACTGATCCCACACCCTCCTCCTCACTGCCACAAATTCAAACTACTGTTTCCCTTGATCGAACCCCTGTGCATTCTACTGAGGATGCACAGGCACATACATCACTCTCCCACAGTTTGATTGCTCAACTGGAACACAGGGCCCCAGTTGCAGCCAAGTATACAAGAAAGAGGGGCAAGAGAACTCCTTCTTCTCTTGCCTCCAAGGCCCAAACCCAAGCCAACATCCCTCACTCAGAATCACAACATTCTAGTGAGAATATCATAAGGGAATGCCACATTGTTAGAGAGACTCCTTCGGAAGTCTCTCTATTAGGATTAGGATCACTTCCCGGATCCATAGATCAGCCCTTTGAGCCATTCCTATCTTCCTTGAACTTAAGTGTTGAGGAACCTGACCAAAGTGATGTACCTTCTCCAACTACCACTATTCAGGAGGTACTGATTGGTCTTGCTTCCAAAACACCCAACCCAAGTTCTTCACCCTTGGAGGTCCACTCTGGGAGTATTGAAAGAGTGGATGTGGACGAGGCTGTCACTACTGCTGGTCCATCAACTGACCAGGAGGACAGTGACAACATCATTAAGACCTCAACCACGGCAACTCATGGTGAGGGTGTTTCCTTGGAAACTCCCTTCACTGAGAGGAATCCCAGGCGCCAAGAAACCATGGGTGATGGGGATGCTGAGGCTAGGCCTACGGCCCCATCTAGGTCCAAGGATTCCACAACTGTGGATGAGGACAGACTGAAACTTCATAACTTGGAATTGACGGCCAGGGTGGCTATGCTAGAGGCTGAAATGTCCAAACTAAGACACCAAGTCGCTATGCATGCAGCCCATAAATGCCCAACTCTAGCCACTCCCTCTCTTGTATCAGTAGGCACCCAAACGGATGCTTACCTGTCTGCTGATGCAACCAAAAAGGGGGAGATGGTTTCTATGGAAGAAGATACAGACAGTCTGGACGACTGGATTCAAGAGCAGTTTGTTCTTCAAAGCTCACAATACAAGCCAGCTTTTGTCCAAGTTCATGACTTGCCAGCCCCAGATAACGAAGACGAAGAGATATCTGAAGACTGGCAGTTGGTCGTCAGGGCTGTCGATGAAATGCTGAATGATGCTGAAGACACAGAACAAACAAATGCATCATTCAGCATCCTTCCACAAGCAGCAGCCATCATAAGTCATACATCTGCCCCCCACTTCCCACTGACATCCACACAGCTAGAGTTTGATATTATACTAGCTTGGGGGTACGATGGGAAAACTGAGAGGTTTTGGATAGGTCGGGAGTTTAGCGGAGTAGAAGAGCTAGACTGGGATTTAATTCATCCATTTGAAATCCTTGACCTATATGATCTCATCTGCATCAACAACTCATCAGTCCTCTCAGCAGACCTTTCCATTGACTTGTTCTATGACTTGATGGAGGACAACCTACCCAACTTCATAAGACTAATCAAAGAACTAAAACGGGTAGAGTCTCCTGAGTCATCTCAGGCTGCAGAAAGAAGACTGTCTCCCAACAATCTTCAAATCACAAGGAGCAGTCTTCTCAATGAAGAAGAAGTTCTGAGCCTGAAAAGACTCCTGTACAAGACAATGGTCAAGGACTTAGATGTGGTTGGATGGTCTAGCAATAAGTCCTTTGACCATAATCTTCTTCTAAGCAACGGCACCTCTCTCACCATCAACACCAGGGACATTCTTCAGCTACCCTCAGACTTTCTACTAAAGATCTACCAACTAAGATTCAACAGCTGCAACATCAATTCATCAGAGAGTCAGGGAATGATGCAAACTGTCAGAGCCCATCTTGTAAATGCAGGTTGGATTGAGGGGGATGAGTCTGTGTCAAACTCTGACACTGA
The DNA here is from genome assembly GCA_023525975.1 of Smallanthus sonchifolius. Lineage (NCBI taxonomy): Eukaryota > Viridiplantae > Streptophyta > Magnoliopsida > Asterales > Asteraceae > Smallanthus > Smallanthus sonchifolius. Next base: position 51,701,841 of record CM042033.1, on the reverse strand, counting down.
CTCCAACTCATCTTCTCCCAGAGTTGACATTAATTCTGCAGCCTATGGGTTAAGATCATCAATTAAGGATCAACTAAGAGAGATAACAGATCATGAGTCCCAAACCAACCAACCAAATGTGCTTTCCTTGTCAATCTCCGAAGATGCCGATGAAGCCGAGGCTGAGATTCCAACAGTTCCACAATCAACTGTTGCTGTGATCAGTGAAGCCAGAGCAGAGGCATCCAATTTTGACAAAGGAAAGGGCACTATGACTAAAGAGGATGAAGAGAGATTGCTAAAAGAAAAGAAGGAGAAAGAAGAAAGGAGAAGAAAGAGAGAAGAAGAAGAGATGGCTGAAGAGATGGCTTATCAAACGAAGCATCAAGAAAGAAAGACAGCCTTACTCCTAAGACAACAAACAATCCAGCTGTATGCCAAACAGCTGGATGAGATGAAAGTTAAAATCCATGCAGGGTCTCAAGTTGAGGAAGATGAAAAACTTGCCAGACAGCTGCAGGAAAAGTTTGCCAAGGAAGAAGAAGAAGAGAATGAAAAGAAGAAGAAGGAAGATGCTAAGTTTAGAATCACTGATTCTAAATTAGCAAAAGAATTAAGAGAAGAGTGGACTGAAGCTCTGATCTCTCAAGGTGAGGATGCAGACTACCTTGAGAAACTTTCAAACAAAGAGATTTACAGAGCCTTCATGGGTCAGCAGGGTCAATTGGCTAGCAAGAAAAAGGCTGAAGAAGAAGAAAAAGCCAAGCTACAGTCCAAGAAGACCATTGCACTGAATAAAAGAACCCATGAAGAAAGGAAGGTCATGATTGACTTCCTTAAGGCTAGAGGAGACAGTGGAAGGAGGCTAGGTCCAATGAATTTCATGAACCTGCAAGCCCTCTACTTCAAGGTTAAAAAGGATGAGGAAGAAAGACTAGGGAAGAAAGGCTCCAAGAAAAGGGTACTTATCAAAGAAGAAGAAAAACCAAAGACAAAGAAACCCAAGCCTTCTCCCTCACCTACCTCTTCCTCAGTCCATCATCCTTCCACTCTCCTCCCCAAACCTTCCACTCCTCCACCCAACAAGTCCAAATCATCCCACCCAGCTCCCACTCATCAACAGCCTCCCTTGAAGAAATCAAAATCCTCATCTAAACCTGAAGACTCAAGAGACATTGTTGAATGGGTCTACAATCCACAGGGTCAAAGGTTTGAGATCTTCAGGGGGAGAACTGAAAGAAGAAGATCTACATACAGGTCTGTTGATGAGGTTCTGCAACTACCAGATTCAGACCTAAGAAGAATTTTGGAGCTGGGTGAAGCTCATGAGCCTGCAAATGAGAGAGGGAAACATCTTATGCTAGCAATCAGACATTACTTCAACCCTAGCAAAGATGTGGTCATGGATATCAAACCACTCAAGTCCCACTCTCCATTTGTATCTTGGTCCTACAATGCTGACTTGGATGAGTTCACACTAACTGATGCCAAGAAGCAGCAGATGAGATGTTCAAGCAAAGCAATCTTCAAAATGCAACCCAAAGACATCAAGACTCTGTCTGAACTTCCACTGAACAATCCCAGCAAGGATCCAAGAGGATATGAGGTTGAAAGGATAGTCAGACACATGCAAAAGCTTCAGCAGCAAAGTGATTAGAAGAATTTTGGTTGCATCAGTCTAGGGGGAGTTTGTAGAACCAAAGACTGATTGCTACCAAATTATTCTAAGTACAATTGCTGCTGATAGGCTTATCAGCAGCATTCAACACTTGTTGCTGCTGATAGGCTTATCAGCAGCACTCAACACTTGTTGCTGCTGATAGGCTTATCAGCAGCCTTCAACACAAGTTGCTGCTGATGGGCTTATCAGCAGCAGTATTCTCAACTTTGCTGCTGATAGCTTTATTCACTGAAGACCAAACGTTGCAGCTGACTATCCATGCCAAGCGTCTCTGACAACTTTCTGCAAAAGCAACTGCCACACTCCAAGCAGAAGGAACCTCAGTGGTGCAACCAATAAAGGACCTTGTTGCGCGTCTCCAAGCATGCAAACAATGATGCCTAAGAAGACGCTTCAATAAAGCTATCTAGATTAGCCTTTGCGTATAATTTAGATTAATAAACAAGATCAACGGTCTGTGTTCGATCTGATCCTCAGAATCAAGGGTTTGTCTTGATTCTGAGTTACTATAAATACTGTGTAAACACTTCATAGTAAGTGTGCTTGAGTGTGCTTGAATGTGCTTTTTAGTTTGCTTTCAAAGTGCCTTGAAAGAGTTTTTGCTTGTAATCCTGTAATCACAGCAGATCAATACAACAGTGCATTTATCAGTATTCTTGCTGTTTTACTTGTTTACTTTGTTAGTTGCTATTGTTTCCGCCAATATCAACTAGAATAGAATCACCTTGTAATCTCACGATCCTACACTAAATTACACTTTTGGGACTATTTACACTTATATAATTCAAGCAATGTGCACTTGTGTGTATTTGTACTATATGTTTTGAACACTTTAGTTAAACTACAATAATAACAAGTACAATCATTAGCCCCGTACAAGCCGACGGTAACAATGATAGATCTACTGGAATGACACACCCACCCATGTACGGTGATTGTTTACTGAAAACACAAGGATAACCTGCGTGTTATGCCTAACATGTCAAAAAAGGTTTGGTTGTATACCTTGTTTGCTTTAGTGATTATACATATTTGCATATCTATACCATATGACATAATGAATTGTACACTACATTGTGAACTTGTTTTCGAGTCAAAACCTATGTATACTCACCAACTATTTTAGTTGACTTTGTTTTTTCGACATGTTTCAGGTGCAAATATATGAGAATTTAAACAAAGATGCTACACTTAGGGATGTGATCTAGAATAAATAAAGACTTGAATCAATTATGTAACTTTTGGATTGGTTGTTTGTTTCACTTGAACTTTTGGATATGAATGTTGGTTTTTAAATAAATATATTTAATTTTAGTTTGATCATGTGCTTATAAACAATCTCCATGTCCTGCCCCGACGTAATCCGCCTTTGGTTGGGGTGTGACATGAGTGTTCTTGATTTTAAAGTGTAAGACCATAAAACTTTTTTAATCAAACTTCTCTTGATGCTTGTACGTCTTTATACAAGTGGATCTTGATAAGCCAAGGCTTGGTTAATATTAATAAGGTCGTACATATTTATGTGAACTTGTTATGAGACCAAGAATTGGTGAACTCATGTTGGGAACGGTACGTCTTTATACATGGTCCCATTGTTACACCACCTCCCGGTGAACAAAGTCTAATCACTCTTTTAATAATAATAACTAAGCAAGTAAGTTTGATGTCCTAAACCAACTCGGAGATAATACCAAAGAGTTGACGGTAACGATGTCCCTAGCTGGGAGTCCTACCATTTTATCATTAAAGAATATAAATCGTGAACCAAATGTCATGAAGACGAGGCTCTAACGATGACCCAGGTCACACATCTGTATTAGTCATACCCCTAGATTAGCCAACTTAACATTATCATATACCAAGCGGATTCGAAGCCCAAAGCAATACTCCTCATGACCTGATCATTTCCGAGATATTGACTTTCCTGCTATTTACTATTCTGTTATTTACATTCCTATTACACACATCACACACGTTTTTAATTTTATGCTATTTACTTTACCGTTATTTACTTTTCTGCTTCACAAGCACACAAAACCCACTCAATAATAAAACCGACTAAACGATAACAAAAGTTGAGTATTGGAACTCGACCGTGTCCATTGGTTCGATACTTGCTTCTTACCTAAACTATATTACGCTGTGATAGGTACACTTGCCTATTGTGTGTGTTTTAAGTTTGAATATTTATCATTTTATAAATTTAAAACATGATCTCGTGAAACCAAAATATCTAAATATTATTATATAATATTTACTTTATCAAACACAACACATAAAGTTTTTGGCGCCATTGTCGGGGACAAGGTGATTTCAAGAAAAAAATCGAGTTAAAGGATTAGCCTTTATACCCTTGACATTTATTTTTATGTTTTGTTTTGATTTTTCTTTACAACAACTTTCATGGATTACAACTACGAGAGTTGTTATAGAGGATACCAGGACAACTATAAGTACCACTATTTAGAGGTTTGGTGTTAGGTCTGTAGGGAAGCCCACTACACTCAAGATTGTTATCACTATGAAGGGTATTTCACATATTTTCACCAACCCCGCTGGCAACCATATGCGGAAACCACACCGTCCCAAGAAATTCAACACTCAGCTCTAGATTCCGACTCATTTACCCCATGAAATCTGTTTCATCACTTTGAATAAATTAAGGTTCAACTCCTAAAGAGCTCTCCAACTAAACAACAAGTGTTTCGTCATTTAGAAGAAATTAAGGTTCAAATCCTTAAGAGCTTTCCATCTGAACAACAAGATGATCTCTTCAAAGTCCAAGAATCGGAAGTTATAACTCCAACATCTCTAGTAGGGTTGAGTGACTATAAGGAGCAAGAACCTTCCAGCTTCATAAGCATAGATCAGTTGGAAGTGAGACCGGATGATTCAGAAGAAAGGGTTACTGCAACTTTACAATCACTTCTTGACTTCTCTGAGAGGCTGGAAGCTAAAACATCAAAGGAGTTAGAAGAACAAATCTCTAAAGAAGAATTGGTCGGAATCCTAAATATGGAAGCACAAGAAGGATGTATGGAGCAATCTGGAGTTCTTGTCACTTCAGAGACAACATCATATGAAGAACTAGATTGTGAGACCAACATCCAGGAGGAGATTATGCAGGAGAATGTGATCACCAACAAAAAAATGACAATGGTGGCACCTCTTCCTTGCAACAGAGATAGCTGGCCTGTGACCAAGCATATCAGTGAATCATTCCATGAATCACGTTAGCCACAGGATAGGGCACATCACTCTGAGGACCACTTCTCATGGAGGAAGAAACGTTCATCCAACAAAAATTACGTGACAAAATTATCATACCGGGGTGGCCGTCTCCTTTACTACATAGGTTTCTTGAAGTTTGGTCTAGGAAATTTCAAATGGTGATGGCGTGATTTAATTACACTATTTTCTTTAGATGCTCCTTTATAAAGCATTCTAAATTTGGCAGGTTTACGAAAATTTTCAAAATTTCAAATCTATCCATCCAAACCAAAATTAAAACTAAAAATATACTTTGAAAATACATAAATGAATGATTCACCCGTTTTAGCACAAAAAAGTTGAAGACATTAAAAATAGAAAATTGGGGAAAATATTTGATTTATGAAACTGGGCCACTTAATGTGCGAATTTGGCTCGGACCATTGGGACAAACCACCTACGGCATTTGCCACATGACCCGGCTCGTCGAAACCTTTCCGTCCCCTGTTCGGGGGCCTTCTAACTCCAAACGTAGCTCAAGTTTTGACCGTTTCGAGTTTGAACTCTTTTTACCCTGTTTTCCTTTGTCCAGCTGGTCCGGGACGGACTCCACTAATTCCCGGATCAGCTTATCATCACATTGTGCGCATGGTTATCAAATGGGTTGGATGAACATCTCCATATTACAAGCCACCCATTTGACTGATTATTCCACCATAAGCACTAAATTGGAAGTTCACGAATCACGTACGGGTCCGACCAACGACCCATAAATAAACATGGCTCTTCTGGGAGGTAACCCGATGATCGTGAATAAATTAAGAAGTTGGTTCATACGGTAGAATGCGTGGACGTCAGGTTTGGTTTTTCCAAGTTTAAGTTTCTCATACTTCAGCCCCCACGTATGCCTTCTCGATACTAGGATCTTAGTAGCTTAACTACTACCTCTTATTTCCGTTTCAGTTTTTAGGTTTTTCTTTATGTGTCTAGTAGCATAACATCACCATGTAGTTTCTTTACTTCTTTGAGGAGTTACACTCCATCTCTACAAGCTGGGACGTTGGAATACACATCAAATTTCTAAGAAATTAGATAAAGTCTTTAAAGCAAAGTGTTGACAACATCAATACGTTTTGGCCATAGGTTATACACCGAATTGACCGGGGGAGTACCAGTTTCTTTTCCCTTAAAACTTCATGCATTTAAATTCCTGCATATCATTCCATTACATGCATTTGTACATTGAGGTAATGCACATTTTTAAGAGTGGGTGGGGAATTAGAGATTCAGGACAAGCTTGTAACCTCAAAGCAGCAAAACTAAACTTGTGATTTATGACCCATCTGACTAAAGCCTTAAAAACCGAAAAATTTTCAAAAATTTTAAACCCTAAAACCAAAAATCTCTTTGAGTTCGCACTTAATTAAATAAAATGAATAAATGACAAGTAGAAACAAATGGATATTAAGCATAACAAATCACTCAACCCTATCCTATCCGTTTTCATGTGAGAATAATCTGAGCCTTTTCATGAGCATTATTATCATTATTTTTGCATGCTCTTTCGTTTGGTATATTGAGTGTTTTTTGATCGAATTTTATGCATAATTAGAACTTGTATGACTTATACATATCAAGATCATGAACTAGTAGAAGTATGAATATGATTAAGGCACCTAGAACTTTATTACCCTTTATATATTATCATTAAACCCAAAATCTCAAAACAATATCCGCCTAGATAGCCCTCTGAGCCTTAGCCTTTTCTTTTCTACTACCCACAATTATCACCAAACCAGCTTTTCGTAAACACCGGTTATTGGCTAACTGTCTTTAAGATGGAAAAATATTAGACTATCTTATGTCGTTATTTCAAATTTACAACAATTGAGGCAATTCGGAAAGAATCAGCTATGCTTAAAAGAATTGGAATATACAAGAAGGAAGTGGATGTATTAGAAAGAAACAGTCGAACGATCTACAAGGAAGATATGGAAAAATTATTTCAAGGAATTTGAGGAAAAGGATTATTGAAATATTAGTCTTGATGATATGTTGTCTAAAAAAAGAAAAGAAAAAAAATTGAAAAATGAGAAAAGAAAAAGAAAAGAGAGAAGTTGCTCTTTTACCGGTTAGACCTTAAAAAGCTGGATATGCATTCATTTGATTTCAATTTGCTTTCTTGTATTCATTTCGCAAAGCCTGAATTACAGCCCGAACTCCGAGAAAAAATTTTCAAAGCAACAAGTGATGTAAGAAAACGGTGGCGCAAGCAAGAACAACTACCACCGTTCTGCGGCTTGTCAAAAAGCGCCGCTAAAAGAAGAGCCAAAAGATATGACAAATGTGTGAAGTGTGACAACTGGTGCCACGATGGAAAATGTAGCAAGAATCAAACTTATTACCAATATGAGTATACGCATCTAATCAAGGTAGGAGCTGTTAGGCTACAAGCCGAAAGAACCATACGAAAAGGCAGCAATGTGTACTACGCAATGAGGGTAGAGTTGAGAAGGATAAGAGATCTCGGTCTTCACAATCTGACCATAAATGAGCCCTCAAATTAGTTATACCCTCATGATCTAAATACTATAGAGGGACCCGCTAGTATTTTCCATCTTAAGCCATGAAGCCGTAGCTATGTGTTTCACGTTAGCTGCAATCCTTTTTAAACCCTTTTAATCCCTAAAAACCAAAAAATATTTTCACTTTCACCCTTTATTTTTCTTTTAGCCACATTAAATCCCTTTTAAAGTCCTCTTGATTCAAGCATACTACATAGTTAATTGGTGGAAACTTGATTTGCATACAAGCTTATGACCATTGCATAATTCGATTCGAACTTGAGTGTTCCACTTAACTTACATTATCCATAAATATATAACCATAGAGTTGAGTGAACATTGTGAGGAGTGAAGGTTTATGCATAATTGAAGTTCCAGTAGGCTTGTCATGGATTCCATCATCCTAAATTAGAAAAACACAAAAATAGAATAAAGCGACTCATGAGTTATCCCGGAGTTTCCAACTACTTGGAGCTCCATTACCTTTTGTAAAGTTTTTAGTTATGGATCATCATTTATACATGTTTTGCATGCATAATAATCTCCATATTATGGTACTAATTAAATAATAACCATGCAATTGATACTTAAAACGTTTATATTTTGTATTTACAGGTTATTCGGTGTTCTAAATATAAATCAAGATGAAATCTATCAAAACCACCAAGAAACCAAGCTTCTAGAAGGATCATTCCCGAGTTTTGACCCCCAAGAAGTCAAAATTGGTCTACCAGCAGCTAAAAGACAAAACTGGGCAGCAGGGAGGGAATGCACAGCCGTGCATCCCAATGCACGACCATGCATCCCAATGCACGGGCGTGCATTGGCCCTCCTTGCTCCCCACGGCTCCCAGTACACTGCCACTCATACCCTATGATGCAATCCAATGCACGGCTGTGCATTGCTCATTCTGAGACCTATAAAAAGGAGGCTTGAGTTCTTCATTCCACACGCCTCAAGAAGCAAAGAAACACTATCTAGGGAGAGTATTCTTGTAGTTAGATTAGAGAGTAGAGAGTAGAGAGGCTCTTCCTCTTCGTTCCGCAATAGGGAACCCTACGAAACTTAGCGTTATGCTAGTTAGTATGGCCATTCGTGGCTAAACTCTTTGTTATGCTAGGGTGAAGATGAAGTTTACTGTATGTTAATGTTTAACGTATTAATCTAGTGGTATGTTTATGTCTTTAACTATTCGCTCTTAAATCCCCCTTTTAGGTGGGCTTTCAATTATTATCTAAACTTTTCTTTACACTTGTGAGTGTTCTTGATTTTAAAGCGTAAGACCGCAAAACATTTTTAATCAAACTTCTCTTGATTCTTGTACATCTTTATACAAGTGGATCTTGATATACAAGGCTTGGTTAATATTAATAAGGTCATATGTCTTTATACAAACGTGTTATGAGACCAAGAATTGGTGAACTCAAGTTGGGAACGGTACGTCTTTATACATGGTCCCATTGTTACACCGCCTCCCGGTGAACAAAGTCTAATCACTCTTTTAATAATAATAACTAAGTTTGATTTCCTAAACCAACTCGGAGATAATACCAAATATTTGAGGGAAACGATGTCCCTAGATGGGAGAATTACCATTTTATCATTAAAGAATATAATTGGTGAACCAGAAGTCATGAGGACGAGGCTCTAGCAGTGACCCGGGTCACACATCTGGATTAGTCATACCACTGGATTAGTCAACTTAACATTATCATATACCAAGTGTATTTGAAGCCCAAAGCCATACTTCTCGTGACCTAATCATTTCTGAGATATTTACTTTCCTACTATTTACTATTTTGTGATTTACATTCCTGTTACACACATCACACACGTTTTTACTTTTCTGCTATTTACTTTACGGTCATTTACTTTTCTGCTTCACAAGCACACAAAACCCACTCACTAATTTAGTCGGCTAAACGATAACAAAAGTTGAGTATTGGAACTCGACCGTGGCCATTGGTTCGATACTTGCTTCTTACCTAAACTATATTACGCTGCGATAGGTGCACTTGCCTATTGTGTATGTTTTAAGTTTGAGTATTTATCATTTTATAATTTTAAAACATGATCTCGTGAAACCAAAATCTCTAAATATTATTATATAATATTTACTATATCAAACGAACACATCAAACATCATCACTCATGTTGACAACATAAGTGTTGTTTTTTCTAGGAGTCCTCATTAAAATCATGTCTTCGGGAATTGAAAATCCAGGCTTTCGGAATAAACATTCAGATGCGTTGAAATGCACCAACAATTGTTTATCATAGATCTAAGATGCACTAAGAAGATTGTAGCAAAGTTCGGGTACACGATTCACACTTTCAAGAATAAGAGTGCCATTTGTTACATTTCCTTGCCCTATAATCTTTCCTCCCTTATCATCTCCCGCACACGCCACGTAACCTCCATCAACGATTCAAAAGTCAGTCAGAAGATCCTATAGGTTGATCATATGATGAGAGCACCCACTATCGACATGCCAACGGTTGTCAATAGGCCTCCTGGGATTGTTCTGTCAATAAGATAGAAAATTAATGAGATACAACAACCAAAGTTTACTTCAACTTAGGCTAATCAAGATCGGTTCCACTCATATTAACTTTCTTTGTCTAAAAACTTTTTAAATTTGTCTTAAAAGTTCCGTTCCAAGTTTATTCAAAAAATTGTTAGAAAATTCATCTATTTTATTATTTTTACCCAAACCATGAGATGTGTAGTTGGGTTTCGGCGTGCCGAACCTAACCCCAATTAGGTTTCTGATAGAACTTCTTACAATTCTTAGCAGTATGACCATCCTATTCACATTTAAAACATTTAGTAACATGGTTAAATTTCTGTCTGACAGAAGAATGTCTTGATGATGATGGTTTTGAGTGAACATGTGGTTGTCTATGTAATTGTTCTTTTGAACAACATTTCTTCTTTAATCTTTGATGGTCAATTTGTTTTGGTCTTTGATCATAATTCTTCTAAATTGTAATGATAAGATGATCCTCATCATTTGTTGCTTTATGAACCTTGAAGGGAAACATCTCGGACATGTCAACAATCTCCTCTTCACAGCTTTCATAGTTTGATGTAGAAGTGTCCGAATAACTTTGCGATTCTCAATCTTCTGAAGCTTGAGATCTTGTTTCTTTAGTTGTGTCTGAGTCACATGATGTAGATGTTTTTGAATCTTCTTGATTTTCTGAGCTCCATGGAGTACTTACATGAGTATACAATGGAATTTCTTCCGTCATATATTACTCTGTAGGTCCATATGGCTCATCTTCAGATCTATCTCGTGACAGGACGTCTCGATAACACGGAGTACGGAATCCTACCGTGTTAAAGTTTGTATAAGAATTGAAAATAGAAACAGCAGGTAAATAAACTTCTCTTTGTATTCCACAAAACACAGAGTTTACAGAATACAATCGTTCAAGCCCCTTCTACTCTCTTTTGAACAGAATCTGTAAACATCTATATATAGACACAAACTTGTTATAGGCGAACTTAACAAGTTCGCTTCTAAAGATGCTTAGGCGAACTTGTTAAGTTCGCCTCTCTATGAACTTGTACAATATTCCTTAGGCGAACTTGTTAAGTTCGCCTTTCTATAAACTTATACATAATTTTATCAACGGTTACAAAACATGTCCTAACAGACTCCCCTTTAACTGTTGCTAACAATTCTATCAATTACAAGTCAAAGACTCTAAGACTAAGACATAATATCTTCAAGCTTGTTGTCACCAGAATATGCTCCAACAGACTCCCCCTTGAAAACAGCTTTAGAAGATTGTCATTTGTCTTCATATATCATCAAACACACTATAGTCTTCGTCTTTTGCATCTGCACTTTCTCTTTCTATCTAGAAGAAAACTTGGGAGAAGGACCCCTTGTCAACTTCTGTCTGCAATATTAAGTTTTTGCAAAGGATAATAACAAACAATAACCAACAATTAAGATTTCCATGGAAGCTGGAAAATAAAATCTTTTTGGTTTTTCAAACATAAGACTCACAAAATCTTTTTGGTTTTTCTTTGTACAAACTAAAATGTAAAATACAAAATCACATCTTTGTGGTCGAACATCACGAGTAAGAAGATCATATCAGTATAAACAATGAATCAATCACACATTTTGGATAAACATCCATAAACATTCTATGGGTATCCTATCCAGATTCATTCTTTCATTTCTTTCTTTTGAATTTCCAAACAATTATATGAAGTAACATCTTTTGAATCAGATAAGATCAAATCTTTTAAGCTTCAACCAAAACATGTAATGATACGCGAAGAACTCCAAAGAAGATGGGATCAGATCATAACAAATTACATACGAATTTGTAACACATAACATGTCAATCTAAGTTGTCAATATTATAATAATTGAAACCATTAGTATCTTTGTCCCATGTTCTTATGAATTAAAGTACCATTTATTTTGTAATACAACGTGTACCCCACAAATATGCCAACAGAAATTTAAATGTGCACTATTTTCAAGACATAAAAGATCATTGCAAGATAATATTCAATCTCCAGGATGAATTATACCGATAAACACTTGAAAATATCAAGCAGAGAATTAGAATGATTCAAATGTCTTGGTTTGGATGAAGTATCAAGATTCATAGTAACAGAAATATTGTACCAATAGAATTCTTCAACATAAGATTGATCAAGGAATCGATTGATTCAATGACATAGGGTAGCGTGATCCAACTATTATCTAGATATATTCAATGGAGTCAGGATAATGATCCAAGGGCTAGTATATGTTCCAACAGATGTTGTCAGAAACATATCTTAGTCCAACTTCACGTTGCATGTTTTTCGGGGCATGGGCAGTGAAGTGAACTGAAAAATTGTGTTTAACGACATAACCGATACTGGTCTCATGAAGTACTTTAGATCTTATATTCTTCATCTGATAATGAACTTTTACACACACGCCCGGCATGCCATGGGTTCAAATCATAGTTGTCATAAAGATCATTATGTTGTCACACTACTAATGGACCAAAGATACTCATAGCCTATTGACAATTCAGACTACATACTAGTATCTAAATTAAAATATAAGCATCAAGCATCAATTTTTGTTAAGCATAAGCAGTTATGAAGTTATCATTTCTCATACTGTATAGTCTAAGAAGTTCTGATCAAAACATTTATCATAGATAAGCAATCATGAAGGCCAACTAAGGTCATGTGTGACTGAACATCTAGTGATATACTATCATTTCTCCTTATAACTTCAAGTAATGTCGATTTTAACTGTTTCACTTTGTTTGGCTTTTTCAAAATCTTTTTCAAAGAATGTAAAACAAAAGAAAATAAAATCTTCCATGAAAACATTTTAAGAAAAACATTTTACTTGGTTACTTGGAATTAAACAATTCAATCAAATAAAAACTCAAACCATTGTAATCGAATGTAATTGAATGCCTTTGCCTTTGTCACCAACACAAATCTGTACTCCCCTTGTCCTGTAGACTCCCCCTCAACTAGTCAAATGGTTTCATCAACAACTTTATGCTCACCATCGTCATCCTAAGTTTCAGGTTGTCATTTGGAATTTGTAAAACTCTTTCCAAAACATTATGTGTGACATATTCTCCCCCTTGAGCATCAAGTCATTGAATCAAATAGATTCTCAGTTATCAACAACTCTTTAATCATGCAGATGTCATTACCTGTCATGTGCTATGAAAAACCACTATCAACAAACCAAAAGTTATTAATAGTCCCTCTTGGTTAATCCTACACATCTAACAAGAGATATTAATTTGAAGTTGGAACCCAAGCCATGGTAGTCATGGGTCGTCCATCTGTATCAAAATAATAAACCTCACTCCATTCACAATCGAATCTCTCATCGATTTTCGGTGATTGCTCCGACGAGTCAGAAACAGAGACTTTAGATTTCCAAATATACTTCTGTTCATTAAGTTCTTTTTGCTTAAAATGTGAAGTGTTTGAACAATCTTGTTCATTTGACAAATGTTTAGATTGTGAAAAATCTTGTTGTTCTAAAAGTTTTCTCAATCTTCTGTTTCTCCTCCGTCTTTGAGGTCTAGAAAGCCTAACCTCAGATTTTGAATTACCCTCTGGTGTATCATGAGGTTTAACCACATTTGGGTTAACATAAGGCTTACCAAAAGTTCTTACCTTTTCTGGAGTAACATGTCGGTTACCTTTGTCTTTGTGAGGAAAATCCATCCGAATGTGACCACAAGACCACAGTAAAAGCAAGATCTCGTCTCACGATAATCTTTCATATAAGGAATCTTCACACGATGAGATGCACTTGAAGAAGATTCTCCTACATGAACTTCTTTTGGCTTTATTTTCTCTGGAACTCCAGATTTTGCAACAGGTTTTGATTCAGGCTTCATCTTCTCAGGAAATATATGCTTCTCCCCTTTATTTTTGTAAGGACAGGTCACCACAATGTGTCCCATCTCAATACAATGAAAGCATGTACGCCTATCTTTATAATCTCTGACATATGGAACTCTCCTTGAATTTGAAGAACTTCCAAATGTATAACTTCCAGATGAATTAGAATCAACCTTTGAGTCTTCTTTCTTAACCTCTTTCGGTATCCCCTCTACCTTAGCTACATCAAAATATTCATCATCACTCTCATCAGAATACACCATATCTTCACCTGTGACTGGATTCACTTTCAACACAGTCTTAGGATCTAAATCCTCATCTTTTATAATATCAGGTGCAACATAATAATTTCCGTTGAATGGTGGAGGAACATAGCCAATACCACTAGTTCCCTTCCCCTCTTTTGTATTATCATGATAATGTCCTAATAAGAATGATGAATTTCCAAAGCTTTCTAACTTTCTATGCAATCTGATTACCTATGCTTTAGATTCAGCTAGTTCCTTATCTTTCTCAACAAGATCATTATTTCTTTTCTCAATTTCTGCAAAGGACATATCCAGGTGATATGGCTGCTCTTTGATCTTCAAAGTCAGAGAATTTATATCCCTCTTCAGTGATTCTATTCTCTCAATACACACATTCTCATTATTCTTTAATTTCTGGTTTATCGTGTGCATCGATTTCATATCACAAATGAGGTTTACGTTTTCATCCAAAACCCTCATCATTTTATCCTTTACTGAAACACAGTTAGAACAAAACGTTTCAGAGTTAGAAATTACCATATCCTTTTCTTCTAAAGAAGATGCACCAGGAGAATACATCATCAGCTTCACTCTTTTGAGGAACAATGACAGGCTCTGCATTAGTTTCTAATTCACTCATATCATCTTCAACTATCTGAAAGCTTTCTTCAGTCATCACATCAGTCTCAGTAGATTGAGTACTTTCACCAAAATGAATACTCTCACTATTAGTTAAATCTGCAAAAGAATCACTTTGAGAATCACCCTGCTTCTCCAATACTTCTTTGATCAAGACCACAAACGCTTGAGAAGTTGCTTCACCCTTTTTCTTCAATGCTTCCCATAGATCTCTTGAAGTTGGACACCTCCCGAGACTATGAATGAGTTCTTTTGGTAAAGACATCGTTAAAGTTTCACACGTTTTCATCTCATGATCAAACTTCTGCTTTTCTACTTTAGTAAGAGCTGTCACTGGTTTAGGAACATCACGAAATTCCAGAAAGTCAAAAGTAGGATGCACATAACCTTCTGTTATTGGTCTCCAAAAATTTTCATCAGTTTCTGATATGAACTGTTCGAACCGGACTTTCCAGCTACGGTAATTTGATATGCACAAAAGCCTCGGTGGCATAGTTCCAATCTCAGTATCATCACAAGAAATCGACATTTTGAAATTTTTGTGCCAAAATACTCTTTTTAAAAATTTCAAAATTTCAAAAATGATTCAAAACAACCATATAAGCTTTCCTTAAAAAATTTGGACAAGAACAAATTTCCCGCCAAAAAACATAATAAGTTCGCCTGAACTTCACTGAGCGAACAAGACCACAAACGAACTTGATAAGTTCGCCTAATCAATAAGTTCGCCTAAACTGAGTGAAGCGAGCTAGATAAGTTCGCTTAAACTTAGTGAAGCGAACCTGCTAAGTTCGCCTACAACAGAATCTCAGCGCTAAGTTCGCCTAGTTCTGTAACAAAATCAGGAGAAAGATTCTTCAACCAAAACATGAATAACCAGTACTGAAAATCTTCATTTCATACAGATTAGAAGGAATTTAAAGAAATTGGACCATATGATTAGGTATTTTATGAATTAGAACACTTCTATCGGATTAATTTTACCAAAAACCACTTAAAATCCATGAATTTAGCAGCAAAATCAACTTCAAGAACTTGAAAATCCCATTAACAATAAAACTTGAAAAAGATGATCCATTTCTTGTCAAATTGTACACAAAAACGTCTCTAATCACCAAGAATCAAACACAAATCACGAGCAAAAGTTCTGATACCACTTGTAGGTCCACATGACTCATCTGCAGATCTATCTCGTGACAGGGCATCTCAATAACACGCAGTGCGGAATCCTATCGTGTTAACGTTTGTATACGAATTAACAATAGAAACAGCAGGTAAATAAACTTCTCTTTGTATTCGACAAAACACAGAGTTTACAGAATACATTCGTTCAAGCCCCTTCTGCTCTCTTTTGAACAGAATTTGTAAACATCTATATATAGACACAAACCTGCTATAGGCGAACTTAATAAGTTCGCTTCTAAAGATGCTTAGGCGAACTTGTTAAGTTCGCCTCTCTATGAACTTGTACAATATTCCTTAGGCGAACTTAACAAGTTCGCTCCTAAAGATGCTTAGGCGAACTTGTTAAGTTTGCCTCTCTATGAACTTATACAGAATTTTATCAGAAGTTACAAACATGTCCTAACATACTCAAAACAATTATTTACAATATTTTTCAAAGAAACATCACATTCATTCAAGCAAACATCAAATACATCACTGTTCCCAGAGTTAAGAGTATTAGAGTTATTACAGACAAAACTAAAATTGTTCAAAATATTTGAATTATTCAATCCAACAGAATCATATCCTAAACCGGTAGTTTTCACAAAACAATTTTCATCCACTCTATCTGAACTTAAACCTACAGTGTTACTGTTAGATTTTCAGCTTTAACAAAATGATTCATCAAATTATTAGTAGGATGAGGTTCGGGAGTTGTCATATAAAAACCAAATGTAGGTAGGGGAAGCACCTTAGTTTTAAAACCCAATTCCATCTTTTACAAAACTGGGTCTTTCTTTATCAAGCATTCCCTCAATAATTTTATGACTTAAGTTCCATTTATCCAATTTGATTTGAAGTTTAACGGTTTCACTATGGGATTCAACTAGTTTTTCAGTAAGATCATTAATTAGAAAATATTTTCTATAAACAGACTCATTTAACGTTTGAACGTCCTTTAACAAGGAATCCACAAGTTCCTTAAATACTACCTAATTCTTCTTCATCTCATTATTGATAGTTTTAACCGTATCACATTCACGAATGAGACATTCGTTGATTCCGCGATATTTTAAAACTTTGTTAATGCAATTATCAGTGCAGAGATCAATAAATACCCTGGCATGAACATTAGGATTTTCTGCCATGTGGACTTCTAGAACCATTTCCTTTCTGTTCACCGTTATCTCCTCAATGTTATGTTTCTTCTCATCAATAGTGACGGGGATAGAGAAGTGGATATTTTCTAGTTCAGGAGCCATTAGCTTTTCATCATCCTTCCTCAACCCATAACTGGTGGCATCAAACCTTTTGTCAATAACATCCTTGGCCTTTAGAGCATGATTCACTTCTTCCTGAATTTCCTCAACCTCTCTGTTCCAGTCAAACTACTTAACTACCAAAGCAGTGGTGGCATCCAGTTGGGCCGGCTCAATGCCTCCTCCCTTGTTAGTGATAGCCACAAGTTTGTAGGTAGTGGTGGCATCCTGTTGAGCTTGAAAACTATTTACAATCATCCCAAATAGAGCTATGTGTTCGGCAGGCATTTGTGCTGCAATGTTGTTGTTGACTTGGTTAGTTGTAGGTGTAACAGAGAGAACTTGAGCTTGATGAGGGAGTGCTCGTAGGAGTAGACTTGTTGGAGCTTCCAATTACAACAATGCTTAGGAGAGAAGCATTAGATTGATTAGTTTCTGTACCAAAATTAGATTGATTAGTGTCATAAAATTTTATTGAAATTACAACTTTTCCCACTCTATATGCTTTATATAGTAGTATATATGTATATATATATATATAGGGGAGGGTTCAATTCAAAACACTAAATATTGTGAGAACATAGTGTTGGGTCTATTTAGACTGTTGTATACTGATTGTCAAAGCTCAAGAACTATTTGTGTAATTTTGATAAGTTTGGATACACCCGGCGACCCTCTGGGACGACACTCTCTGTGTCTCCTAAGTTATTTGGCGACACATCTGAGAGGGTCACCCCGGTGCATGGTGACACTCATGGGTTGTCTATAAATAGTCTCCAAATTCTCATTTTAGGGTTAGAGCTTTTGATTGTAATTCACACACTTATGCATGTTTTAGCTTAGAATTAGGGTTTTCGTTTGTAAGTCAGGATCCATACTTGTATCTATCATTTGGGGTTTATAAATGGAAGTTTGTTTGATAATTATTTGAGTTCTTATCTTTATTCCTCATTTTCTACTCTTGGATCTTCAAATACACTATTCTATAGTTGATTTTGGGGATCTAATTTGATCTAGAAATCTGTGTTTGAAATATGAGGTTGTATTTGGGACTACAAATTGGTATCAGAGCCATTGAGCTCTTGATTTCTAGATTATTTTTTAGTTTTTGGGTTTTTTCTCAGTTTTACTCTTTTTCTTCAGATTATGATCTTATTGTTGATGGATTCGTGTGTTATTTGAGAGGTTTTTGCTCAAATCATGTAACATCCTGAAATAATAAAACAAATAAATGATAACGAGATCGGGATTTAATCAACGATTAAACAAAAAGTAAGAGAGCGGGCTTAGGCTCGGCTCCAATGGACCGATGCGAGCCCATGTATATAAGGGTATAATCAGCATCTTCTTCCTCATTCCACCTAATTACACACAAACCCTAGAAAGAGAAAGCTTGAGAAACAACATCCGAGATCTGATTTCTGCTCCATTTTGTTTCTCCATCATCCTTTATCGATTCTACACGAAGAACCATGTGATTTAAGGGAAGGATCGACCTCAGATCTGAGTTTTATTTCAATATGGGTTTTTAGGGTTTATGGGGTTTTTAAACATAAAGGTTGGATTTTTACATATAAAAAGTGAATTAAATCTCTGATCTAGCTTCATGGAAGATAGATAAATGTTTTGAACGTAAAAAGTTAAGGTTTTTAATCAAAATCAGCCCTTCAAATGCTCAAAGTTCTTGAGCCGACTCTTGAGTGTCGGCCACCTGCAAGTGCTGACACTCGGCGAGGAAGAAGACGATGAGAATCGGCCATAAGAGAGAATCGAACCTCAGAGAATCAGCTCTTGAGAATGGGCCCTTTGAGAGTCGGCCCTCAAGACAAACACGCTGAGTATCGGCTCCTTGCACAAACACAAAGTCCTGAACGTAAGTTCAGGCGACACTTATGAGTGTGGCTAGCGACTCTCCTAGCCTACACTCAAGTGTGGCTATCCACTCTCCTAGCCGACTCTCATGTGTGACAGCCGACACTCCCAGCCGACACTCCCATGACTTAGCCGACTCTTGCCTTAAATAATAGAATTCACACTTTGACTTATGTGCAGATCAGTGTACGCATTAGCAATAGTTAAAACATCTTCTTCGGGTGGAATATCGGTAGACATGTGAGTTCTATGTGCCTCTATATGTTACGTGCAAATCATTTTTGAATATTTTGGGGGTGAAGTGTATACATTAATGAATGAATGAATGTTATGAATACTAATGTGATCATACGTGATATATGAAAATGAATGATGTACAAAGAATGAAATGAATGAATGACATAACGTAAATGAATGAAATCTTGCTTTATATTTATATATATATATTGCATGTTATGAAGGTACGTAAACGTTAAGGATGAAAACGATGATAACGGCTACTTCGGTAGATGGACAACCACTCGACTATTATGCAGCCAGAATTAAAAGTCTAGTAAGGTAGACTAAACTAAGGCTACTTCGGTAGAGTCAGTCCCTAATTCGATGCACGACTGTATAGTTAGTTCGAATGGGAAATGGATGCTATAGGGAAGACGAGCGAATCAGACGGACTACGACGGTAGGGCGGTTAAGACGGACGACTAAAGGTTTGCCGGACGGTTAATGCAGACAGATGGCTTCTAGTGTCGGATGGTCAATGAAATAGGCTACGACGGTAGTTCGAGGACCATTGTCTTTGTGAAATACATAGTCAAATGATGGGTTGATCACCCATGTGTGTATGACCAATGAATGTGCACCAAGAAATAAGCATGTAAATATTTATATACGTACTCATTATGGATGATATATGAAAGAAGTAAAGTAAAGAAGAACAAATATATACATATATATATATATATATATATTTATCCTCATAAGAAAATGTTAATGTCTGCTTGTTTTTAAACTAGAACTCACCAGCGTTAGTTGACTTTTGGTATGCACTTCAGGTAATAAGAAGAAGGGGCTTGCAAAGGCGTGACGGCTACCTGGCACAACTGAAATCCCAATTATTGAGTTTTATGTTAAGACAATGTTTTGTTATGTTAATACTTCCGCTGTTTTGTAATTGAATGACGTATGCTTCCGATACCTTTTGAATGTTTTAATTGAAGTCCAACACTTTGATGGCTCTGTTTATGAGTAAATCCAACAAGTGACGTCTCCCGGGAGAGAGGCTTTACAAGTTGGTATCAGAGCAATAGTTTGAGGGATTCAGACATTCCTAAATGTCTGGACTCAAGCTGATAATGGGACCAACGCACGGATGTAAGTATGGGTAGCCAACGCCAGCACTGTAAGTAAGTAGTAAGTTAATGCATGTAGCTAGGGATAGATGCTTTAACTTAGAACGTATAGATGGCAATATCGCCACCGAAAAGCAAAGCAAATTATTAATCACAAACCGGTCATTGTAATTAAGAATTTTCATTGCTCATACTATTCAAAACTATGATATGAACGAATGACATTGGTGTATTCCCTTTACTATTCAGGAATCTAGAAAACTATGGCTGGTAGAGGAGGAACTAGATGCTAAGGCGATCGTACTGGCCGAGTCGGTAGACCACCATTGAACCGAAGATGTAATGATGAGGAAAGTGTGCACATGGAACGTATGAAGAGTGTGCACGAAACTAATGTGACTCCACCCGGAAATGGTAATGAAGGAACACTACAACTGGAACCTGAAGTTCGGGAGGCTATCGCCTGTGAGGTCGTATTTACTCTGGAAAACATACTTCCTGACTTGTTAACTGAGGCGCTGAAGAAAAGCAAAGATGATGAAGAAGAGAACCCTAAGGAGAAAGTATATGATAATGATGGGGATGAAGTGAATGTGGGACTAACTACTCGGGGATGTACCTACAAGGGGTTTAAGGATGGTAACCCACCCAAGTTCGATGGGAATAAGGATTCGGTAGCTATATTTGAATGCATCGAGAGGATGAACGGCGTAATCAACGTAAGTGAGTGTCGACCCGATCAAGCTGTTAAGTTCGTTGCTCATTCCTTCACCAATGAGGCGCTGAGTTGGTGGAGAAACGTCCAAAGGTCTAAATCGCCAAACGCTCTGAGGAGGATGACCTGGGAAGACCTGGGAAGACCTGAAAAAGCTAATGATCCAAAAGTTCTGCCCTAGAATGAGATCGATCAGGTGGAGAACGAGTTTCTAAACTTCAAAGTTGTCACACCCCAACCGATGGCGGAAGACGTTGGGGCGGACGTGTAGATTGTTCATAAGCACATGATCAAACTATAATCTCATATATCAATTTAATCCTATTTCCATAACACTTGTTCAAACAATTCATGTGTCACACCCCCAAATTCCACTTCCGGGCTATACCCGAGGGGCGTGACTCGAGAGGATCTTTACCATTGAATTACTTTGAATGAACACTAAATGGTTTTCAAAATACATGTTTTATGCATGACTCGAACGAGTCCAAAATAAAGTTTGACATAGTCCAAAGTAAAAGTGCGGAAGCAATGTTTAAATGTTTACAACATTTCAAAATAAGGATGATAAAATATTGTTTATCAAAATAGGATGCCATGCATGATGAGTGTGTGACTCCAGTGGGTGCATCCTAGCCACATAGCCTATCCATTCAACGACCTGAGATAAACATGCTAAAATGGGTCAACATAATGTTGGTGAGTTCACAGGTTGTATGTAATGGAAATCATATCATGAAATTTTTTGAAAAATCATATATTGATAATGCATGGAAAAGCATATATTGAAAATGCATGGAGAAGCATATGTACTCTACACAATCATTGTTGTCAGACAAAACCAAAAATTATCATAAGTCCGCCAACCGAAGCTCAACTGTAGCAACAGAAAAAGGAAAAGGATGTGGTTCACCTCTTTGTGCCATGCACATGAATGGATTAGGTCAATTATGTACCTGTTCGACCTCCAGTCGAAGTTAGCGCTACTAACCCGGGTAGGGGTTGTTAAACCCAACAGTACTGTTCATGATCACCTCGCTTGTGGAAAAATTAGCGATTACCTCTTAGAGGACTTTGTACACACCATGTACAACTTATATAATTTATGTAACTGTGTAAGTATGGAAAATGTGACAATCAAAAATGTCTACTTGAGCATGTATCTAACCCCAAAAGGAAAATGAGTAAAACGGGGCTGTGAGAATTTACCTGATAAAACGGTAATGATATGCAAGTCTTAGGAAACATTTAGGACGACCTAATCGTGCCCTAGGAAACATTTAGGACTTTAAGGTCTAAGTATTGTAAATGCTTGACTATGAACTCTATGCATCCAAAGAGTTGTTTGAAAAGTGACTTTGACGTTTCAAAGATGTTTTTACTTGACGACCCGTTGGTGACACGTTGGACTTAAGCATTCAAATCCTAATATAGAATTCAATCCTACTTTGAAATAGTCTATTATCGTCTAATAGACACTTTGGCACGTTCGATTGGAAATCAGAACTTGAAACACAACTTTTGATACATTAAAGTTTCCCTAATTGGAAAGTCAAGTTTTTGAGTCCTATACATGGCAACTATGCAAAGTTAATGTTCACACATGAAATTAGGCATGTTATAACGCATATAGAACATCCCAAGGTTTATTTGCTAAAAATAGACAAACATGCGAGTTTCAGATAACTAAGGTTTCCAATTATAGCAAGATCATGTCAAATTGGCAAGTTCATGAAATAATATATATATATATATATATATATATATATATATATATATATATATCATACAATGCACTTAGTTACATGTTACTAAGTCATTTAAACCTTCTAATCATGTTAACAACTTGCAAACACATCTTGTGGAAACATAAAGTTTTCTTATTTAGAAACCGGGCTCTAAAACTCATAACATGCATTTTAATCCATCATTTTGGTCAATCATTCTTCCATAATGTTCACTACACTGCGTGTCTACCGGACTGTACTGAAAATAAAAATATTTCCATAAATCACCGAAAAATTCATATAGGCATGATTAATTAAATCATAGTGTTACATATAATTTTCACACACAGATTATATGTCTAAGTATTTGTTTTAAATTATCACCAACAGTCGTACAGCAGGACGCGTGATTGACCCGTTAATCTTTCGGATTACCGACGCGTGTAAACGGATTGACTTGCTAAGTGTGAAATGGACTTAATTACTATAAAAAGTGTGATGCATGTATAATAATGTAATATGTATCTCATTCGGGAATGGATATCAACCTGAAATTTGTCGGGTGTCACATTATCCCCCGGTTGAAAGGATTTTCATCCTGATATTCAGCTTGCGGTAATCGTTGATGGTGTGGTCTGAAACAAGTGTGGGTGTTTGCGCTTCATCTGATCTTCGCGCTCCTATGTGAACTCAGGTCTATGTCTGGAATTCCATCGGACCTTGACTATCGGAATGCGACTTTGTTTCAGTTGCTTAACCTCGCGGTCCCTGATTTCCATAGGTTCTTCGACGAAATGTAGTTGTTCGTCGATTTGTACCTCCTCGAGCGGTATCGTCAGTGTCTCATCGTGTAAACACTTATGTAGGTTGGGCACATGGATTACATTTTGGATATTCTGTAGCTCTTCCGGTAGGTTGAGTCGGTAGGCAACATGGCCAATTCTTTGCGGGATCTCAAATGGTCCTATGTAGCGGGGGTTCAGTTTCCCATGTTTGCCAAAACGGATTACGCCTTTCCAAGGCGCAACTTTCAGTAACACTATGTCACCTACTTGAAACTCTACCGGTTTACACTTTTGATCAGCGTAGCTTTTCTGTCTATCTTGAGTGGATTTTAGTCTATCTTAGATTTTGAAAATTTTCTCGGTGGTTTCGTGGACAAGCTCTGGTCCAGTGAGCTGACTATCTCTGGCTTCAGCCCAACAGAGTGGTGATCTGCACTTTCTTCCATAAAGTGCTTTAAATGGTGCTGCCTTGATACTCGTGTGGTAACTGTTATTGTATGAAAATTCAACCAATGGTAGCTGAGTATCGCAGCTGTTGCCAAAATGTCACACCCCAACTGACGGCAGAATATGTCGTGGCGGACGTGGAGACTGTTCATAAGCTCATGATCAACTAAAGTTTCATATATTAATTACATCAAGATTTCATTACAATAGTTCAATCAACAACCAAGATAAAATACATCAACATGTTCGAGTTCTTTGTTCACTAGGTCCAAATCCTATATGTAGTATCTTACATATGATCTCATACACTAGTACCTGAAACATGATGAAAACATGGTCAACTAAAAATAGTTGGTGAGCATACATAGGTTTTGACACCACAAGTAAAATCAAAAACTTGTGTACAATTCATATGATGCATGGATTAATAAAGCAATTATGGAGAACCACTATTGTTTAAACTGGGCGCACAATCAAACCTTGTGACTGATAGGTGATGTCGCCCAGACGGTCTATTAAAATAATAACAAAACCTAACCTAGACTACTAAGTAATAAAAGGGGTACCTTCAACTAAACTTCACTGACAGGCAAGTGCACCTATCGAGTGTAGCACAGCTTAACGGTAAACCGGAATGTCGAACCCTAGAGACACTTTATAACCATACAAGACTCTGACTCTGACAAAAGATTGTATTGGTTTGGGAGGTTTACTACACTACTATTTAAACTAATGAATGCAGAAAGAAAAGATCGCTTCAACTATCAAGACAAAGTAATAAGGTGAAATCAGAAGATGGGAATATAACCACCTAAGTCGGAATCCTACTTGCAAAGTACAACTTCTACCGGTTCGGGAAACTAAGATGGATCTGGGTTTCTATGGATGATAACTAAAGACTACCTAGTGGATCCCTAATCACTCTCAGGGTGTCACTAACTAAGCTACCTAAAGTGTACTAAACTCACCAGATGGTTAGATCACCTCTCGGGTATTTCCAACTATGATAAAGTACCCGAATAGACAGATTACCTCTCAGTCTAAATTGTAGGTCCCCGGGTGTCTCGGATCGTTAGGTGTGGGTGTGTGAGTAGTTGGACCGGGTGCGGAATGCCCGTGACTAGGTGGAGAATCAAACAACACAAAGTAAACCGCCAACAAAATCACTTTAAAACTTCGTCTATTATAAACTTGAACGGTTACAGAGAGAAAACATTGAGTGCAAATGTCTGCGTACATATCTTCTGTCAACCTATTCTATTTATACAAGACCTGATCTCTGCGCACTTAACAAGTGCGCAAGGCAAATTGTTCATGCGTACTTAGCAAGTACGCAGAGTATTCTTGCGTACTTACTAAGTACGCAGGAACTAATTCCTGCGCACATGCTACGTGCGCAAAACACTTAGAGAAATAATACAACAATAACATGCATTAGAAATTACAACTCGATAACTAATACATATAGACATTACAATACAAAGACAAAACATACAAGACAAGCATAATAAACTAAGACACTATCCAGAGTGTTTGTCACACAAAAGTGCTTCAACAGACTCCCCCTTGACAATAGCTCTGGATTGTCTTCGGTCTTCACTGCTCCTCAGCTTTAGTTTCCATCTTCTTCTTATAGTCAAGGCAGAACTTGATCACCTTTTCGTATTTAGAAGCAAGGAACTTTATCCACTCGTTCGTGTACATGCAGTACTTGTCAGCTAGTGCCTCCAGATCTTTCACAGAGAAGTTTATGAAGCAGACTTCATCAAACACTCTGATCAGTTCCCTTGGCACCAAGCTTCCACTATCGGACCACACCTTTCCGATCACCACTGCCTCGCCCATTTTAGGATCTACGTACCAGTACTATATGTTACCGAGGATATCCTGAGATAACTTGCTCAGGGGAATCTTGGTTTTGACACAGCACTGGCTTGTATAACAGTTTCTTTAAGTTTCTCTTAGTCATAGGATGTCTAGCGTTCTTGTCCTTGACTCGCTTGGGCACTTAAGGCTTAAACATTTTGAATTTCCCAGATCTTACCTCACGCTGTAGAACCTGCCACAAACCCATCGCTACTGCGTTATTTGAGTGACCCAGCAGCTCTCGGTTTACTAGGTTCACGAGGTCGTATCTTGGTAAGGAGTTGAAAGCTTCGCTGGTCGATTTCAAGTATTGAACCCCCCAGCTCGCTTGATTGCAAACAACTTCTTATCCTCATCGAACCTCACAGCTAAGATCATCCCTGTCGCTCCTTGTTTGTCTATGATTGAAGACTTTTGCCAGACAGGAGCCGGATCCTTCGATGAATTTTCAGGCATATGTTTGTCTTTCTGTGCCTCTGGATCCACAGGTGTAGGGTCGGCAGGGGAGGCTTCAGTCGACGCCTCAACAGTACTAGCAGGCTCGACTGAACCTGTGTCAAGATGAGATTCAAAGGATGGAACTTCGAAGATCTCTCCATCTTCAAACTCATACTCTCCTTCCCTGTCGCCCTTGGGAACTTCGTTCACCACATCATCATCTTCCTCATCCCAATCGTCACCAGAGTCGATCTCTCCTTCTTCAAGATTGCAGAGAGCCTCGATCTGTGCTTCTTTGGAATAGTCTGGCTTTAAGAATAAGATCGCATTATCCGACACGTCGTCAGATAGATCTTTCAAAACATCAGCCACCGACTTTCCTTTATTTCCACCTGAAGCATCACCACCTTCCTAGTGAGTCGACTCCCCCTCAGCCATTGGAACAGCAGAAATGGGCACTATCGCCAAAGCTTGTTTCTCACTTCCACTAGAACCAACTTCAGGATCCTTGTCTTTGTCATCATCCTTTGTCAGATCAACCGGATGATAAGCCTCATCACCAGTAGATTTTGATGCCTTTTCCTTCTCTTTCTCTTTCTCTCCCTGAGCAGCAAGCTTCTTGGTCAGTTCAGCTACTAACTTGACCATCATTTCATGTTATTTCCACTGCATATCAAAACATACCACTAAGGACGTTCTGTGTCCCAGAATCATATTATTCATTTTTATCAGTAGTTCATTCTGGGCCATCACATTTGCAAGTCTCTCTTCAGTCCCAGTCCACTAGCATCTCAAAATAGTAACTTCGTCCACCAACGAATTTATCTGAGCTTGTTGAGCCTCAGATTCTTCCCTGGATTTCCGAACTGTTTCAAGTAGACCAGCGACTTGTGTTTCCAAAGTGTCAATCCTGGCATCATTTGGATCAGGATTCCTGGACGTAGAGGCTTCAGCATTGTGGAATGGAGATGAGAAGATCGTATCAAAGTCAAAACCCTAGGAAAAGTCTCCAAAGTTGTAGGGTTGACTGATAGGTTCAATGGTGTTAGTAGGGATTGATGATGGGATGGTAGTTGTAGGAGTGGTGGAAGGAGTGATGGTGACTGACTCGGTAAGAATCGAAGTAGTCACTGCTACTTGGACAGATGTTACAGGGAGGGACACTATCACAGGAACCTCCTCTGTGATAGCAGTGACAGCCACATCAGGTGTAACCCGTGGCCTCCTCCGCTGTCGCCGGTACAGCTGTTGTGAAGGTGGGGTAGAAGCGAAGTTAGTACTCGTAGCCGATACATTTACTTGCCTCTGAGCACTGACCTCTACCTCACGAAGGGTAGCTTGTTGCAGCCTATCCCCCTGTTGCTTATTGATACTTTCTCTCCTACGTCTTTGTATAGGAGTGTCTGAATCAGAATCTGGTTAGTATTCACTGCTAGTCGATTATCGCTTTCTCTTAGATGATGACTCAGGAAGGGTCACCTTTGTCAGTCTTCTCGGGTGTGCCTGTGATGGTGCATCATCAGAATCAGATGAATCAGACTCTGTATCTTCGGTGTCAGATTCTTCAGCACTAACACTACCCGCTTCGTCGTCTCCTCCTTCAGACAATTCATCCTCATTCTCAACTTCCTCATCTTCTTGTTGCTCATCAGAATGTTCACTGAGTTCTGGCTAAGACTCATGAGTAAACCATATCCAATCAGTTGGTGCCTCATACGCTTCATTAATCAGGTGGCCAAAGAGTGGGGTACGCTCAGGGGTAGGTTCTACACTGCCTGGTTTTAGAAATTGTGCAAACACTCTCTTGTCCACCTGTTTGACTTGCAGTCTCTCCCCAATAGCAGTCAGATTTGGCAACACATCGTTGATCAGTAGTTACACAAATCTTGGGTATAACAGGAATCTAAACCTCTCAACCGTATTGATCTGATCAGTTAAGACCTTGAAAATGTATCTTGAGAAGTTATAACCCTTGTTGAGAGACAAGCCAACCATGGCTGCTACAAGATCATGTCCCATAGCATCCTTCCCCGCCTTCCTGGAGCACATGATCATCACGTGGGCAAAGTACCTCCACTAATCTAGCACCCACACCTTCTTGTAGGAAGAGTAATGTAGGTCCCGGGAGCCTCGTCGCGCAGCGGAAATAACACGATCTGTTATGTGATTTGTGTGGGAACCAAGAAACGAAGCAGATAAACAAGAACAAAGACAAAAGATAATGAAATGAAACGTAATCCATAACAAAGAAGTCATCCCGTATTACAGACTACATACCGAAGGAACACACATCTCTCATCTAAGCTCACGGTCCAGGGGTCGGGAGAGCTCTTCCTGACCCGGACATCTCTCAACCTGTTCCAGAGTTCCACCTACAAATGAAGACAAGTCTTCTATTTATAGGGGCAGGAACACTTCCTGCGTACTTGACAAGTACGCAAGGCAAAAGCCTTGCGTACTTGACAAGTACGCAAGGCAAAAACTTTGCGTACTTACTAAGTACGCATGGTTTGGTCATGCGTACTTGACAAGTACGCAAGGCAAAAGCCTTGCGTACTTACTAAGTACGCAGGACCAAACTGGTGTGCAGGCTAAGTACTCAAGAACACCCTCCTACGTACTAGCCACGTACACCGATACATAGAATTTAATCTATAGTTACAAAACATGCTTCTACAAGTAATCTCGTACACCGACGTATCCCATACGCTGCCTCCAACAGCCATCCACAAAGTAATCAGGATAGGCAGTTGGGTCGGTGGTGAGATCCCAGAACTGTAAGACCCTTCGAATTGTGTCCTCAGAAAAAGCAATGTCATGACCCGCCACAGTAGCCCAAATGATATTAGGGGTTACCGTGCAATCATGATCCGCTGTATCCCAGAACTGATCCAGGTAAGGTCCTGAGACTATTGGATCTGCTGATATAGCATAACTGATCTTTGAACGATTCAAGAGATCAACTATCTCTTTGTATTGTAGTGCAGCACCCTTCCATTCCGGTTCTGTAAGTGCAAGGAAATTGAACTCACTAGTAAAGGCACGATCCATCACTGCAAAAACAAACAGTAAACATAATAAGAACAAGAAGAATCATTGGAATTGAAAACACCTGATCAAGTATAGTACATTCACACTGAACTAAAAAACCAGACTTAGAAAAATTTCAGAAAAAGCCTTCCTGCGTACTTGTCATGTACGCAGGGTTTAGGTCTTGCGTACTTAGCAAGTACACATGACTAATTTCTTGCGTACTAGTTAAGTACGGATGACTTAACACTTAGACAAATTTTGAAAAGCCAAAATCAGAATATTGCGAATTTGATGTTGAAGATGGTTGACATTACGTCGAAAACTATGTTTACGATGAATGTAACCTATTCCAACCCCAATAAAGTACCATAAGATGGTCATTTTGACCTAAGTGTAAACCAACGGTATCTGTCTGTTCAAACACGAGATCAGAACCAAAATCCAGAAAAGTTAAGGGCGATTTCTTGACGATTGAGGTTCGATTAATGCATTTAACCATGTTTTATGTCAAAATTTAAGTCAATAACAACCAAACATGGTCCAAAAAACATCATCAAACCCTAGTTCTTGAGGGCAAGAAATCAGTCCCAAACAGTCGATTTAGCGGATGAAATTGCTTAAGATTCTCACCAAATGCTGTTAACCGTAGATGAAACAATGATAGGGATGAAAAAGCTCTTTGAAACACACTAATTTTTTGAGGAAAAAATGGGCAGAGGGTATTCAACAGTAGATCGAAGTTTGAATGAGAAAGTGATGAAAAAATTCTGTAACATCCCAAAATGACGAAAAATAAAGTTAACGAGTTCAAGTGGGCCGAAGTTGGACCGGGTCAGTCGCGAACCGGGCTTGGGGAGGTCTTCCCTATAAATAGTCCAAGGCACTCATTCTTCTGCTCTTTGACATTCTAGAGAGAGAAAACCATAGAGAGAGAAAGTGACGGAATCACACAAGATTGCACCGGAACGTGTCTCTTGCACTCGTGAAGGAAACCTCCAGATCAGAAGCTCGATTCAGGTAACGATCCGACCTAAATCTGAGTTTTTGTTCGTTTTTGGGTTTTCGGGTTTTGGGTGAAAATCGGACGTTCTTGCGGATGAAACTTAAGAATAAGCTTAGGTTTAGTATCTACAATGGAAAACGAACGTTTTGAATGCAAAGGGGTTCGGGATCTTGACATGATCTGACCGAATGCGAAAGTTAGTGTTTTTCACGAAGAACAGGTCATGCGTACTTGCTAAGTGCGCACGGAGCAGGTCCTGCGCACTTGCTAAGTGCGCAGGAGAAGGGACCTGCGCACTTGCTAAGTGCGCAGGAGGAAGGACCTGCGCACTTGCTAAGTGCGCAGGAGAAGTAACCTGCGCACTTGCTAAGTGCGCAGGAAGAGGGACCTGCGCACTTGCTAAGTGCGCAGGAGGCAAAGTCTGCGCACTTGCTAAGTGCGCAGGCAGCAGGGTCTGCGCACTTGCTATGTGCGCAGACATCAGGCTGTTGAGTAGAGATTAGTATGTTTAGAATGGTTAAACCGTTAGAGTCGGTAATGGTCTGATGTGTATGTAACTACTCAATTCAGATCGTACGTGAAGTCGTTGGACCTTGATTAGGACAACCGAGACTAGCATATAAGGTGAGTTCTAGAAGCCCTCTTTTAAATGTTTTTATATAATGTTTTCGGGCTGGTGTGTACACGTATGAAATGTTGTTTTATAAAATGATATTTATGAAACTACGTTTACGAAAGGAAATGATTTGGAACGAAGGGTTTATGGAAAGAAAGTTTATGAACGAAATGTTTACGAACGAATGTTATAAAGAAATGGTTTAATGAAAAGGTAAAGGATTTTGAAAGTGAAGGAAAGGTTTTATGAAAAGAAAACAAAAAGGGGCAAATGTTTTAAAGAAGTCATTACAAATCTAATCTGTCGAATGAATGGAATTGACGAATGAAGTCTGGGAATGTGATTCCCAGCCTTGTGGTAAATTATGGACAGTGAGCCATAGTTACCACAAGAACAACAGGGGCATTGTCTCTGTGGCATGTCAATGGTTTTGATGTTGTACAACTGGTAAGGGAGTAACGACGGTTACTCGGGTGATGACGATCATCCTAACGAACGAGGTAATGGGAAATTAATGACGGCGATACGTAACGGTTAATTTCCAAAGGAAAGATGCGTGTTGGACAATGACGGCGATACGTAACGGTTGACCCCACGCATTGAAGGGTTGGGCAATGACGGCGATACGTAACGGTTGACCCTACGTAGTGTATGGTTGTGGCAATGACGGCGATACGTAACGGTTGCCCACAACATTAAAAGTTCATACGGGGACATAGAGACGTGTAACGATACAGATTTTAGATAATATTGTATGACTTAAATGAATGTTAATGATTTAAACAAATGATCGTGTTTAAATGTGCGAAGGTTTACGAATGAAAGGCCATGTTTTCTTATACGAATGTTAAACCCTACTGAATGTTTGAATGATGAACCATTTCTTAAAACGAACGAAAACTAGAACTCACCAGCGTAGCTGACGTTTTTAAGTGTACACATTCAGGTTAAGGCAGGTTATGAGGATGGACGGTGATGCTTGGCTAGAGATGAAGAGTTACCCGACTTCTTTGAAGACTGGCATCCCGTTATGTTTAGTTATGATGTAAATATGTTTTAATCAATGTTTACGCTTCCGCATGTATGAACAACGATTAAGTTATGTTTAAATGAAATTTTTCCGTTGCGTTATTTGATATTCATGTTTAAGAACTGTTTGTGAATGAGTAATTCCAACAAGTGGGGCCTCCCGGGTTTGGGGCCTTACAAGTTGGTATCAGAGCAATAGTTTGAGAGATTCGGACACTCCCAGTGTCTGAACTTAAACTTTGAATGGGACCGAAAGCGGATGCCAGTACGGGTAACTCGAGCCACAGCATCAGGTATGAAAAGTAGAGTATGTGTATGTAGTATGCCTTAGGAAGGGTTAGGAAAGGACTTGTGTTCTGATGGAATCACAAAGGTGGTCAAATAGAAATCGAAAGGTAGTGTAATGGTTAATTGCAGATGGCCAATGTATATTAACATCTTACAGTGCTTATTGAATTCTATTTGTTAACTAGCGTGATGACATTGGATTTCTTGTCTTATAGAACGTAATGGCAAGGAGAGGAAACGGAAGACGTGGTGGCCGTACCGATGGTCGTACCGGCGGTCGAAATGGTGGGCGTGGCAGGATCCCTGCGCGCCAAGAGTATAGTGACGAAGGAAGTGTTCACACTGAACCGGCGGTTAGTGTGCATGAAGCTGAGCAGACACAGGTTGAAGAACAACCTTTCACTTTTGAACCCGAAGTGAGAGCAGTTATAGCTCGAGAGTTCACAGAACTGATGAAGGCTTCTCTGCCAGGTCTGTTGGCAGAAGCATTGAAGCAGGTCAATGGGGCGGGTGGGTCTAGCGCGGCAATTGGTGCCCAAAATAATGAGACTGACAATACACCGCCTGCTCGCGGATGTGATTATAAGTCCTTTAAGGCATGTGATCCGCCGATCCTGACTGGGAAGAAGGACGCGGTGGCTACTTTTGATTGGGTGATCCGTATGGAAGCTGCCATTCGTCTGAGCGAGTGTCGAGCTAATCAAGTAGTGAAGTTTGCTGCTAACTCCTTGAGGGAGGAAGCATCCCATTGGTGGGAAGGTGTACGACAGGCAAAAGGGAGCGAGATTGTAGATGCGATGATGTGGGCTGACTTGAAAACCTTGGTAATCAAGAATTTCTGCCCTAGGAACGAGATTGAGAAGGTAGAGAGGGAATTTTTGGGTTTGAAGGCCGGAAGCATGACGCACCGGCAATACACAACCCGATTTAATGAACTGGCACGTCTGGTGCCACACCTTGTCACTACTGAAGAGAGAAAGATTGCCTGTTATATTCAAGGGTTGCCGGACCAGGTCCGCACCTACGTGAAGGCAAACACCCCCACTACCTATGATTCGGCAGTAGAGCTATGCGGCGTGGTATTTGACGATCTGGCACTGAATGTTGTTGTCGTTGAAGAACAAAAGAAGAGACCGAGCTTCTCAAACAAGCGAACTGGGGGAAAGATGTTTGGGGCTCGTGATAAAAGGACTCGGGTGGATGAGCCGACTGTTTGTAAGAAGTGTGGAAGGGAACATGTAGGTGAATGCAGACTGAGATCTAGCCTGTGCTTTAAGTGTGGCAAGACCGGGCACTACTCCCGTGAATGCCCGCAAGGCTACAAATGCTACAACTGTGGGGATTTCGGCCATATGAGCCGAGAATGTACGAACCCCACAATGGGGGAAACCGGGAAAGGAAAGGGCCCGGAAAAGAAGGGAGAGGGATCTCGTGCAAAGACTCGTGCGTATGCACTGACGCAGGATCAGGCTAGGAAGGATCCCGATGTGGCGTCAGGTACGTTCGTCCTTGACAACACTCTTGTTTCTGTGTTATTTGATTCGGGTGCCAGTAAGAGTTTTATATCTGCGACTTTTTGTAAAAGAGTAAAGTATGCTGTGAGTAAGCTAGAAAGGGCCTTTAGCGTAGAGACCGCTGAGGGTAGAACTGCGAGAGTGACCGATGTAGTTGACAACTCCACGATGAAAATAGAAGGTCATAGGTTCCCTGTCAGATTATTCGTTATGGTTTTGGGAGGGTTCGATGTTGTGTTGGGTATGGATTGGTTAACTGCCAATGAAGCACAAATCATATGTAAACGAAAAATAATCCAACTCAAGGCTCCGGATGGTAGCAAAGTTGAGGTTTTTGGAGATCGTGACGCCCCGATGCCAAACGTCATCTCGATGATTAAGGCAGCGGATTACTTGAGGCGCGGATGCGAGGCTTATCTGGTGTACGTGATTGACAAGTGTAAGGAAGTGAAGGAACTAGATGATGTACCCGTGGTACGCGAGTACCCGGAGGTGTTTCCAGAGGATTTGCCTGGAATACCACGCGATAGAGAAATTGAGTTCCGAATTGACTTAGTACCAGATGCCCAGCCCGTGGCTAAGGCTCCATATCGACTAGCACCAGTGGAAATGAAGGAACTTATGGTCCAACTAGACGAGTTACTTGAGAAAGGATTTATCCAACCGAGCATCTCGCCGTGGGGTGCTCCGGTGTTGTTTGTAAAGAAGAAAGATGGTTCGATGAGAATGTGTATCGATTATCGCGAGTTGAATAAACGAACGGTGAAGAACAAGTACCCTTTACCAAGGATCGATGACCTGTTCGACCGGTTGCAAGGCGCAAGTTGGTTTTCAAAAATCGACCTTCGGTCCGGGTACCATCAGTTGAAGGTAAGGGAAGAAGACATACCGAAAGCTGCATTTCGCACGCGTTATGGACATTTCGAGTTCCGCGTAATGTCTTTCGGATTGACGAACGCCCCCGCAGCGTTCATGGATTTAATGAATAGGGTGTGTCGACCGATGCTGGATCGATCGGTAATAGTGTTCATCGATGACATCCTTATCTACTCCAAGAATGAGGGTGATCACGCGTGTCACTTGAAGGAAGTATTGGAAGTTCTGAAGAAGGAGAGGTTGTATGCTAAGTTCTCCAAATGCGTGTTCTGGCTTAGGGAAGTCCAATTCCTAGGTCACGTCATTGGCCCGAACGGCATTATGGTTGACCCAGCAAAGATAGTAACGGTAAGTGAATGGGACATTCCTAAGACGCCAACTGAAATCCGCAGTTTCTTGGGATTGGCGGGCTACTATCGGAGATTCATCCAGGATTTCTCGAAAATAGCTTCGCCATTGACAAAGTTGACTCGGAAAGAAGTAAAGTACGAATGGGGTTCGACCCAGGATGAGGCGTTTAAGGAATTGAAAGAGAAGTTAACACAAGCTCCAGTCTTGGCCCTTCCCGAGGGCAGTGAAGACCTGGTGGTATACTCTGACGCGTCGGGTCAGGGGTTAGGGTGTGTGTTGATGCAACGCGGTAGAGTGATTGCATATGCGTCGCGGCAGTTGAAAGTTCACGAAGTCAACTATCCGACTCACGATTTGGAACTTGCTGCTGTCGTATTTGCATTAAAAATCTGGAGGCACTACCTGTACGGGGTAAAGATTACTATTTACTCCGACCACAAAAGTTTGAACTACTTCTTCGAACAAAAGGAGCTTAATATGAGGCAGAGGAGATGGTTTGAACTCCTGAAGGACTATGACTGTGAAATAATGTACCACCCTAGAAAGGCAAACGTGGTGGCTGACGCTCTAAGCCGAAAGGATGTGCCTACTCCTATTAGAGTGAAAGCTTACCAGTTGGTGGTAACATCGGATGTGATGAGAGAAATCGAAAGAGCTCAAGATGAAGCTTTGAAGGAAGAAAATATAAAGGGAGAAAGAATGGTGGGCCAACAGGACAAGTTGGAATATAACACCCTTGGTGTTAGAACACGTTATGGACGGGTATGGATACCTATGGGTGGCGAACTTAGAACCAAAATCTTGGATGAGGCTCATAAGTCTCGTTACTCTATCCATCCTGGTACCAATAAAATGTACCAAGATCTGAAGAAGGACTACTGGTGGCCTGGAATGAAATGTGATGTGACGAAGTATGTAAGCAAGTGCTTGACTTGCTCGCAAGTAAATGCCGAACACCAGAAACCGTATGGAAAGATTCAACCACTTGATATACCGGAATGGAAGTGGGAACACATTACCATGGACTTCATAACTAAGCTACCTCGCACAGCTAAAGGTCATGACGCCATTTGGGTAATTGTGGACCGATTAACGAAGAGTGCTCATTTCCTACCTATTCGCGAGGCGTTCTCGTCGGAAAGGTTAGCAGAAGTGTTTATCAACGAAGTAGTAGCACGGCATGGGATGCCTTTGATGATCGTATCTGACCGGGACACACGATTCACATCGAGGTTCTGGAAAAGATTTCACGAGGCGATGGGCACGAGGCTTAATATCAGCACAGCATACCACCCGCAAACGGATGGTCAGTCCGAAAGGACCATTCAGACTTTGGAGGATATGCTCCGTGCTTGTATTATTGACTTCGGTGGCAGTTGGGACAGTCATCTGCCGTTAGCCGAATTCTCCTACAACAATAGTCATCATACGACGATAGGCATGCCGCCTTACGAAATGTTGTATGGGAGAAGATGTAGGACCCCGGTTTGTTGGGGTGAAATTGGACAGAAAGAGTTAGGAAGTCTGGAAGTCGTAAAAGAAATGTCGGAAAGGTTTGATCAGATTAAAGCGCGAATGAAGGCCGCGCAAGATCGTCAGAAGTCCTATGCGGATAGACGACGAAGGCCTATCGAGTTTGATGTTGGGGACAGAGTAATGTTGAAAGTGTCGCCCTGGAAGGGAATCATACGATTCAGAAAGAGAGGAAAGTTAAGTCCGAGGTTTGTCGGACCATTCAGGATAATGGCACGGGTTGGTGAAGTCGCATATCGGTTGGAGTTGCCTGATGAGTTAAGTGGGATTCATCCTACCTTCCATGTATCACACTTGCGAAAGTGTTACGTACCACTTACTGACATCGAGGTTGACAACAGCCTTAACTACATCGAAGAACCCGTGGCTATCTTAGACCGAAAGGAGAAGCGTTTGCGTAACAAAGTGATCCAATTGGTTAAAGTCCAATGGAGGCACCGAAAGGGATCGGAGGCTACATGGGAAATGGAGGCGGAAATGAGGGAGTCGTACCCTCAATTATTTGACTTGTGATAGGTTTCGGGGACGAAACCTATTATAAGGGGGGTAGACTTGTAACATCCCAAAATGACGAAAAATAAAGTTAACGAGTTCAAGTGGGCCGAAGTTGGACCGGGTCAGTCGCGAACCGGGCTTGGGGAGGTCTTCCCTATAAATAGTCCAAGGCACTCATTCTTCTGCTCTTTGACATTCTAGAGAGAGAAAACCGTAGAGAGAGAAAGTGACGGAATCGCACAAGATTGCACCGGAACGTGTCTCTTGCACTCGTGAAGGAAACCTCCAGATCAGAAGCTCGATTCAGGTAACGATCCGACCTAAATCTGAGTTTTTGTTTGTTTTTGGGTTTTCGGGTTTTGGGTGAAAATCGGACGTTCTTGCGGATGAAACTTAAGAATAAGCTTAGGTTTAGTATCTACAATGGAAAACGAACGTTTTGAATGCAAAGGGGTTCGGGATCTTGACATGATCTGACCGAATGCGAAAGTTAGTGTTTTTCGCGAAGAACAGGTCGTGCGTACTTGCTAAGTGCGCACGGAGCAGGTCCTGCGCACTTGCTAAGTGCGTAGGAGAAGGGACCTGCACACTTGCTAAGTGCGCAGGAGGAAGGACCTGCGCACTTGCTAAGTGCGCAGGAGAAGTAACCTGCGCACTTGCTAAGTGCGCAGGAAGAGGGACCTGCGCACTTGCTAAGTGCGCAGGAGGCAGAGTCTGCGCACTTGCTAAGTGCGCAGGCAGCAGGGTCTGCGCACTTGCTATGTGCGCAGACATCAGGCTGTTGAGTAGAGATTAGTATGTTTAGAATGGTTAAACCGTTAGAGTCGGTAATGGTCTGATGTGTATGTAACTACTCAATTCAGATCGTACGTGAAGTCGTTGGACCTTGATTAGGACAACCGAGACTAGCATATAAGGTGAGTTCTAGAAGCCCTCTTTTAAATGTTTTTATACAATGTTTTCGGGCTGGTGTGTACACGTATGAAATGTTGTTTTATAAAATGATATTTATGAAACTACGTTTACGAAAGGAAATGATTTGGAACGAAGGGTTTATGGAAAGAAAGTTTATGAACGAAATGTTTACGAACGAATGTTATAAAGAAATGGTTTAATGAAAAGGTAAAGGATTTTGAAAGTGAAGGAAAGGTTTTATGAAAAGAAAACAAAAAGGGGCAAATGTTTTAAAGAAGTCATTACAAATCTAATCTGTCGAATGAATGGAATTGACGAATGAAGTCTGGGAATGTGATTCCCAGCCTTGTGGTAAATTATGGACAGTGAGCCATAGTTACCACAAGAACAACAGGGGCATTGTCTCTGTGGCATGTCAATGGTTTTGATGTTGTACAACTGGTAAGGGAGTAACGACGGTTACTCGGGTGATGACGATCATCCTAACGAACGAGGTAATGGGAAATTAATGACGGCGATACGTAACGGTTAATTTCCAAAGGAAAGATGCGTGTTGGGCAATGACGGCGATACGTAACGGTTGACCCCACGCAT
Organism: Smallanthus sonchifolius; assembly: GCA_023525975.1. Classification (NCBI taxonomy): domain Eukaryota; kingdom Viridiplantae; phylum Streptophyta; class Magnoliopsida; order Asterales; family Asteraceae; genus Smallanthus; species Smallanthus sonchifolius. Next base: position 51,663,239 of record CM042033.1, on the reverse strand, counting down.
TGAAGGGTTGGGCAATGACGGCGATACGTAACGGTTGACCCTACGTAGTGTATGGTTGTGGCAATGACGGCGATACGTAACGGTTGCCCACAACATTAAAAGTTCCTACGGGGACATAGAGACGCGTAACGATACAGATTTTAGATAATATTGTATGACTTAAATGAATGTTAATGATTTAAACAAATGATCGTGTTTAAATGTGCGAAGGTTTACGAATGAAAGGCCCTGTTTTCTTATACGAATGTTAAACCCTACTGAATGTTTGAATGATGAACCATTTCTTAAAACGAACGAAAACTAGAACTCACCAGCGTAGCTGACGTTTTTAAGTGTACACATTCAGGTTAAGGCAGGTTATGAGGATGGACGGTGATGCTTGGCTAGAGATGAAGAGTTACCCGACTGCTTTGAAGACTGGCATCCCGTTATGTTTAGTTATGATGTAAATATGTTTTAATCAATGTTTACGCTTCCGCATGTATGAACAACGATTAAGTTATGTTTAAATGAAATTTTTCCGCTGCGTTATTTGATATTCATGTTTAAGAACTGTTTATGAATGAGTAATTCCAACAAGTGGGGCCTCCCGGGTTTGGGGCCTTACAAATTCTAACACATGTTTAATTACCACGACACACTAGGTCTTGCGCACTTGCTAAGTACGCAAGGTTTAACTCTTGCGCACTTAACAAGTACGCAGAAACCCGTGTTCACTCAAAATTTCAACTCAAATTATGAAGAAGTTAAATCAATTAACGAACAAGATAAGCACATTCTATCAAGAGGATTCAACGTCAATTCAAGAAGGTTAAACACAAATATTTTTGGCTTTTCTAATTAAAATTGAACTGTACACAAACTTAGAATCTTTTTGATATTTTCTAGATAGAAATATACAAGTATATAAAAACACACTATTTTTGCTCAAAGACACGAGTAGAGGATCATATCAGGCTAAACTTTAGCAAAAACGATACAAGATAAACGTCAAAGATTATGGGATCATGTCATGAATTATAATGTATTCATACGTAATAAGCACATAAACAAGTAATTCAAGTTGGCAATATTATGATATTTGAAACCATAAGCATCTTTGTATCACTTTCTTGTGTGTTAAGGTATTAATTTTAAGATATACAACGTGTACCCCACTTATATGCTACAGAAATGTAACTTGCACTATCTCAAGACATCTAAGATTTTCCCAAAGATTTTCAAATCTCCAGAATGAAGTTACATCGTTTAGCACAGAAAAAATCAAGCAGGATCCATAAGGATTATCAAGAATCATAAGATTCAGAATCGAGTGATTCAGATGTCTTGGTTTTATTGGATTTTCTTCTATGAATATCATATGATGATTCAGGTTAATAGATATGGAGTCTGAGGATTTTGGTAAGGTGATCCAACTTTTATCTGGATTTGATTTCAATGAATCAAGTATGATTCAATGGTGAATACATGCTCAACGGTTGATGTAAAGACATGTCTTGATTCAATCTCTCATTACATACTTGTGAGTATGGGCAGTGAGATGAACCGTAGTAATTGTGCTAAAGACATAACCCGAAACTGGTCTCTTAAGAAAATATTTGCTAAAATCTTACATCCTCTATCTGATAATGATCATTTTGTATTCTTTTACACACGCACACATGCATACATGGGTTCAAATCACAGTTGTAGTCTAGATTTAGTTTCCACACTACTAGTGATTCAAAGACGCCTACAACCTACTGACAATTCAAATTACTTGTAAATAAGCAGATTAAAAACATAACAATTTAAACAATCAAGTAAGCATGATGCAATCATTTCCCATATGAGCAGTCTATGGCATTTAGATCATTTCTGATGTACTATCATTTCCTCTTTTCTCAAGATTATTTTGAAATTTTCTCCATTTTCTATTTTGTTTGAATTTTTGTAAAATATTTGATAATTAAAAGAACTATATAGAAATCTTAAAAGACATAAAATTTAACTTTCATGAATTGAATTGATTTAAGAAAACCAAGTTTTCACTCTGGATTGAACATTCCTATCAAGTTGACAAGATGCTCAAAAACGGGATCGATCAAGTGCCTTAGTGAAAAGGTCAGCAAAGTTGTCATCCGTGTGAAACTTTACAAGTTCAATGAGATGCTTTTCAGCACAATCACGGATGAAATGATGGCAAATTTCAATTTGTTTAGTTTTGGAATGTTTCACCGAGTTGTTTGTGATGTACATGGTGCATTGTTGTCAATGAACAGAGGAGTTCCAGTGAAGTTCAAGCCATAGTCTTTCAATTGCTGCTGAATCCACAATATCTGAGAACAACCGCTAGCTGCAGCAATGTATTCTTCTTCACATGTTGAGACAGAAACCGTTGACTGCTTCTTACACAGCCAGGAAACCAGTCTGTCTCCCAAGAATTGACATCCACCAAAAGTTGACTTTCTATCAAGGTTACAACCGCCATAGTCTGAATCAGTGTAGGCTTTGAAGTCAAATGACTGCTGCTTAGAGTACCAAAGACCCAATCGGGGTTTCCCTTTCAAGTATCTAAAAATCCTCTTTACAACTATCATATGAGACTCCTTCAGTTGTGACTGAAACCTTGAGTACAAGCATACATCAAACATTATGTCGGGCCTTGAAGCTGTGAGATACATAAGAGATCCGATCATCCCACGGTACAATTTGCAATCCACATCCTTTCCATCTCCGTCAGGATGCAGACTATGATTGACGGGGATAGGTGTCCCATAAGTACTGCTATCATTCATCTTGTATTTTGACAAGATGTCCTACACATACTTGGTTTGATGCAGATAAATGACATTCTCTCTTTGACTGACTTGCAGACCCAGGAAGAACGACAATTCACCCATGTTACTCATCTCAAACTTGGAATTCATCACCTGTTCGAATTCCCTACACATCTCTTCATTTGTAGACCCAAAGATAATGTCATCGACATACACTTGTACAAGAAGAATATCACCTCCTGCTTTCTGTATGAAACCATTAGACAGTAGATGTTTAGATAATGTCTCATACCAGGCCCGAGGTGCTTGATGAAGACCATAAAGTGCTTTATCGAGCTTATACACTTTATTGATATTATGTGGATTTTCAAAGCCGGGAGGTTGAGTGACATAGACATCTTCATGAACTTTTCCATACAGGAAAGCACTCTTCACATCAAGTTGATAGACTTTGAAGCCGACATAGGAGGCATAAGCCAGAAACAGTCTAATGGCCTCAAGTCTAGCAACTGGGGCATATACTTCTGTGTAATCCAAGCCCTCTTTTGATAAAAACCCTGAACAACCAACCTTGCTTTGTTCTTCACCACAACATGATGATCATCCGTCTTGCATTTGAACACCCATCTGGTGCCAATTTGTTGTACGCCTCTTGGCAAGTCAACCAAATCTCACACATGCAACTTTTGGAATTGAGACAGTTCTTCTTGCATTGCCTCAATCCAGCAGTTGTCAGCGAGAGCCTCTTTCACATTCTTCGGCTCTAACTGGGACACGAATGCAGCATGCATACATGTTTCCATGACACCAGTGTCAAGTATCTCAGAATAAAGACTAGTGTTCTCAGCAATGGTTCGATAACGAGTTTGAACACCGGCATGAGGATCACCAATAATGTTGTCAATTGGATGATTCTTATGCACTCTCATCTCTGGTACATTCGGTTCCTGAATTTCTGAATCGAGGTTCGTGCTTAACTCCCCCATATCCTGTGTTCCAGAAGAAGAAGATTCCATGTTGATTGGATCAGCTGGAGCTTCATTTCCTACACGAGTGTTAGGATTAGCTTGAGCGTCATTTCCGTCAACATGAACATTTTCACTGTTATCACCGTCATGAGTTCCAGATGAAAATGCATCATAGGAACCAGGAGTTACAATCGGTATAGTAGCACGTGTTGAGAAACTGGAGTCATCACCGCCACCAAATAATTCATATACATTTACGGCATCATTTGCAGACAAATCAGGAAGATTGAAAGATTTGAATAGCGCGTCATAATCAAAACCCCAAGCTGGACCAGTTGGTTCTGGTGGAATGCAGTGTTTACTACAATCCACTTCAAACCATTCCTCGACAGTACTAGTTCCTATATTGTACACTCTCTTGCAAGGCGAGTTGGCAACATATCCTAAGAAGATGCCTTCCACCGCTTTTGCATGAAACTTAGACTTTCGGTCTTTGTATTGTAGCAATAAGGAACAGGGACTACCAAAAGGAACTAGATAGTCAAGATTGGGAGGTCGATTGTTGATCAAATCATAACAAGTCTTGTTGTGCCTCTTCACAACCAGAACTCTGTTCAAGACATTACAAGCTGTATTAACTGCTTCTACCGAGAAAGTGACAGGAAGCTTTGCATCTAATAGCATTTTCCTTGCAGTCTCAATCAAAGTTCTGTTCTTCCGTTCTGCGACTCCATTCTGCTGAGGTGTGTACAGGGCACTAAATTCATGATGGATCCCCTTCTTGAGACAGAAAAGTTCCATCAAATTATTCTTGAATTCAGTTTTGTTGTCATTCCTTATTCTTCTAACCTTCAACTTGCACAGAGATTCCAAGCTCAGGATCAAGTATTGAAGAATGTCAGCAGTTTCGTCCTTCGTACCTAAAAAATGCACCCAAGAAAAACGTGAGAAATCATAAGTTACAAGCAGACAGAATGACTTACCTCCAATACTCCTGATACTTATGGGGCCAAACAGATCCATATGTAATAGCTCCAAAGGGGTATCGATGGAGTTTTGGAGCTTGGGCTTGTGAGACTTTCGTTGCTGTTTGCCCTTTTTACAAGGCATATAGTCATCTGCAACGGTAAATCTTAGCTTAGGAACACCGGTTACCAAACAGTTTCGGACAAGATGATTCATTTTTCGATAAGAAATGTGTCCGAGTTTCCTATGCCACAAGATAGAGTCAAGCTTTGTCGCATTGGTAAGCAAACAAGTAGCAACTGATGAGGTGGTTGTTGCCACGCTCATATCAATCTGATAGGTGTCGTTTGTCCTTGGCGCTCTCATCAGAATCCAGTCTTCAGGAACCTCAAAACCAGGTTTGAGAATCAAGCATTCAATCTTGTCAAACATCACCGAGTACTCCTTGTCGCACATCTGGGAGACACTCAACAAGTTATGCTTCATCTGCTCGCAGTAGTTGACGTTGTCAAAGCTGACACAATTATTTGACACCACGCCTTGACACGTGATACTACCACCTTTCTCTCCAGCAAAGGCCACATAGCCGCCTCTGAATGGTTTCACATCTTGAAGCAAGGCCATGTTACCTGTCATGTGTCGGGAGCATCCACTATCTACATACCAACGATTAGAGATAGTACCCTTCGGATGTCCCTACACGAATCACAAAAAGAATTAATTAGATTTGGAGGCCCAAGCCATAGTGGTCTCGGGTCGTCCGTCTTTCTTAAAATAAACAACCTCAATTAACTCACACTCGTGACTGTCAAAAATGGATGAATCTTTAGAAGATTTGGGATCAGGAGATTGAGAACATTTGGATTTGTTATTCTAGGACCTCTTCTTTTTCTTAACTGGAATAGTAGACTTAGATTCAACAGCAGCAGGTGAACTAGTGGAAGCTTCACCTGATTGAATTTCAGCCAGCTGTTCTAGCTTTCTCAATCTCTTGTTCCTTCTTCTCCTCTATGGCTTAGAGAGTTTCACCACAGGTTTCACACAAGTTTTTGCACTACCAGAGGTAGATGCACTAGGTTTAGAAGGTAGCTTTCCCCGTTTTGAAATAGATGGTTTAGCCTCAGATGTGATCTTTTGCTTTACCATAGGTTTTACTAGTGGATTCACCACATTTGCTTTTGGACTTTTGGAATGCTTCACTTGTGGTGACTTAGGGATAACATCCGGTTGTGAAACAATTGGCCGTTTCCCTTGGTTCTTAGTAGTAGAGTTCACAAGAATGTGACCAACCATACCATAGTGAAAGCAAGTTCTCTTTTCTTTGTAAGTCCTCCTGTAAGACTCATTTGATCTGGCATTAGATGACTCAGCATGATGAGTAGGAGAAGTTGTTTGGTGAACAGTAGTTTGACCAGATGATGACTGGCTTTTGGGAGTATAAAATTTTTGCAAATTTTCTTGATAACCAAGCCCAAAATGAGCTAAAAAAACTTCTTTCTTAACTTGATTAATGTTTTTATATCCTCCATAAAGCATCACCTTCAATTTCTCATTAGATTCAATGATATCGGGTTCAGTCAAAATACAATTATCATTATTAGTGATAATGTTTTTCTTAACTTTCTGTTCACCTAGCAACTCCTCAGAGACTACTCCTTCAAGGCAGGTGTTCTCAGACCCATCATTAGAAGCAGTAAAGAACTCTTCATTAGCTGCAGAGTCAACCTTACTTGAGGAATCATCCTTGTTAGAGGAATCATCCTGACTTGAGGACTCATCAAGTCATGACAAATCAATGTTAATTAAGCTGTTGACAAATTTTCCGCTAACTGGTGGAGGAATGGCATTAGTACCCAGCCCTAAGCCAATCACTTGCCTCACTACAGACTCGTAGTGTTCCACCACAAAACGAGAATTTTTCAACTTCTCAATATTACCTTTCAACTGCAAGATCTCATTTTGCAGCTTGTTGATCTCATTGTTCCTTTTATCTAACCCCTTGTACGCAACATCCAAATGAAACTGTTGATCGCTGATTTTAAGTGAATAATCACGTTTTTCTTTCTTTAAAGTTTCAATTGAATCTTTGTAATGTTTTTCGTTTTCCTTGTAGCTTAACACTGCAATACGAAGGGGTTCGACTTTGTCTTGAAGCTTAGAATTTTCAACCTTTAAGCTTAGACATTTGGAACAAGAAATGACAGCAAAAGGATTATAATCAACCTCATTCGATGAACATTATGCCTCTCCAATAGCCATGAGGGAAATTGCAGTTGTAGACTCTACTTGATCAGCCATAGAAGCTTCTCGTTCCTCTGCTTCCATCATCTCCATAATCTCAGCCATGAGACCAACCTGTGTTTGTACAAAAAGGGCATCCTCCAAATGAACACCCCAATCAGAGCTTTCGTCCTGTTGAGCCACCAATGCATTGGACGTTCCACTTTGACTTTAATTGCGGTTGTTAGAGTTGTACCCATGGTTATTTCCTTGATTGTTTCCCTGGCTTGGTCTTGTGAATCCAGAGGCAGGTGCTTTGTCCTTCTGACATTCACGAGCAAAGTGTCAAAAGTTCAGACACTTGTAGCACTTGGCCTTGGATTTTTCAAAACCAATCTTGGCATTTGAATGCCCGCCAATGAACTTTCGGCTAGTTCTGTTCAGGAAACGCTTCGCCCTCCTCAAGATCATGGCCATATTCCATTGAATATCCATATCCTCCATATCATCTGAATCCACCTGATTGTAGTCTTCTTCTATGGTTTCAGGGTCCGTGAGCTAACCGCCAATGAAGTTCTCATAGGCAAGCATGCATGATGAGAATAAAGCCACATGATCTTCAGCTATCTTGGCTATTGCTGATTGGTTAGCTGAAGATGTGGGAGAAGGATTTCTTGAGGAGTTCTGGTGATGAGATCCAGAACCAGATCCAGATGCTGCATAGCACGCATGACCACCACAAGCCTTTAAAGTTTCTTCCTCATGAGAGTTTCCTGAAAAAAGGGAAATTCCAGAGCCCGATGACTTGGTTGTAGAAGAAGTCCCATAATACATAGAAGGGTCTTATATTTGAGGTCTTCCTAAGCTCTCCTGTCTTTCTAGGTTCATGTCATGTGCTTGAACCTTTCCAATTGCCTCATCAATTTTCATCTCATAAAACTTAGAATTCTCTCTCATCAGGGTAGTATACATCTCAAATTTGGGTGGCAAAGCATCCAGAAATTTTTCAACTAATTCCTCATTTGGATAGATGAGATCAAAAGCTTTCAACTCAGTCTGCAGATGATAGAATCTAGAGATGAGCTCATCTATGGATTCGTTCTCCAGATATCTGAAGCACTCATACTGCTTCCTGAGAAGATCCCTTTTACTCTTCTTGATGTCACTGTTACCCTAGAATATCTTCTGTAACACCTTTCAGAGATCCTTGGAGTTATCGTATCCTATGAAGCTGTGGAATAACTCCCTGGTCAAGGCCATAGTGATAGATCCGTGTGCCTTCTTCTCTCTATCATAAACTTTCTTTTCTTCTTCATCAAGTTTAGAGATAGGCTTGGGAACTTCCTCATCAAGGTAAGTGTATGTGGGATGCTTATAGCCCTCTAGAATGGGTATCCATAACGAAGAATCGGTATAAGAAATATAATGTTCAAAGTGTGCTTTCCAGTTTTAATAATCATTTACATTAAGCAGCTTTGGGGGTTTCTGTGGTGTTCCGATCTCGTTGTCATAGTTCAGAAGATTACCGAAGTTCTAAGTATTTGACATGGTGAACACTTAGTCAAATTTCAGAAAAGTCAAAGAAACTTGCGCACTTGTCTTTGGCCTTGCGCACTTAACAAACCTAGTCTTCCGTATTTAGAATTTGCTCTTGTGTACTTGATAAGTACGCAGGAGTAAATGATAATTACGCAGGAGATCAATTAAGTACGCAGTAAGTATGGTCTTGCGTACTTAGTAAGTACGCAGCAAGACTGTACTTGTTGCTAAATAAGGTAAGTACGCAGGTCACTTTTCCACCAACTCTCACCAACTTTTTCTGGTCACTGGAAATCAACGGAGACGGCAGAAATCGAAAAATTGACCAAACAAAATGAGCCAACCAACCTTTGATGCTCAAATACACAACAAAAGTTGGTTTTTGAGTGATTTTTGCTTCTAAAATTGTGCTCAAGAGCTACCCTTATTTTATCACAAAAATCAACAAAAGCACCCACTTTTGCTTGCAAAAACTCTGTAGGATGTGTAGATGATACTCCTAACACACTCACAACACTCGAAATCAAGAGCTAAGCTCTGATACCATTTGTAGGTCCCCGGGTGTCTTGGATCGTTACGTGTGGGTGTGTGACTAGTCGGACCGGGTGAGGAATGCCCGTGACTAGGTGGAGAATCAAACAACACAAAGTAAACCGACAACAAAGTCACTTTAAAACTTCGTTTATTATAAACTTGAACGGTTACAGAGAGAAAATACTGAGTGCAAATGTCTGCGTACATATCTTCTGTCAACCTATTCTATTTATACAAGACCTGATCTCTGCGCATATAACAAGTGCGCAGGGCAAAATGTTCATTCGTACTTAGAAAGTACGCAGAGTATTCTTGCGTACTTGCTAAGTACGCAGGAACTAATTCCTACGCACATGCTAAGTGCGCAAAACACTTAGAGAAATAATACAACAATAAAATGCATTAGAAATTACAACTCGATAACTAATATATACAGACATTACAATACAAAGACAAAACATACAAGACAAGCATAATAAACTAAGACACTATCGAGAGTGTTTGTCACACAAAAGTGCTTCAACATCACTGTCCACCATACATCGAAGATGCACGAGGTAATCTCAAGATCATAACTATGACACATAATAGCAACAATCACTAGATACATAATACCAACTTCCTCTCAGACAGCTGACACTCGGATTCCTAATGATGAAGATTAAATGACTAATTCTCACCTCACGGGTATTGAACTAGGAAGAACACTCAACTCTAACCAATATTCAACGACAACTCCTATGGCTACTACGAATAGCAAACCACCATAATCACAAGCCCTAAGATCTATGACCAAGATACACTGTTCGAACTGGCAGACAACCACAATCAATGCACGAATTGAAATCAAACACTATATCAGATCTAAGCATGCATATTCATCACAGTAATCAACTCAAGATCGTTTACAAAATCATAAAACCATTAATTAGAATCCAAAACCAATAAAAAATCAAACTTTAACAAGTATTCATCATGTGACCTAGGAAATATATGAGTTTTAGCCTAGAATCATGCTCAAAACATCCAAAACAGAAGAATTAAACACAATCATGGATCAAACACAAGAAACAAAGATAAAGGTTCAAGCTTAGAACCGAAAATGCTAAATCTAACGCACCCGAGATCAAAGATTCGACCTTTGCACTTGAATTCTCTCCTCCAGCCTCAAAATCGCCTTTTTCTCCTTCTAAACGGCTGGAAATCGATGATAAACATAATGGGAGAGTCCTAATCTATTTAGCCTTGAAATTAGGTCAAAATTTGTGTTTCTAGGGCCCCTCGCGTACCACGAGGCCCCTTTGTCAATTCTCTCGCGTACCGCCGGAAAAAACAACTCGCGCAGATTTCACGGTCCCTCGCGTACCGGAGGGAATGGGCCCCCATCTCTCGCGTACCGTGAGAGATTTCTGGATTTTTGTATTCTTCTTGTCGAGCTACCCCAAATCATTATATTATGGGCCCCGTAACTCATTTTCTAGCCCGAGATATGCCTCTTCTAAGGTTTGACTCTTTCTCGACTTTTTCTGTTTCTCATCCCGGGTTCTCGTGCTCGTTTCTTTTGCACTTTTTTATCGTTTAAGCTCCAAAGTGACCAGATTACCTACAAAACAAGACACAAGTAAATACTAACTATAAATGACTCAATACGACTCTAAAACTATATGGAAACGCTACGAAATACAAGGGAAATGCATGTGTGCTTTGCTATACATCAAACATCCACACACTTAACCTTTTTTCATGCTCGAAAAAGCTGCAAATTGAATCATAACTTAGATCTAGATTAACAAACATCAATTACCAATTAGCAAAATATACTCACGCGTTAAAAAGCAATAATCAATATTTATGTCCGATTAAACCCAAGCACCAACTTTCAAGCCCCCGTTACGTGTTCTAATATTACATTACAAAGCATATCAATCAATCTATGTGACTCACACTTAATAGTTACAGGTTTACCTAATCCCATCTCAAAGTCATGTCTAGGCACTGATCAAACCATATAGATTTACCCTACCATGTTAAACCAAGATTTACAGGTTCGGAAATAATGATGATCAGTGAATAAATGGATGAAATATGAGCATCAGAAAGCAAATTAACTTTCGTCTAGAGGCGTTTCAACCAAGTCACTTTCTCGAAAGGTAACACATAGACTAAGTCATATCAATGAAGCACATAAGAATTGGTGTTTCAATCAGGCTGGAACCCGACGTGTGACACGTAGGCGAAACTTAGATTTCAATTAAATATGCTCAAGATTTATGGAATAATGGATGCGGTCGCCACCGAAACTCAGATTTATTCTCATAATAGTGTGCCATGAAATTTTAAAAACCTTTAAATTTTAACATAACGTAGTACCTATCACCATATGTTGACAGTTTCAGTAGTACTGATACTCTAAGATGAATACCCACAAGATATCATGATTTAATTCAGTGATTAATCCTAAGTAACACTCACAGGCTATTTAAACTTTACTAGCTGGCTAGGTCTACCAAAAATCACTAATTAGACATGTTTTCAATTATTTATATCATTTAAACTCACAAGTAGATCCAGTTGTACTATCATTTTCCATTTATTTTGCAGTTATTTCCAAGGACATTTTCAAAATTCTTATTTTTTTTTTTGTATTTTTGATTTTTTTATAAAAAAAACAAACTAGACTCAAGTAGACACTCACATCCCCACACTTGAAAGACACATTGTCCTCAATGTGAAGCAAAACACAACTAAAAATAAAAATACAAAAATAAAACAAAACAGGAATCGACTTAGCTGGTAATATAGAAGTGAATATATCCAGCATCCTTCATCCTTATGTGCACCGTATAGCATTTCGTTCGCGGTTGCACATCAACTGTCGGGTTGCCTTTACAACTGGATATAAGAGATAACTAATCCCGCTCGAATGGAGATTGAGTACGGGCGAGGTGGTAAAATCAGCAAAATAAACCTCACAGCAAACCCGTAGCATTAAATTGACTCAAATTAAAATACAATTAAAAAGACTGACTCAAACTGACTCACTAAGATAGATATATGCAGAGAAACATACTCCATAGGTGGCAAACACCTAGACATGAATGCCACAGCATGGTCGGATCATCGGATCAAAACGGTTTCAAATTCTCCCATGATCGTGGTGGTCGGTGAATGATATGATGATGATAACATAATTTATGAAAGTGATTATTATTGATGAATAATGAAATGATGGATGATGATAATAGAGGTGGTGAATGGTGAACGAAACCATGGGAAAACAAGGAAGTAGGGTGACACCAGCAAGGCCTCGCATACCGCGAAAGACCAGGCAGCACTCCTCGCGTACCGCGAGGAGGTAGAAATTAAGTCGGCCCCTATTTCTATCCTTCGCGTACCGTGAGGAACACGGGACAACACTCTCGCGTACCGCGAGGACTATCTGGTGACAGAAAGTTTTTAGGGTTTTTATACTTAGCCAAATTTTCACACCCAAAATTTTCTTCACCCAAATTCCTTAAAACTCATTCCAATGATAAAAACCAATGTGAAACATACATGGAACTTCATTCCCGATGATTTTCCTCGCTGAATCAAGCACGAATCCCTGTAAAACACAACATAAACAAAAACACATATTGAAAAACACAAAAATAGACACGGACTCAAACCAAGTAGTGCACACAGACTCTGCATCCCGGGCACTTGCCAGAGACTCATGTAAGCATATCAGGAGGCTTCTCCTTAATCCTAACCGGTCCGCCTTCATCATTTGCGGCCTACCTGTTCTCCACAATCTCAGCACACTCCTACTCTTATCAAACAATGAACCACTAGCACTTAGATCTTTCCACCACAACTTAAACCTACCATATCCGAAGATAACACGGTTCAAATATAAACATCCCCTCAGTATGAACAATAGAAAAGGTCAAAGGCCCAATGTGTGGTATCATTAAAGGTGTGGCCTCTAACCTCTCACCCGGATCCTCATGATCCCCAACAACCTCCACGGGTGCCTCACAAACTATCTGTCACACCCCAACCGACGGCGGAATACGTCGGGGCGGGAAATGTAGACTGTTCATGAGCACATGGTTGACTAAATTGAAATAGATTAATACATTAAACTTCCATTCATAACTTTAACAAAACAAATTCCATAATACATGAACATTGAAATACATAACATGTTCATTCTTGTTCAATTAACTAGGTCCATAACCTAAGTGAAGCAAACTTGATCAACTCATACTTTGTACCTGAAACATGATGAAAACGAGGTCAACTAAAAAGTTGGTAAGCATACATAGATTTTGACACATAACCAAGTTTAAAGTATTTTATACAATTCATACGATACACGTGTATAAGACATTTATGGAGAATCTATAGTTAAACTAGGTGTGTACAATCAAACCTTGTGACTGAGGCATAACACGCAGGTTACCCAAATGTAAAGTCGGTAACAAACACCATAACCGGGTGGGTTTGTCAGACTCAATAGATCTATCAATGTTAACCGTTGGCTTGTACGGAGTTAATAATTGAACTAAAGTCATGTATATGTAGTCTTAACTCATAGCATTCAAGCATAAAGCACGTAACACATAATATCATATTATTGAATTGTATTTAAGTCTATGCAAAAAGTTTTAAAGAGTAAATCATGTTTCACCCCAAAAAGTATAAAATGAAAAAGGGGGCTATGTAAACTCACCCGATTCAAAGGTGTAGCTAACACGCGAGGCTAGATAGCAAAGCGATCCTTGAATTCTCACAAGGTTAACCTAGTGTGTAAAGTATATGGATCTAAATTAATAATGTGTACAATAGTCTATGCCCAAGTCTATGATTGAAATGGATATGTGTACGAAGGGTTGAAGTTGTAAGTGTTAGTGGTTTGTACTTCAAAAGAAAAAAAAGGTTTTATAAAATGAGAAATTGAAATGAATAGTCTTAGAGTAATTAGGGTTTGGGTTTGAGTAACTAAATAAATTAAATAATTATTATCTATTTATTTAGTGAGAAAAGTAGTGTGAAATTTATATTTATTTAAATATAAATTAAATGAATAATTTTACTTCATTTATTTATTTATGAAGATATGTAAATACTATTGGTTTATAAATTTAAAGCTTAGATATAATCTAAACTCTAAGTGCATTTGTAAATACAATTTACTTAAATGCTAAATAAATTTATTTGTATTTATCCTTTGAAATATATATGCTAAAATAAATTTAGTTAAAAATTTAAGTAGATTATTTAAGCATATATATATTTAGGTATAGTCTTAATTGCTTTTATAATATATAACTTGAATTTATAAAAACCTTGTAAAAGTATTAATAAAATTTTGTCACCAAATTTATACATTAAATGGATGAATTTCTCAAAAAAGATATAATTTACATTGTGTATTTAACAAATAAATTTATAAAAATAGAGATTTTTATGCAAAAATTATGGAACTTGTTTTATTCTGTTCTAATAAATGTAGGATTTATAAAAATAATTTTTTTATAATTTTTGGGGCATTAAAAATGGTTTTTAAAATTTAAACAGGCCCTGGGACTCGAACCCGGGTCTGTGCTGCGTGGATCGGATGAGTAAACCACTAGACCAAGGGACTGATACTTGTAATCAGTTGGTTCGGGTTCGTATTAACAAGGAAGGACAGGGGATCCGGGCTTCGCTTTAGGGTCTGCGCAAAAAGAACAGGCCGGATATGTGGGCCGTGGGTTTCGAACCCACGCCTCTCTGTTCGATGGCACAAGGTATTTGCCAGTCGGACAGAGGGGTTTCGCTGGTTGATTATGGACTCTAATTAAATATGAATACTAAATTATTAACAAACCCAATTTCGAATACCCATTAACCCGCCATGAACCCTAGTTCCAATTGGTCTCGGTACCCTCTGTCATGTGAATTGGCAGAGGGGTTTTGATAACCTTGTGATTACGAATCGAATGGTACAAATCTTACCTGAAATGATTGTGGCACGAGTGCGGTCGGCTACGGGTTTTCTCCGAGTGTTCTTGGTGATCGACAGGAACTCAGAGATGTAATGGGGCGATTGAGAGTTGGGAGGGTTTGAGTGATTGATTACGAGTGTGAGTGAGGGTTTTGATTCGTTTAATTTCACGCGGATTAGTCAATTCGGTTTTGATTTGGCCGAAATGGAAGGGGGTCGATTACGCGTAAATTCACTGAATTGGGAGTGATCAGGTCCTGTTAACGGCCTAGGTACGTGCATGGTTGCCTTATGAGTGATTTGAGGGATTGAGACGCGTTAATTTCGTCTATTGAAGGCTAATTGATACGGGTTTGACTATCCTAAGTCAAACTCTTTCGAATTTGAGTTGGCCGCGTGAATTTGCTGAATTATTCTGATGAATGGCCTGGTTTGGGTCGATTACTGGTTGCACAAGTCAGGGGAACCCAAGGTCATTAATCCGATCGTTTCTTGATGTTGGATTTGGGGTTTTTGGCCCGGTTTAACTTTTTAAAGTCAAACAGGGAAGAATCCTTTTTGAATTGTGTATAATGAGACCTATGATTCAATATTCAAGGTTTCAAAGGGGTAAGGTTCAAGTATAAGATTTTCATTTGTTTATAGAACCTTAGTTTGTTATACTTATTTTACAAAAAATTATATAAGTATATATATAAATTTATGTAGATACGTATATGTATATACGCACATGTTATATATGTTTATATGTATTTATACGCGCCTTTGATAGTGAGATAATATGAAATATTGTGTTGAACGAGTATATGATCGAAATGAAACTGTCACTATGGTAACATCAGAAAAATAAAGTGAAATAATACATGGAAAATCATAAATGTTACAGTCTTCCCATGTTAAGAGAATTTCGTCCCGAAATTTAACTAGTGGAGGCGACTGAACTAGGAAAGAGGTGAGTTTGGTCTCTCAACGAGCTTTGATTGTTTGGTTGGAGGGTACATTTGCTAGCAGTATTCAAGTCTGATACTTGATGTCATGCATGCAATGTAGTAATGGTTCTAGGTTCAAGAGAAGTAAGGAGGAAATGTGTCGAATAATAATTTGGATTCTAAAGATGAAAGGCATTACTTGGAATGGATTTGATGGGAATTTGATGATCAGGGTTTCATTAAGGTGTAGTTTAATAGGCTCAGGAGTTGACAATGGATAAGAGAGTTCACAAACATTAGTCTAGGTCAAAACTTCACGCGACACGAACAACGCTACTTCTGATAATATGACAGAGCACTTATATATAGGAAGTACCATCGGCGTATCCACCATGCCCTTGTCATATCACATTACTTTTGTTGCTTGGTATCACGATTGGTTTTAGGCCAAATCACATGATAGAATTTGCTATGTTTTCCATGCGCTGGTTCTTATAATTACGTGTGCACCCGTAATTACTCGAATCATCGAATGGTCCATATAGATCCTTCCGTTGTCTGTGGGTCAAAAGGGGGCATAAATTCACTTAGTTCATGTCTATTGTTCACACATATGAGTTGCTAATAAGCAACTATGTCCCTATATAGGCAGGTCAGTTAGAAACTAAAGAGTTGTATAACTTAAAGTCCCATAGTTTGCTCGTGTTTGAACAAGAATACGTCAAACACCGAGTTATTTTAAAGTGTTACAGCTTCCTTGTGTTTGAACAAGAATACGTCAAACCCCGAGTAGCTTCAATGTGTTATGGTTTTCAAGTTTGGCGAACAAAGTGTATGGCCATGCTTCATGTATATTGTGATCAATCAATTGCAATAATTGTAAACAACTTAGTTTCATGTATAATGTAAACACACAAGTCTCATATATGATCTAGTGTTATGTAGTTTGTAATCAAATAGGTTTCATGTGTAACGTGAACAACTTAGTATCATGTATCTTGTAAAATCAACTAAATTTGTATTGTAAGTAATGAAGCATCATGTGTATCGCAAGCAATGAATTTCATGTATGGTGTTAACAACTTAGTACCACGTATTTGTAAACCAATAATCTTTCATGTGTAATGTCAGTAATGTAATATCATGTACCTTGTAACCAAATAAGTTTCATGTTCAATGTGGCTAATCAAGTATTTTGCATTCAAACAAACGATTGTTATGTATTGTGTGATCAATTTAGTATATGTATATTACAAATAACTAAGTTTCATGTATTACGTAATCAATCCAGTAGAACGTGTATTGCAATTAATCAAGTTTCATGTATTATGTAATCAGTGTAGCATTTGGTATATTGAAAACAACTAAATTTCATGTATTATGTGATCGTGTTG
Organism: Smallanthus sonchifolius; assembly: GCA_023525975.1. Lineage (NCBI taxonomy): Eukaryota > Viridiplantae > Streptophyta > Magnoliopsida > Asterales > Asteraceae > Smallanthus > Smallanthus sonchifolius. The sequence goes on along the minus strand of CM042033.1, from coordinate 51,645,956 downwards.
TGTATATTGTGAACGTGCGTACGTATATTATTGAATTTCAAGTGTGACGTATACTAATGAGTTTTGTATGTGGTCAAGTGTTGCGGAAAAGCGCGTTGTTTGGCGATTGTGTAAAAGGTGGTAGTTAGGTTTTAGCTTTTTAAATTTTTGTTGAGGTTTGTAGAGGTAGTTAACGTCTATGTGGTATGGATCGTTTCTTGAAGCGGCAAGAGGAAGATAACGAGGAGGATCTGAAAACATTCGGGGAGATGTGTTTACAATTTCTGATCTTTGTTTGAAAATATGAATTTGTAAATTGTTCTTGGTTGTAGATATATAAAGTAGTGAAATCATTGAGTTACATAATCCAAATAAATAGACAGTTTATAGAAAAAACTTTTTAAATTTTCAATCATTATAGGGAGGATATTTTTAAGAGGAATTATTGGCAAATCAAGTAGTTGTATATTAATTTTGCCAAGTTCTAGAAATAATTACTTTAATGAGAAAAATCATACTTATTTATCAAATTGGAAGTGATATTTTTATAAAATAGGTTGTATTAAATTCCCTTGCAAAGTGAAAATGTTTATGAGAACTTGATATTTCAGATACTCTTTTAAAAGTTTGGTAAACATTTGGTTTGAAAATAACGAGGTTGTTTAAATCTAATATGCTGATTTGTTTACGAAGGAGATTAAATCGTATTGAATGGAGAAGGTGATACTTGAAGGATCTTGATTAAATATGATGGATGAAATTCACATTCAACGTATTAAATCATTGAATAATAACTTTAGAATTGGATAAATATAAAATTTATTAAATGCTGAAATGGTAAACATCATTCAAAACATAAGAAAATGGTTCTCAAACTGAAAATTTAAAGACAATAAATAAAATTTATGTTAACGTCTTTGGTAGCTTTCCACTAGAAGGAAGATAATCACCAAGACGAGCACCGCTATGGTCGCTCGGGTAGTCGATCTGTCTTCAGCTCTAGCCGTTTCCGTACGATTCTCCAGTATTTCTTTTTCGAGGATGGAGATTAATTCCTTTTGGTGCCCTAATTGGTTTGCTAGGCTATCCATTCTCTGTCCTTGCAAGTCGTGCATTACCCTCTACTCCATCCTTTGCCTCTCAAATTCTGAGGTCCTTACATATTGGTGAATGTCATTGGTTGGAATTCCCATAACACTAGTGGGTGCCATGGTGTGCCTTACCCAAGGGTTAGAATGATACGGGTCGGGCATTAGATATGGGTCTCTTAGTGGGGGTGGTAACTGATTGTGTAGGCGGGGTGTCTGATACGGGTTCCTGGGTGTGGGTGATCCAGATGTTCGAAGTCTTGGGCCGGTGTTCCTAATCCAATCTTCCCTTACATCAAGCCTTGGTCTAGCGGCTGGTTGTGTTGGTGACTGATATACGTGTGACCCAGTGTCTTCTTTCCAATCAGATTCTGCTCCGGGACGGTATACCGGGGAGGATGGAGAGTAGGAGTCCATGTCTAGTAGGAAAACAATGAACAAGTTGTAAGCGATAATGAAATACCGAGTGTTAAGTATAGGAGTTCTCATAGGTTTAGAGTTTGACTAGTCATAACACCGAGTCGTCACAATAGTATTTTAGGAGTACACTTGACCTATAAGTAGTGTATCCCTGAGGAGAATTCCCAGGAAAGAGGGGTGGGTCACTAAGACATACTTAAGTACCATGTCTTTCCTTAGCCAGAATCCCTTATGGGCCTACACACTCTTCCAGCCATCATGTACTAATAACACTATTGTTGGACTCATGGTTATGATGAGAATTGTTGTGGACTGGGCCTTGTGGGTCGAATGCAAGGTTTATGCATTTTAGTGGGCTTCTTCTTCTTGGAGGATAGATGGGCTTCTTATTTTTTTTATTAATGGGTATTAGGCCCAATAGTTTAAGTCTTTGTTTACAAATGGTGATGGTACCATGTGTGTGAGTTCAAAGGTGTATGGAGAATTTGGTATGTAGGTGTGTGTGTTTAAACTTAGGATAACACTTAATGAAACACATAGGTAGCATGTAGATATTAATGAATGTAAGCACAAGAGTTATCAAGTAGTGTGACGCATAACTATTGAGTACTGTAACATGTATTGAAATTACTTAGGATAACATGTAAAAAATTTTAAATAAGTATTAATCATGCAACTCGTATAGTAGTATGGTATATTGTGGGTGTCCAAAGGTTATAGTCTAGGTCAAGAGTGTCTAATAACCTAATTCCCTCTAACCAAGGCTCTGATACCAATCTGTCACACCCCAACCGACGGCGGAATACGTCGGGGCGGGACATGTAGACTGTTCATGAGCACATGGTTGACTAAATTGAAATAGATTAATACATTAAACTTCCATTCATAACTTTAACAAAACAAATTTCATAATACATGAACATTGAAATACATAACATGTTCATTCTTGTTCAATTAACTAGGTCCATAACCTAAGTGAAGCAAACTTGATCAACTCATACTTTGTACCCGAAACATGATGAAAACGAGGTCAACTAAAAAGTTGGTGAGCATACATAGGTTTTGACACATAACCAAGTTTAAAGTTATTTATACAATTCATACGATACACGTGTATAAGGCATTTATGGAGAATCTATAGTTAAACTAGGTGTGTACAATCAAACCTTGTGACTGAGGCATAACACGCAGGTTACCCTAATGTAAAGTCGGTAACAAACACCCTAACCGGGTAGGTTTGTCAGACTCAATAGATCTATCAATGTTAATTGTTGGCTTGTACGGAGTTAATGATTGTACTAAAGTCATGTATATGTAGTCTTAACTCATAGCATTCAAGCATAAAGCACGTAACACATAATATCATATTATTGAATTGTATTTAAGTCTATGCAAAAACTTTTAAAGAGTAAATCATGTTTCACCCCAAAAGTATAAAATGAAAAAGGGGGCTATGTAAACTCACCTGATTCAAAGGTGTAGCTAACACGCGAGGCTAGATAGCAAATCGATCCTTGAATTCTCACAAGGTTAACCTAGTGTGTAAAGTATATGGATCTAAATTAATAATGTGTACAATAGTCTATGCCCAAGTCTATGATTGAAATGGATATGTGTACGAAGGGTTGAAGTTGTAGATGTTAGTGGTTTGTACTTCAAAAGAAAAAAAGGGTTTTATAAAATGAGAAATTGAAATGAATAGTCTTAGAGTAATTAGGGTTTGGGTTTAAGTAACTAAATAAATTTAATAATTATTATCTATTTATTTAGTGAGAAAAGTAGTGTGAAATTTATATTTATTTAAATATAAATTAAATAAATAATTTTACTTCATTTATTTATTTATGAAGATATGTAAATACTATTGGTTCATAAATTTAAAGCTTAGATATAATCTAAACTCTAAGTGCATTTGTAAATACAATTTACTTAAATGCTAAATAAATTTATTTGTATTTATCCTTTGAAATATATATGCTAAAATAAATTTAGTTAAAAATTTAAGTAGATTATTTAAGCATATATATATTTAGGTATAGTCTTAATTGCTTTTATAATATATAACTTGAATTTATAAAAAACCTTGTAAAAGTATTAATAAATTTTTGTCACCAAATTTATACATTAAATGGATGAATTTCCCAAAAAATATATAATTTACATTGAGTATTTAACAAATAAATTTATAAAAATAGAGATTTTTATGCAAAAATTGTGGAACATGTTTTATTCTGTTCTAATAAATGTAGGATTTATAAAAATAATTTTTTTATAATTTTTGGGGCATTAAAAACGGTTTTTAAAATTTAAACAGGCCCTGGGACTCGAACCCGGGTCTGTGCTGCGTGGATCGGATGAGTAAACCACTGGACCAAGGGACTGATACTTGTAATCAGTTGGTTCGGGTTCGTATTAACAAGGAAGGACAGGGGATCCGGGCTTCGCTTTAGGGTCTGCGCAAAAAGAACAGGCCGGATATGTGGGCCGTGGGTTTCAAACCCACGCCTCTCGGTTCGATGGCACAAGGTATTTACCAGTCGGACCGAGGGGTTTCGTTGGTTGATTATGGACTTTAATTAAATATGAATACTAAATTATTAACAAACCCAATTTCGAATACCCATTAACCCGCCATGAACCCTAGTTCCAATTGGTCCCGGTACCCTCTGTCATCGTGAATTGGCAGAGGGGTTTTGATAACCTTGTGATTACGAATCAAATGGTTCAAGTATAAGATTTTCATTTTTTTATAGAACCTTAGTTTGTTATACTTATTTTACAAAAAATTATGTAAGTATATATATAAATTTATGTAGATACGTATATGTATATACGCACATGTTATATATGTTTATATGTATTAATACGCGCCTTTGATAGTGAGATAATGTGAAATATTGTGTTGAACGAGTATATGATCGAAATGGAACTGACACTTTGGTAACATCAGAAAAATAAAGCGAAATAATACATGGAAAATCATTAATGTTACACTATCTGCTCCACTTGTGCTAATATCTCACTCAGATTGTAATCATCATCGTCAGCACTTAGGAACGAGGACCCTAGCAACTTCCTCTCAAACTCCTCTAACCAATCTAGAGGCTCCTTTATCATTCCTATATCTAAATCATCCTTTATTGTATTAGAGTCCCGATGATCGTCCATGGAGGCATCAAGCATGCACACGGAGTGGCTATGCTTGCCAACATCCTCCACGGAGTTTGTAGCATCGAATGTAATAAACTCATCCCCCACACGAAGTGTGAGTTTCCCGTCGAAGACATCAATCATTGCCTTGGTGGTACGTAGGAACGGGCGTCCTAGGATGAGTGGGACTCTATCATCCACTTCCATATCCAGAATAACAAAATCCATGGGGAATACAAACTTGCCTACTTTAACAAGAAGATTCTCCACAACTCCCTTTGGAAACTTGACTGAGCGGTCAGCCAAGGAAATGCTCATGAACGTAGGCTGCGGTTCACCTAGGTCTAGCTGCTTATAGACAGAATATGGCATCAGATTGATGCTAGCACCTAGGTCGGCCAACATGTGGTTCAACGGTAAACTGCCTAACAGACACAGTATCGTGAAACGACCCGAATCCGTCAGCTTCTCAGGCAACTGGTTCTGAACCACCGCAGAACATTGCTCACTAAGTGAGACTTTAGAGATCCCCTCCAGCTTCTTCTTGTTGGAAAGAAGATCTTTGAGGAACTTGCCATACTTAGGCATATGCTGGAGGACCTCTATGAATGGGAGATTGACCTTGAGTTGTTTAAACATATCAAGGAAGATACCGTATTCCCTAGCATTCTTATATGGCAGGACGCGCGCTGGGTAAGGAATACGACTCAAGTCAACCTCGGGGGACTTCATCTCCACCCCCTTCTTCTCTCGGTAGGCTTCTCCATCTCTATCTCTTAATCCTCCGGCACTTCTTCTTCTACCACCGGTGGGCTCTCCCTTTCTTTGGCCATCTTAGCATCGATTGCAGCAAATCGAGCTCTCCAATCTACCTTCTTCACTTCCTCTACTGAAGGTATGCCATACTCAGTTGATTGGGAGTCATCCTCTACAACCTCTTTCTTCTCCACACTCCTAACTGACACGGCCATCAGTGAAGCATTTGGGCCTGAAGATGGACCTCCTTGTCTACCCTTCAGGCTTTGAGCGATGTCTCCTACCATGCGTTGCAAATCCTGGAATGCCGACTGCTAATTCTTCAATTGAGTGTCGTGGCTATCCAGTCTTTGCCTCGTGTCCTTGTCTTGCTGGACTAAGTGGGCAAGCAGTTGTGTCTAATTTTCGAGCATCTCTTCGATCTTCCTTATACTGACACTGCCTCCCGAGCCCACTCCAACTTCTGCTCCTCCATAGTGTTGCTGACGACCATTAAACCCAGGTGGGTTATTTCCAGATCTCCATCCCGAGCCATAAGTATTGTTGTTATTATACCCTCGGTTCTGGTACTGGTACAGGTTGCCAGCATAACACACATTCTCCTAATTATTTACGGGGAAATCTCAGGTGTCGTGGCCTCCCTTGCACACTTGACACCGCTGAGCACTGAGCTTCAGCTCCTTAATCTCGTTAGCCATTGAGAGGAGTGCAGCAGCCATGCTAGTCTCAGGAGTGACCTGATGCACACATCTAGGAGAAGAGGCGGGTGATCTAGCACTAGGAATGGAAGTCCTAGTAGATGGATGCTGTTGTTCGGCTTGAGCGAAGCTCTCGAACATCTCTTCACACTCATCAGGCTCGAGTCTTTCCATTATATGGCCTCCCGCAGCTGTGTTGAACATTTGCTGCTTCTCGAAGGTGAGGCCATTATAGAACTTCTCCACTAGCCGCCCAGTCGGAAAGACCATGCTGAGGACATCGGCTCAACAGCTTGTTGAACCACTCCCAGGCCATGTGATAGGGCTCGTCGAGATCCATCCGGAAGGTGTGGATCTGATCCCTAAGGCGAGCGGCCCTGGAAGGTGGATAGTACATCTTGAAGAACTTGGCTAGGAGAGTGTCGAGCCAAGTAGATGCATGCCCAGAGAGGGAGAATGGGAAGAGACGCAAGTAGATAGCGTCCTTAGACACACCCGTGATATTGAATGTATCACATATCCGCGCGAAGCGGGACAAATGTCATGGTGCATCCTCATCCTTGAGGCTATTTTAACATCCCAAAATAATAGAAAGAAATAAAAGGAGAACAAGGCGGGCTTGGCCAAGAGTCGGCCCATGGGTCGAGTTAAGAAGCGAAAACCCTTACTAATCTGCAGCCATCAACCTTTTCCCACCCATTACCCTCATTTGCGCAAGGCTAGATAAAGAAAGAGAGAGCTCGGGTCTAGAAAGAGAAAGCTCAGGATCAAGCTCAAAGTCTCGAGGATTGTTGCTCACCATCTCTGGAACATATAGAAACAAGAAGGAAGCAAAACAGGTAACCATCATGCCCAAATCTGAGTTTTTATTACTTTTAGGTTTCGGGTTAAAAATCGAGTAAAGGTTTAGTTTTTCCTATGATATTCAAAACAAACCACATATTCTTGTTCATGGATGAAAAAGAAACTTGTTGAACGTAAAAATTTCAAAGCTTGATCGATTAGAAAAAATTGGCCAGATCTAGGGTTTCTGGTTGGGGAAGAAGGCTAATGCATCGAAACTACTAGTTTCGATATAGACAAACCCATCGAAACTAACATAGTTTCGATATAGGCAGACTCATCGAAACTACCATAGTTTCGATATAAACCCCTGGCCCGAAACTACTAAGATTTTACATAAGTTACTTACCGAAAGTACAATAGTTTCGATATAAACCCATGACCCAAAACTACCATAGTTTCGATATGAACCCATGACCCGAAAATTACATAGTTTCGATGTGATTCATCCATCGAAACTACTAGGTTCAAGTATAGTAATGTCTAAGTGTCATCTAAGAGCACTACCTTTTGAGTATGACTTCATTATACAGGTTGTGAGTGACATTAGTGGCGCTCAATAACCCGCTAAGTGTATTTCAGAAACCACTCATCAGGTGAGTTCTATGTGCCCCCTATATGTTACTGGTAAATCATTTTAAATGTTTTGGGGCTGAAGTGTATACACTAAGTGAATAAATGTTATGAATGCCAATGTGATCATACATGAGGTATAAATGCATATATATATATATACATATGTGAAATGAAAGATGTACAGAGAATGTAACGTATGATTATAAAGAACGAATGAATGAATGGCATAACGTAAATGAATGAACTCTTGCCTTATATCTTTATATATCGCATGTTAAGAATGTTGTAAACGTTATGGACGCTTCGAAGTTAACGGCTACTTCGGTAGACGGACGACCATGCGACTATTTTGCAACCGGAATAAATACGTTCTTTCAGCTGCTAGGACGTATGAAAGGCATTAATGGCCTGTCGAAGTAATTTCCTTATAAAGGAAGAACGATTGCATAAATAATAGTTCGCATGGGAAACGGATGCCTTCGGGTAGACGGGCGAATTACGGGCTACGAAGGTAGTACGGTATGACGGACGGCCGAAGATTTGCCGGACGGTTTTAAGTAATGACGGACGGTTTCTAGTGCCGGGCGGGATGGAATGGAGCCACGACGGTGGTTCAAAAGAACGTGTGTCTTTGTGACTTACATAAGATGGGTTAATCACCCCTACGTGTATGACCAATGAATGTTCAATGAATGTAAAGGTGAATACTTATTAATGTTCTCACACATGGACGATAAAAGAAAGCAAAGGACGTATTAATGTGTATTTATATTTATATATATATATATAGATACTTATAAAATAAATGACGTTTATACCTAACTGCTTTAAACTAGAACTCACCAGCGTTAGCTGACTTTTAGTATACATTTCCGGTAGTAGAAAGAAGGGTCGTAAGAAGGCGTGATGGTTACCCGGCGTGAGACTGACATCCCATTTTAATTTGTGTTAAGGCAATGTTTATGTTTTAAAAGTTAAGACTTCCGTTGTTATGTACTTGAATGATGAATGCATACGCTGTACTTTGAATGTTTTAAATTTATAATTCAGTATCGATGACTATGTTTATGAGTAAATCCAACAAGTGAGGTTACCCGGGATTAGGGCCTTACAAGTTGGTATCAGTGCAATAGTTTGAGAGATTCGGACATCCCTAAATGTCTGGACTCAAGCTGATAATGGGACCAACGCACGGATGTCAGTCTGGGTAGCCAACGCCAACACAGCAAGTAAGTAATAAAGTTAATGCCTATAGTTAGGGATAGATGCCTTAACTTAGAATGCTTAGATGTCAATGTCACTACTGATGTGAAGAGTTTTGAACCCGAAAAGCAAAGAAAATTATTAATCACAAACCGGTCACTATATTTAAGAATTTACCTTGCTCGTACTATTCTAAACTATGATCTTAACAAATGACATTGATGTATACCCTTTTACTTATCAGGAAATCTAGAAAACTATGGCTTGTAGAGGAGGAACTGGACGCCGAGGCGGATGCACTGGCCAAGTCGGTAGACTACCATTGAACCGAAGCGTAATGATGAGGAAACTGTGTATGAGGAACGGGAGGAAAGCGTGCATGAAGAACGTACTGAGAGTGTGCATGAAACTAATGTGACTCCACCGGCTGAAGGAAACGAAAGATCTCTACGACTGGAACCCGAAGTTACGGATGCTATTTCCCGTGAGGTTGTGCTAACTCTAAAGGACGTACTGCCTGATCTGTAATCTGAGGCACTAAAGAAGAGCACGGAGGAGGAGGAAAAGAACCATGAGGAGAAAGTTTATGATAGTGATGGGGATGAGGTGACTGTGGTACTGAACACCCGAGGGTGTACCTACAAAGGATTCAAGGACGGTGACCCACCCAAGTTTGACAGGAACAACGATTCGGTGGCTATGTTTGAATGGATTGAGAGGATGAACGGCTTAATCAACATAAGCGAGTGTTGACCTGACCAGGCTGTTAAGTATGTTGCTCACTCTTTCACCAACGAGGCACTAAGTTGGTGGAGGAATATCCAGAGGACTAAGTCACCGAACTCTCTTAGTAGCATGACTTGGGAGGACCTGAAAAAGCTGATAATCCAAAAGTTCTGCCCCTAGAATGAAATTGATAAAGTGGAAAATGAATTCCTAAACTTCAAGGCTAACAGCAAAACTCATCGCCAATACACTTCTAGATTCAATGAGATGGCTCAACTGGTACCACACCTGGTAGAGAATGAAGAGAGATTGATCAACTACTATGTTAAGGGCCTGCTTCAAAGGGTTCGTGTACATGTTAAAGCCAACCTACCCTCGACCTTCGAGTCGGTAGTGAATTTGAGTGGAATCGTCTATGAAGATTATGCTAATGAGGACCCGATGCCGGAGGCACCAAAGCGGAAATGGGAAAATCCGTCTAAGGGAAACGGAAGGGGAACATTTGCAACTGAAGCTAAGAAACCAAGGGTTGAAGAATACGAAGCATGCTCAAAATGCGGGAAACTACACCGTGGTGAATGTCGGTCTAGCTCAACAACGTGTTTTAAATGTGGGAAGCCGAGGCATATTTCTAAGGATTGTAGAAACACCCTTAAGTGCCAAAACTGTGGATGGTCTAGGCACGCGACTCAGGATTGCAGGAGAACCGGACAATCTGGTTAGGGAAAGGAAAAGGAAGTTTAAAAGGAACAGCCAAAGGCTAGGACTCGGGCTTATGCCCTAACTGAGGAGGAGGCAAGAGGAAACGTTGATGTCATGTCAGGAACATTCCTAGTTAATGATGAAAATGCTACTATATTATTTGATTCTGGTGGTAGCAAAAGCTTTATATCAAATGAATTTAGTCGCAAACTAAAATTCACCATCACCAACCTCGTAAAGGCTTTTAGCGTAGAAACCGCTGTTGGTAGAAACTCAGTAGTCATCCGTATGACTGACAATTGCATGATAGAAATAGAGGGCCATAAGTTTCCTTCTAGATTGTCCCTTCTAACCTTAGGAGGATTTGACATAGTCTTGGGCATGGATTGGTTAGCTGCCAACGAAGAACAGATTGTTTGTAAACGAAAGATGATACATCTCAAAGCCACTGACGGCAGTCCGATTACGGTTTATGGGGATTGGAATTGCATGATGCCAAAATTCATTTCGATGATCAAGGCCGAAGGATATATGAGGCGCGGTTGCGAAGCTTGCCTGGCATATGTTATTGATGATAGAATGAAAGTGAAAGGACTCAAAGATGTACCCGTGGTGTGAAACTTTCCAGATGTTACACCCCCAAATTCATCTAACGGAGTTTTACCGTTTGGGAAGTGACAAACCAGGATCTCAGTCATTAGTTACATTGAACGACTCTACATGGGATTCTAATGAAAATATCATATTAATCAGAGTTTTAATGCGGAAGCATAAAGAAAGTAAATGCGCAAACACATGCGCCCAAAAAGTCCAAAAGTCCAACCCAAACATAATTCACAGAAAGTCCAAACAATTTAATAAAACATAAATCAAAAGGAGAATCCCATGCGTGTCCTATGTGTGCACTTGTGCCTTATCTTAGCGACCTGAGAAAATATGCAAGAAAAGATGTCAACACGAGGTTGGTGAGTTCACAAGTTTCAGTATATAAATAAACATTTACCAGATTATTGATCATTCAATATGTATCTATAGATAGCTAACCTATGTTCATGTTTAACTTAAGCGCTCGCAACCAAAGCTGACTGTTTGTTTATTTGCCTCCTGCCAGGTCTATCAACCCCGACGATGTGGGTAGGCTAACATTTCACCCGTTTGATCTCCAATCGAGTTAGCGTGACTAACGCGGGTGGGATTTGTCAAACCCAGTAGTACTACTAAACATTACCTCGCTAAGATCCATATTAACGGTTCAAAGTGTGTTGAGGACTTTCAGTGATAGTGTGTTACGCTTAGCTTTAACATTGATAACATATGAATTACGAAAATCAAAAAATAGTTGAATCATGTTTTCTCCCCCAAGTTAAAACAGTAAAAGGGGCCATGAAAACTCACCTGAGTTGTTTAGGAAGTAATCACACAAGTAATAGACTTGGTACACAAGTGTTAGCCTGCAACGGCTTACGTATGCCCTAGAATTATAAACAACAATTAGGGACGCATTTGGGATTTGTGATAACACATGGAAGATTAGAACGACTTTAAACATTCTAAGGATTAACGGTTAAACGAACGAGTTTACGGGAATACAGATTTCTAAATTAGGATGAATGCGTTTCGCGATAAATGACAAATAATATATAATAATTATATTCGAGCGTTTTGTCATTAATTATAAGTCTAGGAAAATAATATAATTTATTATATTATTTTTAAGTTTAGCAAAGAAATAAAATAATTAAATAGCATGACAAAAATAATAAATCTATTATTTTTATTTGAGAATATAAACGTGAGTAATTAACATAATTAGTCATGTTATTTATTAGTTTTGAAACGTTACACGAGGTTTATAAACGAGGCGAAATAATATATAAATATATATTATTTTATAATAGAAGTCACGAGTTGAAAAATATTATAACATATTATTTTATACGAAGTCGTGGTTTGAAAACAGTATAAATCTATTATTTTAAAAGTGGGGAATTATAATAAAAATGGTTAGAAATTCAAACCCAAGCCTACGGTTGTTTTACGGGTTCAAAACACGCTAATATAATAATATAATAATATAGGAATAGGTTAAGTATTTAATTAAAGGTTAAAAAAATAAAAATGCCAAAAACAGGGGAGGGAGACTCGAACAGGTCCCCTCCCTGTAAGCACAAGAGTTCAACCAGTTCAGCCCGCTAGGTAATCGCGATATAAACTGAACCAGAATGGTTTTAATAATCACAAACATCCGGCTCCTACCCTATTCGTGATTTCGAACTCAAATCCATCCCAAATCCCTTGAATTCAATTACGATTGGGAGACGGGGTATAGGGGTTTTTTTCGTCAACCAAAATCGAGTCTGAGGGTGGTTTTAATTTCAAAAACAATCAGTCTACAGTCGTTAATTACTCGATTAGAAACCCGAAACCTAGTTTTAAGAACACAAACTTGAATTGAATGAATTCGATAAGATTATGGCTTAAAATCATGGGGCTTTTACTAAACAAAAGATTGTGAATCTGATGATGTAGTTTAATTGAATTGAGGTTAAGTCTAGGATCGAAACCCCCAAATCATCATATGAACAAACACTAGTTTCTGGATCTTGAACAAATCGATGTTGTATGATCAAATTATTATAGGGGTTGCAATAAATGATGATTTGCGAAGCTACCCCATGCAATTTAATTGAATTGCAACCGTGTTTAGGTTAGGGTTCGAGTAAACCGTATTCAGATGAACCCTAGAAATTGGTTTATGATTGATTCGATGTTATAAGCCCTAATTAGGTTAGGGCTTTCATACTAGAGATGAAAATGAATCTAAAGTTGTGTTCAATTACCAGAACAAGATGCGAATTGATCGAGATCGACTAGGATGCAGGTCCAGTTGCGCGAGCTTGTACTCCGCTGACTCAAGCAGCTTCTCTGATTGAATTGAGTAATGTAATAGGTTCCAACTGATGCGACTAAGGTGTTTGTACGCTCAATTCATGAGGATAATACATGAATCCATCGAATTTGACGATAATCGATAAGGAGGTCGACGGTTACGAAAGCCATGATCATAATTGGGATTTTATTCGCGAATAATGGTGGTGTAATAGTTCTAATGATGGTCGTTTATGACATGAATGCGTATTTCAGTTACAAACTCAAACGAATTCGATGATAAAGGATTCGAATTTGGATCCAATGATCACACGGGTTGACTTTTGAAAGTCAACAGGAATGCAACACTTTCAATTTTGATTTTGAAAGTCCAAATTCAGTTTTGTGACTTGGCAGAACTAGTCCCTGCAGTTTGAGAGCAGTTTGAAATTAAGAAATGATAGAATAAATCCCTGGGATTCAAGATTAGATTAACTGGGTTGGGATTTAACGGAATAATTAACTGGATTACTAACGGGGTTAACCTTAAAAGTCCGGATTGTCATATCATCCCATAGTTGAAAAACATTTCGTCCAGAAAATTAAATAAATAAAATAATAAAAAAAAATTTCGGATGTCACATCATCCCCTAGTTGAAACAATTTTCGTCCCGAAAATTAAAATTTTACCTTTAGAATTTGACGTGGAGTGCTTGAACAGATTAGGATATTTGCGCATCATCTGATCCTCGCGCCCCCACGTGAATTCCGGTCCGCGTTTCGAGTTCCAACGAACTCTGACAATAGGGATTTTACTGCGTTTTAACGTTTTGACATCCCATCCATGATTTTGACTGGTTCTTCGATGAAACGTAGTTGTTCACCAATGTGTAGTTCCTCAAGAGGAACCGTGAGTGACTTGTCTGCCAGACATTTCTTCAAGTTTGAGACGTGAAAGACGTTGTGTACACCACTAAGTCCTTCAGGTAGGTCCAGCTGATACGCTACTGGCCCGATTCTCTTCACTATTTTGAATGGTCCAACATAACGAGGATTCAGCTTGCCTCGTTTCCCAAAACGAATGACACACTTCCAAGGTGAGACTTTTAACAGAACCATATCCCCTACTTGAAATTCTAGTGGTTTACGACGTTTATCGGCATAGCTCTTTTATCGATCAGGAGCAGCTGCCATACGGTTTCTAATTTGAACGATTTTCTCAGAAGTTTCAAGTACGAGTTCAGGACTTGTGAGTTGACTATCCCCATCCTCGGCCCAACAAATAGGAGAACGACATTTATGTCCATATAATGCTTCAAATGGAGCTGCCTTGATGCTAGTGTGATAACTGTCGTTGTAGGAGAACTCCACCAACGGTAGGTGAGACTCCCAGGTGTTACCGAAGTCAATCACACAAGCTCGTAGCATATCCTTCAGAGTTTGAATTGTACGCTTCGTCTGGCCATCAGTTTGAGGATAGTATGCTTTGATCATATCTAGACGCGTACCTAAAGCTTTATGTAACGGTTGCTAGAAACGAGAGGTGAATCTTGCATCACGATCCGAAATGATAGAGATTGGCACTCCGTGCCGAGAGACTACTTCTTTTAAGTAAATACGAGTAAGCTTATCCATTTTGTCTGTTTCCTTGATTGCTAAGAAGTGAGCGGACTTTGTTAAACGATCGACTATTACCCAAATGGTATCACATCCGGTAGGAGTTCATGGCAATTTTGTGATAAAGTCCATCGATATCTGCTCCCATTTCCACATGGGAATCTCTGGTTGTTGGAGAAGACCAGAAGGCTTTTGATATTCAACTTTGACATTCGCGCAAGTCAGGCATTTGCTCACATAGGTGGCTATATCGGCCTTCATCTTTGACCACCAATACAGCACCTTTAGGTCATGATACATCTTGTCAGAACTTGGATGAATTGAGTAACGAGATTTATGAGCCTCATCCATGACTAGTTCCCTTATGTTCCCGGATACTGGAACCCATATTCCCTCGGTGAAGTAGCGAAAACCATCCGATTTGACCTCAAGTTGTGCTTCCATACCGCGTGTACCTTCCAGCGGTAGGTTTTCTTCTTTCAGAGCTTCAAGTTGAGCATTACGGATTTTGTTAGGTAATCCGGGGTGAATGGTAAGCTGTAATGCTCGAACTCGTTTGGGCTTGGTTTCCTTTCTACTTAGGGCATCAGCTACAACATTAGCCTTACCCGGATGATACCGGATCGCACAGTCATAATCATTCAAGAGTTTGACCCAACGACGCTGCCTCATGTTCAACTCTTTCTGCTCAGAGATATGTTGAAGACTCTTATGATTGGTATAGATAGTGCACTTGGTACCGTACAAGTAGTGTCTCAATATCTAAGTGCGAAAACTACCACTCCCAACTCTAGATCATGAGTGGTGTAGTTTTTCTCGTGAATCTTTACTTGACGCGAAGCATATGCGATCACCTTTTCTCGTTGCATTAATACACAACCCAGACCCTGAATGGATGCATCACAATACACCACAAAATCATCCGTACCCTCCGAAAGAGCTAGGTTAGGTGCACTGCAAAGTTTCTGCTTAAGATGTTGGAATGCTGACTCTTGGTTATCGCCCCAGTTATAGGCTTTACCCTTTTGAGTTAGGGCAGTGAGAGATTGTACAATCTTAGAGAATCCCTCGATGAATCGACGGTAATATCCAGCCAACCCCAGAAAATGTCGCACCTCAGTCGGAGTCGTCGGTGCTGACCAATTCTTGATGACTTCAATCTTTTATGGATCGACATGTATTCCCTTCTCGTTAACCACATGTCCTAAGAATTGAACTTCTCGAATCCAGAATTCACACTTGGAAATCTTAGCATACAACTTCTCCTTTTTAAGTAATTCCAGGATTAAACGTAGATGTTCCTTATGTTCCTCCTTGTTCTTGGAATAAATGAGAATGTCGTCGATGAAAACGATGAAAAACTGATCAATGTATGGTTTACACACACGGTTCATGAGGTCCATGAATACCGCAGGTGCGTTGGTTAATCCGAAAGGCAAGACCATAAACTCGTAGTGGCCGTACCTTGTCCTGAAAGCACTCTTAAAAATATCCTCATCTCGGACTCTCAATTGATGGTAACCGGACCTAAGGTCTATCTTGGAATAGAAACTTGATCCTTGGAGTTGATCAAAGATATCATCTATACGAGGCAAGGGATAACGATTCTTGATTGTCACTTTATTCAGTTCATAGTAGTCGATACACATACGAAAAATCCCATCCTTCTTCTTGACAAACAGGACCGGAGCTCCCCATGGCGATGAGCTAGGTCGGATGAAACCTTAATCCAACAATTACTGTAACTGAGTGGAAAACTCTTGTAATTCACTGGTTGTAAGTTTGTAAGGTACCCGAGCGATCGGTGCCGCTCCGGGTGCTAGATCGATTTGAAATTCAACTTGACGGTGTGGTGGCAGACCAGGAAAATCCTCGGGAAATACTTCCAGAAATTCACGAACGATGGGAATATCATCAATCTTCTTCTCTTCTGATGGTTGCTCAGCAACGAGAGCCAAAATAGCAGTATGCCCTTTTCGAAGGCATTTATGTGCTTTCATATAGGATATGATGCCCATGACTGCACCAACCTTTTCGCTCTGAACGGAAAGGGTTTCTCCACTCGGGAGAGGAATGCGAACAATTTTCTCATGACAGATGATTTCGGCTTGGTTTTTAGATAACCAATCCATGCCGATAATTACATCAAAACTACCAAGTGTGACCAGCATAAGGTCGATATCAAGTTTATGACTACCTAGCTCAAGCTTACATCCCTTAAGAATGTGAGTTGCTTCAATTATTTAACCATCAGCTATCTCTATTACATACTTAGCTTCTAACAGAGTTGGAGTTCCTTTTATCATATCACTAAGTTTCTTGGATATAAAACTCCTATCAGCACCAGTGTCAAAAAGGACAGAAGAAAAGTAATTATTTAAGAGAAACTTACTGGTGACACATTATGATCATAACGAGCTTCTCCAGATCCAAGCACAAATGCTCGTCCCTTCGCACCATTCCCTCCATTATTGCCGTTGTTGCCACCATTGTTGTTATTATGATTTGGGTTGTGGTTTCCATTACCTCCCTTCTTTAACTGAGGACAATTCTTCCAAAAATGTCCCACTTTCCCACACTCGAAACAACCCTTTGTAGACCCAGGCTGTTGAAAAGGCAGCTTGGCTTGCAACTCACCCTACAATCTTTGGCAGCATGGCCTATTTTGCCACACCGCTGACAATGGTTGCAAACCCCGAAGTGATGGAAGTTGCACTTGTTACACTTAGGAGATTTTCCCACATAACCACCTTGATTTTGACCGGAAGAAGTCGTCTGGTTGAAGTTCTTAGTAGGCTCAAACCTACGATGTTGTTGTTGCTGAGGTTGATTAACCTGGGATCCCTTGGTGTTGGAGTGAGTGTTGGAGTTGTGATCAAACTTGTGCTTATGACTGTCGGTGGATTTAGAGACTGAACCCCTCAGGGGTAAAGTCCCTTGAGTCACCGCCTGATCGGTTAGCTTGTGGGCTAGTCTGATCGTCTGATGGATGGTAGCAGGGTTGGATGAAGTAACCATACTTTGAATTTATGGCCCTAGACCTCCAATATACAGCTCAATCCTCTTGTAGTCCGGAGTCACCATATGTGGGCACATGGTAGCAAGCTCATGGGAAAGAGTGGTATACAGCTCAATTTCAGAACCTTCCATTTTCAGGTTCCAAAATTCACCTTCCAACTCATCGCGAGGATAGTACTCCTCCTTCATCATTGTCTTAAACTCCTCCCACGGGAGTCCATTTGCCATGACCAGACCCAACATCTGGACCTGAGTGTTCCACCACATGAGAGTCGGGCCCTCCAAAGTTCCAGCGGCGAACTTGACCTGATTGGCCACTGGGCAGTTGCACATGGCAATCACCGATTCTACTTTTTTGAACCAACGGAGTAGATCGACAGCTCCTTCAGCTCCACTAAATGTGTGGGGCTTACAGTGCATAAATGTCTTGAAGGTGCAGGCTGGCTACTGATTCTGTTGACCTGGATTTAGAAGCATAATATAGGGTTGGGATTATAGAGCTTAGGAAAGGCACTTTAAAAGATGGATTGACCTCATTAGTCAATAGCTAAAGTATTTACCTGCAACATTCTGTGCTGCGAGAGCCTCTGCCACACTATCGTTGATTAGTGCCGCCAGCTCAGCTGCTGTCATGTTGATGGTACCTCGGCCACCAGCACGACCTCCACGTCCTCTTCCCGACATGATTCTTCACATTCACAAATACAAAACAATGAGAAATATATCGCATATTAAACATTATTTATGTACAAATAAGGAAATACAACATCTAACATTTTTAAAATTAAATAAATTGTAAGGCTACAAAATAAATAACTCAAACATTAAATTTCTTATGCTTTTATTGAATGGGAACAACCTTACCCATCTAGGTTTGAAAAGAGAAATAACATAAACGAATCATGAATGAAAAGGAAAGATGGAATAGAAAGATCATCAAACATCTTCATCATCAGAAGAAACGTATGATTGTTCATCGTCGATCTCCACCGGTTCCTCCTAGGGTGGCTCCTCCTCTAAGGGATCATCCTCGAAGGGCTCCTCCTTGAACTCCAAAAGTGGAATGTCCTCTGGAAATAGGGCTGCTTGTAGTTGGGCTTCTAAGTGAGTAACTTTCTCCCGAAGTCCTTCAGCAGCATGGTCTGCTACTTGAAGTTAGGCTTCCAGATGAGTCACTCTCTCCAGGATCCCTCTAACATCCTGGTCCGAGATATCCACCCTCGTCTCCAAATGTTTAACTCGGTCCACCAAAAGGTTATGGACCTGATCTGTTGCTGCTAGTTCAGCAGTCAAAAGCTCAATTCCTACCTTGTTTTCTTCCACTTGTGGCTCTCTCTCTAGAATGCCAGGTATCTCATCAGTAGACTCCTTCATCTCCTTTAACTCCTTAGTTATGATAAACACAAAAGCTGTAAAAGCTTGTTCCATGGTGCATGGCAAGCTAGGTAAAGTAGCGGATGAGGAAGTGGAACCAAAGTAAGGCAATGGAACATTTCCCATCTCGATCCAACTTTGGATCATCTTGGGATATGCACCCCCAACTAAGTGTCGTGTTCCTTGCTCGTGCATTACTAGGTTCACTCTGTTCCACCGAGTTGTCACTAGAACTAGTCCGACGGCTTTTGGGCTCCGGGGACGATACAGTAGGTGCCTTAGGTGATGGTGGTGGAGTTGATGACATGATCCTGAAATATAACATATAAGTGCCAAACATCCAAGGTTTATGACATATAACTAATATGTGAGGTTATAGTCTAGTATGCGAATCCTAGTTCTCTAAAACCTGGCTCTGATACCAATCTGTCACACCCCCAAATTCATCTAACGGAGTTTTACCGTTTGGGAAGTGACAAACCAGGATCTCAGTCATTAGTTACATTGAACGACTCTACATGGGACTCAAATGAAAATATCATATTAATCAGAGTTTTAATGCGGAAGCGTAAAGAAAGTAAATGCGCAAAACACACGCGCCCAAAAAGTCCAAAAGTCTAACCCAAACATAATTCACAGAAAGTCCAAACAATTTAATAAAACATAAATCAAAAGGAGAATCCCATGCGTGTCCTATGTGTGCACCTGTGCCTTATCTTAGCAACCTGAGAAAACATGCAAGAAAAGATGTCAACACGAGGTTGGTGAGTTCACAGGTTTCAGTATATAAATAAACGTTTACCAGATTATTGATCATTCAATATGTATCTGTAGGTAGCTAACCTATGTTCATGTTTAACTTAAGCACTCGCAACCGAAGCTGACTGTTTATTTGTTTGCCTCCTGCCAGGTCTATCAACCCCGGCGATGTGAGTAAGCTAACATTTCACCCGTTCGATCTCCAATCGAGTTAGCGCGACTAACGCGGGTGGAATTTGTCAAACCCAGTAGTACTACTAAACATTACCTCGCTAAGATCCACATTAACGGTTCGATGTGTGTTGAGGACTTTCAGTGATAGCGTGTTACGCTTAGCTTTAACATTGATAACATATGAATTACGAAAATCTCAAAATATTTGAATCATGTTTTCTCCCCCAAGTTAAAACAGTAAAAGGGGCCGTGAAAACTCACCTGAGTTGTGTAGGAAGTAATCACACAAGTAATAGACTTGGTACACAAGTGTTAACCTGCAACAGCTTACGTATGCCCTAGAATTACAAACAACAATTAGGGACTCATTTGGGATTTGTGATAACATACGGAAGATTAGAACGTCTTTAAACATTCTAAGGATTAACGGTTAAACGACCGAGAGGGTTTGGTAAAGATTTTTTTTGAACAAAATAACTATATTAGTTAAATCGAGAAATAACAAAATAATTAATTTACAAGGAAGGTTTAGATGTCAACCACTAAGGCTAGCCAATAATAATATTTATATTTGGGTGCGGGATATGGATTTCAAATTAAAATTTTTAGAAAATGAGAAATAGAGTATCCGGATAACATCTCAGATGGTTTTTCACCAGGAAGCAGATAGGTACCAAGACGATCATCGTTGTGGTTATTCGTATAGCAAACCGGGCTTCAACTCTAGTTATTTAAGTATTCCCTGGTCTCCATTCCTTGTCTCAGAAACTCTGCGGTCCTTACATATAGGTGAGCAGTATCAGCTGGAACTCCTATTGCAGTGGTAAGTCCCATGACTTCTCTTGCTCTTGGTTCTGGAGGGTTTAGGTTAGGTGCTGGATAAGGGTCTCTAGGAGGAGATGATTCAACTGCTCAGAGTCTCAAGCCTGCTCCTAACCCAATCTGCTCTATGGTCAAACATGGATCTGGCAACCAGTCGTGCCGGTGACTGGTTGTCTGGTGATGGGGACACAAAGTCTTCCTCTTGTGTTGAATCTGCTTCGGGGTGATTCTCAGGGGAGTGAGGAGGGTAAGAGGCCATATCTAGTACGAAAAGGTCGTAAGTGTAATGATAAGTGTTAAAGGTGCTTATGAGTTTAGATTTTGATTAATCATAACACTGAGTTCTTATAATAATATATCGGGGATAACACTTGACCTATAATAGCTGATGGTGTGGTCTAAAACAAGTGTAGGTGTTTGCGCTTCATCTGATCTTCGCGCTCCCATGTGAACTCTGGTTCGCGTCTGGAATTCCATCGGACCTTGACTATCGGAATGCGACTTTGTTTCAGTTATTTAACCTCGCGGTCCATGATTTCCGCGGGTTCTTCGACGAAATGTAGCTGTTCGTCGATTTGTACCTCCTCGAGAGGTATCGTCAATGTCTCATCATGTAAACACTTCTTTAGGTTGGACACATGGAATACAATGTGGATATTCTGTAGCTCTTCCGGTAGGTTGAGTCGGTGGGCAATAGGGCCAATCCTTTGCACGATCTCAAATGGTCCTATGTAGCAGGGGTTCAGTTTCCCATGTTTGCCAAAATGGATTATGCTTTTCCATGGTGCAACTTTCAATAACACTTTGTCACCTACTTGAAACTCTACTGGTTTACGCTTTTGATCAGCGTAGCTTTTCTGTCTATCTTGAGGGGATTTAATATATCTCGGATTTTGAAAATTTTCTCGGTGGTCTCTTGGACAAGCTCTAGTCCATTGAGCTGACTATCTCCGACTTCAGCCCAACAGAATGGTGATCTGCACTTTCTTCCATAAAGTGCTTCAAATGGTGCTGCCTTGATACTCGTGTGGTAACTGTTGTTGTATGAAAATTCAACCAATGGTAGGTGAGTATCCCATCTGTTGCCAAAATATCACACCCCAACCGACGGCGGAATACAACGTGACGGACGTGGAGACTATTCATAAGCTCATGATCAACTAAAGTTTCATATATTAATTACATCAAGATTTCATTACAATAGTTCAATCAACAACCAAGATCAAGTACATCAACATGTTCGAGTTCTTTGTTCACTAGGTCCAAATCCTATATGTAGTATCTTGCATATGATCTCATACACTATTACTTGAAACATGATGAAAACAGGGTCAACTAAAAATAGTCGGTAACCATACATAGGTTTTGACACCACAAGTAATATCAAAAAGTTGTGTACAATTCATATGACGCATGGATTAATAAGGAAATTATGGAGAACTACTATTGTTTAAACTATGCACACAATCAAACCTTGTGACTCATAGGCATAATACAACGGTTATCCTTAAGTGTTTTCGGTAACAATCACCCTAACCGATTGGGTTGGTCAGACACAATAGATCTATCATTGCATACCATCGGCTTGTATAGAGTTAATGATTGCACTTGCACTATGCACAAAAGTATGTAAATGTTGTTTGCACAAATAGTGTTCAAGCATAAGGCGTAAATTGCACACATGATCATAATGTTTGAATTATAATAATTGCAAATAGTTTAAATGTAATCATGTTTCACCCCAAAGTTGTAAATATGGAAAAAGAGGCTATGTAAACTCTCCTTGCAATGAGTAGCTTGAATGTCACACAAGTATGTTGTTTGTTGCACAAATGTTCTAGCTAACCACAAGGTTAACCTATGTTTGTTGGACAATATGTATTAATAATTTGTACAAATGAAATAGGGAATCCTAATGTGTGAGTAGATTGATGTGGGTGTCCTTATTTTAATAATAAAATAATTATTTGAGTTGCAAATAATATTTTATGTAAATCTTTGATAAATAATCGTATTGTAATAAGTGAACGAATGAATAAGGATTTTGTTTGTTTGTAACAATTGTATAAATGTATAAAAAATAATAATTAGGTTTCTTTTGTTTGTAAATAAATACACAAATAAATAAATGAGTAGTTTTCTATTTATTACAATCGTATAAATTAATAAATGGATAAATAAATAAATGAGTAATAAGTAATTAAATAATTTACTACATAAATATTTGAATAAAACCTTTCATTTGATTTATAAAAAATAAATGTTAAAAATAATAATTTAATTAATTGGTAATTAAACCAAAATTTAAAGTATAATAATAGTGTTCTACTTAATTAATAATTAAACTATAATTAATTATTAATTAAAAGTAAAGAATTGTGTTTTAAATGTTCTCATATAATAAAAATGAATTATATAAAAGTTTGTATAAATATTTGCAAGAAAGGGGTTTATAATCATAATCATAATCATAATTAGTTGAAAGTGGTTGTTGTAAAATAGAATGGTTATCATTCCAGAGTAGTACCTCCAACAGAAAAGTTACGAGGAAAGAGTTGATCGGAGCAGAACCTCGTCTTTTCCTAGCCAGAACTTTAATATTTGCCAGATAACTACATACTGTGTGACATAAGAGTTTAGTAAAGATATAAATTGAATATTAAATAAATTAATTTTAAAATAAAGAGTTTTAGTAAAAACATAACTTTTGAAATTGAAAGTAACAAGAAATATCAAACCAAGTTTTTTTAAATATAAGTTTGAACAATTTTGTTTAAATAAGGATTTTGATCTTGGATAGGTCTATGATTATAACATAAACATGTTAGGGAATCATAGATCTAGCTAGTTATGAAGAATTTTGAAAGAAAAAGTATGAACGAGCAAGAACACGAGAAGAACTTACTTAGAATGGAAGGATTTAAGCTAGAATCTTCCAAAAGTTGAGAGGAACGACCTTTAGTAGCTAGAGAGCCCTAGATGATTGTTGAGGTGCGAAGAATAATGGAGGAATAAATGCTCTATTTATAGGGTGGGATTATGGACTTATTCGCAAAATTTAAATAGATAATTGGACTAGGATGCAAAAGATGAAGAATAGTTTTTAATATTCTAACTTATGTGCTCATTAATTTTATTTTTCAACAAAATTCATATTTAAAGTGTTTGATAAATGTAATTATATACTTATTCTTTTTATCTCGCTAATTTTATAAAAGGAAAAAGTTTCTATTTTTTTTATAAAACTATAAACTTGTATAAATGATTTATTTATTGCAAACAAATATATATTTACATATATTTATAAATAAATACTTATATATATATATATATATATATTGTAAATATATGATTTAAAGCTCGTAGTTATTATAACAAAGTATATATATATATATATAAATATACATACATATGCTATATATGTACAATTAGAAAATAATGTGTTACAATAAGAATGAAACTTTGAATTAATACTCGTTATAATAATAATTAATGTGATAAGTACGGATTTGAAATGAAGTGTTATTATTACCTAAAATATAATGGAATAATGCTAGAAAATCGTGGAGGTTACAGAAAATCTATCGCACAAGCTCTTAATAGATCTTCTAGTGTTTGGATGGTTCGTTCACTTTGACCATCTGTTTGTGGGTGATAGGCAGTGCTCAAATCTAAGTGTGTTCCCAACGCTTCTTGTAATGATTGCCAGAATCGAGAAGTAAAACGACTATCCCTATCGGAGATGATGGAGATCGGCACTCCATGCCTTGAAACTATTTCCTTTAGATAAAATCGGGTCAACTTTTCCATTTTGTCATTTTCTTTGATTGGAAGGAAGTGTGAGGATTTAGTTAAACGGTCAACGATCACCCAGATGGTGTCGTATCCGCTCGGAGTTTTGGGTAACTTCGTGACGAAGTCCATTGAAATTTGTTCTCACTTCCATTGTGGAATTTCCGGCTGGTGTAGTAACCCTGATGGTTTCTGGTATTCCGTCTTAACCTTGGCGCAGGTTAGATATTTTCAGACATATGTGGCAATCTCGACTTTCATGTTTGGCCACCAGTAGTTTGTCTTGAGGTCTTGGTACATCTTGTCAGAACCAGGGTGAATTGAATACCTCGATTTATGTGCCAAGCATACATAGGTTTTGACACCACAAGTAATATCAAAAAGTTGTGTACAATTCATATGACGCATGGATTAATAAGGAAATTATGGAGAACCACTATTGTTAAACTGTGCACACAATCAAACCTTGTGACTCATAGGCATAATACAACGGTTATCCTTAAGTGTTTTCGGTAACAATCACCCTAACCGAGTGGGTTGGTCAGACATAATAGATCTATCATTGTATACCATCGGCTTGTATAGAGTTAATGATTGCACTTGCACTATGCACAAAAGTATGTAAATGTTGTTTGCACAAATAGTGTTCAAGCATAAGGCGTAAATTGCACACATGATCATAATGTTTGAATTATAATAATTGCAAATAGTTTAAATGTAATCATATTTCACCCCAAAGTTGTAAATATGGAAAAAGAGGCTATGTAAACTCTCCTTGCAATGAGTAGCTTGAATGTCACACAAGTATGTTGTTTGTTGCACAAATGTTCTAGCTAACCACAAGGTTAACCTATGTTTGTTGGACAATATGTATTAATGATTTGTACAAATGAAATAGGGAATCCTAATGTGTGAGTAGATTGATGTGGGTGTCCTTATTTTAATAATAAAATAATTATTTGAGTTGCAAATAATATTTTATGTAAATCTTTGATAAATAATCGTATTGTAATAAGTGAACGAATGAATAAGGATTTTGTTTGTTTGTAACAATTGTATAAATGTATAAAAAATAATTAGGTTTCTTTTGTTTGTAAATAAATACACAAATAAATAAATGAGTAGTTTTCTATTATTTACAATCGTATAAATTAATAAATGGATAAATAAATAAATGAGTAATAAGTAATTAAATAATTTACTACATAAATAATTGAATAAAACCTTTCATTTGATTTATAAAAAATAAATGTTAAAAATAATAATTTAATTAATTGGTAATTAAACCATAATTTAAAGTATAATAATAGTGTTCTACTTAATTAATAATTAAACTATAATTAATTATTAATTAAAAGTATAGAATTGTGTTTTAAATGTTCTCATATAATAAAAATGAATTCTATAAAAGTTTGTATAAATATTTGCAAGAAAGGGGTTTATAATCATAATCATAATCATAATTAGTTGAAAGTGGTTGTTGTACAATAGAATGGTTATCATTCCAGAGTAGTACCTCCAACAGAAAAGTTACGAGGAAAGAGATAATCGGAGCAGAACCCCGTCTTTTCCTAGCCAGAACTTTAATATTTGTCAGATAACTACATACTGTGTGACATATGAGTTTAGTAAAGATATAAATTGAATATTAAATAAATTAATTTGAAAATAAATAGTTTTAGTAAAAACATAACTTTTGAAATTGAAAGTAACAAGAAATATCAAACCAAGTTTTTTTAAATATAAGTTTGAACAATTTTGTTTAAATAAGGCTTTTGATCTTGGATAGGTCTATGATTATAACATAAACATGTTAGGGAATCATAGATCTAGCTAGTTATGAAGAATTTTGTAAGAAAAAGTATGAACGAACAAGAACACGAGAAGAACTTACTTATAATGGAAGGATTTAAGCTAGAATCTTCCAAAAGTTGAGAGGAACGACCTTTAGTAGCTAGAGAGCCCTAGATGATTGTTGAGGTGCGAAGAATAATGGAAGAATAAAGGCTCTATTTATAGGGTGGGATTATGGACTTATTCGCAAAATTTAAATAGATAATTGGACTAGGATGCAAAAGATGAAGAATAGTTTTTAATATTCTAACTTAAGTGCTTATTAATTTTATTTTTCAACATAATTCATATTTAAAGTGTTTGATAAATGTAATTATATACTTATTTTTTTTATCACACTAATTTTATAAAAGGAAAAAGTTTCTATTTTTTTTATAAAATTATAAACTTGTATAAATGATTTATTTATTGCAAACAAATATATATTTACATATATTTATAAATAAATACTTATATATATATATATATATATAATGTAAATATATGATTTAAAGCTCGTAGTTATTATAACAAAGTATATATATATATATAAATATACATACATATGCTATATATGTACAATTAGAAAATAATGTGTTACTGTAAGAATGAAACTTTGAATTAATACTCGTTATAATAATAATTAATGTGATAAGTACGGATTTGAAATGAAGTGTTATTATTACCTAAAATAGAATGGAATAATGCTAGAAAATCGTGG
Organism: Smallanthus sonchifolius; assembly: GCA_023525975.1. Classification (NCBI taxonomy): domain Eukaryota; kingdom Viridiplantae; phylum Streptophyta; class Magnoliopsida; order Asterales; family Asteraceae; genus Smallanthus; species Smallanthus sonchifolius. Next base: position 51,618,837 of record CM042033.1, on the reverse strand, counting down.
AGGTTACAGAAAATCTATCGCACAAGCTCTTAATAGATCTTCTAGTGTTTGGATGGTTCGTTCACTTTGACCATCTGTTTGTGGGTGATAGGCAGTGCTCAAATCTAAGTGTGTTCCCAACGCTTATTGTAATGATTGCCAGAATCGAGAAGTAAAACGACTATCCCTATCAGAGATGATGGAGATCGGCACTCCATGCCTTGAAACTATTTCCTTTAGATAAAGTCGGGTCAACTTTTCCATTTTGTCATTTTCTTTGATTGGAAGGAAGTGTGAGGATTTAGTTAAACGGTCAACGATCACCCAGATGGTGTCGTATCCGCTCGGAGTTTTGGGTAACTTCGTGACGAAGTCCATTGAAATTTGTTCTCACTTCCATTGTGGAATTTCCGGCTGGTGTAGTAACCCTGATGGTTTCTGGTATTCCGTCTTAACCTTGGCGCAGGTTAGATATTTTCAGACATATGTGGCAATCTCGACTTTCATGTTTGGCCACCAGTAGTTTGTCTTGAGGTCTTGGTACATCTTGTCAGAACCAGGGTGAATTGAATACCTCGACTTATGTGCCTCATCCATCACTAAGTCTCTTAAGTTCCCATGGTTTGGTACCCATATCCGATCCATGTAGTTACACACATCATCAGATTTATCTCAAACAGTTTCTCCATGCCTCGTAGGCATTCATTTTCCAAATTTTTCTCCTAAAGTGCCTCGAGTTGAGCGTCACGTATGTAAATAGTTACATTCATGTCGATTGTCAAGGTTAATGCTCGCACTCAATGTGGTTTGAGTTGTTCTTTCCTACTTTAGGCATCAGCAACTACGTTTGCCTTTCCCGGATGGTAACGGATTGCGCAGTCGTAATCATTAAGCAATTCGACCCATCTGCGTTGTCGCATGTTCAACTCCTTTTGATCAAATATGTGTTGGAGACTTTTGTGGTCGGTGAAAATCATTCATCTGGTACCATACAGGTAGTGTCTCCAGATTTTGAGTGCAAAAACCACGGCTACCAATTCCAAGTCATGGGTGGTGTAGTTTTTTTCATGCACTTTGAGTTGTCGTGAAGCATAGGCAATAACCTTCTCTCTTTGCATCAGTACACAACCGAGTCCTTGGTGTGACGCATCGCAGTAGACTACGAAGTCGTCGTTTCCTTCAGGTAGTGCTAAGATCGGTGCGCTGCAAAGTTTTAGCTTGAGTAACTGAAATACTTCTTCAATTCTTTCATTCCAATCATACTTCACGTCTTTCTGCGTCAAAGCAGTCAATGGTTTTGCAATCTTTGAAAAATTTTCGTTAAACCTTCTATAATATCCGGCAAGTCCCAAAAATTATCGTATTTCGTTGCGTTCTTGGGTGTTCGCCAGTTTCTTATCGCTTCAATCTTGGTCAGGTCAATGTGTAAGCCCATCTCATTTACCACGTGACCTAGGAAATGCACTTCTCGGATCCAAAAGTCGAACTTTGAGAACTTAGCGTACAGCTTCTCGGTTTTCAATAATTCTAGAACGAGTCTTAAATGTTCAGCGTGTTCCTCCTTGCTGTGAGAATAGATCAAGATGTCGTCAATGAACACAATACCAAACTTGTCTAAGTAGGTTTTGCACACACGGTTCATAAGATCCATAAACACTGCGGGTGCGTTGGTCAAACCGAATGGCATAACCAAAAACTCGTACTGTCCATATCGAGTTCGGAATGTCGTCTTGTGTATGTCCTCCTCTTCGATTCGCAGCAGATGGTATCCTGAACTTAAGTCTATCTTTGAGTAATAACTTGATCCTTGTAGTTGGTCAAACAAATCGTCTATTCTGGGTAGAAGGTATCTATTCTTGATGGTTACTTTATTCAATTCCCTATAGTCGATGCACATACGAAATGATCCGTCTTTCTTTCTGACAAATAAGACAGGTGCTCCCCAAGGCAAATGACTTGGTCAGATAAATCCTTTATCTAGCAACTCCTGTAGTTGGATTGATAATTCTTGCAATTCCTACGGTGCCAGTCTGTACGGTGACCGCGCTATCGGGGTAGCTCCTATGGTAAGGTCGATTCGGAATTCGACTTGTCGCTGTGGTGGGAGTCCCGGTAAGTATTCAGGGAATACTTCAGGAAAATCACGAACAACTGGTATGTCCTCGACCTTCCTTTCTTCTGTTCGGTTCTCCGTTACATGTGCTAAGATGGCATAGTATCCTTTCCGTAGATACTTTTGGGCTTTCATACATGAGATGATATTCAGAGGAATCCCACTCCTTTCTCCTTGTATTGCAAGTGTTTCTCTATTTGGTAGGGGTAATCTGAAAATCTTTTCGCGGCATACAATTTCCGCTCCATTCTTGGACATCCAGTCCATACCAATAATCACGTCAAAACTCCCTAGTTTAACGGGCAAAAGATCTATTTCGAAGGAATGATTGGCTAATTCTAGGACACAGTTCGGAATAATGTGGTTGGTTTTGATTAATTTACCGCCATCTAGTTCTATGGTATACTCGTTATCTAGAATGGTAGGTCCGATACCAAGTAATGGACTAAATTCGTTAGACACGAAGCTTCTTTCAGCACCAGTATCAAATAGCATAGATGCATAATGGTTGTTTAGAAGGAACATACCCGTGACTATGTCGGGGTTCTGTTTGGCTTCTCCTGCTCCAATCACAGAAGCTCGCCCTTTGGCGTTGTTGTTGTTGTTTCCTGGCTTCCTGTTCTTTGGGCAATCCTTTGAAAAATGTCCATTCTTCCCACAAGTGTAACAAGTACGGGTTGCTGCAGTTTTGGAATTGGTCCTCTCATTCTACAATCCTTGGCCGAATGGCCAATCCTTTTGCACTTCTGGAATCTTGCTTCCTCACAAGTGCCGTTGTGGTGAAAGTTACATCGATTGCACCTTGGTAGGGTTCACGTGTAAGCTCTCCTCGGATAATTGTCAGCTTGACCCGTGGTGTAGGCTCGGGTAGTTTCTTACCTTTTCTGTGGTGGTGGCGGATTAAATGACCTTGAAGAACTACCTTCGCACTTTCTCTTGTTATCAGTAGGTTTATCAAAAAGTCCCTGATGAACGGCCTGGGATGTCAGGTTGTGTGCCCATCGGATTGCTTGCTGGATTGTTGTAGGTTTACAAAATGATACCATTCCCTGGATTTGTGGGGCCAGTCCCCACAGATAACGCTCAATACGCTTATCTTCAGGTGTTACCATATGAGGACACAATCCGGCCACATCTGGTCCATTCATTTTCAGGTTCCAAAACTTTTCCTCAAGATCCTGGATCTCGTTTCGTATACAGTACTCATCCCTTAAGAACTTCTTGAAGTCTGCCCATGGCATAGCATTCGCTGCTTCCAAGCCCATCGCTTGGACATTGGATTTCCACCAGGTAAGGGCTTGTCCCTCAAAAGGTTGCAGTAGCGAATTTCACCTTTGAAGTTTTTGGAAAGTTGCACATCTCGAAAGTAAACTCTACTTTCTCAATCCAGCGTACCAAGTTAACTGCTCCATCCCGCCCATTGAAAGAGAGCGATTTGTAGTCAAGGAAAAGCTTGTAGGTGCATACTGGGGGATTTTGTCCTCGTCCTCCTGCATTCTGGTTTCTCGGTAAGGCTGCTACAGCTGCAGCTACTCTTTGGTAAATCAGGGCCTCCATATGTGCTGTTGTCATTGTTGCTTGGCGGGCCAGCATGTCTCTTCATATTATAATGTTAGCAAAAGTTAGATTATATGTAACATACAACCGACACATGTATGCAAAATAACACATCTCATCACCAATCAACCATAAAATATAAAAAGATAATAAATTTGATAAAATACATTGTAAGTGGTACAAAATATTCCAGGAGTCTCCGCTCCTCAAAAATGAGAACAAGTTTAATACTTCAAATATCATGTTAGGCTGAATAGGAAATGAAATAGATCAAGTAAGAGTGTCGTTCCGCACAGCGGCCGAGAGCAAAGCAGCGCAGAACATAGCAAGAGTACTAGTAGCCTCTAGCTGCTCCCCCACTACATTTGCCCTAAGCTCCGCTGCAACGGCTCTCTGCCATGGTGGTCCTCTGTCTCTTGAGGCTTAGGTGCCTCTCAGGCTCAGACACTCGGTCAGATAGAATGGTAATCCTGGCAGCATCCCTCTAGCGATCCTCCATCAGTCGGGACACCTGCTCCTGTAGGGTATGTAGTGCGGTCTCGGACACTTGCGCATGCACATGCTCAATCCTCTGCTCAGTATCTTTCCCCAGACCTTCTAGGGAAAGAACCTTCTTCTTAAGGTGCTCCACTTGCTTCAGGTTGCCGCGTACCTTCTTCTGCTCCCATCGCAGATTCCCTAGCAGTCTATCGTACCAGTTGCTTCAGGCTTCTAGATTCGGGATCGTACGCTTGATCGCTTCCCCGGTAATCGGTAAGATGCGTGGTCCATGTGAAGATTCTCTGATCTCGGTCATAGAAGGTACTCCTTCCTCCTTAGCCTAATCCCTCAAGGTATCAGAAACGAACGTCCACGTTCTCGCGTTAAATCTAGATTTCTTGTAGGGACAGGCGTGCTCGTAGGAGAGGGTGGTGCCCGCTTCATCGGGGTATGCTGAACTAGTGGCCCGTAGGGGCGATGTTGGTGCGGGTAGGCGATGTCACATATGCCCCACTTGCGGGTCTCTTCAGCTGCTGGAGTGTCAGACTCCATCTTTGACTCAACTTCATCATCCTCTGTCGGTTCTTCTCCCGACTTCGCAACAGTGGTGTCGTCGAAGACAAGGTACTCCGGTAGTGTCTCGTCGGATGAAGTGTCCACTAGTGTCGATGGCGTGTACATGTACTCGTCCTTGGAGTCCGTAATCTCAATCGGCTGGTTTGCAACTGACATGTTCCTGTAACACATCAACCACAAATTTCTATCTTACGTGAGTATTCTAAGTGTATGTGAGAATACTAAGTGTACGTGCGGAAGTGAAATGCAAATGAGACATCGGTTACAGTCTAAGTCCACTATATGCAACCTAGTTCGCTGCAACCAATGGCTCTGATACTAGTATGTCACACCCCCACATTTCACTTCCGGGCTATACCCGAGGGGCGTGACTCGAGAGGATCTTTACCATTGAATTACTTTGAACGACCAGTAAATGGTTTTCAAATTACCTGTTTAATGCATGACTCGAACGAGTCCAAAATAAAGTTTGACATAGTCCAAAGTAAAAGTGCGGAAGCAATGATTAAATGTTTACAACATTTGAAAATAAGGATGATAAAAGATTGTTTATCAAAATAGGATGCCATGCATGATGAGTGTGTGCCTCTAGTGGGTGCATCCTAGCCACATATCCTATCCATTCAACGACTTGAGATAAACATGCTAAAATAGGACAACATAATGTTGGTGAGTTCATAGGTTGTATGTAATGGAGATCATATCATGAAATGTTTTGGAAAATCATATATTGACAATGCATGGAAAAGCATATATTGAAAATGCATGGAAAAGCATATGTACTCTACACAATCATTGTTGATCATACAAAACAAAAAATTATCATAAGTCCGCCAACCAAAGCTCAACTATAGCCACTGAATAAGGAAAAGGATGTGGTTCGCCTCTTTGTGCCTTGCACATGAATGGATTAGGTCAATTATGTACCCGTTCGACCTCCAGTCGAAGTTAGCGCTACTAACCCGGGCAGGGGTTGTTAAACCCAACAGTATTGTTCATGATCACCTCGCTTGTGAAAAAATTAACGGTTGACTCTAAGAGGACTTTGTACACACCATGTACAAACTTATATAATTGATGTACCTGCGTAAGTATGGAAAATGTGACAATCGGAAATGTCTACTTGAAGTATCTCACCCCAAAAGGAAAATGAGTAAAACGGGGCTGTAAGAACTCACATAATAAAGCCATAATGATATACAAGTCTTTGCAAATCCAGCTAAATGAGATGACCTACTCGTGCCCTAGGAAACATTTAGGACTTTAAGGTCTAAGTGTTGTAAATGCTTGACTATGAACTCTATGCATCCAAAGAGTCGTTTGAAAAGTGACTTTGACGTTTCAAAGATGTTTTGACTTGACGACCCGTTGGTGACACGTTGGACTTAAGCATTCAAATCCTAATATAGAATTCAAACCTACTTTGAAATAGTCTATTATCGTCTAATAAACACATTGGCACGTTCGATTGGAATTCATAACTTGAAACACAACTTTTGATACATTAAAGTTTCCCTAATTGGAAAGTCAAGTTTTTGAGTCCTATACATGGCAACTATGCAAAGTTAATGTTCACACATGAAATTAGGCATGTTATAACGCATATAGAACATCCCAATGTTTACTTGCTAAAAATAGACAAACATGCGAGTTTCAGATAAGTAAGGTTTCCTATTATAGCAAGATCATGTCAAATTGGCAAGTTCATGGAATAATATCATATATTATCATACAATGCACTTAGTTACATGTTACTAAGTCATTTAAACCTTCTAATAATGTTAACAACTTGCAAACACATCTTGTGGAAACATAAAGTTTCCTTATTTAGAAACCGGGCTCTAAAACTTATACACATGCATTTTAATCCATCATTTTGGTCAATCATTCTTCCATAATGTTCACTACACTAGTTTCATGCTTTAAATACACCCAAACATCAAGTTTTCATACATGTCAAGAAATAAAGTTTCTAAAAATTGAAAACGAGCTTAAAAGCATCATGGACATGTGATTTTACCGAAAAAAAAATCATACAATCTCTATATCTAGTGTTTATGCATCATTTCCACCAAACAAATCACATCATAACTCATTTTAACAAAAACCCAAAAATTAAAGTTACTATAAATAGAACCGAGCATGAAATCTCATATGACCAAAAGTTCTAGATAGCAAATCTACACATATTATCCATTCTTTATGCATATCTAACCATTTTCCATCATCAAATCACCCTAAACATGGCATCTAGCATGAAACCCAAAATTAAAGTTTCCTAAAATAGCAAAACCGAGCATGCATGTATCATCCAACACTTTTGACAACAAAGTTTGCTCATATTCTCCATCTACAACTATTTTTTACAACATAATCCATCATCAAACCAACAAAATCTCATCATCTAACACATGCACGTATAATAAAGTTTCCTTAAATGGAAACTGAGCCTATGAACAAAATCCGGGTTCAAAATCAACAACAATATGTACCATTTGAGTTTTAAAACACATTTCCTTTAAGAATCCATGGTTAATCTTTCATAAAACTGAGTTTTCTTTTGATGCATGTTCATAAGAACATGAAGAAGAAAATGGAGAAAAAGTGGGTTTTGATCTTACCAAACTTGAAGATTATGATGAAATGGCGGATGAATTTTCTTGCAAACTTGATAATCTTCACTTGGAGCTTGGATTTGGATGGAATGAAAGATCAAAACAACAAAAAAATGAAGATGGATGGTGGTGGTGGTCATTCTCGGCTCAAATGGGGGGAGAAAGAGAGGAGAGTGAAAGATGAAAGTGGTGGAAATGGGGTGATTGGTGGGGGTTTATATAGGGGTTTTTGTACCGGGTGGTGAAAAACGAATAGTCACTGATTTATTGACGGAAATATCGAATAGGTATGAACGAAATTATTTAAAAATAATTTGACTCATGTTGGAATGTTTAACATATAAAGTTTTCAGATTTTTATTTGGAAATGTCGGTACATACTGCAGACTGGCCAGCCAACGTTAAAACAGAAAGTTTCTCAGAAAATTCCCGAAAAATTCATAGAGTCTTGGAATAACATATCACAGTACTACATGTAATTTGTGCACACCAAATATATGTCTAAGTGTCTGCTTAGAATTATGGACCTAGCTAGTGCACACTTCGTGTCTACCAGACTGTGCTGAAAATAAAAGTATTTCCATAAATCACCAAAACATTCATATAGTCATGATTAATTAAATCACATTGTTACATATAATTTTCACACAGAGATTAATAATTGCCTTATTAAGGCAATTATGTGATTTAATTAAATCACATTGCTAACTGTTGTGTTTGACCGAATAATCTTCCGGATTACCGACGCGTGTAAACGGATTGACTTGCTAACTGTGAAATGGACTTAATTACTATAAAATTAAGTGTGATGCATGTCTAATAATGTAATATGTATCTCATTCGGGAATGGATATCAACCTGAAATTTGTCGGGTGTCACTTCATGTATAAACAAACAAAGGAAAAACAAGATACACCATAAATGTTCATTTGACTGTTTAACTAGGTCTTCAATCCTATGTGTAGCATCTTGTATATGATCTCAATATTAATACCTGAAACATGACGAAAACAGGGTCAACTAAAAATAGTTAGTGAGCATACATAGGTTTTGACACCATAAGCAATATCAAGAGTTTGTGTACAATTCAAATGATGCATGGTTTAATAAGGCAATTATGGAGAATCACTATAGTTTAAACTGCGGCGTACAATCAAACCTTGTGACTGATAGGCAAAACACAATAGTTATTCTTAAATGTTAGGCATAACACAATAGTTATCCTTAAGAGTGAGGCATAACACAATAGTTATCCTTAGATGTTAGGCATAACACAACAGTTATCCTTAAGTATGAGGCATAACACAACAGTTATCCTTAGATGTTAGGCATAACATAACAGTTATCCTTAAGTGTGAGGCATAACACAACAGTTATCCTTAAGTGTTTTCGTCAACAATCACCCTAACCGGGTGGGTTGGTCAGACACAATAGATCTATCATTGTATACCGTCGGCTTGTACAGAGTTATTGATTGTACTTGCACTATGCACAAAAGTATGTAAATGTTGTTTGCACTAATAGTATTCAAGCATAAGGCACAAATTGCACACATGATCATAATTTTTAAATTGTAATAATTGCAAATAGTTTGAGTGTAATCATGTTTCACCCCAAAGATATAAATATGAAAAAAGGTCTATGTAAACTCACTTGTATTAGTTGTTTGTAGATCACACGAGCAGTAGGTAGCACAGTGATAAGTTAACCATAAAGTTAACCTATAATTGAATTGTATGAATGTAATCAATGACATGCATAAACGACTAGGGCAAATCCTATTGTACAAAGGGATTGAGTAAAGGAGTGGTTGAATAGATGTGTGGACTTGGTTGTGTACGACAGGTGTTTATGTAATCACATGTAAAGGACGTGTGTAAAATTATTTATGATGGTATTTGTATTTGAACAAAAAGTTAAAAGCAAAAACGTTTAATCAAAGTATGTATCTTTGTTTGTGATTAAAGAAATAATAAGTGATTAGGTGTTTGTTAAAACTATTTAAATAGATATGTAATTAAATAAATAAAAGTCTTTTTATCTATTTAATTATTATTATGAAAAAGTGTTTCGAAATGGTAGTGTATAATAATTTAATATATATTAATATAATTAGAAAATTATGTTGTATTTATTTAATATATCTAAACCCTAATTAGTTATTTATTTTAGGGTAACAATGATGTCGTAAATTATAAAAACGATTGTGTAAAACTTTACAAGATAAAAATGGGTTTATAAAATAATCATCTTATATTTTATAAATCAAGTAAATTAATCTTTTAAAATGTAATTATTAAACAAATTAACATTTATTAGGTCTTAATCCTAATAGTAAAAGATAGAATGGCTTTACATAATTTTAATCTTATAAAACTTGATTTAGGTATTTAGGGTTTTATAAAAATGATTTTTAGAAGGGAAAATAATGTCTAAAACAGTTTTTAAAAAATATATGGGATTGCTCGGATCGAACCCGAGTCTGCACGGTGAAAACTCTACGCGCCAACCACTGGACCAGTGGTCCAACTGTGTAACTATGCCGGTTCAGTAGGGTGTTAAACACGTAGTAAAAGGGAACCGGGTTAAGAGCCAGATTATGCGTAAAAATAATGCGGGGGTTGTGGGTTTAGAACCTACACCACCTAGTCCAGCGGTGCAATGACTTAACCGGCTAGGCTAGGTGGTTTAGCTGGTCATAAAATTGAATTGGAACCTTAAATGCATTAATTCAAATGAAGATCAAACCCAAATCGAACAGATCCGCAGATTGATCAAAGTCCAAACCCAAACGAAATCGATACCCTCTGTCAGTTGAATTTGACAGATGGCTTTTGATCACGGGAGGATGACGATTCTAATGCAATAAAACTCACCTGGTACGGTTGCGTGACGAGGGCGAACGACAAGCAACAAGATCCGGATGTTCTTCGAACTCGATGAGGCTTCAAGAGCGAAATGATGTTGAATGGTGAGTTTTGAAAGCTCAGAGGGGGGTTCGCGATGGTATTAGACTCGTTTTATAGGTTCCATTTCAAAGTAAACGTGCAAATTGAAAACTGAGTTAGATTAGAACGGTTTTGAAATTTGATTCGCGGGTTCAACCATTGATTTGTTGTAATTAGCTCATCAATTCTATTCGAAACTGTTGTTGCAACGTCTACGTATGATTATGATGAGTTATTACACATAAATTGGTGGTAAATGTAACCGATTTGCGAGGGTTTGACTTTGGGAAGTCAGAGTCAGCGATAGAGGGTTTAATTTGTGCTCAATTCGTTGATATGGTTGAAATTGGGTTGCAATACTTGTGCGAAACAGTCGATACTACGTCTTTGCTCGATATTGATGAGTTAATACAATTGAATTTGAGATCATTGAACCCGATTTGTAACTGTTTGACTTTTTAAAGTCAAAATCGAAAGGAAAGGGGTTCAAAACTTGAAAATGTTCAAATTGGTTAGTTGGGGGGGGGGGGGTTATTCCATTTTAATTATAGCTAACTTTTAATTTTATAAAATTTTATAAAACTAACATCTTAGGTTTTATTTAGGCAATTTATGAGGGTTTATCTAAATGTATTAAATATATATGTCTTTGTTTTTAGTGAAAAAAAATATAAAGAACCAATTGGGTTAATAATTTCAAATATGTACATAAATATGGTTATACACTTATGCTTATAAATGATGATGTTTATATCTTTACATATGTATGTATACATATGTATATATTAAATAGGGAGTGAGATTACAAGATCAAAGTCCATAGGTTATATCTTGAATTAATTTGGTCTAGTATGAAAAAATATATATATATATATATATATATATATATATATGTGTGTGTGTGTGTTTATTTAAATTCTAGAACATGAAATTGTATGAACAAAATCTAAATTTGAAACATTTGTAATTACAGTTTATGTGACTCAATGTATTAAACTAGAATGAAATTATAATATTATTATTTAAAAAAATAAATAGGAAAAATATGGTCGGAAAAAATCATGGATGTTACAAAAGCTGGCAACATGACTCATCGCCAGTACACTTCCAGGTACAATGAGCTACCTCAGCTGGTACCATATCTGGTGGAAACTGAGGAGATCATGATTAAGTATTATGTCAAGGGCATACCCCAAATGGTCCGAGTTCATGTGAAAGCTAACCTACCCTCGACTTTCGAGTCGATATTGAATTTGTCTGGAATCACCTATGTCGATTAAGCTAACAAGGACCCGACTCCGGAGGCATTGAAGAGGAAATGGGAGAACCCGTCTAAAGGGACTAGAAAAGAAAATGTTATAGCTGAGGCTAATAAGCCAATAACTGATGAGTACGAAACTTGCTCAAAATGCGAGAAACAACACCGCAGTGAGTGCCGGGCTGGTTATACCATGTGTTATAATTGCGAAAAGGTTGGGCACTACTCTAAAGAATGTCTCAGGGATGTCAAGTGCCAAGGATATGGGGGCATTTGGGCACCTGGAAAAGAACTACAGAAAAACCAGATAATCTGGTTCAGAAAAAGAAAAGGAACAGGAGCAGCCAAAGGCTAGGGCTCGGGCCTACGCCTTAACTGAGGAAGAAGCCAAAGGAAACCCTGATGTCGTGCCAGGTACGTTCCTAGTTAATGATGAACTTGTTGTTGTTTTATTTGATTCCGGTGCTAGCAAAAGCTTTATATCGAATAACTTTAGTTGCAAAGTAGACTGCACAATCAATACTATAGTAAAGGCTTTTAGCGTAGAAACAGTTGTGGGTAGAAACTGGGCGGTATTCCAAGTAACTGATGATTGCACGATAGAAATAGAGGGCCATAAGTTTCCTTCTAGATTATTCCTTCTCACCTTAGGAGGATTCAATATTGTATTGGGCATGGATTGGTTAGCTGCCAACGAAGATCAAATCATATCGTATTTAGACTTGAGATTGTCTAGTTCAGTAAGCTTCTTTTGAGAATAAGGAGGAGGAGAAGGTGCATCCTTTCTTGAAACCATAGCATGTTTCTTGGTGGCAGATATTGATTGTTTGGATTTGATGGTAGGAGGAAGAGCTTGATTCTTGGTGGGAGAGTGATGTGTTCCGGAGGTTCCCTCGATCTGCATAGGCGGAGGATGCCTTAGTGTAGCAAGAGTCATTCCGGCTATGAATCTGCTTCAATAACATCATCGGTAAGGAGAGAGGTGATGGGTTGTCTTGCTAGATTCTTTGATGTTCTCTTTGATAGGCCAGTATTGCTGACCTCATTAGACCGTCTCCATGGCTTGGTACAATTGCCCTTTTCTTCTTCTTTCCGTCAGAGACTTCAACAGCTTTTCCTTTTGCTTTTCTTTTTGCAGCTTCTTTCTTGGATTCCTTTCTTGATGAATTTTCTTTGACATGTATACTTGTGCCTTCAATCCTTCTCTTCCTAGTGTTGTAGCTTTCTTCAGACGAGCTTTCGATTTATGGGATGACTTCTTTCTCAAGCATTTTCTTGAAAATAGGAGTTTCCTTTCTAGAGAAACTATGATGATTTATCAAAAAATCAGTGTAGAAGCATGTTTTAGTAACCATAGATAAAATTCTATGTATCGGTGCTTGTACACCATATTGGTACTGCGTACTTATCAAGTACGCATGACCAATGACCTGCGTACTTAGCCAAGTACGCAGGTATTGTTCCTGCCCCTATAAATTGATATGATGGCCTCATTTGTAGGTGGAACTTCTCTAACTAGGTTGAGAGGTGTTCGGGCGGGATGAGCTCTCCCACCCTTGGACCGTGAGCGTAGACGAGAGATGTGTACTCCTTCGGTATGTGGTCTGTAATGTGAGATGATTTCTTTGTTATGGATTGCGTTTCGTTTCTGTCGATTCTCTTGTCTTGTGTATGCTTTTCTGTCTGTTTCTTTGTTCCCACACGAATCAATGATCAAATCCGTGTATTTTTCGCTGCGTAACGAGTCTCCCGGGACCTACAATTGGTATCAGAGCCTCGGTGTTCGTTGCCTCGGTGTTCGTTGATTTGTGTTCCAGATTTGAGTTTTTGGGTTTTGAGCAGATCTGAGTTATTATTTAGGTCTCTAAATTTTTGACCAAAAATCCTTAAATTCGTCTTTGTTATCGCTTCATTTAGTGTTTGGAAGGCTGAGGGTTTGTTAGATGATGATTTCTAAGCTTTTGGAAGCATCAATTTCTTAGATCAAACACTTTTCGAGCATTCTCCTCAAGATCAGTCAAGAACGCTGCTGTACTGACTAAGTACGTAGAATCACCTTTTTTACGTACTTACTAAGTACGCATTGGTTAGCCATGCGTACTTACTAAGTACGCATGAGAAGTTGACTTGCGTACTTGCTAAGTACGCATGGGTATTTGGACTACGAACTTGATAAGTACGCATGAACAATTGCATTTGCAAAGTTACTAACTACGCAGGAACATTTGTCTCTGCGTATTTACTAAGTACGTAAGAGAAATTGATCATTGTGTATTTACTAAGTACGCATGAACTATCATCTGGGATTAAAAAAATAAATCTTGGTCAAAATTTTTTAGGGATCGTTTGTAAGCTTCTTTCGGGCAAATTTTGAGAAGATAGTGATTTTGGTTTTTCGGGATTGAAGTTTGATGTGGTTTGGCGAAACAAGGACGGGATTTTTCTTGGATGATACCAATTGTCATACATTGTTTAAGTGTTCAAACCTGAAAATGTAGGCTACAAGTATCTTGGATACATCTTTAATAGGGAATGAATGCTGAATCAAGTTGAGCAACTGAGTTGTCATCAGCTAAAGGTCTTGTTTTATTTATGAAGATGTTGCTGCTTTGGGTCTTTGCGAAAAAAATCATATTGTTTAGGTGTTCAAACCTGAATATGTAGGCTACGAGTATCTATGATACTTCTTTAATATGGGATGAATACGGTAACAACTTGAACCCAAGGATTTGTTGTTTTGGATCTTTGCAAAGGAATAAAAAAAAGAAAGGAATAAAATCCTAGATTTGACTAGTTTGTGGTTTTTGAGGATTTGAGTGAAGCGGTGATGAAGCTGGTCATAGTTTACAGAGAAATGAGAGGGATAAAATCTAAGGAGTATTCATGGAACGTTAATGGGGTGGTGGATAAGCCGCTGGTACATCCTATATATAAACCTCGATAATGCAACATGGATCTCAACTATGATTTCTCGTGTAAACTATATTTTTCTTGCTCATTGGTCAAGCCTGTGTTCAAGATTTGATGTGATTTTGTTATGATTGGATTTCTCATTTGGGATCTGGGCGGAATGCCAGATAGACAACCTAGTTATGGAACTTCACTATGGTGAATGTATACAGATTAGGAGGTGTTAACCAAGAATGAAGATCTAATTGAAGAATCTTGGACTTTGGATTCAGGATGATCACCACTGAGCATGATTTTGTATTAGATTCTATCGAGTGTATTCAAGATGAAGCTGGATCTCCGCTGGATTATTAGTTGAAAATGGAACCTTTATCATTTGCCGATGGGATAGGAAACGTTCCCTTGTTTCTGGTCTAGTCAGGAGGAGCTTAAACTAAAAGGGGAAATTGGAAATGAACATCTTTGGGAATTTGGTTGACTCGTGAAGATACAGAATAGAGTTGGACACATCTGGTTTGAAGACTAAAGTTTATCTTACTATAATTCCTATGGGAGCTGATTAGTTTGATGCAGGTTATTGGAAATTCAAACTCTCTATCATATACCAACTGATTTGGAGGAATTCTAAGTCAAGGTGGAGGTTGCTACTGCTGAGAGGTTGAACTACAATGAGTTATGTTGGGTTAGTTGGTTCTTATTGAAGCACTTGGTTTGGTCTACAATGAAAGCTAAAGTTAAGAGGGAGTCGGGTTTGTTAGATCACTCGGAAACTGAAGACTGAAGTTTGAAGATTTTAAGATCTCAAGTGGAATGCCAGAAGATCAAGTCTCGCCAGAAGACATGTGATGTCATTAGTTTAGAGGGAGTCTGTTAGGACATTCTTTGTAAACTGATGATTATCAGTGTTAGTAATATATAGAATTTGATGCTATAGTTAAGAGGGAGTCTGTAGAAGCATGTTTTAGTAACTATAGATAAAATTCTATGTATCGGTGTACTTAGCTAGTACGTAGGAGGGTGTTCCTACGTACTTAGCTTGTACACCATATTGGTACTGCGTACTTATCAAGTACACATGACCAATGACCTGCATACTTAGCCAAGTACGCAGGTATTGTTCCTGCACCTATAAATTGAGATGATGGCCTCATTTGTAGGTAGAACTATGGAAGTAGGTTGAGTGGTGTCCGGGCGGGATGAGCTCTCCCACCCCTGGACCATGAGGGTAGACGAGAGATGTGTACTCCTTCGGTATGTAATCTGTAATGTGAGATTACTTCTTTATTATGGATTACGTTTCGTTTGATTCTACTGACTTTTATATTTGCTTTTCTCTATCTGTTCTTCACTGTTCCCACGAGAATCGATGAGCAGATCTTTTTTTTTCCGCTGCGTGACGAGGCTCCCGGGACCTACAATCAGTATAAAATCTGGAATCAAGTTTTGAGAATGTCATTGGGATTCCTTTTGGTGGTAGTTTCTTGAGAAGGTGATTCAAAATCATTTGGACAAAGTGAGGATACAACAACCATTTGTTCTTTGTAACATTGCTACACATGTAGTCGAATATGTGATGAGAAACGTTGCAGGTTTCGTGATTACAAACTTTCACCATGACTCCTCCCCATTTTAATCCAAAGGCATCATAGCCTCCCTTTTTGTGTGACATAGGGTGAATGAAAATGTACATGATCGTTTTCCAGTCTTTAGATAATCCTTTCTTCATAATTTCACCCTTTCTGAATGGCCCCTCATATCCAAGTTCCTCAATGAAGCGTCTTTCCACTTCTTTCTTGTCAATTGTGTAAGGTTCAAGAGGGTTATCTAGTAACTTTAATGCTTCTCTAACAGTGCTTTCAAACACAACCACCTTTTGTCTAGCAACATTGGATCTGATAAGAGGGTCGCTGGTAATCGAGTGTAGAGAGGCTTCAACATTTTCCCAGAATTCTACTATGAGATCCTTGTAGACGAGTTCGTTCCATGTGATAGCGCAGGATATCCTGCTTTGTAAAAGCCAATCAGTTACCTAGGTGAATTCTTCAGGAATGGGTTTGGGAAAGCTGATGGCCATATTATGACGATGGTCACTTATGAGCTCTTCCGCAGCCATTATCTGTGCACACAATAGAAGTGAGTCAATGATGTAAGAAGTATTAAACATTGTTAAATATATAAGAACAAGAAATATATTGCAAAGGGATCGTCGACAATCGGCTCGGAGTGACATCTTGCCTATGAGAGACAATCGGCTCATGAGTATCATCTAAAAACAATAGAAAGTCATTAGGTGAAAGATCTGACAGTCGACAGAGATGTAAGCTTCCGAAAATCGGCGCCCTTTAAGAGTCGGTAGTTAGATTTGGTGACAGTCGGCTCCAGTCAATAAACAGTCGATAGTCCATATATGAAGTAGCCAGAAGAATCGACCCGTATAAGACTGATAACAGTCGGGTACGACTTTGAACTTGCGTTCAAGGGATCAGTAATCAAGACAAGAAATGAGAATCGGCTAACACGAGCCAATTCTTGTCATCTTCTCCATCTGGACAGTCGGTTATAAGGAAGATGAACAGTCATCTTGTTCCAGATCCAAAATCCGATTAAAGCTTCCATATTGATGTTGATTCTATATTCTAATCAGTCAAAGGATGTTAATAAACAAGTATGAAATCAGAAAGTTACCTCAAAAAGATGCAATAATCACACAAAGAGCGACTGATCGAAAAGAATGGTTTTGAATCGGAACAGTGAGAAGATCGCCGGAGAACGATCAGTAAAACTAGGGTTTCAGTAAAGATAATTTCCCCCTTTTCAAACATTATATAGGGTAAAAAAATTGGGGCCCAACACTTGATAGTTGGCCCAAGAGTCGCTAAGGGCAAAATGTTAAAAAGAATGAACGTTTGACCAAAACGAATCGAATTTCGAGCTTGATTTTTGAGATATGAACCAAAAGTCATTTGTACAAGAATATATACACACCAAAAAGCTTTAGAGCAAACATTAATACCAAAACGAGGCACAAACGATTCAAAATTCAAATCATAGAACATGCAAACCTGATCTCGTGGAATCATACTGACATAACTTGTCACATAGCCTTTTCTTAATACATTTGGGCATCCACGGCCTACAAACGACTGTTGGTATGCCTATCCTCTGAAGCCCATGCACCATTCTTTCAACATACAACTAGCAAACATTTATCATGTTCTAGTAAGAATTAAGATGAAGTCAGTGTTCCCCACACTTGTCAGGTATAACCTACCCGTCCTCATGGTCTTTTGAGTGTGATGATTAGAGCTGCAGGTCTATGCCAACGCATAATCAGAGAAGTTGATCATAGAGAATCCTAAGATAGCTAATGGAGCATAACTAGCACGGGTCCATGAACTGATCAGGAAATCTTTAAAATGTTTTTGGATCAGAGACACAGCACGTCGGACTTACATGTCCTGATTATTGAAAATAAGGTTGTACTTACTTGCACGTCGGACTTACAAGCCATGTTTTTGTCAAGAAGACCCTTCACAGTCACATGAAAGGAAAATATATATGTACACACTAACATTGTGTATCTTTTTTGTTTTTATTCCTAATGCACGACATTGACATTGCGTGTCTTTTGCTCAAGATTTACAATTTCAGTACTAGGATACACATCATTGGTGTCTTTTGTTTGGATTTGCACGTCATTGCATGTCTTTTATTGACCTAATGCACGTCATTGCATGTATTTTTTGCTTTTTCTTTTGAATAAGTATATATAATAAAGACTCGCAACCCCTTTGTGATGGGACTATGGTTATGTGCAGACATGGACAAGATGGGTATACACTTTTCAGCAGTCATTATCTTTGTCACTGAGTTGCTGTCTATTTGTTTGAATGTTGAGCCTACCAACATGTCCTTCAGTATAACCACTTCCTCCTTTTGATCCTAAATAGTGATCAAGTATGTCAGTACCTTTATCATTTCCCAAAATAACTGTTATGCAAAAGCAGCAATGAAACACATATATTTCAAACTATTTCCTTTTTCTTTTCAATTCACAGAAACTTTTCCTCGAAGATTTTATTTATAGACAACCTCTTTGAACGAAATTTTCTAAAATAGAAGAAAGTATATTTTGCAGCTTGATCATCTACTCATTCTTGTCAAGAAAATATAAGAAAAAGAGCATAAAAATAAGAACAAAATCTCTCTAATCTGATTATGATTCCACAAGGATGATTATAATAAGCTCATGGACAGAAACGACTACAACGATCTACCACCATCCACCCCGGGTGAGCTCCCTCGGGGTGGTGGAACAACTACAAACTAATAACCTCTCTAACAAGCTAAATAATGGAAATACAGAAATTACAGAGAAATTATGCTAGAGAAGAAGGTCTAATTGCTATGAAAATGGTCAGGTATATATAGGAAACTTGAGAGAGTCGATATGCAGATTGTCGACTCTCCCTAAGAGTAGGCCGTAACCGACCTAACGACTCTCAGAGAGTCGGCTGAAGCCAGCCTAGCGACTCTCAGAGAGTCGGCTGAAGATAACCTAGCGACTCTCAGAGAGTCGGCTGAAACCAACCAAGCGACTTTCAGAGTGTCGCTAGCGACTCTCAGACCCATTTTCATACGCGAACCTAAACATCTCGTGATTGCTTGAATTGATTAATATCATTCTCAAACTAGACCCAACACTCCGGGCATAAGATCGATACGAAATTCCACTTAACGAAAGGGTGGAAGGTCGGATAGATCTTCGGGAAAATCTCAAATGATAGGGATATCTTGAATACTCTTCCTTTTGTCCTTCTTTTCAACAATGTGAGCTAAGAAGGCTACATACTTCTTTCGTAAGTACTTTTGGGCCGTAGTACAGGACATAAGTTTGAGTCCACTACAAGGTTTTTCACCAAAGATTCTTAACGTGTCACCCAATGGAAGAGGAATTCGAATGCACTTCTCAAAACAAATAACTTCGGCACGGTGGCTAGATAAACAATCCTTGCCTATGATAATATTGAAGCTTCCCAGTTGCATAGGTATGAGGTCGACAGGAAAAGTGTGTTCATTAAGTTCAAGGGAACAATCGCGACCGATGGAGTCAATGGTGATGGGATTTCCGTCCGCCACTTCTACAGTAAATGTTTTCTCTAACTTAGTTCGTGTTCTTGCAAGTAAGGGCTCAAATTCATGTGATACAAAACTCCGATCGGCACCGGTGTCAAATAAAATGGAAGCATATTGATTATTAACGAGAAACGTGCCATTAACAACATCATTGTTGACTTGGGCTTCGTTGGCGTTAATGTTGAAGGCACGCCCACGAGCGCCACCTTGATTTGCATTTGCCAATCTTGGACATTGGTTCCGAACGTGCTTTGGGTCACCACACTCGAAACAAGCACGCCCATTTGTAATAGCCGGTGGAACTTGGGTAGCAACTTGTTGGTTGACTTGATTAACTCGGTTTCCTTGGTTGACTTGGTTAACGGGGGGTCTAGATCGGTAGATATTGGCCAAATGACCGTACTTTCCACAACTTGTGCATAAACGGCACGGTACATTTTGGAAATGATGGTACTTGCAAATGTTGCATTGGGGGTTGTTGCCCATGTATGGCCTTTTATTTGGATTTTGGGCCACCAAAGCAACTTGATTGATTGGTGCAACAGAGGTAACGACAGCAAAGTTTCTAGCCTTATGCTTCTTGTTTTTGTAATAAGGTTCGGCCTTGTCCTATTTAGCCGTTTTGGTTGTAGATGCCTCGTCGTTGGTTTTCTTGACACCTTTTCTTGTTAACGTTCCCACGTTCACGTGATTGTCGGTCAACGTCGCGGCTACGCGTATGGCATCTTCAAGAGTTGTGGGATTTCTTCCACCTATCTATTTCTCGTGATTAACTCGGTATCTTGTATTTTCATAGGTAATCCACCTATGTATTTCTCAATACTACGAGATAACATTGTAACCATGTGTGGCACAAGAAGACTCAATTCGTGAAAGCGGGTAGTGTAAACAAGGTTTTCACCGCTATCTTATGCAAGATCACAAAATTCATCTTCCAACTTCTTTATTTCATTTCGAGGGCAAAAATCCTCGATCATTAGCCTTTTCACCTCATCCCATGGCAAGGCCATTGCCACATTAACGCCTCGATTATGTTTTTCACCATTCCACCATGTGAGCGATCGCTTTTGAAAAACGCTCGTAGCATAACGGATCCGAAGATTGTTGGGGCAATCGCTATTGAGAAAGGTATTCTTAATACTTTCAAACCATTGAAGGAGGCCGGTAGCTCCCTCAGTCCCATAAAATTTGGTGGGATTACAGGAATTAAAGTGCTTAAAAATGCATTGGGGCTGGTTGGCACCACCACTGGAGTTGACCGCTTGATTAAGTTATGTTACAAGGTCGGGAAGAACTGCAGCCATTTGTTGTGCAATAAGTGCAGTGAGTTCATTGCTGTTGTCATTTTTGGTGTTGTTGGCATGACGGGGAGACATGCTATAAAAAGACAACACAAGGAAAAGAACAGTAATTATTAGACTTTGGATATTGATAAGAATGAAGCAAACATATGTCACGTTATGTAACATACAGAATAATAATATTTGAATTGTATTCACTTGGTAACATAACCAATTGAATACTTTGACACATCAAGGTTATTTAAATTCGTATAATTTTTTAGAAGACATGCTTTAGCCTATAAGTAAACACTCACTTTGGGGATTCCCAGGAAAGCATAACGGATCCTTCGGTTGATATGGATTTATATGAAATTCTTTCCTAGATAGAAAACTCAAAGTACAGGTGTCACCCTTCCAGATTGCACATGTTCCCTAATAATTAATAGAATTTAAAACCTTGACGGGATTCCAAAATTTCAATAGACTTATGTCTATGAGTATGATGTTCCACATATGAAGATGATGATGGCATAGCAAAGGAAAGAAGAATATGAGACTTAGGATAGGAGTAATATCATATAATTAATTGGTTATCATATAGGCTAGTAACTAATATGCCATATAGTTTAACAAGTAAGGTATCAAGTAGTATATCATATAGAGTAGAAGGTAGAAGGTAGCATGTAACATAGCACATAATGGGCATCCTAAGGCTATAGACTAGGTCATTGTTTCTAATAACCTAATTCCCTATAACCATGGCTCTGATACCAATCAAGATAGAATTAAAAAATGTTAAATCTTTAATTTTGAATTAATTTGATTTGCATGCATGTGCACTTGTAATACTACAATAAAATTGTATTTAGATGATGTCTTGGGATTGAATGTTTGTATGGTTGACACAAGATATTTGAAAACGAAACATTATTTATTGCATGAAACAATTATAGGAAAAATCGAGAATGTTACACATAAATTATAATATATGATGCACCCAGGAAGTGACAAAATGTATAAAAACCTGAAAGAGAATTACTGGTGGATTGGCATGAAGAAAGATATTACCATATATGTTGCAAAATGTCTTACTTGCGCACAAGTAAAGGCAGAACACCAGAAACCTTCTGGATTATTGCAACAATTAGAGATACCAGTTTGGAAGTGGGAGATGATAATAATGGATTTTATTACTAAACTTCCTCAAACCAATCGGGAAAATGATTATAGCTAGGTTATCATTGACAGATTTACTAAATTTGCCCATTTTCTCCCAATGAAAGAAACCTTCAGTATGGATAGATTGGCTCGTCTATATGTAAATGAGATTGTGTCTTTACATGGAGTGCCATTTACCATAGTGTCAGATATAGATAGTCGGTTTACATCTCGATTCTGGAAAAGTTTCCAAAAAGCCATGGGAACTCATCTGAACTTGAGCACTGCCTATCATCCACAGATAGATGGGCAAAGTGAAAGAACAATTTAGACCTTAGAAGATATGCTCCGAGCCTGTGTGATAGACTTAGGTGGTAGTTGGGATGATCACCTACCCCTAATGGGATTTTCATACAACAATAGTTATCACACAAGCATTCAGGCGGCACCATTTGTAGCTTTATATGGAAGAAAATGCAGAACGCCTGTATGCTGGGCTGACATTGGAGAAAACCAATTATCAGGTCCTGAACTTGTTCAGGAAACCACTGACAAGGTAGCTAAAATACAAGACCTATTGAAATCAGCAAGGGATAGACAAAAGAGCTACGGTGATAAAAGAAAAAAGCCACAAGAATTTAACATTGGAGACAATGTATTATTAAAACTATCACCTTGGAAAGGTGTTGTTCGATTTGGGAAGAAGGGCAAACTAAGTCCTCAGTTTGTTGGACCCTTCAATATTATTAAAAGAATAGGACTAGTGCTTATCAATTGGAATTACCATAAGAGATGAGTGGAATACACGACGTATTCCATGTATCTAACCTTCGCAAATGTCTAGCTGATGAATCTTTAGTAATGCCTCTTCAAGACATAGAGGTAAATGAAAAACTTAGATTTGTAGAACAACCTCTACAAATAGAAGATCGTTAGACTAAAAATTTGAAAAAGAAAAGATTGAAACTAGTCAAAGTCAAATAGAATTCTAGATGTGGTCCTGAATATACTTGGGAACAAAAATCATAAATAAAGAAGAAATATACACACCTATTCCAGTAAATCTCGAGGAAGAGATTATTCAAAAGGTGGGGAGAATGTAACATTTGAAAAGTTTTCGTGCCAAATATCATAAAAATAAAAGTTAAGGGACTAGAAGTATAATTATACAAAGGATCAAGGACTAGAAATGAAAAATCTAGAAAATATTATATATCAGACCGATATCTCTTTCATATCGGTCCGAAGCGAAAACCTGGTCAGATATTGGACCTAAACAAAACCTAATCGGATATCGGACCGATATCCATTCTTATAACGGTCCGCAATGGAACGTTGAGTCGGTTATCGAACCAACATCCATCCATAACGGTCCTACGAACTCCTCTCAGCCGCAATTTGTGGTACTGACACGTGTCCTATGACTCAGCCCTAGAATCTGACGCGTGTCGTGATATCGGACCGACATGGACCACGTAACGGTCTGACATGAACCAAAAACATGTGCGGTCCAATCAGACGTTGACGTTTAGGGCTAACGTGGCATGGTTAGATGTCGAACCGACATCCATTTGATATCGGTTCGACATGGACCCTCATTTCAGCCTATAAATAGATTTCACTTGCCATTCATTTTCAAACCAAAAAAGAACGAAATCCTAGTTGTTATAAGCTATTTTCACTCTCATAAAACCATACGTTTATGCTCCCGAAGTACCGGTTCACTTAAGAGAAAGCCAAGAAGCTAGGAAACGCTCATTTGGAGAAACCAAACAAGTATCTTAAGCAGAGACGCTGCCCACTAGAGTACTCACTCTAGAAGATTCCTAAGTACAACCTCTGTCAAGGTGAATACTTGTATTTTTATAAAATGATTTCAAAACTGAAAATGGTTTTGATTATGCTTTGACTTGAATGAATTTTTACAACCATTCGTTGCATAAGGTGATTTACTATATAGCAGTCAGCTCATAGAGTCACGTATATATACACTGTTACAGATGAGACGCTGTAAGAGGGCTAGGGGTTGAACCCTTGGTTGTTGTAAAGCCCATCATAGTAAGCGTAAGGCAGATAGACATAAAAATATATCCAAGGTCCCTGGTGTGGCAGGTGGTTAGTCCGTTGGCTGTGTAATTTGACCAATATGGGCAAATTGTTCTATTTATTCACGCTTGTCAAATTATGATTCCAATATACTTGTATTCACTAGTTTATACTGATAAAATATTTTCAAACGTTTTACAGGTAACCAAGGATGATGTGATATTGATATAGCCATATGATGATAAACAAAAATGATGTCATGAAAAAGGGAACGTCCACCCTAGACATCAATTGAAAGAAATGGCTCATGTAAACCCTTGGTTATGTAAATTAAACGTTTGTGTACTATATCAGGGTTTATCCCTGTTATAATAAAATGAAACGGGATATTCTCCGTCTTTTTAAAAGATCCTGAGTATTCAAATTATTCCGTTGTGTTTATAAATCTTTGATGAGATAAAATAAGAAACAGGTACCATCGTTGGTCGTGCGCCCGGGTGGGCTAAACCTAGGGTGTGATATAAGCCACCCTCTAACGTGTAAACCTCCGGGAATAAAGTAGCAATTGTATTTTTATTTTACTGATCCATGTGGTAATTTACTTGACATACCCAACTTCGGGAAGGGAAATGAGAGATATCTAAGCAAAGTCTTAATTTGTGACTAATCAACTCCACATGAATAAGCAGAAATTCCTCCATGTAAACGTACTATAAGTACAAATTAAAATTTCCCTATGCTTTCTGTATATGTCAAAATAAAATAATCTATGTGTGCATGATTATAAACGCACAAAGGGCATCGACCAAAAAAGGTCATGTGGAACTTTATAATCAAATTGTGTTTCATTAAACTCATGTTTCTATTTACTTTATCCCTATATTATAATATATATCACATGAAAGTTTAAGATAAATAAATATATGTGTCTTTACCGTTCAAAAAATAAATAAATACATATGGTTAGAATGAATTTAATCCATAGAGGGCCCACAGACATTGACATCCGCTGGTGGTACCAGCGGATGTGGTGTACCACCAGCAAACTTGCAGACTCATGCTATTTTTTTCAAAGCAGTAACTTGTAGACTAATGCTATTTTTTAAGAAATAATTTTGTAACAGTTAGTATTTAAAAATTTATTTAATTATATTCCAAGTCTTTAAAAGTATTTGTTATGTAGTAAATAATTAAATTGGTAATATTTTATATTTTAAATAATTAAATTCATAATATTTAACTAAATATTAAAAAAATGTAATTTTAACTATTAAAATTATTTGGAGTTGTCAACAAATTCCCAATATAAGGTAAAGACTTATCTTTCAAAATATCATCACCTTCACAAGTTTTATTTAAAATCCTCTATACATTACCATCATTTTTACAAATCTCATTTACAAAATCACCATGTCTTCTATCCGTACTTTTATTGTAAAGTTGTATTGGGGTGGTGAAACTTCATACGTAAACGGGGTTGTTGAGTGTGATGAATCTACTTTATCAACTACGTTTATTATGAGGTATAGAATGACGTATACTCAATTAAATGATGAAATATGCAACTATGTTAGGATTCATAAACAATCCTGCTCTTTAAGTTTGTTACTCTATTACTCATTTCAAGGGATTCATGAAAGTTCATATATCATCGGTGATGATAGTTTAGAAATGTTGTTCTATCTAGCAGAGAATGTTGTTAACTACACTGCTCATATTAAAGTCCAATGTCAACCAATAATTCCATTTCAAGAGACTAGTTTTATGGATCTTCTACAAGGCTTTTCTGATGTCGGTCAATCATCAGCACAACAATATATGTCAATACAACAACCTAACTACCAACATGAAGATAATATAGTCTGTGATGACTCAGAAGGTAATATATATGAAGAAGGTGAAGAAAGTGAAGAAACTGAAGTAAGTGAACGACTCCCGTCAAATGATGGATCAGAAGAGGAGGTTCCAGACCCTCCGTCAGCCGAGCATTACCAATCAGGAATCAATCCTGAATTCTCTCAAGTAATAGTTAATTATTTTGACGAGGTGGAGGACTTAGAAGATCATCAAATTCCTGATTTGGATGATCAAGATGGCATGGTTGTGTGGACTGAACATACAAAGAAGTCTTTCTTGGTATGTACTTCAAAAACAAAGATGAAATGATGAGCGCAGTTCGAACGTGGAATGTTGATCGTAACAGGGAGATTTGTGTTACAAAGTCCAATAAAAAGTTCTGGAAAGCCAAATGTTTCACTGCAAAGTCCAACCAAAACACTCATGTTTATCGTTGGTATGTAACAGGCAGTAAGAAAAAAACCAACACATGTGGCAAATCTGTAAATGGACAGCTGAACATACATGCTACTCCATAGTAATACGTAACAACAATAGTTCTCTTCGATCAGTAGATGTTGCTTCACACATCTTTCCACAAATTCGTGCTGATATTTCATTTCCAATCAAACAAATTCAAACTTACATCAAGGAAAAATTACACGTTGATATTACGTATTCGAAGGCTTGGGTAGCTCGAAGAAAAGCTATTGAAAGTATTCATGGTACTTGGGATACCAACTTTAATGAGTTACCAAATTACGTAGCAACATTAGAGGCTTCAAACCCTGGTATGATTGTACGGTGGTTACATCATCCCCATAATCCACCTGACTATGCTATATTCAAATATTTTTTTTGGTCCCTTGGGCAATGTATAAGAGCATTTCAGTTATGCCCTCTTGTTATCTCGGTAGATTGCACTCATTTTAAGGGCCCATACCTGGGTAAGATGTTGATCGCCGTTGCAAAAAATGCAAATAATTACATACTACCGTTGGCGTATGCAATTGTCGATGAAGAGACAAATGAAAGTTGGAGTTAGTTTTTTCTACAGTTACAAGAGCATGTAATTAAAGACACTGTGGGCAAGTTGTGTGTTATCCCCGACCGCCATAAAGGCATAGTCAACGAGAATCTAGAAGGGTGGAAGGAACCCACTGCATACCACCGTTTTTGTCTTCGTCATATTAGAAGCAACTTCATGAAATGGTTCAAGAGTGTGAGCTTGAGGAGGCTATGTTGGGCTATTGATAGTTCACCCCAACGTAGAAAGTGTATGCATGCTATATCACAAATGAAAAACATCAATGAGGAGGCTTGGGAATACTTGTATCAAATTGATGGTTCTAAGTGGACTCGTGTGCATGATATAGGAAATCCTAGGTGGGGTAACCTAACTACAAACATCTTCGAGTGTTTGAATAATGTGTTACGAGCCAGAAACCATTCCATGTAAAACATCTCCGAGTGTTTGAATATGTCTTCATCATATTACGAGCCCGAAACCATTCCATATTCCGAGTGTTCTAAGTGGACTCTTGTGCATGATGTCGGAAATCTTAGGTGGGGTAACCTAACTGCATGGTGCCTCGGATAGGTAACATATAAAACAGTACGAGCCTGAAACCATTCCATGTAGCATTGTGCTAACATTGGGTAAGGTGCTTGATCATCGTGTGCAACATTTTCAGAACATTCGTTCCAACTATAGATATACCAGAAATTATGACTGGACCAATTTTTATTTGATTTGCCAGAACGAGTTAAACCGTGTAATTTTTTGTGATCATCAAAAGTTAAAGGCATGGGGTTGGGACCTGTTGAATAATGCTAAACTGTCTCAGCACACGTTGTAGTGAATGGTATTCAACAATCTCCCAAAATCTAATATAGCATTCGGACATCCAACTATTAATGCCAGTTCTGCTGATGGCGGGTAAAAATTGGATGTCATTGTCGTAGGGTCTCCAATTAAACTGTTAAAAAAACATAGTTCAAAATATCATTTGTTAAAAATTAATATAATTGAAAAAAACCAACTATAATGTACCCCGTCCTCCTGTTGAGAATTTAGTTGAGACCGGTGTATTCTCAATACGTGTGAAGCAACGTCCGTGTAACTCTATTGCCCACGCCACCTTTAAAAAAATTTAGAAAAACAATTAGAATAAATTAAACTGTAAAAAAGTAAAAGTAAAATACATAAAATTGTATGTTAACATACTTCGCACCGTATGAAAAATCATATGATAGCTCCATTTCGATACGAGGTGACATACAACATATCATAGGCCAAGCCCATAGTTGTAATAAGTACATAGGGCCACCAATGTGTTTAGCATCGGTTGCGGTGGCTTTACATAAATTCCTGTATAAAGATGCTAAAACGGTACTTCTCTAACTTAACCGACCACATTATGATAAATTTTCTAAATGATTTAAATAAATCAGAGAAGCATATTTGTGGGTAGAATCACAAAATAATGTGCCACCACATAAAAAAAATGATACAACGTGTACATTGTACGCACTGCAACTCTGATGGATTATCAGGAAGATGAGATTCTATTTGATTTAAAATACAACTTAACTTTATGAAGTTACCCTTAAAATATGATGGTTGAGATGTAACGCCTAACATAGTCTAAACTCTATGAAAACATTCTGTATCATTCATAGCCCATTCTACACCCGTAACTGCATTAGCCTCTATTTGTAAACCCCACAACACGTTAACATCTTGTAGTGTCACAGTAACTTCACTAAATGGCAAATGAAACGTGTGTGTCTCCGGACGCTACCTCTCTACCAGCGCCTCTATTAAACCGTGGTCAATTTTACGGTACCCACAATCAAGTATTCCACCGAAACCGGCCTCGTTTATTAAATCTTTAACCGACGGAATGATAAGAGTAGAATTATACCACGTCCAAAATTTTTGATCACCACGTCTAATGGTCAACGGTTGGAGGTCGGTTCTTATGGTAAACAAAGTATGTTGTCGTTGTAAAAACAAAACATCTCCGATAACTGGACCGGGATTTAAATCGTAACACATTTTGAAAGGGTTGGAGGTCGGTTTTTTATGGTTTACAAAATGAAAAGAAATTCAAATTTTGAAAGGGTTTATGTTTTCATATATGTCCCAACTATTATATATATAGATTGAAGAATAATTGGTAGTATTGCGGATACTTATTGATGAGTATTATTATTAATGGTTTCGAATTTAGTTATATATGGTTTGCAAATGTTCAAATGGTCATAGTGTACCATTTAAAAACCCATTTATTGATACCTCCAAAAGCCTATTCATACCTGAAAAAAAAATAAAGGTCTTTGAATGAGTATTTGAACTTAAAAGTGTTGTAGATCTTTGAATGCAAAAAACTTTCAAATAAATTCGTACAATTGCTGCAAGAAGACTGTTGAACACTGTAGCTACTTTATAGAGATCTGCTGGTGGTACCAGAGGATGTAAAATAGAGGTGGGATGGAGAAGTAACGGTGTTAAAGGAGATCCGCTAGTGATAGAGACGGATGTTGAGATCCGCTAGTGGTAGAGACGGATGTCAAGATCCGCTAGTATTAGGAGCGGATGTGAAGAAGATCCGCTGGTACTAAGAGCTGATCACCTAAAAACGAAATCTTTTTTGTAGGTAACCTTTAACCCATCTTCAATGTTTAAATATCCACATTTCAACAAAAA
Source organism: Smallanthus sonchifolius (assembly GCA_023525975.1). Classification (NCBI taxonomy): domain Eukaryota; kingdom Viridiplantae; phylum Streptophyta; class Magnoliopsida; order Asterales; family Asteraceae; genus Smallanthus; species Smallanthus sonchifolius. Next base: position 51,589,230 of record CM042033.1, on the reverse strand, counting down.
ATTCCCTTGCAAGTTCATTATAATCCATTTTATCTCCTCCTCATCGGAACCATGTCTTCTCAGCTCCTACTTTCTTCCCGGCATAGACGCGGCTTAGCACCATCTTCTTTTCTAACTTCACCTTCAACCTCCCAACTTCATTGAGATCCGGTGCTCCAACAGTTGCTTTTTGGTTCTCTGACGATTGCTCCATGTAGATCCGGCAGATCTAGGAATTTTTCAAAGCCGGTGACCTTCAGATCTCGTTTAAGTTCATATAATTCGGTCCGGCCACGGCTACCGGCCAGCCGGTCCAACCTCTGTCCATCGGAACTAGGCGGCTCATTCAGACACGGTTCAAATTGTTGGACCTATATGCCCAATACACAATCATATATCATTGTTGCCTTTGATGTGTAATCTCAAAAGGTCACACACCAAGCAAATAACTCGTTATATGTTAAACTAGGTTTAACGTAATTTTATGTCAAGAAAATTATTATTAAGTGAAATGATAATTCATGAATAATAGCTAATTAATATTGTTATATTTTATAAAGTTATAAAATATAAATAATATATATGAATGATTCAAATACAAAAAATATAAAAACGTGTATTAATTAGTTTGTATTAGGCCCGACAAATTTGACCCGTTGTTCCAATACTGGGTTGATATGGGTAGTTTTTCAAAAATTTTGGGTTGACACGGATAGCTCTTTCTTATTAAACGGGTCAGACTGGGTTTGTTGACACACCTCTTTCTAATTGAACGGGTCAGAGTGGGTTGAAGTAAACTTTTTTAACGGGTGAAAATGGAGTATATGTTTCTGCCCAAACCAATGAACTAGAAGTTGAGGTACGGATATAAAACTCAAATTCTAAACTACTAAAACCTGAACATCCAAAGTCACAACCACGAGCTTCAGTCGTCGATTGAACTTCCGGCCGCCCCGCCGTCACCACTTAACGTCTACGGCCATGATCGGCTTTTCTTCTAACCGTTTACCATCATGTTCGCCACCTTCATCCATAGTACCATCGTGTTCGTGCCGCCTTCGTCTCCGTCAAAAAGTCAAAACTTTATAATCCTTATCACCATCTGCCTCCTTTGTTTTTCTATTTTCTATCTTTCTGGATTATCGAGGTTATGTAATCTTCCAAAAGATGATCTTGGTTTGTTTGTATTTCCTTTTGAAGTTTTTTTTTAAAGATTTCTCATATACAGAGCTAACCTTGGGTAATGAAAAATATATTTTTCTTTCGAAAATGAAAGTTCTGTGAATAGCTATAAGTGTCTTGGTTAATGAGCCATCATTAAAACTATAACATAATTTTACCTTTTTATATTTTAATTTATAAACTATTTAAAATTTAAAATATTTATCATCAAAATCATATCATAATTTAGTTTATAAGTTATTCTATTTTACATCATTCAATTAATCAGTTATATATATATATATATATAAATATTATATATATTTAAAATCTTATGTTTTTTTTAATTGGTCCATTCTTACTCGAACCAGTTCTAACCCGGACCCGTTCTGACCCGAACCCGTTCTGACCCGAACCAAAATGTCATTTTTTCTCAAACAACCCGTTCTGACCCGGACCTGTTCTGACCCGTAAGCCAAACCCGCCCGACCCGCCCAGTTTACCAGGCCTAGTTTGTATAAACATTGCATATTTAATACTTGTTATATACCTTAGTATTACATGCATTTAAATATGTATATGTCTTTTAAATATATGAATGCATGTTGAAAGACACCTTTTACACAAAACTCAAATGCATGGGAAGATGGAAGTGTTGACTTAGACATCCCATATCCCCACGTGGGGATCTCGGCCAAGAGGATACAAAAGGGGGCCCCCTTTTGTTTTTCTCCAACAAGTCATGATTTGGTCTCCCATGAGTTTGTCTTAATGTACTTCTTGTCCCCTAACTTTGGAAATAAGTGGTAGACATGAAGCATATGTGAAATACATAAGTGAATTTGAAAATACTGGCTCACTCTCAAAATGTTCCAGCCGTGAGTTTTAGAGAGAGACAAGGTTTGCTTTGTTTGAAAACCCGAAAGAACTAGAACAAAACTATTAATCTTGAATAGTTTGAGTTGGTTATTTAGAAGTTTGATTTCAAGATTGCAATCAAACTTTAACACACTTGTAAAGAAGACTTGGAGGTGGGACTCTTGACATAACACAAGCTAGCATTTGGGTTCAAGATTGCTTGGTGTGGATTTGCTTAAGATATCTTCATCAACTTGTAAGAACAATTTATCTTCATAGGTTGTAGCCATCTTAACCAGTGGTGGATTCAGGAATTTTTTTCAAGGAGTTCATTGTTTTTAGATGCTTCAATTTCATGGGGTCGGACATAAAAAATTCCGGGTCAGTTCGATGGTTCGGGTCGGGTAAGGTTCACCACATAACAAAAATACGATACAATAATAAAAAACATCGTTATTAGAAATTAAAAACACACATGATATAAATAAAATAGTCTTTATGAATTAAAAAAAAAACTAGAGTTGTTCCCTATGAGTTTTCATCTTTTGAAATCGTTGAATTACATATTCTTCCGAAACTTGTTGAAAGAACTCCTTTTCTATGTAACAAATGCATGTACCCATCACCCATTATATTACGCAATTCCGTCTTCACATGCTTAATTGAAGAAAAACATCTATATATTCAATTAAAATGATTATTTCTGCATTTTGATTATCTAAAATCCATTAATTAGCCACTTGGCTTATGCTTGTACCTGAGTATCCAGAGTGAGGCACGCGAACTCCAAAGCTAGTTCCAATGCTCTAAACTCAAATGGTAGGCCACCTAGATGTAAAGAAACAACAAGGTAAAAAATTATGTAATAGAACTCTTAGAATGTATAGATAAGACCCACAAAATAGAAATAATAAATGATGCAATATAACTACTGGAATATATAACTCAAAAGATTGTGGGTCCCATTAGGAGAAAATAAGATAAAGCTCACAAAATGGAAAACAAAGAAGTGAATAACGGAGGGAAATTGTATAAACTTGATTTTCTCCATCTCAGCAGGTTTTTCACTATTCTCCAATTCTGGTTATTAGCAAATCATAAACAAAAAGGATGCAAGATATGAAAATGACCCCACCTGGATTGTATAGTTATATCTACACTAAAAAAATCAATTTTTATTAATAATATAGTTATATTTATTTTTTATTTTATTTTTATTTTTTTATAAGAGTATAAATGTAATATTACAAGTTTTTACCAAAAAATCATTTAAATATTGGCTTACGTATACGTAACCCATAGTGTTACGTATACGTAAACAGAAAACAAAAAAATTCAAAAAAATTGTGGTTACGTATACGTAACCCATAGTATTACACATTGTTTTAGTGGTTTTCTTGGTTTTCGCCTAACTTTGTGGTTTTCTCTTGATCCTTTCCCTATATATATATATATATATATATATGGCCTCGGGGAGTTCCATTACTCTACACAAGAAAGTATCTTTATACCATCTAAAAGATGTCAGGGTTCTACATCTTAGGTTTTGTAGAACAATTCTAATATTCTCAGAATCTTCAGACCACCTACCTGTAAATGTTCTATAATATTAACAACTAGTTTAGATCCCGTGTATACACACGGGATGAAAAATATTAGTAAATAAAATTTTTAAATCTTTATGTGTATATTTTACATGTGTAAAAATGTATTACATACTAAAGATAGAAAACAAAACTCAAAATATGTAAAAACTAATATATAATTGAGTTTCAAAAATACATTAAGTATTATTTAATGTAAATTGATTTTAATTTATTATTTGACTGGAAATTAAAGTTACATAGTTAAATTTCAAAGTTTTCATAAGGGATAATTTAAAATAAATATGTTTTATTAGTATAATTAATATTTTCTTTAAATATATATTATTGTTAAAATATGAATGTGCATTTAATAAGAGACAGGCGAGAAAAAGATGATAAAGTTGAATGTGGAGGCGACACGTGGCATGAAAAAACCTTTATTTATTATATAGTATAGATTAGGGTGTAAACTGCATTGTTTTCAGTACTACTAGTGCCTTCTTCTTGTTTGACACTATTTAAAATCTTATTTTTATCTTCTTGAGATAAATAATTATCCCACCATCCTTTTAATTGACCTGTGAATCCTGATATAATCATATTTGCTATGGTCTAAATTCCTTCACATAGGGCTTGTGCAAATTGCATTCAAACCCTTAACCTTAGAAGGTCTTTCAGAAAGTTTTGTAGCAGCTCTAAGAGATGCTAGAAACCTAAACTGGAAACAATCTCTTATAGGGATTGTCCAAACTAGCCTGACTCATGGACCAGTCTATTTTAATGTTTATCCAAATTTACAATTATCTTTATCTGATGTTAATATCTCAGATGCTTTAACTTTAAATGTTAAAACTCATGGTTATAATTATGCTCCAGGTTCAGAAGTTATCTGTATCTGCTATAGAATTTATTATAAACCTTTATACATTTTAAATCCACAGTGTAAAATGGTTAATAAACCATTAAATGAAACCATAGTTATAGAAACCAACTTTGGTAAGTCTAATATAACTAACAAAAGAAATATTAAATGTGAAGAAATTAACTTTCCAGAAAACTGGGTCCTTGATAAGGCCACAACATCTCAACAATATATAGATAATAACCCTTTAGAAATTCTACAATCTGAAGAAGGAACTGTCCAAATCCAGTTTGAACAGCCTAGGAATACTTATATATATATATATATATATATATATATATATATATATATATATGGATCATTTGATAACTCCTAAATATTTCAGAACATTTAAATATTACGAGAACAAGGGGAACAAGCCTAAATCGTTTATTTTTTTATATTTATGGTTCATATTTTTTTAACAATATATATATATATAGGGAATGGATCATTTGATAACTCCTAAATATTTCAGAACATTTAAATATTACGAGAACAAGGGGAACAAGCTTAAATCGTTTATTTTTTTATATTTATGGTTCATATTTTTTTAATAATTTTACTTTTTACATACAAATGTGTATGTTATCAACATAAAAACCCGTTAAACTAACTTGTTTATATATTTTTTAACTTTTAAATTTTACATATACGTGCACATATTATGTGTAGATGATATAACCTACACATTACTTGCACATGTGTAGGAACTATAATTAAATGAAATTTGTTCATATATATATTTTTTTATTTCAAGAGAGATGAATAAAAATTATATTTTAACCATTTTCTTATATTTTAAATTTTTTTAAAATTGAAAAAAATGAATGATTCATTTTATTCACTATGTGTAGTCCCAAATACAACATCAGATCTAAAACACAGATTTCTAGATCAGATCAGATCCACAAAATAAACTATAGAGTAATTGATTTGAAGATCCAAGAGTAGAAAATAAGGAATAAAGATAAGAACTCAAACAATAATCAAACAAACTTCCATGGATAAAGCCCAAATGATAGATACAAGTATGGATCCTGACTTACAAATGAAAACCCTAATTCTCAGCTAAAACATGCACAAATGTGTGAATTACAATCAAAATCTCCAACCCTAAAATGAGAATTTGGGGACTATTTATAAACAACCCATGACTCTCAAATGTGTCACCAATTAACCTAGGCGACATAGAGAGTGTCATCCCAGAGTGTCGCCGGGTGTATCCAAACTTATCAAAATTACACAACCAGTCTTGAGCTTTTCCAATAGGTATACAACGGTCTCGGGGGAGATGTAGAGCTTCTTCTTTAGTTGCGTTGCCAGCGCCATGATTAATCCCAGATGATGAATACAGAGTTTGAAGATTAGAAGTTGAGAACATAAACATATCAATCAGATACATGATGCGTAGGTCAGGTTAATCTGAGGTGTAGATAACAGCTACACCGGTTTCGTTATCCTAAAGTTATTTGACGAAGTTGGTGAGTTAAACCAGAAGTTGAAGAGGGATTTTGACCTTGAGAACAACAAGGGCAGGTTTAACAGAGATGGTAACCTTGCCTTTGTTGGTCTTAGGGTTAATGATGTTCTTGGATCTTCTACGGATAGTCTTTGCAGGCTTGAATGTAGAAAAAGCCTCATTGCACAATGAAGCTTTCAGCAAAATTAGCGACGCCGATGTTGTGGGGGTTAATAATGTTGAGCTTGCTGAGAGTTCGAATATCCCAACAAGGAAGACTTTGAAGAGCATGAACATCTATGTAGTATTGAATGCCTCCACCCTTTCGCTTGATGACGAACAGATCCTTAACCGAATCATACATCCAACTAATGATTTTACTGATGTCATCGGTTTTCTTAGGCTTCTGGACGATAGGATCAAGGATAGAAGGAAGAGGCTTGAACCACTTGCTTCTATCAAGGGAAAAGTTGGTTTCCACCTTCAGTCCATACACAGTTTCATATTCAATATTTTTGGCTGTTCCGTCCTTTTCAAACTCAGGGGAGGTTCCTCTAAGTCTGCTTCCGATACAGATTCATCGTCATCTGACTCAGTCCATTCAACATTGAAGTTATCTCCCCTGCTCCCTTTTCCACCATTATCATCATCACCGAAATTTTCACCATCACCTCCGTCACCACCTGCATCACCACCGTCATCACCTTCACCCTCTCCAGTATCACCTTCTCCTCCTACTTCATCACCATAACCACCAGATCTACCATCACCTCCTGTTTCATCACCGTCACCACCTTCTTCATCACCACCACTATCACCATCATCATCACCCCCATCTTCATCATCATCATCACCATTATCATCAACTTCCTCTTCAACATCCATTGGTTTCTCCACTTCTTCTTCTTTTGAGATACCGACCAAGACATCCTCCCATTTCTTTAACCCCTGGATTTTTGCTAAAATCTTCATGATTCTAACCAAAGCTCTGTTTTGATCATTAATGGTGTTATAGGAGTTGATGCTTTCTTGACTGTTTTCTCTTGATCACACATGATAAACTTTATCTTGGACATCTCATCTTATCTATCTCCCTCTCTATCTTGAAAGGGCTTTACTTGGTTTTTCAGCCATGGGATCTCTTCTTCTACGTCCAATTTTTTGTCATCCCTCCTCTTTCTTTTGGGCAACACATCATGGACTGATTCTGTTTGGGATAAGTCAAATAGTCTCTTTCATTTTGGTTGCTCCTTTAACTAAGACGCTGGAGGAGACCGTTTACCAGCCTCAAGAGCTTCACGAGCCAAGGCATCTTCCTCTGTAGTTACTTGGACAGTTTCGGGAGTAGGGAACCTCTCCCTTCTTCTTTAAGCTTCTCACCTTCCTGCCTCCCTGACGCTTTGCATAAAGCCACCAGTAGGTCTAACTCCTGCTCTCTTTCTCTCTTTTCTCTGCTCTTTTTCTTGTTTTAGGGTTAACTTGGCTTTACCCTTATTAACTCTATCAGCATCATGTTTACTTTTTCTTTCTCCTTCTCCAGATTCTTTTCCTTTATCCCCCTCTTTCTTCTTTAAATCCTCCTTTCTTCTCTCAACCATTTTCTTCACCAACTCGAATCTTTCGGCTGTATACATGTTTTCAAATAGTGGCGTGACTTTGCCAGAAAAGTTGGCATGACCTCTATCACAATCTGTATAGATTCTGCTATTCATTCTTATGAAGATCAGCAAATCTCCAACCTTTTGCATATCTGGAAGTTCTTCATTAATAATCATCTGCACGAATCTAGGGTACATCAACCATTTATTGGATTGAGCATTTCCACACATGTGGCTGAAGATGATGTGGGAAATGTTGATTCGTTGATTACTACACAGCCTCAACATTGCATTTCCCTATTCATAATTGATAGCATCTTATCCACCCTTTCTGTGTGATAGATAGACAACAAAAATGTGAGTCAAGAACCTTCACTCTCTTCAATTCCTTCTTTCTCAGATCTCCATCGTACTCGATCATTCTAAAACCTTCTTCCACAACATTATCATCAACATTGTGGGGATCACCATGCTGGTCACCTTGCCTGAGAACTTTGCGAACTTTATCTTCAGAGACACAAATAACCCTTCCTCCAACAGTTGCTTTGATGTGAATTGGTTTGACGTTGACTTTGAATTCTGCCGAGTACCATAACTCCTGAATTTGTTGCTTGATAATGGGTATGTCATGTGTTATAGTAAAGTGAATCCTTGATCGATTGATCCAATGAACTATGTATCTGGAGCCTCTGGTTTCTTCATTGAGATATGCTACCACATTGAGCCTCAGGTCAAATATAAGGTTCTCCATCTGCACAAGACATATCACCCATTAGACACAAGTTACAGAAATGAAAATCAAAATATTAAGGTTTTGATGAAGTGTCGCCACATAGTGTCGCTAGGAAAGGTTAGGAGACAATCAAGAAGTCTTGTTTGCAGAGTGTCATTGATCATGAGGTGTCTTTTGGACACACTATCGCCAAACAAGTGAGTGTCGCTGGACATGTGTCATTGGTCTGAGTACCAACGACACTGATAAGTGTCGCTAGCCGAACAGTCGCCGGACATACTGAGGGTCGCTGGCAAGTGTTGTTGACAGTTTGAACTTGGGTTCATTGGAGTGTCGTTTCCAAGTGTCGTCTTAAGAAGGTTGTTCATTGAGTGTCGTCTAGGGCGAGTTTCGTCGGACGAACACGTTGTAAAAGCCCACCATTTTTGGCCAAAAATCACTCAAAACGGGTTGTTTGTTCTTCCAAAGCTATACAAAACAAACTAATAACACATTAGTACCTTTTTGTGGAAGAAATGTTGTCAAGAAAATTTCAAAAGAGCGAAGGAGAGCAATCCGAGAGTTGAAGGCGTAAAAGTAGGGTTTTTGCGTTTTCTACGACGGTGAAATTTGCTTGTAGAAGAAGAAAAGTTAAAATGAATTCAAAATTTGAATTTATAGGCAAAAATGGCATCTTCGGCGACACTTGACGAAGTGTCGCCATGGGTCAGTGGCGACACACCATTGACTGTCGCTAAGGATTACTGAGTGTCGCCAACTCAGGCAAAAAGTTAGAAAAATATAAAACTGAAATTTGACACCTCTGACACACGAATCGTCCAACAAAAAAGAAACGATAAAAGATAAACCACCTAAAGTACATGTACAAACACAAGTAAACTAGTTTTGTGAGAGTTTTTCAACATGAACAAGACTAGAACAACATATTTACAGCAAACCTTTAAGATATAAACCGGTTTCACCTTTATTGAGATCATACTGGCTTACAAAGTTAGTCAACACTTAAATTTTCATCTGGATAGTTACAACCCAACGATGATTGTCGGTATATATGTCCTCTTAAGCTCATGCATCCTTGATTTCAATTGAGAAACTCATGATGATTATCATATTTTGGTAATATTTGGATGAATTTAGTGGTTCCCACACTCAGTTAGGTAAAACTTACCAATCCTCATCGTCTATTGAGTGCCAGTGATGAGAGCTCCAAGTATATGTTCACACATAATCAAAGGAGATGATCATGGTGATAGACTTAATACATATCTATTAGAGCAAAACTAGCATGGTTTCTTTGAGTTGATCAGGAAATCTTTAAAGCTTTTGATTAGGAACACAGCACGACGGACTTACGTGCCTTGATTTATGAAATTGGCTGGATTTATAAGCACGACGGACTTACATGCCATATTTTTGTCAATATAACCTTTTATGAATAGTCACTTAACCTAAAAAAAATATTTACTAATAATATGTACGCGTCGAGGCATATCTTTTCGATGTATGTCATTGCATATCTTTTGGATTTATTCCTATAGCATGTCATTGTGTATCTTTTTGCTCAAGATACTGCTTTGCACGTCACATTTGCACGCATTAGTGTCTTTTATTCTTCATGACATTGCATAGTATAGGATAACATAATATGTATAGGACTGTAAACAGTTAACTCGCAACCCCTTTGTGAAATGTTTCAATTTGAGCAGACCTAGACAGAGATGGGAAACCAATAATCATAGATCGTTATGTTCTATCACAGAGTAACCTTTTTAGTTTGGTTGAAATGCTGAGCCTACCGACATATCATCAGTTGTAGTTGTATTCTCCTTCAGATCCTATTCATGTGATAACATAAACAAGTTAGTTCCTATCATTTCTCAAAAGTTCAGATAGCACAAAGATACTACATTATTTCAACCATAACTCTTTTGTGAAGATTTTCTTTTACATAACAAGTTGGACTATGTACAATCCTATTTTTTTTTTCAAAGAATGATATCTCCCTAGACAATTTTATTTATAAGACATATTAAAGTGAACAAACAATTTGTAGTATAGCGAAAGCCTCAAGATACTTAAAAGTGAAATTTTCAAAGATGATAAAAGAAATGATTAGGAAGAACAGATAAGCATGTGGAGGGTCTGAAAATCTTTTTGAGTTTTGATAGAAGGAATAAAAGATAAAAGTAAGCAAAGCAGATAAAAGCAGATATGCATAGATATATACAGTATAAACAAGATAGAGAGAGAGGCATCAATTAAAGGATATCAAACCCAAAAGCTCGACCAAGGACAGAAACTTTGACTTATCAAAGGCCTTAGTGAAAATGTCCGCCTTTTGATCGTCACTAGAAACTGACATCACTTTAACATATCCCTTCTCAAACGCATCCTGAATAGCATGAATCCGCACTTCAATGTGTTTTGTCTTTGAATGTTGTACATGATTCTTTACAATACCGAAAGCAGCTTAATTGTCGCAGAAAATCGGAGTATGCATGAAGTTTATTCCATAATCCAATAACTGGTGTTGAATCCAGAGGATTTGGGAACAACTTGATGCAGCAATGTATTCAACTTCTACTGTAGAAATGGAAACATTGGTCTACTTCTTACACTGCCAGGAAACAAGTCGATTCCCCAAGTATTGACAGCCACCGGTAACAGACTTTCTGTCAAGCTTACAACCACTGTGATCGCTGTTAGAGTACGCACATAGCTCGAAATCAGCGTTCTTAGGATACCACAACCCTAGTTTCGGTTCTCCTTGCAAATACTGAAAAATTCTCTTGACAACAACCTCGTGTGATTCCTTGGGATTCGATTGATACCGAGCACAATAGCACACTGTGAACATTATATCAGGACGACTGGCAGTCAAATACATTAACAACCCAATCATAGACCAATAATAATGTTGATTGACCGCTTTGCCTTTGAGATCTATCATAGACCGATAATATTGTTAATTGACCGCTTTGCTTTGAGATGTACGGATAAGGGAGTTTGTGCTGCGAACTGTGTGTGAGAGGGTGAACAATCGGACATCTTGAATTTCTCTAAAATATCTTTGACATATTTGGCATGATGAATCAGAATACCGTCTTCAGACTGGACAACGTGGAGCCCGAGAAAGAAGGCCATTTTTTCCATAGAGCTCATCTTAAACTTTCTTTTCATCCCCTCCTCAAATTCTCTATAGGGAGTCTCATTAGTTGACCCAAAAACTATGTCGTCCACGTAAACCTGAACCATGAGCACATCATCTCTGACAGTCTTGCTGAAACGCGTCATGTCTATAGTGCCACGGACGAATCCGTTCCGAAGAAGGTGTAACATTTGAAAATTTTTTGTGCCAAAAATTATAAAAATAAAAGTTAAGGGACTAGAAGTGTAATTATATAAAAGATCAGGGACCAAAAAGTGAAAAACTTCAAAATCACAGCCCGTAACGGACCGTCACAGCCCGTAACAGTCTGTTACGGGTTAGCCACGCATGCAATGATGGCATGCCACGTGTCCGGTGACTAACGGGTTGATTCTGACAAGTGGAAACCCTATGACGGACCGTCACGACTTCGTAACGGCCCGTCACGCCGCAATTCAACCAGACGCTGACGCGTGTTAGCTGATTTCGCAACCCTAGTTTGGTGACAGACCATCACCATCGGTAATGGTCCGTTACGACCAAGCGGTGACGGACCATCACCATCCATAACGGTTCGTCACAGCCGCAATTTTTGTGTAAAATAGCAAGTACGAGTTTAAACTTTTCAAATCATTCACTGATTCCACTCCCCTAAATCCATTCCCGCTCATACGTTTAAGTTTTGGAAGTGGAGGTTCGTTTTAGAGAAAGCCAAGAAGCTAGGAAACGCTCATTTGGAGAATCCAAGCTAGACGATATAAGTAGAGACGCTTCCCACTAGAACACTCACTCTAGAAGCCTACTAAGCCAAGACTCTGTTAAGGTGAATACTTGTATTTTTATAAAATGATTTCAAAACTGAAAATGGTTTTGATTATACTCTGACTTGAATGAATTAAAATAACCATTGGTTGCATAAGGTGATTTAATATATAGCAGTCAGCCCATAGATTCAAGTATATATACACGTGTTACAGATGAGACGTTGTAACAGGGCTAGGGGTTGAGCCCTTGGTTGTTGTAAAGCCCATCGCTTAAAGCGTAAGGCAGATAGACATAAAAATATATCCAAGGTCCCTTGTGTGGTTGGTGGTTAGTCCGTTGACTGTGTAAATTGACGAGAAACTATGGGCAAATTGTTCTATTTATTCACGCTTGTCACATTATGATTCCAATTATACTTGTATTCAGTAGTTTATACTGATAAAATATTTTCAAACATTTTTATAGGTAACCAAGGATGAATTGATTTTAATATAGCCATGTGATGACAAAGAAAAGATGTCATGAAAAAGGGAACGTCCACCTTAGAAATCAGTTGAAAGAAATGGCTTATGAATACCTTGGTTTTGTAAATTAAAACGTTTGTATACAATATCAGGGTTTATCCCTGTTTATGAAATAAAACGGGAGATTCCCCGTCTTTTGAAAAGATCCCGAGTTATTGAAATATTCCGCTGTGTTGATAAATCTCTGATAAAATAAGAAACAGGTACTAATCGTTGGTCACACGCCTGGGGGGGTTAAATCCGCGGTGTGACAGGTTGGTATCAGAGCCATTTGTTTCAGCAAATTAGTTACAAGAAATTTGTATCTAAGTTGTAACTTGATTATGATATTATTTGTTTTAGAAAATTAAGATACTCAAGTAAGGTATCTAAGCTTAAACCAGTATAGACTGCTTGCTAAGAAAAGTAGGTAGATCTCCAAAATAGTTAAGTGATAACTATAAAGATGTCTGGAAATAGTTACTATGCTTATATCTTTGGACGATCTGAAGAAAAACGTTATCATCCTACTGGATCCATGGAAAATCCTGTAATCATTTATGATACCGGTGATTCCCTTTCTGATCCTATCATTGTCTCGGACAATGAATCTTATCATCAAAATCAATCTAGCTCATCCTGGATGGAAGATACTTCAGATGTTGAGAATTGGAGATCTGATACTCCACCTCCAGTAAAAAAGGTAGATATAAATGAAGCTAGACCAAGTCGATCTACAAAACCAAAGATGAATGTTAGAATGCCAATAGAGCATGTACACATATCTGCAAAGGAAATGGAAGAGGTATATCAAGGAATACCTGAGGAAGCAGAACTTGAAATATAAACTCAAGACCCATACCTCTATCCAGTTGGTGAAGAAAATCCTTATACTCTTCCAACAATGTTAGAGGAGTATATCAACGAACCAACCAATGGTTTTGATGATCCATACCATAATGTGTTTAAAGACATATTATTTGGTATTCGTGAACCCCCTCCTCCGTATAATTATTCTTCAGCTTATCTTGGAACACCTATAAAATTCCTTGATCGTGCCTTAAGAGAAACTGATGAAGTCAAGAAAGAATCAAGGCAGCGTAAGGAAAGGGTTCGTCAACTGGAGGAAGAAAAAGAAGAGAAAAATAAAAGAAAAGATAAAAAGAAAGAGTAAATTAACTAGACGTAAGGGTAACCATCCGACCTGTATGTAGTTATCTGGCAAACTGAATGTTCCGTCTAAGGAAAGAGTGGTGTATAAATCTCTCCCAGACCCATCATTCTTTCCTAGGAGTATTTAGTTGGAGGTACTACTCTAGGACGATAACCACCCTAGTCTACTAAATATAATAAATAGGACAATTTATTATTTTAGTATGTAAAATATAAAGGATAAATAAAAGTATTTTGTTTTATTCAGATGACTAGAAAAGGAAAAGGTCCATTATATGTTTAAAAATATCCTCCACCTGGATATGAATTCCAGCTTACAAATGAAATGGATTTAGAAACTGGAACAAGTTCAAGACACTCACGAAGTACATATCGGAGCTTAGGATAATTAACACCTTCGGAAAATCCTTATGTACCTTTCATCAGTTTTTATTCAGCTATATACAGCTGCAAGTCGGAATCCTGATTATGGAGAAAATCCTTAATATAATCCTTATTATTATCAGGGACTCTCTGAAATCCCTTATGAAAATAATCCTGTTCCTAAAGGAGAAGAAAGAGAAGATTCTAATAGGCCATATGAGTATTATGAGCCTGCGAATGTAAAAAATCCTCAAGAGAATGAGGAAAGTTCTAATAATGATCATATTAGAGCCTTACATGAACGAGTAGCAGAATTGGAAAGAGAAAATCATAGATTAGCATCTGTAGATGCCCAGAATAGAGCATTAAGGCAAATGCTAGAAAATGCCCGTAACCAGGGTTATATGTAAATTTCCTTTCCGGTCTTTGTAATATATTTTCCAAATATTAATAAAATTCCTCTTGTGAATAGAATGTCGAAACAAAGTCCTTCTCATAATACAAGGGGCAAGATCAAACAAATCCAAAATGAAACATCTTAACAATTGCAACAGAAAGCAGAGATAAAGAAAATGGTTGCAGGAGGAATAGAGGAAGTTCTTCCTAAAATTCTAAAAACTATAAAAGAAGATAAAGAGAAAAATAAACTTGCTAAATCTAAAACAACTAGGAAGAAAACCATAGTTCAAATGGAGACAGTTCATCAAGCAAAGATGAAGAAGTTAGCAAGAAAAGGAAGAAAAAGAAGGGATGTACGTTCCGTGCATTCCAAGGATGTAAACCTTTGGAATATGCCGGGAATGAGGGTGCAGTTGCAGCGCTAAGATGGTTAGAAAAGACCGAATCTATTATCTCTATCAGCAAATGTGCTGATGAAGATATGGTGCTTTATGCATCAAATCTTTTTAAAGATGAAGCATTGGAGTGGTGGAACTCTATCATTCAAGCCATGGGTAGACACAAAGCCTATGCCATGGAGTGGGAAGAATTTAAGGAAATGGTGATAAAAAGATTATGTCCCATCAATGAGAGAGAGAGAATTGAAACTAATTTTCTAAATCTTCGTATGGAGGGAACTAAACATCAGGAGTATGTCTCAAAGATGTTCAAATATGCTCGTTTAGTTCCACACCTCTCAACCCCCGAATCTAATCTAATCAAAAGATATATTTGGGGTCTTGCAGAAGAGATCAGGGATATGGTCAAGGCTACTATGCCTTAGACCGTTTCTTAAGCCGTACAGTTAGGAGGAATTCTAACTGACGGTATGTTAAGAAAACAAGAAGAAGGAAAGGCAATAGAATTGGCCAAAAGAGGTACGGATAGTCAAAAAAATAATTCTCCCTGGAAGAAGAAAAATCAGCCTGCCAAAGGAGGATTTAACCCTTCCATCCCTGAATGCAAAATCTGCAAGAAGAGGTATACCGGAGAATGCTTCTTCAAGAAATACTATTGCCATTTTGTAAGCAGAATGGGCATGTCTTTGAAAAGTGCCCAAAGAAGAAAAACATCTCCTGTTTCAATTGTGGAGAGACTAGCCATTTTAAATCAACCTGCCCAAAGCTTAATCAAGCAGGATCTAGTGGGGTGAAGGTCAAGGAAGGAAATAGAAAGAATGTACGAGCTTTCGTACTTAATACTCATGATGCTGCAGCTGTTTCAGATGCAGTCACTGGTACATTCCTTATTGATAATATTTATGCTAGAGTATTATTTGACTTTGATGCAAATTTGAGTTTTATAGATTATAAATTTTGTAATATATTAAACAAACCCTTAGTTCCACTAGATAGGATTTATGAAGTAGAAACGGCCGAAGGAAATATTGTCAAAATTTCTGAATTCCTAGATGATTGTGGTATCACAATATCAGGACACATCTTACCTGTATGATTAATGCCTATGACATTAGCAGGATTTGATGTTCTCTTAGGAATGGATTGGTTAGCCAATAATCAAGCTCACATCCTTTGTGATAAAAAGGCCATAGAAATCCAGATTCCTCCTGGAAAATCTTTAACAATTTATGGCGACAAACAAAACCGACCCCTGGGAATTATTTCGATGTTGAAAGCAACCAAATACCTTCAGAAAGGATGCATTGCGTACTTGATTCAGATTTCTACCAGTACAAAAGAAAAAAATATTGAAAATTTATAGGTAGTAGCTGATTATGCAGATGTATACCCAGATGAATTACCGGGTATACCACCTGAGAGAGAAGTAGAATTCAAATTCAATCTTGTACCAGGAACAACACCAATTTCCAAAGCTCCTTACCGATTAGCCCTAACTGAAAAGAAAGAATTAAAGAATCAATTAGATGAATTTCTTGAGAAAGGATTCATTCGCCCAAGTTCATCTCCTTGGGGTGCTCCAATTCTTTTTGTTACAGAGAAAGACGGTAAAATGCGAATGTGCATTGATTACCGGGAACTAAATAAAGTAATGATTAAGAATCGTTATCCCGTTCCTAGAATCGATGATCTATTTGATCAACTACAAGGCGCAAGCCATTTTTCTAAAATAGATCTTCGATCGGGGTATCATTAATTAAAAGTTCAAGAAGAAGATATTCCTAAAATAGCTTTTCGAACCAGATATGCACATTATGAATTCACGGTTATGCCATTTGGACTTACTAATGCTCCTGCCGTATTTATGGATATGATGAATCGTATTTGTAAACCCTATCTAGAAAAAAATGTAATTGTTTTCATTGACGATATACTTATTTATTCTAGAAATGTGAAAGATCATGAAAATCATCTTAGAATAGTGCTTGAACTTCTGAAAAAAGAGAAATTATATGCTAAATTCTCTAAGTGTGAATTTTGGCTTAGAGAAGTACAATTTCTGGGTCATATAGTGAATGCAGAAGGTATTCAAGTAGACCCATCCAAAATTGATGCTATATCCAAATGGGAAATCCCAAAATCTCCAACCGAAGTCCGTAACTTCTTGGATCTTGCAGGATACTATTGACGATTCACTCAGGATTTCTCAAAAATTGTAATTCCTTTAATTACCTTAACTCGCAAAAATGTAAAGTATGAATGGGGAACCAAGCAAGAAGAAGCCTTTCAAACTCTAAAAGAGAAACTGACTCATGCACCTGTCTGGCTTTGCCAGAAGGCATTGAAGACTTTGTAGTATATTGTGATGCTTCTCATAACGGTCTAGGTTGTGTGTTGATGCAAAAGAACAAAGTTATTGCCTATGAATCTCGTCAGTTAAAACACTCATGAAAAGAACTATACAACTCATGATCTAGAGTTAGGTGCCATAATTTTTGCCCTGAAGTTATGGAGACACTATCTCTATGGAGTTAAATTTATAGTTTACACTGACCATAAAAGTTTGAAATATATCTTTGGTTAGAAGGAACTAAACATGAGACAAAGAAGATGGTTTGAGATCTTGAGTGACTATGATTACGAAATCCGTTACCATTAAGGTAAGGCTAATATTGTTGCAGATGCCTTAAGTTGAAAAGAAAGAGAGAAACCTAAACACGTTCGTGCTCTCAGACTTGAACTTCGTGTAGATCTCTTGTCTCAAATAAAAGATGCTCAACATTCTATTCAAACAGAAGAATACTTAGAACAAGGAGGAATGGAGAGCATGATTAAGCAATTAGTTAAGGGAGACGATGAAATACTTCGTATGAATAAAAGAATCTGGGTTTCGATCACCGAAAATCTTCGAGAAAGAATACTCGAAGCGGCACATAAATCAAAATTTATGATGCACCCAAGAAGTGATAAAATGTATAAAAATCTGAAGGATAACTACTGGTAGATTGGTATGAAGAAAAATATTGCCATATATGTTGCAAAATGTCTTACTTGCGCACAAGTAAAGGCAGAACACAAGAAACCTTCTGGTTTATTGCAACAATTAGAAATACCAGTATAGAAGTAGGAGATGATTACAATGGATTTTATTACTAAACTTCCTCGAACCAGTCGGGGAAATGATACTATCTGGGTTATCATAGACAGATAGACTAAATATACTCATTTTCTTCCAATGAAGGAAACCTTCAGTATGGATATATTGGCTCATCTTTATGTAAATGAAATTGTATCTTTACATGGAGCGCCATTATCCATAGTTTCAGACAGAGATAGTCGTTTTATATCTCGATTCTGGCAAAGTTTCCAAAATGCCATGGGAACTCGTCTAAATTTGAGCACTACCTATCATCCACAGACAGGTGGACAAAGCAAAAGAACAATTAAGACTTTAGAAGATATGCTTCGAGCCTGTGTGATAGATTTAGGTGGTAGTTGGGAAGATCACCTATCCCTAATAGAATTTTCATACAACAATATTTATCATACAAGCATTCAGGCGGCACCTTTCGAAGCCTTATATGGAAGGAAATATTGAACTCCTGTGTGCTGGGCTGAAGTTAGAGAAAACCAAATGTCAGGACCTAAACTTGTTCAGGAAACAACTGGCAAATTAGCTCAAATACAAGAAAGATTAAAAGCAGCAAGAGATAGACAAAAGAGCTACGCAGATAAAAGAAGAAAACCACTAGAATTTAACATTGGAGACAAGGTGTTATTAAAAGTATCGCCTTGGAAAGGTGTTGTTCGATTCGGAAAGAAGGGTAAACTAAGTCCTCGATTTGTTGGACCCTTCAAAATTAATAAACGAATTGGACCAGTAGCTTATCAATTAGAATTACCAGAAGAGATGAGTGGAATACATGACGTATTCCATATATCTAATCTTCGTAAATGTCAAGCTGATGAATCTTTAAAAATGCCTCTACAAGATATAGAGGTAAATGAAAAACTAAAATTTGTAGAACAACCTCTACAAATAGAAGGTCGTCGACTAAAAAGTTGAAGAAGAAAAGAATAAAGCTTGTCAAAATGAAGTGGAATTCTAGATATGGTCTTGAATACACATGGGAACAAGAATCAGAAAAGAAGAAAAAGTATCCGCACCTGTTCCAGTAATCTGGAGGATGAGATCATTCAAAAGGTGGGGAGAATGTAAAATTTGAAATTATTTTGTGCCAAAAATTATAAAAATAAAAGTTAAAGGACTAGAAGTGTAATTATATAAGAGATCAAGGACCAAAAAGTAAAAAACTTCAAAATCAGGCGGTAACGGACCGTCACAGCCCGTAACGTTCCGTTACGGGTTGGCTACGCATGCAATGATGGCATGCCATGTGTCCAGTGACTCACTGGTGATTCTGACGCATGGAAACCCTATGACGGACCGTCACGGCTCCGTAACGGTTCGTCACGCCGCAATTCAACCAGACGCTGACGCGTGTCAGCTGACTTCGCAACCCTAGTTTAGTGACGGACCGTCACCAAAGGTAACAATCCATTGCGACCAAGCGGTGACGGACCGTCACCATCAATAACGGTTCGTCATAGCTGCAATTTTTGTGTATAAATAGCAAATACGGGTTTAAACTTTTCAAATCATTCCAACTCGTATTCCAGACCAAAATTTACTGATTCCACTCCCCTAAATCCATTCCCGCTTGTACATTTAAGTTTCGGAAGTGCCGGTTCGTTTTAGAGAAAGCCAAGAAGTTAGGAAACGCTCATTTGGAGAATCCAAGCTAGACGATATAAGTAGAGATGCTTCCCACTAGAACACTCACTCTTGAAGCCAACTAAGCCAAGACTCTGTCAAGGTGAATACTTGTATTTTTATAAAATGATTTCAAAACTGAAAATGGTTTTGATTATACTCTGACTTGAATGAATTAATACGACCATTGGTTGCATATGGTGATTTACTATATAGCAGTCAGCCCATAGGGTCATGTATGTATACACATGTTACAGATGAGACGCTGTAACAGGGCTAGGGGTTGAACCCTTGGTTGTTGTAAGGCCCATCGCTTAAAGCGTAAGGCAGATAGACATAAAAATATATCCAAGGTCCCTTGTGTGGTTGGTGGTTAGTCCGTTGACTGTGTAAATTGACGAGAAACTATGGGCAAATTGTTCTATTTATTCACGCTTATCATATTATGATTCCAATTATACTTGTATTCAGCAGTTTATACTGATAAAATATTTTCAAACATTTTTACAGGTAACCAAGGATGAATTGATTTTAATATAGCCATGTGATGACAAAGAAAAGATGTCATGAAAAAGGGAACGTCCACCTTAGAAATCAGTTGAAAGAAATGGCTCATGAAAACCTTGGTTTTGTAAATTAAAAAGTTTGTGTACAATATCAGGGTTTATCCCTGTTTATGAATTGAAATGAAACGGGAGATTCCCCGTCTTTTGAAAAGATCCTGAGTTATTGAAATATTCCGATGTGTTTATATATCTATGATAAAACAAGAAACTTGTACCAATCGTTGGTCGCACGTTGGGGGGGGGGGTTAAATCCGGGCTTTGGCAGAAGGTGTTTGGACACAGTTTCATACCATGCCCTAGGAGCTTGGTTGAGTCCATATAGAGTCTTATCCAACTTGTTTACTCGGTTTGGGAACTCCGGATCACCGAACCCTAGAGGTTAGCAAACATACACCTCCTCGTGCACTTTTCCATACAGAAATGCAATGCGCTTTTCATGACTATCTTGAAGACTTTAAAATTCTTGTACGACGCGTAGGCAAGAAAGATACAAATAGCCTCCAGTCTTGTAACCGGAGCGAACGTCAATCCCTTCTTCTTGGTGAAAGCTTTGTACAACCAGGCGTGCTTTGTTTCGAACCACAACCTCTCTATCATCCTTTTTGCTACGGAAAACCCATCTTATTCCTATAGGGTATTTATTGGTCGGAAGATCAATTAATTCCCACACTCTAAGTTTTCTGAATTGCTATCGTTCTTCTTGCAATGCATTGACCCAGCTCGGTTCCACTAGGGCCATAGAAATGTTTTTCAGCTCAACTTGAAACAGAAAGCATGAGTACAAACATTCGTTGATCACACCCGACCTACTTCGTGTTTGAACGCCTTCAGAGATCGAATCAATAACATTCTCTAGAAAACGACCGCTGAGAATCCTTGAGTGAGGGCCGGAATGAACTTCAGTATGCGCTGGTAGATTCGAAAAATGATGATCAGGAATAACTTCGGCGTCATGGGAGTCTGACATATCTTCGATATATGGAGTATGTGGATCAATAATAGGCATTTGATCAGTCGAAACAACAGTAGAGTTATCCACCGTTGCTTGATTGAACACTGCATCACCAGAACCATTATCATGAACAGAAGACAAATCACCATCCTGTGAAGTAGAAGGAGCATCCTGAGTAGGAGTAATCAGATCTTGCGCACGCGGATTAAGACGAATCGACAATGGCAATAACTCAACACATAAATCCTATGAAGCAGACGAAGTACTTGCAACTGGAGGGATGAACTCTGGAATGTTGAAAGAGTTGAAGACTATATCCACATCATAAAGCCAATTTGGACCCGTTCCTGTATTAGTTGCATTCCCCTCCTGCCATTCTACATAGAACGATTCGTGGACGTTCTTCGTGCAATTTTTATACACATGGTAAGCCTTCTGTGACATAGAGTAACCGATGAAGAAGCCTTCGTCAGATTTGGTAGCGAATTTGTTTAATCGATCCTGAGTGTTCGACAATATGCAGGAACATCCAAACGGTTTGAAGAAATCAATGGACGGCTTGCGCTTATGGAATAGTTCATACGATTTTTTCTGTTGAGCCTTGACTACTAACACCCGATTCAAAACGTAGCAGGCTATGTTGACAGCCTCTGCCCAGAAGATAATAGGCAATTTCGAATCAACCAACATGGTGCGAGCAACCGCAATAAGAGTTCGATTTTTACGTTCAGCAACCCTATTCAACTATGGTGTTCTAGCATGACTAAATTGATGAGAAATTCCCTTGTTAGCACAAAAGGAATCCATATCTGAGTTCTTGAATTCAATCCCATTGTCGCTTCTTAGAGTCTTAGCCTTGAGATTACAGATAGTTTCGACCTTCCAGATTAGGCTTTTCAACGATCCAACAGTTTCATCCTTCTTTTCGAGAAACATGACCCAAGAATATCTTGAGAAGTCATCTTTAACAACCAGACAATAAGATTTCTTAGCAATACTTTTAATACCTGATGGTGTCGTGTCATAAGTAGATTAATATATATATATATATATATATATATTTGATTTAGAAATGGTTTCATGAGATCAGGTTTTAAATTTATAAAATGACAAATACTAAAACTTAAAACACACACAATAGGCAAGTGTACCTATCGCAGCGTAATATAGTTTAGGTAAGAACCAAGTATCGAACCAGCGAACACGGTCGAATTCCAATACTCAACTTTTATTAACGTTTAACCGGTTTAATTAGTGAGTGAGTTTTGTTTGCTTGTGGAACAGGACAGTAAATAACAGAAAAGTAAATGGCGGTAAAGTAAATAGCTGAAAAGTAAAAACGTGCATGAAGTGTTTAACAGAAATGTAACGAACAGAATAGTAAATAACAGGAAAGTAAATATGTCGGAAATGATCAGGTTACGAATAGTATTGCTTTAGGTTTCGAATCCGCTTGGTACGTGATAATGTTAAGTTGACTAATCCAGTGATATGACTACTACAAATGTGTGACCCGGGTCACCGCTAGAGCCTCGTCCTCACGACATTTGATTTGCAAATTTAAAAGATTTAACAAGTGGTAGTGCCTCCCGTTAAGGACAACAATTACCCATAACCCTTCGAATGGTAATCTCCGGGTTGGTTTAAGACATCGAACGTAAAATGCTTTGTATTAGAGTTAAATAGGTGATTATATTTTGCTCACCAGGAGGCGGTGTAACAATGGGACCAAGTATAAAGGTGATTATATTGTCGCATAATAAGTTCGTATAAAGACGTACGACCTTACTAGTGTTGACCAAGCCTTGGCTTATCAATCTCTACTTGTATAAAGACGTACAAGTTTCAAAAGAAGTTTGATTAAAAAGGTTTTACGATCTTACGCTTTAAAACAACGAACACTCATAAATATAAAGACGGATTTAGACAATAATAAAAGCCCACCAAAATGGTGGTTTTAAGGATGAATAGTTACAGACATAAACACATCACTTGGATTAATACGTTAAACATTAACATGCACCAAACTTCATCTTCACCCTAGCAATACAAAGAGTCTAGCCACGAATGGCCATACTAACTAGCATAACTCTAAGTTTCGTAGGCTTCCCTATTGCGGGACAAGGAGGAAGAGTCCCTCTACTCACTACTCCTACACTATAACGACAAAATAAGCTTTCTCTAGTGTGTTCTTGGGGTGTGTAAGGGATGCCTCAATGACGAACTCAAGCTATCTATTTATAGGCCTCAAAATCACATCAGAAACAGGGTACACGGGACAGTGTACTGGCCCTTGGAGAACAAGTCTTGCATTGCACGACCGTGCAAAGGGATGCACCCGTGCATCCTTTTCCCTGCTTCCTGTTTTGTCTTTTAGCTGTTGTTTGACTTGTTGTTGACCTTGTTTGACTTCTTGGGGGTCAATGCTCGGGTTTGGTCCCCCAAAAGCTTGATTTCTTCATGTTTTAAGCTGGTTTTTGCTTTGTTTATCTTGGAGCACCGAATAACCTGCAATTGTGAAATATTAACGTTTTAAGTATCAATTGCAAGGTTATTAATCAATTAGTATCATAATATGGGAATTATTATGAATGCAAAACATGTATAATTTAGAAAATATCATAATACCCCACACTTAGACTTTGCTTGTCCTCAATACATGATCATACCCATAACTAAAAACTTTACAAGGGAAATGGAACTCCAAGTAGTTGGAAATTCCAAGATAACCCTTGAGTTGCTTATTCTATTTTTGTATTTTTCTATGATGGAATCAATGACAAGCCTACTAGAACTTCAAATATGCATAAACTTTCACTCCTCACAATGTTCACTCAACTCCAGGGTTATATATGTATGGATAATGTAAGTTAAGCGGAACACTCAAGTTCGAATCGAATTATGCAATGGTCATAAGCTTGTATGCAAATCAGGTCTCCACCAAGTAGAATACATGAATCAAGAGGACTTTTGAAAGGGTTGTAATGTGGCTAAAATAAAAATAAAGGGTGAAAATGAAAATCTTTTGGATTTTTAGGGATTTAAAAGTTTTGAAGGGCTGCAGCTATCGTGAAACACACAGCTACGGCTTCATGGCTTAAAATGAAAAATACTAGCAGGTCCCTTTACATTACTCATATCATTAGGGTATAACTAATCCGAGGGCTCGTTTATGGTCAGATTGCCAAGACCAAGATCTTTCATCAGTGCCAACTCTTTCCTTACTGCGTAGTATACATTACTGCCTCTTCGTATGCATCCTTCGGCCTGTAGCCTAATAACTCCTACTCTAATCAGATGCATTAACTCACTTTGGGAAAAGGTTTGGTTCTTGCTACATTTTCCATCGTGGCTCCAGTTGCCACACTTCACACATTTTTCGTATCTTTTGGCGGCACTTTTTGACAAGCCGCAGAATGGTGGCAGTTGTTCTTGCTTTCGCCACCGTTTTCTTACATCACTAGTTGCTTTGAAAACTTTCTCTTGGAGTTCGGATGGTAATTCAGGCTTTGCGAAATGAAGGCAGGAAAGCAAATTAGAATCAAAATAATGCATGTTCTGTTCTTTAAGGTCTTGCTGGTAAAAGACCAACTTCTTTCTTTTTCTTTTTTTTTATTTATTTGTTTTTTTATATTTTTTTTAGATTAAGACAATTTCTTCAACAATTTTTTTCCCTCAATTTTCTTGAAATAATATTTCCATGAATTCCTTGCAGATAGTTCGGCTGTTTCTTCCTAATACATCCAACTTCTTGTATATTCAAATTCCTTTGAGTAAAACAGATTATTTTCGAAGTTGCCTCAATTGTAATAAACTTGAAATAACGATATAGGATACTTTTTCCATTTTGAAGACAGTTAGCCAATAACCAGTGTGTTACGAAAAGCTGGTTGGGTGATAATTGTAGATAGTAGAAAAGAAAAGCCTAAGGCTCAAAAGGCTATCTAAGCATATTATATTTTTGGGATTTTTGGATTTAAGGATAAGGGTAATAAAGTCCTAGGTGCCTCAATCACTTTCATACTTCTACTAGTTCATGGTCTTGATATGTATAGGTCACACAAGTTCTAATTATGCATAAAATTCAATCGAAAAACACTCAGTAATACCAAACACAAAAGCATGCGAATAATTATATTGCGCCAAAAACATGATGCTGTGTAATAGGCTTGATTTTCCTCACATGAAAATGGATGGGATAGGGTTTAGCGAGTCATTATGCATAATATTCGTTTGTTTCTACTTGCCATGTATTCATTTTATTTAATTAGGTGCGAACTCAAAGAGGTTTAAAATTTTAGGGTTTAAAATTTTAAAATTTTTTCGGGTTTTACAAAAGGTTGGTTTTTGTAACGTTTTAGTCAAATGGGTAGAAATTTTACTGCTTTGAGATTACAAGTAGTTCTGAATCTCTTAATTCCCCACCCCACACTTAAAACTGTGCATTGCCCTCAAAGTACAAATGCATGTAATGAAATGCTATGCAGGAATTTAAATGCATGGAGTTTTAAGGGAAAAGAAACTGGTACTCCCCAGGGTCAATTCGGTGTATAACCTAAGGCCAAAACTTATTGCTGCTGTCAGGTTGTACCTATCAGCTGCTTGTCAACACGTTGCTTCAAAGACTTCATCGGATTTCAAAGAAATTTGATGTGGTGATTGATTCCTTAGGTTGTAGAGATGGAATATGATTCCTCAAAGAAGTGGTGGAGCTATCTGGTGATGTTATTCTACCTGACACACAAAGGAAAACATAAAAGCAGACAAGGAAAATAGAAGGTAGTAGTTAAGCTACTAAGGTCCTAGTATCGAGAAGGCATACCTGGGGGCTGAAGTAAAAGAAACATTAAATTTGGAAAAACCAAACCTGAGATCCATGCTTTTTTCCGTATGCACCAACTTCTCAAATTATTCATGATCATCGGGTTGCCTCCCGGAAGCGCCACGTTTATTTAAGGGTCGTTGGCCAGACCCGTACGTGTTTCATCAGTCTTTCTTTGGGTGGGAGCCATCGACCTCCACCATATCTCCTGTTCCTTCATTCAAGTCCTTTAGTTTTGGTAGCTTGTCAAAGTACTCATCGATCCAGTCAGTGTTCTCAAAGTCCTTCCTAAGATTCAGTTTCTTTCCTTTGTTGAATTCCATAGTTTTCTTCAGTTGGTAGTCCAGATTAGTATCGATGAATTATTTCAAATGGATCATTAGACAGGCATTCGTTTCCCCCTATGTTGTAGGTCACTGATTGTTTTCAGATACGAAGTGTCAAGATTCCTTCATTCATATCAATAACGGCTCGAGTAGTGGCTAAAAATGGACGAGCTAAAATTAGAGGCACAGAATAGTCGGGTCCCATTTCTAACATCATGAAGTCGGCAGGGAAGACAAACTTGCCGACCTTTACTAGTAAGTTTTCAATGACTCCTATAGGTGATTTGAATGATCCATTTGCGAGCTCGATAGTTGCATTGACAGGTCGTGGATTCCCAATATTTAACCTTTTAAACATGATATAAGGCATTACATTCACACTTGCTCCCAGGTCAGCGAGCGCAAAGGTTATCGACAATGGTCTGATAGAACAAGGTAGAGAGAACTTTCCAGGATCTGAAAGTTTCTTTGGAAGACATCTTTCAATGAGAGCGACACAATGATTAGTGTAACATCCCAAAAATAGTAACTAAGTAAATAATAATACGATGGAGATTTAAACGTTATAAAACGAAATAAGAACAGATGGGCTTGGGCTCGGCTCCAACGGGCCGAAGGAAGCCCAGGTATAAAAGGGGCAAGGCAGCCCACTAGCTCATTTCACCTTCATTTTCACCATCTTAGAGAGAGAAATGGAGCTCGGGTCTAGAGAGAGAAAGTCGACGGATCGTCACGAGATTAGAGGAGCACGTTACAACTGAGCTCGTGAGCAAAACCTCCGAATCAGAACTTCAATCCAGGTAATGATTCAACCATAATCTGAGTTTTTGTTCATGTTGGGGTTTCTCGAGTTTTAGCTAAATAGATGATGTTTTTACGGATGAAACTTGATAATAAGCTTAGAAATAGCATCTACAATGAAAACTGCACGTTTTGATCAAAGAAAATTGTAAGATTGGCATGATCGGGTTTGCATGCAAGAACTTCGGATTTTTGGTCCAAGAACCAGGTACTGCGTACTTACCAAGTGCGCAGGAAGGAATTCCTGCGTACTTACCAAGTACACAGGAGGAAGTCCCATCGTAGTTACCAAGTACGCAGGAGGAAGACTCCTGCGCACTTGCCAAGTGCGCATGAGTTGGTCCCTGCGCACTTACTAAGTGCGCAGGCAGCAGACAGCAGGCAGCAGGTTGGTTAAGTAAAGTCAGTAAGTTTAGAATGATTAAACCATTAGAGTCGGGGTAGGGTCTAATGTGTATTTAACTACCTAATCCAGATCGGAAGTGACGCTGTTGGACCTTTGTTTAGGACAACCTAGAGTAGCTCATCAGGTGAGTTCTATGTGCCCCTTTCTATGTTATGTGTAAATGTTTTCAAATGTTTTGGGGCTGAAATGTATACACTAAATGAATAAATTATATGAATGCTAATGTGATCATACGTGATATACTAATATATATTTTATATATATATATACAAAAATGAATTATGCACAAAGAATGAATCGTATGATTATATAGAATGAATGAAAGAATAACACAATGTGTAAGAATGAAATCTTGCTTTATATCCATGTATATATTGCTTGAAAAGTATAAGAAAAAGTTATGGACGCTTCGATGATGACGGACTACTTCGGTAGGACGGTTGTAAGATAATGACGGACTACTTCGGTAGGACGGTTGTAAGTCATGACGGACGGACACAAGTTGACGGACGGTTGTAAGAATAAAATTACGGATGGATACTAGTTGCCGGACGGTTGTAAGAATGGTGGCCCATGACGATGGACCGTTGCGTTTATCTTTGTGACATTCGCAAACAAATGACGGGTTGATCACCCTTAAGTGTATTACTCAAGAATGTAAAGAAAAGAAAAGAAAAGGTGAATGCATATGTATATGTAATCACAAAATAAAGAAGAAAGAGAAGCAAAAGTTATGAAAATAAATGAGTCCAATGATGTGAATATATATATATCTATATGTATTTGCGAAGAATGATAAATGAGAAGCAATTCAAGTCAATGTGTACTTATATAAACGTATATATATATAATTATGCATACTTATTAAGAAAAGAATGTTTATACCTAATTTCATTTAACTAGAACTCACCAGCATTAGCTGACTTTTAATATACATTTCAGGTACAGAAAGGAAGGGTCGTGCGAAGGCGTGAAGGTTACCCGGCACGAGACTGACATCCCATTTTTATTTATGTTAAGAAAATGTTATGTTTAATGTTAAGACTTCCGCTGCTATGCTATGTTATGTTATTGAATGATGTATGCTTCCGCTGTGTTTGAATGTTTTTAATTAAAAGTTCAGTGATTAATGACTATGTTTATGAGTAAATCCAACAAGTGAGGTTACCCGGGAAAGGGGCCTTACAAGTTGGTATCAGAGCAATAGTTTGAGAGATTCAGACATCCCTAAATGTCTGGAGTCAAACTGATTATGGGACCAATGCACGGATGTCAGTCATGGGTAACCAACGCCAACGCCAGCACGATAAGTAAGTATTGAAGTTAATGCACTTGGATAAGAATAGATACCTTAACTTAGAACAAATAGATGTCAATGTCACAACCGACTTGAAGAGTTTTGAACCCGAAAAGCAATGTAAATTAGTAATCACAAACCGGTCACTGTAATTAATAATTTACCTTGCTCGTACTGTTCCAAACTATGATCTGAAGAAATGACATTGATGTATTCCCTTTATAACTATCAGGAAATTAAGAATTTATGGCTGGTGGAGGAAGAACAGGACGCCGAGGCGGTCGCACTGGCCGAGTAGGTAGACCTCCATTGAGGCAAAGACATGAAGAGGAAGAGAGTGTGCACGCAGAACACACTGAGAGTGTGCACGAAACAGAAGTGACCCCAATTAGGGACGACAGTCTAGGGCCTATACAGTTGGAACCTGAAGTCAGGGATGCTATTGCCCGTGAAGTTGTGCTCACTTTGAAGAAGGTATTGCCTGATCTACTATCCGAGGCAATAAAGAAAAGTAAAGAGGAGGATGAAGGAGACAAGGAAGAGAAAGTATATGATAGTGATGGGGATGAAATAAAGATAGGATCGAGCAACCGTGGGTGTACTTACAAAGGCTTTAAGGACGGAGACCCACCCAAGTTTAATGGTAGCAATGATTCGGTGGCTACGCTCGAATGGATTGAGAGGATGAGCGTTGTAATCAACATCAGCGAGTGTCGACCGGACCAGGCTGTTAAGTATGTTGCTCATTCTTTCACCAATGAGGCACTAGGTTGGTGGAGGAACATTAAGAGGACAAAGTCCCCAAGCGCTCTTGCAAAAATGACATGGGAAGAACTGAAGAAGCTAATAATTCAGAAGTTCTGTCCCCAGAATGAAATTGATAGAGTAGAAAATGAATTCCTCAACTTTAAAGCTGGCAACAAGACGCACTGCCAGTATACTTCTAGGTTCAATGAACTAGCTCAACTGGTACCCCACCTGGTGGAGACAAAAGAGCGAATGATCAAGTATTATGTGAAGGGGCTACCTCAAAGGGTCCGTGTCCATGTGAAATCCAACCTACCCTCGACCTTCGAGTCGGTAGTGAATCTGAGTGGAATCTTCTACGACGACTACGCCAATGAGGACCCGGCACCTGAGACACAAAAGAGAAAGTGGGAGAACCCGCCTAGGGGCACTGCGAAAGGGAATGTAAACACTGGAGTTCAGAAGTCAAGAACAGATGATTATGAAACCTGCAAGAAGTGTGGAAAGCAACATCTTGGCGAGTGCCGAATCGGCACCACCATCTGCTATAGATGTGGGAAGGCGGGGTACTATGCTCGTGACTGCTTAAGAGACACTAAATGCCAAGGATGTGGACTGTTTGGTCACCTGACTAGGGATTGCAGGAAAACCAGACAATCCGGTTCGGGAAAGGAAAAGGAAGCTGAAAAGGAACAGCCAAGGGCTAGGACTCGAGCCTATGCACTGACTGAGGAAGAAGCAAGAGGAAACCCTGATGTTGTGTCAGGGACGTTTCTAGTAAATGATGAAAATGCTGCCATTTTATTTGACTCTGGTGCTAGTAAAAGTTTTATATCAAATGCATTTAGTCGTAAATTGGATTGTACAGTCAACACCATAGTAAAGGCCTTTAGCGTACAAACTGCCGTTGGTAAAAATTCGGCAGTATTCCAAGTAACAGAGGATTGTATCATAGAAATAGAGGGTCATAAGTTTCCTTCTAGATTATTCCTTCTCACCTTAGGAGGATTCGATATAGTATTGGGTATGGATTGGTTAGCTGCCAACGAAGCTCAAATCATATGTAAACGTAAGAGGATGCACCTCAAAGCTCCTAGCGGATGTCCAATTACGGTTTATGGGGAATGGAATTGCATGATGCCGAACGTCATCTCGATGATGAAGGCCGAAAGTTACATGAGGCGCGGTTGCGAAGCTTATCTGGCGTATGTTATTGATGATAGAATGAAAACGAAAGAACTCAAGGATGTACCCGTGGTGTGCAGCTTTCCGGAAGTATTCCCTGAGGATCTATCTGGGTTGCCACCCGATCGGGAAATAGAATTTCAGATTGACTTACTGCCAGGAGCTGAGCCCGTTGCCAAAGCCCCCTACCGATTGGCTCCGTCAGAAATGAAAGAATTGATGTCTCAACTAGAGGAACTAACAGAAAAAGGATTTATTAGACCGAGCATCTCACCATGGGGCGCTCCGGTACTATTTGTAAAGAAGAAGGACGGCAGCATGCGCATGTGCATTGACTACCGTGAACTGAACAAGAGGACAGTAAAGAACAAATACCCGCTGGCTAGAATAGATGACCTTTTTGATCAACTGCAAGGTGCGAGTTGGTTCTCAAAGATCGATCTTAGGTCGGGTTACCATCAGTTGAAAGTAAGAGAGGAAGACGTACCAAAGACCGCGTTTCGCACGCGTTATGGGCATTATGAGTTTCTCGTGATGTCCTTCGGATTGACTAACGCACCAACAGCGTTCATGGATTTGATGAATAGAGTGTGTCGACCAATGTTGGATCGATCAGTGATAGTTTTTATAGACGACATACTGGTATATTCGAAAAGCGAGGGTGATCACCACTGTCACCTAAGAGAAGTTCTAGAAGTGCTAAAGCAGGAAAGGTTGTACGCAAAATTCTCCAAATACGCGTTCTGGCTTAGGGAAGTGCAATTCCTAGGTCATGTAATAAACCCAAAAGGCATTATGGTGGATCCTGCAAAGATCGAGACAGTAAAGGAATGGAACGTCCCAAAGACACCAACAGAGATACGAAGTTTTCTGGGATTGGCAGGCTACTATCGAAGGTTCATTCAAGATTTCTCAAGGATAGCCTCGCCATTAACTAAACTGACACGGAAGGAAGTGAAATATGAATGGGGTCAAACCCAAAACAACGCGTTTGAGGAACTTAAGGCACGATTAACCCAAGCTCCAGTCTTAACTCTACCTGAGGGAAATGAAGACTTGGTAGTTTACTCTGACGCTTCGGGGCAGGGTTTGGGTTGTGTACTTATGCAACGAGGAAAGGTAATTTCTTATGCCTCATGACAACTAAAGATTCACAAGGTTAACTACCCAACACACAATCTAGAGTTAGCAGCAGTGGTTTTCACCTTGAAAATATGGAGGCACTACTTGTATGGAGTTAAATGCACCATCTACTCCGATCACAAAAGCTTGAAATATTTTTTTGAACAAAAGGAACTAAACATGAGGCAGAGAAGGTGGTTAGAGCTACTGAAAGACTATGACTGTGAAATATTGTACCATCCAGGCAAGGCAAACGTAGTGGCTGACGCTTTAAGTAGAAAGGAAGAATCGACACCTATCCGGATCAAAGCGTGTCAGCTGATTATAACACCAGATTTGATGGGAGAAATAGCAAATGCACAAGATGAAGCACTGTTAGAAAGAAATGTGAAACGGGAAAGAATAGTAAGACAACAAGGGAACTTGGATGCAAATGCATACGGTGTACGAACTAGGTTTGGCTGAATGTGGATACCTAAGATTGGCGAGCTTAGAGCCAAAATACTTGATGAGGCCCATAAGTCTCGCTATTCTATCCACCCCGGGACAAACAAAATGTATCAAGACTTGAAGAAAGAATACTGCTGGCCTGGCATGAAGAATGATGTGACAGAATACGTGAGCAAGTGCCTAACGTGTTCTCTAGTTAAGGCCGAGCACCAGAAACCATGCGGTGAAATGCAACCTCTACCAATACCGGAATGGAAGTGGGAAGAGATCACAATGGACTTCATTACCAAGCTACCGTGAACAGCTAAAGGCAATGATACCATTTGGGTGATCGTCGACCGTTTGACGAAAAGTGCTCACTTCTTGCCAATACGTGAGACTTCTTCGTCAGAAAGACTAGCAGAAGTATTTATCAAGGAAATTGTGAGCAGACATGGTATGCCGCTGTCAATCGTGTCCGACAGGGATACTAGATTCACATCAAGGTTTTGGAAGAAATTCAATGAAGCAATGGGCACTAGACTGAACATCAGCACCGCTTACCACCCCCAAACCGATGGACAATCGGAAAGGACCATACAGACCTTGGAGGACATGCTCCGGGCCTGTATCATTGACTTCGGTGGGAGTTGGGACAGCCATCTACCATTGGCAGAATTTTCATATAACAACAGCTATCACACGACTATTGGCATGCCGCCGTTTGAAATGTTGTATGGGAGGAAATGTAGGACCCCGGTTTGTTGGGGGGAAATTGGACAGAAGGATTTTGCAAGTCTCGAAGTGGTCAAAGCTACTTCCGAGAAATTTGATCAAATCAAGGCTCGAATGAAAGCCGCAAAGGAAAGACAGAAATCATACGCGGATAAGAGAAGGAGGGATTTAGAGTTTCAAGTAGGGTACATGGTACTGTTGAAAGTATCACCGTGGAAAGGAATCATTCGGTTTAGAAAGCGTGGCAAACTAAGTCCAATGTTTTTCGGACCTTTCAAGATTTTAGCGAGAGTGGGTCAAGTTGCTTACAGACTCGACCTCCCCGTAGAGCTTAGTGGAATTCACCCTACATTCCACGTGTCGTACTTACGCAAGTGCCTAGCTGACGACACGGCTCACATACCTTACGACGAGATCGAGGTGGATAACAATTTGAATTATGTAGAGGAACCAATAGCAATTCTTGATCGAGCTGAGAAACGACTACGCAATAAGTCGATACCGTTAGTCAAGATACAATGGAAGCACAGAAAAGGGTCAGCAGCTACGTGGGAAAAAGAAGACGAGATGAGGGGACTATACCCTCAATTGTTTAACGTATGAACAGTTTCGAGGACGAAACCTCTTTAAGGAGGGTAGACTTGTAACATCCCGAAAATAGTAACTAAGTAAATAATAATACGATGGAGATTTAAACGTTATAAAACGAAATAAGAATGGATGGGCTTGGGCTCGGCTCCAATGGGCAGAAGGAAGCCCAGGTATAAAAGGGGCAAGGCAGCCCACTAGCTCATTTCACCTTCATTTTCACCATCTTAGAGAGAGAAAGGGAGCTCGGGTCTAGAGAGAGAAAGTCGACGGATCGTCACGAGATCAGAGGAGCACGTTACAACTGAGCTCGTGAGAAAAACCTCTGAATCAGAACTTCAATCCAGGTAATGATTCAACCATAATCTGAGTTTTTGTTCATGTTGGGGTTTCTCGAGTTTTAGCTAAATAGATGATGTTTTTACGGATGAAACTTGATAATAAGCTTAGAAATAGCATCTAGAATGAAAACCGCACGTTTTGATCAAAGAAAATTGTAAGATTGGCATGATCGGGTTTGCATGCAAGAACTTCGGATTTTTGGTCCAAGAACCAGGTACTGCGTACTTACCAAGTGCGCAGGAAGGAATTCCTGCGTACTTACCAAGTACGCAGGAGGAAGTCCCTGCGTACTTAGTACGCAGGAGGAAGACTCCTGCGCACTTGCCAAGTGCGCATGAGCAAGTCCCTGCGCACTTACTAAGTGCGCAAGCAGCAGACAGCAGGCAGCAGGTTGGTTAAGTAAAGTCAGTAAGTTTAGAATGATTAAACCATTAGAGTCGGGGTTGGGTCTAATTTGTATTTAACTACCTAATCCAGATCGGAAGTGACGCTGTTGGACCATTGTTTAGGACAACCTAGAGTAGCTCATCAGGTGAGTTCTATGTGCCCCCTTCTATGTTATGTGTAAATGTTTTCAAATGTTTTGGGGCTGAAATGTATACACTAAATGAATAAATGATATGAATGTTAATGTGATCATACGTGATATACTAATATATATTTTATATATATATACAAAAATGAATTATGCACAAAGAATGAATCGTATGATTATATAGAATGAATGAAAGAATAACACAATGTGTAAGAATGAAATCTTGCTTTATATCCATGTATATATTGCTTGACAAGTATAAGAAAAAGTTATGGACGCTTCGATGATGACGGACTACTTCGGTAGGACGGTTGTAAGATAATGACGGACTACTTCGGTAGGACGGTTGTAAGATAATGACGGACTACTTCGGTAGGACGGTTGTAAGATAATGACGGACTACTTCGGTAGGACGGTTGTAAGTCTTGATGGACGGACACAAGTTGCCGGACGGTTGTAAGAATAAAATTACGGACGGATACTAGTTGCCGGACGGTTGAAAGAATGGTGGCCCATGACGATGGACCGTGGCATTTATCTTTGTGACATTCGCAAACAAATGACGGGTTGATCACCCTTAAGTGTATTACTCAAGAATGTAAAGAAAAAAAAAAGAAAAGGTGAATGCATATGTATATGTAATCACAAAATAAAGAAGAAAGAGAAGAAAAAGTTATGAAAATAAATGAGACCAATGATGTGAATATATATATCTATATGTATTTGCGAAGAATGATAAATGAGAAGCAATTCAAGTCAATGTGTACTTATATAAACGTATATATATAATTATGCATACTTATCAAGAAAAGAATGTTTATACCTAATTGCATTAAACTAGAACTCACCAGCGTTAGCTGACTTTTAATATACATTTCAGGTACAGAAAGGAAGGGTCGTGCGAAGGCGTGAAGGTTACCCGGCACGAGACTGACATCCCACTTTTATTTATGTTAAGAAAATGTTATGTTTAATGTTAAGACTTCCGCTGCTATGCTATGTTATGTTATTGAATGATGTATGATTCCACTGTGTTTGAATGTTTTTAATTAAAAGTTCAGTGATTAATGACTATGTTTATGAGTAAATCCAACAAGTGAGGTTACCCGGAAAAGGGGCCTTACAATTAGTCCTTTTTACTGCTTCCTCCATGTTTCTTTTGTTTGTAAGGAAATCTTTCAAGAAACATTCATACTTAGGCATTTGTTGTATGATATCTAGGAAACAAAGATTGACATGGATCTGGCTTAATAGTTCGATAAATTTGTCATATTATTCATCAGTCTTCAGCTTTACTAACCTTCCTGGATAGGGTATGTGAGAATGGAACATTCTCTTTGTCAGAACTTTTGGAGGAGTATCCACTTGAGCAGGAGGTGGAGTTATTTTTGATTGTGGTTCTTGGGTAGTTGTTTCTACGATATGTGGACGAAGCGGTATTCCAGTGAATATTTCTCTCCTTGTTGATTGAACTTCTTCTTCTGGCATTGGTGGCTCTGGATAAACCTTGCTACTTCTCAGAGTGATAGCACTTATATTTGCTTTTGGATTGGTTTTGGTATTACTTGGGAGACATCCTGGTTGTCTTTTGGATAGAAGTTTTGCAGTTTGTCCTAATTGCTTCTCAATAGACTGAAGAGTTGCTTTTTGTGTTCTAAATTCAGCTTTGTGAAGACTAAACTTTTCCTCATATTTTTTGTGATGGGAATCTGCTAGAAGGGCTTGACTTTTAGTTGTAGAGATTAAATTGGTTATCGCGTCCTCTAAGCTTAACCCGTTGCTTGGTTTGCTAGTTCCTTGAAATTGTTGACGATGCTGATAGTTTTGAGGTGGTCTTTGTTGAAACTGTTGTGGTTGTTGTTCGAAACCAGATTTTCCCTGATTGTTGTTATCCTTCCAGCTGAAATTTGGATGGTTCCTCCATCCAGGATTGTAGGTGTTACTATAGGGGTTGTTTTGTAGGCGATTTGTTCCGATAAAGTCAACCTGCTCGGTATTAGTGGTGATACTCTTCACTTCTTCAGTAGCCTCAGCGGCAGTCTTGCCCTTACTAAGTTGATTGAGTCGAGTGGTGAGGGCGTCTACTTGAGCAGAAAGTGATGTGACAGTATCGAAAGAATGAAATCCTTGCCTGGCTCCCCTGGTGTTTCTTGGACTATACCATTGATAGCTGTTCATAGATATTTCCTCAATTAGGTTGTAAGCTCCTTGTGGCCTCTTGTTTCCAAATATACCACCCACAGTAGCGTCTAGTGTCTGACGAGCTTGATTATGCAACCCATTGTAGAATGATGATACTTGTAACCAAACTTCTAGCCCATGGTGAGTACATTTCCTTAACATGTCTTTAAAGCTTTCCCATGCCTCATATAGTGATTCACCATCATCCTAAGTGAAAGTGGTGATATCATTTCTTAGTTTAGCAGTTTTAGTTGGCAGGAAGTATTTCGACAGGAATTTCTGAGCTAGATCATCCCATGTAGTGATTGACCCAGTAGGAAGAGAGTTTAGCCATGCCTTAGTTCGTTCCCTTAAGGAAAAGGGAAACATTCAGAGGCGAATTGCGTCATTCGACACTCCGTTCAGTTTGAAAGTGTCACAAATTTCAAGGAAATTTGCAATGTGGGCATGTGGATCTTCATCGGGTAATCCATGGAAAGTGCATGATGACTGGATCATGTGGATCACATGAGATTTGATCTCAAATTTGTTATCGTCAACCGCTTGTGATACTAGACCCCAAAGCCTCTAGTGACGGTCTTGCGAAATCGGAAATAGTGCGGTTTTCAATGGCCATTCTTCTAGTACGCTTTTCTCGTATTCGGCGGTGAAAGAATATTTCGGGCTCTTCTAAAGGTTGATATAAACCAGTAGTGGAGCTATGGATCATACACTACCTGCAACAAATGTAACAGAAAAACAGATGGAAATTGATAGGTTAATCCGTTAACTTGAATTTTTCTTGAAATCACCGTGTCCCCGGCAACGGCGCCAAAAACTTGATGGGGTCGTGTGATAAGTAAATTAATATATATATATATATATATTTTTATATATTAATTTACTTATCAAACGACACCATTGATTTAGAAATGATTTCACGAGATCAGGTTTTAAATTTATAAAATGATAAATACTCAAACTTAAAACACACACAATAGGCAAGTGTACCTATCGCAGCGTAATATAGTTTAGGTAAGAACCAAGTATCGAACCACCGGACATGGTCGAATTCCAATACTCAACTTTTGTTAACGTTTAGCAAGTTTAATTAGTGAGTGATTTTTGTGTGCTTGTGGAACATGAAAATAAATAACAGAAGAGTAAATGGCGGTAAAGTAAATAGCAGAAAAGTAAAAACGTGCGTGAAATGTGTAACAGAAATGTAACGAACAGAATAGTAAATAACAGGAAAGTAAATATGTCGGAAATGATCAGGTTACGAATAGTATTGCTGTGGGTTTTGAATCCGCTTGGTACATGATAATGTTAAGTTGACTAATCCAGTGATATGACTACAACAAATGTGTGACCCGGGTCACCGCTAGAGCGTCGTCCTCAGGACATTTGATTTGCAAATTTAAAAGCTTTAACAAGTGGTAGTGCCTCCCGTTAAGGACAACAATTACCCTCAACCCTTCGAATGGTCATCTCCGGGTTGGTTTAAGACATCGAACGTAAAATGCTTTGTATTAGAGTTAAATAAGTGATTATATTTTGCTTATCGGGAGGCGGTGTAACAATGGGAACAAGTATAAAGACGTACCGTTCCCAACATGAGTTCACCAATTCTTGGTCGCATAATAAGTTCGTATAAAGACATACAACCTTACTAGTGTTGACCAATCCTTGGCTTATCAATCTCTGCTTCTATAAAGACATACAAGTTTCAAAAGAAGTTTGATTAAAATGGTTTTATGATCTTATGCTTTAAAAACAAAAAAACTCACAAATATAAAGACGGATTTAGACAATAATAAAAGACCACCAAAATGGTGGTTTTAAGGACGAATAGTTAAAGACATAAACCCATCACTTGGAGTAATACGTTAAACATTAACATGCACTAAACTTCATCTTCACCCTAGCAATACAAAGAGTCTAGCCACGAATGGCCATACTAACTAGCATAACGCTGAGTTTCATAGGCTCCCCTATTGCAAAACAAGGAGGAAGAGCCTCTCTACTCACTACTCCTACACTTTAACTATGAAATAAGATTTCTCTGGTGTGTTCTTGGGGTGTGTAAGGGATGCCTCAATGAAGAACTCAAGCCATCTATTTATAGGCCTCAAAATAAGCATTGCACGGGCATGCAAACACCTCGGGAATCAAACAGGGTACACGGGACAGTGTACTGGCCTCTTAGAGAACAAGTCTTGCATTGCACGACCGTGTAAAGGGATGCACAGCCGTGCATCCCTCTCCCTGCTTCCTGTTTTGTCTTTTAGCTGTTGTTTGACTTGTTGTTGACCTGGTTTGACTTCTTGGGGGTCAATGCTCGGGTTTGGTCCTCCAAAAGTTTGATTTCTTCATGTTTTAAGCTGGTTTTTGCTTTGTTTATCTTGGAGGACCGAATAACCTGCAATTGTGAAATATTAACATTTTAAGTATCAATTGCAAGGTTATTAATAAATTAGTACCATAATATGGGGATTATTATGCATTCAAAACATGTATAATTTAGGACATATCAATACTAATGGGACCGAAAAGATCCATAAGCAACAACTGCAATGGAGCATTAATTGAATTTTCAAACTTTGGCTTAAGCGTTTTCCGGTGTTGTTTACCTTTGGCGCATGCAATGCAATTTTCAGCAAACACAAACTCCTTAGTGGGAAAGCCATGAACAAGGTTTTGTTTCACAAGTTTGTTCATATTTTTAAAATTAATATGCCCCAAACGCCTATGCCAAAGTAATGATTCTGAGTCAGAAGCCTGAGAGACTAGACAAGTAAAGGGAATAGAAGGAACATTGATATATCATCATTTATAAATGTTTTGAATGCACAATAATGTAAGGCCCCAACCCGGGAGGCCTCACTTGTTGGATTTACTCATTCACAATCAGTTATTAAACTTGAATATTAAATAACGCAGCGGAAAATTTCATTAAAATATACTCATAACATCGTCTAACATGCGGAAGCGTAACATAGTCTAATACATAAACATAACATAAACTAATAATAATGGGATGCCAGTCTTCATGATCAGCCGGGTAACTCTTCTCGCTTGCCAAGCATCACCGTCCATCATCCATACCTGCCTTAACCTGAATGTGCATACTAAAAAGTCAGCTATGCTGGTGAGTTCTAGTTTTCGTTTGATTTAAGAAATGGTTCATCATTAGATCGTTCATTAGGGTTTAACATCATGTATAAGAAAAACAGGGCCTTTCGTTCATCATTAAAAACCTTCAAACATTTATCCTCATCATAAACACATTGAACAGATCATTTGTTTAAAACATTTAACATTCTTTTAAGTCATACATTACTATCTAAATCTATGTTACCATTCGTACCGTCATTTAGTATGGTATTGCCCCTAAGGCTTAACTGCACGAAGACCGACAATACCATACATTCCGTCAATTCCCTTTTGTATTGCCCCCAAGGCTTAACTACACGAGGACTGACAATACCCATTCAGTTGCCCCTATGGCTCTCATGTCCATAAACCGACAACTTCCATCGACAGCTATGGCTCACGTCCATAACACCGTCGGATCATAATTTAACCTTACATAAGGTCACGTTAACCCCTGAGTAACCGTCGTTACTCCCTACCAGTTGTACAACATCATAACCATTGGCAGGCCACCAAGACACTGCCCCTGTTGTTCTTATGGAAACTATGGCTCGCTGTCCATAATCTACCACAAGGCTGGGAATTACATTCCCAGACTTCATTCGTCAATTCCATTCATTCGACATATTAGATTTGTAATGACTTCTTTAAAACCTTTCCCCTTTTTCTTTGCTTTTCATAAAACCTTTCATTCATTTTTGAAACCCTTTACCTTTAGTTTAAACCATTTCTTTATAAACATTTCATTCGTAAATATTCCATTCATAAAACTTTCTTTTCATAAACTATTCATTCCAAATCATTTCATTTCGTAAACATAGTTTCATAAGCATCATTTTATAAACATAGTTTCACAAGCACCATTTTATAAACATAGTTTCATAAACATCATTTCGTAAAAACATCATTTCATATGTATGCACACCAGCCCGAAAACATTATATAAAACATTTAAAAGAGGGTTTCTAGAACTCACCTGATAAGCTAATCTGGGTTGTTCTAAACAAAGGTCCCACAACGTCACTTCCGATCTGAATTGATTAGTTAAATACACATCAGACCAACCCCCGACTCTAACCGTTTAACCTTCTTAAATATACTGACTTTAACTAAACAACCTGATGCCTGCGCACTTAGCAAGTGCGTAGGGACTTGTTCTTGCGTACTTAATAAGTGCGCAGACTTTGCTTCATACGTACTTGATAAATACGCAGTACCTGCTTCATGCGTACTTGATAAGTACACATGACCCTCTTCATGCGTACATGATAAGTACGCAGGATCCTCTTCTTGCGTACTTGGTAAGTACGCAGGATCAGCTTCATGCGTACTTGATAAGTACGCACGAACTACTTCCTCGCAAAAATCCTAACTTTCGCATCCGGGTCTGATCACGTCAAGATCCCGAACTTGTTTACATTCAAAACGTTTGCTTATCATTAAGGAACTCAAATCTATGTTTTCCTTACAATTTCATCCGTAAAAACGTTACATTTTCATCCAAAACTCGAAAAACCTAAAAACGAACAAAAACTCAGATTTAGGCCAGATCTTTACCTGAATCGAGTTTCTGGTCCGGAGATTCTTCTCACGAGCTCTAGAGCAACACACTTCTCAAATCTCAGGTCGATCCGCCAACTTCTCTCTCTACGGTTTCTCTCTCTAGAAGTTGCAAATGAGAGAAATGGGTGGTGACCTTGGCTATTTATAGGGGGCTCCCCTTTAAACCCACCAGCCCATCCGGCCCGGCCTGTCATGCCTCGTTCGTTTATTCCGTTATTATAACTGTCGTTTTATGTTTTGGATGTTACAAGTCTACCCCCCTTACAATAGGTTTCGTCCCCGAAACCTATCATAAGTCAAATAGTTGAGGGTACGACTCCCTCATTTCCGTCTCCGTTTCCCAAGTGGCTCCCGACCCCTTTCGATGTTTCCATTGTACTTTAACCAATTGGATTACTTTTTTACGTAAACGTTTCTCCTTCCGATCTAGGATGGCCACGGGCTCTTCGATGTATTTAAGGTTGTTGTCGACCTCGATGTCAATAAGTGGTACGTGAGCCGATTCATCCGCCAAACACTTTCGCAAGTGTGATACATGGAAGGTAGGATGAATCCCACTTAACTCATTAGGCAACTCTAGCCGATAAGCGACTTCACCAACCCGTGCCATTATCCTGAATGGTCTGACGAACCTCGGACTTAACTTTCCTCTCTTCCTGAATCGTATGATTTCCTTCCAGGGTGACACTTTCAACATTACTCTGTCCCCAACATCAAACTCAATAGGCCTTCATCGTTTATCCACATAGGATTTCTGACGATCTTGTGCGGCCTTCATTCGTGCTTTGATTTGATCAAACCTTTCTGACGTTTCTCTTACTACTTCAAGACTCCCTAATTCCTTTTGTCCAATCTCACCCCAACAAATCGGGGTCCCGCATCTCCTCCCATACAACATTTCGTAAGGCGGCATGCCTATAGTCGTGTGATGACTATTGTTGTAGGAGAATTCGGCTAACGGTAGATGAACGTCCCAACTGCCGCCAAAATCGATAATACAAGCACGAAGCATATCCTCCAATGTCTGAATGGTCCTTTCGGACTGACCCTCCGTTTGTGGGTGGTATGCCGTGCTGATATTAAGCCTCGTGCCCATCGCCTTGTGAAATCTTTTCCAGAACCACGATGTGAATCGTGTGTCCCGGTCAGATACGATCGTCAAAGGCATCCCATGTCGTGCTACTACTTCGTTGATAAATACTTCCGCTAACCTTTCCGACGAGAACGTCTCGTGAATAGGTAGGAAATGAGCACTCTTCGTTAAACGGTCCACAATTATCCAAATGGTGTCATGACCTTTAGCTGTGCGAGGTAGCTTGGTTATGAAGTCCATGGTAATTTGTTCCCACTTCCATTTCGGTATATCAAGTGGTTGAATCTTTCCTTACGGTTTCTGGTGTTCGGCCTTTACTTGTGAGCAAGTCAAGCACTTGCTTACATACTTTGTCACCTCATGTTTCATCCCAGGCCACCAGTATTCCTTCCTCAGATCTTGGTACATTTTATTGGTACCAGGATGGATAGAGTACCGAGACTTATGAGCCTCATCCAAGATTTTGGTTCTAAGCTCGCCACCCATAGGTATCCATACCCGTCCAAAACGTGTCATAACACCAAGGGTGTTATATTCCAACTTGTCATGTTGACCAACCATCCTTTCCTTCTTTATGTTTTCTTCCTTAAGTGCTTCATCTTGAGCTCTTTCAATTTTCTTCATCACATCAGATGTTACCACCAACTGGCAAGCTTTCACTCTAATAGGAGCAGGCACATCCTTTCGGCTTAGAGCGTCAGCCACCACGTTTGCCTTTACAGGATGGTATATGATTTCTCAGTCATAGTCTTTTAATAGTTCCAACCATCGTCTCTGCCTCATATTAAGCTCTCTTTGTTTGAAAAAGTACTTCAAACTTTTGTGGTCGGTGTAAATAGTAAACTTCACCCCGTACAGGTAGTGCCTCCAGATTTTCACTGCGAATACGACAGCAGCAAGTTCCAAATCGTGGGTTGGATAATTAGCTTCGTGAATCTTCAACTATCGTGACGCATACGCGATCACTCTTCCGCGTTGCATCAACACGCATCCCAATCCCTGGCCCGAAGCGTCAGAGTATACCACTAAGTCTTCATTGCCCTCGGGAAGGGCCAAGACTGGGGCTTTGGTTAGCTTTTCCTTCAATTCCTTAAACGCCTCATCCTGGGTCGAACCCCATTCGTACTTTACCTCCTTCCGAGTCACCTTTGTCAATGGCGAAGCTATTTTCGAGAAATCCTGGATGAATCTCCGATAGTAGCATGCCAATCCCAAGAAACTACGGATTTCAGTTGGTGTCTTAGGAATATTCCATTCCCTTACCGTCATTATCTTCGCTGGGTCAACCATAATGCCGTTCGGGTTGATGACGTGACCTAGGAATTGGAGTTCCCTAAGCCAGAATGCGCATTTAGAGAACTTAGCATATAACTTTTCCTTTTTCAGAGTCTCCAACACCTCCTTTAAGTGACATGCGTGATCACCCTCATTCTTGGAGTAGATGAGGATATCATCGATGAACACGATTACCGATCGGTCCAGCATCGGTCGACACACCCTATTCATCAAATCCATGAACGTTGCGGGTGCGTTCGTCAATCCGAAAGACATTACGCGGAACTCGAAATGTCCATAACGCGTGCAAAATGCAGTTTTCGGTATGTCTTCTTCCCTCACCTTCAACTGATGGTACCCGGACCGAAGGTCGATTTTTGAGAACCAACTTGCGCCTTGCAATTGATCGAACAGGTCGTCGATCCTTGGTAAAGGGTACTTGTTCTTCACCGTATATTTATTCAACTCGCGATAATCAATACACATTCTCATCGAACCGTCTTTCTTCTTCACAAACAACACCGGAGCACCCCACGACGAGATGCTCGGTTGGATAAATCCTTTCTCAAGTAACTCGTCTAGTTGTGCCATTAACTATTTCATCTCCACTGGTGCTAGTCGATATGGAGCCTTAGCCACGGGCTGGCCATCTGGTACTAAGTCGATTCGACATTCAATCTCTCTGTCGGGTGGTATCCCAGGCAAATCCTCTGGAAACACCTCCGGGTACTCGCGTACCACGGGTACATCGTCTAGTTCCTTCACTTCCTTACACTTGTCAATTACGTACACCAGGTAAGCCTCGCATCCGCGCCTCAAGTAATTTGTTGCCTTAATCATCTAGATGACGTTTGGCAGCGGGGCGTCACGATCTCCAAAAACCTCGACTTTGCTACCATCCGAAGCCTTGAGTCGGATTATCTTTCGTTTACATATGATTTGTGATTCATTGGCAGTTAACCAATCCATTCCTAACACGACATCAAACCCTCCCAAAACCATAACAAACAATCTGACAGGGAACCTATGACCTTCTATCTTTATCGTGGAGTTGTC
Source organism: Smallanthus sonchifolius (assembly GCA_023525975.1). Classification (NCBI taxonomy): domain Eukaryota; kingdom Viridiplantae; phylum Streptophyta; class Magnoliopsida; order Asterales; family Asteraceae; genus Smallanthus; species Smallanthus sonchifolius. The sequence goes on along the minus strand of CM042033.1, from coordinate 51,544,273 downwards.
AACTACATCGGTCACTCTCGCAGTTCTACCCTCAGCGGTTTCTACGCTAAAGGCCCTTTCTAGCTTACTGACAGTGTACTTCACTCATTTACAAAAAAGTCGTAGATATAAAGCTCTTACTTGCACCCGAATCAAATAACACAGAAACAAAAGTGTTGTCAAGGATGAACGTACCTGACGCCACATCGGGGTCTGCCCTGGCTTGGTCTTGCGTCAGCGCGTATGCACGAGTCTTTCCTCGGGCCTCTCTTCTTTTTCTCGGCACTCTTTCCTTTCCCAGATTCGCCTATTTTCGGTTTCGAGCATTCCCTACTCAGATGACTGGCATCCCCACAGTTATAGCACTTGAAGTGTTATGGGCACTCACGAGAGTAGTGCCCGGTCTTGCCACACTTAAAGCACAAGTTAGATCCTAGTCTACATTCACCTGTATGCTCCCTTCCACACTTCTTACAAACAGTCGGCTCATCCACCCGAGCCCTCTTATCACGAGTCCCAAACATCTTTCCACCAGTTCGCTTGTTTGAGAAGCTCGGTCTCTTCTTCAGTTCCTCAATGGCGGCATCGTTTAATGCCAGATCATCATACACCACTGAGTTCCACCACCGAATCGAAAGTGGTAGGAGTGTTTGCTTTGATAAAGGTGCGGACCTTGTCCGACAGTCCCCGGATATAACAAGAAATCTTTCTCTCTTCGGTAGTAATTAGATGTGGCACCAGTCGTGCCAACTCATTGTACCGGGTGGTGTATTGACGGTGAGTCATGTTACCAGCCTTTAAATTCAGAAATTCCCTCTCCACCTTCTTAATTTCGTTCATTGGGAAAAAATTCTTAATAACTGACGCCTTCAAATCATTCCATAACATGGAGTCAACAGCTGTATCTCCCTTAGCTTGTCGCACTCCTTCCCACCAATGGGACGCTTCTTCTCTCAAGGAGTTAGCAGCAAATTTCACCACTAGATCAGCCCGGCATTTGCTGAGATGGATGGTAGCCTCCATACGGATTACCCAGTCAAACATAGCCACCGCGTCTTTCTTTCCAGTCAGGACCGACGGGTCACATGCTTTAAATGATTTATAGTCGCATCCGCGAACAGGCGGCACGTTGTCAGTCTCGTTGTTCTGGGCACCAGTTGCCGCGCTAGACCCACCTTCCCCATTAACCTTCTTCAATGCTTCAGCTACCAGACCTGGCAGAGAAGTCTTCATCAACTCGATGAACTCTCGAGCTATAACTGCTCCCACTTCTGGTTCAAAAGTGAAAGGTTGTTCTTCAATCTGTGTCTGCTCAGTTCCATGCACACTAACCGCCGGTTCAGTGTGAACACTTCCTTCTTCACTATACTCTTGGCGCGCAGGGGTCCTGCCGCGCCCACCATTTCGACCGCTGGTACGACCACCGGTACAGCCCCCACCACGTCTTTCGTTTCCTCTCCTTGCCATTTCGTTCTATAAGACAAGGAATCCAATGTCATCACGCTAGTTAACAAATAAAATTTAATAAGCACTGTAAGATGTTAATATACACTGGCCATCTGCATTAACCATTACACTACCTTTCGATTTCTATTTGACCACCTTTGTGATTCCATCAGAACACAAGTCCTTACCTAACCCTTTCTAAGACATACTATACATGTAAATATATACCACCTTCATACCAGATGCTGTGGCTCGAGTTACCCGCACTGGCATCCGCTTTCGATCCCATTCACAGCTTAAGTTCAGACACTAGGAGTGTCCAAATCTCTCAAACTATTGCTCTGATACCAACTTGTAAGGCCCCAACCCGGGAGGCCTCACTTGTTGGATTTACTCATTCACAATCAATTATTAAACTTGAATATTAAATAACGCAGCGAAAAATTTCATTAAAATATACTCATAACATCGTCCAACATGCGAAAGCGTAACATAGTCTAATACATAAACTAATCATAACGGAATGCCAGTCTTTATGATTAGCCGGGTAACTCTTCTCGCTTGCCAAACATCACCGTCCATCATCCATACCTGCCTTAACCTGAATGTGCATACTAAAAAGTCAGCTATACTGGTGAGTTCTAGTTTTCGTTTGATTTACATTTTCATCCAAAACCCGAAAAACCCAAAAACGAACAACAACTCAGATTTAGGCCAGATCATTACTTGAATCGAGTTTCTGGTCCAGGGATTCTTCTCACGAGCTCTGGAGCAATACACTTCTCAAATCTCGGGTCGATCCGCCAACTTTCTCTCTCTACAGTTTTTCTCTCTAGAAGTTGCAAATGAGAGAAATGGGTAGTGACCTTGGCTATTTATAGGGGGCTCCCCTTTAAACCCACCACCCCATCCAGCCCGGCCCGTCATGCCTCATTCGTTTATTCCGTTATTATAACTGTCGTTTTATTTTTGGGATGTTACAAATAATCCCCATATTATGGTACTAATTGAATAATAACCATGCAATTGATACTTAAAATGTTTATATTTTGTAATTGCAGGTTATTCAGTGTTCAAAATATAAATCAAGATGAAATCTATCAAAAACACCAAGAAACCAAGCTTCTAGAAGGATCAATCCTGAGCTTTGATCCCTAAGAAGTCAAAATTGGTCAACCAAGAGTCAACTACCAGCTAAAAGACAAAACTGGGCAGCAGGGAGGTAATGCACGGCCGTGCATCCCAATGCACGGCCATGCATTGGACCTCCTTGCTCCCCAAAGCTCCCAGTACACTGCCACTCGTACCCTATGATTCCCTAGGCATTTGCATGGTCGTGCAATCCAATGCACGACCGTACATTCCAATGCGTGACCGTGCATTGCTCATTCTGAGGCCTATAAATAGGAGGCTTGTGTTCTTCATTCTACACACCTCAAGAAGCAAAGAAACACTATCCCGAGAGAGTATTCTCGTAGTTAGAGTAGAGAGTAGAGAGGCTCCTCCTCTTTGTTCCGCAATAGAGGAGCCTATGAAACTCAACGTTACGCTAGTTAGTATGGCCATTCGTGGCTAAACTCTTAGTATTGCTAGGGTGAAGATGAAGTTTGGTGTATGTTAATGTTTAACGTATTAATCTAGTGGTATGTTTATGCCTTTAACTATTCGCACTTAAAACCACCTTTTAGGTTGGCTTTTTATTATTATCTAAACTTGTCTTTACACTTGTGAGTTGTAACATATATGACTTTTGCTTGTATTATTTTATTTCATTTTGTGCAATAATAACAGTTTATTTCAACCTCGTTATAAGGTACTTGTACATTATATTATGTCATATCAATTATCACATTCAAACGTATAACGAGTCAGAGTTTTCAGATTTGAAACTTTTATTTTACATTTTCTTTATATATATATATATTGTTAAATTAAATAAATTGATTATAAACTTTAAATTTTATAAAATGAAGTTTTATTTTATAAAAGATGATAGTAATGATAAATAATGTTTTATATAAGTTCCAAGTTTTATAAGTTTATTAAAAGTAAACTTTATAATTAAATTAAATTGCTATTTTATCAAAGAAATGAGTTTGAACCCCTCTTTTGCCTTGAACCCTCCCTCTTTGTGCATTGAACCTTAATTTGAACCCCTCCCTCTCTCTTGGACCCTAGTTATCTCAAACCCATGATTTTGACTTTAGAAAGTCAAAATCACATTTCAAACTCTCAAAATCCGCTAATTTCAATCTAATCATTACCATATTCATCCAAATCGCGTTACCCCCCGAGTCACGCACATGTTTTATTACCTATAACCACCCTTGATTTCTCATTAATCACTAGAAATCAAACCCAGGTTGTTTTTTTTTCAAAAGCCCGTAAATCAAGCTAATCCCATTAATCTCGTTCAGTTACAACTGTTATACGCGTTTCTAACACCCAATAGGTTCCCATTCCACTTCACAATCGAAATCATCACTCGAAAGATCCCCAAATCCGACCTTTTTCTGTTTTTTTCTCTACTCTCGGTTTGACATCGACGCATGGGGGGGGAGAACCATTCAAACGTTCAATCGATCCAAGGCTGACTTCAGGTAACATTTAGTTGTCATTTTCGCGTGTTCCAGTCTTGATTTCATGCTAAGCCTATTTGCATTTTAAGGGATTTAGAGGTTAGGGTTTGTGTTTGGCAGGTTGGGGAAGATCCCATCCTTTAACAAGGCATATGCCCAGATCAACCGGTTAAAGCTTTACTCTCCTCTAGCATAGGTCACGGGTTCGAACACGGCCATACCCGTTTTTCATCCTTTATTTTTATTTTGATGTTTTGCCTTGTTTTACCCACTCATACACACACACACGCGCACACACACACACACAGATATATATATATATATATATATATATATAGACACATGTACTTCATAAGGATAAAGGGTAAAATACATATCTTTAATTATAACAAAACATATAAAAGTAATTTTGACATCAATATATTATTTTATAAATTTTATGCTTGTGTGAATATATATATTCTTTTATAAGCAATTACTATTATAAACTGATTTTTTTATATATATAAATGTTCAAAGGTTCGTAAATTAATATTCTTTTTAATAAAAATAGTATTCATTATTATGTTTGAATATTTTCTAAAAATATTTTGATTAGCACAAGCATATAACAAATCTTTTGGTAGGTGATATATCTTACAAATTGAATTTTAGTAAATAGTAAAATTTCATACCTACATATGATAAATAATTGTAACTAAATTATTAAATAATTAGGTTATAAATTTTTGCATTAACTATTCATAGAAACTAAGTTATAAATAATTAAAGGATTTATTTGTTTACAAAAATCATAGTTTATATATATTACAGTTACTTATTAAACTTGCATAATTATTAATTGAGACTTAATAATTATTTTCTTATTAAAAAGCGGAAAATCCACATTAATCCCTTGCGCTTTAGGATTCCCCTATTCACTTTGTACAAATTATTGATCTATTACACTTTGTCAAACGTACATTAATTTTGTGGTTAACTAGAACACTTGTGCAACAACAACAACATAGTTGTGTGATTACCAAGTTACTCATTGCAAGGTGAGTTACATAGCCCCACATTTTATATTTTTCTTACATTTTCGGGGTGAACCATGTTACTAAATTACGCTTTTGGTACTATTTACACTTATACAATTCAAACAATGTACACTTGTGTGTATTTGTGCTATATGTTTTTGTAGGTCCAGATTTCAATCGGAATTCACTCAACAGATCGATTACACACACACAGGCAGAATCTGTGTGTTTGGTGGTGAACCAGAGGGTAGAAACAGAATTGGTGAAGATAAACAGGCAAACCACATAGGAATCAACACAAATAAGATATGAAATTGTAAGAACAACAGATGAAATAACTCCAAATGTGTATTGATTCGAAAAACTGTGAAAGAGAGAATTTCAGGGTTACAGCCGCTATCCAAAAACTAGAAATTCTCAAACTAGGCTATTTATGGTAAGTTGACAGGCATCGAAACTATGCTTATTGTAGGTCCCGGGAGCCTCGTCGCGCAGCGGATAATAACACGATCTGTTCTGTGATTTGTGTGGGAACAAAGAAACTAGACAGAGAAACAAGAACAAAGATAAAAGACGATGAAACGAAACGTAATCCATAAGAAAGAAGCCATCCCGTATTACAGACTACATACCGAAGGAACACACATCTCTCATCTAAGCTCACGGTCCAGGGGTCGGGAGAGCTATTCCCGACCCGGATAAACCTAGTTCCAGAGTTCCACCTACAAATGAAGACAAGTCTTCTATTTATAGGGGCAGGAACACTTCCTGCGTACTTGACAAGTACGCAAGGCAAAAGCCTTGCGTACTTACTAAGTACGCATGGTTTGGTCATGCGTACTTGACAAGTACGCAAGACCAAACTGGTGTGCGGGCTAAGTACTCAGGAACACCCTCCTACGTACTAGCCACGTACACCGATACATAGAATTTAATCTATAGTTACAAAACATGCTTCTACACTTATTGAAACTACTAGTTTCAGTGAAGCATTTACAAGGGTGATAAGCCTGTCGAAACTAAACTATCTATCCAAACTACTAGTTTCGATTGAATAAACCTCAATCGAAACTAAGTAGTTTCGATGGCCCAGACTTAGAAATAAAACGTAAAATTACATTAAAATGAAAATACAAGTAAATAAACTAACTAATCAATGTTCAAAAGAAATACATTGATGACAACAACTTTTACAATAATAAGACTCTACAGTTTTGAACACTTTAGTTAAACTACAATGATAATAAGTACAATCATTAGCCCCGTACAAGCCCACGGTAACAATGATAGATCTACCGGAATGGCACACCCACCCATGTAGGGTGATTGTTTACCGAAAACACATGGATAACCTGCGTGTTATGCCTAACATGTCAACAAAGGTTTGGTTGTACACCTTATTTGCTTTAGTGATTATACATATTTGCATATCTATACCATGTGACATAATGAATTGTACACTACTTTGTGAACTTGTTTTAGTGTCAAAACCTATGTATACTCACCAACTATTTTAGTTGACTTTGTTTTTCCAACATGTTTCGGGTGCAAATATATGAGAATTTTACACAAGATTCTACACTTAGGGATGTGATCTAGAATAAATAAAGACTTGAATCAATTATGTAACTTTTGGTTTGGTTGTTTGTTTCATTTGAGCTTCTGGATATGAAATGTTGGTTTTTAAATAAATATATATGAATTTTAGTTTAATCATGTGCTTATGAACAATTTTCATGTCCCGTCCCGACGTATTCTGTCGTTGGTTGGGGTGTGACAACATATAAATATATTAGTATACAATATAAGCATTGGGTTTATAAATTATTTATCCTAAAAATCTCATTTAGTTATTTATAAAATCTAAAAGGTTTTAAGTTTTATATATATATTTTTTAGAAACACTCCATACTTCAAATTATATATATAAGGGATTTAAACAAATGGATTGAACCCATCTATAAACTTGGACCCTCAATTTGAACCCTCACCTTTGAACTTGAACCTTTGACCTCAATTTTGACCACATTCATCAAATTTAATCTATTTTGATTTCCTTTTGACCAATTTTGACCCGCTATAAGTCAACAGTCCCAATTCCTTGAATTTCAAGGCTGAAATCATACAAATCCGAGCGTAAAGGACTTTCCATGCTTGTTTATTCAATCATCGACCACTCCTAAACTCGATTAACGTTTCAATTTAACATTTTGTGCGGTCAAATTCGAAATTCAAACATATTGGGACACATTTGTCTATTTAGAGTCAAATCAAGCTAAATCAGGAAGGAATCCATTAAATTGAAACGCGTTTTTGATAACAAATCACCTGCAAACGATCCTCATATGAATTTAGACCCTATTCGCGACCCAATACATTCCTAATCAACAGAATTAACGCGTAATTCATTCAAAAAACTGTCAACCTTCAAGCCTATAATCGAATCATACCTTTAACATGTAATTGATCAAACTGATTCACCACTCACCTTCGCAAACACCTTTACAAAGGCTCCCGACCCTCAGTCGATCCCCATTACACATCGGGACTTTGATCAAGCAACAAGAACAACCAGTTCTTTGACTTAGCCGATAACATCCAATACTCAACCATACCTGGTAAGGTTTACATCATTTGATTCGCTTTTGTCCCTACATCGAAAGCCCCATATCAATTCGTGACAACAGGTTGCATCGAATTCAATTTCATGTTGAGATCATAACCGGTTCATGTGGGTTTTGATTTGGGATTTTATTCAATTTATTTATTGTATTTAAGATTTAGGGATCAATACTTAACCAGTGAAACCACCTTGTCTGACTGGTTAGGCCACTGCACCATCAGACTAGGTGGCGTGGGTTCTAAACCCACCCCTGCCTTACTTTTTGTCTATCTCTGATACCAGATCCAGCTCCTTCTCCATTTCATGTTAAAACACGTACAGACCGGATTAGTACCCGCACTAGTCCTCTTGGTCTAGTGGTGGTGCGGGTTACCCCTACAGAAACCACCCGGTTTCGAACCGAGGGGTCTGCATATTTTTTTTAAACCAGTTTTAGCAACTCAATCCATTTTATAAAAATACTTTTGTAAAACCTAAAACCAATTGGAACTAATTAGTGCGAGATTAATCTGATTTTTTTTGAAATATTATTTCCACTATTTTAATGATTTTTAAATCCATTTTCCTTGCAACATAAATAAATTATGTTAATTAAAAATTATTATTCTTAATTAATACTTTTATACTACCCATTTTTATAAAAATATATTAAAGTTTTCAAAACTTTATAAAGCATTCTTTTTCTATTAAATTACCATATTAGGGTTAAAACCCTAATTAAACAAATAAAACTTTTCTAAATTAATATTTACATTTGTATTTCCTTTAGGGAATGTACTATAATAGATAAATTATTTGCATTAGTTACCTTTGCTCATGTTTACAATTAAATTTCTAAAATATATATATACACTAATATATATTTACACTATATTTTGACACACTGATATAAATAAATAAAATAAATTTATTTATTTAAATTATATTTGAATAAATATAATCCCACGCTACTCTTTCTAAATAAATAAATAAAAAGAATTTATTTATGTAGTCGTTCAAACTAAACCCTAAATCATTTTTTTATTAAAAACCATATACTTCGAACCTTACATTTTTCATTAAATTTCCTATTCAAATACAAACACGAACACATCTCTCACATGATATAACACAAACCCTTTGTATAAGCCCCTATACTCAATCCCGTTGAAACCCTAGACTCTACTTTAGACATTATGCACAATATAATTCAAAATTCATACTATTTCACTCTAGGTCAAACCTAGTGATTTGCAAAATCACTTTTGCTACCTAAAAGCTCGTGTTAACTACTACAATTGATACAAGTGAGTTTACATAGCCTCTTTTATATTTTTTCACTTTTCGGGTGAAACATGATTCTCTTAACAAACTTTTATGCAATTACACATATACAATTCTTCTATATGACTCTATGTGTTTATTTGTGCTTTATGATTGAATGCTATTAGTTAAGACTACATATACATGACACACTAGTATAATCATTAACTCTTTACAAGCCAACGGTAACATTAATAGATCTATTGGGTCTGACAAACCCACCCAGGTAGGGTGAGTGTTACCGACATTTACACTACGCTAACACTTGTTGTTATGCCCTTCATTAGGATAACATTTGTTGTTATGCCCTTCATTAGGATAACATTTGTTGTTATGCCCTTAATTAGGATAACATTGAGTGTTATGCCCTTCAGTCACGAGGTTTGATTGTGCATAGCTTAACTATAGGTTCTCCATAAATGCCTAGTAAACCATGTGTCATATGAATTGTATTAAACATTTGAAATCCAGTTGTTGTGTCAACCTATGCTTGCTTCACTTAAGTTGTGGACGTAGTTATTTAAATAAAAGAAATTGTTATGTATTTCAATTTCATGTATTGTCAGATTTTGTTTGGTTTAAACTTTGAAATGAAATGTGATGTTTTAATATATTACAACATAGTCAACCATGTGCTCATGAACAGTCTCCATGTCCCGCCCCGACGTTTCCGTCGTCGGTTGGGGTGTGACAGATTGGTATCAGAGGCTTGGTTATAGGGAATTAGGTTATTAGAAACCCATGACCTAGACTATAACCGTAGGACACCCATCTTATGCCATGCTATATGTTATATGATAATTGCCACATTGTAAAGTGTTACATGTTTAATACTTTGTGTGATTATCGTACATATTATCCTAAGTATTACATCGCATGATACAATACATGATAGTCTATGTACTAAACTACTTTATAACATCCTTACACACTATGTCACCATCATCTTTTGTGGACAAAACTTAAACCTTTGGACCTAATGCCCAATAAAAAGAAACCATGGAGCCCACTTACCCTCCAAGAAGAGTAAGCCTGCTGGAGTAATTAAACCTCACCTTTGGGCCTCAAAGCCTAGTGCATAATAATTCTCATCATGACTATGAGCCCAAATGATAGTGTTATTAGTATATGATGGCTGGAAGAGTGTGTGTAGACCCACGTGAGATTCTGGCTAAGGAAGGACAGGGTACTTAAGTGTGTTCCTTGTGACCCACCCCTCTTTCCTGGGAATTCTCTTCATAGGTACAGTACTTATAGGTCAAGTGTCACTCCTAAAATACTAGTGTGAAGACTCGGTGTCGTGACTAGTCAAACTCTGAATTCATGAACTCCTATATTTAACACTTAGTATTTTTTTATATACCGCTTACAATATTTTCCCTTTTTTGCTAGACATGGACTCCTACTCTCCTCCCTCCCTGGTATACTATCCCGGAGCAGAGTCTGAACAGTAAGAAAAAATTGGATCACCAGACTATTGGTCACCAACACCCCCAGCTGCTAGATCAATGTTTGACATAAGGGCAGATTGGATCAGGAACACTAGACCGAGACTTCGAACATCTGGATCACCTCCATCAAGAAACCCATATCAGGCACCCCATCTACACAACCAGTTACCACCCCCTACGAGAGACCCCTACCTAGCACCCGACCCATATCACCCTGACCCAAGGCCAAGGCAAACCATAGCACCCACTAGGGCTATGGGAGTCCCATTTGATGCCATCCACCAATACGTGAGAACCTTAGAGTTTGAGAGACAAGGGATGGAGCACAGGATAAGACACGACCTGCTAGGTCAGAGAATTGACAGCCAAAAATCAAGTGTGGTGCCAGGAGGAGAAAACTGCAAGCCTGGAAGAAGACATGGTGATACTTAATGCACGCACAGAAGAAAGAGCTGAGGCCCGATTTGCTATCCGAGTGACCATAGCAATGTTCGTCTTGGTACTCATCTGCTTCCTTATTGAGAGCTACCTGAGATGCTAGCTGGATTGTTCTGCTTTTGTCTTTAATTTCCCGTTTGAAACCGCTACCTTATGTTTGGATTAAGCTTTTGACATTTTATCATTTAATGCTAAGTTTTATTTTACAACTTTAATTCCATTACTCGTTGATTCAATATTATCGTCATATTCTCATCAAGATCACCCAAACATCACTTTCTCATTCATTACAAATTAGTATGCGTACCTAAGCCTCCCTTGCAAACTAATCATTTCATTTATTTAAACAACATTGTTATTTTGCTCAAGCAAAGCATCTATCAAGCCCTTAGTTTATAAATATTATTTAGAATATAAATTTTCAACAAAGTTAAATAAATTATGTTTAAATATCAAACCTTTTTACTTTGTAAATTTTTTTTACGACTCACTTATTAAAACATTGTTTAAATAAATTATGACTTTTGTTTCATTAAAGTTAATTATTATCAAACCTTGTCTTAATTACAAAATAATCTTGTCATTATCCTTCCGTTGAAACATTCCCTTTATGATAATTAAAAGTTAATAAACAGGTTTTCCTATAAATTATCCATTTATTTAGATTAGCCGACTCATTGGTTTCACCATCTTATTATCTACAAGCAAGAATAAATTACAAATACTTATTTATTTACAAACAAAGTCAGTTATTCGTAAGCACATTACTCTGAATATTTTCAGACCTCCACGTTATCTCGTACCTTCAGTAATATATGAGTGTACTTGCCACTTCAAGGATATGAATCATTTCATGTAAACGTTAACCCTCCCTATAAACCTTAACGAGATCTAAATAGCTAAAACCCAACTACCCACGTTATACATGAACACCAAAAAAACACGCTTGTCCGTAACACTCGATCACCTACAAAATTCGTTACTTTACGTCACTAATGAGATTCGATAACTTACGTTCACAAGATATACAATACGAGATTGAACATATGAAACTCAGTTATTCACATTATACATAATAGAAGATTGATTACATGATACATGTTGTTTGCAATATACATGATACTGGATTGGTCACATAGAACATAAAACTTAGTTGATTCACAATATACATGATATAAGATTTATTACATGATACATGAAAATTAGTTGTTCACGATACACACGATACTAAATTGTTTACATTATACATGAAAACTTGTTTTGTTTACAGAATACATAAATACTAAATTGTTCACCTTATACATGAAACCCATTGTTTACTATATACATGGTACTAAGCTATTCACATTATATATGAAACCTATTTGCTTACGATGTGCATAACACTAGATCATACATGAAAACTCGAGGGTTTACATTTTACACATAACTGAATTGTTACGATTGGTGTAATTGACTGATCACATTATACGCAAGGAATGATCATACACTTTATTCACAAAATTTGAAAGCTGTAACACTTTGAAACTGCTGGGGGTTTGACGTTTTCTTGTTCAAACACGAGTAAGCTATGGAACTTTAAGTTATACTACATTATTACTCTTTAGATGCTAATGGACCTTACTATTTAGGGACACAGTTATTTATTAGCAGTTTATACGTGAAAATAATAGACATGAACTAGTGAATTTAGTTCCCCCACTTGACCCGCACACAACGAAAGGATCTATATGGACCATGCGACGATTCGTGTAATTACGGGTGCACACGTAATTATAAAAGCCAGCGCATGGAAAACATAATGAATTATGTTGTGCGTTATGACATGAAAACATCATGATATATAGTAACGAAACTAATGTTATATGATAAGGGCATGGTGGATACATCGGTAGTACTTCCTTTATATAAGTGTTCCTGTCATATTGTCAAAAGTATCGTTACTCGTGTCACGTAAATTTTTATGTTATTTTTGTAACATCCCAAAAATAAAACGACAGTTAAAAAGACAAAATAAACGAACGAAGCAAGTCGGGTCGGGCCGGCGGGCCGGAAGGGGAGCCTCCCCTATAAATAGCTTAGACCTCCATCATTTCTCTCATTTGCAAGTTTTAGAGAGAGAAACCGTAGAGAGAGAAAGTTGGCGGATCGACCCGAGATTTCAGCAAAGTGTTGCTCCATAGCTCGTGAGAAGAACCTCCGGATCAGAAACTAGATTCAGGTAACGATCGGGCCTAAATCTGAGTTTTTGTTCGTTTTTGGGTTTTTCGGGTTTTGGGTGAAAAAGTAACGTTTTCACGGATAAAACTGAAAGATAAACATAGATTTGAGTTCCTTAATGGAAAAAAATGTTTTGAATGTAAACAGGTTCGGGATCTTGACGTGATCAGACCTGAATGCGAATGTTAGGGTTTTGCGAAGAAACAGATCGTGCGAACTTATCAAGTACACACGGAGCAGGTCATGTGTACTTATCAAGTATGCAGTAAGAGGGCACTGCGTACTTATCAAGTACGCAAGAAGAGATCCTGCGTACTTATCAAGTACGGAAGAAGGAGGGTCTGCACACTTGCTAAGTGCATAGGCATCAGGTTGTTTTAGTAAAGTTAGTATGTTTAGAATGGTTAAACCGTTAGAGTCAGGATTGGGTTTGATGTGTATTTAACTATCAAATTCAGATCGGAAGTGACGTAGTGGGACCTTTGTTTAGGGCAACCCGGATTAGCTTATCAGGTGAGTTCTAGAAGCCCTCTTTTAAATGTTTTATATAATGTTTTCGGGCTGGTGTGCGTACATGTGAAATAATGTTTTTACGAAATGATGTTTATGAAACTATGTTTATAAAATGATGCTTATGAAACTATGTTTACGAAATGAAATGATTTGGAATGAACGGTTTATGGAAAGAGAGTTTTATGAGTGGAATGTTTACGAACGAAATGTTTAAAAAGAAATGGTTTAAACTAAAGGTAAAGGGTTTCGAAAATGAATTAAAGGTTTTATGAAAAGAAAAGAAAAAGGGCAAAGGTTTTAAAGAAGTCATTACAAATCTAATCTGTCGAATGAATGGAATTGACGAATGAAGTCTGGGAATGTAATTCCCAGCCTTGTGGTAGATTATGGACAGCGAGCCATAGTTGCCATAAGAGCAACAGGGGCAGTGTCTTGGTGGCCTGCCAATGGTTTTGATGTTGTACAACTGGTAGGGAGTAACGACGGTTACTCAGGGGTTAACGTGACCCTATGTAAGGTTAAATTATGATTCGACGGTGTTATGGCCGTGAGCCATAGCCGTCGATGGAAGTTGTCGGTCTATGGACATAAGAGCCATAGGGGCAACTGAATGGGTATTGTCGGTCCTAGTGTAGTTAAGCCTTGGGGGCAATACAAAAGGGAATTGACGAAATGTATGGTATTGTCGGTCTTCGTGCAGTTAAGCCTTAGGGGCAATACCATACTAAATGACGGTATGAATGGTAACACAGATTTAGATAGTAATGTATGACTTAAATGAATGTTAAATTTTTTAAATAAATGATCCGTTCAATGTGTTTATGATGAAGAAAAATGTTTGAAGGTTTTCAATGATGAACAAAAGGCCCTGTTTTTCTTATACGTGATGTTAAACCCTAATGAATGTTTTGAATGATGAACCATGTCTTAAATCGAAAGAAAACTAGAACTCACCAGCGTAGCTGACTTTTTAGTATGCACATTCAGGTTAAGGCAGGTATAGATGATGGACGGTGATGCTTGGCAAGCAAGAAGAGTTACCCGGTTGATCATGAAGACTGGCATGCCGTTATGATTAGATTATGATATGTTTATGTAATAGACCATGTTACGGTTCCGTTGTTAAACAATGTAATGGTTAAGTTTTATTGAAGTATTTTCTGCTGCGTTATTTGATAATCAAGTTTAAGAACTGTTTGTGAATGAGTAAATCCAACAAGTGAGGCCTCCCGGGTTTAGGGCCTTACAAGTTGGTATCAGAGCAATAGTTTGAGAGATTCGGACACTCCCCGTGTCTAAACTTAAACTGTGAATGGGACCGAAAGCGGATACCAGTACGCGTAACTCGAGCCACATCATCAGGTATGAAGGTAGTATATATTTACATGTATAGTATGCCTTAGAAAGGGTTAGGTAAGGACTTGTGTTCTGATGGAATCACAAAGGTGGTCAAATAGAAATCGAAAGGTAGTGTAATGGTTAATTGAAGATGGCTAGTGTATATTAACATCCTACAGTACTTATTGAATTTTATTTGTTAACTAGCGTGATGACATTGGATTTCTTGTATTATAGAACGAAATGGAAAGGAGAGGAAACGGAAGAGGTGGTGGGGGCCATACCGGTGGTCGAAATGGTGGGCGTGGCAGGACCCCTGCGCGCCAAGAGTATAGTGAAGAAGGAAGTGTTCACACTGAACCGGCGGTTAGTGTGCATGGAACTGAGCAGACACTGGTTGAAGAACAACCATTCACTTTCGAACCAGAAGTGAGAGCAGCTATAACTCGAGAGTTCACCGAGCTGATGAAGGCTTCTCTGCCAGGTCAGTTAGCTGAAGCATTGAAGAAGGTTAATGGAGAAGGTGGGTCTAGCGCGGCAACTGGTGCCCAGAATAACGAGACTGACAACGCGCCGCCTGCTCGCGGATGCGACTATAAGTCATTTAAAGCATGTGACCCGCCAGTCCTGACTGGGAAGAAAGACGCGGTAGCTACGTTTGATTGGGTGATTCGTATGGAGGCTGCCATTCGTCTGAGCGAATGTCAAATGGATCAAGTTATGAAATTTGCTGCTAACTCCTTAAGAGAGGAAGCATCCCATTGGTGGGAAGGTGTATGTCAAGCAAAAGGGAGCGAGGTTGTGGATGCGATGATGTGGGCTGACTTGAAAACTTTGGTGATCAAGAATTTCTGCCCAAGGAACGAATAGAGAGGGAATTTCTGGGTTTGAAGGCCCGGAGCATGACGCACCGGCAGTACACAACTCGATTCAATGAACTGGCACGTCTGGTGCCACACCTTATCACGACTGAGAAAAGAAAGATTTCCTATTACATTCAAGGGTTGCCGGACCAGGTCCGCACCTATGTTAAGGCGAACGCCCCTACGACCAATGATTCGGTAGTAGAACTGAACGGCGTGGTATTCGAAGATCTGGCGCTGAATGTCATTGCCATTGAGGAACCGAAGAAGAGACCAAGCTTCTCGAACAAGCGAACTGGTGGAAGGATGTTTGGGACTCGCGATAAGAGGGCTCAGGTGAATGAGCCGGTTGTTTGTAAGAAGTGTGGAAGGGAGCATGCAGGTGAATGTAGACTAGGATCTAACTTATGCGTTAAGTGTGGCAAGACCTCCCGTGAATGCCCACAACACTTCAAGTGCTATAACTGTGGGGATGCCGATCATCTGAGTAGGGAATGCCCGAAACCGAGAATGGGCGAAGCCGGGAAAGGGAAAGGCCCGGAAAGGAAAGAAGAGAGGCCCCGAGCAAAGACTCGTGCGTACGCACTGACGCAAGACCAAGCCAGGGCAGACCCCGATGTGGCGTCAGGTACGTTCATCCTTGACAACAATTTTGTTTCTGTGTTATTTGATTCGGGTGCAAGTAAGAGTTTTATATCTGCGACTTTTTGTAAACGAGTGAAGTACACTGTCAGTAAGCTAGCAAGGGCCTTTAGCGTAGAAACCGCTGAGGGAAGAACGTCGAGAGTGACTGATGTAGTTGACAACTCCACGATAAAAATAGAAGGTTATAGGTTCCCCATCAGGTTGTTTGTTATGGTCTTGGGTGGGTTCGATGTCGTGTTTGGTATGGATTGGCTAACTGCCAATGAAGCACAAATTATATGCAAACGAAATATAATCCGACTCAAGGCTCCGGATGGTAGCAAAGTCGAGGTTTTTGGAGATCGTGACGCCCCAATGCCAAACGTCATCTCGATGATTAAGGCAACAGATTACTTGAGGCGCGGATGCGAGGCCTATCTGGTGTACGTAATTGACGAGTGTAAGGAAGTGAAGGAGTTAGATGATGTACCCAGGGTACGCGAGTACCCGGAGGTGTTTCCAGAGGATTTTCCTGGGATACCACCCGACAGAGAGATTGAATTTCGAATCGACTTAGTACCAGATGCCTAGCCCGTGGCTAAGGCTCCATATCGACTAGCACCAGTGGAGATGAAAGAGTTAATGGCACAACTAGACGAGTTACTTGAGAAGGGATTTATCCAACCGAGCATCTCGTCGTGGGGTGCTCCGGTGTTGTTTGTGAAGAAGAAAGATGGTTCGATGAGAAAGTGTATTGATTATCGCGAGTTGAACAAACGAACGGTGAAGAACAAGTACCCATTACCAAGGATCGATGACCTGTTTGATCAATTGCAAGGCGCAAGTTAGTTCTCAAAAATCGACCTTCGGTCCGGGTACCATCAGTTGAAGGTGAGGGAAGAAGACATACCGAAAATTGCGTTTCGCACGCGTTATGGACATTTCGAGTTCCGCGTAATGTCTTTCAGATTGACGAACGCACCAGCAGCATTCATGGATTTGAAGAATAGGGTGTGTCGACCGATGCTGGACCGATCGGTAATCGTGTTCATCGATGATATCCTCATCTACTCCAAGAATGAGGGTGATCACGCATGTCACTTAAAGGAGGTGTTGGAGGCTCTGAAAAAGGAAAAGTTGTATGCTAAGTTCTCCAAATGCGCGTTCTGGCTTGGGGAGGTCCAATTCCTAGGTCAAGTATATAACCCGAAAGGAATTATGGTTAACCCAGCAAAGATAGTGACGATAAGGGAATGGAATATTCCTAAGACGCCAACTGAAATCCGCAGTTTCTTGGGATTGGCAGGCTACTATCAGAGATTCATCCATGATTTTTCAAAAATAGCTTCGCCGTTGACAAAGTTGACTCGAAAAGAGGTAAAGTATGAATGGGGTTCGACCCAAGATGAGGCGTTTAAGGAATTGAAGGAAAAGCTAACCAAAGCCCCAGTCTTGGCCCTTCCCGAGGGCAATGAAGATTTAGTGGTATACTCTGACGCTTCGGGTCAGGGATTGGGATGCGTGTTGATGCAACGTGGGAGAGTGATCGCGTATGCATCACGATAATTGAAGATTCACGAAGCTAATTATCCGACTCACGATTTGGAACTTGCTGCTGTCGTATTCGCATTAAAAATCTGGAGGCACTACCTTTACGGGGTGAAGTTTACTATTTACTCCGACCATAAAAGTTTGAAGTACTTCTTCGAACAAAGAGAACTTAATATGAGGCAGAGACGATGGTTGGAACTCTTGAAGGATTATGACTATGAGATCATGTACCATCCTTGAAAGGCAAACGTGGTGGCTGACGCTCTAAGCCGAAAGGATGTGCCTACTCCTATTAGAGTGACAGCTTGCCAGTTGGTGGTAACATCTGATGTGATGAGAGAAATTGAAAGAGCTCAAGATGAAGCACTTGAGGAAGAAAACATAAAGAAGGAAAGGATGGTTGGCCAACAGGACAAGTTGGAATATAACACCCTTGGTGTTAGGACACGTTTTGGACGGGTATGGATACCTATGAGTGGCGAGCTTAGAACCAAAATCTTGGATGAGGCTCATAAGTCTCGATACTCTATCCACCCCGGTACCAACAAGATGTACCAAGATCTAAGGAAGGAATACTGGTGGCCTGGAATGAAACACGAAGTGACAAAGTACGTAAGCAAGTGCTTGACTTGCTCGCAAGTGAAGGCCGAACACTAGAAACCGTATGGAATGATTCAACCACTCGATATACCGGAATGGAAGTGGGAACACATTACCATGGACTTCATAACCAAGCTA
Source organism: Smallanthus sonchifolius (assembly GCA_023525975.1). Classification (NCBI taxonomy): domain Eukaryota; kingdom Viridiplantae; phylum Streptophyta; class Magnoliopsida; order Asterales; family Asteraceae; genus Smallanthus; species Smallanthus sonchifolius. Next base: position 51,525,589 of record CM042033.1, on the reverse strand, counting down.
CCTCGCACAGCTAAAGGTCATGACACCATTTGGGTAATTGTGGACCGTTTAACGAAGAGTGCTCATTTCCTACCTATTCGCGAAACATTCTCATCGGAAAGGTTAGCGGAAGTATTTATTAACGAAGTAATAGCACGGCATGGGATGCCTTTGACGATCGTATCTGACCGGGAGACACGATTCACATCGAGGTTCTGGAAAAGATTTCACGAGGTGATGGGCACGAGGCTTAATATCAGCACGGCATACCACCCACAAACGGATGGTCAGTCCGAAAGGACCATTCAGACATTGGAGGATATGCTTCATGCTTTTATTATTGATTTTGGCGGCAGTTGGGACAGTCATCTGCCGTTAGCCGAATTCTCCTACAATAATAGTCATCACATGACTATAGGCATGCCACCTTACGAAATGTTGTATGGGAGGAGATGCAGGACCCCGATTTGTTGGGGTGAGATTGGATAAAAGGAATTAGGGAGTCTTGAAGTAGTAAGAGAAACGTCAGAAAGGTTTGATCAAATCAAAGCACGAATGAAGGCCGCACAAGATCGTCAGAAATCCTATGCGGATAAACGACGAAGGCCTATTGAGTTTGATGTTGGGTACAGAGTAATGTTAAAAGTGTCACCCTGGAAGGGAATCATACGATTCAGGAAGAGAGGAAAGTTAAGTCCGAGGTTCTTCAGACCATTCAGGATAATTGCACGGGTTGGTGAAGTCGCTTATCAGCTAGAGTTGTCTGATGAGTTGAGTGGGATTCATCCTACCTTCCATGTATCACACTTGCGAAAGTGTTTGGCGAATGAATCAGCTCACGTACCACTTACTGACATCGAGGTCGACAACAACCTTATTTATATCGAAGAACCCGAGGCCTTCGTAGACAAGAAGGAGAAGCATTTGCGTAATAAGATTATCCAATTGGTTAAAGTCCAATGGAAACATCGAAAGGGATCGGAAGCCACTTGGGAAACGGAGAAGGAAATGAGGGAGTCGTACCCTCATCTATTTGACTTATGATAGGTTTCGGGGATGAAACCTATTGTAAGGGGGTAGACTTGTAACATCCCAAAAATAAAACGACAGTTAAAAAGACGAAATAAACGAACGAAGCATGTCGGGTTGGGCCGGATGGGCCGGCGGGCTGGAAGGGGAGCCTCCCCTATAAATAGCTAAGACCTCCATCATTTCTCTCATTTGCAAGTTCTAGAGAGAGAAACCATAGAGAGAGAAAGTTGGCGGATTGACCCGAGATTTCAGCAAAGTGTTGCTCCATAGCTCATGAGAAGAACCTCCGGATCAGAAACTAGATTCAGGTAACGATCGGGCCTAAATCTGAGTTTTTGTTCGTTTTTTGGTTTTTCGGGTTTTGGGTGAAAAAGTAACGTTTTCACGGATAAAACTGAAAGATAAACATAGATTTGAGTTCCTTAATGGAAAAAAAACATTTTGAATGTAAACAGGTTCAGGATCTTGACATGATAAGACCTGAATGCGAAAGTTAGGGTTTCGCGAAGAAACAGATCGTGCGAACTTATCAAGTACGCACGGAGCATGTCCTGCGTACTTATCAAGTACGCAGGAAGAGGGCACTGCCTACTTATCAAGTACGCAGGAAGCAGGGTCTGCGCACTTGCTAAGTGCGCAGGCATCAGGTTGTTTAAGTAAAGTTAGTATGTTTAGAATGGTTAAACCGTTAGAGTCAGGATTGGGTTTGATGTGTATTTAACTATCAAATTCAGATCGGAAGTAACGTAGTGGGACCTTTGTTTAGGGCAACCCGGATTAGCTTATCAGGTGAGTTCTAGAAGCCCTCTTTTAAATGTTTTATATAATGTTTTCGGGCTGGTATGCGTACATATGAAATAATGTTTTTACGAAATGATGTTTATGAAACTATGTTTATAAAATGATGCTTATGAAACTATGTTTACGAAATGAAATGATTTGGAATGAACGGTTTATGGAAAGAGAGTTTTATGAATGGAATGTTTACGAACGAAATGTTAAAAAAGAAATGGTTTAAACTAAAGGTAAAGGGTTTCAAAAATGAATGAAAGGTTTTATGAAAAGAAAAGAAAAAGGGCAAAGGTTTTAAAGAAGTCATTTCAAATCTAATCTGTCGAATGAATGGAATTGACGAATGAAGTCTGGGAATGTAATTCCCAGCCTTGTGGTAGATTATGGACAGCGAGCCATAGTTGCCATAAGAGCAACAGGGGCAGTGTCTTGGTGGCATGCCAATGGTTTTGATGTTGTGCAACTGGTAGGGAGTAACGACGGTTACTCAGGGGTTAACGTGACCCTATGTAAGGTTAAATTATGATCCGACGGTGTTATGGCCGTGAGCCATAGCAGTCGATATAGACATGAGAGCCATAGGGGCAACTGAATGGGTATTGTTGGTCCTCGTGCAGTTAAGCCTTCAGGGCAATACAAAAGGGAATTGACGGAATGTATGGTATTATCGGTCTTCGTGCAGTTAAGCCTTAGGGGCAATACCATACTAAATGACGGTACGAATGGTAATACAGATTTAGATAGTAATGTATGACTTAAATGAATGTTAAATATTTTAAACAAATGATCCGTTCAATGTGTTTATGATGAGGAAAAATGTTTGAAGGTTTTCAATGATGAACAAAAGGCCCTATTTTTCTTATATGTGATGTTAAACCCTAATGAATGTTTTGAATGATGAACCATGCCTTAAATCGAACGAAAACTAGAACTCACCAGCGTAGTTGAGTTTTTAGTATGCACATTCAGGTTAAGGCAGGTATGGATGATGGACGGTGATGCTTGGCAAGCGAGAAGAGTTACCCGGTTGATCATGAAGACTGGCATCCCGTTATGATTAGATTATGATATGTTTATGTAATAGACTATGTTACGCTTCCGTTGTTAAACAATGTAATGGTTATGTTTTATTGAAGTATTTTCCGCTGCGTTATTTGATAATCAAGTTTAAGAACTATTTGTGAATGAGTAAATCCAACAAGTAAGGCCTCCCGGGTTTAGGGTCTTACAATTTTGACCTGGACCAATATTTGTGAAGTCTCTTATCCACTGGCAGTTCTTGAGCATGTTAGACTACATCTTAAACAAACCCTGATCATCAAGTTCTCATTAAATCCATCCCATGTAATACATTTCACCTTCATAATCCAAATTATTATTCGACAGTTTTCTTCTTAAGATCATTTCAAAACTAAATTCATTATCATCATTCACACATGACCTTGAGAAACACACCTGAATTTTGTTATCAATCGTACTCCGCAACTCAATTTTCAAAGTTCATTGGATTTCTAAACGTAGTCCTGAGTTTACTTGGAAACGTGAGGACCAAATGAAACTCAAAGTACCAGCACCTCCTTGTTGATTCAGTAGCCTCAACTAGTTGAATTTCGGGACGAAATTCACTCAACATAGGGATACTGTAACATTCTTGAATTTTCCTGTAATTGTTTCATGCAATAAACAATGTTTCATTTTCAAATATATTGTGTCATCCATACAAACACTCAATCCCAATACTTCATCTAAATACAATTTTATTTTAGTATTACAAGTGCACATGCATGCAAATCAAATTAATTCAAAATTAAAGATTTAACATTTTTCAATTCTATCCTACATATAAATATATTAGTATACATTATAAGCATTGATTTTATAAATTATTTATCCTAAAATTCTCATTTAGTTATTTGCAAACTCAAAAAGGTTTTAAGTTTTATATATGTATTTTTTTAGAAACACTCCATATTTCAAGTTATATATATATATATATATATATATATATATAAAAGGGATTTAAACAAATGGATTGAACCCATCTATACACTTGGACCCTCAATTTGAACCCTCACCTTTGAACTTGAACCTTTGACCTCAATTTTTACCACATTATTCAAATTTAATCTATTTTGATTTCCTTTTGACCAATTTTGACCTGCTATAAGTCAACAGTCCCAATCCTTGAATTTCAAGGCTGAAATCATATAATTCCGAGCGTTAAGGACTTTCCATGCTTGCTTATTCAATCATCGACCACTCCTAAATTCGATTAACGTTTCAATTTAACATTTTGCGTGGTCAAATATGAAATTCAAACATATTTGGACACATTTGACAATTCAGAGTCAAATCAAGCTAAAACAGGAAAGAATCCATGAAATTGAAACGTGTTTTTGATAACAAACCACGCACAAACGATCCTAATATGAATTTAGACCCTATTCGCGACCCAATACATTCCTACTCAACTTAATTAACACGTAATTCGTTCAAACAGCTGTCAACCTTCAAGCCTATAATCGAATCATACCTTTAACATGTAATTGATCAAACCGATTCACCCCACACCTTCGCAAACACCTCTACAAACGCACCCGACCCTCAGTCGATCCCCATTACACCTCTGCATATTTTTTTAAACCAGTTTTAGCAACTCAATCCATTTTATAAAAATACTTTTGTAAAACCTAAAACCAATTGGAACTAATTAGTGCGAGATTAATCTGATTTTTTTTTGAAGTATTATTTCCACTATTTAAATGATTTTTAATTCCATTTTCCTTGCAACATAAATAAATTATGTTAATTAAAAATTATTATTCTTAATTAATACTTTTATACTACCCATTTTTATAAAAATATATTAAAGTTTTCAAAACTTTATAAAGCATTCTTTTTCTATTAAATTACACATATTAGGGTTAAAACTCTAATTAAACAAATAAAACTTTTCTAAATAAATATTTACATTTGCATTTCCTTCAGGGAATGTACTATAATAGATAAATTATTTGCATTAGTTACCTTTGCACATGTTTAGAATTAAATTTCTAAAATATATATATACACTAATATATATTTACACTATATTTTGACACATTGACATAAATAAATAAAATAAATTTATTTATTTAAATTATATTTGAATAAATATAATCCCACGCTACTCTTTCTAAATAAATAAATAAAAAGAATTTATTTATGTAGTCGTTCAAACTAAACCCTAAATCATTTTTCATTAAAAACTATATACTTCGAACTTATATTTTTCATTAAATTTCCTATTCAAATACAAACACAAACACATCTCTCACATGATATAATACAAACACTTTAAAACCCTAGACTCTACTTTAGAAATTGTGCACAATATTAATTCAAAATTTATACTATTTCACTCTAGGTCAAATCTAGTGATTTGCAAAATCACTTTTGCTAACAAAGCTCGTGTTAACTACTACAATTGATACAAGTGAGTTTTACATAGCCTCTTTTACATTTTTGCACTTTTGGGGTGAACACATGATTCTCTTCACAAACTTTTATGCAATTACACATATACAATTCTTCTATATGACTCTATGTGTTTATTTGTGCTTTATGATTGAATGCTATTAGTTAAGGCTACATATACATGACACACTAGTATAATCATTAACTCTTTACAAGCCAACGGTAACATTAATATATCTATTGTGTCTGACAAACCCACCCAGGTAGGGTGAGTGTTACCGACATTTACACTAGGCTAACACTTGTTGTTATGCCCTTCATTAGGATAACATTTGTTGTTATGCCCTTCATTAGGATAACATTGAGTGTTATGCCCTTCAGTCACAAGGTTTGATTGTGCATAGCTTAACTATAGGTTCTCCATAAATGCCTAGTAAACCATGTGTCATATGAATTGTATTAAACATTTGAAATCCATTTGTTGTGTCAAAACCTATGTATGCTCACCAACTTTTTAGTTGACCTTGTTTTAATCAAGTTTCAGGTACGAATGTTTGAGTTGACCAAGCTTGCTTCACTTAAGTTGTGGACCTAGTTAATTTAATAAAAGAACTTGTTATGTATTTCAATTTCATGTATTGTCTGATTTTGTTTGGTTTGAACTTTGAAATGAAATGTATATATTACAACATAGTCAACCATGTGCTCATGAACAGTCTCTATGTCCCGCCTTTACGTTTCCGCTGTCGGTTGGGGGGTGACATTATGTGCTTCTTTGAGTATTCTTTCTCGAAGATTTCCTGTGATTGGAACCCAGATTGTTTTATTCATATGGAGTATTTCATGTTCTTCATTCCTTCTTGTTCCAAGTCTTCTTTTTTTGAACAGACTGTTGAGCATCTTTTAATTGAGACATGATATCTACACGAATTTCAAGTTTAAGAGCACGAAGCCGTTTAGGTTTCTCTCGCTCTTTTCTACTTAAGGCATCTGCAACAACATTTGTCTTATGTAACATCCCGAAATAATAAACAGATATAATGGAAGCAAGGTCAAGAATTAATTAAAGGAAAAATGAAAGAAAGGGGAGCGGGCTTGGGCCCGGCTCCAATGGACCGATATAGCCCATGTATATAAAGGCAAGATCAGCTTCATCTTCCTTATTCCACCTTCTTCAAACTTGAAAACCCTAGAGAGAGAAAGAGAGAGTTCTAATGAGAGAAAGCTCAATAAGGCACTATCAAGCTTGGATCCTGCTTCCATCTTGTTTCTCCACCATCCTTGATTTGTTCTACATCAAGAACTATGAGTTTTGAGGTAAGAATTAACCTCAGATCTGAGTTTTCTTAAAAAAAATGGGGTTTTAAGGGTTTAAGGGGTTTTATACAAAAAGGTTGGATTTTTACGTATGAAAAGTGAATCTAAGCTCATACATAGCTTCATGGAAGCTAGATAAACGAATTAAACGTAAAAAGTTAAGGTTTTGGGTCGAAATCCGACCTGGAAACGCTTGATGTTATTGAACCGACTCTCAGAGTGTCGGCCACCTGCGAGTGCCGACACTCGGCGAGGAAGAAGACGACGAGAATCGGACACAAGAGAGAATCCGCTCCTAAGAGTCAGCCCTCTGAGAGTCGGCCCTCTGATGAACACGCTGAGAATCGGCTCCTTTCTTGAACACAAAGTCCTGACGCAAGTTCTGGTGACACTTATGAGTGTGGCTAGCGACTCTCCTAGCCGGATCTCGAGTGTGGCTAGCGACTCTCCTAGCTGGCTCTCATGTGTGCCTGTCGACACTCTTATGCTTTAGCCGACTCTTGCATGAAATAATATGATTTTTACTTTGACTTATGTGCAAATCAGTATTCGCTTTAGCAGTAGTTGAAACATCACTTTCAGGTTGAATACCAGTATACATGTGAGTTATATGTGCCCCCTATATGTTACGTGCAAATCTTTCAAATGTTTTGGGGCTGTAGTGTATACATTAAATGAATGAATATTTTGAATGCCAATGTGATCAAACGTGATATATGAAAATGAATAATGAACTAAGAATGAAACGTATGTATGCAAAGAATGAAATGAAAGAATGACATAACATGTAAGGATAAAATCTTGCTTTATATCCATGTATATATTGCTTGCCAAGTATGAAATGTATGACATAACGTGTAAGAATGAAATCTTGCTTTATATCCATGTATATACTGCTTGTTAAGTATGAATGAATGTTATGGAAGGAACAATAATGACGAACGGAAAAATAAGACGGACTACGACAGTAGGACGGTTGTAAGGTAATGATGGACTACAACGGTAGGACGGTTGTAAGATAATGACTGACTAAATCGGTAGGACGATTGTAAGGTAATGTCGGACTACTTCGGTAGAACGGTTGTAAGATAATGACGAACGGACACTAGTTTCTGGACGGTTGTAAGTATGGCGGACTATGACGGTAGACCGTGATGTTTGTCTCTGTGACTCACGTAATCAATGATGGGCTGATCTCCCTTATGTGTAAGACCAGCAAAGGCACAAGAGAATGTAAGAATGTATGTATCTATATACGTACCCACATAAGAATGAAATATGAAGGAAATAATTAAAATGGTAAATATATAATATATATATATATATATATATATATATATATATATATATATGTATACTTACGAAAATTATGACAAGAAATAATGTTTATGCCTACTTGCTTTAAAACTAGAACTCACCGGCGTTAGCTGTCCTTTTAGTATGCACTTCAGGTAGCAAGAGGAAAGGACAAGCTAATGTTTAAAGGTTACCCAACACAAGACTGACATCCCGTTAATTGAAATTATGTTAAGACCATGTTTTATGTTTACTGTTAAGACTTCCACTGCTATGATTTTGTAATTGAATGATGTATGCTTCCGTTACTTTGATGTTTTAAATTTAAATTTGGAATTTGATGACTATATTTATGAGTAAATCCAACGAGTGAGGTTTCCTAGGAAGAGGGCCTTACAAGTTGGTATCAGAGCAATAGTTTGAGAGACTCAGACATCCCTAAATGTCCGAACTCAAACTGATTATGGGACCAACACACGGATGTTAGTCTTGGTAGCTAACGCCGACGCCAGTACAGTAAGTAAGTAATAAAGTTAATGCTTGTAGATAGGAATAGATGCCTTAACTTAGAACACATAGATGTAAATGTCATCACTGATGTGAAGAGTTTTGAACCCGAAAAGCAAAGCAAATTATTAATCACAAACCGGTCACTGTAATTAAGAATTTACCTTGCTCGTACTGTTTTAAACTATGATCTGAAGGAATGACATTGATGTGTACCCTCTTACTTATCAGGAAATCTAGAAAACTACGGCTCTTAGAAGAGGAACTAGACGCCGAGGCGGTCACACTGGCCGAGTCGGTAGACCACCACTGAACCAAAGACGTAATGATGAGGAAAGTGTGCTTGTGGAACGGGAGGAAAGCATGCACGAAGAACGTACTGAGAGTGTGCATGAAACTGATGTGACCCCGTCGGGAGACGGCAATGAAGGGTCCCTACGACTGGAACCCGAAGTTAGGAATGCTATTGCCTGTGAGGTTGTACTGACTCTGAAAAGTGTATTGCCTGATCTGCTATCTGAAGCACTTAAGAAAAATAAGGAGGAAGAGAACCCTGAAGAAAAAGTCTATGAAAGTGATGGGGATGAGGTCAATGTTGGATTGAACCCTAAGGGATGCACTTACAAAGGCTTCAAAGACTGTGACCCACCTAAGTTTGACGGGAAAAAGGATTCAGTTGACACGTTTGAATGGATTGAAAGGATGAATGGAGTGATTAGCATAAGTGAATGTCGAACTGACCAGGCAGTCAAATTTGTTGCTCATTCCTTCACTAACGAGGCATTGTTGGTGGAGAACTATTCAGAGGTCCAAATCATCAAATGCACTCAAGCGGATGACATGGGAAGACCTTAAGGTACTGATGATCAGGAAGTTTTGCCCTCAGATACAAATTTACCGAGTGGAGAATGAGTTTTTGAACTTCAAAGCTGGTAACATGACTCACCACCAGTACACTTGAAGGTATAATGAACTAGCTCAGCTAGTACCTCATCTGGTGGAAACTGAAGGGAGACTGATCAAATACTATGTGAAGGGCTTGCCTCAAAGGGTCCGCATACATGTGAAAGCTAACCTACCCTAGATCTTCACATTGGTAGTGAATCTGAGTGGAATCGTCTTTGATGATTATGCCAACGAGGACCCGACCCCTGAAGCACCGAAAAGAAAGTGGGAAAACGTCTAAGGGAAACGGAAAGGGGAACTATACAGCTGAGGCTAAGAAGCCAAGGACTGAAGAATATGAAGCTTGTAAGAAATGTTTGAAGAAACACCAAGGTGAGTGCCTACTTGGTTCCACCATCTGCTATAGATGTGGGAAGGTGGGGCACTATTCTCGTGACTGTTTAAGAGACACTAAATGCCAAGGTTGTGGACTCTTTGGCCACCTGACAAAGAACTATAGGAAAAATGGACAATCTGGTTAAGGAAAGGAAAAGGAACCTGAACAGCCAAAGGCTAGGACTCGGGCCTACGCCTTAACTGACGAGGAAGCAAGAGGAAACCTTGATGTCATGTCAGGTATGTTCCTCGTTATTGATGAAAATGCTACTATATTATTTGATTTTGGTGCTAGAAAAAGCTTTATATCAAATTGTAGAAATGAAGATTGATGGCTACAAAACTTTCTAAGTACAAATGCTGCTTACCTCAGAGTTTGCTGCTGACCAAAAAACTGCTACGGATAATCTTATCTGCAGCGGATACTTGTTCTTCTGCTGAAGAACAAATCTGCTGAAGACCAGAGTTGCCGCGGATAGGCTTCTCAGCAGCATCAACACTTGATGCTGCTGATAGGTAAATCATCAGCAGCTTTGGATGGTTGCATCTTGCTGCTGATATCCAACTTTGCAGCTGATAGCCATTTCTACTGAAGATCAAACGTTGCAGCTGACTGGCTTTGATAAAGCAACCATTACCACCGACAACTTTCTGCTACACCACAGACACAATCCACGCAGCAAGAATGTCACTGGTACAGACAATAAAGAACTACAATGCTCTTCTCCAAGCATGCAAGCAATGATGCCTAAGAAGACGTTTGAGTAAAGTTAACTTTTATAGTGTTTATTGTCATTATATGTAGAATAGCTTCAATACAAGATCAACGGTTTGTGTTAGATCTGATCCTTAGAATCAAGGGCCTATCTTGATTCTAAGTTACTATATAAGTAGTACTTAGAGTCATTGTATCAAAGTGCTTTTCTTAGAGTTTTCTTCGTAATCTTGTAACCATTGAAGCTTATCAAATTGCATTTATCAGTACTTCTTGTGTTTACTTGTTTACTTTGATTAAGTTGTGATTGTTTACGCCAATCTCAACTACAATAGAACCATCTTGTATTTACCGATCCTACAAGTGGTATCAGAGCTTTGGCACACAGATTAAATAAACTCACACTTGTTTAATCATTCTCTGGTTCTATTCTAAACTATCTCTTTGTTAAAGTCTCTCATTATCACAATTCAAAACAAAATGGCACAAAATAATGGATTTAAAGATATTGGAAGCATCTCCAGACCACCAAGACTGGTGTCTGGAGAAGACTATGATATGTGGAAGAACCGAATGGAAAGCTTCTTCTGCTATCAAGAATATGGGATGTGGAAATCCATTAAAAATGGACCATACATACCCATGGTGGCCTCAGCTGATTCCGGAGGTACACTAGTTCCCAAAGAACCCTCCAAGTACTCTGATGAAGACATCAAGAAAACGGAGGTAGATTTCAAAGCCTTGGGAGCCATCCAGATGTGCTTACCAAATGAAGTTTTTCATAACTTCAGAGGTTATAAAACTGCAAAGGAGCTATGGGAGGCTCTTGAAAATATGTTTGCTGGTTCAGAAGAAGTTAAAGAAAACAGAAGAGACATCCTGAAGTAGCAATATGAAAACTTCATCTGGAAGGAAGGTGAGTCTCTAACGGTTTTATATAACAGATTTACCTATCTTGTAGGTGAGCTGCAATGCTCAAAGGTGAAGCTGGAGAATGAAGATATTCTCAAGAAGTTCATCAGGTCTCTACCGAGTTGCTGGACACTCTACACAGTGTTCATCAGAAGAACTGAGAATCTGAAGACTCTCCAGATGACTGAGCTCTTCGGAATGCTAAAAACCTATGAGCTAGAGATGATTCAGGTAAAAGAAAGAAGCTCAAGCTACCAAATAGCCTTAACATCCACCACCACCTCTTCTTCCCTCCACTCTGAACACTCAGGTCCTAGTTCAAGCAACTATTATCCTCCCATCATCACTCATCCCTAAACTTCAACCTCTCAAACAAACACATCACCATTTCTCTTAGAAGCTCCTCCTCAAACCTCAACCTTTGCTGCTTTTGTTTCTGAAAACTCAAGCAACATGTCCTTTGTCAAGGAGGATCTGGAATGCTTTCATCCAGATGATTTAGAAGAAATGGACATACAGCACTCGTATGCCATGCTCTCTATAAGAGCAAAAAGGTTCTACTCTAGAACCGGAAGACCCATTCCATGTAACAACTCCAACGCCAGAGTTGGCTTGGATAAAAGCAAATTAAGATGTTACAACTGTAACCAACTGGGTCATTTTGCTAGAGAATGCAAGGCACCAAGGGCAAACCCAACAGCTCCTCAATCAAGACAAGCGCAACCAAGACAACAACAGCAACAAGCTACTTCTCCAACTCAAACTGCAGCTTGTGCAGCTGTTGGAACTTCTGACTTTGACTGGAGCTTCTAGTATGAAGATTTGCCTACTAACAACCAAGCTCTTATGGCAGACACAACTAAGATATCGCCTCAGGTATATGAACATCTCTGTTCCCAAGCTTTTATTGATAAGGTGTTAGGCTACAGAAAAGATAATCAAAACCTTATAGATCAAAATGAAGAGTTTCATCAAATGAAACCTAAATTCACAAAAGACGAAAACAGTTATAAAGAAAAAATTAACTGCCTAAAGAAAGAGATTTCATTACTAAAACATGAACAAACCAATCTTGAAACTCAGATTGATGATCTACTAGCTAGATTAAAAGCTACCAGAGCAGAATTGGCAGAACAGAAAGTTCATGTTGACAAATATGAATTTGCATCCAAAAAGCTACAAAGACTTTTGGATGCTCAAATTCATGACAAGGTAAAACCTGGTCTGGGGTATCATGCTGAACAATACCAAGCCGTTGCACCTCCTACTGACTACGTTGCCATCCATGAACCAAGCTTCAATCTCTCAAATCTTGAAAAGGCCAACCGAGATCTTGATCCTTCAAGGCATGAACCAATGGTGCAAGAATGCACTACCTCGTCAGAGTCTAAGTCAACTTGCTCAGAGTCCACTAAAGCTGAGAAGGACTTATCACCAGTAAAAGTACCAGCACCGCCTGTTCTTGAAGTCATTCAAACAAGTGCTCCTGTCCCCTTACCAGCTGTTCAGGTTCCTATGCCTTTCAACCAAATCAAAATCAGCTATCCTCCAGAAGGAAGAAAGCTGACTGTTGAAAAGGGACAATCTTCAACCTCCTCCAACTCAAAGCCTCAAATAAAGGTGTTCGACATATGTCATGCACCTGGAGAAAGAGTTCCATATGTTCAAAAGACATTGGAAGAAGCCACATTTGAGGACAACGAAGCTCACCCCTGGAACTTTAAAGACCTATTCAAAAGAAAGAACTATGTTTACCTTTCAAGGGATAAACTGGCTAAATCATGCTTTATCTATGGCAATACAACCACACTGCCAGCACCTGCTTCTACTACCTTCAGCAGCAAAGAAACCTCAAACAACATGCTTTTGAGAAGACAAACAAGAACAAAAAGGTAAGGAGTTTTGAAGCTAAGGCAACTCATTTCATAAACTCTCTTTCCTCACCAAGGAAGCAGCTGCCAAAGCCTCAACAATCTTGCATCATCTGTGGTGAATCAGACCTTTTTGCTACAAATTATGAATTTAATCCCTTCAATCAGATCCTTCATCAAGCCCCTCATAAACAAAAGCCCATCAGCATGAGAACTTCTACAGAGAAGCCCTCCGTCAACAAGGTAAAGAAGGATAAGCATACATTGGTTGTTGAACCATCAGCAGCCAGCAAAAATGTTGGTAATCAAGCCAAGCCCAAGAAACCAAAGAACAAGCCTTCAGCAGCAACCAAGTTTGCTGCTGCTCAAGAAAAACCATCAGCAGCAACAAAATCTACTGCTGATAAGCTAAAGTCATCAGCAGCAAAATTCACTGCTGATAAGCCGAAGTCCTCAGCAGCAACAAAATCGACTTCTGATAAGCTAAAGTCGTCAGCAGCAAAATCTGTTGCTGATAAAGCAAATCCATCAGCAGCCAAAGCAACATCGGCTGCTAACAGAGCAAAGAGAACTGGAAAACCATCTCCTCGGCAATGGAAAGCCAAGATCCCAGCTTCTATCCCTCCAAGAATCATCATTGGCTCTGTTGAATGCACACATGCTGAATCTGATATTCCGAGAACCCGTTTCTTCAAGGTTGCAAGCTCTTGGATTCCTCCCACTAACTAGATCTCTCTCATGTGCAGGGGCAGCCAGGTCACAAGAATAACACATGGGTGGTAGACAGTGGTTGTTCCAGGCACATGACAGGCAACGGATCCATCCTCTCCAACTTCAGACACTTCAATGGTGGATATGTTGCCTTTAGGAGTGACTCAAAAGGAGGATCTATTACTGGAAAAGGGACTGTGTCAAATGAAAGAATGAGTATTGATAAAGTAAATTATGTTAAAGAATTGGACTTCAATCTCATGAGTGTTTCCCAGGTCTGTGATCAAAAGCATTGGATGCTCTTCACAGACAAAGAATGCTTTGTACTATCTCCTGGTTTATCCAAAGCTCCTCCAGAAACGATTTTATTAACTTCTCAGAGAGAAGAAAATCTTTATGTACTTGACATGAATGAGGTCACTCCATCTGGCAATGTATCCTATTTTCTGTCAAAAGCTTCAGTTGATGAATCAGCTCTCTGGCACAGGAGATTAAGTCATGTTAACATCAAAACCATCAACAAATTGGTGACGGATAATCTTGTCAGAGGGCTTCCGGATAAAGAATTCCAGCTAGAAGATCATTGCATTGCTTGTTTGAAGGGGAAGCAACACAAGAGTTCTCACAAGCCCAAGACTTTGAATACAAATGATACTCCACTATAGCTGCTGCATATGGATCTCTTTGGTCCTACAAATGTTATGCATATGGATCTATTTGGTCCTACAAATGTTATCTCTTTGGTCCTACAAATGCATATGGATCTCTTTGGTCCTACACCAGGTTCTCATGGGTATACTAATTTAGAACAAAAGATGAAACTGCTGAAATTCTTAAATCCTACATCCTTAGGGTATAGAATCAAAGCAATCAGAGGGTAAAGATAATAAGGTGTGATCAGGGCACATAGTTCAAGAACCACACTTTGAAGTATTTTTGTGAGAGCAAGGGAATCGAAAGGCAATACAGTGCTCCAAGAACTCATCAACAAAATGGAGTTGCTGAAAGAAGAAACAGAACTCTAATTGAGTCAGCAAGATCTATGTTGGCTGACTCAAAACTGCCTCTCACATTCTGGACAGAAGCAGTAAGCATAGCCTGCTATGTGCAAAATAGAGTTCTTATAGTCAAGCCTCTCAACAAGACACCTTATAAACTATGGTTCCAAAGAGTTCCATACATTGGATTTCTAAAACCTTTTGGATGTCCATGCATAATTCTGATCACACATGGGGTTCTTCCTATGTTTGGTGCCAAATCTGATGAAGGGTATTTTATGGGCTATTCCTCTCAATCCAAGGCCTACATAGTATTCAACTCAAGAACAAGAATTGGGGAAGAATCAGCCAATGTGGAATGTAGAGAACACATTGTCTATGAACAGGGAAAAGGCCCAAAATGGCTTTTTAACATAGAATCTTTCACCCAAATATTTGAGCCTCTCATCTTCTCAAATATGGAGTCTTCCTCTTCTCAAGCACCTGCTTCCACCTCCTCTGACTACAGACTGGATTTTCCAACATCTTCTATCAGTCTGAGAAGACCATCCCTTGATCCCCCATATATTATGGAAGCCATTGAAGCAAGTGCAGCCAGAACCACACTCTCAAATGTCACCAACAGCAGCCTGTCTGAAAATGAAAACTTGAATGAAGACTCTTCAGTAAATGCTGTAGATGTTGCAAATACTTTTGCTGATAATACTGATGTAGTTGTTGATTGTGAAGACTCTTCAACCATGAATGAAGAAATCCCTGATCAAAATCAAAGCAATCTTGAGCAAGGGATACAGCTGGAGGTTGTACCAGCTCAAAGGATCAACAAGGAACATCCTCTGGAAAATATTATTGGACAAGTTCACCAAGGAGTTCTAACAAGAAGCAAATCTCATGAGGCCAATATATGTTTGTTATCATGTTTTCTATCTCAGGTGGAACCCAAGAAGATAGATGAAGCTCTGCAACACAGCAGTTGGATTGACGCAATGCAGGAAGACTTGCTGCAATTCAAGAGATAGGATGTCTGGAAGCTTGTTGATCTTCCACCTGGTCAATCTGCCATTGGCACAAGATGGGTATTCAGGAACAAACAAGATGAGAGAGGCATTGTAGTCAAGAACAAAGCCAGACTTGTAGCTCAAGGCTACACTCAGGAAGAGGGAATTGACTATGATGAAGTCTTTGCTCCTGTTTCCAGACTGGAGGCCATCAGAATCTTCCTAGCATATGCTGCATCCAAGAATTTCATGATCTATCAAATGGATGTCAAGAGTGCCTTTTTGTATGGGAAGATTGGTGAAGAAGTATGTGTCAAACAGCCTCCAGGTTTTGTGGATCTTGCACATCCTAACCAAGTGTTCAAACTAGACAAAGCTCTATATGGCTTACATCAAGCCCCAAGAGCCTGGTATGAAACTTTGTCTGGATATCTACTAAGCAACAACTTCAGAAGAGGTGCCATTGACCAGACCTAGTTTATCAAAGATGAAGGGGGAGAAATCTTACTGGTTCAAATCTACGTAGATGATATCATCTTTGGATCAACAAGGAAGAAGCTGTGTAAAGACTTCGAGATCCTGATGCACTCAAAGTTTGAAATGAGCTCAATGGGTGAGCTAAATTTCTTTCTAGGTCTTCAAGTCAAACAAGTCCCAAATGGAATCATCATCAGCCAATCCAAATATGTCAAGAGCATTCTGGAAAGATTCAAGATGGCTGACTGCTCTGCTGCAAGAACCCCCATGCAAGTGCACCATCAGCTGACTCAAGACAAAGATGGTCAGGACACTGATCAACATCAGTACCGTGCAATGATAGGGTCTCTCATGTATCTCACTGCCTCAAGGCCAGATATCATGTTTGTAGTATATCTCTATGCAAGATTCCAAGCAGCTCCAAAGATTTCACATCTTCAAGCTGTCAAGAGATTTTTCAAATACCTAAATGGAGCCCCAAAACTTGGGCTATGGTACTCTAAAAATGATATGTTTAATCTGTATGCATACACTGACAATGATTATGGGGGATGCAACTTGGACAAAAAGTCCACTTCAGGGGGATGTCAGTTTCTGGGAGGGAGACTGATTTCATGGCAGTTCAAGATGCAAACATGTGTTTCAAGTTCTACAGCAGAAGCAGAATACATTGCAGCTTCAAGTTGCTGTGCACAAGTCATCTGGATACAAAATCAAATGTTGGATTATGGGATGACTTTCATGGCAACTCCCATTCACATTGACAACATGAGTGCTATATCAATCACAAACAATCCGGTGCAGCACTCCAAGACAAAGCACATTGACATCAGGTATCACTTCATAAGAGATCAAGCTGAGAAAAAGAGAATTATTTTAACCAAAGTTAATACCAATGAGCAATATGCTGATTTGTTTACAAAACTGTTTGATGAAGCTAGATTTAGATATTTAGTTGAATCTATTGGTATGATGAACTTTGATTAAAATATGTCTCTAAAAATTTGTTTTTGTAAATATGTTTGTCTTTTGTTATAAATAAAAGTTACTAGTCAGCAGCATCCATTTTTGCTGCTGACAGGTTTAATAATCAGCAGCAAAGATTTTGCCACTGACTGCTTTAAGTTATCAGCAGGAACAAGTTTCTTGCGGATATCTTTAAGGCAGTCAGCAGCAACACCCGTACTGCGGATCAATGCATCCATCAGCAGCAATAGAGTTTGCTGCTGACAGACTTAACTATCCGCTGCAACCAAGCTTGCAACGGTTAGGCTTAACCATCCGCAGTAACCAAGTTTGCTGCTGATGGGTAAAAGTCAGCCTAAATTAACTTTTACCCACTGTAAAAATTCCTTTCAGTCTTTACCATGACTGCTATAGTGCATTACAGCTGTAACAGTAAAAAGTGAATGAGGTTGTACTGTACAAGTGAGTTTGCTTTTTACCTCCTCTGCCGTTATAACTTAAATCAATTTCTCTGTAATCCCTTCACATTCAATTTCGACCTAACTCCCATCACTTTCTCTCCAGCCCCCACAACATTCAAAGCCTTCCATTCCTAACCACCCTTCAAAACCTTCCTCTTTCCCTCCAAACCAAACAACGACAAAGGTAGACATAAACCATCCAGATGATAAGTTCTCTCCCTATCACAACCTCACAGCATACTTAATAAAAGGGAAGAAGTCCTACGGGTTTTATGACATGATCGACTTTCTCTGTCGATCAAAAATATACCATGCACTCATTGTCAACCCACCCATTTACTTTCCTCACATGGAGGATTTTTGTAAATCTGCCATCTAATCTACCGAACAGGGGATACCCCAAATTAAAGCCAAGGTAGATGGCAAGGACATCACCATCTCTGAAGCCACTCTCCCCAAACACCTCAAGCTTCAAGAGGAGGGGGGCTCCATTTCGTACTCAAAAGAAGTCTAATGAGGACCTTTGTATCCATAGGGTACACTAGAAATCAGAATGAGTACACAATAGAGAAGGCACTGATGGGACCCCCATGGAAGCATCTATGCCACACTCTTCTACAATGCATATCTCAGAAGAGAAGTGGATGGCATCAAGTGAGCTCTGCACTTGCCTCTGCTGTTCACGGTATGATTATTGGCCAAGGATTCAGCTTTGCACATCTCATCTTTGAAGGTTTGAGATACAACCTTCAAGAGGGTGCAAAGCAACAATTTTTCAGGTACCCAAGATTCACAATGAAATAAAAGAATTTTCAAAACCTGCAAAAATATATCTTATACTGGGTCATAAAAGCAACATTTTTCAAAGCATGAGAACTGTTTCCAAAATATTCTCTGGGGTCAATGTTCCATTGTTATCTATAATGGTGAACATACAAAGTACCCAGGGTGACAGTTCAGCAATCCCAGCTAATACTGATCCCACACCCTCCACTTCAAATCCTGAACAACAAGTTGCTTCCATTGCTTGAACCCCTGTGCAAACTACTAAGGATGGACAGGCACATAAATCACTTACATCTGTTTTTGATATTATCGTTCAACTGGAACAAAGGGCCCCAGTTGCAACAACATACACTAGAAAAAGGAGCAAGAAGACTCCTTCTCTTCTTGTCTCAAAGGCCCAATCCCAACCTCAAAGCCCTCATTCAGAATCTCAACATTCTGATGAGAATATCAAAAGGGATAGCCAAAACATTAGAGAGACCTCCTTGGAAGTTTCTCTATTAGGATCAGGATCACATCCCGGATCCATAGAATAACTTGCTGAGCCATTCCTTCATTTCTCTTCTCTGAACTTAAGTGTAGAGGCTCCTTGTCAAGATGATGTACCTTCTCCAACAACCACTATCTCGGAGGTATTGATTGACTTGGCTGCTAGTGCACCTAACCCAAGTTCATTACAAGAGAAGGTTCACTCTGGTGGTTCTGATAGAGTGAATGTGGAAAGGGTTGTCACTACTCCTGGTACATCAACTGCCAGGAGGACAGTGACAACATAACTAAGACCCTAACCACGACAACTCACAGTGAGGATGTTTCCTTTGAAACACTCTTCACTGAGAGGAATCCCAGGCGCCAAGAAAACCAGGGTGATGGGGATGCAGAGGCTAGGCCTAAAGCCCTATCTAGCTCACGGGATTCCACAACTATGGATGAGGACAGACTGAAACTTCATAATATGGAATTAACGGCTAGGGTAGCTATGCTAGAGGCTGAAGTGTCCAAACTAAGCCACCAAGTCTCTATGCATGAAGCCCATCAATGCCCAACTATGCCTACTCCCTCCCTTGTATAAGTAGGAGAGGCAGCCCTTTACACTGATGCAACCAAAAAGGGGGAGATAGTTACAGTAGAAGATGATGTTGACAGCCTAGAAGAATGTATACAAGAGCAGACCGCATTTCAAAGTTCATTATTCAAGCCTGCCTTTCTTCAAGTTCATGACTTACCAGACTCAGTAGATGAAGAGGAAGAAATCACTTAGGACTGGAAGTTGGTTGTCAGAGCTGTTGATGAGGTGTTAAAGGGTGAATGTAAAAATGAAGACACACCTCAATCAGTCAGCATAGTTCTTGAAACAGCAGCAATAATAAAAAAAATCACTGCCCCCCAATTCACATTGTCTGCAAATAAGCTAGAATTCGACTCCATACTAGCTTGGGGGTATGATGATTCAACTGAGAGATTCTGGATTGGGAAAGAGTTCAGCGGAGTAGAAGAGCTGAACTGGAATGCACTAAATCCACTCCAAGTGCTTGAACTGTACCTCTGCAACTGCATAAACTCCTCTACAGATCTCTCAGCAGAACTTGCAATCAGCAGGTTCCAAGACCTAATGGAAAAAAATATGCCCTGGTTTGAAACACTATTAGAAGAAGCAAAGAGGGTGGCCTATCCTAAAGAAAATGCAGAATCTTCAACAGCAGCAAAACAAAGACTGGCTCCTAGAAGACTTGACTTAATCAGGAGTAGCACTTTAACAGAAGAAGAAGTTGTCCGCTGGAGAAGATCTTTGTACAACAAAGTGTTCAGAGATGTGGAAGTGCTAGGATGGTCGAGCACTGGGTCTTCTGACTTCACATTCTTCCTGAGTAATGGATCATCTCTCACAATCAACATCAACGAGATCCTACTCTTAAATTCAGACTTCCTGCAAAAGGTCTTCGAGCTCAGAACACACATCTGCAACGTTAAATCCTTAGAGAGTCAAGCAATGATAAAAACCATAAAGCTCAGCTTGAAAAGGAAGGTCTACTTGCAATGGATGCCTCTGACTCCGACTCAGACCTATCCTTCCTTTCCTCACCTACAGTCAGACTGAACACAGAAGAAGAATCTAAAAGAAGAGAAGAGGAAAAGGTGAAGGAAGGATGGAAAGAAGTAACAGGTCTTGAATGGGAAGAAGATGAAAAAAGTGTCTTTCCCTTGTCCATTCCCCAAATTGCCAATGAAGCTCAAGCTGAGATCCCAACAGCATCTCTTACATCTGCTGTTGAGGTCAATGAAGTTGAAGCAGAGGCATCCAGCAAAGACAAGGGAAGGGACTTATGACAAAAGAAGATTAAGAAAGGATAGTGAAGGAAAAGAAGGAAAAGGAGGAAAGAAAAAGAAGAAGAGAAGAAGAGGAGATGGTTGAATTATGAAAAGCTCAAGAAAGAAAAACGGCCATTCTCTTCAGAGAACAACAAATCCAGCTATATGCTAAACAGCTGGATAATCTGAAAGTCAAGATTCCTGCAGCTTTCCAAATAGAAGAAGATGAAGCTCTAGCTCTTCAGCTGCAGGAACAATTCAATAAAGAAGAAGAAGAAAGAGAAAAGAAGAAAAAGGAAGAGGCTAAGTTCAGAATAACTGATTCTGAACTAGCCAAAGAAATGAGAGAGGAGTGGATAGAGGCTCTGATTTCTCAAGGTGAGGATGCAGACTACCTTGAGAAACTATTAAATAAAGAAATCTACAGAGCCTTCATGGGTCAGCAAGGTCTATTAGCAAATAAGAAAAGGGCTGAAGAAGAAGAAAAAGCCAAACAGAAATCCAAGAAGACCATTGCCTTCAACAAAAGAACCCATGAAGAAAGGAAGGTCGTGATTGACTTCCTAAAGGCTAGAGGAGAGAGTGGAAAAAGGCTGGGTCCCATGAGTTTCATGAACCTGCAAGCCCTTTACTTTAAAGTCAAAAAAGAAGAGGAAGAAAGACTGGGGAAGAAAGACTCAAAGAAGAGGGTAATCAATCAAGAAAAAGAAAGGAAACAAAATAAACCCAAGCCTTCTCCCTCATCCACCACTTCCTCTATCCAACAACCTTCCACTCTCCATCCTAGACATCCCTCCTCTCCACCCACAAAGTCCAAATCCTCCCACCCAGCTCCTACTCATCAACAACCTCCCAAGAAGAAAAGCAAACCTACTACCAAACCAGAAGACTCAAGAGAAATCATCAACTGGTTCTACAACACTCAAGATCAAAGGTTTGAAGTCTTCAGGGGAAGAACAAAAGAAAGAAGATCAATCTATACAACTGTTGATGAGGTATTGCAGCTTCCAGATTATGATCTAAGAAGAACGATGGAGCTGGGTGAAGCTAATGAGCCCGAGAATAAAGGTGGGAGACATCTGTTGCTGGTGATCAAACTTCACTTTAACCCCAGCATAGATGAAATTATTGATGCCAAACCTCTCCAATCCCATTCTCCATTCATCAGTTTGTCCTACAATGCTGAAAAGAATGAGTTCACATTGACAGATGTTAAAGGATAGAAGATGAGGTGTTCAATCAAGGCCGTGTTCAAAATGGCAAGCAAAGACATCAAGACTCTATCTGAGCTTCCTCTTAACAGTCCCAGCAAGGACCAGAGAGGATATGAGGTTGCAAGAATAGTCAATAACATGGAAAAGCTTCAGCAGCAAAAGAAGTAATATAGCTTTGGTAGCATCAGTCTAGGGGGAGTTTGTAGAAATGAAGACTGATGGATACAAAACATTCTAAGTACAGATGCTGCTTACCTCAGAGTTTGCTGCTGACCAACAAACTGCTGTGGATAAGCTTATCTACAGCGGATACTTGTTCTTCTGCTGAAGAACAAATCTGTTGTGGATAGCCTTATCTGCTGAAGACCAGAGTTGTTGCGGATAGGCTTCTCAGCAACATCAACACTTGATACTGCTGATAGGCAAATCATCAGCAGCTTTGGATGGTTGCATTTTGCTGCTGATCTCCAACTTTGCAGCTGATAGCCATTTCTACTAAAGATCAAATGTTGCAGCTGACTGGCTTCGATAAAGCAACCATTACCACTGACAACTTTTTGCTACACCACTGACACACTCCACGCAGCAAGAATGTCACTGGTGCAGACAATAAAGAACTACAACGCTCTTCTCCAAGCATGCAAGCAATGATGCCTAAGAAGACGTTTGAGTAAAGTTAACTTTTATAGTGTTTATTATCATTATATGTAGAATAGCTTGAATATAAGATCAACGGTTTGTGTTAGATCTGATCCTTAGAATCAAGGGTCTGTCTTGATTCTAAGTTACTATATAAGTAGTACTTAGAGTCATTGTATCAAAGTGCTTTTCTTAGAGTTTTCTCTGTAATCTTGTAACCATTGAAGCTTAATACAATGTGCATTTATCAATACTTCTTGTGTTTAGTTGTTTACTTTGATTAAGTTTTGATTGTTTCCGCCAATCTCAACTAGAATAGAACCATCTTGTATTTACCGATCCTACACAAATGAATTTAGTCGCAAACTAAACTGCACGATCACCAACCTCGTAATGGCCTTTAGCGTAGAAACTGCTATTGGTAGAAACTTAGTGGTCATCCGTATGACTGACGATTGCATGATAGAAATAGAGGGCCATAAGTTTCCATCTAGATTATACCTTCTAACCTTAGGAGGATTTGACATAGTGTTGGGTATGGATTGGTTAGCTGCCAACGAAGCACAAATCGTTTGTAAGAGAAAAATGATACATCTCAAAGCCACTGACGGCAGTCCAATTACGGTTTATGGAGATTAGAATTGCACAATGGCGAATGTCATCTCGATGATCAAGGCCGAAAGTTACATGAGGCGCGGTGAAGCCTATCTGGCGTATGTTATTGACAATAGAATGAAAATGAAAGAGCTCAAAGACGTACCTGTGGTGTGCAACTTTACAGAAGTGTTCCCAGAGGACCTACCTGGCTTGCCGCCCGATCGGGAAATAGAATTTCAAATCGAATTACTGCCAAGAGCTCTCCCCGTTGCCAAAGCATTCTACCGATTGGCTCCGTCAGAAATGAAAGAAGTAATGTCTCAATTGGAAGAATTAATAGAGAAAGGATTTATCAGATCGAGCATTTCATCATGGGGCGCTCCGGTATTATTTGTAAAGAAGAAAGACGGCAGCATGCGCATGTGCATCGACTACCGTGAACTAAACATACGAACAGTAAAGAACAAGTACCCACAGCCCAGAATAGACGATCTTTTTGATCAACTACAAGGCGCGAGTTGGTTCTCAAAGATCAATCTTAGGTCGGGTTACCATCAATTGAAAGTAAGGGAGAAGGATGTACCGAAAACCGCATTTTGCACGCGTTATGGAAATTATGAATTCCTCATGATGTCTTTCGAACTAACCAACGCACCTACAGCATTTATGGATTTAATGAACAGAGTATGCCGACCAATGTTGGATCGATCGGTAATAGTTTTCATAGATAACATTCTCATATACTCAAAGAACGAGGGCGATCATCACTGTCACCTAAGAGAAGTATTAGAAGTTCTGAAGCAGGAGAAGTTGTATGAAAAATTCTCAAAATGCGCGTTCTGGCTTAGGGAAGTTCAATTCCTAGGTCATGTTATCAACCCAAACTGTATTATGGTAGATCCTGCAAAGATTGAAACAGTAAAGGAATGGAACATCCCAAAAACGCCAACGGAGATACGAAGTTTTCTGGGAATGGTAGGCTACTACTGAAGATTCATTCAGGATTTCTCGAGGATAGCCTCGCCACGGACAAAGCTAACGTGTAAGGAAGTAAAGTATGAATGGGGTCCAACCCAAAACAATGCGTTTGAAGAATTAAAGACGCGATTAACACAGGCTCCAGTCTTGACCTTACCTAAGGGAAACGAAGACTTGGTGGTTTACTCTGACGCTTCGGGTCAGGGATTGGGTTGTGTACTAATGCAATGAGAAAAAATAATCGCTTATGCATCACGGCAGTTAAAGATTCATGAGGTTAACTACCTGACTCACGACCTTGAGCTGGCGGCGATAGTTTTCGCATTAAAGATATGGAGACACTATCTGTATGGGGTTAAATGCACCATTTACTCTGATCACAAGAGCCTGAAGTACTTCTTCGAACAAAAGGAATTAAACATGAGATAAAGGAGGTGGTTAGAAATGCTAAAAGATTATGATTGTGAGATATTGTACCATCCAGGCAAGGAAAATGTAGTGGCTGACGCCTTAAGCAGAAAAGAAGAGTCGACACCTATCCGGATAAAAGCATGTCAGTTTATTATAACCCCAGATCTGACGAATGAAATAGAAAAGGCATAAGATGAGGCACTGTTAGAAAGGAATGTAAAATGGGAAAGAATAGTGGGTCAACAGGGTACCTGGAGCCCAATACGTATGGTGTACGAACCCGTTTTGGCCGGATGTGGATACCTAAGATTGGTGAACTTAGGGCCAAAATCCTTGATGAGGCCCATAAGTCTCACTACTCTATCCACCATGGGACCAACAAAATTTATCCAGACCTGAAGAAAGAATACTGGTGGCCGGGCATGAAGAACGATGTGACCGAATATGTAAGCAAGTGCCTAACTTGTTCACCAGTCAAGGCCGAGCACCAGAAACCATGCGGTAAAATGCAACCCTTGCCGATACCAGAATGGAATTGGGAAGAGATCACACTAGACTTCATTACGAAGCTATCGCGAACAACTAAAGGTAATGATACCATTTGGGTGATCGTCGACCGCTTAACAAAAAGTGCTTACTTCTTACCAATACGCGAGGCTTCTTCGTCTGAGAAGCTAGCAAAGTTATTCATAAACGAAATTGTGAGCAGGCGTGGTATGGTAGTGTTGATCGTGTCTGACAGGGACACCCAATTCACGTCAAGATTTTGGAAGAAATTTAACGAAGCAATGGGCACTAGATTCCATATCAGCACAGCTTACCACCCCCACACCGACGGTCAGTCAGAAAGGACCATTCAGACTTTGGAGGACATGCTCCGGGCCTGTATCATTGATTTCGGTGGGAGCTGGGATAGCCACCTGCCTTTGACAGAGTTTTCATATAACAACAACTATCACTCAACCATTGGCATGGCACCATTTGAGATGATGTATGGAAGAAGATGTCAAACCCCGGTCTGTTGGGGAGAAATTGGACAAAAAGACTTTGCAAGTCTCAAAGTAGTCAAGGCTACTTCCGAGAAATTCGACCAGATCAAAGCACGCATGAAAGCGGCTAAAGATAGACAAAAATATTATGCGGATAAGAGAAGAAGAGATTTAGAGTTTCAAGTAGGGGACATGGTACTATTGAAAGTGTCGCCTTGGAAAGGAATTATCCGATTCAGGAAATGTGGCAAACTAAGTCCAAGGTTTGTCAGGCCTTTCAAAATCCTAGCAAAAGTTGGTCACGTTGCTTACCGACTTGACCTACTTGATGAGCTCAGTGGAATTCACCCCACATTCCACGTATCGCACTTACGAAAGTGCCTTGCTGATGATACAGCTTACATACCATATGATGAGATCGAAGTAGATAATGGTTTAAACTATGTAAAAGAACCAATAGCTATTCTTGACAGAGCCGAAAAACGACTACGAAATAAGTCGATTCCTTCAGTTAAAGTACAACGGAAGCATAGAAAAGGGTCAGAAGCTACACGGGAAAAAGTGGATGAGATGAAGGAACTATACCCCCAACTGTTTAACTTGTAGCAGGTTTTGAGGACGAAACCTCTATAAGGTGGGTAGACTTGTAACATCTCGAAATAATAAACAGATATAATGAAAGCGAGGTCGAGAATCAATTAAAGGAAAAATGAAAGAAAGGGGAGCGGGATTGGGCCTGGCTCCAATGGACCGATATAGCCCATGTATATAAAGGCAAGATCAGCTCCATCTTCCTCATTCCACCTTCTTCAAACTTGAAAACCCTATGGAGAGAAAGAGAGAGTTCTAGTGAGAGAAAGCTCAAGAAGGAACTATCAAGCTTGGATCCTGCTTCCATCTTGTTTGTCCATCATCCTTGATCGATTCTACATCAAGAACCACGAGTTTTGAGGTAAGATGGGGTTTTATACAAAAAGGTTGGATTTATGGGGTTTTATACAAAAAGGTTGGATTTTTACATATGAAAAGTGAATCTAAGCTCAGATCTAGCTTCATGGAAGCTAGATAAACGATTTTAACGTAAAAAGTTAAGGTTTTGGATCGAAATCTGACATGGAAACGCTAGATGTTCTTGAACCGACTCTCAGAGTGTCGGCCACCTGCGAGTGCTGACACTTGGCGAGGAAGAAGACGATGAGAATCGGCCACAAGAGAGAATCGACCCTCAAAGAATCGGCTCCTAGGAGTCATCCCTCTGAGAGTCGGCCCTCTGATGAACACGCTGAGAATCGGCTCCTTTCTTGAACACGTAGTCCTGAACACAAGTTCAGGCGACACTTATGAGTGTGGCTAGCGACTCTCCTAGCCGGCTCTCGAGTGTGGCTAGCGACTCTCCTAGCTGGATCTCATGTGTGTCTGTCGACACTCCTATGCTTTAGCCGACCCTTGCATGAAATACTAGGATTTGTACTTTGACTTATGTGCAGATCAGTATACGCTTTAGCAAAAGTTGAAACAACACTTTCAGGTTGAATACCAGTATACAGGTGAGTTCAATGTGCCTCGTATATGTTACATGCAAATCTTTCCAATGTTTTGGGGTTGAAGTGTATACATTAAGTGAATGAATATTATGAATGCCAATGTGATCATACGTGATATATGAAAATGAATAATGAACTAAGAATGAAACGTATGTATGCAAAGAATGAAATGAAAGAATGACATAACATGTAAGGATGAAATCTTGCTTTATATCCATGCATATATTGCTTTCCAAGTATGAAATGTATGACATAACATGTAAGAATGAAATCTTGCTTTATATCCATGTATATACTGCTTGTTGAGTATGAATGAACGTTATGGACGGAACAATAATGACGAACAGACAAATAAGACGGACTACGACGGTAGGACGGTTGTAAGGTAATCACGGACTATTTCAGTAGGACGGTTGTAAGATAATGACGGACTACTTCGGTAGGACGGTTATAAGTTAATGACGGACTACTTCGGTAGAACAGTTGTAAGATAATGAAGAACGGACAATAGTTGTCGGACGGTTGTAAGTATGGCGGACTACGACGGTAGACCGTGACGTTTGTCTCTGTGACTAACGTAATCAATGATGGGCTGATCCCCCTTATGTGTAAGACCATCAAAGGCACAAAAGAATGTAAGAATGTATGTATCTATATACGTACCCTCATAAGAATGAAATATGTAGGAAAGAACTAAAACGGTAAATATATACATATATATATATATATACATATATATATATATTTGTATACTTATGAAAATTATGACAAGAAATAATGTTTATTCCAACTTGCTTTAAAACTAGAACTCACCAGCGTTAGCTCACTTTTTAGTATGCACTTCAGGTAGCAAGAGGAAAGGACGGGCTAAGGCTTAAAGGTTACCCAGTGTCACACCCCGACCGATGGCGGAATTATCGAGGCGGACAATAGAATGATTGTTCAAAAGCATATGATAGCTAAAAGGTTGCATAATTCATTAATTTAATTTAAAGACAACAACATCCAAATACAATACATTCCAAATAACCTAGTCTAGTTCAAAACATTGATTTATTTAACTAGGTCCATAGTCCTTAAGTGGAGAAATCTTCGGCAAGTAGCCACATATCCAAACCTGAAACATTATTTAAATCAAGTGTCAACTAAAAAGTTGGTGAGTACATAGGTTTAGTAATTCCGGTAAATAGTAGTTGTAAATCGTTTTGCAACTCATTGTTTATCTTGTTAAACATAGTATATATGATGTATCATTTATTTAATCACAATTCAAACCGAGTTTGACGCGCTTGAACAAAGCACAACAGCTAAGTCCGGTATGCTTGAATATAGTTACCCACTATATCTGATATGTTTGAATATAACACGCGGTTATATCCGAGTATGCTGTAATAAACACCCTAACCGGGTGGGATGGTCAGGTACAATAGATCTATCAATATTACAGTTTGTTTTCTTGTGTTTAAATGTATGTACATCCAAAGAATAAGCATATAGTCTCATGTATAACACGTACAAACAATGTGAGTAGTATGTATAATGTTTCACCCCAAAACGTATAAAAATGTAAAATAGGGGCTATGTAACTCACCTTGCAAGCGGGTATTTTTCCACGCGTGTAGGTGATAAGTATGTGGAAGCCTAAGCACGTTGATACCCTACGTAGATAGATGGGTATTATTGTATGTTTACATGTGCGTATTAGTATTTAATTGTGTATTGGTTTATAATAGCATTTTTTAGTATTATTTGCATAAAAGTTGGTCCAGATTTACTTGAAATTACTGATTTGATCGAAACTGTTTTATAGTTGTGACAGGTATCGAAACTATGTTCAATCGAAACTACTAGTTTCGATTGACCATTTACAAGTGATACACAGAACTGTCGAAACTACTATCTATCGATACTACTAGTTTCGATTGATCATTTATAAGTGATACCCAAGCTGTCGAAACTACCATCTATCGAAACAATTAGTTTCGATTGATCATTTATAAGTGATACCCAGGCTGTCGAAACTACCATCTATCGAAACTATTAGTTTCGATTGACCATTTACTCAATCGAAACTAAGTAGTTTCGATGGCCCAGACTTTAGCAAATAAAACAGTAACATTAGTTTGTCCGGTAATCGATGGTTTGGAGTCGTGACTTCGATTGGTTCAGTTTGTCTTATGATAACAGAAGGTAAAGAAACGAAGTTGAGGATTCTTACGTGGTCATGAAGGGGCTGGACGGCAGAGTCTTAATCCGAGAATGTCCAGAATGAGAATCGAGCTTCTGGGTGGGATTAGCCTCTACAACCTTGGTCACAGCTTCACACAGAGATGGTGATTGTAATTGTGCCTTCAATTTGGAGTGAGATTGGGTGGAAGAGGGGTCGCGAGCTCGAGGAGGTCCGACTATGGCTTTTTATAGCCGAGCTTGATTTCTATGTAAAAACGTGCAATTGGGCACGTTCCGACACTAGTCTGGACGAGACGAAACTAACCAGACATTCCACACGCGTGGAGGTGGTCTGTCGGGCGCGAATTCGAACGTGGGTTTCTCGGCCACCAACAGGATCAGACGATCCTTATGTTGGGGAGACCAATTGGTCGGGGCCTTTTGTTCGCATGGGGAAGACGAGTTCAGGGATGCCTGTAGCGGCTGTCGAGGTGCAGGGGACAGCCCTGTCAGGGTGTTCGCCGGAAACTATCTCGGACCGCCAGACAATGTAGGGGACGACCGGAAATGAGAATTGGGGTTTGGCAGATTTGGTCCTTGTAGTTTGGTTTTGATTTAATTCGGCCCCTGAGATAATTACGGATGAGTTCTTGTAGTTTGATTTGTCCATATTTTGTCCCTTAACTAATTTCTGTTTTAAAACCTTGTAATTTTATTATTTTCAAAACAGACCCTCAACTTTTGTAAAAATAACTAATTTGATTTCTTTTTTTTTTTTAAATTTCAATTATATTTTATAAACTTATATTATTATTATAAATATATTTTTTTTATAAAAGTTACTTATTATTTAAATAGATTATCATATTTTTTGTTATGACCCTTTTAAATTTAGTTCTATATAAAATTTTATTTAAGTTTAAAACTTATAAAATCCATAAAATAAATATATATATATATTTTGTACAAAATTAAATAAAAACACTTGCATTTCATTTAATAGAAAATGATTACATGATATATATTACAAATGCGTGAATAAAACCCAAAATGTCACAGTCTCCCCGTGTTAAAGGAATTTCGCCCCGAAATTCAACTAGTGGAGGCTATGAAAAAAGATGCGGATACTTGGTCTTCACGTTCCCAAGTGAACTCGGGTCCACGTTTAGACTCCCAACGGACCTTGACATTGGGGATGCGGCTACGCTTGAGTTTCTTGACTTCTCGGTCCATGATTTCCACGGGTTTCTCAACAAAGTGCATTTTCTCGTCAATGCGCACTTCATCAAGAGGGATGTAGAGATTCTTGTCGGCTAGACACTTTTTCAAATTAGATACATGGAAAGTCGGATGAACGTTGATGAGTTCTGAAGGAAGATTGAGTTTGTAGGCCACTTTTCGTACCCTTTCGAGTATCTTGAATGGACCCACATATCGAGGTGCAAGTTTTCCTTTCTTTCCAAATCGGACTACGCCCTTCCAAGGTGATACCTTTAGGAGAACCATATCCCCAACTTGAAATTCCAAGGGTTTTCGTCTTTTATCGGCATAGCTCTTTTGCCGACTCCTTGCTACTCGAATGTTAAGATTTTATCGGTGGTGTCTTGGATAAGCTCGGGACCGGTGATTTGTGCTTCACCAATTTCGTTCCAACAAATCGGTGAACGACATTTTCGTCCATAAAGAGCTTCAAACGGTGCCATGTTAATACTTGTGTGGTAGCTGTTGTTGTAGGAAAATTCGATCAGTGGTAGGTGAGAATTCCAATTGCCACCAAAGTCAATGACACAAGCTCTAAGCATATCCTCGAGAGTTTGGATTGTTCGCTCGGTTTGTCCATCGGTTTGAGGATGGTAAGCCGTACTTAGATCCAAGCGAGTACTCAGCGCAGATTGTAATGATTGCCAAAATCGGGAAGTAAAACGCGAATCACGATCGGAGATGATGTTCAAAGGGATTCCGTGACGACTTACGATCTCATCAATGTAGATCCGGGCAAATTTCTCGACTCGATAGTCCTCATGAATAGGTAAGAAGTGAGCAGACTTTGTAAGTCGGTCGATAATAACCCAGATACTATTGTGCCCACTAGTAGTGCGTGGAAGTTTGGTGATGAAGTCCATAGCAAGGTTCTCCCATTTCCACATGGGAATTTATGGTTGTTCGAGGAGTCCGGAAGGCTTTTGGTGTTCGGCCTTCACTTTAGAACAAGTTAAGCATTTTGCCACAAAGAGGGCAATATCTTTTTTCTTGTCGGGCCACCAATATTGTTGACGAAGACCCATGTACATCTTATCATCTCCGGGATGTACCGAATATCGAGTTTTGTGGGACTCGTTCATCAAAAATATACGAAGGTCGTCACGATAGGGAACCCAGATACGATCCAAGTAATACAATAGGCCATTGGCTTTGGTTTCTAGCAAGAGTTCTACACCACATGCCATTTCTTGGTACATGTTTCCCTCAGTAACCGAGGTGTGTTGTGCTTGAAGAATACGGGCTTGGATATCGTTATGAATACAAACACTATGAAGCATGATACGTTCTTTACGACTCAAGGCGTCGGCTACAACATTTGCTTTGCCGGGGTGGTAGCGAATCTCGCAGTCGTAATCGTTAAGAAGTTCAACCTATCGTCGTTGCCTCATATTAAGCTCTTTTTGATTGAAAATATGTTGGAGACTTTTGTGGTCGGTGAAAACCACGCATTTGGTGCCATAAAGATAATGTCTCCAAATTTTCAAGGCGAAAACGACAGCACCAAGCTCGAGATCATGGGTCGTATAATTCTTCTCATGGACTTTGAGTTGACGTGATGCGTATGCGATTACTTGACCTCGTTCCATAAGAACACAACCAAGACCTTGGTTGGATGCATCACAATAAACGACAAAGTCGTCATTACCACTAGGAAGAGTTAGAATAGGAGCATTGCAGAGCTTGT
Source organism: Smallanthus sonchifolius (assembly GCA_023525975.1). Classification (NCBI taxonomy): domain Eukaryota; kingdom Viridiplantae; phylum Streptophyta; class Magnoliopsida; order Asterales; family Asteraceae; genus Smallanthus; species Smallanthus sonchifolius. The sequence continues at coordinate 51,493,236 of CM042033.1, read as the reverse complement.
GCTTTAGAGTTTGGAAAGCTTCCTCTTGCTTGGGTCCCCACTCGTAGTGCTTACCTTTGTGAGTCAAGGCAGTGAGCGGGACCGAAATCTTGGAGAAATTTGAGATGAAACGACGATAGTAACCTGCTAGTCCAAGGAATGAACGAACCTCGGTAGGAGTCTTAGGAGTAATCAAATTCTTCACCGCCTCGACCTTTGCTGGGTCTACATTAATTCCCTTATCGTTGACTATGTGTCCAAAAAATTGAACTTCCTTTAGTCAGAATTCACACTTAGAGAACTTGGCGTATAGTTGTTCTTTCTTCAAGAGTTCCAAAATCAGACGAAGATGTTGTTCATGCTCCGCTTTCGTTTTAGAATAGATGAGAATGTCGTCAATGAAAACGATCACGAACTTGTCCAAATAAGGTTTGCATACACGGTTCATGAGGTCCATGAAGACCGCAGGTGCATTAGTCAAACCGAATGGCATGACCATGAACTCGTAGTGACCGTACCTAGTCCGAAAGGCAGTCTTCGGAATATCTTCATCGAGAACACGAAGTTGATGGTATCCGGAACGAAGGTCAATCTTGGAGAAACATGTTGAACCTTGAAGCTGATCGAAAAGATCGTCGATATGGGGTAAAGGATAACGGCTCTTAATTGTAAGCTTGTTGAGTTCACGATAATCGATGCACATTCGAAACGATCAATCCTTTTTCCTTACGAACAGTACGGGAGCACCCCAAGGTGAATGGCTTGGGCGGATGAATCCTTTGGATGAGAGTTCTTGTAATTGACTTGCGAGCTCTTGCATCTCGGAAGGTGCAAGACGATAGGGAGCTTTTGCCAAGGGAGTTGCTCCAGGCACAAGGTCGATACGAAACTCCACTTGTCTAGGGGGAGGAAGACCAGGTAAATCCTCGGGGAATACCTCGGGAAAATCTCGGATGATTGAAATGTCTTGCAATTTCTTACCCTTGTCTTTCGTGTCAACTATGTGGGCCAAGAAGGCAACGTACTTTTTCCGCAAATACTTTTGTGCCAACGTGCAAGACATGATTTGAAGACCACGACATGGTTTTTCACCGAACATAACTAACATGTCGCCTGAAGAGAGAGGTATACGAATACACTTTTCGTAGCAAATAACCTCGGCATGGTGCTTGGATAATGTGACATTTCAAAAATTTCAGTTATAATTTAAAATTATTTGCGTAAAATGTAGGTTCAGATTTACTTGGAATTTCTGATTTGATCGAAACTATTTTTGGTAGTATAAAGTATCGAAACTACTAGTTTCGATTGATCATAGAACTGTCGAAACTATGTTTAATCGAAACTACTAGTTTCGATTGATCATAGAGCTGTCAAAATTATCTTCTATCGAAACTACTTAGTTTCGATTGATTTAAATAAGTAGTTATTATGTATTTATAAAAAGTTCTATTTATTCATTTATATATATATTTTTTTGTAAGTTAAAACCATTTTAAAAATTTTATAAAAATAAATGACTTTAAAAACAAATAAAATGATTTGACAAAAAAATGAGTTGATTTATAAAATAAGTTTATAAAAACATTTAAAATTTAATAAAACAACCCGCTCGAAAACATTCTCTTTATTTTTTTTTATAATACCAAACTATATAAAAACTAATTCTAAGTGTTTTACACATACTCGTATTATGTCAAAACTATTAAACTTATATTTTTTTATATATATACCCGACCCGTACCCTACTGACATATAACGACTATTAATAACCGGGTTACACTTAGCGGGTATTATACCGGACTTGTACTAACAGGTAACACCTAACACCTACCCTACCCCCTACCCCTTACCCTACCCCTACCCCCATGCGTTTCTTTTTTTCTCCCGCCGACAAACAACAAAAGAGGGCTCATGTTGCCTTGTTCTCCAACAATGCTACAACTTGGTCTCAAAGAAACAATTAACCCATTGGATAAAAAAAACCCACACATTAGTATGTAAGCATGTAACTCTTAACCCAAACCACACACCAACCTAACTATTTTCTCTCTTGCACTTGTTCGGCTCCCCACACCCCATTCGAAAGAACTAAACCAAGGCTTGATGCCTCTTCTGGTTCACAATCCATCACACTTCACAAAACAAACCATAAAATTTCTTTACTTTCTCCTTGTTGGATTCTCACGACAAAGACAAACACCATCACCAACCTCTCCATCACCCCACCCTCTACTCACGGCAACCATCCACTGCCAGCGCCACCCTCCTCCTCCCCTTCGGTTCCCGACAGCAGCGCCACAGCACCACCCTTCACCACCTTTTGCTCTCAAGTGTCATTTAAGTGACTATACAAGTGTTCAAGCCTTCTACAATCATCTTACCTTCTCCTTGATTGCCTTAAGTAAGTGTTTTACTAAAACTTAGTATTGTTTTAAGATTTCGTGTTGATTTATGTTGTAAGTTCACCCAAGTAGTGCCTGTTTCAAAGAGAAAGCCACCTCCTTTAACCAAACAGTAGCTGGCAGAAATTTTGGTCGACTTTAGAGGGTCATATCTTGGTCAAAACTCAACCAAATTGAACGTTTCTTGAGTCTAAGATTAATTTTAAGGAGTCCTCTTTCCAACCTATTTGGGTTCATAATTTTTGGATAAGTTTTGATACCCCAAAAGGGTGATACAAGAAAACGTGTATATTCTGAGTTTTATGGCAGAATTATTGAGCTAACTTGTTGGAGTCATATCTTGTTCAATAATAGTCCAAATAACTTGATTCTTCTTCCTAAAGTTAGGATTTTGTGTTGTCTTCAAAACCCATATGTCCTCCCCTCTTGAAACTAACATTTTGATTTCCAGAACAACGAAATTTCAAGGACCTATCCAGAAAACAGAATCTGTTAACATACTTGTGTTGTTTTAAATATTTGAAACCCTTAAACCCATCCAAACATTGTAAGCCCTACATTTTTATAGACCCGTGACATATAGTTATGCATGTCTAGAACTCCATAATTTATTGAATTTGTTTAGATAACAAAAACCATGTCTTAAGTAGACTTAAAAACCCGAGTACTTTTCTAAACAACTAGTTTGATATCCAAAGCCTTATTTTTATAGTATATACTAAATTTCAATCCTCAAACCTAATAATGATACGTGAATGTAATGACATGTTTTGGAATACACATCTTAGCATATAAGTATATATAAATTTTTTTTTTTTATCACCAAACCGTCACCAACGATCGTCGTGTCAAACCACTTGAAAACCTAAAACGGGTTCATGTCAAGACTAGTTGGGTGAATTGAATGCATGATCAACACGCGGTAGAATCATTACATAGAATTTATGGTATCTTAAATATTTAGGACTCGAGTAGGTCGGAATACACTATTGGACTTTGCTACATACCGCATCACTACCTTGTTTGCACAAGTGAGTTACATATCCCCCTATTTACATTTTTATACATTTTGGGGTGAAACGTAATTTGTGCTTACTTACATACAATTCAACTTGTGTTTACATGTGTAGATTATTGTGCTTTTGTGCATGATCACTTGTTATGCTATGAATACTTTTAGGATGGTTTAAATTATGTGTAACCCACATAGTCTTGATTCCATGCCTATCACTTTTAGGGTAGCGGTATGCTATGCCTATCACGTTAAACCTTTATGCTTATATACATAATTACATGCTTACAATTGGTATACATATAGTGAATTATCCACATTATGCCATATCATACCATGTCAAACTATGAATTGTATAAACGTTTTTAACTAAACTTTTACTTTATTTAAACATATGTAAACTCACCAACTCTCGTAGTTGACACTTGTTTTGGATTACGTTTCAGGTGAAGATATGTGATTGTGTGACTATGTGTTGAAGGTGCTACACATAAGGCTTTTGGACCTAGTAAAATAATTATGTGTAATATTCTAGAATAGGGTGTTGTAACTTAAATTGTATTTGGATATTTGATATTTAAATCATATTAATGAATTATGCAACCTTAGTAGATCATGTGCTTATGAACAATCATTTCATTGTCCGCCTCGATGATTCCGCCATCGGTCGGGGTGTGACAGATTGGTATCAGAGCCATGGTTATAGGGAATTAGGTTATTAGACACAATGACCTAGACTATAACCCTAGGACTCCCTTTTATGTTTTATGTGCTAAATGATTAATTGCTATGTGAATTATTTGTAGTTAGGTATTATTTGAATTTTCCCAAGTTTGATACATGAGACTTATACACATACATACAAGGCTTTAATACGTGATACATACTTTACATACACATTTGACAACGAAACTTATGCAAACAAATACACTACTCATCCTTACCCATACTCTTTCCTAATTACTTGCAACATTCCTACACATTTTATACTCATAGACTCTCAAGTCTATTGAAAATCTCGTCAACAACTTAATTTCTTGAAACCAGTAAAGGACACGTGCAATCTGGAAGGGTGACACCTGTACATTGGGTTTTCTGTCTAGGAAAGCATTTCGTATAAATCCAAATAAACGGACTCGTATGCTTTCCTGTGAATTCCTGAAGTGAGTGTTTACCTATAGGCTAAAGCATGTCTCCTTGAAAGCTTTGAGGAATTACTTAACGTTGATAAGTCATTGTATTCGCAAGAATACGATCCGAACCTAAACTCAAAATTTGGGGACATTATAGCAAGATAGGAAGAACTAGACAAACATGCAAAACAATTCATTATTACGGGTGCACACGTAATAACAATTTGTAGTGCATGCGAATCCCGGCCATTCCTATCGCGCGAATAATGATCTATGTTATCATATCCTCCCAGGAATAGATTTCATGGCTTATTTCCCCTATCCTTTAGTGTTATAAATTTTGAATGAATTATGTGATCAGTTTTAGTCAGAACTTACATACATTATCACGCGACATGATGAGTGTCATCCCACGTTCTTGTTTGTATTATTGTGAACAGTCTACCAACTGTGGCACATGCATGCCTATTTTATCTGAAGTCTCATAAGTTCTTGTCTTTCTTGTAGTACTTATAGAATGCCTCCCCGTCGCGCGGTTAATGCTAACTCTAGCAACTCCAACGTTGACCTTGCTGCACTACTTACTCAACTAGTAGGCCAAATGATCCAAGCTAACAACAACAGTGATGGGTCTAATACGCAAGGGAATGGTGCAAACCCACCATACTGCACATTCAAGCATTTCAATTCTTGCAACCCCACCAAATTCTTCGGGACAGAAGGTGCTACTGGCCTTCTTCAATGGTTTGAAAGTATGGAGAGTACTTTCCTAAACAGCGATTGTCCCGACAACCTCAAAGTCCGTTATGCTGCCAGCGTCTTCCAAAAACGAGCACTCACCTGGTGGAACGGTGAAAAACGTACTCGAGGCAACGAATCTGCTATGTCCTTGTCTTGGGACGAAATGAAACGACTTATGACTGACGAGTTCTGTCCTCGCAACGAAATGAGGAAGCTCGAAGCTGAATTTTGGGATCTCACCCAAGATAGCGGAGAGAATTTGGCTTACACCACTCGTTTTCAAGAACTAAGTCTGCTCGTGTCCCACATGGTTACTCCGTTAACGCGGGGAATTGAGAAATACATAGGTGGACTGCCTATGCCGCTCCAAGACACCGTATTAGGAAGTAATCCCTCCACTCTCGAAGACGCTATCCGTTTGTCTGCTGTGTTGACTGACAATCACGTCAAACCGGGTACCTTATCCAGGAAGGGTACCAAGAAAGTGGTCGACAAAGCTGCTACTTCTGTGTCCGACAAAAACGAAGAGCTCAAATCTTCCCATCATGATAGGAAGCGCAAGGCCCAAAACTTTGCGGCCATCATTTCTGCCGTACCTATGACCCAAGTTACTCCTGCGGGTCAAATTCTGAGAAATTATGTAGGTTCATTTCCCCAATGCCCTACTTGCAAGTATCATCATGCCCCGCATGCTGCATGCCGTCTATGCTCAAAATGTGGACGCTATGGACACGTTGTTACTACTTGCCGTGCTAGCACTATCGTTAATCAAGCTACTTAAGGCAATCATACAGTGCCTCTCACTGTCACCTATGGACGGGCCTGTTACGAATGTGGAGACCCAAACCACTTTCGAAACCAATGTCCAAAACTTCAAAATCAAGGTGGTCCTTGTGGACGAGCCTTTAATATAAATGCTAACGAGGCTTCGGCCAATGACGACACTGTCAACGGTGCGTTCCTTTGATCACTATCTTTATACATCCGTTTTATTTAATTTTCATGCCAATAGAAAAATTGTGTCTCATGCTTTTAACCAACTATTTGCTAAACAACCAATCAATCTTGATAACTCGTATATCATGGAAATAGCGGATGGAAAATCCATTGCTATGAGTTCTATAACCCGTGATTGCATATAACAGCTATGATATCACCATTCATCTCATTCCTATACTTTTGTGAAACAATCCTATTATGTTTAAATCCAGTCATACAACTTGCTAGCTCTGTTAAAGTTTACTTAAATTGTTGAAGTTCTAAATCCTAGTAATTATGCACGGGGAATCCCCGGTATATCAAAGGGGTGGTGGGTTAGCCGCTGGTACACCCTATACATAAACCCACTTAATATAACGAGTATAAACCATGCATAAGTACTAGGAGGAGGACCGGTTTTTTTGAAATTGTTTTTGCAAAATTTGAAAATATGAACACCCGTGGAGTGGAGTTTTAAAGGAAAATGCCATGTCACGAGGTGATTGGCACCAATATTGTTAAGTATGGTTTCATGTAGTTTACATTCATGCGTGTATGAACAATTGTATGCATAAGTCTCACTATACTATTAGAGCAATTAGTTGACAACTCGACTCGAATTAGCATCGTCATCCGTTACCATATGCTATTTCCCCGCTGAATCTTTCCCTGGTGAAGTAATTCCATCCTAAGTCTTTTGACATCTCTTTCCCGCTTCTATAACCTTTGTAAATCGAATTTCGGGATGAAATTCCTTCAACATGGGGAGACTGTGACATTTCAAAAATTTCAGTTATAATTTAAAATTATTTGCGTAAAATGTAGGTTCAGATTTACTTGGAATTTCTGATTTGATCGAAACTATTTTTGGTAGTGTAAAGTATCGAAACTATGTTCAATCGAAACTACTAGTTTCGATTGATCATAGAACTGTCGAAACTATGTTCAATCGAAACTACTAGTTTCGATTGATCATAGAGCTGTCAAAAATATCTTCTATCGAAACTACTTAGTTTCGATTGATTTAAATAAGTAGTTATTATGTATTTATAAAAAAGTTCTATTTATTCATTTATATTATCATTATTATATATATATTTTTTTGAAAGTTAAAACCATTTTAAAAATTTTATAAAAATAAATGACTTTAAAAACAAATAAAATGATTTGACAAAAAAAATGAGTTGATTTATAAAATAAGTTTATAAAAACATTTAAAATTTAATAAAACAACCCGCTCGAAAACATTCTCTTTATTTTTTTTTTGAGAATACCAAACTATATAAAAACTAATTCTAAGTGTTTTACACATACTCGTATTATGTCAAAACTATTAAACTTATATTTTTTTATATATATACCCGACCCGTACCCTACTGACATATAACGACTATTAATAATCGGGTTACACTTAGCGGGTATTATACCGGACTTGTACTAACAGGTAACACCTAACACCTACCCTACCCCCTACCCCTTACCCTACCCCTACCCCCATGCGTTTCTTTTTTTCTCCCGCTGACAAACAACAAAAGAGGGCACATGTTGCCTTGTTCCCCAACAATGCTACAACTTGGTCTCAAAGAAACAATTAACCCACTGGATAAAAAAAAACCCACACATTAGTATGTAAGCATGCAACTCTTAACCCAAACCACACACCAACCTAACTATTTTCTCTCTTGCACTTGTTCGGCTCCCCACACCCCATTCGAAAGAACTAAACCTAGCAACTTGGTTGCTTGATGCCTCTTCTGGTTCACAATCCATCACACTTCACAAAACAAACCATAAAATTTCTTTACTTTCTCCTTGTTGGATTCTCACGACGAAGACAAACACCATCACCAACCTCTCCATCACCCCACCCTCTACTCACGGCAACTATCCACTGCCAGCGCCACCCTCCTCCTCCCCTTCGGTTCCCGACGGCAGCGCCACAGCACCACCCTTCACCACCTTTTGCTCTCAAGTGTCATTTAAGTGACTATACAAGTGTTCAAGCCTTCTACAATCATCTTACCTTCTCCTTGATTGCCTTAAGTAAGTGTTTTACTAAAACTTAGTATTGTTTTAAGATTTCGTGTTGATTTATGTTGTAAGTTCACCCAAGTAGTGCTTGTTTCAAAGAGAAAGCCACCTCCTTTAATCAAACAGTAGCTGGCAGAAATTTTGGTCGACTTTAGAGGGTCATATCTTGGTCAAAACTCAACCAAATTGAACGTTTCTTGAGTCTAAGATTAATTTTAAAGAGTCCTCTTTCCAACCTATTTGGGTTCATAATTTTTGGATAAGTTTTGATACCCCAAAAGGGTGATACAAGAAAACGTGTATATTCTGAGTTTTATGGCAGAATTATTGAGCTAACTTGTTGGAGTCATATCTTGTTCAATAATAGTCCAAATAACTTGATTCTTCTTCCTAAAGTTAGGATTTTGTGTTGTCTTCAAAATCCATATAGCCTCCCCTCTTGAAACGAACATTTTGATTTCCAGAACAACGAAATTTCAAGGACCTATCCAGAAAACAGAATCTGTTAACATACTTGTGTTGTTTTAAATATTTGAAACCCTTAAACCCATCCAAACATTGTAAGCCCTACATTTTTATAGACCCGTGACATATAGTTATGCATGTCTAGAACTCCATAATTTATTGAATTTGTTTAGATAACAAAAACCATGTCTTAAGTAGACTTAAAAACCCGAGTACTTTTCTAAACAACTAGTTAGATATCCAAAGCCTTATTTTTATAGTATATACTAAATTTCAATCCTCAAACCTAATAATGATACGTGAATGTAATGACATGTTTTGGAATACACATCTTAGCATATAAGTATATATAAATGTATTTTGTTATCACCAAACCGTCACCAACGATCGTCGTGTCAAACCACTTGAAAACCTAAAACGGGTTCATGTCAAGACTAGTTGGGTGAATTGAATGCATGATCAACACGCGGTAGAATCATTACATAGACTTTATGGTATCTTAAATATTTAGGACTCGAGTAGGTCGGAATACACTATTGGACTTTGCTACATACCGCATCACTACCTTGTTTGCACAAGTGAGTTACATATCCCCCTATTTACATTTTTATACATTTTGGGGTGAAACGTAATCTGTGCTTACTTACATACAATTCAACTTGTGTTTACATGTGTAGATTATTGTGCTTTTGTGCATGATCACTTGTTATGCTATGAATACTTTTAGGATGGTTTAAATTATGTGTAACCCACATAGTCTTGATTCCATGCCTATCACTTTTAGGGTAGCGGTATGCTATGCCTATCACGTTAAACCTTTATGCTTATATACATAATTACATGCTTACAATTGGTATACATATAGTGAATTCTCCACATTATGCCATATCATACCATGTCAAACTATGAATTGTATAAACGTTTTTAACTAAACTTTTACTTTATTTAAACATATGTAAACTCACCAACTCTCGTAGTTGACACTTGTTTTGGATTACGTTTCAGGTGAAGATATGTGATTGTGTGACTATGTGTTGAAGGTGCTACACATAAGGCTTTTGGACCTAGTAAAATAATTATGAGTAATATTCTAGAATAGGGTGTTGTAACTTGAATTGTATTTGGATATTTGATATTTAAATCTTATTAATGAATTATGCAACCTTAGTAGATCATGTGCTTATGAACAATCATTTCATTTTCCGCCTCGATGATGCCGCCATCGGTCGGGGTGTGACAGATAACCAGTCCATGCCAATTATAATATCGAAGCTTCCCAATTGCATTGGAAGGAGATCAACAGAGAATTTGTGATTATTAAGCTCGAGATTGCAGTCGCGGATAACAGAATTTATAGTAATAGATTTTCCGTTTGCTATCTCCACGGAATAAGAATTGTCAAGTTTCGTTCTTTGTTTAGCAAGTCGAGATTCAAAGGTAAGAGATACAAAACTCCTATTGGCACCAGTATCAAATAAAACGGATGCATAATGATTGTTTACGAGAAACGTACCGTTTATCACGTCGTTGTTTGCTTGGGCCTCATTAGGGTTTATGTTAAACGCTCGTCCTTGAGGACCACCTTGATGATGAAGTTTTGGGCATCGGTCACGGAAATGGTTTGGGTCTCCACATTCGTAACATGCCCGACCATTGAGAGGTGCCGGGTAGATTGGGCGTTTGGCTGGAGCAGCTTGATGGACGGGAGGACGAGTACGACAAGTAGTGACCACGTGTCCATATCGTCCGCATCTTGAACACAATCGGTATGGTAGGTTGGCAGGATGATGGTACTTGCAGGTCTGGCATTGGGGATTTGGGCCCTGATAAGTTTTCGGGTTTTTACCCAAAGGGGCCGCTTGAATAGCAGGCACAGCGGGAGATACGGCTGCGAAGTTTCGACCCTTTCGTTTCTTGTTGCTGTTAGAAGACTCAGGTTTTACATCCTTGACAGCCGCAAGAGTAGACACAACCTTCTTGGAACCCTTTCTTGATAAGGTTCCGGCTTTGACAAGGTTGTCGGATAGTGTAGCAGATAGACGGATAGCAGCTTCAAGTGTAGGAGGATTGCTTCCTAACACAGCATCTTGAATTTGCATAGGCAGGCCGCCTATGTATTTTTCAATCCCCCGAGCAAGGGGAGTGATCATATGAGGCACCAGCAGACTTAGCTCTTGAAACCGGGTGGTGTAGGCCAGATTATCCCCGCTGTCTTGGGCAAGATCCCAAAACTCAGCCTCGAGCTTCCTCATTTCATTCCGAGGACAGAATTCATCAGTCATGGCCTTCTTCAGATCTTCCCATGATAAGGATGTAGCAACCTCACACTACGAGTGCGTTTCTCATCGTTCCACCAGGTGAGGGCTCTCTTTTGGATTACACTTGTGGCATAACGAACCCAAAGATTATCGGGACAGTCGCTGTTTAGGAATGTGCTTTCCATGCTTTCAAACCATTGAAGTAGGCCGGTAGCACCTTCAGTCCCGAAGAATTTTGTAGGATTGCACGAGTTAAAGTGCTTAAACGTGCAGTGAGGCGGGTTGGTACCACCGTTTCCTTGGATGTTGTGAGACCCGTCACTGTTGTTATTACCTTGGGTCATTTGCCCCACCAGTTGGGCAAGGAGAGTAGCAAGATCTGGGTTGGAAGTGCTAGAGTTTGCACGTCGAGGAGGCATTCTAACATCATAAGAAAAGACAATGATATTTTAGATAAGATGGATATGTATGAGTTATAGTGGGAAATAATGTAAGCAGAAAAGCGGGATTTATCATGACGCGTTCCAGTGCATGTGTATTTATTCAAAGTTGATGGGGGAAACTAAGCCATCTATTCCGGATAGAACATGATGTTATAGATCATTATTCGCGTAATAGGAATTGCCGGGACTTGCATGCATTACAAATTGTTATTACGTGTGCACCCGTAATAATGATTTGCTTTGCATGTTCGTCTAGTTCTTCCTATCTTGCTATAATGTCACCAAATTTTGAGTTTAAGTTCGGATCGTATCCTTGCGAATACATTGACTTATCAACGTTAAATAATTCCTCAAAGCTTTCAAGGAGACATTGTTTAGCCTATAGGTAAACACTCACTTCAGGAATTCCCAGGAAAGCATACGGGTCCGTTTATTTGGATTTATACGAAATGCTTTCCTAGACAGAAAACCTAATGTACAGGTGTCACCCTTCCAGATTGCACGTGTCCTTTACTGGTTTCAAGAAATTAAGTCGTTGACGAGATTTTTCAAGATTTTAATAGACTTGAGAGTCTATGAGTATAAAATGTGTAGGAATGTTGCAATTAATATGGATTAGGAAAGAGTATGGATAAGGATGGGTAGTGTATTTGTTTGCATAAGTTTTTTTGTCAAATATGTATGTAAAGTATGTATCATGTATCAAAGTCTTGTATGTATGTGTATAAGTCTCATGTACCAAACTCGGGAAAGTTCAAATAATACCTAACTATAAATAATTCACATAGCAATTTATCATTTAGCACATAACACATAAAAGGGAGTCCTAGGGTTATAGTCTAGGTTGCATAATTCATTAATTTAATTTAAAGACAACAAGATCCAAATACAATACATTCCAAATAACCTAGTCTAGTTCAAAACATTGATTTATTTAACTAGGTCCATAGTCCTTAAGTGGAGAAATCTTCGGCAAGTAGTCACATATCAAAACCTGAAACATTATTTAAATCAAGTGTCAACTAAAAAGTTGGTTAGTACATAGGTTTAGTAATTCCGGGAAATAGTAGTTGTAAATCGTTTTGCAACTCATTGTTTATCTTATTAAACATAGTATATATGATGTTTCATTTATTTAATCACAATTCAAACCGAGTTTGAAGCGCTTGAACAGAGCACAACAGCTATGTCCGGTATGCTTGAATATAGTTACCCACTATATCCGATATGTTTGAATATAACACGCGGTTATATCCGAGTATGCAGTAATAAACACCCTAACCGGGTGGGCTGGTCAGGCACAATAGATCTATCAATATTACAGTTGGTTGTCTTGTGTTTAAATGTATGTACATCCAAAGAATAAGCATATAGTCTCATGTATAACACGTATAAACAATGTGAGTAGTATGTATAATGTTTCACCCCAAAACGTATAAAAATGTAAAATAGGGGCTATGTAACTCACCTTGCAAGCGGGTATTTTTCCACGCGTGTAGGTGATAAGTATGTGGAAGCCTAAGCACGTTGATACCCTATGTAGATAGATGGGTATTATTGTATGTTTACATGTGCGTATTAGTATTTAATTGTGTATAGGTTTATAATAGCATTTCTTAGTATTATTTGCATAAAAGTTGGTCCAGATTTACTTGAAATTACTGATTTGATCGAAACTGTTTTATAGTTGTGACAGGTATCGAAACTATGTTCAATCGAAACTACTAGTTTCGATTGACCATTTACAAGTGATACACAGAACTGTCGAAACTACTATATATCGATACTACTAGTTTCTATTGATCATTTATAAGTGATACCCAGGCTGTCGAAACTACCATCTATCGAAACTATTAGTTTCGATTGATCATTTATAAGTGATACCCAGGCTGTCGAAACTACCATATATCAAAACTATTAGTTTCGATTGACCATTTACTCAATCGAAACTAAGTAGTTTCGATGGCCCAGACTTTAGCAAATAAAACAGTAACATTAGTTTGTCTAGTAATCGATGGTTTGGAGTCGTGACTTCGATTGGTTCAGTTTGTCTTATGATAACAGAAGGTAAAGAAACGAAGTTGAGGATTCTTACGTGGTCGTGAAGGGGCTGGACGGCAGAGTCTTAATCCGAGAATGTCCAGAATGAGAATCGAGCTTCTGGGTGGGATTAGCCTCTACAACCTTGGTCACAGCTTCACACAGAGATGGCGATTGTAATGGTGCCTTCAATTTGGAGTGAGATTGGGTGGAAGAGGGGTCGCGATCTCGAGCAGGTCCGACTATGGCTTTTTATAGCCGAGCTTGATTTCTATGTTAAAACGTGCAATTGGGCACGTTCCGACACTAGTCTGGACGAGACGAAACTAACCAGACATTCAACACGCGTGGAGGTGGTCTGTCGGGCGCGAATTCGAACGTGGGTTTCTCGGCCACCAACAGGATCAGACGATCCTTATGTTGGGGAGACCAATTGGTCGGGGCCTTTTGTTCGCATGGGGAAGACGAGTTCAGGGATGCCTGTAGCGGCTGTCGAGGTGCAGGGGACAGCCCTGTCGGGGTGTTCGCCGGAAATTATCTCGGACCGCCGGACAATGTAGGGGACGACCGGAATTGCGAATTGGGGTTTGGCAGATTTGGTCCTTGTAGTTTGGTTTTGATTTAATTCGGCCCCTGAGATAATTACGGATGAGTCCTTGTAGTTTGATTTGTCCATATTTAGTCCCTTAACTAATTTATGTTTTAAAACCTTGTAGTTTTATTATTTTCAAAACAGACCCTCAACTTTTGTAAAAATAACTAATTAGATTTTTTTTTTTTTTTTTAAATTTCAATTATATTTTATAAACTTATATTATTATTATAAATATATTTTTTTTTATAAAAGTTACTTATTATTTAGATAGATTATCATATTTTATGTTATGACCCTTTTAAATTTAGTTCTATATAAAATTTTATTTAAGTTTAAAACTTATAAAATCCATGAAATAAATATATATATATTTTTGTACAAAATGAAATAAAAACACTTGCATTTCATTTAATAGAAAATGATTACATGATATATATTACAAATGCGTGAATAAAACCCGAAATGTCACACCCAGCACAAGACTGACATCCCATTAATCGAAATTATGTTAAGACAATGTTTTATGTTTAATGTTAAGACTTCCGCTGCTATGATTATGTAATTGAATGATGTATGCTTCCACTACTTTGATGTTTTAAATTTAAATTTGGAATTTGATGACTATGTTTATGAGTAAATCCAATGAGTGAGGTTTCCGAAGAAGAGGGCCTTACACCTTACCTCTGTGGTAACAGATTTCACAATCATAGTCAGTCAAGATCCCTAACCATCTTCTTTGTCTCATGTTTAATTCTTTCTGACCAAAGATATATTTCAAACTCTAATGGTCAGTATAAACTATAAATTTAACTCCATAGAGATTGTGTCTCCATAATTTTAAGGCGAAAATTATGGCACCTAACTCTACATCATGAGTTGTGTATTTCTTTCCATGTGTCTTTAATTGACGAGATGCATAGGCAATAAATTTGCTTCTTTGCATTAATACACAACCTAGACCGTTGTGAGAAGCATCACAATAGACAACAAAATCTTCATTACCATCTGGCAAAGTCAGTATGGGTGCATGAGTCAGTTTCTTCTTCAGAGTTTGGAAAGCTTCTTCTTGTTTTGTTCCCCATTCATACTTTACATTCTTACGAGTTAACGTAGTTAGAGGAACTGCAATCTTTGAGAAATTCTGAATAAATCGTCTATAGTATCCTTCAAGACCCAATAAACTACGGACTTTCGTCGGAGATTTAGGAATTTCCCATTTGGAGATAGCTTCAATTTTGGATAGGTCTACTTGAATACCTTCTGCATTCACTATATGACCCAGAAATTGTACTTCTCTAAGCCAAAATTCACATTTAGAGAATTTAGCATACAATTTCTCTTTTCTCAGAAGTTCAAGTACTATTCTGAGGTGATTAGCATGATCTTTCGCATTTCTAGAATAAATAAGTATATCGTCAATGAAAACAATTACAAATTTATCTAGATAGGGTTTATAGATACGATTCATCATATCCATAAATGCGGAAGGAGCATTAGTAAGTCAAAATGGCATAACCGTGAACTCATAATGTCCATATCTGGTTTGAAAAGCAGTTTTAGAAATATCTTCTTCTTGAACTTTCAGTTGGTGATATCCTGATCGAAGATCTATTTTTGAAAAATGGCAAGCGCCTTGTAGTTGATCAAATAGATCATCAATTCTAGGAAGAGGATAACGATTCTTAATCATTACTTTGTTTAGCTCCCGGTAGTCAATGCACATCCGCATTGTGCCGTCTTTCTTTTTAATGAAAAGAATTAGAGCACCCCAATGAGATGAACTTTGGCGAATGAATCCTTTTTCAAGCAATTCATCCAATTAATTCTTCAATTCTTTCATTTCAGTTAGGGCTAATCGGTATGGAGCTTTGGCAATAGGAGCCGTTCCTGGTACAAGATTGATTTTGAATTCGACTTCTCTTTCAGATGGTATACCACGTAATTCATTTGGAAATATATCTGCATAATCAGCTACTATCGGTACATCTTCAACCTCCTTTTCTTTTGTACTGGTAGAAATCTGCACCAAGTATGCAATGTATCCCTTCTGAAGGCATTTAATTGCTTTCAGCATTGAGATGATTCACAGAGGTTGATTTTGTTTGCCGTCATAGATTGTTAAAGGTTTTCTAGAAGGAATCTAGATTTTTATGACCTCTTTATCATAAATGATATGGGCTTGGTTACTGGCTAACCAATACATTCCTAAGACAACATCAAATCCTGCTAATGTCATAGGCATTAATTGCACAGGTAAGATGCGTCCTGATATTGTTATAGTACAATTATCTATGAATTCAGAAATTTTGACTAAATTTCCTTCGTTCGTCTCTACTTCATAAATCTTATCTAATGGAACTAAAGTCTTGTTTAATATATTACATAATTTATAATCTATAAAACTTAAATTCGCACCAGAGTCAAATAATACTCTAGCATAAATATTGTCAATGAGCAATGTACCAGTGACTGCATCTGGAACAGCTGCAGCATCAGGAGTATTAAGTACGAAAGCTCGTACGTTTTTCTTGTTTCCTTCATTGGCCTTTTTCCCACTAGATCCTTCTTGATTAAGCTTTGGGCAAGTTGATTTAAAATGGCTCGTCTCTCCACAATTAAAACAGGAGATATTTCTCTTCTTTGGACAGTTTTCAAAGACATGCCCTTTTTTTTTTACAAAAATAGCAATAGTATTTCTTGAAGAAGCATTCTTCGGTATGCCTCTTTTTACAAATTTTGCATACAGGGGTGGAAGAATTAAATCCTCCTTTGGCAGGTTGATTTCTTGTTTTCCAAGGAGAATTATTTTCTGGTTCTCCGTAGCCCTCTTGGCCACTTCCCTTGCCTTCCCTTCTTCCTGTTTTCTTATCATACCGTCAGTTAGGATTCCTCCTAGCTATACGGTAGATGCAATGGTGTGATGCATAGTAGCCTTAACCATATCTCTGATTTCTTCAGCCAAACCCTAAATATATCTTTTAACTAGATTGGGTTCGGAGGTAGATAAATGTGGAACCAAACGATCATACTCAAACATCTTGGAGACATACTCCTGATGTTTAGTTCCTTCTATACGGAGATTTAGAAATTTGGTTTCTATTCTCTCTCGTTCATTAATGGGACAAAATCTTTGAATTACCATCTCTTTGAATTCATCCCATTCCATGGCATAGGCTTTGTGTCGGCCCATGGCTTGAACAATGGAATTTCACCATTCCAACGCTTCATCTTTAAATAAATTTTATGCATAAAGCACCATATCTTCATCATCACATTTGCTGATGGAGATAACTGATTACGGGTATTTTCTAGCATTTTTCTTAACGCTTTATTCTAGGCGTCTACAGATGCTAATCTATGATTTCTTTTTCCAATTCTGCTACTCGTTCCTGTAAGGCTCTAATATAATCATTATCCAAACTTTCCTCATTTTATTAAGGATTTTGTACATTCGAAGGCTCATAATACTCATATGACCTATTTGAATCTTCTCTTTCTTTTCCTTCAGGAATAGGATTATTTTCTTAAGGGATTTCAGGTAGTCCCTGATAATAATAAGGATTATAACAAGGATTTTCTCCATAATCCGGATTTCGGCTTGTGGCCGTTATAGCGGAATAAAAACTGATGGAAGGTACATAAGGATTTGCTGGTGGTGTTAATTCTCCTAAGCTTTGATATGTACTTCCTGAATGTCTTGAACTTGTTCCAGTTTCTAAATCTTTTTCATTTGTAAGCTGGAATTCATATCCAGGTGGAGCAAGTTTTTTAACATAGGAGGGACCTCTTCCTTTTCTAGTCATCTAAATAAAACAAAATACTTTTATTTATGTCACACCCCAACCGACGGCAAAATACGTCGGTGCGGAACATGTAGATTGTTCAAAAGCACATGGTTCAACTAAAATTCCATATATATTAAATTTACTGAATTTCATAACAAGTTCAACCAATACATTCAAAGAAAATGAAATACAACAACAAGGTTTAACTATTTATTTAACTAGGTCCTCAATTTCTATGTGTAGCATCTTGAATATGAACTCAAAGCTTAGTACCCAAAACATGTTTAAAATGAGAGGGTCAACTATAAATAGTTGGTGAGCATACATAGGTTTTGACACCACAAGTAAAGTTCAAATGTTTTGTGTACAATTCATATGATACATGGTTTATAAAGCATTTATAGAGAATCTAAGTTAAGTTAGTTGCACAAATATAACCTTGTAACTGAAGGGCATAACAACACATGTTATCCTAATGTATGGCATAACAAGACATGCTATCCTGATGTAAATGTGGGGCATAACAACACATGTTATCCTGATGTAAATGTAGGGCATAACAACACATGTTATCCTGATTTTATTTTGGGCATAACAACACATGTTATCCTGATGTAATGTGTTAATGATTGCACGAGTGTGTCATGTATATGTAGCCTTAACAGTTAGCATTTAAGCACAAAGCACAAATAAACACATATGATCATATTATAGAATTGTACGTATGTAATTGTAAATAGTGAGTTATTGAGGAATCATGTTTCTCCCCAAAAATGTACAAAAAGGAAAAGGGGGCTATGTAAACTCACTTGTATCAAAGATGTAGATAGCACGAGAGAATATGTAGCAAAGTGATCCTTGTAACTCACAAAGTTAACCTAGAGTGGAAGTGTATGAATCTAATCAATGGCATGCACAAAGTCTACAGTAATGTCTAGGGTTTAACGGGAGTGAGTGTCAGGACTTGTACAAAGGTGTTTGTGTCATCTCAAGTAATGAGTGCATCAATTGGTATTTGTTTGAATAAACGTTTGATATAAAAATATAAATTCAATGTATATATGAATTTGATAAAAATACTCATTGACTTAGGGTTTAAATTAATATAGTTGAATAACTAAATAAATTAAATAAATAATTTCTTTTTATTTAATTATTTAGAATATTGTGTCTAAAACAAAGTAGTGTGGAATATAATTTAAAATAAATAAATAATAACTAAGTTCCTTTTACTTATTTATTTATTATAATGGTGTGTCATTAAAAAGGGGAGTGAAAGTATATATATTAGTGTTTAAGAAATTTTACTAAATATAAATTAAACCCTAACTAGACTATTAATGCATAAGGATAACTAATGTAAATAAATAAATCCTTTTTATTTACTTATTTATTATTGAAATAGTATGCTCAAAAGAAATATGGAAAAAGCATATATATATATATATATTAATGTATATTTAGGAAAAATTACATTTGTATAAATAGGGCTTAAACCCAAAAATATATACTTAATAGAAATTGGTTTTATAAAGTTTGTTTTATGAATTTTCTTCAAAAATATAAAAATGGGTTTATAAAATAATCACCTTATGGTTTATAGATTAATTAGGTACATTAAATGTTTTGCTTAAAATCTACCATTTTAAATTATGGTTTAAAGGATTTTTTTATGTTTTAATTAGGGTTTTTAAAACGATTTAAATAACTAGTTATTTGTTTCTCTTTGCAAACTTGCTAATTATTGTGTTAAATAAGTCATAGGGTTTATATATTGTGTGTTATGCATTGGTAGTAAATCAAAACGCTTTTAGGATACTATCAAATATATGTGTATTGTAACATCCTGAAAATAAAATGACGAGTTATTATGACAGGTAAACACGTGACGAAAAGAATAAATAAACGCGGCATGACGAGTCAGGCCGGACAGGCCAAGCGAACTTAAGGGTGGCGCATAAGGGGGAGGAGTCTCCCTATAAATAGCATAAACCACCACCTTTTCTCTCATTTGCAAGTTTTAGAGAGAGAAACCATAGAGAGAGAAAGTTGGCAGATCGACCCGAGATTCAAGAAACGTGTTACTACATAGCTTGGGAGCAAGACCTCCGAATCAGACGCTCGATTCAGGTAACGACTCGTTCCGAATCTAGGTTTTTGTTTAAAATCGGGTTCCCGGGTATTTTTGGTAAAAATGTTGGGTTTTTATTAACCAAAAGAGAAAAGGATTATAGATCTGGAATCACGAGAGGAAAATACACCTTTTGAACGTAAAAAGTTCCAAGCTTCACTAATCCATCGATCCAGATCTAAGTCCATGCAAACTGAGGTGTTTTGTATGAAGTTTGCGGTTTTGATAAAGTATTCGGGTATGGTAAAGTTTACGGTTTGGATGAAGTTCATGGCCGGGCAAAGTTCACGGTTATGAAGTTCACGTCTTATGAAGTTCACGGCTGATGAAGTTCACGGCTAATAAAGTTTGCGGCCGGGTGAAGTTCACGGCTGATGAAGTTTGTGGTCGGGTGAAGTTCACGGCTCATGAAGTTCACGACTGATGAAGTTTGCGGTTTGGGTAAAGTTTGCAGTTAGGGATTAAATGTGATGAGTTGTACGTAAAGCTAAGACTAGGTTGCGTACGTACAGGTTAGAAGATCTTTTAGAGACCTTTAACCGTGTTCATCTCAAGTGAGTTCTAGAAGCCTTCTTTTAAATGTTTCAATAATGTTTTTGGGCTGGTGTGCATATGTAACGATGTGACTGTTTTATAAAACGATGTTTATGAAAGATGTTTTGAAAGGAAAGGTTATGAAAGAAGTGTTTATGAAATATTTTTCCAAAAGAAGTTTACGAAGTGTTTACAAATGAATGAATGATTTTTAATAAGACGTACGAATACTTTAACTAGAGTTTTGAAGTAAAAGAAGGGAATGTTTACGAAAGTCATAAATGAACAAATCTGCCATTATTCCTTAGGGAATTGAGGTTATGGGTATGGGATGTATGTTATGGGCCTTAACTTTTAGGGGCCTTTATAGCTGGCCAACTGTTGTACAACTAGGGTGATGAAGGTCACCATGGGGATTACCGTAATCCTTGAAGTAGGTACGATTTACCTTACGGGGTAATCGTGCGGGAAGTTAGGTATGACTACTTGTCGGAGTATCGTGCTGGAAGTTAGGTATGACTACTTTTCGGAGTATCGTGCTGGAAGTTAGGTATGACTACTCTTCGGAGTACCATGCTGGATGTTAGGTACAACTACTCTTCGGGGTATCGTGCTGGAAGTTTGGAATTGGTGGTTACGGGAAGGCGCAGATTCGATATGTTTGTTGACTTATTGGTTATGATGTGTTATGTTTTGTAATTGCATTATTTTATGTACGCTTTTATTAATTGAAGTATGAAGTTATGTTTTTGGCAAATATTTGAAGTTAATGTTTTATGAAAAGATAGAACTCACCAGCGTAACCGACCTTTTAGTATGCATGTTCAGGTTAAGGTAGGTTATGATGATGGACGGTGATGTTGGGAGGCTTGATGAGTTACCCGGCTGATATGAAGACTTGCATCCCTTTATGAAGTTGGTTATGTTATGTTTGAAATGAAACTTTTTCGCTGCGTTATTTGATATTCAAGTTTAAGAGCTGTCTGTGAATGAGTAAATCCAACAAGTGAGGCCTCCCGGTTTTGGGGCTTTACAAGATGGTATCAGAGCAATAGTTTGAGAGATTTGGACATTCCCAATGTCTGAACTTAAACTGTGAATGGGACCGAAAGTGGATGTCAGTACGGGTAACTCGAGCCACAGCATCAGGTATGAAGGTAGTATATATACTTACATGTATAGTATGCCTTAGAAGTGTTAGGATAGGACTTAGGTTCTGATGAAATCACAAAGGTGGTCAAATAGAAATCGAGAGGTAATGTAATGGTTAATTGCAGATAGCAAGTGTATATTATCATCTTAAAGTACTTGTTTAATTCTATTTGTTAACTAGCGTGATGACATTAGATTTCTTGTCTTATAGAACGAAATGTCAAGGCGAGGAAACGGAAGGCGTGGTGGGGGCCATACCGGTGGTCGTACCGGTGATCGTAACAGTGGGCGCGGCAGGACCCCTGCGTGCCAAGAGTACAGTGAAGAAGGAAGTGTTCACACTGAACCAGAAGTTAGTATGCTTGGGACTGAGCCGACTCATGTCGAAGAACAACAATTCACTTTTGAACCGGAAGTGAGAGCGGATCTGGTACGCGAGTTCACTGAGTTGATGAAGACTTCCTTGGAACTACTGGCAGAAGCGTTAAAAAAGGTTAACGAGGCGGGCGGGTCTAAACCGACAACTGATGCCCCAATCATTGAGGCAGTTAACGCACCGCCTGCTAGCGGTTGCGACTATAAGTCCTTCAAGACATGTGATCCGCCGGTTCTTACTGGGAAGAAGGACGCGGTGGCTACGTTTGACTTGGTGATCCGTATGGAAGCCACCATCCATCTGAGCGAATGTCGGGCGAATCAGGTTGTGAAATTTGCTGCTAACTCCTTGAGGGAGGAGGCATCACACTGGTGGGAAGGAATACGCTAGGCTAAAGGGGACGAGGTGGTTGATTCAATGATGTGGAATGACTTGAAGACTCTAGTGATCAAGAATTTCTGTCCAAGAAATGAGATCGAGAAGGTAGAAAGGGCATTTCTGACTTCACTAACTAGCTATTGTAGGTCCTCATGGCGCTTCTACGGATCGATCTCGTGATAAGACGTGACGTTAACTCGGAGTGCGGAATCCAACGAATCAACGTTTATATGCATAAAAGACAATGTAGACAATCACGTAAATAACATTCTCAATTGTATTCCAAATCACAATGGTGTTTACAGACTCAATCAGACTAATCGATAATTCTCTGTTCTATATGTTTCTGACTGACTCTGTAAATATACATATATATATAGCCGTCTGACCTGATATAAGCGAACTTATTAAGTTTGTCTCTAACAGACTAAGCGAACTTAACAAGTTCGCCTCAGATAGACTTAAGCGAACTTATTAAGTTCGCCTCTGATAGACCAGGCGAACTTAGGTAAACTTGAATAAACACTTAGTGACTTTTACATATCAAAAACATAAAGACATAAGATCTAACTATTACAAGCTTTTGTCATTACAAACTATGTCCTAATAGACTCCCCCTTGACAATAGCTTATCAGAAACATACAATGACCTTATTGTCTTTATCTTCAATCCTTGCTTCACCAGTATTAACATCGACATACCACCATTTCATATTCCCAAGAAAATCTTGAGGAATCTTCTTCAACGGTATCTTGTGTACAGCACGAACTGGTTTATACTTGTACTTCCAGGTTACCTTCCCAGTCTTTTGATCTGTGTTCTTCACTCTATTTCCCTTTTGTGGTTTCAGCCGTTCATACATTCCTGAACTTCCTTCTCTCTTGATTAAGTTTGCTATCACATCAGCCAAACCATTCTTTGATCTATTAATAAGAGGCTTTGAAGCTAGACCATTCATTTCACACCTTGGCAAGGTATTGAAATACTTGATCCTCGACTTTAAGTATTGAACACCGTCAGATCTTTTAATTGCAAATAATTTTGTATCACCATCATAGAACCAACTTATGATCCTTCCTACACACCGCTCTTTATTCACATATTTCTCTTTCTGAGCAGGTTGTGCAGGAGACTTGGGTAGCACCTTCATCCAACTATTTACAACTTCTCTCCACTGTTCTCTTGTCATCCCTGTATTTCTATACATCACAGGTTCTTCATTAACCTTCGGAGAATCAGTGTGAGTAGTTTCAGTTTCAGCATCATTATTGGATTGAATATTCTCATCATCAGTATCCATCTTTGAATCAGCAGTATCTTCAGGTAGTGTGACATCTTCAACAGAGTCCATAGAATCTGTTACTCCTTTATAAGTGAATTCAGGAAAAACACCATCTTGGATGAAGTTATAAGGCACTTTAAGACCATCACAGCCTTCATAAGTAACATTATCTTTATCTTTCTCTATCTCTACTATCTCTCCTTTTTCTATTTCATTATCAGACACTTCATCATCCATGTCATTGAATAAATCATCAATGTCATCAAGACATGCAATCTTTTCAGCTTCTTCTTCAGAATCTGCAAAGAACTCCAATAATAGAATTTCTTCATTAGCACCAGAAGTATCTTTGTTTCCTTCAAGTGATTGTGATGTCGACTCCCCCTGAACCTTTGATATAGGATTAGCGTCAGTGTATTGACAATCACCCTCAACATTTCCAGCAGGATCATTGTCTTCATCATCACGTCTTTGAATAGACTCTTTGTGACATGTATCGTGTATCCTCAACTCCCCCTGAGTGTCAAGACGCTGAACGAGTTTATACACCAATGCTTGCATGTCAGCTATCTGTTGAGCTTGAGTCTGAATCACCAGCTGCCCTTGTGAATCAGTAGAAACAAGAGTGTTCACTTGTGTTTGTAGAGTAAGCACTTGAGATTCAAGGAAAGTAATCTTTTCATAATCAGAAGGATTTGACGGACCAGTTGACGATTGTGGAATCGAAGGACTTGCATTAGGAGTAATAATAGGAGGAACAAGATTTGTAACCGGAGATGTATCTTTAGATCTTGGAGGAGTAATAATCTAGGAAGCAACAAAATTAGCATCCTCTACTCCCTGCGAAGATTGTGCAGCAGCTATTGAAGCAGACATTAACTTTTGATTCTTTGGATCTGGATTGAAGTCACTATCAGAATCAGTACTTTCATCAACCAAGGATCTTTTTCCAAGTACTGAACCGGAAGGAGGATCCCGAACATACTTTCTTCTTGGTCGTCTGGCTTGAGATTTAATGCGTTTTCCAGTATTAGCCAGTGGAATAGCAGCTAACCGTTCATAATGATCTGAGGAAAAATCCCTAGATTCATCAGAGTCAGTGCTTTCATTAACAGATAATATCGTATCACTTGAGCTTGAACTAGATTCATCATCAGTCACCACATTCCCTTCAGCTTCATGAATGGGAGAGTTCACAGCGTCATCAATGAAATCATCCATGTTCATTCCTAAATCATGTTCATGTGCATGAACGACCTCCTCTTGAACAGGTTAATGAATAGGTATTTCAACCTCAGCTTGTACTTGTTCAGGAATAGGAATTTGTGGTTGTATGGGAACCTGAACTTGTAGAACTGGAACTTGTTATTGTATCGGTTGCTGTGGAATTTGTTGTTGTTGTTGTGGTTGCTGTTGTTGTTGTGGAACATTTAAGCCTTGAGCTTGAGCAATTTCATCAAGATGAAACCAGTTGTCATTAGGTGATGCAACATAATCAGGATTGATTAAGTGACCAAAGAAAGGAGTATTGACTGGTATCAATGCGGCATTCTGCTGTTTCATCTTTGTGCAATCAGTAAAGATACGTTTTGACATCGGAGTCAAAGTCAATCTTATAGGATGTTGTGGAAGATCCGGAATAAGATGATTTAAAATCATCTGAATAAAGCGAGGATACATCAAAAATCCTTGACCTTCAGCCGGATTAATTTGCATGACCATCTCTCGATAGAAGTAAAGTGGAAAATTGAATTGCTTATTCAACGTTAAAGCCACCATTGCAGTTTGAAGAGCCATCTTTAAACCATCGGTTCCAGCTTTACGAGGAGAGATGCATTGAATAATCACATGCACGAAATACCTCCATTCACCGAGTAAGCCACCTTTTAGTGCTTGTGTATCATTCTGTCTCCCAAGATAACCCATTCTTTGAAAACAACCCATAATAAGAGTGCCGGGATATGACAGTGGGTCTTCAGCATTACCACCCAAATCAAGAGCAGCACGATTTGTTTCTTCATATATGGCAATTTCAGTATTATTGACAGTGGCACGAAGAACATGAGGTTCTACGTCCGTATCCTGATGAACTGTTTCCCAAAATTGTTGTATGTATACCAGACTGATGTAAGGATCAGCAGATAACGCAGTATGGAGACGCGAACGGTTCAGAAATCCGATTATTCCTTGAAAATTGACTACCACTGACATGTTAGGATCTAACAATGCCACCTGATTATGCTTATATTCGACACGTCGAGCCATCTGAAAACATTTGGACAATAAACACATTAGTAAAAATAACAAACACAAACAAAAAACAACAAAAAAAATTTTAAAAAACAAAAAAATTTTAACAAAATTTTTTTTTCTAACACTCAAAAATCACAAGTCCAAATACCCTCTGACCCCTAGGCGAACTTAATAAGTTCGCTTAGTGTTGCAAGAGGCGAACTTAAGTTCGCTTCGAACAAGTTCGCTTGGAACAAGTTCGTCTGATCCTGAGACGATTCAAATTCAACCCCAGAATTTTAAAATTCGGCAAATCAAGTTAAACGCATGAAATAAGCACTGAACATCAGTCGATTATCACTTAGAAACCAATTAGAATGATCAATTTTATATTTCCAGTCAAAAACAGTCCTTTTAAACTTTCGACGGAAACCGAGAATAAAACCACCAAATACTCACAATTGAACTGATGAAATTCAACAAAATTACCTTAGTTGTGTTCGCAAATCAATTTTGAATATGATAGAACCGGCAAACAACTCCAACAACACAGATTAAAATTTCGAAAATTTTTTTTCAGATAAGTTCGCTTGAAAAATGAAGACGATGACTGTCAAGTTCGCTTGACCAAGAACCTTAAACACATTAAGTTCGCTTATTTAGGCGAACTTGTTAAGTTCGCTTAACAAGCCTTCGGCGAACATGCTAAGTTCGCTTCACCATCCACAGACAACCAGATTATGTTTGCTTCATTGTTCTTAAGCAAACAGATTAAGTTCGCTTCACTGTTCTTAAGCGAACTTATTAAGTTCGCTTCACTGTACACATGCGAACTTAATATCTATTCACTTTTGCCTTGAACAAAATTTTACCAACTTCAACCTTTCATGTCTTGAACTTTCGTCAGCATCATGTATCCGATCCAATCCCGAACAATTTTAATAAAAGTTTAGAATTTTCATGGAAAATCAAAATCAAAATCTTTTTTATTTTTATCTATACAAACGGAATCACATATTTTTGGATTTTATCTGTACAAACAGAAACACATATTTTTGAATGATCATCATGAGCAAGAAGATCATATCAGTATCCAATTAATTCATCACACATTTTAGCAATAACAAAGGGTAACCTATAATATGAAACCATCCAACTCAGTCTTGTGTACTTAGCACCTTATTCATTTTGATACTCATTCAATATGAATAATATTTGAAATGATACGCGATAAATTTCAAAGTAAATAAGATCAGGTTATAAAATGCTCATTTATTTATACTGAATTTGAAATATAAAGCATGAATTCTTAAATTTGTCAATATTATATGATTTGAAACTATAAGCGTTTATTCTCCAAATTCATATGATTTAGTACCATTTAGATGAAAAACATCGTGTACCCCACATATATGCCAAACAGAAATATAAGTTGCACAATCTTCAAGAGATATACAGTTAATGTTAAAATTAGATCAATTTCCAAGATGAAATTATCTCTTTTAGCACAGGTATAAAAGCAGACCCCAAAGGATATAAGAATCATGATGATTCAGAATCAGAAGATTCTAATGGATTGGCTGTGTAATGAGAATCAACTGATTCAGGTATGAGGATCCAACTATTATCTGGATAAAATTCAATGGAGTCAGACTAGATGATGTATCTAACTGATCCAAGGGCGAATATATGTTTCAACAGATTTTGAAAGCATATCTTAGTTCAACAACACCTTGCATGTTTTTCGGGGCATGGGCAGTGAAGTGAACTGAAATCATTTTGTGCTAAAGATATAATTCGATATTGGTCTCATGAAATTCTTTATAACCATATATTCTTTATCTGATAATGATCTTTTATACACACACACAGGCATATAATGGATTTAAATCACAGATGTAATCATATTATATTTAATTTTCACACTACTATTAGTTTCAAAACGCTTTTAGTCTATTGACAATTCAAGTTTCAAATTTTATACACAAATTTTAAAACAAATTATCAAGAATAGAGCATTCACAACACTATCATTTCTCATTTATGCAGACTTTGAAATTTAGATCAAATCAACTCATATATCAAAGGTCTACTAAGGTCGTGTGAAATGAACTAATCACTGATGTAATATCATTTCTACTCTAACCTCAAATGATGTCAAATTTTATATTTTTCAATTTTTTTTGACTTTTTATAAATTAAAAACTTTTTGACTGAAAATGTAAATACAGAAATGTAATAAAGCAATAAAAGAAATTAAAAACAAAATTTTTCATGAAATTCTGATTTTGAAAAAATTTTATTCGTGATTGATCATACCAATCATTTTAATTAGGAATTCAAACATGGTACGATCAAATGCCTTGGTAAACAAATCAGCAAAATTATCTTCAGTGTGTACCTTGACCAGCTCAATCAACCTTTTCTCTGCACAATCACGAATAAAATGATATCGAATTTCGATGTGCTTAGTTTTACTATGTGTTAACAGGATTATTAGTTATGGACATAGTAGCATTATTATCAATAAGCATAGGGGTTCCTGTGAAATTCAAACCGTAATCTCTCAATTGCTGTTATATCCACAGGATCTGTGAACAACAACTCGCAGCAGCGATATATTCTGCTTCGCATGTAGAAATCGAGACTGTGGTTTGCTTTTTGCATTGCCAGGACACAAGTCGATTACCTAAGAACTGGAAACCACCTGTTGTAGATTTCCTGTCCAAACAACAACCACCAAAATCAGAATCAGTATAAGCATTGAAATCACAGCCTTGGTAAACAAATCAGCAAAATTATCTTCAGTGTGTACCTTGACCAGCTCAATCAACCTTTTCTCTGCACAATCACGAATAAAATGATATCGAATTTCGATGTGCTTAGTTTTACTATGTGTTAACAGGATTATTAGTTATGGACATAGTAGCATTATTATCAATAAGCATAGGGGTTCCTGTGAAATTCAAACCGTAATCTCTCAATTGCTGTTGTATCCACAGGATCTGTGAACAACAACTCGCAGCAGCGATATATTCTGCTTCGCATGTAGAAATCGAGACTGTGGTTTGCTTTTTGCATTGCCAGGACACAAGTCGATTACCTAAGAACTGGAAACCACCTGTTGTAGATTTCCTGTCCAAACAACAACCACCAAAATCAGAATCAGTATAAGCATTGAAATCACAGTTAGAACCATGAGGATACCATAGCCCCAAACGTTATTTTCCTTTCAAATATCGAAAGATTCTTTTCACAGCAATTAAGTGAGATTCTTTTGGCTTTGCCTGGAATCTGGAACAAATGCACACAGCAAACATTATATCTGGCCTTGAAGCGGTTAAGTACATGAGGGATCCAATCATAGCTCTGTAAAGTTGATAATCCACATCTTTTCCATCTGGGTCAGAATTCATCTTATGATTGACCGGAATTGGAGTATCATATGGGGTACAGTCCTCCATCTTGAACCGGCTCAAGATGTCTTTGACATACTTAGACTGATGAATAAAGAAACCATCTTCCTTTTGATTTACTTGCAAACCTAAGAAAAACGATAACTCTCCCATAACAGACATTTCAAACTTCGACTTCATTACTCCCTCAAAATCTTTACATAACCCTTCATTTGTTGAGCCAAAAATAATGTCGTCCACATAAATTTGCACCAGTAGGTAATCTCCCCCGGATTTCTTTATAAATAAGGTCGAGTCTATCTTTCCACGAACAAAGTCATTTGCCAAAAGATGTGTGGATAATGTTTCATACCACGCATGAGGAGCCTGATGAAGACCATAGAGGGCCTTATCAAGCTTGAAAACCATATTCGGATTCAGTGGATCTTCAAACACCGGCGGCTGACAAACATATACTTCCTCCTTGACCTTTCCATATAAAAACGCACTTTTGACGTCTAATTGAAACACCTTAAAACCTTTAAAAGAAGCAAAAGCGAGAAACAACCTTATAGATTCGAGCCTTGCAACAGGCGCATAAACCTCGGTGTAATCAATTCCTTCTTGTTGATTGAAGCCCTGGACAACTAATCTTGCCTTATTGTGTACCACGACACCTCGATCGTCCTTCTTACATTTAAACACCCATTTTGTTCCTATCGGATACGCACCCTTCGGAAGATCAACAAGATTCCAAACCTTAAGTTTATCAAATTGAGCAAGTTCTTTCTGCATAGCTTCTATCCAATTGTTGTCATTTAAAGCCATCTCAACATTCTTAGGTTCAACCTGCGAAATAAAGCATGAATGTGAGCAATCATCAAGAACACCAGAATCTTTAATGCAGGTATACAAACAAGTATTGTCAACAAGAGAACGTGTTTTCACTCCATCCTGTAAATTTCCAATTATATTCGTCACTGGATGATCTTTGAGTTCCTTGATGGATGCAACCTCAGGAACCGGCAACACGTCAACTTGAGTAGAGTCAAATTGAAAAGAATAATCTCGATTAATTGGAATTTTCGAGTCTAAATTTGTAGGAATCTCCCCCTGAGCCTGTGTCAAAGATAATGAATCATCACCCAACAATGGTTCAGCAGAAGAATCTTGAAAAATAGCATTATCCTCCTCAATCTCTGAATCTTGTGGACCTGAATAAGAAGCAACATTAGGATCGGGAGCAGAAGTAGATGGAATCGATGAATTTGGAACTACAGTTGGTAGAAATCCATTGTGCTGTGCATCATGAAAAGAATCATAAAGAACCGCAGCATCTTCAGCAGAAATATCAGAAGGTAAATGAAAAGACTTTAATAAGGTTTCATAATCAAATGCCCAATCTGGACCAATCGCCATTTGTGGTAAAGACCGATTTGAACAGTCAATATGGAACCATTCTTCAACTTGGCGCGTCTCTTTGTTATAAACCCTCTTGGTTGTTGAATTAGCCACATATCCCAGAAAAATCCCTTCAATAGCCTTCGCACTGAATTTTGTTGGGACATCTCGAACTTTCAGTAGGGTGCAAGGATTACCAAAAGGTAGTAAATAATCCAGATTCGGCTTTTGATTATTCAGCAATTCATAGCAAGTCTTGTTATGTCGCTTGACGGTCAAGACCCTGTTCAAAACGTGACACGCAGTATTCACATCTTTAGCCCAAAAGGTGACTGGAAGCTTAGAATCTGTAAGCATCGTGCGAGCCGTTTCGACTAAAGTCCTGTTCTTTCGTTCAGCGACACCGTTTTGTTGAGGAACATATGGCGCACTTAATTCATGATGAATTCCCTTTTGAAGATAGAATAAGCCCATTTTGCTATTCTTAAATTCGATGCCATTGTCACTCCTGATTCTTCTGACTTTCTGATTGAATAAATTCTCCAAACCCAGGATTAAGTATTGTACCAACTCAGTGGTTTCAGCTTTAGAAGAAAGAAACTTAACCCATGAAAATCTGGAGTAATCATCAGTTACTACCAAGCAGTACGATTTTCCATCAATGCTCTTGATACTTATAGGACCGAACAAATCCATATGCAGCAGCTCCAACGGAGTTACGATAGAATTCGTCGATTTAGATTTGTGAGATTTCTTTCTTTGCTTCCCCTTCTTGCAAAGAATACAATCATCAGGAACTGAGCATTGCATCTTCGGAATACCAAGAAACAAATCATTCCTAACAATGTAGTTCATCTTCCTAAAGTTAATGTGAGCTAGCTTCCTGTGCTTCAATATTGAATCAGATTCTGACGCCTTGGAGAGTAAACATGTTGGAATTGAATCCGTTGTAGTGGCGACACTCATGTCAAAGACATACGTGTCATTTCTCCTAGGAGCCTTCATAAGAATCCATTCATCAGGAATCACGAAGCCCGGTTTCAAAATATAGCATTCAACATCGTTGAAATGAAACGAAAACTTCTTGTCATAAAGTTGTGATACACTTAAAAGATTGTGTTCCAGATGCTCAACATAATTCACTTTCTCAAATTTGACTTTGTCATTCTTTAATGTACCCTGTCCAGTTATGTACCCGCCTTTATTACCCACAAAAGCGACAACCTCCATCAATTTGTTTTACATCCTCAAGCAATCTAACATACCCTGTCATATGTCGAGAGCAACCACTATCCACATACCATGTTGTGTTGATAGTCCTCCTTGGTTGTCCCTACATAAACAACGAGAATCAGTTAGAAATAGAAACCCAAGCCATCGTGGTCTTGGGTCGTCCAGATTGATCAAAATAAACAACTTCTTGTAATTTACAATCAATCTTATCATTCACTTTTGGAACAGAAGTTTGACAATCAGACTTTTTCAAAGAAGATCCATTTTTATTATTTTGAAAAAAGTTATTTGATATATTATTGTCATATTCAGATGTTTCCAAAATTTTCTTCAATTTTCTGTTTCGTCTTCTCCTTTGAGGTCTAGACAATTTAACTTCCTGATGAGAATCTTTTGAAATTCCAACATTAGGAATCTCAAGCTTCTCTTTGCATACAAAAGATTTAGCATTCAATTTATCCTGTTGTTTAAATCCAGAGGATTTAACAAATGATCGACCAGGCAAATTTTTCTCCAAACTAGAAGACGACTTTCCCTCATCTGTTCTTTTCAGAATCTTCACCACTTTAGGTTGTGAAGGAACAGTCTTCATTTTACCCAGGTTCTTGTAAGGACAATTGATCAGAATGTGATCGTTGCAATGAAAACACACTCTTCTTTCTTGATAAGTTCTTAAATAAGGAGTTTTCCTTGAATTTGAGGATCCACCAGAGGAATAAACTTCAGAGGAATGTCCAGAACAGTTTATCAGCTTCTTTGGAACATAAGCCTGTGTTGGCACCTTTGAAGAATACACTTTTTGATAACCAGCTGTGACAAATCCACTCGACTGTAGAATTGGAGAAAGCTTAGATGTACCAACTTTCACTTCTTCAGGTTCAGTCAGAATGCATCTATCTCGGGTAACAGATTTAACAACTGTTGGGTCATCAACTTTGACCTCTTTTGGAATGCCCTCGACCTTCTTCTCATCAAACACCTCATCTTCAGAATCAGACTCATACACTGTAGGATCGTAAGATTACAAGGTGATTATGTTCTAGTTGATATTGGCGGAAACAATAGCAACCAACAAAGTAAACAAGTAAACAGCAAGAATACTGATACATGCACTGTTGTATTAGACTTCTGAGATTACAAGTTTACAAGTAAAACACTATCAAGGCACAGCAAGCACTATGAAGGCACAACAAGCACACAAGCACTAAAAGCACTTTATGTTTGAAGTGTGTACAAGATATATATAGTAACTTATAATCAAGACAGATCCTTGATTCTAAGGATCAGATCTAACACAAGCCGTTGATCTTGTTTATTAAACTAAATTACACGCAAAGGCTAATCTAGTTAACTTTACTGAAACATCTTCTTTGGCATCATTGTTTGCATGCTTGGAGAAGCGCGTTATTGTCCTTTATTGGTTGCACCATTGAGGTTCCCTCTGCTTGGAGTGTGGCAGTTGCTTTTGCAGAAAGGTGTCAGAGGCGCTTCACATGGATAGTCAGCTGCAACATTTGGTCTTCAGAGAATAAAGCTATCAGCATCAGAGATGAGAATAATGCTGCTGATAAGCCTATCAGCAGCAACTTGTGTTGAACGCTGCTGATAAACGTATCAGCAGCAACAAGTGTTGAATGCTGCTGATAAGCCTATCAGCAGCAACAAGTGTTGAATGCTGCTGATAACCCTATCAGCAGCACCATGTGTTGAATGCTGCTGATAAGCCTATCAGCAGCATTTGTACTTAGAATAATTTGGTAGCAATCAGTCTTTGGTTCTACAAACTCCCCCTAGACTGATGCAACCAAAATTCTTCTAATCACTTTGCTACTGAAGCTTTTGCATGTGGCTGACTATCCTTTCAACCTCATAGCCTCTTGGATCCTTGCTGGGATTGTTCAGTGGAAGTTCAGACAGAGTCTTGATGTCTTTGTGTGGCATTTTGTAGATTGCTTTGCTTGAACATCTCATCTGCTGCTTCTTTACATCAATCAGAGTGAACTCATCCAAATCAGCATTGTAGGACCAAGATACAAATGGAGAGTGGGACTTGAGTGGTTTGATATCCATGACCACATCTTTGCTAGGGTTGAAGTAATGTCTGATTGCTAGCATAAGATGTTTCCCTCTCTCATTTGCAGGCTCATGAGCTTCACCCAGCTCCAAAATTCTTCTTAGTTCTGAATCTGGTAGTTGCAGAACCTCATCAACAGACCTGTA
Organism: Smallanthus sonchifolius; assembly: GCA_023525975.1. Lineage (NCBI taxonomy): Eukaryota > Viridiplantae > Streptophyta > Magnoliopsida > Asterales > Asteraceae > Smallanthus > Smallanthus sonchifolius. The sequence continues at coordinate 51,459,036 of CM042033.1, read as the reverse complement.
TGTAGATCTTCTTCTTTCAGTTCTCCCCCTGAAGATCTCAAACCTTTGATCCTGTGGATTGTAGACCCATTCAACTATGTCTCTTGAGTCTTCAGGTTCAGATGAGGATTTGGATTTGTTCAAGGGAGGCTGTTGATGAGTGGGAGCTGGGTGGGATGATTTGGACTTGTTGGGTGGAGGAGTGGAAGGTTTGGGGAAGAGAGTGGAAGGATGATGGATTGAGGAAGAGGTAGGTGAGGGAGAAGGCTTGGGTTTCTTTGTCTTTGGTTTTTCTTCTTCTTTGATAAGTACCCTTTTCTTGGAGCCCTTCTTCCCTAGTCTTTCTTCCTCATCCTTTTTAAATTTGAAGTAGAGGGCTTGCAGGTTCATGAAATTCATGGGACCTAGCCTCTTTCCACTATCTCCTCTAGCCTTAAGGAAGTCAATCATGTCCTTCCTTTCTTCATGGGTTCTTTTATTCAGTGCAATGGTCTTCTTGGACTGTAGTTTGGCTTTTTCTTCTTCTTCAGCCTTTTTCTTGCTAGCCAATTGACCCTGCTGACCCATGAAGGCTCTGTAGACTTCTTTAGTTGATAGTTTCTCAAGGTAGTCTGCATCCTCACCTTGAGAGACTAGAATCTTTACCCACTCCTCCCTCATTTATTTAGCTAGTGCAGAATCGGTTATTCTGAACTTAGCTTCTTCTTTCTTCTTTTTCTCCAATTCTTCCTCCTCTTTATTGAACTGTTCCTGTAGTTGAAGAGCAAGAGCTGCATCTTCTACAATCTGGTCAACTGCAGGAATCTTTCTTTTCAGTTCATCCAGCTGTCTAGCATACAGCTGGATGGTTTGTTCTCTAAGGAGAATGGCTGTTTTTCTTTCTTGAGCCTTTTTCATGTCAGCCATCTCCTCTTCTTCTCTTCTTCTTATTTTCTCTTCTTTCTCCTTCTTTTCTTTTCGCAACCTCTCTTCATCCTCTTCTGTCATAATGCCCTTCCCTTTATTAACATTGGATGCCTCTGCTCTGGCTTCACAGATCACAGTAACAGCTGATTGTTGTGCTGTTGGGATCTCTGCCTCGGCTTCATTGGCAAGTCGAGGAATTGACGAGGGACGGTCACTATCTTCATCAAGTTGATACGCAGGACCTTCTATTTCCCTCAGTTGATCCCTAAGTGAAGATCTTGTGCCAGATGCTACAGATGTGGCTTCAACTTGTGGAGTATCTGAGTTGGAGTCAGCATCAGAAGTTGACACAGACTCTTCCTGAGGAATCAGTCCTTCTTTTTCAAGATGGGCTTTGATGGTGACCATCATTTCCTGGCTCTCCAATGAGTTAATATTGCAGATGTTGGCTCTGAGCTGAAAAATCTTAAATAGGAAGTCTGAGGGCAGCTGAAGGATGTTTCTGGTGTTGATGATGAGAGAGGAGCCGTTGCTGAGCAGAAGAGTGTGGTCAAGGGACTTAGTGCTCACCCAACCTAGCACGTCGAAGTCCTTGACCAGGAAGGCATACAGGAATCTTCGAAGGCCCAGAACTTCTTCTTTAGTGAGAAGACTGCTCATTGTTATTTCAAGATTGCTAGAAGTCAGTCTCCTTTCTACGGCCGCCGAGGATTCAGGATAAGCTACCCAATGTGTTGCTTGTAGGAATCTTTGGAACGTGGGTAGATTATCCTCCATCAGGTCATAGAACCTGCCAATGGCAAGTTCTGCTGAGAGATCTGCTGAGTTGTTGATGCAGTTTGATAAGTATAGCTGTAGGACTTGGATGGCATTGAGAGAGTTCCAGTTCAGCTCTTCTACTCCGCTGAACTCCCATCCAATCCAAAACCTCTCAGCTGATCCATCATACCCCCAAGCTAGAATGTAGTCAAATTCTAGCTTCTTTGATGATCTGAATAGTTGGGGGGTTGAGGATTGACCAATAATGGCTACTGCTTCAGGAAGGATGCTGAATGGTGTATTTGTTTGTTCTGTGTCTTCAGTACCATTCAGCATTTCATCGACAACCCTGACGACCAACTTCCAGTCTTCAGATTTCTCTTCGTCTTCGTTATCTGGGACTGGCAAGACATGAACTTGGACAAAAGCTGGCTTGAATAGCGAGCTTTGAAGTAGAACCTGCTCTTGAATCCAGTCATCAAGACTGTCTGTATCTTCTTCCATAGAGACCATCTCCCCCTTTTTGGTTGCATCAGTAGACAGGTAAGCATCAGTTTGGATGCCTACTGATACAAGAGTGGGAGTGGCTAAAGTTGGGCATTGATGGGCTTCATGCATAGAGACTTGGTGTCTTAGTTTGGACACTTTAGCCTCTAGCATAGCCACCCTGGCTGTCAATTCCAAGTTATGAAGTTTCAGTCTGTCCTCATCCACAGTTGTGGAATCCTTGGACCCAGATGGGGCCGTAGGCCGAGCCTCAGCATCCCCATCACCCGTGGTTTCTTGGCGCCTGGGATTCCTCTCAGTGAGGGGAGTTTCCAAGGAAACACCCTCACCATGAGTTGCCATGGTTGAGGTCTTAAAGATGTTGTCACTGTCCTCCTGGTCATTTGATGGACCAGCAGTAGTGACAGCCTCTTCCACATCCACTCTTTCATTACTCCTAGAGTGGACCTTCAAGGGTGAAGAACTTGGGTCGGGTGTTTCGAAAGCAAGACCAATCAGTACCTCCGAGATAGTGGTAGTTGGAGAAGGTACATCATCTTGATCAGGTTCCTCAACACTTAAGTTCAGAAGAGAAAGGAAGTGCTCAGGGGGCTGTTCTACGGATCCGGGAAGTGATCCTAATCCTAATAGAGAGACTTCCGAAGGAGTCTCCCTAACAGTGTGGCTTTCCCTTATGATATTCTCACTAGAATGTTGTGATTCTGAGTGAGGGATGTTGGCTTGGGTTTGGGCCTTGGAGGCAAGAGAAGAAAGAGTTCTATTGCCCCTTTTCCTTGTATATTTGGCTGCAACCGGGGCCCTGTGTTCCGGTTGAGCAATCAAACTGTGGGTGAGTAAATTATGTGCCTGTACATCCTCAGTAGAATGCACAGGGGTTCGATCAAGGGAAGCAGCAGTTTGAGTTTGTGGCAGTGAGGTGGAGGGTGTGGGATCAGTATCAGCTGGGTTTTCTGAACTGTCACCCTGGGCACTTTGCGTGTTCAACATTGTAGATAACAATGGAACATCTGCCCCTGAGAACTTTGATGAAACTGTTCTCATGCTTTGAAAAATGTTGTTCTTATGTCCCAGCATCACGTAGATTCTTGCAGTTTTTGAAAGATCTTGGTGCTCAATGTTGAACACTTTCTGCAAGAATCTTGGGTACATGAAGAACTGTGATTTCACCCCTTCTTGAAGGTTGTATCTCAAACCTTCAAGAATGAGGTGGGAAAAATTGAAACCCGCCCCAGTTATCATACCGTGAATTGCCGACGCAAGTCCGGAGCTAAGTTGGTTCCAACCACTCCTCTTCTGGGATATGCATTGGAGAAGAGTGTGGCAGAGATACTTCCATTTGGGACCCATGAGTGCCTTCTCTATCGTATACTCTGTTTAATTTCCAGTGTACCCTATGGATACAAAGGTCCTCATGTATACGTTTCTTGGATAAGAGATGGCGTCCCCTTTATCTTGAAGCTTGAGGTGTTGGCGGAGCTTTGCTTCAGTGATAATCATCTCCTTTTCCGTCTACTGTGCCACTGATTTGGGGAGTGCCCTGGTCAGTAGAATACACGGTTGAGCTCCAAAAATCTTCCATGTGGGAAGTATAGATGGTTGGGTTGACTGTTAGGGCATGGTGGATTTTGGACCGACAAAGGAAGTCGATCATATCATCGAATCCTTCGGATTTCTTGCCCTTTATTAGGCATGCAGTGAGGTTGTGATAAGGGGAAAACTTGTCGTTTGGGTTGTTTATGTCTGCGCCTGCCATTGTTATGGATTTGGAGGGAAGAGAGAAGGGTGTTTGAATGGTGGTTAATTGTTTAGGGCTTTGAATGCTGTGGGGACGGGAGAGAAAGTGATGGGAGATAGGTTTGAAATTGAATATGAAGAGGTTGTGGGAAGGATTGAGATTGTGATATAACGGCAGACGAAGAAAAAGCAACTTTACTTGTACAGTACAACCTGTTTCACTTTTCAATGTTACAGCTGTAAAGCACTCGAGCAGTCATGGTAAAGACTGAGAGTAGTTTTTACCTCGGGTAAAAGTTAATGTAGACTTGTTTTACCCATCAGCAGCAAACTTGGTTGCTGCTGATGGTGAGCTATCCGTTGCAAACTTGGTTGCTGCGAATAGTGAAGTCTTTCAGCAGCAGACTTGGGTGCTGCTGACTGTTGTATTCATTCCGCAGCAAAAAGGTTGCTGCTGACCGCCTTAAAGCTGTCCGCAGGAAACTTGTTCCTGCTGATAACTTAAAGCGATCAGTGGCATAGGCTTTGCTGCTGAAGCTTTAAACCTGTCAGCAGCTGAGAGGCAAAAATGCTGCTGACTTATAATTATTATTTACAGCATAAGACAGACATATTTACATCAAAGGATAGATGCATTCAGCTTAACCGATGATGATGCTTGGTGTTTTCTTTACCTTCCATTGTTGAGTTGGTGGTTTTCAAGCTTTCTTTGTCTTTTCATCAGCAGACGTTGTATCTGATGATTTGGCTTTCCATTGCATTACTGTTGTTTTTCTAGTTTTCCTCACACTACCAGCAGCAGATTTTGCTACTGATGTTTCTGGCTTGTTGACAGTAGATCCTGCTGCTGACAGCGTTGTTGAAGTGTCAGCATTCTTTGCTACTGTAGGCTTTGCCTTGGATTTTGCCTTATCAGCAGTGGGCACTCTTGCTGCTGATGTCTTTGCCTTATTAGCAGCAGATTTTACTGCAGAGGATTTTAGCCTATCAGCAGCAGACTTGGTTGCTGCTGAAGGCTTCTGCTTTGTTTTCTTGGGCTGAACTGGACTAATAACCGATGTATGCTGATCTTTCTTTACCCTTTGTCTTTGAGGAGCTTGATGAAGGATCTGGTTGAATGGGTTAAACTTACAGTTTGCAGCAAAGTGGTCTGATTTTCCACAGATGATGCAAGATTTTTGAGGCTTTGACAACTGCTCCCTTGGTGGAGAAAGAGATTTTCTGAATTGAGTTGTCTTAGCTTCAAAGCTTCTTACCTGTTTGTTCTTCTTTTTCCTCTCAAAAGCATGTGGCTTGAGGTTTCTTTGCTGCTGTAGGTAGTAGAAGCAGGTGCTGGCAGTGTGGTTATATTTCCCACAGACAAAACATGATTTTGCCAGTTTGTCTTTTGAAAGGTAGACATGGTCCTTTCTTTGGAACAGATCCTTGAAGTTCCATGGATGGGCTTTGTTATGTTCAAATGTGGCTTCTTCTAGGGTCCTTCGAACATATGGAACCTTTTCTTCAGGTTTACAACATACATTAGATACCTTTCTCTTTGTGATTGGCATGAACTGAGGCTTGGAGTTTGTGGATCCTGATGTCTGTCCCTTTTCAATGTTTAGCTTTCTTCCACCTGGAGGATAGCTGATCTTAATCTGTTTGAATGGTACAGGGGCTGGAACAGCTGGGAGAACAGCAGGAACTGCAACTCTATTCAGAACAGCTTCAGATGGGGCTGTACTGGTTTCATCATGGTCTGAGTAGGTTGACTCAGATTCCGATGAGGTAGTGCAGTCTTCGACGAAAGGTTCATCCTTAGAAGGATCAAGATTTATGTTGGCCATATCAAGATTTGCCAGATTGAAGCTTGGTTCATGAATGGCAACGTAATCAGCAGGAGGTGCGACGGTTTTATACTGGTCAGCATGATATCCCAGCCCAGTTTTTACATTTTCATGGATTTGAACATCCAAAAGTCTTTGCAGCTTTTTGGATGCAAATTCATATTTTTCCACATGGACCTTTTGGTCTGCCAATTCAGCCCTTGCAACTTTCAACTTAACCAGAATATCATCAATTTGAGTTTCAAGGTTTGTTTGTTCATGTTTTAATGATGAAATTTCTTTCTTTAAACAATCATTCTTTTCCTTGTAACTATTTTCAACCTTTTTAAATTCAGATTTCATTTGGTGAAATTCTTCATTTTGATCTATGAGCTTCTGGTTATGTTTCCTATATCCAAGGACATTATCAATGCACTCTTGAGTACATAGATTTTCATATACCTTTGGTGGTACCTCTGATGTGTCTGCCATGAGAGCTTGATTGTTGGCAGAAAGATCCTCAGGCTGGAAGCTCCAGTCAAAGTCAGTAGTTCCAACATTTGCACAGGCTGCAGTTTGTGCTGGAGGAGTTCCTTGCTGCTGCTGGTGTCTTGGCTGAGCTTGGTGTGCTTATCTGGTAGGATAGTAGTCGCTTGAACTAGGACCTGAGTGGTCAGAGTGAAGCACGGGAGAGGTGGTGAAAGAGGCTGATTGATGGCTTGAGCTTCTTTCTTTGGCTTGAATTATTTCTAATTCATAGGCTTTTAGCATACAAAAGAGCTCGGTCATCTGCAAAGTCTTCAGATTCTCAGTTCTTCTTATTGACACTGTGTAAAGTGTCCAGCAACTAGGAAGAGATCTGATGAACCTTTTGAGAATGTCTTCATTCTCCAGTTTCACCTTAGAGCACTGCAGCTCTCCTACCAAGTAAGTGTACCTGTTATGCACACTGGTTAGTGACTCACCTTCATTGCAGACAAAGTTTTCGTATTGCTGTTTCAGGGTGTCTTCAAGCTCGTTGCTTTGTGCCATTTTGTTGTGTGTGACTTGATCAAGAATAGAGTTTTGAATAGAATCAGAAAGTGATTAAACAAGTGTTAGTTTGTTTAATCTTGAGCCAAAGCTCTGATACCACTTGTAGGATCGTAAGATTACAAGGTGATTCTGTTCTAGTTGATATTGGCGGAAACAATAGCAACCAACAAAGTAAACAAGTAAACAGCAAGAATACTGATAAATGCACTGTTGTATTAGACTTCTGAGATTACAAGTTTACAAGTAAAACACTATCAAGGCACAACAAGCACTATGAAGGCACAGAAAGCACACAAGCACTAAAAGCACTTTATGTTTGAAGTGTGTACAAGATATATATAGTAACTTAGAATCAAGATAGATCCTTGATTCTAAGGATCAGATCTAACACAAGCCGTTGATCTTGTTTATTAAACTAAATTACACGCAAAGGCTAATCTAGTTAACTTTACTGAAACGTCTTCTTTGGCATCATTGTTTGCATGCTTGGAGAAGCGCGTTATTGTCCTTTATTGGTTGCACCATTGAGGTTCCTTCTGCTTGGAGTGTGGCAGTTGCTTTTGCAGAAAGGTGTCAGAGGCGCTTCACATGGATAGTCAGCTGCAACGTTTGGTCTTCAGAGAATAAAGCTATCAGCAGCTGAGATGAGAATAATGCTGCTGATAAGCCTATCAGCAGCAACTTGTGTTGAACGCTGCTGATAAACCTATCAGAAGCAACAAGTGTTGAATGCTGCTGATAAGCTTATCAGCAGCAACAAGTGTTGAATGCTGCTGATAATTCTATCAGCAGCACCATGTGTTGAATGCTGCTGATAAGCCTATCAGCAGCATTTGTACTTAAAATAATTTGGTAGCAATCAGTCTTTGGTTCTACATACACCATATCCTCCCCAGTTACCGGATTCACCTTTAACACAGTCTTTGGATTTATCTCCTCTTCATGAATGATTTCAGGTTCAACCACATAATTTGCATTAAATGGTGGAGGAACAAATCCAATCCCAGCAACCTGTTTTGTAGGATCAGCATTTGAATTAAAATAATCCAAAACAACAGAAGAATTTGTAAAATTTTCCAACTTTCTATGAAGTTTGACCACCTCAGACTCTTTGTCCGAAATTTCCTTATTCTTTTGAGCAATTACTTCAGTTCGTTTTTCTATTTCAGCATAAGCCATATCCAGATGATAAGCTTGTTCTTTATATTTCAACCCTAGAGAATTTAAGTCTCTTTTCAAAGACTCAATTCTATCGATGCACAATTTATCGTTATCTTTCAGTTTCTGATTAACAGAATGCATCGATTTCATATCACAAATCAAGTTTGTGTTATCATCCATGACTTTTTGCAATTTATCTATAACAGTAATGCTGTTAGAACAGAAAATATGACAAACAGAGTCTTTTACCTTTGACGGATCAGACATGTCTGCCATGAAAACTTTGGCAATGGGAATATTTTCCGAATCAGCACCATCAGAAGCATTTTGAGTAAGAACAATATCCTCCTCAGCAACACCTGATGCATCATTAGAATCAATATTCTGCACTTGTTCTATTTCTTCATCAACGCTTGGAACACTGTCACCATCACAAGAATCATCACTAGAACTTTCATCATCGGTCGACTCCTCTGGTTTTTCAGAATGAATTTCTGCTACAAAAGCCTGACTCACAGCACCCATCAAGTCTTCCAGATGAATGCCCCAGTCATAGTTTTTGTCGTTCTGAGCAACCAATGCCGATGAAGCAGATGCATGATTTGTATTACCAGATGAACCATGTGACTGATTCCTATTATGCTGAAAATTAGGCCGCTTCTTTTAAGAATCAAACTCAACCTTTGGCTTCACACATTCCTTAGCAAAGTGACCATATTCTTGACAGTTGTAACACTAAACTTTGCTTTTATCAAAACCCATGCGAGATCGACTGTTTGAGCCAATATATTTTCTGCCCGTTTTCTTCAAGAAATCTTTAGCTTGACGCATCAACATGGCCATATTCCATAGGATATTCATTTCTTCCAGATCAACAGGGTCAATCTGTCTGAAATCTTCCTCTATAACCTCAGGATCATGTATTTTACCTCCAATAAAATTTTCATATGATGCCATGAATGAAGAAAACATAGCAAGATAATCATCAGCAACCTTCTGATTCAAATGAGATCCAGATGAAGTAGAAGCTGTAGTCGCAGAAAATCCAGAATGGCTTGAATGACTAGAATGAATTGGAACTCTAGAACACTGATCATTAGAAGAATCTTGAGCATCACCAGAAAAGAATGCCACTCCATTACCAGATTTACTGGTAGATTTGGCAAAATACATTGAGGGATCCTGGATATGCTCCAAGTTAGTCTCTTTCTTCTTCATATTCATGTCATGCGACTGAATCTTCCCAAGAACTTCTTCAAGAGACATGGTTTTATATTTAATATTCTCTTTGATTAAAATCGTGTACACATCAAATTTTGATGGTAAAGCCTTCAAGAATTTATCATTGATTTCCTCAGTCTCATACACCACAGAAGCACTTGTCAGTTCACTAAGAAGATGATAGAATCTTGTAGCAAGATCATCCAAGGATTCATTTTGAAAATGTTTAAAGACCAAGAACTGCTTCTTTAATAGCTCCTTTCTACTCTTTTTCACATCCAAACATCCTTCACACCTTTTCTGTAATGCTTCCCACAGTTGTTGAGAAGATTTGAATTGTTTGAAACTGTGATATATTTCCTTCGGAAGAGACATCGAAATACTTGCCATCGCTTTCTTTTCCCTACCAAACAGCCCCATTTCTTCATTTGTTAACGCAGACACCGGCTTTGGAACATTATCCTGTCCCATCCATGAATAAGTCGGATACGTATAACCTTCCAAAATCGGAATCCACAAACTGGTATCGGTAAAAGATACAAACTGGTCGAACCGATCTTTCCAATTTGAATAATCAGCTAGATTCAACAACTTCGGAGGTTTTTGAGATGTACCGATCTCATTGTCATAATTGAACATATTCGTGACTTGAACCATATTTGCCATTTTTCATGAAAAATTTTCCAAGTGTTGAACTCCCTTTACCCTTAGGCGAAGATAATAAGTTCGCCTCTGATACACCCAAGCGAACTTAATGAGAAGCGAACTTAATAAGTTCGCTTAAACCGGAAACTTAAAAATAAGTTCGCTTAAATCAGAATTCAAAAATCTGATTAAGTTCGCCTAAAATAAGTTTGCTTAATCCTGTGAGAAGCGAACTTGACAAGTTCGCCTGCTAAGTTCTCCTGCACACAATTCAGCAAGTTCGCTTGCAGTAACAGAATCAAGATCAAGAACTCTTCAGACCAAACTCGCGAACCAGAAACAAACGGAAATCATCATTAATCACTTATTTGAAGGAATTAATCAAAATTGGACCGTAGGATTGTGTAATTTGTCAAATAGAAGCTTTCTATCGGATCAATTTCGTCAAAATCCTCTTCAAAAACACCAAATCAGATCAAAATCAGTCTTGAAAACTCCATGGAAATGAAAAACTCAAAAATTACGAATTTCATGTCAATTTGCATATAAAACTGTGTAGAATGAACAAGAATGCAGTCTCTCCCCTATAGCAGGTAGGTTTGGCAACGCGTCGTTAATCAAAAGTTACACAAACCTAGGGTATAATAAGAACCTAAACCTCTCCGCCGTTTTGATCTGGACATTGATGGCTTTGAATATGTAGCGGGAGAAGTTGTAGCCCTTATTGAGAGATAGACCAACCATGGCTGCTGCAAGGTCATGACCCATGGCATCCTTTCCAGCTTTCCTTGAGGATATGCACATGATCATGACGTGGGCGAAGTATCTCCATTGGTCTAGCACCCACAACTTCTAATATGAAGCATAGTCTCTCGCCCCGACATATCCCATTCTTTGCCTCCAACAGCCGTTCACAAAGTAGTCTGGATAGGCTGTCGGGTCGGTCGAGAGATCTCTGAATTGCAGGACCCTTCTAATAGAATCTTCAGAAAAGGCGATAGCATGACCAGCAACGGTAGCCCTTATAACGTTGGGGGTTACCGTGCAATCATGCTCCGCAGTATCCCAAAACTGCTCCAGATAGGGTCTTGAAACGATCGGGTCAGCAGAAATAGCGTAGCTGATTCTTGAACGGTTCAAGAAATCAACTATTTCTCTATACTGCAGTGCTGCACCCTTCCATCTGGTTCAGTGTTAGCTAACATATTGAATTCGTTAGTAAACGCCCGAGCCATAATCTGCAAAAACACACAGAAAACATAATCAGAACAACAAGTATCATTGGAAATGAATAAACATGACTCAGTATAGCAGTTACACTTTGAACAGGAATTTCAAACTTAGAAATTTTTCCCAAGTGTTGGTCCTGCGTACTTAGCAAGTACGCAGGAATTTCCTCTTGCGTACTTAACAAGTACGCATGAAATGCTTCTTGCGTACTTGTTAAGTGCGTAGGAAACACACTTGGTGAAAAATTTTAGAATTTGAAAAATTCAACAGATGTTAAAAAAACGGTTTGTATTGGGTCACCACAAGGTCGGAATCGATGATTCTAGCCTATGGGACCAACAACAACACCTAATACTTGCTATACTTGACCAATTTTGACCTAAAATGTAACATTTATGATTTCCTACCTATTTGAAATTTAATGTAACTCGTTTAAATTCCAATTCTAGTGCACTGGTTTAAGCTGTAAGTACTAAATATTAAATCTCAAAACAAATCCGCAAACCCTTTTTCGGGTATACATTTATATAAATTTTCAATCAAATACATACACACATAGGTGCATTTACTTAATTAACAAAGAAGTTCACGACTAATTTAACCCCAAAGCAATGGAACCCTAAACACTCAAAATTCTAATTTCTAAAAAAAACCCTAATTTTGACTTTTTGATTTATTTGACTTTCAAAAGTCAAAAGATCCAAATCCGGATCGATTCAAGACTGCGGTCGATGGATCAGTGTCGAATTGGACTCCTCGAGGGTTCACCAACAGAAATCGACCCAGTCTCGGCCCAAACAACAACCCAATTTGATCGATTTAGCGGGTAAGGTTCAAATTCAAACGAATTTGACCCCTGAAAGTCAAACCGTATCATTTTAAGTTTAATTCGTGTAAATAACGCGTATTTAATCCCAGAAATCATGCTCCAGTCGACCTCGAGTAAACCTGGACTACTATCAGACTCAATTCATTTCCAATTCAATGGAATAACGTGAAATCAGCCCCGCAAAAACGTTTCGGTCAAATTGAAATTAAATTGGTTAATTCGAATAAAATTAAACGAATTAAATCACACACCCTCACGCGTATACCAAAACACAAACTCTACCAACCTCTGGCGAACCCGCATTTCATCTCTGGAATCCTCTCGATCACGAAGAACAGTCGGAACCAACCTCGTAGCCGTCAGCACTTGTTGCCCAATCTCAACGTGTAAGTTTTACATTATTAGGATAGTAATCGAACCCTGATCGATAGCCCTATATCAATTCGTACTAACAATACAGATTCGAACCAATTTAAATTCTAGGGTTTTCCCTGTTCTTGGCGCTCATACTGATTTGGGCTTCGATCCGATGTTGTGTTTTTTAAAATTTTTGATATCTATATAACCCAGCGAAACCACCTGGTCCGACCGGCAAGTCACTGCGCCACCGAACCAGGTGGCGTGGGTTCGAAACCCACCAAACCAGCCTTTTTACGCGAACCGTGAACATCAGACCCGGATACCTTTTCGTTGCGGGTTATCAGATATCCGAACGGGTCTTATACGCCCAGCGGTATTCAGGCAACATCACACAGGATCCACCCGGGTTCGAACCGAGTGGCCTGTTTATATTTTTAAATACCGTTTTTAAAACTCTAAAAATTTAAAAAAAATATTTTTATAAACCATGAAATATTTATAACAGAATAAAAATAAGTTTTACAAATTTTGCATAAAAACCTATATTTTTAGGAATTTATACATTTAATGATTAATTTAAAATAAGTAATTATTTTGGATAATTTATTTTCAAAACTTGGTACAATTTTATAAAAGGTTTCATAATGTTATGAATGAGTCATAATGTGGTGACTCTCCACATCCATAACCTTCATCTACTCATTAACTTGTGTTAATGTTTAGATCCCTATAAATAGAGACCTCATGTAAATGATATCATATACTCAATGAAAAGAGTTCCCTCACTCTCGGTTCTATCTTTCTTCACAGTATATTTATATTGTCTTATTCTTATCTTTATATAGTTCGTACAAGATTGCTAGTAGGTTGTTGTTATACAACACGTTATCAGCACGAGTTCGCTCGTTGTTTTTTGATATACCACCCGATATCCAAATCGAAAGAGGATGAATAGAAGAAGCTTGTAACCAAAGATGGATGGTTTTATTAGAGATGAATAATCGGAGCTTGTAATGGGAGTTTCAACTTACTGTATTGGTTAAAGTCTACAGTAAGGTAACAATAATTAATCCTTTTCTTCTTATTATATACCTTTATACCTATACATACACGAGTTGAGAACTTGTTAAAATACGGAGAAATTGGATGCTAAATAAAATGGCAAAATGATCGTCGATTAGATAAAATGGTTTTGTAAATTAACTAATTGGTATGTAAAATTTTAGTGAAACTAGTAATTCAACGAGTAATCAAAGTTTTATTTTTTAGTAGTGAATGATTGTCATTTAATTTACAACTAAATTCTTTAATTCTCTTGTAAAACTAATTCAAATGCTTTATTATGAAATGTAAGTTAGTGTTCAATGATTGGATTAATTTTGATATTTATGGTGACCGTTTTCTTTCATTGGTTCTATATGTAACAAATTAGTAAAACTGGTTTTTAATTCTAAACTTAATTTTTTTTAAGGTGTATTTTATTTTAGAGAACCTATTTTAATAGGCTATAATAAATCAGGTAATTGAATCTAGATTTTACTAGATGTAATCTCACTCACATGACTTTTCTATGTTGCTTGGTTTTATTGTCTAATTGGTGGTTTCATGAAAATATTATATCTTTAAGTGATGTTTAAATATCAAGGTATGTGATTATTCATTATAATTCTTTGATTATTATATCATACTATGAGTGTATTTCATTATTATGATTATTTCTAACATTCATGTTTTATCATACTCATTCATATTAATTTATTAGTTATTTAAAGGCATTTTATTAACAACTAATAGCAATGTTTCATATTCATATAATTAAATACCAAATTATTATATTAATTAAGTAATTAATCTTAAAGTAGTGGTCACATATGTTGGATATCTATTATTCAAATTCAAACCACGTTTTATGACATTAGCATTAAAAGAGGATTATTATTTAAATTATAGTTGTTATAATACTTATTACATAATATGCATGAAAGATGTGATAATTTGATTTGTCATGAATAAATTATCATTTTATATGTGTATAATTAGATATTGCATTGAACAGTTGTAATATAAAAGATAATATTTAGTTGAAGTTATATAGTTGATTCAATTTATATGTTTTACTATGTTGAACTCTTTAGCTAATTGAGAAGATTTTGAACAAAGATAAAATATAATAAATGTAATCATGAATTAACTTGTATGTTATGCGTTCATGAATGTTGTTTCGTTATTGAATTGTAATTTTATATCTTAAAAAGGTCTAGAATTCGAATAAGGAGTTGCCATGGGTTAACATGATTTGAGATTTACATCCGTTATATATGTAATTGATATGGACATATCTTTTAAATTTGAGTTGATTTAACTTAACATCGATATGTATAGTAAGGACAAGCCAAAGGTTGCTTTTGAATAATCGCTAAACTAGACCATAATAAACTTACATAAAGTGGTAAGATTTAAGAATGATAAATGAGCGTAACTCGATATATAATTATTTCTCGATTTATATGTGAAGAGAGTCATTTATAAGTAAAGTTGAATAAAACAATTTTCATTTGTCACACCATATATATGCTCCTGAAGTAGCATTATTATTGAAGAAGTATAAAAGGTTTGAAACAACCAACATGGAAGTTGTGTGGTTCTAATCAATTCCCTGAAGTGAATATGATTGTATAATGATCATTGTAAAGTGTCGTGATCATAATTGAGGTAATTGTAGCGGCGATCGTGATGAGATCAACCATGTTAATAATGAAATTAACGGGAAAAAGTGATACACTACGGGGTGATTAAATGAAAAAAAAATTATGGAAAAAGTGCTTTAACATGAGTGATTGAAATATTAATACACTCTTCTCATGTATTTTCTATGGTGTGTTAAACAAGCACAAATACAACTAAAGCATATATGATCGTAAACCAGAAGTATTTGGATCGTGATTATTTAATAAATTTGGCATGACCGGTTAGACCATCCCGAGTCAATGATGATGTGAAATATATTGAAGAACCAAGGGATTCTTCAAATTGATAATTATACATGTATTGTTTGCTCTCAAGGGATTTCAATTATTATCAACTAAAGTAAGGTTTGAATACCAAAATATTATGGAAAATGATAAAAGATATATATCATAATTAGTATACCATTTAGTGTTTTAAATCGATGCATCGTCTAAATGGTTATCAAATTCGCAACTTGAAGTTTGCGTGATATGTGGCTTAGCTAATAAGATTGCAAGCACATTATTCCAGAATAGCACATTTATTTTGGTAATAACAGTGATATTAATCCCAATTTACTAAGGATTGTTGGAATAAGTGGTGAATATCATATATTCATACATAAATTGCTTTTGTTGAGACTAGCACTACATGTCCAATAATTATGAGAGCAACAATTCATTTTATTTGTTGGGACCATGTTATGTACATGTTGCAATGGTAATTCACATCAAGCCTACAAGTTATTGTATTTTCTCCCAATTACAATTGGTTTTTGGTCAGAAACCAAGCATTTCCCATCTATTTTTTTAGGTTGTGCAATATGTGTTGTAATTGCTCCACCACAACACACAAAGATGGGGCCTCAACGAAGGTTGTGAATACATGTTGGAAATGAATAACTATCTATAATAAGTTATTATAGCCATTAACATTACAGCTCAATTTATGGAATCAACATTCCCAACATGAGGGGGAGATTAAAAGCAGTTGGAAAGTGAAATTTGGAATGAATTATCTCTATATTATCTTGATCCTCAAACTAAGTATGAACCAGATGTTCAAAAGATAATTCATAAGATTAGCAAATAAATTACCAGACACATTCACTGACCTTAAAAGAGTGACTAAGTCACATATATCAACTGTTGGTGCTCCAATTAAGATTAATGTCCTAGAAGGACGACTACATATTGGTAGTAAGTCTAAGGCACGTTTGAAACGTGATAGACCATTCGATTCCAAAAAAAAAAAAAAAAAAAAAAAAAAATCCCTCGAAAAATGGAGCAAGTTATAATGAATATGGTCAAGTCGAGAAAAAAGTAAAAGGGTCTATTAAAGAGACATTAGACATGATGGTTCCAGAAGAACCTCAGGTACCTGAAAATAATGAGATCTCGGTAAATTGTATCATGTCTAGAAATAATATGGAATCGAAACAAGATCGACGTTGATAATACTTTTGTATATAATAGCGCTTGAAATAATCGAAATGATGAGGATCAATAATGTATCTACTTATGAATGAAAATATACAGAAATGATTGGCCAAAATGGAAAGATGCAAATGAGGCAGAATTGTATTCTCTCACAAAATAGAAATGGTTTGGACTAGCAGTCCAGATACATGAAGTTGTAAATATGTTGGATATAAGTGAGGTCTTTTGTGCGAAAGAATTATATGAAATAATGAAAAAAGATGGAAGGCAAAATTGGTGGCATAAGGATTTTCGCAAAGACGTATAATTAATTATAAGGAGACACATTCTCTAGTGGTGGATACAATGACTTCCAACATCTCATTAGTCTGGTAATATAAAGAGAGAATTGATATGCATCTTCAAATGTTGTGAGACACATGATATCAAAATTTACAAGATAATCCCTGAAGGATTTATACTACTAAAATCATGTAGAGTAAGTTCTCGAGAACATTATGATTGTTGTAAACATATTCGGATCCGTATACATTATGTTTGTTGTATATGTTATTGAATTGATTGGAACTCCTTAGGAGTTTTCGAAGGTGATTGAATGTTTAAAAGTTATTTGAAACATCTTAAAGATGTAACCCTTGTGCACCAATAAACATGCAAGAAATAAATTCAACATGGTGATTATAGTATGCCAATGATGGTACAATATAGATTGGAAATGAATCCATTGTTATTGATTTGTAATTATTTTGCTATAAGATAAAGTTTATGTATCAAAACTTCTAAAGAATGAATGCACATGCATAGTTGGTGAAGATATGAAAGAAGTCTTTGATTGATTATAAATGCCTGAAGCATTTATCTTAAGAAATGTATCATATAAAGTTAACAGTTTATATATATGGATTAAAATAGTCAAGTCGAGTGTGGTATAATCGACTTTAGTGATTAGTGATTATCTCGGATAAGATAGATATAAATATGATGTAGTTAGTCCATATGTTTTATTAAAAGAGCAATATGATGTTTGTAAGTATTATACTATATGATGATGATATCACTCTATCTAATGAAGATATAGAACATTTGTATAATGATAATTTTATCCATCAATCAAGTTACATCCAGAAGATGTTGAAACATTTAAACATGGATAAAACTTATCATCTAAATATGTTAAAAGTTGTCTAATCATTGTCTCTTATCATCTCTTCTAAAAACAGAAGAGAACTTGTTGGTCCAGAAGTATCATAGTTAAATGCAATTGAGCATCAATGTTTTCTTATTAGTCACGATTAGATATATCATTTATATCGTACTCATTGATGAGATAATGCAATATGGTAAAACCTTTAAGGTACAAAGGTATGGGTTTATATTTTACTAACCCATCGAAACAAGTTTAGTTAGTTTTGCAGATGCAGGTAATGTAACACAACACAGTCGTGAATCTTGTGGTATTCATTTATGAGAGGAGGCAGCAAGGGTTTTACATGAAGATCATACAACATTGCTTAGCATAAAAGGATGGCATATGAAGGGATCAAGCGGTAATTATCAACTACAGAAGCTTTGAGCAAATTTCACAGAAGTCAACACGTATCACTTAAAGGATATATAAATGAGGGGGAGTATTATACACGTTGCACTCTTTTTCCCTTCACTAAGTTTTGTCCCATTGGGTTTTCTTAGTAAGGTTTTTAATGAGGCAACATAACTGATCCAGTAGCATCAGTTTATCTTACAGTCTTGAAGTACCGATTTAATATCATCCTGAAGTATGTTGTTAATTGTGTATAATGCGCGCTGCACTCTTTTTCCCTTAGCTATGATTTTATCCCACTGGGTTTTCATAGCAAGGTTTTTAATGAGGCAGCACCACCAAGCGTATTTGAAGTAAAAGAAAATTATATTGTTTTATTTCATTATGTGGATAGTCAAGGGGGAGTGTTATGAATGAGTCATAATGTGGTGACTCTCCACATCCATAACCTTCATCTACGCATTAACTTGTGTTAATGTTTAGATCCCTATAAATAGAGACCTCATGTAAATGATATCATATACTCAATGAAAAGAGTTCCCTCACTCTCGGTTCTATCTTTCTTCACAGTATATTTATATTGTCTTATTCTTATCTTTATATAGTTCGTACAAGATTGCTAGTAGGTTGTTGTTATACAACACATAAGACTTAATCTTTATTTTCAAAATCAATAAAAATCAAATTTATAAATCCCCTATATAAATTCATTTTATTATAAATTTATACCAAGGATTTGCACATTTAAAGTTTAATGCTAAAATCAAGATAATTAAATTAATTGTCAAATAAAAATAATTGATTTAAATAAAATTTATAAAATATTAATTTTATTTAAAACAATCAATACTTATTTTTAAAGGAAAAATAAATAAAAGTTATTTATTACCAAGGTAAATATATTTTATTTTTTACACACCTTTATAAATAAATATTATTTTTACATATCTTTATAAATAAATTATTTATTTAAATAAGATAAATCACACAACTAATTTTATATAACTAAATTATTAAATAATAATTATGTAATTTATTTGGTTATTCAAACTCAAAAACCTAGTTTAATTATTTTAGAACTATTTATTTAAATTTCTCACTTTATAAAACTCCTCATTCAAATACGAACCACTAATACTTACTACTCCAACACTTGTCACACACAACCGATTCAATCCTAGACTTAGACATAGACTATTGTACCCTCCAATAATTCAAATATACATTATACATTAGGTTAACGTGGTGAGTTGCAAGGATCAATTTACTACCTAGTCTCCCATGTTTAGCTACACCTTGAACCAGGTGAGTATTACATAGCCCCATTTTCTCTTTTACACTTTTTGGGGTGAAACATGAACACTATTCAAATCATTGTTTACACTTACACAAATACAAATCCTATTTACATTCATGTGTGCAATTTGAGCTTTATGCCTGAGTGCTAGGTGTGCTAACTTTTGTGAACAACTTATGTGCAATCATTAACTATTCAAGCCGACGGTTTACAATGATAGATCTATTGAGTCTGACAAACCCACCCAGATAGGGTGATTGTTACCGACAACACAATTTGCATGCTAGTTACAAAGGTTTGATTGTACTTGGTTACACAATAGCTGCTCTCCATAAATGCCTTATTTATCGTGTTATGTAAGGATTTGTTTTACAATCTATATGCTAGTTATATACAAACCTGTGTTATACTCACCAACTTTTTAGTTGACTTTATTATATTTATGTTTCAGGTACTAATGTGTGAGTTTGATCAAGATGTGCTACACATAGGCTTTGGACTTAGCTAATTTAAATAAAGAAGTCTACGTATTGCATTTATGTTTCTTTCTTGGATTTGGTTTCGTTTGAACGTTTGCCATGAAATTTAACGATTAATATATTTCAATTTAGTCAACCTTGTGCTCATGAACAGTTAACATGTCCCGCCCCGATGATTCCGCCATCGGTCGGGGTGTGACAGATTGGTATCAGAGCCTTGGTTATAGGGAATTAGGTTATTAGACACCTTGACCTAGACTATAACTTTAGGACACTCACTTATGCTATACTTCATGATTATGTGCTACATGATATGTGTTACATGCCTACCATGATAGTTATTATTTTATTTTGATGTCTTACTTGCTAAAATTCATGATTTATTTGAGTATACTTAAATAATAATTAAATAAACAATATCCCTACCTATACCCTAAAACTCCATAATATTCTTATCTACTTCTCTATCATCACCTTCTTAGCATGTGGAAACTACATTGATCAAAATCTTAAAAAAAAAAATTCTTTATTTTCTCTTTAAGGCTTTTAAACTTTGTTAATTATTTGAGGACACGTGCAATCTGGAAGGGTGACACCTGTATTCTGGGTTTTCTGTCTAGGAAAGCATTTCGCATAAATCCCAATCAACCGAGGGACCCGTATGCTTTCCTGGGAATACCCGGGATGAGTGTTTACTTATAGGCTAAAGCATGTCTCCTTGAAAATTATATGAGTTTAATTAACCTTAACGTGTTATAGTATTCAAGTGATTATATCACTATTTGAGTACAATCCCAACTATGATTCACTATTTTATTTTGCTATCTCATCCTTTTAAATCCAAATAACATTCATAAGTTCTTATATCTTTTCTTGTCTTGTGAAAATCTGTAGAATGCCTCCTCGTCGTGCTCCCGTGGCCAACACCAATACCGACATTTATGCTATCCACGCACAACTCGTGACACAACTCACTCAAACTAATGGTGCCACCAATGGCAACTATGGTGGTAATGGTGGAAATGGTGGTAACAACCCATCTCAATGCACCTTCAAGCATTTCAACTCGTGTAACCCTCGCAAGTTCTATGGTACCGAAGGAGCTACGGGACTTCTTCAATGGTTGGAAAGCATTGAGAATACTTTTCTCAATAGTTACTGCCCCGAGAACCTTCGTGTTCGTCATGCCACAAGTGTCTTACAAAAACGGGCACTCACGTGGTGGAATGGGGAGAAAAGAAATAGAGGCGTGGATGTAGCAATGGCCTTACCTTGGGATGAGGTTAAAAGGCTAATGACCGAGGAATTATGTCCTCGAAATGAGGTGAATAAACTCGAAGCCGAATTTTGGGACCTTGCCCAAGATAGTGGTGAAAGCTTGGCATATACAACTCGGTTCCATGAGTTGAGTCTCCTCGTGCCCCACATGGTCACACCTTTGTCTCGCTGCATTGAGAAATATATTGGTGGATTACCTAGGCAAATCCAAGATACTGTCCTAGGGAGAAATCCCGCAACACTTGAAGATGCTATCCGTCTATCCGCTACCTTAACCAATAACCATGTGAAGGCGGGGACTCTTACTAAAAAGGGCACAAAGAAAGTTTCCGACACCACAACTCCTCCCACCCACAACAAAGAAGCCACAACTAAACCCTCCCGACATAATAGGAAGAGGAAGACTAGAAATTTTGCTGTGGTGACTCCTGCTATCCCTGTTAATCAAGCTGCACCTATGGTTCAAGCTCCAGCCAAAAAGCCATATGTTGGGGTCTACCCGCTTTGTGCCACATGCAATTATCATCATCCCCAAAGCATCCCATGTCGCCTCTGTACTCATTGTGGGAGATATGGCCATACAGTTAATGTTTGTAGGGCCAAAGCTCTTGCGGGCCAAGTCAACCCCCCAAACCGAACCAACCCACAAGTGGCTAATCAAGGTGTTCCCAGTATTGCAAATGGGCGTGCTTGTTATGAATGTGGCGACCCAAATCATTTCCGTGACCAATGCCCAAGATTTACCAATGCTAGACAAGGCGGAGCTCGTGGGCGTGCTTTCAACATAAACGCCAATGAAGCTCAAGCCAACAATGATGTGGTTAATGGTACGTTCCTTGTTAATAGTCAATATGCCTCCATTTTATTTGATACCGGTGCCGATAAAAGTTTTGTGTCACTTAACTTTGAACCTTTACTTGCTAAGACACGATCCCAATTAGAGAAAACCTTTACCACCGAAGTAGCAAATGGTGACTCTTTTACAATTGACTCCATTATCTATGATTGCTCCCTAGAACTTAATGATCATACGTTTCCAATCAACCTTGTACCAATGCCACTATGGAGTTTTGATATCATCATAGGCATGGATTGGCTATCGAATCATCATGCCGAAGTCATCTGTTTTGAGAAGTGCATCCGAATACCTCTACCGTCGGGAGAAACATTAAGAGTCTTTGGTGAAATGCCTTGTAAAGGACTTAAGTTGATGTCATGTACTACCACTCAAAAGTACTTACGAAAGAAGTACGTGGCCTTCTTAGTTCACATCATTCAAAAGGATGTCAAGAAGAAGAGTATTCAAGACATTCCCATTATCCGAGATTTTCCCGAAGTGTTCCCCGAAGACTTATCCGGTCTTCCACCCATTCGTCAAGTAGAATTTCGCATTGACCTTGTACCCGGAGCTAACCCCGTGGCTAGAGCTCCTTACCGTCTTGCACCTTCTGAAATGCAAGAACTTACAAGCCAACTCCAAGAGCTCTTCGACAAAGGTTTCATTCGTCCAAGTCATTCACCGTGGGGGTGCACCCGTCTTATTCATCAAGAATAAGGATGGATCATTCCGCATGTGTATTGACTACCGTGAACTCAACAAGCTTACTATCAAAAACCGTTATCCTTTACCTAGAATTGATGACCTCTTTGATCAACTTTAAGGTTCTACTTGCTTCTCGAAGATTGATCTTCGATCCGGTTATCACCAACTCCGTGTACAAGAAGATGATATTCCAAAGACTTCCTTCCGAACAAGGTATGGTCATTACGAGTTCATGGTTATGCCTTTTGGGCTAACCAATTCACCCACAGTTTCATGGACCTCATGAATCGTGTGTGCAAACCGTACCTTGATAAGTTCGTGATCGTCTTCATCGATGACATCTTAATCTATTCCAAGACTAAAGCTGACCATGAGCAACACCTTAGATTGGTTTTGGATCTCTTGAGAAAGGAGCAACTATATACCAAGTTCTCCAAATGTGAATTTTGGCTAAAGGAAGTTCAATTTCTTGGTCATATCGTCAACGAAAAGGGTATTCATGTTGACCCTGCTAAGATCGAAAAGGTTAAGAATTGGAATGCCTCGAAGACTCCCACTGAAGTTCGTTCATTTCTTGGTCTTGTGGGATATTACCGTCGTTTCACCTCAAACTTCTCTAAGATTGCTGTCCCTCTTACCGCTTTGACCCACAAGGGTAAAACTTATGAATGGGGACCAAAACAAGAAGAAGCTTTCCAAACTCTCAAACAAAAGCTGTGCAATGCTCCTATTTTGACTCTCCCTGATGGGAATGATGATCTAGTTGTCTACTGTGATGCTTCAAACCAAGGTCTCGGTTGTGTCTTCATGCAATGAGGCAAAGTAATCGCTTATGCATCAAGACAACTTAAAATTCATGAGAAGAATTATACGACACACGACCTTGAATTGGGTGCGGTCGTATTCGCGTTGAAGATTTGGAGACATTACCTCTATGGCACGAAATGTGTGGTGTTCACCGACCACAAGAGTCTACAACACATCTTCGACCAAAAAGAACTCAATATGAGGCAACGATGTTGGGTTGAACTCCTTAATGACTATGACTGCGAGATTCATTATCATTCCGGCAAAGCGAATGTTGTAGCCGACGCTTTGAGTCGAAAGGACCATGTCATGCTTCATTGTGCCCGAATCTAAACCGACATTCAAATCTTCATTTTAGAAGCTCAACACATCTCAGTCACCGAGGGTAACATGTACGAAGAAATGTCATGTGGTGTTGAACTTCTGCTCGAATCTAAACTCAATGGCTTACTTTACTACTTGAACAGTATTTGGGTTCCCAATCGCGATGATCTCCATGCATTTCTCATGAACGAGGCTCATAAGACTCGTTATTCTATTCATCCTGGTGTGGATTAAATGTACCAAGATCTTCGCCAACAATATTGGTGGCCCGGTATGAAGAAAGACATTGCTATCTATGTTGCCAAATGTCTGACCTGCTCCAAAGTCAAAGCCGAACATCAACGTCCTTCCGGTTTACTTGAACAACCAGAAATTCCTGTGTGGAAATGGGAGAACTTAGCCACGGATTTTATTACCAAACTCCCTCACACCTCGAGTGGTTATGATAGCATTTGGGTGATCATTGATCGTTTCACCAAATCTGCTCATTTCTTGCCTATCCGTGAGGACTATCGGGTTGAGAAACTAGCCCGAATTTATATTAACGAAATCGTGAGCCGCCACGGTGTTCCCTTGAACATAATATCCGATAGAGATGCTCTTCACCTCTCGTTTTTGGCAATCTCTCCAAACTGCTCTTGGTACACAATTGGATTTAAGCACGGCTTACCATCCCCAAATTGATGGTCAGACCGAGCGAACAATCCAAAATCTTGAGGATATGCTTAGAGCTTGTGTAATTGATTTTGGTGGCAATTGGGATTCACATCTATCCCTAATCGAGTTCTCTTACAATAATAGCTACCACACGAGTATCAACATGGCTCCATTTGAAGCTCTCTATGGTCGCAAGTGTCGTTCTCCTATCTGTTGGAACGAGATTGGTGAAGCACAAATCACCGGTCCCGAACTAATTCAAGAAACATCCGACAAGATCATTCAAATCCGTGACAACATTCGAGTAGCGAGGAGTCGGCAAAAGAGTTATGCGGACAAACGACGAAAACCCTTGGAATTCCAAGTCGGTGATCTTGTCCTTCTAAAGGTGTCTCCATGGAAAGGTGTGATCCGTTTTGGAAAGAAAGGCAAGTTAGCACCTCGCTATGTGGGTCCATTTAAGATGCTTGAAAGGATTGGGAAAGTGGCTTACAAACTCGATTTACCTCCATCACTCGGCAATGTGCATCCTACATTTCACGTGTCTAATCTGAAGAAATGTCTTGCTGATGAAAATCTTCACATACCCCTTGACGATGTGCACATTGATGAAACGATGCACTTCGTTGAGAGACCAGTGGAAATCATGGACCGTGAGGTCAAGCAACTCAAGCGAAGCCGTATTCCTATTGTCAAAGTTCGTTGGGAATCAAAACGTGGCCCTGAGTTTACATGGGAACGTGAGGACCAAATGAAGCTCAAGTACCCCCACCTCTTTGCTGATTCAATAGTTTCAACTAGCTAAATTTCGGGACGAAATTCCCTCAACGTGGGGATACTGTAACATTTCTGATTTCCTACCTATTTGAAATTTAATGTAACTCGTTTAAATTCCAATTCTAGTGCACTGGTTTAAGCTGTAAGTACCAAATATTAAATCTCAAAACAAATCCGCAAACCCTTTTTCGGGTATACATTTATATAAATTTTCAATCAAATACATACACACATAGGTGCATTTACTTAATTAACAAGAAGTTCACGACTAATTTAACCCCAAAGCAATGGAACCCTAAACACTCAAAATTCTAATTTCTAAAAAACAAACCCTAATTTTGACTTTTTGATTTATTTGACTTTCAAAAGTCAAAAGAGCCAAATCCGGATCGATTCAAGACTGTCGTCGATGGATCAGTGTCGAATTGGACTCCTCGAGGGTTCACCAACAGAAATCGACCTCGTCTCGGCCCAAACAACAACCCAATTTGATCGATTTAGCGGGCAAGGTTCAAATTCAAACGAATTTGACCCCTGAAAGTCAAACCGTATCATTTTAAGTTTAATTCGTGTAAATAACGCGTATTTAATCCCAGAAATCATGCTCCAGTCGACCTCGAGTAAACCTGGACTACTATCAGACTCAATTCATTTCCAATTCAATAGAATAACGCGAAATCACCCCCGCAAAAACGTTTCGGTCTAATTG
The DNA here is from genome assembly GCA_023525975.1 of Smallanthus sonchifolius. Lineage (NCBI taxonomy): Eukaryota > Viridiplantae > Streptophyta > Magnoliopsida > Asterales > Asteraceae > Smallanthus > Smallanthus sonchifolius. The sequence goes on along the minus strand of CM042033.1, from coordinate 51,433,288 downwards.
AAATCAAATTGGTTAATTCGAATAAAATTAAACGAATTAAATCACACACCCTCACGCGTATACCACCACACAAACTCTCCCAACCTCTGGCGAACCCGTATTTCATCTCTGGAATCCTCTCGATCACGAAGAACAGTCGGAACCAACCTTGTAGCCGTCAGCACTTGTTGCCCAATCTCAACGTGTAAGTTTTACATCATTAGGATCGTAATCGAACTCTGATCGATAGCCCTATATCAATTCATACTAACAATACAGATTCGAACCAATTTAAATTCTAGGGTTTTCCCTGTTCTTGGCGCTCATACTGATTTGGGCTTCGATCCGACGTTGTGTTTTTTAAAATTTTTGATATCTATATAATCCAGCGAAAGCACCTGGTCCGACCGGCAAGTCACTGCGCCGCCAAACTAGGTGGCGTGGGTTCGAAACCCACCAAACCAGCCTTTTTACGCGAACCGTGAACATCAGACCCGGATACCTTTTCGTTGGGGGTTTTCAGATATCCGAACGGGTCTTATACGCGAATAGCTCCCCTGGTCTAGCGGTATTCATGCAACACTCACACAGGATCCACCCGGGTCGAACCGGGTGGCCTGTTTATATTTTTAAATACCGTTTTTAAAACTCTAAAAATTTAAAAAAAATATTTTTATAAACCTTGAAATATTTATAACAGAATAAAAATAGGTTTTACAAATTTTGCATAAAAACATATATTTTTATGAATTTATACATTTAATGATTAATTTAAAATAAGTAATTGTTTTGAATAATTTATTTTCAAAACTTGGTACAATTTTATAAAAGCTTTCAAAGACTTAATCTTTATTTTCAAAATCAATAAAAATCAAATTTATAAATCCCCTATGTAAATTCATTTTATTATAAATTTATACCGAGGATTTGCAAATTTAAAATTTAATGCTAAAATCTAGATAATTAAATTAATTGTTAAATAAAAATAATTGATTTAAATAAAATTTATAAAATTTTAATTTTATTTAAAACAATCAATACTTATTTTTAAAGGAAAAATAAATAAATAAAAGTTATTTATTACCAAGGTAAATATATTTTTTTGCACACCTTTATAAATAAATATTATTTTTACATATCTTTATAACTAAATAAATAAATTATTTATTTAAATAAGATAAATCACACAACTAATTTTATATAACTAAATTATTAAATAATAATTATTTAATTTATTTGGTCATTCAAACTCAAAAACCTAGTTTAATTATTATAAAACTATTTTTTTAAATTTCTCACTTTATAAAACTCCTCATTCAAATACGAACCACTAATACTTACCACTTCAACACATGTCACACACAACCGATTCAATCCTAGACTTAGACATAGACTATTGTACCCTCCAATAATTCAAATATACATTATACATTAGGTTAACGTGGTGAGTTGCAAGAATCAATTTACTACCTAGTCTCCCGTGTTTAGCTACACCTTGAACCAGGTGAGTATTACATAGCCTCTTTTTCTCTTTTACACTTTTTTAGGTGAAACATGAACACTATTCAAATCATTGTTTACACTTACACAAACTACACAAATACAAATCCTATTTACATTCATGTGTGCAATTTGAGCTTTATGCCAGAGTGCTAGGTGTGCTAACTTTTGTGAACAACTTATGTGCAATCATTAACTATTCAAGCCGACGGTTTACAATGATAGATCTATTGAGTCTGACAAACCCACCCAAGTAGGGTGATTGTTACCGACAACACAATTTGCAAGCTAGTTACAAAGGTTTGATTGTACTTGGTTACACAATAGCTGCTCTCCATAAATGCCTTATTTATCATGTTATGTAACGATTTGTTTTACAATCTATATGCTAGTTATATACAAACCTGTGTTATACTCACCAACTTTTTAGTTGACTTTATTTTATTTATGTTTCAGGTACTAATGTGTGAGTTTGATCAAGATGTGCTACACATAGGCTTTGGACTTAGCTAATTTAAATAAAGAAGTCTACGTATTGCATATATGTTTCTTTCTTGGATTTGGTTTTGTTTTAACGTTTGCAATGAAATTTAACGATTAATATATTTCAATTTAGTCAACCTTGTGCTCATGAACAGTCAACATGTCCCGCCCCGATGATTCCGCCATCGGTCGGGGTGTGACATAAAAGTCGATCGACAACGTTGTCGGTTCAAATTCGAGGTCAAGGACAAAATCAAGAGCAATACGGACAAATTACGGGTCGATTATAGTATCTAATAAGGTTTTAGTGATAAAGATTTACCCAAACAACCCAAAATTTGCCCAAATATCACGGAATAAACCTAGATTTTCTAAGTCATTGAATCGGTCCAAAGTCACGATTTCATGGATGGATTAAGCCTAGTTTCTCACCGATTGATTGTAATGAAATGATGAAACTAGCAACGGGACGAAAAATCGGTTTAGGAACACTTTAATTTTTTTTTAGTAAAAGTCGGAGGGAATTTGAACCGGTTTGAAAGAGATGAAACTCTGAAATTTTTCTAAGTCCAGTTTATATACCCCACGCAAAAAGGTCGTGCATACTTAGCAAGTGCGCACGCTTTAACTCTTGCGTACTTACAAGTGCGCAAGACTTAACTCTTGCGTACTTACAAGTGCGCAAGACTTAACTCTTGCGTACTTGTTAAGTACGCAGGGCTTACTTCATGCGCACTTACAAGTACGCACAAACCCTTAAGTGCGCAAACTTTCTACTCAAATTTATGAAGTTTTTTTCAAGTCAAATAACGAACAAGAGAAAAAATATTCAATCAGGAGGATTCAAATACAATTCAGGAAGGTTAAACAAAAATATTTTTGGCTTTTCTAAATAAAATTGAACTATGCATAAACTTAAAATCTTTTTGATCTTTTCTCATAGAAATATACAAGTATTCACACAAACTATTTTTGATTAAAGACACGAGCAGAGGATCATATCAGGCTATCTTTTAGCAAAAACGATACAATATAAACATCAAAGAATATGGGATCATGTCATGGATTACTATTTATTCATACATAATAAGCACATAAACAAGTAATTCAAGTTGACAATATTATAAGATTTGAAACTATAAGCATCTTTGTATCACGTTCTTGTGTATTAAGGTATTAATTATAAGATATACAACGTGTACCCCACTGATATGCTACACTAATGTAAATTGCATTATCTCAAGGCATTTAAAATTTTCCCAATGATTTTCTAAATTTTCAGATTGAAATTACATCTATTAGCACAGGAAAAATCAAGCAGAATCCATAAGGATTATCAGGAATCATAAGATTCAGAATCGAGTGATTCATATGTATTGGTTTCATTTGATTTTCTTCATTGAATATCGGTATGATGATTCAGGATAAAGAGTATGGTGTTTGAATAAGGTAAGGGAATCCAACTTTTATCTGGATTTGATTTCAATGAATCAGGAGTGATTCAAGGGTGAATACATGCTCAACGGTTGATGTAGAGACATGTCTTGATTCAATATCTCCTTGCATACTTGTGAGTATGTGCAGTGAGATGAACCGCATTAATTGTGATAATGACTTAACCCGAAACTGATCTCAAAAGAAAATTATTGCCAAAATCTAACATCCTTTATCTGATAATGATCTTTTCTATTCTTTTACGCACACACATATGCAAACATGGGTTCAAATCACAGTTGTAATTTAGATTTAGTTTCCACACTACTAGTGATTCAAAGACGCATACAGCCTACTGACAATTTAAATTACTTGTAAATAAGCAGATTAAAAACATAATAATTTAAACAATTAAGTAAGCATGACGCAATCATTTCCCATATGAGCAGTCTGTGACGTTTAGATTATTTCAGATGTACTATCATTTCCTCTTTTCTCAAGTTAACTTTGAAATTTTCTCCATTTTTTATTTTGTTTTTGATTTTGTAAAATATTTTGAAACTTAAAAGAACTATACAGAAAAATTAAAAGAAATAAAATTTAACTTCCATGAATTGAATTGATTTAAGAAAAATTAATTTTCACTCAGGATTGAACATTCCTATCAAGTTGACAAGATGCTCAAAACATGATCGATCAAATGCCTTTGTGAAAAGGTCAGCAAGATTGTCAACCGTGTGAACTTTTACAAGTTCAATTAAATGCTTTTCAGCACAATTACGGATGAAATGATGGCGAATTTCTATATGTTTAGTTTTGGAATGTTTCACCGGGTTATTTGTGATGGACATGGTGGCATTGTTGTCAATAAATAAAGGAGTTCCAGTGAAGTTTAAGTCATAGTCTCTCAATTGCTGCTGAATCCATAATATCTGAGAACAACCGCTCGCCGCAACAATGTATTCTGCTTCACAAGTTGAGATAGAAACCGTTGACTGCTTCTTACACTGCCATGAAACCAGTCTGTCTCCTAAGAATTGACATCCACTAGAAGTTGACTTTCTGTCAAGGTTACGACCGCCATAGTCTGAATCAGTGTAGGCTTTGAAGTCGAATGACTGCTGCTTAGAGTACCAAAGACCCAATCGGGGTTTCCCTTTCAGATATCTGAAAATCCTCTTCACGGCTATCATATGTGACTCCTTCGGTTGTGACTGAAACCTTGAGCACAAGCACACAGCAAACATTATATCGAGTCTTGAAGCTGTGAGATACATAAGTGATCCGATCATCCCACGGTACAATCTGCTATCTACATCCTTTCCATCTTTGTCAGGATGCAGACCATGATTGACTGGGATAGGTGTGCCATAAGTACTGCTATCATTCATCTTGTATTTTGACAAGATGTCATGCACATACTTAGTTTGATGTAGATAAATGTCATCCTATCTTTGACTGACTTGCAGACCCAGGAAGAATGACAATTCACCCATGTTACTCATTTTCAACTTGGACTTCATCACCTGCTCGAATTCACTACACATCCCTTCATTGGTAGATCCAAAAATAATGTCGTCGACGTAGACTTGTACAAGAAGAATGTCACCTCCTGCTTTCCTAATGAAGAGAGTCGAGTCAATCTGTCCACGGTCGAAACCATTAGACAGTAAATGCTTGGATAATGTCTCATACCATGCCCGTGGTGCTTGATGAAGACCATAAAGTTCTTTGTCGAGCTTATACACTTTATTGATATTATGTGGATCTTTAAATCCGGGAGGTTGAGTGACATAGAACTCTTCATGAACTTTACCATAAAGGAAAGCACTCTTCACATCAAGTTGATAGACCTTGAAGCCGACATATGTGGCATAAGCCAAGAACAGTCGAATGCCCTCAATTCTAGCAACTGGGGCATATACTTCCGTGTAATCCAAGCCCTCTTGTTGATAAAATCCCTGAACAACCAATCTTGCTTTGTTCTTCACAACCACATGACGATCATCCGTCTTGCATTTGAATACCCATCTGGTTCCAATTGGCTGAAAGCCTTTTGGCAAGTCAACCAAATCCCACACGTGCAACTTTTGGAATTGAGACAATTCATCTTGCATCGCCTCAATCCAGCAGTTGTCAGTGAGAGCCTCCTTCACATTCTTCGGCTCTAACTGGGACACGAATGCAGCATGCAGACATGTTTCCATGACACCAGTGTCAAGTATCTCTATGTAAAGACTGGTGTTCTCAGTGATGGTTCGATGACGAGTCTGAACACCGGTATAAGGATCACCAATAATGTTGTCGATTGGATGATACCTATGCACTCTCGTCTCTGGTACAATCGGTTCCTGAATTTCTGAATCTAGATTCGTGCTTAACTCCCCCATTTCTTGTGTTCCAGAGGAAGAGGATTCAATGGTAATTGGATCAGCTGGAGCTTCATTTCCTACAGTTGTGTTAGGATTGGCTTGAGCGTCATCTCCAACAACATGAACATCTTCACTGTTATCACTATCATGAGTTCCAGATGCAGATGCAGCATTGGAATCAGGAGTTATAATTGGTACAGTAGCACGAGTAGAGAAACTGGAGTCATTGTCGCCACCCAATAATTCATAAACATTTGCGGCGTCAACTGCAGATAGACCAGGAAGATTGAATGACTTGAACATCGCATCATAATCAAAACCCCAAGCTGGACCTGTTGGTTCGGGTGGAATGCTGTGTTTACTACAATCCACTTCGAACCATTCCTTGACAGTACGAGTTCCTATGTTGTACACTCTTTTGCAAGGCGAGTTGGCAACGTATCCTAAGAAGATGCCTTCCACCGTTTTTGCATGAAACTTAGACTGGCGGTCTTTATACTGTAGCAACAAGGAACAGGGACTACCAAAGGGAACTAGGTAATCAAGATTGAGAAGTCGATTGTTGATCAACTCGTAACAAGTCTTGTTGTGTCTCTTCACAACCAGAACTCTGTTTAAGACGTGACAAGCTGTATTAACTGCCTCTGCCTAGAAAGTGACAGGAAGCTTTACATCCGACAGCATAGTCCTTGCAGTCTCAATCAATGTTCTGTTCTTCTGTTCAGCAACTGCATTCTGCTGAGGCGTGTACGTTGCGCTGAATTCGTGACGGATCCCTTTCTTGAGACAGAAAAGCTCCATCAAATTATTCTTGAACTCAGTTCCGTTGTCACTCCTTATTCTTCTAACTTTCAGCTTGCAAAGAGATTCCAAGCTCAGGATCAAGTATTGAAGAATATCAGCAGTCTCGTCCTTAGTACCTAAAAAATGCACCCAAGAAAAACGTGAGAAATCATCAGTTACAACTAGACAGAACGACTTACCTCCAATACTCCTGATACTTATGGGGCCAAACAGATCCATGTGTAATAGCTCCAAAGGGGTATCAACGGAGTTTTGGAGCTTGGGCTTGTGAGACTTCCGTTGCTGTTTACCCTTTTACAAGGCATATAGTCATCTGCAACGGTAAATCTCAGCTTAGGAACCCCGGTTACCAAACCGTTTCGGACAAGATGATTCATTTTACGATAAGAAATATGTTCGAGTTTCCTATGCCACAAGATAGAGTCAAGCTCTGTGGCTTTTGTAAGCAAACAAGTAGCAACTGATGAGGTGGTTTTTGCCACGCTCATATCGATCTGGTAGGTGTCGTTTGTTCTTGGCGCTCTCATCAGAATCCAGTCTTCAGGAACTTCAAAACCAGGTTTGAGAATCAGGCATTCTGACTTATCACACATCACCGAGTACTCCTTATCACACATTTAGGAGACACTCAACAGGTTATGCTTCAGCTGCTCGCAAAAGTTGACATTGTCAAAGCTGACACAACCGTTCAAAACCACGCCTTGACACGTGATGCTGCCGCCTTTTTCTCAAGCAAAAGCCACATAGCCGCCTCTGAATGGTTTAACATCTTGAAGCAAGGCCATGTTTCCTGTCATGTGCCGGGAGCATCCACTATCTACATACCAGCGGTTAGAGATAGTACCCTTCGGACGTCCTTGCACGAGTAACAAAAGAATTAGTTAGATTTAGAGACCCAAGCCACTATGGTCTTGGGTCGTCCATCCTTTTCAAAATAAACTACTTTCTTTAACTCACAGTCGTGATGACTGTTCAAAATTGATGAATCTTTAAAGGAATTAGAACTAGGAGATTGAGAATTTTTGGATTTAGCAGTCCAGGATCTCTTCTGTTTCTTAACCGGAATAGGAGACTTTGATTCAACTACAGCAGGTGAACTTGTGGAAGCTTCACCTGAATGAACTGAAGTCAGCTGTTCTAGCTTTCTCAACCTTTTGTTCCTTCTCCTTCTCTGTGGTTTAGAGAGTCTCGCCACAGGTTTCTCACCAGTGCGTGTACTACCAGAGGTAGATACACAAGGTACAGCAGGTTGTGTTACCTTTCTTGAAACATATGGTTTAGCTTCAGATTTGATCTTAGGCTTTACCATCGATTTGACAGGTGGTTTCACCACATTTTGTTTTGGACGTTTGGGAGGTTTCACTGATGGCGACTTAGGGATAATAGCTGGTTGTGAAACAACAGGCCGTTTCCCTTGGTTCTTTGAAGGACAGTTCACAAGAATGTGACCAACCAAGCCACAGTGAAAACAATTCCTCTTGTCTATATAAGTTCTCTTATAAGGCTCATTAGATCTGGCCTTAGATAACTCAGCATTATGAGCAGGAGGAGTTGGTTTATGAACAGGAGTCTGAACCTTTACAGTTTGGTTTTGAGAGTATAGTATTTTTGCAAATTTTCTTTGTAACCAAGCCCATAGTGAGCTGAAAAAGCCTCTTTCTTTGCTTGGTTAAGATTTTTATAACCCCCATAAAGCATTACCTTTAGTTTATCATTTGTTTCAATGATATCGGGTTCAGTTAAAATGCAATTATCACCATTAGTGATAATGTTTTTCTTTACTTTCTGTTCAGTTAACAACTCCTTAGATACTACTCCTTCAGGGCAAGTGTTAACCGACCCATCTTCAGAAGCAGTAACGAACTCCTCACTAGATGTGGAGTTAGCCTTACTTGAGGATTCATCCTTTTTAGGGGAATCAGCCATATCATAGGACTCATCTAGACAAGTAAGATCAATGTCTATTAAGCTATTGACAAACTTCTCGCTTACTGGTGGAGGAATGGCATTAGTACCCAGCCCTAACCCATTCATTTGTCTCACTACAGATTCGTAGTGTTCCACCACAAAACGAGAGTTTTTCAACTTCTCATTAGAACATTTTAACTGCAAGATCTCATTTTGCAGTTTGTTAATTTCATTGTTCCGTTTTTCCAACCCCCTGTATGCAACATCCAAGTGAAGCTGTTGATCGCTTATTTTTATAGAATATTCACATTTTTCCTTTTTCAACGTTTCAATTGAATATTTAAAACGTTTTTCATTTTCTTTATAGTTTAGTGCTGCCATACTTAGGGGTTCGATTTTGTCTTGAAGCCTAGAATGTTCAAGTTTTAGCCCTAGACATTTAGAACATGAAATAACAGAAAAAGGATTAGAATCTACCTCAGACGATGAACTTGTTGCTTCTCCAATGGCCATGAGAGCAACAGCAGTAGTAGATCCTCTTAATCAGCTACAGAAGCTTACTTCAGCTTCCTTCTCCTCCTCTGTAGCAGCAGTAGTTGATTCTTCTAGGTCAGCCATAGAAGCTTCCTTTTTCTCAGCTTCCATCATCTCCATGATCTCAGCCATGAGACCAACCTGACTTTGTGCAATGATGCCATCCTCCAGATGAACACCCCAATCAAAGCTTTCGTCCTGTTGAGCTACCAGTGCATTGGACGTTCCACCTTGGCTTTGATTGTGGTGGTTTGGGTTGTTGTGGCCATGGTTGTTTCCTTGGCTAGGTCTAGTAAAACCAGAGGCCGGTGCTCTGTCTTTCTGACACTCACGAGCAAAGTGTCCATAGTTTAGACACTTATAGCATTTGGCCTTAGATTTTTCAAACCCGAACTTGGCATTAGAATGCCCGCCAATAAACTTTCTTCCTGTTCTGTTCAGGAAACGCTTGGCTCTCCTCAATAGCATGGCCATATTCCATTGAATATCCACGTCCTCCATGTCATCAGGATCCACTTGATTAAAAGCTTCTTCAATCGTCTCGGAATCTGTAAGCTTGCCACCTATGAAATTCTCATACGCAAGCATACAAGATGAGAATAGTGCTACATGATCTTCCGCTATTCTGGCTATAGCTGATTGGTTAGCTGAAGACATAGCAGGAGGATTTATTGAGGTATGTTGATGATGAGACCCCAACCCTGATCCAGATGCATAGCATGCATGACCACCACAACCATTTGAGTGGTCTTCTTCAGTAGAGTTTCCAGTCAAAAGGGCAATTCTAGAGCCCGATGACTTGGATGTAGAAGTCGTCCCATGATACATAGAAGGGTCTTGTATCTGAGGTCTTCCTGAGCTCTCCTTTCTTTTTAGGTTCATGTCATGAGCTTGAACCTTTCCAATTGCCTCATCCACTGTCAACTCATAGAATTTTGGATTCTCCCTCATCAGGGTTGTGTACATTTCAAATTTGGGTGGCAAAGCATCCAAAAACTTTTCCACCAGCTCTTCATCTGGATACCTGAATTCAATAGATTTCAACTCCGTCTGTAGATGATAGAATCTAGAGATTAGGTCATCTAATGATTCATTTTCCAAAAATCTGAAGCATTCATACTGCTTCCGGAGTAGATCCCTCTTACTCTTCTTGATATCACTATTTCCTTTGAATCTTTTCTGTAAGGCTTTCCAAAGATCCTTAGAATTTTCATAACCTCGGAAACTGTGGAACAACTCCCGAGTTAATGCCATAATGATTGAACCAAGAGCCTTCTTTTCTCGATCATAAGATTTCTTTTCTTCGTCAGAAAGTTTAGAAATAGGTTTGTTTCATCAAGATAGATGTGTGTGGGATGCTTATATCCCTCAAGGATTGGTATCTATAGCGATGAGTCGGTATAAGAAATGTAGTGCTCAAAACGTGCTTTCCAATTAGAATAATCGTTTACGTTCAGCAACTCTGGCGATTTCTATGGTGTACCGATCTCATTATCATAGTTTAAAAGGTTTCCAAGATTCTGAAGATTCGACATAGTGAACACTTGGTAAAATTTCAGAAAAATTAGACACAGTTGCGCACTTGATATTGGCCTTACGCACTTGAGAAATGGTCTTGCGTATTTAAGATTTGCTCTTGCGTACTTGATAAGTACGCAGGAGTAAATGATAAGTACGCATGATATAACTTAAGATTAGTCTGCGCACTTGTAAGTACGCAGGAGATTAGTCTTGCGTATTTAGTAAGTACGCAACAGAACTGTACTTTTTGCCAGAAATGGTAAGTACGCACAACACCTTTTCAGCAACTCTCACCAAACTATTCCGGTCACTGGAAAATCGCCGGAGATGGTAAAAATTGGACTGGTGAAAAATGCAAATGAGCCAAAGGGTCAGAAACTTGTTTCTAACCAACCTTTGATACTCAAATCACTCAAATACACAACAAAATTCAGTTTTTAAGTGATTTTTGCTTCTAAAATAGTGCTCAAGAGCTACCCCTATTTTATCACAAAAATCAACAAAAATACCTCTTTTTGCTTGTAAAACTCGGTAGAAACTCTCCAGACTCACTCACAACACTCAAAATCAGGAGCGAAGCTCTGATACCACTTATAGGTCCCTCGGGTGTGGCGGATCGTCACATGCAAGTGGGTCTACTAGTCGGACCGAGTGTGGAATACCCGTGACTAGGTGGAGAGTCTAACTAAACAAAGTAAACCGACAAGAGAATCTCTTTAAACGTTCTTTCTATTATAAACACTTGAAGGTTACAGAGAGAAGCACTGAGATTACAATTTGCGTATTTGCTACTATGACTGCGTACTTAACTTCTGTCAACCTATCCTATTTATACATGACCTGATGCCATGCTCTTGCGTACTTAACAAGTACTCAAAGGTATTCTTGCGTACTTGCTAAGTACGCAGGAGCTTTCTCCTGTGCACATACAAGTGCGCAAAACACTTAGAGAATTATGCAACATTCAATATGTAAAAGTAATACAACTCGATAAACTAATACATAAAGACTCTTACATACAAAGACAATTACAAACATGAAAATACAAACTAAGACTCTATCCAGAGTGTTTGTCACAGGAAAGTGCTTCAACATACAATCGTCAAAGGCATCCCATGTCGTGCTACTACTTCGTTAATAAATACTTTAGCTAACCTTTCCGACGAGAACGTCTCGCGAATAGGTAGGAAATGAGCACTCTTCGTTAATCGGTCCACATTTACCCAAATGGTGTCATGACCTTTAGCTGTGCGAGGTAGCTTGGTTATGAAATCCATGGTAATGTGTTCCCACTTCCATTCCGGTATCTCCAGTGGTTGAATCTTCCCATATGGTTTCTGGTGTTCGGACTTCACTTGTGAGCAAGTCAAACACTTGCTTACGTATTTCGTCACCTAAATTTTCATTCCAGGCCACCAGTATTCTTTCCTCAGATCTTGGTACATTTTGTTGGTACCGGGATGGATAGAGTATCGAGACTTATGAGCCTCATCCAAGATTTTGGTTCTAAGCTCGCCATCACGTTTGCCTTCCCAAGATGGTATATGATTTATCAGTCATAATCTTTCAGGAGTTCCAACCATCGTCTCTGCCTCATATTAAGCTCCCTTTGTTCGAAGAAGTACTTCAAACTTTTGTGGTCGGAGTAAATAGTAAACTTCACCCCGTAAAGGTAGTGCCTCCATATTTTTAATGCGAATACGACATCAGCAAGTTCCAAATCATGAGTCGGATAGTTGACTTCGTGAACTTTCAACTACCGTGACACATATGCAATCACTCTCCAGCGTTGCATCAACACGCACCCTAATCCCTGACCCGAAGCGTCAGAGTATACCACCAAGTCTTCATTGCCCTCGGGAAGGGCCAAGAGTGGAGCTTGGGTTAGCTTCTCCTTTAATTTATTAAACGCCTCATCCTGGGTCGAACCCCATTCGTACTTTACCTCCTTCCGAGTTAACTTTGTCAAAGGCGAAGCTATTTTCGAGAAATCCCGGATGAATCTCCGATAGTAGCCCGCCAACCCCAAGAAACTGCGAACCTCAGTTGGCGTCTTAGGAATGTCCCAGTCTCTTACTGTCATTATCTTTGCCGGATCAACCATAATGTTGTTCGGGTTAACGACGTGACCCAGGAATTGGACTTTCCTAAGCCAGAACGCGCATTTGGAGAACTTAGCATACAACTTTTCCTTCTTCAGGGCTTCTAACACTTCCTTTAAGTGACATGCGTGATCTCCCTCATTCTTGGAGTAGATGACGATATCATCGATGAAAACTATTACCGATCGGTCCAGTATCGGTTTACATACCCCATTCATTAATTCCATGAACGTTGCGGGGGCGTTCGTCAATCCGAAGGAGATCACGCGGAACTCAAAATTTCCGTAAAGCGTGCAAAACGCGGTTTTCGGTATGTCTTCTTCCCTCACCTTTAACTGATGGTACTCGGATCGAAGGTCGATTTTTGAGAACCAACTTGCGCCTTGTAATTGATCAAACAAGTCGTCGATCCTTGGTAAAGGGTACTTGTTCTTCACCATATGTTTGTTCAACTCGCGATAATAAATACACATCCTCATCGAACCATCTTTCTTCTTCACAAAAAACACAGGAGCACCCCATAGCGAGATGCTCGGTTAGATAAATCCTTTCTTAAGTAACTCGTCTAGTTGTGCCATTAGCTCTTTCATTTCCACTGGAGCTAACCGATATGGAGCCTTAGCCACGGGCTGGGCATCTGGTACTAAGTCAATTCAGAACTCAATTTCTCTGTCGGGTGGTATCACAGGCAAGTCCTCTTGAAACACCTTCGGGAACTCGCGTACCACGGGTACATCGTCTAGTTCCTTTACTTCCTTACACTTGTCAATCACGTATACCAAATAAGCCTCGCATCCGCCCTTCAGGTAATCCGATACCTTAATCATCGAGATGACAATAGGCATCGGGGCATCGCGATCTCCAAAAACCTCGACTTCGCTACCATCCGGAGCCTTGAATCGGATTATTTTTCACTTGCATATAATTTGCGCTTCATTGGAAGTTAGCCAATCCATACCTAACACGACATCGAACCCACCCAAAACCATAACAAACAACCTGACGGGGAATCTATGGCCTTTTATATTTATCATGGAATTGTCAACAATATCAGTTACTCTCGCAGTCCTACCCTCAGCGGTTTCTACACTAAAGGCACTTTCTAGCTTACTGACTGTGTACTTAACTCGTTTATAAAAAGTCATAGATATAAAACTCTTACTGGCACCCAAATCAAATAACACTGAAACAAAAGTGTTGTAAAGGATGAACGTACCTGACTCCACGTCGGGGTCCACCCTGGCCTGTTCTTGCGTTAGCGCGTACGCACGAGTCTTTGTTTGGGGCCTCTCTTTTTTCTTCTCCGGGCCTTTCCCCTTCCCGGCTTCACCCATCCTAGGCTTGGTGCATTCCCGGCTCATATGACCACTCTCCCCACAGTTGTAGCATTTGAAGCCTTGCGGGCATTCACGAGAGTAGTGTCCGGTCTTGCCGTATTTAAAGCACAGATTTGACCCTAGCCGACATTCACCCGCATGTCTTACCCCACATTTTCCACACACTGTCGTCTCGCCTACCCTGGTCTGTTTGTCCCAAGCCCTAAACAACTACCCACCCGTTCGCTTAGCGGGAAAACTCAACTTCTTCTTAGGCTCTTCAATGACAACGACATTCAGCGCCAGATCATCAAATACCACGCCGCTCAGTTCTACTACCGAATCATAAGTAGTATGGGCGTTGGCCTTAACATAGGTGCGGACCTGGTCCGTCAGCCCTTGAATGTAGCAGGCTATCTTTCTTTCCTCAGTCGTGACAAGATGTGGCTCCAGACGTGCTAGTTCATTGAATCATGTGGTATACTGTCTGTGAGTCATGCTTCCGGCCTTAATCAACAAAAATTCCCTCTCTACAGTCTCAATCTCATTCCTTGGATAGAAATTCTTAATCACCAGATTGTTTAGATCATTCCACATCATTGTGTCAACAATCTCGTCCCCTTTGGCTTGACGCACCCCTTCCCACCAATGAGATGCTTCCTCCCTCAAGGAGTTAGCAGCAAACTTCACGACTTGATTCGGTCGACATTCACTCAGACGAATTGTGGCTTCCATACGGATAACCCAGTCAAACGTAGCCACCGCGTCTTTCTTCCCAGTCAGGATCGGTGCGTCACATGCCTTAAAGGACTTATAGTCGTAACCACGGGTAAGCGGTGCGTTAACTGCCTCAGTGTTCGGGGTACCAACCGCCGTGTTAGACCCGCCCGCCTCGTTAACCTTCTTTAATGCTTCAGCCATTAGTTCCGGCAAGGAAGTCTTCATCAACTCAATGAAATCACGTGCCAGAGCCGCTCTCACTTCCGGTTCAAAAGTGAATTGTTGTTCTTTGACATGAGTCGGCTCTGTCCCCGTGCATACTAACTTCTGGCTCAGTGTGAACACTCCCTTCTTCACTGTACTCTTAGAGCATAGGGGTCCTGCCGCGCCCACCGTTACGACCAGCGGTATGGCCCCCACCACGCCTTCCCTTTCCTCTCCTTGCCATTTCGTTCTATAAGACAAGGAAACCAATGTCATCACGCTAGTTTACAAATAGAATTCAACAAGTACTGTAAGATGTAAATATACATTGGCCATCTGCAATTAACCATTACACTACCTCTCGATTTCCATATGACCACCTTTGTGATTCCATCAGAACACAAGTTCTAGCCTAACACTTCTAAGGCATACTATATATGTAAATATATATACTACCTTCATACCTGAGGTTGTGGCTCGAGTTACCCGTATTGGAATCCGCTTTCGGTCCCATTCACAGTTTAAGTTCAGACACTGGGAATGTCCAAATCTCTCAAACTATTGCTCTGCTACCAACTTGTAAGACCTCAAACCCGGGAGGCCTCACTTGTTGGATTTACTCATTCACATACAGTTCTTAAACTTGAATATCAAATAACACAGTGGAAAATTTCATTCAAACATAATCATAAACATTGTTCAACGTGCGGAAGCGTAAACATTGTCTAAAACGTAAACATAACATAATCAAAACATGACGAGATGCCAGTCTTCATATCATCCTGGTAACTCATCAAGCCGTCCAGCATCACCGTCCATCATCATATCCTGCCTTAACCTGAATGTGTATACCAAAAGTCAGCTACGCTGGTGAGTTCTTGCTTTTCATAAAACTTTAACTTCAAATATTTGCCAAAAAACATATCATTTAACTTCATTAATAAAAGCGTATGAAAACATGCAATACCATAACATAACATCATAAACATAAGTTAACGAACATATCGAATTTGCGCCTTCTCGTAACCGTTAATTCCAAACATCGCATACTAGCCGAATAACCTAAAGATCACCACCACTAGGCCCATCAACACCGTACTGTCCTTCGGGTGAAGAAATCCTAGCGCCTAATACTTAGGTCATTCAACACCAAACTTCAAGCACAGCATCACAAGGATGACACGTACCAAACTTCAAGCACTGCACCCCGTAAGCCACAAGTACCAAACTTCAAGCACGACTACCCTGTAAGGTAAATCGTACTAACTTCAAGGATCACGATAATCCCCCTGGTGACCGTCATCACCCCAGTTGTACAACAGTTGGCTAAACACAAATTCCACTAAAAGGTAAAGGCCCATAACATACATCCCATACCCATAACCTTCATTCCCTTAGGAATAATGGCAGATTCGTTCATTTGTGACTTTCGTAAACATTCACTTCTTTTACTTCAAAACTTCAGTTAAAGCATTCGTACGTTTTATTAAAAATCATTCATTCATTCATAAACACTTCGTAAACTTCTTTTGGCAAAATATTTCATAAACACTTCTTTCATAACCTTTCCTTCCGAAACATCATTCATAAACATCGTTTCATAAAACGTCACATACATCATTCATAAATATCGTTTTATAAAATAATCATATCGTTATGTATGCACACCAGCTCATAAACATTTATTTAAAACATTTAAAGAAGGGCTTCTAGAACTCACCTGATAAGCTAGTCTCGGTTGTCCTAAACAAAGGTCCAACAACGTCACATACGATCTGGATTGAGTAGTTAAATACACATCAGAACTAATCCCTCGACTCTAACGGGTTAACCATACCGAATTAGGCGAACATACTGACTTCACTAACCAGCTATATATACCCATAGACCTGATGCATGCACACTTAGCAAGTGCGTAGGGCCGTGTTCTTGCGTACTTAATAAGTACGCAGACTTCGTTCTTGCGTACTTGATAAGTACGCACGCTTTGCTTCTTGCATACTTGATAAGTATGAAGGACCTGCTCCTTGCGTACTTGATAAGTACGCAGGACCTGCTCCTTGCGTACTTGATAAGTACGCAGGACCTGCTCCTTGCGTACTTGATAAGTACGCAGGACCTGCTTGCGGGCAGCCTTCTTCCCCACAAAAACCCTAACTTTTTGCATGCAGATTTGATCACGTCAAGATCCCGACTTTTTATATTCACAACGTTCATTTTTCCTTCTAGATGCTAGATCTATGTTCATTTTCAAGTTTTATACGTAAAAACGTTGCCTTTTCATCCAAAACACGAAAACCCCAAAGTAAACAAAAACTCAGATCTAGGCAAAACTGTTACCTGTATCGAGCTTCTGATTCGGAGGTTATCTTCCGGAGCACTGGAGAATCCTTCCCTTGTAATCTTGAGTCGATCCTTTACTCTCTCTACAGTTTCTCTCTCTAGATTCTTGTAAATGAGAGAAATTGAGGTAACTTGGGCTTTTTATAGGGAGGTTCCTCCCCCTTATGCGCCACTCTCAAGTTCGTCTGGCCCATCCAGCCCGACCTGTCATGCCGCGTTCATTTATTCTTTTCGTCTCGCGTTTACCCGTTATTATAACTCGTCGTTTTATTTTCGGGATGTTACAATCGAATTTCTCCGAAATTTGATGTGTATTTCGGCGTCCCAGCTTGTAGAGATGAAGTGTAACTCCTCAAAGAAGTAGAGAAACTACCTAGTGATGTTATGCTACTAGACACACAAAGAAAACATAAAAACATAAACGGAAATAACAGGTAGTAGTTAAGCTACTAAGGTCCTAGTATCAAGAAGACATACCTAAAGGGTGAAGTATGAGAAACTTAACATGGAAAAACCAAACCTGAGGTCCACGCGTTCTGCCGTATGCACCAACTTCTCAATTTATTCATGATCATCGGGTTGCCTCCCGGAAGCGCCATGTTTATTTAAGGGTCATTGGCCAGACTCGTACGTGCTTCATCAGTCTTTCTTCGGGTGGGGGCTATTGACTTCCCCCATGTCTCCCATTCCTTCATTGAAGTCTTTCAACTTTGGTAGCTTGTCCCAGTAGTTATCAATCCAGTTTTTGTTGTCAAGATCTTTACCAAGATCTAATTTCTTCCTTTTGTTGAATTCTTTAGCTTTCTTCAGTTGGTAGCCAGATTTGTATCGATAAACTGAGCAATTTCAAAGGGATCATTTGATAAGCAATCATTCCCTCCGATGTTGTAAGTTACTAATTGTTTTCTAACACGAAGTGTCAAAATTCCTTCGTTCATATCAATGACAGCTCTGACGGTAGCTAAAAATGGGCGACCCAAAATCAAAGGTACAGAATAGTCGGGTCCCATCTCTAAAACCATGAAGTCGGCACGGAAGACAAACTTGCTAACTTTTACTAGTAAGTTCTCAATGACTCCTATAGGCGACTTAACCGGACCATTCACAAGTTCAATGGTTGCATTAACAGGTCGCATATTTCAAATTTTTAGCCTTTAAAACATGTTATATGGCATTACGTTCACACTTGCTCCCAGATCAGCGAGTGCGAAAGTTATCGGTAGTGGTCCGATAGAACGTGGTAAAGAAAACTTTTCGGGATCTGAAAGTTTCTTTGGAAGGCATCTTTCAATGAGAGCAACACACTGATTAGTCTTTATAACCGCCTCTTCCATATTTCTTTTGTTAGTAAGGAAATCTTTCAAGAAACGTCCATACTTAGGCATTTGTTGTATGATATCCAAGAAAGGAAGATTAACATGAATCTGGCTTAACAGCTCGATGAATTTCTCATATTGTTCGTCAGTCCTTTGCTTTACCAGTCTTCCTGAGTACAGTATGTGAGATTTGAAGGTTCTTTTTGTCAAAATCTTTTGAGGAGTATCCACTGGAGCAGGTTGTGGAATCACTTTTGGTGGTGATTCTTGAACGGTTGATTCTGCGATAGGTGGATGAAGTGGTATTCCGGTGAATATTTCCCTCCTTGGTTTTGAACTTCCTCTTCCTCTAGTAATGGAGGTTCTGGATAAACTTTGCTATTTCTGAGAGTGATAGCACTAACATTTGCTTTTGGATTTGGTTCAGTGTTACTAGGAAGACATCCTGGTTGTCTTTTGGATAGAAGTTTTGCTATCTGTCCTAGTCGTGTCTCAATGGACTGAATAGTTGCTTTCTGTGTCCTAAATTTAGCTTCTTGTAGACTAAACTTCTCCTCATATTGTTTGTGACGGGAATCTGCTAGAAGAGCTTGACTTTCAGTTGTAGAAATCAACTTAGTTACCGCGTCCTCCAAGCTTAATCCATTACTTGGCTTGTTAATTCCCTGAAATTGTTGATGAGGCTGATAGTTTTGAGATTGTCTTTGTTGAAACTTTTGTTGTCGTCCGAAACCAGATTGTCCCCGATTTTTGTTATCCTTCCCGCTGAAATTTGGATGGTTCCTCTATCCAAGATTATAAGTGTTGTTGTAAGGGTTATTTTGCGGCCGGTTTGTTCCGATAAAGTCAACTTGCTTAGCATTGGTTCTTCAATAGCCTCAGTGATTGGTTTGTCCTTGCTAAGTTGATTGAGTCGAGTGGTGAGGGCGTCTACTTGAGTGAAAAGTGAAGTGACAATATCGACAGAGTGAACACCTTGCCTGGCTCCCTTTTTACTCCTTGGATTGTACCATTGGTAGCTCTTCATAGCTATTTCCTTAATTAGGTTGTAAGCTTTATGTGGCCTTTTGTTTCCAAAAATACCACCTGCAATAGCGCCGAGTGTCTGATGAGCTTGATTGTGCAACCCATTGTAGAATGATGATACTTGTAACCAAACTTCTAGTCCATGCTGAGGGCAATTCTTGAACATGTCCTTAAAACGTGCCCATGCCTCATATAGTGATTCACCATCTTCCTGGGTGAAAGTGGTAATACCATTTCTCAATTTATAAGTTTTTGCTGGCGGGAAGTATTTCGACAGGAATTTCTGAGCAAGAACATCCCATGTAGTGATTGACCTGGTAGGAAGAGAGTTTAGCCATGCCTTAGCTCGTTCCCTTAAGGATAAGGGAAACATTCAGAGGCGAATTACGTCATTCAAAACTCCGTTCAGTTTGAAAGTGTCATAAATTTCAAGGAAATATGCAATGTGGGCATGTGGATCTTCATCGGGTAATCCATGGAAAGTACATGATGATTGGATCATGTGAATGACATGCGATTTGATCTCAAAGTTGTTAGCATCAACCGTAGGCCTTGTGATGCTAGACCCCAAAACCTCAAGTGACGGTCTTGCAAAGTCGAAAATAGTGCGGTTTCGACGCCCATTTTTCTAGCACGGTTTTCTCGTATTCGGCGGTGACAGAATCTTTCGGGCTCTGCTAAAGGTTGATATAAACCAGTTGTGGAGCTATGGATCATACACTACCTGCAACAAACGTAATAGAAAAACATATGGAAAATAGTAGGGTTAAAAAGCTAATCCGTTAACTTGAATTTTTTTGAAATCACTGTGTCCCCGACAACAGTGCCAAAAACTTGATGTCGTGTGTTTGAAATAGTAAATATTATATAATAATATTTAGATATTTTGGTTTCACAAGATCAGGTTTTAAATTTATAAAATGATAAATACTCAATCTTAAAACACGTACAATAGGTAAGTGTACCTATCACAGTGTAATATAGTTTAGGTAAGAACCAAGTATCGACCCAATGGACACTTAATGTTATCCTGATGTAGGGCATAACACTTAATGTTATCCTGATGTAATGTCGGCAACAATCACCCTACCTAGATGGGTTTGTCAAACACAATATATCTATCATTGTTAACCGTCGGCTTGTACAAAGTTAATGATTGCACGTGTATGTATGTAATGTAAAAATGTAGGTTTAAACTCATAGTGTTCAAGCACAGAGCACAAATTGTACACATGTTTAAGAATGTAGAATTGTATAATATAATTGCAAATAATGTTCTTTGAATCATGTTTCACCCCAAAATATACAAAAATAAAAAAACGGGGCTATGTAAACTCATTTGTAATTGCAGGTTGTAGACCACATGGACAAGGTGTTGCACCAGTGTCTGGTTTAACCACAAGGTTAACATAAGATTAAATTGTATAAAGTGTATCAATGACATGTTCAAATGACTAAAGGGGGGACCTAAAGTTCAAAGGAGTTGGGTGTGGGTGTACTTGGTCAAATGGGAGAATACTTGTTTGAGTCTTAAATGATGCTTATTAGTTTCTTGCAAACTAAAAGAACACTATTTGTATACCCAAATTTTGATGGAGATATAACAGATGTATTTTATACTTGTAATAGTAAATCAACGAGCAAAGGCATTTAAGTTGTAATATGAAGCTTAACATTGAATGATAAAATGTTAAATATTTATTTCAAACATAAAGTAGCGGTTTCAAACTGGAATTTAAAGGCAAGAATAGAAAAATCCAGCTAACGTCTCAAGTAGCTTTCCACTAGGAACCAGATGAGCACCAAGATGAACATTGCTATGGTTACTCGTATAGCAAACCGGGCCTCAGCTCTAGCTACCTTTGTACGTGCGTCAAATATTTCCCGGTCTCCTTCCATGATGTCTATGTGAGTACCTAGATTTGCAATCAGGTGCTCCTGGTACCTCACTTGACCCAAAAGGATATCTATTCGCTGACCTAGCAGGTTATGCCTTATCCCATGCTCCATCCCTTGCCTCATAAACTCCATGGTCCTCACATATTGGTGAGTGGCATCAGCTGGGACTCCTATAACACTGGTGGGTTCCATAGTTTGCATCCTGGTTGTCTTTTGGATAGAAGTTTTGCTATCTGTCCTAGTCGTGTCTCAGTGGACTGAATAGTTGCTTTCTGTGTCCTAAATTTAGCTTCTTGTAGACTAAACTTCTCCTCATATTGTTTGTGACGGGAATCTGCTAGAAGAGCTTGACTTTCAGTTGTAGAAATCAACTTAGTTACTGCGTCCTCCAAGCTTAATCCATTACTTGGCTTGTTAATTCCCTGAAATTGTTGATGAGGCTGATAGTTTTGAGATTGTCTTTGTTGAAACTTTTGTTGTCGTCCGAAACCAGATTGTCCCCGATTTTTGTTATCCTTCCCGCTGAAATTTGGATGGTTCCTCTATCCAAGATTATAAGTGTTGTTGTAAGGGTTATTTTGCGGCCGGTTTGTTCCGATAAAGTCAACTTGCTTAGCATTGGTTCTTCAATAGCCTCAGTGATTGGTTTGTCCTTGCTAAGTTGATTGAGTCGAGTGGTGAGGGCGTCTACTTGAGTGAAAAGTGAAGTGACAATATCGACAGAGTGAACACCTTGCCTGGCTCCCTTTTTACTCCTTGGATTGTACCATTGGTAGCTCTTCATAGCTATTTCCTTAATTAGGTTGTAAGCTTTATGTGGCCTTTTGTTTCCAAAAATACCACCTGCAATAGCGCCGAGTGTCTGATGAGCTTGATTGTGCAACCCATTGTAGAATGATGATACTTGTAACCAAACTTCTAGTCCATGCTGAGGGCAATTCTTGAACATGTCCTTAAAACATGCCCATGCCTCATATAGTGATTCACCATCTTCCTGGGTGAAAGTGGTAATACCATTTCTCAATTTATAAGTTTTTGCTGGCGGGAAGTATTTCGACAGGAATTTCTGAGCAAGAACATCCCATGTAGTGATTGACCTGGTAGGAAGAGAGTTTAGCCATGCCTTAGCTCGTTCCCTTAAGGATAAGGGAAACATTCAGAGGCGAATTACGTCATTCAAAACTCCGTTCAGTTTGAAAGTGTCATAAATTTCAAGGAAATATGCAATGTGGGCATGTGGATCTTCATCGGGTAATCCATGGAAAGTACATGATGATTGGATCATGTGAATGACATGCGATTTGATCTCAAAGTTGTTAGCATCAACCGTAGGCCTTGTGATGCTAGACCCAAAAACCTCAAGTGACGGTCTTGCAAAGTCGAAAATAGTGCGGTTTCGACGCCCATTTTTCTAGCACGGTTTTCTCGTATTCGGCGGTGACAGAATCTTTCGGGCTCTGCTAAAGGTTGATATAAACCAGTTGTGGAGCTATGGATCATACACTACCTGCAACAAACGTAATAGAAAAACATATGGAAAATAGTAGGGTTAAAAAGCTAATCCGTTAACTTGAATTTTTTTGAAATCACTGTGTCCCCGACAACAGTGCCAAAAACTTGATGTCGTGTGTTTGAAATAGTAAATATTATATAATAATATTTAGATATTTTGGTTTCACAAGATCAGGTTTTAAATTTATAAAATGATAAATACTCAATCTTAAAACACGTACAATAGGTAAGTGTACCTATCACAGTGTAATATAGTTTAGGTAAGAACCAAGTATCGACCCAATGGACACTTAATGTTATCCTGATGTAGGGCATAACACTTAATGTTATCCTGATGTAATGTCGGCAACAATCACCCTACCTAGATGGGTTTGTCAAACACAATATATCTATCATTGTTAATCGTCGGCTTGTACAAAGTTAATGATTGCACGTGTATGTATGTAATGTAAAAATGTAGGTTTAAACTCATAGTGTTCAAGCACAGAGCACAAATTGTACACATGTTTAAGAATGTAGAATTGTATAATATAATTGCAAATAATGTTCTTTGAATCATGTTTCACCCCAAAATATACAAAAATAAAAAAACGGGGCTATGTAAACTCATTTGTAATTGCAGGTTGTAGACCACATGGACAAGGTGTTGCACCAGTGTCTAGTTTAACCACAAGGTTAACATAAGATTAAATTGTATAAAGTGTATCAATGACATGTTCAAATGACTAAAGGGGGGACCTAAAGTTCAAAGGAGTTGGGTGTGGGTGTACTTGGTCAAATGGGAGAATACTTGTTTGAGTCTTAAATGATGCTTATTAGTTTCTTGCAAACTAAAAGAACACTATTTGTATACCCAAATTTTGATGGAGATATAACAGATGTATTTTATACTTGTAATAGTAAATCAATGAGCAAAGGCATTTAAGTTGTAATATGAAGCTTAACATTGAATGATAAAATGTTAAATATTTATTTCAAACATAAAGTAGCGGTTTCAAACTGGAATTTAAAGGCAAGAATAGAAAAATCCAGCTAACGTCTCAAGTAGCTTTCCACTAGGAACCAGATGAGCACCAAGATGAACATTGCTATGGTTACTCGTATAGCAAACCGGGCCTCAGCTCTAGCTACCTTTGTACGTGCGTCAAATATTTCCCGGTCTCCTTCCATGATGTCTATGTGAGTACCTAGATTTGCAATCAGGTGCTCCTGGTACCTCACTTGACCCAAAAGGTTATCTATTCGCTGACCTAGCAGGTTATGCCTTATCCCGTGCTCCATCCCTTGCCTCATAAACTCCATGGTCCTCACATATTGGTGAGTGGCATCAGCTGGGACTCCTATAACACTGGTGGGTTCCATAGTTTGCATCCTGGTTGTCTTTTGGATAGAAGTTTTGCTATCTGTCCTAGTCGTGTCTCAGTGGACTGAATAGTTGCTTTCTGTGTCCTAAATTTAGCTTCTTGTAGACTAAACTTCTCCTCATATTGTTTGTGACGGGAATCTGCTAGAAGAGCTTGACTTTCAGTTGTAGAAATCAACTTAGTTACCGCGTCCTCCAAGCTTAATCCATTACTTGGCTTGTTAATTCCCTGAAATTGTTGATGAGGCTGATAGTTTTGAGATTGTCTTTGTTGAAACTTTTGTTGTCGTCCGAAACCAGATTGTCCCCGATTTTTGTTATCCTTCCCGCTGAAATTTGGATGGTTCCTCTATCCAAGATTATAAGTGTTGTTGTAAGGGTTATTTTGCGGCCGGTTTGTTCCGATAAAGTCAACTTGCTTAGCATTGGTTCTTCAATAGCCTCAGTGATTGGTTTGTCCTTGCTAAGTTGATTGAGTCGAGTGGTGAGGGCGTCTACTTGAGTGAAAAGTGAAGTGACAATATCGACAGAGTGAACACCTTGCCTGGCACCCTTTTTACTCCTTGGATTGTACCATTGGTAGCTCTTCATAGCTATTTCCTTAATTAGGTTGTAAGCTTTATGTGGCCTTTTGTTTCCAAAAATACCACCTGCAATAGCGCCGAGTGTCTGATGAGCTTGATTGTGCAACCCATTGTAGAATGATGATACTTGTAACCAAACTTCTAGTCCATGCTGAGGGCAATTCTTGAACATGTCCTTAAAACGTGCCCATGCCTCATATAGTGATTCACCATCTTCCTGGGTGAAAGTGGTAATACCATTTCTCAATTTATAAGTTTTTGCTGGCGGGAAGTATTTCGACAGGAATTTCTGAGCAAGAACATCCCATGTAGTGATTGACCTGGTAGGAAGAGAGTTTAGCCATGCCTTAGCTCGTTCCCTTAAGGATAAGGGAAACATTCAGAGGCGAATTACGTCATTCAAAACTCCGTTCAGTTTGAAAGTGTCATAAATTTCAAGGAAATATGCAATGTGGGCATGTGGATCTTCATCGGGTAATCCATGGAAAGTACATGATGATTGGATCATGTGAATGACATGCGATTTGATCTCAAAGTTGTTAGCATCAACCGTAGGCCTTGTGATGCTAGACCCCAAAACCTCAAGTGACGGTCTTGTAAAGTCGAAAATAGTGCGGTTTCGACGCCCATTTTTCTAGCACGGTTTTCTCGTATTCGGCGGTGACAGAATCTTTCGGGCTCTGCTAAAGGTTGATATAAACCAGTTGTGGAGCTATGGATCATACACTACCTGCAACAAACGTAATAGAAAAACATATGGAAAATAGTAGGGTTAAAAAGCTAATCCGTTAACTTGAATTTTTTGAAATCACTGTGTCCCCGACAACAGTGCCAAAAACTTGATGTCGTGTGTTTGAAATAGTAAATATTATATAATAATATTTAGATATTTTGGTTTCACAAGATCAGGTTTTAAATTTATAAAATGATAAATACTCAATCTTAAAACACGTACAATAGGTAAGTGTACCTATCACAGTGTAATATAGTTTAGGTAAGAACCAAGTATCGACCCAATGGACACTTAATGTTATCCTGATGTAGGGCATAACACTTAATGTTATCCTGATGTAATGTCGGCAACATTCACCCTACCTAGATGGGTTTGTCAAACACAATATATCTATCATTGTTAACCGTCGGCTTGTACAAAGTTAATGATTGCACGTGTATGTATGTAATGTAAAAATGTAGGTTTAAACTCATAGTGTTCAAGCACAGAGCACAAATTGTACACATGTTTAAGAATGTAGAATTGTATAATATAATTGCAAATAATGTTCTTTGAATCATGTTTCACCCCAAAATATACAAAAATAAAAAAACGGGGCTATGTAAACTCATTTGTAATTGCAGGTTGTAGACCACATGGACAAGGTGTTGCACCAGTGTCTGGTTTAACCACAAGGTTAACATAAGATTAAATTGTATAAAGTGTATCAATGACATGTTCAAATGACTAAAGGGGGGACCTAAAGTTCAAAGGAGTTGGGTGTGGGTGTACTTGGTCAAATGGGAGAATACTTGTTTGAGTCTTAAATGATGCTTATTAGTTTCTTGCAAACTAAAAGAACACTATTTGTATACCCAAATTTTGATGGAGATATAACAGATGTATTTTATACTTGTAATAGTAAATCAACGAGCAAAGGCATTTAAGTTGTAATATGAAGCTTAACATTGAATGATAAAATGTTAAATATTTATTTCAAACATAAAGTAGCGGTTTCAAACTGGAATTTAAAGGCAAGAATAGAAAAATCCAGCTAACGTCTCAAGTAGCTTTCCACTAGGAACCAGATGAGCACCAAGATGAACATTGCTATGGTTACTCGTATAGCAAACCGGGCCTCAGCTCTAGCTACCTTTGTACGTGCGTCAAATATTTCCCGGTCTCCTTCCATGATGTCTATGTGAGTACCTAGATTTGCAATCAGGTGCTCCTGGTACCTCACTTGACCCAAAAGGATATCTATTCGCTGACCTAGCAGGTTGTGCCTTATCCCGTGCTCCATCCCTTGCCTCATAAACTCCATGGTCCTCACATATTGGTGAGTGGCATCAGCTGGGACTCCTATAACACTGGTGGGTTCCATAGTTTGCATGGCTCCTGGGTTTGGGTGGTACGGGTCGAGTGCTAAGTAAGGGTCTCTCAGAGGGGGTGGTAGCTGGTTGTACCAGTGAGGTGCTTAATAAGTGTTTCTCATTGGGGGTGGTTCAGATGCTCAGAGTCTCAGGTCGGTGCTCCTGAGCCAATCTGCTCTTAAGTCAAACATGGATCTAGCAGCTGGGGGTGTCGGTGATTGGTGGTCTGGTGATGGGGATCCGATGTCTTCCTCCTGCTCAGACTCTATCTCGGGATAGTATACCGGGGAAGGAGGGTAGGAGTCCATGTCTAGCAGGAGAAGAAAAATATTGTAAGTGATAATAGAATACTAAATGTTAAGTATAGAAGTTTTCATGAGTTCAGAGTTTGACTAGTCATGACACCGAGTTTTCACAATAGTATATTAGGAGTAACACTTGACCTATAAAATGAATCATTTATATTGTTTTGTTATGAATTTATAATATTTTTAATATTAAAATGAATAAAACATCAATTTATCATTTCTGTTTTTTTTATAAGAGTTACAAGACATGTTTATAAAATTTATAACAATTAAAATAGAATTTAAATTGTTAGTTGTAGTAAAATAACAAGAAAAGGTTTAAACAGAAGAAAAATAAAAAGGTAATGAAGAAATAATTTAATTAACATTCCTAAAAAAATTTGGTTTATAACTCTGTAGAAATAAAGACTGATGGCTACAAAATTCTCTAAGTACAAATGCTGCTGATCTTGGAGTTTATTGCTGACCAACAAACTGCTACGGACAAGCTTATCTGCAGCGGATACTTGTTCTTCTGCTGAAGAACAAATCTGCTGCGGATAGCCTTATCTGCTGATGACCAAAGTTGTTGCGGATAGGCTTCTCAGTAGCATCAACACTTGATGCTGCTGATATGCAAATCATCAGCAGCATTGGATGGTCACATCTTGCTGCTGATCATCATCTTTGCTGCTTACAGCCATGTGCCTTGAAGATAAATCGTTGCAGCTGACTATCCATGCCAAGCGTCACTAACAACTTTCTACAAAAGCAACTGACGCACTCAAAGCAGAAGGAACCTCAATGGCACAACCAATGACGGACAACAATGCTCTTCTCCAAGCATGCAAGTAATAATGCATAAAGAAGACGCTTCAATAAAGTTAACTAGTTTTAGACTAAACGTGTAATAGTTAGCTATATATACAAAAGATCAACGGGATGTGTTAGATCTGATCCTTAGAATCAAGGGTCTGTCTTGATTCTAAGTGAGTATAAATACTGTGTAAACACTTCATTGTATGTGTGTTTTTTGATTGAGTTTTCATTTGTAATCGTTTATTTGCAAAAGCTTAATACAACAGTGTTCTTAACAGTATTCTTCTGTTTACTCGATTATACTTGTGTAGTTGTTATTGTTTCCACCAATTTCAACTAAGAACAAAACCATCTTGTACTTTCACGATCCTACAAGTGGTATCAGAGCTTTGGCTCAGATTAAACAAACTCACACTTGTTTAATCACTTCTGGTTCTATTCTAAACTCTCTCTTTCATCAAGTCACGCAAAAACAAAAAAACAAAGATGGCACAGAGCAATGGATTTGAAGACATCGGCAGCATCAACCGACCACCAAGATTGGTATCTGGGGAAGACTACGACATGTGGAAGAATCCATGGAAAGCTTTTTCTGTTATCAGGAGTACGGAATGTGGAAATCCATCAATGGACCTTACACTCCCATGGTGGTCTTTGCTGACTCTGGAGGACAACTAGTTCCAAAGGAGCCCTCCAAGTACTTAGAAGAGGACATAAAGAAGATGGAGGTGGACTTCAAGGCACAAGGAGCTATCCAATTGTGCCTTCCAAATGAAGTTTTTCATAACTTCAGAAGTTACAAAACTGCTAAAGAGCTCTGGGAGGCTCTTGAGAAGATGTTTGCTGGCTCAGAGGAAGTCAAAGAAAACAGAAGGGACGTCCTGAAACAGCAATACAAAAACTTCGTATGGAAGGAAGGTGAGTCACTAACCGTTTTGTATAACAGGTACACTTACCTGGTAGGAGAACTGCAGTGCTCCAAAGTAAAGCTAGAGAATGAAGATATTCTCAAAAAGTTTATCAGATCTCTCCCAAGCTGCTGGACACTATATACAGTGTCTATAAGAAGAACAAAGAATTTAAAAACTCTCCAGATGACAGAGCTCTTTGGCATGCTGAAAACATATGAATTAGAAATGATTCAAGCCAAGGAAAGAAGCTCCAATCATCAATCAGCCTCTTCTTCCTCCACCATCTCATCTGCGCTTCACTCCGACCACTCAGTTCCAAGTTCCAGCAACTACTATCCTCCCATTGTCACCCATACACAAACTCCAACCTCTCAAACAAACACCTCACCATTTCTCCTAGAAGCTCCTCCTCAAACATCAACCTCTGCTGCTTTTGTTTCTGAAAACTCAAGCAACATGTCCTTTATCACGGAGGATCTGGAATGCTTTCATCCAGATGACTTAGAAGAAATGGACATATAGCACTCGTATGACATGCTCTCTATAAGAGCAAAAATGTTCTACTCTAGAACCGGAAGACCCATTCCAAGTAACAACTCCAACACCAGAGTTGGCTTGGATAAAAGCAAACTAAGATGTTACAACTGTAACCTACTGGGTCACTTTGCTAGAGAATGCAAGGCACCAAGAGCAAATCCAGCTACTCCTCAGTCAAGACAAGCTCACCAAGCCCAACCCAGACAACAACAACAACAACAACAAGCTACTCCTCCAGTTCAAACTGCAGCCTGTACAACTACTGGAACTTCTGATTTCGACTGGAGCTTCCAGTATGAAGAGCTGCCTGTCAACAATCAAGCTCTTATGGCAGACACTACAGAGATACCACCTCAGGTATTTGAACATCTTTGCTCTCAAGCCTGTATTGATAAAGTTTTGGGTTACAGAAAGCATAACCAAAACCTTATAGATCAAAATGAAGAGTTTCATCAGCTGAAATCTGAGTTCAAAAAGGTTGAAAATACTTATAAAGAAAAGATTAAATGCCTTAAGAAAGAGATTTCATCGTTAAAACACGAACAAACTCATATTGATGATCTACTGGTCAAACTAAAAGCTACCAGAGCTGAACTGGCAGAACAGAAAGTTCATGTTGAAAAATATGAATTTTCCTCTAAAAAGTTACAAAGACTTTTAGATATTCAAGTCCATGAAAAGGTAAAGACTGGACTTGGGTATAACAATGATCAGTACAAATATGTTCCTCCTCCTGCTGACTATATTGCCATTCACGAACCAAGCTTCAATGTTGCAAATCTTGACACTGCAAACCGAAACCTTGATCCTTCAACGAATGAACCTTTCGTCAAAGACTGCACTACCTCATCGGAATCTGATTCAACCTTCTCAGACCATGATGAAACCAGTGCAGCCCTATCTGAAGCTGATCTGAATAGAGTTGAAGTTCCCGCTGTTATTCCAGCTATTCCAGTCCCTGTACCATTCAAACAGATCAACATCAGCTATCCTCCAGATTGAAGAAAGCTAAACATTGAAAAGGGACAGACATCAGGACCCACAAACCCCAAGCCTCAGTCAAAGCCGATAACAAAGAGGAAGGTATTTGATATATGTCATAAGCCTGAAGCAAAAGTTCCATATGTTCAAAGGACCCTAGAAGAAGCCACTTTTGAACATAACAAAGCTCATCCATGGAACTTCAAGGATCTGTTCCAAAGAAAGGACTATGTCTACCTTTCAAGAGACAAACTAGCAAGATCATGCTTTGTGTGTGGTAGATATAACCACACTGCCAGCACCTACTTTCATTACCTGGAATACCAAAGAAATTCAAAGCAGCATGTCTTTGAAAAGACTAACAAAAACAAGAAGGTAAGAAGCTACGAGGTCAAAGCAACTAAGTTCAAGGAGTCTCTATCTCCCCCAAGAGTGAAGCTGCCTAAATCTCAACAAACTTGCATCATTTGTGGTGAATCAGACCACTTTGCTGCAAATTGTAAGTTTAACCCCTTCAACCAGATCCTTCATCAAGCCCCTCAAAGACAAAAGGTAAAGAAGGATCAGCATACATCGGTTTTTAAACCATCAGCAGCCAGAAAAAATGTTGGTAGTCAAGTGAAGCCCAAGAAAACAAAGCAGAAGCTTTCAGCAGCAACCAAGTCTGCTGTTGATAAGCTAAAATCCTCCGTAGCAAAATCCACTGCTGATAAGGCAAAACCATCAGCAGCAAAAGTGTCCACTGCTGATAAGACAAAATCCAAGGCAAAGCCTTCAGCAGCAAAGAATGTTGCCACTTCAGCAAAGCTATCAGCAGCAGGATCTACTGTTGACAAACCATAAACATCAGTAGCAAAATCCGATGCTGACAATGTGAGGAAAACTAGAAAATCACCAACAAAGCAATGGAAAGCCAAACCATCTCCAAGCATTATCATTGGTTCCATTGACTGCAAACATACTGACAAGGATAAACTAACAACCA
Source organism: Smallanthus sonchifolius (assembly GCA_023525975.1). NCBI lineage: Eukaryota > Viridiplantae > Streptophyta > Magnoliopsida > Asterales > Asteraceae > Smallanthus > Smallanthus sonchifolius. The sequence continues at coordinate 51,401,763 of CM042033.1, read as the reverse complement.
TCTTTTTCAAGTCTGCAGACTCTTGGGTTCCTCCTACTAATTAGAAATCTTCAAGTTGCTGTGCACAAGTCATCTGGATACAAAATCAAATGTTGCATTACGGGATGACTTTCATGGCCACTCCAATTCACATTGACAATATGAGTGCTATCTCAATCACAAACAATCTGGTGCAGCACTTAAAGACAAAGCACATTGACATCAGGTATCATTTCATAAGAGATCAAGCTGAGAAAAAGAGGATTATTTTAACCAAAGTTCATACGAATGAGCAATATGCTGATTTGTCTACAAAACCTTTTGATGAAGCTAGATTTAAATATTTAGTTGAATCCATCGGTATGATGAACTTTGATTAAAATCTATCTAAAAAAAAAATTAAAAAAAATTATATTTTAAAATGTAATTTGTCTTATGTTGTAAATAAAAGTTATAAGTCAGCAACATTTTTGTCCCTTAACTGCTAACATGTTTAATCTTCAGCAGCAAAAGATTTGCAGCTGACTGCTTTAAGTTATCAGCAGGAACAGGTTTCCTGCGGATTTCTTTAAGACTGTCAGCAGCAACATCCTTGCTGCGGATTATTAAACCCATCAGCAGCAGATGAGTTAACTGCTGACAGGTTTAATCTTCAGCAGCAAAAGATTTAAAGATGGCTGCTTTAAGTTATCAGAAGGAACAGGTTTCCTGTGGATTTCTTTAAGACTGTCGGCAGCAACATCCTTGCTCGGACTATTAAATCCATCAGCAGCAGATAAGCTTACTGCTGACAAACTTAACCTTCCGCAGCAACCAAGTTTGCAGCGGACAGGCTTATTCATCCACAGCAACCAAGTTTGCTGCTGATGGGTAAATTTAAGTCCAAATTAACTTTTACCCGCTTTAAAAATTAACGTCAGTCTTTACCATGACTGCCTCGGTGTATTACAGCTGTAACAGTAAAAGGTAAATAAGGTTGTACTGTACAAGTCATTTTGCTTTTTCCCTCCTCTGCCGTTATAAGAACAAATCAAATTTCCTTACCACCTCTTCACCTTCAATTTCACCCTAAACCCACATCACTTTCTCTCAAGTTCCCACCACATTCAAAGCCCTTCATCTTTAAAACATTCAAAGCCTCCCATATTCTAACCTTCCCTCCAAATCAAACAACAATGGCAGACATCAATAACCCTGATGATAAGTTCTCTCCATACCACAACCTTACAGCATACCTTACCAAGGGAAAGAAATCCGAAGGATTCAATGATATGATCGGCTTCTTATGTCGAACAAAAATCTACTTTGCCCTCACAACCAACCCTACCATATATATCCCTTATATGGAGGATTTCTGGAGTACCGCCGTCTACTCAACCGAACAGGGGATTCCCCAAACTAAAGCCAAAGTAGACGGCAAGGATATCACCATCTCGGAAGCTACCCTCCGAAAACATCTTAAGCTTCAGGATGAGGGAGCTGCCATCTCATACTCGAATGACGAATACATGAGGACCTTCGTATCCACTGGATACACTGGAAATCAGACCAAGTATACGATCGAGAAGGCGCTGATGGGTCCTCCATGGAAGTATCTCTGCCACACTCTTCTCCAATGCATATCCCAAAAGAGGAGTGGATGGCATCAGGTGAGCTCCGCACTTGCCTCCGCCTTCCATGGTATGGTCACTAACCTAGGCTTCAACTTTGCACACCTCATCTTTGAGGGTTTGAGATATAACCTTCAAGAGGGTGCAAAGCAATAATTCTTTATGTACCCAAGATTCTTGCAGGAGGTTTTCAATCAAGAACTAAAAGAACTTTCAAAACCTGCAAGAATCTACATCATGTTGGGACATAAAATTAATATTTTTCAAAGCATGAGAACTGTTTCTAAAAATTTCTCAAGGGTCAATGTTCCATTGTTATCTACAATGCTGAACATACAAAGTACCCGGGTGACAGTTCAGCAATCCCAGCTGATACTGATCCCACACCCTCCACCTCACATCCTGAACAACAGTCTGCTTCCACCATTCGAACCCCTGTGCATACTACTAAGGATGCACAGGTACAAAAATTACTTACACCTGTTTTGGATGTTATCGTTCAACCGGAACACATGGCCACGGTTGCAACGACATATACTAGGAAAAGGGGCAAGAGAACTCCTTCTTCTCTTGCCTCCAAGGCCCAAACCCAACCTAACAGCCCTCACTCAGAATCACAACATTCTGGTGAGAATATCATAAGGGACAGCCACATTATTAGGGAGACTCCTTCGGATGTCTCTCTATTAGGATCAGCATCACTTCCCGGATCCATAGAACAGCCCTCTGAGCCATTCCTCTCTCTTCTGAACTTAAGTGTTGAGGAACCTGATCAAGATGATGTACCTTCTCCAACTACCACTATCTCGGAGGTACTGATTGATCTTGCTTCCAACACACCCAACCCCAGTTCTTCTACCCTGAAGGTCCACTCTAGGAGTTATTAAAGAGTGGATGTGGAAGAGGCTGTCACTACTGCTGGTCCATCAAATTACCAGGAGGACAGTGATAACATCGCTAAGACCTCAACCACGGCAACTCACAGTGAGGATGCTTCCTTGGAAACTCCCCTCACTAAGAGGAATCCTAGGCGCCAAGAAACCATGGGTGATGGGGATGCAGAGGCTAGGCCTAAGGCCCCATCTGGATCCAAGGATTCCACAACTGTGGATGAGGACAGACTGAAACTTCATAACTTGGAATTGACGGCCAGGGTGGCTATGCTAGAAGCTGAAGTGTCCAAACTAAGACACCAAGTCTCTATGCATGAAGCCCATCAATGCCCAACTGTACCTACCCCCTCTCTTGTATCAGTGGGCACCCAAACTGATGCTTATTTGTCCACTGATGCAACTAAAAAGGGGGAGATGGGCCCAATTGAGGAAGACTCATACAGTCTTGACAACTGGATTCAAGAGCAGGCTGTATTTCAAAGCACACTATTCAAGCCAGCTTTTGTACAGGTTCATGACTTGACAGCTTCAGATGACGAGGATGAAGAGATATCTGAAGACAGGAAGTTAGTCATCAGGGTTGTTGATGAGATGCTGACTGATGTTGAAGACATAGATCAAACATATACATCTTTCAGCATCATTCCTGAAGCAGCAGCCATCATAAGTCAATCCACTGCCCCCCCAATTTTCACTGACTTCAACACAGCTAGAGTTTGACACAATACTAGCTTGGGGGTATGATGGAAAGTCTGAGAGGTTCTGGATTGGTTGGGAGTTTGGTGGAGTAAAAGAGCTAAACCGGGACTTTCTCAACAGCATCCAAGTCCTTCACCTATACCATCTACAGTGCATTAACAACTCAAAGGACCTCTCAGCAGAACTTGCTATTAGCAGGTTCTATGACTTGATGGAGGATAATCTACCCAACTTCGAAAGACAAATACAAGAAGCAAAAAGGGTAGCCTATCCTGAATCTTCAACAGCAGCAGAAAGAAGACTGACTCCTAGAAGACTTGAAATAATAAGGAGCAGTCTTCTCACTGAAGAAGAAGTTCTGTGCTGGAGAAGATTCCTGTACAATAGAATGGTCAGGGATGTCGATGTGCAACGATGGATAAGCACCGACTCCCATGACTTCACCTTCTTTCTGTGCAATGGATCTTCTCTAACAATCAACATCAAGGAGATCTTGCTCCTACCTTCAGCCTTCCTGCACAAGGTCTTTGAGCTCAGATCACTCATCTTCAATGTCAACTCCTTAGAAAGTCAGAAATGATCAAGATCATCAAGGCTTCTTTATATAAGGAGGAATCTAGATATGACTCAGACCTATCCTTTCTCTCTTCTCCAACAGTCAGACTGAACACAGAAGAAGAATCAAAAAGAAGAGAAGAGGAAAAGATGAAAGAGGCATGGAAGGATGTGACAGGTATAGAATGGGAAGAAGATGAAGTAAGTTCCCCTCCCTTATCCATTCCCCAAATTGCCAATGAAGTTGAGGCTAAGATTCCAATAGCAGCACAATCATCTGCTGTTGTGATCAGTGAAGCTGAAGCAGAGGCATCCAACAAAGATAAGGGAAAGGGAATTATGACCAAAGAAGATGAAGAGAGGTTGCTAAGAGAGAAGAAAGAGAAGGAAGAAAGAAGAAGAAGAGGAGATGGCTGAAACAAAGAAAGCTCAAGATAGACTCACAGCCATTGTCCTCAGAGAACAACAAATCCAGCTGTATGCAAAACAGCTGGATGAGCTGAAAGTAAAGATTCCTGCAGTTTATCAAATTGAAGAAGATGAAGCTCTTGCTCTTCAACTGCAGGAACAATTCGACAAAGAAGAAGAAGAAATAGAGAAGAAAAAGAAGGAAGAGACTAAGTTCGGAATAACTGATTATGAACTAGACATAGAAATGAGAGAGGAGTGGGTAAAGGCTCTATTTTCTCAAGGTGCGGATACAAAATACCTTGAGAAACTATCAAATAAAGAAATCTACAGAGCCTTCATGGGTCAGCAGGGTCAATTGGCAAAGAAGAAGAAGGCTGAAGAAGAAGAAAAAGCCAAACAAAAGTCCAAAAAGACCATTGCCCTGAATCAAAGAACTCATGAAGAAAGGAAGATCATGATTGACTTCCTTAAGGCTAGAGGAGAGAGTGGAAAGAGGCTAGGTCCTATGAATTTCATGAACCTGTAAGCCCTCTATTTTAAAGTCAAGAAGGGTGAGGAAGAAAGATTGGAGAAGAAAGGCTCCAAGAAAAGGGTAATCATTCAAGAAGAAGAAAGGAAATCAAAGAAACCCAAGCCTTCTCTCTCACCCAACACTTCCTCAATCCAACAACCTTCCACTCTCCATCCTAGACCTCCCTCCTCTCCTCCCTCAACGTCCAAATCCTCACACCCAGCTCCTACTCATCAACAACCTCCCAAAAAGAAAAACAAACCCACTTCCAAACCAGAAGACTCAAGAGAAATAATCAGATGGTCATACAACCCTCAAGACCAGTGGTTTGAAGTGTTCAGGGGGAGGACAGAAGCTAAAATATCAATCTACACATCTGTTGATGAGGTACTACAGCTTCCAGATTCCGATCTAAGAAGAATGATGGAGCTGGGTGAAGCCAATGAGCCTGAGAATGAAGGTGGGAGACATCTATTGCTGGTAATCAAACATTACTTCAACCCCAGTAAAGATGAAATCGTTGATGTCAAACCTCTCCAATCCTACTCTCCATTCATCAGCTGGTCCTACAATGCTGACAGGGATTAATTTACACTGACAGATGTTAAAGGACAGAAGATGAGGTGTTCAAGCAAGGCTATATTCAAAATGGCAAGCAAAGACATCAAGACTCTATCTGAGCTTCCTCTTAACAATCCCAGCATGGACCAGAGAGGATTTGAAGTTGAAAGGATAGTCAGAAACATGCAAAAGCTTCAGCAACAAAAGCAGTAAGAGAGTTTTGGTAGCATCAGTCTGGGGAGTTTGTAGAAATAAAGACTGGTGGCTACAAAATTCTCTAAGTACAAATGCTGCTGATCTTGGAGTTTGTTGCTGACCAACAAACTGCTGCGGACAAGCTTATCTGCAGCGGATACTTGTTCTTCTGCTGAAGAACAAATCTGCTGCGGATAGCCTTATCTGCTGAAGATCAAAGTTGTTGCGGATAGGCTTCTCAGCAGCATCAACACTTGATGCTGCTAACAGGAAAATCATCAGCAGCTTTGGATGGTCACATCTTGCTGCTGGTCATCATCTTTGCTGCTGACAGCCCTGTGCCTTGAAGATAAATCGTTGCAGCTGACTATCCATGCCCAGCGTCACTGACAACTTTCTGCAAAATCAAGTGACACACTCAAAGCAGAAGGAACCTCAATGGCACAACCAATGACGGACAACAATGCTCTTCTCCAAGCATGCAAGTAATAATGCATAAAGAAGAGGCTTCAATAAACTTAACTAGTTTTAGACTAAACGTGTAATAGTTAGCTATATACAAAAGATCAACGGTCTGTGTTAGATCTGATCCTTAGAATCAAGCGTCTGTCTTGATTCTAAGTGAGTATAAATACTGTGTAAACACTTCATTGTATGTGTGTTTTTTTATTGAGTTTTCATTTGTAATCTTTTATTTGCAAAAGCTTAATACAACAGTGTTCTTAACAGTATTCTTTCTGTTTACTCGATTATACTTGTGTAGTTGTTATTGTTTCCGCCAATTTCAACTAAGAACAGAACCATGTTGTACTTTCATGATCCTACAAACTTGAATATATATATATATATATATATATATATGTATATATATGTATATAGATGTGTGTGTGTGTGTGGATGAGTGTAAAAATGGATTGGGGAATTTTACATGGATAGAGATAAACGTAGTATTGGTCGTAATTACGTAGGATTCGAGGGGTTGCACTTGAATGCGGGGGTTTGGATGCATAACCAAAAATGAGTCTTGATTAGGTTTAAAACTCTTTGATTGATCAATCAATTTGAACGATTTCATGTCCCCATTGATTGCGAAAAGTTTAGTAACCGAATAGTTAGGGTTAGAGGTCGAATTTGCAAGGATTGATGAAAGTTTGGGTTGGGTTTGACTTTTTCCAAAGTCAAAATTGCTCAAGGTTAACTTCCAGGGTTCAAAGGGTGAAAGGAGGGTTCAATTTGGTAAGGTGGGGGTTCTTTGGCTTGGAAAGGGTTCAAGGCTAAGTTAATTTGGTTTTAATTCTTTTTAGTTGTTTATATAAACTTCATTTTATTTATAAAAGTTGCTCTTTATAAGGTGTAAAAAAAATCTAAATGTTATTTTTCAAAGTTTTGTTACGAATAAATTCTATCTTTTATTTTATAATCATAATTTACGTAAATGGTATATCTACTATTTTCAAAATATATAATTACTTATATATTTTTATGAATAATTATATATGTCCATTTAATAAGGATGGAGAAAGCATGATTAATGTTCATAAGTTTTATTAATTACTATAACAAGGCATAAACATGTGTATGTACATACATTGTATATATGTATAATTGTCTATACAAAAACATTTATTGGTATAAAAATATAACTATATGATATGTATAAAAGGTGCAAATCCATACTTAATACTTCATAAATTTCACTTTTGGTTTATTTATTATGACAAAATGTATATTTATGATAGAGTTAAAATATGACATTATATGAATGAAAAATCATGAATTTGAAACATTTGTAAGCATGAGTTATGTGACACAATGTATTGGACTAGAATGAAATAAAAAAATGTGGCCGAAAAATTCATGGACGTTACATTACTGGACAAGAGATTTCACCAACATTGGTCAAGGTCAAAATAACATGGAACTTCACGTGACATGAACAACGCTAGTACTGATAATATGACAGGAACACTTATATATATGAAGTACCAGCGGCGTATCCACCATGCCCTTATCATATCACATTAGTTTCGTTAATACATATATCACGATAGGTTTTATGTCATCACACACGACATGATTTACTATGTTTTCCATGCGCTGACTTTTATAATTACGTGTGCACCCGTAATTACTCAAATCACCGTATGGTCCGTGTAGATCATCCCATTGTGTGTGTGGGTCAAGATGGGGCACAAAATCATTTAATTCCTGACTATGGACTCCACGTATGTGTTGTTAATGAATAACTATGTCCGTAGGAAATGTAATCAATCAAAGAATAAAGAAATAACAATGTGACACAACCCCATGGTTGTCCTAGATAGATGACCTAGTTCTCAAGTTTACCGATAAAGTTTAAAGCTCCCTCGTATTTGAACAAGAATACATCAAACCTCGAGTAGTTCAATGTGGTCATTCAATTGCAACAATGTAAACAATCTAGTTTCGTGTATAATATAAACACCCAAGTTTCATGCATAATGTAAATAATCTAGTACCAAAACAACCACGTTTCGCATATAATGTGAACAATCTAGTATCATGTATATTGTAAACAACCAAGTTTCGTGTATAATGTGAACATTCATGTGTAAATAATTGAATCTCGTGAGTAACGTAAACTATCGAATTTCGTAGGTGATCGAGCTTCGTGGCTAAGCGTGTTGTTCGGCGTTCATGTACAACGTGGGTAGTTGAGTTTTCAAGGTTTTAAATTCTTGAATGTTAGCATGAATTGTTAACACCCTTGTGACAAGATTCATCTTCTTAAAGTGGCTAGTAAGCTCATATATTTCCGAAGGTGCAAGATAATGAGAAAGTTTTGCAGCTATATAGAATAATGTGGACATGAATAACCGATTTATGCGTTTTGTTGGTAAATAAACAAGTAATTGAAATTCACTCTTGTTTGTAGATTAATAATTAAGTGAAAATAATAAGTTGGATATCTAGATAATTGGATAAATAAATAAAACCTTTTATTTATTCAATTTAATTATCATAAAGATAATGTTTCGAAAGAAAATAGTGGCTAAATTACTTAGTAATTAAGCCAAGAGTTAATAAATGATTAGTTTAACGAAATAAAGACATGAGAGAATAATTAATCAAGTCATAATTAATTAATTAAAAGAATTACAAAATAGGTTGTACAAGATAGGTATTAAGTTTCTTTACAGGGTAAAAGGGTTTGTAAATAGTTTATAATCTAGATAAAATACATAAACCAATGGTTTGATAAAGGTCTTGCTTGAACAAAATATCTATATTAATTTAATTAAGTGATAACAAAATAATTAGTTTACAAAGAAGGTTTATGTGTCAATTATTAAGGCAAGCCAAAAATAGAGAAATAATATAATACTATTTGTGTAGTGTTGTTGGGCACTGAATATGGGTTTCAAGCCTATTAGGAAAATTCATTTTTAAGGATTTACAATATGCTGCTCAACACGAAGAGGATTTGGAATGCTTCTCAAAATTAGCAATGTTGGAGCGATGTTTGAGTAATCTTGATGGAAATATAACGGATGTATTTTATACTTGTAATAGTAAATCAACGAGCAAAGGCATTTAAGTTGTAATATGAAGCTTAACATTGAATGATAAAATGTTAAATATTTAATTCAAACATAAAGTAGCGGTTTCAAACTGGAATTTAAAGGCAAGAATAGAAAAATCCAGCTAACGTCTCAGGTAGCTTTCCACTAGGAAGCAAATGAGCACCAAGATGAACATTACTATGGTTACTCGTATAGCAAACCGGGCTTCAGCTCTAACTACCTCTGTACGTGCATCAAATATTTCTCGGTCACCTTCCATCATGTCTATGTTAGTACCTAGATTTGTAATCAGGTCCTCCTGGTACCGCACTTGACCCAAAAGGTTGTCTATTTGCTGACCTAGCAGGTCGTGCCTTATCCTGTGCTCCATCCCTTGCCTCATAAACTCTGCGGTCCTCACATATTAGTGAGTGGCATCAGCTAACACTGTTGGGTTCCATAGTTTGTTGGCTCCTGGGTTTGGGTGGTACGGGTCAGGTGTTAAGTAAGGGTCTCTCAGAGGGGGAGGTAGCTGGTTGTGCCGGTGAGGTACTTGACAAGGGTCTCTCATTGGGGTCTCAGGCCGGTGCCCCTTAGCCAATCTGCTCTTAGGTCAAACATGGATCTAGCAGCTGGGGGTGTCGGTGACTGGTGGTCTGGTGATGGGGATCCTATGTCTTCCTACTTCTCGGACTCTGTCTCACGATAGTATACCGGGGAGGGAGGAGGGAAGGAGTCCATGTCTAGCAGCAGAAGAAAAATATTGTAAATGATAATACGATACTAAATGTTAAGTACAGGAGTTTTCATGAGTTTAGAGTTTGAGTAGTCATGACACCGAGTTTTCATAATAGTATGTTATGAGTAACAGTTGACCTATAAGTAGTGTACCCACGAAGAGAATTCCTAGGAAGGAAGGGTTGGTCACAAGGGACACACTTAAGTACCCAGTCTTTCCTTAGTCATAATCTCTTATGGGCTTACACCCACTCTTCCAGCCATCATGTACTATCAACACTATCATTTGGACTCATGGTCATGATGAGAATCATTATGGACTGGGATTTGAGGCCCAGGGGTGGGATTCATTTACTCCAGTAGGCTTTTTCTTCTTTGAGGGTAAATGGGCTCCTCTAGTTTCTTATTAATAGGCATTAGGCCCAAGGGTTTGAGTTTTGTTCAAAAATGATGATGGTGACATAATTCCCCGTGTGTAACGATGAGGGTGTATGAAATCTTAAATAAGAATAAGTGTATACTAAAGCTTAGGATGACATTTAACGGAATCAAATAGATAGCATGTAGTCAAATAGTGTGGAAATCAAGGTATTACATGAATAGCAATTTTTTTGTAAACCGGTAGGTTATCAAGTAACGTAGCACATAAAATAACATGTATTGTATCATGCAATGTAATACCTAGGATGAAATGTAGGATAATCACACAAGGGTATCCTAAGGTGTAACATCCCAAATTATCCTTACTAATAACACGAGGTTTTGTTTAGGACTAATGTTGCCAAAGAAAGAAAATATGTTACGATGGTTCAACAACTAATTAAAACTAAAAGCCTGTAGTGTAATTTCATTAAAGTCAAGGGACCAATCTGAAATTTTCATTAAACCTAAAATCCATTTCCATTTAACCAGCCGCCAACATGAATTGTCTCCATTCCCTTCTTCCTCTTGTTGGCCCGCTACACTCACGCACCTCTCCACCTTTGAAAACCCTAATTCAATCGATAAGCTTCACATCTTGAATGTATGGTATTGAGAACTCAGCTTGGTTTTATTGCATAAAGGGACAGCATCGCACGGTAGCTCACGACACCGGGTTAAGCGCTTCGGTGATGGCAGATTAGTAGGAGAAGGAGAGGGAGAACGATAAACATGGAGAAATCCGGGGAAACGAGGTCGTGAGAAACTCGTTGGCGGTAAAGATGGCTTGGGTGCAAGCTCACGGAGGTGGTGGAGGTTGTCATGGTGGAAATGGAAGCTTTAGGTGGTTGTGACGAGGTTATGACATCGGTATGAGCAAGGTAATGAAGAAGATGAACGATGATGGTGGCGTGTTATGGCAATGGAAGCTTCAAGGCGGTTCATAGAAGTAACTGAAAATGGTGTTCAATATGATAGTTTCGGTAAGGTGGTACCCAGTTGTAGTTTCGGGCGGTGTGATAATGGCAAGCCAATGGTAGTTTCGGTTAGTGATGGTTCAGCAACAAGTAGTTTCGGGATGTTATGGCCGCCTTAAAGGAATGTTCAAGATGCTATATTCCTGTAGTAATGTTCACAGTGGTAGTTTCGGGCTATCCTAGTTTCGAGAATGATGATGGTAGTTTCGGGTGATGAAGGTAGTTTCGGGTAGAAGGGTTCACAATGGTAGTTTCGGGTGGTAATGATTATGTTATCTTAGTTTCGATGATGATGATGATGATGAGATGGTAGTTTCGATGAGGATGATATGATAGAAGTTTCGGGTGATGATGGTTAGATGATGATGATGATGATGATAAAGATGATGATTATATAATGATGACAATGATGGATACGGTTCGGGTCGGATCTCGGTTATATTTCAGGATCGTGTTCTGGAAGGTGTACCCTCTAAAACCCGTATAACGTAAATTACTATTATTAGTTCGGGTTACGAATAGTGTATTGAGGGCGAATATCGATGATTTCATTTAATAAATAATAATTGACAAAAGAATAATATTGTTTGTAAAAGTTAATTAATCTAAGTATAAAAGGATGGGTCTCAAGCTAGAAGTTAAAACTCGATTATTGTCAACTATTGGTTATGATTTGATAAAGGAAATGGACAATTATTATTATCGGGTTTTAGATAAAAGCAAACGAGACTCTGTCCAATTTCCGTTAGGATTAAAGGAGTATATTTTATAAATATGGACATCATCTTTAAGCGATTGGGTTGTTTAGGAAGGAAGACTGATGTTAGCGAAGCTACTAAGTTCGCTTGAATCAATGTAGGGCGAACTTTATCTAAGTTCGCCTAACCCTAAAGAGAGAAACAAAGTAGATTCTATTGAACAAAGTAGTTTCTATTGAACAAAATAGTTTCTATTAAACAAAGTAGTTTCTATTGAAAAAATGTTTCTATTGAACAAATAGTTTCGATATGAACCTTGACCCGAAACTACCATAGTTTTGGTATAAACTACTTATCGAAACTACTAGGTACAAGCATGGAAATGTTTAGTGTCAATAAGAAACACTACCTTATCTGGATAACCTTATTGTACATATTGTGAGTGACATTAGTGACGCTCACCAGTTGAGTGTATTTCAGAAACTACTCATCAGGTGAGTTCTATGTGCCCCCTTTATGTTACGTGCAAACCCTTTTAAATGTTTTTGGGGCTGAAGTGTATACATGATATGATAGGAACGTTATGCATGTTACATGATGATATATGATGATTATAAGTATGACAAGTATGTAATGAATAATGAAATAAAAGTATGATATGACATATAAGAATGAAATCTTGTTTTATATACTATATATTGCATGTTATGAATCTACGTGAATGTTATGGACGCTTCGATGCTAATGGCTACTACGGTTGACGGACGACCACTTGAGTATTATACAGCAAGAAATGAAAGTCTAGAAAGGTAGACTACACAATGGCCACTACGGTGGAGTAAGTCCCTAAATCGATGCACGGCTGTATAATTAGTTCAAGTGGGAAACGGATGCCTTAGGGCAGAATGGCGAATATGACGGACTACGATGGTAGGACGGTTCCGAAGGACGGCCGAAGGTTTGTCGGACGGTTTTATGTTATGACGGACGGTTTCTAGGACCAGACGAGTAAAAGGCCTACGACGGTAGCTTAATGGCGTATGTCTATGTGATATACATAGTAAAAGACGGGTTGATCACCCTTATGTGTATGACCAATGAATGTTTAATGAATGTAAAGGTGAATACATATATATATATATATGTATATGTACTCGCATATGAAAAATAAATTAAAGGCAAAGAATGTATCAATATGTATTTATATACTTATATATATATACACTTATAAAGAAACGATGTTTATACTTAATCGCTTTAAACTAGAACTCACCAGCGTTAGCTGACTTTTAGTATGCACTTCAGGTAATAAGAAGAAAGGACGGGCAAAGGCATGAAGGCTACCTGACACAAGACTGACATCATGTTTAAATGTTTATGTGCTAGAAAATGTTTCTTTTATATGTTAAGACTTCCGTTGTTTAGGTAATAAAATGATGTACGCTTCCGCTAGGTTTTAGAAGTTATTGTTTATTCATTTTTTATGACCATGTTTATGAGTAAATCCAACAAGTGAGGTCACCCGGGAAAGGGGCTTTACAAGTTGGTATTAGAGTAATAGTTTGAGAGATTCAGACATCCCTAAATATCTGGACTCAAGCTGATAATGGGACCAACGCAAGGATGTCAGTACGGGTAGCCAACGCCAATGCCAAAATAGTAAGTAAGTAGCAAGGTTAATACTTGTAGCTTAGGGTAGATGCCTTAACATAGTGCACATGCCTTAATTATCAATGTCACTACTAATATGAATAGTTACACATAGCACATACGATGGTAGACGATCTGATTACATAAGTACAGTAAATGTTTAATAACACATAGCTACTGTTATTAAGCTTTTGTTGTATATGTGCGCCTCAATTTGTCATCCGTCTTATGTATTAGTCACAAAGAGTGAAAGAGGTGTTAGCATAGTACTACGAAAGACTCACGAATTATAAGAACGGTGTGATCCATGTGAAGTGAATCACAAACAACGAGCAAAAGTTTGATAGACCACAACGAAAGAAAGACGACAGGTTATCAACGCTCCAAGTAGACCAGTAACGAACAGTCATGAGCGACTCATGTCAACTAGGAGTTCAGAAAGGGAAGAAGGATACATGGATTAGGCACTGTTTATAGAAGACATTCACTTTATGAAGCATGATAAGAAGAGTCAAGAATTCACGAGTAAGGTATGTTGGCGATTACGTCTGGATCCACGTAATTGTGAATTTACAGGTGCTCGTGCATACTGATGAACCTTATCGTGTGGATTAATCCACATGTCACTGAAATCAGTAAAATCACTCTAACAAGGACTATGAGGTTAGTCACTTAATTAATGATGATTATAACGAATTAGCAAGACGAATGATGGCGACAACTGCATACCAAAGGTGGAACAAAAATGAGTGAGAACCCAAATAAAGTTTGCTAAAGTTGAGTATTGCTAAGGAACAAGTTTTAAAAGATTGACGAAACCTGGCCCGGAATCTGATGTAACAGTGATGAGGGTATTAAATCAAGCAAAGACAAAGAAATGGAAAGATTACACTAGAAGGAAATTAGTATGAGGATGATAAGCGAGACAGAAAAGAATTTGAAGAACTCAACACTTGTTCAATTCGAATTGAGAAAGTAACTACCAAGGAGTACATATATATATATATATATATGAGTTCTACGTACGACAGACGAACATACGTTTAGAGAACTACTTTTAAACAAGAATTATTGATGCTTAACACAAACGCGATATGATGAATACACGAATGGCATTTCTCCATGCATAAGAAAACCCTAGATAAACTACTATGAGTATCCACTAAGACGAGAAGATAGATATACCAACAACAACAAGTGATAGAAACCGCAATGATAATTAGGGCACACAAGCAAAACCAAATGAAACCAGATCCAACCTAAGGATTGTTTGTCCAAGATGAATGTGAAACGCAAGCCTAATAGAGTGAAGTAAGACATGAGTACCAAAAAGGACTTAAGACGAGTTAGAAAACACTCTACAATGATTAAGTCAAGGCAATAGCAAGTGAGACTGCTGAAATTGACAAGCCAATAAAGAACCCAATGAGACCAGAAAGTAAAGGAATAATCGAGTGTCACCACACTTGTCATCTATCCGTAACGAAACTATGAACATAATTCTAAAAGAATCACATACGAAGGAAAATGTTAACGATCATGAAAAGTTAGAAAATGTATAGTTTTTGGTCACAAGGGATGCCAATCCTTAAGGCCATTCAATGATACGAAGAAAGAATAGTGCGTAACAGACTAATGAATAATGATGAGAAATGTGAAACCATGACGAGTATGTTTTAAAGAGAGACAAGAAGGGAGTTACGTGTACAGGAATATGAATGAAAAGATCGTATATCTAGTGTTCTGTCTGAACGAATACCTTCCCGATAAGTTTGAGTATGATAGAGTAATGCTTCAAATGGTTCCCCCGGGAACGAAACAATATGGTTCCTTCGGGAACTCAACGATATGGTTCCTTCGGGAACGAAACGGCTCCTTCGGGGACAAAATGACATGGTTCCCTGGGAACGAACTGATATGGTTCCTTCAAGGACGAGATAGCAGGACTCATTCGGGAACAATATGGCATGAATCATTCGGGAACAACATGGTATGGCCCTTCATGGGCGAATGCACCAAAGATAAGTTATGAGGTACACGTAATAACCAAAGAGAATTATAACAATTGCCTAGGGCACAAGGTAGACAAATTAAACAAGATTCTAGGATACCAAAGGGACACTCCGAAGTGTTGAAAGGAGTTCATGGCTTGCTCATCATGCCAAATCAATACAAGTGTTTGGTGGATTCAAGCTAAGTCCACCCACGAGACATGCATAGGAGTAAAATAGGTTACACTACTCAATATAACATCCTAAGTGTTCGTTACAAAGAAGAAGGGGTAGTAGTGACTTGTAAACCCTAACTACAAGCAGTTTACCTATGGCATCGAATGATTAGTTTCATGAAGCAGAACATGTGGGTTCACAGAAACCTAAGAGGCTACTTAGTCGGGAGGTGAAAAGTCTAATGTTGTTACAATAATCACTGAATTTCGAGAATGAAATTCTTATAAGGAGGGTAGACTTGTAACATCCCAAATTATCCTTACTAATAACACGAGGTTTTTTTAGGACTAATGTTGCCAAAGAAAGAAAATATGTTACGATGGTTCAACAACTAATTAAAACTAAACGCCTATAGTGTAATTTCATTAAAGTCAAGGGACCAATCTAAAAATTTCATTAAACTTAAAATCCATTTCCATTTAACCAGCCACCAACATGAATTATCTCCATTCCCTTCTTACTCTCGTTGGCCTGCTACACTCACGCACCTCTCCACCTTTGAAAACCCTAATTCGATCGATAAGCTTCAAATCTTGCACGTTTGGTATGAAGAACTCAGCTTGGTTTCATTGCACAAAGGGACGGCGTCGCACGGTAGCTCACGACACCGGGTTGAGCGCTCCGGTAATGGCATATTAGTCAGAGAAGGAGAGGGAGAACGATAAACATGGCGTAATCCTGGGAAACGAGGTCGCGTGCAACTCGTCGGTGGTAAAGATGGCTTGGGTGCAACCTCACGGAGGTAGTGGAGGCTGTCATGGTGGAAATGGAAGCTTCGGGTGGTTGTGACGAGGTTATGACATCGGTATGAGCAAGGTAATGAAGAAGATGAACGATGCTGGTGGCGTGTTATGGCAATGGAAGCTTCAAGGTGGTTCACAGAGGCAACTGAAAATGGTGTTCAATATGATAGTTTCGGTAAGGTGGTACCCAATTGTTGTTTCGGGCGGTGTGATAATGGCAGACCGATGGTAGTTTCAGTTAGTGATGGTTCAGCAACAAGTAGTTTCGGGATGTTATGGCAGCCTTAAAGGAAGGTTCAAGATGCTATATTCGGGTAGTAATGTTCACAGTGGTAGTTTCGGGCTATCCTAGTTTCGAGAATGATGATGGTAGTTTTGGGTGATGAAGGTAGTTTCGGGTAGAAGGGTTCATGATGGTAGTTTCGGGTGGTAATGATTATGTTATCTTAGTTTCGATGATGATGATGACGATGATGATGATGATGAGATGGTAGTTTCGATGAGGATGATATGATAGAAGTTTCGGGTGATGATGGTTAGATGATGATGATGATGATTAGATGATGAAGATGATGATTATATAATGATGACAATGATGGATACGGTTCGGGTCAGATCTCGGTTATATTTCGGGATCGTGTTCTGGAAGGTATACCCTCTAAAACCCGTATAACGTTAATTACTATTATTAGTTCGGGTTACAAATACTGTATTGAGGACGAATATCAATGATTTAATTTAATAAATAATAATCGACAAAAGAATAATATTGTTTATAAAAGTTAATTAATCTAAGTATAAAAGGATGGGTCTCAAGCTAAAAGTTAAAACTCGATTATTGTCGACTATTGGTTATGATTTGATAAAGGAAATGGACAATTATTATTATCGGGTTTTAGATAAAAACAAACGAGACTCTGTCCAATTTCCATTAGGATTAAAGGAGTATATTTTGTAAAGATGGACATCATCTTTAAGCGATTGGGTTGTTTGGGAAGGAAGACTGATGTTAGCGAAGCTACTAAGTTCGCTTGAATCAATGTAGGGCGAACTTTATCTAAGTTCGCCAAACCTTAAAGATAGAAACAAAGTAGATTCTATTGAATAAAGTAGTTTCTATTGAACAAAGTAGTTTCTATTGAACAAAGTAATTTCTATTGAACAAAGTAGTTTCTATTGAACAAATAGTTTCTATTGAACAAATAGTTTCGATATGAACCATGACCCAAAACTACCATAGTTTCGGTATAAACTACTTATCGAAACTACTAGGTCCAAGCATGGAAATGTTTAGTGTCAATAAGAAACACTACCTTATGTGGATGACCTTATTGTACAGATTGTGAGTGACATTAGTGACGCTCAATAACCAGCTGAGTGTATTTCAGAAATTACTCATCAAGTGAGTTCTATGTGCCCCCTTTATGTTACGTGCAAACCATTTTAAATGTTTTGGGGCTGAAGTGTATACATGATATGATAGGAACGTTATGCGTGTTACATGATGATATATGATGATTATAAGTAAGACAAGTATGTAATGAATAATGAAATAAAAGTATGATATGACATATAAGAATGAAATCTTCCTTTATATATTATATATTGCATGTTATGAATGTACGTGAATATTATGGACGCTTCGATGCTAACGGCTAATACTGTGGACGGACGACCACTTGACTATTATACAACTAGAAATGAAAGTCAAGAAAGGTAGACTAAACAATAGCCACTACGGTGGAGTAAGTCCCTAAATCGATGCACGGCTGTATAATTAGTTCAAGTGGGAAACGGATGCCTTAGGGCAGACGGACGAATATGACGGACTACGACGGTAGGACGGTTAAGACGGAAGGCCGAAGGTTTGTCGGACGAGTAAAAGGGCTACGATGGTAGCTTAATGGTGTATGTCTGTGTGATATACGTAGTAAAAGACGGGTTGATCACCCTTATATGTATGACCAATGAATGTAAAGGTGAATACATATATATATGTACTCGCATATGAATGATAAATGAAGGCAAAGAATGTATCAATGTGTATTTATATACTTATATATATATATATATATATATACTTATAAAGAAACAATGTTTATACCTAATCGCTTTAAACTAGAACTCACCAACATTAGCTGACTTTTAGTATGCACTTCAGGTAATAAGAAGAAAGGACTGGCAAAGGCATGAAGGCTACCTGACACAAGACTGGCATCCCATTTAAATGTTTATGTGCTAGAAAAATGTTTCTTTTATATTTTAAAACTTCCGCTGTTTATGTAATAAAATGATGTACGCTTCCGCTTGGTTTTAGAAGTTATAGTTTATTCAGTTTTGATGACTATGTTTATGAGTAAATCCAACAAGTGAGGTCACACTGGAAAGGGGCCTTACAAGTTGGTTTCAGAGCAATAGTTTGAGAGATTCAGACATCCCTAAATATCTGGACTCAAGCTGATAATGGGACCAACGCAAGGATTTCAGTACGGGTAGCCAACGCCAACGCCAAAACAGTAAGTAAGTAGCAAGGTTAATACTTGTAGCTTAGGGTAGATGCCTAAACATAGAGCACATGCCTTAAATATCAATGTCACTACTAATATGAATAGTTACACATAGAACATACGATGGTAGACGATCTGAGCACATAAGTACAGTAAATGTTTAATAATTGATTCTTTCAAAAACAAATCTGTGAGCTCTTAGGGGGGCAAAGCGAAAAATATTGTTGGTACGAGAGGCAGGATGTTACAAAAGGTTATAGACTAGGTCATCGGTTTCTAATAACCTAATTCCCTATAACCATGGCTCTGATACCAATCTGTCACACTCCAACCGACGGCGAAATACGTCGGGGCGAGACATGTAGACTGTTCATAGCCCATGATCAAACTAAAGTTTCATATTTAAAAATTAACTCAATTCCATACATTGTTCACCAAAACACAATTAACATTCAAAAGCAAACAAAATACATCAACATGATCCAATGTTTAATTAACTAGGTCTCCATTCCTAAGTGTAGTAACTTGAACAAACACTTAAACATTTGTACCTGAAACTTGATGAAAACAAGGTCAACTAAAAATAGTTGGTGAACATACATATGTTTTGACACTACGAATAGTTTCCAAATGTTTTATGTACAATTCGTATGAAACATGGCAAATAAGGCATTTATGGAGAATCACTATAGTCAAACTGGGTATACAATCAAACCTTGTGACTGAAGGGCATATACCGCAGGTTATCCTAATGTAGGGCATAACACTTAATGTTATCCTGATGTTGGGCATAACACTTAATGTTATCTTGATGTAATGTCGGCAACAATCACCCTACCTGGGTGGGTTTGTCAGACACAATAGATCTATCATTGTTAACCGTCGGCTTGTACATAGTTAATGATTGCACGTGTATGTATGTAATGTCAAAATATAGGTTTAAACTCATAGTGTTCAAGCACAGAGCACAAATTGTACACATGTTCAAGAATGTAGAATTGTATAATGTAATTGCAAATAATGTTCTTCGAATCATGTTTCACCCCAAAATGTATAAAAATGAAAAAAGGGGACTATGTAAACTCACTTGTAATTGCAGGTTGTAGACCACATGGACAAGGTGTTGCACCAGTGTTTGGTTTAACCACAAGGTTAACCTAAGATTAAATTGTATAAAGTGTATCAATGATATGATCAAATGACTAAAGGGGGGTCCTAAAGTTCAAAGGAGTTGGGTGTGGGTGCACTTGGTCAAATAGGAGAATACTTGTTTGAGTCTTAAATGATGCTTATGAGTTTCTTGTAAAAGTATGAGTGTATAAACATAGTGTTTCATTTGTTTTGCAAATATGTGGAATAATGTATATACATAAATAATTGATTAACGCTCTATTATTTATAAAATAAATAATTAAGTAAATGAATAATTTGCTCTAGTTTGTAACTTAATAAATGAGTAGATAGGAAATTGAATAATATTTAATTGAACAAATAAATAGTTAGATAAATACATGAAACCTTTTATATATTTATTCGGGTTTGTCGTGAGCAATAAGGGTTTTAGGAAAATGTTGATCTAATTATTTAGTAAATAAACCAAGATTTTGGTATACAAATAGTGTTCTTTTAGTTTGCAAATAATTGAATAAAATAGTAATTAAATCGTTTTTCTTTTGATGGTAAATGCATTAATAAAGGAATAAGTGAATAATAATTACTTTGAATAAAAGATTGCATATTAATTTAAATAACTAGCTAAATAAATAAGTAGTTTTAGGATAAGTATGTGGTAATAATAGGTTTGTAGAAAATCATTAAACATGTATATATGTACACTTTTATTTACAAGAGAGAGGAATTATAAACCCTTGAAAGTAGTTTAAAAAAATCAAGTAAAATGTCAGAAATTATTTGCAAGGGTTTTGATCACAAATATGTATTTTAATTTCCTCTTATCAAAAATGCTTGTGAAAATATATGTTTATACGTGTGTGAGAGTAGATTTGTGGTAAAAATATCAAAATCAATAAAAAGAAAGCAGGGTCGGTTCGAACCCGCGACCTGTCCCTTGGCGCTCAGGCGTCTTACCACTAGACCAACCCCTTTATTGCTTAACATACCATAATCGAGAGAAGATAAGGCGATGGTAAAAAAAAGGACTTTCTTCCTCTCTTTAACCATCTCTGGTCGAGAAATAGGTTCATGCCCCAAACCCTAATCCCAAATTGGCCCCGATGAAGAACAAGTTTGAAATCAATACACTAGGGCTTTAGTTTAGTGGGTTGGGGTGAGTAGAATGGCATATTTAGTACCTTGATTCGTTGACAATTGAGGGGTCTGGATGCTAGGGCCGAAGTCGAACTGAGAGAGGATTTGAGTCTTGATTCGGGATTTTGTGAGTTCAGGGGGGTGTGAGGGTGGTGTCGCAAACTTGTAAGATTGGGAATAATGATCCGATTTCAAAAGAAACGTACAATTCCGGTTCGAGTTAATAGGTCAGTTACGGTTTTGATTTCAGCCTAACTATCATTATTCTTGTTCAAATTAAGACTTTTATAGCGATTTAAACTGGTGGAGTAACGTTTATGTATGATTGTTTTGAGTTATAGCACTTGATTTACACTTTTGAAACTGATTTCAATCGATGTTGACTTTGGAGGGTCAAAATTTGCTCCAAAATAGTTTCCAGGGTTCAACAATCATAAAGGGGTTCACAAAGGGGGTCCAAACAAAATTTGAGGGTTCAAAGGTACTTGAGGGGGTTCTTTTGCCTAAATGGGGTCTCAAAGTTAAATTGTTTAGTTCACTTTAATTGTTTATAAAGAAATTCATTTTATTTATTTAAATTTGTTCTTATAAATTTTATAAAAGTTTAAGTGTTGTTTGTTTAATTATAATGTTTTTATAAAGTGAAAAAAATTTATTTTCTACAAAATTGCAAGTTTGTCTAAATGACTTATTTAATATGATCAAATACATATATTTATTATTATCTTTATAACCAAATATAGACATATATGATGATAAAAGAAAAATCATAAGTCCTATCTTTGATTAAATTATAGCATATTGTATATATATATATATATATATATATATATATATATATATATATATATATATATAATCTATATATATAAGTATACATGCACGTGTTATAATAGAAAGAAAAAAATATATAATATGCCAATGAGAAATTGAAGTTTTAAATTTATACAAAACGAATTAACAATTTGTGTGACATGTTGTATTGAACAGGTACGGATTTGAACGGAGTGTCATTATTGTATAAAATATATAAATAAAATAAGAAAAATGTGGTCGAAAAATCATGGATGTTAAAGTATCCCCATGTTAAGGGAATTCGTCCCGAAATTTAACTGTTGAGGGCTACTAAATCTGGAAAGAGATGTGGGTACTTGAGTTTCATTTGATCATCACGTTCCCAAGTAAACTCTGGGCCACGTTTAGATTCCCAACGAGTTTTGACTGTCGGTTTGAGGATAGGGGACTTAGTTTGAAGAGAATTAAGGAGAAGAATGTAGAAGAACATTTTGGACTCTAAAGATGGAATGCATTACTTGAAATGAGAACGATGAGAATCTGATGATCAAAACTTGTTTAGGATGTAGTCTGATATGTTCAAGATACGTTACTTGTCACACCCCGGGGCTGACGCGGTTTTTCATAAGCACATGATTATCTATTAAATGCGATAATATTTATTCATTCAAATTTAAAGTATCCGTTACAATTGAAAGTAGAAAGCAAAGAGTTCAAACATAACATAAATTAAATTAAAACTAGGTCCATGTCCTATGTGATGAAGTAGTCCTCAAACTGGTACACATGAAACATGTGAGTAAATATCAACTACAAGTAGTTGGTGAGTAACATAGGTTTTGACATCAAACAAACGTTGTAGGAGGATTTGAAATTCAATATGTTCAAAGCATAACTAAGGCATAAATGTGAAAACATACAAGGTTCCAAAGCGTACAATCAAGCCGTAGTAAATGAAAAACTTGTAAACACAATCAACTGATTGAGTTTTGGAAAAAGTAGTAATATGTGTACACAAAACCCGCAAAGGTTCATGTTAAGTAATGAATCGGATTCCCGTATAAATGGTCATAAAAGGCACTACCTTAGGCCTGCCTCGCAAGTTAATGATTGTACTAAACATGAACACACGTATGGTCGCCAAGTAGTTTAAGACATAAAGCACATAGTAATAGCATGAGAACAATGGTATTGAATTTGTATGTATAGCAATGTGAACATGTCCACCCTGAGTATTTTGTAAACAAAAGTAAAAGAAAGGGGGCTATGAAACTCACTAGTATTGAAGCTAGTAATGGTATGAATTTTTGACGATGGTTAGGCTTCGTGAGGAATTTTCATAATCAACCTACACGGACAATTGTACTCTAAACTCAACGTATGTTTAATGGTAATAAGAAATTTTGAGGTCTTGGGGTTTCATAGGATTTGGGATTGGATACAAGATTTGTACATGTTTTTGAAACATGTAAATCTGTGTCACAAATAATGGTAAAATAGTTTATAAAAATTAATTAGATTTGATTAAATCACTTATTAATTATATAGCGTTTAAAAATGATAATAATACGTTTGAATTTAAATAATTATTCTAAAAATAATTATTAAATAAACTTATGGTTTAGAAAAAAGTTTAAATAATTATTTTATGTAGATAAAGTAATTATTTAAACTGCTTAAATGATTTCGTTTACTTAACTGAAAATTAAAAGGAATGTTAAATAAATATCGTTATAAGTAAGTTTTAAATGAAACTAAATGAATTCGTATAATTATTTATCTAAAATAATCATTTAAGTATAAAGTTTAAAATGTTTTGAATAGTTATTCTTTGCCAAAATAAATATTTATATGTTTAAAATGAGAGTTGGTAATGTTTAAACAAATAAATTATAATTTGTATAATAAACATTACTATTTTATAAATAAAACAACATAAATTAGATTTGTTTCAATAAATCATTTATACTGTTTGGTTATGAATTTATAATAATTTTAATATTAAAATGAATAAAACATCATTTTATATTTTCTATTTTTTTATAAGAGTTACAAGATATGTTTATAAAATTTATAACAATTAAAAGAGAATTTAAATTGTTAATTGTAGTAAAATAACAAGAAAAGGTTTAAATAGAAGAAAAATAAAAAGGTAATGAAGAAATAATTTAATTAACATTCCTAAAAAAATTTGGTTTATAACTCGAATATATATGTATATAGATGTGTGTGTGTGGATGAGTATAATTATGCATTAACAACAATGAGTAGGGAAAATCAAAAGGAAAAAAAAGAATGAGCAGCCCCCAGGCTCGAACCCTAGACCCTGGGGTTGCTGCCTAATTGCAATTGCCACTAAACCAAAGGGGCATTTGTGTTATGGAATTGAAACTGAAATATTTTCACGTAAATTCCCAGGTTGTCTTCTTCCCCAAATTGATCAAACTGAAAACCCTAATCCCCGAAATCGAACTCGATTAACCAGGGATTTGCAATGGGGATGATAGGGCTTTAGTTTTGAGGATAAAACTGAGTAGGGTGATGGGTTTATTACCTAAAATCAAGCAAGAACTGAGGCACTCGTCCATGCGTCTAATCACGATCGTGAGGTAAGGGAGGACGGCTTTCAGAGTGGTAAATCGATTAAAAATGGATTGGGGAATGTTACATGGATGGAGATAAACGTAGTATTAGTCGTAATTACGTAGGATTCGAGGGGTTGCACTTGAATGCGGGGGTTGGGATGCATAACCGAAAATGCGTCTCGATTGGCTTTAAAACTCTTTGATTGATCAATCAATTTGAACGATTTCATGTCCCCATTGTTTGCGAAAATTTTGGTAACCGAATAGATAGGGTTAGAGGTTGAATTTGCAAGGATTGATGAAAGTTTGGGTTGGGTTTGACTTTTTCCAAAGTCAAAATTGCTCAAGGTTAACTTCCAAGGTTCAAAGGGTGAAAGGAGGGTTCAATTGGGAAAGGTGGGGGTTCTTTGGCTTGGAAAGGGTTCAGGGCTAAGTTCATTTGGTTTTAATTCTTTTTAGTTGTTTATATAATTTCATTTTATTTATAAAAGTTGCTCTTTATAAGGTGCAAAAAAATCTAAATGTTATTTGTGAAAGTTTTCTTACGAATAAATTCTATCTTTTATTTTATAATCATAATTTACGTAAATGGTATATCTAATATTTTCAAAATATATAATTACTTATATATTTTTATGAATAATTATATATGTCCATTTAATAAGGATGAAGAAAGCATGATTAATGTTCATAAGTTTTATTAATTACTATAACAAGGCATAAACATGTGTATGTACAGTATGTACATACACTGTATATATGTATAATTGTCTATACAAAAACATTTATTGCTATAAAAATATAACTATATGATATGTATAAAAGGTGTAAATCCACACATAATGGTTCATAAATTTCACTTTTGGTTTATTTATTATGACAAAATGTATATTTATTGTAGAGTTAAAATATGACATTGCATAAATGAAAAATCTTGAATTTGAAACATTTGTAAGCATGGGTTATATGACACAATGTATTGGACTAGAGAGAAATAAAAAAAAATGTGGCCGAAAAATTCATGGATGTTACATTACTACATTAGTTAAGGTCAAAATAACATGAAATTTCATGTAACACGAACAACGCTACTACTGATTGTAACATCCCAAAAACAGTAAATAAATAAATAAATAACGCGATCGAGATTTAATCGTCAAAAATGAAAGGAAAATGGATGGGCTCGGGCTCGACTCCAACGGGCCGAGGGAAACCCATCTATATAAGGGCCAAGAAAGCCTCAACTCTCTCATTTGCAACATCTAAAGAGAGAAAGGAGAGCTCGGGCCTAGAGGGAGAAAGTTGACGGATCGACCCAGAATTGAAGAGCACGTTACTACTGAGCTCGTGAGCAAAACCTCCAAATCAGAATCACAATCCAGGTAACGATTCGACCTTAAACTGAGATTTTGTTCGTTTTGGGGTTTTTCGGGTTTTAGCTAAATAGGTGACGTTTTTACGAATGAAACTGGAAGAAAAACATAGATTTGAGTTCTTAAACGAAAAGCAAACGTTTCGAATGTAAACAAGTTCGGGATCTTGACATGATCAGATCCGCATGCGAAAGTTAGAGTTTTTCACGCAAGAAGCAGATCCTGCGTACTTATCAAGTACGCAAGAAGAGCGTTCTGCGTACTTATCAAGTACGCAAGAAGCAAAATCTGCGTACTTATCAAGTACGCAGGAAGCAAAATATGCGTGCTTATCAAGTACGCAGGAAGCAAAACCTGCGTACTTATCAAGTACGCATGAACAAGGCCCTGCGCACTTGCTAAGTGCGCAGGCAGCAGGCAACAGGCCGGTTAGTAAAGTCAGTATAGTCACCTAATACAGAATGGTTTAACCGTTAGAGTCAGGATTAGGTCTGATGTATGTGTAATTAACCAATCCAGATCGTGTGTGGCACTCATTGGACCGCGGTTAGGACAGGATGAGACTAGCTCATCAGGTGAGTTCTATGTGCCCCCCTTATGTTATGTGCAAACCTTATTAAATGTTTTGGGGATGAAGTGTATACGCTAAATGAATAAATGTTATAAATGCTAATGTGATCACACGTAATATATACATATATGTATCAAAATGAATGATGAACAAAGAATGAAACGTATGATTATAAAAAATGAATGAAAGAAGGACATAACGTGAATCAATGAAATCTTGCTTTATATTTTATATATTGTATGTTATGAATGTATGTAAACGTTATGGACTCTTCGATGACAATGGTTACTTCGGTAGACGGACGACCACGTGACTATTTTGCAACCGGGTCAAAAACGTTCCTTCATAAGCTAGGACGTATAAAAGGCACTCATGGACGGTCGAAGCAAATGTCTTATTACATGTAGAACGGTTGCATACATAATAGCCGCGTGGGAAACGGATGCCTTTGGGCAGACGGGCGAATGAACGGACTACAACGGTAGGTCGGGTTTAGGCGGACGGACAAAGGTTGCCGGACGGATTTATGTTACGACGGACGGTTTTCTAGAGCCGGATGGTTTATGAAAAGGGCTACGACGGTAGTTCTCACGGCGTGTGTCTTTGTGACTCACGCGACAATTATGACGGGTTGATCAACCATATGTGTATGAACAATGAATGTTCTCCCCAAAGTAAGTGTGTACATATGTATATACTCAGTATGAATGTTATGTGAGAACAGTAAAGCAAAGAATATGCAAATGCACGTATATTATATATATATATAATACTTAACGATAAGATAAATGTTATGTCTGATTGTTTTTAAACTAGAACTTACCAGCGTTAGCTGACTTTTAGTATACATTTCAAGTAATGAAAGGAAGGGTCGTGCGAAGACGTGATGGTTACCCAGCACGAGACTGATATCCCAATTTGATATATGTTAAGACAATGTTATGTTTTTAATTGTTAAGATTTCCGCTGTTATGTTATGTAATGAATTCGAATAATGTTTGCTTCCGCTACTCTCGAATGTTTTTAATTTAAGTTCAGTATTTATGACTATATTTATGAGTAAATCCAACAAGTGAGGTTACCCGGGAAAGGGGCCTTACAAGTTGGTATCAGAGCAATAGTTTGAGAGATTCAGACATCCCTAAATGTCTGGAGTCAAGCTGATTTTGGGACCAACGCACGGATGTCAGTATGGGTAACAAACGCCAACGCCAGCACGGTAAGTAAGTACTAAAGTTAATGCACTTGGATAAGAATAGATACCTTAACTTAGAACCAATAGATATCAATATCACAACCGATTTGAAGAGTTTTGAACCCGAAAAACAATGTAAATTACTAATCACAAACCGGTCACTGTAATTTAAAATTTACCATGCTCGTACTTGTAACATCCAAGATTTTCTAACACTATTTTAATTTATTTTATACAAAAATGACACTTCATTTGAATCCCGTACTTGTCCCACACAATGTGACACATTAATTACTATTTCAATTCAAAATTTAAACTTTACATTTTCATATAATTTTCTATTTATATGTATAACACATGTATGTATATTTATATAGACTTATATATATATATATATATATATATATATATATATATGCTCCGTTACGAAAATTAAATCAAAACATAAAAACTATGAGTTAATATCATGTAGTTACATCTTTTAGATACATATATATGTATTCATAAACCATTATACAATTTGTAAATTTCTTTTTAAGGAAATATATCCCTTTATTTTATAAACTAATTATAACTAAATAAATAATATTTAGATTTTTATAAACTTTATAAAAATAATTTTCTAAATAAATAAAATGGATTTAAACCATTAAATTGAGTCTTGAACCCTCCACATCTAACCTTGAACCCTCTTTCAATGTTTGGACATTTTGAACCCTTTGGACCATGAACCCTAGAAAAGGCATTTCAGCCTAATATTGACTTGCAAAAGTCAAAACTCGTTCAAATCCCTCAATTCCCTGAAATTACGGAATTTAATCCTTCCCAAACTGTTTTGCCACTCTTTCACGATCATGTAGAATTGGAAATCATCATTATTGATTGAAATTTGCGTTTTTATCTTGTACCCATTTAAAGCTTTCGGGTATGGTTCCAAAACTCACATAGCAAGCCTCTAAATCCCGCAAATCCCGTCAATTTCATTATGTGAAATGCGTTTCCTCATTTTCCAATTTAATCCACATCATTTTGCCATCGAACCAGTTCCAAAACCGAATTGTTTTCTCTCTTTATTCGCGATCAGGCGCAGGACGAAATCCTCTTTTTCGGGACGAATCAAAGCATAATCGTAGGTATTCCGACTTGTTTTTACGTTCTGATTCAAATCCGTATAGTTTTTGTTTTCGATCTGTGAGTTTTCTTGTTGATTTGGGAGGTTAGGGTTACAACTTCATGGATGTAAGGAAGGAGATGAAGTTGTATGTGTTAGATATATATTTACTTTCTATTTTCTTAACAAGGCATAGCCCAGCTCAACCGGTTAAAGCTTACGATCTCTAAACCAAAGGTCATGGGTTCTAAACCTGCCATGACCATTTTTTTCCAGATTTCTCCTATTTACTCATCACACATTCATGTATATATATACATATTCATATATATGAACTCATGATCTTTAATGAAGATAAAGGGGTAAGATATATACTTTTAGTTATAACAAATAAATTTCAAACATCGATACATTATATAAGTTTTTTTTTTTTTTACTTTTATGAGTGTCTAATCATACATATATTTTTTTGTTATGAACCCACCTTTTAAAACTGTTAAGATTCTTATTAAATAAAGAGTATTATGTCATTACCTTTATATATTTCAAGGAAGCGTCAAACGTTAATGTATTTAAACATATTAATTATATACAACTTTTAATTAAACGAAAAGGTTGTGTATATATATATAATTATAACTAAATCTTTAAAACACCAGGATCTATAATAGATTGTTAATAACAAGCCTTGTTAACACTTAATAAGACACAGTTTTAATAATTGATTTACTAATATACTTATCATATTATTATTATTAAATGATATGATATTTGTAGTTAAATTATTCTTTTATTAATCAACCTCAATAATTGAAATTTTCTTAAATAAAAAGAAATTCACATGACTAATTTATTTATCTATTTTAAATAATAGCTTTATAAATAACATTATATTATAATATTTCACTATTCTTATTTTTTCATTTGTGACTTTGTTTTAATTGTTGACACCTAAATCTTCTTTTTAAATAATAATGTATAAAACATTATTTCTTGTAACTTAATTTATACATTTGACTTGCTATCGTAATAAAACAAATCTTTAATATTCTATCGACCGTTCTTTCATTCCAAATCCTTTGACCCGAATCGTTTCATTCCTATTCCTTTAATCGTTTCAATATACTAAGGCTATATAATTATTTATTTAGGGTATCGTTAAACCGGTTAGCTCTATCTAGTTCAAGTTTGAATTACAATATCAATGTGAGTTTTACATAGCCCCTTTTTTCCTTTTGTTCAATTTTTGGGGTGAAACATGATTACATTCAAACACTATTTGCAATTACACACGTACAATTCTACAATATGATTATATGTGTTTATTTGTGCTTTATGCTTGAATGCTAATTGTTAAGGCTACATTTACATGATATACACGTGCAAACACCAATACATTACTTCAGGCTAACATGTGTTGTTATGCCCTACATTAGGATAACATGTGTTGTTATGCCCTATATTAGGATAACATGTGTTGTTATGCCCTACATTTACATTAGGATAACATGTGTTGTTATGTCCTACATTAGGATAACATGTGTTGTTATGCCCTTCAATTACAAAGTTTCATTTGTGCAACTAGCTTAACTTAGATTCTCCATAAATGCTTTATAAACCATGCATCATATGAATTGTACACAAAACATTTGAACTTTACTCGTGGTGTCAAAACCTATGTATGCTCACCATCATTTATAGTTGACCCTCTCATTTTATCATGTTTCAGGTACAGATGTTTGAGTTAAGATTCAAGCTACTTCACTTAGGGTTGAGGACCTAGTCTTAAATTTTAATATGGAGATTTATATATTCCTGTAAATGATGTAATTGATTTCTTGAGTTATTAAATGAAACTTATTGTTTAGTTATTACAACTTTAGCAAACCATGAGCTTGTGAACAGTCTACATGTCCCGCCCCGACGTTTCCGCCGTCGGTTGGGGTGTGACAGATTGGTATCAGAGCCTTGGTTATAGGGAATTAGACACCTTTGACCTAGATTATAACCTTAGGACACCCATTTATACCATGTCTCTATGATTATATGATATGCTACATGCTACATGACAAATATATTATGTGTTAATTACTTACCTGTTAAATCTCATGACTTATTGGGTCTCACCTAAATAGTAAAAAAATAAATAAAATAAAATAATATCCTTACTCTTATCCTAAGTCTCAATCTTTCTTCTATGTCATTACCATCATAGCATATTGAAGGTCATAAGTCTTTTAAAATTCTTTTTACACCCCGTTAGGGTTTTAAACCTTGTTAACTAGTAAAGGACGCATGCAATCTGGAAGGGTGACACATGTATTCTGGGTTTTCTGTCTACGAAAGCATTTCATATAAATCCCAATCAACCGAGGGATCCGTATGCTTTCCTGGGAATTCCCGGGATGAGTGTTTACTTATAGGCTAAAGCATGTCTCCTTGAAAGTTATATAAGTTTATTAACCTTAATATGTCATAGCATTCAAATGGTCCTATCCCCGTTTGAGTGCAACCCAAACTATAAATACTTATGTTTTAAATTATCCTTTGTTTTATGTCCAAGAAACCCTCATAACCTTTTTATCCTTCCTCCTGTTTTGTTAAAACCAATAGCATGCCTCCTCCTCGCGCCACGAAACCAACAACAACAACAATGACCTTGCTGCTCTCGTCACTCAACTTGTGAACCAACTCACTTAGGCCAATAACAACAATGGTGGCACTAACAGCAGTGCTAATAATGGTGGTGGTGGGGGTGCCAACCCACCCCCATGCACTTTCAAACACTTTAACTCGTGCAACCCCGTCAAGTTCTATGGCACCGAAGGAGCTACGGGCCTCCTTCAATGGTTTGAAAGCATTGAAAGCACTTTTCTCAACAGTGATTGCCCTGACAATCTCCGGGTTCTCTATGCCACCAACGTCTTTCAAAGACGGGCGCTCACTTGGTGGAATGGTGAGAAGAGGAACCGGGGTGTGGATGTGACCATGGCCTTGCCATGGGATGAAGTTAAGAGACTCATGATCGAGGAATTATGTACACGTAATGAAATGAAAAAGTGGGAGGCTGAGTTTTGGGATCTTACCTAAGACAGTGGTGAAAGTTTAGCTTACACAACTCATTTCCATGAGTTAAGTCTTCTGGTACCCCACATGGTCACTCCACTGACTCAGGGTATTGAGAAGTACATTTGTAGTCTACCCATGAAAATCCAAGATACAGTCCTAGGAAGAAATCCAACTACTCTTGAAGATGCTATCCGCTTAGCTGCCACATTAACCGATAACCATGTGAAGGCGGGTACACTAACAAGGAAAGGCGCAAAGAAAGTCACTCACTCAACAGCCTCTTCTGAACCCTCTCAGGAAGACAAACCCAAACCTCCTCACTTTAATAAGAAACGTAACTTTGCTGTCATTACCCCTGCTGTACCAATCAACCAAGTAGCTCCCCTAGCCCAAAACCATAATAAGAAACCATATGCGGGCAACAACCCTCTTTGCAACACGTGTAACTATCACCACTTCCCAAACATACCATGCCGTCTATGTGCCAATTGTGGAAGGTATGGTCATGTGGCGAACACTTATCAATCTAGATCACATGTTAGTCAAACCCACCAAGGGAACCGAGCCAATCACCAAGTTGCCAATCAAGTTGTACCAGCCATTACTAATGGGCGTGCTTGTTATGAATGTGGTAATCCAAACCACTTCAAAAACCAATGCCCAAGGATAGCCAATGCAAACCAAGGTGGTGCTCGTGGGCGTGCCTTCAACATAAACACTAACGAAACTCAAGTCAATGCCGAGGCAGTAGATGAAACCAATTGAAGCTAGTGCAAGATGGAGTCGAATAGGGATCTAGTCTAGATTAAATTATGCATTGTAATCCTTTATGTTATTTTTGCCATTGTCGGAACTATTTACACCTACTACAGTTTGTCACTATAAACTTGAGCTTGTTATCCAACTTCAGAAAGTGAATCATTTTGCCATTAACCGTCCATATAAGCACTAACGAATTTAAAAGTCAAAACTCATCTACCTACATTGTACATGAACGCCAAGTAACTCACCCGATCGCCTACAAAATCCGATAATTTCCGATACGCATGAGACTCAATACACATTCATAAAATACATAATACTAGAGTGATCACATTATACATATTTGCTTATACATGATACCAAATTGTTCACACTATACATGAAACCTATTTGCTTACAACATGCCTAACACTAGATCATATATGAAACATGAGTGTTTACATTATACACGGAATTAGATTGTTTACATTGTTGCAATTGACTAAGTACATCATACACAAGGCATGACTATTCACCCTATCCATGAAAGCTACTCGGGGTTTGACGTATTCTTGTTCAAACACAAGGAAGCTATGGAACCCTTAATTATGCCACGTTATTACTCTTTAGTACCTGATTGGCTCTACTAGTTATTGTTAGCAACACATACGTGAAAGCAATAGTTACGAATTAAGTGTTTTTGTGTTACCCCCTGGACCCCACACACAATGGGATGAACTATGTGGACCATGCAACGATTTGGATAATTACGGGTGCACACGTAATTATAAAAACCAGCGCATGGAAGACATAGTGAAATCTGTCGTGTCTTATGACATGAAACCTATCGTGGGATATATTAACAAAACTAATGTGATATGATAAGGACATGGTGGATACGCCGCTGGTACTTCCTATATATAAGTGTTCCTATCATAAAATCAGGAGTAGCTTTATTCGTGCCACGTAAAGTTTTATGTTGTATGACACGGCCAATGTTTGTGAAATCGTTTACCCACTGATAATTACCGAACATATTAGATTACATCTTAAACAAACCTCGATCATTTACTTCCCATCAATTCCATTCCATGTAATACTCTTAATCTTTAGAATTGAAATTATTATTTAACAAACTTTTTCCTTGAGTTCATTTCAAAACTAAATCCACTATCATCATTCGTGTCTGATCTTGAGAAACAAACCTGAATCTTTTTATATGATCCGTTACGGAAATTAAATCAAAACATAAAAACTATGAGTTAATATCATGTAGTTACATCTTTTAGATACATATATGTGTATTTATAAACCATTATACAATTTGTAATTTTGTTTTTAAGGAAATATATCCCTTTATTTTATAAACTACTTATAACTAAACAAATAATATTTAGATTTTTATAAACTTTATAAAAATAATTTTCTAAATAAATAAAATGGATTTAAACCATTAAGTTGAGTCTTGAACCCTCCACATCTAACCTTGAACCCTCTTTTAATGTTTGGACATTTTGAACCCTTTGGACCATGAACCCTAGAAAAGGCATTTCAACCTAATATTGACTTGCAAAAGTCAAAACTCGTTCAAATCCCTCAATTCCCTGAAATTACGGAATTTAATCCTTCCCAAACTGTTTTGCCACTCTTTCACGATCATGTACAACTGGAAATCATCATTATTTATTGAAATTTGTGTTTTTATCTTGTACCCATTTAAAGCTTTCAGGTATAGTTCCAAAACTCACATAGCAAGCCTCTAAATCCCGCAAATCCCGTCAATTTCATTATGTGAAACGCGTTTCCTCATTTTCCAATTTAATCCACATCATTTTGCCATCGAACCAGTTCCAAAACCGAATTGTTTTCTCTCTTTATTCGCGATCAGGCGCAGGGACGAAATCCTCTTTTTCGGGACGAATCAAAGCATAATCGCAGGTATTCCGACTTGTTTTTACGTTCTGATTCAAATCCGTATAGTTTTGTTTTCGATCTGTGAGTTTTCTTGTTGATTTGGGAGGTTAGGGTTACAACTTCATGGGTGTAAGGAAGGAGATGAAGTTGTATGTGTTAGATATATATTTACTTTTCCATTTTCTTAACAAGGCATAGCCCAGCTCAACCGGTTAAAGCTTACGATCTCTAAACCAAAGGTCATGGGTTCTAAACCTGCCATGACCATTTTTTTCCAGATTTCTCCTATTTACTCATCACACATTCATGTATATATATACATATTCATATATATGAACTCATGATCTTTTTATGAAGATAAAGGGGTAAGATATATACTTTTAGTTATAACAAATAAATTTCAAACATCGATACATTATATAAGTTTTTTTTTTTTACTTTTATGAGTGTCTAATCATACATATATTTTTTTGTTATGAACCCACCTTTTAAAACTGTTAAGATTCTTATTAAATAAAGAGTATTATGTCATTACCTTTATATATTTCAAGGAAGCGTCAAACGTTAATGTATTTAAACATATTAATTATATACAACTTTTAATTAAACGAAAAGGTTGTGTATATATATATAATTATAACTAAATCTTTAAAACACCAGGATCTATTATAGATTGTTAATAACACGCCTTGTTAACACTTAATAAGACACAGTTTTAATAATTGATTTACTAATATACTTATCATATCATTATTATTAAATGATATGATATTTGTAGTTAAATTATTCTTTTATTAATCAACCTCAATAATTGGAATTTTCTTAAATAAAAAAAAATTCACATGACTAATTTATTTATCTATTTTAAATAATAGCTTTATAAATAACATTATATTATAATATTTCACTATTCTTATTTTGTCATTTTTGACTTTGTTTTAATTGTTGACACTTAAATCTTCTTTTTAAATAATAATGTATAAAACATTATTTCTTGTAACTTAATTTATACATTTGACTTGCTATCGTAATAAAACAAATCTTTAATATTCTATCGCCCGTTCTTTCATTCCAAATCCTTTGACCCGAATCGTTTCATTCTTATTCCTTTAATCGTTTCAATATACTAAGGCTATATAATTATTTATTTAGGGCATCGTTAAACCGGTTAGCTCTATCTAGTTCAAGTTTGAATTACAATATCAATGTGAGTTTTACATAGCTCCTCTTTTTCCTTTTGTACAATTTTTGGGGTGAAACATGATTACATTCAACCACTATTTGCAATTACACACGTACAATTCTACAATATGATTATATGTGTTTATTTGTGCTTTATGCTTGAATGCTAATTGTTAAGGCTACATTTACATGATATACACGTGCAAACACCAATACATTACTTCAGGCTAACATGTGTTGTTATGCCCTACATTAGGATAACATGTGTTGTTATGCCCTACATTAGGATAACATGTGTTGTTATGCCCTACATTTACATTAGAATAACATGTGTTGTTATGTCCTACATTAGGATAACATGTGTTGTTATGCCCTTCAATTACAAAGTTTCATTTGTGCAACTAGCTTAACTTAGATTCTCCATAAATGCTTTATAAACCATGCATCATATGAATTGTACACAAAACATTTGAACTTTACTCGTGGTGTCAAAACCTATGTATGCTCACCATCATTAATAGTTGACCCTCTCATTTTATCATGTTTCAGGTACAGATGTTTGAGTTAAGATTCAAGCTACTTCACTTAGGGTTGAGGACCTAGTCTTAAATTTTAATATGGAGATTTATGTATTCCTGTAAATGATGTAATTGATTTCTTGAGTTATTAAATGAAACTTATTGTTTAGTTATTACAACTTTAGCAAACCATGAGCTTGTGAACAGTCTACATGTCCCGCCCCGACGTTTCCGCCGTCGGTTGGGGTGTGACAGATTGGTATCAGAGCCTTGGTTATAGGGAATTAGACACCTTTGACCTAGATTATAACCTTAGGACACCCATTTATACCATGTCTCTATGATTATATGATATGCTACATGCTACATGACAAATATATTATGTGTTAATTACTTACCTGTTAAATCTCATGACTTATTGGGTCTCACCTAAATAGTAAAAAAATAAATAAAATAAAATAATATCCTTACTCTTATCCTAAGTCTCAATCTTTCTTCTATGTCATTACCATCATAGCATATTGAAGGTCATAAGTCTTTTAAAATTCTTTTTACACCCCGTTAGGGTTTTAAACCTTGTTAACTAGTAAAGGACGCATGCAATCTGGAAGGGTGACACATGTATTCTGGGTTTTCTGTCTAGGAAAACATTTCATATAAATCCCAATCAACCGAGGGATCCGTATGCTTTCCTGGGAATTCCCGGGATGAGTGTTTACTTATAGGCTAAAGCATGTCTCCTTGAAAGTTATATAAGTTTATTAACCTTAATATGTCATAGCATTCAAATGGTACTATCCCCGTTTGAGTGCAACCCAAACTATAAATACTTATGTTTTAAATTATCCTTTGTTTTATGTCCAACAAACCCTCATAACCTTTTTATCCTTTCTCCTGTTTTGTTAAAACCAATAGCATGCCTCCTCGTCGCGCCACGAGACCAACAACAACAAAAATGACCTTGCTGCTCTCCTCACTCAACATGTGAACCAACTCACTTAGGCCAATAACAACAATGGTGGCACTAACAGCAGTGCTAATAATGGTGGTGGTGGTGGTGCCAACCCACCCCCATGCACTTTCAAACACTTTAACTCGTGCAACCCCGTCAAGTTCTATGGCACCAAAGGAGCTACGGGCCTCCTTCAATGGTTTGAAAGCATTGAAAGAACTTTTCTCAACAGTTATTGCCCTAACAATCTCCGGGTTCTCTATGCCACCAACGTCTTTCAAAGACGGGCGCTCACTTGGTGGAATGGTGAGAAGAGGAACCGAGGTGTGGATGTGACCATGGCCTTGCCATGGGATGAAGTTAAGAGACTCATGATCGAGGAATTATGTCCACGTAATGAAATGAAAAAGTGGGAGGCTGAGTTTTGGGATCTTACCCAAGACAGTGGTGAAAGTTTAGCTTTCACAACTCATTTCCATGAGTTAAGTCTTCTGGTACCCCACATGGTCACTCCACTGACTCAGGGTATTGAGAAGTACATTTGTAGTCTACCCATGAAAATCCAAGATACAGTCCTAGGAAGAAATCCAACTACTCTTGAAGATGCTATCCGCTTAGCTGCCACATTAACCGATAACCATGTGAAGGCGGGTACACTAACAAGGAAAGGCGCAAAGAAAGTCACTCACTCAACAGCCTCTTCTGAACCCTCTCAGGAAGACAAACCCAAACCTCCTCACTTTAATAAGAAACGTAACTTTGCTGTCATTACCCCTGCTGTACCAATCAACCAAGTAGCTCCCCTAGCCCAAAACCATAATAAGAAACCATATGCGGGCAACAACCCTCTGTGCAACACGTGTAACTATCACCACTTCCCAAACATACCATGCCGTCTATGTGCCAATTGTGGAAGGTATGGTCATGTAGCGAACACTTGTCAATCTAGATCACATGTTAGTCAAACCCACCAAGGGAACCGAGCCAATCGCCAAGTTGCCAATCAAGTTGTACCAGCCATTACTAATGGGCATGCTTGTTATGAATGTGGTAATCCAAACCACTTCAAAAACCAATGCCCAAGGACAGCCAATGCAAACAAGGTGGTGCTCGTGGGCGTGCCTTCAACATAAACACTAACGAAACTCAAGTCAATGCCGAGGCAGTAGATGAAACCAATTGAAGCTAGTGCAAGATGGAGTCGAATAGGGATCTAGTCTAGAATAACATATGCATTGTAATCCTTTATGTTATTTTTGTCATTGTCGGAACTATTTACACCTACTACAGTTTGTCACTATAAACTTGAGCTTGCTAGCCAACTTCAGAAAGTGAATCATTTTGCCATTAACCTTCCATATAAGCACTAACGAATTTAAAAGTTAAAACTCATCTACCTACATTGTACATGAACGCCAAGTAACTCACCCGATCGCCTACAAAATCCGATAATTTCCGATACTCATGAGACTCAATACACATTCATAAAATACATAATACTAGAGTGATCACATTATACATATTTGCTTATACATGATAACAAATTGTTCACACTATACATGAAACCTATTTGCTTACAACATGCCTAACACTAGATCATATATGAAACATGAGTGTTTACATTATACACGGAATTAGATTGTTTACATTGTTGCAATTGACTAAGTACATCATACACAAGGCATGACTATTCACCCTATCCATGAAAGCTACTCGGGGTTTGACGTATTCTTGTTCAAACACAAGGAAGCTATGGAACCCTTAATTATGCCACGTTATTACTCTTTAGTACCTGATTGGCTCTACTAGTTATTGTTAGCAACACATACGTGAAAGCAATAGTTACGAATTAAGTGTTTTTGTGTTACCCCCTGGACCCCACACACAATGGGATGAACTATGTGGACCATGCAACGATTTGGATAATTACGGGTGCACACGTAATTATAAAAACCAGCGCATGGAAGACATAGTGAAATCTGTCGTGTGTTATGACATGAAACCTATCGTGGGATATATTAACAAAATTAATGTGATATGATAAGGACATGGTGGATACGCCGCTGGTACTTCCTATATATAAGTGTTCCTGTCATAAAATCAAGAGTAGCGTTATTCGTGCCACGTAAAGTTTTATGTTGTATGACAGGGCCAATGTTTGTGAAATCATTTATCCACTGATAATTACCGAACATATTAGATTACATCTTAAACAAACCTCGATCATTTACTTCCCATCAATTCCATTCCATGTAATACTCTTAATCTTTAGAATCGAAATTATTATTTAACAAACTTTCTCCTTGAGTTCATTTCAAAACTAAATCCGCTATCATCATTCGTGTCTGATCTTGAGAAACAAACCTGAATCTTTTTATATGATCCGTTACGGAAATTAAATCAAAACATAAAAACTATGAGTTAATATCATGTAGTTACATCTTTTAGATACATATATATGTATTTATAAACCATTATACAATTTGTAATTTTCTTTTTAAGGAAATATATCCCTTTATTTTATAAACTACTTATAACTAAACAAATAATATTTAGATTTTTATAAACTTTATAAAAATAATTTTCTAAATAAATAAAATGGATTTAAACCATTAAGTTGAGTCTTGAACCCTCCACATCTAACCTTGAACCCTCTTTTAATGTTTGGACATTTTGAACCCTTTGGACCATGAACCCTAGAAAAGGCATTTCAACCTAATATTGACTTGCAAAAGTCAAAACTCGTTCAAATCCCTCAATTCCCTGAAATTACGGAATTTAATCCTTCCCAAACTGTTTTGCCACTCTTTCACGATCATGTACAACTGGAAATCATCATTATTTATTGAAATTTGCGTTTTTATCTTGTACCCATTTAAAGCTTTCGGGTATGGTTCCAAAACTCAGATAGCAAGCCTCTAAATCCCGCAAATCCCGTCAATTTCATTATGTGAAACGCGTTTCCTCATTTTCCAATTTAATCCACATCATTTTGCCATCGAACCAGTTCCAAAACCGAATTGTTTTCTCTCTTTATTCGCGATCAGGCGCAGGGACGAAATCCTCTTTTTCGGGACGAATCAAAGCATAATCGCAGGTATTCCGACTTGTTTTTACGTTCTGATTCAAATCCGTATAGTTTTGTTTTCGATCTGTGAGTTTTCTTGTTGATTTGGGAGGTTAGGGTTACAACTTCATGGGTGTAAGGAAGGAGATGAAGTTGTATGTGTAAGATATATATTTACTTTCTATTTTCTTAACAAGGCATAGCCCAGCTCAACCGGTTAAAGCTTACGATCTCTAAACCAAAGGTCATGGGTTCTAAACCTGCCATGACCATTTTTTTTCAGATTTCTCCTATTTACTCATCACACATTCATGTATATATATACATATTCATATATATGAACTCATGATCTTTTTATGAAGATAAATGGGTAAGATATATACTTTTAGTTATAACAAATAAATTTCAAACATCGATACATTATATAAGTTTTTTTTTTTTTACTTTTATGAGTGTCTAATCATACATATATATTTTTGTTATGAACCCACCTTTTAAAACTGTTAAGATTCTTATTAAGTAAAGAGTATTATGTCATTACCTTTATATATTTCAAGGAAGCGTCAAACGTTAATGTATTTAAACATATTAATTATATACAACTTTTAATTAAACGAAAAGGTTGTGTATATATATATAATTATAACTAAATCTTTAAAACACCAGGATCTATTATAGATTGTTAATAACACGCCTTGTTAACACTTAATAAGACAGTTTTAATAATTGGTTTACTAATATACTTATCATATCATTATTATTAAATGATATGATATTTGTAGTTAAATTATTCTTTTATTAATCAACCTCAATAATTGGAATTTTATTAAATAAAAAAAAATTCACATGACTAATTTATTTATCTATTTTAAATAATAGCTTTATAAATAACATTATATTATAATATTTCACTATTCTTATTTTGTCATTTTTTACTTTGTTTTAATTGTTGACACCTAAATCTTCTTTTTAAATAATAATGTATAAAACATTATTTCTTGTAACTTAATTTATACATTTGACTTGCTATCGTAATAAAACAAATCTTTAATATTCTATCGCCCGTTCTTTCATTCCAAATCCTTTGACCCGAATCGTTTCATTCCTATTCCTTTAATCGTTTCAATATAGTAAGGCTATATAATTATTTATTTAGGGCATCGTTAAACCGGTTAGCTCTATCTAGTTCAAGTTTGAATTACAATATCAATGTGAGTTTTACATAGCCCCTCTTTTTTCTTTTGTACAATTTTTTAGGGTGAAACATGATTACATTCAAACACTATTTGCAATTACACACGTACAATTCTACAATATGATTATATGTGTTTATTTGTGCTTTATGCTTGAATGCTAATTGTTAAGGCTACATTTACATGATATACACGTGCAAACACCAATACATTACTTCAGGCTAACATGTGTTGTTATGCCCTACATTAGGATAACATGTGTTGTTATGCCCTACATTAGGATAACATGTGTTGTTATGCCCTACATTTACATTAGAATAACATGTGTTGTTATGTCCTACATTAGGATAACATGTGTTGTTATGCCCTTCAATTACAAAGTTTCATTTGTGCAACTAGCTTAACTTAGATTCTCCATAAATGCTTTATAAACCATGCATCATATGAATTGTACACAAAACATTTGAACTTTACTCGTGGTGTCAAAACCTATGTATGCTCACCATCATTTATAGTTGACCCTCTCATTTTATCATGTTTCAGGTACAGATGTTTGAGTTAAGATTCAAGCTACTTCACTTAGGGTTGAGGACCTAGTCTTAAATTTTAATATGGAGATTTATGTATTCCTGTAAATGATGTAATTGATTTCTTGAGTTATTAAATGAAACTTATTGTTTAGTTATTACAACTTTAGCAAACCATGAGCTTGTGAACAGTCTACATGTCCCGCCCCGTCGTTTCCGCCGTCGGTTGGGGTGTGACAGATTGGTATCAGAGCCTTGGTTATAGGGAATTAGACACCTTTGACCTAGATTATAACCTTAGGACACCCATTTATACCATGTCTCTATGATTATATGATATGCTACATGCTACATGACAAATATATTATGTGTTAATTA
Organism: Smallanthus sonchifolius; assembly: GCA_023525975.1. Taxonomy (NCBI): domain Eukaryota; kingdom Viridiplantae; phylum Streptophyta; class Magnoliopsida; order Asterales; family Asteraceae; genus Smallanthus; species Smallanthus sonchifolius. The sequence continues at coordinate 51,359,407 of CM042033.1, read as the reverse complement.
CTTACCTGTTAAATCTCATGACTTATTGGGTCTCACCTAAATAGTAAAAAAATAAATAAAATAAAATAATATCCTTACTCTTATCCTAAGTCTCAATCTTTCTTCTATGTCATTACCATCATAGCATATTGAAGGTCATAAGTCTTTTAAAATTCTTTTTACACCACGTTAGGGTTTTAAACCTTGTTAACTAGTAAAGGACGCATGCAATCTGGAAGGGTGACACATGTATTCTGGGTTTTCTGTCTAGGAAAGCATTTCATATAAATCCCAATCAACCGAGGGATCCGTATGCTTTCCTGGGAATTCCCGGGATGAGTGCTTACTTATAGGCTAAAGCATGTCTCCTTGAAAGTTATATAAGTTTATTAACCTTAATATGTCATAGCATTCAAATGGTACTAACCCCGTTTGAGTGCAACCCAAACTATAAATACTTATGTTTTAAATTATCCTTTGTTTTATGTCCAAGAAACCCTCATAACCTTTTTATCCTTCCTCCTGTTTTGTTAAAACCAATAGCATGCCTCCTCGTCGCGCCACGAGACCAACAACAACAACAATGACCTTGCTGCTCTCCTCACTCAACATGTGAACCAACTCACTTAGGCCAATAACAACAATGGTGGCACTAACAGCAGTGCTAATAATGGTGGTGGTGGTGGTGCCAACCCACCCCCATGCACTTTCAAACACTTTAACTCGTGCAACCCCGTCAAGTTCTATGGCACCAAAGGAGCTACGGGCCTCCTTCAATGGTTTGAAAGCATTGAAAGAACTTTTCTCAACAGTGATTGCCCTAACAATCTCCGGGTTCTCTATGCCACCAACGTCTTTCAAAGACGGGCGCTCACTTGGTGGAATGGTGAGAAGAGGAACCGGAGTGTGGATGTGACCATGGCCTTGCCATGGGATGAAGTTAAGAGACTCATGATCGAGGAATTATGTCCACGTAATGAAATGAAAAAGTGGGAGGCTGAGTTTTGGGATCTTACCCAAGACAGTGGTGAAAGTTTAGCTTACACAACTCATTTCCATGAGTTAAGTCTTCTGGTACCCCACATGGTCACTCCACTGACTCAGGGTATTGAGAAGTACATTTGTAGTCTACCCATGAAAATCCAAGATACAGTCCTAGGAAGAAATCCAACTACTCTTGAAGATGCTATCCGCTTAGCTGCCACATTAACCGATAACCATGTGAAGGCGGGTACACTAACAAGGAAAGGCGCAAAGAAAGTCACTCACTCAACAGCCTCTTCTGAACCCTCTCAGGAAGACAAACCCAAACCTCCTCACTTTAATAAGAAACGTAACTTTGCTGTCATTACCCCTGCTGTACCAATCAACCAAGTAGCTCCCCTAGCCCAAAACCATAATAAGAAACCATATGCGGGCAACAACCCTCTGTGCAACACGTGTAACTATCACCACTTCCCAAACATACCATGCCGTCTATGTGCCAATTGTGGAAGGTATGGTCATGTAGCGAACACTTGTCAATCTAGATCACATGTTAGTCAAACCCACCAAGGGAACCGAGCCAATCACCAAGTTGCCAATCAAGTTGTACCAGCCATTACTAATGGGCGTGCTTGTTATGAATGTGGTAATCCAAACGACTTCAAAAACCAATGCCCAAGGATAGCCAATGCAAACCAAGGTGGTGCTCGTGGGCGTGCCTTCAACATAAACACTAACGAAACTCAAGTCAATGCCGAGGCAGTAGATGAAACCAATTGAAGCTAGTGCAAGATGGAGTCGAATAGGGATCTAGTCTAGAATAAATTATGCATTGTAATCCTTTATGTTATTTTTGCCATTGTCGGAACTATTTACACCTACTACAGTTTGTCACTATAATCTTGAGCTTGCTATCCAACTTCAGAAAGTGAATCATTTTGCCATTAACCGTCCATATAAGCACTAACGAATTTAAAAGTCAAAACTCATCTACCTACATTGTACATGAACGCCAAGTAACTCACCCGATCGCCTACAAAATCCGATAATTTCCGATACGCATGAGACTCAATACACATTCATAAAATACATAATACTAGAGTGATCACATTATACATATTTGCTTATACATGATACCAAATTGTTCACACTATACATGAAACCTATTTGCTTACAACATGCCTAACACTAGATCATATATGAAACATGAGTGTTTACATTATACACGGAATTAGATTGTTTACATTGTTGCAATTGACTAAGTACATCATACACAAGGCATGACTATTCACCCTATCCATGAAAGCTACTTGGGGTTTGACGTATTCTTGTTCAAACACAAGGAAGCTATGGAACCCTTAATTATGCCACGTTATTACTCTTTAGTACCTGATTGGCTCTACTATCTACGGACATAGTTATTGTTAGCAACACATACGTGAAAGCAATAGTTACGAATTAAGTGTTTTTGTGTTACCCCCTGGACCCCACACACAATGGGATGAACTATGTGGACCATGCAACGATTTGGATAATTACGGGTGCACACGTAATTATAAAAACCAGCGCATGGAAGACATAGTGAAATCTGTCGTGTGTTATGACATGAAACCTATCGTGGGATATATTAACAAAATTAATGTGATATGATAAGGACATGGTGGATACGCCGCTGGTACTTCCTATATATAAGTGTTCCTGTCATAAAATCAAGAGTAGCGTTATTCGTGCCACGTAAAGTTTTATGTTGTATGACAGGGCCAATGTTTGTGAAATCATTTATCCACTGATAATTACCGAACATATTAGATTACATCTTAAACAAACCTCGATCATTTACTTCCCATCAATTCCATTCCATGTAATACTCTTAATCTTTAGAATCGAAATTATTATTTAACAAACTTTCTCCTTGAGTTCATTTCAAAACTAAATCCACTTTCATCATTCGTGTCTGATCTTGAGAAACAAACCTGAATCTTTTTATATGATTCGTTACGGAAATTAAATCAAAACATAAAAACTATGAGTTAATATCATGTAGTTACATCTTTTAGATACATATATATGTATTTATAAACCATTATACAATTTGTAATTTTCTTTTTAAGGAAATATATCCCTTTATTTTATAAACTACTTATAACTAAACAAATAATATTTAGATTTTTATAAACTTTATAAAAATAATTTTCTAAATAAATAAAATGGATTTAAACCATTAAGTTGAGTCTTGAACCCTCCACATCTAACCTTGAACCCTCTTTTAATGTTTGGACATTTTGAACCCTTTGGACCATGAACCCTAGAAAAGGCATTTCAACCTAATATTGACTTGCAAAAGTCAAAACTCATTCAAATCCCTCAATTCCCTGAAATTACGGAATTTAATCCTTCCCAAACTGTTTTGCCACTCTTTCACGATCATGTACAACTGGAAATCATCATTATGTATTGAAATTTGCGTTTTTATCTTGTACCCATTTAAAGCTTTCGGGTATGGTTCCAAAACTCACATAGCAAGCCTCTAAATCCCGCAAATCCCGTCAATTTCATTATGTGAAACGCGTTTCCTCATTTTCCAATTTAATCCACATCATTTTGCCATCGAACCAGTTCCAAAACCGAATTGTTTTCTCTCTTTATTCGCGATCAGGCGCAGGGACGAAATCCTCTTTTTCGGGACGAATCAAAGCATAATCGCAAGTATTCCGACTTGTTTTTACGTTCTGATTCAAATCCGTATAGTTTTGTTTTCGATCTGTGAGTTTTCTTGTTGATTTGGGAGGTTAGGGTTACAACTTCATGGGTGTAAGGAAGGAGATGAAGTTGTATGTGTTAGATATATATTTACTTTCTATTTTCTTAACAAGGCATAGCCCAGCTCAACCGGTTAAAGCTTACGATCTCTAAACCAAAGGTCATGGGTTCTAAACCTGCCATGACCATTTTTTTCCAGATTTCTCCTATTTACTCATCACACATTCATGTATATATATACATATTCATATATATGAACTCATGATCTTTTTATGAAGATAAAGGGGTAAGATATATACTTTTAGTTATAACAAATAAATTTCAAACATCGATACATTATATAAGTTTTTTTTTTTTACTTTTATGAGTGTCTAATCATACATATATATTTTTGTTATGAACCCACCTTTTAAAACTGTTAAGATTCTTATTAAATAAAGAGTATTATGTCATTACCTTTATATATTTCAAGGAAGCGTCAAACGTTAATGTATTTAAACATATTAATTATATACAACTTTTAATTAAACGAAAAGGTTGTGTATATATATATAATTATAACTAAATCTTTAAAACACCAGGATCTATTATAGATTGTTAATAGCACGCCTTGTTAACACTTAATAAGACACAGTTTTAATAATTGGTTTACTAATATACTTATCATATCATTATTATTAAATGATATGATATTTGTAGTTAAATTATTCTTTTATTAATCAACCTCAATAATTGGAATTTTCTTAAATAAAAAAAAATTCACATGACTAATTTATTTATCTATTTTAAATAATAGCTTTATAAATAACATTATATTATAATATTTCACTATTCTTATTTTGTCATTTTTGACTTTGTTTTAATTGTTGATACCTAAATCTTCTTTTTAAATAATAATGTATAAAACATTATTTCTTGTAACTTAATTTATACATTTGACTTGCTATCGTAATAAAACAAATCTTTAATATTCTATCGCCCGTTCTTTCATTCCAAATCCTTTGACCCGAATCGTTTCATTCCTATTCCTTTAATCGTTTCAATATACTAAGGCTATATAATTATTTATTTAGGGCATCGTTAAACCGGTTAGCTCTATCTAGTTCAAGTTTGAATTACAATATCAATGTGAGTTTTACATAGCCCCTCTTTTTCCTTTTGTACAATTTTTGGGGTGAAACATGATTACATTCAAACACTATTTGCAATTACACACGTACAATTCTACAATATGATTATATGTGTTTATTTGTGCTTTATGCTTGAATGCTAATTGTTAAGGCTACATTTACATGATATACACGTGCAAACACCAATACATTACTTCAGGCTAACATGTGTTGTTATGCCCTACATTAGGATAACATGTGTTGTTATGCCCTACATTAGGATAACATGTGTTGTTATGCCCTACATTTACATTAGGATAACATGTGTTGTTATGTCCTACATTAGGATAACATGTGTTGTTATGCCCTTCAATTACAAAGTTTCATTTGTGCAACTAGCTTAACTTAGATTCTCCATAAATGCTTTATAAACCATGCATCATATGAATTGTACACAAAACATTTGAACTTTACTCGTGGTGTCAAAACCTATGTATGCTCACCATCATTTATAGTTGACCCTCTCATTTTATCATGTTTCAGGTACAGATGTTTGAGTTAAGATTCAAGCTACTTCACTTAGGGTTGAGGACCTAGTCTTAAATTTTAATATGGAGATTTATGTATTCCTGTAAATGATGTAATTGATTTCTTGAGTTATTAAATGAAACTTATTGTTTAGTTATTACAACTTTAGCAAACCATGAGCTTGTGAACAGTCTACATGTCCCGCCCCGACGTTTCCGCCGTCGGTTGGGGTGTGACAGTACTTTTCTAAAACTATGATCTGAAGGAATGGCATTGATGTATTCCCCTTATAACTGTCAGAAAACTAGGAACTATGGCTGGTGGAGGAAGAATTGGACGCCAAGGCGGTCGCACTGGCCGAGTCGATAGATCTCCATTGAATCAAAGATATGAAGAGGAAGAGAGTGTGCTCGCAGAACACACCGAGAGTGTGCACGAAACAAATGTGACCCCAACTGGGAACGACAATCAAGGGCCTCTACAGTTGGAACCCGAGGTCAGGGATGCTATTGCCCGCGAAGTTGTACTCATTCTGAAGAAAGTATTGCCTGATCTACAATCCGAGGCACTAAAGAAAAGTAGAGAGGAGGATGAAGGAGACCATGAAGAGAAAGTGTATGACAGTGATGGGGATGAAGTAAAGGTGGGATCAAGCAATCGTGGGTGTACTTACAAAGGTTTCAAGGACGGAGACCCACCCAAGTTCTGTTAGGACATGTTTTGTAACTGTTGATAAAATTCTGTGTAAGTTCTGCTAGAGGCGAACTTAATAAGTTCGCCTGGGCTATCAGAGGCGAACTTATTAAGTTCGCTTAGTCTATCAGAGGCGAACTTAATAAGTTCGCTTAAGTCTATCAGAGGCGAACTTATTAAGTTCGCTTAAGTCTATCAGAGGCGAACTTAATAAGTTCGCCTAAGCACAGTGAAGCGAACTTGTTAAGTTCGCCTGGTGCAGAACAGTAGTTTATAAATAGACCAGAACAGAGTAAACAGACTGTGTGGTAGATTAGAGAAGAGACGATATCAGAGTAGACAGATTATGTAATCTTGTAACCTGATATTGGTGGAATACAAAGCGTTTATTTACACCGTTGTTGTTGATTGAATTACACGAGCACGTTGATCATGGATTCCGCACGTTATCACCGTGTCGTACCGCGAGTCTAGAGATCCGTCACGCACCGAATTAGGGACCTACAAGTGGTATCAGAGCTTATACTCTTGATTAGCAAAAGATTTGTGGTGTTTTCGTGTCCAATCAACATCAAAGTTCTGTGATTTTGAAGATTATTCATCTTTTTGTGTTCTTGATAAAAATGGCGAATTGTTGACAAATTTGGATTGATTTTGGATTCGTTTGATGGAATTGATCCGATAGAAAGTTTCTAATTGAGAAATTACACATTCCTACGATCTTAATTCCATCAATTGTGCGATTTATGATGAATTCAGAGGTTTCTTGGTTCGCGATTTTGTTCTGACTCTGTTTTCGAGTTTGAATCTGTTGAACCAGGCGAACTTAATAAGTTCGCTTGGTGCAGGGTAAGCGAACTTAACAAGTTCGCTCCGGGTCAAGTTCGCTTCGGGTCAAGTTCGCTTCGGGTCAGTTTCAGGCGAACTAAAAAAAAAAAAAAAAAAAAGTATTTTGGCGGGAAAATTCACCTTGTCCAAATTTTTTTACGGAAAGCTTATATGGTCGTTTCGAATCATTTTTGAAATTTTGAATTTTCGAAATTTTTTAAAAAGAGTATTTTGGCGGGAAAATTTTTTCCGGGTACTTTCGCAAAAATTTCAAAATGTCAATTTCATGTGATGATAATGATATTGGAACTATGCCACCGAGACTTTTGTGCATATCAGATTTTCATAGCTGGAAAGTCCGGTTCGAACAGTTCGTATCAGTCACTGATGAAAACTTTTGGACATCCATATTTGAAGGATATGTTCATCCTAATTTTGACTATATGGGATATTATGATGTTCCTAAACCAGTGACAGCTCTTACTAAACTAGAAAAGCAGAAGTTTGATCGAGAGATGAAAACGCGTGAAACTTTAACGCTGTCTTTACCTAAAGAAATCATTCATAGTCTCGGGAAGTGTCCAACTTCAAGAGAACTATGGGAAGCTTTGAAGAAAAAGGGTGAAGCTACTACTCAAGCGTTTGTGGTCTTGATCAAAGAAGAAGTAGTAAAGCAGAGTGTCTCTGAAAGTGATTCTTCTACCGAGTTAAGTAATAGTGAGAGTGTTAGATCTGGTGAAAGTACTCAGTCTATCGAGAGTGATGTAGAGACTGAAGTAAGCTTCCAGACAGTTGAAGATGATTTGAGTGTATCCGAAACTGATGTAGAGCCTGTCATTGTTGATCAAAAGAGTGAAGCTGATGATGACGTATTCATGGCTCCTAGTGCATCTTCTTCAAAAGTAAAACCTGAGGTATTTTCTAACTCTGAGACGTTTTGTTCTAACTGTGTTTCAGTTAAGGATAAAATGATGAGGGTTATGGATGACAACGTCAACCTCATTTGTGATATGAAATCGATGCACATGGTAAATCAGAAATTAAAAGATAATGAGAATGTGTGTATTGAAAGGATAGAATCATTGAAGAGAGATATAACTTCTCTGACTTTGAAGATCAAAGAGCAGGCATATCACCTGGATATGTCCTTTGTAGAAATTGAGAAGAGAAATAATGATCTTGTTGAGAAAGATAAGGAATTAGCTGAATCTAAAGCAGAGGTAATCAGATTGCATAGAAAATTAGAAAGCTTTGCAAATTCATCATTCTTATTAGAACATTATCATAATAATACTAAAGAGGGGAATGGAACTAGTGGTATTGGTTATGTTCCTCCACCATTCAACGGAAATTATTCTGTTACACCTGAGATTATAAAAGATGAGGATTTACATCCTAAGACTGTGTTGAAGGTGAATCCAGTCACAGGTGAAGATATGGTGTATTCTGATGAGAGTGATGATGAATATTTTGATGAAGCTAAGGTAGAGGGAATACCTAAAGAAATTAAAGTTGAGGAATTAAAGGTTGATTCTAATTCATCTGGAAATTCTACATTTGGAAGTTCTTCAAACTCAACGAGAGTTCCATATGTCAGAGATTATAAAGACAGGCGTAGATGTTTTCATTGTAATGAGATAGGACACATTGTGGTGAACTGTCCTTACAAAAATAAAGGAAAGAAGCATGTAGTTCCTGAGAAGGTGAAGCCTGAATCAAAACCTGTTGAGAAAAAGTTTGTTCCGTCTCAAACTCCAAAAGAAGTTCATGTAGGAGAATCTTCTTCAAGTGCATCTAATCGTGTGAAGATTCCTTATATGAGATATTATCGTGAGACGAGATCTTGCTTTTACTGTGGTCTTGTTGGTCATATTCGGCTTGCTTGTCCTCACAACACCAAAGGTAACCGACATGTTACTCCAGAAAAGGTAAGAACTCATGGTAAGCCTTATGTTAACCCAAATGTGGTTAAACCTCATGTTACACCAAAGGGTAATTCAAAATCTGAGGTTAGGCTTTCTAGACCTCAAAGACGGAGGAGAAACAGAAGATTGAGAAAACTTTTAGAACAACAAGAGTTTTCACAATCAAGTCAATTTTCAAATGAAAGAAAATGTTCAAACACTTCACATTTTAAGCAAAAAGAACTTAATGAAAAGAAGTATGTTTGGAAATCTAAAGTTTCTGTTTCTGACTCGTCGGCACAATTTTCTAAAATTGATGAGAGATTTGATTGTGAATGGAGTGAGGTTTATTATTTTGATACAGATGGACGACCCATGACTACCATGGCTTGGGTCCCAATTTCAAATTAATGTTTCTTGTTAGTTGTGCAGGATTTCCAAGAGGGACTATTAATACCATTTTGGTTGTTGATAGTGGTTCTTCTTAGCACATGACAGGGAATGACATCTGCAAGAGTAACGAGTCGTTGATAACTGAGAATATATTTGTTTCAACGACTTGATGCTCAAGGGGGAGAATATGTCACACACAATGTTTTGGAAACAGTTTTACAAAGTCCAAAAGATAACCTGAAACTTAGGATGACGATGGTGAGCATAAAGTCGTTGATGCAACCATTTGACTAGTTGAGGGGGAGTCTACAGGACAGGGGGAGTACATAACTGTGTTGATGATAAAAGGCAAAGGCATTCAATTACATCGGTTTGAGTTTTTAATTGATTGACTTGCTTAATCCTGAGTTACCAAGTAAAATGTTTTCTTAAAATGTTTTCATGGAAGATTTTATTTTTCGTTTGTTTTACTTTCTTTGAAAAAGATTTTGAAAAAGCCAAACAAATTGAAAAAGATAAAATCGACATTACTTGAAGTTAAAGAAGAGATGATAGTACATCAGTAGATGTTCTTTCACACATGACCTTAGATTGACTGGTTGGTGCTTTATGTTAATATATCTGAATTATATGTTTTGATCTAAACTTCAGAGACTACACAAATAGGAAATGATAGTGTTGTGTATGCATATAATTTGAATTGTCAGTAGACTAAAAGCGTCACTGAACCATTAGTAGTGTGAAAACATAATTTCATGTGTTACAACTGTGATTTGAACCCATTTTATGCCTGGGTGTGTGTGTTAAAAGATCACTATCAGATAAAGAATATTAGCTTTTAATAAAGATTTTCCTATGAGATCAGTTTCGGGTTATGTCCTTAGCACTATTCATTCGATTTGCTTCAGTGCCCATGTCCCGAAAAGCATGCAATTTGAAGTATAATCAAGATATGTACTTGATATCATCTGTCAAACATATACTAGCCCTTGGATCATATTGATACATCATCTTTACCGATTCCATTGAATTCATAATCCAGATAACAGTTGGATCCACGTACCTGAATCGTATGATTCCACATATATAAGCCAAAACATTGAATCATTCAATTCTGAATCTCATTGATTCCTATACAATCCAATTTGGATTCTGCTATTCATGTGCTAAGTGATGTCTCCTCATTTTGGAAATTCGGATAATCTTTAGTAAAATCTTATATGTCTTGAAGATAGTGCATTTACGTTATGTTGGCATACTAGTGGGGTACACGTTGTATTTCATACTTAAATGGTACCTTAACTCACAAGAAAGTGGGAATGAGATGCTTTAGTTTCAAATCTTATAATATTGACAATTTAAATTTGTGTGTCATAGCCTGATCCTATTTTCTTTGAATGTTTATCGCGTATCATAACATGCAATATGAAAGTCTTGAAAAGATAGAGTGTGATAATCTTAAAAGATATTGGTTAGATTGGTCAAGACTTGAAAGAATGACATAGGATACCATTTGATATTATATGGATTTTATATCCAAGATGTGTGATTGATATCTCATATATACTTATATGATCTTCTTACTCGTGATGTTCAAACAAAAAGATGTGTTTTTGTATTTTATATTTTAGTTTATATAGAGAAAAACCAAAAAGATTTTGTGTTTCATATGTTTGAAAAACCAAAAAAAATTTATTTTTCCAACTTCCATGGAAATCTTAATTGTTGGTTATTCTTGGTTGTTCTCCTTTGTAAAAACTGAATATTGTAGATAGAAGTTGACAAGGGGTCCTTCTCCCAAGTTTTCTTCTAGAAATAAAAGAGAGAGTGTGCAGATGAACAAGACGAAGACTACAACTTGTTTGATGATATTTGAAGACTGATGACAATTTCTAAAGCTGTTGTCAAGGGGGAGTCTGTTGGAGCATATTCTGGTGACAACGAGCTTGAAGATATTATGTCTTAGTCTTAGAGTCTTTGACTTGTAATTGATAGAATTGTTAGCAACAGTTAAGGGGGAGTCTGTTAGGACATGTTTTGTAACTGTTGATAAAATTCTGTGTAAGTTCTGCTAGAGGCGAACTTAATAAGTTCGCCTGGGCTATCAGAGGCGAACTTATTAAGTTCGCTTAGTCTATCAGAGGCGAACTTAATAAGTTCGCTTAAGTCTATCAGAGGCGAACTTATTAAGTTCGCTTAGCCTATTAGAGGCTAACTTAATAAGTTCGCCTAAGCACAGTGAAGCGAACTTGTTAAGTTCGCCTGGTGCAGAACAGTAGTTTATAAATAGACCAGAACAGAGTAAACAGACTGTGTGGTAGATTAGAGAAGAGACGATATCAGAGTAGACAGATTCTGTAATCTTGTAACCTGATATTGGTGGAATACAAAGCGTTTATTTACACCGTTGTTGTTGATTGAGTTACACGAGCACGTTGATCATGGATTCCGCACGTTATCACCGTGTCGTACCGCAAGTCTAGAGATCCGTCACGCACCGAATTAGGGACCTACAAGTTCGATGGGAACAAGGATTCAGTGGCTACGTTTAAATGGATTGAGAGGATGAACGTTGTAATCAACATCAACGAGTGTCGACCAGACCAGGCTGTTAAGTATGTTGCTCATTCTTTCACCAATGAGGCACTAAGTTGGTGGAGGAACATTCAGAGGACAAAGTCGCCAAACGCTCTTGCTAGAATGACATGGGAAGACCTGAAGAAGCTGACAATCCAAAAGTTATGTCCCCAGAACGAAATTGATCGAGTGGAAAATGAATTCCTAAACTTCAAGGCTGGCAGCAAGACGCACCACCAGTATACTTCTAGCTTCAATGAGCTAGCTCAACTGGTACCCCACCTCGTGGAGACAGAAGAACGAATGATTAAGTACTATGTGAAGGGCCTACCTCAAAGGGTCCGCGTTCATGTAAAAGCTAATCTACCATTGACCTTCGAATTAGTAGTCAACCTGTCTGGAATCGTCTTTGACGATTATGCTAACGAGGACACAGCTCCCGAAGCTCCGAAACGGAAATGGGAGAACTCGTTCAAAGGAAATGTAAAGGGAAACTACACCGCTGAGGTGAAGAAGCCTAGGGCAGAAGGGTATGAATTTTGTAAGAAATGCTCAAGGAAACACCAAGGCGAATGTCTTGTTGGCTCAACCATGTGTTATAAGTGCGGGAGGCCGGGGCATTACTCTTGAGATTACTTAAAGGACGTCAAGTGCCAAAGTTGTGGAAGATATGGACACCTGACAAGGGATTGCAGGAAAACCAGACAATCCGGTTCGGAAAGGAAAAGGAAGCTGAAAAGGAACAGCCGAAGGCTAGGACTCGAGCCTACGCCCTGACTTAGGAGGAAGCAAGGAGAAACCCTGATGTTGTTTCAGGTACGTTCCTAGTTAATGATGAACATGCTGCTATTTTATTTGACACTGGTGCTAGTAAAAGCTTTATATCCAATGCATTTAGTCGTAAACTAGATTGCACTATCAACACCATAGTAAAGGCCTTTAGCGTACAAACTGTCGTTGGTAAACATTTCAGTATTCCAAGTAACAGAGGATTGCATCATAGAAATAGAGAGCCATAAGTTTCCTTCTAGATTATTCCTTCTCACCTTGGGAGGATTCGATATAGTATTGGGTATGGATTGGCTAGCTGCCAACGAAGCTCAAATCATATGTAAACGTAAGAGGTTACACCTCAAAGCTCCTAGAGGCAGTCCAATTACGATTTACGGGGATTGGAATTGCACGATGTCGAATGTCATTTCGATGATCAAGGCCGAAAGTTACATGAGGCGCGGTTACGAAGCTTATCTGGCATATGTTTTTGACGATAGAATGAAAACGAAAGAACTTGAGAATGAACCTATGGTGTGTAACTTTCCAGAAGTATTCCCTGAGGATCTACCTAGGTTGCCACCCGATCGGGAAATAGAATTTCAGATTGACTTACTGCCAGGAGCTGAGCCCGTTGCCAAAGCCCCCTACCAATTGGCTCCGTCAGAAATGAAAGAATTGATGTCTAAACTAGAGGAATTAACAGAAAAAGGATTTATCAGACCGAGCATTTCACCATGGGGAGCACCGGTACTATTTGTAAAGAAGAAGGACGGCAGCATGCGCATGTGCATTGACTATCGCGAATTGAATAAGAGGACAGTAAAGAACAAATACCCACTGCCTAGAATAGACGATCTTTTTGATCAACTACAAGGTGCGAGTTGGTTCTCAAAGATCGATCTTAGGTCGGGTTACCATCAGTTGAAAGTAAGGGAAGAAGACGTACCGAAGACCGCGTTTCGCACACATTATGGGCATTATGAGTTTCTCGTGATGTCCTTCGGATTGACCAACGCACCAGCAGCGTTCATGGATTTGATGAATAGAGTATGTCGACCAATGTTGGATCGATCAGTGATAGTTTTTATAGACGACATACTGGTATATTCGAAAAGCGAGGGTGATCACCACTGCCACCTAAGAGAGGTTCTGGAGGTGCTAAAGAAGGAAAAGTTGTACGCAAAATTCTCCAAATGCGCGTTCTGGCTTAGGGAAGTCCAATTCCTAGGTCATGTGATAAACCCAAACGGCATCATGGTAGATCCTGCAAAGATTGAGGCAGTAAAGGAATGGAACGTCCTGAAGACACCAACAGAGATACGAAGTTTTCTGGGATTGGCAGGCTACTATTGGAGGTTCATTCAAGATTTTCAAGAATAGCATCGCCACTAACTAAACTGACACGGAAGAAAGTAAAATATGAATGGGGTCCAACCCAAAACAACGCATTTGAGGAACTTAAGACACGATTAACCCAAGCTCCAGTCTTGACACTACCTGAGGGAAATGAAGACTTGGTAGTCTACTCTAACGCTTCGGGTCAGGGTTTAGGGTGCATACTTATGCAACGAGGAAAGGTAATTGCTTACGCCTCGCGACAACTAAAGATTCACGAGGTTAACTACCCAACTCATGATATGGAGTTAGCAGCAATAGTTTTCGCATTAAAAATATGGAGGCACTATCTGTATGGAGTTAAATGCACCATTTACTCCGATCACAAGAGCCTGAAGTACTTTTTCGAACAAAAGGAATTAAACATGAGACAAAGGAGGTGGTTAGAGCTACTGAAAGACTATGACTATGAGATATTATACCATCCAGGCAAGGCCAACGTGGTGGCTGACGCTTTAAGCAGAAAGGAAAAATCGAAACCTATACGGATAAAAGCGTGTCAGCTGATTATAACGCCAGATTTGATGAGTGAAATATCAAAGGCATAAGATGAAGCACTATTAGAAAGAAATATAAAACAGGAAAGAATAGTAGGACAACAAGGGAATTTGGATGCAAATGTATACGGTGTACGAACTAGGTTTGGCCGGATGTGGATACCTAAGATTGGTGAGCTTAGAACCAAAATACTCGATGAGGCCCATAAGTCTCGCTATTCCAACCACCCCGGGATAAACAAAATGTTACAAGACTTGAAGAAAGAGTACTGGTGGCCCGACATGAAGAATGATGTGACCGAGTACGTGAACAAGTGCCTAACGTGTTCCCTAGTTGAGGCCGAACACCAGAAACCATGCGGTAAAATGCAACCTTTATCAACACCGGAATGGAAGTGGGAGGAGATCACGATGGACTTCATTACCAAGATACCGCGAACAGCTAAAGGCAATGACACCATTTGGGTGATCGTCGACCGCTTGACAAAGAGTGCTCACTTCTTGCCAATACGTGACACTTCATCGTCTGAAAAGTTGGCAGAAATATTTATCAAGGAAATTGCTAGCAGACATGGTATGCCGCTGTCGATTGTGTCCGACAGGGATACTAGATTCACGTCAAGGTTTTGGAAGAAATTCAATGAAGCGATGGGCACTAGACTGAACATCAGCGCCGCTTACCACCCTCAAACCGATGGTCAATCTGAAAGGACCATTTAGACCTTGGAGGACATGCTCCGGGCCTGTATCATTGACTTAGGTGGGAGCTGGGACAGCCATCTACCATTGGCAGAATTTTCATATAACAACAGCTATCACTCAACTATTGGCATGCCGCCATTTGAAATGTTATATGGGAGGAAATGTAGGACCCCGGTTTGTTGGGGGGAAATTGGACAAAAGGATTTTGCAAGTTTCGAAGTGGTCAAACCTACTTCCGAGAAATTTGATCAAATCAAGGCTCGAATGAGAGCCGCAAAAGACAGATAGAAATCATACGCGGATAAGAGAAGACGGGATTTGATTTTCTAGTAGGGGACATGGTACTGTTAAAGGTATCACCATGGAAAGGAATCATCCGATACAGAAAACGTGGCAAACTAAGTCCAAGGTTTGTCGGACCTTTCAAGATTTTAGTGAGAGTGGGTCAAGTTGCTTACAAACTCGACCTACCCGTTGAGCTTAGTGGAATACACCCTACGTTCCACGTGTCGCACCTACGCAAGTGCCTAGCTGACGACACAGCTCACATACCTTACGACGAGATCAAAGTGGATAACAGTCTAAATTATGTGGAGGAACCAATAGCCATTATTGACCGAGCTGAGAAACGACTACGCAATAAGTCGATTCATCTAGTTAAAGTACAATGGAAGCACAGAAAAGGGTCAGAAGCCACATGGGAGAAAGAAGACGAGATGAGGGGACTATACCCTCAATTGTTTAACGTATAAGCGGTTTCGAGGGTGAAACCCTTTAAGGAGAGTAGACTTGTAACATCCCAAAAATAGTAAATAAATAAATAAATAACACGATCAAGATTTAATCATCAAAAATGAAAGGAAAATGGATGGGCTCGGGCTCAGCTCCAACGGGCCGAGGGAAACCCATCAATATAAGGGCCAAGAAAGCCTCTCATTTGCAACATCTAGAAAGAGAAAGGAGAGCTTGGGCCTAGAGAGAGAAAGTTGACGGATCGACCCGGAATTGAAGGAGCACGTTACTGCTGAGCTCGTGCGCAAAACCTCCGAATCAGAATCACAATCCAGGTAACGATTCGACCTTAAACTGAGTTTTTGTTCGTTTTGAGGTTTTTCGGGTTTTAGCTAAATAGGTGACGTTTTTACTGATGAAACTGGAAGAAAAACATAGATTTGAGTTCTTAACGAAATGCAAACGTTTCGAATGTAAACAAGTTCGGGATCTTGACATGATCAGATCCGCATGCGAAAGTTAGGGTTTTTCACACAAGAAGCAGATCCTGCGTACTTATCAAGTACGCAAGAAGAGCGTTCGGCGTACCTATCAAGTACGCAAGAAGCAAAACCTGCGTAATTATCAAGTACGCAGGAAGCAAGACCTGCGTACTTATCAAGTACGCATGAACAAGGCCCTGCGCACTTGCTAAGTGCGCAGGCAGCAGACAACACGCCGGTTAGTAAAGTCAGTATAGTCATCTAATACATAATGGTTTAACCGTTAGAGTCGGGATTAGGTCTGATGTATGTGTAATTAACCAATCCAGATCGTGTGTGGCACTCATTGGACCGCGGTTAGGACAGGACGAGACTAGCTCATCAGGTGAGTTCTATGTGCCCCCTTATGTTATGTGCAAACCTTATTAAATGTTTTGGGGTTGAAGTGTATATGCTAAATGAATAAATGTTATAAATGCTAATGTGATCATACGTAATATATACATATATGTATCAAAATGAATGATGAACAAAGAATGAAACGTATGATTATAAAAAATGAATGAAATAAGGACATAACGTGAATGAATGAAATCTTTCTTTATATTTTATATATTGCATGTTATGAATGTATGTAAACGTTATGGACGCTTTGATGACAATGGCTACTTCGGTAGACGGACGACCACGTGACTATTTTGCAACTGGGACAAAAACGTTCCTTCATAAGCTAGGACGTATAAAAGGCACTCATGGACGGTCGAAGCAAATGCCTTATTACATGTAGAACGGTTGCATACATAATAGCCGCGTGGGAAACGGATGCCTTTGGGCAGACGGGCGAATGAACGGACTACGACGGTAGGACGGGTTTAGGCGGACGGACAAAGGTTGTCGGGCGGATTTATGTTACGACGGACGGTTTTCTAGAGCCGGATGGTTTATGAAAAGGGCTACGACGGTAGTTCTCACGGTGTGTGTCTTTGTGACTCACGCGGCAATTATGACGGGTTGATCACCCATATGTGTATGACCAATGAATGTTCTCCCTAAAGTAAGTGTGTGCATATGTATATACTCAGTATGAATGTTATATGAGAACAGTAAAGCAAAGAATATGCAAATGCACGTATATTATATATATATAATACTTAACGATAAGATAAATGTTATGTCTGATTGTTTTTAAACTAGAACTCACCAGCGTTAGCTGACTTTTAGTATACATTTCATGTAATGAAAGGAAGGGTCGTGCGAAGGCGTGATGGTTACCCGGCACGAGACTGACATCCCACTTTGATATATGTTAAGACAATGTTATGTTTTTAATTGTTAATAATTCCGTTGTTATGTTATGTAATGAATTCGAATAATGTTTGCTTCTACTACTCTCGAATGTTTTTAATTTAAGTTCAGTATTTATGACTATGTTTATGAGTAAATCCAATAAGTGAGGTTACCCGGGAAAGGGGCCTTACACTGATAATATGACAGTAACACTTATATATAGGAAGTACCAGCGGCGTATCCACCATGCCCTTATCATATCACATTAGTTTCGTTACTATATATCACGATAGGTTTTATGTCATCACACACGACGTGATTTACTATGTTTTCCATGCGCTGACTTTTATAATTATGATTTTGTTTTGTTGAACAATGTGTGGAATTGAGTTAATTTTTAAATATGAAACTTTAGTTTAATCATGATCTATGAACAGTCTACATGTCCCGCCCCGACATATTCCGTCGTCGGTTGGGGTGTGACAGATTGGTATCATAGCCATGGTTATAGGGAATTAGGTTATTAGAAACCGATGACCTAGTCTATAACCTTAGGATAACCTTGTATGATTATCCTACATTTTATCCTAGGTATTACATTGCATGATACAATACATGTTATTTTATGTGCTATGTTACTTGATAACCTACCGGTTTACAAAAAAAAAATTGCTATTCATGTAATACCTTGATTTCCACAATGTTTGACTACATGCTATCTATTTGATTCCGTTAAATGTCATCCTAAGCTTTAGTATACACTTATTCTTATTTAAGATTTCATACACCCTCATCCTTACACACGGAGAATTATGTCATCCTAAACATCATCATTTGTGAACAAAACGCAAACCCTTGGGCCTAATGCCTATTAATAAGAAACTAGAGGAGCCCACTTACCCTCCAAGAAGAAGAAGCCTACTGGAGTAAATGAATCTCACCCCTGGGCCTAAAATCCTAGTCCATAATGATTCTCATAATGACCATGAGTCCAAATGATAGTGTTGATAGTACATGATGGCTGGAAGAGTGGATGTAAACCCATAAGAGATTCTAACTAAGGAAAAACTAGGTACTTAAGTGTGTCCCTTGTGACCCACCCTTCCTTCCTGGGAAATCTCTTCGTGGGTACACTACTTATAGGTTAAGTGTTACTCCTAACATACTACTGTGAAAACTCGGTGTCATAACTAGTCAAACTATGAACTCATGAAAACATCTTTACTTAACATTTAGTATTCTATTATCACTTACAATATTTTTCTTCTCCTTCTAGACATGGACTCCTACCCTCATCCCTCCCCGGTTGAGGGGTCTGGATGCTAGGGCCAAACTCGAACTGAGAAAGAGGATTTGAGTCTTGATTCAGGATTTTGTGAGTTCAGGGGGTGTGAGGGTGGTGTCGCAAACTTGTATGATTGGGAATAATGATCTGATTTCAAAAGAAACGTACAATTCCGGTTCGAGTTATTAGGTCAGTTACGGTTTTGATTTCAGCCTCACTATCATTGTTCTTGTTCAAATTAAGACTTTCATAGCGATTTAAACTGATGGAGTAACGTTTATGTATGATTGTTTTGAGTTATAGAACTTGATTTACACTTTTGAAACTGATTTCAATCGATGTTGACTTTGGAGAGTCAAAATTTTCTCCAAAATAGTTTCCAGGGTTCAACAGTTGAAAAGGGTTCAGAAAGAGGGTCCAAACGAAATTTGAGCGTTTAAAGGCACTTGAGGGGGTTCTTTTGCCTAAATGGGGTCTTAAAGTTAAATTGTTTAGTTCACTTTAATTGTTTATAAAGAAATTCATTTTATTTATTTAAATTTGTTCTTATAAAGTTTATAAAAGTTTAAGTGTTGTTTGTTTAATTATAATGTTTTTATAAAGTGAAAAAAAAATTATTTTCTACAAAATTGCAAGTTTGTCTAAATGACTTATTTAATGTGATCAAATACATATATATTTATTGTTATCTTTATAACCAAATTGTACATATATCATGATAAAAAAAAATCATAAGTCCTATATTTGATTAAATTATAACATAGTGTATATATATATATCCATATATATAAGTATACATGCACGTGTTATAATAGAAAGAAAGAAAAAAAAATATAATATGCCAATGAGAAATTGAAGTTTTAAATTTAAACAAAACGAATTAACAATTTGTGTGACATGTTGTATTGAACAAGTACGTATCTGAACGGAGTGTCATTATTGTATAAAATATATAAATAAAATAAGAAAAATATGGTCGGAAAATCATGGATGTTACATCGTTACCCTCAACTCTTTGGTGTTATCTCCGAGTTGGTTTAGGACATCAAACTTAAGTGCTTAGTTATTATTATTAAAAGAGTGAATAGACTTTGTTCACCGGGAGGCGGTGTAACAACGGGACCATGTATAAAGACGTATCGTTCCCAACATGAGTTCACTAATTCTTGGTCTCATAACAAGTTCGTATAAAGACGTACGACCTTATTAATATTAGCCAAGCCCTTCTAGCAGATTCCCGTCACAAACAATATGAGGAGAAGTTTAGTATACACGAAGCTGAGTTTAGGACATATCACTCCATTGATATACAACTAGGACATATTGCAAAACTTCTATCCGAAAGACAACCAGGATGTCTTCCTAGTAACACTAAACCAAATCCAAAATGTTAGTGCTGTCACTCTCAGAAATAGCAAAGTTTATCTAGAACCTCCATTACCAGAGGAAGTTCAAACACCAAGGAGGGAAATATTCACCGGAATACCACTTCGTCTGCCTATCACAAAACCAACCGCTCAAGAATAACCACCAAAAGTGATTCCAAAACCTGCTCCAGTGGATACTCTTCAAAACATTCTGACAAAAAGAACCTTCAAATCTCACATACCATACCCATGAAGACTGGTAAAGCAAATGAGTGACAAACAATATAAGAAATTCATCGAGTTGTTAAGCCAGATTCATGTTAATCTTCATTTCCTGGATATCATACAACAAATGCCTAAGTATGGATGTTTCTTGAAAGATTTCCTTACTAACAAAAGAAATATGGAAGAGGCAGTTAAAAAGACTAATCAATGTATCACTCTCATTGAAAGATGCCTTCCAAAGAAAGTTTTCTTTACCATGTTCTATCGGACCACTACCGATAACTTTCGCACTCGTTGATCTGGGAGCAAGTGTGGACGTAATGCCATATAACATGTTTCAAAGGCTTAAAATTGGAAATCCACAACCAGTTAATGCAACCATTGAACTTACGGATGGTTCGGTTAAGTCGCATATAGGAGTCATTGAGAACTTACTAGTAAAAGTTGGCAATTTTGTCTTCCCTGGCGACTTCATGGTTTTAGAGATGGGACCCGACTATTCTGTACCTTTGATTTTAGGTCGCCCATTTTTAGCTACCGCCAGAGCTGTCATTGATATGAACGAAGGAATTTTGACACTTCGTGTCGAAAAACAATAAGTAACTTACAACATCGAAGGGAATGAATGCTTATCAAATGATCCCTTTGAAATTGCTCAGTTCATCGATACAAATCTGGACTACCAACTGAAGAAAGCTAAAAAATTCAACAAAGGGAAGAAATTAGATCTTGGTAAAGATCTTGACAACACAAACTGAATTGATAACTACTGGGACAAGCTACCAAAGTTGAAAACTTGAATGAAGGAATGGGAGACACGGGGGAAGTCAATAGCCCCCACCCAAAGAAAGACTGATGAAGCACGTACGGGTCCGGCCAACGACCCTTACCAGACCCTTAAATAAACATGGCGCTTCCGGCAGGCAACCCGATGATCATGAATAAATTGAGAAGTTGGTGCATATGGCAGAATGCGTGGACCTCGGGTTTGGTTTTTCCAAGTTAAGTTTCTCATAATTTAGCCTTCAGGTATGCCTTCTTGATACTAGGACCTTAGTAGCTTAACAACTACATGTTATTTCCGTTTCTGTTTTTATGTTTTCTTTGTGTGTCTAGTAGCATAACATCACCAGGTAGTTTCTCTACTTCTTTGAGGAGTTACACTCCATCTCTACAAGCTGGGACGCTGGAATACACATCAAATTTATTAGAAATTCGATGAAGTCTTTAAAGCAAAGTGTTGACAAGAAGCTGATAGGCACAACCTGACAGCATCAATAAGTTTGAGTTCGCACCTAATTAAATAAAACAAATACATGGCAAGTAGAAACAAATGGATATTATGCATAACAAATCACTAAACCTTATCCCATCTGTTTTCATGTGAGAACAAAATTCCTTTGTATTTCAATATTTAAGTGAGTTTAGCTAGCTTGAGAGGTTATTTTACTTTAGTGCCGCCCACACCTCAGGGTGGGACTTTTTTTCTCGCTTGCACTTCTGTGCAAGACTCCTTTAGCATTGCTTACACCTCAGTAAGAAACTGACCTTGACCGAAGATGAAGTCCAAGAGAGATTTAAATACTAAGGCATATCATGTCATAACTGCTTTTTGGTCCTGTAAGTGTGATAAGTCTTGGGAAGAAATCATACTGTCTTGTTATTACTGATGACTACTCATAATTTTCTTGGGTTCGGCTCGTTTCTTTAGAAAAGCTTCGTGTTATCACTGGAGAAGAAGTTTGGTTCGATCATTGAGCAAAACCGACACCTTCTGTCTCTAACTTCCCTCGATAAACATATAATTGTGCAAATGCTACATATTGGGTAGCTAAAAGGCTCACATGTGACCATATAGAGATGCATCTCTTTAAGATCATAACATATTGCATGGTCCATCAAGGGACTACCACAGAAAGTCCGTGAGCACGTGAAAGTTAATACTCCCACAAGCTTTGAATCTGTGGAATAGTTTATGATGAGCTTAATCAGGATGTTTAGTGATGGCCTGGAAGTGTCCTTTAAAGGGTCCCCAACGGTGTCTCCGATCACAGCACCATCAAAATTAATATTTTAGTAGGCAAAAAAGTATATAAACATAAATATAAAATAAATGGTAAAAAATTAGTTATGATTAAAAACCTCTACTTGAGATTAAAATAAATTAAAACAAAGTCAATAGTTTAAACAGTGATCAGTTCTTTAAGGAATTGGGGATCATAAGGGCCATGGAGGGACTTGGTTTCTTCCTTTTTATAAATCAATAATACTTTCCAAGCCATGAACAACAATATGCGTATCGTAGTACAAATCAGGAATAGCAATACCGACTCCTTCAACCGTAATCGGTAATGGCAACGACAGAGGATTCACTACGCGAATCTCATGATCACGTAAGAGCATGTGTAAATTCAGTTTATACATATGTAATAACCCCAGAACCAAATTCAAAGAATTAAAAAAAATTCAGTTTACACAAGACACAAATTCAAGAACATGAATTTATTTTATTTTTATTTATTTATAAGAGTATCAATGTAATATCATTTTTACAAAAAATCATTTAAGTATTCGTTTACTTATACGTAACACATGGTGTTAAAACTTACTTTTGTAGTGTTATATAAGAAGAAATCAGAGTGCCACGGGTATGCATGTACGTGGTATTTACTTGGATATGAGGCACAGTATTTGTATGTGTGTTGCTATAGTAGTAGGGTATTGTGTTTGTATGTAGTACCAATATGGTGTACAAGCTAAGTACGCAGGAACACCCTCCTACGTACTAGCTACAACAAGTTTAGAACTCAAGAGTTATGCTCTAACAGATTGTTTGTTAAAACCAACATGTCTTGGAACATACATACCTTTAACCAAAAACTACGATATTTTCAAGGATTTTGTTTTCCAACTGGGTCTTGATATTTACAAACACAACCCTTGAGGTTGAAATGAATGATGTTTCGATCCCCTTATTGTCGTCGCGACCCCTCTCCCATTCCCCTCCATTGCCTAAACCAAGAAGCAAGCCAAACACCCTCTATTTGATCTTCAATCTTGCAATTGAACGCGTAATCGGACTCCCCTAAGCATTCCTAACACTACTACGTAAGTTGTTTTGTCCGATTTCGTTACTTTCTGATTCCAAGAATTTTTCGCGTGTAACAGTTATTACTATATATATATATATATATATATATATATATATATAATAAAGTTTGGTCGGTATCTATAGTACCGGGCACGTGTCATATTCTAATTTGGCCAAGAATAGGTCGTCTTACAATTAGATTATGTGGAGTGATTAGTGTAATTTTCGTTTTTAGTTTTTTGTTAGTACCATGTTTGATTCCCGAGGTGTTTGCACGCCCATGCAATCCAATGCACGGTTGTGCATTGCTCATTTTGAGGCCTATAAATAGATGGATTAATTAACGGTTTGTTCAATGTTAGCAGGACCTTCTGGACTTGGTTGATTTTCCCGATGCAGCAACATGGATCATTGTTTTGTAAAATTGTGATGATAATGATGGTGATGGTGATTACAATGAAGGCAAGAGAGATGGTGAAGATCAAAGTAAAGATCAGGAAGAACAACATGATGCATCAACCTCACGTGAAGATTTTCAAAAGTCAACATTTTGAGCATCTATGTTAGTAGTCATATTATACCATTCAAGTTTGCTCCTTGTTTGATTAGTTGCAACTGACCCATTGTTGGACTCAAGAAACATGATCGTGCTATAACCATACACAAATTTGTGTTTCTTTTATGTGGTCCTAAAACTACAAAAAACCTAAAAAGCCGAAAAAGTCGTCTAAAAACACCACCACCACACCCCCCCCCACACACACAAAAAAGCCTAAACCCTCACCCCACCCCACCCCACCCCTAAAAACCTAAAACCCCCACCCCTACCCCCCAAAAGATAATAAGGAAAGAATTTAATAGTTTTAATGAAAATGATATACACTATAGAAGAGCTATTGGTTTAAGAGTAGTCTTACAAGGGATGGAGGCTACTCTCAAAAAACAATTCAGAACTAGGAGAGTTTAAAAACTCTCAAGTTATGATAGCTCCATCCAGAAATCACCTGTTAAAATATACTGTACTATGCTAAGTATTGTTGATTTGTGTATACAGGGAGGAGAAACTTGAAAAGATAAAAGAATTCGGGGAAGAAAGGGAAAAGTTGAACAACATGTATATGAAGAAAAAGATCAAGTTAGAAAAAATGGTCAGAAAACCTATTGACGAAAGGCCACCCACGCCCGCTAACGCAGATAGCGTTGGTGACCCGGGCACCATTCGAGGGGAAACCCACCACCCGAAAGCTCCGCAGGAGCTTTCCATTAACTTAGTCACATGTTTACCGGCGTAGGTGTCCATTTCAAAGAACTTACATGCAATCCCCGCACTTGTCCCTCCTTCCTTTCACTTTCCTCGTTTTCCTAATCTGGTCGGGGTTTTTCCTGCCATTCCGACATCTGATGCTATCGTTGTGACTCCTCCTTGGGTAGGAAACTTCATTAAGGAATAAACGGTGGACACTATTGCTCCAAAAGGCACTGATGCCAGGACGCCCAGCCCGTAACAGTCCGTTACGGGTTGGCCATGCATGCAATGATAGGATGCCACATGTCTGGTGACTAACGGGTTGATTCTGACACGTGGAAACCCTATGACGGACCATCACGGAGCTCATTCCAGTGGCGTTGGAACCGTCTCGTCGAACTCTACCATCTTAGCTTTTAGGGTTTAGATTTTAGCATTGAATTTTATGGTTTTAGCTTTAGGGTTTAGCTTTTAGTGTTTAGATTTTAGGGTTTAGGTTTTTTTTGGGAGGTGGGTGGGGGATTTAGGTTTTTGGGGGTGGGTGAGGGTGGGTTTAGGATTTTAGAGGGGGTGGGTGTGGGGTTTAGGTTTTTGGGGGGTGGGTGGTAGTTTTAGGCTTTTCGGGGTGGGGATGGAAGGGAGCATAAAGCTAAGTTTCGTAGCCTCCCCTATTATGAACAAAGCGGAAGAGCCTCTCTACTCTAAACTATAGAAAACGGACTATAGGTGTGTCTATAGCAATGGAACTCGCTTCAATCTTGGAAGTCGTCTTGCCAGCAACCCTACCTGAATCTATGAAAGAAATCAGAAAGGGAATGAGCAACTGGAATACAAATAACCCACAACTGCAAGGAAACAATGAAGCTGAATCAAGTTACATCCAGTAGAATAATTCAACTGAAGAGGATCCATCTGAGGAATCCTCTAACGATCACAAATTAAGACCGAGTTCTCCCCAACATAATCGGTAATTAGTTATTTTACTTTTCTTATTTCTACAAGCTTTATGATCGTAATAGAACACACAACACACTGATGGCAAACACTTGTAACACTTAGCTACGATATGTTGCTCCACCATTGTAATCTTTACTTCGATTAATTACAAGAACAAGAGGTAGGTCGACGATTAGTCACCTCCCGAGGTTTTATGTCGGAGATCTTCAGGGATCAAGGGCTTTCCTTGTTCTCGATGATTTTCCTCGTCGAATCCTATGTGAATCCCTGCAAAACAAACACAAAGCAAAAATACGTAAACCGAAAAAATACCGAAAATAACACGAAACAAACCCAAAGAAAATACATTCACTATCTTACACCGTAAGGAAATATCCTATGTCCTACGATCATCATACTATCATAGTGATAAACATATGAATATTTTGTCTTTTCTTCTTATGGTGATGAGCCTTCAATTAGCTTTATGTATATTTGTTTATCTATAAGTTACATGGATGAATTGTTCTCCTTGATGCAGTGTAACCATCACATGAGTGCCATGACAAGGTGAATCATCTGTGATGAACGGTCCTTAAGTTTCCCACAGTGATGGTAGTCGGTGGATATGAGTGGTGATGGAGGGTATAATGGTAGTGAGATGATGGATGATGGATGGTGGTGGATGGAATGTGAATGATGGTAGATGATGGAAGGTATTAGGAATGATGGTGTGGTAATGGTGGTAGTGGTAATGGTGGTAGGACCATGGGAAACAAGGGGAAAAACGAAAGGTTTCAAAGGATCTCGCGTACTGTGAAGGAAGAGGGGGCGCTCCTCGCATACCACGAGGAGGCAAATTTTAACCCGGCTCAGGAGTTTTGTCCTTCACGTACCGCGAAGGATGGCTACCTAGGCTTCACGTACCGCGAGAGAGTCCTCTTCACAGAAAGTTAATAGGGTTTTTATACTTAGAAATTTTATTTTTTTTGACCCCCTAAAAACGTTTTCCAAAAATTCCTTAAAAACTTGTTCCAACTATAGCCCTATACTTGGCGTATAGACCAGCCGGCAGACAATTTCTAACACCCGCAGCTCTGACTTTTAAGGTTAGGGTCTATACGCCTCGTATAGACCTATACAAGGCGTATAGGTGACGGCGGGGTGTTAAATTAAAATTGTTGGGTGTCCGAATAACCAAGCCCTATTTTATATAATATGAGAGATGAAAATAGACATCTAAGATTTTCTCAAAGATTATCAAAATCTCCAGGTTGAAGTTACATCGTTTAGCATAGATAAGGCTCTTTGGATTTTGATTTCGATTGTATTTGGATCTCATTCACTTTTGATTCCTATCTAATTTTGATCTGTAAATAAGTCCAGACGAGTGAAGAAAATAAACGTGCGATAAATTGAGCAGACTAGAATGATTTTACCCTTATAATGTTAGAAAAGAATCGTCCCCATCTTTGATAAGATCATATTGCAAAGAGAAAAAGTGATTCGGAAACCTAACCCGACTAATTTGGCTCTCGCGGTACGCGAGGGGCTTGCTATAATTTCTCGCGGTACGCGAGAGAACATTAAATCGCGAAAAACCCTAGATTCGAATGTTGTGTATGTTTTCTATATCGATCTCACTACTATAAATACAAAGATAAATGTAACAAACAATCCGAAAATCCCGGCTAGACTAAGTCTTCAAATGTGACCGTAGTAGACCCTTCCTCGCATCTTTCTTCCTAGGTTTGGGGCCTTACAGATCCCGGTTCACCATAACTCAGTGAATGGCTGAGCACTCTGCACTGGCACGGCTAGGCAGGTAGGTAACCAAAACCTTAGGGCCGGATACAGGGTAATTCACTAACACCGGGGGTTCGGATAGATCAGTTGAAGTGTCACAATTTAGGGTGGCGTAGAAATATCGATTTTAATTTGGGATTTGCTTTAATTTTTTAAATTACCAATTAAGGGTCATAAAAGATAATATTTATAATAGAACCTAACAACTTAAAGATAATTATAACCTACACCAAAAGAGATAAACATCAAACAAAAAAGATAAACCGATAATTCAAACAAATAAAAGATACGATAATAATTAAATAATTATTCAAATTCAAATCTTCAAGATAATCTTCAACGTGGGTCCAACTCTGGATCTGGTTCAGCTTCTGGGTAGAGTTGTCTACACAACTGCAGGAGTTGTTGGATAAAGGCTTCATTCAACCTAGCTCATTTCCATGTCATGTTCGTCAAGAAGAAAGACGGGACTTACCGCTCTATGATTGGGTCTCTACTATATCTCACTGCCAGCCGTTCGGATATCATGTTCGTTGTTTGCTATTGCGCCCGTTATCAAACAAATCCCAAGGAATCCCATAAAATTGTTGTAAAAAGAATCTTTCGCTACCTAAAAGGCTCTCCCAAGTTAGGGCTCTGGTATCCAAAATCCAATAGCTTTGATTTGGATCCATGGAAAGTGCATGATGATTGGATCATGTGAATGACATGCTATTTGATCTCAAAGGTGTTAGCGTCAACCGTAGGTCTTGTGATGCTAGACCCCAAAGCCTCAAGGGACGGTCTTGCATAGTCGGAAATAGTGCGATTTTCTACCATTTTTCTAGCATGGTTTTCTTGTATTTGGCGGTGAAAGAATCTTTCAGGCACTGCTAAAGGTTGATATAAACCAGTAGTGGAGATATGGATCATACACTACTTGCAACAAACGTAATAGAAAAACAGATGGAAAATAGTAGGGTTAAAAACTAATCCATTAACTCGAATTTTTCTTGAAATCACTGTGTCCCCGGCAACGGCGCTAAAAACTTGATGTCGTGTGTTTGATATAGTAAATATTATATAATAATATTTAGAGATTTTGGTTTCACAAGATAAGGTTTTAAATTTATAAAATGATAAATACTCAAACTTAAAACACACATAATAGTCAAGTGTATCTATCGCAGCGTAATATAGTTTAAGTAAGAACCAAGTATCGAACCAATGGACACGGTCGAGTTCCAATACTCAACTTTTGTTATCATTTAGCCGGTTTAATTAGTGAGTGGGTTTTGTGTGCTTGTGAGGCAGAAAAGTAAATGACGGTAAAGTAAATAACAGAAAAGTAAAAACGTGTGTGATGTGTGTAACAGGAATGTAAATAACAGAATAGTAAATAGCAGGAAAGTAAATATCTCGGAAATGATCAGGTCACGAAGGGTATTGCTTTAGGCTTCGAATCTGCTTGGTATATGATAATGTTAAGTTGACTAATCCAATGGTTTGACTAATACAGATGTGTGGCCCGGGTCACCGCTAGAGCCTCTTCCTCATGACATTTGGTTCACGAATTATAATTGTCACACCCCCAAAATCTACTAACGGAGTTCTACTGTTAGGAGCGTGACAAACCAGGATCTCAGTCATTAGTTACATCAAACGACACTATATGAGACTTAAAAAGTCATAACATAAATGTTCAGAGTTAAATGTGGAAGTGTAAACGTTAGAATGAAATTAAAAGTAATTACATGCAACAAGCGTCAATTAATGTAAATAAGTAAAACTGTCTTAAAGTGTTTGAAATGAATGATATGACAGTAGGACTCCATGCATGTCCTAAGTGTGCAACCTGTGCCAAAGCGACCTAAGAAACATGTAAGAAAAAGTGTCAACACGAGGTTGGTGAGTTCACAGGTTTGTATGTAAATAAACTGTTTGAGTGTTGCTAGATCCACATACGTAAGTCACACCTATTGCTAGCTAGGCAATGTACAAGTTACTCTAAGCGTTCACAACCGAAGCTGACTGTCTGTGTTTGGGTGCCTTCCGCCATTGCTAACATCAACAAATGGAAAGTGTTTTGGACAATCTACACCCGTTCGACCTCCAATCGTGCTAGCGCGACTAGCCCGGGTGGGGTTTGTCAAACCCAGTAGTACTACTCAAATTTCCTCGCTATACTCCATATACTAACGGTCCGAGTGCGTAAGGACTTTGCATGTTATGTTTGCACTTAGGTACACAAGTGGTAATGAAATACTACGTGATCCATGTCCGTGTGTATGTCTCTCCCTGGCTGGGAAACAAGTAACGGATGCCCGGTCGTATGTATGTTTCTCCCCAACGGGAAAACAAGGAAAATATGTTTGTGTATATGCATGTTTCTCCTCAACAGGAAAACATGTAAAATATGTTTGTGTATATGCATGTTTCTCCTTAACAGGAAAACATGTAAAATATGTTTGTGTATATGCATGTTCCTCCTCAACAGGAAAACATGTAAAATATGTTTATGTGTAGGCATGTTTCTCCCCCAATAATAAAACAAGTAAAAATAAAGGGGCCGTGAAACTCACCTGAGTCTGAGCAGAGCGTAGTAATTAGCACCACGCCAGGATGCAACACTAACCGCAAATGGATTACATGCGGATAATCTATGAATACCCTAGAATAAGATGTGACAATTAGGAACACGTAAGAGTTTGTGGCAACGACACGGAAAGATTAGAACGTCTTAACGCATTCTAAGGATTTGTGAGTAGACGAACGTGTCTACGGGAATATAGATTTCTCAATATAATAATTAAGATTAATGCGTTACGCCTCGAATGTCTCGAATACGAATAATATTAAATAAACAAATAGTTTCGTACGTTTGTGCTTATAATAATGGCTTAAGAAAATAATATAACTTAATATGTTATTTTTAAGTTTAGAGAATTTCACATTTAATAAATATCGTGGCAAAAATAATGAATATATTATTTTTATTCAAGTATATAAACATGGGTAAATAATATAAATAATTATATTGTTTATTAGTTTGAAAATGATACACGAGGTTTATAAACGAGGCGAAATAATATAAAAATATATATTATTTTATGATATGAGTCACGGATTGAAAACAATATAAACATATTATTTTATTCGAAGTTGGGGTTGAAAATAATATAAATATATTATTTTAAAAGTGGATAATTAATATAAAAATAGGTTATCAAAATCAAAACCGAGCCTACGGTTGTTTTTCGGGTATAAAACACTTTAATATATTAATATAATAATATTAGAACAGATTTTATATAAAAATATAGTCTCAATAGTGGCTAGAAAAATAAATGGTGCAAGTGGGGTTCGAACCCGGGTCTCACCTACACCAACACACAGACTTAACCACTCCAACCCGCTAGGGAATCGCAATAGAACCCAGATCAAATGGGTTTTAATCCTCAATAGTCGTGTGTTCTTCCCCCCATGTGATCCGATCCCGAATCTAACCTCAAATCCTTAGAATTCGATTACGGATGACCAAGGGATCAAAGTGGTTTGGTTCGTCAGTGGTAAGCGAACGTGTGGATGAGTTTAATTGCAAAATCATTAGGTTTAGGCTCGTTATATTACAGATTGAATTGCCGAAACCCTAGATATGAACACAGAATCGATTTGTTCAAATCTGATATTAAAACTTGTTGAAAACATAGGGCTTTTATAGATTAAGACCTTGCGAATCTATCTATGTGGTTTAATTTCAATGAGGTTGGTTCTAGGATTGAAACCCCCAAATTCGTTTATGAACAAGCCCTAGTTTATGGATCATGGATAATTCGATGGTATGATGTTAAATTAGCATAAGGCTTTCAAAGTGTAACTGATCTCGAATCTGATCATACCATTTGATTGAATTTATTTTGAGCCTAAGGTAGACTTCGACAAAATCCGAATCAGTATGAACCCTAGGATTGATTCATGTTTAATTCGGTGTTACAAGCCCCAAATAGCAGAGGGCTTTCAATCAACAAATGAAAACGAAGTTAAGGGTGCGAGAACTTACCAGATTCGGATCCGAATTAACCGAGATCAACCAGATGGGTTTTCAACTTCAATAGGTTAATCTCCGGCGATCTTGACTGCTTCTACGACGCGAATGATGTCAGGAAAATGATCAGTGGGACTCGTGTAGCGTTCGCAGATGATTAATTTCAGTATGAATTATTGAATTGATGCGAATTTGTGAGGATTAGGGACGACTTTGACGGTTACGGTTTGGAGTTCATAATGGAATTAATTCGTGATCATTACGGGTCAATAATGGTAGTAAATGATTCAATGACGATGGTCATAATCACTGCTATGCGTTACAACCTTCAATTTGAACGGATTTTGGATTGTTGTTGTGAATTTGGATCCAAAGTATTATGAATTTGACTTTGGAAAGTC
Organism: Smallanthus sonchifolius; assembly: GCA_023525975.1. NCBI lineage: Eukaryota > Viridiplantae > Streptophyta > Magnoliopsida > Asterales > Asteraceae > Smallanthus > Smallanthus sonchifolius. The sequence continues at coordinate 51,327,402 of CM042033.1, read as the reverse complement.
AACATAAATAAGATCCCTTGATTTTGACTTTATGAAGTCAACAGAATAGGTTTTGGATATTTACACAAATAGTCCCTATAATTTCAAGTGTAATTGGGTTTGAATAATGGCAGGATTAGTCCCTAGGGTTTGAGATAAGTTAAATAGGTTAGTATTTAACTGGGTATTTAACTGGATTTGCTAACGGGTTTAACCCTAAATAGCCGGATGTCACAATAATCTTTAATGATAAAATGGTAGGACTCCCAGCTAGGGACATCGTTACCCTCAACTCTTTGGTGTTATCTCTGAGTTGGTTTAGGACATCAAACTTAAGTGCTTCGTTATTATTATTAAAAGAGTGATTAGACATTGTTCAACGGGAGGCGGTGTAACAATGGGACCATGTATAAAGACGTACCGTTCCCAACATAAGTTCACCAATTCTTGGTCTCATAACAAGTTCTTATAAAGACGTACGACCTTATTTTTATTAACCAAGCCCTGGCTTATCAAGATCCACTTGTATAAAGGCGTACAAGCATCAAGAGAAGTTTGATTAAAAAGGTTTTACGGTCTTACGATTTAAAATCAAGAACACTCACAAGTATAAACACAAGCTTAGATAATAATAAAAAGCCCACCTAGAAGGTGGTTTTAAGAGCGAATAATTAAAGACATAAACATACCACTAGATTAATACGTTAAACATTAACATACACCAAACTTCATCTTCACCCTAGCAATACAGAGAGTTTAGCCACGAATGACCATACTAACTAGCGTAACGCTGAGTTTCGTAGGCTCCCATATTACGGACAAGGGGGAGCCTCTCTACTGTCTACTCTAAACTACGGAAACGGACTCTCTCTCTGGTAATGTGTATTGAGGTGTGTGGAATGAAGAACTCAAGCCTCCTATTTGTAGGCCTCAAAATGAGCAATGCACGGGCGTGCAAACACCTTGGGAATCAAACAAGGTACAGAGGACGGTGTACTAAGTCTTTGGGGAGCAAGTTAGGGGATGCACGGTTGTGCTTTGCCTTGCCCTTCCTGCTCCCTGTTTCATCTTTTAGTTGCTTGTTGACCAATTTTGACTTCTCGGGAGTCAAAACTCGGGAATGATGCTTCTAGAAGCTTGATTTCTTGGTGTTTTTGACAGGATTTATCTATGTTTATATTTTCAACATCGAATAACCTGCAATTACAAAATATAAACGTTTTAAGTATCAATTGCAATGCTATTGTTCAATTAGTACCAGAATATGGGGATTATATGCATGCAAAACACTTATAAATTATGGCACATCAAACTGCGTTGATGGAGGTTTTCTAAGCACACCCAACACATGCAGCATTGTTCTTACACAACCACCGCTCATCGGGCCTCCGTTCTTCTACAGCGCTTGGAAAAGACAAGTTGTAGGTTGAGAATCACGAAGTCGGGCCATTCACCAGCTTCGAGTACACACCTCCAAGAAAGAGGTTATGTTATATTTCTGAGTCCACCAATTCCAACTTTTAGACGACAGTAGAGCTTCAATTAAATCAGGAGGTTTTTTAGTTGTACGTGTGTGTTGTATTGGACCCAAGAAAATATTTATGTAACATACAATATTTTGAGGAGTGGGAAGATGAAAGCATTGAATGAGCAGAAAAGCTTTCTCCAAAAAATTCGCCATATGTGGCAAAGAATCCAAGAGCACCTCTGCTCTTTTTTGGCAATGGTATCTCACAAAAAAAAGGTATCCTACCTCGTTATATAGACATCCCACCTCTTCATATTATAATAAGAATAAATTAAAACATAATTAAAACACCAACAATATATTAAAACAAAATTAAAACATCAATAATAGATTAAAACATAAATAAAACATCAACAAAAGATTAGTTCGAGTCAGTGGAGTAATCGGAGTCATCTGAACCGGAGTAGCCATCGCATTCACGACGTTGTTGACGTTGAAATTGCCTTAAACTTTGTTTAAACAACCAATCCTCATCAAAATCAGGTGAAGAGTTTGTTGTTTCTTGAACTGGATTACCGGTGCGTGAACCGTAGGGTTTACCGGAACTGGAATCGGAGGGTTTGTTCGTTGCACAACCTAGGGAGGGTTTGGTCGTTGCACAACCCGGGGAGGGTTATGTTGTTGCACAATTGGACGAGGGTTATGTTGTTGACCAATTAGACGAGGGTTATGTTGTTGACCAATTGGGCGAGGGTTATATTCTTCTATATTTATGTTAATATAACCGTGAAGATAAATGTGCATTCTTCAATCTGCCATGAGCACCAAAGAATTATGGAAAGTGAGGTGACGTGAGTAGTGAAAATGGCAGCACAAGTTGTCTATTTATAGCCGTTATAAAATGTTGTTTCTTTGATTGTCCAAGACTTTAAAAAAAAGTGAGTAATGAAAAAGGCAGCACAAGTTAACTTATTTTCTTTGGACAAACTTATTTTCTCTAACTTTGTACCAACTTATTTATATTTAACAGATAAAAATAATATATTTCGTTTTCTCGTCCCCGTAATATCACGTGAGGTCTACTCAACGAACCAACCCATCCTCCAAACGAAGAATATACGAGGGAGATATCAGCGCGTAAAGTTGATTGTTTGAACTTCAAAAAATAATTTAACATAGGTTGACAAGAACACAGCAATTTCATTAAAAAAATTACAACAAAACAGACTTTAACATAAGTTGAGAAAAATAAAAAATATATGTAAAAATCTAACGAAACAGACTTTAACATTCGCTGACACCTTTTTAGAATTTTTCGCCATTATGTTTCGCCATCAGATATATTACAAAAAAAGGTTTGGAGTGAAAAATTGAGGTGGGGTATAGCGAAATATTATGGCAATATTTCGCCCTAAATGGTTATTTTGGGAAAGTTTTTTTAATTTTTAGTTAATGTAGTTTTTTTATTTTTAGTTAATCTAATTTTTAATTTTGGTTTATTTTTATTTTGTTTTGAAAATGTTCAAATGGTCATAGTGTACCATTTAAAAAACCATATATAATTTATCCTTTTAATAGATGGGGTGAATTTAAAAGTAGAAAGAAATTCGTCCTTTTATTTTTATTTTTATTGATACCTGCAAAGGAATTCGTATAGCAATACAATAACATCATGTTCAAATATGAGAGTTTAAAACTAATAATAAAGCAAATGCTAAAACACAGTACGAACAACTTATGATACAAATTGCATTTTAGACAATGAACAAATACTCCAGTCAAATGTTGCAAATCTTGACAGAAATAAGGATGTATCCAAGATGTAAGAAAACCCAAATTAGAGACCGCATGAAGAATGTTATAAAAACAAATGACTTTACAAAATGGATCAATTGTTAATAAAACAATAATTAAAAAAGATACTTGCTAATAAATTCGTACAGCATAATGACCATTTGAACTTAAAAGTGCTGCAAATAAATTCATACAGCAAACAACCTTCAAATAAATCCATACAATTGCTGCAAGAAGACTGTTGAACACCGTAGCTACTTTATGGAGATCTGCTGGTGGTACCAGCGGATGTAAAATGGAGGGGACGGAAAAGTAACGGTGTTAAAGGAGATTCGCTAGTGGTAGAGACGGATGTCAAGATCCACTGATACTAGAAGCGGATGTGAAGAAGATCCGTTGATACTAAAAACGTATCACCTAAAAACGAATTTTTTTTTACATGTAACCTATAACCCATATTTAATGGCCAAATATCCTCATTTAAGGACATCAAATGGTTTTAAGTTTACGAGGATTTTTTGGGAATCAAAATAGCAGAAATTAAATTGAAAAGTCAAAACTAGAATCTTTTAAAATCTAACTTTCTTGACTAAAAAAATGCATTAATGATATATAAAATGGCATTAATCATATATAAATCTAAAAAAAACTTTCTAAAAAAAAAAAAAAACTTTCTTGACTTTTTGTATGGACTAAAAAAATGCATTAATCATATATAAATCTATTTTTTTATACATTTTAATATTTATTTTAATAATAATGTCATACGTTTCTTAAATCCGGTCCAACCGATCGGTAAAACGTCCGGTCCAATTCTAAAAACATTTTACAAAAGACATCCAATTCTTTCTGTCCAGCAGAGTCGCCAGAAATTTCCTCCATTACCAGATCTGCCACTAGATCTTGGTGTTCATCCTCGGATTCCTTGATTGTGTCGGTTTGCTATTGTAGCCGAGCCTCCCCCCAAAATTAATTGTAGCCTAACTTTGCTACGTCATTTCTTTCTTGATAAGTATCAACTTTGTAAACTAAAATGAATGCGTTTTAAGATGTTCGGCTTATTCTTCGTAGTTTGATTGCGACAAAACAAGAAATCTAATGTTGAATCGACGATACTGAAGGTTAGGTTACCCGAATTATGCTCACCCCTAACCTTTACAAAATATAAAATCCATATGGCAAAAACCGTTGGTATCAAAATATGGAAGTATGTTATTGGTATAAACTCCCATGCCCAGAACAAAGTAACATTATGCTCTTAAATTCACCATTTTGAACATTTAAAACCCTATACATCCTGACTCAAAATATTAATAAATTCCAAAATTAAAGCTACATAATTACTATGTACAATGTTATATAGTTACATGGAAGAGCAATGATCTTTTTCTCTCTTTATACATATATATACACGTGTATGTATATATATCTATCTATCTGGGTTGTCGGCGGCTGGAGACATAAAGAGGGTTTGCTGTTGTTTGGGACTGCAGTTTAGTGAGGCGGATCCTGTCAAGGCGTGCTCTTCTTGCAGCTTCTTGAATGTGGTGATCCCGATCCTTGAGCATCTGATCCACGTTTGAGGCGCCAAGTGGACCCGAGAAATGAATCTTCTTGTTTCCCTTGTATCCATCACCATTCTAAATATAAATCAAATCAGAAATCAATAAAATAAGCCGTTTTGCTAACTCTATCATATGTTGCGAGGAAGAAAGAAACTAGTTACCATAATTGGCTGTTTGCCGGTTGATGTGGATCTTCCACTTTCCATGCTGAAGGAAAGATCATCCTTCCTCATCCTCCAAGAATCTTGGGATAGCCGCTTTCTTACCATTTGATATGTTGATTCTAATTCATGTTTGTTGCTACCATTTTCAGCCATGAATGATCCGGAATAGAATTCCCGAACTTCATTTGAGTAACGTGACAGTCTCGGTGGTTGTTCTTCACTGTTGTTCTTGTTACGGTTGAAATACTCACTTCTACTCTTTGAATTTGCTCTATCATGTCTTCTCTGTATTAATTATATTCTTCAAAGTGTTAATGATAATCATAACATAATCAGGATGTGTTAAAATGGACGGGTCGGGTTGGTGGATTGGATATCAGGGAATTTTTTGGCTCTGAACTTTTTTTAATGGTGCAATTTCATATATGCCCCTAAAAACTTGTAATAATATTATATTTACCCAACCAAAAAAATAAATATAAGATATACCTATTCGGAACAGTTGAAATTCCATACTTACCCATTTCATTAAATACAATTTATAATATGACTATTATACCCTTGTTCTCCTCACACTTCAAGCTCTCATAACCTAAATCCTCACATAAGATAAGGGAGGTATTTAGGTCAAAATAAAAAAAAAATTGTTATATTACCCACTGGGTATTGATCTGTCTAAAAAGTTTACCTTTTTTTTTAACTCAAACTCGCTCTAACATGTTACCCAACCCATCCTAGCACTCATTTTGTGACCTATTATTTGGAGGCGTGATTTGTCAAACAACACATTTTGACAATTAAATTAATCTCAAAACTGAATATTTGTCTGGTTCGAGTATGATCAAGCAAAATAAGCTTTGGTCAATATATTGTTTATTTAGCTATTGACCTATTTTGTCTTATGGTTTGACTTTTCATTCATTCATACAATTTTCGGCCAGAATAAGCGACTTTATCAATTCTCCTTGTTAAGAAATGTCATTAGTCCATTCAATTAAGTTAAACATTGATTTAAAATTATCAACTTTTTTTTTCTTTTTTCTAAAAGTAAAGAATCTTACAAACGAAGTTTTGATTTTGTTAACATAAAAACACAACTCTATGCACAATTACTTATATTGAAGTTCAGTTTGAGTCAAAGCATGATTTTTTTGTCTATTTTTAACTTAATTGAATTAGAAACCAATATATTAATTGGATTGAGTTCTTAACGGTTCACCTTGTTTCTTATTCCATTTGGCCATTATCAATAATATATAACCCGAATAGACCCATTTTTTTTATATACATGAGTTCAAATAACAACTTGAGCAACTTATGCAAATTTCAACACCTGTGCCTGTGCTATCAAAATAATCAAACATGAAAGTTGGGGGGTGGGTGTGGTACCTGCATTGATGCAACTAACTCAGCATTAGCTTGAGGAGCTGGAACTGCCAAAGATTCTCTTGGTCCTCGGCTTTCCTTGTCAATCTTTTGGTCCTTACCTCCTTCCGCTCTTTGTCTATAATAACAACTTTAGTTAGCAGCACATTGCATGCTTTGACTTTGAAAGTCAAACAAACTACTTTCATTTTCAAATTTCAATAGTCAAATGAACAGATCAACAACAATAATAACAATACATATAGGTTAGGTAACAAACAAAGAAATAAATATGATCTCCATCTACATCGAGTAGTTAAGATACCGAATTATTGTGTGGATAATCTAATCTAATATAATTTAAATAAGGTAAGCATCAGGGATATTTAATTTAAACGTTTGGTTTTAGCAAAAAGGGTGAACCCCATTCACCTCCTTGGACTGGATGGAACTGAAAACATGTTTTTTTAGAAATGTCATTTAAAGAAACAAGAAAGCATTATAAACAATATATGCATACCTTCTAGCTTCTTCCTCCCTTAATTTTGCATCGATCTCCTTGCTTGGAGGATAATTTGGTAAACTTGAAGGATCACAAGCATGTGGTTTAGTTGTGAAGAACTGAAAGAAGATTAAAATATCTACAAGTCATTTTATTTCATAGTGCTTATCTTTCTCATAAAAATGTCAAGCTTAAGCAGTTGAACTATAAATCAGCCAGCACAACAATGCAGCAACATAGTTTTAATTTGAAGACAACCAGTCATATTTAGTATTAAATCATATAGTTTCATGGGACAAAGAAGTATCATATAAAATTTTATGGTTCAAATCTATTCAACGGTCATTAAACAGCTTATAACTTAATTTTTTTTTTTTTAAAAAAAAAAAAACCCTCTAATATTCCATGGACCCCTCTGATACGGTGCAAGAGTAACTAAAGATTAGAAAAATAAATAGACCAACAAAGTGTAAAGTAAACACTAAATGAGTTTATCTGGGTTATACTTATCTTTAATTTGTCATATTAAAGATTGTGGTGAAGTCAAAATGCATAAAACAGTCTAAATCGTTATATTCAAAATAATAAAATTATTATTTTAGCAATAATGTTTTTGTAATCATATTTTGCAAATTAACGTTTAATGTTATTCCTTAAAAATATAAGGAAGAAAAGTTGTTTCAGGCCTGTTTCGACTTGAACCCATTAACCAGCTATTTCAAAAATGGATTAAGCATTGAAGAAAGATGGTTACCTCACTCTTAAGAGCCGACAATGCGGTTCCTCTTTGTGAAGGATCTATTGCAAGTAAGGTTTCCATAAGACAGATAGCAACAGAAGGAACATCTTTAAAAGCTTCTTCAATGCGTCGTCTATACGACTGTGTAGGTTTAAACACCGTGGAGTGCTGTAACTTTGACTTTCTCCAATAATCTTCAGATGGTGAACCACAAAGCTTGAATATTTTATGCAATTGCTCAACCTACAATATAGAAATCATAGGTCAAATGACAAGTTTAAAAAGCTTCTAATCGCTTTATTGAATATAATAATAATAATACCTCGGTTCGACCTGGCATGATAGGTTTTCCAGCATATAGCTCTCCAAGAATGCATCCCGTGCTCCACAAATCTACAGCCACTCCATAATGAGTTGCTCCAAGTAAAAGTTCGGGTGGTCGATACCAAAGTGTCACAACACGACTTGTAAGTGCATTATTACTATCAAAAAAACTTGCCAAACCAAAGTCTGCAATTTTCAAAATGCCATTATTATCAATCAAAAGATTTGACCCTTTTATGTCACGGTGCAGGACACCACGGCTATGACAATGATCAAGTCCACTTAACAGCTGCTTCATGTAGCATTTAACCTGGCAAATAACATAATTTCTGTAAGATTTTTCAATAACATTGGTTAAACTAAACAAACATAGTAAGAAAGTACCTGTGGTTCTGTGAACTTGACACCGGGTAGTGATGCAAGTCCAGTAAGATCATGTTCCATGTACTCAAAAACCAGATACAAACTACGCGAACCACATGAAGTCACTAATCCTTGAAGCTTTATTATGTTTGGATGATCAAGCCTTCGCAAAATAACGATTTCTCTGGCCATAAACTTGACACTCTCTGTATCCATATTATCAAAACGCACCCTTTTTAAAGCAACAATTTTGTTATTAGTCAGATCTCGAGCCTTGTACACACTGCTATATGTTCCTTGTCCAATCTACAGGAAATTAAATAAATGGAATAAAAAAAACAATTATCATCCAAAAATTCAGATTTGGCAAAAATATACCTTTTCTAATTTCTCAAATGTATCCGGTCGTCTAGGTAACCATCCATTAATGGCTTCAGCGGCTACAGCAGCAAGCCAAGAAGGCCAACCTGCAACAATCTGTTGTGCTTCTATAGGAATTGCCCCAATAAACACTTGTCTCTTCTCATAATCATCATCCCTAACACGTCGTGAAGAATTCAATCTCTTGTCAATGGATCCGGTTCTTGCCTCGCCTCTAAAACTTTCTACTCTTTTTGACCGCGAAACCCGGCCATCGCCCACGGCAGAAGGCTTACCACACATTCCACCCATCGCAGATCTAACTTTCTGATCAAGCAAAACAACCTAATAGCTAACCTATAATAAAACCGATCAAAAAAGTAAATGATTTCAATTCCGTCTAAGTTCAACCGTAATCATCGGCGACTAATTGAAATTCAATCCTAAATACTAGGGTTTTGATCAAAGAACGCGCTTTTATCCTTAAGAAGATATTATTTATATATACAGACTTGGGCTCGCCGGCATGACCGAGTCAAAGAGTTGATCCTATCATTCTCTATTTCTCTCTCTAGAATGTTGAACCACAGTCAGGGCTCTCTCTCTCTACTCCAAGAATACTGTTTTGCCCCCGTCTGCTATTGTGTTTATTTGTTTTAAACCCCTTGTTAGTAATTGCAATGCTTTATGGCGTGATTTATGTTATGTAACGTTTTGAAGCGTTTGGGTTATAAGACTTTTATATTGGTATTAATCTAGTGAGAAAAATTCATATTGAAAAGGTGATAAATATAACAACGTTCAAACAGCAAATTTGAAATTTTATAAAAGATTATATTTTAAATATCGTAAAAGGAAAAAAAAAACCCTTAAACAGCTTCGACGGCTTGTACGATCGTGATTCGATGACTTGTAACGATAAAAAAATAATAACAATAAAAACAAGAGTTAATAAAAATAAAAATTTGTTGAGTAACAATGGTTTGAATTGAGAACCGTCAAATCCTAATTTTGATAAAGATAAAAATACTTAACATACGATAGTATTAACAAAAAACTTTAAAATACAAAGGCTTAAGAATAGTGTACTTTTCCTTTTTTCTAATTTTGCCACATAACTTTCTTTCTTCAGCAAAATTGCATTCTCCTTCACTTCGTTTTCCACAAAAGCATCAAACTCTAAAAATTGATGTCGGTTAACGATTGTTCATCGTCTTCTTCTTCTTCAACAGTTCGAATTCTCTATCAAACGAGTAACATTTATATCTCTATAATCTGTAGTTTGCTTCAGATTAATTAGGGTTTGCAGTTTAGTGCTAATTGTTCATCGTCTTCTTCTTCAACAGTACAACTCTCTATCAAACAGGTAACATCTATATGTCTATAATCTGTAGTTTGCTTCAGAGTAATTAGGGTTTGCAGTTTTGTGGGTCTACAAGTGATTAGGGTTTGGTTTTCTTCGTTATTTAATTAGGGTTTACGGTTTTGTGGGTGTAGGAGTAATTAGGGTTTCATGAAGTGATCTTATTTTGCTATTTTGTTTCAAGGATTCACTCAAATCACACACTTTTTTTACTTTACTTGCAGGTTGATTCATTTATGAAGTTTGATGATACCTCATAGGTTTGTTTAAGTCCTAATTTTTTCCTTTTAGCAACTTTCATCAATCCAATATTTGTCTTACACATACCCGACAGATTTCACAGGTTGTATTGCCCTTTTCATCAAACCGTCTCTGTATGCAATCTCTGTGAGAAAACCGATGAACAAACAAATCAAAATTACAACATCAGATTATTGTATTGCCCTGGTTAACTGATCTTCCAGACTTATGATGAATGTAATGTTCATTGTTGTGGCCTTTTTATTTTTCTATTTTGATTTGGAGGTGTTGATAAAGGGTTGGGTAAATTTATGTGAAAATTAACATAAAACAGTTGAGCTATGTGCATGATTCAGTAATTCTTTGGAAATTGTTTATCATGAGCTTAAAACAATTGGAGTGATGTTTAATGTATGACTTCAATTTTGTATGACAGATTTTGTATTCTTAGTAAGCATTATTATGGGTTAATCTGTAGTTGAACAATAAGCTAAAGCTTATTTAATTGATCTGCACAATTTCAAAACATTTATAGGGTATCATGTGGTCACAGATGTAGGTAATCTTTGTGGGAGATACAATTTGAAGCAAAGTTGTGAAGACATTCTGCTCATTGCTACACCTCTTAAAGGTAAGAAGTCTAGGGATTTGAGATTCATAATTTGTTATATATATATGATTAAAAGGTAACCCCTTGTGAACATTTGTGATTGGTTGAATTTTTTTCCTTTTTTTAAAATACGGTTTTTTTTTGTCAAATGCAATTCCGTTCGCTTTTAAAAACAGAATCATGCGATCATTGGGTTGGTCGATGTGCTGACCTCTCCTTCCCATAGTCATGGGTTCGAATCCTGGGAGGGCCCCCTGTTCCTTTTTTTTAACTGTTTGCGTTTAACTAGAATCACATTTGGTTTAGTTTATTTTTTCTTTTTTATTTTTAATATTTTTCGAGCACGCGTTTTGATATTTTATGCCTTAAGTTTCTTGCACAAGTGTGCAGATATTTGGTATCGTGACGGAGTTCCCGTCACAAAGCGAGGGTTGAAAACCCTCTCGGTTTTATGCCCTAAGTTTCTCCAACACGCGTTTAGGTGTTTGGTATAATGGAGGACTTCCCACCAGCCCTATAACTAAACATAATAGAACAGACTACCTTGGTCGGGTAACGGGTCAAAACAGTTTCATGTCAAGCTGCTTGACCTAACACTATACTGTTGATAAAATTCAGAAAAAGAAAAACCAAACACGTACCCGAAATTACTATTTTGACCAGTTACTCAACCTGTCCCTGTATCCTTTTTGAGAGACTCAAATCATGCAGGATAAGTGATAAAATCCAGTCCCAAGACTCCATTTGTATCACCTCTTGGAATTTGGAAAATAATCAATCTAAATCGTGCTGAATAGTTGCAGCTACACAACTTCTCAGATTTAATTAACAAGGTGGAAAGAACTGAAGGGAATGATAAATTGTTTTGGCATGGTGATGGGTATGGTATATTCTCTGTTCTTAAACAGAACTTTGGCCGAGCTGGTTCTTTTTTTTAAGCAATTGGCCCTTAACGGACTATTAATGCTTAGCCTTGATTTTGTTACGTTATTGTTAATGATCATGGCTCTAGATTTACACAGGGTGATATATTGAAGGTGTACCCGAAGGGGACACGTCTTGATTCATCTAATTAAAATCCTTATAATGGTTGGAAACATGGAGCACAAATGGTTACATCCAACATGAAGGTAGGTATTTGTGTATGTTTTCCTACCTTATATATAAAATTCAGGAAAGAAACACGAATAGTTTTCCACTATTTGATCTCATGCTTGCAGGCATATGAAACGAATCTATGGTTGATGCAAGCAAGATATAGTCAGAGCCAAATCTACCAAATGATAAGAGTGCCTATGAGGTTCAGTCATAAACAATTTTGCCTCAGTTTGCTTTTTGTGTGCAAATAGACACCGATATGCTTTTGTATGCTATAAAAATGGATAAATGTACTTGGACAACTGCACTTAATGCTTGCTAATGTATGCTCTAAGTGGGTTATGAATGAATGTATCGTTTTAACAAATTCGTTTTTACATTTATCCCGCCGCAACGCTCGGGCACAAATTCTAGTTTGTTTAATAGTAGTGATCGTATGTCACATACAAGTTCCCGATAACACTCAAGTAAATAATCAAGTTGAATATCAAACAAGAAATTAAGTATAAACATACTACAATCACGCTAAGTTATCAAGAATACAAGATGAAGTCATAAATTATGCCAAGACAATACAAAACTGACACGTTGTAACATCCTGATTTTTTATAAAATAACGGGGTTAGTGTAATTGTAAACTTTTGTAGAGAATTAACAGAGATTTAACGAGGATTTAACGGGGTTGTTTTAAAATCGTGAATAAAGCCAAACGAGGGGGACCGGATGTGCCAGATTTGAAAGACGGACCCATAGCGCAAAGGGGGAAACCCCCCATTTTCACCTTACGACAGCCGAGAGAAAGAAGAGGGGGAGAGTCGAGCCATTCATCGCGATCCGAGTTTGGTTTAAGGTACTATTCGCAATCCTTGATTCTCCGTTACGCGTGTTGATCGACGAAGCATTGTTTTAACACGTGGGTGATTCTAGGGTTTTGCAAAAGTTGAGTTTTTGAGGAAGACGAGTTGTCGGGGATTCGATTAACACGATTCATCCGATTTTGAAGGTATAACCACGAAACCAAATTCGTTTATGTTGTTCATTTATTGTTTGGAACACCCATGCACGCGTATGGGGTTCGGCCAAGACCCTAGAGGTGGTCGGCAAAGTGGTTGGGTGGCCGACGACTGGACGAGGAGAACCCGAAACCGCGTAGGGTGGCTGGGCAGGCGTCGGGTGGCTACGGCAGCAGCAAGGAGGGCCGGGTGACGCCCGTTCGGGCTAAGCGAAGGGCTGGCCGAAGGCTGTAGGTGGTGTGACTGGGCGGCTAGCAGCTGTCGGAGGTAGGCAGGGGTCGGCGAGAGCCGTGACAGAACCATAGGTAACCGGAATACGTCCGACATGAGTTTTAAATGAACGTGAAGTTGCGTAGTCATGCATAGCGACGAGCGTGAGTCCGGATTTGGTCATGCATGGGACGAGCTAACCGAGTGAGTCGGTTTTGGGTCTCGAGTCGTATATTGACTCGTAATTTACGTGTTGTAGGTGCGAAGGCGAAATACGAGAGTGGAGTGCTAGCGAGTTCTAGGAAGCATACCGTTTCGCACAAAGGTGAGTTTTTATCGCCCAACCCTTTTAAATGTTTTACTATTTTGGGCATGAAATGCATATGACGTGACGTTTTGAATAAACGCAAAGCATACGTGTTTTGATATGTTAGAATAACTGTTTCAAATAAATTATATGCTTGTGTGTGCTACTGTTTCTGTGTTACGTGTGTGTGCTAGCGTAACGGGTATATTGTTGTGATGCGTGCTGTGACGTAAGTCATGAGTGGATTTGGTTTGATGTGGTCAAACGGGAAAATTGTGTCTAACAACGGTTAGGCGGGAACTTGGTTTTTCAGGTATCTGTTGATACAACAAACGGGAAATAATATCGATTAACTTGTATTTAATGAATTGTTTTCAAAAGAGTTTTTAAAGAGAAATGAGGTGAATCTTTTTGAAATGCGAAACATGTGGATAACGGTTTATGAAAGAATAACGATTTTTGGGATGAACTATCCTTAATAACTCAACTCAATCAGCGTAGCTGACTTTTTTAGCATGTATTTCATGTAAAGAAAAGGAGTGGACTGACGGCTCTTGGATTGGCAAGTGGTTACCCGAGTCGTGATGGATTGTTGGCATTCCCGAATTATTAAACGTATTGTTTGGATTTTAGTATTTGACTAGTTGTTTGTTTTAAGGCAATGGGACGCCGGATATGCGTTGACTTTTATTTCCGCTGCATTTATGAGACTATTTGATGTCTAAAACTATTGTGCTTGACGAATATGCCAACAAGTAGGGTTCCCGGGTTTGGAGCCTTACAAGTTGGTATCAGAGCTGTAGTTTAAGAGATCTGGGCATCCCCGATGCCTAGACTTAGACTAAGAATGGGACCATGAGTGGGAATGCCATCACGGGTAACCAAAAGCCAGGAGCGCCAGGTATGAGAGTGTGTGTGTGTGGTAGTAGGTTAAGACAGGGGCGTAATGCCAAAGATGCAGTACAGGAAAGTTTAAAACCTGAAAGGCAAGGCGAGAGGGTAATGGCGACTGGCCACCGTCATTAATTAATTGCACTGCTTGTAATGTTTTAAATTGCACCTGAATTGTTCTGTTTAGCATTATTTCAGCAACGTATATGGCACCTAAGAAGCGGGTTGCTAATGATGCTAATGTTAGGAGGGGTCGTAAGAGTGTTCATAATGAGGACGCTAATCGGGATGAAGTGTCGGTTCATACTGAGCCGTCGGTGCACACTGAACCATCGGTGCATTCTGAGCACACTGAAAGGTTTGAGTTTGAACCAGCAGTTCCTGATGCAGTTAAGAAGGAGGTAGTGGATATGATTCATGAATTCTTGCTCGATATTATGGAGAGTGTTTTTGAAGAACTGAAAAAGGAGGTACTAAAAGACATCTGAACGAAGAAGTCATCGGGGGATGACAGGGGAGATGGGTTTGAAAAGAGAGCTTGCAACGATGGTCACTTCAAGAAATGTGATCCGCCTCGATTTGATGGTCGTAAGGATGCAGTGGCTACTTACCACTGGCTCACCGAAATAGAATCTACTATTCCCACTAGCGAGTGTAGGGTGAATAAGGCTGTGAAGTTCGCTTCACATTCGTTTTCTGCTAAGGCCCTGCATTAGTGGAACTCTGTGAATGAAAGAAAGACTGTTCAGGTGTTATAAGCTATGACTTGGGAAGAGTTGAAGGAGATGGTAAGGAAGAAGTTCTATGCTCCATGCGAGCTCGAGAAGGTGGAGCAGGAGTTTCTGACTTTCAAGGCGAGCAAGTTAACGCACCTAGAATACACTTCTAAGTTTATTGAAATGGCACGTCTGGTGACACATTTTGCAGGAAATGATGAGAGATGGATGAAGTTGTACATAGCTGGCCTGCCATATCGGGTTAGGCATCTGGTGAAAGCTCATAAACGACCGAGATGTGATGAGGCAGTCGAGCTAAGCGGGACGTTGTATAACGACGTTATGGGGATTGAAGTGCGAGAGACTAAACCTGAGGAAAGGAAGTGGATTGGACCGAGCAAGAGGTTTAGGAAGGACTAAAAGGTTCCATTCGATAAAAGGATGAAGACGGGGGGCTTGAATACCTGCAAGTGTGGGAAGGCGCACTCGGTTAAGTGCAGGACCGATATGTTGTTATGTTATTGTTGTGGCAAGCCGGATCATTTTTCTAGGGATTGCCCTCTCGACCCTAAGTGCTACAAGTGTGGAGAACATGGCCACATCTCTAGGGATTGTAAGGTGGGTCAGAATGCGGGATCGAGTAAGGGGATAACTTCGGTAAAGAAAGAAGATGAAAAGCCCAAAGCCAAGGCAAGAGCTTTTACTATGACTGCTGCAGAAGCCAAGACGGACCCGGATGTTGTTTCAGATACCTTTCTCATTAATGATGTACTTGCTTCTGTATTATTTGATTCGGGGGCTAGTAAGAGTTTCGTGGCCCCATCTTTTTGTCGTAACTTGTATAGGACTGCTAGGAAAATCGAGGAAAAAAGAAAATAGATTCGATACAAAAAAAAGAAATGATAAAAATAGGAATAACTTTCTAATTTGATTATCAAATCCTGGAAAAAAACAGAGAGAGCAGTGAAGGGGCCTTTCCTCGCTTCTATCCTTTTTTATAGATCAGTTCAGTCTGTAAACAAGCGGGTGGTTCTTTTTTTGAAGTAGCAACGGGAGAATTCATCCTGGAAGTGGGAGAACTGCTAAAACTAGAAAATTATTTGATTCTTGCCTTACAAAGAATTATGGAATCATGAATAGTCATTGGTTCAGTCGGTACAGAGACATAGTCATTTATATTTTTTCTTATCTACATAGACAATAAAGATTGAAGAACACTCCCCCCCCCCCCCCCCGTTTTACCGCGGCTGCGGAAAATGAAGTAAACAAAAAAGACTATTTATCTCAGAGAGGTCTGCGAAAAATTCTGGGAAAACGTCAACGGTTGCTGGCTTATTTGTCAAAAAAAAAATAGAGAGCGTTATAAAGAATTAATAGGGCAGTTGGATATTCGAGAGAGAAAAAGTCAAAACCGCGGTGGGCTTACCCACTAGTTTGACCGAAGCTTTAGATGACTGTTACATAGATCTAGAGGATCATCGATTCCCTGCTAGACTTTTCATTATTACTCTGGGAGGTTTTGTTGTGGTTTTAGGAATGGATTGGTTAGCTGCGTTTAATGCGGATACCGTCTGTCGAAAGAAGATGATACGCTTGACGTCTTTGGAGGGAACTGTGGTGACAATGTACGGTGACAAGGTGAGTTCTCTACCAAGAGTCATTTCGATGATGAAGGTAGAGAAGTGTATGTCACCCATACTAAGATGAAGAGTAAAGAACTGCCGGATGTACCGGTGCTGCGAGATTTCCCAGATGTTTTTCCAGATGACTTAACTGGAGTGCCACCGGAACGAGAGATTGAATTCCAGATCGACTTATTACCGGGGGCTCAGCCGGTTGCTGAAGTGCCATATCGTTTAGCCCTAACTGAAATGAAGGAACTTGTAGGTCCCAACGGGTCTACGGATCGATCTCAGGCGTATAACACACTACGCGAACTCGTAGTGCGGAATCCTAACGAATACGCGCGTACGTAATGATAAGAACACAAGATAGAACACAAAGATACACAAGATTATCAAACTTTCTCTGATATTGCTCTATCAATAGTGCATACACAAAAAAAATATACTTGTAAAACCAACTGATTACAAATGAAAACAAACTACGCACTATATATAGGCAATAAATCTGCCAAAGGCAAACTTAACAAATTCGCCACATCTGGCTTAGGCGAACTTGTTAAGTCCGCCTGTTACAAAACTTAACAAGCAAAGAACAATTACAAACTTAAAGAATACAAAATACCTAATCTATTACAAAAAAACTAATTGTCACACATCATATTCCAACAAACTCCCCCTTGACAATAGCTTGGTCTTTAATCTTCAAGTGTTCTTCTGAATCTCTAATTGTTTGCTCTCGACATATACTCCTTGATTGAGACACACATGCAAAACCCTCTTATACTGCATCGCATGTTCTCTCCACTCACTGGTATACATAATCTCTTTACATCTAAGCTTCAGCTGATCTTTCTTAGAAAAATTGATTAGATTCATGGCATCATAGAAACGAAACAGGATTTGCCCATCTTTATCTTCTATCATAGATTCACCAGTATCCACATCTACATACCACCACTTTATATTGCCAATAAAGTCTTGAGGCACTTTCTTCAATGGAATATTTTTTCCCAGCTTTTACCGGTTTATACCAATCTGAGGCTTCAAATGTTCGTACTTTCCAGCATTTCCTTCAGTACTATTCAATCTGGCAATTGCATCAGTTATACCATTCCTCGATCTGTTGATTAATGGCTAAGTTGATAAACCATTAATTTCACATTTCAGTAATGAGTTAAAATACTTCAGTCTCGGCTTTAGGTACTGAACGCCATCAGTCCTTTTTATAGCAAATAGCTTAAACTCTTCTTCAAAAAACCAACTCACGATTCTACCATTACAATGAGCTTGGTTCACATATCTTTCCTTTTGAACGGGTGAAGGTGGAGTCACTAGTAACACCTTCTTCCAGCTTCTCACAACTTCTAACCATTTTTCCTTGGTCATTCCCGTATCCTTACACAACACAGGCTCTTCATTTTGATTATCATCAGCAGTACTCGAGGTACCAGGTTTAGTGACTTCAAGATCTTTATCCAGAGATTTTGTAACGCCTTCAAAACTATCTTCGGGAATCACATTATCTTGTATAAATTCCAATGTAACATTCAGTCCACCACAACCTTCATATGTAATATCAGTAATGTCTTTCTCTATCTCAACCTCCACTATCTCTCCTTCCTCAACATCAGATACAACATCTTCATCATCAAGCAAATCATCCAGATCAGATAAGCATTCAAGTTTGTCAGCATCATCCAAATCAGAATCTTCATAAAAAGAATCATCTAACATGTCTGTAGCTTCCACAACCTTATCTTTATCCCCTGACTGCATATTCTCAACAGACACAGACTCCCCCTGATTCAGAGACTCCGGATTAACATCAGCTTCTTGACGTTCACCCTGATCACCTGCATCAGTTATAAGTCCCTGTGGCGTCTCCAAACACATAGAAACTCCACAATCACAACGCATTAATCGATGATTCCTCGTATGAAACGAAAGCACGAAGCGATTCAATCACAAACACGAACACAGAATATAGATGTACTACAGAAACTGATACTTTACTCAACAACGAACTCGTCATACGAATACAATACCGAATAAGGGTACATCTCAACGTTTAAGCTCCAATTCCAACCTCTAGGTGAGCTCTACCTAGAGGTGGTGACTCACTTCTCACATAGACTCACTCCCTCTCTGTGGATGCTAACTCTAGCATGTTTACCCACAAATGAACCAACATGGTCTATTTATAGGCAAATGAGTCATGCGGACGAACTTGTCAAGTTCGCCCATAACTGTGACATCCGACAATTTCAGGTTAACTCTGTTAACACAAACACCGTTATCTCGAGCATTGTTTATTGACGGGTGGTCCGTAGGACGACCTTTAAGTGCTATAAATGGTATTTTAATCCTACATTTAAGTAGATTACTTGTTAGAATTAGATGACTATGGTGGTTTAATGTTTCAGGTACAAAAGAGTTTAATTGGATGCATTTAACGCAAGGATTGAAGCAAGCGAAAAGAGATTCAATCATCATTGAAACAAACAAAGAAAAGGAGAGAATGAACTGAGCTCCACCGTAGCTTACGGTGGTCACCGTAAGCTACGGTGGCATCTGGGGAATTTTCTTAGCATCGTAAAGCAGTTTTGGACCACCGTAGCTTGTTGCTCACCACCGTAAGCTACGGTGGTCACCGTAGCTTACGGTGGTCATTGGCGTGAAAAGTGTAACTGCCCTATTAAAACAGTTTTTGAAGAGGCTTTTGAGATCTTATCATTGGGGGCGATCCAGAACTGGAAGGAGGGCGAATTTAGGGTGTCAAAACATTTTTTTTGGGTTTTTCTACTATTACTTTTCCATATTCGATTCGTATGAACAACGGAATTGAAGTGATGATCAACCGAACGATGTGTGGCTAAGTTTTCATATGTTTTCCTCCGGATTGTAAGGTTTATCTTTTGAATGTTTGTTGATGTTTATGTTATTTGTAGGACAATAATCTAATCATTTTGGTTGTGTTATTGTGGTGTTTATGTGTTTGATTGTAATCGTTGATATTGTTTAACATCGTTTTCTAAACCATCAGTTCTTGGTGCCGCTGGCAATCGAGATTTATTGGGAGGAATTCGGGGTTGGATATATTTAATTGATCATCGGGTGACAATCTTGCGTTCTTGTAATCCAAGCACTTGGTCCCCTTTTATCACAATCAAACATATTTTCATGAACTATATCTATGTAGTTCTTCCTAATTAAACATCAGTATTATCATTCATTGAAACCTGAAACCGGGGGAAGGCATATTCTCTCATTTCTGAATTACAATTTTTTTGATTTGCGATTAATTTAGATAATTCTAGTTTTCAAAACCAACAATCAAAATTCTGGAAATTACATTTCTGCAATCTAGTTTAATTTTAGTTTACTATAAAAGCTACTTAGATAACACATTTTCCACAAACTCCTCGTGTTCGATACCCACTTACCGCTAGCTATTTAGTTGTAATTGGTTTATTTTTGAGTGAGACTTCGACCTCACGTCAAATTGGCGCCGTTGCCGGGGAGTAGTGCGCAACGTGTGTTAACTTTCGTAGTTTTTTGTTTGTTATTTTCGGGTTTACGTTGGTTGTGTTAGTGTGCAGGTACTTACAGGTGTATGCATACTAGAGGCTCCAAAAAGTCATCACCATTAGCATTTGATCAGGAAATTGAACGGACACTTTCACGGAACCGAGTTTTACTTAGGGAGAACAAAGTCATTGGGTCTCCTACTACACCGAAAAACATCATGGATCCACCAATTCTCACGACGGGTCAAACACTACCAACCACCACACCTCCTATTCCACCAAGTCCTATAACAAGTGAGAGCAAACCCACAAATACCACTGTTCCTACAAGCATACTTCCACCAAATCCATTGAGCTACCAAATTGCATCAACCGTTCCACCATTTAGCCATTTCTTCCCGACTCAAGGTCAATCGTCTTCCCAACAGAGTCAACCATTCCCATTTCAACAAGACCCACCTATAACCTTTACCACCCCGGTTCAACAACAACCACCACCATCGAGGTTCCAATATCAACAATCTCCCGCGATGTCGTTTATGAGAGTGCAAGATGATGGGTTTGATGATGGTTATGAAGATGATTATGAGGGGTATGATGAAGGTGAATATACCCTTGGGGGTAATGGAAATCAAACAGGATTTCAAGGAGGGGGTGGATTTGTGCGAAGACCGCAAGATATACCGCAAGCTCCACAAGGTCAACCTCGACAAGTTCAACAGTATGAGCCACAAGTGCCTCAACAACAATTTCAGCCTAAACCACAATTTCAACAACAAATTCCTAGACAAGTTCAACCTCGAAGACAAATGCCTAGGCAAGCCGGTTTGCCACCACAAGTACCGTTGGGCATGCCAAGAAGATATAATCGGGAGGCCGTGAGGGGTATTGAAGCACATTTTAGGCCGGTTATTACCAACAATCCTTCACCGGTAGTTATTCCTCAAAACAATCAAGGGAGGACGTTCGAAGTTAGAACTAATTCCCTCCAAAGTTTACCGAAATATAAGGGATTAGCCACGGAGGAACCTTATTTTCATTTGGAGGCATACGATTTGATATGCAATACTATCGGTGGGCAAGGATTTTCATCGGATGAAGTAAAGTTGGTATTGTTTCAATTCTCGTTAGAAGATAAAGCGAAGAGATGGTTTTACACTTTACCATCGGCTTCGATTTATACATGGGCGGAGATGCAACAAAGATTTTTAGAAGAATTTTTCACGGCCCAAAAGACCAACGATGCGAGAAGAAGCTTACGAAGCTTCCAACAACAATCGGGTGAGATGTTTCACGAAGCTTTCGAACGGTTTAATTTGATGATAAAAAATTGCCCTCATCATGGGATCGAATTGTGGGAATTGTTGAACGCGTTTCATGAAGGGTTGAATTCCGAAGATGCTCGTGACTTAATGTCTATCACGAATGGTACATTCGGTACTAATCACGAGCAAGACGATTGGGCGTTTTTGGAACAAATGGCGGTCACATCAAAGAGGAAGGCTCAATCATCTAGGAGAGCGAGACCGGCCATTACTAGAACCCAAGTGCATGCGGTGGAGGATGGTAATGTGCAAACTACTAATCAAGTTTATGATGTTTGCACTAACTGTAATGAATTGGGTCATAGGGCGGATGTTTGTTTGGTGGGTGTTGTTGAAGGGCAATATGAAGTGAATGCTATTCAAGGCCAAGGGGGTGGTGGTAGAAATTACAACATGAACTCGAATACATATCACCCCGGGTTACGAAACCATCCGAATTTGCGTTATGGAAACCCGGCTAATCAAGCCAATCCGAATTTCCAAGGAAGTCAAGGAAATTATGTTCCTCGCCAACAATTCAACAATCAAGGCTTCCAAAGGCAATTTCAACAACCGGGTGGTGACCAAAGTGGCTATTCGGGTCAAGTTACTTCAAGTGGGAATGAAGTGATGGATATGCTCCGGATGATGCAACAAGATATGCAAAGGAGGAATCAAATGGATGAGGCTCGGTTGCAAAAAGATGAAATTCGCGACAAAGCCATTCAATCTTTGACTACCCAAATGAGTCAACTTGCAAGTGAGGTGGCCCTTTTAAAAAAGAACAAAGGTCAACTACCAAGTGACACAGTGACAAATCCCAAGAACATCAAAAGCGTGAACATTAATGTGGTAAGTACCGTTCCCAATAGTGAATTTAATGAAACATTTCTAACCTCTTCGTGTCAAGTGAATGCATGTATAGGAAAGGAAGCTGCCTGTTTCTGAAGTTGCCTGTTTCTGACTCTATGAAATAATCTCCTAAAATTGAAGAGGGATTTAACTATGGTTTGAAAGAAATTATTTATTTCGATGAATCTGGCCGACCCAAGACCACAATGGCTTGGGTTTCCATTATTGGCTAAATTTTTCTGTCTGTGTGCAGGGATGTCCAAGGAGGACTGTAGGCCACCATTGGTATGTCGACAGTGGATGCTCCCGGCACATGACAGGCAATTTTAACTTATTGGAGAATGTTAAAGAAATCCAAGGAGGTTATGTGGCCTTTGCAGGGAAGAAAGGCGGTAATATTTCAGGCTAAGGAACAATTTCTAATCGACGTTTGAGCTTTGAAAAAGTGAATTACGTGGAACAGCTTAAGCATAATCTGTTGAGTGTATGTAACGAACCAGTTTTCATCATATGATTATTATATGATGATTCATACTTTAAGGTGTAAAATAAATCAATTGGAAGTTAAGGGTTTGTTCTAAATGTGCATCTTTAGACTTTTTGGATTAAAAGGGGGCTAAAATTGAAATATAAGGTGGTAGTGTATAATTGTTTTATTAAAAACAAACATTTGATATTTGGGAGAAGGAAAATGGTGACACACACTAGGGGTGTGTGTGTGTGTGTTGCCATCATGAAAATCAAGAGGGAGATAGGGGATGAGCCAATATCATCAAAATCTGGAAGCTTCATGGAAATCAGTTGCAAATGAAGTGTTCTTCCTTAAGCAAGCATCTAGTAAGTAACCCTTTCATCTTTGAATCTTCTCCAAAGGTGTTCTTGGTGGGTTTTAGTAGAAATCAAAATTGAGTTGAAATTGGTGATAGATAACTTGTTATCTAGCTTAACTTAAGGTGTTGGGAGGTGTATAACATCTTTGAATCATCTAATTTGTTGATTCATAAATTAGGGTTCTTGAGTTGTAAATTGGGGGTTTTGATTTGGGGATGTCATATTGATAAATTGAAGGTTGGAAAGTGTCTATGGTAATAATAGACACAACATTTGGTGAAATCCTCAAAATTTGAATGATTGAATGGTGATTTAAAGTTATGCCCATAAGGTGTTTGATTAAATGCCTAAACCAAAATGTTTAGTAGAAAACTTGAGTGAATTACAAGGTCTACTTGTATAATATAAAGAATTGTAAGTCAAGTTTAAATTAGTGGGCATAAGCTTATCATGAATATTGATGGTGAATTGATGGATTTGGGAGTTTGACTTTATTGGGTCAAATAGGTCATTTGGGTTGAAAGGTGGTTATTGGGTGTTGAGGGTTTGGTTAAGGTAGTAATAACCATACTAAGTTGGAATCTTGATTTATAGATCATAAAAGTGTGTTAGGTGTCAATTGGTGATCTTTTGGATTACTAATTGTAAATGGGTCATATAGGTAATCAAGTGGTAAGGAAGCTAGCTTGGAGGATCAAGCGGGTCATCTTTAGCAAAGGTAAGTGCTTTGTACTTACTTAGTAATGATAGGAGTAGGTCATACAATTTGCTTGCTATTTGTTTATGTAGTAATTTTTGTATGGCTATGTTGTATGCAAGGGTTGGGAGGGTGAAATGTTGTTTGAAGTCATTGAACTTCACATTTGAAATAAGGGGATTGGGGTCTTTGAACCCCACATGTCGTTAAATAACATATGGGTTATAAAGATTGATTGGTCGTGTGTGTACACTTGTTGGTATGTTAAGGAGTCGGTGTTGAAGTCTAAGAACCTCACATGATGGTAATTGAGGTCATAAACTTCACTAGTTGTTTTGGTGTTTGAGGTCTTTGAACCTCACATGGGAGTAAATATGATCCTAAAAAAAGGAGTTTGAGGTCTAAGAACCTCACACGGAGTTAATTGAGGTCATGAACTTCACGAGGTTGTTTGGGTTGTTTGAGGTCATTAGAATCTCACAAAGGAGTATGGTCAGGTTGGTGGGCGATTAACTAACCAATGTATGCAAGGTGCTTTTTGTGTTAATTGAATTTTTTGGATGATTAATTGGCATTCGGGTTTGGGTTAAACATTTATAGGTGATATATACGTGTTGTTGAAAAAGCCCAACTTTTTTTGAGTATATCTCAGGCTAGAAAAAGATCTACGGAAGCCATAATATATGAAATTTGGGAGCATCGAGTTGAAAATTCCAAAAAATGGGGTCTGCACTGGGTTGGGCGTAATTTACGGGCATATGGGACTGTTTACGGTCCTATTTACACCCAAAATGCTGAAATGTCGTTTTTGGTCGTTTATTGTTGTAAGGGCCTGGGGGCTCACTTGGGGGTTGTATATCATTACTAATGGTTGTTTTGTGGTGTTTCTTTGTAGGTAAAGTTTCGATTTGATGTCTCGGGTCATGCTTCTTGATGAATTGGATTCTCAATTATTTTTGTTAATGGTTGGAGTTATAACTCTTGGTTGGGAGTCTTAAAACTTGTTGGTGTCATCTCTTAGACGTTTAAACTTGTTGTCATTTTGGAGATGTTGTTTGGATGTGTTAAAACAAAAACTTGTCATTGTAGTTTCGTTGTTTTTTTAAAATGTGTTGTTTATCAAGAGTGTTTTATGAGACCTATTTTGAAAGTTAAATTTTGGTTGAAAATATGGGTGTTACAGTGTATCGCAAGTCTGTGACAAAGATTGTTCTTTTGACTTTAACAAGTCTGAGTGTTTGGTTCTAGGGTTTGAGATTCCTAAAGACTGGATAGTTATGAGAGCTCCAAGAAAGAATGACACGTACATGCTTGATATGAGCAAAATGACAACAACTTCGTCTGTCCTAACGTGTTTACTTTCTAAAGCTTCAGAATCTGAATCAACTTAATGGCACCGGAAGATGGCTCACATTAATTTTTGGAAAATGAATTATTTGGTAAAGAACTTGTCACTGGTGTGCCAGCTATGAGATTTTCTGTGAACGAAGACTGTCTTACATGTAAAAATGGAAAGCAGCACCGGACCTCGCATAAATCAAAGTTGATTAATTCTATTGTGACACCTCTTGAGTTGTTGCATATGGATTTGTTCGGACCAATCAACGTTAAGAGTGAAGGTGGAAAATCATATTGTTTAGTAGTGACTGATGACTTCTCAAGGTTTTCTTAGGTAAAGTTTCTTGCTTCAAAGGACGACACTGCTGGGATTCTAAAGCTCTTAATCATGGGACTTGAGAATTTTTTCAAACAGAAGGTAAGGAGAATTCGAAGTGATAATGGAACGGAGTTCAAAAATGGTGATATGGGATTATTTTGTCTTCAAAAGGGCATTCACCATGAATTCAGTGCTCCATACGTTCCTCAGCAAAACGGTGTAGCTAAACAGAAAAATCGCACTTTGATTGAGGCGGCTCGTACTATGTTATCCGACTCAAAATTGCCAGTTACTTTTTGGGTAGAGGAGGTGAACACTGCGTGTCATGTGCTTAATCGTGTCTTGACTGTGAAGAAACACAATACAATCTGCTATGAACTGCTTAATAATCGAAAGTCAAATTTGGAATATTTGTTGCCTTTTGGGAATCCTTGCACCTTATTGAAGACTCGGGATGTTCAAACGAAGTTCACTGCGAAGGCAATTGAAGGAATTTTCTTAGGTTATGTTGCCAATTCCCATAACAAGCGATTGTTTAATAAGAAAAGCTAGAAAAATTTAGGAGTGGTTTCACATTGATTGTGATAATCGCACGGTTCCTCAGGATGCCAAAGGACCATCTTGGGCATTTGATTATGATGTATTTTTTAGATCTTTCAGTGTTTCTCCTTAAGTGTCTCCTGTTAAAGCAGATCTTATGTTTCAGTCATGCTATAACAATGATGATTCTATTGTTGAACCGCGATATGTTATTCCTATTGTGGTTCGTCCTCCAGCTGATCTGAATGTTGCTTCGTCCTCGGGTGTACATCATGACAGTGACAATGATGATGAAGAAATTATATTTCAGGAGTCTTCTAGTGATATCCAGAATATAGTTGATGATTTTCAACACCAGCACAAAGTGAGTGGGAGATACCTTCTATTCTTGATGCAGTGATACAGGAAACAGTGATTCCTCAAACTCGTGTGCATAAGAACCATCCTACAGAGAATATTATTGGTGATTTGAATGAAGGTGTTCAGACTCGTCACAGAACAATTGCTGAAAAATCGTGCTTAAATGCACATATTGTTGATACAAGGATTATGGATACTTGCTTGAGTGCGTGTTTCATTTCTCAAACTAAACAGAAGAATGTGGCTGAAGCTCTTGATGATGACTGTTGGATAGAGGCTATGCAAGAAAAGCTAGCTCAGTTCGACAAATTGTGTGTTTGGGATTTAGTTGATTTACCTAAGGGTTCAAGGTCTATTGGAACTAAATAGGTTTTTAAATGCAAGTGTGATGATCGAGGCGTTGTGGTGCGCAACAAAGCAAGGTTAGTTGTCCAAGGCTTTAATCAACAAGAAGGAGTGGATTATACGGAAGTTTATGCACCAGTGGCTAGGATCGAGGCTATACGTTTATTTCTTGCTTGATGTGAAGAGTGCTTTTCTTTATGGAAAAGTGAAGGAAGAAGTTTACGTGTGTCAGCCGCCTGGTTTTGAAGACCCGAAGTTTCCAAATAAAGTATTTAAGCTTGACAAAGCTTTGTATGGTCTTCATCAGGCACCTCGGGCCTGGTATGAAACATTATCTGCGCATTTGTTGGAGAATGGATTTGAACGGGGATAGATTGACTCCACACTTTTTATATGAAAAGCAGGGGGAGATATTCTATTGGTTCAAGTTTATGTTAACGATATAATATTTGGGTCGACAAATGTTGAGTTATGCAAAGACTTTGAACGGGTTATGAAGCTGAAATTTTAATGAGCAGTATGGGTGAATTGTCTTTCTTTCTGGGATTTCAGGTGGACCAGATGGAGGATGGGTTTTACATTCATCAAACTAAGTATGTGTCTGACATTTTGAAGAAGTTTGAAATGACAGATTCTTCAGCTTTCAGTACTCCAATTCTAGTGAACCATGTAACGAACCAACTTTTGGGTTTATTATATTATATGTTAAACATATTATAAGGGTGTAAACAAATACAAATGAAAGTTGAAGGTGTGTTGCAAAAGTGGGTTTTTATCAAGTTTGGGAGCAAGGAGGTAAATTTCAAACTGCAAGGCCTGTTTGGTAAATTTTTAAAATTCAGATTTTTCATGGGGTGGGGGTCACGAAAATCACACATTTTGTGTGTTTGTGGGTTCTTGAGCAAGAAAAGGAAAAGGAGGAAGAACACGATTGAAAATCAGGTGGTTTCATACTTGAATTGAAGGTTTTGGTGTGCTAATCTCCTTCACACTATCAAGTAAGCAACATTTCTTCTCTTGAATTCACCATTGATGGAGTTCTATGTGGGTTTTGGGTGAACCAAGCATTGGGGCTACATTTGGTTAAATGTTGAGAGATAACTTGTTATCTAGCTTGGTTAATGGTAATGGAAGGTAGATAACATCATCTAAACATCTAATTTGGTGATTTAAGAACTAGGGTTCTTGAGAGAAATTGGGGGTTTTTTAATATGATGATTTTTAAATGATAATTTGGTGGTTGATAAGTGTCTATGGTGTTAAAAGACACATTATCATGTAAGAAACCCATTCTAATTTGATGATTTGAAAAATTAGGGTTCTTGAGGTGAAAATTGGGGGGTTTTTGAATGGGATGGTTTAAATGGTGAATTGGAGTGTGGTAAGTGTTTATTGTGTTAATAAACACATTACTTAGTAGAAACCTCAATCAAATGGTGAAAATTATTCTAAGTACAAAATTATTCAAGGGGGAGTTTGTAGGGGGAGTTTGTAGGGGGAGTTTGTAGAACCAAAGACTGATTGCTACTAAATTATTCTAAGTACAAATGCTGCTGATAGGCTTATCAGCAGCATTCAACACATGTTGCTGCTGATAGGCTTATCAGCAGCATTCAACACATGTTGCTGCTGATAGGCTTATCAGTAGGATTCAACACATGTTGCTGCTGATAGGCTTATCAGCAGTATTCAACACATGTTGCTGCTGATAGGCTTATCAGCAGGATTCAACACATGTTGCTGCTGATAGGCTTATCAGCAGCATTCAACACTTGTTGCTGCTGATTATCAGCAGCATCATTCTCATCCTTGCTGCTGATAGCTGTGTTCCTTGAAGACAAATCGTTGCAGCTGACTATCCATGCCAAGCGTCACTGACAACTTTCTGCAAAAGCGACTGACACACTCAAAGCAGAAGGAACCTCAGTGGTGCAACCAATGACGGACGACAATGCTCTTCTCCAGACATGCAAGCAATAATGCATAAAGAAGACGCTTCAATAAAGTTAACTAGATATAGACAAAACGTGTAATAGTTAGCTAGATACAACATATCAACGGTCTGTGTTAGATCTGATCCTTAGAATCAAGGGGCTGTCTTGATTCTAAGTGAGTATAAATAATGTGTAAACACTTCATTGTAAGTGTGCTTCTTCACTGAGTTTTCATTTGTACTCGTTTATTTACAAAGCTTAATACAACAGTGTTCTTATTAGTATTCTTTCTGTCTATTCGATTACATTTGTGTAGTTGTTATTGTTTCCGCCAATTTCAACTAAGAACAGAACCATCTTGTACTTTCACGATCCTACAAGTGGTATCAGAGCTTCGGCTCAAATTAAACAAACTAACACTTGTTTAATCA
Source organism: Smallanthus sonchifolius (assembly GCA_023525975.1). Taxonomy (NCBI): domain Eukaryota; kingdom Viridiplantae; phylum Streptophyta; class Magnoliopsida; order Asterales; family Asteraceae; genus Smallanthus; species Smallanthus sonchifolius. The sequence continues at coordinate 51,298,228 of CM042033.1, read as the reverse complement.
CTTCTGGTTCTATTCTAAACTCTCTCTCTTTGATCAAATCACCCGAAATCACGAAACAAAAATGGCACAAAGCAATGGGTTTGAAGACATTGGCAGCATCAACCGACCACCAAGATTGGTGTCTGGAGAAGACTACGACATGTGGAAAAATAGCATGGAAAGCTTTTTCTGCTATCAGGAGTACGGAATGTGGAAGTCCATCAGGGATGGACCCTACATTCCCATGGTGGCATCTGCTGACTCTGAAGGACCATCAGTTCCAAAGGATCCCTCCAAGTACTCGGATGAGGATATAAATAGGATGGAGGTGGACTTCAAGGCACTAGGAGCTATCCAAATGTGCCTTCCAAATGAAGTTTTTCATAACTTCAGAAGTTACAAAACCGCCAAAGAGCTCTGGGAGGCTCTTGAGAAGATTTTTGCTGGCTCAGAAGAAGTCAAAGAAAACAGAAGGGACATCCTGAAGCAGCAGTACGAAAACTTCGTCTGGAAGGAAGGTGAGTCCCTAACTGTTTTATATAACAGATTTACTTATCTTGTAGGTGAGCTGCAGTGCTCAAAGGTGAAACTGGAGAATGAGGATATTCTCAAAAAGTTCATCAGGTCTTTACCCAGCTGCTGGACACTCTACACGGTGTCCATTAGAAGAACTGAGAATCTGAAGACTCTCCAAATGACTGAGCTCTTCGGTATGCTGAAGACTTATGAGCTAGAGATGATTCAGGCAAAAGAACGAAGCTCAAGCTACCAAACAGCTTCAACATCCACCACCACCTCTTCTGCTTTTCACTCCGAGCACTCAGGTCCTAGTACTAGCAACTACTATCCTCCCATAGTCACACATCCTCAAACTCCTACCTCTAAAACAAACACATCACCATTTCTTCTTGAAGCTCCTTCCCAAGCCTCAACCTCCGCTGCTTTTGTTTCTGAAAACTCAAGCAACATGTACTTTATCAAGGAGGATCTTGAGTGCTTCCATCCAGATGATCTAGAAGAAATGGATATACAGCACTCCTATGCCATGCTCTCTATAAGAGCAAAAAGGTTCTACTCTAGAACCAGAAGACCCATTCCAAGCAACAGCTCCAACACCAGAGTTGGCTTAGATAAAAGTAAATTGAGATGTTACAACTGTAACCAACTGGGTCATTTTGCTAGAGAATGCAAGGCTCCTAGGGCAAACACTACTGAGGATCGAACAAGACAAAGCCAACCTAGCCAATCTAGACAATAGCAACAAGCTACTCCTCCAGCTCAAACTGCAGCTTGTGCATCTGTTGGAACTTCTGGCTTTGACTGGAGCTTTCAGTATGAAGATCTGTCTACCAACAACCAAGCCCTTATGGCAGATACAACTGAAATACCGCCTCAGGTATATGAACATCTATGTTCCTAAGCCTGTATTGATAAGGTTTTAGGCTACAGAAAGCACAACAAAAACCTTATAGATCAAAATGAAGAGTTTCATCAGATGAAATCTGAGTTCAAAAAGGTTGAAAATACTTATAAAGAAAAGATTAACTGCCTTAAGAAAGAGATTTCATCGCTAAAACATGAACAAACTAATCTTGAAACTCAGATTGATGATCTACTGGTCAAACTAAAAGCTACCAGAGCTGAACTGGTAGAACAAAAAGTTCATGTTGAAAAATATGAATTTTTTTCCAAAAAGTTACAAAGACTTTTAGATATTCAAGTCCATGAGAAGGTAAAAACTGGACTTGGGTATAACAATGATCAGTACAATGTTGTTCCTCCTCCCGCTGACTATATTGCCATATACGAACCAAGCTTCAATGTTGAAAATCTTGACACTGCAAACCGAAACCTTGATCCTTCAACGGATGAACCTCTCATCGAAGACTGCACTACCTCATCGGAATCTGAGTCAACTCACTCAGACCATGATGAAACCAGTGCAGTCCCATCTAAAGCTGTTCTGAATAGAGTTGCAGTTCCTGCTGTTCTTCTAGCTGTTATAGCCCCTGTGCCATTCAAATAGATCAAGATCAGCTATCCTCCAGATGGAAGAAAGCTAGAAAAGGGTCAGACATCAGAACCCACAAACCCCAAGCCTCAGTTCATGCCAATCACAAAGAGAAAGGTATTTGATGTATGTCGTAAGCCTGAAGAAAAAGTTCCATATGTTCAAAGGACCCTAGAAGAAGCCACTTTTGAACATAACAAAGCTCATCCATGGAACTTCAAGGATCTGTTCCAAAGAAAGGACTATGTTTACCTTTCAAAAGACAAACTGGTAAAATCATGCTTTGTGTGTGGCAGATATAACCACACTGCCAGCACCTGCTTTCATTACCTGGAATATCAAAGACATTCAAAGCAGCATGCCTTTGAAAAGACTAACAAAAATAAGAAGGTAAGAAGCTACGAAGACAAAGCAAAAAAGTTCAAAAAGTCTTTATCTCCCTCAAGAGTGAAGCTGCCTAAATCTCAAAAACTTGCATCATTTTTGGTGAATCAGATCACCTTGCTCCAAACTGTAAGTTTAACCCTTTCAACCAGATCCTTCATCAACTCCTCAAAGACAAAGGGTAAAGAAGGATCAACATACATCGGTTGTTAGTCCAATTCAGCCCAAGAAAACTAAGCAGAAGCTTTCAGCAGCAACCAAGTCTACTGTTGATAAACTAAAATCCTCCGCAGCAAAATCTGCTGCTGATAAGGCAAAGACATCAGCAGCAAGAGTGCTTGCTGCTGAAAAGACAAAGAGAGCTGGAAGACCACCAACTCAACAATGGAAGGTAAAGAAACCACCAAGCATCATCATCGGTTCAGTTGAGTGCGTCTATCCTTTGGTGTAAATATGTCTGTCTTATGTTTTAAATAAAAGTTATAACTCAGCAGCATCCTTTTGGCTGCTGACAGGTCTAATTTTCAGCAGCAAAGAATTTGCCCCTGACTGCTTTAACTTATCAGAAGGAACAAGTTTCCTGCAGATAGCTTTAAGGCTGTCAGGAGCAGCATCCTTGCTGCAGATCATTGCATCTATCAGCAGCAATTAAGTCTGCTGCTGACAAACTTAATCTTCCGCAGCAACCAAAGTTGCAGCGGACAGGCTTATTCATCCACAGCAACCAAGTTTGCTGCTGATGGATAAATTTAAGTCCAAATTAACTTTTACCCGCTGTAAAAGAAATTAACGTCAGTCTTTACCATGACTGCCTCGGTGCATTACAACTGTAACAATAAAAAGTAAATAAGGTTGTACTGTACAAGTCATTTTGCTTTTTCTCTCCTATGCCGTTATAAGAACAAATCAAATTTTCTTTACCACCTCTTCACATTCAATTCAACCCTAAGTCCCCACCAAATTCAAAGCTCTCCATATTCTCCATATTCTCAAGTCTTCACCATACTCAAACCATCCCTCCAAAATCAAACGGCTATGGCAGATATCAACAACCCAGATGACAAGTTTTCCCCATACCATAACCTAACAGCATACCTCACCAAAGGAAAGTAATCCGAAGGATTTGACAATATGATCAATTTCTTATGTCGATTAAAGATCTACTTTCCCCTCACCACCAACCCTACCATATATATCCCTCATATGGAGGATTTCTGGAGTACCGCCGTCTACTCTACCGAACAGGAGATTCCCCAAATCAAAGCCAAAGTAGACGGAAAGGATATCACCATCTTGGAAGCCACACTCAGAAAACATCTTAAGCTTCAAGATGAAGGAGCAGCGATCTCATACTCGAAGGACGAATATATGAGGACCTTTGTCTCCATTGGATACACTGGAAATCAGACCGAGTATACGATCGAGAAGGCGCTGATGGGCCCTCCATGGAAGTATCTCTGCCACACTCTTCTCTAATGCATATCTCAGAAGAGGAGTGGATGGCATCAGGTGAGCTCTGCACTTGCCTCCGCCTTCCATGGTATGGTTACTAACCAAGGCTTCAACTTTGCACACCTCATCTTTGAGGGTTTGAGATATAACCTTCAAGAGGGTGCAAAGCATCAATTTTTTATGTACCCAAGATTCTTGCAGGAAGTTTTCAATCAAGAACTAAAAGAACTTTCAAAACCTGCAAGAATCTACATCATGTTGGGTCATAAAAATAACATTTTTCAAAGCATGAGGACTATTTCCAAAAAGTTCTCGGGGGTCAATGTTCCATTGTTATCTACAATGCTGAACATGCAAAGAACCCCGGGTGATAGTTCAGCAATCCCAGCTGATACTGATCCCACACCCTCCACCTCACATCCTGAACAACAATCTGCTTCTACCATTCGAACCCCTGTGCATACTACTAAGGATGCACAGGCACAAAAATTACTTACACCTCTTTTGGATGTTATCGTTCAACTGAAACACAGGGCCCCGGTTGCAACAACTTATACTAGAAAAAGGGGTAAGAGAACTCCTTCTTCTCTTGCCTCCAAGGCCCAAACCCAACCTAACAGCCCTCACTCAGAATCCCAACATTCTGGTGAGAATATCATAAGGGAAAGCCACATTATTAGGGAGGCTTCTTCGGATGTCTCGCTATTAGGATCAGGATCACTTCCCGGATCTATAGAACAGCCCCCTGAGCCCTTTCTTTCTCTTCTGAACTTAAGTGCTGAGGAACCTGATCAAGATGATGTACCTTCTCCAACTACCACTATCTCGGAGGTACTGATTGATCTTGCTTCCAACACACCCAACCCAAGTTCTTCTACCCTGAAGGTCCACTCTAGGAGTTATGAAAGAGTGGATGTGGAAGAGGCTGTCACTACTGTTGGTCCATCAAATGACCAGGAGGACAGTGACAACATTGCTAAGACCTCAACCACGGCAACTCACAGTGAGGATGCTTCCTTGGAAACTCCCTTCACTGAGAGGAATCCCAGGCGCCAAGAAACCTTGGGTGATGGGGATGAAGAGGCTAGGCCTAAGGCCCCATCTGGATCTAAGGATTCCACAACTGTGGATGAGGATAGACTGAAACTTCATAACCTGGAATTAACGGCCAGGGTGGCTATGATAGAGGTTGAAGTGTCCAAACTAAGACACCAAGTCTCTATGCATGAAGCCCATCAATGCCCAACTGTACCTTCTCCCTCTCTTGTATCAGTGGGCACCCAAACTGATGCTTATTTGTCCACTGATGCAACCAAAAAGAGGGAGATAGTCCCAATGGAGGAAAACACAGACAGTCTTGACGACTGGATTCAAGAGCAGGCTATTTTTCAAAGTACAATTTTCAAGCCAGCTTTTGTACAGGTCCATGACTTGCCAGCTTCAGATAACGAAAAAGAAGAAACAACTGAAGACTGGAAGTTAGTCGTCAGGGCTGTTGATGTGGTGCTGAATGAAGCTGAAGACAAAGAACAAAAATATATAGCTTTCAGCATCCTCCTTGATGCAGCAGCCATCATAAGTCAATCCATTACCCCCCAACTCTTTCAAACTTCACAAAAGCTAGAATTTAACTCCATTCTAGCTTGGGGGTATGATGGATCAGCTGAGAGATTTTGGATTGGATGGGAATTTAGTGGAGTAGAAGAGCTAAACTGGAACTCTCTCAATGCCCTCGAAGTCCTACAACTGTATTTAACTAACTGCATCAACACTTCATCAGATCTCTCAGCAGAATTGCCATTGGCAGGTTCTATGACTTGATGGAGGATAATCTACCCAACTTCGAAAGACTCATACAAACAGCAAAACGGGTAGCTTATCCTAAATCTTCGGCAGCAGCAGAAAGAAGACTGACTCCTAGAAGACTTGAAATTATAAGGAGCGGTCTTCTCACTAAAGAAGAAGTTTGCTACTTAAGAAGATTTCTGTACTCCTTCATTGTCAAAGACTTAGATGTGCTGGGATGGATAAGCACTAAGTCTTCTGACCACACCTTCTTACTGAGCAACGGCTCCTCTCTCACCATCAACACCAGGAACATCCTGTCACTTCCTACAGACTTTCTCTACAAGATCTTTCAACTCAGGGCAAGTATCTGCAATATCAACTCCATTGAAAGCCAGGCAATGATAGCTACTGTCAGAGCCCATCTTGAACAAGAAGGGAGAATTACTGAGGAAGTATATGTGTCAAACTCTGACACTGATACTGACTCAACTTCCCCTCGAGTAGACATCTTTGCTGCAGCATATGAGTCAAGATCAACTATCAAAGAAATGCTGAAAGAATTCACAGGTCCTGAGTGCAAATCGGATGAAGCCATTGACCTTCCCTTGTTCACCTCTCAATGTGCCAATGAAGCTGAGGCTGAGATCCCAATAGCAGCACCATCATCTGCTATTGTGGTCAGTGAAGCCGAAGCAGAGGCATCCAATATAAACAAGGGAAAGGGAATTATGACAGATGAAGATGAAGAGAGATTGCTAAAAGAGAAAAGAGATAGGGAAGAGAAGAGAAGAGAAGAAGAAGAGAAGAAGAGGAGATGGCTGACATTAAAAAGGCTCAAGAAAGAAAAACAGCCATTCTCCTCAGAGAACAAACCATCCAGTTGTATGCTAGACAGCTAGATGAACTGAAAAGAAAGATTCCTGCAGTTGACCAGATAGAAGAAGATGCAGCTCTTGCTCTTCAACTGCAGGAACAATTTAACAGAGAAGAGGAAGAATTGAAGAAGAAGAAGAAAGAAGAAGCTAAGTTCAGAATAACCGATTCTGAACTAGCCAAAGAAATGAGGGAGGAGTGGGTAAAGGCTCTAGTTTCTCAAGGTGAGGATGCAGACTACCTTGAGAAACTATCAAATAAAGAAGTCTACAGAGCCTTCATGGGTCAGCAAGGTCAATTGGCAAAGAAGAAACAGGCTGAAGAAGAAGAAAAAGCCAAACAAAAGTCCAAGAAGACCATTGCCTTTAATAAACGGACCCATGAAGAAATGAAGGTCATGATTGGCTTCCTTAAGGCTAGAGGAGAGAGTGGACAGAGGCTAGTCCCCATAAACTTCATGAACATGCAAGCCCTCTACTTCAAAGTCAAGAAGGATGAGGAAGAAAGATTGGGGAAGAAGGGATCCAAGAAAAGGGTACCTATTCAGGAAGAAGAAGAAGAAACAAAAGCAAAGAAACCCAAGCCATCTCCCTCACCTACCTCTTCCTCAGTCCAACAACCTTCCACTCTCCTCCCCAAACCTTCCACTCCTCCACCCAAAAAGTCCAAACCATTCCACCCAGCTCCCACTCATCAACAGCCTCCCTTAAAGAAATCCAAACCCACACCTAAACCAGAAGACTCAAAAGACATAGTTGATTGGGTCTATAATCCACATGATCAAAGGTTTGAGATCTTCAGGGGGAGAACTGAAAAAAGAAGATCTATCTACAGATCTGTTGTTGAAGTTCTGCAATTGCCAGATTCAGATCTTGACAGAATTTTGGAGCTGGGTGAAGCTCATGAGCCTGCAAATGAGGGTGGGAAACTTCTTGTGCTAGCCATAAAATACTACTTCAACCCTAGCAAAGATGTGATCATTGACATTAAACCACTCAAGTCCCACTCTCCATTTGTAAGTTGGTCCTATAATGCTGATTTGGATGAGTTCACTTTAACTGATGTAAGGAAGCAGAAGATGATATGTTCAAGCAAAACAATCTACAAAATGCCACATAAAGACATCAAGACTCTGTCTGCACTTCCACTGAACAATCCCAGCAAGGATCTAAGAGGCTATGAGGTTGAAAGGATAGTCAGCCACATGCAAAAGCTTCAGCAGCAAAGTGATTAGAAGAATTTTGGTTGCATCAGTCTTGGGGGAGTTTGTAGAACCAAATACTGATTGCTACTAAATTATTCTAAGTACAATGTTGCTGATAGGCTTATCAGCAGCATCGAACACATGTTGCTGCTGATAGGCTGATAGGAATCCAGGTAATGACGTGGACAACCGATTGCATTTGATCAACGTGATTTGACGGTCTATTGTTATGCTTACATTCTGAATTGTTGCTTATAATAATCACATAAATGTTCTATCTTGTGTAGGATTATATGGCTAAGATGAAGCATATGAGGTCGGTCAGACGTGGAGCTCTTAGGAGGGGGAGTGGAGAACGACAAGCCAAGACGACGGTTGCTGCAGATGTATCTGCCAGTGAGATGGAAGTAGTGTTGGCGCTTCCCGTGTCGAGTGTGTCTAGAGCTTCAGTCGACATCATGTCGAGTGGTACTATGGTTGGAAGGATTGGATGGAAGAGGAGGGTAGTGTCAACTGTACGTGATTTCCCTCCGGGTTGTGGACCTGCGTGGTCGAGAGATCGACCCATGGCGACAGTCAGAGAGCTCTATTCTAGGAGGAGCCGGTGGATGACCCGGGAAGTGACAGGGTGGAACCAGAAGAGACGTATGTGGAGGACGCGTCAGAGGCATCCTGGTATGATCTAGTAGTGGTTTCGAGGACATCAGTTGGATACTCGTTATATTTGATGGATAGTTGTTGTGACGGTTGTCACGAGAGATTTTGAGTGATTTTGACGGTGTGTTTGATTGAACATTGACGTTACGAGATTCTTATTTTGGTTTTTGATTATCTGATTATGATATTGATATTGAGTTTTACCGCATGCTGATTTGAACATAATTGATGATAATTGTGTTAGTGATTGTGTATGATGGTGCTTACAATTGTTGAGTATGTGCTGTAATATATAATTATGTGATTACATTTTGAATGACGTGAATTCATATTAAATGTGATTCTTAGTACGATGCGAGAGCACGGTTGATTAGGTTGAGAGAGTAGACTTTTATAGGCATGAATTCGAATTTGTCTGTGTCTCTGATCCTAAGATAGTATCACTTATGTGCTAACGTTAGGTGGTGCCTTAGGAGCATCAGTAGGGTTATGCATCTTTTGTATAGAAGAACGTCCAGGATGGGGTCTTGTGTGAGGTGATTATTTTTCATCTTATGTATGTATGAATGTTTAAGATGATGTCTGGTTTGTGACACCTGTGTTATAACTTGTGGGATGATGTCTTGTGTCTAGTCTGAGTAGTGTGTTTTCTGAACTGTTGGTACGACTGGTGTGAGGTACGACTGTGTGGACTCGGTATGAGTATGTAATGACGTGTGGCGGGAGCTACCGCTGTGATGAGTAAGTGATGTGGTTCAGAGGTTTGTGTATCTACGAATGATGTGGTCATGTTGTATACCCGTGCATTTATTTAGGTCTAGCAGTTCGTGTGCGCACATTGTGCGAGTTAGGAGTCTGGGTTACTAGTTACATATGTAGAACATTGTATGTTCTATCATTTTGTTATGTAGATAAGTGTCCTTTTAGTGCACGATTGGTCGTGTGTAGGACGGGTAGTTGGTGTGCTCAGATAGAGTACTTCCTTTCGTTGATGTTTTCTCGACGTTTGATGTATCAATTCCACATGGAGGATTCGGTGGACATAGGATAAAGGAAGAGTGGTGACGTTCTCTCCGAACGAGGCATATGCTAGGACGGACTTCATGTTCGTATGTGACAGATGAGACGCGGTCAGTAATAGCGTGTTAAGGACAGAGAAATGACGAGGAACGGAAAATGAAAGAAGGACAAGTGCGGGTATGCACATAAGTCCCTGGAAAGGGAAAGCCTACGCTAGTAAACATATGACTAAATTAAGGCAAACTCCTGTGGAGCATCGATTGAAACAAATGTTTTGTTTTCGAAATGGACATGATGGTGGTATGTGAACCCTTGGGAATCATCGGAAGACGACGATGGTAGTACTAGTTTTAGGTAATGTGTGCTACTTAAAGGGCGCGTTGAACGCATGATAATGAAGAAAAAATATATTTCGGTAGAGGAACGTTTCTGCTAATAGAGACTAGAAGAGTTTTGCACAAGCTCCTGGAAATCATCAAAGGAGGACGAACGAATGACCCTTGATGGATAGGAATTAGACAATTGTGCCTAAACTTCCGGAACATCATCAAAGGATGGCGATCAGGGTTTGAGGTGCGAAGCGTGACGATCTTATGATTGGTAGAGCAACGGGTATTTCTACTCATGAAAAGGTTGGTGTTGAGGCAATGATGGAATGTCATGTCCAACAAGTGCCAGGATGGCGGAATTTGGATAAACAGCTTTGTGATTTTGTAACACCCCCAAATCTTACTACAAATATAAGTAGAAGGATTGAATTAGCAATTAAGGAAAACCTTGGGGGTTAAAAATGTAATTATGTTAAAGTATCATGGGTTAGATTGCAAATGATTCAAAATTCAGGAGCTCAAAATTAAAAATTGTGAAATTGGTCGGTGGCGGACCGCCACCAGAAGGGTTAGAGGTCCGCTACATAGGCAGCAAGGGATGGCTCCGGAGATGCCACGTGTTAACTGACTAATCGTTGGAATCTGACGCGTGGAAGACAGGTAGCAGACCGTCACCAAGTCCTTAACGGTCTGCCAGCCACAAATAATCCTTAACGGTTCACCACAGGGTAGCTTAGCGGTTCACTAAGTGCTCGCCAAGTCAATTAAGCCGCCTCAAATGGGTGGCGGGCCGCCTCAAATGGGTGGCGGGCCGCCACCCTATGTCTTAGTGGTCCGCCACGGACCCGACGAGCACCCTATAAATAGATGGACCATGAGCTCGATTTTAGGCATCTTCTCATCACAACACACCTCACAAAACACACATTTAACCTCGGTAAACGTGCCAAGAAGCTCCGGTTCGCGTAGAGAAGTCCGGTTTCCAGCTTTCGGCACCAAAACGTAGTAGATAGTTCTGAGGTAAGGTTCTGACTAGTTCCTAATGACTTGGTTATTTTCATTAAGTTAGGAACATGGGATTAAGTAATGTTATAATGACTTAGGACCTTGATCCTAGTCGTTGTTCTATTTTCATTAGCAACGTAAAGATTATCTGAAAGAGAAGGAAGTTAGAGGTGAGTTTTATGATGCCCTTTTTAAATATTTTTATATGTTTTGGGCATGATGCACACGTGATGAAATATTTTACATGAATACTAGTGCCCTCGATTTAAATACTTTGGGCTAGTAACCATGTTTTTGCAAGGGTTCTATATGAAACATGTCAAGTCTTAAAACCATGTAACGGCGTATTCATGTAGTATCAAAGGGGTGGTGGGAATGCCGCGGACCCTATATATAAACCTCTTTGATATTTCATGGAGAAACCTTTACAAAGATTTAAGGTAAGGACTGGTTTTGGAAGGAATGGTTTTAAAAGGAAAACATGCCTTCTTGGCATGATTTCATCTGGCAAAGGTTCTGGAACAGAAAATGGTTTTGACACATAAATGTTTTAAAGACTTGTCTTGGTTTACCAAGATAAGTAGTTCTGAAAGATGTCATTTGCAATTATTGCATTGACATGGAATGTTTTGGACCATATGGGTCTATTATGAAAATGCCACATAATATCTTGCAACTTATGACCGTTTTGTGTACTGTTACATTTCTTTGTGGAATGTAACGGGAGACCCTTTATAAAGGTAATGTTAAGTGGTTACGACCACTTAGAGGTTAACGTGACCTCACTACAAATAAGTTGTTCAAGGATAAATATTTTGTCATGGACGATGGTTTTTGTACGGAAAAGTGAGATGTTCTAAAACGTGTCTTATGAAACCATTTGAATGGATCAAATATATATTGATTAAAACTTAGAACTCACCAGCGTAAGCTGACCCGTGTTTAAGCATGTGTGTCAGGTAAGGATGTAGCCTCAAGCAGTAAAGGCAAGAGGATAAACTAGAAGGTATTATGGGCCGGCTATCTGTAATCACTCTTCAGACTGCATTAGTTTTAATGTTGTACTTTCTTTAGAATATACTAAGACAAGTTTTAGGTGAAATAAATAATGTTTTAAAAGTCTTCCGCTGTGTATGATCTCTAATTACTATATGTTTATGAGTAAATCCAACAAGTGACCGGCAACTCGGGTGATCCGGGATGTGGGTGTCACAAATTTGTTATTCAAGGATGTAGAATAGGAAACGCGTAGAACATCGTTGAGCCGTTTGATTTATTGCTGGAGGGACGAGATATAAAGAAATATGTCGGTGAAACCTACAAGTCCCAAGGTTAAAAGCGGGCAATGGAGAAGACTTATTTGAACACCAAGGATGGTGGCTGTGTTGAAAAGTAATGACCATGATGATGTATACGAAGGTAAACGGATGGCACCTAAGGACTAGGATGCACCGGATAGGGCATAGGGATAAGTTTGGTTGAATTTTTTTGACACAGGATTCGAGGAAGAATCCCTTTTAAGGAGGTAGACTTGTAACATCCCAAAAATCCGTAAGCTAATGGATCGGGTTAGTGGATGACCCGAATCTATATTAAATATAATGAGGGGCAAGGTTTGTCACAAAAGGTGCTTTTTAATGACGAAAAAGGGACGGTTGGTCGTTTAAAAAGATGGTTCGAGATCGAAACGAGCGAGATGGAACTGGAGGGACCCGGATGAAAGTTAAGGAGGTTTAAAAGCCACCTAATGGAAACCCTAGGCCATAATCGGCCCAGGACTTGCGCGCAACTGCTGGGAGCAGAGAAAGAGGCAGTCGGCTACGAGAGGGTGGGTGGATGATAGTGATCGGTGGGGGTCCAACAACAGTGTATAGCCGGCGACCTCCAAACTTCAAAAAGGTAATCCTCATTCATGTTTTGTTACATTATACCTTCGTATGCGTAGGGTTTGTGAGGGTTTCGGGTACGAACACATGGTGGTCGGAAGTGGTAGTCATAGGTGGTGGTGGAGTGAATGAGGGACGACGATGATGGTGGCGTGTGACGGGGACAGCCGATAAGAAGAGAGAAAGGGGGTGGCGGGTTACAGAGGAGCGATGAGGAGGTGATGGTGGTGCTCGGAGGCTGCGGTGTTGGCAGCGGTGGTAGTGCACTATCTACTTGTCACACAGTATCTCGATCGGTTTCTCTAAATGCTAGGCATCAGATCGAGATCAGCAATGAACTTCTTCATCTAAGCAGCCTCTTTTGCAGCATTTGAATCGGCAACATATTTAGACTCGATGGTGGATTAAGCAACAACACACTGCTTGGTACTCTTCCAAGTAATAGCTCCACCGTTCAAAATAAACACATATCCCATTTAAGATCGAGAATCCTCTCGATCTGTCTGGAAGCTAGCATCAGTATAACATTTAACTGCTAGTTCTTCTTCCAATCCTCTATACATTAAGAACATATCCTTAGTCCTTCTCAAGTACTTAAGGATGTTCTTCACAGTTGTCCAGTGACTCTCACCTGGATCTTGTTGATATCTACTTGTCATGCGCAACGCGTACGATACGTCGGATCTAGTACATAAAATGGCATACATGATGGAACCAATAGCAGAAGCAGATGGAACTCTTTCCATCTTCTTCTATTCCTCGTCCGACTGAGGGCACTGCCATTATTCAGTATGATTCCGTGTGCCATGGGCAAGGATCCCCTCTTAGAATCTTGCACTGAAAAGTGTAGAATAACCTTATCAATATATGCACTTTGACTTAAACCAATAAGCCGCTTCAATCTATCTTTATAGATCTTTATTCCTAGAATGTAGGCGGCTTCGACAAGATCTTTCATCGCGAAATATTTCCCTAGCCAAGACTTTACGTCTTGTAGCATAGGAACATGGTTTCCAATGAGTAGTATATCAACTACAAACGATATCAGAAAAGTAACTACGCTCCCACTTGCCTTCCTGTAAACACATGGTTCATCTTCGTTTTTGACAAAACCAAACTCTTTGATTTTCTTGTCAAAGCGAAGATTCCAGCTTCGAGACGCCTGTTTTAATCTGTAAATGGTATTGGAACCTAATAGTCCATAGAAATCAATTAGGTTTTAGAAGTATAACTTCAGAGTTTTCGGTCGGAAAATGTTTTCGTTCGAAAACATTTTTCGATCAAGAAGATTTCGATCGAAAACTCTCTAGTATAAATAGTTGTGTCTTTTGTATTTTAAGTAACTTTCTCATTTTTGTACTGTGATTTTACAAGTTAATCAAGAGAATTTATGTGTGTTTCTGTTGTTAATACTTTATTACATTACTAGATTAATGAAGCTAATCATCATGAAGTATGCATTTGGTGTGATTGATAGTATTGAGATTGCTCATCTTTGATTTGTTCATTTTGGTGTGGATTTAATTTCTGAATTGTTTCCGCCAATTCAGAGAGTGATTGAAGACTTTTTCCTTGAATATCAGTAGATCTGAGGGAATCACAAGTGGTATCAGAGCTGTTGGTTAATAGCTCTTGGTATTCAAGAAAATTTTAAGTCAAATCCGATCAAATTGAAGTTATTTGGGTGCCATTGTTGTTGATTTGAAGCTAGTTTTTATGGAGATGAAGTTTGCATCAAGTTTGAAGACTTGATTCTTTACTCGGATCATCACAGAAAGTTTTTGGTCAATTCAAGTATTCTTCTGTTGAACTGTCCGAAAAGTTAAGAAGTCGAAAAGTATTTCGTCCGAAATGTATTTTGTCCGAAATATTCTGATTTTTCGATCGAAAAGTATTGTACTAAGTTTTCGACCGAAAAGTTATAAGTTGGAAATTTTTTCTGATTTCGACCAAGTTTCAAATTACAAGTAAAAAAGAATGGCTGGAAAGGTATACGATACTGAGAGGGTTATTGGGAAATCACCACCGATGCTGAAATCAATATCAGAATTTTCAAATTGGAAGATAATGACGAAGGCTTATTTCAAGTTTACTGAACAAACACTTTGGGAATCAATTGTAAAAGGTCCTCACATTCCTAAGACTACAAATGCTGATGGGTTAGTTCCGATTGATGATCCTGGTCTTTATTCAGAGGAAGATAAGAAGTTAATCGAAAGGGATAACATTCTAGCACTTCTGACTGAGTTGTATTTGAATTTTTAGCAACATGAAACTGCTCAGGGTCTGTGGAACGCTTTGTGCTTAAGATTTGAAGATAATGCAGCTCTTCAGGAAAGCAGAACCGATCTTCTACTGAAGCAATATAACATGTTTAGTTATAAAAAGAATGAGACTCTCAGTGAGCAAGTAACTAGGTTTACAACCATGATAAATAGGTTGAGAAAAATGGGAGTAAAATTTGAAGAGTATGAGCTAGGAACGAAGTTGTTAGACTCACTGCCAGATTGCTGGAGCATACCTTGTATGCTAATCAAGAACACAACTCCATATCTGAAGAGTAAAACACTTGATGATATTATCTGTTTACTCGAGTCTTATGAATTGGATAAGAAGAGAGAACTGAACAACAAAGATAAACAAAATAACTCAAGTTCAACAAATGCAACATTATTTTCTAGAAGTAGTGAAGGAAATAGTGGAACAAAACCTGAGAACATCAAAGATTGATGTGAACACTCCTCTGGTGAGAAAGTCAAGTCATCTAGACAAATCCCTGAAGATCAGATTGTTCTGTTCGGAGCTTTCATGAGCAGCTACGATGCACTGGTGATAGGAAAGTTGCAACCTGCCGTGCATGATGTAGAAGATCTTGTTCAGATCAATCCTGATGATTTAGAATATATGGACTTGCAATGGCAGATGGCCATGATAGTTGTAAGGGCTAAAATGTATTTGGAGAAGGTTGGGAAGGATACGTTGCAGTTTGGTAAAAAGGTTGGTTTTGACAAAGCTAAACTCAGGTGCTACAACTGTCAACAGCTTGGTCACTTCGCTCACGAGTGTACCAAGGATAAGAAAAAGAAGGTTGAGGGAAGCGGAGTTAAGCTGGTGGAAATGATTGATGAAACTGATAAGTCAAAGAAGTCTCCAACTGCAAATCCATTGATGTCAAAGATAAGTCTATTCAAATCAAAGAACAATTAAGAAAGAAAAGTTGTGGCCTAAAGAGTGAAGTAGGTGAGTGTTCAAAGTCAAAGTCAAAGACTAAGAGCTACAATTGCTTTGTGTGTGGTCAGGTTGGTCATTTTGCGAGAAATTGCAAACATAACTCTAGTGATTCATGGTTCACAAAGAACAAAGCAAAAGTTAAGAGCAACGTTATTCAGCATTTCAAGCGAGCGTCTGCGAACGACAGTGTGTCAGAGTCCGGAGTGATACAAAGATACAATCGTGATTACTTGCTTTCCAGAAATTGTCATGCTTTATATTCTAATGTGTGCCGTGATTATGTGCTACCAAAGTTTGGGGATAAACGTGTCCCAAAAGGTTCACAATATGTGAAGACATTTAACCAACCAATCTATTTTGCAAAAGAAAAAACTACTATGAAATATGCGAAAAATGTTGGTTATGTTTGGAAAGTTAAAAATGAACAATCTTCACATATGGTTAGAATAAAAAATATAAAATCGATAAAATTGAAAGAACAAGATGTTAAGAATGTAAAAGGTGAAAGTCAGCCCGGGTCAAAGATGATCTGGGTACCTGTAAATCATTAATTTTGTCTTGAATGTGCAGAGTTTAACCGGGAGGACTATTAATAATGCTTGGCATGTTGATAGCAGTTGCTCAAGACACATGACTGGACAAAGAAAAATTCTGGATAATTTTCGAACTTTTGATGGAGGTTTTGTTGCATTTGCTGGAGATAAAAAGGGAGGAAAAATAACTGGTCAAGGAACAGTGTCGAATGAACTCATAACATTAGAAAAAGTAAATTTTGTGTCTCAATTGGAATTCAATTTACTAAGTGTTTCTCAAATTTTTGATAAAGACATACCAGTTCATTTTACTTTAAAGGAATGCTTGTTTTTAAAGCCTGGATTGGTTATTCCAGAAGAAATGATTCTGATGTGTGCTCCAAGGAAATTCAACACATATGTGGTTGACATGAATGATCATACTACACCAGTAAATGTTTCATGTTTATTATCAAAGGCAACTGGTTCGGAATTCTATTTGTGGCATCGAAGAATGGGTCATGTGAATTTAAAGAACATGAATAACTTGGTGCATAAAGATTTGGTGCGATGATTGCCAAAGAAAGAATTCATAATTGAAGAAAATTGCATGTCATGTGCGAATGGAAAACAGCACAAGAAGTCCCATCCAAGAAAAACCATAACAACTTTTACTAGACCTTTATTTCTTATTCATATGGATTTGTTTAGTCCAGTTAGAGTTAAAAGCATTGCAAAAAAGTCATATTGTCTTGTTATCACAGATGATTTTTCAAGATTTTCATGGGTGTTTTTCCTTGCAACGAAGGATGAAACACCTGAAACAATTATTGATTATGTCTAACGAATAGAAAACATATGTGATAGCAAAGTTTCAATCATTCGCATTGACAATGGAACAGAATTTAAAAATAAACTGATAAGTTCGTTTTGTGCAGAAAAAGGAATAACACATCAGTATAGTGCTGCAAGAACACCACAACATAATGGAGTAGCTGAAAGGAAGAACAGAACTTTAATAGAAGATGCTCGAACAATGCTTGTCGATTCCAAGTTGCCCATTATCTTCTGGGCTGAAGCAGTAAACACTGCATGTTATGTTTTAAACAAAGTTCTTATGGTGAATCAACTTACAAAGACTTCATATGAACTATTCTATAAACGAAAGCCATATATAAATTTCTTCAGAGCATTTGGTTGTTCTTGTACATTGTTGAATACACAAGATTCATTGCAAAAATTTGCAGCTGTCGGTGATGAATGCTATTTTTTGGGTTATTCTTCATATCAGAAAGCTTATAGAGTGTACAACAAAAGAACCAAAATTGTTCAAGAATCGTTTTATGTGGAGTGGCAAGAACTAAATACTCCTACAGATCAAAATGGACATGACTGGTTCTTTGATGCTGAAGTAATCTTCAAAACTTTTGATCAACAACTTCAAATGGATTCTAATGAAGCAAGTACTTCAGGTACTGTAACTGAGTCTTCTACAAGTAGTGATCTATCTGTTGGAAAGTTTTTGGTTGGACCACAGAATTTGATGATTCAAAATGAGATGTCTGAGAATGTTACTACATCAATTCAACACACAAGAAGATCTTGTTGATAACTCTGTCACAAATGGACTCTGAAGTACAAGAAATTCCAAGTACAAATAATGAACCAGCAGTTAATGAAGTTCAGTTGGATTCTGTAAATGATCAGACTGAGGATGTAATTCAGACAAGTTCTTATAGTGTTGAAGATTCAAATGATCAATTACTATAGTTGAATGATACAAACATGCCAGAATCTGTGGAAGTTGATCATATTCAAAATCATCAAATCCATTCTGCTCATCTAGTTGAGAATATTATTGGATCTCTTGAAGATGGAGTAAAGACAAGAAGTCAAACTAGAAATATAAATGTTTGTTTGTACTCCTGTTTTTTATCTCAAGAGGAACCAAAGAATGTTACTATTGTAGATCCCTCGGGTGTGGCGGATCGTCACATGTAAGTGGGTCTACTAGTCGGACCGGGTGCGGAATACCCGTGACTAGGTGGAGAGTCTTACAACACAAAGTAAACCGACAAGAAGATCACTTTAAACTTTCGTCTATTATAAACACTTGAAGGTTATAGAGAGAGTCTAAGATTGCGTACTTATCTACTATCAACCATTCCTATTTATACACGACATGATGCCTGCGCACTTAGCAAGTGCGCAGGGCAATTTGCTCATGCGTACTTAGCAAGTACGCAAAGGTATTCTTGCGTACTTGCTAAGTACACAGGAACTATCTCCTGCGCACATACAGGTGCGCAAAACACTTAGAGAAATCTGCAACAGTCAATATGTAAAAGTAAATACAACTCGATAACTAATACATACAGACACTCACAAACAAAGACAAACACAGACATGAAAGTACTAAACAAAGACTCTATCTATCCAGAATGTTTGTCACAGGAAAGTGCTTCAACAAACTCCCCCTTGACAACAACTCTGGATCATCTTCGATCTTTAGTCTTCAGTCTTCGGTCTTCAGTCTTCACAGCTATGCATCTTTAGCTTCCATCTTCTTCTTATAGTAAAGGCAGAACTTGATCACCTTGTCATATTTGGAAGCAAGGAATTTCGTTCATTTGTCCGTATGCATGCAATACCTGTCTGCTAGTGCCTCCAGATCTTTCACAGATAAGTTAATGAAGCAGACTTCATCAAATACTCTGATTAGTTCCCTCGGTACTAAGCATCCACTTTCTGACCTCACCTTTCCAATCACCACAGCCTCGCCCGTCTTTGGATCTACGTACTAGTACCACATGTCACCGAGGATATCCTGAGATAACTTGCTGAGGGGAATGTTGGTTTCACATAGCATTGGCTTGTATACCAATTTCTTTAAGAATTTCTTAGTCACAGGATGTCTTGCTGTCTTATCCTTGACTCTCTTGGGCACTTGAGGATTGAACATATCAAACTTCCCAGATCTTGCTTCTCGCTGTAGAACCACCCACAAACCCATCGCCACTGCGTGATTAGAATGACCCAGCAGCTCTCGGTTTTCTAGGTTCACAAGGTCGTATTTGGGTAAGGAGTTGAACGCTTCACTGGTTGGTTTCAAGTATTGAACCCCCCCCCCCCCGATCTTTTGATTGCGAACAACTGCTTATCCTCCTCGAACCTTACAGCCAAGATCAACCTTGTTGCCCCTTGTTTGTCTATGATAGACATCTTCAGCCAAACAGGAGCGGGACCCTTAGATGAAGTAGAAGGCATATCTTTTTCTTTCGGTGCCTCCGGATCCACAGGTGTAGGGTCAAATGGGGAGGCTTCAGTCGAGGCTTCAACATTACTAGCATGCTCGACTGAACCTGTGTCGAGCTGAGCTTCGAAGGATGGAACTTCAAAGATCTCTCCATCTTCTAACTCATACTCTCCTTCCCCGTCGCCCTTGGGAACTTCTATCACTACATCCTCATCATCTTCATCCCAATCATCACCAGAGTCGATCTCTCCTTTTTCTAGGTTGTAGAGAGCATCGATCTGTGCTTCCTTGGAATAGTCGGGCTCTAAGTATAAGATCTCATCGTTAGATAGATCCTTAAGCACATCAGCCGCTGACTTTCCTTTGTCACCACCACCACCACCAGAAGTATCACCACCCTCCTGATGAGAAGACTCCCCCAAAGCCATTGGAATAGCAGAGATGGGCATAATTGCTAAAGCTTGGTGCTCACCTCCACTAGGACCGACTTCGGGATCCTTGTCATTGTCATCATCCTTTGTCAAGTCGATAGGATGACAAGGCTCATCACCAGTAGGTGTCTTTTCTTTCTCTTTCTCGTTATCTTTCTCCCCCTGAGCATCAAGCTTCTTGGCAGATCAGGAATTAGTTTGACCATCAGCTCATGCTCCTTTTTCTACATATCAAACCTCAGCTCGAGAGATGACCTGTGCCCCAGAATCATGTTGTTTGTCTTAGTCAGCAGCTCGTTCTGGGCCATTATGTTCTTCAGTCTCTCGTCTGTCCCCGTTCTCTAGCTTCGTAGAATTCTAACTTCGTCCACCAACGAATTCAACTGTGCTTGTTAAGCATCAGATTCCTCCTTTGACTTCTGAATAGTTTCCAACAAACCAGCAACTTGGGTTTCCAGAATTGCTATCCTTTCTTCATTAGGATCAGGATGTCTGGAGGTAGATGCTTCAGCATTGTGAATTGGGGAGGAGAAGATCGTATCGAATTCAAACCCTTGAGTAAATTCTCTGTAGTTGAAGGGTTGACTTAACGGTTCAATGGTGGTTGTTGGGATTGAGGATGTGATGACGGTTGTAGGTGTTATGGAAGGGGTGATGGTGACTGACTCCGTGAGAATTGGAGTAATCACCGCCACCTGGACAGATGTGACAGGGAGGGTCACTATCACAGGAACCTCCTCTGTGATTGAAGTGACTGCCACGTCAGGATGTACATGTGGCCTCCTCCTCTGCCTTCGGTATAATTGCTGTGAAGGTGGGGTAGAGGTTGAGTCAGTACTTGCAGCTGGAACTTGTACTTGCTGCAGAGTAGTGACCTCCACCTCACTGGAAATAAAAAGTTGTTGCCTATCCCCTCTGTTCTTGTGAACACTTTCACGTCTTTGCATTTAAATAGCGGCGTCAGAGTCAGAATCTAGCTCATATTCGCTTCTAGAGGACTGTCGCTTTCTCTTTGAGGACGACTCAGGAAGGGTGACCTTCGTCGTTCTCCTCAGGTGAACCTGCGATGGTGCATCATCGGAATCAGAAGAATCAGACTCCGTCTCTTCCGAGTCAGATTCCTCAGCACCATCATGACCTTCTTCTTCGTCTCCACCATCAGAAGATCCATCTTCACTTTCAACTTCCTCCTCTTGTTGTTGTTGTTCATCTGAATGTTCACTCAACTCTGGCTTCGAATCATGACTATACCATCTCCAGTCATCCGGTGCCACATATGCTTCGTTTATTAGGTGGCCAAAGAGTCCTGTATGCTCAGGGGTAGGTTCTACACTGCCTGGCTTAAGGAATTGTGCGAACACCCTCTTGTCTACCCTCTTCACTTGCAGTCTCTCCCCAATTGCAGGTAGGTTTGGCAACGCATCGTTTAACAGAAGTTGCACAAACCTTGGGTATAATAAGAACCTGAACCTCTCAGTCGTGTTAATCTGATCATTGATGGCTTTAAATATGTATCGTGAGAAGTTGTAGCCCTTATTGAGAGACAAGCCAACCATGGCAGCAGCAAGGTCATGACCCATTGCATCCTTTCCAGCTTTTCTTGATGAGATGCATATGATCATGATGTGGGCAAAATATCTCCATTGATCGAGCACCCACATTTTCTTATAAGAAGCATAGTCTCTCGCACTGACACACCCCATTCGTTACCTCCAACAGCCATCCACAAAGTAGTCAGGATAGGCTATTGGGTCGGTGGAAAGATCTCTGAATTGCAAGACCCGTCTAATAGTGTCTTCAGAGAAGGCGATATCATGACCAGCAACGGTAGCCCTTATAACATTGGGGGTTACCGTGCAATCATGTCCGCGGTCTCCCAGAATTGCTCGACATAAGGTCTTGAAACGATAGGGTCAGCCGAAATAGCATAGCTGATTCTTGAACGGTTCAAGAAATCAACTATCTCTTGATAGTGAAGTGTCGCACCCTTCCATTCCGGTTGAGTATGAGCTAGAAGATTGAACTCATTCGTAAACACATGAGCCATAATCTGCAAAAACACACAGAAAACAGAATCAGAACAACAAGTTTCATTGGAATTGAATAAACATGACTCAGTATAGCAGTTACTCTTTGAACTGAATTTTCAGACTTAGAAATTTTTCCCAAGTGTTGGTCCTGCGTACTTAGCAAGTACGCAGGAACTTCGTCTTGCGTACATAACAAGTACGCAAGAATTACTTCTTGCGTACTTGATAAGTGCGCAAGAAAAGCACTTGTTCTAAATTTCAGAAATCCAAAACTTCAACAGATGATCTAAATTAATGTGGATTAGATCACCACTAGATCGAAATCCATGATTACAGCCTATGGAACCTCAAACCACATCAATGAACCACTACATTTGTCACAATTTGACCTAAATGGCGACCCAGTCGACCCCACGGTCAAAATCCAAGCCAAGGTCAAGATTACTGACTATTAAGGACTAAATAGGGATCGATTATTGATTCTAAGCAATTTTTAATTATAATGTTTTACCAAGACAACCAAAAATTTAACTAAAATCACGATTCAACCCTAAAAAAGTTTTAGAAGTCTAGATCGGTCCAAAATTCATGATTTTGCGGATGGATTGGATCTAGATTCTCACCAAATGATTGAAAGAAGATGATGATACTAGAGATGCGACGAAAAACCGGTTGGAAGACTCATAATTTTTGAGCAAATTTTGCAGAGGGAAATGAACAGCCGCTCGAGTTTGAATAAAAGTATGAAATTTTTTCTAAGTGCCATATTTATACCCAACACTGAACGGTCTTGCGTACTTGCTAAGTGCGCAAGCTTTAACTCCTGCGTACTTACATGTGCGGAAGACTTAACTCTTGCGTACTTGTTAAGTACACAGGGCTTACTTCGTGCGCACTTGACAAGTACGCAGAAACCCTTAAGTGCGCAAACTTTCAACTCAAATTATGAAGATTTCAAGTCAAATAACGAACAAGATAAACAACATTCAATCAAGAGGATTCATAATTAATTCAGGAAGGTTAAACACAAATATTTTTGGTTTTTTCTGATTAAGATTGAACTGTTCATAAACTTAAAATCTTTTTGATCTTTTCTAGATAGAAATATACACGTATTTACACAAACTATTTTTGATCAAAGACATGAGCATAGGATCATATCAGGCTAACTTATAGCAAAAACGATACAATATAAACAACAAAGAATATGGGATCATGTCATGGATTACTATTTATTCATACATAATAAGCACATAAACAAGTAATTCAAGTTGACAATATTATAAGATTTGAAACTATAAGCATTTTTGTATCACGTTCTTGTGTATTAAGGTATTAATTATAAGATATACAACGTGTACCCCACTGATATGCTATAAAAATGTAAATTGCACTATCTCAAGGCATCTAAGATTTTCCCAATGATTTTCTAAATTTTCAGAATGAAGCTACATCAATTAGCACAGGAAAAATCAAGCAGAATCCATAAGAATTATCAGGAATCATAAGATTCAGAATCGAATGATTCATATGTCTTGGTTTCATTTGATTTCTTCATTGAAAATCGGTATGATGATTCGGGATAATGAATATGGTGTTTGAATAAGGTAAGGGAATCCAACTTTTATCTGGATTTGATTTCAAAGAATCAAGAGTGATTCAAGGGTGAATACATGCTCAACGGTTGATGTAGAGACATGTCTTGATTCAAACTCTCCTTGCATACTTGTGATTATGGTCAGTGATATGAACCGCATTGATTATGCTAACGACATAACCCGAAACTGACCTCAACAGAAAATTATTGCCAAATCTAACATCCTTTATCTAATAATGATCTTTTCTATTCTTTTTACGCACACACACTAGCAAACATGGGTTCAAATCACAGTTGTATTTTTAGATTAAGTTTCCACACTCTTAGTGATTCAAAGACGCATACAGCATACTGACAATTTAAATTACTTGTAAATAAGCAGATCAAAACCATAATAATTTATACAATTAAGTAAGCATGACGCAATCATTTCCCATATGAGCAGTCTGTGACGTTTAGATCATTTCTGATGTACTATCATTTCCTCTTTTCTCAAGTTAACTTTGAAATTTTCTCCATTTTCTATTTTGTTTTTGATTTTGTAAAATGTTTTTGAAAGTTAAAAGAACTATACAGAAAACTTAAAAGAAAATAAAATTTAACTTTCATGAATTGAATTGATTTACGAAAAACAAGTTTTCACTCAGGATTGAACTTTCCTATCAAGTTGACGAGATGCTCAAAACAGGATCGATCAAATGCCTTTATGAAAAGGTCAGCAAGATTGTCATCCGTGTGAACTTTAACAAGTTCAATTAAATGCTTTTCAGCACAATCACAGATGAAATGATGGCGAATTTCTATATGCTTAGTTTTGGAATGTTTCACCGGGTTATTTGTTATGGACATTGTGGCATTGTTGTCAATGAACAAAAAAGTTCCAGTGAAGTTCAAGCCGTAGTCTCTCAATTGCTGCTGAATCCACAATATCTGAGAGCAACCACTCACCGCAGCAATGTATTCTGCTTCACAAGTTGAGACAGAAACCGTTGACTGCTTCTTACACTGCCGGAAACTAGTCTGTCTCCTAAGAATTGACATCCACCAGAAGTTGACTTTCTGTCAAGGTTACAACCGCCATAATCTGAATCAGTGTAGGCTTTGAAGTCGAATGACTGCTGCTTAGAGTACCAAATGCCCAATCGAGGTTTCCCTTTCAAGTATCTGAAAATTCTCTTCACGGCTATCATATGTGACTCCATCGGTTGAGACTAAAACCTTGAGCACAAGCACACAGCAAACATTATATCGGGTCTTGAAGTTGTGAGATACATAAGTGATCCGATCATCCCACGGTACATCTGCAATCCACATCCTTTCCATCTTTGTCAGGATGCAGACCATGATTGACTGGGATAGGTGTGCCATAAGTACTGCTATCATTCATGTTGTATTTTGACAAGATGTCCTGCACATATTTAGTTTGATATAGATAAATGCCATCCTCTCTTTGACTGACTTGCAGACCCAGGAAGAACGATAATTCACCCATGTTACTCATTTCAAACTTGGACTTCATCACCTGCTCGAATTCCCTACACATCCCTTCATTTGTAGATCCAAAAATAATGTCGTCGACATATACTTGTATCACCTCCTGCTTTCCTAATGAAGAGGGTCGATTCAATCTGTCCACGGTCGAAACCATTAGATAATAGATGCTTAGATAATGTCTCATACCATGCCTGCGGTGCTTGATGAAGACCATAAAGTGCTTTGTCGAGCTTATACACTTTATTGATATTATGCGGATCTTCAAAGCCGGGAGGTTGAGTGACATAGACCTCTTCATGTACTTTTCCATATAGGAAAGCACTCTTCACATCAAGATGATAGACCTTGAAGCCGACATATGTGGCATAAGCCAAGAGCAGTCGAATGGCCTCAATTCTAGCAACTGGGGCATATACTTCCGTGTAATCCAAGCCCTCTTGTTGATAAAAACCCTGAACATTTAATCTTGCTTTGTTCTTCACAACCACATGACGATCATCCGTCTTGTATTTGAACACACATCTGGTGCCAATTGGTTGTACCCCCTTTGGCAAGTCAACCAAATCCCACACATGCAACTTTTGGAATTGAGACAATTCATCTTGCATCGCCTCAATCCAGCAGTTGTCCGCGAGAGCCTCCTTCACATTCTTCGGCTCTAACTGGGATACGAATGCAGAATGCAGACATGTTTCCATGACACCAGTGTCAAGTATCTCCGAGTAAAGACTAGTGTTCTCTACAATGGTTCGATGATGAGTTTGAACACCGGCATGAGGATCACCAATAATGTTGTCGATTGGATGATTCTTATGCACTCTCGTCTCTGGTACATTCGGTTCCTGAATTTTTGAATCGAGATTCGTGCTTAACTCCCCCATTTCCTGTGTTCCAGAAGAAGTAGAATCAATGTTAATTGGATCAGCTGGAGCTTCATTTCCTACAGTTGTGTTAGGATTAGCTTGAGCGTCATCTCCATCAACATGAACATCTTCACTATTATCACTGTCATGATTTCCAGATGCAGATGCAGCATTGGAATCAGGAGTTGCAATCGGTATAGTAGCACAAGTAGAGAAACTGGAGTCATCGCCGCCACCCAATAATTCATAAACATTTGCAGCGTCAACTGCAGATAGATCAGGAAGATTGAATGACTTGAATAGCGCATCATAATCAAAACCCCAAGCTGGACTTGTTGGTTCTGGTGGAATGCTGTGTTTACTACAATCCACTTCAAACCATTCTTTGACAGTACGAGTTCCTATATTGTACACTCTCTTGCAACGTGAGTTGGCAACATATCCTAAGAAGATGCCTTCCACCGTTTTTGCATGAAACTTAGACTGGCGGTCTTTGTATTGTAGCAGTAAGGAGCAGGGACTACCAAAAGGAACTAGGTAATCAAGATTGGGAAGTTGATTGTTCGTAACAAGTCTTGTTGTGCCTCTTCACAACTAGAACCCTGTTTAAGATGTGACAAGCTGTATTAACTGCTTCTGCCCAGAAAGTGACAGGAAGCTTTGCATCCGACAACATAGTCCTTGCAGTCTCAATCAATGTTCTGTTCTTCTGTTCTGCAACTCCATTCTGCTGAGGTGTATACGGGGCGATGAATTCGTGATGGATCCCCTTCTTGAGACAGAAAAGTTCCATCAAATTATTCTTGAACTCAGTTTCGTTGTCACTCCTTATTCTTCTAACCTTCAGCTTGCAAAGAGATTCCAAGCTCAGGATCAGATATTGAAGAATATCAGCAATCTCGTCCTTTGTACCGAAAAAATGCACCCAAGAAAAACGTGAGAAATCATCAGTTACAACCAGACAGAACGACTTACCTCCAATACACCTGATACTTATGGGGCCAAACAGATCCATTTGTAATAGCTCCAAAGGGGTATCAATGGAGTTTTGGAGCTTGGGCTTGTAATACTTCCGCTGTTGTTTGCCTTTTTTACAAGGCATACAGTCATCTGCAACGGTAAATCTCAGCTTAGGAACCCCGGTTACCAAACCATTTCGGACAAGATGGTTCATTTTACGATAAGAAATATGTCCGAGTTTCCTATGCCACAAGATAGAGTCAAGCTCTGTCGCTTTGGTAAGCAAACAAGTAGCAACTGATGAGGTGGTTGTTGCCACGCTCATATCAATCTGATAGGTGTCGTTTGTCCTTGGCGCTCTCATCAGAATCCAATCTTCAGGAACTTCAAAACCAGGCTTGAGAATCAAGCATTCATTCTTATCAAACATCACCGGGTACTCCTTGTCGCACATTTGGGAGACACTCAGCAGGTTATGCATCAGCTGCTCGCAAAAGTTGACATTGTCAAAACTGACACAACCATTTGATACCACGCCTTGGCACGTGATACTGCCGCCTTTCTCTCGAGCAAAGGCCACATAGCCGCCTCTGAATGGTTTCACGTCTTGAAGCAAGGCCATGTTTCCTGTCATGTGCCGGGAGCATCCACTATCTACATACCAACGGTTAGAGATAGTACCCTTCGGATGTCCCTGCACGAGTCACAAAAAGAATTAGTTAGTTTTGGAGACCCAAGCCATAGTGGTCTTGGGTCGTCCATCCTTTTCAAAATAAACTACCTCTTTTAACTCACAGTCGTGATGGCTGTTCAAAATGGATGAATCTTTAAAAGAATTAGGACTAGGAGATTGAGAATTTTTAGATTTGATAGTCCATGACCTCTTCTTCTTCTTAACCGGAACAGTAGACTTATATTCAACAACAGCTGGTGAACTAGTGGAAGCTTCACCTGATTGAACTTCAGTCAGCTGCTCTAGCTTTCTCAACCTCTTATTCCTTCTCCTCCTCTGTGGCTTAGAGAGTTTCACCACAGATTTCTCACCAGTACGTGTACTACCAGAGGTAGATACACACGGTACAGCAGGTTGCTTTACCTTTCTTGAAACAGATGGTTTGGCCTCAGATTTGATCTTTGGCTTTGCCATCAGTTTAACTGGTGGTTTCACCACATTTTGTTTTGGACATTTAGGAGGTTTCACTGATGGAGACTTAGGGATGACAGCCGGTTGTGAAACAATAGGCCGTTTCCCTTTGTTCTTTGAAGGACAATTCACAAAAATGTGACCAACCAAGCCACAGTGAAAGCAAGTTCTCTTGTCTATGTAAGTCCTCCTATAAGGCTCATTAGATCTAGCATTAGATGACTCAGCATTATGAGCAGGAGGGGTTGGTTTGTGAACAGAAGTTTGACCCGATACAGATTGGTTCTTGGGAGTATAGTATTTTTGCAAATTTTCTTTGTAACCAAGCCCATAGTGAGCTGAAAAAGCCTCTTTCTTTACTTGATTAAGATTTTTATACCCCCCATAAAGCATTACCTTTAATTTATCATTAGATTCAATGATATCGGGTTCAGTTAAAATACAGTTATCACTATTAGTGATAATGTTTTTCTTGACTTTCTGTTCAGATAACAACTCCTCAGATACTACTCCTTCAGGATAAGTGTTAACCGACCCATCATCAGAAGCAGTAAAGAACTCCTCATTAGATGTGGAGTTAGCCTTACTTGAGGAGTCATCCTTTTTAGAGGAATCGTCATTTCATGAGGACTCATCAATACAAGTTAGTTCATTGTCTACTAAGCTGTTGACAAACTTCCCGCTAACTGGAGGAGGAATGGCATTAGTACCCAACCCTAAGCCATTCATTTGCCTCACTACAGATTCGTAGTGTTCCACCACAAAACGAGAGTTTTTCAACTTCTCATTAGAACATTTCAACTGCAAGATTTCATTTTGCAGCTTGTTAATTTCGTTGTTCCTTTTCTCCAACCCTTTGTATGCAATATCCATGTGAAGTTGTTGATCGCTCATTTTCAGTGCATACTCACGTTTTTCCTTTTTCAACGTTTCAATTGAATCTTTAAAACGTTTTTCGTTTTCTTTATAACTTAGAGCTGCAATGCGAAGGGGTTCGACCTTGTCTTGAAGCTTGGAATTTTCAAGTTTTAAGCCTAGACATTTAGAACAAGAAATAACAGAAAAAGGATTAGAATCTACCTCAGTTGATGAACTTGTTACCTCTCCAATAGCCATGAGAGCAACAGCAGTAGTAGATTCCTCTTTATCAGCTACAGAAGCTTCCTTTTCTTCAGCTTCCCTTTTCTCAGCTTCCATCAACTCCATGATCTCAGCCATGAGACCAACCTGAGTTTGTGCAATGATGGCATCTTCCAGATGAACACCCCAATCAAAGTTATCATCCTGTTGAGCTACCAGTGCATTGGACGAACCACTGTGGCTTTGATTGTGGTTGTTTGTGTTGTTGTAGCCATGGCTGTTTCCTTGGCTAGGTATGGTGAAACCCGAATCCGGTGCTCTGTCTTTCTGACATTCACGAGCAAAGTGTCCAAAGTTTAGACCCTTATAACATTTGGCCTTGGATTTGTCAAAACCAACCTTGGCATTAGAATGCTACCAATGAACTTTCTTCCTGTTCTGTTCAGGAAACGCTTGGCTCTCCTCGGTATCATGGCCATATTCCATTGAATATCCATGTCCTCCATGTCATCAGGATCCACTTGATTGAAGTCCTCTTCTATTGTCTCGGGATCTGTAAGCTTGCCACCTATGAAGTTCTCGTAGCCTAGCATACAAGATGAAAATAGTGGTACATGATCTTCGGCTATTTTGGCTATAGCTGATTGGTTAGCTGAAGTTGTAGCGGGAGGATTTCTTGAGGTATGTTGTTGATGAGATCCAGAACCTAATCCAGATGCATAGTATGCATGACCACCATAACCATTTGAGTGGTCTTCTTCAGTAGAGTTTCCAGAGAAAAGGGCAATTCCAGAGCCCGAAGATTTGGTTGTAGAAGACGTCCCATGATACATAGAAGGGTCTTGTATCTGAGGTCTTCCTAACCTCTCATTCTTTCTAAGGTTCATGTTATGAGCTTGAACCTTTCCAATTGCCTCCTCTACTGTCATTTCATAGAATTTTGGATTCTCTCTCATCAGGGTTGTATACATTTTAAACCTGGGTGGCAAAGCATCCAAAATCTTTTCCACCAACTCTTCATCGGATACTTAAGCTCAAAGGCTTTCAATTCTGTCTGCAAATGATAGAATCTAGAGATGAGGTCATCTAAAGACTCATTCTCCAAAAATCTGAAGCATTCATACTGCTTCCTGAGTAGATCCCGTTTACTCTTCTTGATATCACTATTCCCCTCGAATCTTTTCTGTAATGCCTTCCAAAGAACCTTAGAGTTTTCATAACCTCTGAAGCTGTGGAACAACTCCCGAGTCAATGCCATAGTGATTGAACCAAGAGCCTTCTTCTCTCAATCATAAGCTTTCTTTTCTTCTTCATCGAGTTTAGAGATAGGCTTAGGCAGTTCATCATCAAGATAGATGTGTGTGGGATGCTTATATCCTTCTAGGATTGGTATCCATAACGAAGAATCAGTGTGTGAAATGTAATGCTCAAAGCGTGCCTTCCAGTTAGAATAATCATTTACATTTAGCAGCTTTGGCGGTTTCTGAGGAGTACCGATCTCATTGTCATAGTTTAAAAGGTTTCCAAGGTTCTGAAGATTCGACATGGTGAACACTTAGTCAAATTTCAGAAAAATCAGAGACACTTGCGCACTTGATATTGGCCTTGCGCACTTAGAGGATTGGTCTTGCGTATTTAAGATTTGCTCTTGCGTACTTGATAAGTACGCAGGAGTAAATGATAAATACGCATGATATAACTTAAGTACGCACAAGATTAGTCTTGAGTATTTAATAAGTACGCAAGAGATTATTCTTGCGTATTTAGTAAGTACGCAGCAAGACTATACTTTTTGCCAGATATGGTAAGTACGCGGAACACCTTTTCACCAACTCTCACCAAACTATTCCGGCCACTGGAAAACACACCAGAGATGGCAAAAATCGGACGGATGAACAATCAAAATGAGCCAAAGGGTCAGAAACTTGTTTCTAACCAACCTTTGATGTTCAAAACACTCAAAATACACAACAAAAGTCGGTTTTTTGAGTGATTTTTGCTTCTAAAATAGTGCTCAAGAGCTACCCCTATTTTATCACAAAAATCAACAAAAACACCTCCTTTTTCTTGTAAAACTCTGTAGAAAACTCTCCCAACTCACTCACAACACTCGAAATCAAGAGCAATGCTCTGATACCACTTGTAGGTCCCTCGGGTGTGGCGGATCATCACATGCAAGTGGGTCTACTAGTCGGATCAGGCGCGGAATACCCGTGACTAGGTGGAGAGTTTTACAACATAAAGTAAACCGAAAAGAAGATCACTTTAAACTTTCGTCTATTATAAACACTTGAAGGTTACAGAGAGAGTTTAAGATTGCGTACTTATCTACTGTCAACCATTCCTATTTATACACGACCTGATGCCTGCGCACTTAGCAAGTGCGGAGGGCAATTTGCTCATGCGTACTTAGCAAGTACGCAAAGGTATTCTTGCGTACTTCCTAAGTACGCAGGAACTATCTCCTGCGCACATACAAGTGCGTAAAACACTTAGAGAAATCTGCAACGGTCAATATGTAAAAGTAAATACAACTCGATAACTAATACATACAGACATTCACAAACAAAGACAAATACATACATGAAAGTACTAAACTAAGACTCTATCTATCCAGAGTGTTTGTCACAGGAAAGTGCTTCAACAACTGTTACTTTACAAGATCCAAGTTGGATTGAAGCTATGCAAGAAGAATTACTTCAGTTTAAGAAGTTAAACGTGTGGCATCTTGTGACCTGAGGGAAAATATCCAATTGGAACGAAGTGGGTCTTTAGAAACAAAAAGGATGATCGTGGGATTGTAGTTCGGAACAAAGCTCGTTTGATTGTACAAGGTTTTTATCAAGAGGAAGGACTAGATTATGATGATGTCTTTGCTCCTGTTGCACGAATTGAAGCCATACGAATCTTTTTGGCTTATGCATCGTACAAGAAATTTACCGTATATCAAATGGATGTAAAAACAACTTTTCTGTATGGGGTGGTAAAGTAAGAAGTTTACGTGAATCAACCACTCGGTTTTGAAGATCCAGCTCATCCATTTCAAGTGTATAAGCTTGATAAAGCATTGTACGGGTTACATCAAGCGCCTCGTGCGTGGTATGAAACCTTGTCAATACATCTTACATCAAATGGCTTCGTTCATGGAACAATTGACAAGACCTTATTCCTGAAGAAATATGATGCTGATTTGTTAATTGTACAAGTTTATGTCGATGACATTATCTACGGATCAACAAATGAAGCTCTTTACAAAGAATTTGAATAAGTTATGAAACTAAAGTTTGAAGTGAGCTTGATGGGAAAAATGCAGTTCTTTCTAGGGTTACAAGTTGAGCAGTCTGAATCAGGAATCCTTATTCATCAGGCCAAATACGTGAAAGACATTCTTACAAAATTCAAAATGACTAATTGCAAATCAGCTTCAACACCAATTGCTCCTCATGAACCTTTAACTGTCGATGTGTCTGGAGTTGAAGTAAATCAAAAGATGTACAGGTCAATGATTGGCTCGTTGATGTATTTGACTGCTAGTTGACCAGACATCATGTTTGATGTTTGCTCTTGTGCCAGATATCAGGCAGCTCCAAAAGAATCTCATGAATCAGTTGTTAAACGAATTTTCCGATATCTTAAGGGTCGAGTAAATTTAGGTTTATGGTATCCTTCTGATTCTGAATTTAATTTCTTTGCTTACACTGACAGTGATTATGGAGGTTGTAATTTGGACAGGAAGTCAACTTCAGGTGGATGTCAATATTTGGGGGAGAGACTGGTGTCTTGGCAGTGTAAGAAACAAACTGTATCCACATCAACTGCTGAAGCTGAGTATACTGCTGCCTTGAGCTGTTGTTCACAAGTTATCTGGATTCAACATCAAATGCAAGATTTTGGAGTAAATTTCCTGGAAACTCTGATTTATTATGACAACGAGGCAGTGCTCGGAATAGTAAAAAATCTCATTCAGCATTCCAAAACAAAGCACATTGCGATCAGGTTACATTTCATTCGTGACTGTTTTGAGAATGGGCTGATTAAAGTGGTCCATGTCGATACCCTAGAGCAAAAGGCCGATATTTTTACAAAAGCTTTTTCAATGGATCGGTTTAACTCTTTGATTGAGATGTTGGGGATGATTTCTTTTTTTTCTTTTAAAAAAAACAAACAATTTTTTTAAATAACAAATCGTCAAAATTTTGAACTATAAGACCTCAGAAATATGTTCCTCAAAAAGATTTTCTTTTAAGTGTTAAAATTGTATTGTGTACGCTTTATATGTGTATTAGTTTAATAAATGTTTGTGTCAGATATGTTTGTTCTCATAAGTGATATAAATAGTAAATTAAGTCACATCACAATTTTAGGGGAAAAATAAAAGAAAAAGAAAAATATGTTGAATATGCTATGTGACTATGTGATTAAAATTGTGTCTGAATGACGTATATATAGGAAATGATAGTACAAGTGTGTGCTGAGCTTATGCATGAATTGGATATGATGGTGACATTGGTTACAATTTTTGATATGCTGGTAGGCTCTGCATATTTAAATTAGGCGATATTTGTGTGATTAACTAAATAGCAATCTTTGTGTTTTACCCACATCGAATATAGGTACTTTCATCATTCGAATGCAAAGTGAATCTAGTCATACCATGAGACCAGGATCTTGATGAGTTCTTAACACAATTTGTTTGCTCTATTGACTATATATGTCAAATATATGATTTAGAGTTAAACACCATCATACAGCTGATGGTTTTGGTGAAAATCTCGGATGGAAATCAGGAAGTCAGTCTGTTTCGCCCTTTGAATCATTCGCGATTTCAATTGACATATCCAATATCTTACGGATATCTGCATACCCGAATCATTCATGATTCTTCACATCTCATATGAATCAATATGATTCTGTACTATCTCAGAAACCAAGACAATAAATCAAAATGATTCTGAATCAATATGATTCCAATAGAATCCACTTGGATTATTTTTCCTGTGCTAAGAATGCTACCTTCATGCTGGAGATTGGATCATGATCTGGTGAAATTTTGTGTTACTTCTAGTTCATTCCATCTCGATTGTGGTGTACACACTGTATTGATTAATATAACCTTAAATGTCACACATTATTTGTTGAAACATGATGCATGAGTTTATGTGGATAACAATATTGGCAATCAAGGTTGAACTGTTTAGATCCTGATTTGATATGCAGTGCAGTTAAGACAATATACATTTATGATCCTATGTCATTTCAGTTCATCAAAAAAAATATTTGTGAATAAACTAGTTGTTATGATCTGGATTTTATGTTTAAAGTTTTGTTTTGT
Organism: Smallanthus sonchifolius; assembly: GCA_023525975.1. Taxonomy (NCBI): domain Eukaryota; kingdom Viridiplantae; phylum Streptophyta; class Magnoliopsida; order Asterales; family Asteraceae; genus Smallanthus; species Smallanthus sonchifolius. The sequence goes on along the minus strand of CM042033.1, from coordinate 51,263,710 downwards.
TTTTGTTTTTGTTTGTTTTGTGTGTGTGTAAAAAAATAAAGTTCTAGAACAGGTATTAATGATGTCAAAATGGACTTAAATAAATAAAAAATATAAAAAAATTATCATGTTTGGAGTTTTCGGTCGAAATCTCTTGACCGAAAATTAATAATCTGAAATAGTTTTTGATCGAAAAGTCATGACTGAAGTTTTCGGTCAAGATTTGAAAAGTCTATATATTCAAATTTTTTCGATTGAAAATTTTTTTTCCCACTTTTATTCTCTCAAACCGTATCATTTTAAAATTCATAGTGTTTTACAAGTGTTAAAGATTCGTACGAAAAAGTGGTCGATCATGACGTCATCTAGATTCTCAGTGGTTTTCGATCATCCAGGTATGTTCTCTTGATTCATAGAGGTTGATAGGTTAGATGCAAAGCCATAGTTTTAATTTGAATTTATGAGTTTTTGAATCGCCCAAAAACTAGGAAGAATGAACCGAAAAGTCGGTTGAATGGATCGAAAAGTATTTCAGATGGAAAAGTTAATTCTGATTCGTCCGAAATGTGTTTTCAACCGAAAAATGTTTTCGATCGAAAAATTATGGCTTGAGAATTTTTTTTTTGAAAAATATGAGTTTTCGATCGGAAAAGACGTTTGATGAAAATTGATTAAAGTTTTCGATCGAAATAGTCATGGTTTATATTGATTACAAAAGTTTTCGATCGAAAAGTTGAAAGAAAGGAATAACTCAGAGTTTTCGATCGAAATGTTGATGTATTGATTAAGAGTTTTCGATCGAAAAGTTCAAAGTTGTGATTTCAACTTTTCTAGTGAAAAGGTTAAAAGGAGTTTTTCGATCGAAAAGGTTGCAAATAAGGGAGTTTTCGATCGAAATGTCCAGAGTTAAGGATTTTTTCAGAAATTTTCTAAGAAATTTTCTAATTTATGTGTTTGTTCTTTACAGATATGAACCATTTAAAGTTTGAACCCAAGCACAATATTTGTGCGTGCTTAACCACAAACACCAAGAAAGCACATGGTTATGAAGAGATTGTCATGTTCTTGATAAGTTCTAGAATTCACACAGCAATATCCACACAAGTTAGAGTATTTGAGAAACATGTGAGGGAGTTTTGGGACAATGTAGAATACAAGAACGAAAACAAGGAGATCTAGATAGAAAGCTCTGTTGGTGGAAATACAATAAAAGTTACAGAATAAGTTATTCGTGAAGTGTTAAACTTCAGAGACGCAGCTGATTTTCCTTACAAAATTAATCACATTGCAATCTCAGGGATAATTCTGAGTATAGGATATGAGGGAACGTTTCTAAGAAGACAGGTGACCAAAACTATGTTTGCAAAACAATGGAGATACCTTGTCCATGTATTAATTCATTGCATGAGTCCTAGAACATCTGGTTTTGATCAAATAGGTGAAGTATTCAGCAGAGCGTTAGTGTGTCTGGCAACTCATAGAAGATTCAATTTTTCAAGAATGATATTCGAGGCAATGATTAGTAAATTCGTAGGACCAAGACAAAACTACAAGTTTCTAATGTACCCAAGATTTGTACAAATGATTATCAATACATTGCTGCCGAATCTGGAAAACGACGGTGCTGAACTACCTTTGGATTCAATGAAAGAAGCAATCTTCAGCAGCATGAATAATGTGAGGAAGACAAGCAAATTTAGTGGTACTGTGACACCACTATTTCCTAATATGCTTGAAGAAAATCCCGATCTAGATTTTACTATTGAAGATGAAATCAATGACTTAATGGCAGAAGATATAGAAGATGGAGTTGATAGTGACAATGATGAAACTGACCAAGTGCAGAATAATGATCAGGGAAATGATAAAGATCAAGGTCATGGTGGTGGTCAAGTAAATGTTATTCAACAGGAAGGTCAAGTTCAAGTTGAAGAACATGATATGTTTTTTGAAGAAAACATAGTTCCTGAAGTAAATGAAGAAGTTACTGAACCATTACTAAGTCACACAGAAGAATTTATTGCTAAAGCTGACGATGTCTTAAGTGTGAACACTAAAGTATTAGAAATTAATGATGAACAGTTAATTGCCACAGCAACAACCCCATCAAAGAAAAGAAAAGAACTTGAACAAAAAAAGACCGTACCTTCTAGACCTCCTCCGTCTAAGGGTATTGTATTTACTGATCCAGAATTACAGAAGAAAGAGAAAACTACAACAAGACATCATAAAGGCAAGGGTAAAGCTAAAGAGGTACCAAAGAAGCATAAGTCAAAAAGATCTAGAGGTTATGAGTTGTTTGATGAAGAGTTTCTTAACTATGCAACCAGGGAAACTGCAGATGTTGTTAGTCAATTGAAGAATCAGATCTCAAACTCGCAAAGTAGAGAAGCTACTAATTCCAGAGAGATCAGAGAGTTGAAAATTGAAAGTACTAAACAAAAGGGTGTAATAGCTCAATAGCAGAAACAGATTGATCAACTTCAGAAGATGGTATAGGATTTAATAGCTCTTACGGGTGTTCAAATTGGTACAAGCCTAGCAGAAAATGTTGAAGAGATTCAAAGTCCAGTAGCCACTGAACCAATTCCTTCTACGATTGAACAAGTTCAAACTCCAATTTTTGATGCACCTATGTATGAAGACAACATGTTATTTGATGTTGATATGCTTCTCAATGATGAAGGTGAAGGATTGAAGAAAATTGATGAGAACCAAGAAGAGAAAGAGAAGGAAGAAGAAGAAGATAATGAAGAAGTGGTGATCACTGGTGAAAGAAAAGATGACAACAATTCTTCAGATGACGATAATAATAGTGGTGGTACTGGTGGTGTTGGTGGAAGTGGAAAAACAATTGAAGATGCTGAACAAGAAACTCCAACCAACACTGAATACAAAAAGTATGAATATGAACAACAGCAGACGTATGTTGAAGAAGATGGTTCAGTGATTGGTAAATTGGATAAGATTGTAGATGAAAGAGAGCCATTTAAAGTTCCTGAAGATATTGAATCGTCATCTAAAAGGCAAAAGACTTCAAAGATTGACAAGAGTACTTGGTGGACAGTGACTGAGAAGCCATCAATTATAGAAAAGATTACACAGACAATACAGAGTCCAGAATAAGCGTTAACTGGTGAAATATTAGCATGGATGTATGATGGTGAAAAGAAGATGTATGTAATAAAGAGATGTGATGGGAATTCAATATTTTGACAGGAGTTCAAAGTTAAACACATTGACATACTGGGATATTAGAAAACTAAGTCAACTGAAGATGATCAATCCATCGAACAATTCATTCGCTGCAAATTTTGAAGAATTTTTAAAGAGAGAGTGTGGAAAAGCTAAATTTGAAAAGTTTAAACCACAGGTGCCAGAATGCAGAAAGTTGAAAAGAAATGATAAAGACGGCAAAAGAAGGTTTAGATACATTGTGAAGCATGCTGATACAGTTTCAATTGTTTACATTCCAGCACGTAAAGAGACATTCATTAAAAGCTTCAAGAAGTGGGTGTATGATAGCAAAACACATGAAGCTGTGATTATACAGGATCATTTACCAGTAGTCAGAGTTTTTGATCCAGTGGATTTGTTTAGCTTTTCTGATGATGATCTAAAAATTTTGTACAAGAATCCTATTAGTTGTTATATGAGCACGAAGATTAAAACTGAAGCAAAGTTGTATATGAGAGTCGTGGCTCGATGTTTGTCAAGAAGACATGAAGCTGAAGTGATCAAGAAGAGACTTGCTGCTCTGGATGCTAAGAAGCTAAGTGTTAAAGTCAAAACCAAGCCTGCAAAAGACAACTTTTGAAGAATTGATGTTCTGTTGACTAGGGGGAGATTATTGGAACCTAATAGTCCATAGAAATCAATTAGGTTTTAGAAGTATAACTTCAGAGTTTTCGGTCGAAAACTTTATATTTTCGGTCGAAAAATGTTTTTGGTCGAAAACATTTTTCGATCAAGAAGATTTCGATCGAAAACTCTCTAGTATAAATAGTTGTGTCTTTTGTATTTTAAGTAACTTTCTCATTTTTGTACTGTGATTTTACGAGTTAATCAAGAGAATTTCTGTGTGTTTCTGTTGTTAATACTTGATTACATTACTGGATTAATGAAGCTAATAATCATGAAGTATGCGTTTGGTGTGCTTGATAGTATCAAGATTGCTCATCTTTGATTTGTTCATTTTGGTGTGGATTTAATTTCTAAATTGTTTCCGCCAATTCAGAGAGTGATTGAAGAATTTTTCCTTGAATATCAACAGATCTGAGGGAATCACAAATGGATTTGTTCAACTTGCACACTTTAATAGGATTCTTTGGATCCTAAACACCTTTCAGTTGAACCATATATAGAAATCTTCATAAATGTGTCCGTTTAGAAACGCAGTTTTGACATCAATTTGTCATGTCTCGTAGTCATAATACGCAGGAATGGCAAGCAATATCCTAATAGACTTAAGCATGGCTACATGTGAGAAGGTTTCTTCATAATCAATTTCTTGAGTCTAAGTAAATCCTTTCACTACTAGCGTAGCTTTGTAGGTTTGTACGTTTCCATCCAAGTCGGTTTTCTTCTTGAAAATCCACTTGTTTCCTATTGTCCGACACTTGGGAGGAAGATCAACCAAGTCCCATACATGGTTGTCATACATGGATTGTATCTCAGCGCTCATGGCTTCTAGCCATTTCTTAGATTCAGAATCTAGAATTGCAGAATTGTAACTAGTAGGCTCAGCCTGATCAACCATCAGGATGTTGTCATTTTTTTGTGAATCCCGATATACCGGTCGGGTTCATGATGATCCCTAGTACTTCTGCGGATGCTTGGTATTACTTTTGAATCTTGAACTCTTTCAAATTCAGGTTCAATAATCTCATTTTGATAGGCAGTTTCAATTTGAGGTTCGGTTACTTGTGGTTCTCGGACTTTTACTAGATCCACATGGTTTTCTCAAATCCCTCGCGCAAGCAGTTCCTTCTCCAAGAAGGTAGCTTTGCGCTTTATGAAAACCCAGTTTTCAGTAGGATTGTAGAAGTAGTAACCATTTATTTTAGGGTATCCGACGAAAACAACTTTATCGCCATATGGTTCCAGTTTATCCGAAGATTCATCGGTAACATAAGCGTTGCATCCCTAAACCCTAAGGTAGGACACTTTGGGTTTCTCCCCATGCCACATCTCATAAGGCGTTTTGTCCACCTTCTTTGTTGGAGCTAGACTTATGTTTCTTCTGGCAGTATTAGGAGCAAAACTCCAGAAGGATTGTGGCAGGTTTGTACGACACATCATATATCGAACCATATCAAATAGAGTTCGATTTCTCCTCTCAGACACACTATTAAGCTGTGGTGTTCCAGGTGGAGTAAGTTGTGAAATGATCCCACGTTTCTTTAAATGTTCACCAAACTCTAAACTAAGATACTCACCACCTCGATCTAATCGAAGCATCTTAATCGTCTTACCCACCTGATTCTGTACTTCGTTCTGGTATTGTTTGAACATTTCAAATGTTTCATGTTTATGCTTCATAAGATAAACATAACCATATCTACTGAAGTCATCAGTAAATGTGACAAAGTATCTCTCCCCGTTCCTAGATATTGTTCTAAATGGACCACATACATCAATATCTACGAGTCCTAACAGATCCTTAGCTCTTTGATCGATACCAAAAAAGGAGCTTTGGTCAACTTACCACTTAAACAAGATTCACATTCTTCAAAAGATTCTTGACCTTTGGAATTCAAAATTCAACTTTCCATATACACGTATAATTGAAATCTAATTTCATACATTTAGAGGAGATATTGTACAATGCGTTATTCTTATGGGCTTCTATCTCATAGCTTCCATTATGATGCTTTGCAATAAAGTAAAACAAACCATTCAAATATACAGAAATAAAATCACCATTAAAAGCATATTTAAAACCTTGTTCACGTAAAGCAGAAACTGAAATAATATTCCTAGTTAAACTAGGTATGTAGCAAACATTATTCAAAACCACTAGGAAGTAGAACAACAAATTCTCCTACAGCCTTCACTACGACTCCATTGCCAACAAGGATCTTCAAGTCTTTTTGTTTCAGCTTTCTAATATTCCTTAGTCCTTGCAAATCATTACAAATGTGAGAACCACATCCTATGTCAAACATCCAATATTTGCTAGAAAATGAGAAGATCTCAATAACGAACATAACCGTCCTCTATAAGTTTTCTTCTATTTTTGCTCAGCTAGACATTTGGGGCAGTTTCTCTTCCAATGCTAAGCTTCATCACAATGAAAACATTTTGCATCCTTAAGAGGTTTCTTGGCAACAGACTTGCCTTTGCCCTTGTAATTCTTTTTGCCTTTGCCTTTTGCTTCAGATTTCCTAACTTGACCCTCCTTGATTATCAGCACTGTACTAGACTTGCTAGAAGTCGGTATGTTAATCTTGACAGTTTTGAGCATCATATGCAACTACGGGATGGTCGTGTCCCAAGCATTCATATTATAGTTTAAGGTGAACTAATCATATGACTTTAGTAGTGAGTTGAGGATTATATCCCGAGCCAGCTCATTGTTCAAGGGAGAGTCAAGACGTGCAAAGTGATCAATGTAACCCTTCATTTTCAACACGTGAGTGCTGATTGAAGAACCTTCCTGCATACGAAAACTGATAAGTGATCTCATCACTTCAAAGCGTTCATGACGAGCTTGTTGCTGGAACATTTCCTATAGCTGCCTGATCATGTCGTATGTTGGCATATCAACCAAATTCTTCTAAAGTTCTGGTATCATGGATGCTAGCATTAAGCAGGAGACCTTGATGGAATCATCCACATGTTTATCCCAGATCTTATGAGCAACGCCCGTAGCATCAACAGGTTCTTCTGGAATTGGTTCTTTAAGAACATACATCTTATTCTCCGCCCTGATAACAATTTCCAGGTTACGGTACCAATCCATGAAGTTGGAGTTGTTGAGTTTATCCTTCTCAAGGATTGACGTAAGTGAGAAAGAGGAGTTGGGATTGGATTCGTTAGACATCTACAAAATTCAAAATAAATTTTTTGTATTTTCATGCTTAACATCCTAATATAATTTTATGACCCAATTGCAAAATTATAATTAGGAATGAGATCCCGGTTCATCATTGCACGGTGAATCGCTAAAGCACTCTCCAATAGCATGACTATGTAGGTAGGTAACGATTACCGATTGTGTCAACTACATAATTCAAGGTTTCGGGTACAAAGACAATTTCCCCCAACTACGCCCACTTAATACAACCTTAAGTGATATTTTCCCTTCAATTTTCAACTGTAGAACCGACCTAAGTGACTCAGGAATCGCAGTTGTACCTTCAACTGAAACCGTCGGCCCGGATGCAGGTAATCACTAACACCGGGGGTTCGGATAGATCATTTGAAGTGTCACAATTTATGGTGGCGCAGAAATATCGATTTTAATTTGGGATTTGCTATAATGTTTTAATTTACCGAATAAGGGTCAAAAGCATTTTGGACAACTTGAAGCATGTGTCAAGTCGTGCAATTTAGTAAAACCAATTTTTATTATTTAGTTCGTGAAACGTCTTTCAATACTCGACACAATCTAATTTTAAATACCTTACTATTAAATAAAACAACTTTTATTTAAAAATACCTTTCCGTGAAATATTTAAATGATTTAATTTTCTCGTTGTTTTATGATTGTGTTAAAAATAATTTTTCAAAAATGTTTTATGGTTTTAATTATTATCCTTAATAATTATCAACAACCACAAACAAATAAAATAAATACATCTAGCCACTAGTAAAAGTGGTTTGGTTTCGTTCGAGCCATCAAATGAAAACCGAACCGGTCTAAGGGACAAACAAAAATAAACCATTCTTGTCGTTTCCCACTTAGTCCAAAATCTCTATTTTCGTGTCCCGGTCGTCTCCGTCTTTGGTCTTTAAATCTTCGTCTCGTTTGATTTTACAATTTATTTACATTTATAATAAATAATAAAATAAATAAAACATGGGTTCCAAATAACCTGTAAAATACAAAGATATCAAAACCCAAAAATAAAACAACCACGAGACACTAGTGTTTGACTTATCAACACAATCATCCATAAACGAAAAAGGCTTGATTTTTTTGTCAAACTAAAGTTTTGACACAAAACATAAGATCGAAAAACGCAATAAATGTCTAAACGCGCGTATAGGTGGCTCTGATAGCACTGTTGGGGATCCGTGTACCAGTTTTAACTTTTAAAACGTTTTTAATTAATCGAATTAATTATCAAATCAAATTTGCATTAGTGAAAGCGATTGTCACGTTAACGGTTCTAAACCAGAATCCCATCAGTGATCCAAATACACACATAAATACAATAAATATAAAAAAAATCATAGCGGGTAAAAGATTATATGTAACACCTGCCCCAAAATTGCCCAAGAAATGCCAAGGTTTAAACCTTAAGGACTTGTGTTTAAATACCAAAAGTTTAGGATTTAAATTGAAAAATATTGAATTTTAACCCTTAGCGGACCGCTAAGACTAACCATAATGGTCCGCTATGGGCGGCTGATCAGTAGAGGTCTGCTAGGCTTGGTCCTCTACGCTAGAATCCTTGGTGGTGAACCGCCACACTTTCCCTTAACGACCCGCCACTTGCTCATTAAGGAAACATTCCGTGTATGACACGTGTCCTATGATTAATGGGCAAAATTTATAATGCATGTACACATGGCGGACCACCACGTCAAGTGGTAACGGTCCGACAGCCGCAAAACCCTAAGAATCTGCCACGAAGGTTGGTGGCGGACCGCTATGCCCCTGGGTAATGGTCCGCTAGCCGCAAAACTAGGAATGGTCCAATCAACGATTGACATTTAGGAATGACGCAACCTTGGGCGGTGGCGGACCGCCACCCGCCTCCGTAGCTGTCCGCTACGGGTTGGATTTTCAACCTATAAATAGCTGATCGATTTCGGTCAATTTTGCACATCCAAACGCGCTTCGCACATTCAAAACACTTTCCAGAGCACCCTCAGCTTATTTCCGACGATCCCGGTTCGATCTGCAGTCGTTTAACAATAAAACGCTTGTAGAAGTAAGGAAGGCTCGAGGAAACTAAGATAGGAGGCTAGTGCTGTGATTCCAAGTTTAGGAGGCTCATTTTAAAGTTGATACTCTTTCATTTTACCAAGGTGAATACTTTATCTACATTAAAACCCTATGTCAAACATTTACGTTTACAAAAATGGCCAAATAAATGTTAAAGTAGTAATGCATAACGTTCATCTACGTACAAAGCATTCAGGCCATAAGTATATGTAAAACTTGCAAGGGATGCACGGGTCACGGGTGAAAGTCTCGGATCACGGCTAGCACTTCCCTTATTACAATTTAGGAGGCGAAGTCCTGACCAATGTTATAAGAAATACTACATGTATATACAGTGGTGCATACAGTCAGTACATGAGTGCCTGCTGGATATGTGGATTGAACATATATATTATGATTATGAATTTAATAACTGTTTAGGCCAAATAATTTTACTGTCAAGATAATTGTATTCACTAGCCTTCGCGATGACGTTTCATTTTCAAAAAGTTTTCAGGTAAAAAATAAAATGTGATGGGAATAAATGCCCAAGATTATATGAAAATACAGGATGAGTTGCATTAGATTCTCAGGCCATTTCCACTAAAATTCCTAAATGATGAAATAGGATAGTGCGAAGGAATTGATCAACCTTGGACAGGACTATTACCTAGTGGCTTTTAAACTTGTGTGGAGACAAGTATTTTAATGTGTTTACAAACAATGTTTGTATTCAGGATGAAATGTGTATTTAATTCCCATGTTTATAAATACAAGACTTTTGTTTTCCAACTGAGTCTTGATATTTACAAAAACAACCCTCGAGGTTGAGATTTATGATGAAACAATCCATGAAAGTCTTCCGTTGTTTTTGTAAAAAAACTCTAAAATCAAAACAGGTACTAATCATGCTCACACACATCTAGGGGGTGCCTGAGGTGGGGTGTGACATTATACCTTTCACGATTCCCGAACGATTCACACTTCGGAGCAACGAACATTACGCTAGTGACTTTTTAATGAACACCCAACGAATAACCAAAACCATCTCACGGTTTGTTGCGCAGGCTATCCACGACGGCGGTGATCACAGGCGGCGGCGGCAGAGCACGGTGGTGGTGCTTGGCACCGATCGGTGCAAACGGGATAAAGGGGGAACCCAATTTTGCTTGGGTTGGGATTAGGATTAGGGTTTTAAATTAAGGATATATTTATAATCCCCATAAATACAAATCACACCTCTTAAAAATTAATTACTATTAATCCCCGCGCTTTACTAATTACAAATAATTAGTAAATATCAACCGTTTAACTCTTAAACATCCAAACCTTCGTCTTTTAATTATTTCTCTAAATAATTAATTACCGAATTAACCGTTTAAATATTTTGCTAAATATTTATCCATCGAGTTATAAACCCGCGTTTCATGAACTATAATGTTTACGACTAAACATTATTGATTGCTCGTTGTCCAAAGTGTAACTATTTGGATCGTACCTCGATAGTAATGTTGATTTTATCGATGATCGGACATCCAATATCCAATAGAAAGAAGGTAGTCAATTTCCTAACATAGAACATAGAAAATAAATGCCTTAGTATAGAATGTAGACAGTAAATACCTTAGAGCAGAGTATAGACTGTATGTGCCTTAGAGTAGATATCGAAACTTAGATACAAATGTTACTTCTTACGGGAAATGTTCAGAACCCGAGTAGTAAATTAAATTAGTAATTTCATACCGATCTCTGTAGTTAGTAATTTACATTACACGAGGTATTTTAAATAATTACATATCACGATGACACGAGTATTCCTTGTTCCCAGTTAGATCCTATAATGGCTACAGGACAGAGAGGAGGTCACACTGGTGGTCGAACTGGTCGTAGAGGGCGAGCGTCGAGTAACCGAGCATAGATAGAAGAAAGTGAACACTCCCGTAACGAAACTAAATCTGTCATAAACGAGGAGCATGACAATGAGCATAACATAACCAATCCAGGTGACGAACATGATGAGGGGCTAACTTTAGAACTCATTGTAAGTAGTGCTGAAGAAGTCTCTTAAGTCTTGAAGGACGTCTTTCCAAGGCCCGACCGAGGAAGAGTTTGCAAAGGGGAAGAAAGAAGACTTGAAAGACGAGAAGGAAGGAAGTGACAAGCATACAGAACACACCGAGAGTGATGACTCTGATTATGATAAGACCACTCGAGGTTGCAATTATAAATCCTTCCAGGTCTGTGACCCACCAAAGTTTGATGGAAAGAAGGATGATGTTACGACTTTTGAGTGGATTGAGATGATGAGTGGGGTAATTAATATTAGTGAGTGCCGTGAGGACCAGACAGTCAAGTTTCCCACTCACTCCTTCACCAATGAAGCTCTGAGTTGGTGGAGGACAATCGAGCAGTCTAGGTCCTCCACTGCTCTCAAGAGGATGAAATGGGATGACATGAAGAAGATGATGATCAAGAAGTTTTTCCCACAAAATGAAATTAGCAGGGTTGAGAGGGATTTTTTGGGACTCAAAGCTGGTAGTATGACTCACCGCCAGTACACTTCAAAGTACATTGAGCTGGTACAGGTAGTACCCCATTTGGTCGGCACAGAGGAACGAAGGATAAATACTACATCAAGGGGCTGCCATAGAAGGTTCGTGTTCACGTGAATGTTAATACCCCCAAAAGTTTTGAATCTGTGGCAGAACTGGCTCGGATTATGTATGATGACTTTGATTCCGAGGACCCACTAGCTGTTAAAACCCAAAACAAAATTTCAAATGTTGTTAAGCGGCCAGCTAAAGAATGGGCAAGGTCGGTAAGAAGAAGCAGAAGGTAGAAGATGAAGGTGTGTGTGCTAAGTATGGAAGGAAGCACTCGGGGGAGTGTCTGTAACATCCCGAAAATCCGTAGGCTAATGGCTCGGGTTAGTGGACGACCAGAATCTCTATCAAATATAATGAGGGGCAAGGTTTGTCACGAAAGGTGCCTTTTAACGACGAAAAAGAGACGGTTAGTTATTTAAAAAGATGTTTCAAGATCGAAACGCGCAAGATGGAATTGGAGGGACCTGGATTAAAGTTGCGGAGGTTTAAAAGCCACCTAATGGAAACACTAGGCCATAATCAGCCTAGGACTTGCGCGCGATGGCTGGAGCAGAGAAAAAGGGAGTCGGCTACGAGAGGGTGGCCGGACAGGAGTAATCAGCGGCGGTCCAAAGACGGTGTCAAGCAGGCGGCCTCCAAACTTCAAAAAGGTAATCCTAGTTCGTGTTTTGTTACATTATACCTTCGCATACGCAGGGTTTGTGAGGGTTTCGGGTATGATGATGACATGGTGGTTGTAGGAGGTAGCCGTAGGTGGTGGTAGAGTGAATGAGGGATGACGGCGATGGTGGCGTGTGACGGGGACAGCAGATAAGAGGGGAAACGGGGTGACCGTAAGGTGTGGAGATCGGTTGTCGAGAAGAAGAGAGAAAGGGGGTGGAGGGTTACGAAGGACTCACGAGGTGGTGATGGCAGTGCTCGGCGGCTGCGGTGACAGCAGCGGTGGTGGTGCACTACGACGGAGAAGAATGGAGGACGTTAATGGTGTTATATCCGGAGTGTAGAATGGCTCGGATGGAGTCCATCGGGGATAGTAGTAGTGATGTTTTTCGATTAGTGTTTTTGCAGGATGATGAAGATGAGGACGATGTGCATGGTGGTGCACGATGGAGAAGACGGAGGTCGACGCGATGGTCGGCTAGGGTTTGCATGTCTTGCATGCAAGTAGGGAAACCCAGCTCGGGTACACGTGTATTCATGGGGCTAGGGTTTTTACATGGTCACGTGTACGTGCATGCATGGGACGGAACCCGGTTCGGGTATTCGGTTTCTAAACGAGTCAAGAACGACCTAATTCATGTGAATTTGTAAAAATTGGAGGAGAGTGATGAGCTGATGAGACGAGTGTCGGGGTTTTAATATATTTATGCGTTATCCGACGTATGTTTAGAACGTTCCTGATCACGTGATTGAACGGTTAACATGTTCGTATTTCAAGAGCGAGGTACGGGTTGCAGAGCAAGGATTTGATCTTCAAAACCGGTGAGTTTCTAATGCCGTTTTTACTTGTTTTTGGGGCTATCGTACATACTTACATGTTTTATCATTTAAATGCATGTGTTATGAGAAATGAGTTAAACCTGTCGAGTTTTACGAGTCAACTATATTATTTTTTAACAAATCTACGGGTCAATGAGATATCCCTATCTATAGTGGGTTGAATGTCAGTATGACATCGGTAGGTCGTATAAGGACTTTCGGGATAAGTCAAAGGTTGTGTCTAGACGTTACGAGGATATGTCTAGGATATGTTTTTCGTTTCATACGTAAGTGATCCGTGTAAGGACGGTGAGCCATAGTATATGCCTAGGTAGTGTCATGTGTGTATATTTGTTTCTTTGTGTGCTTGCATTGTTGTCCGTGTATACGATCAACGATGGTGTGGAGGACGGGGTCCTTCGGGGTCGTCACTATGCGAGTGATCTTGTAGTTATCGTGTGGGTGATGTGTCAGTCACAGTGTGGATGATGATATGGTCACTGTGTGATGTGACAAGATGAGCAATAATGTCGTCGGACTCGTGAGGATGTATCACGTGTGCAATTATGGGCCCTATGGGGGCGAGATTGAGACCCAGACGGGAGTACTCTAGGATGATGAATATCCCTGAAGAGGGTGATGTTTTGAGACAGGTGAAACCATTCGAAGGTATATCTCATATGTGTGATTTATTTTATATTAATCTTGTTTGACCTTAGTGATACGGTAATGATGTGATTATCACAACCCGCCCCGGGCACCCCCGGGGCGTCTCCAGGCTGCGACATCCGTTGGCACCTTCTGTACCTGCTTTGTTGTAGGTCAAGTCTTAAGGGCATGTGCTCATTTTGGTTTCTCATGTTCTTTTCAATTTAAGGCATCGGCTACCACGTTAGGCTTGCCTTCCTGATAACATATCTCGTAGTCATAGTCGCTTAAGACTTCCATCCATCGTCTTTATCGCATGTTCAGCTCTTTCTGACTGAAGACATACTTTAGATAATTATGGTCTGTGAAAATCATGAACTTGACTCCGTAGACATAGTGTCTCCATATTTTCAGCGTGAAGATTATGGCACCTAATTCCAGGTCAGGAGTCGTATATTTCTTTTCGTGAGTCTTAAGTTGTCGAGACACATAAGCAATGACTTTGTTTCCTTGCATCGATACACACTCTAAACCAGTGTGTAGAAAACCACAAAACCCTTGTTGCCTTCGCGCAGCGATAGAATTGGTGCTTGGGTTAGTTTCTGCTTTAGCGTTTCAAACGCTTCGTTCTGCCTTAGACCCCATTCGTATTTGACTGCCTTACGGGTCAGTGCAGTCAAAGGAGATCCTTAAGAAGTCCTTAATAAGAGTTCGGTAATATCCTGTCAAACCGAGGAAACTTCTCACTTCGGTTGGCATTTTCAGGACTTCCCAATTAGATATAGCCTCAATCTTAGTTGGATCTACTTGAATTCCTTTCTCGTGTATGACGTGACCGAGAAATTGTACTTTTGATAACCAAAATTCACACTTCGAGAATTTGGCGTATAGTTTCTCGTTCCATAAGTATTGCCCTTAAATTGTCAGCATGAGCTTCCTTACTCTTGGAGTATATAAGTATATCGTTTATGAATACGATTATGAATTTATCCACGTAAGTTTTACAAATCCGATTCGTCATGTCCATAAATGTTGCGGGAGCATTTGTAAGTCCAAATGGCATAACCGTGAACTCAAAGTGACTGTATCTAGTTCTGAACGCAGTCTTAGATAAGTCATCTTCTTGGACTTTTAATTGATGATAGCTTGATCACATGTCTATTTTGGAAAAGCATCTTGCTCCTTGGAGCTGATCAAACGGATCGTCGATTATTGGAAGTGGATACCGCTTCTTAATTGTGACTTTATTCTATTCCCGGTAATCTATGCACATCCTCATCGATCCGTCTTTCTTCTTCACAAAAAGTACCAGAGCTCCCCATGGTGAAGAACTTAGTCTTATAAAACCCTTCTCTAATAACTCATCGAGTTGCTTCTTCAGTTCAGCCATCTCGGTAGGAGCTAATCTGTACGGAGCTTTGGCTATCGAAGCCATGTCTGGTACAAGATTTATTTGAAACTCCACTTCCCGATATGGCGGTGTTCCATCCCTTATGAAAATATTCCAACATTTCTTAAACTGCCTTTACAAACATCTCATAGTCAACATCTTATAGACATCTTTGTCTAATCATGAAATCCAAACTTTTGTTTTAAAACTAAACCTTTAATTGCAATATCCGTTTTGCAATTGGTTCGTCTATCTTTTTCTTATGTATCAAGGGTTGCTGGTCTGCTTAGTCCTACATATGGACTTAGCTTATTTTCCTTTCAATTTTTGATCTACACCTTTTCAAGGTGATATTTTTAATAACCTCTTATCCTTGACGTATATTTTCAATGGATCTTTCCTCTTATCAGTATAATCCTTTTGCTAATCACAATCCTTTTCTTGGGTTTGTAAAAACCAACATGGTAATTTCCCATATTTCTTAGATTCCGATATGCGATTTCTCTCTGATTTATGATTTAACACACAGGTGTTATGTACTTCTTATTGTACAATACTCCAAATGGTCTTGACTTAATTCTACCTCCTTTCGAGGTTTATTACATGGGTTCAGAGCGTATCTTCCAGAATCTTTTATTAACTGCCCGTAATCTGCTTCCAGATTATTCATTCTTAGGAATTCATTATTTCCTCTGACTAATTGGTCAAGCCATTCTTCTTTAAAAAGCTTTCTTTACATTCGGCTTGATCAATACACCTTAACAGCAAATCTTAAGGTCATTATTTCCCTGAAGTATATACTTTCATTTCTTACATTTCTTCATGACATAACTGCTTTATCAGTTCGTGATTCTTGGATGCTAAGTTCTAATTCGCTTACACATGTCATCCTTATAAGATTCCTTGATTTATCATCAGCGTTCTTTTTAAGGATTACTCTAATCCTTCATTCTTCTCTAGTGTTTTCTTCTTTATCACGAGGAGTAGAAATACTTATTGATCCTTACAGATGATAAGGTACATAGGGCCTATTCGAATCTGCCTTTTATTTTCCTTTGAGGATACGAACACTTTCATAAGGAACTTCTAGTAATCCCACATACGGGTTTACATAGGTATGGTTATGGCTTCCAGCCATAAGGCTTAAATGAAAGCTCACAAAAGGTGTATGAAGTTTCTAATTCCTTCAAGATTTCCGAAAGTCCTTGCGGTACTTTCTATATCTATACCGGTTTCATTTGTTACTTGCCGATCTCCGAATAAAACTCGGTCTTGTGCCTTTTCCGGGCATTAAGAAAATATTCTTGTTATAGGAAAGGAATACAAGGTATTCATTGGAAGTGGAAAGGCTATAGAATAACTGAAGTTAGTCTTTCATCATCTCCTTTCCTAGTCCCTTCCTTTCCCATATTTCCGGAGTTGTTTCTCCAATGTTTTTCTCCTTTTCATTTCTTTTTGTCAGATCCTATTTCACTTCATCTGTCTAACGTAAGGCACGGTCAAGACATGAGCTAGGATAGATTGAAGGATAATCATATTGTGGAGGAAGATCTCAAATCTCCATCACCACATCATTGTACATATTTTGGTATGGATTGGATGGTTCCAAAGGAGGAACGTTTACTCAGATAAACTTCACATGGATCATAATCCATAGAATTTCCCGACTTAGGGAATATACAGATTTTTGAAGTACAGGCGGAGAATCAGATTTATTAGGAATATAATCATCCGGATTTTCAAAATCTGGAATCATATTTGGATCAAAGTAGTAACGTGACTTCTTCATCGGAGTCCTTTCCAACCTGAGGTAAGTTCTGATATATTTCCTCCATCCCTTCCGTTGAGGGCGTGGATATTGTCTAGGATGACCATACCACCCGTATTCTTAGTTGCGTGGCCTTCACTGGCTCCAGCCTGATTTACTTCACTTACCCTCGGTGGAGGAGTATCTGTTTGAGTGTTAATCAAATCAAAATCTTTGTTGTGCCTAGAGAAATCAGATCCATATCCTTGTGTACCAACGTCTTGTATTGTGGTTTTCAAGGAGGGAAGATTCCATTCGATCGCATTTGGATGATCACCAGGAATGTTAATTGGTAGTACCCTAGTTCAGTAGGGATTTTCTTCCAGTATAGTAACAATCACCTCCAAACATTTGTAATTTCTTATACTATCAAACTTAGATGCAAGCATCTATGTATAAGTATCTACCTACTTTCATCCTAGTAGGTAGGGGTGTTTAAAACCGGATATCCGAAAATTTCGGATAGTGGATTTCACTATCCGAATCCGTATCCGAAATTTCGAATATCCATTCGGATAGTAAACCGGATATCCGAAATCTGGAAAGAAAAAAATTGGCAGAATTTTGTTTGAATTTTTAAGAAATAAACCTGCTCAAATCCCAACAAATACAAAGTTTCAAACTAAAAAAATAACAATCAAAACAAATGCAAAGGTAAATAAACAAGTTCAAAACACAATCCAAAACAAGAACATTCAAAACAACATTGCTTCCTTCTTGAATCTTCCATCAAACTTTTCCCATGCCAATCTACCATTGATTAAATCTTTTAATCAAGAATCTGCAAGTTTTTGTACTCAAGGATATAAAGTCAAACAAAAAAGGAATTTGACATCAAATAAGGCTAATCCCTTCATACTATGATAAATTATTAAAGATACCTTAAGCAACTTCGGATGTTTCATCAATTGTTTCATCAATGATAATGGTAGGTTGTTCCAAAACTAAGTCCTTCATACCTATAATAGAAAAGGAACATAATAAAAATTCATATATATATATAGAAAAGCTAATTCCTTCATGCCATGATAAAATTATTACTAACCTTCTTCCAATCTCTCGATTTCAAGTATAGTATCTTCTATCATAATTGTACTACTATTAGAAGCACGCAACCAATCTTGTGCACATACCAATGCTTCCACCATTCTTAGGGTTAAGGAAGTTCTAAAAAAATCAAGCACTCGTCCCCCGGTGCTAAAAGCCGACTCAGAGGCAACCGTAGAAACTGGAATTGCAAGAATATCTCGAGCCATCTTAGCAAGAACGGGATATCGGCATTGTTGAATTTTCCACCATTGTAATATGTCAAACTGTGGGTCTTTAGGTTCACGATCTTCCCCAAGGTATTTGTCTAACTCACTTTTTTTCAAAGATTTTTGCGAACTTCCCATGGCCATTTCAAACCGCTTTGTCATGAGTTCATCAATGTCCATTACTTGACTTGAATTAGAACTTCCCATGGCCGTTGATGTAGATGATGCTACCTCAAAGTCCTTCTCCTTTCGAGGCATAGATTTTACATAAGATTCAAACAAAATACGCAAGTTTAAATCTAGACTTTGGAGGATACTCGCGTTTACATATTTTTCTTCAACAAGCCATTCAATATATTTCTATTTTCGTCTTGGGTCAAGAACCACAGCAATGAACAAAAAATGGTTTAGCTTAGTAACATCCCCCCAATACTTCTGATACTTTTTCTTCATATTAAGTGTCATTGAACATATTGAAAGATCATCACTCATGGTGAAACCATCAATCACCGTGCCAATTCCAAAAATCCCATGCACATAAGCATTGGAAGTCACATAGCGGGAACCTGAAAATCCCAATGTTGCATCATAAAATATCTTCAAAAAAGGCAACAAGCTATTAACTTTGATCCAATCCTCCTCATTAACTAAACCACCCTCACACTTCTTAAGTTCTTTCTCACAACTAAAATCCTTTAACAATAAGTTAGAAAAGGCTTTCTTAAATTTAATAGCAGATTCTAGCATTAAATAGGTGGAGTTCCATCGGGTTTCAACATCCATACATATTAAACTGTTACTTTCTATTTTCTCTTCCTCAATACAAGCTTTAAATTTTAGAAGTCTAGCGGGGGAAGACCTCACATGTTTCACAAGGCTACGAACTTTCTTGATTGATAACATCACATCACTAAGCCCATCTTTTACAACTAGGTTCAAAATATGAGCCGCACACCTCACATGCAAAAATGATCCTTTCAAAACACCACATTCCCAATGGTTAAAAACCTTTTGCAAATGTTGAACAGCTACATCGTTAGAGCTAGCATTATCTACCGTCACAGTCAAAATATTTTTTAACCCCCATTCAACTAAACACTTTTCAACTGCTCTCCCTATTAGGACCCCCGTATGACCAAAGATAGGACAAAAGTTTATAATTCTCTTATATAAACGCCAATCACCATCAATAAAATGTGCAGTCAAACACATATAAGACAAATTTTTACCCGAAGTCCAAGTGTCTGTGGTTAAACATATTTTGGAGGACATACTTTTAAAGATATTCACTAATTGTCTCCTTTCCTCAATAAAATAACGGTAACAATCTCATGTTACCATCGAACGTGATGGTACAATAAAATGAGGATTAATAACCTTACAGAATTCACGAAAACCCGCCCGTTTCACAAAAGAAAAAGGTAACTCATCACTAATCAACATTTTTACTAAGGCTTTCCTAATTATTTCTTGGCTAAACTCCCATAACTTAGGAATTGTCATGGTTTCAATGGAACCATCATCAGTAACATGAGTTTTTGACTCAAGATCAAGGAGCTTTTGTTTCTTATCAATATTTGAATGATATTGTTTGCAAGTATTATTGTGATTTCTTAGAAGGGTAGTCCAACTTTTTGATGCACAACCAATTCTTTTATGACAATATACACACTCAGCCTTGTCAGCAACATCACACTTAGTAAAATGATTCCACAAAGCAGATCTCTTTTTATTCACATGTGTTGACTGAGATTCACTTACAGTAGGAGGTGCACTAGGGGGTTTTCCATCTTGTTTCTTCTTTTGCTTCTTAGCTTTAGACATCACCTCATTTTCAGACACAAGCTCACAGTCAGAACTGCTTAGATTAGGATCGTCCATTTAATAATCTGCCAGTTTGAAAGTTAGTAATGTTACAACTTACAATTGAAACAATCTAATAAACAAATGTCCATTAATAAATTAACATTATGAAAGTCTCTAATGTTGATTGAAAAGGAAATTCTAATTGTCCATTAACATTCTGCAAACATTACAGATTCTAATTTGGCTATAAATCCACCTGTAATAAACTAGCAAAATTGTCTCCTTCAGTAAACTATCAAATCTAATTTAACATTCTGCAAATCAAACAAATGTCCATTAACAATTGAAACAATCTAATTAACATTCTGCAAATTAAATAATCTAATAAACAATCTGTCCATTAACAAAAAATAAATGTCTAAGTTCTCTGTTCAAAAAAAATAATAAGCAAATGTCCATTAACAAATCAAACACCACACTGAAAAGGAAATTCTGCAAATCTAAGAAATTCGGAAAAAATCTTATGAATATTAGTATTACCTTGTTTCAGTCGCTGGAACACTCGAAAATACCTTGAACCGGCCGGAAGAGAGGTGTCGATGGAGGAAGAGGCGAGGTCTGAGGCCGATGGTGGAAGAGGCGGCGGCTGAGGAGGCCGATGGCGGAGGCGGGTGGAGTTTTAGGGTTTGTTTGTGTCGTAGAAGAAAGGGGAGGCGACGATGTGTGGGGTTTTTTTTGTGTGGTTGCTGCAATGAGAAAGAATAGATATATAGTTAGGGTTTTAAACAATAAAAATAATAAAAATAATCAGAAAATATATTTCGGATATCGGATATCCGAACTATCCAAAAATTTTCAAAATCATTATCCGAATCTGAATCCGAAAATTCGGATATCCGAATTTTCGGATAGTCCGGATTCGGATTTTTGGATAATTCGGGTTCGGTTTCGGATATTTTTGAACAATCCTATTAGTAGGCATTCTTTCCCAATCTGGTTAAAGCTTAAATACTAAATCAAGTATCTAACTAAAACCTGGGTATCATTAAGGTTAGAGCCTAGATACTATCTCAAGTATCTAATTCGTAAAAACATGGGTCTCTGATACAAACCAATGTCACACCCCGCCCCGGGCACCCCCGGGGAGTCTCCGTGCTGCGACATCCGTTGCCACCTTCTGTACCTGTTTTGATTACAGAGTTTGTTTTTGTACAGCGGAATAACGTTTGAAAATGGATCGTTTCACTTCAACCTCTAGGGTTGGTTTTATCAAATCTCGTCGTGTAGACAAAAGATTATTTTTATTCAATACTGGGCATGAACACCCGAATGTTTATACATTTGATTTCAAATCAAACTCTGACACAAGTCAGTAAAACTACAAGGAGGTCATCTGCCTAGGGAAACGTAGTCTCACGGTCACCTTAACCATGTCTTTTTCTTAGGTTCTTCCTGTGCGTAGCACGAACGTGTAAACATAAATATTTTCAGGTTGCACCGGGTGTAGGTGTGTGGCCTGACCCGGCTATGCAACAAAACTGTCCTCGGGACTTAGGCCATAAGCAGTCCCGGTATGTTGAGGTTATTTCATTCTTTTCCTGTAAACATTTGAAAATGAACGTCAGCTACATGCTGGTGAATACTTCATGACCTCAAATCATTTTCATAGTCATGGCAAAACAGTTTAATTAATCAGTTAAACATTTCATAGGTGGATTCTAGTGATCGTATCACTTTCTTCCAATTCATCCATTTGTATACATTGGAGAAGTACTCGGGTGCTACGTGGCCTAACCGACACTTCTTCGTTTTACACAATCACCCGACATATAAGCCAACCCGCTCGGCCCAACTGGATCCGGAGAGAGTATAAATATTTGATCAAACATTACATACACTTCTTGGGTAGTTTAAAGTCCGCTGGGATTGATCTCGCTGGTCAACCCCATCTCGGACTGTATGAGTAAATATTTAATTATCGTGTTTTGCCCTTTTGTAGAACATAAATAGTTTGACTTGTTGCGTGATGATATCCTATAGCCCAAGCACGTCTTATTAAATTGTTTTTGCGTGATGATAGCCTATAGCCCAAGCACGTCTTATAAATCGTTTTTGCGTGATGATAGCCTATAGCCCAAACACGTCTTATAAATCATTTTTGACAGACTCTCGTTCACCATGTGAATGAGCATTTAGGACATAGACAGGTATGTCATTTGTAAACCATTTTGAAAAGCTTGTTCTCACCATGAGAATGAGTATTTTTTATACAGACGAGTATTCACCTTTATTTTGAAGTCGGAGATCGAATGATAATAATCTTAGTGCTAAGTAGCTCTTAGAGTTGATTCTTAGGGCTCTAGCACCTTAACTTGCACTTCTATGAGTTCCTCGGGTTTCTTCGGCTTTTAAACGCTTGAGTCCGGTTGACAAGCGAACGTCGGTCGAACCAGGAGGAGCGGCTCAGGAGTCGGGATGGCTGGAGAGCTCAGGAGCAGAGGAAATTCAAGAGAGAGTTTAAGATTTGGTGTGAGAATGAAGAGAAACCGCTCCTCTATTTATAGGCCTGATGGCCACCCATATCGGACAGTTATCTAGAGGGATGTCGGTCCGATATGCCTCCCTTGCCCCGCATGCGCGCCACGTGGCAGCCATGCAGAACCAGTGTGCCACCCATCCATAGCGGACCGAGTGGACATTCAATTGCGGTCCGACATCTACCCACGCGTCCAGCATGCTGACGCATGCCCTACACGTGTCACGACACGTGTCTAGTGCAGAGGGTGTCTAGGGATTTGCATTTCGGACCGTTGGCCAAGCACATGTTGGTCCGACATTCGTGGTTCTCCCATATCAGACCGATATCTAATCATACGTCGGTCCGACATCCATTGTATTCCCATATCGGACCGATATCTCAGCGTATGTCGGTCCGACATCCCCTATCTTTAAGAATTCTTTAATAAATTTTTCTATCTTCTAAGATTTCGTAATTACCCGTCCTTCGGGTTTTGATGTTTCTAACCCTTGCGGTTTCATCTTTGGCATAATTGGAACCATAATCAAACCCGTCATATTTCCTTAGCTTAGTTCGGGTGTCATTATGACTGGTCAAAACTTTATCCCTTTTCAAGACCGAAATAAATCTTAGGCGGAGGCCTAACGAATGACGGGGAATTATCTAGTCATAACCGTGGTTAGCTTTGGATAACACTACCTAGTTTAGACATGGTTGATCAGTCCATGCCTAGACCAGGGTTATGTCACCCAATGCGTACCATGACTACAACTCTAAGCCCCACTAAAATAAATACTTAAACTCAGAAATATAAAACGAACCTGTCTTTGAAATGGGAGAAGGTTTGGAATGTGAACTTAGGAGTAATCTTAAGTTCTATTTATAGGGAAGTTTGTTCACCATATGTCACCTTCCTACCAGCTTCCTCACATGTTGGTGCACCTTCCTACTACCTTCCTTATATGGTAGTTTCTAGGAAAGTATGAATTCAATATATATATATATATATATATATATATATATATTATTTCTTAATTTATTTTCTAACTCTCGGGTTTCCCTTAACTCTTGTCGAGGTTGTGAAGTATTCCGGTCAGAAATTGAGGTCGGAATTTGGTAGGTGTTATAGTGATGGTTATATTAGCTTGTGTGCTTAATATAGATAGACATGATGTCGTGTTTACAACGAAGGTGTTAGTAGACCATGGGGGAGTCTTATTTAGGGCTTGTCAGGTCTATGTCTAGTAGTCGGCTATGTGAGTCGGTCTTGGGGTTGTTATGGGTGGTAGGTCACAGGTGGTGCGTCGGTAAGTTCGATCCAAATCGGTAAGACATACTGGTTATGGTTATGGTTTGAATTAGGATTTGTTGAACCCTTACGGGAATTGGAGTGTCTTAGGTGACATGGGTTATCGATATGGATGGTAAATTATTTTACAACTGAATTGAAAGGTCTGAGTTTTAATATAAAGGCGTTTGCAACGGGAAGGTTTCTTTTAAAGATAAATTGTTAGAACTCACTCAGCGTAGCTGACTTTGTATGTATGTTAGATTGTTTTGAAGGTGAGTTCTTATGACATTGTATCTTGGCTTGGGAGCGGGGCTACTCGGGTCGGTGTGCATGCATTCGTACGGTAAGGTAAAGAAACATAATGGTTTTAAAATATAAATGTTTTTTTCAGTGAAGACTTTCGTTGTATGTCGAGTAAGGAGATAAGTGTTTTTAAAAACAATACATTGTGATATGACCCAACTGTAGGGTGCCCGGTTTGGGGCCTTACAGTGCCGCTTTGGATTGAACATTTGTTATCAGTATAGAAAGACGGGGCATTATTCGCGTTACTGCGCAAACACGAGGACGTGCTATAACTGTGGAATTGCTGGCCATTTGGCCAAGGTTTGTAGCCAACTTAAGGCATCATGCAGCGATAGGGGAAAGGAAGCTAAGAAACCAAAGGTAAGGACCAGAGCCTATTCCTTGACTCAGGAGGAAGCTAGGGAAACCATAACATCGTATCAGATACATTTCTCGTCAACGATCCTTATGCTTCAGTACTATTTGATTCGGGTGCTACTATGAGTTTTATTGCCACAAAATTTGCTAACAAAATAAAGAGCATGGTTAGAACCATAACACAAACTTTTGAAATAGAAACTGATGTTGGTAGAATCACAAAAGTAACACAATCTGTAGATAATTTCCAAATAGGAATCGAAGGCCATAAATTTCCTGCTAGGTTGTTCCTATTGCCTTAGGAGGATTCGATGTCGTATTGGGTATGGATTGGCTAGCTACTAATGAAGCATGAATAACATGTAAACGAAAGAAGATTCGTCTTCGAGCTCCTGATGGTAGTCTAATTACAGTCTATGGGGACAGAGATTGCATAACACCTAATGTCATTTCTATGATCAAGTCTGAAAGTTTTATGAGACGCAGCTGCGAGGCTTACTTGACGTACGTCATCGATGATAGACAAAAAGTGACAGAGTTGAAAGATGTACCCGTGGTGTGCAATTTTTTGGAGGAGTTCCCTGAGGACTTTCCTAGGATGCCACCCGATTAGGAGACAGAGTTTCAGATAGATTTGACGCTAGGAGCCCAGCCCGTTGCGAAGGCACCCTACCGATTAGCTTCATTATAAATGAAAGAAGCTCCTGTATAAAGGTTTAATCATGCTAAGCACTTCACCTTGGGGTGCTCTGGTATTGTTTATGAAGATTAAAAGTGGTAGCATGCGGATGTGCATAGACTACCGAGATTTGAACAAGCGCACAGTAAAGAACCGGTACCTGTTACCAAGGATGGACGATCTGCTTGACCAATTGCAAGGGTGAGTTGGTTCTCAAAGATTGATCTTAGGTCGGATTACCATCAGTTGAAAGTTAGAGCTAGGACGTACCAAAAACTATTTTTCGTACGCGCTATGGACACTTCGAATTCCTTATGATGTCCTTCGGATTGACGAATCCCCCCGCGACGTTCATGGAAATGATGAACAGGGTCTACCATCCCATGTTGGACCGGTCAGTCATAGTGTTTATAGATGATATCCTGGTCTACTCGAAAAGTGATGGCGACCATTCTTGTCACCTTAATGAAGTAATAGAAATGATGAAGAGAGAGAAGTTGTATGCAAAATTCTCTAAGTGCACGTTTTGGCTTAGGGAAATTCAATTCTTGGGCCATATCATAAACGCGCATGGGATCATGGTGGACCTAGCAAAGATAGAAACGGTGAGGAATTGTGATTTCACAAAATTGGTCACTCCATTGACCAACTTAACCCGAGTGGAAGAAATGTACAAATGGGGTCCAACCTAAGATAGTGCCTTTAAAGAGTTAAAGAGAAATTTAACATAAGCTCCAGTCTTGACATTACCCGTTGGTAACGAGGATTTGGTAGTTTACTCGGATGCCTCTTATCAGGGGCTTGAATGTGTTCTAATGTAGAGAGGTAAGGTGATCGCATTCGCATCGCGGCAATTAAAGACGCATGAGGTCAACTACCCGACCCATGATATGGAACTTGCTGCTGTGGTATTTGCTCTAAAGATTTTGAGGCATCACCTCTATGGAGTTGAATACACCATCTATTCAGATCACAAGATCTTGAAGTATTTCTTCGAGCAGAAAGACTTGAACATGAGACAAAGGCGGTGGTTAGAATTATTAAAGGATTATGACTGTGAAATCCTGTATCACCCGGGGAAATGCAAATGTGGTTGCTGGGCCCTAAGCCGAAAGCCCTTGTATGTATAGCAATTCTTCGTGGGACGCCCAGTCTCATTTGGAATTCTAACCTAGACACGATTTCATTCGTCGTATTTGTTCCCGAAGGAACTGTTGGCAGATTCAACTTACATTATAGCATTCGTTCATTTGTAAAACCTTTTAGTTAAAGCATTGTATGTGTTATTAAAACATTTTTCATTCAAAACCTTTCATAAACATTTAAGGCAAGGCAACGTTTTATTAAAACATCTTTCATTAAAAACCTTTCCTAAATATTTAAGGCAAAGCATTACATAAATTCTTTCATTAAACAATTATTTTGATAAACATTTCGTAAGCATGTGATCGGTCCCAAAACATAGTAAAACTTTTCATAAAAAGGGACATATAGAACTCACCTGAGATAAGCACGGTCAAAGGTCTCTAAGAATCTTCTAACCTGTACGTACACATCCTAAAGGACTTAGCTTTGCAAATAGCGAATTTATACAACATTCAATACCGAGAACTTGGAAGTACTCGCAAGCATACCCGAGAACTTGGGAAGTTCTCGGTGCAGCCTTAGATGCCAGAACTTTGGAAGTTTTCGGCCAAGTCCCATGCACGAGAACTTTAAAGTTCTCAGCGTACACTCCCCCGAGAACTCGGCATCAGAACTAATCCCGAGAACTACTATCGAGAACTTACAATTCATACCCAAAACCCTAGTTTTGCATGGATTCAGATCTGGTTCGATTAAGATATCAAGATTGAAATTTTATACGTTCAAAATGTTTATATGACACCTATAGTGATAAATCTAAAACCTTTGTCTTATTCTACATGTAAAAACCCAACCTTTTTGGATTAAAACCCCAAAAACCCTCAAGATCAAGATAGAAGTTTTAGGTCGGTTTCTTACCTCAAAAACGTGTAGAAATCAAGCTTCTTCTTCTCCCAATGATCCTCAGCAGTAGAGAAGCCAAATGGTAGCTCAAACTCAACCCGATTCCCTCTTAATCTTTCCAGCCGAGAACTTCCAGAAACTTCTCTCAAGTTTGCGGTTAAGGTGGAGGGGAAATGGTGAAGTTTTCGACTCAAGGGGGCTGGTCTAAGGGCTATGTAGGGGTGTTCCTCTAATTTCAAATTTTTCCCCTTAACTCCAAGTCTTCCACAAAACCCCATGTTATTATTCTTTTATAATTTTAGGGTGTTACAATGTATAACTAATAAAGCATGCAAATATGCTACACGGAGTGTTTTTGACCCGTAATTGGTAAAACAACATAACATCCCAACTAGTGACGGTTTAATAAAGGGGTTACAAAAAAAATGAATAAAAGGTCGAGGGCCATCCAAGAATAAACACGAAAGAAGGAAAAAGAGAGGGGGGAGGGTCTACAAACCCTAGTCGCCACCCCCTCAACCCTCATTCAATCATTCTTATAAAACCACTCTAGAGAGAGAAAGAGATTGAGATAGGGAGAGAAAGTTTCAATCTCGATCAAAGCTTCCCAAATTTGCTTAGATTCGTGCTTGGAATCATTCCTGGAAAGAGAGGAAGAAAAATCACGCAAATCAAGAAACAATCGTCCTTCCAGATATGAGTTTTTGTTTGATAAAGGTTTTAGGGTTGTCACACCCCGCTAAAGCGGAAAGACGGGAATGTGACAAGACTGAATATTATGAACGCATGGTATTCATGAGAATACTACTTTAGTATTACAAACCAAATTTTGTAATAGAGTATCAACTTGTCTTAAGTACATATTTAGAAGATTCGCAAAATATAGCCTAATCCCTAGACAATAAGTCGAAATCTTCCTCTGTAATTTTATTCCATGCATATCCTAGTAGCCCTTAATTGTTACCTGAATGCATGCTAAAAAGTGTCAACTAAACAGTTGGTGAGTTCGCAGGTTTTATGACTCGATCAAATATTGAATGACAAGTGTTTATTATACAGCAACATGTAAATAGATGCAATCTACTTGAGTCCACAACTAAACCTCATGACGTTCTTGTATGCCCTATTGCTAATGCATTATCACGATACATTAGTTCTTGTTGGAAATAAGCATTCATTCTTGCACATCTATCATGTTGATTTACGCGTTTAACAAGTAATCAGTGGGAGTTTGTCGGACTCCGATAGTACTATCTATATTAATCTATCGGCTCAAATCCATAAGTTAACTAGTTGTACGGGTTCATAGGGCCTTAATGTGATAAACTTAACTCAAGCAATCTCCACTGTGTAACAAGTGCAATGTATAAAATAAACGTAAAACTTGTAAAATATATGCATTTTCAAATCTCGAATCATGTATCTCCCCCCCTCCCCCCAAATAAGTCATACAAAACGGGCCATGAAAACTCACTTGATACGATATTGAATGTTGATGAAACGTTTAAATTGAAACACCCGGGACGGTCCTACTTTTATGCTACAAGCAAAATAGACACCATTTTGAGTTCTATGGACAATTCCTTATAAATACTCATACGACTACTTATGTCACTAGTTGTCTCTAGTGTTCGTGAGAATGATGATTATGCGTGCTCGTGACTAGACTTGCCTTGTACTTTGTATTGACTTAATGCATATGCAAATATATATCTACATGTATATAAATATAGTTTCGAATTAGCTTGAATAATCATTTTAGATGATTAATATTCGTGTGTCTTGACAGGTTTTAAATCCCTTGTTATAAATCATGATTTTTTATTTTTATCTAAAATACTCATTGAAAATACATCTCGTACAATTTTAAAGTGTATTTTCTTTCACATATTCTTGTAAGACTTGTCTTGTAGGGTCTTCTCTTGTACAATCATGTATATATTACACTTGTAGTGCATTTCCTTGTTTAAAGCCATAAATAATATTTTACTTTAATAATACTTGTTGAAAATACGCTTCATATGGTCTAAAATATACTTCTCTTTTTATATTCATGTATGACCATATTTATAATATACTTGTAGAGAAACTTCTTTGTAAAAACAATGACGACGACTTGTTTATAATACTTTCATCAAAACCCTTGAATTATATTATCTACAATCGTAAAATAATATATGTTTGAAAATAACGTCTCGTCTCATGTAATACCTTTACCATAAATAATATGTAGTAGTTTCCTTTCATCATAAAATATCATATATGCATAATAAATATCCATATAAACTTGTCATTTAGTACTTTCGGGTCAAAACCATGTATTTATAGGTTTATGTAAATTTGTATATATATCGTGTAGGATTGTTGTGTTAAGTATAATATCATTATAATATTGTGTTATATATAAGCCTTTATCGAGTCATAAAAGATTATAAATAATCATGTCTCGGAATAAGCCATAACTTATAAACGTTACTAGATAAATAAACGTCGTCTTTAGCGAAATATTTATGGACTTACATCGAGTCATATGAGATTATCAATAATCATGTCTCGGAATAATCATCGAGTCATAAGAGATTATTAATAGTCATGTCTCGGAATAAGTCATATTATACATATATATACACACACACACACTCGCCTGTTAAGTAAATAAATGTAGTTCTTTACGTCATATTTGAAAGTTATAAGCCGTTGATTCGCGTTATGTTAGCGTATTGTTTTTAGTTGAGACACCATTGAATGCAAGTCCATGTATCTGTATGCATGAATGTGTGTGTGTATATATATATATATATATATATATATATATATATATATATATATATATATATATATATTCCTAAGGATTTCCTCATGCAAGATGTAAACGAAAGTAACAATGCGACATGAATGCGTTTATTATTTTGGGTTATATGTCGAAGGTATGTTTGCTTTGTCATAGGTCACTAACTAATCATGTTAGATAGTGATCATTTAACGTACAAACCTTTTTGTTATGGACATAGAACATGGGTGAACATGAGAGGTAGAAAGAAGATCACCCTTGATTTAATGTGTTCTTGATGCATGCATGTGTTTATATATGTACACATAGTGCTTGTGTTTGTATGTGAAAGACCAAACTAAAAACTTACCAAATGGGATTCCTTGAATGTTCTTACACTTGAAGCTTCAAAAACCAAAGACAATGTGTGTGTGTGTGTGCGCATGTTTATGGCCGAGAGGGAGAGAAAGAGATGTGTGAAAGGTGCAAGTTCTACCTTATGCAAGCTTGTCTATTTATAGTGCAAGATTATGCACCTAACTCTTCCAAGTCAAAGACATGATGGTGTATAGTAAGAGCATGTGTTTAAAATCAAATTAGTAAGGTGGTGGTGGTGTTGGATTCGGCTGAGAAACAAGGGGAGAGGGGATGGAGTCAAGGTGCAAAAAGACAAAATGGTGATGGTTGTGATTTGCATGATTTTTAGTGTTTGTAAGAATGCATGTGCAAATTTTATATAAGTCTTGATCTTTTATAAAGATTGTTGGGACATCCTTGTGACAACATGCTTGAAGATATTTTGTAATAGTCTAGTCTTTGTATTGTCATGTCATTGTATAGTCTTTTGAGTTGTAATCGTTTGATGTTATGTTTTGTTAAGTGTTTGTATGAGGCGAACTTAACAAGTTCACCTAGGCAAGTTCAGGAAATACAATTTATAGCAAGGAAATACAAAGAGAGTTATTTACTTGCTTATGTTACATCTTGTGATTTTCGTATTGATACACATACACGTTGATCATGGATTCCGCACATCATCTACGTGTTATATTGTCACGAGTCTAGAGATCCGTATAGTACCCCTTAGGGACCTACAAGTGGTATCAGAGCATGATTGGATCTCTCATGTACCTCACCGCTTCTAGACCTGATATCATGTTTGCCATTTGTTTGTCCTCAAGATTTCAATCAAGACGAAAAAAGTCTCATATGATTGCAGTAAATCAGATTTTTCGGTATCTGAAAGGGAAACCGAAGTTAGGTTTATGGTTTCCACATAAGTCTGACTTTAACTTTATTGCATATACTGATTCTGATTTTGGTGGCTGTTGTCTAGACAGGAAATCGACTTTGGGAGGATGCCAGATTCTAGGAAACCGTCTAGTGTCATGGCAATGTAAGAAACAAACCACAGTGTCCATCTCTACATGCGAAGCGGAGGACATTGATGCTTCTAGTTGCTGTTCCCAAATCTTGTGGGTTCAAAAACAACTCAGGGACTATGGTTTGAATTATACGTGTACTCCCATGTATATTGATAATAATTCTACCATGTCCATAACAAACAATCCGTGAAGCACAATAAGACCCAACATATTGAGATAAGACACCATTTTTTTCGGGATTGTGTAGAAAACAAACAGATTGAACTTGTTAAAATTGATTCTGAGAATAATCTTATTGACCTCTTCACAAAGCGTTTGATCGGACCCGATTTGAATTTTTGATCAAAATGATCGGCATGATAAACCATAAGTAAAATTATTTTCTAAATATTTTCATGGAAGTTTTTATTTTATTTTTTATTTTCTTTCAGTTAATATTTTAGCTTTATTTTTACTTCAATTATTGCTTTCATTGTGTTTCAAAAAGTTATTTATAAAATTCCAAACAAATGAGAAAAAGGATAAAAACGTCGTCATTTGAAGTTAAAGAAGAAATGATAGTACATCAGTAGATGATCATTCACACATGACCATAGATTGACCTGTTGGTAGTTTGTATATTCAATTTATCTGTGATCTATGTTTTGTTCTAAACTTATTAGACTGCACAAATGGGAAAGGATAGTGTCATGACTGCTTAAGTTTGAAATTTTTATGATCTAGCTAAAATTTGAATATCTGCATGTAATTTGAATTGTCAATAGGCTAGACGCATTTTTGGACCATTAGTAGTGTGAAAACATAAGGACTTATGTGACAACTGTGATTTAAACCCATATTATGTTGGGTCCGTGTGTTTAAAATATCATTATCAGATAAAGTATGTAAGATTTTGGCTATTATTATCCTATGAGACCAGTTTCGAGTTATGTTTTTAGCACAATTTCATTAGGTTCATTTCATTGCCCATGTCCCGAAAAACATGCAATTTGAAGTTAAACTAAGATATGTTCTTGACAATTCATTAAAATCTGGCATATCTTGACAACATCCGTCAAACATATGCTACCCCTTGGATCAAATCATTTGTTTTACATCTGATTCCATTGAAGTTACATCCAGATAACCGTTGGATCCTCATACCTGAATCTTCGAATTCTATATCCATTAACCTGAATCATCTTGATTCTCACTGAGAAACTTATATCAAAGCCAAGACAATGAATCAATCGATTCCAAATCTTTATGATTCTTGATAATCTTTATGGATTCTGCTTGATTTTTTCTTTGCTAAATGATGTCTCTTCATTCTGCATATTAGGATAATCCTTGGGAAAATCTTATATGTCTTGAGATAATTATGTTGGCATAATTGTGGGGTACACGTTGTATTTCATACTAAATGGTACCTACCCGTGCCAGTATCTTGAAAGGTCCGACAAATCTAGGACTTAATTTCTCTCTTTTCTTGACCGTATAATCCCTTTGCAGAGGGATATTTTCAACAATACCTGATCCCCGATATTGAACTCGATGGGTCTCCGTCTCTTATCCGTTTAATATTTTGGACGATCTTGCTTTCCTTCCAATCGGGTTTTAATCTGGTCGAACTTTTCAGAGGTCGCTGTGACTACCTCCAAGCTTCCCAACTCTTTTTGTCCTATCTCGCTCTAACAGACCGGGGTTCGGCATCTTCCACCGTACAACATTTCGTAAGGCGGCATACCAATTGTGGCATGGTAGCTATTGTAGTAGGAAAATTCTGCCAGGGGTAGGTGACTGTCCTAACTGCCACCAAAGTCTATAATGCAACCGCGAAGCATATCTTCCAACATTTGGATGGTCCTCTCCGACTGACTATCCGTCTGTGGGTGATACGCCGTGTTGATATTCAATCTAGTACCCATTTCCTCATGAAATCTTTTCCAGAACCTCGATGTGAATCGTGTGTCCCGGTTAGATACAATCGACAGTAGTACACCATGTCGCGCAACTATCTCATTGATAAACACTTCACCCAGTTTCTCAGATGAATAAGTGATTTTCCTAAATTATACATGTTTTGCATGCATAATAATCCCCATATTAGGGTACTAATTGATTAATAACCTTGCAATTGATACTTAAAACATTAATATTTCGTAACTGCAGGTTATTCGGTGTCTTAAAGATAAACAAAGCTAAAACCAATAAAAAAACACTAAGAAATCAAACATTTAGAAGCATCATTCCCGATCTTTGACCCCTAAGAAGTCAACCAAAGTCAACGAAAGTTAAACCAGCAGCTAAAAGACAAAACTGGGAAGCAGGGAGGGGTTGCACGGCCGTACATCCCAACACACGGGCGTGCATTGGCCTACTTGCTCCCCAAGGCTGTTGTACACTGTCACTTGTACCCTTTTTGATTCCCGAGGTGTTTGCACGCCCGTGCATTGCTCATTTTGAGGCCTATAAATAGGAGGCTTGGGTTCTTCTTTCTACACACCTCAAGATACATTACTAGAGCTTAATAGAGTTTGTTTCTGTGGTTTAGAGTAGAGAGTAGAGAGTAGAGAGGCCCCTCCTCTTTGTCCGCAATAGGGGAGCCTATGAAACTCAGCGTTATGCTAGTTAGTATGACCATTCGTGGCTAAACTTCTTGTATTGCTAGGGTAAAGATGAAGTTTGGTGTATGTTAATGTTTAACGTATTAATCTAGTGGTATGTTTATGTCTTTAATTATTCGCTCTTAAAACCATCTCAGAGGTGGGCTTTTTATTTTTATTTAAACTTGTCTTTACACTTGTGAGTGTTCTTGATTTTAATGCGTAAGAGCGTAAGACCGTAAAACCTTTTTAATCAAACTTCTCTTGAAACTTGTACGTCTTTATACAAGAAGATTTTGATAAGCCAAGTCTTGGTTAATATTAATAAGGTTGTACGTCTTTATACGAACTCATTATGAGACCAAGAATTGATGAACTCATGTTGGGAATGGTACGTCTTTATATGTAGAAGCATGTTCTAGTAACTATAGATAAAATTCTATGTATCGGTGTACTTGGCTAGTACGCAGGAGGGTGTTCCTGCGTAATTAGCTAGTAGACCAGATTGGTGTTGTGTACTTAATAAGTACGCAAGGCTTTTGCCCGGCGTACTTATCAAGTATGCATGACCAATGCCCTGCGTACTTAGCCAACTATGCAAGTAGTGTTCCCTCCCCTATAAATAGAAGACTTGTCTTCATTTGTAGGTGGAACTCTGGGAACTAGGTTGAGAGGTGTCCGGGCGGGATGAGCTCTCCCGGTCCTGGACCGTGAGCGTAGACGAGAGATGTGTACTTCTTCTGTATGTAATGTGAGATGACTTATTTGTTATGGATCACGTTTCATATCGTTTGATTCTATTGTCTTTTATCTTTGCTTTTCTCTATCTTGTTCTTCACCGTTCCCACACGAATCGACGGACAGATGATTGTTTTTCTGCTGCGCGACGAGGCTCCCGGGACCTACAACTGGTATCAGAGCCTCGGTGTTCGTTGATTTGTGTTCCAGATTCGAGTTTTTAGGGTTTTGAGCATATCTGAGTTTGTCACTGTCGCTACTTTTTCTGTCAAAAATCCTTAAATTCGTCTTGGTTATCGCTTCATTTGATGTTTGGAAGGCTGGGGGTTTGTTAATTGATGATTTCTAAGCTTTTGGAAACATCAATTTCTCAGATCCAACACTTTTCGAGCATTCTCCTCAAGATCAGTCAAGAACGCTGCTGTACTGACTAAGTGCGCAGAATCACCTTTTCGGCATACTTACTAAGTACAAATGGGTTTGCCCTGCGTACTTACTAAGTACGCATGGGTTTGCCCTGCGTACTTACTAAGTACGCATGAGGAGTTGACCTGCGTACTTACTAAGTACGCATTTGTATTTGGCTCTGCGAACTTATCAAGTACGCATGATCATTTGGCTGTGCGAACTTGCTAAGTACGCATGAACTATCATCTAGGATTAAAAAAAATAAAATAAAAATTTTGCAGGAAAACCTTTCTTGGCCAAAAAATTTTTGGATCGTTTGTACGCTTGTTTCGGGCCCTTTTTGAGTAGATAGCAGTTTTGGTTTTTCAGGACCGAAATTTGTATTTGACGTGGCTTGGCGAAACAAGGACGAGATTTTTCTTCGATGATACCAATTTTCATACATTGTTTAAGGGTTCAAACCTGAAAATGTGGGCTACGAGTATCCGGGATACTTCTTTAATAGGGAATGAATGCTGAATCAAGTTGAGCAACTGGGTCGTCATCAGCTAAAGGTCTCGTTTTATTTGTGAAGATGTTGCTGCTTTGGGTCTTTGCAAAAAGAATCATATTGTTTAGGTATTCAAACCTGAATATGTAGGTTACAAGTATCTATGATACTTCTTTAATAGGGGATGAATACTGTAACAACTTGAACCCAAGGATTTGCTATTTTGGATCTTTGCAAAGGAATAAAAAAAATTAGGAATAAAATCCTAGATTTGACTAGTTTTGGTTTTTGAGGATTTGAGTGAAGCGGTGATGAAGCTGGTCATAGTTTACAGAGAAATGAGGGGGATAAAAATCTAAAAGTATGCATGGGACATTAAAGAGGTGGTGGAAAAGCCGTTGGTACTTCCTATATACAAACCTCTTTGACGTAACATGGATCTCAACTATGATTTCTCGTGTAAACTATATTTTTTTCGTGCTCTTTGGTCAAGCCTGTGTTCAAGATTTAATGTGATTTAGTTATGATTGGATTTATCATTTGGAATCTGGGCGGAATGTCGGATAGACAACCTAGTTATGGAACTTCGCCGTGGTGAATGTATACATATTAGGAGGTGTTAACCAGGAATGAAGATCTAATTGAAGAAAGTTGGACTTTGGATTCAGGATGATTACTACTGAGCATGATTTTGTGTTAGATTCTATTGAGTATTTTCAAGATGAAGCTGGATCTCCGCTGGATTATTAGTTGAAGATGGAACCTTTATCATTTGCCCGACGGGATAGGAAACGTTCCCTTGTTTCTCGTCTAGTCGAGAGGAGCTTAAACTAAAAGGGGAAATTGGAAATGAATATCTTCGGGAATTTGGTTGACTCGTGAAGATACAGGATATAGTTGAACACATCTGGTTTGAAGACTGAAGTTTATCTTACTGGAATTCCTATGGGAAATGATTGGTTTGATGCAGGTTATTGGAAATTCAAACTATCTATCATATGCCAGCTGATTTAGAGGAATTCTAAGTCAGGGTGGAGGTTGCTACTATTGAGAGGTTGAACTACAATGAGTTGTGTTAGGTTAGTTGGTTCTTATTAAAGCACTTGGTTTGGTCTACAATGAAAGCTACAGTTAAGAGGGAGTCGGGTTTGTTAGATCACTTGGCAACTGAAGACTGAAGTTTTAAGATTTGAAGATCTCAAGTGGAATGCCAGAAGATCAAGTCTCGCCAGAAGACACTTGATGTCATTAGTTTAGAGGGAGTTTGTTAGGACATTCTTTGTAAAGTGATGTTTATCAGTGTTAGTGATAGATAGAATTTGATGCTATAGTTAAGAGGGAGTCTGTAGAAGCATGTTTTAGTAACTATAGATTAAATTCTATGTATCAGTGTACTTAGCTAGTACGTAGGACGGTGTTCCTGCGTACTTAGTTTGTACACCAGATTGGTGCTGCGTACTTAGTAAGTACGCAAGGCTTTTGCCTTGCGTACTTATCAAGTACGCATGACCAATGCCCTGCGTACTTAGCCAGGTACGTAGTTATTGTTCCTTCCCCTATAAATCGAGATGATGGCCTAATTTCTAAGTGGAACTCAGGAACTACGTTGAGAGGTGTCCGGGCGGGATGAGCTCTCCTGCCCCTAGACCGTGAGCGTAAATGAGAGATGTGTACTTCTTCGGTATGTAATGTGAGACGACTTCTTTGTTATGGATAGTGTTACGTATCGTTTGATTCTATTGTCTTTTATCTGTGCTTTTCTTTGTCTCGTTCTTCACCGTTCCCACACGAATCGACGGACAGATCGTTGTTTTTCCGCTGCGCGACGAGGCTCCTGGTACCTACATTATACATGGTCCCATTGTTGCACCGCCTCCCGGTGAACAAAGTCTAATCACTCTTTTATTAATAATAATTAAGCACTTAAGTTGGATGTCTCAAACCAACTTGGAGATAACACCAAAGAGTTGAGGGTAACGATGTCCCTAGCTAAAAGTCCTTCCATTTTATTATTAAAGATTATAATTCGTGAACCAAATGTTGTGAGAATGAGGCTTTAGCGGTGTACCGTTCACATATTTGTATTAGTCATACCACATGATTAGTCAACTTAACATTATCATATACCAAGCGGATTCGAAGCCCAAAGCAATACTCTTCGTGACCTGATCATTCTCGAGATATTTACTTTTCTGCTGTTTACTATTCTTTTATTTACATTTCTGCTACACACTTCATGCACGTTTTTACTTTTCTGTAATTTACTTTTCTGCTTCACAAGCACACAAAACTCGCTCATTAATTAAACCAGCTAAACGATAACAAAATTTGAGTATTGGAACTCGACCGTGTCCATTGGTTCGATACTTGGTTCTTCCCTAAACTATATTACGCTGCGATATGTACACTTGCCTATTGTGTGTGTTTTAAGTTCAAAGTAATTATCATTTTATTTTATAAATTTAAAACATGATCTCGTGAAACCAATATCTCTAATTATTATTATATAACATTTATCATATCTACACGCATCATCAAGTTTTTGGCGCGGTTACAGAGGACATGGTGATTTCAAGAAAGATTCGAGTTAACAGATTAGCCTTTTTAACCTTAACATTTATTTTTATGGTTTGTTTTGATTGTTCTTTACAGCAGATTTCATGGATTACGACTACGAGAATTGTAATAGAGGATACCAACATGACTATGAGTAGATCTATGGGAAACCCCACTGCACTCAAGAATGTTATCACTATAAAGGGTATTCCACATATTTTCCCCAACCCTACTCGTGTAAGGCCCCAAACCCGGGAACCCTACTTGTTGGCTTAAACATAAGCTAAGTAGTCATAGACATCAAACTAAACTCAATTCATTGCAGCGGAAATCAAATAGTCAACAAAGGTCAACGACCCGACCCAAACACAATTCAAACCAAGTATTAATATCAAAATGTCTCAACGAAACAACTAATAAATAATGTCATCACAAATGTCCACAGTAACCAAGTGCCATCCAGAAGCCGCCAGCTCA
This sequence comes from Smallanthus sonchifolius, assembly GCA_023525975.1. Classification (NCBI taxonomy): domain Eukaryota; kingdom Viridiplantae; phylum Streptophyta; class Magnoliopsida; order Asterales; family Asteraceae; genus Smallanthus; species Smallanthus sonchifolius. The sequence goes on along the minus strand of CM042033.1, from coordinate 51,225,093 downwards.
CACATGTTCTTTACCTGATATACATGCTTAAAAGTCAGCTACGCTGAGTGAGTTCTATAGTAGTTCATTAGGGAATATAGAATCCCAAAACCGTTATAAAATGGTTTTCATCTCAAAAGTTTACTCTTAATAATTTCTCAAGGATTCTAGTTACATTTATCGACGTACAAGTATACCGTGATGTCTGGTTCGAGGACACACACAAACACGATCTCCCGCCTGACTACCATCAGACACAATAACCCATTGACTAATGTCAACACGATAACAAGCTTACGCTCGATCTCCCGCCTGACTAATGCCAGACTCAATATCCCGTTGACTAACGTCAACACAATATCAAGCTTATGCTTGATCTTCCACCACGACATTTAAGTTCGTGACACAGAACTCAGACACACATACCACTCAATTAACGACTTACACATTTTATCACAAAACACTTTACTTCGTATGGATTCATGCCTTAAGATATAAAAACAGTTAATATTAAAGTAAGGCTGAGCATACGCAGATTTACCCATCACAACCATCTTAAGTGACCCAAAACGAGTACACACATGCATGCATAACGACAACTCTAATAATATACATTTCTTCACTGAATATTGTCTATGCATGCATTGACTTAGTGAAACACGTTTTGCATGTATTCATGCCCAAAACATAAAACACTTAAAAGAGGGCGATAGAAACTCACCCTTGCTCGACACACTTCTATTCTTAGAACACACTAACTCCCTGTGCTCGCCTTTCGACCTCGCACCTAGAATACACACAATACACGAGTCAATATACGACCAGACATTAAATCTCCACATACACGACTAACCCTACGTCGCGCACGACCATATGCACGTGCAAGGCACCATGCATGGTGTTCATGCGCTACGTGAACCCCCGTCCACGTTCCCGACGTCCAACCCTATATTCGGCTCCACACCGGGTCCCCGCTACTATCGTGACTTCCCATAACCACCTCAGCATGTCACCGTCATGCCGAACCGCCACAGCCCCGGCGCAGCCGTCTTTGGTCCTCTCCTCCTCGTGTTCACCATTCCGGCCCTAGCCGGTTCCTTCCCCGCCTTCGCACGCACGCCGGCCATCCAAAAAGGGTTCGGCCGAACACCCAACAATTCCATTAACAATAAATAACAATTGTACAGATAGAACGTAGCGATTATACCTTTCAATCGGAAAACTCATGCTAGCCGAATCACCGATCGTCCTCGTCCTCTACAAGCACTTGAACTTTAATGAAACCCTAACGCCACAACCAAGTAAATAACGATCCGATAATCCCATACGTGAAATGAGAGAGTAAGGAATGCGAGTTTTTACCTCCTCAAATCACCTTGAACCGGAAACCCTCGTCGCCCCCTTCGTCTCTCTCGATCTCGGCAGCCGCAAAACACCCCAATGGGGTTTCCTCCCCTTGCGTAACACCCTAATGGGTGTGTTCCTTGGACCGGGCTTGGCCCCTCACGCACCACCGACCTCTCGACCTGACCCATTTCGCGTTTTCATAAAAGTCCCGCCACTTACACGTTAATTACTCGCCAACCCTTCTAGATATATTTACATAAAAAGAAACCCGATACTACACCTTTGTTAGGTCTCGTTACTATCTCGTAGAAATCCGTCCATTATGTTACAACATATACACATATATACATAATCCCGTTAGTTCTATAAAACCGGGATGTTACAACTGGCAACCATATGAAGAAACCACACAGTCCCAAGAAATTCAATACTCAGCTCTAGAATCCGACTCATGGACCCTAGGAAATATGTTTCGTCATTTGGAAGATATAAAGGCTTAGATCCTAAAGAGCTATCCAACTGAACAACAAGATGATCCCTTCAAGTTCCAAGAATTGGAAGTCATAGCTCCAACATCTCTAGTAGGGTCAAGTGAGTCTAAGGAGTAAGAACCTTCCATCTTCACAAGCATGGATCAGTCGGAAGTGAGACCGAATGATTCATAGGAGAGGGTTACTACAGCTTTACAATCACTTCCTGACTTTTCAGATAGGCTCGAAGCTAAAAATCAAAGGAGTCAGAAGAACGAAGCTCTAAAGAAGACATGGGGGAATCCTCAATATGGAAGCACAAGAAGGATGTACGGAATAGTCTGGAGTTCCTATCACTTCAGAGCCAACATCATATGAAGAACCAGATTGTAAGACCACCATCGAGGAGGAGATTATGCAGGAAGAAGTATTCACTAACAAACAAATGACAATGGTGCGACCTCTTCCTTGCAATAGTGATAGCTGGCCTGTGACCAAGCATATCAGTGAATCGTTCCGTGAATCACATATGCCACAGGATAAGGCACATCACTCTAAGAACCACTTCTCATGGAGGAAGCAACGTTCATCCAACAGAAATTACGTGACAAAATTATCATACCGGGGTGACCATCTCCTTCACTATGGGTTTCTTGAAGTTTGGTCCAGGAAATTTCAAATGGTGGTTGCGTGATTTAGTTACACTATTTTCTTTAGGTGCCCTTCTATAGAGCATTCTAAATTTGGCAGGTTTACAAGAATTTTCAAAATTTCAAATCAATTCATCCAAACAAAAATTAAAACTATAAAAAGACTTTGGAAACACATAAATCAATGATTCACCCATTTTAGCACAAAAACGTTGAAGGTATTAAAAATAGAAAATTGGGTAAAATCTTTGATTTGTGAAATTAGGCCACTTAATGGGGGGAATTAGCTTGGACCACTGGGACAAACCGCCTACCGCCATTTGCCACATGATCTGGCTCGTCGAAACCTTTCTGTCACCTGGTCAGGGGCCCTCTAACTCAAAACGTAGCTCAAGTTATGACTGTTTCAAGTTTAAACACTTTTTACCTTGTTTTCCCTTGTCCAGCTGGTCCAGGATGGACTCCACTAATTCATGGATCAGCTTATCATCACATTATACGCATGGTTATCAAATGGGTTGGATGAACCTCTCCATATTACAAGACCACCCATTTGTCAGATTATTCCACCACTTACACTAAATTCAAAATTCACGAAGCACGTACGGGTCCGGCCAACGACCCTTAAATAAATGTGGCGCTTCCGGGAGGCAACTCGATGATCATAAATAAATTGAGAAGTTGGTGCATACGGCAGAAAGCATGAACCTCATGTTTGGTTTTCCAAGTTTAAGTTTCTCATACTTCAACCCCAAGGTATGCCTTCTCAATACTAGCATCTTAGTAGCTTAACTACTACCTTTTTATTTCCGTCTTCTGTTTTTATGTTTTTCTTTATGTGTCAAGTAACATAGCATCACCAAGTAGTTTCTCTATTTCTTTGAGGAGTTCCGCTCCACCTCTACAAGCTTGGACGCGGGAAAACCACATCAAATTTATGAGAGAATTGATAGAAGTTTTTGGCGTAACATTGATAACAGCAATAAGTTTTGGCCATAGGTTATACACCGAATTGACCGGGGGAGTACCTGTTTCTTTTCCCTTAAAACTTCATGCATTTAAATTCCTGCATAGCATTTCATTACATGCATTTGTACATTGAGGGCAATACACAGTTTTATGTGTGGGGTGGGAAATTAGAGATTCAGGACAAACTTGTTTCCTCAAAGCAGTAAAACTAAACTCGTGATTTTCTTCCCATTTGACTAAAACTTTACCTTAACCTAAAACGACTTTTTATTAAAAACCCTAAAAATTTTGAAAATTTTTAAACCCTAAAAATCTAAACATCTTTGAGTTCGCGGTTAAATAAACTAAAAAAAATAAATGGAAACATAGCAAGTAGAAACAAATGGATAATATGCAGAACGATTCACTAAACTCTATCCCATCCGTTTTCATGTGAGAATAATCTGAGCCTTTTCACATGCTCTTTCGTTTGGTATATTGAGTGTTTTTTGATCGGATTTTATGCATAATTAGAACTTGTATGACTTCTTCTTATTCATATCAAGACAATGAACTAGTAGTTGTATGGAAATGATTGAGGCATCTAGGACTTTATCACCCTTATATATTATCCTTAAACCCAAAATACCAAAAACAATATCCGCCTAGATAGCCCTTTGAGCTTTAGCCTTTTCGTTTCTACTACCCACATTTATCACCAAACCAGCTTTTCGTAAACACCGCTTATTGGCTAACTGTCTTCAAAATGGAGTCCGTTTCTGTAGTTTAGAGTAGAGAGTAGAGAGGCTCCTCCTCTTTGTCCGCAATAGGGGAGCCTACGAAACTCAGCGTTAAGCTAGTTAGTATGGCCATTCGTGGCTAAACTTCTTGTATTGCTAGGGTAAAGATGAAGTTTTGTGTATGATAATGTTTAACGTATTAATCTAGTGGAATGTTTATGTCTTTAATTATTCGCTCTTAAAACCATCTCATAGGTGGGCATTTTATTATTATTTAAACTTGTCTTTACACTTGTGAGTATTCTTGATTTTAAAGCGTAAGCCCGTAAAACCTTTTTAATCAAACTTCTCTTGAAACGTGTACATCTTTATACAAGAAGATTTTGACTTGGTTAATATTAATAAGGTCGTACGTCTTTATACGAACTTGTTATGAGACCAAAAATTGTTGAACTCATGTTGGAAACGGTACGTCTTTATAAATGGTCCAATTGTTGCACCGCCTCCCGGTGAAAAATGTATAATCACTCTTTTATTAATAATAATTAAGCACTTAAGTTTGAAGTCTCAAACCAACTCGGAGATAAAACCAAAGAGTTGAGGGTAACGATGTCCCTAGCTAGGAGTCCTACCATTTTATTATTAAAGATTATAATTCGTGAACCAAATGTTGTAAGAATGAGGCTCTAGCGGTGTACCTTCACACATTTGTATTAGTCATACCATCGGATTAGTCAACTTAACATTATCATATACCAAGCGGATTCGAAGCCCAAAGCAATATTCTTCTTGATCTTATCATACTCGAGATATTTGTTTTTCTACTATTTACTATTCTGTTATTTACATTTCTGATACCCACTTCACGCACGTTTTTACTTTTCTGTCATTTACTTTACCGTCATTTACTTTTCTGTCATTTACTTTTCTGCTTCACAAGCACACAAAACCCACTAACTAATTAAACCGGCTAAACGATAACAAAAGTTGAGTATTGGAACTCGACTGTGTCCATTGGTTCAATACTTGGTTCTTACCTAAACTATATTACGCTGTGATAGGTACACTTGCCTATTGTGTGTGTTTTAAGTTTAAAGTAATTATCATTTTATTTTATAAAATTAAAACCGATCTCGTGAAACCAATATCTCTAAATATTATTATATAACATTTATCATATCTACACGCACCATCAAGTTTTTGGCGTTGTTGCCGGGGACACGGTGATTTCAAGAAAGATTCGAGTTAACGGATTAGCTCACATACGGCCACATCGGGTCCTTACCCCATAAGTGTTTGTTTCTAACTTTTCCTGCTGACCGACCATTCATTCACTCTTTATATTGTCTTCCTTGAGTGCCTCTTTCTGAGCTCTTTCTAACTCGGTCATAAAATCTGGTGTCACCACCAACTGATATGCTTGCACCCTAATAGGAGGTTGATTATCCTTCTGGCTTAGGGCGTTGGCAACCACATTCACCTTACCTGGGTGGAACGTAATTTCACAGTCATGATCCTTTTATAGCTCCAACCGTCTTTGTCGCATATTCAAGTCTTTTTGTTCGAAGAAATACTTCAAGCTCTTGTGATCCGAATAAATTGTGCATCTCACTCCGTAGAGGTAATGCCCCTAAATCTTTAACGTGAAGACAACTACCGCGAGCTCCAGATCATGAGTCGGGTAGTTGACTTCGTGAACCTTTAACTGTCATGATGCATATGCGATCACCTTTCCCCTTTGCATCAATACACACCCTAACCCTAGACCTAAAGCGTCAGAATATACCACCAAGTCCTCGTTACCCTCGGGGTAGTTCTAACACCGGAGCTTGGATCAACTTCTTCTTAAATTCTTCAAACGCCTCAGACTGCGCCTAACCCCATTCGTACTTTACTTCTTTGGGTGTCAACTTTGTCAAAGGTGAAGTTATTTTTGAAAAGTCCTGAATGAACCTTCGATAGCAACCTGCCAACCCTAGAAAACTCTGGATCTCAGTCGGCGTCTTCGGAATTTCCCACTCTTTTATTGTCGAGATCTATGCTGGGTGGACCATAATACCGTCTGTGTTGATGACGTGACCTAGGAATTGAACTTCCTCAAGCAAAAACGTGCACTTTGAAAACGTAGCATACAACTTTTCTTTCTACAGTGTCTCTAGTACCTCTAGTAGGTGACAGGCGTGATCGCCTTCATTTTTCAAATAAATGAGCATGTCTTCTATAAATACTGTCACCGATCTATCCAGCATCGATCTGCACACCTGGTTAATCATACTCATGAATGTTGTTGGAGCATTCGTCAAACTGAAAGACATCACGCGAAACTCGTAATGTCCATACCGCGTGCGAAATGTCGTCTTCGGTATATCCTCTTCCCTTACCTTTAACTGATAATACACCGACCGCAGATCGATCTTGGAGAAACATCTCGCGCCTTGCAGGTGGTCAAATAGATCATCAATCCTAGGTTGTGGGTGTTTGTTCTTTACTATACGTTTATTCAACTCTCTATAGTCGATGCACATTCTCATGGCACCATCTTTCTTCATTACAAACAGCACCGGAGCACCCCAAGGAGAAATGCTCGGTTTGATAAAACCTTTATCCAGGAGCTCTTCTAACTGTATCATCAGTTCTTTCATCTCTAGAGACGCAAGCCAGTACGGTGCTTCATTGGCAGCTAACCAATGCATACCCAAGACTATATCAAACCCTCCCAAGGTCATAACATACAACCTAACTAGGAATCTATGGCCATGTATCTTTATCGTGCAATTATCTACTAGTTCTATCACACGACTATTCCTTGTTCGTAGTTAGACACTATTATGGATAGAGGGAAAAGAGGCGAATGAACTGGCCGTTGTGGCCGACCACCGGGTAATCGTCAGATAGAAGTGAAATGCCCCAAAACGGGTACATCTCATAGTTGGCACAAAACATATCAAACATAGTTCATAAACTGGAATCAGAATCTATTACAGCGAAAGTCTTTAACTCAAAACATTCATAGCCCAATAGCATAAAACACTGTTTGTAACATAAACTATTGGAAATAGGAAAGTCAGTCTTCAGCACAGCAGCCCGACGTCCATGCTATCCAGCCCTCACTGCTCCTTTACTCATTCTTTCCTCTTACTTTTACTACCTACCATGCATATTAAAAAGTCAGCTAACGCTGGTGAGTTATATCTTCACTTTAACCTGAAATCTCTCTTTTGGTAGCGTAGTTTTATAAAAAAAAATAAGCTTCCTTTCTTTATATTTAAAACACTTTGCCTTTACTTTAAAATTTTACAACGTTACAATTATAAAGTTGTTTTGTTACTGTCTTTCATTAAAACTTTACTTTTGAGGAAACCCGTTAAGGTGTCCTCCTTTACTCTTTCAAACTTTCCACTTGTACAGGACAATTGACTATCACATACTGTAACTATCACATATGGATCATCATCCGAAGACAAGATCCCTTTCTCACTTACACCTCAGGGTAAGACTTTTACTTTAGCTATTCCTACACCTCAGTGTGGGACTTTCTCGCTTACACCCTAGGGTAAGACTCCTTTAGCTGTGCTCACACCTCATGGTGAGACTTCTACTTTAGCTTGCTCACACCTCGGGGTGAGACTTCTACTTTAGCATGCCTGCAGGACTTTCTACTATGCAACTACTATGCAATGCAATTACACTACTACACAAATAGAATGCAATCACATAGACAATTAGCACATATTAACACATAAGCATATAACATGGCATCTGTCACTTTGACTGTCGAACTGCACCGAAGTACAGCTCCTTTAACTTTCTTTACTTTAAATCTTTACTTTCTTTAAAACTCGTTTCGAAGATAGTACGTTACTCTTTAACATGTTCTCTTTCCTTTTTATAAAAATATATAATTCTTATAAAAATATTCTTTAATTTCCAAAACTATCTTTCTATCAGTATGCATGTCAGCCCAAAACCGTTAGGGAAAAGGGGCAATAAGAACTCACTTTTCAAGCTATTCTGGGAATACTAGAACTGGTCCAGTAACTGTCACTCTCTATCTGTAAGATCATTTCATGCGGGTTAAGCTAACGGGCCTAACCGACATTAGGCGTTTTCTACTTTTAATCTGGCGAACTTATGACAAGTTCTCCCACTATGGATTCTGGCGAACTTATCCTAAGCGAACCTACCCCATGTTTGCCCTATCAAAGCCTTGCAAACTTATCCTAGTGAACTTATCAAGTTCGCCATATTAGTATGAGACGAACATAGCAAGTTCGCCTGTTACGGGTTGTCTTCTTCCCCAAAACCCTAGAATTTCAGCTTTCAACTTGAACAAGCAACGAGCTTTTTACGTCCAAAACGTTCCATTTCAATCCATGAGCATGGATCTATGCTTATTTAGTTGTTTCATATGTAAAAATCCTTCCTTTATGTGATTTTAACCTAAAACCAATTAAATCTAAAAACTCAAATTCATAGGAGGTTATTACCTGTTTGAGATCGAGAATCAGATCAGTAGCTTCACTACGTGATGAGGAACGATCCTTGCTGCTCGTTTTTCCTTCTTCGCCACTTTGTCTCTCTAGCTCAGCTCTCTCTATCTACGTTGCGAAAATGGAAGGGAATGGGGGAGGGACTTGGCATGGCGGCTAGGTTATCCCCCTTTCCCTTCCCTTTTTAGTTTGTAACCCGCCATGTTTAGCCCTTCTCGTTTCCATTTATTCTTTTTATTTCCCGAGTCTCGGCTATTTAACTATTTATTATTTTGGGGTGTTACTAGAAGAAAGCGAACACTCCCAGAACAAAACCAAATCGGTTTGAGTCAGAGACAATGATATGGAGCACAATTTGACCCACCCCAGCGTTGAACATGATGAGGGTCTGACTTTGGACCCTATAGTCAGGGCAGCTATAGCCGAGGAAGTTGTAGGATCGTGAAAGTTACAAGATGGTTATATTCTTAGTTGAAATTGGTCGAAACAATAACAACTACACAAATGTAATCGAACAGACAGAAAGAATGCTGATAAGAACACTGTTGTATTAAGCTTTGAGAATAAACGATTACAAGTGAAAACTCTGTAAAGAGGCACACTTACAATGAAGTGTTTACACAGTATTTATACTAACTTAGAATCAAGACAGACCCTTGACTCTAAGGATCAGATCAAACACAGACCGTTGATCTTTTATACAAAAGCTAATTTTACACGTTAAAGCTAAACTAGTTAACTTTATTGAAGCGTCTTCTTTATGCATCATTGCTTGCATGTCTGGAGAAGAGCATTGTCGTCCGTCATTGGTTACACCATTGAGGTTCCTTCTACTCTGAGTATTGTCAGTTGCTTTTGCAGAAAGTTGTCAGTGACGCTTGGCCTGGATAGTCAGCTGCAACGATTTGTCTTCAAGGAACATAGCTATCAGCAGCAAGAATGAGAATGATGCTGCTGATAAGCCTATCAGTAGCAACAAGTGCTGAATGCTGCTGATGAGCCTATCAGCAGCAACATGTGTTGAATGCTGCTGATAAGCCTATCAGCAGCATTTGTACTTAGAATAATTTAGAAGTCATCAGTCTTTGGTTCTACAAACTCCCCCTAGACTGATGCGACCAAAATTTTTCTAATCACTTTGCTGCTGAAGCTTTTGCATGTGGCTGACTATCCTTTCAACTTCATAGCCTCTTGGATCCTTGCTGGGATTGTTCAGTGGAAGTGCAGACAGAGTCTTGATGTCTTTATGTGATATTTTGTAGATTGTTTTGCTTGAACGTATCATCTTCTGCTTCCTTACATCAGTTAAAGTGAACTCATCCAAATCAGCATTATAGGACCAACTTACAAATGGAGAGTGGGACTTGAGTGGTTTGATGTCAATGATCACATCTTTGCTAGGGTTGAAGTAGTGTTTAATGGCTAGCACAAGAAGTTTCCCACCCTCATTTGCAGGCTCATGAGCTTCACCCAGCTCCAAAATTCTGTCAAGATCTGAATCTGGCAATTGCAGAACTTCATCAACAGATCTGTAGATAGATCTTCTTCTTTCAGTTCTCCCCCTGAAGATCTCAAACCTTTGATCCTGTGAATTATAGACCCAGTCAACTATGTCTCTTGAGTCTTCTGGTTTAGGTGTGGGTTTGGATTTCTTTAAGGGAGGTTGTTGATGAGTGGGAGCTGGGTGGGATTGTTTGGACTTTTTGGGTGGAGGGTTTGGGGAGGAGAGTGGATGGTTGTTGGACTGAGGAAGAGGTAGGTGACGGAGAAGGTTTGGGTTTCTTTGCTTTTGTTTCTTTTTCTTCCTGAATAAGTACCCTTTTCTTAGATCCCTTATTCCCCAATCTTTCTTCCTCATCCTTCTTGACTTTGAAGTAGAGGGCTTGCAGGTTCATGAAGTTCATGGGACCTAGCCTCTGTCCACTCTCTCCTCTAGCCTTGAGGAAGTCAATCATGACCTTCCTTTCTTCATGGGTCCGTTTATTAAAGGCAGTGGTCTTCTTGGACTTTTGTTTGGCTTTTTCTTCTTCTTCAGCCTGTTTCTTCTTTGCCAATTGACCTTGCTGACCCATGAAGGCTCTGTAGACTTCTTTATTTGATAGTTTCTCAAGGTAGTCTGCATCCTCACCTTGAGAAACTAGAGCCTTTACCCACTCCTCCCTCATTTCTTTGGCTAGTTCAGAATCGGTTATTCTGAACTTAGCTTCTTCTTTCTTCTTCTTCTCTGTTAAATTGTTCCTGTAGTTGAAGAGCAAGAGCTGCATCTTCTTCAATCTGGTCGACTGTAGGAATCTTTCTTTTCAGTTCATCCAGCTGCCTAGCATACAGCTGGATGGTTTGTTCTCTGAGGAGAATGGCTGTTTTTCTTTCTTGAGCCTTTTTAATGTCAGCCATCTCCTCTTCTTCTCTTATTATTCTCTTCTCTTCCCTCTCTCCTTTCCTTTTTAGCAATCTCTCTTCATCTTCATCTGTCATAATTCCCTTTCCCTTGTTTATATTGGATGCCTCTGCTTCGGCTTCACTGACCACAACAGCAGATGATGGTGCTGCAATTGGGATCTCAGCCTCAGCATCATTGGCACATTGAGAGGTGAACAACGGAAGGTCAATGGCTTCATCCGATTTGCACTCAGGACCTGTGACTTCTTTCAGCATTTCTTTGATTGTTGATCTTGACTCATATGCTGCAGCACAGATGTCTACTTGAGGGGAAGCTGAGTCAGTATCAGTGTCAGAGTTTGACACATATACTTCCTCAGTAATTCTTCCTTCGTGTTCAAGTTTGGCTCTGACAGTAGCTATCATTGCCTGGCTTTCAAGTGAGTTGACATTGCAGATATTTGCCCTGAGTTGAAAGATCTTGTCGAGAAAGTCTGTAGGAAGTGACAAGATGTTCCTGGTGTTGATGGTGAGAGAGGAGCCGTTGCTTAGTAAGAATGTGTGGTTAAGAGACTTAGTGCTTGTCCATCCCAGCACATCTAAGTCTTTGACAATGAAGGAGTACAGAAATCTTCTTAAGCAGCACATTTCTTCTTTAGTGAGAAGACTGCTCCTTATAATGTCAAGTCTTCTAGGAGTCAGTCTTCTTTCTGCTGCTGCCGAAGATTCAGGATAAGCTACCCATTTTGCTGTTTGTATTAGTCTTTCGAAGTGGGGTAGATTATCCTCCATCAAGTCATGGAACCTGCCAATGGCAAGTTCTGCTGAGAGATCTGATGAAGTGTTGATGCAGTTAGTTAAATACAGTTGTAGGACTTGGAGAGCATTGAGAGAGTTCCAGTTTAGCTCTTCTACTCCACTAAACTCCCATCCAATCCAAAATCTCTCAGCTAATCCATCATACCCCCAAGCTAGAATGGAGTCAAATTCTAGCTTCTGTGTAGTTTGAAACAGTTGGGGGGTAATGGATTGACTTATGATGGCTGTTGCTTCAGGAAGGATGCTGAATGATGTATTTGTTTGTTCTGTGTCTTCAGCATCATTCAGCATTTCATCAACAGCCCTGACGACCAACTTCCAGTCTTCAGATGTCACTTCTTCGTTATCTGAGACTGGCAAGTCATGAATTTGTACAAAAGCCGGCTTGAATAGTGAGCTTTGAATTACAACCTGCTCTTGAATCCAGTCGTCAAGACTGTCTGTGTCTTCCTCCATTGAGACCATCTCCCCCTTTTTGGTTGCATCAGTAGACAAGTAAGTATCAGTTTGGGTGCCTACTAATACAAGAGAGGGAGTGGTTAAAGTTGGGCATTGATGGGCTTCATGCATAGAGACTTGGTGTCTTAGTTTGGACACTTCAGCCTCTAGCATAGCCACCTTGGCCGTCAATTCCAAGTTATGAAGTTTCAGTCTGTCCTCATCCACAGTTGTGGAATCCTTGGACCCAGATGGGGCCTTAGGCCTAGCCTCTTCATCCCCATCACCCATGGATTCTTGGCACCTAGGATTCCTCTCAGTGAAGGGAGTTTCCAAGGAAACATTCTCACTGTGAGTTGCCGTGGTTGAGGTCTTAACTATGATGTCACTGTCCTCCAGGTCATTTGATGGACCAGTAGTAGTAACAGCCTCTTCCACATCCATTCTTTCATAACTCCTAGAGTGGACCTTCAGGGTAGATGAACTTGGGTTGGGTGTGTTGGAAGCAAGATCAATCAGTACCTCCGAGATAGTGGTAGTTGGAGAAGGTACATCATCTTGATCAGGTTCCTCAACACTTAAGTTCAGAAGAGAAAGGAAGGGCTCAGGGGGCTGTTCTACGGATCCGGGAAGTGATCCTGATCCTAATAGAGAGGCATCCGAAGGAGTCTTCCTAATAATGTGGCTTTCCCTTATGATATTCTCACCAGAATGTTGTGATTCTGAGTGAGGGATGTTAGGTTGGGTTTGGGCCTTGGAGGCAAGAGAAGGAGTTCTCTTGCCCCTTTTTCTAGTATATGTTGTTGCAACCGGGGCCCTGTGTTCCGGTTGAACAATGACATCCAAAAGAGGTGTAAGTAATTTTTGTGCCTGTACATCCTCAGTAGTATGCACAGGGGTTTGAATGGTGGATGCAGACTGTTGTTCAGTATGTGAGGTGGAGGGTGTGGGATCAGTATCAGCTGGGATTGCAGAACTGTCACCCGAGGTACTTCGTACGTTCAGCATTGTAGATAACAATGGAACGTTGACCCCTGAGAACTTTTTGGAAATAGTCCTCATGCTTTGAAAGATGTTATTTTTATGACCCAATATGATGTAGATTCTTGCAGGTTTTGAAAGTTCTTTTAGTTCTTGATTGAAAACTTCCTGCACGAATCTTAGGTACATGAAAAATTGCTGCTTTGCACCTTCTTGAAGGTTATATCGCAAACCCTCAAAAATGAGATGTGCAAAGTTGAAGCCTTGGTTAGTGACCATACCATGGAAGGCGGAGGCCAGTGCAGAGCTCACCTGATGCCATCCACTCCTCTTTTGAGATATGCATTGGAGAAGAGTGTGGCAGAGATACTTCCATGGAGGGCCCATCAGCGCCTTCTCGATCGTATACTCGGTATAGTTTCCAGTGTATCCAATGGAGACAAAGGTCCTCATGTATTCGTCCTTCGAGTATGAGATGGCTGCTCGCTCATCTTGAAGCTTAAGATGTTTTCTGAGTGTAGCTTCCGAGATGGTGATATTCTTGCCGTCTACTTTGGCTTTGATTTGGGGAATCCCCTGTTCGGTTGAGTAGACGGCGGTACTCCAGAAATCCTCCATATGAGGGATATATATGGTAGGGTTGGTGGTGAGGGCAAAGTAGATCTTTGATCGACATAAGAAATCGATCATATCGTCAAAACCATCAGATTTCTTTCCTTTGGTAAGGTATGCTGTTAGGTTATGGTATGTGGAAAACTTGTCATTTGGGTTGTCGATGTCTGCCATAGCCGTTTGATTCTGGAGGGATGATTTGAATATGGTTTGAGTATGGTGGAGACTTGAGAGTATGGAGAATATGGAGAGCTTTGAATGTGGTGGGGACTTAGGGTGAAAGTGATAGTTGGTTAGGGTTGAATTGAATGTGAAGAGGTGGTAAAAAAAATTTGATTTAGTTTTATAACGGTAGATGAGAGAAAAAGCAAAATGACTTGTACAGTACAACCTTATTTACTTTTCATTGTTACAGCTGTAATGTATCGAGGCAGTCATGGTAAAGACTGACGTTGATTTCTTTTACAGCGGGTAAAAGTTAATTTGGACTTAAATTTACCCATCAGCAGCAAACTTAGTTGCTGTGGATGGATAAGCCTGTCCGCTGCAAGCTTGGTTGCTGCGGAAGGTTAAGTCTGTCAGCAGCAAACTCAATTGCTGCTGATGGGTTCAGTGATCTGCAGCAAGGATGTTGCTGCTGATGGCTTTAAAGCTATCTGCATGAAACTTGTTCCTACTGATAACTTAAGGCAGTCAGTGGCAAATCCTTTGCTTCTGATAATTAAACCTGTCAGCAGCAAAAAGGATGCTGCTGAGTTATATCTTTTATTTACAACATAAGACAGACATATTTACACCAAAGGATAGACGCACTCAACTGAATCGATGATGATGCTTGGTGGTTTCTTTACCTTCCATTGTTGAGTTGGTGGTTTTCCAGCTTTCTTTGTCTTTTCAGCAACATATGTTGTATCTGAGGATTTTGGCTTATCAGCAACAGATTTTGTTGCTGCTGATGGTTTTACTCGAACAGCTGCAGACTTTGTTGCTGCTGAAGGCCTTCCTTTTGGTTGCTTGGGCTTTACTCGATCAGCAGCAGTTATTTTGGCTGCTGATGGCTTAGAAACAGATGTATGCTTATCCTTCTTCACCATGCCGGTAGGCTTTTGTATAACTGGGGTTGGAAGAAGAATCTGATTGAAAGGATTTGACTTACAATTTGCAGCAAAGTGGTCTGATTCTCCACAGATGATGCAATATTGTTGAGGTTTTGACAACTGTTCCCTTAGTGGAGAAAGAGATTTTCTGAATTGAGTTGTCTTAGCTTCAAAACCTCTTACCTGTTTGTTCTTCTTTGTCTTCTCAAAAGCATGTTGCTTGAGGTTTCTTTGCTGCTGAATGTAGTGGAAGCAGGTGCTGGCAGTGTGGTTATATTTTCCACAGACAAAACATGATTTTGCCATTTTATCCCTTGAAAGATACACATAATCCTTTTTTTTTTAAAGGTCTTTGAAATTCCAAGGGTGAGCTTTGTTGTGCTCAAAAGTAGCTTCTTCCAAAGTTTTTTGAACATATGGAACCCTTTCTCCAGGTGCATGACATATGTCAAACACCTTCCTTGGCTGGACTGAAGATGAGGACTGGCCCTTTTCAGTATTTAGCTTCCTACCTTCTGGTGGATAGCTAATTTTGATTTGTTTGAATGGTGTAGGAACTGGTACTGAAATGGCTGGTACTTGTGCTGAATGGACTTCATCTTTAGTCAGAGTCACTTGAGGGGCAGGAGAAGATGAAGCTTCACTTGTTTTAGTAGAGTCTGAGTAAGTTGAATCAGACTCTGATGAGGTAGTGCATTCTTGTACCAATGGTTCATCCTTAGAAGGATCAAGATTTCTGTTGGTCATATCAAGATTTGCCAGATTGAAGCTTGGTTCATGGATGGCAACATAGTCAGCAGGAGGTGCAACGGCTTGATATTGTTCAGCATGATACCCCACACCAGTTTTTACCTTATCATGAATTTGAGCATCCAGAAGTCTTTGCAGCTTTTTGGATGCAAATTCAAATTTGTCAATGTGAACTTTCTGCTCTGTTAATTCTGCTCTGGTGGCTTTTAATTTGACAAGAAGATCATCAATCTGAGTTTCAAGATTGGTTTGTTCATGTTTTAATGATGAAATCTCTTTCTTTAGGCAGTTAGTTTTTTCTTTGTAACTGTCTTCAACCTTTTTGAATTCAGATTTCATTTGATGAAACTCTTCATTTTGATCTATTAGGTTTTGATTATGCTTTCTGTAGCCTAAAACCTTATCAATACAGGCTTGGGAACATAGATGTTCATATACCTGAGGCGGTACCTCAGTTGTGTCTGCCATAAGAGCTTGGTTGTTAGTAGGCAGATCTTCATACTGGAAGCTCCAGTCAAAGTCAGATGTTCCAACAGCTGCATAAGCTGCAGTTTGAGCTGGTGGAGCAGCTTGTTGCTGTTGATGTCTTGGTTGGGCTTGGTGAGCTGATGGGTTTGCCCTAGGTGCCTTGCATTCTCTAGCAAAATGACCCAGTTGGTTACAGTTGTAACATTTCAATTTGCTTTTATCCAAGCCAACTCTGGTGTTGGAGCTGTTGCTTGGAATGGGTCTTCCGGTTCTAGAGTAGAACCTTTTTGCTCTTATAGAGAGCATGGCATACGAGTGTTGTATATCCATTTCTTCTAGATCATCTGGATGGAAGCACTCAAGATCCTCCTTGATAAAGTACATGTTGCTTGAGTTTTCATAAACAAAAGCAGCAATGGGTGAGGATTGCGACGGAGCTTCAAGAAGAAATGGTGATGTGTTTGTTTTAGAGGTAGGAGTTTGAGGATGTGTGACTATGGGAGGATAGTAGTTGCTTGTACTAGGACCTGAGTACTCAGAGTGAAAGGCAGAGAGGTGGTGGTGGATGTTGAAGTTGTTTGGTAGCTTGAGCTTCGTTCTTTTGCCTGAATCATTTCTAGCTCATAAGTCTTCAGCATACCGAAGAGCTCAGTCATTTGGAGAGTCTTCAGATTCTCAGTTCTTCTAATTAACACCGTGTAGAGTGTCCAACAGCTAGGTAAAGACCTGATGAACTTTTTGAGAATATCCTCATTTTCCAGTTTCACCTTTGAGCACTGCAGCTCACCTACAAGATAGGTAAATCTATTATATAAAACAGTTAGGGACTCACCTTCCTTCCATACGAAGTTTTCGTACTGCTGCTTCAGGATGTCCCTTCTGTTTTCTTTGACTTCTTCTGAGCCAGCAAACATCTTCTCAAGAGCCTCCCACAGCTCTTTGGCGGTTTTGTGACTTCTGAAGTTATGAAAAACTTCATTTGGAAGGCACATTTGGATAGCTCCTAGTGCCTTGAAGTCCACCTCCATCTTTTTTATATCTTCATCCGAGTACTTGGAGGGATCCTTTAGAACTGATGGTCCTCCAGAGTCAGCAGATGCCACCATTGGAATGTAGGGTCCATCCCTGATGGATTTCCACATTCCGTACTCTTGATAGCAAAAAAAACTTTCCATGCGATTTTTCCACATGTCGTAGTCTTCTCCCGACACCAATCTTGGTGGTCGGTTGATGCTGCCGATGTCTTCAAAACCATTGCTTTGTGCCATTTTTGTTTCGTGGTTTTGGGTGACTTAAAAAAAGAGTTTAGAATAGATACAGAAGTGATTAAACAAGTGTTAGTTTGTTTAATCTGAGCCAAAGCACTGATACCACTTGTAGGATCGTGAAAGTTACAAGATGGTTATATTCTTAGTTGAAATTGGCGGAAACAATAACAACTACACAAATGTAATCGAACAGACAGAAAGAATACTGATAAGAACACTGTTGTATTAAGCTTTGAGAATAAACGAATACAAGTTAAAACTCTGTAAATAGGCACACTTACAATGAAGTGTTTACACAGTATTTATACTAACTTAGAATCAAGACAGACCCTTGATTCTAAGGATCAGATCGAACACAGACCGTTGATCTTTTATACAAAAGCTAATTTTACACGTTAAAGCTAAACTAGCTAACTTTATTGAAGCGTCTTCTTTATGCATCATTGCTTGCATGTCTGGAGAAGAGCATTGTCGTCCGTCATTGGTTGCACCATTGAGGTTCCTTCTGCTCTGAGTGTGTCAGTTGCTTTTGCAGAAAGTTGTCAGTGACGCTTGGCCTGGATAGTCAGCTGCAACGATTTGTCTTCAAGGAACATAGCTATCAGCAGCAAGAATGAGAATGATGCTGTTGATAAGCCTATCAGTAGCAACAAGTGCTGAATGCTGCTGATGAGCCTATCAGCAGCAACATGTGTTGAATGCTGCTTATAAGCCTATCAGCAACAACATGTGTTTAATGCTGCTGATAAGCCTATCAGCAGCATTTGTACTTAGAATAATTTAGAAGCCATCAGTCTTTGGTTCTACAGAAGTCTCTTCAGTCTTGAAGGACGTCTTACCGGCAGCCCTGGTCGAGGCTATGAAGGAGCTGGGTAAAGAAAAGAAAAACGAGGGTCAGGAGGGAAGAAAGTGACAAAGACACCGATGTCACTAACAGTGAAGGTTTCGATGGTGAACTCTCCCGTGGGTGCAACTACAAGTCTTTCTGAGGTTGTGACCCACCAAAGTTTGATGGGAAGAAGGATGTTGTTACCACTTTCGAGTGGATTGAAAGAATGAATGGGGTTATCAATATCAGTGAGTGTCGTGAGCACCAGGCAGTCCAATTAGCTACTCACTCCTTCATTAATGAAGCCTCGAGCTGGTGGAGGACCATCCAACAGTCAAAATCCTTAACTGCCATCAAGAGGATGAAATGGGACGAATTGAAAAGGTTGTTGATTAAGAAATTCTACCCACAAAATGAGATTGATAGAGTGGAAATTGAGTTTTTGGGACTCAAGGCTGGCAGTTTGACTCACCGTCAGTACACTTCCAAATACAACGAACTGGCTCAACTGGTGCCTCACCTGGTCTACTAGGAGGAGAGGAGGATTAAGTATTACATCAAATGACTACCATAGAAAGTCTGTGTACTTGTGAAAGCTAATACTCCAAAGAGATTTGAGTCGGTCGTAGAGCTGAGTGGAATCATACATGACGACTTTGACCATGAGGACCCACTTCATGTTGAAGCTCAAAAGAAAAGGTTCAGTGCTACTAAGCGACAGGGGGGTGAATGGTCAGGGTCGAAAAGGAAGAAGCCAAGAGTGGATGAGCCTGCTATTTTGTGCAAGGGTGGAAAGAATCATTTCAGAGAATGTCGTTTTGGTTTTAACAACTGCTACAGGTGTGGTAAGACGGGGCATTACTCGCGCAAATGCACGGGTGTTGGGAAATGCCACAATTTTGGAACAGCCGGCCATCTGGCCAATGATTGCCGATGACCTAAAGCGAAAGACACTAAAAAGGGGGTAAAAGTAGAGAAACCGAGGGTAAGGACCATAGCCTATGCCTGACACAGGAAGAGGCGAGGGGGAACCCTAACGCCGTGTTAGGTACGTTCCTCACTAATCATACTTACGCATCTATGCTTTTTTATTCGATTGCAAGTAGGAGTTTTATATCCCCCATTTTCTTCTAAAATGAAGAGCCTTGAAATACAAAGAAATGGGCGAAAGAAAGAATGCATTCATGTGATTTATAAAAATAATGGTTATTCAGATTTTTACAAGACTTTACGTTTAGGAATAATGTGTCATGTATCACCAATATGTCATGTTTTCTTATAAATATGAACTAGTATTAATCCTGCGCGCGTAAATCACGAATGACTATTTCATAAATTGCAAATGGATAGACATGTTTCAAGATGTTCGTGTTGTCATCTTCTGTGTTTCCTTGAGTGATTTTGATCAGTATGCCATTGATGGAGATGGGAATTTAGTGAACAAAATGTTGCTAAATAAGAAGTTTTTCACAAGCATTGTGACCCACCTGACTTATGATCAGATGGAGTTTCTTCTAGTACTAAACAAATTTGATGTGTTTGAGGAGAAACTCGAACGGGTTTCTTTAACTTGTTGTGATTGATTCAGTGATTTGCAGCCAAAAGTCAGCTGAAACAGAGAACAAAAACATTAGCAGCAACAACATTAATGACAGTCCTTCAATGGGACAAATGGCTTCACATTATGTTGCTGTGAAGTTCAATAAGTTATTGATCAATCCAACTATATAGCTTAACCTATAAATGACTGTTTCATAAATGATTTAACAATTAACTCGAATGGCTAAGAATCAAATAATCAATATTAAATGCAGGAATTCATTTACACCACACCACAATTCACACATAAAATAGTCAAAATTCCAATTAAAATTCCCTCAAACAGTGATGTAATGACTGTCAAACATAACCTAAAGTTAAATTCAGAAGGCCGCTTGATACCATTTGAGTATTAAAAAAGTTGCTTAAAAAAAAGAAAATACAATATAAATAAAGTCTTAAAATTTTTTTAAAAACTTGGATTGTCATGCTAATTAAAAACGAAATCAGACTCAAAATCCAATTCACATGAAAACGGCCCATTTAGCTAAACGTGTTCGCGGACCGTTTAGACTAAAATCAAAATCACGAATTTGGTTCTTGTCAAAAATCCACACCCCAAGACTCAATAGCTCATTTGCAGAACATTTAAACAATGCATTGGTGATTAAAACAGGATGCTTACGGCTTGGATTGCTGAGCCTTCAAGTGCTGAAACAGATGTCATAGAGTGCTTCATTGTCAAGAACCATACATTCATCAGCATTTTCAACCAACTGGTGGACTGACAGCGTGGCATTATAGGGTTCAACAACCGTGTCTTGGTGAAGGGAAAACAGAGAATAAACCATCATTTGATCAGGGTAGTCCTCTCTAATCTTTGAAATCAAGAGTGTCCACATGCCAGAACCTGTGCCACCTCCAAGTGAATGAGAGACCCTAAAACCTGTAATCAGAGAAAGCACATGAAATTGGTATATAAAGAAGCATACTGAAATGACAAACATCCTGTAGATTATAAGATCAAGTCCATTAAATGGTCAAATCATGACAGAAAGATCTTAATTATCTATTTTCACAAATTCAACACCAGTTAACTTATTTGTCTAAATAGCTCATGATCATCTATTAAAAGTTGTAACTCACAAATAATTTTCAGTTTTTCCCACTTATATTTAAAATGTCTAAAACCTTTACACCATTTGACCCGCGCTACCGCGCACGTTTTGACCCGTTACTCAACCCGTCCATTTGGCACACTTAACATCCAATATTTAATACCCTCAAAGGGGTCGCTAAACCCTCTACATTGAGTACTGATGAATTCAAAAGCAAGAACTACTGGAGCGCAACTTTGTGGTACCTAGCAGTACTGTTGAATTCAAGCTAGTGAGTTACTCATACTAAAAAAAATTCACTTCTTGAATTAAAAAAAAAACTTCAACTCCAACTTTCAAGCATCAAATTCAATGATCTTAAAAGACCATATAATAATGAACTTGGTTAAAAAAAAACTATCTGATCTTTTTGTAGAGTTTCTTTCATTGTATGCATTCCCATTGAAAGAATTGTTCCAGACCAACAATAATCCAACATTAGAACTCGAATAAGTATCCTCAAGATCAAACATAAAATCCAAGTTTTTTAGATACAAAAACACCAGGAAAAGGTAAAAATCAGGCAAAAACATTGAGAACTATTTACCTCCAGCAGAAACCCTTAATCCCTTACGAATGCTGATACCAGTCCTCAATTTATGACCCCTCAGACCAAACCCACAGGTACCCTGGTTGGATTTACAGATGTTAAGAAAACAGTTGTTTTAAGTTTAAATATTTGGCAATACTTACAGCAAGTTCTTGTTCTTTTTCGAGCAAGGCTGCAATAGTCGTTCTATTTTCTGTTAGGGCAATGATGCTGCCTGCCCTATTGTCATGTCTAGTTTCTGATTGTGGGCTGCTAAGGGATCCGGTTCTTAAGCTGCATTGTAAAATGAAAATACAGTTTACTATTTGTTTTTAGGGTGGCAATTAAATTGCTACTGGAAAGAGGATCCTTCAAATTGGCTTGGATTCTAAATGGTAAGAAGACAGGATACAACTGTTTTCTTTTGCTGTTTAAAACAAACAACGGCTATTGATTTTTAGTTTATCTAGAAAAAAAACTATAAATAATTAATATATTATATTTTCTTGCAAAAAAAAAAAAAAAATAATCAGAAAATAGAATCTGTTTCTTCTTATGAAGATCCCCATGATTACAATTTTCTTGCATGACATGATCACCAACTACCACCTACAGATGAAACTGAAACTAAAGAGTAGAATATGCATAACATAATCAATATAATTAATGAATAAAATATGCATACCTTTTTAGTTCCTTCTTTTTTTCACTCATTTTCATATGGGTATGATCCAGATTCCAGAATAAAAATTACGCAACTGAAATGATCAAAGAAAATTAGGGAAATAACACAACCTTCAAAGTAATAAATCAAACAAACATCAAATTCATATTAAAAAATAAAAAATAAAATAAAAGAAACCCCTCTCAGAAACCATGTTTCCTCATTTCTAGAAACAAAAAGTTTGCTCACAATTGCACATTATAACTCTGAAATTAGAACAGTCGACTTACGTTTTCTTCGAAATAACATCCAATACAACAACAAAAATGGGATTAGCACGTACTTGTCGTTCTTAACGCGCTCCATCAGCGTAGATGATCAAATCTACAGGCAACTGAATCAAATCAAACACAAAACAAACCACAACACCACCCGCTGGTAAAGAAATTTTTCCTTCAGAAGCTCGTTGACTTCTAGGGTTTCAACAGAAAAGAGAGATGAGAGAGTGTAGTGATAGAAATTCAGCGTAAAGAAAAGAAACCAGAAGGTGAAAAGGAGAGAACCAGATAAAGAGACAGGTGGAAAGGAAAGGGCGAAAGGCCATACCTTATAAAGGACACCAAAGCCAACTTGTACCTACAGCTTTAAAGGTTGTAAAACATAGGGGTGAGCACATATCGGGAATACCCGAAAAGGACCGAAGACCGACCCGAATAATTACCGATACCGGGCCGAATTACATAATATATTTCAGGAATCGGTTTCTGTTTTCATACAATTTCGAGATCGGGACCGGGTACTTGCACAATAAAACCGATATTGCATTACCGTCCCGAACTTTTAATTATGTTTTAACTTTGGCGAGTATTTGATTGTATTGTAATTCAATTACCACTCCAAATCCACCATAATCAATCATAATATGGTAATGATAGCAAATAATATCTTAGACTAATATAAAGATTTCTTCATAAAAATAAACCTACAGACTTCATTCAGCCATATCCTTCTTGCAAGCTTCTTCAAAAAAACGACATCAAGCATTCCACTTTGTTTGATTTGCTTATTCAAGATTAATTGTAAGTTTTTTTCCTTATTAGCTAAGCTTGTTGAGTTCCTTACCTTTGATAATAGGTGTGGTAATATAAAACTTGAGGTTTAGGCTGCAAGTCTGCAACATCAATTGAGGTTTAGGCTGCAAAGCTTTTGCAAAACTTGAATTAATATTAAATATTAAACATGGAAATCAAAGTCAAAAACATCTTTCAATTTCAATTCGGACTCTTAAAGGAGAAGTTACATTACCTTTGAGTGATGAGATCATAGTTCTTGAAAATGCACCTATTTCCCATGGTGTCAAGCTTTTCTTTCATACAGAAATTAAAATATTTGGATGATAGTAGAGGTCCACTATATAAGTATAGAAAACAGGAAAATGAAAAGTATTAATGTCAAGCTTTGCTGCTGAAGATGCATCTATTAAACATTACTTTGACTGCCATGTTTATTTTGAAAAATGCTGATACATTGGTTTGTGCAAATCATGTTTGACATTAATAGAAATTATGTGTCAATTTAAAAACATATGTTTTATATGATAGATCATGGGATGATATTTACATCCAAACCATTTCATGCAAATATTCAATAAAAGGTCGAACCAATCCAATGTATCTTTATTTTTCAAAATCAAAGACAACATAGGCAATCAAGCAAATGAAAGTCAGTTGATGATGGTTATTGAAATAACTCTTAGTGATATGCTGATGAAATGTTATTTCACTTCTTACTGATATGCTTTCCTTTTTATTAAACATAGATGGAGTCAGTGAATGTCGAGCAGTTATCGAGTGATGAATCTAATGGAGGAGATAAACGAAAAGCAAAGCAACCTGTTCAAAAGAATACCGATACAAAGAAACGTAAAACGGGATGTTCTAAATATTGGGCTGACTTTGACAAGTTTACTGACGAGAACGGTTGAAGAAAGCAAGATGTGAGCACTGCTCGAAAAGTCTGGCTGCAGACTCGTATAAAAACGGAACAACGGGATTAAAACGACACCTTCAAACATGTGAGAAACACCCTTCTAAGTTGAAAGGTCAAAGCAATTTGTTTGTGAAGAGAAATGATGATGGTGGGGCTGCAAGTGGTGAAGTTAAAACATGGAGATTAAGTCAGGAAATGGGTAGAAAAGCCGTTGCGGAGATGATCATAATAGATGAGCTCCCATTTGCAACAGTAGAGCATGAGGGGTTTAGGAGACTTATGGAAACCGTATGCCCGAATCTGAAGATACCGAGGTCCGAGCAGGTTTACGGTGTCAAGAGATATTGGGAACATATTCTTGGAAGAAAAGGGGAAGTTAAAGGAGTTTTTTGTAAAGAGTAATACGCGTGTGTGTCTAACGACCAACGCGTGGACATCAATACAACAAATTAACTACATGTGTGTCACGGCACACTTTATTGATGAGAACTGGGTTTATCACAAGCGTTTAATTAACTTCAAACCAATCAACAGTCATAAGAGAGATTATATTGGTAGGAACCTACTGCAGTGTTTAAAAGAATGGGAAATTGAGCAGGTATTATATATTACCATGGATAATGCTACATCTAATGATACTGCCATCTCATTTTTAAAAAAGAAGATGAACAACCTTTTCTTTGATGGGAGATATTTGCAGATCCGGTGTATGTGCCACATCATGAACTTGATTGTCAAAGACGGATTAAGTGAAAGATTGGTGTCAATTGATCGCATAAGAAACGCGATCAAATATGTTAGACTTTCTCCTAAGAGATTAGATACGTTTAAAAAGTGTGCAAAGGCAGAAAAGATTGAAACTAAGGCATTGTTGTCTTTGGACTGCCATACTAGGTGGAACTCAACATATGAGATGCTGGATAGGGCGGAAAGGTTTGAGAATGCTTTTGAAGCATACGATTTGGCAGACCCAAATTATAAAAATGATTTGGGTGAAGATGTTCCTAAAATTGCATACTGGTATTACACGAGAAATCTGTCAAGTCTTTTAGAGTTATTTCAGCATAAAACCACAAAAGCTTCTGCTTCATCACATGTAATTGTTAATTTATTCTTATACAAAATTGTGTATATTGATAATATTATTATATTGATATATTTATTTGTTTTGATATGACACAGGTAGTTGTTAATCATTTATTTAATGATATTATGGATATTGACAAGCACTTAAGAAATATGAAGGCGTCAGTTGACCCAGAAATTCGTCGGATGGGTAATGCGATGCAATACAAGTTTGACAAATATTGGAGACATGATGATAAATTTAATGGCCTTCTATACTTTGCCGCTATATTAGACCCTCGGTTGAAGGCAAGTGTTATTGAATATGGATTTGATAGAATATACAATGCTGAGAAAACAAACCTCGAAACAAAAGAAGACATCGAAAAAAAGGTTGAAGTGGAGGTTAAACGTATAACGGATGAATTGGGGTTGTTGTTTCGTCTTTATGAATTAGAGAATGAATGTGAGAGTTCAAATAACGTTTCAAAAAGTGAAAAGAACGTTGCACAATCATCACAAGGGAATGGTGATTTTTTTTACTGAGTTTAAATCAATTGGTGGTTCAAGCTCTAAAATTGCAAAAACAGAACTTCAGAGGTACCTTGATGATAAAGATGAGGATCATTACCCGGGATTTTGTATTCTACAATGGTGGAAAGCGTCTTCTTCAAAATACCCGATACTAGCTAAAATGGCTAAAGGTACATTTACTTAGTTGATTATATTCTTTATAATATTCTTAAGCCATATTAAGTTCTAATCCAATACGGTTTATTATTGTTTAAGATATATTGGCTATCCCGGTCTCTAGTGTTGCTTCCAAATCGGCCTTTACAGGAGGACGAGTTGTGGAAACATACAGAAGTTCATTGTCCCCTCCGGTAGTCGAAGCACTAATATGCTCACAGGATTGGATTCATAGGTCTAGGAAGAAAATAAACGAAGATTTGACAGATTTTGACGACATTAGAAAAGGTATTATTCGATAAAACCCATTTAGCGTTATGTCTTTCGTATATGTTACTTTATTTATAATCTGTTATTTGCTTTTGTAGAAATTTTTGATAAGCTCGAACCAGATCCAGAGGTCGATTAGGCGGTGCTTTTGTTTGGTGTGATTTTCATTTAATTGGTTTAATCATTTGTTTTGGTATTCATATGAAGTGAACTTATCTATTTATCCTCCTTTTGACATAATTTCATACTTTTAAGGTTTTTTTTCAAATTTTATGTGTTGGTTGCATATTTGTGTATATTTATCTGTTAATTGGTTAATATATGGTAGACATATTCTATGCAAGAAACCCTATAGTAACACTAATTATAGATTTTAACAAAATTCTCAACAAATCTAGTGTTTCACTTGGGCATTTCAACAAACAACATGTGTGCATGATAGAACCTAGTATAAAATTGATATAATTCATGTCAATCCATCCTAAAATTCTCAATTGATAAGCAAGATTCAAGATTTTGATGAAACAATAAAGATTCTGAACATGTTTACCTTAATCTTTGGGACCCAACACTTAATTTGTTGTATGAGATTTGACTGGTATCGACTTTGTGGTAATCTTTAGGACCCAACACTTAATTTGATTTGCATAAGAGTCCTGAAATTGCAGATGAACAATGGACTGGAGATGAAGAAAGCTTGCATTCAATTGCCATAAGTCCATAACAGTCGCTGAATTCGGTATCGGTAATACCCGAATTCCCGATTTGCATAAACCGATCAACACCGATTACCGAATTATGCCCTAGGTCCGGTATTCAGGATCGTATATACCCCCATTCGGGAATCGGGTGGGGTCGGGTTACCTAAATCCACCCGGGAAACCCGAAATGCTCAGGCCTAGTAAAACAAGGTATTTACTCTCATTCCCCTGAGCTTTAAAAGAGTTAGTAATGATTCACATAAATGATTCACATAAATGTAGTGCAAATTACATGATTGACCTAATTTATATTTAACTAAGTTCTAATAATGCACATTGACTAGTATCACATATAGATAAATAATCAGATATAGACCTGAAAATATGGCGTATGTTACAATAAGGAAGTTTGTTTCAAATGTTTGGATGTTAGAATCGCAAAACATTCGAAACAATATAAACTCGATAACCTGAATCAACTAACCTGTTTGGATGTTGGACTCGCAAAAAAAGGCACCTGTTGGAATCAGCCGACTTAGATCAGAAGGTCATATCGCTGGAATCAACCGACTTGGAATCAGTCGTTGTACTGAGATCGATGGAATCGAAATCGCCGAGCCGATTAGGAAACAATCGTCGGTTGATTCGCAAGTTAGGTTTGAACCAGAAGGTCGTATTTCTGGTTCGAGAATCAGAAAAGTCGTGTTTTCTTGTAAACTTATAATGTCATTTTTGTCCGAAACGTATAATTTTATAAAATAAGGGGATATATGTAATTTAAGTTTTGAGTTGGGTATATATATATA
Organism: Smallanthus sonchifolius; assembly: GCA_023525975.1. Taxonomy (NCBI): domain Eukaryota; kingdom Viridiplantae; phylum Streptophyta; class Magnoliopsida; order Asterales; family Asteraceae; genus Smallanthus; species Smallanthus sonchifolius. The sequence goes on along the minus strand of CM042033.1, from coordinate 51,197,418 downwards.
ATTAGGTTTTAAAATAAAGGGATATATGTAATTTAGGTTTTAGGTTAGGTAAATATGTAATTAGGTTTTAAAATAAGGGAATATATGTAATTCCGCATTTTAAATATACACCTTAATAAAAAAAATCCAATGGCAAAGCCATTTGGAGTTAGAGTGGTAAAGCTCCACTTGAGGTTAATGGTTTGAGCCCCGTTTATGACGGATTGGTGTAAATTAGTTGTGTTGTAGAATTAGGAATAGATTAGATTTTTATTTTTGAACGGCGTGGGCTCAACTGGCACGTCCCATAAAGGGAAGCTCGTACATCAGTCTACCCAAACAACCAACAAGAAGTTCGAAATCTACAAATGATGTTGTTAGTTTTTATTTAGTTCACCTTACCAGATTCTTAAAAAATAAAAAAATAAAAATTGTGTGAGTTACCATTCTTAAAAAATAAAAAATAAAACCTAAATTAAAATTGTAGGCGACAGGCAGCATTTAAGTTGGTTCTTTCTGTTTTGGGGTCGATGTGTTTGTGTCGGCATACCATACTTGCCAATTAATTTATGTTCATAATCTTATTGCTTACTCATCAGTTCACTAAGTACACATTATTTGACAACTATATATTAACCCTTCAAATCACCAAAAATTTTATATAAGTAAATAATTAAAAAATTATATCGAATCCAACAAAAAAAAAACCCTTAAATCATTAAACTACACGTGATTACAAATTAAGTAATAGTAGGGATAATATCAAATATCCTCCTTAAATTTAAATAACTATCAAATTTCACCAGCATGATGCCACGAAGAAAATTTATATTAGAACAGGATTAGATTAACGAATTGAATTGATAGGATGTGACTTAGTAAAAAATACTACGAATAAAAAATTTAATTTAATGAAAAGATAAAACGGTAACGTAGAAAAAAAATATTAGGAGATAAAAAATTTATTTACAAAAGTATTAAATTTAACCAAAAGATAAAACACTGACGTACCCAAAAATATATTGACAACCTTACGGTCTAAATTGTTAATTAATATATAAAATTTAGCATTTCAAAATAAATTTTGTTAAAAATAATAAAAAAGTTGAAACACTTATAAGAAAAAAAAGGAAAGTAAAAATTAGGTTTAATTATAATAACTTAAATGCCAATTACCTTGTGACATTAGTGATTGGCCTCCCACAAAAATAGAGTGGGTCCAATCCAAATTCTGCTAATAAAGATTAGATAGTATTTAGAAATATAAAGTAATTATAAAATTTTATAATAACTTAAATGCATAAAAATAATAATAATAATAATAAGACTGCTATTCATACATTGCAAATTATATATACATATAATATAATATCTTATTTATTTAACAAAAAGTTATATCTATATCTATACATAGTAATAAATAAAGGTTTTGGATTACCACATGTCACTCCCTCATGTCTCCTCACATTGGTTTTCCCGCCTCTCTCTCCTAATAAATGCACCTATATCTTATTAAATAATAATGATATTATAAATATATTATTAAAGAAGAATAATAATTATATTAAATAAGAATATATAATAAGAATTTAAAATATAACTAATTAAAGAAAAATACTAATCTATACTCCCTAATAAATAAAGGTTTTTGTAAAATGGTTTTTCCACCTAAAGTTTAATTATAATTTAAGATTTTAAACCTCTCACAAATAATAAATGCTTAACAAATATAATTGCTAAAATTATTTAATATCATTTGACTAGAACTTAAAAACCTTTTGATTTGAAAATTTTAAACTTTGTATTATTTAAATTATAACAAAATCAATAAATTAACTCTCGCAAATTTACTATAATTAGATAATTAAATTGATAATTTTTTAAAAAAATTAACAACTTATCTTTGTTAAGCAAATAATAATTAATCAAAATCAACTTTCTAGAATCTAAAAAATTTACCTTATGTAATTTGGTTTTATGAATGTAATTGTAATTTTTTTTTTCACTATGTAAAATAATTCTTATTTAGACGCTTATGAATAATATATGTTTCTTTTTCATTAACCGTGTAATACACGGGAACTAACCTAGTTATTAAATATACTAATTATTTTATGTGTTTGACATAAATACCATTTCCTTCTTTTATAAATACCCTTTTCTTCCTATATGAAATTTTAGGTCATAAGAGTTTGAAATGTAAGAATAAAATAAAGGTATTAATGTTTTTATATATTTGATGTTCTTTTAATTAGGTAATATGAAGTTTTATTTAAATATTAAATTAAACAGTAAAAATTTGAACTTAAAATGCTTAAATAGATATAAAAATATAGCAAAGGTATTCTTGAAGATTTCACCGGTGGGGGGAGAGATTGTGACGGGTATGGTGGAAATGCAAAATATTTGTGGATCCTAACTTGTCCTCACAAAAGATATCAAATTAAATATTTTGTTTTTATTGTTAATTAAGGCTAGCTAACTTATGTCTCCTATTAAATTTGGAGATTTTTTATTTGTTAATAAGGTTATCGGTTATAATCGCTCATCTCCACCACTCCACACCCTCGTCTACTATTCCTTATAGAACTTCAGCTTCAACTTCTGTTGGTAACAAATCAAGTAGCTCAATAATTATTCGAGATCATTTATTAAAAGTCTGAATCAAGGCGAGCATAATTTTATGCTCATTTAATAAATGAGCTCGTACCCAAGTTTTACTAGACTCGCGAGACTAAATAAATATATATTGTGTGTGACTATTTTAGTGTAATTGTATTGACTTGATGATCAAAGTAAATTATAATATACATCAAACAATTCATAAGGTACGGAATACATACTTGTTTGATGTTTCTTTTGATTTTAAGTATTTAAGAACATAATTAATTTTTAGGGGTGAAGCCCTAAGTGATGGGGGTTCCAGTGGGTCAACGCCCCCTTTGAGGGATCCGGGGGCAGAGCACCTGGCTGGTCAGCTGGAATTATTTTTTTTTATTTTGACCAATGTTGCTTCATTAAAAATTAATCGGAATTTTTAATTTCTAGAAATTAACATTAAAAATTCGATGTCAAAATTGGCGAAATTTTAAATGAATTTGAATTTTGTATTTAACTACTAAAAGTAGTTACTGGCCCTCAAATATGGAAAACAATTTTTGATCACTAATCCGGTTCACGAAGATTATCACAAATTTTCATACGTTTTGTTCTCAATTCAATTATGAGTTTTATCTTATTGGAAATTTCGAGTGAAACATCGAATTGTTTTAATTTGAATGTATTAATCACGACTATCAGAATATCCAATTTTTTATAACCGATTTCTACAAATTGTTTATACGAAATTATAGAACTTTTTATTTTGTATGATAAATATATAAGTACATGATAAACATTGTTATACATAAAAGTCTAATAAAAGTAATTAAAAAATATATGTAACACCTAGTTTTATAAGCGTTAAAATTTTAATTATATATATATGTCAAATTATATATAATAAAAGGTGAGAAATAAAAAAATTTATAAAAATAAAATTTGATAATGACGAAGTGGTGTCATCTAGTGGAAGTAGGGATAATTCAAATTCAAAATTTGTGTGGGATATGCATTGGAGTCTAACATAATATCCTCCCATCCTAATCTTTATAACCGAATGACTATCTCCCCCGTCCTCCTTTAGTCCCTTTGTGTGTCATTGGGGAGGAGGGAGGAGGGAGGGGGAGTCGATAAGTGGTGATCGGTGGCATTATGGTGTACATGGTTGCATTACGTGTTTTATGATTATAATCATTTATTTTACTTAGCTATTATAGCTGACACTTGTTTTTGAAAACCAATATGTACAATTTTCAGGTTTGTTAAGATGATTAAGGATGGAAATGGTGAGGAAATGGTTGAAGAATGTGGACAAGACGTAACGGATTGAGCTTGTGGCAAATCCCTTTTTATTCTTCGTCATGATTTACTTACCATCACTCGTAAGTCTATATGATTTTTCATAAGTAGGTGACTTTCTACTCTATTAGCATGCAACCTTTAAATGAAACTAATGTCAAAGGTTAGCTTAAGTAATAACTTACATTTTCTTCTTCTTCAAAGAGGTTATCTTTTAATAGTAACTTGCATCTGATATTGATGGAAGACTACAATGTCAGATGTTATATTTATTCAGAAATCATCATTTTTAAAAGTTATAAGAGAAAAAAAAAGCTAAAACTGTTGGATATAGGATGTTCGATCATCGATAATATCAACGTTGCTATCGAGGTATGTAACGAACCACTTTTCGGGTTTAATAAATAATATGTGAAAAACATATTATATGGGTGTAAATAAAACAAAATAAAAGTGGAGGTGTTAGTTGCATTTGAGCAAACTTGACTTTTTAGCAAAAAAGGTCAAAACTAGAAGTGTAGGGGGCTGTTGTGTAAATTCTGAAAAATCATATTTGTAGGGGAGGGGGGTCATGCAAAACACACTTCGTGTGTGTGTTGGTGGCGTGACCAAGCAAGGAAAAAGAGAGGAAAAAGCCAATAACTGATTTTGAAGATTTGCTTGTGAAATCAGTTGAATAAGGGTGTTTATCTTCATCTAGGCTTCAAGTAAGTACCTCTTCCATCTCTAGAACCTCCATTAATGGAGTTCTTGGTGGGTTTTGATGAAAACGAATTTAGGGGATGAATTGGGTGGTCTAGGTGGTTAATAACTTGTTAAAAGTTATAATCTTGCTTGATTACAAGTAATGAGAGGTAGATAACATCATCTAAACATCTAATTTGATGATTCAAGAATTAGGGTTCTTGAGGGTGAATTGGGGGTTTTCATCTTAGTGATGTTTAAATGATAAATTGATACTGGATAAGTTTCTATGGTGTTGATAGACACATTTTTTATGTAGGAAACCTCATCCAATTTCATGATTTGAAAGTTAGGGTTCTTGAGGTGAAAATTAGGGGTTTTTTATTGGGATGGTTTAAATGGTGAATTGGTGGTTGGTAAGTGTTTATGGTGTTAATAAACACATTACTTAGTACAAACCTCAATCTAATTGGTGAATCAAGAACCTTGGGAATTGGGTGATATTGGATGAAACCCAAACGGGTCAACTTGGGTTAAAAGGTTGTTTATGGGTGTTGGAGGTTTGGTTAAGGTTGTGTTAACCAATCTAAGTTAGGGTGATGGTCATTAGCTCATAAGGGTGTGTTGTGATCAATTGGTTTCTAATTGCGAAAATGTTAAATAGGTGATCAAAGTGGTAAAAGAGCTAACTTGGAGGAACAAGTGGGATGATCTCTAACTTAAGGTAGGTGCTTTACACTTACTTAGTAATAGATATGGTGGATAGTGGTATATAAATAGTTTGTGTGGTTAAACTCAATTTATGTGTGGTGAAAATGGATTAAATGACTTTATGTGGTAAAAGTCAAAGTAGTAAACACAGAATGTGGTGAGATTGGATTAAATGATTTATGTGGTAAAAGTCAAAGTAGCATGCATATTGTGGTTTAAATTTTGGTGTATTGACTTGTGTGGTAAAAGTCAAACTTGTATGCATAATGTGGTTTGAAATTGATGTAAATGAACTAATAAGTGGTATAGGTCAAGCCATTGTGGAATAATGGTGATTTTGTGTATTTGACATTAGGTGGAAAAAGAGTCAAACTAATGATGTTGAATTGGTGTAATTTGACTATGTGGTAAATAGTCAAACTTGAATGTGAGTTGTGTTTTGAAGTCTTTCAACTTCACAAATGGGAAAGGGATTGGGATCTTTGAACCTCAGAATATCGGGTATAACGTATGGGTTATAAGGATGGGTTAGTAACTTGCGTGTACACATCTTTGTATGTGTAGGTCCCGGGAGCCTCGTCGCGCAGCGGATAATAACACGATCTGTTCTGTGATTTGTGTGGGAACAAAGAAACGAGACAAAGAAACACAAACAAAGACAAAAGACGATGAAACGAAACGTAATCCATAACAAAGAAGTCATCCCGTATTACAGACTACATACCGAAGGAACACACATCTCTCATCTAAGCTCACGGTCCAGGGGTCGGGAGAGCTCTTCTCGACCCGGATAAACCTAGTTCCAGAGTTCCACCTACAAATGAAGACAAGTCTTCTATTTATAGGGGCAGGAACACTTCCTGCGTACTTGACAAGTACGCAAGGCAAAAGCCTTGCGTACTTACTAAGTACGCATGGTTTGGTCATGCGTACTTGACAAGTACGCAAGGCAAAAGCCTTGCGTACTTACTAAGTACGCAGGACCAAACTGGTGTGCGGGCTAAGTACTCAGGAACACCCTCCTGCGTACTAGCCACGTACACCGATACATAGAATTTAATCTATAGTTACAAAACATGCTTCTACAGTATGTTTAAGGTCGGTATTTGAAGTCTAAGAACCTCACACGTGGTAATTAAGGTCATGAACTTCACTTGTGTTGTTGTTGCTTGAAGTCTTGAACATCACTATTGCCTTGGTGATTTGTGGAAAGGACCAGTCGTGGAAAGGTTGCCCATTATATATATACCAAAAATCTCACATGCAATGTGGCATGGGGTGGGATGTGGGAATGCTTATGATTAAATAACAACCATTTGTGGTAAAGGTTCATGAACTCACCAACTTATGTTGACTCAGTACTTTTAAAAGATGTTGCAGGTGGAGCTATTAGAGGCATTCCAGGTAGCTAATAGATGTGGATAGTCGTCTGGTTGGTCATAGAATTGTCATGGTCGGAGGCATGTTGAGTAGATATGTCTTGTGGATATTTTGAGTTCCGTGACAGGAACTGACGTTTTTGGTTTGGTTAGTTTGTAATAGAAGTTTGTTTTATAATGTAGAATAACTTAGAAATTAATGAATGAGGTTTATGGCTTAGCTTCCGCTGTGTGTTTTTGGTATCAACTTCACAGTAACTAGAAGGCGACCTTCTGACTAGTATGTAGTTATCTGACGAACGGAATGTTCTGTCGAGGAAAGGACGGTGTATAAATCTCTTCTAGACCCGTCGTTCTTTCCTGGGAACATATATGTTTGAGGTACTACTCTGGTTAGACGACTGTCCTATGTTACGGGTGTGACAAGTTGGTATCAGAGCATCAGTTTAAGGGATTTAGATACTAGTAGGAAGTTAGTATCTAGACTTAAACTAGGATTCTGTAAGGTAACTGGAATGCCATAAGAAATGCCAGAGGTTGAGATGTTGACTTTTAGTATGAATATAGAGGGTAATATCAAGGAAACAGATAATTAAATGCATTCTTGGCCTAATGTCTTTAATTTCTGATTTTCTGGATTATTACTAGTTATACTAATTCTGATGTTATACATCTGTGTGTAGGTACAAATGGCAGGACTTGGTAGAGGACGAGGAAGAGGTAGGGGTAGGATACCCAATACTAGGTCTCGTACCTGCGATACGGCAAACACAAACCCTGATCCAAACGAGAATGTAAATACGAATGTTGAACCCGAGCAACTGGTGGAAGAGGATATTACAACTGAAGCTCAATTCCAGGGAGCGGTGGCATCTGAGGTCACCCGAGCATTTCAAACAACTCTACCTGGAATCCTTGACGATGCTCTTAGGAGAAGAGAAAATCACAATAGTCTGGGCAACCAAAACGAAGGCACAAGTGGTGCCTTTCCCCGAACAGAAGACACCCTTCATACTACTCCTAAAGGAAACAATATGGGAACCACCCGAACTCATGAGACAGTAGGAATGACGAATCAAAGCATAGGAGTTCATGGACAAGGATGCAACTATAAGAACTTCAGTGACTGCCATCCCAAACCTTTCAATGGAAAGAAGGATGCCATTGCAGCATTGCAATGGATCACGTCTATGGAAGCAATAATTAAGATGAGCGAATGTAGGGCAGATCAAGCTGTGAAATTTGTCGCACATTCATTTGAAGAAGAGGCACTTGACTGGTGGGAATCAGTCAAGCAGACAAAGGGAGAAGTTGTGATTGATAGGATGACTTGGGAGGATCTCAAGTCTTTGATTGTGAAGAGATACTGTCCACAAAATGTTGTGGATAAGATTGAAGCTGAGTTTCTACGGTTCGAAGCAGGAACCATGACTCACCAGGAGTATACAACCAAATTCAATGAAATGGCCAAGCTGGTGCCACATCTAGTGACTCCTGAATCTAGGAGAATTAAGTGCTATGTACAGGGACTACCCCCTAAAGTTCGTACCTTAGTGAAAACTACTGCACCTGAAACCATGGATTCAGTAGTACAACTTAGTGAAGTAATGTATGATGAGATATAAGCACAGGAGAAGGCCAACAAGAGAAGCTTGGAAAAGACAGCCTACGAAACCACAGATAACAAAATCCTAATAAGAGAACAAGGTAATTTGGGGAGAGGTGTACAAGGAATTACCTGCCACAACTGCCAACAAGTGGGACACTTCATAAGAAATTGCCCAAGTATCAGATGTCATAATTGTAACGAATTAGGGCATTTTAAGAGTAATTGTCCAAAAACACCTTAAGCAAAGACAAGTGGTGGATCCAAAGGACGCATATTTATTTTAGGAGGAAGGAAAGAGGGAGAAGTATAGGTACGTCTCTTATAAAATAAATTATTAATACATGGACTAAAAAGAATCGTGTCCATAGTTCTAAGTATGATCAACCTAAATTTCGAGGACGAAATTCCTAAAGGAGGGGAGATTTGTAACACCTCGAAAATTCTTATAGAAGCTAAAAATATCAAGAATTAAAGTTTAGGGGTTAAATTGTATGTTCTCCAAAGATGGAGGACTAAAAATGAAAATTCTGGAAATAGGACGGATAGCGGACCACTATCCCTGACCATAACGGTCCGCTATGTAGGGAAGAAGGATTTAACCGGGTAGTGACACGTGTCCTGTGACTCGCCCAGAGAAAATCTGACACGTGGAAAGATATCAGACCGATATCCAGACCATAACAGACCGACATGGACAGGTGGTCTATAACGAACCGAGTAGAAACCCATAGCGGTCCGATATGTAGGCCCGAAGGTAAACTTGCGGCTGGAGGTGGTAGCGGACCGACATCTCACAGATAACGGTCCGCTATGAGTACACTTTTGCCCTATAACTAGAATTCAATGGCCAGAGCTCTAGACACAATATTCCCACACAAAAACACACTCAAACACAAACACTTAGCCTAGGGATCCGTGCCGGTACACGTTTAGAAGTCCGATTTCAAGCCTTACGCCTTCAAATTGCCGTAGATAGTGCTGAGGTAAGGTTCCAACAACTTGGTTAGTTACCGTTAAGCTTTGATTATATAATGTTAAGTTCATTATAGATCTGAATTAGCTGTTAAATATACGTTGAGGTGTTGTCCAAAGTATTTGACATATTATCAATACAATAAGCAGAGATACTGCCCAAGTGAGTTCCTCTGAACTTAATGTGTATTGTTACACAGTTTTTATTTGAAATAGTCACCCTATTCCATGTATATATAATGTGTAATAAGTACTTTATACGTTCTGTTGTGGGATGGAAACTATGGGTGGATTATCTTATCTTACTGTGTGGGAGGACCAGTAGGGTGAGATAGTTTATTCAGTTATACTAGTGTGGGAGGACCAGTCGTGGAAAGGTTTCCAATTATATATATACCAAAAATCTCACATGCAATGTGACATGGGGTGGGATGTGGGAATGCTTATGATTAAATAACAACCATTTGTGGTAAAGTTTCATGAACTCACCAACTTATGTTGACTCAGTACTTTTAAAAGATGCTCCAGGTGGAGCTATAAGAGGCATTCCAGTAGCTAATAGACGTGGATAGTCGCCTGGTTGGTCTGAGAATTGTGATGGTTGGAGGCATGTTGAGTAGAGATGTCTTGTGGATATTTTGAGTTCCGTGACAGGAACTGACGTTTTTGGTTTGGTTAGTTTGTAATAGAAGTTTGTTTTATAATGTAAAACAATTTAGTAATTAATGAATGAGGTTTATGACTTAGCTTCCGTTGTGTGTTTTTGGTATCAACTTCAAAGTAACTAGAAGGCGACCTTCTGACTAGTATGTAGTTATCTAACGAACGGAATGTTCTGTCGAGGAAAGGACAGTGTATAAATCTCTTCTACACCCTTCGTTCTTTCATGGGAACATATCTGTTGGAGGTACTACTCTTGTTAAACGATTTTCCTGTGTTACCGGTGTGTCAAAAACTGCAAAAATGGGTGTGCTAAACTGGGGCTGGAGTATAGGACGCTGAAAGTGGCATCTGGGATGTGGGTCAGACGCCAACCTAGTCTGTTGGATGCCAGTTGGCTGATTTTTAGTTTTTTTTCTTCCTAGGACACATGGGAGGTCTTAGGACTTGATGTATCATTACTAATGGGGAATGGTGGGTGTTTCCTTATAGGTAAAGCTCCGTTGTGGTCTCAGGTCTCGCTTCGCGTGGATTTGGATTCTCATGCTAAAGTCGGTTGTTGTTTGCTACATACATCTCGTGGTGGGGTTTTACAAACTTGTTGGTCGTTATTTAACTTGTGGGTTGTTAAAATATTTTTGACTTCCTTTCTTTTGTGGATTTGGAGTCTTAAACTTGTGTTTGTAAAACTTAATGTTTTTGTTGTTGTTGTTAATGTTGTAATTGGGACCGCTTCCGTTTCGTTTTAAAAGGTTTAAATCGGTTTGAATTTTTGGGTGTTACAAGGTACGATCCAAAGAATTTTTGGGTGTTACCAGGTACGATCTAAAGGCTTAAACATCATAGTTCATGAAACTTAGAATTTGTAAGGATCAAACCTAGTAGGCTAACGCATCAAGAGATCACCGACAAGTTCAGATGAAGACCGTTTTGGAAGTATGCGGCCGCATACTTCATGTCATAGCCGCATACTTGAAGTATGCGGCCCCAACCCAGCCCAACCGAATAGTATAAATAGTTATTTTGTATTCTGTATTCGGTTAGACGAGTTGTTTAGCGATTTTTTGTATTATTTTCAGTGGTTTATCAATATACAAGTCGTTTGACAATCAATTGAGTCTCGTCCTTACTGTTTGTACCTACAAGTCACGTGTCGATTTTGTTTCCGCCAGGTTCAACACGTCGTTGAATCCGTTGATTGAAGATCCTCAAGAATCTGGACCTTACAATTGGTATCAGAGCCTTAGCGCTCATTCGGTGAAGCGTACAATGGATTTCTTTAACTCGTGAGGTATCAAAGTTACTGTTTTCGTTTGAATAAACTGACTTGTTTGTTTTTGGAAGAGTTTTTGGACAGATTCACATGTTTTGGATCTCGTTTATGTCGTTTTTGTTGACGAGTTGGATCGCTCGGTTAATCTTTCGGCTGATTAATCAAAGTTTTCGGTTAGATCTTCATCCTCATAGATTGAAGTTTGCAAGTAATCGATATTCCAAGTTTGCGGCTCTCGAAGTTCAAGGTTACCTCGAAGTTCACAGTTACCTCGAAGTTCACTGCTCTTGAAGTTTACGGCTTTGAAGTTCACGGTTCACCAGGTTTGCGGTTACTCAAGTTTACGGCTTTGAAGTTCACGGTCCACCAGGTTTGCGGTTACTCAAGTTTACGGCTTTGAAGTCTACGGTTCCTGAAGTTTGCGGTTCAGAAGTTTACGTTTCTGTTGAAGCATACGGTATTTCTAGAGTTTGCGGCTAGTTTGAAGTTTTTGGTTATTTCAAAGTTTACGGCTAATCTCAAGTTTGCGGTACAGTGTTCTCTGCTAATTAAGTCATGACTGATACTAATGCTATGGATAATGAGATTGGTACCACAAATAGACATCCACCTCTTACAAATGCAGATGATTTTGACAACTGGAAATTTAGATATGAGAACTTTGCTAAATATAAGGATTTATCTATTTGGAAGTCTATTGAAAAGGGTCCTCAAGTTCCTATGGTTAGAAATCAAAAGAATGAATTTGTTCCCAAGGATCCTGATCTCTATGTTGGTGAAGAGATTCTTCAGAAGGAGAAGGATGAGAAAGCTTATGCTGGTTTGTCCATGGCATTGTCAACAGAAATTGCTCAAGGCTTTAAAGAATACAAGACTGCAAAGGCTCTTTGGGATGCATTGGTGGAAAGGTTTGAAGGAAATTTAGATATGCGAGAAAGTAAAAAGGACATGTTAAGACATAAATTCAACATGTTTAAGTATGTGAAAGGGGAAGTCTGGAATCTCAGATAAATAGATTTACTCACTTGATGAAAGTGGTGCAGGTATTGAGATGACCAAAGGTGAGATAAACAAGAAACTGCTCAACTCGTTGCCAATAAACTGGAACTTTAACATCACTACAATCAAGAGAACTAAAGACATGTACACTACATCTCTCAGTGAGTTGATCTCCATTCCGAGGTCATATGAGATGGACGATCAACAAAGGCAACTCATGTTCTCCTCTGAGACAGATCACTTAGGATCCCAAGGTTGTGCTTTACTCTCCAGTATTACTCCGAATTTGTCTGTTGTTTCAAATCAAACAGCTATTGTTGCCTCAGTTCAGCAAAACAGTTCACCATCATCAAATACTGTCAAAACTGTAGAAATGAATGTCTCATTGTTCAGTGTCTTTCTGAATAGCTATAATGCATTGCTGGCTGGAAAGCTCTCTCCTGCAAATCTAGTACAAGATGACATGAAACAAATTCATCCTGATGACTTAGAAGAGATAGATATCAAATGGCATATGGCAATGGCAGTGCATCGTGCTAAGAAGTTGATCAAAAGAACTGGAAGAAACTCATTTGATGGAATGGAATCTGGGGCAAAGAAGATTGGTTTTGATAAATCCAACTTAAGGTGCTACAACTGCAGTAAACCTAGGCACTTTGCTAGAGAATGCCCAGAGCCTAAAGTTGAGAAGGGAAGTTCATCAACCAGTTCACAAGAAAAGGAAGCTGCTGCACCCGACGAGAGCAAAGCTTTGGTCAGTCAGCAGACTGCAGGATATGATTGGGGAGATCAGATTCATGAGCTGACAATGAAGGTGTCAAATCATGCCCTCATGGAAAAAATTGAAGATACTGAGGTACTTACTAATACATGTTCTCATAATTGTTTAGAGAAGATAAATAGGTATAAGTGTGATAATGAAATGCTGATAAAGAAAATTACTCAACTTCGGTATGCCAATGCTGAGCACAAGCGATCTGAAACTATTTTTAAAGATAAAATTGAGGCAAGTAAAAATGATTTTTCTAAACTTGAAATGGATTTTAGCAACACGGAACGTCTTTATCATGATGCTTTAAAAATAATAGATGATCTAAGTCTAAAGTTGAATGATGCTGTGACTCAATTGGCAAACACCAAACTAAAAAAAAATTGACCACTTCCGATCAGTTGTTTATGACATGTTAGATTCCCAAGTTCGAAAGAAAGGAAATCCAGTCATGCCGTTGAACATCCTTTCAATGGCAATTTCACTTCTATACCAAGTGTTCAACATGAAGATGTTGAAATGGAATATGGTGTAGACCGTAAACCAGATCAACCTTCTTCATCCATACAGTCCACGCCAGTGATTGTTGGTCCCTCAGTACAACATGTGAATGTTACTAACCCGTCTAAGTCTTGTGCAGCAACAGGATTAGTAGAGTGCATAGTGGAGGATTGTGAAAGTGATGATGAGCAAGAGGGTCATGTTTTTAATTCCAAGTCTTTGTATTTTAAAAATGTTGTGTCTGGTTTTTTAAATTATGCTACTTTTGTTGACTCTGGTTTGAATGTTGGTTTGAGCAGTGGTACTTTTAAAAAGGGTAATAAATTAAAAACAAATTTGAAATCCACTTTTGTGAAAGGTGGAACTTTAGAGAAAGAAGAAAAGCAGATCTTGAACGGTAAGAATTTTTAGTTTGTTAAAAACAAAAACCGTTCTTCTAATCGTGAAAGTAGCAAACCATCAACAAGTCAGTCAAACTAGAAGCAATTGCCTCAACGTTTTACCAAAAGTGAATTTTATGCAAATTTTGATAATCATCATTGTGCTTTTGAACAAAATATTAGAAATAGTGATAGAAATTGCTTCAAATCTAATCACATAAATTATGATTGAAATGATGATCAAATGTTTGATAGAAGGTTTTCTAGGAACTGTGAAAATGCAGGTTACTTCACAAGTTCTCCTTAACGGTCATCATCATGGGACACCAGATACTATGCCCCGTATCCGAGAAGGCAAACATGCTATGTCTGTGGGAATCCCGGACACTTAGCTCGAAACTGTGTTCACAATCGTGAACACACTGGTAGTTATCTGAATGTTTCTCGATGGGATAATGTGCATCAAAGGCCAAACACGTTTAAAAGATCTACGGCACAAAATCACAGAATGCCCAATGAAAAACAATCGGATAAAATAATTAATGTCGTGCATAAAACTCAACATCATGTTAAAGAAAATAATGTTTTCAAACATAAACAAAAGAAAGTTGAGAAACATATAAAATCTAGAAAGGGAAAAGAAAAAATCGTCACTCCAACCGCAAGCTCATACTTTCAAAAACCAAAGCCTGTTTGGAAACGAAAACCAAATGCACAAAAAGCACCAGTTGAGTTTAATGACAAAAGAGATATGAAATTGCAAGAAGTTTCATACTTGGATGAGTTAGGGCAACCCAAGAAAACCATGGCTTGGGTTCCAGTTACAAATTAAAATGGTCTATCATGCAGGGTCAGCCAAGGAGGCCTATCAACAACCTCTGGTATGTTGATAGTTGTTATTCCCGGCACATGACAGGAGACATCTCTCAGCTTCACGACATTAAGATGTTCGATGGAGGGTATGGTTCCTTTGCAGGTGATACGGGTGGGCAAATCACAATGAAAGCTACTGTCACTAATGGTACTCTCTGTTTCGTAGATGTGAATTATGTGTTTGAATTGAATCACAGCTTGTTAAGTGTGTCTCAAATTTTTGATAAAAAATTTTCAACCCATTTTAATGATAAAGAATGTTTGATTTTAAAACCCGGGTTTGTAGTCCCTGATGATTGGATTTTAATGAGGACACCAAGATGTAAAGATTCATATTTGTTGGATATGAATAGTGAGTCAGCTTTAACCAATACTTGTCTATTTTCTAAAGCTTCTGAAAATGACTCAATGCTCTGGCATCGTCTTTTAGGTCACATAAATTTGAAAAACCTAAATAGAATTGCTAAAGGAGCACACGTGGTTGGTTTGTCATTAAAAGATTTTTGTGAGGTTGAAAAATGTATTTCCTGTGCTAAAGGCAAGCAGCATAAATGTCCACACAAGCCTAAGCTGTTAAATTCAATTGAATCTGTTCTTCAGTTGCTGCATATGGATCTTTTCGGTCCTGTAAGCGTAATGAGTCTTGGGAAGAAGTCATATTGTCTTGTTATTACTGATGACTACTCACGATTTTCTTGGGTGTTCTTTTTAAGTAAGAAAAGTGAGACTGCAGATATTCTTAGGCAGTTCATGATACTTGTGGAAAATCAACTGAACTTGAAGATCAAGATTATCAAAAGTGACAACGGGACGGAATTCCGAAATGAAGTTCTTGATAGCTTTTGTGCAGAAAAGTGGATTGCACGACAATTCAGCGCTGCTAGAAATCTTCAACAAAATGGAGTTGTTGAACGACGAAACCGCACCCTGATAGAAGCTGCAAGAACCATGATCTCTGACTCTAAATTGCCGATATTCTTCTGGGCTGAAGCAATCAATACAACGTGATACGTGCAAAACAGAGTGCTACAAAACAAGCATCAACTGAAGACTCCATATGAAGTCATGTTTAATCAGAAGCCAAAGGTCGGTCATTTCAGAGCATTTGGATGCCTATGCACTCTATTACATAATGACACCATTGGGTCCAAATTCAATGCAAAGGCCGATGATGTGTTTGAAGGTGTATATATATTTTTTATGAAGATTTTTACACAATTAGTTTTAAAAAGGGTTTTCACCAAAGACTAATCACACACACATCGGGCAAGTGTACCCGTCAAATAGCAATACAGTAAAGGTAAGAACCGTATATCAATCCGTAGACATGGTGGAATGCGATAATAAGCTGGAACTAAGATTCAATCAAGTGATGGTAAAAATATATTTTGAAGAGTTTGTTTAATTAACTAGCATGCAATTTATATAAAAACTAAACTAAAATCACAAGTCAAACAATCAAGGAGAAAAGATCACTTCGCTGTCGAATCCATCTAGAATACATTCAATATACTCATAGAAACATGGAAAATACACGAAACATAGATTGACCAAATTCTCATCAAAGACATCTAATCAAATGACCATTCGGAAAGCTAGAATGAATAACACAAACTAACCACCTAAAATCATGCAATGAAGCTCACGTGTTGTAATCATGTCAGTGTTTATAAAGATTGAACTAGCTCCTGATTAAGGTACATTAATCCAACAACTAGTTGGAAAGATAATATGAAAAACACACTACCCACCTCAAGTTGATTTAATTAGACAATCACATGCATTTCTTCAACATACAATGTTCATACAAAGTTCATATAAATTAGGAGATTGTGTCAAAAAAATCCTAGATAAACATAAAACTAAGCATGAAACACCATAACAAACACTTTGTCTTTCCAAACATAAGCATAAGGATACACATACAAGAATAATAAATCATAAACAAGACTTCATTCACCATTCCTAGTCAAATGCCATAAACTAGCATAAATACATATACCAATCCATGAATATAAGCATAAACCATAAGTTTTCCAACATGATATGGCATACACACATACAAGTCTTGTAAACAACTCAAAATACTTGAATACATAATTTCATTGAAGGATAATCATACGGTTGTCATAACATTAACACAATAATTGCCAATAATCCATGAGTGTTGTCAAATGTATCTAAACATCATCTAAACCAAAGTGAACAAGAGTTTTAGCTCATCATGAGCACAAGAATGACAAATAAGCAGGGAAAAATAGTAAGAAACATGCTATGAAAACAAGAATCAAACCACTCCTACAAGCCTAGATGTTGTTGTTGATGTATGGTGATCCTCTTGATGTTGTAATCCCTCCAAGATGCTTGAAATATGGCTGGAACAAGGTTGGTTCGGAGCTCAAACAGTAGGTTTTTGCTCTGGTTGTTGAATGTTTGAATGAGAGAATGGCTCATATATTTATAGAATTGGAGAAGCACGACCGTGCCAGGAGGGAAAGCATGACCGTGCCTGTCACTGGGGCACGACCGTGTCAAGGAACTAGCACGGTTGTGGTGTAGAGGATTGACCGATCCGGAGCTTCTATTGGGTCCCATTGAATGAGGAAGTACGACTGGTCAGACTCACGGGATTACACGCGGCCGTGTGGGTGTTGGAGCACGGTTGTGCTCGAGAAGTTGTCTTGGCGCGGTCGTGCCAGATGCGGGGCGCGGCCGTGTCTAGGGTTTGCAAGCTTGGCGCGGTCGTGCCAAGTAGGGGGCACGACCGTGTTTCTACCTCAGAAACCCTAAAACTCCAACTTTTATCCTGGAATTCCCTTATTTGTTCACTTAGCTTCACAAAAACCTATAAAACTAGAAATGAAGCCAATAAGTGTCTAAACGTTGGAAATAACCAAGAATTGATCGTGAAATGAGTGAAGTTTTGTGCCAAAAAGATGTGTAAATTCTAACACATCAGCCAACGAATGTTATTTCATTGTATACTCATCCTGCAAGACAGCATACGGGGTTTACAACAAGAGAACAAAGCAGATAGTGGAGTCCTACTACATTGACTGGTAGGAGCTTAACAAAACTGATGCGGATTCTGGTCCAAATTGGTTGTTTGATTATGATTCTGTATTTAAATTGTTTAATGTTTTTTTCTGATGTGTCAGATGATGGTTTCTACAAGTACAGCACAATCAACTACAAAATTGATGAAGACCCTGATCAAGCATCATCTTCATCTTCCGGAACTCCAGAATCTTCTTCTCAAGAAAGTGATCAACAAACCGTTGATCCCATCAACAATGAAACTGCTGCATCTGGCAGTGGAAATGCTTCACAAGACACTGCTGCATCTGGCAGTGGTCATGCTTCATAGGATACGATTCCTAACCCACATGTTATTGAGGAGCCGGTTCCCATAACTAAAGAAGCAGATCAGTATATCACCAACTTACCTGAAACGATACAAGAAGAAGAAGTACCAACATTGCGGATTCATAAAGATCATCCCATAGAGGATATCATCGGTCCTCTCTCTGACGGGGTGAAAACAAGGAGTCAATCAATGTCTGCTTGTATTTTGCATTTATTCTCAAATAGAGGCTAAGAACATCATGATGGCTTTAAGTGAAGCAAGCTGGGTGGAAGCAATGCAGGAGGAGCTGATGCAGTTTGAAAAGCTGAAGGTTTGGGAGCTTGTGCCACTACCAAAAGGAAAGTTGCCCATCGGAACTCGTTGGGTTTATAGAAACAAAAAGGATGACAGTGGAGTTATTGTCAGAAACAAAGCCAGATTGGTTGTGCAAGGATTTTATCAACAAGAGGGAATAGATTATGAAGAAGTATTTGCACCGGTTGCATGTCTTGAGACCATTCGCATCTTTTTGGCCTATGCCTCCTACATGAATTTCAAAGTATTTCAAATGGATGTGAAGATATCATTTCTGTATGGTAAGGTTTAAGAAGAGATCTTTGTGTGTCAGCCACCGGGGGTTGAAGACACCAATCACCCACATCATGTCTATAAACTGGACAAAGCTCTGTATAGTTTATATCAAGCACCACGTTCATGGTATGTCACTCTGACAGAGCATCTACTTGCAAATGGCTACTCTTGGGGAGCCATAGATCAGACATTGTTCCTTAAAAACATGGGAGATGATCTTATTCTTGTCCAAATCTATGTTGATGATATCATTTTTGGTTCAACGAATGATGCACTGTGCAAAGAGTTTGAAGAAGTGATGAAGAAAAAGTTTGAAATGAGTTCAATGGGAGAAATGGCCTTATTTCTAGGGTTGCAGGTAAAACAAAGTGATGATGGAATCCTGATTCATCAAGCTAAATATGTCAATGACATCCTGATCAAGTTCAACTTTGCTGACTCTAAACCAGCTTCTACTCCTATGGCAACTCGACCCGTTCTTACTCCAGATCTAGGTGAAACGGGAATTGATCAACATCTCTACAGGTCCATGATTGGCTCGTTGATGTATCTGACTGCCAGCCGTCCAAACATTATGTTTGCGGTTTGTCAGTGTGCTCGATACCAGGCTAATCCTAAACTTTCTCACCTTAATGTTGTCAAACGAATTTTTAAATACTTGAAGGGCAAGCCTCGGCTAGGCCTTTC
This sequence comes from Smallanthus sonchifolius, assembly GCA_023525975.1. Taxonomy (NCBI): domain Eukaryota; kingdom Viridiplantae; phylum Streptophyta; class Magnoliopsida; order Asterales; family Asteraceae; genus Smallanthus; species Smallanthus sonchifolius. The sequence continues at coordinate 51,178,105 of CM042033.1, read as the reverse complement.
GTATCCAAAGGATTCAGAATTTAACTTGTTTGCTTTTACTAACAGTGATCATGGAGGGTGCAATCTTGACAAGAAATCCACAACTGGTGGATGTCAGTTTCTGGAGGAGAGACTCGTATCATGGCAGTACAAGAAACAGACCACCGTTTGGACCCGCATGTTATTCTCAGGTTATCTGGATGCAACACCAATTGCTGGATTACGGTTTGAATTTCTATGACTCCCCTATTTTCTGTGATAATGAAGTTGTGTTACAGATTGTTAAGAACCTGGTCCAACATTCTAAAACTAAGCACATAGACATAAGAGTGCATCACATTCGTGATTGTTTTGAAAGAAAGCTTATGCATCTTGAGTAGGTTTCTACTGATGATAATGTTGCTCATATCTTTACAAAAGCCTTTGATTTGGCAAGATTCAACTTTCTGGTTGAATGTCTGAAAATGATCTCCTTTGATTAGAATGTCGTGGGTTGGGTCACCAAAAATATTTTTTTGTTTTGTTTGTTTAAATTTTGATTTATTTCATAAATGCAAAAGTTTAGGGGGAGAAATTTCCTAAAAAAACCAAAAAGATTTTATCTTTGAGTCTTTCTTTAAGTCTTGAAAATTACAAAAAGGTTTTATTTTATGTTTTATTTCTAAGAAAAATTGAGAACTCTGTCTATTGGGAAATTATAGTACATCATTCTAGTGGTTGGATCATCATATGTAAGGCATGTAGTTGAAAAGATTAGGATCTTATGGTGATATGTTAATAGGCTCTGCTAAAACTGGAAAGACAGCATGATAGTGTTTTACTTAAATATAAAGGTCATTGTCATAGTGGGTAACATCTCATAGATTAATAGAATAATTATTTCCTATTAATAATCGAGCATTTAAACATAAAGTTTGGTGAACTGTGGGTGAACATAATATATCTTGATTGCGCAAACCGAGACCCTCCACAAAGGGGTTGCGAGATGACTTGATACAAGTCTGTACACACACACACACACATATATATATATATATAGAGAGAGAGAGAGAGATAAAAGACATGTTTTGACATGCAGTAGGTGAAAAGACACTCAATGATAGTGCAAAGCTACTCTGCAAAGCAGAATTTTGAGCAAAAAGACACGCAATGTTAATGTCGTGCTATAGGAAAATTTTAAAAATATATGTCTAAAGATGTACATATAAGTATACTTGTAAATATTTTTCTGTTTGGGAATGTGTGACTGGGAAGGAATCTGTTATCAAGGCATGTAAGTCCGTTGTGCTATGTTTTTTTATCACATTTGTCAGAGATCTCCTGAACAGTTCATAGACCCGTGCTAGTTATGCTCTTTTAGTTATTACTTAGGTGCTCAAAAGATCATGAGGAATGGAAGGTTTATCCGATAAGTTGTGGGGTCCATTCAGTTCATCAAAAACTCATCTAATTCATAATAAAATAAATACAGGTTTCTGAGATGTGAGTGCGGGACCCACTATGTCATGAATAATTCTTAACTAGAAAAACATGATAAATTCATTCACTGCTTGCTTGTCAACTAAGGTATAAAGGCTTGAGTTTAGAAGGATACTATATATTGGTAATCACCGAGACCTATCTAAGAAAATGAATGGCTAATAAGTATGCTTCGGTCTGCACTGTAATGATATGATCCCATAACAGAGTTTCTCTAAAAAATAATGTGTTTCTGTAAGTGTTGCATGTTATGAAAAGAACAAAAAGATTTTGTGTTTTTAGCTTAGTTTAGGTTATTTTATTTTTTATCTTTAGTTTATACTTCATAATTATCAAAATGACCATTCCTGCTTGACCCGAAAATCCAAAGGAAAGTGTTTCTATAAAGTTCACGGTTTTTCAGAAGTTTACGGCCGCATACTTCATTCGGGGCCGCATACTTGGCTTGTTCTATAAATACATTGAAGTTTGCGGTTCATGGGTTCCAGAAACCGCATACTTCTCTTTTCTCTCTGACGCATACTTCACATTCTTCTCTAGAAAACCGATTACTTGACCCCCAGTGTGAATTTGTTGCTCTATTTGTGTTTAACGAGTACAGGCGACATCAAAGGTAAAGGATTGGACCATGGATTCACACTAATTGAGTGTGTGGGATGTTCTTGTTTGAAACCGAAACTGAATTGGACTTGTTTGCCAAATTGACCATTAAAAGTTGTGCAAAACCTGAACTTGATCCACTATATCAGGTCGTAGTAATAAGGCGACACTATTGCATCGGAAATCCAACCAAAAACTCTATAAAAACTAAGAATTTGAAAAGTTTGCGGTAATTTGAAAAGTTTGCGGTGATTTCAAAGTTTGCGGTGTGGTTGAAAGTTTGCGGCCGCATACTTCAAGTATACGGTGCCTTTAAAAATTTTACGGTAACCATCAAGTTTGCGGCTTTAAATGAAGTTTGCAGTTTGATTCATCTGCCCGAAAACTTTAAACTTGTCGTTGTTGAAATCTAACTTGTTCTATTGAATGCAGTGATGGAAGACTTGAAATTTGTTAAGGACCACAACGAATCAGCCTACTTGGAAGACCCGCCACAACATCATAGTATATTCAGATCAATGATAGCAGGTCTGCGGGCATCCAAGATCTTTCACGCCATTTCAAAACATCCCGATATATGTGAAGATTTTATTCGGGATTTCTGGAGCATGGCTGATTTTGTTACAGAGAATGAAGTTGAAGGTATAGCTGGTACTGTGGCAGGAAAGCGCATAGTAGTTACTGAAGCTGTTATCAGGGAATGTTTGAATTTTGGTGATGAGGCCGACCATGCTACAAGTTTTTCTGTTGAATGAGTTATGAAGGAGGTTTACCGTCCTTGGAGAAGAAATGTTTGCCACCTTATTGGAAATATTTGGCACATGTAGTGAACCAGTGTATCTTAGGAAGAAATGGTGGATATGATGAACTAAGTGCCAGCATGACTGCAACTGTATATGCACTTGTGACAAGGGAAAATTTCAACTTCTCAAGAGTTTTTTTTTAAGAAATGAAGAGCAATCTAACTGGGAAAAGAAGTCAGTATTCTTGATGTATCCAAGATTTTTGCAAATGATAATCAATCAAAATCATTCAGAGCTAGTCATGACACAGAGGAGACTGCATGTGAAAGTAATGGACAAGAGTATTCTGTCCTATATGAGCATGAAAAAGAAAGGAAATTTTCTGAATCTGACTCCCTTAGAAAAATTTAGAGCTTTTCCTGAGCTAGAAGATCCACAACCACAACCACAACCACAACCTCAACCACCACCACAACCACAACCATAACCACAACCTCAACCTCAACCACAACCACAAACTCAACCTCAACCACAGCCACAACCACAACCACCACCTTAACCCCGTCGTCGACTTCGACGTCTACCTTGCCAAGTTCAAAATCGGGTTGAAGTATCAATCATTAATGAGCCTGTAATTCCAAATGTACAGCTGGCCGAAAAACATGAAGATGAATTCAACTAGAACATTGAAGTGCCAGTGTTTGTTGAAAATGAAGAAAATGTTGAGTATCTTGAAGATTTGTCAGATATAAATCTAGATGATTTGCAACTCTCCGACACTGAAGATCAAAGCTCTAGTGGAAAGAATGTTGAAGAGAAAGAGAGTGAGTCTGAAGGAGACTCAGAAGGTGAAGATTTTGACACATCCGAAACAGAAAGTGATTAGGAAGAGGTATCGATGAATAAATATCATAGAAGCTTATTGATTAAAAGGATGGCTGCTGGGAAACCTCCTCTCATCAACCCTTCTAAACAGTAAAGTGATACTTCCGATAAACACTATGATTTTGAAGCCGATCTAAGTTCGAGGAAGAAGGCAAAGTTTTCTGAACTACTCCCGCAAAAGACCACACCAATGATCACACCAATCGTCACTAAACAACAAGATAAGGGCAAGGCAAAGGTAGTTGATCAACCCGCTCCTGTAGATGTTCAAGCCCTACAACAGAGAGTATTTGTTCTGGAACAGGACTTTGTTGCCAAAAATATGAAGATTGAGAAACTTAGTGAAGAAAATGTTACTCTCAAGAAAACTATAAACTTACAAGATGATAAGATCGATAGTCTTAAAGAAAACATGGTATTTGTGCTTGAAGAGCTTAAAAGGTTAAAAGAAAAGAAAGATAAAACGAAAAGGAAAAGGAAGGATGGCTGTAGTGGAAAGAGTGATGGGAAGGGTGATGACAATGATGGTGATGGTGATGATAATGATGGCAAGGGTGATGATCATGAAAGAAATAAGGATCAAGAACATCTACATGAAGGAACCAGCTCTCAAGAAGACATGTCAAGAGCAATGGTTATTTATGATCCTGAAACAGAAAATAAGGGAGCACAACAGTCAGATAATGATTTATTATTTGACTTTGAGTATGATCTTGATGAAATGCTCAAGTATGGATCAATGTTCTCATTTGAAGATGATCTGACTGCACTTGATGATAACTTCATAGGAGAAGACATGAATGAAGATTACTTTGATACAAATGTGTCTGTTTCTCCTACATACTTGAGTACTCAAGGAAAGGTGATTACCGGTATTGATAGCGATTTATTTGCCGAAGGTAATTCGCCTCCTCACGTGGAACCATCTACTGAGCATCATGAAGCAACTTCATCTTCGTGCCTGAAGAAGATGAAAAAGACACCAAGCCTTTTGTGAAAGTTTTGGCAACTGCAATAGTCAAAGGCCTCTATGCGGAAGGTGGTGATCACTTAGCTGATGTTTAAATACTTTAGTTATCTTGAATGCATTAGCCTAGGGGGAGATTGTAAGGATCAAACCTAGTAGGCTAACACATCAAGAGATCACCAACAAGTTCAGATGAAGACCGTTTTGGAAGTATGCGGCCGCATACTTCATGGCCTAGCCGCATACTTGAAGTATGCGGTGCCTAGCCGCATACTTGAAATATGCGGTGCCCAACCGCATACTTGAAGTGTGCGGCCCCGGCCCAGCCCAACCGAATAGTATAAATAGTTATTTTGTATTCTGTATTCGGTTAGACGAGTTGTTTAGAGATTTTTTGTATTGTTTTCAGTGGTTTATCAATATACAAATCGTTTGACAATCAATTGAGTCTCGTCCTTACTGTTTGTACCTACAAGTCACATGTCGAGTTTGTTTCTGCCAGGTTCAACACATCGTTAAATCCGTTGATTGAAGATCCTCAGGAATCCGGACCTTACATAATTTTAATTCGAAGGATAAATATTTAGAGAAATATTTAAACGCACGGTGATTAGCTATTTAGAGAAAATATTAAGGATGAAAGGTTTAAACGTTTAAGAGTTAAATGTTAGTTGGTTAAGATTTATTATTATTTGTAATTAGTAAAGTCGAGGTATTAAAAGTAATTAACAGTTAATTGCTAAGGAATTAACAGTTGATACCCTCGGGTACAGTTTGTATTTATGGTATTTAAAAATTCATACACAACTAAAACCCTAATCCCACTTTTTACCTCCTAGCCCTTTGCGCAATAAACCGGCCGCCATCCCCTTTTTTACCATCACCGGCTACGGCTGGACGCCGCACCACCTACGCCTGCCACCCACAGACGCCACCGCCATGTCCAACCGGGTTTTTGTCACGAACCGGGTTCTTTGCGTGGATTGGTTTTACGCTAATCTGTTTGACGGGTATTGCGGGTTTTGTGAACTGTCACTAGCGAGACGCTTGTGGTTCCGAAGTGTAAATCTTCCGGGAATCGTCTAAGTTGTAAGCTTTTACCTGATATAGTTGATTTAATATATATTGTCTTTTTGCGTGTAATCGGATCACTGGCGAGATTCCGGTTTAGAACCGTTAACATGTACATACTCTTCCGCTTTGCAAATCTGATTTGTGAAACTAATAAGATTAATTAATGTGTTTTAAAAGTTAAAACCAGTACATGCACTCCCTACAGTGGTATCAGAGCCACCTTTACGCGCGTTTAGACATAATTGTATTTATTCGATCTTGTATTTTATTCGTCAAAACTTTTGTTTGACAAAAAGATCGAACCTTTTTAATTTATGGTTGATTGTGTTATTTAATTGAGCACTAGTGTCACGTGGCTGTGTATTTTGGTTTTTATTATCTTTGTATTTTTACGAGTTATTTGGAACCCGATGTAATAGTTAGGTTTATTTTTATTTATTATTTATTGTAAATATAAATATGTTGTAAACCGAGTAAGACGAAGATTTGAAGACCGAAGACGGAGATGACCGGGACATGAAGATGAAGATCTTGGACTAAGTGGGAGACGGCAAGAATGTTTGATTTTTGTTTGTCTCTTACACCAGTTTGGTTTTGTTTGATGGCTCGAACGAAACCGAACAACTTTACTTGTGACTCGATTTATTTGTTTTATATGTTTGTGGTTGTTAACATTATTTAGGATAATAATAAACTGCAAAACTTTTATAAAACTATTTGATACAATCTTAAAACGACGAGAAAATTAAAATGTTTAAAGATTTCTCGAAAAGGTAATTTAAATAAAAGTGTTTTTATTTAAAAGTAAAACGAGTTTTAAATTAAAATTGTTTTATTTAAAATTAAATTAAATAGTTAATTAGTTTAAAAATAGGTTCACGGTTAACGATCAATTTAGATTAAATAAGGTATTTAAAATTGGATTATGTCGAGTGTTGAAAGGCGTTTCACGAACTAAATATTAAAATTGGTTTTACTAAATTTGCACGACTTGGCTCATGCTCCTAGTCGTCAAAAATGTTTTTTTACCCTTACACGGTAATTTAAACCATTGTAGCAAATCCCAAATTAAAATCGATATTTCTGCGCCACCCTAAATTGCGACACTTCAACTGATTTATCCGAACCCCCAGTGTTAGAGAATTACCCTGCATCCGGGCCTACGGTTTCGGTTGAAGGTACAGTCGCGATTCCTGAGTTACTTAGGCCGGTTCTACAGTTACAATTGAAGGACAAATATCACTTAAAGTCGTATTAAGTGGGCGTAATTGAGGGAAACGTATCCAAGCTTGACATTACTCGTTATGCCGGTCAAACCGAGAATAGTGTTGTTGGCATAATCGGTAATCGTTACCTACCTACATAGCCATGCCAGTGAAGAGTGCTCAGCCACTCACTGTGCAGTGGTTTATCGGGATCTCATTCCTAATTATATATTTTTTCAATTGGGTCATAAATTTAATTAGGACGTTATGCATGAAAATACTAAAACTCTTATTTTGAAATTTATAGATGTCTAATGACTCTAATCCTAACTCCTCTTTCTCACTAAAGTAAATCCTTAAGAAGGATAAACTTGACAACTCCAACTTCATAGATTAGTACTGTAACCTGAAAAATGTGATCAGGGCAGAGAACAAAGATGTATGTTCTCAAAGAACCAATCCCAGAAGAACTTGCTGCTACTACGGGCGTTGCTCGTAAGACCTGGGATAAACACGTGGATGATTCCATCAAGATCTCCTGCTTAATGCTAGCATCCATGATACCAGAACTTCAGAAGAATCTGGTTGATATGCCACCTTACGAAATGATTAGGAAACTACATGAAATGTTCCAGTAGCAAGCTCGTCATGAACACTTTGAAGTAATGAGATCACTTATAAGCTGTCATATGCAGGAAGGTTCTTCGTTCAGCACTCATGTGTTGAAGATGAAGGGTTACATTGGTCACTTAACACGTCTTGACTCTCCCTTGAACAATGAGCTGGCTGAGTATATAATCCTTAACTCACTTCATATGACCAGTTCACTTTGAACTATAATATGAATGCTTGGGACAAGATCATCCTGGAGTTGCATATGATGCTCAAAACTGCCGAAATGAACATACCGACTTCTAGCAAGTCTGGTCCAGTGTTGATGATCAAGGAGGGTCGAGTTAGGAAATCTGAAGCCAAAGGGAAAGGCAAGAAAGGCTTCAAGGGCAAGGACAAAGGCAAGTTTGTTGCCAAGAAACCTCTAAAGGATGTCAAATGTTTTCATTGTGATGAAGTTGGACATTGGAAGAGAAACTGCTCCAAATATCTAGCTGAGCTGAAGTAGAAGAAGACTTTTGGAGGACAATCCTCAGGTATATTCGTTACTGAGATTTTCTCTTTGTCTAGCAAATTTTAGGTGTTTGACACCGGATATGGTTTTCACATTTGTATTGATTTCAGGGACTAAGGAAGATTAGGAAGTTGAAGCATACCGACTTGGAGCTCCATGTGGGAAATGGACAAAGAGTCGTGGTGAAGGATGTAGGAGAATATGTTCTTTTACTTCCTTCTGGTGTTGAACTTGTTTTGAACTATGTTTGCTATATACCTAGTTTGACTAGGAATATTGTTTCGGTCTCCGCTTTACGAGAACAAGGATTTAAATATGCCTTTGATGGTGATTTTATTTCTGCATATTTGAATGATTTGTTTTATTTTACTGCAAAGCCTCATAATGGAATCTATGAGATAGAGGTCCATGATAATAACGCATTATACAACATCTCCTCTAAACGTACGAAATTAGATTTCGATGATACGTATCTATGGCATTGTCGACGAGTACACATAAACAAGAATCGCATAATGAAGCTCCAAACTGCAGGAATTTTGAATTCCACCAGTCAAGAGTCTTTTGATGATTATGAATTTTGTTTAAGTGGTAAGTTGACCAAAGCTCCTTTTACCGGTGTCGGTCAAAGAGCTAAGGATCTGTTAGGTCTCATACATACTGATGTATGTGGTCCATTCAGAACAATGTCTAGGAGTGGAGAGAGATACTTCGTCACATTTACTGATGACTTCAGTAGATATGGTTATGTTTATCTTATGAAGCATAAACATGAAACATTTGAAATGTTCAAACAATACCAGAACGAAGTACATAATCAGCTAGGTAAGATGATTAAGATGCTTCAATCAGATTGAGGTGGAGAATATCTTAGTGTGGAGTTTGACAAACATCCTAAGAAATGTGGGATCATTTCACAACTCACTCCACCTGGAACACCACAACTTAATGGTGTGTCTGAGAGGAGGAATCGAACTCTATTAGATATGGTTCAATCCATGATGTGTCGTACAAACCTCCCACACTCCTTCCGGAGTTTTGCTCTTGATACTGCCACAAGAATCTTTAATCTAGCTCCTACAAAGAAGGTGGACAAGACGCTTTATGAGATATGGCATGGGGAGAAACCCAAAGTGTCCCGCCTTAGGGTCTAGGGATGTAGCGCTTATGTTACCAGTGAATCTACGGATAAATTGAATCCCCGTGGCGATAAAGTTATTTTCGTCGGATACCCTAAAACAATTGGTTACTACTTCTACAATCCTGCTGAAAACTGGGTTTTCATAAAATGCAGAGCTGCCTTCTTGGAGAAGGAACTACTTGCGCGAGGTATTGGAGAAAACCATGTGGATCTGGATGAAGTACGAGAACCACGAGTAATCGAACCCCAAGTTAAAATTGACGATCAACATGAGACTGTTGAAACTGAATCTGAAAGATTTCAATATTCAACTGTGACACAAAGCATCCGCAGAAGCACTATGGAGTCATGAACCCGACCGGTATATCGCGATTGACGAGATTGATGACATCCTGATAGTTGATCAGATGAACCTACTAGTTACAAGTCTGTGATTTTAGATTCTGATTCTAAGAAATGGCTTGAAGCCATGAACGCCGAGATTCAATCCATGTATAACAACTATGTATGGGACTTGGTTGATCTTCCTCCTGAGTGTCGGACTGTAGGAAGCAAGTTGATTTACAAGAATAAAATCAACATGTATGGAAACATGCAAACCTTCAAAGCTAGGCTAGTAGTCAAAGGCTATACTCAGACTCAAGGAATTGATTATGAGGAAACCTTCTCGCCCGTAGCCATGCTTAAGTCGATTAGGATCTTGCTTGCCATTGCTACGTATTATGACTACGAAATATGGCATATGGATGTTAAAACCGCGTTCCTAAATGGACACCTTATTGAAGATGTCTATATGGTTCAACCGGAAGGTTTTGAGGATCTAAAGAATCCTAATACGGTATACAAGTTAAACAAATCCATTTATGGATTGAAACAAGCATCTAGAAGCTGGAATCTTCGCTTTGACCATAAAATCAAAGAGTTTGGTTTTGTCAAGAACGAAGATGAACCGTGTGTTTATAGGAAGGAAAGTGAGAGCTTTATCACTTTTCTGATTCTGTATGTAGATGGCATACTGCTCATTGGAAATAATGTTCTTATTTTACAAGACGTAAAGTCTTGGCTAGGGAAATGTTTCGCAATGAAAGATCTTGGTGAAGCCGCCTACATTCTGGGAATAAAGATCTATAGAGATAGATCGAAGAGGCTTACAGGTTTAAGTCAAAGTACGTATATTGATAAGGTCATTCGACGCTTTTCAATGCAAGATTCAAAGAGAGGATCGTTGCCCATGGCACACGGAACCATACTGAATAATAAGCAGTGCCCTCAGTCTAACGAGGATAAGAAGAAGATGGAAGGAGTTCCATATGCTTCTGTTATTGGTTCCATCATGTATGTCATGCTATGTATTAGACCCGATGTATCATGCGCGTTAAGCATGACTAGTAGATATCAACAGAATCCTGGTGAGAGTCACAAGATAGCTGTGAAGAACATCCTTAAGTACTTGAGAAGGACAAAGGATATGTTCTTGATATATGGAGGAGTGGAAGAAGAACTAGCTGTTAAATGTTACACTGATGCTAGTTTCCAGACGGATCGAGATGATTCTTGATCTCATATGGGATATGTGTTTGTTCTAAATGGTGGTGCAATTACTTGGAAGAGTACCAAGCAGAGCGTTGTTGCTCAATCCACCACCGAGTCAGCATACATTGCCGCTTCAAAAACTGCAAAGGAGGCTGCTTGGATGAGGAAGTTCATTGCTGATCTCGGGTAATGCCTAGCATTAAGGAACCAATTGAGATACTGTGTAACAATACTGGTGCCATAGCTCAAGCAAAGGAACCAATGTCACACCACAACACGAAGCACATACTCAGGAGATTTCATTATATTAGAGATATATTGGAACGGGGAGACATCATGTTAAAAAAAGTTCACGGAGATCAGAATCTAGCGGACCCGTTCACTAAGTCTATGCCTTAAGCTAAACATGAGGAGCATGCTGATATGATAGGCATTAGATTTGTTAGACAGTGGGTTTGATATGTAATTTAGTATTTGATGCTTTGGAACAATATAGTTACATTAGTATTTTATTTTGATTTAATGGTTAAATGCATTATAAATAGATGTTTCTATGTTCGGCATTTTATACGTTTTAGAATCCTTGAATATTGTATTCTAAATGCCCATAGTCAATCAGATTCATGGGAATCAATCTGAATGTAAGACTATTATCAATCAGATGGTTGGTTCATTTGGAATGAAAGTCCAAAGAGTTCAAGACCATATTCACATATATTCGTTAGAGAATGAATATTGGACGTAACTTATTTCAAAACTATCTTCATGGATCGATGTCTTAAAAAGTTTTGAATATTCCAAGATCTGTCGATCCTTCGAACTGAGGCACATATTTGAACTAACTTTGAGTAAAGTTTGTTCTTTGACAATATCTAACGTTGTTCCGTGAAAGGCAGTAATAAGGGTATGATTGGGAACAAATAATTAAGGACGAAAGGTTTAAACGTTTAAGAGTTAAACGTTAGTCGGTTAAGATTTACTAATTATTTGTAATTAGTAAAGTCAAGGGATTAAAAGTAATTAACAGTTAATTGCTAGGGAATTAACAGTTGATACCCTCGGGTGCAGTTGTAATTATGGTATCTATAAATACATACTTAACTAAAACCTAATCCCTATTTTTGCCTCCTCACCCTTTGCGCAAGAAACAGGCCGCCACCCCCATTTTTACCGTCGCCGACCCCGCCAGACGCCGCACCACCTCTGCCTGCCACCGCCGTGTCTAGCCGGTTTGTCGTGAACTGGGTTTGTTGTGCGGATTGGTTTTGCGCTAATCTGTTTGATGGGTTTTGCGGGTTTTGTGAACTATCACTAGCGAGATGCTTGTTGTTCTGAAGTGTAGATCTTTTGGGAATCGTCAAAGGTATAAGCTTTTACCCTCTACGGTTGATTTACTATTTATTGTCTTTATACGTGTAATCGGATCACTGACGGGATTCCGGTTAGGAACGGTTAACATGTACATACGCTTCCGCTTTACAAATCTGATTTGTTAAATTATTAAGATTAATTAATGTGTTTTAAAAGTTAAAACTGGTAGATGGATTCCCTACATGTAGGTCCTGAGCAGACCCGCAAACACAGATCTGCGGAGAAATCTTCAAACAGCCCGGATCAAGAGGCAGAATCCCTTGACCCGGCATCACTCTCAAATCAGAAAAAGGTAGAGACAGGTGCGGGAATCACATACACGAACAGAAATATATAAAAGTGAAAAAGAACAGATAATTGAAAGCATAAAACGTATGATTCTTTCATTGATATGAAAATGATAAAGCTCCTCACAAACTCACAATTAGTCTCACCTCAGGGTGAGCTCCCCCTGGGGCGGTGATTCCCTCTACAGACACACACTCCTCCTATAAGATAATCAACTATTTATAGGAGGCTAAGCACATATGCCTTGTTTTCCAAGCCACCGCCAAATGGGCCTGAAAACACAGGTATCGAAACTAGGTAGTTTCGATTGAACAATTGTTCAACCGAAACTAGTAGTTTCGATTGAACAAATGTTGAAACTGGTAGTTTCGATACTGTAGTTTCTATTGACAGCATCAGTCTCAATTTTATACCCAACAATCTCCCCCTAGACTAATGCTATCAATTCTTGTCCGACTCTGTCTTTCGTCTTCATAGATTGACTGATGATCCAATGCCTTTCATTGTGATTCTCCCCCTCAAGTGTAGACCCTGCTATCTTGTAGGCAATTGATAAAGGTTTGAATCCCAAGTATTTAGCAGTAAATAACCATCTTTCTACAAAGATTCTTGACATTCTCGAACACTTGATCAACTTGTGCCTTCTCTCCCCCTAAAAAAATTCAATTTTAAGCGGAGGCTCACTTTGTCTTGCATCTACATAACTCTCCAGATAATCCGAAGCCTTTCGTGGTGATTCTCCCCTTCAAGTGTAGAACCTCCTATTTCTAGGCAAAAGATAAGGGATCGTATCACCGTGTAATCAACAACAAATGATCCATTTCGTCACAAATATGCTTGACTTTGCTACCCACTGCTCAAACTTGAACTTTAAATAAAGGAATTACGGCTGGCTCAGGCAGAACATCATGTATATTGCCGAAGAAATGAAATTTTTGAAAACCCGAAAATGTTGTCTCCAAGTTTTCAGCCAAAACTCCCCTCCATCTATGCAATATCCTGTAAAAAAATTTATTCAAAAAATTCTCCAAAATACTTTTTTTAATATCCTGGAGAGTACTTGGACAGTTGTACCTGTAAATTCGATAGGCTATACTTCAGTCGAAACAAGGCTAGTTTCGGTAGAGACAGTACCGAAACAAGAAGTTTCGATAGAGAGATTCTTCAACCGAAACTAGTAGTTTCGATAGGAGATTCTTCAACCGAAACTAGTAGTTTCAATACCCTCTAGTTTCGACAGCCTAGTTTCGATGTTTTCTACTTCTGATTTAGGGCTTCATCAGTAGTTTCGATAGAACATGTTCAGTCGCCACCTAGTTTCGACTAAAATCTTCAGCCTCCATCTAGTTTCGATTGAACATCTTCAACCTTCAGCTACTTCAATACCCCCAATCCAGGTCTGAAAAATGTTTCAGAAAGCCTTACATCTTCAGTTTTTGACAGTGTGAATGTAGAACAACAGTCACGAACCCGCTACACATCGATTTCTTCATGTTTAACGTCTCAATGGCGGGTTTTCTCTGATTTTGGAGCAGATCCGAGAGCAATAAAGAGCCACCATGGCTCTGATACCACTTATAGGTCCTGAGCAGACCCGCAAACACAGATCTGCGGAGAAATCTTCAAACAGCCTGGATCAAGAGGCGGAATCCCTTGATCCGGTATCACTCTCGAATCAGAAAAAGGTAGAGACGGGTACAGGAATCACATACACGAACAGAAATATATAAAAGTGAAAAAGAACAGATAATTGAAAGCATAAAATGTATGATTCTTTCATTGATATGAAAATGATAAAGCTCCTCACACACTCACAATTAGTCTCACCCCAGGGTGAGCTCCCCCTGGGGCAGTGATTCCCTCTACAGACACACACTCCTCCTATGAGATAATCTGCTATTTATAGGAGGCCAAGCACATATGCCTTGTTTTCTAAGCCACCGCCAAATGGGTCTGAAAAACATGTATTGAAACTAGGTAGTTTCGATTGAACAATTGTTCAACCGAAACTAGTAGTTTCGATTGAACAATTGTTCAACTGAAACTAGTAGTTTCGATACTGTAGTTTCTATTGACAGCATCAGTCTCAATTTTATACCCAACACTACAAAACAATGTGAGTGTAACATATGGCATAATGATTGAAAAGAAAAAAAGAACAAAATTGTAGGGTGTAAAGGGTACTTTCAAGTAAATTTCAAAGGGCCCAAGTATAAGTTGAATTCCATATTAAATCATTATTCAAGCTTCATGAGCTTGTACATGATGTTTCAAGAGCTTGTACAAACTTTGAACTATAATGATGTGAGTATGATCGACTTTGGTAATTGTTATTAGTATTATTATATATATATATATATATATATGTATAGTGGTCGGTTATTGTACAAAGGCTCAAAAGCATAGGAAGCGTACAAAGACACAATGACGCGACACGTGTTCATTAGACAAGGTTAAATCCGTTCAAGCGTCATAATAATAACACATTTTAAATGATAATTACGCATGTTTTATAATAACGCATGATGATAATCACGCAAGTTCTATAATAACGCATGTTTAAAATGATAATTACTCCTCTGGAGTAGATTTACTCATCTGGAGTAGATTTGGTCCTCTGTAGTTGTGACAACCGCCAATTTCAGGTCATTGACCGTTCCCGTCATCTTCATGATCGCGTACAATTTGTGCATATCATACTTAATTTAGAGTAATTAAGCTCACTAGATGCATAACAAAGTCCAATCAAATTCACATCACGCATCGACATTTCGAAGAATTACCAGATCACACACGAGTCCGGTCACACACGAACGTTGGTGATGCCTAAGATGGATAACTAAAAGTATGATTTAGGGTATAAAAATTATACGTAACACTGCGAATTTCGAGTCAAAAATAAAAGTTTAAGTATTTTTGTTAAATGCTTTGTTTTAAACACGGTCCGGATTTCACTGTATATTACATTGTATATTAACTAGTGCATACAAGAATTTAATTAATTATGACAATGATTAAAATTAATTACATAAATTAATTTTTCTAATTATCTTTTAAAAATCCAACATAATCATTACCATATTTTTTGAATATTTCTGAAATCCCTTTCCTTATACTCCACCTCCCTAATCATTACCTTATACCACCAATCACCACCACTCCACCACCCTTACCCCACCCCTCTCCCACCCCCTTCTCTCATTTTAAATTTCCAAACCATTCTATCATCACAATAAATACACCCTCACTTCCAACACACACTCTCATTTTACAAAATCAAACACACCTAAACCCCTTTCCATCTCCCCTTGGAGCCGTCGCCATTCACCCCACATACCACCACCACACTTTGTCATTTTGATGTCAAATTTCAAGCATTCAAGACCTTCTTTGGTGGTACTACAAGTCAAGATCCACATCCTTTCAAATCTCTCTAAGTAAGAAACTCATTTTATTTAGCTTTTACTTCTTTGTTCAAATCTATTATGTTTAAATCATAACACCCAACAAAAACTTCCATTCTTTTATAAAAAGGTCTAGATATGTAACATGAATCATGTAAAATCTAGTTTATATACTTTCTTTTTGTGATTTATTACTTGATACATCTTAGATGATACATGCATGGTGATGGATCATCACTTTGATCACATGCATGTTGATGGATCGTATTTCCTATAATAGTAACTTTATTGTTTTCAAAACCGGGTTTGTATATTAGACATGGATCCTTTGTCATTTGAATTTATAAGAGTATTTCTATATAAAATATAGGTATATTTTTTGTTTAGATTGTTTTTTTACTACATGCAAGTCGTTAGAACCGCTTTCTAAATAAGGAAACTTTATTTGACTAAAAACCAGGTTCTAAGCTTTAAAATAACTTTGATGATGAAAATGTCCTTATTAATATTTATACATCTATTTTTAACTAATGAAGGATTAAAAATACTATATTTTTTCATATGCATGTGTCTTTAAACACGACTAAGAGTGTTAGGATAATAGAATGTTACTTTTATCACCAAAATATATATTTTACTCTATCAAAAGTGTATTTTATAACATGCATGAGTTTCCGTTATACGATTTATGGTTCATATTTATTTTTGAGAAATAAATATATTTTTATCTATCCTAACGTGTCACCAACGTATCGTTAAGTCAAACACGGTCAAACCTTTTAAAGATTAACACATTTTATAGAAAGTCGAGTTGGGTGAATTGATCGCCTAATTAAACACAAATGTTTCATAGAACTTACGTCCGTACACATTCTAGGACACGAGTAGTTCGGTTTTCATACAAGCACTATCACATATCTTAGTCATACACTACTCATACCAGGTGAGTTTCACTTCCCCTATTTTATTAATGATTTTATGACTGTTTTAGGGAGAAGACATGCAAATCATTTTATTAACATACAAATCATTTTATAAACATGTAAACCGTTTTATAAACATGCAAATCATTTTACAAACGTGCAAATCAATTTATCAATATGCAAATCATTTTACTATAAACATAAGCTACAATTTGTTGATTACATGAATTAACATAAGCATCGATATCTAAGTCCCTTACAATTCTAAACCGTTAATTTGGATGAAGCGTGGTAATTATGGATAGATCTATTGGGTTCACAACCCCATCCGTTGGCTAGGAGCCAAGCGGGTGCATTATTAGCTAGTCAATTCAATGTGTGTGATGCGTCATTGTGTTCTAGGGCGAAAACATGACTCGTCGGCTTCGGTATAAGATTTCATGGTAATTCAATACATTATTTGTCGGGTGACCATTACTATTTCTTTGCTATGATTTTCAAAACAAACTTTTTCAATACAACTTATTGTCGGGTGACAATTACTGTTACTTTCTATGGTTTTCAAAACAAACGTTTTCAATACAACTTATTGTCGGGTGATAATTACTGTAACTTACTATGGTTTTCAAAACAAATATTTTCAATTACTAATACTTGTGAACTCACCAACTTTATGTTGACACATTTTAGCATGTTTTTCTTAGGTCGTTGATTGCACGGAGTCGCACAGAGTCATATGGCATATAGGATCATACTAGGGTCCTATGTATTAGAAGCTTTTGGTCATGAGTGACATTTTTTTTTAAAACATTCGGATTTATAAAACTAACTTATGGATTTATGTAATCTTGTGAACTCCATTTATGTTCTAAACTTTGCTTGATATTCAAATGTTGATTTTTGAACTCATATAGAGGTCGTTCAATGTGATCAATGACTACGGTATTCATGAACGTCGCGCCCCGCGGTTTCCGCCGTCGAGCGGGATGTGACAGTAGTAGATAATCGCTTATGTTTTATAATTACGCATGACCATAATCACGCGTGTTATACGCATAATCACGCATGTTTTATAATAACGCATGACCATAATCACACATGTTATACGCATAGCACATCAACATTTTTTTAAGAAGTTGAGTTTTTAAAAATAAAAGTATAGCAAAACTATACTCAAATTAAAGATAATAATATGCTTGATTTTATGGTGTATTTAAAAAAAATTAATTTCGTATAAAAAAGTTATGTGTTTTAAAAAAATGGAGGAACTAGAAAAAAGTCAAGAAAGATAGGTTATTTCAATTTTACCCCTCCAGACTCTTTTCAAGCTTAAAAACAAATTGACTAGGCACAACCTTGATCTTAACCATTGATTTCCTATATCAAAGGTCCAGAATCCTTCTTACATTTGTACGAAAAAAAAGTCTTTGGAGATCTCAAAGAGGAACCTTGCTTAGCTTATTAGTCCCTGTATTATTCAACTCATTTGTCCAAAGCAGAAGGAATTTTTCAATCTTTTGTTTCAAAGGTAATCCGCCAGTCTCTAGACTGGAAAAGATTCAATCCACTTGTTGGCCTACTTCTATGTCCCGTAGCTTCTAAGGTAGCTTCAAAGGGGCTTGTTGGCCCCCTTCTTAGCTCTCGATGTCTGCTTTAATTTAAGCTTCGTTGATTAAGGCCCGTAGCTTAGAACATCTTATGAGAAGGGCTTGTAGCTCGATAAAATTTAAGGCCAGTTGCGTACTTGCTAGAGACGGATTCCGCCATTCCCTGAAACATCAGGGCCCAGCTTGAAAAAGATTTGGATGTGGATGATAGAGAGCATGTTTTTTATATATCCCCAAAATGAGAGCTATTAGATGAGAAGAGACTTCGCGCCATGGAGCGTGCCAGGTCTACCAAAAAAGGGGCTTTCAAGTGAATTCCAAAATAAGGTAATATAGAGAAAGGTCAACATAGGAGATAAAGTCTTGAAAAAGATTCTTTCCGGACGTGAGCCTCACCCAAGAGAGAAACTCAATTTTGTGCTCGATCTCTTCTGTCATGCATCATGGCTGGGTGAGTTGTCCCATTGAGAATGAACCTCCATGCTTCCAATCTGGTCATGCACTTCTTTAAGATGTGGAACCTGGGAGCTTTCCTCTTATAAAGAGGGCTAAATCTTTCGTAGGGAGTAAGGATGGTGCCGAGGTCTTAATAGAAAGCGGTTGATAGTCCCGTCTACTAGGCTTTTCCGAACTTCCCTTCGCCTTTCTATCTCTTAGTTAAGGGGGTTTCAGAGATTTATTTGAACGAGATAAGTTTGTCAAATGGGGGAAGAGGAACGAGAGGCGTCCCTGGCTCACTAGTAGGTGACGAGGGGATTAAAAAAGGGGCTTATTTCACCTGCCCATGCATTCGTTCGGATCCATTCTTCCTTCTTTACCTTTTCAACCCACCCTTACTAGCTAACAGGACTTACTAAAAAAGCGAATTTGCCTCTTCCTGGGTAATGAATTAAGCGGCAACGAGGAGGTCCTGTTCCATAGTGATTTCGTCTGCTTTTGGAACTTAGATTCCTAGGGACAAGAAAGTGACTTCGGACTTTTGAATTCTCATAACCTCCTTCAAATGAAAGAACTTGAGAGGGTCTCACAGGCATCTCTCTTCGAGCAGCAGTGCAAGCTCGGGTGGTGTTAGCGCAGCAAAAATTCCTGGATTAGTTTGTACCGGTGTAGGTCCCTGCGTGGTGACTTGTCCCCCTTGATGTTGTGGTATTGGATTAGTATAGATTCATAGTAGCTTCAGTGACATTGGTGGCTTTAAGGTATGCCTTAACTTCGTTCCAATTGAGAAGATTTTCATCTAGATGACATCACGCAATGTATGACACTCTTCGATGGTACGGCCTGCGTATCGGTGAAATGGACAGAACTTTGATTAGTCGAGACCAGGAGGCCAGGGGAGTGGTTTATCTCTAGGTAGAGAAAGGTTTTTATAGGGCAGAAGGTGGAGAAGGTCGGGCCGTAGCTACTATACTAGGAGAAAAGTGTGACCTCTTTAAGATCTGGCATAGATCTTTCTGATGATATCCATGCCCCACCCTCGAAATGGCCACGACTTTATAATCGGGTATAACCGGGAAGTCGGCTTGTGCTGGATTCCTACATACATTTGGTAGGCATCGCAGCTCTTAGCATGTGCTATGTAATCTGCAAGGACCGTAGGCCGGTAGTGGCCATGTCTCCGGATCTCTCGAATTACCCTCAGCGCGCTCGATCTACCTATATTTCTGAGTTTGATTGGTTTTCGCTCCAGCTGACCTTTCCATTTAATCACTGACAAAACCTACCTTTTAATTCTTCTTACCCTATGAGCTTTCATCAAAGGACAGAGTCTGACATCGATCATCAATCAACGAAATTCAAAGAGCCCCATTAAGTGAGTGTTCCGCGAGAAAAGTGAGGCTGACATCTTTTCTTATCTATCTATTTTCGTAAATGAAGAAGATAAGTGAGAGCTTACTGACTGCATCTTCTAAGAAGGGCTTGGAAGAAGAAATAGAATCTCCTTTCTTTTTTGAGAAAAGGTCCCATCCTTCAATATCATGATTGGGTCGACCAGGCCAGATCATGAGTGAAATATCATGATCGGGTCGACTAGGGCAGATCATGAGTGAATAGAAAATCGAAAATGTACATAGCAGTTCCAGCTGAAATACTTGGAATAATTCTACCACTTCTACTAAGAGTAGCCTTTTTAGTGCTAACTGGACGTAAAGTAATGGTTTTTGTGCAACGTCAAAAGGTTCCTGATGTATTGGAATCTTTTGGATTATTACAACCTCTAGCAGATGGTTTTAAATTGATTATAAAAGAACCTATTTCACCAAGTAGTGAAAATTTCTCCCTTTTTAGAATGGCTCCAGTGGCTACATTTATGTTAAGTCTGGTCGTTCGGGCCGTTGTACCTTTTGATTATGGTATGGTATTGTCAGATCCGAACATAGGGCCACTTTATTTGTTTGTCGTATCTTCGCTAGGTGTTTATGGAATTATTATAGCAGGTCGGTCTAGTAACTAGGGGGCGGTCGTTCGGTCGCCTATGATACTAGGACCAATAAGTCAAAAATGGGTTTGTGCCGCAGATGTTGAACGGTCCACTCTACACCGGTGTGGGCTTACAGGGCTCATAAAACCTTTATTTCATTCATTAATAGGGCCCTGGCCGATCACTTTTCTTGGTCAGGATCGACAAGTGGAATGGAAGTCAGAAAAAAGATATCTTGATCTTCGCACCTCAGATCAAGAGGCTTGTCAAGCTGGCCTAAAATTTTCATTATTATTCATTATTCTATGTAAAAATATATATCCAAAAACGGAATAAAACTAATTTAAAATGAATTGTTTAGGCGGTGTATGGTTTTTAAGATCAAATCAGAACATCTAATCAAAATTTAAATAAAATATGAAGTTATTGTCCGTTTGTTCTTAAATGATTATATTAGAAAAAGCCAAAAATGGTAGATAAAAGAGAGCCCAATATATCTAATGAGTACTGAAACCGATTGCACCACACACAGTACACAGACCCCCTCCACCTTTAATTAACAATTTTCTCGCTGTCTTCTTTTATTTATTTATTTATTTAAAAAATCCTTTTTTCTTTCCGGAAATCACTCCATTAACTTCACATAGTCTCTGAATTTTACTTTCTCGAGTGTGTGTTGTTGTGATCTAAGCATATTTGAGTAAGATCTTGAAAAAGGGGATCTGGGTTTTGGGTCTTAAATCTGGTGCGGCGATGGGTAGCAATAGTTTTGTTTACCCGGTTCTTGGATTTGGGTCTATTATTGTTTTTCTTTACATCTCTTTTGGGGATTTGTTAACTGTAAATTACAAAAATGACCCAAAGTTGAGTTTCGTGGAGAGGAATGGGACTAACTTTGTTGTGGATGGTAAAGTGTTTTACGTCAATGGCTGGAATTCATATTGGTTTATGGATCATGCTGTTGTCGATTACAGCCGCCCAAGAATCAGAGAAATGCTTCAGGCTGGAGCCAAAATGGGGCTCACTGTGTGTAGAACTTGGGCTTTTAATGACGGTGATTACAATGCTCTTCAGATTGCCCCTGGTCAGTTTGATGAGAGAGTTTTCAAGGTAAATTTCTTCTTTTTCATTCATTCTTTCTTTCAGTTGGGAATATATATTTGATTATAAGGTGGGAGGTTGTTTGGTTTGGGTGCAGGCATTAGATCATGTGATTGCAGAAGCCAGACAAGTTGGAATTAGGCTTTTGTTTAGTTTGGTTAATAACCTCCAAGCTTACGGTGGCAAGACCCAATATGTGAAATGGGCCTGGGATGAAGGTGTAGGCTTGAGCGCCTCCAATGACTCCTTCTTCTTTGATCCCTCTATTCGCCTTTATTTTAAGAATTATGTCAAGGTAACTAACTACTTCAGTCTCAGTCTCAGTCTCAGTCTCATGATTATTAATATTTATATTTTAAGAATCTGATTTTGATTACTTGTTGCAGACCATCTTGACTAGGAAGAACACCATCACTGGAGTCGTGTACCGGGATGATCCCACCATTTTCGGATGGGAGTTAATCAATGAGCCGCGTTGCATTACTGATGCATCTGGTGATACCCTACAAGTAAGTCATGTTGTTAAATCTTGGTGATTTAGGAAAACTCACTACATAACATGACTTAAGGGCTGTTTGGTTGTGTTTGTTTCGCTAAAAGTCCACCTCTTAGTGGTTCATCCAGCCTCTTAATGGTTCAGCTCAAAAACCATGTTAAACCATTCAGACCGGTTTTTCTTGTAATTGCAGGACTGGATAGAAGAAATGTCATCATTTATAAAGTCCATTGATAGGAAACATATGTTGACGATTGGTCTTGAAGGCTTTTACGGTCCTAATAGTCCTAAGAAAGATACAGTCAATCCAGAATTTTGGGCTGCTGATCTCGGAGCTGATTTTATACGTAACTCTGCACCCTCAACCGTTGACTTCGCCTCTGTTCATATTTATCCTGACCATTGGTAAGCATTACTATTATGTTGTATATGCAATTTTTGATATCCCTAAAATGCTTTTAACTCTAGTTATATTGTTATCATATGAAATGCATTAATCATTTACTTATTCTAAACAAGCAGACATTTTTTTACACTTGTATAAAAAATTGCATATTTATAGGTTTAAAAAGAAGAGTCTTGAAGGAAAACTAATGTTTGTGGCGAAATGGATGCGTTCTCACATTGAAGATGGTGATCAAGTGCTGAAGAAACCTGTGATGTTTACAGAATTTGGTTTATCAGATCTAAACAAGGGTTTTGACCCTGTACAACGAGACCGATTCTACAAAACTGTTTTTGATGTCATTTATGAATCTTCAAAGAAAAAGGGGGCAGGGGGAGGGTCGTTTGCATGGCAGTTCTTCGTGGAGGGAATGGAAGAATATAATGATGATTTTGGGATAGTGCCATGGAAGAGAGCTTCAACTTATGAGATTATAACCCAGCATACATGCAGGTTAGCAAAAGCTCACGGGACGATTGCATCTCAAAAGGACAGCTTGAAGCACCTTTGTAGTCAGCGTTGACAGTTATCGGTTTCATTGAAATTCATTTTGTTATATGGGGATGATAATATTGTTTGCTTTTATGTAAATCGCGTTTGGTCCCTATCATATACACATATTTATACACATCAGACAGTTATGTCTTACATATCGTTTACGTCATATTAGGTTCAAGTTTTCCAAATAGACAGTGTGTTTGACTAGCTATGGCGTTGGCTGCTTTTGTGCTTGTGTTTGTTTTGATAGATGAAAGATTTATTATTTATAAATTAAAGTTTTCCAAGTAGACCTTTCCCATTCCCCTGGTATTATATATTAAGACGATTCATGTAATTTTAATGACATTATTTGGTTAAAATGGTTGTAAAGTTTGATGTCCGGATTAATAATAAATCAATATAAACTATAAATGTAGACTCATATTTTGTTGAAAGTATTTTTGTGATAAATTCTTTGTGCATTAATCTAATTATTTAATTATTAACTAATAAATATTAATTGTGCTATAATCTAACTAAATAATTTATGAATTTAGTTGGCCAAAAATGATTAGTTAGTTGGTAACTAATGTACAAAATTTAATGCATAAAATACAACTCAATCACTTTTGGCTATTTTAGGAAGGGAATCCCTCCCCTTTTGTTCTTCCAAAATCGTGGACACCATTAGAGGTGCGTGAAGCCATCTTTTGTCCACCTAGAAAGACCCTCATGCCGTTGGTCAAAGATAAAGTTAATGATGGGCATGTAATCTTCATTCTATTTGGTTAGATGTATATTACACTAATGCATGAGTTCTTTTCTCTTTGGGCCGTAAGTTGCTATATGAAGGGGAGAATACACACTCATGTTGTGAGCATAAACCAAATCTCTAACTAACTGAGGTTGTTGGTGAATGTTCTTGATTGTTTTGAGTTCCACTTCCAAATATAATCATCATACTAGTTAGTTTATAGAAGTGTTCTAGTACAACTAGTTCATCTTGACAGTTTTGGCTACCAACTTATCTTGAGTAAATTGCTCGATGTGGATACCTCTAGTGGAAGCATTTAGCACTAGATCAAAGTTTAGCAACCACTTCTCTTGTAGCCATTCTAGCACCCTATGATTGTTCATTTCAATTTCTTGTTTTCTTGCCATGATAGGAGTTTTCTAAATGTTTTAAATGTTGTGTATCATTAAGTCTTCCGTTGCTAAATATATATTTTAAAACTGATATACAATTCCCAATAGTGGTATCAGAGTCACGCTTACAAGATCTTAAAACCAATGTTTTTAAAACCGGACCGGACAACGAACCAGTCTCGTTACCGGTTCATTGGTCGGACCTGATTTAATAACCGGATTATATTATAATCAATTTAAAAAAAATATAACAAATAAATACATCTAAAATATGTTTTAAAAAATACACTTTCTTACTTTTCACTTTTAGATATAAAAAAAAGGAAAAAAAAACATAATCCTGTAGGTTTTAAAAATAAAAAAATAAAAAAGGAGTATAATATATAAGAGAAATAATATTAGAATTATAAATTTATAAAATATAAAAATAATAAAAAAATACTTGAATTCTCGAAACTTGAAACTTTGGATTATATTCTCTCTATTTATTACTCTTTTCTTTTTCCCAAAAACCTATGGTTCTTCATCTTAGTTCTAAAAATCCATTTTAAAAGAAAACCCTAATCTCACTTCTTCTTCCTCATTCTAACGTCACTCTACTGCTATCGACCCACTCCTTCTGCTTCTTCTTAGTTCTTACGCCACCAACAACCATCAACTCCGCTAGATCTCGCTGACTCATGTTGAGATCAATCTCCGGTGACAGCCATTCTTCTCCGGCGACGACCCTTCTTCTCCGGCAACAACTAGTTCTTAAAATAGCCACCACCGGTCCAACCGCACGCTAATACCAGTTTTCCGGTTCAACCACCGGTTCTCGGCCCAACCGGCCCGGTCGCTGCAGACCTGTTTCAACACACTAAACCGGACCGTTCAAGTCTCCGGTTCCCGGTCCGCATGGTCTGACCGGCCGGTCCGGTCCCAGTTTGAAAACATTGCTTAAAACTATATGATGACAAAACCGATTTTGTTATTTTTGAACATGAAAAAATATATTTTTTTGGAGGCAGAGGTCTTAGCGGGAGCAATCTCTCTATCTCTTAGGATAAGGGAAAGATTTGTCTTCATCCCACCCTTCTCAGACCCTACCTGTAGGTTTTAAAAATAAAAAAAAGGAAAAAAAAAAACATAATCCTGTAGGTTTTAAAAATAAAAAAATAAAAAAGGAGTATAATATATAAGAGAAATAATATTAGAAATATAAATTTATAAAATATAAAAATAATAAAAAAATACTTGAATTCTCGAAACTTGAAACTTTGGATTATATTCTCTCTATTTATTACTCTTTTCTTTTTCCCAAAAACCTATGGTTCTTCATCTTAGTTCTAAAAATCCATTTTAAAAGAAAACCCTAATCTCACTTCTTCTTCCTCATTCTAACGTCACTCTACTGCTATCGACCCACTCCTTCTGCTTCTTCTTAGTTCTTACGCCACCAACAACCATCAACTCCGCTAGATCTCGCTGACTCATGTTGAGATCAATCTCCGGTGACAGCCATTCTTCTCCGGCGACGACCCTTCTTCTCCGGCAACAACTAGTTCTTAAAATAGCCACCACCGGTCCAACCGCACGCTAATACCAGTTTTCCGGTTCAACCACCGGTTCTCGGCCCAACCGGCCCGGTCGCTGCAGACCTGTTTCAACACACTAAACCGGACCGTTCAAGTCTCCGGTTCCCGGTCCGCATGGTCTGACCGGCCGGTCCGGTCCCAGTTTGAAAACATTGCTTAAAACTATATGATGACAAAACCGATTTTGTTATTTTTGAACATGAAAAAATATATTTTTTTGGAGGCAGAGGTCTTAGCGGGAGCAATCTCTCTATCTCTTAGGATAAGGGAAAGATTTGTCTTCATCCCACCCTTCTCAGACCCTACCTGTAGGTTTTAAAAATAAAAAAAAGGAAAAAAAAAAACATAATCCTGTAGGTTTTAAAAATAAAAAAATAAAAAAGGAGTATAATATATAAGAGAAATAATATTAGAAATATAAATTTATAAAATATAAAAATAATAAAAAAATACTTGAATTCTCGAAACTTGAAACTTTGGATTATATTCTCTCTATTTATTACTCTTTTCTTTTTCCCAAAAACCTATGGTTCTTCATCTTAGTTCTAAAAATCCATTTTAAAAGAAAACCCTAATCTCACTTCTTCTTCCTCATTCTAACGTCACTCTACTGCTATCGACCCACTCCTTCTGCTTCTTCTTAGTTCTTACGCCACCAACAACCATCAACTCCGCTAGATCTCGCTGACTCATGTTGAGATCAATCTCCGGTGACAGCCATTCTTCTCCGGCGACGACCCTTCTTCTCCGGCAACAACTAGTTCTTAAAATAGCCACCACCGGTCCAACCGCACGCTAATACCAGTTTTCCGGTTCAACCACCGGTTCTCGGCCCAACCGGCCCGGTCGCTGCAGACCTGTTTCAACACACTAAACCGGACCGTTCAAGTCTCCGGTTCCCGGTCCGCATGGTCTGACCGGCCGGTCCGGTCCCAGTTTGAAAACATTGCTTAAAACTATATGATGACAAAACCGATTTTGTTATTTTTGAACATGAAAAAATATATTTTTTTGGAGGCAGAGGTCTTAGCGGGAGCAATCTCTCTATCTCTTAGGATAAGGGAAAGATTTGTCTTCATCCCACCCTTCTCAGACCCTACCTGTAGGTTTTAAAAATAAAAAAAAGGAAAAAAAAAAACATAATCCTGTAGGTTTTAAAAATAAAAAAATAAAAAAGGAGTATAATATATAAGAGAAATAATATTAGAAATATAAATTTATAAAATATAAAAATAATAAAAAAATACTTGAATTCTCGAAACTTGAAACTTTGGATTATATTCTCTCTATTTATTACTCTTTTCTTTTTCCCAAAAACCTATGGTTCTTCATCTTAGTTCTAAAAATCCATTTTAAAAGAAAACCCTAATCTCACTTCTTCTTCCTCATTCTAACGTCACTCTACTGCTATCGACCCACTCCTTCTGCTTCTTCTTAGTTCTTACGCCACCAACAACCATCAACTCCGCTAGATCTCGCTGACTCATGTTGAGATCAATCTCCGGTGACAGCCATTCTTCTCCGGCGACGACCCTTCTTCTCCGGCAACAACTAGTTCTTAAAATAGCCACCACCGGTCCAACCGCACGCTAATACCAGTTTTCCGGTTCAACCACCGGTTCTCGGCCCAACCGGCCCGGTCGCTGCAGACCTGTTTCAACACACTAAACCGGACCGTTCAAGTCTCCGGTTCCCGGTCCGCATGGTCTGACCGGCCGGTCCGGTCCCAGTTTGAAAACATTGCTTAAAACTATATGATGACAAAACCGATTTTGTTATTTTTGAACATGAAAAAATATATTTTTTTGGAGGCAGAGGTCTTAGCGGGAGCAATCTCTCTATCTCTTAGGATAAGGGAAAGATTTGTCTTCATCCCACCCTTCTCAGACCCTACCAATAATTCAGCTACAAGTGAGATTTTTACTAAGTATTTTTGTTTGCTTATTACATGATAGATAATATTTTTATGAACAATAATGGTGCAAAAAATGAGTTTGTTAAAATGGAGATTTTAAAACTCTAAACACAAAATATAATCAAGTTTATAAAATGAAGAATTTAAAAGGAAATTGGTACAAAGACTCTAAAACTTATATTTTTGAAATTACAGAGTTTTAAAATTAATAAAACTTGACGCTTTAAAATTTTAGTCGCTTTAAAATTTTAGTCCAAACTCAATTAAATTGTCTAAGTAAAAGAGTTTATTGAAGCTAAAAAGAGGTTTTGAATGAACATGTTAAATACCGACTTATGAATATAAGATATTAAAATAAAACGTGTTATGATTGTTAAAATAATGATTTTAATTATTAGCCGATATATATATGTAAACTATTATATATATTATTATTGTAATTATAGATAGGCTTTGTTTGTAATCATATCCCAAAATAAGTGGAATATTCTTGTATTATAAATATTGTATCAATGGAAGAGAATAATCAAGTATTTGACAATACCTTTCATGGTATGAATCCCCGGACCCAAATTGGTACATGGACACCGGTGCTACGGCTCATATGACGAACTCGCCAGGTACATTCTCGTCTTATTTTAATAATTCATTAGACCGTATAACTGTCGGCAATGGTTCCAAAATTCCGGTCCATGGTACTGGTCACACCATCCTTTCCAAACCCTTCCCCCCTTTCCAACTAAATAATATTCTTTACTCACCTCAACTTGTTAAAAATCTCTTATATGTTCGTCGGATAACAACCGATAATAATATTTCTATCTCTTTTGACTCTTTTGGTTTTCTTGTAAAGGATTACCAGACGCAGATTCCTATCCTCAGATGTGACAGCACAGGCGATCTCTACCCGCTCACTACACCAACCACCTCTTGTGCTATCTCCCTTGCTGCCTTTGCTGCTTTATCTGAAGATCTCTGGCACCACCGCCTAGGACACCCGTGATCTTCTTTACTTCATTTGTTGCATAAGAATAAACATATCAATTGTGGAACACTTAATTCTTTGTCTTTTTGTCGTGCTTGTGTTTTTGGAAAACAAACTAAATTGCCATTTGTTGCTTCTTAGTCTAGTACTTGTTTGCCATTTGATATTATTCACAGCGACTTATGGACCTCCCCCGTCCAAAGCACCGGTGGTCATCGATATTACATATTATTTTTAGATGACTACACTAATTATTTATGGACTTACCTTCTACAACACAAATCACAGGTTTACTCCATCTTTACTCAATTCCATTCTCTCATCACCACTCAATTTGAAAGAAAAATAAAATACTTTCAATGTGACAACGGTACCAAATATAAAAATAACTCTTTTAATAATTTGTCACCAACATGACATGGTTTTTCGTTTCTCTTGTCCACACACCTCCCCCCAAAATGGAAAAGCCGAACGAAAAATAAGATCCATAAATAATATCATTCGTACCCTCTTAACTCACTCTTCTGTCCCCACCACTTTCTGGCACCATGCCTTACAAATGGCCATTTACATCCTCAACATCCTTCCAGCCAAAACCAAGCAATACAAATCCCCCACCTCACTTCTCTATCAGAAAACTCCATCCTATACCCACTTACACAGCTTCAGATGCGTATGTTTTCCCCTCACCCCCACAACTTCCATTCACAAACTTGAAAACCGATCCACCATGTGTGTATTCCTAGGCTACCCCTCCAACCATCGAGGGTACAAATGTTTCAAACTTTCTACCTACAAACTTATCATCTCTCGTCATGTCATTTTCGATGAAACCGTTTTTCCATTCGCCACACTTCACTGCACCCCTCCTTCCTATGACTTCCTCACCACAAATCCCCACCCCATTCTATGGCAATTTTTATCTCCAACACCCCCCTCCTCCTCGCCAGCTTCCCCTTCTCCCTCTACCCCGCTGGTTGGCACAACCACCATGCCCCCTACTTCCCCCCCCCCCCCAATTCTCACCTATTCCCGCCGCCCAAAACCTACGAGCCAGCCCTTACCCTCCAAACAGCCTACCACTTCCGTTGTCCCACCTCAACAGGCCTAACCAGCCCACCCAGCACCCTCCCAATCCAGTCCCACTAATCCAGTTCCACCTCCTACCCGAATCATGCAGGCTCGTTCCATGACCGGTACCATCACACCCAAAACTCTATTCAATCTAAACACCAACTCCTTACCTGAGCCTGTTTCTAAAAACCTAACCGAAGCCCTCTCCAACCCCGTTTGGAAACATGCCATGACAGACGAATTTAATGCTCTTATTCAAAATCAGACTTGGGTGTTAGTACCTGGGGAACATCATATGAATATTATACGTTGCATGTGGATATTTAAACATAAGCTTACCGCTGACGGGTCACTTGAGAGGTACAAGGCCTGTCTTGTTTGTGATGGCGGGTCTCAGCATGTTGGCATCGATTGTGGAGAAACTTTCAGCCCCGTGGTGAAACCGGCCACCATACGAGTCGTTCTTAGCATTGCTCTTAACCATTCTTGGCCCATCCACCAGTTGGACGTTAAGAACGCTTTTCTTCATGGACACTTATCCGAGACTGTTTACATGTACCAACCCATTGGGTTTCGTGACCCTGAACACCCCAATCATGTTTGTCTTCTCAAACGCTCTCTCTACGGTCTCAAACAGGCACCACAGGCATGGTACCAACGCTTCACAGATTACGAGTATACATTGGGTTTCTCGCATAGCAAGTGTGATCACTCCTTATTTATATACAAACACGGCGAAGATATGGCTTTCATCTTACTGTATGTCGATGATATTCTCCTTATCACTTCTTCTGATGCTCTTTGCCAACAGTTCATGACACAACTTTGCCACGAATTCTTTATGAAGGATCTCGGGAAACTCAGTTATTTCTTGGGTATTTCAGTTCAACACACCCACAGTGGTCTCTTTTTATCTCAGCAAAAATATGCCAAAGAATTCTCAAACAAGCGGGCATGTCCAGTTGCAAACCTGCTGCAACCCCGGTTGACACCAATGGTAAACTCAGTCCTGATGATGGCGAGTTAATTGACGAACCAACCTCCTATCGTCAACTAGCCGAAGCCCTCAAATACCTCACCTTTACAAGACCAGATCTTACTTATGATGTGCAGCAAATATGCATGTTTATGCATGCCCATCGGACGTCCAACTTCCATGCGCTGAAGCGCATTCTGCGCTATGTGCAGGGCACCACTGCCTTCGGCCTTGAGATGTAGAAATCCTCCCATTCTCCTTCCCTTGTTGCTTACACAGATTCTCCTTCCCTGGTTTCGTGGTCCTCTAAACGCCAATCGACGGTTTCCAGGTCTAGTGCAGAAGCCGAGTATCGGGGAGTAGCAAATGTTGTTGCCGAATTATGTTGGTTACGCAATCTTCTGCTGGAACTTCATCACCTTCCCTCCCGCACTTCACTAGTCTACTGTGATAATGTAAGCACTATCTACATGACCGGTAACCCGGTTCAGCATCAACGAACCAAACACATTGAATTGGATATTCATTTTGTTCGAGAAAAGGTTCAACGAGGTCAAATTCGTGTCCTCCATGTCTCTTCCATATATCAAATAGCCGACATCTTCACTAAAGATCTACCACGTCTACTTTTTTAAGATTTTCGCTCCAGTCTCTGCCTACGGTGTCCTCCCGCTTCGACTGCGGGGGTATATTAGCCGATATATATGTAAACTATTATATATATTATTATTGTAATTATAGATAGGCTTTGATTGTAATCCTATCCCAAAATAAGTGGGATATTCTTGTATTATAAATATTGTATTAATGGAAGAGAATAATCAAAGATTTGACAATACTTTTCATTAATAAAACTTTAAATTTAATTTTACTAATCATGTAACGAATTACATGCATGTGATTTTCGTTAAATAAAATGTTTTGTCCTTCCAAAATCAGATTTTACAAAACGCAAACGTACCATTTCAAACTGAAGTCTATGTCATGTTTTTTAAGACACCTGCACATTGGATGTATATTCTTGTGGATAGAGCATCATCCAACCACTTGGATGACATGATACAAGGTAACTAAGGTGATGACTAGCGATTCCCAATACACTCTTGGGCTGTCTTCATAGTCTTAAAAGTAGAACGTCTTAAAACTTGAACTTGAATATACATGCAACGTGCAAGTGTCTTAAAAAGACACGGGTCAACCGATTGTGACATTTATGTTTGAAGCTGCTGACTTGGGTTTGAGATGGCAGCTGCCTAGGGTTACAATCAGACTCTATATTACCCATAAGTCTAAACCATTTCAATTAGGTCTAGTCTAGTAGCACAAAATCAATAAATTGAAGTTGGGTGTTGGAAAGGCAAATAGTGGGTTCAAGGTTGACAACATTTATTAGGTAGAACATCGACAAATATGCGCACAGTTGCTATCTACTTTCAAAATGAGAGGTGGTCTGCTGAACAACGTAAATACACATACAAGCATTCAACAATTTCTGCTTAAACTTTCAGCAACAAAACCCGAATGAATCTTTTGTTCTGCTATTCACTTCATGACTAACTGAATGTTTATACAAACATTAAATTTGTGGAAAGATAGGGAATCATAACTGCATTTTACACCTGTCTGTCATCTCCACCTGTATACAATATTGCAAAGACAAATAACAGGCATATCATCGTGTGCGCCAAATGCGATAAACAATATTGTTGTGTTTTTCTCCATAGTAATGGCAAATGTGACTAATTTACATTACTGTAGTTCTAACAGCCCCTACATGTATTTAAAACAAATCACTAACTACTAACTTACCTGGGAGATTTATTATATCTTCATGGAGATGAAGGTGGGGAATGATGCAGCTCTGAGCTCAGCATGTGGTGAAGCAGCATATCAACCCTCTGACTGCGCGTCTTTGTGCTGACATGACACAAAGTTATCACAAAATATAAGCAAATGCACGATTAAAATGTAACCTGACCAAGACTATGTAGTTAGTTTGTGTCGTGATACTAACCCCATGTTACGCCGTCCCCTTACTGCCTTCTGCTGGATTTTCATACACAAAGGAAACATTAAATACACATGACAATGTTGGATAACATAGGATTTGATTGAAGGTTATTAACCTTCCCTTCTTCTTCCTCAGGACATTCAAGTTCTAACTCAGCAAAGAATGCCTCCAACACAAATGCCACAATCTGCAAAAACATACAAGATTTTGACACGAGTCAAACAAAATCTGCTGCTATCAAAATCTTTTCAATGGGTGGAGTTAGGTAATTTGACACTTAAACTGAATCAAGGGGACTCACCAAGTTGAGGAGGAACAAAACTGTTACTAGATAGAAGCTGATGAAGTAGGCATAAGTCCAAGAAGTTCCGGTCAATGTTACATAATCCTGAAATATTTTAAGCGATGAACCTACCATAGCAATGTATGGAATATGCAAATAAATAGGTCATACCTGCATCCAGATTTGCCAGTTTCCCATCACAAGCAAATTGAAGAGTGTCACCATACCATTGGGGTAGTCATTAAAGTTAAATAAAAAGTAACTGATAACCGTTAAGTCAACCGAACAGCAAGCAATATATGAATGATCCTTGTTAGTTTGCTAAAATATCATATTCGCTTAATAAGATATTAGATAAAAGTAAATAATGTAGATTGTAGGATACTCGCTATCAGCAAGATCTGTAGCTGGTAAATCAGGATTCCCAGTATTCACTATCCCACCAAAGATCTAGCACCCAAAAAGAAAAAAGGTAAATTGGTACATGATATATAAATAAAACCAAAGACGTAAAAGAATTGGAAATACCTGTATACCCAATGTACAGTAAATGCACATTACACAAAAGACGGTACCCAGGTATGGCATCAAACTTGGTATCAGTGTCAAAAATGTAGCAACAAAGGCTCGGTACCTTTGAACGTGCATCAACAGCCTGATCAATCTTAACATCCTTGCAATAAGAAGATAACGAATCCTGGAAACAAAGCTGCTATCAGTACCAGTTTCTTATATACACATCTCACAAACTGAAATTTTATTACATCCTTACCACTCCCCATTCGAAATAAATGTTAGCCCCTTCGGGGATATGAATGTTGCTGTTTCTCCAATAACTGACAACATCCATGAACAGTAACAAAATATAAGTAACCACCCATTCAATAATATGCTCTTTTCAAAACACATCTTATGCAAAACAAAAAATCTCTTTCTATTTGTGATATATATAGGGGCAGATTCAATACAAAACCAATTTTAAGTAGAGAAGTGCATAAGCACTTATGGATACAAACAAAAATAAAGTCCCTCATATTTTAATTGGAAATATTATATTTTACTTAAGTTCCCATGTATAATCATTGAAAGAGGAATAAGCACTTATGTTGCTATTGGAATTGTGAAATTTACCTATGACCCATGTGACGATAAAATCAAATTTGTTTTGGCTATCCTCCCAATAGTTTTCAAATCCATATGTATAAACTTTCAAAGCCATTTCGAGAACGTAGATCCACCCTGCATGCAAAGGAAATCATCGAGTTGCTATTACATGAACTAGTCTATTACTTGAAAGCCAAAAAATGATCATTTTGGGAGACCAAAACTAAACCACATTAACAAGCACTTGTCCCATAATAAGATCGTATAATTCATATCATCTTTGGACAGAATAGGAGACACACTAGCAACATTTTGTTTACTATTTGAAATACACCTCAAATCCATAAATTACCATTTATACTTTCCATGGATAGGTTTTGAAAATTAGGGCAATAACAGAAAGAGATAAACTTGGTAATCAGTATTGTATTATTGTATTGAATAATAATGATTACATGATGTATTTATAAGATACATAATTACACTCTAATCCCTCCAATATTAACTAATACAAATATTGTCTAACATTCCCCCGCAAGCTAAGGCCGGGGAGCGACCTGTAGCTTGGACCGTAAGAAGAGAAACCGTTGTGAGGGCAATGGCTTTGTGAAGACATCGGCAATCTTATCATTTGTAGAAATAAACTGAACTGAAAGTTGCCCTTGAGCAACCTTTTCTCGGACAAAGTGAACCCACTTCCACGTGTTTTGTACGTGCATGAAAGACCGGATTTGCTGATAGGTACGTAGCACCTAGGTTATCGCACCATAATGTAGGTACCGACTTAGTAGGAACCCGAAGTTCACACAGAAGTGTTTGAAGCTAAGTGAGTTCTGCCTTGTATTCCGACTCCGTGGAGGACCGAGACACAGTTCTTTGTTTCCGAGCAGACCAAGACACAAGATTAGATCCGAGATATATAGCATATCCCCCGGTGGATCGTCGGTCATCCGAGCAACCAGCCCAGTCAGCATCAGAGAATGCACTGATAGAGTTAAAGGCCGAATCTGTATAAGCAAGTAGGAGTGTACCGGAATCATGTTTTATGAGAAGACAGTGTAACATACTGTAGAGCACCCACTATCTGACGGTATTTTACCGGATCAGCAAGTGGTGGACTATCACCGAGATGAAGATTAGCCATAGTGGTAGTCGGTGAAGGCACCGGTTTAGCATTGGAAAGGCTGGCCCGTTCAATTAGTTCACGAATATACTTTTGCTGTGAAAGAATCATGTCAAGACCTTGAGTGGTTATTTCAATACCCAAAAAGTAGGATAAGGAGCCCATATCCTGAACAACAAAAAAGCGGCTTAGACGGTTGACCACTCGGCCGATCTCCTGTGAATTGTTACATGTCAAAATAATATCATCAACGTAGACAAGTATGTACAAGAGGGTTCCTTGAGACGAATAAATAAATAGTGAGGGATCGGTCTTGGAACCCTGGAAACCGAGTGTATGAAGAACCGTGGATAGGCGCTAAAACCACGCGCGAGGTGCCTGTTTTAATCCATACAAGGATTTGTGAAGAAGGCAAACATGATCCGGTTTGTTCGGGTCCACAAAACCCTGAGGCTGTTGCAAATAAACTGTCTCGGTTAAAATGCCATGTAGAAAGGCATTCTGCACGTCTAGTTGTCTTAGGGGCCATTTTTGTGCAACGGCTAAAGAGAGAACACCACGTATGGTGGTTGATTTGACGACCAGACTAAAAGTCTCTTGATAATCAATGCCCGGTTGTTGTCGAAACCCCTTAGCGACTAGGCACGCTTTATAACGTGTGATGGCCCCTGTTTGATCCCGTTTTAATTTATATACCCACTTGCAGTCAACAACATTGGAGTTCGGAACACGTGGGACTAAGGACCATGTGCCATTTCTCATAAGCACTAAATACTCTTCAGCCATGGTTGTACGCCACTAATGGTGTTTGTTAGCAACAGTAAAGGTGGCAGGTTCAGTGTCAGGAGAAGGAGTATGGATATGGAAGGAGGTGGCATTATGTATTTTTGTTTGTTTGGGATTGGGACGAAGATTGGCCGGTCTAGGACGAGGTGGTGGTTGTGGAGCGACGGTGATAAGTATGAAGGAGAAGTGGGGAGGCAGGAGGTTGCTGTGGCTCGGGGGGTGTTTGGGCCAGTTGTGGTGGTGGTTCTCTGGGCTGAGGTGGTTGGGCTGAGGGTGGGGGTGGGGTCGTAGGTTGTGTTTGGGCCGAGGCAGGTGGAGAAGAGGGTGTGGTAGGTGTGGATGGTGAGGAAGGAGTAGAAGGATGTGGAATGGTGTCGGTTTCAGGTGAGTTTTGTAAAGGAGAAGTAGGTGAAGGGGGGGGGGGGTGGGTGGGATAGGATGAGAAGTAAGGATTGGGAGATGGTGAGGGAGATGGTTGGGTAGATGGCTTGTGAAAAGAAAAGGAATGCTCATCAAAACGAACGTGTCGAGCAATATAAATGCGTTCAGAAGTGGGGTAAAAGCACCGGTAGCCATGGTGGGCAGTGGCGAAGCTTGAAGAAAAATGTCGGGGAGGCCGAGGTGGAATCCTATTATTTTTCTTTCCTATCAGGGGGCGGAACTTAATACCTATAAAATTTTCGGCCGAATACGTATAAATTAACACTACGGAGCGAAAAATCAGGAGGGGCCGGGCCCCCCCGACCTACGCTAAGCTGCGCCCCTGATGGTGGGAGGTGCTATACCCAAGGAACACACATGGGAGTGATCTAAAATCCATTTTATGTTTGTTATATGGACGAATGTGTGGATAACGACACCCGAAAACACGAAGAAATGAAAGATCAGGTTGATGTTGAAAGACTTGTTTAAGAGGTGAGATGTTGGAGTTTGTTCGAGAGGGCATCCGGTTTATGAGGTAAACTGCCGTGTCAAAGGCAAAGCGCCAAAACCGTTGCGGAACATGAGATTGGGCTAGTAAGGTAAGACCGGTTTCAACAACGTGACGGTGACGGCGCTCGACAAAGCCGTTTTGTTCACTCGTATGTGGACACGAGAGATGTTGAATGATGCCACGAGAGGAGAAAAGCGGAGAGAGACTCAGGAATTCACCTCCCCAATCAGTTTGGATAGATTTCAATTTAGTGTTAAATTTCCGTTCAACCATAAAGAGAGATTGTTTAAAAATATCACAAACATCAGATTTCAATTCCAAAGGGAATATCCACATAAACCTGGAGTACTGATCAACACACAATAGAAAATAACGATGGCCATCAAACGAGGTAACGGGTGCCATACATCACAGAAAACTAAATCCAAAACATTCAAACTTTTATAAGTAGATGGCAATAAATGAAGTTTTGAAGATTTTCCAATGGAACAAGAGTCACAAAACGAAGTAGTACAATTATTAAGCAAAGGTAAATGATATTTAGATAGCATAGACTTCGAAAGCTGTGGATAAGGATGTCCAAGTCTTTGATGCCATGTTGTGGAAGAAGCACGGGTAGTGGTGAAAACGACTTTAGAAACGGGTTGTATCCTCGGAAGTTGGAAGGAGTAGAGACCATCATTACTTGGACCCGTGAGGAGGATAGTGCGTGTAGACTTGTCCTTCACACAAAATAAAGTAGAGTGAAGTTCAAAAAAGACATTATTGTCATGGCAAAAATTTTGGATAAAAATAAGATTACGTTTGATTTCAGGAACATGAAGTATATTTTGAAGAGAAAAGGTTTTGTTTGGGGAGTAAAATGTGGAGGAACCAATGTGGAGAATGGGTAAACCCTTATTGTTGCCAACGTGGAGAGTATCCTCACCATAGTAGGCCTCCGAGTTGTCAAGGCTAGAGAGATCAGGAGCAACATGCTGATTAGCTCCAGTGTCCGGAGGCCAAGAGGTTGATGCATGTGAGCGGTAATCAGTAAAGTTGGCTGATGGTTGTGGTCTCGTCCTCAATGTATTAGGATCACGATTGGGACATTAAGAGGGAACATGACCAATACCGCACCTGTTGCATGAACCAAAAACAGTATTCTGATTAGTAGCCCAACTAAATTGATTACGATTACCTCCTCCTTGCGGTTGTTGTAGTTCCCTCGTCCAAGGGGGATTCCTGGCCAATAGTTTGAGCCATGAGTACGATTGTTTCCAGACCGATTTATGTAGTAAGCTTGTGCTGATTGTGAACTAACCGGTTGAAGTTGTAAACCAAGTTGAGTAGCAAATTGTTACATAGCTTGAAGGGCTTCCGGTTGAGTCAGAGATTGACCGAGTGCACGGTTGGGAGTAACAGCCGTGTATGCCTGTGTTGGGGCTACTTCTGTGGAGGGCTTTTTGATCATCTAGTCATGATCAGACAAGAGGCCATGAAGTTCGACAAAAGCTGTTGGGAATTGTCGAGCAAGGAGAGTAAACTTCAAGCCGTTGTATTCTTCCCGTAGACTGGAAATCACCAACATAA
Source organism: Smallanthus sonchifolius (assembly GCA_023525975.1). NCBI lineage: Eukaryota > Viridiplantae > Streptophyta > Magnoliopsida > Asterales > Asteraceae > Smallanthus > Smallanthus sonchifolius. Next base: position 51,139,350 of record CM042033.1, on the reverse strand, counting down.
CAAGATCTTTTTCTTTCACCGGTTCTCCCAGATTGGCAAGTGCATCGGAGTATTCCTGAGCCCGGGTCAGGTAAGCAGAAGCAGACTCATCACCTTTCATTGCAATCCTCAAAAGTTGAGAACGAAGAGTGTATTCCCTCGAGGATGTATGAGGAGCATAGACATGCTCGAGGGATAGCCAAAGATCTCTGGATGTAGTGCCCTGAACGTGTTGAAACGATGCTTCAAAGACAGTGGACATGATTAACATACGCACGTGAGCATCATTGGAATTTGGAAACACAGATTGCATGATTAGGGTTGGAGGTAGAAAGCACGGCTGGTTCTTTTTCTTTACCGGAGACCGATTCAATAGTTGGAGGAGGACACGGAATCGTGCCATCAACATAGCCAAATAAACTGTTTGTAACAAGAAACGGATGCAGCATGGCCTTCCAATAACCGTAGTTGGTTGGAGACAAGGTGAAACCAAACTTGTGAGAATTATGGGTTGTCTTTTCGGTTTGAGAGAAGGCTGTGAGAAGGGCCATTGTATGGCTAGTTGGAATCGCAAACAGAAAAAAAAAAAAAAAAAAGAGGAAGAAAGCAGTCGGCCTGTAGGCTGCTGCTGCTGGTTGCGATCGGAAAAGAAAGAAAATTGGTCTGAAAGAAGCAGACTTTTGGCTGCTGTCGATTGCGAACAGAAGAGGAAGAGGAGCCGGCCGACTGACCTGTAGGTGGCGGCTGTTTAGGGTGAGGTGGCGGCTGTATTGGGGTTGGCTCTGACACCAAGATAAACTTGGTAATCAGTATTGTATTATTGTATTGAATAATAATGATTACATGATGTATTTATAAGATACATAATTACACTCTAATCTCTCTAATATTAACTAATACAAATATTGTCTAATAGAAAGCTGTAAGATTATTCATATTTAGATGGTATAAAAATAATTAAAGCTAACTTCGAAGTGGGTCCATGAAAATTCACTCTGGATGAATGATGATAATGCTATGTTCAATAAGCATGTGTCAAAATGACCAAAATAAAATAATAGCTTATAAAAGGGTGTGCTAAAGAACAGTCGTAAAGAGTTCTTTACCGAAGACAAACTCCACCTTCTGCCAGAATTTCTGGCCAGAGTTGTTTTGTATATCAAGCTGTCAAAGAAAGAGATCAAATTTATGAGACAAATTTAATTAATATAATAATATTGCCATGTTGGCAAACACTAGTGTTGTTAACTAACTATGGTAGAGTTAACATTTAAAACTCATTTTCAAAAGCATCTGTTTGTCAATGATCTATGTCATACCGTTGTTTCAGTAATAACAGCCACCAGGTTCAAGAGGAGAACAAAAGCAACTACATATCCGAACTTTGTGCTTTTTACAAAGTTTTTCAGTGTTTCAGATATTGAAGAATTGTAGAAGACAAACTTTTTTAGCCAAGGTTCCTGCAAAATTAAGGGACAACGTGAAATATCGCTGATTGAGACGTTTTTTTGTGTTTGAAAAAAATGCTTCTCATAATTACTAACTTACTGTATTCTCCTTTTGAAATTTTAAGGCAATTGCATTGCAAAGATCATCAAATTCTTCTTCATTAATCTACATGTAAAAGATCAGAATAGACTGAGACACTAACTGTTGATTATCAGTTAAGATACTAAAAAAATAAAATAAAATACATGTTTTGCAAGCCCTAGCAACTCTGCTGAATATCCAATAAGAGGCAATAGACCAAATAATACCTTAAAATCGCCACTGTCATCCAATGCACTAAATATCAACTCAAAATCTTCTTTTGATATTTTTGGCAGTGTCCTGAATAGAAGGTGATTTTTAGTACTCGTAATAGGGACAATATAAGAAGGGTGGCACAACCGCAATATACGTATTTTTCTAAGTGATTATGACATTTTTAGTCACTGATCTTGTAAAGTGTATCCTCTGAAAATTCAATGATTTAACTACCAGGGTGGAACACAATTTAAATGATCAATTACCAGGGTTTGTTCATGTTACAGTTTCCAGCTACCCGACAAGAAAGAGAGAGAGATTGTAAAATGAAGTATTAGTCGATGGTTATGTTTGTATAATTAGAGGGTTCTTGATGTAAATATGCTATCTATTTATATCCTTATTGTACTTGATCATTATCACAACAATAATACAAGAGACCTTCAGTTTACCAAAATCAATTTGGTATCAGAGCCTAGGGTTTTCCTAGGATCTCTGCCGCCATCTCCTCCACGGGAATCCTTCCCTGCTTGATCGAGCAACAGCCTCTGATCTCTCCATGGCACCACCTACAATCCCTCCCTTCACCTCCGCTGAGAAAACTGTTCACAACTCACACAAGTTTGGTTTCACATTGACTCCAACCAATTATGGCTATTGGAAGGCTATGATCCAGCCGTTTCTTGTTACCAATGGTCTGATCGCATATGTTGATGGCACTATTCTGTGTCCGCCTCCTTTTATCCAGTCTCCTCATACTTCTGGTAAGGAAGATACTTCTACTGCTGAAATTCCGAACCCCAGCCACGCGGCCTGGGTGTCCAACGATGCGCACATCCGCATGCTGTTAATGTCTACCATTTCTGAATCTTCACTTCAGCATGTTCAAGGGGCTACCTCTCGCGACCTTTGGTTGTCTCTTGAACGTGTCTATGCACCACACACCTCTTCCCGAGAATTCACTTTGAGGACACAACTTCTAAAGATCATGATGCAGGAAACCGAGTCTTCTGCTGCCTATCTCACCAGGGCTCAAGAGTATTCTGATGCCCTAGCAAATATTGGAGCACCAATGCCCGAAAAAGACGTTATGCTTGTTCTCTCTGGGCTTCGTGAAGAGTATAACCCTCTCAAATCAAATGTTTTAGCTAGACAATTTCCAACAGCATTCCGTGAACTTCATAGCCTTCTTGCCGATCATGATTTTATGGTCAGAAAAACTGCTCCCTCTGGCCTTGCCTCTACTCAGGCCTTTACAATAAATCTGACCGCCGGTTCCACTGCTGTCCAACCGGAAATTATGAACACCCTTCAACAGCTGGTCTCTAAACTGGGCCTACAATTGCAGCCCACTTCCACATCAGCCCAACCATTACCACAGGCACTACACTGCTCGCACAGGTTATAACAATCAGACTCGTGGTGGCTACACCAACCGTGGCCGTGGAGGACGCTCCTACAGCAACAATTTCAGCAACCGTAACCAAGGAGGTGGAGGAAATCGAAACCCAGGTCAGTTTAGTTTGGCCTCGAATCAAAACATAGTTTATGGTTCATGTAAATGGTGTGGAATAGGCCATCTCCCATCACAATGTCGGAACCGTGACCCGTCTACATTCCGGACGAGACAGCCGTCCGCCAATTATGCTGACCACCGTTCACAAACATCCTCTTGGATTTCTGATACAGGTTCAAACCACCACGTGCAACAGGATATGTCTGGATTTGATACTGCCGAGCCCTACTACGGTGACGACAATCTTCATGTTGGTAATGGTACGGGCTTTACCGATTTTACATATTGGTTCCTCTCGTCATTACTCACCTAATAAAACCTTTTCCTTAACCAATATTCTTCATGTTCCACAAATAAAACGTAATCTTCTCTGTTCAAAAGTTTTGCCATGATAACAATGTCTATTTTGAATTTCATTCCACTTTTTTTGTTGTGAAGGATAAGGGCACCCACAATACCCTCCTCACGGGTCCAAGTGAAGATGGACTCTACTCAATCACTCTCCCTACAGCTCAACCAGTTCCCAAAGTCGCCTTTTCAACCTCTGGTACATCTACTACTACATGGCATCAACGCCTGGGGCATCCTCACCATCAACTTTTTCAAACTATGTTATCTAAGTACTGTTTACCTATTTCCAATAAAACGTTAGATTTGCATTGTAATTCCTGTTCTGTTGGAAAATCTTCAAAGCTTCACTTATTGTCTTCTGAATACAAAAGCACTCATATTCTAGACTTGATATTCTGTGATTTTTGGGGGCCCGCACCGGTCACCTCCTTTGATGGTCACCATTATTTCTTATTATGCGTTGATCACTTTTCTAAATTTATGTGGTTATTCCCATTAAAACACAAATCTGACGTGTTTGAAGTATTTAAACGCTTTGTTACCATGGCAGAACGTCAATTTACCACCAAAATAAAATGTGTCCAAACAGATTGGGGGGGGGGGGGGGGGTGAGTTCCGAAATCTATCTCATTTTTTCTCCTCATCGGCATCATTCATCGTCTCTCTTGTCCTCACACTAGTGAACAAAACGGTGCGGTAGAAAGACGTCACATACATGTTGTTGAAACTGGGCTCACACTTATGGCACAATCCAGTGTCCCAAAACACTTCTGGCACTTTGCCTTTGAAACAGCAGCTTATCTCATTAACCGGATTCCGTCCCGAGCCAACTCTGCCATTTCTCCATTTTAACTTGTGTTCAAACACAAACTTGATTTTTTCTTTTTAAGGGTTTTCGGGTGCCAATGTTATCCTCACTTGCGACAATACAATCCCCACAAGATGAACTTTCGTTCCACACCATGCATTTTTCTTGGGTATAGCACATCCCATCATGGGTATCGATGCTTCAATCCAATCACCGAACGTATGTATATCGCCCGACATGTTCGGTTCAATGAAACTCTCTTTCCTTATCACACCAAACCACTCGACCCCATGGAGCACTCTTCCATTGCAAGCCCTTATTTTTCAACCTATCCCACTCCTGCTCCCCTTCCCACAGATACTGATCCTACTCCACCTCCACCCATTACAGATCCCATTCCACCACCACCTGCTCCTACAGAAAATTCCCACCCACCGCCACCACCCACTCCGCCTGTCACCCAAACCTACAGTCGCCGGGATTCCCAGGCTGCCCCTATTTCTGCCTTTGACAGATTCTCACAACCATCAGCCCTCCAACAGCCTGCTCCTGCTTCACAACGCTCCCGACCCTCCAAATTGCGTCCTAACCCCAAACAAACACAGCCGTACCAACCTACCTCCCATCACACCACCACCACAGCTTCCCTCACCGAACTAACCTCCTTTACCATTGCCAACACAGACTCTCACTGGCGTACCAGAGGAGTATTTAGCACTTATCTGGAACGGTACGTGGACGCTTGTCCCTCGTGCTCCTGGTATCAATGTTGTTGATTGTAAATGGGTTTACAAGCTCAAATGGGATCAAACAGGTGCTCTTAAACGTTACAAAGCGCGGCTGGTTGCAAAGGGTTTTAACCAACAGCCCGGTATAGATTACACCGAAACTTTCAGTCCTGTGGTCAAATCCACCACCATTAGAGTTGTTCTCTCTCTGGCTGTCACTAAACAATGGCCTCTCAGACAGTTGGATGTTCAAAATGACTTCTTGCATGGTGATTTGAAGGAAACAGTGTACTTACAGCAGCTACCCGGCTTTGTTGATCCCACTAAGCCTGATCATGTTTGTTTACTTCACAAGTCGTTGTATGGCCTCAAGCAGGCCCCACGAGCCTGGTTTCAGCGCTTATCTCAGGCTCTATTTTCTCTCGGGTTTACCGGCTCTAAAACGGATCCCTCTTTATTTATATACTCAGCTCATGGTGTTTTACTCTATATGCTTGTATATGTCGATGACATAATTTTGACAGGTAACAATAACACAGCTATCGAACAGGTGGTGCATCGTTTGAGCAATTCCTTTGCGGTTCAGGACATGGGCCCCTTAACTTACTTCTGGGGAATTGAAGTTGCACGTAAAGGAGAAAACATTGTCCTCTCACAACGCAAGTACATTAATGAGTTGTTAGACCGGACCCACTTATCTCAGTCCAAACTGGTTCCCTCTCCATGTACCTCTAACGCCAACTTAGCTCTTGGTGACAGTGCCCCGCTTGAGGATCCGGTTAATTATCGGCAGGTTGTTGGGGCCTTGCAGTATGTCACGCTCTCTTGACTCTCTAGACTGGACATCACATTTGCAGTTAATAAAGTGTGTCAATTCATTCAATTGCCGACTGTTAATCACTGGTCAGCAGTGAAACGCATTCTCCGGTACCTGATCACGGCCTTCTTCTCTCTCGCTCCTCGTCCTCCACTTTACATGCCTATACGGATGCTGCTTTCAACTCCTTGAGTGCTCAGACGACCGTCGATCCACGGGGGGGGTATGCAACATATCTTGGATCAAACTTAGTCTCCTGGTCTGCTCGCAAACAGAAGACTGTATCTCGGTCATCTACCGAGTCCGAATATAAGGCCTTAGCTCATACAGTTGCCGAATTGACTTGGCTTGAAGCATTACTCCATGAACTCTGTGTTTCAGTAAAATCTGTTTCGACATTATGGTGTGACAACTTGGGGGCCACGTATTTATCTGCTAATCCGCTGTTTCACGCGCGAACAAAGCATGTAGAAGTTGATTTCCACTTTGTTAGAGAAAAGGTTACACAGGGGAAATTATCAGTCCAGTTTATCTCAACAAACGATCAGATAGCCGATGTCTTTACAAAGCCATTATCTTCTCAACGGTTCCTCCTTCTAAAGTCCAAGCTAAGAGTCGATACCCGGTCTTAGCTTGAGGGGGAATATTAGTCGATGGTTATGTTTGTATAATTAGAGGGTTCTTGATGTAAATATGCTATCTATTTATATCCCTATTGTACTTGATCATTTCACAACAATAATACAAGAGATCTTCAGTTTACCAAAATCAATTTGAAGACAAAAGGAGAGAAGTTACATGGCATTTTATATCATTGCGGTTGGTTTTCTTCATGTTTATTATAAAAATCTATTGAATATTGCTTTAATCCATGTTTCTCAACAGCAATGCTTCCATCTTGAGCTAAAAGCTATGAAAGTGAAAAAAACTTGTATTTATCATGAAGGTTAGGCATATACCCTAACTTCATGAAATTATGATTTAATTTTTAGTAATATCACTAAGTATAGCCTAGTGGCGTGGCTTGTGCTACACTGTTCTTCCACAGCATCAGGAATATAAATATAATATTCCTGTAGATATTAAAAAAGTGGTAAACTGAACTTGGGGAAGCTCACAAGTCATATTCAAGAAATTGCCAACTGTAAGCAAGTCTATAAACAGATTGCAAACAACATTTCTACACCTACAATTAATTAAATGCATGAAAAAAGAACTAATATTATAAGAATGCTAAAAACACCAGTCATTCATATCATTTCCACAAGTGAATCACAAAGGCCATTACCTGTAATTATTAAGTTCCTCAAACAACTCGATACATTGTTCCTTATCAAGATAGCCAGCACGCTGTTGATTTTGAAAGGAATTCCATAAATAAGGGTGAAATTCAATTGGAGAGGATTTCAAAACATTAATGACTCGTACTCACATTTTTATCAACGAGACTAAAGGCTCTCTTCAATATTCTTGTCCTCATTTCGTCCTTTGCACAAACTTGTTTAACGAGCTGCGGTTAAGAGGGCATGCAAGCTTGTAACATAAAAGTTCTATCCTAGACTAAAAAAGAAATACAATCATAATTACTAATATATCGACCTCTAAAGAAACAAAGTGGAAAAGGAGTCCACCGCAAAAGCAATGATCTTCCAGACATTGCCTGGAGATATTCTGATGCAAGTTGCACAATATCATAGTGCAAAGGAAGTGTGGGATGCAATCAAGATCTTGCATCTAGGAGCAGATATGGTTCAGAAAGCACGCTTACAGACTTTAGGGTCTGAACTGGAAGCTATGAAGATGAAAGAGAATGAGACAGTGGATGTATATGCAGGGAAGTTGAGTAGCAAAAGGGCTAAGTTTATAACTCTTGGTTTTGTTCTAAAAGACAGGGTGATCATGAGAAAGTTACTAAATTCACTTCCAAAGAAGTTTCTTCTAGCCATGATGGAGCAGTATTTTGACATCGACATAATGCTCTTTGAAGATGTAGTAGGTAGGGTGAAGGCATTTGAAGAATGCCTCATAAGTTTTGAGGAACCAAAAGAGAATAATCAGAATAGGCTTCTTATGGCAAGTGCAGGTAGTTGAGGCGGTGGAAATCAAGGCCGTGGTGGAGGAAGAGGACGCGGAAGAGGTCATAGAGACAGAAGTGAACTTAGATGCTATGAGTGTGGTGATCTTGGTCATTTTGCATACGAGTGCACTAAGTGGAAAGACAGAGAAAGAGAAGGAGGAAGCCAATCTTGTTCTAGAGATTGGTAAGGTGGGACGGGCGTTGATTTGAAGAAAGATATGTCCTTGACAAGATTAAGGGGGTGATTGTTGGACTAATCTTGTCAAGGTTAAAAAGTTGGAGGGTTCATTTAGTACATTTTGGTATTTTATTTGTTTGGGTTTGGATGTTTGGTCTAAGTTTAGGGCAGGTTTTATTTAATTTGGTATTAGTTTAATTTATGGTATGAGTCTTTATTTTGGTATGTTTAATTTAGGAGAATGTTTAGAATGGAGGTTAAGTTAGGGTTAGATTATCGAGTCTATTTAAGAAGGGTCTATGTATTGTTTTTTATTATTCATAATTATGCAATGAAACGAGTCGATCATGGAGTTTTGAACTTTTGATCAATACCGTTTTTGTCTCTTCTATTTTCTGTTCGTAATTGGTGTTTTGGGACTTCAATATCAAGGTGTGTATCTAAGGTGTTCCTCTCTCTATGTGCTTGAGGTTTCTAGTCCCACTTGAGACAAGGTGTAGAATTTAGGGTGTGTGAGTCTTTGCCTAAAATGTAGATTAAATTTCAGAATTTCAATCACAGATATAGAGGGTTCAAAAAGTATGTACCTCGGCTTTAAAGCTATCATATACAACAGCAAGAACCAGGTTTGTGACAAAGTATACACCCAGAAGCACATATAGGACGAAGAAAAGGGAAGACCATCTTGATGATCTGGAAACAAGAGGAAAACATATTATTAAAATACCATAAACACATATTGAGTTAAACCACAAAATGTATATTACTTGTGTATGTAAAATAGTTACAACGGGGCTCTATATATCGACCAAGATATTACACATATGTACCCTCTAGACTATGATAAATACAATTGAGTACACACTTAGTCTAGTATACTGCAAGCAAAACGTGGATGCAAATGTAAAAAATACAATGATGTACACTGTTACCGTATCTATTTTGCGTCGTTAAAAAAAGTTCTTATTGAAGCCCAGGAAACACTCAATCGAACCAGGAGACTTGAAAAACAGAAAAGAAAAGATGAAACAGAAAATCACAGATTTGATCCTAACCAAAGATCGCCAGTTTTCATTATGTAATCTCCATAATTGACTTCTTACAGTTACATACCATCCACCTCAATTAAATAGACTCTATGACCTAATCCTAACTTAACCTCCAAGCTAAATAAACTCCTAAAATAAACTTACCAAATAATAGACCATGCCCTAAACTAAATACATACCAAATAAACAACCATACCAAATAAAATACTAAATTGACTCAATTAAAACTTTGACCCATTCGGACTGACCCATGACTTATTCGGCTGACAGGCTAACCCATGACCCATTTCAGCCGCCAGTTTTCTTTCACATGTGAACAAAAAAGGATTAGGTCCAACACTTACAAAACAGATCTAATCACTAAAGAGGCCCCAAACTATAATTCATCTGTGGCAACTGGAGCATGATTAAATTTTTGCTCCTAATTGAGGAGGGTTAGATATAGTTGATTAGGAATGTGAAGGTTTTATCTTGTGTCCTTTTTATAAATCAAGGTTTTCGATTCCAGTGAAGTGCACAATTACAACCCTAATTGTTACAATCTATCCCTCTATAGCAAGGCTTAGATACAAGGGCTGGCTGGCTCATGGTAATTTATGTAAGCATAAAGTTGAATATTGATTGAGTTGCAAGATATAATTCATATTAACTGACTCACTTGTAGGCTGGAATCCAAACGTCTGGATTGTTGGATGTGGTAAATAGAACAAACATGTGATACAACGTAGCAGGGTAAGAAAGAAAGAGTGCAGTTCCCTGTTGGGTATCTTCAAAGATGACATAAGCTAACCAACTGGAGAACAGAAGAAACAGAAGCCACAAAGCCTGGATTCGACAAAATAGCAATTCAACTAAATGCCAACATCTCAAGGCAAGTAGAGAATCAGAACAATAAGTGTAATGGGATATTAACATACCAACACATTGAGATATGTGCCAACCATTCCACCCAATACAACAAGGCTGTCTCGTAACTCCCTAAGTCAAGAATACAAAATATAAAGTTAGATTTACCAATTAACTGTATTTATCATTTTAGTCAATGCCTTATAAATTAGTATGAGATGCATGGCTGATGTAAAGGACAAAACATAGAAAATGTATCAGTATTGTATAATACTGTAGAGATCAAGTCATACCTGATATTCAAGATAAAGAAAACTACCCTGATATAAGGTGCAATCCTAAGTGGAAGAGAATAGATGGCCACTGGAGAGAGATAGAGAATATCTACTACTAAATCAGCAGTAAGAATTAATAGTGATATGACCTGAATATATATATAACACGAGACGTCAATGTTAATTTGGTTTACAACAGACTAAGACTTACAAAGTATTGCCAGTAACATCCTTTTTTAACTATTTTTAATTTTCTTTTCTAAATGGAAAAATCACAGACGACACCTGTGTATATAATAAATACATACATATATATATATGTATGTAGGGGTAAGTTATACTAAAAAGGAGATTTTTCCTAAAGAGTCTAAAAAGTACATGTTTAGGCATGGTGCTCATTTATTTTAGCCATGGTGTCATGTTTTATTTTTGTGAACATATTTAAAAAGTAAAAAACACCATGCCTAAAATAAATGAACACCATGTATAAACATGCACTTTTTAGACTTTTTAGTTTAACCCAACTCTATATATATGTATGTATGTATGTGTGTGTATGTGTGTGTGTGTATGTGTGTGTGTATTTGTTAACAAAGATTGATCCCTAATTTTAGTTTACCCCAATAATATATCCCTTCCTCTCCCATTAGGTATTGCAGAATGTGATTGTGAATTATAAAGTAAACAAAAAAACTGCCATTCAGAAAGACAATCTATCCTTGGATTAAGCTAAAACACATTCAACTGGAAATGGTTGGATAACGAATTATACATAGCAATTTAATGAGCAGTATTTTTTCCAATTGTGTACCTTTAGCTTATTGACATGGTTTTTCCAGTAGAGATATCCCCCTTCATACAAAATAGGAAATAAAGTATGCACCACAAGAATTATGAGGGTTACACCCTGCATAAGAAAGTAGTTTCATAATCAGAGTACCAGCATATACAGTTTTATCATTTGTAAGTGCACAGAACCCAGAAAAACCGGTCTGAACCCGCCAAAAGTAGTTTCAAAGGTTATGAACAGCCAAAAACCAGTCCGAACCACTCTAAAATAGTCTAAACCAGCCGAAAACAAGTCTAAAATAGCTAAAAATGGAATGGACGTGCGCCTTGTGCCTAGGTGACAAGCTCACCCTTTGTGCCTTGAGCCTTTAACTACCTAGATCATAGATGCATTATGCAACAAACAGTGCGTCTAGACTCATTTAAGCGGTTCAGTTCAGATGTGTGTCTAGGTCTGTAATGGGGATTACGCCTTACATGGTGTGTCTACCCCATTTACATAATGCGGATGTGTGTGCCAAAACCCAACATACATAAATTGACACAAACACCCTTTTCCCCATAAAACCCACACATGTACACGGGTCACCTCTGCATACCTTCCTACACTTTTTAAAAAAAAAATGACTTTGCATTGAAACCGCCTCTATATAGATAGCACTTTCCATAGGCCATGACTGAAATGCAAAAAACTCATGTTTAATTGTTCTGATCAACAATGCATGCATCTATACTCTCTAATAAATAAAGGTTTTGGTGGGACACTGGTCACTCTCCTATGCATCCTCAACCTTTTTTTCCAGCCTCTCTCTCCTATTAATTATACAAATTTCTTTAATTGTTTTATAATTTTTTGTTTCCCGCCTCTCTCCTATTAAATAATAATTATTTCTATAGTTATTTTTATAAAACGTTTTTTATTTAATTGAACATTTCTTTCATTCTTTTTATAAAACATTTTTAAAAAATAACTATATAACGTTTCTAGAATTTGATTTAAAAAACTATATAATATGTCATAAATATGTAATATGTAAATCTTTATTACTAAATATATATAACATTGCATTTATTCAACCTGTGTGATACACCAGGTTTCTAACCTAGGTGTAATATAGACTCAGTTAAGGTATACATAATTTATGTCATAGAAAAGGGTCATGAAATAAATGATAAGTAAGTAAAGAATACAAAGGATACAAACCTCAAAGGCCAGAGATTCTGCACTAGTCAAGTATGGAAGCTCCCCAAGATAATAGTAGTCCCTGTTACTGCAAGAAACCTCAGAAACACTGCTGCACCATAATGGTTTCTGTTGCAGAATTTGAAGTAATTACGAATAATCATATGATAGAATAAACGAAAACAGAAACTTAAGATAAACACAATAAAACAGCGCATCATGAAAGCAGCCAACAGGCTAGTGACACTAACCTCAAAGAAATTCAAAGCTATCAGCGCAAAATAATTAAGGGTCCATATTATGTCAAAACGAATGAATATGAAGTAGAACTTTGCAGCTGATTCAATGTTTGGTAAGTCAAGGATTTCCTCTGGGAGACCGCTTCCATCTTCAGCCTAGATATAGGAAATTGCATTTATTATCTTACCAAATTGTAGATTTAATCAACCTGTGGCCAGTTCTGGTAAAACGATGCCTCTACCATATTTGTACAATTTTTGGGCGTGAATGTCAAAAGTATATGTGTTAGCTTCTTTTGTACTATATTGTTGATTGCTTTTTCATTAGATCTGCATCTTCTATTGCAAATTTTGGTAGAATTAAGTTGGTCATCCTTTAGCTACAAATCTGAGCTTTCATGGAATGTAAGTTACATTATTATACTACCAACACTTGTTTTACTTAAGATTAACCAATAAGTAACTATGAACCACATAACTGGAATCTAAGTTACACTTTTGAAGAGGAAAACATATATAAATTGAACATTCTGCTCAAATTCATCCTAAAAATCCATATTCATACAAAAGTCAAAATCACTTGATTCGAAGTGTTCTGATAAGGAGATCCGTAAGTGTTCTGACATATCAAATTGAATTCCTAAAATGAAGAGCAATTAAGCAAAAACTTACAAGATCAACCAGAGCAGCAGCTTTCTGATAAGGCGATCCGTAAGCGATGGCATCCGACCGCCGATTAAAAGGCTTCCGGCCTCCTCTACTAGTTTCTCCCCCTAGCAAAGGCGCAAACGCAGAAGCCATCACCTGTTCACTAAGATCTTTAGCCTCTGCTACGTGACTATACATATGTGGAGATAGAAGGTGACAACGACAGGTATTATGAATTAGTTGGAAAATATTAAATGCTGTAAACTTGTCTTTTACATCTTTATCATTTTCCACATTATTTTAGGTTTTCTGGGTTCAAAGTTTAAATGACAACGTGACTCAAAATAAAATTCAGAGTAAATTATAGAAATCGTACTTTATTTTTAAACTTTTTTTTAAATATGGCCATTTAACTCAAAAATTGTTAGAGATTATCCTTTATGTTTACAAATCTTGTACGTTATGTCCTTTGGCCCTAACCTAGTTAAATTTCTCAGTTAAGTCTAGTCATGTCATTTAACTCAAAAATTGTTAGAGATCATCTTTATGTTTACAAATCTTGTACGTTAAGTCCGTTGGCCCTAACCCAGTTAAATTTCTCAGTTAAGTCTAGTCATGTGCAAGACACATGAATATACTTTTGTAATTTTACTCATATAATTAAAAATATGTTAATTAAAATATCTATAACTAATCTCTGTCTCTTTCTCCCTCTCCATTCTGTCCAAAACCGCCACTTTTGTAATTTTACTCATATAATTAAAAATATGTTAATTAAAATATCTATAACTAATCTCTGTCTCTCTCTCCCTCTCCCTCTCCATTCTGCCCAAAACCGCCACTAATCACTTCTGTCCGCACAACGCACCATTACCCCGGTCATCGGAACCGTTTCTGCTGCAATTATAATATGTCCAAAACCCTCACTCAACATCTGGGAATGAAACCCGGCCACTTCAGTCACCCCGTTTAACCGGAAAATAAGGGGAATCGAGAAAGAGGGCTTAATCTTCAAAACTAACCTTTGGGAACTGTAGGTCGGGTCTAGAGAAGGATAGGCAAATGTGAACCCGGATGTTCTGACCTTCGCAGGAAAACCGGTTTGCCAGACTTCCGCTGGAAAAACGTATGTTGTCGGAAAGATGATATGGTCGTCGGAAAAACGGGATCAGACCTGCTCACAGTCGTCATCTTCATCTCACAAACATTCCTGTTCGCCTGAACTTGAGCCCTTCGACCTGCCACGGCAGAACCCTAGCCGCCACCACTCATTAATCTTGCCGGAAAGATGAGTTCACCTCCGGAGTGGCCCTGCCGTCGCTGCTGCTTCCCTGAACTTTATGTGCCGTTGTGGGGAGAGAGAGAGAGATATTATAGAGATTTTAATTAACATATTTTTTAATTAAATGTGTAAAATTACAAAAGTACCCTCATGTGCATTGCACATGACTAGACTTAACTAAGAAATTTAACTGGGTTAGGGCCAAAGGACATAACATGCAAGATTTGTAAACATAAAGAACGATCTCTGACAATTTTTGGGCTAAAGGACAGTATATGAAAATGGGTATAAACATAAAGGACGATTTCTATAATTTACTCTAAAATTTACATGAAACCTTAAATAGAAATAAGTACGTCGTAACGGTATATGCAGAATTAAAAAAAAACATTATGTTATGAAATTAAATTAAAAATGTATTATATTTGATCGGGGTCGGTTTCGAACAAAATTTATATCGAAATATACATAAAAATAAGTACGTCACAACATGTATTCGAAATTTTATAAAATATCACTTTTTAAAGGTTATAAGAAAAAACGAAATATGTTAAAAATTAGTTATAATATTATAATAATAGTATTTTGAGAAGTTGTACCTTATGCTTTGAACTTGTACTAATTTAATATTCATAAGCATTTGGTATATGTGTATATATATAACTATGATAGTACCCCGTGTATTACATGGGTTAAATGAATAAAATATTAAATAATTAGTAATAAAGATTTAGGAATAATAAACGATATTTTGAGATAACATATGATTGAAATTACGTATAAATAAGTATTTTAAATAATAATATCATTTTTTTAAACTTTCGTTTAAAAAAATCGGTTTTGTAAACAACTGTTTTTGAGAAAATTTCTTTTTTATAAAAATCTCGTTGTTTGAAAACTCTGATTTTTAATTATTTTCTTTTTTATAAAAAAAATTATTTTTTTAAAAAAAATTGTTTTTTATGAAATATTTATTTTTTAGAGACCGATTTTAAAATAGTTCGTACTTTTTTAAAAGTTCGGTGTTTTAGAAAAACTTTGTATATTATTAAATTTTTGTTTTTTTAAAGTGCCTTTTTTATAAAAAGATCTGCTTTTTAATTTATTAAAAATCTGTTTTTTAATATGAAGAAAGTATATATATAATATCAATACTATTTAATCTTATCATTTAATAGAAGAGAGAGTTAGGAAAATTAGTATGAAGAGGCTTAGAATTACGTCACGTGGCATCCTAGATCTTTATTTATTATATATAGAAGATAAAAGATATGATAGTACCCCGTGTATTACACGTTTAAATAAAGAAAATATTAAATATATAGTAATAAAGATTTAGGATTAATAAACGATATTTTGAGATAAGATATGATTGAAATTACGTATAAATAATTACTTTAAATAATAAAATAATAATATCATTTTTTTTAACTTTTTTTAAATCGGTTTTGTAAACAGCTATTTTTGAGAAAATGTCTTTTTTATAAAAATCTCGTTGTTTGAAAACTCTGATTTTTAATTATTTTCTTTTTTTAAATTGTTTTTTATGAAATATTTATTTTTTAGAGACCGATTTTAAAATATTTCGTATTTTTAAAAAAGTTCGGTGTTTTAGAAAAAATTCGTATATTATTAAATTTTTGTTTTTTTTAAGTGTGTTTTTTTATAAAAAGATCTTCTTTTTAAATTATTAAAAATCTATTTTTTAATCTAAAAAAAGTATAAATAATATCAGTAGTATTTAATGTTATTATTTAATAGAAGAGGGAGACGGGAAAATTAGTATGAGGAGGCCTAGAATTACGTCACGTGGCATCCTAGATCTTTATTTATCATATATAGAAGATTCAGTTTACAAATTTTAATCGAATGGTCTTATATTTCAGTGAACAATCTAATATGACAAGTACGTAATTATATATGTAGTAAAAGGCGTTGGAGCATTTTTTATTATCTTGTTTTATATGTGAGTGTGTGTGTGTATATATATATATAGGGTTAGGTTCAAATGAAAACTCTAAATATTTTGAGAACTCGTCAAAAAAACCAATTAAAACATTTATCTCTCCATTTATACATCTCTTCTCTTTAAATTATTCTTAAAAAAAATTATACACATGTGTAAATGGTAAACACTTACACATGTGTAAGTGATAAAATTACACACGTGTATATTTTTTTTTAATATATGAATACATGTAAATTTACATATATAAATTCATTTTTTTATGTTGTACTCTAGTAATAAATGTAGTAAAAAAAAATGATTTTGATTGGATTTTTGACAAGTTCTCGCGAGTTCTCAAATGATCCATTCTCTCTCTCTCCCTCCTCCTCCTCTCTCTCTCTCTCTCTATATATATATATATATAGGGTTAGGTTCAAATGAGAACTCGTGAGAACTCGTCAAAAAACCAATTAAAACCATTTTTTTTGTTTTCACTATCTTTATTATTAAAATATAACATAAAAAATGATTTATCTCTTCAATTAATTTATCCGTTCTCTCTAAATTATCCTTAAAAAAATTTATATACATGTGTAAATGGTACACACTTACACATGTATAAGTGGTAAACTTACACAAGTGTATATTTTTTTTAATATATGAAGTCATGTAAATTTACATATATAAATTCATTTTTATGTTGTATTCTTACAATAAAAATAGTAAAAACAAAAAAAAATTGTTTTGATTGGATTTTTGACGTGTTCTCGCGAGTTCTCAAAACATTTAGGAGTTCTCAAATGATCCATTCCATATATCTATTCTAATAAAAGACTAAATATTGTGCCACTTATCAACACAAAATTCATCATCACACCCATTCCGCCGCCCCCCTCCCCTCCCCCCAAACCACATTTACATCCATTATTCAATATTTCTACATTTAGGTTAATTTTTTTAGAAAATTATATAAATAAACATTTTACCAAATCAATTCATCATTATTACCATTGACTCAAATTTTTTTAAAACTATCATCAAAAGTGAATATTTAAAAAAAATTAATAATAAAAAAATAGGAGATTTAAAAAAAACGAGTTTTTAAAGTTTCATTATTAAAAAATCGAGTTTTTAAAATTTTATTATTAAAAAAGAAAGATTTTTTAATTTTACATAAAAATTTGAAAATACTACTTTTGTATTTTAAAAATAAATATGTGTTAGAATAAAGTTTACTAATATTTAATTTGTAGTTTTTTAATTAAGTTTGATATTTATAAATAAATTTTTTATTTTGATTTGTAAATTTTAATAGTTATTTTTTAATTAAATTTATAAATATTTATTTTTAAAAGTGTATTATATTTTAAACTTTAATTTTTATTTAAATGACGAGACATTTTTTTTCAAAAAATGTTTGGTTTCAATTCTAATTTATTAGTTTTAACCTTTTTTCATATTTAATTTTGGATTTTTAAATTTAAATTGTAGCGTTATATTAAGGAGTTAGATTTTTAAATTTTGAATTTTTAAAAATTGAATTTAAAACACGATATATTGTTGAAATTTAAAGTTTATTTGTATTTTTTATTTTATTTTAATTGAGAGATTAAATATTAAAATTTAGCGAGATTTTCTGTGTAATAGGCGAGATTTAAAAATTTAATTTAACTTTGATACGTAAATTTAATTGCAAGTTAAATATTTGTAAATATGTTACAACATCAAGGTTAAAGTTTCTACAAAAAAAGTTAATAGAGTTTCAAAAACTAATAAAATTGAGAAACAACGTATGCAACGAAATCGTTGACCAATTTGATTATCATTGATTTCTTTGACTCCCTACTGGCTTCAATCAGGTTCGCACCGTTTGTGACCTTTTTTTATAACAGTATTGGCTATTTTGTGTTTTCAGTTATTGAGGAAAAGAAACTTTATTATTTGTTGCATTTAGTGGGTTTAAACATGGAAAAGTTAACATTTTCACGTCAAATA
Source organism: Smallanthus sonchifolius (assembly GCA_023525975.1). Taxonomy (NCBI): domain Eukaryota; kingdom Viridiplantae; phylum Streptophyta; class Magnoliopsida; order Asterales; family Asteraceae; genus Smallanthus; species Smallanthus sonchifolius. The sequence continues at coordinate 51,120,896 of CM042033.1, read as the reverse complement.
TTGTATACAATTAAGTATTTTTAAATTTGTAAATCATCATTGTAAGGTTTTATTTGACATGTAATTTAATGTATTGTAAAAAGTACATCACTTATGAATTGTATTTTTTGATATTTTGATTATTCTCATCCATATAATCTTAAGATTTAATAAAATGTAAAAATTACCAATACAATATCATATTTGTATAAAAATAGGTGTTAAAATATTTATCATTATAATCTTAATGTTTCACCCCGTGTAACACATGAGGTTAAAGCTAGTATATATATATATATATATATATATATATATATATATATATATATATGGGAGGGTTATACTAAAAAAGTAGTTTTTTCCTAAGAAGCCTAATATATATATAGGGGTGGGTTCCAGAGAAAACCAATAGTTAGGCGAAAACCGAGAAAACCACTAAAAAAATCAATTTTAACCAATAATATAATAATATTTATTTTTTATTTTATTTTATTTTTATTTTTTATAAGAGTATCAATGTAATATTACAATTTTTTACCAAAAAATCATTTAAATATTGGCTTACGTATACGTAACCCACAGTGTTACGTATACGTAAACAGAAAACAAAAAAATTACGGTTACGTATACGTAACCCATAGTATTACACATTGTTTTAGTGGTTTTCTCGGTTTTCGCCTAACTTTGTGGTTTCCTCTTGATCCCTTTCCTATATATATATATATATATATATATATATATATATATATATATAGGGTATGGTTATCGTACAAAGGGCCCAAATCGTACGAAGTGTATGAAGGGCCCCAAACCGTTCGATTAATATGATCTAGGGTTGGGATAACGCGGTGGCATAAACGTAATTACTTTGAAAAAAATAACGCGTCGACGAAGTTAAAAAGGGCATAAATGTCAATTTGTACGCAAAAATGTAACATCCTGAAAATTCAAAAAGTTAAGGGTTCGGGTTAGGGAGTAACCCGAATCTCTATTAAATAAAGTGAGGAACAAAATTTGTCATGTTTTAACGGAAACTAAGTGACCAATTAGCCGTTTAACGATTTGTTCGAGATCGAAAGGCGTGAAATAGAAACCGAGGGACTCGAATGTAAATTGCAATGGTTTAAATACCACTTAAAGGGTAAAACCCTATGACCATATCGGCCCTAGGTGTGTGCAACAACAGGAGCAAGCCGAGAGAAGGGAACACGGCGGAGAGGAGGACGGAGGTGGTCTAGGGTGATGTTCGCACGGTGGATACCAAGAGCACAGGCAGGTAACATCGGTTTTTATTCGTTTATGGTTATTTTGTTTCGGGTTACGGCGAGGGTTTGGGCTTCCCCGTTCACGGCTGTAACATCCATGATTTTTCCTGTGCTTTGTTTGTGCAATAATAACAATATTTAATTGTTCATTCTAGTACAATGCATTGTAATTCTTTAACCATGATTATAAGTGGTTCAATTTCATTTTTCATTCATCCAATTACATGTTTTAGAGTTACAATAAACACACACATACATATATATATATTTTATTAGACCAATAAATTCAATATGTAACTTATGGACTTAAATTCTGTAACCTCACTCCTTTATATATATATATATAAATATATAATCATAGATATAAATGTATTTATATTATTAATCAAACCTTAGTAACACAATTAGTTGATTTTTAAACAAAGATATAAACATTTGACATTTTATATTTATGTATTTTATAAATTTTATAAAAATAAGAATATAGTTTTATCAATTAAAGTGGTTTGAACCCTTACTTATTGCATTGAACCCCCCCCCCCCCCAAATCAAGTTTGAAACCCCCCATATCAAACTGGACTTTCTCCATGAAATTTAACCCTCCCCCGTTACTTTGACTTTCGAAAGTCAACAGGAACCAATTTCTGTTTCAAATCGGTCGTTTTCTCGAATGATAGTGCCTGCTAATCATGCTAGAATGTTACTCGAATGCATTTAACAAACCAATTTAACAGAAATCAATGTTAGAGTTCAGATTCAAACATTCCCGTCAGAGTTGACTTCTGAAAGTCAACAAGCACCTAAACCAGTTTCAAAATTCATCGATTTCATGTGCATTTACTCGTCCAGATCATGCGTAAACAGTTAGAGGACTGTTTCGAATAGCTATGATTGAGCAATTACACCTTTCAATGATTTTAATCAAAATCTGATTCCCATAACTGTCCCTTAATCGGACCAATTCAAATCGAGCGTTTTGATGAAAGTGGGGCTATAAATCTGACCCATCGCCTTCGCGACATCCCTTTGACACTTCCTGAGCTCTCAAACACATTCCACATCACCTCAATTGATCGATCAAACTCCAAAGAAGGCTTACGGTTTTAGACGATCTCACCCATTACTTAACCAAAACAGGCAATTCTCATACGAGTAGGACCGTTTTGATTCCAAGATTGAAAGCCCCATGGTTTGTGCTTCAATCGGTTACTTGATCGGGGTTAATTGAGGGCTAGGGTTACGGTATTACGGATTAAGGAAGAAGGGTCTTCAGACCCTGTTGCTAAAACCCAAAGAAACCCACCACTGAGCAAGGCATTAAGCCTAGTCCAGTAGTTAGTACGCGTGTGTGTCTCAGGGGAGACCCGGGTTCGAGTCCGGATGACCCTTGTTTCCTTTTTAAAACCTTTTTGAGCCTCATCCAACTTATGAAAACTATGTTTATAAATACCATAAAACTTAGAATTATTTTGGTAAATCCCATTTGTTAAATTTCCAATAAAAACCATTTTATTTAATAAGGTTAGAACCTAGTAAACTTTAGCTAAATTGATATTCTTACCTTAGACAACTAATTATTTAAAAACCCTAAGCTTATAATATATTTTTGACACTCAATTAATTTATAAACCATTACCTTGTAAAGAAATTTTACAATTCTTTTATACAATTCTTTTTATAAAGCTTTTAAAAACATATTTCATGCTTTTAATAAATAATTAGTTATGATTTAACTATTTATTTAATTAAAAGCATTATACTTCAAAATTTGGTTTAATTACTAAATAAATTAGGTCATTAATTTCTTTTGAAACACTTTTTACTCATAATAACTAAATTAAATAAATAAAAAGTATTTATTTATTTATTTATCAAATTATCAATTTATTCAAACTTAATATTTTTTATTTATTTATTCATTTATTTAATACCAAGAACAAACTAATTATTCATTTATTTACCTATTACAAACAAAAGTACATAACTCGGTTATTCATATTTACACATACTCAATTTCTTACAAAAACAAATGAAACCATATGTTCATACTTCCTTTACAAGGGATTTCATAAACAACATTGGAAACTCAAACAAGCACACTCTTACTTAACCAAGTCCACACCCTATTTCTTTGTGCATTAGGACTCCCCTTTTAGTCACTTGAACATCCCATTGATACAATTATACTATTCAATCATAGGTTAGCTAGTCACTTGTGCATCATCTTGCTCGGGTGACCTCCAAACTACTTATTACATGTGAGTTTACATAGCCCCTTTTACATTTTTACATTTTTGGGGTGGAACATGATTTCATTGAAACTATTTGCAATTCATACAATTCTACATTATGAACATGTGTGCAAATTTGTACCTTATGCTTGAACACTATTAGTTTAAACTACAATTACATACATACATACATACATACATACATACATACAAGTGCAATCATTAACTCTTTATAAGCCGACGGTAGCAATGATAGATCTATTGCATCTGACAAATCCACCCATGTATGGTGATTGTTGCCGACATTACATTAGGATAACATTGAGTGTTATGCCCTTTAGTCACAAGTTTTGATTGTACACCCGGTTTTGCTATAGTGGTTCTCCATAATTGCCTTATTATGCCATGTTTCATATGAATTATATTTAAACACTTGGAAACTATTTGTGGTGTCAAAACCTATGTATGCTCACCAACTATTTTTAGTTGACCTTGTTTTCATCATATTTCAGGTGCAAATATTTGAGTTCTTGTTCAAGTTGCTACACATAGGAAATGAGGACCTAGTTGAAATAAACAATTGAACTTGTTGATGTATTTTGCTTTCTTTGTATGTTTGATGGTGCTTGTTTGAACAATGTTATGGAATTTGGGTTAATTTAATATATGAAACTTTAGTTTGATCATGTGCTTATGAATAGTCTCCCTGTCCCGCTCCGACGTATTCCGCCGTCGGTTGGGGTGTGACAGATTGTTATCAGAGCCATGGTTATAGGGAATTAGGTTATTAGAAACTCATGACCTAGACTATAACCTTAGGACACCTATCTTATGACATGCTACATGCTACTTGCTTATTACTTTATGTGTTAAACTACTCGAAGCCCTACTTGTTAGACTACATGACTTACTAGGCTCTACCCTAAATGACAAACTAAATAATACTACTAATACCCCTATCCTAAGCCTCTCATTCTTCTGACCTCCATCTATGTCATCATCATCTTCACATGTGGAACGCCATACTCATAGACACAAGTCTATTAAAATTCTTAAACCCCGTCAAGGTTTTAAACTTTGTTAATTATTAGAGAACACATGTAATCTGGAAGGGTGACACCTGCATTCTGGGTTTTCTGTCCAGGAAAGCATTTCATATAAATCCAATCAACTGAAGGATCTGTATGCTTTCCTGGGAATTCCTGGGATGAGTGTTTACTTATAGGCTAAAGCATGTCTTCTAGAAAGTTATATGAGTTTAAGTAACCTTGATATGTCATAGCATTCAAATGGTTATGTTACCAAATGAGTGCAATCCAAATGTGATTATCTTTGCATGTTACACAATGTGACATATGCTTGTTTTATTCTTATCTATATCCAAGAAATGCTCATGAATTCTCATCCTTTCCCTTGTGTTGTTTCTTCTATAGCATGCCTCCCCGTCATGCCAACGAGACTAACAACAACAACAATGATCTTGCTGCCCTCCTTACTCAGCTTGTGAACCAACTCACTCAAGCCAACAACAATAATAATGGTGGTGCTAATGGTGGAAGTGTTAACAACAATGGAGGTGGTGGTGGTGCCAACCCGCCCCAATGCACCTTCAAACACTTCAACTCTTGCAATCCCATTAAATTCTATGGTACCGAGGGAGCTACCGGCCTCCTCCAATGGTTTAAGAGCATTGAGAACACTTTTCTCAACAGTGATTTCCCCGACAACCTCCGAGTTCGCTATGCTACGAACGTCTTTCAAAAACGGGCGCTCACTTGGTGGAACGGTGAAAAACGGGCTCGAGGCATCTATGTGGCAATGGCCTTGCCATGGGATGAAGTGAAAAGGCTAATGACCGATGAATTTTGCCCTCAGGATGAAATGAAGAAACTGGAGGCTGAATTTTGGGACCTTGCCCAAGATAGTGGTGAAAACTTAGGATACACAACTCGTTTCCATGAGTTGAGTCTTCTCGTGCCCCACATGGTTACACCATTATCCTGTTGTATTGAGAAGTATATAAGTGGCCTACCTATGAAGATTCAAGACACCCTGTTGGGAAGAAATCCTGCAACTCTTGAAGATGTGATACGCTTAGCCGCCACGTTAACCGACAATCACGTGAAGGCGGGCACGTTAATAAGGAAAGGTGCAAAGAAAGCCAATGACAAAGAAACTCCATCCGAACCAACCAAAGAAGACAAGCCCGAACCTTCTCACAACAACAAGAAGCGTAAGGCTAGTAACTTTGCTGTCATTACCCCTGCTGCACCAATCAACCAAGTCTCTCCCATCGTCCAAAACCTGAATAAAAATCCATATGTGGGCAACAATCCTCAATGCAACACATGCAATTACCATCATTTCCCAAATATACCATGCCGTTTATGCGCGAGTTGTGGAAGATATGGTCATTTGGCAAATACCTGTCGATCTAGGCCCCTCGTTAACCAAGTCAACCAAGGAAACCGAGCCAATCAGCAAGCAGTTAACCAAGCTCCACTGGCTATCACTAATGGGCGTGCTTGCTATGAGTGTGGTGATCCAAACCACTTTTGGAACTAATGCCCAAGATTGGCTAATGCAAACCAAGGTGGTGCTCGTGGGCGTGCTTTCAACATAAACACCAACGAAACTCAAGTCAATACCGAGACGGTGAATGAGATCGTTTGAAGCAAGTGCAAGATGGAGTCGAATGGAGATTTAATCTAGAATACATTATGAATTTTAATCATTTATGTTATCTTGTCGTTGTTTGAACTATTTACACCTACTAGGGTTTGTCACCATCAATAATAAGAGTTTGAGCTTGCTGGCCAACTTTAAGAAGATGAATCTTTTCGCATGGGCATTAACCATTCATATAAACATCGACGAATTTGAAAATTTAAAACTCGACTATCTACACTGAACATGAACACTGAGCAACACGCTTGTCCACGAAGCCCGACCACCTACGGAATCCGATAGTTTACATTACTCATGAGATTCGATTATTTACATTTGATTGTTCACATTATCCATAAGACTCGATTGTTTACATTATACATGAAACTCGATTGTTTTCAATTGATTGTTTACATTACATATGAGGCATGGTTATTTGTTTTATCAATGAAAGTTGATTGCTATAAAGACTACTCGGGGTTTGGCGTATTCTTTTTCAAACACGAGGAAGCTATAAACTTTGAACTTCTCGGGGTTTGACGTATTCTTGTTCAAACACGAGAGAGCTATAAACTTTATTGGTAATCTTGAGGACTATGCCATCTACCTAGGACAACCATATATGGGATTGTGCCACATTGTTATTAACTTGTTATTCTTTGATTGATTTATTATCTACATACGTGCTTGCTTGATAAGGAGTTTACTTTATGAACTTGATTGCCAGCAAAGTTATCTATGGCCATAGTTATTTATTAGCAACGCATACATGAAACAATTGTTATGATTTAAGTGATTTTGTGTCCCCTCTTGACCCGCACACAATAGGATGATCTATACGGACCATGCGATGATTTGAGTAATTACGGGTGCACACGTAATTATAAAAGTCAGCGCATGGAAAACATAGTGAATTCTGTCGTGTGTTATAACATAAAACCTATCGTAATATATAGTAACGAAACTAATGTGATATGATAAGTGCATGGTGGATACGTCGCTGGTACTTCCTATATATATAAGTGTTGCTATCATATTGTCAGAATTATTCGTGTCACGTGAAGTTTTATGTTATATTGACCTTGGCCAATGTTTGTGAAACCTCTTATCCAGCGAAATTTCTTGAACATATTAGACTACATCCTAAACAAGTTTTGATCATAAAATTCTCATCGTTCTCATTTCAAGTGATGCATTTCATCTTTGGAGTCCAAAATATTCTTCGACAGTTTTCTCCTTAATTCTCTTAAACTAAATCCACTATCATCATTCATGCCTGACTTTGAGAAACAGACCTGAATCTTGTTATCGATCATACTCCTCAACCCAATTTTCAAAGTTTATTGAGGATCCAAACGTGGCCTAGAGTTTACTTGGGAACGTGAGGATCAAATGAAACTCAAATATCCACACTTCTTTCCTGATTCAGTAGCCTCCACTAGTTGAATTTTGGAACGAAATTCCCTCAACATGGGGATACTGTAACATCCATGATTTTTCACGTGCTTTGTTTGTGCAATAATAACAATCTTTCATTATTCATTCTAGTACAATGCATTGTAATTCTTTAACCATGATTACAAGTGGTTCAATTTCTGATTGGGGAAGAAGGGTCTTCAGACCCTATTGCTAAAACACAAAGAAACCCACCACTGAACAAGGCATTAAGCCCAGTCCAGTAGTTAGTACGCGTGTGTGTCTCAGGGGAGACCCGGGTTCGAGTCCGGATGACCCTTGTTTCCTTTTTAAAACCTTTTTGAGCCTCATCCAACTTATGAAAACTATGTTTATAAATACCATAAAACTTAGAATTATTTTGGTAAATCCCATTTGTTAAATTTCCAATAAAAACCATTTTATTTAATAAGGTTAGAACCTAGTAAACTTTAGCTAAATTGATATTCTTACTTTAGACAACTAATTATTTAAAAACCCTAAGCTTATAATATATTTTTAGCACTCAATTAATTTATAAACCATTACCTTGTAAAGAAATTTTACAATTCTTTTATACAATTCTTTTTATAAAGCTTTTAAAAACATATTTCATGCTTTTAATAAATAATTAGTTATGATTTAACTATTTATTTAATTAAAAAAATTATACTTCAAAATTTGGTTTAATTACTAAATAAATTAGGTCATTAATTTCTTTTGAAACACTTTTTACTCATAATAACTAAATTAAATAAATAAAAAGTATTTATTTATTTATTTATCAAATTATCAATTATTTCAAACATAATATTTTTCATTGATTTTATTCATTTATTTAATACCAAGAACAAACTAATTATTCATTTATTTATCTATTATAAAAAAAAGTATATAACTTGGTTATTCATATTTACACATACTCAATTGCTTACAAAAATAAATGAAACCACATGTTCATACTTCCTTTAAAAGGGATTTCATAAACAACATTGAAAACTCAAACAAGCACACTCTTACTTAACCAAGTCCACATCCAATTCCTTTGTGCATTAGGATTCCCCTTTTAGTCACTTGAACATCCCATTGAGACAATTATACTATTCAATCATAGGTTAACCTTGTGGTTAGCTAGTCACTTGTGCAGCATCTTGTTTAGGTGACCTCCAAACTACTTATTACATGTGAGTTTACATAGCCCCTTTTACATTTTTATATTTTTGGGGTGGAACATGATTTCATTGAAACTATTTGCAATTCATACAATTCTACATTATGAACATGTGTGCAAATTTATGCCTTACGCTTGAACACTATGAGTTTAAACTACAATTACATACATACATACAAGTGCAATCATTAACTCTGTACAAGCCGACGATAATAATGATAGATCTATTGCATCTGACAAATCCACCCAGGTAGGGTGATTGTTGCCGACATTACATTATGATAACATTGAGTGTTATGCCCTTCAGTCACAAGGTTTGATTGTACACCCGGTTTTGCTATAATGGTTCTTCATAATTGCCTTATTATGCCATGTTTCATATGATTTGTACATAAACACTTGGAAACTATTTATGGTGTCAAAACCTATGTATGCTTACCAACTATTTTTAGTTGACCTTGTTTTTATCATGTTTCAGGTGCAAATCTTTGAGTTCATGTTCAAGTTGCTACAGATAGGAAATGAGGACCTAGTTGAAATAAACAATTGAACTTGTTGATGTATTTTGCTTTCTTTGTATGTTTGATGGTGCTTGTTTGAACAATGTTATGGAATTTGGGTTAATTTAATATATGAAACTTTAGTTTGATCATGTGCTTATGAATAGTCTCCATGTCCCGCCCCGACGTTTTCCGCTTCGGTTAGGGTGTGACAACGACCGACGGCCAAGTAGGGATGTCAATGGTGGTCGGCTGTGGTGGTGGTATTGGTGCGTCAGAAGGTTGCGCGGGACGGTGACGGGCAGTAAGGTGGAACCATGGTGGTGCTTGGTTAGTATGGTGATCAGCTGCGGGTTGAAAGAAAAAGAAGGGCGGCGCGCGAAAAGGTGGGGTGGTGCTCGACGGCTGTGGGGTCGTCTCACGAAGGTGAACGGCGGGAGATTACGAAGGACTCGTTTCCAGCGTGAAGAGTGGCTTGGGTAGAGTTCACCGGTGGGGGTAATGGAAGTGTACGTCGATTAGGGTTTTATCCCGGTGAAGAAGATGGAGGACATGCACGGCGGTGCATGGTGATGTTTGGCTAGAGGTGCACGAAGAAGGATATGAAGACGACGGTGGGGACGAGTGGCATGGTGGTACACGACGAGGAAACTGGAGTAGCACCCGATTAGGTTTTCTTCGTGCATGGCGTGTAGAGGACCCGGTCCGAGTACGTGTGTGCTCGCGGGAACAGGGGTGCATGATCACGTACGTGCATGCAAGAAAACCTAGGTACGGGTATAAGAGTTCTAAACGGGTCAAGGACGATCCGGTGCGGGTGAACATGTGAAACTAGGATTTCATGGAGGTGGTAATGAGCGGATGAGACTAAGCTTCGGGGTTTATTTTATATTCATGCATGTTCGACATATGCTTTAAAAGTAATCTGATCGTGTAATCATACGTTTGATAGGTTCGGAGTTTGAACAAGTAATAGGGGTGCGGAGCTAGGAATTTGGGCTCGGCATAACTAGTGAGTTTCTAATCCCCTCTTTTAAACGTTTTACTATTTTGGGGCTATTGTACATACTCATATGTTTTGTTAAATGAACGTATTACGAGTTATGATTTAAGCTTGAAGTGTTTTATGATATAGTTATGTAATAATGAAGCTAAGGGTCGTTATGGGATCCCTAGGATGGGTGAACAAGAGTTTTGATGATCTGTGTGTGTCGTCTGATGAGTTAGTCTGGGTGAGTCGGGAAATTAGTTAAATTTGTGATGTTTATATAAGGAGAGTTAGCATGGGAACCTGTAGGTGGTTCATTAACGAGTCATGTAGGTGCTTGTATGCTGTTATGCGTCATGTGCTTGATGCTGTGTATATTGTGTCGTTGTCCTCGTGACAATGCGGGTATGGCATTGTATGGGTTTATGTGGTGTCCTTAGTATGTGTGGGCTAGAAGTCAGTATGGTGTTTGTGTGTCGTATAATTGCTTATTCGAAAAGAGTTGGGTAATGTGTCTAGACGTTAAGAGGATACGTCTAAACTAAGTGTTGGATTACACACGTAAGTGATCCGTGAAAGAGTTGGGTAATGTGTCTAGACGTTAAGAGGATATGTCTAGACGATCGGTGGGGTGCTCATATGAGATGCCTATGCTTATATCTCGGGAATTCGGAGCACGAAGCCAATGGGCGGAGCTGTGAGAATAGATGATGAAAGCGTGTACATGGACGCTTGACCAGAAACATTTATGATGAGATCAAGGTGATGACGCTGAAGATTTCAGCACGGAGTTAACAAGGTGACGAAGGACCTTCATGGAACATGTTCCATATGAAGAATTCAATCGAGATGAGACACCAGAGTAATAGGGATGTTTCTCCATGGGCGAGACAACGGATGGCTGAGGCTTGTGAGTAGACGGACTTCATGTTCGTACATTATAAATGAGGCACGGTCGGTGATCGTATAGTAAAAGTAGAGCATCAACGAGGAAAGTAAAACTCAAGAGGGGCAAGTGCAGGATTGCACATAAGTGACTGGGAAGGAGGTGCCTACGCTGGTAAATGTAAGAGTAGCTTAAAGTGTGCTCCCGTGGAGCATTCAAGTGAAGCATGTGTTTGGCTGTCAAGACAGATAGGATGGAGGTAAGTGAGCTTTTGAGAAGCACCGAGAGCTGGTAAAGATGACCCTAGTGTTGGGTGTACGTGCAAGTTTAAGGGGCGTATTGAACATGTGATAATGAAGTAAAGAGATACTATGGTAGAGAAATTTTATGGGGGCCAGTGTAGTTGCACAAGCTTCGGGAGATCGTTAGAAAAGGAAAAAGGTAATGCCCTTATGGGTAGGGTAGTGGGATTCAGTTGGAGAAATCATAGCAAGATGGCAATTTGAGCATAAAGAGAGGAGCGTGATAGACAAATAATAGTACAGCAACTATTACTCTTGTCTTTGAAAAACAAGAACCTACTTGGGAGGATGATCGTCAGAGTGACGAGATTATCGGGCAATGCTAGAGACAACGGCAAATGTACTGACAAAGGTTTATGGAGATGCATTGAATGCAATGAGCGTGGTACTAAGGGGCATTTAACAATAAGCGGCCGATAGTGTTGCTCACATGGGTTATGTGTAAAATCAGTATCGTGGTATGGATTTATGACCAGAAAGATGAAAGGCGACGGAATGTGTAGATAGAACCTACACGTTCCAAGTCAAAAGCGAGCAGTGAAGAGGATTTCTTTGAATGTCGGGGGCGGTGATCGAATTGCTAAGCAAGGTACCAACTTAGATAATCGTGCAAGCAAATGCTTGACACCAGATGGAACTGGTGCACAAGTGAGGACAAAAGGATATGTCAGGTTGGTGTGTACCGACACAGGATTCGAGGACGAATCCTATTTTAAGGGAGGTAGACTTGTAACATCCTGAAAATCTGAAAAGTTAAGGGTCCGGGTTAGGGAGTAACCCGAATCTCTATTAAATAAAGTGAGGAACAAAATTTGTCATGTTTTAACGAAAACTAAGTGACCAATTAGCCGTTTAACGATTTGTTCGAGATCAAAAGGCGTGAAATAGAAACCGAGTGAGTCGGATGTAAATTGCAATGGTTTAAATACCACTTAAAGGGTAAAACTCTAGGACCATATCGGCCCAAGATTTGTGCCATTGCAGGAGCAAGTCACGAGAAGGGAACACGGCGGAGAGGAGGACGGAGGTGGTCCAGGGTGGTGTTCGCACGGCGAAAACCAAGAGCATGAGCAGTTAACATCAGTTTCTATTCGTTTATGGTTATTTTGTTTTGGGTTACGATGAGGGTTTGGGCTTCCCCGTTCACGGCTGATGGCCAAGTAGGGATGTCAATGGTGTTCGGCTGTGGTGGTGGTATTGGTGCGTCAGAAGGTTGCGCGGGACGGTGACGGGCAGCAAGGTGGAGCCCTGGTGGTGCTCGGTTAGTATGGTGATTGGCTGCAGATTGAAAGAAGAAGAAGGATAGCGCGCGAAAAGGTGGGGTGGTGCTCGACGGCTGCTGTGGAGGCCTCTCACGGCGGTGAACGGCGAGAGATTACGAAGGACTCGTTTCCAGCGTGAAGAGTGGCTCGGGTAGAGTTCACTGGTGGGGGTACTGGAAGTGTACGTCGATTAGGGTTTTATCCCGGTAAAGAAGATGGAGGACATACACGACGGTGCATGGTGATGTTCGGCTAGAGGTGCACGAGGAAGGAGACGAAGACGATGGTGGGGATGAGTGGCATGGTGGTACGAGACGAGGAAACCAGAGTAGCAACCGGTTAGGTTTTCTTCATGCATGTCGTGCATGCGTGTAGGGGACCCGGTCCGAGTACGTGTGTGCTCGTGGGAACAGGGGTGCATGATCACGTACGTGCATGCATGAAAACCTAGGTACGGGTATACGGGTTCTAAACAGGTCAAGGACGATCCGGTGCGGGTGAACATGTGAAACTAGGGTTTCATGGAGGTGGTAATGAGCAGATGAGACTAAGATTCGGGGTTTATTTTATATTCATGCGTGTTCGACATATGCTTTAAACGTATTCTGATCCTTTGATCATACGTTTGACAGGTTCGGAGTTTGAACAAGTAATAAGGGTGCGGAGCTAGGAATTTGGGCTCGACATAACTAGTGAGTTTCTAATCCCCTCTTTTAAATGTTTTACTGCTTTAGGGCTATTGTATATACTCGCATGTTTTGTTAAACGAACGTGTTACGAGTTATGATTTAAGCTTGAAGTGTTTTATGAGATCGTTATGTAATAATGAATCTAAGGGTCGTTATGGGATCCATAGGATGGGTGAATAAGAGTTTTGATGATCTGTGTGTGTCGTTTGATGAGTTAGTCTGGGTGAGTCGGGAAATTAGTTAAATCTGTGATGTTTATATAAGGAGAGTTAGCATGGGAACCTGTAGGTGGTTCATTAACGAGTCATGTAGGTGCTTGTATGCTGTTATGCGTCATGTGCTTGATGCTGTGTATATTGTGTCGTTGTCCTCGTGACACTGCGGGTATGGCATTGTATGGGTTTATGTGGTGTCCTTAGTATGTATGGGCTTGAAGTCAGTATGGTGTTTGTGTATCATATAATTACTTATTCGGAAAGAGTTGGGTAAGGTGTCTAGACGTTAAGAGGATACGTCTAAAGTAAGTGTTGGATTACACACGTAAGTGATCCGTGAAAGGGTGGTGAGTCCTAGAAGATGCCCAAGTACTGTCATGTATATATATATGTTGCTTTGTGTGCTTGCATTGTTGTCCGTGTGTACGGTCAACAGTGGTGTGGAGGACGGGATCCTTTGGGGTCATCAGTGTACACGTGATCTAGCAGTCATCATGTGGTGAGGTGTCGGTCAACGTATAATAGATGATATAGCTACTATGTGGGTGGCTGGGTTGTCATCGTAGATGACGAGTGTGCCACTAAGTTTAGTGGCGGGGCCCTGTAACAAGGGTAAAGCTGAGCTTTCTAATGACCAGAGGGTCTTGAGTGGAAATAAACAATAAATGTGACGAGTTGGCTTTTGTTTAAATTAAACTATTAGAACTCATTCAACGTAGCTGACTTTGTATGTATGTTAGATTGTTTTACAGGTTAGTCTGCTAGACGAGTTATCTTGGCTTGGAAGCGGGACTACTCGGGTTGGTGCGCATGCATTCATCAGGTAACGTTATGAAAAGTTAACGAGTTTAAAGATAACATTATTTTGAGAAAGACTTTCGCTGTTTACTTAAATAAAAGTTAAAGTACTTTTAAAGAATATAACCAGTTATGAGAACCAAATGTATGGTGCCTGGTTTGGGGACTTAAAAAAACGTGATTTTTTTAATAATCACGCAAAAAGCGTGATTATTTCCATAGCGTGATTTTTCTTTACGTATTTTTTGCTTTACGTGATTTTTAATTAATGTTTAATGTTTGGGATTTACAATAGCAATACACGTAAAAGATAATTGTCTTAATAATCAGCGTTTTTTTATATGCAAAAATTGGAACGTTTATTCAATTTTACGGAAAATTGGAGCGTTTATTCAATTTTATGTTTTTTTGAAATTCATGTTTTTTTGAAAATCACGTTTTATCGAAAATCACGTATCATTAATAACTTGTATAATGACAAAAATACCCCCCCCACTAAAAATTAAAAGGTACACGCGACGCGCTGACATTCTTTCGTATCCTTCGTACGCTTTGGGCCCTTTGTATTTAATACTTCCCATATATATATATATATAGGGAGAGGATCAAGAGAAAATACATTGTTGGGGAGAAAACTAAAAAACTTCTCATTAATGGCATTTTTGTAATTATGACACATTTTTGTAAGGCAAAAAAACCCCTAAAAAATAAGAAAAAATATAAAAAAAATAATAAAACACAAAAAAACAAACAACTAAAAAAACTAAAAAAATAAAAATATTTCTCTTGTTTCATAAAATAAAAAAAACTCGAAAAATAGTCGGTTTAGCTTTAGGGTTTAGTTTTTAGCTTTTAGGTTAGGTTTTTGGAGGTGGGGTGGGGTGGGGGTTACGTTTTTGGGGGTGGGTGGAGTTTAGGTTTTTTAGGGGTGGGGGCGTTTTAGGTTTTTGGAAAGGGAGGGGGTGGGGGTTTAGCTTTTTGGGGGGTGGGTGAGGGGTTTAGGAGGGTGGAAAGGGTGAGGGGGGTTTAGTTTTTTGAGAATAGGGGGGTTTAGGTTTTGGGGGTGTATGGGAGGGTTAGGTTTTTGAGAATATATAATGATAGCATAATTATAAAAGTGTCATTAATGAAGAGTTTTTTGGTTTTCTCATGAAAGTGAGTTTTCTCATGAACTCAACCCTATATATATATATATATATATATATATATATATATATATATATATATATATATATATTCAAACATGATATAAATAAAAGAGGGCTATTGGCTTGGTGGTTTAAGGCTCACCTATGTACATGTGAGGTCACGGGTTCTAATCTCCACACTCCCCTCCCTCGACGATTTTTTCTTTGTTTTCTAGTTAGCTCTCACTAGGGTTGTGTACAGTTCGGTTAAATGCGGTTATAGGAATTTTCATAACCATAACCGAAACTTCTGTTATGCCCATTTCCAAAACCGATACTTCGGTTATGGCCGGTTCGGTTGATCGTCGGTTATGGATCGGTTATCGATTACTTAACCACTAGTCTGCTTTAGATCACGAGTCTTTGCATCTTCAAGTTCTGAAGCTGTTTTCTTCCATGAAAGTCTCTGTTGTATCACTTGTCACAGCTTCACGAAACACCCTTTAAATCAAATCCTTGAACCTAGGACCATCTTAGTGGAAAATGAAGAACATGAATGTCAGAATGGAGCTATAAAAGTTAGAAAATTACAAACATAAGATGGTTCGGTTCAGTTTCGGTTAATTCGATTATGGAAGATGGCTTAAACGAAACCATACCCGAATGGTTCGGTTATCACATTGGCTTAACCATAATCGATCGGTTTCATCAGTTATCGGTTGATTCAGAAAAAAATTTCGTTTATCGGTTCGGGCTTCGGTTGTGGTTCGGTTTTTTTATTATTTTGATTTTTAAATTATTTTAATATTGTATATTAGTAGTATTTTGCGTTATCGGTTTTGAATCCCAACCCCCCCTGCCGGTTCAGCTATTGATGCCAACAGTTCTCCTTTTGACGTTAGTTTGCATTTTTGTTATTTTTAATTTTAATTTTAATTTTCTTAATAATTAATTTTGGACTATAACTTTTAAAATATGATTTTATTAAGTTTCAAATGTACTGTTGAGACGTGATTATTTTTATCTACGGTTCGTTATAAATTTCATTTGAAACCGAGTTTCCATTAAAATGTAAAAGACATCGAACCACGAACGTACAAGATGTCGAACCTGCTTCCGGATGTCGTTTTTATTAAGTGTTTTTCCTCTTCCAACATTTAAAATGTGATGTTTATTTTTATCGATGTGCTTATTTTTATTAGCCTTTTGACGTTACTTTTTTCCGAGGGGTTAATATCAGTGTATGGGTCGTCGAGAACGAGCATTATGAATTCTCACACCCCCGCATCAGCGTGCGTGTTACTCCCACTGTTTATAACATTTTGTGTTATGAGTATATATTTTGGTATTAAATATGTTAACTAACTTTTGTGGTTGTTGTTAATTACTATAATAACCAGGTGTAAATCATGTCGCGTTGTCGAATTGAATAGTTATATGAATTGAATAGTTGTACCTGAAATGAGTTATATATTTATTTGTGTCAAAAATATCAACATTAACCTAAATACATATAAATTCGTGTTTGTATCGTGTTTCGAGTCAACCCGTTTAAAGGACATTTGCGAAATGAGTAAACATGTTGCCTTAAAATTTAACTAACCAATGATTTCGGCTTGAATGAACATTTTTTTAATTGATGTCTTTTTAATTGTTTGTTTTCTTTATCTCGTCAATATTTAACAACGTAATAATCAGAGCCTTAGCGTTAAAGTTCCTAGACTCCCTTGGTTAAAACTTAGGTATTCTAATGATGTCTACTTTGCTAAAACCTTTGGTTCTAATACCAACCTATAACACTCCACCGTGACGGGATCTAGCATGAGTATTTGATATGAACTTATGCAAAGGAAATACAACATTTCATTACCTAAAAGTTTAAAAGTACAGTACATCTTCAAAGGATAAATTCAACATAGTCTAATACAAATACAAATTCCTAGAGGTACACACAGAACAAATGCAATGACTTATAACAACCTCTGATATCCAACAGCTAACGGCTCGTGTCATCCAATACGACCCGTATTGTGGCTTGTATTGTTTGAATTAACAATTTTTGTTTAATATTCCCCACTTGATTGGTGTTCTGAAGGACGAGGTGTTTCACACAAGGACTTCTATCAATCTCTTTAAGCCAATAGCTATCTTGTCTAAGAGTCTCCAACAAGCTCCTTCATTAATTCCCTGAAATTTCGTGCTAAAAAATAATGTCAGCATAAAGATAGTGAGTCCATGACTATTGGCACGTCAAAATAACAAGTTTAAGTGTAGTTCATAAATTGTACACAAATCAAATGTTATGCAATTAACACATCGATCGTCTATGTCTGATAATGTATACGCCCCACTTGTCGTCTAAAGCTCCCTAAAGGGACATAAGGTTGATCGCCACTGCAAATCCAACACGATACCGTCTATATGCATATGCACCCCGAGTCTCGACTTAATGATTTGCACACACTAACAATTTATTAAAATAATACACACTAAAACTTGTAACTCCACAAAGGATCTTAAAGCATGCAATTCATCCTAAAAACATAAAAAGGGGATTTAAATCATAAGACTCGCCTTCACAAATGCCAGGTAGATTAAGTGGCTAAAATCCAAAATACTCCCACCAATTCAATGAGGTATCCCTAGTACCAAGGTTTACATAACAATAACTGTTATTATACATGGATATCCTGCTTGTCTAAACCAATTTACTCAATGATTCTTAAAGTTGGCCAAAAACTAAAAAATACGACTTGTTCAGGAAACAGACACTACTGTGTCTAGTGGGACACACTCGTGTCTGGTCAAAATCCTCGTCCACACACAAGTGTGCATCACACGTACACTGGTAAACCAAGCCAGGCACAATCGTGTTGCGCGAGACACGCTTGTGTTGGTTAGGTTTATCGTCGGCTTCATGCACAAACGGTCGGAAGATCCCAGTAAACAAGTTGGTCGCTGAGCCAATCATAACTCATATGATCTTGTTCCTTCACTCATATTTATGTCTCTCGCTGACCAAAAATCGATTTAACTTAAACTTTACTCTATTATAAGTCCCCAGTTCACTTATCAAAAGATTAATAACCATTTTTAATGGCTTAGAAATCATTTTGGTCGTATTGTATGTTGCAAAATTTTACCCAAACCTTATTTTTATATAATATCCTTAAGTTTTATAAACTCCATCTTAAACAAGGCTTAAAACAAGGTCATAGATGTTTACACAATACACAAGTACTACTAATGATGAAGAATATCATCTTCACAAGCTTCTAAATCAAGAATAAACACCAAAACGCATCACAATTCTTGTTAAAAACTCTAAAATCACCATAAACTCAAAGCTTTGAGGCGTAGATCACTTACTAGTTGATTTAGAAGCAAACTCAGTGGAATAACACTTCAAAGATGTTGCAAGAGCCTCAAGAAGATGAATCAAACCAGATGCAAGGATAGATTTTGGAGATTTTAAGAGAATTTTTTAAAGAAAGGGTATGTTCTAGATAGAGGTTAGAGAAATGGATGTTTAGGAGATGTTAGAAGCTTCATAAAATGATCTGGAACTTCAAAGTGGTCTAACAAGAGGAGAACTAGTCGATCCCATCAACCAATGAGAGAAAGACAACTCATAAAAAGCACTACATAGTAATAGTCAACCGCTTTACACAGTCATGTTGATCAAATTTTGCTCGGACAAGGTTCTGATTCTCGGTAACACACAGGCCAGGTGACCGCACAAGATCGTGTCCCATTAGACATAGTCATGCCTTAGTGAATTGTTACACATAGAATTAATGATTACCGAAAACATGTAATTCCCACTGGTGGTAGTTACTAATGATGATAAGGATCCTATTGATATAGAGTTAGTGTTGATGGTGATAGAGAGTCATAAGTGATTGTGACAAGATTTACTATAAAAATCATGGTTTCTATTGATGAAACAACTAGTTATTAATAGTGTAAGTTACTATTGATGGTAACTTACCACTAATAAAGATGAAAATAGAAGTTGCTATCGCTGAGCACTTTACAGCTGATGAAAAGTTGTCGCTGAGCAACCCACAACTGATGAAATGTTTCTACGGAGCAACTTACAACCGATGAAGAGTAGACGCTGAGCAACTTACTGTTGGGATTCGTACATAGGTTTTAAAACAATTTTGAAACATGTAGCAAAAGTAAAGCACGAACTGATTTAGGCCTAAACCGTAGATCGTCGACCAGGAGTTCAGATGCAAACCAAATAATCAATAACACAACCACATGAGGTTTAGGATTATACCTTTCGCGAATAGAAGATGTCAACCAAATCAGAACACTACGTGACAACAACCCGATTGCTAGTTCCGGTTGCATGAATAAAACCCGCAACTCTAATCACCCGCACAAACCTGGATCTCTATCCGGTTTGATTCCAAGGCACCCGAACCCAAAATCTAATCTCTATTCGATTTATTTCGCTCACTGTATATCACCACCAATGCGGTAACAACCATGGATTTACGGTTGCGCGTAGCGGCTTACGGCGGCTCACGAAAACAAGGACGGCGATGGATGGATAATGGCGGGAGGTGGTGGAGGTCTGCGGCTAAGTGGTGGCGGTGCAAGTAAGGAGTGCAAGGATTAGGGTTTGAAATTAGATTGTGTGTACCTTTCTTATCCCTCCTTAATCCTTATAGTTATTTATAACTTAATCCCCAAGTTAGGGTTTTAAGTATGGATCAATTACTCTTTTGATCATTGTGATTATCTCATAATCATAAATAACTAACAACTTTGGTTTTTCTAATTATATAACTTTTATAAAATTATATAATTATAAATATATTTAATTAACTCACAATTAGTTATATATATATATATATATATATAGGGAATGGATCATTTGAGAACTTCTAAATATTTTAAAAACTCACGAGAACTCGTCAAAAACCAATCAAAACCATTTTTTTTTGTTTTTATTATTTTTATTGTTAGAATACAACATAAAAAAATAAATTTTTATTTGTAAATTTATATGTCTTCATATATTAAAAAAAATATACACTTGTGTAAGTTTACCACTTATACATGTGTAAGTGTTTACCATTTATACATGTATATAAATTTGTTTAAGGATAATTTAGAAAGATGAGATGAATTAATTGAAAAGATAAATCGTTTTTATGTTATATTTTAATAATAAAGATAGTGAAAAAAATGGTTTTAATTGGTTTTTTGACGAGTTCTCGCGAGTTCTCAAGTATTTATGAGTTATCATTTGAACATAACCCTATATATATATATATATATAACTAATTATTATTTTGTAATTCCAAACTACAAAGTAAGTTAATTAAATATTTGTAATTCCAAATCCCAAATACTAACACACCTTTACTTATTCCAAATAATTTAGATAATTATTTCATAAATAATCATCTTGCCACGTTATCAATTCGTGTAAGGTTCGTTTAACTCTTTAAACAACCTATGGATATATTGTTGTCGTGGTGTAACTCTTTTGGATCTTATCTTGGTGGCCGTGTTGTCAAAGGTCGTTACTCGGGCATATAAGTCCAACAGACTCCCATTTGCACGATTCTTGAACATTGTCAACACAGATAATGTGGATACCTAGCTACATCTCACTGTCCCCACTAAGATACGATGTTTTACAAAAATGTCTACTATTCTCAAGTAGTCTAAGTAGCCCTACTTAACTATTCGCAATAGCCATGATAATCTGTCAGTTATCCTTTCTGTAATGGACATCCATCAAGCATGAGACTGTTCGCTTATTCTCTTTCTCGATCGAGATTCAAAGTGGCCTATTAAACTCTTAGTTTGGGTATGGCCATGCACACACACCAGTTTGAATCAACGAGGGCGATAGAGATGTCTCCCACTTACTAGTGTAAGGGAACATAATTCCATCTTGACTACATACAACCATCACTAAACTTCATATATACTCCAAACTATTATCCTTATTGTTGGCTAATCAAAGAACAACGTTAGATCGTGTCAAAGAGCAATCTTCCATATAATCAAGTTCTAGTATGTATATCAGGTCTGGGGATACAGTGACAACATCATTTTCAAATCTACATATGATTGCGATCCATGAATGTCACACCCCCGCCAAGGCGGAAACACGAGGGGCGATGAAATTGAATCATTACACATGGATAAAGAAAATGCTAAGGAATTTATTAAAAACCGATAGTCATTACATCAAATTTAATTCAAATAAAGCAAACAACCAAATAGTTTCATTTTTCAATTGAAATCTAAGCTAGGTCCACTAGAGCATTATCCTTGATTCCTAGCGTGAGCATAACATCAAATTAGTTTCTGTTACCTGAAAAACATGCTAAAATAGGTCAACTAAAAAGTTGGTAAGAACATAGGATTAGACAGATACATAATAATAGATGACAAGATGCAAATCATAAACAAGTTTCAAATTCTAAGTAATTTAAACTACTATACATGAGTCCGCAACCAACCCTAGTGATCGATAGCTCTACCGTCCAACACCTTTCAGGGTGTTAGACTAGTACAAGCGTCAAGAATGCAGTTTCTGAACATCCAGATCCTTCCAAGTTGATCAGGATCCACAACTTGAAGGATGCTCGGAATTGATTGGCATGCATCAACCCGAGGACCGGATGGGCTAGTCAGGCCAATAGATTTATTTACGTACTCCCGAAGTTAATGGTTGTGTAGATTTTAGAAATTAAGAGAGACTTTGTAGTTAAAAGTGACATTGCAACATGTATAAATCAGTTTAATTTTACTAAAATTAGAGAGTTTGTTATCGATTGCAAAAGTATAGTTTTGACTCGAGACTCGGTTTCAGTTTTGTACGAGCATGTTTTCCACCCCAATGTAGAAAAGTGAAAGGGGGATATGAACTCACCTTGCATTCTATGGGTTGATCTTGATTGCTGTAGTAACTTGGTTTAGGAGATGTCTTAAGAATTCCCTTAATGAAGTTATAGTTTAAGTTAGTTTATAGAATTGTGGAAAGTTGAGGGGTTGTTTTGTAATTAATGGTTGCCATATACAAGAGTGTTTATCGTTCCAGAGTAGTACCTTCAACAGAAGAGTTCCTAGGAAAGAATGACGGGTCCAGGAGGGATTTATACACCATCATTTCCTTAGACATAATCTTTCTGTTTGTTAGATAACTACATACCGGTTTGATAGTTCTCTATTCGTATACTTTAACCGAGTTCAGGGCATGTCCAGTAAGTTTGGGAAAAGATAAGGGCTAAAGTGAAAATGTGTATTTATTAAGGATTGAAATAGATACGTTGAATACTAGAGGGGTTTAATAGGAAATAAAGAGTTATAGTAAAAACATAATTCTAAAAGTTGAAAAGAATTAAGAAAGATCAAGTTTTTAAGTAAATAGTTTAAACAAGTTTTAAAGGGTTTATAAAATATATTTTTATGACTCTTGCGTTTTAAAGAAATCGTAATACTTAATAATATATATGGTTTCTCATTTAATAACATTATTAGTTTTAAATGAAACACAACCTTAAATTTTTAAATGAAATATATGGTTCCTCACAACATCTTTTATAAATAAAAAATATTTATAATTCCCTTATGCTATTTGAGCGAAAATACATTTTATTTTTACTAAAATAAAACAATATACATAATATTATGGTAAATTGAAAATTCTAAAAAAAGGATTTGGTTTAATAACATGTATTTGTTTAGAAACATATTAATCTATGTATTTATGAATATGTTGGTAGTGTGTGTGAACGCTAAAGTTTAAAAAAGAAAGAAAATTGAAGAAACAACCCCCACCTGTGTGTATTTATGAATATGTTGGTAGTGTGTGTGAATGCTAAAGTTAAAAAAAATAGACAATGGAAGAAACAGTCGCCAGGGCTCGAACCCGTGACCTTTGGGTTAGTTTGTAAAGGGTTTTTACCATTGAGCCAAGGCTCCAATATTGTTAAATTTCAGTAACAGAAAATATAAAACAAAACCCCACAGTTCATCATCTTACTTGACGCAAATCCAGACACGAACCCATTTAACCGTACGTTGTGTTCCCGAGTTTACTAAAGGGAAGAAAAGAAAAGAAATGATTTCTTCCCCTTCTTTTCCTTTCTCTCCAAATCTCTTTAATTTGGAAAGATGGAGATAAGACTTATTTTCCCTTCATTTCCCTCCATTTTCCTTCTTAAAAAAACTTTGGAACATTTTTCCTCCCATTTCCTTTCTTTTCCCTCATTAAAAAAAACTCTGAAACAAGGGTTTCCTTCCCCTTCCTTTCTTTTCCCTCCTTAAATGAGACTCGGGACACAACGAAATTTGATTTTCGAGAACCATAGCAGAAAGGATGAAACGATTGAAAAGGGGATGATACCTGGAGTTAAGAATCACACAGAAAAGATCCCTAAGTCGTTGACGAGCTAAGATTTGGTGAGCTTCTTGCGCCGATTGGAACTCAGTGGGAGAAAAGAACGAATTTTTTTGTGGTATTTTCGTTTGCGAACTGATATGGGTATTTATATGGATGTTTGAACGCATTAATAGCTAGAATTGAATGAGATTTCAGGGATTTAGAGCTTGACTCGCGGATTTGGAACTTGAAAATGGCATAGTCGTGGGTTTTCAAATTGGGTTCTCAAATGTTTGAATTTGATAACGATTTCCGTTAAATCCTCGTTTCCATTCGATTGGTATTGCTTAGAAACGAGTTAGAAGGTTTAAAAAAAATCTGAATTTTGGTGGATTTTGATTGTCTTTGATGCGATTTTGACTTTTGAGAAGTCAAAATTCGTTCTTAAGTTCCAGGGTCCAATAGAATAAGAAGGGGGGGTTCACATGGGGGTTCAAGTATTTTGAGAGGGTTCAAATATATAAAGAGGGTTCAAGGCCTTTTATTTTTCAAATTAGAATTCCCTTTTTGATAAATAATCATATAAATTTAATAACTTTTAAAATTTTTATAATCAAATTAATTATTTCCATTTTTACTTAATAACATTAACATAATTACTTATTAGAAATTTGAATTTAATTGTTATAGTTAGTGGCTCATAACATTAGAATTAATTCCAAATAGAAATAAACAAAACTAGAATTGTACATAAAATTTTTAGAGATGTCACAATGAAGTAGTTTGAAGCGAGTTACATCCAATATTCATTCTCTAATGAATATCTGTGAATTTGGTCTTCAACTCTTTGAATTTTCTTCTAAATGAAACAGCCAACTAATTCACAATAGTCTTAATTTGGTTTTATTTTAATAAATCAACCGACCACTAGAATAACTTTTATTCACGGATCTTAAACGTAATAAACTCGAACTCATTCAACATTAATGAGCTTGATATTAATCGTTAATATCCAAGTCATATAAATATATCTGTTACCATTCAAGAAAACATCTAAATACTAATGGATCTTTCGTCCCGTTTGGCTATCCAAATCAAGCATGTGCCTTAACATTTAAGACTTCGATTTGGTTTCACGGGTATGCCTAAACTTATATCCTAATTTCATTATTTATTGTGTCTCTAAGTTTCTTGGTTCCCGATATTCATTGAAACTTCTATGGAAACCCATTGGAATGCTTTCCAAATATTTAGAAGTTGTCTGAACTCTTTCAAAATGTTTGGTCTTTAATGTTTCATTCTACTACATCTCATGTTGCAAAGTGGTTATCTCTATTGGAACTATTTTCACATAACCTTATTTGATGAAACCCTTGCTTTAGTGTTCATTCTAACACTTAAGTCTTTTGTTTTGACTACTAGGATATTATAACCCTTTATGTCTCATTCCTTAGTCCAGAACTCTTTCTTGGTGTCAAAATACTCACCATAACTCCTTATGGTATCTACCAATGCTTCTCAAGCATTTCCTTAAAATTTTGATATATATTTGATTTCAAATGGTTAATTTTCATCATATGAAAATTCTGACATCAAGAGTCACTCTGACTTATTTTCTTACCTCTTAGATGAATCATAATGAACTCCTTCATTCTTCATCATATTTCCAATACAGTATTGGATTAGAGATAATTTTTATATCAATAATTTATCTTCAAGACTTTGTCTAACAAAACTTAAGACAACCTCACATATGTTAGTAGATTGCTTAAGATTCTACATTAGAATCTTGTTCTCATATATCCCATACATGTTAATAATCTAACATATTTGAAATCTATAATATAAGATACCTTATCTTCTACTGATTGGTTAAACTTGTAGATTCAACAACATATCTCCATATACTTTGAATTCAATGATATTCCCATCTTGCTTTGCGGGTTTTACACCCACTGAAACATTACGTGCATCTCCATACACTTTCGAGGAACAAAACAATACGTCTCCACATACTATATTAGTGTGGATACTTGCTCCCACTAGCCTTTGCATTCATCACATAGATTCTGTCATGATTTGATCCTATCAATTCAAGACCCTTACTTTAGATGCATTGCTTTGACTTTCATACTGCTCTTGGAGTTTCCTTGTGTTTTCAATGTTTGACATTTGAAACACTCTTAACATGGAATGAAATCCTTCACAAACTTATTTGATCTATTGTAGATGTCTTGCGAGGACTACTCCTTGCATTTCATCATGGAAGATCTCTATCTTTTTGGATATAACTCAATGTGTCTATGTGTGTTATGCTTCTAGTTATTCCTAATATCATAATCTTAGCAACTATTTATTTATTGTTCAAAATCAGGTATACGTTCTTGTCGGTGATAGTTTCAATCCATCTTACTCTTAAGATTCAAAAACATCAATGACAATTAAGGAAATATACGAAAACTTCTTTCAGTATAGGAACATTTGATCTCATGAAATTTTCGTACTTTACCTTAAATAATTTCTAGGACTCTTCCTACTCCATATCTCATGTGGCATTAGTCACCTGTTCTGTTTGAACTTTTAGTTTTAAGCTAGTGCATGCATTTGTTAAGACTTATTAACTAGAACAACTGATTTTTTCCCCTTATGATCTGTGTTTAGACATGAGTCAGCAAATCCTCATCTAATCACAAATCGCAGAGTTTCTATAACGATAACTATTATCGTTTTCAGAACTCATCTGATCTCATAGGATGATTCCGTCTTGCAAGGGCCGGATGATTAAACCTTATATAAATATAATTATGGATAGTTATTATATCACTAACTATAAATATAATACGAAATTAATTATGGATAGTTATTACATCACTAACTATAAATTTAATATGAAATTAATTATGAATAATTATTTCTGACGTCACTTATCAATTTCAAAAAATAAATTTGTATTATAGATAGTTATTATATCATCAAGACTGTTTTTACATTTTAATCAACTCCGTTATTTTAGACGACTAGATTAATAATTCGTTTCAATTTTTATCTATAAATGTTTTAATTCAAAATTTTGTTCATTATCGATTAAATTGTTCAATCGTTTTATAATTTCTAAATCATCATAACTAATTACTATTTAATTTTTTCTTTATTCAGCCCATGCAATACACGGGTTTTCTAACCTAGTATATGTATAAACTTGTTTAATATCATATATACCCTTCAAACTTTATAATATCAAATACACCTATTTTTACTAAACTTTTACTTTTTGACAATTATATCATTTTTAAAACTATTTTTCAATAACTGACAAGGATTCTTTGATGACGCTAGCAAGCTTTTGAAATGAACGATAGCAGAGCTCAGGGTCGGCTCAAATTTTTTGGAGTCTAAACCGAATTATGAAACCGGGCCCTTTTCATAAAAAAACTATTTTTTTTCTTAGAACCCTAATGGGAATATGATTATACACATTTTTTGTATATAATTTCTTAAAGTTATACAATCACACATATTAAAGTTGGAGTGAGTTTTAATAAAAAGAAAACTTTTGTAGTATACTGATTTTTTGTTTTACTTGTCAAAACCTGAAAATTAAACCAAGTTAAATCCCAAAAATTTGGAGCCCTAGGCGAGAGCTTATTATTATTATTTTTTTGGTAGAACTAGTTGTAGCATCCAAACCAATTAATAATCGAACCAAGCCATCTGCAACTACGGTGCAAACTTCTCACACCGTAAGTACTAAATCGATGGAATGTTGTTTAACATTAAACAAGTTGAAGGAATTTTGTGACTTGAGTTGCACGACATTTGTTTGATTAAATGTTTATTGCAATTTGCTCATCTTAGTGAGACTCACGTTTAAGAAATTTTTATGGGAAAAATACGCAAATGGACATTTGACCAAAAAAATTATAAAAAATGGACATGCTTATTTAGTCGGCTATTTCATGGACATTGTGAGACAATAGCCGGCTAAACCGGTTAGGCTTAGCCGACATAAATTTCCGTGCCCACATTCCTTTTTACAGAGTGACACGGAAATTTATGCTGGCTAAGCCGGTCACGTGTCGACTTGACATTGGTACGTACTCTTTAAAAGGGAATATGGACACGGAATTTTATGCCGGCTAAGCATAGCCGGTTTAGCCGGCTATTGTGAGAGAATGTCCATGATATAACCGGCTAAATAAGAATGTCTATTTTTTATAACTATTTTGGTTAAATGTCAATTTTCGTATTTTTCCCATTTTTTATTGGGGTTTGTAACAAGATTTTGACTTCTTCGTGCATGACAACTTGTTATTTATAAACACCCAGGAAAACTTTCATATTTTGATTTTAAGATCTCGTATGCGCAGATTGCTGTGTAAATGCAATCAATAAAATGGTTTGAGATGTGTATTTATTAGCTGGAAAAATATGGTACAGATTGCTATGAAAAATGCTGTAAATAAAATGGTTTTGGATGTATTTTCGTCGTAAAAAATGGTTGTGAAAATACAGTAAATAAAATGATTTTGCATGTGAATTTATTTTGTGGAAAAATTGCGCAGATTGTTGTGAATGTATGTGAAATTGATGTGGAAATTACATAGTGAATGAAAGAAGTTATGAATTATTAACAAAACATATTATAGGGATAGGTTATGATTAAAAGAGTTTTAAAAATAAGAAGGGTAAGAAGTATTCTGGGCTTGACATGTGTCCTTTTATTGTTTTTGAACGGAGGACATATTAGTCATTTTGTCAAACATGTCAGGTTATTGTGTAATGTCACGTCTGGTAATTGTGTAATGTCAGGTCTCGTCATTGTGTCAAATATTTTTCATCATTGTGTTATATGTATTTATCATTGTGTTTTACGTTTTAAATAATTTCGTATTATTTTTGTCATTGTTTTTTATGTATTATATATAACATAGTGATGAAAAATATTTGACACAATGACCTAACATTAGACATAATGATCAGACCTGACATTACACAATGAGCTGACATATTTGACACAATGACCAATATGACCAGACCTGACATTAGACACAATGCCGGGCAAATTACACAATGAGCTGGAAAACGTAATTTTTTTCGTTTTTGTATATAACGACACTATACTCGTTTTAAGATAAAAAACGCTCGTTTTCGTCATTGTGTATTACGTTTTAGATAATTTCGTGTTATTTTTGACATTACACAATGACCAGACCTGACATTATTGTGTAATGTCAGATCATTGTGTAATGTCAGGTCTGGTCATTGTGTCTAATGTCAGGTTATTGTGTCAAATATTTTTCATCACTATGTTATATATAATACATAAAAACAGTGACAAAAATAACACGAAATTATCTAAAATGTAAAACACAATGATTAATACATATAACACAATGGTGAAAAATATTTGACACAATAACCAGACCTAACATTACACAATATGACCAGACCTGACATTAGACACATTGACGAGCAAATTACACAATTAGCTGGAAAACGTAACTTTGTTTTCGTTTTTGTATATAACGACATTATACTAGTTTTAAAGATAAAAAAACGCTCGTTTTTATGATGTAATTTTTTTAAAAAATAATGTCATATATAAAAGTTATGAACGTTTAAAAAAATAGGGAGAACTTAATAAAAAGTCAACAAAAATGGTCATGAAAAAAATACAATTCTAACAACTTTTTCTCTTATAATTTGATTCCAATCATTAAATCCTTTCTACAATTTGATCTAATAGTCATAAATCCTTCTCACAACTTTTATTTTAAAAACCCTTTTTACTTGAACTTTATCCACATATTATATAGGTTTTTTTTTACATATTTCCCCTATTAAACTTCTAAATTACATATATCCCCAACCTTTAACTTTAATTACATATTTTTCTAATTAACTTAAAATTATCCAATTGCCCCTCATAAATATTTAGAAAGGAGATATATGTAAATATTATTTTAATTGGTTCATTAAAGGTAAAATGGTAATAAAATAAGTTATTTTAAATAAATTGGATAAATATGTAATATATAGGTTTTAGGAAAGGAAAATATATAATTAAATTTTAGGATTGAGTAAATATATAATAAAAGAACTTATGAAAGGGATATATGTAAATAGCCATTTTATATATATATATATATATATAGACAACTAGCAAAAGCTAGACCCGGTAATTACATCCACCAATAATATTTTTACGAAAGGAAAAAGTACCAAAGTGAGACCCAGTAATTACACCCTTGAGCGAGACTTAACCCATAGAAAACCGAGAATCTTAATTTCTTCAATAAATAATGATAAAATTTTCGTATTAAAAATTGTTTTAATAAATAAGTAAATAATGATAAAATTTTCATATTCTAAATTGTTTTAAAAAAAACAAATCAAAATACCTATATATATATGATATATTTAACTTATTAGAGAAAAATATATTTAATATTTTAAAGTTAGATGAGGTATATATAATACTATACTAAATAAGTTTAGGGTACAAGGGGCGTCATTCGGGTAGCTCGTCGGGTGCAACGGGTAGCTCGTTTACACGAGCGCAAGGGATGCGGGTAAGGGGTTTGGGTACATATACCCGTTTGTGTTGCTCGAAGAAGTCGTTGTCCAACGGCCATATGTTTACATTTATTAAAAAAATAATTTAAATACCCAATACTACTATATAAATTCATCTCCATTCAATACTTTTTACACACAAAATAACAAATACATACTCTCAAATTTTCTATCTACAATGGATGGACGAAGAGTAGTTTGATTAAATATTTATGTTTTATTTTTATTTATTTTATGTGATTTATTTTATGTGATTTTTGTTTTTTTGAATAAATGAAATTAGTTTTAAATATATAATTAGTTTTAATTAAAAAAAAAATTCTTTAGGGTTGTGTTTGAGGTTAAATTTAAATAAAAATGAAATTACACTCGCTGATATATATTTTTTTTGTTAAGGTTACCCTCAGAGGGGTGAATATGAGATTCTAGAAAAAAAGGAAAATAAAGAAGAAAATACGTGTGGATCCAGGAAGATGTCGACACAAACGATTTAAACTTCAAACTTAAAAAATATTCAAGTCAAATGGATGTCGGCAGGAACTTAAAATTTTGAATGTCGGCCACTTTGGTTGAGGACTGTGGTGTCATGGGCCCCACTTGCACGTGGAAGTCCATTAGTAGCTGCAGTCAATGGCACTTGTTTAGGCTTCTAAATAAATCGAACGAACACGAACTAGAGTTGTTCGTGTTTGTTCGTTTAACTTTAACCGAATAAATGAACGAGCACGAACACTTAAACGAACATAATTTCTTGTTCGTGTTCGTTCATTAAGAAAATAAGTGTGTTCATGTTCGTTAATTAATATTCTAAACAGACGGTTCACAAACACAAACGAACGAACGTATACGAACATAAGTGAACACCAATTAAAAGTAAACGTAAATATGTAAATTAAAGTTTAAAGTGTCATCATCTTTGTATCCAACATTTTAAAAGTAAACAAATATATTAAATTGATTTTAATATAGGCTTAAGGGTTTTAAAATATGAAAATCAAATTGATTTTAAATTAATATTAGTAATAAATAAATTTGAATGAATATTTAAACGAATGTAAACAGACGAACATAAATGAATGAACATAAATGAACGTAAATGGAACGTAAATGCACGAACGTCACATGTGTTCATGTTCATTCGTTTAATTAAATGAACAAAAATTTGTGTTCATGTTCGTTCGTTTATTAAATGAACGAACATAAACAAACTTCCTGTCGAACGGTTTATGAACAGCTTACTGAACGTTTGGTTCGTTTATAAGCCTACACTCGATGGATGAGACAGAAATCATATGGTATCATCTCAATCTCAATATGAAACAAAAATAATATTTTAATGATAAAATTTTACTTAAACTAAAAATTAAATACGTTTCTAGTA
The DNA here is from genome assembly GCA_023525975.1 of Smallanthus sonchifolius. NCBI lineage: Eukaryota > Viridiplantae > Streptophyta > Magnoliopsida > Asterales > Asteraceae > Smallanthus > Smallanthus sonchifolius. The sequence goes on along the minus strand of CM042033.1, from coordinate 51,089,063 downwards.
AATACATTATATATATATATATATATATATATATATATAAATAAGGTTAAGTTCATGAGAAAACTCCTCTTCATGAGAAAAAACTCGCGAAAACCGACCCAAACAAACTCTAATTAAACTCATTTCAGCAGTGTTAGAACCGGATCGTCAAACTCGATCTAAAGCCTAAAGCTAAATCCTAAAATCTAAACCCTAAAAGCTAAACACCACCCCCAATAGGGATGGAAATTAAACCCGAATCCAATGGGAAAACCCGAAACCCGAAGGATTCGAGACGGGTATGGGCCGGGTAATCGGGTATGGGACCGGGTTTGGGATTACATTTGAAATTTTTCGCTGGTTTGGGACGGGCATGGGATATGGTCATATACCCATCAATTACAAACTTGGTTGCTGCGGAAGGTTAAGTCTATCTGCAGCAAAACTTGGTTGCTGCTGAAGGATCTAATGGTCTGCAGCAAAGATGATGCTGCTGATTTCCTTAAAGCTATCTATAGCAAACTTGTTCCTGCTGATAACTTAAAGCAGTCAGTGGCACAATCTTTGCTGCTGAGGATTAAACCTGTCAGCAGCAAAAATGTTTGCTCCTGATCATTTATTTTTCAAAAGACTTTATTTACAACAAGATAAAGACATACACATTTATTTTTATAGATTTTTAGAGAAAGATTTTAATCAAAGTTCATCATGCCAATGGATTCAACTAGATATCTGAATCTAGCTTCATCAAAGGCTTTTGTGAATAAGTCAGCATACTGCTCATTTGTATGAACTTTGGTTAAAATAATTCTTCTCTTCTCAGCTTGATCTCTAATAAAATGATACCTGATGTCAATGTGTTTTGTCTTGGAGTGCTGCACAGGATTGTTTGTAGTTGATATGGCACTCTTGTTGTCAATGTAAATGGGAGTTGCCATGAAAGTCATTCCATAGTCTAGCATTTGATTTTGTATCCAGATGACTTGTGCACAACAACTGGAAGCTGCAATGTATTCTGATGTAGATGTTGACACACATGTTTGCTTCTTGCATTGCAAGGAAATCAATCTTCCTCTCAGAAATTGGCATCCTCCTGATGTGGACTTTTTGTCCAAGTTGCATCCTCCATAGTCACTGTCAGTGTATGTATATAGATTGAATTTTTCATTCTTAGAATACTATAGCTCAAGTCTTGGGGCTCCCTTCAGGTATCTAAAGATTCTCTTGACAGCTTGGAGATGTGAGGTTTTTGTAGCTGCTTGAAATCTTGCACACAGGCATACTGCAAACATAATATCTGGTCTTGAAGCAGTTAGATACATGAGAGATCCAATCATTGCCCTGTACTGATGTTGATCAGTGTCTTGGCCATTTTTGTCAGGAGACAATTGATGATACACTTGAATTGGAGTTCTAGCAGCAGAGTAATCAGCCAGTTTGAATCTTTTCAAGATACTTTTGACATATTTGGATTGGCTGATGAAGATTCCATTAGGAACTTGTTTGACTTGGAGACCCAAAAAGAAATTTAGTTCACCCATTGAACTCATTTCAAACTTTGAGTGCACTAGAATCTCAAAGTCTTTGCATAATTTCTTCTTTGTTGATCCAAAGATGATGTCATCTACATAGATTTGTACCAATAGAATTTCTCCCCCTTCATCTTTGATAAATAATATCTGATCAATGGCACCTCTTTTGAAATTGTTGCTGAGCAGATAACCTGACAAAGTCTCATACCAGGCTCTTGGGGCTTGGTGTAGTCCATATAGAGCCTTGTCTAGTTTGAAAACTTTTTTTGGATGTGAGGGATCTACAAAGCCTGGAGGCTATCTAACATATACTTCCTCACCAATCTTCCCATATAGAAAAGCACTCTTAACATGTATCTAATAAACAATGAAGCTTTTGGATGCATCATATGCTAGGAAGATTCTAATAGCCTCTAATCTGGCAACAGGAGCAAAGACTTCATCATAGTCAATTCCTTATTCCTGAGTGTATCCCTGGGCCATAAGTCTGGCTTTGTTCTTAATTACAATCCCTCTTTCATCTTTCTTGTTCCTTAAGACGTACCTTGTGCCTATAGTAGTCTGACCAGGTGGAAGATCAACTAAGGTCCACACCTCTTGTCTTTTGAATTACAGCAACTCTTCTTGCATTGTTTCAATCCAACTGCTGTGTTGCAAAACTTCATCTATCTTCTTTGGTTTAACTTGAGACAGAAAACATGAGTATAGACAGACATTAGCTTCATGAGTCTTACTTCTAGTTTGAACTCCTTGTTGAACTTGACCAATGACATTTTCTAAGGGATGTTCTTTGTTGATTCTTTGTGTAGGAACAACATCCAATTGTATTCCATGGTTAAGATTGCATTGATTTTGATCTGGGAGATGATGATTGTCAATAGGGTTGTTTGCAGAACTGTCTTCAACAACAACATCATCTACAGATGAGTTGTTAGCAGCATCAGCAGCACTTGTAGCATTAGCAGCATCAGATGCAATATCCTCATCTTGATCTTCATTGTCAGAAAGATTGTTACTGGTGACATTTGAGTTGTTGGTTCTGGCTTCACTGGCTTCAATAGCATCAACAACAGATGGAGGATCAATGGATGGTCTTTTGATTCTTATAGATGGACCATTGAAGCCTAATCTGTAGTCATTATTTGATGTAGATGCTTGCTTTATGGAAGAGGTAGACTCCATATTTGAGAAGATAAGAGGCTCAAATACTTGTGAAAAGGAGTCTATATCAAACAACCAGTCTGGCCTTTCCCCTTTTCACATGGAATGTGTTCCCTACATTCCACATTTGCTGATTCTTCAACTATTCTTATTCTGGAGTTGAATACTCTGTAAGCCTTGGATTGAGAGGAATATCCCACAAAGTATCCTTCATCTGATTTTGCACCAAATTTTAGAAGAATTCCATTGGTGATAAGAATGGTACATGGACATTCAAAGGGTTTCAAGAATCCAATGTAGGGAACTCTTTTGAACCACATCTCATAAGGTGTTTTTTTGAGAGGCTTGACAATGAGAACTCTATTTTGCACATAGCAAGCTGTGCTAACTGGCTCTGCCCAGAATGTGAGAGGCAGTTTTGAGTCAGCCAGCATTGATCTGGCATACTCAATAAGAGTTCTGTTTCTTCTTTCAGCAACTCCATTTTTTTGTGGAGTTCTTGGAGCACTGTATTGTCTTTCAATACCTTTGCTCTCACAAAAAAAACAATTTAAGGTCTGGTTTTTAAATTCTGTACCTTGATCACACCTTTTGATTTTGACTTTCTGATTGCTTTGATTCTCAACCTTTAGAATGTAGGTTTTAAGAATTTCAGCTGTTTCATCTTTTGTTCTCAAGAAGTATACCCATGAGAATCTGGTGAAGTTATCAGTTATCACCAGACAATATGACTTCTTGCCCATTGACATGACATTTGTAGGACCAAAAAGGTCCATATGCAGCAGCTGTAGTGGATTGACATTTGAATTCAATGTCTTGAGCTTGTGAGAACTCTTGTGTTGCTTCCCCTTCAAGAATGCAATGAAATGATCTTCAAGCTGGAATTACTTATCAGGAAGACCACTGACAAAATTTCCTTTCACCAACTTGTTGATAGTTTTTACATTCACATGGCTTAATCTCCTGTACCATAGAGCGGATTCATCAACTGATGCCTTGGACATAAAACAAGATACACTACCAGATGGAGTGACTTTTTTTCATGTCAAGCACATATAAGTTATCTTTTCTTTGAGCAGTCAACAAGATATTTTCTAGAGGAGGTTTGCTTAGCCCAGGGGAGAGCACAAAACATTCTTTATCTGTGAAAAGCATCTGATGTTTTTGATCACAGATTTGAGACACACTCATGAGGTTAAACTCTAGTTCTTTTACATAGTTTACCCTTTCAATACTCATTCTCTCATTGGACACAGTTCCTTGTCCAGTGATAGATCCTCCCTTTGATTCACTTCCAAATGCAACATATCCTCCATAAAAATTTCTGAAATTTGAGAGAATGGATCTGTTGCCTGTCATGTGACTGGAACAACCACTGTCTACAACCCATGTGTTATCATTATTACCTGGTTGTCCCTGCACATGAGAGAGATCTAGTTAGAGGAAGGGACCCAAGAGCTTGCAGACTTAGGCGAGTGTTTTTTAAGATCAAGATCATCAATATGTTGGCATTCAATGGATCTAAAGAAAATGCTGTGAGAGGGAGCTAATTTTGCTTTCCATTATTGAGTAGGTTTTCCAGATCTTCTTACTCTGTCAGTAGCAGATGCGGCTTTGGCAACTGATGGTTTAAACTGATCATCTGCAGTCTTGACTGCTGAAGGCTTTGGCTGATCAGCAACAGACTTGATTGCTGCTGAAGGCTTTTGTTTGTTTTTCATCTTTTTCGGCTTCATGTGATCAACAACAATTTTGATTGCTGCTGACTGTTCAGTAAACACCAGCTTCTCCTTCTTTACTTTCCTGTTGAAAGTGGGTTTTTCTGTTAGAGTTCTTCTATAGACTTGCTTCTGGTTAGGAAGAATCTTGATTGCAGTTGAAGTTGATTGAGATATATGGTTGAATGGATTGAATTTACAATATGCAGCAAAGTGGTCTGATTCACCACATATGATGCACGATTGTTAAACTTTTGGGATCTGCTTCCTTGGTAGAGAGAGATTTTCTGAAATTAGTTGCTTTGGCTTCATAGCTTCTTACCTTCTTGTTCTTGTTGGTCTTCTCAAAAGCTTGTTGCTTTAGATTTCGTTACTGCTGAAGGTAATAGAAGCAGGTGCTGGCGGTATGGTTGTATTTTCCACAGACAAAGCATGATTTAGCAATTTTATCCCTTTGAAAGTACACATAGTCCTTTCTTTTGAATAAGTCTTTGAAGTTCCAGGGATGAGCATTGTTGTGCTCAAAGGTGGCTTTCTCCAATGTTTTTTGAACATATGGAGTTCTCTCTCCAGATGTATGACAGATGTCAAACACCTTTCTTGGTTGGTTTGCTTGATGATTTATAGATATTGAGGATTGGCCCTTTTCAATATTTAACTTTCTTCCTTCAGGAGGATAGCTGATTTTGATCTGTTTGGTGAGTTGAGGTACTGGTATAGAGGGACTAAAGGGACTTGGACCATTGGTTTGGATTACTTTGCCAGATTTGGTGGTTTTGAGAATTACTTCATTGGTAGGGAGTAATGAAGCTTCACTTGTTTGAGTGGATTCTGAGTATGTGGACTCAGATTCATATGGGGTGTTGCAGTCTTGCACAGATGATTCTTCCTTGGAAGGATCAAGGTTTTGGTTTGCATGGTCAAGGTTTGTGAGATTGAAGTTTGGTTCATGGATTGTTACATAATCAGCAGGTGGAGGGACGGAGTTGTAGGGTTTTTCAGCTTGAAACCCAAGACCAACAGTTACCTTCTCATGAATTTGAGCATCCAAAAGTCTTTGTAGCTTTTTGGATGCAAACTCATATTTGTCAACATGAACTTTTTGGTCTGCCAACTCAGCTCTTGTAGCTTTTAACTTAACCAATAGATCATCAATCTGAGTTTCAAGATTTGTTTGTTCATGTGTTAATGATGACAGTTAATCTTTCCTTTGTAACTGTTTTCAACCTTTTTAAATTCAGATTTCATTTGATGAAACTCTTCATTTTGATCTATAAGATTTTGGATATGCTTTCTATATCCTAGAACCTTATCAATGCAATTTTGAGAGTAGAGGTGTTCATATACTTGAAGTGGTATCTCTATTGTGTCTGCCATGAGAGCTTGATTGTTGGCAGGAAGATCTTCATACTGAAAGCTCAAGTCAAAATCGGCTGTTCCAACATGTTGAGTTGCACATGCTGCAGTTTGTGTAGCTGGAGTGTTGCCTTGATTTGCTTGACCCTATTGAGCTTGTCTTGGTTGTGTAGCAGCTGGGTTTTCTCTAGCGAAGTGACCAAGTTGGTTATAGTTGTAACATCTTAGCTTGATTTTGTCCAACCCAACTCTAGTGTTAGAGTTGTTGCTTGGAATGGGTCTTCCAGTTCTAGAGTAGAACCTTTTAGCTCTAAGAGATAACATAGCATAAGAGTGTTGTATGTCAATTTCTTCTAAGTCATCTCGATGGAAATACTCCAAATCTTCTTTGATAAATGACATATTGCTTGGGTTTTCAGAGACAAATGCAACAGAGTTATTTTGAGGTGGGGCTTCAAGAAGAAAATGTGAGTTGCTAGTTTATGAGTTGGGAGTTTGTGGATGGGCAACAATGGGAGAATAGTAGTTACTTGAACTTGGAAGTGAGTGGTCAGAGTGTAGTGCAGAGGAAGTAGTGGTTGATGAGGATGAGGATTAATGCCCTGAGCTTCTTTCTTTGGCTTGAATCATTTCCAGCTCATATGTCTTCAGCATACCAAACAGCTCAGTCATTTGGAGAGTCTTCAGGTTTTCAGTTCTTCTGATTGACACTGTGTAGAGTGTCCAACAACTTGAAAGAGATCAAATGAACTTTTTGAGAATGTCTTCATTCTCCAGGTTTACTTTAGAGCACTGTAGCTCTCCCACAAGATACATGTAACTTTTGAATAGAGTGGTAAGAGACTCACCATCCTTGTAGACAAAGTTTTCATACTGTTGCTTTAGAATGTCTCTTCTATTTTCTTTCACTTCTTCAGAACTAGCGAACATCTTTTCAAGAGCCTCCCATAGCTCTTTGACAGTTTTGTATTCTCTGAAGTTATGAAAAACTTCATTTGGCAAGCACATCTGTATAGCTCCCAGAGCTTTAAAATCTACCTCCATCTTCTTGATGTGTTCTTAAGAGTATTTGGAGGCTTCTTTAGGAACAGATGGACCTCCAGAGTCAGCAGAAACCACCATAGGCATATATGGACCATCAATTATGGACCTCCACATTCCATATTCTTGGTAGCAGAAGAAACTTTCCATTATTTTCTTCCACATATCATAATCTTCTCCAGACTCCATTCTTGGTGCTCTGTGAAAGCTTCCAACATCATCAAATCTAGTATTCTGTGCCATACTATGGATAGATGGTTTAGCAGCAAAGGGATAACAGAACCAGATAGTGATTAAACAAGTGTTAGTTTGTTTAATCTGAGAACCAAAGCTCTGATACCACTTGAAGGATCAGTGTTTTACAAGATGGTTCTGTTATTGGCGGAAACAATCACAACTATGCAATGTAAGCAAGGAGACAAAGATAATTATGATAAATGCAAAGTATATTAATCTTCAATGTTTACAAGTTTACAGAGAAAACTCTAAGGAAGAACTCTTGTAAAAATGAAAAGATACAGTACATATAAAGGAACTTAGAATCAAGACAGACCCTTGATTCTAAGGATCAGATCAAACACAAGTCGTTGATATTTGACAGTTACAAGTTATACTACAATTGATTTACAACATAAAGACAAGTAGCTAAAAGACAACTGCAGTGAAAAGACTTCTGTAATGAAAAGACAACAGAAAAACTAAGGTCTTCTCAGTAATCATTGCAGGACAGTTCAGAGTAGGAGCATTGTCATTTGTCATCTGCACCAATAACATTCCTTCTGCTGATAGATGTGTCAGTGTTGCAACAAAAGGTGTCAGTAGCAAAGTCAAAGCTGCTGATGATTTTCCTATCAGCAACATCAATGTTTGATGCTGCTAAGAAGTCTATCAGCAGCAACTTTGGACTTCAATAGATAAGGCAATCCACAACATAGATGTTTATCAGCAGAAGAACATAGCTATCCGCCGCAATTGCTTTATCAACAGTAACATTGTAAGTCATCAGCAAAATTGTGGAGTCCGCAACATCTATACTTGGAGAATTTTGTATCCACCAGTCTTAATATCTATAATAGGCAAAATAACCGAGGGTACAACTCCCTCATTTCTGATTCAGTTTCCCATGTGGCTTCAGACCCCTTTCGATGTTTCCATTGAACCTTGACCAGCGGAATGACTTTATTTCGTAATTGTTTCTCCTTTCGATCCAAGATAGCCACAGGCTCTTCGATGTAGTTGAGGCTGTTGTCGACCTCAATGTCAGTAAGTGGTACATGAGCTGATTCATCCGCCAAACACTTTCGCAGGTGAGATACATGGAACGTAGGATGAATCCCACTTTTAACTCATCAGGCAATTCCAATCGGTAAGCGACTTTGCCAACTCGTGCCAATATCTTAAACGGTCTGACAAACCTTGGACTTAACTTCCTTTTTTCCTGAATCGTATGATCCCCTTCTAGGGCGATACTTTTAGCATTACACGGTCCCCAATATTAAACTCAATAGGCCTTCGTCGTTTATCTGCGTAGGATTTCTGACGATCTTGAGCGTCCTTCATTCGTGCCTTGATCTGATCAAACCTTTTCGATGTTTCTTTTACGACCTTAAGACTTCCCAATTCCTTCTCCCCAATCTCACCCCAACAAACTGGGGTCCTGCATCTTCTCCCATACAACATCTCATAAGGCGGCATGTCTATCTTCGTGAGGTAATTTTTGTTGTAGGAGAATTAGGCTAACGGCATATGACTGTCCCAATTACTGCCGAAATCAATAATACAAGCACGGAGCATATCCTCCAACGTTTGAATGGTCCTTTCGGACTGACCATCCATTTGCGGGTGGTATGCCCTGCTGATATTAAGTCTCGTGCCCATCGCTTCATGAAATCTTTTCCAGAACCTCGATGTGAATCATGTGTCTCGGTCAGATACAATCGTCAAACACTTTCCATGCCGTGCTACTACTTCGTTAATGAATATTTCCGCTAACCTTTCCGACGAGAACGTCTCGCGAATAGGTAGGCAATGAGCACTCTTTGTTAACCGGTCCATAATTACCCAAATGGTGTCATGACCTTTAGCTGTGCGAGGTTGCTTGGTTATGAAGTCCATTGTAATGTGTTCCTACTTCCATTCCGGTATATCAAGTGGTTGAATCTTTTCATACGGTTTCTAGTGTTTGGCCTTTACTTGTGAGCAAGTCAAACACTTGCTTACGTATTTCGTCACCTCATGTTTCATTCCAGGCCACCAATAGCCCTTCCTCAGATCTTGGTACATTTTGTTGGTACCGGGATGGATAGAGTAACGAGACTTATGAGCCTCATCTAGGATTTTGGTTCTAAGCCCGCCACCCATAGGTATCCACACCTGTCCTAAACGTGTTCTCACACCAAGGGTGTAAGGCCCCAAACCCGGGAGACCTCACTTGTTGGATTTACTCATTCACAAACAGTTCTTAAACTTGAATATCAAATAACGCAGCGGAAAAATTCATTTTAAATATAACATAACATCGTTCAACACGCAGAAGCGTAACATTTTCTAATACATATACATAACATAATCAACTCATAACGGGATGCCAGTCTTCATGATCAACCGGGTAACTCATCAAGCCGCCAAGCATCACCGTCCATCATCACAACTTGCCTTAACCTGAATGTACATACTAAAAGTCAGTTATGCTGGTGAGTTCTAGCTTTACATAAAACTTTAACATAAACATTTTGACAAAAACATAACATACATTTATTTAACAAAAGAGTATGCAAAACATGAAATAACTTAACATCATCATAACATCGTAACATAGCATCATAACATAAGTCAACATGAACCGAATTTGCGCCTTCTCGTAACCGTCAATTTCATACATCGCATACCAGCGGATGAACTTAAGGCTCGTTACCTCTAATTCATCCGTCACCCAGGTCTCCTAAGGCTCGTTCCCTCTAGGTAGACCAAACACATGTCTCCTAAGGCTTGTTACCTCTAGGAAGACCACACACATGTCTCCTAGGGCTCGTTACCTCTAGGAAGACTAAACATACCTTAGGCACTGTTCCCTCACGGGGAATAGTACCTTCCATCGGGATCCCGGTAATCCCATAGGTAACCGTCGTCACCCCATCCTCAACCAATTGTACAACCGTTAGCCAACCACAAAGGCCCCCCGTAAGGGTAAGGCCAATGCATACATACATACCCTATCTCCCGCAGGAACTCGTGGCAGATTCGTTCATTCGTGACTTTCACAAAACCTTTACCTCATTTTAGTTAAAGCATTCGTACGTTTTATTAAATAATGTTTCATTCATAAACCTTTCATAAACTTTGTTTGGAAAAACATTTCATAACATCATCCTTCGTAAACATCATTTCACAATCCTTATTTCGTAGACATCGTTACGTAAACATCGTTTCGTAAACATCATTTCGTAAACATCATTTCGTATGTATGCACACCAGCCCAAAAACCTTTAATTAAAACATTTAAAGAAGGGCTTCTTGAACTGACCTGATAAGCTAGTCTCGGTTGTCCTAACAAAGGCCCAACAATATCACGTACGATTTGAATTGAGTAATTAAATACACATCAGTCCTAATCCCGACTCTAACGGTTTACCATGCTGAATTAGGCGAACTTAAGGCTAAGTTCCCCTCTTACCAACCTGGCGAACGTACAGGTGAACTTAAGCTAAGTTCGCCCTATGGCATCAGGCGAACATGACCAGCGAACTTACCTAAGTTCGCTTAAACTCATATCCAGCGAACCTATTAAGTTCGCCGAATCTCCCAGGCGAACATATCAAGTTCATCTGTGGGGCTGGCTTCTTCCTCGAGAACCCTAGATCCATGCATGTGGATCTGATCTTGTCAAGATCCTAACTTTCTACGTTCAAAACGTTCGTTTTTCATTCTAGAGTTCAAATCTATGTTTATCTCTAAGTTTCATACGTAAAAACGTCATCTTTTTATCAAAAACCCGAAAACCTCAAAATGAACAAAAACTCAGATCTAGATCAGATCGTTACCTGTATCGAGCTTCTGATTCGGAGGTTTTGCTCATGAGCTATGGAGTGACACGCTTCTTCAATCTCGGGTCGATTCGCTAACTTTCTCACTCTACGATTTCTCTCTGTAAAACTTACAAATGAGAGAAAGAGGAGGGTCTAGGCTATTTATTGGGAGGCTCCCTCCCATGTTCGCCAACTCCAAGTTCGCCGGCCCCTTCCCGGGCCGGTCCATTACGTCCCGCTAGTTTGTTCCGTTCGTTCTCGTATTCTAACCCATTTATTATAACTGTCGTTTTATTTTTGAGATGTTACAAGTCTACCCCCCTTACAATAGGTTTCGTCCCCGAAACCTATCATAAGTCAAATAGTTGAGGGTACGACTCCCTCATTTCCGTCTCAGTTTCCCAAGTAGATTCCGATCCCTTCTGGTGCTTCCATTGGACTTTAACTAATTGAATAACTTTGTTACGTAAACGTTTCTCCTTCTTGTCTAATATGGCCATGGGTTCTTCAATGTAGTTAAGGTTGTTGTCCACCTCGATGTCTGTAAGTGGTACGTGATCCGTTTCATCTGCCAGACACTTTCGCAAATGTGATACATAGAACGTCGGATGAATCCCACTTAGTTCATCAAGCAACTCCAGCCGATAAGCGACTTCACCAACCCGTGCCATTATTCTGAATGGTCCGACAAACCTCAGACAACTTTCCTCTCTTTCTAAATCGTATGATTCCTTTCCAGGGCGACACTTTCAACATTACTCTATCCCTTACACCAAACTCTATAGGCGTTCGTCGTTTATCCGCGTAGGATTTTTGACGATCTTGGGCAACCATCGTGCTTTAATCTGATCAAACATTTTCGACATTTCTCTTACGACTTCAAGAATTCCTAATTCCTTCTGTCCAATCTCACCCCAATAAACCGGGGTCCTGCATCTCCTCCCGTACAACATCTCATAAGGCAGCATGCCTATCGTCGAGTGATGACTATTTTTGTAGGAGAACTCGGCTAATGGTAGCTGACTATCCCAACTACCGCCGAAATCAATAATACAAACACGGAGCATATCCTCCAACATCTGAATGGTCCTTTAAGACTAACCATCCGTCTGTGGGTGGTATGTCGTGCTGATATTAAGCCTCGTGCCCATCGCCTCGTGAAATCTCTTCCAGAACCTCGATGTGAATCGTGTGTCCCGGTCAGATACAATCACCAAAGGTATTCCATGCCATGCTACTACTTCGTTAATAAATACTTCCGCTAACCTTTCCAATGAGAACGTCTCGCGAATAGGTAGGAAATGAGCACTCTTCGTTAAACGGTCCACAATTACCCAAATGGTGTCATGACCTTTAGCTGTATGAGGTAGCTTGGTTATGAAGTCCATTGTAATGTGTTCCCACTTCCATTCCGGTATATCAAGTGGTTGAATCTTTCCATATGGTTTCTGGTGTTCGGCCTTTACTTGTGAGCAAGTCAAGCACTTTCTTATGTATTTCGTCACGTCATATTTCATTCCAGGTAACCAGTATTCCTTCCTCAGATCTTGATATATTTTGTTGGTACCGGGATGGATAGAGTACCGAGACTTATGAGCCTCATCCATGATTTTGGTTCTAAGCTCACCACCCATAGGTATCCATACCCATCCCAAACGTGTCCTAACACCAAAGGTGTTATATTCCAACTTGTCCTTTTGGCCAACCATCCTCTCCTTCTTTATGTTTTCTTCTTTCTGTGCCTCATCATGAGCCTTTTCAATTTCCCTCATCACATCCGGTGTTACCGCCAACTGGCAAGCTTTCACTTTAATAGGAGCAGGCACGTCCTTTCGGCTTAGAGCGTCAGCCACCATGTTCGCTTTTCAAGGATGGTATATGATTTCAAAATCATAATCCTTTAAAAGTTCCAACCATCGCCTCTACCTCATATTCAGCTCCTTCTGTTCGAAGAAGTACTTCAAACTTTTGTGGTCGGAGTAAATGGTAAACTTCACCCCGTAAAGATAGTGCCACCAGATTTTCAATGCGAATACGATAGCAACAAGTTCCAAATCATCAGTTGGATAATTGACTTCGTGAACTTTCAGCTGTCAGGATGCATACGCGATCACTCTCCCACGTTGCATTAGCACACACCCCAATCCCTGACCCGAAGCGTCAGAGTATACCACCAAGTCTTCATTACCCTCGGGATGGGCCAAGACTGGAGCTTGGGTTAGCTTCTCTTTCAGTTCCTTAAACGCCTCATCCTTGATCGAACCCCATTCGTACTTCACCTCCTTCCGGGTCAACTTTGTAAACGGCGAAGCTATTTTTGAGAAATCCTGAATAAATCTCTGATAATAGCATGCCAATCCCAAGAAACTACGGATTTCAGTTGGTGTCTTAGGAATATCCCAATCCCTTACTGTCATTATCTTTGCTAGGTCAACCATAAAGCCGTTCGGGTTAATGACGTGACCTAGGAATTGGACTTCCCTAAGCCAGAACGCGCATTTGGAGAACTTAGTATACAACTTTTCCTTCTTCAAAGCTTCCATCACCTCCTTTAAGTGACATGCGTGATCACCCTCATTCTTGGAATAGATGAGGATATCATCGATGAACACTATTACCGATCGGTCCAACATTGGTTGACACACCCTATTCATTAAATCCATGAACATCACGGGGGCATTCGTCAATCCGAAGGACATCACATGGAACTCGAAATGTCCTTATTGCATGCGAAACGCAGTTTTCGGTATGTCTTTTCCCTCACCTTCAACTGATGGTACCCGGATCGAAGGTCGATTTTTGAGAACCAACTTACACCCTGTAATTGATCAAACAGGTCGTCGATCCTTCGTAAAGGGTACTTGTTCTTCACCGTTCGTTTGTTCAACTCCCTGTAGTCGATACACATTCTCATAGAACCGTCTTTCTTCTTCACAAACAATACCGGAGCACCCTAAGGTGAGATGTTCGGTTGGATAAATCCTTTCTCAAGTAACTCGTCTAGTTGTGCCATTAGTTCTTTCATCTCCACCGGTGCTAGTCGATATGGAGCCTTGGCCACGTGCTGGGTATCTGGTACTAAGACGATTCGAAACTCAATCTCTCTGTCAGGTGGTATCTCAGGAAAATCCTCCGGAAACACCTTCGGGTAAGAGCGCGCATTTGGAGAACTTAGCATACAGCTTCTCCTTCTTCAGAGCTTCCAACACCTCCATCTAGTGACATGCGTGATCACCCTCATTCTTGGAGTAGATGAGGATATCATCGATGAACATAATTACTGATCGATCCAGCATCGGTCGACATACCCTATTCATCAAATCTATGAACGTTGCGGGGGAGTTCGTCAATCCGAAGGACATTACGCGGAACTTGAAATGCCCATAACGCGTGTGAAATGCAGTTTTCAGTATGTCTTCATCTTTTACCTTCAACTGATGGTACCCGGATCAAAGGTCGATTTTTGAGAACCAACTCGCGCCTTGTAATTGATCGAACATGTCATCGATCCTTGGTAAAGTGTATTTGTTCTTCACTGTTCGTTTGTTCAACTCTCTTTAGTCGATACACATTCTCATAGAGTCGTCTTTCTTCTTCCCCAAGATGAGATGCTTGGTCTGATAAATCCCTTCTCAAGTAGTTCGTCTAGTTGTGCCATTAGTTCTTTCATCTCCACTTGTGCAAGTCAATATAGAGCCTTAGCCACGAGCTGGGTATCTGGTACAAGGTCGATTCAAAACTCAATCTCTCGATCAGGTGGTATTCCAGGCAAATCCTCTAGAAACACCTCCGGATACTCGCGTACTACGGGCACATCGTCTAGTTCCTTCACTTCCTTACATTTGTCAATCACGTACACCAGATAGGCCTCACATCCGTGCCTCAAGTAATTTGTTGCCTTAATCATCCAGATGAGATTAGGCATCGGGACGTCACGATCTCCAAAGACTATCTGGAGCCTTGAGTCAGATTATCTTTCATTTGCATATAATTTGTGCTTCATTGGTAGTTAGCTAATCCATACCCAACACGACATCAAACCCTCCTAATACCATAACAAACAAGCAGACAGGGAACCTATGGCACTCCATCTTTATTGTGGAATCATCAACTACATCAGTTACTCTCGCAATTCTACCCTCAGCGGTTTCTACACTAAAGGTTCTTTCTAGTTTATTGACTGAGTACTTTACCTTTTTACAGAACGCAGCAGATATAAAACTTTTACTGGCACCCAAATCGAATAGCACATAAACAGAAGTGTTGTCAAGGATGAACGTACCTGACGCCACATCAGGGTCTACCCTGGCTTGTTCTTACGTCAGCGCATAGGCTCGGGTCTTTGCTCGGGGCCGTTCTCCCTTCTTCTCTGGGCCTTTCCCTTTTCCACCCAAGCATAAGACTCGGATGAAATCAAAAATGAGGAAAGCACTACCTAGGTTATGAATACTGTTTGCTAAGCTTGGACTTCTATCTATTATGGAAAATATGATGGAACTGGGATCCTAAGGTATGACACCCTTAAACTACCTAAGGGATTCCTAATCACTCTCAGGATGTGACCAAAAGGAAACCTAAGGGATATTATGTCACCAGTGGGTCGGATTACCTCTCTGTCTCACCAACGATACTAAAGAACCCGACAGACAGATCACCTTTCAGTATCACCGTCTCAATACATCAAAGATGCAAGGAGTAATCTAAGAACAATCAATTTGACACGAATTAGCAGTGATACTGGAAACCCTGAGGAAACTTCCTTTCAGATAGTTTACACTCAGAACTCTAACACCGAGAACTAACCGATTACCTATCACCTTTCGGATATCTAGATAAGAAGAACACTCAGTTCTAATATATCCCTAATCATTGTTCCTATGGTTACTGACATCTAGCAAACCACAAACTAGTCACAAACACAAAGTAGGCGACCTAATATGCATCCATACATGAACGACAATTACAAAGACGCATATGGAACAATTAATAATAAATAATCAGAATTGAAAATGCATATTCAACAAATAATCAAATTCAGATCTGTTACAATAGCATCAATCCAACACATAGATCCAAAAACCGATAAAATACTAAACTTTATCAAACATTCATCTAAAACCTAGATAGTATACGGGTTTAAGCAGCAAGTTCTGGGATCAAATATTTCAACATGAGATGAATTGTCATCAAAGATAGAAGAGGTTAAGCAGCAAGTTCTGGGAACAAAGAATTGACATTTTAATAACCAAGTTTTGAGTTTATTTTCTTTAACAGTTGAATATAGAATGTTGAGTCAAGCCACTTTGACAAAAACTACCGGAAGGCAATTACAGACCTCATTCTTCAAATAAGTGACGACTGTTGAGTCTAAACAAGAAACTGCACGAACTTGGAAATCAAGCTAATAATCGTAACATCCATGAATTTTCCGGCCACATTTTTTTTTATTATTTCACTCTAGTCCAATACATTGTGTCACATAACCCATGCTTATAAATGTTTCAAATTCAGGATTTTCATTCATGCAATGTCATATTTTAACTCTACCATAAATATACATTTTGTCATAATAAATAAACCAAAAGTGAAATTTATAAACCATTAAGTATGGATTTACACCTTTTATACATAGGGGCATGTTCTTTTGAGAACCAACTATATGTTGAGAACCGTGAGAACCACATAAAACGTATCGCTTTAGTGAAAAAGGTAAATTTCAAGAATAATGTTTTATTTATCTCTTCTCACTCTTAGTTTGAGTTTATCTCCTCTCTCCTGAATTTTTTTTAAGAAAAGTATAAAAATATGCATATATGCATTCATTTGTGCATATAGTGTGAGTGCATATATGCATTTACAAAAATGATTATAAATTCGAGGTCTTTTAAAACCAAACCTTAAACATATTGAAATGTACATGAATTCTAGTCAATTTATATTATAAATAGAGCAAGAGTTAATGCGGTTCTTAACATATTGTTGGTTCTCAAAAGAACATACCCCTTTATACATATGAATTTATTCTAATCATATAGTTATATTTTTATACAAATAAATGTATTTGTATATAAATAGACAATTATACATATATATAATGTATGTATATACACATGTTTATGCCTTGATATAGTAATTAATTAAACTTATGAACATTAATTATGCTTTCTACATCCTTATTAAATGGATATATATAATTATTCATAAAAATATATAGGTAATTATATATTTTGAAAATATTAGATAAACCATTTACGTAAATTATGATTTATAAAAAGATAGAATTTATTCGTAACAAAACTTTGACAAATAACATTTAGATTTTTATACACCTTATAATGAGCAACTTTTATAAATAAAATAAATTTTTTATAAACAATTAAAAGGAATTAAAACAAACAAATTGAGTCTTGAACCCCCCCACCCCCTTCAAGTCTTGGACCCCTGCCATTCATTTGGACCCCCTCCATTTGGAATTGAACCCTGGAAATCACATAGAGCCAATTTTGACCCAGAAAAGTCAACCCACATAAAAAACTCTCTAAATTCGCCCAATTCGGATTCCAAGTCCCTTGAAACGGTTTTCCCACTCTATTACAATCATTTAGAATTTAAGATAGTAAACTTAATTGATCAATTACGTTCTTTAAACCCATTTATTGGGGGTTATGGCTAGAGTAATTAAAGCCCACGATTCACACTTCAAAACATGAAATTTCAATCGATTGAAATGTGTAACGGGTGTAATAATCACAACTTAAAGTCCCTAAATCACATGGCTACCGAATTCCACTCGAAATCCCCTGAAACCCGTCCCTCATACCCTCTCCGATCGCGACAGCCGCAGGAGCAAAAACACACTCGTCTTTCGCGAATTAGAGTTCCAATCATAGGTAAAACACTTACCATTTGCTCGATTTCTGTTATAGATCAAAAGCCCCCTGTAACATAAACGAATTTGTGAGAATTCGGGGACTAGGGTTTGGGTTGGGGCGTTTGGGGAAGGAGGGGACGTTTTGGTTGTATGTTAAAAGATTACCAAATCCATTCAAAACATGGATGTAGCCTAGATCACTTGGTTTGTGCATTTGACTCTCACGAAACCCACCCGGGTTTGATCTCGGCTAGGCCGGTTTTGGGTTAATTTTTTTTTTCATTTTAACACTTAAAGCAATGGTTTTAAAGTTCTAAGTTTCTTTTATAAATCTTTTAAATATAACCAGAACCTTTTTATAAAAACAGAAAACATAATTTAATATCTTAACTATTTTAGATGACTTGTTTAGACAAATCTACTTATGAATTTTAGTTATAAAATAAGTAATGTTATTAAACCAATTATAGTATATTGTTTAGGCATTATTAAATTCGTTTGAAACTTATAAATGACTATTCTAGCAAAGAATAATCATTCAAAACTTTTTATACATAAATAATTATTTTAGACAAATAATTATACAAGTTTAACTAATTACATTTAAAGCTCATATTTATTTAATAATCCTTCTATGAATCATTCAAATAAAAGAGATTATTTAAGTAAATTTTACTTACATAAAATAAATTATGTAAACCTTTTCCATTTCATATTTTATATATAAATTATTGTTAGGATAATTGCTCAAGTAATTCTAAAACGTACTGGTATTTAAACCTTTATCTATTTCATGATTTGTCTATTACATTATCTTAGAATAATTATATAAAGAAGTTCAAACACATTATTTTATAAATACTATATAATTAATTAGGGGTCCTAATTTATTTAAATGAGTACTACCCTATCATTACAAATATATATTTTTCCTTCAAACTCAATCCCATCCCAAGTCCTATGAAACCCTAAAATCTCAAGATTTCATACTTTCCATTAGACATACATTGAGCTTAAGAACACAATCATCTATGTAGGTTAATTGTGAGGATTTCTCACGAGGCCTATCTGACCTTAACAAATCATACCATTATTTGTTCCATTACAGGTGAGTTTCATAGCCTCATTTCTCTTTACTATTGTTTACAAATACTCGAGGTGGAACATGTTTACATACATTACATACCAAATTCAATATCATTGTTCTTATGCTACTTACTATGTGCTTTATGTTTTAAACTACTTGGCGACCATACGTGTGTTCATGTTTAGTACAATCATTAACTTGCGAGGCAGACCTAAGGTAGTACCTTTTATGATCATTTATACGGGAAACCGATACAAGTTAACACAAAACTTGGCGGGTTTTGTGTGTACCATATTACTACTTTTTCCAAAATATAATCAGTTGGATTGTACTTACCATTTACCATTACTACGGTTTGATTGTACGCCTTGGAACCTTGTATGTTTTCACATTTATGCCTTAGTTTATGCTTTGGACTTATTGAATTTCAAATCCTTTTTCAACTTTTGTTTGGTGTCAAAATCTATGTTACTCACCAACTACTTGTAGTTGACATTTACTCACATGTTTCATGTGCACCAGTTTGAGGATACTACATGATTACTTAGGATTTTGGACCTAGCAATAATGAAACTTAATTATGTTATGTTTTGAACTCTTTGTTTTCTATTTCCAATTGTGATGGATGCTTTAATTATGTTGAATAAATATTATCACGTATTAATAGATGATCATGTGCTTATGAACAACCGCGTCAGCCCCAGCGTATAATCCGCCGCCAGTCGAGGTGTGACAATAATGTTACATATGTAACATAATATATACATGTAACTATAATATGTTTCATGTGTAACATTGTAATGTTACGTATTTACCGATTATATTAGCAAGATAATATTGTTACATGTAACTTCAAAATTTTTACATATATAACATTGTAATACAAATTTCAAATCAATAGTTCTATACACGCCCTAATGTTTGTATTTTTTAACATATCACCGGAAACATATGGAAAAAAATTAATTATTAATCAAGAGATATTCTTATAAACGAGATTCTTTTAAACAAGATTTTATATGTTACATATGTAGCATTCAAATAGTTACTTATGCAAAATTTTGTAGTTACATATGTTACAGACACAAATTTACAAACGAGTTTAACTGTCACTATAAATTTTAACAGACAATTGTAGCTACTATGTAATTGAGATTAATAATCAATTCATGGTTGACGTCAAAAATAATTAATGGATTAAAGTTGATATTCATCGTTAGAAGAATAAAAAATCATTCTATCTTTAAAAACTAGATCATGTTTATGTAACCGGATTCTGATAATAAATGTTAATATTCAGAACCTAAACTGGTGTCGTGTTTTATATATGTAATCAATAACTATTTATTACTTGAAAATTACAATATTTACATTGAGTAAACTCTAAAAAATGTTACATATGTATCTAACACATGTTACATATGTAACTATAAGGTGTGTGCAAAAAAAAAATAGTAATCAGTAAATGTACGCTGATGTTACGTTTATGAAACATAATATTACGATGCTTTGTTCGGTTTGATCAATTTATAGCCCTAACTCTGAGGTTGTAATTATAATTCTAAGATTTGGAAGATTTGGTGGTAGGTGAGGAGGACGAAGCTATAGTTGAATGTTCATCTTGGAAAGCAGACTTGTTTTGAACAGGTAAGGTCTTCTGTTTTAGAGGGGCTATAATGTTCTCCACATCAAGTGTAAGCTCTTTCACATATGTAAATCCTGCAGGTATGATGTAAAATATGTTACAACTTCCACCTATTAAGAGGTAACAGATAGAAGCTTATGTAACAGAAGGATATATGGTGGCATTTTGTAACATCCCTAACTTCCCAATTTATTTAACTAGAATCAAATGTGCAAAACTCTAAAAGTTGAAGGGGCAAGTGTAAAATTCGAAATAAATGGAAAGGAGCGAAATGAAGAATTATTTTAAACCTAAAACCTATCTCGTACACACCAGCCACCAACGTATTCCATCCCCCTTTGCTCTTCTTGTCATTGGACCTGCAACCCCTTCATCCCTCACCCGCTCTAAACCCTAATCCGGCTAAACTAAGTTTCCCGTCATACTCGGGAAAGCTTAGCTCCGTTTCAAAGCACAAAGGACGACCACGTGAGCTGCTACCATAGCTCCGGCAGCAGCGGAGAAACCGTACGCATCGGGTCACGACGACGTTGGTGGTGTAAGGACGAAGATGGTGATGTTGGTTTACATGGTGACGGTGAAGCTTGGTAAAGTGTGAAGATGGCAGGTGAAGGCTCACCGTATCGAGACAATGGCGGTTGGAAGCTAGTCACGTCGGAGAAGGTGAGTTGGTGGTGTTGATTCTGCAATGGTGGTTGGTGCGTGACAGTTTTGCGGCTATTACCCTACGATTGCTGTTATGGTTCACGGTGGAGGGTGGTGGTGTTATGGTGGTGGTGGTTTCAAGGCGGTGATAGTTGAGTGGTCGTATGGTGGTGGTAACACGGCAGCCCCATGGTGGTGCGGGTGTGGTACTACGATAGAGAGGGTGAGGGTGGTGCGGATGAAATGATGATGATGATGGTATTATGATGATAATGAAATGATGGTATTATGATGATGATGGTATGATAATGATAATGATTTGATAATGATGATGATGGTATGATGATGAGAGTTCTATGATGATAGTGATATGATGATGATGATGAGGACTACATGATGATGGGTACATCTCTTAAACCCTAACTGACGATTGTTGAGTAAGAGTCTGGAACGCAAGTTCCGGCAAGAGCCCAGTCGACTGTCGACTGTCCGGTCCGACTTAAGTGGTCCGAATAAGATGGCTCGTCCGAAAAGTATTTCGGACACAAATAGTTTTCGGACATCATACATTCAAACAAAAGAGTTTTCAGTCAAAAAATAATTTCGACCGAAATAGTTTTCGGACATAACGTTTTCGAATGAAATAGTTTTCGGTCGAAAAAGTTTTCGACCAAAATAGTTTTTGGACATGATGTTTTCAAATAAAATAATTATTGGAAGTGAGACATTTCGAGCGATTAGCTTTCGATCGAAAAAGATTTCGATCGAAAAAGATTTCAGATAATAAGTTTTCGGATTAAACATATTGGTTATAACCTTATTCAATTCGTGACCCTTACAGATTTGTTAGCATCCCACTTAGCTTGAAGTTTACTGGTTAAGTGAGATAAACCCGTAGAATTCAGGTGAGTTCTTATTGCCCTTTTTCCTAAAAGGTTTTGGACTGGCATGCATACTGTTAAAGAGATAGTTTCAAAGTTAAAGAATATTTATAAGAATTATATACTTTTATAAAATGAAAGATAAAGAGTTAAAGAACATATTATTACATTTTAAACAAGTTTTGAAAGACAATAAAAAGCTAAAGTAAAGAACGATAAAGGAGTTGTACTTCGGTACAACTCGATATTGACAGTGACAAATACCATGTTATATGCTTATGTGTTAATATGTGCTATTTGTCTATATGAAAGTTTATGTGATAACATTTCTATTTTGTGTAATAGTGTAATTGCATTGCATAGTAGAAAGTCCTACAGGCATGTGAGCAATGCTAAAGGAGTCTTACCCTGAGGTGTAAGCAATGCTAAAGGAGTCTTATACTTCGGTGTAAGCAAGAAAGTCTCACCCTGAGGTGTGAGCAATGCTAAAGGAGTCTTACACTTCAGTGTAAGTGAGTAAGTCCTACCCTAAGGGGTGGGCAATGCTAAAGGAGTCTTGCACTTAAGTGCAAGCGAGAAAGAAAGTCATACCCTGAGGTGTGAGCAGCGCTAAAGTAAAAGGCTTACCCTGAGGTGTAAGCGAGAAAGGGATCTGGTTCTCGAATCATGATCCTTATGCGATAGTTAAAGTATGATAAAGTCACTTGTCCTATTCAAGTGAAACGACAGTCAGATAGAATACAGGAGGACACCCTAGTGGGTTTCCTCAAAGCTAAAGTTTCTCAGGCAGTAACGCAACAGTTTCATAATTGTAACGTTGTAAAGTTTTAAAGTAAAGTTAAAGTGTTTTCAAAGATTGAGAAAGTAAAGCTTATTTTATATTTTATAAAACTAAGCTACCTAAAAGAATGTTTTACAGTTTTAAAGTAAAGATAGAACTCACCAGCGTTAGCTGAGTTTTACTATGCATGACAGGTAGAAAAGGTAAAGCGAAATAAAAGTAAAAGAGTCGTGAAGGCTAGATAGCATGGACATCGGGTGCTGTGCTAAAGACTGACATTTCCATTCCTGATAGTTTATGTTTTAGACAATGAGGTACATTATTGGTTGGTGAATGTTTTAATTTAAAGACTTCCGCTGTAATAGATTCTGATTTCTGGTTTAAGAACTATGCTTGTTGTGTTTTGTGCCAACTATGAGATGTACCCGGTTTGGGGCGTTTTGTAAGGAACAAATATATAATAGGCTGACGCATCAAAGAATCACCGAGTTGTTCAAAAGTTCGGATGACGAAGATTGGAAGAAGCAAGAAAGTATCCGGCAGCATACTTCATCCAGCAGCATACTTCATGCAACAGCATACTTCATCCGGCAGCATACTTCATCCGGAAGCATACTTCATTCGGCAGCATACTTGAAGTATGCGGTCCCGACAGAATACTTGAAGTATGCGGCCGCATACTTGAATTATGCGGTCCAGGCCCACCGAATACTTTTGTCTTGGTTATAAATAGTTTATCTTGTAACAGTATTCAGGTTAGACAAGTTGGACGACTGAGACAGTAAGAGGGTGAGACAAGTTGGACGACTGAGACGGTCAGAGGGTGAGACAAGTTGGACTACTGAGACAGTCAGAGGGTGAGACAACTTGGACGACTGAGACAGTCAGAGGGTGAGACAACTTGGACGACTGAGACAGTCAGAGAGTGAACGAGTAAGAGGGTTAGACGAGTTGTTAAGCGACATTTGTATTATTTTTCAGTGATTAATCAATATACGAATCATTTGACAATCATTGGTGTCTCGTCATTACTGTTTGTACTTACAAGTCACGTGTCGAGTCTGTTTCCGCCAGGTTCAACACGTCGTTGAATCTGTTGATTAAAGATCCTCAGGACTCCGGACCTTACAATTAGTATCAGAGCCTTAGCGTTCATTTGGTGAAGCTTGCAACGAATTTCTTTGACTCGTGAGGCTACGGTTGATCAGTTGATTTTTCGGCTTGAAAATCAAAGTTTTCGGTCAATTTCTTCATCTGGAAGTTTGCGGTATTCCAAATTTTGCGGTATTCGAAGTTTGTGGTATTTCGAAGTTTGCGGTATTTCAAAGTTTACGGTATTCGAAGTTTGTGGTATTCCAAAGTTTGCGGTATTCGAAGTTTGCGGTATTCGAAGTTTGCGGTTCTCGAAGTTTGCGGTTTTCAAAGTTTGCGGTCTTCAAAGTTTGCGGTCTTTCAAAGTTTGCGAATACTTTTTGTTACTTATTTTTCCACGTGAACTTGAAACATGGGAGAAAGTAGAAAGGAAATGCTGAAGCAAGAGTTTAATATGTTTAATCATGTTACTGGTGAAAATTTGGAGGTTCAAATTAACAGATTCACGCACTTGTTGACGGAGATGAAGAGTGCTGAAATAGAGTTGACCAAGGGAGAAATCAACAAAAGGCTACTAACTCTTTACCCATAACCGGGAACTTCAACTGCACCGCCATCAAGAGAACCAAGGATATGTATCAAACATCCTTGAGTGAGCTGATTTCTATTTTGCACTCTTATGATATGGATGATAAACAGTGTCACCTTAATCATATGAGTTCAATGGATGTTTCTGAAATTGCTGGAGCAAGTACATCTACTTCATGTGAATCAAAGGCACTTGTGAGCCAGCAAGACATGAGTGAGATAGTTTAAGATTTGGAAGTGAAACAACATCATGCCTTCGTGGTTGAGGTCACCGACACTGAGGTAATCAAAGATCTTTGCTCTGCTATTTGTATTGAGAAATTCAATCGTTACAAACATGATAACGATATATTAAATAAAGAAATAACAAAGCTTAGATATTCCAATTCAGAACACAAATGATTAGAAAAGGTTTTCAAAGATACAATTGAAGCAAGCAAAAATGATTTTTCAAAATTTGAAATGGATTTTAGCAATAAGGAATGTATTTATCGTGATGCATTAAAACGGATACACGACCTTAGCTTAAAATTAAATGATGTTGTGACTCAGTTGGCAAATACTAAACTAACAATCGAGAAAATTGAACACTCTCGATCAGTAGTTTATGATATGATAGATTCTCAAGTAAGAAAGAAAAGGAGTCCAGGAATTGGTTATCATGCAGTTGAACATCCTTTCAATGGCAATTTTACTTCAATGCCAAGTGTTCAACATGAAGATGTTGAGATGGAATATGGTATAGGCCGTAAACCAGATCCCACGGTAGAACATGTGAACGTTACTAACCCGTCTTAGTCTTGTATAACAACAAGATTAGTAGAGGGCATAGTGGAGGATTGTGGGAGTGATGGGGATGAGGAGGATGGTCGCGTTTTTGAGTCTAAGTCTGCGTCATTTAAAAACAAATTGTCTTGTTTTCAAAATGGTACTTTTTCAAAAGGGGATAAGTTGAAAGGGAGTTTGTGTCACACCCCAGTTTCAGGACACCCCAGGCGTGCGACCAAATTGGCACCTCCAATATTATTTTATTTATGAAATCAGAGTTAGTTTAGCAGCGAAAATACTTTTGGATTGAACTTATAATAAATCTCAACCAGCGGGTTGATATTGTATATTTTCCAAATCCGGGGATAAATAAAATATCTTTTTCATTCCACTGGGGATTTAAATACCCTTTTTATGTACATAAAAACAATGGTCCACAACCATTTACATGTCACCTGCATAAGCAGGGTAAAACTAGAGCCACAAGGTAGTTGGCCTGTGCCTGGGGAGTTAACCCTGTCCAATACCAAGCTATACCAGCATTGGTATCTAAGGGTTTTACCTTCCGGCACCTAACCCTGTGCATAACAAGGGAGTATCCATGTCTAGGAATACCTCTTCCTAACATCTCCTCTTGTTTTCATTCCTGCAGAGTTATCTCCATGCTAGCAGCATATAACCCTGTCAAAATCTCTTTATGTACACATTTATCCCCAAGACTATCCTGTAGGACTAGTTTTATAGAGAATCATTGATTACCTGGAAACATTTTGGAAAATAAAACGTCAGCGCGAACGTTGGTGAACATGAATATCATGACCAGTTTCAGTTGGCAAATACAGTATCAAAACATTTAACCATAATGTGGGTACAATCTATCATTCAGCAGAACTATTTCATCTGAGTGTACAACCACGATATACACCGATAATTTCTGTAAAAGGACTGCTGGCATTTGCAGACTTACTTACTGCGATGTCCCTTAACTGAGACCCCGTCTTACATCCAGTTACAGATAATTTCCAGCCCCAATATGGGAATTTCACCCATAAAGCGTGTATCCCTTGATCAAGTTTTACATATACTTAGGGCCTGAATGTTTTACATAGACGCCCTTATGCATCAAACTTTTGAATACAAGTATTCCCATTTTGTAAACGTAAAACTTTCAAAGTCTTTGAAGATAAAGACAGATAAACATATTTATCTTAACAGTAGCTTGGCTTATCTCAGGGGTAGTCTTTGAGTGCTAGTGTAAACCTTAAAGCAAGTTCTAAATCAAGTTAGTATCTTAACCCACGAATTTGGAATTAAGCAAAAGTCAGATAAATAACAAGATCGATTGCACGAGGATTGAGGTATAGCCGCTCTAAGAAGTGTGGAGGGTGTTGTGAGTTTGGATGTGCCAAAGTGAGAAGCCAATGGCTTCTATTTATAGTTGCCTGATAAGACCCGTAGCGGACCGTTAGACTGGAAGGTAGCGGTCCGCTAATGCCCAATGGGACGCATCAGCCCTAAACGTCACATCCTGATTGGACCACACCTTAATTGGCGACTGGCGGACGGAGGGCGTGGCGGTACTCCACGGTGACACGCGTCAGATTCTCCGGTTGAGTCACCGAACACGTGGCATCACGAGTGACTGCGGCTAGCGGACCGTTACTGATATGGTGGCGGCCCGCCACCCAACCCTTCAGCCTTAGCGGACCATTAGGAAGAATGGTAGCGGTTCGCTATCAGACCGATTTCAAAAATTTTCATTTTTACCCCTTTTATTTTGGGGACTTGGCATATTCCAACCCCTAGGGTTCAAAGTTGGCAAATTAGGACCTCAGAATTGGCCTAGTGTTACATCCTCACCACCTTTATTCAAATCTCATCCTCGAGATTTATTGGAACGGGTGTGGGTACTTCCTTTTCATTTCACTTTCCAGTTCCCACGTTAACTTAGGTCCACGTCTGGAGTTCCATCTTACTTTTACCAACACCAGCCTCTTCCTTTTCAGCTTTTTAACCTGACGATCCTCAATTTGCAGAGGTTGTTCAACAAATTTCAGATTTGGATCCACCTCTACATCCTGCAGAGGCATTATCAAAGATTCATCGGCCAAACACTTTCGCAGGTTTGACACATGAAATACATCATGAACACCGTTCATTTCCTCTAGCAATTCAAGTTGATAGGTGATCGGTCCGATTCTTTTTAGAATTTTGAATGGTCCAATGAATCTTGGACTAAGTTTTCCTTTCTTTCCAAATCGTACTACACCCTTCCAAGGTGAGACTTTTAACAACACATGATCGCCCACAGAAAATTCTAACGGCTTACGACGTTTATCAGCATAACTTTTCTGTCTATCACGAGCCGTTTTCAAATGTTGATGAATTTGTAACACTTTGTCAGTTGTTTCCTGAACTATTTCAGGACCTGGCAATTGATTTTCTCCAATCTCTGCCCAACAGACAGGAGTTCTGCATTTTCTGCCATATAAGGCTTCAAATGAGGCAGCTTGGATACTTGTGTGATAACTATTATTATACGAAAATTCAATTAGAGGTAAGTGGTCTTCCCAACTTCCTCTAAGGTCTATTACACAAGCTCGAAGCATATCTTCAAGAATTTGTATTGTTCTTTCACTCTGACCATCCGTTTGAGGATGTTAAGCATTGCTAAGATTTAATCGTGTTCCAAGAGCTTTCTGGAAGCTTTGCCAGAATCGAGACGTAAAACGACTGTCTCTATCTGACACTATAGATAATGGTACACCATGTAAAAATACGATTTCATTGACATACATTTGTGCCAACTTATCCATGCTATAAGTTTCTTTCATCAGAAGAAAATGGGCAGACATAGTCAGTCTATCAATGATAACCCAGATAGCATCATTCCCACAACTTGTGCGGGGAAGTTTTGCAATGAAGTCCATACTTATCATTTCCCATTTCCAAACAAGAATTTCAAGTTGTTGCAATAATCCAGAAGGTTTCTGGTGTTCAGCCTTAACTTGTGAACAAGTTAAACATTTTGCAACATAGGAAGCAATATGCTTTTTCATTCCAATCCACCAGTAATCTGGCCTCAGACCTTTATACATTTTATCGCTTCCTGGGTGCATGGTATATTTTGATTTATGAGTTTCTTCAAGGATTTTCTCTTGAAGATTTCCTATCATCGGAACCCATACTCGTTTGTTCATTCGTAGAAGATTATCACTTCCTTTGCTTAATTGATTAATCATTTTTCCCAGCTTTTCTTGTTTAATGTTAGTTTCTTCTAAGGCCAATTTCTGTGCTTCTTTGATCTGTTCAAAGAGATCGAATTTTACTTCGAGTCTCAAAGTACGCACTCTTTTAGGATTTTCTCTTTCTTTTCCGCTTAAGGCATAGGCTACTATATTAGCTTTACCTTCATGATAATAGATTTCGCAGTCATAATCACTTAAGATTTCTAACCACCTTATCTGTCTCATGTTTAACTCTTTATGCTCAAAGAAATGTTTCAAACTTTTATGATCAGTGAACACAGTGAACCTGACTCCGTAGAGATAGTGTCTCCATAACTTTAATGCAAAAATTATGGCATCTAACTCCAAGTCACGAGTCGTATAGTTCCGTTCATGAGTTTTTAATTACCGAGATGCATATGCAATGACTTTGTTTCTTTGCATTAACACACTACCAAGACCGGTGTGTGAGGCATCTCAATAAACTACAAAGTCTTCAGTTCCCTCTAGCAAAGCCAGTATTGGAGCATTTGTTAACTTTTGTTTTAGTATTTTAAAAGCTTCTTCCTGCTTTAATCCCCATTCATATTTCACAGATTTTCTTGTTAATGAAGTAAGAGGAACAACAATTCAGGAAAAGTCCTGGATAAATCTTCGGTAATGCCCCACCAAACCTAAGAAACTCTGAACTTTGGTCGGCGACTTTGGAACTTTCCATTCAACAATTGCTTCAATCTTAGCAGGATCGACTTGAATTCCGTTGGCATTTATTATATGCCCAAGAAATTGAACTTCAGATAACCAGAATTCACATTTTGAGAATTTGGCATACAATTTCTCGTTCTTAAGTAATTCAAGAATTACTTTCAAGTGTTATGCATGTTCTTCCTTACTTTTAGAGTAAATAAGTATTTCATCTATGAATACAGTAACGAATTTTTCCAAATAAGGTTTGCAGATTCGATTCATCATATCCATAAATGCTGTCGGAGCATTAGTGAGTCCAAACGACATTACAGTGAACTCATAATGTTCGTACCTTGTTCTGAATGCAGTCTTGGATATGTCTTCTTCTTGTACCTTCAATTGATGATATCCCGAACGAAGATCGATCTTTGAAAAACAACATGCTCCTTGAAGCTGATCAAACAGATCATCAATTCGGGGAAGCGGATATTTGTTCTTGATCGTGACCTTGTTCAGCTCAAGGTAATCAATACATATACGCTTTGATCCGTCTTTCTTTTTAACAAATAATACTGGAGCTCCCCATGGGGAAGAACTTGGTCTTATAAATACTTTGTTTAACAACTCTTCAAGTTGTTTCTTTAATTCTGCCATTTCTGTGGCTGCTAATCTATACGGGGCTTTAGCTACTGGAGCTGTTCCCGGTACCAGATTTATTCTAAACTCCACTTCTCGATCTGGCGGTAATCCTGGTAGTTCCTCCGGGAATACTTCTGGATACTTGGATACCACAGGTACTTTTTCTAAAGGCTTTATTTCTTTGTTGGTTGTAATTAACACAAGGTATGCTAAGCATCCTTTGTTTAGATATATTGTTGCCTTAAGGAGTGATATAATTCCAATTGGATTGGAACATTTGTCTCCTTTGATAGTAATTATCTTACCATCAGGCACATGGATTTCAATAAATTTCTTGTCACAATTTATTTGGGATTGGTTGGCAGATAATCAATCCATCCCTAGAACAATGTCAAATCCGGCTAAAGTCATGAGCAACAATTGCACCGGTAGGACATGTTTGTATATAGAAATCTTACAACCATTTAAGGAATTAGAAATTTGAACTAAATCCCCATTAGCAGTTCAACTTCGCAAGATTTGTCTAATCTAGCTAAAGGTTTATCTAATAGCATACATAATTTAATATCTATAAAGCTTTGGTTTGCACAAGAATCAATTAAAACCTTTGCATAGATATTGTCGACAAGAAACGTACCAGTAATTACATCTGGCATTTTGGCTGCTTCATTTGCATTCAAAACAAATGCCCTGGCATTTTTCTTAACGCCTTCAACAGGTTTTGCTCTCGATGTTCCTGCTTCTTTTGCCTTTGGGCATTGGGTCTTTATGTGACCCGACTCTCCACAGCCATAGCAAGCAATGAGCTTTCTGTTTCTATATCAGTTCTCAGTAGAGTGCCCAGAAATTTTACATGTGTTGCAAAAAGGTCTTGTACCACATTTTTCAAAATGCCTCCTCTTGCATAGTCGGCATTCTGGAGTAGAGGAACGAGTATCTTTACCGCTGAAATTATTTTCAGATTGTTTCTACTCGTTTTTGTTTTGATGCGTATTATCATTCTTTTTCAGCTTCTCTCTATTTCTTATCAATCCATCCGTAAGGATAGCACCAAGTTCAATGGCATCGTCCATTGATTCGGGTTTAGAGGCTTTTACCAAGTCTCTAATTTCTAAGACTAAACCCCAAATATAGATCTAAATGAGGTTCGATTCAGGAGTTGCAAGGTGAGGTACTAACCTAGCATATTTGAACAACTTAGTTACATAATCTTGATGGTTTGTTCCTACCATCCTTAAGTTTAGAAAATTGTGCTCAATCTTCTCCCTCTCATTCATGGGACAAAACTTCTTTTCCACTCTTTCTTTGAAGACAGACCAACCATTCTAAGGCTTGGTCTCTAAATAGATTTGAAGCATAAAGTACCTTGTCTTCCTCAAGGCATTTACTTATAGTAAGCACCGACTCAGTTTTCTCAAGCCATCTTAGTGCTGCTATTGCTCATTCTCTTCCTGCAAATTCGTACGGTTTGTAATCCTGAAAATATTTGTACATGCATCCAAGATTTCTCTGTTTCTTGTATGCAGAATCATACCCTTCTTTAGGAGTAGCCATAGAGGAATCATGACTTTCCCGGTATGTTCTCTTAGTGTATTTACTATGGAAATTTGAGTGACCTCCCTCAGTATGTTTTGAAAATTGAGGGATAGAGACTTCATGCTCAGTTTCATTTGTTTTGGATTTTTGCAATATGGATTCTTGTTTCTTAGCAGCTTTGCTTTCTTCTATAGCTGCTACTATTTTAGGAATTGCTTTCTCTATTCCGACATTGATCATTTTTGTTATATCTGCCTTTTGAGTTTCAGAAGTATCGTTTTCAATCATTTGCTTCTTTTTACCACGGGTGTTACTTGATGGTCCTAGAAATAAACAAGATTGGAATCAATATAGGCCTTTTTAATACTGAAATTTATACAAGAAAAAGTACATATATAGAACTTATTGTTCTAGTAATTATTATAATTCTTTTCTTCTAAAGCTTGGACTAGAAGAATATTTCGAGCTTCTATTTTTGCTTTCTCTCGCTCAAGTTCAGTTATTCGATTTAACAGTATTCGTTCCCTCTCATTTCCAGGTGCCTCTTCATTTACATAAGGAATAGGGAATTAAACTGTCTCATGATAAGGGATAAAAGGTTTGTTAGAATCTTCTCGTTCTTCATCTTCGGAAACATATTTATTTTCATAAGGTATTTCGGAAAATCCTTCATGAAAATTATGTGAGTATATTGAAGTAATGTTATAACTTCCTGCAGTTGGAGCAGAATGATAACTGATAGAAGGTTTATAAGGAATACTAGGATTCCCTATTTCTTCAAGGCTTCGGAAAGTTGAACTTTCAGTTTCTTCATTATCTTCTATTGTTGTCTCGTTAGTTTTACGTTCAAAATAATTAGCTGGCGCAAATTTACGAAGAAAACTAGGACCCTTGCCTTTTCCAGCCATTTCTTTAAATAAAACAAATAACTTTTACTATATAGAAAATATATTACAATAAGAACAAAATATAATATATTAAATTAGTCTATCATTAGCTCAGATCCAAGGATCATCAGATTCTCCCCATGTTCGTAAACCTGTTGTCCATAAAATTATGTCCTCACCTTGTTCATAATTCTTTCCCTGTTTATTTCATCCGTTCGGCGTAACGAACGATCTAAACATTCTATGGGAGATGAAGGCATACTGTTTTCATACCCATACTTAGGCAGAGGTTCACGAAGACCAATCATTATATCATTATAGGCGTTTTGATATTCTGGTGGTGCTTGGACATAATTCTCATAAGGACTAGTGTATATAGGTTCAGGAACAATATAGGGATCGTAAAGAATAGGAGACTCAGGATTATAAAAGGGATAATCCTCCGAATTTTCAGATACATGATCATACTGATGAGATTCTTCGGATGTTTCCTTCGCTGGTGTATTTCGATAAATTTCCTCCATTTCGCTAACTGGAATAGAAATTCTCTCAGTAGGCATTCTCACTCTTATTCGAGGCATTCGGGACGTACTTGGCCCTGCCTGATTGTCTATTGGGGGAGGGGTATTAAACTGCCAGTTACTAAAGTCAGAACCAGCGTCCATCAAAGAACTCTCAGTATCATATGATAGGGGATGATACTCAGGTGTAGGAGTATCTAGATTTATAACGAAAGGATTGCTATCATCAGGAAATGTGATTGGCATCATCTGAGATCGATAGACAGGATATTCAGGGGATTCCTGCTTGATCGACGCATAGGATCGTAATTAGGAAGGCTATGTTCTCTAGTCATCCTGAAATCTTTAAATATTAGTAACTACTTTAATAAATACTCTGTCCTCATGTTGATCAACACTTATATACTAAAGCCAGTATCCTTATCTTATTCTCGAGGCATAATAATTTAAACTAGGGTTAAAGCTTAGATACTAAAGCTAGTATCTAATTCGCTAAAACCTTGGGCTCTGATACCAACCTGTCACACCCCAGTTTCAGGATACCCCGGGCGTGCCACCAGATTGACACTTCCAATCTTATTTTATTTATGAAATCAGAGTTAGTTTAGCAGCGGAAATACTTTTAGATTGAACTTATAATAAATCTCATTCAGCGGGTTGATATTGTATATTTTTCAAGTCCAGAGATAAATAAAATATCTTTTTCATTTCACTGGGGATTTAAATACCCCTTTTCTGTACATAAAAACAATGGTCCACGACCATTTATATGTCACCTGCATAAGCAGGGTAAAACTAGAGCCACAAGGTAGTTGGCCTGTGTCTGGGGAGTTAACCATGTCCAATACCAAGCTATACCAGCATTGGTATCTAAGGGTTTTACCTTCTGGCACCTAACCCTGTGCATAACAAGGGAGTATCCATGTCTAGGAATACATCTTCCTAACATCTCTTGTTTTCATTCCTGCAGAGTTATCTCCTTGCTAGCAGCACATAACCCTGTCAAAATCCCTTTATGTACACATTTATCCCCAAGACTATCCCATAGGACTAGTCTTATAGATAATCATTGATTACCTGAAAATATTTTGGAAAAGAAAACGTCAGTGCGAACGGTGGTGAACATGAATATCATGACCAGTTTCAATTGGAAAATACAGTATCAAAACATTTAACCATAATGTGGGTACAATCTATCATTCAGTAGAACTATTTCATCTGAGTGTACAACCACGGCATACACCGATAATTTCTGTAAAAGGACTGCTGGCATTTGCAGACTTACTTACCGCGATGTCCCTTAACTGAGACCCCGTCTTACATCCAGTTACAGATAATTACCAGCCCCAATATGGGAATTTCACCCATAAAGCGTGTATCCCTTGATCAAGTTTTACGTATACTTATGGTCTGAATGTTTTACATAGATGCCCTTATGCATCAAACTTTTGAATACAAGTATTCCCATTTTGTAAACGTAAAACTTTCAAAGTTTTTGAAGATAAAGACAGATAAACATATTCACCTTAACAGTAGCTTGGCTTATCTCAGGGGTAGTCTTTGAGTGCTAGTGTAAACCTTAAAGCAAGTTCTAATTCAAGTTAGTATCTTAACACACGAATTTGGAAATAAGCGAAAGTCAGATAAATTACCAGAACGATGGCATGAGGATCGAGGTATAGCAGCTCCAATAAGTGTGGAGGGTGTTGTGAGTTTGGATGTGCCAAAGTGAGAAGCCGATGGCTTCTATTTATAGTTGCTTGATAAGACCCATAGCGGACCTTTAGACTTGAAGGTAGCAGTCCGCTACCGCCCCAATGGGACGCGTCAGCCCTAAACGTCACATCCTGATTGGACCACACCTTAATTGGCTGATGGCGGACCGTTACGGAGGGCGTGGCGGTCCGCCACGGTGACACGCATCAGATTCTCCGGCTGAGTCACCGGACACGTGGCATCACGAGTGATTGCGGCTAGCGGACAGTTACTGATATGGTGGCGGTCCGCCACCCAACCCTTCAGCTTTAGCGGACCGTTAGGAAGAATGGTAGCGGTCCGCTATCAGACCGATTTCAAAAAATTTCATTTTCAACCCTTTTATTTTGGGGACTTGGCATATTCCAACCCCTAGGGTTCAAAGTTGGCAAATTAGGACCTCGGAATTGGCCTGGTGTTACAGTTTGACATCCACATTTGTTAAAAGTGGTACTTTAGAAAGGGAAGAAAAACAAATTGCCAATGGTAAAAATCATCAGTTTGTCAAAATAAATACCGTTCTCTTAATAGAGAAAGTAGCAAACCATCTACAAGTCAGTCAGGTTCTAAACAATTGCCTCAATGGTTTTTCAAAAATGAATTTTATTCAAAATTTGATAATCATCATCATGTTTTTGAACAAAATGTTAAAAATTCTGATAGCAATTGTTTTAGATCGAATTGCAGGGATTGTGATAGATATGATGACCAAGTGTTTGATAGAAGGTTTTGTAGAAATAAAGACTGATGGCTACAAAATTCTCTAAGTACAAATGCTGCTGATCTCAAAGATTGCTGTGGATCGACAAAGTTGCAGCTGATAGGCTTTATCCGCTGCTGACCAAAACTGCAGCTGATATGCCTTATCTGCTGCTGACCAAAGTTGCAGCTGATAGGCCTTATCTCCTGCTGACCAAAGTTGCAGCTGATAGGCCATTGAAGATCAAAGTTGCAGCTGATAGCCTTCTCACTGAAGATCAAACATTGCAGCTGACTGTTCTTAATAAAGCAACCAATACCACTAACAACTTTCTGCTGTTACACTGACACACTCCACGCAGAAAGAATGTCATTGGCACAAGACAATAAAAGACAACGACGCTCTCCTTTTGAGTATTCAAGCAATGATGCAAAGAAGACGTTTGAATAAAGTTAACCTTTGTAGTTGTTATTATTGTCTGTATATGTAGAATAACTTCAATACAAGATCAACGGTCTGTGTGAGATCTGATCCTTAGAATCAAGGGTCTGTCTTGATTCTAAGTTACTATATAAGTAGTACTTAGATTCATTGTAAAAGTAATTTTTGCTTAAGAGTTTTCTCTGTAATCTTGTAACACTTGAAGCTTAATACAAATTGCATTTATCAAAAGTAAATCAAGAAATTAAAATGTTTGTTAAACCTACACCAATTTGGAAAACTAAATCAAAAGTAGTTGAATTACCAGTGTTAGAGAACAATAAGGATATGTGCTTACATGAAGTATCTTACATTGATGCTTTGGGAGTACCCAGGACCACTATGGCTTGGGTACCTATGTCTAACTAACTTGCTTGAATCATGCAGGAACAGCCAATGAGGACTGTCAACAACCTATGGTATGTTGATAGTGGTTGTTCCAGGCACATAATGCGGGACATCTCTCTACTACATGATATCAAACACTTTGATGGAGGGTATGTTTCCTTTGCATGAGATAAATGAGGTAAGATCAACGTGAAAGGTACGGTCACTAATGGTACTCTTTGCTTTGAGGATGACATTTATGTTTAAGATGTTTTTACAATATCCTTTGATCTGACCAGACTCGATTTTTTGGTTCAGTGTTTCAAAATGTTCTGCTTCGATTAACGAGTCACAAGTTCGGTCACCAAAAATAATTTTTATTTATTTTGTCTTTCTTAGGATATAATTTTGTTTTGTTTATTAGTTGTATAAAAACAAAAGTTTTGGGGGAGAAAATTAAAAAAAAAATTATCAAAAAGATTTTATTTTTGAGTCTTTCTATTTTTAAAGTCCAGAAAAATACAAAAAGATTTCATGTTTATGTCTTATTTTATTACTATGAAAATTGAAGAACTCTGTCAAATGGGAAACGATAGTACATCATTTTAGAGGTTGGATCATTATATGTAAGGCCTGTAGTTGAAAAGATTAGGATCTTGGGATGATATGTTGATAGGCTCTGCTAAAACTAGAAAGACAACATGATAGTGTTCCACTTAAACATAAAGGTCATTGTCGAAGCGGGGAACATCTCATAGATTGGTAGAATAATTATTTCTTGTTAATAATCGAGCACTTAAACATAAAGATTGGTGAATTGTGGATAAACACAATATATCTGGACTGCACAAACCAAGACCCTTCACAAAGGGGTTACGAGCTGACTTGATACGAGTCTGTACATATATATATAGATAAAAGACATGTGTTGACATGCAATAGGTGAAAAGACACTCAATAATAGTGCAAAGCTACTCTGCAAAGTAGAATTCTGAGCAAAAAGACACGCAATGTTAATGTCGTGCTGTAGGAAAAATTCAAAAAGATATGTCTAAAGACGTACATATAAGTATACTTGTAAATATTTTTCTCTTTGGGAATGTGTGACTGGGAAGGAATCTCTTATCAAGGCATGTAAGTCCGTCTTGCTATGTTTTTGATCACATTTGTCAGAGATCTCCTGAACAGTTCATAGACCCGTGCTAGTTATGCTCTTTTAGTTATTACTTAGGTGCTCAAAAGATCATGAGGAATGGAAGGTTTATCCGATAAGTTGTGGGGTCCATTCAGTTCATCAAAAACTCATCTAATTCTCATTAAAATAAATGTACGTTTCTGAGATGTGAGTGTGGGACCCACTAAGTCATGAATAATTATTACCTAGAAAACATGATAAATTCATTGACTGCTTGCTTGTCAATTAAGGTATAAAGGTTTGATTTTAGAAGTATACTATATATTGACAGTCATCGAGACCTATCTAAGAAAATGAACGGCTGATGAGTATGGTTTGGTCTGCACTAGAATGATATGATTCCATAACAGAGTTTCTCTAAAAATAATGTGTTTCTGTAAGTGTCATATGTTGTTAAAAGAACAAAAAGATTTTGTTTTTTTAACTTAGTTTGAGTCATTTTATGTTTATCTTACTTTTGTATTTGTTATGTTTTTCATCAAAAATTGACCATTCTTGTTTGATTCAATAATCGTGAAAAAGAGGTTTTTATTAAAAAAAATTGGAAAGTTTCAAGGTTTTAGGAGTTTGAGCATACTTGCATTTTGTGCATACTTGTATTTGATTGAACTTTCAGGAGCAACAAGATAACATTCCTTATCTGTAGGATCGTGAGAATACAAGATGGTTCTGTTCTTAGTTGAGGTTGGCGGAAACAAAATCAACTACACAATTTATAATCAAGTAAACACAAAGAATACTGATAAACACTGTTGTATTAAGCTTTTGTGAATGCAAAGATTACAAGTGAGAAACTCAATGAATAAGTATGACAAGCACTACAAGCACTATCAAGACACGCTTACAATGAAGTGGCAACTCAGTATATATAGTAACTTAGAATCAAGACAGACCCTTGATTCTAAGGATCAGATCGACCACAAGCCGTTGATCTTGTTTATTAATTTACATTACACGTAAAGGCTAATCTAGTTAACTTTACTGAAACGTTTTCTTTATTCATGATTGTCTGCATGCTTGGAGAAGTGTATTGTTGTCCGTCATTGGTTGACCATAGCGGTTCCTTCTGCTTTGAGTCTGTCAGTTGCTTTTGCAGAAAGGTGTCAGAGACGCTTGGCCTGGATAGTCAGCTGCAACGTTTGGTTTTTCAGTGAATAGAGCTATCAGCTGCAAAGAGTGAAGGTTGCTGCTGGTAAGCCTATCAGCAGCAAACATGGAAGACCGCTGCTGATAAGCCTATCAGCAGCAACTTGTGCAGAATGCTGCTGATAAGCCTATCAGCAGCAACAAGTGTTGAATGCTGCTGATAAGCCTATCAGCAGCAACAAGTGTTGAATGCTGCTGATAAGCCTATCAGCAGCATTTGTACTTAGAATAATTTGGTAGCAATCAGTCTTTGTTTCTACAAACTCCCCCTACACTGATGCAACCAAAAATTCTTCTAATCACTTTGCTGCTGAAGCTTTTGCATGTGGCTGACTATCCTTTCAACCTCATAGCCTCTTGGATCCTTGCTGGGATTGTTCAGTGGAAGTTCAGACAGAGTCTTGATGTCTTTGTGTTGCATTTTGTAGATTGCTTTGCTTGAACATCTCATCTGCTGCTTCTTTACATCAGTCAGTGTGAACTAATCCAAATCAGCATTGTAGGTCCAAGATACAAATGGAGAGTGGGACTTGAGAGGTTTGATGTTTATGATCACATCTTTGCTAGGGTTGAAGTAGTGTTTGATTGCTAGCACAAGACGTTTCCCACTCTCATTTGCAGGCTCATTAGCTTCACCCAGCTCTAAAATTCTTTGAAGATCGGAATCAGGTAGTTGCAGAACCTCATCAACAGACCTGTAAGTGGATCTTCTTCTCTCAGTTCTCCCCCTGAAGATCTCAAACACTTGATCTTGTGAATTGTGGAACCAGTTAACTATATTTCTTGAGTCTTCTGGTTTAGGAGTGGGTTTGGGTATCTTCAAGGGAGGCTGTTGATGAGTGGGAGCTGGGTGGGATGACTTGGACTTTTTGGGTGGAGGAGTGGAAGGTTTGGGGAGGAGAGTGGAAGGATGATGGACTGAGGAAGAGGTAGGTGAGGGAGAAGGCTTGGGTTTCTTTGTCTTTGGTTCTTCATCTTCTTTGATAAGTACCCTTTTCTTGGAGCCCTTCTTCCCTAGTCGTTCTTCCTCATCCTTTTTAACTTTAAAGTAGAGGGCTTGCAGGTTCATGAAATTCATAGGACCTAGCCTCTTTCCACTATCTCCTCTGGCCTTAAGGAAGTCAATCATGACCTTCCTTTCTTCATGGGTCCTTTTATTGAAGGCAATGGTCTTTTTGGACTGTTGTTTGGCTTTTTCTTCTTCTTCAGCCTTTTTCTTCTTTGCCAACTGACCTTGCTGACCCATGAAGGCTCTGTAGATCTCTTTGTTTGAAAGTTTTTCAAGGTAGTCTGCATCCTCACCTTGAGAGATCAGAGCTTCAGTCCACTCCTCCCTTAACTCTTTTGCTAATTTAGAATCAGTGATTCTAAACTTAGCATCCTCCTTCTTCTTCTTTTCATTCTCTTCTTCTTCTTCCTTGGCAAGCTGTTCCTGCAGTTGTCTGGCCAGTTGTTCATCTTTCTCAATTTGGTCGACTGCAGGAATCTTTCTTTTCAGTTCATCCAGCTGTTTAGCATACAGCTGGATGGTTTGTTCTCTTAGGGGAATGACTGTTTTTCTTTCTTGAACCCTTTTTATGTCAGCCATCTCCTCTTCTTCTCTTCTTCTTCTTCTTCTTTTCTCTTCCCTTTCTCTTTTCTCTTTTAGCAACCTCTCTTCATCTTCATCAGTCATGATTCCCTTTCCTTTGTTTACATTGGATGCCTCTGCTTCAGCTTCATTGATCACAACAGCAGATGGTGATGCTGCTATTGGGATCTCTGCCTCAGCTTCATTGGCAATTTGAGATGTTAATAAGGGAAGGTCATCGTCTTCATCAAGTTGATACTCAGGACCTTCTATTTCTCTCAGTTTTTCTTTGATAGTTGATCTTGACTCATAAGCTGCAGTGCAGATGTTAACTCGAGGGGAAGCTGAGTCAGTGTCAGTGTCAGTGTTTGACACATATACTGCCTCAGTAATTCTTCCTACTTGTTCAAGTTTGGCTCTGACAGTATCTATCATTGCCTGACTTTCAAGTGAGTTGACATTGCAGATGTTGGTTCTGAGCTGATAGATCTTGAAGAGGAAGTTTGAGGGCAGATGAAGGATGTTTCTGGTGTTGATGATGAGAGAGGAGCCGTTGCTGAGCAGAAAAGTGTGGTCAAGAGACTTAGTGCTCACCCAACCTAGCACATCCAAGTCCTTGACCAGAAAGGCATACAGGAACCTTCGAAGGCCCAGAACTTCTTCTTCAGTGAGAA
Organism: Smallanthus sonchifolius; assembly: GCA_023525975.1. Classification (NCBI taxonomy): domain Eukaryota; kingdom Viridiplantae; phylum Streptophyta; class Magnoliopsida; order Asterales; family Asteraceae; genus Smallanthus; species Smallanthus sonchifolius. The sequence continues at coordinate 51,048,549 of CM042033.1, read as the reverse complement.
GACTGCTCCTTGTTATTTTAAGATTGCTAGGAGTCAGTCTTCTTTCTGCGGCCGCCGAGGATTCATGATAAGCTACCCGATGTGCTGCTTGTAGGAATCTTTGGAACCTGGGTAGATTATCCTCCATCAGGTCATGGAACCTGCCAATGGCAAGTTCAGCTGAGAGATCTGCTGAAGTGTTGATGCAGTCGGTTAGATGCAGTTCTAGGACTTGGAGGGCATTGAGAGAGTTCCAGTTCAGCTCTTCTACTCCGCTGAACTCCCATCCAATCCAAAACCTCTCAGCTGATCCATCATACCCCCAAGCTAGGATGGAGTCAAATTCTAGCTTCCTTGATGTTCTGAATAGTTGGGGGGTTGATGATTGACCAATGATGGCTGCTGCTTGTGGAAGGATGCTGAATGATGCATTTGTTTGTTCTGTATCTTCAGCATCATTCAACATTTCATCGACAGCCCTGAAGACCAACTGCCAGTCTTCAGATATCTCTTCATCTTCGTTATCTGGGGCTGGCAAGTCATGAACTTGGACAAAAGCTGGCTTGTATTGTGAGCTTTGAAGTACAAACTGCTCTTGAATCCAGTCGTCAAGACTGTCTGTATCATCTTCCATAGAAACCATCTCCCCCTTTTTGGTTGCATCAGCAGACAGGTAAGCATCAGTTTGGGTGCCTACTGATACAAGAGAGGGAGAGGCTAAAGTTGGGCATTGATGGGCTTCATGCATAGCGACTTGGTGTCTTAGTTTGGACATTTCAGCCTCTAGCATAGCCACCCTGGCCGTCAATTCCATGTTATGAAGTTTCAGTCTGTCCTCATCCACAGTTGTGGAATCCTTGGACCCAGATGGGGCCGTAGGCCTAGCCTCAGCATCCCCATCACCCGCGGTTTCTTGGCGCCTGGGATTCCTCTCAGTGAAGGGAGTTTCCAAGGAAACACCCTCACCGTGAGTTGCCGTGGTTGAGGTCTTAAAGATGTTGTCACTGTCCTCCTGGTCAGTTGATGGACCAGCAGTAGTGACAGCCTCGTCCACATCCACTCTTTCAATACTCCTAGAGTGGACCTTCAAGGGTGAGGAACTTGGGTTGGGTGTTTCGGAAGCAAGACCAATCAGTACCTCCTTGATAGTGGTAGTTGGAGAAGGTACATCACTTTGGTCAGGTTCCTCTACACTTAAGTTCAAAGAAGAGAGGAATGGCTCGAAGGGCTGTTCTATGGATCCGGGAAGTGATCCTAATCCTAATAGAGAGACTTCCGAAGGAGTCTCCCTAGCAATGTGGCTTTCCCTTATGATATTCACACTAGAATGTTGTGATTCTGAGTGAGGGATGTTGGCTTGGGTTTGGGCCTTGGAGGCAAGAGAAGAAGGAGTTCTCTTGCCCCTCTTCCTTGTATACTTGGCTGCAACCGGGGCCCTGTGTTCCGGTTGAGCAATCAAACTGGGGGTGAGTAATGTATGTGCCTGTGCATCCTCAGTAGAATGCACAGGGGTTCGATCAAGGGAAACAGTAGGTTGAGTTTGTGGCAGTGAGGTGGAGGGTGTGGGATCAGTATCAGCTGGGTTTGCTGAACTGTCACCCTGGGCACTATGTGTGTTCAACATTGTAGATAACAATGGAACATCGGCCCCTGAGAACTTTGATGAAACTGTTCTCATGCTTTGAAAAATGTTGTTCTTATGTCCCAGTATTGAGTAGATTCTTGCAGTTTTTGAAAGATCTTGGTGCTCAAAATTGAACACTTCCTGCAAGAATCTTGGGTACATGAAGAACTGTGATTTCACCCCTTCTTGAAGGTTGTATCTCAAACCTTCAAGAATGAGGTGGGAAAAATTGAAACCTGCTCCTGTTATCATACCGTGAACTGCCGACGCAAGTCCGGAGCTGAGCTGGTTCCAGCCACTCCTCTTTTGAGATATGCATTGGAGAAGAGTGTGGCAGAGATACTTCCATTTGGGACCCATGAGTACCTTCTCTATCATATACTCTATTTGATTCCCAGTGTACCCTATGGATACAAAGGTCCTCATGTATACGTCTCTTGGGTAAGAGAGGGCGTCCCCTTCATCCTGAAGCTTGAGGTGTTGGCGGAGTTTTGCTTCAGTGATGATCATTTCCTTACCGTCTACTGTGCCTCTGATTTGAGGAGTGCCCTGTTCAGTAGAATACACGGCTGAGCTCCAAAAATCTTCCATGTGTGAAGTATATATGGTTGGGTTGACGGTTAGGGCATGGTAAATTTTGGACCGACAGAGGAAGTCGATCATACCGTCGAAACCTTCGGATTTCTTGCCCTTGATTAGGTATGCAGTTAGTTTGTGATATGGGGAGAACTTATCGTTGGGGTTGTTTATGTCTGCGCCTGCCATTGGTATGGAATTGGAGGGAAGAGAGAAAGGTGTTTGAATGGTGGTTAATTGTGGAGGGCTTTGAATGCTGTGGGGACGGGAGAGAAAGTGATGGGAGATAGGTTTGAAATAGAATGTGAAGAGGTAGAGGGATGATTTGAGTTGGTGATATAACGGCAGACGGAGAAAAAGCAACTCTACTTGTACAGTACAACCTGTTTCACTTTTCATTGTTACAGCTGTAAAACACTCGAGCAGTCATGGTGAAGACTGACGATATTTACTTTTACAGCGGGTAAAAGTTAATTTGGACTTATTTTACCCATCAGCAGCAAACTTGGTTGCTGCTGATGGTGAGCTATCCGCTGCAAACTTGGTTGCTGCGGATAGTTAAGTCTTTCAGCAGCAGATTTGGTAGCTGCTGACCGTTGTATTCATTCCGCAGCAAAAAGGTTGCTGCTGACTGCCTTAAAGCTATCCGCAGGAAACTTGTTCCTGCTGATAACTTAAGGTGATCAGTGGCAAGGACTTTGCTGCTGAAGAGTAAAACTGTCAGCAGTGAAAAAGGTGTTGCTGACTATACCCTTTATTTACAACATTAGACAGACATATTTACAATAGAAGATAGATGCATTCAGCTTAACTGATGATGATGCTTGGTGTTTTCTTTACCTTCCATTGTTGAGATGGTGGTTTTCCATCTTTCTTTGTCTTTTCAGCAACAGACGTTGTATCTGATAATTTGGCTTTCCATTGCATTATTGGTGTTTTTCTAGTTTTTCTCACACTACCAGCAGCGGAGGATTTTAGCTTATCAGCAGCAGACTTGGTTGCTGCTGAAGGCTTCTGCTTTGTTTTCTTGGGCTTAGCTGGACTAACAGCTGATGTATGCTGATTCTTCTTTACCCTTTGTCCTTGAGGGGCTTGATGAAGAATTTGGTTGAAAGGGTTGAACTTACAGTTTGCAGCAAAGTGGTCTGATTCTCCACAGATGATGCAGGATTTTTGAGGTTTTGACAACTGCTCCCTTGGTGGAGAAAGAGATTTTCTGAATTGAGTTGTCTTAGCTTCAAAGCTTCTTACCTGTTTGTTCTTCCTTGTCTTCTCAAAAGCATGTTGCTTGAGGTTTCTTTGCTGCTGTTGGTAGTAGAAGCAGGTGCTGGCAGTGTGGTTATATTTTCCACAGACAAAACATGATTTTGCCAGTTTATCCTTTGAAAGATACACATAATCCTTTCTTTTGAAAAGGTCTTTGAAATTCCAAGGGTGAGCTTTGTTGTGCTCAAAAGTAGCTTCTTCCAATGTTTTTTGAACATATGGACCCCTTTCTTCAGGCGCATGATATGTGTCAAACACCTTCCTTGGCTGGACTGAATTGGAAGAAGACTTTGAGTTGGTGGAGGTGGAAGACTGTCCCTTTTCAATAGTTAGCTTTCTTCCTTCTGGAGGATAGCTAATTCTAATTTGTTTGAAGGGTTTAGGAACTGGTATTGAAGGGATAATGGGGACTTCCTCTTTAGTGACTATCACTTGAGGGGCAGGAGGATATGAGGCATTACTTGTTTCAGTGGAGTCTGAGCAAGTTGACTCAGTCTCTGATGAAGTAGTGCATTCTTGCACAGGGATTTCTTTGACAGTAGGGTCAAGATTTCAGTTGGCCATGTCAAGATTTGCTAGATTGAAGCTTGGTTCATGGATGGCAACGTAATCAGCAGGAGGTGCGACGGTTTTATATTGGTCAGTATGATATCCCAGCCCAGTTTTTACATTTTCATGGATTTGAATATCCAAAAGTCTTTGCAGCTTTTTGGATGCAAATTCATATTTTTCCACATGGACCTTTTGGTCTGCCAATTCAGCCCTTGCAGCTTTCAACTTAACCAGAATATCATCAATTTGAGTTTCAAGGTTTGTTTGTTCATGTTTTAATGATGAAATTTCTTTCTTTAAACAATCATTCTTTTCCTTGTAACTATTTTCAACCTTTTTAAATTCAGATTTCATTTGGTGAAATTCTTCATTTTGATCTATGAGCTTCTGGTTATGTTTCCTATATCCAAGGACCTTATCAATGCACTCTTGAGTACATAGATTTTCATATACCTTTGGTGGTACCTCTGATGTGTCTGAAGTTAGAGAGGATACCTCGTATGTGTCTGCCATGAGAGCTTGATTGTTGGTAGAAAGATCCTCAGGCTGGAAGCTCCAGTCAAAGTCAGTAGTTCCAATATTTGCACAGGCTGCAGTTTGTGCTGGAGGATAGTAGTCGCTTGAACTAGGACCAGAGTGGTCAGAGTGAAGCGCGGGAGAGGTGGAGGAAGAGGCTGATTGATGGCTTGAGCTTCTTTCTTTGTCTTGAATTATTTCTAATTCATAGGCTTTTAGTATACAAAAGAGCTTGGTCATCTGCAAAGTCTTCAGATTCTCAGTTCTTCTTATTGACACTGTGTAAAGTGTCCAGCAACTAGGAAGAGATCTGATGAACCTTTTGAGAATGTCCTCATTCTCCAATTTCACCTTAGAGCACTGCAGCTCTCCTACCAAGTAAGTGTACCTGTTATACACACTGGTTAGTGACTCACCTTCATTGCAGACAAAGTTGTTGTATTGCTGCTTCAGGATGTCTTTAGGCTCGTTGCTTTGTGCCATTTTTGTTTTTGATTTTGGGTGACTTGTTCAAAGAGAGAGTTTAGAATAGAACCAGAGATGATTAAACAAATGTTAGTTTGTTTAATCTGAGCCAAAGCTCTGATACCACTTGTAGGATCGTGAGAATACAAGATGGTTCTGTTCTTAGTTGAGGTTGGCGGAAACAAAATCAACTACACAATTTATAATCAAGTAAACACAAAGAATACTGATAAACACTGTTGTATTAAGCTTTTGTGAATGCAAAGATTACAAGTGAGAAACTTAATGAATAAGTATGACAAGCACTACAAGCACTATCAAGACACGCTTACAATGAAGTGGCAACTCAGTATATATAGTAACTTAGAATCAAGACAGACCCTTGATTCTAAGGATCAGATCGAACACAAGCCGTTGATCTTGTTTATTAATTTACATTACACGTAAAGGCTAATCTAGTTAACTTTACTGAAACGTTTTCTTTATTCATGATTGTCTGCATGCTTGGAGAAGTGTATTGTTGTCCGTCATTGGTTGACCATAGCGGTTCCTTCTGCTTTGAGTCTGTCAGTTGCTTTTGCAGAAAGGTGTCAGAGACGCTTGGCCTGGATAGTCAGCTGCAACGTTTGGTTTTTCAGTGAATAGAGCTATCAGCTGCAAAGAGTGAAGGTTGCTGCTGGTAAGCCTATCAGCAGCAAACATGGAAGACCGCTGCTGATAAGCCTATCAGCAGCAACTTGTGCAGAATGCTGCTGATAAGCCTATCAGCAGCAACAAGTGTTGAATGCTGCTGATAAGCCTATCAGCAGCATTTGTACTTAGAATAATTTGGTAGCAATCAGTCTTTGTTTCTACATTATCCAAGGGATGATGAAGAACAGATCAACACTGTTGCACCAAGTGTCATCACTGTAGAAAAGCACGATATCTTCCAAGAAGAAAAAGAAGAAGAATATGTTGACTCTTCAGTAACCGAAAGTGACAGAGAGAAAGTACCGATCAACAAACATCATAAAGTGATATTGCAAAAGAGAAAGGCTATTGGGAATCCTCCTCCTAAACAACTCTTCTCAACATGTTGATGATTTTAATGAGGCAGATTATGATCTTTTTGCGGATCGAACTCCGAAGAAAAGAACGAGAGCAAGTGAACAAAACAACAATCTCAACAACTACCAAGTCGTTCGTTAAGGTTTTGGGAATGGCTCTAGAAAAGAAGTTATTGCAAGAGGTGGTAATCATTAATTCGATTTTGAAATTTGAAGACTGCTTTGAATGTATCAGCCTAGGGGGAGATTGTAAGGACCAAAAATATAATAGGCTGACGCATCAAAGAATCACCGAGTTGTTCAAAAGTTCGGATGATGAAGATTGGAAGAAGCAAGAAAGTATCCGGCAGCATAATTCGTCCAGCAGCATACTTCATCCGGCAGCATACTGGCAGCATACTTGAAGTATGTGGTCCCGGCAGAATCCTTGAAGTATGAGGCCGCATACTTGAAGTATGCGGTCCAGGCCCCGTCCCACCGAATACTTTTGTTTTGGTTATAAATAGCTTATCTTGTAATAGTATTCAGGTTAGACAAGTTGGATGACTGAGACAGTCAGAGGGTGAGACAAGTTGGACGACTGAGACAGTCAGAGGGTGAGACAAGTTAGACGACTGAGACAGTCAGAGGGTGAGACAAGTTGGACGACTGAGACAGTCAGAGAGTGAACGAGTCAAAGGGTTAGACGAGTTGTTAAGCGACATTTGTATTGTTTTTCAGTGATTAATCAATATACGAATCGTTTGACAATCATTGGTGCCTCATCATTACTGTTTGTACCTACAAGTCACGTGTCGAGTTTGTTTTCGCCAGGTTCAACACGCCGTTGAATCCGTTGATTCAAGATCCTTAGGACTCTGGACCTTACACGTTTCACATTTTGTTTACCCTCGTCTTGAAACTTATCCCAATTTTCATTCCAATCAGCTGCTCCTTCTTGAATGCCAACTTGCCAACCTAAACAATTTTACATAAAAACACAATTAAGCAAATGAATGCAACCAGACAGACATTTGAACAACAAAAACAAAGCTTTTGACTGGCTAAGTTCTAACGAAAATTTTATAATATTAATATCAGATATACTTCTGTCTTGTGCCTCAAATAATAGTCAACATTCATTTTGAACTTATATCCCAAATATAAAAATTAGCACAACTCCTAGTTGGCGGAAAGAGCACATTATGATTTGGAATACAACATCATTATAAAAATTAGTCTAATATCTGTAGAAACCATAATTGCTCAGACAAAGATAATTTTTAAACAATTAAACCCTAAAACAAAAAGGGGTGAAGATATATAAATAACCTTGAAACCTGGCCCTTGCTAATAGTGGTACTAGAAACATCAACCAAATCACCTTTTTTAAACAACACTTCCAACTCCAACTTCTGCTTCGGTCATCAACCGATTGCAAATGAATGAGCTAAAATTTTCCGTTAAATCGGTTAACAGTGGAGCCACTAGGAACACCTTCACCGGCGACAAAAATTCTTTAAGTTGACCGTCTAAAAGGAAGAGTTAGATGGTGATTGCGTTGGAGTTACCGAAGTAGCTGGAGGAGCATCACCAGTAACATAATCACCGATTGCGTCTCCTAGCATTGGTTAAGATGTGATGAGATACGAACCAGAGAGGAATTGTAGGAAAATTCCAGTAATCAGGAAGAAGAACCACACGGATCTCTGGCATGAGAAATCAAACTTAGGTTTCTACAACCTTGCACTGAAAAATTTTCAGATCGATTAGGGATTTGGAGATATAATGCTTCAGGGATTTAGTTGTTGTGCGTGTTAGGATAGAGAAGGGGTGGTAGAGAGAGAGAGAGAAGAGGGTCATATGTAAAAATTGAAGTTCTTGCAAGAGGAGAGAGGAAGAGAGTGTCAGGAGGAGAGAGAAGTTACAGTAATAAATGACTATATTACCCTTTATGTTTACTAAGTATTAGGTGAGGTGGCAATACATGAACCACAAGATGAGTTTGCAGGGTTTTTTTTAACTAGGGTGGGATTTCACTTTATCATTCCCCTATATATATATACAGGGTTGAGTTCATGAGAAAACGAATAAAACTCCTCATTAATGGCACTTTTGTAATTATACTATCATTATATATTCTCGAAAACCTAACCCTCCCATACACCCCAAAAACATAAACCTCCCATCCCAACCCCTAAAAACCTAAACCCCCCTCACCCACCCCCACCGCACCCTCCTAAACCCCTCACCCACCCCCAAAAACCTAAACCCCCCACCCCAAAAAACCTAAACCCCCACAACCCCCCCCCCCCCAAAAAAAACCTAAACCATCCACCTGTTGGATATATGATGTCCGATTGTCAATTAAGTCAACGTTACTAACGAGGTACGATACAAAGAGTTACACCTTAGACAACGAGCAAATATATATAATATTTAATTGTTAAATATTATAGTTCACGTAAGACGGATTAAATAAACGACGAATTAATATTAGAGAAATATTTACCGGTGATTGAGTTGATTAATTATTTAGTGAAATAATTATTTACGGGGAGTTAATGTTTAAATGTTAAACATTTAATAAATGTATTTTTACTAATTATTTATAATTAGTAAAATACAGGGTTAATAATTAAAGAGTTAATTATTAGTTGGGTATTAACTGTTAATACCTCAGGGTCACTCTGGTTACAAGTTTATAAATGTAACCTTAAGTAAAACCCAAACAACTTCTTAGCCACCAAAGGGTTTTCAAAACCCCCTCCCCTTCCGCTCTCGATTTCCGGTCGGAACCACCCCACCGCGAGCGGCCTCCACCGTCGCACGCCACCACCGTGACCGGGCTCCATCTGTGCAAACTCGTGTGACGTGTTTTGCAGGTTTCGTGATCGTGTCATCTAGCGTGTCGTTCGTTGATCCAAGGTGTTCTGATTTGTTTATCGTCGAAGGTATAATCTTTGAACACCCTATGGTTGGTTTTATTATATTGTTTATACGCGTGTAATCGGATCACTGTCCGGAATCTAGATCAGATCTACTATTAGTACTCTGAATCGATTCTGCAAAATATATCTGATTTATTTAATTAAAATATTTAAATAATTATTGTTTTTAAAAGTTAAAAACTGGTACTTGATTCCCAACAGTGGTATCAGAGCCACCTTTACGCGCATTTAGACATATTTTTTTTAAATCGATCTGTTGTTTTATTTGTCGAAAATTTTGTTTGACAAAATATCGAGACTTTATTGTTTATTGTGATTGTGTTGTATGAATCGAGCACTAGAGATCTGTGGTTGTATTGTTTGTGTTGGTTAATTTTTCTTTGTATTTTTATGGGTTATTTGAAACCCCGATGTAATAGTTAGGTTTATTTTTATTTATTTATTTTTAGTGTATCTGTAAATAAATATTGTAATCCTAAAGACACGAAGATTAGAAGACTAAGGAGGACAATGCCATGATTAAAGATGGAGATCTTGGACTAAGTGACAGATAGCTGATTTGTTGATTTTGTTATTTCTTAGACTAGTCCGGTTTTCGTTTGATGGCTCGAACGAAACCGGACAATTTTTGTAGTTGCTCGGTTCTATGTTTTATTTATTTTTTTGTGGTTGTGATATAATTATTTAGGATAATAATTAAACCGCAAATTTTTTATAAAACTTTTGACAATTTTAAAAGGACGAGATGATTAAATTGTTTATTTTTCTCAAAAAGGTAATTAAATAAAAAGGTGTTTTATTTAAAAGTAAAACAAGTTTTAAATTTAATAGTTTTATTTAAAATAATTTTAAATTAATTAAAGAGTTGATTACTTCAACATTAGTTCGCGACAAATGACCAATTTAGATTAAATATGGTATTTAAAATTGGATCGTGTCGAGTGTTGAAATTCGTTTCACGAACTAAAATTAGTAAAATCGGTTTACTAAAATTGTATAACTTGAATCATGCTACTCGTCATCCAAAATGTTTTTGACCCGAAACGGTAACTTAAAACATTAAAGAAATCCCAATATAAAATCGATATTTCTGTGCTACCCTAAATTGTAACACTTCAACTAATCTATCCGAACACTCGGTGTTAGTGAATTACCCTGCATCCTTGAGAAGGATAAGCTCGAATGACAAATATCACTTCTGCGCGATTCCTGTAACACTTCTGCGCTATTCCTGAGTTACTTAGACCGGGTCTACAGTTACAATTGAAGGACAAATATCACTTAAGTCGTTGTGTAGTTAAGGGAAACGTATCCGAGCTTGACAATACTCATCATGCCCCTCAAACCGAGAGTTATATAGTTGATACAATTGGTAATCGTTACCTACCTACCTAGATATGCCAGTGAAGAGTGCTTAGCCATTCACTGAGACATGGGAACCGGGATCTCATTCCTAATTATATAATTTTTCAGTTGGGTCATAAAATTTTAATTAGGACTTTATGCATGAATATCCTAAAACCTTTTTTTGAATTTTGTAGATGTCTAACGAATCTAATCCAAATTTCTCATTCTCCCTAAAGTCAATCCTTGAGAAGGATAAGCTTGACAACTCCAACTTCATGGATTGGTTCAGAAACCTAAAGATTGTCATCAGGGCTGAGAAAAAAATGTATGTTCTTGAGGAACCGATCCAAGAAGAACCAGCTGCTACGGGCCAAGCCCGTAAGACCTGGGATAAGCATGTTGATGACTCTATTAAGGTCTCTTGCTTGATGCTAGCATCCATGATACCAGAACATCAGAAGAATATGGTGGACATGCCAGCATACGACATGATTAGGAAGCTGCAGAAAATGTTCTAGCAGCAGGCCTGTCATGAACGCTTTGAGGTGATTAGATCACTAATAAGTTGTCTTATGCAAGAAGGTTTTTTGGTCCCGCAGCGGGCCCGTCATGAATGCTTTGAAGATTGTCTTGACTCCCCTTTAAGCAATGAATTGGCCGAGGATATTATCCTCAACTCGTCGCCAAAGTCATATGATCAGTTCTCTTTGAATTACAATATGAATGCTTGGGACAAGACCATCGCGGAGTTGCATATGATGCTGAACACTGCCGAGATGAACATACTGAGTCCTGCTAAGTCTAGTCCAGTGCTGATGATCAAGGAGGGTTGAGTCGGGAAATCTGAAGCCAAGGGAAAAGGCAAGAAAAACTTCAAGAGCAAAGGAAAAGGCAAAGTTGTTGCCAAGAGATCTCTAAAGGATGTCAAATGCTTTCATTAAGATGAAGTCGGGCACTTGAAGAGGAACTGCCCAAAGTATCTAGCCGAGTTGAAGCAGAAGAAGTCTGCTAGAGGACAGTCCTTAGGTATGTTTGTTATTGAGATCTTCTCTCTGTCTAACAAATCTTGGGTGTTTGACACTGGATGTGGTTATCACATTTGTAATAATTTGTAGGGACTAAATAAGGTTAGGAAACTGAAGCAAGGCGACATGGAGCTCCATGTGGGAAATGGGCAAAAGGTTGTAGTGAAAGTTGTAGGAGAATACACTCTTTTACTTCCTTCTGGTTTAGAATTTATTTTGAACAATGTTTATTTTGTTCCTAATTTTACTAGGAATATTCTTTCAGTATCCGCTTTGTGGGAACAAGGATTTAATTATGCTCTTGACAATGATTTCATTTATGTATATTTAAATGGTTTGTTTTATTTTTCTGCAAAACATCACAATGGAATCTATGAGATAGAAGTCCATCCTAAAAACGTTCTATTTAATATCTCCTCCAAACATACGAAATTTGATTTCAACGATACATATATCTGACATTGTAGACTTGGACACATAAGCAAGAATTGCATGAAGAAACTCCAGACCGCCGGAATTCTGAATTCTACTAGTCAAGAGTCATTTGATGATTGTGAATCATGTTTAAGTGGAAAGATAACCAAGGATCCTTTTACCGGTATCGGTCTAAGGGCTAAGGATCTGTTAGGACTTGTACATACTGATGTATGTGGTCCATTTAGAACAATGTCTAGAAGTGGAGAGAGATACTTCGTTACATTTACTGATGACTTCAGTAGATATGGATATGTTTATCTTATGGAGCATAAACATGAAACATTTGAAATGTTCAAACGGTACCAGAACGAAGTACAAAATCAACTTGGTAAGACGATTAAGATGCTTCGATCTGATTGAAGTGGTGAATATCTTAGTCAAGAGTTGAGGAACATCTAATGAAATGTGGGATCATATCTCAACTCACTCCATCAGGAACACCACAGCTTAATGGTGTGTCCGAAAGGAGAAATCGAATTCTATTAGATATGATTCGATCTATGATATGTCGTACAAACCTCCCACACTCTTTCTGGAGTTTTGCTCTCGAGACTGCCACTAGAATCATAAATCGATGGATAAAACGTCTTATGAGATATGGCATGGGGAGATACCCAAAGTGTCCTACCTTAGGGTTTGGGAATGTAATGCATATGTAACAAGTGAATCTACGGATAAGCTAAATCCCCGTGGTGACAAAGTTGTTTTTGTCGGATACCCTAAAACAATCGGTAACTATTTCTACAATCCTGCTGAAAACTGAGTTTTCATTAAACGCAGAGCTACCTTCTTGGAGAAGGAACTTCTTGGGCGAGGGATTGGAGAGAACCGTGTAGATATGGATGAGATCCAAGAACCACAAGTAACTGAACCTCAAACTGAATCTGCCATTCAGTATGAGATTGCTGAAACTGAATCTAGAAATGTTCAATGTTTAACTGTGTCACAAGTTGTTCGCAGAAGTGCTAGGGGTCGTCATGAACCCGACCGGTATATCGGGGTTCACGAGCTTGACGACATCCTGATAGTTGATCAGGCTGAGCCCACTAGTTACAAATCTGCAATCTTAGATTCTGAATCTAAGAAATGGCTTGAAGCCATAAATGCTGAAATCCAATCCATGTACGATAACCATGTATGGGACTTGGTTGACCTTCCTCCCGAAAGTCGGACCGTAGGAAGCAAGTGGATTTTCAAGAAGAAAATCTGCATGGATAGGAATGTGCAAACCTTCAAAGAAAGGCCGGTGGCAAAAGGCTTTACTCAGACTCAAGGAATTGATTATGATGAAACCTTTTCACCAGTAGCCATGCTTAAGTCTATTAGGATCTTGCTTGCCATTGCCGCGCATTATGACTACGATATATGGCAAATGGATGTCAAAACCGCGTTCCTTAACAGACATCTTACTAAAGATGTCTGTATGGTTCAACCGGAAGGTTTGAAGATCCAAAGAATTCTAATAAGGTGTGCAAGTTAAACAAATCCATTTATGGATTAAAACAGGCATCGAGAAGCTGGAATCTTCTCTTTGACCAGAAAATCAAAGAGTTTGGTTTTGTGAAAAACGAAGATGAACCGTGTGTCTACAAGAAGGCAAGTGGGAGCCATGTGACTTTTTTAATTCTGTATGTAGATGACATACTGCTCATTGGAAACCATATCCCTATGCTACAAGACGTAAAGTCCTGGTTGGGTAAGTGCTTCGCAATGAAAGATCTTGGTGAAGCTACTTATATTCTGGGAATAAATATCTATAGAGACAGATCAAAGTGGCTTATAGGTTTAAGTCAAAGTACATACATTGATAAGGTCATTTGACGCTTTTTCATGCAAGACTCCAAGAGAGGATCTTTGCCTATGGCACATGGAACCATACTGAATAACAAACAGCGCCCTCAGTCTGACGAGGAAAAGAAGAGAATGGAAAAGGTTCCATATGCTTCTATAATTGGTTCGATCATGTATGCCATGCTATGTACTAGACCTGACATATCATACGCTTTAAGCATGACTAGCAGATATAAACAGAATCCTGGTGAGAGTCACTTGATAGCTGTGAAGAGTATCCTTAAGTACTAAAGAAGAACTAAGGACATGTTCTTGATATATGGAGGACTGGAAGAAGAACTAGTTGTTAAATGTTACACTGATGCTAGCTTCCAGACTGATCGAGATGATTTTCGATCACAGATGGGATTTGTATTTGTTCTAAACGGTGGTGGTATCACTTGGAAGAGTATTAAGCAAAGTGATGTTGCTCAATCCACCACCGAATCAGAACACATTGCCGCCTCGAAAGCTGCAAAGGAGGCTGCTTGGATGAAGAAGTTCATTGCTGAACTCGGAGTAATGCCTAGCATTTAGAAACCAATCGAGATACTGTGTGACAATACTGGTCCTATTGCCTAAGCCAAGGAACCAAGGTCATACCACAGCACGAAGCACATACTCAGAAAATTTCATTATATCAGTGATATATTGGAACGGGGAGACATCGTATTAAACAAACATCACACAGATCAGAATCTAGCCGACCCGTTCACTAAGCCTATGCCTCATTCTAAACATGAGGAACATGCTGATAAGATTGGCCTTAGATTTGCTAGACAGTGGGTTTGATTTTTATTTAGTATTTGGTGCTTTCCGAACAATACAGTTGCATTAGTTTTTATATTAGATTTAATGGTTAAATGCATTATAAATAGATGTTACTTTGTTCAATAGTTTATACGTTTTAGAAATCCTTGAATGTTATATTCTAAATGTCCGTAGTCGATCATATTCATGGGAATCAATCTGAATATAAGACTACTGTGAATCGGATGGTTGGTTCATTATGAATGAAACTCCAAGAAGTTGGAGATCATGTTCACAGATAATTATTAGAGAATAATTATTGGACGTAACTCGCTTCAAAACTGTCTTCAAGGATCAAAGTCTTGAGATGTTTTGAATATGGTAAGATCTATCGTTCCTCGACCGAGGCACATACTTGAACTAACTTTGACTAAAGTTTGTTCTTTGATTTTATGTAATGTTGTATCTTAATAGGTAGTAATAAGGGTATGATCAGGAGTAATCTGAAGTTTAGTGGGAGTTGTACGTGGCAAAAGGAATTCTGTTCTCCTTTAATTAGGAGTTGGACATTCTTGCGCCCTCATTGATTCAAATTGGTGTAAAACGCATGGCCATGCTCAAACTAAAGAGTAGTTTGTTTAAGACTGTAGGTCCCGGGAGCCTCATCGCGCAGCGGAAATACACGGACCTGTTATGTGATTTGTGTGGGAACAGAGAAACACGACAGAGAAAACACGAACAAAGACAAAAGATAATGAAACGAAACGTAATCCATAACAAAGAAGTCATCCCGTATTACAGACTACATACCGAAGGAGCACACATCTCTCATCTAATCTCACGGTCCAGGGGTTGGGAGAGCTCGTCCCGACCCGGACACCTCTCAACTAGTTCCAGAGTTCACCTACAAATGAAGACAAGTCTTCTATTTATAGGGGAAGGAACACTACCTGCGTACTTGACAAGTACGCAAGGCAAAAGCCTTGCGTACTTACTAAGTACGCATGGTTTGGTCATGTGTAGTTGACAAGTACGCAAGGCAAAAGATTTGCGTACTTACTAAGTACGCAGGACCAAACTGGTGTGCGGGCTAAGTACTCAGGAACACCCTCCTGCGTACTAGCCAAGTACACCGATACATAGAATTTAATCTATAGTTACAAAACATGCTTCTACAAACTCCCTCTTAACTATAGCATCAAATTCTATCTATCTCTAACACTGATATACATCAGTTTACAAAGAATGTCCTAACAGACTCCCTCTAAACTAATGACATCACGTGTCTTCTGGCGAGACTTGATCTTCTAGCATTCCACTTGAGATCTTCAAATCTTCAAACTTCAGTCTTCAGTTGCCGAGTGATGACAAACCCGACTCCCTCATAACTGTAGCTTTCATTGTAGACCAAACCAAGTGCTTCAATAAGAACCAACTAACCCAACACAACTCATTGTAATTAATCCTCTCAGCAGTAGCAACCTCCACCCTGACTTAGGACTCTGAGTCTGACAATGTCTTCCTAACCAGGTAACAATAGTAGACCAAGACAACTCCAAATCAACTGGCATATTATAGAGAGTTTGAGTTTCCAATAACCTGCATCAAACTAATCAGCTCCCATAGGAATTCCAATAAGAAAAACTTAAGTCTTCAACCAGATGTGTCCAACTCTATCCTGTATCTTCACGAGTCAACCAAATTCCCGAAGATGTTCATTTCCAATATCCCCTTTCAGGTTAAGCTCCATCTGACTAGACCAGAAACAAGGGTATGTTTCCTATCTCATCGGCCAATGATAAAAGGTTCCATCTTCAACTAATAATCCAATGAATATCCAGCTTCATCTTGAAGACACACGATAGAATCAAACACGAAAAATATAGTTTACACGAGAAATCACGGTTGAGATCCATGTTACGTCAAAGAGGTATATATATAGGAAGTACCAACGGCTTTTCCACCACCTCTTTAATGTCTCATGAATACTAGATTTTATCCCCCTCATTTCTCTGTAAACTATGACCAGCTTCATCACCACTTCACTCAAATCCTCAAAAAGCACAACTAGCCAACTCCAGGATTTTATTCTTTTATTCCTTTGCAAAGATCCAAAACAGCAAATCCTTGGGTTCAAGTTGTTCCAGTATTCATCCCCTATTAAAGAAGTATCCCGGATACTCGTAGCCTACATATTCAGGTTTGAATACCTAAACATGATGATTCTTTTTTCGAAAGACCCAAAGCAGCCACATCTTCACAAATAGAACGAGACCTTTAGCCGATGACAACCCAATTGCTCCCATTAGTTCAGCATTCATAACCTATTAAATAAGTATCCCGGATACTCGTAGCCTACATTTTCAGGTATGGACCCTTAAACAATGTATGACAAGTGGTATCATCCAACAAAAATCTCGTCCGTGTTTCGCCAAGCCTCATTGTATACAAATTCTGGTCCGGAAAAACCAAAATTACTATCTTCTCAAAAATGGCCCGAAACACGCGTACCCATGCGTACTTAGCAAATACGCAGAAAAGGTGATTCTGCGTACTTGTTCAGTACATCAGTGTTCTTGACGGATCTTGAGGAGAATGCTCGAAAAGTGACAGATCTGAGAAATTAATGCTTCCAAAAGCTTCGAAAACATCATCTAACAAACCCTTAGCCTTCCAAACACCAAATGAAGTTATAACAAACTCGATTTTAAGGATTTTAGGTTACGAACTCGTTTTTGCTCAAAACCCTAAAAAATCAAAACTGGAACACAAATCAACGAACACCGAGGCTCTGATACCACTTGTAGGTCCCGGGAGCCTCGTCGCGCAGCGGAAATACACGGACCTATTCTGTGATTTGTGTGGGAACAGAGAAACACGACAGAGAAAACACGAACAAAGACAAAAGATAATGAAACGAAACGTAATCCATAACAAAGAAGTCATCCCGTATTACAGACTACATAACGAAGGAGCACACATCTCTCATCTAAGCTCACGGTCCAGGGGTCGGGAGAGCTCGTCCCGACCCGGACACCTCTCAACTAGTTCCAGAGTTCCACCTACAAATGAAGACAAGTCTTCTATTTATAGGGGAAGGAACACTACATGCGTACTTGACAAGTACGCAAGACAAAAGCCTTGCGTACTTACTAAGTACGCATGTTTTGGTCATGCGTAGTTGACAAGTACGCAAGGCAAAAGCCTTGCGTACTTACTAAGTACGCAGGACCAAACTGGTGTGCGGGCTAAGTACTCAGGAACACCCTACTGCGTACTAGCCACGTACACCGATACATAGAATTTAATCTATAGTTACAAAACATGCTTCTACAAAGACCACTTTGAATTGGAGAACGAGAACATGAATAGTTGAACCACATATGAGAGGTGAATTGTATCCATGTCTCATGTTCAACGGATGCCCTAAACAGAAAGGATACATAGATATGCTTACTAGGACTGTTAGACTAGGTAAAATAAGGTTACTTGTACACAAGGAAATAGTTTGACGATTGTAATATATCATACCTTGCTAGGGTAGTGAGATGCAGCTAGGCATCCACCACCGATTAACTGATGAACCGTCCAAGTGGGAGATTGTTGGATATATGATGTCTGATCGTCAATTAAGTCAACGTTACTAACGAGGTACGATCCAAAGAGTTACACCCTAGACAACGAGCAAATATATATAATATTTAATTGTTAAATATTATAGTTCACGAAAGACGGATTAAATAAACAGCGAATTAATATTTAGAGAAATATTTATCGGTGATTGAGTTGATTAATTATTTATGGAAATAATTATTTACGGGGAGTTCATGTTTAAATGTTAAACATTTAATGAATGTATTTTACTGATTATTTATAATTTGTAAAATACATGGTTAATAATTAAAGAGTTAATTATTAGTTGGGTATTAATTGTTAATACCTCAGGGGTCAGTCTGTAAGTTACAGGTTTATAAATATAACCTTAACTGAAACCCTAAACAACTTCTTAGCAACCAAAGGGTTTTCGAAACCCCCTCCCCTTCCCCTCTCGATTTCTGGAAGGCACCACCTCACCGCCGTGAATCTGGCGACCACCACCATGAGCCACCTCTACCGTCGCACGCCATCGCTGTGACCGGGTTCCATCTGCGTAAAATCGTGTGACGTGTTTTGCAACTTTCCTGATCGTGTCATCTAGCGTGACGTTCGTTGATCCAAGGTGTTCTGATTTGTTTATCGTCGAAGGTATAATCTTTGAACACCCTATGGTTGGTTTTATTATATTGTTTATACGCGTGTAATCGGATCACTGTTTGGAATCCAGATCTGATCTGTTATTAGTACTCTGAATTGCTTTCGCTAAATATATCTGATTTATTTATTTAAAATGTTTAAATAACTATTGTTTTTAAAAGTTAAAAACAGGTACTTGATTCCCAACACCACCCACCCCCAAAAGCCTACCCCCCACCTCCAAAAACCTAACTTAAAAGTTAAAACCAAAAACTAAACCAAAAAAATTAAACCCTAAATCTAAACCGACTATTTTTTTCGAGTATTTTTTTATTTTTTTTTATGAAACGAAGCAAACGAGAGAAAAATTTTGGTTTTTTTAGTTTTTCTAGTTTTTTTAGTTTTTAGTTTTTTTTAGTTTTATTATTATTTTTTATATTTTTCTTTATTTTTTTTGAGGGGTTTTTTTTGCCTTTCAAAAAATATGCCATTAATTACGAAAATGCCATTAATTACGAAAATGCTATTAATGAGGAGTTTTTAGTTTTCTCCCCAACAATGAGTTTTCTCTTGATGCTCTCTCTCTCTCTCTCTATATATATATATATGTGTGTGTGTGTATATATATATAACACACGCGTACGAATACACGTACGCACGCATACGCGCATACACTTACACGTGTATGCAACATCTCTTTCCTTTATCAAGGGTTCTACCAATTGATATCCATAGAGTTTGGGCTCCTAGAATACGACGCCCTTTCATCCATTTTATATACTTTATTTAAAAAAAGGAATCTCTTTCTCTCCCTAATTCATGTCAAGAGCCCTTGAATCTAGAGCCACTTGGCCCTCCAATCCAGTTCCAGTTTCGAATCAAACATACGCATACGTGTACGCGTATACATGTACACGTGCATGACGCGCACACGCGCAAAAAAAACTAATTGTATTACTTACAAAAGGCAAATCAGAAAGAGTTTAAGTATTAGGTACCACTTGCTTTGCATGGTGGTTATCCTATAGGTTTGAGTGCATGGTAAGGTAAAATTCTTTTTGTTTCTTTTTACTTAAAAATTATGTCATACAGTTGGTATAACATCACGTGAACCCTGCCCTTTTTTTCACATTGTATACTATTACATTTAAAAACAAAGTTTAATTACCAAATTAACCCTTACATTTTAAAAAAAAGTTTAATTAACAAAATAACCCTTATATTCTATTGTAGAAGAGTTAAAATAGTTAATTCAACTATCAAGTATTCTTTTTCTTCTTCTTTAGATTCCATTGTAGAAGAGTTAAAATAGTTAATTCAACTATTAAGTATTCTTTTTTTTTCTTTAACGTTTTATATTAATTTATTTTTCTATTATTTTTATATTTATAATTAATTTTGGTTATTTTTTTTTCTTAGAACTTTCAAAATTTGTTATTTTAACAAAGTCCAACCGTACCGTTGCAACGTTTTTATTTTAATATACGATTCGATATATTTTTTGTTCAAAACGGAATTTTCGTTATAATATACATGTATCGAAGCACGAATGTACAATTCGTCGAGGGAGATTTAAGGTTTCTTTTTTTTCTTTTACAACCTTTATTCTGTTTCAACGTGTGTTTTTTTATTAGCGTCTCAATTTGATTTTTTTTTCCGATGGTTGAATACCAGTGTATGAGTCGTCAAAACCGAGCATTACAAATGTTAACAATTAACTGATACCGGTTGTGGTATAATCGGAATCAGTACTGGTATTCTTTTTTAGGTTTTCGATAGATGCTAAACATGTGTCGATATCTATTTGGGCGTACAACGACTTTATCTTTTAGTTTTCGTTTTCGTTTGCTATAACGTGTGCCAGTTTCGTACCGATACCGTAACAAACCGAACCATTACAAGCGGTATTCCCGCCGCGTAGCGTAGGGGATATAGGAAAAGGATGAAATATGAACCATTGTTAAATTTGTAAACCAAAAAATCAAATTCTGTCCACATATTTATTATAGTTAATAGAATGTTTGACTTTTGGTGAATGAATTAAAATAAGATGAAAATAAATGTGTGGTCAGAATTTATTTTTTTTGGTTTATGAGTTCACATTTGATCCTTACCCTATATATATATATATATATATATATATATATATATATATATATATATATATATATATATATATATATATATATATATATATATATTGGGGCCGGTTCTACTAACAAGTGATTTTTCGCTAAATAATACAAAAAAGTGGGTCAAACGAACTCCGATTGAGCTCATTCCAGCGGCGTTGGAACCGTCTCATCGAACCCTAACCCGGACCCAAAAACCAAAACCCCCTCCATCCACACCCCCAAAAACCTAAACCCCCCTCCAACCTTGAAAAGCATAAAACCACCACCCACCCCCCCAAAACATAAACCCCCTCACCCCACCCCCCAAAAACCTAAACCCACCCTACCCACCCCCAAAAACCTAAACCCACCCCTACCCACCCCCAAAAACCTAAACCCCCCAGCCCCACCCCAAAAGAAAACCTAAACCGTAAAATCTAAACCCTAAAAGCTAAACCCTAAGGCTAAACAATAAGGCTAAAACCCTAAAATTCAAACGTAAAATCTAAATCTTAAAAGCTAAACCCTAAAATCGAAGTTGGTAGAGTTCGACGAGACAGTTCCAACGCCGCTGATATTAGCTCAATCGGAGTTCGTTTGATATCGTGTCTTAAGGTTTTTTTTCATTTCTTAGATTTTTTAGTGAAAAACTATTTTTTATTTGATCCTCCCCCTATATATATATATATTCATATATATATATATATATATATATATATATATATATATATATATATATATATATATATATATACACACATATATATGGTAGAGATTAAATGTGAACCACCCTTTCATGCGTAAACCAAATAACCTAATAAGAAAATGGCATATCATTAATCATTTTCTTTAATTAAAAGGGTATTTTGGTAAATACAACACTCCCACATGTTTTTAATAATTAAAGATTCTATCCATTCAAATGTCCCCACTTTTTTTAAGCATTCATAACCTTTTCATACAATGTTATTTTTTAACAAAAGTTATACCATAAAAACGAGAACTTTTTATCTTTAATTTTAGTATAGTCTTGCTATGTAAAAAAAAATTTAAACGTCAGTTATTACATATATGTAACGAACACTTACATATATGTATTATAAACATAAATATAAATGTTCAAAATTTCCCTTATCTTTTTTTCCAAAAAAACCACTCTTTTTTAGAACACTAATACCTTTTTTAAACAATATCATTTTTTTATATAATTACACCATTAAATAGAGAGTTTTTTTATTTTTTTTAATTTGTGTATAGTCTTGCTATATAATTTTTTTTATTGTTTTTAAATGTATGTTCATCCAAACACCCAGAATTTTGATATTACATATATGTATTATGAATATAAATAACATTGTTCATCCAAAACCCCGTATATTAACGTGTTTATCGAATTTGTTCATTGAAAAAAAACCAAAACACAAAAATTTGTTTATTCTAAAAACCAAAAAACCTATTTTCCTATATATATATATATATATATATATATATATATATATATATTACGATTAAGAAAATAGTCTCAAAAAACCTATTTACCTATTATAGTTACGTTAAATCTAAATATCATCTTTTAAGAAAGTAGTCTCAGTAATTCTAAAGTTAAATAAGCTTATCTAAAACTCACACTTAACATATTTGATTTTCAGATTAAATAAACGAGTCCATTTTATGATATTTAAATATATAAAAGTATAAATATATTATCTCAACTGATGTACTGATTTGCCTGTGTTGCCCTTGAGATTCTCTAATAACACAACCTTCAATGATCGAAATAATATATATACACTTTTCATGTTTTCAGCAACAATATTTCGATGTTATTTAAGATATGAACAGACGGCCACTGAAAAAGTTTAAATAGTTTATTATTTTAGGCTATGTGTAATGGTTTTACTAAAAAGTGAAAACCGTCCCGTCACGTCAGTAGAAGGGCAATCACTAAACCAAATCACTAAGGTGTGTAATTGTTTCACTATACATATATATACACATATACATACACACACACACACACACACACACACTTGCCCCCAACCCCGTGATTTGAATCTCCCCCCCACAAAAAAAGCCCCATTCACGCCATGTTTTCACGCTTGTATTTAAAACCAGAGTATGTTAATGTGTGGTCATTGAATTTGCAGTATTATAGTGAAAATTTACATAAATGTAACTTATGTTAATGAGATGTTCCTAATATGAACAATTACATAAATGTAACTTGATATTACATATATGTAATATGAACACATATGTAATGTAATCGTATTTGATATCATCAATTTTTACCAAAAAATATATAAAATTAATACATAAATTCTTTAAACTAAGAAATGCATACTTGTTACAATTTCAACATAATATTTAGGGAGAGTTACAACATATACACTGTCAATTATCTTAACTCTTTGTGTAAAAGCATGCCTTTCCCATTCGCTGCAATCATTAGAATTGGTGAAGGTTCACTAATATATGAACAAGAAAATTAACATAATCTAATCAAATGTTAAGCATAACTTAAAATCGATAGATTCTGAAAAACGAACGAGGTATTACATATATGTAAAGGTATTACCTATATGTATGAGGTATTACATATATTTAATATGGTATTAGATATATGTAATGAGGTATTACATATATGTAAAATCATGTTATTATTTATATGCAATACCATATTACATATACGTAACATTTTATAACATATATGTAATATCTTTTTACATATATGTAATAGATAGTAATCGATTACAAAATATGTATCATTAAAAAGAATCAAAGATTGAACATTTTGTAACATTTTTTTGGTCGGAATTCATATTTCTATAACTTGTATTTTTGTAGTCGTCGGAATTTTGCATGAAAAAAGATTTTGTTAATTTCTTCACTAAATTAGATTTTTTTTGTTAATTCAAATGCATTTATGAAATTCAAATGTCCCATTTTATACTTTGACTTTTCAACCTTTTCAAAGTACACTCATACGAGCCCGACAAAAATGTTGAGAAAATAAATAAAAATGCGATAATATGTACCAATAGTATGCTCACAGGTACACAAACATGCGAAAAAGCCTTAAAAATATGTATAAACTAAAATCGTAGTTGGGAAGTGCGATTTGTTTAAAAAATATAATAAAAAACGAACTTGAGAAGACCGTTTTGATTTAAAGATTAAAAAAATAAAAAAAATGAAATCGTATTTATTAATATAATTTGATTTAAAATTTAAAAAATAGATAAATTATTAAAACATTTTTATCTGTTTACCATAATACCCCTTAAATATTAAAGATTTAATACAATTTGTTTTCATTTTTAAAGATTTACGTTTTTGTTTTTTTAATAACATTAAATCAAATTAAAGATTTACGTTAACATTATTAAAGATTTATGTTTTAGTTTTTTTAATAAATTAAATCAAATTGTTTTCATTTTGTTAATACCAATATACATATATCCTTTTAATCAATACAATGTGTACCCCACTATCAAGAGAAATGAAGTAAGCAATAATGTAAGATTGCACTAGAACATGATCCAATCTCCAGGATAAATAAAGAATCTTTAGCACAGGAAAAAGTAATCCAAGTGGATTAAGCAGAAGTATATTGATTCGAAATCTTGTGATTCAATTGGCTTGACTTATATATGTAGCGAATCAAAAGATTCGGGTATGCGGATATCCAATAGATAGTGGATATTTGAAATGAGATCAAGAATGATTCAAGGGGTAAGAACATGTTGAATCTCTGGTTTTCGTCCGATAATTCCACTAGAGTCATCAGCTGTTATGAAGGGGTTTAACTCCAATCATATGCTTGTACATAGTCAATAAAGCAAACAATTGTGCTAAATATCACAACAAGATACTTGTGTCATGGTATGCGTAGATTCACCTAGCATTTGAAATGGAACTGTTCTCGATATGGGTAAACCACAAAGATTGAGCGAATTTAGTTAATCACACAAATACCGTCTAATTTATACATGCAGAGCCTACAAACATATCAAAAATTGTAACCGATGTCACCATCAAATCCAATTCGTACGTAAGCTCAATGAAACAAATATTCTATCATTTCCTATTTTGCACGTGTAATCAGTCACAGTTTTCATTTATGTATCAATTTATCAGCATATATCATATGAACAATATATAACACACGCACATACTAATTTCAACAACAACAAATTATATCTTTTCTTATTTTCATTTATTTTCTTTTATTCTCCCCCTAAAATTATGATGGAACAAAAATAAAGACAACCCACACAACACAACAGACACAACACAATTTTAAACTTAAAAGAAAATCTTTTTGACGGAACGAACAACCTTTCACCTAAAGGCATAGCTTAATAAAGACATATATATATATATATATATATTTATTTATTTATTTATTTATTTTAAAACATAAAATATTTTGAGAAAAAAAATTTCAAAACGTAATCATCCCCAACATTTCAACCAAGGAGTTAAAGTGATCGGTCGGAAAAACCTTTGTAAAAAATATCCGCCTTTAGCTCCAAGGTATCCACGTGGACCACCTTAATCAGACCATTTTCAAAACAATCACGAATAAAATGTAAACGAATTGCGATATGCTTAGTCTTTGAATGTTGGATCGGATTTTTGACTATGCCCAAGACAACTTCATTGTCACAATAGATCGTTAGACACTGTCCATTGACAAGTTATCTTTCATCCCTTTTTATCACCAGCAAACGCAAGTAAACCTCCAAAGGATCAGAAATCATTTAAAATATCCTTCTGTTTGGTCATATTCCTAGAGCAACCGCTATCAACATGCCATGCATTATTGACAATCCTCCCCAGTTTACTCTACACATAAGAAGACTTAATGAGAAACATGCACACAAGTCATCTTAGACCTAGGTTGACTTTGACTTTTAACAGTCTTAGTCTCACCAACATTAACCTACTCAACATTCACCAGTTTTGACCCTAATTCTTGTGAAGATTTAGTGTTCATTTTAACTTTCCAAAATCTATCATTTTTAACATTATTCTTAATGAGTTTTTGTTTAGCAAAATTGCTTTGTATGATAGATTTCTTCACAATCTTTTGGTCAATTTGGACTTTCTTGTCCACATTTTTTTTGCAAATTATAACCATAACAAACATTACGATAAACAATAGGACGATTTCAAGAAAGCACGTAATTTCTATCATAATGACGAATCGCTCCGGACTCGAACTTTCTATCATTCACTGTCGCTCTTTGATGAACATGATTCTTTCACATCTCATGTGTCGCTCTTGTGTTTGACTTGAAAGGCCTATGTTTGAAAATTCTCAGAAAATGACCCGCCTTCCAACACGCATAACATTTTTAACTCTTCGGATGGACACCGGTCCGTTGACGTTCTCTCGGTAATCCGCAGTCATGTACTTTACCCTTTGATTTAGAAGATTCACCAATTTCATAAACAGATTTGACTTTATAACACATTGATTTGCCTTTAACGTTTACTATCTTGCTTTTGACTAGAATAGGCTTGTCTTTGACATCAATGAACTGGTCTTTGACATCAATTGACTTGCCTTTGACATCCTTTAGCTTTGACTCTTTTAACTCCCTCTGAATTTTTGAAGGTGGAGATTTAATAAAAATAGGAACAGACTTCTTGCTATCCACTTCACTCACGAGAATATGATTTTATGGAGCTGTGTAGCCATTTTTCTGTGGCGTCTCATGAGACATCATATTCCTCAATGAACGAATGACCATGTTCATCAAGTTCAACATCTTAATCCATAACTTAGCTTTAGATAATGACACATATTCTTTGGCTACATGAACCACTTTGTCAAAGAATGTTGATGTAGATGAAACATCAGAAACACTCACATCACAAGACATATTAGTAACATCAACACAAGACAAATCTCCATGAGCCATTACACATGTATGTAAGTCACAACCAATATCAAGATAGTTTTTAAAATCTCTAACAAACTCCCTAGAACACTGTTCATTGAAAGCTTTAAAACTCTTAACACCATCGACATCAGTTTCCTCATCAACTACACATGTTTTCACATCTGCACAAGCATTCACATCATCTAGAATAATGTCACAACTACTAATCAACTTATTAGTCGGATGAGGCTCAGGAAAGGGAATATAGTGATCAGGTGGTGACATTTTATGATAACCGATTCCATCTTTTATAAAAGTACTTCACTTTTTTGACTCAAAATCTTCTAAAGTTTCCTGCTGCATGTTCCATTTTGCAATTAAAACTCTTTCAAAAGGTTCCTTTGAAGCAAATGTGGTATCCGAAGCACTCAGCCTGAAAGAAAGAATCAAACCCTCACGCCTTCATGCGAAGGGAATGATTATTCAGACAAGCCTCAAAGCCAAAATTCTTCAAGCCCAACGACAAGTTATTGCCAGGAGTGATTTGAAGAACGAACTGGCATGTGGAGCTGAGCAACAACTTGAGTCCAAGTCTGATGAAATTCTATATTTCATGGTATGAATGTTGATTCCTGACTCAGGGAACCTTAGAGGACTCATCATGGACGAGGCTCGCAAATCTCGATACTCGGTTCATCCTGGAGCCGATAAAATGTACCAAGACCTCATGGAAATCTATTGGAGGCCCGGAATGAAGAAAGACATTTCCTCGTATGTTGGGAAATGCCTCACCTGTCTTAAGGTCAAAGTCGAACACCAGAAACCATCTGTATTATTACAGCAACCTAAAATCCCTCAATGCAAATGGGAGCAAATTTCCATGAATTTCGTCACCAAATTACTAAGAATATCTAGTGGATATGACTCAATTTGGGTCATTGTCGATTGTTTGACTAAGTCTGCTCATTTCCTCCCGATTCGTGAAGACTACAAGATGGAGAAACTAGCCAAACTCTACTTGAACAAGATCGTGACTCGTCCTGGAGTACCCCTATCTATCATCTCTGACTGAGACAGTTGCTTTACTTCAAGGTTCTGGAAATCACTACAGAAATCCTTAGGGACTCGTGTGGATCTTAGCACAGCCTATCATCCTCAACTGATGGCTAAAGTGAATGGACCATACAAACCCTTGAGGATATACTCTGAACCTGTGTGATCAATTATGGTGGAAGTTGGGAAACTCACCTACCACTCGTTGAGTTCTCATATAACAACAGTTACCACTCTAGTATCAAGTGTGCACCATTTAAGGCATTGTATGGAAGGAAATGCCGATCACTGGTGTGTTGGACCGAGATTGGAGATAATCAGATAACTGGTCCTGAATTCATCCAAGAAACCACTGATGCGATATTCAAGATTCAAGAAAGACTCAAAGCTGCCTAAGATCGTCACAAAAGCTACGCTGACAATAGAAGAAAGTCTATATTGGCGACAGAGTTTTACTCAAAGTTTCCCCATGGAAAGGAGTTATCCGACCTGGGAAGAAAGGAAAGCTAGCACCATGGTATGTTGGACCTTTTGATATTCTGGAAAGGATTGGTCCTATTGCCTACAAGCTCAAACTGCCTCAAGTACTTAGTATTCTTCTTGACGCTTTTCATGTGTCCAATCTTAAGAAGTGTCTAGCAGACGACACCCTGTATATTCCGTTAGATGAGGTCCGCATTGATGATAAGTTGCAATTTGTTATGAAACCAGTCGTGGCCATGGATGGTGACGTTAAGAAACTCAAGCAAAGTCACATTCCGATAGTGAAAGTCATGTGAAACTCCAAGCGAGGTCCTGAGTTCACTTGGGAACGTGAAGATCAGATGAAACTCAAGTACCCTCACCTATTCTAGGATAACACAGATGCTACTAGTTGAATTTCAGGATGAAATTCTCTTAACAAGGGGAGACTATAACTTCTCGGATTTCTAAGCATATATGTTCACAATCTACATTGTTTTGATGCAATTCAAGTTACATGTTTGTTGTTCATGCACTATTTGAAATACAAAACATTTTACATATGATATTAATGTTTATTGCACTACAACAACAACCAAACACTTATTTCACTAAATCTCATGGAATCACATTTTCAAATGCTTTACACGGTGAACCGAGATGCCAAAAAGTTAATACGTTTTCACCAAAACAAAGGGTTGCTAGAAGGTATTTCATATCTGAATAAAAACTTGGAGAACAAGTTATGAAACCCCCTCCCCCTAACCAACCTCCTATGTTTTTTATTAAAAGCCTCCCCCTAAACCCTAGTCCTTTAAGTATAAATAGAGGTCTTTACCTTCATACTTTTTCACACCTAAAATCAA
Organism: Smallanthus sonchifolius; assembly: GCA_023525975.1. Lineage (NCBI taxonomy): Eukaryota > Viridiplantae > Streptophyta > Magnoliopsida > Asterales > Asteraceae > Smallanthus > Smallanthus sonchifolius. The sequence goes on along the minus strand of CM042033.1, from coordinate 51,019,541 downwards.
TAATAAACATTCCTAAGAAGCTTAGGAATCAACCTAGGAGTTGAAGCAAGCAAGGCTCTAGCATTCAAGTAAGTGTTCTTCCTTTTATTCTTTCAATCTTCTTCTATAAACCTTAATTAGATGTTATCATCTACTTATTAAGCTTGTTTAATCTATATCTAATTTTAATCCATGATCATACATCCTTATTGTAGTAATCATGGATCAAACAAAAGATTTAAACTCAAGATGATCATGTTTTCACCATATCATTCATCATCTGGTTCTTTATCTTTAGAATCATTATTTTGTTCTTGATTCTCAACTTATCTAAGATGATCTATGGTTCTATATCATCAATATATAGAATTCATGGATCAAAACATAAATCAAACCCCAATAAAGCTCTATACTTTTTACAACAACTTAAATAATCAAACTAATTTTCGGATTCTACTAGAAAACTTTGGTCAGCTTTAAACTATCATAATTTTCTAATTTTTATCCAAACAAGGTGATTTTTCTTCTGGAATTTACCTTAATGTGTTAGCTTTCAAGCCCCACAATTTCACCTCCAAACTCTAAGTATTCGACCTCCAAACTGTCGACACAAGATCTGTGCGTAGAAACCCTAGATTATGTCCAAGCATAGCGTATGCCTTTCATTTAGAGATCTTAACTCACTAATTATTATGCAACTCTTTTATGATTAATACATTAAAAAAAGATTTAAACCTAGGGTTTTTCAATTGATCTTTATAAAAAAGCGTCACATGATATTAGGGTTCTTGGCTTTTATACCTTTTCAAATTTTGTTTTCAATCTTGCTTGATTTATTTCCTGAATTTCATTAATCCATTCTTCAATTAGTTCTTTCATAATCACCATGTGAAACCATTTTATTAACACTTTAGGGCACCCATAACCGGTTCACACAACAACATCAAAGTTCCAAGCTACTTCAAGGTGAGATTCATAGCCCTATTTAAAACTTTTCATCCTTTGGGGTTGAAAACATGCTTACAAATACAACATTTTTTTTTAATACAAATCACACAACAGTTTTCATATACTTGTAAAGATTAAATGGCTCTTACATGTTGTCACACCCCGCCAAGACGAAAACACGGTAGTGCGACGAAATTGAATAAAAGAACACAAGGCAATAAAGACATTTACTATTAAAGTTTCATAATATAAAAAAAACCCAATTACATAAGTTTCAATTTAAACCAAATAACATGTTCAAAAGACAAAACAACTTAAAATAAAGTTTCCTCAATTGATATCTAGGCAAATCATATGTGATCTTGACTTGACCTATCGCGAGCTTAATCACCTGAAACATGTACGAAAAACAAGTGTCAACTAAAATAGTTTGTGAGAAATCACAAGTTCAATAAAATCATAAGTTTGGCAAAAGTAACAATTCACAATTCAAGATCATCATATAGCACATAAATAAAACAAACACATGATTAGCAAATCCAACCTAAAATGATGAATAATGAGTAAGTGGTACAAATCCGAAGTTTCATTAATAATGAATAAGATGTCCAACCTAAAGTTGTCCATGAAGTATATGCGGTTTCCATCCTATAGCCCATATCTGTACTACCGTTGGCTTCAAAGCTTCAAGTTAAGGATTTGCAAGTTTAACAGTTATCATGTTGTGTTCATTTAGGTCACATACATATAAGATTCACTTGGTATCATAATTGTTAAAAAAAACCGTGTTTTAATGCGTGCTAACGCGTACATGTTTTCCCCAAAACGATTTGAATAAAGTGAGGCTATGAAGTCTCACCTTGAAAGCTAGGCGAGATAAGAGACTTGAACAAATGAACGAGGTGAATCATGGATCAGACCCTAAATAAAATGAATAAACTAGTTTTAGGGCAGGTTTGATGGTTACGAGTGTTAGATAGGCGGTTCGAGCCATGAGGTTAAGAAGTAGATGTAAAATAGGGTTTTTAGTTGTTTTACTGATTTGGACAGCAAATTAGCTGAATAGAAACGGGCTTGTTAAAAATATCAAATGACATCCAAAAATTATGAAATTTTACAGGTGACTAGTTTAGGTTATTTCAGAAAAGTTTTGTTTAGAAAGTTTTTCTGTTTGAGACGGATCATAGCCAAAACAGTCAAACAAGACAGAAGGTATTGAAAAAGGTTTATGTCTCGTTTTGGCTACTACGGAGTCATACTTTTGAATTAGAAAACGAGCCAATTATGGTTGGAAAGAAAATTCGAAGAAATACATCGTGGATATTGAGTTTGCTCAGTATCGTTAAATTATGATCAAGTTATGCCCGGTTAAAGTCAGCACAGTTTTTGTCCACAATCAACGGTTGCACTTAGTGGACCGTTTAGGGTTTTAAGGTTACCGAACACGTAAATAAAATATTAGATGAATGTTATTATATCATTATATTACATAATATAATCAGATTAGGTTAGCCAAAACATCCCATGTCACCGGTCTAGCCATGATATTCATAGAAGCGTTTTGGTGAATCAAAGAATGCAATCGGCATAGCCGACACGAGCAAGCGGATTCTATATTGAATTAGCGTGTGAGTTCATATAAGTGATAATACATAATTATTAAGTTTTTTAACTTATAAAGAATATACTAAAGCATCAGCAGAGCCACTTTTGCAATAGTTCTCTTGAGTATTCACAGAATGCGACGGCATAGCCGCCTTTGCAAACGAGATCCTTTGTTTGATTGTTGGTGATGTTAGCTTGATTTCTTGGTTTAGTTAAGATTATTAGAGGGTTTTTAGGGCTGAGGTTTCACATGATCAAGTGATCATGGATAGAATATAGAAAAAGGTTGAGGGGATGAAAAAAGAATGAATTAAAAGACGGTATTGAACTTCGGAGGGTTACTTACTTGTTTGATCTTCAACTCTTGGAATCCTCTAAGAGTTTATGAAATCTTCAAAAGGGGAGGCAGGGATTTTACAAATTATAAAGGTTTGGGAGTGTTTGAGGGAGAATTAGCAAAGAAAACAAGATCCTAAGCCTCCTATTTATACTAATGGTTGAAAGGGTGTAAACATGGAAAGTCTTGCAAAGCAATTTCGGGTTTTAGGGGCCTCAAATCTGTGAAATTCAGCTGAATGGGGATGGTTTTTTGTGATTTCTTACTTGAGCTAGGTCCAAGAGTAGGTGGGTTGTGTCACACCCCGCCACGGCGGAAACGCGGGACGTAACGAACATGGTTTCCACAGCCTTTGTTTACATCGAACAATCACAAGTAGATAAACCAACCAAAGGTTTCAAATGTTTACACAAAAACCAAATACAAATTGTTTCATAAATAACATGTTTTCCAATTGTTTCCCAAAAGACATGTTTCAAATGTTTCACAAAAGACGAGTTTTACGGCTATGGACTATGACACGTAGGCTATAAAAAGAAAACTCCCAAAAGGCTCCTAAATGCATGGGACTCCAGTGTGACTCCACCATCCTTAATTTCCCGAGAAAAACATGCTTAAAAAGTTAACATGATGTTGGTGAGTTCACATGCTTCAATATTTAAATGACTCTGTTTTACATAAAACACTTTGATGTCAGATAACGAGTTCGTACACATTGCATTGCCGAAACAACACAACCAATGATGAAGTTACCATGAGTCCTATGATCAAACTTGACTGTTTCTGTTTCTGTTTCTGCCTCTACCAACGTCCTATCGCAAAACGTTAAAATGAGATGGACAATAATGCACCCGTTTTGACCTCAAGTCAAGTTTAGTATGACTAACCACGGGTCAGGGTATCAACCCAAATAGATCTATCCATAATTTCCACGTTTATCCATAGCTAATGATCATAGTATAACAGAGGACTTAGATGCGATAATGAGTCTACTCATGCAACCAATGATGTCATGTTTCTACTCGTATCCAAAATGTGATGCTGGCATGTTTTCTCCCCCAAGTATTTAAAAAGTAAAATTATTTAAAAGTGGGGCCGTGAGACTCACCTGATGAGCAAACAATGAAGCAAGGCAAAACAAGTAGCAACTAGCAAAGTTTGTGAATACGTGAGCCGACCTAACCATGCCCTATGGTAAAATAAGACATATTAAGGTTTAAACAATGTTTTTAATGTGTAAGTTGACCGTGTATACGATTCACCCAACTAGACTAGACATGATTACTAGTTTATGTTTCCGACAGTTTTAACATGACAACCGTTGGTGACGAGTTGTGACAATAAGATATATTTATATAAATAAGTTATATATCTCAAGATGTGTCTTTACGTTTATGCAACAACATCAGGGTTGGGGTTGAAAATAAATATATAGTATGGAAGGTAAAACTTTTATATAAAAATAGCATTTAGTAAAGTATTCGGGTTTTTAAGTCAACTTGTGTCGCGTTTTTAGTTAATTTATCGAACTCAATAATTTATGGAACTTTTACCACACTCAAATAAGTGCCTTGGCTCTATAGAAATATATAGATCATAATTTATAAAGTGGTTTAAGGGTTTCAAACAAAAATCATAACACAAATATGTTAACAGCTTTGGTTTTTACAGATAGTTCTCGGGAATCTTGACGGTTGGGGTGTCAAAATATTGATTTCATTATAAGAGACCATATGGGTTTTATTACCAACGCAAAATTATAGTTTTAGGAAAAAAAATCAAATCATTTGGACCATTTTTGAGTGAGTTATGACCTATACAAGTTGAGCTTATGAATCTGTCCAAACATTTCAGCTTTGACCCGTTTTCTGGTATCGACCTTTTGGGGTATCAAGTCTCCACCAAATTTCATGAAATCACTTGGGATGGATAGAGGACTATTTAAACTTAATTTTAGACTCAAGAAATGTCCATTTTGGTTTAGTTTTGACCGAGATAAGAGTCCCTAAAGTTGGCAAAAAATTCTACCAGCAACAACGTGTATAAAGTGGCGACTTTTTCTTTGAACAATCCATTATTTGGGTGAATCTCCTACACAAAAAAACTAGTAGGTTCAATAAAACTAAGACTTAGTATGAGGATACTCACCAAAATCAAGCAAGGAGAAGGATTTGATGGAAGAACGATGCCTTGAATCCTTATAACCACTTGGATTCACCTTGATCTTCACATGGAATTAAAAGAGGTGTATGTGTGTGTGGTTTCGATTTTAGAGAGGTTAAGAGGGGGAGAGAGCTGAGATTTAGAGATAGAGATTTTAGGAGGTGTGTTCCAAATAAGTTAGGCATTCTATTTATACACTAAAATAAAATCTAGCATCATGATATATGGGATATGACATGGTATGGTGTTTCAAGATGTTCCAGTCATTCAAAGGTCATATAAGTATGGGGGGATTGTTTGGGCTACCGGTAATGAAAGATTAGAATGGTGATGATGTGAAATGATGATAGTGGTTAGTAGGTGATGGGGTGGTTTAACGCGGTACGCTACCCGCAAATAATACCCGCTAAATACTCCGTTTGATATATAAATTCAAGATCGTAATAATATAAATAAAAATGTGTCGGGTTTCTAAATATATATATATGTATATATATATATGTATGTATGTTTACACTCAAAGTTTAGACGCGTTTAATGTGTACTGTATGTATTAAAAATTAAAATAGCGTTAACGAACCCAAATGATGACCAAATATATATTTACATATATATTATTACACATAAAATAATGAAATATAATGTTTTTCTAATATTTGATATTTGTCACCAACGTACGTACGTGTCGGGTTAACTAGTGTGTGACCCGGTAATTTCTAAAATTACCTAATGCAAGATGTGACATGAGTGGACTGTGTTATGCACATAATGACTAAATTATGGAAATTTAGTCTAATACACATGATTCCATTTAGTTCAGGTTACTGAGTTTCTACGGATATTAACCTGAAATTGTCGGTTGTCACATTCTCCCCCTGTTAAGAGAATTTCGTCACGAAATTCAGTTTGTGTCATCTGTTGCTAGGGTGTTCTAAAATACAGTGGGATACTTGAGTCTCATATGTTCCTCATGTTCCCTAGTAAACTCTGGTCCTCGTCTAGAGTTCCATCTGACTTTTACAATAGGAATGCGACTTCGTTTCAGCCCTTGATCTCACGATCCATGATTTCTACCGGTTCTTCAACAAAATGAAGCTTGTCATCAATCTCAATCTCCTCAAGTGGTATCACCAGTGTTTCATCGGAAAAACATTTCTTCAGATTTGATACATGGAAGGTGTCGTGTACGCCACTGAGTTCTTGTGGTAGCTTGAGTCGATAAGCTATAGGACCAACCCTCACCATGAATTCAAAAGGACCAATGAATCTAGGGTTTAGCTTTCCTCGTTTACCAAACCTGATAACTGTTAGGGGTCATTTTGCTGCTAAGGATCCCATATCTTCAACATACCTCGGTATCCTGACAGGTTTCAGTATCCTCAATATTTAACCGTTATATCTTCCTTCTATCTTGACTTATTCGCAGGTAAAACGTGCGTGATCAAGTTCATCCCTGAAGAATCGCTCTTGAATTCAAGGAGAACATGTAGAAGACGCGTAGATTGGCGTCCAACGGTCATATTTGAAGACTAAGTCGATTCCGGGATTCTCGGATAGTTAGTTAGCATAATCTTTGTATATAATCAGCAGCTTGGTCGATTAGAAAATACACAACAACGCACTTAGCAATAGAATACACTCACAATCAGTCTTATAACACTTAGATACCATCATTTGCTGCTCAACACTTGTAATTCTTTATCATTTATTGAAGAAACGAGGCAGGCATCGATTGTCACCTCCCGAGGTTTTATGCCGGAGATCCTGAACGATCAAGGGCTTTCCTCGTAAACAACCGTGTCACTCTTTACGTTTTTACATTGATTTTACAAGCACACTACCTCACAAACTAAGTTTGTTACAAAATTAGTCTTGTTAATTTTCATCCAAAACCTGGACCCATCCACCCGGTCAAGTTAGCAAATTATCTATCCCATGCAGGGACCCCCAAATACAAAAGAAAAATTGTTTTTAACAGGTACCATCAAGATTAATCAAGTAGAAAAACCACGAATACTAGGGCTCAGGTCTAGGCATCATTACCCTCATTGCCCTGGTCAACTTGCTTCCCAGCAACAACAGCTCCATGCTCCTCTGCTACCTTCACTGAACCCTCGGTCTCTTCTTCGGTCACCAATTTGCTCACATCTTCCTCCAGCACTGACTCTCCTCCCAACCCAGCAACAAGTCTCTTCCACCCTTATACATCCTAAGTAGCCCTATCAAAATTCTTGTCCTCAGCTTCTTTAGCCATCTTAATCCTGGCTTGAAGAATGGACATTACAGCTGAGGCTTTAGCCTGTCAGTGGAATCATCAAGATCCTAGGCATATTGGAGATGCACATCCTGCATTTCTGCTTTCACATTGCTGAGATCTTTGGTGACATCAGATAGCTTTTTTCTCTTAGCGGCCTCGCTCTTTGCAATTCGACAATCTTCAGCTTGCTCACCTCAACCTCCTTTAAAAGATGATCGTAGAACATGGCCATTTTATCCATAGCCTATTGTATACAATATATATGTTAATATAAATGCAGGATTAAATTCAAGATCCGGGATAATAGACATTTCTTACCAAATGGCTGAGGTTATGCAGCTTCTTGTGAGCATCAACAAAATCAGAGCATTCCCGAATGGCCAGTTTAGCAGGATCGATAACTTTTCGCTTCTTGCTAGACGATGGCTTAGGATGAGCAGTAGAGACCTCAGGCTTAGGAGCATCCGATTTGAGCGTTGGAGTAGCAGATTGCTTAGGCTCCTTTTTGATAGCCTTGTCCTTGGAAAGCATACTGTCAAAATTCTCAAGAGCAAATTTGGAGCTTGATTTATGGATTCCTAAATCAAAATAACAGGTTAGATCATTACTGATATTATTGATTAACAAAGTACTATGATTTTTCTTTACTAGACATCTTCGAGATGGAAGGATAGGTTTATGAGCTTTCTTCCACTAATGGAGCCCCGACCTTGAAAGTTCTTTCGATCGGCTCGATACTATAGAAAAATGCAACTCTTTTTGCAGTATCCTCGGTAGCAGGAGTGACTTCTGAAAACCTCGGTGCTATGAAACGATAAGAGAAAATTAAGAGCCAATATCCCGAATGCCAGAATCACGAGGATCCTGCAGATGGAATCCTACCCTTTTTAATCTATTTCACCGGCAGTTTATTCCTGTCAGGAATCGAGTTCCTTCTCACAAAGAAGAAATTTTTTTCCAGTTGGAATCATTCTGGGTTGTTTTGAGAATCAAATGACTTTGGCCAGATTTGATTTGGAATAGAAAGCGAGAAGAACTGTGACTTCTTAGATTATAAACGTAAGCTAATTCAGAAATGGAGAAGTCAAGAGCATGGTTACGGATCAAGATTTCCAAAGTGTGCAGGATTCGCCAAATCATGGGCATGGTCTGAACGTAACTCAAGCATGTCTTCTTAAAAAACTCGGTGGTGAAGGCTGGAAAAGGGTATGAGAAACCAATGGTAAACGGAAAAGACGAAAAACAAACCCAAGAATTGTAGGTGAAATCCGCCCTCGTCTTGGGGTCGAAAGGTCTGAAAATGGTGTTCTTCGGAAAGGATCCCCCTGACTCAAGGGATTTGATATCACGGTCAGTAAAGGTACATTTTTCGAAATCAGGATTAGAAAGCAGATGTTCACTGTAGAGTTCATCGGAGAATGAAGATGATCGAGTGGTCTTTTTAGACATTTTTGATATAAATCGGAAAGTTAAGGTATAATAAAGAGGGTCTTTACTTGAAATCCCAGAGATGTAGAAGACGATCTTGGAGATAAGAAGAAGGGTAATTACAAAGAAGTAATGATAACTGCCTCAAACGACGCCGTATCACTTCCTCGTTTACCGCACCACGTCTTATCATGTGCCGGTTTAATTTTTGAATTTTGAATTTTGAAAATTTCACAGCTGTAACTTTGTTGGACAACTGTCAAATTTTGGGGACAATTGTTAGGGGTCATTTTGCAGCTAAGGATCCTGGATCTTCAATATACCTCGGTATCCTGACAGGTTTCGGTATCCTCAATATTTAACCGTTATATCTTCCTTCTATCTTGACTTATGCGTAGGTAAAACATGTGTGGTCAAGTTCATCCCTGAAGAATCGCTCTTGAAGTCAAGGAGAACATGTACAAGACGTGTAGATTGGCCTCCAACGGTCATATTTGAAGAGTAAGTTGATTCAGGGATTCTCGGATAGTTAGTTAGCATAATCTCTGTATATAATCAGTAGCTTGGTCGATTAGAAAATACACAACAACACACTTAGCGATAGAATACACTTGCAATCAGTCTTGTAACACTTAGATATCGATCATTTGCTGCTCAACACTTGTAATTCTTTATCATTTATTGAAGAAACGAGGCAGGTGTCGATTTTCACCCCCCGAGGTTTTATGTCGGAGATCCTGAACGATCAAGGGCTTTCCTCGTAAACAACCGTGTCACTCATTACGATTTTACATTGTTTTACATTGATTTTACAAGCACACTACCTCACAAACTAAGTTTGGTTACAAAGTTAGTCTTGTTAATTTTTACCCAAAACAATAACCCCTTTCCATGGTGAGACTTTCAAAAGTACTTTGTCTCCCACTTGGAATTCCAAGGGTTTGCGTCTCACGTCAGCATAACTCTTCTGGCGATCTCTGGCGGCTTTGAGTCTGTCTCTGATCTTGAAGTTCTTATCAGTCGTTTCTTGGATGATCTCAGGGCCAGTGAGTTGTCTATCACCAACCTCTGTCTAACATAAAGGTGACCGACATTTTCGACCCTAAAGCGCTTCAAATGGCGCTGCCTTGGTGCTAGTGTGATAGCTGTTATTGTAAGAAAACTCAGCTAACTGTAGATGAGTATCCCAGTTGTTTCCAAAGTCTATCACACAGGCTCTGAGCATGTTTTATAGGGTCCGGATAGTCCTTTCACTCTGACCATCCGTTTGTTGGTGATATACGGTGCTCATGTCTAAGCTAGTACCCAACACTTTCTGTAATGATTGCCAAAATATTGAAGTGAAACTACTATCTCTATCCGAGATAATAGAAATTGGCACTCCATGTCTTGAGACAACTTCTTTCAGATAGATCCTAGTCAACTTTTCCAACTTATCTGTCTCCTTGATAGGTAGGAAGTGCGCAGACTTCGTCAACCGGTCGAAAATTACCCATATAGTGTCATAACCACTTGATATCTTAGGTAATTTTATGATAAAGTCCATATAAATATGATCCCATTTCCACTAAGGTATCTCTGGTTGTTGTAACAACCCTGATGGCTTCTTGTATTCTGCATGGACATTAGAACAAGTTAGGCATTTACTGACGTAGGTAGCGATTTTTGCTTTCATGTTAGGCCACCAATATAACTCCTTGAGATCCCTGTACATCTTATCTAAGCCTGAATGAATTGAATATGAATTGAATACCTGGACTTATATGCTTCATCCTTTACCAATTCCCTTAGATTCCCAAAACTCGGTACCCAAATTCTGTTCAGGAGATAACGAGTTTCGTCGGATCTGATTTCTAACTTTTTTCCAAGCCTCGTAAGGACTCATTCTCTAAATTTCATTCCTTGAGCGCTTCATGCTGAGCATCGCGAATTCGACTGGTGAGACTCGTATGAATCGTCATCCCCAATGCTCGCAGTGACAACATTTTGACTCTTTCTTTCCTACTCAAGGCATCTGCTACAACGTTTGCCTTGCCAGGATGGTAGCGAATGTCGCAGTCGTAGTCATTGAGCAACTTGACCCATCTTCGCTGCCTCATGTTTAACTTTTTATGGTCAAAGATGTGTTGAAGACTTTTGTGGTCGGTAAAAATGGTGAATTTTGTACCGTATAGATTGTGTCTCTAGATCTTGAGCGCAAACACTACGACTCCCAATTCTAAATCATGAGTAGTGTAGTTTTTCTCGTGGATCTTGAGTTGTCGAGATGCATACGCGATGACGTTTTTCCTTCTTCATCAACACACCGCCAAGACCCTGGTGTGACGCATCAAAGTACACTACAAAATCTGTCCGTTCCTCCCGGGATTGATTGAATTGGAGCACAACACAACTTTTGCTTCAACAATTGAAATGCTGATTGTTATTTGTCTCCCTAATCAAACTTCTTTTCTTTCTGAGTCAAGGTTGTTAGCGGCTAGGATATGTTAGAAAATTTTTCAATGAATCGTCTGTAATAGCCAACTAGTCCTAAGAATTGTGGCACCTCAGTCGGAGTCTTTGGTGCTTCACAATTCTTGATTGCTTCAATTTTGGATGGATCCACATGTTTACCCTTCTCATTAATCACATGACCAAGAAAATGCACTTCTCGAATCCAAAATTCACATTTCGAGAATTTGGCGTACAATTTCTCATCCTTTAGAAGTTCCAATATTAACCTCAGTTGTTGCTCATGTTCTTCCTTGGTTCTTGAGTATATTAGAATGTCATCGATGATTACGATCATGAATTTTTCCAAATAAGGCTTGCAAACCCTATTCATGAGGTCCGTGAAAACTACTGGTGCGTTCAAACCAAAAGGCATGACTAGGAACTCGTAATAACCGTAAACCCTCAATTGATGATATCCCGAACGTAGATCAATCTTCGAATAGAAACTAGAACCTTGCAGTTTACAAATCATCTATCCTAGGAAGTGGATATTGGTTCTTGACCGTCAACTTGTTTAATTCCCGGTAATTGATACACATCCTAAAGGTTCCGTCCTTCTTCTTTACAAATAAGACCAGAGCTCCCCATGGCGAGAAACTAGGTCTTATGAATCCCTTATCCAACAATTCTTGCAATTGATTGGATAGTTCCTGCATCTCTGACGACGCTAAATGGTATGGTGATCCTGCGATCGGTGCAGCATCAGGTACCAAATCAATTTGAATCTCGACTTTCCTAAGCGGTGAAAGTCTAGGAAAATCTTCAGGAAATAGTTCTGGATAGTCTCGAACGATCGGTATGTCTTCAAGTCGTTTCTCTTCCGGCTTCTTCTCCATCACATGTGCCAAAATAGCATGATATCCCTCCCGCAAGTACTTCTGGGCCTTCATGCATTGGATAATTCTCAACGTGGTTCCACTCTTCTCTCATTGGATAGATAGGGTTTCACCATTGGAAAGTGGAATACGAACTATCTTCTCATGACATACAATCTCGGCTCGGTTCTTTGAAAGCTAATCCATGCCAACAACGATATCGAAACTACCGAGTTCAATGGGTATCAAGTCTATGCTAAAGGGGTGATCTTCCAAGTTCAAAGTACACCCTTGAATTATTTCATTAGTTTCAGTTAACTTGCCGTTAGCCAATTCTACAATATATTTATCGTTCAACTTAGTTGGTTTCATCTCAATTAGTGGGCTAAAGTTAGTCGAAACAAAACTTCTATCGGCACCAGTGTAAAAAAGTATAGCAACATAGTGATTGTTGACAAGGAACGTACCAGTAATGGCGTTGTGATCTTGTCGTGCATCCCTAGCTCCAATCCTGAATGCTCTTCCACGAGCCGGGTTCGGACCTTGGTTCCTCAACTTCGGACACTCCTTCCTGAAATGACCGGTGGCTCTACATTCAAAACATCCCCGGTTAGCTCCAGATGTTACAACATCTTCAGTAGATCTACAATTCCTAGCCAAGTGTCCGGGCTTTTTGCACTTGTTATAGGTAAAGCTTGCAGAAGTACCCAAACGATGGAAGCCACACTTGTTGCATTTGGGTTGGTTTCCGGTGTACGACTTATTCTCATTTGTGCCCGTGGCATATGCCTTCACAGTATCTGGTTTCTTGTTGACTTGATGTCCTGGACCTTTCCCCAAATTAACATCCCACCTCCTCTTGCTACCAGCACTTGCCTCATCAGTACCCTTTTTCACCAATACCCCAGAACGGACTACTTGACCAGTCAGGTCCTGTGCCAATATCACAGCGATTTGAATAGTACTAGGATTAGATATGGTTACCATGCTCTGAATTTGAGGTGTAAGACCCCAAATATATCTTTCAATCGTCTTGATTTCTGGAGTAACCATGTGTGGAACAAGTCGTGCAAGTTCATGGAATTGAGTGGTATAAGCTGCCACTTCGGCTCTATCGATCCATAGTTAAGTTCCAGAATTCAACCTCAATCTTTTGGAGTTCTTTCCTAGGGAAATACTCCTCCCTCAACACGTGTTTCAAGTCATCCCATGATAACTGGTAAGCAACATTCATAGTCAGTGTTTGGACTTGCGAGTTCCACCAAGAGAGTGCTTCATTGTGGAAGGTGCAAGTTGCATACTTGACCTTACAGTCATTAGCACAATTACTGATGTTGAAGACGGACTCCATCTTTTCAATACAGCGAACAAGACCTACTGCTCCATCTTAACCATTGAAGTTGTGAGGTTTACAATCCATGAAGGCATTGTAGGTGCAACCTCTCGAAGCATCATTCGTTCCTCCAGTCCCATTGTCATGCCCACCAGTACCGCTACCGCCAGCACCATTGTCTCCGCTTTCACCATTGGATCCAATGTTTCGGTTGGTTTTGTATTGTGCCATTGCAGCAGCCACTTGCTGAGATACCAATTGCTCTATCTCATCCGAGTTCATGAGTTGTGTTGTTCTAGTTTGTTGCCGGGTGTTACGTCTGGGTCTTCCTTTCGACGCCATGCTTTTTTTCTAATACAAAAGTTAAAAAGAAATAAGAAAATATATAAAATAATGTCAACACATGAACATGAAATGTAAACAACCACAACAACCATCATCATCACGATAGCCAAAAAATAAATAGATGGAAATAACTTGTTACATAGTTTTCAAAAGAAACCAAAATGGGTGTGGGTACAAAGCCTCACTAATACAAGTTTTTCCTACTATAAATACTAGATGGGCACAACTCGCCCATGTGGGTCTATCTAGCTAGGTGAGAAAATACTCCTGTCTGGACGGCAGCTGAGGCTAGCATGACACAAACAACCGCAAGCGCCATCGAGGACGCAACGCGCTCCTTGGCTGCGGTGGCTCGTTGCTCGGCCTCGACCGCCCTCTGCTCTACTGCCACTGCCCTATTCTCTGCGGCGGCAATCCTCTGGTCTAAGGCAGTAATCCTGTCCTCAACCTCTAATGAGTTGTCATATTGGGAGAGGAGTGCCTGGGCCTCAAGATGAAGCCCATCGTCAATAGTGAACACCTGCTCTTAGGTCCTTCAGGTGACCTACATCCTCATGAACCTCCTCGATGTCAGTCTATAGTGTGTGTATCTGCTGATCGTGTCGGACACCACAGGTCACTAGGGTGGGGATGGTTCGCTCCACGGGCTCTCCCATGAGTGGGAATGATAGCGGTGTGTGAGATAGCTCTCCAATCTCGTAAGTTGAGGGAGTACCCTTCTCATCCCTCCACATACGTAGTGTCTGGAGCATCCAGTTCCACCTCCTAGCATCGATCTTACGCCTCTTGGGTACAGGCTCAGCAGTGAGCTTGACTTCCTATGGGGTCTCTTCCACAGTCTCCTCATGTACGGAAGGTTCAAGCTCTTCGTCGATATCAGTCTCAGGAACCTCCTCGGGCTTCTCCTCATCATCCTCCATTAAGATACTATCATCGTTGGATACACGCTGGAGTAGTGGTGCTGATGGCATAGAAGATGACGATACGGATGATGCTGGTGTCGATGGCGCGTACTCATACTCCTATTCGGTGTCGGATATGTCAAACGGGTAAGAGGCAGACGACATAGTTGTGACATTAGCAATATCCGTACATATAGAAATATGAGTCATGTGAATGCATATTCTATGAAAATGATCATGCTATATATTCTATGCCTATAGTCTTGGCCTACCCAATGCAACCTAGTTCGCTATAACCAAGGGCTCTGATACCAATCTGTCACACCCGCCACGACGGAAACGCGGGATGTAACGAACATGGTTTCTACAGCCTTTGTTTACATCGAACAACCACAACTAGACAAACCAACCAAAGGTTTCAAATGTTTACACAAAAACCAAATACAAATTGTTTCATAAACGACATGTTTTCCAATTGTGTCCCAAAAGACATGTTTCAAATGTTTCACAAAAGACGAGTTTTACAGCTATGCCCTATGACACGTAGGCTATAAAAGGAAAACTCCCAAAAGGCTCCTAAATGCATGTGACTCCAGTGTGTCTCCACCATCCTTAATTTCTCGAGAAAAACATGCTTAAAAAGTCAACATAATGTTGGTGAGTTCACAGGTTTCAATATTTAAATGACTCTGTTTTACATAAAACACTTTGATGTTAGATAACGAGTTCATACACATTGCATTGCCGAAACAACACAACCAATGATGCAGTTACCATGAGTCCTATGATCAAACTTGACGGGTTCTGTTTCTGTTTATGCCTCTACCAACGTCCTATCGCAAAACATTAAAATGAGATGGACAATAATGCACCCGTTTTGACCTCCACTCAAGGTTAGCGTGACTAACCACGGGTGGGGTGTCAACCCAAAGAGATCTATCCACAATGTAACATCCCAAAAATAACGACGAAATAATAAGCGGGATGATGATGAAATAAAGGGGTGCGAAAGGATGGGGCTCGTGGGCTGCTAGCTGGGTCGCATCCATGGGTCGAGAAGGAGAGGAGAGGGGGGGGGGGGGGGTTTAAACCCTAGCCTCCACACACATTCTCCATAATCACCTTCAAACTCCACCCCATTCCTAGAGAGAGAAAGCCGTAGAAAGAGAGAAAGCTTCGGATTTTGCTAACGATCGATCTTCTACCTTACTACATTACTCGAGAGAGGATTTACTGAAGGAAGGCGTCGTTTTGAGGTAAGAAACTCTCATTTTTATATGTTTTTTCTCGAGAATGGGTTTTTACGGGTTTTGACCCATAAAGGTCCCGTTTTTATGGGCCAATCGATGTCATGCTTCAGATCTGGAAACACGAGGGGAAAATACACCTTTTGAATGTGAAAAGTTCCAAACTTGATGAAACAATCGATCCAGATTTGAATCCATGCAAAATAGGGTTTTTGGGTAAGAACTGAAGGTTCACGGTAGGGATCCCTAGTTAAGGTTCACAGTTGGGATTCCTGGGTAGGGTTCACGACCAGGTAAGGTTTCACGGCTGTGGATTCTCGAGCTTAGTTCCTGGGTACACCTCGAGAACTCCCCTTGAACCATGAACTCTTAAATTCACAGGAAGAAGCCGTGTACTCCAGGGTTCTCGGGAATGAGCCGAGTACTCTTGAAGTTCCCGGTATTAAGGGATAAAATGAAATGAGTTGTATATAAATCTAAGGCTAGGTTGTGTACGTACACGTTAGAAGATCTTTTAGAGACCTTTGACCCTGTTTATCTCAGGTGAGTTCTAGAGCCCTCTTTTAAATGTTTTAATAATGATTTGGGCTGGTGTGCATACATACTAAACCAGGTTTATGAAATGATGTTCACAAAACGATGCTTCCGAAAGGGGAAGTTAAAAGGTGTTAATGAAATTATTTGCCAAATAAAGTTTACAAAGGATTTACGAATGAAATGTTATTTAATAAAACTTACGAATGCTTTAACTAAAACGAGGTAAAGGTTTTTATGAAAGTCACGAAATGAACTAATCTGCCACGTGTTCCTACGAGGGCTAAGGTATGTATGTGTGAATGGGCCTTACCCTTATGGGGGGCCTATGTGGCTGGCTAATAATTGTACAAATGGTTGAGGATGGGGTGACGACGGTTACCCATGGGATTACCGGGATCCCTTAACGAGAGACACTATTCCCCGCGAGGGAACATTGCCTACAACGAGGTTTAGTCTGCCTTGAGGTAACTAGCCTTAGGAGACCTGGATGACGGATGGCCTAGAGGTAACGAGCCGTAGGTTCTTCCGTCAGAATACGAGTTATGGAACTGACGGTTACGAGAAGGCGCAAATTCGGTTCATGTTGATTTCTTTAATGATGCTATGTTACGATGTTTTGATGATGTTAAGTTATTGCATACTTTACGTACGCTTTTGTTAAACAAATGTATGTTATGTTTTTGGAAAATGTTTATGTTAAGGTTTTATGAAATGCTAGAACTCACCAGCGTAGCTGACTTTTAGTATGCACATTCAGGTTAAGGACAAGTATGGATGATGGACGGTGATGCTTGGCAAGCGAGAAGAGTTACCCGACTGATCATGATGACTGGCATCCTGTTATGTTTTACTTATGTTGTATTTATGCTTTAGACAATGTTTACGCTTTCGCATGTTTGACTATGTTGACGTTATGTTTGAACGAAATTTTTCGCTGCGTTATTTGATATTCAAGTTTAAGAACTGTTTGTGAATGAGAAAATCCAACAAGTGAGGCCTCCCGGGTTTGGGGCCTTACAAGTTGGTATCAGAGCAATAGTTTGAGAGATTTAGACACTCCCAGTGTCTAAATTTAAACTGTGAATGGGACCGAAAGCGGATGCGAGTACGGGTAACTCGAGCCACAGCATCAAGTATGAAGGTAGTAAATATATTTACATATATAGTATGCCTTAGAAGTGTTAGGTTAGGACTTGTGTTCTGATGGAATCACAAAGGTGGTCAAATGGAAGTCAAGAGGTAGTGTAATGGTTAATTGCAGATGGCCAGTGTATATTAACATCTTACAGTACTTGTTAAATTCTATTTGTTAACTACCGTGATGACATTAGATTCCTTATCTTATAGAACAAAATGGCGGGACGAAAGAGCGGAGGCGTGGTGGGGTCCGTACCGGCGGTCGTACCGGTAGGCGTGATAGGACTCCTGCTCGCTAGGAGTACAGTGAAGAGGGAAGTGTTCACACGGAACCGGAAAATAGCATGCACGAAATTGAATAGACTCCTGTGGAAGAACAACGTTTCACTTTCGAACCGGAAGTGAAAGCAGCCCTGGCACGCGAATTCACTGAGTTGATGAAGACTTCTTTGCGGGACTACTGGCAGAAGCATTAAAGAAGGTTAACGAGGTGGGCGGGTCTAACATGGCGGTTGGTACCCCGAACACTGGGGCAGTTAACGTACCGCTTACCCTTGGTTGCGACTATAAGTCCTTTAAGGCATGTGACCCGCCAGTCCTGACTGGAAAGAAAGACGCTGTGGCTACTTTTGACTGGGTGATCCGTATGGAAGCCGCCATTCGTCTCAGCGAATGTAGAGCGAATCAAGTTATGAAGTTTGCTGCTAACTCCTTGAGGGAGGAAGCATCTCACTGGTGGGAAGGTGTACGTCAGGCTAATGGGAATGAGGTGGTTGATTCGATGATGTGGAATGACTTGAAAACTCTAGTAATCAAGAACTTCTGTCCACAGAATGAGAATGAGATTGAGAAGGTAGAAAGGGAATTTCTGGGGTTAAATGCCGGGAGCATGACGCACCGGCAGTATACCACACGGTTTAATGATCTGGCACGGCTGGTGCCACACCTTGTCACTACTGAAGAAAGGAAGACTGCCTGCTACATACAAGGGTTGTCGGACAAGGTCCGCACCTATGTTAATGTAAACATTCCTACTACCTATGATTCGGTACTTGAACTGAGTGGCGTGGTATTTGATGACCTGGCCCTAAACGTGGTCGCCATCGAAGAGACCAAAAGGAAGTCGAGCCCTATGTGGCATCATGTACGTTCATCCTTGACAACACCTTTGTTTTTGTGTTTTTTGATTTGGGCGCCAGTAAGAGTTTTATATCTGCCACTTTCTGTAAGCGGGTGAAATACTCAGTTAGTAAACTAGAAAGAGCCTTTAGCGTAGAAACCGCTGAGGGTAGGGCCGCAAGGGTAACCGAAGTAGTTGACAACTACACGATAAAAATAGAAGGCCATAGATTCCCCGTCAGGTTGTTTGTTATGATTTTGGGAGGGTTTGATGTCGTGTTGGGTATGGATTGGTTGACAGCCAAAGAAGCACAAATTATATGTAAACGAAAGATAATCCAACTCAAGGCTCCCGATGGTAGTGAAGTCGAAGTCTTCGGGGATCACGACGCCCCGATGCCCAACGTCATTTCGATGATTAAGGCAACAAAATACTTGAGGCGTGGATGCAACGATTATCTTGTGTACATGATTGACAAGTTTAAGGAACTGAGGGAACTGGATGATGTACCCATGGTACGCGAGTACCCAGAGGCGTTTCCAAAGGAATTTCCTGGGATACCACCTGACAGAGAGATTGAGTTCCGAATCGACTTAGTACCAGATGCCCAGCCCGTGGCTAAGGCTCCATATCGACTAGCACCAGTAGAGATGAAAGAACTAATGGCACAATTAGATGAATTACTTGAGAAAGGATTTATCCAACCGAGCATCTCACCTTGGGATGCCCCGGTGTTGTTTGTGAAGAAGAATAATGGTTCGATGAGAATGTGTATTGATTATCGCGAGTTGAACAAACGTACCGTGAAGAACAAGTACCCTCTGCCATGGATCGATGACCTGTTCGATCAATTACAGGGCTCCAGTTGTTTCTCAAAGATCGACCTTCAATCCGGGTACCATCAATTGAAGGTAAGGGAAGAAGACATACACCGCGTTTCGCACGCGCTATGGACATTTCGAGTTCCGCGTAACGTCCTTCGAATTGACGAACGCCCCCGCAGCGTTCATGGATTTAATGAATAGGGTGTGTCGACCGATGCAGGACCGATCGGTAATAGTGTTCATCGATGATATCCTCATCCACACCATGAATGAGGGTGATCACGCATGTCAATTGAAGGAAGTATTGGAAGCTCTAAAGAAGGAAAAGTTGTAAGATAAGTTCTCCAAATGCGCGTTCTAGCTTAGGGAAGTCCAATTCCTAGGTCACGTCATTAACCCGAACGATATTATGGTTGACCCAGCAAAGATAATGACGGTAAGAGTTTGGGATATTTCTAAGACGCCAACTGAGATTCGCAGTTTCTTGGGATTGGCAGATTACTATCGGAGATTCATCAAGGATTTCTCAAAAATAGCTTCGCCGTTGACAAAGTTGACTCAGAAAGAGGTAAAGTACGAATGGGGTTCGACCCAAGATGAGGCGTTTAAGGAATTAAAGGAGAACCTAACCCAAGCTCCAGTCTTGGCCCTTCCCGAGGGCAATGACGACTTGGTGGTATACTCTGACGCTTCGGGTCAGGGATTGGGGTGCGTGTTGATGCAATGCGGGAGAGTGATCGCGTATGCATCACGACAGTTGAAAGTTCACGAAGTCAATTATCCGAGTCACGATTTAGTACTTGCTGCTGTCGTATTCGCATTGAAAATCTAGATGCACTACCTTTACGGGGTGAAGTTTACTATTTACTCCGACCACAAAAGTTTGAAGTACTTCTTTGAACAAAAAGAACTAAATATGAGGCAGAGGCGATGATTGGAACTTTTGAAGGATTACGACTGTGAAATCATATACACCCTGGAAAAGCAAATGTGGTAGCTGACGCTCTAAGTCGAAAGGATGTGACTGCTCCTATTAGAGTGAAAGCTTGCCAGTTGGTGGTAACACCGGATGTGATGAGGGAAATTGAAAAGGCTTAAGATGAGGCACTTGGAGAAAAGAACATAAAGAAAGAGAGAATGGTTGGCCAACAGGACAATTTGGAATATAACACCCTTGGCATTAGAACACGTTTTGGTCGGTGTGGATACCTATGGGTGGCGAGCTTAGGACAAAAATCTTGGATGAGGCTCATAAGTCTCGTTACTCTATCCATCCCGGTACCAATAAAATGTACCAAGATCTGAGGAAGGAATACTGGTGGCCTGGAATGAAACATGAGGTGACAAAGTATGTAACCAAGTGCTTGACTTGCTCACAAGTAAAGGCCGAACACCAGAAACCGTATGGAAAGATTCAACCTCTTGATATACCAGAATGGAAGTGGGAACACATTACAATGGACTTCATAACCAAGCTACCTCGCACAGCTAAGGGCCATGATACTATTTGGGTAATTGTGGACCATTTAACGAAGAGTGCTCATTTCCTACCTATTCGCGAGACGTTATCGTCGGAAAGGTTAGCGGAAGTATTTATTAATGAAGTAGTGGAACGGCATGGGATGCCTTTAACAATTATATCTGACTGGGACACACGATTCACATCGAGGTTCTGGTAAAGGTTTCACGAAGCGTTGGGCACGAGGCTTAATATCAGTACGACATAGCACCCACAAACGGATGGTCAGTCCGAAAGGACCATTCAAAGGTTGGAGGACATGCTCCGTGCTTGTATTATAGATTTTTGCGGTAGTTGGGACAACTACCTACCGTTAGCCGAATTCTCCTACAACAACGGTTATCACACGACGATAGGCATGCCGCTTTACGAAATGTTGTATGGGAGAAGATGCAGGACCCCAATTTGTTGGGTGAGATTGGACAGATGGAATTAGGAAGTCTTGAAGTCGTAAGAGAAACGTCGGAAAGGTTTGATCAGATCAAAGCACGAATGAAGGCCGCCCAAATCGTCAGAAATCCTACGCGGATAAACAACGAAGGCCTATTGAGTTTAATGATGGGGACAGAGTAATGTTGAAAGTTTCACCTTGGAAGGGGATCATACGATTTAGAAGGAGAGGAAAGTTAAGTCCGAGATTTGTCAGACCATTCAGGATATTGGCATGGGTTGGTGAAGTCGTTTATCGGTTGGAGTTTCCTGATGAGTTAAGTGAGATTCATCCTACGTTCCATGTATCACACTTGCAAAAGTGTTTAGCTGAAGAATCTGATCACATACCACTTACTGACATCGAGGTCGATGAGCACCTAAACTATATCGAAGAACCCGTGGCCATACTTGACCGAAAGGTGAAACGGTTACGTAATAAAGTCATCCAATTTGTCAAAATACAGTGGAAGCACAGAAGGGGGTCCGAAACCATATGGGAGACAGAAACGGAAATGAGGTAGTCGTACCCTCAACTGTTTGACTTATGACAGGTTTTGGGGACGGAATCTTTTGTAAGGGGGTAGACTTGTAACATCCCAAAAATAACGACGAAATAATAAGAAGGATGATGATGAAATAAAGGGGTGCGAAAGGATGGGGCTCGTGGCCTGCTAGCTGGGCCGCATCCATGGGCCGAGAAGGGGAGGAGAAGGGGGGTTTAAACCCTAGCCTCTACACACATTTTCCATAATCACCTTCAAACTCCACCCCATTCCTAAAGAGAGAAAGCCGTAGAGAGAGAAAGCTTCGGATTTGGCTAACGATCGATCCTCTACCTTACTACACTACTCGAGAGAGGATTTCCTTAAGGAAGAAGGCGTTTTGAGGTAAGAAACTCTCATTTTTATATGTTTTTCTCGAGAATGGGTTTTTACGGGTTTTGTCCCATAAACGTCGGGTTTTTATGGGCCAATCGATGTCATGCTTCAGATCTGGAAACACGAGGGGAAAATACACCTTATGAATGTGAAAAGTTCCAAACTTGACAAAACAATCGATCCAGATCTGAATCCATGCAAAATATGGTTTTTGGGTAAGAACTGAAGGTTCACGGCAGGGATCCCTAGTTAAGGTTCACGGTTGGGATTCCTGGGTAGGGTTCACGGCCGGGTAAGGTTTCACGGCTGTGGATTCTCGAGTTTAGTTCCCGGGTACACCCCGAGAACTCCCCTTGAACCGTGAACTCTTAAATTCACAGGAAAAAGTCGTGTACTCGTGGGTTCTCGGGAATTAGCCGAGTACTGTTGAAGTTCCCGGTATGAAGGGATAAAATGCAATGAGTTGTATATAAAGCTAAGGCTAGGTTGTGTACGTACAGGTTAGAAGATCTTTTAGAGACCTTTGACCCTGTTTATCTCAGGTGAGTTCTAGAGCCTTCTTTTAAATGTTTTAATAATGATTTGGGCTGGTGTGCATACATACTAAACGAGGTTTATGAAATGATGTTTATAAAACGAGGTTTATGAACGATGCTTCCAAATGGGGAAGTTAAAAGGTGTTAATGAAATGATTTGCCAAATAAAGTTTACAAAGGATTTACGAATGAAATGTTATTTAATAAAACGTACGAATGCTTTAACTAAAACGAGGTAAAAGTTTTTATGAAAGTCACGAAATGAACGAATCTGCCACGTGTTCCTATGGGAGCTAAGGCATGTATGTGTGAATGGGCCTTACCCTTATGGGGGGACTATGTGGCTGGCTAACGGTTGTACAACTGGTTAAGGATGGGGTGACGACGGTCACCCATGGGATTACTGGGATCCCTTAACGAGAGGCACTATTCCCTGCAAGGGAACAGTGCCTATAAAGAGGTTTGGTCTGCCTTGAGGTAACTAGCCTTAGGAGACCTGGCTGACGGATGTCATAGAGGTAACGAGCCTTAGGTTCTTCCGTCAGAATACGATTTATGGAAGTGACGGTTACGAGAAGGCGCAGATTCAGTTCATGTTGACTTGTGTAATGAAGTTATGTTGCGGTGTTTTGATTATGTTAAGTTATTGCATACTTTACATATGCTTTTGTTAAAAAAATGTATGTTATGTGTTTGGAAAATGTTTATGTTAAGGTTTTAAGAAATGTTAGCATTTAGTAAAGTATTCGGGTTTTTAAGTCAATTTGTGTCGCGTTTTTGGTTAATTTATCGAACTCAATAATTTATGAAATTTTTACCACACTCAAATAAGTGCCTTGGATCTATAGAAATATATGGATCATAATTTATAAAGAGGTTTAAGGGTTTCAACAAAAAATCATAACACAAATAGGTTAACAACTTCGGTTTTGACAGATAGGTCTCGGGAATCTTGACGGTTGGGGAGTCAAAATGTTGATTTCATCATAAGAGGCCATATGGGTTTTATTACCAACACAAAATTATAGTTTTAGGAAAAAGAATCAAATCATTTGGACTATTTTTGAGTGAGTTATGACCTATACAAATTGACCTTATGAATCTGTCCAAACATTTAAGCTTTAACCCGTTTTCTTGTATCGACCTTTTGGGGTATCAAATCTCAATCAAAAATCACGAAATCACTTGGGATGGATAGGGGACTCTTTAAACGTAATTTTAGACTCAATAAACGTCCATTTTGGTTTAGTTTTGATCGAGATAAAACTCCCTAAAGTTGGCTAAAAATTCTGCCACCACCAACGTGTATAAAGTGGTGACTTTTTCTTTGAACAATCCGTTAGTTGGGTGAATCTCCTACACAAAACAACTAGTAGGTTCAATAAAACTAAGACTTAGTATGAGGATGCTCACTTAAAGCAAGCAAGGAGAAGGATTTGATGGAAGAACGATGGCTTGAATCCTTAAAACCACTTGGATTCACCTTGAGCTTCACTTGGAATTGCAAGAGGTGTATGTGTGTGTGGTTTCGGTTTTAGAGAGGGTAAGAGGGAGAGAGAGCTGAGATTTAGAGGTAGAGATTTTAGGAGGTGTGTTTCAAATGAGTTAGGCATTCTATTTATACACTAAAATAAAATCTAGCATCATGATATATGGGATATCACCTGGTATGGTGTTTCTAGATGTTCTAATCATTCAAAGGTCATATAAGTATGGGGGGATGGTTTGGGCTGCTGGGAATGAAAGATTAGAATGGTGATGATGTGAAATGATGATAGTGGTTAGTAGGTGATGGGGGTGATTCAACGCGTTACGCTACCCGCAAATAATTCCCGCTAAATACTCCGTTTGATATATAAATTCAAGATCGTAAAAATATAAATAAAAATATGTCGGGTTTCTAAATATATATATATATATATTTATGTTTACACTTAAAGTTTAGATGCGTTCAATGTGTACTGTATGTATTAAAAATTAAAATAGCGTTAACGAACCCAAATGATTACCAAATATATATTTACATATATATTTATATTATTACACATAAAATAATGAAATATAATGTTTTTCTAATATTTAATATTTGTCACCAACGTACGTGCATGTCGGGTTAACCGGTGTGTGACCCGATAATTTCTAAAATTACCAAATGCAAGATGTGACATGAGTGGACTTTGTTATGCACATAATGACCTAAATTATGGAAATTTAGTCTAGTGCACCTGATTTCATTTAGTTCAGGTTACTGAGTTTCTTCGGATATTAACCTGAATTTGTCGGTTGTCACAGGTTGGGTCCTAGCTTAGCCCGGTTGATTGCGCGCATACGAAAATTATGATTTTAAGCATTTCTAAGCGAAATTGGCAAATGTTTTCAACATGAAAGTTGATTGTCATAACAAAATGAGTATGTTTAGATAAAAACATTTAAGTTAAAGTTAAGTTATTCGCGTACGATAGTTGGCGGTCGGTGGGCGAGAAAACGGACTTTTTGATCGTTTTTTCGAATTTCAGGATTTATTTAAGGAAAGTTTTGCAAACAAACTTTGTTTTAATTAATGAAATGAATATGTTAAATATTTAAAACCTAAAATAATGTCATGTTAGACGAATTTTTTGGGTGTGGACGGTACGCAGCTAACGTCGGTTTAAAAGGAGAACGATTGCACGAAACTACTAACTAATGTACTAGGGCATCAATTTGAATTATGTGACAACTTGAATGGGTTTAATAACTATGTTAGGCACATATGGTTGATACATTTCCTTTGAGTTAGTAGTGGGTTAGTTTTCGTGTCGGTAAACGAGTTATTAAACAATTTAACGGTTCAACTTGCAATTTAAGGCAATTCCAAGTGTTGCAGTCAACATGTGACCATGTAATAAGTATAATGTGCATGAAATAGGTATGTTTCAAGTATGATGTGAAAACGAGTTATGATGAGGGTTTAAAGCTTCATTGATTCATGAATATGGTAAGCATTACAAGTACGCGAAAAGTAGAAATGTTACAGTCTACCCTAGTCAAGGAAATTTCGTCCCCGAAATTCTACTAGTAGAGACGGTGAGAACTAGAAAAGGATAGGTTATGATATACGTTGACTAGGCCTAGTCGTTGATCTGATGCCTAGTCCCACTTCTAATGCACCATCAGTGTTTATATATAGGGATTACCGTAGCTAACCCACCACACTTTTGGCGCCTTGGAAGCGTACTAGCCACCTATCAAGACTACCACTAACACGGATAATGTTGGGTGCATGATTCGAGTTCAGGAATTGGTTATGGGTAGCTACATCGTAGAATTTCACTTCACACCAATGTACCTGTAAATTCACGATTACATTCATGACCGCAATCGTCAATTTACCTTACACGAGTGTGATATATCCTTCTACTATGCACCTATAAAGTGATGATAGTAATGTTGACAGAGGTTACGAACATTATCGAAGGGCAGTGAAAACATGTTGTTTTGAGATTTAAGAATCATGATTAAATAGGTATCTTATGCATATTTAGCAGTAATGTATAAAGTGGGATATTCACATAGCAATCCACAAAATGAATCTTGAATAATAATACATCCAAACATAGTGCAAATTTATGAGAAAACATGATGCATTGATAAAATAAATCAACCTAAGTCTCAATATAGTGTCATCCAAACAAACATAGAATTCAAGTTTGACGAACCAAGGTAACAAATTATGAAATCATATAAGTAACATAGTTATCATGTCTCCCCCAGTTAAGGGGATTTCCTCACAAAGCTTAACCAGTGGGGTTTGCGTTGTCTTGGGGGGCAGGGTCTTCATGAGCCTCAGTTGTTCCCATGACAAAGGTGCGAGCATGAGCACCTTGATTGTTGTTAAGCTTGGGACAATGGTGCTTGAAGTGATCGGTTGCACCACAATCAAAGCAAGACCTACCGTTAGTATTAAAAGGGGCATGGCATTGTTGGCAGCAACAGGAGTAGGCATGCGGCAAGAGGTGTCTAGATGCGCATTTCTTCCGCACTTGGTGCACTTACGACACGGTTGTGTAGAAGGGTTATGATACTGGCACTTTTCACATAGAGGGTAAGGTCTACTATATGGCTTCTTGTTAGAAACAGGGGCAACTTGGGTAATAGGAATGGAAGGAGTTACTATAGCAAAGCCCTTGGATGTCTTTTGTTTCTTGTGATGGTATTCAGGCTCCTCCACTACTTCTTCGTCGGTCCTCTTGTCACTTTTCGTGAACAAGATCCCAGACTTAACTAGATCGTCCGTGAAGGATGCAGACAAATGAATAGCAGCTTCAAGTGTTGTGGGGCTACTTCCCATGACGATACCCCGAATTTGAGGCAGAAGGCCTCCAATGTAACGATCAATTTTCTGAGTCAGGGGTGGAACCAGATGCGGGACTAGGGGTGGAACCAGATGCGGGACTAGGATGTAGAGTTCTTGAAAGCGTGTGGTGTACGCCTCACTCTCCCCACTATCCTGGGTAAGATCACATAGCTCAATCTCCAACTTCTTCGTCTCATTCTGGGACAGAACTCCTCGATCATAATTTTCTTGAGTTTATCCCAAGTCATAGCAAGAGCTTCATTCTGACCCTGAATCTTCTTTTCAGCATTCCACCAGGTCAGTGCCCTCTTTTGGAAGGCACTTGTAGCATACTTAACCTTGAGATCATTGGAGCAATCACTCATCTCAAACGTATTTTCCATGCCTTCGAACCATTGCAGTAATCCAGTAGCACCTTCAGATTCAAGATACTTATGTGGGTTACAAGAGTTGGAGTGTTTGAAAGTGCAAACACTCCCACTGGACCTTCCGGTGGAGTTGTTGATTTGATTGACAATGGTGGGTAAGACAGCAACAAGTTGTTGAGTGAGAAGGGTTGCTATGGCGGTGGTGTCAGCGGAAGGGTTGGAGGCTTCACCGGTGTTGGCCATGGAGGTATCGGGATCGCGACGACGAGGTATTCTACGAAAGAGAAATCACAAGTTGAAAATTAGGATAGACATTCAAATATTAATAAAATCACTCATTCATTAATATCAAATGTCTTACAAGATTAATAAAACATATATTAAAACATATATGGTGAATTACAATTGAAATTAAAGATAAAATTGACTAATCAAAACTTAAGGTCCGGATGAATAATACTAGTGAGACGTGTTTTAGCCTATAGGTGAGCACTCACTCCAAGGGCCTCCAGGTAAATGTGACTCGTAACGAACGTGCCTCACTTTCCTTAGTGCCAAGACCCCAAGTGTACAGGCGCTCACCCTTCCAGATTACACGTGTCCCTAGTACCATTATGCGGGTCTTTGATTTTGATGATAGTGTCATGGATTGGGCCTTGCCCAAGAATTGGATTCAGCATCGTGCAAGCTTCTTCTTCCTTCTTGTTGTGGGCTGCAAATTGCTAGGAAGGTAGATGACTTCTTCCTCGGGTCACGGGTTAGTTGTATCCAACAGTAGTTCGAGGTCTTCCTTTTTGCGGGCTTCTTGATCGGGCTTGGGATCTCCGACGTGTGACAGCGGATCCGAGTCTTCTTGAGTGTGTGTAACGTGAGGGTTGTGGACGAGATACAGTGAAAGCATAGTAATTACATGTAAGCACATAATTCCTAATAATGTGGCACTTAGGTTATAGTCCAGGTTATTACTAAGGGAACCTAATTCTCTATAACCTGGCTCTGATACCAATATGTCACACCCCACCAAGGCGGAAACACGGGAGTGCGACGGAATTGAATAAAAGAACACAAGGCAATAAAGAAATTTACTATTAAGGTTTCATAATATAAAAAAAACCTAATTACATAAGTCTCAATTTAAACCAAATAACATGTTCAAAAGACAAAACAACTTAAAATAAAGTTTCTTCAATTGATATCTAGGAAAATCCTATGTGATCTTGACTCGACCTATCACGAGCTTAATCACCTGAAACATGTATGAAAAACAAGTTTCAACTAAAATAGTTGGTTAGAAATCACAGGTTTAATAAAATCACAAGTTTGGCAAAAGTAAGAAATCACAATTCAAGATCATCATATAGCACATAAATAAAACAAACACATGATTAGAAAATCCAACCTAAAATGATGAATAACGAATAAGTGGTACAACTCGCAAGTTGCACTAACAACGAATAAGATGTCCAACCTAAAGTTGTCCATGAAGTATATGTGGTTTCCATCCTATGGCCCATATATGTACTACCGTTGGCTTGAAAGCTTCAAGTTAAGGATTTGCAAGCTTAACATGAAAGTTGGCAGATGTTTTCAACATGAAAGTTGATTGTCATAACAAAATGAGTATGTTTATCTAAAAACATTTAAGTTAAAGTTACGTTATTCGGGTACGGTCTGTGGGCGAGAAATCGGACTTTTTGATCGTTTTTTCGAATTTCAGGATTTATTTAAGGAAAGTTTTACAAACAAACTTTGTTTTAATTAATGAAATGAATATGTTCAATATTTAAAACATAAATTAATGTCATGTTAGACGAATTTATCGGGTGTGGACGGTACTCAGCTAACGACGGTTTAAAAGGCGAACGATCGCACGAAAGTACTAACTAACGTACTAGGGCATCAATTTGAATTATGTGTCAACTTGAATGAGTTAAATAACTATGTTAGGCACATATGGTTGATACATTGCCTTTGAGTTAGTAGTGGGTGAGTTTTCGTGTCGGTAAACGAGCTATTAAACGGTTTAACGATACAACTTGCAATTTAAGGCAATTTTAAGCGTTGCAGTCAACATATGACCATGTAATAAGAATAATGTGCTGGAAATAGGTATGTTTCAAGTATGATGTGAACACGAGTTATGATGAAGGTTTCATGCATCATTGATTCATGAATATGGAAAGCGTTACAAGTACGCGAAAAGCATAAATGTTACACATGTTGCAATGGTTCATTTGTCACTTATTCAAAAGTCCATCTCAATACAACATTTACACAACCATTGACTTTGCTAAGCCAACAATAGTATGTTAATAGATCTATTCGTTTGACAAACCCATCATATAGTCGAGTTGGTGCGCGCCAACCAACTTCTAGGTTCCCGGGTAAGGAGTTAGATGTTCGAAATCCGTCAACAAGTAACAACAGTGGTATTCAACAGTTTGACGTCCCCATGACAAGGAGTCAGACATCAGAGGGCGTGGTATTTGGTCATTAGGGTTGGTTGTGGACGACATGTATTTGAATTTAATCAGGTGTATATCTTAAACTTATTTATGATTTGTAAAACTCCATGATTACAATTATTTATCAAAACCTATGAACTCACCAACTTTATAGTTGACACCTTTTAGCCTGATTTTCAGGTAATGGAAACTAAAGATTTAAAGACTGTTGATTGCTCATGCTAGGAACAAGGAAGAGATCTAGATAATAAAATTTGGATATCATTTGTTTATGTTTTATTTCAATGAACATGTTTTGTGGAAACAATTTTAATAATTTAATGCCTTAGTATTTCTGACTAAGATATTCACCACCTTGATCAGATCGAAGCATCTTAATCGTTTTACCGAGCTGATTTTATACCTCGTTTTGCTATTGTTTGAACATTTCAAACGTTTCATGTTTATGCTCCATAAGATAAACATAACCATATCTACTGAAGTCATCAGTAAATGTAACGAAGTATCTCTCTCCACTTCTAGAAAATGTTCTGAATGGACCACATACATCAGTATGTACGAGTCCTAACAGATCCTTAGCCCTTTGACCGATACCGGTGAAAGGGGCTTTGGTTAACTTGCCACTCAACCAAGATTCACAATCATCAAATGACTCTTGACCTGTGGAATTAAAAATTCTGGCGGTGTGGAGTTTCTTCATGTGATTCTTGTTTATGTGTCCAAGTCTACAATGCCATAGATACATGTCATTGAAATCTAATTTCGCACGTTTGGAGGAGATTTTGAGTAGAACGTTATTATCATGGACTTCTATCCCATAGATTCAATTATGAGGCTTTGCAGAAAAGTAAAACAAGTTATTTAAATATGCAGAAATGTAATCACCATCAAAAGCATAATATAATCCATGTTCTCGCAAAGCGGAAACCAAAACAATATTCCTTGTCAAACTAGGAATGATATAAAGATTGTTCAAAACAAGTTCAAGACCAGAAGGAAGTAATAGAACATATTCTCCTACAGCCTTCACCGCGACCTTTTGCCCATTTCGCACATGGAGCTCCAAGTCGCCATGCTTCAGCTTCCTAACCTTCTTTAGTCCCGGCAAATCATTACAAATCTGAAAATAACATCCAGTGTCAAACAACCAAGATTTGCTAGACATAGAGAAGATCTCAATAACGAACATACCTGAAGAGTCTGCTTCTGAAGCTTTGGTCTTCTTGGCAACGTATGATGGACAGGTACTCTTTTAATGCCCAATTTCTCCACAATAATTGTCACACCCCCAAAATCCATTAACGGAGTTTTACCGTGAGGCGTGTGACAAACTAGGATCTCAGTAATTAGTCATATCAAACGACACTATATGAGTTAAATTTATCACCATTAGTGTTCAGAGTAAATGCTTAAACGATAAATAAAGTATTTAATGTGCAAAACAAACGTGCCAAAAAGTCAAGTTTAATAAAAGCAGATAAGTAGCTTAATGTTTGTAATAACTAAAAGGACTCCTATGCATGTCCTAATTGTGCACCTGTGCCTTAGTGACCTGAGAAAACATGTAAGAAAATGTGTCAACACTAGGTTGGTGAGTTCACAGGTTTCAGTTGGTAATAATGTTTGTCAGATTATGTACATTCAATATATATCAATAGGTAGCTAACCTATGTTCATGTTACTAAAGCGCTCGCAACCGAAGCTGACTGTTTGTGTTTGAATGCCTTCCACCATGTCTCTCAACAATGGTGATATATTAGGTCAATATTACACCCGTTCGACCTCCAATCGAGTTAGTGCGACTAACGCGGGCGGGGTTTGTCAAACCCATTAGTACTACTCAACATTACCTCGCTAAGTTCATATTAAACGGTTCGATGTGTAACGACTTTCATAATAGAGTGTTACACTTAGCTTTAACAAGTGATAATATAAGAATTACAGTAATCATGTGTTTGCGTCATGTTTTCTCCCCCTAATTTAAAAACAGTAAAGGGGTCGTGAAACTCACCTGAGTGTGTAGAGCGTAGTAATTAGCACCACATAAGGATGCAACAAAACCACAAATGGATTGCACGTGGACAGTCTACGAATGTCCTAGAATATGTTTACGATTGTTAGGAACACATAGGATTTTGTAACGACGATACGGGACAGGTCGGATGTCCTAAGACACACTTATGACTAACGAGTAGACAATCTTGTCATCAGGATTAGTAAATCCCTAGTTTTGTACCAAATACGGATGTGATACGTGTGAAAAATCACTAAACACGAGATAATACTATTAATTAAATACTCGTTTGTTTTTATGAATTAAATAATAGTTTAGGTGATAATATAAATAATTATATTAATTTTAATATGGAAATAACACTTAAAATGAATTATAAATTTAGTCCCGAGTACACGGGTGTTTTCTGGTAACAAATTGTATTAATATAACATTATAATAATATGGGAATTGTTTTTATATAAAAATATAATATAAAAAGCTGCTCAAAAAAAGAATGGGGTTAGAGGGACTTGAACCCTGGTCTCTCGTTTAACATCCCCAAGACTTAACCAATCCACCCGCTAGGGTAATCGCAACAAGGACCGGGTTAGATTGGTTTTAACACTCAGGGATACTATGTTCCTCCCCCTTGCGAACCCGAACCCAAACTTCTCCCTGATTCCACTAAATTCGATCACGGTAGCCCAAAAGAACATAGGGGTTTTGTTTATCAATGAATTGCGAACCTGTGGGTGTATTTAATTGCAAAAACAACAAGTCTAGGTCGATTAAATTTCCGTTTGAAACATCGAAAACCCTAGGTTCTAACCACAAATCGAATTGACTAATCTAGATAAGATTATCAGTTGGAATCATAGGGCTTTTGATGAGTAAGACATTGCGAATCTACCCATGTATATTAATTGGATTAAGATTTAGTCTAGGTTAGGGTTCTATTAAACCGTTTATGCGATGAACCCTAGAATCGGTTCATGTTAAATTCGATGTTGTAAGCCCCAATTGTGTTAGGGATTTTGATCTACGGTTGAAAACGAAACATGAAAGTTTGTTTGGTTACCTCAATTGATATCGAATTGATAGGGTTCGACTAAATTGAGTTCCGACTTCGAGTGGCTTGGTCCCCGATGACTCCGACTTCTTCTCCGACCAAATTGGTGTGTGCAATTGCTTCAGGGAGGTTCGAACAAGGTGTGTAGTGCGTTTTCTTTCGAGAATGATAGGACAAATGATCGAATTGATGGATTTTTTATGAGGGGGTCGACAGTTACAACTCGCATGGTCTTAATGGGACTAATTCGTGATCATAAACGATGTTAAACGTTTGGAAATGGCTCAATGATGGTCGATGCCATCAATGCTATACATTATAGCCACGGATTTGAACAGTTTGGGAGTTATGGTTGCGAATTTGGATCAAGAACATGAAAGTTTTACTTTTAAAAGTCAACTAATTGAATTTTAGTTAAAAATGTTCCATTTTGACTTTCAGAAGTCAAATAGTTGGGTTTAAGGTAATTACAGCTTTAGTCCCCGCAGTTTCATGGATATGTGTTTGAGGTTTTGACATAACTAGTCCTTGGAGTTACTATTTGGGTTAACGGGGTTAACCGGATTTTGTCGGGTGTCACATCATCCCCTGGTTGAAAGAATTTTCGTCCTGAAAATTAAGTAACGTTGCTAATAATAAAAATTATGGATGTCACATCATCCCCTAGTTGAAAGAATTTTCATCCCGAAAATTAAATAGTACCTTATGTGTTTGACGTGGACTGCTTGAAAAGATGAGGGTACTTGCACATCATCTGATCCTCGCGCTCTCATGTGAATTTTGGTCCGTGTTTTGATTTCCAACGAACTCTAACAATAGGGATCTTACTATGTTTAAGCATCTTGACTTCCCTATCCATGATTTAGACCGGTTCTTCAATGAAACGTAATTGTTCGTCGACTTCTAGTTCCTTAAGTGGAACCACGAGTGTCTCGTCTGCTAGTCATTTCTTTAAGTTTGAGACGTGAAAGATGTTGTACACACCACTAAGTCTTTCAGGTAGGTCCAGTTGGTACGCTACTGGGCCAATTCTCTTCTCATCTTGAATGGTCCAACATAACGAGGATTTAGCTTGCCTCGTTTCCTAAAATGAATTACACATTTCCGAGGTGAGACTTTTAATAAAACTATGCCACCCACTAGGAATTCTAATGGTTTTCGACGCTTATCGGCATAGCTCTTTTGATGGTCACGCGCTGCCGCCATACGATTTTGAATTTTGTACGATTTTCTCTAAGGTTTCGAGCACAAGTTCAGGACCCGTAAGTTGGCTATCCCCAACTTCAACCCAACAAATAGGTGATCGGCATTTCTGTCCGTATAATGCCTAAAACCGTGTTGCCTTGATGCTAGTATGATAGCTGTTATTGTAGGAGAACTCCACTAAAGGAAAACGAGTTTCCCAACTGTTACCGAAATCAATCACACAATCGTAACATGTCCTCTAGGGTTTGAATAGTACGTTCAGTCTGGCCATCTGTTTGAGGATGGTATGCTGTGCTCATAATGGTTGCCAGAAACATGAGGTGAATCAAGCGTCTCGATCAGAAATGATTGAATTTGGCACTCTGTGCCGAGAGACTATTTCTTTCAGATAGATATGAGTTAGCTTCTTTATCTTATCGGTCTCTTTGATTGCTAGAAAGTGAGCGGATTTTGTGAAACGATCTACGAACACCTAGATGGTGTCGCATCCGCTAGGAGTTCGAGGTAGTTTAGTGATAAAGTCCATGGAAATCTGTTCCCATTTCCACATCGGGATTTCTAGTTGTTGGAGCAAACCAGACAGATTTTGGTATTCGACTTTGACCTTTAAGCAGTTCACGCATTTGCTCACATAGGTAGCTATATTGACTTTCATGTTCGGCCACCAATACAACACCTTCAGCTCGTGGTACACATTGTCGGAACTAGGATGAATAGAATAGCGAGACTTGTGAGCTTCATCCATTACAAGTTCCCTTAGGTTCCCTTACATTGGAACCCATATTCGCTCTGCGAAGTAGCGAATATTGTCCGATTTAACCTCAAGTTGTTTCTCCATACCACGCGTGGCTTCTAACGGTAGGTTTTCCTCTTTCAGGGCTTCGATTTGAGCACTACGGATCTGATCAGGTAGTCCAGGGTGGATAGTGATTTGTAATGCTCGGACTCGTCTAGGTTTGGTTTCTTTCCGGCTTAGGGCATCGGCTACTACGTTAGCCTTGCCCGGATGATATTTGATAGCACAATAATAGTCATTCAGGAGTTCGATCCAACAAAGTTGTCGCATGTTCAACTCTTTTTGTTCGAAGATGTGCTGAAGACTCTTATGATCAGTGTAGATAGTGCACTTGGTACCGAACAAGTAATGTCCCAAGATTTTCAGTGCAAACACTACCCAATTCTAAGTCATGAGTCGTGTAGTTCTTCTCATGAATTTTTAGCTGACGGGAAGCGTATGCGATAACCTTCTCACGTTGCATTAACACACAACCGAGACCCTGAATAGAGGCATTGCAATCCACTACAAAGTCATCCGTTCCCTTTGGAAGATATAGGATGGGTGTACTACAGAGTTTCTGCTTTAACAGTTGGAATGCTAATTCCTGGGATTCGCTTCAGTTATAGGGTTTACCCTTTTGGGTTAGGGCAGTGAGAGGTTGAGCAATTTTTTAGAATCCCCCGATGAATCGACGGTAGTAGCCAACCAACCCTAGAAATTGTCGCACTTCTTTCGGATTCGTTGGTGCCGCCCAATTCTTGATGGCTTCTACTTTAGCTGGATCGACATGTATTCCTTTCTCGTTGACTACATGCCCTAGGAATTGAACTTCGTGAATCCAAAATTCGCACTTGTAAAATTTGTCATATAAATGCTCTTGTTTCAGCAGTTCCAGAATTAAATGTAGGTACTCCTCGTGCTCTTCCTTGCTCTTAGAATAGATGAGGATGTCATCAATGAAAACGATGACAAACTGATCAAGGTAGGGTTTACACACACGGTTCATGAGGTCCATAAACACCGCGGGTGCGTTGGTTAATCCGAATGGCTATGACCAAAAATTCGTAGTGGCCATACCTGGTTCTGAATGTAGTCTTAGAGATGTCTTCGCCTCGAACTCTCAGTTGATGATAACCGGATCTAAGATCGATATTTGAATAGAAGTTTGATCCTTGAAGTTTATCAAACAGATCATCAATTCGGGGTAGTGGATAACGATTCTTGATAGTCACTTTGTTCAGCTCACGGTAATCGATGCACATACGGAAAGTCCCATCTTTCTTCATGATGAACAAGATTGGAGCTCCCCATGGAGATGAGCTAGGTAGGATGAAACCCTTATCCAACAACTCTTGTAGTTGTGTAGATAATTCTTGTAACTCACTAGGTGCAAGTCTATACGGTGCCCGAGCAATAGGCGTTGCTCCGGGTGTTAGATCAATCTGAAATTCGACTTGACGATGAGGTGGAAGACCAGGTAGGTCTTCAGGAAATACTTCTGGAAAGTCACGAACGATCGGGATGTCATCAATCTTCTTCTCTTCGGATTGTTGCTCGGAGAAAAGAGCTAGAATAGCAGTATGACCCTTACGCAAACACTTTTGTGCTTTCATGAAGGATGTGATGTTTACGACTGCACCACTCTTTTCACCTTGGACAAAAAGGACTTTTCCGATAGGGAGAGGAAGGCAAACAATTGTATCACGACAGATGATCTCGGCTCGGTTTTTGGAAAACCAATCTATACCGACAATTATGTCGAAGCTTCCAAGTGTGACTGGCTTGAGATCTATATCAAGCTTATGACCAGCCAATCCTAGTTTACATCCCTTAATAATGTGAGTTGCTTTGATTATCTGACCGTCTGCTATCTTTATAGTGTACTTAGTTTCTAATAGGGTTGGAGTTGCTTTTAATAGATTACTAAGTTTCTTAGATATGAAGCTCCTATCAGCACCAGTATCAAAAAGGACAGAAGCAAAACAGTCATTCAGGAGGAACATACCGTAACCACGTTGTGATCATTCCTTTCTTCTCCTAATCCAATTACGAAGGCCCGTCCCTTCGTACCATTTCCATTGTTGTTACCGTTTTCGTTGCCCTGATTGTTGCCGTTGTTGTTTCCACTATTTCATTTTAACTGAGGACAATCTTTCTTGAAGTGTCCTTCCTTTCCAAATTCATAGAGACCCCTTGAAGATCCATGTTGTTGAAACGATTGCTTAGGTTGAAGTTCACCTCTACTGTCTTTTTCAGTGTGGCCCATTTTACCACACCGCTGGCAACGATGCTTATCACAAGTACCATTGTGGTGAAAACCACACTTGTTACACTTAGTATATTTCCCAGCATAATTACCCTGGTTCCGACTTGAAGAGGTTGACTTATTAAAGGTTTTAGTAGGCTCAAACCTATGTTGTTGTTGTGGTAGGTTAGACTGAAAACACTTGGAGTTGGTGTTGTTATCAAACTTACGTTTGTTACTGTCAGTAGCTTTAGTAACTCTGCCCCTCGGGGGTAAGGTATCCTGAGTTACAGCCTGATTGGTCAGCCTATGAGCAAGTTGGATGGTTTGCTGAATGGTAGTAGGGTTGGAAGAAGTAACCATACTTTGAATTTGGGGTACGAGGCCGTCGATGTACCTCTTGATTCTTTTGTATGCTGGAGTAGTGCACAGCTCAATCTCGGAGCCCTCCATCTTCAAGTTCCAAAATTCACCCTCTAATTTCTGAATTTCATCATGAGGACAGTACTCCTCCCGTAACATAGTCTTGAACTCCTCCCAAGGTAGGGTGTTAGCTATGTCCAGACCCAGTATCAGAACTTGAGAGTTCCACCAAGTGAGGGCAGGACCCTCAAGTGTACCGGAGGCATACTTGACCTGATTTGCTTGGGGGTAGTTACACATAGCAAATACCGATTCAACTTTCTCAAACCAGCGGAGCAAACCGACAGCTCCTTCGGCTCCACTAAAGGTGTGGGGCTTGCAGTCCATGAAAGTTTTGAAGTTGCAAGTCTGCTGGTTATTGTGTTGACCGGGATTGGAAATATAGATACTGTTTAAGGATACCAAATTCAAGTGAATAAAAATTTTGAGTCGACTCGGTAGAGGATAAATTTACCTCCAGCTGGGTTGGCTGCTAAGGCTTCAGCCACTCATTCGTTGATGAGCACAGTAAGTTTGGCTGCGATCATGTTGATGTTACCACGACAACCATTACGTCCACCACGTCCAGACATGATCTTTACACTCACAAATACAATAATGAGAAAATATATTGCATATTATCATCAATCAAGTACAAGTAAGCAAAAGAAGAACTAAACCACAACATCTAATATTTCAATCGTAATCCTTGATTAAATAAATTGTAACGGCTACAAAGTAAATTCAATCAAAACAACAAAATCCTGAAATATCTGCTGGATGGGAACAACCCTTCCCATCTAGGTTTATAAAGAAAGAAATAACTAAAGATAGGATGTTATGTGCCACTGCTAGCTGAAGAAATAACTGATCCGTCATCATTGTCCTCAGCAGGTTCTCCCTCGGGCTCATTATCCTGTGCATCTCCTGCTGCATTGGCAGCTGCAAGCTGTGCCTTCAGCTCTTCAATCCTATTCTCAGCCGCTCTAAGGTCAAACTCCAGTACATTCACCCGATTTTCTAATTCATGAAATGTTGCTACCAGGTTGTCATGCACTATATTAGTCTCTCCTAGATCTGCTGTCTGTCTCTCAATCCTCTGGTCGGATTGATTTCCTCTTTGTAACAGTCCGGTAATCTCTCATGCAGCATCACGCATGTTGCCTATCTCCCTGTCCATCTTTACTACAAAGGCAGCAAAGACCTACTTTATAGGGTACTGCAGGGGTGGTAGAGTCTGTATAGAAGAAGTAGTGGCTGCAAAGTATGGAGGTGGGACCTGCTCCTATCGGACCCAGCTCCTCATCATACTAGGATACCACTCCCAATCCTACATGTTACCTCTGACACGCAGATGGAAGGGCTCGTCGTACACTATGGTGTTTTCAATCGGGCACAGCCGACGCCTCTTAGGCTCTGGTGAAGGTAGTGTAGGAACATCAGGTTCCTGGGCAACTGGAGATGTAGGTGGAGTAGACATTCCTGTAATGTAAGGTGTAAGTGCCATGTTTGAGTGTTTGTGTTGTGTAACTAATGCATGTGTGCGGTAATAGTCTATTATGCAAATCCTAGTTGTCTATAACCAAACGCACTAATACCAATCTGTCACACCCCCAAAATCCACTAACGGATTTTTACCGTGAGGCATGTGACAAATAAGGATATCAGTTATTAGTCATATCAAACGGCACTATATGAGTTAAATTTAACACCATTAATGTTCAGAGTAAATGCGGAAGCGATAAATAAAGTATTTAATGCGCAAAACAAACGCGCCCAAAAGTCAAGTTTAATAAAAGCATATAAGTAGTTTAATGTTTGTAAACTAAAAGGACTCCAATGCATGTCCTAATTGTGCACCTATGTAAGGGTAAAACCTAGTTGGCTAACGCATCAAAAGATCACCAAGACGTTCAGAAGAAAACTTTTGGGAAGTATGTGGCCGCATACTTCATGGCCTAGCCGCTTACTTGAAGTATGCGGCCCCTACCCAACTCAACCGAATAGTATAAATAGTTATTTTGTATTCTGTATTCGGTTAGACGAGTTGTTTAGCGATATTTTGTATTGTTTTCAGTGGTTTATCAATATACAAATCGTTTGACAATCAATTGAGTCTCGTCCTTACTGTTTGTACCTACAAGTCACGTGTCGAGTTTGTTTCCACCAGGTTCAACACATCGTTGAATCCGTTGATTGAAGATCCTTAGGAATCCAGACCTTACATTTGGTATTAAAGCCTTAGCGCTCATTCAGTGAAGCTTACAACAGATTTCTTTGACTCGTGAGGTATCAAAATTATTGTTTTCGTTTGAATAAACTGACTTTTTTGTTTTGGAAGAGTTTCTGGACAGATTCACAGGTTTTGGATCTCGTTTCTGTCATTTTTGTTGACGAATTGGATCGCTTAGTTGATCTTTCTGCTGATTAATAAAAGTTTTCGGTTAGATCTTCGTCCACATAGATTGAATTTTGCAAGTAATCAGTATTCAAAGTTTGCGGCTTCTGAAGTTCACGGCTTTCCAAGTTTCCGACTTATGAAGTTCATGGCTTTCCATGTTTGTGGCTTCTGAAGGTCACGGCTTTCCAAGTTTGCGGCTCTTGAAGTTCACGGTTATCTTGTAGTTCACGGTTACCTCGAAGTTCTTGGTTCACCAGGTTTGCTGTTACTCAAGTTTATGGCTTTGTAGTTTACGGTTCCTGAAGTTTTTGGTTCAGAAGTTTACGTTGAAGTATATGGTATTTCTGGAGTTTGCGGCTAGTTTGAAGTTTTTAGTCATTTCAAAGTTTACGACTACTCTCAAGTTTGCGGCTAATCTCAAGTTTGTGGTACATTGTTCTCTTCTGATTAAGTCATGACTGATACTAATGCTATGGATAATGAGATTGGTACCACAAATAGACCTCCACGTCTTATAAATGCAAATGATTTGGACAACTGGAAATTTAGATATGAGAACTTGGCTAAATATAAGGATTCATCTATTTGTAAGTCTATTGAAAAGGGTCCTCAAGTTCCTATGGTCAGAAATGAAAAGAATGAATTTGTTCCCAAGGATCCTTGTCTCTATGTTGGTGAAGAGATTATTTAAAAGAAGAAGGAGAGAAAGCTTATGCTGGTTTTACCATGGCATTGTCAACAGAAATTGCTCAAGGCTTTAAAGAATACAAGACTGCAAAAGCTCTTTGGGATGCATTGGTGCAAAAGCTCTTTGGGATGCATTAGTAGAATTTGCAACATACCCCAGAAAAATACCTTCAATAGCCTTAGCACTGAACTTGGTTGGGACATCTCTAACTTTCAAAAGGGTGCATGTATTACCAAAAGATAGTAAATATTCCAGATTTGGCTTTCGAGTATTCAGCAACTCGTAGCATGTCTTGTTGTGTCGCTTAACGGTCAAGACTCTGTTCAAAACATGACACGCAGTATTCACAGCTTCATCCCAAAACGTAACTGGAAGCTTAGAATCTGCAAGCATCGTGCGTGCCGTCTCAACCAAAGTCCTGTTCTTTCGTTCAACAACTCCATTTTGTTGAGGAACATATGGCGCACTGAATTCATGATGAATTCCCTTTTGTAGACAGAATAAACCCATCTTGCTATTCTTAAACTCGCTACCATTGTCACTCCTAATTCTTCTGACTTTCAGATTGAGCAAATTCTCTAAACCTAGGATTAAGAATTGTACCAACTCAGTGGTTTCAGCTTTAGAAGCAAGAAACTTAACCCATGAAAATCTAGAGAAATCATCTGTTACTACCAAGCAGTAAGATTTACCACCAATGCTCCTGATACTAGTCGGACCGAACAAATCCATATGCAGCAGCTCCAAAGGAGTTACAATAGAATTCTTTGATTTAGATTTGTGGGATTTCTTGGGTTGTTTCCCCTTCTTTCAAGGAATACAATCATCAGGAACAGAGAATTTCATCTTCGGAATACCAAGAACCAGATCATTTTTAACAAAATAATTCATCTTCCGATAGTTGATGTGAGCAAGCTTCCTGTGCCACAAAATAGAATCTGACTCAGACGCCTTGGAGAGTAAACATGTAGGAATTGAATCCGTTGTAGTAGCAACACTCATGTCAAGGACATATATGTCATTTCTCCTCGGAGCCTTCATTAGAATCCATTCATCAAGAATAACAAAGCCCGGTTTCAAGATATAACACTCAGAATCATTGAAATGAAATGAAAACTTCTTGTCACACACTTGAGATACACTCAAAAGATTGTGCTCAAGTTTATCCACATAATTCACCTTCTCAAATTTGACTTTACCATTCTGTAAAGTACCCTGACCAGTCATGTACCCGCCTTTATTTCTCGCAAAAGCGACATAACCTCCATCAATATTTTTGACATCTTCAAGCAACCGAATATTCCCTTTCATATGTCGAGAACAACCACTATCCACATACCACGTATTGTTGATAGTCCTCCTTGGTTGTCCCTACATAAACAAAGAAAATCAGTTAG
The DNA here is from genome assembly GCA_023525975.1 of Smallanthus sonchifolius. NCBI lineage: Eukaryota > Viridiplantae > Streptophyta > Magnoliopsida > Asterales > Asteraceae > Smallanthus > Smallanthus sonchifolius. The sequence continues at coordinate 50,977,355 of CM042033.1, read as the reverse complement.
AAATTGGAACCCAAGCCATTGTGGTCTTGGGTCGTCCAGATGGATCAAAATAAACAACTTCAAGTAATTCACAATTAACATTGTCATCAACCTTTGGAACATAAGATTTATTTTTTGACTTTCTCAAAGAAGACATATTTTGATTTAATGGATAAACAATTTTAGATTTATTATTATCAGATTCAGTTATTTCCAAAATTTTCTTTAATTTCCTATTACGTCTTCTTCGTTGTGGTCTAGAAAGTTTGACCTCAGGTTGAGACTCCTTTGAAATTCCAACATGTGGAATCTCAAACTTCTGATGAAAAACAACTGGTTTAGAACTATGTTTGTCATGCCGCTTAAATTCCGAAGATTTAGCAAATGATTGACCCGACATATTCTTTGCACCACTAGAAGTAGGCTTTCCCTCATTTGGTCTTTTCAGAATCGAAACCACTTTTTGTTGTGAGGGAGCAATCTTTAATTTGCCTTGATTCTTATAAGGACAATGAATCAGAATGTGACCAGCCTCATTACAGTGAAAACACACTCTTCTATCATGATGATTTCTGACATAAGGAGTATTTCTTGAATTTGAAGAAGTCTTTGATGAATAAGCTTCAGAAGATGTAACTGAACAGTTAACCGGCTTCTTTTGTACATAAATTTTTGTAGGCACCTTTGATGAAAGCGGCTTTTGATAACCAGCAGCAACAAAACCACTTGATTGTAACATTTTTGACAGCTTAGGTTGTTCAACTTGCACCTCATCAGGTTCTGTCAAAATGCATCTATCACGGGTAACATTTTTCACTATCTTTGCATCATCATGTTGCACTTCCTTTGGAATGCCCTCAACCTTCTTATCATCAAAAACCTCATCCTCAGAATCAGAATCATATATCATATCTTCACCAGTTACTGGATTGACTTTCAACACTGTCTTTGGATCTATTTCTTCTTCATGAATAATTTTAGGTTCAACCACATAATTTGCATTGAATGGAGGAGTAACAAATCCAATCCTAGCAACTCTCTTAGTAGGATCAATATTAGCATTAAAGTAATCCAATACTACAGAAGAGTTTTCAAAATTTTCCAGCTTTCGATGTAGTTTGATCACCTCAGATTCTTTATCAGAAATTTCCTTGTTCTTTTAAGCAACAATTTCATTTCATTTCTCAATCTCAGCATAAGCCATATCCAGATGATATGCTTGTTCCTTATATTTCAACCCCAAAGAATTTAAATCTCTTTTCAAAGATTCAATTCTATCGACACACAGTTTATCATTAACTTTCAGTTTTTGATTAACTGAATGCATCGATTTCGTATCACAAATTAAATTTTTGTTATCATCCATGACTTTTTTCATTTTATCTTTTACACTAATGCAATTAGAATAATAAATGTTACAGACAGAATCTTTTACCTTTGACGGATCAGACATGTCTGCCATGAATACTTTTGCAATAGGAATATTTTCTGAATCAGCACCATCTGAAGCATTTTGAGTTAAAACAATATCATCTTCAGCAACTCTTGATGCGATATCAGAATCAACATTCTGTACTTGTTCAATCTCTTCGTCAACACTCGGCACACTTTCACCATCACTCGAACTATTATCATCAGTCGACTATTCGGATTTTTCAAAATGAATCTCTGCTACAAATGCTTGACTTACCGTACCCACCAAATCTTCCAGATGAATACCCCAGTCGTAGTTTTCATTGTTCTGAGCAACCAAAACGTTGATGCAGATGCATGATTAGAATTACCAGATAAACCATGTGATTGATTATGATTATTCTTAAAGTTATTCGTCTTCTTCTGAGAATCAAACTCAACTTTTGGCTTCACACATTCTTTAGCAAAGTGACCATACTCTTGACAGTTATAGCAACGCACTTTGGTTTTATCAAATCCCATGTGTGATCGACCGTTAGAGCCAATATATTTTTTTTTCCAGTCTTCTTCAGAAAATCTTTTGCTTGTCGCATCAGCATAGCCATATTCCATTGAATGTTCATTTCTTCTAGATCAACAGGATCAATCTTTCTGAAATCTTCTTCAATAACCTCTGGATCATGAATTTTTCCTCCAATAAAATTTTCATACGATGCCATGAATGAGGAAAACATAGCCAAATAATCATCATCAACCTTTTGATTCATATTGTGAGTTCTAGACGATGAAGACGCTGTAGTTGCAGAGAAACCAGAATGACTAGAATGACCAGAATGAATTGGAACTCCATAACACTGATCATTAGAAGTATCTTGAGCATCACCAGAAAAGAATGCAACCCCAGTACCAGTTTTACCAGAAGTCTTGGCAAAATACATTGAAGGATCTTGTATATGTTCCATATTAGTCTCCTTCTTCTTCATATTCATATCATGAGATTGAATCTTTCCAAGAACCTCTTCCAGAGACATTGATTTATACTTGATATTCTCTTTTATCAAAACTGTATACACATCAAACTTAGATGGTAATGCCTCCAAGAACTTATCATTTATCTCTTCTGTCTCATACACCACTGAAGCACTCGACAATTCACTTAGCAGATGATAGAATCTAGTAGCAAGATCATCCAAAGATTCATTTTGAAAGTGCTTGAATACAAAGAATTGCTTCTTCAGTAATTCATTTCTGCTCTTCTTTACATCCAAACTCCCTTCACATCTCTTTTGTAATGCTTCCCATAATTGTTGAGAAGACTTGAATTGTTTAAAAATGTGATAAATTTCCTTAGGAAGAGACATCGAGATACTTGCCATTGCTTTCTTTTCCCTATCAAACAATAACTTTTCTTCTGTGGTTAATGCTGACACCGGTTTCGGAACATCATCCCTTCCCATCCAAGTGTATGTCGGATGCGCATAACCTTCCAAAATTGGAATCCATAGACTTGTATTAGTGAAAGATACAAACTGATCAAACCGATCTTTCCAGTTAAAATAATCTGCAAGACTTAACAACTTTGGAGGTTTCTGAGATGTACCGATCTCATTATCATAATTGAACATGTTAGTCACCTGCACCATATTTGCCATTTATCCAGAAAAAATTTCCTAGTGTTGAGCAAGCTTACCCTTAGGCGAAGATAATATGTTCGCTTCAAATACACCCAAGCGAATTTGATATCAAGCGAAAGTTCGCTTAAATCAAAAATCCAGAAAATCCAGTAAGTTCGCCTAGAAAATAAGTTCGCCTGAATTGGGAGAAGCGAACTTGACAAGTTCGCCTGCTAAGTTCGCCTGCACACAGATTCAGCAAGTTCTCTTGCTTCAACAGAATCAAAATCAAGAATAGCTTCAACCCAAAAACAAGAACAAAAATTTACCAAAAATCTTCATATCTCACTGATTTGAAGGAATCAGACAAAATTGAACCGTAGGATTATGTATTTTATCAATTATAACACTTCTATCGGATGAATTTCCTCAAAATCCACTTCAAAATCACCAAATCAGCAGCAAAATAAGATTCAAGAACTTGAAAAACTCCATGGAAATGAAAAATCGAAAAGGTGATCAATTTCTTGTCAATTTGCATACAAAACAGTCTCAAATCACCAAGAATCATGAGCACATGGCTCTTCTACAGATCATTCTCGTGATAAGACGTATCGTTAATGCGGAGTGCGGAATCCTACCGAATCAACGATTGCATGCGAAATAGACAATAGAAACAATCAGGTAAATAACATTCGCTTGTATTCCAACAATCATAGAGTTTACAGAATTCTTGTTCGATCAGTCTCACTACTCTATTCTAAACAAACTCTGAAACTCAATTTATAGACACATGTTCTGCATCGCCTCAAAGATGCTTAGGCGAACTTATTAAGTTCGCCTCTAACAGACTAAGAGAACATAACAAGTTCGCCTCTGATATTCTAAGCGAACTTATATTCTAGGCGAACTTGACAAGTTCGCTTATAGCATAACTTGTATAAACACTTAGAAAACATTTAATACAAAAACATAAAGACATTTACATCTAAACTATTACAAAGCTTTTGTCATACAATCTATGTCCTAACATGGATGCATATGCACTCTTTTGCATAAAGACACCATTGGGTCCAAATTCGATGCAAAGGCCGACGAATGTTATTTCGTTGGATACTCATCCTGCAAGATAACATACATGGTTTACAACAAGAGAACCAAGCAGATAGTGGAGTCCTACTACATTGACTAGAAGAAGCTTAACAAAACTGATGCGGATTCTGGTCCAAATTGGTTATTTGATTATGATTATGTATTTAAATTGTTTAATGTTTTTTTCTGACATGTCAGATGATGGTTTCTACAAGTATAGCACAGACGGCTACATAATTGATGCAGACCTTGATCAAGCATCATCTTCATCTTCCAGAACTCCAAAATCTTCTTCTCAAGAAAGTGATCAACAAACCGCTAATCCCTTCAACAATGAAACTGCTGCATCTGGCAGTGGTAATGCTTCACAAGAGATTGCTGCATCTGGCAGTGGTCATGCTTCACAGGATACGATTCCTGACCCACATGTTATTGAAGAGCCGGTTCCCATAACTGAAGAAGAAGGTTAACATATCACCAACTTACCTGAAACTATACAAGAAGAAGAAGTACCAACATTGCGGATTCATAAAGATCATCCCATAGAGGATATCATCGGTCCTCTCTCTGCCGGGGTGAAAACAAGGAGTCAATCTGGAATAATCAATGTTTGCTTGTGTTTTGCATTTATTTCTCAAATATAGCCTAAGAACATCAAGATGGCTTTAAGTGAAGCAAGCTGGGTGGAAGCAATGCAGGAGGAGCTAATGCAGTTTGAAAAGCTGAAGGTTTAGGAGCTTGTGCCACTACCACAAGGCAAGTTGCCCATCGAAACTCGTTGGGTTTACAGAAACAAAAAGGATGACAGTGGAGTTATTATCATAAACAAAGCCAGATTGGTTGTGCAAGGATTCTATCAATAAGAGGGAATAGATTATGAAGAAGTATTTACACATGTTGCACGTCTTGAGGCCATTCGCATCTTTTTGGCCTATGCCTCTTACATGAATTTCAAGGTATTTCAAATGGATGTGAAGACAACATTTCTGTATGGTAAGGTTCAAGAAGAGATCTATGTGTGTCAGCCACCGGGGTTTGAAGAAACTAATCACCCACATCATGTCTACAAACTGGACAAAGCTCTGTATGGTTTACATCAAGCACCACGTGCATGGTATGCCACTTTGACAGAGCATCTACTTGCAAATGGCTACTCTAGGGGAGCCATAGATCAGACATTGTTCCTTAAAAACCTGGTAGATGATCTTATTCTTGTCCAAATCTACGTTGATGACTTCATTTTTGGTTCAACGAACGCTGCACTGTGCAAAGAGTTTGAAGAAGTGATGAAGAAAAAGTTCGAAATGAGTTCAATGGGAGAAATGGCATTCTTTCTGGGATTGCAGGTGAAGCAAAGTGATGACGGAATCCTGATTCATCAGGCTAAATATGTCAATGACATCCAGATCAAGTTCAACTTTGCTGACTCTAAACCAGCTTCTACTCCTATGGCAACTCAACCCGTTCTTACTCCAGATCTAGGTGAACCCGGAATTGTCCAACATCTCTACAGGTCCATGATTGGCTCGTTAATGTACTTGACTGCCAGCCGTCCAGACATTATGTTTGCGGTTTGTCAGTGTGCTCGATAGTAGGCTAATCCTAAACTTTCTCACCTTAATGCTGTCAAACAAATTTTTAAATACTTGAAGGGCAAGCCTCGGCTAGGCCTTTGGTATCCAAAGGATTCAGAATTTAACTTGTTTGCTTTTACTAACAATGATCATGGAGGGTGCAATCTTGACAGGAAATCAACAACTGGTGGATGTCAGTTTCTGGGGGTGAGACTCGTATCATGGTAGTGCAACAAACATACCACTGTTTCGACTTCTACTGCTGAAGCTGAATATGTCGCTGCATCCGCATGTTGTTCTCAGGTTATCTCGATGCAACACCAATTGCTGGATTACGGTTTGAATTTCTATGACTCCCCTATTTTCTGTGATAATGAATCTGCTTTACAGATTGTTAAGAACCTGGTCCAACATTCTAAAACTAAGCACACAGACATAAGGGTGCATCACATTCATGATCGTTTTGAAAGAAAGCTTATGCATCTTGAACAGGTTTCTACTGATGATAATGTTGCTGATATTTTTACAAAAGCCTTTTATTTGGCAAGATTCAACTATCTGGTTGAATGTCTGAAAATGATCTCCTTTGATTAGAAGGTCGCGGGTTTGGTCACCAAAAATATTTTTTTTGTGTTGGTTTAAATTTTGATTTATTTCATAAATGCAAAAGTTTAGGGGGAGAAATTTCCTAAAAAGATTTTTTCTTTGAGTCTTTCTATTTTTTTAAGTCTTGAAAATTACAAAAAGATTTTATTTTATGTTTTATTTCTTAAAATAAAATAAAATTTGAGAACTCTGTCTATTGGGAAATGATAGTACATCATTCTAGAGGTTGGATTATCATATGTAAGGCATGTAGTTGAAAAGATTAGGATCTTATGGTGATATGTTAATAGGTTCTGCTAAAACTGGAAAGACAGCATGATAGTGTTTTACTTAAACATAAAGGTCATTGTCATAGTGGGGAACATTTCATAGATTGGTAGAATAATTATTTCCTGTTAATAATCAAGCATTTAAACATAAAGATTGGTGAACTATGGATGAACATAATATATCTGGATTGCACAAACTGAGACCCTTCACAAATGGGTTGCGAGCTGACTTGATACAAGTCTGTACACACACACACACATATATATATATATATACATATAGATAAAAGACATGCGTTGACATGAAATAGGTGAAAACACACTCAATGATAGTGCAAACCTACTCTGCAAAGTAGAATTTTGAGCAAAAACAGACGCAATGTTAATGTCGCGTTATAGGAAAATTTCAAAAAGATATGTCTAAAGATGTACATATAAGTATACTTGTAAATATTTTTCTGTTTGGGAATGTGTGACTGGGAAGGAATCTTTTATCAAGGCATGTAAGTCCGTTGTGCTATGTTTTTTATCACATTTGTCAGAGATCTCCTGAACAGTTCATAGACCCATGCTAGTTATGCTCTTTTAGTTTTTACTTAGGTGCTCCAAAGATCACGAGGAAGGGAAGGTTTATCCGATAAGTTGTGGGGTCCATTCAGTTCATCAAAAACTCATCTAATTCACAATAAAATAAATACAGATTTCTAAGATGTTAGTGTGGGACCCACTATGTCATGAATAATTCTTACCTAGAAAAACATAATAAATTCATTCACTGCTTGCTTGTCAACTAAGGTATAAAGGCTTGAGTTTAGAAGGATACTCTATATTGGCAATCACCGAGACCTGTCTAAGAAAACGAGTGGCGGATAAGTATAGTTTGATTTGCCCTAAAATGATATTATCCCATAACAGAGTTTCTCTAAAAAATAATGTGTTTTATTGTTTCAAAATAGTCTACTTTTATGAAAAGAACAAAAACATTTTGTGTTTTTAGCTTAGTTTAAGTTATTTTATTTTTTGTCTTTTGTGTATACTCCATAATTATCAAAATGACCGTTCCTACTTGACCCACAAAGCCAAAGGAAAGTATTTTTGAAAAGTTCACGGCTTCTCAGAAGTTTGCGGCCGAATACTTCACAAGGGGCCGCATACTTCGCTTTGTCTATAAATAACTTGAAGTTTGCGGTTCTTGTCTTACACAAACCGCATACTTTCTTTCTCTCTCAAGCCGCATACTTGCCTTTTGTCTCTAAAGATTGATTGCTTGATATCTGTGTGAAGTTGTTGCCCTTTTTCTTGTTCGAAAGGTATAGGCGACATCAAAGGTAAGAAATTGGACCATGGATTCACACTAATTGAGTGTGTGAGATGTTCTTGTTTGAAACCGAAACTAAATTGTACTTGTTTGACCAAAGACCGTTAAAAGTTGTGCAAAACCTTAAATTGATCCACTAGATCAGGTCGCAGTAACAAGGTGACACTATTGCACTGGAAATCCAACCAAAAACTCTATAAAAACCAAGAATTTGAAAAGTTTGTGGTAATTTGAAAAGTTTGCGGTATTTGAAAAGTTTGCGGTGTTTTCAAAGTTTGCGGTAATTTGAAAAGTTTGCGGCCGCATACTTAAAGTATTCGGTGCCCTTAAAAAGTTTACTGTAACCGTCAAGTTTGCGGCTTTAAATGAAGTTTGCAGTTTGATTCGTCTGCCCGAAAACTTCAAACTTGTCGTTGTTGAAATCTAACTTGTTCTATTGAATGCAGTGATAGCAGACTTGAAATTTGTTAAGAACCACAACGAATCAACATACTTGGAAGACCCGCCACAACATCATAGTATATTCAGATCAATGATAGAAGGTCTGCGGGCATCCAAGATCTTTCACGCCATTTCACAACATCCCGATATATGTGAAGATTTTATTCGGGATTTCTAGAGCACGGCTGATTTTGTTACAGAGAATGAAGTTGAAGGGATAGCTGGTATTGTGGTAGGAAAGCGCATAGTAGTTACTGAAGCTGTTACCAGAGAATGTTTGAATTTTGATGATGAGGCCGACCATGCTACAAGTTTTTCTGTTGAACAAAGGAACGAAGTTTTTGAAAGAATGAGTTATGAAGGAGGTTTACCATCCTTGGAGAAGAAATGTTTGCCACCTTATTGGAAATATTTGGCACACGTAGTGAACCAGTGTATCTCAGGAAGAAAGGGAGGATATGATGAACTAAGTGCTAGCATGACTGTAGATGTATATGCACTTGTGACAAGGGAAAATTTCAACTTCTCAAGAGTTGTGTTTGAAGAAATGAAGAGCAATCTAACTGGGAAAAAGAAGTCAGTATTCTTGATGTATCCAAGATTTTTGCAAATTATAATCAATCTAAATCATTCAGAGCTAGTCATGACACAGAGGAGACTACATGTGAAAGTAATGGACAAGAGTGTTTTGTCCTCTATGAGCATGAACAAGAAAGGAAATTTTCCGAATCTGATTCCCTTAGAAAAATTTGGAGCTTTTCCTGAGCTAGAAGATGCACAACCTCAACCACAGCCACAACCTCTACCACAGCTACAACCTCAACCACAACCACATCCTCGACCACAACCACAACCTCAACCTCAACCACCACCACCTCAACCTCGTCGTTGACTTCGGCGTCCACCTCGCCAAGTTCAAAATCAGGTCGAAGTACCAATCATTAATGAGCCTGTAATTCCAAATGTACAGCTGGCCGAAGAACATGAAGATGAATTCAACTACAACATTGAAGGGCCAGTGTATGTCAAAAATTAAGAAAATGTTGAGAATCTTGAAGATTTGTCAGATATAAATCTAGATGATTTGCAATTCTCCGACACTAAAGATCAAAGCTCTAGTGGAAAGAATGTTGAAGAGAAAGAGAGTTAGTCTGAAGGAGACTTAGAAGGTGAAGATTTTGACACATCCAATACACAGAAAGTGACAAGGAAGAGGTATCGATGAATAAATATCACAGAAGCTTATTGATTAAAAGGAAGGCTGCTGGGAAACCTCCTCTCATCAACCCTTCTAAACAACAAAGTGATACTTCCGATGAAGACTATGATTTTGAAGCCGATCTAAGTCTGAGGAAGAAGGCAAAGTTTTCTGAACCACTCCCGCAAAAGTCCACACCAATCGTCACCAAACAACAAGATAAGGGCAAGGCAAAGGTAGTTGATCAACCCACGCCTGTAGATGTTCAAGCCCTACAACAGAGAGTATTTGTTCTGTAACAGGACTCTGTTGCCAAAAACATGAAGATTGAGAATCTTAGTGAAGAAAATGTTACTCTCAAGAAAACTATAAACTTACAAGATGATAAGATCAATAGTCTTAAAGAAAACATGGTATTTGTGCTTGAAGAGCTGAAATGGTTAAAAGAAAAGAAAGATAAAAGGAAAAGAAAAAGGAAGGATGGTTGTAGTGGAAAGAGTGATGGGAAGGGTGATGACAATGATGGTGATGGTAATAATGGCAAGGGTGATGATCATGAAAGAAATAAGGATCAAGAACATCTACTTGAAGGAACCAGCTCTTAAGAAGACATGTCAAGAGCAATGGTTATTTATGATCCTAAAACAGCAAATAAGGGAGCACAACAGTCAGATAATGATTTATCATTTGACTTTGAGTATGATCTTGATTAAATGCTCAAGTCTGGATCAATGTTTTCATTTAAAAATGATCTGACTGCACTTGATGATAACTTCATAGGAGAAAACATGAATGAACATTTCTTTGATACAAATGTGTCCATTTCTCCTCCATACTTGAGTGCTCAAGGAAAGGTGATTGCTGGTATTGACAACGATTTATTTGCTGAAGGTAATTCGCCACCTCACGTGGAAACATCTGCTAAGCATCATGAAGCAACTTCATCTTCAACTGATCCAGTAGATAAGAAAAGCATGTTTAAAGTTATTCCTCCACTTGAAGTTCATTATGTCACATCCTCCAATGAGCATTCAAAGAAGAACGACCGTTCTCCTATTCCGAGCTGGATGTTTGACAATGAGAAGAATCTCTACATGATCAAGAGAAAGAATGGGCGAATAGAATATTTTGCACGATCACATGACCTTATGTCACTTCCAAGATTTGATCTGCAAGCAATGAACAAAGCTCCTTTCTACAATCTAGGAAACGTTGGTACAACAAGAAATTTGTTTCACTCCTTGAAAAGGATCGTGATAGTGGATTCAAGATTCTAAAGCCTGCTGAATGCAAGAGGGTGAAATCAAAGTACATGATTGACAGAATAACCTAAAATCCTCTTATTTTGGAAATCTATCCTCCTCCCAAGACCATAGATTGTGTTCCAGTTCATCAAGCTCTACCTGACAATACACTGAGTCAAATTGAATACTGGTATTACAGGCCCATGACATGCTATATATACATCCAGTGTGCAGACAAAGAATTTACCATTATTGATCCTATGGATCTTTTGAAATTCGGGAAGGAAGATATGATCAAATTGTCCAAGCAACATCTATTCGTGCCTGAAGAAGATGAAAAAGACACCAAGCCTTTTGTGAAAGTTTTGGCAACAACAATAGTTAAAGGCCTCTATGCAGGAGGAGGTGATCACTCAGCTGACATTGAGATACTTTGATAGCATTAGCCTAGGGGGAGATTGTAAGTGTTAAATCTAGTAGGCTAACGCATCAAAAGATCACCAAGACATTCAGAAGAAAACTTTTGGGAAGTATGTAGTCTCATACTTCATGGCCTAGCCGCATACTTGAAGTATGCGGTGCCCAACCGCATACTTGAAGTATGCGGCCCCGGCCCAGCTCAACCGAATAGTATAAATAGTTATTTTGTATTATGTATTCGGTTAGATGAGTTTTTTAGCGATATTTTGTATTGTTTTCAGTGGTTTATCAATATACAAATCGTTTGACAATCAATTGAGTCTCGTCCTTACTGTTTGTACCTACAAGTCACGTGTCGAGTTTGTTTCCGCCAGGTTCAACACGTCGTTGAATCCGTTGATTGAAGATCCTCAGGAATCCGGACCTTACAACCTGTGCCTTAGCTACCTGAGAAAACATGTAAGAAAATATGTCAACACTAGGTTGGTGTTTTCACAGGTTTCAGTTGGTAATAATGTTTGCCAGATTATGTACATTCAATATATATCAATAGGTAGCTAACCTATATTCATGTTACTAAAGCCCTCGCAACCGAAGCTGACTGTTTGTGTATGAATTCCTTCCACCATGTCTATCAACAATGGTGATGTGTTAGGTCTATATTACACCCGTTCGACCTCCAAACGAGTTAGCGCGACTAACGCGGGTGGGGTTTGTCAAACCCAATAGTACTACTCAAGATTACCTCGCTAAGTTCATATTAAACGGTTCAATGTGTATGGACTTTCATGATAGAGTGTTACGCTTAGCTTTAATAAGTGATAATATAAGAATTACAGTAATCATGTGTTTGCGTCATATTTTCTCCCCCTAATTTAAAAACAGTAAAGGTGCCGTGAAACTCACCTGATTGTGTAGAGCATCGTAATTAGCACCACACAAGGATGCAACAAAACACAAATGGATTGCACGTGGACAGTCTATGAATGCCCAAGAATATGTTTACGAATGTTAAGAACACATAGGATTTTGTAACGACGATACGGGAAAGGACGGATGTCCTAAGACACACTTATGACTAACGACTAGACAATCTTGTCATCGAGATTAGTAATTCCCTAGTTTTGTACATGTGAAAAATCACTAAACACGAGATAATACTGTTAATTAAATACTCATGTGTTTTTATGAATTAAATAATAGTTTAGGTGATAATATAAATAATTATATTATTTTTAATATGGAAATAACACTTAAAATGAATTATAAATTCAGTCCCGAGCACACGGGTGTTTTCTGGTAACAAATTGTATTAATATATCATTATAATAATATTGGAATTGTTTTTATATTAAAATATAATATAAAAAGCTGCTCAACAAAAAAATGGGGTTAGAGGGACTCGAACCAGGGTCTCTCCCCTAATAGCCCCAAGACTTAACCAATCCACCCGCTAGGGTAATCGCAACAAGGACTGGTTAGATTGGTTTTAACACTAAGGGACACTATGTTCTTGCCCCTTGCGAACCAGAACCAAAACTCCTCCCCGAATCCACTGAATTCGATCGCAATAGCCCAAAAGAACATAGTCTAGGTCGATTAATATTCCGTGGGTGTATTTAATTGCAAAAACAACAAGTCTAGGTGGATTAAATTTCCGTTTGAAACATCGAAAACCCTAGGTTCTAACCACAAATTGAATTGACTAATCTAGATGAGATTATCAGTTGGAATCATAGGGCTTTTGATGATTAACACATTGCGAATTTACCCATGTATATTAATTGGATTAAGATTTAGTCTAGGTTAGGGTTCGATTAAACCGTTTAAGCGAGGAACCCTAAAATCGGTTCATGTTAAATTCGATGTTGTAAGCCCCAATTGTGTTAGGGCTTTTGATCTACGGGTGAAAAAAAACTGAGAGTGTGTTTGGTTACCTCAATTGATATCAAATTGATAGGGTTCGACTAAATGGAGTTCCAACTTCGAATGGCTTGGTCCCCGGCCACTCAGGCTTCTTCTCCGACCAAATTGGTGTGTGCAATTTCTTCAGGGAGGTTCGAACAAGGTGTGTAGTGCGTTTGCTTTCAAGAATGATAGGCCAAATGATCGAACTGGTGGATTTTTGATTAGGGGGTCGACGGTTACAACTCCTTGGTCTTAATGGGACTAATTCGTGATCATAAACTATGTTAAACATTTAGAAACGACTCAATGATGGTCGATGCCATCAATGCTATACATTACAGCCGCGGATTTGAACAGTTTTGTAACACCCAAAAATTAAAACCGATTTAAACTTTTTAAATACGACGCGGAAGCGGTCCCAAATACAACATTTAACGTATCCACACGTTTTAGTTTTAGAAACATACATTAAACAACAATATTTCCCACAAAAGTAGTTTAAGCAAAGGTTAACAAAAGCAAGTTATCCACATCTTGTAATGACACCAAATGGTTTGTAAAGACTCCCCATCAGAAAGTAAACAAAATCATTTACAAATCACGTCCACGAGAATCCAATCCACATGATGCGAGACATGATAATCAATCCGGAGCTTTCCTACATACAAAACATCAATTTGTATATGGTTAGTATAGATAAGTAGTCTTAGCGACCTCTCCATAAGTCCCCTCATGGGTTAAACCCAAGAAAAAGTAATTTTCAGTCCAAGCGTATTGAAGTCGTAAGGCAGAGAACTTCTCCAGGTCTAGCGTAAGAGTACGCTGATGGGCGTAAGAGTACGCCACTAAGAAAATACAGTTTTGACAGCAACCCCATTTTCTTCCTTTTCGAACCAATATAGTACATATCCATATATTTAAGCATCCATTAAGGTTACCCAGCATCCTAACATGTAATGTTTCGTATTTTGATTCCTCAAATCTGAGTAGCATGACCCGTTTCCCACTTGTTAAGAGTTTAACTTCCACTCCCACCTTTTCAATTATTTAAGCATGCATTCAACTATTTTTAAAGTCAATAATGACCTGTATATGGTTTATAGTTTATCATTCGTTTATTTGTTTAGGCATACAAAAACCTGTGACTTAGACATGTATTGACCCATACAAGTCCTAACGTTTCACCATTCATCAAATTGACATATCCACAATGTCTATTGCGAGAGTCACTACTCGCTTTTTAAGATGGAGTATTTGACTCCATGCTGACCCATGAAGTATCCACACTTCATGTCATTCGTGAAGTACTTGACTTCACTTTCATCCGTGAAGTATCCACACCTCATGTAAACACCTCCATGAAGTATCCACACTTGATGTAATCAATCAATTTAGTGTTTTACCACCAATGTTTGTATTTTACCATATTAGGTCAATTTTATTCTAATGTTACCACATTCTACACCATTTAACAACATACCACACGTTAGTTTGACCAATAACCACGTAAGTCAAGTTACATCTATTTACCACTTTTGTACATTCAAGTTTGACTATTAACCACGTAGTCTAATTACATTTATTTACCACATTTCTACATTAAAGTTTGGCTATTACCACATACTATAATTATACCAATTTCAACATAATAGTTTGACCCTATACCACTAAGGTCAATTTACAACAATTTCACCATTATCCACGACGGTTTGACTTATACCACATTAAGTCAATTCACATCAATTTCACCACATTCTATACTTTAGTTTGACTATATACCACATTAGTCAACTACACCTATTTACCACCTTATGTTTGACTATTTACCACATTAGTCAACTATACCGATATTACCACATTATGTTTGACTATTTACCACATTAGACCACAACACCACTTTTAGCATATTTCACACCTTAGTTTGACCATATACCACATAGTCAAAATCAACATACAACATGTGAATAGAATTTACCACATTATCTACTTACATATAAACTAGTTATCCACTACTAAGTAAGTGCAAAGCACTTACCTTTGCCAATGAAGATTCCAATCGTTCCTCAAAGCTATCACCTTTATCGCATTGATCACCTAAACATCCCACATGTTTTAGTAATCTAATTTACCCCAACACATTCATCAATTGAAGTTTAACTCCCACCCAGGATCTTATGATCTTCACTATAATCTAATCTTGGTTAATTTAGCTTTACACAAGCTTTTAACCTTCTAATCAAAATCAACCCATCTTGACCCGTTAAGGATTTCACCAAAATTTCACAATTTCATCAATTCATAATTCACCCATTCAATTGAGTTTTATACTTGAAAATGTGTTTATATTACACCATAAACACTTATCCAAACTCAATTCACCATTTAAACACCCTCAAATACAAAATCCCCCAATTTGGGTCTCAAGAACCCTAATTTTGAAATAATCAAATTGATTGGGGTTTCTTATCAATCAAAGTGTCTATTACCCCCATAAACACTTACCAACCATCATTCTATCAATTAAACATCCCCAATTATAAAACCCCTAAATCACCCTCAAGAACCCTAACTTTATGAGTCTTGAATTAGGTGTAAAAAGGATGTTATTAACCACTCTTTAACACTAATCAATCTAGGTTTTAACTTTAAACAAGTTATTAAACCACTCTTTAACACTAATCAATGTAGGTTTTAACTTTAAACAAGTTATTAACCACCAATTCAGCCCCTAGCTTGATTTCTACCAAAACCTACCAAGAACATGAATCGATGGAGGTTTTGGAGAAGAAAGGATACTTACATGGCGCCTTGATGAAGATGAACACCTCAAATCCCACCGATTTTACAAGCAAATCTTCAATTTCGGGTTTTGAGTCTTCCTCCCCTTCTCCTCTTGTAAAAATCACAAGAGTGTGTGTTCTCTACTACCAACACTAACAAGTAAATCAGCTTGGCTGATTTACCCAAATGGTCCCTCAACTTCATTTTTGACCTCCTTTTTACCATAAGTTAGTCAAAACCCTTAACTTGCAATATAAAACCCCCAAAGTTCCATTTTATTTTTTATACCCTCTTACAATATAATAAGTATATTATAAGGTGCAACCTGAAAGTTGGTTTGTTACAAGTTTGGGAGTTATGGTTGCGAATTTGGAACAAGAACATGAAAGTTTGACTTTTAAAAGTTAAACCATCGAATTTTAGTTAAAAATGTTCCATTTTGACTTTCAGAAGTCAAATAGTTGGGTTTAAGGTAATTGTAGCTTTAGTCCCTGCAGTTTCATGCATATGTGTTTGAGGTTTTGACAGAACTGGTACTTGGTGTTACTATTTGGGTTAACGGGGTTAACCGGTATTTGTCGGGTGTCACAATAATGACAACATCATTGTAGAAATAAGGACTGATGGCTATAAAATTCTCTAAGTACAAATGCTGCTGATCTCAGAGTTTGCTGCTGACCAACAAACTGCTGCGGACAAGCTTATCTGCAGCGGATACTTGTTCTTCTGCTGAAGAACAAATCTGCTGCGGATAGCCTTATCTGCTGAAGACCAGAGTTGCAGCGGATAGGCTTCTCAGCAGCATCAACACTTGATGCTGCTGATAGGCAAATCATCAGCAGCTTTGGATGGTCACATCTTGCTGCTGATCCTCATCCTTGCTGCTGACAGCCTTGTGCCTTGAAGATAAATCGTTGCAGCTGACTATCCATGCCAAGCGTCACTGACAACTTTCTGCAAAAGCTACTGACACACTCAAAGCAGAAGGAACCTTAATGGTGCAACCAATGACGGGCAACAATGCTTTTCTCCAAGCATGCAAGTAATGATGCATAAAGAAGACACTTCAATAAAGTTAGCTAGTTTAGACTAAACTTGTAATTGTTAGCTTTATACAAAAGATCAACGGTCTGTGTTAGATCTGATCCTTAGAATCAAGGGTCTGTCTTGATTCTAAGTTAGTATAAATACTGTGTAAACACTTCATTGTAGGTGTGCTTTTTGATTGAGTTTTCATTTGTAATTGTTTATTTGCAAAAGCTAAATATAACAGTGTTCTTATAAGTATTCTTTCTGTTTACTCGATTATACTTGTGTAGTTGCTATTGTTTCCGCCAATTTCAACTAAGAACAGAACCATCTTGTACTTTCACGATCCTACATCACTTCGAAAAACAGCTCTCTTCTTACCACGCTTTATTGGTTTAGAGATTAGAGTGTTCATGTATCCCATAGTCATTTCAACTACTATAAGCGACTCTCGTAGTTCAGATAAGGTTCCTCCTACTACATACTCCTTGTAGTGATTCACGAACTCTTCGTACTCAATTGGAAAAAAACATTAAAATGAAGTTTATTGCCATATCTTGGTTGAAAGTTGTACCAAGATCTTTCAGACTGTGAATGTCTGATGTGTTGCAAAACACATGTGTTTATCCATGTATATTTGGGAATATTCATATAGTTTTGTAATCATTTTGTATTGTTTTGAGTTCGTTCTGAGTTTGGGTTATAGTTTCAGGTTATGGTATACCGAGTAAGTGAAAAACGAAGCAAATTCCTAGAGAAAAGGAGCAGACGGAGTTTGAGAGTGAAGCAAAAGAATGAAATAATAATTTTTGAAGAATTTAGGTCCCTCGCGGTACGTGAGGGAAGCCAAGAAGCACCCCGACTAAATTGTCCCTCGCGGTACACGAGGGACCACCCACATGTCTCTCGCGGTACGCGAGAGACCCGCTAATCCGGTTTTTGAGGATTTTTAGGTTTTTAATGTTTATGTCGGGCATTCTTAAAGGAGATCGATTAATTACCGTCAAAGCTTGGATCTTGGGCGATTTTGGCAAGAAAGATTGGATTTTGATCAAGGTTTCAAGGTATTGGAGACAAATCGGGTTAGAATCAAGCATTCGGTCACGATTAATCATTCGGTTGTTCTTGATCTATGTTCTATGACTTTGTTTGCTATCTTTAACTCTGATACTTCTTTCTTTATCATGTTTCTTAGCAAAAACTTTAGAACTGCCTAGGTTTAAGATGATTAGATGTTAAAGTTTGGATTTTTATTGGTTTTTGGGATATTGATTTGATTTTATGCTCTACTCCAGATCTGATTTGATGTGTTTGATGAATATGCATGCCTGTTATTGATTGTTTGTTGGTTGATTCATCCATACATGCTTTGTTGAATGTTTTTCATGAATGAGTGTTTAGTAGATCGTTTACTTTGTGTTTGCGATTAGTTTGTGGTTGTCTAGACGTAGTCACCATAGGATTGTCAACTAGTAATCAATTAAAATCAAGTGTTCTTCTTACCTAAATATTTGAAAAGGTGATAGGTAATCGGTTAGTCTTCAGTGTTAGAGTTTCTAAGTGCAAATTATCTGAGAGGGCGTTTCCTTGGAGGTCTAGTATCGTTGCTAATTTGTGTCAAACATAATGAATTCAGATTGCTCCTTGCATCTTTGATGTATTGAGATAGCGTAACCGAGAGGTGAGTTCTCTATTGAGTAGTCTGCTGGTCACATCCCGCGATCTAGAGTGATCGGGAATCCTTTAGTCAGTCTTGAGGGTGTCATATCTTTAGATCCCAGTTCCATATCATATTCCTTAACCAATAAAAGATGAGCTTAGCATTCATGATTCACAGCCTAGGTAGTCCTTTCCATTCTTATTGATTTCATCCCGGTTCTTGTTAGATAGTCGTTTGTCTTCTTTAGTATTCATTGCCTAGTTTAATCTTAGTTCATAGAATCCCCCCCCAATCCAAACCAAACCAAATATTAAGTCCTAGTTAGAGTCTAATTTGTGTTAGAGTCAGTGTCTCGTGGGTTCGATATCCGGACTTCTTTTAGCTGTGTTACAATTGATAGGTACACTTGCCTGTCTTTGTGGTCTAGTTTAGTAGAGTTGTCTAGAGTTTAACTAGAGTGTCTAGGTTAGTTTGTGTTTAATTTTATTAACCGTTTGACCGACATCAAGTTTTTGGCGTCGTTGTCGGGGATAAAATTAAACACATCAAACATCCCCACACTTACACTTTTTTCATCCTCGAAAAAGAAATCTGCAATGGAATCATAACTGGACAAAGCTTTATCATTCTCAATAGTTTTCAACACATATATAATAACGCGTTAAAATGCAATAACTGGTATTTCTATCCGACTAAAACCAAACACCAAATAGCAGCCCCCGAGAAGTGTTCTAATCCAATTTATACAACGCGTCAATCAAACAATGGATCCCACACCTAAAAGCTTCACTTCCACCTAATCTCGTCTCACGGTCATGTTTAGGCCATGGTTAGATCATGTAGATCTTCCCACCACAGTACTCCAAAATCTTTATGTTTTCCAAATATAGATGATTTGATGGAATGAAATGGAATGAGTATTATTAGATGTATGAATCAACGTTACCTAGTGGTGCATCAACCGAGTCACCATCCCAGAAGGTAGCACATAGGCTGTAACCTTATCAATCAAGCACATAAGAATTCAACTTAGAGGCGTATCCACAGAGTCACTATCCCCGTGGGAAACACATAAATTAGACACCTTCAGGATATTAATCCTAAGCGACACCTTCAGGATATTTAAGCTTTTCAAATGGCTGGGCCTACCGATTCATCTCAAATTAGACACGCTTTCTATTGTTTTATTTCATTTTACTTTAGCATGCTATGACCAGTTGTACTATCATTTTTCATGTACTTGCAAGACTCTGATTCAAAGGACATTTTTGAAAAATTTCTACAAATTACAACAACAGACTCAATATACAAAACTTAGACGAATGTCTCCCATCCCCACACTTAAAATTAACATTGTCCTCAATGTGGACCAAGAAACGACGGTAAAAATAAAACAAAGATAAAAATACAAAAAAAAAAATAAACAAATAAAAATAAGTTAGAAATAAAAAAAAACTATACAAAAATCGGAACAGACTTCCCTGGTAAAATGGCTATGAAATTCCTCGTAAGTCGTGCTCCCTCGCCCTCTATTCAAACGCGCTCAGCTCACAATTATTCCAAGTACTCCTCGCGAACAAAAACGACTAAATTTTAACACATACTAGCAACCACGTCAAA
Organism: Smallanthus sonchifolius; assembly: GCA_023525975.1. Lineage (NCBI taxonomy): Eukaryota > Viridiplantae > Streptophyta > Magnoliopsida > Asterales > Asteraceae > Smallanthus > Smallanthus sonchifolius. The sequence goes on along the minus strand of CM042033.1, from coordinate 50,957,190 downwards.
CATAATATATATACAATAACAACACAACCAACCCGTGCCTAAACCCCCAAATATGTACACTACTATATATACAAGAGTTTATGTACAGAAATGGAAATACAAGAATGAAATACATAAAAAGAAATACAGAAATGAAAATACATGAACTAAACTATATATAACTTGGCAAAAGGCAACTGATGATCACGGTTGGTCACCTCCTGTCTCTAGCTGATCCGGTTGCTGCTGGTCTGGTGCCCTGAAGAACGGTGGGATCTCTATGCCCTGCTGCGTCATTATGTACCGTATGGGATCTCTATGCCCTAAATTCTAACACTCGGTCAAAAATATGATCTCGCAGTGCCTCGAGAGTGAGTGGTGCAGGTGGCCTCATACGGAATGGGTGTTGTACCTGGGGGTGCTCGATGTGATGTGGTATCCTCTATCGTGGTGTGGGCGCCCCCATCTGGATCGCCAGATCGGCAAGCGTCCCCGCAGGTGGTGGAACCTGTGGACCCTGCCTAACCCTCCATGAACCGTGGCAGATCGTCCCTTGTTATGATCCCCGCTAATCGTAGCTCTACCAACCCATATGGAAAGGTATCCGGGCCCGGTGTAAGTAGACGGCCCGGATAGTGGTCAAAAACTCCCAAACGCTCCGCCAGCCTGCTGATGTAAGGCCCGAGCTCCAGCCTAGCCTCTGGTCCACCGCGATGACCCCTGGAAATAGATGAAATGAGAATGCTCGCCAGGTTGGTCTCTCGGCGGCCAACGATGCAATATAGGCAGAAAAGATCCAGCCGGTTGCACTTCTCAAAACCGGACCGAAGTCCGATGAGAGTGCAAGCCAGTATCCTATGAATGTATCGGATAAGGGGGTCGCGAATAGACGACTCAACCAAGGAGGAAGAGTACCCCCTATCGGCGATGGAATGCCAGAAGTCACGCAACAGACTTTCGCTGACCCCCTGGTCGTCTCGCCTCTTGAATAACCCACATAAGCTCTGTAGAAACGGGTGTGCTGCCACCTCAGCCTTGGTGTACCACCCCGTGGCAACCGTAAACTGTGGCACCGACATCTCAAAAACCTATCGGCTCAACACAAACGACACTGCAACAGGCTCCTCGAACTGGCCTGTGACGTACTTGAAGGTAGTGTGGAACTCGACGGTGAGCTCTAGGTACTGTGTGGCGTCACAGGCAAATGTTGCCGTCCAACGGGCATCAATAAGCTCCTGTAACCTCTGGAGCTGCCCTAACTCCTCGACGAGCCCCCAATCAAATCCTCTGTGCTGATATGGCTCTATATTCATGAACCTCTCTAGCCGGACAACCTCCTATGTCATTATCGAATCGGAGCAGGGTATGATGGTGCAGAACCCGGTCCTCTATCGGTGTCGGCTCTGCTTCTGGGGCGGGACGGGCCTCAGGAACGGCGTATCGAATGACACGCAGCGCGCGATGAATCGGGTGCGGCTCCTCGGCCTCTCCCATAGGGTGGGGAACAAAATAACCTAATTAAACTTCTAACAAGGGAAACTTACCTGAAGGTCGACCGAATACAGAGAAGAGGCAGTGAATGTAGCCCGGAAACCTTGAGATCCTCCGGAGATAGTGAACGGTGTTGGCGAACCGGTGGCTGGACGATGGTGGAAGATCTGGTGGTGAAGGGTGTGGCAGAGGAAGTGTGACGGTGGAAGATCGGGTGGTGAGATGGTGTTGGTGGCGTACCACGGGAGACTTTTGCTTACAGTCTCGCGTACCGTGAGAGCCGGTTGGATGGATTAACTTTTCATTTCCCCGCGTACTATGAGAAAATGTTATGGAATCTCTCGCGTACCGCGGGGGATCCAAAATCCGGCAAACTCATTTGTCTCTTGGTACCGCGAGAGACACTCCCCTATTACCTCACCTACCGTGAGGAGCCGCCATTCACAGAAAGTTATGGCCGATTTTAGACCTAGAAAAAATTTCAGCACTTAAGATTTTTTTTTCAAAGTTGTTTTAAAAACTCGTTTCAGACTTAGAATTTTGAGCATACGTACCTGGAACATCGTCTTTGATGGCTTTCACCCTCCGCTTTGGTCACGAATCCCTAAAACAATTGAATACACAAGAACACACAAAACGAAAATGCATAAAAACTAGAAAAAGAAAATAAAACACTAAAATTGACAAAGTCTACACTCGGGTTCTACCCCAAAGATTTAATCTCCTTCAACTTTGTGTTCCAGTCTTGTCAAAGAGGATCTCATCCCCTTCAACATTCTCAATCGGTCCTCCGATGTAGTGCTTCAATCTATGACCGTTTACCTTCCACGAACTGCCTTCCCCATCATGTAACTCCACCGTGCCACAAGGAAATACTTCTTTCACTGTGTATGGCCCTGTCCATCTCGACTTAAGTTTTCATGGGAATAGTTTCAATCGAGAATAATATACTAACACCCTATCCCCACACTTGAAGTCTTTCACTCCCTTCAAACGACGATCGTGCAACGCTTTTGTGCATTCTTTATAACTCCATTAACGCGCGTATGCCTCATCGCGTAATTCATCCAACTCATGCAACTGGAGAAACCGGTGTCGTGCTGCTTGTGGCAAGTCAAGGTTGACTGCCTTTAAGGCCCAATACACCTTCTGCTCTAGTTCCACTGATAGATGACAAGCCTCGCCATAGATCATCCTAAAGGGTGTTGTCCCTGTAGGTGTTTTGAACGTGGTTCTGACCGCCCAAAGTGCATCATCTAACTTGTCGGACCAATCGTTCTGATTCTTCCTGACAGTTTTCTCCAAGATCCACTTGACTCCCCTATTCATATTCTCGACTTGCCCACTAGTTTTGGATGATAGGCAGTTGAAAGCCGATGGGTGACCCCATAGCGTGACAACACATTCTCCATCTGGGCGTTGCAAAAATGTGTGCCCCTATCACTGATTAGGGCTCTAGGAGTACCAAACCTACTAAATAACTTCTTCAGAATTGGGTGCGGCTCCTCGGCCTCTCCCATAGGGTGGGGAACAAAATAACCTAATTAAACTTCTAACAAGGGAAACTTACCTGAAGGTCGACCGAATACAGAGAAGAGGCAGTGAATGTAGCCCGGAAACCTTGAGATCCTCCGGAGATAGTGAACGGTGTTGGCGAACCGGTGGCTGGACGATGGTGGAAGATCTGGTGGTGAAGGGTGTGGCAGAGGAAGTGTGACGGTGGAAGATCGGGTGGTGAGATGGTGTTGGTGGCGTACCACGGGAGACTTTTGCTTACAGTCTCGCGTACCGTGAGAGCCGGTTGGATGGATTAACTTTTCATTTCCCCGCGTACTATGAGAAAATGTTATGGAATCTCTCGCGTACCGCGGGGGATCCAAAATCCGGCAAACTCATTTGTCTCTTGGTACCGCGAGAGACACTCCCCTATTACCTCACCTACCGTGAGGAGCCGCCATTCACAGAAAGTTATGGCCGATTTTAGACCTAGAAAAAATTTCAGCACTTAAGATTTTTTTTTCAAAGTTGTTTTAAAAACTCGTTTCAGACTTAGAATTTTGAGCATACGTACCTGGAACATCGTCTTTGATGGCTTTCACCCTCCGCTTTGGTCACGAATCCCTAAAACAATTGAATACACAAGAACACACAAAACGAAAATGCATAAAAACTAGAAAAAGAAAATAAAACACTAAAATTGACAAAGTCTACACTCGGGTTCTACCCCAAAGATTTAATCTCCTTCAACTTTGTGTTCCAGTCTTGTCAAAGAGGATCTCATCCCCTTCAACATTCTCAATCGGTCCTCCGATGTAGTGCTTCAATCTATGACCGTTTACCTTCCACGAACTGCCTTCCCCATCATGTAACTCCACCGTGCCACAAGGAAATACTTCTTTCACTGTGTATGGCCCTGTCCATCTCGACTTAAGTTTTCATGGGAATAGTTTCAATCGAGAATAATATACTAACACCCTATCCCCACACTTGAAGTCTTTCACTCCCTTCAAACGACGATCGTGCAACGCTTTTGTGCATTCTTTATAACTCCATTAACGCGCGTATGCCTCATCGCGTAATTCATCCAACTCATGCAACTGGAGAAACCGGTGTCGTGCTGCTTGTGGCAAGTCAAGGTTGACTGCCTTTAAGGCCCAATACACCTTCTGCTCTAGTTCCACTGATAGATGACAAGCCTCGCCATAGATCATCCTAAAGGGTGTTGTCCCTGTAGGTGTTTTGAACGTGGTTCTGACCGCCCAAAGTGCATCATCTAACTTGTCGGACCAATCGTTCTGATTCTTCCTGACAGTTTTCTCCAAGATCCACTTGACTCCCCTATTCATATTCTCGACTTGCCCACTAGTTTTGGATGATAGGCAGTTGAAAGCCGATGGGTGACCCCATAGCGTGACAACACATTCTCCATCTGGGCGTTGCAAAAATGTGTGCCCCTATCACTGATTAGGGCTCTAGGAGTACCAAACCTACTAAATAACTTCTTCAGAAATCCCACCAAAACTCGAGCATCGTTCGTATGTAGAGCTTGAGCCTCGACCCACTTAGATACATAGTCTATAGCCACTAGAATGTATCGGTTCCCTCTTGAGACAGGAAACGGACCCATGAAATCAATGCCCCAAATGTCAAACACTTCAACTACTTGAATCGGGTTTTGGGGCATTTCATTCCGGGATGAGATATTACCGGTGCGTTGACAGGCGTCACACCGCTTCACTAACTCATGAGCATATTTAAACACCGTCGGCCAATAGAATCCAGAATAAAACACCTTCTTGACGGTGTAAGAGGGTCCGTTGTGACCTCCCGTTAAGCCCTCATGACAATGCTTAAGGATCTCTGCACCTTCTTCCTTGCTCACACACCTCCTCAAAACTCTATCAGCTCCCACACGAAACAGATGTGGTGCATCCCAAATGTAGTGGTTAGCATCGGCAAAGAATTTACGCCTCTGTTGTGAAGTCATGCCCTTCACCACTACACCATCAACCAAGTAGTTTGCTATGTCAGAAAACCATGGCAAACCTTGCGCCTCAACACTCATGTAAAACACCGGCTTCTCGGCTGGTCTCACACTCACCTGTTAGAATTCAGTGGTGATCAGTTTGACTTTTGTAAAAACGGGTTTTGACAGAGAAATTAATTAATTCAGTTAATTAATAAATACGCAGCGAAAAATAAAATCCTAACCTATTTAACAACACTGACAAACCGAACAGGATCTGGTTATTAACACGCTAACACAAAAAAAACAATTAATCTACTGATGAGATCAATTATACCTTGGTGGTTAATAAATAACCGATCGAGTCACCGAGGTACAACGAACCGATGCTAGATCACGAACCGAAATGCGAGAACGGGTGACACCGGGGATCGCCGGACAAGGCGGCGGTGGACGGTGGCAGAGCAGGTGCATGGTAGAAGAATTTTTCCTTTTGGTCGTAACTTTGGAAAAATGCCAAAGAAGTCACAATTCTAAAATCCATCTTGTGGCTGATATATTGTTAGGGTTAAAAAATATATTATTAGGTTATTATTATATAATAATAATAAACCCTACTAATTGTTTCCGGGTCCATAGTCCAATACGAGATGCAAAAGCCCGAACCCATTTAATTTTTTAATGAAAGATTAAAACAATATATATACAATTATTATTTATAAACTAGTATAAATAATAATTAGCGTCTAACGAATATATATAAAATATATCGTCTCGCTAACAGTTCGTAATTTCCAGTTAAGCAGGTTAAGTGGATTTAATGTTCGTTGCCCTAGGTGTAACTCTTACGAGTCATAGCTCGGTCAACCGCGTTGTCCATCTGGTCGGTCCATAAAATCCAATAATCTCCCACTTGGACGATCCATGATAAATCTACGCAAACAGTCAGCGGCGCTCTAGCTGCACATGGTTGTCCCTAACAAGGTATGACGCTTTAAAGTCATTAACCAAATATCTCGGTGTTAGTAACAGCTAACTAAAGCAAGACAATAGACTTTTGGCAATAGTTGTCATTCATACTTTCCGTATAAAGTATTAATTAAATCAATGAGACATGGATTTAGTTCATTCTCATATGGCTTTCAATTATTATTGTTCTCGATCAAGAATCAAAGTGGTCCAATCAAACACACAGTAAGTTTGGGTAAGGCCTTATACTTCACCAGTTTGAATCGACGAGGGCGCCACGATGCCTATCTGTTACATATAATGTAAGAGTACAGAATCCCTTATTGACTACATACAACTCCCACTGAACTTCAGAACTATTCCTAATCAAAGTCTTTATGACTGGCAGTTACGCGACATCGTTTGACAGTGATTAAAGAATGGTTCTTGGTAAACGGCAGTTCTAGTACGTATCTCAGGTCAGAGGATACTAATGGGTATACCAATAGTAAAACATCTTATGACAAAGATCCATGAATATGATTTGATGGGAGTTACATCCAACGTCATTCAAAATGAGGCCTGTGATGTTCGGAGTCAACTCCTTGAGCCGAAGTTCAGAAAAGTCTTAATTCAGAGACGTTCCCACGAGTCTGACCGACTACGGATAATTAAGAATGCAAGATTCATGGATTAAACGTATTAAAATCGAACACAGTTATAAGAATTCAGAATTGCATTTAAATCAGTTAACCAAAAAGAATTCAAAAGTACAACTGTTTAATTGTTCACACATTCAAAATACTAAATCAAAACATATCACTATCAAATCTAAGACCAATAGCATATCTGTGAAGATCATGCTTGTCCTGAGTCATGGGCTTAGTAAATGGGTCCGCTGGGTTTTGATCTGTGTCTACTTTGCTTATCAATACGTCTCCACGTTCCACAATTTCCCGTATATAGTGGAACTTCCTTTGAATGTGCTTGGCTTTGTGATGAGATTTGGGCTCTTTGGCTTGGGCTATAGTACCTGTGTTATCACAAAGTATCTCGATTGGTTGGCGAATGAATTTCTTCATCCATGCAGCTTCTTTAGCAGCATCTGATGTGGCTATATACTCAGATTCGGTGGTTGAATCCGCCACTACACTCTGTTTGGTGCTTTTCCATGAGACAGCTCCTCCATTAAGAGTGAATAAGAAAGCCTACTGCGAGCGAGAGTTATTTCAGTTAGTTTGAAAGCTAGCATCAGTGTAACACCGTACAGTGAGCTCCTCTTTCACTCCTCCAAATATTAAGAGCATGTCTTTGGTCCTTCTTAAGTACATCAGGATGTTCTTGACTGCAGTCCAATGGGCATTTTCCAGGACTTTGCTGGAAACGGCTGGTCATGTTTAAAGTATACGAGACGTCAAGTCTAGTGCACAACATAGCACACATGATAGAACCAATCGCTGAGGCATATGGAATTGCTTCCATTTCCTTAATTTCAATGTCCGTGGAAGGAGATTGTGATTTGTTCAACACAGTGCCTTTAGTCATCGGAACACCTCCTTTCTTGGAGTTTTCCATCCTAAAGCGTGTCATCATTTTGTCTATGTAAGTACTCTGACTTAGCCCTAGAAGCCGCTTAGATCTATCCCTGTAGATCTTGATTCCTAGAATGTAAGCAGCTTCTCCAAGATCCTTCTTTGCAAAATAAGATCATAACCATTGTTTGACTTTGTCAAGCACAAGGATGTTGTTTCCAATGATCAGTATATCATCCACATACAAGATGAGAAATGATATAGTGCTCCCACTAGCCATTCTGTAAACACAAGTCTCATCTTCATTCTTGACAAATCCAAATTCTTTGATTTTCTGATCAAAATGAAGATTCCAGCTTCGAGATGCCTGTTTAAGTCCATAAATAGACTTATTCTGTTTGCAGACCCTACTAGGATACTTTGGATCAACAAAACCTTCAGGCTGAACCATATAGACATCTTTAGAGAGATGTCCATTAAGAAAAGCGGTTTTGACATCCATTTGCCATATCTCGTACTCATGGTACGCGGCTATGGCAAGCAGTATCCTGATCGATTTGATCATAGCAATGGGTGAGAAAGTTTCATCATAGTCAATACCTTGAGTTTGAGTGAAACCCTTTGCAACTAGCCATGCTTTATAGGTTTGTACATTACCATGCATGTCGGTTTTTCTTTTGAAAATCCATTTGCTCCTTATTGTCTGAGAACCGGGGGTAGTTCAATCAAGTCCCAGACCTGATTATCACGCAGAGATTGCATCTCGGCGTTCATGGCTTCAAGCCATTTCTCGGATTCAGGATCTGAGATAGCAGATTTGTAGTTTGTAGGTTCGTCATTTGACTCAGCTACTAGAAGCTTTAAGATGCCATAGGTATCTATTAGGTTCTTTACGAGACCTGCTACTTATGTGAACGCTTGTGTTTATGTCTGATTCATCAGCAACAACTTCCTGTTGATCAGACGCTCCGACTTCCTCAGCGGTTGTTTGTGTTTCTCGAATTTCATCAAGATCCATAATATTATTTCTGGTTCCTCGATTTAGAAGATCTTCCTCGAGAAAGCGTCCTTTCCTTTTGATGGAAACAATGTTTGCATCAGGATAATAGAAATAATATCCACTTTTGTTGTAGTAACCGACGAAAACAACTTTTTCGCCTCTGGGATCAAGCTTGTCATCAGAATCACTGGTGACATATGCATCACATCCCCATACTCTAAAGTAAGATAGATTGGGTTTAGACCCGTGCAATATCTCATATGGGGTTTTGTCCACCTTCTTAGTCGGTGCCAGATTTACAAGGCGGGCGGCGGTCATAAGAGCATAACTCCAGAAGGAGTGAGGCAAGTTAGTTCTACACATCATCGATCGAACCATATTAAGTAGGGTTCGATTTCTCCTCTTGCTCACGCCATTAAGTTGGGGTGTGCGAGGAGGAGTGGGCAGAGAAATAATTCCGTGCTCCTTCAGATGATTAAGAAATTCTAAGCTGAGATACTCGCCACCTCGATCCGATCGAAGTGTCTTAATAGATTTATCGAGTTGTTTCTCTACTTCATTTTGAAACTCTTTGAACTTTTCAAATGTTTCATGCTTATGTTTCATAAGATAGATATAAGCATATCGACTATAATCGTCAATAAACGAAACGAAATATCTTTCATGATTTCTAGACATGGTTCTGAAAGGGCCACACACATCAGTGTGTATAAGGCCTAGCTGATCCTTGGCTTGTTCACCAACATGAGTGAAGCGGTTCTTTGGGAGTTTGCTAGCTAAACAAGACTCGCAATTATCAAATGAGTCTTGTCCGGTAGGTTCAAGAATTCCCTTGGATTGGAGTCTTTTAATGCGTGCATTGCTTATGTGGCCAAGTCGACAATGCCATAGAAAAGTATCATTAATGCCAGATTTGATACGTTTAGAAAGATTATATATGTTATTGTCAGTTTGAACGTCAATCTCATAAATACCGTTTTGAGGTTTAGCCTCAAAATAAAAGATATCGTTTAAGTAGGCAGAAATAGCAATACCATTAAAAACGTACTTAAATCCTTGTTCAAACAATAAAGAAACTGAAATAATGTTTCTAGTTAAACCAGGTGCAAACAAACAATTGTTCAAAACAACCACAAGGCCAGAAGGACATGAGAGATGATATGTTCCAGTTGCAAGAACTGGTACTCTTTTCCCATCACCAACGATGAGCTCCATGTCACCTTGTTTCAGCTTCCTCCAACTTTTAGGCTCCTGCAAGACATTAATGATGTGGTATCCACATCTAGTATCAAATACCCATGTGTTGCTAGAAACAGTAAAAATTTCAATAACATAAATGAGAATACCTGAAGAGGTGCCCTCACCACTGGCGCTCTGCAGCTTCAGCTTGGCTAGATATTCAGGACTGTTACGTTTCCAGTGCCCCATTTTGTTGCATTCAAAGCATTGGTGCTCCTCAGGAGGGGGTGCTTTTGAAGCTTTCTTGTTATTGTTGGTGGCAGGCTTAGCAGCAACATTAACCTTCTTCTTTCCTTTGCTATTATAACCTCTTTTCTTGGGGTTAGGTTTTTTAACACCAGCATATCTGACCATCAGAACTTGATTTTTCTTTCCTTGGATATTCATCTCGGCCATGTTGAGCATACCATGTAGCCCGGCCACTGTCTTCTCCAAGCCATTCATGTCGAAATTCATTACCAATTGAGCATAAGAGCTTGGGAGAGAGTTTAAGATGAAATCAGTAGCCATGTCATCATTCATGGGATATCCAAGTTTATTCATTTGGTCGATGTACCCTTTCATCTTAAGTACATGAGCACTAACAGGCGTGCCCTCTTGCATCGTGCAGTGAAAGAGCTGAGACATTGTTTCATAGCGTTCTTGTCGGGCTTGTTTCAGGAACATGACCTTAAGTTGTTCAATCATGTCAAAGGCACTCATGTCCTCCATGATCTTTTGGAGCTCAGGGGACATGCAATCTAGCATAAGGCAGGCCACCTCAGTGGCATCATCTCTTTGTTTTTCCCAGGCCTTACGAGCGGCAGCCGTGTTACCATCGGGTGCCTCAGGGACAGGTGCATCGAGAACATAGAGCTTCTTTGTCACACCCCAACCGACGGGGGAATCATCGGGGTGGGACATGTAGACTGTTCATCAGCTCAAGGTTGACTAAATTGTAATATGTTAAATCCATTTCCATTCAAACAAACATGAATCAAGTTCCAAGTACATAATGAAATACAATTTGTTTTTGAATTAAGATTAACTAGGTCCAAAGCCTATGTGTAGCATGTCTTGATCAAACTCATATGAAAGCACCTGAAACATGAATAAAATAAGGTCAACTAAAAAGTTGGTGAGTATAACACAGGTTTGTATATAGATAGCATATAGTTTGTAAAACAAATCCTTACATAACATGATAAATAAGGCATTTATGGGGAGCAGCTATTGTGTAACCAAGTACAATCAAACCTTTGTAACTAGCATGCAAAAATTGTGTTGTCGGTTTCAATCACCGCGCACCTGGGTGGGTTTGTCAGACTCAATAGATCTATCATTGAAAACCGTCGGCTTGAATAGTTAATGATTGCACATAATCGCATACAAAGGTTAGCACACCTAGCACTCGGGCATAAAGCTCAAATTGCACACATGAATGTAAATAGGATTTGTACTTGTGTTGTTTGTGTAAATGTAAACATGTAATTTGAATAGTGTTCATGTTTCACCCCAAAAATGTAAAAGAGTAAAAGGGGCTATGTATACTCACTTGATTCGAAAGCGTAGCTAACACGAGATACGAGATAGTAATGTGATCCTTTGTATTGCACAATGTTAACCTAGAGTGTAATGTATATTGCATTAATAATGCACAATAGTCTAAGTCTATATCTAAAATTAAATTGGATAAAGTTAGTGTTTGGTACTTGAAAGCATTGTATAAAATAGAAGATTTAGAATGAATATTTTTAGAATATTTTTGAATGAGGTTTGAGTTTGGAATAATTAGATATGTAAACCAAATAATTACTGTTTATGAAAATATTGTAAGTGTTAGATGTAACTAAATAAATGTTTTTGTTTAATTATAAATAAAATAAATAATTATTACCTTATTCATTTATTTATATAATGTAATTTAAACATTTAAAATATTATTTAAGTGAAGGGTTTATAAATTAAATGTTGAACTTTAAATAATTTCCATTTATTTTAAGATTATATAATTGATCTTTTCTGAATAAAAATAATACAGATTTTTATAAATTCAATTATTATTATTTTAGAAATTAATATGAAATACTAATTGTTTAGAAATATAAAAATTTATAACATTCTGCCAACACACACGACCGTGCCTAGGATAGGGCACGATCGTGCTAGGGCGGGCACGACCGTTCTAAACAGGGCGCGACCGTGTTGGTCAAACAGAGGACAACTAGCTAAACGACTAGGCACGACCGTGCCTTCGATAGGCACGAACGTGTCTATGCTTCTGGGGCACGACCAAGTCTGGCCAACGAGCATGACTGGGTCCGAGCAGGAGGCACGACCGCGCTGGAAGTTGGCACGATCGCGTCTCCTGAGGCACGACCGCGCTAGACGATTAGCGCGACCGTGTCTCTTTCAAACCAGGGACGAATTGATTGATTCTTATATTTATAGTGCTGGAATTTATAGGGCTTTCATTCACAAGGTTATTACGAATCTGTTGGTGTAGATTAATTGTGTTTAAAACATGTTTAGAACCGGATTCGATTAAACTATTTTGAATGAAAATATGGTTTCGGGTTCGAGTAGATTTCGATATTGAATGCCCAAATTAGATTGGGGATTTTGATCTATAGAATAAATAGAAGGTTTAGAAGGTTTCAATTACCCTGTACGATGATGGATTGGTAGCTTACGGTAGGAAGGAGTTCCGGCGTGACGAATTTGGTCTCCGGCGTCTCCTGCTGCAATTCCGGCTACACCGGTGTACTCGTGAGTTTCAGTGAGGATCGTGTGATGTATATCGTTTGTTTACTTGAGAGTATATGGATCGAAAGGAAGAAACTTGTGGTTTCGTTTAGTTTTCTTGAGATGAGTCGGTTCCAGATGATAATGGTTGTAATTGGCAGTGTAATTGTTTTTGTTAATGGATATTAAGTGGAATCAGTTACGGGAAACCAACGATCGGGCGATTAAAGCTGCAGTTACGTTTTCTTAGACATGAGGCGCGACCGTGCCAAAACAAGGCGCGACCGTGCCAAGACGAGGCGCGACCGTGCCTACTAGGGTTTCTGGTTATTTATAAAATCAGCCCTTGCAACTTCAGCTTTGACAGAATTAGCTTGGTTAGGATTTAACAGAACACCTAACGGGATTACTAACTGAGTTAACTCTAGGAGGTGTTACCACGTGATTTGAGTTCTAAAACTTTGAATTAAAAATACGTTTAGCTAACAATTGATGAGGTGCAGGTTTGAACAAGTACAAGGTTTAATGAGGTACCGTTATTTTATTAATTTAAATAAATTAAAATAGGGTCGGAAAATCAGGAATGTTAAAGTCTCCCCATGTTAAGGGAATTTCGTCCCGAAATTTAACTAATGGGGACTACTAAATCAAGAAAGAGGTGGGAGTTTGGGTTCTCGGTGAGCTTTGAATCTTGGACATGGCTTAGGCCTGATCATCGAGGTTGAATATGAATGATGACAATGAATTTAGTTTTTGAAATGGACTTAAGGAGAAGATTGTCGAATAGCAATTTGAATTCTAAATGTAAGATGTATTACTTGGAACAAATTTGATGAGATTTTGAAATTTTGAGTTTGTGTAAGATGTAGTCTAACGTGCTCAAAATTGTTAGTGGGTAAAAGATTTCATAAACATTGGTCTAGGTCAAAACTTCACGTGACACGAACAACGCTACTCCTGATAATATGATAGGATACTTATATATAGGAAGTACCATCGGCGTATCCACCATACCCTCGTCACATTACATCCGTTTCGTTGTTACACATCATGATAAGTTTTAGGTCACAACACACGACAAAATTTCACTATAGTTTCCATGCGCTGATTTTCATAATTCCGTGTGCACCAGTAATTATTCAAATCATCGTATGGTCCGTATAGATTGTTTCGTTGTGTGTGGATAAGGGGGCACAATTTCGCTATGATCACGTCTATTGTTTACACATAGAAAGTCGTTAACAAGTAACTAAGTCCCTAATCAGGTCAGTTCGCAACTAAAGAGTAGTAAAGTAGTAACACTTAAAGTTTCTTAGTTTGCTCGTGTTTGAACAAGAATACGTCAAACCCCGAGTCGTTTCAATGTATTATGGTCTTCAACTTTGGTGTACAAAGTGCATGACCATGTCTTGTGTATAATGTAATCAATCCATTGCAATAATTGTAAGCAAATTTTGTTTCGAGTATATAGTAAGCACACAAGTCTCATGTATGATCTAGTGTCACGTAGTTTGTAATCAAATAGGTCTCATATATAGCGTAAATAATTTAGCGTCTTGTATTTTGTAAATCAAAAAGCTCTAATGTGTAATGTATACAACATAGTATTATGTGTATTGTAGGAAATGGATCTCATGTATAGTGTTAGCAACTTAGCATCATGTATTTTGTATAATGTACACCGTTTAGTATAAAGTGCTTTGTAACCAAATGAGTTTCATGTATAGTGTGGTCAATCTAGAATTATGTATTAATGAAGCAATTCTTATGTATAACATATATTGAAAACAACTAAGTTTCGTGTATCATGTGCTCAATCCAGTAGCATATGTATTGCAAGTAAACATGTTTCGTGCATTACGTGATCAATCGAGCAAATTGTGATTTGTAGGCAAACTAGTTTTATGCATTATGTAGTTTGTGTAGAATTGGATATATTAAGGATAATTGAGTTTCATGTACCATGAGATTGCGTTGAATATATTGTGAACGTGTATACATGAGTATTGAACTTCGCGTGCGATGTGTACTAACGGGTCTTGCATGTGATCTAGTGCTGCGGACAAACGTGTTGTTTGGCGTTCTTGCATAATGTGGTAGTTAGGTTCAAGTCCTCAAATCTCATTGAGGTTGGTGGGAAAGGTTAACGTTTACGCGATATGGATCGTCTCTTGAAGCGTCGAGTGAAAGGTAACGAGGAGGTTTTGGAAATATTCTGGAATTTGTGTTTACAAATACGGGTCTTTGTTTGAACATAGAAAGTGGGAAATTGTTTTTGGTTGTAGATATATAAAGTTGTGAAATCATTGAATCGCATATTTTAAATGAATATGCAATTTATGAGAAAATATTTTTAATTTAAATTTTCAACTATTGGCTAAACAAGTAGGAGCATATTAATTTAACCAAAGTTTAGAAATATTTACTTTAATGAGGAAAACTCAATTATTTATCAGTAAAAAAAAATAAAATAAATAAATAATAATATTTTTATAAAATTGGTTGCATTAACCTTCCTTATTAGGTGAAAAAGTTTTATGGAAAATTTATGTTTTTGATGTTATCTAAAAATTCGTTAAACATTTTGTTTAAACAAGATAACGAGGTTTTGTTTAAATCATAAAATAGGATGATTTATTTAATGAAAGAGATTGTTGGTAATGTACTAAATCATGTGGAATGAAAGAAGTGATATTTGAGAAAATTTGATGGGAATATATCAGGTGTAATTTACGCCCCACGGGTCAAATCAATGAACAACAACTGTAGAGTTGAAATATATGGAATTGATTAAATGCTGAAATGTTAAACATTATTCAAAACATAGGGAAATGGTTCTCAAATCGAAAATTTAAAGGAAATCAGTAGAAGCTTCTTCTAACGTCTCTAGTAGCTTTTCACTAGGAAGAAGATAATTGCCAAGATGAGCACCGCTATAGTCACTCGAGTAGTAGATCTGGCTTCAGTCCTGGCGGTCTCTGTGCGATGTTCTTGCATTTCTTTTTCGAGGATGGAGATTAACTCCTTTTGGTATCCTAATTGGTTTGCTAGGCTATCCATTCTTTGTCTTTGAAAGTCGTGTATTACTCACTGCTCTATCCTTTGCCTCTCGAATTCTGAATTTCTTACATATTGATGGAAGTCATTGGTTGGAATTCCCATAACACCAGGGGGTACCATGGTATGCCTTACCCAAGGGTTAGGAAGGTACGGGTCGGGCATTAGATATGGGTCTCTCAGTGGGGGGTGGTAATTGATTGTGGAGATGGGGTGTATGATACGGGTTTATGGGTGCGGCTGATCCAGGTGTTCGAAGTCTTGGGCCGGTGAAGTCTTGGGCCGGTGTTCCTAATCCAATCTACCCTTACATCAAACCTTGATCTAGCAGCTGCGGGTGTTGGTGATCGATGTACGGGTGATCCGGTGTCTTCTTCCCAATCAGACTCTTCTTTGGGACGGCATACCGGGGAGGTAGGAGGGTAGGAGTCCATGCTTAGCAGGAAAACAATGGAAATGTTGTAAGCGATAAATAAATACTGAGTGTCAAACATAGGAGTTCTCATAGGTTTAGAGTTTGACTAGTCATAACGCCGAGTCTTCACAATAGTATTTTAGGAGTACACTTGACCTATAAGTAATGTATCCCTGAGGAGGATTCCCAGGAAAGAGGGGTGGGTCACTAAGACACACTTAAGTACCCTATCTTTTCTTAGCCAGAATTCCTCATGGGCTTACATACTCTTCCAGCCATCATGTATTAATAATAGTATTGTTGGGCTCATGGTTATGATGGGAATTGTTGTGAACTAGGCTTTGAGGTCCAAAAGTAGGGTTTATGCATTTCAATGGGCTTCTTCTTCTTGGAGGATAGATGGGCATCTTGGTTTATTATTGGTGGGCATTAGGCCCAATAGTTTAAGTCTTTGCTCATAAAGGGTGATGGTATCATGTATGGGAGTCCAAATGTGTATGAATAGTTGGGTGTGTATGTGTGTGTGTTAAACTTAGGATAGTGTTTTAAATAATTTAAGTAGGTAGCTATGCATAGAAGAAAAAGTGGGCAGGTAACGTGACACATAAAGTATTGAGTATTGTATCATGTGATGTAATCATATGGTATAACAATGTAAAAATATTCACATAGGAGGATAATCATATAGCATGTAGGTAGTAATGAGTGTAAGCACAAGAGTTATCGCGTAGTGTGACACATAAGTCATTATGTATTGTATCATGTAGTGTAAGTACTTAGGATAGCATGTAAAAATAATCACACGGAAATTGATAATGTAACATGTAGTAGCATGGCATTGTATGGGTGTCCTAAAGTTATAGTCTAGGTCAAGAGTGTCTAATAACCTAGTTCCCTATAACCAAGGCTCTGATACCAATCTGTCACACCCCAACCGACGGCGGAATCATCGGGGCGGGACATGTAGACTGTTCATGAGCTCAAGGTTGACTAAATTGTAATATGTTAAATCCATTTCCATTCAAACAAACATGAATCAAGTTCCAAGTACATAATGAAATACAATTTATTTTTGAATTAAGATTAACTAGATCCAAAGCCTATGTGTAGCATGTCTTGATCAAACTCATATGAAAGCACCTGAAACATGAATAAAATAAGGTCAACTAAGAAGTTGGTGAGTATAACACAGGTTTGTATATAGATAGCATATAGTTTGTAAAACAAATCCTTACATAACATGATAAATAAGGCATTTATGGGGAGCATCTATTGTGTAACCAAGTACAATCAAACCTTTGTAACTAGCATGCAAAAATTGTGTTGTCGGTTTCAATCACCGCGCACCTGGGTGGGTTTGTCAGACTCAATAGATCTATCATTGAAAACCGTCGGCTTGAATAGTTAATAATTGCACATAATTGCATACAAAGGTTAGCACACCTAGCACTCGGGCATAAAGCTCAAATTGCACACATGAATGTAAATAGGATTTGTACTTGTGTTGTTTGTGTAAATGTAAACATGTAATTTGAATAGTGTTCATGTTTCACCCCAAAAATGTAAAAGAGTAAAAGGGGCTATGTATACTCGCTTGATTCGAAAGCGTAGCTAACACGAGATACGAGATAGTAATGTGATCCTTTGTATTGCACAATGTTAACCTAGAGTGTAATGTATATTGCATTAATAATGCACAATAGTCTAAGTCTATATCTAAAATTAAATTGAATAAAGTTAGTGTTTGGTACTTGAAAGCATTGTATAAAATAGAAGATTTGAAATGAATATTTTTAGAATATTTTTGAATGAGGTTTGAGTTTGGAATAATTAGATATGTAAACCAAATAATTACTGTTTATGAAAATAATGTAAGTGTTAGATGTAACTAAATAAATGTTTTTGTTTAATTATAAATCAAATAAATAATTATTACCTTATTCATTTATTTATATAATGTAATTTAAACATTTAAAATATTATTTAAGTGAAGGGTTTATAAATTAAATATTGAACTTTAAATAATTTCCATTTATTTTAAGATTATATAATTGATCTTTTCTAAATAAAAATAATACAGATTTTTATAAATTCAATTATTATTATTTTAGAAATTAATATGAAATACTAATTGTTTAGAAATATAAAAATGTATAACATCCTGCCAACACACACGACCGTGCCTAGGATAGGGCACGATCGTGCTAGGGCGGGCGCGACCGTTCTAAACAGTGCGCGACCGTGTTGGTCAAACAGAGGACAACTAGCTAAACGACTAGGCACGACCGTGCCTACGATAGGCACGACCGTGTCTATGCTTCTGGGGCACGACCAAGTCTGGCCAACGAGCATGACTGGGTCCGAGCAGGAGGCACGACCGCTGTGGAAGTCGGCACGATCGCGTCTCCTGAGGCACGACCGCGCTAGACGATTAGCGCGACCGTGTCTCTTTCAAAACAGGGACGAATTGATTGATTCTTATATTTATAGTGCTGGAATTTATAGGGCTTTCATTCACAAGGTTATTACGAATCTATTGGTGTAGATTAATTGTGTTTAAAACATGTTTAGAACCAGATTCGATTAAACTATTTTGAATGAAAATATGGTTTCGGGTTCGAGTAGATTTCGATATTGAATGCCCAAATTAGATTGGGGATTTTGATCTATAGAATAAATAGAAGGTTTAGAAGGTTTCAATTACCCTGTAAGACGATGGATTGGTAGTTTACGGTAGGAAGGAGTTCCGGCGTGACGAATTTGGTCTCCGGCGTCTCCTGCTGCAATTCTGGCTACACCAGTGTACTCGTGAGTTTCAGTGAGGATCGTGTGATGTATATCGTTTGTTTACTTGAGAGTATATGGATCGAAAGGAAGACACTTGTGGTTTTGTTTAGTTTTCTTGAGATGAGTCGGTTCCAGATGATAATGGTTGTAATTGGCAGTGTAATTGTTTTTGTTAATGGATATTAAGTGGAATCAGTTACGGGAAACCAACGATCGGGCGATTAAAGCTGCAGTTACGTTTTCTCAGACATGAGGCGTGACCGTGCCAAAACAAGGCGCGACCGTGCCAAGACGAGGCGCGACCGTGCCAAAATGAGGCGCGACCGTGCCTACTAGGGTTTCTGGTTATTTACAAAATCAGCCCTTGCAACTTCAGCTTTGACAGAATTAGCTTGGTTAGGATTTAACAGAACACCTAACGGGATTACTAACTGAGTTAACTCTAGGAGGTGTTACCACGTGATTTGAGTTCTAAAACTTTGAATTAAAAATACGTTTAGCTAACAATTGATGAGGTGCAGGTTTGAACAAGTACAAGGTTTAATGATGTACCGTTATTTTATTAATTTAAATAAATTAAAATAGGGTCGGAAAATCAGGAATGTTACATTCTTGGCCATCTTGATAACTATTCTCAGATTGCACTGCCACGAGAGAAAATTGGTGTTATCCAGCTTTTCATTCTCAATGATAGACTTGAGAGCGAAGGAGTTATTAGTATTATTATTTTCAGTAGACATCTGTCAAGATAAGCAAAGAAAATAAATTAGTATAAAGAAAGTGAAAAGTCCTTATTAATATATGACCCAATTACAGAAATTAGAATAAGGAGTGAGAATCTAGCTAAATCAGTCACTAATGGTGGATGTGGCATACAACATTAGTAAGTGGGTAATTAGACTGACAATTAGTGTCAATTGTGGAAAGATGCGTAACTCTCGTGTATGAGGCCGCTAAGACAAGACATGTCTATGCATTGATACGTTTAGCGTCATCTATGTCCACTTTTAATCTCTTGACAGCTGGGGCATGTAACAAGAGAAAAAAGTAATAGTCGTCCTAAAACAGGTACTTGTAGAAGGGTCGGATGTGTCAACGAAACCCTTGCGCCTTGGAAGGATAAACTACGCATCCAGTGCGGTGCTGTGGCTCCAAACACCGATGTTTCATTTTATGCTCCAAGTGTTTCTTATAATAGGATGGCATAGACCATTGGTTTTAAATATGGGTTCCAATTTTAGTGTTTACCGAATAGGGTCAAACACAACGAATGATTAAATCATACGTGTGATGTAAAAGTCAGTTTTACTATTTAAAGTCATGACAAATTTGATGAATCCTTTCATCTCTCAAGAAACTTAATTTTAAATAACCTATTAAAACTAAGTTTGTCGCGACTTGAATAACCAGTTAAAGTTAATAGTTGAAAACTATTAAGTTATAAGTTTTGAAATAAAATTTACTTTAAATTGCAAAACTTTAGCGGTTATTTATTTTATAAAAACAAGCCAGTTGTTATTTTTATAAAATTCTACAAGTTATAAAATTAGAACTTGTGGTGACAGATTGTGACATTTTAAAACGCATTTTAAAATGTTTGGTGTTTGGTTGGTTTATAATAAATTTAAGTTATAAAAAATTAAAAGCAACCATAAAGCAAATAAATATGTAAATCTTTTAGGGCCAAGTTTGTTTGATCTTACTAGAGCCAGTTAGCAAGACCAAACGGGTCACGGGGTCCACAAAATTAAAACAACCACAAGGATGGACTTCCGTGCATCTAGTCGTCTCGGATGACTCCCACTGAATCCATGATTCCTGTTATGTCTTCAGATTTGTGTTCGAGTTTTTATTACATTACATAAAATAAAAAAAACCTATTCTATTACAACTTTGAGCCATCAAAAGTGGGCCAAAACCATAAAACCAAAAACTGAATAATAAACACAAACAACTCAATCACATGGGTCGGGCCAGATTTACATATTCAACACAATCACATACGGGCAATATATTTGGTCAAATAAAATAAAAAAAACGACCAAATTAATAAATAAAAAAATTGCCCCAAAAAACAGATCAGATCAGAAACTTCAAGATAGTTAAAGTTTGTGATTAATCTAACCGGTGAAAGCAGACCGGTTCCGATTTACGTGTTATAACCCAGGCTCTGATACCACTGTTGGGATTCAGTGGTGATCAGTTTGACTTTTGTAAAAACGGGTTTTGACAGAGAAATTTGTTAATTCAGTTAATTAATAAATACGCAGCGGAAAATAAAATCCTAACCTATTTAACAGCACTGACAAACCGAACAGGATCCAGTTATGAATACACAAACACAAAAAAAAAACAATTAATCTACTGATAAGATTAATTATACCTTGGTGGTTAATAAATAACCTATCGAGACACCGAGGTACATCGAACCGATGCTTGATCACGAACCGAAACGCGAGAACGGGTAACACCGGGGATCGCCGGACAAGCGGCGACGGACGGTGGCAGAGCAGGCGCATGGCAGAAGAATTTTTCCTTTTGGTCGCAACTTTGGAAAAATGCCAAAGAAGTCAAAATTCTAAAATCCATCTTACGGCTGATATATTGTTAGGGTTAAAAAAAATATTATTAGGTTATTATTATATAATAATAATAATAAACCCTACTAATTGTTTCCGGGCCCATAGTCCAATACGAGATGCAAAAGCCCGAACCCATTTAATTGTTTTAACGAAAGATTAAAACAATATATATACAATTACTATTTATAAACTAGTATAAATAATAATTCGCGTCTAATGAATATATATAAAATATATCGTCTCGCTAACAGTTCGTAATTACCAGTTAAGCAGGTTAAGTGGATTTAATGTTCGTTGCCCTAGGTGTAACTCTTACGGTTCATAGCTAGGTGAGCCGCGTTGTCCAACGGGTCGGTCCATAAAATCCAACATCACCATCATCAAGGACGCACGGGGAAATGTGTCCCCTATGGCCTCCTCCCGGATTTTCTCTCTACCGGGGTCCTCTAGACTCGACAAATGGTCGGCCGCCACATTCTCCGCTCCCTTCTTGTCTTTGATCTCAATATCAAACTCGGAAAGTAAGAGAATCTATTGTAGGATCGTGAAAGTACAAGTTGGTTCTGTTCTTAGTTGAAATTGGCAGAAACAATAGCAACTACACAAGTATAATCGAGTAAACATAAAGAATACTAATAAGAACACTGTTGTATTAAGCTTTTGTGAATAAACGATTGTAAATGAAAACTCTATCGAGAAGCACACGCACAATAAAGTTTTTACACAGTATTTATACTAACTTAGAATCAAGACAGACCCTTGATTCTAAGGATAAGATCTAACACAGACTGTTGATCTTTTGTATAAAGCTAACAATACAAGTTTAGTCTAAGCTAGCTAACTTTATTGAAGCGTCTTCTTTATGCATCATTACTTGCATGCTTGGAGAAGAGCATTGTTGTCCGTCATTGGTTGCACCATTGAGGTTCCTTCTGCTTTGAGTGTGTTAGCAGCTTTTGCAGAAAGTTGTCAGTGATGCTTGCAAGGCTGGTCAGCTGCAACGTTTGATCTTCAATGAATGAATAACTATCAGTAGTAGAGTTGTTGATCAGCAGCAAGATGTGACCATCCAAAGTTGCTGATGATTTGCCTATCAGCATCATCAAGTGTTGATGCTGCAGAGAAGCCTATCCGCAGCAACTCTGGTATTCAGCAGATAAGGCTATCCGCAGCAGATTTGTTCTTCAGCAGAAGAACAAGTATCTGCTGCAGATAAGCTTACCTGCAGCAGTTTGTTGGTCAGCAGCAAACTCTGAGATCAGCAGCATTTGTACGTAGAGAATTTTGTAGCCATCAGTCTTTATTTCTACAAACTCCCCCTAGACTGATGCTACCAAAACTCTCTTACTACTTTTGTTGCTGAAGCTTTTGAATGTGGCTGACAATTCTTTCAACCTCATATCCTCTCTGGTCCTTGCTGGGATTGTTAAGAGGAAGCTCAGATAGAGTCTTGATGTCTTTGCTGGCCATTTTGAAGATAGCTTTGCTTGAACATCTCATCTTCTGTCCTTTAACATCTGTCAATGTGAACTCATCTTTTTCAGCATTGTAGGACGAGCCGATGAATGGAGAGTGAGATTGGAGAGGTTTAACATCAAGGATTTCATCTCTGCTGGGGTTGAAGTGATGTTTGATTGCCAGCAGCAGATGTCTCCCACCTTCATTCATGGGCTCATTGACTTCACCCAGTCCATCATTCTTCTTAGATCAGAATCTGGAAGCTGTAGTACCTCATCAACAGATGTATAAATTGATCTTTTTAACTTCTGTCCTCCCCCTGAAAACTTCAAACCATTGGTCTTGAAAGCTGTATGACTATCTGATTATTTCTCTTGAGTCTTCTGGTTTGGAAGTGGGTTTGTTTTTCTTTTTGGGAGGTTGTTGATGAGTAGGAGCTGGGTGTGAGGATTTGGACTTTGAGGGTGGAGAGGAGGGAGGTCTAGGATGGAGAGTGGAAGGTTATTGGATTGAGGAAGTGTTGGGTGAGGGAGAAGGCTTGGGTTTCTTTGTTTTCCTTTCTTCTTCTTGAATGATTACCCTTTTCATGGAGCCTTTCTTCTCCAGTCTTTCTTCCTCATCCTTCTTGACTTTAAGGTAGAGGGCTTACAGGTTCATGAAATTCATGGGACCTAGCCTCTTTCCACTCTGTCCTCTAGCCTTAAGGAAGTCAATCATGATCTTCCTTTCTTCGTGGGATCTTCGGTTAAAGGCAATGGTCTTTTTGGACTTTTGTTTGGCTTTTTCTTCTTCTTCAGCCTTTTTCTTGTTTGCCAATTGAGCCTGCTGACCCATGAAGGCTCTATAGATTTCTTTATTGGATAGTTTCTCAAGGTAGTCTACATCCTCACCTTGAGAAATCAGAGCCTTTACCTAATCCTCTCTCATTTCTTTGGCTAGTTCAGAATCAGTTATTCTGAACTTAGCCTCTTTCTTCTTCTTCTTTTGTATCTCTTCTTCTTCTCTATCGAATTGTTCCTGCAGTTGAAAAGCAAGAGCTTCATCTTCTTTAATTTGATAAACTACAGGAATCTTTACTTTCAGATCATCCAACTGTTTTGCATACAGCTGGATCTGTTGTTCTCTGAGGAGAATGACTGTGAGTCTGTCTTGAGCTTTCTTTAGTTCAGCCATCTCCTTTTCTTCTTCTTCTATCATCCTTTTCTTTCTTGTCTTTCTCAATTCTTTCTTCATCTTCTTTGGTCATTAGTCCCTTTCCCTTATCTTTGTTGGATGCCTCTGCTTCAGCTTCATGGACCACAACAGTAGGTGTAGTAGATGCTGTTGAGATCTCAGCTTTAGCTTCATTCGCATGTTGGGGAATGGACAAGGGAAGGGAACTTTCTTCATCTTCTTTCCATTTCGTACCCTTCACTTCTTTCCATGCTTCTTTCATCTCTTCCTCGTCTCTTCTCTTTGATTCTTCTACTGTGTTCAGTCTAACTGTTGGAGAAGAGAGAAAAGATAGGTCTGAGTCAGATCCAGATTCCTCTATATAAAGAGAAGCCTTGATGATTTTGATCATTTCTTGTATTTTCAAGGAGTTTACATTGAAGATGAGTGATTTGAGCTCAAAGACTTTGTGCAGGAAAACTGAAGGTAGGAGCAAGATCTCTTTGATGTTGATTGAGAGAGAAGATCCATTGCTCAGGAAGAAGGTGAAGTCATGGGAGTCAGTGCTTATCCATCCTTGAACTTCAACATCCCTGACCATTCTGTTGTACAGGAATCTTCTCCAGCAGATAACCTCTTCTTCAGTTAAAGTACTGCTCTTGATTATGTCAAGTCTTCTCGGAGCAAGTCTTTGTTCTGCTGCTGATGAAGATTCAGGATAAGCCGCCCTGTTTGCTTCTTTTAGTAGTCTTTCAAACCAGGGCATGTTATCCTCCATTAATTCATAGAACCTGCTGATTGCAAGTTCTGCTGAGAGATCTGATGAAGTGTTGACATATTTTGTCAGATATAGATTGAGAACTTGGAGGGTATTAAGAGAGTTCCAGTTTAGCTCTTCTACTCCACTAAACTCCCATCCAATCCAGAATCTCTCAGCTCTTTCATCATATCCCCAAGCTAGAATGGAGTCAAATTCTAGCTTCTTTGAAGTTGGAAAGAGTTGGGGGGTTGATGAATGACTTATTATGGCTGCAGCTTCAGGAAGAAGGCTAAATGATGGAGGTGTGTCTTCATGAAGAGTTTTTTTCTTGTAGCACCTCATCAACAGCTCGAACAACTAACTTCTAATCCTCAGTGACATTTTCCTCTTCATCTACTAAGTCTGGCAAGTCATGGATTTGAACAAAAGCAGGTTTGTATAGGGAACTTTGAAACACAGTCTGCTCTTGTATCCATTCTTCGAGGCTGTCAGCATCATCTTCCTTGGTAACCACCTCCCTCTTTTTGGTTGCATCAGTGAAAAGGGATATATTTGTTTGAGTTCCCACTGATACAAAGAGGGAGTAGGCACAATTGGGCATTGATGGGCTTCATGCATAGAGACTTGGGGTCTTAGTTTGGACACTTCAGCCTCTAGCATAGCCACCCTGGCCGTCAATTCCAAGTTATGAAGTTTCAGTCTGTCCTCATCCACAGTTGTGGAATCCTTGGAGCTAGATGGGGCCTTAGGCCTACCCTCTACATCCCCATCACCCATGGTTTCTTGGCGCCTGGGATTCCTCTCAGTGAGGGGAGTTTCCAAGGAAACATCCTCACCGTGAGTTGCCGTGGTTGAGGTCTCAGCGATGTTGTCACTGTCCTCCTGGTCGTTTGATAGACCAGCAGTAGTGACAGCCTCTTCCACATCCACTCTATCAATACTACCAGAATGAACCTTATTGGGTGATGAACCTGGGTTGGGTGCGCCAGCAACCAAGTCAATCAATACCTCTGATATAGTGGTTGTTGGAGAAGGTATATCATCTTAACCAGGTGCCTTTGCACTTAGGTTCATAGAAGAGAAAAAATGGAATGGCTCAGGGGGTTGATCTATGGATCCGGGATGTGATCCTGATCCTAATAGAGAGGCTTCCAAGGAAGTCTCTCTAGTGTTGTGGCTATCCCTTTTGATATTCTCATCAGAATGTTAGGATTCTGAATGAGGGCTTAGAGGTTGGGTTTGGGCCTTGGAGGCAAGAGAAGAAGGAGTTCTCTTGCCTCTTTTCTTGTATATGTCATTGCAACTGAGGCCCTGTGTTCTGGTTGAACGATAACATCCAAAACAGGTGTAAGTAGTTTTTGTACCTGTGCATCCTTAGTAGTATGCACAGGGGTTCGAATAGTGGAAGCAGACTGTTGTTCAGGATGTGAGGTGGAGGGTGTGGGATCAGTATCAGCTGGGATTGCTGAACTGTCACCCGAGGTACTTTGTATGTTCAGCATTATAGATAACAATGGAACATTGACCCCTGAGAAATTTTTGGAAATAGTTCTCATGCTTTGAAAAATATTATTTTTATGTCCCAACATGATGTATATTCTTGCAGGTTTTGAAAGTTCTTTTAGTTCTTGATTAAAAACCTCCTGCAAGAATCTTGGGTACATAAAAAATTGTTGCGGGTCACCCTCTTGAAGGTTATATCTCAAACCCTCAAAGATGAGGTGTGCAAAGTTGAAGCCTAGGCCAGTAATCATACCATGGAAGGCGGAGACAAGTGCAGAGCTCACTTGATGCCATCCACTTCTCTTCTAAGATATGCATTGCAGAAGAGTGTGGCAGAGATACTTCCATGGAGGGCCCATCAGCGCCTTCTTTATTGTATACTCATTTTAATTTCCAGTGTACCCTATGGATACAAAGGTCCTCATGTACTCGTCCTTTGAGTATGAGATGGCTTCTCTCTCGTCTTGAAGCTTAAGATGTTTTCGGAGTGTGGCTTCCGAGATGGTGATGTCCTTGCCGTCTACCTTGGCTTTAATTTGGGGAATCCCCTGTTCGGTAGAGTAGACGGCGGTATTCCAGAAATCCTCCATATGAGGGATATATATGATAGGGTTGGTTGTGAGGGCAAAATGGATCTTTGATCAACATAGGAAGTCGATCATATAATTGAATCCTTCGGATTTCTTTCCCTTGGTTAGGATGCTATATGGTTATGGTACGGGGAGAACTTATCGTAGAGGGTTATTGATGTCTGCCATTGCTGTTTGATTTTGGAGGGAAGGTTTGAAGGTTTAAGAATATGGAAGGCTTTGAATGTTTTAAGGATGAAGGGCTTTGAATGTGGTGGGGACTTGAGAGAAAGTGATGTGGGTTTAGGGTGAAATTGAAGGTGAAGAGATGATAAGGAAATTTGATTTGTTCTTATAACGCTAGAGGAGGGAAAAAGCAAAATGACTTGTACAGTACAACCTCATTCACCTTTTACTGTTACAGCTGTAATACACCGAGGCAGTCATGGTAAAGACTGACGTTAATTTTTTACAGCGGGTAAAAGTTAATTTGGACTTAAATTTACCCATCAGCAGCAAACTTGGTTGCTGTGGATGAATAAGCATGTCCGCTGCAAACTTGGTTGCTGCGAAAGGTTAAGTCTGCCTGTAGCAAACTCATCTGCTGCTGATGGATTAAATAATCCGCAGCAAGGATGTTGCTGCTGACAGTCTTAAAGTTATCGACAGGAAACCTGTTCCTGCTGATAACTTAAAGTAGTCAGTTGCAAATCTTTTGCTTCTGAAGATTAAACTTGTCAGCAGCTGAAAGATAAAAATGCTGCTGACTTGTAACTTTTATTTACAACAAAAGACAAATAACATTTTAAAATAGAATTTAAGAGATAGATTTTAATTAAAGTTCATCATACCAATGGATTCAACTAAATATCTAAATCTAGCTTCATTAAAAGG
Organism: Smallanthus sonchifolius; assembly: GCA_023525975.1. Taxonomy (NCBI): domain Eukaryota; kingdom Viridiplantae; phylum Streptophyta; class Magnoliopsida; order Asterales; family Asteraceae; genus Smallanthus; species Smallanthus sonchifolius. The sequence goes on along the minus strand of CM042033.1, from coordinate 50,929,634 downwards.
TTTTGTAAACAAATCAGCATATTGCTCATTCGTATGCACTTTGGTTAAAATAATCCTCTTTTTCTCAGCTTGATCTCTTATGAAATGATACCTGATGTCAATGTGCTTTGTCTTGGAGTGCTGCACCGGATTGTTTGTGATTGATATAGCACTCATGTTGTCAATGTGAATTGGAGTTGCCATGAAAGTCATCCCGTAATCCAGCATTTGATTTTGTATCCAGATGACTTGTGCACATCAACTTGAAGCTGCAATGTATTCTGCTTCAGCTGTAGAAGTTGAAACACATGTTTTCCTCTTGCACTGCCATGAAATCAGTCTCCCTCCCAGAAATTGACATCCCCCTGAAGTGGACTTTTTGTCCAAGTTGCATTCCCCATAGTCACTGTCAGTGTATGCATACAGATTAAACTTGTCATTTTTAGAGTACCATAGCCCAAGTATTGAGGCTCCCTTTAGGTATCTAAAGATTCTCTTGACGGCTTGAAGATGTGAAATCTTTGGAGCTGCTTGAAATCTTGCACAGAGACATACTGCAAACATGATATCTGGCCTTGAGGCAGTGAGATACATGAGAGACCCTATCATTGCACAGTACTGATGTTGATCAGTGTCTTGGCTATATTTGTCTGGAGTCAGCTGATGATGCACTTTCATAGGGGTTCTTGCAGCAGAGCAGTCAGCCATTTTGAATCTTTCCAAAATGCTCTTTACATATTTGGATTGGCTGATGATGATTCCATTCGGGACCTGTTTGACTTGTAGACCCAAAAAGAAATTTAGTTCAACCATTGAACTCATTTCAAACTTTGAGTGCATCAGAATCTCAAAGTCTTTGCATAGCTGTTTCCTTGTTGATCCAAAGATGATATCATCAACATAAATTTGAACTAGTAAGATTTCTCCCCCTTCATTCATGGGCTCATTGACTTCATCCAGCTCCATCATTCTTCTTAGATCAGAATTTGGAAGCTGTAGTACCTCATCAACAGATGTATAAATTGATCTTTTAACTTCTGTCCCCCCCCTGAAAACTTCAAACCATTGGTCTTGAAGGCTGTATGACTATCTGATTATTTCTCTTGAGTCTTCTGGTTTGGAAGTGGGTTTGTTTTTCTTTTTGGGAGGTTGTTGATGAGTAGGAGCTGGGTGTGAGGATTTGGACTTTGAGGGTGGAGAGGAGGGAGGTCTAGGATGGAGAGTGGAAGGTTGTTGGATTGAGGAAGTGTTGGGTGAGGGAGAAGGCTTGGGTTTCTTTGTTTTCTTTTCTTCTTCTTGAATGATTACCCTTTTCATGGAGCCTTTCTACTCTAGTCTTTCTTCCTCATCCTTCTTGACTTTAAGGTAGAGGGCTTGCAGGTTCATGAAATTCATGGGACCTAGCCTCTTTCCACTCTCTCCTCTAGCCTTAAGGAAGTCAATCATGATCTTCCTTTCTTCATGGGATCTTCAGTTAAAGGTAATGGTCTTTTTGGACTTTTATTTGGTTTTTCTTCTTCTTTAGCCTTTTTCTTGTTTGCCAATTGAGCCTGCTGACCCATGAAGACTCTGTAGATTTCTTTATTGGATAGTTTCTCAAGGTAGTCTACATCCTCACCTTGAGAAATCAGAGCCTTTACCCATTCCTCTCTCATTTCTTTGGCTAGTTCAGAATCAGTTATTCTGAACTTAGCCTCTTTCTTCTTCTTCTTCTGTATCTCTTCTTCTTCTCTATCGAATTGTTCCTGCAGTTGAAAAGCAAGAGCTTCATCTTCTTCAATTTGATAAACTGCAGGAATCTTTACTTTCAGATCATCCAGCTGTTTTGCATACAGTTGGATCTGTTGTTCTCTGAGGTGAATGGTTGTGAGTCTGTCTTGAGCTTTCTTTAGTTCAGCCATATCCTCTTCTTCTTCTCTTCTTCTTCTTCTTCTTCTATCCTTGTTTTCTTTCTTCTCTTTCTTAATTCTTTCTTCATCTTCTTTGGTCATTAATCCCTTTCCCTTATCTTTGTTAGATGCTTCTGCTTCAGCTTCATGGACCACAACAATAGGTGTAGTAGATGATGTTGAGATCTCAGCTTTAGCTTCATTGTCATGTTGGGGAATGGACAAGGGAAGGGAACTTTCTTCATCTTCTTTCCATTACGTACCTGTCAATTCTTTCCATGCTTCTTTCATCTTTTCCTCGTCCTTCTCTTTGATTCTTCTGCTGTGTTCAGTCTAACTGTTGGAGAAGAGCGAAAGGATAGGTCTGAGTCAGATTCAGATTCCTCCGTATAAAGAGAAGCCTTGATGATATTGATCATTTCTTGACTTTCCAAGGAGTTTACATTGAAGATAAGTGATCTGAGCTCAAAGAGTTTGTGCTGGAAAGCTGAAGGTAGGAGCAAGATCTCTTTGATGTTGATTGAGAGAGAAGATCCATTGCTCAGGAAGACGGTGAAGTCATGGGAGTCAGTGCTTATCCATCCTTGCACTTCTACATACCTGACCATTTCTGTTGTACATGAATCTTCTCCAGCAGATAACCTCTTCTTCAGTTAAAGTACTGCTCCTGATTATGTCAAGTCTTCTCGGAGCAAGTCTTTGTTCTGCTGCTGATGAAGATTCAGGATAAGCCGGCATGTTTGCTTCTTTTAGTAGTCTTTCAAACCAGGGCATGTTATCCTCCATTAAGTCATAGAACCTGCTGATTGCAAGTTCTGCTGAGAGATCTGATGAAGTGTTGACACATTTTGTCAGATACAGATTGAGAACTTGGAGGGCATTAAGAGAGATCCAGTTTAGCTCTTTTACTCCACTAAACTCCCATCCAATCCAGAATCTCTCAGCTCTTTCATCATATCCCCAAGCTAGAATGGAGTCAAATTCTAGCTTCTTTGAAGTTGGAAAGAGTTGAGGGGTTGATGAATGACTTATTATGGCTGCAGCTTCAGGAAGAAGGCTGAATGATGGAGGTGTGCCTTCATGAATAGTTTCTTCTTGTAGCACCTCATCAACAGCTCGAACAACTAACTTCCAATCCTCAGTGACATCTTCCTCTTCATCTACTGAGTCTAGCAAGTCATGGATTTGAACAAAAGCAGGTTTGTATAAGGAACTTTGAAACACAGTCTGCTCTTGTATCCATTCTTAGAGGCTGTCAGTAGCATCATATTAGTAAAAAAAATGAAAAAAAATGTGAATTGGAGTTGCCATGAAAGTCATCCCGTAATCCAGCATTTGATTTTGTATCCAGATGACTTGTGCACATCAACTTGAAGCTGCAATGTATTCTGCTTCAGCTATAGAATTTGAAACACATGTTTGGTTCTTGCACTGCCATGAAATCAGTCTGCCTCCCAGAAACTGACATTCCCCTGAAGTGGACTTTTTATCCAAGTTGCATCCCCCATACTCACTGTCAGTCTATGCATACACATTAAACTTTTCATTTTTAGAGTACCATAGCCGAAGTCTTGAGGCTCCCTTTAGGTATCTAAAGATTCTTTTGTCGGCTTGAAGATGTGAAATCTTTGGAGCTGCTTGAAATCTTACCCAGAGACATACTGCAAACATGAATCTGGCCTTGAGGCAGTGAGATACTTGAGTGACCCTATCATTGCATGGTACCGATGTGGATCAGTGTCTTAGCCATCTTTGTCTGGAGTCAACTGATGATGCACTTGCATAGGGGTTCTTGCAGCAGAGCTGTCAGCCGTTTTGAATCTTTCCAAAATGCTCTTTACATATATGGATTGGCTGATGAAAATTCCATTTTGGGCCTGTTTGACTTGTAGACCCAAAAAGAAATTTAGTTCACCCATTGAACTCATTTCAAACTTTGAGTGCATCAGAATCTCAAAGTCTTTGCACAGCTGTTTCCTTGTTGATCCAAATATGATATCATCAACATAAATTTGAACTAGTAAGATTTATACCATGTGAATTGGAGTTGCCATGAAAGTCATCCCGTAATCCAGCATTTGATTTTGTATCCAGATAACTTGTGCACAACAACTTGAAGCTGAAATGTGTTATCCTTCAGCTGTAGAAGTTGAAACACATGTTTGCTTCTTGCACTGCCATGAAATCAGTCTCCCTCCCAGAAACTGACATCCCCATGAAGTGGACTTTTTGTCCAAGTTGCATCCCCCATAGTCATTGTCAGTGTATGCATACAGATTAAACTTGTCATTTTTAGAGTACCATAGCCCAAGTCTTGAGGCTCGTTTTAGGTATCTAAAGATTCTCTTGACGGCTTGAAGATGTGAAATCTTTGGAGCTGCTTGAAATCTTGCACAGAGACATACTACAAACATGATAACTGGCATTGAGGCAGTGAGATACATGAGAGACCCTTTAATTGCACGGTACTGATGTGGATCAGTGTCTTGGCCATCTTTGTCTGGAGTCAGCTAATGATGCACTTGCATAGGGGTTCTTGTAGAAGAGCAGTCAGCCATTTTGAATCTTTCCAAAATGCTCTTTACATATTTGGATTGGCTGATGAAGATTCCATTTGGGACCTGTTTGACTTGTAGACCCAAAAAGAAATTTAGTTCACCCATTGAACTCATTTCAAACTTTGAGTACATCAGAATCTCAAAGTCTTTGCACAGTTGTTTCCATGTTGATCCAAAGATGATATCATCAACATAAATTTGAACTAGTAAAATTTCTCCCCCTTCATCTTTGATAAACAAGGTCTGGTCAATGGCACCTCTTCTGAAGTTGTTGCTTAGTAGATATCCTGACAAGGTTTCATACCAGGCTCTTGGTGCTTGATGTAGGCCATATAGAGCTCTGTCTAGTTTGAACACTTGAGTAGGATGTTCAGGATCTATAAAGCCTGGAGGATGTTTGACGTATACTTCGTCACCAATCTTCCCATACAGAAAGGCACTTTTTACGTCCATTTGATAGATAGTGAAATTCTTGGATGCAGCATATGCCAGGAAGATTCTGATGGCCTCCATCCTGGCAACAGGAGCAAAGACTTCATCATAGTCAATTCCTTCTTTCGGAGTGTAGCCTTGAGCTACAAGTCAGGCTTTGTTCTTGACTACAATACCTCTCTCGTCTTGCTTGTTCCTGAAAACCCATCGTGTGCCAATAGCATATTTACCTGGTGGAAGATCAACAAGTTTCCAGACATCCTGCCTCTTGAATTGCAGTAATTCTTCCTGTATTGCCTCAATCCAGCTACTGTGTTTGAGTGCTTCATATATCTTCTTGGGTTCCACCTGAGATATGAAACATGAAAACAAGCGTATATTGGCCTCGTGAGATTTGCTTCTTGTGAGGACTCCTTGGTGGACTTGGCCAATAATATTTTCATGAGGATGTTCTTTGTGGATCCTCTGTGTTGGTACCACCTCCAGCTATATCCCTTGCTCCAGATTGCTTTGATTTTGACCAGGGGTCTCTTCATTCATGGTGGAAGAGTCTTAAACATCGTTAGCCACATCAATATTTTCAGCAATAGCATCATCAGCATCTACAACATTTACCGAAGAGTCTTCATTTAGATTTTCAGTTTCAGACAGGCTGCTGCTGGTTACATTAGACAATCTTGTTCCGCTTCAATTGCTTCCACAACTAATGGAGGATCAATTGATGGTCTTCTAAGACTGATAGAAGATTTGAGAAAATACAGTGTGTAGTCAATGGATGAAGTGGAGGTACGTGTTTGTGTAGACGTAGACTCCATATTTGCGAAGGTGAGAGGCTCAAATATTTGGGAGAAGGAGTCTATGTCAAAGAGCCAGTTTGGACCTTTTCCATGCTCACAGACAATGTGTTCTCTACATTCCACATTTGCTGATTCTTCCATAATTCTTGTTCTTGAATTGAATACTCTATAGGCCTTTGATTGAGAGGAATAGCCTACAAAATATCCTTCATCAGATTTGGCACCAAACTTAGGCAGAACCCCATGTGTGATGAGAATGGTGCATGGACACCCAAAAGGTTTTAGAAACCCAATGTAGGGAACTCTTTGAAACCAAAGTTCATAAGGTGTCTTGTTGAGGGGTTTGACAATGAGAACTCTATTTTGCACATAGCAGGCTATGCTAACTGCTTCTGTCCAGAATGTGAGTGGCAGTTTTGAGTCAGCCAATATAGATCTTGCTGACTCAATTAGAGTTCTGTTTCTCCTTTCAGCAACTCCATTTTGTTGGGGAGTTCTTGGAGCACTGTATTGTCTTTTTATCCCCTTGCTTTCACAAAAACAGTTCAAAGTGTGGTTTTTTAACTCTGTGCCCTGATCACACCTTATGATTTTCACCTTTTGATTGCTTTGATTTTCTACCCTCTTAATGTAGGATTTGAGAATTTCAGCAGTTTCATCTTTAGTTCTCAAGAAGTATACCCAAGAGAATCTGGTGTAGTTATCAGTTATCACCAGACAGTATGACTTTTTGCCCATTGACATGACATTTGTAGGCCCGAAGAGATCCATATGCAGCAGTTGTAGTGGAGTGTCATTTGTATTCAAGGTCTTGGGCTTGTGAGAACTCTTGTGTTGCTTCCCCTTTAAGCACGCAACGCAGTAGTCTTCTAGCTGAAATTCTTTGTCAGGAATCCCTATGACAAGATTATTCTTCACCAATTTGTTAATAGTTTTGATGTTAACATGGCTTAATCTCCTATGCTAGAGAGCTGATTCATCAACTGAGGCTTTTGATAGAAAACAGGAAACATTCCCAGATGGAGTGACTTCATTCATGTCCAGTACATAGAGATTTTCTTTTCTCTGAGCAGTTAATAAAATGCTTTCTGGAGGAGGTATGGATAAGCCTGGAGATAGTACAAAGTATTCTTTATCTGTGAAGAGCATCAAATGCTTTTGGTCACAGACCTAGGAAACACTCATGAGATTGAAGTCCAATTCTTTGGCATAGTTGAGCTTATCAATGCTCATTCTTTCGTTGGACACAGTTCCTTGTCTAGTAATGGATCCTCCCTTTGAGTCACTTCCAAAGGCAACATATCATCCATTGAAATGTCTAAAGTTGGAGAGGATGGATCTGTTACCTGTCATGTGTCTGGAATAACCACTGTCTACCACCCACGTGTTATTCTTGTGACCTGGCTGTCCCTGCACATGATAGATATCTAATTAGTGGGAGGAACCCAAGAGTCTGCAGACTTGAAAAAGATGGTTGTTAGTTTATCCTTTTCCGTATGTTTGCAGTCAATGGAACCAATGATAACGCTTGGAGATGGTTTGGCTTTCCATTGCTTTGTTGGTGATTTTCTAGTTTTCCTGACATTGTCAGCAGCGGATTTTGCTACTGATTTTTCTGGCTTGTCAACAGTAGATTCTGCTGCTGATGGCTTTGCTGGAGTGGCAGCATTTTTGGCTGCTGAAGGCTTTGCCTTATCAGCAGTGGACACTCTTGCTGCTGATGGCTTTCCCTTAGATTTCCCTTTATACGCAGTAGACATTTTTGCTGCTAAAAGCTTAACTTTTGTTTTTCCAGACTTTTCAAGATCAGCAGCTGTTTTGTTTACTGCTGATGGTGTAAATTTAGATGAGCAGTTTGCATTCTGGTTGAAGGGATTAAATCTGCATTTGGCAGCAAAGTGGTTGGTTTCACCACAAATGATATAGGTTTGTTGAGGTCTTGACACCTCCACTCTTGGGGGAGATAGAGACTCCCTGAACTTAGTTGCTTTGGCCTCGTAGCTTCTTAACTTCTTGCTTTAGTTAGTCTTTTCAAAGACATGCTGCTTTGAATTTCTTTGGTATTCCAGGTAATGAAAGCAGGTGCTGGCAGTGTGGTTATATCTGCCACACACAAAGCATGATCTGGCCAGTTTGTCTCTTGAAAGGTAAACATATTCCTTTCTTTGGAACAGATCCTTGAAGTTCCATTAATGAGCTTTGTTATGTTCAAAAGTGGCTTCTTCTAGGGTCTTTTGAACATATGGAACTTTTTCTCCAGCGTATGACATATATCAAACACCTTCCTCTTTGTGATTGGCTTTGACTGAGGCTTGGGGTCAGTGGATCTTGATGTCTCTCCCTTTTCAATGTTTGGCTTTATTCCATCTGGAGGATAGCTAATCTTGATCTGTTTGAATGGGACAGGGGCTGGAATAGCTGGAATAACAGCAGGAACTTCAGCTCTATTCAGAACAGCTTCAGATGAGGTTGCACTGGTTTCATCATGGTCTGAGCAGGTTGACTCAGATTCCGATGAGGTAGTGTAGTCTTCGACGAAAGGTTCATCCGTTGAAGGATCAAGATTTCGGTTTGCAGTGTCAAGATTTGCAACATTGAAGCTTGGTTCGTGAATGGAAATATAGTTAGCAGGAGGAGGAACAGATTTGTACTGATCATTGTTATACCAAAGTCCAGTCTTTACCTTCTCATGGACTTGAATATCTAAAAGTCTTTGTAACTTTTTGGACGAAAATTCATATTTTTCAACATGAATTTTCTGTTCTGCCAGTTCAGCTCTGGTAGCTTTTAGTTTGACCAGTAGATCATCAATCTGAGTTTCAAGATTAGTTTGTTCGTGTTTTAATGATAAAATCTCTTTCTTAAGACAGTTAATCTTTTCTTTATACGTATTTTCAACCTTTTTAAACTCAGATTTCATCTGATGAAACTCTTCATTTTGATCTATAAGGTTTTGGTTATGTTTTCTATAACCTAAAACTTTATCAATACAAGCTTGAGAGCAAAGATGTTCAAATACCTGAGGTGGTATCTCTGCAGTGTCTGTCATAAGAGCTTGGTTGGTGGTAGGAACATCTTCATATTGAAAACTCTAGTCAAAGTCTGAGGTTCCAACATTTGCACAAGCTGCAGTTTGAGCTGGAGGAGTTCCTTGTTGCTGCTGTTGTTGTTGCCTGGGCTGACCTTGGTAGCCTTATCTTTGATGGCTGACACCTGGATTGGCTTTTGACACCTTGCACTCCCTAGAAAAGTGACCCAATTGGTTACAGTTGTAACACCGGATCTTGCTTTTATCTAACCCCACTCTGGTGTTTGAGTTGTTTCTTGGAACAGATCTCCCGGTTTTAGACTAGAACCTTTTTGCTCTGAGGGAAAGCATGGCATATGAGTGCTGAATATCCATTTCTTCAAGATCATCTGGATGAAAGCATTCCAGATCCTCTTTTATGAAGTACATGCTGCCTGAGCTGTTAGAGACAAAAGCAGTAGAGGTTGACTGTTGAGGAGGGGCTTCAAGAAGAAGTAGTGATGAGTTGGACTATGAAGCAGTTGGTGTTTGAGGATGAGTGACAATGGGGGGATAGTAATTGCTTGCACTAGGACCAGAGTGATCAGAGTGAAGCGCAGATGAGACGGTGGAGGAAGTAGAGGCTGATTGATGATTGGAGCTCCTTTCCTTGTCTTGAATCATTTCTAATTCATATGTTTTCAGCATGCCAAAGAGCTCTGTCATCTGAAGAGTTTTTAAATTCTCTGTTCTTCTTATAGACACTGTATATAGTGTCCAGCAGATCGGGAGAGATCTGATAAACTTTTTGAGAATATCTTCATTCTCTAGCTTTACTTTGGAGCACTGCAATTCTCCCACCAGGTACGTGTACCTGTTATACAAAACGGTTAGTGACTCACCTTCCTTCCAGAAGAAGTTTTCGTACTGCTGCTTCAGGATGTCCCTTCTATTTTCTTTGACTTCCTCTGAGACAGCAAACATCTTCTCAAGAGCCTCCCAGAGCTCCTTAGCAGTTTTGTAACTTCTGAAGTTATGAAAAACTTCATTTGGAAGGCACATTTGGATAGCTCCTAGTGCCTTGAAGTCCACCTCCATCTTCTTTATGTCCTCTCCTGAGTACTTGGAGGGCTCCTTCGGGACTAGTGGTCCTCCAGAATCAGCAGAGGCCACCATGGGAGTGTAGGGTCCATCCCTGATGGATTTCCACATTCCGCACTCCTGATAACAGAAGAAGCTATCCATGCGATTCTTCCACATGTCGTAGTCTTCCCCAGATACCAACCTTGGTGGTCGGTTGATGCTGCCGATGTCTTCAAATTCATTGCTCTGTGCCATCTTTGTTTTGTGATTTTAGGTGACTTGATCAAAGAGAAAGTTTAGGATAGAACCAGAAGTGATTAAACAAGTGTGAGTTTGTTTAATCTGAGCCAAAGTTCTGATACCACTTGTAGGATCGTGAAAGTACAAGTTGGTTCTGTTCATAGTTGAAATTGGCGGAAACAATAGCAACTACACAAGTATAATCGAGTAAACAGAAAGAATACTAATAAGAACACTGTTGTATTAAGCTTTTGTGAATAAACGATTACAAATGAAAACTCTATTGAGAAGCACACGCATAATGAAGTGTTTACACAGTATTTATACTAACTTAGAATCAAGACAGACCCTTGATTCTAAGGATCAGATCTAATACAGACCGTTGATCTTTTGTATAAAGCTAACAATACAAGTTTAGTCTAAGCTAGCTAACTTTATTGAAGCGTCTTCTTTATGCATCATTACCTGCATTCTTGGAGTAGAGCATTGTTGTCCGTCATTGGTTGCACCATTGAGGTTCCTTCTGCTTTGAGTGTGTCAGTAGCTTTTGCAGAAAGTTGTCAGTGACGCTTGCAAGCTGGTCAGCTGCAACGTTTGATCTTCAATGAATGAATAACTATTAGCAGTAGAGTTGTTGATCAGCAGCAAGATGTGACCATCCAAAGCTGCTGATGATTTCCCTATCAGCAGCATCAAGTGTTGATGCTGCTGAGAAGCCTATCCGCAGCAACTCTGGTCTTCAGCAGATAAGGCTATCCACAGCAGATTTGTTCTTCAGCAGAAGAACAAGTATCCGCTGCAGATAAGCTTATCCGCAGCAGTTTGTTGTTCAGCAGCAAACTCTGAGATCAGCAGCATTTGTACTTAGAGAATTTTGTAGCCATCAGTCTTTATTTCTACATCTATCGAATCAATCTAGGTTTGGCATCCTTCTTTTCGAACAGATATCGCAATGCCTCATGATCAGTATAAACGATGGTTTTAGAGAGCACTATGTATGAACGAAACTTGTCAAATGCAAACACCACCGCTAACAACTCCTTCTTGGTAGTCGTGTAATTCTTTTGAGCATCATTAAGAGTTTTACTAGTATAATAGATTGGGTGGAAGTGCTTCTCTCTTCTTTGGCCTAAAAAATCCCCGACTGCATAATTACTAGCATCACATATGAGCTCAAAGGATAAGCTCCAGTCGGAGGAGATCAAGATAGGAGCACAGACTAACTGCACCTTCAAGAACTCGAATTCCTTCAAACTGTACACCTCAAAATCAAATGGGACATTCTTCTCCAGAAGGCGGGTCATGGGTCGGGTGATCTTCGAAAAATCTTTAATGAATCGTCTATAGAAACCCGCATGACCTAAGAAAGTACGAACCGATTTGACACTAGTCGGCGGTGGAAGACTATTGATCGTGTCAATTTTCGCTCTATCCACTTCGATAACGGCCCGTGAAACTTTGTGCCCAAGCACAATCCCCTCAGTCACCATGAAGTGACACTTCTCCCAATTAAGCATCAACTTTTTCTCTACACAACTCCTCATCATCTTCTCGAGGTTCTGCAAGCAATGATCGAAAGAACTCCTAAACACAGAAAAATCGTCCATGAAAACCTCCATGGAAGTCTTGATCATGTCCTGAAAGATAGCCACCATGCACCTTTGGAAGGTGGCTGGAGCATTACACAACCCGAATGGCATACGTCGGTATGCGAAGGTACCGTACAGGAATGTAAAGGTGGTTTTCTCCTTATCCTCTGGTGCAATGGGGATCTGGAAATAACCCGAGAAACCATCAAGGAAACAGTAGAACTGCTGCCCTTACAGGCGCTCCAGCATCTAGTCAATGAAAGGAAGGGGGAAGTGGTCCTTCCTAGTGGCATCATTCAGTCTCCTATAGTCAATGCACACTCTCCAACCGGTGACTGTCATCGTAGGGATCAACTCATTCTTCTCATTCTCACGACTATCATCCCACCCTTCTTCGGGACGACCTGAGTCGGGCTTTCCCATGGGGAGTCCGAAATCGGGTATATCAATCCAGCATCTAGGAGTTTAAGAACCTTCTTCTTCACCACATCCGAAATGTTTGGGTTTAGCCTCCTTTGAGGTTGCACAATTGGCTTGTGCTCCACCTCCATCAATATCCTATGCGTGTAGAAGGTCGGGCTGATGCCCTTTATATCAGTGAGTTTTCACGCAATGGCTTATTTATTTGCCTTCAAGACCTCAATCAATCTCTCCTTCTCCTCCCCAGTCAGTGCAGCATAAATCATGACAGGCAAACCGGCCTCGCCATCCAAGAAAGCATACTCCAAATGAGAGGGTAGCTCTTTGAGCTCAAGGGATGATGGTGCCTTAACCGAGTGCTTCTTCTCCTCCTCATGGTTTTTATAAACCTCAAAAACCTCTGGGTACTCAGGCGGTTTACTAGCCGGGTGGCTCGGACTTTGCTCGGGGAGAGCATCAGTCTCAACCTCCCGGTCTTCCTCACCCAGGTGTTGCGTGTCAAGCAGGTTAGCGCCACACACGTTGTCAAGGCAACGATCCATGTGAGATATGAAAGTGTCTAGAAAAAACACTGAATCGTCCTGACCACTAGAATGCTTCATCGATTTCATAACATCAAAGGTGACATTCTCATCCCCCACACGAAGTGTGATCTTACCGTCGAAGACATCGATCAATGCCTTGCCGGTGCGCAAGAAGGGCATTCCAAAATGAGTGGGACTCTATCGTCTACCTCCATATCAAGAATGACGAAGTCCATGGGGAAAAAAAACTTATCAACCTTCACCAACAGATTCTCCACTATTCCCCATGGATATTTTACCGAGCGGTCGACCAAAGATATGCTCATGCGCGTAGGGGTCGGATCTCCAAGGCCTAGCTTCTCGAAGAGAGAGTATGGCATCAGGTTGATGCCAGCACTGAGATCGGCCAACGCGTGGTGCAGAGTCGAAACACCAAACAAACACGGGATCGTGAAGACGCCCAGATCTGCTAATTTCTCCGGTGGTTAAATAAACAAAAACTTGAAGTCGGTCAAACGGTCTATAAAATTAAACACAAACTAACCTAGACACTATAGTTAAACTCTAGACAACTCTACTAAACTAGACCACAAATACATGCAAGTGTACCTATCAATTGTAACACAGCTAACAGAAGTCCCGATATTGAACCCACGAGACACTGACTCTAACACAAATTAGACTCTAACTAGGATTTAATATTTGGTTTGGATTGGGGGGGATTCTACGAACTAATATTAAAGTAGGCAATGAATACTAAAGAAGACAAACGACTATCTAACAAGGACCGGGATGAAATCAATAAGAATGGAAAGGACTACCTAGGCTGTGAATCATGAATGCTAAGCTCGCCTTCTATTGCTTAAGGAATATGATATGGAACTAGGATCTAAAGATATGACACCCTCAAGACTGACTAATGGATTCCCGATCACTCTCGGTCGCGGGATGTGACCAGCAGACTACTCAAAGGCTATTAAACTCACCAGTTATCGGATCACCTCTCGGTATCACCGATTATGCTATAGACTCGATAGACAACTCACCTCTCAGTTACGCTATCTCAATACATCAAAGATGCAAGGAGCAATCTGAATTCACTATGTTTGACACAAATTAGCAACGATACCAGACCTACAAGGAAACGCCCTCTCAGACAATTTGCACTCAGAAACCATAACACTGAAGACTAACCGATTACCTATCACCTTTTTAGATATTTAGATAAGAAGAACAATTGATTTTAATTGATTACTAGTTGACAATCGTATGGTGACTACGTCTAGACAACCACAAACTAATCGCAAACACAAAGTAAATGATCTACTACACACTCATTCATGAAAGACATTCAACAAAGCATGTATGGATGAATCAACCAACAAACAATCAATAACAAGCATGCATATTCATCTAACACATCAAATCAGATCTGGACTAGAGCATAATATCAAATCAATATCTCAAAAACCAATAAAAATCCAAACTTTAACATCCAATCATCTTAAACCTAGGCACTTCTAAAGTTTTAGCCAAGAAACATGATAAAGAAAGAAGTATCAAAGTTAAAGATAGCAAACAAAGTCATAGAACACAGATCAAGAACAACCGAATGATTAATCGTGACTGAATGCTTGATTCTAACCCGATTTGTCTCCAATACCTTGAAACCTTGATCAAAAACAATATTTCTTTCCAAAATCTCCCAAGATCCAAGCTTTGACGGCAATTAATCGATCTCCTTTAAGAATGGCCGACATAAACATTAAAAACCTAAAAATTCCTCAAAAACCAGATTAGCGGGTGTCTCGCGTACCGCGAGAGACATATGCAATTTAGTCGTGGCGCTTCCTGGCTTCCATCGCGTACCGTGAGGGAATTTCTCCTCCTGCCTCGCGTACCGCGAGGGACCTAAATTCTCAGAAAATTATTATTTCATTCTTTTGCTTCGCTCTCTAACTCCGTGTGCTCCTTTTCTCTAGGAATTTGATTCGTTTTCCGCTTCCTCAGCACACCATAACCTGCAACTATAATCCAAACTCATAAGGAACTCAAAACAATACAAAACTATTACAAAACTATACGAATACGCCCAAATATACACGGATAAACACATGTGTTTTGCAACACATCAATGTCTCTCATAATTTTAGAAAAATGTGAGCTTATCCCTGTTCCACTTTCCATGCAACATCATTTTGATGAAACTTTTTCTTAAATTCGCAAGCCATATCATATGCAGGCTAATATTCTAGCTTACGACGAAGTTCGTCACACGTTGATAGCATCACAAATGAAACCTCATTCAAATCCTCAACATGTCGTCTCCAAAGCATTTTGGAGCCGCTAGTGGGTGCAACTTAGGGAAATGGAATTTCCAGGATCTCTTTTCCTCCATAAGAACAATTCTCAAGATATGGTACCACTTAGAGAAGTTTCTTCCTTCGAGCATTTTCCCATAAAGCATAGACTTTAGAGCGAAAGCAGAGTCGGAATTGATTTCGTTCGACATCTACAAAATTCAAAATAAAGTTTTAGTATTTTCATGCATAACGTCTTAATTAAATTTATGAGCCACAAAAATATATAATTACGAATGAGATCCCGGTTCACCATAACTCATTGAATGGCTGAGCACTCTCCACTAACACAGCTAGGTAGGTAGATAACGATTACCAATTGTGTCAACTACACAATTCTCGGTTTGAAGGACATGACGAGTATTATCAAGCTTGGATATGTTTCCCTCAACTACGCCCACTTAAACTACTTAAGTGATATTTGTCCTTTAATCATAACCGTAGAACCAGCCTAAGTAACTCAGGAATCGCGGTTTTACCTTCAACCGCCGTAGGGCCGGGTGCAGGGTAATTCACTAACACCGGGGGTTCGGATAGATCAGTTGAAGTGTTACAATTTAGGGTGGCGTAGAAATATCGATTTTAGTTTGGGATTTGCTTTAATGTTTTAAATTACCGATTAGGGTCAAAAACATTTTGGACGACGAGGAGCATGATCCAAGTCGTGCAATTTTAGTATACCGTGAAACGCCTTTCAACACTCGACATGATCCAATTTTAAATACCTTATTTAATCTAAATTGGTCGTTAATTGTGGACTATATTTTAAACTAATCAACTCTTTAATCAATTTAAAATAGTTTTAAATAAAACTATTAGATTTAAAACATGTTTTACTTTTAAATAAAAACATTTTTATTTAATAACTTTTCTGAGAAATCTTTTAAACAATTTAAATATCTCGTCATTTTAAAATTGTGTCAAAGGTTTTATAAAATATTTGCGATTTAATTATTATCATACATTAGGTCACATCCACCAAAATAAATAAAACATATAAACCGAGCAACTAATAAATTTTGTATGGTTTCGTTCGAGGCATCAAACGAAAACCGGACTGATCTAAAGGATAACAAAAATAAATAAATAACCTCGCTATCTCCCACTTAGTCCAATATATTCATCTTTAATCTTGTTTGCATCCGCCTTGGTCTTCAAGTCTTCGTCTCGTTAGCTTTACAATTTATTTACAAATACACTAAAAATAAATAAAATAAATAAACATAACTATTACAACTGGCTCCAAATAACCCATAAAAGTTACAAAGAGAAACCAACCAAAACATACAAACACAACCACGTGTCACTGGTGCTCGATTTAATAAACACAACCATACTAAACGAAAAAGGCTCGATCTTTTTGTTGTAAGGCCCTAAACCGGGCACCCTACAGTTGGATCTCATCACTCGGTAAACTCATTAAAAACACTTTAACTTTGATTTAAATAAACAACAGAAGTTTTTCTCAAAATAATGTTATCTTTTAAACTCGTTGATTTTCATAACGTTACCTGACGAATGCATGCGCACAAACCCGAGTAACCCTGCTCCCAAGCCAAGATACTTCATCTAGCAGACCCACCTGCAAGACAATCTAACGTACATACAAAGTCATCTACGCTGAGTGAGTTCTAATAGTTTAAATTAACAAAAGTCAACTCGTCTCATTTATTATGAATCACTGCTAAAGACCCTCTGGTCATTAGAAAATAGTTGTATATATTTTCATCATATAAATAACCCCCTTTATCTTATGATATGCCAAAGGATTCACCACCCCAGACTCTACCCACTATTCAAGCTTGATAAGTCTCTCCGACATGGGTCGAGCTTAGTACACTGCTAGCACATAATTTACCGTATACATATCAACCATACACTGGTTAACTCAACCAACCCCTAGAAACCGTCTTACCAGTCCTAACCAGAACCCTCATAGCTCAACTAACTCATTAGTTATACACAATGTACTTATCTTGACACAACGGTCAATCTAACTCAACACACCACATTGATAACATCTATGCATCACGTCAATATCATCTCATACAAAATATGTATAACTCAACACTTATATGTAATTTAACACATATATATGCATACAAACACATACCTCATCACCGCACCCTCGTCAGGGCGTTCGACACACCCCGAGCTCATCATTAACCTGTTCAAAATTCACCACCTTTGGTGACCTCTCGAAGGACTTAGTCCTCCACAATCGCGTTTGCCGTGTCATAAATACAACAATGCAAATACAATACCCGCTGTGTCACAACGATAGTGACACAATTCACATAACATGTATATAAACACATAACATCATACTCTATACACATAACTCCTTAAGTACACCGACATCTCACACATAGCACTAGGATAAGATATCCTATAAATATTCATAAGCGTTTAGCTTATATCTCGACTCACCCTGATTATATCACTATACATCGTACCACCATTAGTTCCATAACCAGTCCACTCACTATGGGCACAAGACCCTTACCCTTAGTCTCGTATTTAGATATTTAAATATATAGCTCATGAGTTTAAAACTTGAAACTTGTAATACGTTTAGTTTCACATACTAAGGACCCCACGTGGACCCTTAGTTTAATTATCATATATTTAGCCCATATACTAATTCTAGATCCTCACATGACTCGTGTCCCGTTTAGTTAATAACACATAATGCATGAGTATGTATGATAGCCCCAAAACGTTTAAAACATTTAAAAGAAGGGATTAGAAACTCATTGGTTTGAAGATCTCTCACAAGCACAGCAACGTCACCTCGTACAGGCTCGAACCTGTTAACGTATGGTCACATAGTTAGCTTACATCTTAATCATGTGTCATTTCGTAAAAACATAAAAGTTCCCGACACTCGTCTCATAAGCACATCCTTTCAACCTTGCAAGAACTCTAATTCACGTACCCGTCCAACCCGGGTTACCATAGACCCGTCTGGAACCTACATGCATGTACGTCCACAACTCATCATGCAAACCTTATACTCACGAAACCCTAATCCCTCGAGTATACACATAAATGATCTGGTTTCCCTGCATGCGTGTCATGCGAACGTAGGTCCTAACTCCGGAATGTCAAACCTTAGCATGTACGTACTCGAGTCATTCTCCTCCCGTGTACGCATGCATGCAAACACGTACATGCCAACCCTAACTCGCCATCGTTCTCGTCACCCGGGCTCACTACCATGCACCACCGCGACATGCCTCCGTCCGAGCTCACTCTCCACGCTGGGTACGTCGCCATCAACCATCTCCATTGACCACCACCGTCACACCGTCCCTGTTGCCACCATGGCAACCGTCACCGTTGTCCCAGCCGCCCTTTTCCACTTTCTCCGTTTAGTCCTTCCATCTCCTTCGAGCACCACCATAGCCCATCGTCCTCGTCGGGCAGCCCTAGACGGACCACCGTCGTTGTCTCCTCCTTCACTACGAGACGGCCAGCCGGCGACCCTTCCCCTCCGTCGTTCATCATGACCATGGCCGCAAAAACCCTAATTGGGTTCTCTTGCTTACTGGAAACAAGGCTAAAAGAAAAGGAATGAACAAGTTTAGCGTTTACCTTGCGTGTGAAGTTCTCCCCTTTCTCGTTGCCGCCGTAGAAGTACCCCTAGACCGATTATGGTCTAGGGTTCGCATAAGGGAGGTATTTAAACCCTTGCATATTACATTCGGGCCCTTCCCACTTTTTTCGTGCGCTTTTGATCCTAATCGTTCTCATAGTGGCTAACCGGGTCCTCTTAGTTTTTGAATTAGGGTTTTATGTGAAAATCTTTATAACACAAACCATTTTAAAAGAGACTTGTTAACTCATCGAACCAACCCGTTAGCCTACGAGCTTCGGGATGTTACAAGTCTACCCCCCTTAAAAGAGGATTTGTCCTCGAATCCTGCGCCGGTACAAACCAACACAACATATTCTTGTGCACCCAATACATTCGGTGCCAACATTCGTTTTGACACTACATGTTTTCATTACGTTGCTTGCAATTTGACCACCCTTCTAGGATTTTCAAAGAAGTCTTCTCCGTTGCTTGCTTTCAACTTTGTGACTTGTAGGTTTCGCCTACCCCTCCCTACTCTACTTGTCTCTCCAGTCATTAGCCAAACAGCTTCATTTCCCACTCTTGTTACCCCAGCATTTGCTAGAAGATGCCATCTGTGATAGCCTTGAATACTAATCTTTCCTTGAAGGTCTCGTTGTCATTGTCCTTGACAATACCTTGTCGCACGTATTGTTTTTAAGAACATCGCTCGTACCATCTCTAGTACTATGTAGTACAATACCACCAAATGCCCTCTCACTTGTTACGTTTCATTATGACTCATGGGCACAATTGCCTTAGCCTCCTATATAACCCTAATGATTTCGTCGTTCTGACGGCCATCACCCCAAGTTGGTTTCCTTCTTACACATATAGAAGCACTCATAGCTTCACTGTTATATACTCCTCATTCATTTCTTTCTCAAACTTAGATTGCCGTCTTGCGATGATTTCTCAAACTCTAGCCCATTGCCCTATCCATAAGGGTATCACTAATTTCTTTCTTCGATGATCTTCAGGAGCTCGTGCAAAGCTACCCTGGTCTCCACTAAATTTCATTATCATAGTATCTCTTTACTTCATTATCACACATTCAATACGCCACATATGTACGTACACGCCCAACATTAGGATCATCCTCAATAGCCCTCGATGTCCTCAAGGCGCATTTACCTTTGTCGTGTCAGTTCCAACATCCAAACATCTGCTTTATTTGAATGCTCTACAGGAGCTCGCTTTAAGCTAACCTTAACTTTGCCAGCGTAGGCATCTCTTTCCCAATAACTTATGTGCAGTCCTTCACTTACCCTTCCTGATTTTCACCTTCCTCTATGTTGCTCTACCATTGCCATGCGATCATCGACTGCATCTCATTTATAATGCACGAACATGAAGTTCGTCTGCTCACCAGTCTCAGCTATTCGTCGTCTCGTTCAGAGAGAACATCCCCATTTCTCTTGTGCCTCACCTTGGCTGAATTCTTTATGTGGAACGTGTTCCATGAAGACTCTTCATCACCTTGTTAACTCTGTGCTGAAAGCTTCAGTGTCATCACATTGATCTCATCTTAAACGTCTCTAGTTAAGTGTCCATGTAAACGCTTTCGTCATCTACTCTCACATCTCTGCCCATCGTCTTCGTGCTCCGAATTCCAGAGATATAAGCATAGGCATCTCTTAAGAGCACCTCACTGGTCGCCTAGGAAGACGTCAAAACTCCTCACATCACCTCGATGTATCTACATCAAGAAATCGTCAAGGTAGAAATACTATACTTGAGCACACAAACCACCTGTCCTATGCAGGACTGAGCGTGTACTACAAGGACACACACCGACACACATAACTACAGAACACACATTGTTCTACATAGGTACTAGTAACTCAACCTTCTAACTCGCACAAAGTGCACATACACAACTAGCTAGATCTGAGTAAGTCTACGTGCATACAATATGACCTCGTCATTTATAAACACACAAGTATATCATGTTGTCTGGCCCGAGGACACAAGCAAACACGATCTCCTGCCTGACTAATGCCAGACACAATATCAAGCTTATGCTTAATCTCCCGCCTAACTAATGCCAGACACAATATCCTGCTGACTAACGTTGACACTATATTAAGCTAACGCTTGATCTCCCGCCTAACTAATGCCAGACACCATTCACGCATACTCATAAGCAACTCAGTTAATGACATACAAGTTTATTTCACAACACACTCTCATGCCCTTGAGCACCAAAAACATTTACCTCGCAAAGATCTATGCATTAAGATATAAGGAAATTTATTATCAAGTAAGTTAAACACACCCCCTTATACTTTAAACGTCACCTCAGCATAACACATAGGTGACGCTATCTTAAGATCGTAGACACACAAAATTAATCAAAACTCAGGTCTACACCGATCTACTCATACAGTCTAATCAACCAAGCTCTAGCATCACATCAAAGATTACATTTAGTATAAACTCACGCTGTTCAAAAGGTAATCACATAATCACACATAATTAACACTGCACCACCAATAGCAAGCTATCGCATATGCAGCTATCATTAACTACGTTTTAAACCATCCCATGGTAACATTCAATGTCAAGGTTAAAATCAAGTAATTGAAAAACCAAGAACAAATATTTTGTCACAAAAGTGTCTGACGGCCACTACTCAAAATGCTCTAGTCCTCCCGTTGCAACCACTACTGCTCTAACCACTGAACAAGTCAAAGTTATCACCCACTTATTCCTCGTCATCAAATTCCTCCAACCATCCATTTCCTGATTCTGCGTTGTGCCTCGAGGGCTGACTTCTGACTGCCAATGCATTTCTTCCCCTCCTCTAGAAGGAGCTACTGAGTCCACCTCTCGTAGTTGCCCTAGTAGTACTGGGAGTATTAGGCGCCAGAAGCGCCAGAATCACTTCCTGTGCTAGTATCTCCTGCTCATCCTCAGCCGCCAGTGGAACCACTGTCAAAGGAACAGTTGCCAAGATCCGTCTCATGCCGATAACTACCGTGCGAACAGCAGCCAAACGTCTAGCCCGACGCTCTACTATTCATCTGCCGAGACCTGCTCCCCTGATCCACCTTGTCCTAAACATCCTCACCATCGGTACCTACACAAGATAGAACATTGGAGTGATTACTATGGGCGTCAAATTCAGATTATTAGGGTAATCATAGACTGCCAAATCACGGTGATCAAATGCAATTTGGTGGTCCACATTACTGCTCGGATTCTAAACCTTCCCCATCATATTCAAATTAGCTTTCTATCTTCCCACACCATATGCACATGAATCCCACACAACTCACATAGTACCACACAATAATCTAGCAAGTCATCATTTTTCACAATTTCACACCTCATAAGGTTACACACAAAATTACTAAATCAAAGAGACACACCAAACTATCTCGCATAGTTACGATTAACACTACCCCACATTACTCAACTCACATCATAGCCTCATTTAATCAAACCACACAACTTCAAGTGGTTCTACATAATATTACAACACATATCACACCGCATGATCCCACACAGAACCATAAATCCATTACTCAAACCAATTACCTTACCTAGCGTAACACTACACAACTGGTAAATGATAATTACTGCTCAACTCGAAAGGCGTACCTCTTGGCTCACGGTTACTCGTGGTGGCATTCGTTCAGCCTTGTCCCATTTTCAGTTTCAGTTAAGGCATTTTATTTGTTTAAAAATATCAGTTTTCTCTTAAATCTCGGCTCTAATACCAACTTGTAAGGCCCCAAACCAGGCACCCTATCGTTGGATCTTATCACTCGGTAAACTCATTAAAAACACTTTAATTTTGATTTAAATAAACAGCGGAAGTCTTTCTCAAAATAATGTTATCTTTTAAACTCGTTGATTTTCACAACGTTACCTGACGAATGCATGCGCACCAAGCCAAGTAACCCCGCTCCCAAGCCAAGATACTCCATCTATAAGACCCACCTGCAAAACAATCTAACGTACATACAAAGTCAGCTACACTGAGTGAGTTCTAATAGTTTAAATTAGCAAATGTCAACTCGTCTCATTTATTATGCATCACCACTAAAGACCCTCTGGTCATTAGAAAATAGTTGTATAGATTTTCATCATTTAAATAACCCCCTTTATCTTATGATATCCCAAAAGGATTCAACACCCCAGACTCTACCCATTATTCAAGCTTGATAAGTCTCTCTAACATGGGTCGAGCTTACTACACTGCTAGCAAACAATTTACCATATACATATCAACCATACACTGGTTAACTCAACAAACCCATAGACATCGTCTTAGAAGTCCTAACCAGGACCCTCATAGCTCAACTGACTCATTAGTTGTACACACTGTCCTTATCCTGACACAACGGTCAATCTAACTCAACACACCACATTGATAACATCTATGCATCACGTCAATATCATCTCATACACAATATGTATTACTCGACACTTATATGTAATTTAACACATATATATGCACACAAAGACATACCTCATCACTGCACCCTCGTCAGGGTTACTGTCGTCAGGGCGTTCGACACACCCCGAGCTCATCATTAACCTGCTCAAAATTCTCCACCTTTGGTGACTCACGAAGGACTTAGTCCTCCATAATCTCGTTTGCCGTGTCATAAAGCCAATAATGCAAACACAATACCCATCGTGTCATAAGGACAACGACACAATACACATAACACGTATATGAACACATAACATCATACTCTATACACATAACTCCTTAACTATACAGGCACCTCACACATAGCACTAGGATAAGATATCCTATACATATTCATAAGCGTTTAGCTTATATCTCGACTCACCCTGATTATATCACTATACATCATACCACCATTAGTTCCATAACCAGACCACTCACTATAGCGCATGAGTTTAAAACTCAATACTTGTAATACGTTTAGTTTCACAAACATGTTTGCTTTCACACACTAAGGACCCCATGTAGACCCTTAGTTTAATTATTATATATTTAACCCACATACCAATTCTAGATTCTCACATGACTCGTGTCTGGTTTAGTTAATAACAAATAATGTATGAGTATGTACGATAGCCCCAAAACGATTAAAACATTTAAAAGAGGGGATTATAAATTCACTGGTTTTAAGATCTCTCACAAGCACAACAACGTCACCTCGTACGGGCTCAAACCTGCTAACATATGATCACATAGTTAGCGTACATCCTAATCATGTGTCATTTCGTAAAAACATAAAAGTTCCCGACACTCGTCTCATCAACACGCAAGAAATCTAATTCACGTACCCGTCCAACCCGGGTTACCCTGGACCCATCTGGAACCTGCATGCATGCACGTCCCCAACTCGCCATGCAAACCTTATACTCACGAAATCCTAATCCCTCGAGCATACGCATAAATGACCCAGTTTCCTTGCATACGTGTCATGCGAATGTAGGTCCTAACTCCGGAATGTCAAACTTAGCTCGTACGTACTCGAGTCATTCTCCTCCCGTGTACGAATGCATGCAAAACACGTTCATGCCAACCCTAACTCGCCATCGTTCCCGTCACCCGGGCTCACCACCATGCACCACCGGGCCACGTCACCGTCCGAGCTTACTCTCCACGCTGGATACGTTGCCATCAACCTTTTCCATGGGCCACCACGTCATGCCGCCCCTGCTGCCACCATGGCAGCTGTCACAGCCGTCCTAGCCGTTGTGACACCCAGCATTTCAGGTCAATATCCACATTTCATAAACGCACGTTCGTAATTATTATTTCCTGATAATTATTTTGACTATGTAAAGTCAAGAAGTCTAGCAAAGGAGTTTATTCCAAGTCTAGTAAACCGTAAAGAGTTACTAGAAAAAGTAAGCAGGATAACCCGACTTAATACGAACGTAAATGGTTAAATAAAATAACCAGAAAAAATATATATATACATATATATGTTACACAAAATTTACGTTGAACCATAATTTATGGTTAAGACTAAATCATATATTATACGAAAAAGTAAAATAATGGATTTCTCGAAGACGTTACTATGTAGCGCCACTTTTAAGTACTTATAACTACAAATAATCACCTCAACGCATTATACAAATCAAGGTTTCAATATTTTCTTCAACGAGCCATAAACTGGTTAAAATCATAATACCGTGAAGAATCGAAACCGAATTAAATTACCCCTTTAAAAACTCTAATTGATACTAATACCATAATAAATTAATACTTAAAAATTTGTTATCATTAACCCCAAACTATTTCTTGACTTTCTTGGCCGAGAGTCAGGGAGCCATTCTCCCACTTGCCTATTTCACTCAAATTCAGAGGAAAACCATACCTCTTCAGTCGAAACCTCACCTTCCCTTCCAATCTTTCTCATTTCTCTTACGGAAATTTCACAATTCTCTTTCATCTCGAAGTCCAGTTTTAAAGTGAAAATCACCATAATTCGGTGTCATAAGGAGAATTTCAAGTGTTCTTGAAGAAAGCTTAACAAAAGAATTCAAGACTATCTTCTCTGTTTCTCTCAGAAACCATTCCCTGTTTGAGGTAAAAACTCACTATTATCGCTTTTATTTGCTCAAAAAACCGTAACTAAACATACAAATCGTTCAAACGCAAGTACGATAACAAGAAAAATGTGTCAAACTCAAGATTTGAACATAAAAATATACAGAGTGAATTCTGTAAATCAAAGTGCAGGTATCGAAACTATAGTTTCGATACCTGTTGGTCAATCGAAACTAGAAGTTTCGATACCTATTGATCGAAACTAGGAGTTTCGATACCAGTTATTCAATCGAAACTAGAAGTTTCGATACCGGTTATTCAATCGAAACTAGAAGTTTCGATACCGGTTGTTCTATCGAAACTAGGAATTTCGATATCTGTTTGTTCAATCGAAACTAGGTAGTTTCGATACATATTACTTAATCGAAACTAGGTAGTTTCGATGCCTATTACATAATCGAAACTAGGAGTTTCGATACCTGTTTTGCCCTGTCGAAACTAGGAAGTTTCGACATCTGTTCTGTTCAATCGAAACTAAGAAAGTTTCGATACCTGTTCATCAGCCCCATTAGGCAGTAACTCAGAACTATTTTCATAACGAACCCAGTGTTGGGGAAAACTAAAAAGATAATTAAAACAAAAGCAATCAGAACTGCTAAGTCGGGTGAACAAATTGCGTTTAAGACGGGTAGTCTTAACGTGTATGTTATCCTTGTGTAAATAGGATACGGATAGACGAATCTGCCGTCATTCAAATATTTGCTAGCATTCATATTGTCGAGGTGAGTTTCACTAATCCCCCTTTTTCTAAAGTTTTGAAATGATTTGGGGTGGAAACATACTTGTAAAAGACTTTTGTGTATAAATGAATGGAACTAATGATCTGACCGTATGTATGTATTGAGGGAAAAGTAAAGCGCTTAAAGTCCTCGGAATAAATTAGTAACCATTAGCTATGGATTTAGCCCGGGATTATATGAATAGTACTATTGGGGGTGACGCCTCCGGTCATGGTTAGTCGCGCTAACCAGGGGTCAAAATGGCCGAATGACCGCATATTGTCTTACTCGCAGAAAGGCGAGGGGAGGCACAGAAAGTTGGGGTTTGGTTACGGTCTCGTACATTACATACTATTTTGTATTCCTTGCAAGCTTACAAATGGGGTCAATAGATCGGATTAGTAATCATATTCATTGGTAATACACATAAAAGAGTTCTGATCAGGCTAAAGTGATCAGGTTTTACACAAAAGAGTTCTGATCAGGTTAAAGTGATCAGGTTTTAAAGAAAAGAGTTCTGATCAGGTTTTAAAGAAAAGAGTTCTGATCAGGATAAAGTGATCAGGTTTTAAAGAAAAGAGTTCTGATCAGGTTAAAGTGATCAGGTTTTAAACCAAAGAGTTCTGATCAGGTTAAAATGATCAGGTTTAACAAAGAGTTTTGATCGGCAAATGATCAGGCTTAAACATTGGGTTTATGATAACTCTTTATAATAACTTGTGAACTCACCAACCTCGTGTTGACAATTTTAAGTATGTTTTCAGGAAATTGAACGAGGTCATCAGGTTAGCAATGTAGGATACATGCATGCACGTGGATACGGCTTTTGGGAGGATTTCTCTTATATAACTCATGGTCTTGAGTCATATTTGCGAAATCTTAACCTTTTGTAAACTCAAGTTGATATTTTGTAATGTAAATATTTTAAATTCGATTATGTATCCAATTACATGTATGTGTTTGCGGTAATCATATGCTTTGGAAACCAGTGAACGTCGCGCCTCGCGTTTCCGCCCTGGCGGGGTGTGACAAAACTTGGTATCAGAGACATTGATTATAGCGAACTAGGTGTCTAAAATGGAACCTAGTCTATAACTAGAATGACTCACTAAAATGTTTTCATTGCATAAGTATTGCATAACCAGTCATCATGTCATGTGGATATTGTAGTCACAAGTATGTCGTCACATTCACACTCTGACCCGGTCTCTGACTCTGAATCTAACGAGGAACTTCCCGCCACACGCCCCAAAAATCGAGTACAAGTTCGTAGCTCGACACCACCTAATGTCGCCCTGGGAGAACCGCCTATAATCTACCGAAAGAAAAGCGGAGGACCGATTAAAGTACAAAGTGCTAGGAAGAAGGTTCGACTTCCGCGCAAGAGAAACCTGGCAGCCCGTGACCCGAAAGACTTGGAGACCGATGAGGAACCACCGAGGCAACGACCCTGTTACCACCCTACAGTGGGGACTATCCGTTGGATGCCCAGTACCTTGGCAATATGGAGGGAGATGGAGAGCATCCCATCTACCTTTGAGCTCGAAGAGTCCTCCAACTCTCCAACACCCCTACCCCACACTAGGGAAGCCATGGAGCTCACCGTGCCTACCTTGGTAGCTCGCGTCCGTACGCACGAAGAGCGTCTTGATGATCTCCTAGATGATATTCGGGCACATGGGGATGCAGCCATGCGCTTACGTCAAAGGCTCGGATCTCGAGTACAGACTCTGGAGGATAGCACTCGAGACATACAGAGTGCCACTGACTACCTCGAGTTGAGAGCTGATATGCAGGGGGTAGCGGTACAGCAGGAGGTTCCGGAGGTAATAAAAATAAATAAGCCATAACACATAGTCATGATCCGAATTAATAACGTTATGACTTGTGATCCTGCAGATGCTCCAAATAGGAAGTGTACCTACAAGGCCTTCCTATCCTGCAAACCCAGCAGTTTTAATGGCACCGAGGGTGCATGTCACACCCCCATATTTTATTTACTTATTAAATAAATACAGGTTGTAACGATTGGTTCATTACACGATAGCGGAAGCTGTAATAATGATTTCTAAGACTTGATTACATATACAATTACTAAAACTAAGAAATACTATGATCTAAGTTCTTCTAGATCAACGACAGACTTGAGACTTGATATTCTACGTCCTTCCAGCTACTAGGAATTGATCCAACATAGCTAGCCTATTCCAACCGCGCCATGGCTAGAGGTCACCTGAGAAACATACTTGAAAGTGTCAACACAAAGGTTGGTGAGTTCATAGAGTTAGTTATATCCGTGCTTATAGTTTTTCCCGAAAACATGTACATGACTTTACTGTCATAAAACTAAGTAGTTTTTCTTTGAAAACATTATCATGACTTAACCGTCATAAATCCAATGTTTAAACATGATCATTTTAACCTGATCAAAACCCTTTGTTTAAACCTGATCACTTTAACCTGATCAGAACCCTTTGTTTAAACCTGATCACTTTAACCTGATCAGAATCCTTCGTATAAACCTGATCACTTTAACCTGATCAGAACTCTTTCGTTTAAACCTGATCGCTTTAACCTGATCAGAACTCTTTTGTGTAAAACCTGATCACTTTACCTTGATCAGAACTCTTTTGTGTAAAACCTGATCATTTTAACCTGATCAGAACCCTTTTGTGTAAAACCTGATCATTTTAACCTGATCAGAACTCTTTTGTGTAAAACCTGATCATTTTAACCTGATCAGAACCCTTTTGTGTAAAACCTGATCATTTTAACCTGATCAGAACTCTTTTGATAAACCTGATCACTTTACCTTGATCAGAACTCTTTTGTATGTATTACCAATGAATATGATTACTAATCCGATCTATTGACCCCATTTGTAAGCTTGCAAGGAATACAAAATAGTATGTAATGTACGAGACCGTAACCAAACCCCAACTTTCTGTGCCTCCCCTCGCCTTTCTGCGAGTAAGACAATATGCGGTCATTCGGCCATTTTGACCCCTGGTTAGCGCGACTAACCATGACCGGAGGCGTCACCCCCAATAGTACTATTCATATAATCCCGGGCTAAATCCATAGCTAATGGTTACTAATTTATTACGAGGACTTTAAGCGCTTTATTGTTCCCTCAATACATACATACGGTCAGATCATTAGTTCCATTCATTTATACACAAAAGTCTTTTACAAGTATGTTTCCACCCCAAATCATTTCAAAAACTTAGAAAAAGGGGATTAGTGAAACTCACAAAGAGTTAAACCAGAGTGTTCATATTGTCAAACGTGTAGGCAATTGTATTTCATGTTTTCAAAACATAACAAGTAAGTATGTTTCTCCCCCGATGTTTACAAAACAGTAAAGAGTTAAAAGGGGGCCATGAACTCACCTTGAGTTTGTGTATGCTTGCAATGATAATTGTTCTAGCCGAACTTGACTATTCGTACCCTAGATACCAAAGGGTAAATTGTGTTAAGACCGAACGTCTCATATTGCAAATTGTTCATCGACCTAGTAAATCTAGTTGATTTTGTTTAAATATCTTCTTAGATTTTCAACACTTGTTTTGCTATAAAAACAGTTCTAAGTTACTGCCCAATGTGACTGATGAACAGATGTCGAAACTTCCTAGTTTCGATTGGGCAATTGAGTATCGAAACTTCATAGTTTCGATTGAGTAGTTAGGTATCGAAACTATCTAGTTTCGATTGGCAAGAAGGGTATCGAAACTATCTAGTTTCGATTGAGCAATATGTATCGAAACTACCTAGTTTCGATTGAATAACTAGTATCGAAACTCCCAGTTTCGATTGAGTAAACTGGTATCGAAACTCCTAGTTTCGATTGAATAAGTATCGAAACTCCTAGTTTCGATTGAATAACAGGTATCGAAACTCCTAGTTTCGATTGAACAGGTATCGAAACTCCTAGTTTCGATTACTGCACTTTGATTGACAGAATTCGTCCTGTATATTTTTATGTTCAAATCTTGAATTTGACACACTTTTCTTGTTATCTTACTTGCGATTGAACCTTTTGTATGCTTAGATACGGTTTTAAAGAAAATAAAGTGGATCATATCGAGTTTTTACCTTAAAACCGAGATGAAGATGATGAAAGAAAACAGAGAAGAGTCTTGAATCTTCTGTTAAACTTTCTTTAGAACACTTGAAATCTTCTTAAAATACCGAATTGTGGTGGATTTCTGCCTTAAACTGGACTTCGACTAGAAGGAGAATTGGGAAATTGCCGTATGAAAATGAGAAGTATGGAAGGGATTGTGGGATTTCGACTGAGGAGGTATGGTTTTTATCTGAATTTGAGTGTATTAGCAAGTGGGAGAATGGCTCCCCTGACTTTCGCCCGAGAAAGTCAAGCAAGTGGGTTGGATTGTTTGATTTATCAAACAATTAGTTTTAGGTATATATTATTTAGAGTTTCAAATGGTAATTAAATTCGGTTTATACTGGTATGTGAACCGGTAACTCCCAGAATTACCAAAGATTTAAAATGAGACCCTGTACGGTTTTTGTTAGACCTTAATGTCCTTGTTTGTGAAATTTAGTAAATCACAAAACAATTATAATGTAAACTTGTTTATAACATGTACGGGTATTGACCTGAATTGTCGGGTGTCACATTCTCCCCATGTTAAAAGAATTTCGTCCCGAAATTCAATTTGTGTCCTCTTGAACTGTTGTATCCTTAAACAAGGATGGGTATTTTTGTTTTCATTTGATCCTCTCGTTCAAATGGTTCAATGCACTTACGGTTAAGCTTGCCACGGTTGCCAAATCTTGCAACTACTTTCCAAGGTGAGACCTTCAATGTGACTTTATCTCCCACTTGGAATTCTAATGGTTTTCGTCTGTTGCTATCTCAACTCTCTTTCGTCTGTCTTGAGTGACTTTCAGACGATCTTTTATTTCGACGATTTTGTCAATGGTTCCCTAGTCAATATCAGGGCCAGTCAAAAGCTTTTCGCCAATCACCGCCCAACATAGCGATGAGTGACACTTACAACCATACCAAGCCTCAACGGAGCGGCTTTAATGCTGGTATGGTAGTTGGTATTATATGAAAACTCAGCCAACGGCGGTGAGTATCCCTATTTTTTTCTGAAATCGATTACACACACACGGAGCACACGTTTTAAAGTTTGAATGGTCCTTTTACTTTGACCGTTCATCTGGGGATGATATGCAGTGGTCATGTAAAGGCGTGTGCCCAAGGCTTATTGTACAGACTGCCAGGTTCTTGACATGAATCGACGGTCCCTTTTTGTGAAAATGGAAACTGGCATACCATGCCTAGCCTTAATTCCTTTAATATTTAGCCTTGTACGCTTCGTACTTTTATCTGTCTCCTTTATTGGTAGGGAATGCGCGGATTTCGACAAACGACTGACGATTATTATATAGTATCATAGTTGCTAGGTGTTCTGGGTAACTTTGTAACGAAATCCATTAAAATTTGTTCCCATTTCCATTGAGGTATCTCGGGTTGTTATAACAATCCCGACGGTTTCTGATGTTCTGCCTTTACCTTTGAACATGTCAGGCATTTACCGACGTAAATAGCAATTTCTCTTTTCATGTTCGGCCACCAGTAGAGTTCTTTCAAATCCTTATACATTTTATCCGAACCTGGGTGAATGGGGTACCTAGACTTGTGGGCTTCGTCCATAACTAACTCCCGTAAGTCACCAAGACGTGTCACCCAAATTCTATTCATGAAGTATAAAGTGTCATCTGACTTAGACTCCAATTGTTTGATCATTCCACGTAGTGCTTCATTTTGGATGTTCTTTTCTTTAAGTGCTTCTTGTTGTGCCATCCGGATTTGAGTAGTAAGATTCGTATGAATTTTCAATCCTAAGGTACGAACACGAAGAGTTTTAACTCGTTCTTTGCGACTTAAAGCGTCCGCTACAACATTGGCTTTCCCGGGATGGTACTTGATATCACAATCATAATCGTTTAGTAGTTCTACCCAACGACGTTGTCTCATGTTAAGTTCCTTTTGATCAAAGATATGTTGGAGACTCTTGTGATCAGTAAAGATAGTACATCTTGTACCGTAAAGGTAATGTCTCCAAATTTTGAGTGCAAATACAACTGCACCCAATTCCAAGTCATGGGTCGTATAATTCTTTTCGTGCACTTTTAGTTGTCGTGAGGCATATGCGATGACTTTGTCTTTTTGCATTAACACACAACCAAGTCCTTGGTGTGATGCATCGCAGTACACAACAAAATTGTCGATTCCCTCCGGAAGGGATAAGATCGGTGCACTACACAGCTTCTGCTTCAGTAATTGGAAAGCTGACTCCTGCTTGTCACTCCAATCATACTTCTTTTCTTTCTGGGTTAATGTGGTTAAAGGCAAGGCTATTTTCGAAAAATTCTCGATGAATCGTTTGTAATAGCCGGCCAAACCCAAAAATTGACGCACCTCAGTCGGAGTTCTTGGTGCTTCCCAGTTTTTTTTTTTTTGATAGCTTCAATCTTGGTTGGGATTACGTGAATACCCTTCTTATTGATGACGTGTCCGAGAAAGTGAACCTCTCGAATCCGAAACTCACACTTAGAGAATTTGGCATAACGCTTCTCATTCCGGAGTAGTTCCAAGATTGATTTCAAATGATGTTCATGTTCCTCATTGGTTTGTGAATATATTGATATGTCATCGATAAATACAATCACGAATTTATTCAAGTATGGCTTGCACACGCGGTTCATTAGGTCCATGAAAACGGCCGGTGCATTAGTCAAGCCAAATGGCATAACTAGGAACTCGTAGCGACCGTAACGAGTCTTAAAAGTCGTTTTTGGTATATCTTCTTCCTGAATTTTCAGTTGAGGATATCCTGATTGTAGATCAATTTTAGAATAGAAACTGGACCCTTGAAGTTGATCAAACAAATCGTCTACTCTAGGAAGAGGATACCGGTTTTTGATTGTCAGCTTGTTCAACTCCCGATAATTGATGCACCTTCTAAAGGTTCCATCCTTTTTCTTTACAAACAGGACCGGAACTCCCCATGGTGAGAAACTCTGTCTTATGAAAGAATTACTCGGCGAGGTGTCTAAGTTTTTGTTGTATATTGGGTAGAAATGAAAAAGTATGAAAATGAAACTTTATGTTTGTCCCTCTTATGCTTTTTGAAAGCATTTTCC
This sequence comes from Smallanthus sonchifolius, assembly GCA_023525975.1. Classification (NCBI taxonomy): domain Eukaryota; kingdom Viridiplantae; phylum Streptophyta; class Magnoliopsida; order Asterales; family Asteraceae; genus Smallanthus; species Smallanthus sonchifolius. The sequence goes on along the minus strand of CM042033.1, from coordinate 50,896,683 downwards.
CGGACTAAGACTTTTCTCTTATTTCAGGTTTCATCTTTTCTATGATTTTCCTCTCCATGTGCCTTCATGGAGCTAGGAATTGATGTTCCTTGGGAGCTCTTATTTGCGAACTTCGAGTCTAATCACCACTTTACACCTTTGCTCGCCCTACCTTTCGAGGCAGACTAGCCTTTGGGTTGTAGCGTCCTGATATGTAAACTCATGTCTCGACTACCATACCTTCAAAGTATGTAAGCCATACGAAGTTTGATGTTTGTTTGGGATATTCATATTCCGTCTAGCTGAGGGAATGAATAATAATACTGTAAGAATGGTCTCATCGAATTAGTGTTTTCCCCAAAATGGGTTTTGGGCTTGTCCACCCATTGAGTTGGCTGAGATGTTTTAGGAGTTTCACAATTTCCATTTTGTAGTCATTCAGTGTATCTGCACTTCCTTAGGGTTTGAATGGTACTTTGGTGACATACCATTACGTATTCCACTCATTCAGGTTATAGCCTCAAAATCCTTAGCACAAGGATAAACTTGAGGTAATGAGTGTTGAACGTCGAGACTTTTATATTCTAACTGAGTCTACTCCAAGAGATCATTTCTTAACAATAGATGCTCTAGAGCTTCCCAATTATAGAAAACTAGGAGTGAAAGATGCAATCACACATCTTTTCTAGGCTAAATCTGGGATCCATCCAACAAGATGAACTTTGAGGAAGTGCGAGTACAAAAGAGTAATAGATTATTCTTCTCAACTCTTTGTGGACAGTGGCCTGTTGTGAATAGCTCGAGCTTACATCCCTTACGCATAACATGAACTAAGGAGATTAGCATGAAATTCTGCATTTGGGACTCCTTTAAGAGTTTTGCATGTCGTTTTGGTTAGTGCGACAATAGTCGTTAGTCCACACTTAGGTTTCTTTGGCATTCGCTCGAGCATCAAACCCGGCTTATCCATTACCGAGAGAATACTTAGACTTAAAGGTATATTGAATGTCAATGGCTGCGAGAGCAATCCTGTTTGACCGACATTCTGAAATGTCCAATTTCCTACTTGTCTCATGTCGAGCTTCCACAATATCCGTAGGTGCCATGTGTATGCGGGTCGGAATAATATCCTTCCCTATTACTGAAGTTAGTGCATAACACTCTTGGCGTAACTTTCAATCAATTGTGAGATTGAACTGTGTGATGGATCCTGAGATTATGCTATAATCTCCCACAATAGTTGTGCAATTACTGTAAGTGTTAGTTGTGGTAACGCTCAATTTGAAGCATTCCTGACAAGTAGAATCTCAAAGAGATGTGCGAATTTCTTCGTCGTTCAGGATTTACTAAGGATTGGTTGAATTCAATTTGAATTTCTCTCGTTCCTCCAAAACTAGGAGACTGTTTTGTGAGCACCTTATTGAGAAGTTTGATTTGTTAAGATCTAATCCTTAATCAAGTGATTGAGAACATGAGTTGATCATCAGCTTAGACAGCAAGACTCACTAAAGTTCCCATGCACTGCAAATTATGATTACGTGTGCACCCAAAATGATGATTTGCCTTGCCTGGTCCCTATAGTGTTTCTTCTATCCCTAGCTTTTAATCAAAAGTGATTTGAAACGATCATTAGATTGCGTTTGCTCATTTGTACAAGAGTGTGTATTGTTTTATCGGATTACTGTTAATTACGTGTACCAATACTCATGAATCTGTCGAATATGGCAGTTGTCGGATGAGGCTAAGGGTAGAGAGGCACCACCAGTGTCTCTAAAAAAAAATGTGCATGGTGAAATTCAGGCACTATATGTTGGGCAGAGATCCTCAAACGAGTGTCGAGCAACTCATGCTCCAAGTCTGTATATATGCATGGATCCACATGATCCTGATGTATGTCCGGGTCTCCTGACCCTTGGAGTTCTCTCCCATTTAGTCCTGCTTACTCACCTTGAATTCCCTTTTGTCTGGGCAATCATGCCTGCCATATATCATGGCGAGAGTCTAGGCATCCGATCCGACAACTTATGAAGGAGAGTATTTATACCGCAAATACGTTAGAAGGATAGTTGCCTCCATGGCTGGAGTAGTTGTGGTGCAGGTATAGGTACAGATCCTGGTACGAGTTCAACCTGTTGTGATACCACGATCGGTAACTGACGATCGCCGCCGTCGTCGTTCAAGCTTAGCTCGTAACTCGATCTTCTATGGTTGCAGTATGATGAGTACCCGTTATTCTTGACTCGTAATCCGAATAGTAACATGTTATAAGTGTTTATTATTTCCACATTATTGTATGTGTTTAAGTGTTCATTACATGTGCCATGTAATTGTATTAGTGTAGCTAACGGTACCCTAGTGTAACTCCATACACTAATAGTCTACACAAATTGTTCGGCAATGGTTGGAATTCCTATGCTCAAGTCTTGGGTGTTTTTAGTGTGATGCAAGTCTTAGAAATCTTGGTCCCTAAATGAGTCCGGTTAGAGCCTAGGTATCACTAAGGACACCTAATTCGCTAAAACCATTGCTCTGAAACCAATCTGTCACACCCCCATATTTTATTTACTTATTAAATAAATACAGGTTGTAACGATTGGTTCATTACACGATAGCGGAAGCTGTAATAATGATTTCTAAGACTTGATTACATATACAATTACTAAAACTAAGAAATACTATGATCTAAGTTCTTCTAGATCAACGACAGACTTGAGACTTGATATTCTACGTCCTTCCAGCTACTAGGAATTGATCCAACATAGCTAGCCTATTCCAACCGCGCCATGGCTAGAGGTCACCTGAGAAACATACTTGAAAGTGTCAACACAAAGGTTGGTGAGTTCATAGAGTTAGTTATATCCGTGCTTATAGTTTTTCCCGAAAACATGTACATGACTTTACTGTCATAAAACTAAGTAGTTTTTCTTTGAAAACATTATCATGACTTAACCGTCATAAATCCAATGTTTAAACATGATCATTTTAACCTGATCAAAACCCTTTGTTTAAACCTGATCACTTTAACCTGATCAGAACCCTTTGTTTAAACCTGATCACTTTAACCTGATCAGAATCCTTCGTATAAACCTGATCACTTTAACCTGATCAGAACTCTTTCGTTTAAACCTGATCGCTTTAACCTGATCAGAACTCTTTTGTGTAAAACCTGATCACTTTACCTTGATCAGAACTCTTTTGTGTAAAACCTGATCATTTTAACCTGATCAGAACCCTTTTGTGTAAAACCTGATCATTTTAACCTGATCAGAACTCTTTTGTGTAAAACCTGATCATTTTAACCTGATCAGAACCCTTTTGTGTAAAACCTGATCATTTTAACCTGATCAGAACTCTTTTGATAAACCTGATCACTTTACCTTGATCAGAACTCTTTTGTATGTATTACCAATGAATATGATTACTAATCCGATCTATTGACCCCATTTGTAAGCTTGCAAGGAATACAAAATAGTATGTAATGTACGAGACCGTAACCAAACCCCAACTTTCTGTGCCTCCCCTCGCCTTTCTGCGAGTAAGACAATATGCGGTCATTCGGCCATTTTGACCCCTGGTTAGCGCGACTAACCATGACCGGAGGCGTCACCCCCAATAGTACTATTCATATAATCCCGGGCTAAATCCATAGCTAATGGTTACTAATTTATTACGAGGACTTTAAGCGCTTTATTGTTCCCTCAATACATACATACGGTCAGATCATTAGTTCCATTCATTTATACACAAAAGTCTTTTACAAGTATGTTTCCACCCCAAATCATTTCAAAAACTTAGAAAAAGGGGATTAGTGAAACTCACAAAGAGTTAAACCAGAGTGTTCATATTGTCAAACGTGTAGGCAATTGTATTTCATGTTTTCAAAACATAACAAGTAAGTATGTTTCTCCCCCGATGTTTACAAAACAGTAAAGAGTTAAAAGGGGGCCGTGAACTCACCTTGAGTTTGTGTATGCTTGCAATGATAATTGTTCTAGCCGAACTTGACTATTCGTACCCTAGATACCAAAGGGTAAATTGTGTTAAGACCGAACGTCTCATATTGCAAATTGTTCATCGACCTAGTAAATCTAGTTGATTTTGTTTAAATATCTTCTTAGATTTTCAACACTTGTTTTGCTATAAAAACAGTTCTAAGTTACTGCCCAATGTGACTGATGAACAGATGTCGAAACTTCCTAGTTTCGATTGGGCAATTGAGTATCGAAACTTCATAGTTTCGATTGAGTAGTTAGGTATCGAAACTATCTAGTTTCGATTGGCAAGAAGGGTATCGAAACTATCTAGTTTCGATTGAGCAATATGTATCGAAACTACCTAGTTTCGATTGAATAACTAGTATCGAAACTCCCAGTTTCGATTGAGTAAACTGGTATCGAAACTCCTAGTTTCGATTGAATAAGTATCGAAACTCCTAGTTTCGATTGAATAACAGGTATCGAAACTCCTAGTTTCGATTGAACAGGTATCGAAACTCCTAGTTTCGATTACTGCACTTTGATTGACAGAATTCGTCCTGTATATTTTTATGTTCAAATCTTGAATTTGACACACTTTTCTTGTTATCTTACTTGCGATTGAACCTTTTGTATGCTTAGATACGGTTTTAAAGAAAATAAAGTGGATCATATCGAGTTTTTACCTTAAAACCGAGATGAAGATGATGAAAGAAAACAGAGAAGAGTCTTGAATCTTCTGTTAAACTTTCTTTAGAACACTTGAAATCTTCTTAAAATACCGAATTGTGGTGGATTTCTGCCTTAAACTGGACTTCGACTAGAAGGAGAATTGGGAAATTGCCGTATGAAAATGAGAAGTATGGAAGGGATTGTGGGATTTCGACTGAGGAGGTATGGTTTTTATCTGAATTTGAGTGTATTAGCAAGTGGGAGAATGGCTCCCCTGACTTTCGGCCGAGAAAGTCAAGCAAGTGGGTTGGATTGTTTGATTTATCAAACAATTAGTTTTAGGTATATATTATTTAGAGTTTCAAATGGTAATTAAATTCGGTTTATACTGGTATGTGAACCGGTAACTCCCAGAATTACCAAAGATTTAAAATGAGACCCTGTACGGTTTTTGTTAGACCTTAATGTCCTTGTTTGTGAAATTTAGTAAATCACAAAACAATTATAATGTAAACTTGTTTATAACATGTACGGGTATTGACCTGAATTGTCGGGTGTCACAGTGCAGTAGGACTAATGAGATGGATAGAACATATGGAGTCGGTGATTGATATAAGTGAATGCACCGCTGATTGCATAGTGAAGTATTCTACATGCACGCTCACTGATAAAGCTTTAACTTGGTGGAATACTCAAATGAAGACCTTGGGGAGTGAGACAGCGTATCAATTGTCTTGGGAAGATTTGAAAAACATGATGATTGAGGAATACTGTCCTCGGAACGAATTGCAAAAGATTGAAACTGCGATGTGGAACCTACAGATGATAGGAGATGATGTAGCGGGATACACCGACCGTTTCAATGAATTGGCACTTCTGGTACCGCATATGGTCACACCAGAACATAAGCGTGTTGAAAGGTATCTGTGGGGCCTTGCGCCTCAAATTTGTAGCATGGTAACATCATCTAATCCAATAGATGCCAAGAGTGCTATAACTTTAGCATTCAAACTAAAGGATGATGCAGTACGTAATGAATTGTTTGTGAGGAAGGAGAATGAGGAAGGTAGATCTGGGGAGAAAAGGAAATGGATGGGAAATTCAAGTAACAAATCTGGAAAACAAGAGTTTAAGAAACAAGGAACTGTGAAGGCTTTTGCATCCAACACAGTGGAAAGAAAGGAGTATGATAGGGGCCTACCGAGATGTAAGAGGTGTGGAAATCATCATGCCGGTGTTTGCATCAAGTGTGGAAAATGCGACAAGTTTGGTCACACCACTCAAGCTTGTCGAACTAACAACCGAATGGGGAGAATCAAACCGGGATGTTTTGTATGTAGTGATCTAAAACACTTCAAGAAGGATTGTCCCGAGTGGAAGAATCAGAACAACGCTCAGGCACCAGGGAGGGCATTTATGATGGGTGCAAGGGTCGCACGCCAGGACCCAAACATCGTCACTGGTACGTTCCCGATAAATAATCACTATGCCTCTATACTTTTTGATTCGGGTGCGGATATGAGTTTTGTGTCGAATGATTTTAGATCCTTACTCGGTATTAAGGCCAGCAAACTAGATCAAAGTTATACAATTGAATTAGCAAATGGGAAATTAATAGAAACCGGAGAGGTCTTTAGGGGTTGTACCTTATGTTTAGAAAACCATACATTTAATATAGACCTTCTACCCGTCGAACTAGGGAGTTTTGATATTGTTATTGGCATGGATTGGTTAACCAAGAATCGTGCCGAGATAGTATGCTTCGAGAAGATTGTACGTATCCCACTACCAAGTGGAGAAATTTTGTCAATTCAAGGCGAAAAGTGTAGAACGATGTTAAAAATGATAAACTGCATGAAAGCTCATAAGTATCTACGCAAGGGTTATTGTGCATTCCTGGCTCACATCGTCGAGAAGAAACCCGAAGAACGTCGACTTGAAGACATACCAATCGTTAGAGATTACTCGGAGGTATTTCCCGAGGACTTACCAGGAATACCACCATCAAGACAAGTCGAGTTTCGGATCGACCTAGTACCAGGAGCCGCACCATTTGCACGATCACCGTATCGTCTAGCCCCTTCCGAGATGCAGGAACTGTCGAGCCAACTACAAGAGTTACTTGACAAAGGTTTCATAAGACCGAGTTTCTCACCATGGGGAGCTCCGGTCCTATTTGTAAAGAAAAAGGATGGAACCTTTAGAATGTGCATTGATTATCGAGAGTTGAACAAACTGACAATCAAAAATCGGTATCCTCTTCCTCGAATAGACGATTTGTTTGATCAACTTCAAGGTTTCAGTTTCTATTCTAAAATTGATCTTAAATCAGGGTATCATCAACTGAAAATTCAGGAAGAAGATATACCAAAAACGGCTTTTAAGACTCGTTACGGTCACTACGAATTCCTAGTTATGCCATTTGGCTTGACTAATGCACCAGCTGTTTTCATGGATCTCATGAACCGCGTGTGCAAGCCGTACTTGGATAAATTCATGATTGTGTTTATCGATGACATCTTGATATATTCACGAACCAAGGAGGAACATGAACATCACTTGAAATTAATCTTGGAACTACTCAGGAATGAGAAGCTTTATGCCAAATTCTCTAAGTGTGAGTTTTGGATCTAAGAGGTTCATTTTCTCGGACATGTTATCAATAAGAATGGTATTCACGTAGACCCATCTAAGATTGAAGCTATCAAAAACTGGGAAGCACCAAGAACTCCGACGGAGGTGCGTCAATTTCTGGGTTTGGCAGGATATTACAGGCGATTTATCGAGAATTTTTCAAAGATAGCCTTGCCTTTGACCACATTAACTCAGAAGGACAAAAAGTTCGATTGGACGGATAAACAAGAATCAACTTTTCAATTGCTGAAGCAAAAACTTTGCAGTGCACCAATCCTATCCCTTCCCGAAGGAACTGACAATTTCATCGTGTACTGCGACGCATCACACCAAGGTTTGGGATGTGTATTGATGCAGAGAGAAAAAGTCATAGCGTATGCATCCAGACAGCTAAAAGTACATGAGAAAAATTATACGACTCACGATCTAGAACTGGGTGCTATCGTGTTTGCACTCAAGATTTGGAGACATTACTTATACGGTACAAAATGTACTATCTTTACAGACCACAAGAGTCTCCATCACATCTTTAATCAGAAAGAACTCAACATGAGGCAACGTCGTTGGGTAGAACTACTGAATGATTACGACTGTGATATCAAGTATCACCCTGGCAAAGCAAACGTCGTAGCAGATGCCTTGAGTCGTAAGGAACGAGTTAAAACACTCCGTGTTCGTGCCCTAGAATTGACAATTCATACGAGTCTCACGACTCAAATTCGGATGGCACAACAAGAGGCAATTAAAGAAGAAAACATTAAGAATGAAGCTTTACGAGGATTGATAAAACAGTTAGAGCCAAAATCAGATGACACTTTATACTTCATGAATAGAATTTGGGTGCCATGTTTTGGTAACTTACGGGAGTTGGTTATGGACGAAGCCCACAAGTCCAGGTACTCCATTCACCCAGGTTCGGATAAAATGTATAAGGATCTGAAAGAACTCTACTGGTGGCCGAACATGAAAGGAGAAATTGCAATTTATGTCAGTAAATGCTTGACATGTACAAAAGTAAAGGCAGAACATCAGAAACCATCGGGATTGTTACAACAACCCGAGATACCTCAATGGAAATGGGAACAGATTTCCATGGATTTCATTACAAAGTTACCCAAGACGTCGAGCGGGTATGACACTATATGGGTAATCGTCGATCGTCTGACGAAATCAGCTCATTTTCTACCCATCAAAGAGACGGATAAAACCGAGAAACTTGCAAGACTTTATATTAAGGAAATTGTGGCTAGGCATGGGGTACCAATTTCTATTATCTCTGATAGAGACAGCAGATTCGTGTCTAGAATCTGGAAATCATTACAAGAAGCCATGGGCACACGTCTTGACATGAGCACGGCATATCACCCACAAACAGATGGTCAAAGTGAAAGAACCATTCAAACTTTAGAGGATATGCTCCGTGCGTGTGTAATTGACTTCGGTGGAAATTGGGATACTCATTTGCCGCTAGCTGAGTTTTCGTACAATAACAGTTACCACACCAGCATCAAAGCCACTCCGTTTGAGGCTTTGTATGGTCGAAAATGTCGTTCACCGCTTTGTTGGGCAGAAGTTGGTGACAAGCATTTAACCGGTCCTGAAGTTATTCAAGAGACCACGGACAAGATTTTCAAAATAAAGGATCGTCTGAAAGCCGCCCGTGACAGACAAAAGAGTTACGCGGATAACAGACGAAGACCTTTAGAATTCCAAGTGGGAGACAAAGTAATGTTAAAGGTCTCACCTTGGAAAGGAGTTGCAAGATTTGGCAACCGTGGCAAGCTTAACCCTAGGTACGTTGGACCGTTTGAAATTTTGGCTAGGGTTGGCCCTGTAGCTTACAAGCTCAAGTTGCCACAAGAACTAAGCAATATACATGATACGTTTCATGTGTCAAATCTCAAGAAGTGCTTATCAGACGACACATTAATTATACCGCCTGATGAGATTCACATAGACGACAAGTTGCACTTCATTGAGGAACCTATGGAAGTCACAGATTGGAAAGTTCAGAGAACAAGGCGTAGCCGTGTTAAGCTGGTCAAGGTACGTTGGAATTCAAAGCGTGGCCCCGAGTATACGTGGGAGCGGGAAGATAAAATGAAATCCAAGTACCCGTCATTGTTTACAAACACTCCAAGTCAGAGTGACAAGAACTGAATTTCGGGACGAAATTCTCTGTAACATGTGGAGAATGTGACACCCAGCATTTCAGGTCAATATCCACATTTCATAAACGCACGTTCGTAATTATTATTTCCTGATAATTATTTTGACTAAGTAAAGTCAAGAAGTCTAGCAAAGGAGTTTATTCCAAGTCTAGTAAACCGTAAAGAGTTACTAGAAAAAGTAAGCAGGATAACCCGACTTAATACGAACGTAAATGGTTAAATAAAATAACTAGAAAAATATATATATACATATATATGTTACACAAAATTTACGTTGAACCATAATTTATGGTTAAGACTAAATCATATAATATACGAAAAAGTAAAATAATGGATTTCTCGAAGACGTTACTATGTAGCGCCACTTTTAAGTACTTATAACTACAAATAATCACCTCAACGAATTATACAAATCAAGGTTTCAATATTTTCTTCAACGAGCCATAAACTGGTTAAAATCATAATACCGTGAAGAATCGAAACCGAATTAAATTACCCCTTTAAAAACTCTAATTGATACTAATACCATAATAAATTAATACTTAAAAATTTGTTATCATTAACCCCAAACTATTTCTTGACTTTCTTGGCCGAGAGTCAGGGAGCCATTCTCCCACTTGCCTATTTCACTCAAATTCAGAGGAAAACCATACCTCTTCAGTCGAAACCTCACCTTCACTTCCAATCTTTCTCATTTCTCTTACGGAAATTTCACAATTCTCTTTCATCTCGAAGTCCAGTTTTAAAGTGAAAATCACCATAATTCGGTGTCATAAGGAGAATTTCAAGTGTTCTTGAAGAAAGCTTAACAAAAGAATTCAAGACTATCTTCTCTGTTTCTCTCAGAAACCATTCCCTGTTTGAGGTAAAAACTCACTATTATCGCTTTTATTTGCTCTAAAAACCGTAACTAAACATACAAATCGTTCAAACGCAAGTAAGATAACAAGAAAACTGTGTCAAACTCAAGATTTGAACATAAAAATATACAGAGTGAATTCTGTAAATCAAAGTGCAGGTATCGAAACTATAGTTTCGATACCTATTGATCGAAACTAGGAGTTTCGATACCAGTTATTCAATCGAAACTAGAAGTTTTGATACCGGTTATTCAATCGAAACTAGAAGTTTCGATACCGGTTGTTCTATCGAAACTAGGAATTTTGATATCTGTTTGTTCAATCGAAACTAGGTAGTTTCGATACATATTGCTTAATCGAAACTAGGTAGTTTCGATGCCTATTACATAATCGAAACTAGGACTTTCGATACCTGTTTTGCCCTGTCGAAACTAGGAAGTTTCGACATCTGTTCTGTTCAATCGAAACTAAGAAAGTTTCGATACCTGTTCATCAGCCCTATTAGGCAGTAACTCAGAACTATTTTCATAACGAACCCAGTGTTGGGGAAAACTAAAAAGATAATTAAAACAAAAGCAATCAGAACTGCTAAGTCGGGTGAACAAATTGCGTTTAAGACGGGTAGTCTTAACGTGTATGTTATCCTTGTGTAAATAGGATACGGATAGACGAATCTGCCGTCATTCAAATATTTGCTAGCATTCATATTGTCGAGGTGAGTTTCACTAATCCCCCTTTTTCTAAAGTTTTGAAATGATTTGGGGTGGAAACATACTTGTAAAAGACTTTTGTGTATAAATGAATGGAACTAATGATCTGACCGTATGTATGTATTGAGGGAAAAGTAAAGCGCTTAAAGTCCTCGGAATAAATTAGTAACCATTAGCTATGGATTTAGCCCGGGATTATATGAATAGTACTATTGGGGGTGACGCCTCCGGTCATGGTTAGTCGCGCTAACCAGGGGTCAAAATGGCCGAATGACCGCATATTGTCTTACTCGCAGAAAGGCGAGGGGAGGCACAGAAAGTTGGGGTTTGGTTACGGTCTCGTACATTACATACTATTTTGTATTCCTTGCAAGCTTACAAATGGGGTCAATAGATCGGATTAGTAATCATATTCATTGGTAATACACATAAAAGAGTTCTGATCAGGCTAAAGTGATCAGGTTTTACACAAAAGAGTTCTGATCAGGTTAAAGTGATCAGGTTTTAAAGAAAAGAGTTCTGATCAGGTTAAAGTGATCAGGTTTTAAAGAAAAGAGTTCTGACCAGGATAAAGTGATCAGGTTTTAAAGAAAAGAGTTCTGATCAGGTTAAAGTGATCAGGTTTTAAACCAAAGAGTTCTAATCAGGTTAAAATGATCAGGTTTAACAAAGAGTTTTGATCGGCAAATGATCAGGCTTAAACATTGGGTTTATGATAACTCTTTATAATAACTTGTGAACTCACCAACCTCGTGTTGACAATTTTAAGTATGTTTTCAGGAAATTGAACGAGGTCATCAGGTTAGCAATGTAGGATACATGCATGCACGTGGATACGGCTTTTGGGAGGATTTCTCTTATATAACTCATGGTCTTGAGTCATATTTGCGAAATCTTAACCTTTTGTAAACTCAAGTTGATATTTTGTAATGTAAATATTTTAAATTCGATTATGTATCCAATTACATGTATGTGTTTGCGGTAATCATATGCTTTGGAAACCAATGAACGTCGCGCCTCGCGTTTCCGCCCTGGCGGGGTGTGACAGAACTTGGTATCAGAGCCATTGATTATAGCGAACTAGGTGTCTAAAATGGAACCTAGTCTATAACTAGAATGACTCACTAAAATGTTTTCATTGCATAACCAGTCATCATGTCATGTGGATATTGTAGTCACAAGTATGTCGTCACATTCACACTCTGACCCCGTCTCTGACTCTGAATCCAACGAGGAACTTCCCGCCACACGCCCCAAAAATCGAGTACAAGTTCGTAGCTCGACACCACCTAATGTCGCCCTGGGAGAACCGCCTATAATCTACCGAAAGAAAAGCGGAGGACCGATTAAAGTACAAAGTGCTAGGAAGAAGGTTCGACTTCCACGCAAGAGAAACCTGGCAGCCCGTGACCCGAAAGACTTGGAGACCGATGAGGAACCACCGAGGCAACGACCCTGTTACCACCCTATGGTGGGGACTATCCGTTGGATGCCCAGTACCTTGGCAATATGGAGGGAGATGGAGAGCATCCCATCTACCTTTGAGCTCGGAGAGTCCTCCAACTCTCCAACACCCCTACCCCACACTGGGGAAGCCATGGAGCTCACCGTGCCTACCTTGGTAGCTCGCGTCCGTACGCACGAAGAGCGTCTTGATGATCTCCTAGATGATATTCGGGCACATGGGGATGCAGCCATGCGCTTACGTCAAAGGCTCGGATCTCGAGTACAGACTCTGGAGGATAGCACTCGAGACATACAGAGTGCCACTGACTACCTCGAGTTGAGAGCTGATATGGACTGGCAGTTCACTCTCACGGTCCGAGACATGGTGGAGGCGCTGGAAGAAAGGACTTTAGCTGCAGAGTTTGTGGCTAGGGCTAGCTTTGTCATGGCAGGACTTGCCATGATGATTGGGTTGTACTCTCACTTCTTCTTTTAAACCTATCATGGGCGGGTTGTGCCCATAGCACATTATGTAGTTTAAAACGTTAGTACTGATGAGGTCATGTGAACCCATCCTTTTTGTATCCTTATCTTTTGGAACAATGTACTATGTATGTTTTGACTATGTATGTAATGGTTTATGTTGTAATGATAGTTGTTCATGTTTGATGTTGTGGTATCCTTATGTTATGATCTATCATTATTGATATATGATGTTGTTTCTTTTTAATTGATATATTAGAAAGAACGTCATGGCACCTAAGCGTGGGACACCCCGTAACACTACTGGTGACAACAACGAGACAATTTCCCCAAACATGGAACAACTAATAGCACAACGAGTAGCTGCCGCCATAGAGCAGTATGAAGCAAACCGAAATAGCGGAGGAGGTGGAGGAGGTAGCGGTACAGCAGGAGGTTCCGAAGGTAATAAAAATAAATAAGCCATAACACATAGTCATGATCCGAATTAATAACGTTATGACTTGTGATCCTGCAGATGCTCCAAATAGGAAGTGTACCTACAAGGCCTTCCTATCCTGCAAACCCCGCAGTTTTAATGGCACCGAGGGTACAGTAGGACTAATGAGATGGATAGAACATATGGAGTCGGTGATTGATATAAGTGAATGCACCGCTGATTGCATAGTGAAGTATTCTACATGCACGCTCACTGATAAAGCTTTAACTTGGTGGAATACTCAAATGAAGACCTTGGGGAGTGAGACAGCGTATCAATTGTCTTGGGAAGATTTGAAAAACATGATGATTGAGGAATACTGTCCTCGGAACGAATTGCAAAAGATTGAAACTGAGATGTGGAACCTACAGATGATAGGAGATGATGTAGCGGGATACACCGACCGTTTCAATGAATTGGCACTTCTTGTACCGCATATGGTCACACCAGAACATAAGCGTGTTGAAAGGTATCTGTGGGGCCTTGCGCCTCAAATTCGTAGCATGGTAACATCATCTAATCCAATAGATGCCAAGAGTGCTATAACTTTAGCATTCAAACTAAAGGATGATGCAGTACGTAATGAATTGTTTGTGAGGAAGGAGAATGAGGAAGGTAGATCTGGGGAGAAAAGGAAATGGATGGGAAATTCAAGTAACAAATCTGGAAAACAAGAGTTTAAGAAACAAGGAACTGTGAAGGCTTTTGCATCCAACACAGTGGAAAGAAAGGAGTATGATAGGGGCCTACCGAGATGTAAGAGGTGTGGAAATCATCATGCCGGTGTTTGCATCAAGTGTGGAAAATGCGACAAGTTTGGTCACACCACTCAAGCTTGTCGAACTAACAACCGAATGGGGAGAATCAAACCGGGATGTTTTGTATGTGGTGATCTAAAACACTTCAAGAAGGATTGTCCCAAGTGGAAGAATCAGAACAACGCTCAGGCACCAGGGAGGGCATTTGTGATGGGTGCAAGGGACGCACGCCAGGACCCAAACATCGTCACTGGTACGTTCCCGATAAATAATCACTATGCCTCTATACTTTTTGATTCGGGTGTGGATATGAGTTTTGTGTCGAATGATTTTAGATCCTTACTCGGTATTAAGGCCAGCAAACTAGATCAAAGTTATACAATTGAATTAGCAAATGGGAAATTAATAGAAACCGGAGAGGTCTTTAGGGGTTGTACCTTATGTTTAGAAAACCATACATTTAATATAGACCTTCTACCCGTCGAACTAGGGAGTTTTGATATTGTTATTGGCATGGATTGGTTAACCAAGAATCGTGCCGAGATAGTATGCTTCGAGAAGATTGTACGTATCCCACTACCAAGTGGAGAAATTTTGTCAATTCAAGGCGAAAAGTGTAGAACGATGTTAAAAATGATAAACTGCATGAAAGCTCATAAGTATCTACGCAAGGGTTATTGTGCATTCCTGGCTCACATCGTCGAGAACAAACCCGAAGAACGTCGACTTGAAGACATACCAATCGTTAGAGATTACTCGGAGGTATTTCCCGAGGACTTACCAGGAATACCACCATCAAGACAAGTCGAGTTTCGGAACGACCTAGTACCAGGAGCCGCACCAGTTGCACGATCACCGTATCGTCTAGCCCCTTCCGAGATGCAGGAACTGTCGAGCCAACTACAAGAGTTACTTGACAAAGGTTTCATAAGACCGAGTTTCTCACCATGGGGAGCTCCGGTCCTATTTGTAAAGAAAAAGGATGGAACCTTTAGAATGTGCATTGATTATCGAGAGTTGAACAAACTGACAATCAAAAATCGGTATCCTCTTCCTCGAATAGACGATTTGTTTGATCAACTTCAAGGTTCCAGTTTCTATTCTAAAATTGATCTACGATCAGGGTATCATCAACTGAAAATTCAGGAAGAAGATATACCAAAAACGGATTTTAGGACTCGTTACGGTCACTACGAATTCCTAGTTATGCCATTTGGCTTGACTAATGCACCAGCTGTTTTCATGTATCTCATGAACCGCGTGTGCAAGCCGTACTTGGATAAATTTGTGATTGTGTTTATCGATGACATCTTGATATATTCACGAACCAAGGAGGAACATGAACATCACTTGAAATTAATCTTGGAACTACTCAGGAATGAGAAGCTTTATGCCAAATGCTCTAAGTGTGAGTTTTGGATCCAAGAGGTTCATTTTCTCGGACATGTTATCAATAAGAATGGTATTCACGTAGACCCATCTAAGATTGAAGCTATCAAAAACTGGGAAGCACCAAGAACTCCGACGGAGGTGCGTCAATTTCTGGGTTTGGCAGGATATTACAGGCGATTTATCGAGAATTTTTCAAAGATAGCCTTGCCTTTGACCACATTAACTCAGAAGGACAAAAAGTTCGATTGGACGGATAAACAAGAATCAACTTTTCAATTGCTGAAGCAAAAACTTTGCAGTGCACCAATCCTATCCCTTCCCGAAGGAACTGACAATTTCATCGTGTACTGCGACGCATCACACCAAGGTTTGGGATGTGTATTGATGCAGAGAGAAAAAGTCATAGCGTATGCATCCAGACAGCTAAAAGTACATGAGAAAAATTATACGACTCACGATCTAGAACTGGGTGCTATCGTGTTTGCACTCAAGATTTGGAGACATTACTTATACGGTACAAAATGTACTATCTTTACAGACCACAAGAGTCTCCAGCACATCTTTAATCAGAAAGAACTCAACATGAGGCAACGTCGTTGGGTAGAACTATTGAATGATTACGACTGTGATATCAAGTATCACCCTGGCAAAGCAAACGTCGTAGCAGATGCCTTGAGTCGTAAGGAACGAGTTAAAACACTCCGTGTTCGTGCCCTAGAATTGACAATTCATACGAGTCTCACGACTCAAATTCGGATGGCACAACAAGAGGCAATTAAAGAAGAAAACATTTAGAATGAAGCTTTACGAGGATTGATAAAACAGTTAGAGCCAAAATCAGATGACACTTTATACTTCATGAATAGAATTTGGGTGCCATGTTTTGGTAACTTAAGGGAGTTGGTTATGGACGAAGCCCACAAGTCCAGGTACTCCATTCACCCAGGTTCGGATAAAATGTATAAGGATCTAAAAGAACTCTACTGGTGGCCGAACATGAAAGAAGAAATTGCAATTTATGTCAGTAAATGCTTGACATGTACAAAAGTAAAGGCAGAACATCAGAAACCATCGGGATTGTTACAACAACCCGAGATACCTCAATGGAAATGGGAACAGATTTCCATGGATTTCATTACAAAGTTACCCAAGACGTCGAGCGGGTATGACACTATATGGGTAATCGTCGATCGTCTGACGAAATCAGCTCATTTTCTACCCATCAAAGAGACGGATAAAACCGAGAAACTTGCAAGACTTTATATTAAGGAAATTGTGGCTAGGCATGGGGTACCAATTTCTATTATCTCTGATAGAGACAGCAGATTCGTGTCTAGAATCTGGAAATCATTACAAGAAGCCATGGGCACACGTCTTGACATGAGCACGGCATATCACCCACAAACAGATGGTCAAAGTGAAAGAACCATTCAAACTTTAGAGGATATGCTCCGTGCGTGTGTAATTGACTTCGGTGGAAATTGGGATACTCATTTGCCGCTAGCTGAGTTTTCATACAATAACAGTTACCACACCAGCATCAAAGCCGCTCCGTTTGAGGCTTTGTATGGTCGAAAATGTCGTTCACCGCTTTGTTGGGCAGAAGTTGGTGACAAGCATTTAACCGGTCCGGAAGTTATTCAAGAGACCACGGACAAGATTTTCAAAATAAAGGATCGTCTGAAAGCCGCCCGTGACAGACAAAAGAGTTACGCGGATAACAGACGAAGACCTTTAGAATTCCAAGTGGGAGACAAAGTAATGTTAAAGGTCTCACCTTAGAAAGGAGTTGCAAGATTTGGCAACCGTGGCAAGCTTAACCCTAGGTACGTTGGACCGTTTGAAATTTTGGCTAGGGTTGGCCCTGTAGCTTACAAGCTCAAGTTGCCACAAGAACTAAGCAATATACATGATACGTTTCATGTGTCAAATCTCAAGAAGTGCTTATCAGACGACACATTAATTATACCGCCTGATGAGATTCACATAGACGACAAGTTGCACTTCATTGAGGAACCTATGGAAGTCACAGATTGGAAAGTTCAGAGAACAAGGCGCAGCCGTGTTAAGCTGGTCAAGGTACGTTGGAATTCAAAGCGTGGCCCCGAGTATACGTGGGAGCGGGAAGATAAAATGAAATCCAAGTACCCGTCATTGTTTACAAACACTCCAAGTCAGAGTGACAAGAACTGAATTTCGGGACGAAATTCTCTGTAACATGGGGAGAATGTGACACCCAGCATTTCAGGTCAATATCCACATTTCATAAACGCACGTTCGTAATTATTATTTCCTGATAATTATTTTGACTAAGTAAAGTCAAGAAGTCTAGCAAAGGAGTTTATTCCAAGTCTAGTAAACCGTAAAGAGTTACTAGAAAAAGTAAGCAGGATAACCCGACTTAATACGAACGTAAATGGTTAAATAAAATAACCAGAAAAATATATATATACATATATATGTTACACAAAATTTACGTTGAACCATAATTTATGGTTAAGACTAAATCATATATTATACGAAAAAGTAAAATAATGGATTTCTCGAAGACGTTACTATGTAGCGCCACTTTTAAGTACTTATAACTACAAATAATCACCTCAACGAATTATACAAATCAAGGTTTCAATATTTTCTTCAACGAGCCATAAACTGGTTAAAATCATAATACCGTGAAGAATCGAAACCGAATTAAATTACCCCTTTAAAAACTCTAATTGATACTAATACCATAATAAATTAATACTTAAAAATTTGTTATCATTAACCCCAAACTATTTCTTGACTTTCTTGGCCGAGAGTCAGGGAGCCATTCTCCCACTTGCCTATTTCACTCAAATTCAGAGGAAAACCATACCTCTTCAGTCGAAACCTCACCTTCACTTCCAATCTTTCTCATTTCTCTTACGGAAATTTCACAATTCTCTTTCATCTCGAAGTCCAGTTTTAAAGTGAAAATCACCATAATTCGGTGTCATAAGGAGAATTTCAAGTGTTTTTGAAGAAAGCTTAACAAAAGAATTCAAGACTATCTTCTCTGTTTCTCTTAGAAACCATTCCCTGTTTGAGGTAAAAACTCACTGTTATCGCTTTTATTTGCTCTAAAAACCGTAACTAAACATACAAATCGTTCCAACGCAAGTAAGATAACAAGAAAACTGTGTCAAAATCAAGATTTGAACATAAAAATATACAGAGTGAATTCTGTAAATCAAAGTGCAGGTATCGAAACTATAGTTTCGATACCTGTTGGTCAATCGAAACTAGAAGTTTCGATACCTATTGATCGAAACTAGGAGTTTCGATACCAGTTATTCAATCGAAACTAGAAGTTTCGATACCGGTTATTCAATCGAAACTAGAAGTTTCGATACCGGTTGTTCTATCGAAACTAGGAATTTCGATATCTGTTTGTTCAATCGAAACTAGGTAGTTTCGATACATATTGCTTAATCGAAACTAGGTAGTTTCGATGCCTATTACATAATCGAAACTAGGAGTTTCGATACCTGTTTTGCCCTGTCGAAACTAGGAAGTTTCGACATCTGTTCTGTTCAATCGAAACTAAGAAAGTTTCGATACGTGTTCATCAGCCCCATTAGGCAGTAACTCAGAACTATTTTCATAACGAACCCAGTGTTGGGGAAAACTAAAAAGATAATTAAAACAAAAGCAATCAGAACTGCTAAGTCGGGTGAACAAATTGCGTTTAAGACGGGTAGTCTTAACGTGTATGTTATCCTTGTGTAAATAGGATACGGATAGACGAATCTGCCGTCATTCAAATATTTGCTAGCATTCATATTGTCGAGGTGAGTTTCACTAATCCCCCTTTTTCTAAAGTTTTGAAATGATTTGGGGTGGAAACATACTTGTAAAAGACTTTGTGTATAAATGAATGGAACTAATGATCTGACCGTATGTATGTATTGAGGGAAAAGTAAAGCGCTTAAAGTCCTCGGAATAAATTAGTAACCATTAGCTATGGATTTAGCCCGGGATTATATGAATAGTACTATTGGGGGTGACGCCTCCGGTCATGGTTAGTCGCGCTAACCAGGGGTCAAAATGGCCGAATGACCGCATATTGTCTTACTCGCAGAAAGGCGAGGGGAGGCACAGAAAGTTGGGGTTTGGTTACGGTCTCGTACATTACATACTATTTTGTATTCCTTGCAAGCTTACAAATGGGGTCAATAGATCGGATTAGTAATCATATTCATTGGTAATACACATAAAAGAGTTCTGATCAGGCTAAAGTGATCAGGTTTTACACAAAAGAGTTCTGATCAGGTTAAAGTGATCAGGTTTTAAAGAAAAGAGTTCTGATCAGGTTTTAAAGAAAAGAGTTCTGATCAGGTTTTAAAGAAAAGAGTTCTGATCAGGATAAAGTGATCAGGTTTTAAAGAAAAGAGTTCTGATCAGGTTAAAGTGATCAAGTTTTAAACCAAAGAGTTATGATCAGGTTAAAATGATCAGGTTTAACAAAGAGTTTTGATCGGCAAATGATCAGGCTTAAACATTGGGTTTATGATAACTCTTTATAATAACTTGTGAACTCACCAACCTCGTGTTGACAATTTTAAGTATGTTTTCAGGAAATTGAACGAGGTCATCAGGTTAGCAATGTAGGATACATGCATGCACGTGGATACGGCTTTTGGGAGGATTTCTCTTATATAACTCATGGTCTTGAGTCATATTTGCGAAATCTTAACCTTTTGTAAACTCAAGTTGATATTTTGTAATGTAAATATTTTAAATTCGATTATGTATCCAATTACATGTATGTGTTTGCGGTAATCATATGCTTTGGAAACCAGTGAACGTCGCGCCTCGCGTTTCCGCCCTGGCGGGGTGTGACAAAACTTGGTATCAGAGCCATTGATTATAGCGAACTAGGTGTCTAAAATGGAACCTAGTCTATAACTAGAATGACTCACTAAAATGTTTTCATTGCATAAGCATTGCATAACCAGTCATCATGTCATGTGGATATTGTAGTCACAAGTATGTCGTCACATTCACACTCTGACCCCGTCTCTGACTCTGAATCCAACGAGGAACTTCCCGCCACACGCCCCAAAAATCGAGTACAAGTTCGTAGCTCGACACCACCTAATGTCGCCCTGGGAGAACCGCCTATAATCTACCGAAAGAAAAGCGGAGGACCGATTAAAGTACAAAGTGCTAGGAAGAAGGTTCGACTTCCGCGGAAGAGAAACCTGGCAGCCCGTGACCTTGGAGACCGATGAGGAACCACCGAGGCAACGACCCTATTACCACCCTACGGTGGGGACTATCCGTTGGATGCCCAGTACCTTGGTAATATGGAGGGAGATGGAGAGCATCCCATCTACCTTTGAGCTCGGAGAGTCCTCCAACTCTCCAACACCCCTACCCCACACTGGGGAAGCCATGGAGCTCACCGTGCCTACCTTGGTAGCTCGCGTCCGTACGCACGAAGAGCGTCTTGATGATCTCCTAGATGATATTCGGACACATAGGGATGCAGCCATGCGCTTACGTCAAAGGCTCGGATCTCGAGTACAGACTCTGGAGGATAGCACTCGAGACATACAGAGTGCCACTGACTACCTCGAGTTGAGAGCTGATATGGACTGGCAGTTCACTCTCACGGTCCGAGACATGGTGGAGGCGCTGGAAGAAAGGACTTTAGCTGCAGAGTTTGTGGCTAGGGCTAGCTTTGTCATGGCAGGACTTGCCATGATGATTGGGTTGTACTCCCACTTCTTCTTTTAAACCTATCATGGGCGGGTTGTGCCCATAGCACATTATGTAGTTTAAAACGTTAGTACTGATGAGGTCATGTGAACCCATCATTTTTGTATCCTTATCTTTTGGAACAATGTACTATGTATGTTTTGACTATGTATGTAATGGTTTATGTTGTAATGATAGTTGTTCATGTTTGATGTTGTGGTATCCTTATGTCATGATCTATCATTATTGATATATGATGTTGTTTCTTTTTAATTGATATATTAGAAAGAACGTCATGGCACCTAAGCGTGGGACACCCCGTAACACTACTGGTGACAACAACGAGACAATTTCCCCAAACATGGAACAACTAATAGCACAACGAGTAGCTGCCGCCATAGAGCAGTATGAAGCAAACCGAAATAGCGGAGGAGGTGGAGGAGGTAGCGGTACCGCAGGGGGTAGCGGTACAGCAGGAGGTTCCGGAGGTAATAAAAATAAATAAGCCATAACACATAGTCATGATCCGAATTAATAACGTTATGACTTGTGATCCTGCAGATGCTCCAAATAGGAAGTGTACCTACAAGGCCTTCCTATCCTGTAAACCCCGCAGTTTTAATGGCACCGAGGGTGCAGTAGGACTAATGAGATGGATAGAACATATGGAGTCGGTGATTGATATAAGTGAATGCACCGCTGATTGCATAGTGAAGTATTCTACATGCACGCTCACTGATAAAGCTTTAACTTGGTGGAATACTCAAATGAAGACCTTGGGGAGTGAGACAGCGTATCAATTGTCTTGGGAAGATTTGAAAAACATGATGATTGAGGAATACTGTCCTCGGAACGAATTGCAAAAGATTGAAACTGAGATGTGGAACCTACAGATGATAGGAGATGATGTAGCGGGATACACCGACCGTTTCAATGAATTGGCACTTCTGGTACCGCATATGGTCACACCAGAACATAAGCGTGTTGAAAGGTATCTGTGGGGCCTTGCGCCTCAAATTCGTAGCATGGTAACATCATCTAATCCAATAGATGCCAAGAGTGCTATAACTTTAGCATTCAAACTAAAGGATGATGCAGTACGTAATGAATTGTTTGTGAGGAAGGAGAATGAGGAAGGTAGATCTGGGGAGAAAAGGAAATGGATGGGAAATTCAAGTAACAAATCTAGAAAACAAGAGTTTAAGAAACAAGGAACTGTGAAGGCTTTTGCATCCAACACAGTGGAAAGAAAGGAGTATGATAGGGGCCTACCGAGATGTAAGAGGTGTGGAAATCATCATGCCGGTGTTTGCATCAAGTGTGGAAAATGCGACAAGTTTGGTCACACCACTCAAGCTTGTCGAACTAACAACCGAATGGGGAGAATCAAACCGGGATGTTTTGTATGTGGTGATCTAAAACACTTCAAGAAGGATTGTCCCAAGTGGAAGAATCAGAACAACGCTCAGGCACCAGGGAGGGCATTTGTGATGGGTGCAAGGGACGCACGCCAGGACCCAAACATCGTCACTGGTACGTTCCCGATAAATAATCACTATGCCTCTATACTTTTTGATTCGGGTGCGGATATGAGTTTTGTGTCGAATGATTTTAGATCCTTACTCGGTATTAAGGCCAGCAAACTAGATCAAAGTTATACAATTGAATTAGCAAATGGGAAATTAATAGAAACCGGAGAGGTCTTTAGGGGTTGTACCTTATGTTTATAAAACCATACATTTAATATAGACCTTCTACCCGTCGAACTAGGGAGTTTTGATATTGTTATTGGCATGGATTGGTTAACCAAGAATCGTGCCGAGATAGTATGCTTCGAGAAGATTGTACGTATCCCACTACCAAGTGGAGAAATTTTGTCAATTCAAGGCGAAAAGTGTAGAACGATGTTAAAAATGATAAACTGCATGAAAGCTCATAAGTATCTACGCAAGGGTTATTGTGCATTCCTGGCTCACATCATCGAGAAGAAACCCGAAGAACGTCGACTTGAAGACATACCAATCGTTAGAGATTACTCGGAGGTATTTCCAGAGGACTTACCAAGAATACCACCATCAAGACAAGTCGAGTTTCGGATCGACCTAGTACCAGGAGCCGCACCAGTTGCACGATCACCGTATCGTCTAGCCCCTTCCGAGATGCAGGAACTGTCGAGCCAACTACAAGAGTTACTTGACAAAGGTTTCATAAGACCGAGTTTCTCACCATGGGGAGCTCCGGTCCTATTTGAAAAGAAAAAGGATGGAACCTTTAGAATGTGCATTGATTATCGAGAGTTGAACAAACTGACAATCAAAAATCGGTATCCTCTTCCCCGAATAGACGATTTGTTTGATCAACTTCAAGGTTCCAGTTTCTATTCTAAAATTGATGTACGATCAGGGTATCATCAACTGAAAATTCAGGAAGAAGATATACCAAAAACGGCTTTTAGGACTCGTTACGGTCACAACGAATTCCTAGTTATGCCATTTGGCTTGACTAATGCACCAGCTGTTTTCATGGATCTCATGAACCGCGTGTGCAAGCCGTACTGGGATAAATTCGTGATTGTGTTTATCGATGACATCTTGATATATTCACGAACCAAGGAGGAACATGAACATCACTTGAAATTAATCTTGGAACTACTCAGGAATGAGAAGCTTTATGCCAAATTCTCTAAGTGTGAGTTTTGGATCCAAGAGGTTCATTTTCTCGGACATGTTATCAATAAGAATGGTATTCACGTAGACCCATCTAAGATTGAAGCTATCAAAAACTAGGAAGCACCAAGAACTCCGACGGAGGTGCGTCAATTTCTGGGTTTGGCAGGATATTACAGGCGATTTATCGAGAATTTTTCAAAGATAGCCTTGCCTTTGACCACATTAACTCAGAAGGACAAAAAGTTCGATTGGACGGATAAACAAGAATCAACTTTTCAATTGCTGAAGCAAAAACTTTGCAGTGCACCAATCCTATCCCTTCCCGAAGGAACTGACAATTTCATCGTGTACTGCGACGCATCACACCAAGGTTTGGGATGTGTATTGATGCAGAGAGAAAAAGTCATAGCGTATGCATCCAGACAGCTAAAAGTACATGAGAAAAATTATACGACTCACGATCTAGAACTGGGTGCTATCGTGTTTGCACTCAAGATTTGGAGACATTACTTATACGGTACAAAATGTACTATCTTTACAGACCACAAGAGTCTCCAGCACATCTTTAATCAGAAAGAACTCAACATGAGGCAACGTCGTTGGGTAGAACTACTGAATGATTACGACTGTGATATCAAGTATCACCCTGGCAAAGCAAACGTCGTAGCAGATGCCTTGAGTCGTAAGGAACGAGTTAAAACACTCCGTGTTCGTGCCCTAGAATTGACAATTCATACGAGTCTCACGACTCAAATTCGGATGGCACAACAAGAGGCAATTAAAGAAGAAAACATTAAGAATGAAGCTTTATGAGGATTGATAAAACAGTTAGAGCCAAAATCAGATGACACTTTATACTTCATGAATAGAATTTGGGTGCCATGTTTTGGTAACTTACGGGAGTTGGTTATGGACGAAGCCCACAAGTCCAGGTACTCCATTCACCCAGGTTCGGATAAATGTATAAGGATCTGAAAAACTCTACTGGTGGCCGAACATGAAAGGAGAAATTGCAATTTATGTCAGTAAATGCTTGACATGTACAAAAGAAAAGGCAGAACATCAGAAACCATCGGGATTGTTGCAACAACCCGAGATACCTCAATGGAAATGGGAACAGATTTCCATGGATTTCATTACAAAGTTACCCAAGACGTCGAGCGGGTATGACACTATATGGGTAATCGTCGATCGTCTGACGAAATCAGCTCATTTTCTACCCATCAAAGAGACGGATAAAACCGAGAAACTTGCAAGACTTTATATTAAGGAAATTGTGGCTAGGCATGGGGTACCAATTTCTATTATCTCTGATAGAGACAGCAGATTCGTGTCTAGAATCTGGAAATCATTACAAGAAGCCATGGGCACACGTCTTGACATGAGCACGGCATATCACCCACAAACAGATGGTCAAAGTGAAAGAACCATTCAAACTTTAGAGGATATGCTCCGTGCGTGTGTAATTGACTTCGGTGGAAATTGGGATACTCATTTGCCGCTAGCTGAGTTTTCATACAATAACAGTTACCACACCAGCATCAAAGCCGCTCCGTTTGAGGCTTTGTATGGTCGAAAATGTCGTTCACCGCTTTGTTGGGCAGAAGTTGGTGACAAGCATTTAACCGGTCCTGAAGTTATTCAAGAGACCACGGACAAGATTTTCAAAATAAAGGATCGTCTGAAAGTCGCCCGTGACAGACAAAAGAGTTACGCGGATAACAGACGAAGACCTTTAGAATTCCAAGTGGGAGACAAAGTAATGTTAAAGGTCTCACCTTGGAAAGGAGTTGCAAGATTTGGCAACCGTGGCAAGCTTAACCCTAGGTACGTTGGACCGTTTGAAATTTTGGCTAGGGTTGGCCCTGTAGCTTACAAGCTCAAGTTGCCACAAGAACTAAGCAATATACATGATACGTTTCATGTGTCAAATCTCAAGAAGTGCTTATCAGACGACACATTAATTATACCGCCTGATGAGATTCACATAGACGACAAGTTGCACTTCATTGAGGAACCTATGGAAGTCACAGATTGGAAAGTTCAGAGAATAAGGCGCAGCCGTGTTAAGCTGGTCAAGGTACGTTGGAATTCAAAGCGTGGCCCCAAGTATACGTGGGAGCGGGAAGATAAAATGAAATCCAAGTACCCGTCATTGTTTACAAACACTCCAAGTCAGAGTGACAAGAACTGATACCGGTTGTTCTATCGAAACTAGGAATTTCGATATCTGTTTGTTCAATCGAAACTAGGTAGTTTCGATACATATTGCTTAATCGAAACTAGGTAGTTTCGATGCCTATTACATAATCGAAACTAGGAGTTTCGATACCTGTTTTGTCCTGTCGAAACTAGGAAGTTTGGACATCTGTTCTGTTCAATCGAAACTAAGAAAGTTTCGATACCTGTTCATCAGCCCCATTAGGCAGTAACTCAGAACTATTTTCATAACGAACCCAGTGTTGGGGAAAACTAAAAAGATAATTAAAACAAAAGCAATCAGAACTGCTAAGTCGGGTGAACAAATTGCGTTTAAGACGGGTAGTCTTAACGTGTATGTTATCCTTGTGTAAATAGGATACGGATAGACGAATCTGCCGTCATTCAAATATTTGCTAGCATTCATAATGTCGAGGTGAGTTTCACTAATCCCCCTTTTTCTAAAGTTTTGAAATGATTTGGGGTGGAAACATACTTGTAAAAGACTTTTGTGTATAAATGAATGGAACTAATGATCTGACCGTATGTATGTATTGAGGGAAAAGTAAAGCGCTTAAAGTCCTCGGAATAAATTAGTAACCATTAGCTATGGATTTAGCCCGGGATTATATGAATAGTACTATTGGGGGTGACGCCTCCGGTCATGGTTAGTCGCGCTAACCAGGGGTCAAAATGGCCAAATGACCGCATATTGTCTTACTCGCAGAAAGGCGAGGGGAGGCACAGAAAGTTGGGGTTTGGTTACGGTCTCGTACATTACATACTATTTTGTATTCCTTGCAAGCTTACAAATGGGGTCAATAGATCGGATTAGTAATCATATTCATTGGTAATACACATAAAAGAGTTCTGATCAGGCTAAAGTGATCAGGTTTTACACAAAAGAGTTCTGATCAGGTTAAAGTGATCAGGTTTTAAAGAAAAGAGTTCTGATCAGGTTTTAAAGAAAAGAGTTCTGATCAGGATAAAGTGATCAGGTTTTAAAGAAAAGAGTTCTGATCAGGTTAAAGTGATCAGGTTTTAAACCAAAGAGTTCTGATCAGGTTAAAATGATCAGGTTTAACAAAGAGTTTTGATCGGCAAATGATCAGGCTTAAACATTGGGTTTATGATAACTCTTTATAATAACTTGTGAACTCACCAACCTCGTGTTGACAATTTTAAGTATGTTTTCAGGAAATTGAACGAGGTCATCAGGTTAGCAATGTAGGATACATGCATGCACGTGGATACGGCTTTTGGGAGGATTTCTCTTATATAACTCATGGTCTTGAGTCATATTTGCGAAATCTTAACCTTTTGTAAACTCAAGTTGATATTTTGTAATGTAAATATTTTAAATTCGATTATGTATCCAATTACATGTATGTGTTTGCGGTAATCATATGCTTTGGAAACCAGTGAACGTCGCGCATCGCGTTTCCGCCCTGGCGGGGTGTCACAGCCGTGCCCCTTCCACTTTCCCCGTTTAGTCCTGCCATCTCCTTCGAGCACCACCATAGCCCATCATCCTCGTCGGGCAGCCCAGACGGACCACCGTCGTCGTCTCCTCCTTCGCTACCACCACCATAGCAGACGAACTTTCCCCTCAACCCTAATAAAAAACAAGGCTAAAAGAAAAGGAATGGACGGGTTTAGCATTTACTATGCGTGTGAAGTTCTCCCCTTGCTCGTTGCCGCCGTAGAACCTCCGCAAGACCACCTTGCTCGATCGTTCCCTCCCCCTTGCGCCCTTCCTACAGCCGTCGAGTACCCCCAGACCGATTATGGTCTAGGGTTCGCATAAGGGAGGTATTTAAACCCTTGCATATTACATTCGGGCCCCTCCCCACTTGTTCCGTGCGCTTTCGACCCCAATCGTTCTCATAGTGGCTAACCGGGTCCTCTTAGTTTTTGAAATAGGGTTTTATGTGAAAATCTTTATAGCACAATCCATTTTAAAAGAGACTTGTTAACTCATCGAACCAACCCGTTAGCCTACGAGCTTCGGGATGTTACATTTGTCAAACAAAAGTTTTGACAAATAAAACAAAAGATCAGAAAAATAAATAAAAAATATTATGTCTAAACGCGCTTAAAGGTGTCTCTGATAACACTGTTGGGAATCCTCGTACTAGTTATAACTTTTAAAACAAAATTATATTTAAATCTTTTAAATAAATAAATCAGATTTATACAGCGGAAGCAATTGATACGATAAACAGTTCTAAACTGGGATCACACCAGTGATCCGATTACACACGTATAAACAATAAATTAAATCCAACCATAGGGTGTTTCAGGTTATAACTTCGACGATTAACCAAATGATAAACATTTCTCCAAATATTTATTTCCCGTTTAATAAAATCGTCTTTCGTGAACTATAATATTTAACAATTAAATATTATCAGTTTGCTCGTTGCCCAAAGTGTAACTCTTTGGATCGTACCTCGATAGTAACGTTGATGTAGAACAAAAAACTGATGGCTACAAAATTCTCTAAGTACAAATGCTACTGATCTCAGAATTTGCTGCTGCTCTCAGAATTTGCTGCTGACCAACAAACTGCTGCGGGCAAGCTTATCTGCTACGGATACTTGTTCTCCTGCTGAAGACCAAAGTTGCTGCGGATAGCTTCTCAGCAGCATCAACACTTGATGCTGCTGACAGGAAAATCATCAGCAGCTTTGGATGGTTACATCTTGCTGCTGATCAACATCTTTGTTGCTGATAGCCTTGCGCCTTGAAGACAAATCGTTGCAGCTGACTATCCATACCAAGCGTCACTGACAACTTTCTGCAAAAGCAACTGACACACTCAAAGCAGAAGAAACCTCAATGGCACAACCAATGACGGACAACAATGCTCTTCTCCAAGCATGCAAGTAATGATGCATAAAGTAGACGCTTCAACAAAGTTAACTAGATATAGATAAAACGTGTAATAGTTAGCTATGTACAACATATCAACGGTCTGTGTTAGATCTGATCCTTAGAATCAAGGGGCTGTCTTGATTCTAAGTGAGTATAAATAATCTGTAAACACTTCATTGTAAGTGTGCTTTTTGTGCTTTCTGATTGAGTTTCAATTGTAATCGTTTATCTGCAAAAGCTTAATACAACAATGTTCTTAAAAGTGTTCTTTCTGCTTGCTCGATTACATTTGTGTAGTTGTTATTGTTTTCGCCAATTTCAACAAAGAACAGAACCATCTTGTTTTCGCCAATTTCACCAGGTAAATATGCTATTGGCACATGATGGGTTTTCAGGAACAAGCAAGACGAGAGAGGTATTGTAGTCAAGAACAAAGCCAGACTTGTAGCTCAAGGCTACACTCAGGAAGAAGGAATTGACTATGATGAAGTCTTTGCTCCTGTTGCCAGGCAGAAGGCCATCAGAATCTTCCTGGCATATGCTGCATCCAAGAATTTCACTGTCTATCAAATGGATGTAAAAAGTCACTTTCTGTATGGGAAAATTAGTGAGGAAGTATACATCAAACAGCCTCCAGGCTTTATAGATCCTGCTCATCCTACTCAAGTGTTCAAACTAGACAAAGCTCTGTATGGCCTACATCAGGCACCAAGAGCCTGGTACGAAACCTTGTCAGGATATCTACTAAGCAACAACTTCAGAAGAGGTGCCATAGACCAGACCTTGTTTATCAAAGATGAAGGGGGAGAAATCTTACTCGTTCAAATTTATGTTGATGATATCATCTTTGGATCAACAAGGAAAAAGATGTGCAAAGACTTTGAGACTCTGATGCACTCAAAGTTTGAAATGAGTTCAATGGGTGAACTAAATTTCTTCTTGGGTCTACAAGTCAAACAGTTTCCAAATGGAATCTTCATCAGCCAATCCAAATATGTAAAGAACATTTTGGAAAGATTCAAAATGGTTGACTGCTCTGCTGTAAGAACCCCTATGCAAGTGCATCATCAACTGACTCCAGACAACGATGGCCAAGACACTGATCAACATCAGTATCGTGCAATGATAGGGTCTCTCATGTATCTCACTACCTCAAGGCCAGATATCATGTTTGCAGTATGCCTCTGTGCAAGATTTCAAGCAGCTCCAAAAGTTTCACATCTTCAGGCTGTCAAGAGAATATTTAGATACCTAAAGGGTGCCCCAAGACTTGGGCTATGGTACTCTAAAAATGACATGTTTAATCTATATGCATACACTGAAAGTGACTATGGGGGATGCAACTTGGACAAAAAGTCCACTTCAGGGGGATGTCAGTTTCTGGGAGGGAGGTTGATTTCATGGCAGTGCAAGAAGCAAACATGTGTTTCAACTTCTACTGCTGAAGCAGAATACATTGCAGCTTCAAGTTGCTGTGCACAAGTCATTTGGATACAAAATCAAATGTTGGATTATGGGATGACTTTCATGGCAACCCCAATTCACATTGACAACATGAGTGCTATCTCAATCACAAACAATCCGGTACAGCACTCAAAGACAAAGCACATTGACATCAGGTATCATTTCATAAGAGATCAAGCTGAGAAAAGAAGGATTATTTTAACCAAAGTTCATACGAATGAGCAATATCCTGATTTGTTTACAAATACTTTTGATGAAGCCAGATTTAAATATTTAGTTGAATCCATTGGCATGATGAACTTTGATTAAAATCTATCTCTAAAATTAGTTTTTGTGTTTTGTCTTATTATTGTAAATAAAAGTTATAAGTGAGCAGCATTTTTTGTCCTTCAGCTGCTGACAGGTTTAACCCTCAGCAGCAAAAGATTTGCAGCGGACTACTTTAATTTATCAGCAGGAACAGGTTTCCTGCGAATTTCTTTAAGACTGTCAGCAGCAACATCCTTGCTGTGGATTATTAAATCCATCAGCAGTAGATAAGTTTACTGCTGACAGACTTAACCTTCCGCATCCACAGCAATGAAGATTGCTGTTGATTGGTAAATTTAAGTCCAAATTAACTTTTACCCGTTGTTAAAATTCCCGTCAGTCTTTACCATGACTGCCTTGGTGTATTACAGCTGTAACAATAAAAGGTGAATTGGGTAGTACTGTACAAGTCATTTTTCTTTTTCCCTTTTCTGCCGTTATAAAAACAAATCAAATTTCCTTCCACCTCTTCACCTTCCACTTCTCCCTAAACCAACATCACTTTCTCTCAAGTCCTCGTCCACAGTTGGTACTTTCTCTCAAGTCCTCATCACGTTCAAAGCCCTTCATCCCTCACTTTCATACCCAACTAAGTGAAAGATATCCGAAGGATTCAATGATATGATCGACTTCTTATGTCAATCAAAGATCCAATTTTCCCTCACAACCAACCATGCCACACATATCCCTCATATGGAGGATTTCTGGAGTACCGCCGTCTACTCTACCGAACAGGGGATTCCCCAAATCAAAGCCAAGGTAGACAGAAAGGATATCACCATCTCGGAAGCCACACTCTTCTCCAATGCATATCTCAGAAAAGAAGCGGATGTCATCAGGTAAGCTCCGCACTTGCCTCCGTCTTCCATGGTCTTCTTCTTGCGCTTCTTCGCGCCACCGCAAAGACGAAGGACGAGGCAAAGATTTGACTTCTTCTGGATGTTGTAATCGGCTAGGGTTCTGCCATCCTCGAGCTGTTTTCCGGTGAAGATTAGACGCTGCTGGTCTGGCAGAATGCCTTCCTTTTCTTGGATCTTTGCCTTCACGTTATCGATTGTGTCGAAGGATTCGACCTCAAACGTGATCGTCTTACCCGTTAGGGTTTTCACGAAGATCTGCATTTTTGTCGATCTGAAGTGATAACATGATAACTGTTTCCAAAAAGTTCTCAGGGGTCAATGTTCCATTGTTGTCTACAATGCTGAACATACAGAGTACCCCGGGTGACAGTTCAGCAATCCCAGCTGATACTGATCCCACACCCTCCACCTCACATCTTAAACAACAGTCTGCTTCTACCATTCGAACCCATGTGCATACTACTAAGGATACACAGGCACAAAAATTACTTACACCTGTTTTGGATGTTATCGTTCAACCGGAACATAGGGCCCCGGTTGCAATGACATATACTAGGAAAAGGGGCAAGAGAACTCCTTCTTCTCTTGCCTCCAAGGCCAAAACCTAACCTAACAGCCCTCACTCATAATCAGAACATTTTGGTGAGAATATCATAAGGGACAACCACATTATTAGGGAGACTCCTTTGGATGTCTCTCTATTAGGATCAGGATCATTTCCCGGATCTATAGAACGGCCCACT
This sequence comes from Smallanthus sonchifolius, assembly GCA_023525975.1. Classification (NCBI taxonomy): domain Eukaryota; kingdom Viridiplantae; phylum Streptophyta; class Magnoliopsida; order Asterales; family Asteraceae; genus Smallanthus; species Smallanthus sonchifolius. The sequence continues at coordinate 50,864,281 of CM042033.1, read as the reverse complement.
AAGCCTTTCCTTTCTCTTCTGAACTTAAGTGTTGAGGAACCTGATCAAGATGATGTACCTTCTCCAACTACCACCATCTCGGAGGTACTGATTGATCTTGCTTCCAACACACCCCTTCCAAGTTCTTCTACCCTGAAGGTCCACTCTAGGAGTTATGATAGAATGGATGTGGAAGAGGCTGTCACTACTGCTGGTCCATCAAATAACCAGGAGGACAGTGACAACATTGCTAAGACCTCAACCATGGCAACTCACAGAGAGGATGCTTCCTTAGAAACTCCCCTCACTGAGAGGAATCCCAGGTGCCAAGAAACCATGGGTGATGGGGATGAAGAGGCTAGGCCTAAAGCCCCATCTGGATCCAAGGATTCCACAACTGTGGATGAGGACAGACTGCAACTTCATATCTTGGAATTGACGGCCAGGGTGAATATGATAGAGGCACATCAATGCCCAACTTTTCTCACTCCCTCCTTTGAATCAGTGGGAACCCAAACTGATGCACATTTGTCCACTGATGCAACCAAAAAGGGGGAGATGGTCCCAATGGAGGAAGACTCAGACAGTCTTGACGACTGGATTCAAGAGCAGGCTGTATTTAAAGTACAAAACGGCTGTTATTGTAGCATTTTCCTTTGGTTGAAAGGATAGTCAGAAATGTGCAAAAGCTTCAGCAACAAAGGCAGTAAGAGAATTTTGGTAGCATCAGTCTAGGGGGAGTTTGTAGAACCAAAGACTGATGGCTACAAAAATCTCTAAGTACAAATGCTGCTGATCTCAGAATTTGCTGCTGACCAACAAACTATTGCGGACAAGCTTATCTGCTGCGGATAGCCTTATCTGCTGAAGACCAAAGTTGCTGTGGATAGGCTTCTCAGCAGCATCAACACTTGATGCTGCTGACAGGCAAATCATCAGCAGCTTTGGATGGTTACATCTTGCTGCTGATCAACATCTTTGTTGCTGACAGCCTTGCGCCTTGAAGACAAATCGTTGCAGCTGACTATCCATACCAAGCGTCACTGACAACTTTCTGCAAAAGCAACTGACACACTCAAAGCAGAAGGAACCTCAATGGCACAACCAATGACGGACAACAATGCTCTTCTCCAAGCATGCAAGTAATGATGCATAAAGAAGACGCTTCAATAAAGTTAACTAGATATAGACAAAACGTGTTATAGTTAGCTATATACAACAGATCAACGGTCTGTGTTAGATCTGATCCTTAGAATCAAGGGGCTGTCTTGATTCTAAGTGAGTATAAATAATCTGTAAACACTTCATTGTAAGTGTGCTTTTTGTGCTTTCTGATTGAGTTTCAATTGTAATCGTTTATCTGCAAAAGCTTAATACAACAGTGTTCTTAAAAGTGTTCTTTCTGCTTGCTCGATTACATTTGTGTAGTTGTTATTGTTTCCGCCAATTTCAACTAAGAACAGAACCATCTTGTAATTTCACGATCCTACAGTTGACTTATTTGACGATCGGACATCACATATCCAACAACTTATTATATCGGGCATCGTTAAGTTAATGATTGGATAAGAACTGTACATAGTATTTGGATAATTTAACTTTATAAATAGTATCATTTTATCTGATTTGAAATAAAGGTAATTGTCTTTTACATTAATTAGTATTATGTTCTATATTATGTTGAAGCAATTCTTGTGACAAGCACTCTGAAGATTGTTCTTGGCTATGTAATGTCTTTATGTATTTCTATTTGTATTTCAGCGTCTGTATGTATTGGTTTATCGAGTTGTAATCATGTATTTAGGTACTTGTCTTGTAAAGTATTGTGCGCACTTAACAAGTACGCAATTTGTATATCCTGCGTACTTAGCAAGTACGCAAGAACATTGAGTTTAACCCTACACACTTTCCAAGTGTGAAGGCAACAGGTCTAGTATAAATAGCAGGTCTTGACAGAATGTAAGTACGCATTCATTTGTAAGAATTATGTAACCGGCTAAGTTTATAATAGACGAAGTTTGAAAGTGTCTTTGTTTTCGGTTTACTTTGTGTTGCTTGATACTCCACCTAGTCACGGGCATTCTGCACCCGGTTCGACTAGGAACACACTTGCATGTGATGATCCGAGACACCCAAGGGACCTACAAGTGGTATCAGAGCATTTGCTCTTGATTTTGAGTGTTGTGAGTGTGTTAGGAGCATTTTCGAAACAATCTACAGCCTTTTTACAAGCAAAAGTGACCGATTTTGGTGATTTTTGTGATAAAATAGAGGTAGCTCTTGAGCGCTATTTTAGAAGCTAAAATCAGTCAAAATCCGACCTTTTGTTGACTGTTTGAGTGTTTTGATCATCAAGGGTTTGTTAGAAACAAGTTTCTAACCTTTTGGCTTGATCAATTTGTTCATATCTTCAAAATTTGAAGATCTGAGATATTTTCGGCGATCGAAAAAAGTTGGTGAGAGCAGGTGAAAAAGTGACCTGCGTACTTACTAGATTTGGCAACAAGTACAGTCTTGTTACGTACTTGCTAAGTACGCAAGAGCATTCTTGCTGTATACTTGACTTCATTCCTGCCTACTTATACTTTACTACTGCGTACTTGATAAGTACGCAAGAGCAAATAGTAAGTGCGCAAGGCCATTCTTATGTGCGCAAGTTGTGTTGACTTTCTGAGTTTTTGACTAAGTTTTACACTTTGTCAAATTTTCAGAATCTTGGTAACCTGTTTAACTATGATAATGAGATAGGTACTCTGCAAAAACCGCCAAAGCTGCTTAATGTTAATGATTATTCAAATTGGAAAGCACGCTTTGAGCATTATATCTCATACACTGATTCCTCTTTGTGGATACCTATACTTGAGGGTTATAAGCATCCGACTTATACATATCTTGATGAGATTGTTCCCAAGCCTATATCTAAGCTAGATGAAGAAGAAAAGAAAGTTTACGATAGATAAAAGAAGGCACATGGATCTATCACAATGGCCCTGACTAGAGAGCTTTTTCACAGCTTCAGAGGATATGAAAATTCTAAATATCTCTGGAAGGCATTGCAGAAAAGATTTGAGGGGAACAATGACATCAAGAAGTGCAAAAGAGATCTCCTGAGAAAGCAGTATGAGTGCTTCAGATACATGGAGAATGAATCTACGGATGAACTTATATCTGGATTCTATCATCTGCAAACTGAGTTAAAAGCTTATGAGCTAATGTATCCTGATGAGGAACTAGTTGAAAAGTTTCTGGATGCGTTACCACCAAAGTTTGAGATGTATACCACTTTGCTGAGAGAGAACCCAAAGTTCTATGAGATGACGATTGAAGAAGCAATTGGAAAGGTTCAAGCACACGATATGAACCTGAAAAGAAAAGAAAGCTCAGGGGGACATCAAATCCAAGACCCTTCTATGTATTATGGGACGTCTTCCACAGCTAAGTCGTCGGGTTAAGGAATCACCTTATTCTCAGGGAACTCTCATGAAGAAGATAACTCGAATGGTTGTGGAGGTCATACATGCTTTACAGCATCTGGATCTAGTTCTAACCACCAACATTTCTCAAGAAATCCTACCTCCACATCTTCAGCTAACCAGACTGCTATAGCCAAGATAGCTGAAGATCATCTAGCTTTATTTTCATCGTGTATGCTTACCTATGAGAACTTCATTGGTGGCAAGCTTACGGATCCTGAAACCATTGAAGAAGATTTTAATCAGGTGGATCTAGATGACATGGAGGACATGGATATTCATTGGAATATGGCCATGATCTTGAGAAGGGCCAAGTGTTTCTTGAATAGAACTGGCAGGAAGTTCATTGGTGGCCATTCAAATGCAAAGGTGGGTTTTGATAAATCCAAAGCCAAGTGCTACAAGTGTCAGAACTTTGGACACTTTGCTCGTGAATGTTAGAAGGATAAAGCACCTGCTTCAGGATTCACTAGACCAAGCTAGGGAAACAACCAAGGAAATGGACAAGGGTACAACAATTCTAACAACCGCAATCAAAGTCAAGGTGGAACGTCCAATGCTTTGGTAGCTCAACAGGATGAAAGCTTTGATTGGGGAGTTCATTTGGAGGATGCCCTTATTGCTCAAACACAAGTTGGTCTAGTGGCTGAGATCGTTGAGATGATGGAAGCAGAAGAAAGGGAAGCTTCTGTAGCTGACCAAAGGGAGTCTACAACTGCATTTGTCCTCATGGCTATAGGGGAGGCATCAAATTCATCAGCTGAGGTAGACTCTAACTCTTTTGCTGTTATTTATTGTTCCAAATGTCTTTGCCTGAAAGAAGAAAATTCTAAGCTTCAAGACAAGGTCGAACCCCTTCGTATTGCAGCTTTAAGCTACAAAGAAAATGAAAAAGGTTACAAAGATTCAACTGAAACTTTAAAGAAAGAAAAACATGATTTTTCACTTAAAATCAGTGAACAACAGTTTCATTTGGATGTTGCGTAGAAGGGGTTGGAAAAGAGAAATAATGAAATTACCAAGCTGCAGAATGAGGTTTTGCAGTTGAATTGTAAAATTGAGAAGTTGAAGAATTCTCGCTTTATGGTGGAACATTATGAATCAGTAGTGAGACAAGTGAATGGCTTAGGGTTGGGTACTAATGCCATTCCTCCACCAGTAAGCGGGAAATTTGTCAACGACTTAATTGATATTTACTTGTCATGCCCTGATAAATCCTTAAGTCAGGATGATTCCTCTAACAAGGATGATTCCTCAAGTAAGGCTGACTCAGCTTCTGATGAGGAATTCTTTTCTGATGAAGGCTCTGAGAACACCAAATTTGAGGGTGTGGTCTCAGAAGAGTTGCTTGATAAACATATTGTCAAGAAACCCATTGTTACTGATCGTAACAATTGCATTTTAACTGAACCTGATACTGTTGAATCAAATGATAAACTAAAAATGATGCTTTATGGAGGTTTCAAATCCATTAAGTAAATTACAAAAGAAGCTTTTGCTAATAATTTTTGGAAGAATTTTCAAGAAAACATTGATAAACACTACACCCCAAAGAGTCAATTAAAATCAGGTCAAGCACAAGATGCTTGTAATGTTCATCAAACATCTCCTGTCACTCATCAAGCCGAGTCATCTACATCCAAACGTAGAGAGCCTTACATGAGGACTTACAAAGAAAGAAGGGCTTGTTTTCATTGTGGTATGGTCGGTCATATCTTGGTGAACTGTCCTAATAAGAACCAAGGAAAACAGCCAGTTGTTCAACAACAAACTGTTTCCCCTAAGACATCATCAGTGAAGCAACCCAGAAGTCCGAAATCAAAAGAGGTGAAACCACCAGTGAAACCTATAGTGAAGCCAAAGACCACATATGAGGCTAAGCCATCTGTTCCAAAAAGGGGAAAGCAACCTTCTAAACCCTGTGTGTCTACTTCTGGTAGTGCACCAACTGGTGAGAAGCCTGTGGTTAAACTCTCCAAACCAAAGAGGAGAAGAAGGAACAAGAGATTGACAAAGCTGGAACAGATGGCTGGAATTCAATCAGGTGAAGTTTCTATGAGTTCACCTGGTGCTTTTGAATGCAAGCCGAATGTTCTAGTAAAACAAAAGAAAAGGTCCTGGAACCAGAAAACCAAATGCTCTCAATCTTCTGATTCTAGATCTCCAAAGGATTCACCAATTTTTGATAGTCATGAATGTGAATTAATTGAAGTAGTTTATTTTAAGAAAGAGGGACGACCCAAGACCACCATCGCTTGGGTCTCCAAATCTAATTAATATCTTGTGACTCGTGCAGGGACATCCGAAGGGAACTATCTCTAACCGTTGGTATGTAGATAGTGGATGCTCCAGGCATATGACAGGCAACATGGCCCTGCTTCAAGATGTAAAACCATTCAGAGGCAGCTATGTGGCCTTTGCAGGCGAGAAGGGCGGTAGTATTACTTGTCAAGGCGTGGTTTCAAATGGATGTGTAAGCTTCGACAACGTCAACTACTTCGATTAGCTAAAGCACAACCTGTTGAGTGTTTCTCATATGTGTGATAAGGAGTACTCAGTCATGTTTGATAAGTCTGAATGCATGATTCTCCAACCTAGGTTTGAGGTTCCTGAAGACTGGATTTTGATGCGTGCGCCAAGAACGAATGATACCTATCAGATCGACATGAGCGTGGCAAAAACCACGTCTTCAGTTGCTACTTGTTTGCTTACCAAAGCGATAAAGCTTGACTCAATCTTGTGGCATAGGAAACTCAGACATATTTCTTACAGAAAAATTAATCATCTTGTCCAAAATGATTTAGTTACCGGGGTTCCTGAGCTGAGATTCTCCGTTGCAGATTACTGTATGCCTTGTAAAAAGGGAAAACAACAACGGAAGTCTCACAAGCCCAAGCTCCAAAACTCTATCGATACCCCTTTGGAGCTCTTACATATGGATCTGTTTGGGCCCATAAGTATCAGGAGTATTGGAGGGAAGTCATACTGTCTAGTTGTAACTGATGATTTCTCACATATTTCTTGGGTGCATTTTTTAGGTACCCAGGATGAGACTGTTGATATTCTTCAATACCTGATCTTGAGCTTGGAATCTTTTTGCAAGTTGAAGGTTAGAAGAATAAGGAGTGATATTAGAACTGAGTTCAAGAATAATTTGATGGAGCTTTTCTGTCTCAAGAAGGGTATCCGTCACGAATTTAGTGCCCCATACACACCTCAGCAGAACGGAGTTACAGAAAGGAAGAACAGAACTTTGATCGAGACTGCAGGGATAATGCTGTCAGATGCAAAGCATCCTATCACTTTCTGGGCAGAAGCAGTCAACAAATCGTGTCACGTCTTGAACAGAGTCCTGGTTGTTAAAAGGCACAACAAAACTTGTTATGAGCTGATCAATAATCGTCCTCCAAATCTTGACTACCTAGCTCATTTTGGTAGTCCCTGCTCTTTATTGTTACAGTACAAAGACTACAAGTCTAACTTTCATGCAAAAGCGGTGGAAGGCATCTTCTTAGGATATGTTGCCAACTCGCCATGCAAAAGAGTGTACAATATTGTTAGTAGGTCTGTGGAAGAGTGGTTCGAAATGGACTACAATAAACACAGTATTCCACCAAAACCAACTGGTCCTGCTTGGGGATTTGATTATGATGCTTTGTTCAAGTCTTTTAATCTTCCTGATTTATCTTCCGATGATGCCGCAAATGTGTACGATTTAGTTAATGGCGGCGATGACTCCAACTTCTCAACCCGTGCCACCGTACCTATTGTAACTCCCGATTCCAATGTTGTTTCTTCATCTGGAACTCAAGAAAGTGATGACATTGAAGTTGTTCATATTGATGGAAATGATGCTCAAGCTGATCCTAACAATCGTGTAGGAAATGAAGCTCCAGCTGATCCAATCAACATTGAATCTTCTTCTTCTGGAACACATGATATGGGGGAGTTGAGCACGAGTCTAGATTCAAACATCCAGGAACCGCAAGTACCAGAGACGAGAGTGCATCGGAATCATCCAATTAAGAACATTATTGGTGATCCTGATGCCGATGTTCAAACTCGTCATAGAACCATTACTGAGAACACCAGTCTGTACGCTGAGATACTAGATACAGGTGTCATGGAAATGTGTCTGCATGTTGCTTTCGTATCCCAATTGGTGCCGAAGAATAGAAAAGAGGCTCTCGCTGACAACTGCTGGATAGAGGCTATGCAAGATGAATTGTCTCAATTCCAAAAGTTGCACGTGTGGGATTTGGCTGACCTTCCGAAGGGTATGCATCCGACTAGAACCAGATGGGTGTTCAAATGCAAGACGGATGATCGACATGTTGTAGTGAAGAATAAAGCAAGGTTGGTTTTTCAGGGTTTTTATCAGCAAGAGGGCTTGGATTACACAAAGGTGTATGCCCTAGTTGCGAGACTTGAGGCCATTCGACTGTTTCTGGCTTATGCCTCCTTTGTCGGCTTCAAGGTCTATCAACTTGATGTGAAGAGTGCTTTTCTATATAGGAATGTTCATGAAGAGGTATATGTCACTCAACCACTAAATTTTGAAGATCCGCATAGTATCAATGAAGTGTACAAGCTCAAAAAAGCACTTTATGGTCTTCATCAAGAACCGAGAGCGTGGCCTGAGACTTTATCAAAACATCTACTGTCCAATGGTTTCGACCGAGGACAAATTGACTCGACTCTCTTCATTAGGAAATCAGGAGGTGATATTCTTCTTGTACAAGTCTATGTCGACGACATTATCTTTGGGTCTACAAATGAAGGGATGTGTAGGGAATTCGAACAGGTGATGAAGTCCAAGTTTGAAATGAGCAACATGGGTGAATTGTCGTTCTTCCTGAGTCAGCAAGTCAGTCAAAGATAGGATGGCATTTATCTACATCAAACTAAGTATGTGTAGGACATCTTGATAAAATACAAGATGAATGATAATAATACTTTTGGCAAACATATTCCAGTCAATCATGGTCTGCATCCAGACAATGATGGAAAGGACGTGGATTACAAATTGCACCGTGGGATGATAGGATCTCTTATTATCTCACAACTTCAAGGCCCGACATAATGTTTGATGTATGCTTATGCTCAAGGATTCAGTCACAACCAAAGGACTCTCACCTGATAGCTGTTAAGAGGATCTTCAGATACTTGAAGGGGAAACCCGAAGCAGCAGTCATTCGACTTCAAAGCATATACCGATTTTGATTATGGCGGTTGTAACCTTGATAGAAAATCAACCTCGGGTGGATGTCAATTCTTGGGAGATAGGCTGGTCTCCTGGCAGTGTAAGAAGCAGTCAACGGTTTCTGTGTCAACATGTGAAGCAGAGTACATTGCTGCCGCGAGCTATTGTTCTCAGATTTTGTGGATCCAGCAACAATTAAGAGATTATGGCTTGAACTACACTTGAACTCCTCTGTTCATTGACAACAATGCCACGATGTCTATCACAAACAACCCAGTGAAACATTCCAAAACTAAGCATATAGAGATTCGCCATCATTTCATCCTTGACTGTACTGAAAAGCATTTGGTTGAAATTGTCAAGGTTCACACGGATGACAACTTTGCTGGCCTTTTCACTAAGGCATTTGATCGTACCCGTTTTGAACATCTGGTCAACTTGATAGGAATGTTCAATCCTGAGTGAGAAAACTCGTTTTCAAATCAAAATATTTTCATGGAAGTGAAGTTTTATTTCTGTATAGTTCGTTTCTTTTAGAAAAATAATTCAAAAAAAAAATTAAAAAATCAAAACAAAATAGAAAATCATGAAACTCTCAAAGTCATTTGAAGAAAAGAGGAAATGATAGTACACCAGTAAGTGATCTAAACGTCTTAGACTGCACATATGGGAAATGATTGCGTCATGATTACTTGTATGTTAAGCTGTTTCAGTTTTATTTTGAATATTTGCAAGTAATTTGAATTGTCAGTTGGCTATAAGCATTTTTGAATTATTAGTAGTGTGGAAACTTAATGAATACTACAACTATGATTTGAACCCATGTTTTGCGTGCGTGTGTGTAAAAGAATGCAAAAAGATCATTATCTGATAAAGGATGTAAGATTTTGGCAAATATTTTTCTTATGAGACAAGTTTCGGGTTATGTCTTTAGCACAATTTTTCGGTTCACTTCATTGCCCATACACACAAGTATGCAATGGGAAGTTGGGACAAGATATGTCTTGACATCAACCGTTAAGCATTTATTAACCTGAATCATCATATGATATTCACAGAAGAAAAACCTATCAAACCAAGACAAATGAATCACTTGATTCTGAATCTTATGATTCTCAATAATCCTTATGGATTCTGCTTGATTTTTTATATGCTAAACAATGTAACTTCATTCTGGAGATTTGAAAATCTTTGGGAAAATCTTAGATGCCTTGAGATAGTGTAATTTAAATTTCTGTAGCATAACTGTGGGGTACACGTTGTATATCTTATAATTAATATCTTAACACACAAGAACGTGATACAAAGATGCTTGTGATTTAACACACGCGGAGTTAAGCCATGTGCACTTTCCAAGTGCGCAGGCAACAGGCTAGTATAAATAGCAGGTCTTGACAGAATGTAAGTACGCATTCATTTGTAAGAATTATGTAACCGGCTAAGTTTATAATAGACGAAGTTTGAAAGTGTCTTTGTTGTTGGTTTACTTTGTGTTGCTTGATACTCCACCTAGTCACGGGCATTCTGCACCCGGTTCGACTAGGAACACACTTGCATGTGATGATCCGAGAGACCTACATATTAGCACGTTTAAAGTCCTTGAATAAAAGTTTTATTCAAAATGTCGGTAGTTGATTAGATTTATGGGAATAATTCTAAAGTAAGACGATTGTGAATCAGCTAGTTAGTCCTCACTAGGTGAGAACTTGAAAAGTGTTGCAACCAAGATTAATAGATATTTATAAAGTGATAAATATTAGACGTGACTCGTTTCAGAACTACTTCATGAATTATTGTCATAAGTAGGTTTTGAAACACATTGTCTGTTGTATCCTCATACCTTAGATGCATACTTGAAGCTTGCTTATGCAAAAGGTCATTCGCTGATATTGTCTAACACTGTCCCTAACCGGATGGTCATAAGGACCTTAGTTAAAAAGGACTGGATGCATAGTGAGAGTTGTATGTAGTCAATAAGGGATTTGTACCCTTACTACTGTATGCATAAGACATCTTTGGGCCCTTCGTTGGTTCAAATTGGTATAAAATGCATGATCGTGCTTAAACAGAGAGTTTGGATAGACCACTTTGAATCTCGATCGAGAAATAGAATAATTGAACATAAGTGGCGATGATTCGATCCATGTCTCATGTTCAATGGAATGTCTGAATAACAAAAAGGATATTTGAAAAAGAGTTGCAGATCATTACAAGAGTAAGTGTACCTTAGCTGGTTGGTAATGGTGGATGACTTAAAAAAGTATCCAACTTCATTGGGGGTAGCGTAGTGTTGCTAGACGCCCTACACTGTTTGTATTGATATATATATGTTCGAAACTTGTGCAAGTGGGAGATTGTTGGATCTGGTATGTTGAAGTGTCAACATAAAACAATATTACTAATGGAGTTAATCCTAAAGAGTCACACATCGAGCAACAACACACATTATACGCGAAAGATAATAATTAATATTATTATTCCGGGAATAATTAATATTATTATTATTTATTATTTGAGAAATAATAAATAAGTACTTGTAAAGGATTAAAGTGTATTATTATTTATATTACTCGAATATAAATAATGAATTATATATATATGAATTTAATATTGTATATATATATATATATTAAAGTATATATTTCATATATATCTAAATGGAATAAACCATATTCCATGGAATATGCCATGGGATATGCCACAAAATATTTCATTTAAAAGGGTTATATATATGGATAAATGTAGAGATTTAAATGCTAGAGATTTTGGAGATACACTTGAAAAAGCCTAGCCACCTACGCCACCTTTTGTGCCGTCACCCTCCTTTCATCCTTGGGATTTTTGGCCACCAATAGGTGGTACCCGGGTGCTCCGTTTTGCGTGTAGTTTGGTGATTTATGTGTATTGGCTAGCACCGTTCATTGTTGCTTTGTTGTGGATATCGTTAGTTTAGTCTTCCATTAACACCAACAAGATCTAAGGTAAGTATAATTAAGTGTTTAATTATATTCTCACAGTTTTTGCAACTGGGTCGCTATTTCGATTTCTCGTCTTGATTTTGATTAAAACTTCCGTTGCATTTTTTGCTTGGATCTAATTTTTGAAAGGCTAAAACTATATGGGAAAACCCTAACATATTAATCTTCAACTTGACATGTGGTGACTCGGTTGGGTTGGGGCATTTACATAGACCTAGAAAGAAAGTCATATCTCCCATTCAACTCATTTGAAACTTTGCATGCATCAAAGCCTCAAACTCTTTGCACATCTGAGTGTTTGTAGAGCCAAATATGATGTCATCTATAAAAAACTGTACCAGAAGCAAATCCTCTTATGATTTTCTGATGAAATGTAACATCCCGAGTTTTTAAGAGTGCGAGAGAATTCACGAGGAATTAAAACTTAAATAAAAAGAAAGGAAGCGGGCTTGGGCCGGGGTGAATGGGCCGAAAGGGGAAGGGTTTGGGCCCTTATAGGCCTCAAGAACAACCCAAAAGCCCCATTTCCATCCATATTTTCGGATTCTAGAGAGAGAAAGTGAGAGAGAGTCTAGAGAGAGAAAGTCCCGGTTTTCGGATTAGAGCCTCAAGAATCGTTAGCAAGAGTCTCGTGGGTGTTTAGCAATGAAAAGGAAGTGATTACAGGTAACCGATTCTCCTAGATCTGAGTTTTAGTTCATTTTTGGGTTTTTCGGGTTTTGGGTGAAAATGTTATGTTTAATCGGATGAAACTGAAAGATAAGCATAGATTTGGGTTCCTTAAAGGAAAACGAATGTTTTGAATGCAAACAGGTTCGGGATCTTGAAGTGATCAGACCCGAATGCGAAAGTTAGATTTTTTCGCCAAGAACAGGTCGTGCGCACTTGCTAAGTGCGCACAGAGCAGGTCCTGCGCACTTGCTAAGTGCGCAGGAAGAGGAACCTGCGCACTTGCTAAGTGCGCAGGAAGGGAAGCCTGCGCACTTGCTAAGTGCGCAGGAAGGGAAGTCTGCGCACTTGCTAAGTGCGCAGGCATCAGGACTGATTAAGTGAAGTCAGTATGTTAGAGTGGTTAAACCATTTAGCGTCGAGTTAAGTCTGATAAGTGTCAAATTGTTATGATTGTTCAGATTGTGTGAGATCCAGTAGACCGTTGCAGCTTAGATACCAGGTGAGTTCTAATCCCCTTTTTGCCTTCTTTAGGGGTGGTGTGCATACTTAGTGTAAAGTGTTTATTATATTTTATATATTATAAACTGAAGAGAAAATCTATGTTTTAGTGAAAGGTTTAAAAGAGGCAAGAGTATGTTTTCAGTAAAAGCAAAGATATATCATTTGGCAAGCGTTTACTATATTTTCATATACATAAACAAAGGCATGATATATGAGCTAGTATGTTTCAGAAAGTAAGATATATCATTTGACAAGCGTTTACTATATTTTCATATACATAAACAAAGGCATGATATATATGATAAGCTATGTTTCAGAAATTAAGATGTATTTTATGATAAGCTATGTTTCAGAAAGTAAGATGTATTTTATGATAAGCTATGTTTTAGAAAGTAAGATGTATTTTATGATAAGCTATGTTTCAGAAAGTAAGATGTATTTTATGATAAGCTATGTTTCAGTAAAAGCAAAGATATATCATTTAGTAAGCGTTTACTATATTTTTATATACATAAACAAAGGCATGATATATGTGTTAAGATATATTTCAGTAAAAGCAAAGATATATCATTTGGCAAGCGTTTACTATATTTTTATATACATAAACAAAGGCATGATATATGTTAAGTTATGAACAAGATTTACAGAAAGTTTTATGAACAGTAAAGTGAACAGTTTTCCTTCGGGAATATGTATCAGCTATAAAGGTCCTTGGGACAGATGTTACTTGTACAAGATGTCAGATATGGGTTCTACCCATTAGTAAGAACCTTTGGGTTCGTTAACGGTTGTACAACTGGGATGAGTGACGGCGGTTGCTCGGGAGGTCCACGCAACCTCCCCTTAGCGTTAAGCGGTATTGTCGGTTCATGGATGTAAGCCATGGGGGCATTGACCAGGGTATTGTCGGTCCATGGATGTAAGCCATGGGGGCATTGACCAGGTACTCATCGGTTCATGGACATTAGCCATGGGGCCGGTACAGTAGTGACAAGGAATTGACGGATAAGCGGTATTGTCGGTTCATGGTCGTTGATCATGGGGGCATTGACCAGGTACTTGTCGGTTCATGGATGTAAGCCATGAGGGCAGTACAGTAAAGAGGAATTGACGGTTTATTATACGTTTTAAACTGTTTGAAAAGTAAAGTGTGTTAAGTTTAGCCTTAATGGCAGTATATATGTTTTGAAAAGTGTAGTATGTAAAGTTTTGCCTTGAGGGCAGTATGTATGTATGTAATAGTAAATCTTTTGTATAATTGATTTAAAGTAAACGTTAGAACTCACTCAGCGTTGCTGATTTTTAGTATGCATATCAGTTAAGTGTAGGTGGCAGTAGATGGAAGTGGATGCTTGGCTTGGCGAAAAGAGTTACCCGAAGATCAGCATCTGGCATCCTGTTTATGTTTCTTTTGTTTATGTTGATTAAGACAAGTTTCAGTTGTATTTGACAAGTTATGTTTAGACATGTTATGTTTCCGCTGCGTATGTTGAGATTTTAAAACGTTTCCGCTGTGTTAATGAATGTCTTATGTTCAAAAGTGCTATGTGTTGATGAGTAAATCCAATAAGTGAGGTCTCCCGGGTTTGGGGCCTCACATGAAAAGTGTCTGATCAATCTTTCCTCTTTGAAAGCCATTTTCAAGCAAATGCTTTGAAAGTGTCTCATACCAGTTCCTTGGAGCTTGATGTAAGCCATATAAAGCTTTGTCAAATTTGAATACTCTATCTGGATAAACAGGATCCCCAAACCATGGTGGTTGACAAACATAGACTACTTCTCTAAGTTTTCTATAAAGAAAAGCACTTTTTAACATCCAACTTGTAAACTGTGAAATCTCTTCATGCTGCATAATCAAAATGCAGTATTATGGCTTCCAACCTTGCAATTGGAGCAAACACTTCATTATAATATGTTCCATCCTCTTGTGTATAACCTTTAGCCACCAACCTAGCTTTATTCCTGACAAAAATTCCTTTGTCATCATTCTTGTTTCTGAAAACCCACTTTGTACCTATTAGATCACCTTTAGGTAAGTCAACCAAAACCCACACTTTTTGCTTCTTAAATTGTAGAAGTTCTTTTGGCATGGCATCTACCCAACTATTATCTTTTAAACTCATCTCTACATTCTTTAGTTACATTTGGGATAAAAAGCATGAGTATAAACACTCATTTATAGTTCCAGATTTACTTCTTGTTTTTACCACTTCTTCCACAATTCTAATGGCATTACTCAAAGGATGTAAATGAGACTTGTTTATTCTCAATTGAGGCACTTCTTCCACTTGAAGAATTGAGTCTAGGTTAGTTTGATTTTGATCAAGGAGTTTTGAAATTGATGGAGTTTCAGTGTTTGTATATTGTAAATATTCTGATGAATTTGGTGTCGAAGGGTTTTGTTATCCAACATCACTCACAAACATCATCACCATTAGTACTTTCAAAACTAGGAATAACTTCAATTGAATTTAATTGATCAGAAGTATTGTGTTCTATATTAGCACGTTTAAATCCTTGAATAAAAGTTTTATTCAAAATGTCCGTAATCGATTAGAATTATGGGAATAATCTTTAATTAATATTTTTGCCAATCAGTTGGTTAGTCCTCATCGAATGTGTAGAACCAAAGACTATGGCTACAAAATTCTTTAAGTACAAATGCTGCTGATCTCAGAGTTTGCTGCTGACCAACAAACTGATGCGGACAAGCTTTTCTGCTGCGGATACTTGTTCTCCTGCTGAAGACCAAAGTTGCTGCGGATAGGCTTCTCAACAGCATTAACACTTGATGTTGTTGACAGGCAAATCATCAGCAGCTTTGGATGGTTACATCTTGCTGCTGATCAACATCTTTGTTGCTGACAGCCTTGTGCCTTGAAGGCTAATCGTTGCAGCTGACTATCCATACCAAGCGTCACTGACAACTTTCTGCAAAAGCAACTGACACACTCAAAGCAGAAGGAACCGCAATCGCACAACCAATGAAGGACAACAATGCTCTTCTCCAAGCATGCAAGTAATGATGCGTAAAGAAGACGCTTCAATAAAGTTAACTAGATATAGACAAAACGTGTAATAGTTAGCTACATCAGATCAACGATCTGTGTTAGATCTGATCCTTAGAATCAAGGGGCTGTATTGATTCTAAGTAAGTATAAATAATCTGTAAACACTTCATTGTAAGTGTGCTTTTTGTGCTTTCTGATTGAGTTTCAATTGTAATCGTTTATCTGCAAAAGCTTAATACAACAGTGTTCTTAAAAGTATTCTTTCTGCTTACTGGATTACACTTGTGTAGTTGTTATTGTTTCCGACAATTTCAACTAAGAACAGAACCATCTTGTACTTTCACGATCCTACAAGTGGTATCAGAGCTTTGGCTCAGATTAAACAAACTCACACTTGTTTAATAAATTCTGGTTCTATTCTAAACTCTCTCTCTTTCATCAAGTCACCAAGAACAAAGATGGCACAAAGAAACGGATTTGAAGACATCGGCAGCATCAACCGACCACCAAGATTGGTGTCTGGTGAAGACTACGACATGTGGAAAAACCGCATGGAAAGTTTTTTCTGCTATCAGGAGTACGAAATGTGGAAATCCATCAGGGATGGACCCTACATTCTCATGGTGGCATCTGCTGACTCTGGAGGACCATCAGTTCCAAAGGAGCCCTCCAAGTACTCAGAAGAAGACATAAAGAAGATGGAGGTAGACTTCAAGGCACTAGGAGCTATCCAAATGTGCCTTTCAAATGAAGTTTTTCATAACTTCAGAAGTTACAAAAGTGCCAAAGAGGTCTGGGAAGCTCTTGAGAAAATGTTTGCTGGCTCTGAGGTAGTCAAAGAGAACAGAAGAGACATCCTGAAGCAGCAGTATGAAAACTTCATCTGGAAGGAAGGTGAGTCTCTAACTACTCTATACAACAGATTTACCTATCTTGTAGGAGAGCTGCAGTGCTCAATGGTGAAGCTAGAGAATGAAGATATCCTCAAGAAGTTCATCAGGTCTCTACCAAGCTGCTGGACACTTTACACAGTGTCAATCAGAAGAACTGAGAATCTAAAGACTCTCCATATGACTGAGCTTTTTGGAATGCTAAAAACCTATGAGCTAGAGATGATTCAGGTAAAAGAAAGAAGCTCAAGCTACCAAACAACCTCAACATCCACCACCACCTCCTCTACCCTCCATTCTGAGCACTCGGGTCCTAGTTCAAGTAACTACTATCCTCCCATCATCACTCATCCTCAAACTCCAATCTCTCAAACAAACAGCTCGCCATTTCACCTAGAAGCTCCTCCTCAAACATCAACCTCTGCTGCTTTTGTTTCTGAAAACTCAAGCAACATGTCCTTTATCAAGGAGGATCTGGAATGCTTTCATCCAGATGATTTAGAAGAAATGGACATACATCACTCATATGCCAAGCTCTCTAAAAGAGCAAAAAGGTTCTACTCTAGAACCGGAAGACCCATTCCAAGTAACAACTCCAACACCAGAGTTGGCTTGGATAAAAGCAAACTAAGATGTTACAACTGTAACCTACTAGGTCAGTTTTCTAGAGAATACAAGGCACCAAGAGCAAATCCAGCTACTTCTCAGTCAAGACAAGCTCACCAAGCCCAACCCAGACAACAACAACAAGCTACTCCTCCAGTTCAAACTGCAGCCTGTGCAACTGTTGGAACTTCTGAGTTCGACTGGAGCTTTCAATATGAAGAGCTGACTGTCAACAATCAAGCTCTGATGGCAGACACTACAGAGATACCACCTCAGGTATTTGAACATCTTTGCTCTCAAGCATGTATTGATTAAGTTTTGGGTTATAGAAAGCACAACCAAAACCTTATAGATCAAAATGAAGAGTATCATCAGATGAAATCTGAGTTCAAAAAGGTTGAAAATACTTATAAAGAAAAGATTAACTGCCTTAAGAAAGAGATTTCATCGCTAAAACACGAACAAACTAATCTTGAAACTCAGATTGATGATCTACTAGTCAAACTAAAAGCTACCAGAGCTGAACTGGCAGAACAGAAAGTTCATGTTGAAAAATATGAATTTTCCTCCAAAAAGTTACAAAGACTTTTAGATATTCAAGTCCATGAGAAGGTAAAAACTGGACTTGGGTATAACAATGATCAGTACAATGCTGTTACTCCTCCTGCTAACTATATTGCCATATACGAACCAAGCTTCAATGTTGAAAATCTTGACACTGAAAACCGAAACCTTGATCCTTCAACGGATGAACCCTTCGTCGAAGACTGCACTACCTCATCGGAATCTTAGTCGACCCACTCAGACCATGATGAAACCAGTGCAGTCCCATCTGAAGCTGTTCTGAATAAAGTTGCAGTTCCTACTGTTCTTCCAGCTGTTCCAGCCCCTGTACCATTCAAACAGATCAAGATCAGCTATCCTCCAGATGGAAGAAAGCCAAACATTGAAAAGGGACAGACATCAGGACCCACAAACCCCAAGCCTCAGTCAAAGCCAATCACAAAGAGGAAGGTATTTGATATATGTCGTAAGCCTGAAGAAAAGGTTCCATATGTTCAAAGGACCCTAGAAGAAGCCACCTTTGAACATATCATCCATGGAACTTCAAGGATCTGTTCCAAAGAAAGGACTATGTCTACCTTTCAAGAGACAAACTGGCAAAATCATGCTTTGTGTGTGGCAGATATAACCACACTGCTAGCACCTGCTTTCATCACCTGGAATACCAAAGAAATTCAAAGTAGCATGCCTTTGAAAAGACTAACAAAAATAAGAAGGTAAGAAGCTACGAAGTCAAAGCTACTAAGTTCAGGGAGTCTCTATCTCCCACAAAAGTGAAGATGCCTAAATCTCAACAAACTTGTATCATTTGTGGTGAATCAGACCACTTTGCTGCAAACTGTAAGTTTAACCCCTTCAACCATATCCTTCATCAAGCACCTCAAAGACAAAGGGTAAAGAAGGATCAGCATACATCGGTTGTTAGTCAAGATAAGCCCAAGAAAACAAAGCAGAAGCTTTCAGCAGCATCCAAGTCTGCTGCTGATAAGCTAAAATCCTCCGCAACAAAATCTGCTGCTGATAAGGCAAAGCCATCAACAGCAAGAGTGTTCACTGCTGATAACGCAAAATCCCAGGCAAAGCCTCCAGCAGCAAAGAATGCTGCCACTTCAACAAAGCCATCAGCAGCAGGATCTACTGTCAATAAGCAAGAAACATCAGTAGCAAAATCTGCTGCTGACAATGTGAGGAAAACTAGAAAATCACCAATAAGGCAATGGAAAGCCAAACTATCTTCAAGCACTGTCATTGGTTCCATTGACTACAAACATACTGAAAAGGATAAACTAACAACCATCTTTTTCGAGTCTGCATACTCTTGGGTTCCTTCTACTAATTAGAAATATATCATGTGCAGGGACAGCTAGGTCACAAGAATAACACCTGGGTGGTAGACAGTGGGTTTTCCAGGCACATGAAAGGCAACAGATCCATCCTCTCCAACCTCACACATTTCAATGGAGGATATGTTGCCTTTGGAAGTGACTCAAAGGGAGGATCCATTACTGGACAAGGAACTGTGTCCAACGAAAGAATGAGCATTGATAAGGTCAACTATGTTAAAAAATTGGACTTCAATCTCATGAGTGTTTCCCAGGTCTGCGACCAAAAGCATTGGATGCTCTTCACAGATAAAGAATGTTTTGTACTGACTCCAGGCTTATCCACACCTCATCCAGAAAGCATTTTACTAACTGCTCAGAGAAAAGAAAATCTCTATGTACTGGACATGAATGAAGTCACTCCATCTGGGAGTGTTTCCTGCTTTTTATCAACGGCCTCAGTTGATGAATCAGCTCTCTGGCATAGGAGATTAAGCAACGTTAATATCAAAACTATCAACAAATTGGTGAAAAATAATCTTGTCAGAGGGATTCTTGACAAAGAATTTCAGCTGGAAGACCACTGCATTGCATGCTTAAAGGGGAAGCAACACAAAATCTCTCACAAGCCTAAGACCTTGAATACAAATGACACTCCATTGTAACTGCTGCATAAGGATCTCTTTGGTTCTACAAATGTCATGTCAATGTGCAAGAAGTCATACTGTCTGGTGATAACTGATGACTACACCAGATTCTCATGGGTATACTTCTTGAGAACTAAAGATGAAACTGCTGAAATTCTTAAATCCTACATTCTCAGGGTAGAGAATCAAAGCAATCAAAAGGTGAAGATCATAAGGTATGATCAAGGCACAAAGTTCAAGAACCACACCTTGAACTGTTTCTGTGAAAGCAAGGGGATATAAAGATAATACAGTGCTCCAAGAACTCCTCAAAAAAATGGAGTTGCTGAAAGAAGAAACAGAACTCTTACTGAGTCAGGAAGATCTATGTTGGCTGACTCAAAACTGCCACTCACATTCTGGGCAGAAGCAGTTAGCACAGCCTGTTATGTGCAAAACCGAGTTCTAATTGTCAAACCCCTCAACAAAACACCCTATGAACTTTGGTTTCAAAGAATTCCCTATATTGGGTTCCTAAAACCTTTTGGGTGTCCATGAACCATTCTCATCACTCATGGGGTTCTTCCTAAGTTTGGTGCCAAATCTGATGAAGGATATTTCGTAGGCTATTCCTCTCAATCAAAGGCCTATCGAGTATTCAATTCAAGAACAAGAACTGTTGAAGAATCAGCAAATGTGGAATGCAGAGAACACATTGTCTATGAGTAGGGAAAAGGACCAAACTGGCTCTTTAACATAGAATCCTTCTCCCAAATATTTGAGCCTCTCACCTTCTCAAATATGGAGTCTACGTCTACATAAACACCTGCCTCCACTTCATCAACTGACTACAGACTGAATTTTCCAAAATCTTCTATCAGTCTGAGAAGACCATCAAATGATCCTCCATCAGTTGTGGAAGCAATTGAAGCAAATGAAGCATGAACAAGACTGTCTAATATAACCAGTAGCAGCCTGTCTGAAACTAAAAATCTAAATGAAGACTTGTCGGTAAATGATGTTGATACTGCTGATGCTCTTGCTGAAAATATTGATGTGGATAATACTGTTGAAGACTCTTCCACCATGAATGAAGAGACCCCTGATCAAAATCAAAGCAATCTGGAGCAAGGGATACAACTAGAGGTGGTACCAGCATAGCGGATCCACAAAGAACATCCTCAAGAGAATATTATTGGCCAAATACACCAAGGAGTTCCCACAAGAAGCAAATCTCACGAGGCCAATATATGCTTATTTTCATGTTTCCTATCTCAGGTGGAACCCAAGAATATAGATGAAGCACTCAAACACAACAGCTGGATTGAAGCAATGCAGGAAGGATTGAAGCAATGCAGGAAGAATTGCTGCAATTCAAGAAGCAAGATGTCTGGAAACTTGTTGATCTTCCACCAGGTAAATAAGCTATTGGCACACGATGGGTTTTCAGGAACAAGCAAGATGAGAGAGGTATAGTAGTCAAGAACAAAGCCAGACTTGTAGCTCAAGGCTACACTCAGGAAGAAGGAATTGACTATGATGAAGTCTTTGCTCCTGTTGCCAGACTAGAGGCCATCAGAATCTTCCTGGCATATGCTGCATCCAGGAATTTCACTGTCTATCAAATGAATGTAAAAAGTGTCTTTCTGTATGGGAAGATTGGTGAGGAGGTATACATCAAACAGCCTCCAGGCTTTATAGATCCTGCCCATCCTACTCAAGTTTTTGTAGGTCCCGGGAGCCTCGTCGCGCAGCGGATAATAACACGATCTGTTCTGTGATTTGTGTGGGAACAAAGAAACTAGACAGAGAAACAAGAACAAAGATAAAAGACGATGAAACGAAACGTAATCCATAACAAAGAAGTCATCCCGTATTACAGACTACATACCGAAGGAACACACATCTCTCATCTAAGCTCACGGTCCAGGGGTCGGGAGAGCTCTTCCCGACCCGGATAAACCTAGTTCCAGAGTTCCACCTACAAATGAAGACAAGTCTTCTATTTATAGGGGCAGGAACACTTCCTGCGTACTTGACAAGTACGCAAGGCAAAAGCCTTGCGTACTTACTAAGTACGCATGGTTTGGTCATGCGTACTTGACAAGTATGCAAGGCAAAATCCTTGCGTACTTACTAAGTACGCAGGACCAAACTGGTGTGCGGGCTAAGTACTCAGGAACACCCTCCTGCGTACTAGCCACGTACACCGATACATAGAATTTAATCTATAGTTACAAAACATGCATCTACAGTTTTTGAACTAGACAAAGCTCTGTATGGACTACATCAGGCACCAAGAGCCTGGTATGAAACCTTGTCAGGATATCTACTAAGCAACAACTTCAGAAGAGGAGCCATAGACCAGACCTTGTTTATCAAAGATGAAGGGGGAGAAATCTTGCTCGTTTAAATTTATGTTGAAGATATCATCTTTGGATCAACAAGGAAACAGCTGTGCAAAGACTTTGAGACTCTGATGCACTCAAAGTTTGAAATGAGTTCAATGGGTGAACTTAATTTCTTCTTGGGGCTACAAGTCAAACAGATCCCAAATGGAATCTTCATCAGCCAATCAAAATATGTAAAGAACATTTTGGAAAGATTCAAAATGGCTGACTGCTCTGCTGCAAGAACCCCTATGCAAGTGCATCATCAACTGACTCCAGACAAAGATGGCCAAGACACTGATCAACATCAGTATCATGCAATGATAGGGTCTCTCATGTATCTCACTGACTCAATGCCAGATATCATGTTTGCAGTATGCCTCTGTGCAAGATTTCAAGCAGCTCCAAAAGTTTCACATCTTCAGGCTGTCAAGAGAATCTTTAGATACCTAAAGGGTGCCCCAAGACTTGGGCTATGGTACTCTAAAAATGACATGTTTAATCTATATGCATACACTGACAGTGACTATGGGGGATGCAACTTGGACAAAAAGTCCACTTCAGGGGGATGCCAGTTTCTGGGAGGGAGATTGATTTCATGGCAGTGCAAGAAGCAAACATGTGTTTCAACTTCTACAGCTGAAGCAGAATACATTGCAGCTTCAAGTTGCTGTGCACAAGTCATCTGGATATAAAATCAAATGTTAGATTATGGGATGACTTTCATGGCAACCCCAATTCACATTGACAACATGTGTGCTATCTCAATCACAAACAATTCGGTGCAGCACTCAAAGACAAAACACATTGACATCAGGTATCATTTCATAAGAGATCAAGCTGAGAAAAGAAGGATTATTTTAACCAAAGTTCATACGAATGAGCAATATGCTGATTTGTTTACAAAACCTTTTGATGAAGCCAGATTTAAATATTTAGTTGAATCTACTGGCATGATGAACTTTGATTAAAATCTATCTCTAAAATTAGTTTTTGTGTTTTGTCTTAATGTTGTGAATAAAACTTATAAGTCAGCAGCATTTTTTTTTGTCCTTCAGCTGCTGACAGGTTTAATCTTCAGCAGCAAAATATTTGCAGCTGACTGCTTTAAGTTATCAGCAGGAACAGGTTTCCTGCGGATTTCTTTAAGACTTTCAGCAGCAACATCCTTGCTGCGGATTATTAAATCCGTCAACAGCAGATAAGTTTATTGTTAACAGACTTAACCTTTCGCATCCACAACAATCAAGTTTGCTGCTGATTGGTAAATTTAAGTCCAAATTAACTTTTACCCGCTGTTAAAATTCCCGCTAGTCTTTACCATGACTGCCTCGGTGTATTACAGCTGTAACAATAAAAGGTAAATTGGGATGTACTATACAAGTCATTTTGCTTTTTCCCTTTTCTGCCGTTATAAAAACAAATCAAATTTCCTTCCACTTCTCCCTAAATCAACATCACTTTCTCTCAAGTCCTGATCCACGGTTGGTACTTTCTCTCAAGTCCTCATCATGTTCAAAGCCCATCATCCCTCACTGTCATACCCAACCAAGTGAAAGATATCCGAAGGATTCAATGATATGATCGAGTTCTTATGTCTATCAAAGATCTAATTTGCCCTCACAACCAACCATGCCACACATATCCCTCATATGGAGGATTTCTGGAGTACCGCCGTCTACCCTACCGAACAGGGGATTCCCCAAATCAAATCCAAGGTATACGGCAAGGATATCACCATCTCGGAAGCCACACTCTTCTCCAATGCATATCTCAGAAAAGAAGCGGATGTCATCAGGTAAGTTCCGCACTTGCCTCCGTCTTCCATGGTCTTCTTCTTGCGCTTCTTCGCGCCACCGCGAACACGAAGGACGAGGTGAAGTTTTGACTCCTTCTGGATGTTGTAATCGGCTAGGGTTCTGCCGTCCTCGAGCTGCTTTCCGACGAAGAATAGACGCTGCTAATCAGGCGGAATGCCTTCCTTGTCTTGGATCTTTGCCTTCACGTTGTCGATTGTGTCGATAGATTCGACCTCAAACGTGATCGTCTTACCCGTTAGGGTTTTCATGAAGATCTGCATTTTCGCCGATTTGAAGTGATAACATGAGAACTGTTTCCAAAAAGGTTCTCAGGGGTCAATGTTCCAGTGTTATCTACAATGCTGAACATACAGAGTACCCCGGGTGACAGTTCAGCAATCCCAGCTGATACTGATCCCACACCCTCCACCTCACATCTTAAACAACAGTCTGCTTCTACCATTCGAACCCCTGTGCATACTACTAAGGATGCACAGGCACAAAAATTACCTACACCTGTTTTGGATGTTATCGTTCAACCGGAACACAGGGCCCCGGTTGCAACGACATGTACTAGGAAAAGGGGCAAGAGAACTCCTTCTTCTCTTGCCTTCAAGGCCCAAACCCAACCTAACAGCCCTCACTCAGAATCACAACATTCTGGTGAGAATATCATAAGGGACAACCACATTATTAGGGAGACTCCTTTGGATGTCTCTTTATTAGGATCAGGATCACTTCCCAGATCTATAGAACAGCCCCCTGAGCCTTTCCTTTCTCTTCTGAACTTAAGTGCTGAGGAACCTGATCAAGATGATGTACCTTCTCCAACTACCACTATCTCGGAGGTACTGATTGATCTTGCTTCCAACACACCCATCCCAAGTTCTTCTACCCTGAAGGTCCACTCTAGGAGTAATGACAGAGTGGATGTGGAAGAGGCTGTCACTACTGCTGGTCCATTAAATAACCAGGAGGACAGTGACAACATTGCTAAGACCTCAACCACGGCAACTCACAGTGAGGATGCTTCCTTGGAAACTCCCCTCACTGAGAGGAATCCCAGGTGCCAAGAAACCATGGGTAATGGGGATGTAAAGGCAAGGCCTATGGCCCCATATGGATCCAAGGATTCCACAACTGTGGATGAGGATAGAATGCAACTTCATATCTTGGAATTGACGGCCAGGGTGAATATGATAGAGGCACATCAATGCCCAACTTTTCTCACTCCCTCATTTGAATCAGTGGGAACCCAAACTGATGCACATTTGTCCACTGATGCAACCAAAAAGGGGGAGATGGTCCCAATAGAGGAAGACTCAGACAGTTTTGACGACTGCAGGCTGTATTTCAATGTACAAGATGGCTGTTATTGAAGTTTTTTCTTTTGGTTGAAAGGACAGTCAGAAATTTGAAAAAGCTTCAGCAACAAAGGTAGTAAGAGAATTTTGGTAGCATCAGTCTAGGGGGAGTTTGTAGAACCAAAGACTGATGACTACAAAATTCTCTAAGTACAAATGCTGCTGATCTCAGAGTTTGCTGCTGACCAAAAAAACTGCTGCGGACAAGCTTATCTGCTGCGGATACTTGTTCTCCTGCTGAAGACCAAAGTTGCTATGGATAGGCTTCTCAGCAGCATCAACACTTGATGCTGCTGACAGGCAAATCATCAGCAGCTTTGGATGGTTACATCTTGCTGCTGATCAACATCTTTGTTGCTGACAGCCTTGTGCCTTGAAGACTAATCGTTGCAGCTGACTATCCATACCAAGCGTCACTGACAACTTTCTGCAAAAGCAACTGACACACTCAAAGCAGAAGGAACCCCAATGGCACAACCAATGACGGACAACAATGCTCTTCTCCAAGCATGCAAGTAATGATGCATAAAGAAGGCGCTTCAATAAAGTTAACTAGATATACACAAAACGTGTAATAGTTAGCTACATCAGATCAACGATCTGTGTTAGATCTGATCCTTAGAATCAAAGGGCTGTCTTGATTCTAAGTAAGTATAAATAATCTGTAAACACTTCATTGTAAGTGTGCTTTTTGTGCTTTCTGATTGAGTTTCAATTGTAATCGTTTATCTGCAAAAGCTTAATACAACAGTGTTCTTAAAATTATTCTTTCTGCTTAGTCGATTACACTTGTGTAGTTGTTATTTTTTCCGCCAATTTCAACTAAGAACATAACCATCTTGTAATTTCACGATCCTACAAAATAAGAATTAGCGAAGTGTTGCTACCAAGATTCATAAATATTTATAGATTGATAAATATTGGACGTAACTCGTTTCAGAACTACTTCATGGATTGTTTTTATAAGTAGGTTTTGAAACAACAATGTCTCTTGTATCCTCAGACCTGAGATGCGTACTTGAAGCTGGATTATGTAAAAGGTCATTCGTTGATATTGTCTAACATTGTCCCTAAACGGATGGTTGGAAGGACCTTAGTCAGAAATGATTGTGTAACTGATGTGCACGTGTGATAAGTAAAAATATAATAAATATATTTTTGAGATGGTTTTACGAGATCAGGTTTTAAATTTTTAAAATGAAAATTACTTTAACTTAAAACACACACAATAAGCAAGTGTACCTATCGCAACGTAATATAGTTTAAGTAAGAACCAAGTATCGGACCAATGGACACGGTCGAGTTCCAAGACTCAAATTTTGTTATCGTTTAACCAGATTAATTAGTGAGTGAGTTTTGTGTGCTTGTAAAGTAGATAAGTAAATGACAGAAAAGTAAATGATGTAAAGTAAATAATAGGAAAGTAAAAACGTGCGTGAGGTGTGTAACAGAAATGTAACGAACAGAACAGTAAATAGCAGAAAAGTAAATATCTCGGAAGTGATCAGGTCATGAAGAGTATTGCTTTCAGATTCTAATCCTCTTGGTACGTGAAAATGTTAAGTTGACTAATCCAACAATATGACTACTACAAACTTGTAACCCGGGTCACCGCTAGAGCCTCGTCCTCTTGACATTTGTTTCACGAATTAAAATCTTTAAATTAAAATAATAAAGCCTTCCGCTAGGGACAACATTTACCCTCAACCCTTTGGTGTTATCTCCAGGTTGGTTTGAGACATTGAACTTAAATGCTTAGTATTATTGGTAAATAGGTGATTATAGTTTGCTCACTGGGAGGTGGTGTAACAATGGGACCGAGTATAAAGACGTACCGTTCCCAACATGAGTTCACCAATTCTTGGTCTCATAATAAGTTGGTATAAAGACGTACGACCTTAATAATGTTGACCAAGCCTTGGCTTATCAATCTCTGCTTGTATAAAGACATACAAGCTTCAAAGAAATTTTGATTAAAAAGGTTTTATGATCTTAGACTTTAAAAATAAAGAACACTCACAAATATAAAGACAGATTTAGACAATAATGAAAGCCCACCAAATAGTGGTTTTAAGAGCAAATAATTAAAGACATAAACATACCATTAGATTAATACGTCAAACATTAACGTGCACCAAATACAAGGAGTTTAGCCACGAATGGTCATACTAACTAGCGCAACTTTGAGTTTCGTAGGCTCCCCTATTGTGGACAAAGAGTAGGAGCCTCTATACTCTCTACTCTCTACTCTAACTATGAATTTCTCTCTTCTGGATAGCTTGTTGATCTATGGAAAGGTGTATGAAATGAAGAACCCAAGCCTCCTATTTATAGGCGTCAAAATTATCAATGCACGACTGTGAATTGGATTGCACGAGTGTGCAAACACCTCGGGAATCAATCAGGGTACAAAGGATAGTGTATCGGAGCCTTGGGGAGTAAGAGTGGGATTGTACGACTATGAATGGGATGCTCAGCCGTGCATCCCCCTTCTACTTCCCTGTTTCATCTTTTAGCTGCTGGATGACTTGTTGTTCACCTGGTTTGAGTTCTTGGGTGTCAAAGCTCGGGAATGATCTTCCAAAAGGCTTGATTTCTTGGTGTTTTTTTTTACTGGTTTTAGCTTTGTTTATCTTTTCAACACCGAATAACCTACAATTACAAAATATAAACGTTTTAAGTATCAATTGCAAGGTTATTATTCAATTAGTACCATAATATGGGGATTATTATGCATGCAAAACATGTATAATTTAGGGCATATCATAATACCCCACACTTAAACTTTACTCATGCTCAAGCAAACCCATGCATGATCATACCCATAACTAGAAACTTTACAAAGGTAATGGAGTTCCAAGCTGTTGGAAACCCCGGGATAGCTCTTGAGTCGCTTATTCTATTTTTCTATTTTTCTATGCTGGAATCCATAAGAAGCCTACTAGAACTTTAAATATGCATAATCTATCACTCCTCACAATCTTCACTCAACTCTAGGATTATATATATGTGGATAATGCAGGTTAAGTGGAACACTCAAGTTCGAATCGAATTATGCAATGGTCATAAGCTTGAATGCAAATCAAGTCTCCATCAACTAACTAAGGGTTGTAATGTGGCTAAAATAAAAATAAAGGGTGAAAATGAAAATCTTTTTGGGGTTTTAGGGATTTCAAGGGTTTTAAAGGTTGTAGCTATCGTAGACACACAGCTATGGCTTGATGGCTTAAGATGGAAAATACTAGTGGGTCCCTCTACAGTACTCAGATCATGAGGGTATAACTAATCTGAGGGCTCGTTTATGGTTAGATTGCCAAGACCAAGATATGTTATCTTTCTTAACTCTTCCCTTACTGCGTAGTACACATTACTGCCTTTCCGTATAGTTCCTTCGGCTTGTAGCCTAACAGCTCATACTTTGAATCAGATGCGTATACTCATGTTGGGAATAACTTTGATTCTTACTACACTTTCCATCATGGCTCCAGTTGCCACACTTCACACATTTGTCGTATCTTTTGGCTCTTATTTTGGTGGCACTTTTTGACAAGCCGCAAAATGGTGGCAAATATTCTTGCTTGCGCAACCGTTTTCTTACATCACTTTTTTCTTTGAAAACTTTCTCTCGGAGTTCAGGCGGTAATTCAGGCTTTGCGAAATGAATACAAGAAAGCAAATTGAAATCAAAAGAATGCATATCCAACTCTTTAGGGTCTAACTAGTAAAAGACCAACTTCTCTCTTTTCTTTTTCTTTACTCATTTTTCTATTTTTTTTCTTTTCATATCATCAAGAATAATTTTTCAATAATTCTTTTTCCTCAATTTCCATGAAATAATTTTTCCATATCTTCTTTGTAGATAATTCAGCTGTTCCATCCTAATACATCCACTTTCTTTTGTATATTCCAATTCCTTGAGTGAAACAGATTCTTACCAAATTGCATCAATGGTTGCAAACATGAAATAATGACATAATATAATCTAATACTTTTCCATTCTTGAAGACAGTCAGCCAATAACTGGTGTTTACGAAAAGTTGGTTGGGTGATAATTGTAGGTAGTAGAAAAGAAAAGGCTAAGGCTCAGATGGCTATCTAGGTGGATAATATTTTTGGGATTTTGGGTTGATATATAAGGGTAATAAAGTCCTAGGTGCCTCAATCTTTTTCATACTTCTACTAGTTCATGGTCTTGATATGTATAGGTCACACAAGTTCTAATTATGCATAAAATTCGATCGAATAAACACTCAGTATACTAAACGAAAAAGCATGTGAAAAAACAATGATAATAATGCTCATGAAAAGGCTCATATTATTCTCACATGGAAACGGATAGGATAGGGTTTAGTGATTTTTTATGCATAATATCCATTTGTTTCTACTTGCCATGTCTTCATTTTATTTAATTAAGTGCGAACTCAAAGATTTTTAGATTTTAGGGTTTAAATTTTTTTAATATTTTTCGGTTTTTACGAAAGGTCGTTTTCAGTAAGGTTTTAGTCAAATGGGTAGAAAATCTCAAGTTAACTTTTACTGCTTTAAGGTTACAAGTGGTCCTGAATATCTAATTCTCCACCCCACACTTAAAACTGTGCATTTCCCTTAATGTAAAAATGCATGTAATGGAATGCTATGTAGTAATTTAAATACATAAAGTTTTAAGGGAAAAGAAACTGGTACTCCCCCGTTCAATTCGATGTATAACCTAAGGCCAAAACTTATTGTTGCTGTTAGGCTGTGCCTATCACCTGCTTATCAACACTTCGCTTCAAAGACTTCATCGAATTTCTCAGAAATTTGATGTGGTTGTCGACGCTCCAGCTTGTAGATATGGAGTGTAACTCCTCAAAGAAGTAGAGAGACTATCTGATTATGTTATTCTACCTGACACACAAGGAAAACATAAAAGCAGATAAGGAAAATAAAAGGTAGTAGTTAAGCTACTAAGGTCCTAGTATTGAGAAGGCATACCTAGGGGCTGAACTATGAGAAACTTAAATTTGAAAAAAAAACCTGAGGTCCATGCGTTCTACCGTATGCACCAACTTCTCATTTTATTCATGATCATCGGGTTACCTCCCGGATGCGCCACGTTTATGTAACGGTCGTTGGCCAGTCCCGTACGTGCTTCATGAATTTCCAATTCAGTGCTATTAGTGGAATAATCTATCAAATGGGTGGCTTGTTATTATGGAGAGGTTCATCCAACCCATTTGATAACCATGCGTACAATGATTATAAGCTGATCCAGGAATTAATCCTGGACCAGCTGGATAGAGAAAAACAGGGCAAAAAGTGTTCAAACTTGAAACAGTTATAACTTTAGCTACGTTTGGAGTTAGAGGGCCCCCGACCAAGGGACGAAAAGGTTTTGACAAGCCGGATCATGTGGCAAATGTCGTAGGCAGTTTGTCCCAGTGGTCCGAGCAAATTTCCCCCATTAAGTGGCCCAATTTCACAAATCAAAGATTTTCCCCAATTTTCTATTTTTAATACTTTCAACTTTTTTGTGCTAAAACGGGTGAATCATTGATTTATGTATTTTAAAAGTCCTTTTATAGTTTTAATTTTAGTTTGGATGGACTGATTTGAAATTTTAAAATTTTTTTGCATACCTGGCAAATTTAGAATGTTCTATAGAAGAGCACCTAAAGAAAATAGTGTAAGTAAATCACGCCACCACCATTTGAAATTTCCAGGGCCAAACTTCAAGTAACCCATGTGATGAAGGAGACAGTCACCCCGGTAAGATAATTTTGTCACGTAATTTTCATTGGATGAACGTTTCTTCCTCCATAAGAAGTGGTCCTTAGAGTAATGTGCCATATCATGTGGCTTATGTGATTCATGGAATGATTCACTGATATGCTTGGTCATAGGCCAGCTATCACTATTGCAAGGAAGACGTGCCACCATTGTCATTTGTTTGTTGGTGAATACTTCCTCCTGCCTAATCTCCTCCTGGATGTTGGTCTCACAATCTGGTTCTTCATATAATGTTGTCCCTGAAGTGACATGAACTCCAGACTGTTCCATACATCCTTCATGTGCTTCCATATTGAGGGTTCCCACCAATTCTTCTTTAGAGATTCGTTCTTCTAACTCCTTTGATGGTTTAGCTTCCAGCCTCTCAGAGAAGTCAAGAAATGATTGTAAAGTTGCAGTAACCATGTCTTCTGAATCATCCGGTCTCACTTCCGACTGATCCATGCTTGTAAAGCTGGAAGGTTGGTGCTCCTTATAGTCACTTAACCCTAATAGAGATGTTGGAGCTATAACTTCCGGTTCTTGGACTTTGAAGAGATCATCTTGTTGTTCACTTGGATAGCTCTTTAAGAGTTGAACCTTATTTTCTTCCAAATGGCAAAACAGATTTCCTGGGGTCTATGAGTCGGAATCTAGAGCTGAGTGTTGAATTTCTTAGGGCGGTGTGGTTTCCTCATATGGTTTCTAGTAGGGTTGGTGAAAATCTGTGGAATACCCTTGATAGTGATAACAATCTTGAGTGTAGTGGCCTTCCCCACAAATCTCACACCAAACCTCCAGATAGGGGTACTCATAGTTGTCTTGGTATCCTCCATAACAACTCTCGTAGTTGTCATCCATGAAAGTTGCTATAAACAACAATCAAAACAAACCATAAAAAAAATGTTAAGGTTAAAAAGGCAATCAGTTAACTCGAATCTTTCTTGAAATCACCGTGTCCCCGGCAACGGCGCCAAAAACTTGATGTGCACGTGTGATAAGTAAAAATATAATAAATATATTTTTGAGATGGATTCACGAGATCAGGTTTTAAATTTATAAAATGATAATTACTTTAACTTAAAACACACACAATAGGCAAGTGTACCTATCGCAGTGTAATATAGTTTAGGTAAGAAACAAGTATCGAACCAATGGACACAGTCGAGTTCCAATACTCAACTTTTATTATCGTTTAGCCAGATTAATTAGTTAATGAGTTTTGTGTGCTTGTGAAGCAGATAAGTGAATGACAGAAAAGTAAATGACGGTAAAGTAAATAACAGAAAAGTAAAAACGATGTGTGTAACAGAAATGTAACGAACAAAATAGTAAATAGCAGAAAAGTAAATATCTCGGAAATGAGCAGGTCACGAAGAGCATTGCTTTGGGCTTCGAATCCGCATGGTACGTGATAATATTAAGTTGACTAATCTAGTGATATGACTACTACAAACTTGTGACCCAGGTCACTGCTAGAGCCTCGTCCTCATGACATTTGATTCACGAATTAAAATCTTTAAATTAAAAAAGTAAAGCCTCCCGCTAGGGACAACATTTACCCGCAACCCTTTGGTGTTTTCTCCAGGTTGGTTTGAGACATCGAACTTAAATGATTAATATTATTGGTAAATAGGTGATTATACTTTGCTCAACGGGAGGTGGTGTAACAATGGGACCGAGTATAAATATGTATCGTTCCCAACATGAGTTCACCAATTCTTGGGGTCATAATAAGTTCATATAAAGATGTACGACCTTAATAATGTTGACCAAGCCTTGTGTAACACCTCAGATTTAACCCACCCGGGCGTGCGACCAACGATCGGTATATGTTTCTTATTTTATCTCATCAGAGATTTATAATCACAGCGGGATATTTTAATAACTCAAGATCTTTTCAAAACATGGGGAATCTCCCGTTTCATTTCATTTTATAAACAGGGATAAACCCTGATATTGTATACAAATGTTTTAATTTACAAAACCAAGTTTTCATGAGCCATTTCTTTCAACTGATGTCTAGGGTGGAAGTTCCTTTTTTCATGACATCTTTTCTTTGTCATCGCATGGCTATATCAAAATCAATTCATCCTTGGTTACATGTAAAAATGTTTGAAAATATTTTATCAGTATAAACTGGTGAATACAATTATATTTGAAATCATAATCTGACAAGCGTGAATAAATAGAACAATTTGCCCATAGTTTCTGGTCAATTTACACAGTCAACGGACTAACCACCAGCCACACAAGGGACCTTGGATATAATTTTATGTCTATCTGCCTTACGCCTCAAGTGATAGGCTTTACAACAACCAAGGGTTCACCCCCTAGCCCTGTTACAGCGTCTCATCTATAACACGTGTATATATATGTGACTCTATGGGCTGACTGCTATATAGTAAATCACCTTATACAACGAATGGTTGTATTAATTCATTCAATTTAGAGTATAATCAAGACCGTTTTCAGTTTTGAACTCATTTTATAAAAATACAAGTATTCACCTTGAAAGAGTTTTGACTTAGTAGGCTTCGAGTGTCCTAGTGGGCAGCGTCTCTGATTAGATCTTCTAGCTTGGATTATCCAAATAAGCGTTTCTGAGCTTCTCATCTTTCTGTAAAATGAACCGGCACTTCCGAAACTTAAACGTACGAGTGAGAAGGGTTTTGTGAGTGTGGGATATCAGTTTTGAACTCAGAAGTTTGAGTTTTGATGTTTCAAAGTTACTGCATAGGGGGTTTATATTTATAAAAGGATTTGACGGCTGTGACGGGCCGTTATGGGTGGTGACGGTCCGTCACCGCTTGGGTCGTAACGGAGCGTTACCAATGGTGACGGTCCGTCACCGCTCTAGGGTTGCGAAGTCAGGTGACACGCGTCAGCGACTGGTTGATATGCGGCATGATGGACCATTACGGAGCCGTGACGGTCCATCATAGGGTCTCCACGCGTTAGAATCAACCCGTTAGTCATCGGACACGTGGCACGTCATCATTGTCTGCGTGCTCAGCCCGTAACGGTCCGTTACCGTCCATTTTTCATGTTTTAACTTTTGGTCCTTGTATTTTCATATAATTATATTTCCAGTCCCTTTACTTTATATTTTTATTATTTTGAACACAAAAATTTTTACGAGTGTTACATTCTCCGCACCTTTTGAAAAATCTCATCCTCGAGATTTACTGGAACAGGTGTGGATATTTCTTCTTCATTTTTTATTCTAGTTACCAAGTGTATTTAGGACCACGTCTAGAATTCCACTTGACTTTGACCAGTTTCAATCTTTTCTTTTTCAACTTTTTAGTCTGACGATCTTCTATTTGTAGAGATTGTTCTACAAATCTGAGTTTTTCATTTACCTTTATGTCTTGAAGAGGCATTATCAAAGATTTATCAGCTAAACATTTACGAAGATTAGATACATGGAATACGTCATGTATTCCATTCATCTCTTCTAGTAATTCAAACTGATAAGCCACTGGTCCAATTCGTTTAATAATCTTGAAGGGTCCAACAAATCGAGGGCTTAGTTTACCCTTCTTTAAGAATCGAACTATTCCTTTCCAATGTGATACATTCAATAACACCTTGTATTCAATTTCAAATTCTAGTGGCTTTCTTCTTTTATCAGCGTAGCTCTTTTGCTATCATTTGCTGCTTTCAATCGTTCTTGTATTTTAGCTACTTTGTCAGTTGTTTCCTGAACAAGTTCAGGTCCTGACAATTGGTTCTCTCTATATCAGCCCAGCATACACGCGTTCGGCATTTTCTACCATATAAGGCTTCAAAAGGTGCTGCCTGAATGCTTGTGTGATAACTATTCTTGTATGAAAATTCCATTTGGGGTAGGTGATCATCCCAACTACCACCTAAATCTATCACACAGGCTCGAAGCATATCTTCTAATGTCTGAATTGTTCTTTCACTTTGCCCATCTGACTATGGATGATAGGCCGTGCTTAGGTTCAGACGAGTTCCCATGGCTTTTTGAAAACTTTGGGGGAATCAAGATGTAAAACGACTATCTCTATCTGACAATATGGATAATGGCACTCCATGTAAAGATACAATCTTATGTACATAAAGTCGAGCCAATCTATCCATACTGAAGGTTTCTTTCATTAGGAGAAAATAGGCAGATTTAGTCAATCTGTCAATGATTATAAAGAATGAATGAAAGAAGGACATAACGTGAATGAATGAACTCTTGTTTTATAATATATACATTGCATGTTATGAATGTATGTAAATGTTATGGAAGCTTCAATGACAACGGCTACTTCGGTAGACGGACGACCACGTGACTATTTTGCAGCCGGGACAAAAACGTTCCTTCGCAAGCTAGGACGTATAAAAGGTAATCATGGACGGTCGAAGCAAATGCCTTATTACATGTAGAACGGTTGCATATATAAAAGCAACGTGGGAAACGGATGCCCTAGGGCAAACGGACGAATGGACGAACTACGACGGTAGGACGGTTTAAGAGCGGACGGACAAAGGTTGTCGGACGGATTTATGTTTCGACGGACGGTTTTCTAGAGCCGGACGGTTTATGAAAAGGGCTACGACGGTAGTTCTCACTGCGTTGTCTTTGTGACATTCGCGACAAGTATGACGGGTTGATCACCCCTATGTGTATGACCAATGAATGTTCTCCCCAAAGTATGTATGTATGTACATATGTATACACTTAGTATGAATATTATGTGAGAACAGTAAGGAAAAGAATATGCTAATGCACGTATATTATATATATATAATACTTTACAATAAGATAAATGCTATGTATGATTGTTTTTAAACTAGAACTCACCAGCGTTAGTGTAACATTTCTGATTTTAGTATTCATATTTTCAATTCAATGTAATGCATTTCGAACTCAATACTCGTGCACTGTCTTGTTCTATTTTTCCACCTCAAATTAAATGCAATGACTCAATACAAATCCACAAGTTTTGCTCGATTATATACACTTAAACATTATACAAGTAACTATTTAGTTCAAACTTATAGAACCTGAAAAGTCAAGAATTAAAGTTGAACAAAATACCCAGAAACCCTAATTAGTACGGTCGTGCTTCGTCCTGGCACGGTCACGCCAAGTGCCTCGGCACGATCGCGCGACTGGTCCTGGTACGTTTCTTGTTAATAGTCAATATGCCTCCATTTTATTCGATACTGGTGCCGATAAAAGTTTCGTGTCACTAAATTTTGAACCCTTACTTGCAAAGACACGATCCCAATTAGAGAAAACCTTCACCGTTGAAATAGCAAATGGTGACTCCCTTACAATTGAGTCCATTATCTATGATTGCTCTTTAGAACTTAATGATCACACATTCCCAATCAACCTTGTTCCAATGCCACTAGGGAGCTTTGATATCATCATAGGCATGGATTGGCTATCGAATCATCATGCCGAAGTCATTTGCTTTGAGAAATGTATTCGAATACCCCTACCATCGGGAGAAACGTTAAGAGTCTTTGGTGAAAAGCCTTGCAAAGGACTTAAATTAATGTCATGCACTACTGCTCAAAAGTACCTACGAAAGAAGTACGTGGCCTTCTTAGCTCATATTGTCCAAAAAGATGTCAAATAGAAGAGTATACAAGACATTCCCATCATTCGGGATTTTTCCAAAGTATTTCCCGAAGACTTATCCGGTCTTCCACCCGTTCGACAAGTAGAATTTCGCATTGATCTTGTGCCCGGAGCTAACCCCGTGGCTAGAGCTCATTATCGTCTTGCACCTTTCGAAATGCAAGAACTTGCAAGTCAACTTCAAGAGCTCTCCGACAAGGGATTCATCCGTCCGAGTCATTCACCGTGGGGTGCACCCGTCTTATTCGTCAAAAAGAAGGATGGATCATTTCTCATGTGTATTGACTACCGCGAACTCAACAATCTTACTATCAAAAACCGTTATCCTTTGCTTTGAATTGATGACCTCTTTGATCAACTTCAAGGTTCTACTTGTTTCTCAAAGATTGATCTTCAATCTGGTTATCACCAACTCCGTGTGCAAGAAGACGATATTCCAAAGACTGCCTTCCGAACAAGGTATGGTCATTACGAGTTCATGGTTATGCCTTTTGGACTAACCAATGCACCCGCAGTTTTCATGGACCTCATGAATCGTGTGTGCAAACCTTACCTCGATAAATTCGTGATAGTTTTCATCGATGATATCTTAATCTATTCCAAAACTAAAGCCGACCATGAGCAACATCTTAGATTGGTTTTGGATCTCTTGAAGAAGGAACAACTATATGCCAAATTCTCCAAATGTGAATTTTGGTTAAAAGAAGTTCAATTTCTTGGTCATATTGTCAACGACAAGGGTATTCATGTTGACCCTGCTAAAATCGAAACGGTTAAAAATTGGAATGCCCCGAAGACCCCCACTGAAGTTCGTTCATTTCTTGGTCTTGCGGGATATTACCGTCGTTTTATCTCCAACTTCTCCAAGATTGCTGTCCCCCTTACCGCTTTGACCCACAAGGGCAAGACTTATGAATGGGGACCAAAGCAAGAAGAAGCTTTCCAAACCCTTAAGCAAAAGTTGTGCAATGCTCCCATTTTGACTCTCCCTGATGGGAATGATGATCTAGTTGTCTACTGTGATGCTTCCAGCCAAGGTCTTGGTTGTGTCCTCATGCAACGAGGCAAGGTAATCGCCTACGCATCACGACAACTCAAGATTCACGAGAAGAATTATACGACGCATGATCTTGAGCAGGGCGCAGTCGTATTCGTGTTAAAGATTTGGAGACATTATCTCTATGGTACAAAATGTGTGGTGTTCACCGACCACAAAAGTCTTCAACATATCTTTAACCAAAAAGAACTCAATATGAGGCAACGACGTTGGGTTGAACTCCTTAACGACTATGACTGCGAGATTCGTTACCATCCCGGCAAAGCGAATGTTGTAGCCGACGCTTTGAGTCGAAAGGACCATGTTATGCTTCATTGTGCCCGAATTCAAACCGATATTCAAACCCGCATCTTAGAAGCTCAACACGTCTCAGTCACCGAGGGTAACATGTACGAGGAAATGTCGTGTGGTGTTGAACTTCTGCTTGAATCAAAACCCAATGGCTTACTTTATTACTTGAACCGTATTTGGGTTCCCGATCGCGATGATCTCCGTACATTTCTCATGAACGAGGCTCACAAGACTCGTTACTCTATTCATCCTGGTGCGGATAAAATGTACCAAGATCTTCGCCAACAATATTGGTGGCCCGGTATGAAAAAGGACATTGCTCTTTATGTTGCCAAATGTTTAACCTGCTCCAAAGTCAAAGCCGAACATCAACGTCCTTCTGGTTTGCTTGAACAACCGGAAATTCCCGTGTGGAAATGGGAGAACTTAGCCATGGATTTTATTACCAAACTCCCTCGCACCTCGAGTGGTCATGATAGTATTTGGGTGATCATTGATCGTCTCACCAAGTCTGCTCATTTCTTGCCTATCCGTGAAGACTATCGGGTTGAGAAACTAGCCCGAATTTACATCGACGAAATCATGAGTCGTCATGGTGTTCCCTTGAACATAATATCTGATCGAGATGCCCGGTTCACTTCTCGATTTTGGCAATCTCTCCAAACTGCTCTTGGTACACGATTGGATTTGAGCACGACCTACCATCCCCAAACTGATGGTTAAACCGAGCGAACAATCCAAACTCTTGAAGACATGCTTAGAGCTTGCGTAATCGATTTTGGTGGCAATTGGGATTCACATTTATCCCTCATTGAGTTCTCTTACAATAATAGCTACCACACAAGTATCAGCATGGCTCCATTCGAAGCTCTCTATGGTCGCAAGTGTCGTTCTCCTATCTGTTGAAACGAGATTGGTGAAGCACAAATCACCGGTCCCGAGTTAATTCAAGAAACATCCGACAAGATTATTCAAATCCGTGACAATATGCGAGTAGCGAGGAGTCGGCAAAAGAATTATGCCGACAAAAGTCGAAAACCCTTGGAATTCCAAGTCGGTGATCTTGTTCTTCTTAAGGTGTCTCCGTGGAAGGGTGTGATCCGTTTTGGGGAGAAAGGCAAGTTAGCACCTCGTTATGTTGGTCCATTCAAGATCCTTAAAAGGATTGGGAAAGTGGCTTACAAGCTCGAGTTACCTCCATCTCTTGGCAATGTGCATCCTACATTTCATGTATCTAATCTGAAGAAGTGTCTCGCTGATGAAAATCTCCATATACAGCTTGACGACGTGCGCATTGATGAAACGATGCACTTCGTTGAGAAGCCGACGGAAATTATGGACCGTGGAGTCAAAAACTCAAGCGAAGTCGCATTCCTATTGTCAAAGTTCGTCGTGGTCCTTAGTTCACTTGGGAACGAGAAGACCAAATGAAGCTCAAGTACCCTCATCTTTTTATTGATACTGTTGTTTCCTCTGGCTAAATTTCGGGACGAAATTCTCTCAACATGGGGAGACTGTAACATTTCTGATTTTAGTATTCATATTTTCAATTCAATGTAATGCATTTCGAACTCAATACTCGTGCACTGTCTTGTTCTATTTTTCCACCTCAAATTAAATGCAATGATTCAATACAAATCCACAAGTTTTGCTCGATTATATACACTTAAACATTATACAAGTAACTATTTAGTTCAAACTTATAGAACCTGAAAAGTCAAGAATTAAAGTTGAACAAAATACCCAGAAACCCTAATTAGCACGGTCGTGCTTCGTCCTGGCACGGTCGCGCCAAGTGCCTCGGCACGATCGCGCGACTGGTCCTGGAACGATCGCGCCAGGTGCCTAAGCACGGTCGCGCCTGCGTAACAGTCAAAACGTAAATGCAGTTTCAAAACGCTTGGTCGTTTGAATTCGAACCCGATGTGCGTTTCACTTTCAGTATCAAAGAAAATAATTGTCAATTTCGATCATTACCACCCAATTACGAATTCTCTCAAGAAAAACCGTCCAAAATTTATCCCAAGCCTCGAATCATTCTTTTCGGTCCTGTTGCTAGCAATTAATCAAGAAACTCGATCCTCCGAGCATCTCTAAGTTTTCTGAAGCGTTGGAACAGCCGGAATCGCAGCAGAAGACGCCGGAAGCCATTCTCACCGTCGCCGGAACTCTTTTCTGCCGTTCACTATCAATTCGATACGCTTCAGGGTAACTATAATCTTTCCCTCAGTCGATTCAGTCTCTCTATCAAAAGCTCCTTATCAATTTGGGCTTTCAATATGTAAACCATCCCGAATCAGAATTATTATTTTAATAAAAAAATGATTTAGTCGAACCCATTCTTAAACACGATTTCCATACAATTAATTTATTTAAATAGACTCGTAACAACTCAGTAATCAAAAGCCCTAACAATTCCAACTCTATAAATACAAGATTTGTTCAATTCGTGTCTGATTTGGAAGAGACACGGTCGCGCTAATCATCTAGCGCGGCCGTGCCTCATGAAACGCGGTCGTTCCGAGTAACAGCGCGGTCGTGTCTTCCTGTCCAGACCTAATCATGCCCTTTGGGCTAATCCCTGTTGTGTCTAAGAATCTTGGACACGACCGTGCCAGGCCAAGGAACGGTCGTGCCCCTTGATTTGTTTAGTTTATGGCCTCTGTTGGTCAACCCGGTCGCGCCCCAGCTAGCGCGGTCGCGCCCGTGGCTTGAGCACGATCGTGCCCCTCAGAGGCACGGTCGTGTGTGAGTCAGATTTTCGGCAGAATTATAAATTTTATATTTTTCAATCAGTAATGTTTCAGATTTTATAAAAAAATGTGTTTTAATTATTTAAAAAGGATTAGAAGTTTGATCTTGGAATAAATATTATTTATTTAAAGTTATAAAAATTAAATTTATATTTATTGTAAAATCTTACACTTAAATGATATTTTAAATGTTTAGGTTACAAATTTTTATAAATGAATAAGATAATGACTATTTATTTAATTCATGTTTAAACAAAATCAATTATTTATTTATTTTCATAAGCAATAATTTTATACTTTACTTAATTAATTATTCAAACTCAAACCTTAATCAAAATGTTTTGATAATATTCATTTTAAACTTTATATTTTATTCAACACATCCAAGTTCAAATCAATAACATTTTACTCAAGTCCAAACCATCATTTAACTTACACTTTTGTGCATACTATTTGATACAACATACATTACTCTTTAGGTTAATTTGTGCACTCGAGGATCTTTATTTTTCTATCTATTATCCTTGTTAGCTACACCTCCTTATCAAGTGAGTATTTCATAACCCCTTTTACTCTTTTACACTTTTGGGGTGAAACATGAACATTATTAAAATTACACATTACATTTACACAAACAACACAAAGTACAAATCCTATTTACATTCATGTGTGCAATTTGAGCTTTATTCCCGGGTGCTAGGTGTGCTAACCTTTATATGTGATTATGTGCAATCATTAACTATACAAGCCGACGATTTTCAATGATAGATCTATTGAGTTTGACAAACCCACCCAGGTGCGCGGTGATTGAAACCGACAATACAATTTTTGCATGCTAGTTACAAAGGTTTGGTTGTACATGGTTACACAATAGCTGCTCCCCATAAATGCCTTATTTATCATGATTTGTAAAGGATTTTTTTTCAACTATTTGCTATCTATATATAACTGTGTTATACTCACCAACTTTTTAGTTGACTTTATTTTATTCATGTTTTAGGCCCTAATATGTGAGAATGATTCAAGACGTGCTCAATATAGGATTTGGACGTAGCAATTTAAATCAAGAATTCTATGAGTTGTTTTATGTTTCTTTGTTTGAATTTGGTTCGTACTTGGATTATTTGTAATGAAAATTTGACTTTAATATATTTCAATCTAGTCAACCATGTGCTATGAACAGTCAACATGTCCCACCCCGATGATTCCGCCATCGGTCGGGGTGTGACAGTTAGCTGGCTTTAGTATACCTTTCAGGTAAAGAAAGGAAGGGTCGTGCGAAGGCGTGATGGTTACCCGGCACGAAAATGACATCCCACTTTTATATATGTTAAGACATTATTATTTTTTTATTTGTTAAGACTTTCGCTGTTATGTTATGTATTCGAATGATGTTTTCTTCCGCTACTTCTGAATGTTTTTAATTTAAGTTCAGTATTTATGACTTTGTTTATGAGTAATTCCAACAAGTGAGGTTACCCGGGAAAGGGGCCTTACAAGTTGGTATCAGAGCAATAGTTTGAGAGATTCAGACATCCCTAAATGTCTGGACTCAAGCTGATTATGGGACCAACGCACGGAAGTCAGTATGGGTAACCAACGCCAACGCCAACACGGTAAGTGAGTACTAAAGTTAATGCACTTGGATAAGAATAGATACCTTAACTTAGAACCAATAGATGTCAATGTCACAACCGATTTGAAGAGTTTTGAACCTGAAAAGCAATGTAAATTAGTAATCACAAACCGGTCACTGTAATTAAAAATTTACCTTGCTCGTACTGTTCTAAAACTATGATCTAAAGGAACGGCATTGATGTATTATTTTTATAACTATCAGGAAACTAGGAACTATGGCTGGTGGAGGAAGAACAGTGCGCTGAGGCGGTCGCACTGGCTGAGTCGGTAGACCTCCCTTGAATCAAATACATGAAGAAGAAGAAGACAGTGTGCACGCAGAACACACTGACAGTGTGCACGAAACATATGTGACCCCAACTGGGGACGACAATCAAGGGCCTCTACAGTTGGGACCCGAGGTCAGGGATGCTATTGCCCATGAAGTTGTACTCACTCTGAAGAAAGTATTGCCTGATCTACTATCCGAGGCACTAAAGAAAAGTAGAGAGGAGAATGAAGGAAACCATGAAGAGAAAGTGTATGACAGTGATGGGGATGAATTGAAGGTGGAATCAAGCAATCGTGGGTGTACCTACAAAGGTTTCAAGGACGGAGACCCACCCAAGTTCGATGGGAACAAGAATTCAGTGGCTACGTATTAATGGATTGAGAGGATGAACGCTGTAATCAACATCAACGAGTGTCGACCGGACCAGGCTGTTAAGTATGTTGCTCATTCTTTCACCAATGAGGCACTAAGTTGGTGGAGGAACATTCAGAGGACAAAGTAGCCAAACGCTCTTGCCAGAATGACATGGGAAGACCTGAAGAAGCTGATAATCCAAAAGTTCTGCCCCCAGAACAAAATTAATCGAGTGGAAAATGAATTCCTAAACTTCAAGGCTGGCAGCAAGAGGCATCGCCAGTATACTTCCAGGTTCAATGAGCTCGCTCAACTGGTACCCCACCTGGTAGAGACTGAAGAGCGACTGATCAAGTACTATGTGAAGGGCCTACCTCAAAAGGTCCGTGTTCATGTGAAAACTAATCTACCCTCGACCTTCGAGTCGGTAGTCAACCTGTCTGGAATCGTCTATGACGATTATGCTAACGAGGACATAGCTCCCGAAGCTCCGAAACGGAAATGGGAAGGGAAACTACACTGCTAAGGTGAAGAAGCCTAGGGCAGAAGAGTATGAAGTTTGTAAGAAATGCTCAAGGAAACACCAAGGCGAATGTTTAGTTGGCACAACCATGTGTTACAAATGTGGGAGGCCGGGCCACCACTCCCGAGACTGCATAAAGGACGTCAAGTGCCAACGTTATGGAAAATATGGACACCTGACTAGGGATTGCAGGAAAACTAGACAATCCGGTTCGGGAATGGAAAAGGAAGCTGAAAGAGAACAATCGAAGGCTAGGACTAGAGCCTACACCCTGACCGAGGAGGAAGCAAGGGGAAACCCTGATGTTGTGTCAGGTACGTTCCTAGTAAATGATGAACATGCTGCTATTTTATTTGACTCTGGTGCTAGTAAAAGCTTTATATCCAATGCATTTAGTCGTAAACTAGATTGCACTATCAACACCATAGTAAAGGCCTTTAGCGTACAAACTGCCGTTGGTAAAAATTCAGCAGTATACCAAGTAACAGAGGATTGCATCATAGAAATAGAGGGCCATAATTTTCCTTCTAGATTATTCCTTCTCACCTTAGGAGGATTCGATATAGTATTGGTTATGGATTGACTAGCTGCCAACGAAGCTCAAATCATATGTAAACGTAAGAGGATACACCTCAAAGCTCCTAGCGGCAGTCCAATTATGGTTTATGGGGATTGGAATTGCACGATGCCGAACTTCATCTCGATGATCAAGGCCGAAAGTTACATGAGGCGCGGTTGCGAAGCTTATCTCGCGTATGTTATTGATGATAGAATGAAAACGAAAGAACTCAAGAATGTACCCGTGGTGTGCTACTTTTTGGAAGTATTCCCTGAGGATCTACCTGGGTTGCCACCCGATCGGGAAATAGAATTTCAGATTGACTTACTGCCAGGAGCTGAGCCCG
Source organism: Smallanthus sonchifolius (assembly GCA_023525975.1). NCBI lineage: Eukaryota > Viridiplantae > Streptophyta > Magnoliopsida > Asterales > Asteraceae > Smallanthus > Smallanthus sonchifolius. The sequence continues at coordinate 50,819,752 of CM042033.1, read as the reverse complement.
TTGCCAAAGCCCCCTACCGATTGGCTCCGTCAGAAATGAAAGAAATGATGTCTCAGCTAGAAGAATTAACAGAAAAAGGATTTATCAGACCGAGCATTTCACCATGGGGCGCTCCAGTACTATTTGTAAAGAAAAAGGACGGCAGCATGCGCATGTGCATTGACTACCGCGAATTGAACAAGAGGACAGTAAAGAACAAATACCCCCTGCCTAGAATAGACGACCTTTTTGATCACCTGCAAGGTGCGAGTTGGTTCTCAAAGATCGATCTTAGGTCGAGTTACCATCAGTTGAAAGTAAGAGAATAAGATGAACCAAAGACAGCGTTTCGCACGTGTTACGGACATTATGAGTTTCTCGTGATGTCCTTCGGATTGACCAACGCACCAGCAGCGTTCATGGATTTGACGAATAGAGTATGTCGACCCATGTTGGATCGATCAGTGATAGTTTTTATAGACGACATACTGGTATATTCGAAAAGCAAGGGTGATCACCCCTGCCACCTAAGAGAGGTTCTGGAGGTGCTAAAGTAGGAAAAGTTGTACGCAAAATTCTCCAAATGCGCCTTCTGGCTTAGGGAAGTCCAATTCCTAGGTCATGTCATAAACCCAAACGACATTATGGTGGATCCTGCAAAGATCGAAACCGTAAAAGGTTGGAACATCCCGAAAACGCCAACAGAGATACGAAGTTTTCTGGGATTGGCAGGATACTATCGGAGATTCATTCAGGATTTCTCGAGAATATCCTCGCCGCTGAAAAATCTAACACGTAAGGAAGTAAAGTACGAATGGGGCCCAACCCAAAACAATGCATTTGAGGAACATAAGACACGATTAACCCAAGCTCCAGTCTTGACACTACCTGAGGGAAATGAAGACTTGGTAGTCTCTTCTGACGCTTCGGGTCAGGGTTTAGGTTGCGTACTTATGCAACGAGGAAAGGTAATTGCTTATGCCTCACGACAACTAAAGATTTATGAGGTTAACTACCCAACTCACGATCTAGAGTTGGTGGCAGTAGTTTTCACGTTGAAAATATGGAGGCACTATCTGTAAGAAGTTAAATGCACCATTTACTCCAATCACAAAAGCCTGAAGTACTTTTTCGAACAAAAGGAATTAAACATGAGACAAAGGAGGTGGTTAGAGCTATTGAAGGACTATGATTGTGAGATATTGTACCATCCAGGCAAGGCAAACATAGTGGCTGACACGTTAAGCAGAAAGGAAGAATCGGAACCTATCCGAATCAAAGCGTGTCAGCTGATTATAACGCCTGATTTGATGAGTGAAATATCAAAGGCACAAGATGAAGCACTATTAGAAAGAAATATAAAACAGGAAAGAATTGTAGGACAACAAGGAAATTTAGATGCAAATGCATACGGTGTATGAACTAGGTTTGGCCGGATATGGATACCTAAGATTGGTGAGCTTAGAGGCAAAATACTCGATGAGACCCATAAGTCTCGCTATTCTATCCACCCTGGGACAAACAAAATGTATCAAGACTTGAAGAAAGAGTACTGGTGGCCTGGCATGAAGAATGATGCGACTGAGTACGTGAACAAGTGCCTAACGTGTTCTCTAGTTAAGGCCGAGCACCAGAAACCATGTGGTAAAATGCAACCTTTACCAATACCGGAATGGAAGTGGGAGGAGATCACGATGGACTTCATTACCAAGCTACCGCGAACAGCTAAAGGCAATGATACCATTTGGGTGATCGTCGACCGCTTGACGAAAAGTGCTCACTTCTTGAAAATACGTGAGACTTCTTCGTCTGAAAAGCTAGCAGAAATATTTATCAGGGAAATTGTGAGCAGACATGGTATGCCACTGTCGATTGTGTCCGACAGGGATACGAGGTTCACGCCAAGGTTTTGGAAGAAATTCAATGAAGCGATGGGCACTAGGCTGAACATCAGCACCACTTACCACCCTCAAACCGATGGTCAATCTAAAAGGACCATTCAGACCTTGGAGGACATGCTCCGGGCCTGTATCATTGACTTCGGTGGGAGATGGGACAGCCATCTACCGTTGGCAGAATTTTCATATAACAACAGCTATCACTCAACTATTGGCATGCCGCCATTTGAAATGTTGTATGGGAGGAAATGTAGGACCCCAGTTTGTTGGGGGTAAATTGGACAAAAGAATTTTGCAAGTCTCGAAGTGGTCAAAGCTACTTCCGAGAAATTTGATCAAATCAAGGCTCGAATGAAAGCCACAAAAGACAAACAGAAATCATACACGGATAAGAGAAGACGGGATTTAGAGTTTCAAGTAGGGGACATGGTACTGTTAAAGGTATCACCATGGAAAGGAATCATTCGATTCAGAAAAAGTGCAAACTAAGTCCAAGGTTTGTCGGACCTTTCAAGATTTTAGCGAGAGTGGGTCAAGTTGCTTACAGACTCGACCTACCCGTTGAGCTTAGTGGAATACACCCTACGTTCCACGTGTCGCACTTATGCAAGTGCCTAGCTGATGACACAGCTCTCATACCTTACGACGAGATCGAAGTAGATAACAGTCTAAATTATGTGGAGGAACCAATAGCCATTATTGACCGTGCTGAGAAACGACTACGCAATAAGTCGATTCAATTAGTTAAAGTACAATGGAAGCATAGAAAAAGGTCAGAAGCGACATGGGAAAAAGAAGTCGAGATGAGGGGACTATACCCTCAATTGTTTAACGTATAAACGGTTTCGAGGACGAAACCTCTTTAAGGAGGGTAGACTTGTAACATTCCAAAAATAGTAAATAAATAAATAATAACGCAATAGAGATTTAACCGTCTAAAATGAAAGGAGATTGGATGGGCTTGGGCTCGGCTCCAACGGGCCGAGGGAAGCCCAAGTATATAAAGGTTAAGACAGCCTTAGACTCTCATTTCTTCCACAACTTGCAATCTAGAGAGAGAAAGGAGAGCTCGGGCCTAGAGAGAGAAAGTTGACGGATCGACTCGGAATTGAAGGAGCACATTACTACTGAGCTCATGAGCAAAACCTCTGAATCTGAATCCCAATCCAGGTAACGATTCGACCCTAATCTGAGTTTTTGTCCGGTTTGGGGTTTTTCGGGTTTTAGCTAAATAGGAGACGTTTTTATGGATGAAACTTGAAAATAAGCTTAGAACTAGCATCTAGAATGAAAACCACACATTTTGATCAAAGAAAGTTGTAAGATTAGCATGATCGGGTTAACATGCAAGAATTTCAGACTTTATGGGGAAGCAGGTCTTGCGTACTTATTAAATACGCAAGAAGGATGTCCTGCGTACTTATTAAGTAGCCATGAGGAAGATCCTACGTACTTATCAAGTACGCAAGATGAATGTTTTGCGTACTTGTCAAGTACGCATGAGTATGGTCCTGTGCACTTAGCAAGTGCGCAGGCAGCAGGCCGTTAGTGAAGTCAGTATAGTCGCTTAATTCAGAATGATTTAACCGTTAGAGTCGGGATTAGGTCTAATGTATGTGTAATTAACAAATCCAGATCGTGTGTGGCACTCATTGGACCGCGGATAGGACATGACGAGACTAGCTCATCAGGTGAGTTCTATGTGCCCCACTCTATGTTATGTGCAAATAATTTTAAATGTTTTGGGGCTGAAATGTATACACTAAATGAATAAATGCTATGAATGTCAATGTGATCATACGTGGTATACAAATATTTATATACCTATATATGAAAATGAATTATGAATAAAGAATTAATCATATGATTATAAAAATGAATGAAAGAAGGACATAACGTGAATGAATGAAATCTTTTTTTATATTATATATATTGCATGTTATGAATGTATGTAAACGATATGGACGCTTTGATGACAATGGCTACTTCGGTAGACGGACGACCACGTGACTATTTTGCAACCGGGACAAAAACGTTCCTTCGCAAGCTAGGACGTATAAAAGGTACTCATGGATGGTAGAAGCAAATGCCTTATTACATGTAGAACGGTTGCATATATAATAGCCACATGGGAAACAGATGCCCTAGGGCAGACGGGCGAATGGACGAACTACGACGGTAGGACGGTTTAAGGGCGGACGGACAAAGGTTGCCAGACGGACCTATGTTTCGACGAACGGTTTTCTAGAGTCGGACGGTTTATGAAAAGGGCTACGATGGTAGTTCTTACTGCGTTGTCTTTGTGACATTCGCGACAAGTATGACGTGTTGATCACCCCTATGTGTATGACCAATGAATGTTCTCCCCAAAGTAAGTGTGTATGTACATACGTATATACTCAGTATGAATATTATGTGAGAACAGTAAGGCAAAGAATATACCAATGCACGTATATTATATATATATAATAATTAACAATAAGGTAAATGCTATGTATGATTGTTTTTAAACTAGAACTCACCAGCGTTAGATGACTTTTAGTATACATTTCAGGTAAAGAAAGGAAGGGTCGTGCGAAGGCGTGATGGTTACCCGGCACGAGACTGACATCCCACTTTTATATATGTTAAGACAATATTATGTTTTTATTTGTTAAGACTTCCGCTGTTATGTTATGTATTCGAATGATGTTTGCTTTCGCTACTTCTGAATGTTTTTAATATAAGTTCAGTATTTATGACTATGTTTATTAGTAATTCCAACAAGTGAGGTTACCCGAGAAAGGGGCCTTACAAGCGAAATTAAGACAAAAATAAAGAAAACTTAGCTGGAAAGACGATTGTATAGCATTTCAGTCGCGATCGTATCCCACATAGGCAAGTGGGTGCCTTGTACAAAAGAACCAGCGAAAGTCGAAAATCACCACCCGAATGGAGATTTGGTACGGGCGGATCAATCTAAACCTGCAAAGATAAACTCAAGCACCCACAAGCATCATACCAACTCAATAGAACAACTCAAAAGAAATTAAAAGACCCGACGAACTGACACGACTCAAAAGAAAAAAATGTTTTTTTTGTTCGCGTATCGCGAGACCCGCATGGTACATCCACGCGTACCGCGAGGAAGTAAAAAATATGGACCGGTCAAATCCATCCCACGCGTACCACGAGAGATGGAGCTGGGAACCTCGCGTACCGCGAGGGACTGGTGTTGACAGAAAGTTTTGGCCATTTTTTATCTTAGAAAATTTTTTGCCCTCTAAACTTGGTTTTCCCAACTTCTTTAAAAACCCATTCCAACCACTAAAATAGATTCATACATACCTGAAACGTTATTTCTCACCATTTTTCTTGCTAAAATCGACACGAAAACCTGCAAAACTTTGAAAAACTACAAAAACATACCTAAAACATTAAATTTACATAAGTTACAAACGGTGCCCTACCCCCAGGAAAGTGTGCATTGCCCTCACATGCATCCATACAAGCCAAGATTACCTCAAAGGCGTGGTTAATTGCTCAGATTCCCCACACTTGGTCAATTGCATATAAAAAAAAGAAAACAAAGCAGTAAGGTCCTAACTCACTTTCGTAGGAATCACTGATGCATTTAGCGTATGCATCAAGCCTTTTAAACCTCTCAGTAACTTGAGTGGACGAGTTTAGTCTCATGAGGGTTTCTAGAAAACACACCCACACCGTTAATTTAACTAAAATACAAAATTAGACAAACATACCTTAGGATGCCTCTTAAGAGCGCTAAGTTTAACGTCTTCAGCCAGACGCGGTGTACCTGATGCTACTTACGGTGGCCGGAAAGTGAATTCCCTTCCACTCGTCTCCTCACTTGCCTGGTGGTTCTCATTCCCATCCATCTTAAACTTCCTTAGATGGTATACATCAGCCAACTTTTTAGCTTCCTTCATTCTCATAAACTCATCAGCTTCATATGCATGCTTTCCACACATGGGAGGCTTCTTTGTTTTTTTTGGGTGAAAACTATTATTTTATGACGGTTCAGTAATGGATACGTTTTCGGGTGAAAACTACTTACTTTATAACGGTTAAGTCATGGATACGTTTTCAGGTGAAAACTACTTATTTTATGATGGTTAAGTCATGGATACGTTTTCGGGGAAAACTACTTATTTTATGACAGATAAGTCATGTATACGTTTTCTGGGAAAACTAGTTATTTTTATGACAGTTAAGTCATGTATACGTTTCTAGGGAAAACTACTTATTTTTATGACGGTTAGGTCATGGATATGTTTTTGGGGAAAACTACTTATTATTTATGACGGTTAAGTCATGTATAGTTTTCAGGGAAAACTATTTAGTTTTATGATGGTAAAGTCATATACATGTTTTCGGGAAAATCTATTAGCACTGATATAACTAACTCTGTGAACTCACCAACCTTTGTATTGACACTTTCAAGTATGTTTCTCAGGTAACCCTTAGCCATGGCGCGGTTGGAATAGGCTAGCTATGTTGGATCAGTTCCCAGTAGCTGGAAGGACATAGAATATCAAGTCTCAAGTCTATCGATGATCTAGAAGAACCTAGATCATTGTATTACTTAGTTTTAGTAATTTTATATGTAATCAAGTCTTAGAAATGACTATTACAGCTTCTGCTATCGTGTAATGAACCAATCGTTGCAACCTGTATTTATTTATTAAGTATTGGGGGTGTGACAGATTGGTATCAGAGCAATGGTTTTAGCGAATTAGGTTTCCTTATTGACACCTAGGCTCTAACCGGACTCATTTAGGGACCAATATTTCTAAGACTTGCATCACACTAAGAACACCTAAGACTTGAGTATGGGAATTCCAACCGTTGCCGAACAACTTGTGTAGACTAATAGTGTATGGAGTTACACTAGGGTATCATTAGCTACACTAATGCATAATACAATTACATGGCACATGTAAATCACACTTAACACGAACAACGACGTGGAAATAATAAACACATACAACGTTTTTCAACAAACTGTTTCTGTTCGGATTACGAATTAAGGATAACGGGTACTCAGTACACTACAACCCTAGAAGATCGAGTTACGATATGAGGTTCTGCAACGACGGTAGTAATCGCCAGTTACCCATCTTGGTACCACAACAGACTGAACCCATACCAGGACCTGTACTGATAGCTGCACCACACCTACAACTACTCCAACCGTGGAGGCAGCATTCTTTTTGACATATGTGCGGTGTAAATACTCTCCTTCATAAGTTGTCAGATCGGATGCCTAGACTTTCGCCATGAGATATGCAAATTAAAAGCTAGGGATAGAGGGAACACTACAACGATCATGCAAATTAAATTATCATTACGGGTGCACAAGTAATTATAATTTGCAATATATGGGAACTTTAGTGAGTCTTGCTTTCCAAGCTAATGATCAACCCATGTTCTCGGTCACTTGATTAAGGATTGGATCTTAACGAATCGGACTTCTCAATTAGGTGTTCATAAAGCATTCTCCTTGTTTTGGAGGAACGAGAGAAATTCAAATTGAATTCAACCAATCATTAGTGAGTCCTGAACAACGAAGGAATTCGCACATTCATTCTTTGAGATTCTACTTGTTAGGAAGGCTTCAAAATGAGCGTTACCACAACTAACACTTACAATAATTGCACAATTATGGTGGGAGATTATAGCATAATATCAGGATCCATCATATAGTTCAGTCTCACAGTTGCTTGAAAGTTACGCCAGGAGTTCTATGCACTAACTTCAGTAATGGGGCAGAAGATTTTTCTGACCCGCATACACATGGCACCTATGGGATATTGTGGAAGCTCGACATGAGACAAGTAGGTAATCTGACATTTCAGGATATTGGTCAAACAGGGTTACTCTCACAACCTTTGACATTCAGTACACCTTTAAGTCTGACTATTCTTTCGGTGATGAATAAGCCGTGATTTATTCTCAAGCGAATACCAAAGAAACCTAAGTGTGGACTAACAACTATTTTCGCAATAACAGAAGAACGATGTACAAAACTCTTAAAGGAGTCCCAAATGCAGAATTTCTTGCTAATCTCACTAGATCAAGATATGCACCACTGTCCACAAGGATTCAAGAAGGATAGTTTAATACCCTTTGTACCCGCACTTTCCCAAAGATCATCTTGTTGAATGGATCCCAGTTTTCAGCCTAGAGGAGAGGTGTGGTCACCTCTCTCACTCCCAGTTTACTATAAATAAGGAGCTCTATGTCACACCCCGGCCGGGGACGGATTATACGTCGGGGCTGACGTGTTTGTTCATAAGCACATGATCATCTATTAATAAGTAAAAATATTATTTCAAAGCATCTGTTACAATTAGAAATGGAAAACAAGGAGTTCAAGCATAACACAACTTAAATTCCATCTTTATTTAAGCTAGGTCCATAGTCCTATGTGATCAAGTAGTGTCCTTAGCTGGTCTACTTGAAACATGTGGGTAAATGTCAACTACAAGTAGTTGGTGAGTAACATAGGTTTGGGCACCAAACAAAATTAAGTAAAAGTATTTGAAATTCAATATGTTCAAAGCATAACTATGACATGAATGTGAAAACATACAAGGTTCCAAAGCATATAATCAAACCTTCGTAAATGGAAAACTGGTAAGTACAATCCCATTGATTATGTTTTGGAAAAATAGTAATATGGTACACACAAAACCCGCCAAGGTTAATGTTAACTGGAATCGGATTCCCCTATAAATGATCATGTTAGGTACTACCTTATGCCTAGGTAGCAGGTTAATGAATGTACTAGCATGAACACATGTAATGGTCACCAAGCAGTTTAAGACATAAAGCACATAGTAATTTGCATGAGAACAATGATATTGAATCTGGTATGTAATGCATGTAAACATGTTCCACCCCGAGTATTTGTAAACAATAGTAAAAATAAAGGGGGCTATGAAACTCACTCGTAATGAAGCTAGTAATGGTATGAATTTGTTAGGGATGGATAGGTCTCGTGAGGGTTCCTCACAATCAACCTACATGGGTAAAATTATACTATAGACTCATTGAGAATAAACAATTCTATATCTCTCTAAGTTTCTAGGGATTTTGGAGTTTGGGTTTGGATATGGGGTTTGTACAAGTTTTGTAAGAAAGTATATGTTTATGTAAAATTGTGATAAGGTAACATTAATTTGAATTAACTAGAATTTCTAATCAATTGTATGAAAATAATACATTTGTTTTCATATAATTGTTCTAGAAAGATTTAATAACTGAATTATAAAATAGGGGTTTAATTAATGATTTATATACATAACTATTCTAAGAATAATCAATAAATAAATCATGGAATGAAAAACGATTTAAACAATAATACATAGGAGTTTATTTATATAATTATTCTAGAAATAACAAATAAATAATTTATTCTATGTACGTAAAATAATTTATTGAACTATTAAATAACCTCCTTCATTTAAACAATTTATTATAAGTTGTGATTGTAATTAGTTGAACGTGTACAATCATTTATCCAAGATAGCTATTTAAGTAATTTCATAACTTTCACAAAACTTTAAATAACTATTCTTTATAAAAATAATTATTTATATTTTGAGAGAAAAGATTAATAATATTTAAATAATCATTTAAGGTTTGTTTTATAAATCTTATTATTTTATAAATAAATAAACATGTCTAGATCTATTTAAACAAGTTATTTCTATAATGTTTATTTAGGAACTATCATATTTATAACATGTTTTTAATAGATTAAAATTAGTAAAATATCATTTTATATTTTTCGTTTTTTTTTATAAAAGTTACAAAATTTCTTTATAATATTTATACAATTTAAATCAGAATTTAAATCATAAGTTTATTTATAAAAATAATCATTTGGTTTAAAATGGAAAGAAAAAGGGGGGGGTGACGGGACTCGAACCCGTGACCATTGCTGTGTAAGAGAAGAGTTTTAACCGATAGACCTAGGCATAATGCCTTGTTAAGAACTAGGAGCATTGAGTTTTTAATACACAGTCTCAATCACCCTTCTTCTCCAAATGGCCCAAATCCGAACCCTAACTTCCCAATCCACGGCAATTCGATTCTAGTTCCAAAGGGCTTTTGGATTAAGGGTTAAATCGAGCAAGGGAGTGCGGGAATTACCTGGGATTTGATCCTGCAATCATCGAATGGGAGGGGTTCAAACCATTCCTCCCGTCGCGACCGGAGGGAGCAAAGGGGACGAGAAGGACTATTTTTTTGTGCTTAATTTGATCGTAAACAGTTAGGGAGGGTGTTGAGGGGTGATACTAAACTCGCATGGTTCTAATCAGTTGATTTAATGGGTGATTGGGGCTCTGATTCATTGGTTTCAAGCCATAACCGAAAGTTCTTCAATTGTTCATAATAGCTCATGAATTAGCAATGGATTACGAATTAATCACTCGCAAATGATTGTAATTGAGTGGGCAAAACTGTTACAAGCGATTTGGATTCAGATTTGAGGAGATTGAGTCCTTTGAATGTGAGTTTGACTTTGTCTTGGGTCAAAATTGGTGTTAGAACCCTTCTAGGGTTCAAAAGTTTAGGTGAGGGTTCAAAGTATATATGAAGGGGGTTCAGATTCGGATTTAATGGAAAAGAGGGGGGTTCAAGGTTTTGATGAGGGGGGTTCATCTCTTCCTTAAAGAATTCCTTTAATTCATTTGTTTATATAAAAATATATATATGTTTTTATAAACTTTATAACATTTTGGATATTTATTTTCTTGTAATTATTTTATAAGGAGAAATTCATAGACATATATATATATATATAGTATAATTGTTTTGTTTAATAGCATCAAATACATGTATTCACATATATAAACTTATTTAAAGAGTATGTGAAAACATGAATAGAGATGTATACGTTTTATACAATATTAAGGGTTGTATAATTAATTAGTAAAATCACTATATATACTTACCTATGTATTTATAATTAAATACCCATACGTATATATATTTCATGATAACAATTATTTACATAATATCTTATATAAATATTTATTACTTTTGAATTTGAAATAATTGCACTCAATGTATGTATATGTGTATACTCATTAAATGGAATGGATAAATAAGATATTTTATTGAAATGGATAGATGCAAACCATATAATGAAGAAATTACAAGTGCCGAAAAAGTAAAATATAGGCCAGAATTTCCTGGGGATTACAGTCTCCCCTACTTTAGGAAATTTCATCCCGAAATTATTTAGGAAAGAGGTTTGAGGAAAAGAGACGTATGTTTGTATTCTCAACTAGTATTGCTTGTCGGTTTGAGGAGTATAGTTGATGACAAGGTTCAGGCCGGGTCATCGAGTTAGGTATGGATGGTGGTAGTGGATTTTGTTTGAGTGGAAATAAGGAGAAGATTGCCCAAGAATGATTTTGGACTCAAATGATGGGATGCATCACTTGTAGTGAGGATGATGCGAATTTTAAGATCTAAACTTGTTTAGCATAATGTCACTGGATAAGGATTTCACAACTATTGGTCAAGATCATAGTAATAGGAAACACTACATGATACGGACAATGTTACTTCTGACAATATGATAGGAGCACTATATGTAGGACATGCCAGCGGTATATCCCCTATGTCCCTGTCATATCCCATTAGTTTCGTTATTGTATATCACTATAGGTTTTATGTCATCACATATGAAAGAATTTACTATGCTTTCCATGCGCTGACTTTTGTAATTACGTGTGCACCCGTAATTACTCAAATCGTTGTATGGTCTGTATAGATCATTCTATTGTGTGTGGGTACCGAGGTGGGGGAAACACTCAAAAACATTTAGTTTATTATTGTTTTCATGTATGAGTTTCTAATAAGTAATTATGTGTCTAGATGATAAAGCAAATCAGGGAGTAAAGACTAACAAGGTGGCATAACCCCATACATAGGTGCCCTAAGTAGACGGCATACCCACCAGGTTACCCATAAAGTTTTATAGCTCTCTCATATTTGAACAAGAATACGTCAAACCACGAGTAACTCAAAGTTTATAGTTTCCTCGTGTTTGAACAAGAATACGTCAAACCCCGAGTAGCTCAAAGTTTATAGCTATCAACTTTCATGGATAAAGTGAACGATCATGCCTCATGTATATAGTAGGAAATTAATTGCAAACAATGTAAACTGTATACTTTCGTGTGTAATGTAAACACTTAAGTTTCATGTATGACGTAAATGATCTAGTATCATGCATATTGCAAACAACCAAGTTTCGTGTATAATGTGACCAATTAAGTTCCGCGTATAATGTAAACAAATTAGTTTTCACGTACAATGTGAACGTTCATATCTAAATAATTGACTCTCATGAATAACGTAAGCTATCTAATTTCGTAGGTGGTTAAGTTCTGCAGACAAGCGTGTTGCTTGACATTCATGTATCATGTAGGTAGTTGAATTTTAAGTGTTCAATTTTGTTGAGGTTTATATGGGTGGTTAACGCCTACGCGAAAGGATTTATCTGCTTGAAGTGACTAGTAATCTCATACATTCCCGAAGATGCAAAGTGATGGGAAGTTTTGTAGGCAATCAGAATAGTGTGTTCATGAATATTTAATTTGTGCTTTTTGTTTGTAAATAAACGAGTAATTGAAATTTTACTCGTGTTTGTAAATTAATACAAAAGTGAAAAAAAAATTGAGTGGATGGATAATTGGATAGAAACCTCTTATTTATTTAATTTAATTATCATAATGAAGATGTTTCAAAAGATAATAATGGCCTTATTGTTTAATAATTTAGCCAAGATTTAAATAAAGAAATAAAAAATCATAATAAAATAATTAATCAAGTCATTATTAAAAGGATGAAATATTTGTTAATGCTTTTATAAAACAATTTGCACAAGACGGGTATTAAGTTTCTTTCCAAGGTAAAGGGTTTGTAAATAGTTTACACTCTAGACAAAATCTATAAACCAGGGTTTCATAAAGGTTTTGTTTGAAAAAAATAACTATATTAGTTGAATCAAGAAATAACAAAATAATTAGTTTACAAGGAAGGTTTATATGGATTTCAATTTAAAATTTTTAGGAAACGGGAAATAGAGTATTCGGCTAACATCTTAGATAGTTTCTCACCAGGAAGTAGATAAGCACCAAGACGAACATCATTGTGGTTATTCATATTACAAACCGGGCTTCAGTCCTAGTTATCTCTGTATGTGCATCAAGTATCTCCTAGTCTCCATTCCTTGCCTCAGAAACTCTGCGGTCCCTACATATAGGTGAGCGGTATTAGCTCAAATTCCTAAGGCACTGGTAGGTTCCTTGGCTTGTCCTGCTCTTAGGTCTGGATGGTAAAGGTTAGGTGCTAGATAAGGGTCTCTCGGAGGTGGTGCTTCAGTTGTTCAGAGTCTCAAGCTTGCTCCTAAGCCAATCTGCTCTGTGGTCGAACATGGATTTGGCAGCTAGTCATGCCGGTGACCGGTTGTCTGGTGATGGGGACACAAAGTCTTCCTCTTGTGTCGACTCTGCTTTGGGATGATTCTCAGGGGACTGAGGAGGGTAAGAGGCCATGTCTAGCATGAAAAGGTCGTAAGTGTAATGGTAAGTGTTAAAGGTGTTCGTGAGTTTAAAATTTGATAACATCGAGTTCTTATAATAATATATATCGGGAGTAACACTTGACCTATAAGAAGTGTACCCACGAAAGGATTCCCAGGAAAGAGGTGGGTCACAAGGGACACATTGAAGTACTCAGTCTTTCCTTAGTCAGAATCTTCCATGGGCCTATACCCACTCTTCCAGCCATCATGTACCATTATTTGAACTCATGGTTATGGTGAGACTCGTTAGAGATTGTGTCTTGAGGCTCTAGGGTGTGCTTCACCTATTCAAGCAACTTTCCTTCCTTGAGGGGTATGGTCTAAGGGTTTAAATCTCTATAAATGATAATAAGGGTGATAAAATTTCTAAGTCATTAGGATGAAGAGGTATAGTTGATTTAAATATGATTAAGTGTAAGGATCAAATAGGAGGTTTGGACTTGTGTATCAAATTATAATAATTAAGTGAATAATGTTTAGGTTGGATTCATTTAGGGCATAACCCAATGGATACTATGAGAAATCAAAGTGATTTGAGTTCATATACTTTCAAGAAGATATGCTTTAGCCTATAGGTGGATACTCACTTCGGGAATTCCCAGGAAAACATAAGGATCCTTCGATTGATTTGGATTTATATGAAATGCTTTCCTAGACAGAAGACCCAAGGTACACGCATCTACCCTTTCGGATTGCACATGTTCTCTACTAGTTTTCAGAACCCAAAACTTTGACGGGATTTTAAAATTTTAATTGGCAATTGGGTCTAGGGGTTTGAATCTTTCCATAAGTGATTTGTGATGATGTGTAAAGATGAAGGTGTGCATGGCAAAACTTAGGACAACATTTAGTGATATCAAATAGGTATTTGTGCACACAATTCAAATAGTGTAGCAAATAAGATATCACAGGAGTAGTATTTTTTGTAAACATGTAGGTTATCAAGTAACATAGCACATAAGCTAATTCGTGTCATACACTAGATAATAGGTAGGGTAATTACACCAAGGTATATGTTTCAAGTAATCAATGTAGATTCAAATAGTTTCATGTGGTCCTTAGAATGTTGCAGTTCATGTAAATGCATCATGTAAGCAGAAGTAGATAGATGTAGGAAAGTATGTGTATAAATGAGTATAAAGTGTAGTTCCTAACAAAAGACACGAGTTAAACTCATGTTTGGGGACTCCTAGGTTATAGTCTAGGTCATGTGTGTCTAATAACCTAATTCCCTATAACCATGGCTCTAATACCAATCTGTCACACCCAGGCCGGCGGCGGATTATGCGCCGGGGCTGACGCGGTTGTTCATAAGCACATGATCATCTATTAATAAGTAAAAATATTATTTCATCATAATTAAAGCATCCGTTACAATTAGAAATGGAAAACTAGGAGTTCAAACATAACACAAGTTAAATTCCATCTTTATTTAATCTAGGTCCGTAGTCCTATGTGATCAAGTAGTGTCCTCAACTGGTGCACCTGAAACATGTGAGTAAATGTCAACTACAAGTAGTTGGTGAGTAACATAGGTTTTAACACCAAACAAAGTTAAGTAAAACTATTTGAAATTCAATATGTTCAAAGCATAACTATGGCATGAATGTGAAAACATACAAGGTTCCAAAGCGTACAATCAAACCGTAGTAAATGGAAAACCGGTAAGTACAATCCCATTGATTGTGTTTTGGAAAAATAGTAATATGGTACACACAAAACCCGCCAAGGTTCGTGTTATATGGAATCGGATTCCCCTATAAATGATCATGTTAGGTACTACCTTAGGCCTGGGTAGCAGGTTAATGAATGTACTAGCATGACCACATGTAATGGTCACCAAATAGTTTAAGACATAAAGCACATAGTAATTTGCATGAGAACAATGGTATTGAATCTGGTATGTAATGTATGTAAACATGTTCCACCCCGAGTATTTGTAAACAATAGTAAAAAGAAAGGGGGCTATGAAACTCACCCGTAATGAATCTAGTAATGGTATGAATTTGTTAGGGATGGATAGGTCTCATGAGGGTTCCTCACAATCAACCTACATGGATAAAATTGTACTCTAGACTCATTGAGAATAAACAATTCTACATCTCTCTAAGTTTCTAGGGATTTTGGATATGGGGTTTGTACAAGTTATATAAGAAAGTATATGTTTATGTAAAATTATGATAAGGTAATACTAATTTGAATTAATTAGAATTTCTAATTAATTGTATGAAAATAATACATTTGTTTTCATATAATTATTCTAGAACGATTTAATAACTGAATTATGAAATAGGGGTTTAATTAATGATTTATATACATAACTATTCTAAGAATAATCGATAAATAAATCATGGAGTGAAAAACGATTTAAACAATAATACATACGAGTTAATTTATATAATTATTATAGAAATAACTAATAAATAATTTATTCTATGTACGTAAAATAATTTATTGAACTATTAAATAACCACCTTCATTTAAACAATTTATTATAAGTTGTAATTGTAATTAGTTGAACGTGTGTAATCATTTATCCAAGATAGCTATTTAGGTAATTTCATAACTTTCATAAAACTTTTAAATAACTATTCTTTACAAAAATAATTATTTATATTTTGAGAGAAAAGATTAATAATGTTTAAATAATCATTTAAGGTTTCTTTTATAAATCTTATTATTTTATAAATAAATAAACTTGTCTAGATCTATTTAAACAAGTTATTTCTATAATGTTTATTTAGGAACTATCATATTTATAACATGTTATTAATAGATTAAATTTAGTAAAATATCATTTTTATATTTTGAGTTTTTTTTTATAAGTTACAAAATATCTTTATAAGATTTATACAATTTAAATCAGAATTTAAATCATAAGTTTAGGTATAAAAATAATCATTTGGTTCAAAATGGAAAGAAAAAGGGGGGTGACGGGACTCGAACCCATGACCATTGCTGTGTAAGGGAAGAGTTTTAACTGATAGACCTGGGCATAATGCCTTGTTAAGAACTAGGATCATTGGGTTTTTAATGCACAGTCTCAATCACCATTCTCACCCAAATTGCCCAAATCCGAACGTTAACTCCCCAATCCACAACAATTCGATTCCAGTTCCAAAGGGCTTTTGGATTAAGGGTTAAGTCGAGCAAGCGAGTGCGGGAATTACCTGAGATTTGATCCTTCAATCGTCGAATGGGAGGGGTTTGCACCATTCCTGCCGTCGTGACCCGAGGGAGCAAAGGGGACGAGAAGGACTAGTTTTTTGTGCTAAATTCGATCGTAAACAGTTAGGGAGGGTATTGAGGGGTGACACTAAACTCGTAAGGTTCTAATCAGTTGATTTAATGGGCGATTGGGGCTCTGATTCGTTGGTTTCAAGCCATAACCAAAAGTTCTACAATTGTTCATAATAGCTCATGAATTCGCAATGAATTACGAATTAATCACTCGCAAATGATTGTAATTGAGTGGGGAAAACAGTTACAAGCGATTCAGATTCGGATTTGAGGAGATTGAGGTGTTTGAATGTGAGTTTGACTTTGTCTTGGGTCAAAATTGGTGTTAGAACCCTTCTAGGGTTCAAAAGTTTAGGTGAGGGTTCAAAGTATGTATGAAGGGGGTTCAAATTCGGATTTAATGGAAAAGAGGAGGGGGGTTCAAGGTTTTGGTAAGTGGGTTCATCTCTTCCTTAAAGAATTCCTTTAATTCATTTGTTTATATAAAAAAAATATGTTTTTATAAACTTTATAACATTTTGGATATTTATTTTCTTGTAATTATTTTATAGAGAGAAATTCATAGACTTATATATATAGTATAATTGTTTTGTTTAATAGTATCAAATACATGTATTCACATATATAAACATATTTAAAGGGGATGTGAAAACATGAATAGAGATGTATACGTTTTATACAATATTAAGGGTTGTATAATTAATTAGTAAAATCACTATATATACTTACCTATGTATTTATAATTAAATACCCGTACGTATATATATTTCATGATAATAATTATTTACATAATATCTTATATAAATATTTATTATTTTTGAATTTAAAATAATTGCACTCAATGTATGTATATGTGTATACTCATTAAATGGAATGTATAAATAAGATATTTTATTGAAATGGATAGATGCAAACCATATAATGAAGAAATTACAAGTGCCGAAAAAGTAAAATATAGGCCGGAATTTCCTGTGGATTACACTCTAGGGCATCTATTGTTAAGAATTGACTTCTTAACGCAGGCTTAGGAAAAATACAAAATTTTGATGCTTAACACCTATTACCTCAATGTTAAGACCTGAGTCCTTGTACTAAGGACTTCAGGCTAGGACCGGTAAAATTGGAATACGTAATGGTAAGTCACCAAAGTACCATTCGAACACCAGGGAAGTGCAGACACACTGTATGACTAATAGTTGGCCATCATCCCTTTCTGCCAACTTAATGGGTTGACAAACCCATAGACCATTTTGGGGAAATAACTAATTTGATGAGACCATTCTCACAGTATCGCTGTTCATTTCCTCACCTAAACGGAATGTGAATATTACAAACAAACATAGAACTTCATATGGCTTACATACTTAGAGAGTATGGTGGTCAAGCCATGAGTTTACATATCAGGAAGTTACAATCCAAAGGTTGGTCTGCCTCGTAAAGGTGGTACAAGCAAAGGGTAAAGTGGTGATTAGACTCGAACTTTGCTAGTAAGAGCACACAGGGAACTTCGAAATATTAAATCCATTATGACCCATTTTAATGGAAGATCCTAGATAACACGAAACCTGAAATTAGAATCAAGTCTTAATCCGAGAAAATGCTTTCGAAAAGCATAAGAGGGACAAACATAAAGTTTTGTTTCCATATTATATCATTACTACACGATCTTCAACTGAAACTTGAACATCTCGTCGAGTAATTCTTTTCTAAGATCTATAGAGATCGATCTATTGCGCACCATAGTGCGTAGATGAATAGAGAGTATGTGTCAGCATACACTCAAGATTCTCAGGCACTATTTCTTTTATTATCAGGAATGAGTATTACATAACTCCATTATATTGAGGGTAATCAAATAAGAAGTTCTTGCACAACTAATATCAATAGTGAGAGAAGTATTCACCTTGGTTTCGAATACCGACTGCCAAGTGAAAAGAATAAAACAATTGGAGCCTAAGTTGGATGATACAGGCAGAAATTAGGTACCAAGTACTGGTAACCTATGTGTATGGTTATGGATGAAGTCCATAAGCCCAAGTACTCCATTAATCCAGAATCGAATAAAACACATAAGGATCTCGAGGAACTCCATTATGTGGCCAAACATGAAAGGAGAACTTGCTATATATGTTGGGAGATACCCGACCGTAAAAGCAGAATGTTAGGAATCACCTGAATCATCACAACAACCGAAGATTCCTCAATGAAAATGGGAACAGATTCCCATGGATATCATTACAAAACTACCCAGAACGTCTAGCTGTTATGATACTATATGGGTAATCATCAGTCGTTTGACGAAATCCGCTCACTCCCTGCCAATCAAGGAGACAGATAAAACTAAGAAGCATGCAAGGCAAAATATTAAGGAAATTGGGGCTAGGCATGGTACGACAGTTTCAATTATCTCAAGTATGGACAGTCGATTCGTGTCAAGAATCTGGCAGTCAGTACAAGAAGCCTTGGGCACACGCCTTGACATGAGCACTGCATATCATTCCCAGACGGACAGTCAAGGTAAAAGGACCATCTAAATTTTAAAAGATGTGCCCCGTGCGTGTGTAATCGATTTTAGAGGAAATTGGGATACTCACCGCCATTGGCTGAGTTTTCATACAATAACAGTTACCACACCAGCATCAAAGCCGCTCCGTTTGAGGCTTTGTATGGTCGAAAGTTTCGTTCTCCGCTATGTTGGGTGGAAGTTGGCGACAAGCATTTAACTGGTCCTGAGGTTATTCAGGAAACACTGACAAGATTTACAAAATCAAGGATCGTCTGAAGGCTGCCCGTGACAGGCAAAAGAGTTACGCGGATAATAAACGAAGACCATTAAAATTCCAAGTTGGGGACCGGGTCATGTTGAAGGTCTCACCTTAGAAGGGAGTTGTAAGGTTTGGCAACAATGGCAAGCTTAACCCTAGGTACATTAGACCATTTGAAATATTGGCTAGGGTTGGCCTTGTAGCATACAAGCTCAAGTTGCCAAAGGAACTAAACAATGTACATGATACGTATCATGTGTCAAATCTTAAGAAGTGCTTATCAGACAAGACGTTAATTATACCGCCTGATGAAATTCACATAGATGACAAGCTGCACTTCGTTGAGGAACCCATTGAAGTCACAGATTGGAAGGTTCATAAAACAAGGCGTAGCCGTGTTAAATTGGTTAAGGTACGTTAGAATTCAAAGCGTGGCCCCGAGTATACTTGGGAACGAGAAGATCAAATGAAAGCCAAGTACCCGTCCTTGTTCACGAACACTCCAAGTCAAGATGACATCAACTGAATTTCGGGACGAAATTCTATTTAACATGGGGAGAATGTGACACCCAACATTTCAGGTCAATATCCATATCCATAATTGTACGTTCATATATTATATCTCCTGGTTTATTATTTTGACATGGTATTGTCAAGGAGGCTAGCAAAGGAACACACGTATTGTTTTAGTAATTTTAAGAATTACTAGGAAATAAATAATGATAACCCGCAAGGTACGTTCGTTGGTGATTAACAAGATTTTATTTAAATAAAGTCTAGTGACGATTTATAATATAAAAACTTAAATATTGGTGACTAAACTCTTAAAAGTTGACGTCTAAATGTTTATTACATGACATTAAGTTATTTTTAGGTGTATACATGTATATTATAGTTAAAATATAAACTATGTTGGGTTTAACTAGTAGATTATTAAAACTAGTCATCACAAATCCCATCAACACTGTAATGATGACACATGAGGTCACAACACCTAACAGGTCAAATCCACTAGTCATCACAAGTCCCATCAACATTGTAATGATGACACATGATGTGACAACACCTAACAGGTCAAATCCACTAGTCATCATGAAGCCCATGCCTTGTCATGTGGAAAGTGCAATCAGGTTAAATCATCCATGCTTTATAATAATTACTTGATGTAACAAGAACCAACCCCCCACCCTACCAGTTGGAACCTAATAGTCCATAGAAATCAATTAGGTTTTAGAAGTATTAACTTCAGAGTTTTCGGTCGGAAAATGTTTTCGGTCGAAAACATTTTTCGATCAAGAAGATTCGATCGAAAACTCTCAAGTATAAATAGTTGTGTCTTTTGTATTTCAAGTAACTTTCTCATTTTGTACTGTGATTTTACAAGTTAATCAAGATAATTTCTGTGTGTTTTTGCTGTTAATACTTGATTACATTACTTGATTAATGAAGCTAATTATCATGAAGTATACATTTGGTGTGATTGATAGTATTGAGATTGTTCTTCTTTGATTTGTTCATTTTAATGTGGATTTGATTTCTGAATTGATTCTGCCAATTCAGGGAGTGATTGAAGACTTTATCCTTGAATATCAACAGATCTGAGGGAATCACAAAGGGTATCAGAGCTGTTGGTTAATAGGTCTTGGTATTCAAGAAGATTTTAAGTCAAATCTGATCAAATTGAAGTAATTTGGGTGCCATTGTTGCTGATTTGAAGCTAGTTTTGATGGAGATGAAGTTTGCATCAAGTTTGAAGACTTGATTCTTTACTCGGATCATCACATAATGTTTTTGGTCAATTCAAGTGTTCTTCTGTTGAATTGTCTGAAAAGTTTGTTTGAAGTAGCCGAAAACTCTGTTTGATGAAATCGAAAGTATTTCGTCCGAAAAGTATTGTCCGAAATTTCATCTGTCCGAAATATTCCGACTTTTCGATCAAAAAGTATTGTACTAAGTTTTCGACCGAAAAGTTATAAGTTGGAAATTTTTCTGATTTTGACCAAGTTTCAAATTACAAGTAAAGAATGACTGGAAAGGTATATGATACTGAGAGGGTTATTGGGAAATCACCACCGATGCTGAAATCAATATCATAATTTTCAAATTGGAAGATAATGATGAAGGCTTATTTCAAGTTTACTGAACACACACTTTGGGAATCAATTGTAAAAGGTCCTCACATTCCTAAGACTGCAAATGCTGATGGTTAGTCCTAAATGCTGATCCTGATCTTTATTCAGAGGAAGATAAGAAATTAATCGAAAGAGATAACAGAGTATTGGGTTCTATTATTCTAGCACTTCCGACTGAGTTGTATTTGAATTTTGAGCAACATGAAACTGCTCAGGGTCTGTGGAACGCTTTGTGCTTAAAATTTGAAGGTAATGCAGCTCTTTAGGAAAGCAGAACCGATCTTCTACTAAAGCAATATAACATGTTTTGTTATAAAAAGAATGAGACTCTCAGTGAGCAGGTGACTAGGTTTACAACCATGATCAACAGGTTGAGAAAAATGGGACTAAAATTTAAAAAGTATGAGCTAGGAAAGAAGCTGTTAGACTCACTACCAGATTGCTAGAGCATACCTTGTACGCTAATCAAGAACATAACTCGGATCTGAAGAGTAAAAAACTTGATGATATTATATGTTTAATCGAGTCTTTTGAATTGGATGCAAAGAAGAGAGAACTGAACAACAAAGATAAACAAAATAACTCAAGTTCAACAAATGCAGCATTATTTTCTGGAAGTAGTGAAGGAAATAGTGGAACAAAACCTGAGAAAAACAAGAGTTATTGTGAACACTCCTCTGGTGAGAAAGTCAAGTCATCTGGACAAATCCCTAAAGATCATATTGCTCTGTTCGGAGCTTTCATGAGCAGCTATGATGCACTGGTGACAGGAAAGTTGAAACCTGCCGTGCATGATGTAGAAGATCTTGTTCAGATCAATCTTGATGATTTAGAATATATGGACTTGCAATAGCAGATGGCCATGATAGCTGTAAGGGCTAAAAAGTATTTACAGAAGGTTGGGAAGGATAAGTTGCAGTTTGGTAGAAAGGTTGGTTTTGACAAAGCTAAACTCAGGTGCTACAACTGTCAACAGCTTGGTCACTTCGCTCGTGAGTGTACCAAGGACAAGAAAAAGAAGGTTGAGGGAAGCGGGGTTAAGCTGGTGGAAATGATTGATGAATCTGATAAGTCAAAGAAGGCTCCAACTGCACTCATGTCCAAACAGCTGAGTAATTTTGAATGGGAGGATGAGATCGAGGATGCTGAGTATGAAATGGATGAAGCTTTAATGGCTGAAATTGAAGATTCAATGAAACCAGCTGATATTACCAGTGACTGTGCACTCAAAACCGATTCTAAAGGAAAGGGCAAAGATGATGGTCTGATGAAACTTCATCTGAGAATGAGGTAAATTCTGAAAATAAATTTGATATATGTTCCTCATTGTGTGTAGATCGAATGCAAAATTATCATGCAGCAAACGGGTTTCTGATTGCTGAAAACGATAAACTAAAAAGAGTAAACAAAGAATTGAAACAAAATGAAGTAAATTTTACAAGAAAAATTAAAGCATTATTGAAAGATAATGTAACATTTAAAGAATATTTGGATAAAAAGGACGTTTTAATCAAAGATCTTTTAGAAAAACTTATCAAATCTGAATCTGATTTAATAAAAGAAAGGGTAATTGTTTCAAAGTGGAAGATACAACAAAATGTCTTTGATGAATATGTGAGCAAACAGAGAACTGTTTACATCAAAGACAGGTTGGGTTACAACAAGGTTCCACATCCTGAAAATTTTGTACCATTTCCTGAACCGCATGAATCGAATGAGTTGATGAATGTCAGAAATTCTAACTTTCATGATATGTATATTATTTCAGATATAAACTCAGGGTGTGTGGATGATGAAAATGAACTTGATGGAGTGAAAAAAATTTTAGCTTTTAATAAACAGTGCACTAGGGAATTTATTAGGGAC
The DNA here is from genome assembly GCA_023525975.1 of Smallanthus sonchifolius. Classification (NCBI taxonomy): domain Eukaryota; kingdom Viridiplantae; phylum Streptophyta; class Magnoliopsida; order Asterales; family Asteraceae; genus Smallanthus; species Smallanthus sonchifolius. The sequence goes on along the minus strand of CM042033.1, from coordinate 50,796,261 downwards.
TGTAAACAGTACCTAGATGTTGACTTAATCTAGATAAATTTGTTTCAATTTCTAGTTTAAATGCTGATGTAAAATTTATTAATGCTTCTGATTCTGATTATGATATTTCTTATGCTTCGGCATGTTCCACTAACGGTTGTGTTGAGTTTGATTGTGTGTCTGAAGTGTCATCAACATCTACTTTCTTTGATAAAGTGGTGCATACAGCTAGAAATTATGTCCCACTTAATAAACTCTCTAGTCTAGTTGGTGATGTGGTCTTAGATGAGTTTGGAAATCCTCTGATTCAAGAGTATGATTTGTCAAGTGAGAGACCAAAGAAAAATAATGTCATAGCACCAGAGAATCATATTCTTACCAGTGAGACAGAGAACAATAAAGTTGTCAAAGTTAAAGTGAGTGTACCTACAAATGTCCAAAGAAAGTCTTGGTGTGTCAAAGGCAAATCCATTGATGTAAAAGACAAGTCCATTGATGTCAAAGATAAGTCTGTTCAAATCAAAGAACAATTAAGAGAGAAAAGTTGTGGCATAACGAGTGAAGTAGGCGAGTGTTCAAAGTCAAAGTCAAAGTCAAAGCTAAGAGCTACAATTGCTTTGTGTGTGGTCAGGTTGATCATTTTGCGAGAAATTGCAAACACAACTCTAGTAAGTCAAGGTTCACAAAGAACAAAGTGAAAGTTAAGAGCACGGTTATTCGGCATTTCAAGCAAGCATCTGAGAACGACAGTGTGTCAGAGTCCAGAGTGATACAAAGATACAGTCGTGATTACTTGTTTTCCAGAAGTTGTCATGCTTTATATTCTAATGTTTGCCGTGATTATGTGCTACCAAAGTTTGAGAATACACGTGTCCCAAAAGGTTCAAAATATGTGAAGAAATTTAACCAACCAATCTATTTTGCTAAAAAAAATTTTACTATGAAATATGTGAGGAAAAATGTTGGTTATGTTTGGAAAGTTAAAATTGAGCAGTTTTCACATATGGTTGGATTAAAGAAAAATATAAAATTGATAAAATTGAAAGAACAAGATGTTAAAGATAATAAGAGTATAAAAGGTAAAAGTTAGCTCGGGTCAAAGATGATCTGGGTACCTGTTTATCATTAATTTTATCTTGAATATGCAGAGTTTAACCGGGAGGACTATTAATAATGCTTGCCATGTTGATAGCGGTTGCTCAAGGAACATGACTGGACAAAGAAAAATTCTGGAAAATTTTTGAACTTTTGATGGAGGTTTTGTTGCATTTGCTGGAGATAAAAAGGGAGGAAAAATAACTGGTCAAGGAACAGTGTCGAATGAACTCATAACATTAGAAAAAGTAAATTTTGTGTCTCAATTGGAATTCAATTTACTAACTGTTTTTCAAGTTTGTGATAAAGACATACCAGTTCATTTTACTGCAAAGGAATGCTTGTTCTTAAAGCCTGGATTGGTTATTCCAGAAGAAATGATTCTGATGCGTGCTCCAAGGAAATTCAACACATATGTGGTTGACATGAATGATCATACTACACCAGTAAACGTTTCAAGTTTATTATCAAAGGCAACTGGGTCAAAATCTTATTTATGGCATCGAAGAATGGGTCATGTGAATTTAAAGAACATGAATAACTTGGTGCATAAAGATTTGGTGCGAGGATTGCCAAAGATAGAGTTCATAATTGAAGAAAATTGCATGTCATGTGCAAAGGGAAAACAACACAAGAAGTCCCATCCAAGAAAAACCATAACAACTTTTACTAGACCTTTATTTCTTATTCATATGGATTTGTTTGGTCCAGTTCGAGTTAAAAGCATTGCGAAAAAGTCACATTGTCTTGTTATCACGGATGATTTTTCAAGATTTTCATGGGTGTTTTTCCTTGAAACAAAGGATGAAACACCTCAAACAATTATTGATTTTGTCAAACAAATAGAAAACATCCGTGATAGCAAAGTTTCAATCATTCGCAGTGATAATTGAACAGAATTTAAAAATAAACTGATAAGTTTGTTTTGTGCAGAAAAAGGAATAAAACATCAGTATAGTGCTGCAAGAACACCACAACAGAATGGAGTAGCTGAAAGGAAGAACAGAACTTTAATAGAAGTTGCTCGAACAACGCTTGTCGATTCCAAGTTGCCCATTATCTTCTGGGCTGAAGCAGTAAACACTACATGTTATGTTTTAAACAGAGTTCTTATGGTGAAACAACTTACAAAGACTTCGTATGAACTATTCAATAAACGAAAGCCATATATCAAGTTCTTCAGAGCATTTGGTTGTTCTTGTAAATTGTTGAATACACAAGATTCATTGCCAAAATTTGCAGCTGTCGGTGATGAATGCTATTTTTTGGGTTCTTTTTCATATCAGAAAGCTTATAGAGTGTACAACAAAAGAACCAAAATTGTTCAAGAATCGTTTTATGTGAAGTGGCAAGAACTAAATACTCCGACATATCAAAATGGACCTGACTAGTTCTTTGATGCTGAAGTAATCTTCAAAACTTTTGATCAACAACTTCAAATGGATTCTAATGAAGCAAGTACTTCGGGTACTGTAACTGAGTCTTCTACAAGTAGTGATCTATCTGTTGAAAAGTTTTTGGTTGGGCCATAGAATTTGATGATTCAAAATGAGATGTTTAAGAATGTTACTACATCAACTCAAACACAAGAATATCTTGTTGATAACTCTGTCACTAATGTTGATTCTGAAGTACAAGAAATTCCAAGTACAAATGATTAACCAGTAGTTAATAAAGTTCAGTAAGATCCTGTAAATGATCAGACTGAGGATGTAATTCAGACAAGTTCTTCTAGTGTTGAAGATTCAAATGATTAATTACCAGAGTTGAATGATACAAACATGCCAAAATATGTGGAAGTTGAGCATATTCAAAATCATCAAAACCATTATGCTCATCCAGTTGAGAATATTATTGGATCTCTTAAAGATGGAGTAAAGACAAGGACTCATACTGGAAATATAAATGTTTTTTTGTACTCCTGTTTCTTATCTCAAGAGGAACCAAATAATGTTAATGTTGCGTTACAAGATCCAAGTTGGATTGAAGCTATGCAAGAAGAATTGCTTCAGTTTAAGAAGTTAAACGTGTGGCATCTTGTGGACTTACCTGAGGGAAAATATCCAATTGGAACGAAGTGGGTCTTCAGAAACAAAGAGGATGATCGTGGGATTATAGTTCGGAACAAAGCTCGTTTGGTTGTACAAGGTTTTTATCAAGAGGAAGGACTAGATTATGACGATGTCTTTGCTCGTGCTGCACGAATTGAAGCCATACGAATCTTTTTGGCTTATGCATCGTATAATAAATTTACTGTTTATCAATTGGATGTAAAAACAACTTTTCTGTATGGGGTGGTAAAGGAAGAAGTTTACGTAAATCAACCACCAGGTTTTGAAGATCCAGCTCATCCATTTCAAGTGTATAAGCTTGATAAAGCATTGTATGGGTTACATCAAGCGCCTCGTGCGTGGTATGAAACCTTGTCAATACATCTTACATCAAATGGCTTCGTTCATGGAACAATTGACAAGACCTTATTCTTGAAGAAATATGATGTTGATTTGTTAATTGTACAAGTTTATGTCGATGATATTATCTATGAATCAACAAATGAAGCTCTTTACAAAGAATTTGAACAAGTTATGAAATTAAAGTTTGAAGTGAGCTTGATAGGAAAAATGCAGTTCTTTCTGGGGTTACAAGTTGAGCAGTCTGAATCAGGAATCCTTATTCATCAGGCCAAATATGTGAAAGATATTCTTACAAAATTCAAAATGACTGATTGCAAATCAGCTTCAACACCAATTGCTCCTCATGAACCTTTAACTGTCTATGCGTCTAGAGTTGAAGTAAATCAAAAGATGTACAGGTCAATGATCGGCTCGTTGATGTAGTTGACTGCTAGTCGACCAGACATCATGTTTGTTGTTTGCTCTTGTGCCAGATATCAGGCAGCTCCAAAAGAATCTCATGAATCAGCTGCTAAATGAATTTTCCGATATCTTAAGGGTCGAGTAAATTTAGGTTTATGGTATCCTTCTGATTTTGAATTTAATTTCTTTGCTTACACTGACAGCAATTATGGAGGTTGTAATTTGGACAGGAAGTCAACTTCAGGTGGATGTCAATTTCTGGGGGAGAGACTGGTGTCTTGGCAGTGTAAGAAAAAAACAAATGTATCCACATCAACTGCTGAAGCTAGGTATACTGCTGCCTCGAGCTGTTGTTCACAAGTTATCTGGATTCAACATCAAATGCAAGATTTTGGAGTAAATTTCCTGGAAACTTCGATTTATTGTGACAACGAGGCAGTGCCCGGAATAGTAAAAAATCCCATTCAGCATTCCAAAACAAAGCACATTGCGATTAGGTTACATTTTATTCGTGACTGTTTTGAGAATGGGCTGATTAAAGTGGTCAATGTCGATAACTTAGAGCAAAAAGCCGATACTTTTACAAAAGCTTTTTCAACGGATCGGTTTAACTCTTTGGTTGAGATGTTGGGGATGATTTCTTTTTTTTTTAAATAAAAAAATAAATTTTGAATAATAAATAGTCCATTTTTGAACTGAAAGACCTTAGAAATCTGTTACTCAAAAAGATTTTCTTTTAAGTGTTAAAATTGTGTTTTGTACACTTTATATATGTATTAGCTTAATGAATGTTTGTGTCAGATATGTTTGTTCTCATAAGTGATATAAATAGCAAATAAAGTCACATCACAATTTTAGAGAGAGAATAAAAGAAAAAGAAAATTTGTGTGTCTGAATGACGTATATATAGGATATGATAGTACAAGTGTGTGCTGAGGTTATGCATGAATTGGATATGATGGTGACATCAGTTACAATTTTTGATATGCTGGTAGGCTCTGCATATGTAAATTTGGCGATATTTGTGTGATTAACTAAATAGCAATCTTTGTGTTTTACCCACATCGAATATCGGTACTTTCATCATTCGAATACAAATTGAATCTAGTCATACCATGAGACAGGATCTTGATGAGTTCTTAGCACAATTTGTTTGCTCTATTGACTATATACGTCAAATATATGATTTAGAGTTAAACAACTTCATACAGCTGATGGTTCTGGTGAAAATCTCGAATGGAAACCAGGAAGTCAGTCTGTTTCGCCCTTTGAATCATTCGTGATTTCAATTGACATATCCAATATCTTACGGATATCCGCATACCCAAATCATTCATGATTCTTCACATCTCATATGAATCAATACGATTATGTACTATCTCAGAAAGCAAGACAATGAATCAAAAAGATTCTGAATCAATATGATTCCAATCAAATCCACTTGGATTATTTTTCCTGTGCTAAGAACGCTACCTTCATGCTGGAGATTGGATCATGATCTGGTGAACTTTTGTGTTAATTCTAAGTTTATTCCATCTCGATTGTGGGGTACACACTATATTGATTAATATAACCTTAAATGTCACACAGTATTTGCTGAAACGTGATGCATGAGTTTATGTGGATAACAATACTGGCAATCAAGGTTGAACTGTTTAGATCCTGATTTGATATGCAGTGTAGTTAAGACAATATACATTTATGATCTTATGTCATTTCAGTTCATCAAAAGAAAATGTCTGTGAATAAAGTTGTCGATATGATCTGGATTTTATGTTTAAAGATTTTTGTTTTTGTTTTGTTTGTTTTGTGTGTGTGTGAAAAATAAAGTTTTGGAACAGGTCTTAATGATGTACAAATGGACTTCAATAAATAAATAAAAATATTTTAAAAAAAGAAAAAAAAAGAAGATTAGTTTGAAAATTTTCAAAATTTATCATGTTTGGAGTTTTCGGTCGAAATCTCTTGACCGGAATTATATCATCTGAAATAGTTTTCGATCCAAAAGTCATGACTAAAGTTTTCAGTCAAGATTTGAAAAGTCTATATATTCAAAATTTTCTGTTGAAAAGATTTTTCCCACTTGTATTTTTCTCTCGACCGTATCATTTCAAAATTCATAATGTTTTACAAGTGTTAAAGATTCGTACGAAAAAGTGGTCGATCGTGACGTCATCTAGATTCTCAGTGTTTTTTTATTATCCACATATGTTCTCGTGATTCATAGAGGTTGATAGGTTAGATCCAAAGCCGTAGTTTTATTTTGAATTTATGTGTTTTTGAATCGCCCGAAAACTAGGAAGAATGAACCGAAAAGTCTGTTGAATGGATTGAAAAGTGTTTCAGATGGAAATGAAGTTAATTCTGATTCGTTCGAAATGTGTTTTTGACCAAAAAATGTTTTCGATCGAAAAATCATGGCTTGAGAAATTTTTGAAAAATAAGAGTTTTCGATCGAAAAAGACGTTTGATGAAAATTCTGATTAGAAAAGTTTTCGATCGAAATAGTCATGGTTTATATTGTTGATTACAGGAGTTTTCGATCGAAAAGTTCAAAGTTGTGTTTTCAACTTTTCTGGTGAAAAGGTTAAAAGGAGTTTTTCGATCGAAAAGGTTGCAAATAAGGGAGTTTTCGATCGAAATGTCCAGAGTTAAGGATTTTTCAGAAATTTTCTAATTTTATGTGCTTGTTCTTTACAGATATAACCGTTTAAAGTTTGAACCCAAGCACAATATTTGTGCGTGCTTAACCACAAATACCAAGAAAGCACGTGGTTATGAAGAGATTGTCAGGTTCTTGATAAATTCCAGAATTCACACAGCAATATCCACACAAGTTAGAGTGTTTGAGAAACATGTGAGGGGGTTTTGGGACAATGTAGAATACAAGAACGTACACAAGGAGATCTGGATAGAAAGCTCTGTTGATGGGAATACGATAAAAGTTACAGAACAAGTTATTCGTGAAGTGTTAAACTTCAGAGACGCAGCTGATTTTCCTTACAAAATTAATCACATTGCAATCTCAGGGATAATTCTGAGTATGGGATATGAAGGAACGTTTCTAAGAAGACAGGTGACCAAAACTATGTTTGCAAAACAATGGAGATACCTTGTCCATGTATTAATTCATTGCATGAGTCCCAGAACATTTGCTTTTGATCAAATAGGTGAAGTATTCAGCAGAGCGTTAGTGTGTCTGGCAACTCATAGAAGATTCAATTTTTCAAGAATGATATTCGAGGCAATGATTATTAACTTCGTGGGACCAAGGCAAAACTACAAGTTTCTAATGTACCCAAGATTTGTACAAATGATTATTAATACACTGCTGTCGAATCTGGAAAACGATGGTGTTGAACTGCCTTTGGATTCAATGAAAGAAGCAATCTTTAGCAGCATGAATAATGTAAGGAAGACAAGCAGATTTAGTGGTATTGTGACACCACTATTTCCTAATATGCTTGAAGAAAATCTTGATCCAGATTTTACTATTGAAGATGAAATCAATGACTTAAAGGCAGAAGATATAGAAGATGGAGTTGATAGTGATAATGATGAAACTGACCAAGTGCAGAATAATGATCAGGAAAATGATAATGATCAAGGTCATGGTGGTGGTCAAGTAAATGTTATTCAACAGGAAGGTCAAGTTCAAGTTGCAGAACATGATATGTTTTTTTTGAAGAAAACAGAGTTCCTAAAGTAAATGAAGAAGTTACTGAACCATTACTAAGTCACATAGAAGAATTTATTGCTAAAGCTGACGATGTCTTAAGTGTGAACAATGAAGTGTTAGAAATTAATGATGAACAGTTGATTGCCACAGCAACTGTAGAAGCATGTTTTGTAACTATAGATTAAATTCTATGTATCAGTGTACGTGGCAAGTACGTAGGAGGGTGTTCCTGAGTACTTAGCCCGCACACCAGTTTGGTCCTGCGTACTTAGTAAGTACGCAAGGCTTTTGCCTTGCGTACTTGTCAAGTACGCATGACCAAACCATGCGTACTTAGTAAGTACGCAAGGCTTTTACCTTGCGTACTTGTCAAGTACGCAGGAAGTGTTCCTGCCCCTATATATAGAAGACTTGTCTTCATTTGTAGGTGGAACTCTGGAACAAGTTGAGAGATGTCCGGGTCGGGACGAGCTCTCCCGACCCCTGGACCGTGAGCTTAGATGAGAGATGTGTGCTCCTTCGGTATGTAGTCTGTAATACGGGATGACTTCTTTGTTATGGATTACGTTTCGTTTCATTATCTTTTGTCTATGTTCTTGTTTATCTGCTTCGTTCTCTTTGTTCCCACACAAATCACAGAACAGATCGTGTTATTTCCGCTGCGCAACGAGGCTCCCGGGACCTACAGCAATAACCTCATCAAAGAAAAGAAAAGAACTCGAACAAACAAATACCGTACCTTCTAGACCTCCTCCGTCTAAGGGTATTGTATTTACTGATCCAGAATAACAGAAGAAAAAGAAAACTACAACAAGACTTGATAAAGGCAAGGGTAAAGCTAAAGAGGTACCAGAAAAGCATAAGTCCAAAAGATCTAGAGGTTATGAGGTGGTTGATGAATAGTTTCTTAACTATGCAACTAGGGAAACTGCAGATGTTGTTAGTCAATTGAAGACTCAGATCTCAAACTTGCAAAGTAGAGAAGCTACTAATTCTAGAGAGATCAGAGAGTTGAAAATTGAAAGTTAATAGCTCAACATCAGCAACAGATTGATCAACTTCAGAAGATGGTACAGGATTTAATATCTCTTACGGGTGTTCAAATTGATACAAACCTAGCAGAGAATGTTGAAGAGATTCATAGTCCAGCAGCCACTGAACCAATTCCTTCTACGAGTGAACAAGTTCAAACTCCAATTTTTGAAGCAAATATGTATGAAGACAACATGTTATTTGATGTTGATATGCTTCTCAATGATGAAGGTGAAGGATTGGAGAAAATTTATGAGACCAAGAAGAGACGGAACAGGGAGAAGAAGATGATGAAGAAGAAGTGGTGATCACTGGTGAAAGAAAAGATGATAATAATTCTTCATATGATGATGATAATAGTGGTGGTACTGGTGGTGTATGTGGAAATGGAAAAACATTTGAAGATGCTGAACAAGAAACTCCAACCAACAATGCATACAAAAAGTATGAATATGAACAACATCAGACGTATGTTGAAGAAGATGGTTCGGTGATTGGTAAATTGGATAAGCTTGTAGATGAAAGAGAGCCATTTACTGTTCCTGAAGATATTGAATCACCATCTAAAAGGCCAAAGACTTCAAAGATTGACAAGTGTACTTGGTGGACAGTGACTGAGAAGCCATCCGTTGTAGAAAAGATTACACAGACAATAAAGAGTCCAGAACAAGCGTTAACTGGTGAATTATTAGCATGTATGTATGATGGTGAAAAGAAGATGTATGTAATAAAGAGATGTGATGGGAATATTCAGTATTTTGACAGGAGTTCAAAGTTAAACACGTTGCCATACTGGGATATTCGAGAGCTAAGTCAACCGAAGATGATCAATCCATTGAACAATTCATTTGCTGCTAATTTTGAAGAATTTTTAAAGAGGGAGTGTGGAAAAGCTAAATTTGAAAAGTTCAAACCACAGGTGCCTGAATGCAGAAAGTTGAAAAGAAATGATAAAGACGGCAAAAGAAGGTTTAGATACATTGTGATGCCTGCTGATACAGTTTCAACTGTTTACATTCCAGCACGTAAAGAGACATTTATTAAAAGCTTCAAGAAGTGGGTGCATGATAGCAAAACACATGAAGCTGTGATTATACAAGATCATTTACCAGAAGTCAGAGTTTTTGATCCAGTGGATTTGTTTAGCTTTTCTGATGATGATCTAAAGATTTTGTACAAGAATCCTATTAGATGTGATATGAGCACGAAGATTAAAACTGAAGCAAAGTTTTATATGAGAGTCGTGGCTCGATGTTTGTCAAGAAGACATGAAGCTGAAATGATCAAGAAGAGACTTGTTGCTCTGGATGCTAAGAAGTTAAGTGTTAAAGTCAAAACCAAGCCTTTAAAAGACAACTTTTGAAGAATTGATGTTCTGTTGACTAGGGGGAGATTGTTGGAACCTAATAGTCCATAGAAATCAATTAGGTTTTAGAAGTATTAACTTCAGAGTTTTCGGTCGAAAACTTTATGTTTTCGGTCGGAAAATGTTTTCGGTCGAAAACATTTTTCGATCAAGAAGATTTCGATCGAAAACTCTCTAGTATAAATAGTTGTGTCTTTTGTATTCCAAGTAACTTTCTCATTTTGTACTGTGATTTTACAAGTTAATCAAGAGAATTTCTGTGTGTTTTTGCTGTTAATACTTGATTAGATTACTTGATTAATGAAGCTAATCATCATGAAGTATGCATTTGGTGTGATTGATAGTATTAAGATTGTTCTTCTTTGATTTGTTCATTTTAACGTGGATTTGATTTCTGAATTGATTCCGCCAATTCAGAGAGTGATTGAAGACTTTATCCTTGAATATCAACAGATCTGAGGGAATCACACTACCCCCCTCTTGGCTAAGAATGGCCTTAGTGGGACCCACCCACTCATCTAATCAACCACTCCTCATGACGATGTTGTAAGTGTTACGTCTATTCAAGCCTTTTTCATGCAAACGTCACATCACATCCTTTCATCCTTACCTGGTAATGATGATGATGGAAAAACACCATCTCTATCTTTCTCTCTATATATATAGACATACACACACATATGTACACACTTGCACACTCAAAAATCCAAGATCAAATATAGAGAGATTGAGTTAGAGGTTGGAGATTCAAAGAAGATTTGGAGCTAGTAGTCGGGTTTTTATAGCAAAAGGAGCATCTATCATCTTCTACTAGTAAATCTTCACCTAGATTTGTCTAGTGGTATGAATCCGTCATGAACCTTTCTTTTCATCTTCATGTTCTTGTTGAAAGCATGTTATTCACCAAGAAAAACAAAGGATTTTTAAAGATTAAAAGAGTCTTTAAGAAGCCTAACCTTATTAAGTTTAAAAATTAGGGTTTTGGTATAAAAATGTATATATGGGTCGAAAATAATAAAAGTACATGTATCAATTGTTGTTTTGATCATTTTATGATAAGTTGTTGTTAATCACATGATATTAAGATTTAAAAACAAGGAAAACTAAAATATGTATACATATATTTATAGGCCTAGATATGTAAGCAGATATGTATACATGTTTGATTTGATTAATGATTTGGAAATGATCAAGTAGATGGATACATGTATAAGGAATGTAATATGTGTATATATCTATGAATATATATTCTCGTGTTAACATAGTTTATGTGCACGTAGGAAAATTGACATGCGTAGAACATACTTGAACGATATTTGTGATTCTATATAATTATTGGTAAGAAATAATTAGTCCATACTTGATCATAATATAAATATATTATGAGTTATCGCAAAAATAATATTTATTTTGTTACACCTAACAAGTCACCAATATGGAAACCTAATATTTTCTTGAAAAATATATAAGCGGCAAGACTAGAAAAATAATCACCAACGAGTCGTCACACGAAAACATTGTTTTAATAAACAAAAACGTACTTAACGGGATTCGTTAAGTCGGATGAACAACTTGCGTTTAAGACGGGTAGTCTTAACACATTAGTACCCTTGTGTGATTAGGGTACGGATAGACAGGAATTTTTAGCACACATTTATTTGCTAGGATTTAATCGGACACAAGGTGTGTTTCACGGCCCTTTTTGCCTTTTAATGTTTTGTAAACTGCGTGGGAGAAACATACTTACATATTATGTATTACATTATTCTTTAATACATTTGGAAACTTTGTTATTTTATACACTTGAGAAAACATTGCAAACATTTTTTATATGAAAACAAGGAAACAAGACACTAACATTATGTTCTACATGAGGAAAAATATAGCGCTTAAAGTCCCCGGATTAACACATTTTGTAACCATTAGCTATGGTCTTAGCATGGGATTCTATGGATAGTACTATTGGGGGTGACGTCCCCGGTCGTGGCCGAATGACCGCATATTGTCTTATTTTCGTGGTTTAGCGAGGGAGGGGCATTCATTTGTCATGGTTTGGTTACGGTTTCATGTACGAACATAAGTATTTGTAAGCCTAGCTAGCTTACGAATGGATTAATAACATTTGTTTCGTTTATCATATGCCTTTAGAATTAAAACTACTTATTTTATGACGGTTAAGTCATAGATACGTTTTCGGGTGAAAACTACTTATTTTATGACGGTTAAGTCATTGATACGTTTTCAGGTGAAAACTACTTACTTTATGACGGTTAAGTCATGGATACGTTTTCGGGTGAAAACTACTTACTTTATGACGGTTAAGTCATGGATACGTTTTCGGGTGAAAACTACTTATTTTATGACGGTTAAGTCATGGATAGGTTTTCGGGTGAAAACTACTTACTCTATGACGGTTAAGTCATGGATACGTTTTCGGGTGAAAACTACTTACTTTATGACGGTTAAGTCGTGGATACGCTTTTGGGTGAAAACTACTTATTTTATGACGGTTAAGTCATGGATACGTTTTCGGGGAAAACTACTTATTTTATGACGGTTAAGTCATGTATACGTTTTCTGGGAAAACTAGTTATTTTTATGACGGTTAAGTCATGTATACGTTTCGAGGGAAAACTACTTATTTTTATGACGGTTAGGTCATGGATATGTTTTAGGGGAAAACTACTTATTATTTATGACGGTTAAGTCATGTTAGTTTTTCGGGGAAAACTACTTAGTTTTATGACGGTAAAGTCATATACATGATTTCGGGAAAAACTATTAGCACTGACATAACTAACTCTATGAATTCACCAACCTTTGTGTTGACACTTTCAAGTATGTTTCTCAGGTAACCCTTAGCCATGGCGCGGTTGGAATAGGCTAGCTATGTTGGATCAGTTCCCAGTAGCTGGAAGGATATAGAATATCAAGTCTCAAGTTTATCGTTGATCTAGAAGAACCTAGATCATTGTATTACATAGTTTTAGTAATTTTATATGTAATCAAGTCTTAGAAATCACTATTACAGCTTACGCTATCGTGTAATGAACCAATCGTTGCAACCTGTATTTATTTATTAAGTAAATAAATATTGGGGGTGTGACACGAGGTATCCTGGCTTGGGAGTGGTGGTACTCGGGTTGATGGGCATGCATTCGTAAGGTAAGATTAAGAACGATAACAAGTTCAAAGGATAAAAAAATAATTTAATTAAGACTTCTGCTTATTGGAAGGTAATAAAATAAGTGTTTTAATAAGAGAATACCTGGTGATGAGAGCCAACTGTAGGGTGCTCGGTTTGAGGCCTTACAAGTTGGTATCATAGCCGAGGTTTAAGAGAAAACCAGTGTTTTATTAAATACTTTAACTTAAACCGAAAATGGGACGAGGGTAAAACGAATGCCACCACGAGTAACCATGAGCCAAGAGGTACGTCTTTTGAGCTGTGTTTAATTATTAGAGTTTCATTTGTGTAGTATTACACAACGTGAGGTTGTTTGGTCTGAATATGTGATTTAGGGATTTAGTGTGTAATTATGTTTTCGTAAGCTGAGTGGTGTGTAATTGTGATATATATGGCTACGTGATAGTTATTGTATTGCATTTTATGGATTGTGTGGGATGTATATGCATCCATTATGTGGAAGGTAGAAAGCTAGTGTGAGTATGATGGGGGACATTTAGAATTCAAGTAGCACCGTGGAAAACCGATCACATTTGATCACCGTGATTTGGCGGTCTATCGTTACTTTTATATTCTTAATTTGTTACCTGTAATAATCGCATAAATGTTCTATATTGTGTAGGATTAGATGGCTAAGACGAAGCATACGAGATCTGTCAGACGGGAGGCTCTTGCTAGGTGGAATGCAGATCGACAGGTTAAGCCGACAGCTGCTGTAGATGGAACTGACAGTGAGATGGGGGTAGTGTTGGCGCTTCCCGCGCCAAGTGTGATTAGAACTTCGGTTGGCGACATGCTGCGTGGTGCTATGATTGGAAAGACTAGATGGAAGAGGAGGGCGGTATCAGCAGTACGTGATTTCCCTCCAGGATGTGGACCTGCTTGGTTGAAGGATTGACCACTTGCGACAGTTAAGATAGTTTTGTTCCAGGATGACCCGGTGGATGACCCAAAGAGTGGCGAGGAGGAACCAGAGGAGAACACGCCAGATGCACCTGGTGGTTTAGTGGGGAATTTTCCAGCGTTGCTTGGGATGCTCGATCGGTTGATGATTAGTTGCTGTGATAGTTGCCACGAGAGAGTTAGAGTGATTTGACGTTGTGATTGTTTAGACAATTACGTTATGAGATTCTTACTTAAGTTTTCGATTGTTTGATTGTGGCATTGATTATGAATCTTACCGTGTGATTATTTGAACATAATTAATGATAATTGTGTTAGTGATGGTGTACGAATGTGTTTACAATTTTTGATTATGTGATTGCATATTATATGACATGAGGTTATGTAAATATGATTCTTAGAGGGCATGGGTGAGTGGTTGAGCAGGTAGACTTTTATAGACATAAATTTGAATTTATTTATGTCTACGGTCTTAAGATAGTGTCACATAGGTGCTAATGTCTAGGTGGTGTCATATGTGAAGCGGAGTATTGCACTTTGTATGAATATTCATGACGGGGTCCTTTGGGAAGTTATGGTCATACATCTCACGTATGTATGAAGGTTCAGGACGGGGTCCTGTGGGAAGCGATGGTTATACAACTAGTGTATGTATGAATGTTTGGTATGATGTGTAACATGGGACATCTGTGTTATAAACAGTTGGACGATGTCTTGTGTCTAGACTAAGTAAGGTGTGTTCTGAACTGTTGGTACGGCCCGTGTAGGGTACAACCGTGTAGACTCTATATGAGTATGTGATGACGTGTGGTAGGAGTCACCGTCGAGATGAGTAGTTGTTAGGGTTCAGAAGTTTTGTGTGTAATTACGAATGACGGTAGCTATGTCATATGTATATGGATTTACTCAGGTCTAGCAATCTATGTGTTATAATATAACTATATATATGTTGAACATAGTATGTTTTGTTATTATGACATGACGTTAAGCGTCCTTTTGATACGCGTATAGCCGTAGGTAGGACACGTAGAGTGTGCTCTGGTAGAGTACTTCTTTCTTGATGTTTTTCTCGATGTTTGACGTATCCAGGAGGTGCGAGGTGATTTGATGTTTACCGGACAATCAGAGAGGTGCTCTTATGAGATGCCTATACTTATATCTCAGGAATTCAGAGCGCCAAGCTAATGCACGGAATTGCAGAAGGTTAATGCAGAAAGCATTTGCTTGTACCCTGGACTTGTAGAACAAAGATGGCGGAAGAAGGATGATAATGCTGGAGATTTCAGTGCCGAGTAACGACGTGATGAGATGGACTACATGGATGCAGTTCTTATGAAAGGATTGGTCTACGTGTGTTGACATAGGTTTGGTGACGTTCATTCAAGGTAAGGCGGTGGACAACCGATGCTTATGCTGAAATGAACTTCGGAGATGGATATAATTAAGAAAAATGCGGATGGTGATCGCACGTTAACAATAGAAGGACGACGAGGGAAGAGAAATAAAGGAAGAACAACTGCAGGGACTGCATGTAAGTTCTTTGAAATGGATACCTACGCGGGTAAACATATGACTAAGTTAAAGGCAAGCTCCTGCGGAGGATCGGAGGGAACAATGTCTAGTTTTCAGAATGGACATGATTGTGGTGCACAAACTTTTGGAGATTATCAAAGGACGATGATCATAAGTCTAATAATAAGTGGCGTGCATACCAATAAGACGCGTTGAACGCATGGTATTGAAGTAAAGAGATACTTTGGTGGAGGAATCTTGTAGGAGTCTAGTAAAGCTTTGCACAAACTCCTGGATATCATCTGAAAAAGGACAGATGTATTACCTTAACGAGTAAGGTAGCGGTTCCTAAGCAATTAGAAGTCATCGCAGGGCGGCGATTAGGGAATGAGACGAGCAGAACGACGAATGGTCCTATTCTGAAGAACGAGAAACCTTACTTAGGGATATGACTGTCAGAGTGATGGAATCATCAAGACTATACAAGGAATGACGGCAAGGGTGCCTGTGAGCAAATTAGGAAAACATGACGGAACAGGTAATTGACGGGCGGTGTCATGTGAGTAAAGGTTGGGGAGTTAAGTAATGAAGGAATGTGTAGGTGACACCTACCAGCCCCGAAGTTTAAAGCGGACGACGAAGAAGACTTCCTTGAACACTAAGGATGGTGATCGTATTGAAAAGTAATGAACATGACTAAGTATACAAAGAGAACGGGTGGTACCAAAGGATTTTTGGATACGCCAGTTGTAACAGAAGGATGAGTTGTGTTGATTCGTGCCGCCGCAGGATTCGAGGACGAATCCTCTTTTAAGGGGGGTAGACTTGTAACATCCTGAAAATACACATATGGATTATTTGAGCTAATGGGTGACACAAGTCTCTAGTAAATGAGATGGTGGATGGGGTTTTCACGTAAAACCAAATCTAAGGAAATAAAAGGACCAGGTTAGCCAATAAGAGAAAGGTTTAGGATCGAAAGTGCGTGAAAAGGAAACCCGGGGACCAGAATGAAAACCTTAAAGGTTTAAAAAGGAGTTAAAGGGAGTCAAGGTAATTTCCGTTCATCCGATTTGTGAGGCCGGAAAACGGTGGTTTCGAGCGGGGAACTTCAACCGTAGTCAAGGTAATTTCCGTTCATGCTATTTTTGCGTTTTGTTTACGTTTTTGGTTTAAGAATAGGATTAGGGTTTTGGTTTCTTGTTCACGGCAATCGGAGAGGGGGCGAGGAAGGTGGTCGTCAGCTGTAGTGGTGGTTACAGGTGTAGCAGAAGGCGGCAATGCCTAGGTGGAGGTGAACGATGGTGGTAGCCGGAGGGAGGGAGCTGTAGGTGGTGGCGGCATGCAACTACACAACCGACAGGAAGAGACACGGGGTGAGCCGTTTGGGTTGACGCCCATCGGCAGAATGCGGCTGAGTAAGGGAAGCCAGCGGTGGTGCACGGAGAGGACGGAGAAGACGACGAGGGCTGATGAGACTGTGGTCGGGGTGATGCGTTGTAGTGCCGAGAGGCGGAGAACGGCAGAAGCGTGGGCCATGAAGGGTCAACTCGACCATGGTGGTGGTTCATGGCGGCGTGTTAGCAGTACACGACAAAGGTGACGGCACGGAGTGAACGTCGGGGACGGTGGTGTGTGTGGCTGAACACGGAGCCGTTGGGGGTGGTGTTGTCCGAGTAAAGCTCGGTTAGGGTTTTTGCATGAAAAAGAATGCATGCTTGCATGAACACCGTCCCGAATACGCTCGTTCTGCGGGTTTAGAGTTGCAACAGTGGGACTAGGGTTTGCGTGGCGGGTGACATGTATGCATAGAAACCCATGTCGGATATACGGCGTCTGAACGGGTCAAGGACGATCCGATACGTGTATTCGTGGAGCTAAGAATTTGGTAAATTGGATGGATGAGCGAAGGAGACGGGTGTCGGAATTTAGTTATATACGTATTTGACGCATGTTTAGGAAATATTCTGATCATGCGAATATACGTTTGACAGGTTTGGGATTTCGAGTGGGAAGGGACGAGTTAGGGAACAAGGATTTGGGATTTATAGTAACAGGTGAGTTTCTAATCCCCTTTTAACTATCTTTACTGTTTTGGGGCTATCGTACATACTCGCGTGTTTTATTCTATTAACCAAACGTGTTATAAGTTTTGACTAAGCCTAAAGTGTTTTACGAGATAAACATGTAATAAAGAAACTAAGGGTCTACGTGATGTCCTTAGGTTATGTGGATTATGGGCTGGGTTGATTAGTGTGTGTGTCATACTATGACCTATTCGGGATGAGTTAGGGAAATGATTTTAGACGTGTTATGGGTATATCTAGGTTGTGTTATCATGAGAATATCTATCGGGCTCGTGATGGATAACGACTCATAGTAAAGGCTAGCGTGATGTTATGTGTACTTGCTTGTTGTTATGTGTGTTTGTGTCATTGTCCTTGTGAAACGACAACGAGTTGTGAAGGACGAGGTCCTTCGGGTGGTCACTAATTGTGACAATGCCTTGAGGGCAGTGATGAGCTCAAAGTATGACAAAAACTCTTACGTGGGTAACCCTGGCGAGGGCAGTGTGACGGGGAAGGTAATTGTTGTGTGCATTTACGATTGATTTATATTGCATGCAAGTGTTTATTGATAATTAATGTGTTGTGATGTTATTGCTTTGATGTTAAGCAATACATTGACTATGGTGTGGGAACGAGGTTGTGTTTACGGCTAATGTGTAGTAGCTCTTGTGAGAGTCGTGGTTAGGGCTAGTCAAGTCCATGTCTAGGGTTATGATGATATAATTGGAATTCAGGTTGATACGTGTTGTGAATTACAAGTAATAGAACAGTAAGTTCGGTCCATGTCGGGGAACTTACCAGAGTATGGGTATGGGTTGAGTCTTGGATGGTTAAACCCTTATGGGAATTTGTGGGTAATGTGGATGATCAATATGTTAACAGATGATGAACCGTTTTGTCCCGGACTGTGTTGTCGCGAGATAAATTAAAAGATATTCGTGATGAAAGAAATGCTTTTTGTTAATATAAACTGTTAGAACTCACTCAGCGTAGCTGACTTTGTATGTACGTTAGATTGTTTTGCAGGTGAGTTTACGTGACGAGGTATCTTGGCTTGGGAGTGGTGCTACTCGGGTTAGTGGCCATGCATTCGTAAGGTAAGATTAAGAACGATAACAAGTTTAAAGGATAAAAAATATTTAATTAAGACTTTCGTTGATTGAAAGGTAATAAAATGAGTGTTTTAATAAGAGAATACTCAGTGATGAGAGCCAACTTTAGGGTGCCCGATTTGGGCCTTACATAAAAACCAAGCCTTTGCTTTCCCTTGCATCATGAAAGGGAATAGCCTTAGTCACATGGCATCCTGCATGACACTATTGTACTTGAATATATCACATAATTCTAGAAAAGTAGTAATGTGCATATTTAGGTCTTCATCGGATCCTCTCTAATAGAATAATTAGAAGAAACCAGGAATTATGTGGACTGTTGTGGACCTGAAGTCAAAATTCAGCATCAGTGTATAGACCGTACGCATTACAGCGTACGACCCGTAGGCCAGGATAGACGCGCAAAACCCTAAAATCAGTTATTTAAAGAACGATGACGACTGTTTTGAAGGGAGTTTGACTAAAGGAAATTTGAGGACATCCAAGGGACGTATTTGGGTGATTTTGAGCATAAAAGAAGATATCTTCAACCCCGTATCGAGATCTATCACCTGGTTAACGTGTATTTGCGTTAATCGGTTCAGTTTGTCATTTGTCTTTCGCTTTCTTAAGGAACCGTTATTTATAAGGGGAGTAATTATGTTCCCTTCCTAGAAATCTATCATCCTTTTACATGTACACTAGGGATAAGGTACACTTTAAGTGTGGGGTTAGGGAATTGAGTCAGGGAATTGTGAAAACTAAGCATAAAGCATAAATTTTGAAATTTTAGTTTTTTGAGAAATACTCCCCTAGCATCAAAACAAAACACTCACTTTGAACAAAAACATAAACCTTAGTGTCACAACCCCCCTCGGGCACCCCCGGGACGTTCCTTGGGCGCGACACCGATTGGTACCACTTGCTTTGATTTCATAGTTTGTATTGTGCAGCGAAAATCGTTTTTAAATGGATCATTTGTTTCATAATCACAACCTCGAGGGTTGGTTTTGTAAATATAAGAATCTTGTTGCGTAAACAAAGTTCTTTACTTAAATATCAGGGTTTAACAACCCCACTTGTTTGATTACATGGAATCTGAAATCAATAAACCCATTGACAACAGTCAGCTGTTTATAGTCCACAAGGAAGGTAAAAGCCTAGGGATCATAATCCTCTATGCACCTAGCCTTGTATTATTTCTTGAGGTCCTTTCCTATGCTTAGGCATCATTCCACCATGGCATGAACCTGTAATATATTTTATGGTTGTTCCCGAGTCTAAATCCTTAGCCAGACCCGGCTAACCCAAAACACACAACTATCTTTAGGACTATATCTGTAGCCAGTCCCGACAGATAATGTTTATTTATACCTTTCCTGAAAACGTTTGAAAATGAAACATCAGCGATAAGCTGGTGAATACTTTTATGACACGAAAATCCTTTCTTTTTAGGCAAAACACTTGTTAAATATTTAATCATAACTTCATAGGATAGTAGTAAACACATTACTACATCCGTCTGTTGCGTATACACTAGCCACATACTCGAGGGCTGCGGGACCACCGGATCGACGTCTTACACAATCACTCGACATATGTACCAACCCTGCCTGGCCTTATATTCCCAGATCAAGTGTAAATATTTGATCAAACTTTACATATACATATGGGAAAACAACAACTGCCTCTGGGTTATCCGTAACCAACCCCACAAGGCGATATGCATTAAGTATTTATCGCATGTTTTGCCATTTTCGTAAACATAAAAGGTTTGATCATTTCTTCAAAGCAATTAAAATTGAATTCACCTCGATTTGAAGTAGGATGATGGTATTCCAGGCCTTTAGTAGCTTAGAAGGTTGATACTTAAAGTTCTAGCACCTTATCTCGCACTTCTACGCGTTCCTCAGATCACTTCGGTTGACAACGCCAGAGTGCGGTTTTAAACAAAAGTTAGTCGAAACGTGGGCGAGCGGCTTGAGAGTCGGGTCAGAAACATAAGGCTCGGGATCAGGTACATGGGACAAAACTCGAGCTTGAGTTATTTTGTGCGAAACGAGCAAGGTGGAAACCTCTATTCATAGGCTGGTCACTTACCCCATAGCGGACCGTCAGCTAGGTTCTTGGCGGTCCGCCAACCGCCTGACGTCCGCTTGTTTGACACGTGTCAGCCTCTGGCTTACATGCGCACCACACATCCTTAGCGTACTTTATGGATGCACCTTGGCGGTCCGCCAAGGTCCACACGTCAAATTGGTTGCTGAGTCATGTCGCATACCCTACACGTGGCGAGGACACGCGTCCTTTGCAGAAACTGCATCGAGAAGCCAATAGCGGACCGTTAGCCTAAGGGTAACCGTCCGCCACCCCTTAAATTTCTATTTTCTTTGTCTTTCCTCCTTGTTTTTTGGGTTTTGACATTTCTAATCCATATAGTTTTATCTTTGGCACAATTGGTGTTAGAGCATGATTTTCTAACTGTAGCTAAAATTCTAAGTTTATGTGTAGCGAACATGTTAAGTTTTTCTAAGGGAATGTTTAGACGAACATAACTAGCAAACTTGGTAAGTTAGCCTAGAGATTTATGGGCGAACTTGACAAGTTCTCCTGAGGACCCAGCTTGCCTATAAATAGGACATTATGTGTTCATTTCTGGGTAAGCATGCCAGATTGCTAGCACACAGAGGAGTGAGTCTCTATGAGAAGTGAGTCACCACTCCTAGGTAGAGCTCACCTAGGAGTTAGAATTGGAGCTTAAACGTTGAGATGTACACTCCTTTGGTATTGTAATCTGTGATGACGACTTCATTATCGATTATATACGAATGATTATGTTTCATCTATCTTCTATGTTCGTGTTTGTGTTTGATTCGCTTCATGCTTCTGTCTCATAGTAGAATCATCAAGTAATGCATTTGATCATGTGCGTTCTACTCGTTTGAGGACGCCACAAGGACATTCAATTGGTATCAAAGCTACGGCTTAGAACCGGAGGGACTAACCGCCTATTCGGTTCATAACTACTCATGATTCGGTGTTTAATTCCGCATATTCATCATTGAGACGTTAAAAGAATGATTTTTATCGGTGGAATTATTCAAATTCGTGGTATTTTATGAGTTTGATGATTCCTGAGCTTGAAGGACTTGAAGATTTGAAGTTTTTACCGCCAAATCAAGAAGATTCAATGATTTTTGCTGAAACAGCCCGTTCAGGCGAACTTGAGTCTTTTTGGCAGTTATAGGTGAACTTATTAAGTTCGCTGGAAGATTCTTAGGCGAAGTTGGCATATTCGTTGTACTGTTCAAGCGAACTTGTTATGTTCGCTGGCACCGTTTTAAGCGAACTTGTTGAGTGAGTGATAAAAAATAAAATAAAAAAGGGTTTTTTGGCGGGAAAACTTTTCTTGTTCAAAATTTTGAGGGAATATTTGTATGCTTGTTTCGAGCTATTTTTTAGAAGATAGTAATTTTGGTTTTTTTCAGGACCAAAATTCAAATTTGATGTGGCTTGGTGAAATAAGGAGAGATTTTTGTTGAATGAAGACTCCTATTGTTAAGGTATTCAAACTTGAAAATGTGGGCTACGAGTATATGGAATACTTCTTTATTAGGGGATGAATACTGAAACAGTTTGAACAAAAGGGTTGTTATCAACAAAAGGTCTCGGATTTGATTGTGAAGAAGTGTTGTTTTGGGTCTTTGCAAAGAAAAGAGGGAGATAAAAATTTCAAGAAATATTATGTTTCTTTGCAAAATGGTTCAAGTGATCAAGATCGTCTAAATGATTTGACATGATTCGGTTATGGTTTGATTTCTCATTTGGGATCTGGGCGGAATCCAGATAGACAACCTATTGAGTTGTTGAATAAACGACTAGTATGAGGTGTTAACCATGAATGAAAATATGATTGAAGATTGTTGGATTCACGATGATTACTACAGAATGTGTGTGAGACTTGGTCAAGTACGTTTGAAATGATGCTGGCTATCTGTTGTTAACTAGTTGAAGATTGAACCTTTATTATAGGCCAACTAATAGGAAACATCCTTCTGTTTGTAGTTTAATGCGAAGATGCTTGTGTCATGACGGGGAGATCTGATATGAAAGACTTCGGGTTATCGGTTGAGTGGATAAAGTACGAGGAAAAGTCAAACACTTCTGGTGAAGATGAAGATCAAGGAAAAGAGTGATTTTTGCACATTATATTGGAGTTTCAGTTTGTTTTCAAGCTGGGGTTCTTATCTTTGTGGAAGTTGATTAATGTGTTGCTGATTATTAGAAATCCAAACTCTCTATCTTATGTCGGTTGGTTTACAGATGCCTGATATGTATGACGTCCTCTTATCATCAGTGTTAGATTCTTGAATCAATGCCAAGGTGGTTACTGTTGAGAGGATGGACTACAATGAAAAGTTTTGGATTCGTTAGTTTTCATGAAGACGCCAAACAAAATTGTTCTACAACGGATGCATCAGTTTAGAGGGAGTCTGTTACCTCAAGATTGAAGCATTGCGGATTGAAGATCATAGTGCAATTCCAAAGATCAAGTCCTACCAAGTGAAGTGAAGACCCAGGATCATTAGTCAAGGGGGAGTTTGTTGGGACATGTTTGTGACTGATGATTTATCAGTATTTGTGTAGAATTGTTAGCAAAGGGAGTTTGTTAGAGCATTATTTTGTAACTGTAGCTAAAATTCTAAGTGTATGTGTAGCGAACATGTTAAGTTTGCCTAAGGGAATGTTTAGGCGAACTTAACTGGCGAACTTGGTAAGTTCACCTATAGAATTATGGGTGAACTTGACAAGTTCGCCTGAGGACTCAGCTTGCCTATAAATAGGACATTATGTGTTCATTTGTGGGTAAGCATGTTATAGATTGCTAGCACAAAGAGAGGGGGTGAGTCTCTGTGAGAAGTGAGTCACCACTCCTAGGTAGAGCTCACCTAGGGGTTGGAATTGGAGCTTAAACGTTGAGATGTACACTCCTTCGGTATTGTAATCTGTAATGACGACTTCGTTATCGATTATATACGAATGATTCTGTCTCATCTATATTTTATGTTCGTGTTTGTGTTTGATTCGCTTTATGCTTCCGTCTCATAGTAGAATCATAGATTAATGCGTTTGATCGTGTGCGTTCTACTCATTTGAAGACGCCACAGGGACATTAAATTGGGATGTATTTTGACAGGTGTTACATCCTTCCCAACTTATTGTAATCTCGTCCTCAAGATTATCTTTCGAATAAGTGACGATATTTGTTTTTCATTTCCGACTCTAGTTCCCACGTGTACTCGGGTCCACGCCAGGAGTTCCATTTTACTTTGACAATCACAAGTCTTTTTCTATTTAGTTTCTTCACATGTCGGTCCTTAATTTGCAAAGGTTGTTCTATGCACTTAAGCCTTTCATCCACCACTACATCCTGTAAATGCATTACCAGTGTTTCATTTGCTAAACATTTGTGCAGATTGGATACATGGAATACATCGTGTACTCCATTCATTTCTTTTGATAATTCTAACTGGTAAGCGACTGGTCCGATCCGTTTTATAATCTTAAAAGGCCCAACGAACCTTGGGCTTAGCTTTCCTTTCTTTCCGAATCGAACTATGCCTTTCCATGGCGATACCTTAAGTAACACGTTATCGCCTATATTGAATTCTAACGGCTTTCGCCTCTTGTCGGCGTAACTTTTCTGACGGTCACGAGCTTTCCTCAACCTATCTCTTATTTATGGATCCTACCGATTGTTTCTTGGACTATCTCATGTCCTGATTGTAATCCCCAGGAAATTCAGGCATTTATCTTTACTTTTCCGGTACTTGTAATTTCATTATTATGTGGTTTGCATCCGTCCATTACATTTCATGAATATTCGTACATACATACATTAAGTACAATTATTACAAAAATAATAGATAATTGTTACTATTCTTTTAAATAAATATATATATATATATATATATATATATATATGATAAGTTATTTCTAAACCTATATATATATATATATGCACACACACACATATATTTATAAATAAACAACGTACAAAAAGTTAAATCATAAATTCTAAAAAAATTAGGGTTTAGGTATTTTAATAAAAAAAGTAATTCTATTTAGTAAATTACATTTTTATATTATAACATTTAATTACAACATAATGATTTATTAGATTTTATAAAAATTATAATATTTAATAAATTTATGTTTTATAAAAGTCCAAGTTTTAAATGGTAAATTCTAAAAATTTAGTTCTAATTAAAAACAAAGTTTGAACATAAAATGATAACTATCTAAACTTGGGGGACCTGTTCTGCCATTTCCTGAATTCCTTTTTCCCCCACATTGATCCCAGGTTCGAAACCCGCAACCACCGGTTTTTAAGCCTTGATCCCGATCTTGTCCTTGAGATATTTTACGTCGAAAGTGAAACTGACTACACGTTTAAACCAACTAATCGACCCACTATCTACGTTTAATTGGATTTTTATGATGATCTTGATGTTAAACTCGTAACTGAAACCCCCACTCCTAATCATTTAAACAATTGATTCAATGCTATAAAATTGGGTATAAATATGCACACCTTGATGTTAACGACACACATTACAAACTTCCCACACCTCTTATCGCGTCTAATTCCATCTGTGAATCACTCAAATCCACCGAGGAAGTTGCCTATGTTCTGTCCAGTCGTTCTCCCAACCTACACAACCATTTCAGGTAAAAATTGTATCACTCAACTCGTCTCAACCCCATGATTAAAAGCCCCATGAATTCGCATTCGAATCATTAACAAATCGAGGGAATTGGAGGGCTAGGGTTACGGGTTCAAATGGGGAAGAAGATGACTTGGGAACATGGACTTTTGAATTAAACGAACCGATTTCAGACCAAGGCATAAGCCCTGGTCTGATGGTTAGTGTGTTGTGTGCGCGTGAACCAGTTAGGGACGCGGGTTCGAGTCCCGGCCACAGTTTTTGTTTTTAAATTAATTCCTTTTTTATTAATTTAACACATTATTCCATATTTAAAAATTTCAATTTAAATTTTATAAATTATATAAACATATTCTATAAACTTTTATAATAACAGAAAAAATTAAAGTTTTGTTTATTTATTTTATTTTAATTAAAAACATATTATAAAACATTTTAAAATTCCTAAATAAATAATAGAAATGTTTTGTTATTTACTAATAATGTTATTACACAAAATTTTAATTAAATATTTAGACATTTTAAAATTCTTTCAAACCTATAAATAATTATTTTAGTATGAATAATTATTTAAAAAAAAATACTTTTAAACTTATAAATACCTAAATAATTATTTTATATAATTATTTTATGTAAAATTCAATTAATTCTATTTAAGGCTTATTTAGTCTTTTATAATTTCTTTAAAATGAATTAATGGATTAATTAACCATTTTATTTGCATTAAAGGATAGTTTAATTAATCATTTTACGTACATTGATTAAACCTTTTTATTTCATAATTTATTTATATGTTATTTTATAAATAAATCCTAATGCACCATTTATATTACATTCCAAAATCTTATTTATTATCCTTAGGATAATTACATAAATTAATTACTTAAAGATTAATTAAAAATTATAATTAACTCTAATTAATTTTACAAATTACTTTTATTACAATTATTTAAATATCAAGTCAAGAACTTATATTTTACTACAAAATAACCATGCAAGTCCATATCCAATACCAAACCCTAAAACCTTAGAATTTCCTTATCTTATTCATCATACCTTAAACCTAGAGTACCATTATCTATGTAGGTGTGTTGTGAGAAATCCTCACAAGATCTATTCACCTTACCAAAACTTATTATTTCTAGCTTCAATACAAGTGAGTTTACATAGCCCCTTTTTCCTCTTTTACTCTTTGGGGTGAAACATGTCATTAACTATATTTCATGCACAATTCAATACCTTTGTTCTTATGCTATTATCTTCATGCTTTATGTCTTAAACTACTTGGTGACCATACATGTGTTCATGTTTAGTACAATCATTAACTTGTGTGACAAGCCTCAAGTAGTACCTTTTATGATCACTTATACGGGGAATCCGATACATTAGCTAACACAAAACCTTGGTGGGTTTCTGTGTATATATCTTACTACTTTTTCAAAAGACAATCAGTTGGATTGTGTAACTATTTCCCTATTGCATGGTTTGATTGTACGCCTTGAACCTTATCTGTTTTCACATTCATGCTTTAGACTTGCTTTGAATATATTAAATTGTAAACTATACTTAACTTTGTTTGGTGTCAAAACCTATGTTACTCACCAACTACTTGTAGTTGACTTTTACTCACATGTTACAGGTCCACCTGTTTGAGGACCGTGTTGAACACTTAGGATATGGACCTAGCAATAATGAAGCTTAGTTATGTTTATGTTTTAAACTCTTTGTTTTCTATTTCTTTGTGTAACGGATGCCTTAATTATGATGAATAAATATAGTCACTTAGTAATAGATGATCATGTGCTTATGGACAACCGCGTTAGCCCCGGTGTATAATCCGCCGCTGACCGGGGTGTGACACTGATAACTAGTTTTCTCCTGTTTCTGACCAACATACATGCGTCTTGCACTTTCTGCCTTATAAGGCTTCGAACGGTGCAACCTGAACGCTCGTATGATTGTTATTATTCTAAGAGATATCCATCAGAGGCAAGTGGTCATCCCAACTTCCTTCGAGGTCTATCACGCATGATCGAAGCATGTCTTCTGGTGTTTGGATTGTCCTCTCACTATGCCCATCCGTTTGAGGATGATATGTAGTGTGGAGGTTCAGTCGAGTTCCCAATGCTTTCTCGAAGCTCTGCCTGAATCGAGACGTGAAACAACTGTCTCTGTCTGACACGGTGGATAGCGGCAATCCATGTAATGATACTATCTCGTTCACATATAATTGTGCCAACTTATCCATAGTGTATGTCTCCTTCATTGGTTGGAAATGGTCAGACTTAGTCAGTCTATCTATGATAACCCATATGGTATCATTTCCTCGACTAGTCCGGGAAAGTTTCTAACTGTTGTAGTAGCCCAGATGGCTTTTGGTGTTCGACCTTAACTTTGGAGCAAGTTAAGCATTTTGCAACATACACGACGATGTGCACTTTCATGTCGATCCACCAGTAGTTAGGTTTCAAATTATTGTACATCTTGTCACTTCATGGGTGCATAGTGTCCTTAGATTTATGAGCTTCTTCTAGAATCTTCTCACGTAAATTTCGATACACCGGTATCCAGATTCTCTTATTCATTCTTAGGATGTCGTCATTTCCTTTGACGAGTTACTCAATCATTCCTTTCATGCCTTCTTGGTCGAGGTTTACCTCTTCCAAGGCGGATTTCTATGCCTACTTTATTTGAGTAATAAGATTGACTTGAAGGTTAAGCCTTAAGGCACGAACTCTCTAGGCTTTTCTCTTTCCTTTCGGCTTAGAGTGTCGGCAACGACATTAGCCTTGCCCTCATGAGAGCAGATTTTGCAGTCGTAGTCACTCAGGACTTCCATCCATCTTCTCTGCCTCAAGTTTAGCTCTTTCTGACTAAATATGTATTTAGACTCTTGTGGTCTGTGAATATTGTGAATCTAACTCCATAGAGATAGTTCCTCCGTAATTTCAGCGCGAATATTATGACACCTAACACTAAGTATTGAGTTGTATAATTCTTCTCATGAGTCTTTAGTTGTCTTGACGCATAGGCTATGACTTTGTTTCCTTGCATCAGCACACATCTAAGCCCGGTATGTGATGCATCGCAGTACACCACAAAGCCTTCATTGCCTTCTAGTAAGGCTAATATGGGTGCTTGCATCAATTTTTGTTTGAGTGTCTCAAATGCCTCTTCTTGCTTTGGACCCTATTCATATTTTACTAATTTGCGGGTCAAAGAAGTTAAGGGAATAGCAATCCTCAAGAAATCTTGGATGAATCTTCTATAATATTCGGCTAAACCAAGGAAGCTTCGTACTTCAGTTGGCATCTTTGGGATTTCCCACTTGGAAATAGCCTCAATCTTTGTTGGGTCTACTTGTATGCCATTGGCGTTAATGACATGACCGAGAAATTGCACTTCTGATAACCAGAATTCACCTTTCGAGAATTTGGCGTAGAGTTTCTCGTTCCGTAGGAGTTCAGGTAGAGTTCTTAGATTTTCGACGTGTTACTCCTTACTCTTGGAGTAAATAAGTATATCGTCTACGAGCACGATTACGAATTTATCCAAGTAATGTTTTCAAATGAGATTCATCATGTCCATGAATGCTGCTGGAGCATTTCTCAGGCCGAATGGCATAACCATGAATTCAAAATGACCATATCTAGTCCTGAACGCAGTCTTAGATATGTCATCCTCTCAAACTTTTAACTGATGATAGCCTGATCGCATGACTATCTTTGAGAAGAATCTTGCTCCTTGGAGCTGATCAAATGGGTCGTCAATTCGAGGGAGTGGATACCGGTTCTTTATGGTAACTTTGTTTAATTCCTGGTAATCGATACACATCTGAATCGAACCATCCTTCTTCTTGACAAAGGGCGAACAACTCGGTCGAATAAATCCCTTTTCCAATAACTTGTCGAGTTGTTTCTTCAGCTCGGCCATCTCGGTAGGAGCTAATCTGTACGGGGAACGAGCTATCGGAGCTGTACCCGGTACAAAATTAATCTGAAACTCCACTTTCTGATTAGGCGGTGTTCCACGTAACTCTTCTGGAAACATGTGAGGGTACTCGACAATGATCGACACATCCTTAATCTCCCGTTCTTTGTTTCCGGTTGTTACAGATATTAGGTAAGCAAGACATCCCTAAAAATATATCTCATTGCCTTTAGCATGGAAATCAAACCAACATGGTTGGTTGATTCATCTCCCTTTTATCTTTATAGTTTCTACGGAAGGCGCACTACCTGAATGGCCTTCTTATCACAGAGGATATGGGCTTGGTTAGAGGCTAACCAATCCATCCCTAGGACAATGTCAAAGCCTGCCAATTCCTTTGGCAATAGTTGTATGGGCATTGATAGCGTGATCAAACAGTCGTTTAGGGACTCAGGGACTTGGATTAAGTCTCCTTTTACGGTTTCAACTTGGTAGGACTTGTCTAGCCTAGCTAATGGTCTATTTAACAAGTTGCAAAATTTATGATATATAAAACTTTGGGTTGCCCTAGGGTCAAATAGTACCCTAGCATAAGCATCATTGACAAAGAACGTACCAGAAATAACGTCAGACATTTTAGCTGCCTCCTTTTCATTCAAAACGAACACTCGAGCGTTCTTCTTAGCTCCATCCGTTGGTTTGGTTCTAGATTCACCATCGGTTTTACTTTTAGGGCTGTTGGTTCTTATGTGCCCCTGTTCACCAAATCCATAACACACGGACGACTTCCTCCTAAAGCACTGGTCAGCGTTGTGGCCCGATAATTAGCAGACACCACTTGTCGTAGTGTAACGGCATTTCCCCGGGTGCCTACGTTTGCATGTTCGGCACTCCAGAGGAAGAGACTGATTATCTCTTTGGCTGAAGCCTTGGTTGGGCTTCCTGTAATCATTTCGGTTTTTGTTGGAGGTTTTTTTCCTCTTGTTCTCATCCTAGGTTTTGATCATCCCATCTGTAAGCTGGGCACCCAATTCAGTAGCGTCATTTATGTTTCTGGGTTTCGAGACCTTGACCATGTCTCGTATCTCACTTGCTAGTCCCCAAATATATATTTGAACCAGATTCGATTTTGGAGTGGCCAAATTCGGTACTAACAATCCTGATGATTAGTGCCTACCATTCTTAGATTCAGGAATTTGTTCTCAATCTGCTCAACCTCGTTGATTGGGCAAAATTTTCTCTCAACCTTACTCTTGAATGAGCTCTAACTCATTTTGTAGGCTTTATATCGCCCTTTGGCAGAAACTAGGGTGTTCCACCATTCAAGAGCCTGGTTCTTAAACAGATTTGAAGCGTAGAGGACCTTGTCATTTTCAGCACGTTTGCTGATTGCTAATATTGTAAGGTCCGGTTTTCTCATGGGATCTTCAATCAATGGATTCAACGAAATTTTGAATCTGGCGGAAACAGATACGAAACGTGACAAGTAGGAAATCAAAGAAGAAGAGACAGAGAATACTATTAAACGACTGTATATTGATAGTAAAACTGCTGATTAAAATACAAAACGTCTAATCACTCGTCTTACCACTCGTCTAACCCAAATACATGAGAATTCTATCTATTTATAGTTAGTTACAAAGTATTCCGTATCAATGGGCATGGGCCTTGGGAGAACTACAAAGTTCTTCGTACAAGTTCTCGGGCCGAGAACTTTACCCTTGATCAAGTTCTCGCAAACTCCAGTTTCTTCCATCTTCGGTCTCTGAACAACTCGGTAATTCTTTGATGCGTCAGCCTATTAGGTTTGGTCCTTACAAATACTGACTCAGTCTTTTCGATCCATCGGAGTGTAGACTCCTCCTTCCTTTCCTAGGAAGTCGTATATTTTACACGCTTGGAAAGTCTTGTAAGAGCATCCCATGTGTTTGCTTTTCTTATGTTGGGGTTTATAGCTTTCTCCTGAGCTATCACTCGAAGAGTGATGATTACGATCCTCATCTTTTCTAGTCCTCTTAGTTTGAGAACCTTGGTGTGGATAAGTGTGCGTAAGTTCTTTTCTCTCGTTCCTTATTGAGAGAGTATGGTGTTTCGTATGGTTGTTTGATCCAGACCGATCAACTGGGTGAACTGAATGTTCTTTAGCTATCGTATTGGCTTCGGCCTAGACTTTAGCAGCCTAGGCCTTTTCAAAAGCCTCCAAAATAGTAGGGATCGCCTCCTCGATCCCTTTGGTTACTAGTGATATAAAAACCGTCAATGATCGAATGCATATATGTTTTGGGACAAACTGTACAATAAATATATTTTGTATAAATATATATAGATGTGTTCATTTGGGAAAGTTATAAACTATATGAATAAACGTATGACAACATTAACCAAACGAGTGTTTGACAAGTAACAAATGATGGATACAAATATGTTCTATATATATATATAAATGAATTCGTATAAATATATATAAAAATATAAATATTCACATTTTATGTGAAACCACACGATTATTTTATAATACGAATATAAATAAATAATACTTCATGTATATACATAGAATATATATGTATATGGCTTATTGGGAATAAATAAGTATGATCATGGGAACTATTACTAGTATGGAAATCCTGCCCCGAGTCGAATGGTCAACATCTAATCAACAATCTTTAACCCGTTAATGTGTAACAAATCGATGTAGTGACGTAACGAGTCCATAGAGCTCAATTACACACATGATAATTTAACCCTAGTATCAGAAGTTGATAACATATTTGCAAATAGGGTTATGATGGTGATTACATGCACACAGTTGGATTGCTCACAACATTGGTACATTTATACCTATTAAGCAACATTATCAGGTGAGTTTCACGACCCCTTTTCATTTTACTATTTTATAAACTTAGGGGAGAAACATACATCAACTAATTTGAAATCATACATGAACTTATTTATTTAACATGCCCAAACTTATTTAAGACGATAATTAGAGAACAAGACATCAGTTCTTTATGTGAACATGAGTGAACGTAGCCCTCAGGTGGTCTTGGACCATACACACACTATAACCATTAACTATGGACTTAGCCGAGGAATATGTGAATAATACTATTGGGACTGATCTCCCCACCCAGGGTTAGTCGCGCTAACCGCACGATCCGTATGTTCTTCTGGGTGCAGCATAATCTAACATTTTACCATGATGGAACGGGGTTGGGCAAGAACATTTGACAGGTTTAGGCTTGGTTATAGGCTCATGTGTCAACATATTAATTCGTATTCTTAGCTAGTCTATGGAGGATCATCGTTACTTGTTTTGGTTATCGTATTTATCATTACCAATTTCATTAAAGAGGGCTTAACACGGACATAAATTCATTAACATGTTTTCATTGGGAAAACGACTCATTTTATGACTATGAAGTCATCATAATGTTTTCGAGGAAAACGGTTTCATATTATGGCCATGTACACATTATCAATTTTTTTGAGTAAAACGGTTTCATATTATGGCCATGTACACATTATCAATGTTTTTAAGGAAACGGTTTCATATTATGGCCATGTACACATTATCAATGTTTTCGAGGAAAACGGTTTCATATTATGGCCATGTACACATTATCAATGTTTTCGAGGAAAACGGTTTTCATATTATGACCATGTACACATTATTAAAGTTTTCAAAGAAAACTGTTTTACATTGCGACAAATAAACCTGTGAACTCACCAATATTACGTTGACATTTTTAAGTATGTTTTTCAGGTAATACATAGCTATGGCACGGTTGGAATAGGTTAAACAATTGGATTAAGACTTTAGAAGCCGAAGACCTTGTTTTGATCAAGATAGGCTTTTAGATCGCGCATACCCATGAAGACGCATGGCCGTATAACCTAAAGTCAATTTTCTATATGGTTCTAGGTCAATGTACTATTTCGTTTTAGTATTTGTAATGGTGTTCATCACCTTAGAAGTCTTTATTTTAGCTTTCGCAGTTGTGTAATTGTTACAACCTTACTTTATTTATTTATTTACTAAGTAAATAAATTTGGGTGTGTGACAATTTATGTTAATGTTATGACAATCGTATGATTATTCTTCAATGAAATTATGTATTTGAGAATTTGAAGTTGTTTACAAGACTTGTATTTGTGTATGCTATATAATGTTGGAAAACTTATAGTCTATGCTTATATTCGTGTGTCACACCCCAACTGACGGCGAAACATGTTGGAGTGGGACATGGAGACTGTTCATAAGCTCATGGTTTACTAAAGTTGAAATATTTAAATAACCAAATTTCATTTCATAAATAGTCAAATCCAACATTACAAGAATTGAGAAATACATAAACAAATCCATTAAAATTAAAATTCTAGGTCCTCAAACTTAAGTGAAGCAACTTGATCATACTCAATTATTCGTGCCTGAAACATGATAAAAACAAGGTCAACTAAAGAGTTGGTGAGCATACATAGGTTTTGACACCACAAATAATGTTTTCAAGTGTGTTATACAATTCATATGATACATGGTATATAATGCATTTATGGAGAATCTATAGTTAAAGTAAGTGTACAATCAAACCTTGTGACTAAGGCATAACACGTAGGTTACCCTAATGTATTGTCGGTAACAAACACCCTACCTGGGTGGGTTTGTCAGACACAATAGATCTATCCTTGTTAACCGCTGGCTTGTACAGAGTTAATGATTGCACTAGTGTGTCATGTATATGTAGTCTTAACTAATAGCATTCAAGCATAAAGCACAAATAACACATGGAATCATAATGTAATATTGTATATGTGTAAGTGCAAAGAGTTTTCTAAGAGTAATCATGTTCCACCCCAAAAGTGTGCAAAAATGTAAAAAGGGGCTATGTAAAACTTACATTTGTGTTGGGAGGTGATTGACTAGCGAAGCTCGAGGGTTCTAGGATTTAAATCAACGCCATAAAAGATCATGATATAGTTAGTTAGGGTTTTGGATGGCGTTTATCGAAAGTTAGAACGTTAACGGATGCGAGAAAAAGAGGATTGAATATAAAATTGTTAATGTTATAAATTTTCAGATTTGGACAGCATAAGAGCTGAACAGAAACGAGTTTGTTAAAAATATCAAATGACGTGCTAAATCACTAAATTTTACAAGGGACTAGTTTATAATGTTTCGAAAAAGTTTCGTTTAGAAAGTTTTTCCGTTTGAGACTCAGATCATAGTCAAAACGGTCAAACAAGACAGAAGGTGCTGAAAAAGGTTTATGTTCCGTTTTGGCTACTACGGATTCGTACGTTTGAATTAGAAAATGAACCAAATATGGTTGGAAATATAATTCGACGAACTACGTCGTAGAATTTGAGTTTACTCAGTTTCATTTAATTATGATTAATTTATGTTTAGTTAAAGTCAGCACATTTTCTGTCCAAAATCAACGGTTGCACTTAAGTGGACCGTTTAGGGTTTTAAGGTTATCAAACGCGTAAATAAAAATTAGACGATATATATAGGGTTAATATATAGTAGATACAATGTGATTATGTTAACCCGTATATGAATCCTTCAGATCTGCTGATATTCAAGGAAAAAGTATTCAATTTCTCTCTGAATTGGCGGAAACAATTCAGAAGTTAAATCCACATTAACTGAACAAATCAAAGATGAGCAATCTCAATACTATCAATCACACTAAATGCATACTTCATGATGATTAGCTTTATTAATCCAGTAATGTAATCAAGTATTAACAATAGAAAGACACATAAATTCTCTTTTGATTAACTTGTAACATCACAGTACAAAATGAGATCTATTTGAAATACAAAAGACACAACTATTTATACTAGAGAGTTTTCGATCGAAATCTTCGTGATCGAAACATTTTCCAACCGAAAACATAAATTTTTCGACCGAAAACTCTTAAGTTGATACTTCTAAAACTTAATTGATTTCTATGGACTATTAGGTTCCAACAATCTCCCCCCTAGTCCACAGAACATCAATTCTTCAACAGTTGTCTTTTGCAGGCTTGGTTTTGACTTTAACACGTAGCTTCTTGGAATCCAGAGTAGCAAGTCTCTTCTTGATCACTTCAGCTTCATGTATTCTTGACAAACAATGAGCCACGGCTCTCATATACAACTTTGCTTCAGTTTTAATCTTCGTGCTCATATCATATCTAATAGGATTCTTGTACAGAATCTTTAGATCATCATCAGAAAAGCTAAACAAATCCACTGGATCAAAAACTCTGACTTCTGGTAAATGATCCTGAATAATCACAGCTTCATGTGTTTTGCTATCATACACCCACTTCTTGAAGCTATTAATGAATGTCACTTTACGTGCTGGGATGTAAACAGTTGAAACTGTATCAGTAGGCTTCACAATATATCTAAACCTTCTTTTGCCGTCTTTATCATTTCTTTTCAACTTTCTGCATTCAGGAACCTGTGGTTTGAACTTTTCAAATTTAGCTTTTCCACATTCTCTCTTTAAAAACTCTTCAAAATTAGCATCAGATGAATTGTTCGATGGATTGATCATCTTCAGTTGACTTAGCTCTCGAATATCCCAGTATGGCAATGTGTTTAACTTTGAACTCCTGTCAAAATACTGAATATTCTCATCACATCTCTTTATTACATACATCTTCTTTTCACCATCATACATCCATGCTAATATTTCACCAGTTAACGCTTGTTCTGGACTCTTTATTGTCTGTGTAATCCTTTCTATAATTGATGGCTTCTCAGTCACTGTCCACCAAGTACTCTTGTCAATATTTGAAGTCTTTTGCCTTTTAGATGATGATTCAATATCTTTAGGAACATTAAATGGATCTCTTTCATCTACAATATTATCCAGTTTACCAATCACTGAACCATCTTCTTCAACATACGTCTGTTGTTGTTCATATTCATACTTTTTGTACTCAATGTTGGTTGGAGTTTCTTGTTTAGCATCTTCAATAGTTTTTCCACTTCCACCAACACCACCCGTACCACCACTATTTTCATCGTCATCTGAAGAATTATTGTCGTCTTTTCTTTCACCAGTTATCACCACCTCTTCATCATCTTCTTCTTCTTCTTCCTTCTCTGTTTCTTCTTGGTTCTCATCGTTTTGCTCCAACCCTTCACCTTCATCATTGAGAAGCATGTCAACATCAAATAACATGTTGTCTTCATACATTGTTGCATCAATGATTGGAGTTTGAACTTGTTCACTCGTAGAAGGAATTGGTTCAGTGGCTGCTGGACTATGAATTTCTTCAACGTTCTCTGTTGGTTTTGTACCAATTTAAACCCCCGTAAGAGCTATTAAATCATGTACCATCTTCTGAAGTTGATCAATTTGTTGTTGTTGTTGAGCTATTACACCTTTTTGTTTAGTACTTTCAATTTTCAACTCTCTGATCTCTCTAGGATTAGTAGCTTCTCTACTTTGCAAGTTTGAGATCTGAGTCTTCAATTGACTAACAACATCTGTAGTTTCTCTGGTTGCATAGTTTAGAAACTCTTCATCAACCAACCCATAACATCTAGATCCTTTGGACTTATGCTTTCCTGGTACCTCTTTAGCTTTACCCTTTCCTTTATCAATTTTTGTTGTAGCTTTCTTCTTCTTCTGTAATTCTGGATCAGTAAATACAATACCCTTAGACGGAGGAGGTCTAGAAGGTATTGTCTTTGTTTGTTCAATTTCTTTTCTTTTCTTTGATGGGGTTGTTGCTATGGCAATTAACTTTTCATCAAAAATTTCTAATACTTCAGTATTCACACTTAAGACATCGTCAGCTTCAACAATAAATTCTTCTGTGTGACTTAGTAATGGTTCAGTAACTTCTTCATTTACTTCAGGAACTCTGTTTTCTTAAAAAAAAAACATGTCATGTTCTTCACTTTGAACTTGACCTTCCTGTTGAATAACATTACTTGACCATCACCATGACCTTGATTATTATCATTTCCCTGATCATCATTCTGCACTTGGTGAGTTTCATCATTGTCACTATCAACTCCATCTTCTATATCTTCTGCCATTAACTCATTTATTTCATCTTCAATAGTAAAATCTGGATCAGGATTTTCTTCAAGCATATTAGGAAATAGTGGTGTCACAGTACCACTAAATTTGCTTGTCTTCCTAACATTATTCATGCTACTGAAGATTGCTTCTTTCATTGAATCCAAAGGTAGTTCAACACCATCGTTTTCCAGATTTGGCAGAAGTGTATTGATAATCATTTGTACAAATCTTGGGTACATTAGAAACTTGTAGTTCTGCCTTGGTCCTATAAATTTACTATTCATTGCCTCGAATATCATTCTAGAAAAATTGAATCTTCTATGAGTTGCCAAACACACTAACGCTCTGCTGAATACTTCACCTATTTGATCAAAAGCAGATGTTAAGGGACTCAAGCAATGAATTAATACATGGACAAGGTATCTCCATTGTTTTGCAAACATAGTTTTGGTCACCTGTCTTCTTAAAAACGTTCCCTCATATCCCATACTTAGAATTATCCCTGAGATTGTAGTGTGATTAATTTTGTAAGGAAAATCAGCTGCGTCTCTGAAGTTTAACACTTCACGAATAACTTGTTCTGTAACTTTTATTGTGTTTCCACAAACAGAGCTTTCTATCCAGATCTCCTTGTTTTCATTCTTGTATTCTACATTGTCCCAAAACTCTCTCACATGTTTCTCAAACACTCTAACTTATGTGGATATTGCTATGTGAATTCTGGACTTTATCAAGAATTTGACAATTTCTTCATAACCACATGCTTTCTTGGTGTTTGTGGTTAAGCATGCACAAATATTGTGCTTGGGTTCAAACTTTACATGGTTCATATCTGTAAAAAACAAACACATAAAATTAGAAAAAATTTTAGAAATTTTTTTAAAACAAATCTTAACTCTGGACATTTCGATCGAAAACTCCCTTATTTGCAACATTTTCAATCGAAAAACTCCTTTTAACCTTTTCACTAGAAAAAGTTGAGCTTCGAACTTTTCGATCGAAAACTCTTAATCAGTTCATCAACATTTCGATCGAAAACTCAATCATTACATCAACATTTCGATCGAAAACTCTGAGTTATACCTCTCAACTTTTCGCTCAAAAACTTTTGAAATCAATATAAACCATGACTATTTCGATAAAAAAGAAACAATTTTCATCAAACGAGTTTTCCGATCGAAACTTCTTATTTTTTCAAAAAAAATTCTCAAGCCAAGATTTTTAAATCGAAAACACATTTCGGACGAATCAGAATTAACTTTTCCATCTGAAATACTTTTCGATCCATTCAATCGACTTTTCGGTTCATTCTTCCTAGTTTTCGGGTAATTCAAAAACACATAAATTCAAACTAAAACTAAGGCTTTGGATCTAACCTATCAACCTCTATGAATCAGGAGAACATACCTGGATAATCGAAAAACACTGAGAATCAAGATTACGTCACGATCGACCACTTTTTCGTATGAATCTTTAACACTTGTAAAACTCGATGAACTTTGAAATGATACGGTCGAGAGAAAAAAGGCAAGTAGAAAAAATATTTTTAATCAAAAAATTTGAATATAAAGACTTTTCAAATCTTGACCGAAAACTTCAGTCATAACTTTTCGATCGAAAACTTAATCAGATGATTTATTTTCGGTCAAGAGATTTCGACCGAAAACTCCAAAAATGATAAATTTTGAAAATTTGCAGACCAATTTTTTTTATATATTTTTTTAATTTAAGTCCATTTTGACATCATTAAGACCTGTTCCAAAACACACATAAAACAAACAAAACAAAAGCAAAACAATCAACAAAAAAACTTTAAACATACAATCCAGATCATAACAACTATTTTATTTACAGACATTTTCTTTTGATAAACTGAAATGACATAGGATCATAAATGTATATTGTCTTAACTACACTACATATCAAAACAGGATCTAAACAGTTCAACCTTGATTGCCAGTATTGGTATCCACATAAACTCATGCATCATTTTTCAGCAAATACTGTGTGACATTTAAGGTTATATTAATCAATACAGTATGTACCTGTCACACCCCAACCGACGACGGAATACGTCGGGCGGGACATGTAGACTGTTCATTAGCTCAAGGTTGACTAAATTGTAATATATTAATCATTAAATTTCATTCCAAATCAAACAAACACAAACCAAATTCAACTAGTACATAAGTGAAATACAAAATGTCCTTTAATTAAAATTAACTAGGTCCAAAACTTATTTGTAGCAAGTCTTGATCAAAATCACATGTTAGCACATGAAACATGAATAAAATAAGGTCAACTAAAAGTTGGTGAGCATACACAAGTTTGTACATAGTTAGTATATAGATATGAATAAACAAATCCTTACATAACATAATAAAATAAGGCATTTATGGGGAGCTACTATTATGTAACCAAAGTACAATCAAACCTTTGATACTAACATGCAAAATTGTGTTGTCGGTAACAATCACCCTAACTGGTGGGTTTGTCAGACTCAATAGATCTATCTTTGTTAACCGTCGGCTTGTATAATTAATGATTGCACATGTAAATTGCACACAAAATGTAGTTAACACACTTAGTACTCAAACATAAGGCTCAAATTGCTCACATGAATATAGGGTGGAATTGTATTGTGTAGTTTGTAAACATTGTATATTTGTATTCATGTTTCACCCCAAAAATGTAAATAGTGTAAAAAGGGGCTATGTAAACTCACTTGATTCAAAAGTGTAGCTAGCACGCGAGACTAGATAGCAAAATGATCCTTGAAATCTTACAATGCTAACCTAGTGTGTAAAGTATGTTGAATTAATAATGTAGGATCGTGAAATTACAAGATGGTTCTGTTCTTAGTTGAAATTGGCAAAAAAATAACAACTACACAAATGTAATCGAGCAAGCAGAAAGAATACTTTTAGGAACACTGTTGTATTAAGCTTTTGCAGATAAACGATTACAATTGAAAAACTCAATCAAAAGACATAGAAAACACTCTTACAAAGAAGTGTTTACAGATTATTTATACTTCACTTAGAATCAAGACAGCCCCTTGATTCTAAGGATCAGATCTAACACAGACCGTTGATCTGTTGTATCTAGCTAACTATTACACGTTTTGTCTATATCTAGTTAACTTTATTGAAGCGTCTTCTTTATGCATCATTACTTGCATGCTTGGAGAAGAGCATTGTTGTCCGTCATTGGTTGTGCCATTGAGGTTCCTTCTGCTTTGAGTGTGTCGGTTGCTTTTGCAGAAATTTGTCAATGACGCTTGGTATGGATAGTCAGCTGTAACGATTTGTCTTCAAGGCACAAGGCTGTCAGCAACAAATATGTTGATCAGCAGCAAGATGCAACCATCCAAAGCTGCTGATGATTTGCCTGTCAGCAGCGTCAAGTGTTGATGCTGCTGAGAAGCATATCCGCAACAACTTTGGTCTTCAGCAGATAAGGCTATCCGCAGCAGATTTGTTCTTCAGTATGAGAACAAGTATCCGCAGCAGATAAGCTTATCCGCAGCAGTTTGTTGGTCAGCAGCAAACTCTGAGATCAGCAGCATTTATACTTAGAGAATTTTGTAGCCATCAGTCTTTGGTTCTACAAACTCCCCCTAGACTGATGCTACCAAAATTCTCTTACTGCCTTTGTTGCTGAAGCTTTTGCATATTACTGACTATTCTTTCAACCTCATATCCTCTCTGGTCCTTGCTGGGATTGTTAAGAGGAAGCTCAGATAGAGTCTTGATGTATTTGCTTGCCATTTTAAAGATAGCTTTGCTTGAACACCTCATCTTCTGTCCTTTAACATCTGTCAGAGTAAATTCATTCTTTTCAGCATTGTAGGACCAGCTGATGAATGGAGTGTGGGATTGAAGAGGTTTGGCATCAATGATTTCATCTTTGCTGGGGTTGAAGTAATGTCTGATTGCCAGCAAAAGATGTCTCCCACCTTCATTCTCAGGTTCAGAGGATTCACCCAGCTCCATCATTCTTCTTAGATCAGAATCTGGAAGCTGTAGTACCTCATCAACAGAAGTATAGATTGATCTTTTAGCTTCTGTCCTCCCCCTGAACACTTCAAACCATTGGTCTTCAGGGCTGTATGACCATCTGATTATTTCCCTTGAGTCTTCAGGTTTGGAAGTGGGTTTATTTTTCTTTTTAGGAGGTTGCTGATGAGTAGGAGATGGGTGTGTGGATTTGGACTTTGAGGGAGGAGGGGAGGGAGGTCTAGGAAGGAGAGTGGAATGTTGTTGGATTGAGGAAGTGTTGGGTTTCTTTGATTTCCTTTCTTCTTCTTGAATGTTTACCCTTTTCTTGGAGCCTTTCTTCTCCAATCTTTCTTCCTCATCCTTCTTGACTTTAACATAGAGGGCTTGCAGGTTCATGAAATTCATGGGACCTAACCTCTTTCCACTTTCTGCTCTCGCCTTAAGGAAGTCAATCATGACTTTCCTTTCTTCATGGGTCCGTTTATTAAAAGCAATGGTCTTTTTGGACTTATGTTTGGCTTTTTCTTCTTCTTCAGCATGTTTCTTCTTTGCCAATTGACCTTGCTGACTCATGAAGGCTCTGTAGATTTCTTTATTTGATAGTTTCTCAAGGTAGTCTGCATCCTCACCTTGAGAAACTAAAGCCTTTACCCACTCCTCTCTTATTTCTTTGGCTAGTTCAGAATCTGTAATTCTGAACTTAGCCTCTTCCTTCTTCTTCTTTTCTATTTCTTCTTCTTCTTTATCAAATTGTTCCTGCAGTTGAAGAGCAAGAGCTTCATCTTCTTCAATCTGATAAACTGCAGGAATCTTTACCTTCAGAGCATCCAACTGTTTTGCATACAGTTGGATCTGTTGTTCTCTAAGGAGAATGGCTGTGATTCTATCTTGAGCTTTCTTAGTTTCAGCCATCTCCTCTTCTTCTCTTCTTCTTCTTCTTCTTCTTCTTCTTTCTTCTTTCTCTTTCTTTTCTCTTTGTAACCTCTCTTCATCTTCTTCGGTTATAATTCCCTTACCCTTTTCTTTGTTGGATGCCTCTGCTTCGGCTTCACTGATCACAACAGCAGATGATTGTGCCGCTGTGGGAATCTCAGCCCCAGCTTCATTGGCAATTTTAGAGGTTGATAAGGGAAGGTCATTAGCATCATCTGTTTTGCACTCAGGACTTGTAAGTTCTATCAGCATTTCTTTAATAGTGGATCTTGATTCATGAGCAGCAGCAAAGATGTCTACTCGAGTGGAAGCTGAGTCAGAATCAGTGTCAGAATTTGACACATATACCGCTTCAGCAATCCTTCCTTCTTGTTCAAGATGTGCTCTGACAGTAGCCATCATTGTCTGGCTTTCGAGGGAGTTGACATTGCAGATATTTGCTGTGAGTTGAAAGATCATGTAAAGAAAGTCTGTAGGCAGTAGCAGGATGTTCCTGGTGTTGATGGTGAGAGATGAGCCGTTGCTTAGCAGAAAGTTGTGGTCAAGAGACTTAGTGCTTACCCATCCCAGCACATCTAAGTCCTTGACAATTGAGTTGTACAGAAATCTTCTTAAGCACAGAACTTCTTCTTCAGCGAGAAGACTGCTCCTTATTATTTCAAGTCTTATAGGAGTCAGTCTTCTTTCTGCTGCTGTTGAAGATTCAGGATAGGCTACCCTTTTTGCTGCTTGCATTTGTCTTTGAAAGTTGGGTAGATTATCCTCCATCAAGGCATAGAACCTGCCGATTGCAAGTTCTGCTGAGAGGTTCGTTGAGTTGTTGATGCAGTGTAGATGGTATAGGTGAAGGACTTGGATGATGTTTAGAAATTCCGAGTTTAGCTCTTCTACTTCGCTAAACTCCCAACCAATCCATAACCTCTTAGATTTTCCATCATACCCCCAAGCTAGTATTGTATCAAACTCTAGATGTGTTGAAGTCAGTGGAAATTGGGGGGCAGTGGAGTGACTTATGATGGCTGCTGCTTCAGGGATGATGCTGAAGGATGTATATGTTTGTTCTGTATCTTCAGCATCATTCATCATCTCATCAACAGCCCTGACGACTAACTTCCAGTCTTCAGTTGTTTCTTCTTCTTCTTCGTTATCTGAAGCTGGCAAGTCATGAACCTGTACAAAAGCTGGCTTGAAAAGTGTACTTTGAAAAACAGCCTACTCTTGAATCTAGTCATCAAGACTGTCTGAGTCTTCCTCCATTGGGACCATCTCCCCCTTTTTGGTTGCATCAGTGGACAAATAAGCATCAGTTTGGGTGCCCACTGATACAAGAGAGGGAGAAGGTACAGTTGGGCATTGATGGGCTTCATGCATAGAGACTTTGTGTCATAGTTTGGACACTTCAGCCTCTAGCATAGCCACCCTGGCCATCAATTCCAGGTTATGAAGTTTTAGTCTGTCCTCATCCACAGTTGTGGAATCCTTGGATCCAGATGGGGCCTTAGGCCTAGCCTCTTCATCCCCATCACCCATGGTTTCTTGGCACCTAGGATTCCTCTCAGTGAGGGGAGTTTCCAAGGAAGCATCCTCACAGTGAGTTGACGTGGTTGAGGTATTAGCATTGTTGTCACTGTCCTCCTGGTTATTTGATGGACCAACAGTAGTGACAGCCTCTTCCACATCCACTTTGTCATAACTCCTAGAGTAGACCTTCAGGGTAGAAGAACTTGGGATGGGTGTGTTGGAAGCAAGATCAATCAGTACCTCTGAGATAGTGGTAGTTGGAGAAGGTACATCATCTTGATCAGGTTCCTCAACACTTAAGTTCAGAAGAGAAAGGAAAGGCTCAGGGGGTGTTCTATAGATCCTGGAAGTGATCCTGATCCTAATACAGAGACATCCAAAGGAGTCTCCCTAATAATGTGGCTTTCCCTTATGATATTCTCACTAGAATGTTGTGATTCTGAGAGAGGGCTGTTAGGTTGGGTTTGGGCCTTGGAGGCAAGAGAAGAAGGAGTTCTCTTGCCCCTTTTTCTAGTATATGTCGTTGCAACGGGGGCCCTGTGTTTCGGTTGAACGATAACATCCAAAACAGGTGTAAGTGATTTTTGTGCCTGTGCATCCTTAGTAGTATGCACAGGGGTTCGAATGGTTGAAGCAGACTGTTGTTCAGGATGTGGGGTGGAGGGTGTGGGATCAGTATCAGCTGGGATTGCTGAACTGTCACCCGGGGTACTCTGTATGTTCAGCATTGTTGATAACAATGGAACATTGACCCCTGAGAACTTTTTGGAAACAGTTCTCATGCTTTGAAAAATATTATTTTTATG
Organism: Smallanthus sonchifolius; assembly: GCA_023525975.1. NCBI lineage: Eukaryota > Viridiplantae > Streptophyta > Magnoliopsida > Asterales > Asteraceae > Smallanthus > Smallanthus sonchifolius. Next base: position 50,751,581 of record CM042033.1, on the reverse strand, counting down.
TCCCAACATGATGTAGATTCTTGATGGTTTTGAAAGTTCTTTTAGTTCTTGATTGAAAACTTCCTGCAAGAATCTTGGGTACATAAAAAATTGCTACTTTGCACCCTCTTTAAGGTTATATCTCAAACCCTCAAAGATGAGGTGTGCAAAGTTGAAGCCTTGGTTAGTGACCATACCATGAAAGACGGAGGCAAGTGCATAGCTCACCTGATGCCATCCACTCCTCTACTGAGATATGCATTGGAGAAGAGTGTGACAAAGATACTTCCATTGAGGGCCCATCAGCGCCTTCTCGATCGTATACTCGGTCTGATTTCCAGTGTATCCAATGGAGACAAAGGTCCTCATATATTCGTCCTTCGAGTATGAGATGGCTGCTCCCTCATCTTAAAGCTTAAGATGTTTTCTGAGTGTGGCTTCCAAGATGGTGATATCCTTGCCGTCTACCTTGGCTTTGATTTGGGGAATCCCTTGTTCGGTAAAGTAGACGGCGGTACTCCAGAAATCCTCCATATGAGGGATATATATGGTAGGGTTGGTGGTGAGGGCAAAGTAGATCTTTGATCGACATAAGAAATCGATCATATCGTCAAATCCTTCGGATTTGTTTCCTTTGGTAAGATATGCTGTAAGGTTGTGGTATGGGGAGAACTTATCATCAGGGTTATTGATGTCTGCCATTGTTGTTTGATTTGGAGGGAAGGTCAGAATATGGGAGGCTTTGAATGCTTAAAAATGAAGGGCTTGAAAGTGGTGGGGACTTGAGAGAAAGTGATGTAGGATTAGGGTGAAATTGAAGGTGAAGAGGTGGTAAGGAAATTTGATTCGTTCTTATAACGGCAGAAGAGGGAAAAAGCAAAATGACTTGTACAATACAACCCAATTCACCTTTTATTGTTACAGCTGTAATACACCGAGGTAGTCATGGTAAAGACTGACGGGAATTTTAACAGCGGTTAAAAGTTAATTTGGACTTAAATTTACCAATCAGCAACAAACTTGATTGCTGTGGATGCGGAAGATTAAGTCTGTCAGCAGTAAACTTAATTGCTGCAGATGGATGCAATGATCTGCAGCAAGGGAGTTACTGCTGACAGCTTTAAAGTTATCCGCATGAAACTTGTTCCTGCTGATAAGTTAAAACAGTCAGGGGCAAATTCTTTGCTGCTGAAGATCAGACCTGTTAGCAACCAAAAAGGATACTGCTTACTTATAACTTTTATTTACAACAAGTAACAGACACAATTACAACAATGGATAGACGCATTCAACTGAACCAACGATGATGCTTGGTGGTTTCTTTTCCTTCCTTTGTTGAGTTGGTGATTTTCCAGCTCTCTTTGCCTTTTCAGTAGTGGAAGCTGCATCTGAGGGCTTTGACTGATCAAAAGCAGATTTTGTTGCTGCTGATGGTTTTACTTTAGCAGCTCCAGACTTTGCTGCTGAAGGCCTTCCTTTTGATTGCTTGGGCTTGACTCGATCAGCAGCAGTTTTGTTGGTTGTTGATGGTTTGAGAACAGACTTATGCTTATCCTTCTACACCTTACTAGTGGGCTTTTGTATAATTTGGGGTGGAAGAAGAATCTAATTGAAAGGATTAAACTTACAATTTGCAGCAAAGTGATCTGATTCACCACAGATGATGCAAGATTGTAGAGGTTTTGACAACTGCTCCCTTGATGGAGAAAGAGAGTTTCTGAATTGAGTTGTCTTAGCTTCAAACCTTCTTACCTGTTTGTTCTTCTTTGTCTTCTCAAAAGCGTGTTGCTTGAGGTTCTTTTGTTGCTGAAGGTAGTAGAAGCATGTGCTGGCAGTGTGATTGTATTTCCCACACACAAAGCATGATTTCGCCAGTTTGTCCCTTTCACAGTACATATAGTCCTTTCTTTTGAACAAGTCTTTGAAGTTCTAGGGGTATGCTTTGTTATGCTCAAAGGTGGCTTCTTCCAATGTCTTTTGAACATAGGGAACCCTTTCTCCAGGCGCATGACATATGTCAAACACCTTCTCTGGTTGGATTGAAGTTGAGGACTGCCCTTTTTCAATTTTTAGCTTCCTACCTTCTGGAGGATAACTAATTTTGATTTGTTTGAAAGGTGTAGGAACTGGTACTGAAATGGCTGGCACTAGTGCTGAATGGATAATGGGGACTTCATCTTTAGTCAGAATAACTTGAGGTGCAGGAGGAGATGAAGCTTTACTTGTTTCAGATGAGTCTGAGCAAGCTGATTCAGACTCTGATGAGGTAGTGCATTCCTGCACCAAAGGTTCATCCTTAGAGGGATCAAGATTTTTGTTGGCCATATCAAGATTTGCAAGGTTGAAGCTTGGTTCATGGATGGCAACGTAGTCAGCAGAAGGTGCAACGGCTTGATATTGTTCAGCATGATACCCCAGACCAGTTTTTACCTTTTCATGAATTTAAGCATCCAAAAGTCTTTGCAGCTTTTTGGATGCAAATTCATATTTGTCGACATGAACTTTCTGTTCTGCCAATTCTACTCTGGTAGCTTTTAATCTGGCCAGTAGATCATCAATCTGAGTTTCAAGATTGGTTTGTTCATGTCTTAATGATGAAATCTCTTTCTTTAGGCAGTTAATTTTTTCTATGTAACTGTCTTCGACCTTTTTGAATTCAGATTTCATTTGATGAAACTCTTCATTTTGATCTATAAGGTTTTGGTTGTGCTTTCTATAACCCAAAACTTTATCAATACAGGCTTGAGAGCAAAGATGTTCAAATACCTGAGGTGGTATCTCTGTAGTGTCTGCCATCAGATCTTGATTGTTGATGGGCAGTTCTTCATATTGAAAGCTCCAGTCGAACTCAGAAGTTCCAACAGTTGCATAGGCTGCAGTTTGAACTGGAGGAGTAGCTTGTTGTTGTTGTCTGGGTTGGGCTTGGTGAGTGATGCGTGTAAACTATATATATATTTTTATAAGTATTTTACACAATTAGTTTTAAAAAGGGTTTTCACCAAACACTAATCACACACACCGGGCAGTGTACCCGTCTGATAGCAATATAGTAAAGGCAAGAACCGGATATCAATCCGTGGACACGGCGGGATGCGATAATAAACCGGGACTAAGATTCAATCAAGTATGCGTAAAAGATGTTTAAGTTGATTTTTAATTAAACTACTATGCAAGAATATAAAACTAGACTAAAGTCACAAATCGAACAATCAAGGAGAAAATATCACTTCGGTGTCGAATCCATTTAGAATACATTCAATACATTCATAGAAACATGGAAATTACACGATACATAAATTGACTAAATTCTCGTCAAAGATATCTAATCAAATGACTATTCGGAAAGCTAGCATGAATTACACAAACCAACCACCTAAAGTCATACAATGAGGCTCACGTGCTTAATAATCACGTCAATGTTTATAAATATTGAACTAGCTTCCGATTAAGGTGCACTAATCCAACAACTAGTTGGAAAGATAATATGAACAACACACTATCCACCTCAAGTTGATTAATTTAAACAACAATATGCATTTCTTCAACATACAATGTTCATATAAAGGTTATATAAATTAGGAGGATGTGTCAACAATTCCTAGATAAACATAATACTAAATATGACACATCATAACAAATACTTTGTCTTTCCAAACAAAAGCATAAGGTTACACATACAAATATAATGATTCATAAACCAGACTTCATTCACCATTCCTAGTCAAATGCCATAAACTAGTATAATTACATACACCAATCCATGAATATAAGCATAAATCATAAGTTTTCCAACATAATATGACATACACAAATACAAGTCTTGTAAACAACTCAAAATACTTGAATACATAATTTCATCAAAGAATAATCATACGGTTGTCATAACATTAACACAATAATTGCCAATAATCCATGAATGTTGTTAAATGTATCTAAACTTCATCTAAACCAAAGTGAACAGGAGTTTTAGCTCATCATGAGCATCAAAATTACAAATAGGCAGGGAAAAATAGTGAGAAACACGATATGAAAACAAGAATCAAACCACTCCTCCAAGCCTAGATGTTGTTGTTGATGTATGGTGATCCTCTTGATGTTGTATCCTCTCCAAGAATCTTGAATTATGGCTGGAACAAAGAAAACTCGAGCTGGAACAGTAGGTTTTTCCCCTGGGATGCTGAATGTCTGAATGAGAATTAAGTTCTGTTTAAATAGAAAAGGGGAGGCACGACCGTGCCAGGAGAGAAGGCACGACCGTGCCTAGGACATGGACGAGGTCGTGTCTAGGTTTTGCACGACCGTGTGACAGAGTATTGACCGATCCGTAGCTTTCATTGGCTACCACTGATCGAGGACGTACGGCTGTTCAGACGCACGAGATGACACGCGACCGTGGGCGGCCAAGGCACGGTTGTGCCTTGGAATTTGGCTTGGCGCGGTCGTGCCAGATGTGGGCGCGACCGTACTTTGGGTTTTGGAGCTTGGCACGACCGTGCCAAATAGGGGCACGGCCGTGCCTCCATCACAGAAACCCTAAAATTTCACTTGTTTATCCTGGAATCTTCTTGTTTATTCACCAAGCTTAAAACCTACAAAACAAGAAATGAAGCAAATAAGTGTCTAAACGTTGAATAAAACCAAGAATTGGTCATTAAATGAGTAAAGTTTTGTGCCAAAAAGATGTGTAAATACTAACACATCAAACAACCCCACACTTGAACATTGCTTGTCCTCAAGCAAGAAATCAAAATGAAACAAAACTTCCAATGACACTATGGATCAAATCGGGAAAACCGTACGCATTAATAAACTTATAAAGGTTTGAAGAGATTTTCAAGAATTGCAAAATTAACTAAATGAAACCCAATGAGCCCAATGACGTGATAATCGAATGAGCAAATGAATATGCCTAGGAAATCATTAGCATGCAACTTTATACTTCTCACAATGTTCACACACCCTCGGGAATATATATGATCATACAAGTAATGGAGTATGTATAGAACACTCAAATGCCAAGACAATGAATCATGCATAAATCATAAGCTTGATAAAAGATCAAATCTCTACCAACTAACATGAAACAAAGCACAAATCAAGAGGGCTTTAAATGGGTTATAATTTGGTAATGGCTAAGGGTAAGGAAATGGAATTTGAAAGTGGCTAAATGGCTAAAAACCCGGCGGCTATGCTAACTCAAAAACTAAAATAACATCTAATAAGAAAAATAAACTAGCTAATGCTTCCATATAGATAAGAGCTAACAACCGAATTCTTTCCATCTTTGCTCACAAAATTGCTCTAATCGGCTATAATACACCTAATTTTGGTGATTTTTTTTTTGAAGGGAACTAAGTCAATATGCATCTTTCCTTAGCTAAAAACTTCTCAAGAATTTAAAAAAAATACAACGAAATAAAAGCTATAAACTTAATATTAGCCGACCGGATTTCTAACACGGGCGAAAAATAAATGAAAAGGCTAATGAAGGTTTAATGGCGGTGTAATGTGGGTAATTAAAGAAAAGAACAGGATAGGCTCAACGTGGCTAACTAGTGGATGTGTTCGGGTGAGGAGAAAATAAAAATAAAAGGCTAACAAAGTGGTTTATCCTAATGCCTCAATCATTTTTATGCAATATTTATGTTCATGATTTCGAAATGTATACTAAAAGCAAGTTCTAATAAGCATGAAACATACGGCACACTCAAATCCGCAAAAACGAGAGCAAACAATGTCTAAAGCTATCAAGGCTCAAAATTAAACTCACGGAAACGAAAAGCAATGGGTGTAAGCAAAAGGTTACATGCAATTCATTCGTTCAGCCCACTAAAACTCATGGTTATCACAAAAAATTGGGTTTGACTCGATGGAATTTCTATTTCAATTGCTTTCGAAAAATCAAACCTCTATTATTTACTAAAAATTGTGAATGCTAAACGGTTAACTTTTATTTTATTTTGGTGTTTTTCAATTTTATAAAACTGATTTAGTGTCAATAAAAATTACGAAGGAAGATTTTTCAAAAAATGAAGTGATAAAATGCTCAAAAGGACAAACATCGCGTGAATAAATTCCCACCCTACACTTTGAATCGTGCATTGCCCTCAATGTACAACAAAAATAATGTAAGGCGAAGAATAAACACCCAACCCCACACTTAGAAACATACATTGCCCTCAATGTATATAAAAACATGCAATGCAATGGAGTGTGAAGGGAGAACTGAAACTTCCCTCGTGTCGATCAAGGCACACGCAAAAAGCCTACCCACAAAAATGACGTTCCACGTAGTTCCACAATTCCAATATCTAATCAAGACTAACCACATCAAACAGGATCAGTAACATCAAGCCAAAAGATAAACATAAATGTAAAGACAAATATATACAATAGTACATGGAAACAAAAGTACAAGGAAACAACAACAAACGCCGAAGCGTGTAATAAGAGTTTGTACAGTACAACAAAAGTACAACTCACAAAAGGTGATACCAAAACAGTGCACGGCACTACTCCTCCATCTCAAAATCCTCAAGAGCAAGGTCGGCACCCTCCGCTCCATCTCCTCCGGGTGGTGATGGTGGTGGTGGCTGATGCTGCGGTGATGATGGTGGTGGCTGATGCTGCGGTGGTAATGGTGGTGGCTGATCGGGCTGCTGCCCTGGCTGCATAAAAAATGGAAGGGGAACCACGTATGGTACCCCGCCAGCGGCAGCAGCGGCGCACTGGACCTCATACTGCCAGGACCAGTAGCGCATGAATAAATCATGGGAGACGGTAACCGGAGGTGGTGGTGGAGGCGGAGGTGGTGGAGGAGCAATCGGAACCTCAACATGGTGCTCGTGGTCCTGCCCGTGCTGCTCGTGGTCCTGCTGAGCCGCATGCTCCTGATGGGCGGCGGCTATAGCCTCGGCCTCGGCCTGAACACCATCTGGATCAGGGCCCGGACGGTCTGGATCCCAAGTCCGTCCCCATCGATCAACCAATCTAATCCCTCCTGCGTCGCGACGAGCGACGTGCATGTTGCGCAATGTCTGCACGTTCATCACGACGGTCTCGGCCACAGGGGTCAGATCCCCTATCAAATCATCTGTCAGCAGCTGGAAGTGTCGTGCCAGCTTTGTCACGAAGTGACCCCCACAGATCGCGCTGGTGACGTCGCGACCCGAGCTGTTTACCAAGTACCCCGCGATAGAGTGCGCAAGATTGCAAGTGCGCGGGCATACAAGGCAAAACAGATAAAATAACTCCCTCAAATTCACTACCGTCTCTCCCTGCCCTCGCCCAGATATAGAATAAACAATGCAGCGATGAAGAACACGGTGCAGAGGGTCCCGAAGGCTCGAAGCCTTGGTCAGACTCGGATCGTAAATCCCAAAACCAAACTCATACCAAAACTGGTCCTTATCCTCCTCTATCGGAAACTCGGTGATACCGTCGGTGAATATCTCTGTCTGGAGCTCCTGCCTCATGTATAAACCTAAAAGTCTCCCAAACCGGGCAACCGACATCACGCGCCACTCCCCGCCTAATCTAAACCTAATCGTCTCGGGCTGCTCTAGATCTACGCAAGGATAATCGAACTCATATGTGGAGAAAAACCCCATCACAAGCTCTATGTACTGGATAGCGTGGAACCTGAACAAACGGCGCCTGGGGGCGGTGACAAGATCATTCCATCGGTCCCTCTGATCGATGGCGTCGATAGCAGCTGGTTCCAAATGACGAGCAGCTAGAATCCGGCCTCTGCGGGGCCACAACACATACAGACGAGCCTCGTACTCATGCTCGTTCATGTCAAACTCGAGGTACGGGTGGTCCCTGTTGCCTGCCATATGCAAGACAACAACAAAGATGAAATCAAAACGATTATGAAGATGCTAGATGGAATTATGAAGTTTCTGCCTAAAATTTATGAAGGGGCACGACCGTGCTAAAGAATAGGCACGACCGTGCCTAGGTCAAATTGGGAAACCCACGACCGCGCTTGGCCGACCACGGGCACACAAACAACACAGACACGGCCGCGCCTGGTCTAGGCACGACCGCGCCAAGGCAAAACAAAGGACACACGGTCGCGCCAGGTCAGGGCACGACCGCGCTAAAGCAAACTCTAGAGAACACGGTCGCGCTCATAAGAGGCACGACCGTGCTTGACCAAACCAAGCTTTCCTGGGATTCCAAAAGCCGAGCACGACCGCGCCTGATCATGAGCGCGACCGTGCTCAACCCTTTTTAGGGTTTTCAGAATGCAAAGATCACAATTTTTTGCACGATTATGAAGAGGCTTTTAGTACTACAAAATTCCAGGAAGTAAGTAGGACCTAATTCTACGTATTTACAGATTTAAACATCAACAAATCGACAAAAATAAAAAAAAAACAAAAAGGAAAAAACTAGGTTTATACGAAACTGGAGAGAATAGGGGGCTCGGGGCGTACCTAAGATTGAAGAAATGAAGGAGTAGACCGGAAATGGTGACGGGAAGAAAATCGCCGAGGGGGAGGGTTTCGTCTGCTGGGAGGTTATGGGGGGTTTTGGAAAAATCTGCCGTTGAAAAGTAATTTAAATCGCCCCCAATAACTGAGGCACGACCGCGCCAAGTGCTTAGGCACGACCGTGCCTAGGTTAGAGGCACGACCGTGTCTACTGCCCAGCAGACAGAAAACCCTGATTTTTTATGCAGCTTTTACCAAACCCGACTGCGATTCTTCCAAACTAAAATTGCTAAAAATTCAGAAGACATACCTGAGACATTCCAAACATTATCCCAGATCCGCTCGATTCAAAATACGTTCCGATCACCTAAACTCAAAAATAAATGGTAAAATCCTAAAAAAATAAAAATAAAAATAAGAAGATAAAAATCAGACAAAATCTAAGAATTGTTATCGAAACAGGCTAAGTTTATTAACGAGTCGTTAGCTAGACTCAAGTCACCGAATTCATTTGTCCTTGGGGTGGAGGTCAACTACCTCTAATGCCGGGTCAACCGGTCCGTCAATATATGGCTTAAGACGATGACCGTTGACCTTGAAGATCCTCCCATCTTCATGTTCAATCTCGACGGTCCCTTAAGGAAACACCTCCATAACCGTGTAAGGACCCGTCCATCGGGACTTCAACTTCCCGGGAAACAAACGCAACCTAGAGTTGTAAAGCAACACACGACCACCCACTCGGAATTCCTTCTTGTCCTTCAAGTGTCGGTCATGTAAAATCTTAGTGCGCTCCTTGTAGATCGTGGAGTTTGCATAGGCTTGATTCCTCAACACATCAAGCTCATGAATCTGTGTGAACCGGTTCTCTCCCGCGCTCACCAAGTCAAGATTCACCGCCTTCAATGCCCAATAGGCCTTATGCTCCAACTCCACCGGAAGATGGCACGCCTTCCCATAGATCAACCTAAATGGTGTGGTACCAATAGGCGTCTTATAGACAGTCCGGAAGGCCCAAAGTGCATCATCTAACCTATCCGACCAATCCTTACGGTTCTAACCAACCGTCTTCTCTAGAATCCGCTTTATGCCCCGGTTTATGACCTCTACCTATCCACTTGTCTGTGGATGGTAGGCTGTGGAGAATCTATGGTTCACACCATATTGTGATAGAGCCTTCTCCAACTGGGCGTTGCAGAAGTGGGTCCCACGGTCACTGATAAGGGCTTTGGGGGCACCAAAGCGAGAGAACAGCTTCTTCAGAAATTGAACAACCACCCTAGCATCATTAGTAGGCAAGGCTTGAGCCTCGGCCCACTTAGAAACAAAGTCAAAAGCGACTAGGATATACCGGTTGCCACGAGAAGCTGGGAAAGGTCCCATAAAGTCAATACCCCAGACATCAAAAATCTCACAAATCTGGATGCTGTTTTGGGGCATCTCATTCCTCGACGAAATGTTGCTCGCCCTCTAGCAAGCATCACAAGCTCGGATCATCTCATGAGCGTCCCGGAATATGGTAGGCCAAAAGAAACCGGCGTCAAAGACCTTCTTCGCGATCAAGGTAGCTCCATGATGTCCACCTGTCGGGCCTACGTGGCAGTGTCTAAGCACCTGACGTGCCTCATCTCCAAAGACACACCTACGCATGATCTGATCAGCCCCGACTCGAAACAAATAGGGATCCTCCCAAAGATAGTGCTTCACATCCGCAAAGAACTTTCGCTTCTGCTGATGCGTTAAGCCCTTAATCACAATCCCACTAGCAAGAAAGTTTGCAAAATCAGCAAACCATGGGCACTCCTCATCCTGTGTCTGTATGTGCATGAGAAACTCGTGGGGAAAATTGTCATTTATGGATGACCCCACAAGTTCAGATGAAGCTGAGAACTCAAGACGGGACAAGTGGTCCACTACGACATTCTCCGCGCCCTTCTTATCGCGGATCTCAATGTCGAACTCCTGAAGCAGCAAAACCCACCGGATTAGCCGGGGTTTGGCATCCTGTTTGCTGAACAGGTGCCGAAGGGCTGCATGATCGGTGAATACAATGGTCTTTGATAGGACGAGATAAGACCAGAATTTATCGAAAGCGAAGACAACGGCTAGGAGCTCCTTCTCTGTCGTGGTGTAATGCTCCTGTGCGTCATTGAGCGTCTTGCTCGCATAATAAATCGGGTGAAACTGCTTCTCTCTCCTCTGTCCTAAGACCGCCCCAACCGCGAAGTCACTCGCGTCATACATGATCTCAAATGGCAGCTTCCAATCAGGAGCCACCATGATAGGGGCATTCACCAACTTCTCCTTTAACAAGTCGAATGCACTGAGGCACTCGTCGGAGAACACGAACTGGGCTTCCTTCTCAAGAAGCTGGGTCATCGGTCGGGCAATCTTAGAAAAATCTTTGATAAAACGCCTGTAAAAGCCCGCGTGACCAAGGAAGCTCCGAATAGATTTCACAGAGGTCGGCGGGGGCAGCTTAGATATGGTGTCAATCTTAGCTCTATCAACCTCAATCCCCGCACGTGAAACCTTGTGCCCAAGCACAATGCCCTCCTTCACCATGAAGTGGCATTTCTCTCAGTTCAACACCAGATTGGCCTCTTTACACCTAGCCAACATCCTCTCCAGATTCTCAAGGCAATGATCAAAGGAACTCCCAAACACAGAAAAGTCATCCATGAAAACCTCCATGGAGTCCTCAATCATATCATGGAAAATGGCCACCATGCAACGCTGGAAAGTGGCCGGAGCATTAAACAATCCAAAGGGCATCCGCCGATAAGCAAATGTGCCATAGGGACATGTGAATGTCGTCTTCTCCTGATCCTCAGGAGCAATCGGGATCTGGAAGTAGCCTGAGAAGCCATCCAGGAAACAATAGAACATCTTTCCCGCTAATCTCTCCAACATCTGATCAATTAACGGGAGGGGAAAATGATCTTTCCGAGTAGCATCATTAAGTTTGCGGTAATCAATGCAAACTGTACGAGTAGGAATCAGCTCATTCCTCTCGTTGGTGATGACAGTCATGCCTCCCTTCTTAGGGACAACCTGAACCGGGCTAACCCAACGAGAATCGGAGATGGGATAAATCAAACCAGCATCCAGTAACTTAATCACCTCCTTCTTTACTACCTCCTGCATGTTCGGGTTCAACCTCCTCTGGTGCTGCACAGCGGGCTTGTAGTCATCCTCCATAAGGATCTTATGGGTACAGAAAGAGGGATTAATTCCCTTAATGTCCATAATCCTCCATGCAATAGCCAGATTTTTCCTGCTTCAGCACCTCCAGTAGCCTCTCCTTCTCATCACTCGTCAAATCAGACGCGATAATGACGGGTAATCCAGACTCACCATCTAAAAAGGCATACTCCAAATGGCTCAGGAGCTCCTTAAGCTCAACAGGTGGTGGGTCCTCAATAGAAGGCCGCTCAATCAGCTCAGACTCTCTATCAACCATAGCAAAAACCGCTGAACACTGTGGAAACTCATAGCTCTCCTGGCTATGCAACCGCTCATCAAACTGATCCTCACCAACTGGATCAAATGTCTCCCCCCCTACAATCTGGGTGTCCAGAGACTCCTCCTCAGCTGTGTCCTGGAGATGATCACTCACACAAGAATAAACAGCCTCAACAAAGTAGAGTGAATCATCCTGATTCTGGGTATGCTGCATGGATCTCCCTACATCAAAGGTCACTTCCTCTTCATCCACCCTCAATGTAAGCCTCCCCGAATACACATCAATCAGGGCCTTGGCAGTGGCCAGGAACGGTCGACCTAGGACAATAGGGACATTCTTGTCCTCATCCATGTCCAGAATCACAAAGTCTACAGGAAACACAAAACGATCAACCTTAACCAACATATTCTCCACTATCCCTCGCGGATACTTGACCGAGCGATCGGCCAGCTGGATACTCATGCGTGTCGGTGTGGGTTCTCCCAACTCAAGCTTAGCAAAGACCGCATATGGCATGAGGTTAATGCTAGCACCAAGGTCACCTATGGCGTTGCTAACCGACAAGCTACCTATCAAGCAGGGGATGGTAAAACTCCCCGGATCTCGTCTCTTCTCCGGTAGCTTGTTCTGAATCATCGCCGAACACTCCTCATTCAGCGTCACCTGAGACAACTCCTCCAATTTCCTCTTATTCGTGAGGATATCCTTCAAGAATCTCGCATACTTAGGCATCTGAGCCAGAGCCTCCACAAATGGTAAGTTGATATGCAACTGCTCCTCCATCTTCTGCTTCTTCAATCCGCCTGGGTATGGAATGGCGGGAGTATAATCTCTCACAGGCTCGCGAGGGCGTGATGCGCTCGCCGATTTACCCCTCGGCGGTGTCTCATCAGGAATCTCAATCACAACCTCCTCCTCAGATGACTCATGCACAGGGACCTGTGGATCCGGTCCTGTGTCTCTACCGCTCCTCAAAGTGATGGCCTTCACATGAGCATTGGGATTAGGCTCAGTGTTGCTAGGCAGGCCACCTGGCGGTCTCTCAGAAAGAAGCTTCGCGATCTGCCCGACCTGGTTCTCTATGGTCTGGATCGAAGCTTTATGATTCCTCAACTCAGTCTCATGCGTGTGGAAACGCTCCTCCATGTATCGGTTCTGCTTCTCTGCCAACTGATTCTGACTCTCTGAGTTGGCAAGTAGCCGTGCAACCATGTCCTCTAAACTGGATTTATCCTCAGGTGCGGGTGGTGGACCGCTGCTAAAACCTTGGCCTTGGAACTGGCCCTGCTGAGGTCGAAACTAGGAACTCTGTCCCTAAGACTGGTGAGACTGATGCTGGAATGGGGGGCGCTGAGTGAATCCGGGTGGTTGCTGGCTATTGTTGCCAGACTTCCAACTGAAATTCGGGTGATTCCTCCACCCCGGATTATATGTGTTGCTGTAGGGATTATTCTGGGGACGATTTTGGTTGGACATGAAATCGACCTGCTCGTGGGCCCCCTGATCCCCAACCTGACAAGCACTCGTGGGATGCGCCCCACCACAAAACTCACACAAGGTATGGGCCTTGTGGACGTGCATCTGATCAATCTTGGTGGAAAGTGCTTCCACCTAGGCAGCTAAAGAGGTAATTCCATCCACGTGATGGACACCCTGCCTCTGGGTTCTCGCTCGGGAAGTATGCTGAGTGTAGCTCTTCACTGCCACCTTCTCTAGCAAGTCATACGCCTCCTGGGGTGTCTTTGTTCCAATGTCTCCACCCGCATATGCATCAATCAGCTGTTTCCCGGTCATCTCCAGACCATTGTAAAAGGTCTCACACTGCTGCCACTTCAACAATCCATGGTGGGGGACCTTCCTCATCAGTTCCTTGAATCTCTCCCACGCCTCATAGATCGTCTCCCCGTCGTCCAGCTGAAAAGAAAGAATCCTAGCCTTCAACTTTGATGTTTTCTCCGGAGGGAAGTACTTTTCAAAGAATTTAACAGCCATCTGGTCCCAAGTACTAATGGACCTAGGGGGAAGTGACAGTAAACAAGCCTTGGCTCGATCCCGTAAGGAAAACGGGAACAACCGGAGTCGAATAGTATCGTCGGTAGCGTCACGAATTTTGAAAGTGGCGCAAATCTCTAAGAAACCGGCCAAATGAGTATTAGGATCCTCGTGATCCTTGCCATCGAACTGACACATGTTCTGCACCATCTGTATAATGCTGGATTTGATCTCGAACTGATGTGCTCCAACCGTCGGCCTATTGATGCTCGACTCCAAACCCTCAAGTGTCGGTTTGCCAAAATTCGAAAGCGTCCGACCCGCATCCTCGTTCGCCATCTCCTCTACCTCGTCAACAACAACCTCGTCAAACTCGAGTAACCGGGCCACAAATCGGGAACGAGATCGCAATCTCCGATGAAGATCACGCTCCGGCTCGGAAGACGGCTCAGGAACCTCCTCGACGGGAGTTGAGAACATACACGATATGCACGACAAGTTAGATTTAAATACGCGAACCTAGGACAAAGAAAACACAAGTTAGACAAAAACAATTATAAAACAAAAATAAAATAAAATAAATTGAAAATAAAAATAAAAAAAAATAAAATGGGATAAAAACCAAGATATATATATATACAAACGAAGCTAAAAATAACAAGTAAAATGCGAAAAATAACTATACACACAAAATTGCAAATAACAACAAGGAAAACACGAAATTCACAAAAATATATATACTAAATGACTAAAAATTAATTCCAATCGTTCTCGCAAAACCGTGTCCCCGGGAACGGCGCCAAAAACTTGATGCGTGTAAACTATATATATATTTTTATAAGTATTTTACACAATTAGTTTTAAAAAGGGTTTTCACCAAACACTAATCACACACACCGGGAAGTGTACCCGTCTGATAGCAATATAGTAAAGGCAAGAATCATATATCAATCCGTGGACACGGCGGGATGCGATAATAAACCGGGACTAAGATTCAATCAAGTATGGGTAAAATATGTTTAAGTTGATTTTTAATTAAACTACTATGCAAGAATATAAAACTAGACTAAAGTCACAAATCGAACAATCAAGGAGAAAATATCACTTCGGTGTCGAATCCATTTAGAATACGTTCAATACATTCATAAAAACATGGCAATTACACGATACATAAATTGACTAAATTCTCGTCAAAGATATCTAATCAAATGACTATTCGGAAAGCTAGCATGAATTACACAAACCAACCACCTAAAGTCATACAATGAGGCTCACGTGCTTAATAATCATGTCAATGTTTATAAAGATTGAACTAGCTTCCGATTAAGGTGCACTAATCCAACAACTAGTTGGAAAGATAATATGAACAACACACTATCCACCTCAAGTTGATTAATTTAAACAACAATATGCATTTCTTCAACATACAATGTTCATATAAAGGTTATATAAATTAGGAGGATGTGTCAACAATTCCTAGATAAACATAATACTAAATATGACACATCATAACAAATACTTTGTCTTTCCAAACAAAAGCATAAGGTTACACATACAAATATAATGATTCATAAACCAGACTTCATTCATCATTCCTAGTCAAATGCCATAAACTAGTATAATTACATACACCAATCCATGAATATAAGCATAAATCATAAGTTTTCCAACATAATATGACATACACAAATACAAGTCTTGTAAACAACTCAAAATACTTGAATACATAATTTCATCAAAGAATAATCATACGGTTGTCATAACATTAACACAATAATTGCCAATAATCCATGAATGTTGTCAAATGTATCTAAACTTCATCTAAACCAAAGTGAACAGGAGTTTTAGCTCATCATGAGCATCAAAATTACAAATAGGCAGGGAAAAATAGTGAGAAACATGATATGAAAACAAGAATCAAACCACTCCTCCAAGCCTAGATGTTGTTGTTGATGTATGGTGATCCTCTTGATGTTGTATCCTCTCCAAGAATCTTGAATTATGGCTGGAACAAAAAAAACTCGAGCTGGAACAGTAGGTTTTTCCCCTGGGATGCTGAATGTCTGAATGAGAATTAAGTTCTGTTTAAATAGAAAAGGGGAGGCACGACCGTGCCAGGAGAGAAGGCACGACCGTGCCTAGGACAGGGACGCGGTCGTGTCTAGGTCTTGGCACGACCGTGTGACAGAGGTTTGACCGATCCGTAGCTTCCATTGGGTACCACTGATCGAGGACGTACGGCTGTTCAGACTCACGAGATGACACGCGACCGTGGGCGGCCAAGGCACGGTTGTGCCTTGGAATTTGGCTTGGCGTGCTCGTGCCAGATGTGGGCGCGACCGTGCTTAGGGTTTTGGAGCTTGGCACGACCGTGCCTCCATCACAGAAACCCTAAAACTTCACTTGTTTATCCTGGAATCTTCTTGTTTATTCACCAAGCTTCACAAAAACCTACAAAACAATAAATGAAGAAAATAAGTGTCTAAACGTTGAATAAAACCAAGAATTGATCATTAAATGAGCAAAGTTTTGTGTCAAAAAGATGTGTAAATACTAACACATCAGTGAGCTTGTCTTGACTGAGAAGTGACTGGATTTGCTCTTGGTGCCTTGCATTCTCTAGCAAAGTGACCCAGTAGGTTACAGTTGTAACATCTTATTTTGCTTTTATCCAAGCCAACTCTGGTGTTTGAGTTGTTACATGGAATGGGTCTTCCGGTTCTAGAGTAGAACCTCTTTGCTCTTATAGAGAGCATGGCATATGAGTGCTGTATGTCCATTTCTTCTAAATCATCTGGATGAAAGCATTCCAGATCCTCCTTGATAAAGGACATGTTGTTTGAGTTTTCAGAAACAAAAGCAGCAGAGGTTGATGTTTGAGGAAGAGCTTCTAGGAGAAATGGTGAGCTGTTTGTTTGAGAGATTGGAGTTTGAGGATGAGTGATGATGGGAGGATAGTAGTTACTTGAACTAGGACCCTAGTTCTCAGAATGGAGGGCAGAGGAGGTGGTGGTGGATGTTGAGGCTGTTTGGTAGCTTGAGCGTCTTTCTTTTGCCTGAATCATCTCTAGCTCATAGGATTTTAGCATTCCAAAGAGCTCAGTCATCTAGAGAGTCTTCAGATTCTTCGTTCTTCTGATTGACACTGTGTAAAGTGTCCAGCAACTTGGTAGAGACCTGGTGAACTTCTTGAGAATATCTTCATTCTCTAGCTTCACCTTTAAGCACTGCAGCTCTCCTACAAGATAGGTAAATCTGTTGTATAGAACAGTTAGAGACTCACCTTCCTTCCATACGAAGTTTTCATACTGCTGCTTCAGGATGTCTCTTCTGTTCTCTTTGACTTCCTCAGAGCCAGCAAACATTTTCTCAAGAGCTTCCCAGAGCTCTTTGGCAATTTTGTAACTTCTGAAGTTATGAAAAACTTCATTTGGAAGGCACATTTGGATAGCTCCTAGTGCCTTGAAGTCCACCTCCATCCTTTTTATATCCTCTTCTGAGTACTTGGAGGGCTCCTTTGGAACTGATGGTCCTCCAGAGTCAGCAGATGCCACCATGGGAATGTAGGGTCCATCCCTGATGGATTTCCACATTCCGTACTCCTAATAGCAGAAAAAACTTTCCATGCGATTTTTCCACATGTCGTAGTCTTCACCAGACACCAATCTTGGTGGTCGGTTGATGCTGCCGATGTCTTCAAACCCATTGCTTTGTGCCATTTTTGTTCTTGGTGACTTGATGAAAGAGAGAGAGAGTTTAGAATAGAACCAGAAGTGATTAAACAAGTGTGAGTTTGTTTAATCTGAGCCAAATCTCTGATACCACTTGTAGGATCGTGAAATTACAAGATGGTTCTGTTCTTAGTTGAAATTGGCGGAAACAACAACAACTACACAAATGTAATCGAGCAAGCAGAACGAATACTTTTAGGAACACTGTTGTATTAAGCTTTTGCAGATAAACGATTACAATTGAAAAACTCTATCAAAAGACATACAACGCACACTTACAATGAAGTGTTTACAGATTATTTATACTCACTTAGAATCAAGACAGCCCCTTGATTCTAAGGATCAGATCTAACACAGACCGTTGATCTGCTGTATCTAGCTAACTATTACACGTTTTTCTATATCTAGTTAACTTTATTGAAGCGTCTTCTTTATGCATCATTACTTTTATGCTTGGAGAAGAGCATTGTTGTCCGTCATTGGTTGTGCCATTGAGGTTCCTTCTGCTTTGAGTGTGTCAGCTGCTTTTGAAGAAAGTTGTCATTGATGCTTGGTATGGATAGTCAGCTGCAACGATTTATCTTCAAGGAACAAGGCTGTCAGCAACAAATATGTTGATCAGCAGCAAGATGTAACCATCCAAAGCTGCTGATGATTTGCATGTCAGCAGCGTCAGGTGTTGATGCTGCTGAGAAGCCTATCCGCAGCAACTTTGGTCTTCAGCAGATAAGGCTATCCGCAGCAGATTTGTTCTTCAGTAGGAGAACAAGTATCCACAGCAGATAAGCTTATCCACAGCAGTTTGTTGGTCAGCAGCAAACTCTGAGATCAGCAACATTTGTACTTAGAGAATTTTGTAGCCATCAGTCTTTGGTTCTACAACCGACGACGGAATACGTCGGGACGGGACATGTAGATTGTTCATTAGCTCAAGGTTGACTAAATTGTTATATATTAATCATTAAATTTCATTCCAAATCTAACAAACACAAACCAAATTCAACTAGTACATAAGTGAAATACAAATTGTCCTTTAATTAAAATTAACTAGGTCCAAAACTTATGTGTAGCAAGTCTTGATCAAAATCACACGTTAGCACATGAAACATGAATAAAATATGGTCAACTAAAAAGTTGGTGAGCATACACAGGTTTATACATAGTTAGTATATAGATGTGAATAAACAAATCCTTACATAACATGATAAAATAAGGCATTTATGGGAAGCTACTATTGTGTAACCAAAGTACAATCAAACATTTGAAACTAGCATGCAAAATTGTGTTGTCGGTAACAATCACCCTAACTGGGTGGGTTTGTCAGACTCAATAGATCTATCATTGTTAACCGTCGGCTTGTATAATTAATGATTGCACATGTAAATTGCACACAAAATGTAGTTAACACACTTAGTACTCAAACATAAGGCTCAAATTGCTCAAATGAATGTAGGGTGGAATTGTATTGTGTAGTTTGCAAACATTGTATATATATATGTATAAATATACTTACGTGTGTTATACATATATTTTAAAAAATTATGGTCTGAAAAATTACGGATGTTACAGTACCCCACAATCGAGATGGAATGAACTTTGAATTAACATAAAATTTCACCAGATCATGATCCAATCTCCAGCATGATGCTAGCGTTCTTAGCACAAGAAAAATAATCCAAGTGGATTTGATTGGAATCATATTGATTCATTTTCTTGGTTTCTGAGATAGTACAAAATCATCTTGATTCAGATGAGATGTGAAGAATCATGAATGATTCGGGTATGCGGATATCCATAAGATATTAGATATGTCAATTGAAATCACGAATGATTCAAAGGGCGAAACAGACTGACTTTCTAGTTTCCATCCGATATTTTCACCAGAACCATCAGCTGTATGAAGGTGTTTAACTCTAAATCATATATTTGACGTATATAGTCAATAGAGCAAACAAATTATGCTTAGAACTCATCAAGATCCTGGTCTCATGGTATGACTAGATTCACTTTGCATTCGAATGATGAAAGTACCGATATTCTATGTGGGTAAAACACAAAGACTGCTATTCAGTTAATCTCACAAATATCGCCTAATTTACATATGCAGAGTCTAGCAGCATATAATAAATTGTAACCGATGTCACCATCATATCCAATTCATGCATAAGCTCAGCAGACACTTGTACTATCATTTCCTATATACACGTCATTCAGACACACAAATTTTCTTTTTCTTTTATTCTCCCCCTAAAATTTTGATTTATTTACTATTTATAACACTTATGAGAATGAACATATCTGACACGAACACTCATTAAGCTAATACACATATAAAGCATATACAACATAATTTTAACACTTAAAAGAAAATCTTTTTGACGAACATATTTCTGAGGTCTTTCAGTTAAAAATTTGGACTATTTATTTTTCTAAATTTTTTTTTATTTCTTTTTAAAACGAAATCATCCCCAACATCACAACCAAAGAGTTAAACAGATCCGTTGAAAAAGCTTTTGTAAAAATATAGGCTTTTTGCTCTAGGGTATCGACATGAACCACTTTAATCAGCCCATTCTCAAAACAGTCACGAATGAAATGTAGCCTGATCGCAATGTGCTTTGTTTTGGAATGCTGAATGGGATTTTTCACTATTCCGAGCACTGCCTCGTTGTCACAATAAATCGGAGTTTCAAGAAAAGTTACTCCAAAATCTAGCATTTGATGTTGAATCCAGATAACTTGTGAACAACAGCTCGAGGCAGCGGTATACTCAGCTTCAGCAGTTTATGTGGATACATTCGTTTGTTTCTTACATTGCCAAGACACCAGTCTCTCCCCCAAAAATTGACATCCACCTGAAGTTGACTTCCTATCCAAATTACAACCTCCATAATCACTGTCAGTGTAAGCAAAGAAATTAAATTCAGAATCAGAAGGATACCATAAACCTAAATTTACTCGACCCTTAAGATATCGGAAAATTCGTTTAACGGTTGATTCATGAGATTCTTTTGGAGCTGCCTGATATCTGGCATAAGAACAAACAGCAAACATGATGTCTGGTCGACTAGCAGTCAAATACATCAACGACCCAATCATTGACCTGTACATCTTTTGATTTACTTCAACTCTAGACACATCGACAGTTAAAGGTTCATGAGGAGAAATTGGTGTTGAAGCTGATTTGCAATCAGTCATTTTGAATTTTATAAAATGTCTTTCACATATTTGGACTGATGAATAAGAATTCCTGATTCGGACTGCTCAACTTGTAACCCTAGAAAGAACTGCATTTTTTCCATCAAGCTCTCTTCAAACTTTAGTTTCATAACTTGTTCAAATTCTTTGTAAAGAGATTCATTTGTTTATCCATAAATAATATCATCGACGTAAACGTGTACAATTAACAAATCAGCATCATATTTCTTCAGGAATAAGGTCTTGTCAATTGTTCCACGAACGAAGCCATTTGATGTAAGATGTATTGACAAGGTCTTATACCACGCACGAGGCGCTTGATGTAACCCGTACAATGCTTTATCAAGCTTATACACGATGAGCTGGATTTTCAAAACCTGGTGGTTGATTCACGTAAACTTCTTCTTTTACTACCCCATACAAAAAAGTTATTTTTACATCCATTAGATATACAGTAAATTTCTTGTACGATGCATAAGCCAAAAAGATTCTTATGGCTTCAATTCGTGGAATAGGAGCAAAGACATCATCATAATCTTGTCCTTCCTCTTGATAAAAACCTTGTACAACCAAACGAGCTTTGTTCCGAACTACAATCGCACGATCATCCTTTTTATTTCTGAAGACCCACTTCGTTCCAATTGGATATTTTCCCTCAGGTAAGTCCACAAGATGCCACACGTTTAACTTCTTAAACTGAAACAATTCTTCTTGCATAGCTTCAATCCAACTTGGATCTTGTAAGGCAACAATAACATTCTTTGGTTCCTCTTGAGATAAAAAACAGGAGTACAAACAAACATTTATATTTCCAGTTTGACTTCTTGTCTTTACTCCATCTTCAAGAGATCCAATAATATTCTCAACTGGATGAGCAGAATGGATTTGATGATTTTGAATATGCTCAACTTCCAGAGATTCTTACATGTTTGTATCATTCAACTCGGGTAATTGATCATTTGAATTTTCAACACTAGAAGAACTTGTCTGAATTACATCCTCAGGCTGATCATTTACAGAATCCAACTGAACTTCATTAACTGTTGGTTCATTATTTGTACTAGGAATTTCTTGTAGTTCAGAGTCAATATTTCTGACAGAGTTATCAACAATATTTTCTTGTGTTTGAGTTGATGTAGTAACATTCTTAGACATCTCATTTTGAATCATCAAATTATGTGGTCCAACCAAAAACTTTCCAACAGATAGATCACTACTTGTAGAAGACTCGGTTACAGTACTCAAAGTACTTGCTTCATTAGAATCCATTTGAAGTTGTTGATCAAAAGTTTTGAATATTACTTCAGCATCAAAGAACCAGTCGGGTCCATTTTGATCTGTAGGAGTATTTAGTTCTTGCCACTCCACATAAAACGATTCTTGAACAATTTTGGTTCTTTTGTTGTACACTCTATAAGCTTTCTGATATGACGAATAACCCAAAAAATAGCATTCATCACCGACAGCTGCAAAATTTGACAATGAATCTTGAGTATTCAACAATGTACAAGAACAACCAAATGATCTGAAGAACTTGATATATGGATTTCGTTTATAAAATAGTTCATATGAAGTCTTTGTAAGTTGCTTCACCATAAGAACTTTGTTTAAAGCATAACATGCAGTGTTTACTGCTTCAGCCCAGAAGATAATGGGCAACCTGGAATCGACAAGCATTGTTCGAGCAGCTTCTATTAAAATTCTGTTCTTCCTTTTAGCTACTCCATTCTATTGTGGTGTTCTTGCAGAACTATACTGATGTGTTATTCCTTTTTCCACACAAAATGAACTTATCAGTTTATTTTTAAATTTTGTTCCATTGTCACTGCGAATGATTGAAACTTTGCTATCACAGATGTTTTCTATTCGTTTGACAAAATCAATAATTGTTTCAGGTGTTTCATCCTTCGTTGCAAGAAAAAACACACATGAAAATCTTGAAAAATCATCTGTCATAACAAGACAATATGACTTTTTCGTAATGCTTTTAACTAGAACTAGACCAAACAAATCCATATGAATAAGAAATAAAGGTCTAGTAAAAGTTATGGTTTTTCTCGGATGGGACTTCTTGTGCCGTTTTCCCTTCGCACATGACATGCAATTTTCTTCAATTATGAATTCTTTCTTTGGCAATCCTCACACCAAATCTTTATGCACCAAGTTATTTAAATTCACATGACCCATTCTTCGATGCCACAAATAGGATTCTGAACCAGTTGCCTTTGATAATAAACATGAAACATTTACTGGTGTAGTATGATCATTCATGTCAACCACATATGTGTTGAATTTCCTTGGAGCTCGCATCAGAATCATTTCTTCTTGAATAACTAATCCAGGCTTTAAGAACAAGCATTCCTTTGCAGTAAAATGAACTGGTATGTCTTTATCACAAACTTGAGAAACACTTAGTAAATTGAATTCCAATTGAGACACAAAATTTACTTTTTCTAATGTTATGAGTTCATTCGACATTGTTCCTTAACCAGTTAATTTTCCTCCCTTTTTATCTCCAGCAAATGCAACAAAACCTCCATCAAAAGTTCGAAAATTTTCCATAATTTTTCTTTGTCCAGTCATGTGTCTTGGGCAACCGCTATCAACATGCCAAGCATTATTAATAGTCCTCCCGGTTAAACTCTGCACATTCAAGACAAAATTAATGATTTACAGGTACCCAGATCATCTTTGACCTGGGCTGACTTTTACCTTTTACAGACTTAACATCTTGTTCTTTCAATTTTATCAATTTTATATTTTTTTATTTCAACCATATGTGAAGATTGTTCATTTTTAAGTGGAACATAATCTCTAGCTGTATGCACCACTTTATCAAAGAAAGTAGATGTTGATGACACTTCAGACACACAATCAAACTCAACACAACCGTTAGTAGAACATGCCGAAACATAAGAAATATCAGAATCAGAATCAGAAGCATTAATATTTTTTGCATCAGCATTTAAACTAGAAATTGAAACAAATTTATCTAGATTACAGTCAACATCTAGGTACTGTTACAGTCCCTATAAACTCCCTAGTGAACTGTTTATTGAAAGCTGAAAAACTTTTCACTCCATCAAGTTCATTTTCATCATCCATACACCGTGAGTTTATATCTGCACTAATATACATATCATGAAAGTTAGAATTTTTGACATTCATCAACTCATTCGATTCATGCGGTTCAGGAAAAGGTACAAAATTTTCAGGATGTAGAACCTAGTTGTAACCCAACCCGTCTTTGATATATACAGTTCTCTGTTTGCTCACACATTCATCAAAGACATTTTGTTGCATCTTCCACTTTGAAACAATTACCCTTTCTTTTATTAAATCAGTTTAAGATTTGATAAGTTTTTCTGAAAGATCTTTGATTAAAACATCCTTTTTGTCCAAATATTCTTTAAATCTTACATTATCTTTCAATAATGCTTTAATTTTTCTTGTAAAATTTACTTCATTTTGTTTCAATTATTTGTTTACTATTTTTAGTTTATCATTTTCAGCAATCAGAAACGTGTTTGCTGCATGATAGTTTTGCATTCGATCTACACACAATGAGGAACATATATCAAATTTATTTTCAGAATTTACCTCATTCTCAGATGAAGTTTCATTAGAAACAACAGCTTTGCCCTTTTCTTAAGAATCGGTTTTGAGCACACAGTCAATGGCAATATCAGCTGGTTTCATTGAATCTTCAATTTCAGCCATCAAGGCTTCATCCATTTCATCCTCAGCATCCTCGATCTCATCCTCCCATTCACAATTACTCAACTGTTTGGACATGAGTGCAGTTGGAGCCTTCTTTGACTTATCAGATTCATCAATCATTTCCACCAGCTTAACCCCGCTTCCCTCAACCTTCTTTTTCTTGTCCTTGATACACTCACGAGCGAAGTGACCAAGCTGTTGACAGTAGTAGCACCTAGGTTTAGCTTTGTCAAAACCAACCTTTTTACCAAACTGCAACTTATCCTTCCCAACCTTCTGCAAGTACTTTTTAGCCCTTACAGCTATCATGGCCATCTGCCATTGCAAGTCCATATATTCTAAATCATCAGGATTGATCTGAACAAGATCTTCTACATCATGCACGGCAGGTTTCAACTTTCCTGTCACTAGTGCATCGTGGCTGCTCATGAAAGCTTTGAACAGAGCAATTTGATCTTCAGGGATTTGTCCAGATGACTTGACTTTCTCACCAGAGGAGTGTTCACAACAACCTTTGTTTTTCTCAGATTTTGTTCCACTCTTTCCTTCACTACTTCTAGAAAATAATGCTGCATTTGTTGAACTTGAGTTATTTTGTTTATCTTTGTTTTTCAGTTCTCTCTTATTTGAGTCTAATTCATAAGACTCGAGCAAACAGATAATATCATCAAGTGTTTTACTCTTCAGATCTGGAGTTGTATTCTTGATTAGCATACAAGGTATGCTCCAGGAATCTGGCAGTGAGTCTAACAACTTCTTTCCTAGTTCATACTCTTCAAATTATACTCTCATTTTTCTCAACTTGTTGATCATGGTTGTAAACCTAGTCACCTGCTCACTGAGAGTCTCATTCTTTTTATAACTAAACATGTTATATTGCTTCAGTAGAAGATCGGTTCTGCTTTCTTGAAGAGTTGCATTACCTTCAAATCTTAAGCACAAAGCGTTCCACAGACCCTTAGCAGTTTCATGTTACTCAAAATTCAAATACAACTCAGTCGGAAGTGCTAGAATAATAGAACCCAATGCTCTGTTATCCCTTTCGATTAACTTCTTATCTTCCTCTGAATAAAGATCAGGATCAGCAATCGAAACTAACCCATCAGCATTTGCAGTCTTAGGAATGTGAGTACCTTTTACAATTGATTCCCAAAGTGTATGTTCAGTAAACTTGAAATAAGCCTTCATCATTATCTTTCAATTTGAAAATTCTGATATTGATTTCAGCATCGGTGGTGATTTCCCAATAACCCTCTCAGTATCATATACCTTTCCGGCCATTCTTTACTTGAAATTTGAAACTTGGTCGAAATCATAAAAAATTTCCAACTTATAACTTTTTGGTCAAAAACTTAGTACAATACTTTTCGATCGAAAAGTCAGAATATTTCGGACAAAATACTTTTCGATTTCTTCAACCAGAGTTTTCGGCTACTTTAAACAAACTTTTCGGACAGTTCAACAGAAGAACACTTGAATTGACCAAAAACTTTCTGTGATAATCCGAGTGGAGAATCAAGTCTTCAAACTTGATGCAAACTTCATCTCCATCAAAATTATCTTCAAATCAACAAAAATGGCACCCAAATTACTTCAATTTGACTTAAAATTTTCTTGAATACCAAGAGCTATTAACCAACAGCTCTGATACCACTTGTGAATCCATCAGATCAGCTAATATTCAAGGAAAAAGTCTTCAATTTCTCTCTGAATTGGCGGAAACAATTCAGAAGTTAAATCCACATTAACTGAACAAATCAAAGATGAGCGATCTCAATACTATCAATGCACTAAATTCATACTTCATGATGATTAGCTTCATTAATCCAGTAATGTAATCAAGTATTAACAATAGAAAGACACAGAAATTCTCTTTTGATTAACTTGTAAAATCACAGTACAAAATGAGATCTATTTGAAATACAAAAGACACAACTATTTATACTAGAGGGTTTTCGATCGAAATCTTCGTGATAGAAAAATATTTTTGACCAAAAACTCTTAAGTTGATACTTCTAAAACCTAATTGATTTCTATAGACTATTAGGTTTCAACACCGTACGTTCTAAGGTATCGGCAGAGCACACTATTACCGAAGAACACATGAAGGATTCACGGAACGCGGCGGCATAGCCGATCTTGGTTCTTGGCTTAATGCGATTTCTTCAAGGCTTGGAGG
This sequence comes from Smallanthus sonchifolius, assembly GCA_023525975.1. Taxonomy (NCBI): domain Eukaryota; kingdom Viridiplantae; phylum Streptophyta; class Magnoliopsida; order Asterales; family Asteraceae; genus Smallanthus; species Smallanthus sonchifolius. Next base: position 50,724,875 of record CM042033.1, on the reverse strand, counting down.
AGAGTTTTCTTGCAACTTCTTAGCTGTAGAGAAGGGCTAGAAATCGTGGAGGGGAGTGGAGTATTTGATGGGAGGAGTAAATGAAAAACAAGGGGGATTAAGGGGGTATTTATAGTTGAATCAAACCTTGGAAAACAAGAAAAGGATTAGGGTTTGAGGAGGCCTCAAGGTTTGAGAAATTCAGCTGAATTAGGGATGGGATTTTGTGAAATTTGGCTTGGGCTAGGTCCATGTGTAAGTGGGTTGGGTCCTAGCTTGGCCCGGTTGAGTGCGCACATTCAAAATTCGCGATTTTAAGCATTTCTAAGCGAAATTGGCAAATGCTTTCAACATGAAAGTTGATTGTCATAACAAAATGAGTATGTTTAGCTAAAAATATTTAAGTTAAGTTTATGTTAGTCGCGTACGGTAATTAACGGTCGGCGGACGAGAAAACGGGCTTTCTAGGGCATAACAAGCTGCGAAGGCACAATACATAGATTTACAAGCTTTTGTTGAACGTTTCAAGTGTAACAAGGTATGACAACTTTAATTTAACATGTTTAACATTTGCATGATTGTTAACGGGGATGGGCATATTGGGCCTAAAATGGGCCCAATTCATGATTAAGCCATTAATGAGCATCTAGGGCATAAGGTATCGTATGATCAACAAGTATGTCGTATGGGTAATCCAAGTGTAATGACATTCAAAATGGTTTACATGGATTAAATAATTCTAGTACAAGATAAGTTAAACCCGAAAGTCGCAGATGTTACATCATGAATTGGTGTATTTTGTATGCTAGTTTATGGCTTTTGACTAGGAATGGTGGATGAAGTCTTGTTCATGATTTATGATTCTTGAATCTGTATCCTTATGCTTATGTTTGGAAAGACAGTTTTTGTTATGATGTTTCATGCTTAGTATTATGTTTATCTAGGATTTGTTGACACAATCCCCTAATTCATATAATTTTTGTATGAACAATGTATGTTGAAGAAGTGCATATTGTTGTCTACTTTAATCAACTTGAGGTGGATAGTATGTTTTTCATGATATCTTTCCAACTAGTTGTTGGATGAGTCAACCTTGATCGAAAACTAGTTCAATCTTTATAAACATTAATATAATTACAACACGTGAACTTAATTGCATGATTTTAGGTGGTTAGTTTGTACAATTCATTCTAACTTTCCTAATGGTCATTTTATTAGATGTCTTTGAGGAGAGTTTATTCAACATGTGTTTCGTATACTTCCCAAGCTTCTATGATTGTTGTTGGATATTTTCTAGATGGATTCGACACCGAAATGATTTTCTCTCCTTCATTGTTAGTTATGTGATTTTAGTTTAATTTTATATATATTTGCATGCTAGTTAATTAAAAACCCCTTCCAAATATCTTTTATCCATACTTGATTGAATTTTGATTCCGGTTCATTATCGCATACCACTATATCCACGGATTGATATCTGTTAGAGCATGTTTTTGTAACTGTAGCAAAAGTTCTAAGTGTATGTGTAGCGAACATGTTAAGTTTGCCTAAGGGAATGTTTGGGCGAACTTAACTAGCAAACTTTCTAAGTTCGCCTATAGAGTTATGGGCGAACTTGACAAGTTTGCATGCGGACTCGGTTTGCCTATAAATAGGAACTTAAGTGTTCATTTGTAGGTAAGCATGCTAGAGTTAGCATCCATAGAGAGGGAATGAGTTTCTTTGAGAAGTGAGTCACCATCCCTAGGTAGAGCTCACCTAGGGATTGGAAATGAAGCTTAAACGTAGAGATGTATACTCATTTGGTATTGTATTCGTATGACTCATTCGTTATTGAATAAAGTATCGTTTATGTGTTTCATCTATCTTCTATGTTCGTGTGTTTGTTTGATTCACTTCGTGCTTCCGTCTCATAAGAGGAATCGTCAAGTAATGGATTTGATCGTGTGCGTTCTACTCGTTTAAGGACGCCCCAGGGACTTATAACTGGTATCAGAGCATCGTGCTCAGAATCGAAGAGAATAACCGCTTTTCGGTTCATATTACTCGTGATTTGGTGTTTAATTCCACATATTCATCATTGATACATTAAAAGAATGATTTTTAACGATGGAATTCATCAAATTCGGTGTATTTTATGAGTTTGATGATTCCAGAGCTTCAAGAGCTTAAAGTTTTTACCGCCAAAACATGAAGATTCGATGATTTTTGCTAAAACAGTCGCTTCAGGCGAACTTAGGGTCTGCTGGCCAGTTACAAGCGAACTTGTTAAGTTTGTTGGAAGATTCTCAGGCGAACTTGTTATGTTCGCTAGAGGCTTTTCTTAGGCGTAGTTTGTATATTCGATGTACTGTTCAAGATAACTTGAGTTTTTTGGCGGGAAAACTTTTCTTATTCAATATTTTGAGGGAACTTTTCTATGATTGTTTCGGTCCATTTTTTAGAAGATGGTAATTTTGGTTATTTTCGGGACCAGAATTCATATTTTTGGAGGAAAATGGCTTGGTGAAACAATGAGAGATTTTTGTTGGATGATGAATTTTGAATGAAGAATCTTATTGTTAAGGTATTCAAACCTGAAAATGTGGGTTACGAGTATCTGGGATACTTCTTTATTAGGGAATGAATACTTAAACAGTTTGAACAAAATGGTGTTATCAACGAAAGGTCTCGGATTTGATTGTGAGGATATACTGTTTGGGTCTTTGCAAAGAAAAGAGGGAGATAAAAATTTCAAGAAATATTTTGTTTCTTTGCAAAACGGTTCAAGTGATCAAGATCGTCTAAATGATTCGACATGATTCGATTATGTTTTGATTTCTCATTTGGGATCTGGGCGGAATCCAGATAGACAACCTATTGTAACTGGTAGGAGGTGTTAACTAGGAATGAAAATCAGATTGAAGATTGTTGGATTCATGATGATTACTACCAAATATGTGTGAGAGTTGGTCGAGTACGTTTGAAATGAAGTTGGTTATTTGTTGTTAACTAGTTGAAGATGGAACCTTTATCATATGCCGGTTAAATAATAAACATTCTTCTGTTTCTGGTTTAATGCGGAGATGCTTGTGTCATGAAGGGGAAATCGGCTATGAAAGACTTCGGGTTATTGGTTGAGTGGATATAGTACGAGACAAGGTCAAACACTTCTGATGAAGATGAAGATCAAAGAAAAGAATGGTTTTTGCACACTATATTGGAGTTTCAGTTCGTTTTTCAAGCTGGGATTCTTGTCTTTGTGGAAGTTGATTAGTTTGATGCTAATGGTTGGAAATTCAGAATCTCTATCTTTTGCCGGTTGGTTTACTGATTTCTAAGCAGTATGGGCTAGATTCTTGGATCAATACGGAGGTGGTTATTGTTGAGAGGATGGACTACAATGAAAAGTGTTGGATTCGTCGGATTTCATGAAGAGGCCAAACAAAATTGTTCTACAATGGATGCATCAGTTTAGAAGGAGTCTTTTGCCTCAAGATTGAAGCATTGCCGGTTAAAGATCATAGTGCAATTCCTAAGATCAAGTCTTACCAAGTAAAGTGAAGCCCCAAAATCATTAGTTAAGAGGGAGTTTATTGAAGCACAGTTTGTGACTGATGATTTATCAGTATTTATTTAGAATTATTTGCAACAGTTAAGAAGGAGTCTGTTAGAGCATGTTTTTGTAACTGTAGCAAAAATTCTAAGTGTATGTGTAGCGAACATGTTAAGTTCGCCTAAGGGAATGTTTGGGCGAACTTAACTTGCGAACTTGCTAAGTTCGCCTATAGAGTTATGGGCGAACTTTACAAGTTCGCTTGAGGACTCAGTTTGCCTATAAATAGGAACTTAAGTGTTCATTTGTAGGTAAGCATGCTAGAGTTAGCATCCACAGAGAGGGAGTGAGTCTCTGTGAGATGTGAGTTATCATCCCTAGGTAGAGCTCACCTAGGGATTGGAAATGGAGCTTAAACATAGAGATGTATACTCATTCGGTATTGTATTCGTATGACTTGTTCGTTATTGAATAAAGTATTGTTTATGTGTTTCATCTATCTTCTATGTTCATGTGTTTGTTTGATTCACTTCGTGCTTCCGTCTCATTAGAGGAATCATCGAGTAATGCGTTTGATCGTGTGCGTTCTACTCGTTTAAGGACACCACAGGGACTTATAATATCCAGTTCTTACCTTCGCTATATTGCTATCCGATATGTACACTTGCCTATTGTGTGTGTAGTTAGTCTTTGGTGAAAACCCTTTTTAAAACTATAATTTGTATGAAAAATCTTATATATATATAGTTTACACACATCAATATGCAACATAATATCTTGAATTAAGATTGATCAAATCATTAAAGTTTCATAATCACAATCAAACAAATAAACATTCTTAGTCAAAATTCATCTACATCTAGACGACACAAAAGATTTTAGTTACTCATAGTGTTGAAGAATAAAACAAATAGATAACGAGAACATTATCAAAGGTAGACAGAGAAAATAAAACCAAATGTAGGGCTTTAGTCTTCAATACATCCTCCCCGAGAAAGATCTCTACTCCAAAAGCTTCAGCCTTTGGCTTTCTACTCCTCAAGAGTTGACTTCCTCTGGTATGTTGTATTTGGTATTTGGTATTTGGTATCTTGTGGTATCTTGGCTTACCGATGCTTTATATAGGCATCGATTAGGGCTTATGTGTCAACCTCCATATGGCCCGTATACAACCATACGGTCGTGCGGTCTTCAAAACTAGTTATGTCTTCGGAACTTGGGAGATTGTACGACATGTACAGAATCCTATGGCTCGTATGGTGTCTTCTGTGATTCTTCTCTTTTCTTCCAAGTCCTCGAACTTCAATATCTACTGGTTTTTGTTCTATATTTGCTTCTATTCACCAAATAGACATGTGAATTCACTGATAATGCAATTTAGCACATAAACTATTAATTCATAGTAAAATCACTTATTATTTGGGATTAATTTTATGCTAAAAAATGTGTAATTTATATCACATCAGAGTTGGAGATGGTCCTATGGATCTCCTGTTACGCTGTATGTCTTGATGTTAGCGGGTTACTTAGTTTTTAGAGGGAACTTGAACTCCCCGATCTTTGTAGTAAATTTTGTGGAGACATTTGGTTTGTAAGGCCGCAACAAAACATCTAACAAGTAGTCACCCTCAGATGGGATAACTATTACAGTTTGCCAACTGTTGTAGAAGTCATAATGGCTTGGACATGGATGGTTGTCTTCCCTTCTATGGGCAAGCCAAGTAGCCTACGTGTATGGGACCACATGGGGTCGTCTGTCTATGTGGAGCAGACATCATTACTTGGCTATGCAATGGACTGTAGTACAATGCATATGATAAGCAAGGAAATGAGGAGGTGTGAGCAGCTGCTCCATTGGGTATCCTGTCACACCCAAGCTAAAATGGAAACACGGGAATGTATTAAAAGTTAGATATCGCGAACACATAGTTTTTACTAGAGAAAGATAAATTACACAAAATTCAAATGTTTAAGATGTTCAAGTAATTTAAACGAGTATAAGTCGAAGTTCTCGAATAATTAGTCCTAGCATGCTGACTAAATGCGAACATCTTCTAAGGTACTCTTATTCCTGCTTGCATTCGCGATCTTGCTTATTTCTTTCCTGAAAAACATGTTAGAAAGTGTCAACCAAAATGGTTGGTGAGTTCACAGGTTTGCGACTAAATAAAATATTTGTAAATAATGTGTTTATTTATACAAATAATGTGACACCCAACATTTCAGGTCAATATCCATATCACATAAATGCACGTTCATTAAATATATTTCCTGAAGTTTTATTTTGACTAACTAAAGTCAAGGAGTCTAGCAAAGGAACTTATTTCATGGTTAGTAATTATAAAAGAATTACTAGAAAAAGGTAAGAAGTTATAACCCGCAAAAATACAGTCGTTAGTGATTAACAAGAATTTCATTCCAGAAAAGTCTAGTGACACAGTTAAGTATAAAATGTAAATATTAATGACTAACTTTTATAAAAAGTTGACACATAAATAATTGTTACATGACCCTAAGTTATTTTATGTGTATACATGTATAATATAGTATAGTAGTGACTATGTCGGGTTAATTAGAAAACAATTGAAACTAGACAAACCACATAAAATTACACAAGTAATGAATCGTTTAAAAGTTTTACACCGGGTATTAGACCGCGCGATCACGTAGAAGATTTATACCACCAAAATAACCCACCTATCTAGCCATTAGTGAACAAGACAACACCCAACCCCTACCCAACCCCCCTCTCGGCCGAAATAGAGGGCTTAGCCCCTCTCTACCAACTCATTGAATGCATGAATACTTGGCACACATGCACACCTTTCTTCTAAGTTAATGATGGCATGCAATTCCCATCACCCACCTCTAATGATTTTGCCTCCACTAACTCTTAAATGCTTGGGTACTTGGCACTCATGCATGCACTTCTCCTTGGTGATGATGGCATGCAAGTTTAATCAATCAAATGGGCATTAAATGTCATCCAATCAAGCATTAAAATCCCACTACACCATATATATATACATACATACGACACACACATGCACACATACATTCACACACTCTTTAAAAATAATCCAAGATCAAAATCCTAAGAGAGTTTGGCTAGAAGCTTGAAGATTCAAGGGAGTTCTTGAGGTCTAGGAGTCGATTTTGCTAACAAGACAAGCCCTTTCTCATCTTTTGTTGTGATTCTTCACCTAGCTTGTCTAGTGGTATGAAATCGTCATCCATCTTTTATGTCTTCCTTACTTCCTTAGTAAAGCATGCTGTTCATCCTAATAATCAAAGAGATTTGAAAAGCTAAAGATTTTTATAAGTTTAACTTTATTATGTTTAAAAACTAGATTTTATATAAAAAGATGTATGTGGTTCGAAATAATAGACTTATAAACATAGATTATTATCTTAAAATATTTTATGAGAGATTTGTTATTTTGATTTCATGATGCTAAGTTATGAGTTGTTAAACTAAAAGTTCTCTAAATAAATACACATAAAAGGGCTGAAATTTGTATGCATGAGTATATATGTTGTTGTTTTGATTGTGTATGATAAGTTATAGTTGATGAATAAAAAGCATGATTTATATTATAAAAAGGATTGTTAATACTTGGTTAAGTGAAGTATATATTTGTATATATATACATATATAATCGTAATTTATATATGCATATATGAGTGTGTTTAAAGTTTATATATGTGAAGATCTTGATAAATATATGTATGTGTGTACGTTTATTTTGTTAACTTGGACAAGTTGCTAGGTATATGTATGTATATATGAGAAACATGTATGTACCTAGTTAAGGTTAATAATCATGTAAATGTTTATATTAAATAATAAAACGTATTAACATCTTAAAAATAAAACATGAAAAGTGTTAGACAAAACACTCAAGAGATTTAGAACTAGCAAGATATACGTATTTGTTTGACATGAAAATTTATATGATTAAAATGCCTAAGACACGTAGAAATTATAAAGATCATATATGTATATATTATGATGGATTAGTCATCGAGGAATTATGTGTACGAAAATTTAAAAGACGTTTCGGTATAAGTATATATGAGCACATGTTATTGTGAAACATAGCTAAATATATGTTGAAATATGGTTATACTTGTGTGTAGATATTGGTGAAAATATAAGTACATGACAAGATAATGAATATCGTTCGGAAAAAGTAATCATATATGGGTGTGTTAACATGGATTATGTGCACATAGGAGTAGTCATACGTATAACATACTTGATCAATATCTATGATTTTGTATAATTATTGGAAAGAAATAATTATGTGTTTTTAAGTGACTTTAATGTAAAATATTATAAAATATTGCAAAAATAATACTTATTTCTGAATATATAATAAGTCACCAACGTGGAAATATATATATACTTTTCCAGAAAATAAGTAAAGTGTCTAAACTTGAATAATAATCATCAACGAGTCATTACAAGAAAACATTGTTTTAAATAAACAAAGTCATACTTAACAGGAATAGTTAAGTCGGGTGATCAACTTGCGTTTAAGACGGGTAGTCTTAACTTGTTTAGTATCCTTATGTAAATAGGATACGGATAGGCGGGGCTGCTATTATTTGAAATATTTGCTAGCATTTACTTCTGTCGAGGTGAGTTTCACTAACCCCTTTTTTCTAAGTTTTTGAAATGTTTTGGGGTGGAAACATACTTGTAAAGAATTTTCGTATGTAAATGAATGAACTAATGATCTGACCGTATGTGTGTATTGAGGGAAAAATAAAGCGCTTAAAGTCCTCGGAATAAAAATTAGTAACCATTAGCTATGGACTTAGCCCGGGATTTTATGGATAGTACTATTGGGGGTGACGCCTCCGGTCATGATTAGTCGCGCTAATCAAGGGTCCAAATGGCCGAATGACCGCATATTGTCTTAACTCGCATAAAGGCGAGGGGAGGCACAGAAAGTTGGGGTTTGGTTACGGTCTCGTACATTACATATTATTTTGTATTCCTTGCAAGTTTACAAATGGGGTCAATTGATCGGGTTAGTATTCGGATTCATTGGTAATACATACTAAGAGTTTTGATCGGTAAATGATCAAGTTTAAACAATGTATTTATGATAACTCTTGATAATGATTTGTGAACTCACCAACCTCGTGTTGACGTTTTTAAGTATGTTTTCAGGAAATTGAGCGTGGTCTTCAGGCTAGCAATGTAGGTTGCATACATACATGTGGATACAGCTTTTGGAAGGGTTTTACTTATATAACTCATGGTCTTGAGTCATATTGCAAAATCCTAAACTTTGTACAATTTAAGATATGTTTTGGGATGTAAATATTTTTAAACTTGGTTATGTATCCAATTTCATGTATGAGTTTGTAATAATCATATGCTTTGGAAACCGTGAATGTTACGCCTCGCGTTTCCGCAATGGCGGGGTGTGACATTTATGTTTCTTACAAAGTTCGACGTCACGAACTGTAGTTCCCGATTTGATGCGTGACGGATCTCTAGACTCGCGCTACGACACGGTGATAACGTGCGGAATCCATGATCAACGTGCAACGTGTAACTCAATCAACAACACGGTGTAAATAAACGCTTTGTATTACTATAATCCTTGATTACAACAGTTCTCTCCAAAACACACACTTACACCTTTTTCTTCTCTAGTGTTCTATGGAATATGAACTTGTAACTCCTATTTATAGGAACACACAACACCTTAGGTGAACTTAACAAGTTTGCTCCTAAAGATGCTTAGGAGAACTTGTTAAGTTCGCCTCTCTATGAACTTACACGGAATTTTATCAACAGTTACAAAACATGTCCTAACAGACTCCCCTTTAACTGTTGCTAACAATTCTATCAATTACAAGTCAGAGACTCTAAGACTAAGACATAAAATCTTCAAGCTCGTTGTCATCATAATATGCTCCAACACGAACGCTTTAACTATATAACCTTTTGTTTGTATCAAGATATGGGTCTAATATACATGATATAAGTCATTTTATTAGAACATGATTTTCCTTGTATAGACGTTAAATAAATACTTTATTTTTCAACCACGAATGCATGAAATGATGAAAATATAACGTATAAAATACTACGTTTACGCATAAATATACTCCCTTTTAATATATGAAGAAGTCATGTATAATTTAGTTTTTTCTAGTAAAACTCAAATCGTCAATAAATAAAGTTTTTTCGCCGAAAAATAAATAATGCGACGTTTTCCGTCGTAACTAGATTAAAATAATTCAGGAAACGTTTTATTGTTCGAAATCATTCTAGTGTCAATATATGATACATGTTTAACATTTCTAGTAGGAAAATAATAACGTTTATGAACAAATGAGTATACCCGAGCTATTTATTTTTATACTTTTACGCATATGCATGTATATTTAAACCGCTCTCTTTTGTTGCTTCGTTTTGATCTTTGAAACTTATATTTTACCCCACTAGGTTATATACTTAGTGATTCTTGACACATGACTTATGTTCGCGTTCATTTTAATATACGAGTTTCTAAAATGTGTGTATATATATATATATGCATGTTTAGGATAATTGATATGCATAAAATCATAGGTTTTTGTTGCTAGGATGTTATGAATGCATGATATGCTTGTGTTAGAGTATGAAAGGCTTGAATAACATACCAAATGAGGGCTTCTAGAGATGATACAAGGTGCTTGATCTTTACTACGGCCGAGAATAAGAGAAGTAGAGGGAGAGAGTGTTGTGTGATCTTTGGTGCAAGTTTGCCTTTGTCAAGTGCATTTATTTATAGCAAGGAACGATCACACCTAGCCTCCTAATCATGCAAGTCAAAGCATGAAAGTTTGTGTGGGATTTACACATGTGGGAAAATCAAAGAGTGGGAGGTGGTGGGTGTTGGGTTCGGCAGTAGATGAGGGAGGAGAGGGGAGAGGACAAAGTGAAAGATGACAAATGGTTGATGGTGTGGTAGTTTGGGTAGTGTAAGAAGCATGTGTGGAGTATTTTTATAAAATCTTGAGTTTTTTATAAAAATGTGAATGCATACTTAAGTTTTTTTAAAAGTTGAGATTATATATATAAGATATTATAGAAATAAAGACTGATAGCTGCAAAATTCTCTAAGTACAAATGCTGCTGATCTCAGAGTTTGCTGCTGACCAACAAACTGCTGCGGATAAGCCTATCTGCAGCGGATACTTGTTCTTCTGTTGAAGAACAAATCTGCTGTGGATAGCCTTATCTGCTGAAGACCAGAGTTGTTGCGGATAGGCTTCTCAGCAGCATCAACACTTGATGCTGCTGATAGGCAAATCATCAGCAGCTTTGGATGGTTGCATCTTGCTGCTAATCAACAACTCTGCTGCTGATAGTTATACATCCATTGAAAATCAAACGTTGCAGCTGACCAGCCTTGCAAAAGCAAAAGCAACAATTACTACTGACAACTTTCGGCTACACCACTGACACACTCCATGCAGAAAGAATGTCACTGGTTCAGACAATAAAGCACTACAATGCTCTTCTCCATGCATGCAAGCAATGATGCCTAAGAAGACGTTTGAGAAAAGTTAACTAGCATAGTTATTATTATTGTCTATACATGTAGAATAGCTTCAATACAAGATCAACGGTTTGTGTTAGATCTGATCCTTAGAATCAAGGGTCTGTCTTGATTCTAAGTTACTATATAAGTAGTACTTAGAGTCATTGTACCTTAGTGCTTTTCTTAGAGTTTTCTCTGTAATCTTATAACCATTGAAGCTTAATACAAATTGCATTTATCAGTACTTCTTGTGTTTACTTGTTTACCTTGATTAAGTTGTGATTGTTTCCGCCAATTTCAACTGGAATAGAACCATCTTGTATTTACCGATCCTACAAGTGGTATCAGAGCTTTGGCTCACAGATTAAACAAACTCACACTTGTTTAATCATTCTTCGGTTCTATTCTAAACTATCTCTTTGTTAAAGTCTCTCACTATCACAAATCAAAACAAAATGGCTCAAAACAATGGATTTGAAGATATTGGAAGCATCAACACACCACCAAGACTGGTGTCTGGGGAAGACTACGATATGTGGAAGAACAGAATGGAAAGCTTCTTCTACTATCAGGAATATGGGATGTGGAAATCCATTAAAGATGGACCATACATACCCATGGTGTCCTCTGCTGATTCCGGAGGTGCACCGGTTCCCAAAGAACCCTCCAAGTACTCTGATAAAGAAATCAAGAAAATGGAGGTAGACTTCAAAGCCTTGGGAGCCATCCAGATGTGCTTACCAAATGAAGTTTTTCATAACTTCAGAGGTTATAAAACTGCAAAGGAGCTATGGAAGGCTCTTGAAAAAATGTTTGTTGGTTCATAAGAAGTCAAAGAAAACAGAAGAGACATTCTGAAGCAACAGTATGAAAACTTCGTCTCGAAGGAAGGTGAGTCTCTAATAGTTTTATATAACAGATTTTCCTATCTTGTAGGTGAGCTGCAGTGCTCAAAGGTGAAGCTGGAGAATGAAGATATTCTCAAGAAGTTCATTAGGTCTCTACCGAGCTGCTGGACACTTTACACAGTGTCCATCAGAAGAACTGAGAATCTGAAGACTCTCAAGATGACTGAGCTCTTTGGAATGCTAAAACCTATGAGCTAGAGATGATTCAGGCAAAAGAAAGAAGCTCAAGCTACCAAACAGCCTCAACATCCACCACCACCTCCTCTGCCCTCCATTCTGACCACTCAGGTCCTAGTTCAAGCAACTATTATCCTCCCATCATCACTCATCCCCAAACTCCAACCTCTTAAACAAACACATCACCATTCCTACTAGAAGCCCCTCCTCAAACCTCACATCACCATGTCCTTCATCAAGGAGGATCAGGAATGCTTCCATCCAGATGACTTAGAAGAAATGGACATATAGCACTCGTATGCCATGTTATCTATAAGAGCAAAAAGGTTCTACTCTAGAACCGGAAGACCCATTCCAAGTATCAACTCCAACACCAGAGTTGGCTTGGATAAAAGCAAATTAAGATGTTACAACTGTAACCAACTAGGACATTTTGCTAGAGAATGCAAGGCACCTAGGGCCAACCCAGCAGCTCCTCAACCAAGACAAGCTCACCAAGCCCAACCAAGACAACAACAGCAACAAGCTACTCCTCCAGCTCAAACTGCAGCTTGTGTAGCTGTTGGAACTTCTGACTTTGACTGGAGCTTCCAGTATGAAGATCTGCCTGCTAACAACCAAGCTCTTATGGCAGAAACAACTGAGATACCGCCTTAGGTATATGAACATATCTATTCCCAAGCTTGTATTGATAAGGTGTTAGGCTACATAAAGCATAATCAAAACCTTATAGATCAAAATGAAGAGTTTCATTAAATGAAATCTGAATTCACAAAAGTAGAAAACAGTTATAAAGAAAAATTTAACTGCCTAAAGAAAGAGATTTCATTACTAAAACATGAACAAACCAATCTTAAAACTCAGATTGATGATCTACTGGCTAGATTAAAAGCTACCAGAGCAGAATTGGCAGAACAGAAAGTTCATGTTGACAAATATGAAGTTGCATCCAAAAAGCTGCAAAGACTTTTGGATGCTCAAATTCATGACAAGGTAAAAACTGGTCTGGGGTATCATGCTGAACAATATCAAGTCGTTGCACCTCCTGCTGACTACGTTGCTATCCATGAACCAAGCTTCAATCTCTAAAACTTGAAAAGGCCAACCGAGATCTTGATCCTTCAAGACATGAACCATTGGTACAAGAATGCACTACCTCGTCAGAATCTGAGTCAACTTGCTCAGAGTCCACAAAAACTGAGGAGGCCTCATCACCAGTATAAATACCTGCAACACCTGTTCTTGAAATCATTCAAACAAGTACTCCTGTCCCTTTACCAGCTGTCCCGGTTCCTGTGCCTTTCAAACAAATCAAAATCAACTACCCTCCATAAGGAAGAAAGCTAAATGTTGAAAAGGGGCAGTCTTCAACCTCCAACAACTCAAAGCCTCAAAGAAAGGTGTTTGACATATGTCATGCGCCTGGAGAAAGAATTCCATATGTTCAAAAGATATTGGAAGAGGCCACCTTTGAGCACAACAAAGCTCACCCCTGGAACTTTAAAGACATTCAAAAGAAAGAACTATGTTTACCTTTCAAGGGACAAACTGGCCAAATCATGCTTTGTCTGTGGAAAATACAACCACACTGCCAGCACCTGCTTCTACTACCTTCAGCAGCAAAGAAACCTCAAACAACATGCTTTTGAGAAGACACACAAGAACAGAAAGGTAAGAAGTTTTGAAGCCAAGGCAACTCACTTCAGAAACTCTCTTTCCCCACCAAGGAAGCAGCTGCCAAAGCCTCAACAATCTTGCATCAAGTGTGGTGAATCAGACAACTTTGCTGCAAATTATGACTTTAATCCTTTCAACCAGATCCTTCATCAAGCCCCTCCTAAACAAAAGCCTATATGTATGAGAACCTCTACAGATAAGCCCTCCATCAACAAGGTAAAGAAGGATAAGCATACGTTGGTTGTTGAACCATCAGCAGCCAGCAAAAATGTTGGTAATCAAGCCAAGCCAAAGAAAACAAAGGACAAGCCTTCAGCAGCAACCAAGTCTGCTGCTGCTCAAGCAAAACCATCAGCAGAAACAAAATCTACAGCTGATAAGCTAAAGTCCTCAGCAGCAACAAAATCGGCTGCTAATAAGCTAAAGTCATCAGCAGCAAAATCTGCTGCTGATAAAGCAAATTCATCCGCAGCCAAAGCAACATTAGCTGCTGACAGAGCAAAGAAAACTAGAAAACCATCTCCTCATCAATGGAGAGCCAAGATCCCATTTTTTATCCCTCCAAGAATCATCATTGGTTTGGTTGAATGCACACATGCTGAATCTGATATTCCAAGAACCCTTTTCTTCAAGGATACAAGCTCTTGGATTCCTCCCACTAACTAGATCTCTCTCATATGCAGGGGCAGCCAGGTCACAAGAATAACACTTAGGTGGTTGACAGTGGTTGTTCCGGGCACATGACAGGCAACAGATCAATCCTCTCCAACTTGATTTCCCATAAAATTAAGATATTTACCGATCCTACAGATGTATATGTTTAGAAACTTATATAGTTGTATGATTTATTAATAAGCGTTTAGGTCATCAAAGATGGAAAAATATATAAATAGATTTATTTGTGTAAAAATAATCATGTATTCCATCGTAAATACACTAAATGAACTAAAAATAATGAAGTAGGGTATTGTATGTTATGAATTACTTTTAATATGCATGTTTACATATTTATATGAACGGGTGTTGACTAAGTTTATAAAAATAATAATAGATTGACCCGAATCTTATATTATGATGCGTTAAATGTTAATTCGCGTCGTTATAAATTAATATGAATCTCATGTAATATTTCTTGTATAATTAATTGTATCCTTTGTGTAATACTCAATTGGTTCCATGTATACGTAGCCTCATCGCCAATAGTCATAGAATTCTAGCACTAACTTGATTTCCCATAAAATTGGAATGTAATATTCATAATAATTTGTTATAAGTTGACAAATTCCTAATTTTTGCACATAAAATCATAAATGAACTAAACATGTTACATAACTAATACTTGATAATTTGACGATTGTCACAGTCTCCCCTAGTTAAAAAGAATTTCGTCCCAAAATTCAACTTGGGTTGATGGAGACTGGGGTTTTCTCAAAGAGAGCAGGATACTTGAGTTTCATTTGTTCCTCTCGTTCCCATGTAAATTCTGGGCCTCTTTTCGAGTTCCACCTGACCTTGACAATCGGTATTCGTCTTTGCTTAAGTTTCTTGACATCTCTGTCCATGATTTCAATGGGTTCCTCAACGAAGTGTAGTTTGTCATCTATCCAAACTTCATCTAATGGAATTATCAGGGATTCGTTGCTTAGACATTTCTTTAAGTTCGACACATGAAATGTGCCATGCACTCCACTAAGTTCTTGAGGCAACTTAAGCTTGTACGCAACTAGACCAATTCTCTGCAGAATCTCAAAAGGTCCAACGTATCTTGCTGCTAACTTGCCCTTCTTACCGAAATATACTACACCCTTCCAGGGGATACCTTAAGCATGACTTTATCACCAATTTGAAACTCTAAAGGTTTTTTGCAGTTGTCCGCATAGCTTTTCTGACGATCCCTAGCTGCTTTTATTCGTTCCTTGATATGGATGATTTTGTCGGTGGTCTCTTGAATGATTTCCGCACAAGTTAGTCGACTATCACCAATCTCAGTCCAACAAAGAGGTGACCGACATTTGCGTCCATATAGTGCTTCAAACGGAGCGTACTTGATGCTGGTGTGATAATTGTTATCGTATGAAAACTCGATTAAAGGCAGGTGAGCATCCTAGCTCCCACAAAAATCAACCACGCATGTTCTCAACATGTCCTCTAGGGTTTGTATTGTCCTTTCGCTTTGCCCATCAGTCTGAGGATGGTAAGCCGTGCTAAGATCTAGACGCGTTCGTAGAGCTTTCTCTAGGGATTGTGAGAATCTTAAAGTAAATCGATTGTCACGATCCGAAATAATGGAGATAGGTTGTAACATTTCTGATTTTTAGTATCCGTATTTCAATTCAATGTAATGCATTTCAAACTCAATTCTAATACACTGTTTTGTTCTATTCGTACCATCAATTAAATACTATACTTCAATGCAAATCCACAAATTTTACTCGGTTATATTCTATTAAAACACTACATAAGTATCTATTTATACAAATACGTCAAAGACTAAAGTTACAAGGTCTGATGTTGAAAAATAGCAAGAAACCCTAATAGGCACGGTCGCGCCTCGTTTTGGCACGGTCGCGCGACTTGCTTTGGAACGATCGCGCCCGGTGCCTTGGCACGGCCGCGCCTCGTTTGGGCACGGTCGCCCCTAGTACCAGTTGAAACGTAAAATCAGTTTTAAACGTGAGATCGTTGATTGTCGTAACCGTTATACTTTTCACTTTCGTTATCAAAGACAATAATATTATCAATCGTAACAATTAACATCAGAAAACCGATTCAAGAAAAGCAAAACTCCTCATTTGAAAATCCTCTTCCTTGAACATCGATTTTCTTTCCTGGAGTGAAATTCCCCCAACTAAACGCTCCATTGATTCTCCCAGAAGCCGCTGAACCATTTGAAGCAACTAGAATCGCAGCAGAATACGCCGGAAACCAAGCTCGCCAACGCCGGAACTCATTCTACCCGTTCTCTGTCAATTCGCTATTGTTTTGGGTAATTGAAATCTTGTCCTCAATCTTTTTAGTCGCTATATCAAAAGCCCCTTATCAATTTGGGCTTCCATTATCGAAATCATCCCGAATCAGAATCTATAATTTATTCAAAATGGTTTAATCGATTTCGACCCTGAACATGTTTTTAATACAATTAAAACATCCCATCATACTCGTAATAATACTATAAATAAAAGCCCTATGATTTACATCACTAACAATATAAGAATCAGTTAATTCGTGTCTGATTTGGAAGAGACACGGTCGCGCTAATCATCTAGCGCGGTCGTGCCTCATGAGACGCGGTCGTGCTGGTTACCAGCGCGGTCGTGTCCTCCTGTTTAGACCCAGTCATGCCCTTTGGCTAATCTCAGTCGTGTCTCAGAATCATAGACACGATCGTGCCGAGCCAAGGCACGGTCGTGCCAAGTGATTTATCTAGTTATGTCTCTGTTTGATCAACCCGGTCGCGTCCTGAATAGCGCGGTCGCGCCCGTGGTTCGAGCACGATCGTGCCCTTCCCAGGCACGGTCGTGTGTGAGTTAAATTTTTGGCAGAATTATAATTTTTATGTATTTTTCAAACAATAAATATTTCTGATTAAATTTCAAAATAAAAATAGTTGATTTTTTTATAAAAATGCATTTAATTCTATTTAAAATGATCAAATATTTAATCTTGGAATAAATAGAATATTATTTATTTAAAGTTTATAAAAATTAAATTTTCAATTATTATTAAGTCTTTCATTTAAAAAGTATTTAATGGTTAAGTTACATATTTTATAAATAAATAAATAAGGTAATAACTATTTATTTAATTTATATTTAAACAAAAACAATTAGTTATTTATACTTAATTACATTTAATGCTTACATTATTTTCATAAACAATAATTATTTAAATTATTTATTTAATTATTCAAACTCAAACCTTAATCAAAATATTCTAAAAATGTTTATTTCAAATCTTTTATTTTATACATTACTTTCAAGTACAAATCAATAACTTTATATACAAACCCAATTCGATTTTAGACTTAGACATAGACTCTTGTGCTTACTATTAATACAATATACATTACGTCTTAGGTTAACTTGTGCAAGTCAAGGAATCATTTTACTTTTTGGTATCTTGTGTTAGCTACGCCTTCGAATCACGTGAGTATTTCATAGCCCCTTTTACTCTTTTACACATTTGGGGTGAAACATGAACTCTATCAAATTACATGTTTACATTTACACAAACAACACAAATACAAATCCTATTTACATTCATGTGTGCAATTTGAGCTTTATGCCCGAGTGCTATGTGTGCTAACTTCTGTGAACACTTATGTGCAATCATTAACTATTCAAGCCGACGGTTTTCAATGATAGATCTATTGAGTCTGACAAACCCACGCAGGTAGGGTGATTGTTACCGACAACACAATTTTTGCATGCTAGTTACAAATGTTTGATTGTACTTGGTTACACAATAGCTGCTCCCCATAAATGCCTTATTTTATCATGACATGTAAGGATTTGTTTATTTACAATCTATATGCTATCTATACATAAACCTGTGTTATACTCACCAACTTTTTAGTTGACTTTATTTTACTCATGTTTCAGGTACTAATGTGTGAGTTTGATCAAGATGTGCTACACATAGGACTTGGACTTAGCTAATTTAAATAAAGAAGTTTATGTATTGCAATTATGTTTCTTTCTTGGATTTGGTTTTGTTTGAATGTTTGCAATGAAATTTGATGATTAATATATTTCGATTTAGCCAACCTTGTGCTCATGAACAGTCTACATGTCCCGCTCCGATGATTCCGCCATCGGTCGGGGTGTGACAGATTGGTATCAGAGCCTTGGTTATAGGGAATTAGGTTATTAGACACCCTTGACCTAGACTATAACTTTCGGACACCCACTTATGCTATGCTTCATGATTATGTAATATATGCTACATGCTATGTGCTACCTGCTTACCATGATTAGTTATTATTTCATTTTTGGTGCATTACTTGTTAAAAATTCATGACTTATTAGGACCTCCTTAAATAATAATTAAATAAATAATATCTCTTCCCATATCCTAAAACCTCATAATATTCTTATCTCTTTCTCTATCTATATCTTTCTTAGCATGTGGAAACTTCATGAAGCTAAATCTATAAAATCTCTTTATTTCCTCGTTAAGGTTTTTAAACTTTGCTAATTATTCGAGGACACGTGCAATCTGGAAGAGTGACACCTGTATTCTAGGTTTTCTGTCTAGGAAAGCATTTCGCATAAATCCAAATCAACCGAGGGACCCGTATGCTTTCCTGGGAATTCCTGGGATGAGTGTTTACTTATAGGCTAAAGCATGTCTCCTTGAAAATTATATGAGTTTAATTAACCTTAATGTGTCATAGTATTCAAGTGATTATATCACTATTTGAGTACAATCCCAACTATGAATTACTATTTTATTTGCTATCTTATTCTTATAAACCCAAACAACATTCATAAATTCTTACATCTTTTCTTGTCTTGTGAAAATCTGTAGAATGCCTCCTCGTCGTGCTCCCGTGGCAAACACCGACATCGCTACTATCCTTGCACAACTCGTAACTCAACTCACTCAAGCTAATGGTGCCACAAATGGTAACCATGGGGCTAATGGTGGTAATGGTGGAAATGGTGGTGCCAACCCATCTCAATGCACCTTCAAACACTTCAACTCGTGCAATCCCCTCAAGTTTTATGGTACCGAAGGAGCTACGGGACTTCTTCAATGGTTCGAAAGTATTGAGAATACCTTACTCAATAGTGACTGTCCCGACAACCTTCGTGTTCGTCATGCCACAAGTGTCTTACAAAAACGGGCACTCACGTGGTGGAATGGGGAGAAAAGAAATAGAGGTGTGGATGTAGCAATGGCCTTACCTTGGGATGAGGTTAAAAGGCTAATGACCGAGGAATTCTGTCCTCGAAATGAAGTGAAGAAACTTGAAGCTAAATTTTTGGATCTTGCCCAAGATAGTGGAGAAAATTTGGCTTATACAACTCGGTTCCATGAGTTGAGTCTTCTCGTGCCCCACATGGTCACACCTTTGTCCCGCTGCATTGAAAAATATATTGGTGGGTTACCTAAGCAAATTCAAGATACTGTTCTAGGGAGAAATCCCGCAACACTTGAAGATGCTATCCGTCTATCCGCTACCTTAACCGATAACCATGTGAAGGCGGGGACTCTTACTAAAAAGGGCACAAAGAAAGCCTCCGACATTGCAACTTCTTCCACCCACAACAAAGAAGCCACAACTGAACCCTCCCGACATAATAAGAAAAGAAAGGCTAGGAACTATGCTATGGTCACTCCTGCCATGCCTACTAACCAAGTTGCTCCTATGGTTCAAGCACTAGCCAAAAAGCCATACGTTGGGATCTACCCACTCTGTGCCACATGCAACTATCATCATCCTCAAAACATCCCATGTCGCCTTTGCACTTATTGTGGGAAATATGGCCATACGGTCAATGTGTGTAGGGCCAAAGCTCTTGCAGGCCAAGTCAACCCACCAAACCGAACCAACCCCTAAGTGGCTAATCAAGGTGTTCCTGCTATAGCAAATGGGCGTGCATGTTTTGAATGTGGTGACCCAAATCACTTCCGTGATCAGTGCCCAAGGTTGATCAATACTAGACAAGGCGGAGCTCATGGGCGTGCTTGCAATATAAACGCCAATGAGGCTCAAGCCAACAATGATGTGGTCAACGGTACGTTCCTTGTCAATAGTCAATATGCCTCCATTTTATTTGATACCGGTGCCAATAAGAGTTTTGTGTCACTTAACTTTGAACCTTTACTTGCAAAGATACGATCCCAATTAGAGAAAACCTTTACCGTCGAAATAAAAAATAGTGACTCTCTTACAATCGATTCCATCATCTATGATTGCTCCCTAGAACTTAATGATCATACATTTCCAATCAACCTTGTACCAATGCCACTAGGAAGTTTTGATATCATCATAGGCATGGATTGGCTATCAAACCATCATGCCGAAGTCATCTGTTTTGAGAAGTGCATCCGAATACCTCTACCATCGGGAGAAACACTAAGAGTCTTTGGTGAAAAGCCTTGCAAAGGGCTTAAATTAATATCATGCACTACTGCTCAAAAGTACTTACGAAAGAAGTACGTGGCCTTTTTGGCCCATATCGTTCAAAAAGATGTCAAAAAGAAGAGTTTCAAGACATCCCCATCATTCGGGAATTTCCCGAACTATTTCCCAAAGATCTATCCGGTCTTCCACCCGTTCGACAAGTAGAATTTCGCATTGATCTTGTGCCAGGAGCTAACCCCGTGGCTAGAGCTCCTTACCGCCTTGCACCTTCTGAAATGCAAGAACTTGCAAGCCAACTCCAAGAACTTTTCGACAAAGGTTTCATTCGTCCAAGTCATTCACCGTGGGGTGCACCCGTCTTATTCGTCAAGAAGAAGGATGGATCATTCCGCATGTGTATTGACTACCGCGAACTTAACAAGCTTACTATCAAAAACCGTTATCCCTTACCTAGAATTGAAGACCTCTTTGATCAACTTCAAGGTTCTACTTGCTTCTCGAAGATTGATCTTCGATCTGGTTATCACCAACTCCGTGTGCAAGAGGATGATATTCCAAAGACTGCCTTCCGAACAAGGTATGGACACTATGAGTTCATGGTCATGCCTTTTGGGCTAACCAATGCACCCGCAGTTTTCATGGACCTCATGAATCGTGTGTGCAAACCGTACCTTGATAAATTCGTGATCGTCTTCATTGATGATATCTTAATCTATTCCAAGACTAAAGTCGACCATGAGCAACATCTTAGATTGGTTTTGGACCTCTTGAGAAAAGAACAACTATATGCCAAATTCTCCAAATGTGAATTTTGGCTAAAGGAAGTTCAATTTCTTGGTCATATCGTCAACGACAAGGGAATTCATGTTGACCTTGCTAAAATCGAAATGGTTAAGAATTGGAATGCCCCAAAGACTCACACCGAAGTTCGTTCATTTCTTGGTCTTGCGTGTTATTATCGTCGTTTCATCTCAAACTTCTCTAAGATTGCTGTCCCCCTTTCGGCTTTGACCCACAAGGGTAAGACTTATGAATGGGGACCAAAACAAGAAGAAGCTTTCCAAACTCTCAAGAAAAAGTTATGCAATGGTCCTATTTTGACTCTCCCTGATGGGAATGATGATCTAGTTGTCTACTGTGATGCTTCCAACCAAGATCTCGGTTGTGTTCTCATGCAACGAGGCAAAGTAATCGCTTACGCATCAAGACAACTCAAGATTCACGAGAAGAATTATACGACGCACGATCTCGAGTTGGGTGCAGTCGTATTCGCATTGAAGATTTGGAGACATTACCTCTATGGCACGAAGTGTGTGGTGTTCACCGACCACAAAAGTCTCCAACACATCTTCATCCAAAAGGAACTCAATATGAGGCAACGACGTTGGGTTGAACTCCTTAACGACTATGACTGTGAGATTCGTTACCATCCCGGCAAAGCGAATGTTGTAGCCGACGCTTTGAGTCGAAAGGATCATGTCATGCTTCAATGTGTCCGAATTCAAACCGACATTCAAAACCGCATCTTAGAAGCTCAACACGTCTCAGTCACCGAGGGTAACATGTATGAGGAAATGTCGTGTGGTGTTGAACTTCAACTTGAATCAAAACCCAATGGCTTACTTTATTACTCGAACCGTATTTGGGTTCCCGATCGCGATGATCTCCGTACATTTCTTATGAACGAGGCTCACAAGACTCGTTATTCTATTCATCCTGGTGCGGATAAAATGTACCAAGACCTTCGCCAACAATATTGGTGGCCCGGTATGAAGAAAGACATTGCTCTCTATGTTGCCAAATGTCTAACGTGTTCCAAAGTCAAAGCCGAACACCAACGTCCTTCCGGATTACTTGAACAACCAGAAATTCCAGTGTGGAAATGGGAGAACTTAGCCATGGATTTTATTACCAAACTCCCTCGCACCTCGAGTGGTTATGATAGCATTTGGGTGATCATTGATCGTCTCACCAAATCTGCTCATTTCTTGCGTATCCGTGAAGACTATCAGGTTGAGAAACTAGCCCGAATTTACATCGACGAAATTGTGAGCCGTCATGGTGTTCCCTTGAACATAATATCCGATCGAGATGCCCGGTTCACTTCTCGTTTTTGGCAATCTCTTCAATCTGCTCTTGGCACACGATTGGATTTGAGCACGGCTTACCATCCCCAAACTGATGGTCAAACCGAGCGGACAATCCAAACTCTTGAAGACATGCTTAGAGCTTGTGTAATTGATTTTGGTGGCAATTGGGATTCACATTTACCCCTAATTGAGTTCTCTTACAACAATAGCTATCACACGAGTATCAGCATGGCTCCATTTGAAGCTCTTTATGGTCATAAATGTCGTTCTCCTATCTGTTGGAATGAGATTGGTGAAGCACAAATCACCGGTCCCGAGCTAATTCAAGAAACATCCGATAAGATCATTCAAATCCGTGACAACATTCGAGTAGCTAGGAGTCAGCAAAAGAGTTATGCCAACAAACGTCGAAAACCCTTGGAATTCCAAGTCGGTGACCTTGTTCTTCTTAAAGCGTCTCCGTGGAAGGGTGTGATCCGCTTTGGAAAGAAAGGAAAGTTAGCACCTCGCTATGTTGGTCCATTCAAGATCCTTGAAAGGATTGGGAAAGTGGCTTACAAACTCGACTTACCTCCATCTCTTGGAAATGTGCATCCTACATTTCATGTATCTAATCTGAAGAAATGTCTCGCTGATGAGAATCTCCATATACCACTTGATGACGTGCACATTGATGAAACGATGCACTTCGTTGAGAGACTGGTAGAAATCATGGATCGTGAAATCAAGCAGCTCAAGCGAAGTCGTATTCCTATTGTCAAAGTTCGTTGGGATTCTAAGTGTGGTCCTGAATTCACTTGGGAACGAGAGGACCAAATGAAGCTCAAGTACCCCCACCTTTTTACTGATGCCGTAGCTTCCTCTAACTAAATTTCGGGACGAAATTCCCTCAACATGGGGAGACTGTAACATTTCCGATTTTTAGTATCCGTATTTCAATTCAATGTAATGAATTTCAAACTCAATTCTAGTGCACTGTTTTGTTCTATTTGTACCATCAATTAAATACTATACTTCAATGCAAATCCACAAATTTTACTCGGTTATATTCGATTAAAACACTACATAAGTATCTATTTATACAAATACGTCAAAGACTAAAGTTACAAGGTCTGATGTTGAAAAATAGCAAGAAACCCTAATAGGCACGGTCGCGCCTCGTTTTGGCACGGTCGCGCCAAGTGCTTTGACACGGTCGCGCGACTTGCTTTGGAACGATCGCGCCCGGTGCCTTGGCACGGCCGCGCCTCGTTTGGGCACGGTCGCCCCTAGTACCAGTTGAAACGTAAAATCAGTTTTAAACGCGAGATCGTTGATTGTCGTAACCGTTATACGTTTCACTTTCGTTATCAAAGACAATAATATTATCAATCGTAACAATTAACATCAGAAAACCGATTTAAGAAAAGCAAAACTCCTCATTTGAAAATCCTCTTCCTTGAACATCGATTTTCTTTCCTGGAGTGAAATTCCCCCAACCAAATGCTCCATCGATTCTCCCAGAAGCCGCTGAACCATTTGAAGCAACTAGAATCGCAGCAGAATACGCCGGAAACCAAGCTCGCCGACGTCGAAACTCATTCTACCCGTTCTCTATCAATTCGCTATTGTTTTGGGTAATTGAAATCTTGTCCTCAATCTTTTTAGTCGCTATATCAAAAGCCCCTTATCAATTTGGGCTTCCATTATCGAAATCATCCCGAATCAGAATCTATAATTTATTCAAAATGGTTTAATCGATTTCGACCCTGAACATGTTTTTAATACAATTAAAACATCCCATCATACTCGTAATAATACTATAAATAAAAGCCCTATGATTTACATCACTAACAATATAAGAATCAGTTAATTCGTGCCTGATTTGGAAGAGACACGGTCGCGCTAATCATCTAGCGCGGTCGTGCCTCATGAGACGCGGTCGTGCTGGTTACCAGCGCGGTCGTGTCCTCCTATTTAGACCCAGTCATGCCCTTTGGCTAATCTCAGTCGTGTCTCAGAATCATAGACACGATCGTTCCGAGCCAAGGCACGGTCGTGCCTAGTGATTTATCTAGTTATGTCTCTGTTTGATCAACCCGGTCGCGTCCTGACTAGTGCGGTCGCGCCCGTGTTTCGAGTACAATCGTGCCCTTCCCAGGCACGGTCATGTGTGAGTTAAATTTTTGGCAGAATTATAATTTTTTTGTATTTTTCAAACAATAAATATTTCTGATTAAATTTCAAAATAAAAATAGTTGATTTTTTTATAAAAATGCATTTAATTCTATTTAGAAAGATCAAATATTTACTCTTGGAATAAATAGAAAATTATTTATTTAAAGTTTATAAAAATTAAATTTTCAATTATTATTGAGTCTTTCATTTAAAAAGTATTTAATGGTTAAGTTACATATTTTATAAATAAATAAATAAGGTAATGACTATTTATTTAATTTATATTTAAACAAAAACAATTAGTTATTTATACTTAATTACATTTAATGCTTACATTATTTTCATAAACAATAATTATTTAAATTATTTATTTAATTATTCAAACTCAAACCTTAATCAAAATATTCTAAAAATGTTTATTTCAAATCTTTTATTTTATACAATACTTTCAAGTACAAATCAATAACTTTATATGCAAACCCAATTCGATTTTAGACTTAGACATAGACTCTTGTGCTTACTATTAATACAATATACATTACGCCTTAGGTTAACTTGTGCAATTCAAGGAATCATTTTACTTTTTGGTATCTTGTGTTAGCTACGCCTTCGAATCACGTGAGTATTTCATAGCCCATTTTACTCTTTTACACTTTTGGGGTGAAACATGAACTCTATCAAATTACATGTTTACATTTACACAAACAACACAAATACAAATTCTATTTACATTCATGTGTGCAATTTGAGTTTTATGCCCGAGTGCTATGTGTGCTAACTTCTGTGAACACTTATGTGCAATCATTAACTATTCAAGCCGACTGTTTTCAATGATAGATCTATTGAGTCTGACAAACCCACCCAGGTAGGGTGATTGTTACCGACAACACAATTTTTGCATGCTAGTTACAAATGTTTGATTGTACTTGGTTACACAATAGCTGCTCCTCATAAATGCCTTATTTTATCATGACATGTAAGGATTTGTTTATTTACAATCTATATGCTATCTATACATAAACCTGTGTTATACTCACCAACTTTTTAGTTGACTTTATTTTATTCATGTTTCAGGTACTAATGTGTGAGTTTGATCAAGATGTGCTACACATAGGACTTGGACTTAGCTAATTTAAATAAAGAAGTTTATGTATTGCAATTATGTTTCTTTCTTAGATTTGGTTTTGTTTGAATGTTTGCAATGAAATTTGATTATTAATATATTTCGATTTAGCCAACCTTGTGCTCTTAAACAGTCTACATGTCCCGCCCCGATGATTCCGCCATCGGTCGGGGTGTGACATAGGTACTCCATGTTTAGCTATAATTTCACTCACATACAACTTGGCTAGCTTTTCCATTTGGTAGTCTTCTCTAATTGGCAGGAAGTGTGCTGATTTTGTCTAATGATCGACAATGACCCAAATGGAATCATGTCCGCTAGACGTTCTTGGTAACTTGTTTATGAAATCCATAGAGATTTGCTCCCATTTCCATTGTCGGATCTCTGGTTGTTGCAGCAATCCAGACGGTTTCTAGTGTTCTGCCTTAACCTTAGAACAAGTTACACATTTTTCAACATATAATGAAAATTCCTTTTTCATACCTGGCCACAAATAATATTCCTTGAGATGCTTGTACATTTTATCGGCCCAAGGGTGAATTGAATATCGTGACTTATGCGCTTCATTCAAAATCAGTTCCTTCAGACTTCCTGAGTCTGGGATCCATATCTAGTTTTGAAAGTACAACACATCGTCTGATTTGTGTTCTAACTCTTTTTATGCTCCGCATGAGAGTTCACTTTTCTGGTTATCCTTTTGGAGAACTTCTTTTTGTGCATCTAAGATCTTGGTCTTTAGATTAGTTAGGACCGTCATTTCCAATGCACGTACTCGAGTGGGCTTCACTCTCTCTTTTCTACTTAGAGCATCGGCTACCAGATTTGCCTTTCCCGGATGATACCAAATCTCACAATCATAGTCATTAAGTAGTTCTACCCATCTTCTCTAACGCATATTCAACATCTTCTAATCTAGGATATGCTGAAGACTTTCATGGTCGGTATAGACAGTGCATTTTGTACCGTACAGATAATGTCTCTAGATTTTAAGCGCGAAAACGACCGCTCCTAGTTCCAGGTCATGGGTAGTATAGTTCTTCTCGTGAACTTTGAGTTGGCGTGATGCATAGGATATGACTCTATCTCTTTGCATCAATACGCAACCAAGACCTTATCCTAACGCTTCACATTATACGATGAAGTCTTCATCGCCTTCGGGGAAGTGCTAAAATAGGCGAATCACACAGCTTTTGCTTCAATAGTTTAAATGCTTCCTCTTGTTTCCATCCCCATTCAAACTTCTTGTATTTTTGGGTTAACAAGGTTAAGGGTTGAGCGATCTTTGAGAAATTTTCTATGAATAGACGGTAATATCCTGCTAAACCCAAAAATGATTGGATTTCGAAAGGCATTTTTTGCGCTTCCCACTGATTAACCGCTTCGATCTTATTTGGATCCACGTGGATACCCTTCTCGTTCACTACATGACCCATGAAGTGTACTTCACGTAACCAGAATTCACACTTAGATAACTTAGCGTAAAGTTTCTCTTTCATGAGCAGTTCTAGAATTACTTTCAAGTGTTGCTCGTGCTCACTCTTGCTTCGGGAGTAAATCAAAATATCGTCAATGAAAACTATCACGAACTTATCAAGGTAGGGCTTGCAGATTCTATTCATCAAATCCATGAATATGACGGGTGCATTGGTGAGTCCAAACGTCATCACCAAATATTCATAGTGACCGTAACGGGTCCTGAAAGCTGTCTTTGGTTATTCATTCTCATGGATTTTCAATTGATGATAGCCTGGCCTAAGGTCGACTTTAGAAAAGTGAGTCGAACCTTGAAATTGGTCAAACGGGTCATCAATTCTTCGGATTGGGTACCGGTTCTTAATAGTTAGCTTGTTCAGTTCCCGATAGTCAATGCACATTCTGAACGATCTGTCCTTCTTCTTAAAGAATAACACAGGTGCTCCCCAAGGATAGAAACTTGATCGGATAAATCCTTTATTAGACAGTTCCTATAGGACTAGCTAGTTCTTGCATTTATGACGACGCTAGTCGATATGGAGACTTTTCGACTGGTGTAGCTCCTGGTATCAAATCGATATGGAATTCAAGTTGTCGTACAGGCGGCAGTCCTGGTAAATTTTCTGGGAATATTTCCGGATAATCTCGTACGATAGGAATATCTTGAAGTCGCTTTTCCTCGGATTTCTTCTTGACCACACTTGCTAGAAATGCTTGGTACTGCTTCTTCAAATATTTCCAAGCTTTCATACATGATATTATCCTTAATCCTTTCCCGAACTTTTCTCCTTGAATTACTAGGTCTAACTCAAAAGGGTGGTCGTTAAGATTTATGGTGCATCCGTGGACTGCTTTCTTAGCTTTTATCAGTTTACCATTTGCTAACTCGATAGTATACGCGTCATTTAGGTTACTAGACTCTAGTCCAAGTAATGGTTCAAATTTGGGGGAAAACAATACATATCGGCACCAGTATCAAACAATATGGATGTATAATGATTGTTTATGAGAAACGTACCCGTAACAACATTGGGTCCTTACGGGCTTCATTTTCTCCAAGGGAAAACGCTCTTCCAGGGGCTTGATTTACGGTGTTTCCTGTGCCGCGGTTCAGTTTGGGGCAAACATTCCTAAGATGATCGGGGCTCCCTCACTCGAAACAAGCTCTTGGATTTGTAGGGTCATTCCTACAATACTTTTCGGTATGCCCAAATCTCTTGCACTTGTTGCATGAAAAACAGTTCCTAAGGTGATGAAAATTGCACTCGTGAATTTTGGGAGAGTGTCGATATAAGGTTTCTTGTCTCGGAAGATGGCTACGAAATTCTTAGTGGTCGTTGGCTTCTTATCGTTCCCAACGATTGCTTTCTTTCCGCTTCCTTCGCTCCACTTCCTCTTTTCTCTAGATCCTTTCTTCATCAATACACCATCTCTCACTACACCATCAGTTAATGACCCAGCCAACAATATGGTTGCTTTCAGAGTAGTTGGCTCCTTGGCGGTGACCATTATGCGGATGTGAGGTGTCAGTCCGTAGATGTATCTCTCGACTTTCTTGGCTTCGGTGTCAGCCATGTGCGGTATTAGACAAGTTAACTCATGAAATCGATTGGTGTACGCTTGGTGCTCAGCTCCAACCATGGTTAAGTTCCAGAATTCTACTTCTAGGTTCTGAAGCTCATTCCTAGGGAATTCCATTACAAGTGTCTTGAGTTCATCCCAGGTCATTGCGTCAATTGCTTCTTCTCCTCTAGTCTGTTCTTGGGTAACACGCTGCATACTTCAGCTTTTGGTTATCAAGGCATTCATTTACTTTGATCACATTGGTCATCTTTTCGATCCATCTTAGAGCTCCGATAGCTCCTTCAGTGCCATAGAAGTCCTTAGGCTTACAAGTCCTTTGTATGAACAGCCTCTACGGTTTTCATTTCCATCATTCAGTTCCCCGTTAGTTCCACCGTTACGTTCGCCATTTTTGGTGTCGTTTTTCAAGGCTTCCTTGATTTGTGCCACCAGAGCAGGAAATGCATCGGTCAATTGTTGTGAAACAATTTTGGCTAGGCCTGTTGATTCATCGTCGCTGGTGCGTCGCGTATTCCTTTTTGGAGGCATATTCTATACACGCACATGTATATATATATATAGTATCAATTGCTAGTCCATATGAAATGTGTGTACCATGATGTAGAATTTTAAACACAAATGCATTTTTCCCATTAATATGTTGAAAATTTGGGTGCATAGTACAATAACAGAAGAAGTTCTAGTACTACGGTCTACAACTCCTAAATGATACACAATACAATGAAAGATAAATACTTAGCACATAGTCCGATAATAAGATGATAAAATACATATTGCCTAATGGTACAACTGGAGCAGGAGGCTAGCAAGGGACACCCTAGTGCTACTGCAATGGCTACTCGACTCAGGATTCTAGCTGCTCGAGCTTCTTTCAGGGCAGTGGTAGTCTTATCATGGTTTTGCATGATATCTTGTTCCATTTCGTTCATCTGTCCTGACATATCGGTAGCAAGCTAAGTATGGAAATCCATACGCGCTTTCATACATGTGCCACGAGATGTTAACCATCCAAGGTTTTCATCGACTTCCGCCTTCCAATCAAAGTATCCATATAGCTGTATATAATCCTTAGTAGGATCTCGTGGTGAAGATACCGGTGGTGCTCGAGTAGACGATTCACCTTTCTCCATGTTCTTAAATGTGACCTTCTTTGGTAGGTGAGTTTTCTTTCGGGCACTCTCACGAGTCCTTGGCTTAAGTTGTTCTAGTCCTTCTGGAGCTGAAACAATATTCTCACGTCGTTGACTGGTAGCATTAGATTTGAAATCTTTCTTGCTGGCGGATGGGGTGCGAGCGTTGTTGGTCATCGTGCACCGGTTTTAACAGATAAAACAATACTTTTATAAAATCAAATTTACATTGGCGGAAGCGTAAACAATAGTACACGATAATAAAGGTCGGAACTTTATCCTACAGTGATCCGATTACACAACGTTCAGACAATAAGAAATATAAACATAACCATAAGATGTTTAGATTTTATATCTTTGATGGTCAACCTAAACTCACACAATGGAAGCAACGAACGTCACGCTAGATGACATGTTCACGAACCCGCGAAACCCCAATCTCGTCTTACGAGATCTAGCTCCGAAACCGAACTATGTGTGAAACCGGTTCGCGCGCGAGTGCCCGGTCGGAGGGAGTCGGCTAGGACAGAGGAGTGGCTTAACCCAGGAGTGGCTAACGGCGGCTTGAAGATGGCTAGTGGAGCCGGCAGGGGGTGGCCGGTGGTGGTTATCGGTGATGGAAAGGGGGGGTTCTGTAACAACCCCAATTTCAGTGCTATTTTTTTATTTATTCTAGGACATAAGTGACATAGACATAAACGGGTACCGGTATATAAATTTATGATACAATAAGTGGTTATAAACAAGACCCAATGGGCTTGGCCCATCTGTGAATTATTAGGCTTAGTCCATACATGAGTCGTTGGGCTTGGCCCAATCGTCCACAAACCCATTAAATATAAACTTTAAAACCCGAACGGTTATACGTAATAATTATGGTTCTAATCATACCCGACTTGATTCCAGTATGGAACCCGGGGTCATACCATACGCAACATATCACATTAAGAATTACTTAAATAAATACTACCTACATAAATTATGAACTTATAATTAAAATCTTACACATACCTATTACACACACTCACGTATCTATAAACCCCGAACACTGGTATAAGATGATCCGTTTATAAAAATAAGAACAATAATTAATAATGACCAAGTATATACTTATATAAAAGAGAATATTAATGTCTCACATTTATAAGTACTAAAAATAATACCTAGTGTTGCAATTTAAATAAATGTTACATGGTTTATATAAAATCAATATTTTTATAAAATCTACCATCTAATATATATAAAAATCTCTACATATAACTATATGAATTATTTATATAAAAGAATTATTTACCTACTTCTACTTAGTTAGTTAAAACCATTAAAAGAACCAATTCTTGTATAAAAGTCTAGCTTATCTTCATAAAATAGTCACTTTTATTTAAACTCTTAAAGATTTACCATAACCTCTTTTTTTTTACTTGCAATTCTTGTCCCAGGGCCTTCATTCGATTTTTTTTACTTGCAATTCTTGTCCCAGGGCCTTTTATTTAAGCTCTTATACAACCATCTCTTCTATCTTATTCTCTCACAAGCATTTAAGCATACTCCAGCAGCCCTTTAGTTCGTAAAACAGCCCCATACCCTGCAGGAATTCGAATTTTTGGTGAAGAACAAGCAAGGATTCAAGCCAAGTTCATCCCATGTAAGTTACTACGCTATTCGCCATTCAATCTCTTGTATACACACCCTCTTTATACACGATTTATGTCCAAATCACAGCCCTAACATTGTCTTATATTCATCCTCATTTTTGTTCTCATAGCTTGGAAGAACCACCCCAAGAATCGTCCCAAGTATTGATCACGTAAACAAGTAAGTACACTCGTTTGTTCCACCCGAATCATCGAGTTTTCCTTTCCAATTCATTCATATAATCAGCCATGGATAGCCATACTCATGGGTGATGATATAACCACTGATGACATGATCAAGACTTGGCATACACGTAGCTTTTGAAATCTTACAACCGAAAAGTAGAATTGCAAAACCCTAAAATCGGATTTTAAACAATATAATCAAAAGCTAAGTTTTTAAATCTATCATAACCTTACTAAAGACCACTATTTGAATCTGAGATGACCCCATTTAGAACTCCAAACCATGCACAAACCTTCACCCAAAATGGTTTGTGCATGAGAAGCCTTGATCACTCGTATTATCACCTTAAACGGTCAAATTATCGTTCCGTCCATATTTTCACTTAGCCTTTTGAAATCTGATTTATTCCAGAAGTTAAACACTCTTGTTGGAGCCCCAATCTTGTTGAACACCAGCCCTTGTTAAGGTACACAAACTACCCGAAAACCTTATGTTTATAAGCGTTATTTTCATTAATTTACACCGTTGTTGGCACGTATGACCCCCTATATGTCCAAACCTTTAAAGATACTAAAATTACAGATTATTAAGTTCCTAAAACTGACTCATAACTACTTATGGCTCTAAACTTGAAAAGATATCAAAAACCATCGAAAAACCGTTTTGAAACCGTCGAAACTGGATTCCACAATCTTATTTATTCATAAACGACCTTTTCACCAACAAACTTACAAACTCATAATTTTTCCAGAGGACATATGTCCCAAATAAATAGTTTTCCAAAAAGAATCACTCAAAACGTTTATAAAACCACCATACGATTTTGAAACGAGTTTTAGAGCCATAAATTAGGATAATTAGTTAAATATCTCAGAAAATTATAAAACTTTACAAGAAAATTTCTAATACTAATATAAACCTAGGAAAAATGTTGATTTAGGTGCAGATCTCCAATTACTATGAAACATGTTTAACGTACTCAAAATAAACACGAATTTTTAATTAATAGTGCTTCTGATAAAAAAACTGAGTTTTATAATTTCTAGGACTTACACATACTGTATTAAGTCTGTATAAATTATAAAATCAAACTTCTAAGTTTATTTAATAATTATTAGGAATTTAGGTCATTTTTAGACAATTAAGTGCACTAGAAATATAAAAATACAGAAAATAATTATATAAAAATTATTTTTATACCTTATGAGTCATAACTACTGTAAAAAAATATAACTTAGAAATTTTGTTGTAACTTTAATTATTTAAGAATATATATCATTTAAACACGTTAAAACACTAGTTAATTAAGTAAAAGTAACAAAAATAATAGAATAGTTATAAACCTTATTTTTCCGGAAATATTTGTCTTGTATAACTTAAGTATGACCTCCACTTGAATATTATAGATAATCTTAAATTATATATTATTTAATCACTTCAAAAACGTGAGTTTTGACAAAACCGACATGTTAGAATATTGCAATATTACAATCTTATTCGTTTACCTTATTTTGTAGATATAGATGATTTATATAATAACTAAGAACTATCATAACTTAAGTATTAATAAGTATACTTAACCTAAACTTATTCGATGATAAATAATATATTAACTAAACTAATAACAACGGGTTCCTTTGGACATAGTGTACAACATCACCTTAGGACACCGACATGTATGGACTCGTCTATGATATTTGAATTGTTAGTAACACATTGTTCTAACCATAAGGGCCCTAGTTTGTACCAACCGACGACTTATCTTTCAAGCTACCACAATCTGAGTTCATGTGATCCTCGTTTTGCAAATTATTTCTATACACATTTTGGGGACATGAGATACATACTCCTAAACTATTTTATACATGGTGCGATAATTAAATAAGGCCATTTTAGCTGCCATAACGAATCCCCGAACTTTTGTACACAATCGCTAACTCCTTTGGAGCCAGCGAATATATGGGTAGTACTATCTGTTGAAACCCCCGCACACCATGGGTCCGACGTAACCGGGACAACCTCCCATGGAATGATAATCATATAATGATGATAAATATCTTGTGACATATATTCGTTTAACAGTTTTATGCTTATGTTGGCAGACATGAGTGATTAAACCCATAACAATAAGGGGTATGGGTTAGGGGAATATTATTTCTAGATGTCCACGGGTTGTGGGCACACGGTTGATTGTGAACTTATTTATTATGCACCAAACTTATTTATTTGTGTATGTTGTCCAGTGTAGTAAAAATCGCGCTGAGGCGCCGATTAATCGCTAGGAAGTCGGTTAAGGAGGAAATTTGACCTGGTCGGTCCAAAAATCGCTAGGTGGTCCAAATCGGGTCTAGGCGGGCCTAGGCGGCCAGATTCCGGAAAAAACCTGAAATTTTCGGCCAAATTCCGGCGAAAACCTTGGATTTTCCAACAAAATCTTGGATTTTCCAGCCAAACCTTTCAAATTTCAGCCAAATATGTGTATAAATGTTTAAAAATAAACATTTTTATAAAAATTACATATAAAAATGTGTGTATATATAAAAAAAAAACTGAAAATTACATATAAAAATTTCAATCCGATTAATGCCGCCTAGGCCCTGATTAATCCCGCCTGGGCCTAGGCCCCACCCCACCGCCCGCTTAGCGATTTTTACAACCAGGTTGTTGTCTTAAACGCATGAATTCACCAACATTTTTGTTGACGTATTTTGAGTATGTATTTCAGGTACTAACCAAGTGAGGGAGGCTTAGGCACAACACTTAAAAGTACAACCATGATGAAGCTAGGAGAATAAATTTGTTTAGACATTAGTTCTTTGTTGGTTGTAACTTTGTTTTAATTTAGCTTTCAAGACATATAATTTGAGATTGGACGTTTAGTCCAACTATATAATGTATTTTTATTTCCGTTGCGTTTGGTTGATATCAGTCCTCGCGCCTAGCACCCTGGTCGGGTTGTGACAGTTTCGGGTTGGGGTCTTTCACAAAAACAAGAGGTGGCCAAGAACTAGGATTAGGGTTTGTTATAAGTTTATATTTATAACATTTATATTTACAAACCAAACCCTAAGGAAACAACTGTTAATTACCTTGTAATTAACTACTAATTACATTTGATCATAGTGTTTACTAATTATAAATAACTAGTAAACTTTAATCCTTTAACGTTTAACTCTTAAATGTTTAAACCATTTCGTTTAATTATTTCCTTCAATAATTAATCCCCGAAACAATGTTTAATTATTTCTCTAAATAATTAACATCCGAATTCACCATTTAAATATTTCTCTAAATATTTATTCACCGAATAATAAGTCCGCGTTCCGTGAACTATAATGCTTACAACTAAACATTATGTAACATCCTAAAAGTTAGCATCATTTAAATAGGTGTAAGTTTAGGGGTTAAAAACGTAAATATTGCATAGAGTAGGGGGCCAAAGGGGAAAATTTTTAAAACCTAAAATTACAAATCTCATTGTTGCAGCCGCCACTTGTTCTTCCCGATTTCCTTTCCTCGCAGGCTCCAAACTCACGCAACTCCTTCACGAAAACCCTAATCCCGGCAAGTTAGAATTACCCATTGCTCGGACTGAATGGGATGGACTTGGGTCCGTTTCAGAGCACAAAGGATGAAGACGTACAGCAGCTCTCCACACCAGGTCGTGCACCCCGGTGGTGGTTCACGATGGTTTAATCTACAGCGGGGTTGAAGGTAACAATGGATACGAGGGTTCTGATTACCCAGCAACGGCAACAACCGGCGCGCGAGCTGCTGCCATGGCTTCGGCAACAGCAGAGGGTTCATGGCGACGTGGTTTCGGTGGTGACAACATGTTTTGACTCGATTGGAAGCCAGTAAAATAGGAGAAGATGAAGAAATAGTGGTGGTTAGCGATTGTGGAGCTGTTAGCGAGTCATGGCGGGGCGATGGTGATAGTGATATGAGTCTCACGGTGGTTGAACGAAAGGATGGTGATGGTGACAGCGGTGGTTATGGTAGTGGTGAGCTTCACGGCGGTGAAAGGTGGTGTTTGTTAAACTAGTTATGATGGCGGTGACCTCACGGTGGCTGTTAACAGGTGGTTATTGCGTGGTAGAGCCCGATGGTGATTAGCGGTGGCTCACGGTGGTTAAATGTGGTGGTACAAATGGTGGTGGCTGATAGTGACCTCCCGGTAGTCGACGGCGGTGGTTAGAGGTGGTTGATGGTAGATGATGGTGGTTAATGATAGTCGTGGTGGTTCCAAGACGGTCCACGGCGGTTCACGATGATTCTATAGCAACGAGGTTGATGATATGGCATGAGGATGGTGAGGGTACGAGAAGGATTGATAGCAATGGGTCACATCTCGTGGTAACCAGCGCATCTAGACGAGTTCGGGGGCTTTCGAATCGCCCGATTCGGAGTCCGTATGGTCGAATTACGGGTACGGTACGGGTTCGTATTTTATTCGCCGCGTCGTGGACGTACATTCCTTATAACCCGTAGAATATTAATTAGTATTATTATTGTTGACTCGAGTTAAGAATACCATGTTCGAGGGGACGTGTAGGGTTATATATAAATAACAAATAATAACCGACAAGATTTATTATTTTTATATAAATGATAAATGATAAATGTTAGTAGTTAATACACGATTATTGTGGATAATTGTTGGTGGATTTGTGATGGAAATAGACAATTGGAATTTTCGGGTTTAGACCAGAAACAAACGGGACTCTGTTCGATTTTTGTTAAGAATCAAAGAAGTGTATAGTTACCGGATAGGGTTCACGGCTGGGGGTTCACGGGTAAGGTTCACGGTTGGGAATTCTCGGGTAGGGTTCACGGCTGGGATTCCCCGGAACGGTTCACGGTGGGAGTTACGTGTATAGCTCACGGGTGAGGTTCTCGGGCCTAGTTCACGGGTAAACTCCCGAGCACTTCCCTTGAGCCATGAACTCCTAAGTTCACGGGAAGAAAACTGTGTACCCCTAGGTTCATGGTATGAAGGGATAAAATGTAATGAGTTGTATGTGAAACTAAGAGTAGGATGTGTACGTACAGGTTAGAAGATCCTTTAGAAACCTTTGACCCTGTTCATCTTAGGTGAGTTCTAGAAGCCATTCTTTAAATGCTTTAATTAATGTTTTTGGGCTGGTTTGCATACATACGAAATGATGTTTATGAAACGATGTTTTACGAAACAATGTTTATAAAATGATGTTTGCGAAATGATATTTACGAAACGATGTTAAAGAAATGATGTTTACGAAATGATGTTTACGAGATGATGTTTATGAAATGTTTTGCCAAATGAAGTTTACGAACGGTTTACGAAAGAGATGATGTTTTGTTTAATAAAACATACGAATTCTTTAACTGAGATGAGGTAAAGGTTTTATGAAAGTCACGAGTGAACGAATCTGCCACGAGTTCCTACGGGAGCTAGGGTATGTATGTATGTATTTGCCTCACCCTTATGGGGGGCCTTTGTGGCTGGCTAACGGTTATACAACTAGTTGATGATGGGATGACGACGGTCACCCATGGGATTTCCGGGATCCCCGATGGAAGGCACTATTCCTTGCGGGGAAATAGTGTCTAAGGTACAGGTTGGTGTTGAATGGCTTTGAGGTATCGGCCCTAGGATTTCTTCACACGAAGGACAGTACGGTGTTGATGGGCCTAGTGGTGATGTGCCTCAGGGTTTCTCAGCCAACCGATGTTGTGGAATTGACGGT
The DNA here is from genome assembly GCA_023525975.1 of Smallanthus sonchifolius. Classification (NCBI taxonomy): domain Eukaryota; kingdom Viridiplantae; phylum Streptophyta; class Magnoliopsida; order Asterales; family Asteraceae; genus Smallanthus; species Smallanthus sonchifolius. The sequence continues at coordinate 50,686,846 of CM042033.1, read as the reverse complement.
TACGAGAAGGCACAGATTCGGTTCATGTTGACTTATGTTATGATGTTATGTTACGATGTTTTAATGATGTTAAGTTATTGCATGTTACGTACGCTTTTGTTAAATAAATGTAAGTTATGTTTTTGGCAAACTGATTATGCTAAGGTTTTATGTAAAGCTAGAACTCACCAGCGTAGCTGAATTTTGGTATGCACATTTAGGTTAAGGACAGGTACAGAGGGACGGTGATGCTTGGCAAGCGATGAAGAGTTACCCGGCTGATATGATGAATGGCATCCCGTTACGTTTTGTTAATGTTATGTAATGAATGTTTTAGACAATGTTTACGCTTTCGCATGTCTGACAAGGTTACGGTTATGTTTAAATGAAAGTTTTCCGCTGCGTTATTTGATATTCAAGTTTAAGAACTGTTTGTGAATGAGTAAATCCAACAAGTGAGGCTTCTCGGGTTTGGGGCCTTACAAGTTAGTATCAGAGCAATAGTTTGAGAGATTTGGACACTTCCGGTGTCCGAACTTAAACTATGAATGGGACCGAGAGCGAATGCCAGTATCGGTAACTCGAGCCACAACATCAGGTATGAAAAGTAGAGTATGTGTTTGTAGTATGCCTTAGAAAGTAATAGATTATGACATGTGTTCTGATGGAATCACAAAGGTGGTCAAAAAGAAGTCAAAAGGTAGTGTAATGGTTAATTGCAGATGGCCAGTGTATATTAACATCTTACAATACTTGTCAAATTCTATTTGTTAACTAGCGTGATTACGTTTGATCCTCTCTCTTTTAGAACGAAATGGAGGGTATAATAGGCTAAAGGCGTGGTGGGGGTCGTACCGGACGACACGGTAGGATGCCCGCCCACCAAGTTTACAGTAAAGAGGCAGGTGTTCATGTGGAATCGGAAGGTAGTGTGCATGAGACGGTACGAATGTATTCCGAGTTATCATCTGTTATGTGGAATTAGCACGGGAATGGTAAGACGTGTCGAGAGGAATACCAGGACAAAATCTCAACTTTGAAGAGACGCAAGTATTATGAAATATTATAAGAGGAACTAGAATGCTCGAGTAAGGTAAATTGGCAATTTCGTTTGGATCTGCGAAATTGTGAATTTACAGGTGCACGTGCATGATAGCGAATCTTATGGTGTTGACTAATGCTTAGGTATAAGAGTTGACCCAATTACTCAACTATGACTACGAGATGTTAGTCACCCGAGTAATGATTTAAAAAGATTGATCAACATCATTAGTAATAGTAACGATGTCAAAGATGGTGAACCTTACAAAGGTGAATGAAGTCAGCAAGTACGAGCCACAGGTACGATGAGGAGGAATGAAACTTCGGTTTTACCTAAGTCAGACGAGCATACGTATGAAGAATGCCAAGGAGATAGTGTGGACTACGCTTAGCACAAACACGTTATGATGAATAAAAATCAGTCTATTGTCGAAGTATGCATGGGTATGATGGAAATAACCACACAAGTGTATGTCCAAAGAATATATGCGTTCACGAATGCACAAATGGCATCTCTCCATGTAGAAAACGATTCCAGACAACTAATAGGAGTATCTCCTGAAGCGAGAAGGTAGATATACCAACAACAACAACAAGCAACGGGAACCGCGATGTTAATTAGGGCGTGTAGGCTAAAACAAATGAAACCAGATCCGACCCAAGGATTGTTTGTTCAGAATGAATGTAAAGGATAAACTTTGACCAACAATGTGAAGTAAGGCAGGAGCACTAGGAAGAAATTCAAGACGACTCAGATAATGCTTTACTATGTCAAATTCTAATCAATAACCGCGAGAGTTGTTAGAATTGGAAAGCCGTTAAAGGACTGATGTCGCCCAGACGGTCTATTAAAATAAAAGCAAAACCTAATCTAGACTCCTAAGTAATAAAAGGAGTACCTTCAACTAAACCGCACTGACTTGCAAGTGTACCTATCGAGTGTAGCACAGCTTAACGGTAAACCGGAATATCGAACCCTAGAGACACTGTATAACTATACTAGACTCTGACTCGGACCAAGGATTGAATTGGTTTAGGGGGTTTACTACACTAAAGATTAAACTAAGGAATACAGCAAACTAAGGTCGACTCAACTATCAAGAATAAGACTAAGGATGAAGTCAGAAGATGGGAAGAATACTACCTAGGTCGGAATCCTACTTGCAAAACACAACTTCTACCGGTTCTGGAAACTATTATGGATCTGGGTTTCTAAAGATGACAACTAAAGACTACCTAGTGGATCCCTAATCACTCTCAGGGTGTCACCAACTAAGGAACCTAAAGCGTACTAACTCACCAGATGGTTGGATCACCTCTCAGGTATTTCCAACAATGCTAAAGTACCCACAGGACAGATTACCTCTCAGTCTCACTGCCCACAATACATTCGAAGAATGCACAGGGTAATCTCAAGATAACAACTATGACACGAATAGAAACAATCACTAGACACCTAATATCGACTTCCTATCAGACAGCTGACACTCGGATTCCTAATGAAGAAGACTAAACGACTATTCTCACCTCTCGGGTATTGAACTATGATACACATTCAACTCTAATCAGCAATCAATCACAACTAATATGGCTACTACATCTAGCAAACCACCCTAATCACAAACCCTAAGATCTATGACCAGGATACGTAGATCAAACTGGCAGACAACCACAATCAACGCAAGGAATTGAACTCAAACACAAGATCAGATCTAAACATGCAATAACATCACAATAATCAACTCAAGATCCTTTACAAAATCATTAATCCATTAATTAAAATCCAAAAACCGATAAAAATTGAAACTTTAACAAGTATTCATCATATGACCTAGGCAATATCAAAGTTTTAGCCTAGGATCATGTTCAAACAACCAAAACAGAAGTAGAAAACAAGATTCATGGTTTCAAACAAAGCAAACAAAGATAAAAATCGAATCTATAACACCTAGAACGCTTAAACAACGAACCCGGATTTAAAAGCTTCAAACTTTAACTCCACTTGACCTCCAATCACCCAAAATCGCCCAAATGCTCTCTCTGGACGTCTCAAAATCCGAACTCCTCTCCTAATGGGAACCAAAATCTATTTAAGTTCGATTTTTAGGGTTTTGCGTAAATTAAGTCCCTCGCGTACCGCGAGACATTTGGGTTCCTCGCGTACCGCGACGAACAAAATAGTCACGGCCGATTTTCCTTTCCCTCGCGTACCGCGAGAACTTTCCTTCTCCTCTCTCGCTTACCGCGAGAGGCATGAATTTCCCATTTTCTTCTTTTGAATTCCCGGCTTCATTCTCGTGCTCGATTTCTTCACGTATTCACTTGTAATCTTCACGAGCACCTGCAAATATACAATAGACTCCAATACAAACTTAAACGAATAAAAACAAACACAAAACTAATCAAAAAACGCCTAAAACACTAGGAATAAAGATGTGTGCTTGGCACTACATCAAACATCCCCAAACTTAACGTTTTTTCGTCCTCGAAAAAGCTGCAAATGGAATCATAACTCAAATCTACTTAATAAACATCAATTACCAATCAGCAAAATATACTCACGCGTTAAAAAGCAATAATTAGTATTTCTGTCCGATTAAACCCAAGCACTAACTTTCAAGCCCCCATTACGTGTTCTAATTCCAATTTATACAGCTATCAATCTATGTGACCCACACTCAGAAGTTACAGCTCTACCTAATCCCGTCTCATGATCATGTCTAGGCACGGATCAAACCATATAGATTTACCCTACCACGTTAAACTAAAATTTACAGGTTTTTAGAAATCCGATGAAATATGAATGAATGGATGAAATATGAGCATTATTAAGCAGCGTAACTTTCATCTAGAGGCGTTTCAACCAAGTCACTATCCCTGAATGTAACACATAGACTAAGTCATATCAATGAAGCACATAAGAATCAACCCAGTGGTGTTTCAATCAGGCTGGAACCCGACGTGTGACACATAGACGAAACTTATATTTCAATTAAATAAGCTCAAGAATTGTGGAATTATGGATGTGGGCGCCACCGAAACTCGGATTTATTCTCATAAAAAGAGAGTGGTGTGCCATGAAATTTCAAAAAACCTCTAAATTTTAACTTAACGTGGTACCTATCACCTATGTTGACAGTTTCAGTATTACCGTTACTCTAAAATGAATACCCACAAGATATCATGATTTAATTCAGTGATTAATCCTAAGTAACACTCACAGGCTATTTAAGCTTTACCAGCTGGCTGGGTCTACCAAAACATTACTAATTAGACACGTTTTCTATTATTTAAACATTTATACCCACAAGTAGATCCAGTTGTACTATCATTTTCCAAGTATATGCAAATATTTCCAAGGACATTTTTCAAAGTTTTATTAATTTTTTTTTGTATTTTTGAATTTTTTTTTATAAACAAAACAAACTAACTAAACTAGACACTCACATCCCCACACTTGAAAGACACATTGTCCTTAATATGAAGCAAACCACAACTAAAAAAACTAAAAATGCAAAAATAAACAGGAAGCGACTTAGCTGGTAATGAGAATGCAAACAAATTAAACCAGCTTCGTTCTTCCTCTTGCGCACCGTATAGCATTTCAGTCGCGGTTGCACATCTCTGCTGGGTTGCTCTTAAAGATATCAGCATCACTCCGTCCGAATGGAGATTGAGTACGGACAGAATGATGTACACCTGCAAAATAAAACCTCAATACCCGCAGCATCAAACTGACCCAATTAAAACAAAAGACTCAAACTTAAACTTAAACTTAACGACTCACTAAGACTCTGGATAGAAGCGGGTAAACGTACCTTATGCGTGGCTAACACATAGACATGAATGCCACGGCAAGATGAAAACATCGGATCAAAACGGTTTCAAGTTTCCTATGGTTGTGGTGGATAGTGGATGAATGGTGGCTGAATGGTGGCGAGTGCTGATCGGGGAAACCCTGGGAAAACAAGGCAAAAGGGCAACTCCTGGGTTGCCCCGCGTACCGCGAAGAAGCAAGTCCCGTCCCTCGCGTACCGCGAGAGACTTGGGTCCTTCCTTCGCGTACCGCGAGGAGAGCTTGTTCACAGAAAGTTAAGAAAAAAATTAAATTTTATACTTAGAATATTTTAGACCCCTCAAAATCTTTCTTCACCAAAATTCCTCAAAAACCTATTCCAAGCATAAAAACATATGTAAACATACCTGGAACTTCGTTCCTGATGATTTCCTTTACCGAATCACGCGCGAATTCTTGCAAAAACTGACACGAACAAACACACAATACCGAAAAACACAAAAATGACACGGACTCAAACCAAGTAACGCACACAAACTCTACATCCCGGGCACTTGCCCAAGACTCAAACAAACCTATCAGGAGGCTTCTCCTTGATCCTAATCGGTACCGCCTTCATCCTTCGTGGTCTACCGATCCTCCACAACCTCATCAAGCTCCTACTTCTATCAAAATCTAAATGTATATCATATGCACCAATCCAGTCTTTCCACCACAACTTAAGTCTACCAGGTCCAAAGATCACATGGTTCAAGTACTTCAGCAAACTGTCACCTCTAAACATCCCCACACTTGGGGTTTTCACTCTCTCTAGATTAACAAACTCACTAAACTCTCGGAGTTTCTTACGGGGCAGCCTAGATTTAGGGGATGACTCAGCTTCTATCCCCTCATCATGGACACAAGTATAGGTTAAAGGCTCAGTATGTGATTTCACTAAATGCGTGGCCTCTAACCTCGCCCAGATCCTCATGATCCTCAACTCTCTCCACTACGGGTGGCTCACAAACTATCTTCCCCACTTGTGCTAATATCTCGCTTAAGCTGAAATTATCATCACTAGCATCTAAGAATGAGGACCCTACTAATTTCTTTTCAAACTCCTCCAACCAATCTGGTGGCTCCTCAATCTTTCCTTCTTCTTCCCTTTCAACACCATCCTCTCCTGGATTAGAGTCCCAATGTGCATCCACGAAGGCATCAAGCATGCACACGGAGTGGCTATGCTCACCAACATCCTTCACGGACTGCGTAGCATCGAATGTAATAGACTCATCCCCCACACGAAGTGTGAGTTTCCCGTTGAAGACATCAATCATTGCCTGCGGTACGTAGGAACGGGCGTCCTAGGATGAGTGGGACTCTATCATCCACTTCCATATCCAGAATCACAAAATCCACGGGGAATACAAACTTGCCTACTTTAACCAGAAGATTCTCCATAATTCCCCGTGGATACTTAACTGTACGGTCAGCCAAGGCTATGCTCATGCGCGTAGGCTGCGGTTCACCCAGGTCTAACTGCTTATAGACAGAATATGGCATCAGGTTGATGCTAGCACCTAGGTCAGCTAACGTGTGGTGCTCAAGTAACTTGATGTCGTCCGGACGGTCTATTAAAATAATAACAAAACCCAACCTAGACTCCTAAGTAATAAAATGAGTACCTTCAACTAAACCGCACTGACAGACAAGTGTACCTATCGAGTGTAGCACAGCTTAATGGTAAACCGGAATATCGAACCCTATAGACACTGTATAACTATACTAGACTCTGACTCGGACTAAGGATTGAATTGGTTTGGGGAGCTTACTACACTAAAGATTAAACTAAGGAATGCAGCAAACTAAGGTCGACTCAACTATCAAGAATAAGACTAAGGATGAAATCAGAAGATGGGAAGAATACTACCTAGGTCGGAATCCTACTTGCAAAGCACAACTTCTACCGGTTTTGGAAACTATGATGGGTCTGGGTTTCTAAAGATGACAACTAAAGACTACCTAGTGGATCCCTAATCACTCTCAGGATGTTACCAACTAAGGAACCTAAAGCGTACTAACTCACCAGATGGTTGGATCACCTCTCAGGTATTTCCAACAATGATAAAGTACCCACAGGACAGATTACCTCTCAGTCTCACTGCCCATAATACATTCGAAGAATGCACGGGGTAATCTCAAGGTAACAACTATGACACGATTAGCAACAATTACTATACACCTAATACCGGCTTCCTCTCAGACAGCTGACACTCGGATTCCTAATGACGAAGACTAAACGACTAATTCTCACCCCTCGGGTATTGAACTAGGATACATATTCAACTCTATTCAGCAATCAATCACAACTCCTATGGCTACTATGTCTAGCAAAAAACCCTAATCACAAACCCTAAGATCTATGACCATGATACGCAGATCAAACTGGCAGACAATCACAATCAACGCAAGGAATTGAACTCAAACACAAGATCAAATCTAAACATGCAATAACATCACAATAATCAACTCAAGATCTTTTACAAAATCATTAATCCATTAATTAAAATCTAAAAAATGATAAAAATCAAAACTTTAACAAGTATTCATCATATGACCTAGGCAATATCAAAGTTTTAGCCTAGGATCATGTTCAAACAACCGAAACAGAAGTAGAAAACAAGAATCATGGTTTCAAACAAAGCAAACAAAGATAAAAATCGAATCTTTAACACCTAGAACGCTTAAACAACGAACCCGGATTCAAAAGCTTCAAACTTTAACTCCACATGACCTCCAATCACCCAAAATCGCCCAAATGCTCTCTCTGGACGGCTCAAAATCTGAACTCCTCTCATAATGGGAACCAAAATCTATTTAAATTCGATTTTTAGGATTTTACGGAAATTAGGTCCCTCGCGTACCGCGAGAAATTTGGGTTGGGTTACTCGCGTACCGCGAGGAACAAAATAGTCATGGCCGGTTTTCCTTTCCCTCGCGTACCACGAGAACTTTCCTTCTCCTCACTCGCGTACCGCGAGAGGCATAAATTTCCCATTTTCTTCTTTTGAATTCCCGACTTCATTCTCGTGCTCGGTTTCTTCACGTATTCACTTGTAATCTTCACGAGCACCTGCAAATATACAATAGACTCCAATACAGACTTAAACGAATAAAAACAAACACAAAACTAATCAAAAACGCACAAAACACTAGGAATAAAGATGTGTGCTTGGCACTACATCAAGGACCCACTGAAACTAGAAAGGAAATGAATGTACAAGTGTCACCGCACGTGTCAATTATCCGTAATGAAATCAACATAGGTGACTTTAGAAGAATTGCATACAGAAAAGGCTAACGGAAACGAGAGGCTAGAGAATATATATTGTCAGTCAGATGGGATGCCAATCCCTAAGACCATTCAGTGATATAAAGGAAGGATGGTATTTAATGAACCAATGATATGAGATGTAAAACCCTGACAAGTATACTTGAAAGAGAGACTAGAAGGATATTGTGTATAAAAATATGAATGTAAAGGTCGTGTACCTAGTGTTCCGTCTGAATGAATACTTTCCCTGACAAGTTGAGTGTGATGGGTAATACTTCATATGGTTCCTTCGGGAACAACGTGATACGGTTCCTTCAGGAATAAAACGATATGGTTCCCTCGGGAACGAAGCGATACGGTTCCTTCATGAACGAAGCGATATGGTTCCTTCGGGAACGAAGCGATATGGTTCCTTCAGGAACGAAGCGATATGGTTTCCTCCGGGAACGAAGTGATATGGTTCCTTCGGGAATGAAGCGATACGGTTCTTTCGGGAACGAGACGGTACGGTACCATCAAAAACTTGATAGTAGGATTCATTTGAGAACGGGATGGTATGATTCATTCGGGAACGACAGGTTATGGTCCTTCGAGGAAGAATGCACCATGGATAGTTTATGAGGTACATACAATGATCCAAACAGTCGAGAGATGATTGATGGTGACCGTCTAGATGACAGAGTAGACAAACTTAATGAGGAAATGAATTATGGCAACGGAGTACTTTGTGGACGATTCTGAGCTTGATGAGACAGTTCATGCAGAATGACGAGACGAGAACCCTAATGGTTAGATGCAAGAGGCCGACTCGGAATGTGTATTTCCGGAAGGCATAACGTTCATCAGGGATTAGAAAGGTGAAGTCAAGGCTACACAAAAGTCTAGCAATGGAAAGACAAAGTCTGATCAATGACTGAAGTCTAGGATTGGTTCGGTTGAAGGGCGCTAATTTCAACGAGATACTAAAACTCCTTAAAGGCACCCTAAGTGTTGAAAGGAATGTGTGGCATGCTCTGCATGTCTTAGTGGATTCGAGTTAAGTCACACCCGTGAAACATGCATGAGAGCCAAATAGTTAAATCCATTCGAGACAACATCACGAGATGCTTGATGTAGAGATAGAAGGGATAGTAGTGGCATGTATTCATTCCAAGCATTGGTATATACCCTAACTATGTGTGACTCACATATGGCATCGAATGTTCACCAGTCTGATGAACGACCTCCAGATTCGGAAGAGGCCGAGATACTACCTAGTCGCGAGGTACTAGGTTTAGTTATGTTATAAGAAACATTTCGAGGATGAAATTCTTATAAGGACGGTAGACTTGTAACATCCCAAAAGTTAGCAACATTTAAATAGAAGGTGTAAGTTTAGGGGTTAAAAACGTAAATATTGCATAGAGTAGGGGGCCAAAGGGGAAATTTTTTAAAACCTAAAACTACAAATCTTATTGTTGCAGCCGCCACTTGTTCTTCCCGATTTCCTTTCCACGCCGGCTCCAAACTCACGCAACTCCTTCACGAAAACCCTAATCCAGGCAAGTTAGAATCACCCATTGCTCGGACTGAATGGGATGGACTTGGCTCCGTTTCGGAGCACAAAGGATGAAGACGTACAGCAGCACTCCACACCAGGTCGTGCACCCCGATGGCGGTTCACGATGCTTTGAGCTACAGCGGGGTTGAAGGCAACAATGGATACGAGGGTTCTGATTACCCAGCAACGACGACAACCGGTGCACGAGCTGCTGCCATGGCTCCGGCAGCAGCAGATTGTTCATGGCGACGTGGTTTCGGTGGTGACAACATGTGTTGACTCAATTAGAAGCCAGTAAAGTAGGAGAAGAAGAAGCAATAGTGGTGGTTAGCGATGGTGGAGCTGTTAGCGAGTCATGGTGGGCGATGGTGATGGTGATAGTGATATGAGTCTCACGGTGGTTTAACGAAAGGATGGTGTTGGAACCTAATAGTCCATAGAAATCAATTAGGTTTTAGAAGTATTAACTTCAGAGTTTTCGGTCGAAAACTTTATGTTTTCGGTTAGAAAATGTTTTCGGTTGGAAAATGTTTTCGGTCGAAAACATTTTTCGATCAAGAAGATTTCAATCGAAAACTCTCTTGTATAAATAGTTGTGTCTTTTGTATTTCAAGTAACTTTCTCATTTTGTACTGTGATTTTACAAGTTAATCAAGAGAATTTCTATGTGTTTCTGTTGTTAATACTTGATTATATTACTTTATTAACGAAGCTAATCATCATGAAGTATGCATTTGGGGTGATTGATAGTATTGAGATTGTTCATCTTTGATTTGTTCATTTTGGTGTGGATTTGATCTCTGAATTGATTCCGCCAATTCAGAGAGTGATTGAAGACTTTATCCTTGAATATCAACAGATCTGAGGGAATCACAAGTGGTATTAGAGCTGATGGTTAATAGCTTATGGTATTCAAGAAGATTTTAAGTCAAATCTGATCAAATTGAAGTAATTTAGGTGCCATTGTTGCTGATTTAAAGCTAGTTTTGATGGAGATGAAGTTTGCATCAAGTTTGAAGACTTGATTTTTTACTCGGATCATCACAGAAAGTTTTTGGTCAATTCAAGTGATCTTCTGTTGAATTGTCCGATAAGTTTGTTTGAAGTAGCCGAAAACTCTGTTTGAAGAAATCGAAAAGTATTGTCCGAAATTTCATCTGTCCGAAATATTCTGACTTTTCGATCGAAAAGTATTGTACTAAGTGTTTGACCGAAAAGTTATAAGTTGGAAATTTTTCTGATTTCGACCAAGTTTCAAATTATAAGTAAAGAATTGCTAGAAAGGTATACGATACAGAGAGGGTTATTGGGAAATCACCACCGATGTTGAAATCAATATCAGAATTTTCAAATTGGAAGATAATGATGAAGGTTTATTTCAAGTTTACTGAACACATACTTTGAGAATCAATTGTAAAAGGTCCTCACATTCCTAAGACTGCAAATGCTGATGGGTTAGTCCCGATTGCTGATCCTGATCTTTATTCAGAAGAAGATAAGAAAATAATCGAAAGGGATAATAGAGCATTGGGTTCTATTATTCTAGCACTTCCGAATGAGTTGTATTTGAATTTTGAGCAACATGAAACTGCTCAGGGTCTGTGGAACGCTTTGTGCTTAATATTTGAAGGTAATGCAACTCTTCAGGAAAGCAGAACCAATCTTCTACTGAAGCAATATAACATGTTTTGTTATAAAAAGAATGAGACTCTCAGTGAGCAGGTGACTAGCTTTACAACTATGATCAACAGGTTGAGAAAAATGGGAGTAAAATTTGAGGAGTATGAGCTAGGAAAGAAGCTGTTAGACTCACTGCCAGATTGCTGGAGCATACCTTGTATGCAAATCAAGAACACAACTCCAGATCTGAAGAGTAAAACACTTGATGATATTATCTGTTTACTCGAGTCTTATGAATTGAATGCAAAGAAGAGAGAACTGAACAACAAAGATAAACAAAATAACTCAAGTTCAACAAATGCAACATTATTTTCTAGAAGTAGTGAAGGAAATAGTGGAACAAAACCTGAGGAAAACCAAAGGTTGTTGTGAACACTCCTCTTGTGAGAAAGTCAAGTCATCTAGACAAATCCCTGAAGATCAGATTGCTCTGTTCGGAGCTTTCATGAGCAGCTACGATGCACTTGTGATAGGAAAGTTACAACCTACCATGCATGATGTAGAAGATCTTGTTCATATCAATCCTGATGATTTAGAATATATGGACTTGCAATGGCAGATAGCCATGATAGCTGTAAGGGCTAAAAAGTATTTGCAGAAGGTTGGGAAGGATAAGTTGCAGTTTGGTAAAAAGGTTGGTTTTGAAAAAGCTAAACTCAGGTGCTACAACTGTCAACATCTTGATCACTTCGTTCGTGAGTGTATCAAGGACAAGAAAAAGAATGTTGAGGGAAGCGGGGTTAAGCTGGTGGAAATGATTGATGAATCTGATAAGTCAAAGTAGGCTCCAACTGCACTCATGTCCAAACAGCTGAATAATTGTGAATGGGAGGATGAGATCGAGGATGCTGAGGATGAAATGGATGAAGCCTTGATGGCTGAAATTGAAGATTCAATGAAACCAGCTGATATTACCAGTGACTGTGCGCTCAAAACCGATTCTAAAGGAAAGGGCAAAGCCGATGTTTCTGATGAAACTTCATCTGAGAATGAGGTAAATTCTGAAAATAAATTTGATATATGTTCCTCATTGATTGTAGATCGAATGCAAAATTATCATGCAGCAAACACGTTTCTGATTGCTGAAAACGATAAACTAAAAAGATTAAACAAAGAATTGAAACAAAATGAAGTAAATTTTACAAGAAAAATTAAAGCATTATTGAAAGATAATGTAACATTTAAATAATATTTGGATAAAAGGACGTTTTAATCAAAGATCTTTCAGAAAAACTAATCAAATCTGAAACTGATTTAATAAAAGAAAGGGTAATTGTTTCAAAGTGGAAGATGCAACAAAATGTCTTTGATGAATGTGTGAGCAAACAGAGAACTTTTTACATCAAACACGGGTTGGGTTACAACAAGGTTCCACATCCTGAAAATTTTGTACCATTTCCTAAACCGCATGAATCGAATGAGTTGATGAATGTCGAAAATTCTAACTTTCATGATATGTATATTAGTGCAGATATAAACTCAGGGTGTGTGGATGATGAAAATGAACTTGATGGATTGAAAAAATTTCCAGCTTTCAATAAACAGTGCACTAGGGAGTTTATTAGGGACTGTAAACAGTACCTAGATGTTGGCTGTAATCTAGATAAATTTCTTTCAATTTCTAGTTTAAATGCTGATGCAAAAAATATTAATGCTTCTGATTCTGATTTTGATATTTCTTATGTTTCAGCATGTTCTACTAACGGTTGTGTTGAGTTTGATCGTGTGTCTGAAGTGTCATCAACATCTACTTTCTTTGATAAAGTGGTGCATACAGCTAGAGATTATGTCCCAATTAATAAACTCTCTTGTCTAGTTGGTGATGTGGTCTTAGATGAGTTTGGAAATCCTCTGATTCAAGAGTATGATTTGTCAAGTGAGAGACCAAAGAAAAATAATGTCATAGCACCAGAGAATCATATTCTTACAAGTGAGACAGAGAACAATAAAGTTGTCAAAGTTAAAGTGAGTGTATCAACAAATGTCCAAGGAAAGTCTTGGTGTGTCAAAGGCAAATCCATTGATGTAAAAGACAAGTTCATTGATGTCAAAGATAAGTCTATTCAAATCAAAGAACAATTAAGAGAGAAAAGTTGTGGCATAACGAGTGAAGTAGGCGAGTGTTCAAAGTCAAAGTCAAAGTCAAAGTCAAAGTCAAAGCCTAAGAGCTACAATTGCTTTGTGTGTGGTCAGGTTGGTCATTTTGCGAGAAATTGCAAACACAACTCTAGTGAGTCAAGGTTCACAAAGAACAAAGCGAAAGTTAAGAGCAACGTTAATCGGCATTTCAAGCGAGCGTCTGAGAACGATAGTGTATCAGAGTCCGGAGTGATACAAAGATACAGTCGTGATTATTTGCTTTCCAGAAATTGTCATGCTTTATATTCTAATGTTTGCCATGATTATGTGCTACCAAAGTTTGGGGATAAACGTGTCCCAAAAGGTTCACAATATGTGAAGAAATTTAACTAACCAATCTATTTTGCTAAAAAAAATTTACCATGAAATATGTGAGAAAAAATGTTGGTTATGTTTGGAAAGTTAAAAATGAACAGTCTTCACATATGGTTGGATTAAAGAAAAATATAAAATTGATAAAATTGAAAGAACAAGATGTTAAAGATGTTAGACTATAAAAGGTAAAAGTTAGCCCGGGTCAAAGATGATCTGGGTACCTGTTTATCATTAATTTTGTCTTGAATGTGCAGAGTTTAACCGGGAGGACTATTAATAATGCTGGGCATGTTGATAGCGGTTGCTCAAGGCAAATGACTGGACAAAGAAAAATTCTGGAAAATTTTTGAACTTTTGATGGAGGTTTTGTTGCATTTGCTGGAGATAAAAAGGGAGGAAAAATAACTGGTCAAGGAACAGTGTCGAATGAACTCATAACATTAGAAAAAGTAAATTTTATGTCTCATTTGGAATTCAATTTACTAAGTGTTTCTCAAGTTTGTGATAAAGACATACCAATTCATTTTACTACAAAGGAATGCTTATTCTTAAAGCCTGGATTGGTTATTCCAGAAGAAATGATTCTGAAGCGTGCTCCAAGGAAATTCAACACATATGTGGTTGACATGAATGGTCATACTACACCAGTAAACGTTTCATGTTTATTATCAAAGACAACTGGTTCAGAATCTTATTTGTGGCATCGAAGAATGGGTCATGTGAATTTAAAGAACATGAATAACTTGGTTCATAAAGATTTGGTGCGAGGATTGCCAAAGAAAGAGTTCATAATTGAAGAAAATTGCATGTCATGTGCAAAGGGAAAACAGCACAAGAAGTCCCATCCAAGAAAAACCATAACAACTTTTACTAGACCTTTATTTCTTATTCATATGGATTTGTTTGGTCCAGTTCAAGTTAAAAGCATTGCGAAAAAGTCATATTGTTTTGTTATCACAGATGATTTTTCAAGATTTTTATAGGTGTTTTTCCTTGCAACAAAGGAAGAAACATCTGAAACAATTTTTGATTTTGTCAAACGAATAGAAAATATCTGTGATAGCAAAGTTTCAATCATTCGTAGTGACAATGGAACAGAATTTAAAAATAAAATGATGAGTTCGTTTTGTGCAGAAAAAGGAATAACACATCAGTATAGTGCTGCAAGAACACCACAACAGAATGGAGTAGCTGAAAGGAAGAACAGAACTTTAATAGAAGCTGATCGAACAATGCTTGTCGATTCTAAGTTGCCCATTATCTTCTGGGCTGAAACAGTAAACACTGCATGTTATGTTTTAAACAGAGTTCTTATGGTGAAGCAACTTACAAAGACTTCGTATGAACTATTCTATAAACGAAAGCCATATATCAAGTTCTTCAGAGCATTTGGTTATTCTTGTACATTGTTGAATACACAAGATTCATTGCCAAAATTTGCAGCTGTCGGTGATGAATGCTATTTTTTGGGTTATTCTTCATATCAGAAAGCTTATAGAGTGTACAACAAAAGAACCAAAATTGTTCAAGAATCGTTTTATGTGGAGTGGCAAGAACTAAATACTTCTACAGATCAAAATGGACCTGTCTGGTTCTTTGATGCTGAAGTAATCTTCAAAAATTTTGATCAACAACTTCAAATGGATTCTAATGAAGCAAGTACTTCGGTTACTGTAACTGAGTCTTCTGCAAGTAGTGATCTATCTATTGGAAAGTTTTTGGTTGGGCCACATGTAACATCCCAAAACTGGTAATAAATAAATAATGACACGATCGAAGTTTATAATTTTTATATGGCGAAAGAAAAACGGATGGGCTTGGGCTCGGCTCCAACGGGCCGAAGGAAGCCCAAGTATATAAGGGCAAGGGCTGCTCCAAACCTTTCATTTCTACCATTCACAAGTTCTAGAGAGAGAGAAAAGAGCTCGAGTCTAGAGAGAAAGTGACGGATCGACTCGGGAATTCAGCAGAACGTTGCTGTTGTGCTCGTGATCATCTCCTCCGAATCAGAAATCCAACCCAGGTAAGCGTTCGATCATAATCTGAGTTTTTATGATTTTTTTTGGTGTTTTCGGTTTTAACCCAATAGATGATGATTTTACGGATGAAACTTGAAAATGAGCTTAGGTATAGCATCTAGAATGAAAACCGAACGTTTTGATCAAAGAAAATTTAGATATCGACACGATCAGAGTCGCATGTAGAACCTTCGGGTTTTTGGGGAAGAAGACTGATTCATCGAAACTACTTAGTTTCGATATATATACAGACCCATCGAAACTACTTAGTTTCGATATATATATACAGACCCATCGAAACTACTTAGTTTCGATATATATATACAGACCCATCGAAACTACCATAGTTTCGATATATATATATACAGACCCTTCGATATGCCCACGATCCGAAACTAAGATAATACATAAGTTACTTACCGAAACTACCATAGTTTCGATATGAACCCATGACTCGAAACTACCAAGTTTCGACATAAGCAACCTATCGAAACTACCAAGTTTTGACATAAGCAACCTATCGAAACTAACAAGTTTCGACATAAGCAACCTATCGAAACTAACAAGTTTCGACATAAGCAACCTATCGAAACTAACAAGTTTCGATGTAAGCAAATCCATTGAAACTACTAGGTTCAAGCATAGTAATGTCTATCGAAACTACCAAGTTTCGATGTAAGCAAATCCATTGAAACTACTAGGTTCAAGCATAGTAATGTCTAGTGTCATCTAGGAGCACTACCTTACGTGTATGACATTATTATACAGATTGTGAGTGACATTAGTGACGCTCAGTAACCAGCTAAGCGTATCTCAGAAACTACTCATCAGGTGAGTTCTATGTGCCCCCTTCTATGTTATGTGCAAACCTTATTAAATGTTTTGGGGCTGAAATGTATACACTAAATGAATAAATGATATGAATGCTAATGTGATCATACGTGATGTACTAATATATATTTTATATATATATGAGAATGAATTATAAACAAAGAATGAAACGTATGTTTACAAAGAATGAAGGAAAGAATGGCATAACGTAAATAAATGAAATCTTGCTTTATAATTATTTATATTGCATGTTATGAATGTATGTATACGTTATGGACGGAAACGAAGCTAACGGCTACTTCTGTAGACGGACGACCACGTGACTATTTTGCAACCGGGAAAGATACGTTCCTTCGCAAGCTAGGACGTACAAAAAGCATAAAAGGGCGGTCGAAGTAAATGCTAAAATAGTATAACGGTTGCATAAACAATAGTTCGCGTGGGAAACGGATGCCTTATGGCAGACGGGCGAATATGACGGACTACGACGGTAGGACGGGTAAGACGGACGGCCGGACCAAAGTTAAGGCGGACGGTTTCTAGGACCGGACGAGTAAAAGGGCTACGACGGTAGCTCAAGGGCGTATGTCTTTGTGATATACGCACCGTAAGATGGGTTGATCACCCTTATGTGTATGACCAATGAATGTTAAGGAAAGAAAAGGTGAATACATATCTATGTAATCACATAAGAATGAAGAAAGAAAAGTAAAAGCTATGAATACATATTTGTAGAAATGTATGTATATAATTATGTATACTTATAAAGAAAAGAATGATCATACTTAATAGTTTTAAACTAGAACTCACCAGCGTTAGCTGACTTTTAGTATACATTTCAGGTACAGAAAGGAAGGGTCGTGCGAAGGCGTGAAGGTTACTCGGCACAAGACTGACATCCTATATTTATATGTTAAGACAAATGTTATGTACTTAATTTTAAAAGACTTCCGCTGTTATGTCATGTCATGTTACGTTATGTAATGAATGAATTTGAATGTTTTAAATTTAAGCTCAGTGATTATGACTATGTTTATGAGTAAATCCAACAAGTGAGGTCACCCGGGAAAAAAGGGGCCTTACAAGTTGGTATCAGAGCAATAGTTTGAGAGATTCAGACATCCCTAAATGTCTGGACTCAAGCTGATTATGGGACCAACGCACGGATGTCAGCCATGGGTAACCAACGCCAACGCCAGCACGATAAGTAAGTACTAGAGTTAACACACTTGGATAAGGATAGATACCTTAACTTAGAACAAATAGATGTCAATGTCACGACCGATTTGAAGAGTTTTGAACCCAAAAAGCAATGTACATTAGTAAACACAAACCGGTCACTGTAATTAAAAATTTACCTTGCTCGTACTGTTCCAAACTATGATCTGAAGAAATGACACTGATGTATTCCCTCTATAACTATCTGGAAACTAAGAATTATGGCTGGTGGAGGAAGAACAGGACGCCTAGGCGGTCGCACTGGCCGAGTAGGTAGACCCCCATTGAATCAAAGACTAGAAGAAGAAGAAGAGAGTGTGCACGCAGAACACACCGAGAGTGTGCACGAAACAGAAGTGACCCCAACTGGAGACGACAACCCAGGGCCGATACAGTTGGAACCCAAAGTCAGGGATGCTATTGCCCGTGAAGTTGTGCTCACTCTTAAGAAAGTATTGCCTGATCTACTATCCGAGGCACTAAAGAAAAGTAAAGAGGATGATGAAGGAGGCCATGAAGAGAAAGTGTATGATAGTGATGGGGATGAAGTGAAAATGGGATCAAGCAATCGTGGGTGCACTTACAAAGGATTCAAAGACGGAGACCCACCCAAGTTCGATGGGAGCAAGGATTCAGTGGCAACACTCGAATGGATTGAGAGGATGAACGCTATAATCAACATCAGCGAGTGTCGACCGGACCAGGCGGTTAAATATGTTGCTCATTCTTTCACCAATGAAGCACTAGGTTGGTGGAGGAACATCCAGCGGACAAAGTCCCCAAACGCTCTTGCAAGAATGACATGGGAAGACCTAAAGAAGCTAATAATTCAGAAGTTCTGTCCCCAGAATGAAATTGATCGAGTGGAAAATGAATTCCTAAACTTTAAAGCTGGCAACAAGACACACCGCCAGTATACTTCTAGGTTCAATGAGCTAGCTCAACTGGTACCCCACCTGGTGGAGACAGAGGAGCGAATGATCAAGTGTTATGTGAAGGGCCTACCTCAAAGGGTCCGTGTCCACGTGAAAGCCAACCTACCCTCGACCTTTGAGTCAGTAGTGAATCTGAGCAGAATCGTCTACGACGATTATGCCAATGAGGACCCACTAACAGAGACCCAAAAGAGAAAGTGGGAGAACCCGTCTAGAGGCACCGGAAGAGGGAACGTAACAACTGAAACTAAGAAGCCAAGGTCGGATGAATATGAAACATGCAAGAAATGTGGTAGGCAACATCTTGGCGAATGTAAAATCGGCACCACCACATGCTATAAGTGCGGGAAGCCGGGGCACTTCTCTCCAGAATGTGTAAGAAACGTCAAGTGTCAAGTATGTGGATTGTTTGGACATCTGACAAAGAACTGCAGGAAGGCCGACCAATCTGGTTCGGGAAAAGGATCAGCCGCAGGCTAGGACTCGAGCCTATGCACTGACTGAGGAAGAAGCAAGAGGAAACCCTGATGTTGTGTCAGGTATGTTTCTAGTAAATGATGAAAATGCTGCTATTTTACTTGACTCTGGTGCTAGTAAAAGCTTCATATCAAATACATTTAGTCGTAAACTGGATTGCACTATCATCACCATAGTAAAGGCCTTTAGCGTACAAACTGCCGTGGGTAAAAATTCGACAGTGTTTCAAGTAACAGAGGATTGTATCATAGAAATAGAGGGCCATAAGTTTCCTTCTAGATTATTCCTTCTCACCTTAGGAGGATTCGATATAGTATTGGGTATGGATTGGTTAGCTGCCAACGAAGCTCAAATCATATGTAAACGTAATAGGATACACCTCAAAGCTCCTAGCGGCAGTCCAATTAAGGTTTATGGGGATTGGAATTGCACGATGCCGAACATCATCTCGATGATCAAGGCAGAAAGATACATGAGGCGCAGTTGCAAAGCTTATTTGGCATATGTTATTGATGATAGAATGAAAGTGAATGAACTCAAGAATGTACCCGTGGTGTGCAACTTTCCGGAAGTATTCCCTGAGGATCTACCTGGGTTACCACCCGATCAAAAAATAGAATTTCAGATTGACTTATTGCCAGGAGCTGAGCCCGTTGCCAAAGCCCCCTACCGATTGGCTCCGTCAGAAATGAAAGAATTGATGCCTCAACTAGAGGAACTAACGGAAAAGGGATTTATTAGACCGAGCATCTCACCGTGGGGCGCTCCGGTACTATTTGTAAAGAAGAAGGACGGCAGCATGCGCATGTGCATTGACTACCGTGAGTTGAACAAGAGAACAGTAAAGAACAAATACCCACTGCCTAGAATAGACGACCTTTTTGATCAACTGCAAGGTGCGAGTTGGTTCTCAAAGATCGATCTTAGGTCGGGTTACCATCAGTTGAAAGTAAGAGAAGAAGACGTACCAAAGACCGCGTTTCGCACGCGTTATGGGCATTATGAGTTTCTCGTGATGTCTTTCGGATTGACCAACGCACCAGCAGCGTTTATGGATTTGATGAATAGAGTATGTCGACCCATGTTGGATCGATCAGTGATAGTTTTTATAGACGACATACTGGTATATTCGAAAAGCGAGGGTGATCACCACTATCACCTAAGGGAGGTTCTGGAGGTGCTAAAGCAGGAAAAGTTGTACGCAAAATTCTCCAAATGCGCGTTCTGGCTTAGGGAAGTCCAATTCCTAGGTCATGTAATAAACCCAAACGGCATCATGGTGGATCGTGCAAAGATCGAGACAGTAAAGGAATGGAACGTCCCAAAGACACCAACAGAGATACGAAGTTTTCTGGGATTGGCGGGCTACTATCGAAGGTTCATTCAAGATTTTTCAAGAATAGCCTTGCCACTAACTAAGTTGACACGGAAGGAAGTGAAGTATGAATGGGGTCAAACCCAAAACAACGCGCTTGAAGAACTTAAGGCACGATCAACCCAAGCTCCAGTCTTGACTCTACCTGAGGGAAATGAAGACTTGGTAGTCTATTCTGACGCTTCGGGGCAGGGTTTGGGGTGCGTACTTATGCAACGAGGAAAGGTAATTGCTTACGCCTCGCGGCAACTAAAGATTCACGAGGTTAACTACCCAACACACGATTTAGAGTTAGCAGCAGTAGTTTTCGCGTTGAAAATATGGAGGCACTATCTATATGGATTCAAATGCACCATCTACTCAGATCACAAAAGCCTGAAGTACTTTTTCGGGCAAAAGGAATTAAACATGAGACAAAGGAGATGGTTAGAGCTACTGAAAGACTATGATTGTGAGATTCTGTACCATCCAGGCAAGGTAAACGTGGTGGCTGACGCTTTAAGCAGAAAGGAAGAATCGGAACCTCTACGGATCAAAGCGTGTCAGCTGGTTATAACACCAGATTTGATGAGTGAAATATTAAAAGCACAAGATGAAGCACTATTAGAAAGAAATATTAAACGGGAAAGAATAGTAGGACAACAAGGGAATTGGGATGCAAATGCATACGGTGTACGAACTAGGTTTGGCCGGATGTGGATACCTAAGATTGGCGAGCTTAGAGCCAAAATACTCGATGAGGCCCATAAGTCTCGCTATTCTATCCACCCCGGGACAAGCAAAATGTATCAAGACTTGAAGAAAGAGTACTGGTGGCCTGGCATGAAGAATGATGTAACCGAGTACGTGAACAAGTGCCTAACGTGTTCACTAGTTAAAGCCGAGCACCAGAACCATGCAGTAAAATGCAACCTCTACCAATACCGGAATGGAAGTGGGAGGAGATCACGATGGAGTTCATTACCAAGCTACCGCGAACAACTAAAGGCAATGATACCATTTGGGTGATCGTCGACCGCTTGACAAAAAGTGCTCACTTCTTGCCAATACGTGAAACTTCTTCTTCTGAAAAGCTAGCAGAAATATTTATCAAGGAAATTATGAGCAGACATGGTATGCCGCTGTCGATTGTGTCCGACAGAGATACTAGATTCACGTCAAAGTTTTGGAAGATATTCAATGAAGCGATGGGCACTAGACTGAGCATCAGCACCGCTTACCACCCTCAAACCGATGGTCAATCTGAAAGGACTATTCAGACCTTAGAGGACATGCTCCGGGCCTGTATCATTGACTTCGGTGGGAGCTGGGACAGCCATCTGCATTGGCAGAATTTTCATATAACAACAGCTATCACACAACTATTGGCATGCCGCCATTTGAAATGTTATATGGGAGGAAATGTAGGACCCCGGTTTGTTGGAGGAAATTGGACAGAAGGATTTTGCAAGTCTCGAAGTGGTCAAAGCTACTTCCGAGAAATTTGATCAAATCAAGGCTCGAATGAAAGCCGCAAAAGACAGACAGAAATCATACGCGGATAAGAGAAGAAGGGATTTAGAGTTTCAAGTAGGGGACATGGTACTGTTAAAGGTATCACCATGGAAAGGAATCATCCGATTCAGAAAGCATGGCAAACTAAGTCCAAGGTTTGTCGGACCTTTCAAGATTCTAGCGAGAGTGGGTCAAGTTGCTTACAGACTCGACCTACCCGTTGAGCTTAGTGGAATACACCCTACGTTCCACGTGTCACACTTACGCAAGTGCCTAGCTGACGACACAGCTCACATACCTTACGATGAGATCGAGGTGGATAACAGTCTGAATTATGTCGAGGAACCAATAGCCATCCTTGACCGGTCTGAGAAGCGACTACGCAACAAGTCAATCCCATTGGTCAAAGTTCAATGGAAGCACAGAAAGGGATCGGAATCTACATGGGAGAAAGAAGACGAGATGCGGGAACTATACCCTCAGTTGTTT
Organism: Smallanthus sonchifolius; assembly: GCA_023525975.1. Classification (NCBI taxonomy): domain Eukaryota; kingdom Viridiplantae; phylum Streptophyta; class Magnoliopsida; order Asterales; family Asteraceae; genus Smallanthus; species Smallanthus sonchifolius. The sequence continues at coordinate 50,664,203 of CM042033.1, read as the reverse complement.
AACGTATAATTGGTTTCGAGGACGAAACCTTTCTAAGGGGGGTAGACTTGTAACATCCCAAAACTGGTAATAAATAAATAATGACACGATCGAAGTTTATAATTTTTAAATGGCGAAAGAAAAACGGATGGGCTTGGGCTCGGCTCCAACGGGCTGAAGGAAGCCCAAGTATATAAGGGCAAGGGCTGCTCCAAACCTTTCATTTCTACCATTCACAAGTTCTAGATAAGGGCAAGGGCTGCTCCAAAGATACGTTCCTTCGCAAGCTAGGACGTACAAAAAGCATAAAAGGGCGGTCGAAGTAAATGCTAAAATAGTATAACGGTTGCATAAACAATAGTTCGCGTGGGAAACGGATGCCTTATGGCAGACGGGCGAATATGACGGACTACGACGGTAGGACGGGTAAGACGAACGGCCGAAGGTTGGCCGGACCAAAGTTAAGGCGGACGGTTTCTAGGACCGGACGAGTAAAAGGGCTATGACGGTAGCTCAAGGGCGTATGTCTTTGTGATATACGCACCGTAAGATGGGTTGATCACCCTTATGTGTATGACCAATGAATGTTAAGGAAAGAAAAGGGGAATACATATCTATGTAATCACATAAGAATGAAGAAAGAAAAGTAAAAGCTATGAATACGTATTTGTAGAAATGTATGTATATAATTATGTATACTTATAAAGAAAAGAATGATCATACTTAATAGTTTTAAACTAGAACTCACCAGCGTTTGCTGACTTTTAGTATACATTTCAGGTACAGAAAGGAAGGGTCGTGCGAAGGCGTGAAGGTTACCCGGCACAAGACTGACATCCCATATTTATATGTTAAGACAAATGTTATGTACTTAATTTTAAAAGACTTCCGCTGTTATGTCATGTCATGTTACGTTATGTAATGAATGAATTTGAATGTTTTAAATTTAAGCTCAGTGATTATGACTATGTTTATGAGTAAATCTAACAAGTGAGGTCACCCGGGAAAAAGGGGCCTTACACCACAGAATTTGATGATTCAAAATGAGATGTCTGAGAATGTTACTACATCAACTCAAACACAAGAAGATCGTGTTGATAACTTTGTCACTAATGTTGATTCTGAAGTACAAGAAATTTCAAGTACAAATGTTGAACCAGCAGTTAATGAAGTTCAGTTGGATCCTGTAATTGATCAGGCTGAGGAAGTAATTCAGAGAAGTTCTTCTAGTGTTAAAGATTCAAATGATCAATTACCAGAGTTGAATGATACAAACATGCCAGAATCTATGGAAGTTGAGCCTATTAAAAATCATCAAATCCATTCTGCTCATCAAGTTGAGAATATTATTGGATCTCTTGAAGATGGAGTAAAGACAAGAAGTCAAACTGGAAATATAAATGTTTGTTTGTACTCATGTTTCTTATCTCAAGATGAACCAAAGAATGTTACTGTTGCTTTACAAGATCCAAGTTGGATTGAAGCTACGCAAGAAAAATTGCTTCAGTTTAAGAAGTTAAACGTGTGGCATCTTGTGGACTTACCTGAGGGAAAATATCTAATTGGAACGAAGTGGGTCTTCAGAAACAAAAAGGATGATCGTGGGATTGTAGTTCGGAACAAAGCTTGGTTGTACAAGGTTTTTATCAAGAGGAAGGACTAGATTATGATGATGTCTTTGCTCCTGTTGCATGAATTGAAGCCATACGAATCTTTTTGGCTTATGCATCGTACAAGAAATTTTGTAATATCCCAAAAAAAAACGACAGTTAAAATGACGAAATGAACGAACGAGGCATGATGGGCCTGGCCGACGGGCTAGAAGGGGCGAACATAGGGGAGCCTCCCCTATAAATAGCTAAGGTCTCCATCCTTTCTCTCATTTGCAAGTTCTAGAGAGAGAAACCGTAGAGAAAGAAAGTTGGCGGATCGACCCGAGATTTCAGCAAAGTGTTGCTCCATAGCTCGTGAGAAGAACCTCCGGATCAGAAACTCGATTCAGGTAACGATCGGGCCTAAATCTGAGTTTTTGTTCGTTTTTAGATTTTTCGGGTTTTGGGTGAAAAGGTAACGTTTTCACGGATAAAACTGAAAGATAAACATAGATTTGAGTTCCTTAATGGAAAGCAAACGTTTTGAAGTAGACAAGTTCGGGATCTTGACGTGATCAGACCCGAAGGCGAAAGTTAGGGTTTTTGCGAAGAAGCAGTTCGTGTGTACTTATCAAGTACGCATGAAGATAATCCAGCGTACTTACCAAGTACGCAAGAAGAGGATCCTGCGTACTTATCAAGTATGCATGAAGAGGGTCATGCGTACTTATCAAGTACGCATGAAGAAGGTACTGCGTATTTATCAAGTACGCATGAAGCAAAGTCTGCGCACTTATTAACTACGCAAGAACAAGTCCCTGCGCACTTGCTAAGTGCGCAGGAATCAGGCTGGTTAAGTAAAGTTAGTATGTTTAGAATAGTTAAAACGTTAGAGTCGGTATTGGTCTGATGTGTATTTAACTAATCAATTCAGATCGGAAGTGACGTTGTTAGACCTTGTTTAGGACAACCCAAATTATCTTATCGGGTGAGTTCTAGAAGCCCTCTTTTAAATGTTTTAATGATGTTTTTGGGCTGGTGTGCATACGTAACGATGTGACTATTTTATAAAACGATGTTTATGAATGTTGTAGGTAACGTTTTATAAAATGATGTTTATGAACGATGTTTTGGAAGGGAGGGTTATGAAAGAAGTGTTTATGAAATATTTTGCCAAAAGAAGTTTATGAAGTGTTTATGAATGAAGGAATGATTTTTAATAAAACGTACGAATGCTTTAACTGAAGTTTTGAAGTAAAAGAAGTGAATGTTTACGAAAGTCACAAACGAACGAATCTTCCAATATTCCTTAGGGAATGAAGGTTATGGGTATGGGAAGTATGTTATGGGCCTTTACCTTTTAGGGGCCTTTGTGGCTGGCCAACTGTTGTATAACTGGCGTGATGACGGTCACCAAGGGGATTATCGTGATCCTTGAAGTTGGTACGATTTACCTTACGGGGTAGTCGTGCTTGAAGTTTGGTACTTGTGCCTTACGGGGTGTAGTGCTTGAAGTTTGGTACGTGTCATCCTTGTGATGCCGTGCTTGAAGTTTGGTGTTGAATAACCTAAGTATCGGGCCCTAGGAGTTCTTCACCCGAAGGACAGTACAGTGTTGATGGGCTTAGTGGTGGTGATCTTTAGGTTATTCCACTAGTATGTGTCGTTTGGATTTGACGGTTACGAGAAGGCGCAGATTCGATATGTTCGTTGACTTATGTTTATGAAGTGTTATGTTTTGTTATTGCATTATTTTACGTACGCTTTTTATTAAATGAAGTGTGAAGTTATGTTTTTGGCAAATTATTTGAAGTTAAAGTTTTATGTTAAAACTAGAACTCACCAGCGTAGCTGACTTTTTAGTATGCACATTCAGGTTAAGGCTGGTTACGATGATGGAAGGTGATGCTGGACGGCTTGATGAGTTACCCGGATGACATGAAGACTGGCATCCCGTTATGATTAGATTATGATATGTTTATGTAATAGACTATGTTACGCTTCCGCATGTGGAACAATGTAATGATTATGTTTTAATGAAGTATTTTCCGCTGCGTTATTTTGATATTCAAGTTTAAGAAACTGTTTGTAAATGAGTAAATCCAACGAGTGAGGCCTCCCGGGTTTGGGGCCTTACAAGTTGGTATCAGAGCAATAGTTTGAGAGATTTGGACACTCCCAGTGTCTGAACTTAAACTGTGAACGGGACCGAAAGCGGATGCCAGTGCGGGTAACTCGAGCCACAGCATCAGGTATGAGGGTGGTTTATATTTACATATATAGTATGCCTTAGAAAGGGTTAGATAAGGACTTTTGTTCTGATGAAATCACAAAGGTGGTCAAATAGAAATCGAAAGGTAGTGTAATGGTTAATTACAGATGGCCAGTGTATATTAACATCATACAGAGCTTGTTGAATTTTTTTTGTTAACTAGCATGATGACATTGGATTCCTTGTCTTATAGAACGAAATGGCAAGGAGAGGAAACGGAAGACGTGGTGGGGGCCGTACCGGTGGTCGTACCGGCGGTCAAAATGGTGGGCGTGGCAGGACCCCTGCGCACCAAGAGTATAGTGAAGAAGGAAGTGTTTACACTGAACCGGCGGTTAGTGTGCGTGGAACTGAGCAGACACTGGTTGAAGAACAACCTATCACTTTTGAACCAGAAGTGAGAGCAGCTATAGCTCGAGAGTTCACCACGTTGATGAAGACTTCTCTGCCAGATCTGTTAGCTGAAGCAATGAAGAAGGTTAATGGGGAAGGTGGGTCTAGCATGGAAACTGGTGCCCAGAACAACGAGACTGACAATGCGCCGCCTGCACGCGGATGCGACTACAAGTCGTTTAAAGCATGTGACCCACCGGTCCTCACTGGAAAGAAAGATGCGGTGGCTACGTTTGATTGGGTGATCCGTATGGAAGCTGCCATTCGTCTGAGCGAATGTCGAACAGATCAAGTTGTAAAATTTGTTACTAACTCCTTGAGAGAGGAAGCATCCCACTGGTGGGAAGGTGTACGTCAAGCAAAAGAGAGCGAGGTTGTAGATGCGATGATGTGGGCTGACTTGAAAACTTTGGTCATCAAGAATTTATGCCCAAGGAACGAGATTGAGAAGGTAGAGAGGGAATTTCTGGGTTTGAAGGCCGGGAGCATGACGCACCAGCAGTACACAACCCGATTCAATGAACTGGCACGTCTGGTGCCACATCTTGTCACGACTGAGGAAAGAAAGATTGCATGCTACATTCAAGGACTGCCGGACCAGGTCCGCACCTACATTAAGGCAAACGCCCCTACTACCTATGATTCGGTAGTAGAACTGAGCGGCGTGGTATTTGATGATCTGACGCTGAATGTCGTTGCCATTGAAGAGCCTAAGAAGAAGCTGAGTTTTCCTGCTAAACGATCGGGTGGGAAGTTGTTTGGGGCTCGGGACAAACAGACCAGGGTAGGCGAGACGGCAGTCTGTGGAAGATGTGGGGTAAGACATGCGGGTGAATGTCGGCTAGGGTCAAATCTGTGTTTTAAATACGGCAAAACCGGACACTACTCCCGTGAATGCCTGCAAGGCTTCAAATGCTACAACTGCAGGGAGAGTGGTCGTATGAGCCGGGAATGCACCAAGCCTAGGATGGGTCAAGCCGGGAAAGGGAAAGGCCAGGAGAAGACAGAAGAGAGACCCCGAGCAAAGACTCGCGCCTATGCGCTGACGCAGGAACAGGCCAGAGCGGACCCCTACGTGACGTCAGGTACGTTTATCCTAGACAACACTTTTGTATCAGTATTATTCGATTCGGGTGCCAGTAAGAGTTTTATATCTGCGACTTTCTGTAAACGAGTGAAGTACACTGTCAGTAAGCTAGGGCTTTTAGCGTAGAAACCGCTGAGGGTAGAACTGCGAGGGTGACTGATGTAGTTGACAATTCCATGATAAAAATAGAAGGCCATAGATTTCCCGTCAGGTTGTTTGTCATGATTTTGGGTGGGTTTGATGTCGTGTTAGGAATGGATTGGCTAACTGTCAATGAAGCACAAATTATATGTAAACGAAAGATAATCCGACTCAAGGCTCCAGATGGTAGCAAAGTCGAGGTTTTTGGAGATCGTGACGCTCCGATGCCAAACGTCATCTCAATGATTAAGGCAGCAGATTACTTGAGGCGCGGATGCGAGGCTTATCTGGTGTACGTAATTGACGAGTGTAAGGAAGTGAAGGAACTAGACGAGGTACCCGTGGTACGCGAGTACCCGGAGGTGTTTCCAAAGGATTTGCCTGGGATACCACCCGACAGAGAGATCGAATTTCGAATCGACTTAGTACCAGATGCCCAGCCCGTGGCTAAGGCTCCTTATCGACTAGCACCAGTGGAGATAAAAGAGTTAATGGCACAACTAGACGAGTTACTTGAGAAGGGATTTATCCAACCGAGCATCTCGCCGTGGGGTGCTTCGGTGTTGTTTGTGAAGAAGAAAGACGGTTCGATGAGAATGTGTATTGATTATCGCGAGTTGAATAAACGTACGGTGAAGAACAAGTACCCTTTACCAAGGATCGACGACATGTTCGATCTATTGCAAGGCGCAAGCTGGTTCTCAAAAATCGACCTCGGTCCGGGTACCATCAGTTGAAGGTGAGGGAAGAAGACATACCGAAAACTGCATTTCGCCGCGTTATGAACATTTCGAGTTCCGCGTAATGTCTTTCGGATTAACGAACGCCCCCGCGGTGTTCATGGATTTGATGAATCGAGTTTGTCGACCAATGTTGGATCGATCGGTAATCGTGTTCATCGATGATATCCTCATCTACTCCAAGAATCAGGGTGATCACGCGTGTCACTTGAAGGAAGTATTGGAAGCTCTGAAGAGGGAAAAGTTGTATGCTAAGTTCTCCAAATGCGCGTTCTGGCTTAGGGAAGTCCAATTCCTAGGTCACGTCATTAACCCGAACGGCATTATGGTTGACCCAGCAAAGATAGTGACGGTAAGGGAATAGAATATTCCTAAGACGCCAACTGAACTCCGCAGTGTCTTGGGATTGGCAGGCTACTATCGGAGATTCATCCAGAATTTCTCAAAATTAGCTTCGCCATTGACAAAGTTGACTCGGAAGGAGGTAAAGTACGAATGGGGTTCGACCCAGGATGAGACGTTTAAGGAATTGAAGGAGAAACTAACCCAAGCTCCAGTTTTGGCCCTTCCCGAGGGCAATGAAGACTTAGTGGTATACTCTGACGCTTCGGGTCAGGGATTGGGATGCGTGTTGATGCAACGCGGGAGAGTGATAGCGTATGCGTCATGACAGTTGAAGATTCATGAAGCTAATTATCCGACTCACGATTTGGAACTTGCTGCTGTTGTATTCGCATTAAAAATCTGGAGGCACTACCTTTACGGGGTGAAGTTTACTATTTACTCCAACCACAAAAGTTTGAAGTACTTCTTCGAACAAAAGGAACTTAATATGAGGCAGAGGCGATGGTTGGAACTGTTGAAAGACTATGACTGTGAAATAATATACCATCCTGGAAAGGCAAACGTGGTGGCTGACGCTCTAAGCCGAAAGGATGTGCCTACTCCTATTAGAGTGAAAGCTTGCTAGTTGGTGGTAACATCGGATGTGATGAGAGAAATTGAAAAGGCTCAAGATGAGGCACTTAAAGAAGAAAACATAAAGAAGGAAAGGATGGTTGGCCAACAGGACAAGTTGGAATATAACACCCTTAGTGTTAGGACACATTTTGGACGAGTATGGATACCTATGGGTGGCGAGCTTAGAACCAAAATCTTGGATGAGGCTCATAAATCTCGGTACTCTATCCATCCTGGTACCAATAAAATGTACCAAGACCTAAGGAAGGAATACTGGTGGCCTGGAATGAAATATGAAGTGACAAAGTACGTAAGCAAGTGTTTGACTTGCTCGCAATTAAAGGCCGAACACCAAACCGTATGGAAAGATTCAACCACTTGATATACCGGAGTGGAAGTGGGAACACATTACCATGGACTTCATAACCAAGCTACCTCGCACAGCTAAAGGTCATGATACCATTTGGGTAATTGTGGACCGTTTAACGAAGAGTGCTCATTTCCTACCTATTCGCGAGACGTTCTCGTCGGAAAGGCTAGCAGAAGTGTTTATTAACGAAGTAGTAGCACGGCATGGGATGCCTTTGACGATCGTATCTGACCGGGACACACAATTCACATCGAGGTTCTGGAAAAGATTTCACGAGGCGATGGGCACGAGGTTTAATATCAGCACGGCATACCACCCACAAACGGATGGTCAGTCCGAAAGGACCATTCAGACCTTGGAGGATATGCTTCGCGCTTGTATTATCGATTTTGGCGGCAGTTGGGACAGTCATCTGCCGTTAGCCGAATTCTCCTACAACAATAGTCATCACATGACGATAGTCATGCCGCCTTACGAAATGTTATATGGAAGAAGATGTAGGACCCCGGTTTGTTGGGGTGAGATTGGACAAAAGGAATTAGGAAGTCTTGAAGTCGTAAGAGAAACATCGGAAAGGTTTTATCAAATCAAAGTACGAATGAAGGCCAAACAAGATCGTCAAAAGTCCTATGCGGATAAACGACGAAGGCCTATTAAGTTTGATGTTGGGGCAGAGTAATGTTGAAAGTGTCACCCTGGAAGGGAATCATACAATTCAGGAAGAGAGGAAAGTTAAGTCCGAGGTTTGTCGGACCATTCAGGATAATGGCACGGGTTGGTGAAGTCTCTTATCGGTTAGAGTTGCCTGATGAGTTAAGTGGGATTAATCCTACCTTCTATGTATCACACTTGCGAAAGTGTTTGGCGGATGAATCAGCTCACGTACCACTTACTGACATCGAGGTCGACAACAGCCTTAATTACATCGAAGAACCCGTGGCCATCTAAGACAAGAAGGAGAAGCGTTTGCGTAATAAGATTATCCAATTGGTTAAAGTCCATCGAAAGGGATCAGAAGCCACTTGGGAACGGAGAAGGAAATGAGGGAGTCGTACCCTCATCTATTTGACTTATGATAGGTTTCGGGGATGAAACCTATTGTAAGGGGGGTAAACTTGTAATATCCAAAAAAAATAATAAAATGACAGTTAAAATGACAAAATGAACGAACGAGGCATGATGGGCCGGGCCGGGCGGGCAGACGGGTCAGAAGGGGCGAACATAGGGGAGCCTCCCCTATAAATAGCTTAGGTCTCCATCATTTCTCTCATTTGCAAGTTCTAGAGAGAGAAACCGTAGAGAGAGAAAGTTGGCGGATCGACCCGAGATTTCAGCAAAGTGTTGCTCCATAGCTCGTGAGAAGAACCTCCGGATCAGAAACTCGATTCAGGTAACGATCGGGCCTAAATCTGAGTTTTTGTTCGTTTTTAGGTTTTTAGGGTTTTGGGTGAAAAGGTAACGTTTTCACGGATAAAACTGAAAGATAAACATAGATTTGAGTTCCTTAATGGAAAGCAAACGTTTTGAAGTAAACAAGTTCGGGATCTTGACGTGATCAGACCCGAAGGCGAAAGTTAGGGTTTTTGCGAAGAAGCAGTTCGTGCGTACTTACCAAGTACGCAAGAAGAGGATTCTGCGTACTTATCAAGTACGCATGAAGAGGGTCATGCGTACTTATCAAGTACGCATGAAGAAGGTACTGCGTATTTATCAAGTACGCATGAAGCAAAGTCTGCGCACTTATTAACTACGCAAGAACAAGTCCCTGCGCACTTGCTAAGTGCGCAGGAATCAGGCTGGTTAAGTAAAGTTAGTATGTTTAGAATGGTTAAACCGTTAGAGTCGGTATTGGTCTTATGTGTATTTAACTAATCAATTCAGATCGGAAGTGACGTTGTTGGACCTTGTTTAGGACAACCCAAATTAGCTTATCGGGTGAGTTGTAGAAGCCCCCTTTTAAATGTTTTAATAATGTTTTTGGGCTGGTGTGCATACGTAACGATGTGACTATTTTATAAAACGATGTTTATGAATGTTGTATGTGACGTTTTATAAAATGATGTTTATGAACGATGTTTTGGAAGGAAGGGTTATGAAAGAAGTGTTTATGAAATATTTTGCCAAAAGAAGTTTATGATGTTTATGAAGTGTTTATGAATGAAGGAATGATTTTTAATAAAACGTACGAATGCTTTAACTGAAGTTTTGAAGTAAAAGAAGTGAATGTTTACGAAAGTCACAAACGAACGAATCTGCCAATATTCCTTAGGGAATGAAGGTTATGGGTATGGGAAGTATGTTATGGGCCTTTACCTTTTAGGGGCCTTTGTGGCTGGCCAACTGTTGTATAACTGGGGTGATGACGGTCACCAAGGGGATTATCGTGATCCTTGAAGTTGGTATGATTTACCTTACGGGGTAGTCGTGCTTGAAGTTTGGTACGTGTCATCCTTGTGATGCCATGCTTGAAGTTTGGTGTGGAATAACCTAAGTATCGGGCCGATGCTTTGAGCCGAAAGGAACACACCATGTTGCATTGTGTGAGAGTTCAAAACGATATTCAAATCCGCATCCTCGAAGCACAACACCTTACGGTCACCGAAGGGAAGATGTACGAAGAAATGGCGTGCGGAGCTGAACTCCAATTAGAGACTAAGCCCAAAGGCCTACTCTATTTCTTGAACCGTATCTGGGTTCCTGATCGTGATGACCTTCGTACTATCATTATGAACGAAGCTCATAAGACCCGTTATTCGGTTCATCCTGGTGCAGACAAAATGCACAAGGATCTTCGTCACCAATACTGGTGGCCCGGTATGAAGAAAGACATTGCGTTATTCGTAGCAAAGTGCCTCACCTGCTCCAAGGTTAAAGCCGAGCACCAACGTCCGTCTGGCCTTCTAGAACAACCAGAGATTCCCGTGTGGAAATGGGAGTGTATAGCGATGGATTTCATTACCAAACTACCTCGTACCACTCACGGTTATGACAGCATCTGGGTAATCGTTGACCGACTAACTAAATCTGCACACTTCTTGCCTATCCGTGAGGATTATGGAGTCGAGAAGTTAGCTCGAATTTACATTAATGAAATAGTTAGTCGTCACGGTGTACCTCTCAACATTATCTCTGATCGTGACGGTCGTTTCACTTCCCGTTTCTGGCAATCCTTACAACCTGCTCTTGGCACTCAACTAAATCTCAGCACAGCTTACCACCCTCAAACCCATGGTCAATCCGAAAGAACCATACAGACTTTGGAGGACATGCTTAGGGCATGCGTTATTGACTTCGGTGGTAACTGGGATTCACATCTACCATTGGTTGAATTCTCTTACAACAATAGTTACCATACTAGCATCAACATGGCACCTTTTGAAGCCCTTTATGGTCGTAAGTGTCGTTCCCCTGTTTGTTGGAACGAGATTGGTGAATCACAAATCACTGGACCTGAACTAATCCAAGAGACATCAGACAAGGTCCTTCGTATTCGTGATAATCTCCTAGCAGCCAGAAGTCAACAAAAGAGTTACGCCGACAAGCGTCGAAAGCCTCTAGAGTTTCAAGTCGGTGATCTCGTACTCCTCAAGGTATCACCTTGGAAAGGAGTAGTTCGTTTCGGAAAGAAAGGAAAGCTAGCCCCTCGTTTTGTGGGCCCTTTTAAGATCCTCGAAAGGATAGGAAAGGTGGCCTACAAACTTGAACTACCTGAAGGCCTTAGCAATGTTCATCCAACTTTCCACGTCTCTAATCTCAAGAAATGTCTTGCGGATGAGAACCTCCACATACCCCTCGACGAAGTACGCATCAACGAAACCATGCACTTCGTGGAGAAACCCGTGGAGATCATGGATCGTGAAGTCAAGCAGCTCAAACGCAGTCGTATTCCAATAGTTAAAGTGCGTTGGGAGTCCAAACGTGGCCCAGAGTTTACTTGGGAACGTGAAGACCAGATGAAAGTCAAGTACCCGCAACTTTTCTCTGAACCCTCCTCTTAAATTTCGGGACGAAATTTCCTAAAGTAGGGGAGACTGTAATATCCAGTTAGTTTCCGACGTACCACTGTTTGGTTAAAAAGAAAATTTCCAGTTGTAAACCGTACATTTTGAGAAAGGATAAACATATCTGGTGGATTTAAATCTTGATAAAACAAATATGCAAATTTGTGAATTTAAATCTTATTTAGAATTTATTTTTCCCTTTTTGTTAATAAATGCTAATTGTTTTGAAATACATTACGTATATATATACCTTATAAAAATGGCAACACTTTATAGAGTTTATAATTTCGGTTATGTAAACAATATAGTTTACGAACTTTATTATTAATGTGTAAATGTCATAAATTATTTTATAGAAATTATAAAATAATAAAAACTTATAAAACTCTTTTCATTTTATATATATATCTATATACATTTAGATCGTTTTATAAACTTCAGGGACTGAAACTGTCATCCTTAAAACCGATTTCAAACCAAAAAATCCAAGTTTTAATATAAAATAATAAAAACTGAAACTTCAGGGGCCTGTTTGCAATAAGCCGAAACTTCCAAACCCAGATTTTCAGTCGTAAGTTCGAGACCCGCGACGCCCGGTTCTCGCCCCTTTTCACGTGAAACTCGCAATTTCGTCCAGGTTCACTGAACCTCGGGCTCGTCCCTCACGTGCGACCCGTCCCCAAGACGCCATGATGATCAACCTCGATCGATGCTTGGCGTGGAGTGTGAACTACCTCCGAACGGCCCAACCACCCGCCTCGACTCGTTCACGCAATTAATGCCAAAATTGGCTATAAATAGCGACTCCCTCTGCTCCTAAACATCATCCCTAACCTCCCTCCACTACCCATTTCATCCATCCGAAGCTGCACTGACCGGAATTGAAGTCGCGACCGCCGACTCCAAGCCGAACCCAATCTCTCTCAAATCGACACCAAATCAGGTAATACTTGTGCCCATTGTGATCGAATTCGTGAAAGGATCAAAAGCCCTCTGTTTAATCTCATAAACAGAGGGTAATCCGAGTCGAATTTGGGGATTGAAATATTAGGGTTCATACGGATTGGGGGGGGGGGGGGCGTTTGGGTTTGTGTTTAAGGATTTTGTTTTCCGGATTAAAACACAAACAAGTCCCTGGTCCAGCGGTGGTGCGTGTGTGCAGATCCTGACCCGGAGCAGGTCGGGTGTTCGAACCCAGCAGCCCGTTTTTCTGATTTCGAATTCTTTTATACATTTTTAATCAGTTTTAAAAATTCCCTTTATTTTTATAAAATATGTGGAACATATATAAACTAAAAATCGATTTTTATTTTTGTCTTCCTTATTGGAAAACATTTCAACCAAATAAAAACCAAATTTAAAAACTATAAAAAAAAATATATATATATATATATATATATATATATATAATGTTTAACATTAGTTTTAAATTCCTAAAATCTATAAAACAACCCCAAACTGTTACAAACTTAATACTTGACAGAAAATAATTTATAAATTATTAGTTTGGTTTATAAACAAAGACTATCTATAATTTTGAATAATAATTACAACTTTCGTTTATATATAAAAAAAGAGAAAGTTTATTCATTTATACTTCCCTTTAAAATTTATTAAATTGTACATGTTTAAAAACTAAATACTCTACTTGGTAAATACATGGGATAATTGTAACCTTGAAGGTTTATGAAAATATTAAAAGGGTTTTATAAAACATAATTAATACTTGTATATTTAATACTTATTTAAAATGTAGTCAATAATTTAAATATTATTTAGCAAAATTATAAATGGTGATACTTTCTTAAATGGATAATTATTTTAGAAAGTTATGCATCTATTTAAAAATGGGTATTTCCCCTCTTAGATAATTAATAAATTACACTAATAGTAAAGCTCCAAGAAACTTAATATCTCTTATAAGTATCATCCTCTAAAACATTTTTTTAAAACTTACTAAGTAATTCCCACAATTAAATACTTGTTTACTATTTAACTTCAATACTTGAGAAAAACTATTTAAAAGTCTTGATATGATATATGAGTATTCATTTAAACTTCAAATGTAACGATTGGTTATGAAGCTAAACTTTGTAACACGACTACTCCCACTTCCCAAACCAAGAACCCTAGTCAATCCCAAATCTCGAAATCCTTGTTCTAGAATTTCTATGAATAAACTTTAAACTTTAAACTTATCGTTTAGGCTTGTGGTGAGGATATCTTTCCTTAAAACTTCACTACATATAACCCTTGTTTGGATACTCTTACATCCGCTACAAGGTGAGTATACTTAGCCCCTTTTTGTTTTCATTTTTTCTTTTAAACTTGGGGTGGAACATGTTTATACTTTTTAGACTTATACAATTCAAACTTAACTATGATTATATGCTTTCTTTGTGTTGAATGCTTTTGAGACTTGTATGTTAAATTAAACTTAATTCTAGCATGTTCATTAACTTTGGCCGAGCCTATAGTAACAAAGATAGATCTATTGCATTTGACCAATCCACCCTGATTGATTGACCCTTCGGGGGGAGCCCTTGGTGTTTGTTACTGAATAAAACTTATACTTGAAACTTATAAGGGTAACCTTCGGGTTATGCTTAAACTTGGTTGGAGGTTTGACGTGCACAATGTTTAACTTACTTGTTTTTTTCTCACATTTATGCTTAGATACATTAATCATGGTGAATTGTAAAACTTTTAAAAGACTTTGTAAAAATGGTGTCAAAACCTTTGTATCTCACCAACTATTTTTAGTTGACAGTTACTCAACATGTTTCAGGTACACAAGAGTGAGGCTTATCTATGAAAACGTAGGACGCTTGGACTTAGAAAGACCATCAAGAATTAATCTTATGTTTATTTCTCTGTTGAACAATATGTTATTTTTGCCATGTTAAACTCTTTAAATTATTAATGGAATATTTCAATATCATTAGTCAACCTTGTGCTTTTGAACAACCGTGTCCGCCCCGACGTATAATCCGCCGTCGGTTGGGGTGTGACAATTCTTAACATCTCATATGAATCAATATGATTCTGTACTATCTCAGAAACCAAGACAATGAATCAAAATAATTCTGAATCAATATGATTTAAATCAAATCCACTTGGATTATTTTTCCTGTGCTAAGAACGCTACCTTCATGCTGGAGATTGGATCATAATCTGGTGAAATTTTGTGTTAATTCTAAGTTCATTCCATCTCGATTGTGGGGTACACAACGTATTGATTAATATAACCTTAAATGTCACACAGTATTTGCTGAAACGTGATGCATGAGTTTATGTGGATAACAATACTGGCAATCAAGGTTGAACTGTTTAGATCCTGATTTGATATGCAGTGTAGTTAAGACAATATAGATTTATGATCCTATGTCATTTCAGTTCATCAAAAGAAAATGTCTGTGAATAAAGTAGTTGTTGTAATCTGGATTTTATGTTTAAAGTTTTTTTTTGTTTTGTTTGTTTTGTGTGTGTGTGAAAAATAAAGTTCTGGAACAGGTCTTAATGATGTCAAAATGGACTTAAATATAAAAAAAATGATTAGTTTGAAAAATTTTCAAAATTTATCATGTTTGGAGTTTTCGGTCGAAATCTCTTGACCGAAAATAATTCATCCGATAAAGTTTTCGATCGAAAAGTCATGACTGAAGTTTTCGGTCAAGATTTGAAAAGTCTATATATTCAAAAATTTCAATTGAAAAGATTTTTTCCCACTTGTATTTTTCTCTCGACCGTATCATTTCAAAATTAATCATGTTTTACAAGTGTTAAAGATTCGTACGAAAAAGTGGTTGATCGTGACGTCATCTAGATTCTCAGTGTTTTTCGATCATCCAGGTATGTTCTCGTTATTCGTAGAGGTTGATAGGTTAGATCCAAAGCCGTAGTTTTAGTTTGAATGTGTTTTTTAATCGCCCGAAAACTAGGAAGAATGAACCGAAAAGTCTGTTGAATGGATCGAAAAGTGTTTCAGATGGAAATGAAGTTATTTCTGATTCGTCATAAATGTGTTTTTGACCGAAAAATGTTTTCGATCGAAAAATCATGGCTTGAGAAATTTTTGAAAAATAATAGTTTTTCATCGAAAAAGACGTTTGATGAAAATTCTGATTAGAAAAGTTTTCGATCGAAATAGTCATGGTTTATATTGTTGATTACAAGAGTTTTCGATCGAAAAGTTCAAAGTTGTGATTTCAACTTTTCTGGTGAAAAGGTTAAAAGGAGTTTTTCTATTGAAAATGTTGCAAATAAGGGAGTTTTCGCTCGAAATGTCCAGAGTTAAGGATTTTTCAGAAATTTTCTAATTTTATGTGTTTGTTCTTTACAGATATGAACCGTTTAAAGTTTGAACCCAAGCACAATATTTGTGCGTGCTTAACCACAAACACCAAGAAAGCACGTGGTTATGAAGAGATTGTCAGG
Source organism: Smallanthus sonchifolius (assembly GCA_023525975.1). Lineage (NCBI taxonomy): Eukaryota > Viridiplantae > Streptophyta > Magnoliopsida > Asterales > Asteraceae > Smallanthus > Smallanthus sonchifolius. The sequence goes on along the minus strand of CM042033.1, from coordinate 50,648,231 downwards.
TTCTTGATAAATTCTAGAATTCACACAGCAATATCCACACAAGTTAGAGAGTTTGAGAAACATGTGAGGGAGTTTTGGGACAATGTAGAATACAAGAACGTAAACAGGGAGATCTGGATAGAAAGCTCTGTTGGTGGGAATACAATAAAAGTTATAGAACAAGTTATTCGTGAAGTGTTAAACTTCAGAGACGCAGCTGATTTTCCTTACAAAATTAATCACATTGCAATCTCAGGGATAATTCTGAGTATGGGATATGAAGGAACGTTTCTAAGAAGACAGGTGACCAAAACTATGTTTGCAAAACAATGGAGATACCTTGTCCATGTATTAATTCATTGCATGAGTCCCAGAACATCTGCTTTTGATCAAATAGGTGAAGTATTCAGCAGAGCGTTAGTGTGTCTGGCAACTCATAGAAGATTCAATTTTTCAAGAATGATATTCGAGGCAATGATTAGTAACTTCATGGGACCAAGGCAAAACTATAAGTTTCTAATGTACCCAAGATTTGTACAAATGATTATTAATACACTGCTGTCGAATCTGGAAAACGATGGTGTTGAACTACCTTTGGATTCAATGAAAGAAGCAATCTTCAGCAGCATGAATAATGTGAGGAAGACAAGCAAATTTAGTGGTACTATGACACCACTATTTCCTAATATGCTTGAAGAAAATCCTGATCCAGATTTTACTATTGAAGATGAAATCAATGACTTAATGGCAAAAGATATAGAAGATGGAGTTGATAGTGATAATGATGAAACTGACCAAGTGCAGAATATTGATCAGGAAAATGATAATGATCAAGGTCATGGTGGTGGTCAAGTAAATGTTATTCAACAGGAAGGTCAAGTTCAAGTTGAAGAAAATGATATGTTTTTTGAATAAAACAGAGTTCCTGAAGTAAATGAAGAAGTTACTGAACCATTACTAAGTCACACAGAAGAATTTATTGCTGAAGCTGACAATGTCTTAAGTGTGAACACTGAAGTGTTAGAAATTAATGATGAACAGTTAATTGCCACATCAACAACCCCATCAAAGAAAAGAAAAGAACTTTAACAAACAAAGACCGTACCTTCTAGACCTCCTCCGTCTAAGGGTATTGTATTTACTTATCCAGAATTACAAAAGAAAGAGAAAACTACAACAAGACTTGATAAAGGCAAGGGTAAAGCTAAAGAGGTACCAGAGAAGCATAAGTCCAAAAGATCTAGAGGTTATGAGTTGTTTGATGAAGAGTTTCTTAACTATGCAACCAGGGAAACTGCAGATGTTGTTAGTCAATTGAAGACTCAGATCTCAAACTTGCAAAGTAGAGAAGCTACTAATTCCAGAGAGATCAGAGAGTTGAAAATTGAAAGTACTAAACAAAAGGGTGTAATAGCTCAACAGCAGCAACAGATTGATCAACTTCAGAAGATGGTACAGGATTTAATAGCTCTTATGGGTGTTCAAATTGGTACAAACCTAGCAGAGAATGTTGAAGAGATTCATAGTCCAGCAGCCACTGAACCAATTCCTTCTACGAGTGAACAAGTTCAAACTCCAATTTTTAAAGAAACTATGTATGAAGACAACATGTTATTTGATGTTGATATGCTTCTCAATGATGAAGGTGAAGGATTAGAGAAAATTGATGAGAACCAAGAAGAGACGGAGCAGGGAGAAGAAGAAGATGAAGAAGAAATGGTGATCACTGGTGAAAGAAAAGATGATAACAATTCTTCAGATGACGATGATAATAGTGGTGGTACTGGTGGTGTTGGTGGAAGTGGAAAAACAATTGAAGATGCTGAACAAGAAACTCCAACCAACACTGAATACAAAAAGTATGAATATGAACAACAGCAGACGTATGTTGAAGAATATGGTTCAGAGATTGGTAAATTGGATAAGCTTGTAGATGAAAGAGAGCCATTTACTGTTTCTGAAGATATTGAATCACCATCTAAAAGGCAAAAGACTTCAAAGATTGACAAGAGTACTTGGTGGACAGTGACTGAGAAGCCATCAATTGTAGAAAAGATTACACAAAAAATAAAGAAGCGTTAACTGGTGAAATATTAGCATGGATGTATGATGGTGAAAAGAAGATGTATGTAATAAAGAGATATGATAGGAATATTCAGTATTTTGACAGGAGTTCAAAGTTAAACACATTGCCATACTGGGATATTCGAAAGCTAAGTCAACTGAAGATGATCAATCCATCGAACAATTCATTTGCTGCTAATTTTGAAGAATTTTTAAAGAGATAGTGTGGAAAAGCTAAATTTGAAAAGTTCAAACCACAGGTGCCTGAATGCAGAAAGTTGAAAAGAAATGATAAAGACGGCAAAAGAAGGTTTAGATACATTGTGAAGCCTGCTGATATAGTTTCAACTGTTTACATTCCAGCACGTAAAGAGACATTCATTAAAAGCTTCAAGAAGTGGGTGTATGATAGCAAAACACATGAAGCTGTGATTATACAGGATCATTTACCAGAAGTCAGAGTTTTTGATCTAGTGGATTTATTTAGCTTTTCTGATGATGATCTAAAGATTTTGTACAAGAATCCTATTAGATGTGATATGAGCACGAATATTAAAACTGAAGCAAAGTTGTATATGAGAGTCGTGAATCGATGTTTGTCAAGAAGACATGAAACTGAAGTGATCAAGAAGAGACTTGCTGCTCTTGATGCTAAGAAGCTAAGTGTTAAAGTCAAAACCAAGCCTACAAAAGACAACTTTTGAAGAATTGATGTTCTGTGGACTAGGGGGAGATTGTTAGAAACTAATAGTCCATAGAAATCAATTAGGTTTTAGAAGTATTAACTTCAGAGTTTTCGGTCGAAAACTTTATGTTTTCGGTCGGAAAATGTTTTCGGTCGAAAACATTTTTTGATCAAGAAGATTTCGATCGAAAACTCTCTAGTATAAATAGTTGTGTCTTTTGTATTTCAAGTAACTTTCTCATTTTGTACTGTGATTTTACAAGTTAATCAAGATAATTTCTTTGTGTTTCTGCTGTTAATACTTGATTATATTACTTGATTAATGAAGCTAATCATCATGAAGTATGCATTTGGTGTGATTGATGGCATTGAGATTGTTCATCTTTGATTTGTTCATTTTGGTGTGGATTTGATCTCTGAATTAATTCCGCCAATTCAGAGAGTGATTGAAGACTTTATCCTTGAATATCAACAGATCTGAGGGAATCACAGATGGTGATGGTGACAGCGGTGGTTATGGTAGTGGTGAGCTTCACGGCGGTGAAAGGTGGTGTTTGTTAAACCAGTTACGATGGCGGTGACCTCACGGTGGCTGTTAACAGGTGGTTATTACGTGGTAGAGCCCGATGGTGATTAGTGGCGGCTCACGGTGGTTAATCGTGGTGGTACAAATGGTGATTTCCCGCGGTGGTGGCTGATAGTGACCTCCCGGTAGTCGACGGCGGTGGTTAGAGGTGGTTGATGGTAGACGGTGGTGGTTAATGATAGTCGTGGTGGTTCCAAGACAGTCCACGGTGGTTCTATAGCAACGAGGTTGATGATGGATTCATGACATGAGGATAATGAAGGTACGAGGAGGACTGATAGCAATAGGTCCCATCTCGTGGTAACCGGCGCGTCAAGACGAGTTCGGGGGCTTTCGAATCGCCCGATACGGAGTCCGTATGGTTGAATTACGGGTACGGTACGGGTTCGTATTTTAGACGCTACGTCGTGGAAGTACATTCCTTATAACCCGTAGAATATTTATTATTATTATTGTTGACTCGGGTCAAGAATACCATGTTCGAGGGGACGTGTAGGGTTATATATAAATAACAAACAATAACCGACAAGATTTATTATTTTTATATAAATGATAAATGATAAATGTTAGTAATTAATACACGATTATTGTGGATTATTGTTGGTGGGTTTGGGATGGAAATAGACAGTTGGAATTATCGGGTTTAGACCAGAAACAAATGGGACTCTGTCCGATTTTTGTTAAGAATCAAAGAAGTGTATAGTTACCGGGTAGGGTTCACGGGTAAGGTTCAAGGTTGGGAATTCTCGAGTAGGGTTCACGACAGGGATTCCCCGGAATGGTTCACGGTGGGAGCCACGTGTATAGGTCACGACTGAGGTTCCCGGGCCTAGTTCACGGGTAAACTCCTAGCACTTCCCTTGAGCCGTGAACTCCTAAGTTCACTGGAAGAAAACCGTGTACCCCTAGGTTCACGGTATGAAGGGATAAAATGTAATGAGTTGTATGTGAAGCTAAGAGTAGGATGTGTATGTACAGGTTAGAAGATCTTTTAGAGACCTTTGACCATGTTCATTTTAGGTGGGTTCTAGAAGCCCTTCTTTTAATGCTTTAATTATTGTTTTTGGGATGGTGTGCATACATACGAAATGATGTTTTACAAAACAATGTTTATAAAATGATGTTTACGAAACGATATTTACGAAACGATGTTAACGAAATGATGTTTACGAAATAATGTTTACGAGATGATGTTTATGAAATATTTTGCCAAATGAAGTTTACGAAAGGTTTACGAAAGAGATGATGTTTTGTTTAATAAAACATACAAATGATTTAACTGAGATGAGGTAAAGGTTTTATAAAAGTCACGAATGAACGAATCTGCCACGAGTTCCTATGGGAGCTAGGGTATGTATGTATTGGCCTCACCCTTATAGGGGGCATTTGTGGCTGGCTAACGGTTGTACAACTGGTTGATGATGGGGTGACGACAGTCACCCATGGGATTTCTGGGATCCCCGATGGAAGGCACTATTCCTTGCGGGAAAATAGTGTCTAAGGTACGGGTTGGTGTTGAATAGCTTTGAGGTATCGGGCCCTAGGATTTCTTCACCCGAAGGACAGTATGGTGTTGATGGGCCTTGTGGTGGTGTGGCTCAGGGTTTCTCAGCCAACCGATGACGTGGAATTGACGGTTATGAGAAGGCGCAGATTCGGTTCATGTTGACTTATGTTATGATGTTATGTTACGATGTTTTGATGATGTTAAGTTATTGCATGTTACGTACGCTTTTGTTAAATAAATATATGTTATGTTTTTGGCAAACTGATTATGCTAAGGTTTTATGTAAAGCTAGAACTCACCAGCGTAGCTGACTTTTAGTATGCACATTCAGGTTAAGGACAGGTATAGAGGGACGGTGATGCTTGGCAAGCGATGAAGAGTTACCCAGCTAATATGATGACTGGCATCCCGTTACGTTATGTAATGAATGTTTTAGACAATGTTTACGCTTCTGCATGTCTGACAAGGGGGTTATGTTTAAATGAAAGCTTTCCGCTGCGTTATTTGATATTCAAGTTTAAGAACTGTTTGTGAATGAGTAAATCCAACAAGTGAGGCCTCCCGGGTTTGGGGCCTTACACATTATTAATTTGTTCGCTGTCCAAAGTGTAACTCTTTGGATCGTACCTTGATAGCAACGTTGATATTAACGATGATCGGACATCTAATATCCAACAAGTATCCGATTTGATGCTGCTGCTTTTGGCTGGAAGCCACATGGGACATTTCCCTAACGCATGATTATGGTGAAGGTCGGGTAGGTTCAGATCGATAGTCCTTACCGGCTCTAGTCCGGTCACGAACGCTGCTCTCGGGAAGGGTAGTCGGGCTACCACATAGCCTTACTCGTCGGCGGATGAGTCGGAAGATGAGGCCATACCTGCATTATAATAAGGTAAGTATGACATAAAGTATAAATTTTGTATGTATGTATGATACGCGGATGCATTAGACTTCATAACACAAACTTCGATACTATTATTCCATACCAAAGACCTTACATAATATAGGCAAACATAGATAAACGAGGCACAGACGCCATACGTTTTACATGATCATCATCCTACACTAGGCGTCCAACATACAGAAGTAGTACAAATAAAACACATGCCACTAGTCCCCAAACTAAAATCATGATCCGAAGGTTCCGTATCTCCCGCATAGCGTCCTCTATTAGGTCCCTTGCTCGGTGCAACTCTAGGTGAGTGGCAGACAGCTGGCCGGCCATCTGCTCCATGAGGTTCTGGTGATGGTGGAGACGCATTTCATGATCGAAACCTTGGTCGTGCAATTGACGAACGCGCTCCACAGTGAGATAATCTCTTTCCCAACTTCTGGGCGGTACTCCTCCCACGGGAATTCCTAGCATAAGGATAGAGGGTCCTCTAATTTCTTAAAATGGGGATCGGTGTTGTCGCGGTGTCGGGAGTCGTGGAGGTTGTTGAGGTTGAGTCTGTCGAGGTGGTGACATTCCTTGTGGCCAAGTCCTTCGGGCGATTGGTCGAGACCTTAAGTTCGAAGGAGGCACAGCTACGGTAGTTTCCGTGCTCACGTGAATACTCAAACTCCTAGATGCGGATGTTCCTCGGCTGCTACTAGAGTGTTCTGAGGGCTCCCCGGTGTTGTTGTCGGTGGTGTTTGCATGAGATCGTTCAGACGACATTTCTAAGAGTATATATATACATATAAATATACCACGTATGTGCAAACATCATATTGTATACCTATATGAATGCATTCTACTTATTTTATTTTAACTATTAGTTCTTGAGCGTAAGTTATAGTCTAGGCTTCACGAAGGAAGACCTAACTCTCTACAACTAATGGCTCTTATACCAATCTGTCATACCCCGCTAAAGCAAAAACACGGGAATGTAACGAAAACTGGATATCGCGAACACATAGTTTTTACTAGAGAAAGATAAATTACACATCATTCAAATGTTTAAGATGTTCAAGTAATTTAAATGAGTACAAGTTGAAGTTCTCAAATAATTAGTCCTAGCATGCTGACTAAATGCGAAGATCTTCTAAGGTACTCTTATTCCTGCTTGCATTCGTGATCTTGCTTATTTCTTTCTTGAAAAACATGCTAAAAAGTGTCAACCAAAATGGTTGGTGAGTTCGCAGGTTTGCGCTTGATAAAATATTTGTAGATAATGCGTGTATTTATACAAATGCATTCCAACAATATATGCAATTTACATGGTTCTATAACCAAACCTATTAACATGTATTACCCTGATATTAATGCCTTATCACAAAACATTAATGTACGATGGAAATAAACATTCACCTAAACAGTATACTTTGTTGATTTACGCGTTCAACAAAGGAATGAATGGGAGTTTGTCGGACTCCGATAGTACTATCTATATTAATCAATTGCCTCAATCCATGAGTTAATTGGTTATACGGTCTTAGGGACTTAAGTGATAATCTTGCCACATGTAATGTACTCTGTATGTTAGATGCAAAGTATAAAATAAACGAGTTTCTGAATAATAAAATAATGTATTTCAAGCATGTATTTCCCCCAAAATGTATAAAATGAAAACAGGGCTACGAATACTCACATCGAGTCTTTGATTAGTGATAATCTTGCCACATGTAATGTACTCTGTATGTTAGATGCAAAGTATAAAATAAACGAGTTTCTGAATAATAAAAATAATGTATTTCAAGTATGTATTTCCCCCAAAATATATAAAATGAAAACAGGGCTACGAATACTGACCTCGAGTCTTTGAGTAGTGTGATAATAGGCTAGAAATGAACTGGAACGTCCTACTTGGATGCTACAAGTAAATAACTACTTGAGTTCTTAGGACTTAATTCTATGCACGAAACATTGGTGATTGATGCAGGCTCGTTAAAGACTTATGGACGTATTTTTCGGGTTTTTACTAGTTAATGACTTAACGGGTGTGTTATCGTCATTTATGTTTCTTACAAAGTTTGACGTCACGATCGCTTTAACTATATAACTTTTTTTTTGTATCAAGATATGGGTCTAATATACATGATATAAGTCACTTTATTAGAACATCATTTTCCTTGTATAGACGTTAAATAAATACTTTATTTTTCAACAACGAATGCACGAAATGATGAAAATATAACATATAAAATACTACGTTTACGCATAAATATACTCCCTTTTAATATATGAAGAAGTCATGTATAATTTAGTTTTTCTAGTAAAACTAAAATCATCAATAAATAAAGTTTTTTCGCCAAAAAATAAATAATGCGACTTTTCCGTCGTAACTAGATTAAAATAATTCTGGAAACGTTTTATTGTTCGAAATCGTTCTAGTATCAATATATGATACATGTTTAACATTTCTAGTAGGAAAATAATAACGTTTATGAACAAATGAGTATACCCGAGCTATTTATTTTTATACTTTTACGCATATGCATGTATAGTTAAACCGGTCTCTTTTGTTGCTTCGTTTTGATATTTGAAACTTATATTTTACCCCACTAGGTTATATACTTAGTGATTCTTGACACATGATTATGTTCATGTTCATTTTAATATACAAGTTTCTAAAATAAGTATTATTAGTCCCGAGTGTTGAGGATATTTTACCGGGTTTCAATAATGTTCTACATTCTAACATTTTAGACCAAATGATGCATGGTTATGATGTTAACACGCTTATATTTAGGTATATACATACTTATTTGATGTTAAGGGACTTGTTTAAATGCATGAACTTACATAAAATGATGGTTATTTATATATATACTTTTAGATAACACCTTTCACGTTTATATGTTGATGATAATCGTTCGTATGTTTCTTGTATCATAGGACACTACCTCGGTCTTGCCAGGTAAGTCATACATGATCATATAACGTTACGAACATGTATCCTTCAACACAACACATGAATGGAATGAAGGGTTTATAAAGAACACCATCACCCAAGTGTTATTTTATGTGATGATATATATGTGTGTATATATATATATATATATATATATATATATGCATGTTTAGGCTAATTGATATGCATAAAATCATAGGTTTTTGTTGCTAGGATGTTATGAATGCATGATATGCTTGTGTTAGAGTATGAAAGGCTTGAATAACATACCAAATGAGGGCTTCTAGAGATGATACAAGGTGCTTGATCTTCAAAACACACAATGTGTGTGTAGGGAGGCCTACGGCCGAGAACAAGAGAAGGAGAGGGAGAGAGTGTTGTGTGATCTTTGGTGTAAGTTTGCCTTTGTCAAGTGCATTTATTTATAGCAAGGAAATATCACACCTAACCTCCTAATCATGCAAGTCAAAGCATGAAAGTTTGTGTGGGATTTGCACATGTGGGAAAATCAAAGAGTGGGAGGTGGTGGGTGTTGGGTTCGGCCGAAGATGAGGGAGGAGAGGGGGAGAGGACAAAGTGAAATATGACAAATGGTTGGTGGTATGGTAGTTTGTGTAGTGTAAGAAGCATGTGTGGAGTATTTTTATAAAATCTTGAGTTTTTTATAAAAATGTGAATGCATACTTAAGTTTTTTTAAAAGTTGAGGTTGTATATATAAGATATATATGTTTAGACACTTATATAGTTGTTGTATGATTTATTAATAAGTGTTTAGGTCATCAAAGATGGAAAAATATATAAATGCATTTATTTTTGTAAAAATAATCATGTATTCCATCATAAATACACTAAATGAACTAAAAATAATGAAGTAGGGTATTGTATGTTATGAATTGCTTCTAATATGTATGTTTACGTATTTATATGAACGAGTGTTGGCTAAGTTTATAAAAATAATAATAGATTGACCCGAATCTTATATTATGACGCGTTAAATATTAATTCGTGTCGTTATAAATTAATATGAATCTCATGTAATATTTCTTGTATGATTAATTGTATCCTTTGCATAATACTCAATTGGTTCCATGTATACGTAGCCTCATCACCAATAGTCATAGAATTCTAGCACTAACTTGATTTCCCATAATATTGGAATGTAATATTCATAATAATTCGTTATAAATTGACAAATTCCTAATTAATGCACATAAAATCATAAATGAACTAAACGTGTTACATAACTAATACTTGATAATTTGACGGTTGTCACAGTCCCCCCTAGTTAAAAAGAATTTCGTCCCGAAATTGAACTTGGGTTGATGGAGACTGGGGTTTTCTTGAAGAGAGCAGGATACTTGAGTTTCATTTGATCCTCTCGTTCCCATGTAAATTCTGGGCCTCTTTTCGAGTTCCACCTGACCTTGACAATCGGTATTCGGCTTTGCTTATTTAATGGGTCAGACAACAAGGAAGGACGGGATAGCCATTCCTCCCACTGTCCTAGTGATCGGATAAAGCCTTTAAAGAAAAGACAGGGCGCGATAGACGAGGGAAACAGGAAGAGCTGCAAGTCAGACAAAAGGAATGGTATAGACAAAAAGGGAAGAAGGAGATATCCCTTTTGCCCAGACAAGCGAAGTCAAATAGTTACCTTACACGAAAGTGGATGGGGAACCAAGAAATTTACCCCGGAAAGCACGTTGCAGGATACATCAATAAGGGGAAGCACATGTTTACCTTGGATAAAGACGAAGGTCCAAGTGCCACTATTAATAGCTTATTGAAATAACAAATGTAAATAATCAATATATCTTTCTTATTGTTTGTAATATATTAGTGTGGAAGTTATTGGAGGACTAATCTTCCCCTCATCGTGAGGAGTAATACCCCTTGCACTTTACTAGTGTTATGGGTGGATTTAAAAGTTTTGAAGCAATAGGTTCCGTTCATATTTAAGGGTTGTTTGGATTAAGTTATTGAAAACAACTTATAACTTTTTAGAAAATTAAGTCCTCAATTATTTTTAACTTATAACTTTTTCACCATTTAAAAATCAACTTTTTCACCCTTACCTAAACAAACTTTTGACTTATTGACTTCTTGGAGAAGGTAATAAGTCAATAAGTAGGTTTGAAAAGTAATCCCAAACACCTAGGGCTGTAAACGAACCGAACCGAACGGAGCCTTGTTCGTGTTCGTTCGTGTAGCATTTAACTTGTTCATGAACGGTTCACGAACACTAAACGAACGAAATTTCATGTTCGTGTTCGTTCATTAAGGAAATGGATTTGTTCACGAACGGAACCGAACGAAGGCTTGTTTAGGACTTTTGATGTCAAACCTAATGTCTTCCGAAATAAACATTAATAAGATCATTTTAATATCAAGTTTTATGTACCTGTATCGAACTTACTTTACTTTGTTAATTGTTTGGGTAAAAAATAAAATAAAAATTAAAGAATACAAAAAAATTAGATAAAATAAAATAGAAATATACAAAAATATTTAATAAACAACATAAACAAACAAACATGAACGTAAACGAACATAAACGAACGAACATAAATTAAATAAACGAACATTCACGAACACGTTATCGAACGTTCACGAACACAATTGAACGAACGAGACATCTGTTCATGTTCGTTCATTTAGTTAATCGGACGAAATTTCTTATTCATGTTTGTTCATTTATTAAACGAACGAACGTAAACTAACTTCCCACCGAACGATGCACAAACTATTCGTTGAACGTTCCGTTCGTTACGGCCCTAGAAACACCCCCTTAATCGTGGCTGAACAAACATCTACAAAGTTTGAGGAATATAATGTGATAATTTCTTAAAAATAAAAACTAAAAATCCAGTAAAGCATCGTATTCGTCTCTCTTCTGAATCGAAAGTTTACTACTCATGTCCTTGAGCAGTTTCAAGGAGATTCTGAGGCCCTGTTCTCATCAATCACAATCTTCATACTCACAAACTTCACCAACTCCAAACCCTAGAAAGCCCCCCAAATCTTGCCTCTCTCAGCAACTCTTACGCCTCGAAGATGATGCAAAACAATTGAAGCAACAATCTCATCGGCCGGATGAAGATGACCGATTTAAAGAAGAAGATGCAAGACGTAGGTTGGAAGTTTTTGATCCTACTGGACCTTACGAGCCATTGGTGCTTTCGACATCCGGTCACAACCCTTTGGTGCAGGTCCTTTCTAACCACTTGGCATATGGTTTCTTCTTTGGCTGATTTTGATGTTATTTGAACGTTGTATTCTATGTCAATCTAAAGTACCAGAAATTTAAGATTATTTTGACCCTAAATAATCAATGAATCACTTTTGGTGATCACATATTCAAAACTGGTTATATGAATTTAAGCTGCAGTTATCTCTTTGTATGCATATCCAAACACCCTTTTATTGTTATCATGGAATTTCTTCAATGAATATCACATTTGCATCATTTGGTTTGAGAATAGAAAATAGTCGTTTTATCTATATCAAGTAACCGTCGTGGAGTCATTTTATTGTTGTTTTACCACTCTTTTATTAGTTTATATAACTTCTATAAATCTAAGGGATGCTATGATAAATGTAACTTGTGAGCGGTCTTAGTTGATAAAACTAGGGATTCATATTTGTTGTAGATTCAAATAAGATTGGGAACGTGTACACTTGATGATCTGAATAATTTGGGAAATAAACGTATTCATTCTTTAGCACATCTTTGAGGGAGTTTTGGATGGGCTTTGGTTCATTTTGGGAAATATGTTTCTTTGTGAAACTTAATGTTTTGAGGCAATCTAGTATACTACTTCAATTGGCCTTAACTTTCCATCCTGTTATTAATTGTCTATAGATGAAAAGTAGATGATTGCTTATCTGACAACACACTTATTGCAGGTACCTGCCTCCATAAATTGCAGGCTTTTAGAACATCAAAGAGAAGGAGTGAAGTTTTTGTACAATTTATACAAGAAAAACTGTGGTGGTATTCTTGGAGATGACATGTGAGTGATTCTTAATTTAGCTGCTGTTAATAAAGTTTTCATTAATCTTCAATGCTACTTTTAAATGTGTTGCCTTTAGCAACTACATAGCTTCTTTTATCAACATAATTCTTATTAACCTGCAACACCAATCAAGTCATGCCTAATTAATACAAAATCGATGGATTTGTTCTGATTGAAGAAGTTGTCTGAGTTCGGTTATGAACTCTCATAATTGATTAACACAGTTTTAGAAAAAAATAGGAAAGCCCCCAAACGATGAATTGTTATGGTAGTGCTTCTTATATTTATCACATTCAAAATTCTTAAGCAATCAACAACTACTTATTTGTATAGCACGTTACTTACTTGTATAGCCTGTTACTTACTAACCCAGTTTTAAAAAAGTAATGGTTTATATGGTTGTTATTGTAATGGATGGGCTTACTTGGGCACCTCTAGAGATATAAGACCAGACTAAGGGGAAAAAACATGAAGATTGTAACGAAACATACACCTAGATTGAATAAAATACATTTTAAGGGTTGTTGATGAAAGTGTAAATACAATTTCCTGCATTTCTTTGATCAGGGGATTAGGGAAGACTATTCAAGCAATTGCATTTCTTTCTGCTATATATGAGAAAGATGGAGACACAATAAGTCCTCCAAAGGGGAAAGAAGAAAAGAAAGGTCGTGTGCTGATAATCTGCCCATCGTCTGTAATTCAAAACTGGGAGTGTGAGTTCTCTAAGTGGTCAACATTCAACGTTGCTATTTACCATGGCACTAACCGTGATGGCATTTTTGAGAAAATCGAGTCTCGTGGAATTGAGATACTTATAACCAGTTTTGACACATATAGGATTCATGAAAAGAATTTGTCACAAATGATGAATTGGGAGATTGTGGTCGTTGACGAGGCTCACCGTTTGAAAAATGAAAAATCAAAACTTTATGAAGCTTGTTTAGGCATCAAAACTCGAAGACGGTATGGTCTAACAGGAACCATAATGCAAAACAAAATTATGGAATTATTTAACCTGTTCGACTGGGTTGTACCTGGAGGGTTGGGGAGCCGTGAACACTTTAGAGAATATTATGAAGAGCCGCTAAAACATGGACAGAGATCAAGTGCACCAGAAAGATTTGTTGAGGTCGCTCAAGAGAGGAAGCAACATTTGGTGTCAGTTTTGCATAAATATCTATTAAGAAGAACCAAAGAGGAGACTATCGGGCATCTTATGATGGGTAAGGAAGACAATGTTGTATTTTGTGCAATGAGTGAGGTACAAAAGAGAGTTTATAGGAGGATGCTGCAAATACCAGACATCCAATGCCTTATTAATAAGGATGTTCCATGTAGCTGTGGAAGCCCTCTAAAGCAAGTGGAATGTTGTAAAAGAACAGTTCCAAATGGTGTTATTTGGCCCTATCTTCATAAAGATAATCCAGATGGTTGTGACTCCTGTCCCTTTTGTCTTGTTCTTCCTTGCCTCACAAAGCTCCAGCAGGTTGCTTATCTATACGTTTTTCATTATATATATATATGGGGTAAGTTCACTAGAAAACTTATTTTCATGAGAAAACCAAAAAACTCCTCATTAAAGGTGCTGCATATATGTAGTACACCCAAAAACCTAAACCCCCCACCCCCACCCAAAAACCTAAACCCCCCACCCCACCCCCACCCAAAAACCTAAACCCACCCCAACCACCCCCACCCACCCCCCAAAAACCTAAACCCCCCACCCCCCCCCACAAAACCTAACCTAAAAGCTAAACTAAACCCAAAAAACCACCCCCAAAAGCCAACTATGCTACACATATGTAGCAAAACGCTGAAATTATTTTTTTGAACGAGGACGACGTGGGGAACTAGGTCTCCGAAGCGGTTTTTTAGTTTTCGATTTATATTTTGAGTTATGATTTTTTTATTATTTTTTTTACCTTTAATAAATAGTTTTTTGGTTTTCTCATGAACAATGAGTTTTCTTATGTTCCTTCCCCATATATATATATATATATATATATATTCACAACTTGCTTTTTATTGTTGAATTGTGTTACTTGTGCAGATAAGCAATCATTTGGAGCTCATAAAACCTAATTCAAAAGACGAGCCAGATAAACAGAAGAAAGACATGGTTTTTGCATCACAACTGTTTGGTAGTGATATTGATGTGGTGGGAGGGTATACACAAAACGAGAGTTTTATGGGTCTAAGTAATGTTGAGCATTGTGGGAAGATGAGAGCATTGGAAAAGTTGATGTCATCTTGGATTTTACATGGCGATAAGATTCTTCTCTTTAGTTACTCTGTCAGGTAACTTTGATCGTTCCTATCAACTTCTTTACTCTTGGTTGTGAACAACATCTGATACATAAAAGACATTTTAGTCAAGATAAGAATTGAAAATCAAAATTAGTAGCATTTGATATAAGTGGTTGTTTAGATGTATATTTGATGAACATGCCAAAGTACTAGCTTTATAGTTGGCGCACCCCTTTACTCTGGTTTTATTGAATTGGAATAATTTAGTATTTCCCCCTCAAAATTTGGTAAAGTATCATATTTACCCAATAAAAAATTCATAATATTAAATATACCAATTTTCATATTTTTTACATTTATAACCTTCCCTTAAAACTTGCATTAAGATATGAGAGTTTGGAGTGTAAGGAGAACGAGAAGGGTATGATGGTCGTATTATAAATTCTATTTAATGAAATGGGTAAATATGAAATTTTAAGTATTTTTGATGTTAGTTTTTTTATTGGGTAAATATGATATATGGAAGTTTTCAAATATATAAAATTTCCCCTATAGAATTTTTTGAGCATATTGTGATGTATGAGTGACGAATTGAGTCGGGCGGATTGGAAGGATAACCAGTCAAAACGGTTAATATTTTAGGGCGTGTGAAAGCATGTTGGGTTGACTTTCCCACACTCCCTTTATTTGTCATTTCTTTAAATTTTATAAGTAATTGATATATTAAAACAATATACTTTCTATTTGTCCTCTGTTCTTTGAAAAAGATTATTATCTGATTTTTTGAGTGAGGCATTATACTTTATGTGACTTTCAAAACATTTGAGACAGACCCAATTGCAACAAAACTCGCACATAAATGGGCTTTTGATAACCTCCATCAAGATGCAATGTATAGATTTTTATTTTAGTGATGAAAGAACTGTTGTAGGATGCTGGATATACTAGAGAAGTTTCTAATTCGAAGAGGATATAGTTTTTCAAGGCTTGATGGGTCTACCCCAACTGGCATGCGCCAATCTCTTGTTGACGACTTTAATTCAAGTCCAAGCAAACAGGTAAAAGGAA
This sequence comes from Smallanthus sonchifolius, assembly GCA_023525975.1. Lineage (NCBI taxonomy): Eukaryota > Viridiplantae > Streptophyta > Magnoliopsida > Asterales > Asteraceae > Smallanthus > Smallanthus sonchifolius. Next base: position 50,632,236 of record CM042033.1, on the reverse strand, counting down.
AAATATGATTACCAAACACTCTTCTTTTACAAAAGTGATCTAAACTTCAACTAAAAAAGGAGGGTAAGTTTATACACTTGAATACACTTTGGGATGACTTTTGGCCTGTTCCTTTTTTAGTTAAATACTTAAATCTTTTTAATTTTACCCCACACATAGATAATCTATTAGAGCAACAAATGGAGATTCAACATAAGCGTTCTGATTTCAGGTTTTTCTTATATCAACCCGTGCTGGCGGGCTGGGACTGAATCTTGTGAGCGCCAACCGTGTGGTTATATTTGACCCAAATTGGAATCCGGCTCATGATTTGCAAGCACAGGACAGGTCATTTAGATTTGGACAGAAGCGTCATGTTGTGGTTTTCCGGCTTTTAGCAGCTGGTTCTCTTGAAGAACTTGTTTACTCTCGTCAGCTTTACAAACAACAGCTCTCAAATATTGCTGTTTCTGGAAAACTGGAAAAACGTTATTTTGAAGGTGTCCAGGTATATTAGACACACACATACATGCATATCAAGGGAAGGGAAGGGCTGGTCTGGGCTGGGCTGCAAATCAACAAGATTCGATAACTATGTTTGATAAAGCAAACTTGATTTGAGCTCAACTGAACACATAGGTAGCGATTGATTTTGAGACGATTTATATGTTTTAAGCTCACTTATACGTATACACATTAGGTATACCTATATATATGTTGGTTTCTAATATTAGGAAACTTTGAGTCAATTACATTAGCACCCTTTTAATCCAGGATTGCAAGGAGTTCCAAGGCGAGCTTTTTGGAATCAGCAACTTGTTTCGTGATCTGTCTGATAAGCTTTTCACAAGTGAGATCATTCAGTCATATGACAAGCAAGGAACAAAACATGAACATGAACATGAGCATGGGCATGGGCATGGGCATGAACGTGAAGGCGTTTCTGGTGAAAAACACATTTTATCTGATTTTAGGATGTGTTTTCTACCTCCACAAGCAAGGGACACATTTCCTATAGCGTCTGAAAACAATAAGGAGAGCAATAAGAGAACCGCCCTCGTCGATCAAGAGTTGGGTAAGATTTTTCTTCTTTGCTTTCCATAATTCATGAATCAGTGTCGATCAAGAGTTGGGTAAGATTTTTCTTCTTTGCTTTCCATAATTCATGAATCAGTTTACTAGGCACATAGTCAATATGGGGTGTTTGACTCTTAAAATACCTTCACAATTGCAAGTACAAGAATCTATCAGCCAAATCACTTTTATCAACAATTTTTGAGCATTAGTAACGGCCGGACGGGATGGGTAATGGGTAAAATGGGCTGGGCATTTTGGGTTGAATCGTGATTCTTTGTTTCCAAAATTTTATTTAACTTTGTTATTAAATATAGTACCAAGTATGTTCAGAAAAATGATATTGTTCATTTGAATTAAATGATTTAGGACAATGTATGCATAAAAAATAAAAAATAAAAAATAGCGTTAGCTATGTGTGGGATTATACTGGGTACGTTTGGTTTGGTTTGGTTTGGTTTGGTTATGCATAAAAAATAAACTTTCGACATGTTCAAACAATTTGACATGTCTATTTTTTAAGCTATTTTATTTTTATTTTACCCATTCAAGATGAAACATGACCCAAATAGAACCATTCATAAGTAAATGGGTCGAAATTATCACCTCTAGTAAAAATGTAGTTTCATAATGGAACTTTTTCTTGACTAGAAATGTTAACAAACCTTAATCAAAATAGCATGACGGCTTTGTTATCATCTTCTAATCGAATACATTCTTCTTACCATGATCTCGTATAGCTTTACAACCTTGAAACCACACATGACTTAGCAATTGCTAAGTGAATACAAGAAGGGTTATACATGAAAACTTAAATATAAAAGTTTACATATTTAAACTCATAGTAGTCAAAAGGCCCAAAGCACACTCAAGGCGCAAAGGGTGAGGCCCAAGGCGCTTAAAAAGTGGGTTTTTTAAGCAAGGTGCACGGTATAAGCATGACATTTTTAGGGGTTTTAGACATGTTTTAGGCTTGTTTTATGCAGGTTTAGGCTAGTGTAGACATGTTCGAGGCCATTTTTAGATGTTTCAGACCTATTTTACATGTTTCAGACAAAAATTGGCCGGATTTTCACCGGGATCATCGTTGAGTGCCTTGACCCAAGGCGGTAAGGTTGTGCCTCGCCTCACCTTGGGTCGCCTTTGACTACTATGTTTAAACTTTTAAAAACTTTAATCATACACCTTCATAGAACTTATGTGATGGGTAAACTTCGAATTCTTACAGGTTAGTGTAGAAACTTTTACTTATAAAATTTTCTTATTTTTAGCCAACAAGCCATTCACACGGCTACAGGAATTTGAAACGAGTATGTAGAAAAACTCCACATAAACGTTCCCCTCAAAAAACTTCCCCGTGATAGAGAATGGCACAATTATGTTGATGAAAGTCACATAGCCGTTTGTCCTATGTAGTTATGTGAATTGAAATTACATAGTTGTTTCCTACAATTTCAGTTATATACCCTTTGTAAACTTTTTCACCAAAAACAAATTTTCCTTTTTTCTTATTTTTTGAATTCAGTTTATAAAACTTATTTAAAACAAATATTTTAGTGTTTTTAAACAAACTTGACTAAAAGCAATTAAATTCATGTGAATGACCTGATCCATTTAACCATTCAAGTGGAACTTTATACATTTAACCAATAATACAATTTTAAAAGCATTCCCTATTTCCTTTCAAAAGTATTACTCTCATGCTAGCCAAGCTATTATTTATAGTTTATTTATGAATAAAGGTGGCCATAGGCCCCTATGGTTCAGTGGTTATGACCTCTCTCTTTCACGGAGATAACGAGGGTTCAAGTCCCTCTAGGGGTATACTGTTGGGTTTGTGGAGGCTTTTAGTCGGCCCCAACCCTAATGGGTTATTTTAGGCTTGTTGCCTAAAATACGTTTTCTTATTCTTCAAGTTATTTATCTTATAAATACTTATGATGTAATTGTAATCTTGAGCACCTAATAAGAATAAACCTTAGTTGCAACCCGTGGATGTAGGTCACCTTGAGTGAACCACTATAAATCTCTCGTGTCCTTTTATTTGTTGTCTATTGTGTGTGTGTTTGTTTGCTTCCGCGGGACCGCTTCTGATCTAATGCCTAACAAGTGGTATTAGAGCCTTGGTTCGGTAAACAAACGGTTCTACACTGGGGATCGTAGAAAGGGGGAATAGGGCTGTCGAGATTGGGTTGTTTTGCTGTTCCTGTTTGCTGCTGAATTGCTATCTGAAGGGCCGATCGAAGCCTGTTTGGTTGCTGTTTTTCTGCCGCAATTAGGTTTCCAAGAACCCTAGGAGTCGCCACTAAGGGGGAGACAGCAGGGGCTGGTTCGAAAACTTTTTTTTGGGTGTTTTTTGCGATTAGGGTTTCTGTTTTGGACCCTTGAAGTTGTTGGTCACACTCCGGTTGCAGAAGAAGTTGCCGGGTTTCGGGTGCTTCGGGTTTTTAGGGCTTCTTTGGATGTTTTTTTTTTGGTTTTGCTAAAGTTTAATCTTTGTTGGTTGTTTGTTATCAATTGCAATTGGGGGTACCGGGTTTTGTAAACGAGGACACTGGGTCGAGTCCTTAACAGTGTTCAGTAGATCAACCGTCAAGTTCTTTAGGCTCGAGCCATTGTTGTGTCTGTTCACTGTTTCTTGATTCTATCTGTTTCTCATTTGCAATGGCTGAGACAGGAAGGTTCAGATTGAAAAGTTTAAGAGAACCGATTTCGCTTGGTGGAAGATACAAGTAGAAGCATTGCTCAGTCAAAAGGATTTGAATTTGGTATGGGAGGAAAAACCAGCTAGAATGGAGAGAGCTGACGAAGTGGTTTGGAATTCCAAGGACAAGAAAGCTAAAGGGGTGATTACATGGGCTTTGACGAGGAGTGTTGCATTTAATATTATGGAAGAAACCACGGCTCGTGGTATGTTGACGGCTCTATCAAATATGTATGAAAAGCCATTTGCAGCTAATAAGGTGTTCTTAATGAGGGAATTGCTCGTGACTAGGATGCATGAGGGAAGCTCAGTCGCTGGTCACATTACTGATCTTAACTCGATCATGCCCCTGTTATCATCTGTGCGAACAAAGTTTGATGATGAGACTCAAGCTGTGATATTGCTATCTTCTTTTCTTGATAGTTGGTCCGGATTTGTGACAGCTGTTACCAGCTCTACGGGGACCGGTGGTATGGCATTTGAAGGAATCAGAGATAGTGTACTGGGTGAGGACACTCGCCGGAAAAGCACTAGTAGTGGACCATCTTCTGAGATCTTTCATGTTAGCAGGGCAAGGGAAAATAACAAGAGCAGTGAGAGTCAGGGGAGGAGTTCGTCTAGAACTTGGAAGAATGTGAAGTGCTGGAGCTGTAATGAAGTTGCGCATGTTAAGAGTCGATGTCCACGTAGGAAAAAGGAAGTGAATAATGTGGAAAAAGTGGTTCACTATGATGATGCATTGGTTTGCAGTGTAGAATCTGCCATTGACTCTTGATTTATGGATTCTCGATCTTCATTTCACGCCATATACGGCGAGGAGATGATGGTGAATCTGAAAGTTGGTGACTTTGGGAGGGTACAATTAGCCAATGACGAGATTCTTGAAGTAACGGGCATGGGGGATATTAATCTGGTTACTCCATTGGGTACTACTTGAAACTTGAAGGATGTCAGGGTGATTCCAGGTCTAAAGACGAAGCTTATTTATGTCGGTCAGTTGGATGAACAGGGACTGGAAGTAAGGTTTGGTGGTGGTATGTGGAAAGTGATTAATGGAAACATGGTAATAGCTCGTGGAAAGAAACGGAGGTCATATATTATATATGGTTGAGGAATCTGCTGAGAGAGTAATCGTCCCGGTTAAGCATGACAAAGTCAGGTTCGCTGAATCTAGTGCTAAGAGTGTTCGCTTTGCAAACGTGAAACCTGGAGCTACAGGGATGCCAACTGAATGTGTAGGAGGTCTAAACCAGTCAGGGGATTTGGTGACATTGGGAGCACGAGACGTGTTCCAGATACAGTTACAAAGAGTCGTAGGGTTTTGAAGACAAAGGGTCCGACTGAAGGAAAATTCTCTCCTAGGAATAGTTTGCTGAATTTGGGGAGTGCTAATGGTTCTCGGTGTATCTCTGAAATTGGTGGAACGTGTAAACCAGTTGAGCAAAGGATGAGTCAGTAATGACTGCTGGGTTGGAGCTCGGGAGAGCTTCAACTGGCCCTCCATGTACTTGATGAGAGGGGTGGTTGCAACTAGGGGGACATGACTGTTGTTGAAGTCTTAGCTAATTTATGGGAATTGGAGGCTTGGAAGACTTGGATTTTGAGGATTACTGGAGTCGCTAGATCTGGGGTTTACTTGGATGACGTTTGTGGACTGTGCAAATCCTCCAAGTGGGAGATTGTTGGGTTTGTGGAGGCTTTTAGCCGGCCCTAACCCTAATGGGTTTTTTTAGGCTTGTTGCCTAAAATACGTTTTCTTATTCTCCAAGTTATTTATCTTATAAATACTTATGATGTAATTGTAATCTTGAGCACCTAATAAGAATAAACCCTAGTTGCAACCCGTGGATGTAGGTCACCTTGACTGAAACACGTTAAATATCTTGTGTCTTATTTTCTGCTATTATGTGTGTGTGTGTTTGATTGCTTCCGCTGGACCGCCTCTGATCTAATACCTAACATATACCAGGACTCGAGACTATATGAGTGGGATTTTCTATCAAGTGATCCATATTTGTCAATTCCTTCTAACAGTATACTCAATGGGACTTTGTATTTTAGATCGATTGATGTGTATTTGTCAAATCTACGGTGGTGCTTCTGGGCTAGTGAATATCGCCTAATCTGGTGTTTATTTGTTGTGGTATACAGACGGTTTATGAACTAATGGAGCTCTTTTTCTATTATTTATGTCTTTTATAGCGGGTTGGTTACACCCACTATTTTATATAATTTGTATAAATAATTTAAGTTGTGTGGCTGTTCGATTACCATCACATTATTATTCCTACCCCCACCTTTTGTGGGTAGATTGGATTTCAATACATTGCATATTTCAGCAAGAACACTTTAATGCATTCCAACTTTTTGTTTTTGAATAAGTTGATGAGGAGGTTTTATGATATATTTTTCAGGTATTGTTTATACTCATCGTAACGAAGATATAATCAGCCATGAACGTGGATGTGATGTGAAGCAAGAGGTGAAAAGGGACCAAATATATCCATGCTTTCCCCAACCTTTGCCGAAGAAACATGTTGAAAATGGAAATGCTTCATTGAGAAGAGCACACAAAATAAAGCAGTACAAGCTCCTTGCCAGTTTTATGGACATGCATGTTGTTGAGTTTAGTAAGTGGTTTTTATCTGCAAGTTTTGTTGAGAGAGAACAAGTATTGAGAAACTATAAAAGACGAAGGGAGAAAATGCCCCTATGATCATGGCTGCTTTCGTCGTTTGGGGTTCTCTTCGATCTGGATATGACATCATCAACGGGCTTGTTGATTTATGGTTGCAATAGAAATTACCATCTGGGGTTGTTTCTCTTTTTTTATTTTTTTTTTCTGTAAGTTCATCGAGTTAGGGTGTTAACACTAGCGTATTCTAGTAAATGTGTTAGTAAAGCCGATGGGATCGGCACATCTGATCAAAATCAAATCTATAGGAATGTACGACTGTTAAAGAACTCTTGGGGTTTGTTTTAGTTTTAGATATCACGTCTAAGTGTCGGTTATGTTTTACTTTTGATTTTAGTATTAAAATTTCGTATATGAATTTTGTTGAATTTGTACATTTCAAACTAAAACTATTACATAGCGAAAAACTAAACAATAAAAGTAAAAACCTATACATCTTTAAATTTGTCAAAAACAAACTACCTACTCTTCTAAAATTCTAATCAAATGTCAAGGCCTCTCTTTAGGTTAGCGCCATACCTTCCCTCTTTCCCTTTTTTAAATAGGATTTTTTAACCTCCTAAAATATACGCTAAAAGAGTGCGTTTGCCGGTAAGTTAGGTTTTTAAAATATATTTTTTAAACCTCTCTTTTCAAAACTAAAGACAAGACAAACTCAGTTATTCAACATTCTCAAAACTTCATACTTATGTATTGACTTCTGAATAATCTTGGGTTTAGTTGTGTCTGACTCTTTATCAACGTGAGGTATTCTTTTCTAGTCACCTAAGTGGACTTAACTCTACCATCAAAATGAATTTTAACTTTGCTAACACGTGAGCCATCCTCAGATAACAACCCGTCCCAACGACATCCGGTTAAGACCAATACGTTGTCATAAAACATTATTATGCATGCAATCTAAAACACATCCTCAACTTTAAAGCTTTCAAAGCATACAAATAACATTTGAGAAAGTTTTACTTGGCATGTACTTCAACCCAGAATATTAAAAATAGGGCATTTAAGTCTCAATAATCTCACATTTAAACCTGCTTCCGAATCTGAATCAACAAATCTGTGGCTCATCTAAAACATTTCGCTAAACTCGACCCGAGTTCTACACCCATGTCCTCTATTCACTGCAGCTTGACATTGTCAAACCACCAGTGAGCGTGGTTGTCTCCTCTCCTCTCGGATGTCCTCCGTGCTCAGCAAGGAGGACCGCCCCTCCCTCTCCCTCCCTCTACTGTCAGTTTATATAGGAGTTTGATGCTATCTCCGAAGTATTCTTATCTTACAAGAATGGTAATCTCTACCAACTCTTATCTCACAATCCCTTTGTGCTTTTGATTATAAAAGTATATTCCTATCTTTGTCCAACTCAAACTCTAACCAATCAATGTTAGTTACAAATTCTATCTGTTAGTCTTATTCACGAGTTTAATCCCTCGTGAATTCCAAAGACTCTCGTTATGCCCTGCATTTACGTTGTCTCTAAAATTCGTCTAATATATACTAAGTATTTATTATTATTATTATTATTTTACTAACCGAAAATTTTCGAGCGTTACAACTCTACCCTACTAAAATAAATTCCGTCCTCGAAATCCATTCTAACTTATGGTACCAATTTATAATAAGATATTCACCCTTGATACCAACTTATCAAGTTATCACTAAAAGACTCAAATTTCATAAAAATTACTTCCTTAACAAATAAAAAGTAATACTCAACATCTGTTTTAAAAACAAAATAACAAACCAAACTTGAAAAATCCATACTTCAATAAAAACATTGCTTTAACTAATGTAATTGTTCCTATTTGAAGGGGATACCCCGTCCTGTTAAAAGAGCAGAGAATAAGGAGAAAAAGGTGTTAAACATTTAATATGATAATAAAAGTGAAAACATGGAAAACGATTTTTTCCTAAGAAACCGCCATGAAGTACGAAAAGAGGGAGACTTGGGAATCAGGGAAATGACCCCTGATTGAGTGACAACTTGGGCAGAGCATTAAATGCCTACCGAAAAGGTTGTTGGACTACTATGCCCGAGTAAAGACATTTGACAATACTGCTAACGATTTAACATCCAAAATGTTACACTTTGAGCAATGATTACGAACAATGGATATATTAACGGATAATATAGTTCATTACACGAATACATAAAGAGGCGAGACAGTTACTTGTGAAATAACTATCACGACGAACGGATGCGGTTAGACACAATGATTATTTATGAAATAATCGTTGTCATTATTAATTGGATTAATAATGAACCGGTGGAAATATGTTTGGAACATGTTTATTAATTACGATATTATTTAATTGTAATTATAATTATATCATATATAATTATATTTAATTAACTAATTGTTAGTTAGTTAAACAAGTAAATAAATAAGTTCCTTAAATGTAATTATGGGATAATTACATAGACTTAATTGTAATTAGGGAATCCCTAATCTCTAACTTGGTGGCCAAGTTAAACGGTTATAAATAAAGGGTTAATGGAGGCTAGAAAGATATAGAAATAAGAGAAATCCGATTTTAAAAGTTAAAACCCTTGCTCCCCTCCCCTCCTTCTATGTCGTCGCCACTTAGTCGCCGGCCACCACCATCGCCGCCGTCAGCTTCCATCCGTCGCCACCAGTCGGGCACCCTCCGAAGAACACCACCACTGTTGTCCGCCTTCGCAGGTTGTCGGAAACCACCATCGCCCTGCCTTCATGAGTCGTCTGGATTTGCCGTTGTCGTTAGCCACGATTACAGGTTATTCCTTTTGATCTAATTTTGTCAGTTTCGGGTATTGTATCCAACTCAAGAGAGAAATTGAGTTGGTTATTAAATCCGTAAAGTTATCTCACTTGATAGGTGGAATCAAGACGGGAGAGTCCAACAAGGAGGAAGTGAGAGGATGATTGGGAATGATGAAAGACAGAGAGTACGTGGATATGATAAGAAGAAGAACTAAAGACGGGACATGACGAACAGTATGACAGAAGGGGGATGATCAACAATGGATGAAAACCCCAATCACCTTCCTGGCTTTATGTTTCGATGAGGCACAAGAAGCTCCACTCAATATTGTTGGGTTTCGTGCACACGGTTTCAAAAACTATTTTTTATCAGAATAAATAAATAAACGAAGCGGAAAAATATACACGAACAGATCTAGGCTATTACCCTAGATCGCCCACCAGGAGTCCAGATGCAAACAAATAAGAAACGAAACAACCATAGGGGGTTTAGACTTTATACGTATAGAAATAAAGACTGATGGCTATAAAATTCTCTAAGTACAAATACTGCTGATTTCAGAGTTTGCTGCTGACCAACAAACTGCTGCGGACAAGCTTATCTGCAGCGGATACTTGTTCCTCTGCTGAAGAACAAATTTGCTGCGGATAGCCTTATCTGCTGAAGATCAGAGTTGCTGCGGATAGGCTTCTCAGCAGCATCAACACTTGATGCTGCTGATAGGCAAATCATCAGTAGCTTTGGATGGTCACATCTTGCTGCTGATCCTCATCCTTGCTGCTGACAGCCTTGTGCCTTGAAGATAAATCGTTGCAGCTGACTATCCATGCCAAGCGTCACTGACAACTTTCTGCAAAAGCTACTGACACACTCAAAGCAGAAGGAACCTCAATGGTGCAACCAATGACGGACAACAATGCTCTTCTCCAAGCATGCAAGTAATGATGCATAAAGAAGACGCTTCAATAAAGTTAGCTAGTTTAGACTAAACTTGTAATTGTTAGCTTTATACAAAAGATCAACGGTCTGTGTTAGATCTGATCCTTAGAATCAAGGGTCTGTCTTGATTCTAAGTTAGCATAAATACTGCGTAAACACTTCATTGTAGGTGTGCTTTTTGATTGAGTTTTCATTTGTAATCGTTTATTAGCAAAAGCTTAATACAACAGTGTTTAGTATTCTTTCTGTTTACTCGATTATACTTGTGTAGTTGCTATTGTTTCCGCCAATTTCAACTAAGAATAGAACCATCTTGTACTTTCACGATCCTACAAGTGGTATCAGAGCTTTGGCTCAGATTAAACAAACTCACACTTGCTTAATCACCTCTGGTTCTATTCTAAACTCTCTCTTTAATCAAGTCACCCAAAATCACAAAAACAAAGATGGCACAGAGCAATGGATTTGAAGACATCGACAGCATCAATCGACCACCAAGATTGGTATCTGGGGAAGACTACGACATGTGGAAGAATAGCATGGAAAGCTTTTTCTGTTATCAGGAGTACGGAATGTGGAAATCCATCAGGGATGGACCTTACACTCCCATGGTAGCCTCTGCTGATTCTGGAGGACCACTATTTCTGAAGGAGCCCTCCAAGTACTCAGAAGAGGACATAAAGAAGATGGAGGTGGACTTCAAGGCACTAGGAGCTATCTAAATGTGCCTTCTAAATGAAGTTTTTCATAACTTCTGAAGTTACAAAACTGCTAAGGAGCTCTGGGAGGCTCTTGAGAAGATGTTTGCTGGCTCAGAGGAAGTCAAAGAAAACAGAAGGGACGTCCTGAAACAACAATATGAAAACTTCGTCTGGAAGGAAGGTGAGTCACTAACCGTTTTGTATAACAGGTACACTTACCTGGTGGGAGAACTGCAGTGCTCCAAAGTAAAGCTAGAGAATGAAGATATTCTCAAAAAGTTTATCAGATCTCTCCCAAGCTGCTGGACACTATATACAGTGTCTATAAGAAGAACGGAGAATTTAAAAACTCTCCAGATGGCAGAGCTCTTTGGTATGCATATGAATTAGAAATGATTAAAGCCAAGGAAAGGAGCTCCAATCATCAATCAGCCTCTTCTTCCTCCACCATCTCATCTGCGCTTCACTCCGACCACTCAGGTCCTAGTTCTAGCAACTACTATCCTCCCATTGTCTCCCATCCACAAACTCTAACCTCTCAAACAAACACCTCACCATTTCTCCTAGAAGCTCCTCCTCAAACCTCAACCTCTGCTGCTTTTGTTTCGAAAAACTCAAGCAACATGTCCTTTATCAAGGAGGATCTGGAATGCTTCCACCCAGATGACTTAGAAGAAATGGACATACAACACTCGTATGCCATGCTCTCTATAAGAGCAAAAAGGTTCTACTCTAGAACCGGAAGACCCATTCCAAGCAACAACTCCAACACCAGAGCTGGATTGGATAAAAGCAAACTAAGATGTTACAACTGTAACCTACTGGGTCACTTTGCTAGAGAATGCAAGGCACCAAGAGCAAATCCAGCTACTCCTCAGTCAAGACAGACCCACCAAGCCCAACCCAGACAACAACAACAACAAGCTACTCCTCCAGTTCAAACTACAGCCTGTGCAACTGTTGGAACTTCTGACTTTGACTGGAGCTTCCAGTATGAAGAGCTGCCTGCCAACAACCAAGCTCTTATGGCAGACACTGCAGAGATACCACCTCAGGTATTTGAACATCTTTGCTCTCAAGCTTGTATTGATAAAGTTTTGGGTTATAGAAAGCATAACCAAAACCTTATAGATCAAAATGAAGAGTTTCATCAGATGAAATCTGAGTTCAAAAAGGTTGAAAATACTTATAAAGAAAAAATTAACTGCCTTAAGAAAGAGATTTCATTGTTAAAATACGAATAAACTAATCTTGAAACTCAGATTGATGATCTACTTGTCAAACTAAAAGCTACCAGAGCTGAACTGGCAGAACAGAAAGTTCATGTTGAAAAATATGAATTGTAGAACCAAAGACTGATGCTACAAAATGCTCTAAGTACAAATGCTGCTGATCTCAGAGTTTGCTGCTGACCAACAAAATAAGCTTATCTGCTGCGGATACTTGTTCTCCTACTGAAGAACAAATCTGCTGCGGATAGCCTTATCTGCTGAAGACCAAAGTTTCTGCGGATAGGCTTCTCAGCAGCATCAACAGTTGACGCTGCTGACAAGCAAATCATCAGCAGCTTTGGATGGTTACATCTTGCTGCTGATCAACATATTTGTTGCTGACAGCCTTGTGCCTTGAAGACAAATCGTTGCAGCTGACTATCCATACCAAGCGTCACTGACAACTTTCTGTAAAAGCAACTGACACACTCAAAGCAGAAGGAACCTCAATGGCACAACCAACGACGGACAACAATGCTATTCTCCAAGCATAAAAGTAATGATGCATAAAGAAGACGCATCAATAAAGTTAACTAGATATAGACAAAACGTGTAATAGTTAGCTAGATACAGCAGATCAATGGTCTGTGTTAGATCTGATCCTTAGAATCAAGGGGCTGTCTTGATTCTAAGTGAGTATAAATAATCTGTAAACACTTCATTGTAAGTGTGCGTTGTATGTATTTTGATTGAGTTTTTCAATTGTAATCGTTTATCTGCAAAAGTTTAATACAACAGTGTTCCTAAAAGTATTCTTTTTGCTTGCTCGATTACATTTGTGTAGTTGTTATTGTTTCCGCCAATTTCAACTAAGAACAGAACCATCTTGTAATTTCACGATCCTAAAAGTGGTATCAGAGCTTTGGCTCAGATTAAACAAACTCACACTTGTTTAAACACTTCTGGTTCTATTCTAAACTCTCTCTCTTTCATCAAGTCACCAAGAACAAAAATGGCACAAAGCAATGGGTTTGAAGACATCGGCAGCATCAACTGACCACCAAGATTGGTGTCTGGTGAAGACTACGACATGTGGAAAAATCGCATGGAAAGTTTTTTCTGCTATCAGGAGTACGGAATGTGGAAATCCATCAGGGATGGACCCTACATTCCAATGGTGGCATCTGCCGACTCTGGAGGACCATCAGTTCCAAAGGAGCCCTCCAAGTACTCAGAAGAGGATATAAAAAGGATGGAGGTGGACTTCAAGGCACTAGGAGCTATCCAAATGTGCCTTCCAAATGAAGTTTTCATAACTTCAGAAGTTACAAAACTGCCAAAGAGCTCTGGGAAGCTCTTGAGAAAATGTTTGCTGGCTCTGAGGAAGTCAAAGAGAACAGAAGAGACATCCTGAAGCAGCAGTATGAAAACTTCGTTTGGAAGGAAGGTGAGTCTCTAACTGTTCTATACAACAGATTTACCTATCTTGTAGGAAAGCTGCAATGCTCAAAGGTGAAGCTAGAGAATGAAGATATTCTCAAGAAGTTCATCAGGTCTCTACCAAGCTGCTGGACACTTTACACAGTGTCAATCAGAAGAACGGAGAATCTGAAGACTCTCCAGATGACTGAGCTCTTTGGAATGCTAAAAACCTATGAGCTAGAGATGATTCAGGCAAAAGAAAGAAGCTCAAGCTACCAAACAGCCTCAACATCCACCACCACCTCCTCTGCCCTCCATTCTGAGCACTCGGGTCCTAGTTCAAGTAACTACTATCCTCCCATCATCACTCATCCTCAAACATCAACCTCTACTGCTTTTGTTTCTGAAAACTCAAACAACATGTCCTTTATCAAGGAGGATATGGAATGCTTTCATCCAGATGATTTAGAAGAAATGGACATACAACACTCATATGCCATGCTCTCTATAAGAGCAAAGAGGTTCTACTCTAGAACCGGAAGACCCATTCCAAGTAACAACTCCAACACCAGAGTTGGCTTGGATAAAAGCAAACTAAGATGTTACAACTATAACCTACTGGGTCACTTTGCTAGAGAATGCAAGGCACCAAGAACAACTCCAACACCAGAGTTGGCTTGGATAAAAGCAAACTAAGATGTTACAACTATAACCTACTGGGTCACTTTGCTAGAGAATGCAAGGCACCAAGAACAAATCCAGTCACTTCTCAGTCAAGACAAGCTCACCAAGCCCAACCCAGACAACAACAACAAGCTACTCCTCCAGTTCAAACTGCAGCATGTGCAACTGTTGGAACTTCTGAGTTCGACTAGAGCTTTCAATATGAAGAACTGCCCGTCAACAATCAAGCTCTGATGGCAGACACTACAGAGATACCACCTCAGGTATTTGAACATCTTTGCTCTCAAGCCTGTATTGATAAAGTTTTGGGTTATAGAAAGCACAACCAAAACCTTATAGATCAAAATGAAGAGTTTCATCAGATGAAATCTGAGTTTAAAAAGGTTGAAAATACTTATAAAGAAAAGATTAACTGCCTTAAGAAAGAGATTTCATCGCTAAAACACGAACAAACTAATCTTGAAACTCAGATTGATGATCTACTGGTCAAACTAAAAGCTACTAGAGCTGAACAGACAGAACAGAAAGTTCATGTTGAAAAATATGAATTTTCCTCCAAAAAGTTACAAAGACTTTTAGATATTCAAATCCATGAGAAGGTAAAAACTGGACTTGGGTATAACAATGATCAGTACAATGTTGTTCCTCCTCCTGTGACTATATTGCCATATACGAACCAAGCTTCAATGTTGAAAATCTTGACACTGCAAACCGAAACCTTGATCCTTCAACGGATGAATCTTTCATCGAAGACTGCACTACCTCATCGGAATCTGAGTCAACCCACTCAGACCATGATGAAACCAGTGCAGTCCCATCTGAAGCTGTTCTAAATAGAGTTGCAGTTCCTGCTATTCTTCCAGCTGTTCCAGCCCCTGTACCATTCAAACAGATCAAGATCAGCTATCCTCCAGATGGAAGAAAGCTAAACATTAAAAAGAGACAGACATCAGAACCCACAAACCCCAAGTCTCAGTTCAAGCCAATCACAAAGAGAAAGGTATTTGATATATGTCGTAAGCCTGAAGAAAAAGTTCCATATGTTCAAAGGACCCTAGAAGAAGCCACCTTTGAACATAACAAAGCTCATCCATCGAACTTCAAGGATCTGTTCCAAAGAAAGGACTATGTCTACCTTTCAAGAGACAAACTGGCAAAATCATGCTTTGTGTGTGGCAGATATAACCACACTGCCAGCACCTGCTTTCATTACCTGGAATACCAAAGAAATTCAAAGCAGCATGCCTTTGAAAAGACTAACAAAAATAAGAAGGTAAGAAGCTACGAAGACAAAGCAACTAAGTTCAGAGAGTCTTTATCTCCCTCAAGAGTGAAGCTGCCTAAATCTCAACAAACTTGCATCATTTGTGGTGAATCAGACCACTTTGCTGCAAACTGTAAGTTTAACCCTTTCATCCAGATCCTTCAACAAGCCCCTCAAAGGAAAAGGGTAAAGAAGGATCAGCATACATCAGTTGTTAGTCCAGTTAAGCCCAAGAAAACAAAGCAGAAGCTTTCAGCAGCAACCAAGTCTGCTGCTGATAAGCTAAAATCCTCCGCAGCAAAATCTGCTGCTGATAAGGCAAAGACATCAGCAGCAAGAGTGTCCACTACTGATAAGGCAAAATCCAAGGCAAAGCCTACAGTAGCAAAGAATGCTGACACTTCAACAAAGCTATCAGCAGCAGGATCTAATGTCAACAAGCCAGAAACATCAGTAGCAAAATCTGCTGCTAACAGTGTGAGGAAAACTAGAAAATCACCAACAAGGCAATGGAAAGCCAAACCATCTTCAAGCACTGTCATTGGTTCCATTGACTGCAAACATACTGAAAAGGATAAACTAACAACCATCTTTTTCAAGTCTGCAGACTCTTGGATTCCTTCTACTAATTAGAAATATATCATGTGCAGGGACAGCCAGGTCACAAGAATAACACTTGGGTGGTAGACAGTGGGTGTTCCAGGCACATGACAGGCAACAGATCCATCCCCTCAAACTTCAGACATTTCAATGGAGGATATGTTGCCTTTGGAAGTGACTCAAAGGGAGGATCCATTACTGGACAAGGAACTGTGTCCAACGAAAGAATGAGCATTGATAAGGTCAACTATGTTAAAGACTTGGACTTCAATCTCATGAGTGTTTCCCAGGTCTGCGACCAAAAGCATTGGATGCTCTTCACATATAAAGAATGTTTTGTACTGACTCCAGGCTTATCCACACCTCCTCCAGAAAGCATTTTATTATTGCTCAGAGAAAAGAAAATCTCTATGTACTGGACATGAATGAAGTCACTCCATCTGGGAGTGTTTCCTGCTTTTTATCAAAGGCCTCAGTTGATGAATCAGCTCTCTGGCATAGGAGATTAAGCCATGTTAATATCAAAACTATCAACAAATTGGTGAAGAATAATCTTCTTAGAGGGATTCCTGACAAAGAATTTCAGCTGGAAGACCACTGCATTGCATGCTTAAAGGGGAAGCAACACAAAAGCTCTCATAAGCCCAAGACATTGAATACAAATGACACTCCACTGCAACTGCTGCATATGGACATCTTTGGTCCTACAAATGTCATGTCAATGGGCAAGAAGTCGTACTGTCTGGTGATAACTGATGACTACACCAGATTCTCATGGGTATACTTCTTGAGAACTAAAGATGAAACTGCTGAAATTATCGAATCCTACATTCTCAGAGTAGAGAATCAAAGCAATCAAAAGGTGTGATCAAGGCACAGAGTTTAAGAACCACACCTTGAACTCTTTATGTGAAAGCAAGGGGATAGAAAGACAATACAATGCTCCAAGAACTCCTCAACAAAATGGAGTTGCTGAAAGAAGAAACAGAACTCTTATTGAGTCAGCAAGATATATGTTGGCTGACTCAAAACTGCCACTCACATTCTGGGCAGAAGCAGTTAGCACAGCCTGTTATGTGTAAAACCGAGTTCTAATTGTCAAACCCCTCAACAAAAACACCCTATGAACTTTGGTTTCAAAGAATTCCCTATATTGGGTTCCTAAAACCTTTTGGGTGTCCATGCACCATTCTCATCACACATGGGATTCTTCCTAAGTTTGGTTCCAAATCTGATGAAGGATATTTCATAGGCTATTCCTCTCAATCAAAGGCCTATCGAGTATTCAATTCAAGAACAAGAATTGTTGAAGAATCAGCAAATGTGGAATGCAGAGAACACATTGTCTGTGAGCAGGGAAAAGGACCAAACTGGCTCTTTGACATAGACTCATTCTCCCAAATATTTGAGCCTCTCACCTTCTTAAATATGGACTCTACGTCTACACAAACACCTGCCTCCACTTCATCCACTGACTACAGACTGGATTTTCCAAAATCTTCTATCAGTCTGAGAAGACCATCAATTGATCCTCCATCAGTTATGGAAGCAATTGAAGCAGGAACAAGACGGTCTAATATCACCAGCAACAGCCTGTCTGAAACTGAAAATCTAAATGAAGACTCTTCGGAAAATGATGTAGAGCTGCTGATGCTCTTGCTGAAAATATTGATGTGGTTAATGCGGTTGAAGACTCTTCCACCATGAATGAAGAGGCCCCTGATCAAAATCAAAGCAATCTAGAGCAAGGGATACAGCTGGAGGTGGTACCAGCACAGAGGATCCACAAAGAACATCCTCAAGAGAATATTATTGGTCAAATACACCAAGGAGTTCTCACAAGGAGCAAATCTCAAGAGGCCAATATATGCTTGTTTTATTGTTTCTTATCTCAGGTGAAACCCAAGAAGATAGATGAAGCACTCAAACACAGCAGCTGGATTGAAGCAATGCAGGAAAAATTGCTGCAATTCAAGAGGCAGGATGTCTAGAAACTTGTTGATCTTCCACCAGGTAAATATGCTATTGGCACACGATGGGTTTTCAGGAACAAGCAAGACGAGAGAGGCATTGTAGTCAAGAACAAAGCCAGACTTGTAGCTCAAGGCTACACTCAGGAAGAAGGGATTGACTATGATGAAGTCTTTGCTCCTGTTGCCAGACTGGAGGCCATCAGAATCTTCATGGCATATGCTGCATCCAAGAATTTCATTGTCTATCAAATAGATGTCAAAAGTGTCTTTCTGTATGGGAAGATTGGTGAGGAAGTATACGTCAAACAGCCTCCAGGCTTTATAGATCCTGCACATCCTACTCAAGTGTTCAAACTGGACAAAGCTCTGTATGGCCTACATCAGGCACCAAGAGCCTGGTATGAAACCTTGTCAGGATATCTACTAAGCAACAACTTCAGAAGAGGTGCCATAGACCAGACCTTGTTTATCAAAGATGAAGGGGGAGAAATCTTACTAGTTCAAATTTATGTTGATGATATCATCTTTGGATCAACAAGGAAACAGCTGTGCAAAGACTTTGAGACTCTGATGCACTCAAAGTTTGAAATGAGTTCAATGGGTGAACTAAATTTCTTCTTGTGTCTACAAGTCAAACAGGTCCCAAATGGAATCTTCATCAGCCAATCCAAATATGTAAAGAACATTCTGGAAAGATTCAAAATGGCTGACTGCTCTGCTGCAAGAATCCCTATGCAAGTGCATCATCAACTGACTCCAGACAAAGATGGCCAAGACACTGATCAACATCAGTATCGTGCAATGATAGGGTCTCTCATGTATCTCACTACCTCAAGGCCAGATATCATGTTTGCAGTATGCCTCTGTGCAAGATTTCAAGCAGCTCCAAAAGTTTCACATCTTCAGGCTGTCAAGAGAATCTTTAGATACCTAAAGGGTGCCCCAAGACTTCGGCTATGGTACTCTAAAAATGACATGTTTAATCTATATGCATACACTGACAGTGACTATGGGGGATGCAACTTGGATAAAAAGTCCACTTCAGGGGGATGTCAGTTTCTGGGAGGGAGATTGATTTCATGGCAGTGCAAGAAGCAAACATGTGTTTCAACTTCTACAGCTAAGCAGAATACATTGCAGCTTCAAGTTGCTGTGCACAAGTCATCTGGATACAAAATCAAATGTTGGATTATTGGATGACTTTCATGGCAACTCCAATTCACATTGACAACATGAGTGCTATCTCAATCACAAACAATCCGGTTCAGCACTCAAAGACAAAGCACATTGACATCAGGTATCATTTCATAAGAGATCAAGCTGAGAAAAAGAGGATTATTTTAACCAAAGTTCATACGAATGAGCAATATGTTGATTTGTTTACAAAACCTTTTGATGAAGCTAGATTTAAATATTTAGTTGAATCAATTGGTATGATGAACTTTGATTAAAATCCATCTCCACTCTATTTTTGTGTTTTGTCTTATTTTGTAAATAAAAGTTATAAGTCAGCAGCATTTTTGTCCTTCAGCTGCTGACAGGTTTAATCCTCAGCAGCAAAAGATTTGCAGCTGACTGCTTTAAGTTATCAGCAGGAACAGGCTTCATGCGGATTTCTTTAAGACTGTCAGCAGCAGATAAGTTTACTGCTGACAGACTTATCCTTCCGCATCCACAGCAATCAAGTTTGCTGCTGATTGGTAAATTTAAGTCCAAATTAACTTTTACCCGCTGTTAAAATTCCCGTCAGTCTTTACCATGACTGCCTCGGTGTATTACAGCTGTAACAATAAAAGGTGAATTGGGTTGTACTGTACAAGTCATTTTGCTTTTTCTCTCCTATGTCGTTATTAAAACAAATCAAATTTCCACCTCTTCACCTTCCACTTCTCCCTAAACCAACATCACTTTCTTTCAAGTCCCCATCACTTTCAAAGCCCTCATCCCTCACTGTCATACCCAACCAAGTGAAAGATATCCGAAGGATTCAATGATATGATCGACTTCTTATGTCGATCAAAGATCCAATTTGCCCTCACAACCAACCATGTCACACACATCCCTCATATGGAGGATTTCTGGAGTACCGTCGTCTACTCTACCGAACAGGGGATTCCCCAAATCAAAGCCAAGGAAGACGGCAAGGATATCACCATCTTTGAAGCCACACTCTTCTCCAATGCAAATCTCAGAAAAGAAGCGGATGTCATCAGGTAAGCTCCGCACTTGTCTCCGTCTTCCATGGTCTTCATCTTGCGCTTCTTCGCGCCACCGTCGAGTAGAAGGACGAGGCGAAGATTTGACTCCTTCTGGATGTTGTAATCGGCTAGGGTTCTGCCATCCTCGAGCTGTTTTCCGTCGAAGATTAGACGCTGCTGATCTGGCGGAATACCTTCCTTGTCTTGGATCTTTGCCTTCACGTTGTCGATTGTGTCGAAGGATTCGACCTCAAACGTGATCGTCTTACCCGTTAGGGTTTTCACGAAGATCTGCATTTTCGTCGATCTGAAGTGATAACATGAGAACTGTTTCCAAAAAGGTTCTCAGGGGACAATGTTCCAGTGTTATCTACAATGCTTAACATACAGAGTACCACGGGTGACAGTTCAGCAATCCCAGCTGATATTGATCCCACACCCTCCACCCCACATCCTGAACAACAGTCTGCTTCAACCATTCGAACCCCTGTGCATACTACTAAGGATGCACAGGCACAAACATTACTTACACATGTTTTGGATGTTATCGTTCAACCGGAACACAGGGCCCCGGTTGCAACGACATATACTAGGAAAAGAGGCAAGAGAACTCCTTCTTCTCTTGCCTCCAAGGCCCAAACCCAACCTAACAACCCTCACTCAGAATCACAACATTCTGGTGAGAATATCATAAGGGAAAGCCGCATTATTAGGGAGACTCCTTTGGATGTCTCTCTATTAGGATCAGGATCACTTCCCGGATCTATAGAACAGCCCCCTGAGCCTTTCCTTTCTCTTCTGAACTTAAGTGTTGAGGAACCTGATCAAGATGATGTACCTTATCCAACTACCACCATCTCGGAGGTACTGAATGATCTTGCTTCCAACACACCCATCCCAAGTTCTTCTACCCTGAAGGTCCACTCTAGGAGTTATGACAGAATGGATGTGGAAGAGGCTGTCACTACTGCTGGTCCATCAAATAACCAGGAAGACAGTGACACCATTGCTAAGACCTCAACCTCAGAAACTAACAGTGAGGATGCTTCCTTGGAAACTCCCCTCACTGAGAGGAATCCCAGGTGCCAAGAAACCATGGGTGATGGGGATGAAGAGGCTAGGCCTAAGGCCCCATCTAGATCCAAGGATTCCACAACTGTGGATGAGGACAGACTGAAACTTCATATCTTGGAATTGACGGCCATGGTGAATATGATAGAGGCTGAAGTGTCCAAACTAAGACACCAAGTCTCTATGCATGAAGCACATCAATGCCCAATTGTACCTTCTCCCTCTCTTGTATCAGTGGGCACCCAAACTAATGCTTATTTGTCCACTGATGCAACCAAAAAGGGGGAGATGGTCCCAATGGAAGAAGACTCAGACAGTCTTGATGACTGGATTCAAGAGAAGGCTGTTTTTCAAAGTACACTTTTCAAGCCAGCTTTTTACAGATTCATGACTTGCCAGCTTCAGATAACGAAGAAGAAGAAGAAACAACTGAAGACTGGAAGTTAGTCGTCAGGGCTGTTGATGAGATGATGAATGATGCTAAAGATACAGAACAAACATATACATCCTTCAGCATCATCCCTGAAGCAGCATCCATCATAAGTCACTCCACTGCCCCCCAATTTCCACTGACTTCAACACAGCTAGAGTTTGATACAATACTAGCTTGGGGGTATGATGGAAAATCTGAGAGGTTCTGGATTGGTTGGGAGTTTAGCGGAGTAGAAGAGCTAATCTGGGACTTTCTAAACATCATCCAAGTCCTTCACCTATACCATCTACACTGCATCAACAACTCAACGGACCTCTCAGCAGAACTTGCAATCGGCAGGTTCTATGATTTGATGGAGGATAATTTACCCAACTTTCAAAGACAAATGCAAGCAGCAAAAAGGGTAGCCTATCCTGAATCTTCAACAGCAGCAGAAAGAAGACTGACTCTTAGAAGACTTGAAATAATAAGGAGCAGTCTTCTCGCTGAAGAAGTTCTGTGCTTAAGAAGATTTCTGTACAACTCAATTGTCAAGGACTTAGATGTGCTGGGATGGGTAAGCACTAAGTCTCTTGACCACACCTTTCTGCTAAGCAACGACTCATCTCTCACCATCAACACCAGGAACATCCTGCTACTGCCTACAGACTTTCTTTACAAGATCATTCAACTCAGAGCAAATATCTGCAATGTCAACTCCCTCGAAAGCCAGGCAATGATGGCTACTGTCAGAGCACATCTTGAACAAGAAGGAAGGATTGCTGAAGCGGTATATGTGTCAAATTCTGACACTGATTCTGACTCAGCTTCCACTCGAGTAGACATCTTTGCTGCTGCTTATGAATCAAGATCCACTGTTAAAGAAATACTGATAGAACTTACAAGTCCTGAGTGCGAAACAGATGAAGCTAATGATCTTCCCTTATCAACCTCTCAAATTGCCAATGAAGCTGAGGCTGAGATTCCCACAGCGGCACAATCATCTGCTTTTGTGATCAGTGAAGCCGAAACAGAGGCATCCAACAAAGAAAAGGGTAAGGGAATTATAACCGAAGAAGACGAAGAGAGGTTACAAAGAGAAAAGAAAGAGAAAGAAGAAAGAAGAAGAAGAAGAGAAGAAGAGGAGATGGCTGAAATTAAGAAAGCTCAAGATAGAATCACAGCCATTCTCCTCAGAGAACAACAGATCCAACTGTATGCAAAACAGTTGGATGCTCTGAAGGTAAAGACTCCTGCAGTTTATCAGATTGAAGAAGATGAAGCTCTTGCTCTTCAACTGCAGGAACAATTTGACAAAGAAGAAGAAATAGAAAAGAAGAAGAATGAAGAGGCTAAGTTCAGAATTACTGATTCTGAACTAGCCAAAGAAATGAGAGAGGAGTGGGTAAAGGCTCTAGTTTCTCAAGGTGAGGATGCAGACTACCTTGAGAACTATCAAATAAAGAAATCTAAAGAGCCTTCATGGGTCAGCAAGGTCAATTGGCAAAGAAGAAACATGCTGAAGAAGAAGAAAAAGCCAAACATAAGTCCAAAAAAACCATTGCTTTTAATAAACGGACCCGTGAAGAAGGGAAAGTCATGATTGACTTCCTTAAGGCTAGAGGAGAAAGTGAAAAGAGGTTAGGTCCCATGAATTTCATGAACCTGCAAGCCCTCTATGTTAAAGTCAAGAAGGATGAGGAAGAAAGATTGGAGAAGAAAGGCTCCAAGAAAAGGGTAAACATTCAAGAAGAAGAAAGGAAATCAAAGAAACCCAACACTTCCTCAATCCAACAACCTTCCACTCTCCTCCCTAGACCTCCCTCCTCTCCTCCCTCAAAGTCCAAATCCACACACCCAACTCCTACTCATCAACAACCTCCCAAAAAGAAAAATAAACCCACTTCCAAACCTGAAGACTCAAGGAAAATAATCAGATGGTCATACAGCCCTGAAGACCAATGGTTTGAAGTGTTTAGGGGGGAGGACAGAAGCTAAAAGATCAATCTATACTTCTGTTGATGAGGTACTACAGCTTCCAGATTCTGATCTAAGAAGAATGATGGAGCTGGGTGAATCCTCTAAACCTGAGAATGAAGGTGGGAGACATCTTTTGCTGGCAATCAGACATTACTTCAACCCTAGCAAAGATGAAATCATTGATGCCAAACCTCTTCAATCCCACACTCCATTCATCAGCTGGTCCTACAATGCTGAAAAGAATGAATTTACTCTGACAGATGTTAAAGGACAGAAGATGAGGTGTTCAATCAAAGCTATCTTTAAAATGGCAAGCAAAGACATCAAGACTCTATCTGAGCTTCCTCTTAACAATCCCAGCAAGGACCAGAGAGGATATGAGGTTGAAAGAATAGTCAGCAATATGCAAAAGCTTCAGCAACAAAGGCAGTAAGAGAATTTTGGTAGCATCAGTCTAGGGGGAGTTTGTAGAACCAAAGACTGATGGCTACAAAATGCTCTAAGTACAAATGCTGCTGATCTCAGAGTTTGCTGCTGACCAACAAACTGCTGCGGATACTTGTTCTCCTACTGAAGAACAAATCTGCTGCGGATAGCCTTATCTGCTGAAGACCAAAGTTGCTGCGGATAGGCTTCTCAGCAGCATCAACACTTGACGCTGCTGACAGGAAAATCATCAGCAGCTTTGGATGGTTACATCTTGCTGCTGATCAACATATTTGTTGCTGACAGCCTTGTGCCTTGAAGACAAATCGTTGCAGCTGACTATCCATACCAAGCGTCACTGACAACTTTCTGCAAAAGCAACTGACACACTCAAAGCAGAAGGAACCTCAATGGCACAACCAATGACGGACAACAATGCTCTTCTCCAAGCATAAAAGTAATGATGCATAAAGAAGACGCTTCAATAAAGTTAACCCGATATAGACAAAACGTGTAATAGTTAGCTAGATACAGCAGATCAACGGTCTTTGTTAGATCTGATCCTTAGAATCAAGGGGCTGTCTTGATTCTAAGTGAGTATAAATAATCTGTAAACACTTCATTGTAAGTGTGCGTTGTATGTCTTTTGATTGAGTTTTTCAATTGTAATCATTTATCTGCAAAAGTTTAATACAACAGTGTTCCTAAAAGTATTCTTTCTGCTTGCTCGATTACATTTGTGTAGTTGTTATTGTTTCCGCCAATTTCAACTAAGAACAGAACCATCTTGTAATTTCACGATCCTACATGAATTTTCCTCCAAAAAGTTACAAAGACTTTTAGATATTCAAGTCCATGAGAAGGTAAAGACTGGACTTGGGTATAATAATGGCCAGTACAAATCTGTTCCTCCTCTTGCAGACTATATTGCCATTCACGAACCAAGCTTCAATGTTGCAAATCTTGACACTGCAAACCGAAACCTTGATCCTTCAACGGATGAACTTTTCGTCGAAGACTGCACTACCTCATCAGAATCTGAGTCAACCTGCTCAGACCACGATGAAACCAGTGCAGCTCCATCTGAAGCAACTCTGAATAGAGTTGAAGTTCCTGCTGTTATTCCTGTTATTCCAGCTATTCCAGCCCCTGTCCCATTCAAACAGATCAAGATCAGCTATCCTCCAGATAGAAGAAAGCTAAACATTGAAAAGGGAGAGACATCAGGATCCACGAACCCTAAGCCTCAGTCAAAGCCGATCACAAAGAGGAAGGTGTTTGATATATGTCATACGCCTGGGGAAAAAGTTTCATATGTTCAAAAGACCCTAGAAGAATCCACTTTTGAACATAACAAAGCTCATCCATGGAACTTCAAGGATTTGTTCCAAAGAAAGGACTATGTCTACCTTTCAAGAGACAAACTGGCGAGATCATGCTTTGTATGTGGCAGATATAACCACACTGCCAGCACCTGCTTTCATTACCTGGAATACCAAAGAAATTCAAAGCAGCATGTATTTGAAAAGACAAACAAAAACAAGAAGGTAAGAAGCTACGAGGCCAAAGAAACTAAGTTTAGGGAGTCTCTATCTCCCCCAACAGTGAAGGTGTCAAGACCTCAACAAACCTGTATCATTTGTGGTGAAACCAACCACTTTGCTTCCAAATGCAAATCTAATCCCTTCAACCAGATTGCAAACTGCTCATCTAGATTTACACCATCTGTAGCAAACAAAACAACTACTGATCTTGAAAAGTCTGGAAAAAAAAAAAGCAAAGCCATCAGCAGCAAGAGTGTCCACTGCTGATAAGGCAAAGCCTTCAGCAGCAAGAGTGTCCACTGCTGATAAGGTAAAATCCAGGGCAAAGCCATCAGCAACAAGAGTGTCCACTGCTGATAAGGAAAAATCCAAGGCAAAGCCTTCAGCAGCCAAGAATGATGCCACTTCAGCAAAGCTATCAGCAGCAGGATCTACTGTTGACAAGCCAGAAACATCAGTAGCAAAATCCGCTGCTGACAATGTGAGAAAAACTAGAAAATCACCAACAAAGCAATGGAAAGCCAAACCATCTCCAAGCATTATCATTGGTTCCATTGACTGCAAACATACTGAAAAGGATAAACTAACAACCATCTTTTTCAAGTCTGCAGACTTTTGGGTTCCTCCCACTAATTAGAAATCTATCATGTGCAAGGACAACCAGGTCACAAGAATAACACCTGGGTGGTAGACAGTGGTTGTTCCAGGCACATGACAGGCAACAGATCCATCCTCTCCAACTTCAGACATTTCAATGGAGGATATGATGCCTTTGGAAGTGACTCAATGGGAGGATCCATTACTGGACAAGGAACTGTGTCCAACGAAAGAATGAGCATTGATAAGGTCAACTATGTCAAAGAATTAGACTTCAATCTCATGAGTGTTTCCCAAGTCTGTGACCAAAAGCATTGGATGCTCTTCACAGATAAATAATGCTTTGTACTGTCTCCAGGCTTATCCATACCTCCTCCAGAAAGCATTTTATTAACTGCTCAGAGAAAAGAAAATTTCTATGTACTGGACATGAATGAAGTCACTCCATCTGGGAGTGTTTCCTGTTTTTTTATCAAAAGCCTTAGTTAATGAATCAGCTCTCTGGCACAGGAGATTAAGCCATGTTAATATCAAAACTATTAACAAATTGGTGAAGAATAATCTTATCAGAGGGATTCCTGACAAAGAATTTCAGCTAGAAGACCACTGCATTGCGTGCTTAAAGGGGAAGCAACACAAGAGTTCTCACAGGCCCAAGACCTTGAATACAAATGACCCTCCACTACAACTGCTGCATATGGATCTCTTCGGTCCTACAAATGTCATGTCAATGGGAAAAAAGTCATACTGTTTGGTGATAACTGATGACTACACCAGATTCTCTTGGGTATACTTCTTGAGAACTAAAGATGAAACTGCTGAAATTCTCAAATCCTACATTCTGAGGGTAGAAAATCAAAGCAATCAAAAGGTGAAAATCATAAGGTGTGATCAGGGCACAGAGTTCAAAAACCACACTTTAAACTGTTTCTGTGAAAGCAAGGGGATAGAAAGACAATACAATGCTCCAAGAACTCCTCAACAAAATGGAGTTGCTAAAAGAAGAAACAGAACTCTTATTGAGTCAGCAAGATCTATGTTGGCTGACTCAAAACTGCCACTCACATTCTGGGCAGAAGCAGTTAGCACAGCCTGTTATGTGCAAAATAGAGTTCTAATTGTCAAACCCCTCAACAAGACACCTTATGAACTTTGGTTTCAAAGAGTTCCCTACATTGGGTTTCTAAAACCTTTTGGGTGTCCATGCACCATTCTCATCACACATGAGGTTCTTCCTAAGTTTGGTGCCAAATCTGATGAAGGATATTTTGTGGGCTATTCCTCTCAATCAAAGGCCTATAGAGTATTCAATTCAAGAACAAGAATTATGGAAGAATCAGCAAATGTGGAATGTAGAGAACACATAGTATGTGAGCAGGGAAAATGTCCAAACTGGCTCTTTGACATAGACTCATTCTCCCAAATATTTGAGCCTCTCACCTTCTCAAATATTGAGTCTACGTCTACACAAACACCTGCCTCCACTTCATCCACTGACTACAGACTGGAGTTTCCTAAATCTTCTATCAGTCTGAGAAGACCATCAATTGATCCTCTATCAGTTGTGGAAGCAATTGAAGCAAGTGAAGCCGGAACAAGACTGTCTAATGTAACCAGCAGCAGCCTGCCTGAAACTGAAAATCTAAATGAAGACTCTTCGGTAAATGCTGCAAATGCTGATGATGCTATTGCTGAAAATATTGATGTGGCTAATGATGTTGAAGACTCTTCCACCATGAATGAAGAGACCCCTGATCAAAATCAAAGCAATATGGAGCAAGGGATACAGCTGGAGGTGGTACCAGCACAGAGGATCCACAAAGAACATCGTCATGAAAATATTATTGGCCAAGTCCACCAAGGAGTTCTTACAAGAAGCAAATCTCACAAGGCCAATATATGCTTGTTTTCATGTTTCCTATCTCAGGTGGAACCCAAGAAGATAGATGAAGCACTCAAACACAGCAGCTGGATTGAGGCAATGCAGGAAGAATTGCTTCAATTCAAGAGGCAGGATGTCTGGAAACTTGTTGATCTTCCACCAGGTAAATATGCTATTGGCACACGATGGGTTTTCAGGAACAAGCAAGACGAGAGAGGTATTGTAGTCAAGAACAAAGCCAGACTTGTAGCTCAAGGCTACACTCAGGAAGAAGGAATTGACTATGATTAAGTCTTTGCTCCTGTTGCCAGGCTGGAGGCCATTAGAATCTTCCTGGCATATGCTGCATCCAAGAATTTCACTGTCTATCAAATGGACGTAAAAAGTGCCTTTCTGTATGGGAAGATTGGTGAGGAAGTATACGTCAAACAGCCTCCAGGCTTTATAGATCCTGCACATCCTACTCATGTGTTCAAACTAGACAAAGCTCTGTATGGCCTACATCAAGCACCAAGAGCCTGGTATGAAACCTTGATAGGATATCTACTACGCAACAACTTCAGAAGAGGTGCCATTGACCAGACCTTGTTTATCAAAGATGAAGGGGGAGAAATCTTACTAGTTCAAATTTATGTTGATGACATCATCTTTGGATCAACAAGGAAACTGATGTGCAAAGACTTTGAGACTCTGATGCACTCAAAGTTTGAAATGAGTTCAATGGGTGAACTAAATTTCTTTTTGGGTCTACAAGTCAAACAGGTCCCAAATGGAATCTTCATCAGCCAATCCAAATATGTAAAGAGCATTTTGGAAAGATTCAAAATGGTTGACTGCTCTGCTGCAAGAACCCCTATGCAAGTGCATCATCAGCTGACTCCAGACAAAGATGGCCAAGACACTGATCAACATCAGTACCGTGCAATGATAGGGTCTCTCATGTATCTCACTGCCTCAAGGCCAGATATCATGTTTGCAGTATGTCTCTGTGCGAGATTTCAAGCAGCTCCAAAAATTTCACATCTTCAAGCCGTCAAGAGAATCTTTAGATACCTAAAGGTTGCCTCAAGACTTGGGCTATGGTACTCTAAAAATGACATGTTTAATCTGTATGCATACACTGACAGTGACTATGGGGGATGTAACTTGGACAAAAAGTCCACTTCAGGTGGATGTCAGTTTCTGGGAGGGAGACTGATTTCATGGCAGTGCAAGAAGCAAACATGTGTTTCAACTTCTACAGCTGAAGCAGAATACATTGCAGCTTCAAGTTGCTGTGCACAAGTCATCTGGATACAAAATCAAATGCTAGATTACGGGATGACTTTCATGGCAACTCCAATTCACATTGACAACATGAGTGCTATATCAATCACAAACAATCCGATGCAGCACTCCAAAACAAAGCACATTGACATCAGGTATCATTTCATAAGAGATCAAGCTGAGAAAAAGAGGATTATTTTAACCAAAGTTCATACGAATGAGCAATATGCTGATTTGTTTACAAAACCTTTTGATGAAGCTAGATTTAGATATTTAGTTGAATCCATTGGTATGATGAACTTTGATTAAAATCTATCTCTAAAATTCTATTTTAAAATGTGCTTTGTCTCTTTGTTGTAAATAAAAGTTATAAGTCAACAACATTTTTGTCCTTCAGCTGCTGACAGGTTTAATCTTCAGCAGCAAAAGATTTGCAACTGACTACTTTAAGTTATCAACAGGAACAGGTTTCCTGCGGATAACTTTAAGACTGTCAGCAACAACATCCTTGCTGCGGATTATTAAATTCATCAGCAGCAGATGGGTTTGCTGCTAACAGACTTAACCTTCCGCAGCAACCAAGTTTGCAGCGGACAGACTTATTCATTCACAGCAACAAAGTTTGCTGCTGATGGGTAAATTTAAGTCCAAATTAACTTTTACCCGCTGTAAAAATTAACGTCAGTCTTTACCATGACTGCCTCGGTGTATTACAGCTGTAACAGTAAAAGGTTAATAAGGTTGTACTGTACAGGTCATTTTGCTTTTTCCCTCCTCTGTCGTTATAAGAACAAATCAAATTTCCTTACCACCTATTCACCTTCAATTTCACCCTAAACCCACATCACTTTCTCTCAAGCCCCCACCACATTCAAAGCCCTTCATCTTTAAAACATTCAAAGCCTTCCATATTCTAAACCTTCAAACCTTCCCTCCAAATCAAACAACAATGGCAGACATCAATAACCCTGACGATAAGTTCTCCCCATACCATAACCTTACAGCATACCTAACCAAGGGAAAGAAATCCGAAGGATTCAATGATATGATCGACTTCTTATGTCGATCAAAGATCCATTTGCCCTCACAACCAACCCTACCATATATATCCCTCATATGAAGGATTTCTGGAGTACCGCCGTCTACTCTACCGAACAGGGGATTCCCCAAATTAAAGCCAAGGTAGACGTCAAGGATATCACCATCTCGGAAGCCACACTCAGAAAACATCTTAAGCTTCAAGATGAGGGAGCAGCCATCTTATACTCAAAGGACGAGTACATGAGGACCTTTGTAGCTATAGGGTACACTAGAAATCAAAATGAGTATACAATTGAGAAGGCGCTGATGGGCCATCCATGGAGGTATCTCTGCCACACTCTTCTCCAATGCATATCTCAGAAGAGAAGTGGATGACATCAGGTGAGCTCCGCATTTGCCTCCGCCATCCATGGTATGATCACTGGACTAGGCTTCAACTTTGCACACCTCATCTTTGAGGGTTTGAGATATAACCTTCAAGAGGGTGCAAAGCAACAATTTTTTATGTACCCAAGATTCTTGCAGGAGGTTTTCAATCAAGAACTAAAAGAACTTTCAAAACCTGCAAGAATCTACATCATTCTGGGACATAAAAATAATATTTTTCAAAGCATGAGAACTGTTTCCAAAAAAGTTCTCAGGGGTCAATGTTCCATTGTTATCTACAATGTTGAACATACAAAGTACCTCGGGTGACAGTTCAGCAATCCCAGTTGATACTGATCCCACACCCTCCACCTCACATCCTGAACAACAATCTGCTTCCTTCATTCGAACCCCTGTGCATACTACTAAGGATGCACATGTACAAAAATTACTTACACCTGTTTTGGATGTTATCGTTCAACCGGAACACAGGGCCCCGGTTGCAACGACATATACCAGAAAAAGAGGCAAGAGAACTCCTTCTTCTCTTGCCTCCAAGGCCCAAACCCAACCTCTAAGCCCTCATTCAGAATCCCAACATTCTGATGAGAATATCAAAAGGGATAGCCACAACACTAGAGAGACTTCCTTGGAAGCCTCTCTATTAGGATCAGGATCACATCCCGGATCCATAAAGCAACCCCCTGAGCCACTCCTCTCTCTTCTGAACTTAAGTGTTGAGGAACCTGATCAAGATGATGTACCTTCTCCAACTACCACTATCTCGGAGGTACTGATTGATCTTCTTCCAACACACCCAACCCAAGTTCTTTTACCCTGAAGGTCCACTCTAGGAGTTATGACAGAGTGGATGTGGAAGAGGCTGTCACTACTGCTGGTCCATCAAATGACCAGGAGGACAGTGACAACATCGCTAAGACCTCAACCATGGCAACTCACAGTGAGGATGCTTCCTTGGAAACTCCCCTCACTGAGAGGAATCCTAGGCGCCAAGAAACCATGTGTGATGGGGATGCAGAGGCTAGGCCTAAGGCCCCATCTAGATCCAAGGATTCCACAACTGTGGATGAGGACAGACTGAAACTTCATAACTTGGAATTGACGGCCAAGGTGGCTCTGCTAGAGGCTGAAGTGTCCAAACTAAGACACCAAGTCTCTATGCATGAAGCCCATCAATGTCCAACTATGCCAACTCCCTCTCTTGTATCAGTGGGCACCCAAACTGATGCTTATTTGTCCACTGATGCAACCAAAAAGGGGGAGATGGTCCCAATGGAAGAAGAGTAAGACAGTCTTGACGACTGGATTCAAGAGCAGGCTGTATTTCAAAGCACACTATTCAAGCCAGCTTTTGTACAGGTTCATGACTTGCTAGCTTCAGATGACGAAGAAGAAGAGACATCTGAAGACTGGAAGTTAGTCGTCAGGGCTGTTGATGAGATGCTGAGTGATGCTGAAGACATAGAACAAACATATACATCTTTCAGCATCATCCCTGAAGCAGCAGCCATCATAAGTCAATACACTGCCCCCCAATTTCCACTGACTTCAACACAGCTAGAATTTGACACAATACTAGCTTGGGGGTATGATGGAAAGTCTGAGAGGTTCTGGATTGGTTGGGAGTTTGGCGGAGTAGAAGAGATAAACTGGGACTTTCTCAACAGCATCCAAGTCCTTCACCTATACCATCTACAATGCATCAACAACTCAACGGACCTCTCAGCAGAACTTACTATTGGCAGGTTCTATGACTTGATGGAGGATAATCTACCCAACTTCGAAAGACAAATACAAGCAGCAAAAAGGGTAGCCTATCCTGAATCTTCAGCAGCAGCAGAAAGAAGACTGACACCTATAAGACTTGAAATAATAAGGAGCAGTCTTCTCACTGAAGAAGAAGTTCTGTGCTGGAGAAGATTCCTGTACAACAGAATGGTCAGGGATGTAGAAGTGCAAGGATGGATAAGAACTGACTCCCATGACTTCACCTTCTTCCTGAGCAATGGATCTTCTCTATCAATCAACATCAAAGAGATCTTGCTCCCACCTTCAGCCTTCCTGCACAAGGTCTTTGAGCTCAGATCACTCATCTTCAATGTCAACTCCTTAGAAAGTCAAGACATGATCAAAATCATCAAGGCTTCTCTTTATAAGGAGGAATCTGGATCTGACTCAGACCTATCCTTTCTCTCTTCTCCAACAGTCAGATTGAACACAGAAGAAGAATCAAAAAGAAGAGAAGAGGAAAAGATGAAAGAGGCATGGAAAGATGTGACAGGTATGGAATGGGAAGAAGATGAAGAAAGTTCCCCTCCCTTGTCCATTCCCCAAAATGCCAATGAAGCTAAGGCTGAGATTCCAACAGCAGCACCATCATCTGCTGTTGTGATCAGTGAAGCCGAAGCAGAGGCATCCAACAAAGATAAGGGAAAGGGAATTATGACCAAAGAAGATGAAGAGAGGTTGCTCAGAGAGAAGAGAGAGAAGGAAGAAAGAAGAAGAAGAAGAGAAGAAGTGGAGATGGCTGAAATAAAGAAAGCTCAAGATAGACTCACAGTCATTCTCCTCGGAGAACAACAGATCCAGCTGTATGCAAAACAGCTGGATGATCTGAAAGTAAAGATTCCTGCAGTTTATCAAATTGAAGAAGATGAAGCTCTTGCTCTTCAACTGCAGGAACAATTCGATAGAGAAGAAGAAGAGATTCAGAAGAAGAAGAAGAAAGAGGCTAAGTTCAGAATAATTGATTATGAACTAGCCAAAGAAATGAGAGAGGAATGGGTAAAGGCTCTGATTTCTCAAGGTGAGGATGTAGACTACCTTGAGAAACTATCCAATAAAGAAATCTACAGAGCCTTCATGGGTCAGCAGGGTCAATTAGCAAAGAAGAAAAAGGCTGAAGAAGAAGAAAAAGCCAAACAAAAGTCCAAAAAGACCATTGCCTTTAATCAAAGAACCCATGAAGAAAGGAAGATCATGATTGACTTCCTTAAGGCTAGAGGAGAGAGTGGAAAGAGGCTAGGTCCCATGAATTTCATGAACCTGCAAGCCCTCTATTTCAAAGTCAAGAAGAATGAGGAAGAAAGATTGGAGAAGAAAGGCTCCAAGAAAAGGGTAATCATTCAAGAAGTAGAAAGGAAAACAAAGAAACCCAAGCCTTCTCTCTCACCCAACACTTCCTCAATCCAACAACCTTCCACTCTCCATCCTAGACCTCCCTCCTCTCCTCCCTCAAAGTCCAAATCCTCACACCCAGCTCCTACTCATCAATAACCTCCCAAAAAGAAAAACAAACCCACTTCCAAACCAGAAGACTCAAGAGAAATAACCAGATGGTCATACAGCCCTCAAGACCAATGGTTTGAAGTGTTCAGGGGGAGGACAAAAGTTAAAAGATCAATTTATACATCTGTTGATGAGGTACTACAGCTTCCAGATTCTGATCTAAGAAGAATGATGGAGCTGGGTGAAGCCAATGAGCCTGAGAATGAAGGTGGGAGACATCTATTGCTGGTAATCAAACATTACTTCAACCCCAGCAATGATCAAATCATTGATGTCAAACCTCTCCAATCCCACTCTCCATTCATCAGCTGGTCCTACAATGCTGAAAAGAATGAATCACACTGACAGATGTTAAAGGGCAGAAGATGAGGTGTTCAACCAAGGCTATCTTCAAAATGGAAAGCAAGGACATCAAGACTCTATCTGAGCCTCCTCTTAACAATCCCAGCATGGACCAGAGAGGATATGAGGTTGAAAGAATAGTCAGCAACATGCAAAAGCTTCAGCAACAAAAGCAGTAAGAGAGTTTTGGTAGCATCAGTCTAGGGGGAGTTTGTAGAAATAAAGACTGATGGCTACAAAATTCTCTAAGTACAAATGCTGTTGATCTCAGAGTTTGCTGCTGACCAACAAATTGCTGCGGACAAGCTTATCTGCAGCGGATACTTGTTCCTCTGCTGAAGAACAAATCTGCTGCGGATAGCCTTATCTGCTGAAGACCAGAGTTGCTGCGGATAGGCTTCTCAGCAGCATCAACACTTGATGCTACTGATAGGCAAATCATCAACAGCTTTGGATGGTCACATCTTGCTGCTGATCCTCATCCTTGCTGCTGACAGCCCTGTGCCTTGAAGATAAATCGTTGCAGCTGACTATCCATGCCAAGCGTCACTGACAACTTTCTGCAAAAGCTACTGACACACTCAAAGCAGAAGGAACCTTAATGGTGCAACCAATGACGGACAACAATGCTCTTCTCCAAGCATGCAAGTAATGATGCATAAAGAAGATGCTTCAATAAAGTTAACTAGTTTAGACTAAACTTGTAATTGTTAGCTTTATACAAAAGATCAACGGTCTGTGTTAGATCTGATCCTTAGAATCAAGGGTCTGTCTTGATTCTAAGTTAGTATAAATATTGTGTAAACACTTCATTGTAGGTGTGCTTTTTGATTGAGTTTTCATTTGTAATCGTTTATTTGCAAAAGCTTAATACAACAGTGTTCAGTATTCATTCTGTTTACTCGATTATACTTGTGTAGTTGCTATTATTTCCGCCAATTTCAACTAAGAACAGAACCATCTTGTACTTTCACGATTCTACAATACCTTTCGTGTAACCGGTTAACAGATAAAGTTGAACACCTTGAGTCAACGATTCGAGTCGCTAGATCTGGTACACAAAAAGCTCCTCTAGATTTGAACTCTTTCAAATCTAATTCCAAAAACAACCCACAAAATCTGACCTCCTTCAGATTCAACGCGAGACAACATAACCGACGACACCGGAATAATGGTGGTCCGTAGTAGAGATCTCCGGTGGCAGCGCATTGACACGGCGGCGGCGCGTGATCGGCGACTGACGTAGAAGCGGCTGCGGGTGGCAGGTCGAACGGCGAAGGGGGCGGCGAACTAATTGCGGCGACCGACGACGCAGGGAGGCCGGCGGCGGCGCTGGTGGTTGGCGGCTAGGTGTCGCAAGAGGGGAGGGAGAATCAGGGTTTGGAACTTTTCTTAAACCTGATTATTCTCTATAAAAGTCTGACCAATTTTTAGCCTCCTTAACCCCTTATTTAAAGGCTCCTAACTCTCTCTCCAAGTTAGGGTTTAGGGAGCCTTTAATTACATTTAGATCCCTTGTTATTACTAATTAGTCACATTTAGATCTCATCTTATTTAATTGTTTAATTAAGTAACAACTAGTTAACTAGATATAATTATAATTCGTAATTAAATAATATCGTAATTAATAAAATATGTTCCAAACATATTTTCACCGGCTTATTATTAATCCAATTAATAATACTAATGATTATTTCATAAATAATCATCGTGTCCAACCGTATCCGTTCGTCGAGATAATTATTTCATAAATAACTATATCTCCTTTCGTTATATTCGTGTAATGGAATATATTAACTATTAATATATCTAATGATCGTAATCGTTTCCCAAAGTGTAACCCTTTGGATCTTACCTCGTTAGCAGTATTGTCAAATATCGTTACTCGGGCATAATTGTCCAACAAATATCTCTGTCGATATCGCGGGACACGTGGTAGTCCGCATTCATGCTGACGGAGGAAGTGGATCTGAGATTATGTACGAACATTGCTTCACTCGACTGAGGAAGGATGTTAGGGATCTGCTAGAAGAAGACCCCGTTCCCCTAGTAGGATTTGTAGGGGAAGTAGTTAAGCCCGTGGGGAAAGCAACCCTACCATTCACCACCGGAGAAGGTCCCTAGGAGAAAACAATGCATTTGACATTCTCCGTGGTAAGGGCTTGGTCCAAGTATAACGCAATCCTGTGGAGGAAATGAATCAAGGCCTGAGAGCATTAACATCCATGGCCCATGGCCTCATTAACTTCCCCACCCCCGGAGGCATAGCTACAGTGACTTCTTCGTCTGAGATTATTGCCATCGTATCAAGGGAAAAAGAGAAACCTCTAAAATAAGATGGAACGATAGAAGAGTGTATATTAAATGACAAGTTCACTGAACAAGCCATTAAGAATGATTCGTAGTTATCAGACAGATGGAAAACTGGCCTCAAAGAATTGTTGACAAAAAATGTGGATATATTCGCCTAGGAGCACAAAGATATGTAGGGAATACCTAGAGATCAAGATGAACATATATTAAACTCATACAGGTGAAGAAACGCGAAAGTTGCTGAGGGCTAGAATTGTCCATGAAGTTAAGTATCCCACTTGGGTATGTAACCCTGCCATGGTGAAAAAGTCCGACAGGAGTTAGGCGAATGTGTATTGATTTCAAAGATTTGAACAAAGCAAGCCCTAAAGATTGTTACCCACTCCGGAGCAAGATAGATTCTCTGGACACATATCCCTTGAAGTGCTTCCTGGACGCTTACAAGGGATACCATCAAATTCAAATGTCCCCGCAGATGAAGAAAAGACTGTTTTTTACACAGATGAAAGGATATTCTGCTACACAAAAATGACCTTTGGCCTAAAAAACGCGGGAGCAATGTACCAGCGACTCATAGATCAACTATTTCAGGACCAAATTGGAAAAAAACCTGGAAGTGTACATGGATGACTTGGTGATCAAGAGCAAGGAAGAAGATGCAATGCTAAAAGATATTGAAAAAACTCTAAGAACGTTACGAGGGGAAAACATGAAGCTAAAACCAGGAAAATGCTCATTCGGAGTGGAGGAGGGCAAGTTCCTAGGAAAAATGATAACCAAAGACGGTATACAGCCAATCCAGACAAGGTCCAAGCAGTGATAAAGATGGAGTCGCCAAAG
The DNA here is from genome assembly GCA_023525975.1 of Smallanthus sonchifolius. Lineage (NCBI taxonomy): Eukaryota > Viridiplantae > Streptophyta > Magnoliopsida > Asterales > Asteraceae > Smallanthus > Smallanthus sonchifolius. The sequence continues at coordinate 50,594,658 of CM042033.1, read as the reverse complement.
ACAATAAAGGATGTGTAGAGGTTGAACGGAAGATTAGTGGCTCTCAAAAGATTCCTATCAAGGTTGGTAGATAGGTCTATGCCATTCGTAAACACATTAAAGAAATGCTTGAAAGATAAAACCACCTCTTATGGACAAGCGAGGCAGAGGAAGCATTCCAGGCCATGAAGGCCCACTTGTGCACAATCCCCACTCTGGCAACACCAAGACTGGGTGAAGTGTTAACGATTTACCTGTCTACGATCTCCACGGCTATAAGCTCAGTGCTCATGGTGTACAAGGAAGCAGTACAAATACCTATTTCCTAACTGGGATTTTGGACATATAATACTAACCGCGGACAAGCATCAAAGGATAAGTTCTGGCTAATTTCCTCATTGAGATCTCGGAGGAGGAAGCCAAGAGAAAACAACGTGAAAATCAAAGTGAAGAGAAAAAGGAAGGTCAGACCAGTCGAGAAGTGGGTACCTGGACCCTATTCACTGATTAGTGACAGTCGGCGTTCAGATTGTCGAGAGAGTGTCAGCTGTAACCAGTCGCTAGCGACTCTCTGACCAATTCTTAACTTACATGAATTACAACATAGCCCCTATACTTGATATTGGACTGTTGTTTGTGTTTGTGGAAGGTGAAAGTATTATGGCACTAGTTCATTCGTTGTACCATTTCACTTGCTTTGGGCTTATTTATGCTTTTTAGAAGTGCTTAGATATATCATAGGCACTTGGCTTTTTCCTGATATCCTTATGTTATGCTAGAATCGCCACCATTTTCAAACACATGTTTTGAGCTATTTAAAAGCACCTTGACGTAGCTATGAACAAAATAAGCAAAAAACAAAACATATGAAGATTGCGTGATGTTTGCATATTATCCAAAAATGAATTTCTTTTAGTATCTTCTATTTATTTATTCTCACTTCTAAAGTTTATAATTGTCGTGCGTGTATTATAACTTATTCAATGAAGAAGGTTGTGGTGCGGGGCTAATATTGACAAGTCCGGAAGGCATAGAGTTAACTTATGCCATTAAGCTTGACTTTGCAGCCACAAATAATGAAGCTGAGTATGAAGCATTGTTAGCAGGGTTAAGGCTGGCCAAACGAATGAAGGCGCAAAACTTAGAAATGCATGTAGATTCCTTCCTAGTGGCAACCATGTAAACGAGACGTATGAAGCAAAGGAAGACACGATGGTGGCTTACTTGGGTAAGGTCAGAACATTAATGAAGATCATAGGGCAATTTAAAACCATGTACATTCCAAGAGGAAAGAACAAGAAGGCGGACACGCTAAGTAAGTTGGCATCTGTAGCATTCAACCACCTCGCAAAGGAAGTAAATATAGAGGTGTTAACGTTCCCATCCACACAAGAGAAGGAAGTGTTTCCAACAAACACTCAAGATAAGGCAACCTGGATGACGCCCATCCAACGATATCTAATGGAACGAATTACACCAGATATTAAAGGGGAAGCAAGGAAGATCCGGATCAAAGACCTACAATATGAAATCATAGAAGGACAACTATATAGAAAATCATATTTGGGGCCTTCGATGAAATGCATAGATGGAGAAGAGGCTAGTTACGTAATTAGAGAGATTCATAAAGGAATATGTGGTCTCCATGGTGGACCCAAAACAGTGGTGGCCAAGGCCATGAATTCAGGATATTACTGGCCTAACATGTACCGGAGTGCAGTGGATGAAGTTCAGAAATGTGATAATTGCCAAATTGATGCGCCAATAACGCATCAACCTAAGCAAGACATGATTCCAGTAAGTACTTCATAGCCTTCCAAAAATGGACAATAGACATAGTGGGGCCATTTCCAGAAGCCACCAGACGTCTGAAGTTCCTGTTGGTGGTAATTGATTATTTCACGAAATGGGTGGAAGTAAAGCCATTAGCAACTATAACAGGTCAACAGATGAAAATATTTCTATGGGAGAACATAATATGCAGGTTTGGCGTACCACAATCAGTGGTCAATGATAAAGGGAAACAATTTGCAAATGATCAATTCAAGGTGTCACAACCCGATCAGGGGGCTAGGCGTGATGATCGAATACCAAAACAAAATACAGCGGAAATATCGTGACATATATTTTATCAATGTCATAAGTCCATACTACGTCAAAATTTACATTTACAAAGGTACATGTCATCTATATGCTAACTAAAAATAAAGTGACAGGTTCTATTTTCCTATTAAATCTTTCCCGGGCAGTCTATGGCTCGATATAAGTCTTCTACAAGGAGTCATTTCTCTTCAAGCAAGCTCGTGTCTAAGTTGTTAATTTCCAAACTCGAGAAGGGTACCTGAATACATGCTTAAAAATATTGTGTCAATTAAAAAGTTGGTGAGTTCACGAGTTTAGGTAATAAAGAATTTGTATTTAGAATCCAAAAATGTATGGTGCAAATTAAACAAGTTCACAATCAACCCCTGTGCCCACAACCCGTGAACATATATAAATAATATACCCCTAACCCATGCCCCTTATTGTTATGGGTTTAATTCATCATGTCTTCCAACACAAGTTAAAATATTTGCACGCATATATGTCACAAGATTTCCATTATCATTTCGTGGGAGGTTATCCCGGTCAAGCCCAATGTGTGCGAGGGTTTCACCATATAGTACTACCGATATATCCATCGGCTCCAAGGAGTTAATGATTGTGTGCTAAAGTTCGGGGACTAGTTATGGCAGCAAAATGGTCTTGTTTAATGTTACACCAAAGTATAAAAACGTTTAGAAGCATGTAATCACCCCAAAAGTTTAAGTAAAAGAGGTGAAAAAGCACATGAACTCACCTTGGTTCTAGTACAAGAATAAATGTGTGCTTGCAAGTTAAGTGGTAAGCCTTCCCTTCACAATCTTGCTAGGTTAAAATGTAAACTTGACATCATCCAAATGTATCTATAGGCTAATGCATGGTTGGTCTTGTGTATGCTTTTGTTGGTGTTAGGATACAGTTTCCTTATTTAGTAACTTTATTGGTTCTTAGTTGTGACCTTATTGTAAGTGCTCCACTTCTTACATAATGTTTACATGCTTAGTTAGGGTCATGGTGTTTCATTGTTATACTTGTAGTTGATCTTGGAAGCAAAGTTTCTATAAATAGAAACTTTGTTAGATTTAGTTAAGTCTTGGTATGTCTATTTGTATAGCCTAAATTTAGTGGTGTTTATTGTTTATCGACACTAGTTTATAATATACTAAACTTATAAGATACTTAGTCATTTTGTATATATAATTAGGTTTAAGTTGTGACTAAAGTTTCTATAATTAGTATATTATACTTGGCTATTTTGTATGTACCAAATGGTTATTACACTTGGTTTAAGTATATTGGGTTATTATTATTGGGCATTGTCTTTTTAGTCCAAAGTGTTCATGGTCATGACCCAATTATACAGTTTATGGTTATTGGGTTGGCCTATTGCCCAATAGGTCCATGTTAACCCAATTCTCATTTTAGTCAATTACAACACTTAATCATATTTAGTTGAATATATTTATTAGGGTTTTACCCAGATTTACATGTAGAGGGGGGCATTGGGCCGATTAGGCCAAATAATGCTATTTTATTACGTCTTTTGTACTAACGGACATTAAGTTTCACTGCTAAGTCAGCTCATGTGCAAAACACATGAGGGTATTTTGTTTTTTTTTTAATCATAAAAGGACTATTTATGTAATTCCACCCACTTAGAAGGACTATTTATCTAATTCCCCCAAAATAAAAAAAACATGGGTTATCTTCTTCCCCTACCACCTGCAACTCCACCCATCCTAAAATCATAAAAAAAAATGGGGTTATCTTTTGCAGATCCTCTCAACTCATTCCTCTCCCCAACCAAGAACCGGCAGCCACCGGCCACCATTTTCTGCAACCGCCTCCATCGTCTGAAACACCACCATCAAACCAAGTCTGAAACACCTCCATTAAATTCTGAATCATAAGAAGAAACACCACCGTCTGAAACACCACCATCAAACCATCGTCTGAAACACCTCCATTGATGACCTGATTTTGAATGCCACCGGCCACCATTGTCTGAAACGCCTCCATTAAATTCTTTGAATCATAAGAAGAAAACATTTACAGGGCAAAAACTCTGTATCCAGGATCCATATGCTTGTGATGTGGATCTAAACCAAGTTGAAATGGACCGGTGGTTTTGAAATTAGGGCTAGCACCAGAGGAAGAGAAATGGACCGGTCATATAAATCGCTGGAGAGGAATTAGATCAGGCATTAGACCACTGACCGCGTGTTCGATTGCTAGCAACCACCGAGACCACCCCTGCCTTTATTCGTCACAGAAACCGCTGCCGAGACCACCCTGCCCCCCTTTAGCCTTTTACTCGAAACCCTATCTTGAAATCTGGAAACTTGGTTATAAATTTGGGAGCTAATTGGGGATGAAGATGAACTCGAATAAGGTAACGCGAGAGTAATCTGAAAACTTGAAATATGTGTTTTTGACTTCTTGGTTTGGTGAAGAAGGGGTTTTTGGTTTGGTGATGGTGGGCCCTATTTATTTAATTAATCATATTCATGGATTTTTTTAATTAAAAATGTGCATAAAGGGTAAAAAAACATTTTTACTCTCATGTGAGGGACACATGGTTAAAATTAACGCCTGTTAGTGGAATGAATGTATCATGCAAGGTTTTTTAAACATAAATGATGTTTTTTATAATTTTCTTAGTTAAATGACGTATTTTAAAATTTGGGTAATACTTAAAGGACGTAATTTATAATTTGCTCTTATTTTTTTAAACAAATGTAATATATACCGCTAAAAGTTTATATAATAATATATTTTAACTCTCAATTTAATATCAAATATACTCTTTCACAAAATTTAAAACTTTCTAATTTTATTATATATAAATTACAATACGACAAAATATAAAAATAAATATATTTAATTTATAATTTTTATTAGGTAAATGCAATATTTTTTTTAAAAGGCTAGGTAAATGTAATATTACTAACCTTGAAATAATATTGACCATTTGATGCAATGATAGCTTCAAAACTTTTCATAGTGGAGATCTTGGGTTCGAATCTTGACAACAATAAAAAAAAGGCCTGTGGTCATTTACCTAGTTGGGGGTTTCTCCTGTGGTGGGCTGTCCTGGATATTCTAGGTGTTAACGTGAAAAACCCAATTATTCTAAAATATTAAGTGAAATTTGCCGTTTGAAAAATAAAATGAAATTCCCCATGATGACCAACTCTCTCCATAGTCACACTGAATAAACTCATAATCCCAACCAATACAAAATTGGGGTTTATTTCTTTCGTTCTTGTTGAAACAACCAGGCAACTGTTCAATCGGTTGTTTGCCTATCTCAGTCGTCGGTTGTTTGACTCCACTCGAAGCAACAATCTCTTTCCTCATAGTTGATGTACCAATTTAATCTTCTGCTTCACCGGATTCTAATTTAGCTCTATCGTGATCAAAGAACTTGGGGTTTATGGGGTTAAAGGTGAACGAATTTAGGGTTTTCTTCGGATTCTTGTGGTTTGTACTGTCAATTTTTCACCCGGTTGGAGGATTGAGGCCTCTCAGGGAGAGACCAAGTTCATGGGCTGATGAGGTTAGTTTTTCATTTTTTTATACCGTAATTGATGAAAAATATATTTGATTTTTTTACTTGTATTCTTTGTTTTATTATTATATTTGATAAAGAATGGGGTTGCTCAAGTAAAATGTTTGAGGATGCTATGCTTTTAGTTATAGATTTTGCTATATCTTTGTGTAAGAGTTCCTTTTGTTCTCCAATTAGGATAATTTCACAAATCATATGTTGTAGCTGATAAGTGGGAAGGAGAGGGTTCAAGTATTATTCATTTTGTGAGGTGATGATGACTTTCATACCATAGTCCTTGGTTCTTCATTGGAAACTAACCCTTGTTGTAAAAATGCCAAAATATCCAATACAGGGTTTGTAAAAAAAAATAAACAATTTTGAAAAGAATGAGGAAATGTAACTGCAAAAAGCACCATCCTACCTCTCGCACTTTTTGTCCATTCCATAGTTGTCAATAGCGAATAGCGGTAAATAGCGACAAGCCACCTATACGCTACGTAGAGAATAGCGGTAAATAGCGGGCGCTATTTCACGTTTGGCGATACACTAGTAGAAAGTTTTAGAAATATTTTATATTCAACTATTGTAGGATATGTAGCAATTATAATCAATAATCATATAAATCTTCATATATTAGGGTTATTAGCAACCCTATTTATATTAATCAAGTAAAAAACTGGTTAAAAACATAAAAAAAAAATAAAAAAAAGGAATATTCGCTATTGGGTCGCTATTCACTCGAGAAATGGAGATAGCGATGACTAATCGAATCGCTATGTAGCGCGCTATAGCGCCCACTACAAGCGCTATTGACAACTATGGTCCATTCTTGTACAGGATACTAAGAAGATCATTTTTTTGTTTGCAACAAAATTCAAACTGCTCTAGTGTGAAATATCAGTCACTCATTTGCTAGAAACATCATAATCTCAATCATTTTTGGTATTGAAAATACCAAGTTGGAGTGAAGTGTAATTTAGCCGTTTGTGCTTCTTTCAGTGGCTTGCTGAAAGGAAAGATGAGAACAAATTGGGACCACTTTTTGCGTGGAATATAAGCGGGACGTACAGAGGTTAGTAGTTAGAATCAACTATCATTTATGATCTTGGCCATATTCTTACTACTTTTAATGATTATTAGTTTTGTTTAAGAGTTTTCGGTTGCTGCCTGAAACTCTGATTTAAATGCTGCTGTGGTTTTAGCATTTAGTACCTCTAATACTATATGTACCGAATATATAAACTCTTACTACACACAAAATCGTTGTTTATTACGATTCCCCTTATTTGAGAAGGATATTCAAGTACGTATGAATTTGGTACTGGAAATGGATAATTATTTTAGTGTATAAAGGTAGCAAGTAGTTTAGAGACATATCACGTAATGAAAAGATATTTAAACATTTGTTTTAACTAAGTCAACCTTGGTTTATATTTTATAAAAGTGTGCCTGAGGCGTACACGACGCTTCAAAGGCCACCAAGTGTCTTGATCTCATGGAGCCTGAGGTGCAAGGCGGCCTTGGTTTTAAAAATCGCGCTTTACTCGCGCTTACTCGCAACTCGACACAGGGCGATGACTCTAGCGAGTCATGTAACCCAACTCGAGCAACGTACAAAACTCGCATTTTTTTGAAAAAAAATCGCACTGAGTGGCTCGATTCTTGTACAGACGCTTTTTTTGTTCTTCAAAGTGTTATACATTTAGCTAAAAAGGTTGTACATGCAAGTAATTTATACATTAAATCATATATAAACCTTATTTATGGCTATATTTTGGGCAGAAGATGCTAAAAACCAATGGGATATATAAAAAAAATTATATAAGCACCTTGCGCTTCGCGTACGAAAATCGCTCCGCTTTTGCGATTTGCGCTTTACGCTTCGAATTTAGACCTTGTCGCTTAGGTGCGCTTCTCGCTTTTTAAAACCAAGAAGGCGGCTCCTTCAGTTGATTCAATATGTTGTTTGAGTTTGCAGGAACTTAGAAAATGAAGAGGAACTAACTACTAAGAAACTAAGAAAAAATAATAGAGAAGAGAGAGACAGAGGGAGGGAGAGATGGTTTGGGTGTGAAAGCGGATGCATGAAAAAAGATATTAGAAGAATAAAAGCAATTGCAGGGCTTGTAGCTTTCTGCAATTTAAACTTTGTTGTGTATTAGCTAACAAAAATATGGAAATTTACGTTTTCATTTTCTCTTTTCTTTTTTATATTAAGGTAAGCCTGCTTGGTTGTATGCAGAGCTTGTTTGGTTCTACATAAAATAGTTCATGCTTTTTTATATTAATTGTGTAATTCTTTTATTATTTAAATTTTTGGTTGTTCAAGTATTAACAAGATAAAATATGTTTTCTAAAATTAATTTATAAGCATTTTATGAGTACCGGCAACTCGCATATGTGAGGCTAGCGCCTTCGCTTCACGCCTCAGCTTCCAAGACCCTAAACACCTCATGCTTTCTAAGACCAAGATGTCAACAAAATTATTCTTACCAAATATTGAAATTGACTGGAAAAATACTAGCGGATGGAGTGAAAGATATTCACCTTATTCCATGATGCTAATTTTCACTTTATTCCATGGATGTTAAGATATTTACTTAGGCTTTGTTTTTATGGTCACTCATAAGACCGTGAACGGCTATTTTTCCCTTTCCTGTTTTGCAGCATAATCAATTGACTAGGTATTTGTTATTTTCAATTGATATTGTGCTTTGTTGGCTTGTAATATCAGGGGCTTGGAGGTTCCTCCAGTCTTCAAATACGTCTAGCAGGTTTCCAGATCTTAAGAAATCAAGTGGGAATTCTGTTTTGGAGTTGATCACTAGGCCAACTAAAATAAATGGCGTACATTATGTTCAGGTAACGTGTAGTTATGATCATCTTGTTGTTTATTTATCAAGATTTTATTCTCAAATATTTCTTTCACATTAAAGGTCGTAAATGTTGTATAAGTGCATACTATTTCTGTTTTCCCCGTTTCAACTTTCAAATAACTCAACTTAGATAACTAGACGTGTATGTGTGTACTTACTACTTAAAAAGGAAATTAAAGATTTAGAAGAATAAAAAGTTGAGTTAGATAGTAGTTAACATTTTCCATTTCTAATGTATGAACACTTCTAATGAAAAGGTGTTTTCTTTATTTCTGTTCTAATTATTATAAGGAATATTCTAAATTTGTAACTGAAGTTTTGATTCCTAATATGACAGGGTGTAATGATTTTCCATGATGTGTTCGATAATGAACCTGAAGGTGGTCGTGTCCAAATTAGGGTAGAAGGGGTTTACATATGGCCATTCAGGCAACTGCGAATGGTAGCCAACAGGTAGCATATCTTCTCTGTTTTCAGGCAATTGAATATTTATTATTGTTTCAGTTGGCAACATATATCCAATAAATTATCACTTGGTTCCTATCCATAGTTGTCAAAGGCGCAAGGCGCACTCAAGGCGCAAAGGGTGAGCCTTGGGTCTAGGCGCAAAGCGCTTAAAAAGCGAGGGCCCAAGATAAGCAAGGCGCATAGCACAAATATACCATTTTTGGGGTTTTAGACATGTTTTAGACTTGTTTAGGCTAGTTGCGGGCCATTTTCAGATTGTTAAGACCAATTTGCCCGGAATTTGTAGAATTTTGCTAGAATTTTCAAGATGTGGCCGGAATCTCACTGGAATCCGACCGGAATGTAGCCGAAATCTTGCTCGAAGGTCGCCGGAGGGCCTGGGTTGCAGCAAGGCGCTTTTTCTGCGCCTCGCCTCGCTCGAGGGCCTAGGCGCACGCCCGAAAGGCTTTTGACAACATAGTTCCTATCTACAACAAATAAATGTGATTCAGTAATGTCTCTAGCTAAAATTATATTTACTGTTAGCCAAGGACATGATGGTTCATAATTGTACTAAAAATTTACTACATATTTGAGTCAAAGGGCAATCTATCAAGCCAACTTATGCCTTCATGGAGAATGATTATTCTGTTATTTATGTATAAGAAAGAAAGTTACTATTAGCTGTTTCATTCACTTGAAGAACTGCTTCAGCAGTGTCACAAAATTTCTCAAACTGCTGCAATAAAAAATACTATTAACTCCTGTGTGCGCAACCTTACAATATTAACTTGTTTTCCTTCCTTTTTTTCCTTTTTTTGTTATAACTTTCATCGTGCTGCTTTATCTGGAAGATGCTATTGTAAGTATATGTTGATGAAATGAAACATATGTATGATACTGTTGACTTGTAGTGGAAGAGAGGGCGAGTTTGGTCAAGAAGATGATTACATACTATCCAATCCATACCACTTGGTAAGCCTTATTTTTATTGATGCTCATAATATTACATGGCAATGCTACTCTAAAATGACAATACTATTGCTCCTACAACTGACTTTTGTTTATTGGTCATTTTTTCACACTCTGCAAGTTGGAGAGAGAAGTAAAGTTGCTTCTGTATTAAAAGAGGAAGCATATAATATACCACCTAGCCAATTAGTTAGTGACATATACATTACTTTTGCTGGATGAAGGTTTTTTGTGTTGTTGTAAGTATAGCTTTGAAAACAGGAGGGGCTATAAGGGTAGAGTAAAATGATTTAGAGGAATAATCACTTTGCAACAAATCTGATTATCAAAAGCATATTGTAAAATTATCTTTATGCCCTTATTTTACCTTCATTTTATCTCTTATCATGCGTGATTTGTAAATTTATGTGTCTTTACACATTTTCAGCTTGGAGTTTTTTCTTCACAAGTCTTCAAGGAATCCTCAGGAGATAAAATCCCGAAGAGCAACCAATGTAGTTTTTCTTCTTTTTGACTTTTGTATTGTGTTAGCTCTTTTTCCCAATGGAGTTTGAAGTAAGTATTTGTTGTTGCAGCTCCAATTAGTGACATGGACAAACACTGTAATGTTGAAATCTCTGCTCAAATTTCTCGTATCCAAAATGGTACTGCACCTCTATAATTGATTCTCTCCGTGAAAATTTATTTTTTTGTTTTGTATATTATATAATTCATTTGGTTTTTTTTTTGGTGTTAGATGGAGAGCATAATCATTATTACATGGAAGGCTTAATGGAGAGCCCTTCTGCTGATGATGATGGAGATTGCCTGTCACCCATGATAATGAATGCTACTTCAGTCAACATAGAAGTTTACTACAATAAAGCAGTTAATTACACTTTAATGGTTACTTTTGTATCCTTAAACTCGCCGTTCCCTTCATTCTTAATTAATGATGCATACTTAAATTATATAAAATATATTCCAAAATGAGGCTATGTTTCTTATCAACAAGCTTTATTGTTCCTCCTTAAACTTTTGGGCCATGTATCAGATTTCTTTCCTCCAGGTTCTTCTGTTAATTCGGCAAATGGAGCATAGTAATACACAATCTGTAAGAGCTTGATAACTTGTATTTGTATTCTAATATTCAAATGAAGTTCTAAGATTGTTATTACTGTCTAGATCATAGTATACCAATTTGGGTTTGACATCTACTGCAGGGTGCTGCGAAAGTATCAATTTTGATGATTGGACAACAAGCTATCATGGATGCCTATCTTTGCCTTTTACATTTGACTGCAGGAATATTAGTCGGTAAGCTTTTTTACTTCAGTTGAGAATGTTTTTCTGTTGTTTTTTAGCAAGATTGTTATATCTTTTTAATTGAATAATACTTTGTTTGGCTTGCAGAGTCACTGTTCAATGCTTTCGCTACTGCTGCTTTTTTTAAGTTTGTGGTATTTTCAATCTTTGAGATGAGGTATCTTCTTGCTATATGGAAGGCAAGTCGGTCTATAAATAATGGAGAGGGTTGGGAAGCAATGAGACGTGAACTTTCACTTCTTTATAGTCGATTCTGTAAGTACTCTTCTTCATCTATGTTGCACTAAAAAATGTAAAAAATTAAAAAAATAAAATTAAAAAACTTGTGTTTGTGTATTTATTTGGGTGGCAGATGGAATCCTTTTAGGTGGTATTTTGATGATGTATGAGTTCCACAGATATTTCCGGAGTATAGTTCTAATTTTGCAGTCGTTTTGGATTCCACAAATCATATGTAATGTTGTTGGTGATTCAAGAAAAGCATTGCATCCTCATTATATAGTAGGGATGTCCCTCACCCGCCTTGCAATTCCTTTATACGTGTTCGGGTGTCCTCATAACTTCATGCGAATCCAACCGGATTACAACTTCTCTATTACTTTGGTTCTTCTTGTTGCTTTCCAGGCTTTAATTCTCCTTCTACAACACTATCTTGGATCCAGATGCTTTATTCCTCGCCAGGTTTCATTTTCAACATTTCTTTTTATTCCTAAGTTCTTCTATTTAGTTTCAACATTTCCATTGTTATCAAGTATAAATTTTGATGTATTGATGCAGATTTTGCCTGAGAAATATTGTTACTTTAGAGGGGTTGATCCGGCCTCAAATCGAGCTACCGATTGTGTCATTTGCATGGCTGCCATTGATCTGACTCAGCGTCCTAACGATTGCATGGTATTTAATGCCAAACTCTATCTGAATTATTTATTGCACAACATCTCTATCAACCACATGAATTGTTGTGTATAGGTTACTCCATGTGATCACTTTTTCCACTCGGGTTGTTTACAAAGATGGATGGATATAAAGATGGAGTGCCCTACGTGTCGGCGTTCACTTCCACCAGCTTAAAAGTTCATTACATGGAGATGAATTCTTTGACATGACCAACCTGTTCATTCTGATATCATGGTAAGAACCATTAATATTCCTTTCTTTTAATATAACTTTCAGAAATTAGAATAATGAAATTGCAGTGAGCCCTATTCATGTCTTTTGTTAGTTGTTTCTTGGTAGAACAAGTACGCCTCCATACTAGCTGCCGATGTTTATTTTTATTTTTTCTTTTCAAAATATCTGTTAAAATTTTCATTTGGATCTTAGTGTAGGACTTTTTTGTATGTCATGTTTATAGCAAGTAGGTAATATTTAGTAAATGTTATTGGGCATACAAAAAAAGGAATTTTTTGCAGTTCTGGAGAGATAGAAGGCATTACTTCCAAAATATACTCTCTTAATTAGCGTTTCGACTTTTGAATGCCAAGCAATCTACTTCTAATAAATCAGGATTGAGATCATTTTTTTTTGCAACAAAGTTTTCATATTGTTAATCAGTGTTTATCATAAAGTAGTATTATAACATGACCAGATTGCTCATTAGAAAATAAATAAACTTTTGGAAAATCTGAAAGTACCAAGTTTGACTTTGAAAGTCAAATACGATCATTTTGTCATCATTCTGCATGGTTGGATGCAGGTTGGTCACTTTGCAGCCTAACTACATCTCAGGTGTACCAAAAAGTTGACTTATAGAGAAGCTTATAACATGGGTGTGGCAAGCTGCATAAACTGTATAATGTATGTTATGTAAGTCATTTATTCCAACAAAGCCAATTGATGGCTTCTTGAAAATGATCATTAATATATGCATATTGATAAACATTTCGAGCTACTAATATAGTCTATTTGTGTATAGCATGCCATTGGTGAATCCAAACTTGACTTTAACCTTAGTTTCTTGATTTTGTATCTTTATGCAACTTCCTTTGAATCTGTGGTTCATGGTTAGGGTGTTGGAAAGCTTGAAGTTTGCTTGAATACAGGCTCACATGTAATGATTTCCTTGAAAGAATGGAATTAATGTGTTCCCATATAAAATGAATACTGGAGCAGAAAAATTGGGTTTGTATATACAAATCGAATTTTATTTTCTATCTTTAACTTTATGATAAAGTTTGTTGGGTTAAATGTGGTCATGGTGGGTTTTGAGACCATAAACATAACCCATTATACTACGACGACTGACCTCTTGGAAGTTCTCGCATTGTCATCTAGAACAGAATCGTGAGCCAATTGGGCTAAGGGAACAGTATTATTGTTGATGGATGTGTTATAATATGGTGTGAGAGTTGCACCTTTGTCATTTTGGTATAGTGGGACAACTCACTAAGGATATCAGGCCTTAAAAGGGGGAAGGGAGAGGGGGAGGGGGAGGGGTGTTATATGTGTAGCAGTGTAGGCGAATCCCTCATGATTGAAGAGATCATGATAGTAGGGATAAGATCGGTACTGTACAGGTACCGAATTTATGAAAAAATGGGTAGCGGTACCGAATTTATGGAAAAATGGGTAGCGGTGCCGAATTTATCGGTACGGTCCCGGTTCGGTATCGGAACGGTACGGGTACTTGTTACAAAATTTTCATCTCTAGATGGTGTCGATACCGAATTTATGGAAAAGTGGGTACCGATACCGGTACGGATACTCGGTACCAAATGCTCATCCCTACATGAGAGTGCATTGAGATGATGAGTCAAATAAGGTATGGCTTAGAAGGGATGACATGCGTGACAAGCACAATGAACTTGATTGGATCGCCATCAACAAAAACGTGTCAGTGATACAGTACCGAAAATACCGGTATCGAATTTATGGAAAATTGGGTAGCGGTACCGAATTTATCGATACGGTACCGATCGGTATCGGTATCGGTACGGTACGGGTACTCGTTACAAAATTTTCATCTCTAGATGATATCAGTACTGTACCGGTACCAAATTTATGAAAAAGTGGGTATCGGTATCGGAATCTATCGATACAGTACCGGTACCGATACCTGTACGGGTACTCGGTACCAAATGTTCATCCCTACATGAGAGTGCATTGAGATGATGAGTCAAATAAAGGTATGGCTTAGAAGGGATGACGCGCGCTCGACGAGCACAATGGAATACAATGTACTACCGAAACAGGTGACTCCTAAAAAGTTTTTGATTGGATCGCCATGAACAAAAAACATATCAATGAAGGTAAAGCGGACAATATCATTGGTTGTGGCGAGTGTTATAGATTTTCTAGTCGTTTGACTTACTAACAAAAGTTGATTAAATTTGCCAGTCTTTAGTCATTGGAAGAAATTCCCGTGTAAATACGTACAACAATTTGATGGAACAAGTATACATTTTATTACGATTATGCAACAAGTTAATAAATAGTCATTATATATAATAAACTAGTTTAGATCCCGTGTTTACACACGGGGTGAAACACATCAATATATAAATTTTTTAAATCTTTATGTATATATTTTACATGTTTAAAAATATATTACATATATACTAAGGATAGATACAAACTCAAAATATGTAAAAATTAATACATAATTGAGTTTCAGAAATATAATTTAACTTTCATTATTATTTGATTGAAATAAAAGTTACATAAATAAATTATAAAGTTTCTTATAATAAGGGATAATTAAAAATAAATGTGTTTTATTAGTATAATTATAATTTTATTTAAAAATTATTATTATTAAAATATGGAAATGCATTAAATAAGAGAGAGAAGCGGGAAAAAAATGGTAAGAATGAATATCGAGGCGACACGTGGCAATAGAAAGCCTTTATTTATTATATAGTATAGATTATTTCATTTTTTTAAAAAAATGAAAGAGAAACTATGTTAATTGATTGAACAAAAAACAAGAAAATAAAGGAATTTATAAGAGAAAAGGCTCTAGAATATAACGAATTTCAAGATACAATAATCTATATCTATACTATCTAATAAATAAATATTTTTTATGCCACGTGTCGCTTCCATATTCATTGTCATCATTTTTTTCCCGCCTCTCTCTCTTATTAAATACACATTTATCTTTTAATAATACATTTTTAAAGAAAATACTAATCTATACTATATAATAAATAAAGGTTTTTTCATTCCACGTGTCGTTTCCACATTCATTCTCATTATTTTTTTCCCGCATCTCTCTCTTATTAAATGCATCTTAAAGAAAATATTAATTATACTAATAAATTACATTTATTTTAAATTATCACTTATGAAACTTTGAAAATATAATTATTTAACTTTTATTTTTAATCAAATAATAAATGAAAAACAAATTACATTAAATAGTATTTAATTTATTTTTGAAACCCAATTATATATTAGTTTTTGCATATTTTAAGTTTTGTTTTCTATCTTTACTATATGATATATTTTTACACGTGTAAACTATACACATAAAGATTTAAAATTTTTATTTATTGATATTTTTCAATCCGTGTGTATACACGGGATCTAAACTAGTCTATACTAATAAATAAATGTTTAAGTTGGACACTTGTAACTTTCTCATGCATTATCACATTGGTTTTCCCGCCTCTCTCTCTTAATTAATACACGTGTATCTTATTAAATAATAATGATATTATAAATATATTATTAAAGAAAAATACTAATTATGTTAAATAAGAATATATATATATATAATAGGAAATCAAAATATAACTAATTAAAGAAAAATATTAATTTGTTATATACACACATTTCCACTTGATGTATTTCGAGACGGTCATAAAAGTCTGACAATTTAGACGATCATAATAGTCTGACAAGTTATGACGTATTTACAAATTTATAAGTTATATCGTTTTCAATATACAACCCGTGTAATACACGGGATTCTAACCTAGTTATAGTAATCAAACACATTTATTTTAAATTATCCTTTATTATAAGAAACTTTGATATCTAATTATGTAACATTAGTTTTCCTGCCTCTCTCTCTTAATTAATACACATGTATCTTATTAAATAATAATGATATTATTAAAGAAAAATACTAATTATGTTAAATAAGAATATATATATATATATATATACATATATATATATATATATATAATAGGAAATCAAAATATAACTAATTAAAGAAAAATACTAATTTGTTATATACACACATTTTCACTTGATATATTTCGAGATGGTCATAAAAGTCTGACAATTTAGACGATCATAATAGTCTGACAAGTTATGACGTATTTACAAATTTATAAGTTATATCGTTTTCAATATACAACAAGTGTAATACACGGGATTCTAACCTAGTACTATATAATAATTAAAGGTTTTTTCATGTCACATGTCGTATATATATTCATTCTTATCATTTTTTTCCCGCATCCCTCTCTTATTAAATACATCTCTATACTTTAATAATAATATATTTAAAAAATACTAATCTTTATATTAATAAATCTCCTGCATATTTTGACGAGTGTATGTGTTAACAGATTATATTGTATTCCACGGGTTTATTCTAACCCGTGTAAAACACGGGTTTTTAAAAAATAATTTTTTTATTACTCAATATATAATATTACATTTATTCAAGCCGTGTAATACATAGATTTTAACCTAGTTATCAAAATATACGAACAAGTGATAGGCTCTTTTTTTAACTGACCTGATGATTTGTTGTTGAGGATCATGTGTTGATGTGTGCTGGGAGTATGTATAACTTTGAATCAAAGATTTTCACACGGTAGGATTTTAAAATTAAGAAGATTCCACCAAATGTATAAACCACACAAAAATAAGAAAGTGTATCCATCATATCTTATAATAGTAAAGCTTTGGTAAGATCCAAGGACTTGGGAAGCTCCTGATAATAAACTTTTGTAATTGTTTAGCCCTTTGAAAAGAGTAAGTTGTGCATATTGAAATTTAAACTGAAATAACATGCATAAACAAGTAAAACATATAAAATGTCGGGAAAGATAATCAATCAAGGAAGTAATCACTTAGACTTCGAACCCATGCCAAACAATAACAACATTCATGATTTCATGATGAGATCATTCTTACTCATGGAAAACAGAAGTACATTAACCTCCCATCAAGGCTACTTTATTATATAATTCTTCGAAAAGTTCAAACGATGTTAACATAGTAGCTACTTAAAATTATTTCATGAAGAACAAATGATAAAATTGTGCCGATGTGATAAAGACAGACTAGGCTCATGTCAAGATTACTCAAATCTCACAATTTTTTTGAAAATATAATACGATGCTAACATATTAGCCTACCTCGAATTACGTAATGTAAACAATAATCATGAAATTTCTTCAACATCATGCCACGAATACATGAAACTATAAATTTATGTCATTAAACTATAAATTTCAACGTACACAATGACATGAGAGATTCACAACAAACACAACGGTTTTTCCAAACGTATGTATAAGGATGCACATTTGTCTAACTATCCCAAAAGTTACTCTGGATAACTGCTACAATGTCTAAGGACTACTCCGGAGAAAGACTTAGTCCTGAAAAGTTAACAAATGCTTCGGATAAAAGAACAAGAACAAGGCTTATACTCCGGAGAGTATACAAGTGCTCCTGACCAAATTGCAAGGTTTCGTATCAGATTGTATTTCTTCTAAAGCAGCTTACTCCGGAGAATAACTAATGACTCACAGGATTTAGTTAGTTAGGTATGCCAGCCTGGTATACTAGAACTTAATGTATAGGTCAATTGTATTGTGTCTATAAATAGCAAGCTAGTTTCAGATATTTTGTAACTGTCCTTGTCAATTCTCACTTGTACGAAACTAATTCATTCAATAGAATTGGCCTTTGATTTACTGTGTTCTTATACTTGTTTGTGTTGATTTATCATTGAATTGTGTGATTCCGCCACTCAATTCAATCACGGAATTGAAGTATTGCCAATTAACGATCCTATAAGTGGTATCAGAGCTTTCAGTGCTCTAATATTTAAAATTGAGAAGAATTTCAAGGATCTTGTTCGATTATGTGAGTATTGTGTCCGTGAGAGAAATTCGTATCAAATTGAGAATAATTTGATCTTTTTGTGAAGAAATTCAATCAAAATGGCAAATGTTTTGCAAACAGTTGATGCTGATATTGGAACAACTAACAAACCACCTAGACTACAATCTACTGCTGAATATCGCAACTGGAAGTAAAGAATGGAGAATTTCTTGTATGTTACAGACTATAATCTTTAAAAATCTATCATTGAAGGTCCATACTCTCCTATGGTTGTTGCTGCTGAAGGAGGATGTGCAAGTATTCCCAAGGATATTTCCAGATATATTGATGCTGAATTAAAGCTTAAAGATAGAGATATGAGAGCTTTAGGGTCTTCTTACTATGGCTTTGGCTAGTGAGATTTATCATAACTTCAACAGTCATAAATCTGTCAAAGATCTGTGGAATACACTTTCAAATATGTATGAAGGCAATGCTGAGATGAAAAGCAACAAAAGAAAAAAATGCTAAAAACGAAATTTGATTTGTTTGGTCATATAACTAGAGAAACTCTAACTGTTCAGTTTAATAGATATGTTAGAACTGGTGTGTGAATTAGAATCCAAAGAAGTAGAATTAGATAATGCAGATGTTGTGAAACGGTTTATAACATCTCTGCCTCAAAAGTGGTTGGTTTATACCATTCCAATCATGAGAACAAAAAATTTGAACACCTTTAATCTAGAATAGGTGTATGAGGCCTTACAGAATTATGAATTTGAGGCAAATTAATTGCAAGAAAACAAGAGTCCCACGACTCAGACTACAGGAGTAGCACTTGTTACTCCAATGGCTGAATATGTTCCTGAAACTGTGTAATATGTGCAATCTCAAGTTCCAATTTCTCATGTGGTTCAAATAGTGTGTTCTAAGTGTACACATTGTTCTTGTGAGTCACAATATCAAGATCATGTTGCTTCATAAGTCAAGAATGTAAATATGGCATTGTACTCAGCTTTTATGTCTAGTTATGAAGCTTTTCTAGCTAGACAAACTTACTGTAACCAATTTGATAGGAGAGGACCTGGAACAAATCAATCCTGATGATCTAAAGGAGATGGAAATAGCAGATGGTCATGATACCTATGAGAGAAAAAAGGTTCTTAAAGAAGACTGGAAGAGAGAACTTTGAGGCTTATCTAAATAACAAGGTTGGATTGGATAAAGGCAAAGTTAAATGCTATAATTGCAACAAACAAGGTCACTTTACTAGGGAATGCAATGCTCCCAAGATATCCTCCTCAATCAAGAATAGATTTCAAAATGGTAAAGGATCTTTTAGCACTCAAAACCAAGCCTCCACCTCAAGACCAGTTGCTTTAGTGTCACAACAATCCAACTTTAGTGTCACAACAATCCAACTTGGGGGGTGAGAGCTATGACTGGAGTGCTCATGGAGAGGAAGTCATGAAGAATCAAACCAGTCAGACTCTTATATGAGAAATCAATGAGATTCCTGAAAAGGTAGTTGATAAATTGTGTTCTTCTGAATGTGCTGATATGATTTCATTTTATAAGAAGCATAACCAAAGTCTTGTTGATGAATTTAATCTATCTTTGGAAATAAATCAAGAGTTAAAAAACTCTGAAAAACTTTATAAAGAGAAAATTGAAGCTTTGAACAAAGATATTTATGAATTAACAGATCAAAAGAACATTTAGAAATCCAACAAGAGGATCTTTTGTGTAAGCTTTTCTTCTGCTAGATCTGAGTTAGTTGTAGCTAAAGTACACATTGATAGTTATGAGTTTTCCTCGAAAGCTTTAGAAAACATGTTAGAAAAACAGGTTCGTGAGAAAGTTAAGAGTGGTATAGGTTACAAAGTTGTTGCTCCTCCATTTAATGGTAATTACACATGTATGTCTACTCCTAAAGCTGATACTTCTCATGTGCCAAGTGTTTCTTTAAGTGGAGATCCATAAGTGATTGTTAGTCAGAATGAGAAGAGAAGTGATAGAGAGTGTGAGAAAGGGATGAGTATTAGTGAGGATGTTGGAAACTTTGTATTGAGAGATTGTGATTTAGATGATTGTTTAGGGGATTTTGATGTAAATGAGAATGGTAATGAGGGATATGTAGATATGTCTCATATGTACCCTTATACTGTTGAGAAAAGTTGAGCATTTCATTTTCACATGTGAAGAGGAAGCTTTTAAATACTAACTTGGAAAGTCCAATGTGGTTGGATCAAATGCATCATCTTCAGTAAGTAAAAAATTCAAATATTTTGACTGAGAAAACAAATGAAAAGGTTATGAAAAACAAAAAGAATACATATATCAAACATGTTTCAACATCTCATTCAAAATGGATGTCAAAGATAAGTCTAGTTTAAATGTTTTGAAAACAATAATCAAATAAAACCATTTTGAAGGATTCCACCAAGAGGACTAGTCAATGATCTATTTTTAAGTCGGTTTCTAAACATGTTGATACTTCACCTAAGAAAGTTAAAGCTTGCTTTATCTGTCATGATGCGTCACAAATAACTATTGATTGTGCTTATAATCCTTTGAATAAAATGCCAACGAAGTCTGTTGATAGCAAACTAAGAGACGTAAAGAAGCTTAACAAACCTAATCCACAAAATTTGCCATCTAAAATTCAAAAACAACCAAAAGTGATTGAAAAACTAAAGAAACTTGTTTTACCTAAATCAAAACCAACATAGGTAGTAAGAAAACAAGACTTTGAGGCAAATACTTCTGGTAATACCATTGATGATGTTAAAGATTTGGTTTATCAAGAAGTAAGTATATTGATCTTTCTAGAAGACCCAAGACCACAATGGTTTGGGTCCTTATGTCTAACTGATTCCTTTGAATGTGTAGAAGTAACCAGGAAAGACTATAAATATTTGGCATATTGATAGTGGTTGCTCAAGGCACATGGCAGGTAATGATTCCATCCTATTTGAGTTTCAATATATTAATAGATGATTTGTTGCTTTTGGAGGGAATCCACATGGAGGAAGAATCACTGCCCAAAGAACAGTTTCAAATGGCTCAATAAGTTTTGAAGAAGTCAATTATGTGAAGGAGCTCAATTACAATCTACTCAGTGTGTCATAAGTGTGTGACAAAACCTATTCTATGCACTTCAACAACAAAGAGTATCTTATTGTCAAGCCAGGTTTTGTTATTCCTGAACAAGCTTGTGAAGAATGACATGGTTAATGGTTTGCCCAACAATGAGTTTATTTTCCTGATCATTGAATTTCATGTCTAAATGGTAAACAACATAAATCTTCTTTCAAGCCAAAGTCTGCCAACTCAATTGAAGATTCTTTGCATTTGTTACACATCGATTTATTTGGACCAACAATGTTCAAAGCATTGGTCACAAATCTTATTGTCTTGTTGTAATAGATGATTATTCAAAATATTCTTGGGTGTTCTTCTTGAATACTAAAGATGAGACTGCTGGGATTCTCAAGACCTTCATTCTTCAAATTGAAAATTTATGTTCATCTAATGTAAATATCATAAAAAGTTATAATGGCTTCAAAAACCAAGTTTTAAACTCTTTCTCTGAAGCTAAGGGGATTTCAATGCAATATAGTGCAGCCAGAACACCTCAACAAAATGGTGTTGCTGAGAGAAGGAATAGAACTTTGATTAAAGATGCTAGAACTATGTTGGCTGACTCTAGGTTACCCATTACATTCTGAGCAGAAGAAGTTAACACTGTCAGTTATGTTCAGAATAGGGTACTTATTGTCAAACATCACAACACAATTTCCTATGAACTTCTCAAGAAAAGAAAGCCATACATTGGGTTCTTTAATCCATTTGGATGTGTTTACACTATACTAAACACAAGGGATCATTTGGGCAAGTTTGATTCTAAATGTGATGAAGGATTCATTAGTTACTGATATACACCAAATTATATATATTTTTCACATAAAATTCATTCCATTTATGTTTGTTTTCTTGAAATTCTAAAGTATATTAGACACTTATTTGATTTACTTTGTGTTTTCAGGAGCAAAAGGGTAATAATTGATCAGAGAAGCAAAAACCATGCAAAAAAGACAAAGATTTGATCAAGACAGAAAGACAAGCATGGGGCGTACCCCTTCAAGCACGCCCCCGTGCCAAAGGCCAGGAAGCAAGCAAACATCTAGGACCCACTGCCCCCTGTCCAAGACAGCACGCCCCCGTGCCAAACCTAACACGCCCTCGTGCGCACTACAATGTCTGATTCTGTTATGACCAACTTAGTGGAGCATAGATCAGGTATACATGGGGTCGTGCCTAGTAAGGCACAGGCCATGCCCAACCTCCAGAACAGTCTTTAAGTAGGCCATTCTTGCACCATTTGGAGAGGATATAAGAGAGCCGACTTAGAGAATTCTCCATATTTTTATGTCTGCATTTTTGTAGTTAGTTTCATTTCTAAGGTCTAGAACACTATAACAAATTTGAAATCTTGTAATGATGCTTGATTATGTTTATACAAGTTTAATATTTGTTATTTGCATGGCCATCCTTGGCTAAGTTCTTTGAATCACTTTGGGGAGATGAACCTCCAATAATGTAGTTAGCATCTTTTATGGATTCTACATTGGTTTTTGTTAGTGACTTCAAAATATGATCTTTTAACATTGAAAGTGAATATTTGCAACCATTAAAGCAATTTATCAATTTCATGCTTTGTTGATTCAAGCATTCATACTTCTATATCTATATAGAGTCGGTATGTTAGCATGCTGAAAGGATTGCTAGAAGTTGTGAATTGTGGATTCGGTTTGTAAAGATTCTTGCTTTTTAATATACGGTGACTCGGTATTCTAAGGATTTGACTTTACATATTGCCATTACCTTTGAGGAGAGGAATCGAATCAAGGGGTTCATAATGGTTAGTGTGTAAAGTTCCTTGTCTAAAGACACAAATTTGATACGTTAATTCCGACAATGAGGTCACTTTCATGTGATACGATCGTGGTAACTTTCCAATATTGTTGGGGGAGTTAATGTACCGACCTAGGAATTGCTCCATCTTATACACTAACACACACATTATCACTTAGCTTCATAGAACGTCTTTAGGTGGTTGTCATGTCCCGACCTAGGAATTGATGTAAGAAGATATTACAGTGAAAGTTCATAAAAGTAAGGCCAAAATAGTAAATCTCTTAAAACTAGCCAAAATAGTAAATCTCTTACAACTAGCCAACATTAGTGGCGAATCCAGGAATTTCAGCCACGGGGAGCAAAAATGGAGGTGTAAAAAATGGGTCGGGTCAAAATAGGTTAAAAACAACACCAAGATCTTGACCTTGTGCCTTAATAGAGGAACAATTGACAGACGACAACTTCCTTTTAAATCAATATTTTAGTACATATTTTAGCATCAAATTAGCATTTCCATGAACTTTTATAAGCCTAAAGCAACTCTAATGGTGTATTTTAAATTATTTAAAGATAAATGATGAGGAATTTACCTTCCAGATAAGTATGGTAATATCATATTGAGAACCATCATAGTGTGAAATGGGAGATATGTTGCCTCCAATTTCAATCTCATTATTGACTTGAATAAACCATGAGCACAAAAGGTTGCAATGAGTTATTGCTTGATATGCATCACTCTGCCTCAACGAAAGTACTGTCACCTAATGAGGCTTCAGTAGAGACCTCCATCGAATAGGGGCGGCAGATGGTGGCAGCGACGCCTGTGGCTTAAGTGGTTGTAGATGGGGTAACGAGGCGATAGGCTACTTGTCCGAACCTGGTTTCAAATGGCATTTCAGAGATTAGTCGGATCTAAAGGTCGGAGATCGATTGAGGAAGGGATTGGTTAAAGTTTTGATCGGATTTGGAGAGCTTTGAATCAGGCAAACCACACAAGGTAAATGCAAACTTTGGGGTTTCCTGAGTTGTTTTCAGGATCGCATTTTCACTGTATTTAAGAAAGAAAAAATGGATGTGGTTGGTAATGATTAGATGTGTTTACGACGGGAACTATAATTGATGTCGGCGTCAGGAATCTTAATTTGGGGGCATGGGGGTTTAAAAGCAAAATAATATGGAAGAATGTGTTTGGTAGTGATTAGATGTTGAATATCAGATTCTGAAATCGGGAAGAAATGAAATATGATAATTTATGATTGGATTAGGGATGGTTTTTGAGAGTTCAGGAAGAACAAGAATAAGAACAATGGTGTATATGAGTGAGAGAGAGAGAGAGTGTGTGTGTGTTTGATGATTTGTTTATTACTAAAAAAAGTACAAAAGAACAAAATGACTATCATACCCTTTTTCAATCTCAACCATCCATCTCAAATCTGATTATTTTACATTAAATTAATGGTTGTGGTAGAGTTATGGGTTAACACAATTACCATGAGTTATTATTTGAACCATATCACACACACACACACACACACACACATATATATATATATATATAATCAAATACTATATATAAATATAAGATATATGTTATATGAACCTTGGTGGCTAAGTTTACTTTAAACCCTAACATTTGTGGTAGAGATGGATTAAGAAAACGTGGCCCCAAAGTTACACAGTAGGGTTAAATAACATGGCATTATAAAGACAAGGCTTAAAGTTTCATTCTCCTCATTCCATCTTAGTTGCAAACCCTAAGGGTGGAGGGGGTCGACTCGGGTTCGAAGATAGGTTTGTGTCGGGTTCACGGCAATACCGTCGCAACCCTCACGGGTTGTGGCATGGGTTGAGTCCACGAGTTTGTGAACCCGAGTTTCAAGCCGAAGAACGGAGAATGAAATTTTGATTTTGGAACGCAATTTCATATGGGGTAACTTGCAGGTGAAAGAATGAAGAAGAAAACAACTTTGTGAATTTCATATATATATATATATATATATATAGGGTTAGGTTATAATGTAAAGCTCAGAGCCTGAGTAAAGCCGAGCCATTAAAAATTTTTTTTTTATAAAAAAATTACAACCTGAGTTATGTATGTAACCCACTGAATTTACATGATTTTTTTTTTCCAAAAACGAGATTTTTTTTGAACTTTTCAAGATTTTTTTTTAAAAAAAGTTTTTTTTAAAGTGACGAAAATGGGTTTAAAACTTACATTTAAAAAAAAAGTTACATAGGGTTTTCACAGGTTTTTTCAACTCAAGTGGGGTTTCATTTTATACTTTTCATATATATATATATATATATATATATATATGTGTGTGTGTGTGTAGGGTAAGTATATGGAGAAAACCCATTGAGTTGAGAAAACTATGTAAACTCTCTATTAACATATGTAACAGCTAAAAATTGGTGAAAATTAAAAAAAAAAATTTAGATGGATTCTATATCTAATTTTATAACCTTTGACAAAAAAAAAAAAAACGTGCCAAGCGGTTTTTTTATAATTTTTTTTTTATAAAATCGCTGAACGTTGTTACGTATGTAAAACGTGAATTTTTGTCATTTTTTCATGTGTTACATATGTTACTGCTGACGTCATGCTGACCAATATTAAAAAAACGTTAATTTCAGTTATTTTTTCAAGATTTAAAAAAAAAGTAATTGGTGGTTTTTTATTTTTTTGGGTTTTTGGTGACGAAAATAGTATTATAAAAGGCTAAAAAAATACAAGTTACATTGGTTTCCATGAGTTTTCTCAACTCAAATGAAGTTTCAATCTAACCCTCCCTTGTATATATATATTATTTATTTATTTTATTTTAATGGATTGCATGGATTGTAGGTGCACTCTTCTTTTAATTGTAAATGATTATTATTATTAATTAATTTATTTTATTTTATAATTCTTAATTTTATTTTATTTTAAACTTATATAATTTTTATAATGAAATTGGTTTTAATTTTTTTTAAATGACAGGGTAGTTTGGGGTTCCCCACCCCTTGTTGTCATATCCCAGTTCCTAGACACCGGTTACAGTGACGTTGATACAGAAACACACAGCGAAAGACTAAACCACAAACTTTTTATTATTATAATAACATCGTTTACAAACCAGAACTGACTGAATTACAAAACATGGTTCCTACAATACTGGTCTTATGGTTTCAACTGAACCTGCCATCAGTCAATCTAGTAGCAAAACCTCCCATAGGTACACCACCTGGAATGCCAAGCTACAAGCCTCTAAGCTAGTGGTCACCTGTGTTAAAAAATATTTTAAAAACATTTGTATCAGCATAAAGCTGGTGAGTTTATAAACAAAACCATGTTTTCACAATTTGTATCTATGATACAAAACACCCCATGACCTCAGTTTTACGCGGGTCTAGGTCTAACAACCATCCATCCCATTCCCCACCCTGTAGCCTCAGCTTTACTCAGGCTCTGAGCTTTTATTATATATATACTGGCGACTCGCTGGCTACCGGATACAAGTCCGGCCATAACGAGAGGATCAGTCTCGCCCATTAGTCCCACCCACATCAGCCGTAATAAGCGCAATTTACGGGTATATATACATAGGATATCATAGGGATCTCAACATAAAACCATTTGATAACAATATTTTCATAGAGAACAGTTTAGAGTAATCACCTCAAAAGTACTTCCTTTCTGAATTATTACAAAAACCAACACCTCGAGTATACCCTAGATCACATGCAGATGATCATAATCAATATCCCTACCTTAGGTTTGTATAATGGACCTTAGGATATTTAGAAACCTTACCTCGGTACTGATGTCGGTCAAACGGTATGAAAAAACGAAACAAAAACCTAACCTAGACACTCTAGTAATACTCTAGAAATCCTATAAACTAGACCACAATGACAGGCAAGTGTACCTAGTAATTGCAATACAGCCTAACGGAAGTCCGGATATCGAAACCACAAGATACAAACTCTAACTAAAACTAGACTCCGACAAGTGATTGAAATATTTGGTTTGGTGGAATTCTATGAACTAAGATTAAACTAATCAAAAGTAAATGAAAACCAAATGACAACTAACTATCAAACAGAAGATTCAGATGATATCAAGAATGGACAGAGCACTACCTAGCTAAGAATCGTATTTGTAAAAATCAGACTTCTCTCGGTTATGGTAACTATGATGGAACTAGGGTTCTAAAGTATTACATTCTAAAACAACCTAGTGGATTCCTAATCAATCTCAGGATGTATCCAGAAGAAAACTCTTAAAGAATGTATAACGCTCACCAGTTATTTGGATCACCTTTCAGTCTCTCCAACGACACTAAAGTACCCTACAGATAGATCACCTTTCAGTATCACTATCACACTACATTCGAAGAATGCAAGGGGTAATCTCAGAACAATCGATAAGACACGGACTAGCAAGGGTACTATGAACCTAGGGGAAACCTCCTTTCAGAGTCTTTACACCTAGACACCTAACACCAAAGACTAACCGACTACCTCTCACCTTTCAGCTATCAAGATAGGAAGAACACTCAGCTCTAATGAATCACCAACTAATATTCCTATGGACCACTACGTCTAGCAATACCATAAACAGTCACAAACATAAAGCAAGCAACCTAACCATGCGTCTATAACTGAAAGACATTCAACAAGACACATGCGGAATAATAAATCAATGCTAAATCAGAATTAAGCATGCATACACATCAGATCAATTGCACTAAGATTGTTTAGAATACAGTCAAACCAGCAATTAGTACCAAAAACCGATAAAAATCCAAACTTTATCAAATAATCATCAAAACCTAGGCAATATTTAAAGTCTAGCCAACGATAATGATCAAAACCAGAAAACAAATCATAAAAGTCATGAACATCCTGTTAATTAAACTAATTGGAAACAAGAAAATGAAGATCATAAACCGAATGATTAGGATCTAACCACCACGATCACTAAAGCTCCAATATTTGGCTCCAATAGCTTCCTTTGCTCTCAATCCTCTGCTCTGACGGCTGGAAATCGATAGATCCACACACCAATGGGTTCTAACCTTTTAAATAGTCAAATTAGGTTAAAAACCCCATAACCGCACGTTTTCGCGTGTTGCGAACCCCAAATAGCCATTTCCTCGTGTGCCGCTAAAGAAAAATTAATCAGGCAACTTTTCCTGGAACCAGTGTTTTAGCGTGTAGTGAAAATGGACCCACCAGGTCTTCCCGTAGCGCCAAAGGTTGATTTTTGAACTAGCTCGTTGAGATACCCCAAATACATATATTATAGGTCCTGTAACTCATTTTTTAGCCTGAGATATGCCCTTATGAAGTTCAGACTCTTTCCTGACTTTTGCCTTTTTTTCCCGTAACTCGTGTGCTCGTTTCCTTCAAGATGCAATCCCGGTTTTAGCTCCTTTTGCACATGAACACCTGTAAACATAAATACGAAACGAAAACTGATAAATAATTAACCGAAAACAGACATAAACAGAAAGGAAACACAGAAGTGATTTGCAGCATATCAAACATCCCCACACTTAACCTTTTTTCGTCCTCAAAAAAGAATCTGCAATGGAATCATAATTGGAAACTAGCTTTAACAATCTCGCATTAATTTATTTAGCTCAACATAATCATGCGTTAACTACAACAATTGGTATTTCTATCTGATTAAACCCAACTAATCAAGCCCCCGATTTTGTTCTAATATTACATTACAAAGATATCATTCTATCTATTGGTCTCACACTCAGAAGCTATAGCTCAGCCTAATCCCATCTCAAGGTATATCAAAGCCCGGATCAAACCATATAGATTTACCCACCACTATAAACAAAAAACTTATGTGTTTTAAAAATTAATCAAGATGAATAATGGATGAATGAAATGAGTGATATGAGCATTTATTAACAATATAATTATCAAACCTTACCTAGTGGTGCTTCAACCAAGCTGCAACTCGGCGTGTGGTACATAGGCTGCAGTTCTAGCAATTAAGCACTTAAGAATCTAACCCGGTGGTGTTTCAATCAGGCTGGAACCCGATATGTGACACGTAGGTGACCCTTAACTTCTCAAATTTATTAAGCTCATGAAAGATGGAATTATGGAATGCGGGCGCCACCAACTCTCGGATTTATTCTTATAAAAAGATAGTGGCGTGCCAAAGAATTTCAAAACATATAAATTCTTAATTTAATGTGGTACCTATCACCCTATATTGACAGTTTCAGCTTTACCATTTCCCCTAAGATGAGAACCCACAAAATATCCTGATTTAGTCATTTAATTAACCTTGTTAACACTCACATGATATTTAAGCTTTTCATAGTCGGCTGGGTCTACCAAAACATCACAAATTAGACGCGCTTTCTATTGTTATTATCTCATTTTACTCAACAAACAGATTCCCAGTTCTACCTATCATCTTCCATTTTATTGCAAAAATTCTAATTCGAGGACTTTTTTTTGAAAAGTTTTAAATTATAAATTTTTTTTTCAAAGTAAAACAACCTAAACAAACTAAGTAAACCTAAAATAGACGTAGAGTCCCATCCCCACACTTGAAACGCACATTGTCCCCAATGTGAACCGAGAAACGACGGAAAACAAAACAAAGAAAATACAATAAAATACAAAATTAAATAAATCGGATAAGACTTAGCTAATAATGTAGTAATGAACGTGCTCAGCTTTGTCCCTCCACATCAAACACGTGCAACCGTATAACATTTCATTCGCAGTTGCACTCACGACTCTGTAGGGTGCTCTTTACACACTTATGATATCTGAATCGTCCCCACCCGAATGGATATTGCGTACTATATTCCTTCAAAATTAAGCTCATGCAAACCCAAACAACGTCAAACAGACTCAATGTACAGACTCGATAAAAACCAAAATACTCAACTAACTCGACATGACTCAAAATAAAGTAGGGAAACGTACCTGAATGTAGACAATCACATAGACATGAAAGTTAAAGCAAGGTAAAATTGAGTCGAACTACTCTGAGGTTTCCCATGGTGGTTAAGGTTGGTGAATGGTGGTGTGATGACAGACGATATGATGGAATATGAAGGTGAGTGGGATTGGATGGTGAATGGTGGTGGGTATGGGAAAAAAAGGAAGTTGGGAAGGGATTGGGGATGTTCAAGTGTCGCGAAAAGCCAGAGGACCCTCCTCGCGTGGCGCGAGGAGGTAGGATTTGACCCGGTCAGAATTGTAATGCTTCGCCTGTCGAAGTGGGCTCTTGGGCTTTGCGTGGTGCGAAGAGATGGTGTTAACAAAAGGTTTTGTGGGTTTTTATATTTAGAAAATTTTTTTTACCCCTCGATTCCTTCTTCACCCAATTCCTCTAGAAACCTGTTCCAACGATAAAATCAAGTGCAAATATATCTGGAACTTCGTTCTTGATGATTTTCCTCGCCGAATCAAATGCGAATCCCTACAAAACAAAACAAAACAGAAATCCGTAAACCGAAAAAACAAAAAATAACACGAAAGTAAACACAAATGACCTATACATACTCTACACTCAGGTTCTATCCCGAGAAACATAGCAATCTAATTATGAGGCTTATCCTTTATCTTCCTTGGCACCGCCTTCCTCC
Source organism: Smallanthus sonchifolius (assembly GCA_023525975.1). Classification (NCBI taxonomy): domain Eukaryota; kingdom Viridiplantae; phylum Streptophyta; class Magnoliopsida; order Asterales; family Asteraceae; genus Smallanthus; species Smallanthus sonchifolius. The sequence continues at coordinate 50,563,894 of CM042033.1, read as the reverse complement.
TGCGTGGCACACCCACTCTCATCAGCAACTAACCACCACCGATTCCCAAACAGCTATTAAAACCCTCTCTCAGATCCGTCCACCAGCACTTAAACCTACCAGTCCAAAAATAACCTGCATCATGTACCCCAACAAACTCTCACCCCTAAATGTCCCCACACTTAGGGTTTGCACTAATCTCAAGTTGTGTACACCTCCTACCTCTCGCATCTTCTTACGCAGGGGTCTAGACCTAGGGGGTGACTCGGTGTATCTCTCAACAGAATGAATATCAATAATAGGTAATGGCTCAGGAAGGGGTATCTCTAATGGTATGTCCTCTAGCATTTCCCCAGGATCTTTTAGATTCTCTACAGTCTCCTCCATCCCCACACTAGGGGTTTTCCATATCATTCCCTCTAGTTCTGCCATCATGTCCTGCAGATCACTAGGCACGTCATCACTATACTCATCCGGTGAATTCAGTAACTCCTTCAAATCAAACACCCAGTCCGATAACTCTCCTAATTTAGGCGCGGGGTCTTCAACAACACTCTCAACTAGATCACTCGAGCCATCTCTAACTCCACTCTCTCCTACACGAGAATCCTGATGGTTATCCATGAAGGTATCAATCAAACAAACCAATTTTGTCACAACCGTAACACATGACATTTATCTAACTAGAGTAGTATCACCAACAAAGATGTTCCCACGAAAGAACGACGGGTCTAGAAGATATTTATACACCGCTCTTTCCTTAGATAGAACATTCCGTTTGCTAGATAGCTACATACCGATCAGAAGGTCGCTTTCTAGTTACTGTGACGTTGATATAAAAAACACACAGCGGAAACTATAACCATCAACCTTTATTAAAATATTGAAATATTGTTTACATCATGTTATCATAAAGGTTACATCGTTTCATCATTGGTTCCTAACAAGGAACACGTCATTCGGGACTTATAGTTCCAGGCATGCCCATCATCTGGATCGTTCATTGTTTCATTCTAGTCCTAGAAATGCCTTGTCTAATGACTACCTGTGATGCGTTTAAAAACATTTGATAAAACATGGGTCAGCATAAAGTTGGTGAATTCATAAACTAAAGTAGTTTATTAAAATGACCCGCCAAAGTATCTTGAACACATTCATGGGCTTCAACAACCAATGGGATTCAACACCCAAATTCATAGACAACTATGAACAATCATTCAGTATATATAACCACAGACCGTTCCACGGGTCCTATCCAACATGCCTTTCCACGAGCAAGTGAAATACAATAAGCGCTTAGAATACGTTATATATAAAAAATCAGTGCAATCATTTCAAGATACTCAAAATGTTTTCATAAATCAATCATGCCAGACAAGGTCATGATTGGGTTCATGCATCACAGTTTAAGAACTCACCTTAGCATTATTTTTGCTTATTGAATCAGTAATATGGCAAACACCTCAGATGAAGTTCCTAGATATGAAATAACATTACTTAAGTACATAATCCTAGTTTAATGGTGTAAATCAAAGCTCAACAGTAGGTCAGAACCTTACCTCAGCACTATCTACGGCAATTTGGAGTCAAAATGTTGGAAACCGGACTCTCGTACGTGAACCGAGGCTTGGGTTTGGAACTCCAGAGAGTGAGTGTGTGTTTTGAGGTGTAGAATGTGTGAGAAATGGCTGAGTTCGTTTATCAATTTGTAGGGAAAAATTTGAGTCTGTGACAGACCGTTACCAGGCGTGACGGTCCGTCACACCTTGACTTGGCAGCTACGCACTTCCGGACCACGTAACGGGTCTTTATGGTTCGTGACGGTCCGTCCCGAGGGTGAGTCATCAGACACGTGTCAGAAACCCTAAACCGCTTATGGGTTTTGCGGCACGGACCGTCATGATGGGTGACGGTCCGTCAAGAGGCGTAACGGACCGTTATGGCTGGTGACGGTCCGTTACAGGCTATTTTTCTCAAATTTTCATTTTTGATCCTTGGATTTTGTATGTTCTTATTATAGCCCCTGGACTTATGAAAATTGACAATTTTAATCCTTCATTTCCTTAGGGGATTTTCGGGGTGTTACAAATCTCCCCTCTTTTAAGAAATTTCGTCCTCGAAATTAAGGTGTGAATAGATGAGGATATTTTGCTTTCATCTGTTCCTCTAATTCCCATGTCTTGTCGGCTCCAATCCGACCTTGCAATTGAACTAACACCATTGGTATAACTTTCTTTCTGAATTTCCATTCTTGGGTGTCTAAATTCTTAATCGGTTGTTTAGTGAATTGAAGCTTGTAATCTATGTGTACATCATGTAGTGTAATAGCCTGAGTTGGATCAACTAAACACATATGTAAGCAAGATACGTGGAACGTATTGTGAATCCCTCGTAAGGCTTCATGTAGATCTAACTTCTAGGCTACTGCTCCAACCCTTTTAATGATCTTTTAAGGTCCGATATATCTTGGTCCTAACTTTCCTCATTTCCTAAACCTTACAACACCTTTCCAAGGTGAAACTTTTAACATCACATAATCTCTGACTTGGAATTCTAACGGTCGTCGTCTTGTGTCAGTATAACTCTTTTGTCGACCTTGAGCCGCTTTCAACCGTTGTTTAATTTGGACTATATTATCTGTTGTTTCTTATATAAATTCAGGTCTAGATAATTAACTGTCTCCTATTTCAGTCCAACAGACAGGAGTTCTGCACTTCCTTCCATACAGTGCTTCGAATGGTGCAACTTTAATACTTGAATGGTAACTACTATTATAGGATAATTCGATTAACGGTAGGTGATTATCCCAATTTCCTCTGAAATCGATAACACAAGCTCTTAGCATATCTTCCAGAGTTTGAATTGTTCATTCACTCTGTCCATCTGTGTGGGGATGATATGCTATACTCATAGTAAGTTTAGTTCCCAATTCTTTCTGAAAACTTGTCCAGAATCTAGATGTGAACCGACTGTCTCTATCATAAATAATAGACAATGGTATGCCATGGTGGCTCACAATTTCATTGATATAGATTCTGGCCAACTTATCCATTGAGTATGTTTCATTGATAGGTATGAAATGGCCTGACTTGGTCAGTCTATCGACCACGACCCATATTGCATTATGCCCTTTCTGAGTTCTGGGTGGTTTAGTAACGAAGTCCATTGTAATACGATCCCATTTACAAACAGGTAATTCTAATTGTTGTAATTGACCTGTTGGTTTCTGGTGCTCAATCTTAACTTGAAGAAAAATCAAGCATTTGTCTATATACTGGGTAATTGATCTCTTCATGTTAGGCCACCAGTAATGTGTCTTCAGATCTTTATACATCTTGTTTGCACCAGGATGCATGGAATATCTTAATTTATGTGCTTCATCTAACACCTTCTCTTGAATATCTCCAAGTCTTAGGATCCATATTCTTTGATCGAATCTCATGATTCCATCATTTCCTTTGAATAGCAATTTTTGTTTCCCATCCATACGTTCTTTCATGATATTCTCTTCTTCTAAGGCTTTTGGTTGGATTTCTTTGATTTGTTACATTAAATCTAACTTTAGATCTAATCGTAGTGCTTTTACTTTAATCAGTTGGCTTCGTTCCTTCCGACTTAAAGCATCTACTACTACATTTGCCTTCCCGGGATGGTATTTGATTTTACAGTCGTAGTCATTAGTAAGTTCCATCCACCCCCTTTGCATCATATTTAAGTCTTTCTGATTAAAAATATGTTGGAGGATTTTGTGGTCTAAATATATCATGCATTTGGTACTATACAGATAGTGTCTCCAGATCTTTAGAGCGAAAACTACGGCACCAAGTTCTAAATCAAGCGTGGTATAGTTTTTCACATGAATTTTAAGTTGGCATGATGCGTAGGCAATAACCTTGTCTCGTTGCACCAACACATAACCCAGACCAGTTTGGGAAGCGTCACAATAGATGACAAAATCGTCATTTCCTCTGGGTAGTGCTAAAATCGGTGCATGACTGAATTTATCTAACCAAACTACCACACTACGTCCTGCTGCTGCTTCCCTGGTATGACTGGAACTATTACTAAATGAGATTTCCTAGACCACGTTGATGGTACCAACTTGAGTGAAGGAAGTGGCAGTAGAAATAAGAAGGCATCCTTGCCCAACCAATCAGATCAGTCACCAGGGAAAAACGTGGCAAGTCCTGATCTAAAGATGTTGCTTGGAGAAGGTGGCAAAAGAGCGAAGCGAGGGTCCGAAGGAGGCAAGATGGACGAAGTGGAAGTTACCTTAGCCCCTAAAACTAGTTGGAAGAAGAATCTTCCCATATTTTTTCTTGATGAATAATAACTTGAGTCTACCTTCAAATACCAAGAGTAACCCAGTGATTGGACAACCCTAAAAATCCTAGAATAGATGCTTCGAATGGCCAAGTGACAGGCCAGAATAATCCAGAAAACCACCACTGAATGTGCAAGGGGGGTCAATGGCCAGAATTACCAAATCCCACAACCTGCTATGCCAGTGAAAGGAAGACTTGACCAACTACTTGATCGAACAAATGTATGGCCCTAGATCACATTGAAAAAAAAGTAATAAATAGGCTGAACATACATTAGAGTGTTTGAAAGCCCTGAATCCTTACTCTGTATGGAGCAGTAGGCTGGAGTTAGAGTCCGTATCCGTACCGTACTACTTGCCTGTAGTAGGAAAGAGTGTTCTATCTGTTTTTTAGCCAGTCACTAGTAGTGCGCAAAGTTCGCAATATAATAGTGACTTAGGTTTGTTTCTCTCTATGCGCTATTGTCCATTAGTTGTATAAAGTCTAATCCTTCTTGTCTGGTAAGCAAGCAGGGGAACGGCCCCCTTCTGGCCTTTGCTTGTTTACTTTCGTCCACTTTCTCAGTCCCTGATCGGTGCCACAGGACTTTTTCCTCCTAATTCACTCGCAGCATAGTTTGATCTCCAAATTCTTGGAAGTTCTACTTAGACGGTTTCACCCTGTTTAGCTACCTTCATGAGAATCTGTCAAGGAGGTGGCTTTCGCCAATAAGGACAGTTGGAATTGACTGTACAGTAAGAGCTGTTTCTGGAATAACTTGTGTTGATGGAATATAAGCTCTTCCTACTCTCGTATTCGATGAAGAATAGGCCCGAAGGAAATCCATGGACAACCGTCACCCACGTGGTTTAGCTAATTCAATAGCCTTTGGAGAAAGGCGACAAGTACCACTGGACAAGCAAATCACTTTTGGAATCACCTTTAAGGATCCTCTTACGGTGAAATGCCGGAATGATGCTAGGATATCCCGAGTGAGTCAGGTAAACAGTCTCAAGGTCTTGATGGAACTTGCTAGTCGGTTATTGAAGGAAGTAAAAGTCTCCCCGGTAGTAAGAAGGATGACTCTTGCGGCTTATTTCAAGTCGCAGTGGTCACGCTAGTAATTGAACTGAATGCTTCTTTTTGTTTCGTGACCCATTCAAACTTTGCTGCTTTCTGAGTTAAAGCAGTCAAAGGTGTGCCAATTTTGGAAAAGTCTTGAATGAACCTTATGTAGTAACCGGCTAATCCAAGAAAGCTTCTGATTTCTGTTGGAGTCTTTGGGGCTTCCCATTTCATAACTGCTTCAATCTTACATGGGTCCACTTGTATTCCATGCTCGTTCACAACGTGCCCAAGAAATTGTACTTCTTGTTTCTAAAATTCACATTTAGAAAACTTAGCGTACACTCTTTCTTCCCTTAGGGTTTCCAGAATGATTCTAAGATGATCCGCATGTTCTTCTTGACTTCGGGAATAGATAAGAATATCATCAATGAAAACGATAATGAAATTATCATGGAATGGTTTACAAACTCGGTTCATCAGGTCCATAAATGCTGCGGGAGCATTCGTTAGACCAAATGACATGACCAGGAATTCATAGTGACCATATTTGGTCCTGAAAGCAGTCTTAGTTACATCTTCTTCTTGTACCTTCAACTGATGATATCCTGATCTAAGATCGATCTTTGAGAAATACTTGGTTCCTTGTAGTTGATCGAATAGATCATCTATTCTAGGCAATGGATATCTGTTCTTTATAGTCAGTTTATTTAACTCTCGATAATCAATGCACTTCCTCATGCTTCCGTCCTTCTTCTTAACAAATAGTACCGGTGCTCCCCAAGGTGAAGTGCTCGGACGAATGAACCCTTTGTTTAAGAGTTCTTGAATTTGTTTCATCAATTCTTTCAGTTCGAAAGGAGCTAGATGATAAGGGGATCTTGTAATAGGTTTAGCTCCATGATGTTGAAGCACTTTTGTGTGACAAACACTCTGGATATTGTCTTAGCTTTTGTACTTGTCTTGTATGTATTAGCCTTTGTTTGTTAGTGTCTGTATGTATTAGTTATCGAGATGTAATTACTAATTTATGTTCTTGTCGTCTGATTTCTCTAAGTGTTTTACGCACTTAGCATGTGCGCAGGAATTACTTCCTGCGTACTTAGCAAGTACGCAAGAATACTCTGCGTACTTGTTAAGTACACAGGAACAATTTGCCCTGCGTACTTGTTAAGTGCACAGAGATCAGGTCTAGTATAAATAGGCTAGGTTGATAGAAGTTATGTACACAGACATTTGCACTCAGTTGTATTATGTCTGTAACCTTCAAGTTTATAATAGACAGAGTTTGAAAGTGATTTCGTTGTCAATTTACTTTGTGTTACTTGATTCTCCACCTAGTCACGGGCATTCCGCACCCGGTCCGACTAGTCACACACCCACACGTAACGATCCGAGACACCCGGGGACCTACAAGTGGTATCAGAGCTTAGCTCTTGATTTTGAGTGTTGTGAGTGTGTTAGGAGCATCTTCTACACATCCTACAAAGATTTTACAAACAAAAGTGGGTGTTTTTTTTATTTTTGTGATAAAATAGGGGTAGCTCTTGAGCACTATTTTAGAAGCAAAAATACTCAAAAACTGACTTTTGTTGTGTATTTGAGTGTTTTGAGCATCAAAGGTTGGTTAGAAACTACTTTCTGACCCTTTGGGTCATTTTGTTTGGTCATATCTTCATCTTTTTCTATCTCCGGTGAAATTCCAGTGACCGGAAAAAGTTGGTGAGAGTTGGTGAAAAAGTGATTAGCGTACTTACCATATTTGGTAACAAGTACAGTCTTGCTGTGTACTTAACAAGTACGCAAGACCATATTTGCTGCGTACTTAAGTGATCTCCTGCGTACTTATCATTTACTCCTGCATACTTGTCAAGTACGCAAGAGCAAATTCTAAATACGCAAGACCAGGTCTTTAAGTGCGCAAGGCCAGATTCAAGTGCGCAAGTTGTTTTGATTTTTCTAAAATTTGACTAAGTGTTTCACTATGGCAAATATTCAGAACCTCGGTAACCTTCTTAATTATAACAATGAGATTGGAACCCCACAGAAACCACCAAAGCTGCTTAATGTAAATGATTATTCGAACTGGAAAGCATGCTTTGAGCATTATATCTCATACACCGATTGTTTACTTTGGATACCCATTCTAGAGGGTTATAAGCATCCCACATATACATATCTTGATGATGAAGTTCCCAAGCCTATCTCCAAACTTGATGAAGAAGAAAAGAAAGTTTATGACAGAGAGAAGAATGCACACATACCTATCACTATGGCCTTGACCAGGGAGTTATTTCACAGATATAGAGGATATGATAACTCCAAGGATCTTTGGAAGGCTTTGCAGAAGAGATTCGAGGGAAACAACGACATCAAGAAGAGTAAGAGGGATCTTCTTAGGAAGAAGTATGAGTGCTTCAGATATCTGGAGAATGAATCTATAGATGAGCTTATCTCTAGATTCTATCATCTGCAAACTGAGCTGAAAGCTTATGACCTGATATATCCGAATGAGGAATTAGTTGAGAAATTTCTGGATGCCCTACCACCAAAATTTGAGATGTACACCACTCTGATGAGAGAGAACTCAAATTTTTATGAGATGACTATTGATGAAGCAATCGGAAAGGTTCAAGCACATGATATGAACCTAAAACGAAAAGAGAGCTCAGGGAGACCTCAAATACAAGACCCTTCTATGTATTTTGGGACGTCTTCCACAGCCAAGTCATCAGGTTCTGGAATTGCCCTTTTCTCAGGGAACTCTCATGAGGAGGATAACTCAAATGTCTGTGGTTGTCATGCTTGCTATGCAACATCTGGATCTGGTTCTGGTTCTGGATCTCATCACCAGAATTCCTCAAGAAATCCTTCTCCCACATCTTCAGCTAACCAATCAGCAATAGCCAAGATAGCTGAAGATCATGTGGCTTTATTCTCATCATGCATGCTTGCCTATGAGAACTTCATTGGCGGTAAGCTCACGGATCTTGAAACCATAGAAGAAGACTTCAATCAGGTGGATCCAGATGATATGGAGGACATGAATATTCAGTGGAATATGGCCATGATCTTGAGAAGAGCGAAGCGTTTCCTAAATAGAACTGGCAGGAAGTTTATTGGTGGACATTCAAATGCCAAGGTGGGATTTGATAAATCTAAGGCCAAGTGATACAAATGCAATAAATTTGGGCATTTTGCAAGTGAATGTCAAATAGACAAAGCACCGGCCTCGGGATTCACCAGACCTAGCCAAGGAAACAATCAAGGGTACAACAACTCCAACAACTCCAATCAAAGTCAAGGTGGAACGTCCAATGCTTTGGTATCATAACAAGATGACAACTTTTATTGGGGTGTTCATCTGGAGGATGCCCTTATTTCTCAAACACAGGTTGGTCTCATGGCTGAGATTATGGAGATGATGGAAGCAGAGGAACGGGAAGCTTTTGTGGCTGACCAAGAAGAGTCTACAACTGCAGTTGCCCTCATGGCTATTGGAGAGGCATCATGTTCATCTAATGAGGTAGATTCTAACTCTTTTGCTGTCATTTCTTGTTCCAAATGCCTAATCTTAAAGGTTGAAAATTCTAAGCTTCAAGACAAAGTAGAACCCCTTCGTATTGCAGCCTTAAGCTACAAAGAAAATGAAAAACGATACAAAGATTCAATTGAAACGTTGAAGAAAGAAAAAAGTGATTATTCACTTAAAATCAACGATCAACAGTTTCATTTAGATGTTGCGTACAAGGGGTTAGAGAAAAGGAACAATGAGATCAACAAGCTGCAAAATGGATCTTGTAGTTGAAAGGTAATATTGAGAAGTTGAAAAATTCTCGTTTTGTGGTGGAACACTACGAGTCTGTTGTGAGACAAGTGAATGGCTTAGGGCTGGGTACTAATGCCATTCCTCCACCAGTAAGCGGGAAATTTGTCAACGGCTTAATTGACATGGATTTGTCTTTCCTTGATGAGTCCTCGAGTTAGGATGATTCCTCTAACAAGGATGATTCCTAAAGTAAGGCTGACTTTGCATCTGATGAAGAGTTCCTTACTGCTTCTGATGACGATCTGCGAAAACCTGCCCTGAAGGAGTAGACTCTGAGGAGTTGCTCGGTGAACAGAAAGTTAGGAAGAACATTATCACTGGTAGTGATAATTGTATTTTGATTGAACCTGATATCGTTGAATCAAATGAAAAATTAAAAGTGTTGCTTTATGGGGGATATAAAAACATTAATCAAGTTAAAAAGGAAGCCTTTTCAGCTCATTATGGGCATGGCTATCAAGAAAACTTGCAAAAATATTATATTCCCAAAAACCAATCATTATCGGGTCAAACTACTGTTCACCAAACAACTTCCCCTGTTCATCATGCTTAGTCATCTAATTTCAAATCAAATGAGCTTTACAGGAGGACTTACAAAGATAGGAGAACATGTTTTCACTGTGGTATGGTCGGTCACATCATTGTGAACTGCCCGAATAAGAACCAAGGGAAACGGCCAGTTGTTTCACAACCATCTATTATCCCTAAGTCACCACCAGTGAAACAGCCTAAAAGTCCAAAGAAAAATGTGGTGAAACCACCAGTAAAGCCTATGGTAAAGCCAAAGATCACATCTGAGGCTAAACCATATGTTCCAAAAAGGGAAAGCTTTCTGCTAAACCTTGTGCTTCTACCTCTGGTAGTGCACCTACCGGTGAGAAACCTGTGGTAAAACTCTCCAACCCATAGACGAGAAGAAGGAACAATAGATTGAGAAAGCTGGAACAGCTGGCTGGAATTCAATCAGGTGAAGCTTCCATTAGTTCACCTGCTGCTATTGAATCTAAGTCTATTGTTCCAGTTAAGAAAAAAAAGAGGTCCTGGAACAAGAAATCCAAAAGTTCTCAATCTCCTGGTCCTAATTCTTCTAAAGATTCATCCATTTTTGACAGTCACGACTGTGAATTAATTGAGGTTGTTTATTTTGAGAAAGACGGACGACCCAAGACCACTATGGCTTGGGTCTCCAAATCTAATTAATTTCTTGTAACTCGCGCAGGGACATCCGAAGGGTACTATATCTAATCTTTGGTATGTAGATAGTGGATGCTCCTGGCACATGACAGGTAACATGGCCCTGCTTCAAGATGTGAAACCATTTAGAGGCGGCTATGTGGCCTTTGCTGGAGAGAAAGGCGGTAGTATCACGTGTCAATGCGTGGTTTCAAATGGTCGTGTTAGCTTCGACAACGTCAAATACTGCGAGCAGCTAAAGCATAACCCGTTGAGTGTTTCTCAGATGTGCGACAAGGAGTACTCAGTTATGTTTTATAAGACAGAATGCATGATTCTCAAACCTGGTTTTGAAGTTCCTGAAGACTGGATTCTCATGCGAGCACCAAGGACAAGTGACACTTATCAGATTGATATGAGCGTGGCAACAACCACCTCATCAGTTGCTACTTGTTTGCTTACCAAAGCGATAGAGCATGACTCAATCTTGTGGCATAGGAAACTCGGACACATTTCTTATCAAAAAATGAATCATTTTGTCCGAAACGGTTTGGTAACCGGTGTTCCTAAGCTGAGATTCTACGTTGTAGATGATTGTATGCCTTGTAAAAAACAGCAACGAAAGTCTCACAAGCCCAAGCTCCAAAACTCCATCGATACCCCTTTGGAGCTATTACATATGGATCTGTTTGGCCCCATAAGTATCAGGAGTATTGGAGGTAAGTCATACAGTCTAGTTGTAACTGATGATTTCTCACATTTTTCTTGGGTGCATTTTTTAGGTATAAAGGACGAGACTGCTGACATTCTTCAATACCTGATCCTGAGCTTGGAATCTCTTTGCAAGTTGAAGGTTAGAAGAATAAGGAGTGATAACGGAACTGAATTTAAGAATAATTTGAGGGAACTTTTCTGTCTCAAGAAGGGGATCCGTCACGGATTTAGTGCCCCGTACACACCTCAGCTGAATGGAGTTGTAGAACGGAAGAACAAAACCTTGATTGAGACTGCAAGGACAATGCTGTCATATGCAAAGCTTCCTGTCACTTTCTGGGCAGAAGCAGTAAATACAACTTGTCACGTTTTGAATAGAGTTCTGGCTGTGAAGAGGCAAAACAAGACTTGCTATGAGTTGATCAACAATCGACCTCCCAATCTTGACTACCTAGTTCCTGTTAGTAGTCCTTGTTCCTTATTGCTACAATACAAAGACCGCAAGTCTAAGTTTCATGCAAAAACGGTGGAAGGCATATTTTTAGGATATGTTGCCAACTCACCTTGCAAGAGAGTGTACAATATAGGAACTCGTACTGTCGAGGAATGGTTCAAAGTGGATTACAGTAAACACAACATTCCACCAGAACCAACTGGTCCAGCTTGGGGTTTTGATTATGATGCGCTATTCAAGTCTTTCAACCTTCCCGATGATGCCGCAAATGTGTGTGAATTCTTTGGTGGCAGTGATGACTCCATTTTCTCAACCCGTGCAACTGTACCGATTGTAACTCCCAATTCCAATGCTGCATCTGCATCTGCATCTGGAACTCATGAAAATGATAACATAGAAGTTATTCATGTTGAAAGAAATGACGCTGAAGCTAATCCTAACACTCGTGTAGGAAATGAAGCTCCAGCTGATCCAATCAACATTGAATCTTCTTCTTCTGGAACACAGGATATGGGGGAGTTGAGCACAAACCTCGATTCAGAAATTAAGGAACGGGTATACCAGAAGCGAGAGTGCATAAGAATCATCCAATTGACAACATTATTGGTGATCCTCATGCCGGTATTCAGACTCGTCATAGAACCATTGATGAGAACACTAGTTTGTACTCTGAGATACTTGACACTGGTGTCATGGAAACATGTTTGCATGCTGCATTTGTGTCCCAGTTAGAGCCGAAGAATGTGAAGGAGGCTCTCGCTGACAACTACTGGATTGAGGCGATGCAAGATGAATTGTCTCAATTCCAAAAGTTGCATGTGTGGGATTTGGTTGACTTACCAAGAGGCGTACAACCAATTAGAACTAGATGGGTGTTCAAGTGCAAGACGGATGATCGTCATGTCGTAGTGAAGAATAAAGCAAGGTTGGTTGTTCAAGGATTTTATCAACAAGAGTGCCTGGATTACACTGAAGTATATGCCCCAGTGGCTAGACTTACGACCATTCGATTGTTTCTGGCTTATGCCTCCTATGTCGGCTTCAAGGTCTATCAACTTGATGTGAAGAGTGCTTTCCTGTATGGAAAAGTTCATGAAAAGGTCTATGTCACTCAACCTCCCGGCTTTGAAGATCCGCATAATATCAATAAAGTGTATAAGCTCGACAAAGCACTTTATGTTCTTCATCAAGAACCTCGGGCATGGTATGAGACGTTATCAAAACATCTACTGTCAAATGGTTTCGATCATGGACAAATTGACTCGACCCTCTTCATTCGGAAAGCAAGAGGTGATATTCTTCTTGTACAAGTGTATGTCGTCGACATTATCTTTGGGTCTACAAATGGAGAGATGTGTAGGGAATTCGAACAGGTGATGAAGTCGAAGTTTGAGATTAGTAACATGGGTGAATTGCTGTTCTTCCTGGGTCTGCAAGTCAGTCAAAGAGAGGATAGCATCTATCTACATCAAACTAAGTGTGTGTAGGACATCTTGTCAAAATACAAGATGCATGATAGCAGTACTTATGGCACACCTATCCCCGTCAATCATGGTCTGCATCCGGACAAAGATGGAAAGGATGTGGATTGCAAATTGTACCGTGGGATGATCGGATCTCTTATGTATCTCACAGATTCAAGGCCCGATATAATGTTTGCTGTATGCTTGTGCTCAAGGTTTCAGTCACAACCGAAGGAGTCTCATATGATAGATGTCAAGAGGATATTCAGATACTTGAAGGGGAAACCCCGATTGGGTCTTTGGTACTCAAAGTAGCAATCGTTTGACCTCAAAGCCTATACTGATTCAGACTATGGCGGTTGTAACCTTGATAGAAAGTCAATTCAGGTGGATGTCAATTCTTGGGAGACAGGCTGGTTTCCTGGAAGTGTAAGAAGCAGTCAACGGTTTCTGTCTCAACATGTGAAGGAGAGTACATTGCTACAGTGAGCGGTTCTTCCCAGATAATGTGGATTCAGCAGCAATTGAGAGACTACGACTTAAACTTCACTGGAACTCCACTGTTCATTGACAACAATGCCACCATGTCCATCACAAACAACCCGGTGAATCATTCCAAAACTAAACATATTGAAATTCGCCACCATTTCATCCGTGACTGTGCTGAAAAGAATCTCATTGAACTTGTAAAGGTTCACACGGATGACAACTTTGCTACATTTTCACTAAGGCGTTTGATCGAACCCGTTTTGAACATCTTGTCAACTTGATAAGAATGTTCAATCCAGAGTGAAAACTTGTTTTTATTAAATCAATTCAATTCTTGAAAGTTAAATTTTATATCTTTTAAGTTTTCTGTATAGTTCTTTTAGTTTTCAAATATTTTACAAAAAATCCAAACAAAGTAGAAAATGGAGAAAATTTCAAAGTTATCTTGAGAAAAGAGGAAATGATAGTACATCAGAAATGATCTAAACGCCATAGACTGCACATATGGGAAATGATTGCGTCATGCTTACTTGATGGTTTAAATTGTTGTGTTTTTAATCTGCTTATTTACAAGTGATTTGAATTGTCAGTAAGCTGTAGGCATCTTTGAATCATTAGTAGTGTGGAAACTAAATCTAGACTACAACTGTGATTTGAACCCATGTATGGATGTGTGTGTGTGTAAAAGAATACAAAAGGATCATTATCAGATAAAGGATGTAAGATTTTAGCAAATATTTTCTTAAAAGACCAGTTTCGGGTTATGTCTTTAGCATAATTTTTTTCGGTTCACTTCACTGCCCATACTCATAAGTATGCAATGGGAAGTTGGGCCAAGATATGTCTTGACATCAACCATTAAGTTTATATTCACCCTAGAATCATACCTGATTCATTGAAATCAAATCCAGATAAAAGTTGGATCCCTTTACCTAAATCCTCAGACTCCATATCTATTAACCTGAATCATCATATGATATTCACAAAAGAAAAACCAATCAAACCAAGACATCTGAATCACTCGATTATGAATCTTATGATTCTTGATAATCCTTGTGGATTCTGCTTGATTTTTTCTGTGCTAAACGATGTAACTTCATTCTAGAGATTTGAAAATCTTTGGAAAAATCTTAGACGCCTTGAGATAGTGCAATTTACATTTTTGTAGCATAACAGTGGGGTACACGTTGTATATCTTAAAATTAATACCTTAACACACAAGAACGTGATACAAAGATGCTTATGGTTTCAAATCTTATAACATTGCCAACTTGAATTACTTGTTTATGTGCTTATTACGTATGAATAAATTGTAATCCATGACATGATCCCATATTCTTTGACGTTTATCTTGTATCGTTTTTGCTATAGTTTAGCCTGATATGATCCTCTGCTCGTGTCTTTGGACAAAAATATTGTGTGTGTATATACTTGTATATCTATATCTAGAAAAGATCAAAAAGATTTTAAGTTTACTTACAGTTCAATTTTAATCAGAAAAGTCAAAAATATTTGTGTTTAACCTTCGTGAATTGACTTTGAATCCTCTTAATTGAATGTGCTTATCATGTTCGTTATTTGACTTTGACTTCTTCATAATTTGAGTTGAAATTTGTGTAACACAAAGGTTTCTGCGTACTTGTCAAGTGCGCAGGAATTAAACCTTGCGTACTTGTAAGTACGCAATACTTAAGTCATGCGTACTTTCTATGTACGCAAGAGTTAAGTCTTGCACACTTGTTAAGTACGCAAGACCAAATTGTGTGGGGTATATATACGAGACTTAGACTTTTTTTTCTGGATTTTATCTCATTTCAAACCTCTTTGACACTGTTGTATACCCGCTTCATATTTCCTCAAATCTTTGTGCGATTCCAAACATCTTTATCGTCCCGTTCATTGTTCCATCTTCATATAACAATCATTTGGTGAGAATCTCAGTCCATTCCATCCATTAAATCTCCATTTATTGACAGATTCTTTGAACTCTCAAACCTAGGGTCTTGATAGTGAAACTTTGACCGATTTTGGATGTTCTTGATGAAAATTAAGACATAAAACTAGTTATAAGTCACTAATCGAAGCTTCTTGACACTTAAATTGTCTTTAACAGGGTTTGATTTTGATTTTGATTTTGACCCCTTGTTTGACCGTAGGTTACCATCGGACCAAGGCTAAGTCAAAATCGACTGGTTTAGCAACTCATTGCTGTTGATAGTGGTTCCATAGGACATAATCATGTATTTTGACCTTGTGGTGACCCTATTCCATAGCAATATCTCACAACTATTGAATTTTTGGAGTTTGAAATTTGGCTAAGTGCAGGTTCCTGTGTACTTAACAAGTACGCAAGAAGTAATTCATGCGTACTTGCTAAGTATGCAAGAACTAACCCCTGCGTACTTGCTAAGTACGTAGGAAGGGCACTTCTGAAAAATTTCAAAGTCTGAAATTCAGTTCATTGTGTAATTGCTATATCAAGTCATGTTTGATCCATACCAATGATGCTTCTTGTTCTTATTGTGTTTATTGTTTGTTTTTGCAGTGATGGCTTGTGCATTTACCATCAAATTCAATCTGCTAGCTACCCGAGTGGAAGGGTGCTGCACTTAGGGAGATAGTCGATTTCCTGAACCGCTCGAAGATCAGCTATGCCATCTCTGCTGATCCTATTGTCTCAAGACCATATCTGGAGCAATTCTGGGAAACTGTTGATCACGACTGTACAGTAACCCCAAACGTCATTAGGGCTACTGTAGTAGGTCATGATATTGCTATTTCTGAAGACACCATCAGACGAGTACTACCGTTTAGGGACTTATCAACTGATCCGGTGAGTTACCCTGACTACTTCGTTGATGGATCCTGGAGACAAAGGATGGGGTATGTTGGTACCATGGACTACTCCTCGTATAAGAAGATGTGGGTACTTGATCAGTGGTGTTACTTCGCACACATCATGATCATGTGCCTATCTGCTAGAAAGGCGGGAAAGGATGTCATAGGGCATGACTTGGCAGCTGTAATGGTTGGCCTCTCTCTTAACAAGGGTTACAACTTTTCAAAGTATATCTATAAGTCTATCACCGATCAGATCAATCTTGCTGATAGGTATAGATTTCTATTATACCCTCGCTTCGTGTAGCTGTTGATTAATGATGTTGTACCCAATCTACCTCATATTGGAGAGAGACTACAAGTGAAGAGGGTGGCCAAGAGAGTTTTCTCACAGTTCTTAACGCTAGGCAGTGTAGAACCTACCCCTGAGCATACTCCACTCTTTGGCCACCTAATTAATGAAGCATATGTGGCCCCTGCTGACTTTAGATGGTATAGTGCAGAGTCTGAGCCTGAACTTAGTGAACACAGTGATGAACAACAGGAAGAAGAGGAAGTTGAATCTGAAGATGATATGTCTGACGATGAAGGAGACGAAGAACAAGGAGTTGGAGGTGCTGAAGGTTCTGACTCAGAAACGTCAGATTTTGCTGATTCTGATGATGCACCATCCCAGGCACACCCAAGAAGATTGACGAAGGTGACCCTTCCCAAGTCATCTTCCAAGAGAAAGAGACAAGCGACTAGCAGTGAATACGAGCCCGATTCTGATTCGGACGTTGCTATATAGAGACGCAGAAGAGAAAGTATAAACAAGCAACGGGGGGATAGGCCGCACCAAGCTATCCTTCATGATGTAGAAGTCAGTGCTCAGGGGCAAGCATGTGTAACGGCTGCGAGTACTGATTCCACTTCTACCTCACCTTCACAACAACTTTATAGGTGACAGCGGAGGAGGCCACGTGTAACACATGATGTGGCTACCACTGCTATCACAGATGAGGTTCCTGTGATAGTGTCCCTCCCTGTGCAATCTGTTCAAGTGGCAGTGACAACTCCTATTCTAACCGAGTCTGTCACCATCACCCCTACCACCATCCAAACAACCACCATCCCTACCTCAATTCCCACAACCACTCTTCAACACATCACTGAACCATTTCCTGAGTTAGATTTTACTCATGGATTTGATTTTGATGAAATCTTCACATTCCCAACTCATCAAGCAGAAGCATCGTCTTCCAGGGGACCTGATCCTCGTGATACCCGGATCACTACCCTAGAGACTCAAGTCGCTAGTCTTCTTGACACGCTACGGAAATCATGAGAAGAATATGACAAACAATAGGGGCAGATTAATTCTCTGATTGATGAGGTAGCCGCACTAAAGAAACAGCGGGTGACTGATGACAAGCAGCGTTTAGAGCATGACACTATGGTGAAATTGGTCTGTGATATGGCCAAGACGCTTGCTGCTCAAGGGAGAGATTGAAGGAGCTGTTGGAAAAGCAACCACCTAAGACTAGTAGTGAAGAGGCTTGTCACTTAGTTGATATAACTAAGGGTGATGATCAGGACAAGGATCCTGAAGCCGGACTGAGTGGACGTGAGCAGCAATCGTCGGCTTTGGCGATTGTTCCCATTTCTGTCATGCCTATGGCTGAGGGGGAGTCCACTCAAAGTGAAGGTGGAGGTGATGCTTCAGGTGGTAATAAAGGAAAGACGGTGGCTAACATTTTGAAAGATCTATCTGACGATGTGTCGGATGATGTGATCCTATTCTTAGAGCCAGACTATTCCAAAGAAGCACAGATCGAAGCTCTCTACAACCTGGAAGAGGGAGAGATCGACTCTAGTGACGACTGGGATGAGGAGGATGATGATGTTGTAATCGAAGTTCCCAAGGGCGACGGGGAAGGAGAGTATGAGTTTGAAGATGGAGAGATTTTTGAAGTTCCATCCTTTGAAACTCATCTTGACACAGGTTCAGTAGAGCCTGCTAGTACTATTGAGGCGTCGATTGAAGCCTCCCCTGCCGACCCTACACCTGTGGATCCAGGGGCACAGAAAGAAAAACATATGCCTGTAAGTTCATCGAAGGATCTGGCTCTTGTCTGGAAAAAGACATCAATCATAGATAAACATGGAGCGACAGGGATGATCTTAGTTGTGAGGTTCGAGGAGGATAAGAAGTTTTTTTACAATCAAGCGATTTGGGGGGGTTCAATACTTGAAACCAACCAGCGAAGCCTTCAACTCCTTGCCAAGATACAATCTCGTCAACCTAACAAACCGAGAGCTGCTGGATCACTCAAATCACGCAGTAGCGATGGGTTTGTGGTAGGTTCTACAGCGAGAGGTAAGATCTGGGAAGTTTGAAATGTTTAAGCCTCAAGTGCCCAAGCAAGTCAGGGACAAGAACGTTAGACATCATGTGACTAATAAAAGCTTAAAGAAAGTGGTATACAAGCCAGTGCTGTGTGAAACCAAGATTCCCCTGAGCAAGTTATCTCAGGACATCCTCGGTAACATATGGTACTGGTACGTAGATCCTAAAACGGGCGAGGCAGTGGTGATTGGAAAGGTGTGGTCAGAGAGTGGAAGCTTAGTTCCAAGGGAACTAATCAGAGTGTTTGATGAAGTCTTCTTCATAAACTTTTCTGTGAAAAATCTGGAGGTGCTAGCTGACAAGTACTGCATGTACATGGACGAGTGGACAAAGTTCCTTGCTTCTAAATACGACAAGGTAATCAAGTTCTGCCTTGATTACAAGAAGAAGATGGAAGCTAAAGCTGGGGAGCAGTGAAGATCGAAGACAATCCAGAGCTGTTGTCAAGGGGAGTTTGTTGAAGCACTTTTGTGTGACAAACACTCTAGATATTGTTTTAGCTTTTGACCTTGTCTTGTATGTATTAGTCTTTGTATGTTAGTGTCAGTATGTATTAGTTATCGAGTTGTAATTACTAATGTATGTTCTTGTCATCTGATTTCTCTAAGTGTTTTGCGCACTTAGCATGTGCGCGGGAATTACTTCCTGCGTACTTAGCAAGTACGCAAGAATACTCTACGTACTTGTTAAGTACGCATGAACAATTTGCCCTGCGCACTTGTTAAGTGCGCCGAGATCAGGTCTAGTATAAACAGGCTAGGTTGACATAAGTTATGTACGCAGACATTTGCACTCAGTTGTATTCTTTCTGTAACCTTCGAGTTTATAATAGACGGAGTTTGAAAGTGATTTCGTTGTTGTTTTACTTTATGTTACTTGATTCTCCACCTAGTCACGGGCATTCCGCACCCGGTCCGACTAGTCACACACCCACAAGTAACGATCCAAGACACCCGGAGACCTACACATGAATGAGTTCGATTCAGAACTCGATCTGACAATCAGATGGAAGACCAGGTAATTCTTCCGGAAAGACATCTGGGTGATCACAGACTACGAGAATATCCGCAATCTGTCCTTCAGGTTTAGTGTTTAAGGCATGGAGTAAGAATATATTGTTACACTTAATCAATTCTTTCCTAGCTTTCACAATATAAATAATTTCAATCTTATTAGTCTTGCTATCACCCTGAATCATAAAACTAGTTTCATCTGGTTTCTTAATCTTGACCGTTCTTTGGTCACAATAAATCTGGGCCTGGTATTGGTTTAACCAATCCATCCCTAGGATAACCTCATATTCGTTCAAGTTCATCGACATTAGTGTAACTAATATCTTATCGTCACCAAATATGATGACACAATCAGGGTATGACTCGGTTATCCTAATCTGTTCACCACTTGTCATTTCAACGACATAGGCATGAATAAGTGGAATCGGTCTTATGCCTAAATATGGGGTGAATGCACATGAAATGAAACCTCTATTCGCACCTGTATCAAATAAAACCTTGGCGTAAATATTATTAACTAAGAAAGTACCTGCCACTTCCTTGGCTTTATTTTTCGTTTCACTTCCGCTTCCTACGACGAACACTCATCATGTGCCCTTTTTCTGACCACCCATCACTTGCTTTGGTGGTTTAGGACAGGAAGTCCTATAGTGCCTTATCTCTCCACAGTTAAAACACTTAACATTCGGGAAATGGATTTCCAAGTGACCAAACTTCTGGCAAGTCTGGCATTTCATTCCCTGATTGGTTCTATCAGGGTTGGGGTTAAATCCTCCTCTTCTGGGAAATTTACTATTTCCCGGTTTAAACATGTAAATAAATTCTTCAGGCTTCTTCTTGTGATCAACTTTTGGTGGCTCTTGGGCTGCCATTTCATCAAACATTACATCACTTTTCTCAACAGCTAAATCTATTGTCTCAGGTGTGATAGATTTCACTAAGGTACGAACCTTAGGAGGTAAACCTTGGACATAACATTTGATTCTTCTTGACTCGGGAGTAACCAAACGTGGCACCAGCTTGGCCATCTCATTAAACTTGGTTGTGTACTCTTGATGAGTCATGGTTCCTGCTTCGAACCGAAGAAATTCATATTCAATCTTATCTAATGCATTATGTGGACAGTACCTATTCATGATTAAAGTTTTGAGATCTTCCCATGTCATTCTATCAGTAACAGCTTCTCCCTTTTTCTGTTTGACTGACTCCCACCTGTCAAGAGTTTCCTCTTCAAATGAATGGGAAACAAACTTCACAGCTTGGTCCGATCTGCATTCACTCATCTTTATCGCAGATTCCATAGATGTGATCCACTGCAAAGCTGCAATGGCATCCTTCTTTCCATTGAATGATTTGGGATGGCAGTCACTGAAATTCTTGTAGTTACATCCCTTGCCATGAAATTCTTGTCATTCCAACTTTTTCGTGAGTTCGGGTGGTTCCTATATTGTTTCCTACCAGAGTAGTATGAAGGGTGTCTTCTGTTCTTGGAACAGCACCACTTGTTCCTTCCTTTCGGTTTCCCAGACTGTTATGATTCTCCCTTCTCCTATGAGCATCATCAAGGATTCCAGGTAGAGTTTTTTGAAGAACTCGGGTGACCTCAAATTCCACCGCCCCTTGTAATCGGGCTTCCGTCATATTGATTTCTTCCACAGGTTATTCTGGTTCAGTATTCGTATTAGCGTTTTCGTTTGGATCAGTGTTTGTGTTTGTCGTGTCACGAGTACGAGACCTAGTGTTGGGCATCCTACCCCTAACTCTGCCTTGTCCTCTACCACGTCCCGCCATTTGTACCTACACACAGATTTATAACCTGTCATAATCCAAAAATTCAGAAATTAATAACACTTGGCCAAAAATGCCTTTAATTATCTGATTTCTAGGCATTTCCTATTATAGGTCGTACTGAATGTATACACCTAGCTTATCCTGAGGAATTCCAGACTAATCTCAGAGTCCTAGTTTAAGTCTAGATACTATTCATGTAGCATCTAAATCTCTTAAACTGAGTCTCTGATACCAACTTATCACACCCGTAACACAGGACAGTTATCTAACCAGAGTAGTACCTCCAACAGAGATGTTCCCAGGAAAGAATGACGGGTCTAGGAGAGATTTATACACCACTCTTTCCTTAGACAGAATATTTCGCTTGTCAGATAGCTACATACTGGTCAGAAGGTCGCCTTCTAGTTACTGTGATGTTGATATCAAAAACACACAACGGAAACTATAACCATCAACCTTTATTAAAATATTGAAATATTGTTTACATCATGTTATCATAAAGGTTGCATCGTTTCATCATCAGTTCCTAACAAGGAACAAGTCATTTGAGACTTATAGTTCTAGCCATGCCCATCATCAGGATCGTTCATCGTTTCTTTCTAGTCCTAGAAATGTCTTGTCTAATGACTACCTGTGATGCGTTCAAAACATTTGATAAAACATGGGTCAACATAAAGCTGGTGAATTCATAAACTAAAGTAGTTTATTAAAATGACCCACCAAAGTATCTTGAATACATTCATGGGCTTCAACACCCAAATTCATAGACAACTATGAACAATCATTCAGTATATATATAATCAAAGACCTTTCCACGGGTCCTGTCCAACAGGCCTTTCCACAGGCAAGTGAAATACAATAAGCGCTTAGAATACGTTATATATAAACAATCAGTGTAATCGTTTCAAGATACTCAAAATATTTTTATAAATCAATCATGCCATACAAGGTCATGATTGGGTTCATGCATCACAGTTTAAGCACTCAACTCTGCAGTATTTCTACTTATTGAATCAGTAATATGGCAAACACCTCGAACAAAGCTCCTAGATATGAAATGACATTACTTAACTTCATAATCCTAGTTTAATTGGGTATAATCAAAGCTCAACAATAGGTCGGAACCTTACCTCAGCACTATCTACGGCAGTTTGGAGTCGAAATGTTGGAAACCGGACTCTCATACGCGAACCGGGGCTCGGGTTTGGAACTCCAGAGAGTGAGTGTGTGTTTTGAGGTGTAGAATGTGTGAGAAATGGCTGAGTTCAGTCATCAATTTATAGGGCAAAATTTGAGTCCGTGACGGACCGTTACCAGGCGTGACGGTCCGTCAAGCCTTGACTTGGCGGCTACGCACTTCCGGACCACGTAACGGACCGTTATAGCCCGTGACGACGGACCGTCACGAGGGTGAGTCATCAGACACGTGTCAGAAACCCTAAACCGCTTCTGGGTTTTGTTGCACGGGCCGTCATGACGGGTGACGGTCCGTCATGAGGCATAACAGACCGTTATGACTGGTGACGATCCGTTACAGGCTATTTTTCTCAAATTTTCATTTTTGATCCTTGGATTTTGTATGTTCTTATTATAGCCCTTGGACTTATGAAAATTGATAACTTTAATCCTTCATTTCCTTAGGGGATTTTCGGGGTGTTACAGATTTGCTCTGTTCACTACTGATTTCATAGCATCTAAAGTAACTTTCTCTTCCCCTACACGAAGTGTGAGCTTTACATCATAGACATAGATCAATGACTTGGAGATACACAGAAAAGGGCGTCCTAGGATGAGTGGGACTCTGTCATCTACCTGCATATCAAGAAATCCACGGGGAAAACAAATTTTTCTACCTTCACCAACAAGTTTTCCACTATTCCCCGCGGGTGTTTGACCGAGAGGTCCACTAAAGATATGCTCATGCGTGTTGGCTTCGGGTCGCCTAGGTCTAGCTGCTTATATATAGACTATGGCATCAAATTGATGCTAGCACCTAGATCAGCCAACACGTGGTTCATAGTCAAACCACCGAACAAACACGGGATCATGAAATGACCCGGATCTGCCAATTTCTCTAGCAGCTAATTCTAGACCACCGCAGAACATTTCTCACTTAGAGAGACTTTCGATACCTCCCCCAGCTTCTTCTTGCTAGAAAGCAGATCTTTCAAGAATTTAGCATATTTGGACATATGCTGGAGTACCTCGACGAACGTAAGATTGACCTTTAGTTGTTTGAACAAATTCAGGAAGTGACTGTATTCCTTAGCATACTTATTAGGCATAAGATGGGCTGGGTAAGGAACATGGCTCAAGTCACCTTTATGACTCTTCTTATCCCCTTCACTCTTCTTCTCCCCTGCCTTCTCAGCAGGCTTCTCCATCTCTATCTCTTCATCCACCGGCTCTTCATCCTACACCAGTGGCCTCTCTCCCTCTACACCTTTACCATTGCGAGTCATCACGGCCATCACTGCTGCATTAGAACCCTAAGATGAGCCACCTTTCTTATCTTTCAGATTCTTTGCGATATCTCCTACCATGCGCTGCAAATCTACAAATGCAGAATGCTGATTTCTCAACCAGGTATCATGTGCATCCAACCTCTGTTGGGTCTCCTTGTCCCTCACTATTAGTTGGGCAAGCATCTGAGTTTGATTCTCCAACATCTCCTCGATCTTCTTATCTCTAGTATTGTTCCCCGAACTCGGACCTGTCTCTCCACCACCAAACTGATTCGGGCGCGCTTTAAACCCAGGTGGGTTTCCTCCAGACCTCCATCCCGAATTGTATGAATTTTCGAAGGCGTTGTTAAATCCTTGATTCTGGTTCCCTATAAAATCTACCTGCTCCTGCTGACTGACAAGACAGTCTCTGGTGTCGTGGCCTCCTCTGCACACCTCACACCTCTGAGCGCTCAACTTCAGCTCCTAGATATCCTTTGCCATAGCCGCAAGTGCAGCTGCCACGCTAGCATTAGGTGTGACTTGATGAACACCTCTAGTAGAAGTGGTGGGTGTCCTAGCACTAGGAATGGAAGTCCTAATAGAAGGCTATTGTTGCTCGGCCAAAGCAAAGGTTACAAACATCTCCTCGCACTCTTCGGGCTCCTTCTTCTCCATGATATGGCCACCTGCAGCAGTGTTGAACATCACTTGCTTCTCGAAAGTTAGGCCATTATAGAATTTCTCAAGGAGTGCCCAATCAGAAAGGCCATGCTGGGGACATCTACTCAGTAGTGTGTTGAACCGCTACCAAGCCATATGGTAAGGCTCGTAAGGATCCATGCGAAAGGAGTGGATCTTGTCCCTCAGACGGGTGGCCTTAGATGGTGGATAATACTTTTTCAGAAATTTGGCCTCCGGATCAGCCCAAGTGGTAATGGAATCCTAGGGCATGGTATCCAACCATGCAGTAGCACGACTAGAGAGCGTGAATGGGAAAAGACGTAGAAAGATTGCGTCCACAGTGGCACAAGCAATGCGACAGGTATGCAAATACGCATAAAGCGGACATATGTCATGGTGCATCCTTGTCCTCAAGTCCGTGGAACTGAGTCGAGTTAGTAATAGTACTCATAACGTGCGGTGGTATTTACCAATTATTGGTGTTAGGCATATTTGGGCGGGTGGTCGAAGATCTAGCCCCTGTGAATCCATCACAAGCTCTCTGGTGGACGGTACGTCTAGCAGGTGGGTCGGTGTCACCCATTTTAGCAATTCGAATAGGAATACATACCGGTATCTCATAAAACTTGCTCAAGCGCTCGCGAAGCTTGTGGCTGTGCTCGTGAAGATCTCGCTCGGGCTCTGAAGTAGTACTAAAATGGGGTGTTCCCTGCGAGCGAGTATGTTGCATGCACTGAGAGAAAAACAAAAGAAGAAAGACTCAAGATAGAAAAAAGCAGACACTAAACTATGACTCACAAATAGCAAACAAGACACAGAAAACAATTAAGACTCAAGGAGAAAAGAATTAAACTATCAAACTAGACAAAACACAAAAGAGAAAATAAAACAAATAACCAAACAAGAACTAATCGAAGCTAATTTTGCTATTGCCAAGTGTCCCCGGCAACGGCGCCAAAAACTTGATGTCGGTCAAACGGTATGTAAAAAGGAAACAAAACCCTAACCTAGACACTCTATTAATACTCTATAAATCCTAAAAACTAGACCACAATGACAGGAAAGTGTACCTATCAATTGCAATACAACCTAATGAAAGTCCAGATATCGAACCCATAAGAAACAGACTCTAACTAAAACTAGATCTAAAAAGTGATTGAAATATTTGGTTTGGGGGAATTCTATGAAATAAGATTAAACTAATCAAAAGTAAATGAAAAACAAATGACAACTAACTATCAAACAGAAGATTCAGGTGATACCAAGAATGGATAGAGCACTACCTAGGTAAGATTCCTATTTGTAAAACTCAGACTTCTCTCGATTATGGTAACTATGATGGAACTGGGGTTCTAAAGTATGACATTCTTAAACAACCTAGTGGATTCCTAATGAATCTCAGGATGTGACAAGAAGGAAACTCTTAAAGAATGTGTAACGCTCACCAATTATTTGGTTCACCTTTCAGTCTCTCCAACGACACTAAAGTACCCTACAGATAGATCACCTTTCAGTCTCACTATCACAATACATTCGAAGAATGTAAGGGGTAATCTCAGAACAATCGACAAGACACAGACTAGCAAGGGTACTAAGAACCTAGGGGAAACCTCCTTTCAGAGTCTTTACACCTGGACTCCTAACATCAAAAACTAACCGACTACCTCTCACCTTTCAGCTATCAAGATAGGAAGAACACTCAGCTCTAATGAATCACCAACTAATATTCCTATGGACCAATACGTCTAGCAATACCATAAACAGTCAGAAAGAAAGCAACCTAACCATGCCTCTATAACTGAAAGACATTCAACAAGACACATGCGGAATAATAAATCAATGCTAAACCAGAATTAAGCATGCATACACATCAGATCAATTTCACTAAGATTGTTTACAATAGAGTCAAACCATCAATTAGTACCAAAAACCGATAAAAATCCAAACTTTATCAAATAATCATCAAAACCTAGGCAGTATTTAAAGTCTAGCCAAAGATCATGATCAAAACCAAAAAACAAATCATAAAAGTCATGAATATCCTGTTAATTAAACTAATTGGAAATAAGAGAATGAAGATCATAAACCAAATGATTAGGATCTAACCACCACGATCACTAAAGCTCTAATATTTGGCTCCAATTGCTTCCTTTTCTCTCATAATCGCCTCAATCCTCTACTCTGAAGACTGGAAATCGATAGATCCACACACCAATCGATAGATCCACACACCAACGACCGTTATCTCTTCCTTAGCAGACCGCTAAGGACACCTGTCACTTGGCGGACCGTTATGGTGTGGGTGAAGGTCCGCCAGAAGGTTACACGCGTCGTTTTTCGTCCACTAGTCATCAGACACGTGGCACGCCATCATTGTCGCCTTCCTCCCTATATAGTGGACCGTTAAACTTTGTGGTAGCGGTCCGCCACTGTCCGTTTTCCCGTAGCGGACCGTTAAGGTCTTGGTAGCGGTCCGCTACGAGCGAAATTTTAGAATTTTCACTTTTGGCCCTTGTACTTTGAATTATTTCTCTGTTAGCCCTTCAACTTTGAACTATTTGTAGCTTTAGTCCTTATTTTCTTGGGAATTTTCAATGTGTTACACTTGTGTTTAGGGTAAAAATGACGTCGCATGACATGATGTGTTTTGATTGGCTAATCCTTAGGGTACTTAGCGGTTGAAGGCGTTGGGAATCCTCGTACCAGTTTTAACTTTTAAAACAAAATAATATTTAAACATCTTAAATAAATAAATCAGATTTATACAGCGGAAGCAATTAGTACGAATAATAGTTCAAAACTGGGATCCCGCTAGTGATCCGATTACACGTGTATAAACAATAAATATAAATCCAACCATAGTGTTTCAGGTTATACCTTCTACGATTAACCAAACGAAAGACACCTTGGTTCAACGAGCGTCTCGCTAGTTGACAGTTAACAAAAACAAGCAACAAATCGTCTCAAGGTCGCGCAAAAAGAACCTGACTATGGAAACAGCTAGCGACGGAAGTGGCAGTGGGTTTCGGTCTATGATCGGCGGCGACAGGGTGGTGGTCGACGGTGGCCGACGACAGCTCACAAAAACCAGCAACATCTATTTATAATGCATTTAACCATTAAATCAAAATAAAATAACAATGTAACTATCTTGTTTGAAAGCACCAAATACTAAATTACTGATCAAACCCACTGTCTAGCAAATCTAAGGCCTATCTTATCAGCATGCTCCTCATGTTTAGAATGAGGCATGGGCTTAATGAATTGGTCTGCTAGATTCTGATCTGTGTGAACTTTGTTTAACAAGACGTCTCCCTGTTCCAGTATATTCCTGATATAATGAAATCTCTCCTGAGTAATGGCACTAGTATTTTCACACAGTATATCTATAGCTTTCTGAATGCTAGGCATTACCCCGAGATCAACATTGGACTTCTTCATCTAAGCAGCCTCCTTTGCAGCTACCGAAGCGTCAATGTATTCTGATTTGTTGGTGGATTGAGCAACAACGCTATGCTTAATACTTTTCCAAGTGATAGCACCACCGTTCAAAACAAACACAAATCCCATTTGTGATCAAGAATCATCTCGATCAGTCTAGAAACTAGCATCAGTGTAACATGTAGCAGTTAGTTCTTCTTCCATTCCTCCAAATATCAAGAACATATCCTTAGTCCTTCTCAAGTACTTGAGGATGTTCTTTACAGCTGTCCAGTGACTCTCATCAGGATTCTGTTGATATCTACTAGTCATGCTTAAATCATACGATACGTCTGGTCTAGTACATAGCATGGCATACATGATGGAACCAATTGCAGAAGCATATGGAACCTTTTCCATTTTCTTATTTTCCTCGTCAAACTGAGGGCACTGTTTATTATTCAGTATAGTTCCATGTGCCAAGGGCAAAGATCCTCTCTTAGACTCTTGCATGAAAAAGCGTCGAATGACCTTATCAATATATGTACTTCGACTTAAACCTATAAGCCACTTCGATCTGTCTCTATAGATCTTTATTCCCAGAATATATGCGGCTTAACCAAGATCTTTCATTGTGAAACATTTACCTAGGCAGGACTTTACGTCTTGTAGCATAGGAATATGGTTTCCACTAAGTAGTATGTCATCTACATACAGAATCAGAAAAGTGATATAGCTCCCACTTGACTTCCTGTAGACACACAGTTCATCTTCATTCTTGACAAAACCAAACTCTATGATTTTCTAGTCAAACCGAAGATTCTAGCTTCTAGATGCGTGCTTTAATCAATAAATGGATTTGTTTAGCTTGCACACCATATTAGGATTCTTTGGATCTTCAAAACCTTCCAGTTGAACCATATAGACATCTTCAGTAAGGTGTCCGTTTAGGAACGCGGTTTTGACATCCATTTGCCGTATCTCGTAGTCATAATACGCGGCAATGGCAAGTAAGATCCTAATTGACTTAAGCATGGCTACTGGCGAGAAGGTTTCAACATAATCAATTCCTTGAGTCTGAGTAAAGCCTTTCGCTACCAGCCTTGCTTTGAAGGTTTGCACATTTCCATCCATGTCGATTTTCTTCTTGAAAATCCACTCGCATCCTACGTTCCGACTCTCGGGAGGAAGATCAACCAAGTCCATACATGGTTGTCGTACATGGATTGGATTTCGGCATCCATGGCTTCAAGACATTTCTTAGACTCTGAATCTAAGATTGTCGATTTGTAACTAGTGGGATCAGCCTGATCAACTATCCGGATATAGTCAATATTGTGAATCCCGATTTATCGGTCGGGTTCATGACGATCCCTAGTACTTCTACGAACGGTTTGTGTCACAGTTGAATCATGAACATTTCCATATTCAGTTTCAACAGTCTCATGTTGAATGACATATACAGTTTGGGGTTCGGCTACTTGTGGTTCTCGGATATCAAGTAGATCCACATTGTTTTCTCCAATCCCTCACGCAAGAAGTTCCTTCTGCAAGAAGGTAGCTCTGCGTTTAACGAATACCCGGTTTTCAGTAGGATTGTAGAAGTAGTAACCATTTTTTTAGGGTATCCGACAAAAAAAACTTTATCACCACGGGGATTAAGTTTATCTGTAGACTCACTGGTAACATATGTGTTACAACCCTAGACCCTAAGGTAGGACACTTTGGGTTTCTCCCCATGCCATATCTCATAAGTTGTTTTGTCCACCTTCTTTGTAGGAGCTAGATTTATGATTCTTGTGGCAGTCTCGAGAGTAAAACTCCAGAAGCAGTGTGGGAGGTTTGTACGACACATCATTGATAGAACCATATCTAATGGAGTTCAATTTCTTCTTTCGGGCACACCATAAGTTGTGGTGTTCCACGTGGAGTAAGTTGAGAAATGATCCCACATTTCTTTAGATGTTTGTCAAACTCTTGACTAAGATATTCGCCACCTAGATCAGATCGAAGCATCTTAATCATTTACCAAGTTGATTTTGTACCTCGTTCTTGTATTGTTTGAAGATTTCACACGTTTCATGTGTATGCTTCATAAGATAAACATAACCATATCTATTGAAGTCATCAGTAAATGTAACAAAGTATCTCTCTCCACTTCTAGACATTGTTCTGAATGGACCACATACATCAGTATAAACGAGTCCTAACATATCCTTAGCCATTTGACCGATACCGGTGAAAGGAGCTTTGGTTAATTTGCCACTTAAATAGGATTCACAATCATCAAATGACTCTTGAATTATGGAATTCCAAATTCCGTCGGTCTGGAGTTTCTTCATGCAATTCTTGTTTATGTGTCCAAGTCTGCAATCCCACAGATATGTATCATTGAAATCCAGTTTCTTACGTTTGGAGGAGATGTTGAATAGAACGTTATTACCATGGACTTCTATCTCATAGATTCCATTTTGAGGCTTTGTAGAAAAGTAAAACAAGCCATTTAAATATGTGGAAATGTAATCCTCATCAAAAGCATAAGTAAATCCTTGTTCCCGCAAAGCGGAGACTGAAACAATATTCCTAGTCAAATTAGGAATAAAACACACATTGTTTAAAACAAATTCTAAATCGGAAGGAAGTAAATGAATATATTCTCCTTCAGCCTTCACTGCGACCCTTTCCCCATTTCCCACATGGAGCTCCAAGTCTCCTTGCTTCAGCTGTTGGGAATCCTAACAACAGTTTTAACTTTTAAAATAAAATATTATTTAAATGTTTTAAATAAATAAATCAGATATATACAGCGGAAACAATTAGTATGAATAACAGATCAGATCTGGATCCCGTCAATAATCCGATTACACGCGTATAGACAATAAAATAAATGCAACCATAGGGTGTTTTAGGTTATACCTTCGACGATTAACCGAATAATAACACCTTGGTTCAACAAACGTCTCGCTAGATAACAGTTCACGCAACCTGCAGAAACACGTCACACGATTTGCGCAAAAAGGAACACAGCAGCGACGACGGGACAGACGGCGCACGTTGGTGCGGTGGCCGACGGTGGTCACGGACGGCGAGGGGGGGTCGGCTCCTCTTCTGCGCAGGTTATGGTGTGGTGGCTACTAACTTGTGATTAGGGTTAGAGTTAAGGTTTTATTTATAATACCTTAACTTACAACCCATACCCCTAGGGTATTATTATTTAATCCCCGTGTAATTAACTATTAATTACCTTTAACCCTCATAGGTTACTAATTGCAACTGATTAGTAAAAAACTATAATTTTTTAAATGTTTAACATTTAATTCGTCGTAAATAATTATTTCTCTAAATAATTAATTAACACATTGACCGATAAATATTTCTCTAAATATTTATTTTCCGTTATCAAATTCGTCTTTCATGAACTATAATATTTAACAATTATATATTATAAATTTGCTCGTTGCCCAAAGTGTAACTCTTTGGACCGTACTTCGATAGTAACCTCGACCTAATTGACGACCGGACATCCTATATCCAACAATCTTCCACTTGGATGATTTATCAATTAATCAGTTCAACGTAGACAGTGGTGGACGCCTAGCTACATCTCACTGCCCCTAGCAAGGCATGACGTATTACAATATTCAAACTATTTCCTTGTGTACAAGTAACATTTACTTTACCAAGTGTAACAGTCATGGTGAGCATATCTATGTATCCTTTCTGTTTAGGGCAATCGTTGAACACGAGACATGGAGACAAGTCATT
The DNA here is from genome assembly GCA_023525975.1 of Smallanthus sonchifolius. Lineage (NCBI taxonomy): Eukaryota > Viridiplantae > Streptophyta > Magnoliopsida > Asterales > Asteraceae > Smallanthus > Smallanthus sonchifolius. The sequence continues at coordinate 50,532,080 of CM042033.1, read as the reverse complement.
TCTCATATGTTGTTCAACCATTCTTGTTCTCGTTCCCAATTCAAAGTGGTCTAAACAAACTACTCTTAGTTTGAGCATGGCCATGCGTTTTATACCAAATTCGAATCAACGAGGGCTCCAGAATGTCCAACTCCTGATCAAAGGAGAACATAATTCCTTTGGTTACGTACAACTCCCACTTAACTTCAGATTTATTCCTGATCATACCCATATTACTGCCTCTTAAGGTACATCGTTAGATAAGATCAAAGAACAAGCTTTAGTCAAAGGTATTTCTAATATGTGCCTCGGGTCGAGGATCGATAGATCTTTCCATATTCAAAACATCTCAAGACCTTGATCCATGAAGATAGTTTTGAAACGAGTTACGTCCAATAATCATTCTCTAATGATTATCTATGAATATGATCTCCAACTACTTGGACTTTCATTCACAATGAACCAATCATCCAATTCACAATAGTCTTACATTCAGATTGATTCCCTTGAATCTGATCGACTATGGATATTTAGAATACAATATTCAAGGATTCTAAAATGTATAAAATATCGAACATAGAAACATCTATTTATAATGCATTTAAACATTAAATCAAAATAAAATACCAATGTAAGTATCTTGTTCGAAAGCACAAAATACTAAATTACTGATCAAACCCACTGTCTAGCAAATCTAAGGCCTATCTTATCAGCATGCTCCTCATGTTTAGAATGAGGCATAGGCTTAGTGAATGGGTCCACTAGATTCTGATCTATGTGAACTTTGTTTAACAAGATGTCTCCCCGTTCCAGTATATCCCTGATATAATGAAATCACCTGAGTATGTGCTTTATGCTGTGGTGTGACCTTGGTTCTTTGGCTTGAGCAATATCACCAGTATTGTCACACAGTACCTCAATGGGTTTTTGAATGCCAGGCATTACCCCGAGATCAACAATGAACTTCTCCATCCAAGTAGTCTCCTTTGCAGCTTTCGAAGCGGCAATGTATTATGATTAAGTGGTAGATTGAGCAACAACACTTTGCTTAATACTTTTCCAAGTGATAGCACCATCGTTCAGAAAAAACACAAATCCCGTTTGAGATCGAGAATCATCTCGATTAGTCTAGAAGCTAGCATCAGTGTAACATTTAACATCTAGTTTTTCTTCCAGTCCTCCATATATCAAGAACATATCCTTTGTCCTTCGCAAGTACTTAAGGGTGTTCTTTACAGCTGTCCAGTGACTCTCACCAGGATTCTATTGATATCTACTAGTCATGCTCAAAGCGTATGATACATCAGGTCTAGTACATAGCATGGCATACATGATGGAACCAATTGCAGAAGCATATGGAACCTTTTCCATTTTTTTCTTTTCCTCGTCAAACTGAGAGCACTGTTTATTATTCAGTATGGTTCCATGTGTCGTGGGCAAAGATCATCTCTTAGAGTATTGCATGAAAAAGCGTCGAATGACCTTATCAATGTATATACTTTGACTTAAACCTATAAGCCGCTTCAATCTATCTCTATAGATTTTTATTCCTCGAATATATGCGGCTTCACCAAGATCTTTCAATGCGAAACATTTACCTAGCCAGGACTTTACGTCTTGTAGCATATGAATATGGTTTCCAATGAGTAGTATGTCATCTAGATACAAAATCAGAAAATTGATATAGCTCCCACTTGCCTTCCTGTAGACACACGTTTCATCTTCGTTCTTGGTAAAACTAAACTCTTTGATTTTCTGGTCAAAGCGAAGATTCCAGCTTCTATATGCCTGTTTTAATCCATAAATGGATTTATTAAACTTGCACACCTTATTAGGATTCTTTGGATCCTCAAAACCTTCCGGTTGAACCGTATAGACATCTTCAGTAAGGTGTCCGTTTAGGAACGTGGTTTTGACATCCATTTGCCATATCTTGTAGTCATAATACGCGGCAATGGCTAGTAAGATCCTAATGACTTAAGCACAGCCACTGGCGAGAAGGTTTCATCATAATCAATTCCTTGAGTCTGAGTAAAACCTTTCGCTACCAGCCTTGCTTTGAAGGTTTACACGATTCCATCGATGTCGATTTTCTTCTTGAAAATCCACTTACTTCCTACAGTCCGAATCTCGGGGAGGAAGATCAACCAAGTCCCATACATGGTTGTCGTACATGGATTGGATTTCGGCATCCTTGGCTTCAATCCCTTTCTTATATTCTGAATCTAATATTGCAGATTTGTAACTAGTGGGCTCAGTCTGATCAACTATCAGGATGTCATCAATATGGTGAATCCCGATATACCGGTCGGGTTCATGACGATCCCTAGTTCTTCTGTGAATGGTTTGTGTAATAGTTGAATCATGAACATTTCCAGATTCAGTTTCAACAGTTTCATGTTGAACGGCATATTCAGTTTGGGGTTTGGTTACTTATGGTTCTCGGATCTCATCCAGATCCACATGGTTCTCTCTAATCCCTCGCGCAAGAAGTTCCTTCTCCAAGAAGGTAGCAATGCGTTTAATGAAAACATGGTTTTCAGTAGGATTGTAGAAGTAGTAACCAATTGTTTTAGGGTATATGACGAAAAAAACTTTATCGCCACGGGGATTCATCTTATCCGTAGATTCACTGGTAACATATGTGTTACATCCCAGGCCCTAAGGTAGGACACTTTAGGTTTCTTCCCATGCAATATCAGGTGTTTTGTCCACCTTCTTTGTAGGAGCTATATTTATGATTCTTGTGGCATTCTCGAGAGACAAACTTCAGAAGGAGTGTGGGAGGTTTGTACGACACATCATTGATCGAACCATATCTAATAGAGTTCGATTTCTCCTTTCGGACACACCATTAAGCTGTGGTGTTCCATGTGGAGTAAGTTGAGAAATGATTCCACATTTCTTTAGATGTTCGTGAAACTCTTAACTAAGATATTCACCATCTCGATCAGATCGAAGCATCTTAATCGTTTTACCAAGTTGATTTGTACCTCGTTCTGGTATTGTTTGAACATTTCAAACGTTTCATGTTTATGCTTCATAAGATAAACAAAACAATATCTACTTAAGTCATTAGTAAATGTAACGAAGTATCTCTCTCCACTTCTAGACATTGTTCTGAATGGACCACATATATCAGTATGTACGAGTCCTAACAGATCCTTGGCCTTTTGACCGATACCGGTGAAAGGAGTTTTGGTTAACTTGCCACTTAAACAGGTTTCACAATCATCAAATGACTCTTGACCTGTGGAATTCAAAATTCCGTCAGTCTAGAGTTTCTTCATGTGATTCTTGTTTATGTGTCCAAGTCTACAATGCCACAGATACGTATCACTGAAATCCAATTTCTTACGTTTGGAGGATATGTTGAATAGAACGTTATTATCATGGACTTCTATCTCATCGATTCCATCATGAGGCTTTGTAGAAAAGTAAAACAAACCATTTAAATATGCGGAAATGTAATCCAAATCAAAAGCATAAGAAAATCCTTGTTCTCGCAAAACGGATACTGATACAATATTCCTAGTCAAATTAGGAATAAAACAAACATTGTTCAAAACAAGTTCTAAACCGGAAGGAAGTAAAAGAATGTATTCTCCTACAGCCTTCACTGCGACCTTAAGCCCATTTCTCACATGGAGCTCCAAGTCACCTTGCTTCAGGTTCCTAACCTTCCTTAGTCCTTGCAAATCATTACAAATATGAAAACCACATCCAGTGTCAAACACCTAATATTTTCTCGACAGAGAGAAGATCTCAATAACGAAAATACCTGAAAAGCCTACTTTTGAAGCTTTGGTGTTCTTAGCAAGGTATGATGGACAGGTACTCTTCCAATGTCCAATATCTCCAAAATAATGACAGGTGTCATCACTTCAGAAAATAGCTCTCTTCTTACCACGCTTCCTTGGTTTAGAGATCAGAGTGTTCATGTATCCCATAGTCATCTCAGCAGCCATAAGCGACCCTCTCAGTTCAGATAAGGTTCCACCTACTATATACTGCCTGTAGTGATTAACGAACACTTCGTACTCAACCGACAAAGACATCAAAATGAAGTCTATTGCCATATCCTGGTTGATAGTCGAACCAAGATCTTTCAGGCTGTCAATGAGTTTCACCATTTTTGAAAAATGTGATCCCTGTTCCCCTTTCCATGCAACTTGATAAGGACTTAAGCACTTTAAGATGCTCACTGCAATTTTCATGAAACCTTTTCTTCAATTCGCAAGCCATATCATATGTAGGGTAATATTCTAGCTCACGGCGAAGTTCGCCACACATTGTCGATATCATCAAGAATGAAACCTCATTTGAATCTTCTACATGTCTTCTCCAAAGCATTTTGGAGCCGCTAGTGGGTGGAACTGAGTGAAATGGAATTTCTAGAACATAGGATATCTTTTCCTCCTTAAGAATACTTCTCAAGATATACATACCACTCAAAGAAGTTTCCTCCTTCGAGCATGTTCCGATAAAGCATAGACTTTAGAGCAAGAGTGGAGTCGGAATTGATTTCGTTAGACATCTACAAAATTCAAAAATAAAGTTTTAGTATTTTCATGCATAACGTCCTAATTAAATTTATGACCCAATTGCAAAAAATGATATAATTAGGAATGAGATCCCGGTTCACCATAACTCAGTGAATGGCTGAGCACTGTCCACTGGCACGGCTGGGTAGGTAGGTAACGATTACCAATTGTGTCAACTACACAATTCTCGGTTTGTAGAGCATGACGAGTATTGTCAAGCTTGGATATGTTTCCCTCAACTACGCCCACTTAAACAACTTAAGTGATATTTGTCATTCAATTGCAACTGTAGACCCTGCCTAAGTAACTCAGGAATCGCAGTTCTACCTTCAACCAAAACCGTAGGGCCGGATGCAGGGTAATTCACTAACACCGAGGGTTCGGATAGATTAGTTGAAGTGTTATAATATAGGGTGGCGCAGAAATATCAATTTTAATTTGGGATTTCTTTAATGTTTTAAAATTACCGATTATGGTCAAAAAAAATTTGGACGACAAGAAGCATGATTCAAGTCATGCAATTTTAGTAAACCGATTTTACTAATTTAGTTCGTGAAACGCCTTTCAACACTCGACACAATCCAATTTTAAATAACTTATTTAATCTAAATTGGTCATTTATTTCAAAATATATTTTAAACTAAACAACTCTTTAATTAATTTAAATTTTTTTTAAATAAAACTATTAAGTTTAAAACACATTTTACTTTTAAATAAAAACACTTTTATTTAATAACCTTTTCGAGAAAAAATTAAACACTTTAAATATCTTGTCGTTTTAAGATTGTGTCAAAAGTTTTATAAACATTTTGCGGTTTAATTATTATCCTAAATAATATGTCACAACCACAAAAATAAATAAAACAAATAAACCGAGCAAGTAGTAAAATTGTCCGGTTTCGTTCGAGACATCAAACGAGAACTGGATTGATCTACGGGATAACAAAATAAACAAATCTGTTATCTCCCACTTAGTCCTAGACCTTCATCTTTAACCCCGTTATCGTCCGGTCTTCAAGTCTTCGTCTCTTTAGGATTACAATTTTTTTATTTACAAATAAACTAAAAATAAATAAACCTAACTATTACAACGGGTTCCAAATAACCCATAAAAATACAAAGAGAAACAAACAAAAAACAAACATCACAACCGCGGGTCACTAGTGCTCGATCAATCAACACAATCATATTAAACGAAAAAGGCTTGATCTTTTGTCAAACAATAGTTTTTGACAAATAAAGCACTAGATCGATAAAAATAAATAATATGTCTAAACGCGCGTAAAGGTGGCTCTGATACCACTGTTAGGAATCCTCGTACCAGTTTTAACTTTTAAAACAAAATAATAGTTAAACGTTTTAAATAAATAAATCAGATTTATACAGCGGTAGCAATTAGTACGAATAACAGATCAGATCTGGATCCCTTTAGTGATCCGATTACACGCGTATAGACAATAAAATAAATGCTACCATAGGGTGTTTCAGGTTATACCTTCGATGATTAACTGAATAATAACACCTTGGTTCAACAAGCGTCTCGCTAGTTGACAATTCACGAAACCTGCAGAAACACGTCACACGGTTTACGCAAAAGAAGAACACAGCGGCGGCTAGCGGTGTCGACGTGTTCCGGCGACGGGACAGGTGGCCGGTGGTGGTCACGGACGACGAGGGGGGGTCGGCTCCTCTTTTACGAAGGTTATGGGGTGGTGGCTACTAACTTGTGATTAGGGTTAGAGTTAAGGTTTTATTTATAATACCCAACTTACAACCCGCACCCCTAGGGTATTATTATTTAATCCCCATGTAATTAACTATTAATTACCTTTAACCCTCATACTTTACTAATTACAACTTATTAGTAAAAAACTATTATTATTTAAATGTTTAACATTTAAACATTTAATTCCCCGCAAATAATTATCTCTCTAAATAATTAATTAACACATTCACCGATAAATATTTCTCTAAATATTTGTTTGCCGTTTATCAAATTCGTCTTTCGTGAACTATAATATTTAACAATTAAATATTATCAATTTACTCGTTGCCCAAAGTGTAACTCTTTGGATCGTACATCTATAGTAACGTTGACCTAATTGACGATCGGATATCCTATAGTCAACATTAGCTTCCTAACCTTCCTTAGTCCTTGCAAATCATTACAAATGTAAAAACCACATCCAGTGTCAAACTCCCAAGATTTGCTAGAAAGAGAGAACATCTCAATAACGAACATACCTGAGGACTGTCCTCCAGCAGACTTCTTCTGCTTCAACTCAGCTAGATACTTTGGGCAGTTCCTATTCCAGTGTCCGGCTTCATCACAATGAAAGCATTTGACATCCTTCAAAGGTTTCTTGGCAACAGCTTTTCCCTTGCCCTTGCTCTTGTAGATTTTCTTGCCCATTCCCTTTGCTTCAAATTTCCCGACTCGACCCTCCTTGATCATTAGCACTGGAGACTTAGCAGAAGTCGGTATGTTCGTTTCGACAGTTTTTAGCATCATATGCAACTCTGGAATGGTCTTGTCCAAAGCATTCATATTATAGTTCAAGGTGAACCGGTCATATGATTTTGGCAGCAAGTTGAGGATTATATCCCCGGCCAATTCATTGCTTAAGGGAGAGTCAAGACGTGCTAAGTGATCAATATATCCCTTCATCTTCAACACATGAGTGCTGACCGAAAAACCTTCTTGCATATGACAGCTTATAAGTGATCTCATCACCTCAAAGCGTTCACGACGGGCTTGCTGCTAGAACATTTCCTGCAGTTGTCTAATCATGTCGAATGCTGGCATATCAACTAGATTCTTCTGAAGTTCTGGTATCATAGATGCCAGTATCAAGCAAGAGACCTTAATGGAATCATCAACATGCTTATCCCAGGTCTTACGAACTAGGCCCGTAGCAGTAGCAGGTTCTTCTGGTATTGGTCCCTCGAGAACATACATTTTGTTCTCAGCCCCGATGATAATCTTCAGGTTTTGGTACCAATCCATGAATTTGGAGTTGTCAAGTTCGTCCTTCTCAAGGATTGACTTTAGGGAGAATGAGGAGTTGGGATTTGATTCACTAGACATCTGCAGAATTCAAAAAATAAAGTTTTAGTACTTTCATGCATAACGTCCTAATTAAATTTATGACCTAATTGCAAAAGTTATATAATTAGGAATGAGATCCCGATTCACCATAACTCAGTGAATGGTTGAACACTCTCCACTGACACGGCTAGGTAGGTAACGATTACCAATTGTGTTAACTACACAATTCTCGGTTTAAGGGGCATGACGAGTATTGTCTAGCTTGGATACGTTTCCCTCAACTACGCCCACTTAAACGACTTAAGTGATATTTGTCATTCAATTGTAATTGTAGACCCGACCTAAGTAACTCAGGAATCGCGATTCTACCTTCAATCAAAACCATAGGGCCGGATGCATGGTAATTCACTAACACCGGGGGGTTCGGATATATCAGTTGAAGTGTTACAATTTTGGGTGGGGCAAAAATGTCGATTTGAATTTGGAATTTCTTTAATGTTTTAAAATTACCGATTAGGGTCAAAAACATTTTGGACGACGAGAAGCATGATTCAAGTCGTGCAATTTTAGTAAACCGATTTTACTAATTTAGTTCGTGAAACGCCTTTCAACACTCGACACGATCTACTTTTAAATAACTTATTTAATCTAAATTGGTCGTTTATCGCGAACTATATTTTAAACTAATCAACTATTTAATTAATTTAAAATTATTTTAAATAAAACTATTAAATTTAAAACTTGTTTTACTTTTAAATAAAAACACTTTTATTTAATAACCTTTTCAAGAAAAATAAACAATTTAAATATCTAGTCGTTTTAAGATTGTGTCAGAAGTTTTATAAAAAATTTGCGGTTTAATTATTATACTAAATAATATGTCACAACCACAAAAAAAAATAAAACACATAAACATAGCAACTAGTAAAATTGTCCGGGCCATCAAACGAGAACCGGATTGGTCTAAGGGATAACAAAATAAACAAATCTGTTATCTCCCACTTAGTCCAAGATCTTCATCTTTAACCCCGTTATCGTACGCCTTGGTCTTCAAGTATTCGTCTCATTAGGATTATAATTTTTATTTAAAAATACACTAAAATAAATAAACATAACTATTACAATGGGTTCCAAATAACCCATAAAATACAAAGAGAAACAAACCTAAAACAAACATCACTACCACGGGTCACTAGTGCTCGATTCAATCAACACAATCATACTAAACGAAAAATGTTCGATCTTTTGTCAAACAAAAGTTTTGACAAATAAAACACTAGATCGATAAAAAATAAATAATATGTCTAAACACGCGTAAAGGTGGCTCTGATACCACTGTTAGGAATCCTCGTACCAGTTTTAAGTTTTAAAACAAAATAATATTTAAACGTTTTAAATAAATAAATCAGATTTATACAGCGGAAGCAATTAGTACGAATAATAGTTCAAAACTGGGATCCCGTCAGTGATCCGATTACAAGCGCATAAACAATAAAGATAAATCCAACCATAGGGTGTTTCAGGTTATACCTTTCGACGATTAATCAACAGAAAGACACATTGGTTCAAAGAGCGTCTCGCTAGTTGACAGTTCAAAAAAACCTGCAACAAATCGTCTCACATTTGCGAAAAAAGAACCCTACTACGGCGGCGGCTAGCGACGGCGGTGGCGGTGGGTTACAGTCAACGATCGACGGATGCAGGGTGGTGGTCCACGTTGGCCGACGACGGCCGCGCAAAGGGAAGGGGGTCGGTTTGGGTTTATTGCAAATAAGGGTGTTGAGGCAACAAAACTGTATTAGGGTTTTAGTTTAAGGTTTTATTTATAACCTCTCTAATTACATATCACACCCTAGGGTATTAACCTTTAATTACAGTTAACCCATAGAGTTTACTAATTATAAATAATCAGTAAAAACCAAATCCTTTAACGTTTAACACTTAAACAATAAATCCCTCCGTATATAATTATTTCTCTAAATAATTAATCACCGAATAAACCGAATAAATATTTCTCTAAATATTTATTTCCGTTTAATAAAACGTCTTTCGTGAACTATAATATTTAACAACTAAATATTATCAATTTGCTCGTTGTCGAAAATGTAACTCTTTGGATCGTATCTCGATAGTAATATTGACCTAATTGACGATCGGACATCATATATCCAATAGAAGGGGTTCCACCCCCTCCCCTAGGGTGGATTCGTAGATGTCGCACAAGAGGAGGGAGCGAGAACCGAACAGGCTTTGATTTAACGTGTTCGTGTTTTGAGCTAGCACTTTTGAGCTATGTCGTCTTGTTGTGGATACCGTTAGTCATACTTTTCATCCACTTAATCAAAGATCAACTTTAATTTGCACCTGGTCCTTGGTGGGAGAGCTATGATTTGATCACAGATTTGTTGTGTGTTTTCTCTTTCACTACTTATATAATTTTTAAAACGACATGTAAAACCCAACAATGGTCCTCCCTTTTCTCTCTCCAACCTCTCTTCTTCATTCTAGGAGAGTAACGTCTTACATCTGTAACATCCCAAAATAAATGAGGATTTTAAATAACGGGTTGAACCGGGACGAACGGGATAAAAGGGCGAGGCGTAACGAGCCGGGCCGGTTGGGCCGGCAAACTTGAAGGAAGGGGGGGTTTCCTCCCTTTAAATAGCCAACACACACACCATTTCTCTCATTTGCAAGAATCTAGAGAGAGAAACCATAGAGAGAGAAAGTTGGCGGATCGACCCGAGATTGAAGGAGCTTGTTGCTACTGAACTCGTGAGCAAAACCTCCGGATCAGAATCTCGAAATCAGGTAACACCCGAACCAAATCTGAGTTTTTGTTCGTTTTTGGGTTTTCGGGTATTTTTGTGAAAATGACGGGTCTTTATAAACCAAATGAGGAAAGGGTTATAAATCTGGAATCACGAAAGGAAAATACACGTTTTGAATACAAAAAGTCCGGATCTTGACAAGATCGGACCTGCATGCGAAAGTTAGGGTTTTTGGGGAAGATAGCTGAGTTCTGCAGGTATCGAAACTAGAGTTTCGAGTGGCCTGCAGGTGTCGAAACTAGAAGTTTCGAGTGACCTGCAGTTGTCGAAACTAGAAGTTTCGAGTGACCTGCAGTTGTCGAAACTAGAAGTTTCGAGTGACCTGCAGTTGTCGAAACTAGAAGTTTCGATGGGCCTGCACCTGTCGAAACTAAGTAGTTTCGATAGGTCTGCATCAGTAAGTGAAGTCAGTGTATTCACCTGTAACAGAACGAGTAAACCGTTAGAGTCGGGATTTAGGTCTGATGTGTATTTAATTAATCAATTCAGATCGGAAGTGACGTTGTTGGACCTTTGTTTAGGACAACCCAAGAGTAACTTATAAGGTGAGTTCTAGAAGCCCTTCTTTTAATGTTTTAATTAAATGTTTTGGGCTGGTGTGCATACATACGAAACGAGGTTTATGAAACGAGGTTTACGAAACGAGGTTTACGAAACGAGGTTTATGAAACGAGGTTTACGAAACGAGGTTTATGAACGATGCTTCCGAAAGGGGAAGACGAAACGAGTTAATGAGATGTTTACGAAACGAGGTTTATGAGATGATGGTTTATAAAATATTTTGCCAAACGAAGTTGTGAAAGGTTTACGAATGAAGTGTTATTTAATAAAACGTACGAATGCTTTAACTAAAACGAGGTAAAGGTTTTTATGAAAGTCACGAATGAACGAATCTGCCACGAGTTCCTACGGGAGCTAGAGTATGTATGTATGTATGTATTGGCCTTACCTTACGGGGGGCCTTTGTGGCTGGCTAACGGTTGTACAACTGGTTGATGATGGGGTGACGACGGTCACCCATGGGATTACCGGGATCCCGATGGAAGGTACTATTCCTTACGGGGAAATAGTGCCTATGTTATGTTCTGTCTTCCTAGAGGTAACGAGCCTTAGGAGACATATGTTTGGTTCACCTAGAGGTAACGAGCCTTAGGGGACCTGTGTGACGGATGACTTAGAGGTAACGAGCCTTAAGTTCATCCGCTGGTATGCGCTGTCTACCTAGAGGTAACGAGCCTTAGGAGACATATGTTTGGTTCACCTAGAGGTAACGAGCCTTAGGGGACCTGTGTGACGGATGACTTAGAGGTAACGAGCCTTAAGTTCATCCGCTGGTACGCGATGAATGGAATTGACGGTTACGAAAAGGCGCAGATTCGGTTCATATTGACTATTGTTACGATGTTATGTTACGATGTTTTGATGATGTTAAGTTATTGCATGTTTTATGTACGCTTTTATTAAATGAAGTATGATGTTATGTTTTTGGCAAATATTTGATGTTAATGTTTTACGTTAAAACTAGAACTCACCAGCGTAGCTGACCTTCTTAGTATGCACATTCAGGTTAAGGGCAGGTTATGATGATGGACGGTGATGCTTGGCTAGCGATGAAGAGTTACCCGGCTGACACGAAGACTGGCATCCCGTTATGTTTTGATTATGTTATGTAATGAATGTTGTAAACAAAGTTTTACGCTTCCGCATGTAGAACAGTTATGTTATGTAATGAACGAAATTTTCCGCTGCGTTATTTTGATATAAGAGTTTAAGAACTGTTTGTGAATGAGTAAATCCAACAAGTGAGGCCTCCCGGGTTACGGGCCTGACAAGTTGGTATCAGAGCAATAGTTTGAGAGATTTGGACACTCCCAGTGTCTAAACTTAAACTGTGAATGGGACCGAAAGCGGATGCCAGTACGGGTAACTCGAGCCAAAGCATCAGGTATGAAGGTAATATATATATTACGTATATAGTATGCCTTAGAAAGGGTTATATAAGGACTTGTGTTCTGATGGAATCACAAAGGTGGTCAAATAGAAATCGAAAGGTAGTGTAATGGTTAATTACAGATGGCCAGTGTATATTAACATCTTACAGTACTTATTGAATTTTATTTGTTAACTAGCGTGATAACGTTGGATTCCTTGTCTTTTAGAACGAAATGGAGGGTAGAATAGGCGGAAGGCGTGGTGGGAGTGGTACCGGACAACACGGTAGGATTCCCGCCCACCAAGTTTATAGTAAAGAGGCAAGTGTTCTTGCGGAACCGGAAGGTAGTGCGCATGAGACCGTACGAGTGTGATGCGAGATGTCCTCTGTTGTGTTGACTTAGCGCGAAAGTGGTAAGAGGTGTCGAGGAGAATACCGGGACAAAATCTCAACTTTGAAGAGACGCGAGTATTGGAAAGTGTTATAAGAGGAACTAGAATGCTCGAGTAAGGTAAATTGGTAATTTCGTTTGGATCCGCGAAATTGTGAATTTACAGGTGCACGTGCATGATGGTGAATCTTATGGTATTGATTAATGCTTACGTATCAGAGTTGATCCAATTACTCAACCACGACTACGAGATGTTAGTCACCCGAGTATCGATTAAGGAGATTGATGAACATCATTAGTAATGGTAACGATGTCAAAGATGGTGTACCTTACAACGGTGAATGATGTCAGCAAGTACGAGCCACGGGCAAGATGAGGAGGAATGAAACTTCGGTTTACCTAAGTCAGACGAGCATACGTATGAAGGATTCCAAGGAGCTAGGGTGGACTACGCTTAGCACAAACACGTTATGATGAATAAGAATCGGTCTACTGTTGAAGTATGCATGAGCATGAAGGAAATAACCACACAAGTGTATGTCCAAAGGATATATGAGTGCATGAATGCACAAATGGCATCTTTCCATGTAGAAGACAATCTAAGACAACTAATAAGAGTATCTGCTGAAACGAGAAAATAGATATACCAACAACAACAAGAGACGGGAACCATGATGTTAATTAGGGCGTGCAGACTAAACCAAACCAAACCAGATCCGACCCAAGGATTGTTTGTCTAGAATGAATGTGAAGGACAAGTTTTGACCAACAATGTGAAGTAAGGCATGTGCACTAAGAAGAAATTCAAGGCGACTCAGAGAACGCTCTACTATGTCTAAGTCAAATCAACAACTGCGAGTGTTGTTAGAATTGGAAAGCCGTTGAAGGACCCACTGAAACTAGAAAGGAAATGAAAGTACAAGTGTCGCCGCACGTGTCATTTATCCATAGTAAGACCAACGAATGTGACTTTAGAAGAAATGCATGCAGAAAAGGCTAATGGAAACGAGTAGCTAGAGAATATATATTGTCGGTCAGATGGGATGCCAATCCCTAAGACCATCCAGTGATATGTAGGAAGAATGGTGTTCAATGAACTAACGAGGTGAAACGTAAAACCTGACAAGTACGCTTGAAAGAAAGACTAGAAGGAGATTGTGTGTGAAAATATGAATGAAAAGTTCGAGCGACTAGTGTTCCATCTGAATGAATACCTTCCCGACAAGTTGAGTGTAATAAGGGATACCTCATATGTTTAGGGGATACCTGATACGGTTCCTACGGGAACGAAGCGATACGGTTCCTACGGGAACGAAGCGATACGGTTCCTACGGGGACGAAGCGATACGGTTCCTACGGGAACGAAGCGATACGGTTCCTACGGGGACGAAGCGATACGGTTCCTTCTGGAATGAAGCGATATGGTTCCTTAGGGAACGAGACGATGTGATTCCTTCAGGAATGAGATGGTACGGTACCTTCAAGAACTTGATAGTAGGAATCATTCGGGATGGTATGATTCATTCGAGAACGACATGGTATGGTCCTTCAAGGATGAATGCACCATGGACAGCTTATGAGGTATACACAATAATCCAAATAGTCGAAAGACGATCGATAGTAACCGTCCAGATGGCAAGGTGGATAACCTTAACGAGGAGTTGAAATTATGGCCATGGAGTCTTCTGTGGATGACTCCGAGTTTGATAGGACATTTCACATAGAATGACGATATAAGAACCCTAACGGTTAGATGTGAAAGACCGACTAGGGATGTACGATGCTGAAAAAGATAACGTCTATCAAGAACGAGAGAGGCATAGTCAAGACTACATAAGAATCTATCAACGGGAATCTGTCAACGGGAGAGTGATTGTATATGCGTCGCGGCAGTTGAAAGTTCACGAAGTCAACTATCCGACTCATGATTTGGAACTTGCTGCTGTTGTATTTGCATTGAAAATATGGAGGCACTACCTTTACGGGGTGAAGTTTACTATTTACTCCGACCACAAAAGTTTGAAGTACTTCTTCGAACAAAAGGAGCTTAATATGAGGCAGAGGAGATGGTTGGAACTCCTGAAGGACTATGACTGTGAAATAATGTACCATCCTGGAAAGGCAAACGTGGTGGCTGACGCTCTAAGCCGAAAGGATGTGCCTACTCCTATTAGAGTGAAAGCTTGCCAGTTGGTGGTAACATCGGATGTGATGAGAGAAATCGAAAGGGCTCAAGATGAGGCACTTAAAGAAGAAAACATAAAGAAGGAAAGGATGGTTGGCCAACAAGACAAGTTAGAATATAACACCCTTGGTGTTAGGACACGTTATGGTCGGGTATGGATACCTATGGGTGGCGAGCTTAGAACCAAAATCTTGGATGAGGCTCATAAGTCTCGTTACTCTATCCATCCCGGTACCAACAGAATGTACCAAGATCTGAGGAAGGAATACTGGTGGCCTGGAATGAAACACGAAGTGACGAAATACGTAAGCAAGTGCTTGACTTGCTCACAGGTTAAAGCCGAACACCAGAAACCGTATGGGAAGATTCAACCACTCGAAATACCAGAATGGAAGTGGGAACACATTACTATGGACTTCATAACCAAGCTACCTCGCACAGCTAAAGGTCATGACACCATTTGGGTAATTGTGGACCGATTAACGAAGAGTGCTCATTTTCTACCTATTCGCGAGACGTTCTCGTCGGAAAGGTTAGCGGAAGTATTTATTAACGAAGTAGTGGCGCGGCATGGGATGCCTTTGACGATAGTATCCGACCGGGACACACGATTCACATCGAGGTTCTGGAAAAGATTTCACGAGGCGATGGGCACGAGGCTTAATATCAGCACAGCATTCCACCCGCAAACGGATGGTCAGTCCGAAAGGACCATTCAGACATTGGAGGATATGCTTCGTGCTTGTATTATCGACTTCGGTGGCAGTTGGGACAGCCATCTGCCGTTAGCTGAATTCTCCTACAACAATAGTCATCACACGACGATAGGCATGCCGCCTTACGAAATGTTGTATGGTAGAAGATGCAGGACCCCAGTTTGTTGGGGTGAGATTGGACAGAAGGAGTTAGGAAGTCTGGAAGTCATAAAAGAAACGTCGAAAAGGTTTGATCAAATCAAAGCTCGAATGAAGGCCGCACAAGATCGCCAGAAATCCTATGCGGATAAACGACGAAGGCCTATTGAGTTTAATATTGGTGACAGAGTAATGCTGAAAGTGTCACCATGGAAGGGAATCATACGATTCAGAAAGAGAGGAAAGTTAAGTCCGAGGTTTGTCGGACCATTCAAGATAATGGCACGGGTTGGGGAAGTTGCTTATCGGTTGGAGTTGCCTGATGAGTTAAGTGGGATTCATCCTACCTTCCATGTATCACACTTGCGAAAGTGTTTGGCGGATGAAACGGCTCACGTACCACTTACCGACATCGAGGTCGACAACAGCCTTAATTACATCGAAGAACCTGTGGCCATCCTTGATCGAAAGGAGAAACGTTTACGTAATAAAGTTATACAATTGGTTAAAGTCCAATGGAAGCATCAAAAGGGATCGGAAGCCACATGGGAAACGGAGACGGAAATGAAGGAGTCGTACCCTCAACTGTTTGACTTATGATAGGTTTCGGGGACGAAACCTATTGTAAGGGGGGTAGACTTGTAACATCCCAAAATAAATGAGGATTTTAAATAACGGGTTGAACCGGGACGAACGGGATAAAAGGGCGAGGCGTAACGAGCCGGGCCGGTTGGGCCGGCAAACTTGAAGGAAGGGGGGGTTTCCTCCCTTTAAATAGCCAACACACACACCATTTCTCTCATTTGCAAGAATCTAGAGAGAGAAACCGTAGAGAGAGAAAGTTGGCGGATCGACCCGAGATTGAAGGAGCTTGTTGCTACTGAACTCGTGAGCAAAACCTCCGGATCAGAATCTCGAAATCAGGTAACACCCGAACCAAATCTGAGTTTTTGTTCGTTTTTGGGTTTTCGGGTATTTTTGTGAAAATGACGGGTCTTTATAAACCAAATGAGGAAAGGGTTATAAATCTGGAATCACGAAAGGAAAATACACGTTTTGAATACAAAAAGTCCGGATCTTGACAAGATCGGACCTGCATGCGAAAGTTAGGGTTTTTGGGGAAGATAGCTGAGTTCTGCAGGTATCGAAACTAGAGTTTCGAGTGGCCTGCAGGTGTCGAAACTAGAAGTTTCGAGTGACCTGCAGTTGTCGAAACTAGAAGTTTCGAGTGACCTGCAGTTGTCGAAACTAGAAGTTTCGAGTGACCTGCAGTTGTCGAAACTAGAAGTTTCGATGGGCCTGCACCTGTCGAAACTAAGTAGTTTCGATAGGTCTGCATCAGTAAGTGAAGTCAGTGTATTCACCTGTAACAGAACGAGTAAACCGTTAGAGTCGGGATTTAGGTCTGATGTGTATTTAATTAATCAATTCAGATCGGAAGTGACGTTGTTGGACCTTTGTTTAGGACAACCCAAGAGTAACTTATAAGGTGAGTTCTAGAAGCCCTTCTTTTAATGTTTTAATTAAATGTTTTGGGCTGGTGTGCATACATACGAAACGAGGTTTATGAAACGAGGTTTACGAAACGAGGTTTACGAAACGAGGTTTATGAAACGAGGTTTACGAAACGAGGTTTATGAACGATGCTTCCGAAAGGGGAAGACGAAACGAGTTAATGAGATGTTTACGAAACGAGGTTTATGAGATGATGGTTTATAAAATATTTTGCCAAACGAAGTTGTGAAAGGTTTACGAATGAAGTGTTATTTAATAAAACGTACGAATGCTTTAACTAAAACGAGGTAAAGGTTTTTATGAAAGTCACGAATGAACGAATCTGCCACGAGTTCCTACGGGAGCTAGAGTATGTATGTATGTATGTATTGGCCTTACCTTACGGGGGGCCTTTGTGGCTGGCTAACGGTTGTACAACTGGTTGATGATGGGGTGACGACGGTCACCCATGGGATTACCGGGATCCCGATGGAAGGTACTATTCCTTACGGGGAAATAGTGCCTATGTTATGTTCTGTCTTCCTAGAGGTAACGAGCCTTAGGAGACATATGTTTGGTTCACCTAGAGGTAACGAGCCTTAGGGGACCTGTGTGACGGATGACTTAGAGGTAACGAGCCTTAAGTTCATCCGCTGGTATGCGCTGTCTACCTAGAGGTAACGAGCCTTAGGAGACATATGTTTGGTTCACCTAGAGGTAACGAGCCTTAGGGGACCTGTGTGACGGATGACTTAGAGGTAACGAGCCTTAAGTTCATCCGCTGGTACGCGATGAATGGAATTGACGGTTACGAAAAGGCGCAGATTCGGTTCATATTGACTATTGTTACGATGTTATGTTACGATGTTTTGATGATGTTAAGTTATTGCATGTTTTATGTACGCTTTTATTAAATGAAGTATGATGTTATGTTTTTGGCAAATATTTGATGTTAATGTTTTACGTTAAAACTAGAACTCACCAGCGTAGCTGACCTTCTTAGTATGCACATTCAGGTTAAGGGCAGGTTATGATGATGGACGGTGATGCTTGGCTAGCGATGAAGAGTTACCCGGCTGACACGAAGACTGGCATCCCGTTATGTTTTGATTATGTTATGTAATGAATGTTGTAAACAAAGTTTTACGCTTCCGCATGTAGAACAGTTATGTTATGTAATGAACGAAATTTTCCGCTGCGTTATTTTGATATAAGAGTTTAAGAACTGTTTGTGAATGAGTAAATCCAACAAGTGAGGCCTCCCGGGTTAGGGGCCTGACAACATCTAAACTTCTCTCAATATAAATATGACATAAAAAATGCCCCTTTAGAATTTTAAAATATTATGAATGATATTTTTATCCCTTACAGTGAATTCATAATTGTTTATATTGATGACATATTGGTCTTCTCAAAAGACATTGAAACTCATTTCAAGCATCTTGATATATTCAAAAATATAATAATAAAATGGTCTAGTTATTTCCAGACCAAAAATGCTACTTTTCCAAACAAAGATAAGATTCTTGGGTCATAATATTGAAACAGGAAATATTATTCCTATTAATAGAAGCATTGAGTTTGGGTCAAAATTTCCTGATAAAATTTATGACAAAACCCAACTTCAAAGATTCCTAGGAAAATGTTTACCAGATGGCAATCACATCTAGCCCCTTTTGATTTTACAATTATTTATAAAAAAAGGTAGTGAGAATAGTCTCCCTGATTTTCTTACCAGAGAATATTTGAAATAATGTCTCATTCAACAGGCCCATTAAAGAAAGCTCTCCTTGAAATAGAGGAAGATATTGAATGGCGTACTCTTCAACTTATACGTGAAGAAAGCTATCTAAATAGAGTTCAAAAGAATTACCCATTTTTGACTTCTAGAACCAAAAATATGATTATTCATAATACTAAAATAAGAATTTCTTATTTCAAAGAAATAATTTGTTCTTTAAATCAGAAAAAGATAATTATATCATGTGGTTGACTTCTTCAGATATGATTCCTTGGGAGCAAGGAAAAAGAGGCGGAGGAAGATCTTCTTCCCACAGAGGAAGAGGAGGATACAATCCACATCCAAGGGTCATATCCCAAATTGGAAACCAAAGGCTTATAGCTGAAAACATTGCTTCATCATCCGGTTCTTCAAAATCAGAAGACATCCTTTATAAGGAATTTTTGGCCTATAAAGCCTCTCAAGAAAAGTCTAATAAAAACTCATCTTCAGCAACATATACAAAAACTGTTTCAAATGAAGCAGAAGAAGATATCTCTAATTGGGCAAAGAACCTAGAAAAAGAAGTAATACTTCTTTTAGAGAAAAAAGATGTAAAATGGAAAAATGATCCATGGCTGTTAATAAACAGATACATGGACACAGGATTCTATCCTACTGAGGCTTATAAGCCCAGGTATTTCTATGAGCAAATTCTTAAGAAAGAAAATTGTGAAATAAAACATTATCATGCTGGTCAGCCTGAAGTTTATAATTTCAGCAAGATCATAGTTAAACAGATTATATCTGTAGAAACTTGGGGAACTTCTCCAATGAAAGAAAGGGAATTAATACATCCCCAATCAAAGGTTCTAATAAAGTATAATTACTGGGACTACAAAAATGCTTTTTATAAAACATTTTTATATGAAAACCCCAAGCAGAAGCATTCCTGGTTCATAAAGATCTGCTCTCATGTTTACCTTCCCCGGAAAGAGGTTCCTAGTCCTTTTAAACACATTATAAGAAAAATTCAAACTCTTAAAGGTGCTGATCAAATCAGTAACAAAGAGATTATGGACTTCTATCTCTCTGAGATGAAAAAGGATATGATGAAGAATTTTAGAAAATAAGGAGCATCTCCTTCAACAATGTCTACCTCCTCACAGGCAGAAGAAGAAGATGAAGATAATCTTACAGAAGAAGCTCAGTCCAATAATGATGACCCAATAGACGAAGATTATATATATTTCTCGTATACTTGACCGACTTGAACGTCGGAGTGTCCGCTTCGGCCCATGAACCTTCTATCTGGTTTCTTGTTTTCACAGCTTCCACTCCAGCCCTGGAAAATGAGGAACTACTCTACACCACCACCGAGATAGATCCAAACCCGAGGAGTGTCCTACACGAAAGCCCTTGGCTTAGCCCCAGAGGTTTTTGCTTCAACAACTAGTGACATGAACTTAGTGCATTGTGGTCCGGTGCGAAGAAACACACAAGACATGCACTACCTAAAAGTTAATCAAGGTACTAAACATAAGTGATCTGATACCAATAAGCATGCAAGACATTGTAATTATCTATAAACAAATGACCGAGGATTTCACATGATTTACAATTGTTTAAGTTGATGAGATAAATTTTGCTTAAAATCACCACATGAGAAGTTTTGGTGTATTAAAACCAATGTTCTCACGACCGGACCGGACCGGCCGGTTGAGCCGAAAACCGTGACTACCATCAGTCTGGCTATGTTATATTCAGCCATTTCTGAATGTTCCAGCGGTTAACGGGTGGGACTATTGGCCAGTGACCATGGGTAGACCGGGGGTGGTGTTGGAATAGAAGAAAAGTTGTTGCCGAATAGAAGAAGAAAGAAGTCGGATCTAGAGAGAATAGTAAGAGTGGAAAGCTAGCAAGAGAGAGAGAGTTATTAGCTGATGTAAAAGAGTTGGCTTTTTAGGATTTCTCTCCAACAATACGTTTACATATATGTGGACCACAAAGAAGTTTAAAATAACTCCATTCAGGAATACTACTCCAGCTCATTTTGTTTTTTAAAAAAATCTCTTTACACTTCTAGTCCCTCACGAATCAATATTCCAAACTTAATCCTACAATATAAAATTTTTACAACTTGGACCTGAAATACAACATTTTAATATTTAGTTTTATTATATTTTTATATCAAGTATAATGTCCACGCGTTCTTTATGTAGTTTTAATTTTTATATTATTTAAGACGTCGTTCGGTTTTTAAATCCGGTCTGAAAAGTCCGACGAGTGGACCAGTAAGACGACCGGTTAGTCTTTCGGTCCAGTTCTAAAAACATTAATTAAAACACTTTAATTTACCTAACTTATGTTGTTATTTACGCCGGTTAGTAGTTCAGCTAACGGGTAGCAATGACCTAGATAACTTTATTTCACCAAACAACACATTATTAGTCTTAATAGTTGGTGAAGTTTGTTTGTTTTATAAATATTTGGTGACAAAGACATCCATGTTAGTTATTGATGAAATAGGGTATTAATTATCTAAATGGAAATGACTACAAAGTCAAATTCTATTTGGGTTTAGTAATAGTGACAAGTGACTAGTAAGAGTGTATCATTGTCTTTTGTTCTGATGATTATTTAGGTGATATGGTATGGGTTTTAATCTTTATAAGTGTAAGTTAATTAGATGATATTTACGAGTAAAAAGAATTGGTGTTAAAAAAAAGACTAGTAATATCTTTCTTTATTAATTTTCAAAACCACTTTATTATTGATTGTATTAACGTTTCTTTCATTAAATTAAGTTTTTAGTCAATGTTTCTTCTAGACTAGATACCGTACGATTAGATACACTTGCCTAAGGATATCTTGATGTATTCATAATTTGTTCCTCATTAATCTCCCCCTAAGTGACTGCCATGTTCTGCCACATGGTTGGTCAAGTTTATGGCATGGCCGTTGCTACCTTTTCTGATACGAAAATGTAACCAATTTGTTACGAAATATTTGAGCAAATTCCAATGTTTCACTTAACAATTAACACTTCCCTGTTATCATTTCGGACTAAGAGGTTGTTTGATAGCCTCTTAATGATTCCATTAAGAGGCTACCTCTGAATCGGTCAGATGTACGGGGTGTTTGTTTTAGATTTTTCAGCCTCTTAATAGTTCATCCTGTTGGGGTTCAGTGGTGATCAGTTAGACTTTTGTAAAAACGGGTTTTGACAGAGAAATTAATTAATTAAGTTAATAAATAAATACGCAACGGAAAATAAAATCATAACCTATTTAACAGCACTGACAAACCGAACAGGATCTGGTTATGAACACGCAAACACAAAAAATAATTAATCAACTGATGAGATTAATTATACCTTAGTGGTTAATGATTAACCGATCGAGACACCGAGGTACAACGAACCGATGCTAGATCACGAACCGAACGCGAGAGAACGGGAAGGTCGATTCGCGCAAGGCAGCAGCGACGGCCGGTGCGGTGCAGCTGATTACGGTTGGCCGGAACTTGCAAAATAGACAGGAGCAATTTTTTGTGCTAGCTGCTTCGTAAACGGCGAAGGTCAAAATCCAATTCTTCCTTTTTGGATTTTGCGGCTAAACCTCTTTTATATCTTTCACATCTTATGTTATTATAATTATATAATAATTATAAACCCTACTAATTGTTTCCGGGCCTAAAATCCAATACGAGATGCAAAAGCCTGAACCCATTTAATTGTTTTAATAAAAAGATTAAAACAATAAATATGAATTATTATTTATAAACATGTATAAATAATAAATCCCGTGTAACGAATATATATAAAATATATCGTCTCGCTAACAGTTCGTAATTACCAGTTAAGCGGGTTAAGTGAATTTAATGTTCGTTGCCCTAGGTGTAACTCTTACGGGTCATAGCTCGGTCAGCCGCGTTGTCCATCGGGTCGGTCCATAAAATCCAACAATCTCCCACTTGGACGATCCACGATAAATCAACGCAAACAGTCAGCGGCGCTCTAGCTGCACATGGCTGTCCCTAACAAGGTATGACGATTTAAAGTCATTAACCAAATATCTCGGTGTTAGTAACAGCTAACTAAAGCAAGACAATAGACTTATGGCAATAGCTGTCATTCATCCTTTCCGTATAAAACATCAATTGAATCAATGAGACATGGATTTAGTTCATTCTCATATGGCGTTTAATTATTATTATTCTCGGTCAAGAATCAAAGTGGTCCAATCAAACACACAGTAAGTTTGGGTAAGGCCTTACACTTCACCAGTTTGAATCAACGAGGGCACCACGATGCCTATCTGTTACATATAATGTAAGAGTACAGAATCCCTTATTGACTACATACAACTCCCAATGAACTTCAGAACTATTCCTAATCAAAGTCTTTATGACTGGCAGTTACGCGACAGCGTTTGACAGTGATTAAAGATTGGTTCTTGGTAAACGGCAGTTCTAGTACGTATCTCAGGTCAGAGGATACTAATGAGTATACCAATAGCAAAACATCTTATGACAAAGATCCATGAAGATGATTTGATGCGAGTTACATCCAACGTCATTCAAAATGAGGCCTGTGAAGTTCGGAGTCAACTCCTTGAGCTGAAGTTCAGAAAAGTTTTAATTCCGAGACGTTCCCACGAGTCTGACTGACTACGGATAATTAAGAATACAAGATTCATGGATTAAACGTATTAAAATCGAACACAGTTATAAGAATTCAGAATTGCATTTAAATCAGTAAACCAAAAGAATTCAAAAGTACAACTGTTTAATTGTTCACACATTCAAAATACTAAATCAAAACATATCACTAGAAAATCTAAGACCAATAGCATCTCTGTGAAGATCATGCTTGTCCTGAGTCATGGGCTTAGTAAACGTGTCCGCTAGATTTTGATCTGTGTCTACTTTGCTTATCACGACGTCTCCACGTTCCACAATTTCCCGTATATAGTGGAACTTCCTTTGAATGTGCTTGGCTTTGTGATGAGATCTGGGCTCTTTGGCTTGAGCTATAGCACCTGTGTTATCACAAAGTATCTCAATTGGTTGGCGAATACTCGGAACCACATTGAGGTCAGTAATGAATTTCTTCATCCAAGCAGATTCTTTAGCAACATTTGATGCGCTGTATACTTAGATTCGGTGGTTGAATCCGCCACTACACTCTACTTGGAGCTTCTCCATGAGACAGCTCCTCCATTAAGAGTGAATACGAAACCCAACTGTGAGCAAGAGTCATCTCGGTCAGTTTGAAAGCTAGCATCAGTGTAACACCGTACAGTGAGCTCCTCTTTCACTCCTCCAAATATTAAGAACATGTCTTTGGTCCTTCTCAAGTACCTCAGGATGTTCTTGACTGCATTCCAATGGGTAATGCCAGGACTTTGCTGGAAATGGCTGGTCATGCTTAAAGCATACGAGACGTCAGGTCTAGTGCACAACATAGCATACATGATATAACCAATCGCTGAGGCATATGGAATTGCTTCCATTTCCTTAATTTCAATGTCCATGGAAGGAGATTATGATTTGTTCAACATAGTGCCTTTAGTCATCGGAACACCTCCTTTCTTGGATTTTTCCATCCTAAAGCGTGTCATCATTTTGTCTATGTAAGTACTCTGACTTAGCCCTAGAAGCCGCTTAGATCTATCTCTGTAGATCTTGATTCCTAGAATGTAAGCAGCTTCTCCCAGATCCTTCATTGCAAAACAAGATCCTAACCATTGTTTGACTTTGTCAAGCACAGGGATGTTGTTTCCAATGATCAGTATATCATCCACATACAAGATGAGAAATGATATAGTGCTCCCACTAGCCTTTTTGTAAACGCAAGGCTCATCTTCATTCTTGCCAAAACCAAATTCTTTGATTTTCTGATCAAAATGAAGAATACAGTTTCGAGATGCCCGTTTAAGTCCATAAATGGACTTATTCAGTTTGCAAACCCCTACTAGGATACTTTGGATCAACAAAACCGTCAGGCTGAACCATATAGACATCTTCAGAGAGATGTCCATTAAGAAAAGCGGTTTTGACATCCATTTGCCATATATCGTAATCATGGTACGCGGCTATGGCAAGAAGTATCCTGATCGATTTGATCATAGCAACGGGTGAGAAAGTTTCATCATAGTCAATACCTTGAGTTTGAGTGAAACCCTTTGCAACTAGCCGTGCTTTATAGGTTTGTACATTACCATGCATGTCGGTTTTTCTTTTTAAAATCCAATTGCTCCCTATTGCCCGAGAACCGGGGGGTAGTTCAATCAAGTCCCAGACCTGATTATCACGCATAGATTGCATCTCGGCGTTCATGGCTTCAAGCCATTTCTCGGATTCAGGATCTGAGATAGCAGATTTGTAGTTTGTAGGTTCGTCATTTGACTCAGCTACTAACAGGACTTTAGAAGCTTCAAGATGCCATAGGTATCTATTAGGTTCTTTACGAGACCTGCTACTTCTGCGAATGCTTGTGTTTATGTCTGATTCATCAGCAACAACTTCTTGTTGATCAGGCGCTCCGACTTCCTCAGCGGTTGTTTGTGTTTCTCGAATTTCTTCAAGATCCATAATATTATTTTCGGTTCCTTGATTTAGAAGATCTTCCTCTAGAAAGTGTCCTTTCCTTTTGATGGAAATAATGTTTGCATCAGGATGATAGAAATAATATCCGCTTTTGTTGTAATAACCGACGAAAATAACTTTTTCGCCTCTGGGATCGAGCTTGTCATCAGAATCGCTGGTGACATATGCATCACATCCCCATACTCTAAGGTAAGACAAATTGGGTTTAGACCCATGCCATATCTCATATGGGGTTTTGTCCACCTTCTTAGTCGGTGCCAGATTTACAAGGCGGGCGACGGTCATAAGAGCATAACTCCATAAGGAGTGAGGCAAGTTAGTTCTACACATCATCGATCGAACCATATTAAGTAGGGTTCGATTTCTCCTCTCGCTCACGCCATTAAGTTGGGGTGTGCGAGGAGGAGTAGAAATAATTATGTGCTCCTTCAGATGATTAAGAAATTCTAAGCTGAGATACTCGCCACCTCGATCTGATCGAAGTTTCTTAATAGATTTATCGAGTTGTTTCTCTACTTTGTTTTGAAACTCTTTGAACTTTTCAAATGTTTCATGCTTGTGTTTCATAAGATAGACATAAGCATATCGACTATAATCGTCAATAAATGAAACGAAGTATCTTTCATGATTTCTAGACATGGTTCTGAAAGGGCAACACACATCAGTGTGTATAAGGCCTAGCAGATCCTTGGCTCGTTCACCAACATGAGTGAAAGGGTCCTTTGTGAGTTTGCCAGCTAAACAAGACTCGCAATTATCAAATGAGTCTTGTCCGGTAGGTTCAAGAATTCCCTCGGATTGGATTCTTTTAATGCGTGCCATGCTTATGTGGCCAAGTTGACAATGCCATAGAAAAGTATCATTAATGCCAGATTTGATACACTTAGAAAGATTATATATGTTATTGTCAGTTTGAACATCAATCTCATAAATACCGTTTTGAGGTTTAGCCTAAAAATAAAAGATATCATTTAAGTAGGCAAAAATAGCAATACCATTAAAAACGTACTTAAATCCTTGTTCAAACAATAAAGAAACTAGAATAATGTTTCTGGTTAAACCAGGTGCAAACAAACAATTGTTCAAAACAACCACAAGGCCAGAAGGACATGAGAGATGATATGTTCCAGTTGCAAGAACTGGTACTCTTTTCCCATCACCAACGATGAGCTCCATGTCGCCTTGTTTCAGCTTCCTCCAACTTTTAGGCTCATGCAAGACATTAATGATGTGGTATCCACATCCAGTATCAAATACCCATGTGTTGCTAGAAACAGTAAAAATTTCAATAACATAAATAAGAATACCTGAAGAGGTGCCCTCACCACTGGCCCTCTACAGCTTCAGCTTGGCTAGATATTCAGGACAGTTACGTTTCCAGTGCCCCATTTTGTTGCATTCAAAGTGTTGGTGCTCCTCAGGAGGGGGTACTTTTGAAGCTTTCTTGTTATTGTTGGTGGCAGGCTTGGCAGCAACATTAACCTTCTTCTTGCCTTTGCTATTATAACTTCTTTTCTTGGGGTTAGGTTTTTTAACACCAGCAGATCTGACCATCAGAACTTGATTTTTCTTTCCTTGGATATTCATCTCGACCATTTCGAGCATACCATGTAGCTCGGCCACTGTCTTCTCCAAGCCATTCATGTTGAAATTCATTACGAATTGAGCATAGGAGCTTGGGAGAGAGTTTAAGATGAAATCAGTAGCCATGTCATCCTTCATGGGATATCCAAGTTTGTTCATCTGGTCGATGTACCCTTTCATCTTAAGTACATGAGTACTAACAGGCGTGCCCTCTTGCATCGTGCAACGAATGAGCTGAGACATGGTTTCATAGCGTTCTTGTCGGTCTTGTTTCAGGAACATGTCCTTAAGTTACTCAATCATGTCAAAGGCACTCAGGTCCTCCATGCTCTTTTGGAGCTCACGGGACATGCAGGCTAGCATAAGGCAGGCCACCTCAATGGCATCATCTTCTTGTTTTTCCCCGGCCTTACGAGCGACAGCCGTGTTACCATCGGGTGCCTCAGGGACTGGTGCATCGAGAACATAGAGCTTCTTGGCCATCTTGAGAACTATTCTCAGATTGCACTGCCACGAGAGAAAGTTGGTGTTATCCAGCTTTTCATTCTCAAGGATAGACTTGAGAGCGAAGGAGTTATTAGTATTATTATTTTCAGTAGACATCTGTCAAGATAAGCAAAGAAAATAAATTAGTATAAAGAAAGTGAAAAATCCTTATTAATTTATGACCCAATTACAGAAATTAGAATAAGGAGTAAGAATCTAGCTAAATCAGTCACTAATAGTAGCTGTGGCATACAACATTAGTAAGTGGGTAACTAGACTGACAATTAGTGTCAATTGTGGAAAGATGCACAACTCTCGTGTATGAGGCCGCTAAGACAAGACATGTCTATGCATTGATACGTTTAGCCTCATCTATGCCCACTTTTAATCTCTTGACAGCTGGGGCATGTTACAAGAGAGAAAAGTAATAGTCGTCCTAAAACAGGTACTTGCGGAAGGGCCGGATGTGTCAACGAAACCCTTGCACCTTGGAAGGATAAACTAAGCATCCAGTGCGGTGTTATGGCTCCAAACATCGATGTTTCGTTTTATGCTCCAAGTGTTCCTTATAATAGGATGGCATAGACCATTGGTTTTAAATATGGGTTCCAATTTTAGTGTTTACCGAATAGGGTCAAACACAACAAATGATTAAATCATACGTGTGATGTAAAAGCCAGTTTTACTATTTAAAGTCATGACAAATTTGATGAACCCTTTCATTTCTCAGGACCCTTAATTTTAAATAACCTATTAAAACTAAGTTTGTCGCGACTTGAATAACCAGTTAATAGTTGAAAACTATTAAGTTATAAGTTTTGAAATTAAATTTAGTTTAAATTGGAAAACTTTAGCGGTTATTTATTTTATAAAAAAACAAACCAGTTGTTATTTTTATAAAATTCTACAAGTTGTAAAATTAGAACTTGTGGTGACAGATTGTGACATTTTAAAACTCCTTTTAAAACGTTTGGTGTTTGGTTGGTTTATATTAAATTTAAGTTATAAAAAATTAAAAGCAACCATAAAGTAAATAAATATGTAAATCTTTTAGGGCCAATTTTGTTTGATCTTGCTAGAGCCAGTTAGCAAGACCAAACGGGTCACGGGGTCCACAAAATTAAAACAACCACAAGGATGGACTTCCGTGCATCTAGTCGTCTCGGATGACTCCTACTGAATCCATGATTCCTGTTGCGTCTTCAGATTTGTCTTCGGGTTTTTATTACATTACATAAAATAAAAAAAACTATTCTATTACAACTTTGAGCCATCAAAAGTGGGTCAAAACCATAAAACCAAAAACTGAATAATAAACACAAACAACTCAATCACATGAGTCGGGCCAGATTTACATATTCAACACAATCACATACGGGCAATATATTTGATCAAATAAAATAAAAAATCAACCAAATTAATAAATAAAAAAATTGTCCCAAAAACAGATCAGATCAGA
The DNA here is from genome assembly GCA_023525975.1 of Smallanthus sonchifolius. Classification (NCBI taxonomy): domain Eukaryota; kingdom Viridiplantae; phylum Streptophyta; class Magnoliopsida; order Asterales; family Asteraceae; genus Smallanthus; species Smallanthus sonchifolius. Next base: position 50,502,959 of record CM042033.1, on the reverse strand, counting down.
TCAGAAACTTCAAGATAGTTAAAGTTTGTGATTAATCTAACCGGTGAAACCAGACCGGTTCCGATTTGCGTGTTATAACCCAGGCTTTGATACCACTGTTGGGGGGTTCAGTGGTGATCAGTTTGACTTTTGTAAAAACGGGTTTTGAAAGAGAAATTAATTAATTAAGTTAATTAATAAATACGCAGCTGAAAATAAAATCATAACCTATTTAACAGCACTGACAAACCGAACAGAATCTGGTTATGAACACGCAAACACAAAAAAAAACAATTAATCTACTGATAAGATTAATTATACCTTAGTGGTTAATGATTTACCGATCGAGACACCGAGGTACAACGAACCGATGCTAGATCACGAACCGAACGCGAGAGAACTGGAAGGCCGATTCGCGCAAGGCAGCAGCGACGGCTGGTGCGGTGCAGCTGATTACGGTTGGCCGAAACTTGCAAAATAGACAGGGGCAATTTTTGGTGCTAGCTGCTTCGTAAACGGCGAAGGTCAGAATCCAATTCTTCCTTTTTGGATTTTGCGGCTAAACCTCTTTTATATCTTTCACATCTTATGTTATTATAATTATATAATAATTATAAACCCTACTAATTGTTTCCGGGCATAAAATCCAATGCGAGATACAAAAGCCTGAATTCATTTAATTGTTTTAATAAAAAGATTAAAACAATAAATATGAATTATTATTTATAAACCTGTATAAATAATAAATCCCGTGTAACGAATATATATAAAATATATCGTCTCGCTAACAGTTCGTAATTACCAGTTAAGTGGGTTAACTGGATTTAATGTCCGTTGCCCTAGGTGTAACTCTTACGGGTCATAGCTCGGTCAGCCGCGTTGTCCATCGGGTCGGTCCATAAAATCCAACACATCCAACCTCTTAATGGTTCAGCACAGAAACCATGTTGAACTATTCAGACCTCTTAATAGTTCAGCCCTTAATGAACCAAACAGCCCCCAACATTGTTGACAAACTGGAGCTCCTGTCGTTAATCAACATGCAGATCCAGACCGATAGCGGTTGTTACCCTAACAAACGACTTCAGAAAGTTGAATATGCTCAAAAAAGTTGTCTGACTGGAAGTAAATTCCCAGTATATGCATAACTGATATTATTGACATTCATATCAGTGTTTAAATACATACAGTTCCTAGGTGTCATATATTTGAACATCAAACAAGCAACACCCAGACTCAATAGAGTTCAAAACATGACTAGTAAGAACACATTGAAATTCTTTGCTTTGCGAGTGATTGCTTTAGTTGTTTTATGAGGTGAGGGTTTGAGCACATGTAGTCCTGGAATGATTTCCTTAAGCTTCCCAAGATCTTCAAATGTTCCTCGTCGTTATCATTGTTTAGCAAATCCGTGAAAAGCTTTTTCCAAAGATCAACTTTTTGGTACCTGTAAAACATCACCCAAGCTAACTTATTGCATATTAGTTTTTTTACATTTAGGATGCAAGTAACAAATACCGTTTGAAAGGCGATTTTGCTTGATAGGAATAGCCGCCAGGGGCGTTAGGAGATGGTTTCTTGTCAATCTCCATATACGTGTTATGAAGCATCAAATGAACGATAACACAAAGGCCATAAGTATCAACCTAGAAAAAAGTCAACTGAAATTAAGTCAATGTGGAAGTCAAAATCAGACAATGTGGTTGGTAACAAGTAGCAACATAAACATGCCTGATATGTCCATGGCTTACTCTCTTGCATTTGTACACAACGGAAACCAGACGTTCGACAATCTCCATTGAACTTTACATTGTTGGGAAATAGTTGCAGGTCTATTCCTCTACCCCAATCAACAAGACAAAGTCCCTGTCAAATGTAACTATGAGAATAAGCGTAAGCGTGTCTAACTCAAGTTCCTAACAAATTCATCTTATCCACCTGTTCATGCCAAAGACCACTACGGGTCTCAAATCCATCTTTGGTTGGATCGCCCCTGCCAAAAACAAGAGATAATGAAGCAAAAAAGAAAAATGAAAGATATTGGTAGTTACACGACTGTAGAACTAGGTTTACCTAGCATAGCGCATCAACAGATTATCAGGCTTAAAATCACCATGAATAATGCCATTACCATGCAAATTTTCGAGCATTGAGAGCATCTCAATTGTGTAGTGTATACACAAAGCTTCATCCATGGAGACACCGGTACACACATTGGTATTTATGGCATCCTAGGAAATACAGTGCAAATATTAAGAAAAAAGAAAAAAAAAGAGAAATGAACATAATTCCAAAACTCACCAGGAGCGTCCCGTGAGCTAAAAAATCTGAAACAAGAATGCTGTAGTCCGAATAGAGGTGCAATCTATGAGCATATCCATAGCACATTCTTTGGAGAGAAATAATTAGCCAAATGATAATTAGTAGAGGAATTGCAACGCATTTATTAATGAATAGATTGATTAGGGCAGATCAAACGGGTAACAACAAAATAAGATTAGCTTAAAAGGGAAACGGGTCAAATGGGTGCTAAATAATTTTATTAAAAAAAAAAAGAATTGATCATTTAAAACAATATAAATTTTCACACACTAATTATTTAGACAAAAATTTTAGTCAAAAAAGATTTTGATACCCTATTACCCTTTACCCAATTTGCCATCTCTAAGGGCGGAGGGGGTGGAACCCCTTCAACCCCTAAGTACCCTAAGAATTACCCAATCAAAACGCGCCATGTAATGCCACGTCATTTGAACCCTAAACTACCCCGTCACAATGGGTGGAACCCATGAACCCTACTACCCCCAACAATCCAAAGCAACACAATAAAAGAGACAGGTTCGTGAACCCATGAAATGAACCCGATGGCATCGAACCCGTGAAGCCTAATGGTTGCGACAGTGTTGCCGAGTAGCCGCCCCAACCCGAGATCCACCCCCTCCACCCTAATATTATAAAAAAATCTTATAAAGCAAGAACAGGAGTTTTACTTCATTTTCTTGTATTCTCTTATCAAGTTGGCGATACATGTAGAACTCCCATGGGAATGGAGGCTTTTGTATCTGCCAGAGTCCTAAATGTTAGAAATCATTCAAATTCTGGTTATGGAAAGAAAACATAGATTAATTAATGTATTAATCACCTTCAAAGCAACAACTTCGTCAGCATTACCGTTGATACACGCCTTGTATACTTGTGCAAACCCACCCTTACCAGCACAGCCCTTGATCTGATACTTTTTTCCACCTGTGATACGATTAGCCCCTCAGAATGATTGCTATGATGTAACTTATATCATAAACATCTCATAAAAACAAGAGGCTGGAGTTCGAAGATAATTTAGAGTTGCATGATATAATGGAACTGATGATGACCTTCAGAATGATATATTAACTTGGAGATTCCAACAATTTATAATTTTACCTGGTTGTTTTTTTCATTCACCTGATATGTTGGGGAAATATTCATAGTTGAGGCATGCTTACACAGTTGGTAAACAATTTTGAGGTTCAAGAGACGCTCACTAATAAGAACAAACAGTTGAAAGTTCACTCTAACACCCTACACTGTTGTTCTTAAATTATTTATCACAACTCTGCTGACCCATGACAAACTAAATTGTAATAACTTGGTTCCAGTTAATACTATTTTGTTGAATTTGACATCATAACTCCATGAATAAAAGATCATCAGAGCATTCCAGGGTTTTTAATGATCCTTCAATTCTTGGATATGTCCACAGGGCTATAGCTTTATGAATATAAGGTTGTCATGCACTCATATTTTTTAATCATGCTACTTTCACTCTGAGATTCCTCATCATGCCTAGCAGGAAATTCATTTTAGGATTTCTCTCCAACAATACGTTTACATATATGTGGACCACGAAGAAGTTTAAAATAAGTCCATTCAGGAATACTACTCCAGCTCATTTTGTTTTTTAAAAAAATCTCTTTACACTTCTAGTCCCTCACGAATCAATATTCCAAACTTAATCCTACAATATAAAATTTTTACAACTTGGACCTGAAATACAACATTTTAATATTTAGTTTTATTATATTTTTATATCAAGTATAATGTCCACGCGTTCTTTATGTAGTTTTAATTTTTATATTATTTAAGACGTCGTTCGGTTTTTAAATCCGGTCTGAAAAGTCCGACGAGTGGACCAGTAAGACGACCGGTTAGTCTTTCGGTCCAGTTCTAAAAACATTAATTAAAACACTTTAATTTACCTAACTTATGTTGTTATTTACGCCGGTTAGTAGTTCAGCTAACGGGTAGCAATGACCTAGATAACTTTATTTCACCAAACAACACATTATTAGTCTTAATAGTTGGTGAAGTTTGTTTGTTTTATAAATATTTGGTGACAAAGACATCCATGTTAGTTATTGATGAAATAGGGTATTAATTATCTAAATGGAAATGACTACAAAGTCAAATTCTATTTGGGTTTAGTCATAGTGACAGTGACTAGTAAGAGTGTATCATTGTTTTGTTCTGATGATTAATTAGGTGATATGGTATGGGTTTTAATCTTTATAAGTGTAAGTTAATTAGATGATATTTACGAGTAAAAAGAATTGGTGTTAAAAAAAAGACTAGTAATATCTTTCTTTATTAATTTTCAAAACCACTTTATTATTGATTGTATTAACGTTTCTTTCTTTAAATTAAGTTTTTAGTCAATGTTTCTTCTAGACTAGATACGGTACGATTAGATACACTTGCCTAAGGATATCTTGATGTATTCATAATTTGTTCGTCATTAATCTCCCCCTAAGTGACTGCCATGCTCGGCCACATGGTTGGTCAAGTTTATGGCATGGCCGTTGCTACCTTTTCTGATACGAACATGTAACCAATTTGTTAGGTAATATTTGAGCACAATTCCAATGTTTCACTTAACAATTAACACTTCCCTGTTATCATTCCAGACTAAGAGGCTGTTTGATAGCCTTTTAATGATTCCATTAATAAACTACCTCTGAATCGGTCATATGTACAGGGTGTTTGTTTTAGATTTTCCAGCCTCTTAATAGTTCATCCAGCCTCTTAATGGTTCAGCACATAAACCATGCCGAACCATTCAGAGCTCTTAATGATTCAGCTCTTAATGAACCAAACAGCCCCCAACGTTGTTGACAAACTGGAGCTCCTGTCGTTAATCAACATGCAGATCCAGACTGATAGTGGTTGTTACCCTAACAAACGACTTTAGAAAAGTTGAATATGCTCAAAAAAGTTGTCTGACTGGAAATAAATTCCCAGCATATGCATAACTGATATTATTAACATTCATATCAGTGTTTAAATCCACACAGTTCCTAGGTGTCATATATTTGAACATCAAACAAGCAACACCCAGACTCAATAGAGTTCAAAACATGGCTAGGAAGAACACATTGAAATTCTTTGCTTTGCGAGTGATTGCTTTAGTTGTTTTATGAGGTGAGGGTTTGAGCACATGTAGTCCTGGAATGATTTCCTTAAGCTTCCCAAGATCTTCAAATGTTCCTCGTCGTTATCATTGTTTAGCAAATCCGTGAAAAGCTTTTTCCAAAGATCAACTTTTTGGTACCTGTAAAACATCACCCAAGTTAACTTATTGCATATTAGTTTTTTTACATTTGGGATGTAAGTAACAAATACCGTTTGAAAGGCGATTTTGCTTGATAGGAATAGCCGCCAGGGGCGTTAGGAGATGGTTTCTTGTCAATCTCCATATACGTGTTATGAAGCATCAAATGAACGATAACACAAAGGCCATAAGTATCAACCTAGCAAAAAGTCAACTGAAATTAAGTCAATGTGGAAGTCAAAATCAGACAATGTGGTTGGTAACAAGTAGCAACATAAACATGCCTGATATGTCCATGGCTTACTCTCTTGCATTTGTACACAACGGAAACCAGACGTTCGACAATCTCCATTGAACTTTACATTGTTGGGAAATAGTTGCAAGTCTATTCCTCTACCCCAATCAACAAGACAAAGTCCCTGTCAAATGTAACTATGAGAATAAGCGTAAGCGTGTCTAACTCAACTTCCTAACAAATTCATCTTATCCACCTGTTCATGCCAAGGACCACTACGGGTCTCAAATCCATCTTTGGTTAGATCGCCCCTGCCAAAAACAAGAGATATTGAAGCAAAAAAGAAAAATGAAAGATATTGGTAGTTACACGACTGTAGAACTGGGTTTACCTAGCATAGCGCATCAACAGATTATCAGGCTTAAAATCACCATGAATAATGCCATTACCATGCAAATTTTCGAGCATTGAGAGCATCTCAATTGTGTAGTGTATACACAAAACTTCATCCATGGAGACACCGGTACACACATTGGTATTTATGGCATCCTAGGAAATACAGTGCAAATATTAAGAAAAAAGAAAAAAAAAGAGAAATGAACATAATTCCAAAACTCACCAGGAGCGTCCCGTGAGCTAAAAAATCTGAAACAAGAATGCTGTAGTCCGAATAGAGGTGCAATCTATGAGCATATCCATAGCACATTCTCTGGAGAGAAATAATTAGCCAAATGATAATTAGTAGAGGATTTGCAACGCATTTATTAATGAATAGATTGATTAGGGCAGATCAAACGGGTAACAACAAAATAAGATTAGCTTAAAAGGGAAACGGGTCAAATGGGTGCTAAATAATTTTATTAAAAAAAAAGAATTGATCATTTAAAACAATATAAATTTTCACACACTAATTATTTAGACAAAAATTTTAGTCAAAAAAGATTTTGATACCCTATTACCCTTTACCCAATTTGCCATCTCTAAGGGTGGAGGGGGTGGAACCCCTTCAACCCCTAAGTACCCTAAGAATTACCCAATCAAAACGCGCCATGTAATGCCACGTCATTTGAACCCTAAACTACCCCGTCACAATGGGTGGAACCCATGAACCCTACTACCCCCAACAATCCAAAGCAACACAATAAAAGAGACAGGTTCGTGAACCCATGAAATGAACCCGATGGCATCGAACCCGTGAAGCCTAATGGTTGCGACAGTGTTGCCGAGTAGCCGCCCCAACCCGAGCTCCACCCCCTCCACCCTAATATTATAAAATAATCTTATAAAGCAAGAACAGGAGTTTTACTTCATTTTCTTGTATTCTCTTATCAAGTTGGCGATACATGTAGAACTCCCATGGGAATGGAGGCTTTTGTATCTGCCAGAGTCCTAAATGTTAGAAATCATTCAAATTCTGGTTATGGAAAGAAAACATAGATTAATTAATGTATTAATCACCTTCAAAGCAACAACTTCGTCAGCATTACCGTTGATACACGCCTTGTATACTTGTGCAAACCCACCCTTACCAGCACAGCCCTTGATCTGATACTTTTTTCCACCTGTGATACGATTAGCCCCTCAGAATGATTGCTATGATGTAACTTATATCATAAACATCTCATAAAAACAAGAGGCTGGAGTTCGAAGATAATTTAGAGTTGCATGATATAATGGAACTGATGATGACCTTCAGAATGATATATTAACTTGGAGATTCCAACAATTTATAATTTTACCTGGTTGTTTTTTTCATTCACCTGATATGTTGGGGAAATATTCATAGTTGAGGCATGCTTACACAGTTGGTAAACAATTTTGAGGTTCAAGAGACGCTCACTAATAAGAACAAACAGTTGAAAGTTCACTCTAACACCCTACACTGTTGTTCTTAAATTATTTATCACAACTCTGCTGACCCATGACAAACTAAATTGTAATAACTTGGTTCCAGTTAATACTATTTTGTTGAATTTGACATCATAACTCCATGAATAAAAGATCATCAGAGCATTCCAGGGTTTTTAATGATCCTTCAATTCTTGGAGATGTCCACAGGGCTATAGCTTTATGAATATAAGGTTGTCATGCACTCATATTTTTTAATCATGCTACTTTCACTCTGAGATTCCTCATGCCTAGCAGGAAATTTATTTATCAAGATGGGATGGAAAGTTGGATTTATTCTTTTTTTCAGAAAAATGTATTCACTCCATTCCAAAATATTCAAAAAAATGTCAAAGAATGTGAGCCATATGAATGATTCACTTATTTTTAACGTTTCCTAACAAAGGCAACTTAAGATGCAGTAGGATGTCAAAAACTGAATCCTAAAGCTGTTTGATAACCTAAGTAGGATGTCAAAAACTGAATCCTAATGCTGTTTGATAACCTAACTCAACGATAATATGTATGTTACAAATGTACAAAAACTTAAAAGAGTGAGGGCAATATGCAGCAGGCATTGGATGTCAATAACCACTAAACATGTATACAAAACACTTAAATGGAAGCTTCTAAAGCATTAAGGTTCCACAAGAAAGAAAGGTAAATAAGTACTAGAAAGTAGCCTGTGATAACATATCACTAATGGCCAGTGTTGTAAAAATCGCTAGGCGCTAGTCGGGCGGTGGGGTGGGGCCTAGGCCTAGGCGGGATTAATCGGGGCCTAGGCGGGATTAATCGGATTGGAATTTTTATATGTAAATTTCAGTTTTTTATATATATACACACATTTTTACATGTAATTTTTATAAAAATGGTCATTTTTATATATATACACACATTTTTATATGTAATTTTCATAAAAATGTTCATTTTTAAACCACACCAAAGGTTTTCGCCGGAATTTGGCCGGAAAGTTCAGGTTTTCGCCGGATATTGGCCGGAAATTTCAGGTTATCGCCGGAATGTTCGCCGGAATGTTCGCCGGAATCTGGCCGCCTAGGTCCGCCTAGGCCCGCCTAGGACCGCCTAGGACCGCCTAGGCCGCCTAGGACCGCCTAGGCCCAAAATTCCTCCTTAGCCGAGCGCCTAGTGATTAATCGGCGCCTAGGCGCCGCCTAGGCGCGATTTTTACAACACTGCTAATGGCACTCATTATAAGTGAAAGTAACATTACCTATCTCAATAATCTTATTCCTAACTGACTTGTGCAAAGATGATAATGCCACCTTCCCGGAATAACATTTACTACTTGCATGGTATCCCTGAACATAATGTTAAAAAAACGGCGTGAGAAATAATAAATAAATAAAAGAGCGCTTATAACGTCAGAGAATAAAGACCAAGGTTTCTTACTTGGTATTTTGATATTTGAGCATTCATCTTTTGTAATTGATTTTTGATAACAGAGATTGACCACGGATTCACATATCCATTCTCCCCATCCATCTAGAGGAAATAAATAAATATATATATGTATAATTGTATATCAGTAGAAATAAAAGATATAGTAGAGAGTGGAACTGGATATTTGGAATAAAGGATTCGGTTCGACAAGATTAAGCCACTCTAATAAATAGATACATGAGGGATCCCACAATATTAATGTCTTTAAAGCTAGTGCCTAGTGATTAGTGCATCATCATCATGTACATAGAAGTTAGAACAATACTTACAAGAAGCTGACTAGTGTAATTATTGGTGTAAACTCATAATTACAGAAATCAGCTTCATGAATCACATCAGGGATACCTTTGGAGGTGAACACGCATCTACTACTGCATGCATTCTCTCAAGAAAACATCCATGTGCCTTTTTCAACCTCCCTATTGGTTCAGCATTCCTAAATCAGAACTCAACTACATACCCATCAGCAATCACAACCAATATATGACAAAATAATAATCAAATTTAATAGATGAATTTAAACATAGACAACGGACGAAGATAAGGACCTTGAAATGCCTGATTGATACACTAAATGAGCCTCACCCATCATCCCCATTGCTTCCAATACCAATGCATAGGACTCGTATAACAAAGATTTATCCAAGCAAATTTTGAGCTGTTCAATTTCTCTGAAGACAGCCTTGTGGTCTGGACTAAAATCAATCTGCAGACAGAAAACAGTTTTTTTTTTGCTTTACTACATAGAAGATTATTTAATGAGTAAAAAAAATAATCCTTCCCTATGTTTTCAAGGCGCGCGACTAGGCGAAAAAGCACAAACAGGCGCAAGTTTAGTGCCTGGTGGAGACCTAGGTGCAATTTGGGGTTTTTCTTGTAAAACCGAGCTCAGGCGAGCGCCTAGGCGCGTTTTCAGGCCAGATTCCGGCTAAAATTCGCCAGAACTTGTCTAAAAAGACTAAACTAGCCCTAAACAAGCCTAAAATGAGTTTAAAACCGCTAAAAATGGTATTCATATACTATGCGCCTAGCTTAAAAGCGCCCTCGCTTTTTTTGCGCTAGAAGACTAGGCACCAGGCTCGGCCTTTGCGCCTTGAGTGCGCCTATGCGCCTTGACAACTATGATCCTTACTACTAAAGGAATAAGGATATCATGCAGTCTTTGTTTTCAGTGACAAGCTTATTTGAATTGCAAGTTGAAAACTACAATTAGGGTCTGTTTGGTTTGGCAGAAATTCATGATAATTCAATGGAATTGGAATTTCAATTTCATTCTTTTGCATGTTTGGTTGACTAAGAGAAGAAATTGGAATTAATTTCAACTAAATCTTTCAATTGATGGAATTCAGAATCCCACAACATTTAAAAGGAAACCTAGGAATGTTTATAATTTACGTAATAACCGTAGCCCTTTTCGATCCATCTCCATATCTTTAAATATTGTTTTCTAAAGATATTTGAGTAAGGGGTAATTTTGTCCGTTTAGGTATTTTTACGTTCCAATTCTATTAACAAATGTATCAACCAAACACATTATGGATTTTGAAAGAAATCTTTTAAATTGCAATTCCAATTCCAATTCCAAAACACCCCCTTTTAAGTTGACGAAGGATGCACCAGATAAAGAAGTCTAGGGTTAATTTGTTCATGTTTTAGATTTGAAAGTGACTTTAAGCAACAAGCTCTATCTCTTCCAAGGAATTAATACAAATATAGGCAGAGAGAAAAGAAAATTCAAAGGCAAACTTACATATATAAGCCAGATCTTGAGAAATCTGATATCGTTTCGGTAATCTGAATGATGCTTGAAGGTTTGGATACAGTGATATACAAGCTCGTATACATCGTCCTCGTCAGTTTTGGACAATTCTAACTTTTCTAGGGCTGCTTTAATCGACCTATCAGAGCAAAATAAAAAACATCAGCAAATAAATAATCTGCAAGCATCAATTGTGCGTGATGAAATTTCTGTTAAAAGAGATGCAAGTTACCAGAGATGTGGTAAGAGAGGGTCTTCACCGGAGACGAAAGTGTTCGCCGAAGCTTTGGAGGTGACTGCCATCGGACTTCGGAGATTGGAAATGTGCAGAGTCAAGAAGGGAGCGGGGAAAACAATATTTGAATGGCAATTGTGCATCAGCTCTGAATAACCCTTCTTTTGGATCTATGCGAGTCTCGATTGAACCGGATTTTAGTTAAATTGTCGTAATCACTAATTAAGGAATGACGAAAGTCAATCACGGCTTACCACCTCACCTACACACTCACGTTGTGCTCCCCAGTCTCATTTAAGGAGAGGGATGGGAAAATAAATCCGTGTTCCAGGGTTTTTTTTTTAAAGGAGCAAAAGAAAGGAAATTGGGGAATAGTGTTTCTTTGTTTTTTTTTAACGAGGGAAATTTAGGAAAATGAAGGGAAAGTAAGGTTTATTTTCATGCTTCCAAATTGAAAAGATTTAGAGAGAAAGGAAAAGAAGAGAAAAGAAAATAAGGGGAATGAATCATTTTTTTTCTTCCCTTTAGTAAACTCGGGAACACAGCGTAAGCCAACTACTAGAATCCGACTACCTAGTTGGAGCACGTTACCTGGTGGTGGCTCGCCTCGGTGTGGTTGAGGGTTTATGTCCCGTGATAGATAAAAATGTAGATTTAAAAATAGGATTATTGGTTGTGAGAGTACGCCGTTCTAAAAGAAACTTGTTTGGACCTTTACCCATCGGATAGATATGATCTGGGTATTAAATTGGAAGTGATCAAGGAAACTGATTAATTGAACCGGCCAAAATTGATGATTCGGTTTAGATATTTTTTAAGCAAATTGGATTTTAATAATCAAACTATGACTTATTGGGTGATATAATCAATAATAACAATTTGGCTGGTGATAGTTTCAACTTTCACTTTTGTTGTCAATGGCAGTCTCAATAGCAAAATCATAATAGAATCACTCGATTTACACTTGATTTTGCACAAAATGATAATTTTGAATGAAATGGAGAAACGTACAAGCGAAATCGAGTGGGAACCGAACAAAAGTGAAAGTTAGGATTGTCACATGTCAAACTGTTATTATGAATTATTATTAACCAATGGGTCATTGTTTGGATTATTAAAATCCAATTTGCCTATTTTTTTTATTAACAGAAACCTTGATTTGGTTTGGGTTATCCTTGTTTCCATCCCCAAAAACCGAATTGTTATGTACTCCTGAACCAAACCCCCTGGGATACCAGAACGACAACGATTAGATTGGACTTACACAAAATCATTTAACTGTTGGGATTCGTACACGTGTATAAAAAACACTTTTGATAGTAGAAGTGTGTATACAAACCGCTACAGGCCTAAACCATGGATCGCCACCAGGAGTCCGATTGCAAAACAAATAGAACACAAAACCAATCATAGGGTGTTAGATGATTATACATTCTGAGTAAACATCTAACCAAGTTGGAACACCACAAAATCAACGAACAGGTCGCTAGATCCAATAACATGAAACACTCAAGAACTTGAACCCCTTCGGTTCTCAATCGTGGCTCACCTGAAAACATAAACCAAACTTCGGCGGTTCCCTCATGCGCACGACGACGGAAAGGTGGAGGTGGCAGTAGTGAGGTGTGGCGGCGAGCTGGGCGTATATGGCAGCGACGGCTGCAGTGTCTGCGGCGAGGTGTCCGGTCGACCCGAGAGAAGGGAGGCCAGCGGCGCTAATTATGTGTGTAGGTGGGATTCGAGTTTTGCAATTAATCTCTAGATTGAAACTTATTGTGTATCTCTTCATATTCTTTTACACTACTATTTATAGTTTCTCCAAACCTAAGGAACAAGTTAGAGTTTTTGAATTTCAAATTAAATAATTAAATTAATCATTTAATTTGATAATTATCAACTAAGTTAATAAATAATTAATCTGTAAATCCAATTACAATTAATTAATAACCATTTAATATTAATTTATTCTAAACATATCAATAAAATTTTGTTTAAATTATTTCATAAATAAGGGAACATACCAATCTTGACTACATACAACTCTCACTAAATTTCTTATTAGCTCCCAACTATTGTCCTTATTGCTGTCTAGTCAAAGAACAGTAAAGAATGTTAAAGAACAATTCACCATAGAAATGAGTTATATTATGTTTCTCATGTAACATCCCGAAAATTCACATATTTATTATTCGAGCTGATGGGTGACCTAAATCTCTAGTAAATAAGAAAGTGGATGAGGTTTTCATGTAAAACCAAATCTAAGGAAAATAAAAGGACCCGGTTAGCCAAAAAAAAGAGAACGGTATGGGATCGAATGCGCGCGAATAGGGAACCAGGGACTAGAGTGTAAACCTTAGCAATTTAAAAGAAACTTAAGGGCAAAACCCTAGGCCATTCGACCTAGGTGTGTGCGCAACGGCAGAGAGATATCCGAAGAGGAGAGGGGACGACGGCGGTGATCTCACGGCGGTCCTACGGCGGCGTCAAGTGGGGGAAAACTTCACTACACGTTAAGGTAACCCTTGAATCTTATCCTTTTACTTCTTCTCATAAGTGTTGCATGAAACCCCGATTAGGGTTTTGAGTTCTTGATTGTGATGATCAGATATGAGACGAGGACGACGATGGGAGTTACAGACGATAGCATGAGACGGTGATGATGGTAGAGTGCTGTGACCGGAATCCGTGAGGGACGAGGGGTGACGTGCGACGGTGGTTATGCATGGATGGGGCTTGAGGTGGAGGACTGTGAGGGTGGCCGGTAAGCGGTGCGCGACGGTGAAGATGAAGACGATGGGCTGTGGTGGTAGCCCGGTGAACTGTGGTGGTGACGTTGGGCAGCAAGTCGATGACCAGCGGGACGTTGGTGGTTCACGGGGTGAATGATCATTGGCGGTGGGCGGCGAGATGGAGGGCGTTGATCCGATGATACACGAGGGTGGTGGTGGTTCACGGGGTGAATGAGCAAGATCGAGTACGGGTTTAGACAAGGATAGGATTGGTCCCGGCAAGGAAGACAAAGACGGTGGAGAGATGGTGGCGGGGCGTGGTGGTGCACGACGGGGGAAACCGGAATGGTATCGGTTAAGGTTTTACGTGTTGCATGCGTGTGAGGAAACCGGCTCAGGTACACGTATTCTCGCGTGGCTACGGTTTGCATGAGTAGGTTAGGGTTTTTCATGGCGCACATGCGTGCATGCATGGAACCCGGTTCGCTGAACCCTGAACGTGTCAAGGACAACTGTCACACCCCGCCAGGGCGGAAACGCGAGGCGCGACGTTCACTGGTTTCCAAAGCATATGATTACCGCAAACACATACATGTAATTGGATACATAATCGAGTTTAAAATATTTACATTACAAAATATCAACTTGAGTTTACAAAAGGTTAAGATTTCGCAAATATGACTCAAGACCATGAGTTATACAAGAGAAATCCTCCCAAAAGTCGTATCCACGTGCATGCATGTATCCTACATTGCTAACCTGATGACCACGTTCAATTTCCTGAAAACATACTTAAAATTGTCAACACGAGGTTGGTGAGTTCACAAGTTATTATAAAGAGTTATCATAAACCCAATGTTTAAACCTGATCATTTGCCGATCAAAACTCTTTGTTAAACCTGATCATTTTAACCTGATCAGAACTCTTTAGTTTAAAACCTGATCATTTGCCGATCAAAACTCTTTGTTAAACCTGATCATTTTAACCTGATCAGAACTCTTTGGTTTAAAACCTAATCACTTCAACCTGATCAGAACCCTTTTGTTAAACCTGATCACTTTACCCTGATCAGAACTCTTTTGTTTAAAACCTGATCACTTTACCCGGATCAGAACTCTTTTGTTTATAACCTGACCACTTTACCCGGATCAGAACTCTTTAGTTTATAACCTGACCACTTTACCCGGATCAGAACTCTTTTGTATGTAATACCAATGAATATGATTACTAATCCGATCTATTGACCCCATTTGTAAGCTTGCAAGGAATACAAAATAGTATGTAATGAACGAGACCGTAACCAAACCCCAACTTTCTGTGCCTCCCCTCGCCTTTCTGCGAGTAAGATTATATGCGGTCATTCGGTCATTTGGACCCCTGGCTAGCGCGACTAACCATGACCGGGAGCGTCACCCCCAATAGTACTATTCATAAAATCCCGGGCTAAATCCATAGCTAATGGTTACTAATTTATTTCGAGGACTTTAAGCGCTTTATTATTCCCTCAATACATACATACGGTCAGATCATTAGTTCCATTCATTTATACACAAAAGTCTTTTACAAGTATGTTTCCACCCCAAATCATTTCAAAAACTTAGAAAAAGGGGGATTAGTGAAACTCACCTCGACAATATGAATGCTAGCAAATATTTGAATAATCGGCAGACTCGCCTATCCGTATCCTAATTACACAAGGATAACATACACGTTAAGACTACCCGTCTTAAACGCAAGTTGTTCACCCGACTTAGCAGTTCTGATTGCTTTTGTTTTAAATATCTTTTTAGTTTTTCAAACACTTGGTTCGTTATAAAAATAGTTCTGAGTTACTGCCCTATGGGGCTGATGAACAGGTATCGAAACTTTCTTAGTTTCGATTGAACAGTACAGATGTCGAAACTTCCTAGTTTCGACTGAGCAAAACGGGTATCGAAACTACCTAGTTTCGATTGGCAAGAATATTATCGAAACTACCTAGTTTCGATTGGGCAATCGGTATCGAAACTACCCAGTTTCGATTGTAGACAGGTATCGAAACTCCTAGTTTCGATTGAACAACTGATATCGAAACTCCTTAGTTTCGATTGAATAGGTATCGAAACTCCTAGTTTCGATTGAGCAACAGGTATTGAAACTCCTTAGTTTCGATTGAACAGGCATCGAAACTCCTAGTTTCGATCGAATAACAGGTATCGAAACTATAGTTTCGATTACTGCAACCTTGAATTTGACACCCTTTTCTTGTCATCTTACTTTCGTTTGAACGATTTGTATGTTTAGTTACGGTTTTAAAGAAAATGAAATGGATAATATTGAGTTTTTACCTCAAACAGAGAATGGTGATTTCAAGAAAAACAGAGAAGAAATCTTGAATCTTTTGCTAAGCTCTCTTCAGGAACACTTGAGACTCTCCTTATAACACCGAATTATGGTGAATTTTTGCTTTAAACTGGACTTCGATTTGGAGGAGAATTGGGAAATTGCCGTAAGAAAAAGAGAAAACTTGAAAGTGAAGGTGAGGTTTCGACTGAAGAGGTATGGTTTTCCTCTGAATTTGAGTGAAATAGGCAAGTGGGAGCATGGCTCCCCTGACTCTCGGCCAAGAAAGTCAAGAAGTGGGTTTGGGGTTAATGATAACAAATCTTTAAGTATTAATTTATTATGATATTAGTATCAATTAGAGTTTTAAAGGGGTAATTTAATTCAGTTTCGATTCTTCACGGTATTATGATTTTTAACCGGTTTATGGCTCGTTGAAGAAAATGTTGAAACCTTGATTTGTATAATTCGTTGAGGTGATTATTTGTAGGTATAAGTACTTAAAAGTGGCGCTACATAGTAACGTCTTCGAGAAATCCATTATTTTACTTTTTCGTATAATATATGATTTAGTCTTAACCATAAATTATGGTTCAACGTAAATTTTGTGTAACATATATATATATATATATTTTTCTGGTTATTTTATTTAACCATTTACGTTCGTATTAAGTCGGGTTATCCTGCTTACTTTTTCTAGTAACTCTTTACGGTTTACTAGACTTGGAATAAACTCCTTTGCTAGATTTCTTGACTTTACTTAGTCAAAATAATTATCAGGAAATAATAATTATGAACGTGCGTTTATGAAATGCGGATATTGACCTGAAATGCTGGGTGTCACAACAACCCGATACGTGTATTTCGGGAGCTAAGGGTTTAGTGAATCAGTGTGTCGAGCAGATGAGTCAAGTGTCAGGGTTTTATTTTATGTACGCATTGTTCGACGTATGTTTTGAACGTATTCTGATCGTGTGATCATACGTTTGACAAGTTCGGGATTTAAACGAGTGATCGTTGTGTAGAGCAAAGATTTAGACTCAGTGTAACCGGTGTGTTTCAAATCCCCTTTTTTACTATTTTTACTGTTTTGGGGCTATCGTACATACTCACGTGTTTTATCCTATCAACCAAACGTATTACGAGTTATGATTAAACCAGAAGTGTTTTACGAGATATTTCTGTAATAATGAACTAAGGGTCGATGTGGTGTCCTTAGGATGTGTGAACTAGGAGTTGTGATGACTTAGGTGTGTCGTGCCATGAGTTATTCGGGGTGAGTCGGGAAATGGGTTTAGACGTTTATGAGTACATCTGAGATGTGTTATCATGAAAATATGTACGTGGTTATGCTTAGTTAACGAGTCATGTAGATACTAGTATGCTGTTATGCGTTATATGCTTGATGTGGTGTGTACTTGTGTCGTTGTCCTTGTGAAACGATGGGTAATGATGTGAAGGACGAGGTCATTCGGGAAGTCACCAAGAGTGACAATGCCTTTGGGGGCAGTAATGAGTTCAGAGTATGATGAAAAGACGAGGGCATTTGTGATGAGGTAGGTGAAATCCTACGAAGGTAATTGTTTGTGTGCATTTATGTTTTCTTTAATTGCATGCAAGTGTTGATTGATATTTGTGGTGTTGTGATGTTATTGCTTCGGTGTAAGCATTTGAATTAATGTTGTGATGGAGCGAGGTCGTGTTTACTACTAACGTGTAGTAGCCCTTGTGAGAGTTATTGTTAGGGCTTGTCGGGTCTTTGTCTTGGAGTTGGTTGTTTTAACCACAATTCGCGTTGATACGCGTGATAAGCTACAAGTTAGTAGAATGGTAAGTTCAGCCCATGTCGAAGAACTTACGAGTTACGTGTAAGGGTTGAGTCAAGGGTTGGTGAACCCTTATGGGATATTGTAGAATACGAGGATTATCAATATGTCATTAAACGACAAACTATTTTTATAAAGGACAGAAATGTCCTAAGTTGAATTAAGTATTATCGGTGACATGATTGTTTCTATTTAAAGTAAATTGTTAGAACTCACTCAGCGTAGCTGACTTTGTATGTACGTTAGATTATTTTGCAGGTGAGTTTATGTGATGAGTTATCTTGGCTTGGGAGCGGTGCTACTCGGTTTGGTGAGCATGCATTCGTAAGGTAAGGTTAAGGCCGATGATGAGTTAAAAAGATAAAACTGTATTAGTTAAGACTTCTGCTGATTTTTTATTAATAAGATAAGTGTTTCAAAAGAGAATACCCAATGATGTGACCCAACTGTAGGGTGCTCGGTTCGGGGGCCTTACAAGTTGGTATCATAGCCGAGGTTTAAGAGAAAAACGGTGTTTTCAAAACATAAAATACCTAAACTTAAACCGAAAATGGGACCAGAGTAAAACAAATGCCACCACGAGTAACCGCGAGCCAAGAGGTACGGTTTTCGTATTAAAATTAATTGTTAGTGTTTCAGTCGTGTAGTGCTACATTATGTGAAGCTGTTGGATGTGATTATGTGGTTTGGTAATTCAGTGTGAAATGATGTTTGTAAACAGCGTGTTGTGAATATTGTGATACGTGACTACCTGGAAGTATTGCATTGTGTTATGTGGATGGTGTGGGATGCATGTGCGTCCGTTGTGTGGAAGGTAGAAGGCTAGTGTGAATATGATGGGGAACGTTTAGAAACCGAGCAGTAACGTGGACCACCAATCACAGTTGATCACCGTGATTAGACAGTCTATAGTTACTCTCATATTCTGAATTTGTTACCTATAATAATCACATAAATGTTCTATTTTGGGTAGGATTAGATGGCTAACACAAAGCGTACAAGATCGGTCAGTCATGGAGCTCTTGCTAGGAGGAATGCAGAACGACAAGTCAAGCCGACGACTGCTACAGATGGAACTACCAGTGAGATGGGAGTAGTGTTGGCGCTTCCCGCGCCGAGTGTTACTAGAGCTTCGATTGGCAACATGCCGCGTGTTGCTATGATTGGAAAGACCGGATGGGAAAGGAGGGTGGTGTCAACAGTACGTGATTTCCCTTCAGGATGTGGACCTGCATGGTTGAGAGATCGACCACTTGCGATGGTTAATAGAGATCTGTTTCAGGAGGACCCAATGGATGACCTGGGAAGTGACGGGGGGAACTAGAGGAGGACACCCCATTTGCACCTTGACGTGGTTTAGTAGTGATTTTGTGGGCATTGTTTGGGATGCTCGATTGTTCGGTGGTTAGTTGCTATGATAGTTGCCACGAGAGAGTTTGGGTAATTTGACGTTATGACTGATGAGACGATTACGTTATGGGATTCTTACTTCAGTTTTAGATTATTTGATTGTGGCATTGATTGTGAGTTTTACCGCATGATGATTTGAACATAATTAACGATAACTGTGTTTGTGACGGTGTACGATTGTGTTTACAATTGTTGATTATATGCGGTAGTGTGTGATTACGTGATTACATTTTCAATGGTGTGAGTTCATGTTAAATGTGATTCTTAGAGAGCGTGATTGAGTAGGTTGTGCAGGTAGACTTTTATATACATAAATTTGAATTTGTCTGTGTCTACGGTCTTAAGATAGTGTCACCTATGTGCTAAGGTCTAGGTGGTGTCTTAAGTTGTAACACCCAAAATTTTCGACCGATTTTAACTTTCAAAAACACAAGCGGAACTAGGTCCCATTAATGCTCTTTGACAAAACAACACATGTTAACTCCAATGAAAATACAACACCAAGATTTGGTTTTAAAAAATCGCCCAAGATCCCCAAAACAATGACAAGTTTCAACATTTGACAAGTCAACTACGACAGTTTGACTTAACCCCTTTTTAGACGTTATCAAATTCAAAACATAAATTCTACCCCTGGATTACATCCATTCATACATTAAAAAGGTTTAAGAACTCATAGAGAGGCTTAAACATACAACGATTGCATCAAAAAGTCTTCCCATGAGAATCCGAAGCTTGAAACTTGACCGGAGACTAGACCAGAGCTTTCCCTACATAAAAACATCCAAATAAACAAAAATTAGTAATGATAGACACCCTTAGGACCCTTTATAAGTTAATACATTATCTCGGGTCAAAACTACACTTTTCGTAAACATTTCAGCGCAAAACAGAGAGTTTTCAACGCATCATGCGCCAATACCAGAGCATAATGCACTGGCAGTCAGGTCTGCACACACCAAAATCCGTTTTAAATGCAATACGACCCTCCCGAATCGACCCCTCGATGTTTTAACAACTCCACAACGATATACAATTATATAAACATCATATTACACTTTCTTAATACTCCATGAGGATTCACGTGAATCCAAGACAATCAAACACATTTAGATTTGAATGTAACAACTAGTTTGTAGGATCGATATTTTACAAGATGGTTCTGTTTAGTTGAGATTGGCGGAAACAATCACAACTATGCAAAGTAATAAGAAACAGTGAAGGTGTAACACTCTATTTTCAAACACTGATTATTAAATCATTAAAACACGCGAAAGCATTCGTCCCAAGACAATTTTTTTTACTGTTCGCGTGTCGCGAACTCCTGGTGCCTTCCCTTCGCATGCCGCGAGGGAGTCCCAAATACAAAATCCGAAAAGCCAGGTCCTCGCGTGTCGTGAAGACCTGACCTGGCTTCTTCGCGTGGCGCGAAGACC
This sequence comes from Smallanthus sonchifolius, assembly GCA_023525975.1. Taxonomy (NCBI): domain Eukaryota; kingdom Viridiplantae; phylum Streptophyta; class Magnoliopsida; order Asterales; family Asteraceae; genus Smallanthus; species Smallanthus sonchifolius. The sequence goes on along the minus strand of CM042033.1, from coordinate 50,482,089 downwards.
ACTTTTACCCAATTGACATAAAATTTCTCCCAACACTTGGGTTTTTGAGTAAAACATTCAAAACACCATATACATACACCAAAACACAAATTCATGTATCAAAACACATCCTTTTAAAGGATTCCGAATTAATCACCAAAAACAACATATACGCATACGAGAATCCTGCCAAAGCTTTGGACTTGACTTTGACTACATCGGAGCTTTCCCTACATAAAACCACATATATCACCATTAGTAATGAAGATGAAGCATTTCAAACAAGTAAATACTACTTGTTTTCACCCTTTCACCCATTTGACCCGTTTCCACCCAATTTGTCATTAGACTACATATCACTTGCATTTCTCCTACAAGTTTCATTCTTCTCATTTATCATTCATAATTAACACATTTCCATTTCCATTTCCATTATGGCACATAGGCCATAACCTCATTTCTATTATGATACTTAGATCATAACTTCATATCCACATATCCATTATGATACTTAGATCATAACTCCATATCCACATATCCATTATAGTATTAATACTATAACTACATTCATTCACTTATTCATACACCTCTATACGCATTCATAACACATTATGCAACTTAACACACTATGCGTACAACATTGCATATCACAACATTTATCATCAATTACTAAGTAAGTGCAAAAGCACTTACCTTGTGGATTTGAAGGTCCCGATACCACTTCACGCTTTGCAATTTGATTACCTAAACACATTCATCTAGTTTAGTAATCCATCACACACCAAAATCACATTTTAATTGGGTTCACAAACCTACTTCCTATTTCCAACCCAAACTGACTCGTTTGAGTTATACTCATATCCAAACACCTTCTTTCACCCCAAACTCACCTATATGAGTTTCATTATCCTTACCTTAACACTAATTTTTCACTCAATAATAATTATTAGGTTAATTTGGTGTTTGTTCGGTAGGTCCCCGGGTGTCTCGAATCATTACGTGTGGGTGTGTGACTAGTCGGACCAGGTGCGGAATGCCCGTGACTAGGTGGAGAATCAAGTAACACAAAGTAAACTGACAACGAAATCACTTTCAAACTCCGTCTATTATAAACATGAAGGTTACAGAGAGAATACAACTAAGTGCAAATGTCTGCGTACATAACTTCTGTCAACCTAGCCTATTTATACTAGACCCGATCGCTGCGCACTTAACAAGTGCGTAGGGCAAATTTTTCCTGCGTACTTAACAAGTACGCAGAGTATTCTTGCGTACTTGCTAAGTACAAAGGAAGTAATTCATGCGCACATGCTAAGTGCGCACAACACTTAACAAAGACAAATACAACGACAAGTACCTATGAACATGATTACAACTCGATAAACCAATACATACAAACGCTGACATACAATAATTGCTTCAACAAACTCCCCCTTGATAGCAGCTCTGGAGATGTCTTCAGTCTCTATCATCAGTATGTAAGTAGTATTTGTCTAACAGCATCGTACTAGAGGTTCCCCAAGGTCAAAGACGACTATGTCAAATTTGAGCTCCGTCAAACTGACGCCAGCATGGCTAACGCGCTCCACGTCAGTAACTCAAAATGACATATATAGAAAGTGTAACATCCATGATTTTCTGGTACTACTGTACTTTATTTTAAAACAATAATGACACTTCGCTTTTAAACCCGTACTTGTTCAACACAATGATTCACATTAAGCAATATTTTAACATGTATCAATACAAAAAAAAAAAAATCTTGCAATTAACATATCATTTTCTAATATATATATAACATAGGTATGTATAATTAGATATGACATTTTGAATGCAAAAGAACCCCCCCCCCCCTTTTAGTCTTGAGCCTTTTTATTTAGTTTGAACCCCCTCCAAATAGGTTGAACCCTTTCGTTTGAACCCTGGAACTCAAAGGAACCCAATTTTGACCCTAAGAAAGTCAAACCACACTCAATCCTCTCCAATCACCTAAAATCTCGGGATTTTGATTCCCCAAAACGACTCCCTAATCTTATGCGATCGTTTGGATTACGTGATCAATCAAATTGATTGAAAAATCAATTCGTTTGACCCATATTAGATGTTACGGTTGTGAGGGCCCTAGAACCCACGATTCATGATCAAAATCCCGTAAATCTCGGGCAAATTCACTGTTGTAACGCGTGTTGACTCATCCCACTCATCTCCTTATCATTCTATTACTCGAACCAGCCCCAAACCAGTCCTTGTTTCCCCTTCCCGTCGCGACCAGACTCGGATCTGCCAGCCCCTATTGTTGCAACGCATCAAGCCCGATTTCAGGTATCTTCGGTCACCTCCTTACTCGTTTTAATCTCGTGGACGAAAGCCCCATGATTCCAAACCTTATTACAATCGTTTTCTAATATGTTTTTGCTCAAGAACAATCTATGGTTTCGTTTCTTTGAATCGGTTAAAGCATGCATCAAACGAACACAAAAATCCAATTAATTTGCACCAATGAATTTGTAACTCTTTGCTTATCAAAATCCCTATCGTTTTTTTTGGAAAACCTGGATTAATTGGATCGATTTTTGGGGCTAGGGTTTCGATTTGTATGATTTTGGGGAAGAAAGTGAAGTTGGGCTGTTAATTTTAAATTTGTTTTTCTAATTCCTAAACAAGACGTTAGCCCAGATCAGCTAGTTAGAGCTTGTTACATATAGACGCAAGGTCGTGGGTTCGAAACCCGTCCCTACCCAAATTTTACTGTTTTGTTCTTTTATAGCAAAAAAACCATTCTTTCCTTGTTACCCTCATACACACATTTATATAATATCACATATAATCTTATAGAGAACAAGTGGAAAAATACATATCATATTTTTTTGTTGTGTTTAACAAAACATAAACATATACAAATGTAAACATATATACATATATTATTTTTTTAAACAAGATTTTAATACACAAAACCATGTTATAAAAATTATCTTATAAACATTGGAATACTCGGATTTATTTTAATAATCTAAATCATTAAATTTTCAAGGGAAACAATTTTATTATTATTAGGATAAAAACCTTATAAATCTTAATTTATTTAATATAAATTCTTTAACAAATTATTTATTTAAAATCTCTAATTTATAAATTATATTTGGAATATAAATGTGGTTATTCTTAACACCTATTTTATACACAAATCAAACTAAAATAAATAAGAGGTTTTATTTATTTATGATGTTAAATTATTTATTCATTTGAACTATTTACCCTCTTACATTTTATTCATTATTTAACTTATACAAACAACTGGACGATTATTCATTTACTGATACAAATACTTACACTTATACACATACATAAATTCTCAAAAAAAATGAAACCACATATTCTTTGACATAGGATCTCACATCCATCTTTTGAAGCTCAAACAATTATACACTCACCCAACAAAGCCCTCACCCAATTCCATTATACATTAGAACTCTCTTTAGCCATTTGTGCATATCATTGATACATTTATACAAATTCAATCATAGGGTAAACTTGTGGTTAGCTAATCACCCGTGCAACATCTTACCCGTGTGATCTACAAGCTACTTATTACAAGTGAGTTTACATAGCCCCTTTTTCTTATTTACATATTTGGGGTGAAACATGATTACATTCAAATACTATTTGCAATTACACACGTACAATTCTATAATATGATCATATGTGTTTATTTGTGCTTTATGCTTGAATGCTAATTGTTAAGGCTACATATACATGATATACACGTGCAAACATAAATACATTACTTCAGGCTAACATGTGTTGTTATGCCCTACTTTAGGATAACATGTGTTGTTATGCCCTACATTTACATCAGGATAACATGTGTTGTTATGCCCTACATTAGGATAACATGTGTTGTTATGCCCTTCAATTACAAAGTTTCATTTGTGCATCTAGCTTAACTTAGATTCTCCATAAATGCTTTATAAACCATGCATCATATGAATTGTACACAAAACATTTGAACTTTACTTGTGGTGTCAAAACCTATGTATGCTCACCAACTATTTATAGTTGACCCTCTCATTTTATCATGTTTCCGGTACAGTGTTTGAGTTAAGATTTCAAGTCGCTTCACTTAGGAATGAGGACCTAGTTTTAAATTTAATAAAGTTATTCATGTATTTTTATTTTTGTAAGAGTTGTACTTGATTACTTGAGCTATGAAATGAAAGTTATTGTTTAATTATCGCAACTTTAGTAAACCATGAGCTTATGAACAGTCTACATGCCCCGCCCTGACGTTTTCGTCATCGGTTGGGGTGTGACAGATTGGTATCAGAGCCTTGGTTATAGGGAATTAGGTTATTAGACACTCTTGACCTAGACTATAACCTTAGGACACCCATACTATGACATGCTACTACATGTTAAATGATTATTTCTTATGTGAATATTTTTACATGTTATACTATATAATTACATCATATGATACAATACTTAATAGTCTATGTGTCAAATTATCTGCCAACTTTTGCCTCCTATTCATTGCTACCTATTTGATTTATTTAAAGTGCTATCCTAAGTTTCCACACACACTCATACACACTTAGTTCTTCATGCACCCTTAAACTCACACATATAATGTCACCACCTCTTGTGATCTAAATCTAAACTATTGGGCCGAAAGCCCATTAATAATAAACAAGAAGCCCACTCACCCTCCAAGAAGAAGAAACCTACTACAATATACAAGCCTCACTTTCGGGCCTCAAAGCCCAGTCCACAACAATTCTCATCATAACCATGAGCCCAACAATAGTGTTATTAATACATGATGGCTGGAAGAGTATGTAGGCCCATGAGGGATTCTGACTAAGGAAAGACAGGGTACTTAAGTGTGTCTTAGTGACCCACCCTCTTTCCTGAGAATTCCCCTCAGGGATGCATCGCTTATAGGTCAAGTGTATTTCCAAAATACTATTGTGAAGACTTGGTGTTATGACTAGTCCAACTCTAAATCTATGAGAACTCCTATATTTAACACTTAGTATTTTATTATCACTTACAACCTTTTCTTTATTTCTCTGCTAGACATGGACTCCTACTCTCCTTCCTCCTCGGTATACCGTCCCGGAGCAGAGTCTGATTGGGAAGAAGACATCAGGTCACCCATGTATCGGTCACCACCACCCCCAGCTGCTAGGCCAAGGTTTGATGTAAGGGCAGATTGGGCTATGAACACCGGCCCAAGACTTCGAACACCTAGATCACCCCCATTAAGAGACCCGTATCTGGTGCCCGACCCGTATCATCCTAACCCTTGGGTAAGGTATACCACGGCACCCACTAGTGTTATGGGAATTCCAACCAATGACATCCATCAATATGTAAGGACCTCAGAATTTGAGAGGCAAAGGATGGAGCAGGGGGTAATGTACGACTTGCAAGGACAAAGAATGGATAGCCTAGAAAACCAATTAGGGTACCAAAAGGAGTTAATCTCCATCCTCGAAAAAGAAATTCTGGAGCATCGCACGGAGACAGCTAAAGCTGAAGCCAGATCGGCTACCCGAGTGACCATAGCGGTACTCGTCTTGGGAATTATTCTCCTCCTAGTGGAAAGCTACAAGAGACGTTAACAAAAATTATTTTTCCATTATTTATTGTCTTTAAATTTTTAGTTTGAGAACCATTTCCCTATGTTTTGAATAATGTTTACCATTTTAGCATTTAATAAATTTTATATTTTTTTCCAACTCGGAAGTCATTATTCATTGATTTAATACGTTGAATGTGAACTTCATCCATTGTATTTTCATTGAGATCCTCCAAGTATCACCTTCTTCATCCAACACGATTTGGTACACTACCGGCAATCTCCTTCATAAACAAATCATCCTATTAGATTTAAACAACCTCGTTATTTTGTTCAAACCAAACGTCCATCAAACTTTTAGAGAGTATCAAAATTATTAATTTTCTATAAACATTTACACCTTGCAAGGATAAGTTAATACAACCTATTTTATAAAAATATTATTTCGAATTGATAAATAATTATGATTTTTTCCTCATTAAAATAATTATTTCTAAACCCTGGCTAAATAAATATACGACTACTTGTTTAAGCCAATAAATTATCTTAAAAATATTCTCTTATTAATAATTGAAAATTTAAATTTAAAGATTTTTCCTATAAATTGTCTATTTATTTAGATTATTTAACCCAATAGTTTCATTACTTTATATATCTACAACCAAGAACAAATTACAACTTCATATTTTCAAACAAAGATCAATTATTTGTAAACATATTTCCCTAAGTGTTCTCAAAACCCCTCGTTACCTTTCACTTGCCGCTTCAAGAGACGATCCATACCGCGTAGACCTTAACCATCCCCATCAACCTCAACGAGATTTAAAGAGCTAGAACCTAACTACCACATTTTACATGAACGCCAAACAACACGCTTCTCCATAACACTCGATCACATACGAAGCTCGTTAGTATACGTCACACAAGGAATTCAATAACTTACGTATGCACGTTCACAAGATACACAACACGATCACATGATACATGAAACTAGTTTATTGCAAGTCACAATGTACTAGATGGATCACATAACACATGAAACTTATTTAGTTACAAAGTACATGATACTAAGTTGTGCACATTATACATGATACTATATCATTTACATCACACCTGAAACCTTATTTGGTTACAAAATACATGATACTAAGTTGTTAACATCATACATGAAATTCATCTCTTACCTATACATGATGCTAAACTGTTCACGTTACCCATGAAACCTATTAGATTACAAGCTACATGACATTAGATCATATATGAAACATGAGTGTTTACATTATACACGTTAGATTGTTTACATTGTTGCAATTGACTAAGTACATCATACACAAAGCATGACTACTCATCCTATCCATGAAAGCTACTTGGGGTTTGACGTATTCTTGTTCAAACACGAGGAAGCTATGGAACCCTAAATTATGCCACGTTATTACTCTTTAGTACCTGATTGGCTCTACTATCTATGGACATAGTTATTGTTAGCAACACATACGTGAAAGCAATAGTTACGAATTAAGTGTTTTTGTGTTACCCCCTGGACCCCACACACAATGGGATGAACTATGTGGACCATGCAACGATTTGGATAATTACGGGTGCACACGTATTTAAAAAAATCAGCGTATGGAAAACATAGCAAATTCTATCGTGTGTTATGACATAAAACCTATCATGATATATAGTAACGAAACTAATGAGATATGACAAGGGCATGGTGGATACACCGCTGGTACTTCCTATATATAAGTGTTCCTGTCATATTATCAGAAGTAGCGTTATTCGTGTCACGTAAAGTTTTATGTTGTTTCACGGGCCAATGTTTGTAAAATCTCTTATCCACTGACAATTCTTAAACATATTAGAGTACATCTTGATCAAACCCTGATCATCAATTTCCCATCGAACCCATCCCAAGTAATGCATCTCACCTTCAGAATCCAAATTTTTATTTCCTCCTTAAGTTCATTTCAAATCTAAGTTCATTATCATCATTCATACCTGACCTTGAGAAACACACCTAAATCTTCTAATAATCGTACTCCGCAACCCAATTTTCAAAGTTCATTAGGGATTCTAAACGCGGTCATGAGTTTACTTGGGAACGTGAGGATCAAATGAACTCCAAGTATCCACACCTCTTCGCTGATTCAGTAGCCCCAACTAGTTGAATTTCGGGACAAAATTCCTTCAACATGGGGATACTGTAACATCCATGATTTTCTGGTATTACTCTACTTTATTTTAAAACAATAATGACACTTCACTTTTAAACCCGTACTTGTTCAGCACAATGAGTCACATTAAGCAATATTTTAACATGTATCAATACAAAAAAAAAATCTTGCAATTAACATATCATTTTCTAATATATATATATAACATAGGTATGTATAATTAGATATGACATTTTGAATGCAAAAGAACCCCCCCCCCCCCCTCTTTAGTCTTGAGCCTTTTTATTTAGTTTGAACCCCCTCCAAATAGGTTGAACCCTTTCGTTTGAACCCTGGAACTCAAAGGAACCCAATTTTGACCCTAAGAAAGTCAAACCACACTCAATCCTCTCCAATCACCTAAAATCTCAGGATTTTGATTCCCCAAAACGACTCCCTAATCTTATGCGATCGTTTGGATTACGTGATCAATCAAATTGATTGAAAAATCAATTCTTTTGACCCATATTAGATGTTACGGTTGTGAGGGCCTTAGAACCCATGATTCATGATCAAAATCCCGTAAATCTCGGGCAAATTCACTGTTGTAACGCGTGTTAACTCATCCCACACATCTCCTTATCATTCTATTACTCGAACCAGCCCCAAACCAGTCCTTGTTTCCCCTTCCCGTCACGACCAGACTCGGATCTGCCAGCCCCTATTGTTGCAACGCATTATTTATTTAAAATCTCTAATTTATAAATTATATTTGGAATATAAATGTGGTTATTCTTAACACCTATTTTATACACAAATCAAACTAAAATAAATATAAGGTTTTATTTATTTATGATGTTAAATTATTTATTCATTTGAACTATTTACCCTCTTACATTTTATTCATTATTTAACTTATACAAACAACTGGACGATTATTCATTTACTGATACAAATACTTACACTTATACACATTCATAAATTCTCAAAACAAATTAAACCACATATTCTTTGACATAGGATCTCACATCCATCTTTTGAAGCTCAAACAATTATACACTCACCCAACAAAGCCCTCACCCAATTCCATTATACATTAGAACTCTCTTTAGCCATTTGTGCATATCATTGATATATTTATACAAATTCAATCATAGGGTAAACTTGTGGTTAGCTAATCACCCGTGCAACATCTTACCCGTGTGATCTACAAGCTACTTATTACAAGTGAGTTTACATAGCCCCTTTTTTCTTATTTACATATTTGGGGTGAAACATGATTACATTCAAATACTATTTGCAATTACACACGTACAATTCTATAATATGATCATATGTGTTTATTTGTGCTTTATTCTTGAATGCTAATTGTTAAGGCTACATATACATGATATACACGTGCAAACACAAATACATTACTTCAGGCTAACATGTGTTGTTATACCCTACATTAGGATAACATGTGTTGTTATGCCCTACATTTACATCAGGATAACATGTGTTGTTATGCCCTACATTAGGATAACATGTGTTGTTATGCCCTTCAATTACAAAGTTTCATTTGTGCATCTAGCTTAACTTAGATTCTCCATAAATGCTTTATAAACCATGCATCATATGAATTATACACAAAACATTTGAACTTTACTTGTGGTGTCAAAACCTATGTATGCTCACCAACTATTTATAGTTGACCCTCTCATTTTATCATGTTTCAGGTACAGTGTTTGAGTTAAGATTTCAAGTCGCTTCACTTAGGATTGAGGACCTAGTTTTAAATTTAATAAAGTTATTCATGTATTTTTATTTTTATAAGAGTTGTACTTGATTACTTGAGCTATGAAATGAAAGTTATTGTTTATGTATCACAACTTTAGTAAACCATGAGCTTATGAACAGTCTACATGTCTCGCCCCGACGTTTCCGCCGTCGGTTGGGGTGTGACAGAAAGATTCAGGAAGGAATCCCTAAATAGTCCTATTCTTCCTTCTCTCAGTCTCATGTTCAGGAACATACTTGTTGTCTGAATTCTTTTGTCTTTGTCTTTTGGAGGATGACTTGGGAAGGGAAACCTTCGCCATTCTCCGTGGGTGTGTTTGGTCTGGTGCATCATCAGAGTCAGATGAATCAGATTCAGTCGCCTCAGAATCTGACTCTTCAGCACCATCTCCTCCTTCTTCTTCATCACCGCCATCACCAGCCATCTCTGCAATAACATAAGATATACAAAATTATATCAAACAAAATCAATGGTATAGAACAAGACATGACAAAGTATATCACTTTCACATTGAACCGAATTTCAGACTTGGAAAAATTTCTGAGTTACACTTCCTGCGTACTTAACAAAATACGCAGGAACTAACACTTATAACTTTTACAATAATCCAAAATCAAGAGATTCAAAATTTTAGATTATGATATCGGTCACCACAATGTCAAAAAACTTGTTTAAGACTTATGGGACCAAAACCAACATCAATGCAAAGCTAAACCCAGGTCATTTGGACCTAACCTCGGTCCGATGCAAAACCACGGACACCCAAGGGTTCAAAACCAAAATCAAGAACAATTAAGGATGAATTTAGCATGATAGAGCTTCGATTGATGATCATAAACTAGATTTAGGGCCTAATTTAACTTAAGAACACCCAAACCCAGTTTAAATTTCATCATCAAAACCCTAAGCTCGAAAGTCAAGAAATTGGTCCTCAACAAGAGATTTTGCGGATGAAATGGTCCAAGAATCTCACCAAATGTTAGACAGGTGAAGATTAAACAATGATTGGGATGAAAAATCGGATTAGAAACACACGAAAATTTGAGTGAAATCGGAGCAAGGAGTGTACACAGTGTAGAGAGTTTGAATGAGATGAACTGAGAGAAATTTCTAACACTTGTATATATACCCACACATTTGGGTCTTGCATACTTAACAAGTGCGCAAGGCTTAACTCTTGCGTATTTAGCAAGTACGCATGATTTAAGTCTTGCATACTTACAAGTACGCAAGGTTTAATTCCTGCGTACTTAACAAGTTCGCAAAAACCCTTGTGAAATCCAATTTCAACTCAAATTATGAAGAATGTCATGTCAAATAGCGAAGCGGATAAGAACATTCAATCAAGAGGATTCAAAGTCAATTCAAGAAGGTTAAACACAGATAATTTTGGCATATTTGATAAGAATTGAACTATACACAAACTTAAAATCTTTTTGATCTTTTCAGAATAACGATATACACATATTCACACACAAGCTATTTTTTTTGTTCAATGATACGAGCAGATGATCATATCAGGCTATTGTAAGCTAAAATGATACACAATAAACATCAAAGAATATGTGATCATTTCATGGATTACTACTTATTCATACGTAATATGCAATATAAATAAGTAAATTCAAGTTATCAATATTATAAGATTGGAAACCATAAGCATCTTAGTATCATGTTCTTGTATGTTAAGGTAATAGTTATTTAAAATACAACGTGTGCCACACAGTTATGCTATGAACTTACTTTGCACTTATCTCAAGGCATCAAAGATTTTCCCAATGATTTTCTAAATTTCCAGAATGAGGCTACATCAATTAGCACAGGAAAAATCAAACAGAATCCATAAGGATTATCAGGAATCATAAGATTCAGAAACGAGTGATTCAGATGTCTTGGATTGATTGGTTTTTCTTCTATGAATATCATATGATGATTCAGGTTAATAGATATGGAGTCTGAGGATTTAGGTAAGGGGATCCAACTTTTATCTGGATTTGATTTCAATGAATCAGGTATGATTCAAGGGTGAATATAAGCTTAACGGTTGATGTCAAGACATATCTTGGCCCAACTTCCCATTGCATACCTGTGAGTATGGGCAGTGAAGTGAACCGAAAAAAAATTATGCTAACGACCTATCCCGAAACTGGTCTCAGAAGAAAATAATTGCCAAAATCTAACATCCTGTATCCGATAGTGATCTTTTGCATTCTTTTACGCACACACACTAGCAAACATGGGTTCAAATCACAGTTGTAGTGTTGATTTAATTTCCACCCTACTAATGATTCAAAGATGCTTACAGCCTACTGACAATTCAAATTACTTGTAAATAAGCAGATTAAAAACACAACAATTTAAACAATCAAGCAAGCATAATCATTTCCCATATGTGCAGTCTAGGACGTTTAGATCATTTCTGATGTACTATCATTTCCTCTTTTCTCAAGATAACTTTGAAATTTTCTCCATTTTCTATTTTGTTTGGATTTTTGTAAAATATTTGAAAACTAAAAGAACTATATAGAAAACTTAAAAGATATAAAATTTAACTTTCAAGAATTGAATTGATTTAAGAAAAACAAGTTTTCACTCTTGATTGAACATTCCTATCAAGTTGACAAGATGTTCAAAACGGGTTCGATCAAACGCCTTAGTGAAAAGGTCAGCAAAGTTGTCATCCGTGTGAACCTTTACAAGTTAAATGAGATGCTTTTCAGCACAGTCACGGATGAAATGGTGGCGAATTTCAATATGTTTAGTTTTGGAATGTTTCATCGGGTTGTTTGTGATGGACATGGTGGCATTGTTGTCAATGAACAGTCCGTAGTCTCTCAATTGCTGCTGAATTCACAATATCTAAGAATAACCGCTTGCTTCAGCAATTTACTCTGCTTCACATGTTGAGAAAGAAATCGTTGACTGCTTCTTACCCTGCAAGGAAACCAGCCTGTCTCCCAAGAATTGACATCCACCTGAAGTTGACTTTCTATCAAGGTTACAACCGCCATAGTCTGAATCAGTATAGGCTTTGAGGTCAAATGATTTCTGCTTTGAGTACCAAAGACCCAATCGGGGTTTCCCCTTCAAGTATCCGAATATCCTCTTGACAGCTATCATATGAGACTCCTTCAGTTGTGACTGAAACCTTTAGCACAAGCATAAAACAAACATTATATCGGGCCTTGAAGCTGTGAGATACATAATAGATCCGATCATCCCACTATACAATTTGCAATCCACATCCTTTCCATCTTTGTCTAGATGCAGATCATGATTGACGAGGATAGGTGTGCCATAAGTACTGCTATCATTCATCTTGTATTTTGACAAGATGTCCTGCACATACTTAGTTTGATGTAGATAGATGCCATCCTCTCTTTGACTGACTTGCAAACCCAGGAAGAACGACAATTCACCCATGTTACTCATCTCAAACTTGGACTTCATCACCTGTTCGAATTCCCTACACATCTCTTCATTTGTAGACCCAAAGATAATGTCGTCGACATACACTTGTACAAGAAGAATATCACCTCCTGCTTTTCGAAAGAAGATGGTCGAGTCAATTTGTCTACGGTTGAAACCATTTGACAGTAGATGTTTTGATAACGTCTCATACCATGCCCGAGGTGATTGATGAAGACCATAAAGTGCTTTGTCGAACTTATACACTTTATTGATATTATCCGGATCTTCAAAACTGGGAGGTTGAGTGACATAGACCTCTTCATGAACTTTTCCATACAGGAAAGCACTCTTCACATCAAGTTGATAGACCTTGAAGCCGACATAGGAGGCATAAGCCAGAAACAGTCGAATGGCCTCAAGTCTAGCAACTGGGCATATACTTCAGTGTAATCCAGGCCCTTTTGTTGATAAAATCCTTGAACAACCAACCTTGCTTTATTCTTCACTACGACATGACGATCATCCGTCTTGCACTTGAACACCCATCTGGTTCCAATTGGTTATACGCCTCTTGGCAAGTCAACCAAATCCCATACATGCAACTTTTGGAATTGAGACAATTCATCTTGCATCGCCTCAATCCAGCTGTTGTCAGCGAGAGCCTCCTTCACATTCTTCGGCTTTAACTGGGACACGAATGCAGCATGCAAACATGTTTCCATGACACCAGTGTCAAGTATCTCATAGTACAAACTAGTGTTCTCAGCAATGGTTCTATGACGAGTCTGAACACCGGCATGAGGATCACCAATAATGTTATTAATTGGATGATTCTTATGCACTCTCGTCTCTGGTATATCCGGTTCCTGAATTTCTGAATCGAGGTTCGTGCTCAACTCCCCCATATCTTGTGTTCAAGAAGAAGAAGATTCAATTTTGATTGGATCAGCTGGACCTTCATTTCCTACACGAGTGTTAGGATTAGCTTAAGCGTCATTTCCGTCAACATGAACAACTTCTATGTTACCATTTTCATGAGTTCCAGATGCAGATGCAGCATTGGAATCGGGAGTTACAATCGGTACAGTTGCACGGGTTGAGAAACTGGAGTCATCACCGCCACCAAAGAATTCATACACATTTGCGGCATCATCGGCAGGCAAATCAGGAAGGTTGAAAGACTTGAATAGCGCATCATAATCAAAAACCCAAGCTAGACCAGTTGGTTCTGGTGGAATGTTGTGTTTACTATAATCCACTTCGAACCATTCCTCGACAGTACGAGTTCCTATATTGTACACTCTCTTGCAAGGTGAGTTGGCAACATATCCTAAGAAGATGCCTTCCACCGCTTTTGCATGAAACTTAGACTTGCGGTCTTTGCATTGTAGCAATAAGGAACATGGACTACCAAAAGGAACCAGGTAGTCAAGATTGGGAGGTCGATTATTGATTAACTCATAGTAAGTCTTGTTGTGCCTCTTCACAACCAGAACTCTGTTCAAAACGTGACAAGCAGTATTTACTGCTTCTGCCCAGAAAGTGACAGGAAGCTTTGCATCTGACAGCATTGTCCTTGCAGTCTCAATCAAGGTTCTATTCTTTCGTTCTGCAACTCCATTCTACTGAGGTGCGTACGGGGCACTAAATTCGTGACGGATCCCCTTCTTGAGACAGAAAAGTTCCATCAAATTATTCTTGAATTCAGTTCCGTTATCACTCCTTATTCTTCTAACCTTCAACTTGCAAAGAGATTCCAAGCTCAGGATCAGGTATTGAAGAATGTCAGCAGTTTCGTCCTTTGTACCTAAAAAATGTACCCAAGAAAAACGTGAGAAATCATCAGTTACAACTAGACAGTATGACTTACCTCCAATACTCTTGATACTTATGGGGCCAAACAGATCCATATGTAATAGCTCCAAAGGGGTATCGATGGAGTTTTGGAGCTTGGGCTTGTGAGACTTCCGTTGTTGTTTGCCCTTTTTACAAGGCATACAGTCATCTGCAATGGAGAATCTCAGCTTAGGAACACCGGTTACCAAACCGCTTCGGACAAAATGATTCATTTTTCGATAAGAAATGTGTCCGAGTTTCCTATGCCACAAGATTGAGTCATGCTCTGTCGCTTTGGTAAGCAAACAAGTAGCAACTGATGAGGTGGTTGTTGCCACGTTCATATCAATCTGATAAGTGTCGCTTTGGTAAGCAAAAAGTAGCATTAGAATCCAGTCTTTAGGAACTTCAAAACCAGGTTTGAGAATCATGCATTCTGTCTTGTCAAACATAACTGAGTACTCCTTATCGCACATCTGAGAAACACTCAACAGGTTATGCTTTAGCTTCTCGCAGTAGTTGACGTTGTCGAAGCTGACACAACCATTTGAAACCGCCTTTCTCTCCAGTAAAGGCCACATAACCGCCTCTAAATGGTTTCACATCTTGAAGCAGGGCCATGTTACCTGTCATGTGCAGGTAGCATCCACTATCTACATACCAACGATTAAAGATAGTACCCTTCGGATGTCCCTGCACGAGTCACACGAAATTAATTAGATTTGGATACCCAAGCCATAATGGTCTTGGGTCGTCCGTCTTTCTCAAAATAAACAACCTCAATTAATTCACAGTCGTGACTGTCAAAAATGGATGAATCTTTAGAAGACTTCGGACCAGGAGATTGAGAAATTTTGGATTTCTTATTCCAGTACCTCTTCTTTTTCTTAACTGGAACAATAGACTTAGATTCAACAGCAGCAGGTGAACTAATGGAAGCCTCACCTGATTGAATTCTGGCCAGCTGTTCCTTCTTCTCCTCTATGGTTTGGAGAGTTTTACCACAGGTTTCTCACCAGTAGGTGCACTACCAGAGGTAAAATCACAAGGTTTAGCAAAAAGCTTTTCCCTTTTTGGAACATATGGTTTAACCTCAGATGTGATCTTTGGCTTTACCATAGGCTTTACTGGTGGTTTAACCACATTTTTCTTTGGACTTTTAGGCTGTTTCATCGGTGGTGACTTGGGTATAACAGATGGTTGTCAAACAACTGGCCGTTTCCTTTGGTTCTTATTCGGGCAGTTCACAATGATGTGACCGACCATACCACAGTGAAAACAGGTTCTCCTTTCTTTGTAAGTTCTCCTGTAAGGCTCATTTGATTTGAAATTAGATAACTCAGCATGATGAACAGTAGAAGTTGTTTGGTGAACAGTAGTTTGACCCGATGATGATTGGTTTTTGGGAATATAATATTTTTGCAAATTTTCTTGATAGCCAAGCCCATAATGAGCTGAAAAGACTTCCTTTTTAACTTGATTAATGTTTTTATATCCCCCCATAAAGCATCACTTTTAATTTTTCATTTGATTCAACGATATCGGGTTCAGTTAAAATACAATTATCACTATCAGTGATAATGTTTTTCTTAACTTTCTTCACCGAGCAACTCCTCAGAAACTACTCCTTCAGGGCAGGTGTTCTCAGACCCATCATCAGAAGCAGTAAGGAACTCTTCATCAGATGTAGAGTCAGCCTTACTTGAGGAATCATCCTTGTTAGAGGAATCATCCTGACTCAAGGACTCATCAAGGCAAGACAAATCAATGTCAATTAAGCCGTTGACAAATTTCCTGCTTACTGGTGGAGGAATGGCATTAATACCCAGCCCTAAGCCATTCACTTGTCTCACTACAAACTCGTAGTGTTCCACCACAAAACGAGAAATTTTCAACTTCTCAATATTACTTTTCAACTGCAAGATCTCATTTTGCAGCTTGTTGATCTCATTGTTCCTTTTCTCTAACCCCTTGTACGCAACATCCAAGTGAAACTGTTGATCGCTGATTTTAAGTGAATAATCACGTTTTTCTTTCTTCAACGTTTCAATTGAATCTTTGTATCATTTTTTGTTTTCTTTGTAGCTTAAGGCTGCAATACGAAGGGGTTCGACTTTGTCTTGAAGCTTAGAATTTTCAACCTTTAAGCTTAGACATTTGGAACAAGAAATGACAGCAAAAGAGTTTGAATCTACCTCATTAGATGAACATGATGCCTCTCCAATAGCAATGAGGGCAACTGCAGCTGTAGACTCTTCTTGGTCAGCCATAGAAGCTTCCCGTTCCTCTGCTTCCATCATCTCCATAATCTCAGCCATGAGGCCAACCTGTGTTTGAGCAGTAAGGGCATCCTCTAGATGAACACCCCAATCAAAGCTGTCGTCTTGTTGTGCTACCAAAGCATTGGACGTTCCACCTTGACTTTGATTGCGGTTGTTGGACTTGTTGTACCCACAAAACGAGAATTTTTCAACTTGTCAATATTACTTTTCAACTGCAAGATCTCATTTTGCAGCTTGTTGATCTCATTGTTCCTTTTCTCCAACCCCTTGTACGCATCCAAGTGAAACTGTTAATCGCTGATTTTAAGTGAATAATCAAGTTTTTCTTTCTTCAACGTTTCAATTGAATCTTTGTATCATTTTTCGTTTTCTTTGTAGCTTAAGGCTGCAATACGAAGGGGTTCGACTTTGTCTTGAAGCTTAGAATTTTAACCTTTAAGCTTAGACATTTGGAACAAGAAATGACAACAAAAGAGTTTGAATCTACCTCATTAGATGAACATGATGCCTTTCCAATAGCAATGAGGGAAACTGCAGCTCTAGACTCTTCTTGGTCACCCATAGAAGCTTCCCGTTCCTCTGCTTCCATCATCTCCATAATCTCAGCCATGAGGCCAACCTGTGTTTGAGTAGTAAGGGCATCCTCCAGATGAACACCCCAATCAAAGTTGTCGTCTTGTTGTGCTACCAAAGCATTGGACGTTCCACCTTGACTTTGATTGCGGTTATTGGAGTTGTTGTACCCTTGATTGTTTCCTTGGCTAGGTCTGGTGAATCCCGAGGCCGGTGCTTTGTCTTTTTGACATCCTCTTGCAAAATCCCCAAAGTTATTGCATTTGTAGCACTTAGCCTTAGATTTATCAAATCCCACCTTTGCATTTGAATGTCCACCAATAAACTTCCTGCAAGTTCTATTTTGGAAACGCTTCTCTCTTCTCAAGATCATGGCCATATTCCACTGAATATCCATGTCCTCCATATCATCTGGATCCACCTGATTGAAGTCTTCTTCTAGGTTTTCAGGATCCGTGAGCTTACCGCTAATGAAGTTCTCATAGGCAAGCATGCATGATTAGAATAAAGCCACATGATCTTTAGCTATCTTGGCTATTGCTGATTGGTTAGCTGAAGATGTGGGAGAAGGATTTCTTGAGGAATTCTGGTGATGAGATCCAGATCCAGAACCAGAACCAGATCCAGATGCTGTATAGCAACCAGATCAACCGTGAGTGTGTTAGGAGCATCTTCTACACATCTCGTGTAAACTATATTTTTCGTGTTTGATTATATCATGTGTTTTCAAGATGAAGCTGTATATTCGTTGGATTATTAGTTGAAGATGGAACCTTTATCATTTGCCGACGGGATAGGAAGCGTTCCCTTGTTTCTGGTCTAGTTAGGAGAAGCTTACATTGAAAGGGGAAATTGGAAATGAACATCTTCGGGAATTTGGTTAACTCATGAAGATACAGGATAGAGTTAGACACATCTGGTTGAAGACTTAAGTTTATCTTTCTGGAACTCCTATGGGATATGATTAGTTTGATGCAGGTTATTGGAAATTCAAACTCTCTATCATATGCCAGTTGATTTGGAGATGTCTTAGTCTACTGATAGTACCTTGCGAGGAAGACGCGATCAGACTCAGATTCCTAAGTTAAGTTGGAGGAAGCTACTGCTGAGAGGATGAACTACAATGAAGTGTGTTGGGTTAGTTGGTTCCTATTGAAGCACTTGGTTTGGTCTACAATGAAAGCTACAGTTAAGAGGGAGTCGTGTGTATCACTCGGCAACTTAAGACTGAAGTTTGAAGATTTGAAGATCTCAAGTGGAATGCGAGAAGATCAAGTCTCGCCAGAAGACACTTGATGTCATTAGTTTAGAGGGAGTCTGTTAGGACATTCTTTGTAAACTGATGTATATCAGTGTTAGCGTAGATAGAATTTGATGCTATAGTTAAGAGGTAGTTTGTAGAAGCATGTTTTTGTAACTATAGATAAAATTCTATGTATCATTGTACGTGGCTGGTATGCAGGAGGGTGTTCCTGAGTACTTAGCCTGCACACCAGTTTGGTCTTGCGTACTTAGTAAGTACGCAAGGCAAAGTACGCATGACCAAACCTTGCGTACTTAGACAAGTACGCAGGCAGTGTTCCTTCCTCTATAAATATGAGATGATGGCCTCATTTGTAGGTGGAACTCTGAACTAGGTTGAGAGGTGTCCGGGTCGGGACGAGCTCTCCCGACCCCTGGACCGTGATCTTAGATGAGAGATGTGTGCTCCTTTGGTATGTAGTCTGTAATACGGGATGACTTCTATGTTATGGATTACGTATCGTTTCATTATCTTTTGTCTGTGTTCGTGTTTCTCTGTCTCGTTTCTTGGTTCCCACACAAATCACAGAACAGGTCCGTGTTATCTCCGCTGTGTAACGAGGCTCCCGGGACCTATATGTTCAAGTGTCTAACCTCATATAAACACTTAATAATCATTAAATCATCATATTATCATCAAAATCCAAAAACCCCCAATTTTCTCCATATGAACCCTAACTTCTCATAATCAAAATCAAAGGGTTCTAGGATGTTAATCACCATTCTTTACCTTTAGATTATCTAGATTATCAACAATCTAACACTAATTAACAACATGCATCATAAATTTCGGATTTCTACAAAACCCACCAACTAACACATCAATGGTGAAATTAAATGGAAGATTATCACTTACTGTTAGGAAGGTGATGTGTAAGTCAAAACCTGCACAATTCAAGCTTCAAATGCACGATTTTGCTTCAAAACCCTTTTTTCTCCACTTTTATATTGAGAGCTTCAACACCCAAAATAATGAAAATATGAATTTTGACTTTAATTTAGTCAAATATGGCAGATTTGCCATATTTACACTTTCAGCCCCTCAACTTCTAATTCATCCACTTTCATGCCAAAATTAGTTAAAAACTAATATAACCCCATTACTAACTTGAAACCCACTTGTTTTAACTTATTTATAAAATATTATTTTCACCATAATATTTATCAGAATATTTATTTATTTATAACGAAACCCGGATTTTTGTTCGTTACAAATCACTTCCCTTTATTTGTGTTTCGTCCCTGAAACCCGACTTCACATAAAAGGTTCGGATAATATTTGAGCATTTCTTCCTTGGTTTGCCTAGTCATTTCCGCTCCCTTCTTATGTTTTCACCTCACCAAAACTTGGCTAATCTCTTTATTACGTAAACGCTTCACTTTTCTATCCAAGATTGCCACCGGTTCCTCAACATAATTCAAATTTTCATCAATCCCAATATCATCCAATGGAACAAAAGTAGACTCATCCGCTAGACATTTTCGCAAGTGAGACACATGAAACATGCTATGAAGTCAACTTAGTCCCTCCTGTAGCTCCAAACGATAAGCTACCGCACCCACCCTTGCTATCACCTTAAACGGTCCAATGAAACGTGGACTTAACTTCCCCTGTTTCCTAAATCGTATCACCCCTTTCCAAGGAGAGACTTTGAAAAGCACAAAGTCCCCCACTTGAAACTCGATCGCCCGCTTTCTATTATCCGCATAGGACTTTTGGCGATCTTGAGCCGCCTTCAAGCGTGCCCTTATTTGGTCAATACTACTATTAGTTTCCTTGACAAACTCTTTACTACCAAGTTCTCGTTGACCAATTTCACCCCAACACACGGGTGTTCGACATTTATTCCCATACAACGCCTTAAAAGGCGGCATACCAATACTAGAATGTTAGCTATTGTTATATGAAAATTCCGCTAACGGTAAATGGTCGTCCCAATTACCCCCAAAATCAAATCCACACGCTCGCAACATATCCTCGAGCGTTTGAATCGTTCGCTCGCTTTGACCATCCGTTTGTGGATGATAAGCGGTACTAAGATTCAATATAGTCCCCATATCCTCATGGAATCTCTTCCAAAAATGAGAAGTAAATCTCGTATCACGGTTCGATATAATCGACACCGGTACACCATGACGTGACATAATTTCCTTCACATACATTTCCGCCAATCTATCCGAAGAATAAGATTCCTTAAAAGGAAAGAAATGTTGTCAACCAATCCACTACTACCCATATCGTATCATAACCCTTTCGAGTCTTTGGTAGTTTAGTGATCAAATCCATGGTTATGTTATCCCATTTCCAAAGCGGTATATTAAGCGGTTGAAGCTTTCCATACGGGTTTTGGTGCTCTGCCTTTACTCTTAAGCATGTGAGACACTTCTCCACATACTTAAAAATATCACGCCTCATTCCCGGCCACCGAAAATGACTCCTCAAATCATAAAACATCTTTGTGGCCCCCTGATGGATAGAATACTTGAATTTATGCTCCTCGTCTAAAATAGTTGTCAAAACACTTGACAACATAGGAATCCAAATTCTATCAAAGCATGTCTTTAAACCCGTGCTATTTTCCCCAAGCTTATAAACATAAGCAACCATCCGTTCCTTCTTCAAATCCTCACCAAGTGCTAACATTTGAGCCTCCCGGATTTCATTAATAAGGGATGATAAAATTGTCATCTTGAATGACTTCACCTTGATAGGTGTATGGCTCGTCTTTAGACTAAGAGCATCCGCCACCACATTCTCTTTACCCGGATGATAAAGTATCTCACAATCATAGTCCTTGACCAATTCAAGACACCGACTTTGCCTCATGTTGAGGTCCTTTTGTCAAAGAAGTACTTGAGACTTTTGTGATCCGTGTAGATCGTACACTTAGCCCCATATTAATAATGCTTCCAAATCTTGAGTGCAAAAACCACGGCCGCATGTTCTAAATCATGGGTAGGGTAATTCACCTCGTGAGCCTTCAATTGCCTAGGCGCATAGGCAATTACTTTTCCCCTTTGCATCAAAACACAACCCAACCCCGAATGCGAGGCATCCGAATACACCACAAAATCTCCAGTCCTGTCCGACAAGGATAAAACAGGCGCTTTAGTCAACTTTTCTTTCAAGAGTTGAAAGGCAGATTCTTGCTCGGAACCCTGTACAAACTTAGTCTCTTTACGCGTCAACTTCGTCATCGGCAAAGCAATCCGAGAGAAGTTTTCAATAAACCGTCGATAATAACCCGCCAACCCCAAGAAACTTCTAATTTCCGAAGGCGTTTCGGCGATTACCAATCTTTAACCGCCACTATCTTGGATGGGTCGACAATAATCCCTTTCTCATTAATCACATGACCCAAGAATTGGATTTCGCGCAACTAAAATGCGCACTTAGAAAATTTTGCATAATGACAAGAATGATCACCCTCGCTCCTTGAATAAATGAGAAGATTGTCAATAAACACAATGACCGAATGGTCGAGGAACGGTCTACACACCCGGTTCATAAGATCCATGTAAACCGCGGGCGTGTTGGTTAAACCAAATGGCATAACCGTAAACTCATAGTGACCGTATTGAGTGCGGAAAGCTGTCTTATGAACGTCGTCTTCTTTCACTTTCAACTGATGATACCCGGACTTCAGATCAAATTTAGAGAACCATGACGCCCCTTGCGATTGATCGAAGAGGTCGTCAATCCGAGGTAATGGGTACCGATTCTTTATCGTCAACTTGTTCAATTGCCGATAATCCATACACATTCTCATGCTTCCGTCCTTCTTTTTAACGAAGAGAACGGGCGCACCCCAAGGCGAGACGCTCGGGCGAATGAAACCTTTATCGAGTAGTTCTTGCAATTTCTTCATTAGCTCTCTCATTTTCGGCGGTGCCAATCTATAAGGTGCTCTGGCTACCGGCTTAGCACCCGGTATCAAATCAATCCCAAACTCTACTTCTCTCTCCGGTGGAACCCCCGGTAACTCATCTGGAAACACATCCTCAAACTGATTCACAACCGTAACATCGTGAATATCTTTCACTTTCTCAATCACATCTGCAACACAAGCCATGTACGCCTTGCACCCACGCGCCATGTACTTTGTTACCTTCACATAAGAACACAATCTTACCTTTCCTTTCCTTTCACCTTCTATGTAAATGGACTCACCTGATGGGGAATCGAGTTGTATCGCCTTAGGTCCACATAAGATACTTGCTTTGTTCATAGACAACCAATGCATCCCCATTATCATATCAAAATCCCCCATGGTCATAGGAATTAAGTCTATAAAGAATGTTTCACCCCCCGCCCTTAACTTGTAGTTTTTAAAAAACATCGAAAACTAGAAAGCTCTTATCATTAGCCGCCTCAATTTCTAAAGGTTCATCTAACTTGCTACATAGAAATGAACAATGCTTAACAAATTTGAAAGACACAAACGAATGACTAGCGCAGGTAAAGAGTTAATCTTGAATGTACCTGACACCACTTCCGAGTTCGTCTTTGCCTCTTCCGTCGAGATGTGGAAAGCTCTACCCTTTGGCTTTGGTATTTCAACCTTCTTTTCACTTCCACTTTGCTTCAGCTCGGGGCAATCCACCCTATTGTGCCCGGGCTTGTAACAATTGTAGCATATACGGATTTGGCTTGGACATTGATTAGCCATATGCCATGGCTTCCCACATTTATAGCAATTTGACGTACCCTTCCTACACTCCCTAAGGTGCTCCTTTCCACAAACCTTTCATCCCCATGGAGAAAACTTGCTAAAAGGCTTCTTACTAGGGCTCCCGCCCTTTATCTTCTTCACAACTTGTTCCACAATTTCACGCTTTCTCTTTTCACCTCTAGCCTCTTGCCTCCTCAACTCCACCTTTCTTTCCCGACACCTATTTATCAAGTCTACAAGTGTGGTAAAAGAGGAAGGATATATGATATCTCTGAACTCCACAGTCAACATAGCATAAAATCTGTCAATCTTTGCCTTCTCGGTCGACACCACGTCCGGACAAAACTTGTCGCGATCAAAGAAAGTCCCTGCCAACTCATCAATCGACTCTGTCGTTTGCCTCATGAGGAGAAACTCCTCAGTCATCTTGTCAAATGCGGCTTGTGGGCAGTGGCATTTCAGAAAAGCCGCCTTAAACTCCTCCCAAGTCATGGAGGTCACACCCAAATCACCCCTCTCCTTTCGGAGATTCAACAACCATTCCTTTACCCTCCCTGTCAATAGTTGTACACTGAACATCACCCTGTCTTCGGTCTTACATTTAGTCGTTTCAAAGTTGGATTCCATATCCACCACCCACCTATGGGTAAGGATCGGGTCCACTTGCCCGTTATACTCCTTTGGCTTGATTACCATGAACTCTTTAAGAGTACAACCTTGAGGTTCCTTCTCTTTCTCTTTTGATACCTCCTCAAGAGTAAGCTTAATAGCCCCTCTCATTTCTTCCATCAACAGAGTTGTGACTTGCTCAAAATCCTTGGCCACTTCTTCCTTTATTAACTCTTGGATTCTTGGATCCAACGGTTCCCTATTCGCATCGTCTGTCATCTCTTAGCTGAAAATTAGAACAAAAACACCTTAACATTCTTACACTTTCAATACCTAAGGTATCCATCACACTTACACTCTTATGTATTAAGTATATATATATATATATATATATCTACCTATATTCATGCATACATATATAATCACCTTCACCTAATCCTTGCAAATGTTCATTGTCATATGGTTATCATAAAGACCCTTGCACATCTCGTCTCATTAATCATATTGGCCAGACATGTTTAATAATACGTTATGCCTAATTGTAATTATCATATTCATATAGCAAATCACAAAACAAGTTTCGCCACACATAACACTTTATCATTCAATCATACATATACACCATACTTAACAACATTACTCATAACATTACTAACCTTTCGTTTCCGTAAGCTCCGAGTCTTAGTCAAGTCCTTTATGGATTCTCATACCATTCCCTCATATCATGAGCATCCGGTTTGAGTTTGGTGCCTCGCACACCAAATCCTTCAAACCATAGCTCTGATACCAAGTTGTAACACTATATTTTCAAACACTGATTATTAAATCATTAAAACACGCGAAAGCATTCGTCCCAAGACAATTTTTTTTATTGTTCGCGTGTCACGAACTCCTGGGGCCTTCCCTTCGAGTGCCGCGAGGGAGTCCCAAATACAAAATATGGAAAGCCAGGTCCTTGCGTGTCACGAAGACCTGACCTGGCTTCTTCGCGTGGCGCGAAGACCACTTGTTCACAGAAAGTTTAGAGACCTGTACAGATTTAAACACTTAACCAATTTTTTCCAACTTTTACCCAATTGATATAAAATTTCTCCCAACACTTGGGTTTTTAAGTAAAACATTCAAAACACCATATACATACACAAAAACACAAATTCATGTATCAAAACACATCCTTTTAAAGGATTCCGAATTAATCACTAAAAACAACATATACGCATACGAGAATCCCGCCAAAGCTTTGGACTTGACTTTGACTACATCGGAGCTTTCCCTACATAAAACCACATATATCACCATTAGTAATGAAGATAAAGCATTTCAAACAAGTAAATACTACTTTTTTTCACCCTTTCACCCATTTGACCCGTTTCCACCCAATTTGTCATTAGACTACATTTCACTTGCATTTCTCCTACAAGTTTCAATATTTTCACTTATCATTCATAATTAACACATTTCCATTTCCATTATGGCATCCATTATGATACTTAGATCATAACTTCATATCCACATATTCATTATGATACTTAGACCATAACTCTATATCCACATATCCATTATAGTATTAATACTATAACTACATTCATTCACTTATTCATACACCTCTATACACATTCATAACACATTATGCAACTTAACACACTATGCGTACAACATTGCATATCACAACATTTATCATCAATTACTACGTAAGTGCAAAAGCACTTACCTTGTGGATTTGAAGGTCCCGATTCCACTTCACGCTTTGCAATTTGATTACCTAAACACATTCATCTAGTTTAGTAATCCATCATACAGCAAAATCACATTTTAATTGGGTTCACAACCCAACTTCCTATTTCCAACCCAAACTGACCCGTTTGAGTTATACTCATATCCAAACACCCTCTTTCACCCCAAACTCACCTATATAAGTTTCATTATCCTTACCTTAACACTAATTTTTCACTCAATAATTATCATTAGGTTAATTTGGTGTTTGTTCAAGTGTCGAACCTCATATAAACACTTAATCATCATTAATTCATCATATTATCATCAAAATCCAAAAAACCCCAATTTTCTCCATATGAACCCTAACTTCTCATAATCAAAATCAAAGGGTTCTAGGATGTTAATCACCATTCTTTACCTTTAGATTAGCTAGATTATCAACAATCTAACACTAATTAACAACATGCATTATAAATTTTGGATTTCTTCAAAACCCACCAACTAACACATCAATGGTGAAATCAAATGGAAGATTATCACTTACTTGATGTTAGGAAGGTGATGTGCACGTCAAAACCTCCACAATTCAAGCTTCAAATGCACAATTTTGCTTCAAAACCCTTTTTTCTCCACTCTTCTCTTGAGAGCTTCAACACCCAAAATAATGAAAATCTGAATTTTGACTTTAATTTAGTCAAATATGGCAGATTTGCCATACTTTCACTTTCAGCCCGTCAACTTCTAATTCATCCACTTTCATGCCAAAATTAGTTAAAAACTAATATAACCCCATTACTAACTTGAAACCCACTTGTTGCAACTTATTTCTAAAATATTATTTTCACCATAATATTTATTAGAATATTTATTTATTTATAACAAACCCGGATTTTGGTTCGTTACAGAAGGTGCTGATAAATGCAAATTGTATTGATCTTCAAATTTTACAAATTACAGAGAGAACTCTAAGGAAGCATGCATGTACAATGAAGAGAAAAAAATACATATAAAGGAACTTAGAATCAAAACAGACCCTTGATTCTAAGGATCAGATCAAACACAAGCTGTTGATCTTAAACTGATGAGAAGCCACACCACTATTGGTTTACAACATAGAGACAAGTAGCAAAAAGACAACTACAGTGAAAAGACTTTCTTCAATAAAAAGAAAACAACAAAACAAAGGTCTTCTCAGTAATTATTGCAGGGCAGAGCAGAATAGGAGCATTGTCTTTTGTCATCTGCACCAATAACATTTTTCTGCTGATAGGTGTGTCAAGGTTGCAGAAGAGATGTTAGTAGTGAAGTCAAGGTTGCGGATGATTTGCCTATCTGTAGCATCAATGTTTGATGCTGCTGAGAAGCCTATCCGTTGCAACCTTTGAACTTCTGCAGATAAGGTCTATCCGCAACATAGTTGTTGATCAACTGCAATGAGTAACTATCTGCATCATAAACACTTATCCACAGCAACTTCATCAGTGCCAAAATTGTGGAGTCCGCAGTATTTACACTTAAGAGAATTTTATAGTCATCAGTCTTTATCTCTACAAACTCCCCCTAGACTGATGCTACCAAAACTTTCTTACTGCCTTTTTTCCTGAAGCTTTTGCATGTTCAGGACAATCCTTGCTGTCTCATAGCCTCTTGGATCCTTGGAGGGATTGTCAAAGGGGATTTCAGACAGAGATTTGATGTCCCTGCTTTGCAAGATGAAGATAGCCTTGCTGGAACACCTCATCTTGTATCCTTTGACATCAACTAGTGTGTATTCATCTTTGTCAGCATTGTAGGACCATTTGACAAGAGGAAAGTGGGATTGGAGTGGTTTTGCATCAATAACAACATCTTTGCTAGGATTGAAGTGGTGTTTAATCATTAGCAAGAGATGCCTCCCACTATCATTCAGCTCCAGAATTTTCTTTAAGTCATAATCTGGAAGTTGCATTACCTCATCGACAGAGTTATAGACTGATCTATTCTTTTCTACCTCTCCTCTAAACACTTCAAACAATTGATCTGGAGCACTGTAAATCCATTGCACAATAATAATTGAATCTTCAGATATGGTAGGAGGTTTGATTTTCTTTTTGGGAGGTTGCTGATGAGGGGGAGCTGGGTGAGAGGATTTGGACTCTTTGGGAGTGTAGGAGGGAAGTCTAGGAGGGTGAGATGGAGCTTGTTGGATAGAAGGAGGAAGGACTAAGGGATTGGTTTTGGGCTTCTTTGTTTTTCTTTCTTTAGCAGTGGTATCAGCCCTTTTCAATAGATTAGTCTTCTTCAATATTTCCTCTTCTTCCTTTCTCGCTCGTCTGTAGATGGATTGAAGGTTCATGAAGTTCATGGGGCCTAACCTCTTTCCACTCTCACATCGTGCCTTTAGAAAGTCTATCATTACTTTCCTCTCTTCATGAGTTCCTTTATTAAAAGCAATGGCTCTCCTAGACTTTTGTCTTGCCTTTTCTTCTTCTTCGGCTCTTTTCTTATTGGCAAGTTCTCCTTGTTGACCCATAAATGCCCTGTAGATTTCTTTATTTGATAGCTTCTCAAGGTAGTCTGCATCCTCACCTTAAGAAATAAGAGCTTCTATCCATTCCTCCCTCATTTCTCTTGCTAGTTGGGAGTCAGTTATTCTGAATTTTTCTTCTTCAGCCTTCTGCTTCTCTCTCTCTCTTCATCTTCTCTGTTAAGTTGTTCCTGTAGCTGGAGTGCTAGATCTTCATCTTTTTCTATTTGTGAAGCTACAGGAACTTGAAATTTTGTTGTATCTAGAGATTTTGCAGCTAGATGAATTTGTTGCTCTCTCAGGAGCATGACAACTTTTCTATCCTGATCTCTTTTAAGCTGTGCCATCTCTTCTTCTCCTTTCCACTTCTCTCTTTTCTTCTTCAATCCTCTTCTCTTCTTCTTCTTCTATCATGATTCCCTCCCCCTTGCCTTTGTTGGATGCCTCTGCTTCTGCTTCATAGACCACAATAGAAGATGAGGAGGTTGCTATTGTAGTCTCAACATAAGCTTCATTGGCAATTTGTGGAGTAGAAAGGGGAGGAACATTTTCTTTTACTTCTTCTTCATCAACATTCATAGACTTCCATTCCTTCATGATATTCAGTTTAGTGGTCTTTGCAGATAATGTTTCAGTATTAAGCACAACCTTTGGAGAGGAAGGAGGTGACCCAGATGATTCAGAGGATGACTCCACTGCAATCCATCCACCATTCGTAAGGAAAGACTCAACAAGTTCTACCATTTTTCAACTTCTGGATGAGTCAAAGGCAAAAATCTATGATCTTAGCTCCCAGACTTTAACAAGAAAGTCATGATTTAGCATTAATATCTCTTGGATGTTGTTGATTTCAAAGGATGATCCATTAGACAAGAAGAATTTTATTCCTAAGGGATCAATGTTGGACCATCCATAGACTTCAAGAACTCTGACTGCCTCATTGTACATATGTCTCCTTAAGCACAAAACTTGATCTTTAGTTAGGACCCTGCTTCTTATTAATCCCAGTCTTTGACTTCTTCTTTCTTGTGCTTCTCTTGAGGACTCTGCTTCTTTATCCTCAAGAGTGGGATAAGCCACCTTCTTAGTTTCTTCAAGAAACCTCTCAAATCAAGGCATATTGTCTTCACATATATCATGAAAGCGTTCAATGGCAAGCCTGGCATAGAGCTTCTTGGAGGTGTTGATGAATTCAGTCAGGTGCATGGTCCAGATGTCAAGTAGATTTAAGTTATCCCAATTGAGTTCTTGAACTCCAGCAAACTCCCATCCAAATCCAAAACCTTTCAAATAGTCCTTCATACCCCCATGCTAGAATAGAGTCAAACTCCAAGTTGTTTGCTGTCAGAGGGTATTGTGGGGATATGACCTGCCTTGAGATACTTGCAGCAGCTTGAAGTATTTCGATGGCAGGGAGTGTCTCTTCTTCTTCTTTCTCAATCTCCATCTCCAGCGGGAATGCTTCATCTACATCCCTTACAACCAATCTCCATTCCTTAGAGACCTTTTCTTCATCTCTGGAAACCATTAGATCATGGACTTGGACAAAGGCAGGTTGGAAGTGTGTTCTTTCAAATTCTTCCTGCTCTTTGAACCAAGTATCTAGACTTTCATCCTCCTCTTCAAACATTTTCTCCCCCTTTTGGTTGCATCAGTGCATATGGATGAGTCTGTTTGAGTGCCAACTGATACAAGGGAAAGAGGAGTTAATTTTGGGCATTGGTGGGGCTCATGCACAGAAACTTGGTGTCTTAGTTTAGACACTTCAGCCTCCACAGAGCAACCTTAGCCGTAAATTCCAAGTTTTGCAGTTTCAGACTGTCCTTATCCACAGATGTGGAATCCTTGGAACTAGATGTGGCCTTAGGCCTAGCCTCTGCATCCCCATCACCCGGGTTTTCTTGGCAACTGGGAATCCTCTCAGTGAAGAATGTTTTAAAAGAAACATTCTCACCATGAGTTGCCACGGTTGGGGTCTTAATGATGTTGTCACTGTCCTCCTGGTCTATTGATGCACCATGAGTAGTGATAGCCCCTTCCATATCCATTCTATCATGACTCCCAGAGTGGACCTTCTCGGGTGATGAACTTGGGCTGGGTACCTTAGCAGCCAATTCGATCAGTACCTCCTTGATAGTAGCATTGGGAGAATGTACATCATTTTGACTTGGCGCCTCTGTACTTAAGTTCAAATAAGAAACAAAATGTGTGGGCTCAAGTGGGTTCTCTATGAACTCGGGATGTAGTCCTGATCCTAATAGGGATCCTTCCAAGGAAGTCTCCCTAGTATTGTGGCTATCCCTTATGGTATTCTTATCAAAGTGTTCTGACTCTAGATGAGGGCTTTTAGATTAGGATTGGGCCTCTAAGACTATAATAGAAGGATTCTTCTTGCTCTTCTTTCTTTTCCTAGTATAACTTGCCACAACTGGGGCCCTTTGTTCCAGTTGGGCTTGAAGAGTGGGGGTGAGTATTTGTTGTACATGTGCACCCTCAGGAGGTTGCATAAAAGCAGTGGTTGTGTGTTCAGGCTGTGAAGTGGAGGGTGTGGGATCAGTATCAGCTGGGGCTGCTGAACTGTCACCCTAGGTACTTTATATGTTCCTAATTGTAGATAAAAATGGAACATTGACCCCTGAGAACTTTTCTGAAACTGTTCTCATACTTTTAAAAATCTTATTTTTATGTCCCCCAATCATATAGATTCTTGCAGTTTTGGAAAGATCTTTTAGTTCATTATTGAAAATTTCCTGCAAGAACCTGGGGTACATGTAAAAGGCTTGTTTTGCCCCTTCTTGAAGGTTACATCTCAAACCTCCAAAGATCAAGTGAGAGAATTTGAAGGGAAAGCCAGTTACCAGACCATGAACTGCAGATGCCAGTCCAGAATTGAGTTGATGCCATCCACTCCTTTTTTGAGATATACATTGAAGAAAAGTGTGGCAAAGGTACTTCCAGGGAGGACCCAGCAGAGCTTTCTCAATGGTGTACTCTTCTTGATTTCCAGTGTACCCTATGGATACAAAGGTCCTCATGTATTCATTTTTTGTGTAGGAGTTGGGAGCACCTTCATCTTGAAGCTTTAGATGTTTTCTCAGTGTTGCTTCAGTTACAGTGATGTCTTTTCCATCCACTTTGGCCTTGATTCGAGGAATCCCCTGTTCAATGGAATAATAGGCGGAGTTCCAGAAATCTTCCATATGGGAGATATAGATTTTTGGGTTGACGGTTAGGGTGAAGTGTATCTTTGATCGACACAGGAAGTCAATCATGTCATCAAACCCCTCAGATTTCTTCCCCTTTACTAGATATGCTGTAAGGTTATGGTATGTTGAGAATTTATCATCAGGGTTGTGTATGTCAAGGTTTGCCATGGTAGTGATGAGAGGAGGTAAATTGGAAGCTTTTGAAAGTTGATTAAGGGTGCAGGGAGGTTTGAATGCTTGAATGCGAAGAGAAAAGATGGAGGGTTAGGTCAGAATTGAATGCGAAGAGGTGAAGGAGGGAATTTGATTTTGTTATAACGGCAAAGGTTGAGGGGTTTGGGCAATGGTCCCTTATACCGTACAAAAAGAATAAGCATAGGTGTGTCATCTACAGTGACGCTTTACTTTTTACTGTTTTACAGCTGTAACACACTGTAGCAGTCACGGTAACGACTAACAATGACTTTTTACAGCAGGTAAAAGTTAATTTGAACCATTTTTACCCATCCACCGCAAACAAGGTTGCTACTGATGGTTTTACTGGTTCGCATCAATGGATGTTGCTGCTGATTGCTTTAAAGCTATCCGCAGCAAAATGTTCATGTGGATGGCCTAAAGAAATCAGCAACAACAACTTTTGCTGCTGATAACTAAACCTATCAACATCAACGTTGTTTGCTGCTGACAGATGAAGTTATTAATAATGACTTAAACATATTTTTTTGAATTTTCAGAAGAATTTTATTAACAGCAAAAGAAAGACAAACACATATTAAATTTTTTTTAGAGAAGGATTTTAATCAAAGTTCATCATTCCAATGGACTCAACTAGATATCTAAATCTAGCTTCATCAAAAGCTTTAGTGAACAAGTCGGCATATTGTTCATTGGTATGAACTTTGGTTAAAATGATTCTTCTTTTCTCAGCTTGATCTCTAAATGAAATGATACCTGATGTCAATGTGTTTTGTCTTGGAGTGCTGCACAGGATTGTTGGAGATTGAGATAGCACTCTTGTTGTCAATATGAATGGGAATTGCCATGAATGTCAGTCCATAGTCTAGCATCTGATTTTGAATCCAAATCACTTGAGCACAGCAACTTGAAGCTGCAATGTATTCTGCTTCTGTTGTTGATGTTGACACACATGTCTGCTTCTTACATTGCCATGAGATAAGTCTTCCTCCCAGAAATTAACATCCTCCTGATGTGGATTTCTTGTCCAAGTTGCAGCCTCCATAATCACTGTCAGTGTATGCATACAAATTGAATTTATCATTTTTGGAGTACCAAAGCCCCAGTCTTGGAGCTCCCTTTAGGTACCTAAAAATTCTCTTGACAACTTGGAGATGAGAGGTCTTTGGAGCTGCTTGAAATATTGCACATAGACATACTGAAAACATGATAATTGGTCTGGAGGCAGTCAGATACATGAGTGATCTAATCATTGCCCTGTACTGATGTTGATCAGTGTCTTGACCATTTTTGTCTGGGGACAGTTGATGATGCACTTGAATTGGAGTTCTTGCAGCAGAGCAATCAGCCAGTTTGAATCTGTCCAAAATGCTTTTGACATATTTAGATTGGCTGATGAAGATTCCATTTGGAACTTGTTTAACTTGGAGACCCAAAAAAAAATTTAGTTCACCCACTGAACTCATTTCAAAGTTTGAGTGCATTAAGATCTCAAAGTCTTTGCATAACTTCTTCTTTGTTGATCCAAATATGATGTGATCAACATAGATTTGTACTAGTAGAATTTCTCCCCCTTCATCTTTGATAAACCAAGTCTGATCAATGGCACCTCTTCTGAACTTGTTGCTGAGTAGATATCCGGACAAGGTTTCATACCAGGCTCTTGGGGCTTGATGTAACACATACAGAGCTTTATCTAATTTGAACACTTTGTTAGGATGTGAGGGATATACAAAGCCAGGAGGCTGTCTAACATAGACTTCCTCACCAATCTTCCCATATAGAAAAGCACTCTTAACATCCATCTGATAGACAGTAAAGCTCTTGGATGCAGCATATTCTAAGAAGATTCTGATTGCCTCCAACCTGGCAATAGGTGCAAATACCTCATCATAATCAATTCCTTCTTCTTGAGTGTAGACCTGAGCTACAAGTCTGGCTTTGTTCTTAATTACAATCCCTCTCATCTTGTTTGTTTCTAAAGACCCACCTTGTTTATATAGCAGTTTGTCCGGGTGGCAGATCAAATAGGGTCCAGACTTCTTGTCTCTTGAATTGCAGAAGCTCTTCCTGCATTGCTTCAATCCAGCTGCTGTGCCGTAGTGCTTCATCTATCTTCTTTGGTTCAACTTTAGACAGAAAGCAGGAGTACAGACATATATTGGCTTCATGTGACTTTCTTCTTGTCTGAACTCCTCTTTGAACCGAACCAATGGCATTCTCTAGAGGATCTGTTCTATTAATTCTTTGGGCTGGAACAACATCCATCTGGATTTCTTAGTCAAGATTGCTTTGGTTTTGATCAGGAAAATTTTCATTTTCAAGAGGGTTGTTTGCAAAATTGTCTTCAACTGCAACATCATATTCAAGTGAGTTGTCAGCAGCATCAGCAGCATCAAATACAATACCCTCATCTTGATCTTCATTGTCAGAGAGACTGTTGCTGATGACATTTGAGTTGCTTGTTCTTGCATCACTAGCTTCAATAGCATCAATAACAGATGGAGGATCAATGGATGGTCTTTTGATTCTTATAGATGGACCATTGAAGCCTAATCTGTAGTCATCAATTGACGAAGTGGCTGGGTTGTGTGTGGATGAAGACTCCATATTTGAGAAGATGAGAAGCTCAAATATTTGAGAGAAGGAATCTATATTAAACAGCCAGTCTGGCCCTTTTCTTTTTTACATGGAATGTGTTCCCTACATTCCACATTTGCTGATTCTTTAACTATTTTTATTCTAGAGTTAAATACTCTGTAGGCTTTGGATTGAGAGGAATATCCTACAAAGTATCATTCATCAGATTTGGCACCAAATTTTGGAAGAACACCATTGGTGATAAGAATAGTACATGGGCATCCAAAGGGTTTTAAGAAGCCAATATAGGGAACTCTATTGAACTACAATTCATAAGGTGTTTTGTTGAGAGGCTTGACAATAAGAACTCTATTTTGTACATAACAAGTTGTACAAACTGCCTCAGCCCAGAATGTGAGAGGCAGCTTTGAGTCAGCCAACATGGATCTGGCAGACTCAATTAGAGTTCTGTTTCTTCTTTCAGCAACCCCATTTTGTTGAGGAGTTCTTGGAGCACTGTATTGTCTCTGAATGCCTTTGTTCTCACAAAAACAGTTCAAGGTTTGATTTTTGAACTCTGTCCCTTGATCACACCTTATTGACTTAACTTTCTGATTGCTTTGATTCTCAACCCTAAGAATGAAGGATTTGAGAATCTCAGCAGTTTCATCTTTTGTTTTCAAGAAGTATACCCATGAGAATTTGGTATAGTCATAAGTTATCACCAGACAGTATGAGTTCTTGCTCATAGACATAACATTTGTAGGACCAAAAAGATCCATATGCAACAGTTGTAGTGGAGTGCATTTGAGTTTAGTGTCTTGGGATTGTGAGAGCTCTTGTGTTGTGTAGAACCAAAGACTGATTGCAACAAAATTCTTCTAAGTACAAATGCTGCTGATAGGCTTATCAACAGCGTTTAACACTTGTTGCTGCTGATAGGCTTATCAGCAGCGTTCAACACTTGTTGCTGCTGATAGGCTTATCAGCAGCGTTCAACACTTGTTGCTGCTGATAGGCTTATCAGCAGCGTTCAACAGATCAGTCTTGATACTGATCCTTATCCTTGCTGCTGAAAGCCTTGTGCCTTGAAGATAAATTGTTACAGCTGACTATCCATGCCAAGCGTCACTAATAACTTTCTGCAAAATCTACTGACACACTTAAAGCAGAAGGAACCTCAATGGTGCAACCAATGACGGACAACAATGCTCTTCTCCAAGCATGCAAGTAATGATGCATAAAGAAGACGCTTCAATAAAGTTAGCTAGTTTAGACTAAACTTGTATTATTAGCTTTGTACAAAAGATCAACGGTCTATGTTAGATCTGATCCTTAGAATCAAGGGTCTGTCTTGATTCTAAGTTAGTATAAATACTGTGTAAATACTTCATTGTAAGTGTGCTTCTTGATAGAGTTTTCATTTGTAATCGTTTATTCACAAAAGCTTAATACAACAGTGTTCTTATTAGTATTCTTTCTGTTTACTCGATTATACTTGTGTAGTTGCTATTGTTTCCGCCAATTTCAACTAAGAACAGAACCATCTTGTACTTTCACGATCCTACAAGTGGTATCAAAGCTTTGGCTCAGATTAAACAAACTCACACTTGTTTAATCACTTCTGGTTCTATTCTAAACTTTCTCTTTGATCATGTCACCCAAAATCACAAAACAAAGATGGCACAGAGCAATGGATTTGAAGACATCGACAGCATCAACCGACCACCAAGGTTGGTATCCGGGGAAGACTACGACATGTGGAAAAATCGCATGGAAAGCTTCTTCTGTTATCAGGAGTGCGGAATGTGGAAATCCATCAGGGATGGACCCTACACTCCCATGGTGGCCTCTACTGATTCTGGAGGACCACTAGTCCCGAAGGAGCCTTCCAAGTACTCAAAAGTGGACATAAAGAAGATGGAGGTGGACTTCAAGGCACTAGGAGCTATCCAAATGTGCCTTCCAAATGAAGTTTTTCATAACTTCAGATGTTACAAAAATGCTAAGGAGCTCTGGGAGGCTCTTGAGAAGATGTTTGCTGGCTCAGTGGAAGTCAAAGAAACAGAAGGGACATCCTGAAGCAGCAGTACGAAAACTTCGTCTGGAAGGAAGGTGAGTTACTAACCGTTTTGTATAACATGTACACGTACCTGGTGGGAGAACTGCAGTGTTCCAAAGTAAAGCTAGAGAATGAAGATATTCTCAAAAAGTTTATCAGATCTCTCTCGAGCTGCTGGACACTATATACAGGGTCTATAAGAAGAACGGAGAATTTAAAAACTCTCCAGATGACATATCTCTTTGGCATGCTGAAAACATATGAATTAGAAATGATTCAAGCCAAGGTAAGGAGCTCCAATCATCAATCAACCTCTACTTACTCCACCATCTCATCTGCGCTTCACTCTGATCACTCTGGTCCTAGTGCAAGCAATTACTATCCCCCCATCGTCACTCATCCTCAAACACCAACTGCTTCACAATCCAACTCATCACCACTTCTTCTTGAAGCCCCTCCTCAACAGTCAACCTCTACTGCTTTTGTCTCTGACAACACAAGCAGCATGTACTTTATAAAAGAGGATCTGGAATGCTTTCATCCAGATGATCTTGAAGAAATGGATATTCAGCACTCATATGCCATGCTCTCCCTCAGAGCAAAAAAGTTCTATTCTAGAACCGGGAGATCTGTTCCAAGCAACAACTCAAACACCAGAGTGGGGTTGGATAAAAGCAAGATCCGGTGTTACAACTGTAACCAATTGGGTCACTTTGCTAGGGAGTGTAAGGTGCCAAAAGCCAATCCGGGTGTCAGCCATCAAAGACAAGGCTACCAAGGTCAGCCCAGGCAACAGCAGCAGCAACAGCAAGGAACTCCTCCAGCTCAAACTTCAGCTTTTGCAAATGTTAGAACTTTAGACTTTGACTGGAGTTTTCAATATGAAGATGTTCCTACCACCAACCAAGCTCTTATGGCAGACACTGCAGAGATACCACCTCAGGTATTTGAACAACTTTGCTCTCAAGCTTGTATTGATAAAGTTTTAGGTTATAGAAAGCATAACCAAAACCTTATAGATCAAAATGAAGAGTTTCATCAGATGAAATCTGAGTTCAAAAAGGTTGAAAATACTTATAAAGAAAAGATTAACTGCCTTAAGAAAGTGATTTCATTGTTAAAACACGAACAAACTAATCTTGAAACTCAGATTGATGATCTACTGGTCAAACTAAAAGCTACCAGAGATGAACTGGCAGAACAGAAAGTTCATGTTGAAAAATATGAATTTTCCTCCAAAAAGTTACAAAGACTTTTAGATATTCAAGTCCATGAGAAGGTAAAGACTGGACTTGGGTATAACAATGATCAGTACAAATCTGTTCCTCCTCCTGCTAACTATATTGCCATTCACGAACCAAGCTTCAATGTTGCAAATCTTGACACTGCAAACCAAAATCTTGATCCTTTAACGGATGAACC
Source organism: Smallanthus sonchifolius (assembly GCA_023525975.1). Lineage (NCBI taxonomy): Eukaryota > Viridiplantae > Streptophyta > Magnoliopsida > Asterales > Asteraceae > Smallanthus > Smallanthus sonchifolius. The sequence continues at coordinate 50,444,220 of CM042033.1, read as the reverse complement.
TTTCGTCGAAGACTGCACTACCTCATCGGAATCTGAGTCAACCTGCTCAGACCATGATGAAACCAGTGCAGCCCCATCTGAAGCTCTTCTGAATAGAGCTGAAGTTCCTGCTGTTATTCCAGCTATTCCAGCCCCTGTCCCATTCAAACAGATCAAGATTAGCTATTCTCCAGATGGAAGAAAGCTAAACAGTGAAAAGGGAGAGACATCAGGATCCACTTACCCCAAGCCTCAGTCAAAGCCGATCACAAAGAGGAAGGTGTTTGATATATGTCATACGCCTGGAGAAAAAGTTCCATATGTTTAAAAGACCATAGAAGAAGCCACTTTTGAACATAACAAAGCTCATCCATGGAACTTCAAGGATCTGTTCCAAAGAAAGGACTATGTCTACCTTTCAAGAGACAAACTGGCCAGATCATGCTTTGTGTGTGGCAGATATAATCACACTGCCAGCACCTGCTTTCATTACCTAGAATACCAAAGAAATTCAAAGCAGCATGTCTTTGAAAAGACTAACAGAAACAAGAAGGTAAGAAGCTACGAGGCCAAAGCAACTAAGTTCAGGGAGTATCTATCTCCCCCAAGAGTGAAGATGTCAAGACCTCAACAAACCTGTATCATTTGTGGTGAAACCAACCACTTTTCTGCTAAATGCAGATTTAATCCCTTCAACCAGATTGCAAACTGCTCATCTAGATTTACACCATCAGCAGTAGATAAACCAGCTGCTGATCTTGAAAAGTCTGGAAAAACAAAAGTTAAGCCTTCAACAACAAAAATGTCTACTGCGTATAAAGGGAAATCAAAGGCAAAGCCATTAGCAGCAAGAGTGTCCACTGCTGATAAGGCAAAATCCAAGGCAAAGCCTTCAGCAGCCAAAAATGCTACCACTCCAGCAAAGCCACCAGCAGCAGAATCTACTGTTGATAAGCCTGAAACATCAGTAGCAAAATTCGATGCTGACAATGTGAGGAAAACTAGAAAATCACCAACACAGCAATGGAAAGCCAAACCATATCCAAGCATTATCAGTGGTTCCATTGACTGCAAACATACTGAAAAGGATAAACTAACAACCATCTTTTTCAAGTATGCAGACTCTTGGGTTCCTTCCACTAATTAGATATCTATCATGTGCAGGGACAGCCAGGTCACAAGAATAACACCTGGGTGGTAGACAGTGGTTGTTCCAGGCATATGACAGGCAACAGATCGATCATCTCCAACTTCAGACACTTCAATGGAGGATATGTTGCCTTTGGAAGTGACTCAAAGGGAGGATCCATTACTGGACAAGGAACTGTGTCCAACGAATAAATGAGCATTGATAAGGTCAACTATGTCAAAGAATTGGACTTCAATCTCATGAGTGTTTCCCAGGTCTGGGACCAAAAGCATTGGATGCTCTTCACGGATAAAGAATGCTTTGTATTGTCTCCAGGCTTATCCATACCTCCTCCAGATAAGATTTTATTAACTGCTCAGAGAAAAGAAAATCTCTATGTACTGGACATGAATGAAGTCACTCCACCTGGGAGTGTTTCCTGTTTTCTATCAAAAGCCTCAGTTGATGAATCAGCTCTCTGGCACAGGAGATTAAGTCATGTTAATATCAAAACTATTAAAAAACTGGTGAAGGATAATCTTGTCAGAGGGATTCTTGACAAAGAATTCCAGCTAGAAGACCACTGCATTGCTTGCTTAAAGGGGAAGCAACACAAGAGTTCTCACAAGCCCAAGACCTTGAATACAAATGATACTCCATCACAACTACTGCATATGGATCTCTTCGGTCCTACAAATGTCATGCAATGGGCAAAAAGTCATACTGTCTGGTGATAACATATGACTACATCAGATTCTCATGGGTATACTTCTTGAGAACTAAAGATGAAACTGCTGAAATTCTTAAATCCTACATTCTGAGGGTAGAATATCAAAGCAATCAAAAGGTGAAGATCATAAGGTGTGATCAGGGCACAGAGTTCAAGAACCACACTTTAAACTGTTACTTTGAAAGCAAGGGGATAGAAAGACAATACAGTGCTCCAAGAACTCCTTAACAAAATGGAGTTGCTGAAATGAGAAACAGAACTCTAATTGAGTCAGCAAAATCTATGTTGGCTGACTCAAAACTGCCTCTCACATTCAGGGCAGAAGCAGTTAGCACAGCCTCCTATGTGCAAAATAGAGTTCTCATTGTCAAACCCCTCAACAAGACACCTTATGAACTTTGGTTTCAAAGAGTTCCCTACATTGGGTTTCTAAAGCATTTTGGGTGTCTATGCACCATTCTCATCACACATGGGGTTCTTCCTAAGTTTGGTGCTGTTAGGACATGTTTTGTAACTGTTGATAAAATTCTGTGTAAGTTCTACTAGAGGCGAACTTATTAAGTTCGCCTAGCCTATCAGAGGCGAACTTGCCTATCAGAGGCGAACTTAATAAGTTCCCTTAAGTCTATCAGAGGCGAACTTATTAAGTTCGCTTAGCCTATTAGAGGCGAACTTGTTAAGTTCGCCTGGTGCAGAACAATGCTTATAAATAGACAGAACAGAGTCTGTTGAGATAGACCAAAACAGACAGAGATTAGAGAAGAGACGATATCAGAGTAGACAGATTATGTAATCTTGTAACCTGATATTGGTGGAATACAAAGAGTTTATTTACACCGTTGTTGTTGATTGAGTCACACGAGCACGTTGATCATGGATTCCGCACGTTATCACCGTGTCGTACCGCGAGTCTAGAGATCCGTCACGAACCGAATTAGGGACCTACAAGTGGTATCAGAGCTATTGCTCTTGATTAGCAAAAGATTCGTGGTGTTTTCGTGTCCAATCAACATCAAAATTCAGAGAATTTGAAGGATTTTTCATCTTTTTCGTGTTCTTGATAAAAATGGAAGATTTTTGATCAATTTGGATTGATTTTGGATTGGTTTGAAGAAATTGATCCGATAGGATTGTTCCTAATCAGTTTCTACACAATCATACGGTTCAGAATTGTTTAATTCCATCATTTTGATCAGAAATCATGATTTTCGGAATTTTTGGTTCGTGTTTGGGTTGAACAGCTGAACCAGGCGAACTTAAATTTCTGTTGCAGGCGAACTTATTAGGCGAACTTAATAAGTTCGCTTGGTGAAGATTAGGCGAACTTAACAAGTTCGCTTCGGGTCAAGTTCGCTTCTCATTAAGTTCGCTTGGGTGGTTCAGTCAGGCGAACTTATTAAGTTCGCTTGTACAGTATCATGCGAACTTAGCTAGTGTTCTTAAAAAAAAAAAAAAGTATTTTGGCGGGAAAATTCATCTTATCCAAATTTTTTAGGGACCTACAAGACTGTTTTCAAATTAATGTTTCTTGTTAGTTGTGCAGAATGACCAAGAGGGACTATTAATACCATTTTGGTTGTTGATAGTGGTGGTTCTTAGCACATGACAGGGAATGACATCTACAAGAGTAACGAGTTGTTGATAACTGAGAATATATTTGATTCAACTACTTGATGCTCAAGGGGGAGAATATGTGTCACACAATGTTTCAGAAAGAGTTTTACAAAGTCCAAATGATAACCTGAAACTTAGGATGACGATGGTGAGCATAAAGTCGTTGATGCAACCATTTGACTAGTTGAGGGGGAGTCTACAGGACAGGGGGAGTACAGAACTGTGTTGGTGACAGAGGCAATGACATTCAATTGCAGGATTACATAATTGCAGCATTACATCGGTTTTAGTTTTTAATTAAAATGATTGACTTGCTTAATCCTGAGTAACCAAGTAAAATGTTTTCATGGAAGGTTTATTTTCGTTTGTTTTACTTTCTTTGAAAAAGATTTTGAAAAAGCCAAACAAATTGAAAAAGATAAAATCGACATTACTTAAAGTTAAAGAAGAGATGATAGTACATCAGTAGATGTTCAATCACACATGACCTTAGTTGGACTTTATGATGCTTATCTAATATATCTGTGATAAATGTTTTGATCAGAACTTCTTAGACTGCACAGTATGAGAAATGATAGCTTCATAACTGCTTATGCTTAACAAAAATTGATGCTTGATGCTTATATTTTAATTTGGATACTAGTATGTAGTCTGAATTGTCAATAGGCCATGAGTATCTTTGGTCCATTAGTAGTGTGACAACATAATGATCTTTGTGACAACTGTGATTTGAACCCATGGTATGCCGGGTGTGGGTGTAAAAGATCATTATCAGATAAAGAATATAAGATCTAAAGTACTTCATGAGACCAGTATCGGTTATGTCGTTAAACACAATTTTTCAGTTCACTTCACTGCCCATGCCCTGAAAAACATGCAATGTGTTGTTGGACTAAGATATGTTTCTGACAACATCTGTTGGAACATATACTAGCCCTTGGATCAATATCCTGATTCCATTGAATATATCCAGATAACAGTTGGATCCACGTACCTGAATCTTATGATTCCACATATATAAGCCAAAACATTGAATCATTCGATTCTAAATCTCATTGATTCCTATACAATCCAATTTGGATTCTGCTATTCATGTGCTAAGTGATGTCTCCTCATTCTGGAAATTCGGATAATCTTTAGTAAAATCTCATATGTCTTGAAGATAGTGCATTTACATTATGTTGGCATACTAGTGGGGTACACGTTGTATTTCATACTTAAATGGTACCTTAACTCACAAGAAAGTGGGAATGAGATGCTTTAGTTTCAAATATTATAATATTGACAATTTGAATTTGTGTGTCATAGCCTGATCCAATTTTCTTTGAATGTTTATCGCGTATCATAACATACAATATGAAAGTCTTGAAAAGATAGAATGTGATAATCTTAAAAGATATTAGTTTGATTGGTCAAGGCTTGAAAGAATGACATAGGATACCAATTGATGTTATATGGATTTTATATCCAAGATGTGTGATTGATATATCATATATACTGATATGATCTTCTTACTCGTGATGTTCGACCAAAAAGATGTGATTTTGTACTTTACATTTCAGTTTATATAGAGAAAAACCAAAAAGATTTTATGTTTCTTATGTTTGAAAAACCAAAAAGATTTTATTTTTCCAGCTTCCATGGAAATCTTAATTGTTGGTTATTCTTGGTTGTTCTCCTTTGCATAAACTGAATATTGCAGACAGAAGTTGACAAGGGGTCCTTCTCCCAAGTTTTCTTCTAGATAGAAAGAGTGTGCAGATGAACAAGACGAAGACTACAACTTGTTTGATGATATTTGAAGACGGATGACAATCTTCTGAAGCTGTTGTCAAGGAGGAGTCTGTTAGAGCATATTCTGGTGACAACGAGCTTGAAGATATTATGTCTTAGTCTTAGAGTCTTTGACTTGTAATTGATAGAATTGTTAGCAACAGTTATAGGGGAGTCTGTTAGGACATGTTTTGTAACTGTTGATAAAATTCTGTGTAAGTTCTGCTAGAGGCGAACTTATTAAGTTCGCCTAGCCTATCAGAGGCGAACTTAATAAGTTCGCCTAGCCTATCAGAGGCGAACTTAATAAGTTCGCTTGGGCTATCAGAGGCGAACTTAATAAGTTCGCTTAAGTCTATCAGAGGCGAACTTATTAAGTTCGCTTAGCCTATTAGAGGCGAACTCAGAACAGTGCTTATAAATAGACAGAACAGAGTCTGTTGAGATAGACCAGAACAGACAGAGATTAGAGAAGAGACGATATCAGAGTAGACAGATTCTGTAATCTTGTAACCTGATATTGGTGGAATACAAAGAGTTTATTTACGCCGTTGTTGTTGATTGAGTCACACGAGCACGTTGATCATGGATTCCGCACGTTATCACCGTGTCGTACCGCGAGTCTAGAGATCCGTCACGCACCGAATTAGGGACCTACAGGTGCCAAATCTGATGAAGGATATTTTGTGGACTATTCCTCTCAATCAAAGGCCTACAGAGTATTCAATTCAAGAACAAGAATTATGGAAGAATCAACAAATGTGGAATGTAGAGAACACATAGTCTGTGAGCAGGGAAAAGGCCCAAACTGGCTCTTTGACATAGACTCCTTCTCCCAAATATTTGAGCCTCTCACCTTCTCAAATTTGGAGTCTACATCTACACAAACACCTGCCTCCACTTCATCCACTGACTATAGACTGGATTTTCCTAAATCTTCTATCCGTCTGAGAAGACCATCGATTGATCCTCCATCAGTTGTGGACGCAATTGAAGCAAGTGAAGCCGGAACAAGACTCTCCAATGTCACCAGCAGCAGCCTGTCTGAAACTGAAAATCTAAATGAAGACTCTTCGGTAAATGTTGTAGATGCTGTTGATGCTATTGCTGAAAATATTGATGTGGCTAATGATGTTGAAGACTCTTCCACCATGAATAAAGAGACCCCTGATCAAAACCAAAGCAATCTAGAGCAAGGGATACAGCTGGAGGTGGTACCAGCATAGAGGATCCACAAAGAACATCCTCATGAAAATATTATTGGCCAAGTCCACCAAGGAGTTCTCACAAGAAGCAAATCTCACGAGGCCAATTTATGCTTGTTTTCATGTTTTATATCTCAGGTGGAACCCAAGAAGATAGATGAAGCACTCAAACACAGCAGCTGGATTGAGGCAATGCAGGAAGAATTGCTGCAATTCAAGAGGCAGGATGTCTGGAAACTTATTGATATTCCACCAGGTAAATATGCTATTGGCACACGATGGGTTTTCAGGAACAAGCAAGATGAGAGAGGTATTGCAGTCAAGAACAAATCCAGACTTGTCGCTCAAGGCTACACACAGGAAGAAGGAATTGACTATGATGAAGTCTTTGCTCCTGTTGCCAGGCTGGAGGCCATCAGAATCTTCCTGTCATATGCTGCATCTAAGAATTTCACTGTCTATCAAATGGATGTAAAAAGTGCCTTTCTGTATAGGAAGATTGGTGAGGAAGTATACGTCAAACAGCCTCCAGGCTTTGTAGATCCTGCACATCCTACTCAAGTGTTCAAACTAGACAAAACTCTGTATGGCCTACATCAAGCACCAAGAACCTGGTATGAAACCTTGTCAGGATATCTACTAAGCAACAACTTCAGAAGAGGTGCTATTGACCAGACCTTGTTTATCAAAGATGAAGGGGGAGAAATCTTACTAGTTCAAATCTATGTTGATGATATCATCTTTGGATCAACAAGGAAAAAGCTATGCAAAGACTTTGAGATTCTGATGCACTCAAAGTTTGAAATGAGTTCAATGGGTGAACTAAATTTCTTTTTGGGTCTACAAGTCCCAAATGGAATCTTCATCAGCCAATCCAAATATGTAAAGAGCATTTTGGAAAGATTCAAAATGGCTGACTGCTCTGCTGCAAGAACCCCTATGCAAGTGCATCATCAGCTGACTCCAGACAAAGATGGCCAAGACACTGATCAACATCAGTACCGTGCAATGATAGGGTCTCTCATGTACCTCACTGCCTCAAGGCCAGATATCATGTTTGCAGTATGTCTCTGTGCAAGATTTTAAGCAGCTCCAAAGATTTCACATCTTCAAGCCGTCAAGAGAATCTTTAGATACCTAAAGGGAGCCCCAAGAATTGGGCTATGGTACTCTAAAAATGACGAGTTTAATCAGTATGCATACACTGACAGTGACTATGGGGGATGCAACTTGGACAAAAAGTCCACTTCAGGGGTATGTCAGTTTCTGGGAGGGAGACTGATTTCATGGCAGTGCAAGAAGCAAACATGTGTTTCAACTTCTACAGCTGAAGCATAATACATTGCAGCTTCAAGTTGTTGTGCACAAGTCATCTGGATACAAAATCAATGCTGGATTACGGGATGAATTTCATGGCAACTCCAATTCACATTGACAACATGAGTGCTATATTAATCACAAACAATCCGGTGCAACACTCCAAGACAAAGCACATTGACATCAGGTATCATTTCATAAGAGATCAAGCTAAGAAAAAGAGGATTATTTTAACCAAAGTTCATACAAATGAGCAATATGATGATTTGTTTACAAAACCTTTTGACGAAACTAGATTCAGATATTTAGTTGAATCCATTGGTATGATGAACTTTGATTAAAATCTATCTCTAAAATTCTGTTTTAAAAATGCGTTTTTGTCTCTTGTTGTAAATAAAAGTTATGAGTCAGCAGCACTTTTGTCCTCCAGCTGCTGACAGGTTTAATCTTCAGCAGCAAAAGATTTGCCACTGACTGCTTTAAGTTATCAGCAGGAACAGGTTTCCTGCGGATAGCTCTAAGGCTGTCAGTAGCAACATCCTTGCTGCAGATCATTGAATCCATCAGCAACAATTGAGTTTGCTGCTGACAGACTTAATCTTCCGCAGCAACCAAGATTGTAGCGGACAGACTTATTCATCCACAGCAACCAAGTTTGCTGCTGATGAGTAAATTTAAGTCCAAATTAACTTTTACCCGCTGTAAAAATTAACGTCAGTCTTTACCATTACTGCCTCAGTGTATTATAGCTGTAACAGTAAAAGGTGAATAAGGTTGTACTGTACAAGTCATTTTGCTTTCTCCCTCCTCTGCCGTTATAAGAACAAATTAAATCTCCTTATCACCTCTTCACATTCAATTTCACCCTAAACCCGCATCACTCTCTCTCAAGTCCCCACCACATTCAAAGTCTTCCATCCTTAAAACATTCAAAGCGTTCCATATTCTTAAACCTTCCAAAAATCAAACAACAATGGCAGACATCAATAACCCTAACGACAAGTTCTCCCCGTACCACAACCTTACAGCATACTTAACCAAAGGATTCGATGATATGATCGACTTCCTATGCTGATCAAAGATCCATTTTGCCCTCACAACCAACCCTACCATATATATCCCTCATATGGAGGATTTCTGGAATACCGCCGTCTACTCGACCGAACAGGGGATTCCCCAAATTAAAGCCAAGGTAGACGGCAAGGATATCATCATCTCTGAAGCTACCCTCCGAAAACATCTTACGCTTCAAGATGAGGGATCAGCCATCTCATACTCAAAGGACGAGTACATGAGGACCTTTGTATCCATAGGGTACACTGGAAATCAAAATGAGTATACAATAGAGAAGGCGCTGATGGGCCCTCCATGGAAGTATCTCTGCCACACTCTTCTCCAATGCATATCTCAGAAGAGAAGTGGATGGCATCAAGTGAGCTCCGCACTTGCCTCCGCCTTCCATGGTATGATTACTGGCCAAGGTTTCAACTTTGCACACCTCATATTTGAGGGTTTGAGATATAACCTTCAAGAGGGTGCAAAGCAACAATTTTTTATGTACCCAAGATTCTTACAGGAGGTTTTCAACCAGGAACTAAAAGAACTTTCAAAATCTGCAGGAATCTACATCATGTTGGGACATAGAAATAATATTTTTCAAAGTATGAGAACTGTTTACAAAAAGTTCTCAGGGGTCAATGTTCCATTGTTATCTACAATGATGAACATACAAAGTACCCCGGGTGACAGTTCAACAATCCCAGCTGATACTGATCCCACACCCTCCACATCACATCCTGAACAACAATCCTCTTCCACCATTCGAACCCCTGTGCATACTACTAAGGATGCACGGGTACAAAAATCACATACACCTGTTTTGGATGTTATCGTTCAACTGGAACAAAGGGCCCCAGTTGCAACGACATACACCAGAAAAAGGAGCACCAGAAAAAGGAGCAAGAAGACTCCTTCTCATCTTGTCTCAAAGGCCCAAACCCAACCTCTAAGCCCTCATTCAGAATCCCAACATTTTGATGAGAATACCAAAAGGGATAGCCACAACACTAGAGAGACTTCCTTGGAAGCCTCTCTATTAGGATCAGGATCACATCCCGGATCCATAGAGCAACCCCTGAGCCATTCCATTATTTCTCTTTTCTGAACCTAAGTGTAGAGGCACCTAGTCAAGATGATATACCTTCTCCAACAACCACTATATCGGAGGTATTGATTGACTTGGTTGTTGGTGCACCCAACCCATGTTCATCACCCAAGAAGGTTCACTCTTGTAGTATTGATAGAGTGAATGTGGAAAGGGCTATCACTACTCCTAGTACATCAACTGCCCAGGAGGACAGTGATAACATAGCTAAGACCCTAACCACGGCAACTCCCAGTGAGGATGTTTCCTGTGAAACACTCTTCACTGAGAGGAATCCCAGGCGCCAAGAAAACCAGGGTGATGGGGATGCAGAGGCTAGGCCTAAGGCCCCATCTACATCCAAGGATTCCACAACTGTGGATGAGGACAGACTGAAACTTCATAACTTGGAATTGACGGCCAGGGTGGCAATGCTAGAGGCTAAAGTATCCAAACTAAGACCCCAGATCCTTCTGCATGAAGCCCATCAATGCCCCTCTATGGCTTCTCCCTCCCTTGTCTCAGTGGGCACCCAAACCGATGCTTATCTGTCCACTGATGCAACCAAAAAGGGGGAGATAGTCCCAATGGAAGAAGACTCAGACAGTCTTGATGACTGGATTCAAGAGCAGGCTGCATTTCAAAGTACACTATTCAAGCCAACTTTTGTACAGGTTCATGACTTGCCAGCTTCAAATGACGAAGAAGAAGAGACTTCTGAAGACTGGAAGTTAGTCTTCAGGGCTGTTGATGAGGTGCTGACTGATGTTGAAGACAAAGAACAAACATATACATCTTTCAGCATCATCCCTGAAGCAGCAACCATCATAAATCAATCCACTGCCCCCCAATTTCCACTGACTTCAACACAGCTAGAGTTTAACAGAATACTAGCTTGGGGGTATGATGGAAAGTCTGAGAGGTTCTGGATTGGTTGGGAGTTTAGCGGAGTAGAAGAGCTAAACTGGGTCTTTCTCAACAGCATCCAAGTCCTTCGCCTATACCATCTACAATGCATCAACAACTCTACGGACCTCTCAGCCGAACTTGCTATTGGCAGGTTCTATGACTTGATGGAGGATAATCTACCCAAGTTCAAAAGACAAATACAAGCAGCAAAAAGGGTAGCCTATCCTGAATCTTCAGCAGCAGCAGAAAGACGACTGACTCCTAGAAGACTTGAAATAATAAGGAGCAGTCTTCTCACTGAAGAAGAAGTTCTGTGCTTAAGAAGATTTCTGTACAACTCCATTGTCAATGACTTAGATATGCTAGGATGGGTAAGCACTAAGTCTCTTGACCACACCTTACTACTAAGCAACGGCTCCTCTCTCACCATCAACACCAGGAACATCCTGCTACTTCCTACAGACTTTCTTTACAAGATCTTTCAACTCAGAGCAAATATCTGCAATGTCAACTCCCTCGAAAGCCAGGCAATGATAGCTACTGTCAGAGCCAATCTTGAACAAGAAGGAAGGATTCCTGAGGCAGTATATGTGTCAAATTCTGACACAGATTCTGACTCAGCTTCCCCTCGAGTAGACATCTTTGCTGCAGCATATGAATCAAGATCCACTGTCCAAGAAATGCTGATAGAATTTACAAGTCCTGAGTGTAAATCAGATGAAGCTAATGACATTCCCTTATCAACCTCTCAACTTGCCAATGAAGTTGAGGCTGGGATCCCAACAGCAGCACAATCATCTGCTGTTGTGATCTGTGAAGCCGAAGCAGAGGCATCCAGTGTAAACAAGGGGAAGGGAATTATGACGAAAGAAGATGAAGAGAGGTTGCTCAGAGAGAAGAGAGAGAAGGAAGAAATAAGAAGGAAGAGAGAAGAAGAGGAGATGACTGACATGAAAAAGGCTCAAGAAAGAAAAACAGCCATGCTCCTCAGAGAACAACTTATCCAGCAGTATGCCAAACAACTGGATGGGATGAAAGTCAAACTCCATGCAGTGTCTCAAGTTGATGAAGATGAAGAACTTGCTAGACAGCTGCAGGAACAACTAAACAAGGAAGTAGAGGAGGAGGAAGAAAAGAAAAGGAAGGAAGATGCTAAATTCAGAATCTCTGATTTTAAATTAGCAAACGAAATGAGGGAGGAGTGGATTGAAGCTCTAATATCTCAAGGTGAGGATGCTGACTACCTTGAAAAACTTTCAAACAAAGAGATCTATAGAGCCGTCATGGGTCAGCAGGGGCAATTGGCAAAGAAGAAGAGAGCTGAAGAGAAAGAAAAGGCTCGTCAAAAATCCAAGAAGGTCATTGCGCTTAACCAGAGAACCCATGAAGAAAGGAAGGTCATGACTGAATTCCTAAAGGCAAGGGGGAAAGTGGAAGGAGGCTAGGTCCCATGACATTCATCAACCTACAAGCCTTGTACAGACAAGTCAAGAAGGAGGAAGAAGAAGAAAGACTAGGAAAGAAAGTCTTCAAGACAAGGGTCACAGAAAAGGAAGACAAGAGACCAGTCAAGAAACAAAAGACCTCTGCCTCAGACACTAATTCCACTATCCAAAAACCTTCCACAAATATCCCCAAACCTTCCTCTCCTCCACCCAAAAAGTCCAAACCATCTCACCCAGCCCCCTCTCATCAACAACCTCTCCTTAAAAAATCCAAACCCACACCTAAACCAGAAGACTCCAGAGATATAATTGATTGGTTCTACAGTTCACAGGATCAGTGGTTTGAAATCTTCAGGGGGATAACTGAAAAGAAGGAGATCTGTTTACAAATCTGTTGATGAAGTTCTACAATTACTAGATTCAGATCTCAGTAGAATTCTAGAGATGGGTGAAGCTAATGAGCCTGCAAATGAGGGTGGGAAACGTCTTATGCTAGCAATCAAACACCATTTCAACCTAGCAAAGATGTGATCATAGATATCAAACCACTTCAGTCCCACTCTCCATTTGTAAGTTGGTCCTACAATGTTGATCTGGATGAGTTCACCTTAACTGATGTTAAGAAGCATCAGATGAGATGTTCAAGCAAGACAATTTTCAAAATGGCAAGTAAAGACATCAAGACTCTGTCTGAGCTTCCACTGAACAATCCCAGCAAGGATCCAAGAGGCTATGAGGTTGCAAGGATAGTCTGCCACATGCAAAAGCTTCAGCAACAAAAGATTAGAAAAATTTTGGTAGCATCAGTCTAGGGGGAGTTTGTAGAACCAAAGACTGATTGCAACAAAATTCTTCTAAGTACAAATGACGCTGATAGGCTTATCAGCAGCGTTCAACACTTGTTGCTGCTGATAGGCTTATCAGCAGCGTTCAACACTTGTTGCTGCTGATAGGCTTATCAGCAGCGTTCAACACTTGTTGCTGCTGATAGGCTTAACAGCAGCGTTCAACAGATCAGTCTTGATGCTGATCCTCATCCTTGCTGCTGACAGCCTTGTGCCTTGAAGATAAATCGTTGTAGCTGTGTTGTAGCGAACTTAACAAGTTCTCCTCAGATAGAATAAGCGAACTTAAGTTCGCCTCTGATAAACCAGACGAACTTGTTAAGTTCGCTTCTCTATGAACTTACACATAATTTTAACAACAGTTACAAAACATGTCCTAACAGACTCCCCTTTAACTGTTGCTAACAATTCTATCATTTACAAGTCAAAGACTCTAAGACTAAGACATAATATCTTCAAGCTCGTTGTCACCAGAATATGCTCCAACAGACTCCCCCTTGACAACAACTTTAGAAAATTGTCATCCGTCTACATATATCATCAAACACACTGTAGTCTTCGTCTTGTTCATCTGCACACTCTCTTTCTATCTAGAAGAAAACTTGGGAGAAGGACCCCTTGTCAACTTCTGTCTGCAATATTCAGTTTTTGCACAGGAGAACAACCAAGAATAACCAACAATTAAGATTTCCATAGAAGCTGGAAAAATAAAATCTTTTTGGTTTTTCAAACATAAGAAACACAAAATCTTTTTGGTTTTCTCTTTATAAACTGAAATGTAAAATACAAAATCACATCTTTTTGGTCGAACATCATGAGTAAGAAGATCATATCAGTATATATGAGATATCAATCACACATCTTGGATAAACATCCATATAATATCAAATGGTATCCTATGTCATTCTTTCAAGCCTTGACCAATCAAACTAATATCTTTTAAGATTATCACACTCTATCTTTTCAAGACTTTATATTGCATGTTATGATACGAGATAAACATTCAAAGAAAATAGGATCAGGCTATGACACACAAATTCAAATTGTCAATATTATAAAATTTGAAACTAAAGCATCCCATTCCCACTTTCTTGTGAGTTAAGGTACCATTTAAGTATGAAATACAACGTGTACCCCACTAGTATGCCAACAGAAAGTAAATGCACTATCTTCAAGACATATGAGATTTTACTAAAGATTATCCGAATTTCTAGAATGTGGAGACATCACTTATCTCATGAATAGCAGAATCCAAATTGAATTGTATAGGAATCAATGAGATTCAGAATCGAATGATTCAATGTTTTGGCTTATATACGTGGAATCAAAAGATTCAGGTACGTGGATCCAACTGTTATCTGGATTATGAATTCAGTGGAATCATTAAAGATGATTTATCAATATGATCCAAGGGCTAGTATAAGTTTGACATATGTTGTCAAGTACATATCCTGATTATACTTCAAATTGCATGCTTTTCGGGACATGGGCACTGAAGCAAATCGAATGAATAGTGCTAAGGACATAACCCGAAACTGATCTCATAGAAAAATCTTTATTAAAAGCTAATATTCTATATCTGATAGTGATCTTTTAACACACACACCCAGGCATAAGTGGGTTCAAATCACAGTTGTAACATATGCAATTATGTTTTCACACTACTAATGGTTTAGTGACGCTTTTAGTCTACTGACAATTCAAATTATATGCATACACAACACTATCATTTCCTATTTGTGCAGTCTCTGAAGTTTAGATCAAAACATTTAATTCAGATATATTAACATAAAGCACCAACCAGTTAATCTAAGGTCATGTGTGAAAGAACATCTACTGATGTACTATCATCTCTACTTTAACTTCAAGTAATGTCGATTTTATCTTTTTCAATTTGTTTGACTTTTTCAAAATCTTTTTCAAAGAAAGTAAAACAAACAAAAATAAAATCTTCCATGAAAACATTTTAGTTGGTTACTTAGGATTAAGCAAGTCAAACAATTAAATCAATTAAAAACTCAAACCGATGTAATCCGGTAATTGAATGCCTTTGCCTTTGTCACCAACACAGTTCTGTACTCCCCCTGTCCTGTAGACTTCCCCTAAACTAGTCAAATGGTTGCATCAACGAATTTATGCTCACCATCGTCATCCTAAGTTTTAGGTTATCTTTTGGACTTTGTAAAACTCTTTCAAAATAACATTGTGTGTGACATATTCTCCCCCTTGAGCATCAAGTCGTTGAATCAAATAGATTTCTCAGTTATCAACAACTCATTACTCTTGCAGATGTCATTCCCTGTCATGTGCTTAGAACCACCACTATCAACAACCAAAATGGTATTAATAGTCCCTCTTGGTAAATCCTGCACATCTAACAAGAAACATTAATTTGAAATTGGGACCCAAGCCATGGTAGTCATGGGTCGTCCATCTGTATCAAAATAATAAACCTCACTCCATTCACAATCGAATCTCTTATCAATTTTCGGAGATTGTTCCGACGAGTAAGAAACAGAAACTTTAGATTTCCAAACATACTTATGTTCATTAAGTTCTTTTTGCTTAAAATGTGAAGTGTTTGAACATTTTCTTCATTTGAAAAATGTTTAGATTGTGAAAACTCTTGTTGTTCTAAAAGTTTTCTCAATCTTCTGTTTCTCCGCCATCTTTGAGGTCTAGAAAGCCTAACCTCAGATTTTGAATTACCCTTTGGTATATCATGAGGTTTAACCACATATGGGTTAACATAAGGCTTACCATGAGTTCTTACCTTTTCTGGAGTAACATGTCTGTTACCTTTGGCGTTGTGAGGACAAGCAATCCGAATGTGACCCACAAGACCACAAGAAAAGCAAGATCTCGTCTCACAATAATCTCTCATATAAGGAATCTTCACACGATAAGAAGCACTTGAAGAAGATTCTCCTACATGAACTTCTTTTGGAATTTGAGAATGAATAAACTTTTTCTCAACAGGTTTTGATTTAGGCTTCATCTTCTCAGGAACTACATGCTTCTTCCCTTTATTTTTGTAAGGACAGTTCACCACAATGTGTCCCATCTCATTACAATGAAAACATGTACGCCTGTCTTTATAATCTCTGACATATGGAACTCTCCTTGAATTTGAAGAACTTCCAAATGTATAATTTCCAGATGAATTAGAATCAACCTTTGAGTCTTCTTTCGTAATCTCTTTCAGTATCCCCTCTACCTTAGCTTCATCAAAATATTCATCATCACTCTCATCAGAATACACCATATCTTCACCTGTGACTGGATTCACCTTCAACACAGTTTTAGGATCTAAATCCTCATCTTTTATAATCTCAGGTGTAACAGAATAATTACCATTGAATGGTGGAGGAACATAACCAATACCATTAGTTCCCTTCCCCTCTTTAGTATTATTATGATAATATTCTAATAAGAATGATGAATTTCCAAAGCTTTCTAGCTTTCTATGCAATCTGATTACCTCTGCTTTAGATTCAGCTAGTTCCTTATCTTTCTCAACAAGATCATTATTTCTTTTCTCAATTTCTGCAAAGGACATATCCAGATGATATGCCTGCTCTTTGATCTTCAAAGTCAGAGAATTTATATCCCTCTTCAGTGAGTATATTCTCTCAATACACACATTCTCATTATCTTTTAGTTTCTGATTTACCGTGTGCATGGATTTCATATCACAAATGAGGTTTACGTTGTCATCCATAACCCTCATCATTTTATTCTTCACTGAAACACAGTTAGAACAAAACGTTTCAGAGTTAGAAAGTACCTCAGGTTTTACTTCTGAAGAAGATGCACCAGGAGCCATGAATACGTCATCATCAACTTCACCCTTTTGTTCAACAATGACAGGCTCAACATCAGTGTCTGATACACTCAGATCATCTTCAACTGTCTAGAAGCTTACTTCAGTCTCTACATCACTCTCGGTAGATTGAGTACTTTCACCAGATCTAATACTCTCACTATCACTTAACTCGGTAGAAGAATCACTTTCAGAAACACTCTGCTTTACTACTTCTTCTTTGATCAAGATCACAAACTCTTGAGTAGTAGCTTCACCCTTTCTCTTCAAAGCTTCCCATAGTTCTCTTGAAGTTGGACACTTCCCTAGACTATGAATGATTTCTTTTGGTAAAGACATCTTTAAAGTTTCACACGTTTTCAACTCTTGATCAAACTTCTGCTTTTCTATTTTAGTAAGAGCTGTCATTGGTTTAGGAACATTATAATATCCCATATAGTCATAAGTAGGATGCACATATCCTTCAAATATGGATGTCCAAAAGTTTTCATCAGTTTCTGATACGAACTGTTCGAACCGGACTTTCCAGCTACGAAAATCTGATATGCACAAAAGTCTCGGTTGCATAATTTCAATCTCATTATCATCACATGAAATTGACATTTTGAAATTTTTGCGAAAATATCCGGAAAAAAATTTCCCGCCAAAATACTCTTTTTAAAAAATTTCGAAAATTCAAAATTTTAAAAATGATTCAAAACGACCATATAAACTTTCCCTAAAAAATTTGAACAAGAAGAATTTTCCCGCCAAAATACTAGCTAAGTTCGCCCGATACTGCCTAAGCGAACTTAATAAGTTCGTTTGACTGAGCGAACTTGACCCCAAGTGAACTTACTAAGTTCGCCTGATTAAGTTCGCCTAATCTGCACCAAGAGAAATTATTAAGTTCGCCTCTCTAAGTTCGCCTGCAACAGAATTACTAAGTTCGCCTGCATCAGCTGTTCAACCAAACACGAACCAAAAATTCTAAAAATCATCATATCTTGCTGAATTGATGGAATTTGATTAAATTGAACCATAGGAATGTGTAGGAACTGATTAGGAACACTTCTATCGGATCAATTTCATCAAAAGAATGCAAAATCAATCCAAAATGATCAAAAATTCTCCATTTTTATCAAGAACACAAAAAATATGAAAAATCTTCAAAATCTCTGAAATTTGATGTTGATTGGACACGAAAACACCACGAATCTTCTGCTAATCAAGAGCAAAAGCTCTGATACCACTTGTAGGTCCCTAATTCAGTGCGTGACAGATCTCTAGACTCGCGGTACGACACGGTGATAACGTGCGGAATCAATGATCAACGTGCTCGTGTAACTCAATCAACAACAACAGTGTAAATAAACGCTTTGTATTTCCATCACAATATCAGGTTACAAGATTTAGTCTCTAATCAGTTCCTCCTGATATCGTCTATTCTGTCTGATCTCAGTTCTGAATCTATAAACTGTCTATTTATAAACACCAGTTCTGCACCAGGCGAACTTAACAAGTTCGCCTAAAAGATAAGTTCGCCTCTAATAGGCTAAGCGAACTTAACAAGTTCGCCACAGATAGACTAAGCGAACTTAAAAAGTTCGCCTTTGATAAACCAGACGAACTTGTTAAGTTCGCCTCTCTATGAACTTACAAAGAACTTTATTAATAGTTACAAAACATGTCCTAACAAGCTGACTATCCATGCCAAGCGTCACTGACAACTTTCTGCAAAAGCTACTGACACACTTAAAGTAGAAGGAACCTCAATGGTGCAACCAATGACGGACAACAATGCTCTTCTCCAAGCATGCAAGTAATGATGCATAAAGAAGACGCTTCAATAAAGTTAGCTAGTTTAGACTAAACTTGTATTATTAGCTTTGTACAAAAGATCAACGGGCTGTGTTAGATCTGATCCTTAGAATCAAGGGTCTGTTTTGATTATAAGTTAGTATAAATACTGTGTAAACACTTCATTGTAAGTGTGCTTCTTGATAGAGTTTTCATTTGTAATCGTTTATTCACAAAAGCTTAATACAACAATGTTCTTATTAGTATTCTTTCTGTTTACTCGATTATACTTGTGTAGTTGCTATTGTTTCCGCCAATTTCAACTAAGAACAGAACCATCTTGTACTTTCACGATCCTACATGTTGCTTCCCCTTCAGACATGCTATGCAATGATCTTCAAGTTGAAATTCTTTATTAGGTAGTCCTCTGACTAGATTTCCTTTAACCAACTTGTTGATGGTTTTGACATTGACATGACTCAATCTCCTATGCCATAGAGCAGATTCATCAACTGATGGTTTGGATAGAAAGCAAGATACACTGCTAGATACACTGCTAGATGGTGTAACCTTGTTCATATCGAGCACATATAGATTGTCCTTTCTTTGAGTCGTTAACAAGATCTTCTCAGTAGGAGGTTTGCTTAGTCCAAAGGATAACACGAAACATTCTTCATCTATGAATAGCATCCAATTAATTTGATCACAGATTTGTGATACACTCATGAGGTTAAACTTTAATTCCTTCACATAGTTCATCCTTTCAATGCTCATCCTTTCATTAGACACAGTTCCTTGTCCGATGATAGAGCCTCCCTTTGAATTACTCCCAAAGGCAACATATCCTCCATAAAAGTTTCTAAAGTCTGAGAGGATGGACCTATTGCCTGTCATGTGTCTGGAACAACCACTGTTTACAATCTAGGTGTTATCTTTGTTACCTGATTGTTCCTATACATGAGAGAGTTCTAGTTAGAAAGGGGGACCCAAGAGCTTGAAGACTTGGGTAGGACTTTTGACTTAAGACTAAAATCATTAGCAGGTTGGCATTCAATTGATCCAATGATGATACTCTGAGATGATGAGGATTTGGATTTTGCTTGCCATTGTTGAATCACCTTTGCAGTTCTTTCAACATTATCACCAGCAGATGTAGCTTTAGCTGCTGATAGTTCTGTCTGATTTTTTATATTCCTGGGTTTAGACTGATCAGCAGCAAACTTGGTTGCTGCTGATGGTTTTAACAGATCAGCAGCTGATTTGGTTGCTGCTGAAGGCTTTGAATTGTTCTTTATATTTTTTGGCTTCACATGATTAGCAATATTCATGGTTGCTGCTGATGGTTTAGCTGGTTCAACAATCATTGACTTCTCCTTCTTTAATTTCCTATTAAAAATTAGTTTTTCTGTGGGGGTTCTTTTATAGACAGGTTTTTGTCTATCAAGGATGATTTTGACTGTTGATGCCGAGGATGATGATTGAGAGAACTGGTTGAAAGGATTAAACTTACAATTTGTAGCAAAGTGGCCTGATTCACCACAAATGATACAATATTGTTTAGCTTTTGGTATTTTTACAGTAGCAGTCTATCTTGGTGGAGAAATAGACTTTCTGAACTGAGTTGATCTTGCTTCATAGCTTCTTATCTTCTTGTTTTTGTTTGTTTTCTCAAAAGATTGTTGCTTGAGATTTCTTTGCTTCTGAAAGTAGTAGAAACATGTGCTTGTTGTATGGTTGTATTTGCCACAAACAAAACATGATTTTGCAGTCTTGTCCCTCTGAAGATACACACACTCCTTTCTTTTGAATAGATCTTTGAAGTTCCAGGGATGATTTTTGTTTTGTTCAAAGGTGGCTTCTTCCAGTGTCTTCTGAACATAAGGCATTCTTTCTCCAGGTGAATGACAGATGTCAAACACTTTCTTTGTAGGGATGGAGGCTGAGGATGTTAAGGATTACCCTTTTCAATGATCAGTTTTCTTCCATGAGGAGGATAGCTGATTTTGATTTGTTTGGTGGGTTGTGTGATTGGTATGGATGGAATGAAAGGACTTGGAAAGTTTGTTTGAATCACTTTCCCGAAATTTATGGTTTTCATAATTACTTCATTTGTGGGAAGTAAAGGGGCATCACAATTTTTAGAGGAGTCTGAGCATGTGGAATCTGACTTAGTGGAGGTACTGCATTCTTGCACAACAATGTCTTCCTAGGAAGGATCAAGATTTTGGTTTGCATGGTCAAGATTGGTCAGGTTGAAGTTGGGT
This sequence comes from Smallanthus sonchifolius, assembly GCA_023525975.1. Classification (NCBI taxonomy): domain Eukaryota; kingdom Viridiplantae; phylum Streptophyta; class Magnoliopsida; order Asterales; family Asteraceae; genus Smallanthus; species Smallanthus sonchifolius. The sequence continues at coordinate 50,423,265 of CM042033.1, read as the reverse complement.
TCATGAATGGTTACATAATCAGTGGGTGGTGGTACAGATTTGTACTGTTCAGTTTGGTACCCAAGACCAGCAGTTACTTTTTCATGGATTTGAGCATCCAATAATCTTTGCAGCTTTTTGGATGCAAGCTCATATTTTTCAACATGAACCTTTTGATCTGCCAAATCAGCTCTTGTAGCTTTTAGCTTAACCAATAGATCATCAATCTGAGTTTCAAGATTTGTTTGTTCATGTTTTAATGATGAAATTTCTTTCTTTAGACAGTTAATCTTTTTTTTATAACTGTTTTCAACCTTTTTGAACTTAGATTTCATTTGATGAAACTCTTCATTTTGATCTATTAGATTTTGGTTATGCTTTCTATATCCCGAAACTTTATCAATGCAAGATTAAGAGCAAAGATGTATATATACCTGAGGTGGGATCTCTGTGGTGTCTGCCATGAGTGCTTGGTTGTTGGCAGATATTTCTTCACACTAAAAGCTCCAGTCAAAGTTAGCTGTTCCAACTTGTTGAGTTGCACAAGCAGCAGTTTGAGCAGGTTGAGTGTTTTGACCTGTTTGACCTTGATGAGTATGTCTTGGTTGTGCAGCAGCTGGGTTTGCCTTTGGTGCTTTAAATTCAATGGAAAAATGACCAAGTTGATTACAGTTGTAGCATCTTAACATGCTCTTGTCCAAGCCAACTTTGGTGTTTGGTCTGTTGCTTGGGATAGGTCTTCCAGTTCTGGAGTAGAACCGTTTTGCTCTGAGAGACAACATAGCATAAGAATGTTGTATGTCCATTTCTTCTAAGTCATTTGGATGAAAATACTCCAGATCTTATTTGATAAAAGACATGTTGCTTGGGGTATCAGAAATAAAGGCAACATGGTTTGGATTTTGAGGAGGAGCTTCAAGAAGGAATGGAGAGTTGTTTGCTAGTGAGGTGTGTAGGTCCACATGACTCATCTACAGATCGATCTCGTGACAGGACGTCTCGATAACACGGAGTGCGGAATCCTACCATGTTAACGTTTGTATACGAATTGATAATAGAAACAGCAGGTAAATAAACTTCTCTTTGTATTCCACAAAAACACAGAGTTTACAACTTCACAGAATACACTCTTTCAAAACCCTCTGCTCTCTCCTCCTTTTTTAACAGAATCTGTAAACTTCTATTTATAGACACAATCTCTGCAATAGGCGAACTTAACAAGTTCGCTTCTAAAGATGCTTAGGCGAACTTATTCTCTATGAACTTGTACAATATTCCTTAGGCGAACTTAACAAGTTCGCTCCTAAAGATGCTTAGGCGAACTTGTTAAGTTCGCCTCTCTATGAACTTATACAAAATTTTATCAACAGTTACAAAACATATCCTAACAGACTCCCCTTTAACTGTTGCTAACAATTCTATCAATTACAAGTCAAAGACTCTAAGACTAAGACATAATATCTTCAAGCTTGTTGTCACTAGAATATGCTCCAACAGACTCCCCCTTGACAACAACTTTAGAAGATTGTCATTTGTCTTCATATATCATCAAACACACTGTAGTCTTCGTCTTGTTCATCTGCACTTACTCTTTCTATCTAGAAGAAAACTTGGGAGAAGGACCCCTTGTCAACTTATGTCTGCAATTTTCAGTTTATGCAAAGGAGAACAACCAAGAATAACCAACAATTAAGATTTCCATCGAAGCTGGAAAAATAAAATCTTTTTGATTTTTCAAACATAAGAAAGACAAAATCTTTTTGGTTTTTCTCTATATAAACTGAAATGTAAAATACGAAATCACATCTTTTTGGTCGAACATCACGAGTAAAAAGATCATATCAGTATATATGAGATATCAATCACACATCTTGGATATAAAATCCATATAATATCAAATGGTATCCTATGTCATTCTTTCAAGCCTTGACCAATCAAACCAATATCTTTCAAGATTATCACACTTTATCTTTTCAAGACTTTCATATTGCATGTTATGATACGCGATAAACATTCAAAGAAAATAGCATCAGCCTATGACACACAAATTCAAATTGTCAATATTATAAGATTTGAAACTAAAGCATCTCATTCCCACTTTCTTGTGAGTTAAGGTACCATTTAAGTATGAAATACAACGTGTACCCCACTAGTATGCCAACAGAAAGTAAATGCACTATCTTCAAGACATATGAGATTTTACTAAAGATTATCCGAATTTTCAGAATGAGGATGAATAGCAGTATCCAAATTGGATTGTATAGGATTCAATGAGATTCAGAATCTAATGATTCAATGTTTAGGCTTATATGTGTGGAATCATAAGATTCAGGTACGTGGATCCAACTGTTATCTGGATTATGAATTCAATGGAATCAGTAAAGATGATTTATCAATATGATCCAAGGGCTAGTATATGTTTGATACATGTTTTCAAGTACATATCTTGATTATACTTCAAATTGCATGCTTTTCGGGACATGGGCACTGAAGCAAATCGAATGAATAGTGCTAAGAACATAACCCGAAACTGATCTCATAGGACAATCTATATTAAAAGCTAATATTCTTTATCTGATAGTGATCTTTTAACACACACACCCAGGTATAAAATGGGTTCAAATCACAGTTGTCACATATGCAATTATGTTTTCACACTACTAATGGTTCAGTGACGCTTTTAGTCTATTGACAATTCAAATTATATGCATACACAACACTATCATTTCCTATTTGTGTAGTCTCTGAAGTTTAGATCAAAACATATAATTCAGATATATTAACATAAAGCACCAACCAGTTAATCTAAGGTCATGTGTGAAAGAACATCTACTGATGTACTATCATCTCTTCTTTAACTTCAAGTAATGTCGATTTTATCTTTTTCAAAATCTTTATGAAAGAAAGTAAAACAAAAGAAAATAAAATCTTCCATGAAAACATTTTAAGAAAAACATTTTACTTGGTTACTCAGGATTAAGCAATTCAATCAATTAAAAACTCAAACCAATGTAATGTAATTGAATGTCATTGCCTCTGTCACCAACACAGTTTTGTACTCCCCCTGTCCTGTAGACTCCCCCTCAACTAGTCAAATGGTTGCATCAACGACTTTATGCTCACCGTTGTCATCCTAAGTTTCAGGTTATCATTTGGACTTTGTAAAACTCTTTCCAAAACATTGTGTGGGACATTGTTAAAGGGGAGTCTGTTAGGACATGTTTTGTAACTGTTGATAAAATTCTGTATAAGTTAATAGAGAGGCGAACTTAACAAGTTCGCCTAAGCATCTTTAGGAGCGAACTTGTTAAGTTCGCCTAAGGAATATTGTACAAGTTCATAAGTTCGCTCCTAAAGATGCTTAGGCGAACTTGTTAAGTTCGCATCTCTATAAACTTATACAAAATTTTATCAACAGTTACAAAAATGTCCTAACATGGTGGGTGTTTGAGGATGTGTGACAATGGGATGATAGTAGTTGCTTGAGCTTGGTAGTGTATGGTCAGAGTGTAATGCAGAGGCTGTGGTGGATGATGAGGGTGTAGAATAACCTGATTTTCTCTCTCTATATTGAATCATTTCCAGCTCATATGTCTTTAACATACCAAACAGCTCAGTCATTGTGAGAGTCTTCAAGTTTTCAGTTCTTCTAATTGACACTGTATAGAGTGTCCAACAACTTGGAAGGGATCTGATGAACTTTTTGAGAATATCTTCATTCTCTAGCTTGACCTTAGAGCACTGCAGCTCACCCACAAGATAAGTGTACCTGTTGTACAAGATTGTAAGGGACTCACCATCCTTGTATACGAAATTTTCATATTGTTGCGTCAGAATGTCTCTCCTATTTTCTTTAACCTCTTCAGATCCAGCAAACATCTTCACAAGAGCTTTCCATAGCACTTTAGCAGTCTTGTGTTCTCTGAGGTTGTGAAACACTTCATTTGGCAGGCACATCTGTATAGCTCCTAGATATTTAAAGTCTGCCTCCATCTTCTTAATATCTTCCTCTAAATATTTTGAAGCTTCTTTGGGAACAGATGGACCTCCGGAACCAGCAGAGGCCACCATAGGCACATAAGGACCATCAATTATGGATGTCCACATTCCATATTCTTGATAACAAAAGAAGCTTTCCATTTTGTTCTTCCACATGTCATAATCTTCCCCAGAAACCAGCCTTGGTGGTCTGTGAAGGCTTCCAATATCATCAAATGCAGTATTTTGTGCCATACTTTGGATGGATGATGTGCAGCAAAGAGATAATAGTAACAGAACCAGAGAGTAATTAAACAAATGCGAGTTTTCTTAATCTGAGAGCCAAACTCGGATACCACTTGTAGGATCGATGTTTTACAAGATGGTTCTGTTTAGTTGAGATTGGAAAAAACAATCACAACTATGCAAAGTAATAAGAAACAGTGAATGTACTGATAAATGCAAATTGTATTGATATTCAAAGTTTACAAATTACACAGAGAACTCTAAGGAAGCATGCATGTATAATGAAGAGAAACAATACATATAAAGGAACTTAGAATCAAGACAGACCCTTGATTCTAAGGATCAGATCAAACACAAGCCGTTGATCTTGAACTGATGAGAAGCTACACTACTATTGGTTTACAACATAGAGACAAGTAGGAAAAAGACAACTGCAGTGAAAAGACTTTCTGCAATGAAAAGACAACAGCAAAACAAAGGTATTCTCAATAATCATTGCAAGGCAGAGCAGAATAGGAGCATTGTCTTTTGTCATATGCACCAATAACATTCCTTCTGATGATAGGTGTGTCAGTGTTGCAGAAGAGATGTCAGTAGTAAAGTAAAGGCTGCGGATGATTTGCCTATCAACAGCATCAATGTTTGATGCTGCTGAGAAGCCTATCAACAACAACCTTTGAACTTCTGCAGATAAGGTCTATCCGCAGCATAGTTGTTGATCAGCTGCATTGAGTAACTATCCGCAGCATAAATACTTATCCGCAGCAACTTCATCAGTGCCAAAATTGGGGAGTCCGCAGCTTTTACACTTAAGAGAATTTTGTAGTAATCAGTCTTTATCTCTACATAGTTATACCACAATTTTCAAAGTTTAACACTTCAATTATCAACACATCTTTGTGAGGTTCGAAACCTTAAGCTACTTGTACATATGTGAGATTCTTAAATCTCAAACCTCAAGTCACCCTTATGTGATTCTTTTGATCACAAATATATACCACCCTTGTCAAGTTCCTAGACATCAAATACACCCTCCTTTATGAAGTTCATAACTTAAATGACTACAAGTGAGGTTCTTAGACCTCAATGACATCCCTTAACATACTACAATGAACACATATACAAGTTACACAACCTATACTTTGTATTTGACATGTGGAATTCAAATACCCCAATCCACCCATTTGTTTGTGAAGTTCAAGACTTCAATCCTCTATTACAATCCCAACCTTTGCATAAAAACATAATCATTCAAACACTACTAAACATACAATTTGCAATAAACAACGAATAGTCTACTTCTAACATTACTAGGTAAGTATAAAACGACAACTAGTGAAGTTCTTGACCTCATTTAATACCGGGTGAGGTTTTAGACTTCGATACCGACTTTTTAACACCAACATACAAGTATTCACACACATTACCAATTCATCTATGTAACCTATACATAATTTACCAACATGTGGGATTCAAGGATCCCAATCCACCATTTATACTTGTGAAGTTCAATGACTTCAATTATACCTTATTCACCCCATTTGTTTGACTTTATAACACATAAGTCAATTATCACATTTGTTTGACTCTAAACCACATAAGTCAATTTTGCCAAATTACAACATTTGTTTGACTATAAACCACTTAAGTCAATTACCACCTTTGTTCGATTCTAAACCACTTAAGTCAATTACCACTTTTGTTTGACTAAAACTGCTTAAGTCAAATTCACCAAAGCAACATATTCACATTTGCACATATGAAAATCAATAAAATCAACATGTATAACAAGTATGTCCATTTACTATCACCTATCATTACTAAGTAAGTGCATAGCACTTACCTTTGCTAAACATGACCCGCTTGATCGTCCAAGCTAGCGTCCTTGCCACTTGATTACCTATATGACCCATTTACAATTAGTAATCCAAAGATCACCAATTGATACCCAACACACCTCTATGATCTAATAATCAAGATTCCAACGTAGTTTGGTTATTACTACCTTAACCAAACCTCCAACACCCCATTCACCCTTTAAACCCATATTGACCCGTTAAGGAGTCACCCAAATTCACCCAACATTAAACATCATAATTAATCCATTATGATTGTGGTTTATACTTGGTTTAGTGTTCATAGACACACCACAACATCATACTCCTTTCAAACATCATTTAAAACCCTCAATTTAGAAAACCCCTAATTTAGGTTCTCAAGAACCCTAAATTTCAATTTATAAAATTGGATGAGGTTTCTTTCATAAAAATGTGTCTATTAACTCCCTAGACACTAACCCAATCTCAATTTACCATTTAAACATCAATCAAATGAAAATCCCCCAAATCATCCTCAAGAACCCTAATTCTTGAATCATCAAATTGGGTGTTTAGATGATGTTATCTACCTTCCATCACCTCCAATCAAGTTAGACAACTAATTATTTCAAGTTTCTACCCATTTAAACTACTCAATTCAGCCCTAATTCGGATTTCACTCGAAACCCACCAAGAACACCTCAAATGGTGGATCAAAAAGGTGGAAGATCACTTACTTGTTGTCATGGAGGGGTTGTGCACATCAAACTCTCCAAATCACGCATGCGATCACCTGAATTCTTGATCTCCATCCTTCTCCTCTTTCTCTCTTCTTTGCAAAACACAAGAACACACACTTATGTGTGTGTTTTGTGATCCCCTCCCCCTCTTTTGGCCAAATTTGGCAATTTTTTTAAAACAGCCCCTGAACATCCAAAACTGACTCCTTTCACCCAAACTAGTTAAATCCCCACTTTTACAACCAACCTCCAACTTTCAGTTATATTTATTAAACTCCTATAATATTAATTAAAACATAATATTTTGTTTTTGATTTTGGTTCGTTACAAATCATCCCCCCGAATTTAGGGTTTCGTCCCCGAAACCCGTCACCACATAAACAACTTAGGGTAGTGATTTCAACAACCTCTCCTTAAACTCCCAAAGCCACTTCCGTCTGTCATTGAGCTTTCAACAACTATCACGTAGTTTATCTCCTCATTGCACAATCAATTCGCCCTACTATCTAAGATGGTCACCGGTTGCTCTAAATTATACATATATTTCACATCATTTGTATCCCATTTATTGTCAATTTCTCTATACATTGATTGAATTTGTCGCTCATTTAGCTCCTATTCGAATCTCAATAAACTCTTGGCTTAAAAGAACAATCAAGCAAATAAGAGGCGAAAAATGAAGAACTTGGATAACTCAGAGGATCAAGCACGGGCTGTGCCCCACCAGGCACGCCCCCATGCCCCATCATGCAGAAAAAAATAAGCCTTCTAGCCAAGCACGAGCCGTGCCCCACTACGCATGCCCCCGTGGTCAACTTAGAATTATACCAGTGTACTTTTCTCCCCCGACCAGGTGTAAGACGGGGTCGTGCCCCACCAAGCATGCCCCCGTGCCCAGTACATGTTCAGTACGTTCGTAACAGAAAACAAAATGGTTACACTGTGGTCCTAGCACGGGCCGTGCCTCCTTGCTCAGACAGTATAAACAGAGCTCTTTGGCTCATTTTTGAAAAAGGACCTCTTGGAGAAAATTCCACTCACTCAAAAACTCGGGAACTAAGCTTGGGAAACCATTTGGAGGCTAAGGAAGGTCCATTTCATCATCAAATTCCACTTAGAAGATCACTACAGCACTCCACTTAGAAACTTTCGTTATATCTTTGATTTGCATGTATTCCATTTGTGTTGTTGTTGTTTGCAAGCTCACTATGAGCTAAACATCTTTTCAATCATCTTAGTTCGATGAAGCTTAATTAATTATGTTGAACCGATGACTATGGCTAAAGTTTTATGTTAATGTAAAGATAATCTTGTGTTAATCTCTTGATGGATTTGCATGTTTAAATGTTTATCAATCAACTAAATGTTTATAAATGAGAAATTATATTGTGTTGGAAAACCTACGAGACTACCATTTATTTATAACTTTATTATATTTTGGTATAATGTTATAGCTAAGAATTAGGAATGAATCTTTGAAACCTTTGTTGTGAAATAAATATTAAAACATGCAGTCCCTTTAATCGTGTTTGGAAAAACTAAGAGAAATGTTATGATTCTTCTTTGATAATAGTTATGCTAGTTAAAGCATTGATGACTTAAGCTTAAAATTTACATGACTTTGACTTGGAAATTCATAAGTTAAGAAATTACACCATTTTATCAAATTAAACTAACATTATGTGGGCAACATGTAATTTACTCATAGATGTCTTTCTTATGGGATTACAAACCTTGACCGGATTCTAATCCGACCGCTTCACAGAACATTAACAAAATCACAACCTTTAGCCATATAATTTGTTTCGACATAATTAATTAAGTGGATTCTAAACTGAGATGATTGTCTCACAAAACATTTATCATTTCTAATCAATTAACTCTTTGCAAAATTAATCTTTGTCACTTTAGAAAAGCGTTTACAAAAAGAGATTGGAACAACAAATATTTTCCCTAATCAATCAAGAAAATTAAAAGTTTGGGTCAAAACGTTAAACTGTGTCCGTGGATTGATACTCGGTTCTTATCAATGCTATATTACCACCTGATAAGTACACTTGCCTTCGTGTGTGTGGTTTAGTTTAGGTAAAAACCAATTTTAAAACCGACATTTGTGTGAAAAATCTTTATTAAAAATATATATACTTCGCGCACATCACATAACACTACGTTTCCCACTTGAACTTTAATAGACTTCCTCCCTAAAACCGCTTGGGATTTTCTGTCTAATTTGAGCAAATTATCAACTTCGCTCATTTGATAGGTCTTTCCCACCATGTAACGATCCTACAACATTATGTATATACCTTTGTTCACAAATTTCAGCCCATCTAACCGGTGTTCTACACCGTCAACCATTTAGTAATTCAAATAACCACATATGAATACTTAACGGTAGTTAAAAGGCACCATCTCCTAACCAACGATAATTAATTACCCGGTTTCCTCCAAATCGACGAATTAAACCGACATCTCAATCCGACCAAAAGGTAGAGTCACACCACGCCGTGTCACACCCTTCCTTGAATTTTAGTTCTCCGACCACTCGGAATACAAGGTCTCAAGTATGTTATACCATCGGGATTTGAAGATACCATCATTAGCATACAACACTCCGTTGAAGTTCGAGACTTCAACCCAACCACCTAATATTCACCCGCGTATAAAGTCATCAGTTCTCGCTTCCGGTCCTCTCATTTGGTTGCTACAATCTAACCAACAACCGTCTAGGAGACTACGTGATAATCCTTCCTCGTTGCATAAAGATATAACCGAGTCCAAATACATGAAGCACCAAAATAAACGGCAAAGCATACGGTCTCTCCAAGTTAGGACACAACGACTACCTTACTCAATCCTCTTTCACAACTCTGAAAGGCAAATCCCTAACCGTGACCCAAACACCAATTTATCTCTAACAACTTAATCATAAGTCATACTTTGAGATTCCAGAATCTCAATTACACTACCCTTCATTGAAGTTCGAAGATTTCATTTTCAAACACCGTTTTACGAATTGGTAAGACTTCAACCTTTTGTGAAGTTCGGGGACTTCAAACACCATTTGTGAAGTTTGAGGACTTCAAACACCAATTTACCCCTCGACTATTTCAATCTTTGACGGGTCAATTTGGATTCCTTTCGAATTCACCACCTCATCAAAAAGTGGATTTTACCGAAGCCAAAATGGCACACCCAGCCAATTCAATGAAGGACCTCTCCTTTTAAGAATTTTCATAAAGCTCACGACATTATTTTGAGCGTAAACAACCTTGTTTCAAAGATAGAAACAACAATCGACAGTTAAACGACCACCCACTAGCAGTTAACGGTCTTTAAGCCCCAACCATAAACCCCACGAACCGCGGGACCTTGGGTTACTTTATTCTTCCTCCGATAATCAGTGCACACCCACACTCCTCTATCCTCCCCTTCCGCAGAAAGGTTATTGTACTTCTAGGCGAAGCACTCTGGCATAATAGCCCTTAAAGAACACCTTCACAATTGGAACACTAAGTATTCCTTTGTACTCCCGTTTGTTGTCAATGGCACAAGCCATGTATGCACCATTTCGTACTCCTCATGCTTTATTGTCTCTAGATGAGCATAGATAAACATGTTACTCCTTAATCATTCACAACTTTGATATTATTACTAAGTAACCAACCATTGTCTTTACAATCGTAGGACTCAACTCCATGTGATTGTTTCATCCATAACCTCCAAATACCACATCATGAAATCTTCAACTTTTAGTATCCCCAACTTTGATCACCCGACTCCTGATCTGCTTAGCCTTTCATCCAACATAACGATCGAAAAGCTTCAGTCAAGCCCATGGTGATTAGAAATGTCCGGCCGTTAAGCCTTGAAAATTTCTGTTTTCTCCCCCTTACCACCTTTGTGCCTTAACTCGAGACATTCACCTCGAATGTGTCCCGATTTATAACAATCATAGCACATGATATTAGGACTAAAATACTATAGCATAGTGTGTCCCATCATTCTCCATTCGAGTTACTTTCCATACCTATTTCAGTAAAATGTATTGCTTTCCTAACAGGTTTCTAGCTCGACTAGAATATTTGGCTTCATGAAGTCACTGCTCAATTCCTCCTTATACTACACTTGTCTCCTATTTTCCATCTCTCCTTGCCACATTTATTAATCAACTCCATCCGAGTTGTACACCACATGCAAAAATCCATTATAGCGTCAATGGATAGCATCGAGAAAGCAGATCCATCCTCTTTCCTTCCGTGACTCCAAGATCCGAGCAAGATTACGACTAGTCATAAAACATGCTCGTAATCCTATTGATTGCCTCCAGTATCCACTATATGTGAAAGAAATCCTCAGTTAAATGACCCAACACGGCGTGCAATCTAAGGTATATCAAGGTCACCTTTTGAATTCCCTCGATGCATTACGTTCACAATCCTCGTCTTTCTCCTCAAGAACTGTGACATCTGCTCAATTTTCAGGTTCATAGTCTGTACATTATCCATATACTTTATCAATCTTTGTGCATCCATTAGTACTTAGTTAACATGAAACTAGGTCAACAAACTATGTCTACCATCTATACTATACTAATTCCATGAAATCATGAGCGTTCAAGACTTGAATCTAAAAACTATGACATAAAATCACCTATAATAGGTTAAACTATGTCTAATCCTACACTAATTACTTAGTTATACACTAATCATAGTGTAATTAACTTAATTAGGTCTAATTCCATACTAATAAACCTAATATTACCCTAATCTTGGTATAATTAACTAAACTATGTCTAATTACTACACTAATCTCATTAAACTTGATAATATTACCCAAACTATGTCCATCCATATTTTATAAAACCATATCATATGTACATGACTTAAAAACCCTAATTCATCTATTCCATGTCATATTTATATAAAGACTTTTATATAAATCTTTTTATGAACTTTTTCTTATATGACTATATGTATATATATATATATATACTTTCTTTCTATTTTATAACATCCATATATATATAAACACCTATGAGAGACTAGAATCTTACAACATTTATAAAACACCTCCATTTTTATAAAGACCTACCATTTCATGGACTCTTGAACAAAAACTACCTACACTAAACATCATCATAACAAGATCTTACAAACTCACCTAACACTCCACCGTCCCTCCATTTTTACGTCCAAAAATCCCAACACTCCACCTCCCATTACTTTCTTACATCCTATCCTAATGTAATCTCAAGATATATTATTAAATTGAACAAACCATGTTCACTTTTGCCTATAAATACAAGACCAAAACCCTCATTTTCACTTGCACCATTTCACAAACCCTCTCCACTCTTTCTCTCTAAAATCTCGGCTCTAGGGGAGGTGCAAGACCAAATCCAAGAGTCTTGAATCTTTCAAGCTTGTAAGCTTTCCTTCATCTAGTTTCTATCTTTCTTTCTTTCTTTCTTTCTTTCATTCACTCTAGATCATGGTCTTTGATAACTAAAAGGTTTATGGGTTTTATGATACCATATACTTGTAATAACAAGTGGTAATCTTTGACTAAGGTCAAACCATAAACACACCTTCAAAGATCAAAGAACTAGTCAATATACTTTATGTCTTTGCCTTATATTTCTCTAGATCTTGAGTTTGATAATAAAAAGGTTCATGGGTGTTATGATACCATCATACGTGTGAAAACAAGTGATAATCTATGGCTAGAGCCAAACCATAAACATACCTTCAACACTCAAGAACTAGTCCATTTAAATTCTTATATTTACTTTATATGCACTTTATTTTCACGTTCTTTATTCTTATACAATTAAAAACTTATATGGACATAATATGGTTTGGATAAACATAAAAATTAAGTCTCTAAAGTCATAATAACAAAATATTAACACAAGATGTCATGTGTTGACTTGAAACCATGCATCATGTGGTGACTTTTTAAACTAACATGTCAAACACTTAAAAACTTGTTAGAATTACTTTTGTTACATTATATAACATATATTTAAATGGTTGGATGAGTTAAATAAGTTTAAAACAGTCACATGCAACTTAAATAAGAACATACACCGTTTAAAAACCCGGTTTTTAACACAAAAAATATGACTTTAACTTCTTGACTTCTAAAAAATTCTATATTTTGGAAATAGCTCCGACCTACTATAAAAAGACTCCATATTAATTTTCATGATTTTTGGAGTTAGATAGCCATGTTAATAAAATAAATCTTACATAAATGAAGGTCGTTTTTATACTTAGACTTTTTATAAAATTCTTACAGTTTTACCACGTGACCTACTGGTTATAAGGTAGTTATAAAATAATAATCTTAATTTTTGGACAGAAATAGCTATCCTTTCAAAATTTGTCTATCTCAAATGATTTTTATAAAAATACTAAACTATTTCAAATGAGTCTACAAAAATTATAGAAAATTCCTAATGATTTATTAAGCCTATAAACCAAATTTTAACAGGATTGGAGTTGGATAGCTATACTTTCGAAATTACAACTTATTTTGGGCATTTACGAACGAAACAAACGATAAAACGTCTTTAAACTCACATTCTTGACTCGACCAACTTTTGGAACTCTTATTATAAATAAAATAAGTCTATTCGAGTCATCAAACTACTATTTTATCAAGAATCACGACCATAGTATTTTTGTAAGTTTAATCCATCAAAACCGTCGTGAAACGACTAATTTTAAAGATAACATTCTTCAAGACTATTTGAGGGTTCAAAACCTTATAAAACGTAACACATGTACCTTTGATCATAAGATATGAGTTTTACTAAGTTTAACCAACAAAATGTTACATCTATTATTAAAACGGTTTGCGTGATTTCAAGAACAAAACATTTAAAAGAACTTTTTAAACATGTGTGACTTCTACTTATTTCCATCCATCCTATCTTTCTAAACCCTAACAAGAGTTTGACATATTTTCTAAACTTCATTACCATTACAAGTCAATATTATCCAACATCTAATCTCCTAATGTATTGGCGGTTAACGCCATAGATCCAAACATGTCTTTATATAATTTACAAGAAACCAAGAACTAACATTGTACAAAATGATATCTTAATCCAACATTAAGTCCATAAAACTCATAAGAGTCCCACCATTGTAGGACCCGAGTACGAGATACTTCAACTGCAAGAACGCAAATTCACCAATACTAGGTGAGTCTTCGTAGCCCCTTTTTCTCTTAAACTTTTGGGGGAAAATATGCTCAACTATTTTCATTATTTACTAAATTGACTATTCGCTTATCTATTTGATCATATAACTTGATTTGAACTAGAAATATTATCACTTTCAAGTCCCCTTTTTCCAGAAACACAACTAGTTAACTTTGCTAAGCCGACGGTTAAATATTGATAGATCTATCGGGGTGACGCCCCATTCATCCTTCTGACTGACGCGTTTAAAACAACAGAAAACGTGGTGAATGTTTATTTCTGATTCTAGAAACAAGAATTAATGCTCCGCGATAAGGCATTAAGCAGGGGCAAACATACTAGGTCATCAGGTTTAGTTGCGGACTCAATGTTTATATTATCTTATTCACATGCATATTTATACACCGTATCATAACAACTATTCATGGACAATTATTGTTCAAGTGTCTCTACTCTTGCTTTATACTTAAACCTGCGAACTCACCAGCTTTATAGCTGACCAGTTTTAGCATATTTTTCAGGTAATCCATGAAGGAATTATAAGTTCATGGCATACAAATACAAGGAGATTTTAGGAAAAACAATCTTTTGTTAGGATGGCTTTTGTTATAAAATCTCAATTTGTATTTTGATACTAAATGTCATGTAAACTATTTATTTTTGGAAAGGATGAATGCATAGTAAGTTTCTCTTATTAAACAATTTGTTCTTGATTTCCAAACAACTGTCATAACCCGTGTTTCCGCCTTAGATGGGGTGTGACAGAAGTTGGTATCAGAGCCATTGGTTATATAGAATTAGGTCATTAGAAAACCTAGACTATAACCTTAAGCTCTAAACTATAGTATGCATTGCATGTAGAACTTAGTGCATGTATATAATTCACACTCACATTTCTTCTTATATTTTAGCCACCTCAACCATGACTGTGTATGGGAACGGATTCCTACCGGCAGAGAGCAGCGATGAAGAACCCTCTGAGGTCCCTAAGTCGCCACCTAGCGTCCAAGAGATCTCTGACCCAAGTGGAAGCCATGTGCGGATGTCAGGCTATGAGCCAAGTAGTGATAACACTCACCTAGTGACTGGATACTCTGTTGAGCTATCCGACGACAACTCTTCCGAAGAGAAGCCGACACCACCTACCATGAGGGACCACAACCTGGAGACACCTCGCCGAGGCACTAGGGCTATGGCCCAAAAGACTACATGGCTAGGGAAGAAAGTGAAGTTCGAAGTTTGCCGCGTAGTGTTTCCATTAACCCTCTGAGAGTCTAGAGAACCCTCACGTAGAGTCGAAGCACCTACAGACTACTTGGATGAGTATCTGCAGTGGAAGGCTAGACAAGAAGAGGAGCATGGGAAGTTGTCTGATCGGATAGCGTCTGTTTGGAGTCACATGACTGAACAAAACTACTATATATTGGGTATCACTGAGTCTATGGAGCTGTTGGAGCAGGACAGGATGGCTGACAAGGATCAGCTCATGGCAACATTAGAAGAAGCACAGGAGGCATGGGACCAGAACCGCAAATGGGGCTCAATCGCGATGCTGATGGTGTTCGTTTCCCTGATTCTACATTACCTCACTTAAAGGAGGTTAGATCTTCAACTAGCCACTACTACTCTATCTAGAAACTATGTACTAGACGATAAGCATATATGCTCTCGTCTATAGTAGGACTCTTTGTATTTCAAGAATTATGTACTATGTATTTTAAGAATTATGCATTATGTATTTCAAGAATTATGTACCATGTATTTCAAGAATTATGCACTATGTATTTCAAGAATCATGTATGAACTATGAAACTTCAAGAACTATGTGTTGTATTTTTATGATTGCATGTTATGATGACTAATGTTGTAGCATCTTTATAATTGCCTATAATACTTGCGTATTAATAATAGCGTAAATGTGAATCTAGAAAATAACTCCAAGACGAGAAACACGCAACACCACCAATAACAACAATGAAAATCCTACCGTGGCGCAAATCTTTGCTCAACAACTAAATAACGCGCTACCCGACATAGTTACCCAAGTCAGCAATGCCTTACGTAATGGAAATACTTCCAACGGATCTGATAGCGAAAGAAGCCATCGAAACGAGGGAGAATGAGGTACTGGAAATGGAGCTAGAAGGGGATGTTCCTACAAAGCCTTTAGTGCCTGTAAGCCAAAAGAATTGCATGGATATGAAGGAGCCCTTGGAATACTTAAATGGATTAAAAAGATGGAATCAGTTATCAACATCAGTGAATGCGTGGACAACCAGAAAGTAAAGTACGCTATTTGTTCTCTCTATGGCAAAGCTCTAACGTGGTGGAATATCCAAGTTCAAGCAAGGGGCACTGGAGCAATTGGACAAATGTCTTGGGTGGAATTGAAAGCCTTACTGCTAGAGGAATACTGTCCTAAGAACGAGATGCAACAATTGGAGTCTGAATTCTGGAACTTGACCATGGAAGGTGTGGAACATCAAGCATACACTAACTGATTCCAAGAATTAACCTGCTTGGTACCCCACATGGTTCCCACGGAAGAAAAGAAGATTGACCGCTATATCTGGGGTCTTGCTCCTCAGATACGTGGGATGGTTACCTCAAATGAACCAATCACTTTGAAGGCTGAAATTCTTGTAGCTAGTCAATTGACTGATGAGATGGTGAGATCTGGAATTCCGGTCAAGAAAGGTTCCGTGAAAAAGAGAGTGTGGGCTGAGAAGAAGTTTGGTACTGACAAAAAGCCCAAAACTGCCAAAGATTTTTTAGCGGTTGTTCTTGAAAGAAAGCCTTACACTGGACCATTGCCCAAATGCAACAAGTGTCTCCTACACCACAATGGAGCTTGTACTCAACGCACTAAGTGCAAAAGGTTTGGTCATCTGGCTAATGCCTGCAAGTTCAATGGTACCAGGGCATGCTACGAATGTGGTAGCACTAATCACATGAGGAACACCTCCTCCAAGCTTGCACAAAAACAGGGAAATGCTGGGAATCGAGATCAAGGACGAGCATTTGTGTTAGCAGCTAATGAGGCCCGACAACACCCAAACAACATAACGGGTACGTTCCTTGTTAACCATCAATATGCATTACTTGAACTACCTACTAGTGACTTGCAAAATACCTATACCATCGAATTAGCTAACGTCAAACTACTCGAAGCTAAGAATATAATTCAGGTTTGTACCCTAACTCTTGAGAACCACCCCTTCCTCTTAGACTTACTGTAATATCCAGTATTTTCCCGACCTTTTTTATAGATATTCAAAATATAACATTTATACTCGAGAAGCTATATAAATAAATAAATATATATATATATATATAAATAAGACTCATTGAAATATGTATATATATATATACATATTTAATAAGATACTTTTTGAGTCTAACTTATTTTTATAAAAAAATAATATAACTAGTATATAACGAAGTCTCGAAACTACGAAAATGATTTTAACAATTTAAAACAATAAAACTTATAAGACTTTAAAGGGATTTTATAAATAAAAACATAAATATTTGTTTTATAAAAGTCCGGGGACTAATCTGCCATTTTTGGAACTTGTTTTAAACTCAAATTTATGTTTTAACATAAAATAATAAAACCTTTAAACTACAGGGACCGATTGTGTCATTAACTCAAACACCCGGAACCCAAACCAGTCACAGGTTCGAATCCCGCAACCTCCGGTTTCGTCCCTCTTTACCCAAAAAACACGATTCCGTCCAGGTTCACTGAACCTCGAACATCGACTCCTGCATGCGACTCCTACCTAACCATAATCAATGCTTGATTTCAAACCATGGCCGCGCATGGGCTCGGGATTCAACCCATCTACTTAACCTCCAACTCTCCAACCGATTCGGCATTAAATCGTGAAATTGGTTATAAATACCAGTCCCTAAACCTTAACGACAACACACTACAACTCTTTAAACAATCAATTCTATCATATCGCTCCCTCATTTGCCGATTGAAGTTGCGTCGGCCGCCTCAAGAACTAAAACTCGTTTTCCTTTATTCCTTCATCATTTCAGGTAATTCGAATGCTAAATCTAGTCGTTTTCACTCGTATATCAATAGCCCTCTGTCAATTTACATGAACAGAGGGTAAATCGATGTGCATTTAGGGATTGTTGATTCTAGGGTTCATGAGGAAATGGGGCGTGATTTCAGTTTGTTGTTATCAGTCTTTCTTTCCTGGATCATAACATCAATAAGGCTCGTGGTCCGTTGGTTTGTACGCTTGTGTGTAAACTCGGCTGGCCCGGGTTCGAGTTTTAATGTTTTAATTTTTTTTTTCAGTTTTAATACTTCCATTATTTTTATAAAATCTGAGATACTTTTATAAACTTGAAAATGGAGTTTTATCCTAATTTTATATTCTGAAAATATTTTTAACTAATTAAACTTAACTGAAATCTATAAAAAAGGGGGAAATAATTAATCCTTATTAATGGTTTTTAATTCTTAAAAACTATAAATGTAATTCGAAAATATTATAAAAATTATACTTTTATCACCAACTATTTTTATAAAGGAAATTAGAAAGGTTTACCAACTTGTTTAACAAGAAACTTATAATTTATAAACTTTATAAAATTTATATAAATATAAATCTACTTTGTGTTTATAAAACAAGAGGAATAACTATACATTGTGTATTTATTTTTCCAATGTTTATAAACTTTACAAAGTTAAATAGAAACATCTATAGTGTTGTTAATCTTATTCAATACTTTTATAAACCTACACTTTCATTTAAACCTTGTTAAACTTGTAAACCTTATTTAAATACCTTAGGAAACTTTATATAAACTTTTAAACTTTAAAAGACTATGATTTAAAGTATAAACTTTATGAAAATCCTATTTTTATATATACTTATAGAACTTGACTTATAAACATTATTTGATTTCAAGTCAAATTATAAAATAAATACCTAACACTTAAGTACACTAATAAATCTTAAATGATTTATAAACAAAATAATTATCCTTTTAGATAATTGTTTATCCTTAACAATTGTTCACACTTTAAATAATTCCTATTAATCTTTTACCTATCCTTTAAATGTTACATCCTCAAGGCATACTTACTTTCTAAATACTTATTTATCTTTACGATAATTGTTAGAAATCTTTAATAATTATCCACCCTTTAAATAATCATTTTGAATCTTTAAAGTGTTTAGTATTTCATTTAAAAATATGTACAAATACTTAGAAAACTATTTTAATTATTAATACTTATTTATGTGTAATTAATAATTGAGAAACTTTTAAATAACTAATTGTTCTAAACTACAAACTTATTAAAACATTGATATTCAAGTCTTACATTTAAAAACTTAATTTAAGCTTTATAAACACAAAATCATTCCCGTCTCCCGTTTGGAACCCTAGTCAAATCTTGAAATCCTAGATCTTTTGTCTTAAACTTATAGACATAAACTTGAAACTTTAGACTTATATTCTTAGGCTTATTGTGAGGATACTCTCCCTCAAAGTCTTGCAAACTTACTCTTATCGGATACTCTTCATCAATCCAAGTGAGTATACTTAGCCCCTTTTTCCTTTCTATACTTTTGGGGTGAAACATGTTCAAAACTTTAAACTTATACAATTCTTGTACAACTATGACTAGATGCTTATTCTTATGTTAAACTTGAGACTTGTATGCTTAGATTAAACTTAAAACTAGCATATTCATTAACTTTGATCAAGCCTATGGTAACAATGATAGATCTATTGTATTTGACCAATCCACCTTGATTGATTGACCCCCTCGGGGGGGAGCCCTTGGTGATTGTTACTGAAATAAACTTTAAACTTGAGACTTATAAGGGTAACCTGCGGGTTATGCCTAAACTTGGTTGGAGGGTTGAAGTGCACAATGTTTAAGATACTTGTTTCTCATACTTACATTATAGAATGCATATATCATAGTGAATTGTAATTCTTCTCAAATACTTGTTAAACTGTGTCAAAACCTTTGTATCTCCCCAACTATTTTGTAGTTCACAGATTCTTTCACATGTTTTAGGTTTACATCATGAGACTTATTCGTGATCACATAGGATGCTTTGGACCTAGACTACTTAAATTAAATGTTGTATTCGTATTATTCTTCCTTGTATTGAATCTTAAATTATTCATTAATGAAATATTGAAACTTTAATAGTTAACCTTGTGCTATTGAACAACCGCGTCCGCCCTGACGTATAATCCGCCGTCGGTTGGGGTGTGACAGATTGGTATCAGAGCCTTGGTTATAGAGAATTAGGTTATTAGACACATGACCTAGACTATAACTTAGGAGACCCAAACATGAGTTATCTCATGTCCTTTACTAGAAATTCTCTTCTCATTCTATTCTTAAATCTTATACGCTTGGAGATTCTACGTTTCTACTTATCTACGTGCTACAAGAGTCTACTACATCGAGGGTACGTTCTTAGGCTTTAAGTCTAAGCCACCACTAAACTCTCGTCAAGAATATTTAAGTTCTAGATAATGTGTGAGAACTTGTGCGGACCAGAAGGGTGGATACCTGTATTCTGGGAAATTCTGTCAAGGAAAGCATTTCGTACAAATCCAAATCAACCGTTGGACCCGTATGCTTTCCAGAGAATTCTTGGAATGAGTATCCACTTATAGGAATGCACGACTTCTCTAAACACTAGGGAACTTAAATTTCTCTTGATATGTCAAAGTACTTATTTAGTGATGTGCACTAAATGAGTACCATCTAAAATACTTTATACTTCATAGTTTCATGATTCTAAACTTTCCTCTATAACCTTTACTCTATGATTCCTATGTCCCGTTTTTTCAAGAATTATCACATGACAGCATGCTTACTCGTCGTGACCTAAAGGAGTTACCTTCAAGAAAATTCTTACGATATCAAAAAAGAAAAAACTATATACGTGAACTTATATTTATATAGATACTACCCAATAAACTTCATGATCGTTGTAATACAACCCTTAAAACTATGTATTACTCTACAAATTCTCCTATAAACTTCATTATTTTATGAACATAACACTTAAGGGGAAACCCTTGTGTTTCATCTTATTTTCATCACTCAACCAAACTACTCTAGATAACTCACTCAAACTTTTGCTACACTTTTATACATCTCAAAGTGTTCATACATCCTTAAACTTCATGATCCTTGTAATACCAGCACATTTAAAACCATGTATTATCCTACAAGTCCTTTTTACAAACTTCATTATTTTATAAACTTGGCACATAAGGGGAAACCCTTGTGTCTCATTTCATTTTTCGTCACTCAAGCAAACTTCATTTTATGACTAAATCAAAACTTTGTTACACTTTCATATATCTCAAAACCTTCATACGTACTTAAAACTTACACATCACCATTTCTTGTAAACAAAACTTAACCTCTTTTAAACCTAAATTACATTAACAAAGGGATTAGTAACCTGATCATTTTCCCGTGAAAGAAGAAGCCTACTATAGAATAGACAAGCTCCATGTCTAAGACTCTAAGCCCACAATGAACCTCGACATAGTACCATAAACCCAAACATTGGTGACAACAACTGAGAGAAGTTGTAGGCCCATGAGGATGTTCTGGCTAGGGATATAGGGTACCTAAGTGAGTCCTTGTGACCACCCCTCTCTTTCGGGAATTTTCCTCGTTAGCCCATCAACTTCCAATTAAAACTATTTTTGAAAATATTACTGTGATAACTCAGTATTATGTATAAAAACTTTTGAATATATTTAATCAACTTACTTACAACCTTTCTTTCTACCCTCTCTCTTGCTAGGTAATGGAATCACACTCACACTCTTCACCAGTGTATCGTCCGGGAGGAGAGTCCGACCGTGAAGAAAGTTGCGAGTCGCCGGTGTACCAGCCAAGTCCCTACCCTAATGCTAGGGCAAGAGCTGAGCTTAACACCAATTGGATCAGAAGCCCTAGGACATCACCACCGAGAAATCCTTATCATCCACCTCATCTTCACCACCGGTTCTCATCACCACCAAGGGACCCCTATCTATCACCTACCCCTACCCTAAGGGCTAGGCATGCCGGGGCACCTGCCGTGGCAATGGGAATCTCGGTGCCTAACATTCCTAGGTTCGTGGAAACCGCGGAATTTTTGAGACGAGAGATGGAGCATAGGGCTCGGCAAGACCTGTTAAACCAAAGGATCGACGACCTGGCCAATCAAATCTGGATCCAGGAAGAAAAGATCGTAACTTTGGAGGAAGACAGAGAAATCCTCGAGCACTGTACCAAAACCACTAGAGCGGAGGCTAGGTTTGCCATCCGGGTAACCCTAGCAGTACTTGTAATAGTATTAATCTGTTTCTTAGTGGAGAGCTACCTAAGGCATGCATGAAGCCTCTATTTTCCATTAAATTTCAACTTTTGTCATATGTAAGGGCTAGAAGCCCAATTTTGAAACATCTAATGAAAAGTTACTTTGGAAATTTCATCTTGTCATCATTTACTAGTTTAACTTTCTTTTCATCATTACAAACTTAACACTTCTACCCAAACACTTTCTTCAAGAGTAGCCTACGTTAGTAATTAACAACGTTGCATTAAACAATAAAAAATCCTAAGTGACACATGTAACCGAAGAATAAATCTTGGATAAACCTTCTAATTCGTAAGCACTCTTTTAAAACAACTCGACTTACGAACCACTGACGTAATCAACTATGATCCCTACCTCTCATATAGACTTCACACTTCTAAACTTGACGAACTTTTCGTTTAACAATCATACATACCTTTTCATAAGTCTTACTTATACTATTTATCAATGTCCAACTCGCCATTTTTAAACATCTTAATTATACTCTAAATAAAAGAAAACTATACCTGCTGTTATGAAACGAGATAAAATCATTTATAAACACACTATCATAAACCTTATCGAAACTTTTCCTGTTATCCTATGCTTGGAGACTTTCCTCATTCAACTCTTGTCACATACAAGACTTACTATAAATCACAACGGAAACTAAAAGCTTAAATGCACGTTATTAAAAACATTAAACTTCGTATACACAACTATGAGGTCAGAAACTTTTGAGTCATGCAAAAACTTATACAAATACTCAAACCCGCATTCTTAAAACTAAACATGAACAAAGGATCATGTAAAGCTTAATATTGAAACTTGAAACTCAACTGACTTATCCTCTTTTCAAACTTATACTTGGATTCTTAGTCTTGAAAACTTTGTGCGTCCATCTTAACCAAACCCTATAAGACTTGATAAACGTATATTCCATGTATACGAGAAAACTTCACTCTTGATACTAGACACTAGCAGGAAGGAGGACATTGCTCTCATTAGCAGAGTACCTCCCTAGTCTTCTCTTCAAACCCAAACATCGGGATCCACTAATCCTCTGGACAACTCAAATCTTCTATGAGAAAGCGTATAACGGTTAATCCTGTTCCAAACGCTGTCCCATACCTCTCTTAAACACTAGAGTATTTAGATAACCGCTTTATACTCAAAACGTAATCGTATACTTCTATACACTGAAGCTAAGCTAAGAGACTTTAAGCTATCCTATGTTTGACGTATTCTTGTTCAAACACAATTTAAACTATTCTTTGTTTGACGTATTCTTGTTCAAACACAATTTAAACTATTCTATGTTTGACGTATTCTTGTTCAAACACGATTTAAACTATTATTTGTTTGACGTA
Source organism: Smallanthus sonchifolius (assembly GCA_023525975.1). Taxonomy (NCBI): domain Eukaryota; kingdom Viridiplantae; phylum Streptophyta; class Magnoliopsida; order Asterales; family Asteraceae; genus Smallanthus; species Smallanthus sonchifolius. The sequence continues at coordinate 50,399,559 of CM042033.1, read as the reverse complement.
TTCTTGTTCAAACACAATTTAAACTATTCTATGTTTGACGTATTCTTGTTCAAACACAATTTAAACTATTTTATGTTTGACGTATTCTTGTTCAAACATGATGAACGTATGAGACTTTAAACTACTCCATGTTTGACGTATTCTTGTTCAAACATGATGAACGTATGAGACTTTAAACTACTCCATGTTTGATGTATTCTTGTTCGAACATGATGAACGTATGAGACTTTAAACTACTCCATGTTTGACGTATGCTTGTTCAAACATGATGAACGTATAAGACTTTTAAACTACTCAAGGTTTGATGTATTCTTGATCAAACCCGAGGAAAGTGTAAAGACTTTAAACTACTCAATGATTGAAGTATTCTTAATCAATCACGAGGAAACTTTGAAACTCTAAATCTTGTCACATTCTTCTCTCTTTAATCATTGAATGACGTTTCTCTCTAAGGGACTCGTTAATCAATGATTACTCTCACGTGGAAACACTAGTCGTGAGTTAAACAAATTCTTGTACTCTTTCCTGATCCACGCACAAACAGAAGGACCTATGCGGACTATGCGACGATTTAAATGCTTGCGGGTGCACACGTAAGTATGAAAATCAGCGTATGAAAATACATAGTAAACTCTGTCGTGTGCTATGATCTAAGACTTATCGTAAAAGGTAGCCACGGAACTTAGGTACTATAGCAAACCTTAGACGTATTAGTCTACAAACTCAGATCCTTGAACTATCGTCGAATCCATTCTGAGTGATGCATCTCACTTTAAACCTTGAATGGAAGGTTATCAGTTATTCTCTCAAATACATTTCTGAAAATAAATCTTCATATATTTCAATGAAACTATATGCTTCTTAGGGAAACTCATGGCAACCATATACTTTGAAAACTTAGAAACTCGAGCGTAATCTTATTCCTGTCATTCCATCTCGTTTAGAACTCTAAACGTAACCCAGAGTTTACTAGGGAACGTGAAGTATCCTTCTCATTATACTTATGCGTATCGTAAACTTAACTAAACCCTTCCACTTTAATTTCGGGACGAAATTTCCTAAAGTATGAGAGACTGTAATATCCAGTATTTTTCCGACCCTTTTTATAGATATTCAAAATATAACATTTATACTCGAGAAGCTATATAAATAAATATATATATATATATATATATATATATATATATATATATATATATATATAAATAAGACTCATTGAAATATGTATATATATATATATATACATATTTAATAAGATACTTTTTGAGTCTAACTTATTTTTATAAAAAAATAATATAACTAGTAAATACACGAAGTCTCGAAACTACGAAAATGATTTTAACAATTTAAAACAATAAAACTTATAAGACTTTAAAGGGATTTTATAAATAAAAACATAAATATTTGTTTTATAAAAGTCCAGGGACTAATCTGCCATCTTTGGAACTTGTTTTAAACTCAAATTTATGTTTTAACAGAAAATAATAAAACCTTTAAACTACAGGGACCGATTGTGTCATTAACTCAAACACCCGGAACCCAAACCAGTCACAGGTTCGAATCCCGCAACCTCCGGTTTCGTCCCTCTTTACCCAAAAAACGCGATTCCGTCCAGGTTCACTGAACCTCGAACATCGACTCCCGCATGCGACTCCTACCTAACCATAATCAATGCTTGATTTCAAACCATGGCCGCGCATGGGCTCGGGATTCAACCCATCGACTCAACCTCCAACTATCCAACCGATTCGGCATTAAATCGTGAAATTGGTTATAAATACCAGTCCCTAAACCTTAACGACAACACACTACAACTCTCTAAACAATCAATTCTATCATATCGCTCCCGCATTTGCCGATTGAAGTTGCGTCGGCCGCCTCAAGAACTAAAACTCGTTTTCGTTTATTCCTTCATCATTTCAGGTAATTCGAATGCTAAATCTAGTCGTTTTCACTCGTATATCAATAGCCCTCTGTCAATTTACATGAACAGAGGGTAAATCGATGTGCATTTAGGGATTGTTGATTCTATGGTTCATGAGGAAATGGGGCGTGATTTGAGTTTGTTGTTATCAGTCTTTCTTTCCTGGATTATAACATCAATAAGGCTCGTAGTCCGGTGGTTTGTACGCTTGTGTGTAAACTCGGCTGGCCCGGGTTCGAATCCGGCCAGCCCGAGTTTTGATGTTTTAATTTTTTTTTTCAGTTTTAATACTTCCATTATTTTTATAAAATCTGAGATACTTTTATAAACTTGAAAATGGATTTTTATCCTACTTTTATATTCTGAAAATATTTTTAACTAATTAAACTTAACTGAAATCTATAAAAAAAAAGGGGAAATAATTAATCCTTATTAATGGTTTTTAATTCTTAAAAACTATAAATGTAATTCGGAAATATTATAAAAATTATACTTTTATCACAAACTATTTTTATAAAGGAAATTAGAAAGGTTTACCAACTTGTTTAACAAGAAACTTATAAATTATAAACTTTATAAAATTTATATAAATCTACTTTGTGATTATAAAACAAGAGGAATAACTATACCTTGTTTATTTATTTTTCCAATGTTTATAAACTTTACAAAGTTAAATAGAAACATCTATAGTTTTGTTAATCTTATTCAATACTTTTATAAACCTACACTTTCATTTAAACCTTGTTAAACTTGTAAACCTTATTTAAATACCTTAGGAAACTTTATATAAACTTTTAAACTTTAAAAGACTATGATTTAAAGTATAAACTTTATGAAAATCCTATTTTTATATATACTTATAGAACTTGACTTATAAACATTATTTGATTTCAAGTCAAATTATAAAATAAATACCTAACACTTAAGTACACTAATAAATCTTAAATGATTTATAAACAAAATAATTATCCTTTTAGATAATTGTTTATCCTTAACAATTGTTCACACTTTAAATAATTCCTATTAATCTTTTACCTATCCTTTAAATGTTACATCCTCAAGGCATACTTACTTTCTAAATACTTATTTATCTTTACGATAATTGTTAGAAATCTTTAATAATTATCCACACTTTAAATAATCATTTTGAATCTTTAAAGTGTTTAGTATTTCATTTAACAATATGTACAAATACTTAGAAAACTATTTTAATTATTAATACCTATTTATGTGTAATTAATAATTGAAAAACTTTTAAATAATTAATTATTCTAAACTACAAACTTATTAAAACATTGATATTCAAGTCTTACATTTAAAAACTTAATTTAAACTTTATAAACACAAAATCATTCCCGTCTCCCGTTTGGAACCCTAGTCAAATCTTGAAATCCTAGATCTTTTGTCTTAAACTTATAGACATAAACTTGAAACTTTAGACTTATATTCTTAGGCTTATTGTGAGGATACTCTCCCTCAAAGTCTTGCAAACTTACTCTTATCGGATACTCTTCATCAATCCAAGTGAGTATACTTAGCCCCTTTTTCCTTTCTATACTTTTGGGGTGAAACACGTTCAAAACTTTAAACTTATACAATTCTTGTACAACTATGACTAGATGCTTATTCTTATGTTAAACTTGAGACTTGTATGCTTAGATTAAACTTAAAACTAGCATATTCATTAACTTTGATCAAGCCTATGGTAACAATGATAGATCTATTGTATTTGACCAATCCACCTTGATTGATTGACCCCTTCGGGGGGGAGCCCTTGGTGATTGTTACTGAATTAAACTTTAAACTTGAGACTTATAAGGGTAACCTGCGGGTTATGCCTAAACTTGGTTGGAGGGTTGAAGTGCACAATGTTTAAGATACTTGTTTCTCATACTTACATTATAGAATGCATATATCATAGTGAATTGTAATTCTTCTCAAATACTTGTTAAACTGTGTCAAAACCTTTGTATCTCACCAACTATTTTGTAGTTGACAGATTCTTTCACATGTTTCAGGTTTACATCATGAGACTTATTCGTGATCACATAGGATGCTTTGGACCTAGACTACTTAAATTAAATGTTGTATTCGTATTATTCTTCCTTGTATTGAATCTTAAATTATTCATTAATGAAATATCGAAACTTTAATAGTTAACCTTGTGCTATTGAACAACCGTGTCCGCCCCGACGTATAATACGCCGTCGGTTGGGGTGTGACACTTACTCCCTATCGAACTCGAAAGTTTTGATATTGTTATCGGTATGGATTGGCTCTCACATCACCAAGCCGAGATGGTGTGTCACGAAAAAACTATTCGGATTCCGTTACCAAATGGCGAGACGCTTATCATCCAAGGAGAACGACCCGGGAAGGAATTAAGGATTATATCATGCATAAAGGATCGGAAATGTCTGAAGAAGCAGTGCCACGCCTTTCTAGCTCATGTAGTAGAAAAGAAGCGGGAAGAAAAACGCATCCAAGACATTCCTGTTGTCAGGGATTATCCGAATGTATTCCCTGGAGAGTTACCGGGACTTCCTCCAGAACGACAAATCAAATTCCAAATCGACTTAGTTCCTGGAGCTGCACCAGTTGCTAAATCTCCCTATCGATTAGCACCATCAGAGATGCAAGAACTATCAAGTCAACTACAGGAATTGTAGGTCCACACGGGTCTTCTATGGATCTAACTCGAGACGTGATCAAGCATACGGAGTGCGGAATCCAACGTACGCGTAACCGTGTAAACAAGACATTCACAAAGACTAGAATCAACACAAGATGTAAATAATATTCTCTTGGTTTCCACCAAACTCTGAGTTTACAGAACTTGAACACAAATTGCAATGCTTTTGAAACTAACACGTAAACTCCTATTTATAGACTCACAGCCATGCATGCGAACTTAACAAGTTCGCCTAAACTAGGCCTAGGCGAACTTGTTAAGTTCTCCTATAACAAAACTTAACTAAAACTTACAAAACATAAAGACATAGAAGATCTAATCTATTACAAGGCCTATTGTCACACATCTATGTCCTAACAGACTCCCCTTTGACAATAGCTTGATCATCTGTCTTCATGTTGGACTCTTCTAATTCTCTGATAGTTTACTTCCTGCGTATACTCCATGTCTGATGCAAATCTCCAAAACTCTCTTATACTGTAAACCCTGCTCACGCCATTCACTAGTAAACATAATATCCTTTCTCTTTAACATGTGCTAGTCTTTCTTTGAAAAGTTAATAAGATTCATAGCATCATAGAAACAAGCTATAATCTCATTGTCTTGATCTTCAATCTTAGCCTCTCCAGTGTTCACATCTACATACCATCACTTCATATTACCCAGACAATCTTGTGGTATTTTCTTCAAAGGTATCTTCTTTACAACTTTACTTGGTTTAAACTTGTAACTCCAAATCACCTTACCAGTTTTAGAATCAGTAGTCTTTACTCTCTTGCCCTTCTGTGGTTTCAGCTTATCATATTTCCTTAAACTACCTTCCAATCTAATCAACATTGCTATAGCCTCAGCAATACCATTCTTTGAATTGTTGATTAAGGATTTGGTTGCCAAACCATTCAGCTCGAATCTAGGAAAAGTATTAAAATACCCAAGTCTTGGTTTAAGATATTGAACACCATCAGATCTCTTTAAGGCTAAAAGATTGATTTCTTCATCAAAGAACCAACTGATAATTCTACCAACACATCTTTCTTTATTCACATATTTTTCTTTCAGAACAGTTGATGATGGTGACTTCGGTAACACTTTCTTCCAGCTTTTTACCATCTCTAACCATTTTTCTTTTGTCATACCTGTATCCCTATACATCACAGGTTCTTCAGTTGTATTTGACTGAGCACTATCTGAGTTAGAATTAGGCATTGTGACATCTTCAGTAGAGTCCACAGAGTCAGCCATTCCATCAGAAGTTACTTCAGGAATAACATCATCTAGGATGAAGTCAAAAGGCACATTTAGACCATCACACCCTTCATACATCAAACTTGTTGTATCTTTGATAATCTCCACTTCTACTATCTCTCCTTCTATCTCTGAGTTATTTTCTTCATCTTCTAAGTCGTCAAACAACTCATCTCTACCATCTAAGCACTCTATCTTTTTAGCTTCATCAAGATCAGAATCATCTTTAAAGAATTCTAGAAGCAATACCTCTTCATTCTCTCCTGTAACTTTATCACCAGAAGCTTCAACCTGATTTGAAGTAGACTCCCCATGAAACAGAGATATTGGAGTAACATCAGTGTATTGATGATCTCCCTTGTTTCCGCTGGGATCATTATCTTCATTATAATTTCTTCGAAGTGCTTATGTATGACAACCATCTTTAATCACTACAGGCATCTTCCCCTGAGTGTCAATACGCTCTATCAATTGTGAGATTAGAATTTGCATCTAAGAGATCTGCTTGCTTTGAGATTGAAGAGTTTGTTCTCTCTGAAAATCATTTTCCCTTAATACATCTACTTGACCTTGAAGACCCACAACTTGAGCTTCAAGGCAAGAGACTTTTCCTTGTAGAGCAGTAATCTTAGCATCATTTGATGAAATAGACGGACCAGCTTGTGAAGAAGTATGTGGAGGAACTGGAGCAGGAGTACCTTGGGGTGAAGTAGACTAAGACGGATGTGGAGATATAATCAAACAATCCACAAAATCCAAGTCATCAGCTACTCGAGTGTTTATAGTAGTAGTCATGGAAGCAGACAATAGCTTCTGTGACTTTGGATTAGGAACATAATCAGAATCAAAAGAAGATTCATATCTTAACGATCTTATGCCAAGTGCTGTTCTAGGAGGAAGACCCCGAACAGACTTGTGTCTTGGTTTAGTAGCAACAGACTTCAATCATTTACTAGCATTTGCCACTGGTATACTAGCAAGTTTATCATAATGATCTGGGCCAAAATCCTGTGTAGCTTCAGAATCAGTATCAGATTCAGTATCATTTGTTTTTCCAGATGAGCTTGTGCTAGTATCATTAACGTGACCTTCTTGATTTGCTTGTGGTGAATGAACTTGTTCTTCATTATTAACATTCTCATTTTCTGCATGTTAATCAACATTAACATCAACATTATGAACCTCCTCATGAACCTCTAAATTAGGTTCTATCACATTGTCTTGAGCAGCATCATGAACTTGTACATTAACTTGTTCTGGTTGTACTTCAGGTGCAACTTGTTGTGGTTGAGGTTGCTGTGGAGCTTGTGGTTGTCGTTGTTGATGATGTTGTACCTCTTCTGGATGTATCCAATTATCATTTGGAGGAGCAACATAATCAGGATTAATAATATGCCCAAATAGTGGAGTTGGAACAGGTATCAAGGCTGGATTTTGTTGCTTGATGTTGTTACAATCAGTGAATGTTTTTTTGGTCATTGGAGTGAGAGTAAGACGCTGTGGTAACTGAGGCAAATTAGGTATAAGATGATTCAGAATCATTTGAAGAAACCTATGGTACAAAAGAAACCCTTGACCAGCAGGTGGAGTAATCTGTGCAAATATCTCCTATAAAAATAATGACCAAAGTTGAACCCCCTGTTCAAAGTAAGAGCCACCATTGCTGATTGTAGTGAGGTCTTCAAACCATCAGTTCCAGCTTTCCTAGGAGACAAATAGTGAATAATGACATGCATAAAGTATCTCTATTGTCCTACTAGACCACCCTTCCTTTCTTGAGTATCATTAGCTCTTCCTCTGTAACCCATTCTCTGAAAACAACCCATAATCAATGTAGATGGTAACCCTAAAGGTTCTTCATCATTTCCTCCAAGATGTAAGGCCTGAAGAATAGTGTCAACAGATATTGCTACTTCCGTGTTGTTGACAGTAGCTCTAATAACATTCGGATCCACAGTACAGTCATGTTGTGCTGTATCCCAGAATTGTTGAATGTAATTCAAGCTGATGTAGGGATTTGTCGAAACAGCAACACTTATCCTTGATTTATTCAGAAAACTAATAATATCTCGGTAATTCACAGCTTCAGACAAATTTGGATCCACCAACGCCACTTTGTTATGTTTATATTCAACTCTACGATCCATCTATAAAAATGACATAGCAAAATCACACACAAAACATGTTAAAACACGATACAAACAATAAAAATGAAAAACAAAAAAAATACAAGATGGTAACCCTAAAGGTTCTTCATCATTTCCTCCAAGATGTAAGGCGTGACGAATAATGTCAACAGATATTGCTATTTCCGTGTTGTTAACAGTAGCTCTAATAACATTCGGATCCACAGTACAGTCATGTTGTCCTGTATCCCAGAACTACTGAATGTAATTCAAGCTGATGTAGGGATTTGCCGACACAGCAACACTTATCCTTGATCTATTCAGAAAATTAATAATATCTCGGTAATTCACAGCTTCAGACAAATTTGGATCCACCAACGCCACTTGGTTATGTTTATATTCAACTCTACGATCCATCTGTAAAAATGACATAGCAAAATCACACACAAAACATGTTAAACCATGATACAAACAATAAAAATGAAAAATGAAAAAATACAAAAAAAATGCTAAATCAAAATTACTTCTGTCCCCTGAGGCGAACTTATTAAAATCGCTTAGAGTTGTAAGAGGCGAACTTATTGAGAAAGTTCGCTCCAAGCTTAGAAAAAACCAGCATAAATCAAAAATCTTCACAACGATGAAATCTAATGTTAAAATCGAACACCACATGATCGAAACAACTCAACGAACCTTTAGCAAACTTCAATATCAAGCTTAAACCATAGTATATCAAGGTATAGATTCAAAAACAGTCTAGGCAACATAAACCTTAACCTAGATCGTAAACCTTCTTAATTTGAACAATTCAATGGATAATAGACCGTGATTCTACCTTTGTTTGATGCGCAAATCCTTGAATAATCAGAAAATGAGAACCACAACTCAGATCCACACACTCTGTTAAACTGAGAACAAGTTCACTTAAAAACTGAATAAGTTCGCTTCAACTAAGTTTTATGAGAATATGAACAAGTTCACTTCAACCAAACAACATAAGCTACAGCCTTAAGTTCGCTTACCAGGCGAACATAACAAGTTCGCTTACCAGGCGAACATAACAAGTTCGCTTCTACTCCACACTTAGAGAAATTTTGAACTTTTGAACTTTCAACCTTTTCAAATTTTACACACTTCTCTTCCTCAAAGTTTCTTGTCAAACATCAGGAACCTGTTATCCGATCCAATCCCGAACCTTTTTAAAAAAAATTGGAATTCTCACGGAAGCATGACAGAAAATCTTTTTGGATTTTATCTATACAAACTTGAAAATACATATTTTGGTTTTTCTCTGTACAAACTGTAAAGCACTAAAGTACATATTTTTGTTGAACACCATGAGCAAGAAGATCATACCAGTATACATGATATATCAATCACACATCTTGGATTAAACAATCTGTATAACAAAGTAATTTGGTATCCTATGCCATTCTTTCAAGTCTTGACCAATCAAACCAATATCTTTCAAGATTATTAAACTCTATCTTTTACAAGACTTTCATATATTGCATGTTATGATATGCCATAAATATTCAAAGAAAACAGGATCAGGCTATGACACACAAATTTAAATTGTCAATATTATAAGAGTTGAAACTAAAATCATCTTATTCCCACTTTCTTGTGAGTTAAGGTACCATTTAAGTATGAAATACAACGTGTACCCCACTAGTATGCCAACAGAAAGTAAATTGCACTATCATCAAGGCATATGAGACTTATGCAAAGATAATATCAATCTCCAAGATGAAACTATCTCAATTAGCATAGGAAAAGAAACAGATCCCGAAGGATATAAGGAATCATAATGATTTAATGTCTTGGCTTATATATGTGGAATCATAAGATTGAGGTACGTGGATCCAACTGTTATCTGGATTATGAATTCAATGGAATCAGTAAAGATGATGTATCAATATGATCCAAGGGCGACTATATGTTCCAACAGATGTTGTTAGAAATATATCTTAGTTCAACATCACATTGCATGTTTTTCGAGACATGGGCAGTGAAGTGAACTGAAAAATTGTGCTAATCAATATAGTTCGATACTAGTCTCATGAAACACTTTAAGCCTCATATTCTATATCTGATAATGATTTTTTAACACACACACCGAGACATAAAATGGGTTCAAATCACAGTTGCAACATATGCAATTATGTTTTCACACTACTAATGGTTCAAAGACGCTTTTAGCCTATTGACAAGCTAAATTATATGTATACACAACACTATCATCTCCTATTTGTGCAGTCTCTGAAGAATAGATCAAAACATATATAATTCAGATATATTGAATAAACATAAAGTACCAACCAGTCAATCTAAGGTCATGTGTGAATGAATATCTACTTATGTGCTATCATTTCTTCTCATTCTTAAATGATGTCAATTTTATGATTTTTCAATTTGTTTGGACTTTTTATAAATAACAAACTTTTTTACAGTAAATTGAAATTCAGAAATAAAGAAAGCAGTTAAAAAATAAAAAAATAAACCTCCAGGAGAATTATTTTGAGCAGAAAAATTTATTCGGGATTGATCAAACCAATCAACTTTATCAGAAATTCAAAACTTGTACGATCAAATGCCTTGGTGAACAAATTTGCAAGATTGTCATCGGTATGAACTTTCACCAGCTCAATCAACTTTTTATCTGCACAATCACGAATAAAATGATATCTTATTTCAATGTGTTTTGTTTTACTATGCTTAACTGGATTATTTGTTATAGACATTGTGGCATTATTATCAATGAACATGGGGGTGCATGTGAAATTCAAACCATAGTCTCTTAATTGTTTTTGAATCCATAAAATTTGTGAACAACAACTTGCAGCAACGATGTATTCTGTTTCACATGTTGAAATTGAGACAGTAGTCTACTTTTTACATTGCCATGACACAAGACGATTACCCAGAAATTGCAACCTCCTGTTGTAGATTTCCTGTCCAAAAAACAACCTCCAAAATCTGAGTCAGTATAAGCATTAAATTCAAAATTAGAACCATGTGGAAACCATAATCCTAATCTCGGTTTCCCCTTTAGGTATCGAAAAATACGTTTAACTGCAATCAGATGTGATTCCTTTGGTTTTGCTTGAAATCTAGAACAGAGACGCACGAAAAACATTATATCTGGCCTTGATGCAGTTAAGTACATGAGAGATCCAATCGTTGCTCTGTATAATCGACAGTCAATATCCTTTCCTTCCGGATCTGTATTTATCTTGTGATTTACAGGAATCGGAGTGTCATATGGGTTACAATCTTCCATTTTGAATCGGCTCAAAATGTCTTTCACGTATTTAGACTGATGTATAAAGAAACCATCCTCTTTTTGAATAACTTGTAATCCTAAAAAGAACGACAATTCTCCCATAGAGGACATTTCAAACTTCAATTTCATAACACTCTCAAACTCTTTGCATAACTCTTCGTTTGTTGAGCCAAAAATAATATCATCCACATAGATCTGAACCATCAGGTAATCTCCCCCTGCTTTCTTTATGAACAAGGTGGAATCAATTTGACCACGATCGAAACCATTGTCCAAAAGGTGTTGCGACAACGTTTCATACCACGCACGTGGTGCTTGATGAAGACCGTAAAGAGCCTTATCTAGCTTGAACACTTTTGAAGGATACAATGGATCCTCAAACCCCGGTGGTTGATAAACATAAACTTCCTCTTTCACCTTGCCATACAAGAAAGCACTTTTGACATCCAGTTGATAAACCTTGAAACCTTTGAACGAAGCAAAAGCTAAAAACAAACGAATTGCTTCCAACCGTGCTACAGGTTCGTACACCTCAGTATAATCAATACCCTCTTATTGATTAAAGCCCTGTATGACCAATCTTGCTTTGTTCCTTACCACGACACCACGATCATCCTTTTTACATTTGTAAACCCACTTGGTGACAATCGGATACATTCCCTTTGGTAAATCAACTAAAATCCACACCTTTAGCTTATCAAATTGAGCAAGCTCTTCCTGCATTGCTTCTATCCAGTTATTGTCTTGTAAAGCCATCTCCACATTTTTAGGTTCTACCTGAGAAATAAAACAAGAATGTAAGCAAACATCAATTACTCCAGTATCTCTAATGAATGAATATAAACAAGTATTTTCATTTAAAGAACGAGTTTGAACTCCATCTTTCAAATTCCTAATGATATTCGTCACCGGATGATCTTTGAGTTCTTTTATGGAAGCCACCTCCGGAACAGGTAAAATATCAACTTGAGAAGTATCTGTTTGAGAAGATTGATTAACTAGTATCTTTGAATCTAAATTTGAAGAAATCTCCCCCTGAACATGTGTAATGTTGGATGAATCATCAACAATTAATGGATCTGCCAAAGAATCCTGAAAAATTTCTTCATCATCCTCACTATCAGTCTCGTGAGTTCCCGAACTAGATGCAGGATTCAGATCAGGGTGAACTGAGGATGATGGAACGGAATATGGAACCGTTGATGTTGGAGTTAACCCACAATCTTGGTCACCATGACATGAATTGTATAGTAATGCAACTTCTTCATCAGATAAATCCGGAGCAAAGTTAAAAGACTTGAACAAGCTGTCATAATCAAATTCCCACTTTGGACCAACCGCCTTCTAGGGAATAGATCGATTAGAACAATCGATATGAAACCATTCTTCGATCTGTCGTGTTTTCTTGTTATACACTCTTTTATTTCAACGAATTGGCAACATATCCTAGAAAAATTCCTTCAATCGCCTTTTCGCTAAACTTGGTAGAAACATCCCGGATCTTCAGAAGAGTACACGGATTTCAAAAAGGAAGAAGATAATTCAAATTAGGCTTTCGACCATTAATAAACTCATAACACGTCTTTTTGTGTCGCTTGACGGTCAGAACACGATTCAGGACATGGCATGCCGTATTCACAACTTCGGGCCAAAAAGTAACCGGTAGCTTAGAAACTGCCAACATTGTTCTAGCTGCCTCAATCAGAGTTCTGTTCTTTCGCTCAGCAACACCATTTTGTTGAGGAACATATGGCGCGCTAAATTCATGATGTATACCCTTTTGTAAACAAAAGAGTCCCATCTTGCTATTCTTGAACTCGTTGCCATTGTCACTTCTGATACGCCTGACTTTCTGATTCAAAAGATTCTCCAACCCAAGAATTAAGTATTGAACTGTCTCTGCCGTTTCTGATTTTGTTGCCAAAAACTTAACCCATGAGAATCTTGAGTAGTCATCCGTTACCACTAGACAGTATGATTTACCTCCAATGCTTCGAATACTTATCGGTCTAAACAAATCAATATGTAGTAACTCCAATGGAGTAACAATAGAATTTTGTTTCTTGGATTTTTGAGACTACCTGTGTTGCTTGCCCTTCTTGCAAGGAATGCAGTCATCAGGCACATCACATTTTATTTTTGGAATACCATATACCAAATCATTCTTCACCAAAAAAATCATTTTTTCTGAAGTTGATATGAGCTAGCTTCCGATGCCAAAGAATAGAGTCAGATTTAGATGCTTTTGAGAGTAAACATGTAGGAATTGAATTCGTTGTTGTAGCAACACACATGTCTAAAACATATGTGTCATTTCTTCTCGGAGCCTTCATCAGAATCCATTCTTTAGGTATTTCAAATCTCGGCTTCAGAATATAGCATTCAACATCATTAAAATGAAATGAAAACTTCTTATCACACACTTGAGATACACTGAGTAGATTATGTTCGAGTTGCTCAACATAATTGACTTTCTCAAACTTCACCTTTTCATTCTTTAACGTTCCTTGACCTGTTATGTACCCGCCTTTATTACTCGAAAAAGCGACATAACCTCCATCAAATTTAATAACATCTTCAAGCAAATGAATGTTTCCTGTCATATGTCAGGAGCAACCACTATCCACATACCATTTGTTGTTGATAGTCTTCCTTGGTTGACCCTACACAAACAAAGGAATCAGTTAGAAACGGGGACCCAAGCCATTATGGTCTTGGGTCTTCCATTAGCATAAAAATAAACAATCTCAAGCAATTCACAATCTCTATTATCATATACCTTGGTGATTTAGGCAAATCAGAATCAGACATTTTGGATTTTGAAACATTCTTTTTCTTATCAAAATTTGATTGATTTTCAAATTCAGATTCAAATTGATCATTTTCTAAAAGTTTTTTAACCATCTATTTCTTCTTCGCCTTTGAGGTCTTGAAAGTTTGACCTCATGTTGTGAATTCTTTGTGAATCCAATTTTAGGATTCTCAACAAACTTATGAAACACCACATTGTTTCCAACACCAGATTGGATAAACTCTGGTTTAGAATAAACAAATCCATCATGAACATGCTGTGTGATCTCTCTCTTAAACCCAAAAGGTTTAGTAACATGCTGCTTAGGCAAATTTTCCTTGACAGATTGTTTCATCACATTAGCATATGTAGGCTTTTCCACTTTCGATCCTTGTAGAATCTTTACTACTCTTGATTGACCATGAACAACAGCAGGTGTAACTTTTTCTGAAATAAGAAAATTATTCTTTGTTTTTGTAAGGACAGTATAACACTATATGTCCCACCTCATTACAATGAAAGCAAACTCTCTTATCCTTGTATTCTCGGATGTAAGGAACCCTTTTTGAAGTTGAGGAACTTCCTGATGAATATTGTAACATCCATAATTTTTCGACCTCATTTTATTTTAGTTATTTCAATAATAAACACTACATTTAAAAAAAAAATTTAATCAAGCACATTATGCCACATAAATCATTATTCTAATTAATATTTCTATTTTTTTTTAAACCTTGCTTTTACATATAAATTTCTATAGCACATGTATATATATGTATAATTATTTAGTTATAAATATATGTATACAAACATTATTCATGTATTGGAGTTTATTAATTAAACCTCATAAGAATGTTTTTTTTAGCAAATATATAACCGACTTTTAAAATTTATAGCATAGATTGTTTTTTTTATATAAAGTATATAAAAGAAAGATTCAAACTTTATAAAGTTTTAACAAAAAATCAAATTATAAATATGTACATACACATATTTACAATTTAAACGAACTAGTTTAGACCCTCTAATTACTTAAACCTCCACTTTGAAGATTGGACATCTTTAATCTTAATTTTGACCTTTTTGACCCAATTTGACTTTTGAAAGTCAAAACAGCCCAAATTTCCCATCTTAATCGATCAAATATGTTGTTTGGGGACAATACATGTTTACATGACTGGGTATCGACCATAATCAAGCCCAAATAGCATTTCAATTCATTTAATCTCGCGGCTCTTTTCAAATTTGAACAGTTTGACTTTTCAGTGTCAAACCAGACTTAAATCCTTGCCAAAATTTCAGGAATTAGATGCTTTCAATCACGCAAATCAAGCGTAGACCAGTCCCGCGTGTATTCAGACCGTTTTCCCGACCCAATTCATTCGATTCCAACCGGATTAACGCGTAATCGAGGCTACGGCTGTCATCCATAATCCTTGCGATCGAATCAGGCCTTAAAGGTGAAATCAATCAAATTAATTCACCACGAACCTTCGCACGACCCTATAAAATCTCACTCAAACCGCATTTGAGTCTCATTCCATCCCTGTTCGTCGATCTAGCACCCTAAACATCGCCTCTGTCCGTTTAGTCGCCAGGCTTCATTACGCAACCATCACAGGTATGGTTTACATCGTTCACTTCATTTTTACCCACTAATCGAAAGCCCCATGTCAATTCACTAGAACGATTCATAATCGGGTTTAAAATCTGACTTTTTCCTAAATTTGTTCATACGGTTTCTAAGAGGGAAATTGTGAATTGAATGGGGCATTGCATTTAAGATTTTCGAATCAGTCTATACCAGCGAAACCATCTGATCCGACCGGTTAAGTCATTGCACCGTCGGACCAGAGGCCGTGGGTTCGAAACCCACAAGACCGGGCCTTTTTGCGTGAGCCTAAAAGCCTAACCCGGCTCCACCCCAGCAACATGTTAACTAATTTCTCAACCGAGTCTGTAATTGGGTTCGTGACTTGGTCCGGTGGTAAACCTGGTTGCACACTCCGGCGCCACCCGGGTTCGAGCCGGGTGACCTGTTTATATTTTTTAAAACCGATTTTAATGCCCCAAAAATTGTATAAAAATTATTTTATAAACCCAACATTATTTAGATCAGATTAAAGCAATACTTTAGAATTTTTAACATAAAACATATATTTTAAAATTTTAGTTGTTTAAAATCTCTTTTTAATCATTTAAAAATACATTTTTAAATCAAATTATTAAATTTTAAAACCAAGTATTTAATTTCCTAATTTTATAAAAAATGTGACAAAGTTTTTATAAAAAAAATACATTCTCATAAATCATTTGTTTTTCTATTAAACTATATATACATATTAGAGTTCAAAACAAATAAAACTCTTTCAAAAAAAAATATATATATATCAATAACTACATTCCTTATTTTAGAACATTTTACTTTAATAATAAATAAATAAACAAATTTATTTATTAATTATCTTTTTATATTAACAAATTTATTTAGGGTTTTAATATGTACTAATATATATATATATATATATATATATATATATATATATATTTACCCTATAGTTTGACACATTATTATAAAATGAATAAATAAGATAGATTTATTTATTTTTACTTTAAACACTAAAAGAATTTATTTATTTAAATTAATTAGACATAAACCTTAAAGACAAATATTATTTTTCATATATACTTTGAACTTACAATTTTATATATCAAACTTTTGTTGACTTACATCCTTTCACATAAAATGACACAACCCTTGTACAAATCCACACATATCAAACCCGATGGACATTTGATCATGACTTAGACTCCGTGCACATTATTAATTCAAGTCCGTACATTTCATTCTAGGATAAACTTGTGATTTGAGAATCACTTGTGCTTCATTTTTGTTCGTGCTATCTACACAATTCATACAAGTGAGTTTACATAGCCCCTTTTTCTTATTTATATATTTGGGGTGAAACATGATTACATTCAAATACTATTTGCAATTACACACGTACAATTCTACAATATGATCATATGTGTTTATTTATGCTTTATGCTTGAATGCTAATTGTTAAAGCTACATATACATGATATACACGTGCAAACACAAATACATTACTTTAGGCTAACATGTGTTGTTAGGCCCTACATTAGGATAACATGTGTTGTTATGCCCTACATTAGGATAACATGTGTTTTTATGCCCTACATTTACATCAGGATAACATGTGTTGTTATGCCCTACATTAGGATAACATGTGTTGTTATGCCCTTCAATTACAAAGTTTCATTTGTGCATCTAGCTTAACTTAGATTCTCCATAAATGCTTTATAAACCATGCATCATATGAATTGTACACAAAACATTTAAACTTTACTTGTGGTGTCAAAACCTATGTATGCTCACCAACTATTTATAGTTGACCCTCTCATTTTATCATGTTTCAGGTACAGTTGTTTGAGTTGTGATTCAAGCTACATCACTTAGGGTTGAGGACCTAGTCTTAAATTTTAATATGGAGATTCATGTATTCTTAAATTCTTGTAAATGATGTAAATGATTACTTGAGTTATGAAATGAAACTTATTGTTTAATTACTTCAACTTTAGCAAACCATGAGCTTGTGAACAGTCTACATGTCCCGCCTCGAAGTTTCCACCGTCGGTTGGGGTGTGACAGATTGGTATCAGAGCCTTGGTTATAGGGAATTAGGTTATTGGACACTTTTGACCTAGACTATATCCTTAGGACACCCATTTATACCATGCTCTATGAATATATGATATGCTACATGCTATGTGCTACATGTTTAATATATTATGTGACTTATTAGGTTTCACCTAAATAATAAATTAAAAACAATAATATCCTTACCCATACCCTAAGCCTCATAACTTTCTTACCTACTTCTCTAAAATCATCATCATCATAGCATGTGGGACGTCATAAAACTTATTTTTACACCTCGTTAGGGTTTTTAACTTTGTTAACTAGTAGAGGACATGTGCAATCTGGAAGAGTGACACCTGTATTCTGGGTTTTCTATCTAGGAAAGCATTTCATATAAATCCCAATCAACCGAGGGGTCCGTATGCTTTCCTGGGAATTCCCGGGATGAGTGTTTACTTATAGGCTAAAGCATGTCTCCTTGAAAGTTATATGAGTTTAATTAACCTTAATGTGTCATAGTATTCAAGTGATTATGTCACTATTCGAGTACAATCCAAACTATGATTTACTACTTCATCTATTATCTTGTTCCCTTTTAAATTCAATCAACTTTCATAAGTTCTTACATCTCTTCTTGTCTTGTACAAATCTGTAGAATGCCTCCCCGTCGTGCTACCGTGACCAACAACAACACCGACATTGCTACTATCCTTGCACAACTTGTAACTCAACTCACCCAAGTTAATGGAGCCATTAGTGGTACCCATGGAACTAATGGTGGTGGTGCTAACCCACCCCAATGCACTTTCAAACACTTTAACTCATGCAACCCCGTCAAGTTCTATGGTACCGAAGGGGCTATGGGCCTCCTTCAATGGTTTGAAAGCATTGAAAGCACTTTTCTCAACAGTGATTTCCCTGACCATCTCCGGGTTCGCTATGCCACCAGCATCTTTCAGAAACGGGCGCTCACTTGGTGGAATGGTGAGAAGAGAAACCGGGGTGTGGATGTGACCATGGCCTTGCCATGGGATGAAGTTAAGAGACTCATGACCGAGGAATTCTGCCTCGTAATGAAATGAAGAAGTTGGAGGCTGAGTTTTGGGATCTTACCCAAGACAGTGGTGAAAATTTAGCTTACACAACTCGTTTCCATGAGTTAAGTCTTCTGGTACCCCACATGGTAACTCCACTGACTCGGGGTATTGAGAAGTACATCTGTGGTCTACCCATGAAAATCCAAGATACAGTCCTAGGAAGAAATCCAGCCACTCTTGAAGACGCTATCCGCTTAGCTGCCACATTAACCGATAACCATGTGAAGGCGGGTACACTAACAAGGAAAGGCACAAAGAAAGTCACTGACTCAACAGCCCCTTCTGAACCTTCTAAGGAAGACAAACCCAAACGTCCTCACTTCAATAAGAAACGTAACTTTGCTGTCGTTACCCCTGCTGTACCAATCAACCAAGTAGCTCCCCTAGCCCAAAACCATAATAAGAAACCATATGCGGGCAACAACCCTCTGTGCAACACGTGCAACTATCACCATTTCCCAAACATGCCATGCCGTCTATGTGCCAATTGTGGAAGGTATGGTCATGTAGCGAACACTTGCCAATCCGGATCACATGTTAGTCAAACCCACCAAAGGAACCGAGCCAATCACCAAATTGCCAATCAAGTTGTACCAGCCATTACAAATGGGCGTGCTTGTTATGAATGTGCTAATCCAAACCACCTCAAAAACCAATGCCCAAGGATAGCCAATGCAAACCAAGGTGGTGCTCGTGGGCGTGCCTTCAATATAAACACTAACGAAACTCAAGTCAATGCCGAGGCAGTAGATGAAACCAATTGAAGCTAGTGTAACATGGAGTCGAACAGGGATCTAGTCTAGAATGAATTATGCATTGTAATCCTTTGTGTTATTTTTGTCATTGTCGGAACTATTTACACGTACTACGGTTTGTCACTATAAACTTGTGCTTGCTAGCCAACTTAAAAAAAAAGTGAATCATTTCGCCATTAACCGTCCATATAAGCACTAACGAATTTAAAAGTTAAAACTCATCTACCTACATTGTACATGAACGCCAAGTAACACAACCGATCGCCTACAAAATCCGATAGTTTCCGATACGCATGAGAGTCATTACACATTCATAAAATACGTAATACTAGAGTGATCACATTATACATATTTGCTTAAACATGATACCAAATTGTTCACACTATACATGAAGTCTATTTGCTTACAACATGCCTAACACTAGATCATATATGAAACATTAGTGTTTACATTATACACGGAATTAGATTGTTTACATTGTTGCAATTGACTAAGTACATCATACACAAAGCATGACTACTCACCCTATCTATGAAAGCTACTTGGGGTTTGACGTATTCTCGTTCAAACACGAGGAAGCTATGGAACCCTAAATTATGCCACGTTATTACTCTTTAGTACCTGATTGGCTCTACTATCTATAGGCATAGTTATTGTTAGCAACACATACGTGAAAGCAATAGTTACGAATTAAGTGTTTTTGTGTTACCCCCTGGACCCCACACACAATGGGATGAACTATGTGGACCATGCAACGATTTGGATAATTACGGGTGCACACGTAATTATAAAAACCAGCGCATGGAAGACATAGTGAAATCTGTCGTGTGTTATGACATGAAGCCTATCGTGGAATGTAGTAAATATACTAATGCGATATGATAAGGACATGGTGGATACGCCGCTGGTACTTCCTATATATAAGTGTTCCTGTCATAAAATCGGAAGTAGCGTTATTCTTGCCACGTAAAGGTTTATGTTGTTTGACGGGCCAATGTTTGTGAAATCTCTTTCCCCCTAACAATTCATGAACATGTTAGATTACATCTTAAACAAACCTTGACCATCCAGTTACCATCAAGCCCATTCCAAGTAATGCATATCACCTTTAGAGTCTAAGATATTCTACGACAATTTTCTCCTCAAATCTCTTGAACTAAATCCACTATCATCATGTGTGCCTGGCCTTGAGAAAACAGACCTGAATATCGTTATCGATTGTACTCCTCAAACTAACAGTCAAGGCTCGTTTAGAATCTGAGCCCTCATCCCTTTCCTGGTTCAGTAACCTCCAATAATTAAATTTCGGGACGAAATTCCCTTAACACGGGGAGACTGTAACATCCATAATTTTTTGACCTTATTTTATTTTAGTTATTTTAATAATAAACACTACATTTAAAAAAAATTAATCAAGCACATTATGCCACATAAATCATTATTCTAATTAATATTTCTATTTTTTTTTAAACCTTGCTTTTACATATAAATTTCTATAGCACATGTATATATATGTATAATTATTTAGTTATAAATATATGTATACAAACATTATTCATGTATTGGAGTTTATTAATTAAACCTCATAAGAATGTTTTTTTAGCAAATATATAACCGACTTTTAAAATTTATAGCATAGATTGTTTTTTTTATATAAAGTATATAAAAGAAAGATTCAAGCTTTATAAAGTTTTAACAAAAAATCAAATTATAAATATGTACATACACATATTTACAATTTAAACGAACTAGTTTAGACATTCTAATTACTTAAACCTCCACTTTGAAAATTAGACATCTTTAATCTTAATTTTGACCTTTTTGACCCAATTTGACTTTCGAAAGTCAAAACAGCCCAAATTTCCCATCTTAATCGATCAAATATGTTGTTTGGGGACAATACATGTTTACATGACTGGGTATCGACCAAAATCAAGCCCAAATAGCATTTCGATTCATCTAATCTCGCGGCTCTTTTCAAATTTGAACAGTTTGACTTTTCAGGGTCAAACCAGACTTAAATCCTTGCCAAAATTTCAGGAATTAGATGCTTTCAATCACGAAAATCAAGCGTAGACCAGTCCCGCGTGTATTCAGACCGTTTTCCCGACCTAATTCATTCGATTCAAACCGGATTAACGCGTAATCGAGGCTACGGCTGTCATCCATAATCCTTGCGATCGAATCAGGCCTTAAAGGTGAAATCAATCAAATTAATTCACCACGAACCTTCGCACGACCCTATAAAATCTCACTCAAACCGCATTTGAGTCTCATTCCATCCCTGTTCGTCGATCTAGCACCCTAAACATCGCCTCTGTCCGTTTAGTCACCAGGCTTCATTACGCAACCATCACAGGTATGGTTTACATCGTTCACTTTGTTTTTACCCACTAATCGAAAGCCCCATGTCAATTCACTAGAACGATTCATAATCGGGTTCAAAATCCGACTTTTTCCCAAATCTGTTCATACGGTTTCTAAGAGGGAAATTGTGAATTGAATGGGGCATTGCATTTAAGATTTTCGAATCAATCTATACCAGCGAAACCATCTGATCCGACCGGTTAAGTCATTGCACCGTCGGACCAGAGGCCGTGGGTTCGAAACCCACAAGACCGGGCCTTTTTGCGAGAGCCTAAAAGCCTAACCCGGCTCCACCCCAGCAACATGTTAACTAATTTCTCAACCGAGTCTGTAATAGGGTTCGTGACTTGGTCCAGTGGTAAACCCAGTTGCACACTCAGGCGCCACCCGAGTTCGAGCCGGGTGGCCTGTTTATATTTTTTAAAACCGATTTTAATGCCCCAAAAATTGTATAAAAATTATTTTATAAACCCAACTTTATTTAGATCAGATTAAGGCAATACTTTAGAATTTTTAACATAAAACATCTAATTTAAAATTTTAGTTGTTTAAAATCTCTTTTTAATCATTTAAAAATACATTTTTAAATCAAATTATTAAATTTTAAAACCAAGTATTTAATTTCCTAATTTTATAAAAATTGTGAGAATGTTTTTATAAAAAAAAATACATTCTCATAAATCATTTGTTTTTCTATTAAACTATATATACATATTAGAGTTCAAAACAAATAAAACTCTTTCAAAAAAAATATATATATATATCAATAACTACATTCCTTATTTTAGAACATATTACTTTAATAATAAATAAATAAACAAATTTATTTATTAATTATCTTTTTATATTAACAAATTTATTTAGGGTTTTAATATGTACTAATATATATATATATATATATATATATATATATTTACTTTATAGTTTGACACATTATTATAAAATGAATAAATAAGATAGATTTATTTATTTTTACTTTAAACACTAAAAGAATTTATTTATTTAAATTAATTAGACATAAACCTTAAAGACAAATATTATTTTTCATATATACTTTGAACTTACAATTTTACATATCAAACTTTTGTTGACTTACATCCTTTCACATAAAATGACACAACCCTTGTACAAATCCACACATATCAAACCCAATGGACATTTGATCATGACTTAGACTCCGTGCACATTATTAATTCAAGTCCGTACATTTCATTCTAGGATAAACTTGTGATTTGAGAATCACTTGTGCTTCATTTTTGTTCGTGCTATCTACACAATTCATACAAGTGAGTTTACATAGCCCCTTTTTCTTATTTATATATTTGGGGTGAAACATTATTACATTCATATACTATTTGCACTTACACACGTACAATTCTACAATATGATCATATGTGTTTATTTGTGCTTTATGCTTGAATGCTAATTGTTAAAGCTACATATACATGATAT
This sequence comes from Smallanthus sonchifolius, assembly GCA_023525975.1. Classification (NCBI taxonomy): domain Eukaryota; kingdom Viridiplantae; phylum Streptophyta; class Magnoliopsida; order Asterales; family Asteraceae; genus Smallanthus; species Smallanthus sonchifolius. The sequence goes on along the minus strand of CM042033.1, from coordinate 50,376,160 downwards.
ACACGTGCAAACACAAATACATTACTTTAGGCTAACATGTGTTGTTAGGCCCTACATTAGGATAACATGTGTTGTTATGCCCTACATTAGGATAACATGTGTTTTTATGCCCTACATTTACATCAGGATAACATGTGTTGTTATGCCCTACATTAGGATAACATGTGTTGTTATGCCCTTCAATTACAAAGTTTCATTTGTGCATCTAGCTTAACTTAGATTCTCCATAAATGCTTTATAAACCATGCATCATATGAATTGTACACAAAACATTTGAACTTTACTTGTGGTGTCAAAACCTATGTATGCTCACCAACTATTTATAGTTGACCCTCTCATTTTATTATGTTTCAGGTATAGTTGTTTGAGTTGTGATTCAAGCTACATCACTTAGGTTTGAGGACCTAGTCTTAAATTTTAATACGGAGATTCATGTATTCTTAAATTCTTGTAAATGATGTAAATGATTACTTGAGTTATGAAATGAAACTTATTGTTTAATTACTTCAACTTTAGCAAACCATGAGCTTGTGAACAGTCTACATGTCCCGCCCCGACGTTTCCGCCGTCGGTTGGGGTGTGACAAATATCCTTCAGTAGATTTAGCATAATTACCTCCTTTTTTCTTTGGAACATACATCTTTCTGAATGGTTCACCAACATAAGTATTTGAAACTGAAGACTGACTGTCTTTGGTTTTTGCCATATTCACCTTTTGCTTAATGAAATCACTTGTTGATTTATTTTCAACCTTTGAAACCTCCTTCTTGATATCACCAGCACTAATAAAACCACTTTTAGATAAAATTGGTGAAATGGTTGGTTGTTCAGCTTCATCGGGCTCTGTAAGAATACATCAATCTCTTGTGACTTGTTTTCCACTTTTGGTTCATCAAACTTCACATCTTTAGGAACACCATCAATTTTCTGAGCATCAAATATCTCATCATCACTATCAGAATCATAAACCATTTCTTCCCCGATGACTGGATTAATCTTTAAAACTGTCTTTGGATCAATATCCTCTTTAGTAATGATCTCTGGTTCTACAACATAGTTTCCATTGAATGGTGGAGGAGCAAATCCAATTCCAGTTGTTCTCTTAACAGGATCAGCATTGTCATTGAAATAACCCAACAATAGTGGTGAATTTCCAAAACATTCCAGTTTTCTATGTAATCTGATCACCTCTGCTTCTTTGTCTGAAATTTCTTTGTTTTTCTCAGCAACAATTTCATTTCTCTTTTCAATCTCAGCATAAGCCATATCCAACCTATATGCTTGTTCCTTAATCTTCAAAGTTAGAGAATTAATGTCTCTCTTGAGTGATTCAATTCTGTCAATACACATCTTATCATTGTCCTTTAATTTCTAATTCACTGAGTGCATCCATTTCATATCACAAATCAAGTTTGTGTTATCATCCATGACTTTCATCATTTTGTCCTTCACCAAAACACAGTTCGAACAATATATATTACAGATAACATCTTTTACCTTTGATGGATCTGACATGTCTGCCATGAAGACTTTAGCAGTTGGAATCTCTTCAATCATCTCAGGTACTCTTTTAGTCAACAAAATCTCATCTTCAGATACACTTGTAGTGACACATTTTCTTCAGAATGAACTTCATCAGCACTTTCAATATTAATTTCTTCAGAAATTTCTTCTGTAATGACATTCTCAGAAGATTCATCATTCTAACTTTCTACTTCACTCCCTGAACTTTCACTATCACTGGAACTTTCATCTTCAAATGTCTCATCGGTATGAATTTCATCCACAAACGCTTGACTCACAGCACCAACTAAATCGTTTAAATGAATTCCCCAGTCATAGTTATCATCTCCTTGAGCAACTAAAGCAGATGATGTTGAAACAGTTGTTGAATTTCCAGAACCACTTAAACTTTGTTGATTTATGTTACTTTGATAATTGTTGTTCTTCTTTTGAGAATCAAACTCAACTTTTGGCTTATTACATTCTTTAGCAAAGTGAGCATATTCTTGACAGTTGTAACATCGAACTTTTTTCTTGTCAAAACCCATTCTTGTTCTACTGTTTGATACAATGTTCTTCCTTCTAGTCTTCTTAAGAAAATCCTTTGCTTGTCTCATCAACATTGCCATATTCCACTGAATATGCATTTCTTCTAGATCAGTCGGATCAATTTGATAATAATCTTCTTCAATTGCTTCTGGATCATGAATTTTTCCTCCAATTAAATTTTCATATGAAGCAATAAAAGATGAAAACATTGCCATATAATCTTCAGCTACCCTTTGAGTCACATGATGTGAATTCAATGGTTGTGATCCAGGAGAATTTGATGTAGTTGCAGAAAACCAGATTGATAAGAACATCCAGAACCATTTTCATTAGAGTTATCTTGACCATCTCCTGAAAACAAAGCAACTCCTGGTCCAGATTTTCCATATGTTTTGGCAAAATACATTGGCGGATCTTGCATGTGTTCCATATTGGTTTCCTTTTTCTTTAAGTTCAGATCATGAGATTGAATTTTTCCAAGAACATCTTCAAGTGACACTGTCTTATATTTTTCATTTTCTTTGATGAGAACAGTATACACATCAAATTTTGACGGTAAAGCTTCCAAAAACTTGTCATTAATCTCTTCAGGTTCATAAACTACCTTTGCACTTGCTAATTCACTTAGCAGATGATAAAATCTTGTAGCCAGATCATCCAAATTCCCATTCTGAAAGTGTTGGAATACTAAAAACTGTTTCTTTACATCCAAACTACCTTCACATCTCTTCTATAAAGCTTCCCATAACTGTTTGGAAGATTTAAACTGCTTGAAAATGTGACAAATTTATCTTGGTAGTGACATTGAAATACTATCCATTGCCTTCTTTTTACGATTAAATAACAGCTTTTCTTCAGTTGTTAAAGCAGATACAGGCTTTGGAACATTATCACTATCCATCCACGAATAAGTCGGATGAGTATATCCTTCTAGAATAGGAATCCATAAACTGGTATTAGTGAATGAAACAAATTGATCAAAACGATCCTTCTAGTTAGGATAATCAGCAAGACTTAGCAACTTTGGCGGTTTCTGAGAAGTACCAACTTCATTATCATAGTTGAACATGTTTGTAACCTGCACCATGTTAGCCATAACAACAAATATATGCAAAATATCACAAGAAAACAAAATTTGAAACAAATATACCCACAAGCGAACTTGATAAGTTCGCCTAACCCTTTCCTTAAGAGAACTTGTGCCAAGCGAACTTGATAAGTTTGCTTAAACAAAAAACTTAGACTAAGTTCGCCTCTTAAGTTAGCCTGTAACAGAATTTGAGATAAGTTCGCCTGTTTCAGCTCAAAACTCTCAGGAAGATGAATTCTTCAACCAAAACACGAACTTGAAACCTCAAAAATCATCATAACTTGTTGAATTGATTTAATTTGATGAAATTAAACCATAGGATTGAATATAGTATGAATTAGAACACTTTGAAAGGATCAATTTCTTCAAAAACCACTCCAAATTGATGAAATCAGCCTTAAAATCTTCTCAAGAACAGGAAAACTCCAAGGAAATGAAAGTTTCTCAAAAATTCATTCTTTTTTATGTCAAATCGTACACAAACCGTCACAAATCAATCACAAACCACAAGCACGATGCTATGATACCACATGTAAGTCAACACGGGTCTTCTATGGATCTAACTTGAGACATGACGTGTATCAAGCATACGGAGTGTGGAATCTAACGTACGCGTAACCGTGTAAACAAGACATTCACAAAGACTAGAATCAACACAAGATGTAAATAATATTCTCTTTGATTTCCACCAAACTCTGAGTTTACAGAACTTGAACACAAATTGCAAAGATTTTGAAACTAACATGTAAACTCCTATTTATAGACTCACAACCATGCAGGCGAACTTAACAAGTTCGCCTAAACTAGGCCTATATAACAAAACTTAACTAAAACTTACAAAACATAAAGACATAGAAGAACTAATCTATTACAAGGACTATTGTCACACATCTATGTCCTAACAGGAACTTTTGAAGAAAGGATTTACTCGACCAAGTTTCTCACCCTGGGGAGCACCGGTCCTATTCGTCAAGAAGAAATACCGGTCGTTTCTAACGTGCATTGACTACCGAGAGCTTAATAAACTAACCATCAAAAATCGGTACCCTCTTCCGAGAATTGATGATCTTTTCGACCAACTACAAGGGTCTACTTATTTCTCAAATATTGATCTCAGGTTCGGGTGTCATCAACTAAGGATTCAAGAGAATGACATTTCAAAGACTGCTTTCAGAATGAGGTATGGACATTATGAGTTCGTAGTAATGCCCTTCGGATTAACCAATGCACCGAAATATTCATGGACCTGATGAATCGTGTTTGCAAACCTTATTTGGATAAGTTCGTGATCGAATTCATTGACGATATTCTAATCTACTCAAGGAACCGAGAAGATCACGAATAACATCTCAAGATGATCTTAGAGCTACTCACAAAAGAAAAATTATATGCAAAGATTTCAAAATGTGAGTTCTGGTTAAGAGAAGTACAGTTCCTTGGACACGTGATTAATGAAAAGGGTATTCATGTTGATCAAGCAAGATTGAAGTGGTGAAGCAATGGGAAGCTCCAAAGACACCCACCGAGATCCGACAATTTCTAGGATTAGCAGGGTATTATCAGAGATTTATCGAGAACTTCTCAAAAATAGCTCAACCTTTAACTATGCTTACCCAAAAGGATAGAAAATTTGTTTGGGGGCAAAACCAAGAAGAAGCATTCACTCTATTGAAGCAGAAACAGTGTCACGCACCCATTCTAGCTTTACCCGCACGTACTGAAAATTTCATAGTATACTGTGATGCATCCAATCAAGGCCTTGGATGTGTATTGATGCAAAGAGATAAAGTAATGGCTTATGCTTCACGACAACTTAAGATTCATGAAAAGAACTACACCACTCATGACCTGGAACTAGGAGCGGTGGTTTTTGCATTAAAAATTTGGAGACACTACCTTTACGGTACAAAATGTTTAATCTACACCGATCATAAGAGTCTCCAACATATATTTGATCAAAAGGAGTTGAATATGCGCCAGCGAAGATGGATAGAATTGTTGAATGACTACGATTGTGAAATACGATATCATCCAGGAAAGGCCAACGTGGTGGCTGACGCTCTAAGTCGCAAGGAAAGAGCGAAACCCATCCGAGTATGAGCACTAGGGATGATAGTTCAAACCAACTTAAAAGCACAAATCCTTGAGGCACAACAAGAAATTGTACAAATGGGTGATCTAAAGAACGAACTACTTTGTGGTGCCGAGAAACACTTGGAATCAAGGTCCGATGAAATTCTTTACTTTAAGGATAGAATGTTGATTCCACAATCTGATGAGCTAAGAAAATTAATATTGGATGAAGCTTATAAGTCTAAATACTCAATTCACCTAGGCGCCGACAAGATGTATAAAGATCTCAAGGAATTTTATTGGTGGCCAGGTATGAAGAAGGACATTGCTGTGTATGTTAACAAATGTCTAACCTGCCTAAAAGTCAAGGATGAACATCAAAAGCTATCTGTATTACTAACTCAACTAGAAATTCCTCAATGGAAGTGGGAACAAATTGTCACACCCCCAAATTCCACTAACGGAGTTTTACCGTTTGGCGTGTGACAAACCAGGATCTCAGTCGTTAGTTACATTGAACGACTCTACATGGGACCCAAATGAAAATATCATATCAATTAGAGTTTAATGCGGAAGCATAAAGAAAAGTAAATGCGCAAAACACACGCGCCCAAAAAGTCCAAAAGTCCAAACCAAACATAATTCAAAACAAAGTCCAAGCAATTTAATAAAACATCAATCAATAGGAGAATCCCATGCATGTCCTATATGTACACATGTGCCTTATCTTAGCGACCTGAGAAAACATGTAAGAAAAGATGTCAACACGAGGTTGGTGAGTTCACAGGTTTCGGTATATAAATAAAAGTTTACCAGATTATTGATCATTCAATATGTATCTATAGGTAGCTAACATATGCTCATGTTTAACTTAAGCGCTCGCAACCGAAGCTGACTGTTTGTTTATTTGCCTCCTGCCGGGTCTATCAACCCCGATGATGTGAGTAGGCTAACATTTCACCCATTCGATCTCCAATCGTGTTAGCGTGACTAACGCGGGTGGGATTTCTCAAACCCAGTAGTACTACTAAACATTACCTCGCTAAGATCCATATTAACGGTTCGATGTGTGTTGAGGACTTTCAGTGATAGCGTGTTACGCTTAGCTTTAACATTGATAACATATGAATACAATATTCCAAAAATAGTTTGCGACATGTTTTCTCCCCCAAGATAAAACAGTAAAAGGGGCCGTGAAAACTCACCTTGGTTAACTAGTGGATTGTATCACACAAGAGATAAGTTGGAACCACGAGTGTAAGTCTCAGACGACTTACGTATGCCCTAAAATTATAAACACATAAATTAGGGACAAGTTGGGATATGTGATGACGACCCGGAAGTTAGAACATCTTAACGCTTTCTAAGGATTTAAGAGTAGACGAACGTGTCTACGGAATTATATAAATTTCTTAATATAATCATTAAGGGAAAAGCGTTACGTGTCGTACGTTAAAGTCGTTTACAAAAGTTAGGAAAATAATATAGTTTACTATATTATTTTTAGGCTCGTATGATTACTAATAATCATTGTGGCAAAAATAATAAATATATTATTTTTAATCAAAGTAATAAACTCTAGCAAATAATATAACTAATTATATTATTATTTAGTTACAAACGTCACACGAGATTATAAAATACAAAATAATACAAAATAATATAAAAATATATATTATTTAATAATAGGATTCACGAGTTAAAAATAATATAAACATATCATTTTATACTAAGTCGGGGTTTGAAAATAATATAAATATATATTATTTTAAAAAGTGGAACTATTAGTAATTATAAGTTATAAAATCAAACCCGAGTCTACGGGGGTTTACGGGACTAAAACACATTAATGTATTAATATATTAATATAGGGATTGCATTTTAATAATTAAATATAAGTAAAAAGTCCCAATAAAAAGAATGCAGGAGACCGGACTCAAACCCGGGTCTCCTACGTATGGGTCGAGTGTCTTAACCAAGTCTGCCAGCTAGGGAATCGCACAAGGAAACGGTTTCAAATTATTTTAACATACAAACCAAGTGTTCATCCCTCCCCATACAAACATACGATTGAATCTAGACTCGAATCCAACGATTTTGACATTGAAATGAAATCAAATATTAAGGGTTTTGTAAACCGGATGTTTGCGAACATGTGTATGCGTTTAATAGAAAAGTTTTCAAGTTTAGATCGGTTAAAAACTCATTTGAAATCCCGTAACCCTAGCTTTTGAACTCAGAATCACACCGAACGAATTTGATGTTAGAAACTGATGAAATCATGGGGCTTTTACTCATTAAAACATTGCGAATCTATGGATGTGGTTTAATTTCATTAAGGATGTGTTTAAGATCAAAAGCCCCAAAACCGATTATGAACAAACCCTAGTTATCGGATCTTACACAATTCGATGATGTTTGATTCAATAAACATATGGCTTTTACTATACAGAGGATTGCGAAGCTAATCATGTATATTAATTGGATTTAAAACAGGTCAGGAGTAGAGTTCGTTTAAACTGAAATTGTATGAACCCTAGATTCTGGGTTTTAATCAAATCTGTCACACCCCAACCGACGACGGAAACGTCGGGGGGGGACATGTAGACTGTTCATGAGCACAAGGTTGACTAAATTGAAATATATTAATCATTCAAATTCATTTCAAGTATTCAAGATAAAATCAAATCAAACCAAGTACATAAAATGAAATACATAATCCTTTATTTAAAATTATCTAGGTCCAAAACTTAAGTGTAGCAAGTGTTGATCAAAATCACACATTAGTACCTGAAACATGAATAAAATAAGGTCAACTAAAAAGTTGGTGAGCATACACAGGTTTTATATAGATAGCATATAAATTATGAATAAACAAATCCTTGCATAACATGATAAAATAAGGCATTTATGGAGAGCAGCTATTGTGTAACCAAGTACAATTAAACATTTGTAACTAGCATGCAAAATTGTGTTGTCGGTAACAATCACCCCAATCTGGGTGGGTTTGTCAGACTCAATAGATCTATCATTGTTTACCGTCGGCTTGAATAGTTAATGATTGCACATAAATTGCACACAAAAGTTAGCACAACTAGCACTCAGGCATAAAGCTCAAATTGCACACATGAATGTAAAGAGTATTTGTATTTATATAGTTTGTATAAATGTAAGCAATAGTATTGTATAGTGTTCATGTTCCACCCCAAAAAGTGTAAAAGAGTAAAAGGGGCTATGTAATACTCACTTGATTCAAAAGGCGTAGCTAACACGAGAGACTAGATAGTAATATGAGCCTTATAATGCACAACGTTAACCTAGATTGGAATGTATATTAAATTAATAGTGTGCACAATAGTCTATGTCTAAGTCTAGGGTTGAATTGGACGTGTGTACAACGTTAGTGGTTTGTTCTTGGAAGGTATTGCATAAAATGAAAGGTTTGAAATGGATATTTTTAGAACACTTTGATCAAAGTTTGAGTTTGAATAACTAAATAAATAAATTACAAATTATTATTTATTTACTTAGTTATAAAAATAATATAGGTATTAGGGGTAATTAAGTAAAACTTAAATAAATAAGTCTTAAATTAAATAAATAATTTTTACCTTATTTATTTATTTATTTATAAAATATGTAACATAGTCTTTTAGTTATAAAAATGTTTCGGGTGTTTTATATTAAATAATTTAATAATTAACTTTTGTTAATCTATTTTTATAAATATGTATAAATGTAATTTTGTATATTTAAATGTATAACTTCTATTTATTTTAGAATTAGACATTTGATCTTTTTAAATAAGGTTAATATAAATCTTTATATAATCGGTTATTTTTATTTAAAAATTCATTTGAAATGCTTATTGTTTTTATTAAAATATAAATTTAGTATTCTGCCATGATATTCTCACACACACGACCGTGCCTGCGACAAGGCACGATCGTGCTAGGACCACGGGCGGGACTGTGCTAGTCAGGGCGCGACTGTGTTGATCAAACAGAAGACATAACTAAGCTGTTCACTAGGCACGACCGTGTCTTAGCCAGGCACAACCGTGTCTTAGCCAGGCACGACCGTGCCTAGGGTTCTGAGGCACGACCAAGTCTAGTCAAGAGGCATGACCGGGTCTGAGTGTGTGAAGCACGACCGCGCTGGGATTAGCACGACCGTGTCTCATGAAGCACGACCGCGCTAGAAGAGTAGCGCGACCGTGTCTGTTCCAAAACAGAAACAAATTTCTTAAATCTTATATTGTTGATGTTGGAAATCATAGGGCTTTTATCCATTAGGTGATTTCGAGTCTATTTGTATATGTTAATTGTATTTAAAACATGTACAAAGTTTGATTCGATTAAACCATTTTAGAATGAACCCTAGATTCGGGTTCGTGTTAAATTGGCTATTTTAAGCCCAAATTAAGGTGGGGCTTTTGATCTATGGACTAAAACGAAGGCGTAGGAGGTTTCAATTACCCAGAATGATGACGAATCGATGGCGTACGGATAGAACGAGTTCCGGCGACGATGGGTTTGATTTCCGGCGTCTTCTACTGCAACTCCAGCTGCCTCAATGTTCTCGAGAGCTTCAGAGAGGTTCGATGGAGTGTTTGCTTGGGAGGGTTTCAATTCAGGATAGACGAATTGTGGTTTCAATTGAAAGTATTTCGGTTTTTGAGACTAATCAAATTTCTTGGAGTTATTGGATGTAATTGTGGTGATTATTCGATTTGTTGTTTTTGTTAATGGTACTGATGCGTATATCGGTTACGAATTCAAACGTCCCTACGATTAAAGGCTGCATTTATGTTTTAACTGATATGAGGCGCGACCGTGCCCATATGAGGCGCGACCGTGCCAAGGCACCGGGCGCGACCGTTCCAAAGCAAGGCGCGCGACCGTGCCAGAACGAGGCGTGACCATGCCTATTAGGGTTTCTTGTTAATTTATAAAAATCAGTCCTTGCAAATTTCAGTTTTGATAGATTAATATATGTATAAACTTATTTAGAATTTTAATAGGATATACCCGTCTAAAATTTGCGAATTTGCATTGGAACATAGTATTTAATTGTTGGTACGAATAGAACAAGTCAGTGTACTAGAATTGGGTTTGAAATGTATCACATTGAACTAAAATACCGATAATGAAAATCAAAAATGTTACAGTATCCCCATGTTGAGGGAATTTCGCCCCGAAATTTAGCTAGTGGAGGCGACGACATCAGTGAAGAGATGGGGGTACTTGAGCTTCATTTGGTCCTCTCGTTCCCAAGTGAATTCAGGACAACGTTTAGATTCCCGACGAACTTTGACAATAGGAATACGGCTTCGCTTGAGCTGTTTGACTTCGCGATCCATGATTTCCACTGGTCACTCAACGAAGTGCATCGTTTCGTCAATGTGCACGTCGTCAAGAGGTATGTGGAGATTCTCATCAGCAAGACATTTCTTCAGATTAGACACGTGAAAAGTAGGATGCACATTGCCAAGTGATGGAGGTAAGTCGAGTTTGTAAGACACTTTCCCAATCCTTTCAAGGATCTTAAATGGACCCACATAGCGAGGTGCTAATTTGCTTTTCTTTACAAAACGGATCACACCCTTCCATGGAGACACCTTTAGAAGAACAAGGTCACCGACTTGGAATTCCAAGGGTTTTCATCGTTTGTCGGCATAACTCTTTTGCCGACTTCTCGCTACTCGAATGTTGTCACGGATTTGGATAATTTTGTCGGATGTTTCTTGAATTAGCTCGGGCCCGGTGATTTGTGCTTCACCAATCTCGTTCCAACAGATAGGAGAACGACACTTGCGACCATAGAGAGCTTCAAATGGAGCCATGTTGATACTCGTGTGGTAGCTATTATTGTAGGAGAACTTGATTAGTGATAGATGTGAATCCCAATTGCCACCAAAATCAATTACACAAGCTCTAAGCATATCTTCAAGAGTTTGGATTGTTCGCTAGGTCTGACCATCAGTTTGGGGATGGCAGGCCGTGCTCAAATCCAATCGTGTACCAAGAGCAGTTTGGAGAGATTGCCAAAAACGAGAGGTGAACCGAGCATCTCTATCGGAGATTATGTTTAAGGGAACACCGTGACGGCTCACAATTTCGTCAATGTAAATTCGGGCTAGTTTCTCAACTCGATAGTCTTCACGGATAGGCAAGAAATGAGCAGATTTGGTGAGACGGTCAATGATCACCCAAATGCTATCATAACCACTTGAGGTGCGAGGAAGTTTGGTAATGAAGTCCATAGCTAAATTTTCCCATTTCCACATGGGAATTTCTGGTTGTTCAAGCAAACCGGAAGGACGTTGGTGTTCGGCTTTGACTTTGGAGCAAGTTAGACATTTGGCAACATAGAGAGCAATGTCCTTCTTCATACCGGGCCACCAATATTGTTGGCGAAGATCTTGGTACAATTTATCCGCACCAGGATGAATAGAATAGCTAGTCTTGTGAGCCGCGTTCATAAGAAATGTACGGAGATCATCGCGATCGGGAACCCAGATACGATTCAGGTAATAAAGGAAGCCATTGGGTTTCGGTTCAAGATGGAGTTTAACACCACACGACATTTCCTCGTACATGTTACCCTCGGTGACTGAGACGTGTTGAGCTTCTAAGATGCGATTTTGAATTTTGGTTTGAATTCGGACACACCGAAGCATGACATGGTCCTTTCAACTCAAAGCGTCGGCTACAACATTCGCTTTGTCGGGATGGTAACAAATCTCGCAGTCATAGTTGTTAAGGAGTTCAACCCAACGTCGTTGCCTCATATTGAGTTCCTTTTGGTTGAAGATGTGTTGGAGACTTTTGTGGTCGGTGAACACCACACACTTTGTGCCATAGAGGTAATGTCTCCAAATCTTCAATGCGAATACGACCGCACCCAACTCGAGATCGTGCGTCGTATAATTCTTCTTGTGAATCTTGAGTTGTCTTGATGCATAAGCAATTACTTTGCCTCGTTGCATGAGGACACAACCGAGACCTTGGTTGGAAGCATCACAGTAGACAACTAGATCATCATTCCCATCAGGGAGAGTCAAAATAGGAGCATTGCACAACTTTTGCTTGAGAGTTTGGAAAGCTACTTCTTATTTTGGTCCCCATTCATAAGTTTTACCCTTGTGGGTCAAAGCGGTAAGAGGGACAGCAATCTTACAGAAATTTGAGATGAAACGACGATAATATCCCGCAAGACCAAGAAATGAACGAACTTCGGTGGGGGTCTGCGGGGCATTCTAATTCTTAACCGCTTCGATCTTAGCAGGGTCAACATGAATTCCCTTGTCGTTAACGATATGACCAAGAAATTGAACTTCCTTTAACCAAAATTCACATTTGGAGAATTTGGCAAATAACTGTTCCTTCCTCAAGAGGTCCAAAACCAGTCTAAGGTGTTTCTCATGGTCGGCTTTAGTCTTTGAGTAGATTAAGATATCGTCAATGAATATGATCACAAATTTATCAAGGTATGGTTTGCACACACGATTCATGAGGTCCATGAAGACCGCGAGTGCATAGGTTAGTCCAAAACGCATGACCATGAACTCGTAGTGACCATACCTTGTTCGGAAAGCAGTCTTTGGAATATCTTCCTCTTGTACACGGAGTTGGTAATAACCAGATCGAAGATCAATCTTTGAGAAGCAAGTAGAACCTTGAAGTTGATCAAAGAGGTCGTTAATTCTAGGCAAGGGATAACGGTTTTTGATGGTAAGCTTGTTGAGTTCGCGGTAGTCAATACACATGCGGAATGATCCATCCTTCTTTTTGACGAATAAGACGGGTGCACCCCACGGTGAGTGACTTGGACGGATGAAGCCCTTGTCGGAGAGCTCTTGGAGTTGACGGTAAGGAGCTTTAGCCATGGGGTTAGCTCTGGGTACAAGGTCAATGCGAAATTCTACTTGTCGAACGGGTGGAAGACCGGATAGATCTTCGGGAAATACTTTGGGAAAATCCCGAATGATGGGAATGTCTTGGATACTCTTCTCCTTGACATCCTTTTGAACAACATGAGCTAAGAAGGCTACGTACTTCTTTCATAAGTACTTTTGGGCGGTAGTGCATGACATTAACTTGAGTCCTTTGCAATGCTTTTCACCAAAGACTCTTAACGTTTCTCCCGACGGTAGAGGTATTCGGATGCACTTCTCGAAACTGATGACTTCGGCATGATGATTTGATAGCCAATCCATGATTATGATGATATCAAAACTTCCTAGTGGCATTGGTACAAGGTTGATTGGAAATGTATGATCATTAAGTTCTAGAGAGCAGTCGTGAATAACAGAGTCATTAAGGTTTTCTCTAATTGGGATCGTGTCTTTGCAAGTAAGGGTTCAAAATTAAGTGACACAAAACTTTTATCGGCACCGGTATCAAATAAAATGGAGGCATATTGACTATTAACAAGGAACGTACCGTTGACCACATCATTGTTGGCTTGAGCTTCATTGGCGTTTATGTTGAAACGCCCACGAGCTCCGCCTTGTCTAGCATTGATTAGCCTTGGGAACTGATCACGGAAATGATTTGGGTTACCACATTCATAACAAGCACGTCCATTTGCAATAGCGGGAACACCTTGATTAGCCACTTGGGGGTTGGTTCGGTTTGGTGGGTTGACTTGGCCTGCAAGTGCTTTGGCTCTACAAACATTGACTGTATGGCCATATTTCCCACAGTGAGTACAAAGGCGACATGGAATGTTTTGGAGATGGTGATAGTTGCATGTGGCACAGAGTGGGTAGATCCCAACATATGGCTTTTTGGCTGGTGCTTGAACCATAGGAGCAACTTGGTTAACAGGGATAGCAGGAGTGACCATAGCATAGTTTCTAGCCTTTCTTTTCTTATTATTACAAGAGGGTTCAGTTGTGGCTTCTTTGATGTGTACGGGAGGATTTGTGGTGTCGGGAACTTTCTTAGTGCCTTTTCTAGTCAGAGTTCCCGCTTTCACATGGTTGTCGGTTAATGTAGCAGATAAGCGGATATCATCTTCGAGTGTTGCGGGATTTCTCCCTAAGACATTATCTTGAATGTGCCTAGGTAATCCACCAATATACTTCTCAATGCAGCGGGATAAAGGTGTGACCATATAGGGCACAAGGAGACTTAACTCGTGGAACCGAGTTGTATAAGCTAGACTTTCACCACCATCTTGGGCAAGATCCCAAAACTCGGCTTCCAGTTTCTTTACCTCATTTCGAGGACAAAATTCTTTGGTCATTAGCCTTTTAACCTCATCCCAAGGTAAGGCCATTGCTACTTCCACACCTCTAGTTCTCTTTTCCCCATTCCACCACGTGAGTGACCGTTTTTGTAAGACACTTGTGGCATGACGAACACGAAGGTTATCGGGGCAGTCACTATTGAGGAAGGTATTCTCAATACTTTCGAACCATTGAAGATGTCCCGTAGCTCCTTCGGTATCGTAGAACTTAAGAGGATTACATGAGTTGAAGTGCTTGAAGGTGCATTGTGGTGGGTTGGCACCACCACCCCCATTAGCTCCATGGTTACCATTGGCGGCCCCATTAGCTTGAGTGAGTTGATTCACAAGTTGTGCAAGGATGGTAGCAATATCGGTGTTGTTGTTGGTCACGGTAGCACGACGGGGAGGCATTCTACAGAATTGCACAACACAAGAAAAGATGTAAGAACTTATGAATGTTGTTTGGATTTAAAAGAATAAGATAACAAATAAAATAGTTAATCATACTTTGGATTGTACTCAAATAGTGATAAAATCACTTGAGTACTTTGACACATTAAGGTTAATTAAACTCATATAAATTTCAAGGAGACATGCTTTAGCCTATAAGTAAACACTCATCCCGGGAATTCCCAGGAAAGCATACGGGTCCCTCGGTTGATTGGGATTTATGCGAAATGCTTTCCTAGACAGAAAACCCAGAATACAGGTGTCACTCTTCCAGATTGCACGTGTCCTCAAATATTTAACAAAGTTTAAAAGCCTTAACGAGGAAAATAAAGAAATTTTTTTTTTATAGACTTAGATCCATGGAGTTTTCACATGCTAAGAAGATGATGATAGAGGAGTAGGTAAGAATATTATGAGGTTTTAGGGTATGGGTAGGGATATTGTTTATTTAATTATTTTTTAATTATATCTTAATAAGTCATGAATTTTTAACAAGCGGGCATCAAAAACGAAATAATAACTAATCATAGTAAGCATGTAACACATAGCATGTAGCACATATCACGTAATCATGAAGCATGGCATAAGTGGGTGTCCTAAAGTTATAGTCTAGGTCAAGGGTGTCTAATAACCTAGTTCCCTATAACCAAGGCTCTGATACCAATCTGTCACACCCCAACCGACGGCGAAAACGTCGGGGCGGGACATGTAGACTGTTCATGAGCATAAGGTTGACTAAATTGAAATATATTAATCATTCAAATTCATTTCAAGTATTCAAGATAAAACCAAATCAAACCAAGTACATAAAATAAAATACATAATCCTTTATTTAAAATTATCTAGGTCCAAAAATTAAGTGTAGCAAGTCTTGATCAAAATCACACATTAGTACCTGAAACATGAATAAAATAAGGTCAACAAAAAAGTTAGTGAGCATACACAGGTTTGTATATAGATAGCATATAAATTATGAATAAACAAATCCTTACATAACATGATAAAATAAGACATTTATGGAGAGCAGCTATTGTGTAACCAAGTACAGTCAAACCCTTGTAACTAGCATGCAAAATTGTGTTGTCGGTAACAATCACCCCAATCTGGGTGGGTTTGTCAGACTCAATAGATCTATCATTGTTTACCGTTGGCTTGAATAGTTAATGATTGCACATAAATTGCACACAAAAGTTAGCACAACTAGCACTCAGGCATAAAGCTCAAATTGCACACATGAATGTAAAGAGGATTTGTATTTGTACAGTTTGTGTAAATGTAAGCAATAATATTGTATAGCGTTCATGTTCCACCCCAAAAAGTGTAAAAGAGTAAAAGGGGCTATGTAATACTCACTTGATTCAAAAGGCGTAGCTAACACGAGAGACTAGATAGTAATATGAGTCTTGTAATGCACAACGTTAACCTAAATTGGAATGTATATTAAATTAATAGTGTGCACAATAGTCTATGTCTATGTCTAAGTCTAGGGTTGAATTGGACGTGTGTATAAAGTTTGTGGTTTGTTCTTGGAAGGTATTGCATAAAATGAAAGGTTTGAAATGGATATTTTTAGAACATTTTAATCAAAGTTTGAGTTTGAATAACTAAATAAATAAATTACAAATTATTATTTATTTACTTAGTTATAAAAATAATGTAGGTATTAGGGGTAATTAAGTATAACTTAAATAAATAAGTCTTAAATTAAATAAATAATTTTTACCTTATTTATTTATTTATAAAATATGTAACCTAGTCTTTTAGTTATAAAAATGTATCAGGTGTTTTATATTAAATAATTTAATAATTAACGTTTGTTAATCTATTTTTATAAATATGTGTAAATGTAATTTTGTAGATTTACCCTAATCCCTCCGTTTCTGTGAGCATATTTGAGCCATTATTGCTTGTGTGCACCTTATTGCACCACTAGTTCATGTTTTTGTTGATTTTTTAGTGTGACAGATGTTGCATTCATATTAAAACTTGCTTAGGACATACATTTCAAAATCATGAACTGAGTTTTTGTATGAAAATGATAGAGGCATTAGGATCACCCACTTTGTACAAACTTTTTCGTTTCTTTTACCTAACCAAATCTTTTCCACTAGTCGCCATGTTGAGCCTTGCCCCATTTCGTGTTTTTACCCAAATTATTAACCCACTAAGCCAGATTAGCCTTTTATTTTTTAAACCTTTGTGTTAAAATTCCGGTTTATGTTGGTTGTCTAATTTGTGCTTTCTAGTTAGTTTGTTTAGCGCGTATGTTGTCTCATTCGACGTTCGTTGCGACTTATATAAAAAATAAAAATTATATATGAAAAAAAAAAGAGAGAGAAAAATATAGAAAATTGTATTATTGTAGTAGTTCCGTTTTAGAAAGGAAAAAAATAAATATGAGCAAATTTTGTGTATTGAATCGAAGAATCCTTATCATAGCTCATTATTAGTTATGTTTAGTTGGTGTGTATATTTTTCTTTATGTATTTGTAATTGATCACAATTAGCTTCTTACAATTCCGGATATTAACCTTTTAGCCACTTTTATCAAAAATTCCGTATCTATTAACCCAAGCCACATTACACCCCTTTAAAGTACTCTTGATTTATGCATTTTCTCATGTTAATTGGTGGAGATTTGATTCCTTTGCAAGCCTATGATTATGATGCTTCATTGTTTGGCATTGAGTGATTCATTTATACACTTGCACATATAAATAACCGAGTATTGGGTGAACTTTTGTGAGATGTTTAAGCTCATGCATAAAAAAAAGATCTAATAGAATTGTTACATTGAATAGATATTGCCAAGTTTTGAAAAGAAAACATAAAAACACTTTTAACTCGTTTGGTTTCTTCTTTTGACTGTTGAATTGCCGATAATCTTTTATGAGTTTGGATCTCTTGTTAGCTTATGGACTGCTTCCCACCTTTTATTTTGCCAATGGGATTCTTTTAAAACTTTTGCATGAGAGTTTGCTTGAGGACAAGTAAAGTTCAAGTGTGGGGATGTTTGATATGTTAATAATTATACGTATAAATAATGCATATTTCCCCTCATTTTGAATGTTTTTGGTTGCAAATCCTTCGATTCGGACAATTATTTGTGTTTTAATTTGAATATTTCAACTCTTGGTGACTTTTGGTGAAAAACTCAAGACTTGAAAAAATTCTTGAAAAGGAAAATTTTCGGGCATGGCCATCATGTAAGCCAATGGTTCCGAGAACACTGCATGATGTGCTGATCAGATGGTCCACATGAGCATGTCACTTTCGGACATGGCCATGTCTAGGCGCATATTTTCTTTTTTTAACCCAAATTCACCCTCATTTGAAGGGGACTCCCCTTTTTTGACACAAACCCTAGTTCTCTCAACCCATTTAGGTGATTTTGGGCAGATCTTGCAAGATTGAAGGTTAAGATTGAAGATCCAACACATTCAAAGAAGATTTAACCTCATACAACCCATCTCTTCTTATTTTCTTGGTTTGATTACTAGATCTATCATGTTTTCTTCCATGTTCTTGAGTTTGGTTGTGGTTTTTGTAAGGTTTATGGGCTAAACATATTGATTCACTTATATTAGATGAATCTTAGCTAATTTTGGTGATGTATATTTGATTTTTGATGGGTTTATGTTGATGACTATAACATGTGCTTGAATCTTCTTCAATGATTACGTGTGTTTGTTTGATTTGAGTATATATTCTATCTCGTGGGTATCTTGACAATATTATGTTGGAAAACCGTATGTGTTAAGGTATTTATTCATGAATATGTGTATGTATGTGTACGTATTCATGGAATTTGACTAGGAATGGTGGATTGGTATTAGAATATATATGATTGTTGTTCAAATGTGCATCCTTGTGTATATGCTTGGAAAGGCCGTTACACTCGTTGTGAATTCCTCATGTCATTGTGTATGTGTAATTATAATTTGCTAGCGTGAATTTGTAGTTCATATAGTCGTGATTTGATATTCACAAGTTGAAGAACTTCTAAATTATGTTTGCATTACGTGATTCGAGGTGGTTAATATGTGTTCATCGTATTAGCTTTCTAAAGAGTTATGGGACTAAGAGTCTTTAGCGGGATATTAGTTCATCTTTATATACAACATAATGTTATCATTAGGTTTACATAGAATGATTTTAGGTGGTTATTGTGTAAACATCGCTTTAACTTTTCAAAAAGTCATATGATTAGATAACCGTGACGGGAGTCTATTCTATCTCCGTATTGCACGTGTATAAAATGATCTCATCATGAATCTATATATGTTGTCATTGTTTGGCTAAGTGGATTCGAAGTCTAAGTGAATATCCGCTCTTGCTAGCTTGTTTATCTTCCCCGCCTTCTATCTAACTTTTACATTTTTTTATTTAAAAAAATACAAAAATATAAAATCTTCTACTTTGATCGGCTAGACAGTGACAAAGGTTTATTATCAGGAGCTATCGTGTCCACGTATCGATACTCGGTTCTTACCTAAAGCTATACTACTATACGATAGGTACACTTACCTATTGTCTGTGTAGTTTAGTCCTAAGGTGATAATCGTTTATTTATTTAAAACCCATTTTGTGTGGAAAATATTTATTCAATTCTATATACACTTTACATACATCAATTTTCCTATGCCCATGCCAACCCTCTGGATATAGTCCTTACTAGTTGGCACTTCCTAGGCATTTCCCTTATGCCCATGCCAACCCTCGGGGCTACCCGATCCTAACTAAGGGAGAGGACTTACCGAAGGACTATCTATGACACGTTGATGTAGAGTTTCCCCGTCCCTTGCTCCTAAACTGACTTGCTTGTAACACCTAAAACGGTTGTGACAACCAGTTATTTCAGGTCATTTGATGCACATAAAAGTCTAGCCGAATTCAAGTACAGTTTGTGCATATCATACTTAATTTAGGGTAATCAAGTACATTTGATGCGCATCAAAGTCCAACCGAATTCACCTTACGCATCGGTAATTAAGAGAATTACCGGATCACACACCAGTCGAGTCACACACGAACGTTGGTGATATCAATAACTAAAAGTACGACTTAGAGTATAAAAATTATATGTAACACTGCAAATTAATATTTCGTATCAAAAATAAAAGTTTGAGAATTTTTAAGGAACGTTTTATCAAAGCGCAGTCCGTATAACACTGTATATTACACTGTATTTTAACTAATGCATACAAAATAATATCATTTATTACAAATGATTAAAATTAATTATAAAAATTAATTTTCCTAATTATCTTTTAAAAAGCCAACATAATCATTACCATCTTTTTTGAAAATCTCTAAAATCTCTTTTCCCACACTCCACCTCCCTACACACCACCCTACACCATCAATCTACTACCATCCACCACCCCCACATTAATAATTATTTTCTTTTTTTATCATTTTAAAATCTTTGACTTCTCTCTCCTCCCACGCTATAAATACCCCATCACGCTCACTTCATTTTCACACCATTTCTCCCTCACAACTCAAGAGCAAAGCTCTCTTCTCCTTCCCTCTAGCCATTTTCGGCCACCACCACCCACCCACACCCACCATTTTTATTTCAAGATTCAAGTGTTCAAGCCTCATTTGGTGATATCTCAAGCCTTTGCATCAAAGCCTTCATCTTTTTCAATCATCCTAAGTAAGAAACTCATCTTATCCAACTTTTATTTCTATATTCAAGTCTATTATGTTGTAATCATAACACCCAACAAAAACTTACATTCTTTTATAAAAGAAATCTAAATATGTAATATGTATCATGTAAAAATTAGTTTATATACTTTCTTTTATGATTTCTTGCTTTGATATATCTTAGATGATATATGCATGTTGATGGATCATCATTTTGATCACATGCATGTTAATGGAACGTGTTTCTAATAATAGTAACT
The DNA here is from genome assembly GCA_023525975.1 of Smallanthus sonchifolius. Lineage (NCBI taxonomy): Eukaryota > Viridiplantae > Streptophyta > Magnoliopsida > Asterales > Asteraceae > Smallanthus > Smallanthus sonchifolius. Next base: position 50,355,340 of record CM042033.1, on the reverse strand, counting down.
TTGTTGTTTTAAAAATGGGTTTTATACTAGACATGGATCTTTTTTCATTTGAATTTGCAAAGAGTATTTCTATATAAAGTATAAGTACATTTTATGTTAGGTCAGCATTTTTACTTCATGCAAATCATTAGAATCGTTTTCTTTTTAAGGAAACTTTGTTGAATCAAAAACCGGGTTTTTATCTTTACTAAAGTGTTGATGATGAAACTATTTTTATTAATATTCATAGATCTATTTTTAACTCGTGGATGATTTAAAAATACTTTATTTATTTTACATGCATGTGTCTTTGAACTTGACTAAATAACATTTGGATATTTGTATGATATTTCAATCATCAAAATATATATATTTTAATATATCAAAAGTATATTTTAGGACATGCATGATTTCCATCATATGATTTATTGTGCATATTTATTTTTAGGAAATAAATATATCTTTTCTTTTTATCTATTCTAACGAGTCACCAACGTATTGTTAAGTCAAACGCGGTCAAACCTTTAAAGATTAGTACATTTTATAGAAAGTCGAGTTGGGTGGATTGATCGCATAAATAAACACAAATATTTCATAGAACTTACGTCCTTACACATTCTAGGACACGAGTAGTTCGGTTTTCATACAAGCACTATCACATATCTAGGTCATACACTACTCATACCAGGTGAGTTACACTACCCCTATTTTATTACTGTTTTTATAAATGTTTTGGGGAGAAGACATGCAAATCATTTTATTAACATGCAAATCATTTTATGGACAAGCAAACTGTTTTAGAAATATGCAAATCATTTTACAAACATGCAAGACGATTTATCATTATGCAAATCATTTTATCATAAACATAACTATCAATTGTTAATTACATGAATTAACATATGCATCAATATCAAAGTCCCTTACAATTACCGTTAATTTGGATGAAGCGTGGTAATTATGGATAGATTTATTTGGGTTGACAACCCTGTAGGGTTATGATTTTTTTGTAGGCTAATGTCTTCATTGTAACTTTTGAACAATCTGTACATTGTTTCATTTCCTATTTTTCTGTCATTTAAGTTTGATATATTTTTCTATTTTTAGTCTAAGTCTGGGCCATCGAAACTACCTAGTTTCGGTTGAGGTTGTTCAACCGAAACTAGTAGTTTCGATAGATGGGAAGTTTCGATAGGTTGATATTTCATGTAAATGCTCAACCGAAACTAGTAGTTTCGGTGAGCATAGTTTCGATACATGTCAGCTTCCTATAAATATCCTAGTTTGAGAATGTTTAGGGAGTGGATAGCGTCTGTAACCCTGCATTCTTTCTTTCATAGTTTTTACCTTGAATCAATACAAGCTTTGAGTTGTTCATTGTGTTCTTGCATTTTCACATCATTGTGTATTGTTATTCAAGTTTGATTAGCCTATTATTATAACACCTTGAATATTTCCTAGAAAATAAAGGACTAAACTTGCCAATTTTCGAAGATGAAGGGTGGATGTGTATATAAATAAAAGATCAAGAACTGAAAAATAAATTTCTAAGAAACAAAGGGGTAGCGGATTGCTACCCAGGACCTTAGCGGTCCGCTACGTGTTGACTAAGGAAACCATCGGGAAATGACACGTGTCCTATGACTCATCGATTGGAAACTGACGCGTGGAAGGGGTGGCGCACCGCTAGCCATACCATGTCGGTCCGCTACGCATGCGAGAAGCCAAATAGGCCGCCTCAAAGGGTGGCGGACTGCCACCACCTAGCGTAGCGGTCCGTTACGAGTGTGATGTTGGCCCTATAAATATTTGAACGATTTCAACTCTTTTGCACACTCAAATACACTCGCGTACGAGAGTCCGGTTTCCAACATTTCGAATCCAAATTGCCGTAGATAGTACTTAGGTAAGGTTCCGACCCCCCATTAAGCTTTGGTTATGAATCATTAAGCTATGATTATATGATTAAGTAATATTATGATTATCTACGAACTCTGCCTGAGCTGATTGCCACCATATTGATTACTAAGCCGAAATACTGTCGAGGTGAGTTTTTAAACTGTGATGCATGAACCCTTTCATGACCTTGTCTGGCATGATTGATTTATGAAACATTTTGAGTATCTTGAAACAATTGTACCGAATGTTTATATATAACGTATTATAAGCGCTTATTATATTTCACTTGCCCGTGGAACGGCATGTTGGACAGGACCCGTGGAACGGTCTTTGGTTATATATAGACTGAATGATTATTCATTGTTATCAATGAATTTGGGTGTTGAAGCACATGAATGTGTTCAAGATACTTTGGAGGTTAATTTTAATAAACTATTTTAGTTTATGAATTCACCGGCTTTGTGTTGACCAATGTTTTATCAATTGTTTTTGAACGCATCATAGGTAGACAATAGATGAGGCATTTCCAGGACTAAAACGAAAAGATGAACGATCCAAAGATGATGGGCATGCCTGAAAATATAAGTCCCGAATGACTTGTTCCTTGTTTGGAACGGATGATGTAACTTTTGTAAACCTGATGTAAACATTGTTTTTTATATTAATAGAAGTTACGATTTAGTCTTCCGCTGTGTGTTTTTGATATCAACATCACAGTAACTAGAAGGCGACCTTCTGACCAGTATGTAGTTATCTGACGAACGGAATGTTCTGTCTAGGAAAGGATGGTGTATAAATCTCTCCTAGACCCATCATTCTTTCCTGGGAACATCTCTGTTGGAGGTACTACTCTGGTTAGATAATTGTCCTGTGTTACGGGCGTGACAAGTTGGTATCACAGCCTAAGTTTAAGGGGTTTAGATGCTACAGGAATAGTATCTAGACTTAAACTAGGACTCTGAGATTAGTCTGGAATGCCTCAGGATAAGTTAGGTGTATACACTCAGTACGACCTATAACGGGAAATACTTAGAAATCAGATAATTAAAGGCATTTTTGGCCAAATGTTGTTAATTTCTGAATTTTTGGATTATGACCGGTTATACGAATTCTGATGCTATACATTTGTGTGTAGGTACCAATGACAAGACGTGGTAGAGCACGAGGAAGAGATAAGGGTAGAATTCCTAACACTAGGTCTCATACTCACGACACGACAGATACAAACCCCGATCCAAATGAGAACATAAATACGAATGCTGAACCTGAGCAACCGGTGGAAGTAGTCGTATTGACTGAAACACAATTTCAAGGAGCGGTGGCATCTGAGGTCACCCATATGCTTCGAACAACTCTACCTGGAATCCTGGATGATGCTCTTAGGAGAAGGGAGAATCAAAACAGTATGGGAAACCGAAATGAAGGAATAAGTGGTGATGTTCCAAGAACAGAAGACACTCTTCATACTACTACGGTAGGAAACAATTTAGGAACCACCCGAACTTACGAAACAGTTGAGATAACGAACTAGAGCACCAGAATTCATGGCCACGGATGTAACTACAAGAATTTCAGTGACTCCCATCCCAAACCATTCAATGGAAAGAAGGATGCCATTGCAGCTTTGCAGTAGATCACATCTATGGAAGCTGTGATAAAGATGAGTGATTGCAGATCAGACCAAGCTGTGAAGTTTGCTGTCCATTCGTTTGAAGAAGAGGCCCTTGACTGGTGGGAATCAGTCAAGCAGACAAAAGGAGAAGCTGTGACTGATAGAATGACTTGGGAAGATCTCAAGTCTTTGATTGTGAAGAGATATTGTCCACAAAATATTGTGGACAAGATTGAAGCTGAATTTCTGTGGTTCGAAGCCGGAACCATGACTCATTAGGAGTACACGACCAAGTTCAATGAAATGGCCAAGCTGGTGCCACATTTGGTTACTCCCAAATTAAGAAGAATTAAATGTTATGTCCAAGGTTTACCTCCTAAGGTTCGTACCTTAGTAAAATCCATCTCACCCGAGACGATAGATATGGCCGTTGAAAAGAGTGTGATAATGAATGATGAGGTGGCAGCCCAAGAGCCACCAAAGACCGATCACAAGAGGAAACCTGAAGAAGTTGTTTACAAATTCAAACCGAGAAATAGTAAGTTTCCTAGAAGAGGAGGATTTAATCCCAACCCTGATAGAGCCAATCAGGGAATGAAATGCCAGACTTGTAAGAAGTTTGGCCATTTGGCAACCCAATGCCCAAATGTTAAATGCTTTAACTGTGGAGAGACAGAGCATTATAGGACTTCTTGTCCTAAACCACCTAAACAGAGAATAGGTGGTCAGAATAAAGGAACAGGACGAGTGTTCGTCTTAGTAAGTGGAAATGAACAGAAAAATAAAGCTAAGGAGGTAGCAGGTACTTTCTTAGTAAATAATATTTACACCAAGATTTTTTTTGATACAAGGGCAGATAGAAGTTTTGTTTCATGTGCATTTACCCCATATTTAGGCGTAAAACTGATTCCACTTATTAATGCCGACGTCGTTGAAACAGCTAGTGGCGAATAGATTAGGATAACCGAATCATATCCTGATTGTGTCATCAATTTTGGTGACAACAAAATATTAGTTACGCTAAAGACAATGAACTTGAATGAATATGAGGTTATCCTAGGGATGGATTGGTTAAACCAATACCAGGCCAAATTAATTATGACCAGAGAACGGTTAAGATTAAGAAACTAGATAAAACTAGTTTCATGATTCAGGGTGATAGTAAAAACAATAAGATTGAAATAATTTCCATAGAAAAAGCTAGGAAAGAATTAATTAAGGGGAACGGTATATTCATACTCCATGCTTTAAACATTAAACCAGAAGAACATATTATAGATATTCCTGTAGTCTGAGATCACCCGGATGTCTTTCCGGAAGAATTAGCCGGTCTTCCACCCGATCGTCAAATCGATATCCGAATTGAACTCATTCCTGGAGCTAAGCCTATTGCAAAGTCCCCTTATCGTCTAGCTCCTTCTGAATTAAAAGAACTCATGAAACAAATCAAAGAACTCTTAGATAAAGGGTTCATTCGTCCTAGCATTTCACCTTGGGGAGCACCAGTACTATTCATCAAAAAGAAGGAAGGAAGAATGAGGATGTGCATTGATTATCGGGAATTAAACAAGCTGACTGTAAAGAACAGATATCCATTGCCTAGAATAGATGATCTGTTTGATCAACTCCAAGGAGCCAAGTACTTTTCAAAGATCGATCTTAGATCAGGATATCATCAGTTAAACGTACAAGAAGAGGATGTACCTAAGACTTCTTTCAGGACCAGATATGGTCAGTATGAATTCTTGGTCATGTCATTTGGTCTAATGAATGCTCCCGCAGCATTTATGGACTTAATGAACAGGGTTTGTAAACCATTCCTTGACAAATTTGTCATTGTTTTCATTGATGATATTCTTATCTATTCCCGAAGTCAAGAAGAACATATTAAGCACCTCAAAATCATTCTAGAAACCCTGAGAAAAGAAAGATTGTACGCAAAATTTTCCAAATGTGAATTTTGGAAACAAGAGGTATAATTTCTTGGGCACGTTGTGAACGAGCGTGGAATACAAGTAGACCCAAGTAAGATTGAAGCATTTATGAAATGGGAAGCCCCAAAGACTCCGACAGAATTTAGAAGCTTTCTTGGATTAGCCGGTTACTACAGAAGATTTATTAAAGACTTTTCCAAAATTGCTACGCCTTTAACTTCTTTAACTTAGAAAGCAGCAAAGTTTGAATGGAGTACGAAACAAGAAGAGGCGTTCAATAGTCTCAAAGATAAACTTAGCCATGCACCGATCTTAGCACTACCCGAGGGAAACAATGATTTTGTCATCTATTGTGACGCTTCCCGAACTGCTATGGGTTGTGTGTTGATGCAGCAGGACAAGGTTATTGCCTAAGCATCACGCCAACTTAAATTTCATGAAAAGAACTATACTACACACGATCTTGAACTTGGTGCCATAGTGTTTGCTCTAAAGATTTGGAGATACTATCTGTATGGTACCAAATGTGTGATATATTCAGACCACAAAAGCCTCCAACATATTTTTAATCAGAAGGATTTAAATATGAGACAAAGGAGGTGGATGGAACTCATCAACGAGTACGATTGTGAAATTAAATACCATCCTGGGAAAGCTAATGTAGTGGCAGATGCTTTAAGTCGGAAGGAACGAAGCCGACCAATTAAAGTAAAAGCACTACGATTAGACTTGAAATTAGACTTAATGGAGCAAATCAAGGAAATCCAACCAAAAGAATTAGAAGAAGAGAATATCAAGAAAGAACGTATGGTTGGGAAACAGTAGTTGTTATTCAAAAGAGATGATGGAATCATGATATTTGAGCAAAGAATCTGGATTCCTAAGCTTGGAGATATTCAAGAGAAGGTATTAAATGAAGCACATAAGTCAAGATATTACATGCATCCTGGTGCAAACAGGATTTATAAAGATCTAAAGACTCATTACTGGTGGCCAAACATGAAGAGATCAATAGCCCAGTACACAGATAAATGCTTAACTTGCCTTTAAGTAAAGATTGAGCACCAGAAACCGGCAGGTCAATTACAACAAATAGAATTACCTATCTGGAAATAGGATTGCATTACAATGGACTTTGTAACCAAATTACCCAAAACTCAGAAAGGACATAATGATATACAGGTCGTGGTCGATAGACTGACTAAATCAGCTCATTTCATACCCATCTATGAAACATACTCTATGGATAAGTTAGCCAGGGTCTATATCAATGAAATTGTGAGCCATCATGGCATACCACTATCTATTATTTCTAATAGAGACAGTCGGTTCACATCTAGATTTTGGATGAGTTTTCAGAAAGAATTAGGAACTCGACTTACCATGAGTACTGCCTACCATCCACAGACTGACGGACAGAGTGAACGTATGATTCAAACTCTGGAAGATATGTTGAGAGCTTGTGTTATAGATTTCGGAGGTAATTGGGATAATCACCTACCGTTAATCGAATTCTCCTATAACAACAGTTACCATTTAAGTATTAAAGCTGCACCATTTGAAGCACTATATGGAAGAAAGTGCAAGACTCCTGTCTGTTGGACTGAAATAGGAGACAGTCAATTATCTAGACCTGAAGTCATACAAGAAACAACAGATAAGATAGTCCAGATTAAACAACGATTAAAGGCAGCCTAGGATCGTCAGAAGAGTTATGCTGATAGACGACGTCGACTGTTAGAATTCCAAATCGAAGATTATGTAATGTTAAAAGTTTCACCTTAGAAAGGTGTAGTAAGGTTCAGAAAACAAGGAAAGCTAGGGCCAAGGTATATTGGACCTTACAAAATCATCGAAAAGATAGGAGTAGTAGCCTACAAGTTAGATTTACCCGAAGCTTTACAAGGAATTCATAATATATTTCATGTATCTTGCTTACGCAGGTATTTAGCTGATCCAACTCAAGCTATCGCACTAGATGATGTGCATGTGGACAATAAACTTCATTTCATTGAACAACCAATTAAAATTTTGGATACTCAAGAGCGAAAATTAAGAAAGAAAGCAATATCAATGGTGTTGGTTCAATGGCAAAGTCAGATCAGGGCCAACAAAACGTGGGAATTAGAGGAACAGATGAGAGTCAAGTACCCTCATTTATTCACATCTAAATTTCGAGGACGAAATTTCTTAAAGGAAGGGAGATTTGTAACACCTTGAATATTTCCTAGAAAATAAAGGACTAAACTTGCTAATTTTCGAATATGAAGGGTGGATGTGTATATAAACAAAATTTCAAGAACTTTCGGAGAAACAAAGGGGTAGCGGACCAAAGGGTGGATGTGTATATAAACAAAGGGTGGATGTGTATATTTCCTAGAAAATTTCAAGAAATTTCGGAGAAACAAAGGGGTAGCGGATCGCTGTCACACCCCGGCCGGCGACGGATTAAACGCCGGGGCTGATGCGGTTGTTCATAAGCACATGATCATCTATTAAATATGATAATATTTATTATTCAAATTAAAAGCATCCGTTACATAGGAAAATGAAACGTTCAAAACATAATTTAAATTAAACTTGGTCCAAGTCCTAGGTGAGCAAGTAGTCCTCAAACATGTGCACCTGAAACATGTATGTAACTGTCAACTACAAGTAGTTGGTGAGATACACAGGTTTTGACACCAAAGAGTTAGTATAGATTACAATTCAATATGTTCAACGCATGTCTAAAGCATATATGTGAGAACATACAAGGTTCCAAGAGTACAATTCAAGCCTGATAATAGAAAACTAGATACGCAATCCCACTGATTGCCATTTTAAAAAGGGAGCAAGCGGATAATCCAAGTTATAGTTGATACCCAACAAAACCCGCCAAGGTCTTGTGGTAAGTTATAGTTTCAGTTTCCCATATAAATGATCATGTCAGGTACTACCTTAGGCTTGGGCTGCAAATTAATGAATGTACTGGCATGAAACACATGCAATGGTCACCAAGTAGGTCAAATATAAAGCATAAAGATCAAGCACAAGATATATTGAATTGTTTAAATAGATAAAGTTGATAACATGTTTCACCCCAAAAGCAAAAACAGTAAAAAGGGGCTATGTAAACTCACCTTGCAATGAGTAGCTTGGATGTCATACAAGTATATTGCACAAATGTTCTAGCTAATCACAAGGTTAACCTATGTTTGATGGAACATATATATCAATGATTTGTACAACTAAAATAGAGAATCCTATTGTGCGAGGAGATTGATGTGAGTGTCCTCATTTTAATAATAAAATAATTATTTGAGTTGCAAATAATATTTTATGTAAATCTTTGATAAATATTTGTATTGTAATAAGTGAAAGAATTAATAACGATGTTGTTTGTTTGTAATAATTATATAAACGTATTAATAAATAATTAGGTTTCTTTTGTTTGTAAATAAATACACAAATAAATAAATGACTAGTTTTCTTTTATTTGTAATTGCATAAATTAATAGATAGATAGATGAATAAATAAATGAGTAATAATTAGTTGAGTAATTAAATAATTTTTACTACATAAATAAATGAATGAAACCTTTCATTTGATTTATGAAAAACAAGTGTTAAAAATAATGATTTAATTAGTTGGTAATTAAACCAAAATTTAAAGTATAATAATGTTTTAATTAATTAATAATTAAACCATAATTAATTATTTAATAATGTTTGTATAAATATTTATAAAGAAATGAGTTTATAATCATAATCATAATTAGTTGAAAGTGGTTGTTGTACACTAGAATGGTTATCATTCCAGAGTAGTACCTCCAACAGAAAAGTTCACAGGAAAGAGTTGGTCGGATCAGAACTCCGTCTTTTCCTCGCCAGAACTTTAATGTTTGCCAGATAACTACATACTGGTTTAAAATTTACTCTATTTGCATGCTTAACCAAGTTTAGTTTGTGTTTGGAAAGTATATGTGCTAAAGTGAAAATATAAGTTTATGTAAATATAGAAATTGAATATTAAATAATTTAACTTGAAAATAAGGATTTTTAGTAAAAACATAATTTTTGAAATTGAAAGGAGTAAGACTGATCAACCAAGCTTTTAAATAAAAGTTTGACACAATTTTAATTAAAATAGGGCTTTTGATCTTGGATAGGTCTATGATTATAACATAAACATGTTAGAGATCATAGATCTAGCTAGTTATGAGAGATTTTTAAAGAAAAAGTATGAACAATCAAGAATATAAGAAGAACTTACTTATGAATATGGAAACGACTTTGAATCTTGAGAGAGGGATTAGAACTTGATATGGTGTGAGAATGAGGGAAGAATGAGGGTCTATTTATAAGGTAGTATCATGGGCTTATTTAGAAAATTTGATTTGTTATAGAGATTAAGATTGCAAAATATGAAAAATAGTTTTTAATTTCATAACATATTTCAACTTAAGTGCTCATAAATTTTATGTTCATGACTTCATTTCATCATAATTCATATTTAATATGTTTATAGATATAATTATATATTTATTTGTTTTATTTACCTTTAGTAATTTAAAAATACTAGCAATGTTATATTTTCATAATAAATTATTTATATCATGTGTGTATATATATAGTTTTAGAAATGACTTAGTATGTACCTATATATTTATGGAATAGGATGGTGATAATTATTTACAAAGCATATAACATAAATATTTATTACTTATGAATTTGAAGTAGGTAATTAAGGTTCTTCATAAATGCGATTCACCAAAATAATGAACTTACATTGTCGGAAAAGTTAAAATAAAAGCGGGAAATTTCCTGGAGATTACAGTCTCCCCTACTTTAAAAAATTTCGTCCCGAAATTGATTAGGAAGAGGGTCCTTGAAACAGATGTGGGTATTTGGCTTTCATTTGATCCTCATGTTCCCAAGTGAACTCAGGGCCACGTTTGGATTCCCACCGAACCTTAACAATTGGAATGCGACTTCACTTGAGTTGCTTAACTTCTCGGTCCATGATCTCCACGGGCTTCTCCACGAAGTGCATTGTTTCTTCAATGTGAACCTCGTCAAGTGGTATGTGGAGATTCTCGTCAGCTAAGCATTTCTTTAGGTTTGAGACATGAAATGTTGGATGAACGTTACTGAGTCCTTCAGGTAGATCCAATTTGTAGGCTACCTTCCCAATCCGCTCAAGGATTTTAAAAGGACCTACGAATCTTGGAGCAAGTTTCCCTTTCTTTCCAAAACGAACTACACCTTTCCAAGGGGATACCTTGAGAAGAACCAGATCGTCAACTTGAAATTCAAAGGGTTTTCGATGTTTGTCGGCATAGCTCTTTTGCCGACTTCTTGCTACCGGAAGGTTGTCTCGGATTAATATTATCTTGTCGGAAGTCTCTTGAATCAGGACCAGTGATTTGTGATTCACCGATTTCAGTCCAACAGATAGGAGATCGGCACTTCCGACCATAAAGTGCTTCAAAAGGAGCCATGCTAATGCTCGTGTGATAACTATTGTTGTACGAGAACTCGATTAGGGGTAGATGTAAATCCCAATTTCCCTTGAATTCAATGACACAGGCTCTAAGCATGTCTTCGAGAGTTTGAATCGTTCACTCAGATTGACCATCAGTTTGCGGGTGATAAGCAGTACTAAGATTTAGTTGAGTGCCCAAAGCTGATTGCAGGGATTGCCAGAAGCGAGAAGTGAATCGTCCATCACGATCAGAAATAATATTGAGAGGTACACCGTGACGACTAACGATCTCATCAATATAGATTCGAGCTAGTTTCTCCACTCGATAGTCTTCACGTATGGGTATGAAATGAGCAGATTTTGTCAGACGGTCGATGATTACCCAAATGCTATCATGACCACGAGATGTGTGTGGGAGTTTGGTTATAAAGTCCATGGCAATACACTCCCATTTCCATACGGGAATCTCGGGTTGTTCAAGTAAACCAGATGGACGCTGATGCTCTGCTTTAACCTTCAAACAAGTAAGGCATTTGGACACATAGAGGGCAATGTCCTTCTTCATACCAGGCCACCAGTATTGGGTACGGAGATCCATGTACATTTTGTCTGCACCAGGATGCACAGAATAACGCGTCTTGTGAACCTCGTTCATGATAAAGGTACGAAGGTTGTCACGGTCCGGAATCCAGATACGATTTAGAAAGTAAAGTAACCCATTAGGTTTGGTTTCAAGTTGGAGTTCAGCACCACATGACATTTCGTCGTACATGTTTCCTTCAGTGACAGAAAGATGTTGTGCTTCTAGGATACGAGTTTGAATATCATTTTGGATTCGAATGTTGTGGATCTTGATAGGTTCCTTACGGCTAAGAGCATCGGCCACGACATTCGCCTTACCCGGATGATAACGAATATTGCAGTCGTAGTCGTTTAGGAGTTCAACCCAATGCCTTTGCCTCATGTTGAGTTCCTTTTGGATGAAAATATGCTGCAGACTCTTCTGATCGGTGTAAACCTCACATTTGGTACCATATAGGTAATGTCTCCAAATTTTAAGATCAAATACGACCGCACCCAACTCAAGATCGTACGTCGTATAATTCTTCTCATGGATTTTGAGTTGTCGAGACGCATAAGCAATCACTTTGCCTCGCTGCATTAGTACACAACCAAGGCCTAAGTGGGAAGCGTCACAGTAAATGACAAAGTCTTCAGTTCTATTGGGAAGAGTCAGGATAGGAGCCTCACACAGTTTCTGTTTTAGGGTTTGAAAGGCTTCCTCTTGTTTTGGTCCCCACTCGTAGGGTTTTCCTTTGTGAGTTAAGGCTGTGAGGGGTACTGCGATCTTTGAAAAGTTTGCTATGAAACGACGATAATAGCCCGCTAAACCTAAAATAGAGCGGACTTCGGTAGGGTTCTTTGGAGCTTGCCAGTTCTTTATCGCCTCAATCTTAGCGGGATCTACGTGAATACCCTTCTCGTTGACTATGTGTCCCAAGAATTGGACTTCCTTTAGCCAAAATTCATATTTGGAGAACTTAGCGTATAATTGCTCCTTCTTCAATAGGTCCAAAACCAAACGCAAGTGTTCCTTATGTTCTGCTTTTGATTTTGAATAGATGAGAATGTCGTCAATGAAGACGATTACAAACTTGTCCAAGTACGGCTTACACACGCGGTTCATAAGATCCATGAATACCGCGGGTGCATTGGTTAGTCCGAATGGCATAACCATGAACTCGTAATGACCATATCTTGTACAAAAGGCTGTCTTAGGGATATCGGATTCAAGCACTCGTAACTGGTGATAACCATAACGAAGATCGATCTTAGAGAAATAAGTCGAGCCTTGAAGCTGATCGAACAAATCGTCAATCCTAGGAAGTGGATAACAGTTCTTCACGGTAAGCTTGTTAAGTTCCCGATAGTCGATGCACATCCGAAAAGAACAATCCTTCTTCTTGACGAATAGAACAGGTGCTCCCCAAGGGGAAACGCTAGGACGAATGAATCCTTTGTCAGAAAGTTCTTAGAGTTGACTTGAAATTTCCTGCATCTCTGATGGTGCAAGACGATAAGGTGACTTGGCCACGGGGTTTGCTCCTGGTACTAAGTCAATACGGAATTCGACTTGGCGTATAGGAGGAAGACCAGGTAAGTCTTCGGGGAAAACTTCAGGGAAGTCTTTGATTACAGGAATGTCTTGGAGACTCTTATCTTTGCCTTTTCGTTCCACAATATGGGCCAAGAATGCCACACATTTCTTCCGTAAATACTTCTGTGCGGTAGTGTAAGACATAAGCTTGAGTCCCTTTGACGGTTTCTCACCATAAACGTTCAAAACTTCACCCGAGTCAAGAGGGATACAGATATACTTGTCAAAACAGACGACTTCAGCATGGTGCTTGGTCAGCCAGTCCATGCCTACTATGATGTCGAAACCTCCGAGAGCCATGGGAATAAGATTGATTGAAAAGTCATGATCACTCAAGGTTAAGGTACAATCTCTAATAATGGTGTCACATGAAACAGAATAACCATCCGCTACTAAAATATCAAAGGGTTTGTCTAACTTAGCTCGACTCATAGCAAGTTGTGGTTCAAATTCAAAGGACACGAAACTCTTATCGGAACCAGTATCGAACAGGATAGAAGCATATTGTTGATTATTTGGAAACGTACCGTTCACCACATCGTTGTTGGCTTGAGCCTCGTTGGCATTGATGTTAAAGGCACGTCCACGAGCTACCGGGTTTGCATTCCCCTGATTCACATTCCCTCGGTTCATATTCCCTTGGTTTATGTTTCCTTGAACCATGTTGCCCTGGTTTAGATTTGCTTGGTTCACAATGACTAGCCTAGGGCAATGGTTCCTAAAGTGATTAGGGTCACCACACTCATTGTCACACCCCCAATTTCAACTAACGGAGTTTTACCGTTTGGAAGGTGACACACCAGGATCTCAGTCATTAGTTACATCAAACGACACTATATGGGACTTGAAATGTCAAAACATAAAAGTTCAGAGTTAATGCGGAAGCGTAAACATTAATATGAAATCAAAAGTAATTACACGCAATCGGCGTCAATCATTGTAAATAAGTAAACTGTTTCAAATGTTTGAAATGGATAATATGACAGTAGGACTCCATGCATGTCCTAAGTGTGCAAGCTGGGCCTTAGCGACCTGAGAAACATGTAAGAAAAAGTGTCAACACGAGGTTGGTGAGTTCACAGGTTTCAAGTTTGCAATAAGAGAGTGTTTGCCAGATTACGTACTTTCAATATGCATATATGTAGGTAGCTAACCTATGTTCATGTTTTACTAAAGCGCTCGCAACCGAAGCTGACTGTGTTTGTATGCCTCCTGCCAGGTCTATCAACTCTGGCACATGTGAGTAGGCTAACATTTCACTCGTTCGATATCCAATCGAGTTAGCGCGACTAACGCGGGTGGGATTTGTCAAACCCAGTAGTACTACTAAACATTACCTCGCTAAGATCCATATTAACGGTTCAAAATAAGATGAGGACTTTCTGTGATAGCATGTTACGCTTAGTCTCAACAGTGATATCATATAAAGTACCATAATCAAATAGTTGCGTCATGTTTTCTCCCCTGGCGGGAAAAATAATATTTGCTTGCGTACCTGTTTCTCCCCCACGGGGAAAACAAGTAAAAGTATGATAGTTGGTGTTTCATGTTTGTTTCTTCCTCAACAGGAAAACAAGTAAAATACGTTTATGTGTAAGCATGTTTCTCCCCCAATAGTAAAACAGGTAAAAAGGGGCCGTGAAACTCACTTGCGTTGCGTAGTAGGTAGTATCACACAAGTATGAGATTTGAAATCTCAAGTGTTAGCCTGCACGACTTACGTATGCCCTAGAATTATACACATAATAGTTAGGGATACAATAGGAATATGTGACTGTGACACGGAAGGAACGTCTTAAAGAACCGTTCCAATGAACGAGAGTGGACGAACGTGTCCACGGGTTTAGGATTTACTTTACGCGACGAACGACATAAATAATAATATATATACGAGTGGATAACATAACTAATTATATTATTATTTAGTCTTGATTGATTTACGGCGTTATAAAATGATTTGAAATAATATAAATATATATTATTTAATAATACGGGTCACAATTTGAGAATAATATAAACATATTATTTTATACGAATTTACGGTTTAAAAATAATATAAACATATCATTTTTACTTGATAATAATAATAATGTATAAATTATAAAGGCGGGTATAATTTATAAAAATAAGCTAATAATTCAAACCCGAGCCTACGGGTTGTTTTTCCGATTTAAAGTATTATTATATACTAGCAAATTAGTTGGGGTTTTGATTTTTATATTGGATTGTTGCTTGAAATAATTTTTAAAAATAAAAGTGTGTGGAGAGACTCGAACCCGGGTCTCTCCTACACACGCACACTGTCTTAACCAATCCGCCCGCTAGGGTCATCGCGTTATGATCCGGTGGGAAATGCTTTTAATCATTTTCACCGAAAGCCCCCCCCCCCTTTCCCCATTCAAGCCGCGATCGAACCCAAAGCCATCCAAATCCGACCGATTTCGATCGCGATTGAACCTGTGGACTTAGGGGTTATGTAATTCGGACATTTTCGGTCCTGTACACATGATTAATTGTAAAAGCATCTCGTTTATGATCAATAGATTTCTGTTTTGAAAACCAAAACCCTAGATTTAAACACAAGATCGGATTGATTAACTTCTGTAAAATCAAGTATTGAATCCATAGGGCTTTCGATGTACTAGTGATTACGAATCTAATGGTGTATTTTAATTGTGTTATAATTAGGTCTAGGATCAAAAACCCCAATTCAAGTCCATGATGAACCCTAGATTACGGATTGATATCAATTCAATATAATTAGATTCAATTGGTGTGGGGGTTTCAACAAGTAGGCAATCACGAATCTAAACATATGAAATAATTGGATTTTAATTGTGTTTAAGATAGAAAGCCCCAATTTGGTTTCATATGAACCCTAGATTACGGGTTGTGGTTAATTTGATGGTATGAGCCCCAATTAACTTAGGGCTTTCATTCTATGAGTAAAAACGAAACTATAGGTGTCAATAGTTACCAGATTGGATGTCGAATCGGCAGGTTTCGACCAAATGGATGTCGAAGGCAACGAGTTTGGCTTCCGATGACTCCCGCAGTTTCTCCGATTGAATTGGTGTGTGCAAAAGTTCCACAGATGATCGATTTAAGTGGGTAGGAGTTCGATTTCAAGAATAGCGATCAAATTGATACGCATTTGTGTGTATAGAAGCCGAATACGACGGTTACGACTATTAACGTCCATTATTTGCTTTAATTCGAGCAATGATGTTGAAAGCCTGTTCGTAATCGACCGCAATCATCAATGATATACGTTACCAACTTGAATTTGAACAGTTTTGCGGTTAAGGGTATGAATTCGGATCCCAAACATGAGGGTTTGACTTTACAAAGTCAAAATAGGGTTCCTTTCATTTGATTTTGACGTTAGGAGTCAACTAATCAAATTTTGAAACTTGGCAGGACTAGTCCCTGATGTTTGAGGTTAAATATTAACAGAACCGGTCCTTCGGGTTTGAATTTAACTGAATTAGCTAACGGGGTTAAGTTTCAGTTAGGATATTTAACGAGGTTTGTTAACGGCGTTAGCATGAAAAGTCGGGTTGTCACATCATCCCCTAGTTAAAAGAATTTTCGTCCCGAAAATTAATATGTATAAAAAAAATTTCTGGATGTCACATCATCCCCTAGTTAAAAGAATTTTCGTCCCGAAAATTAGAATAGTACCTTAAGAATTTGACGCGGAGTGCTTGAACAGATTAGGATATTTGCGCATCATTTGATCCTCGCGCTCCAATGTAAATTCCGGTCCGCGTTTTGAGTTCCAACGAACTCTAACAATAGGGATCTTACTGTGCTTTAACGTTTTAACTTCCCTATCCATAATTTCCACAGGTTCTTCGATGAAGCGTAACTGTTCATCAACGTGTAGTTCCTCAAGAGGAACCGCGAGAGATTCGTCAGCTAGACATTTCTTCAAATTTGAGATGTGAAAGACGTTGTGTACACCACTCAGTCCTTCAGGTAAGTCCAGTTGATACGCTACTTGTCCGATTCTCTTTAATATTTTGAAAGGTCCAACATAACGAGGATTCAGTTTACCTCGTTTCCCGAAAAGAATGACACCTTTCCAAGGTGAGACTTTGAGTAAGACCATGTCACCTACTTGAAACTCCAAAGGTTTACGACGTTTGTCGGCATAGCTCTTTTGACGATCACGAGCTGCCGCCATAAGGTTTCGGATTTGAATGATCTTTTCGGATGTTTCGAATATAAGTTCGGGACCTGTAAGTTGGCTATCCCCAACTTCAGCCCAACAGATAGAAGATCGGAATTTACGTCCGTACAATGCCTCGAATGGTGCTGCCTTGATACTAGTGTGATAACTGTTGTTGTAGGAGAACTCCACTAAAGGCAAGTGAGTTTCCTAGCTGTTACCGAAATCTATCACACAAGCTCGTAGCATGTCTTCAAGGGTTTGGATGGTACCTTCCGTTTGACCATCGGTTTGAGGATGGTATGCTGTGCTCATATCTGGACGTGTGCCTAAGGCCTTATGTAACGACTGCCAGAAACAAAAAGTGAATCGTGCATCACGATCCGAAATGATAGAGATAGGCACCCCGTGCCGAGAGACTACTTCTTTCAAGTATATTCGAGTGAGTTTATCCATGGATATTTGTTCCCATTTCAACATAGGAATTTCTGGTTGTTGTAGAAGACCGGATGGTTTTTGATATTCAACTTTGACCTTCGCGCAGGTCAGACACTTACTAACATAGGTGGCTATATCGGCCTTCATCTTCGGCCACCAATATAGTACTTTTAGATCATGGTACATCTTATCGGAACCCGGATGAATGGAGTAACGAGATTTATGAGCTTCATCCATGATTAGTTCCCTTAAATTTCCGAACACTGGAATCCATATTCGTTCGACGAAGTAACAAATTCCGTCAGATTTTACTTCAAGTTGTGCTTCCATACCGCGTGTTCCTTCTAACGGTAGGTTATCTTCTTTCAAGGCTTCAAGTTGAGCACTACGGATTCTGTCAGGCAATCCAGGATGGATAGTAAGTTGTAACGCTCGAACTCGTTTGGGTTTCGTTTCCTTTCGGCTTAGTGCATCAGCCACAACGTTAGCTTTACCCGGATGATACCGGATCGCACAGTCGTAATCATTTAAAAGTTCAACCCAACGACGTTGTCGCTTGTTCAACTACTTCTGCTCGAAGATATGCTGAAGACTCTTATGATCGGTATAGATGGTGCACTTGGTACCGTATAAGTAGTGTCTCCATATCTTAAGTGCGAAGACTACAGCTCCCAATTCTAGGTCATGAGTGGTGTAGTTTTTCTCGTGAACCTTTAACTGACGTGAAGCGTATGCGATTACCTTTTCGTGTTGCATTAAGACACAACCCAGGCCTTGAATGGATGCATCACAATACACCACAAAATCATCGGTTCCTTCCGAAAGAGCTAAAATAGGTGTACTGCAGAGTTTCTGTTTAAGGTGTTGGAAAGCTGATTCTTGGTTATCGCCCCAATTATAGGCTTTTCCTTTTTGAGTTAGGGCGGTGAGAGGTTGTGCAATTTTTGTAAATCCTTCGATAAAACGACGGTAATATCCAGCCAATCCCAGAAATTGTCACACCTTAGTCGGAGTCGTCGGTACTGCCCAATTCTTGATGGCTTCTATTTTGGATGGGTCGACATGTATCCCTTTCTCGTTAACTACATGTCCTAAGAACTGAACCTCTCGAATCCAGAATTCACGAACTGGTCAAGGTAAGGCTTACACACACGGTTCATGAGATCCATGAATGCCGCGGGTGCGTTGGTTAACCCGAAAGGCATGACCATAAATTCGTAATGGCCGTACCTCGTTCTGAATGCAGTCTTAGAGATATCTTCTTCTCGGACTCTTAGCTGATAATAGCCGGACCTAAGATCTATTTTGGAATAGAAACTTGATCCTTGGAGTTGATCAAATAGATCGTCGATACTGGGTAGAGGATGGCGGTTCTTGATCATCACTTTGTTTGGCTCACGATAGTCGATGCACATGCGGAAAGTCCCGTCCTTCTTCTTGACTAATAGGAATGGAGTTTCCCCATGGCGATGAGCTAGGTCGAATGAAACCTTGATCCAACAAATCTTGCAATTGAGTGGACCATTCTTGTAATTCACTGGGTGCTAACCTATAAGGTGCCCGAGCGATCGGTGTCGCTCCGGGTGCTAGGTTGATTTGAAATTTAACTTGACGGTGTGGTGGAAGACCAGGCAGGTCCTCGGAAATACTTCCGGGTAATCATGAACGATCGGGATATCATGAATCTTCTTCTCCCTAGATAGCTGCTCAGTGACGAGAGCCCAAAGGGCAGTATGACCTTTACGTAGACACTTCTGCGCTTTCATGAAAGATATGATGCCCATACTAGCACCATTCTTTTCGCCTTGAACGGAGAGAGTTTCTCCACTCGGAAGGGGAATGTAAACGATTTTCTCACTATAGATGATTTCGGCTTGGTCCTTAGATAGCCAGTCTGTGCCGACATTACGTCGAAACTACCAAGTGTGACCGGCATAAGGTCAATATCAAGTTTATGACCAGCCAATTCAAGCTTACAACCCTTAAGAATGTGGGTTGCTTCCATGATTTGGCTATCAGCTATTTCTATGATGTATTTAGCTTATAGCAGGGTTGGAGTTTCTTTTATCAAATCACTAAGCTTCCTAGATATACAACTCCTATCATCACCGGTGTCAACAAGGACAGAAGCAAAGTAATTGTTTAAGAGGAACTTACCGGTAACCACATTGTGATCATATCTGGCTTATCCGGATCCAAGCATGAAGGCTCGTCCCTTCGCACCGTTTCCGCCATTGCTACCGTTGTTGTTGTTGTTACCTTGGTTATGGTTATTGTTGCCACTACCCCTTTGTAGATCTCGATTGCTGGAAAGGATGTTTGGCATGTAGTTCACCTCTACAGTCCTTGGCAGCATGACCCACCTTGCCACACCGCTGGCAAGGATTTCTCTTACAAGCGCTGAGATGGTGAAAATTACACTAGTTGCACTTAGGGTATCTCTCCGTATAACCACTCTGGTTTTGTCCTGAAGAGGTCAACTGGTTGAAACTCTTAGCAGACTTAAACCTACTCTGTTGTTGATGGGGTTGGTTGGATTAAATCCTCGTCTCCTAATGTCACTGGATCATTTCATGGAGAAAGAAATTCGTTTACAGGATTGAATATGCTGGGGTATAATTCGAATTAGACTAAAGATTAGTCACAAGATAAGGTAATAAGGTCAGATGGAATAACATGTGCTAGATTAGGGAGAATTTCATAAATTTCGCTTACATAGTTGTAGTCGATGGATTTGCCTTGAGGTTCTAATAGAATTTCAATCAAGATAGCTTATGTGATCACGTTTAGATGAGTGTCTTAATTTCACTAAGACTCTTACATGAGTGAGAATAACATTGATGTATTCCATTGATGATAATTCAGTGTGTCCGTAAACATTTTCAACCTGATAGTCGCGTCTATCAGCTGTTGAACGAGTTTAACGATACCAACTAGTCGTTGAGTGGGTTATGAGAGTCTCTACAGATAGTGAAAACTGAAGTCTGTAAATCACTGATCTAGGACCATTCATCCACACACTAGGTTTCACCAGGACTACATGCACCTCAAATTATTATTACGTGTGCACCCGTAATGATAATTTGCTTTGCATGTTCACCCTAGTTTTCCCTGTCCTGTGTCAAAATGTCCTTTAGTTTGTCTTGCTGAGTACAGAGTGTTGTCAGATATGATAAGTCATCGAAAAGCTCAGTCATCAACTATAAGTTGATCAACCAGAACTCATATCAAGAGGTGTAGTCAGGAATCGTTTGATCCGAGTATTCACTCGAGTCGAAACACAATACGAGAGTCCAATCCAGCGGATTGTAAATGAGAACATGTAACAACCATGTACATGAAATGCGATTTCGAAAAATGAAACTGATTTCCAGAATACAAGTTACAGAAAGCAGCATAGTAGCCGTCCTTTCAACTGAGTCAGGATAGGGTTTGAGTATGCATTGAGCAATGCGTTCTCATATTTATGGTCAATCTATTCTCAACAGAATATCGACCAAAGAAGCGAGCCCATGGCTCGGGAAGGTGATGACATCTATGTGTCAATAGATTCTGCAATAATGCGTGTAACGGTCTGCCTTCATTCGGCGTATTGTTGTTGGCGGGTACAGTAGGGACTCGCCTCCGACGATCCCAACTCCCAAGGAGATATGAATTAGTGCTGAGTGTCGTCCATAACATGGACCTGAGAAAGCCCACCATACCCAACGGGTGATGGTGATGTAAGTGACTCCTCCGAAGGCTCCGTCTCGCTGCCCTCGAACGGGAGTGGATGATGTTCTTGTGATTCCCCGAGTGTCGCCACTGGGAATGATGATGCAATGCAATGATGTGTCCCTTGCCAACTGAGGGTGATACGGATGGTGTTACATGCCTGCACTGCAATGTATAGTTGCTATATGTATCACGTATAAGTGTCTGTGTCGTGTAACTAATGTGTGAGGTTATAGTCTAGTATGCAGTCCTAGTTCTCTATAACCAATGTCTCTGATACCAATCTGTCACACCCCCAATTTCAACTAACGGAGTTTTACCGTTTAGAAGGTGACACACCAGGATCTCAGTCATTAGTTACATCAAACGACACTATATGGGACTTGAAATGTCAAAACATAAAAGTTCAGAGTTAATGCGGAAGCGTAAACATTAATATGAAATCAAAAGTAATTACACGCAATCGGCGTCAATCATTGTAAATAAGTAAACTGTTTCAAATGTTTGAAATGGATAATATGACAGTAGGACTCCATGCATGTCCTAAGTGTGCAAGCTGTGCCTTAGCGACCTGAGAAACATGTAAGAAAAAGTGTCAACACGAGGTTGGTGAGTTCACAGGTTTCAAGTTTGCAATAAAAGAGTGTTTGCCAGATTACGTACTTTCAATATGCATATATGTAGGTAGCTAACCTATGTTCATGTTTTACTAAAGCGCTCGCAACCGAAGCTGACTGTGTTTGTATGCCTCCTGCCAGGTCTATCAACTCTGGCACATGTGAGTAGGCTAACATTTCACCTGTTCGATATCCAATCGAGTTAGCGCGACTAACGCGGGTGGGATTTGTCAAACCCAGTAGTACTACTAAACATTACCTCGCTAAGATCCATATTAACGGTTCAAAATAAGATGAGGACTTTCTGTGATAGCATGTTACGCTTAGTCTCAACAGTGATATCATATAAAGTACCATAATCAAATAGTTGCGTCATGTTTTCTCCCCTAGCGGGAAAAATAATATTTGCTTGCGTACCTGTTTCTCCCCCACGGGGAAAACAAGTAAAAGTATGATAGTTGGTGTTTCATGTTTGTTTCTTCCTCAACAGGAAAACAAGTAAAATACGTTTGTGTGTAAGCATGTTTCTCCCCCAATAGTAAAACAGGTAAAAAGGGGCCGTGAAACTCACCTGCGTTGCGTAGTAGGTAGTATCACACAAGTATGAGATTTGAAATCTCAAGTGTTAGCCTGCACGACTTACGTATGCCCTAGAATTATACACATAATAGTTAGGGATACAATAGGAATATGTGACTGTGACACGGAAGGGATATCAATTCAATATAATTAGATTCAATTGGTGTGGGGGTTTCAACAAGTAGGCAATCACGAATCTAAACATATGAAACAATTAGATTTTAATCGTGTTTAAGATAGAAAGCCCCAATTTGGTTTCATATGAACCCTAGATTACGGGTTGTGGTTAATTTGATGGTATGAGCCCCAATTAACTTAGGGCTTTCATTCTATGAGTAAAAACGAAACTATAGGTGTCAATAGTTACCAGATTGGATGTCGAATCGGTAGGTTTCGACCAAATGGATGTCGACGGCAACGAGTTTGGCATCCGATGACTCCCGCAGTTTCTCCGATTGAATTGGTGTGTGCAAAAGTTCCACAGATGATCGATTTAAGTGGGTAGGGGTTTGATTTCAAGAATAGCGATCAAATTGATACGCATTTGTGTGTATAGAAGCCGAATACGACGGTTACGACTATTAACGTCCATTATTTACTTTAATTCGAGCAATGATGTTGAAAGCCTATTCGTAATCGACCGCAATCATCATTGATATACGTTACCAACTTGAATTTGAACAGTTTTGCGGTTAAGGGTATGAATTCGGATCCCAAACATGAGGGTTTGACTTTACAAAGTCAAAATAGGGTTCCTTTCAATTGATTTTGACGTTAGGAGTCAACTAATCAAATTTTGAAACTTGGCAGGACTAGTCCCTGTGGTTTGAGGTTAAATATTAACAGAACCGGTCCTTCAGGTTTGAATTTAACTGAATTAGCTAATGGGGTTAAGTTTCAGTTAGGATATTTAACGAGGTTTGTTAACGGCGTTAGCATGAAAAGTCGGGTTGTCACACTCATAACAAGCGCGACCCTGGGCGATAGCAGCAGGAACAGGAACAGGAGCAGCAGGTTGGTAGACTTGATTAGTTGGTGGAATACGACAGGTGTTAGCCCAATGTCCATAATGTCCACAAGTAGTGCACAGACGACATTGTGCGTGAGCAGGGTGGTGGAGTTTGCAGGTATTACAAAGTGGTGAAGTCCCCGCATATTGTTTCTTGGTGGGGTTGAAGGCAGTAGGGGCCACTTGGGCTAAAGGAGTAGCGGGTGTGATAATGGCAAAATTTTTGCCCTTCCTTTTCCTGTTATTAAAGGAAGACTCAGACTTGGTCTCCTTGGGGGGTTCAGTGGTGGTTTTCTCAAAAGTCTTCTTGGCACCCTTTTTAGATAGAGTCCATGCCTTAACATGATTGTCTGACAGGGTTGCTGCAAGATGGATGGCTTCCTCGAGAGTGGCTGGGTTACTACCCAAAACAGTGTCCTGAATCTGCATGGGCAGACCATTGATGTACTTCTCAATGGCTCGCGAGAGAGGAGTGACCATATGGGGCACCAGTAGGCTAAGCTCATAAAAGCGGGTGGTGTAGGTAAGGCTTTCACCACTGTCTTGTTTGAGATCCCAGAACTCAGCTTCTAGTTTCTTGACTTCATTACGGGGGCAAAACTCATCTGTCATGAGTGTCTTGACATCCGCCCAAGGCAAGGCTAGTGCAACCTCAATCCCACGGTTTCATTTTTCTCCATTCCACCATGTGAGTGCCCTCTTCTGGAAGACACTAGTAGCATAGCGAACCTTCAGGTTCTTAGAGCAGTCCGCATTGATGAAAGTCCCCTCAATGCTTTCAAACCATTGGAGCAGTCCAGTAGCTCCTTCGTTCCCGTAAAACTTGGTGGGGTTGCAGGAGTTGAAGTGTTTGAATGTACACGCGGCATTTCTCGGTGTAGCATTCTGGTTCAGCTGATTGACCATGGTCGGTAGGATTGTAGCCATTTGCTGAATGATCCTATCGGTGAGGTTGTTCCTACGCTCATGACGGGGAGGCATTCTACAAATGGGTGAATAAAAAGTTCATAAGGTGTGAATCATGTATAAGAGTTTGCAATTTAATCATGAGATGTTAGCTAAAACATGGATGGTACCCTAATGGCCACATAGACTTATCAAGGTACTTTAAGTCTTTCTAATGTTTGAGAAGTCATGCGTTAGCCTATAAGTGGACACTCATCCCAAGAATTCCCAGGAAAGCATAACTGGTCCATCGGTTGATTTGGATTTATAAGAAATGCTTTCCTAGATAGAACTTCTAGAATACAGGCATCCACCCTTCCGGATTGCACATGTTCTCATTCATTAGTTAGAACTTACATACCTTCGACGAGAGTTTCATTTGGATCAGACTATTAAGTCTAAATGTAAGTTTCATGTAGTTCCAAATAGTTTCATGTGGACCCTTGAATATTGTAGTTCATGTAGTCACATCAAGAAATCAGAAGTAGGTAAATGTAGGTAAGTATGCATAGTAAGTATAGAGTGGAGTTCCTAACAAAAGACATGAGTTAAACTCATGTTTGAGACTCCTAGGTTATAGTCTAGGTCATGTGTCTAATAACCTAATTCCCTATAACCATGGCTCTGATACCAATCTGTCACACCCCGGCCGGCGGCGGATTAAACGCCGGGGCTGACGCGGTTGTTCATAAGCACATGATCATCTATTAAATATGATAATATTTATTATTCAAATTAAAAGCATCCGTTACATAGGAAAATGAAACGTTCAAAACATAATTTAAATTAAACTAGGTCCAAGTCCTAGGTGAGCAAGTAGTCCTCAAACAGGTGCACCTGAAACATGTAAGTAACTGTCAACTACAAGTAGTTGGTGAGATACACAGGTTTTGACACCAAAGAGTTAGTATAGATTACAATTCAATATGTTCAACGCATGTCTAAAGCATATATGTGAGAACACACATGGTTCCAAGCGTACAATTCAAGCCTGATAATAGAAAACTAGATACGCAATCCCACTGATTGCCATTTTAAAAAGGGAGCAAGCGGATACTCCAAGTTATAGTTGATACCCAACAAAACCCGCCAAGGTCTTGTGGTAAGTTATAGTTTCAGTTTCCCATATAAATGATCATGTCAGGTACTACCTTAGGCTTGGGCTGCAAGTTAATGAATGTACTGGCATGAAACACATGCAATGGTCACCAAGTAGTTCAAATATAAAGCATAAAGATCAAGCACAAGATATATTGAATTGTTTAAATAGATAAAGTTGATAACATGTTTCACCCCAAAAGTAAAAACAGTAAAAAGGGGTTATGTAAACTCACCTTGCAATGAGTAGCTTGGATGTCACACAAGTATATTGCACAAATGTTCTAGCTAATCACAAGGTTAACCTATGTTTGATGGAACATATATATCAATGATTTGTACAACTAAAATAGAGAATCCTATTGTGCGAGGAGATTGATGTGAGTGTCCTCATTTTAATAATAAAATAATTATTTGAGTTGCAAATAATATTTTATGTAAATCTTTGATAAATATTTGTATTGTAATAAGTGAAAGAATTAATAACGATGTTGTTTGTTTGTAATAATTATATAAACGTATGAATAAATAATTAGGTTTCTTTTGTTTGTAAATAAATACACAAATAAATAAATGACTAGTTTTCTTTTATTTGTAATTGCATAAATTAATAGATAGATAGATGAATAAATAAATGAGTAATAATTAGTTGAGTAATTAAATAATTTACTACATAAATAAATGAATGAAACCTTTCATTTGATTTTTGAAAAACAAGTGTTAAAAATAATGATTTAATTAGTTGGTAATTAAACCAAAATTTAAAGTATAATAATGTTTTAATTAAACTATAATTAATTATTAATTAAAAGTATAGAATTGAGTTTTAAATGTTCTCATATAATAAAAATAAATTATATAAAAGTTTGTATAAATATTTATAAAGAAATGAGTTTATAATCATAATCATAATTAGTTGAACGTGGTTGTTATACACTAGAATGGTTATCATTCCAGAGTAGTACCTCCAACAGAAAAGTTCCCAGGAAAGAGTTGGTCGGATCAGAACCCCGTCTTTTCCTAGCCAGAACTTTAATGTTTTCCAGATAACTACATACTGGTTTGAAATTTACTCTATTTGCATACTTAACCAAGTTTAGTTTGTGTTTGGAAAGTATATGGGCTAAAGTGAAAATATAAGTTTGTGTAAAGATAGAAATTGAATATTAAATAATTTAACTTGAAAATAAGGATTTTTAGTAAAAACATAATTTTTGAAATTGAAAGGAGTAAGAATGATCAACCAAGCTTTTAAATAAAAGTTTGACACAATTTTAATTAAAATAGGGCTTTTGATCTTGGATAGGTCTATGATTATAACATAAACATGTTAGGGATCATAGATCTAGCTAGTTATGAGAGATTTTTAAAGGAAAAGTATGAACAAGCAAGAATATAAGAAGAACTTACATATGAATATGGAAACGACTTTGAATCTTGAGAGAGAGATTAGAACTTGATATGGTGTGCGAATGAGAGAAGAATGAGGGTCTATTTATAGGGTAGTATCATGGGCTTATTTATAAAATTTAATTTGTTATAGGGATTAATATTGCAAAATATGAAAAATAGTTTTTAATTTCATAACATATTTCAACTTAAGTACTCATAAATTTTATGTTCATGACTTCATTTCATCATAATTCATATTTAATATGTTTATAGATATAATTATATATTTATTTGTTTTATTTACCTTTAGTAATTTAAAAATACTAGCAATGTTATATTTTCATAATAAATTGTTTATATCATGTGTGTAGATATATAGTTTTAGAAATGACTTAGTATGTACCTATATATTTATGGAATAAGATGGTGACAATTATTTACAAAGCATATAACATAAAGATTTATTACTTATGAATTTGAAGTAGGTAATTAAGGTTCTTCACAAATGCGACCAAAATAATGAACTTACATTGCCGGAAAAGTTAAAATAAAACCGGGAAATTTCCTGGAGATTACAACCGCTACCCAGGACCTTAGCGGTCCGCTACGTGTTGGCTAAGGAAACCATCAGAAAATGACATGTGTCCTATGACTCATTGATTGGAAACTGACACGTGGAAGGGGTGGCGGACCGCTAGCCAGACCATGTCGGTCCTCTACGTGTGCGCGAAGCCAAATAGGCCGCCTCAAAGGGTGGCGGACCGCCACCACCTAGCGTAGCGGTCCGCTACGAGTGTGATGTTGGCCCTATAAATAGTTGAACGTTTTCAACTCTTTTGCACACACAAACACACTCAAATACACTCACACACTCTCTAAAGATCCATTCCTAAGCCCCGGTTCGCGTACGAGAGTCCGGTTTCCAACGTTTCGACTCCAAATTATCGTATACAGTACTGAGGTAAGGTTTTGACCCCCATTAAGCTTTGGTTATGAATCATTAATCTAGGATTATATGATTAAGTAATATTATGATTATCTAGGAACTCTGCTCGAGGTGATTGCCACATTATTGTTTACTAAGCCGAAATACTGCCGAGGTGAGTTCTTAAATTGTGATGCATGAACCCTTTCATGACCTTGTCTGGCATGATTAATTTATGAAACATTTTGAGTATCTTGAAATGATTGTACCGATTGTTTATATATAACGTATTCTAAGAGCTTATTATATTTCACTTGCCTGTGGAACGGCATTTTGGACAGGACTCGTGGAACGGCATGGTGGATAGGACCCGTAGAACGGTCTTTGGTTATATATAGACTGAATGATTATTCATAGTTATCTATGAATTTGGGTGTTGAAGCCCATGAATGTGTTCAAGATACTTAGGCGGGTCATTTTAATAAACTATTTTAGGTTATGAATTCACCGGCTTTGTGTTGACCCATGTTTTATCAAATGTTTTTGAACGCATCACAGGTATACAATAGATGAGGCATTTCCAGGACTAGAATGAAAAGATGAACGATCCAAAGATGATGGGCATGCCTGAAACTATAAGTCCCGAATGACTTGTTCCTTGTTAGGAACGGATGATATAACTTTTGTAAACCTGATGTAAACAATGTTTTTTATATTAATTGAAGTTATGATTTAGTCTTCCGCTGTGTGTTTTTTATATCAACGTCACAGTAACTAGAAGGAGACCTTCTGACCAGTATGTAGTTATCTGACGAATGGAATGTTCTGTCTAGGAAAGGATGGTGTATAAATCTCTCCTAGACCCGTCGTTCTTTCCTGGGAACATCTCTGTTGGAGGTACTACTCTGGTTAGATAATTGTCCTGTGTTACGGGCGTAACAGTTATCTTCACCAATCTTCTATTTCTTACCTCTATTTCACCACCATACACACTGTTTCCGTCGGTGTGTGCCTGTGTAATCGATCTGTTTTATTTATTCTGCCTAGAATCTGGACCTACAATTGGTATTAGCTCTTATGCTCTTAATTGCTGAGTATTATTAGGTTTTGTGATCGATTTAGGTGATTTGTAGCCTCTGTTTGAAGTTTTTCTGGATTTTAAAGTTCGATGCACTGTTCCGTTGAAGTTTCGAGTACTGTTTCATCATCTATGGGTTCATTTGGTCGAGTTTCTCAATTTGAAGCCTGGATTCATAATCAGGAGCTATTTTGGAAGATTTTCATCGGATTGGTTCTCTATTATCATTACTTTGATTTTTAAAGTTGTTTATCCATGAATTTTTTCAGAAACTTGGAGAAGAAGTCATCGAAACTACCAGGGGACAATTTATGTTTTCTGTTGTCTATCGAAACTTCTTGTCTGTACTTTTTGTCTGAGAAAAGGTATCATCGAAACTAGTAATTTTGTCTTATCTATATCGAAACTAACCTTTGCAGCATTCTCACCCGAAACTACTGGTCAACCGAAACTTTTGTTCACCCGAAACTAGTCTCTATCGAAAATTGTAGTTTTTGTTGGTTCTCCTTGGTGTTTTATTCTAGTTTCTCTTCATCAAAACTAGTTGTTTCTGGCTCTTGTTCTTCTATCGAAACTAGGAGTTTCGGGCAGTGTTTCTCCAACCGAAACTAGTTGTTTTGGTCAGTATTTTGTCACCCGAAACTAGCTTCTGTCCAAAATTTAAAAGTTCTGAAAATGGCATCACCAAGCAACAATGAGTATGTTGGGGGAAACAAACCACCTGTCTTGGTTTCCACTAGAGACTTTGATGATTGGACCAAGAAGAAGAAGACTTTCTTTCAATTCCATGACCACACTCTTTTGTAGTCAATCACTGATGGTCCACACAAACCAGTTACTACCACTGCAGATGTTTAGCGACCTAAGACTGTTGTTGAATATGATGAGAAGGATATTGCTCTAATTGCCCGAGACAAAAAAGCCTATGGATCTATTGTTATGGCTCATCCTATGGATATGTTCAACATATTTGCTGAGTATACTACCGCTAAGGATCTTTGGGTGCCTTATGTACTAGGTATGAAGGAAGTACTAAGGTTACGAAAAGGAAGAGAGATTTGATCAAGAAGCAGTATGAGAGGTTTAGCAGTGTTCCTGGAGAGGCTATGTCTGAGTTAATCAACAGGTTCTCAAGCATTGTTTCAAAGTTGAAAGTTTTAGGAACTGACTATCCAACTGTTGAGCTGAACAAGAAGTTGCTTGATTCACTGCCTGAGGAATGGAATATGTACAGAATTATGATCAAGAAAACTGAGAAGCTACGTGATTTGTCACAGCAAGAACTCTACAGCATTCTAGAGTATTATGAGTTGGAGATAAAGAAAGGTGCAGTCACTCCAACAAATCAGTCAGGAAATACCGCTCTTCTTGCTGGTCAAAATTCCTCCACTGCATCCAGCAAAACCATTATGGCCTACTTTCAGAATGATGTCCCACCTTCTGTTTCTGGAATTCAGCCCACTGGTTCCTCCACCTCTCAAAAGCCAACCACTATGATCCCTGGTGAGTATGTGCCTATCATGACTGCCTTCATGTCATGCTATAATGCACTGATTTCTAGAAACCTGACACCGGTAAGTTTCCAACCTGATGACCTGGAGCAGATCAACCCTGGTGATTTAGAAAAGATGGATATTGACTGGTGTATGGCCATGCAAAATTTGACGGCGAAAAGATTCATAAAGAGGACTGAGATGGACAGGTTCAAGCAAGGAAAGACTGGGTTTTGACATCAATAAGGTGAGATGCTACATTTGTGACCAGCTGGGTCATTTTGCAAGAAATTGCAAAGAGCCATCATCAAAGGAGCAGCATGAAAAGAAGAACTCAAATGGGAAACAAGCTGCAAGTTCTCCCAATTCCACTACAACTTCCAGCTCTAAGGCTTTAGTCTGTCAAGTTGATTGACATTTTCATTGAGGAGATCAAGAGGGGGAAGCAGCTGACAATGCATTGAGGGCAGACATTGAAGAGAAGGAGCAGTGTGTTATGATTGAGCCAGCTGAGGATCTCACCACTGTAACAGCTGAGGTAATGTCTAGACTTTGTAAAGCACAATCCTGTTTAAATGAAATTCAAAAATATAGATTCATCAACCAAACCTTGGTAGATGAACGTGATCATTTAAAGGTGATGTATGATTCTGTGGCTAAAAATGAGAAACTATAGTTAAAGAAAATTCGTGACATTTCTGGAGAAAACCGATCTTTAATTATGCAACTTACTACCCAAAAGAATAATAATCAAATTTAAACTGAAAGACTTTAAAAGGCAGAAAATGCAAATTTTCAAGTTGAACACATGGGTATGGATAAGAAAATTTTGTTTGGAATCATTGATAAGCAAATTCATAAGAAAGTCAAAGCAGGCATTGGGTATAATTCTCACCCACCACCTTATTCCAAGTCTGGTAGATTTGCCAATATGCCAGCTCCTCATGTTCCCACACCTTTTATTTGTACTTTATCTGCTGATGATTATATTAAAACTTCATATTCTGACAGTTTTGCTTCCTATGCGGAGTCAGATTGTGTAGGTTCCGAAGATGATTATGATGAGAGTTCTAGTAAGGGAAATGTTTTAAATGAACTTGAGTCGGATGAATGTAATAATATGTCCGTGTCAAAACCAGATATTTGTGAACACGTTGAAAATTTGTATTTTGGTTCTATGCCTTCTGAGCATGACAGTTTGAGAAATGACATTTCTAAGTTTAAGAATGTTTTACCTTTTGCTCCTAAATCTGTAAATGCTATGAGTTGTATTACATATTTTAAAAGTGCGGGAGTTGTTGTGACGGATGTTCCACAAGAAACCATGAGCAATCTGTAATTTTTCAGATTAAAAGAAGATCAAAGTCTTCAAGAAAGATTTGTTGAAGAGAGAGTTGCCTCTAATTCTGATGTCTCAACATCACAATCATCTTCATCATCATGTGATAAAAATTATCAAGCTAAGCCATCATGTGATAAAGTTTGTTTTAGTTGTGGAGAATCCAATCATGTTTTCAAAAGTTGTAAATTGTCTACATATCAATTCAAAGAAGAAAATGTACCATCTTTTGTTCCAAATTCAGCTGAATTTAATTCAAATGTTTTTTCTAAGTCACAACATAAAAGAGATTTGAGACGTAAAATGATTAGAAATGCTAAAAATAGGTTGAAAAGAACTTGGAAAATTAAGAATAATGATCTTTTTGATGAACATATTTCATTAAAGGAGGATTCTGACTATGGTTTCTGAGAAGTGTCTTGTGATGTTAAGAAGTTCCAAGTCAGTAATGGCTTGGGTACCAAAATCTGATTGACTTGGTCTGTGTAGGGGCAATCGAGGAGGTCTGGAGACAATATCTGGCATGTCGACAGTGGTTGCTCAAGGCATATAACCGGCCAATTTTCTTTGCTGCAAGATTATCATCCTATAGATGGAGATTTTGTTGCCTTTGCAGGCAATCTAAGAGGAGGAAAGATAGAAGGACAAGGAACCGTGTCCAATGGTGTAAATAGCTTGGAGCATGTCAACTTCGTCCCGTAGCTAAAATACAATCTGATGAGTGTGTCCTAGATATGTGATAAAGACTTTTGTGCCCTTTTCAACTCAATAGAATGTTTGATTCTGAAGCCTGGAGTGGTTGTTCCCGAAGACCTAATCCTTATGCGTGCTCCTCGAAGATTCAATACCTATAGTCTGGATATGAATAACCCATCAGGAATCAAATCGTGCTTTCTCTCAAAAGCTTCTAAAGATGAGTCATTCCTCTAGCATAAAAGATTAGGACACGTGAATTTCAAGACTATGAATCATCTCGTCCGAGGAAACCTTGTCACCGGTTTGCCTCTCAAAGATTTCTCTCCTCTGGAACATTGTCTCTCTTGTTCCAAAGGCAAGCAACATGAATCCACCCATAAGCCCAAAACCACCAATTTCATTGACTCTCATCTTCAATTGCTTCACATGGATCTTTTTTGTCCTGTGAGCGTCATGAGTCACGGTCAGAAATCCTATTGCTTGGTGGTAACCGATGCCTTCTCTCTTTTTATTTGGGTATTCTTCCTGGCAAGAAGAGATGAGACGCCAGAGACTGAAGATTCATTTGCTACAGATCGAGAATTTGTTCAATCTAAGTGTGAAGACTATCCGAAGTGATCACGGCACAGAGTTTAAGAATGCCATTCTGGATTCTTTTTGCAAAATTAAAGGTATCTCTCGGTAGTTCAGTGTACCTCGACTCTGCCACAAAATGGTGTAGCCGAACGAAGAAATCGTACGTTGATAGAAGCTGCTAGAACTATGATCGTTGACTCTAAGCTTCCTATAACGTTTTGGGCCGAGGCAGTTTATACCACCTGTTTCGTTCAGAACCGAGTTCTTATTACTAAGAGCTGCAACAAGACCCTCTATGAGATAATGTACAAGCGAAAGCCTGTTATTGATTTGTTTAGGAAATTTGGGTGTGTTTGCACAGTGTTGAATACTTCGGACCAGCTGAACAAATTTGAAGGTAAAGCTGATAAATGTTATTTTGTGGGCTATTCTTCTAATAAAAGAGCATTTCGTGTTTACAACAAGAGAAGGAGAATCGTGTTGGAGTCCATTGACATCAATTGGCATGAAAGCAATCATACGGACGCTGGGGACGGTCCTGATTGGCTTTTTGATGTCGATTCTTTGTTTAAATCATTTAACCTTCCTGTGCTGACTAACATATATGTTTCAGCTAATCCTCTTATGTATGTGAATAACCTAGGTACCTCTATTGCTTCAAGCTCATCTTCAACCAGCCAACATGTGGATGTTCCTCCTGCAATTGCTAATGTTGAATCCACTCAGGACTCTTTGGACTCTGTAGCAACAAGTGAAATTGTTGAGGAACAAACTCCTCCAATAGTGGATATTGCTCCACAATCCTCTGCTGAAGATCCTATTATTGAAGAACATGTCATTCCTGACAACAATATCACCAATCTAGAAGAGAATCTAGAAGAGGATGTGATCCCACAGTTACGAATTCACAAGAATCATCCCACAGACAACATCATTGGTCCACTCAATGTGGGAGTCCAAAATCGAAGTGCCACAGAAAGGATGAATGACGGTCTCTTCACCTGTTTCCTTCACCTGTTTCATTTCTCAAGCTGAACCTAAGAATATCAAAGCTGCCTTACTCGAGAACAGTTGGGTGGAGGCAATGCAAGAAGAGTTACAGCAATTCACCAAGTTACAAGTATGGAATCTGGTGAACCTCCCAAAGAACAAAGTCCCAATCAACGCTCGTTGGGTTTTCCGTAACAAGAAGGACAAAGGAGGAATCGTGGTTCGCAATAAAGCCCGCTTGGTTATTCAGGGGTTTTATCAAGAAAAAGGAATTGATCTTGAGGAAGTTTTTACACTAGTGGCTCGCGTAGAAGCCATCAGAATGTTTCTCGCCTATGTAGCCTACATGGACTTTACTGTCTATAAAATGGATGTTAAGAGAGCATTTTTGTATGGAAAAGTTCAAGAAGAAGTTTATGTCAAGCAGCCACTGGGTTTCATTGATCCAACATATCCAGACAATGTCTACAAACTGGACAAGGCATTGTATGGTTATCATCAAGCACATCATGCATGGTATGAAAGTTTATCTAAGCATCTGCTTGATAATGGTTTTACACGAGGAGCCATTGACCAAACTCTGTTTAAACGAAAGGATGGTGCGGATACCATTTTGGTGCAAATCTATGTCAATGATATCATTTTCGGATCCACCAATCCGAGGTTGTGCAAAGAGTTTGAGGAAGTGATGCGTTCTAAGTTCGAAATGAGCTCTATGGGGGAAATGAAGTTCTTTCTTGGTTTGCAAGTTGATCAGTCCCATGGAAGTTTGACATTCTATATCTCCTGATTTGGATGGTGAAAGCGTTGATCAGCACCTCTGTCGCTCCATGATAGGATATCTCATGTATCTCACTACCAGCAGACTAGACATCATGTTTGCAGTGTGCTTGTGTGCACGCTTTCAGGCTAATCCTAAACTCTTTCATTTAATTGATGTCAAACGTATTTTAAGATATTTGAAGTACAAGCCAAAACTCGGGCTTTGGTATACTAAAAATAACTTGTTTGATCTTGTGGCTTACTCAGATTCAGACTATGGGGGATGCAACTTAGACCACTTCTGGGGTTTGTCAATTTCTTGGCAATCGTCTTGTGTCCTGGCATTGTAAGAAACATACCACCGTTTCTCAATCCACAGTCCAAGCTGAATGCATTGCTGCAGCCCTTTGTTGTTCCCAAGTCCTTTAGATACACCATCAGATGCTCGATTATGACATAACTTTTCATGAAACCCCCATTCTCTGTGACAACACCGCAGTTCCTCACATTGTGACACCCGACAATTTTCGGATAACTTCGTTAACTCAAACCCCGTTATCTCATAACTCCGTTAACCCAATTACAAACTCCAAGGACCAATTCTGCCATATCTCAAACAATTACACATGAAAGTTCATGGACTGATTCTGTAAATACCTAAAACCCAATTCTTTAACTTTTGAAAGTCAAAATCGAGCTCCTTTGATCCAAATCGAACCAGTAACCCATGAGTTTGTTCCAATTCGTAACTAAAATGCATAGAAATGATGATGTCGACCATCATCGAACCGATTTCAAGCGTTATGGACTGTTAATGATCATGAATTAATCCAATTAAGAATATTAATGTCGTAACTGTCGACCCTATAGCAAAAGCATTCGAATTAGACCAATTCTGATTACCATTTCACAATCAAACACTCTACGCACCTCCGCACCTCTCAGAAGCATTTGCATATTCCAATTCGATCGGAGAAGCAGCCGGAGACGCCGGAGAGCAACCCGTCGAGGCCGCGGCTATGTTTTAGTCGAGCTCCATCAATTCGAACTCAATTCAGGTAATCAATCATACCTATAGATTCGTTTTCACTCCTTGAACAAAAGCCCTAACATAATTGGGGCTTACAACACTGAATTAAATGCAATCAAATTCTAGGGTTCATCACAATTTCGGTTTAATCGAACCCTAACCTAGACTCAGCCTCAATCCAATTAAACTACATGGTTAGATTCGCAATCTCCTACTTGTTGAAAGCCCCATGAATCTAACATGTAATCTTATCGAATTTAACCGATTTGATTCATGGTAAACCTAGGGTTCGTCGGATTTTAAAACAGCCAATAAATGATTCTAAACTTAATGTTTTTTGCAATTAAACTTGTCAATAGGTTCGCAAATCATCAATAAACAAAACCCCTAAACCTTCGTGTTCGATCGTGGCTGAAATCGAGGGATCCACGGGTGGATTCAGTTCGGTTTTTGAAAGGGGGAAGAACACAGGGATTCAGAAGGTTAAAACCAATCTGATCCGGTGTTTGTATGCAATACCCTAGCGGGCGGACTAGTTAGAGTTGTGTGCTGTTGTGGGAGAGACCCGGGTTCGAGTCCCACAACCCACATTTATTTTTTAAACAGCTTTTTAAACTATATTTTTAAATAAAATCAATCCCTACATTATTATAATGATATATTAACACGGTTTGACACCAGAAAACACCCGTGTGCTCGGGATTAAATTTCTAGTTCATTCTAAATATTATTTTTATTATAAGAATAATATAATTATTTTTATGATCACTTAAACAATTATTTAATTCACAAAAACACACGAACTATTATTTAATATTACTACCTCTTGTTTAGTGGTGTTTCACACATATCACATCCGTACTAGATACTAAACTAGGGATTTTCTAATCCCGATAATGAGATTTCCACTCGTTAATCATAAGTGTGTTTTAGAACGTCCGATCTTTCCGTATCGTCGTCACATCCTCCTACGTGTTCCTAACAATCATAAATCGTATTCTAGGGCATTCGTAGACTGTCCACGTGCAATCTATTTATGGTTTTGTTGCACTCTTATTTGTGGTGTTATTTGCTGCACTCTACACATCTCAGGTGAGTTTCACTGCCCCTTTATAGTTTTAAACCAGGGGAGAAAACATGATGCAAACATTAGATTCTTGTAATTCTTATATATCACTTGTTAAAGCTAAGCGTAACATTCTATCATGAAAGTCCTTACATATCGAACCGTTTAATATGAACTTAGTGAGGTAATCTTTAGTAGTACTACTGGGTTTGACAAACCCCAACTGCGTTAGTCACGCTAACTCGACTGGAGGTCGAACGGGTGTAATATTGACCTAACACATCACCACTATTAGAAGGCATCAAACACAAAACAGTCAGCTTCGGTTGCGAGCGCTTTAACTTGAACATAGGTTAGCTACCTATTGATATAAATTGAATGTACATGATCTGGCAAACATTTTTATTAACTAAAACATGTGGACTCACCAACCTAGCGTTGACACATTTTCTTAACATGTTTTCTTAGGTTGCTAAGGCATAAGCACACGGTTAGGACATGCATGGGAGTCTATTAAAATTGCAAACATTTAAACTATTTATCTGCTTTTCAATAACTTGGTTTTTGGGCGCGTTTGTTTTGCGCATTAAATACTTTACTTTTCGCTTCCGCATTTACTCTGAACATTTAATGGTTTTATTAAATTAATATAGTGTCATTTGATATGACTAATGACTGAGATCCTGGTTTGTCACACGCCTCGCGGTAAAACTCCGTAGGTGGATTTTGAGGGTGTGAGACACATCACCAAAAATCTTGTCCAACACTCCAAAACAAAACACATCGAGATCAAACGCCATTTCATCCGTGACTGTGTTGAGAAGAAACACATCAAGATTGTTGAAGTCAAAACCGACAAGAAAACCGATGATATCTTCACGAAAGCATTTGATTCTGTCAGATTTGAAAAACTGGTGATGCTCAACTTTCAGTAACTCTTGTGCATATTGTCTTATCTGTTTAAACTTGTTAATTGGGAAGATTTTCAAAAATATTTTATCTTCTGTATAGTTATTTCTTTTAATCTTATTGGGAAGCAAATCTTTTGGGGGAGATATATTGGAATTTTGTTAGAAAAGATAGAAAAGAATTGCTTTGTATATATTTGTCTATTTATGAAAAATTCTTATTCTCAATCTCACTCATGTTATCAATTTTGTTTCAGGAAAATCTGATATGACCCTGTGAGAAGTGATTGAGTCTGATTATATCTCTTGGAGCATCGAATAGACCATAAGCGATGGTGCTTACTGAGGTATAGCCGGTAGGCCCGACATATGGTTACAACTCTTTAGTAGTGTGAAAATCTAAAATCTCAAATCGTACACGTGTGTTTGAACCCATTCTTGAAACATCCAACCCAATTTCCGCTAAGAAAACCAATTCAATAAGATATAGGCTTACGTGTTGAATTCTGATTCATGCGCCCGGTGACCGTCAAAGTAACGAAAGTTACCGCCGGTGACCCCTTATGTTTTGCTTACGCAAAGATCTCGGGTGTTCATCTTTTTTCCCATCCACTTGGATGATTTGAACCCGTTTATTTTGCTTACGCAAATATCTCGGGTGTTCAACCTGTTTCTATCCGCTTGGATAATTTTACGGATTCTTCTGTTTTGCTTACTCAAAGATCTAGAATGGTCGTGCCTTTTAAAATCCACTTGGATATTTTTATTTTTACATCTTCTTATATCTTGTTGGATCTTATTTTTTTTGTGGTGAATTTGACTTACCAAGATGGTACCCTAATTAACCTGTAAGAGATGATAAGATGAATGCGGGTATTTCTTGAGGATTGATAGGCTTTCAAAACCATTTTATTTCAAAATGTTGGGTACACCGTGTTTCGTGCTTAAATGGTACCTTAAAATCACATGAAATCTTGTACAAACAAATGTTCGGGTTTACCTTGCACAAATATCGGCTATCTTCAGGGATTCACAGTAGATGATTGCAAAAGGAAGTGTTTCAAGAGTTTGACCAGACATGATCTCATGTTGGATCTTTTCCAAGGCTAAGTGTACATATCCTTTATTTGGTTTTTATTTATATGTTTATTTTTTCCAAATGAAAATTAATCTTCCTTATTAGCTTGTTTAAATAGTGTACATATGAAAGTTTCTCTTGTTTCTGTCCAAGTATTTCTGTTCAACCAAAACTACTAAACCACCCTAAACTCCCAACTCACCTGAAACAACCCTGCCCTATCGAAACTAAGTAGTTTTGACAGGGGCATTTTGGTAATTTGTGCAGCTTTAAATTGAATTTCACCATATTCAGTCTCACTTTCATGCTTTTCATCTGAATCTCTCTACAACCACATTCCACACTCACAGAATATTGCTTTTTCCTCGGTCTAAGTTTGCGAACATCAAACTGCATTTTCTGATTTCCCCTGTCATCTTCATCATCAGGTTTGAATATTTCTGGTTTTGTCACTGTTTCATAAAGTAAAACTAAGGTTTTGTTGATAAGGTTTTTACGATCGATTATGTGTTTTTGGGGTCGTTTCTTGCTTAAATCATGTATATAGTCTCACCATTGTCAATATCTTACACTTTTGATGAATATATTTTCAGATTACTTCATATATTTCGGTAAGATGGAGTTTCGACACCTTTACAGGACTTTCTTAACCTTTTTATGTTTTATTTTTGCTCTTACTGATCTGTACATAGCTTGTATATAGTTTTGATTTGTTCTGATATGTTTTAACTTAGTTGTTCTGCTTTTAGAATCATTGTATACCTGTTCAGGGTTTTGGCATCGAAACTAATAGTTTCAGGAAAAAGGATCTTTGTGTTTAAAAATTATGATTCTAAAATTTGAACAAGTTTTGTTTACCCGAAACTAGTTGTTTCGATACATTGTGCTTACCCGAAACTAAGTAGTTTCGATAGGTTGTTTCTCAACCGAGGCCTTTCTGAAATTTTTCTAAGTGTTGACAGACTTTTTGATAATTTTTTCTTTGGCAGAAATGGACCTTCTATTTGTGAAGAAGCATAATATATGTGCCTTTCTTAACGTTGCTGATCCCAAGAGTGAGGGATTTGTACTTGTGCTCAATTTTCTTGCTAACTCTAATGTGAGCTTTGCTATAAGCCACAACTTGCCTATCTTTAAAGCCACAATCAGGCAATTCTGGGCTACTGCTACAAGAGTAACCATTAACAATGTGGAGCATATCAGGGCAACTGTGTATAACCAAGAAGTCCTCATTTCTGAAGCCCTTGTCAGAGAAGTTTTGAAGTTCATTGATAATCATGAAGCTCCTATTGAATTCTCAAACTTCTTCATCCGTGAGAGTTTTAGGAGGATGGGTCACCCGGACAAGTTTAAAAGTAGCAGATTACAAAGACCTTCCTTGTTCCTCACTGGAGGTATATTGTGCATGTGTTCATCCACTGCATTTACATAAGGAAAGGTGGTTTTGATTCAGCTAATGCAATGGTGGCTTTTGCAATTCTTGGACTGAACAAAGGAAGAGCCTACAACTTTTCTGGGTTGGTATTCAGACAGATGATAGAGAATCTCATCGGGAAATTCAAAGACAAGTTTTTAGTGTATCCAAGGTTCCTACAAATGATCATCAACCACCTACACCCCAATCTTCCACAAGTAGGACCCCTCCTGGTAATGTATCACATGATTGCCAAGACCCTTAGTTATATGAAGAGCACCAGTTCTAGAAGCAATAGAATTATTGTCAACATTCCACTCTTTGGGCATGTGATTGGTGAAGATGAACCAAAGGTTCTGGATGTAGACCCTGAAGAGTTTGTTGAATCCTCATCATCCGAGGAAGAAGAAGAACAGGACTAAGGCAATCAAGAAGCTGAAGGTGAAGCTGATCTAAACCAAGAACAGGAAGTTGAGCAGCCAATTGTGGAAGCTCAGTTCATTGGTCAAGAGATAGAAAACTTAGATCCTCTGAACTTTCAAGAACAAGCTGAAAATGTTGAAGTTGAAGCCAATGTAGAGGGTGAAGCAGAATCAAGTGAGACTTTAGACGAAGCCGTATATGAATCTGAGGAAACTGAGTCGGAATAGATAGTGGAACCTCTCCCTCATCATCCAAAAGGGAAGCTGATTATGAATCAGACTATGAATTAGAAGAGCCCCTAACAAAGAAAATCAAAATTGGGCTGGAATCTTTAACAACATCATCTGAAATGTTTGATACACCACAACACCAAACACCTACACATTCACCAATCCATACAACTACCTCTCCACAACCTTCTCCACAACCCACTCCACAACCTACTCATCAACCAACACCACCTGCCTCTCCTGAACAAGAGACATCTCCTTCCATCTCCAGAGTTAAAAGAATGAGTTTCAATGTCAAGAAGCTCAGTGACCAACTAACTCAAAAGGATGAATAAATCAAAGTTTTGAAGTCAGATCTAGCAGAGCAAAAGGAAGAAGTAAAAGACTTGAAGGTGGAAGTGGTCACCTTGAAGAACCAACTGGAAATTCAACAGACACAACTTGCAGTACAAAAAGAGAAGTTGTCAAAGCAGCAACAAGATCTCCTTGCTATAACTACATTGGTTAATCAAATCAAAGCTTCATTAGAGCAATCTTCATAGCAGGCAGACATACAGAAAGAACCTTATTCTACAGCTCAGGGGGAGACTCATGTATCTCCAACCACAGCAACCGGTGGTCCTTCTTCCCCTACCTTTATAACTTACCCTAAATCCGCTGTGGTTATTCATACAGGAGAAACTGAAAAGCCAAAGGATGTTGTGGAAGTGAAGGTAGAACAAATGGAGTATGACTTACCATCTGCTAGTCAAAGAAGAGCGGATAGAGGAAAGGGAAAAACTAAAGAATTTGATATTCAGTTTGTGGTGTTAGATGAAGAAGAGGTCGGTTCAGATCATGAGCCTAGACGAATTATTAAAGCAGATTGATGACTTCGGGACTATTGATGAGTTCCTTGAGATTGTGAGACTTGGAGATGAACCTGAAGAAAAGGTCAGGTATTTTACTAAAGGAGGAGATGAAATAGAAGCATTATCAGACACTGAGATAGAGGACCCAAACGTTCAAGTTGCCTTTGTTAAGCCTGAAACCACTGCTTGGCCAACAGGCACTACTCAGGAAACACCTCAAGCCACAACAACCACCACTGAACCCACTTCAACAGAACCAACTCCATTGACCAAGCCTAATCCATAATACCTTGACCCTAAAAGGTCATGGATGAGGAAGTTGCCTGCTGAGGAGCTTCCTAAGCATTACGATTGGTTTGCTGAGTACCAGGAACTCAAGAGACCCCCAATTGGATGGAAGTGTGATAAAGAGAGGTCTCTATACATTGTGAGAAGATATAAAGGAGGATTTGAGCACTTTAAAACTTCACATGAGTTCAGCTCCCTCCCAAGATATGACCTGAGGGCTCTAGCCAAATTACCCCTTCAAAATCCTGACAAAGTCAATGAAACTCGTAACTTTGAGCTGTTCCTGCAACAATAAGCCCTTAATGACTTCAGGTCAATGAAAACCACACTCCCAAAAAGAATCATCTCCAAAACTAGGATTCATCCTAGAACACAGAAGCTTTGGGTAAGCCTGAGGTACAAACCGGCAGAAACTGTCAAATCTATCTTACTGCCAAAGTTTGTACCGGTTCAGCTCCAGGAGTTTAGAAGATAGTTTTATAATTCAACCATTGGAAGTGTTGTCATTGAATGTGAAGGAATGGAAGACATCCATATCTTTGAGCCAATGGAGCTTTTGAAATTTCAACCAGAAGATTTGGAGGTCCTGTTCAACCATCCAATCCAAATCACACATGAAGATGATGAGGCAGATGCAAAGGCCTATCAGAGAGTTGTGACTGTGAATGCCAAGCCCTACTTTCAGAAATCAAGTGATGCACCAACTTCATGAAGAGTTGAAAACAATGATGCACTAGCTTAGGGGGAGATTGTAGGGTTATAATTTTTTTGTTGTAAGCTAATGTCATCATTGTAACTTTTGAACAATCTCTACTTTTTTTCATTTCCTATATTTCTTTCATTTAATTTTGATGTATTTTCTATTTTTATTCTAAGTCTGGGTCATCGAAACTACCTAGTTTTGGTTGAGGTTGTTCAACAGAAACTAGTAGTTTCGATAGATGGGAAGTTTTGATAGATTGATATTTCATGTAAATGCTCAACCGAAACTAGTAGTTTCGGTGAGCATAGTTTCGATACCTGTCAGCTTCCTATAAATAGCCTAGTTTGAGAATGTTTAGGGTGTAAATAGCGGCTGTAACCATGCATTCACTCTTTCACAGTTTTTACCTTGAATCAATACAAGCTTTGAGTTATTCATTGTGTTCTTGCGTTTTCACATCATTGTGTATTGTTATTCAAGTTAGGTTAGCTTGTTATCTTCACCAATCTTTGGTTTCTTACCTCTGTTTCAACACCATACACACTGATTCCACCGGTGTGTGTGTGTGTGTGTAATCGATCTGTTTTATTGATTCCGCTTAGAATCTGGACCTACAAACACCATCCGTTGGCGGGGAGCCAAGCGGGTGCATTATTAGCTAGTCAATTCAATGTGTGTGATACGTTATTGTGTTCTAGGGCAAAATCATAACATGTCAGCTTCGGTATAGGAGTTCATGGTAATTCATTACATTATTTGTCGTATGACTAATACTATTTCTTTGCTATAATTGTTGATGCAAACGTTTTCAACGCGACTTATTGTCGGGTGACAATTACTTTCACTTACTCGAGTTTTCGACACAAATGTTTTCATTTACTAATACCTGTGAACTCACCAACTTTATGTTGACACACTTTAGCATGTTTTTCTTAGGTCGTTGAGTGTATGGAGTCACATGGTGTCACATGGCATATAGGGTCATGCTAGGGTCCTATGCATTAGAAGCTTTTGGTCTTAAATAACGTTTCTCAAACATTTGGATTAACAAACTTATTTTATGGATTTATGTAATCATGTTGTAACATCCCGAAAATCCGTAATCTAACGATTCAGGTTAGTGGACTAACGGACTCTTTATTAAATGTCCTGGTTAGCAGGGATTTCCAGGTAAATCTTGATTCTACGAGAATAAGAGGACCGGTTAACCATTTAATGTCTAGTTCGGGATCAAAGCGTACGAGAAAGAAGCACATGGACCCGATTGAAAGTTCTTATGGTTTAAATACAATACTATGAGAAACCCTAGGCCACTTTTGCCCTAGGTACGTGCGACGGCAGGAAGGAAAAGAGCCGAGAAAGGGAGAGATGCTGGAGGTCCGAAGAGCCGGCGAGAGTGGAGCTTGAAGTGGCGTTTCAACTGTGCGACTCCGTATCATGAGAAGGTAATCCTCGTACACTCTTTTTATCGGATGTTTGTTTACGTTTGTGTAGTGATAAAGCCGACTAGGGTTTGGGGGGTG
This sequence comes from Smallanthus sonchifolius, assembly GCA_023525975.1. Taxonomy (NCBI): domain Eukaryota; kingdom Viridiplantae; phylum Streptophyta; class Magnoliopsida; order Asterales; family Asteraceae; genus Smallanthus; species Smallanthus sonchifolius. The sequence continues at coordinate 50,310,952 of CM042033.1, read as the reverse complement.
TGGTTGTGGCTACGGCTGTGGTGATCACACCGGCGGCTGCGGGTTGCAGCAGGTGGCAGCGGTGGTGAAGTGGTGTCGCGTGGAGGTGACAGTCGGCAGGAGAGGGAAGAGAGAGAGCCGCGCCGGCTGGGGTGGTGGTCGGATGTCGAGAAGAGAAAAGAGGGAAGAATGGTGGTCCGGCTGGGCTACTAGACGAGAAGGACGAGGCCCACGGTGCTACTCGACGGGTATGGCAAACTCGCCAAGGAAGGAGGTGAAGGAGGGTGGTGCTCGACGACAGCCTTGGATGGCGGTGATGGCATGGTGAAGGGACCGGCGGGGGGCAGTGAGGTCTGTGGTTACACGGCTGTGACGTGGAACGATGGACGACGGGTGTATAGTTCGGCTCGAGTTGCACGACGAGGAGGACTTTAGCAGTGCTTGGTGGTGACCGGTTAACGGCACATGATGGAGAGGACGAAGGGATGATGGAGCACATTGAAGGGAACGAAGATGTGTGAGATGGTGGACTCGTACGTTACGCATGGTTAGGGTTCTTCATGCATGGCATGCATGCGTGTATGGAACACGGTCCGAGTACGGGTGCTCTCGTGGGATTATAGTTTGCATGGTCACGTATGTACATGCATGGGATGAAGCCCGGTTCGGGTATGCAGGTTCCAAATGAGTCAAGGACGGTCCGGAGTACATGAACGTGTGAAACTAGAGTTTCATAGGGATGATATGACGACCGAATGAGGCTGAGTATCGGGATCAATATTATTTATACATTATACAACGTGTGTTTTAAACGTATCCTGATCGTGTGAGCATACGTTTGTCAGGTTGGGATTCGAGCGTGGATGAACGAGTTGCAAAGCAAGGACTGAGGTTCAACATAACCGGTGAGTTTCTAATCCCCTCTTTTAAATGTTTTACTGTTTTTGGGGCTATCGTACATACTTACCGGAGATGTTTAATGTATTAAAATTGTTAAGAGTTTTGGGTTTTAACCCGAGGTGTTTATGAACTAAAACATTCAGTAATGAGTCGGAGGGTCTACGAGGGTGTTTATGAGATCATGTGATCTAGGTCTAAGGGTGGTTATATGGTCGTGGGTCGTATGGTGACCAAACAGGGATGAGTCGAGATTGTATTTACAGGTCGTACGGGTACGACTAGGAGGTGTCATAGGGTGTGCATGTACGCGGTACGTGCTTAGATAATGAGATATAGTATTTGTATGAATGTTGATATATTAGAAGGGTATTATGTTGTGAGTTAGTCAGGGTGAGTTGGGGTAAGAGCTGAACGCTTATGAATACGTGTAGGATATCTTATCCTAGTGCTATGTGTGAAGTACAGGTGTAGCTAATGAGTCATGTACATAGAGTATAATGTATGTGCTTATACATGTGTTGTGTGTATTGTGTCGTTGTCCTTGTGACATGGCGGGTATTGTGTTTGCATTGTTATCATTATGACACGGCAAACGGGATTGTGGAGGACTATGTCCTTCGGGAGGTCACCAAAGGTGACGATGTCCAACTGGACGGTGATGAGCTTTGGGTGTGTCGAACGCCCTGACGAGGGTAACCCTGACGAGGGTGCAATAATGAGGTATGTGTTTGTGTGCTTATATATTTGTGTTAAATTGTATACAAGCGTTGAGTTATATTTATTTGTGTTAAATTGTATACAAGTGTTTGTGTGCTTATATATTTGTGTTAAATTGTATACAAGCGTTGAGTTATATTTGTGTTAAATTGTATACAAGCGTTGAGTAACTTAATGACATTAAATAGTAATTAATGATTTTAGAAATACTTCCGCTGTAGTTTAATATATCTAAAATGAGTATTTTCAAGTGAATAACCCGTTATGAGGACCAACTGTAGGGTGCCCGGTTTGGGGCCTTACACATGTGATGTCCATTTATATTTAAATTTGGTTTAATATTTAAATGTTGATTTTTGAAGCCATATAGAGGTCGTTCAATGTGATCAATGAGTATGGTATCCATGAGTGTCGCGCCCTGCGGTTTCCGCTGTCGAGCGGGGTGTGACAGATTGGTATCAGAGCCATTGGTTGTAGTGAACTATGATGCATTAGAAAACCTAGACTATAGCCGTGGTAACATAACATCACCATTTGCATTACATAGACTTGCATACACATTACACCACTCACCTCATTATATGAAAACAACCGTGTTGTCACAGTCATGTCATCCGCAAACCAACCAATCGATATCTCAGACTCCGAGGACGAGTACAGGTACACACCATCAACACCTGATGACACTTCATCAGATGAACCGGAATCACAAGACCGGTCCCCGACGAGGCTATTACAGAGGAGTCGAAAGAGGAACCGACTGAGGACGATGACACCAAGCCAGGCCCCTGTAGCTGAAGAGACCCACAAGGTAGCCACTTGTAACATCACTTTCCCACATCGCGAGTGCCCATATGGACCGTTGATCCAGTACACTCAGAGGAAGAGAGCACCACTCCCTCATTGGAGCACACTTGCTCCTGATTCTAAGCGTAAGAAAGTGAGGAAATGGACTTTCGTAGCCGATACATTGCGAGGCTGGGCTAAGGAGGAAGGAATACCTCCGGTGACTGAGATTGGAGAGTCTTCTCACGGACCGCGCGCCCTGCCGATCACTGAGGAGCCGATTGAGAGCACTATCCCGACCCTAGTGGCACGATGCAGCCGGTATGATGAACTACTAGAGAAACTTCGAGAGGGCCAGAAGGAGATGCGTGGCGACCTAAAGCACATGAAGGACCTTAAGAACACTTAAAGTTCTATTTATAGGTTGTATAGGGTCCTTAGAGGACCGCTAAGTCCTCCACCGCCTCCATTATGATTAGTCAGCATACACGTGTCAATCTCATAATTTGGGAATGATTTCGTAATAAAAAGATGCGTAATTCATTGCATATCAGGTATCCCACATATTACAATGAAGAACCACACCCTTATTCACAATCATCGTCATCATTATATGAGTAGTTGCAACGAGGAATCGATATGTTTACACAACCGTTGTAACCAAGATAAGGTTGCAACAAGAAATCTATGTTATTGAATTCAAAGAACGACGCCGCAGAATAGAGGCATTGAGTGTTGAATTCAATAAGCTCTATGTCCACCTTTTACGAGAGTTCATCTTTTAGCACAGATATGAACATTGATTTGGTGCATAAGAATGGAAGTGAAGCCCAGCCTGCCCCATTCCTTGATGTGTTGAAGTAAGTATCAAAACCGGAGACGATAATGGATGAAGCACGAGTCCCACCTCCAGTTCAGAGCAGATTTCAGAGCAAGCAGATGGGTTCATCAACGAACCAATGACTACGGTGACACCCGATCCTCTACTTCGCATCAAAGATAGTCGACCCCTGAGCAAGCATGATGATGATTCGTCACACGAATCAAACAAACTACGAGAGAAGACATACAAGTTTACGGACCACACAACTTTGAAGGTGCAACATCGATTCATCAAGAGGATGGCGGAACCACCTTTTAACCACCTAGAAAACTTCATAAGACTTGGTCAACGAGAAGGGTGAGACATGGCCTAAAATCTCAATTATGATTGATTCTTTTGAGGTTACCCCTAATGAAATGACACATTATCTTCTCCTATTCCTCCTTGTGGCCATAAGTTTCAATATATCGGAAAAAGTTCTTCATTTTGACTTAATAGTGAGCATACACAAGTGTATAGAGAAACTTTGTAGTCTTTAGTAAATGTTTTCTTGAGTGTTCTTGAAATACATCATCACATTACTAGTGTTCATCAAGAATAAACATCATTTGTGTGGATACTTTCTAGTGGAGATTTTGTTCTTCACATCTTATATCATCACACAACCACTTCGCATCAAAAATTGTATCCATTCTAGCATCTTAAGGTTATACGCTTTTGGTTTCAAGTCATCTTGCAAATAGATCCGTGGTGGGTGTTTTATAATGTTTAAAATATATATATCATTAACTGTTGCTAAATATTTTTCTAAAATGATATACCAAAAAAACACTAAAATTAGCAAATGTGCTTATCTTTGGTTCAACCAGACTCCTTGAATCTCGCTTCAACAAGCGACTTTGTGGCGCTTAGTTTTACTAGAAAATTAAAGACTCCTTTAATAAGAATTTAGGAACACTATTATAAAAAATAATTAAAGACGATTTTAAAACATGATAATTACAACTAAGTTTGTGCATTGTTTTGAAGGGAAAAAAAATTCCCTTTTAAGTCTTACAGGCGTGTTCACTTTAATATGAAAACGATGTAGTCAATTTGTTCTAATTCTTTTTATGGGAAAAACCCATTAGCAACGTAGATCTAAACTCATTCTCCGACAAAGATTGAAACAGACATGAGTTGAAAATGATCACCAATGGTTGCCACCCTGAGGGAGAAAATGCCCTAGTAACTAAACCTCATGAGGTCCTCAAGAACTTGTGTCAAGACATGCGTAAAAAGTTCGAAACAACATGAATCTATGACCAAACAAGAAATGTCCTAAATCCAGGCTTCATAGCTTAAGAAAACTGAATACCAAGGCGAGACGAGAAACATATAATGCCAACAGGGAAATCGATAAAGAGGACCATTTATTCGATTTCTTGAATGATTCTGTTTTTACGTAGAGACCTCCTTGGGATGCTTCCTGGGGCACTGTGAGCTCTCCTTCGCTCTTCCTTCCTCTTCTCTGCATCAGCCATTGTACGTCTAAGCAAACCTGCCTTGTATATTGGTTTCGGTAAGTGTCTATGCCTGCATCAACATCAAAACGGAATAAATCAGGCTAAAATCAATATCAATGTCACAATGGAATAAATAGGAGGTGATTGATACCTCAATATACGTTTGACCTCAGGAAGGTGCTTGTAACGGTTCTTCACAGCCTCCATGTATTCATGCTTCTTGCGTTCTCGTGGTAGAATCTGCATACAACAACACAACACCCAAACTATTATGAAAATGAAACCAAGTCCAAAAAAGAAAATATTGTTGGTATATAATCAGAGTTATCACAGCTGAACACAGGTATTTTGTGGTGGAACTCTTATATATTGATAGATGAAAAGGAAAGACACTTCATACTAGAATTACATGTCTCCTACTCTATTTATAGTAGAAAAACAATAAGCAACCTGAATTTTAATACATTATCTAAACACTGAAAAGCTCAACCCACTTGTCTTCAACCACTTGACAAGTTGGAACTTTAACATATCTTTTTTATCTTGTCTTGTTTTATGTATTTTGGAATCACCCCACAAATATTTCACCCACTTGAACATGAGTTGACTCAGTTTAGATTTTATCTCAAAGAGGTAATATCGATAAGATTAGCGAAAAACCAAGTGTTTTCTCAATGCAGAAAACCTCCTAAAATCATTTTATTCTAAAAGCTAAGATTAACTGATATACTACATATTCTGTAATCATATTGGACACACTTAATATTTATAGAAAATAAATTAAAACTTGAACAGAGGTGTTTTTTAGTTGCCCGACCCACCTCTTTTACCACCTCAAGAGTTCTCAGTTGTAAATCACATCAGTGACTTAACTAAATCAATTGTATAGTAACTATACCGGAAAAAAAAATAATAAAAACACTCACAACACCCAGTTGCTCAGATGCTTTAGCCTTCCAAAGTCGAAGATTGGTATCATCACTACCGGAGATAACATAACTTGCATCACAACTGAACTTAACACAGAAGACCCTGAATTGAATGAAATATTAGTGTCAGTGCCCAAGACATTAGAATAAATCATTGATACCATGGATAGCTGGGCCCACTAAAGAAATATGTGCTAGTAGTAGTACTAATAATAATAATACTAATAATAATACTACTTATAATAAAAATAAAAATAACAATAATAATAACAATAACAATAACAATAGTAGTAGTAATTATTATTGTTAACATTTAAGGGACAAACCTTTGCATTCTCTTAGTGTGATAGATTTCCCTGCTATGTCCACCGTTATATTGAAAAATCCTCACCTGCAAAAGTCCAATAAAGTGCGTATGAGTAGGAGGAGGATGTTTCACCACTGAAGCATATACAAGAGTATCTTCTTACAGTTCTGTCATAAGATCCAGTTACAAATTCACGGCCCGTTGGTGAGTAATCAATATCCATGCTGTGAAGTTAAGATGACAAATATTAGTATTAATTCGCATCAGTAACGATTTATGTTGCTTGATGTCTTTCTTACACTGCAGAGACGTGATCTTTGTGCACGCATTTGGCTTCTTCTAATTTTCTTGCATCAAAACTGTAACAGTTACAATTTTCATTTGCCTGCCACAATAACAAGTTTTAGCTGTAATTTTCTTTCAATATGTTTATCTTCAACACTAGTGATTGGTGCTTACAGCTGTAAAATTCATGGGCTCCATTGGATTCCAAGCTATAGAATTTGTTTTTGTCTGCGTAAATAAACCGAATAAAACTAATAAGAGACCACACTAGAAAACTTGAAGCATCAATGAATGTTTTTACAACTGAAAATAGCCATATATAAGTTCGGAAGACTTGAGACAAGGACTCGTAAAGATTCTTTTCATTTGTTATATTCTTCTGTTATTTGTGATGAACTTGCCTATAAAACACTAGGCCTTTGCCATACGCAGACACACGATTTAACAATAACTAACTACTAAATCATGTTACAGAGTGTATCAAAAAAGGCAATAAGAAAGAAAGAAAGAAAGAAAGAAGAGAAGAGAAGAGAAGAGAAGAGAAGAGAAAAGAAGATATTGAGAAGTTAAAGATGCCAGATATGCATACCCTCATGATAAGTTTTCTTGCTGGTGATGATGTGCGAAGGTCATAAATTGTTATGCTCCGATCACTACACAAAAAGAATGTATATAGAAAGAAAGGATGGGGAAATAAACAGAAAAGAAAAAGATTTAAAAAAAGAACAAGACTCGAAATTAAAGGTCAAATGTAAGATATAAAAGAATTAAAAGGGTTTAATAAAAGAAAACAGAACAAAAGTAAAAATAGCAGTTTCGTAAAGATTACATCATCACAAAGTTAAAATTAACCACATAACAAATCACATCATCATTGGTGCGGTGCGGTGCATGTAAAACCACTAAACATGGTGTTTGCATACCTGCCAGATGTTGCCAAAATATTTGGCTCCCCGGGATTAAAGCGAACAGAAATAACCGTGTCATTTCCCCATTCGAAATTGTTGACTGGCTGTGATCTATATGTGCAGACAGAAAGTTATAAATCTTAAATTAAAGGTCTAAAACATATCCAGTCATTACCTATTGTGGTCCCATATATCAACTTGAGCACCAGCTGTGGCAAATAGATTACCTTCCCACTGATGGTCCACAGCCCTGGAAAATGATAAGCCATAGTTTAAAGAGCTTATAAAAGAAAGGATCATAATTGGAGTAGCAATTTCACATCATAAATGGCTTCCGTTATATCTCTATGTCAAACAAGTAAAAAAACTAGCTTAAAAGGAAACAAATCAAACAAGACAATGTAACACCCAAAGCTCAATAGGCCACAATTTTTTGTGTGTAAAATTTTTGTCTCAAGGCAAAAGTCAAAACATTGGTTTTGTTCTCATGTTTGTTGTTTTGTCGAGCATCATTAAATCAATTCTCCTTCGGCCTTTCCATATTGTTTTAGGGTATTGTAGGGGTGTTAGAATTGTCAAAGTGACATCAAACAAGTGTCACAGGCGGCTTACGGTTTGTATTAGTAGTAATCATAAGTTGACAATTGTATAGGTGATCTAGCATACAAAATGGGAAACACTGCTCAACTAAGCCTAGCAACCTGGGTGCGTCGGGCGGGTTCGGGTCAATACAGGATCGAAGCAAAATGATTTCGGGTCAAAACAAGTTGCTTTAAAAAGTATCAATTTGATTTGGGTCAAAACGGGTTGTGCCCAAAATGGAGTTGGGTTGAAATGAGTCGTCTTAGAGAAAAAAATACCAAAATAGGTTAACCCACTATATTTTATAATGGCTAGTGGCCACAGTGGAGGTGGTTGCGGCAGCGACGGTAGAGGTGGCTACGGCGGCACAGTGGTGGTGGGGACGATGGCGATGGAGGCAACGACAATGGTAGTGGAGACGAAGGCCACAGTGGTGGTGGTGGTGGTGGTGGCGGTGGAGGCGTCGGCGGAGGTGGAGGAGTCGGAGGTGGTGGAGGCGTCGGTGCGGTGGTGGAGGCATCGGGGCGATGGTGGCGCCAGTGGAGTGGTGGCGGCGGTGCGAGTGGTGACGGCGGCGGTGCCGGTGGTGACGGCGGCGGTGCCGGTGGTGACGACGGCGGTGTCGGTGGTGACGGCGGCGGTGACGGTGGTGACGGCAAGTAGATGTAGAGACAAACAATGGTCATAGGTGGTGCTAACCCATTTGGACCCTTTTAGGTTAACAAGTTCTATAGTAGTTGCCCATTTTGACGAGTTGACTAATTTAAGTAGACCCAAATTGACCAGCTGACTAATTTGAGGTGAACCAATTTAACCCATATACAATTTACTTTTGTCCAAATCAACCCATTCTTTAAAAAATGGATCAAGTTTGCCACCTATATTCTCAACCACTTTCTAGACAAATGTATGGTGAGGACACGGTAGTCTTCATGTGAAGACATAGTGAATGCACACGTGACGCTAGAAGTAACATGCATCCAATGCTAGTGTAGTGTTAGATGCCGAGTATACCTCTTGCTAGTAGGAAGTGAGATGGTGCATGATGAAAGATTTTGTAACGAATTATGTTCAATAAAGTTTCATCATTATGCTCAATATACTAAAGTACATATAGCTTTCTAGCTGACCATACCATGTTTGATGTGCGCCTCTAGTCCTCTACGTATGAAGATAGTGGAAACAAATGATAAGGGCAAGGGACATGTATGATTGTGTGTATGTATAACAAACTCACCCCTCCGTTGTCCGCTCAAAAAAAAAGAAAAAAAACTCCTCATTACCTTTCTATGGAAAAGAATATGCAAAAAATAATCTTATATTTTCTTGAAACAAGCTAGTTATCAATAAACATGAAAATGTAGCACATGTGAGTTTTAAAACTAGAATATAAAGATGCAAGAATCCCTTAGAATATAGCCGAGTAAACTTACCAAAAAGCATTCTTCCAAACATAGGTTGCCAATGACTGAGTCACAGAAAGAAAATATTACACGTGTTGGGATGAGCAAGGAAATCACTTATCAAGAAACTACTGACCTTGTCTGATGAATCATCTGATTCAATGCCACTTGCAAGAGGAATCCTCCACAGTCGAACACTGATTCAATTGAGTAAAGATACAGACCAATATCATAAATATAGTAATCCTTGTTATACACACTTCACATGCAGAATTATATATAGCTTCAATACTTAATCTACATAAAAAGGGGGTTGGACTTACGTGCAATCACTTCCACATGACACAAGTACACGTCCATCAGTAGATACTGTCAAACCACGTACAGCACCTTGGTGACCAGGATATTGACATACTGTTTTTCTACATAAGAATAAAAAAGGAAAAGATCAATGTATATACATGTGATATATATATATGTGTGTATATATATATGCATATGTATATAATTATATATATATATATATATATATATATTAAATGGCAAAAATATCAGTTTCCTCTCAAGTAAAAGTAGCAAAGGTATGCTCAATTGTACATGATGCTTCAATTTTACAAGTCAACGGCGCTTGTATGCTAGATCATGAAAGCACTCGCACGTGGTGCTTCAAGTATGTTTACCTGTTTAACTAACTTTTAGTAAATGAAAAGGGTAAAAATGTAAGATTGTTTTCTCCCCTCCCCCTCCCCCTCCCCATCCCCATCCCCATCCCCATCCCTCTCTCTCTCTCTTCTAACGTAACTTTATTACGTAAGATTTTGTGGCCAAACCATTTTTCCGACGGCATGCATGTGCATGTAAAGTTGGAACAAATATTAACATCGAAACTATACGAAAGCACGTTATACGCATGTGCAAGAAATGTAAAACTAGTCTACTTTTCACAATAAATCCAGACACAAATAATACAATTCACAGTGTTTAAAAAACATATTGATATGCACATGTACATGTAACGTAAAACTAGTCTATTTTCACAACAAATCCCAACACATAAATACTATATATACAATATGCACATGTGTATGTTAAATAAAACTATACATACAACAATTTTTATAAGTGTACAACTCAAAAGAAAATGTCAGAAAATATTTATCATCGCATGGCTACCATCATGAAATCCTAGAGTTCAGCCTTAGGGTCCGTTGACGCGATGTTTCCATCTAGAAACCCTAGGGTAGAAAGCATTGGGGAAAGCAGTAAGCATTATATTCAACAAGAACACAAAGCATAACAAATGATGGTGATACAGCAGTCTAGGGGGAAGCAACAGCAATGCTTTAGAAAGAGACAAACCAACAACAAACAAGCAGTTGATGTATTATCCCCGTTGAGATAGGAGTGCTCAATTTGTATGAAATTCAAAAATGAAACACTAGGTGCCAAATATATGAACTCAAGTATAACTAATACTCTTGAAGATCACGCTATAGTAACTATCAAAGCTTGCTCCTTTGGTTGCTTAAAACGTTACCTAGTAGTAGGGTGCTTAGCTTGTAAGTTGCAATATACGGTGCTTTGTTGGTGACTAACTCTCTTTTTGAGTCGACAGAAAGGAGAAAAAATGGTAAGAAATCATAAATATGTTAACATGAGCATTTATCTTTAGCAGTTAATATAAAAGAAACTACATGAAGATAAATAAGAATTGTATCCAAACAACTATGTTAAATTAAGTAGGTCCTACCATATTATAGTAAAGTTTCTAACAACGTCATCACAAGATCATTTAAGTTATAATACTGTGTTATAACTAATAGGATTAACCTAGTAAATTTTGAAATTCAGACCTTTATTCATAACATTTATCAAATAGTCATATTGATAATCACTTCTTAGGCGATTCAAATATTCTAGCCGTTGGGATTAAGTCCACGTCAACAAGGACCCATGTGCAAAACTGGGTCAATTTGATACATGAGGCTACCCACCAAAGCTGAACACAAGCATGCAAGCATGCACACCACTTTCTCCACAACAAGCAGTTGCTCTATATTCAATTTTCTTTCTATATTATTTTTATTTATTTCCCTTTTGCATGGTTTTCAATACCCTAAATGTAGGGCAACCGTAATTTCTTTCTATGTAACCAACTGATGAAGGAACGAAAGGCAGAGAGTTTATGTTTTAAAATGAATTTGGTTAATTTATCTCTTATATGTAAGAGTTAAATTGATTTGTCTTTGCTAGCTCAATTTTGGCAAATTGAGTGGTGTTCTTAGACACGATTTCTTAGTCGGAGTGGTATATCTGTATCCAAAACGAGCCATAGATCTATCTTCGGTTTCGACATCGCAGCCCTATCATTTGTTTTGGTGGTGAACCTGTATCCAAAACGAGCCATAGATCTATCTCTTTTGATCCATCTAACCGGATTTACATCACATATTTTATTAATTACTTCCATACGAGCCAACTCCAATATTGTGACAAAGAGAAACCCAAACCGTATATAACAAACAAAATAGGTTAATCAACGTTTGAGAGGCCAATCGTTCTCCCAAAGTTCACATTCGAGAGATAAACCAACTCTGCGAATGATATCAAATCACAAATTGATATTAAACATTACGAAATTGCAATCCCTAATGCTCTTTAAATGCTAAAGATATCCTAGACTTACCATGATACCAATACTACCACTACTAATTAAATCTTATAGTTTTGCTAAGAAGTTGAGTAACATGTTAAAATAATATTTCATAATAAATAGAATACCATTCTGAGCCAGGGGTCTCTCTGGGAGCAGGCTCGCCCTCATCTCACCCTCCCCATACCCTACTGTTGGAGTGGGAATTTTACTGTGTTTGTTTGTTTGTAATAGATAGAATGCTATTATACTATTTTCTTATAAAAAATAATAAGAATAAACGAAAGGTTGCGGTAAGTATTTTTGGTCATTCAAAATCCTGGTTTAAAAAAGCGCGAGGCGAGGGCTTCACGTATGCGAGACGCTAAAACTAAAAAAAAATAATAAAAAATATATTATGCATGAAATAGTCAAAGAAAAAGAAAATTGGAACTCAAATTGAACTTCCTTTAACCATATAACTCAAAGAAAATCAAAAAAGTAATCAAATTTGGGGTTACGGACCAGCTATCGAGCGAAATTTCTTGAGCTCCAGCGATTCCTTGAATAGCGTATGGTTACAGACTGATTTAGGGTTATTTAAATGTGTTGCAGCCTCACAGGTTAAGCCCAAATACAGATTTAGGCCCATATTGGTTAATATAATGGGTCAAGCCCAACTGATTTAAAGCCCAAACACATGAAGCGGCGCCTCGCCTTGCGCTCCAGGCCTGAAGCGCCGCCTAGGACCGCTTCTTGTTTCTCGGACGCCTCACTGATTTGAGGAGTTTTGCTCAGTGCCTCGGGCGCCTCGCGCTTAAGGCAGCGCCTCATGGCGCTTTTTTAAACCAAGTTCAAAATACTAAGAGCATTCACAGCAGGTTCTGTATATGTTTGTGAGTGGGTTCTGCATATTTTAGGGAGTGTTTAAAGTGGTTGTGAGTGGAGGAGAGAGAAAATGTTACTGTTCATCTGTATATTTGTGAAAACACTGTTCACCTCTATTATTTTTTAATATTTTTTGAAAGTGGTTGTGAGTGGAGAAGAGAGAAAAGGTAATGATAAAGGTATAAAAAAGTATTATTTAATTGAAAATGAGAGAGAAAAGGTAGTGATTTTTAGTGTAATTATAGAGATAGGGATAGAGAAGTTGATGTGAATGCTCTAATCAACAAGCCAGTTCCCAATCAACACTAGAACCAGATACAGCCCTAAATCATACAGACCTCTTATTCGTACAGCACATTCATATGGTTTTAACATAAAAGCCCTAAACCTACAAATAACAGACTAATTAGATTCCCCAACTTCCCAATAATGAGAAAAATATAAAGAAAATGACCTATGTTATGATATCTACATCCCCATCAAGTTGACCAATTTATGTATTTCATGTACCATGTATGAGTAAATGATAATATACATACACATATAAATATATAACTAATGGAAGTTGAACAACTAGAATGTCAGAAAAATAATTGTACCTTGAAGCAATATCCCACAGACGAATATCTGCAAGAAAGATGACAATTGTAAAAGAATTATCAAGAACAGAATTTAATATGACAAAATATTAAAGCAACAGCATACCTCCATCCATAGAAGCAGAAAATATCCCTTTCAAATGACTAGGGTTTTTGGCAATACTGGAGATGGCATCTATATGCCCATCCATGGCTCCAATAAACGGTCTTGCAAATACCTGAAGTGTGTATGAGCCACCCCCAATTAATCGCAAATATGAAAAACATAATTAGCATTCAAACTAGAATAGAATATGACCTTATCTAGTTTAGCAGCATTAAGGGCTCTAACATATTCCACCGCTTTTTCCTGAGGACGAAGCTTTGGATCGTAGTTTCTGGAAACCCTCTGATACAAATTCAAATTAACGACAAAACCGATAGTTGCAAAATTAAAACAGAAGAAAACTACCTGAAGATCATTACTCCGCTCGCGTGTAAACTCATCTGCAGAACGAGAAATAACCTTAACCCTCATGATTATAAGCTTAATCTGCAGCCGGTTATCAACCACGTTTTGATGAAATGCCGAGTATGCGGTGGCCAAGAAGGGCTGGAAAACCCCAATTCTACCGGAAAATGTGAAAGTCAAATTCGAAGTGTAGTATGAAAATATAAAGCAGCGCAAATTACTTTACGTATTTTCACTTTACGTATATTCACTTTACATCCTTTAACAAAGGAAATTACTTAAGAACCCTAACCACATAAATTAGTAATTACCTTTCAGTCGTGAAACACAGTTGAGTCGGCAGGTGGTTATCTGGAACGAAGAAGTGAAGAACGCTGGATGAAGCGTGGCGGCAGTCGGCGGAACGAAGTTAAGCGTGGCGGCAGTTGGCGGAACGAAGCTTGGCGGCAGTCGATCTTCCCGGCGGCAGTGGGATTGGGGTATGAGGAAGGGAGGAGCGAATGTGAGAATAAGTCTCGTGTGGTGTGATGGTTTGAAGAGATTAGGGTTTGAATAAGCATATAATATATTTAATTACTTAAATATAATAAATAACTTAGAACTATTTTATAACGAAACAAGTGTTGAAAAACTAAAAAGATATTTAAACAAAAGCAATCAGATTTGCTAAGTCGGTGAACAATTTGCATATTAGACATTCGGTCATAACACGAATTACCCTTTTTGTAATTAGGGTACGAATAGTCAGGTTTGACTAGAACAATTATCATTACAAGCATACAGAAACTCAAGGTGAGTTCACGGCCCCCTTTTAACTCTTTTCTGTTTTGTAAACATCGGGGGAGAAACATACTTACTTGTTATGTTTTGAAAACATGAATTACATTGCTTATACATTTGACAATACGAACATTCTGGTTTAACTTCTGGTGAGTCTCACGGCCCCACTTTTAATACTTGTTTTTAAATTGTTTTTAAACAAACGGGGAGAAAACTTGCTCAACTAAACAGCGGGACACAAGTACACTCAACGATTGTTCGGATGAACAACACACAACGATTGTTCGGATGAACAACACACAACGATTGTTCGGATGAACAATACTCAACGATTTGGGGGGAAGAACATACTTACAACTATTTTTATGTGATAACAAGAGAATAAGACTCGACTTTTATGTTTACATGAGTTAAACGATTTGAGGCCGCTAAAGTCCCCTGGAACAATTTAGTAACCATTAACTGTAGCCTAGGGTCCTATGAATAGTACTATGGAGAGTGACGTCTCCCGGTCATGGTTAGTCGCGCTAACCACAATCTGGAGGATTTATGGCCGCATAGAACCGGATAACGAAATTAGGGGCGTGTACAATTGTCATGGTTTGGTTACGGCTCATGTAGGAACATATTATTTGTATTCCTAGCTAGTCTACAAATGGGTCAACAATTCTTATTCTGATTATCACATGCAACTGGAACTATTTACGAACAATTGAATTTTACAAAGATCTATTTGATTTAAACCTGTGAACTCACCAACCTCGTGTTGACAATTTTAAGTATGTTTTTCAGGAAATTGACGTGATCGCAAGGTTAGCAATGTAGATTACATGCATGCACTATGGATACAACTTCTGGGGGATTTCTCTTGTATAACTCATTGTAATAGAGTCATATTTGCGAAATCTTCACTTTTTGTAAACTCAATTTACATTTTGGAATGTAAAACTTTAAACTTGTTTATGTATCCATTTATCATGTATGTGTTTGCGGTAATCATATAATTTGGAAACCATGTAATGTTACGCCTCGCGTTTCCGCCTTGGCGGGGTGTGACAGACTTGGTATCAGAGCCATTGATTATAGCGAACTAGGAGTCTAAAATGGAACCTAGTCTATAATTTAAATGACTCACTAAAACGTTTTCACTGCATAAGCATTGCATAACCAGTCGTCATGTCATGTGGATATTGTAGTCACAAGCATGTCGTCACATTCACACTCTGACCCCGTCTCTGACCCTGAATCCAACGAGGAACTTTCCGCCACACGCCCTAAAAATCGAGTACAAGTTCGCAGTTCCACACCACCCAATGTTGCCCTGGGAGAACCGCCTATCGTCTACCGAAAGAAAAGCGGAGGACCAGTTATGGTAAAAAGTGCTAGGAAGAAGGTTCGATTTCCACGTAAGAGAACCCTGGCAGCCCGTGACTCGAAAGACTTGGAGACTGATGAGGAACCACCTAAACAACGACCCTGTTACCACCCTACGGTGGGGACTATCCGTTGGATGCCCCGTACCCTGGCACGATGGAGGGAGATGGAGCGCATTCCCTCTACCTTTGAGCTCGGAGAGTCCTCCAACTCCCCAACACCCCTACCCCACACTGGGGAAGCCATGGAGCTCACAGTGCCTACATTGGTAGCACGCGTTCATACGCACGAGGAACGTCTTGATGATCTCCTAGATGATATTCGAGCACATGGGGATGCAGCCACGCGACTACGTCAAGGGCTCAGATCTCGAGTTCAGACTTTGGAGGACAGCACCCGAGACATACAGGGTGCCACTGACTACCTAGAGTTGAGATCTGATATGGACTGGCAGTTCACTGTTACGGTCCGAGACATGGTGGAGGCGCTGGAAGAAAGGACTTTGGCTGCAGAATTTGTGGCTAGGGCTAGCTTTGCCATGGCAGGACTTGCCATGATGATTGGATTGTACTCCCACTTCTTCTTTTAAACCTATTATGGGCGGGTTGTGCCCATAGCACATTATGTAGTTTAAAACTTTGGTACTGATGTGGTCATGTGAACCCATCCCTTTTGTATCCTTGTCTTTTGGGAACAATGTACTATGCATGTTTTGACTATGTATGTGATGGTTTATGTTGTAATGATGGTTGTTTACGTTTGATGTTGTTGTATCCTTATGTCATGATCTATCATTATTATTATATAATGTTGTTTCTTTTTAATTGATATGTTAGAAAGAACGTCATGGCACCTAAGCGTGGGACACCCCGTAACACTACTGGTGACAACAACGAGACGATTTCCCCAAACGTGGAGCAACTCATAGCACAGCGAGTAGCTGCCGCCATAGAGCAGTATGAAGCGAATCGAAATATAGGAGGAGGAAACGGCAGTGGTACCGGCGGAGGAGGTGCAGGAGGTAGCGGTACAGCCGGAGGTTTCGGAGATGCTCCAAATAGGAAGTGCACCTACAAGGCCTTCCTATCTTGCAACCCCCGTAACTTCAATGGCACCGAGGGTGCAGTTGGACTAATGAGATGGATAGAAAAGATGGAGTCGGTGATTGATATTAGTGAATGCACCGCTGACTGCATGGTGAAGTATTCTACATGCACACTCACTGATAAGGCTTTAACTTGGTGGAATTCACAAGTGAAAACCCTGGGAAGACAGATTGCATACCAGCTGACTTGGGAGGAGCTGAAAGCCATGATGACTGAGGAGTACTGTCCTCGAAATGAGTTGCAAAAGATCGAATCTGAAATGTGGAATTTACAGATGATAGGAGATGATGTTGCTGGCTACACTGACCGATTCAATGAGTTAGCAAGTTTAGTTCCACATATGGTTACCCCAGAATACAAGAAAGTTGAAAGATATTTGTGGGGTCTTGCTCCTCAAATCCGAAGCCTGGTGACTTCATCGAACCCTATGGATGCCAAGAGCGCTATAATTCTAGCTTTCAAGCTAAGAGATAATGTTGTGCGTGATGGTTTGTTTGAGAAGAAAGAGACCGAGGAAGAAAGGTCTGGGGAAAAGAGGAAATGGTTTGGAAAACCAAGTATTCAAAACAAGAATCAAACTTACAAGAGACCTGGAACTATGAAAGCCTATGCTGTCAACACTGTGGAACAAAAAGGATATCTTGGAACACGACCGAAGTGTGACAAATGTGGATATCATCACAGTGGAAGGTGTACCCAATGTGGAAAGTGTAAAAAGTATGGGCATCTAGCCCATAACTGTTGGAACAATGCGAACCCTAATAAGATCAATCAAGTAGCAGGAAAGGTCAACCCAAGAGCAGAAAGGATGAATCAGGGATGCTTTGAGTGTGGAGATCCAAAGCACTTCAGAAAAGACTGTCCAATATTGAAGAACCGAAACAAAAATCAGACCCGTGGAAGAGCATTTGTGATGGGGGCTTTTGACGCACGACAAGATCCGAACATTGTCACTGGTACGTTCCCGATAAATAATCACTATGCCTCTATACTTTTCAATACGGGTGCTGATATGAGTTTTGTGTCAAATGACTTTAAGTCCCTACTCGGTATTAAGCCCAGCAAACTAGACCAAAATTATACAATTGAATTAGCAAACGGGAAATTAATTAAAACTGGAGAAGTCATTCAGGGTTGTACCTTATGTTTTAAGAACCACACATTTAGTATAGACCTACTACCTGTTGACTTGGGAAGTTTTGACGTTGTTATTGGTATGGATTGGTTGTCGAAGAATCACGCCGAAATTGTTTGTTTTGAAAAGATTGTTCAAATTCCACTCCCGAATGGAGAAGTTCTTTCGATTCAAGGTGAGAAGAGTGGAGTAACATTAAGGATGATAAACTGCATGAAAGCTCGTAAGTATCTACGTAAAGGCTATTGCGTATTCCTGGCTCACGTCGTCGAGAAGAAACCCGAGGGACGTCAACTTGAAGACATACCAATCGTTAAGGATTACCCCGAAGTTTTTCCTAAAGACTTACCTGGATTACCACCACCGAGGCAAGTCGAATTCCGAATCGATTTGGTACCAGGAGCCGCCCCGGTTGTGCGATCACCGTATCGATTAGCACCTTCTGAAATGCAGGAATTATCAAATCAACTCCAGGAGTTGCTTGATAAAGGTTTCATAAGACCGAGTTTCTCACCTTGGGGAGCTCCGGTCCTATTCGTAAAGAAAAAGGATGGAACCTTTAGGATGTGTATTGATTACCGAGAATTAAACAAGCTTACAATCAAAAACCGATACCCACTTCCTCGAATAGACGATTTGTTCGACCAACTACAAGGTTCTAGCTTCTACTCTAAGATCGATCTACGTTCGGGGTATCATCAACTAAGAATCCAAGAAGAAGATGTACCAAAGACGGCATTTAGAACTCGCTATGGCCACTACGAATTCCTAGTTATGCCGTTTGGTTTGACGAACGCACCAGCTGTTTTTATGGATCTCATGAACCGAGTGTGCAAGCCATACTTGGATAAATTCGTGATAGTATTTATTGATGATATATTAATATATTCACGAACCAAGGAGGATCATGAACATCACCTGGAATTAATTTTGGAACTACTCAGAAACGAGAATCTTTACGCTAAATTCTCTAAGTGTGAGTTTTGGATCCGAGAAGTGCATTTTCTTGGACATGTCATCAACAAGGAAGGAATTCACGTTGATCCATCTAAAATAGAAGCGATCAAAAACTGGGAAGCACCAAAGACTCCGACAGAAGTACGTCAATTTTTGGGTTTGGCTGGCTACTACAGACGATTCATTGAGAATTTTTCAAAAATAGCCCTGCCTTTAACCACATTAACACAGAAATAAAAGAAGTTTGATTGGAGTGACAAGCAAGAGTCAGCTTTCCAATTACTGAAGCAGAAGCTGTGTAGTGCACCGATCTTATCTCTTCCGGAGGGAATCGACAACTTTGTCGTATACTGCAATGCATCACACCAAGGACTTGGTTGTGTGTTAATGCAAAGAGACAAAGTCATCGCATATGCCTCACGACAACTAAAAGTGCACGAAAAGAATTATACGACCCACGACTTGGAGTTGGGCGCAGTTGTGTTTGCACTCAAGATTTGGAGACATTATCTTTATGGTACGAGATGCACTATTTTTACTGATCACAAGAGTCTTCAACATATCTTTGATCAAAAAGAACTTAACATGAGACAACGTCGTTGGGTAGAACTATTAAACGACTATGATTGTGATATCAAGTACCATCCCGGGAAAGCCAATGTCGTAGCAGACGCCTTGAGTCGCAAGGAACGAATTAAAACTCTTCGTGTTCGTGCCTTAGGATTGACAATTCATACGACTCTCACGACTCAAATCCGGATGGCACAACAAGAGGCAATCAAAGGAGAAAACATTCAGAATGAAGCTTTACGAGGAATGATCAAACAGTTAGAGCCAAAATCAGATAATACTTTATACTTTGCAAATAGAATTTGGGTGCCATGTTTTGGTAATTTACGAGAGTTGGTTATGGACGAAGGCCACAAGTCCAGGTACTCCATTCACCCAGGTTCAGATAAGATGTATAAGGATCTAAAAGAATTATATTGGTGGCCCAATATGAAATGAGATATTGCCACATATGTCAGTAAATGCTTAACGTGTTCAAAAGTAAAAGCCGAACATCAGAAACCGTCTGGCTTGTTACAACAACCTGAAATTCCCCAATGGAAATGGGAACAGATTTCCATGGATTTCATCACGAAATTACCCAAGACGTCCAGTGGTTATGATACCATATGGGTAATTGTCGACCGTTTAACGAAATCTGCTCACTTTCTGCCAATTAAAGAAACCGACAATACAGAGAAACTTACTAGACTCCACGTTAAGGAAATTGTGACTAGGCATGGAGTGCCAATTTCTATTATCTCTGATAGAGACAGCAGATTCATGTCTAGAATCTGGAAATCATTACAAGAAGCCATGGGCACACGTCTTGACATGAGCACGGCATATCACCCACAAACGGATGGTCAAAGCGAAAGGACCATTCAAACTTTAGAGGATATGCTCCGTGCGTGTGTAATTGATTTCGGAGGAAATTGGGATACTCATTTACCGTTGGCAGAGTTTTCCTATAATAACAGTTACCACACGAGCATTAAGGCAGCTCCGTTTGAAGCTTTATATGGTCGTAAATGCCGCTCACCGCTATGTTGGGCGGAAGTTGGTGAAAAACATTTGACAGGTCCTGAGATTGTCCAGGAAACCACTGATAAGATCTTCAAAATTAAGGACCGTCTGAAAGCGGCCTGAGATAGACAAAAGAGCTATGCTGATAACAGACGGAAACCATTAGAATTTCAAATTGGTGACCGAGTAATGTTAAAAGTCTCACCATGGAAAGGCGTTGCGAGGTTTGGTAACCGTGGTAAGCTCAACCCTAGATACGTTGGACCGTTTGAAATACTGGCTAGGGTTGGCCCTGTAGCCTACAAGCTCAAGCTACCACAAGAACTAAGCAACGTACACGATACATTTCATGTGTCTAATCTCAAAAAGTGTTTGTCAGACGAGACTTTGATCATACCGCCTAATGAAATTCACATTGATGATAAACTTCATTTCATCGAGGAACCGATTGAGATTTCAGATTGGAAAGTTCAAAGGCTGAGACGTAGTCGAATCAAACTGGTTAAAGTACGTTAGAACTCAAAACGTGGTCCTGAGTATACATGGGAATGAGAGGATCAAATGAAAACAAAATACCCCTCCTTGTTTGGGAATACACCAGTTTAAGATGGCACGAATTGAATTTCGGGACGAAATTCTGTTAACATGGGGAGAATGTGACACCCGACATTTCAGGTCAATATCCGTACATGTTATAAACAAGTTTACATTATAATTGTTTTTGTGATTTACTTGATTTCACAAACAAGGACATTGAGGTCTAACAAAAACCGTACATGGTCTCATTTCATATTTGGTAATTCTAGGAGTTACCGGTTCACGTACCATATAAACCGACTAATACGAACGTTTGTGGTGAAATTAAATAACCAGAAAATATATATATATATATATATATATATATATATATATATATATATATTACACACATTTTTACGTTGGTCAATAAGTTGTTTTTAGAATAAATCATATAATATACGTAAAAGTAAACTAACGAACCCTCTCGAAGACGTTACCATGTAGCGTCACCTTTAGGTATTTATACCTACAAATAATCACCTCAACGAATTATACAATCCAAGATTTCAATATCTTTCGTTAACGAGCCATAAACTAAATAAATTTATAATACCGTGGAGAACCTAAACCAAATTAAATTACCATTTGAAACTTTAATTAATAGCAATACACTTAATGAATTGATTAATTAACACTTAAATCTAATTATTAGATAAAATAACCCAAATCCCACCTTTTGACTTTCTCGACCGAGATCCCAGAGATGCTCCATTCCCACCCCATACCTTATGCCTTCCAAACCTTGATAAATACTTTCTTTCCATCATATCTATCACCTAACAATTCAAACTTACACTCAAACTCCATCCTCACTCTTCTCTCCCTCTATCTACGGCAACAACAACCAACATCCATCTTCATATTATCTTCAAGTGTTCATCTATTTTCAAGGCTAAAAACCTTCTTCTTTGGTGATTCAAGAAGCTCACTAGTGTTTTCTCAAGGATTTCTAACCAAGCGAAGTCAAGATCATCTTCTTTTTCTCTCAAGATCGTCATCTCTGTCTAGAGGTAAAAATTCGATACTATCCGTATTATTTTCTTTAAACCGTAGCTAAACATACAGTTTATTTGAACGCAAGCAAAATAACAAGAAAATGGTGTCGAATTCAAGTTTAAAACATAAAAATATGCAGGACTGATTCTGTCAATTACAATTTCAGTAATCGAAACTATAGTTTCGATACCTGTTTACTCAATCGAAATTAAGTAATTTCGATACCTATGTTGCTCAAATCGAAACTAGGTAGTTTCTATACCCGACTACTCAATCGAAACTAGGTAGTTTCGATAATTATTACTCAATCGAAACTAGGTAGTTTCGATACCTATTACCCAATCGAAACTAGGTAGTTTCGATACCCTGTTTTGCTCAATCGAAACTAGGAAGTTTCGACATCTGTTCTGCTCAATAGAAACTAAGGAAGTTTCGATACCTGCTCATCAGTCCCATGGGGCAGTAACTTAGAACTATTTTATAACGAAACTAGTGTTGAAAAACTAAAAAGATATTTAAACAAAAGCAATCAGATTTGCTAAGTCGGTGAACAATTTGCATATTAGACATTCGGTCATAACACGAATTACCCTTTTTGTAATTAGGGTACGAATAGTCAGGTTTGACTAGAACAATTATCATTACAAGCATACAGAAACTCAAGGTGAGTTCACGGCCCCCTTTTAACTCTTTACTGTTTTGTAAACATCGGGGGAGAAACATACTTACTTGTTATGTTTTGAAAACATGAATTACATTGCTTATACATTTGACAATACGAACATTCTGGTTTAACTTCTGGTGAGTCTCACGGCCCCACTTTTACTACTTGTTTTTAAATTGTTTTTAAACAAACGGGGAGAAAACTTTCTCAACTAAACAGCGGGACACAAGTACACTCAACGATTGTTCGGATGAACAACACACAACGATTGTTCGGATGAACAACACACAACGATTGTTCGGATGAACAATACTCAACGATTTGGGGGGAAGAACATACTTACAACTATTTTTATGTGATAACAAGAGAATAAGACTCGACTTTTATGTTTACATGAGTTAAACGATTTGAGGCCGCTAAAGTCCCCTGGAACAATTTAGTAACCATTAACTGTAGCCTAGGGTCCTATGAATAGTACTATGGAGAGTGACGTCTCCCGATCATGGTTAGTCGCGCTAAGCACAATCTGGAGGATTTATGGCCGCATAGAACCGGATAACGAAATTAGGGGCGTGTACAATTGTCATGGTTTGGTTACGGCTCATGTAGGAACATATTATTTGTATTCCTAGCTAGTCTACAAATGGGTCAACAATTCTTATTCTGATTATCACATGCAACTGGAACTATTTACGAACAATTGAATTTTACAAAGATCTATTTGATTTAAACCTGTGAACTCACCAACCTCGTGTTGACAATTTTAAGTATGTTTTTCAGGAAATTGACGTGATCGCAAGGTTAGCAATGTAGATTACATGCATGCACTATGGATACAACTTTTGGGGGATTTCTCTTGTATAACTCATTGTAATATAGTCATATTTGCGAAATCTTCACTTTTTGTAAACTCAATTTACATTGTGGAATGTAAAACTTTAAACTTGTTTATGTATCCATTTATCATGTATGTGTTTGCGGTAATCATATGCTTTGGAAACCATGTAATGTTACGCCTCGCGTTTCCGCCTTGGCAGGGTGTGACAATATATATATATATATATATATATATATATATATATATATATATATATATATATATATATATATAGTGAAACGGGGGTTGAGTGTTGTCATAATCAAACTCCATAACTATGATGATTTGAGATCTTAAGTGGAGTGCACTCTTTATCATAATCATTATGATGTGATGTTTAGAGTGGATGATAACTTGATGTTGGAGTGGAGTATAAGTAAAAGAAAAGATGATCGTGGTGAGGTGGTTGGTTTAAATACAGTATATTACCCGCAATTAATACCCGTTTTAATATATAAATCTCGAAGTTGTCAATATATAATATCTATATATATATATATATATATGGGTGGGTTCCAGAGAAAATCAATAGTTAGGCAAAAATCGAGAAAACCACTAAAAAAACCAATTTTAACCAATAATATAATAATAGTTATTTTTTTATTTTATTTTTAATTTTTTATAAGAGTATCAATGTAATATTACAAATTTTTACCAAAAAATCATTTAAATATTGGCTTACGTATACGTAACCCATAGTTTTACGTATACGTAAACAGAAAACAAAAAAATTACGGTTACGTATACGTAACCTATAGTATTACACATTGTTTTAGTGGTTTTCTCGGTTTTCGCCTAACTTTATGGTTTTCTCTTGATCCCTCCCCTATATATATATATATATATATATCCTCTTAGTTTAGACGCGTTAACGAACTTGAATGAAGGCGTTCAAGTTTATGTATATTTTTAGTTGTAAATGTGTTCGCTCACATTTATACGCATCATAAGAGAATAATTTATAACGATGACTCTAGAAATGTTTTATCCTTTATATAATATATATATTAAAGATTTAGTCTTCGGAACATGATCGTTTATTTAGAATATAATTCTAAATATTTTTCCGTTGTAATAACTAATTGCTATCGTTCGTATTATACGGATTTTACGTCCGCATGAACCGGCAATTCTTATAATTATTACGGTATGAAAAATTCGATGCGTTATTGATGTATGCTGGACGGTCTATAAAAACTAATATAAAAACCTAACCTAGACACTCTAGATTTAAATTTATAAAATTTAGACTCAACCTAATACTAGACCACACAACCGATAAGTGTACCGATCAATGTAGTAAAGTCTAATGAAGTCCGGATATCGAACCCACGAGACACTAGTGACAACTCTATCTAGACTCTAACTCAACTAAACAACTGAATTATATGGGGGGGATTTTGTGGTATGATTATAACTAATGAAACCTCTAACTAACGATAACCAAATATAAAGCAACGAACTTTAGACAACTCACAAATAGGGAAAGCACTACCTAGACTCTGAATCCTATGCATGTACCTTGGAACTCTCTCGGATACGGAAACTATAATGGAACCGAGCTCTTAGAATACGACACACTTAGACAACCTAGTGGATCCCGGATCATTCTCCAGGTGTGCCCAAAGAGGTAACCCTAAGGGACGTGTAAAACTCACCGGTTGGTCAGATCACCTCTCAGTTATCTCTAAAAACACTAAAGTACTCGCTAGATAGATTACCTCTCAGTCTCACTATCTCAATACACCCTTTCAGTGCAAGGAGTAACTTGAATTCACTTGACAAGACACGGAATAACCATGAATGCTAAGAAACCCTAGGAACCCTCCTTTCAGAGCAGTTGACCTAAAAACCCTAACACCACAGATTACCCGATAACTTCTCACCTCTCAGCTATTGAAGCAAGTAGGATACTCAATCCTAATAAACTCTCAATCAATGTTCCTATGGATACAATCAGTAAACCGTAAACCAACCACATGCACACAGCTAGTGACCTAATACGCAACCACACATGAAATACATTCACAAAGTAGCATATGGAACATTTAACAGATTATCAATCAAGATCAAATATGCATAAACATCTAATCAGACAAAACGAAGTTCTTTACTTTAACGCTAACCCATCATCAAATAACCGAAATCCGAAATCAACCCAATTAACAATACATAATCATCAAAACCTAGGTAGCTATGAAAGTCTAGCCAATCATCGTGGTCAATAACATCAAAACAAAAGAATCAAACACATAAATCATGGAAACGTAGAACAAAGAAAGATAACGAGAACCGATGACGAAATCGACCCGATCTTCAATCTCCAACTTCAATCCAAGTCTCTGATTGATCCTAGAAGCCTTCTCCCACTTAGAATCACCAAAAAGCTCATTTCTTTACGTCTGGAATCGACCTCTTAACCCTAGAAACGCACTTAAGCTTTTATACCTTAAAAATAGCTAAAATTGCCGACGAAGGGGTTTCCCGCGTACCGCGAGGCCCAGGAGTCCAGTCTCTCGCGTACCGCGAGAGACAAAATAGTCGTGGCTGAATTCACAGGCTCTCATGTCTTGCGTACCGCGAGGGAACCATCTTCACTGAAAGTTTTGTTCTTTTCTCCGTTTTGCCTCGTTCGCTCGTGCCTTCACATATCTTGCTTGTTTAAGCTCAAAACTCACCCGATTACCTACAAACCAAGACACCACTCAGTACTAAACATAAACGACTCAATACGACTCTAAAACTATACAAAAACGACACGAAACACATGGGAATAAGAGGTGTGCTTTGCAACACATCAAACATCTCCACATTTAACCTTTTTCGTCTTCGAAAAAGATCTCTGCAATGGAATCACAACTGGAACTAAAGCTTTAACAATCTTATAAATTCATTAGCACAGATATAATCACGCGTTAAAATGCAACAAATGATATTTCGATCCGACTAAACCCAACACCAACTATCAAGCCCCCGCTTATGTTCTAATTCCTATTTTACCAAGCATATCAATCTATCTATGGGACTCACACTCAAGAGCTACAGTTCCACCTAATCCCGTCTCACGGTCATGTTTAGACACGGGTTAAACCGTATAGATTTCTCCCACCACGTTAAACTAAGATTTACAGGTTTTAGAAATTCAGATGAAATAATGGAATGAATGAATGAATATGAGCATTAATAAGCAAATTAAACTTCATCTAGAGGCGTTTCAACCAAGTCGCTATCCTGAAAGGTAACACATAGACTAAGTTATATCAACAAGCACATAAGAATCACTTAGAGGCGTTTTCTCCAAGTGGCCATCCCGGAGGGTAACACATAAGCAAAACTCATACTTCTAATCAATTACTCATGAATATGAAATTATATGGATGTGGGTGCCACCAAACTCAGATTTATTTTCATAAAAAGAGAGTGGTGTGCTAAGAAATTTCAAAAAAACTCTAAATTCTAGCTTAACGTGGTACCTAATACCCTATGTTGACAGTTTCAGTTTTACCGATTACCATAAGATGAAAACCCACAAGATTTCATGATTTAATTCAATTAATTAATCTAATCAACACGCACATGATATTTAAGCTAACAAATCGGTTGTATCTACCAAAACATCACAAACTATACGCGTTTTTTTTATCATTTATTTTCATTTAAACACAAAAAGCAAATCCAGTTATACCTATCATCTTCCATTTTGCTTGCAAAAACTCTAATTCAAAGGACAATTTTTTTTCAAAATTTTTCAATTTTTTTTTAAAGAAAAACAAACTTAACTAAACTAGACTCAAGACGTTTCCCATCCCCACACATGAACGACACATTGTCCTCAATGTGAACCAAGAAATAACTAAACATAAAAATAACGACTAAAAAAAAATAATAATAAAAAAATTAGTAAAGTGGAAATGACTTAGCTGGTAATGATAGCATGATTCTGTCCAGCTTCGTTCTTCCACTTGTGAAACCGTATAGCATTTCATTCGCGGCTTGCACAAACTCTCTGTTGGGTCCCCTTTACATGAACAAAAGATTTGAATCGACCCCGCCCGAATGAAGATTGAGTATGGACGTTGTGATCTATACCTGCAACATTAAACTCACGGCAAACCCAAAACAGTATCAAACAGACTCAAAATAAAATCAAAACTTATACAAACTATACACCGGGTTCTAACCCGAGTACCAAACTACTCTAATCAGGAGGCTTCTCCTTTATGCCGCCCCCGTCCGACCCGTTTAATATGATTGGTCTACCACCGATTTGACAACCTCTTATGGCAGACCTTAAATGGGTTTTAAAACATCTAAACGGGTCGGTCCACCAATACTTAAACTTACCTGGACCAAACTTGATACGTGGCATGTAATGTGGTACATGATCATCTTCGGTATATTGCATCCTACGGTCCTTGTGTGACCATCCTAGGACCCTCAAAACATGCCGGTCCATACGTCTCTGTGCCCTGTCCCGTGGTCGTGCTGATCTGGGTGGCGACCCACCATTTACTACCTCCACGGGCTCGTTGTGGTTCTCTCTCTCTCTCGGGTGCAATGTGGTGGGTCCGACACCAACTCTATTTGTGGTTCGATGATAACCTCCTGCACTTACACCTCTTCTTTCATCCCCACACTTGGCTCTTGGCACAGCAGATCTTCAAGTAATTTTATATCGCCAAGTGGGTCGAAACTTCCTTCATTGGGAGTCGGCAGGTCCACCAACTCATCACCGAACTCATCCTCCCTGGATGGGACCTGCTCCTCTTCTTTCATCTCAACCAAAGACTCATCTATTGGCTCGTCATGCTGTGACTCACTATCATCATCTGTCTCGAACAACCTGGCTAATCCCTCTTCAAAGCATTCATCTTCAATCGGGGTTTTAGGGATCTCAATAAACTCTTCTTCTTCAATCACATCTTCATCATCATTCCAAAAGCCATCATCAATATTCCATGGTGTGGGACACCAAAAGTTTGGCTCGATGTCTTGCTGAACTGGAGGTGGGACTTTGATGTCCATTATCGTCTCCGGCTCTGGAGTTTCATGTGATTCTTGCATTGTATCATCATCACTATCATCCTAAGAAAATTCATAAACACCCGGCCGAAGTTGCTTAACACCCTGCATGTCCGATGGTGGGACTAAGACGTTCATTTTTATCCTCGGTTCTAGGGCTGTTTCTTCTCTTTCTAGCTCATCCAGTAGCCTTCCATTTTCTTCCAGAAAGTGCAATTTTTCGGCTTTAGTTATCAGGTGCCATTGAGTGTTCATGATTTTTTACACCTTCCTCTACTCCTCCTTTATTATATCTTCGTCCCGTATTACCTGCACCAACTCATTCTCATAAGACAAGTGTAAAGTATCACAATAAATTTCATGATCTTGCAAGGAATCGGTATAAAATTCATCACTATTTAGATTAAGAGTAGAAGAATTACCTGGAGGTGGGACTTTTGCTTCACCTTCTGTCACTGTGATTTGCACGTCGTCCATTATAGTCTCCAGTGATGGGGTTGTCAGAATTAACTCCCCCAATGCAGTTTCAATCCCAATTTCGTTCCCTTCATGATCATAAACCACACGCTCGAGATTCTTAGGCCGATGTGATCCAATGCGAGTAATTAATGCTTGTATATCTTTCTCATACTGCTCATTTGCTTCCTTGCACCAGGTATTCAACTCTTCTTTAGTTATGTATTCCGCATATGGTTGTACCTGCGGATAAGCATGATCATAGCAGTTTGCAGATTCCCCCATTAATATGGGAAACGACGAGTAAAATGGGGTCCCCCACAGATTTCACACATAATGACAGAAAATTAACGAACAGACTCAAGATACAATCTAGACACACTAAAAACAAAGACTCACAAAAGGACACACAAACAAGACTCAACAAAATAGAAAAGACTCAAAACACAAAAAGACCAATTAATCAGATAAGTTCAATCAAAGTTAGATACGCTATCGCCTAAGTGTCCCCGGCAACGGCGCCAAAAACTTGATGTGTGCTTGACGGTCTATAAAATCTAATATAAAAACCTAACCTAGACACTCTAGATTTAAATTTATAAAATCTAGACCCAACCTAATACTAGACCACACAACCGACAAGTGTACCGATCAATGTAGTAAAGTCTAATGAAGTCCGGATATCGAACCCACGAGACACTAGTGACAACTCTATCTAGACTCTGACTCAACTAAACAACTGAATTATATGGGGGGGATTTTGTGTTATGATTATAACTAATGAAACCTCTAACTAACGATAACCAAATATAAAGCAACAAACTTTAGACAACTCACAAATAGGGAAAGCATTACCTAGACTCTGAATCCTATGCATGTACCTTGGAACTCTCTCGGATACGGAAACTATAATGGAACCGGGCTCTTAGAATACGACACACTTAGACAACCTAGTGGATCCCAGATCATTCTCCATGTGTGACCAAAGAGGAAACCCTAAGGGACGTGTAAAACTCACCAGTTGGTCAGATCACCTCTCAGTTATCTCTAACAACACTAAAGTACTCGCTAGATATATTACCGCTTAGTCTCACTATCTTAATACACCTTTCAGTGCAAGGAGTAACTTGAATTCACTTGACAAGACACAGAATAACCATAAATGCTAAGAAACCCTAGGACCCTCCTTTCAGAGTAGTTGGCCTAAAAACCCTAACACCACAGATTACTCGACAACTTCGCACCTCTCAGCTATAGAAGCAGGTAGGTTACTCAATCCTAATAAACTCTCAATCGATGTTCCTATGGATACAATCAGTAAACCATAAACCAACCACATGCAAATAGCTAGTGACCTAATACGCAACCATACATGAAAGACATTCACAAAGTAGCATATGGAACATTCAACAGATTATCAACCAAGATCAAATATGCATAAACATCTCATCAAACAAAACCAAGTTCTTTACTTTAAAGTTAACCCATCAACAAATAACCGAAATCTGAAATCAACCCAATTAACAAAACATAATCATCAAAACCTAGGTAGCTATGAAAGTCTAGCCAATCATCATGGTCAATAACATCAAAACAAAAGAATCAAACACATAAATCATGGTATCAAATCTGGAAACGTAGAACAAAGAAAGATAACGAGAACCGGATGACGAAATCGACCCGATCTTCAATCTCCAACTTCAATCCAAGTCTCCGATTGATCCTAGAAGCCTTCTCCCACTTACAATCACCAAAAAGCTCATTTCTTTACGTTTGGAATCGACCTCTTAACCCTAGAAACGCACTTAAGCTTTTATACCTTAAAAATAGCTAAAATTGCTGACATAGGGGTCTCCCGCGTACCGCGAGGCCTAGGAGTCCAGTGTCTCGCGTAGCGCGAGAGGCAAAATAGTCGCTGCTGAATTCACACCCCTCGCGTACCGCGAGGGGGAAGGCTCCCATGTCTCGCGTACCGCGAGGGAACCATTTTCACAGAAAGTTTTGTTCTTTTCTTCGTTTTGCCTCGATCGCTCGTGCCTTCACATATCTTGATCGTTTAAGCTCCAAACTCACCCGATTACCTACAAACCAAGACACCACTCATTACTAAACATAAAAGACTCAATACGACTCTAAAACTATATAAAAATGACACGAAACACATGGAAATAAGAGGTGTGCTTTGCAACACATCAGTTATGTTCGCTAGACTTTTATCGTTCAAGAGCATGATTTCGAGTGATTCAGGAAACACGTTAATGTAAACACGTTTAAGTTGTGTACGGAAGATATCTTGGAAATGTCGGGTGTCACATTCTCCCCTTATTAAAGAAGTTTCATCCTCGGAACTTGATCTAAGTAACCTTCTTGGGTTGACTCACTCTATCCCGATTAGGGCTTTGTATCCTTAGTTCGTTTCTAGATCATAGGGAGAATTGATGATTTCTATATACTTATCAGTTGGTATTTGAAAGTAAGACGAATACTTCTCCGATTAATGATATTAGGTGTGCAAGGATTTGAGATGTTATAGTATAATGTAACAGTGTATCTGACCGTTGAACATTTGTTATCTCAAATGAGTGGATTTAGGAAAATTCTTCGAATATCTCGACAATTGAACGGCGTTGGCTATGCCCTTAAGGGATAAAATCATTTTCAGAATCCCATGTACAAGATGAATTATACCTAGTGAAGTCACTCCCAGGTATTTGAGTGAGTCATAAAAATCACGAATTAGATGTAGAAGAATTTCCTTATTTGATCATTCTCACCGGGTGGAGTCGTGTGATACTCATCACTAGTAATGAAAGGAAATGGTGCATGTGAATTTTTGAATGTATGCTGGCACGTACCCTTCATTCATCTACGCGTTTTAATGCATGAAAGACAAATCACGTTAGGCCTTTGAAGGAAGTTATTTGATTAGGTGCTCAGACTTTAGTTTTAAATCAGGTACTTAATTGTTTCTTATAATCAGTCAATGCTTGGATGCATTTAATCTTTTTAGAATAAAAGATTCTGACAGGTATTTCATCTGTCAAATCAGTATGTGGGTTAAATCGGTTCAATTGAGTTCCAGGAAATAACATCTTCGTATGTTATTTTCTTAATTAACCCGTATGGTTTGGGAAACAATCTTTGGTGGCCTGGGTAGAGAATGAGGCAGCTCTAAGGTTTTACGGAAACGCGATCTCCTAAGATCGATGTTGGTCTTGTCAAATCTCATTATTGTTAATTCTATCACGCTTGTTATTCGTAACTCGGGGTAAGTTGATTTCTAGATGTCGAACCATAATTCGAGATTACAAAATCTCACAGTAGTCTTGTATCATCAAGATTTCTGTGGTTCATCTACCGTTTAGATGAAGCAGTTGAGAGTGTCAAAGTATTTGAGAATAATATTGTTTACTTGGCTTAACAAATACTAAAGATAAGTGAATCTTCATGGGTGTTCAGAAAAGTGAACATGGGTTTCTAACCAGTTATGAGAGTTAGTAACACAGTTCCAGTACCATCAGTTTGCTGTAATCGAATATCAACGATATAATATGGAAATAAAACTTTATGCTTGTCACTCTTATGCTTTTCGAAAGCATTTTCTGGAATTAAAACTTTATTCTCATTTTAGGTTTTGTGTCATCTAGGATCTTCCACTAAAATGGGCCGTAATGGATTTAAGATTTTAGGATTTCTTGTGAGCTCTCACTAGCGAAGGTTGAGTTTAATCACCACCTTACCCATTGCTTGCACTACCTTCCTGCGACGACTAGCATTTAGGTCATATCGTCCTGATTTGTAAATTCATGACTTGACTATCATACCCACGAGGTATGTAAGCCATAAGAAGGTCTATGTTTGCTTGGAATAGTCACATCTCATCTAGGTGAGGAAGTAAACAGTGAGATTGTGGGGATGGTCTCATAGCGTTAGCGTTTCTCCCAAATGGGTTTTGGATTTGCCAGCCCACTAAATTGGTAGATTGTGATTTGATATCATTTTCAATCTAGTCTGGGGCTCGACCCCATAAATTAGATATCCAAAAGCAATACCATGATTACGTAAAATTTCCAAGATTTGTCAAACGTGAAGATTTCATGTCCTTAGGTTCTCTAAGGATAATGCGTAGACATCCCAAAATATCTTGGAGGAAAAGTGAATATAATATTTGAAGGAAAGTTGAAGAGACGAAAGAAATCTATATGTGTAGACCTCCAAGGGAGTAAGGTTAGATATGATTCGTCCTTTGTCCATCTTCAAGGCAGCGTGCGGCTCAAAACGGTTATCAATCGTAGAACACTGCACTAAATCCTTAACGTTGTATCCCTAAGATTGTGGGACGCATATTTTAGATGATAAAGTTCTCAGAATTTGCTAACTATTGGTAATAAAGTGTGCCTGCACTTCCTTGGCATTTGAATGGTATTTTAGTGACTTACCATTACATATTCCACTCATATTGACCATAGCCTTAAAGTCCCTAGCACAAGGGTTTAAGTTATGAGATTGAGGAAATGAGTGTTAAATGTCAAAGTTTTGTATTCTCCCTGAGCATATGTTAAGAAGTCGTTTCCTAACATTAGATGTTCTAGAGCTTTCTATCTATAGATGGTTGGGAGTAAGAGATGTGAATATGTCTCTTTCGTAGACTGAATCAGAGACTCAGCTGACCAAATGATTCTTGGGGAAATTGTAAGTACAGAGAAGTTAAAATAGCCCACTCGTCTCAAGTCGGGTTTCCATAATACCCTGTAGGTGTTGGGCGTAGGAGGATCAACATAAATTCCCATTCTGTTTTAGGAGTTAGTGCAACGCACTTCCGATTAGGAACTTTAAGTGAATGTGATCGTAGATCGTAGGGTAGATCCTGAGATTACGTCGTGATTTTGTCACCCCCCCAACCGTGCATGTTAACCATGGGTGCGACTAATTGAATCATAAACCAAGGTATAAAGAATGTTACTATTAAAGTTTCATAATATTAAAAACCCAATTGCATAAGTTTCAAATTAAACCAAACAAATATCATGTTCAAAAGACAAAGCAACTTAAAATAAAATTCTTTAATTAATATCTAGGCAAATCCTATGTGATCTTGACTTGACCTTCACAAACTTAATCACCCAAAACATGTACGAAAAACAAGTGTCAACTGAAATAGTTGGTGAGAAATCGCAGGTTTAATAAAATCATAAGTTTGGCAAAAGTAACAATTCATAATTCAAGATCATCATATAACACATAAATAAAACAAACACATGATTAACAAATCCAACCTAAAATGATGAATAACGAATAAGTGGTAAAACTTGCAAGTTGCACTAATAATGAATAAGATGTCCAACTAAAAGTTGTCCATAAAGTATATGCGGTTTCATCCTATGACACATATCTATACTACCGTTGGCTTGAAAGTTTCAAGTTAAGGATTTGCAAGTTTAACGTTTATCATGTTGTGTTCAGTTACTCACATACATATATGATTCACTTGTTTTAGAATTGTTTGAAAACGTGTTTTAATGCGTCTCAACGCGTACATGTTTCTCCCAAAACGATTTAAATAAGGTGCGGCTATGAAGTCTCACCTTGAAAGCTAGGCGAGATAAGAGACTTGAACAAATAGACGAGGTGAATCACGGACCAGACCTTAAACAAATAGATGAACTAGTTTTAGGGTAGGTTCGATGGTTACGAGTGTTAGATAGGCGGTTCGGGTCATAAGGTTAAGAATTAGTTGGAAAAATTGTGTTATAGTCGATTTT
This sequence comes from Smallanthus sonchifolius, assembly GCA_023525975.1. NCBI lineage: Eukaryota > Viridiplantae > Streptophyta > Magnoliopsida > Asterales > Asteraceae > Smallanthus > Smallanthus sonchifolius. Next base: position 50,275,975 of record CM042033.1, on the reverse strand, counting down.
CAGATTTGGATAGCAAAGTAGCTGAACATAAACGGGCTTGTTAAAAATATCAAACGATGTCCAAAAATTATGAAAGTTTACAGGTAATTAGTTTAAGTCGTTCCGAAAAAGTTTTGTTTTCAAAGTATTTCTATTTGAGACTCGGATCATAGCCAAAACAGTCAAACAAGATAGAAGGTACTGAAAAAGGTTTCTGTCCCGTTTTCACTACTACGGAGTCATACTTTTGAATTAGAAAAAGAGCCAATGTTGGAAAGAAAATTCGATGAACTACGTCATGGAATTTGAGTTTGCTCAGTTTCGTTTAATTATGATCAAGTTATGCCCAGTTAAAGTCAGCACAGTTTCTGTCCAAAATCAACGGTTGCACTTAAGTGGACCATCTAGGGTTTTAAGATTACCGAACGCGTAAAATAAAATTAGTCATATGTTATTATATTATTATAATACATAATATAATCAGATTAGGTTAGCCAAAATGGTCCGTGTCACCGGTCTAGCCATGATATTCACAGAAGCGTTTTGGAGAATCACAGGATGCAATTGGCATAGCTGACACGAGCAAGCGGATTCTACTTTAAATTAGCGTGTGAGTTCATATAAGTGATAATACATAATTATTAACATGTTTTAAGTTATCAAGAACATACTAAATCATCGGAAGAGGCACTTTTGCAATAGTTGTCTTGAGGATTCACAGAATGCGACGGCATAGCCGCCATTGCAAACGGGACCCTTTGTTTGTTAGTTGGTGATGTTAGCTTGATTTGTTAGTTTGATTACGATTATTAGAGGGTTTTTAGGGCTGAGGGTTTCACATGATCAAGTGATCATGGATAGAAAATAGAAAAAGATTGAGGGGATGAAGAAAGAATGAATTAAAAGACGGTATTACACTTCGAAGGGTTACTTACTTGTTTGATCTTCAAACTCTTGTAATCCTATAAGGATTTTCGAAAAATTCAAAAGAGAGGGGAGGGATTTCGAAATTTATGAGGGTTTGGGAGTGTTTGAGGGAGAATTAGCAAAGAAAACAAGCTCCTAAGACTCTTATTTATACTAAAGGTTGAAGGGGTGTAAACATGGAAAGTCTTGGAAAGCAATTTTAGGGTTTAGGGGTGTACAAGGTGGAGGCCAGCCGAAATTCAGCCCATGGGGCCTTGTGGTTTGCGCAAATTTTACATGGGTCATGGGTGGCTTTTGACCCATGGTTGATCTAACGGTTCGGTTTCGCAGTTTTTGATCGTTTTTTTATTTCGGGATTTATTTAAGGAAAGTTTTGCAAACTAACTTTGTTTTAAATAAATAAATGAATATGTTAAACATTTAAAACATAAATTAATGTCATGTTAGATGAATTTGTCGGTTGTGGACGGTACGCACCTAACGACGGTTTAAAAGGCGAACGATCACACGAAAGTATTAGCTAGTACTTTTAAGCATCAAATCACTTTGAATGAGTTATAAAAACATGTTTGAGGTGTATGGGGTGGTTCATGTGTATTTAATATGTCATAATGATCAATTAAGTCTAAGTGTGATCCATGAATCGATCTCAAATAAGCATAAGTCTTTGTAATCAAGCATAAACGTACCGCTTCACATGTGAACTAGTATTGCAACAATGTATGAATAGGATTTAAAGTAAACTGAAAAGTCGTGCGGATTCTCATTGATAAGTCTAGAAAGAGTACAAGTAGTAAAAATCAGAAGTGTCACAGATTTCCAATAATAATCGTGCAATTACTGTAAGTGTTGATTGTTGTAAAAATCAACATGAATTTGAAATAAAATCTCAAGAGATACGAATTATCTAGTAGAACTAGGTGGGCGAGAATCTTCGTTACCTAAGATTTACCAAGGGCTGGTTAGATCCAATTTGAATTTCTCTTGTCCTTCTAGAACCGCAGGAATGTTTCATGAACATCTAATTGAGGTGTCCGAGTTGTTACGATCTAATTTATGCTAAACCAAAAATCGGCTACATATAATTACTGATAAGTAGCAAAATCGGAAAGAGGCAATCTATAACGCAATCTCAAAAGTTGAAGTAGTACTCCTTAAAGAATTTCCATGTTCAGTCTAAATACTGAAGTCGAATCACCAAGAATAGATCTCCTCGAAGTGTTGGTTAAAATTTGTCGTGACGATGATATTTCGATAAGTGTTTTGGATTCATTAGAATTTGAAGATAAAAGAGATGATATATATTTCCCCATCACTTGTGGTAGCTTATCACATTACCTGAGCCCCTTTTGGCTCAACCCTGGTGGTTATGGTGATTTTGATCTTCAATCGAGTGACTGGGAATTAAGATTAGGGACACGGATTCATCATGAACATTAGCTTTGGATAGTAAGACTCATTACAATTCTCATGCATTACAAATTATGATTACGTGTGCACCCGCAATGATTTACTTTGCATGGTTCCTATAGTGTTTCTCATATCCCAAACTCTCGGTCAAAGGGGTTTGAAATGTTCATTAGATTGTATCCCCGAGTTGTACTCGCGCGTAAGAATGTGTATGTTCTATCGGATTACTCTTGGTTATGTGTACCCATACTCATGAATTTGCCGACTAAGGTTGTTGCTGGATGGATTTAATGGTAGAGAGACACAATCGTGTCCTTTGTATGCGGTGGAAGTCAGGCACTACATTAGGGCAGAGATCCTTGAGTTAGTGTCGAACAACTCTTGCTCCAAGTTGTATGTACGTGTGGATCCATGTGATCCTCATACGTCTCTAGGTCTCCTGACCCGTAGAGTTCTCTCCCGTTTAGTCCTACTTCTCCACCTCGGGTTCCCACCATACCAGGGAGTCCTCTCTATCATACCTCATGGCGAAGGTTTTTATTATCCGATCCAGCCGATCATGAAGGAGGGTATCTATATACCGCACCTATATTAGAAAGAAAGTTGACTCTATAGCTAGAGTAGTTGTAGATGTGGTGCAGGTATAGGTACAGGTCCAGGTACGAGATTAGCTTGTTGTGATGCTAAGATAGGTGACTAGTGGTTGCTACCGTCGTCGCCCAAGCTCAGCTCATAACTCGATCTTCTAGGGTTACGGTGTGCCGAGTACCCGTCATCCTTGATTCGTAATCCGAACAGTGACACTTTGTTGAGAGACGTTGTAGGTGTCTATTTGTACATGTTAAGTGTTTGTTACGTGTGACATGTAATTGTATTAAGTATTAGTGTAGCTAATGCTATCCTAGTGTAACTACATACACTAATAGTCTACATAAGTTGTTCGGTATATGTTGGAATTTCTATACTCAAGTCTTGGGTGTGCTTAATGTGAGGTAAGCCTTTAGAATTTTTGGTCCCTAAATTAGTCTGGTTAGAGCCTAGGTGTCGCTAAGGAAACCTAATTCGCTAAAACCATTGGCTCTAATACCAATCCATCACACCCCCAAATTTATTTACTTAATAAATAAATAAAGGTCGCAACGATTTGTATATTACAAAATAGCGGAAGCTGTAATAGTGATTTCTAAAGTAATGAGTACTTTTACAATTACTAATATAAAGTAATACGATGTTCTAAATCCTTCTAGATCAATGATGGACTTGAGACTTGATAATATATGCCCATTCGGCTACTAGGATTTAGTCCAAATAGCTAGCCTATTCCAACCGAACCTTAGCTGAGAAATACCTGAAAAACATGCTTGAAAGTGTCAAAACAAAGGTTGGTGAGTTCACAGGTATAGTTGTTTTAGTGTGACGTTGTTTTCCTTGAAAGCATTGGTATCGTGTATATGGTCATATTAATAAGCTGTTTAACTCCGAAAACATTTAGTGACCATAATATAAAAATTGTTTCCCAAACCATGAAACTGTGTTCGTGGGCTTATTATAAAAGTGTTCTTTTTAGAAACATTTGACAATCTTGTAGTCATAAAGTGAGTCGTTTTCCCAAACGAAAATATGGTGATGACTTAACAGTCATAAAATAAGTTTAAACTTGTGATAAGCCCTTTTAGGATCGTTAATCAAATTGAGTAATGGATTCATGTGTTTTAATCAACTAGTTCTTACACTTCCAAGTGTTTATAAATTGTTCCAAGTATATATGTTTAAACAAAGCAACCATTTCAGGTGTATATAATAAACAAAGTGATTAACGAATGACCTATTTTTAAAGTAGCTAGTTTTACAACATTATGTTTATACGTAAACCCCTTTTAACCAAACCTGACACAGTGAAAGCTCCCCCTCCTCGCCCCTCATGAGCATGTGTTAAGACAATATGCGGTCAATTGGCCATGTGGACCCCAGGTTAGCGCGACTAACCATCACCGGGGGTGTCAAACCCAGATAGTACTATTCATAGTATCTTCAGCAATCCATCGCTAATGGTTAAAAAATGGTGTTGTGTTGCGCATTGTTCCACGGGGACTTTATTGAGCTCTTACTAGTACTTATGCAAACATAATATTCGGTCTTATTTAATTGTTGTCGTACAAAAACAGTTGTAGAATTTTTCATGTTTTCTTAGTTGTACCAAACATTGATTTATCATGCCTTCAAAATTGTATGTAAATGTGTTGTATATGAGTTAAACCAAAATGTTCGTGTTGTTAAACATGCAAGCAAATATGTTTCGTGTTTTCAGATATGTTATCTAAGTATGTTTCTCCCCCGATGTTTACAAAACAGTAAGAAAACTAAAAGAGGGGCCGTGAACTCACCTTGTGTCTGAGAAATGGTAGCAAACGATAATTGTTCCTAATCAAACTCGACTACTCGTACCCTAGTTACACACCAGGGTAATATATGTCAAGACTAAGTATCTTAAGTGCAATTGTTCACCAACTTATGTGCATCCTGTGTTTGTTTTAGAGAAAGGGTGTTCCGAGTTACGATTCGTTGGTGATTATTATTTACTTCTTTGTTATGCATAGTTTCACACATGAACTTCATATATAAATGACATATTATTGACGTGTCAAATAATCATATTTTTGTCAAACTATATTTCTAGCTTTAAAACAACAATCCCTTCATGTCGTGACTGTGCCAAGTAATATAAATACACACACACACACACACAAGTACTCGTCTCGAACAATTAGCATGTAATGTCTATTACAATTCTTCCATGATTAACTCCCAAGTCTTAGTAACATATTAATTTGCTTCAGACATACATATTTTCACACAAATATGCATATATACATACCTATATATATACTAGCTTAGAACCCGTGAGAGTTGAACAATTCTTGAATCAATATTACCTCATCAATCATCACCCAACCACCTCCAACTATTTCAAGCTGCCCATTTTGAAGTGAATCAAAGACTCTCTTTTTGCATCTGATGCATCCCTCCACCATATCTCTTGGTAGGACATCTCTTCCTAGATAAACTTCCTCCTTTCATCCTAATTTATCACAACAAACCAATCCATTTAATAACTACCAGATTTGTAAGGCCCCAAACCAGGCACCCTACAGTTGGATCACATAACTGGTTAAACTCTTTAAAAATATCTAACTTTCATTTTCATAAACAGCGGAAGTCTTTCTCAAATTAATTTTATCTTTTACACTCGTCAACTTACATAACGTTACCTGACGAATGCATGTGCACCAAACCGAGTAGCACCGCTCCCAAGCCAAGATATCTCGTCTAGCAGACTCACCTACAAAACAATCTTACGTACATACAAAGTCAGCTACGCTGAGTGAGTTCTAATAGTTTAAATTATCAAAAAAACCAATTTGTCTCATTCATATAATTATTTCCATTCAAGACCCTCTAGTCCTTAGAAAATAGCTTATAGACTTTCATCATATAAATAACCCCCGTTATTTTATATTATCCCAAAAGATTCACCACCCCAGACTCTATCCATCCTTTGACTCGGTAAGTCTCTCCGACATGGATAGAGCTTACTACTCTGATAACTCATAATTTACTATATGTATTAACCATACCTTGGTTAACTCAACCACCCTCTAGTCACCGACTTACCAGTCCTAACCAGGACTCTCATAACCCAACTAACTCAACAGTTGTACACACTTTACTTAGCCCGACACAACGGTCAATCTATCTCGACACATCACATTAATATCATCTATTTGTCACATCAATAATATCTCGTACACAATTAATATAACTCATCACTTGCATGCAATTAAACACATATATATATATATATATATATATATATATATATATATATGCACGCAAACACATACCTCGTCAATGAATCCTCGTCAGGGTTATCCCCGTCGGGATACTCTTCATAAGCTCAGCTCCACCCTTGTTATAGGGCCTCGCCACTAAAAATAGCGACACACTCATCATGTACGATGACTACCCTGCCAACCATACGGTGACTATATCATCTACCATACGATGACTGCCAGAGCACACATACAATGATGACCCCGAAGGACTCCGTCCTCCACACCACTGTTGACCCAAAACCTGGATAACAATGCAAGCACATAAAGCAACACATATAACATGTAACACTACCTGGACATGTACTAGGACTCATTACCCTTTCACGGATCCCTTACGTATGTAAACCAACACATACCTTTGACGTATCCTTTTTAACGTCTAGACACATTACCCAACTCTTTTCGAATAATTAATTATACGACACACAAACACCATACTGAGTTCTAACTCGTATATACTATGGAAAGACAAAGACCCATGCAAGCACGATACCCGCCGTGTCACGAGGACAACGACACAATACACACAACATCAAACACATGACGCTTAACAACATAATACATTTATTTGACTCGTTAATGAACCACGTACGGGTTCCCCTGCTAATTCTCCTTATATAACCATCACGGGTTTAACTAAATTCCTGACTCATCCCGATTAACACATAAGATGACATACACAGATCGTCAACACTCTTGCTCACCCACCCTAAGGACCGCATAACGACCCTTAGCTTCATTATTACATACGATCTCATAAAACACTTCAAGTTTAACTCATAACTCGTATTACGTTCGTTTAATAAAACATGAGTGTATGTACGATAGCCCCAAAATAGTAAAACGTTTAAAGAGGGGATTAGAAACTCACCGGTTACGAATACCCAAGTCCTGCTCTTAAATCGTCCTCTCGCTCGAAGCCCGAACCTGTCAATGCATGATTCCATGGTTAGACACGTTCAAATCATACGTGGCATGACTTATAACCATATAATTAGATCTCAATCTTCGGTCTCCTTCGCTCGTCAATCTTTTCTACGAATCCTAGCCCTACGAGTACGCGTATTAATATACACCCAACTCATTTAAAGCTAGTGTACTTGCACCCAAGATTCCATGCATGCACGTATACGAGCCATGCAAGACCCATGCCGAGAAACCCTAGTCATTCCGCACCCCTCTTCCCGTCGTTCACCGCCGTGTGGTTCACCTATGTTGAGCACAGTTAACCATTAACCACCACATACCACCCCCGTGGTCGGGCTATCCACCTCCTCACCGTCGTGTCACCACCACCGTGGTTAGGTACCCCCAAGTCGTTTCCGTTGGTTTCCTCCTGCTGCGTGCCACCACGGCTGCCGCTGCCACAGCAGCCGGCTCCTCCTCGTCGGTCACTTCCAACACCGGATACCTCATCATCGTCCTCCTTAGTTCGCTGTCATGGGACACCCTCGTAGCCATTGAAGCAGCCGTAAGCCACCGCCCTCCTCCTCTCTCTCTGTATTCGGCTCCCGATCATCATCAAGCACCATCGTGACGTCCTTACTGCCCCTTAACCACAACCGGTCACCACAACCGTAACCCTAGACAAAAATCCATGCAAATGAACGATAATAAGGTGAACGAGCATAAAAATATGATTACCTTTACGTGTAACGGAGTTCTCCAGCTCGATACCACCGTTGCCTTTGTTCCATCCGATCCCCCTTATCACCGGCCTCCCCTTGCGGCCTCTCCCTGCTACCGTCGCACACCTAGGGTCTGAATGGCCCTAGGGTTTAAGTTTAAATGGTTTATAAACCACTAATACCTACATCCGGGTCCCTCCTTTTCCTTTTTTACACTTTTCGATCACAACCCATGCGTTAAATGATTAACCGTTTCCTCTAATTCTCGTTAAATTAAGTTTTACGCGAAAACCTAACTAACCACCTCGTTTACTAAATATCTGGGTTATCCATTAACCTAACCCGTTATCATAAGGATTTCCGGGATGTTACAAGTCTACCCCATTAAAAGAGGATTCGTCCTTGAATCCTGTGTCGGCACAAACCAACATGGCTCGTCTTTCCATTCTCAAACGTGCACCTAATCCCTTTGGTGCCAAGCATTCGCATTTTCTCTTACTTAATCTACTATTTTGATTTGCAACTCGACCACCCACCTTGGTGTTCAAAGAAATCACTTCCATTACCCGCTTTCAACTTTGTGACTTTGTAGGTTTCATCTACACGTTCCCACATCTCCCGGGCACAACTGCCTTTACCTCTTATATGGTCCTAACGATCTCGTCACTCCGACAATCATCTCCCCAAATGGGCTGCTTGCCTCTCATGTCTAAGGACATTTGTCGTTCTTCCCTATTAAAGTCGTCATACTTCTCGCCTCACACCTTGATCGCCATCCAGCGATGAGTTTACAAACTTAAGCCCACTGCTTACCCATAAGGGTATTACTTCTGCCCCTCTCTGATGATCTCCCGGAGCTTGTACAAAGCTACACTGGTCTTTGGAAAATTCCTCTACCATAGGTATCTCTTTACTTCATTACCATGCGATCGCCGACCGCATCTCATTTATAATTTATGAACATGAAGTCCGTCTGCTCATAAGCCTCAGCTATTCGTCGTCTCGTCCATGGAAAAACATCCCTATTCCTCTGGTGTCTCATCTCGACTGAATTCTTCATATGGAACGTGTTCCATGAAGGTCCTTCGTTACTTTGTTAACTCCGTGCGGAAATCTTCAGTGTCATCACCTTGATCTCATCATAAACATTTTTTGGTCAAGCGTCGACGTTAACGCTTTCATCATCTACTCTCACAGCTCTGCCCATTGGCTTCGTGCTCTGAATCCCCGAGATATAAGCATAGGCATCTCATAGGAGCACCTCACTGGTCGCCTAGAAAGACGTCAAAACTTCTCGCATCGCCTCGATGTATCAACGTCAAGAAAATCTTCAAGATAGAAATACTATACTTAAGCACACTAACCACTCATCCTATGCACGACTAAGCGTGTACTACAAGGACACACATCGACACACATAACTACAGAGCACACAATGTTCTACACATGTACTAGTAACTCAACCTTCTAAGTCACACAAAGTGCACATACACAACTAGCTAGATCTGAGTAAGTCTACGTGCATACAATATGACCTCGTCATTTATAGACACACAAATTGCTGATCCTTACTTCTTACTCACCACGACGGTAGCCCCTACCACACGTCATCACATACGTACATAGATTTTAATCAGTCATACCTATATGGGCCGTACCCATATTTCAAGACGACACACTACTCAGTCTAGACACAAAACATCGCTAAACATTCATACACAAAAGATATAAAAATATCTTATATCCCCGCAGGATCTAGTCCTGAACAAGCATACCTAGACATAAGGTATGTAACTACGATTTTCCCACAGGACCTCGTCCTGAACATTTACACAGGGTGCGACACACCCCCTTACACTTTAAACATCACCTAATCATAACACACAGGTGACATTATCTTAAGACCGTATACACACACAAATAACCAAAACTCAGGTCTACACAGGTCTACTCATACAGTCTAATCAACCAAGCTCTTGCATCACATTAAGGATCACATTTAATGCTAACTCACATAATTTGGAATGCAATCACACAATCACCCATACCGCACATATTCCACTACTGTAAACACAATCATGCGCCGTCATAAACACGATTATCATTAATTATGTTCTAATCACCATGGGGTAAGACTCATAATAAATGTCAAAATCAAATATTCAATAATTGAATTAAGCATTACACCACGTACACGTCTTATCAGTCATAACGTCTAATCACCACAAAATCTCTCATGACAACTGCCACACTATCAAATCATCGAGCAATCAAGTATCCCATACACTGCCCGTAAGATCATTGCTAGACCGCGTCAGGTGCATCTGGCATGTCCTCCTCTTGTTTCTCCTGAAATATAGCTCTCTAAACCGCCGCGCGTGGTCGATCTCACAACCATGTAGGTTCACATTTTGGAGGAAATCACGTACAACTGACACTACTCTCCTTGTCCATCCTGTATTCCCCATCATAGCTTCATGCGGTATGTCGCCGACCGAAGCTCTAGTCACACTTAGCGTGAGAAATGCCAACACCACCCCCATCTCACTGTCAGCTCCTTCTATGGCAGTTTTCGGGTTAACCTGTCGATCTTCATTCCTCTTAGTAAGAGTTCCATGCTTGCCCAAACTTGTACGCTTTGTCTAAGCCAGCTAATCCTACTCAATATAGAACGCCGTAGTGATTACTATGGGCAACAAAATTCAGAATATGAGAGTAATCATAGACTGCCAAATCACGGTGATCAAATCCAATTTGATGGTCCACACTACGTCTTAGATTCTAAACCTTTCCCATCATACTCACACTGACTTTCTATCTTTCACACATACAGGATGCACATGCATCCCACATAACTCACATAGCACCACGTAATAATCTAGCAAATCATCATACTAATCACAATTGCACACCACGCATAGTTACACACAAACTCACTAAATAATGTCCATACACCAAACTATCTCACATATTTGCTATTAATGTTACTCTACATTACTCCACTCGCTTCATGGTCTCATTTAATCACATTACACAATTTGATGTAGTTCTACATACTATTATAGCACATAGCACACATCATGATCCCACACGGAACCATAAATCACTTATTCGCACCAATCACTTTACCTAGTACAACCCTACACAAATGTTAAATAATAATTACTGCTTAACTCGAAAGACGTACCTCTTTGATCGCTGTTACTCGTGGTGGCATTTGTTTCACCCTCGTCCCATTTTCAGTTTAAGTTAAGGCATTTTATTTGTTTAAAAACACCAATTTTCTCTTAAATCTTGGCTCTGATACCAACTTGTAAGGCCCCAAACCAGGCACCCTACAGTTAGTTCTCATAACTGGTTAAACTCTTTAAAAACATATAACTTTCATTTTCATAAACATCGGAAGTCTTTCTCAAATTAATTTTATCTTTTACACTCGTTAACTTACATAACGTTACCTGACGAATGCATGCGCACCAACCCGAGTAGCACTGCTCCCAAGCCAAGATACCTCGTCTAGCAGACTCACCTATAAAACAATCTTACATACATACAAAGTCAGCTACGCTGAGTGAGTTCTAATAGTTTAAATTATCAAAAAAACCAACTTGTCTCATTCATATAATTATTTCCATTCAAGACCCTCTTGTCCTTAGAAAATAGTTTATAGACTTTCATCATACAAATAACCCCCGTTATTTTATATTATCCCAAAAGATTCACCACCCCAGACTCTATCCATCCTTTGACTCGATAAGTCTCTCCGACATGGATCAAGCTTACTACTCTGATAACTCATACTTCACTATATATTAACCATACCATGGTTAACTCAACCAACCTCTAGTCACCGACTTACCAGTCCTAACCAGCACTCTCATAACCCAACTAACTCAACAATTGTACACACTGTACTCATCCCGACACAACGGTCAATCTATCTTGACTCATCACATTAATATCATCTATTTGTCACATCAATAACATCTCGTACACAATTAATATACCTCATCACTTGCATGCAATTAAACACACACACACACACATATATATATATATATATATATATATATATATGCACGCAAACACATACCTCGTCAATGAATCCTCATCAGGGTTATCCCCATTGGGATACTCTTCATAAGCTCAGCTCCACCCTTGTTATAGGGCCTCGCCACTAAAAATAGCGACACACTCATCATCTACGATGACTACCCTACCAACCATACGGTGACTATATCATCTACCATACGATGACTGCCAGAGCACACATACAATGATGACCCCGAAGGACTCCGTCCTCTACACCACTGTTGACCCAAAACATGGATAACAATGCAAGCACATAAAGCAACACATATAACATGTAACACTACCTAGACATGTACTAGGACTCACTACCCTTTCACGGATCCCTTACATATGTAAACCAACATATACTTTAGACGTATCCTTTTTAACGTCTAGACACATTACCCAACTCTTTCCGAATAATTAATTATGCGACACACAAACACCATACTGAGTTCTAACTCGTATATACTATGGACCATACACCCATGCAAGCACGATACCCGCCGTGTCACGAGGACAACGACACAATACACACAACATCAAACACATTACGCTTAACATCATACTAGTATTTATTTGACTCGTTAATGAAGCACGTGCAGGTTCCCCTGCTAACTCTCCTTATATTACCATCACATGTTTAACTAAATTCCTTATTCATCCTGACTAAGTCATAAGATGACTTACACAGATCTTCACCATTCTTGTTCACCTACCCTAAGGACCTCATAACGACCCTTAGCTTCATTATTACATATGATCTCATAAAACACTTCAAGTTTAACTTATAACTCGTATTACGTTCGTTTAGTAAAACATGTGTGTATGTACGATAGCCCCAAAACAATAAAACGTTTAAAGAGGGGATTAGAAACTCACCGGTTACGAATACCCAAGTCCTACTCTTAAATCGTCCTCTCGCTCGAAGCCCGAACCTGTCAATGCATGATTCCATGGTCAGACATGTTCAAATCATACGTTGCATAACTTATAACCATATAATTAGATCTCAATCCTTGGTCTCTTCGCTCGTCATTCTTTTCTACAAACCCTAGCCCTACGAGTACTCGTATTAATATACACCCGACTAGTTCAAAGCTAGTGTACTTGCACCCAAGATTCCATGCATGCATGTATACGAGCCATGCAAGACCCATGTTGGGAAACCCTAGTCAGTCCGCACCCCTTTTCCCGTTGTTCACCGCCGTGTGGTTTACCTATGTTGAGCACAGTTAACCGGTAACCACCACATACCATCCCCGTGGTCGGGCTATCCACATCCTCACCGTCATGTCACCACCACCGTGGTCAGGTACCCCCAAGTCGTTTCCGTTCGTTTCCTCCCGCCACCGCAACGTGCCACCACGGCTGCCGCTGCTACAGCAGTCGGCTCCTCCTAGTAAGACGATTCCAACGCCGGATACCTCATCATCTTCCTCCTTGGTTCGCTGCCGTGGGACACCCTCGTAGCCGTTGCAGCAGCTGTAAGCCGCCACCCTCCTCCTCTCTCTCTGTCTTCGGCTGCCGATCATCATCAAGCACCATCGTGACGTCGTTACTGCCCCTTAACCACAGCCGATCACCACAACCGTAACCCTAGACAAAAATTCATGCAAACGAACGATAACAAGGTGAACGGGCATAAAAATATGATTACCTTTACGTGTAACGGAGTTCTCCCGCTTGATACCACCGTTGCCGTTGTTCCGTCCGATCCCCCTTATCGCCGGCCTCCCCTTGCGGCCTCTCCTTGCTGCCGTCGCACACCTAGGGTCCGAATGGCCCTAGGGTTTAAGTTTAAATGGTTTATAAACCACTAAAACTTACATCCGGGTCCCTCCTTTTCCTCTTTTACACTTTTCGATCACAACCCATGCGTTAAATGATTAACCGGTTCCTCTAATTCTCGTTAAATTAAGTTTTACGCGAAAACCTAACTAACCACCTCGTTTACTAAATATCCGGGTTATCCATTAACCTAACCCGTTATCATAAGGATTTCCGGGATGTTACAAGTCTACCCCCTTAAAAGAGGATTCGTCCTTGAATCCTGTGTCAGCACAAACCAACATGGCTTGTCTTTCCATTCTCAAACGTGCACCTAATCACTTTGGTGCCAAGCATTCGCATTTTCTCTTACTTAATCTACTGTTTTGATTTGCAACTCGACCACCCACCTTGGTGTTCAAAGAAGTCACCTCCATTACCCGCTTTCAACTTTGTGACCTTGTAGGTTTCATCTACACGTTCCCTCATCTCTCGTTTTTCCAGCCATTAGTCAAACAGCTGCATTTCCCACTCTTACTATCCCGGCACCTGCTAAAAGTTGCCTTCCGTGACTACCTTGATTACTAACCCTTTCACGAGGGTTTCATTGTCATTGTCCTTGACAATACTTCGTCACCCTCCTTGTTCTTAAGAACATCGTACGTATCATTTCTAGTACCACTATTTCAACCCCGCGAATTGTCCGTTCACTTGTCATAATAACACTTCATATCACGGGCACAACTGCCTTTACCTCTTGTATGGTCCTGACGATCTCGTCACTCCGACAATCATCTCCCCAAATGGGCTGCTTGCCTCTCATGTCTAAGGACATTTGTCGTTCTTCCCTATTAAAGTCGTCATACTTCTCGCCTCACACCTTGATCGCCATCCAGCGATGAGTTTACAAACTTAAGCCCACTGCTTACCCATAAGGGTATTACTTCTACCCCTCTCTGATGATCTCCCGGAGCTTATACAAAGCTACACTGGTCTTTACAAAATTCCTCTACCATAGGTATCTCTTTACTTCATTACCATGCGATCGCCGACCGCATCTCATTTATAATTTATGAACACGAAGTCCGTCTGCTCATAAGCCTCAGCTATTCGTCGTCTCGTCCATGGAAAAACATCCCTATTCCTCTGGTGTCTCACCTCGACTGAATTCTTCATATGGAACATGTTCCATGAAGGTCCTTCGTTACTTTGTTAACTCCGTGCGGAAATCTTCAGTGTCATCACCTTGATCTCTTCATAAAAAATGTTTGGTCAAGCGTCGACGTTAACGGTTTCATCATCTACTCTCACAGCTCCGCCCATTGGCTTCGTGCTCTGAATTCCCGAGATATAAGCATAGGCATCTCATAAGAGCTCCTCATTGGTCGCCTAGAAAGACGTCAAAACTTCTCGCATCGCCTCGATGTATCAACGTCAAGAAAATCTTTAAGATAGAAATACTATACTTGAGCACACTAACCACTCGTCCTATGCACGACTAAGCGTGTACTACAAGGACACACATCGACACACATAACTACAGAGCACACAATGTTATACACATGTACTAGTAACTCAACCTTCTAAGTCACACAAAGTGCACATACACAACTAGCTAGATCTGAGTAAGTCTACGTGCACACAATATGACCTCGTCATTTATAGACACACAAACTGCTGATCCTTACTTCTTACTCACCACGACGGTAGCCCCTACCACACGTCATCACATACTTACATAGATTTTAATCGGTCATACCTATAGGGGCCGTACCCATATTTCAAGACGACACACTACTCAGTCTAGACACAAAACATCGAAGAGGAAATCACGTACAACTGACACTACTCTCCTTGTCCATCCTGTATTCCCCATCATAGCTTCATGCGGTATGTCGCCGACCGAAGCTCTAGTCACACTTGGCGTGAGAAACGCCAACACCACCCCCATCTCACTGTCAGCTCCTTCTATGGCAGTTTTCGGCTTAACCTGTCGATCTTCATTCCTCTTAGTAAGAGTTCCATGCTTGCCCAAACTTGTACGCTTTGTCTAAGCCAGCTAATCCTACTCAATATAGAACGCCGTAGTGATTACTATGGGCAACAAAATTCAGAATATGAGAGTAATCATAGACTGCCAAATCACGGTGATCAAATCCAATTTGATGGTCCACACTACGTCTCAGATTCTAAACCTTTCCCATCATACTCACACTGACTTTCTATCTTTCACACATACAGGATGCACATGCATCCCACATAACTCACATAGCACCACGTAATAATCTAGCAAATCATCATACTAATCACAATTGCACACCACACATAGTTACATACAAACTCACTAAATAATGTCCATACACCAAACTATCTCACATAGTTGCAATTAATGTTACTCTACATTACTCAACTCGCTTCATGGTCTCATTTAATCACATTACACAATTTGATGTAGTTCTACATACTATTATAGCACATAGCACACATCATGATCCCACACGAAACCATAAATCACTTATTCACACCAATCACTTTACCTCGTACAACCCTACACAAATGTTAAATAATAATTACTGCTCAACTCGAAAGACGTACCTCTTTGCTCGCGGTTACTCGTGGTGGCATTCGTTTCACCCTCGTCCCATTTTCAGTTTAAGTTAAGGCATTTTATTTGTTTAAAAACACCAACTTTCACTTAAATCTCGGCTCTGATACCAACTTGTAAGGCCCCAAACCAGGCACCCTACAGTTAGTTCTCATAACTGGTTAAACAATTTAAAAACATATAACTTTCATTTTCATAAACATCGGAAGTCTTTCTCAAATTAATTTTATCTTTTACACTCGTTAACTTACATAACGTTACCTGACGAATGCATGCGCACCAACCCGAGTAGCACCGCTCCCAAGCCAAGATACCTCGTCTAGCAGACTCACCTATAAAACAATCTTACATACATACAAAGTCAGCTACGCTGAGTGAGTTCTAATAGTTTAAATTATCAAAAAAACCAACTTGTCTCATTCATATAATTATTTCCATTCAAGACCCTCTTGTCCTTAGAAAATAGTTTATAGACTTTCATCATATAAATAACCCCCGTTATTTTATATTATCCCAAAAGATTCACCACCCCAGACTCTATCCATCCTTTGACTCGATAAGTCTCTCCGACATGGATCAAGCTTACTATTCTGATAACTCATACTTTACTATATGTATTAACCATACCATGGTTAACTCAACCAACCTCTAGTCACCGACTTACCAGTCCTAACCAGCACTCTCATAACCCAACTAACTCAACAATTGTATACACTGTACTCATCCCGACACAATGGTCAATCTATCTTGACACCTCACATTAATATCATCTATTTGTCACATCAATAACATCTCGTACACAATTAATATAACTCATCACTTGCATTCAATTAAACACACACATATATATATATATGCACGCAAACACATACCTCGTCAATGAATCCTCGTCAGGGTTATCCCCATCGGGATACTCTTCATAAGCTCAGCTCCACCCTTGTTTTAGGGCCTCGCCACTAAAAATAGCGACACACTCATCATCTACGATGACTACCCTGCCAACCATACGGTGACTATATCATCTACTATACGATGACTGCCAGAGCACACATACTATGATGACCCCGATGGACTCCGTCCTCCACACCACTGTTGACCCAAAACATGGATAACAATGCAAGCACATAAAGCAACATATATAACATGTAACACTACCTAGACATGTACTAGGACTCACTACCCTTTCACGGATCCCTTACATATGTAAACCAACATATACTTTAGACGTATCCTTTTTAACGTCTAGACACATTACCCAACTCTTTCCGAATAATTAATTATGCGACACACAAACACCATATTGAGTTCTAACTCGTATATACTATGGACACCCCATAGACCCATGCAAGCACGATACCCACCGTGTCACGAGGACAACGACACAATACACACAACATCAAACACATTACGCTTAAAATCATACTAGTATTTATTTGACTCGTTAATGAAGCACGTGCGGGTTCCCCTGCTAACTCTCCTTATATTACCATCACATGTTTAACTAAATTCCTGACTCATCCTGACTAACTCATAAGATGACATACACAGATCTTCACCACTCTTGTTCACCCACCCTTGGTCTCCTTCGCTCGTCATTCTTTTCTACAAACCCTAGCCCTACGAGTACTCGTATTAATATACACTCGACTAGTTCAAAGCTAGTGTACTTGCACCCAAGATTCCATGCATGCATGTATACGAGCCATGCAAGACCCATGTTGGGAAACCCTAGTCAGTCCCCACCCCTTTTCCCGTTGTTCACCGCCGTGTGGTTTACCTATGTTGAACACAGTTAACCGGTAACCACCATATACCATCCCCGTGGTCGGGCTATCCACATCCTCACCGTCATGTCACCACCACCGTGGTCAGGTACCCCCAAGTCGTTTCCGTTCGTTTCCTCCCGCCACCGCAACGTGCCACCACGGCTGCCGCTGCTACAGCAGTCGGCTCCTCCTAGTCAGACGCTTCCAACGCCGGATACCTAATCATCTTCCTCCTTGGTTTGCTTCCATGGGACACCCTCGTAGCCGTTGCAGCAGCTGTAAGCCGCCACCCTCCTCCTCTCTCTCTCTGTCTTCGGCTGCCGATCATCATCAAGCACCATCGTGACGTCGTTACTGCCCCTTAACCACAGCCGATCACCACAACCGTAACCCTAGACAAAAATTCATGCAAACGAACGATAACAAGGTGAACGAGCATAAAAATATGATTACCTTTACGTGTAACGGAGTTCTCCCACTCGATACCACCGTTGCCGTTGTTCCGTCCGATCCCCCTTATCGCCGGCCTCCCCTTGCGGCCTCTCCCTGCTGCCGTCGCACACCTAGGGTCTGAATGGCCCTAGGTTTTAAGTTTAAATGGTTTATAAACCACTAAAACTTACATCCGGGTCCCTCCTTTTCCTCTTTTACACTTTTCGATCACAACCCATGCGTTAAATGATTAACCGGTTCCTCTAATTCTTGTTAAATTAAGTTTTACACGAAAACCTAACTAACCACATCGTTTACTAAATATCCGGGTTATCCATTAACCTAACCTGTTATCATAAGGATTTTCAGGAAGTTACAGGATTGAAGACAAATTATATCAAGTAAATCTACATAGACTGAATTTGATTAAGCACCTTGGAAAGAGTTTCAACAATTGTATCGATACTATGTCTAGAGGGTCTAGAATAATACTCCTCAACAGTAAGCTTCCAGCCAGGATTGTTATTTGAATGCGGTACTACAAACACTTTTAGTTTCTCGAAATCCCATTCTTTCCGTTTGTAAGAAACCCTCCACCCTGCGTCCATGGTCCACCATCAACATCATTGAATTCTATTTTATCATACAAATCCTTCATACTCAGATCCATCTATAAACACAATCATTCAATGGTTAAATCAGAGAAAATCCTTAAATTTCTTTGTGATTTTCGAATATCTAGGGTTACGAATTGTTGATGCATTTCCAGTGACATGCACTCTGAAGATTGTACTTGTTTGATTATGTCTTTTGTATGTTTGATGTATTCAGTCTCTGTTGTATTTGTGTTATCGAGTTGTAATCATGTTTGTTAGAACTTGCACATGTACTTAGTCGTTTCAGTCTATTTTGTCTTGTGTGTACTAAAAGTACGTAAGAGGATTGTTCCTACGTACTTAGCTAGTACGCATAGGTTATCCTGCGTACTTAGCTTGTATGCAGGAAGTAAGTCCTGCGTACTTACTTATACGCAGGCATCTAGTCTATTAGTATATATAGCCGATTGTGAGAGTATCTAAGTACGCTTTCATTGTAAACTTCCAGAATTCTTGGAAAGCCTCTTATAATCGGTTGTTGTTGATAATTGACGAAGTATTTTGTTACTTGTGTTTGTTGTTGATTACCTTGTCGATTGTATTCCATCTAGTCTCGGGGGATTCCACACCGTGTTAGACTAGAAACTCACCCACACGTGATAGATCCGAGAAACCCGAGACCTACAAGTAGTATCAAAGATTTTGCTCTTGTTTTCGAGTGAAGTGAGTGTGTTAGGAGCATTTTTGACTTGGTTGGACATCGATTTACTTGTATTTGGACTTGATCTTAGAGATTTTTTGGTTAAAAAGTCTCCCTACCGTGTTCGTGACTTTTCAAGGCTGAAAATAACAAAGTTCGACCTCATTTGTTGTTGTTTGAGTGTTTTGATCTTCAAGGGTTTGTTAGAATCAAGTTTCTAACCTTTTGGGTAGATCAATTTCGTGATTACAACAAGTTTGGAAGATTTTAGAATTTTTCGGTGGCCGGAAAACTGACCTGTGACACCCGACAAATTTTAGGTTGATATCCATACCCGACTGAGATACATATTACATTATTAGACATGCATCACACTTAATTTTATAGTAATTAAGTCCATTTCACACTTTGCAAGTAAATCCGTTTATACGTGTCGGTAATCCAGAAGATTACCCGGTCAAACACGCGTCCTACAGCACGACCGTTGGTGATAATTTAAAACAAATACCTAAACATATAATCTGTGTGTGAAAATTATATGTAACATTGTGATTTAGTTAATCATGTCTATATGAATTTTTCGGTGATTTATGGAAATACTTTTATTTTCAGCGCAGTCCGGTTGTGCAAACTTTTTTGTCAAAAGTGTTGGATGATACATGCATGCTCGGTTTTGCTATTTTAGGAAACTTTAATTTTGGGTTTCATGATAGAAGCCATGTTTAGGGTGATTTGATGATCGAAAATGGTTAGATATGCATAAAGAATGGATAATATGTGTAGATTTGCTATCTAGAACTTTTGGTCATATGAGATTTAATGCTCGGTTCTATTTATAGTAACTTTAATTTTTGGGTTTTTGTTAAAAGAAGTTATGATGTGATTTGTTTGGTGGAAATGATGCATAAACACTAGATATAGAGATTGTATGATTTTTTTTTGGTAAAATCACATGTCCATGATGCTTTTAAGCTCGTTTTATATTTTTAGAAACTTTATTTCTTGACATGTATGAAAACTTGATGTTTGGGTGCATTCAAAGCATGAAACTAGTGTAGTGAACATTGTGGAAGAATGATTGACCAAAATGATGGATTAAAATGCATGTGTATGAGTTTTAGAGCCCGGTTTCTAAATAAGGAAACTTTATTTTTCCACAAGATGAGTTTGAAAGTTGTTGACATGATTAGAAGGTTTAAATGACTTAGTAACACTTAACTAAGTGCATTGTATGATAATATATATGTTATTATTCCATAAACTTGACAACTTGACATAGTCTTGCTATAATAGGAAACTTTAATTATCCGAAACTCGCATGTTTGTCTATTTATAGCAAATAAACATTGAAATGTTCTATATATGTTATAACATGCCTAATTTCATGTGTGAACATCAACTTTGCATAGTTGGAATGTTTAGGACTCAACAACTTGACTTTCCAAATAAGGAAACTTTAAATGTATCAAAAGTTGTGTTTCAAGTTCTAAATTCTAATTGAATGTGCCAATGTGTTTATTAGACGATAATAGACTATTTCAAAGGAGATTTGAATTCCATATTAGGATTTGAATGTTTAAGTCCAACGTATCACCAACGGGTCGTCAAGTCAAAACATCTTTGAAACGTCAAAGTCACTTTTCAAACAACTCTTTGGATGCATAGAGTTCAAAGTCAAGCATTTACAATACTTAGACCTTAAAGTCTTAAATGTTTCCTAGGGCACGAGTAGGTCGACCGTTAATTTTTCCATAACGAGGTGATCATGAACAGTACCGTTGGGTTTAACAACCCCTGCCCGGGTTAGTAGCGCTAACTTCGACTGGAGGTCGAACGGGTACATAGTTGACCTAATCCATTCATGTGCATGGCATAAAGAGGCGAACCATATCCTTTTCCTTTTTCAGTGGCTACAATTGAGCTTCGGTTGGAGGACTTATGATAATTTTTGGTTTTGTCTGATCAACAATGATTGTGTAGAGTACATAAGCTTTTCCATGCATTTTCAACATATGCTTTTTCCATGAATTATCAATATATGATTTTCCATTACATTTAACCTGTAAACTCACCAACATTATGTTGACCCATTTTAGCATGTTTATCTCATGTCGTTGAATGCATAGGATATGTGGCTAGGATGCACCCATAGGAGTCACACACTATTCATGCTTGGCATCCTATTTTGACAAACGCTTTTAATTCATTTGTTAAGCGTTGTAAACTTTTAAACATTGCTTCCGCACATTTACTTTGAACTTTGTTAAACTTATTTTGGGCTTGTTAAAGCCATGCATTAAAACATGTATTTTGAAAACCATTTAGTGGTCGTTCAAAGTAATTCAATGGTAAAGATCCTCTCGGGTATGGCCCGAAAGTGGAATTTGGGGGTGTGACATGACCAGATAAAGTGGTTGAATCAGGTTCAAAAAGTAACCCGCGTACTTACTATATTTGGCATCAAATTTCTTGTTCCTGCGTACTTGTCTTATACGCAAGACAAAAATACCTGCGTACTTAACTTTGTTCCTGCACACTTACCTAAATACGCAAGAGCAACTTCACTTGTACGTATAGGCTTTTTCTAAGTACGCAAGTTGGGCAAACTTTTCTGAAATTTGACTAAGTGTTTCACCATGTCGAACATTCAGAACATTAGTAGCATGTTGAATTATGATAACGAGACAGGACTCCGCAGAAACCACCAAAGTTGCTGAATGTGAATGACTATTCAATCTGGAAAGCATGATTTGATGAGTACGTCTCGTACAGTGATTCCAACATGTAGATACCCATTCTGGAAGGGTATAAGCATCCTACACATGAGTTTTTGGGTGAAACTGTTCCGAGGCCACTTTCTAGACTCTCAGAAGAAGAAAAGAAGGCTTATGACCTTGAGAAGAAAGCACATGGTTCTATTACCATGGCATTGACTAGAGATTTATTTCACAGCTTTCGCAGGTATGACACTTCTAAGGATCTCTGGGAGGCTATTAAGAAGAAATTCGAGGGAAACAGTGATGTGAAGAAGAGTAGGAGGGATTTGTTGAGGAAGCAGTATGAGTGTTTTAAGCATCTGGAGAACGAGTTTGCTGATGAGCTGATCTCTAGATTCTATCACTTGCTGACTAAACTAAAGACTTACGAGCTGAAGTATCCTGATGATGAGTTAGTTGAAAAGTTTCTTGATACACCACCTCCCAAGTTTGACATATACACAACATTGCTCAGGGAAAATGAAAAGTTATATGAAATGACAGTTGAGACTGTGATAGGGAAGATTTAGGCTCATGATATGAACATAAGGAAGAAAGAAACTAGGAATAGACCTCAGATTCAAGATCCTTCAATCTACTTTGGGAAGTCTTCCACTTCAAAGTCTTCTGGTCCTGGAATTGCTCTATTATCTGGGAATACTACACATGATGAAGAAAATGTCAATGGTTGTGGAAATTCTACATGTTTTGCTACTTCAGGATCCAATTCATTTCATCAAAATTTTCAAGAGGTCCTACGTCTTCATCATTTACTCACCAAAATGCGACTGCTAAGATTATTGAGGATTATGTCGCCTTATTTGCATCTTGTATGCTTTCCTACGAGAACTTCATTGGTGGGAAGCTTACAGATCCA
This sequence comes from Smallanthus sonchifolius, assembly GCA_023525975.1. Classification (NCBI taxonomy): domain Eukaryota; kingdom Viridiplantae; phylum Streptophyta; class Magnoliopsida; order Asterales; family Asteraceae; genus Smallanthus; species Smallanthus sonchifolius. The sequence goes on along the minus strand of CM042033.1, from coordinate 50,252,565 downwards.
GAAACCATTTAAGAAGATTTCAATCAAGTTGATCCTAATGATATGGAGGACATCGATATTTAATGGAATATGACAATTATCCTGAGAAGGGCTAAGCGTTTTCTTGCTAGAACTGGAAGGAAGTTCATTGGCGGACATTCTAAGGCGAGAGTGGGTTTTGACATGTCAAAGGTGAAATGTTACAACTGTCAGAACTCTGGGCACTTTACTAGGGAATGTTAGAAGGATAAAGCACCAGCTTCTGGTTTTACTAGACCAAGCCCTGGAAACAACCAAAGTCACAACAATCAGAACAACCAAAGTCAGAACGAAGGATCTACATCTAATGCATTGGTGGTTCAGCAGGATGAGAGTTTTGACTGGGGAGTTCATCTTGAGGATGCCATTATTGCTCAAACTCAACTTGGATTGATGGCAGAGATTGTTGAGATAATGGAAGCTGAAGAGAGGCAAGCAGGAGCTGCTGACCAACCGGAATCTGCTTTGGCATTGATGGCTATTGGAGAAGCTTCAAGCTCGTCCAGTGAGGTAGATTCTAACTCTTTTGCTAAAGTTTCATGTTCAAATTGTATGATTTTGAAGGATGAGAATGATCGTATCCATGATCAACTCAAACCTCTTCGTAGTGCAGCTCTAAATTACAAAGAGAATGAAAAACGTTTCAAAGAATCAATTGAAAATCTTAAGAAAGATAGGCAAGATTTTTCAATTAAAATCAGTGAACAACAATTTCATTTAGATGTTGCCTATAAAGAGATAGAGAAGAAAAATGTTGAATTGGCCAAACTGCAAAATGAGATCCTGCAGTTGAGTGGCAAACTTAAGAAGTTGAAAAACTCTCGTTTTGTGGTGGAACACTACAAATCTGTGGTAAGACAAGTGAGTGGCAAATGTTTAGGTACTAATTCCATTCCTCCACCAGTAAACGAAAAGTTTGTCAACGGGCCAATTGATATTTATCTATCTTGTTTAGATGAATATGCAGGTAAGGCTGATTCATTTCCTATAAAAGATGGGGAGTGTGATTCTGATGAATTCATTAATGACAACAAAGTTGATGGAATTGTCTCCGAGGAGATGTTTGATGACCCAAAGATACAGAAAGACAGTATCACTGATCGTGATAACTGTATCTTGACTAAACATGATGCAATTGAGTCTAATAATAAATTGAAAAACTTGCTCCATAGCTGTTTCAAATCCATTAAGCATTAAAAGAAAGAAAAATTTGCTAATAAACTTGGTAAGGATTTTCATGAAAACATCAAAAAGAATTATATGTCCAAAAGTCAATTAGCATCGATTCAGGCACAATTTGGTGTTCATCAAATTCCTCCAAGTGTTTCACAAAGTGAATCCTCCACATCTCAAGTCAAGGAACCTTACCAGAGAATTCACAAGGAGAGAAGAGTTTGCATTCACTGTGGTATGGCAGGTCACATTCTTGTGAACTGTCCTGATAAGAATCAGGAGAAGAGACAAGTTATTTCACAACAGGATACATCTCCTAAGACACCACCGATGAAGCAATAGTACAAGCCGATTCCAAAAGTGGTGAAACCACCAGTCAAGCAAATGGTAAAGTCACAAGCGAAACTTGTGGCTGCACCATCTGTTGAGAAAAAGGATAGGCAATCTCGATACTCTATTCATCCAAGTTCTGATAAGATGTATCATGACCTAAAGGTGCTATATTGGTGGCCAAATATGAAGGTTGATATAGCCACCTATGTGAGCAAGTGCCTGACTTGCGCAAAGGTCAAAGTGGAATACAAAAAGCCTTTTGGCCTACTTCAACAACCAGAGTTTCCTATGTGGAAATAGGAGCAAATTTCTATGGACTTTATCATCAAATTGCCCCGAACGCCTAGCGGATGCGACACCATTTGGGTGATCGTCGATGGTTTGACAAAATCCGATCACTTCTTAGCTATCAAAGCGACTGACAAAATGGAGAAACTTGTATTTACTTGAAAGAAGTAGTCTCTCGGAACGGAGTTCCAATTTCTATCATTTCGGATCGTGACGCTCGATTCACATCATGTTTTTGGCAATCACCACAAAAAGATTTAGGGACGCGTCTAAATATGAGCACGGCGTACCATCCACAAACTGATGGCAAGACGGAACGTACCATTCAAACCTTAGAGAACATGTTATGAGCTTGTGTGATTAATTTCGGTAACAGTTGGGAAACTTACTTGCCCATAGTGGAGTTCTCCTACAATAACAGTTATCACACTATTATCAAGGCAGCACAATTCGAGGCATTAAACAGACGTAAATGCCGATCTCCTACTGTTGGGATGAAGTTGGGGATAGCCAACTTACGGGTCCTGAACTTGTATTCGAAACCTCTGAAAAGATCATTCAAATTAGAAACCGTATAGCGGCAGCTCGTGATCGTCAAAAGAGCTATGCCGATAAACGTCGTAAGCCGTTAGAATTTCAAGTAGGCAACATGGTCCTACTAAAATTCTCAACTTGGAAAGGTGTAATTTGCTTTGGGAAATGAGGCAAACTAAACCCTCGTTATGTTGGATCGTTCAAGATAGTGAATAGAATTGGCCAGTAGCGTACCAACTGTACCTACCTGGAGGACTGAGTGGTGTACACAATGTCTTTCATGTCTCGAACTTGAAGAAATGTCTAGCAAACGAGACACTCGCGGTTTCTCTTGAGGAACTACAAATCGATGAACAATTGCGTTTCATTGAAGAACCGGTGGAAATCATGGATAGGGAAGTTAAAACGCTCAAAAACAGTAAAATCCCTATTGTTAGAGTTCGTTGGAACTCGAAACGCGGAGCGAAATTTACATGGGAACGCGAGGATCAGATGATGCGCAAGTATCCCCATTTGTTCAAGCAATCCACGTCAAACTCGTAAGGTACTATTCTAATTTTCGGGACGAAAATTTTTTCAACTTGGGGATGATGTGACACCTCAGAATTTTTTTATTTTTATTTTTTTTTTCGGGACGAAAATTCTTTCAACTATGAGATGATGTGACAATCCGGACTTTCTAGTTTAACTCCGTTAATTAAATCTAGTTAAATACTAACCTAGTTAACTCAAATTCAAACCTCAGGGACCAATTCTACCAAAATCCAAACTCTATTACATAAAAATTCAAGGACTAAATGTGTAATTAGGCAAAACCCTATTCTGTTGACTTTTGAAAGTCAACTAACCATGTTCTTAACACAATTCTAACCACAGGGACTGATTCTGCCAACTTTGTAAACCTAAATACTTGAAACTACAGGGACTGATTGTGCAATTAACCAAAATCCAATATGTTGACTTCTCAAAGTCAAAATCAAATGGATTTTGTTCCTGTTGACTTTTGTAAGTCAAACCCCGTAACATTTTGATTCAAATTCGAACTCCACACTTGAATTTTGTTGCAATTCATAACCTTTATGCACGACCAGAGCATTAAAGACTATCATTAAGTCTTTAATCATTGACATTACGAGCAATTTAACTCAATTCTGGGAATTCAAGTCTTAACCGTCGGCCATGATCACATATCCATCAAATTCGACGAATTCATGTGATAATCTCACAATTGAACACCATGTGCACCTCATACGAACAGCTCTGAAGCTTTTGCACACACAAGTTTGGCCGGAGTCGCAGCAGGAGTCACCAGAGAGCAAGCACACGCCGTCGGACCGAGTTCTAGCCGTGCACTAGCAATCCGACATCAATTCCGGTAATTGATTCCATCGTTAGTTTCGTTTTAGTGTCTAAATCAAAATCCCTATGCTAATTGAGGCTTACATTATCGAATCTAACACAAACCGATTCTAGGGTTCATGTAGATTTGGGTTTAATCGAGATCTATCTTAGACACGATCTCAATGCAATTAAATCACAGGGTTAGTTTCGCAACCCTTGGTTTGTTGTAAGCCCCATATCAATTCGATCGATTAACATCGAATTGAACTCAACCCGAATATAGGGTTCACCGCAACGTCGGGATAATCGAACCCCATCCTAAAATCAATCTCAATCTAATTAAACTGCATGAGCAGATTCGCAACCTCCTACTCTCTGAAAGCCCTATGAATCTAGACAATTTCATTATCAGTATTAATCAAATTGAAATTGAGTTCATATTCTAGGGTTTCGGTTTTTCAAATCTAGAATTAAACGAACCTAAACTCAATCTTTTTGCAATTAAATTCACCCTCAGATTCGCATATCATCAATTAACAAACACCCTATACCTACTGGATCAATCGCGATAGTTTTGGTTGGATTTGGGGTGGAGATTGGTTCGGTTCTGCGTGGGGGGGGGGGGGGAGGGAGAACACCTAGGAGTTTTATGTTATAACCAATTGGAACTAGATTCTAACACGATACCCTAGCGGGCGGGATTGGTTAAAACTCTGTGTGTGTGTGGGAGAGACCCCGGTTCGAGTCTCTCCACACTCATTTTATTTTGAAACCATTTTTAATTAATATTTTTAATATAAAAATCATCCCACTATTATTATAATGTTATATTAATGTGTTGTAGCCCAGGGAACCACCCGAAGGCTCGGGTTTGGTTTTATAACTTATAATTAATATTATTTCCAATTTTAAAATAATATATTTATATTATTTTCAAACCGCGACTTCGAATAAAATAATATGTTTATATTATTTTCAACCCGTGACTCCTATTATAAAATAATACATATTTTTATATTATTTCGCCTCGTTTATTAATCTCGTGTAACGTTTCAAACTTTAAATAATATAATTATTTATATTATTTACCCTCGGTTTTATTCTCGAATAAAAATAATATATTTATTATTTTGCCATATAAATGATTAGTTATTAATCATACGAACCTAAAAAAATAATATATTAAACTATATTATTTTCCTAACCATTTTAAATGGCACAAACGTACAAATTTATTTATTTATTTAATATTATTCTTAATAGAGACATTCGACACGTAGCGCATTTATATTAATTATTATATTAAGAAACCTATATTCCCATGGACACGTCCGTCTACTCATTGATCCTTAGAACGTGTTAAGACGTTCTAATCTTCCGTCTCGTCGTCACAAAACCCCATTTTATCCCTAACTTTTATGCTTATAATTTAGGGCAACCGTAGGCAGTTCACAGGCAAACCCTTGTGTTTCCTACTTGCATCCTTGTGTGGTGTTATCTACTACTCATACACAACTCAGGTGAGTCTCACGGCCCCTTTTTACTCGTTTTCCTGTTGGGGGAGAAACATGTACACAAACCAACATCTTTTACTTGTTTTCCCGTTGGGGGAGAAACATACACGCAAGCAATCATATTTTTACATGTTTTCCCATGGGGGAGAAACGGGCACACAAACAAACATCATTTTACAGGTTTTTCCCGTTGGGGGAGAAAACATGTCGCAAACTATTTTGATTACTGTAATTCATATGATATCACTGTTGAGGGTAAGTGTAACACACTATCATTGAAAGTCCTCACACATATCGGACCGTTAATATGAAATTTGCGAGGGAATGTTTGGTAATATTACTGGGTTTGACAAGCCCGACCCGCGTTAGTCGCGCTAACTCGATTGGAGGTCGAACGGGTGAAATATTGGCCTAAACACTTTGCAAGGGTTGATAGACCTGGCGGGAGGAAAACAAACACACCAGCCAGCTTCGGTTGCGAGTTCTTTAGTAAAACATGAACATAGGCTAGCTACCTATAGATATGCATACTGAATGTACATAATTTGGCAAACACTCTCTTATTGTAAACTTGAAACCTGTGAACTCACCAACCTCGTGTTGACATTTTTTCTTACATGTTTCTCAGGTCGCTCTGGCACAGATTTCACACTTAGGACATGCATGGAGTCCTACTATAATGTCATTCTTTTCTAACGTTTTAAATAATTCACTTGCCTTTATTAAACTAAACTTTGGCGCGTTGTTTTGCGCATTTACTTTCTTGTTTAAACGCTTCCGCATTAACTCTGATTTTTTATGTTATGACATTTCAAGTCCCATATAGTGTCGTTTGATGTAACTAATGACTGAGATCCTGGTGTGTCACATCCCTAACGGTAAAACTCTGTTAGTGGAATTTGGGGGTGTGACAGATTGGTATTAGAGCCATTGGTTATAGAGAACTAGGATTGCATACTAGACTATAACTGCACACATGCATTAGTTACACGACACATACACTCATACATGATACAAATAGTATCCTTACATAAATTGCATTCCAATCATGTTGACATCATTCATATCACCCTCTGCTGACGAAGAACACGTCATTCGCATTGCATCATCATTCCCAGTGGCGTCACTCGAGGAATCATCAGAACAACATCCACTCCCATCTGAGGACAGTAAGACGGAGCCTTCGGAGGAGTCTCCCATACCACCATCATCTGTCGGGTATGGTGGGCTTTCTCAGGACTGTGTTTGGGACGACACCCAGCACTAGCACATATCTCTTTAGGAGTTAGATTTTTCAGAGGCGAGTCCCTCCTACACCCACTAGCAACAATACTCTGATCTCACTAGCTTTACTCTACTTCAAGCCCGAAAACCCGTGGACCTCGCTTGAGGTACACCGTGTAGAGGTAGACTGTTGCACGTATTTTGGTAGAAATTCATTGACACATAGATGTCATCATTTTCCCGAGCCGTGGGCTCGCACTTTGGTCGATATTCTGTTGAAGAAAGATTGACCACAAGGTTGAGAACGCCTTGCTCATTGCATACTCAAACCCTATCCTGACTCAGTTGGAAGGACGTCTACTTTGCTACTTCCAGTAACACATTCATGAAATAGTTTCGCTCATCGAAGCCGCATTTCATGTACATGTTTGTTTTATGTGCATGTTACCGTCTTCAATCCACTGGATTGGACTCTCATATTATGTTCCAACTCGAGTGAATACTCAGATCAAACGATTCCCCACTACTCATCCTGATATGAGTTCTAGTTGATCAATTTATGGTTGATGACTAAGCCTCTCGATGACTTATCATATATAACAACACTCTGTACTCGACAATACAAACTAAGGGACATTTTAACACAAGACAGGGATAAACTAGGGTGAGCATGCAAAACAAATTATCATTACGGGTGCACACATAATAGTAATTTGAGGTGCATGTAAGTCCTGGTGAAACCTAGTGTGTGGATAAATGGTCCTAATCTGTGATCTACATACTTATATTTCCATTGACAGTAGAAATTCTCGTGGCCCGCTCAATGACTAGTTTGTATCATTAAACCTGTTTAACAGTTGATAGACGCGACTATTATGTTGAAGGTATTTACGAACACACTGAACTATCATCCATAGGATCCATCATTTGATCTCACTCATGTAAGAGACTTAGTGAACTTAAGACTCTCATCCAGACTTGATCAATGAAACCATCTCGATTGAAACTCTAATAGAACCTCATGGTAAATCCACCGAATCCAACTATGTAAGCGGAATTTGGAAAGTTCTTCCTATACTAACACGTTATTCCTTACACTCCAACAATAGATTCCATTTAACCTTGTTACCTCATCATGTGACTAATCCTTGGTCTAATTTGATTTATACCCCAGCATATCCAGTTATTTCAATGACCTCACAAATTTCTTACTGGTACGGTCGTACTCCAACCCTACAAGAAGGTAAGTATACCATAGAAATAGCTAATGAACAGTTATTTGAAGCAACTCACATTCTTGAGGGCTGTAAACGTGGATTGGCTGGTCATGAACTTGACATTGACCTTATACCAGTCACACTTGGTAATTTCGACGTAATTGTCAGTATGGATTGGTTATCCACGAATCAAGCCAAAATTATTTGTCATGAGAAAACTATTCGCTTTCCTCTCCCGAGTGGAGAAACCCTTTCTGTCCAAGGCGAAAAGAGTGGTGCTGTCGTGGGCATCATATCTTTCATGAAAACACAAAAGTGTCTACGTAAGAGTCATACTGCCATTCTTGCTCTCGTCGCCGAGCAGCCATCTGAGGAGAAGAGGATTAACAACATCCCGATCGTATGTGATTATCCGGAAGTATTTCCCGAAGACTTGCCTGGTCTTCCACCACATCGCCAAGTCGAATTTCAAATTGACCTAGCACCCGGAGCAACACATATTGCTCGGGCACCCTACCGACTTGCACCAAGTGAATTGCAAGAACTATCTACGCAACTACATGAGTTGTTGGATAAAGGTTTCATTAGACCTAGCTCATCGCCATGAGGAGCTCCAGTCCTATTCGCCAAGAAGATGGACGGAACATTCCACATGTGCATCGACTATCGTGAGCTAAATAAAGTGACGATCAAGAACCGTTACCCTCTACCTCGCATCGACGATCTATTTGATCAACTCCAAGGATCAAGCATCTATTCCAAGATAGATCTTACATCCGGTTACCATCAACTAAGAGTCCGAGAGGAGGACATCTCAAAGACGGCATTTAGGACCAGGTATGGTCACTACGAATTCATGGTCATGCCATTCGGACTGACCAACGTAAGTGTTCATGGATCTCATGAACCTTGTGTGTAAACCATACCTTGGCCAGTTCATTATCGTATTCCTTGATGACATCCTCATCTATTCCAAGAATAGGGATGAACATGAGGAACACCTTCGTTTGATTATGGAATTTCTGAAACAAGAACAACTATATGCTAAACTTTCCATGTGCGAATTCTGGATTCGCGAGGTACAATTATTAGGACATGTAGTCAATGAGACAGGAATACACGTCGATCCATCTAAGATAGAAGCCATCAAGAATTGGGTGGCACCGACAACTCCGACAGAGGTGTGACAATTTCTAGGATTGGTCGGCTATTATCTTCGTTTCATTGAAGGATTTTCCAAGATTGCCCAACCCCCTCACCGTTCTAACTCAAAAGGGTAAACCCTACAATTGGGGTGACTCCCAGGAGTCAGCGTTCCAACTTTTTAAACATAAACTCTGCAGTGCACCCATCCTATCTCTTCCGGGGGGAACAGATGATTTCATGGTATATGGCGATGCACCCATTCAAGGTCTTGGTTGTGTACTGATGCAACGCAAGAAAGTGATCGCTTATGCTTCTCGTCAACTGAAAATCCATGAGAAGAACTACACAACTCATGATTTAGAGTTGGGAGCCGTGGTATTGCACTAATGATATGGAGACATTACTTGTACGGTACCAAATGTACTATCTACACCGATCACAAGAGTCTCCAGCATATCTTTGAACAGAGAGAGTTGAACATGCGACAACGTTGTTGGGTCGAACTCTTGAATGACTATGACTGTGCGATCAGATATCATCCGGGCAAGGCTAAAGTAGTAGCTGATACTCTGAGCCATAAGGAAACTAAACCCAAACGAGTTCAAACACTACAACTTACTATTCACACCGGATTACCTGACAAAATCCGAAGTGCTCAACTCGAAACCCTTAAACTGGAAGCCACACGCGGTATGGAAGAATAATTGGAGGTCAAATCAGATGGCATTCGCTACCTGGTAGAGCGAATATGGGTTCCAGTGTATGGGAACTTAAGAGAACTGGTCATGGATGAAGCTCACAAATCTCGATACTCTATTCATCTAGGATCTGATAAGATGTATCATGACCTAAAGGTGCTATATTGGTGGCCAAAGATGAAGGCTGATATAGCTACCTATGTGAGCAAGTGCCTGACTTGCGCAAAGGTCAAAGTGGAATACCAAAAGCCTTCTAGCCTACTTCAACAACCAGAGATTCCTATGTGGAAATAGGAGCAAATTTCTATGGACTTTATCACCAAATTGCCCCGAACGCCTATCGGATGCGACACCATATGGGTGATCGTCAATCGTTTGACAAAATCCGCTCACTTCATAGCTATCAAAGAGACTGACAAAATGGAGAAACTTACTTGTATTTACTTGAAAGAAGTAGTCTCTCAGCACAGAGTGCTAATTTCTATCATTTCGGATCGTGACGCTCGATTCACATCACATTTCTTGCAATCGTTACAAAAAGCATTAGGTACGTGTCAAAATATGAGCACAACGTACCATCCACAAACTGATGGCCAGACAGAACGTACCATTCAAACCTTAGAGGACATGCTACGAGCTTGTGTGATTGATTTCGGTAACAGTTGGGAAACTCACTTGCCATAATGGAGTTCTCCTACAATAAAAGTTATCACACTAGTATCAAGGCAGCACCATTCGAGGCATTATACGGACGTAATTGCCGATCTCCTATTTATTGGGCTGAAGTTGGGGTTAGCCAACTTATGGGTCCTGAACTTGTATTCGAAGCCTCTGAAAAGATCGTTCAAATTAGAAACCGTATGGCGGCAGCTCGTGATCGTCAAAAGAGCTATACCGATAAACGTTGTAAGCCGTTAGAATTTGAAGTAGGCAACATGGTCCTACTAAAAGTCTCACCTTGGAAAGGTGTAATTCGCTTCGGGAAACGAGGCAAACTAAACCGTCGTTATGTTGGACCGTTCAAGATAGTGAAGAGAATTGGCCCAGTAGCGTACCAACTGGACCTACCTTGAGGACTGAGTGGTGTACACAATGTCTTTCATGTCTCGAACTTGAAGAAATGTCTAGTAGACGAGACAATCGCGGTTTCTCTTGAGGAACTACAAATCGATGAACAATTGTGTTTAATTGAAGAACCGGTGGAAATCATGGATAGGGAAGTCAAAACGCTCAAAAACAGTAAAATCCCTATTGTCAAAGTTCGTTGGAACTTGAAACGCGGAGCGAAATTCACATGGGAACGCGAGGATCAGATGACGCGAAAGTATCCCCATCTGTTCAAGCAATCCACGTCAAACTTGTAAGGTACTATTCTAATTTTCGGGACGAAAATTCTTTCAACTAGAGGATGATGTGACACCTTAAAATATTTTTTATTATTTTAATTTTCGGGACGTAATTTCTTTCAACTAGGGGATGATGTGACAATCCGGACTTTCTTGGTTAGCTTTAAATCAAGTTAAATACTAACCTAGTTAACTCAAATTCAAACCTCAGGGACCAATTCTATCAAAATCCAAACTCTATTACATAAAACTTCAAGGACTAATTGTGTAATTAGGCAAAACCCTATTATGTTGACTTTTGAAAGTCAACTAACCATGTTCTTAACTCATTTCTAGCCACAGGGACTGATTCTGCCAACTTTGTAAACCTAAATACTTGAAACTACAGGGACTGATTGTGCATATAACCAAAATCCAATATGTTGACTTCTCAAAGTCAAAATCAAATGGATTTTGTTCCTGTTGACTTTTGTAAGTCAAACCCAGTAACATTTTGATCCAAATTCGAACTCCACACTTGAAATTTGTTGTAATTCATAACCGTTATGCACGACCAGAGCATTAAAGACTATCATTAAGTCTTTAATCATCGACATTACGAGCAATTAAACTCAATTATGGGAATTCAAGTCTTAACCATCGGCTATGATCACATATCCATCAAATTCGACGAATTCATGTGATAATCTCATAATTGAACACCCTGTGCACCTCATACGAACACCTCTGAAGCTTTTGCACACACAAGTTTAGCCGGAGTCGCAGCAGAAGTCACCAGAGAGCAAGCACACGCCGTCAGACCGTGTTCTAGCCGTGCACTACCAATCCGACATCAATTCCAATAATTGATTCCATCCTTAGTTTCATTTTAGTGTCTGAATCAAAAGCCCTATGCTAATTGAGGCATACATTATTGAATCTAACACAAACCGATTATAGGGTTCATGTAGATTCGGGTTTAATCGAGATCTATCTTAGACACGATCTCAATGCAATTAAATCACAGGGTTAGTTTCGCAACCCTTGGTTTGTTGTAAGCCCCTTGCCAATTTGATCGATTAACATCGAATTGAACTCAACCCTAATCTAGGGTTCACCGCAACGTCGGGATAATCGAACCCCATCCTAAAATCAATCTCAATCTAATTAAATTGCATGAGCAGATTCGCAATCCCTTAATCCAAACATTTTCATTATCAGAATTAATCAAATCAAAATTGAGTTCATATTCTAGGGGTTCGGATTTTCAAATCTAGAATTAAACGAACCTAAACTCAATCTTTTTGCAATTAAATTCACCCTCAGATTCACATACCAACGATTAACAAAAATCCTATACCTACTTGATCAATCGCGATCGTTTTGGTTGGATTTGGGGTGGAGATTGGTTCGGTTCTGCGTTGGGGGGGGGGGGGGGAGAACACCCAGGAGTTCTATGTTATAACCATTTGGAACCGGATTTTAATGCGATACCTTAGCGGGCGGGTTTGGTTAAAACTGTGTGTAGGAGAGACCCGAGTTCGAGTCTCTCCACACTCATTTTATTTTGAAACCGTTTTTAATTAATATTTTTAATATAAAAATCATCCCACAATTATTATAATGTTATACTAGTTTAGATCCCGTGTATACACACGGGGTGAAAAATATCAATAAATAAAAATTTTAATTCTTTATATGTATATTTTACATGTGTAAAAATGTATCATATAGTAAAGATATAAAACAAAACTCAAAATATGTAAAAACTAAAATATAATTGTGTTTTGAAAATACATTAAGTACTATTTAATGTAATTTAATTTTCATTTATTATTTGATTGAAAATAAAAGTTACATAATTAGATTTCAAAGTTTAATAAGTGATAATTTAAAATAAATATGTTTTATTAGTATAGTTAATATTTACTTTAAATAAATATTTTTGTTAAAAGATAAATGTGTATTAAATAAGAGAGAGACGGAAAAAAAATGATGAGAATGAATGTGGAGGCGACATATGGCATGGAAAAACTTTTATTTATTATATAGTATAGATTAATGTGTTGTTTCCCGGGGAACCACCCGAAGGCTCGGGTTTGGTTTTATAGCTTATAATTAATATTATTTTCACTTTTAAAATAATATATTTATATTATTTTCATATCACGACTTCGAATAAAATAATATGTTTATATTATTTTCAACCCGTGACTCCTATTATAAAATAATACATATTTTTATATTATTTCGCCTCGTTTATTAATCTCGTGTAACATTTCAAACTTTAAATAATGTAATTATTTATATTATTTACCCTCGATTTTATCCTCGAATAAAAAGAATATATTTATTATTTTGCCACATAAATGATTAGTTATTAATCATACGAACCTAATAATATATTAAACTATATTATTTTCCTAACCATTTTAAATGGCACAAACGTACGAATTTATTTATTTAATATTATTCATATTAGAGACAATCGACAAGTAGCGTATTTATCTTAATTATTATATTAAGAAACCTATATTCCCGTGGACACGTTCGTCTACTCATTGATCCTTGGAACGTGCTAAGACGTTCTAATCTTCCGTGTCGTCGTCACAAAACCCCATATTATCCCTAACTTTTATGCTTATAATTTGAGGGCAAACATAGGCAGTTCACAGGCAAACCCTTGTGTTTCCTACTTGCATCCTTGTGTGGTGCTATCTACTACTCGTACACAACTTAGGTGAGTTTCACGGCCCCTTTTTACTCATTTTCCTATTAGGGGAGAAACATGCACACAAACCAACATCTTTTACTTGTTTTCCCGTTGGGGGAGAAACATACACGCAAGCAATCATATTTTTACCTGTTTTCCCATGGGGGAGAAACGGGCACACAAACAAACATCATTTTACAGGTTTTTCCCGTTGCGGGAGAAAACATGTCTCAAACTATTTTCATTACTTTAATCCATATGATATCACTGTTGAGGCTAAGCGTAACACACTATCATTGAAGATTCTCACACACATCGGACCGTTAATATGAACTTAGCGAGGGAATGTTTGGTAATATTACTGGGTTTGACAAGCCCACTCGCGTTAGTCACGCTAACTCGATTGGAGGTCGAACGGGTGAAATATTGGCCTAAACACTTTGCTAGGGTTGATAGATCTGGCGGGAGGAAAACAAACACATCAGTCAGCTTCGGTTGCGAGTGCTTTAGTAAAACATAAACATAGGATATATACCTATAGATATGCATATTGAATGTACATAATCTGGCAAAAAATCTCTTATTGTAAACTTGAAACCTGTGAACTCACCAACACCGTGTTGACACTTTTTCTTACATGTTTCTCAGGTCGCTCTGGCACAGATTTCACACTTAGGACATGCATGGAGTCCTACTGTCATGTCATTCATTTCTAAAGTTTTAAACAATTCACTTGCCTTTATTAAACTAAACTTTGGCGCGTTGTTTTGTGCATTTACTTTCTTGTTTAAACGCTTCCGCATTAACTCTGAATTTTTATGTTATGACATTTCAAGTCCCATATAGTGTTGTTTGATGTAACTAATGACTAAGATCCTGGTGTGTCACATCCCTAACGGTAAAACTCCGTTAGAAGAATTTGGGGGTGTGACAATATATATATATATATATATATGTGTGTTAATTTACATATAAGTGTTGAGTTATATATATTGTGTATGAGATGATATTGACGTGATGCATAGATGTTATCAATGTTGTGTGTTGAGTTAGATTGACCGTTGTGTCAGGATAAGAACACTGTCTACAACTAATAAGTCAGTTGAGCTATGAGGGTCCGGGTTAGGACTGATAAGACGGTGTCTAGGGGTTGGTTGAGTTAACCAGGGTATAGTTAATATGTATATGGTAAATTGTGTGTTAGCAATGTAGTAAGTTCGACCCATGTCGGAGAGACTTACCGAGCTTGAATAGTGGGTAGAGTCTGGGGTGGTGAATCCTTTTGGGATATCATATGATAAAGGGGGTTATTTATGTGATGAAAATCTATACAACTATTTTCTAATGACCAGAGGGTCTTTAGTGGTGATGCACAATAAATGAGACGAGTTGACTTTTGTTAATTTATACTATTAGAACTCACTCAGCGTAGCTGACTTTGTATGTACGTTAGATTATTTTGCAGGTGGGTCTGCTAGATGATGTATATTGGCTTGGGAGCGGGGCTACTCGGGTTGGTGCGCATACATTCGTTAAGTAACGTTATGAAAATCAATGAGTTTAAAAGATAACATTATTTTGAGAAAGACTTCCGCTTTTATTTAAATCAAAGTTAAAGTGTTTTTAATGAGTTTAACGAGTGATGAGATCCAACTGTAGGGTGCCTGGTTTGGGCCTTACAAGTTGGTATCAGAGCCAGGTTTAAGAGAAAACTGGTATTTTTAAACAAATAAAATGCCTTAACTTAAACTGAAAATGGGAAAAGGGTGAAACGAATGCCACCACGAGTATCCGCGAGCCAAGAGGTACGCCTTTCGAGTTGAGAAGTAATTATCATTTACCATTTGTGTAGTGTTACGCTAGGTAAAGTAATTGGTGTGAGTAAAGGATTTATGGTTCCGTGTGGGTTCATGCGGTGTGATATGTGTTGTAATATTATGTAAAACCACTTGAAGTTGTGTGGTCTGATTAAATGAGGCTATGATGTGAGTTGAGTAATGTGGAGTAGTATTAATCGTAACTATGCGAGATAGTATGGTGTGTCGATATGATTTAGTGATTTTGTGTGTAACCTTATGAGGTGTGAAATTATGATAAATGATGACTTACAAGATTATTGTGTGGTACTATGTGAGTTGTGTGGGATGCATGTGCATCCAGTATGGGAAGATAGAAAGCTAGTGTGAATATGATGGGGAAGGTTTAGAATCCGAGCAGTAATGCGGACCACCAAATTACATTTGATCACCGTGATTTGGCAGTCTATGATTACTCTTATATTCTGAATTTGACGCCCACAGTAATCACTCCAACGTTCTATCTTGTGCAGGTACCGATGGTGAGGATGTTTAGGACGAGTTGGATCAGGGGAGCGGGTCTCGGCAGAAGAATAACAACGCGTCGGGCTAGACGTTTGGCTGATGTTCGCATGATAGTTATCAGCAGGAGACGGATCGGCACCTGTTCCTTCGACAGTGGTTTCACCTGTGGCTGAGGATGAGCAGGAGATACTTGCACAGGAAGTGATTTTGTCGCTTCCGACGCCTAATGTTCCCAATACTACTGGGGCAACTACGAGAGGTGGACTCAGTAGCTCCTTCTATAGGAGAGGAAGAAATGCGTTTACAGTCAGAAGTCAGCCCTCGAGACACAACGCAGAATCAGGAAATGGATGGTTGGAGGAATCTGATGACGAGGAATAAGTGGTTACCATGAGAGGACTAGAGCGTTTGGAGTAGTGGCCGTCAGGCACTTTTGTGAAAAAAATATTTGTTCTTGGTTTTTCAATTACTTGATTTTAACCTTGACAGTGAATGTTACCATGGGATGGTTTATAACGTAGTCAATGATAGTTGCATATGCGATAGCTTGCTATTGATGGTGCAGTGTTAATTATGTGTGATTATGTGATTACCTTTTGAACATCGTGAGTTTATACTAAATGTAATCTTTGATGTGATGCTAGAGCTTGGTTGATTAGACTGTATGAGTAGATCGGTGTAGACCTGAGCTTTGATTAATTATGTGTGGTTACGGTCTTAAGATAGTGTCACCTATGTGTTATGCTAAGGTGACATTTAAAGTGTAACGGGGTGTGTTTAGCCTTACTTGATATTAAATGTCCTTATATCTTAAGGCATAGATATTTGCGAGGTAAATGTTTTAGGTGCTCAAGGGCATGAGAGTGTTTTATGAAATAAACTTGTATGTCGTTAACTGCGTTGCTTATGAGTATGCGTGAATGGTGTCTGGCATTAGTCAGGTGGGAGATCAAGCGCTAGCTTGATATTGTGTTGACATTAGTCAGCATGATATTGTGTCTAGCGTTAGTCAGGCGAGAGATTAAGCGTAAGCTTGATATTGTGTCTGGCATTAGTCAGGCGGGAGATCGTGTTTGCTTGTGTCCTCGGGCCAGACATCATGATATACTTGTGTGTCTATAAATGACGAGGTCATATTGTATGCATATAGACTTACTCAGATCTAGCTAGTTGTGTATGTGCACTTTGTGCGAGTTAGAAGGTTGAGTTACTACTAGTTGTGTATGTGCACTTTGTGCGAGTTAGAAGGTTAAGTTACTAGTACCTGTGTAGAATAATGTGTGTTCTGTAGTTATGTTTGTCGGTGTGTGTCCTTGTAGTACACGCTCAGTCGTGCATAGGACGGGTGGTTTGTGTGCTCAAGTATAGTATTTCTACCTTGATGATTTCTTGATGTTGATACATCGAGGTGACGCGAGGAGTTTGACGTCTTTCTAGGTGACCAGTGAGGTGCTCTTAAGAGATGCCTATGCTTATATCTCGGGAATTTGGAGCACGAAGCTGATGGGCGGAGCTGTGAGTGTAGATGAAGAACGCGTTTACATGGATGCTTGACCAGAGATGTTTAAGATGAAATCAAAGTGATGACGCTGAAGCTTTCAGCACGGAGTTAACAAGGTGACGAAGAGTCTTCATGGAACACGTTCCACATAAAGAATTCAGCCAAGGTGAGGCACCAGAGAAATGGGGATGTTCTCTCTGAACGAGACGACGAATAGCTGAGACTTGTGAGCAGACGAACTTCATGTTCGTGCATTCTAAATGAGATGCGGTCGATGATCGTATAGAAAAGGTAGAGCAACATAGAGGAAGGTGAAACTCAGGAAGGTTAAGTGCAGGACTCCACATAAGTGATTGGGAAAGAGATGCCTACGCTGTCAAAGTTAAGGTTAGCTTAAAGCGAGCTCCTGTAGAGCATACAAGTAAAGCATGTGTTTGGATGTTGAAACTGACACGAAAAAGGTAAATGCGCCTTGAGGACATCGAGGGCTATTGAGTATGACCCTAATGTAGGGCGTG
The DNA here is from genome assembly GCA_023525975.1 of Smallanthus sonchifolius. Lineage (NCBI taxonomy): Eukaryota > Viridiplantae > Streptophyta > Magnoliopsida > Asterales > Asteraceae > Smallanthus > Smallanthus sonchifolius. Next base: position 50,234,701 of record CM042033.1, on the reverse strand, counting down.
TACGTACATATGGGGCATAATAAACGTGTGATAATGAAGTAAAAAGATACTATGATAATGAAATTTAGTGGAGACCAGTGTAGCTTTGCACGAGCTCCTGAATATCATCGAAGAAAGACATTAGTGATGCCTTATGGATAGGGCAATGGGCTAGAGTTTGAGAAATCATCGCAAGATGGCAATTGAAGTTTGAGGAAGAAATGAATGAGGAGTATATTATAGTGAAGCAGTGAGTGCTTCTATATGTGAAAGAAGGAAACCTACTTGGGGTGATGGCCGTCAGAATGACGAAATCATTAGGGTTATATAGGAGGCTAAGGCAATTGTGCCCGTGAGTCATAATGAAACGTGACAAGTGAGAGGGCATTTGGTGGTGTTGTACTACATAGTACTAGAGATGGTACAAGCGATGTTCTTAAAAACAATAAGTGCGACAAGGTATTGTCAAGGACAATGACAACGAGACCTTCAGGGAAAGATTGGTATTCAAGGCTATCACAGATGGCATCTTCTAGCAAATGCCGGGGTAACAAGAGTGGGAAATGAAGCCGTTTGGCTAATGACTGGAGAGACGAGAGGCGAAGGGAGGGGTAGGCAAAAGCTACAGGTCACAAAGTTGAAAGCGAGCAACGGAGAAGACTTCTTTGAAAATCCTAGAAGGGTGGTCATATTGCAAGCAATGTAATGAAAACAGGTAGTGTCAAAATGAATGTTGGCACCGAATATATTTGGTGCACAAGAATATGTTGTGTTGGTTTGTACCGGCGCAGGATTCGAGGACGAATCCTCTTTTAAGGGGGGTAGATTTGTAACATCCCGAAGCTCGTAGGCTAATGGTTAGGTTCGATGAGTTAACTAGTCTCTTTTAAAATGGATTGTGTTATAAAGATTTTCACATAAAACCCTATTTTAAAAACTAATAGGACACGGTTAGCCACTATGAGAACGATTGGGATCGAAAGCGCATGGAACAAGTAGGTAGGGGCCCGAATGTAATATATGCAAGGGTTTAAATACCTCCCTTATGCGAACCCTAGACCATAATCGGTCTAGGGGTACTCGACGGCTGCAGGAAGGGCGCAAGGGGGAGGGAACGGTCGAGTAAGGTGGTCTTGCGAAGGTTCTACGACGGCAACGAGCAAGGGGAGAACTTCACATGCAAGGTAAACGCTAAACCTATTCATTCCTTTTCTTTTAGCCTTGTTTTTGGTAAGCAAAAGAACCCGATTAGGGTTTTTGATGCCATGGTCATGGTGAACGACAGAGGGGAAGGGTCGCCGGCTGTGGTAGTGGTAGCGAAGGAGGAGACGACGATAGTGGTCCGTCTGGGGCTCCCCAACTAGGATGATGGGCTATGGTGGTGCTCGAAGGAGATGACAGGACTAAACGAAGAAGGTGGAAGGGGGCGGCTGGGACGACGGTGATGACTTCCGTGGTGGCAGCAGGGGCGGCGTGACGATGGTGGTCAATGGAGAAGGTTGATGGCGACGTACCCAACATGGAGAGTGAGCTCGGACGGAGGCGTGGCGCGGTGGTGCATGGTGGTGAGCCTGGGGGACGGGAACGATGGCGAGTTAGGGTTGGCGGAACGTGTTTGCATGCATGCGTACACGGGAGGAGAATGACACGACTACGTATGTGCTAAGGTTTGACATTCCAGAGTTAGGACCTACGTTCGCATGACACGCATGCAAGGAAACCGGGTCATTTATGCGTATGCTTGAGGGATTAGGGTTTCGTGAGTATAAGGTTTGCATGACGAGTTGTGGACGTGTATGCATGCAGGTTCCAGACGGGTCCAGGGTAACCCGGGTTGGACGAGTATGTGAATTAGAGTTCTTGCAAGGATGAAAGGATGTGCGGATGAGATGAGTGTCGGGAAGTTTTATGTTTTTACGAAATGACACATGATTAGGATGTACGCTAACTATGTGATCTTACGTTAACAGGTTCGAGCCCGTACGAGATGACGTTCCTTTACTTGTGAGAGATCTTCAAACCAGTGAGTTTCTAATCCCCTCTTTTAAACATTTTGGGGCTATCGTACATACTCATGCATTATGTGTTATTAACTAAACAGGACATGAGTCGTGAGGATTTAAGGGTCTACATGGGGTCCTTAGTGTGTGAAAGCAAACATGATTGTGAAACTAAAAGTATTACAGGTTTCGAGTTTTAAACTCATGAGCTATGTATTTAAATATGTAAATACGAGACTAAGGGTATGGGTCTTGTGCCCTTAGTGAGTGGGCTGTGGAACTAAAGGTGGTATGATGTATAGTGATATAATCAGGGTGAGTCGAGATATAAGCTAAACGCTTATAAATATGTATAGGATATCTTATCCTAGTGCTATGTGTGAGATGCCGGTGTAGTTAATGAGTTATGTATATAGAGTATGATGTTATGTGTTTATATACATGTTATGTGTATTGTGTCATTGTCCTGGTTACAATGCATGAATTATTATTGTGTCATTGTCCTTGTGACATGGCGGGTATTGTGTTCGCATTGTTATCTTTATGACACGGCAAACGGGATTGTGGAGGACTAAGTCCTTCTGGAGGTCACCAAAGGTGGCAAATTTTGAGCAAGTTAATGATGAGCTCGGGGTGTGTCGAACGCCCTGACGAGAGTACAGTGATGAGTTATGTGTTTGTGTGCATAAATATGTGTTAAATTACATATAAGTGTTGAGTTATATATATTATGTATGAGATGGTATTGACGTGATGCATAGATGTTATCAATGTGGTGTGTTGAGTTAGATTGACCGTTGTGTTAGGATAAGTACATTGTCTACAACTAATGAGTCAGTTGAGCTATGAGGGTCCTGGTTATGACTGGTAAGACGGTGTCTAGGGGTTGGTTGAGTTAACCAGGGTATGGTTGATATGTATATGGTAAATTGTGTGTTAGCAATGTAGTAAGTTCGACCCATGTCGGAGAGACTTACCGAGCTTGAATAGTGGGTAGAGTCTGGGGTGGTGAATCTTTTAGGGATATCATAAGATAAAGGGGGTTATTTATATGATGAAAATCTATACAACTATTTTCTAATGACCAGAGGGTCTTTAGTGGTGATGCACAATAAACGAGACGAGTTGAATTTTGTTAATTTAAACTATTAGAACTCACTCAGCGTAGCTGACTTTGTATGTACGTTATATTATTTTGCAGGTGGGTCTGCTAGATGAAGTATCTTGGCTTGGGAGCGGGGCTACTCGGGTTGGTGCGCATGCATTCGTCAGGTAACGTTAGGAAAATCAACGAGTTTAAAAGATAACATTATTTTGAGAAAGACTTCCGCTGTTTATTTAAATCAAAGTTAAAGTGTTTTTAATGAGTTTTCCGAGTGATGAGATCCAACTATAGGGTGCCTGGTTTGGGCCTTACAATAAGAGGTTGAGGAAACTTGAACAAAAGTTTACTGAAAATGGCGTTTCCCGAAACCCTGTTTTTGATAATCAAAATGGTGAAGTGCCTCCTGTCTCACCATCTGTTGATGAAAGTAATCCCAAAGTTCAAAAGAAAAAGAAACGAAGATCCTGGAAAAAGAAAAGTAAAAGTTCTCAATCCTCTAGTTCAGACTCTCCTAAAGAGTCACCAATTTTGAACAATCATGAATGTGAGTTGATTGAAATAGTTTATTTTGAGAAGAATGGACGACCCAATACCACTATGGCTTGGGTCTCCAAATCTAACTAATTCATTTGACTCATGCAAGGACATCCAAAGGGAACTATTGCTAACCGGCATATGACAGACAACATAGCACTGCTTCAAGACGTTAAATCATTCAGAGGCGGCTATGTGGCCTTTACAGGAGAAAAAGGTGGAAGTATCAGAAGCCAAGGCGCGATATGGAACGGTTGTATAAGCTCCGACAAAGTCAACTACTGTGAGCAGCTGAAGCACAACCTGTTGAGTATCTCCAAAATGTGTGACAAGGAGTACTCAGTGATGTTTGATATGTCAAAATGCCTGGTTCTCAAGCCTTGTTACGTGGTTCCTGAAGAATGGATTCTGATGAAAGCACCAAGAACAAACAACACTTATCAGATTGATATGAGTGTGGCGAAAACCACCACATCAGTTGCTACTTGTTTGCTTACAAAAGCGAAAGAGATTGACTCAATCTTGTGGCATAGGAAACTCAGACATCTTTCTTGTAGAAAAATGAATCATCTTGTCCGAAACGGTCTAGTTACCGGAGTTCCTAAGCTGAGTTTTTTGGTGGCAGATGAGTGTGTGCCTTGTAAAAAGGGCAAACAACACCGAAAATCTCATAAGTCCAAGACCCAAAACTCTATTGATACCCCTTTGGATCTCTTACACATGGATTTGTTCGGCCTCATAAGTATCAGGAGTATTGGAGGTAAGTCATACTGTCTAGTTGTATCTGATGATTTCTCACATTTTTCTTGTGTGCACTTTTTAGGTACAAAGGACGAGACTGCTCGGATTCTTCAATACCTGATCCTGAATCTAGAAATTTTATGCTAGTTGAAGGTTAGAAGAATCAGGAGTGACAAAGACACAGAGTTCAAGAACAATGTGATAGAGCTTTTCTGTCTGAAAAAGGGTATTCGTCATTTGTTTAGTGCGCCGTACACACCACAGTAGAATGGAGTAGCAGAAAGGAAAAATAAAACGTTTATTGAAACGACTCAGACTATGCTATCAGACGCAAAGCTTCCAATCACCTTCTGGGATGAGGCAGTGAATACATGTAAGGCCCCAGACTGGGCACCCTACAGTTGGATCTCATAACGGGTTATTCCCTTGAAAATACTCATTTTAGATATGTTAAGCTATAACGGAAGTCTTTCTAAAAAAATTAACTAGTATTTAATGTCATTAAGTTACCACACGAATATTTGCACACCAATCCGAGTAGCACCGCTCCCAAGCCAAGATACGTCAACGCAACGCTTACCTGCAAAACAATCTATCGCACACACAAAGTCAGCTACGCTGAGTGAGTTCTAATAGTTTAGTTTAATGAAAGCTAACTCATCTCAATAGTCATTTAAACTTTACTCAGGACCCACGGTCCTTATAAAATAGGTCCACATTTCATTAACAAATAGATAACCCCTGTTATCACCCGATATCCCATAATAGCTCATTACCCAAGACTAATCCCATAATAATAATAATCATGCAGTCTCATCGACATAAGTCGAACTTACCTACACTAATAACTCATACTCGAGTACTTGTATTAACTCGACACTTGGTTAACACAATGAATTCCTAGACATCAACTTACTCAGCCTTGACCATGGCTCTTACAAATCAACTGACATAATAGTTGTAAGCACCACATCACAATCCTGACACAACGGTCAATCTACCTGACTCACCATAATAATACTATCTCATGCACATAAATATAACTCAACACTTGTATGCAATTTAGCACAAATCTATAAGCACACAAACACATACCTCTTCGCGGCACCCTCGTCAGGGAGCTCGACACACTGTCCTGTTGGACATCATCACCTTTAGTAACCACCCGATGGACTTAGTCCTCCATAATCCCGTTTTCCATGTCATAATGACAATAATGCAAACACAATACCCGTCGTGTGACAAGGACAACGACACAATGCACGCAACACATGTATAATCACATAACCTTATACTCTATATACTTAATTCATTAACTGCACCTGCACTTCACAATAAGCACTAGGACAAAGAATCCTACACATATCCATAAGCGTTTAGCTTATATCCCGACTCACCCCGACTAACTCATAACACAATGCTCTGCTAATATAGCAACACATATACAAATACTATATCTCATTAATTAAGCACATACCACGTACATGCACACCCTGTGACACCTCTTAGTCGTACCCGTACGACCCGTAACTACAATCTCGACTCATCCCTGCTAGGTCACTATACGACCCGTGACCATATACCCACCTGTAACCCGCACGTCCTATGGACACACACAGTTCCCTAGCCCAACATTTAACTATTTAACTTCCTAAACTCATCAGGTTACGCTCCAAGGTTCTTTACCCATTTAATACAATAAAACATGTATTGAAAGTATGTACGATAGCCCCAAAATGTTAAAAACATTTAAAAGAGGGGATTATAAACTCACCGGTTTGAAGATCCCTCACATGTACTGCAATGTCTTCTCGTACGGGCTCGAATATGTTAACGTATGATCACATAGTCAGCGTACATCCCAAATATGTGTCACTATGTAAAACATAAATGTTTCTGATACTAGTCTCGTCTGCATAACCCCTTCACAATGCAAAACCCTAACCCGTGTGCCTGCTCGAACCGGGTTACTCTAGACTCGTTTAGCACCTGCATGCATGTAAGTACACACGCCATGCAAAACCCTAACCTCACTGGTCACACGTACATGAGCCGAGATTTCCATGCATGTCTGATTCCCTCTGTGCAAACCCTATGTTCACAAAACCCTAATCAGGTTACACCCGATTCCATGTTCTCCCTCGTTCACCCCCGTGTACCACCATCACCGTGCATCAACACCAAGCATCACTCGCCGTGTGCCACTATCGTTTCTCGTTATCTCGAGTAGCCCCCGTATTCCCACCGTCTTTTAGCCATAAGAAACCCTAGCTGGGTTCTCTTTTCACGTAGGAATGCAACTACCACCGTCCCCCATCATCCGCCGCCGTGGGCTACAACCACAGTAGCCACCTGCAGCCACCGTGCACCACCAACGGCTGCCGACGCCGGGGTCCCTCGCTCTCACGTCTTTTTTCTCTCGATCTCTCCCTGTCTGGGCTGTCCTTGCCATGCGCTACCTCCGACCTCCGAGCACCCCTTACGGTTCACTACCACTACACGCTACTACCACCAATACCGTTGGTTTCCACCTCGTCTCCGCCTCCACTTTCGTTCTCGGCCAACCATACCAAACAAAACCCTTAATCAGGTTTTCACACAACACACACTATCAAACATGAAAGAAATACACATGGAGGTTAAACGAACATTACCTTGACGAGACATGGAGGTTCTCCCCTTCCCTGTCGTCTCCTCTCCTCCGCTTGCTCCCTCAGCCGTCGCGCAAAGCCCTTTGCCGGTTATAGCCTAGGGTTTCCTCCAAACTTGCTTTTTAAATGTTTAAGTTTTCCATTCGGGTCCCTCTCCATCCGTCTTGTGCACTAAAAATCCTGAACTATCATTAAACGGTTTACCACCCCTTTATTTTCATTGAATCATGATTTACGTGGAAATCCATGCTAACCGGGACATTTAATTCCTTAGATTTGGCTTTACGTGATAACCTCAACCACCATCTCCTTTACTAGGGATTTAGGTCTCCGGTTCGCTCGAATAATTATTATGCGGATTTTCGGGATGTTACAAGTCTAACCCCCTTAAAGAGGATTTGTCCTCGAATCCTGCGTCGGTACAAACCAACACAACATATCCCTGTGCACCCAATTCATTCGGTGCAAACATTCACCTTGACACTACCTCGTTGCTCTTACCATTCTTAATAACATCGTATGTACTATGCCTCGTACTATGTAACACAACATTACCCATTGTCCGCTCACTTGTCACATTTCATTTCAGCTCCCAGGCAAAATTGCCTATGTCTCTCGTATAGCCCTAATAAACTCGTCTTTCCGACGATCGTCCTCCCAAGTCGGTCCTTATCTTTCACAGCAGGAGTAATAGTGACTTTACTATCGCGTGTCCATCACTCTCCTCTCTTATGCTCCAATAGCCATCTTGCGATGATTCCTCAAACTCAAACCCACTGCCCTACCCATAAGGGTATTCTCTTGTCCTTTTCTGACGCTCTCCAGGAGCTTGTGCAAAGCTACACTGGTCTCCACCAAATTCCTCTACCATAGTATCCCTTTATTTCAGTATCATGCATTCAATACGTCCCTTACGTACGTACACACCCAACACTAGGGTCACTCTCATTAGCTCTTGATGTTTCTCAAAAGCTCTCGATGTTTCTCAAAATCTCTCTTATCACCGCCATGTCTGCTATGACAACCACACTCTTGCTTTACTTGTATGCTCCACAGGGCTCGCTTTAAACTAGTCTTACATTTATCAGTGTAGGCATCTCCTTCCAAGTCACTTACGTGCAATCCTGCACTTACCCCTCCCGGGTTTCACTTTTCTCGATGTTGCTCTACTATTACCATACGATTACTGACCACATCTCATTTATCATGTACGAACATGACGTCCGCCTGCACACAAGCCCTAGATATCTGTCGTCTCGCTCAATGTAAAACATCCCTATTTCTCTGGTATCTGACCTCGACTGAATTCTTCATATGGAACGTGTTCCATGAAGGTCTTTCGTCACTTTGTTAACTCCGTGCTGAAATCTTCAGCGTCTTCACTTGATCTCATCATAAACATTTCTGGTCAAGCGTCCACGTAAACGCTTTCATTGTGTACTCCCACAGCTCCACCCATTGGCTTTGTGCTCCGAATTCCCGAGATATAAGCATAAGCATCTCATAATAGCACCTCACTGATCGTCTAGAAAGACGTCAAAACTCCTTGCATCACCTAATGTATCAACGTCGAGAAAATCATCCAGATAGAAATACTATACTTGAGCACACTGACCACCCGTCCTATGCACGACTAAACGTGTACTACAAGGACACACACCGACACACATAACTACATAACACACATTGTCCTACACCTGTACTAGTAACCCCAAACTCTAAACACACACCACGTGCACACACACAATTGCTAGATCTAAGAAAATCTACATGCACACAATATGACCTCGACATTTATAGACACACAAACTCCTGAACCTTATCTCTTACTCACTACAACGGTAGCCCCTGCCACACGTCATCATATACTAACACAGAGTTTACTCGATCGTACCCATACTTCAAGACGACACACTACTCAGTCTAGACATAAAACATCACCCTAATCATTCATACACACAAGATATAAAAATATCTTATTTCCCCACAAGATCTGGTCCTGAACAAGCATACCTAGACATAAGTCATGTAACTACAATTTTCCCACAGGACTTCGTCCTGAACATTTATACATACCAAAGATGTATATTTAATATTTCCCACAGGACCTCATCCTGAACAACTACACAAGATGCAATGCACCCCTTACACTTCGAACATCACCTAGACATAACACATAGGTGACACTACCTTAAGACCGTAGACACACACAAATAATCAAAACTCAGGTCTAAACAGGTCTACTCATACAGTCAAATCAACCAAGCTCTAGCATCACATCAATAATTACATTTAGCATGAACTCACGTTGTTCAAAAAGGTAATCACGTAATCACACACAAATACCACTGTACCACCGCTGGCAAGCCATCACACAAGCAATTATCATTAGCTTCCTTTTAAACCATCCCATGGTAAGATTCACTATCATGGGTAGAATTAAGCAATCGAAAAACCAAGAACAAACATCTCGTCACAAAAGTGCCTGACGGCCACTACTCAAAATGCTCTAGTCCTCTCGTGGTAACCACCACTGCTCTAATCACTGAACAAATCAAAGTTATCAACCACTTATTCCTCGTCGTCAGATTCCTCCAGCCATCTGTTTCCTTATTCGATGTTCTGTCTTGAAGGCTGACTTCTGACTGCAAATGCATTTCTTCCACTCCAACCACCTCTCTTGTAAAAGGAGCTACTGAGTCCACCTCTTCTAGTTGCCCTGGTAGTACTAGGGGCATTAGGCACTGGAAGTGCCAAGATCACCTCCTGTGCTGATAGCTCCTACTCGTACTCAGCCGCAGGTGGAACCACCGTCAATGGGACAGGTGCTAAGACTCGTCTCCCTCCAAAGATAACCGTGCGAATGGCAGCCAAATGTCTAGCCCACCTCTATGTCAACCTCCTGATAAGAGCTCCTCGCCTAATCCGTCTAGTCCGAATCGTCATGGCCATCAATACCTGCACAAGATAGAATGCTGGAGTGATTACTATGGGCGTCAAATTTAGAATATAAGAGTAATCATAGATTGCCAAATCACGGTGATCAAATGCAATTTGGTGGTCCACATTACTCCTCGGATTCTAAACCTTCCCTATCATATTCACACCAGCTTTCTATATTTCACACACCCCGGATGTACATGCATCCCACATAACTCACATAGCACCACACAATAATCTAACAAGTCATCATCTTATCACAGTTTCACACCATTCAAGGTTACACACAAATTTACTAAATCATACCGACACACCAAACTATCTCACATAGTTACAATTAATGTTATTCCACGTTTCTCGATTCACATTATAGTCTCATTCAATCACACCACACAACTTCAAGTAGTTCAACATAATACTATAACACATGTCACACCTCATGATCCCACATGGGACCATAAATCATTTACCCACACCAATTACTTTACCTAGTGTAACACTACACAAATGGTAAATAATAATTACTGTTCAACCCGAAAGACGTACCTCTTGGCTCGCGGTTACTCGTGGTGGCATTCGTTTCACCCTCGTCCCATTTTTAGTTTAAGTTAAGACATTTTACTAGTTTAAAAACACCAGTTTTCTCTTAAACCACGGCACTGATACCAACTTGTAAGGCCCTAAACCGGGCACCCTACAGTTGGATCTCATAACAGGTTATTCCCTTAAAAATACTTATTTTAGATATGTTAAGCTACAACGGAAGCTTTCTAAAAACATTAACTAGTCTTTAATGTCATTAAGTTACCTCACGAATGTTTGCACACCAATCTGAGTAGCACCGCTTCCAAGCCAAGATACGTCAACACAACGCTTACCTGTAAAACAATCTATCGCACACACAAAGTCAGCTACGCAGAGTGAGTTCTAATAGTTTAGTTTAATGAAAGCCAACTCGTCTCAATAGTTATTTAAACTTTACTCAGGACCCATGGTCCTTATAAAATAGGTCCACAATTCAATAACAAATAGATAACCCCTGTTATCACCCGATATCCCATAATAACTCATTACCCAAGACTCATCCCATAATAATAATAATCCCGCAGTCTCATCGACATAGGTCAAACTTACCTACACTTATAACTCATACTCGAGTACTTGTATTAACTCGACACTTGGTTAACACAACAAATCCCTAGACATCAACTTACTCAGCCTTGACTAAGGCTCTTACAAATCAACTAACATAACAGTTGTAAGCACCACATCACAATCTTGACACAATGGTCAATCTACCCGACTCACCACAAAAATACTATCTCATGCACAATAAATATATCTCAACGTACAATTTAACATAAATATATAAGCACACAAACACATATCTCTTCGATGCACCCTCGTCAGGGTTACCCTTGTCAGGGCGTCGACACACCTCGAGCTCATCACTGTCCTGTTAGACATCGTCACCTTTAGTGACCTCTCGAAGGACTTAGTCCTCCACAATCCCGTTTGCCATGTCATAATGATAATAATGCAAACACAATACCCATCGTGTCCCAAGGACAACGACACAATGCACGCAACACATGTATAATCACATAACCTTATACTCTATATACTTAATTCATTAACTGCACCTGCACTTCACAATAAGCACTAGGACAAGGAATCCTACATATATCCATAATCGTTTAGCTTATATCCCGACTCACCCCTACTAACTCATAACACAATGCTCTGCTAATATAGCAACACACATACAAATACTATATCTCATTAATTAAGCACATACCACGTACATGCACACCCTGTGACACCTCTTAGTTCAATAAGCACTATGAACCGTAACTATAATTTTGACTCATCCCTGCTAGGTCACTATACGACCCGTGACAATATACCCACCTGTAACCCGCATGTCCTATGGACACACACAGTCCCTTAGCCCCACATTTAACTATTTAACTTCCTAAACTCATCAGGTTACGCTCCAAGGTTCTTTACCCATTTAATACAATAAAACATGTATTGAAAGTATGTACGATAGCCCCAAAAATGTTAAAAACATTTAAAAGAGGGGATTAGAAACTCACCGGTTTGAAGATCCCTCCCATGTACTGCAACGTCTCCTCGTACGGGCTCGAACCTGTTAACGTATGATCACATAGTCAGCGTACATCCCAAGTATGTATCACTATGTAAAACATAAATGTTTCTGATACTAGTCTCGTCTGCACGACCCCTTCACCATGCAAAACCCTAATCTGCGTGCCTGCTCGAACCGGGTTACTCTAGACTCATTTAGCACCTGCATGCATGTACGTACACACGCCATGCAAAACCCTAAACTCACTGGTCACACGTACATGAGCCAATATTTCCATGTATGTCTGAATCCCTCAGTGCAAACCCTATGTTCACAAAACCCTAATCGGGTTACACCGTTCACCCCCGTTAACCACCATCACCGTGTATCAACACCAACCGTCACTCGCCGTGTGCCACTATCGTTTCTCGTCATATCGAGTCACCCCTACATTCCCACCGTCTTCTAGCCGTAAGAAAACCTAGCAGGGTTATCTTTTCACGTAGGCATGCAACTACCACCATCCCCCATCATCCGTCGCCGTGAGCTACCACCACAGCAGCCACCTGTGGCCACCGCGCACCACCAATGGCTGCCGAGGTCCCTCGCTCTCACGTCCTTTTTCACTCCCTCTATCGGTCGTCCCTGCCACGCGCCACCTCCGACCTCTGAGCACCCCTTACGGTTCACTACCAATACAAGCTACTGCCACCAATACCGTTGGTCTCCACCTCGTCTCCGCCTCCACCGTCGTTCTCGGCCAACCATACCAAACAAAACCCTTAATCGGGTTTTCACACAACACACACCACCAAACACGAAAGAAATACACATGGAGGTTAAACGAACATTACCTTGACGAGACATGGAGGTTCTCCCATTCCCGGTCGTCTCCTCTCCTCCGCTTGCTCCCTTAGCCGTTGCGCAAACCCCTAGGCCGATTATGGCCTAGGGTTTCCTCCAAACTTGCTTTTTAAATGTTTAAGTTTTCCATTCGGGTCCCTCTCCATCCGTCTTGTGCACTAAAAATACCGAACTATCATTAAACGGTTTACCGCCCCTTTATTTTTGTTGAATCATGATTTACATGGAAATCCATGCTAACCGGGACATTTAATTCCTTAGACTTGGCTTTACGTGATAACCTCAACCACCATCTCCTTTACTAGGGATTTAGGTCTTCCGTTCGCTCGAATAATCAATATGCGGATTTTCGGGATGTTACAATACAACTTGTCACGTTTTGAAACGAGTTATAGTGGTGAAGCGTCACAACAAGACTTGCTATGAGTTGATAAAAAATCAACCTCCCAACATAGACTACTTAGTTCCATTTGGTAGTCCCTATTCCTTATTGTTACAATCCAAGGATCGCAAATCCAAATTTAATGAAAAAGCAGTGGAAGACATCTTCTTAGGATATGTTGCCAACTCTCCATGCAGAAGAGTGTACAATAAAGAGACTTGTTCAGTTGAAGAGTTATTTGAAGTGGATTGTAGCAATCACAACGTTCCACCTGAACCAACAGGTCCAGCTTGGGGATTTGATTATGATGCTCTTTTCAAGTCTTTCAATCTTCCTCCCGATTTATCTGCTGAGGATGCTGCCAAACTGTATCACTACTGTAGCGGTGGCGATGATTCCAATTTCTCAACTAGATCAACTGTCCTATTTCTACCCCTGACCCCAATACATCATCTGCATCTGGGACTCACGAGAGTGACAATGAAGAGGATAATAATGTTGAAAGGGAAGATGCACAGGTGGATCCTATTAATATTGAATCTTCTTCTGGTACACATGATGCGGGGGAGACAAGTACAAATCTCGAGTCAAATATCTAGGAACCTATTGTGCCAGAGACGAGAGTGCATAAGAATCATCCAATCGACAACATCATTGGTGATCCTGATGTCGGTGTTCAGACTCATCATAGAACCATAACTGAGAACACCAGTCTATATGCAGAGATACTTGACACGGGAATCATGGAAATATGTCTGTATGCTGGCTTTGTATCCTAAATTGAGCCGAAGAATGTGAAAGAGGCTCTCGCAGACAATTGTTGGATAGAGGCAATGCAAGATGAGTTGTCTTAGTTTAGCAAGTTGCATGTGTGGGATCTAGTTGCCTTACCGAGAGGGATATATTCGATTGGTACCAGATGGGTGTTCAAATGCAAGACGGACGATCGTCACATTGTAGTGAGGAATAAGGCACGGTTGGTTGTTCAGGGTTTATATCAGCAAGAGAGCTTGGATTACACAAAGGTATATGCACCAGTTGCTAGACTTGAGGCCATCCGACTATATCTGGCTTATGCCTCATATGTTGGCTTCAAGGTCTATCAACTTGATGTGAAGAGTGCTTTCCTGTATAGAAAAGTTCATGAAGATGTCTACGTTTCTCAATCACCTGGCTTTGAAGATCCATAATACCCCAATAAAGTGTACAAGCTGGATAAGGCACTTTATGGTCTTCTTCAAGCTCCTTGGGCGAGGTACGAGACGTTATAAATGCATATATTGTCGAATGGTTTCGATCACGGGCAAATAGACTCGACTCCTTTCATAAGGAAAGCGGGGGGGGGGGGGTATTCTACTAGTACAAGTTTACGGGGATGACCTTCTTTTCGGGTCTACAAATGAATATATGCGTAGAGAATTCGAGACGGTGATGAAGTCAAAGTTTGAAATGTGAAATATGGGAGAATTGTTGTTTTTTCAAGGTCTTCAAGTCAGTCAAAGGGAAGATGGCATTTATCTAAGTATGTACACGACATTTTGGAGAAATACAAAATGAATGACTGTTCTACTTATGGCACACCAATCCCAATCAATCATGGTTTGCATCCAGATAAAGATGGAAAAGGTGTAGACTATAAATTATACAACGAGATGATCGGTTATCTTATGTATCTTATAGCTTCAAGGACTAATATTATGTTTACCGTTTGCTTATGCTCAAGGTTTTAGTATCAACCCAAGGAATCTCACTTGATAGCTGCGAAGAGGATATTCAGATATCTGAAAGGGAAACCCGAATTAGGTCTTTGGTATTTCAAGCAGCAGTCATTTTATTTCAAAACCTACACTGATTCAGATTATGGCGGTTGTAACCTTGATAGAAAGTCAACCTCAGGTGGATGTCAGTTCTTAGGAGACATGCTGGTCTCCTGGCAGTGTAAAAAGCAGTCAACGGTTTCTGTTTCAACTTGTGAAGCTGAGTACATTGCTGCTGCGAGCTGCTGTTCTTAGATTTTGTGGATCCAGCAACAACTGAGAGACTACGGCTTGAACTACACTAGAACTCCTCTGTTCATTGACAACAATGCCACCATGTCTATCACAAACAACCCGGCGAAACATTCCAAAACTAAACATATTGAGATTCGTCACCACTTCATCCATGATTGTGCTGAAAAGCACTTGGTTGAACTTGTAAAGGTTCACACGGATGACAACTTTACCGACCTTTTCACTAAGGCCTTTGATCGTACTCGCTTTGAACACCTTGTCAACATGATAGAAATGTTTAATCCCAAGTGAAAATCTTTTTCAAAACAAGTGTTTCTTGGAAGTTACCTTTACTTTATTTTAAACTTATCTTTTGAACAGTTCTTTTTCTTAAATTTTTTTTTATCAAAAATCCAAACAAATTAGAAAATTTTGAAAATCTAAAGTCATTTGAGGTAAAGAAGATATGATAGTACATCAGTAGATGATCATTCACACATAACTTTAACTTTAGTTGTTAGTACTTCTGTAAATAACTTGTTCTATGCTTTATGTTTTGATCTAAACCTCTTAGACTGCACAAATGGGAAATGATTGCGTCATGACTACTTAAGTTTGAAAATTGTCTTATCTAGCTTTAATTTGAATATCTGCAATTAATTTAAATTGTCAGTAGGCTAGAAGCGTTTTTGGATCTTTAGTAGTGTGAAAACTTCTTATATTACAACTGTGATTTTAACCCATATTATGCAGGGTGTGTGTGTTTATAAGATCTTTATCAGATAAAGAATGTAAGATTTTGGCTAGTATTATCCTCTAAGACCAGTATCGGGTTATGTCTTTAGCACAATTTTTCGGTTCTCTTCACTTAAAGTTGAACTAAGATATGTCTTGGCAACATCCGTCAAGCATATGCAACCCTCTTGGATCACATCTGATTCCATTGAAGACAAATCCAGATAATAGTTGGATCCACGTACCCAAATCCTCAGATTCCATATCTATTAACCTGAATCATCAAAAATATTCACTGAAGAAAAACCTCTCAAACCAAGACAAATGAATCAATCGATTCTAAATCTTATGATTCTTGATAATCCTTAAGGATTCTGATTGATTTTTCCTATACTAAATGATGTCTTTTCATCCTGGAAATTAGGATAATCCTTGGGAAAATCTTACATGTTATGAGATAAAGCAAGTTAAATTTAGTTGGCATAATCTATCACACCCCAACCGACGGCGGAAACGTCGGGGCGGGACATGTAGACTGTTCATAAGCTCATGGTTTACTAATAGTTGTAATAATTACACAAATGATTTCATTTCATAGCTCAAATAGGCAATTACAACATTTACAAAAGTCATAAATACATGTGTGTCTTTATTAAGTTTAAAACTAGGTCCTCAATCCTAAGTGAAGAAACTTGAAATCTTAACTCAAACATCCGTACCTGAAACATGATAAAATGAGAGGGTCAACTATAAATAGTTGGTGAGCATACATAGGTTTTGACACCACAAGTAAAGTTCAAATGTTTTGTGTACAATTCATATGATACATGGTTTATAAAGCATTTATGGAGAATCTAAGTTAAGCTAGTTGCACAAATGAAACCTTGTAACTGAAGGGCATAACAACACATGTTATCCTAATGTAAATGTAGGGCATAACAACACATGTTATCCTGATGTAAATATAGGGCATAACAACACATGTTATCCTAATGTAAGTGTAGGGCATAACAAAAAATGTTATCCTGATGTAAAGAGGTAATGATTACACGAGTGTATTATGTATATGTAGCCTTAACAAATAACATTCAAGCATAAAGCATAAATAAACACATATGATCATATTATAGAATTGTACGTGTGTAATTTCAAATAGTATTTGTTGTGTAATCATGTTTCACCCCAAAAATGTACGAAAGGAAAAAGGGGCTATGTAAACTCACCTTGATATTGTACGACTAAAACTCGAACTAGGTCACGAGAACGAGTGAACCGGTTTAGCGATGCCCCAAATAAATATTTATGCGTATAAATATCTAGAAACAATTTAAAGAAATAAGAACGGAACAATTTGGGACTTTAGGGTTTGGAAAGGGCGGACGAACGAACCAAGTTGAATAAAAGTGGTAATATATATATAAATGAAATAATATTTTATCAATTTTATTTATAAAAGAGATTTTAAGTGTCAATAATAATATTAATTGCAATTTTAATACAATCAAAATCCTATTAAGACAATTAGGTTAAAATTAGTCATCGTGTTGGAATGTTATATTATAATAATATTTATATTGATATAATTTGAAATAAATAAATTAGTTATACGAGTTTATTACTTATGAAAATAAGATTAATTATTTTAACAAGAGATTGTGGAAGTAATAGTAATATCACCAATAAAACAATCATTAAAATGCTAATAAAATCGTATCATTAATAATACGTTGTTTTTCTTAAAAGGTTTAAGTAAAATATATATATAATCATGACATTACAAACACGATCGTTTCCTAATTTTAAAGGTTATTTATAAACTAATAAGGTTTATGATGTTACAATAATATTTGTCATGTCTTTGGAATTATATGGTAGTAATGAACGAAATACAAAAAGATGATGATACTCATATATTAATAGTGATATTCAAAAGGTTTTTAGAAAATGATTGACATAATTATAAATATGAATTCTTATTTCCATTTTATCTTTATAAGAAAACATGCATGTAAATCTATACATATATCTTTATAAATACACGAGAATGAGAGGGTAAAGGAAGTAAAACAGGCAATTAGATCAAGGGAAAAAAATAGGAGAAAAAAAAAATTGACAGTCACAGGGATAGAACCCGTGACCTTAGCTGTATGAGGGATGTGCTTTAACCGATTAAGCTGGGCAATTGCATTGATAATGATCTGAAACAACTAGGTTTTAACATGGGGACTCGGTGAACTCTTCTTCCCTACCCAACCACAACGTAACCCAGTCCCATTAAACCCTAAATCTCAAAATCGTTCATAACAAAAGTAGACGACGCGATAATAGAGAAAAGAGGATACCTGGACTCGAAATCTTCACAATCAAATTCTCAATTGTCGAAGGATTATATCTGATGACCCAACCCTCCTCTTGCGTCGATTGCAACAGGAAGAAAAGAATAAGTGGAACTAGGGATGGTCTTGTGGGCAACGCGTTATGGGGATCTCATAGGGTGGTTTCAACGCGGTTACAGCTGCGAAGTTGAACGAAATCTGCGGAATTAGGACTTGATTCGTGGGGTTTGAAAAGGAATGACAGGAACCCCAAAATGGGACTAAAATCGTGTTTTAAAAATCAATTAGTCAAATACGAGTAACCAAACGATCGCAAAAGAGTTAATGACTGATTTGGGAGGATTAAAACTCCTGATTTTCAGGGATTGATTGATGGTTTGAATGAGTTTGACTTTATTGTAGTCAAAATTGACATGAATTGGTTCTAGGGTTCAATATGAGAAGAGGGGGTTCAAATTAAGGTTCAAGAGGTTTGAAGGGGGGTTCAAGCAACAAGATGGGAGGGTGCAAGGCCAAAATTGGATGGGGTTCAATCTAATTATTTGATTTAGAATTCATTATAAATATTTATAAAATTGTTTTTATACACCTCATAAAATCTAAACTATATTTTTATTCTATTAAAATTATAAAACTTATACAAACCAATCATTAAATATCTCCCAAAGGAGAAAACTCTAATTTTATAAAGTCGTAAATTGTATAAATGCTTTATCTAATATGAAAAAAAGCTACATATATATTTATAATTAAATAGATAAATATATATATACAGAGGATGTAAATGCATCATTAGGTTCATAAATTTTACTTTTGATTTAATTTTTATAATAAAGTCTATATAAATATAAATATATATGGTATATATACTATGGAGTTGAAATATTGAAACTTTGAATCGATACGTGTTTAAAATATATATATATATATATATATATATATTAATGTGTCATTCTGAGATGAGCAAGCTCGGGATTGAAATGAAATGTCATTATACTTTTAAAATAAAATAATATTAGAAAATCATGGATGTTACAGTATCCCCAAGTTGAGGGAATTTCGTCTCGAAATTCAATTGATGGAGGCTACTGAATCAGGAAAGAGATAAGGGTATTTGAGATTTATTTGATCCTCACGTTCCCATGTAGACTCTGGGCCACGTTTAGATCCTCAATGAACTTTGAAAATTGGTTTGAGGAGCACAATCAATGACAAGATTCGGGTTTGTTTCTCAAAGTTAGGTATGAATGATGATAGTGGGTTTAGTTTGAAGAAATTGAGAAGAAAATTGTCGAGAAGTATTTTGGACTCCAATGAGGGAATGCATCACTTGAAATGAGAATAATGAGAATTTGATGATCGAGATTTTTTTAGGATGCAGTCTAATATGCTCAAGAATTGTCAGTGGGTAAGGGATTTCACAAACACGGGCCCCGTCAAAAAAACATAAAACTTTACGTGACACGAATAACGCTACTTCTGATAATATGACAGGAACACTTATATATAGGAAGTACCAGCGGCGTATCCACCATGCCCTTATCATATCACATTAGTTTCGTTATTGTATATCATGATAGGTTTTATGTCATAACACACGACATAATTTGCTATGTTTTCCATGCGCTGATCTTTATAATTACGTGTGCACCCGTAATTATCCAAATCGTCGCATGGTCCGTATAGATCATCCCATTGTGTGTGTGGGTTCCAGGGGGTAACACAAAAACACTTAATTCGTAACATTGCTTTCACGTATGTGTTGTTAACAAATAAATGTCCATAGATAGTAGAGTCAATCAGGTACTAAAGAGAAATAACGTGGCATAATTTAGGGTTCCATAGTTTCCTCGTGTTTGAAAAAGAATACGTCAAACCCCGAGTAGCTTTCATGGATACGGTGAATAATCATGTCTTGTGGATGATGTATTTAATCAATTGCAACAATGTAAACAATTAAATTTTGTGTATAATGTAAGCACTCAAGTTTCCATGTATGGTCTAGTGTCATGTACACTGTAAACAAATAGGTTTCATGTATAACGTGAACAAATTAGTGCCAAATAAGTTTTCATGTATAACGTAAACAATTTAGCATTTTGTATTTTGTAAATGTAACCAATTTAGTATCACGCATTTTGTAAACAAGGGAGTTTCAGGTAAGATGTGAACAACGTAGTATCATGTATATTGTATAGTGTGAACAATTTGGTATCATGTATTTTGCAATTAAATAAGTTTCATGTATTATGTGATCAATGTAATATTATGTATATTGTAAACAACTAAGTTTCATGTATCATGTGATCATGTACAATGTGCTCAATCATGTATCAAACGAACAAGTTTCATGTACCATGTGATTATCCTAGTATCATGCATATTGTAAACATCTAAGTTTTATGTATCATGTGAGTGTTTATTTGTAAGTTATTGGATCCCATAAGTAATGTAAACTATCGACTTTTGCAGGTAGTCGAGTGTTGCAGACAAGCGTGTTGTTCGGCGTTCATGTATGATGTGGGTAGTTGAATTTTAACTTTGAAATTTTGTTGAGGTTTATATGGATGACTACATGAATTTATTCATGTCATTGTAGTGCTTAGTACAATCATGCATTTCTAAGGGAGTAAGATAATGAGAAAGTTGTGTAGATATTTAGAGCAGTGTGCTTACGAATAACTGATTTGTGCTCTTTTGTTTGTAAAATAAATAAGTAGCTGTAACTTATTTTTGTTTATAAAATGGTGAAAAACAGTTGAATAATTAACTATATGGATAATTAAATGAAAATCTTTTTATTATTATAAGAAGACTATTTCTAAGAAAATTTAATTGCTAAATTATTTAATAACTAAGCCAATGTTTAATAATAATTAATTTAACGAGAAAAGTCATAATTAATTATTAAAAATAACGTTTTTATAAAACGAGTTGTATTAAATTTCCTTACAAGGTGAAAATGTTTATAGAAAATTTATATTTCAGATTCTATCTAAAGGTTTGATAAAGGTTTTGCTTGAACAAAATAACGATGTTGTTTAATTCAGTTAATAAAATAATTAGTTACAAAGAGGGCTTAGTTACGTATACTAAATTGTAATAAACGGAATGATGGTGTTTAGATTGTACCCCTTTAATAATATAATCAAATGGCTACTTTGACAAGTCAAAGTGATTTAAGTTCTTATACTTTCAAGAAGACATGCTTTAGCCTATAGGTGAACACTCACTTCGGGAATTCCCAGGAAAGCATACGGATCCTTTGGTTGATTTGGATTTATATGAAATGCTTTCCTAGACAGAAGACCCAAAGTACAGGCACTCACCCTTCCAGATTGCACATGTTCTTTACTAATTTTCAGAACCCAAAACTTTGACAAGATTTTAAAATTTTAATAGGCTTTAGGCCTAAGAGTAAATTTTTTTTTTTCACTAATGGTGATGGTGACATATATCTCAATGTGTAAAAGTGAAGGTGTATAATGACTTAGATATGAATACGCATGTGATACAACTTATGATAGCATTTAAATGTGATCAATTAGGTAGCATGTAATCAAACAATATGGTAAAGAAGGTATTACATAGGTAGCAATATCTTTAAGCATGTGAGTTATCAAGTAGTGTAGCACATAAACTATCAGGCATTGTATCATGCGATGCCACAGTTAGAATAACATGTAAGATAATCACACAAGGTAGTAAACATGTAGCATTTAGTAATGTGGCAAATACCATGTAGCATAACACATGGAATTTGATGGTTGTCCTAAGGTTATAGTCTAGGTCAAAAGTGTCTAATAACCTAATTCCCTATAACCTGGCTCTGATACCAATCTGTCACACCCCAACCGATGGCGGAAACGTCGGGGCGGGACATGTAGACTGTTCATAAGCTCATGGTTTACTAATAGTTGTAATAATTACACAAATGATTTCATTTCATAGCTCAAATAGACAATTACAACATTTACAAAAGTCATAAATACATGTATGTCTTTATTAAGTTTAAAACTAGGTCCTCAATCCTAAGTGAAGAAACTTGAAATCTTAACTCAAACATCCGTACCTGAAACATGATAAAATGAGAGGGTCAACTATAAATATTTGGTGAGCATACATAGGTTTTGACACCACAAGTAAAGTTCAAATGTTTTGTGTACAATTCATATGATACATGGTTTATAAAGCATTTATGGAGAATCTAAGTTAAGCTAGTTGCACAAATGAAACCTTGTAACTGAACGACATAACAACACATGTTATCCTAATGTAAATGTAGGACATAACAACACATGTTATCCTGATGTAAATGTAGGGCATAACAACACATGTTATCCTGATGTAAATGTAGGGCATAACAACACATGTTATCCTAATGTAAGTGTAGGGCATAACAACAAATGTTATCCTGATGTAAAGAGGTAATGATTACACGAGTGTATTATGTATATGTAGCCTTAACAAATAGCATTCAAGCATAAAGAACAAAGAAACACATATGACCATATTATAGAATTGTACGTGTGTAATTTCAAATAGTATTTGTTGTGTAATCATGTTTCACCCCAAAAATGTACAAAAGGAAAAAGGGGCTATGTAAACTCACCTTGATATTGTACGACTAAAACTCGAACTAGGTCACGAGAAAGAGTGAACCGGTTTAGCGATGCCCTAAATAAATATTTATGCGTATAAATATCTAGAAACAATTTAAAGAAATAAGAACGGAACAATTTGGGACTTTAGGGTTTGGAAAGGGCGGACGAACGAACCAAGTTGAATAAAAGTGGTAATATATATATAAATGAAATAATGTTTTATCAATTTTATTTATAAAAGAGATTTTAAGTGTCAATAATAATATTAATTGCAATTTTAATACAATCAAAATCCTATTAAGACAATTAGGTTAAAATTAGTCATCGTGTTGGAAGGTTATATTATAATAATATTTATATTGATATAATTTGAAATAAATAAATTAGTTATACGAGTTTATTACTTATGAAAATAAGATTAATTATTTTAACAAGAGATTGTGGAAGTAATAGTAATATCACCAATAAAACAATCATTAAAATGCTAATAAAATCGTATCATTAATAATACGTTGTTTTTTTTAAAAGGTTTAAGTAAAATATATATATAATCATGACATTACAAACACGATCGTTTCCTAATTTTAAAGGTTATTTATAAACTAATAAGGTTTATGATGTTACAATAATATTTGTCATGTCTTTGGAATTATACGGTAGTAATGAACGAAAAACAAAAAGATGATGATACTCATATATTAATAGTGATATTCAAAAGGTTTTTAGAAAATGATTGACATAATTATAAATATGAATTCTTATTTCCATTTTATCTTTATAAGAAAACATGCATGTAAATCTATACATATATCTTTATAAATACATGAGAATGAGAGGGTAAAGGAAGTAAAACAGGCAATTAGATCAAGGGAAAAAAATAGGAGAAAAAAATTGACAGTCACAGGGATAGAACCCGTGACCTTAGCTATATGAGGGATGTGCTTTAACCGGTTAAGCTGGGCAATTGCATTGATAATGATCTGAAACAACTAGGTTTTAACATGGGGACTCGATGCACTCTTCTTCCCAGCCCCAACGTAACCCAGTCCTATTAAACCCTAAATCTCAAAATCGTTCATAACAGAAGTAGACGACGCGATAATAGAGAAAAGAGGATACCTGGACGCGAAATCTTCACAATCAAATTCTCAATCGTCGAAGGATTAGATCCGATGACCCAACCCTCCTCTTGCGTCGATTGCAACAGGAAGAAAAGAATAAGTGGAACTAGGGATGGTCTTGTGGGCAACGCGTTATGGGGATCTCATAGGGTGGTTTCAACGCGGTTACAGCTGCGAAGTTGAACGAAATCTGCGGAATTAGGACTTGATTCGTAGGGTTTGAAAAGGAATGACAGGAACCCCAAAATGGGACTAAAATCGTGTTTTCAAAATCAATTAGTCAAATACGAGTAACCAAACGATCGCAAAAGAGTTAATGACTGATTTGGGAGGATTAAAATTCCTGATTTTCAGGGATTGATTGATGGTTTGAACGAGTTTGACTTTATTGGAGTCAAAATTGACATGAATTGGTTCTAGGATTTAATATGAGAAGATGGGGTTCAAATTAAGGTTCAAGAGGTTTGAAGGGGGGGTTCAAGCAACAAGATGGGAGGGTGCAAGGCCAAAATTGGATGGGGTTCATTCTAATTATTTGATTTAGAATTCATTATAAATATTTATAAAATTGTTTTTATACACCTCATAAAATCTAAACTATATTTTTATTCTATTAAAATTATAAAACTTATACAAATCAATCATTAAATATCTCCCAAAGGAGAAAACTCTAATTTTATAAAGTCGTAAATTGTATAAATGCTTTATCTAATATGAAAAAAAGCTACATATATATTTATAATTAAATAGATAAATATATATATACAGAGGATGTAAATGCATCATTAGGTTCATAAATTTTACTTTTGATTTAATTTTTATAATAAAGTCTATATAAATATAAATATATATGTTATATATACTATGGAGTTGAAATATTGAAACTTTGAATCGATACGTGTTTAATATATATATATATATATATATATATATTAATGTGTCATTCTGAAATGAGCAAGCTCGGGATTGAAATGAAATGTCATTATACTTTTAAAATAAAATAATATTAGAAAATCATGGATGTTACATAATCATGGGGTACACATTGTATTTCATACTAAATGGTAGTTAACTCACACGAATGTGGTACAAAGACGCTTATAGTTTCAAATCTTATAATATTGACAACTTAAATTGACTTGTTGTGTATTGCAAATTATGTAATTGAATAAGTAATATGTCATGACATGATCCCATTTTCTTTGAAGCTTATCTTGTATCATTACTGTATATATCTTTATCTAGTTATCTTATTTCATGTTTGTACAGATAAAACCCAAAAATATATATATATATTTTCGTATAGTTTTATCTTTGGAGATTCTTTGTTAACTATGTGTGAATGCTATATCAGATAAACTGATATAATCTTCTAGCTCATGAACTTGAACAAAAAGAAAGTACTTCTGTAAATAAGTCACTATAAATAGTTCCTGTACATTCTAATATGTTTCTTGTTTGTACCTTCTTTTATTCTGAAAAACAACAAAAAGATTTTCGGTTTGTTTCATCTAAGTTTTGAAAAATACAAAAAGATTTTAAGTACAGTTTATCCAATCTTAGAAGAACCAAAAAGTTTTTAGTTGTAACTTCCTTGGAACATCTTTGTACAACTTAGGATTGAACAATCATATCTTTTATGCCTTTTGATCAGATTTACTTCATAATTTGAGTTACGTTTTGAGATGACTAAGGTTCCTGCGTACTTAGCTAAGTACGCATGAAGGAATTCCTGCATACTTAGCCTAGTACGCAGCCTCGGTCATGCGTACTTACTAAGTACGCAGGAGTTACTTCCTACGCACTTAGTAAGTTCGCAAGACATGTTGTGTGTGGGTATATAAGCGGGTGTTAACCATATTTCATCAGTTCAAGTTTTCTTTACACTCGTTCATATGCTCAGACTACACTCCTGCTCATTTCACTCAAAATTTTGTGTGTTCCAAAACCGTTTGTCCTCCCATCTCTAGTTTTAGAATCATCATAACATCATTTGGTTAGAATGTAAGCTTCATTCATCTGTTAAATCTTTTGTTTTTGACAGATTTGTGTTCTTGAGGACTAGGGTTAAGCTTCATTCATCTGTTAAAGCTTTCGTTTTTGACAGATTTGTGTTCTTGAGGACTAGGGTTTTGATGACTAAAATTCTTGAATCTTTGGATGTTTTTAAATGAAATTAACACTCAATGCTAGTTTCTAATCATCATACTACTCCAATGGTTACAAAATTAGTCCTTATCGATTTGGTGTTTTTTGATCCCTAGGTTAGGTCGACGTTGGCCTCTAGCTTGGTCAAAATAGATGTCTTATGGCTTAAATTTGGTCTTGTTTTTGGTCCTATTGTGGTTAATACTTATTTTTGACACTTTGGAGACTAGAATTTAGCACCTTTATACTGAATCAAGAAATTTGGATTTTTGAAATTTAGCCTAGTTCACGCTTCTGCGTACTTGCTAAGTAAGCAAGAGCAAATGAGTGTAGCTAAGTACGCATGAATTACTGCGTACTAGCCTAGTACGCAAGAAGTGGATTTTGAAATTTTGTCCAAGTATGAAATACTTGATTTGTGTATTCTTGTCATCCCATGTGATGTTTGCTTAATTCTAATGAATGTATTTGTTCTTATGATGTTCTTTGTGTGTTCTTGCAGGCATGGCTCGTGCATTTACCAATGAATTCAACCTACTGGCACTTACTAATCCTGAATGGAAAGGCGCAACGGTAAATTATCAGGAGATAGTTACTTTTCTAAACTGATCCAAGATTGCCTATGCTATCTCGGCTGATCCTGTTGTTTCAAGACCCTACTTAGAGCAATTCTGGGAGACTGCTAATCATGACTGCACAGTTACACCAAACATTATTCGAGCAAATGTTGCGGGCAAGAGATTGCAATCTCTGAAGACATCATTCAGACAATGTTGTAGTTTCAAGATCGTGCTGAAAATCCTGTTACTTATCCTGATTATATGATAGACGGGTGTTGGAGACAGAGGATGGGTTATGTGGGAAGAGAAGACTATGCTTCTTACATGAAGAAGTCGGTGCTAGATAAGTGGCGTTACTTCGCGCACATTATGATCATGTGTATTTCTGCAAGGAAAGCGGGGAAGGATGCCATGGGTCATGATTTGGCATCGGCTATGGTTGCATTATCACTAAACAAGGGGTACAACTTCTCCCGATACTTCTACAGATCCATGGTGGATCAAATCAATGCTGCTGAGAAGTTCAGATTTCTATTGTATCCCAGGTTCACTCAATTGCTGATCAATCATTTCCTGCCCAATCTACCTTAGATTAGACAGAGGCTTCAAGTGAAAAGATTTGACAAGAGGGTGTTTTTCCATTTCATGAATCCGGAAACTGAAGAACCTATTCCCGTGCACATACCGCTCTTTGGTCACCTCATCAATGAAGCGTATGTGGCACCGCCTAATGATCGTTGGTATAGTGTTGAGTCAGAGCCTGAAGCAGGTGAGGAAGAAAACTCTAATGAAGAACAACCTGAGCAGGTACAAGAAGAAGAACAGTATGTGAGTGGTTCTGAAAGTGAAGAAGAAGGAGGAGATGGAGATGGAGAAGAAGAAGGTGAAGGAGAAGGTGAAGGAGAAGGTGATGAGGAATCCAATTAAGAAAGGACTGAATCTGATTTGTCTGATTCCGATTACGCACCGGATATGGCACATCCAAGAAGACAGGTTAAGGTTTCCCTTCCTGAATCGTCTTCAAAACGACAGAGGGAAGAAAGTTCTGATTGTGAGTATCAACCCGATAAGGACGATTCAGAGGCTGAAGCCTTCAGACAACAAGAGACAGAAATAAGAAGGAAATACAAGTCTGATAGGCCATGGGAGACGGTGTTGAGTGATTTGAATGCCCGTCTCCTGGCTCAAAGAGGTTCTGTTGTCCTATCATAGTTATACCGGAGGAAGAGGCCACGTTTGACAACTACTGTGGACTCAACTGTTTCAGAGGAGGTTCCTGAGATAGTTTCTCTTCCGTTGACTTCTGGTTAAGTGTTGGTGAGTACTGTCCCCATCTTGACGGAGTCTTTCATTGCCACACCAATAACTACTCAAGCTGCAACACTTCCTGTTACTACAGTTCATCCAATCACACAGCCTTTCGCCTTTGGAGACTTTACCCAGGGATTTGACTTTGCTGATATCTTTGCTTCTCCCATCCACGAGACTGGTAAGGCTTCTACTTCTATGGATCCTGATCCTAGGGATGCTAGAATAGCCTATCTTGAATCACAGGTTGCTTCACTGTTGGAGACGGTTAACAACCCAAGGAGTGAGTCTAAGGCTCAACAATCTAATATAAACTCTCTGGTTGATCAAACTACTCTTCTCAAAGACCAGTGTCTTGGAGCCCAAGAATAAATCCGGACCTTGAAAGAACAAAATGAAATTCAGGTTCAGGTCAACAATTCCATTCTATCCCATGGGTAATCCGTTGAGGCAAGAATTATTCTTCAATGTGAGCAGAATGACAAAATGTTAGCCCTGGTAGAAGAATTGTCAAGGAAGTTTGACGCTCAGGGGGAGAAGAAGAAGACTGACACCAAGTATGGATGTCATCAGGTTGATCTAACCGGTGATGACGAAGAAGACAAGGATCCCGATGCTGGCCCGAGTGGTGGTGAGCATCCAGATTTATCTGTTGCTCCACTATTTGTGGTGCCTATGGCTCAGGGGGAGTCTACAGGTGTGAGTGGTGAGGGTTCTGGAGGGGAAGGAAAGTGAAAATCGATGGCTGAGGTGCTTGAAGACGTCTCTGATAAAGGTATTTTATTTCTGGAGCCCGATTATTCCAAGGCTGAAATGATTGATGCCCTTGAAGAGATTGAGGAGAGAGAGATCGATTATGATAGTGATGACTGGGGTGATGAGGATGAGGAGGTTGTTGTGGAGTTCCCTAAGGGTTCTGGTGAGGGAGTTTATGAGTTGGAGGACGGAGAGATCTTTGAAGCTCCGTATTTCTCGTTTAACGAAGGAACAGTTGAGTTTAAAGTTGCTGAGGCTAGTGGTGCAGCAACCTCAACTGAAGCCTCCCCTGCAGAATAGATTCCTGCTGACCCGACTGACTCCTGGAGAAGAAAGCTTCCCCAGGAATGGTTCAAAAGGAGTCAGCCTCCAGCTTGGCAAAAGTCTTACTACACGGACAAGCATGGAGCAGCATGAATGATCCTTTCTGTTCGTTTTGAAGATGACAAGGGATTGTTTGCCATCAAGCGTGCTGGTGGGGTTCAATACTTGAATCCAACCAGCGAGGCATTCAATTCTTTACCCAAGTATGATTTGGTAATACTAGAAAACAGAGACTTGATTGGTGATACATCGTTTGCCGTTGCTAAAGGTTTATGGGGGACACTTCAAAGAGAAGGAAAGTTGGGGATGTTTGAGATGTTTAATCCGTAGATGCCTAAGAGAGTCAGGGATAAGACTCGTAGAGATCCCGTGGCAAACAAGTTTGTGAAGAAGCTGGTTTACAAGCCCGTGTTATGTGAAACCAAGATACCTTTGAGGAAGATTCCTCAGGACATTCTGGGAAGCATGTGGTACTGGTTTGTTGATCCTATTACAGGTGAGGCGGTGATTGTGGAGAATACGATTTTGAAGACTAAGGGTGTGGAACCGAGAGAGCTGATAAGAGTATTTGATGAGATATGTTTCATTAACTTTTCTGTGAGAGACTTGGGGGTTTTACAAGATAAGTATTGCATCAACACAGATGAATGGACAAAGCTTATGGTTTCCAGGTATGAAAAGCTAGTCAAGTTCTGCTATTACTACAAGAAGAGGATGGGAAGCGAATCTAGAGCTGATGACCTGTAGAGACTGAAGACATCTCCAGAGCTGCTGTCAAGGGGGAGTCTGTTGATGCATTTCTGGTGACAGGCACTCTGAAGATTATACTTGTTTGATTATGTCTTTTGTATGTTTGATGCATTCAGTCTCTGTTGTATTTGTGTTATCGAGTTGTAATCATGTTTGTTAGAACTTGTACTTGTACTTAGTCATTTCAGTCTATTTTGTCTTGTGCATACTAAGCAAGTATGCAAGAGGATTGTTCCAACGTACTTAGCTAGTACGCATAGTTTGTCCTGCGTACTTAGCTTGTACGAAGGAAGTAAGTCCTGCATACTTACTTATACGCAGGCATCTGGTCTATTAGTATATAGCCGGTTGTGAGAGTCTCTAAGTACGCTTTCATTGTAAACTTCTATAATTCTGGGAAAGCCTCTTGTAATCGGTTGTTGTTGATAATAGACGAAGTATTTTGTTACTTGTGTTTGTTGTTGATTACCTTATCGATTGTATTCCATCTAGTCTCGAGGGATTCCACACCCTATTAGATTAGAAACACACCCACATGTGATAGATCTGAGAAACCCGGGACCTACAGGAATTACTTACAACTGATGGTGGGAATCGTTGTTTACCACATACGAGAAAATGCATATGATATTCCTTCTTGAATCCTCATCCCAATTCGAAATAATATGAAGATACATGGCGGTAGGTGGATGGCGACGGAGTGGGAGAATAAGGATGCATCTTGGAAACTGTTATGGAGGAGTGGGAGAATTAGGTTTAGGTGGAAAAGGGGAACACAAAACGGGTCTTATTTTTTAGGTCAAAAGATCTGCGTGAAACATAAAACAGATTAATGGGTTTTAGGGGGGTGGGGAGTGGGGGGAAAGGGGGTTGAGAATGAATCTGGTGATGCCAAGTGACAATTTATTTAGTCTTTTATTAGAAGAGGGATAAATCTTCATTACTAAGGGAGGAGGGAGTAGCTGCAGGAAGAGCCTCGGTACCTAGTGGTACCGCTAGGAACACCATTCCTCCTACCATCGGTACCACAAAAATCCACACAAATTGGCTTCTTCATGCCGATTCCAATGGCTATTTTCCATCACAACGTTTAACTTTTTACGGATGAAGAGATGTTGTCAGTACGGAGTGGTGAGTCGGCGCGGAGAGAAGAGTGGAACTAGTTGAGTTGGGAATCGGTGTTGGAGATTGATCAGTTGTTGGTGATGAACCTGTGGTGGCGGTGGTGGTTTTTGAGGAACATTTGTGGCCATTGAAGGTCACAGATGAGAGGGAGAAGAAAACACAAAGAGAAACGTGAACATTTTGATTCAAAATTAAAACTTTAATAATAAGATATTATATTCATTTTTATTAATATTAGTTTAATAAATTAGGTATGAATTGCTAGGGATGGGAGGGAACTCCCTCCACCCTAACTATTTAATATTTCTTTTATTCAGCTCGTATAAAACACTGGTTTCTATCCTAATATTATGTAATATCCCGAAAATCCTCAACTTAATGGTTCGGGTAAACGAACGACCAGAACTTCAATTTGATGAGTAAGATAACAAGTTCTTGGCACACGAGAAGTTAAATTGTGAACTCGGAGGACCCGTGAATCGTTTTAATCATAACCCGAGATTTGAACGTGTAGAACGGAATTGGAGGGACCCGAATGTAAATGGTGGATGGTTTAAAACCCACCTTAAGTGGGAACCCTAGGTCGCTCATCGACCTAGGGGATTTGCGGCCGAGAGAAAGCGATGAGAAATAGAGAGAGAGGGAGACTAAATGAGGAGGAATAGAGAGAGGCAACCACGAGACTGTATTGATTAGGAAGCTTTGTATCTCGTAAAGATAACCTTGTTCACATTTTTTTGTTGGTATTTTCATGGATGTATAGATTTGGGTTTCAGGTCATGGTGTTGGTGGTGGCCGAATTTGGCTAGGTGGTGGTGATGGCGTTACAATGGTGATGCGCGGCTATGACCGATGACAAAAGAGGAAACGGTGGTGACTGGCTCGATCACGACAGCGTCCACTTGAGTGAAGGTGTGCGGAGAAGGTGGGATGGACGATGGGGTTAATGGTGTGGTGTTAATGGTCGGGAGCCGGAAGAGAGAGGGGGACGGTGGCTGAGAAGGTGAGAGACTGCAGTCATGGTGATGGCTGACTTGGAGGCAGATACGACACGACGGTGGTGTCACCGTGACGGAGACGAACGGTGGAGAAACGGGTGGTGGATGGTGGTTCTTGGTGGTGTACGGCCACGACGACCCCGATGGAAGCCCGGGTTTGGATACACGAGTTCTAAACGAGTGGGGAACAACACAATATGTGTACTCGAGGGGCTAGGGTTCGTAGAAATGGAATGACGAGCATAAGAGGCCGAGGGTTGGGATTTAGTTATATTGGTCTATTTTCAACGTACGACTAGAACGTGTCTAATTATGTGATCATATATTGACAGGTTTGGGTTACGAGCGAGAGGACGGATGCATATCTGGGCTTGGATCTTCGCAACCAGTGAATTTCTAATCCCTTCTTTTATTATTTATTGTTTTGGATCAATCGTACATACTCGTGTTATTATTTTATTAATCAAACATATTATGAGTTGGGACTAAACTTGAATTGTTTAGGAGATAAAAATGTAATAAACAAACTAGGGGTTGATGTGGCTTCCTTAGGTTGTGTGAGCTAGGGGTTGGGGATGATTGGTGTGTGTCATACTATGAGTTATTCGGAGTGAGTCAGGAAATGAGTTTAGATGTTTTATGAGTATGACTAGGGTGTGTTAACTTGAGAATGTGTCTGGGGTTCATGCTTAGATAACGAGTCATGGTATGTACTAGTATGTTGTTACGTGTTATATGTTTGATGTTGTGTGTGTGTTTGTGTCATTTTCCTTGTGGCACGGCGGTAAGAATGTGAAGGACGGGGTCCTTCGGGTAGTCACTAGAAGTGACAATGTCCAGTGGGGACAGAGTTGAGCTCGAAGTTGGATTAAAGCCCTGACGAGGGTAACCCATGACGAGGGCAGTTGTGACGAGGTATGTGTTTGTGTGCATTTATATTTAATTTATCTGCAATACAAGTGTTTATTTATAATTATTGTGTGGCGATGTTATTCCTTTGACGTTAAGTAATTGATTGACTGTGTTGTGGGAACGAGGTCGTGTTTACGACTAAAGTGTTGAAGCCCTTTTGTGAGTGTTATTGTTAGGGCTAGTTGGGTCTATGTTTAGGAGCTGGTCGCTTTAGCCAGATTTTGTGATGATACATGTGGCAAACTACAGGTTAGTAGAACGGTAAGTTCGGTCCATGTCGAAGAACTTACGGGGTTACGGGTTTGGGTTAAGTCTTGGGTTGTTAAACCCTTATGGGATATTACAGATAACGATGGTTATCAATATGTCAATAAATGACAAACTACTTTATAAAGGACGGAAGTGTCTTGAGTTGAACTAAATACTATGGGTGACGCAAATGTTTCTATCTAATATAAACTATTAGAACTCACTCAGCATAGCTGACTTTGTATGTACGTTAGATTGTTTTGCAGGTGAGTTTACTTGACAAGGTATCTTGGCTTGGGAGCGGTGCTACTCGGATTGGTGTGCAGGCATTCGTAAGGTATGATTAAGAACGATAATAAGTTCAAAAGATAAACTATTTTAATTAAGACTTTCGCTGATTGTTTTGTGACAAAATGGGTTGTTAAACCCTTATGGGATATTACAGAAAACAATGGTTATCAATATGTTAATAAACGACAAACTACTTTATAAAGTACGGAAGTGTCTTGAGTTTAACTAAATACTATCGGTGACGCAAACGTTTCTATCTAATATAAACTGTTAGAACTCACTCAGCATAGCTGACTTGGAATGTACGTTAGATTGTTTTGCAGGTGAGTTTACTTGACAAGGTATCTTGGCTTGGGAGGGATGAAACACGGATTGGTGTGCAGGCATTCGTAAGGTTTGATTAAGAATGATAATAAGTTCAAAAGATAAAACTATTTTTAATTAAGACTTCCGCTGATTGTTTTGTGACAAAATGAGTATTTTTAAAGAGAAGACTATCATATCTACATGTATATATATATATATATATAAAGCTTGATTTGTGCTCAAGCGCTTTGCAGTGCGATAAACCATGGAAGAAATTAACGTCCTCTAAAGCCTATAAAATAAAGCCCTAAAAGATGAATGTAGGATCGGTAAATACAAGATGGTTCTATTCTAGTTGAGATTGACGGAAACAATCACAACTAATTAATGTAAACAAGTAAACACAAGAAGTACTGATAAATGCAATTTGTATTAAGCTTCAATGGTTACAAGATTACAGAGAAAACTCTAAGAAAAGCACTAAGATACAATGACTCTAAGTACTACTTATATAGTAACTTAGAATCAAGACAGACCCTTGATTTCAAGGATCAGATCTAACACAAACCGTTGATCTTGTATTGAAGCTATTCTACATGAAACGAAAATAACAACTATAATAGTTAACTTTACTCAAACGTTTTCTTAGGCATCATTGCTTGCATGCTTGGAGAAGAGTGTTGTAGTTCTTTATTGTCTGCACCAGTAACATTCTTTCTGCGTGGAGTGAGTCAGTGGTGAAACAAAAAGTTGTCAGTGGTAATGGTTGCTTTATCGAAACCAGTCAGCTGCAACGTTTGATCTTAAGTGGAAATGGCTATCAGCGACAAAGTTGGAGATCAGCAGCAAGACACAACTGTCCACAGCTGCTGATGATTTGCCTATCAGCAGCATCAAGTGTTGATGCTACTGAGAGGCCTATCTGCAGCAACTCTGGTCTTCAGCAGATAAGGCTATCCGCAGCATATTTGTTCTTCAGCAGAAGAACAAGTATCCGCTGCAGATAAGCTTATCCGCAGCAGTTTGTTGGTCAGCAACAAACTCCAAGGTAAGCAGCGTTTGTACTTAGAAAGTTTTGTAGCCATCAGTCTTTATTTCTACAAACTCCCCCTAGACTAATGCTACCAAAACTCTACTACTTCTTTTGCTGCTGAAGCTTTTCCATGTTGCTGACTATTCTTGCAACCTCATATCCTCTCTAGTCCTTGCTGGGTTTGTTAAGAGGAAGCTCAGATAGAGTCTTGATGTCTTTTCTTGCCATTTTGAAGATGGCCTTGCTTGAACACCTCATCTTCTGTCCTTAACTTCTTTCAATGTGAACTCATCCTTTTCAGCATTGTAGGACCAACTGATGAATGGAGAGTGGGATTGGATAGGTTTGACATCAATAATTTCATCTTTGCTGGGGTTGAAGTGATGTTTGATCACTAGCAACAAATGTCTCCCACCTTCATTCTCAGGCTCATTAGCTTCACCCAGCTCCATCATTCTTCTTAGATCAGAATCTGGAAGCTGCAATACCTCATCAACAGTTGTATAGATTGATCTTCTTTCTTCTGTTCTTCCCGTGAAGACTTCAAACCGTTGATCTTGAGTGTTGTAGAACCAGTTGACGATTTCTCTTGAGTCTTCTGGTTTGGTAGTAGGTTTGCTTTTCTTCTTGGGAGGTTGTTGATGAGTAGGAGCTGGGTGGGAGGATTTGGACTTTGTGGGTGGAGAGGAGGGAGGTCTAGGATGGAGAGAGGAAGGTTGTTGGATAGAGGAAGTGGTGGATGAGGGAGAAGGCTTGGGTTTCTTTGGTTTCCTTTCTTCTTCTTGATTGATTACCCTCTTCTTTGAGGCTTTCTTCCCTAGTCTTTCTTCCTTTCCTTTTTAACTTTAAAGTAAAGGGCTTGTAGGTTCATGAAACTCATGGGACCCAACCTTTTTCCACTTTCTCCTCTAGCCTTTAGGAAGTCAATCATTACCTTCCTTTCTTCATGGGATCTTTTGTTGAAGGCAATGGTCTTCTTGGATTTCTGTTTGGCCTTTTCTTCTTCTTCAGCCCTTTTCTTATTTGCCAATAGACCTTGCTGACCCATGAAGGTTCTGTAGATTTCTTTATTGGATAACTTCTCAAGGTAGTCTGCACCCTCACCTTGAGAAACAAGAGCTTTTATCCACTCCTCTCTCATCTCTTTGGCTAGTTTAGAGTCAGTAATTCTAAACTTAGCCTGTTCTTTTATTTTCTGCTCTCTTTCTTCTTCTTCTTATTCTTCTTCCTTATTTAGTTGTTCCTGCAGCTGAAGAGCTAGAGCTTCATCTTCTTGTATTTGGAAAGCTGTAGGAATCTTGACTTTCAGATCATCCAGCTGCTTAGCATACATCTGGATCTCTTGTTCTCTGAGGAGAATGGCTGTTTTCTATCTTGAGCTTTTCGTAATTCAGCCATCTCCTCTTCTTCTCTTCTTTTTCTTCTTTCCTCCTTTTCCTTCTTTTCCTTCACAATCCTTTCTTCATCTTCTTTTGTCATAAGTCCCTTCCCTTTGTCTTTGCTGGATGCCTCTGCTTCAGCTTCATTGACCTCAACAACAAATGTAAGAGATGCTCTTCAGATCTCAGCTTCAGTTTCATTGGTATTTTGGGGAATGGACAAGGGAAGGAAACTTTCTTCATCTTCTTCCCATTCAAGACATGTTACTTCTTTCCACCCTTCCTTCACCTTTTCCTCTTCTCTTCTTTTGGATTCTTCTTCTGTGTTCAGTCTGACTGTAGGTGAGGAAAGGAAGGATAGGTATGAGTCAGAGGCATCCATTGCAAGTAGACCTTCCTTTTCAAAATGAGCTTTGATGGTTTTTATCATTGCTTGACTCTCTAAGGAATTAACGTTGCAGATGTGTGTACTGAGCTCGAAGACCTTGTGCAGGAAGTCTAAATTTAAGAGTAGGATCTCATTGATGTTGATTGAGAGAGATGATCCATTACTCAGGAAGAATGTAAAGTCAGAAGACCCAATGCTCGACCATCCTAGCACTTCCACATCTCTGACCACTTTGTTGTACATAGATCTTCTCCAGCAGACAACTTCTTCTTCTTTTAAAGTGCTGCTCCTGATTAAGTCAAGTCTTCTAGGAGCCAGTCTTTGTTTTGCTGCTGTTGAAGATTCTGCACTGTCTTTAGGATAGGCCACCCTGTTTGCTTCTTCTAATAGTGTTCCAAACCAGGGCAGATTTTCCTCCATTAGGTATTGGAACCTGCTGATTGCAAGTTCTGCTGAGAGATCTGTAGAGGAGTTGATGCAGTTGGATAGGTACAGTTCAAGCACATGGAGTGGATTTAGTGCATTCCAGTTCAGCTCTTCTACTCCGCTGAACTCTTTCCCAATCTAGAATCTCTCAGTTGAATCATCATACCCCCAAGCTAGTATGGAGTCAAATTCTAGCTTATTTGCAGACAGTGTGAATTGGGGGGCAGTGATTTGTTTTATTATTGCTGCTGCTTCAGGAACTATGCTGACTGATGGAGGTGTGTCTTCATTTTGACTTTCATCCTTTAACACCTCATCAACAGCTCTGACAACCAACTTCCAGTCCTCAGTGATTTCTTCCTCTTCATCTACTGAGTCTGGCAAGTCATGAACTTGAACAAAGGCAGGCTTGAATAAAGATCTTTGAAATGCTCTTGTATCCATTCTTCTAGGCAGTAAGTATCATCTTCTACTGAAACTATCTCCCCCCTTTTGGTTGCATCAGTGTAAAGGGCTGCATCTGTTTGAGTTCCTACTGATACAAGGGAAGGAGTAGTCATAGTTGGGCATTAATGGGCTTCATGCATAGAGACTTGGTGCCTTAGTTTGGACACTTCAGCCTCTAGCATAGCTACCCTGGCCGTCAATTCCATATTATGAAGTTTCAGTCTGTCCTCATCCACAGTTGTGGAATCCTTGGAGCTAGATGGGGCCTTAGGCCTAGCCTTTACATCCCCATCACCCTGGTTTTCTTGGCACCTGGGATTCCTCTCAGTGAAGAGTGTTTCAAAGGAAACATCCTCACTGTGAGTTGCCGTGGTTAGGGTCTTAGTTATGTTGTCACTGTCCTCCTGGGTAGTTGATGTAACAGGAGTAGTGACAGCCCTTTCCACATTCACTCTATCAGTACCACCAGAGTGAACCTTCTTGGGTGATGAACTTGGGTTAGGTGCACCAGCAGCCAAGTCAATCAATACCTCCGATATAGTGGTTGTTGGAGAAGGTATATCGTCTTGACAAGGAGCCTTTGCACTTAAGTTCAGAGAAGAGAAATAAAGGTATGGCTCAGTAGGTTGTTCTATGGATCCGGGATGTGATCCTAATCCTAATAGAAAAACCTCCAAGGAGGTCTCTCTAATGTTTTGGCTATCCCTTTTGATATTCTCATCAGAATGTTGGGATTCTGAATGAGGGCTTTGAGGTTGGGGTTGGGCCTTGAAGACAAGAAGAGAAGGAGTCTTCTTGCTCCTTTTTCTAGTGTAAGTTGTTGCAACTGGGGCCCTTTGTTCCAGTTGAACGATAACATCAAAAACAGATGTAATTAATTTATGTGCCTGTGCATCCTTAGTAGTATTCACAGGGGTTCGAGCAATAGAAGCGGTTTGTTTTTCAGGATTTGAGGAGGAGGGTGTGGGATCAGTATCAGTTGGGATTGCTGAACTGTCAGCCTGGGTACTTTGTATGTTCACCAATGTAGATAACAATGGAACATTGACCCCTGAGAACTTTTTGGAAATAGTTCTCATGCTTTGAAAAATGTTGCTTTTATGACCTAGCATAAGATAGATTTTTGCAGGTTTTGAAAGTTCTTTTATTTCATTGTTAAACACCTCCTGCAAGAATCTTAGGTACATGAAAAATTGATGCTTTGCACCCTCTTGAAGGTTGTATCTCAAACCTTCAAAGATGAGATGTGCAAAGTTGAATCCTTGGCCAGTAATCATACCGTGAACAGCAGAGGCAAGTGCAGAGCTCACTTGATGCCATCCACTTCTCTTCTGAGATATGCATTGTAGAAGAGTGTGGCATAGATACTTCCATGGGGGTCCCATCAGTGCCTTCTCTATTGTGTACTCATTCTGATTTCCAGTGTACCCTATGGATACAAAGTACCTCATGTAGACTTCTTTTGAGTACGAAATGGCGGCCCCTTCGTCTTGAAGCGTGAGGCGTTTGCGGAGAGTGGCTTCAAAGATGGTGATGTCCTTTCCATCTACCTTGGCTTTAATTTTGGGTATCCACTGTTCGGTAGAGTAGATGGCAGATTTCCAAAAATCCTCCATGTGAGGAATGTAAATGGGTGGGTTGACAGTGAGTGCATGGTATATTTTTGATCGACAGAGAAAGTCGATCATGTCATCAAACCTGTCGGACTTCTTCCCTTTTATTAAGTATGATGTGAGGTTGTGATAGGGAGAGAACTTATCATCTGGATGGTTTATGTCTACCTCTGCCATTGTTTGATTTGGAGGAAAAGAGGAAGGTTTTGAAGGGTGGTTAGGAATGGAAGGCTTTGAATGTTGTGGGGGCTTTAGAGAAAGTGATGGGAGTTAGGGCGAAATTGAATATGAAGGGGTTATGGAGAAATTGATTTAAGTTATAACGGCAGAGGAGGGAAAAAGCAAACTCACTTGTACAGTACAACCTCATTCACTTTTTACTGTTACAGCTGTAATGCACTATAGCAGTCATGGTAAAGATTGAAAGGAATTTTTACAGCGGGTAAAAGTTAATTTAGACTTATTTTTACCCATCAGCAGCAAACTTGGTTACTGCGGATGGATAAGCCTATCTTCTGCAAGCTTGGTTGCGACGGATAGTTAAGTCTGTTAGCAGTAAACTCTATTGCTGCTGATGGATGCATTGATCCGCAGCAAGGGTGTTGCTGCTGACTGCCTTAAAGCTATATGCAGGAAACTTGTTCCTGCTGATAACTTAAAGCAGTCAGTGGCAAAATCTTTGCTGCTGATTATTAAACCTGTCAACAGCAAAAATGGATGTTACTGACTTGTAACTTTTATTTATAACAAAAGACAAACATATTTACAAAAACAAATTTTTAGAGATATATTTTAATCAAAGTTCATCATACCAATAGATTCAACTAAATATCTAAATCTAGCTTCATCAAACGGTTTTGTAAATAAATCAGCATATTGATCATTGGTATGAACTTTGGTTAAAATAATTCTCTTTTTCTCAGCTTGATCTCTTATGAAGTGATACCTGATGTCAATGTGCTTTGTCTTGGAGTGCTGCACCGGATTGTTTGTGATTGATATAGCACTCATGTTGTTAATGTGAATGGGAGTTGCCATGAAAGTCATCCCATAATCTAGCATTTGATTTTGTATCCAGATGACTTGTGCACAGTAACTTGAAGCTGCAATGTATTCTGCTTCTGCTGTAGAAGTTGAAACACATGTTTGCTTCTTGCACTGCCATGAAATCAGTCTCCCTCCCAGAAACTGACATTCCCCTGAAGTGGACTTTTTGTCGAAGTTGCATCCCCCATAATCACTGTCAGTGTATGCATACAGATTGAACTTATCATTTTTAGAGTACCATAGCCCAAGTCTTGGGGCTCCCTTTAGGTATCTGAAAATTATCTTGACAGCTTGAAGATGTGAAATCTTTGGAGCTTCTTGGAATCTTACACATAGACATACTGCAAACATGATATCTGGCCTTGAGGAAGTGAGATACATGAGAGACCCTATCATTACACGGTACTGATGTTGATCAGTGTCTTGACCATCTTTGTCTGGAGTC
Organism: Smallanthus sonchifolius; assembly: GCA_023525975.1. Taxonomy (NCBI): domain Eukaryota; kingdom Viridiplantae; phylum Streptophyta; class Magnoliopsida; order Asterales; family Asteraceae; genus Smallanthus; species Smallanthus sonchifolius. The sequence goes on along the minus strand of CM042033.1, from coordinate 50,194,121 downwards.
AGCTGATGGTGCACTTGCATAGGGGTTCTTGCAGCAGAGAAGTCAGCCATCTTGAATCTTTCTAGAATGCTCTTGACATATTTGGATTGGCTGATGAAGATTCCATTTGGGACTTGTTTGACTTGAAGACCCAAAAAGAAATTTAGCTCACCCATTGAGCTCATTTCAAACTTTGAGTGCATTAGGATCTCAAAGTCTTTACACATCTTCTTCCTTGTTGATCCAAAGATGATATCATCTACGTAGATTTGAACCAGTAAGATTTCTCCTCCTTCATCTTTGATAAACAAGGTCTAGTCAATGGCACCTCTTCCGAAGTTGTTACTTAGTAGATATCCAGACAAAGTTTCATACCAGGCTCTTGGGGCTTGATGTAAGCCATATAGAGCTTTGTCTAGTTTGAACACATGGTTAGGATGTGCAGGATCTACAAAGCATGGAGGCTGTTTGACATATACTTCTTCACCAATCTTTCCATACAGAAAGGCACTCTTGACATCCATTTGATAGACCAGGAAATTCTTGAATGTAGCATATGCCAGGAAGAGTCTGATGGCCTCCAGTCTGGCAACAGGAGCAAAGACTTCATCATAGTCAATTTCCTCTTCTTGAGTGTAGCCTTGAGCTACATGTCTGGCTTTGTTTTTAACTACAATGCCTCTCTCATCTTGCTTGTTCCTGAATACCCATCTTGTGCCAATGGCAGATTGACCAGGTGGAAGATCAACAAGCTTCCAGACATCATGTCTCTTGAATTACAGCAACTCTTCCTGCATTTCCTCAATCCAACTGCTATGTTGTAGAGCTTCATCTATCTTCTTGGGTTCCACCTGAGATAGAAAACATGAAAACAAATATATATTGGCCTCATGAGATTTGCTTCTTGTTAGAACTCCTTGGTGAACTTGGCCAATAATATTTTCCAGAGGATGTTCCTTGTTGATCCTTTGAGCTGGTACCACCTCCAGCTGTATCCCTTGTTCAAGATTGCTTTGATTTTGATCAGGAAATTCTTCATTCATGGTTGAAGAGTCTTCACAATCAACAACTACATCAGTATTATCAGCAATAGTATTTGCAGCATCTACAGCATTTACCGAAGAGTCTTCATTCAATTTTTCATTTTCAGACAGGCTGCTGCTGGTGACATTTGAGAGTGTGGTTCTGGCTTCACTTGCTTCAATGGCTTCCATAACAGATGGAGAATCAATGGATGGTCTTCTCAGACTGATAGAAGAGTTTGGAAAATCTAGTCTGTAGTCAGAGGAGGTGGAAGCAGGTGCTTGAGAAGAGGAAGACTCCATATTTGAGAAGATGAGAGGCTCAAATATTTGGGTGAAGGAGTCTATGTTAAAAAGCCAGTTTGGGCCTTTTCCCTGTTTACAGACATTGTGTTCTCTGCATTCCACATTGGCTGATTCTTCCACAATTCTTGTTCTTGAGTTGAATACTCTGTAGGCCTTGGATTGAGAGGAATAGCACAAAAAATATCCTTCATCAGATTTGGCACCAAAGTTAGGAAGAACCCCATGTGTGATCAGATTTGTGCATGGACATCCAAAAGGTTTTAGAAATCCAATGTATGGAACTCTTTGGAACCATAGTTCATAAGGTGTCTTGTTGAGAGGCTTGACTATGAGAACTCTATTTTGCACATAGCAGGCTGTGCTTACTGCTTCTACCCAAAATGTGAGAGGCAGTTTTGAGTCAGCCAACATAGATCTTGCTGACTCAATTAGAGTTCTGTTTCTTCTCTTAGCAACTCTATTTTGTTAAGGAGTTCTTGGAGCACTATATTGCCTTTCGATTCCCTTACTCTCACAGAAACAGTTCAAAGTGTGGTTCTTGAACTTTGTGCCCTGATCACACCTTATTATCTTTACCTTTTGAATGCTTTGATTCTCTACCCTAAGGATGTAGGATTTGAGAGTTTCAGCAGTTTCATCTTTAGTTCTCAAGAAGTATACCCATGAGAATCTGGTGTAGTCATCAGTTATCACCAGACAGTATGACTTCTTACCCATTAACATAATATTTGTAGGACCAAAGAGATCCATATGCAGCAGTTGTAGTGGAGTATCATTTGTATTCAAAGTCTTGGGCTTGTGAGAACTCTTGTGTTGCTTCCCCTTCAAACAAGCAATGCAATGATCTTCTAACTGGAATTCTTTATCAGGAAGCCCTCTGACAAGATTATCCTTCACCAATTTGTTGATGGTTTTGATGTTAACGTGGCTTAATCTCCTGTGCCAGAGAGCTGATTCATCAACTGAGGCTTTTGATAGAAAACAGGATACACTGCCAGATAGAGTGACCTCATTCATGTCAAGCACATAAAGATTTTCTTTTCTCTGAGCAGTTAATAAAATCTTTTCTGGAGGAGGTTTGGATAAGCCAGGAGATAGTACAAAGCATTCTTTGTCTGTGAAGAGCATCCAATGATTTTGATCACAAACGTGGGAAACACTCAAGAGATTGAAGTCCAATTCTTTGACATAATTTACCTTATCAATACTCATTCTTTCATTTGACACAGTCCCTTATCCAGTAATAGATCCTCCTTTTGAGTCACTCCAAAGGCAACATATCCTCCATTGAAGTGTCTGAAGTTGGAGAGGATGGATCTATTGCCTGTCATGTGCCTGGAACAACCACTGTCTACCACCGGGTGTTATTCTTGTGACATGGCTGCCCCTGCACATGAGAGAGATCTAGTTAGTGGGAGGAATTCAAGAGCTTGCACCCTTAAAGAAAAGGGTTCTTGGAATATCAAATTCAGCATGTGTGCATTCAACAGAGCCAATGATGATTCTTGAAGGGATAGAAGCTCGGATCTTAGCTTTCCATTGATGAGGAGATGGTTTTCAGTTCTCTTTGCTCTGTCAGCAGTTGATGTTGCTTTGGCTGCTGATGACTTTAGCTTATCAGCAGCTGATTTTGTTGCTGCTGAGGACTTCGGCTTATCAGCAGTAGATTTTGTTGCCGCTGATGGTTTTTGTAGGTCCCTCGGGTGTGGCGGATCGTCACATGCAATTGGGTCTACTAGTCGGACCTGTGACTAGGCGGAGAGTCTAGCTAAACAAAGTAAACCAAGAAGAGAAAACACTTTAAACGTTCTTTGTATTATAAACACTTGAAGGTTACAGAGAGAAGCACTGAGATTACAATCTGCGTATTTGCTATAATGCCTGCGTCTATGTCTGCGTACTTAACTTCTGTCAACCTATCCTATTTATACAAGACCTGATGCCTGCGCACTTAGCAAGTGCGCAGGGTAAAATGCTCTTACGTACTTAGCAAGTTCGCAAAGTTATTCTTGCGTACTTGCTAAGTACGCAGGAGCTTTCTCCTGTGCACTTACAAGTGCGCAAAACACTTAGAGAATTTTGCAACATTCAATATGTAAAAGTAAACACAACTCGATAAACTAATACATAAAGACTCTTACATACAAAGACAATTACAAAAAAGACAAGACAACCTAAGACTAAGACTCTATCTATCAAGAGTGTTTGTCAAAGGAAATTGCTTCAACAAACTCCCCCTTGACAACAGCTCTGGATAATCTTCAGTGTTCGGTCTTCACATCTTCATTCTTCACAACACTTGATTTTTAGCTTCCATTTTCTTCTTGTAATCAAGGCAGAACTTAATCACCTTGTCGTATTTAGAAGCAAGGAGCTTTGTCCATTCATCGGTGTAGACACAATATCTATCTGCTAGTGCCTCCAGATCTTTCACAGAAAAGTTGATGAAGCAGACTTCATCAAATATTCTGATTAGTTCCTTTGGCACTATGTTCCCGCTCTCAGACCATACCTTACCCATGATCACAGCCTCGCCAGTCTTTGGATCTACGTATCAGTACCACATGTCACCAAGAATATCCTGAGATAACTTGCTCAGGGGAATCTTAGTTTCACATCGCACTGGCTTGTATACCAATTTCTTTAAGTGATTCTTAGTCACAGGATGTCTAGCGTGCTTATCCTTGACTCTTTTGGGCACTTGAGGCTTGAACATCTCGAATTTCCCCGATCTTGCTTCTCGCTGCAGAACCACCCACAAACCCATCGCCACTGCATGATTGGAATGACCCAGCAGCTCTCGGTTTGCTAGGTTCACAAGGTCGTATTTGGGTAAGGAGCTGAACGCTTCACTGGTGGGTTTCAAGTATTGAATCCCGCCAGATCTTTTGATAGCGAACAGCTGGTTAACCTCCTCGAACCTTACAGCCAAGATCATCCATGTTGCTCCGAGTTTGTCTATTATAGACGTCTTTTGCCACACAGGAGCTGGACCCTTTGATGAAGTAGAAGGCATGTCTGTTTCTTTTGGTGCCTCTGGGTCCACAGGTGCAGGGTCAACTGGGGAGGCTTCAGTCGAGGCTTCCACATTACTAGCATGCTCGACTGAACCTGTGTCGAGCGGAGCTTCGAAGGATGGAAATTCAAAGATCTCTCCATCTTCTAACTCGTACACTCCTTCCCCGTCACCCTTGGGAATTTCTATTACAACGTCTTCGTCATCATCATCCCAATCGTTACCAGAGTCGATCTCTCCTTCTTCTAGATTGAAGAGAGCATCGATATGTGCTTCATTGGAATAGTCAGGCTCTAGATATAGGATCTCATCATCAGATAAGTCCTTAATCACTTCAGCCACTGACTTTCCTTTGTCACCACCACCACCACCAGAGGTATCACCACCCTCTTGATGAGTAGACTCCCCATGAGCCATTGGAACAGTATAGATGGGCACAATTGCTAAAGCTTGGTGCTCACCTCCACTAGGACCGGCTTCGGGATCCTTGTCCTTGTCGTCATCCTTAGTCAAGTCGACAGGATGACACGCCTCATCATCAGTAGTCCTCTTTTCCTTCTCTTTCTCCTTCTCCCCCTGAGCATCAAGCTTCTTGGTCAGATCGGCAATCAGTTTGACCATCAGCTCATGCTCCTTCCTTTGAGTATCAAACCTCAGCTCCAAGGACGATCCATGACCCAGAAGCATTTCATTTGTCTTGATTAGGAGCTCGTTCTGGGCCATGACATTCTTCAGTCGTTCCTCAGTCCCCGTTCTCTGGCTACGAAGGATTCTAACTTCGTCTACCAAAGAATTGATCTGTGCTTGTTGAGCGTCAGACTCCTCCTTTGATTTCCGAATAGTCTCCAGTAATCCAGCAACTTGGGTTTCCAGGACATCTATCCTTGCATCATTCGGATCAGGATGTCTGGATGAGGACGCCTCGGCATTGTGAATGGGGGAGGAGAATATGGTATCGAAGTCAAACCCTTGCGTGAAATCTCCATAATTGAAGGGTTGACTTAGAGGCTCAGTGGTGGTGGTTGGGATTGAGGATGTGACGGGGGTTGTAGGGGTTATGGTAGGGGTGATGGTGACTGACTCCGTGAGAATTGGAGTAGTCACTGCCACCTGAACAGTTGTTGTAGGGAGGGTCACTTTCACAGGAATCACTTCTGTGATTGTAGTGACGGCCACTTCACTTTGCACTTGTGGCCTCCTCCTCCTATGGTACAGTTGCTGTGAAGCTGGGGTGGGGGCTGTATCAGAACTAGCAGCTGACACTTGTACTTGCTGCTGAGCCTCCACCTCACTGGGGATAGAAGGCTGTTGCCTATCGCCCCTGTTCTTGTGAATGCTTTCTCTTCTTTGTCTTTGTATAGCAGCGTCAGAGTCAGAGTCTGGCTCGTATTCGCTGCTAGACGACTGTCACTTTCTCTTGAAGGACGACTCAGGTAGGGTTACCTTAGCCGTTCTCCTCGGGTGTACCTGCGACGGTGCATCATCGGAATCAGAAGAATCTGACTCAGTCGTTTCCGAGTCAGATCCCTCAGCACCATCATTTCCTCCTTCGTCGTCTCCATCATCAGACGATCCATCATCACTCTCCATTTCCTCCTCTTGTTGTTCCTGTTGTTCGTCGGAGTGTTCACTCAATTTCGGCTCCGAGTCATGACTGTACCATCCAGTCACCTGGGGCCACATATGCTTCATTGATGAGGTGGCCAAAGAGTTCTGTATGCACAGGGGTAGGATCTACACTGCCTGGCTTTAGGAATTGGGCGAATACTCTTTTGTCCACCCTCTTTACTTGCAGTCTCTCCCCTATAGCAGGTAGGTTTGGCAACGCGTCATTAATCAATAGTTGCACAAACCTAGGGTATAATAAGAATCGAAACCTCTCCGCTGTGTTGATCTGGTCATTGATGGCCTTGAAGATGTAGCAGGAGAAGTTGTAGCCCTTATTGAGAGAAAGGCCGACCATGGCTGCTACAAGGTCATGACCCATGGCATCTTTACCAGCTTTCCTTGATGAGATGCACATGATCATGATGTGGGCGAAGTATCTCCATTGGTCTAACACCCACATCTTCTTGTATGAAGCATAGTCCCTCGCACCGACATATCCCATTCTTTGTCTCCAACAGCCATCCACAAAGTAGTCTGGATAGGCTGTCGGGTCGGTCGCGAGATCTCTGAATTGAAGGACCCTTCTAATAGTATCTTCAAAGAAAGCGATGGCATGACCCGCAACGGTAGCCCTTATAACGTTGGGGTTACCGTGCAGTCGTGCTCCGTAGTCTCCCAAAACTGCTCGAGATAGGGTCTTGACACGATCGGGTCAGCAGAAATGGCGTAGCTGATTCTTGAGCGGTTCAAGAAATCAACTATGTCTCTGTACTGCAGTGCTGGACCCTTCCATTCTGGTTCAGTGTTAGCTAACAAGTTGAATTCGTTAGTAAACGCCCGAGCCATGATCTGCAAAAACACACAGAAAACAGAATCAGAACAACACGTATCATTGGAAATGGATAAACACGACTCAGTATAGCAGTTACTCTTTGTACTGAATTTTAGACTTAGGAATTTTTGCCAAGTGTTGGTCCTGCGTACTTAGCAAGTACGCAGGATTTTCCTCTTGCGTACTTAACAAGTACGCATGAAGTGCTTCTTGCGTACTTGTTAAGTGCGCAGGAAACGCACTTGGTGAAAAATTCTAGAATTTGAAATTCAACTGATGTTCAAAAATTGGTGTGTATTGGGTCACCACTAGGTCGGAATCAATGATTCTAGCCTATGGGACCAACAACAACACCAAATACTACTATACATGACCAATTTTAACCTAAAATGGTCGACCAAACCACTGTCGGTTCAACTTCAAGCATAAGTTCAAAATCAAAGACTAGATTGGACGATTAAGGGTCGATTATTGTTTCTAATCAAGTTTTAATGATAAGAATTTACTCAAACCACCCACAATTTGTTCTTTAAATTATGGAATGAACCTAGATTTTCTTAGTCAGTGAATCGGTCCAATGTCAAGATTTTTGTGGATGGATTAAGCCTAAAATCTCACCAAATCGATGTTGTAAGATGATGAAACTAGTAATGGGACGAAAAGACGATTTAGGAACACACGAATTTTTTTTTTGAGTAATAGTCGGAGGGAATATGAACCGGTTTGAAAGTGATGAAGTTCTGAAAATTTTCTAAGTCCGGTTTATATACCCCACGCAAAACGGTCGTGCGTACTTAGCAAGTGCGCACGTTTTAACTCGTGCGTACTTACAAGTGCGCAAGACTTAACTCTTGCGTACTTACAAGTGCGCAAGACTTAACTCTTGCGTACTTGTTAAGTACGCAGGGCTTACTTCATGCGCACTTACAAGTACGCACAAACCCTTAAGTGGGCAAACTATCAACTCAAATTTATGAAGTTTTTCAAGTCAAAGAACGAACAAGTTAAAAATATTCAATTTGGACGATTCAAATACAATTCAGGAAGGTTAAACACAAATATTTTTGGCTTTTCTGAATAACATTGAACTATGCATAAACTTAAAATCTTTTTGATCTTTTCTAATAAAGATATACAAGTATTCACACAAACTATTTTTGATCAAAGACACAAGCAGAGGATCATATCAGGCTATCTTTTAGCAAAAACGATACAATATAAACATCAAAGAATATGGGATCATGTCATGAATTACTATTTATTCATACGTAATAAGCATATAAACAAGTAGTTTAAGATGACAATATTATAAGATTTGAAACTATAAGCATCTTTATATCACGTTCTTGTATATTAAGGTATTAATTATAAGATATACAACGTGTACCCCACTGATATGCTATAATAATGTAAATTGCACTATCTCAAGGCATCTAAGATTTTCCCAATGATTTTCTAAATTTTCAGAATGAAGTTACATCTATTAGCACAGGAAAAATCAAGCAGAATCCATAAGGATTATTAGGAATCATAAGATTCAGAATCAAGTGATTCATATGTCTTGGTTTCATTTGATTTTCTTCATTGAATATCAGTATGATGATTCAGGATAATATATATGGTGTTTGAGTTTTTAAGGTAAGGGGATCCAACTTTATCTGGATTTGATTTCAATGAATCAGGAGTGATTCAAGGGTGAATACATGCTCAACGGTTAATGTAGAGACATGTCTTGATTCAATCTCTCCTTGCATACTTGTGAGTATGGGCAGTGAGATGAACCGCATTAATTGTGCTAATGACATAACCCGAAACTGACCTCAAAAGAAAATTATTTCCAAAATCTAACATCCTTTATCTGATAATGATCTTTTCTATTCTTTTACGCACACACACTTGAAAACATGGGTTCAAATCACAGTTGTAATTTAGATTTAGTTTCCACACTACTAGTGATTCAAAGATGCATACAGCCTACTGACAATTTAAATTACTTGTAAATAAGCAGATTAAAAACATAATAATTTAAACAATTAAGTAAGCATGACGCAATCAGTTCCCATATGAGCAGTCTGTGACATTTAGATCATTTCTGATGTACTTTCATTTCCTCTTTTCTCAAGTTAACTTTGAAATTTTTCTCCATTTTCTATTTTGTTTTTGTTTTTGTAAAATATTTTGAAAATTAAAAGAACTATATAGAAAATTTAAAAGAAATAAAATTTAACTTCCATGAATTGAATTGATTTAAGAAAAATTAATTTTCACTCAGGATTGAACATTCCTATCAAGTTGACAAGATGTTCAAAACGGGATCGATCAAATGCCTTTGTGAAAAGGTCAGCAAGATTGTCATCCGTGTGAACTTTTACAAGTTCAATTAAATGCTTTTCAGCACAATCACAGATGAAATGATGGCGAATTTCTATATGTTTAGTTTTGGAATGTTTCACCGGGTTATTTGTAATGGACATGGTGGCATTGTTGTCAATGAATAAAGGAGTTCCAGTGAAGTTCAAGCCGTAATCTCTCAATTGCTGCTGAATCTATAATATCTGAGAACAACCTCTCGCCGCAGCAATGTATTCTGCTTCACAAGTTGAGACAGAAACTGTTGACTGCTTCTTGCACTGCCAGGAGACCAATCTGTCTTTTAAGAATTGACATCCACCAGAAGTTGACTTTCTGTCAAGGTTATAACCGCCATAATCTGAATCAGTGTAGGCTTTGAAGTTGAATGACTGCTGCTTAGAGTACCAAAGACCTAATCGGGGTTTCCCTTTCAGGTATCTGAAAATTCTCTTCACGGCTATCATATGTGACTCCTTCGGTTGAGACTGAAACCTTGCACACAAGCACACAGCAAACATTATATCGGGTCTTGAAGCTGTGAGATAAATAAGTGATCTGATTATCCCACGGTATAATCTGCTATCTACATCCTTTCCTTCTTTGTCAGGATGCAGACCATGATTGACTGGGATAGGTGTGCCATAAGTACTGCTATCATTCATCTTGTATTTTGACAAGATGTCCTGCACATACTTAGTTTGATGTAGATAAATGCCATCCTCTCTTTGACTGACCTGCAGACCCAGGAAGAATGACAATTCACCCATGTTACTCATTTCAAACTTATACTTCATCACCTGCTCGAATTCCCTACACATCCCTTCATTGGTAGATCCAAAGATAATGTCGTCGACGTATACTTGTACAAGAAGAATGTCACCTCCTACTTTCCTAATGAAGAGAGTCGAGTCAATTTGTCCACGGTCGAAACCATTAGACAGTAAATGCTTAGATAATGTCTCATACCATGCCCGCGGTGCTTGATGAAGACCATAAAGTGCTTTGTCGAGCTTATACACTTTATTGATATTATGCGGATCTTCAAAGCCGGGAGGTTGAGTGACATAGACCTCTTCATGAACTTTACCATAAAGGAAAGCACTCTTCACATCAAGTTGGTAGACCTTGAAGCTGACATATGTGGCATAATCCAAGAACAGTCGAATGGCTTCAATTCTAGCGACTGGGGCATATACTTCCGTGTAATCCAAGCCCTCTTGCTGATAAAAACCCTGAACAACCAATCTTGCTTTGTTCTTCACAACAACATGACGATAATCCGTCTTTCATTTGAACACCCATCTGCATCCAATTGGCTGAAAGCCTTTTGGCAAGTCAACCAAATCCCACACGTGCAACTTTTGGAATTGAGACAATTTATCTTGCATCGCCTCAATCCAGCAGTTGTCAGTGAGAGCCTCCTTCCCATTCTTTGGCTCTAACTGGGACACGAATGCAGCATGCAGACATGTTTCCATGACACCAGTGTCAAGTATCTCTGTGTAAAGACTGGTGTTCTCAGTGATGATTCGATGACGAGTCTGAACACCGGCATAAGGATCAGCAATAATGTTGTCGATTGGATGATTCTTATGCACTCTCGTCTCTGGTACAATCGGTTCCTGAATTTCTGGATCTAGATTCGTGCTTAACTCCCCCATTTCCTGTGTTCCAGAGGAAGAAGATTCAATGTTAATTGGATCAGCTGGAGCTTCATTTCCTACAGTTGTGTTAGGATTGGCTTGAGCTTCATCTCCAACAATATGAACATCTTCACTGTTATCACTGTCATGAGTTCCAGATGCAGATGCAGCATTGGAATCATGAGTTACAATCGGTACAGTAGCACGAGTATAGAAACTGGAGTCATTGTCGCCACCCAATAATTCATAAACATTTGCGGCGTCAACTGCAGATAGATCAAGAAGATTGAATGACTTGAATAGCGCATCATAATCAAAACCCCAAGCTGGACCTGTTGGTTCGGGTGGAATGTTGTGTTTACTAGAGTCCACTTCGAACCATTCCTCGACAGTACGAGTTCCTATGTTGTACACTCTCTTGCAAGGAGAGTTGGCAACGTATCCTAAGAAGACGCCTTCCACCGCTTTTGCATGAAACTTAGACTGGCGGTCTTTGTACTGTAGCAACAACGAACAGCGACTACCAAAAGGAACTAGGTTATCAAGATTGGGAAGTCGATTGTTGATCAACTCATAACAAGTCTTGTTGTGCCTCTTCACAACCAGAACTCTGTTTAAGACGTGACAAGCTGTATTAACGGCTTCTGCCCAGAAAGTGACAGGAAGCTTAGCATCCGACAGCATAGTCCTTGCGGTCTCAATCAGTGTTATGTTCTTTCGTTCAGCAACTCCATTCTGCTGAGGCGTGTATGGCGCGCTGAATTCGTGACGAATACCTTTCTTGAGACAGAAAAGCTCCATCATTCTTGAACTCAGTTCCGTTGTCACTCCTTATCCTTCTAGCTTTCAGCTTGCAAAGAGATTCCAAGCTCAGGATCAAGTATTGAAGAATATCAGCAGTCTCGTCTTTAGTACCTAAAAAGTGCACCCAAGAAAAACGTGAGAAATCAACAATTACTACTAGACAGAACGACTTACCTCCAATACTCTTGATACTTATGGGGCCAAACAGATCCATGTGTAATAGCTCGAATGGGGTATCAATAGAGTTTTGGAGCTTGGGCTTGTGAGACTTTCGTTGTTGTTTACCCTTTTTACAAGGCATACAGTCATCTGCAACGGTAAATCTCAGCTTAGGAACCCCGGTTACCAAACCGTTTCGGACAAGATGATTCATTTTACGATATGAAATATGTCCGAGTTTCCTATGCCACAAGATAGAGTCAAGCTCTGTCTCTTTTGTAAGCAAACATGTAGCAACTGATGTGGTGGTTGTTGCCACGCTCATATCGATCTGATAGGTGTCGTTTATTCTTGGCACCCTCATCAGAATCCAGTCTTCGGGAACTTCAAAACCAGGTTTGAGAATCAGGCATTCTAACTTATCAAACATCACCGAGTACTCCTTATCACACATTTGAGAGACACTTAACAGGTTATGCTTCAGCTGCTCGCAGAAGTTGACATTGTCAAAGCTGACACAACCATTCGAAACCACGCCTTGACACGTGATGCTGCCGCCTTTTTCTCCGGCAAAGGCCACATAGCCGCCTCTGAATGGTTTAACATCTTGAAGCATGGCCATGTTTCCTGTCATGTGCCGGGAGCATCCACTATCTACATACCAGCGGTTAGAGATAGTACCCTTCGGACGTCCCTGCACGAGTAACAAAAGAATTAGTAGATTTGGAGACCCAAGCCATTGTGGTCTTGGGTCGTCCATCCTTTTCAAAATAAACTACTTCCTTTAACTCACAGTCGTGATGACTGTTCAAAATTGATGAATCTTTAGAAGAATTAGAACTAGGAGATTGAGAAGTTTTGGATTTGGCAGTCTAGTATCTCTTCTGTTTCTTAACCGGAACAGGAGACTTTGGTTCAACAACAGCAGGTGAACTTGCGGAAGCTTCACCTGATTGAACAGAAGTCAGTTGTTCTAGCTTTCTCAACCTCTTGTTCCTTCTTCTCCTCTGTGACTTAGAGAGTCTCGCCATAGGTTTCTCACCAGTACGTGTACTACCAGAGGTAGATACACAAGGTACAGCTGGCTGCGTTACCTTTCTCGAAACAGATGGTTTAGCTTCAGATTTGATCTTAGGCTTTACGATCGTTTGACTGGTGGTTTCACCACATTTTGTTTTAGATGTTTGGGAGGTTTCACTGATGGTGACATGAGGATAACAGCTGGCTGTGAAACAACATGCCATTTCCCTTAGTTCTTAGAAGGACAGTTCACAAGAATGTGACCTACCAAGCCACAGTGAAAACAATTCCTCTTGTCTATATAAGTTCTCTTGTAAGGCTCATTAGATCTGGCCTTAGATAACTCAGCATTATGAGCAGGAGGAGTTGGTTTATGAACAGGAGTCTGAATCTTTAGAGTTTGGTTTTTGGGGGTATAGTATTTTTCCAAATTATCTTTGTAACCAAGCCCATAGTGAGCTAAAAAAGCTTCTTTCTTTGCTTGGTTAAGACTTTTATAACCCCCATAAAGCATTACCTTTATATTATCATTTGTTTCAATGATATCGAGTTCAGTTAAAATGCAATTATCACCATTAGTGATAATGTTTTTCTTTACTTTCTGTTCAGTAAACAACTCCTCAGATACTACTCCTTCAGGGCAAGTGTTAACCGACCCATCTTCAGAAGCAGTAACAAACTCCTCACTAGATGTGGAGTTAGCCTTACTTGAGGATTCATCCTTTTTAGGGGAATCATCCTTATCAGAGGACTCATGTAGACAAGTGAGATCAATGTCTATTAAGCTATTGACAAACTTCCCGCTCACTGGTGGAGGAATGGCATTAGTACCTAGCCCTAACCCATTCATTTGTCTCACTACAGATTCGTAGTGTTCCACCACAAAGAGAGAGTTTTTCAACTTCTCATTAGTATATTTTAACTGCAAGATCTCATTTTGCAGTTTGTTGATTTCATTGTTCCGTTTTTCCAACCCCCTGTATGCAACGTCTAAGTGAAGCTGATGATCGCTTATTTTTAAAGAGTATTCACATTTTTCCTTTTTCAACGTTTCAATAGAATCTTTAAAACGTTTTTCGTTTTCTTTATAGTTTAGAGCTGCCATACTTAGGGGTTCGATTTTGTCTTGGAGCCTAGAATTTTCAAGTTTTAGCCCTAGACATTTAGAACATGAAATAACAGAGAAAGGGTTAGAGTCTACCTCAGAAGATGAACTTGTTGCTTCTCCAATGGCCATGAGAGCAACAGCAGTGGTCGAATCCTCCTTATCAGCTACAAAAGCTTCCTTTTCTTTAGCTTCATTCTCTTCCTCTGTAGCAGCCTAAGACTCTTCTAGGTCAGCCATAGAAGCTTCCCTTTTCTTCGCTTCCATCATCTCCATGATCTCAGCCATGAGACCAACCTGGGTTTGTGCGATGATGGCATCCTCAAGATGAACACCCCAATCAAAGCTTTCGTCCTGTTGGGCTACCAGTGCATTGGGCGTTCCAGCTTGGCTTTGATTGTGGTGGTTTGAGTTATTGTGGCCATGGCTGTTTCCTTGGCTGGGTCGGGTAAAACCAGAGGCCGGTGCTCTGTCTTTCTGACACTCACGAGCAAAGTGTCCAAAATTTAGACACTTATAGCATTTTGCCTTAGATTTGTCAAACCCGACCTTGGCATTAGGATGCCCACCAATAAACTTTCTTCCTATTCTGTTCAGGAAACGCTTGGCTCTCCTCAATAGCATGGCCATATTCCATTGAATATCCATGTCCTCCATGTCATCAGGATTCACTTGATTAAAATCTTCTTCAATCATCTCGGGATCAGTAAGCTTGCCACCTATGAAATTATCATACGCAAGCATACAAGATGAGAATAGTGCTACATGATCTTCAACTATTCTGGCTATAGCTGATTGGTTAGCTGAAGACGTAGCAGGAGGATTTCTTGAGGTATGTTGATGATGAGATCCCAACCCTGATCCAGATGCATAGCATGCATGACCACCACACCCAGTTGAGTGGTCTTCTTCAGTAGGGTTTCCAGTGAAGAGGGCAATTCCAGAGCCCGATGACTTGGATGTAGAAGTCGTCCCATGATACATTGAAGGGTCTTGTATCTGGGGTCTTCCTGAGCTCTCCTTTCTTTTTAGGTTCATGTCATGAGCTTGAACCTTTCCTATTGCCTCCTCTACTATCAACTCATAGAATTTAGGATTTTCCCTCATCAGGGTTGTGCACATCTCAAATTTGGGTGGCAAAGCATCAAAATTTTTTTCCACCATCTCTTCATTTGGATACCTGAGTTTAAAAGCCTTCAACTCAGTCTGTAAATGATAGAATCTAGAGATGAGGTCATCTAAAGATTCGTTTTCTAAAAATCTGAAGCACTCATATTGCTTCCTGAGAAGATCCCTCTTACTCTTCATGATGTCACTATTTCCTTCGAATCTTTTCTGTAGAGCTTTCCAAAGATCCTTGGAATTGTCATAACCTCAGAAACCGTGGAACAATTCCCGAGTTAATGCCATAGTGATCGAACCAAGTGCCTTCTTTTCATGATCATAAGCTTTCTTTTCTTCGTTAGAAAGCTTAGAGATAGGTTTGGCATGGTTTCATCAAGATAGATGTGTGTGGGATGCTTATATCCCTCAAGGATTGGTATCCATAGTGATGAGTCGGTATAAGAAATGTAGTGCTTGAAACGTGCTTTCCAATTGGAATAATCGTTTACGTTCAACAACTTTGGCGGTTTCTGTGGAGTACTGATCTCATTATCATAATTTAACAGGTTTCTAAGATTCTGAAGATACGACATAGTGAACACTTAGTCAAATTTCAGAAAAATCAGACACAGTTGCGCACTTGATTTTGGCCTTGCGCACTTGAGAAATGGTCTTGCGTATTTAGATTTCCTCTTGCGTACTTGTAAGTACGCAGGAGTAAATGGTAAGTACGCAGGATATAACTTAAGTTCGCACAAGTTCAGTCTTGCGCACTTGTAAGTACGCAGGAGATAAGTCTTGCGTATTTAGTAAGTACGCACAAAACTGTACTTTTTGCCAGAAATGGTAAGTACGCACAACACCTTTTCAGCAACTTTCACCAAACTTTTCCGGTCACCTGAAAATCGCCGGAGATGGTAAAAATTGAACTGATGATCAACGCAAATGAGCCAAAGGGTCAGAAACTTGTTTCTAACCAACCTTTGATTCTCAAAACACTCAAATACACAACAAAAATCAGTTTTTTGAGTGATTTTTGCTTCTAAAATAGTGCTCAAGAGATACCCCTATTTTATCACAAAAATCAACAAAAATACCTCTTTTTGCTTGTAAAAACTCAGTAGAAACTCTCCAAACTCACTCACAACACTCAAAATCAGGAGCAATGCTCTAATACCACTTGTAGGTCCCTCGGGTGTGGTGGATCGTCACATGCAAGTGGGTCTACTAGTCAGACCGGGTGCGGAATGCCCGTGACTAGGCGGAGAGTCTAGCTAAACAAATTAAACCGATAAGAGAAAACACTTTAAACGTTCTTTGTATTATAAACACTTGAAGGTTACAGAGAGAAGCACTGAGATTACAATCTGCGTATTTGCTATAATGCCTGCGTCTATGTCTGCGTACTTAACTTCTGTCAACCTATCCTATTTATACAAGACCTGATGCCTGCGCACTTAGCAAGTGCGCAGGGCAAAATGCTCTTGCGTACTTAGCAAGTACGCAAAGTTATTCTTGCGTACTTGCTAAGTACGCAGGAGCTTTCTCTTGCGCACTTACAAGTGCGCAAAACACTTAGAGAATTTTGCAACATTCAATATGTAAAAGTAAATACAACTCGATAAACTAATACATAAAGACTCTTACATACAAAGACAATTTCAAACAAGACAAGACAACCTAAGACTAAGACTCTATCTATCCAGAGTGTTTGTCACAGGAAAGTGCTTCAACAGTTTTGCTTGAGCAGCAGCAGACTTGGTTGCTACTGAAGGCTTGTCCTTTGGTTTCTTGGGCTTGGTTTGATTACCAACATTTTTGCTGGCTGCTGATGGTTCAACAACCAATGTATGCTTATCCTTCTTTACCTTGTTGACGGAGGGCTTCTCTATAGAAGTTCTCATGCTGATGGGCTTTTGTTTAGGAGGGGCTTGATGAAGGATCTGGTTAAAGGGATTAAAATCACAATTTGCAGCAAAGTGGTCTGATTCACCACAGATGATGCAAGATTTTTGAGGCTTTGGCAGCTGCTTCCTTGGTGGGGAAAGAGAGTTTCTGAAATGAGTTGCCTTGGCTTCAGAACTCCTTACCTTTCCGTTCTTGTTTGTCTTCTCAAAAGCATGTTGTTTGAGGTTTCTTTGCTGCTGAAGGTAGTAGAAGCAGGTGCTGGCAGTGTGGTTGTACTTGCCACAGACAAAGCATGATTTAGCCAGTTTGTCCCTTGAAAGGTAAACATAGTCCTTTCTTTTGAACAGGTCTTTAAAGTTCCAGGGGTGAGCTTTGTTGTGGTCAAAGGTGGCTTTTTCCAATGTCTTTTGAACATATGGAATTTTTTCTCCAGGCGCATGACATATGTCAAACACCTTTCTTTGAGGCTTTGAGTTATTAGAGGTTGAAGACTGTCCCATTTCAACAGTTAGCTTTCTTCCTTCTGGAGGATAGCTGATTTTGATTTGGTTGAAAGGCATAGGAACCGAAACAGATGGTAAAGGGACAAGATCACTTGTTTGAATGACTTCAAGAACAGACGGTGCTGGTACTTGTACTGGTGATGAGGCCTCCTCAGTTTTAGTGCACTCATAGCAAGTTGACTCAGACTCTGATGAGGTAGTGCATTCTTGCACCAATGGTTCATGCCTTGAAGGATCAAGATCTCGGTTGGCCTTTTCAAGATTTGAGAGATTGAAGCTTGTTTTATGGATAGCAACGTAGTCAGCAGGAGGTGAAATGGCTTGGTATTGTTTAGCATGATACCCCAGACCAGTTTTTACCTTGTCATGAATTTGAGCATCCAAAAGTCTTTGCAGCTTTTTGGATGCAAATTCATATTTGTTAACATGAACTTTTTGTTCTACCAATTCTGCTCTGATACTTTTAATCTAGCCAGTAGATCATCAATCTGAGTTTCAAGATTGGTTTGTTCATGTTTTAGTAATGAAATCTCTTTCTTTAGGCAGTTAATTTTTTTTATAACTGTTTTCGACTTTTGTGAATTCAGATTTCATTTGATGAAACTCTTCATTTTGATCTATAAAGTTTTGATTGTGCTTTCTGTAGCCTAACACCTTATCAATACAAGTTTGGGAACAGAGATTTTCATATACCTGAGGCGGTATCTCAGTTGTGTCTGCCATAAGAGCTTGGTTGTTAGCAGACAGATCTTCATACTGGAAGCTCCAGTCAAAGTCAGAAGTTCCAACAGCTGCACAAGCTGCAGTTTGAGCTGGAGGAGTAGTTTTTTGCTGTTGTTGTCTTGGTTGGGCTTGGTGAGATTGTCTTGATTGAGGAGCTGCTGGGTTTGCCCTAGGTGCCTTGCATTCTCTAGCAAAACGACCCAGTTGGTTACAGTTGTAACATCTTAATTATTCCTGCAAATCGATCTTCTGCACACACTCGACGAGCATATCGGGAGCTTTTGCACTCAGCAATTCGATCGGAATCATACCAGAAGTCGTCGGAGAACAAGATCATCGAAGTCGGAACACATTTTAGTCGGGAACCTTCAATCCATCACGAATTCTGGTAATTACTTACATCAATAGTTTCGTTTTAATGTCTAATTCAATAACCCTATGGCAATTGGATCGTATATCACCGAATTGAACACGAACTGTAATCTAGGGTTTGTTCTTCAATCGATTTGGGGGTTTCGACCCTAAACCCAACCTTAATCAAATTAAATCCTATAGTCAGTTTCGCCACCTTACATTCATTGAAAGCCCTATGCTTAATTTATCAATTATCATCGAATTGAACTCAATCCCAATCCTAGTGTTTGTTCATAAGTCGATTTGGGGATTTTGGTCTTAAACCTAATCTCCATCTAATTAAACCACATCCCCAGATTCGCAGGCCTTGATTGAGTAAAAGCCCCATGTTTTCAGTAAAGTTTATTATCCAATTCGATCAAGTTAATCTCATGCTCTTAATCTAGGGTTTCGAACTTTAATCTCGTTATTAAACAACTCAATCGATGACGTTTTTACAATTAATCGTGGGTACAGGTTCGAAAATAACCTATAATCAAAACCCCTAAACTTTTGTTGACATTCAAAATCGAACTCGTTGGATTTGGGGTAGGGTTTGAGTTCGGCTCGATGGAAAAGGGGGGAACCCAGTTTGTTTATTGATAAAACCATTGCGGCTTGAGAGTTGAATGTGATAGCCTAGCGGCCGAGATAGTTAAGTCAGTGTGCTCGTAGAGGGGAGGCCCGGGTTCGAATCTCTCCCCACTGTTTTGTTTTAAATATTTTTTTCAAGCACTATTATTGATATAAAACCAAATATTTATTATTATAATATTATATTATAATGTTTTAAACCGGAAAAAAACCCGAAGGCTCGGGTTTTATTTATTAAACTATTTTCGTGTTAATTCCACTTTTAAAAATAATTATAATTATGTTATTTCGAATGAAAATAATATAATTATTTTATTGCTCAATTATAACCTCGTATAAAAATAACATGTTTATATTATTTTAACCCAAGGCTCGTGATAATAAATATATATTCTTTTATTGTTTCATATCGTTTTACAACTTTGTGTAACGTTTCAAACTAACTAAATAATATGATTATTTATATTATTTACCCACGTTATAATCTTGAATAAAAATAATATGTTTATTATTTTTCCACGCAAACGTTTATTTTATTAACTCTACGAACTTAAAAATAATATATGATGTTATATATATTATTTTCCTACACCATGCTGTATGTCACCAACACACGAATATATATATATATATATTTATATATATATATATATATATTATTTTTATTAATTGTAACGTTCGACACGAAACTTAGTTATTCTTATTCTTATAGAAATCCTTATTTCCGTGGACACGTTCGTCTACTTAGTAATCCCATGAATATCTTAGGACGTTCAAACTTCCGTGTCGTCGTCACATATTCCTATTGTATCCCTAACTATTATGTGTATAATTCTAGGGCATACGTAAGTCGTGCAGGCTAACACTTGAGATTTCAAATCTCATACTTGTGTGATACTACCTACTACGCAACGCAGGTGAGTTTCACGGGCCCTTTTTACTTGTTTTACTGTTGCGGGAGAAACATGCTTACACACAAACGTATTTTACTTGTTTTCCTGTTGAGGAAGAAACAAACATGAATACCAACTATCATACTTTTACTTGTTTTCCCCGTGGGGGAGAAACAGGTACGCAAGCAAATATCATTTTACATGTTTTTCCCGTTGGGGGAGAAAACATGACGCAACTATTTGATTATGGTACTTTATATGATATCACTGTTGAGGCTAAGGGTAACACACTATCACAGAAAGTCCTCATCTTATATCGGACCGTTAATATGGATCTTAGCGAGGTAATGTTTAGTAGTACTACTGGGTTTGACAAGCCCCACCCGCGTTAGTCGCGCTAACTCGATTGGATATCGAACGGGTGAAATGTTAGCCTACTCACATTTGCCAGAGTTGATAGACCTTGTAGGAGGCATACAAACACAAACAGTCAGCTTCGATTGCGAGCGCTTTAGTAAGACATGAACATAGGCTAGCTACCTATAGATATGCATATTGAATGTACATAATCTGGCAAACACTCTATTATTGCAAACTTGAAACCTGTGAACTCACCAACCTCGTGTTGACACTTTTTCTTACATGTTTCTCAGGTCGCTAAGGCACAGGTTGCACATCTAGGGCATGCATGGAGTCCTACTGTCATTTCCTTCATATGCAAACATTTGAGACAATTCACTTGTTTTTATTAAATTAAACTTGAGCGTATTTGTTTTGCGCAACATCTATTTTGTTTAAACGCTTCCGCATTAACTCTGAACTTTTATGTTATGACATTTCAAGTCCCATATAGTGTCGTTTGATGTAACTAATGATTGAGATCCTGGTGTGTCACCTTCCAAACGGTAAAACTCCGTTAGTGGAATTTGGGGGTGTGACAGATTGGTATCAGAGCCAGGTTATAGAGAACTAGGATTGCATACTAGACTATAACCATACACATTAGTTACACAGCACAGACACTCATACCTGATACATATAGCACCTATACATACATTGTAGTGCAGGCAAGTAACACCATCCGTATCACCCTCAGTTGGCAAGGGACACATCATTTGCATTGCATCATCGCTATGTCTCTGTACTTTTTGATACGGGTGCTGATATGAGTTTTGTGTCAAATAACTTTATGTCCTTACTTGGTATTAAGGCCAGCAAAGTAAATCAAGTTACACAATCGAATTAGCAAATGAAAAATTTATTTAAAACCGGAGAGGTTATTCAAGGTTTTACCTTAGACTTAGGAAACCATACTTTTAGTATTGACTTTCTACCTGTTGAACTGGGAAGTTTTGATGTCGTTGTTGGTATGGATTGGTTATCAAAGAACAACGATGAAATTTTCTGTTTTGAAAAGATTGTACGCATTCCACTCCCGAACGGAGAAGTTCTTTTGATTCAAGGAGAAAATAGAGGAACGACACTAAGAATGGTTAACTGCATGAAAGCCCACAAGTACCTACGCAAGGGTTATTGCGCATTTCTGGCTCACATTGTCTAGAAGAAACCAAAGGAGCGTCTACTCGAGGATATACCCGTCGTTAGGGATTATCCCGAAGTGTTTCCTGAAGACCTGACTGGATTACCGCCACCAAGATAAGTCAAACTCCAAATCGATTTGGTACCTGGAGCCGCACCGGTTACGCGATCTTTGTATCGTTTAGCACCTTCTGAGTTGCAGGAACTGTCAAGTCAGCTGCAAGAGTTGCTTGACAAAGGCTTAATAAGACTAAGTTTCTCACCTTGGGGAGCTCCGGTCTTATTCAAATATCACCCTAGAAAGGTCAATGTTGTAGCAGACGCCTTAAGTCGCAAAGAACGAGTTAAAACTCTTCGTGTTTGTGCCCTAGGATTAACAATTCATACGAGTCTCACTACTCAAATACGATTGGCATAACAAGAGGCACTTAAAGAAGAAAACATATAGAATGAAGCACTGCGTGGGATAATCAAACAGTTGGAGCCTAAGTCAGATGACACGTTATACTTTATGAACATAATTTGGGTGCCGAGTACCGGTAACCTACGCGAGTTGGTCATGGACGAGGCACATAAGTCCAAATACTCGATACACCCAGGCTCAGACAAAATGTATAATGATCTTTAAGATTAAGAATTGTCTGAAAGCAACCCAAGATAGACAAAAGAGTTATGTTGACAACAGACGTAAACCATTAGAATTCCAAGTTGGAGACCGAGTGTTGTTGTAAGTCTCACCTTGGAAAGGTGTTGCAAGGTTTGGCAACCAAGGAAACCTTAACCCTATATACATTGGACCATTTGAGATAGTGGCTAGAGTTGGTCCAGTAGCATACAAACTCAATTTACCACAAGAGCTAAACAACGTACATGACACGTTTCATGTGTCGGATCTCAAGAAATGCTTAGAAGAAGAAGCATTGATTATACCACCTGATGAAATTTACATCGATGAAAAACTTCATTTCGTCAAGGAACCAATCAAGGTCACGGATCAGAAAGTCCAAAAGACAAGACGTAGTCGCGTTAAACTAGTTAAAGTGCGTTGGAATTCAAAGCATGGTCCCGAGTAAACATGTTAACGCGAAGACCACATGAAAACCAAATACCATTCCTTGTTTTAGGATGCACCGGTTCAAAATAGCACAAACTGAATTTCAGGACAAAATTATTCTAAAACAGGGAGAATGTGACACCCACCATTTCAGGTCAATATCCATACTTATTAAAAACACGTTCATGTTTCATGATCTATCTAGTTTCGAACTAAAAATATTATAAGTCTAGCAATAATCATGTGTTATACAAATTGCATTTTTAGTAATTATGAGAATTACTAGTACACATACACTTATGATTGTACAATATGAACGTTGGCGATCGACTAAAAATTAACCATACTATATTTAGAAACAATAAAATATGAACTTTGTATTTATAAAGTAAATATTTGTGAATTAGATTTTATTTTGACTATCCCATGACATTACAACAACTAGATATGTTTAAATATTTTTATATACGAACGATCACATCTACACTCGAGACATCATAAGAACTAAATATATATGATCACACCAATTATCAACTAGTCATATATATATATATATATATATTTTGTCGCACTACACTAATGTAACACCCGAACCAAATCACCATGTATCATCCTATGTAAAACGAGTCACCTAACAATCTAACTATCTACCATTCAACCCTAAGTAGTACTTGAACCAAACCAACCCCCCATCACCTTGATATTTTCGGCCTAAACCCATTTATGGGGGCCACCCACATGTGAACTTTTGACCAAATCAATGAATCATGTCATAAGCACAATACTCTTTCAACCCATGGGCACTTCTACCATCAAATTCAGCACATGCATCACATCTTGTAATCATTTTGTCAAAAATGACACTCAACCTCTTTCTCTTTCTCTATTTTTGAACAACAATGTATGCATGGATACCATCATCCCATCCTTACCATCCATGCTTGTAATCATCATAATGAAGCAAACACTCAATCTTTCTTTTCTTTCTTCATTTTGAACGGCAACAACAACATTATCATTCACCATTTTTTTTCAACTACTAACTCCATAATGCAATCAAATGATGGTACTATATGGAGCATTTATTGATAGATAACATCACACTCAACCTCTATTGTTTCTTTCTCTTTGAACGACAATATATACATACACACAAACCACATTTTGTTCAAACAATTAAGTCCCAATTTGTAAAGAAAATAGCAAAAATCTCAAAGATCCAAGTGTTGTTTGAAGTTTTTTTTTGGAGCATTTCAAGATATTCAAGTCACCATCTCCATCTACATTTGATATCTTCCCTAGCATAGTCTAGTGGTGAGAAAACTAATCCTTAATCTAAATCTCTTATCTTTAACTTAAAAATCATGCACTTTGTTCACCTTTAAAAGCAAGAACTTTTATAATCTGGATAAATCTAAGAAAAATAACATTACTTCGTACACTAAACCATAAGTTAGAACATAAAAGATATGTGTATATATATGGATCATATAATATATGCACATATGTGTGTGTTTTTATATACGTTTTTAGACAAAGAAAGCTCATGGTTATGAAAAGTGTTTTTATAAAACTTTAATTGGATGTTAAAGAAAATATAAAAGTAGTGGGAATATTTAATCTAAACAAAATGTGGTCATATATGTCGTATATGTGTGTGTGTGTGTACCGTATGTGTGTATATGTCGTATATGTGTGTGTATATGTATCGTGTATATATGTGTGCATGAACCGTATATATATATGTGTGTATATATACCATATATATGTGTGTGTATATATATACCGTATATATGTTTGGATATATATATATAAAGTGTAGGAATAAATAGATTTATATGTACATATTCACAATATATATAAGTAAATATAAATATATGCATGTAGATGATAAAGAAATGCACACATAATTATGAAAATACATGTTGGCGGGAATAAAGAAATATAGGTACTTATACGCATATATTGGCATAAACCTCTTAATAAGTATGTGTAATTATACCTATATATAATCAACGATTTAAAAAATAAAAACGATTGAATTATTATATTTAAAACGAATGTATAAATATAAAGCGCAACTATTATTATGTGAAAATGACATTTTATTAAAATAACGGTTTGACGACTTTAAAAATATTATTAATAAAAATTAATAATATATAATTTATAAGGACGTTTTGAAGTGAAACAAGAGTTGAATATAATATATTTGGACAAACACCCGGTGGACATATTAAAATAAATAATCCCGAACGACATTACTCGTATGTTAATATAAGAAATTTTGATAACATATTTGCATAGACAATTATATGTGTATTTACATGTCTTAAGAAAATATACATATAACAAGACTTAAAGAATAATCACCAACGGGTCGCAACTCGAAATACCTTTTTCTAAAATGAACACATCTTTAACGACATTATCATGTCGGGTGAACAATTTGCATATAAGACGTTCGGTCTTAACACGAATTACCCTTATGTAATTAGGGTACGGGTAGTCAAGTTTGACTAGAACAATTATCATTTGCTAGCATACACAAAACTCGAGGTGAGTTTCACGGCCCCTTTTTACTGTTTTCTATATTTGGGGGAAAAGCATACTTACAACTATTTTTCATGTGATAACAAGAGAATAAGACTCGACCTCTATGTTTGCATGAGTTGAACACATTTTATAACGCTAAAGTCCCCTGGAACAATTTAGTAACCATTAACTATAGCCTAGGGTCCTATGAATAGTACTATGGGGAGTGACGTCCCCCGGTCATGGTTAGTCACACTAACCGCAATCTTGAGGATTTATAGCCGCATAGCATCTGATAACAAATGAGAGGGGCAAAAAAACAATTGTCATGGTTTGGTTACGCCTAATGGATGAACATATTATTTGTATTTCTAGCTAGTTTACAGATGGGTCAAACATTACTTATTCTGATTATCATTTGCGCTTTGAACTATTTATGAACAATTGAATTTACAAAGAACTATTTGAATAAAACCTGTGAACTCACCAACCTAGTGTTGGCATTTTTAATTATGTTTTTTAGGAAATTGAACGTGGTCGCAATGTTAGCAATATAGGTTACATGCATGCACGATGGATACGGCTTTTGGGGGATTTCTTTTGTATAACTCATTGTATATGAGTTATATTTGCGAAATCTTAACTTTTTATAAACTCAAATGACATTTTGGGTTGTAAAACTTTAAACTTGTTTATGTATCCATTTATCATGTATGTGTTTGCGGTAATCATATGCTTTGGAAACCATGAATGTTACGCCTCGCGTTTTCGCCTTGGTTAACTTCCTTGATTTCACCGGCCCAATAAAATTCTCGAACCACCAGAGCAGTTGCGGCATCCTTTTGGGCTGGCTCAATGCCCTCTCCCTTTTCAGTAATGGCCACAATTTTGTAGGTTGTACTAGGAACATCATTGGTGATTGGTGAAGGACATTCTCTCTTAAAATGTCCTAGCTGCTTGCAGTTGAAACATCTCAGCTTGGACTTATCAAAACCAATCCAAGGTCCACCCAATCTCTACTTGCCTGTTCTATCCATGAATCTTCAAGCACGTAGAGTGACAAGGGCCTGATAGTTGTTCACAAACATCCCAAACAAAGCAATGTGTTCTTCTAGCATTTGTGATGCCACATTACTAATAGCTTTATTGGTGGTAGGAGCAGCTGGAGAACTTGAAGGAGGAGTGCTCATAAGAAACGACTTGCTAGAGCTTCTAGACACGACAATACTTAGAAGGGAAACATTAGACGAATTAGAGCTGGTTCTTGCACCAGAGTACCCTGTTTGATTCATTTACCTCTTTTTCATATCCATTTCAAAAGCATAAAGAGTATTGATAAGATCACTCAAAGTGGAATCATCATTCTAGAACTGTCGCTTTATCATCATGCGGTGTAAACTCCACTCCTAAGGCAGAGAATCCATCAATTTCTTGATCTGTGCATGATTAGAAAAAATAACCCTAATCTTTTTCAACTGACTTGACACCGTTAGAAAGCGAGAGATGTGATTAGATAGACTTTCGCCTTTCACGCTCCCAAAGGTATCATACTGTTTCTGAGCCAAGTCTGTGACACCCGGCATTTTCATGTTAACATTGTTAACACAAACTCCATTATCTAAATCATTCATTCATGCATTACACTTGATTAGGGTTAATTAAGTGTGTCGGTTATTGCACGAACACTCACGTAACGGTAATTCGAAGAATTTTCGAATCACACGAGTCTGTCCCTGAACGTTGGTGATTAATCAAAATAATATTCCAAACAATTATATTTAATATAATTTATGTGAATTTGTGTGTTTTGTGATTCTATGCTTAATTCGT
Source organism: Smallanthus sonchifolius (assembly GCA_023525975.1). NCBI lineage: Eukaryota > Viridiplantae > Streptophyta > Magnoliopsida > Asterales > Asteraceae > Smallanthus > Smallanthus sonchifolius. The sequence continues at coordinate 50,167,199 of CM042033.1, read as the reverse complement.
GAATTTTTGTGAAACCGCGTACGTTTACGCGTAATAACGTGATCTTAATGCTATAGTAATTTTTATAAAAAGTTTTTATAAAAATAATTATTAGAAATCATTTAAATTAGTTTGATTTAATTATATTAATTAATGGATCAATTAAATAGTCCATGGATCACCTAAACCCATGTTTTTAGTCCATTCTGAGCCCATGGAGTCCACTATTTAAGTTTTTTTTTATCAAAACCCTAATCTCATTTACACTCCTTTGGCCGACCCCCCTACTCTCTTTGAAGCCGTCGACCACACCTCACCCCAAACCCACTCTCAAATCGATTTCCATTGTGCAATTGTTGGTGTTTTTGATCAATCCAAGTGCTAATCATCTCTAGTAACGCATCAAGTAATATTTTTATTCATGTTTATATGCTTTTTGCGATTTTCAGGGTATGTAAAACCCTAGTTCATCCAAACAATGATTTTTACCAATAAAGGTGTTAACTTTAACGTTAATTATGTGTGGTTATGATGTTTGCATGGATTTGATGTTATTGGAAAAACCTAGATGCATGAAAACCGAGGGCTACTATTATTAGTAACTTTATTGATTATTTATATTGCATGTTAGACATGTTTAGTGTGATATGATGATGTTTATACATTATTTGATTCATCATAATGTGTTTTGTGGAATTAGATTCCATGCATCTAGCTCGATTTCTTAGGGTTTCTAAAAGTAGAAGCTTTATTTGTTATGAACATGAATGGCTTACAATTTGGACACGCATGTTGTAGTTTGATGATAGTTTTATGTTAGTTAGGACAATAACATGTTGTGAAGTGTTAGATGTTAGAAATCACGCATGGTGTTCATAGCTTACTATAAATAGTAACGTTTGAGTTTATCAAATTGGGATGTGAATTCTAGACATGTTTGGTGCAAAGTGATGACTTCTTATATGTTATGGTGAGCATAGAAACATGTTAGGAACTTGAAATTACTGAATTTGCAGTTGTGTTCCTAACTTACTTTAAAAGGAAACATTAATTTGAATTATGAATTACATGTTGAGTTCTAGACATATAGTAGGTGATGTGACGATCTAGGACATGTTAGATTGGTCTCCGAAACATGTTAGTAATTCTAGTTTCCAGAAAACGTGAGTCTTGATCATACCTGCTAAATATGGAAACTTCCTATATGTGGTAACTGTGCTAGCATACTAGAACTATAGGGGATTGTTGTTAAGTGTTACCTTCATGATCTTATGTGTATAATATGATGGTACTATACTAATTGAATGCTAATTCATACATTGAGTCACCAACGGGTCATCGGGTCAAACTTGAGTCAAACTAGCTAACTATTTTCAAAACACATAAACAATGGGATTGTTTAGATGCAAAGGGTCTTACGAACCAACACGAACACGCACTTATAAACTTATTTAATATAGGTAGCCGTTAGCGGGTCACCTGTTTCTCACTTGCTGTTTTAACACGCACTCTAAGGTGAGTTTCACGGCCCTTCTCGTTTACTTGTATTCCTTTTTGGGGGAGAAAGCATGCACACAAACACTTTTTGGATTATGTATTATTGTTATATTACTTACTTACTATAGTGCAAACATACCATGAAAGTCTTTACATCTCGAACCGTTAGTTTTGGAACTTAGCGAGGTAATCTTGAGTAGTACTACTAGGTTTGACAAACCCCACCCGCGTTAGTCACGCTAACTCGACTGGAGATCGAACGGGTGTAATATTGAGCTAAACACATAGCCATCATTTTGGTAGACATGGCGGAAGGCAAATCAACCCAAACAGTCAGCTTCGGTTGCGAAATACTTATAGTAACATGAACATAGACTAGCTATCTATTGATATACTTTGTTTACATTATCTAGCAAGCATCGAACATTTAATTATTTACAAACCTGTGAACTCACCAACCATGTGTTGACACATTAAGCATGTCTTTCTCAGGTCGCTAAGGTACACGTCGAGAATAGGATGCATCGGAGTTTGCATGGTTTTCAACAAACAATTATAAACACGTTTTTCTTACTTTAAACTTCTCTGGTTTTGGGCGCCTTGTTTTTGCGCATCGGTCAATCTTAAACATGCTTTTATTTTACGCTTCCGCATTACTTTCAAACTTAACAGTATGTTCTCATGTCAATGAGCAACTTTGGTATTTTTAAACGCATATAGTGGTCGTTCAATATAACTAATGACAATGATCCTGGTTTGTCCCGCGCCTCGCGGTATAACCCCGCAGGTGGAATTTGAGGGTGTGACAGATTGGTATCAGAGCCAAAGGTTGTAGCGAACTAGGTTTGCATTAGTAGTAGACTTAGACTATAACCACACACACATTGCATTAGTTACACAACACAGACATTCATACATGACACTTAAACATTGCATTACAGGTATGTCGACATCACCCACATCCCCGGCTAACTAGGAACCCGTTTTTCCTGAGCATTACAGGTATTATTTTGTAAAAGACGCGTAAATTGATCATGACTTACAAAAAGTGGAAACTTTTAGGTTTTGAAACTTGACTCCTAGACTTGTATTACATGATGTAATGATCTATTACGCATTAGTATGGTTACATAAACATATAAGAATCATGCAAACATATTATAGAAACCCCATGTTCTTACGTTACTAATGATAGTAACTTTGTTGATACAAATACATTGAATGTTCATAGCTTTCCAGGTTAGGAAGTTTGTGAATCATGTATGTATCGTGGAACATGAAGTACTTGTATATTATGTGTATTAGTTTACTAAACAAACATTAAGTCACTATACGAGTCACCAACGGGTCGTCAGGTCAACTTGGTCAACAAAAGTCAAACTTGGGAAAACTAGTCAAACATGTTAATATTTTCAAAACCTATAAACAATTTGGGTTTTATGAACCCACACGAACACACACTTATAGACTTATACATGATAGGTAGCCTTTAGCCGGCCACCGGTACAACACTTGCAGTCTAGCATGCGCTCTAAGGTGAGTTTCACGGCCTCTTTTACTTGTTTTCCTGTTGGGGGAGAAACATGCACACAAACAAACACGGATCACATAATATTTCATTACCACTTGTTTACTTAAGCGCAAACATAACATACTAAGTCCTTACATTCTCGAACCGTTAGTATAAGGTATATAGCGAGGAAATTTGAGTAGTACTATTGGGTCTGACAAACCCCACCCGGGCTAGTCGCGCTAGCTTGATTGGAAGTCGAACGGGTGTAAATTGGCCTAAAAATTTGACCATTGTTGATGTTAGCAATGGTGGGAGTCATTCAAACAACAAACAGTCAGCTTCGGTTGTGAACACTTAGAGTAACTTGTACATTGTCTTGCTAACAATAGGTGTGACTTATGTATGTGGATACTGCTAACGCTCAAACACTTTATTTTCGTACAAACTTATGAACTCACCAACCTTGTGTTGACACTTTAAGCATGTTTTCTTTAATCACTATAGTACACATCAGGACTAGTATGCATCATGGAGTCGCATTGGTTTTATCAATAAATGAATAATGTTATATTATATATCATTTACATTAATTGGCGCTTTGTTGCATGTAATTACTTTTGGATTTTATATTAATATACGCTTTCGCAACTTAAACTATGAAACCGCGTTTTACTCATGTTGAATGTGCAAATTCAGTATTTTTAAATTCATATAGTGGTCGTTCAACATGACCGATGACTACTATCCTAGTTTGTCATGCGCCTCGCGGTAGAACCCTGCAGGTGGAATTTGAGGGTGTGACACAAAGGTTGTAGCGAACTAGGTTTGCATTAGTAGTACACTTAGACTATAACCACACACACATTGCATTAATTACACAACACAGACACTCATACATGATACTTACACATTGCGTTACAGGTATGTCGACATCATCCACATCCCTGGCTAACCAGGAACCCGTTGTTCCTACCATACCATCACCTGAGCTTAAGAAATGCCGACTTAACCCCATTGATAACACTATAGTATATGGCGAGCCTTTTACCGTTCGTGTCAGGGATAGCAATCAGGACTGGCACTAGTATCCCGACATGATTAGAAGTTGGGTTCGTCAGGAGCAAGTCCCACCCCCACCTACTGCTAACATTACCTTTACCTCGCAAACTCTACCACTCTTATAGTAACCCTTAGAACAAGCCTTTGCTGCCTTCGTGGCAAAGATGGACCAAGAAATCGGAAACATGCGTGATGCAGCTGGTGAGATTGATGTGTTGCGAAGCACACATGCATTTCAATCGTATTTCATGTCATTTTTGTATAGTTTTAGAGTTGTATTGAGTCCTTTCTAGTTATTATTTAATTGTGTCTTGTTTTGTAGGTAATCGGGTCACTTTGGAGCTTAAACGATCAAGAAGTGTGAAGGAAATCGAGCAAGAAAGAGAAGCCGAGAATTAAAAGTTAAAATAGTTGAAATATTGAAGCCTCGCTGTACGCGAGAGGAAAAGAGAAGATCCTCGTGGTACGCGAGGGAAAGGAAATTTGGGCGCAACTATTTTGTTCCTTGCGGTACGCGAGGAACCCAACCAAATGTCTCACGGTACGCGAGAGACCTAAAAGTCGGCAAAAACCATAATTTTGAATTTAAATACAATTACAATGCCATTATGATAGAGTTCGATTGTTTTGCCGTCCAGAGAGAGTTCTAGGACGATTTTGGGAGAGAAGAGGAGGAATCAAGTGTAAAGATCAAAGCTTTGGAGTCCGGGTTCGTTTGATTTACGTTCTAGGTTTCATGATTCGATTTTTATTCTTTGAATACTGTGTTTGATACCATATTTGTGTTCTTTTACTTTTGTTTGAATGTTTTGAACATGAATCTAGGCTAAAACTTTGAAATTGCCTAGGTCACATGATGAATACATGTTAAAGTTTTGATTTTTATCGGTTTTGGATTCTAATTGATGGGTTTATGATTTTGTAAACAATCTTAGTATGATTAATGTGATGAATATGCATGTTTTGGTTTGATGAATGTTTGATTGTGATTCCGTATGCTAATTGTGGTTGTCTGCAAGTTTGATTTGCATATCTAGATCATACACCTTAGGGTTTGTGGTTGTTTGTATGAGTTGCTAGACATAGTAGCCCATAGGATTTGTGATTGAATGTCTTTAGAACTGAATGTGTATCCTATCTCAATACCCGAGAAGTGAGAGATAGTTGTCTAGTCTTCGTCATTTGGAATCCGAGTGTTAACAGTCTGAGAGGACATTGGTATTAGGTGTCTAGTGATTGTTGCTAGTTCATGTCATACCTAAGATTACCCCGTGCATTCTTCGAATGTATGGTGGACAGTGAGACTGAGAGGTGATCTGTCTATTCGGGTACTTTATCATTGTTGGAAATACCCGAGAGGTGATCCAACCATCTGGTGAGTTAGTACGCTTTAGGTAGCTTAGCTGGTGACACCCTGAGTGTGATTAGGGATCCACTAGGTAGTCTTTAGTTGTCATCATTAGAAACCCAGATCTATCATAGTTTCTAGAACCGATAGAAGTTGTACTTTGCAAGGAGGATTCTAACCTAGGTGGTATTCTTCCCATCTCTGATTATTTCCTTAGTTCTTCATCTTGATTATTTCTTTAGTTTGCTGCATTCCTTAGTTAATTCAGTAGTGTAGTCAAAACACCCAATCATCAATCTTTAGTTCGAGTCTGAGTCTAGTTTGTTACATAGTGTCTCTAGGGTTCGATAATACGGTTTACCATTAAGCTGTGATATACTCGATAGGTACACTTGCCTGTCAGTGCGATTTTGTTGAAGGTACTCCTTTTATTACTTAGGAGTCTAGGTTAGGTTTTATAGTTATTTTTATATAGACCGTCTAGGCGACATCAAGTTTTTGGCGCTGTTTCCGGGGACACTTGGCAATAGCAATATTAGCTTTGACTAGTTCTTTTAAGGATTTTTGGTTTGTTTGTCTTTTGAGTCCTGTTTGGGTGCTTGTCCTACGTGCTACTTGTGTGTACTATGTGGGAGTCTAATTTAGGATCGAGTCTTTCTGTCTTTGAGTCTGTGTCTCTTTCCTTCTAGTGTCTTTCTGTTTATGCACAAAAGCCGTTCGCAGGGATCACCACCATATTCAACTTACGAAGAGCCCGAGCGAGAGCTACACGAGCGCACCCACGACTTCTGGGAGCGTTTGAAGAAACTGTACAATTACCAGGTACGTTCTAATAGCCCAATTCAATTTCCTATCATGGGTGACCCTAACCCACTGGCTAGACGTACAGTACAGCAGAGGGCCAGTGACGGGGTCACCGGGGCGAGATCTTCGATCACATGCCCCAATATTCCGAACACCAATACATGGCAAATCCCGTTACATGTCATGAGCACGATCACTCATGCCACCCAATTTCATGGCCTTGAGGATGAGGATGCACCCGGCCACCTGTCACGCTTCGTGCGAATATGTGATACCTTCAATATCACTGGTATGTCTAAGGACGCTATCTACTTGCGTCTCTTTCCATTCTAGCTCTCTAGTCGTGCATCTACTTGGCTTGACACCCTCCCTGACAATTCTATTACCACATGGGAGGATCTGCAAGCCAAGTTCTACAAGAAGTACTATCCACCTTCCAGGGCCGCTCGCCTTAGGGATCAAATCCAATTGTTCTGGATGGATCCTGACGAGCCTTATCACATGGCCTGGGAGCGGTTCAACATGCTGTTGAGCCGATGTCCCCAACACGGTCTTTCTGACTGGGCGATAGTGGAGAAGTTCTATAATGGCCTCATTTTTGAGAAGCATCAAATGTTCAACATAGCTGCGGGAGGCCATATCATGGATAAGCTCGAGCGAGAAGAGTGTGAGGACATGGTCGAGAGCTTCGCTCAAGCCGAACAGCAACATCCATCCGCTAGGACTTCCATTCCTAGTTCTAGATCACCCACCTATTCTCCTAGAGGTGTGCATCATGTCACTCCTGATTCTAGCGTGGCTGCTGCACTCGCCTCAATGGCTAACGAAATCAAGGAGCTGAAGCTCAGTGCTCAGCGGTGTCAAGTATGCATGGGAGGCCACGACACCCGAGATTGCCCCGTAAATAATCAGGAGCATGTGAGCTTTGCGGGCAACCAGAACCGAGGGTATAACAACTATAATTCTTTTGGCTCGGGATGGAGATCTGGTAACAACCCATCTGGGTTTAATGCCCGCTAGAATCAGTATGGAGGAGGAGAAGCTGGAGCAAGCTCGGGAAGCAGTGTCAACACAAGGAAGATCGAAGAGATGCTTGAGAATCAGACACAACTGCTTGCCCACTTAGTCCAGCAAGACAAGGACACTAGGCAAAGACTGGATAGCCATGACACTCTATTGAAGAATCAGCAGTCGGCATTCCAGGATTTGCAACGCACGGTAGGAGACATTGCTCAGAGCCTGAAGGGTAGACAAGGAGGTCCGTCTTTGGGCCCAAATGCTTCAGTGAAGGCCGTGTCATCATTAATCAAGAGGAGGAGAAAATAGAAGAGGAAACCTACCACGCTGCTGACTATGGCATACCTTCTGTGGAAGAGGTGAAAAGGTAGATTGAAGAGCTCGATTTGCTGAGATCGATGCTAAGATGATTGAAGAGCAGGTGGAGGAGGAGATAGTAGAGGAGAAGCCTGCCGAGAGGCAGAGGAGAAGAAGAAGAAGGGGGAGGAGATGAAGGCCCTAGAGATTGACCTGAGTCGTGTTCCCTATCTAGCGCGCTTGCTGCCTTATAAGAATGCTAGGGAATACGGTACTTTTCTTGATATGTTGAAACAAATCAAGGTCAATCTTCCATTCATAGAGGTCCTCCAGCATATGCCAAAGTATGGAAAGTTCCTCAAAGATCTTCTTTCCAACAAGAAGAAGTTAGAAGGGATCTCTGAATTCTCACTTAGTGAGCAATGTTCTACAGTGGTTCAGAATAAACTGCCCGAGAAATTGGGAGATTCGGGTCGTTTCACGATCCTGTTTCTGCTAGGCAGTTTGCCCTTGAACCACGCGTTAGCTGACCTAGGTGCTAGCATCAATTTGATGCCCTATTCTATATATAAGCAGCTATACCTTGGTGAACCGCAGCCAACGTACATGAGCATATCCTTGGCTAACTTCTCAGTCAAATATCCACGGCGAATTATGGAAAATCTTCTAGTGAAAGTAGGAAAATTTGTATTCCCCGTGGATTTTGTCATCCTAGATATGGAGGTGGATGATAGAGTCCCACTCATCTTAGGGTGCCCATTTTTGCGCATCGCCAAGGCATTGATTGCTGTCTTTGACGGGAAACTCACACTTCGTGTGGGGGGTGAGTCGGTCACATTCGATGCTACGAGGACCGTGAAGGATGTTGGTGAGCAGAGCCACTCCTTGTGCATGATTGATGCCTTCATGGACGAACATCGGGACTCTAATCCAGTAGAGGATGTTGTTGATGGAAATGGAGTAGGAATGATTTAGGACTCGCCGGATTGGCTTGAGGAATTTGAAAAGAAATTGGTTGGGTCCCAGTTTTTAAGTGCTGATAGTGATGATTGCGGCTTAAGTGAGATTCTAGCACATGTTGGTTTGATAATCTGTGATACATCCATAGTGGAGAGCTTAGAGGATCATGAAGATCCGGGCGAGAAGTTAGAGGCCATACCTTTAGTGTTATCACATATAGAGCCTTTGACCTTTACTGTTGTTCATACTGAGGGGATAGAATCCGAGTCATCCCTAAATCTAGGCCGCCCCGTAAGAAACTTCGTGTGTTGAGAGATGTATGTGAGTTAGAGATAATGCAAACCCCAAGTGTGGGGACGTGTAAGGGTGATAGCTTGTTGGGATACATGATGCAAGTCATATTTGGACCTAGTAGGTTTAAGTGCTGGTGGACGGATTTGAGAGAGAGTGTGAGTAGATGGTTGAGGTTTGTTGGTAGTCGTGTGATATGGAGAACCGATAGACCGCGTAGGATGAAGGTGGTACCGGTTAGGATCAAGGAGAAGCCCCCTGATAGTTTTGTTTGAGTCTCGGGCAAGTGCCCGGGATGTAGACTTTGTTGCATTACTTGGTTTTAGTCCGTGTCGTTTTCTTTGTTTTTTGTTATGTGTGTTTTGTTTGTGTCATGTTTTTGCAGGGATTCGAGCTTGATTCGGCGAGGAAAATCGTCAGGAATGAAGTTTCAGGTATTTTTACATATGTTTTTATGCTTGGAATAGGGTTTTATAGAATTTAGGTGAAAAAGATTTGAGGGGTCAAAAACTTTTTAAGTACAAAAAACCCTCAAAACTTTCTGTGAACTTTGCCTCTTCGCGGTACGCGGAAGAATTCTCCCTGTCCTCTCGCGGTACGTGAGAGACAAAGATTAAAGTCGGTTTAAATGTCACTTCTTCGCGGTACGCGAGGAAGTGGCCGCCTACTCTTCGCGGTACACAGGGCCCATCTGGATTTTCCTTTCTTTTTTGTTTGTCCATGGTATCCATCACCCGCATCTATTACCACGTCCACCACCATTATCCACCACCCTCATCCATCATTACCATCATCCACCAATATCATCCATCCGACCACCACTACCATGGGAAATTGAAACTGTTCGTAACCGTTGATTCACCTTGCTATGACTTTCATGTCTATGTGTTTGCCACCCATCGAGTATGTTTCTCTGCATGCTATGTATCTTGAGTCAGTTTGAGTCAGTCGAGTCTTAATTTCATTTGAGTCACTTTAATGCTGCGGGTTTGTTGTGAGGTTTATTTTGCAGGTTTTTTCATTCCACCAATACTCAATCTCCATTTGGGCGGAACCGATTATAATCTTATCTAGTGTGTAAAGGCAACCCGACAATGAGCCGTGCAACTGCGACCGAAATGCTATACGGTGCACAAGTGGAAGAACGAAGTTGGATCCATTCATTGCATATCATTACCAACTAAGTCTATTCCTGTTTTTATTTTTGCATTTTTATTTTGTGTCTTGCTTCACATTGAGGACAATGTGTTTTTCAAGTGTGGGGATGTGAGTGTTTACTCTAGCTAGTTTGTGTCTTTTATAAAAATTCAAAAATACAAAAAAATTAAAAAATTAAAAAAAATGTCCTTTGAAAGTATAAGTTTTTCATATACTTGGAAAATGATATTACAACTGGATCTATTTGTTGAGTTTAAATGGAATAAATAATAGAAAACGCGTCTAATTAGTAATGTTTTGATAGACCCAGCCAACTAGTAGAGCTTAAATAGCCTGTTTGTGTTGTTTAGGATTAATCACGTAAATAAAATCATGATATCTTGTGGGTATTCATTTTAGAGTAATGATAATACTGAAACTGTCAATATAGGTTAATAGGTACCACGTTAAGTTAAAATTTAGAGGTTTTTGAAATTTTTGGCACCCCACTCTGTTTTTACGAGAATAAATCCGAGTTTGGTGGCGCCCGCATCCATAAATTCCATAAGTCATGAGTTTATTTGTTAAAGTATGAGTTTGCTTATGTGTTACCCTCTGGGATGGCCACTTGAGAAAACACCCCTAAGTGATGCTTATGTGCTTTATTGTTTAGACTTAGTCTATGTGTTACCTTCCGGGATAGTGACTTGGTTGAAACGCCTCTAGACGAAAGTTTAATTTGCTTATTAATCACCTGATTTCTAAAAACATGTAAATTTTAGTTTAATGTGGTAGGGTAAATCTATATGGTTTGATCCGTGCCTAGATATAATCGTGAGATGGGATTAGGTAGAGCTGTAATTGTTAAGTGTGAGTCACATAGATAGATTGATATTTGTATAAAATGGAATTAGAACACTACGGGGGCTAGAAAGTTGGTGGTTGGGTTTAATCGGATAGAAATACTGATTATTGTTTTTTAACGCCTGAGTATGTTTTGCTAATTGGTAATTGATGTTTATAAAGTTGGATCTAAGTTATGATTCCATTGCAGACTTTTTCGTGGATGAAAAAATGTTAAGTGTGGGGATGTTTGATGTGTTGCGAAGCACACATGCATTTCCGTTGTATTTCGTGTCGTTTTTGTATAGTTTTAGAGTCGTATTGAGTCATTTATAGTTAGTATTTACTTGTGTCTTGTTTTGTAGGTAATCGGGTCACTTTGGAGCTTAAACGATCAAGAAGTGTGAAGGAAATCGAACAAGAAAGAGAAGCCGGGAATTAAAAGTTAAAAAGTTGAAATATTGAAGCCTCGCGGTACACGAGAGGAAGAGAGAAGATCCTCGCGGTACGCGAGGGAAAGGAAATCTGGGCGCGACTATTTTGTTCCTCACGGTACGCGAGGAACCCAGCCAAATGTCTCGCGGTACGCGAGAGACCTAAAACTCGGCGAAAACCATAATTTCGAATTTAAATAGAATTTCAATGCCATTATGATAGAGTTCGATTTTTTGCTGTCAAGAGAGAGTTCTAGGACGATTTTGGGATAGAAGAGGAGGAATCAAGTGTAAAGATCAATGCTTTGGAGTCCGGGTTCGTTTGATTTATGTTCTAGGTTTCAAGATTCGATTTTTATTCTTTGAATTCTGTGTTTGATACAATGTTTGTGTTCTTTTACTTCTGTTTGAATGTTTTAAACATGAATCTAGGCTAAAACTTTGATATTGCCTAGGTCACATGATGAATAGTTGTTAAAGTTTTGATTTTTATCCGTTTTGGATTCTAATTGATGGGTTTATGATTTTGTAAACAATCTTAGTAAGATTAATGTGATGAATATGCATGTTTTGGTTTGATGAATGTTTTATTATGATTCCGTATGCTAATTGTGGTTGTCTGCCAGTTTGATTTGCATATCTAGATCATACACCTTAGGGTTTGTGGTTATTTGTATGAGTTACTAGACATAGTAGACCTAGGAGTTGTGATTGAATGTCTTTAGAACTGAATGTGTATCCTATCTCAATACCCGAGAAGTGAGAGATAGTTGTCTAGTCTTCGTCATTAGGAATCCGAGTGTTAACAGTCTGAGAGGACGTTGGTATTAGGTGTCTAGTGATTATTGCTAGTTCATGTCATAGTTCTTATCCTAAGATTACCCCGTGCATTCTTCGAATGTATGGTGGACAGTGAGACTGAGAGGTGATCTGTCTATTCGGGTACTTTATCATTGTTGGAAATACCCGATAGGTGATCCAACCATCTGGTGAGTTGGTACGCTTTAGGTAGCTTAGCTGGTGACACCATGAGAGTGATTAGGGATCCACTAGGTAGTCTTTAGTTGTCATCTGTAGAAACCCAAATCCATCATAGTTTCCAGAACCGATAGAAGTTGTACTTTGCAAGTAGGATTCCGACCTAGGTGGTATTCTTCCATCTGTGATTATTTCCTTAGTTCTTCATCTTGATAGCTTGAGTCGATCTTTAGTTTGCTGCATTCCTTAGTTAATTCAGTAGTGTAGTCAAACCCCTCAAGCATTAATCTTTAGTCTGAGTCAGAGTTTAGTTTTATTACATAGTGTCTCTAGGGTTCGATAATCTGGTTTACCATTAAGCTGTGCTACACTCGATAGGTACACTTGCCTGCCAGTGCGGTTTAGTTGAAGGTACTCCTTTTATTACTTAGGATTCTAGGTTAGGTTTTATAGTTATTTTTATATAGGCTGTCTGGGCGACATCAGAGATCACTGGATTGTTACAGCAAGGGAACCAAGCCGATCATAAACAAAAGGAACTGACTGTGAGTTTAGGCGACACTGATGCTGTACACGACAATTTGGTTGCGGCATTCAAGGACTTGGAAAACCGGGTGATTGGACTAGAGACTAGTCTTGCGACAGCTGAGATGAGGATTGAGGAGTTAGAGGCACAACTTGAGGCTTCCAATGTGGTAGGGAACGAACAGGAAGTAGAACCCGAGGGAGAACCAAATGAGGGTGATGATGAAGGATCTATCATTTCTTCAGCAGGCAGTGAGATGTGATGTTCTTTCTTTCTTTCTAAACTTAGATTGGCAGGGTTATTCCCATCCAACAGATAATTCTAGATCTTAATGTTTTGATTTAAAGTACTTCCCAGCTTACAAAAGAATTGAGAAGTACATTGAGGGTCTAGCCCCTCAGATCTAGAGCATGGTGACTTCTTCAAACCCCACTACTATCCAGCAGACCACCAGACTGGCCCACAAGCTGACCGATCAAGCTGTAGCTCAGGGTACCCTACCCCCGAGAGGTGCGGTCACCAAGACTGCTGACAACAACAAGCGCAAGTTCGACAACACCAACTCTAAAGCTTTCTCATCTAATCCACCCCCACAACAGCAACAACGTAGGTACAAACCTACTAAGAAATATAATCAGTCTACCTCTTCCATCCAGAACCAGGGTACGTATGTTGGAAAGTACCAGAAGTGCAACAAGTGTAGCTTTCACCTTAATGGGCCGTATGATATGTACCGCTGCTAGCGGTGTGGTAAAATGGGCCATGCGGCCAAAGACTGCAGAGGTGAACTCCAAGCAAGAAAGCACCATCTAATGAAGCACCCAAGGGTTGTTTTGAGTGTGAGAAAGAAGGGCATTTCAAGAGGAACTGCCCATAGTTGAAAAAGAATGGCAATGACAATGGTAACGGTAATAACAACCATGGCAACAACAGTAACAAAAATGGGAATGGTGCGAAAGGTCGAGCCTTCGTGATTGGTTCGGGAGAGGCAAGGAATGATCATAATGTCGTTACCGGTAATTTCCTATAAATGATTGTTTTTCTTCTGTTCTTTTCGATACTGGTGCTGATAGGAGCTTCATATCTAAAAGCCTTAGTAAACAGTTAGAAGCAACCCCAACCATATTAGAACCCAAGTACACCATAGAGATAACGGATGGTATGATAATCGAAGTAACACACATCCTCAATGGATGTAAACTAGGACTGTCTAGTCATAAACTCGACATCGATCTCATTCCAGTTACACTTAGCAGTTTCGACATTGTTGTCGGAATGGATTGGTTATCCAAAAACCAAGCCGAGATCGTCTGTCGTGATAAAATCATTCGTATTCCCCACTCTAACGGAGAAATCCTATCCGTTCAAGGCGAAAAGAGTGGTGCAGTCGCAGGCATCATATCTTTCATGAAAGCGCAAAAGTGTCCTGAACTTGTGCACGAGACTATGAACAAATTCGTGCAAATCCGAGTTCGTATGGTGGTAGCCCGTGATCGTCAAAAGAGTTATGCCGATAAGTGCCGGAAACCGTTGGAATTACAAGTGGGTGACAAAGTTCTATTAAAAGTTTCACCTTGGAAAAGTGTAATCCGTTTTGGGAAACGGGGCAAGTTAACCCCGCGTTATGTTAGGCCATTTGAAATAGTGAAGAGAATTGGTCCAGTAGCGTATCAACTGGATCTACCTGAGGAACTTAATGGGGATACACAATGTCTTTCATGTCTTGAATTTGAAGAAATGTCTATCAGATGAGACACTCGTGGTTCCACTCGAAGAGTTAGAAATCGATAAACAGTTACGCTTCATCGAAGAACCGGTCGAAATCATGGATAGAGAAGATAAGACGCTTAAACATAATAAAATCCCTATTGTCAGAGTTCGTTGGAACTCGAAGCGTGTGCGACACCCAGTATTTCAGGTCAATATCCATATTCATATTTGCACATTCTTATTTCATAATTCCTGAATCATTATTTTTTTTGACAAGGTATTGTCAATAGTCTAGCAAAGGAAGATATGTCACATTCTAGTAATTATAAGAATTACTAGGTCATAAACATTTATAGCCCGCAATGTACGGTCATTGGTGATTAACAAAATTTTATACAAGTAAAGTCTAGAAGTATATTTATTTTACACGAAATATATATTGGTGACTAAATCTATAAAGATTGATACAAAAACTAGGGTTCACACGGTTCCTAATTTATTCTCTATGTGTGAACATGTACAAAGGAGTTAATTCATTAACTATGTCGGGATTCACTAGCAAATTATCATGACTAGTCAAACTACACAAAAATAAAGAGCATTTTAACAATTAAAGTTCTTGAACTGGGTATTATGTCATAGGGGCACCTACCGGATATATAGATGCATGTATATAGTTGTAGTGGTTAGTTTGAAATTGATAAAGTATATTCACATATATATAGAAATCGTGACATGTATATATGTATGCATGTGATTAAAAATTGTTGAACTTGGATAAATTGTGAAGTGTATGCATGAATATATATATATATATATATATATATGTGTGTGTGTGTGTGTGTGTGTGTGTGTGATTATGAATTGTTAGCTTGGACAAAAGTGTTAAAGTGTATATGTGTATATATGAAAATCGAAAATATATATATGAACATGGTTATAATTGTTAACTTGGAATGAGTTTAGGAAATGTCTTGATGATTGAAACAAGATAAACATATATATAGGTGTGCACATAGTCGTAACATGCATATACGTGTGCATACTCATATGTTGATCATGAAGTTTGCTTCGATTATAAAAGTATACATGTATTGAAAACCCTAATAATATGTGTATGTGTATACATAAGGTATATGTATTTGTTAATTTATGTACATGTATAATCATGACAAATACACATGTGATGATATAACCGTATGAAAGTATATGTGTGTGAAACATATGGATAAATTCGTCTAAAAATATATGTTTACATATGCATGTGAGATAGTAAAAAAATACTTTAATGCATATATAGAAATATAGAAATACATGTATGCATGCAATTGATAAAAATAAATAAAGACGTATGCATGATGAACATGACTAAGTTAATAAATGTCGTTCGGAACATAAGTATTTGCATGTGGACGTAGTAACGTGGTTTGTACGTTTGAAGAGTAATTAACATGCATGGATATACTTGAACGATATTTGAAATTTTATATAATTATTTTTGGAGAAATAATTATATGTATATACGTGAAAACTAATGTCAATAAACTATAAGTCGTCACAAAAATAATATTTATTTTAGGTAAATATAATCAGTCACCAATATGGAAGCATAATATTTTCTCGAAAAATATGCAAGTATCTAGACTGGAATAATAATCACCAATGAATCGCAACATGGAAAAAAACACAGTTTTTACTAAACAAAGACGTACTTAACGGGATTCGTTGAGTCGAGTGAATAAATTGCATTTAAGACGAGTAGTCTTAACACATAAGTACCCTTCTGTGAGTAGGGTACGGATAAGTGGGGCCTATTTTTGCACACAAATATTTGCTAGCACACACCGTTAACGAGGTGAGTTCACGGCCCCCCTTTTTTTTTTTACCTTTTACTGTTTTATAAACATCGGGGGGAGAAACATACTTGTAACTGTTTTCATATACTAATGAAAGAACAAAGACCAGACCGTTATGTTTGCATGAGGAAACACATAGAACGCTAAAAGTCCCCTGAACATCATCTACACTTGTATCAATTATATATGGACTTAGCCTATGATTCTATGAATAGCGCCCCCGGTCATGGTTAGTCGCGCTAACCGGCGACTTGAAGGGTCGAATGGCCGCATATTGTCTTATTCCGTTCTCGTGGTATAGCGAGGGAGGGGCATTCACCAGTCATGTGTTGGTTACGATCTCATGTATTAACATAATTATTTGTATCCCTAACTAGTTTACAAATAGGGTCTGTCAGTCATTCATTCATGGATTCAATGTATTGGTTATTTATTAAAGGTTTAATGCATTGGTTGGTTATTCATTTATTCAATGTATTGGTTATATATTAAAGGTTTAATGGGTTGGTTGGTTACTCATTGTTCAATGCATTGATTACTTATCATAACCGTTTTGTGGATGTTGGATTTACAAGGATATTTGAACAAAACCTATGAACTCACCAACCTCGTGTTGACACATTTTAAGTATGTTTTTTAGGAAATTGAACGTGGTCGCAAGGTTAGCAATGTAGTTTACATGCATGCACAATGGATACGGATTTTGGAGGATTTCTCTTGTATAACTCATTATATACGGGTCATATTTGCGAAATCTTAACGTTTTCTAAACTTAAATGACATTTTGGGATGTAAAACTTTAAACTTGTTTATGTATCCATTTATCATGTATGTGTTTGTGGTAGTCATATGCTTTGGAAACCATGAACGTTACGCCTCGCGTTTCCTCCTTGGCGGGGTGTGACAGATTGGTATTAGAGCCAATGATTATAGCGAACTAGGAGTCTAAAACTGAACCTAGTCTATTGATGTCGCCCGTACGGTCTATTAAAATAATAACAAATCCTAACCTAGACTCCTAAGTAATAAAAGGAGTACCTTCAACTAAACCGCACTGACAGGCAAGTGTACCTATCGAGTGTAGCACAACTTAATGGTAAACCAGAATATCAAACCCTAGAGACACTACTATAGCTAACTAGACTTCGACTAGGAGTAAAAATGATTTGGTTAGGGGGTTGACTACACAAAAGATTAACTACTAATGTAGCAAACAAGGTCGACTCAAACTATCATGGGAAAGAACTAAAGTGAAATCAGGAACGAGAAGAATACCACTTAGGTCGGAATCATACTTGCAAAGTACAACTTCTACCAGTTTTGGAAACTATCATGGATCTGGCTTTCTAAGGATGACAACTAAAGACAACCTAGTGGATCCCTAATCACTCTCAGGGTGTCACCAACTAAGTTACCTAAAGCGTACTAACTCACCAGATGGTTAGATCACCTCTCGGGTATTTCCAACAATGACAAAGTACCCTAATAGATAGATTACCTCTTAGTCTCACTGTCCACCATACATTCGAAGAATGCATGGGGTAATCTTAGGATAAGAACTATTACATGAACTAGCAACAATCACTAGACACCTAATACCAACGTCCTCTCAGATAGCTGACACTCGGATTCCTAACGACGAAGACTAGACAACTATCTATCACTTCTCGGGTATTGAAATAGGATACATATTCAGTTCTAAAAACACTCAATCACAACACCTATGGGCTACTATCTCTAGCAGCTCACACAAACAACCACAAACCCTAAGGTGTATGATCTAGATATGCAAATCAAACTGGCAGACAACCACAATTAGCATATGGAATCACAATCAAACATTCATCAAACCAAAACATGCATATTCATCACATTAATCATACTAAGATTGTTTACAAAATCATAAACCCATCAATTAGAATCCAAAATCGATAAAAATAAAAACTTTAACAAGTATTCATCATGTAACCTAGGCAGTATCAAAGATTAGCCAATAATCATACTCAGAACATCCAAACAGAAGTATTAAGCATAAACATGGTTTCAATCACAGGAAATAAAGATAAAGATCAAATCTTGAAGACCGAATACGTTAAACTAACACACCCGGAATCCAAAAGCTTTAAACTTGCACTCGATTCCTCCTCCTAGCTCCCTAACTCGCCCTATTCTCTTCTCTGGACGGCTAAAACTCGAACTCCTCTCAGAATGGGATTAGAATTCTATTTAAAATCAAATTTTAGGGTTTTGCGGAATTTCCTTCTCTCGCGTACCGCGAGATTATCTAGCAAGCCCCTCGCGTACCACGAGGAACAAATTAGTCGCAGCCCATTCGAAAGATCCTCGCGTACCATGAGGCTCTGGTCCCTCCTCTCTCGCGTACCACGAGAGGCATAAATTTCCCATTTTTCACTTTTGGTCTTTGGGCTTTCTTCTCTTACTCGGTTTCTTCATATATTCACTTGTAATCTTCACGAGCACCTGAAAACATACAATAGACTCAAATACAGACTTAAACTACTCAAAACGAACACAAAACTAATTAAAAATGAACTAAAACAATAGGATAAAAGATGTGTGCTTAGCACTACATCAAACATCCCCACACTTAACCTTTTTTCGTCCTTGAAAAACTGCAAATGGAATCATAACTCAGATCTAACTTAATAAACATCATTTACCAATTAGCAAAATATACTCACGCGTTAAAAAGCAATAATCAGTATTTCTATCCGATTAAACCTAAGCACCAACTTTCAAGCCCCCGTTATGTGTTCTCAATCATTTTACCAAGCATATCAATCAATCTATGTGACTCACACTCAAAAGCTACAGCTCTACCTAATCCCGTCTCACGGTTATGTTTAGGTACGGATTAAACCATATAGATTTATCCTAACACGTTAAACTAAAATTACAGGTTTTTAGAAATCAGGTGAAATCATGAATGAATGAATGGAATATGAGCATAAATAAAAAACAAATTAAACTTCATCTAGAGGCGTTTCAACCAAGGCACTATCCCGGAAGGTAATACATAGACTAAGTTATATTCAATTAAGCACATAAGTATCACTTAGGGGTGTTTTCTCCAAGTGGCCACCCCGGAGGGTAACACATAAGCAAAACTCATAATTCTAACAAATAAGCTCAAATATACGGAATACGGACGCGGGCTCCACCAAACTCGGATTTATTCTCATAAAAAGATAATGGTATGCCAAAAAAAATTCAAAAAGCTCTAAATTTTATCTTAATGTGGTACCTATCATCCTATATTGACAGTTTCAGTAATACCGATACCCTAAGATTAATACCCACAAGATATCATGATTTTATTTTTAATTAATTCTTAATCAACACTCACAGGCTATTTAAGCTATACTAGCTGGCTGGGTCTACCAAAACATCACTAATTAGATACGTTTTTAATTATTTAAATCATTTAAACTCAACAAGTAGATCTAGTTGTACTATCATTTTCCGTGTATATGCAATACTTTTTCTTTCAAAGGACATTTTTTCAAAATTTTCAATTTTTTTGTATTTTTGAATTTTTATAAACAAGACAAACCTAAACACTCACATCCCCACACTTGAAAGACACATTGTCCTCAATGTGAAGCAAAACAAAACTAAAAATAAAAATGCAAAAAATAAATCAGGAAGCGACTTAGCTGACTATTGAATAAACACTCATATGTGTAGCTTTGTTCTTCCTTGTGTGCACCGTATATCATTTCAGTCGCGGTTGCACACTCTGCTGGGCTGCTCTATAAGATATTAGGATAAATTCATCCGAATGGAGACAAACCTAAACACTCACATCCCCACACTTGAAAGACACATTGTCCTCAATGTGAAGCAAAACACAAGTAAAAATAAAAATGCAAAAAATAAAACAGGAAGCGACTTAGCTGGTTATTGAATAAACACTCATATGTGTAGCTTTGTTCTTCCTTGTGTGCACCGTATAGCATTTCGGTCGCGGTTGCACACTCTGCTGGGCTGCTCTATAAGATATTAGGATCAATTCATCCGAATGGAGATTGAGTACGGACTGAATGATGTACACCTACAAAATAAAACTCAAACATACCTGCAGCATCAAACTGACTCAAAAGACTGACTCAAAATAAAATTAAAGACTCAAGATAGATAACAAGCAGAGAAACGCACCCGATGCATAGCAAACGAATAGACATGAAAGCAACAACAAGGTAAATCAACGAATCGAAACGGTTTTAAGTATCTCATGGCTGTGGTGGTCGGATGATATGAATGGGAGTGATGGATGACAATGGATAGATGATGGATAGTGTGATGATAATGATGGATGAGGGTGGTAGATAATGGTGGTGGACGTGGTAATAGATGCGGGTGATGGATACCATGGACAAACAAAGAAGAAAGGCAAATCCAGATGGGTCCCGCGTACCGCGAAGAGTAGGAGGCCACTTTCTCGCATATCGCGAGGAACTGGCATTTAAGCCGGCCCAAAACTTTTGTCTCTCGCGTACCGCGAGAAACTTTCTTCGTGCGTCGCGTACCGCGGGGAGGCAATGTTCATAGAAAGTTTTGAGAGTTTTTATACTTAGAAAAATTTTAACCCTCTAAAATCCTTCCTCGCCCAAATTCCTTGAAAACCTATCCCAAGCATAAAAACCAGAGTAAAAATACCTGGAACGTCGTTCATGATGATTTTCCTCACTGAATCAAGCGTGAATCCCTGCAAAACACGACACAAACAAAAACACATACCGAAGAACATAGAAAATGACACGGACTTAAACCAACTAGTGCACACAAACTCTACATCCCGGGCACTTGCCCGAGACTCAAACAAGCCTATCAGGAGGCTTCTCCTTGATCCTAACCGGAATCGCCTTCATTCTTTGCGGTCTCCCGGTTCTCCACAATCTCAGCAGCTTCACAATCCTCACAAATAGTGGCTCTCTATCATATTCATCACTTAGGTCCTTCCACCACAGTTTATACCTACCCGGCCTGAAGATGATATGCAACAAATAACCAAATAAATCATCACCCCTCGATGTCCCCACACTTGGGGTTTGCATTATCCTTAAAACACTAGAGAAACTTGACGCTCGGGTTCTCTAACGGGGCAGCCTAGACCTAGGAGTTGACTCAGCCGCTCTCCCGTATGAACAAAGAATAGGTAGAGGTTCAGGAATAGGTACTATAAAAGGTGTGACCTCTACACTATCAACCCCGGGTGTCTCACAGATTAATGACCCGACTTGTGCTAATATCTCACTCAGACTGCAATCATCACTAGCATCACCTAAAAACGCGGATCCTATTAAATTCCTTTCAAATTCAGCAAGCCAATCCGGCTGGTCCTCAATTCTTCTTCCCCCATCTCCATCAACATCGTCTTCTACTCGATTAGAGTCCCGATGTTTGTCTATGAAGGCCTCAACCATGCTTGCCAACATCCTTCACGGAGTGGCTATGCTTGCCAACATCCTTCACGGAGTGGCTATGCTTGCCAACATCCTTCACGGACTCTATAGCATCGAATGTGACTGACTCATCCCCCACACGAAGTGTGAGTTTCCGTCACAGACATCGACCAATGTCTTGGCGGTACGTAGGAACGGGCATCCTAGGATGAGTGGGAATTTATCATCCACTTCCATATCTAAGATAACAATATCCACGGGGAAGACAAATTTACCTACTTTCATTAATAGATTCTGCACAATTTCCCGTGGATACTTGACTGAGCGGTCAGCCAAGGAGATGCTCATGTGCGTCGGCTGTGGTAAACCAAGGTCTAGCTGCTTTTATATGGAAAATGGCATCAGGTTGATGCTATCACCTAGGTCGGCCAACGCGTGGTTCAAGGGCAAACTGCCTAGCAGAAACGGAATCGTGAAACAACCCGAATCCCCTAATTTCTCAGGCAGTTTGTTCTGAACCACTGTAGAATATTGCTCACTAAGTGAGACTTTAGAGATCCCCTCCAGTTTCTTCTTGTTGGAAAGAAGATCTTTGAGGAACTTTCCGTACTTTGGCATATGCTGGAGGACCTCTATAAATGGAAGATTGAACTTGAATTGTTTAAACATATCAAGGAAAGTGTCGTATTCCATAGCATTCTTATATGGCAGTAAGCACGTTGGGTAAGGAATACGACTCAAGTCAACCTCGGGGGACTTCATCTCCACCCCCTTCTTCTTCTCCACTACCCTCTCGGTAGGCTTCTCCATCTCTATCTCTTCATCCACCGGCTCTTCTTCTTCTTCCACCGGTGGGCTCTCCTTCTCTTCTGCCTTTTTACTCCTTGTCGACACAACATTTAACTTGGGCTCCTCTAACATCCTAGCATCGATCTCAGTAAATCGAGCTCTCTAATATACCTTCTTCACATCTTCTATCGAAGGAATGCCATAATCAGCCTCGTGGGATGCTTCCTTCTCTACTCTCTCTTCCTCTCTATGACTCAGGACTGACACGGCCATTACTGAAGCGTTTGGAACAGAAGATGGACCTCCTTGTCTATCCCTCAAGCTCTTCGTGATGTCTCCTACCGTGCGTTGCAAATCCTGGAATGCCGACTGCTGATTCTTCAATAGAGTGTCGTGGCTATCCACTCTTTGCCTAGTGTCCTTGTCTTGCTGGACTAAGTGGGCAAGCAGTTGTGTCTGATTCTCAAGCATCTCTTCGATCTTCCTAGTGTTGACACTGCTTCCCGAGCTTGCTCCAGCTTCTACTCCTCCATATTGATTCTGGCGGGCATTAAACCCAGATGGGTTGTTACCAGATCTCCATCCCGAGCCAAACGAATTGTAGTTGTTGTACCCTCGGTTCTGGTTTCCGCAAATCTCACATGCTCCTGATTATTTACTGGGCAATCTCGGGTGTGGTGGCCTCCCTTGCACACTTGACACCGCTGAGCACTGAGCTTTAGCTCCTTGATTTCGTTAGCCATTGAGGTGAGTGCAGTAGCCACGTTAGAATCAGGAGTGACCTGATGCACACCTCTAGGAGAAGAGGCGGGTGATCTAGCACTAGGAATGGAAGTCCTAGCGGATGGACGCTGCCGTTCGGCTTGAGCGAAGCTTTCGAACATGTCCTCACACTCTTCTGGCTTGAGCTTTTCCATGATATGACCTCCTGCAACTGTGTTGAACATTTCCTGCTTCTTGAAGGTGAGACCATTATATAACTTCTCCACTATCGCCCAGTCGGAAAGACCGTGCTGGGGACATCGGCTCAACAGCTTGTTGAATGTCACACCCGAGCCGGCGGTGGATTATACGCCGGAGCTGACGTGGTTGTTCATAAGCACATGATCATCCATTTAATGTGGTAGTATTTATTCATCCAATTTAAGAACATCCGTTACAAAATAAAATAGAAAATGAAACGTTCAAGACATAATCATAAGTTGGATTTAAACTAGGTCCATGTCGTATGTGATCAAGTAGTGTCCTCAAACTGGTGCACCTGAAACATGTGAGTAAATGTCAACTACAAGTAGTTGGTGAGTAACATAGGTTTTGACACCAAACAAAAGTTAAGTAAAAGTATTTGAAATTCAATATGTTCAAAGCATAACTATGGCATAAATGTGAAAACATACAAGGTTCCAAGCGTACAATTCAATCCGTAATAAATGGAAAACTAGTAAGTACAATCCCACTGATTGTGTTTTGGAAAAATAGTAATATGGTACACACAAAACCCGCCAATGTTCGTGTTAACTGGAATCAGATTCTCCTATAAATGATCATGTTAGATACTACCTTAGGCCTGGGTAGCAGGTTAATGAATGTACTAGCATGAACACATGTAATGGTCACCAACCAGTTTAAGACATAAGACACATAGTAAATAGCATGAGAACATTGGTATTGAATTTGGTAAGTATAGTATGTAAACACGTTTCACCCCGAGTATTTGTAAACAATAGTAAAGAGAAAGGGGGGATACGAAACTCACTTGTATCAAATCTAGAATTTGTATGAATCGTTAAGGACTGATAGGCCTCGTGAGGATTTCTCACAATAAACCTACACGTGTAATGGTACTTTAAATGTAATGTACATCTAAA
Source organism: Smallanthus sonchifolius (assembly GCA_023525975.1). Lineage (NCBI taxonomy): Eukaryota > Viridiplantae > Streptophyta > Magnoliopsida > Asterales > Asteraceae > Smallanthus > Smallanthus sonchifolius. The sequence continues at coordinate 50,142,867 of CM042033.1, read as the reverse complement.
TGGTAGTAAGGAGAGTTTGGGACTTTAGGGTTTCATGGGGGTTTTGAGAATTGAGCATAGAGTTTGTGTAAGTTTTGTAGGAAAATATATGCATTTATAACGTTAAAATGTTTGGACTTTGTTCGTATAATTATTTTTCAATAATTAAATAAATCAAAGTATGGAAAGAGATTTAAATAATATTACATGTGAACTGTTAAATAATATGGAATGGAAAATAATGCACTTGGAACTATTTACATAATCATTCTAGAATGATTTATAAATAAATTATAAAGTGGAAAAGGTTTAGTAAAATTTTTTTGTGTAAACAAAATAATTAGTTAATGTAAATAAAATGGGTAATTAATCCATTAATAAAATGGTTATTTAATGAAGAAATGGTTAATTAATCTATTAAGGCATTTTAAATGCATTATAAAGACTAAGTAATCTTTAATTAGGATTAATTGAATTTTGTATAAAATAATTATTTAGGTGTTTATAAGTTTTAAAAGAATTTTAAATAATTATTCTTACCATAATAATTACTAAAAAAAGTTTAATAGTGGATAAACATATAATTAAAATTTAGGAAATACAGTATTAATATAAATAATTAACATAGTTAAATTTGTCTAAACAAATCATTTCCATTATGTATTTATGATTTTAAAATGCTTTATAATATGTTTTTAATTAAAAAAATAAATAAACATTGTTTTATAATTTCTGTTTTTATAAAACTTTCAGAATATATTTATAGAATTTGTAAAAATTAACTGGAATTTTTTAAACATGGAATAATGTATTAAACTAATAAAAGGAATTAAACTTAAAAAGGAAACAGCTGCCGGGACTCGAACCCGCGTCGAGCCTCGGGTCGCTTAGACACACGCAAACTTAACCATCAGATCAGGGCTTATGCCTTGGTCTAAACTCGCGCGTTTTAGTTTTTAACAAACAATCCCAAGTCATCATCTTCCCCAATTGAGACCCGCAACCCTAGCTTCACAATACCCTCGATTGGTCATCGATTCGAACCCGAAACCATAGGGATTTTGATCGCGGTATTGAAACGAGTAAAATGACATCGAAATTACCTGGAATGATTGAATAATGGAAGCGAACAACTGTGTGGAACGGAGTTGAGTTCGTCGGTAGAAATCGAGGTCAAGGGGAGAAATTAAATGAAATTGCGAGTGTAGAAAGTTTGTGATGGGTTTCGTCTATGATGGTGGGTACCTATTTATACCCAATTTAGACTTTAATGGCTCGAACGTTAAATGAGTGAATGTGGGTTTTTCGGTTACGAGTTTGGTAATGAAATGATCATAAAACTTAAATTAATCACAGGTGGTGGGTCGCTTGATTGGTTTAAACATGTTAACGGTTTCAGTTTCATGTGAAATATCACATTTACGAGTTCGGGATTAATACAAAGAAATCGGTGGTTTGCGGGAATCGAACTCGGAACTGGAATGGGGAAAAGGAAAATTTGGGCTCGACAAAACAGGACCCTAGACTTTCAGGGTTTATTATTTTATGTAAAAACTTTGTTTTAATTTGAATATAAGTTTCAGAAATTACCACTTGAACTCTGGACTTTTATAAAACATAAAATCATTAAAGTTTTATAATTTTTTTATAAATCTAATAATTTCTATATTATAACTAAATGTTATAAATACAAACTATAATTTTTTTGTAAAAAAAAATGGTTTTATTTATATAAAACTTATTTACTTTGTAATTTATATATTTTAATCTTTATAAATTCCTAAATCTATTTATAGGACTTATAAATTTTTTTTTATTTGCATACTTGTATATATATAGGTTTAGGAAAATAACTTAGCATATATATATATATATATATATATATGTATTTGTTTAATAGGATTAAAACATTTATAACTCCAAAAAAATATTTATTGAATTTGAAATAAATGCACCAAATGTATGTATGTGTGTATACTCATGAGATGTAATGGGTAGGTAGGATACTCTCATAATTGCAAGGAGGGTTTAGGAAAGAGAGATGTGTGTTTGGATTCTCAACTAGTTTTGCTTGTCGGTTTGGGGAGTACAGTTGATGACAAGGTTCAGGTCAGGTTATTGCGTCAGTAGTCTATTTTGTTTGAGTGGGAATAAGGAGAAGATTGCCCTAAAATGATTTTGAACTCAAATGATGGGATGCATCACTTGTGATGAGGATGATGGAAATTTTCAGATCCAATCTTGTCTAGGATATACTCTAAGATGCTCGAGTAATGTCACTGGATAAGGATTTCACAACTATTGGTCAAGGTCAAAGTAATAGGAACCATACGCGATACGGACAACGTTACTTCTGACAATATGACAGGAGCATTTATATATAGGATGTAGCAGCAGCATATCTACTATGCCCTTTTCACATCCCATTAGTTTCGTTACTGTATGTCACCATAGGTTTTTATGTCATCACACACGACCGAATTTACTATGTTTTCCTATGCGCTGATTTTTATAATTACGTGGCACCCGTAATTACTCTAATCGTTGTATGGTCCGTATAGATCATTCTATTGTGTGTGGGTACATGGGGGAACACCGAAAAACATGTAAAATAAGTTGCTAATAAGTGACTGTGTCTCTAGATGGTAAGGTCAGTCAGAAAATAAAGACTAATAATGGCACAACCCTATACGTGGGTGTTTTGAGTAAGTGGCATATCCCTCTATATTAGCCATAGAGTTGATAGCTCTCTCGTGTCTGAACTAGAATAAGTCAGACCCCGAGTAACTCAAATTAATGGTTCCCTCGTGTTTGAACAAGAATACGTCAAACACCGAGTAGCTCAAAGTTTATAGTTATCAGTTTTTCGTTGATAAAGTGAATGATCATGCCTCATGCATATAGTGGACAATAATTGTGAAGAATGTAAACAGTCTAGTTTCGTATGTAATGTAGGCACTCAAGTTTCTTGTATAGCGTAAATAATCTAATATCATGCATATTGTAAATAGCCAAGTATCATGTATCATGGGAACAATCTAGTATCATGCAAATTGCAAGTAATCAAGTCCCGTCTATAATGTTATCAATCTAGTATCACGTATATTGTATGCAACCAAGTTTCATGTATAAGGTGAACAATCAAGTTGTGTGTATAATGTAAACAATTTAGTCTCAAGTATATTAGGAACATTCATATGTAAATAATTGAACCTCATGAATAACGTAAACTATCTAATCTTGTTGGTGATCTAGTGTTGCGGAAAAACACGTTGTATAATGTAGGTAGTTGGGTTTCAAGTTTTCATCTTTTCGAAGTAGCTAGTAAGTTCATACCTATGAGAAAGTTTTACAGGTATTTACAATAATACGCACACAAATACTGATTTGAGTATTTTGTTTGCAAATGACAAGTAATTGAAATTTATCCTTGTTTGTAAATTAATAGGTGAAAGTAATAGGTTGAATGACTAGGTAACTAGGTAAATAAAAACCTTTTTATCTATTTAATTATCATAAAGATAATGCTTCAAAAGATAATGCTTAAAAAGAAAATAATGTCCAAATTATTTCGTAATCAAGCCAAGAATTTAAAAGTAACGAATTAAGAGGCCGTAATGAAATAATAAATCGAGTCATAATTAATTATTTACTAAGATAATGAGATAAATGTTTTCACAACACAAATGGCATTAAGTTCCTTCACGAGGTAAAGGGGTTTAAAAAAAATTATAATCTAGATAAAATTTATTAGTCAAGGGTTTGATAAATGTCTTGTTTGAATAAAATAACTACATTAATCAAATCAGGAAATAACAAAATGATTAGTTTACAAAGAAGGTTTAGATGTCAATCATTAAGGAGAGTTAAAATAATAACATTTATATTTGGGTACAGGATGTGGATTTCAATTTAAGTTTTAAGAAAACGCGAAATAGAATATCCGGCTAACATCTCAGATAATTTTCCACCAGGAAGCAGATGAGCTCCAAAGTCATGGTTATTCGTATTCCGAACCAGGCTTCAGCCCTAGTTATTTCCGTATGTGCATCAAGTATTCCCTGATCTCTTTTTTTTTTTGTCTTAGAAGCTCTGTGGTCCTTGTATATAGGTGAGCGGTGTCAGCTAGAACTCCTATTGCACTGGTAAGTCTCATGATTTGTCTTGCTCTTGGTTCTGGATGGTATAGGTTAGGTGCTAGATAAGGGTCTCTCGGTGGAGGTGATTCAACTGTTTGGAGTCTCAAGTCTGCTCCTAATCCAATCTGCTCTGCGGTCAAACATGGATCTGGCAGCTAGTCATGCCGATGACCGGTTGTCTAGTGACGGGGACCCAAAGTCTTCCTCTTGTGTTGACTTTACTTTGTGGTGATTCTTAGGGGAGTGAGTAGGGTAAGAGACTATGTCTAGTAAGAAAAGGTCGTAAGTATAATGGTAAGTTGTTAAGTACAAGGGTATTCATGAGTTTAAAATTTGACTAATCATAGCACTGAGTTCTTATAATAATAGGTCAGGCATAACACTTGACCTATAAGTAGTGTACCCACGAAAAGGATTTCCAGGAAAGAGAGGTGGGTCACAAGGGACACGCTGAAGTACTCAGTCTTTCCTTAGTCAGAATCTTTGTTAGGACATAGTTTGTAATGACAAAAGCTTTGTAATTGTTTAGATCTAATGTCTTTATGTTTTTGTATGTAATGTTCTAAGTGTTTATACAAGTATTGCTAGAGGCGAACTTGTCAAGTTTGCCTAGTCTAACAGAGGCAAACTTGTTAAGTTCGCTTAGTCTATCTGAGGCGAACTTGTTAAGTTCGCTTAGTCTGTTAGAGGCGAACTTGTTAAGTTCGCCTAATTCAGATCAGATGTCTATATATAGAGGTTGCAGAGTCAGTAGTAGTAACAAGAACAGAGCGTAGAACAGAAGTGAACAAATTGTCTGATTGAGTCTGTAAACTCTATGTTTGTTGGAATACAAGCTTGAATGTTATTTACGTGATTGTTTCTATTGTCTTTTGTTTATACAATTGTTGATTCGGTTGGATTCCGCAATCCGCGTTAATAATACGTCTTATCACGAGAACGATCCGTAGAAGAGCCATGTGGACCTACAAGTGGTATCAGAGCCTATGCTAGTGATTCTTGGTGATTTTAGACGGTTTTGTATTCAAATTGACAAGAAATTGATCATTTTTTTGATTTTTCATTTCCATGGAGTTTACAAGCTTATTTTGCTTCTGATTTGGTGTTTTTGAAGTGGATTTTGAAGAAATTGATCCGATAGAAAGGTTCTAATTGAGAAAATACACAATCCTACAGTTCAATTTGGTCTAATTCCTTCAAATCAGTGAATTATGAAGATTTTTGGTGAAATTGGGTTCGTGTTTTTGGGTTGAAGCTGTTCTTGATTTTTGATTCTACTGAAGCAAACGAACTTGCTGAATTGGTCTGCAGGCGAACTTAGCAGGCGAACTTGTCAAGTTCGGTGAACTTAATCAGATTTCTTGATTATGGTTTAAGCGAACTTATTCATATTAAATTCGCTTAGGTGTATCTGGAGCGAACTTACTATCTTCGCCTAAGGGTAGTGTGTGTTCAACACTTGGAAATTTTTTTTTGGAAAATGGCAAATATGGTTCAAGTAACTAATATGTTCAATTATGAAAATGAGATTGGTACATCTCAGAAACCGCCGAAGTTGTTAAATCTTGCTGATTATTCTAATTGGAAAGATCGGTTTGACCAGTTCATATCCTTTACCGATACCAGTTTATGGATTCCAATCTTAGAAGGTTATACGCATCCGACTTACTCATGGTTGGGAAAGGATGATGTTCCAAAGCTGGTGTCTGCGTTGACAACAGAAGAAAAGTTGCTGTTTGATCGGGAAAAGAAAGCGATGGCGAGTATTTCGATGTCTCTTCCGAAGGAAATATATCACAGTTTTAAACAATTCAAGTCTTCTCAACAACTGTGGGAAGCATTACAGAAAAGATGTGAAGGTAGTTTGGATGTAAAGAAAGTAGAAAAGAGCTACTGAAGAAGCAATTCTTGGTTTTCAAGCACTTTCAAAATGAATCCTTGGATGATCTTGCTACAAGATTCTATCATCTGCTGAGTGAATTGTCGAGTGCTTCTGTGGTGTATGAGACTGAAGAGATTAACGATAAGTTCTTGGAGGCATTACCATCTAAGTTTGATGTGTATACAGTTTTAATAAAAGAGAATATCAAGTATAAATCAATGTCTTTGGAAGAGGTTCTTGGGAAAATTCAATCGCATGACCTGAATACGAAGAAGAAGGAGTCAAACATGGAACACATACAAGATCCTTCAATGTATTTTGCCAAGACTTCTGGTAAAACTGGTACAGGAGTTGCATTCTTTTCTTGTGATACTCAAGATATTTCTAATGATCAGTGTTCTGGAGTTCCTATTCATTCTGGTCATTCTAGTCATTCAATTCATCGTATGGAACTCACAATATGAATCAAAAGGTTGCTGATGATTATTTGGCTATGTTTTCCTCTTTCATGGCGTCGTATGAAAAATTTATTAGAGGGAAAATTCATGATCCTGAGGTTATTGAAGAAGATTTCAGACAGATTGATCCTGTTGATCTGGAAGAAATGAACATCCAATGGAATATGGCTATGTTGATGCGTCAAGAAAAGGATTTATTGAAAAAGACTGGCAGAAAGTATATTGGCTCTAACAGTCGATCACGCATGGGATTTGATAAAACCAAAGTGCGTTGCTATAACTGTCAAGAGTATGGTCACTTTGCTAAAGAGTGTGTGAAGCCAAAGGTTGAATTTGATTCTCAGGAGAAGCAGAATAATTTTCAGAATAATCGTAATCAGTCACATGGTTCATATGGTAATTCTAATCATGCATCTACATCATTGGCTTTGGTTGCTTAGAACGATGATAACTATGACTGGGGTATTCATCTGGAAGATTTGGTGGGTGCTGTAAGTCAAGCATTTGTAGCAGAGATTCATTCTGAAAAATCCGAAGAGTCAACCGATGATGATAGTTCGAGTGATGGTGAAAGTGTACCGAGCGTTGATGAAGAGATAGAACAAGTGCAGAATATTGATTCTGATATTGCATCAGGTGTTGCTGGAGATGATATTGTTCTAACACAAAATGCTTCAGATGGTGCTGATTCAGAGAGTATTCCCATTGCCAAAGTTTTCATGGCAGACATGTTTGATCCATCAAAGGTAAAATAATCTGTTTGTCATATTTACTGTTCTAACTGCATTACTGTAAAAGATAAATTGCAAAAGGTCATGGATGATAACACAAACTTGATTTGTGATATGAAATCGATGCATTCAGTTAATCAGAAACTGAAAGATAATGATAATCTATGCATTGATAGAATTGAGTCTTTGAAAAGAGACTTAAATTCTCTGGGGTTGAAATATAAAGAACAAGCTTATCATCTGGATATGGCTTATGCTGAGATAGAAAAATGAAATGAAGTTGTTGCTCAAAAGAATAAAGAAATTTCTGACAAAGAGTCTGAGGTGATCAAACTTCATAGAAAGCTGGAAAAGTTTGAAAATTCTTTTGTAGTATTGGATTATTTTAATGCTAATGCTGATCCTACTAAGAGAGTTGCTGGGATTGGATTTGTTCCTCCTCCATTTAATGCAAATTATGTGGTTGAACCTGAAATCATACATGAAGAGGAAATAGATCCAAAAACAGTGTTGAATGTCAGTCCGGTAACTGGTGAGAATATGGTTTATGAGTCTGATTCTGAGGATGACGTATTTGATGAGAAGAAGGTTAAAGGTATTCCAAAAGAAGTGAAACTTGATGAACCAACAGTTGTAAAAACTGCTACTCGTGATAGATACATTCTGACTGAACCTGACGAGGTGAAAGTTATTACACCTAAGCTTTCCCCAATTTTGCAGTCAAGTGGATTTGTTGCTGCCGGTCATCAAAAGATGTTTTCATCAAAGGTACCTACACAGGTTTATGTTCGAAAGAAGCAAGTAAAATGTTCTGTACAATCTTCTGAAGCTTACTCATCTGATAGTTCCTCTAACTCAAGAAAAACCCCTTATTTTAGAATTCATCAAAAGAGAAGAGTTTGTTTTCACTGCAATGAAGCTGGTCATATTCTGATAAATTGTCCTTATAAGAACCAAGGCAAATTGAAGACTGCTCCTTCACAATCAAAAGTGGTGCAAATTCTTAAAAGAATAGATGAGGGAAAGTTGACTTCTAATGTGGAGAAAAATATGCCTGGTCGATCTTTTGTTAAATCTTCTGGATTTAAACAGCAGGATAAATTGAATTCTAAATCATTTGTTTGTCAAGAGAAACTTGAGATTCCACATGTTGGAATTTCAAAAGATTCTCCACCTGAAGTTAAACTGTCTAGACCACAAAGGAGAAGACGAAACAGAAAATTGAAGAAACTTTTAGAAACTTCTGAATCTGATAATAATATATCAAATAATGTTTTTCCAATTAAGCATAATGTGTCTTCTTTGAAAAAGTCTAAGTGTGAAACTTCTGTTCCAAAGGTTAATGATAACATTGATTGTGAATTGCTTGAAGATGTTTATTTTGATCAATCTGGACGACCCAAGACCACAATGGCTTGGGTTCCAATTTCTAACTGATTTTCATTGTTTATGTAGGGACTACCAAGGAGGACTATCAACAATACGTGGTATGTGGATAGTGGTTTCTCTCGACATATGACAGGGAATATTCGGTTGCTTGAAGATGTCAAAAATATTGATGGAGGTTATGTCGCTTTTGAAGGGAAATAAAGGCGGGTACATAACTGGTCAAGGTACTTTAAAGAATGATAAAGTCAAATTTGAGAAGGTGAATTATGTGGAGCAGCTTGAACACAATCTTTTGAGTGTATCACAAGTTTATGACAAGAAGTTTTTGTTCCATTTCAATGATGCTGATTGTTATATCTTGAAATCGGGCTTCGTTATTCCTGACGAATGGATTCTCATGAAGGCTTCGAGGAGAAATGACACGTATGTTCTTGACATGAGTGTCGCTACTACAACGGATTCAATTCCTACTTGTTTACTCTCCAAGGCGTCGGAATCAGATTCTATTTTGTGGCATAGGAAGCTAGCTCACATCAACTATCGGAAAATGAACTATATTGTTAAGAATGATCTGGTTCTTGGTATTCCGAAGACGAAATTCTCTGTTCTTGATGATTGTATTCCTTGCAAGAAGGGGAAACAACGAAAGAAATCACACAAATCTAAATCGAAGAATTCCATCGTAACTCCTTTGGAGCTGCTGCATATGGATTTGTTCGGTCCGATTAGTATCAGGAGCACTGGTGGAAAATCGTACTGTTTGGTGGTAACAGATGATTTCTCTAGATTTTCATGGGTTAAGTTTCTTTCTTCTAAAGCTGAAACCACTGAGTTGGTGCAATACTTAATCCTGGGTTTGGAGAATTTGTTCAATCTGAAGGTCAAAAGAATTAGGAGTGACAATGGCAGCGAGTTTAAGAATAGCAAGATGGGCTTATTCTGTCTACAAAAGGGAATTCATCATGAATTCAGTGCGCCATATGTTCCTCAACAAAATGGTGTTGCTGAAAGAAAGAACAGGACATTGGTTGAAACGGCACGCACGATGCTTGCAGATTCTAAGCTTCCCGTTACTTTTTGGGCTGAGGCTGTGAATACTGCATGTCACATTTTGAATAGGGTCTTGACCGTCAAGCGACACAACAAGACATGCTACGAGTTGCTGAATAATCGAAAGCCAAATCTGGAATATTTACTACCTTTTGGTAATCCATGCACCCTATTGAAAGTTAGAGATGTCCCAACCAAGTTCAGTGCTAAGGCTATTGAAGGGATTTTTCTGGGGTATGTTGCAAATTCTACTACCAAGAGGGTTTATAACAAAGAGACGCGCCAAGTTGAAGAATGGTTCCATATCGACTGTTCAAATCGGTCTTTACCTCAAATGGCGATTGGACCAGATTGGGCATTTGATTATGAAAATTTATTCTAGTCTTTTCATTTACCTTCTGATATTTCTCCTGAAGAAGCTGTTGTTCTCTATGATTCATGTCAGGATGTACAGCACAATGGTTTTCTACCAAATGCAGTTCAAAATTCATCGGTTCCATTTACTTATGCTCCTGATCCTAATGTTGCTTCTTGTTTAGGACCACAAGATTCTGATAGTGAGGAAGACAATGCTATCTTTCAAGATTTTTCTGCTGATCCTTTGTTGGGTGATGATCCATTACCTTTGACACAGTCTCAGGGGGAGATTCCTACAAATTTTGACTCGGAAATTCTAATTAATCAAGATTTTTCTAATCAATCTGATACAACTCAAGTTGAAGTGTTGCCAGTTCCTGAGGTCGCATCAATCAAGGAACTCAAAGATCATCCGGTGATGAATATAATAGGAAATTTGCATGATGGAGTGAAAACACGTTCTATTGTTGACAATACTTGTTTGTATACATGTATTAAAGATTCTGGTGTTCTTGATGATTGCTCACATTCTTGTTTTATTTCTCAGGTCAAACCAAAGAATGTTGAAATGGCTTTAAATGATAACAATTGGATAGAGGCCATCCAGGAAGAACTTGCTCAGTTTGACAACCTTAAGTTTGGAATCTTGTAGATCTTTCGAAGGGTATGTATCCAATTGGTACAAAATGGGTGTTTAAATGTAAGAAAGACGATTGAGGTGTCGTGGTAAGAAATAAGGCAAGATTAGTTGTTCAGGGTTTCAATCAACAAGAGGGAATTGATTACACTGAGGTTTATGCTCCTGTTGCGAGGCTTGAACCTATAAGGCTATTTCTGGCTTTTGCTTCTTATAAAGGTTTTAAGGTGTTTCAATTGGACGTGAAAAGTGCTTTTTTATATGGTAAGGTAAAGGAGGAAGTTTATGTTTGTCAGCCGCCGGGGTTTGAAGATCCACTTAATCCGAATATGGTTTTCAAGCTTGAAAAGGCCCTCTATGGTCTTCATCAAGCTCCTCGTGCGTGGTATGAAACGTTGTCTATACATCTTTTGGCAAATGATTTTGTTCGTGGCAAAATTGACTCGACCTTATTCATAAAGAAACCAGGGGGAGATTACCTACTGGTGCAGATATATGTGGATGATATTATTTTTGGCTCTACGAATGAAGGGTTGTGCAAAGATTTTGAGAGTGTTATGAAGTCAAAGTTTGAAATGTTAGCGATGGGAGAGTTATCATTTTTTCTAGGTTTATAAGTAAATCAAAAGGAAGATGGTTTCTTTATTCATCAGTCCAAGTATGTCAAAGACATCTTGAGCCGGTTCAAGATGGAGGACTGTACCCCATATGATACTCCGATTCCGGTCAATCATAAGTTGAATTCTGACCCGGATGGAAAAGATGTTGATTGTCGACTTTACAGGGCAATGATTGGATCTCTCATGTACTTAACCGCTTCAAGGCCAAATATAATGTTTGCTGTGTGTATTTGTTTCAGATTCCAGGCAAAACCAAAAGAATCTCACTTGATAGCTGTAAAAAGAATCTTTCGTTATTTGAAAGGAAAACAAAGATTGGGACTATGGTTTCCACATGGTTCTAACTTTGATTTCAATGCTTATACTGATTCTGATTTTGGTGGTTGTTGTTTGGACAGGAAATCTACAACAAGTGGTTGCTAGTTCTTGGGTAATCGACTTGTTTCCTAGCAATGCAAAAAGCAAACCACAGTATCCATTTCTACATGCGAAGCAGAATACATCGCTGCTTCAAGTTGTTGTTCACAGATTTTGTGGATACAACAGCAATTAAGAGATTACGGTTTGAATTTTACAGGAACCCCTATGTTTATTGATAATAATGCAACAATGTCTATAACTAATAATCCTGTTAAGCACAGTAAAACAAAGCACATTGAGATTAGATATCATTTTATTCGTGATTGTGCAGAGAAAAGGTTGATTGAGCTGGTAAAGGTTCAAACTGATGATAATTTTGCTGATTTGTTTACCAAGGCATTTGATCTTACCAGTTTTGAATTTCTAATCAAAATGATAGGTATGATCAATCCCGAATAAAAGTTTTGCAAAATCAGATTTTCATGGAAAATTTTGTTTTTAATTTCTTTTATTGCTTTATTACATTTCTGCATTTTAAATTTTCAGTCAAAAAGTTCTTAATTTATAAAAAGTCAAAATAAAGTGAAAAATATAAAATTTGACATCATTTGAAGTTAGAGAAGAAATGATAGTACATCAGTGATTAGTTCATTTCACATGACCCTAGTAGACCTTGATATATGATTGTTTAAAGTAATTTGATTTTATCTAAATTTCAAAGTCTGCATAAATGAGAAATAATAGTGTTTTGAATGCTCTAATCTTGATAATATGTTTTTAAATTTGTGTATGAGTTTTGAAACATGAATTGTCAATAGAATAGAAGCGTTTTGAAACTAATATTAGTATGAAAATTAAATATGATATGATTATATCTGTGATTTGAATCCATTATATGCCTGGGTGTGTATGTAAAAGATCATTATCAAATAAAGAATATATGGTTTTAAAGAATTTCATGAGACCAATATCGAATTATATCTTTAGCACAAATCTATTTCAGTTCACTTCACTGCCCATGCCCCGAAAAACATGCAATGAGTTGTTGAACTAAGATATGCTTTGAAACAACATCTGTTGAAACATATATTCGCCCTTGGATCAGTTAGATACATCATCTAGTCTGACTCCATTGAAACTTATCCAGATAATAGTTGGATCCTCATACCTGAATCTGTTGATTCTCATTATACAGCCAATTAATTAGAATCTTCTGATTCTGAATCATCATGATTCTTATATCCTTTGGGATCTGCTTTTCTATACTTGTGCTAAAAGAGATAATTTCATCTTGGAAATTGATCTAATCTTAAAATAAACCGTATATGTCTTGAAGATAGTGCAATTTATATTTCTGTTTGGCCTATATGTGGGGTACACGATGTTTTTCATCTAAATAGTACTAAATCACATGAATTTGGAGAATAAACGCTTATAGTTTCAAATCATATAATATTGACAAATTTAAGAATTCATGCTTTATATTACAAATTCGGTATGAATAATTGAGCATTTCATAAACTGATCTTATTTACTTTGAAATTCATCGCATATCATTTCAAATATTATTCAAATTGATTGATTTCTAAATACTGAAAAGAGTATGTAAAAATGAAAAAGGTGCATAGTGCACAATAATGAGTTGGATTGTTTCATATCATAGGTTACCCTTGGTTATTGCTAAAATGTGTGATGAACTGCTCGGATACTGATATGATCTTCTTACTCATGATGTTCATTCAAAAATATGTGATTCCGTTTGTATGGATAAAATTCAAAAAGATTTTGTTTTTTATTTTCCATGAAAATTCTAAGTTTTTATTAAAATGTTTGGGATTGGATCGGATACCTGCTGCTGACGGAAGTGAAAGAAATGACATGTTGAAAGTTGGAAATTTTTCAAGGCAAAAGGTTGAGGAGAACTTAATAAGTTCGCTTGGTTGAGGTGAAGCGAACTTAATATGTTCGCCTGAGGTTGGTGAAGCGAACTTAATATGTTCGCCTAGGGCTTGTTAAGAGAACTTAACAAGTTCGCCTAATTAAGCGAACTTAATGTGTATAAGGATTTTTCTCCAGGCGAACTTACTCACTTTGTCTACTCAGAAACGTTAGGCGAACTTATCCGTGTTGAGCGAATTTAAAAATTTTCAAAATCAGTGTGTTGTTGGATTGTTTAACTGGTACCTTCTTGTTCGGATTTGAATTGTGATCATTTCTAAGGTAGTTTTATAGTTTTTCATCCGTTGAATCGTGAGATATTAGGACTTTTCTTTACGGTTTTCGTAAAACTTTTAACGTCAGGCATTTTTGACCTAATTGATGCTATATCTGTATTAAATCTAGAAATTGAATCTTGTATTTGTTTCGTGAGTACTAGTCGAAGTCACTTCTATGGTTAATTTCTGGTTACAACATCAATTTGACGATATTTGATGTTTGTGTGATAATTTAAAACGGCAGACAGGTTTAGGCGAACTTGTTCAAGCGAACTTGTCTAATGTAACACTAAGCGAACTTAGTAAGTTCGCCTAGGGGCTCTGAGGGATTTTGGACTTGTGAAATTTTTTTTGTGTTTGAAATTGTTTTCGTTACAAAATTTTTTTGTGTGTTTATAATTTGTCTAATGTGTTTGTTGTCCAAATATTTTTCAGATGGCTCGTCGTGTAGAATACAAACATAACCATGTGGCACTGTTAGATCCTAACATGTCGGAGGCCGTTATTTTTCAAGGAATTATTGGGTTCTTAAATCGTTCACGTCTCCGTATAGCATTATCTGCAGATCCACACATCAGCTTGGTGTATATTCAGCAATTTTGGGACACAGTACATCAAGATACAGACGTAGAACCTCCTGTTCTTCGTGCTACTGTGAACAATACGGAGATTGCCATATCTTCAGAGACTATTCGTGCTGCTCTTGCTCTAGGTGGTGCTGCTGATGATCCTATGTTATATCCTGGCACATTGATTATGGGATGTTTTTAGAGGATGGGTTACCATGGAAGACCTAATGATACATAAGCTCGTAAGGGTGGTTTGGTTGGTGAATGGAGGTATTTCATGCATGTGATTATCCAATGCCTATCTCCTCGTAAAGCTGGTACAGATGGGTTAAAGAGTGCTTTACAAGCTGCTATGGTGGCTTTGACATTGAACAAGCGATTCAATTTTGCTCTTTATATTTACCGGGAATTGGTTATGCAAATAACTCCTGCTGAAGGTCAAGGATTTCTTATGTATCCTCGGTTCATCCAACTGATTCTGAATCATCTTATTCCTGATCTCCCACAGCATCCTATTCGTTTAACATTGACTCCGATGTCAAAGAGAATTTTTACAGATTGCACTAAGATAAAACAACAGAATGCAGCGTTGATTCATGTTCAAACTCCATTATTTGGTCACTTAATAAATCCTGATTATGTTGAACCACCAAATGACAATTTGTTTCATCCTGAAGAGTTGGCTCAAGGACATGGTCAGAATGTACAACAACCTCAACAACAACAAGTTCCGGTACAACAACCAATTCCTATTCCAGAACAAGTTCCTATTCAACAAGCTCAGGTTAATATACCTGTTAATGAACCTATTCAAGAAGAGGTCGTTCAAGAACATGAACATGATCTAGGGATGAATATATGATTTTGTTGATGATGCTGTGAACTCACCTATTCATGAAGCTGAAAGGAATATGGTGACAGAGAATGATTCTAGTTCCAGCTCAAGTGACACAATTTTGCCTGTGTCTGAAGAAACTGATTCTGATGCATCTAGAGATTTTTGTTCAGATCATTATGTGAGGTTAGCTGAAATACCATTGGCAAATGCTAGCAAACATATTAAATCTCAGGCAAGAAGACCAAGACGAAAGTATGTTCGGGATCCTCCTTCTGGATCAGTACTTGGAAAAAGAACATTGGTGGATGAGAGTTCTGATACTGATAGTGATTTCAATCCGGATCCTAAAGCTCAGAAGCT
Organism: Smallanthus sonchifolius; assembly: GCA_023525975.1. Lineage (NCBI taxonomy): Eukaryota > Viridiplantae > Streptophyta > Magnoliopsida > Asterales > Asteraceae > Smallanthus > Smallanthus sonchifolius. The sequence continues at coordinate 50,127,282 of CM042033.1, read as the reverse complement.
TATGTCTACTTCAATTGCTGCTGTTCATTCTTCACAGGGTGTAGAGGATGTTACCTTTGTTGCTTCCTTAATCGTTACACCTCTAAGGTCTAAAGATTCATCTCCTGTTATAACTCATGTTCCTCCAGTGATTACTCCAAGTCCTTCGGTTCCTCAATCTTCAACTGGTCCTTCAAAGCCTTATGATTCTGAGAGGTTTACTTTCCTTGAATCTCAAGTGCTTACTTTACAAACTCAGGTGGATACTCTTGTATCTACTGATTCTCAAAGACAGTTGGTGATTCAGACTCAAGCCAAGAAGATTGCTGACATGCAAGCATTGGTATCCAAACTTGTTGAGCGTCTTAACGCTCAGGGGGAGTTAAGGATACATGATACGTGTCACACTGAGTCCATTCAAAGAAAGGATGATGAAGACAATGATCCTACTGAAAACGATGAGGGTGATCGTCAATACGCTGACGTTAATCCTATATCTACAGTTCAGGGGGAGTCGACATCTCAAACAATTGAAGGAAACAAGGATGCTTCTGGAGTTAATGAAGAAGTTTTGCTATTGGAATTCTTTGCGGATTCTGAAGAGGAAGAAGCTGAGAAGATAGAATGTCTGGATGACATTGATGAATTATTCAATGACATTGAAGATGATGTGTCTGATAATGATGTGGAAGAAGGAGAGATAGTGGAGATAGAGATAGAGAAAAATAAAGATACTGTTACTTATGAAGGCAGTGATGGTCTTAATGTTCCCTATAACTTCATCCAAGATGATGTTTTTCCTGAGTTTACTTATGAAGGAGTAATAGATTCTATGGACTCTATTGAAGATATCACTGTGCCTGAAGATACTGCTGAATCCAAGATGGATACCGATGATGAGAATGTTCAATCCAATATAGATGCTGAAGCTGATACTACTCACACTGTGTCTCCTAAGGTGAATGAAGAACCTGTGATGTAAAGAAATACAGGGATGACTAGAGAACAATGGAAAGAAGTTGTAAATAGCTGGATGAAGGTGCTACCCAAGTCTCAAGCACAACCTGCTCAGAAAGAAAAATATGTGAATAAAGAGAGGTGTGTTGGAAGAATCATAAGCTGGTTTTATGATAATGACACAAAATTATTTGCTATTAAAAGATCTGATGGTGTTCAGTACTTAAAGCCGAGGATCAAATATTTCAATACCTTGCCAAGGTGTGAAATGAATGGTCTAGCTTCAAAACCACTTATTAATAGATCTAAGTTTGGTTTAGCGGATGTGATTGCTAATCTGATCAAGAGAGAAGGTGGTTCGGGAAAGTATGAAAAGCTAAAGCCTCAGAAAGGAAAGGGAGTGAGGATAATAGATCAAAAGACTAGGAAAGTGACCTGGAAGTACAAGTTCAAACCAGTACGTGCTGTACACAAGATACCGTTGAAGAAGATTCCTCAAGATTTTCTTGGGAATATGAAATGGTGGTATGTTGATGTTAATACTGGTGAAGCAAGGATTGAAGACAAAGATAATAAGGTCATTGTATGTTTCTATGATGCAACGAATCTTATCAATTTTTCAAAGAAAGATTAGAGAACGTTGAGAAAGAATGAAATCATGTTCACTGATGAATGGAAAGAAAAAGGATTGTAGTACAAGAGAGTATTGGAGATTTGTTGGAAGATACAGAGTGCATGCAGGCAGCAGATTACCGGATAATTGGAAAAGCTCATTATAAAGACTGAAGACTGAAAATCAAGCTATTGTCAAGGGGGAGTCTGTTAGTGTAACATTTCTGATTTTTAGTATCCGTATTTCAAATTCAATGTAATGCATTCCAAACCAAATTCTAGTGCACTGTTTTGTTCTATTCATACCATCAATTAAATACAATATTTCGATGTTAATCCGCAAATTTTTACACGGTTATAACCATCTAAAACACTACATAAGTATCTATTTATACAAATATGTCAAAGGCCAAAGTTACAAGGTCTGATATTGAAAATTTACAAGAAACCCTAATAGGCACGGTCGCGCCTTGTTCCGGCACGGTCGCGCCAAGTGCCTTAGCACGGTCGCGTGCCTTGCTTTGGAACGGTCGCGCCCGGTGCCTTGGCACGGTCGCGCCTCATATTGGCACGGTCGCGCCTCTCATCAGTTGAAACATAAATGCAGACCTTTAATCATAGGAACGTTCGGTTTCATAACCGTTCTACACGTTTTCGTCATTAACAAACTCCATTAAGCCCTTTAATCATCACCATTACAACAAATAAACTTATTATCATCGAATTACCTCCTAATCACAAAATTCTCTCACGAAATCACCAAATTCACCAACTTGATTACAATTCTTCCAAGCCAACCTACCATCGATCCTCTACAAGGCTCTGGACACGCTGGTCTAGTCGGAATTACAGCAGAGGACGCCGGAGACAGAACCCGTCGCCGCCGAAACTTTTCTCTACCGAACACTATCAATTCTTCGTCCTTCTGGGTAATTGAAACCTCTCACACTTACGTTTTAGCCTACTAATCAAAAGCCCTAATCTAATTTGGGCTTATAATATGGGAATCATCACGAACCGGAGTATAGTGTTCGTTCAAAATAGATTTAATCGAATCAAACCTTAGACACGTTTTAAATACAATTAATTTATATAAAAAGATTCGTGATGACCTAATGGGTGAAAGCCCAATGAATTCCAACATTAACAATATAAGAATTAGCCAAATCGTTTCTGTTTTGTAACAGACACGGTCGCGCTAGTATTCTAGCGCGGTCGTGCTTCATGAGACACGGTCGCGCCAAATACCAGCGCGGTCGTGCCTCACACACTCTACCCAGTCATGCCTTTGGCTAAACTTGGTCATGCCTCAAAACCTTAGACACGGTCGTGCCTAGTCCAGAACACGATCGTGCCTAGAGAACAATCCAAATTGTGCATTCTGTTTGATCAACGCGGTCGCGCCATGACTAGCATGGTCGCGCCCGTGGTTCGAGCACGGTCGTGTGTGAGTTAGATTTTTTGGCAGAATTATAATTTTATATGTTTTTCAAACAATAAATAATTCTGATTGAATTACAAAATATAAATAATGATTTTTATAAAAATGCAATTTATTCTATTTGTAAAAGATCAAATATTTAATCTTGAAATAAATAAAAAAAAATTATTTATTTAAAGTTTATAAAATTTAATTTACAATTATTGTTAAACCTTTCATTTAAAAAGTATTTAAATGGTTAAGTTACATTTTATAAATAAATAAATAAAATGATTATTTATTTAATTTATATTTAAACAAAAACGATTAATTAATTATACTAACTTATAACTAATACTTACAATGTTTTCATAAACAATAATTATTTACATTACTTATTTAAACTCAAACCTTAATCAAAATGTTCTAAAAATACTCCTTCAAACTTTATATACTTTATTCAATACCTCCAATTACAAACCAATGACCTTATTACACAAGTCCAAATACAACTTTAGCCTTAAACATTGGTGCACACTATTAATACCATATACATTACTCCTTAGGTTAACTTGTGCATTTCAATGATCCTTATTCTATCTAGTATCTTTGTTAGCTACGCCTTCGAACCAAGTGAGTATACATAGCCCCTTTTACTCTTTTACATTTTTGGGGTGAAACATGAACATTATTCAAATTACATGTTTACATTTACACAAACAACACAAGTACAAATCCTATTTACATTCATGTGTGCAATTTGAGCTTTATGCCCGAGTGCTAGGTGTGCTAACCTTTGTATGCGATTATGTGCAATCTTTAACTATTCAAGCCGACGGTTTTCAATGATAGATCTATTGAGTCTGACAAACCCACCCAGATTGGGGTGATTGATACCGACAACACAATTTTTGCATGCTAGTTACAAAGGTTTGATTGTACATGGTTACACAATAGCTTCTCCCCATAAATGTCTTATTTATCATGTTATGTAAGGATTTGTTTTACAAACTATATGCTATCTATATAAACCTGTGTTATACTCACCAACTTTTTAGTTGACTTTATTTTATTCATGTTTCAGGTTCTAATGTGTGAGATTGATCAAGATGTGCTCCACATAGGCTTGGACTTAGTTAATTTAAATAAAAGGATTCTATGTATTTCAATTTTGTTCTATCTTGGATTTGGTTGTGTTTGGACTACTTGTTATGAAATTTGATGTTTAATACATTCAATCTAGTCAACCTTATGCTTATGAACAATCTACATGTCCCGCCCCGATGATTCCGTCATCGGTCGGGGTGTGACAGATTGGTATCAGAGCCTTGGTTATAGGGAATTAGTTTATTAGACACCTTGACCTAGACTATAACTTTAGGACACCTACTTATGCTATGTTTCATGATTTCATGTTATATGTTACATGCTATATGTTATATATTATGTGTTACATGCTATGTGCTACATGCTTACTATGATAGTTATTATTTTATTTGATGACTTATTTATTAAAAATCCATGACTTATTAGTATATACTTAAATAATAAATTAAATAAACAATATCCTTTCCTATATCCTAAAACCTCATAATATCCTTATCTTCTTCTATATCTTTATCTTTCTAAGCATGTGGAAACTTCATGAAGCTAAATTCAAAAAAAAAAAAAAATCTTTATTTCCTCGTTAAGGTTTTTAAGCTTTGTTAGTTATTTAAGGACGCGTGCAATCTGGAAGAGTGACACCTGTATTTTGGGTTTTCTGTCTAGGAAAGCATTTCGCATAAATCCCAATCAACCGAGGGACCCGTATGCTTTCCTGGGAATTCCTGAGATGAGTGTTTACTTATAGGCTAAAGCATGTCTCCTTGAAAATTATATAAGTTTAATTAACCTTAATGTGTCATAGTATTCGAGTGATTATATCACTATTTGAGTACAATCCAAACTATGATTATCTATTTATTTTGTTATCTTATTCTATTAAACCCAAACAATTCTCATAAGTTCTTACATCTTTTCTTGTCTTGTGAAAATCTGTAGAATGCCTCCTCGTCGTGCTCCCGCCGCCAACACCAATACCGACATTGCTGCTATTCTTGCACAACTCGTGACACAACTCACACAAGCTAATAGTGCCACCAATGGCAATAACGGTGGTAATGGTAGCAATAGTGGAAATGGTGGTAATGGTGGAAATGGTGGTAATAACCCATCTCAATGCACCTTCAAGCACTTCAACTCATGCAATCCCCTCAAGTTCTATGGTACCGAAGGAGCTACTGGACTCCTTCAATGGTTCGAAAGCATTGAGAATACTTTTCTCAATAGTGACTGCCCCGACAACCTTCGTGTTCGTCATGCCACAAGTGTCCTACAAAAACGGGCACTCACGTGGTGGAATGGGGAGAAAAGAAATAGGGGTGTGGATGTAGCAATGGCCTTACCTTGGGATGAGGTTAAAATGCTAATGACCGAGGAATTTTGTCCTCGAAATGAAATGAAGAAACTTGAAGCTGAGTTTTGGGATCTTGCCCAAGATAGTGGTAAAAACTTGGCGTACACAACTCGGTTCCATGAGTTGAGCCTTCTTGTGCCCCACATGGTCACTCCTTTGTCCCGCTGTATTGAAAAGTATATTGGGGGACTACCTAGACAAATTCAAGATACTGTCCTAGGAAGGAATCCCGCAACACTTGAGGATGCTATCCGTTTGTCCGCTACCCTAACCGATAATCATGTGAAGGCGGGGACTCTTACTAAAAAGGGCACCAAGAAAGTTTCTGACACTATAACCCCTCCTACCCATAACAAAGAAGCCACAACTGAACCCTCCCGCAATAATAGGAAAAGGAAGACTAGAAACTATGCTGTGGTCACTCCTGCTATTCCTATTAACCAAGCTGCACCTATGGTTCAAGCACCGGCCAAAAAGCCATATGTTGGAATCTACCCACTTTGTGCCACCTGCAACTACCATCATCCCCAAAGCATCCCATGTCGCCTTTGTACTTATTGTGGGAGATATGGCCATACAGTTAATGTTTGTAGGACCAAAGCTCTTGCGTGCCAAATCAACCCACCAAACCAAACCAACACCCAAGTGGCTATTCAAGGTGTACCCGCTATTGCAAATGGGCGAGCATGTTATGAGTGTGGCAACCCGAACCATTTCCGTGATCAATGTCCAAAGTTAGTCAATGCTAGACAAGGTGGAGCTCGTGGGCGTGCTTTCAACATAAACGCCAATGAAGCTTAAGCCAACAATGACGTGGTCAACGGTACATTTCTTGTTAATAGTCAATATGCCTCCATTTTATTCGATACCGGCGCCGATAAAAGTTTTGTGTCACTTAATTTTGAACCTTTACTTGCAAAGACACGGTCCCAATTAGAGAAAACATTTACCGTTGAAGTAGCAAATAGTGATTTACTTACAATCGAGTCTATTATCTATGACTGTTCTTTAGAACTTAATGATCATACGTTTCCAATCAACCTTGTTCCAATGCCACTAGGAAGTTTTGATATCATCATAGGCATGTATTGCCTATCAAATCATCATGTCGAAATCATTTGTTTCAAGAAGTGCATCCGAATACCGCTACCATCGGGAGAAACACTAAGAGTCTTTGGTGAAAAGCCTTGTAAAGGGCTTAAACTAATGTCATGCACTATTGCTCAAAAGTACTTACGAAAGAAGTACGTGGCCTTTTTGGCCCATATCGTTCAAAAGGATGTAAAAAAGAAGAGTATTCAAGATATCCCCATTATCCGAGATTTTCCTGAAGTATTCCCCGAAGACTTATCCGGTCTTCCACCCATTCGAAAAGTAGAATTTCGCATTGATCTTGTGCCCGGAGCTAACCCCATGGCAAGAGCTCTTTACCGTCTTGCACCTTCTGAAATACAAGAACTTGCAAGTCAACTTCAAGAGCTCTCCGACAATGGATTCATTCGTCCAAGTCATTCACCGTGGGGTACACCCGTCTTATTCGTTAAAAAGAAGGATGGATCATTTCACATGTGTATTGACTACCGCGAACTCAACAAGCTTACTATCAAAAACTGTTATCCTTTGCCTAGAATTGATGACCTCTTTGATCAACTTCAAGGTTCTACTTGCTTCTCAAAGATTGATCTTCGATCTGGTTATCACCAACTCCGTGTGCAAGAAGACGATATTCCAAAGACTGCCTTCCGAACAAGGTATGGTCATTACGAGTTCATGGTTATGCCTTTTGGACTAACCAATGCACCCGCAGTTTTCATGGACCTCATGAATCGTGTGTGCAAACCGTACCTAGATAAGTTCGTGATAGTTTTTATCGATGACATCTTAATCTATTCCAAGACTAAAGCCGATCATGAGCAACATCTTAGATTGGTTTTGGATCTTTTGAAGAAAGAACAACTATATGCCAAATTCTCCAAATGTGAATTTTGGTTAAAAGAAGTTCAATTTCTTGGTCATATTGTCAACGACAAGGGTATTCATGTTGACCCTGCTAAAATCGAAACGGTTAAGAATTGGAATGCCCCGAAGACCCCCACTGAAGTTCGTTCATTTCTTGGTCTTGCGGGATATTACCGTCGTTTCATCTCGAACTTCTCTAAGATTGCCGTTCCCCTTACCGCTTTGACCCACAAGGGTAAGACTTATGAATGGGGACCAAAGCAAGAAGAAGCTTTCCAAACCCTTAAGCAAAAGTTGTGCAATGCTTCTATTTTGACCCTCTCTGATGGAAATGATGATTTAGTTGTCTACTGTGATGCTTCCAACCAAGGACTTGGTTGTGTCCTCATGCAACGAGGCAAGGTAATCGCTTATGCATCAAGGCAACTTAAGATTCATGAAAAGAATTATACGACGCACGATCTCGAGTTAGGTGCGGTCGTATTTGCATTAAAGATTTGGAGACATTATCTCTATGGCACGAAATGCGTGGTGTTCACCGACCACAAAATTCTTCAACACATCTTCAATCAAAAGGAACTCAATATGAGGCAATGACGTTGGGTTGAACTCCTTAACGACTATGACTGCGAAATTCGCTACCATCCCGGCAAAGCGAATGTTGTAGCCGACGCTTTGAGTCGAAAGAACCATGTCATGCTTCAATGTGTTAGAATTCAAACCGACATTCAAAACCGCATCTTAGAAGCTCAACACGTCTCAGTCACCGAGGGTAACATGTACGAGGAAATGTCGTGTGGTGTTGAACTTCTGCTTGAATCTAAACCAAATGGCTTACTTTATTACTTGAACCGTATCTGGATTCCCGATCGCGATGATCTCCGTACATTTCTCATGAACGAGGCTCACAAGACTCGTTATTCTATTCATCCTGGTGCGGATAAAATGTACCAAGATCTTCGCCAACAATATTGGTGGCCCGGTATGAAAAAGGACATTGCTCTTTATGTCGCCAATTGTTTAACGTGCTCCAAAGTCAAAGTCGAACATCAACGTCCTTCTGGTTTACTTGAACAACCAGAAATTCCCGTGTGAAAATGGGAAAACTTAGCTATGGATTTCATTACCAAGCTCCCTCGCACCTCGAGTGGTTATGATAGCATTGGGGTGATTATTGATCGTCTCACCAAATCTGCTCATTTCTTGCCTATCCGTGAAGACTATCGGATTGAGAAACTAGCCCGAATTTACATTGATGAAATTGTGAGCCGTCATGGTGTTCCCTTGAACATAATATCCGACCGAGATGCCTGGTTCACCTCTCGATTTTGGCAATCTCTCCAAACCGCTCTTGGCACACGATTGGATTTGAGCACGGCTTACCATCCCCAAACTGATGGTCAAACCGAGCGAACAATCCAAACACTTGAAGACATGCTTAGAGCTTGTGTAATCGATTTTGGTGGAAATTGGGATTCACATTTATCCCTCATTGAGTTCTCTTACAATAATAGCTATCACACAAGTATCAACATGGCTCCATTCGAAGCTCTTTATGGTCGCAAGTGTCGTTCTCCGATCTGTTGGAACGAGATTGGTGAAGCACAAATCACCGGTCCCGAGCTAATTCAAGAAACATCCAACAAGATTATTCAAATCCGTGACAACATTCGAGTAGCGAGAAGTCGGCAAAAGAGTTATGCCGACAAACGTCGAAAACCCTTGGAATTCTAAGTCGGTGACCTCGTTCTTCTTAAGGTGTCCCCATGGAAGGGTGTAATCCGTTTTGGAAAGAAAGGCAAGTTAGCCCCTCGCTATGTTGGTCCATTCAAAATCCTTGAAAGGATTGGGAAAGTGGCTTACAAACTCGAGTTACCTCCATCTCTTGGCAATGTGCATCCTACATTTCATGTATCTAATCTGAAGAAGTGTCTCGCTGATGAGAATCTCCATATACCACTTGATGACGTGCGCATTGATGAAACGATGCACTTCGTTGAGAAACCGGTAGAAATTATGGATCATGAAATCAAGCAACTCAAGCGAAGTCGTATTCCTATTGTCAAAGTTCGTTGGGAGTCAAAGCGTGGTCCTGAATTCACTTGGGAACGAGAGGACCAAATGAAGCTCAAGTACCCCCATCTTTTTACTGATGCCGCAGTTTCCTCTAACTAAATTTCGGGACGAAATTCCCTCAACATGGGGAGACTGTAACATTTCTGATTTTTAGTATCCGTATTTCAAATTCAATGTAATGCATTTCAAACCAAATTCTAGTGCACTGTTTTGTTCTATTCGTACCATCAATTAAACACAATATTTCGATATTAATCCGTAAATTTTTACACGGTTATAACCAACTAAAACACTACATAATTATCTATTTATACAAATATGTCAAAGACCAAAGTTACAAGGTCTGATATTGAAAATTTACAAGAAACCCAAATAGGCACGGTCGCGCCTCGTTCCGGCACGGTCGTGCCAAGTGCCTTAGCACGGCCGCGCGCCTTGCTTTGGAACGGTCGTGCCCGGTGCCTTGGCACGGTCGCGCCTCATATTGGCACGGTCGCGCCTCTCATCAGTTGAAACGTAAATGCAGACCTTTAATCACAAGAACGTTTGGTTTCATAACCGTTCTACACGTTTTCGTCATTAACAAACTCCATTAAGCCCTTTAATCATCACCATTACAACAAATAAACTTATTATCATCGAATTACCTCCTAATCACAAAATTCTCTCACGAAATCACCAAATTCACCAACTTGATTACAAGTCTTCCAAGCCAACCTACCATCGATCCTCTATAAGGCTCTGGACACGCTGGTCTAGTCAGAATTACAGCAGAGGACGCCGGAGACAGAACCCGTCGTCGCCGGAACTTTTCTCTACCGAACACTATCAATTCGTCGTCCTTCCGGGTAATTGAAACCTCTCACACTTACATTTTAGCCTAATAATCAAAAGCCCTAATCTAATTTGGGCTTATAATATGGGAATCATCACGAACTGGAGTCTAGTGTTCGTTCAAAATAGATTTAATCGAATCAAACCTTAGACACGTTTTAAATACAATTAATTTATATAAAAAGATTCGTGACGACCTAATGGGTGAAAGCCCCATGAATTCCAACATTAACAATATAAGAATTAGCCAAATCCTTTCTGTTTTGGAACAGACACGGTCGCACTAGTATTCTAGCGCGGTCGTGCTTCATGAGACACGGTCGCGCCAAATACCAGCGCGGTCGTGCCTCACACACTCAGACCCAGTCATGCCTTTGGCTAAACTTGGTCATGCCTCAAAACCTTAGACACGGTCGTGCCTAGTCCAGAACACGATCGTACCTAGAGAACAATCCAAATCGTGCATTCTGTTTGATCAACGCGGTCGCGCCATGACTAGCATGGTCGCGCCCGTGGTTCGAGCACGGTCGTGCCCTTCCCAGGCACGGTCGTGTGTGAGTTAGATTTTTTGGTAGAATTATAATTTTATATGTTTTTCAAACAATAAATAATTCTGATTGAATTACAAAATATAAATAATGATTTTTATAAAAATGCAATTTATTCTATTTGTAAAAGATCAAATATTTAATCTTGGAATAAATAATAAAAATTATTTATTTAAAGTTTATAAAATTTAATTTACAATTATTGTTAAACTTTTCATTTAAAAAGTATTTAAATGGTTAAGTAACATTTTATAAATAAATAAATAAAATAATTATTTATTTAATTTATATTTAAACAAAAACGATTAATTAATTATACTAACTTATAACTAATACTTACAATGTTTTCATAAACAATAATTATTTACATTACTTATTTAAACTAAAACCTTAATCAAAATGTTCTAAAAATACTCCTTCAAACTTTATATACTTTATTCAATATCTCCAATTACAAACCAATGACCTTATTACACAAGTCCAAATACAACTTTAGACTTAAACATTGGTGCACACTATTAATACCATATACATTACTCCTTAGGTTAACTTGTGCATTTCAAGGATCCTTATTCTATCTAGTATCTTTGTTAGCTACGCCTTCGAACCAAGTGAGTATACATAGCCCCTTTTACTCTTTTACATTTTCGGGGTGAAACATGAACATTATTCGAATTACATGTTTACATTTACACAAACAACACAAGTACAAATCCTATTTACATTCATGTGTGCAATTTGAGCTTTATGCCCGAGTGCTAGGTGTGCTAACCTTTGTATGCGATTATGTGCAATCATTAACTATTCAAGCCGACGGTTTTCAATGATAGATCTATTGAGTCTGACAAACCCACCCAGATTGGGGTGATTGATACCGACAACACAATTTTTGCATGCTAGTTACAAAGGTTTGATTGTACATGGTTACACAATAGCTGCTCCCCATAAATGCCTTATTTATCTTGTTATGTAAGGAGTTGTTTTACAAACTATATGCTATCTATATAAACCTGTGTTATACTCACCAACTTTTTAGTTGACTTTATTTTATTCATGTTTCAGGTTCTAATGTGTGAGATTGATCAAGATGTGCTACACATAGGCTTGGACTTAGTTAATTTAAATAAAAGGATTCTATGTATTTCAATTTTGTTCTATCTTGGATTTGGTTATGTTTGGACTACTTGTTATGAAATTTGATGTTTAATATACTCAATCTAGTCAACCTTGTGCTTTTGAACAGTTTACATGTCCCGCCCCGATGATTCCGCCATCGGTCGGGGTGTAATAGTTTGTAATGACAAAAGATTTGTAATAGTTTAGATCAAATGTCTCTATGTTTTTGTATGTAATGTTCTAAGTGTTTATACAAGTATTGCTAGAGGCGAACTTGTCAAGGTCGCCTAGTCTAACAGAGGCGAACTTGTTAAGTTCGCTTAGTCTATCAGAGGCGAACTTGTTAAGTTCGCTTAGTCTGTTAGAGGCGAACTTGTTAAGTTCGCTTAGTCTGTTAGAGGCGAACTTGTTAAGTTTGCCTAATTCAGATCAGATGTCTATGTATAGAGGTTACAGAGTTAGCAGTAGTAACAAGAACATAGCGTAGAATAGAAGTGAACGAATTGTCTGATTGAGTCTGTAAACTCTATGATTGTTGGAATACAAGCTTGAATGTTATTTACGTGATTGTTTCTGTTGTCTTTTGTTTATAAAATTGTTGATTCGGTTGGATTCCGCACTCCGCGTTAACAAAACGTCTTATCAAGAGAACGATCCGTAGAAGAGCCATGTGGACCTACAATCTTTCATGGACTTACACCCACTATTCCAGCCATCATGTACCATTGACACTATTATTTAAACTCATGGTTATGGTGAGAATCATTAGGGATTGTGTCTTGTGGCTCAAAGGTGTGCTTCATCTATTCGAGCAGCTTCATATCCTTGAATGGTAAAGTCTAAGGGTTTAGATTTCTCACAATGATGATAATATAATTTTCAAGGCATAAGGATGAAGGGGTATAGTTGACTTAAATATATATAAGTGTAAGGATCAAATAGGGAGGTTTATACATGTGCGCCAAATTGAAATAATTAAAAGGATGATGTTTAGATTGTATTCAGTAGGGACATAACCCAATGGATGCTATGACAAATTGAAGTGATTTAAGTTCATATACTTTCAAGAAGACATGCTTTAGCCTATAGGTGAACACTCACTTCGGGAATTCCCAAGAAAGCATACGGATCCTTAGGTTGATTTGGATTTATATGAAATGCTTTCCTAGACAGAAGACCCAAAGTACAGGCATTCACCCTTCCAGATTGCACATGTTCTTTAATAATTTTCAGAACCAAAAACTTTGACGGGATTTTAAAATTTTAATAGGCATTAAGCCTAAGAGTTTGATTTTTTCTACAAGTGATGATGTGTAAAGGTCAAAGTCCTAGGTATGAATAAGTGTATGGAAAAACTTAGGATAACATTTAGTGGGATCAAATAGGTAATATGAAGACTAATCAAATAGTGTAGCAAATAAGGTATCACATGAGTAGCAGTTTTTTATAAACATGTAGGTTATCAAGTAACATAGCATATAAGGGAATTCGTATTGTATCAAGTAATGTAATACACTAGATGATATGTAGGGTAATTACACAAGGGTATTCTAATGTTATATACTATAGACTAAGAGTATGTTTCAAGTAATCCATTTAGTTTCAAATAGTTTCATGTAGTCCTTGGGATGTTGTAGTTCATGTAATTGTATCATGTAAACAGAAGTAGATATATGTAGGTAACTATGTGTATAAATGAGTATATACAGTGGAGTTCCTAGTAAAAGACACGAGTTAAAATCATGTTTGGGGACTCCTAGGTTATAGTCTAGGTCATATGTGTCTAATAACCTAATTCCCTATAACCATGGCTCTGATACCAATCTGTCACACCCCGGCTGGCGGCGGATTATACGTCGGAGCTGACGCGGTTGTTCATAAGCACATGATCATGTATTTAATGTGGTAGTATTTTTTCATCCAATTTAATAACATCCGTTACAAAAGAAAATAGAAAATGAAACGTTCAAGACATAATCATAAGTTGGATTTAAACTAGGTCCATGTCCTATGTGATCAAGTACTGTCCTCAAACTGGTGCACCTGAAACATATGAGTAAATGTCAACTACAAATAGTTGGCGAGTAACATAGGTTTTGACACCAAACAAAAGTTAAGTAAAAGTATTTGAAATTCAATATGTTCAAAGCATAACTATGGCATAAATGTGAAAACATACAAGGTTCCAAGCGTACAATTCAATCCGTAGTAAATAGAAAACTGGTAAGTACAATCCCACTGATTGTGTTTTGGAAAAATAGTAATATGGTACACACAAAACCCGCCAAGGTTTGTGTTACCTGGAATCGGATTCCCCTATAAATGATCCCGTTAGGTACTACCTTAGGCCTGGATAGCAGGTTAATGAATGTACTAGCATGAACACATGTAATGGTTACCAAGCAGTTTAAGACATAAAGCACATAGTAAATAGCATGAGAACTTTTGTATTGTATTTGGTAAGTATAGTATGTAAACATGTTCCACCCCGAGTATTTGTAAACAATAGTAAAGAGAAAGGGGGCTATGAAACTCACTTGTATCAAAGCTAGAATTGGTATGAATCAGTAAGGAAAGATAGGCCTCGTGAGGATTCCTCACAATGAGGATAATATAATTTTCAAGGCATAAGGATGAAGGGGTATAGTTGACTTAAATATAATTAAGTGTAAGGATCAAATAGGGAGGTTTAGACATGTGCGCCAAATTGAAATAATTAAACGAATGATGTTTAGATTGTATTCAGTAGGGACATAACCCAATGGATGCTGTGATAAATCAAAGTGATTTAAGTTCATATACTTTCAAGAAGACATGCTTTAGCCTATAGGTGGACACTCACTTCGGGAATTCCTAGGAAAACATACGGATCCTTAGGTTGATTTGGATTTATATGAAATGCTTTCCTAGACAAAAGACCCAAAGTACAGGCATTCACCCTTTTGGATTGCACATGTTCTTTACTAATTCTCAGAACCCAAAACTTTAACAGGATTTTAAAATTTTAATAGGCATTAGGCCTAAGAGTTTGAATTTTTCCACAAGTGATGATGTGTAAAGGTGAAAGTGTATAAAGTCCTAGGTATGAATAAGTGTATGGAAAAACTTAGGATAGCATTTAGTGGGATCAAATAGGTAATATGAAGACTAATCAAATAGTGTAGCAAATAAGGTATCACATGAGTAGCAGTTTTTTGTAAACATGTAGGTTATCAAGTAACATAGCATATAAGGGAATTTGTATTGTATCAAGTAATGTAATACACTAGATGATATGTAGGGTAATTACACAAGGGTATTCTAATGTTATATACTATAGACTAAGAGTATGTTTCAAGTAATCCATTTAGTTTCAAATAGTTTCATGTAGTCCTTGGGATGCTGTAGTTCATGTAATTGTATCATGTAAACAGAAGTAGATATATGTAGGTAACTATGTGTATAAATGAGTATATACAGTGGAGTTCCTAGTAAAAGACACGAGTTAAAATCATGTTTGGGGACTCCTAGGTTATAGTCTAGGTCATATGTGTCTAATAACCTAATTCCTTATAACCATGGCTCTGATACCAATCTGTCACACCCCGACTGGCGGCGGATTATACGTTGGAGCTGACGCGGTCGTTCATAAGCACATGATCATGTATTTAACGTGGTAGTATTTATTCATCCAATTTAATAACATCCGTTACAAAAGAAAATAGAAAATGAAACGTTCAAGACATAATCATAAGTTGGATTTAAACTAGGTCCATGTCCTATGTGATCAAGTACTGTCCTCAAACTGGTGCACCTGAAACAAATGAGTAAATGTCAACTACAAGTAGTTGACGAGTAACATAGGTTTTGACACCAAACAAAAGTTAAGTAAAAGTATTTGAAATTCAATATGTTCAAAGCATAATTATGGCATAAATGTGAAAAATACAAGGTTCCAAGCGTACAATTCAATCCGTAGTAAATGGAAAACTGGTAACTACAATCCCACCGATTGTGTTTTGGAAAAGTAATAATATGGTACACACAAAACCCGCCAAGGTTCCTGTTAACTGGAATCGGATTCCCCTATAAATGATCATGTTAGGTACTACCTTAGGCCTCGGTAGCAGGTTAACGAATGTACTAGCATGAACACATGTAATGGTCACCAAGCTGTTTAAGACATAAAGCACATAGTAAATAGCATGAGAACATTGGTATTGAGTTTGGTAAGTATAGTATGTACACATGTTCCACCCCGAGTATTTGTAAACAATAGTAAAGAGAAAGGGGGCTATGAAACTCACTTGTATCAAAGCTAGAATTGGTATGAATCGGTAAGGAAAGATAGGCCTCGTGAGGATTCCTCACAATAAACCTACACGTGTAATGGTACTCTAAATGTAATGTACGTCTAAATGCTAGTAAGGAGAGTTTGGGATTTTAGGGTTTCATTGGGGTTTTGAGACTTGAGCATAGATTTTGTGTAAGTTTTGTAGGAAAATATATGCATTTATAATGCTAAAATGTTTGGACTTTGTTCGTATAATTATTTTTCAATAATTAAATAACTCATAGTATGGAAAGAGATTTAAATAATATGGAATGGAAAATAATGCACTTGGAACTATTTACATAATCATTCTAGAAATGATGGAATAATGTATTAAACTAATAATGTATTAAATGGAAATTTTTAGACATGGAATAATGTAACTAATTAAAGGAATTAAACTGAAAAAGTAAACGGCTGCCAGGACTCGAACCCGCGTCGAGCCCGGGTCGCCTAAACACATGTAAACTTAACCATTAGACCAGGGCTTAGGCCTTGGTCTAAACCCGTGTGTTTTAGTTTTTAACAAACAATCCCAAGTCATCATTTTCCCCAATTGAGACCCGTAACCCTAGCTTCACAATACCCTCGATTGGTCATCGATTCGAACCCGGAACCATAGGGATTTTGATCGCGGTATTGAAACGAGTAAAATGACATCGAAATTACTTGGAATGATTGAATAATGGAAGCGAACAACTGTGTGGAACGGAGTTGAGTTCGTCGGCAGAAATCGAGCTTCAGGGGAGAAATTAAATGAAATTGTGAGTGTAGAAAGTTTGTGATGGGTTTTGTCTATGATGGTGGGTACCTATTTATACCCAATTTAGAATTTAATGGCTCGAAAGTTAAATGAGTGAATGTGAGTTTTTCGGTTACCAGTTTGGTAATGAAATGATCATAAAACTTCAATTAATCACAGGTGGTGGGTCGCTTGATTGGTTTAAACATGTTAACGGTTTCAGTTTCATGTGAAAATATCACATTTACGAGTTCGGGATTAATGCAAAGAAATCGGTGGTTTGCGGGAATCGAACTCGGAACTGGAATGGGGAAAAAGGAGAATTTGGGTTTGGCAAAACAGGCCCTTGGACTTTCAGGGTTTATTATTTTATGTAAAAACTTTGTTTTAATTTGAAATTAAGTTTCAGATATTACCACTTGAACCCTGGACTTTTATAAAACATAAAATCATTAAAGTTTTATAATTTTTTTAGAAATCTCATAATTTCTATATTATAACTAAATGTTATAAATACAAACTATAATTTTTTTTATAAAATAAAATGGTTTTATTTATATAAAACTTATTTACTTTGTAATTTATATATTTTAATCTTTATAAATTCCTAAACCTATTTATAGGACTTATAACATTTTTTTTATTTGCATACTTGTATATATATAGGTTTAGGAAAATAACTTAGCATATATATATATATATATATATATATATATATATATATATATATGTGTGTATGTATGCATCTGTTTAATAGGATTAAAACATTTATAACTCCCAATAAATATTTATTGAATTTGAAATAAATGCACCAAATGTATGTATGTGTGTATACTCATGAGATGTAATAGGTAGGTAGGATACTCTCATAATTGCAACACAAGTGTTGGAAAAGTAAAAATATAGGCCGAAATTTCGTAGGGATTACAGTCTCCCCTACTTTAGGAAATTTCGTCCCGAAATTGATTAGAAGGAGGGTTTTGGAAAGAGAGATGTGTGTTTGGATTCTCAACTAGTTTTTCTTATCGGTTTGGGGAGTATAGTTGATGACAAGGTTCAGGTCAGGTCATTGCATCAGTAGTGGATTTTGTTTGAGTGGGAATAAGGAGAAGATTGCCCTAAAATGATTTTGAACTAAAATGATGGGATGCATCACTTATGATGAGGATGATGGAAATTTTTAGATCCAGTCTTGTCTAGGATATACTCTAAGATGCTCGAGTAATGTCACTGGATAAGTATTTCACAACTATTGGTCAAGGTCAAAGTAATAAGAAATATACGCGATACAGACAACGTTACTTATGACAATATGACAGGAGCACTTATATATAGGATGTACCAGCGGTATATCTACTATGCTCTTATCATATCCCATTAGTTTCGTTACTGTATGTCACCATAGGTTTTATGTCATCACACACGACCGAAATTACTATGTTTTCCCATGCGCTGATTTTTATAATTACGTGTTCACCCGTAATTACTCTAATCGTCGTATGGTCCGTATAGATAATTCTATTGTGTGTGGGTACATGGGGGAAACACCGAAAAACATGTACAATAAGTTGCTAATATGTGACTGTGTCTCTAAATGGTAAGGTCAGTCGGAAAATAAAGACTAATAATGGCACAGCCCTATACGTGGGTGTTTTGTGTAAATGTCATATCCCTCTAGATTACCCATAAAGTTGATAATTCTCTCGTGTCTGAACTAGAATATGTCAGACCCCGAGTAAATCAAGTTAATGGTTCCCTCGTGTTTGAACAAGAATACGTCAAACACCGAGTAGCTCAAAGTTTATAGCTATCATTTTTTCATTGATAAAGTGAATGATCATGCCTCATGTATATAGTGGACAATAAATTGTGAAGAATGTAAACGGTCTAGTTTCATATGTAATGTAGGCACTCAAGTTTCTTGTATAGCGTAAATAATCTAATATCATGCATAATGTAAATAGCCGAGTATCATGTATCATGTGAACAATCTAGTATCATGCAAATTGCAAGTAATCAAGTCCCGTCTATAATGTTATCAATCTAGTATCATGTATATTATATGCAACCAAGTTTCATGTATAAGGTGAACAATCAAGTTGTGTGTATAATGTAAACAATTTAGTCTCAAGTATATTAGGAACGTTCGTATGTAAATAATTGAACCTCATGAATAACGTAAACTATCGAATCTTGTCGGTGATCGAGTGTTGCGGAAAAACGCGTTGTATACAGTAGGTAGTTGGGTTTCAAGTTTTCAGCTTTGATGACGGATGGTTAACGTCTATGCAAGATGATTCATCTTTTCGAAATAGCTAGTAAGTTCATACGTTTTCGAAGGTGCAAGGTAATGAGAAAGTTTTACAGGTATTTAGAATAATACGCACACAAATACTGATTTGAGCTTTTTGTTTGCAAATGACAAGTAATTGAAATTTATCCTTGTTTATAAATTAATAGGTGAAAGTAATATGTTGAATGACTAGGTAAATAAAAACCATTTTATTTATTTAATTATCATAAAGATAATACTTAAAAAGAAAATAATATCCAAATTATTTCGTAATCAGGCTAAGAATTTAAAAGTAACGAATTAAGAGGCCGTAATGAAATAATAAATCGAGTCATAATTAATTATTTACTAAGATAATGAGATAAATGTTTTCACAACACAAATGGCATTAAGTTCCTTCACGAGGTAAAGGGGTTTAAAAAAAATTATAATCTAGATAAAATTTATAAATCAAGGGTTTGATAAAGGTCTTGTTTGAATAGAATAACTAAATTAATCAAATCAGGAAATAACAAAATGATTAGTTTACAAAGGAGGTTTAGATGTCAATCGTTAAGGAGAGTTAAAATAATAACATTTATATTTGGGTACAGGATGTGGATTTCAAATTATGTTTTAAGAAAACGTGAAATAGAATATCCAACTAACATCTCAGATAGTTTTCCACCAGGAAGCAGATGAGCACCAAAGTAGTGGTTATTCGTATTGCGAACCAGGCTTCAGCCCTAGTTATTTCCGTATGTGCATCAAGTATTCCCTGATCTCTTTTTTTTGTCTTAGAAGCTCTGTGGTCCTCGTATATAGGTGAGCGGTGTCAGCTGAAACTCCTATTGCACTGGTAAGTCTCATGATCTTTCTTGCTCTTGGTTATGGATGGTATATGTTAGGTGCTAGATAAGCGTCTCTCGGTGGAGGTGATTCAGCTGCTTGGAGTCTCAAGTCTGCTCCTAATCCAATCTTCTCTACGATCAAACATGGATCTAGCAGCTAGTCGTGCCGATGACCGGTTATCTAGTGACGGGGACCCAAAGCCTACTCTTGTGTTGACTTTACATTGTGGTGATTCTTATGGGAATGAGTAGGGTAAGAGACTATGCCTAGTACGAAAAGGTCGTAAGTGTAATGGTAAGTTGTTAAGTACAAGGGTATTCATTATTTTAAAATTTGACTAATCATAGCACTGAGTTCTTATAATAATAGGTCAGGAGTAACACTTGACCTATAAGTAGTGTACCACAAAAAGCATTCCTAGGAAAGAGAGGTGGGTCACAAGGGACACGCTGAAGTACTCAGTCTTTCCTTAGTCAGAATCTTTCATGGACTTACACCCACTATTCCAGCCATCATGTACCATTGACATTATTATTTAAACTCATGGTTAAGGTGAGAATCGTTAGGGATTGTGTCTTGTGGCTCAAAGGTGTGCTTCATCTATTCGACCAGCTTCATATCCTTGAATGGTAAAGTCTAAGGGTTTAGATTTCTCACAATGAGGATAATATAATTTTCAAGGCATAAGGATGAAGGGGTATAGTTGACTTAAATATAATTAAGTGTAAGGATCAAATAGGGAGGTTTAGACATGTGCGCCAAATTGAAATAATTAAACGAATGATGTTTAGATTGTATTCAGTAGGGACATAACCCGATGGATGCTGTGACAAATCAAAGTGATTTAAGTTCATATACTTTCAAGAAGACATGCTTTAGCCTATAGGTGAACACTCACTTCGGGAATTCCCAGGAAAGCATACGGATCCTTAGGTTAATTTGGATTTATATGAAATGCTTTTCTAGACAAAAGACCCAAAGTACAGGCATTCACCCTTTTGGATTGCACATGTTCTTTACTAATTCTCAGAACCCAAAACTTTAACAGGATTTTAAAATTTTAATAGGCATTAGGCCTAAGAGTTTGAATTTTTCCACAAGTGATGATGTGTAAAGGTGAAAGTGTATAAAGTCCTAGGTATGAATAAGTGTATGGAAAAACTTAGGATAACATTTAGTGGGATCAAATAGGTAATATGAAGACTAATCAAATAGTGTAGCAAATAAGGTATCACATGAGTAGCAGTTTTTTATAAACATGTAGGTTATCAAGTAACATAGCATATAAGGGAATTCGTATTGTATCAAGTAATGTAATACACTAGATGATATGTAGGGTAATTACACAAGGGTATTCTAATGTTATATACTATAGACTAAGAGTATGTTTCAAGTAATCCATTTAGTTTCAAATAGTTTCATGTAGTCCTTGGGATGTTGTAGTTCATGTAATTGTATCATGTAAACAGAAGTAGATATATGTAGGTAACTATGTGTATAAATGAGTATATACAGTGGAGTTCCTAGTAAAAGACACGAGTTAAAATCATGTTTGGGGACTCCTAGGTTATAGTCTAGGTCATATGTGTCTAATAACCTAATTCCCTATAACCATGGCTCTGATACCAATCTGTCACACCCCGGCTGGCGGCGGATTATACGTCGGAGCTGACGCGGTTGTTCATAAGCACATGATCATGTATTTAATGTGGTAGTATTTTTTCATCCAATTTAATAACATCCGTTACAAAAGAAAATAGAAAATGAAACGTTCAAGACATAATCATAAGTTGGATTTAAACTAGGTCCATGTCCTATGTGATCAAGTACTGTCCTCAAACTGGTGCACCTGAAACATATGAGTAAATGTCAACTACAAATAGTTGGCGAGTAACATAGGTTTTGACACCAAACAAAAGTTAAGTAAAAGTATTTGAAATTCAATATGTTCAAAGCATAATTATGGCATAAATGTGAAAACATACAAGGTTCCAAGCGTACAATTCAATCCGTAGTAAATGGAAAACTGGTAACTACAATCCCACCGATTGTGTTTTGGAAAAGTAATAATATGGTACACACAAAACCCGCCAAGGTTCCTGTTAACTGGAATCGGATTCCCCTATAAATGATCATGTTAGGTACTACCTTAAGCCTCGGTAGCAGGTTAACGAATGTACTAGCATGAACACATGTAATGGTCACCAAGCAGTTTAAGACATAAAGCACATAGTAAATAGCATGAGAACATTGGTATTGAGTTTGGTAAGTATAGTATGTACACATGTTCCACCCCGAGTATTTGTAAACAATAGTAAAGAGAAAAGGGGCTATGAAACTCACTTGTATCAAAGCTAGAATTGGTATGAATAAGTAAGGACTGATAGGCCTCGTGAGGATTCCTCCCAATAAACCTACACGTGTAATGGTACTCTAAATGTAATGTATGTCTAAATGCTAGTAAGGAGAGTTTGGGACTTTAGGGTTTCATGGAGGTTTTGAGACTTGAGCATAGAGTTTGTGTAAGTTTTGTAGGAAAATATATGCATTTATAACGTTGAAATGTTTGGACTTTGTTCGTATAATTATTTTTCAATAATTAAATAACTCATAGTATGGAAAGAGATTTAAATAATATTACATGTGTATTGTTAAATAAATATGGAATGGAAAATAATGCACTTGGAACTATTTACATAATCAATCTAGAAATAATTTATAAATAAATTATAAAGTGGAAAAGGTTTAGTAAATTTTATTTTATGTAAACAAAATAATTAGTTAATGTAAATAAAGTGGGCAATTAATCCATTAATAAAATGGTTATTTAATAGAGAAATGGTTAATTAATCTATTAAGGCATTTTAAATGCATTATAAAGACTAAGTAATCTTTAATTAGGATTAATTGAATTTTGTATAAAATAATTATTTAAAATAAATATTTAGGTGTTTATAAGTTTTAAAAGAATTTTAAATAATTATTCTTACCATAATAATTACTAAAAAAAGTTTAATAATGTATAAACATATAATTAAAATTTGGGAAATACATTATTAATATAAATAATTAACATAGTTAAATTTGTCTAAACAAATCATTTCCATTATGTATTTATGATTTTAAAATGCTTTATAATATGTTTTTAATTAAAAATAAATAAATAAACATTGTTTTATAATTTCTGTTTTTATAAAACTTTCAGAATATATTTATAGAATTTATAAAAATTAAATGGAATTTTTTAAACATGGAATAATGTATTAAACAAATAAAAGGAAACGGCTGCCGGGACTCGAACCCGCTTCGAGCCCGGGTCGCCTAAACACACGCAAACTTAACCATTAGACCAGGGCTTATGCCTTGGTCTAAACCCGCGCGTTTTAGTTTTTAACAAACAATCCCAAGTCATCATCTTCCCCAATTGAGACCCGCAACCCTAGCTTCACAATACCCTCGATTGGTCATCGATTCGAACCCAAAACCATAGGGATTTTGATCGCGGTATTGAAACGAGTAAAATGACATTGAAATTACCTGGAATGATTGAATAATGGAAGCGAACAACTGTGTGGAACAGAGTTGAGTTCGTCGGCAGAAATCGAGCTCCAGGGGAGAAATTAAATGAAATTGCGAGTGTAGAAAGTTTGTGATGGGTTTCGTCTATGATGGTGGGTACCTATTTAAACCCAATTTAGACTTTAATGGCTCGAACGTTAAATGAGTGAATGTGGGTTTTTCGGTTACGAGTTTGGTAATGGAATGATCATAAAACTTCAATTAATCACAGGTGGTGGGTCGCTTGATTGGTTTAAACATGTTAACGGTTTCAGTTTCATGTGAAAATATCACATTTACGAGTTCGGGATTAATGCAAAGAAATCGGTGGTTTGCGGTAATCGAACTCGGAACTGGAATAGGGAAAAGGAGAATTTGGGCTTGGCAAAATAGAACCTTGGACTTTCAGGGTTTATTATTTTATGTAAAATCTTTGTTTTAATTTGAAATTAAGATTCAGAAATTATCACCTGAACCCTCGACTTTTATAAAACATAAAATCATTAAAGTTTTATAATTTTTTTATAAATCTGATAATTTCTGTATTATAACTAAATGTTATAAATACAAACTATAATTTTTTTGTAAAATAAGATGGTTTTATTTATATAAAACTTATTTACTTCGTAATTTATATATTTTAATCTTTATAAATTCCTAAATCTATTTATAGGACATATAACATTTTTTTTATTTGCATACTTGTATATATATAGGTTTAGGAAAATAACTTAGCATATATATATATATATATATATATATATATATATATATGTATTTGTTTGATAGGATTAAAACATTTATAACTCCAAATAAATATTTATTGAATTTGAAATAAATGCACCAAATGTATGTATGTGTGTATACTCATGAGATGTAATGGGTAGGTAGGATCCTCTCATAATTGCAACACAAGTGTCGAAAAAGTAAAAATATAGGCCGGAATTTCCTGGGGATTAAATTGAACCGCTCCCAGGCCATGTGATAAGGCTCGTTGGGATCCCTCTGGAATGAATGGATTTGATCCCTAAGGCAAGCGGCCCTGGAAGGTGGATAGTACATTTTGTAGAATTTGGCTTGAAGATCCTCCCATGTGGTAATAGAATTGTCAGGGAGGGTGTCAAGCCAAGTAAATGCATGCCTAGAGAGCGAGAATGGAAAGAGACGCAAGTAGATAGCGTACCTTGACACACCCGTGATGTTAAAAGTATCACATATCTGCGCGAAGCGGGACAGATGTCCGATGCATCCTCATCTTGAATTTGAAATAAATGCACCAAATGTATGTATGTGTGTATACTCATGAGATGTAATGGGTAGGTAGGATACTCTCATAATTGCAACACAAGTGTCGGAAAAGTAAAAATATAGGCCGGAATTTCCTAGGGATTACATTGAACCGCTCCCAGGCCATGTGATAAGGCTCGTTGGGATCCCTCCGGAATGAAATGATTTGATCCCTAAGGCAAGCGGCCCTGGAAGGTGGATAGTACATTTTGTAGAATTTGGCTTGAAGATCCTCCCATGCGGTAATAGAATTGTCAGGGAGGGTGTCAAGCCAAGTAAATGCATGCCCAGAGAGCGAGAATGGAAAGAGACGCAAGTAGATAGCGTACTTTGACACACACGTGATATTAAAAGTATCACATATCTGCGCGAAGCGGGACAGATGTCCGATGCATCCTCATCCTCAAGGCCATGGAATTGAGTGGCATGAGTTATCGTGCTCATGACATGTGACGGGATCTGCCAAGAATTGGTATTTGGAATATCGGGGCGTGTGATTGAAGATCTCGCGCCCGTGACCTCGTCACTAGCCCTCTGGTGTACTGTACGTCTAGCCGGTGGGTTAGCGTCACCCATTGTAGGAAAATGAACGGGGCTAGTAGAACATACCTGGGATTTGCACAACTCTTTCAAACGCTCCCGAAGGTCGCGGGTGCGCTTGTGAAGCTCTCGTTCGGGCTCTAAAGAAGCTGAATATGGTGGCGATCCCTGCGAACGAGTGTGGTGCATAAACAGACACAAGAATAGAATAAAACAAATAAAGACTCAATGACAGAAAGACTCGATCCTATTTTAGACTCACAGATAGGACATACAAGTAGCATAGAAGACAAGCACCAAAAAATAAGACTCAAAAGAAATAAACCAAAAATCAAACTAAGAACTAGTCAAAGTTAATATTGCTATTGCCAAGTGTCCCCGGCAACGGCGCCAAAAACTTGATGTCGCCTAGACGGTCTATTAAAATAATAATAAAACCTAACCTAGATTCCTAAGTAATAAAAGGAGTACCTTCAACTAAACCGCACTGACACGCAAGTGTACCTATCGAGTGTAGCACAGCTTAATGGTAAACCGGAATATCGAACCCTAGAGACACTACTATAGCTAACTAGACTCTGATTCAGACTAAAGATGATTTGGTTGGGGGGTTGACTACACTAAAGATTAACTACTAATGCAGCAAACAAGGTCGACTCATACTATCAAGGGAAAGAACTAAAGTGAAATCAGGAACGGGAAGAATACTACCTAGGTCGGATTCCTACTTGCAAAGTACAACTTCTACCGGTTCTAGAAACTATGATGGATATGGGTTTCTAAGGATGACAACTAAAGACTACCTAGTGGATCCCTAATCACTCTCAAGGTGTCACCAACTAAGTTACCTAAAGTGTACTAACTCACCAGATGGTTGGATCACCTCTCGGGTATTTCCAACAATGACAAAGTACCCTAATAGACAGATTACCTCTCAGTCTCACTGTCCACCATACATTCGAAGAATGCACGGGGTAATATTTTGATAAAAACTATGACATGAACTAGAAACAATCACTAGACACCTAATACCAACGTCCTCTCAGGCAACTGACAATCGGATTCCTAATGACGAAGACTAGACAACTATCTCTCACTTTTCGGGTATTGAAATAGGATACACATTCAGTTCTAAAGACACTCAATCACAAATCCTATTGGCTACTATCTCTAGCAACTCACACAAAAAAACCACAAATAAGGTGTATGA
This sequence comes from Smallanthus sonchifolius, assembly GCA_023525975.1. Lineage (NCBI taxonomy): Eukaryota > Viridiplantae > Streptophyta > Magnoliopsida > Asterales > Asteraceae > Smallanthus > Smallanthus sonchifolius. The sequence goes on along the minus strand of CM042033.1, from coordinate 50,100,550 downwards.
TCTAGATATACAAATCAAACTGGCTGATAACCACAATTAGCATACGGAATCACAATCAATCATTCATCAAACCAAAACATGCATATTCATCACACTAATCATACTAAGAATTTTTACAAAATCATAAACCCATCAATTAGAATCCAAAACCGATAAAAATCAAAACTTTAACAAGTATTCATCATGTAACCTAGGCAGTATCAAATATCTAGCCAATAATCATACTCAGAACATCCAAACAGAAGTAATCAAGCATAAACATGGTTTCAATCACAGAAAATAAAGATAAAGATCGAATCTTGAAGACCGAATACGTTAAACTAACACACCCGGAATCCAAAAGCTTCAAACTTGCACTCGATTCCTCCTCCTAGCTCCCAAAATCGCCCTATTCTCTTCACTGGATGGCTAAAACTCGAACTCCTCTCAGAATGGGATTAGAATTCTATTTAAAATCAAATTTTAGGGTTATGCGGAATTTCCTTCTCTCGCGTACCGCAAGATTATCTAGCAAGCCCCCCGCGTACCGCGAGAGGCATAAATTTCCCATTTTTCACTTTTGATCTTCGGGCTTTCTTCTCTTGCTCGGTTTCTTCATATATTCACTTGTAATCTTCACGAGCATCTGAAAACATACAATAGACTCAAATACAGACTTAAATGACGCAAAACTAACACAAAACTAATCAAAAATGAACTAAAACACTAGGATAAAAGATGTGTGCTTTGCACTACATCATCTATAATTTAAATGACTCACTAAAACGTTTTCATTGCATACGCATTGCATAACCATTCATCATGTTATATGGATATTGTAGTTACCTCATTTTATCATACGATGGTCCCATCCCCACTTCTGACTCTGAGGGCGAGTCGTCAGAGCACCACCTACCTGCTAGGGAGGAGACTCCCAGCACACACCCCCGAATCAGGTATAGACCCGTAGCTCCACACCACCTGACGTAGCTCATGAAGAGACGCCTATCTGCTACCGTAAGAAGAGAGAAGGACCGATCACGGTCAAGAGTGCCAGGAAGAGGACACGACTGCCCCACAAGAGAACCCTGGCTGCACGTGACCCCGAGGACCGGGAGACTGGAGAGGAGTCGCGCCGACAACGACCTTGCTATCACCCTACCACCGGCTGGATGCCCCGTACTCTTGCATGCTGGAGAGAAATGGAGGGCATCCTTTCTACGTTTGAGCTCGGGGAGTCTTCAAACACCCCATCATAGCTGCCCCACACTGGGGAGGACATGGGGCTCACCGTTCCTACTTTGGTAGCCCGTGTACACACACACGAGGAGAGTCTTGATGACCTCTTAGACGATCTCTAGCACATGGAGATGCATCTACCCGGCTGCAGCGAGGGCTCGGATCCCGAGTGGAGACACTTTAAGACAACACTAGAGACCTGTAGAGTACCACCGATTACTTGGAGATGAGGGCCGATATGGACTACAGTTGACTACTACGATTCGACACAATGTGGAGGTACTGGAGGAGAGGACTTTGGCTGCAGAGATGGTAGCTAGAGCTAGTGCTATCATGGCTGGACTTGCCATGTTGATTGGGTTGTACTCTCACTTCTTTCATTAGACCTATTACGGACTGGTTGTGCCCGTAACACACAATGTAGTTTGAAACTTTGGTACTGGTGTGGTCATATGAACCTATCTATTTTGTATCCTTTTATTTTGGAACAATGTACTATGTATGTTTTAACTATGTATGTTTTATATATGTTGTGATGATGGTTGTTTTGGGTTTGATGTTGTTGTATCCCTTATGTCATGTTATATCATTATTATTATATAATGTTGTTTCTTTTTAAATTAAATGTTTGAAAGACCTAAGAGAAGGACGCCCCGTGACACCACTGGTGATAACAAAATGACGATTTCCACCGACGTGGAGCAACTCATATCATAACGTGTAGCCACTGCCATGGAGCAGTACGAAACCGATCAGAATAATGGCGGAGGGAATGGTAGTGGTACCGACGGAGGAGGTACAGGAGGTAGTGGAACAACCAGAGGCTCTGGAGGTAATAGAATGAATAATCACATCCATAACAAATAGTCATGATCTAAGTTAATGTTGTTATTAAAATAGTGACTTGTGACCCTACAGACGCTTCGAGTAGGAAGTGCACCTATAAGGCCTTCCTATCCTGCAACCCTCGTAGCTTTAATGGCACTGAGGGTGCAGTAGGCCTGATGAGGTGGATTGAGAAGATGGAATTGGTGATTGATATCAGTGAATGCACCGCTGACTGCATGGTGAAGTATTCTACTTGCACGCTCATTGATAAGGCATTAACCTGGTGGAGTTCTCAAGTAAAGACTATGGGGAAGCAGACAACATATCAACTATCATGGGACTAACTGAAGAGCATGATGATCGAGGAATACTGCCCTCGAAACGAATTACAGAAAATTAAGGCTGAGATGTGGAATTTACAAATGATCGGAGATAATGTCGCTAGTTACACTGACCGTTTCAATGAGCTGGAAAATCTAATGCCACACATGGTCACACCAGAACATAAGCGTGTTGAGAGGTATTTGTGGGGCCTTGCGCCTCAAATTAGCAGCATGGTAACTTCATCAAACTCTGTGGATGCCAAGAGTGCTGTAACCTTAGCATTCAAGTTAAGGGATGATGATGTGCGTAATGGATTGTTTGGGAAGAAAGAGTTTGTGGAAAGCAAATCTAAGGAAAAGAGGAAATGGCTGGGAAAGCCGAGTGGCAAGTCTGGGAAACACGAGTTCAAGAAACAGGAAACCGTGAAGGCTTTTGTATCCAATACAATGGAAAGAAAGGAATACCATGGAATAAGGCCAAGGTGTCATAAGTGTGGATATCACCATGGGGGTGGGTGCGTCAAATGTGGAAAATGTGGACATATCACTCAGAATTGCAGAGCCAACACCGACCCCACGGGCAAATCTAAGCAAGAATGTTTCAAATGTGGTGATCTTAAGCATTTCAAGAAGGACTGTCCGAAGCTGAAAAATCAGAACAACGCTCAGGCACTAGGGAGAGCATTTGTGATAGGTGCCGGGGATACGTGACAGGATCCGAACATTGTCACTGGTACGTTCCCGCTAAATAATCACTATGCCTCGTTACTTTTTGATTCGGGTGCGGATATGAGCTTTGTGTCAAATGATTTTAAATCTTTACATGGTATTAAAGCCAACAAACTAGATTATGGTTATACAATTGCATTAGCAAATGGTAAATTAATTAGAACATGGGAGGTCATTCAGGGTTGTACTTTGTGTCTAGAAAACCATACATTTAGTATAGACCTACTGCATGTTCATCTGGGGAGTTTTGACAAAGTCATTGGCATGTATTGGTTATCAAAAAATCATGTCGAGATCATATGTTTTGAAAAGATTGTACGTATCCCACTACCAAGCAGAGAATTCTTTCAATTCAACACGAGAAGAGTGGAACAATGTTGAAAATGCTAAAATGCATGAAAGCCCGTAAGTATCTACGCAAGGGTTATTGCGCATTCCTGGATCACATCGTTGAGGAGAAACCCGAGGAACGTCAACTTGAGGACATACCAATCGTTAGGGATTACCCTGAGGTATTTCCCGAGGACTTACCTGGATTACCACCTCTGAGACAAGTCGAATTCCGAATCGAACTAGTACTAGGAACCGCACCAGTTGCGCGATCACCGTATCATCTTACACCTTCTGAGATGCAAGAATTATCGAGTCAATTGCAAGAGTTACTTGATAAAGGTTTCATAAGACCGAGTTTCTCACCCTGGGGAGCACCGGTACAGTTCGTAAAGAAAAAGGATGGAACCTTCAGAATGTGTATTGATTACCGGGAGTTGAACAAACTTACAATTAAAAACCAGTATCCGCTTCCTAGAATAGATGATATATTCGATCAAGTTCAATGCTCCAGCTTCTATTCCAAGATCGACTTACGATCAGGGTATCATCAACTAAGGATCCAGGAGGAATATATACCAAAGATGGCTTTTAGGACTTGTTACGGTCACTACGAGATTCTAGTTATGCGGTTTGGTTTGACAAATGCACCAGCGGTTTTCATGGATCTCTTGAACCGCGTGTGCAAGCCATACTTGGATAAGTTCGTGATTATGTTTATCGATGACATATTGATATATTCACGAACCAAGGAGGATCAAGAACATCATCTGAAGTTAATTTTGGAACTACTTAGAAATGAGAAGCAATATGCCAAATTCTCTAAGTGTGAGTTTTGGATCCAAGAAGTACATTTTCTTGGACATGTCATTAATAAGAAAGGTATTCACGTGGACCCGTCCAAGATTGAAGCTATCAAAATCTAGGAAGCACCAAGAATTCCGACTGAGGTGCCTCAATTTCTGGGTTTGGCAGGCTAGTACAGGCGATTTATCGATATTTTTTCAAAACTAGTTCTACCTTTAACCACATTAACCCAGAAAGACTAAAGGTTTGATTAGACTGATAAACAAGAATCAGCTTTTCAATTGCTAATGCAGAAGCTTTGCAGTGCACCAATCCTGTCCCGTCCCGAGGGAACCAAAAATTTCGTCGTGTACTGTGATGAATCACATCAAGGACTGGGATGTGTGCTGATGCAAAAGGATAAAGTCATAGCATATGCATCCAGACAGTTGAAGGTCCACGAGAAAAATTATATGACTCACGATTTGGAATTTGGTGCTGTCGTGTTTGCACTTAAGATTTGGAGACTTTACTTATATGGTACAAAATGTACTATCTTTACAAATCGTAAGAGTCTCCAGCACATCTTTAATAAAAAAAAAACTCAACATGAGACAACGCCGTTGGGTAGAACTACTAAATGATTATGACTGCGATATCAGGTATCACCCTGGTAAGGAAAATGTTGTAGCAGACGCCTTGAGTCATAAAGAACGAGTTAAAACTCTTCGTGTTGGTGCTCTCAGATTGAAAATTCATATGAGCCTCACAACTCAAATCCGAATGGCACAACAAGAGGCACTTAAAGAAGAGAACATCCAAAATGAAGCTCTACAAGGAATGATCAGACAGTTGGAACCTAAGTCAGATGACACTTTATACTTCATGGATAGAATTTGGGTGCCATGTATTGGTAACCTACAAGAGTTGGTTATGGACGAAGCCCACAAGTCCAGGTACTCCATTCACCCAGGATCGGATAAAATGTATAAAGATCTCAAGGAACTCTATTGGTGGCCGAACATAAAAGGATAAAATGCTATTTATATCGGTAAGTGCCTGACGTGTTTGATGGTAAAGGCAGAATATCAAAAACCATCTGGGTTCCTACAACAACCCGAGATTCCTCAATGGAAATGGGAACAGATTTCCATGGATTTCATTACGGAATTAGCCAAGACGTCGAGAGGGTATGAAATTATATGGGTAATTGTCGATCGTTTGACGAAATCCGCTCACTTTCTACCCATAAAAGAGACAGATAAACCGAGAAACTGGCAAGGCTTTATATCAAGGAAATTGTGTCTAGGCATGTTGTACCAATTTCTATTATCTCTAATAGAGATAGCCGATTCGTTTCAAGAATCTAGCAATCACTACAAGAAACCTTGGGCACACGCCTACACATGAGCACAACATCTCACCCACAAACAAACGATCAAAGTGAAAGGACCATTCAAACTTTAGAAAATATGCTCCGTGCGTGTGTAATCGATTTTGGAGGAAATTGGGATACTCATTTACCGTTGGCCAAGTTTTCATATAACAACAGCTACCATACCAGCATTAAAGCCGCTCTGTTTGAGGCTTTGTATGGTCGTAAATGTCGTTCACTGCTATGTTGGGCGAGTGTTGGCGACAAGCAGCTAACTGGTCCTGAGATTATTCAGAAAACCACTGACAAGATTTTCAAAATCAAGGATCGTCTAAAGGCCGCCCGGGATAGACAAAAGAGTTACGCAGATAACAGACGAAGACCATTAGAATTCCAAGTTGGAGACTGAGTTATGTTGAAAGTCTCGCCTTGGAAGGGAGTTGCAAGATTTGGCAACCATGGCAAGTTTAACCCTAGGTACATTGGACCGTTTGAAATATTCACTACGGTTGGCCCTGTAGCATACAAACTCAAGTTGCCACATGAACTAAGCAATGTACATGATATATTTCATGTGTCAAATCTCAAGATGTGATTATCAGACGAGATGTTGATCATATGATCTGATGAGATTCACATAGATGACAAGTTGCACTTCATTGAGGAACCCATTGAGATCCGAGATTGGAAAGTTCAGAAAACAAGGCGTAGCCGTGTTAAATTGGTTAAGGTACGTTGAAATTCATTGTGTGGCCCTGAGTATACATGGGAACGAGAAGATCAAATAAAAGCCAAGTACCCGTCCTTGTTCACAAATACACCAACTCAAGATAACATCAACTGAATTTCCGGACGAAATTCTCTTTAACATGGGGAGAATGTGAAACCCAGCATTTCAGGTCAATATCCATATTCATATTTGCACGTTCTTATTTCAAAATTCCTGAATCATTATTTTTTTTGACAAGGTATTGTCAGGAGTCTAGCAAAGGAACACATGTCACATTCTAGTAATTATAAGAATTACTAGGTCATAAACATTTATAACCGCAATGTATGGTCATTGGTGATTAAGAAAATTTTATACAAGTAAAGTCTTGAAGTATATTTATTTTACACGAAATATATATTGGTGACTAAATCTATAAAGATTGATACAAAAACTTCGGTTCACACGGTTGCTAATTTATTCTCTATGTGTGAATATGTACAAAGGAGTTAATACATTAACTATGTTGGGATTCACTAGCAAATTATCATGACTAGTCAAACTACACAAAAATAAAGACCATTTTAACAATTAAAGTTCTTGAACCGAGTATTATGTCACGGGAGAACCTACCAGGTTTACACTACCATAGACCCATCTATCTAACCATTTAAATGTAACTAGGTGATTAGACAAGGCCGAAACCCACCCCCCCTATCTACCCCTTACGACCGAGAAAGGGTGGGGTCACCCACCTTTCTTGCTTCACCAAATTTCCTCCATCATGTTTGTCATATGAACCATGCTCCATCAACTAGAAGTTCAAGTGATAGCATGTTTTTAGTAGTAATAAATATATTTTATTTAGAGCTACACAAAATCAGGTTTTAAATTTATAAATTAAAATGATAATTACTCAACTAAACACACACACAATAGGCAAGTGTACCTATCGCAGCGTAGTATAGTATGGGTAAGAACCAAGTATCAAACCATGGACATGGATCCCGTACTCAACCCTCGCTATTGTCTGACTAGGATACTAAGTTGGAAAATGGGTTTTGTTTTAAAAGGAAAATGAAAAGATATGAAATGTAATTAGAAGTATTATCCCGCTTAAGGTGTTACACTAGTTGTTATCCCTTGTTAATTAATGCTATATTTAAAGTAAGGTTGGTCATAATTACTAGTACTAACCCTTTCGATAGGAGAGTTAGCATTTCGTAACGAAACAGTGGATACGGTCGGCCAACTTTTCCTTAATGAATCTCCAGACCCAAAACGAGGTCACAAGTCCGCCGGTTATCTCATGATTCATTATTCGGACTAGGATTATCCAATGACTGACGTACGTCATGTCTTGTAACTTCTTCCGGTGAGTCGGAATGCACAACTTCCTCCAAAGGTACTTTATGAATGCTCGGACCTAAAGAATTATGTTCTTAAATAGTTGTCTTTACTTATAATATTATTTTAAATAAATAAGAATTTCATTCTCAAGATCAAACTCCATGGCTTCCGCTAGAAGTCCTCTGCAAGCCAACACGAGAGAAGTACAGAAATACCGACACAAATCGCCTGGTGTGGTTAGGGCTCAAACGGCTTGCTGAATACCCAAACCTGCAATCAACCCATAATATTAAATCTATACTACCTGGCCATTGCTAGCACCAAGATTTGTATATAGACCGTACAAACTTGAATAAGCTTCCCAAACAAGAATTTTTGATTAAGTAGCTTACAAGATTTAAGATTATTAGATTGGTTTAAGGATCACTTATTCTTGTCTTTTTAAGATAACGCATAGTAAAGACTTTAAAAACATAACATACTAAAAATACTTCATTAATTAATTAAAGTTCAACCAACCCAAGCAACGCAAGAGGACTAGCCATGAATGACCATACAAGTGACTCCACTAACCCGTAGATAATGTGTGGAAGTATTCCAACAGCAAGGGAGAATGGGTAAAAAACCGAGAGAGTTCCGGCTCTTAGTATTCATATTACTCAAACGAGAAGAAGCATTCATATTACATGACTTTAAAAATGAAAATAAACAAGAAAGCTAAAACGGACTAAAACCGAGAGAGTTCCGGCTCTTAGCAGAGCACTAAGGCATTCCCCACTCTTGATCTTGGAGACCTAAAACACTAGAATGAGCTTGCTATTTATAGACTGAGATTTTGGTGATGCACGACCGTGCAATGGAATGCACGATCGTGCAAAGCACTCATTTCTTACACGTGAGGGAATCTGGCAAACAGGAGAGTACATGGCCACGTGTCACCATTTGCACGACCGTGCAATGGGATGCACGGCCGTGCAACCCCTAATTTTGACTCTTGATTGATTTTGACTTTCTAGGTTGACTCCTTAGGTGCACGAACGTTTGATTGGCTTCCGAATGCTGATTTTGCTCTGTTTTTGAGTGATTTCTTCATGTTTTTTGTATACAAGAGATAATTATCCTGTTGTAACACAATTAAGTAGATTAAGTATCATATCTTATCATTTTATATATAATTGTGCATTATACGGGGATAATGGTGCATGTAAAACATGTATAAATTATGACATATAATCAAGCAAGAGTCAAATCCAACCATTTCATCCATGATTGCAATGATTTTGTTGAGTCCAACACTCAAACTCCATCTCTCTTTTTCCATATATACGATGCATACAGACACACTTGCACTTTACTCTTTCAAAAACCAAGAACAAGTTCCACTAGAGGTGATTAGCAAGAGATTGGAGATTGTAAGAGTTCTTGGAAAATAGGGAAGCTTACACTAGGAAGATCAAGCCATCACCACCTTCTAATCGTTGTTCTTCCCTAGCTTGTCTAGCAGTATGAAAAACCGTTCTTAAATCTCTAATTTTCATTTATTATTCTTATTCAAGCATGTTGTTCATCTTGAAAAACGAAAGGATTTTGGGAGTTAATGATTTTTATAAAGTTTAACAAGTAATAACTTGAATAATTCAAGATTTAAAACAAGGAAAGTATATATATATATGTGTGTATATATGGGTCGAATATATATATATATATATATATATATATATATATATATATATGTGTGTGTGTGTGTGTGTGTGTGTTTGTGTGTGTATCTAGTTGCATTGATAACTTGGATAGATTGTAAGTGAGTATATATATATATATATATATATATATAAATCGATATATAGATGCATGTATATAGTTGTAGTGGTTAGTTTGAAATTGATAAAATATATTCACATATATATAGAAATCGTGACATGTATATATGTATGCATGTGATTATAAATTGTTGAACTTGGATAAATTGTTAAGTGTGTGTGTGTGTATATATATATATATATAGGGGGAGGTTCAAATAAAAAGTGTAGTTTGGCTAAAAAGCCTAAGAAACAATCTCATCCATTCAATTGGATGATCAAAGTTAGAGATTTAAGTGTAGGAAAAATAAATGGTGGAAGGGTATTTAAGTAATAGCCACTTTTGTTGACTTTTTTTTTTACTTTCCCCACTTTTTTTTAAACGTTCATAACTTTTTCATAAGACATTATTTTTTTTAAATCACACCATAAAATCGAGCGTTTTTTATCTTTAATTTGAGTATAGTATTGCTATATTTTTTTGTAATAAAAAAATGACACTTAATGAAATTGTGTTACTTTACGTAAATGTGTTGGTTTCTGATAAAACAACACAATTTAGCACATTAGCTGGTTTATGGAAAAACAACACAATTTACGTAAATGTGCTGGTTTCTTTATTTTGTGCTACTTTTAGTCAATTATTATGTACCTAATTTGGTAGCATTTTTTTAAAAATAAGTATTTAAACCATCCATACATCAACAAAACGGTCCAGTGGTAGGCAACAAAAAGTTTATGCATCAAAATGTTGTTTTGTGCTGGTTTGATATACTAGTTTTGTTGTGCTGGTTTTGTTTGTGCTTGGTTAGCTAAGATGAGCAAATTAAACAATTAACCGTGTTGTTTTGGTGTTGTTTTATGATAAAGCGTCATAGTTATTTGTGCCAATTTACAATGCAGCATAGTTAATTACGTTGTTTTAAGAGAAACAACACATTTAAGTAAACTAGCACAATTTTATTAAGTGTCGATTTTTAAAAAAAAAATATAGCAATACTATACTCGAATTAAAGGTAAAAAAAAACGCTCGATTTTATGGTTTAATTTTTTTTTTTAAATAAGATCGTATGAAAAAGTTATGTATATTTAAAAAAAGTTGGGGAATTTGAAAAAGTCAACAATTGTAGGTTTTCCAAGAATTCCCCTCCACCAATTATTTTTTCTACACTTAAATCTCTACTCTTGATCATCTAATTGAATATATGAGATTGTTTCTTAGGGTTATTAGCCAAATAGGACTTCTTAGGGGAACCATCCCCTATATATATATATATATGTGTGTGTGATTATGAATTGTTAGCTTGGACAAAAGTGTTAAGTGTATATGTGTATATATGAAAATCAAAAATAGAAAGTATACATGTATTGAAAACCCTAATAATATGTGTATGTGTATACATAAGGTATATGTATTTGTTAATTTATGTACATGTATAATCATTACAAGTACACATGTGATGATATAACCGTATGAAAGTATATGTGTATGAAACATATGGATAGATTCGTCTGAAAATATATGTTTACATATGCATGTGAGATAGTAAAAAAACACTTTAATGCATATATAGAAATATAGAAATACATGTATTCATGCAATTGATAAAAATAAATAAGTACGTATGCATGATGAATATGACTAAGTTAATAAATGTCGTTCGTAACATAAGTATTTGCATGTGGACGTAGTAACGTGGTTTGTACGTACGAAGAGTAATTAACATGCATGGATATACTTGAACGATATTTGAAATTTTATATAATTATTTTTGGAAAAATAATTATTTGTATATACGTGAACACTAATGTGAATAAACTATAAGTCGTCACAAAAATAATATTTATTTTTGGTAAATATAATCAGTCACCAATATGGAAGCATAACATTTTCTCGGAAAATATGCAAGTATCTAGACCTGAATAATAATCACCAATGAATCTCAACATGAAAAAAAAACACAGTTTTTACTAAACAAAAATGTACTTAACGGGATTCGTTGAGTCGAGTGAACAACTTGCATTTAAGACGAGTAGTCTTAACACATAAGTACCCTTGTGTGAGTAGGGTACGGATCGGCAGGGCCTATATTTGCACACAAATATTTGCTAGCATACATCGTTAACGAGGTGAGTTCACGGCCCCCTTTTTTAAATTTTACTGTTTTATAAACATCGGGGGGAGAAACATACTTCTAACTATTTTCATATACTAATGAAAGAACAAAGACCAGACCGTTATGTTTGCATGAGGAAACACATAGAGCGCTAAAAGTCCTCTGAACATCATCAACATCTGTAACCATTAGCTATGGACTTAGCCTCGGATTCTATGAATAGTACTATTGGGGTGACGCCCCTGGTCATGGTTAGTCGCACTAACTGGCGACTTGAAGGGTCTAATGGCCGCATATTGTCTTATTCCATTCTCGTGGTATAGCGAGGGAGGGGCATTCACCAGTCATGGGTTGGTTACGGTCTCATGTATTAACATAATTATTTGTATCCCTAGCTAGTTTAGAAATAGGGTCTGTTGGTCGTTCATTCATGGATTCAATGTATTTGTTATTTATTAAAGGTTTAATGCATTGGTTGGTTATTCATTTATTCAATGCATTGGTTATATATTAAAGGTTTAATGGGTTGGTTGGTTACTCATTGTTCAATGCATTGGTTACTTATCATAAATGTTTTGTGAATGTTGGAGTTACAAAGATATTTGAACAAAACATTTGAACTCACCAACCTTGTGTTGACAGATTTTAAGTATATTTTTTTCCATGAAATTGAACGTGGTCGCAAGGTTAGCAATGTAGGTTACATGCATGCACAATGGATATGGCTTTTGGAGGATTTCTCTTGTATAACTCATTATATAAGGGTCATATTTGCGAAATCTTAACTTTTTGTAAACTTAAATGCCATTTTGGGATGTAAAACTTTAAACTTGTTTATGTATCCATTTATCATGTATGTGTTTGCGGTAGTCATATGCTTTGGAAACCATGGACGTTACGCCTTGGCGGGTTGTGACAGCGTAGACCGGAGTTCACATGGGAGCGCGAGGATCAGATGATGCGAAAGTATCCCTAAATTTTCAAGAGGACAACGACAAGCACAAAAGGTACTAGTTAAATTTCGGGGCGAAATTCTTTCAACAAGGGGATGATGTGACAACCTAAAATTTTGTTTCATTCAGTTAGCGACATTACTTAAATTTTCAGGACGAAAATTCTTTCAACAAGGGGATGATGTGACACCCGGCATTTTCAGGTTTACACCGTTAACACAAACTCCTTTATCTAAATCATTCATTCATGCGTTACACTTGATTAGGGTTATTTAAGTGTGTCGGTTATTGCACGAATACTCACGTAGCGGTAATTCAAAGAATTTCCGAATCACACGAGTCTGTCCCCGAATGTTGGTGATTAATCAAAATAATATTCCGAACAATTATATTTAATATAATTTATGTGTTTTGTGATTCTATGCTTAATTCGTGAACTTTTGTGAAACCGCGTACGTTTACGCGTAATAACGTGATCTTAATACTTTAGTAATTTTTGTAAAAAGGTATTTATAAAAATAATTAATAGAAATCACTTAAATTAGTTAGATTTAATTATATTAATAAATGGATCAATTAAATAGTTCATGAATCACCTAAACTCATGTTTTTAATACATTCTGAGCCCATGGAGTCTACTATTTAAGATTTTTATCAAAACCCTAATCCCATTTACACTCCTTTGGCCGAACCTCCCCCCTACTCTCTTTGAAGCCGTTGACCACACCTCACCCCAAACCCACTCTCAAATCGATTTCCATTGTGCAATTGTTGGTGTTTTTTGATCAATCCAGGTGCTAATCATCTCTAGTAACGCATCAAGTAAGATTTTTATTCGTGTTTATATGATTTTTGCGATTTTCAGGGTATGTAAAACACTAGTTCATCCAAACAATAATTTTTACCAATAAAGGTGTTAACTTTAACGTAAATTATGTATTGTTATGATGTTTGCATGGATTTAATGTTATTGGAAAAACCCTAGATGCATGAAAACTGAGGGTTACTATTATTAGTAACTTTATTGATTATTTATATTGCATGTTAGACATGATTAGTGTGATATGATGATGTTTATACGTCACTTGATTCATGATAATGTGTTTTGTGGAATTAGATTTCATGTATCTAGCTCGGTTTCTTAGGGTTTCTAAAAGTAGAAGCTTTATTTGTCATGAACATGAATGGCTTACAATTTGGACACACATGTTGTAGTTTAATGATAGTTTTATGTTAGTTAGGACATAATAACATGTTGTGAAGTGTTAGATGTTAGAAATCACGCATGGTGTTCATAACTTAATATAAATAGTAACTTTTTGAGTTATCAAATTGGGATGTGAATTCTAGACATGTTTGGTGTAATGTGATGACTTCTTATATGTTATGGTGAACATAGAAACATGTTAGGAGCTTGAAATTACTGAATTTGCAGTTATGTCCCTAACTTACTTTAAAAGGAAACTTTAATTTAAATTATGAATTACATGTTGAGTTCTAGACATATAGTAGGTGATGTGATGATCTAGGACGTGTTAGATTGGTCTCCTGAACATGTTACTAATGCTAGTTTCCAGAAAACGTGAGTCTTGATCATACCTACTAAATATGGAAACTTACTATATGTGGTAATTGTGCTGGCATACTATAACAATAGGGGATTGTTGTTAAGTGTTACCTGCATGATATTTTGTGTATAATATGTTGGTATTACACTAATTTAACGCTAATTCATACATTTAGTCACCAACGGGTCATCGGGTCAAACTTGGTCAAACTTGAGTCAAACTAGCTAACTCTTTTCAAAACACATAAACAATGGGATTGTTTGAACCAACACGAACACGCACTTATAAACTTATGTAATATAGGTAGCCGTTAGCGGTCACCTGTTTATCACTTGATGTTTAACACGCATTCTAAGGTGAGTTTCACGGCCCCTCTCGTTTACTTGTCTTCCTTTTTGGGGGAGAAAGCATGCACACAAACACTTTTTGGATTCTGTATTATTGTTATATCACTTGCATACTATAGTGCAAACATACGATGAAAATTACTTACATCTCGAACCGTTAGTATTGGAACTTAGCAAGGTAATCTTGAGTAGTACTACTGGGTTTGACAAACCCCACCCGCGTTAGTCGCGCTAACTCGACTAAAGGTCGAACGAGTGTAATATTGACCAAAACACATAACCATCATTTTGGTAGACATTGCGGAAGGCAAACAAACCAAACAGTCAGCTTCGGTTGCGAAACACTTATAGTAGCATGAGCATAGACTAGCTATCTATTGATATACTTTATTTACATTATCTAGCAAGCATCGAACATTTATTTATTTACAAACCTGTGAACTCACCAACCTTGTGTTGATACTTTAAGCATTTATTTCTCAGGTCGCTAAGGTACACGTCAGGAATAGGATGCATTGGAGTTTGCATGGTTTTCAACAAACAATTTTAAACACGTTTTTCTTACTTTAAACTTCTCTGGTTTTAGGCGCCTTGTTTTTGCGCATTGGTCAATATTAAACTTGCTTTTATTTTACGCTTCTGCATTACTTTCAAACTTAACAATATGTTCTCATGTCAATGAGCAACTTTGGTATTTTTAAACTCGTATAGTGGTCGTTCAATATAACTATTGACAATGATCCTAGTTTGTCATGCTCCTCGTGGTATAACCTTGTAGGTGGAATTTGAGGGTGTGACAATGTCCTTCTTGTTTTCCTTCATCTCATCATTCCTTTCATACATCTTACATAGGGCATTCCACAAAGACTAAGCAGATCGATACTCTTCAAACAGATTGTTAATGTTTGTGGGCAAGGCCATGGTGAGTGCAGCATATGCTCTACAATCCCACTGAATCAAATTCCTATCATTCTTAGTATAGGTGTCTAGATCGTTGTTAGGTCTGAATCCATCTTCTCCAGTAATCATTGGTTTTTTAGGACCATTAAGAATCCATTGATTAAAGTTCTGATATAGGAAAAAAGACTTCATTCGGTTTTTCTAGTCAAGTGTCGACTGAATAAACGGTGAAGCCATTGAATAAATACAAGACAATTTCACCAAACAATCAAGTGTCGCTGTTGGGTTATGACTAAAAGACAGAGTGCTACTGAAGAATAAAGCTATTGAGAAAGTTGATACCGAAGTTTACTGGATACCGAAGCTGGATGCCGATGGGAACTATTGCTAGATACCGAAGTCTTTTGTAGTCAAAGATACCGAAGCTTAATTTACGGAAGACTTATATTTGACTGATTTCCATCTTGTAACTGTCTATTTTGTATTAATAGGATAGTTATTTATGTGCTATGATTGTGGAGAATATCTAGCAATCGGTCACTTTCAGTTGCTGTATAAATAGTTGTTCTTTGCTATGTAATTATTATCAGTTTTCATCAAGCAATATACGATTTATTGATAGTATCTTCTTCTTATTATTCTTATTTATCAATTGCTATCTGTTTGGGTTGTTTCCGTCAATCCTTACAAAGTAGAACCATCTTATTCAATCCTGACAAGTGGTATCAGAGTTCTGGATCAGGAACTTTAATCTCACGATTAGTGTTCTTATCTTGTGGTTCTAAAACTCGTATCATTTCTTTTTGCTCAACTTCAAATTATGTCTAGATCAGAAATGGATTCTAAAACTGGAACCATTAAGAAGCCTCCAAAATTGCTTGCCATTGATTTCAATATGTGAAAAGTCAGAATGGAATAATTTCTTGGATTCTATGATTTCAGTCTCTAGAGATCTGTCTTGGAAGGGCCTCATGTCCCTATGACTACAGATGCTATTCCTGTCCCTAAAGAAGCCTCAAGATACTCAGAAGAAGACATAAAGCTGATACAAAGGGATTTTAAAGCAAAAAGTGTTATTGCAATCGCAATCCCAAATGATATTTATCAAGGATTTCTTCATTGCAAAAGTGCTAAGGAACTCTGAGAAACACTTCAAACCAAGTTTGAAGGAACTGATAAGCTGAAACAATGTCATAGCAATGTGATAGGCTTACCAAGCTTCTTAATGAATTAAGGACAAAAGGAAGAGAGTATGATATTGATGAAGTTCTTGAAAATTTTTTAAGATCTCTATCTTCTCAATGGAGGATGTATACTATTTCCATCGGGAACTCTTTTGACCTCAAGAATCTTGATCTGGTTGAGTTGCATGGTATGCTGAAGACTTATGAGCTTGAAATGAGTCAAGACAAAAAATCATGAACAACAAGAAAAGTGTCGAGGTCTCCACCCAAAGTGCTGTATTTTGTGTACCATCGGCATCAACCACTACCGAAGGCAGTTCTAACTCTGAACTGTCTAGAAATGAAGCATTTATGACCAAAGGTCCTGAATTCTTTAACTTCATTAGAGGAGACCTGAAGTATTTTCATCCAGATGACCTGGAAGATTTGGATCTGCAGTATCAATTGGCAATGATAGCTCATAAAGCTAAGAAGTTCTACTCTAGAACTGGAAGACCTTATCCCAGCACCACAACAAATTGGATAATTGGTCTAGACAAAAGAAAGTTAAGATGTCATAATTATCAAAAATTGGGACACTTTGCTAGAGAGTGCATGTCTGCAAAAGAACAAATGGAAGTTAAAATGTTGGAAACACAAGAAACCCTTCTACAAACAAAGAGAACACTCATACTGCTGCCATTACCACAACTCAGCAACAGTACTTGACAGGAGAAGAATATGATTGGAGTTTTCAATCTGAAGAATCTGCACCAATAAATCATGCCTACATGGCACAAATGTCAGATCTTCCTGAACAAGTAAGTTCTTCATTATGTTCTGATATATGCATCAAGATGGTCTTAAGTTATAGAGATCACAACAAAACTCTGGTTGAAACAATTGAATGCTTTGAAGATCATAAGGCTGAATTTAGAAAAACTGAAAGAGTTTACAAAGAAAAGGTTGAAAATCTTCAAAAGGAGATTTCTAGCCTTAAACATGAGAAAAAAATTTTGAAACTCAGATTGATGATATTTTAAATAAACTCACTATTACAAGATCTAAGCTTGCTACAACCAAAGTTCATGATGAAAAATTTAAGGGTGAAAATTCTACCCTACAAAAGCTTTTAGACAGTCAAATCAATGACAAACTAAGGCAAGGAATTGGATATAATTCTGTTGCACCACCTTTAGAATATGCTCCAATTCCAAAGCCTGCCAGTGAAATAAAGCTTAAATTTTCAACTGACCATGATCCAATCGAAGAAGCTCACAATGCTTTCAATATGTCATCTTTAGACAGTGAGTATGAGTCTACCTCTGAGACTTTGTTATGGTATACTCCTTACTACCCTAAGAGTGAGCCAATAACTGTTGGAATTTCTAAGTTCCAAAATGTGAAGTTTGTAAAGGGACAAACTGAGATGGGATCTTCAAGTAAAAATATCAAGCAAAGAAGTTTTAATGAAACAAACAAAAATAAATCTGCAATAAAATTTGCTAAACGAGCTCAAGTTTATTTAAAACCTCAAAGCAAATTTCCTAAAAGGAAGATTGACTTGAGAGAAAATAATGTTCCAATGAGTTGTTTAATCTGTGGAAAACATGGACATTTGGCCATGAATTGTCATTACAATACTTGTAAACAAAGAAATACTATCAAAAAAAAATATTGTTTCATAAAACAAAGCATCAATTTTTTTCTCAAAAAGGTTCGGCATCAAGAGGTAATTATGCACCAAAAGGCAGTTTAGTACCATACAACATGTCGGCATCAAAAACCAAATCGGTATCAAAACACTCGGTACCGAATAAAACCTCAAAAAACAGCAGTACCTAAAAGAAATGGTACAAATTGTAATGTGTCTAAGGATGTTAACACCTTTCATAAAAACAAACCCCAGACCATATGGGCTTGGGTTCCAAAAACTAACTAAGTCTTTTGAATGTGTAGGGAGTACCAGCTGTAGAGGACAGTTTATGGTATGTTAATAGAGGATGCTCCCGGCACATGATAGGCAACACCTCCTTACTTCATAACTTTAAGACCTTCCCAGGAGGATATTTTGCATATGGAAATGACTCAAAAGGTGGTGAGATAAGTGGTCAAGGAATGGTGTCTAATGTAAGGGTTAGCTTTGACAAAGTAAAATAGAACTCTGGTGGTGAAGTCTCAAGAAAAGACTCCATATGAAATATGGAACAAAAGAAAACCATTCATTGGATTTCTTAAATCATTTAGTTGTCCCTGAACCATTCTGAATACTAGAGATCATTTGTCCAAATTTGAAGCAAAAGAAGATGGAGGATGCTTTGTTGGATTCTCTATCATGTCAAAAACCTACAGAGTATACAACAAAAGGACAAAGATCATTGAAGAATCAGTAAATGTCAAATTCTCTGAAGTATCATCTCTTGAACCAATCATTGATCCTAATGCTTTATTTGATCTTGACTCTTTTCAACAAACTTTCTCTCATGTCGATGTTGGTGCTGAAGGTAATCTGTTCCAAGTCAAAGAGAAGGAAAAGGATATTGATTACAGGGTTTCTTTTAGAAGACCATCAATTGATCCTCCCTTTGTTGTTGAATCATCGTCAGTAGCTACTGCAAATGATGTTGCTCAAAACACGGTATCAAACTTTGATATCGATGCAGAAGAAAATACCGAGCAAAATATTCCTACCGATGATGATACCAAGGATGTGCACACTGAGACAACAGAGCCTCTAGTAGAAAGACGAATCAAAAAAGTTCATCCTTTGGAAAATGTTATTGGTGATGTCAACTGTGGTATTATTACCAGAAACAGATCTCAAGAGGCACACATTTGTCTTCATGCTTGTGTCGTATCTCAAATGGAGCCCAAGAAGATTCAGGAAGCTATGAGTGATAATAGATAGGTTGAAGCAATACAAGAGGAGCTCTTACAGTTTAAAAGACAGGAAGTATGGAAACTATGTGAACTTCCAAAAGGAAAATCTGTTATTGGTACAAGATGGGTGTTTAGAAACAAGTAAGATGAAAGCGGAATTGTGGTGAGAAACAAAGCAGGGATTGATTATGATGAAGTTTTTGATCCTGTGGCAAGATTGGAAGCTTTCAGAATTTTCCTTGCATTTGCTGCTGCAAACAACTTCACTGTGTATCAAATGGATGTCAAAAGTGTTTTTCTGTATGGTAAGGTAGATGATGAAATCTATTTGCTTCAACCACCAGGCTTTGAGGACCATGAACATCCCCATTATGTTCTCAAACTTGATAAAGCTCTTTAGTGGCTACATCAAGCTCCTAGAGCCTGGTATGACACCCTCTCAAACTTTCTCTTATCAAACAACTTTTCAAGAGAGGCCATAGATAAAACTCTTTTCTTCAAAAGAGTAAAAGGTGATATATTGCTGGTGCAAATATATGTGGATGATATTATTTTTGGGTGTACTAAAATAAATCTTTGACATGACTTTGAAAAGTTAATGCAATCCAAGTTTGAAATGAGCAATATTGGGGGAGATGAATTTCTTTCTGGGATTGCAAGTTCAACAAACTTCAAATGAGATTTTTATAAATCAATCAAAATATGTCAAAGACATTCTAACAAGATTTAACATGAAAGATTGTAAGACTGCCTCTACCCCAATAACTACTGTAACAAATTTATCTTCATTTCCTGAAGGTGAAGGTGTTGATCAAAGGTACTATAGGGTAAATATTGGCTCTCTTATGTATTTAACTGCCAGTAGACCTGACATAATGTTTGCCACATGCTTGGGTGCTCAGTACCAAGCATCTCCTAATCAATCTCATATAGTTGTTGTGAAAAGGATTCTTCGGTATCTCAAAGGTGCACCAAAACTTGGCCTTTGGTATGCTAAAGATTCCACATTTGATCTGATTGGTTATACTAACAGTGACTATGGAGATTGTAACAAAGACATAAAATCAACATTAGGAGGTTTCCAGTTCTTAGGAGGAAGACTAGTGTCATGGCAATGTAAGAAACAATCTGGAGTTTCTACTTCAACTGCTGAAGCTGAATACATTGTGGCATCAAGTTGCTGTGCACAAATCCTATAGATTCAGAATCAAATGAGAGATTATGGGATTACTTTTTTAAACACTTCTATCATGGTTGACAACAAAAGTGTTATTTCCATAACCAACAATCTAGTGAAGCACTCAAAGATAAAGCATATTGAGATCAGGTATCACTTCATAAGAGATTGTGCTGAAAAGAAAATCATTCATCTGGTCAAGGTTCATACTGATGACAACTGTGCTGATCTGTTCACCAAGGCCTTTGATTCAAAAAGGTTTGACTTTCTGGTGAAAGCCTTAGGTATGATAAACTTTGATTAAAATATTCTCATGTGTACATTTTGATGTAAAGTCTTTGTTTTATTAAAAACTTCGGTACCATTTCTTACTACCGATTATTTTTGCAAGTGAAACTTCGGCATCAACCCAAAGTGATGCCGACGTAATTTTAAGGGTATTCTGGTCTTTTCAATCTTTTCAAAATATTCTCATTAAATGTCCGGGTAACGTCTCACATATTTCATGCCGAGATTCATTCCCATTTCAAAACCTATTTAAAGAAGAGACTGTGAATCCCTCTGATATGTGATAGTCAAGCATCTAATATTCAGCAACACTTCTAGAAAGGTGGAAACAATCCAGAATCTAATAACAACCAAACAATACGAATCAAACACCAACGAATACAGAAACCGCCATATAAACGAGATATAACACAAAATCTTCACTTGTATTTACTAAAAATGATAAGTACAGAAACAATCCAATTACACTTAGCACAAAAATACAGAAGTTAGTGAATCTGATCAAAGTTCTAACCTTACATCATTCAAAACAAGACATATTTATAGGGAAAAGTTATCGTCCGAAAACTATATTCGTCCGAAAACTATTTCGATCGAAACCAATTTCGATCGATAAATTTTTGACCGAAAACTTTACACTTTTACAATTTTATGCTAAGAACTTGAATTCGATGGACTACTAGGTTCCAACAATCTCCCCCTAGTCCATTGAATTACAAGTCTTATGTCTTGTCTGCATCAGGCTTTTTCTCTATCTTCACTTTCTTAGCCTCCTGATCCTACAAACGTTTCTTTATCATTCTCGCTTCAGCTCTTAAAGATAAACATCTTGAAACAACTCTCATATACAGCTTAGCTTCATTCTTTATCATCAAACTCATGTCACACTGAATAGTGTTGTAGTATAGAATCTTTAGATCTTCATCGAAAAAACTGAAAAGATCCATCGGATCAAAGATTCTAACTTCAGGATAGCCCTTTTGTTGTATCACTGCTTCATGTGTCATGGAATCATAGAACCATCTGTCAAAATACTTTATGAAGCTCTCCTTCCTGTTAGGAATATACACAGCAGTCACCGTGCCAGTTGGTTTGACTATGTATCTATACTTCTTTTGTTTACTTGTTCTGTATTTCTTCTTGATTCTTTCACACTCTGTAACTTGAGGATGAAAAGATGTAAACCTGTCTTGCCCAGACTGATTCCTTAGAAACACATCAAAATCAGAAGCTCTTGTATTGTTTGATGCATTAATCAATTTCAAACGACTTAGATCTCTTATATCTCATCTTGGCAACGTTTGTAACTTGTGACATGTATCAAAGTATTGAATATCACCCTCAACCCTTTTTATCACATACATCTTCTTCTCATTGTCATACTTCCATCCTAGAATTAGTCCTGTTAATACTTTCCTTGGACTTCTTATCTTTTGAGTAATTCTTTCCACAGTTGAAGGAGTTTCACTAGTTTTCCACCATAAGCTCTTATTCTTATCCTCTTTAGTTTTAGTTGACTCCTTTTGAGATTCATCAGTTTCATTTTCTTCAAATAATTCATCAAATGGAATTTTCACATCAACCACCTTATCCAATTTTCCTATCACATTCCCATCACTTTCAACATAAGTCTGTTTTTCTTCATATTTATACTTTTCATAAAACTTTGTTAGAATCTTCATCATCACTTTTCTCTATATCATTGGCTCCACCACCACCAATTCCAGACCCATCACTACTACTGTCATCATCATCTGACGGATCTTTGTCATTCCTTTTAACTTCAGTGATAATCAAATCATCTTCCTCCTTATTCTCTTTCTCCTCTTCTTTTTCTTCTTCTTTCTCCTCTTCTTTTTCTTCTTCTTTCTCCTCATCGTTGACTTCCATTCCTTCTCCTTGCTGATTTATCAAAGAATCAACATCAAACATGTCTTGTGAGCCAAATAGATCAACTCCAATAATTGGAGGTTCATTAAGTTGACTAAGATTGACTGTTTAAGGTCCTTGTTGTTCTACATTCTCTTGTACAGGTTGAGTAGAAACATTCACACTAGTCACAGACATTCCAAGATGTTT
Source organism: Smallanthus sonchifolius (assembly GCA_023525975.1). Taxonomy (NCBI): domain Eukaryota; kingdom Viridiplantae; phylum Streptophyta; class Magnoliopsida; order Asterales; family Asteraceae; genus Smallanthus; species Smallanthus sonchifolius. Next base: position 50,077,631 of record CM042033.1, on the reverse strand, counting down.
CACAAGTTCTTGCACAATACTTTGCAACTTGTTGATTTGAACCTGTTGTTGATCAAGTTGTTTTTGCTTTTTAGAATCCCTTGTCTTCAAATCTCTAATCTCTCTTTCATTTGCAGCTTCCCTGCTTTGTAGATTTGCAACTTGAGTTTTCAACTGGCTTATTACATTTACAGTTTCTTGTGTTGCAATGTTTACAAACTCTTCATCCATCTGCTTGTAATCTTTAGAAACTTTCTGCTTAACAGGATCTGGAACCTCTTGTCCCTTTCCTTTGCATGTATACCTTTGTGCCATGGTTTTCAATCTTTTGTGTTCTGGTTCTTTAATCACTATACCCTTAGACGGAGGAAGTCTAGAAGGCACGGTCTTTTCAGTCTCAATTTCCTTTCTCTTAAGTGGAGATTCTGTTACAGTTGCTGGAACCTTTGGTGTTTTGACATTTGAATCATCTTGAACTTTTTCTGTTTCTTTCACTTGTTCATGTACGGTTTCACTCACAGTCACATTTTCTTCATTAACAACATTCTCTGTAATAACTTCAAGATTACCTTGAACTGCACCACCATCACCACCTTCACAATCATCACCTCCTTCATTATCATCATCATTACCGTCATTATCTTCAACTCCACTACTCAAAATATCATTAACTTCATCTTCTATGTCAAAGTCAAGATCAGGATTTTCTTCAAGCATATTTGGAAACAAAGGAGTAACACGACCCGAGAATGTACTCTTTTTCCTGATAGTATTTATGCTGCTGAAAATTGTCTCAGACATATGTTCTAATGGCAATTCCACTCCATCATTAGGTAGATCTGGTAGTAGAGTGTTAATAATCATTTGTAAGAATCTCGGATAAAGTAAGAACTTGTTATTCTGCCTCGGTCCCACAAAGTTGTTTATCATTGCTTCGAATATCATTCTTGAGAGATTGAATCTACGGTGAGTTATCAAACACACTAAAGCACAACTAAACACTTCACCAATCTGATCAAAGCTCTTGTTCTTGGTCCAAGATAATGAACAAATACATGCACCAGATGCCTCCACTGTTTTCCTAACAAAGTCTTTGTAACTTGTCTTCATGGAAAGTAACCTTCATAACCCACATTTCTAATTATTTATCCAACTCATGTATAGCTTATTCTGTAAGGAAAGTTTGGACCATCTCTGTAGTTCAACACTTCTCGGATAACTTGTTCATCAACTTTAATCTTCTTCCCGCCAACAGTGCTCTCAATCCATATGTTCTTGTTAACATGCTTGTATTCAATATTATGCCAAAACTCTCTAACATGAGCTTCATTAACTATAACTTGAGTAGATATTGCTGTTAGAATCCTTGATCTGTTCAGAAAGCGAACAATTTCCTCATATCCTCTAGATTTCCTGGTTCTTGAAGTCAAACAGTCACATACGTTGTGCCGAGCATCAAACTTTAACCTATCCATGACTTCACAAACACGACAACATTAATTAGAAGTTTTTTTAAAATTTGCCAACTCCAAACATTTCAAACGAAAAGTCCTATCCGAAAACTTTTTCGATCGAAAACTCTAAGACTTAAACCATTTCGAACTAAAACACGCTTTTTCAGGAAAAATTCAAAGTCCAGAGATTTTGAACGAAAACCACATTAAGAACCTTGACCAAAAACAATTTCAATCGAAAACCTTTTCAGACAGATCAGATAGTGACTCTTCATTTCCATCTAAGAAAGATTTCGAACCATTCAAAGGAGATTTCAGACAATTCATACAAGATTTTGAACAGTTCAACCTGAAACATTTCTAACTCCGTGAATCTAACTTATCTTATCCTATGGATCGAGAAAAAACATACCTTGATGTCGGAAATATTTATGCCGCAAACCAACACACACTCGATTGGAGATTTCGCACGAAAACACAAAACTTGATAAAACTCAGAGATTTAGCTTGAAAACTTAACAATGGTGGCAAAATTGATTTCGATCAAGAAGTATATATATACATTCAGAGATTTCGGACGAAAAGCATTTCGGATCCGACTTTTCGATCAAGATCAATTTCGGACGAACATCATTTCGTACAAGATATTTCGAATGAAAACTTTTAACTTTGAAGGAAAAAAAATCAAACTTTTATTCTTTTAATCCAATTTCAATATCATTATGACCTGTTCCAAAATTTTAAAGTTTTCAAATACAAAGAAAAACACACTCATATTTTCAGAAAATCTAACTTTTTCACAGTTAGATAAACTGAATTGACATATGATCATAAATGCACACTGTCTTAATTACACTACATAACAAATCAGGATCTAAACAGTTCAACATTGATTGCCAGTATGATTAACCACATAAACTCATGCATTACTTTTCAGCAAATATTGTGTGACATTTAAGGTAATATTAATCAATACAATGTGTACCCCACAATCGAGATGGATTGAACTAAGACAAAATGTAAGGCTTCACTTGATCATTAACCAATCACCAGCATGAAGGTAGTATTCTTAACACAGGAAAAATAATCCAAGTGGATTTGAATATAATTGTCTTGGTTTATGAGTGAATAAGCACATAATTATATTGATTCGAATGATATGGATAATGTATGGATTGTGAATAATATGGACGGTGTATAGAATCATGATTGATTCAAAGAATATGAGATTTGGATAGAATCAGATGATTCGGGTAGCAGGTATCCAACTGTTATCTAGATATATAATGAATTCAGAATCTGAATCAAGGGTGAACAAACTGACTTCATGGTTTCCATCTGAGATTTCACCAGAACCATCAGCTGTGTAACATGTGTTTAACTCTAGATTATATATTTGACGGATATAGGCACTAGAGCAAACAAATTGTGCTAAGAACGCATCAATATCCTGGTCTCATGGTATGACTATATTCATCTAGCATTCGAACGATGAAATGACCGATATTCGATGTGGGTAAAACACAAAGATTGCAATTTAGTTAATCACACAAATATCGCCTAATTTATACATGGAGAGCCTATCGACATATCAATAATTGTAACCGATGTCACCATCATATCCAATTCTTGCATAAGCTCAACATACAAATATACTATCATTTCATATATGCACGTCAAACAGTCACATAATCATCTTTTGATTCAACATATCTCAATATCAACTTATTTTTCACAAGCTTCACAAAGAACACAACTTTTCATATTTTTCATTTTCTTTTATTCTCCCCCTAAAATTGTGATGTACTATCTTTATACTATACACAGATACTAAAACACAATTTTAACACTAAAAGAAAATCTTTTTAAGTAACATATATGGTCTTTCAATCAAAACACATACTATATTCAGATATTTTTGTAAAACAATTTTTCTTTTTTTTAACATCAAATAAAAACAATCAAACAGATATCATCCCCAACATTTCTACCAAACTGTTAAACCGATCAATTGAAAAAGATTTTGTAAAAATATCGGCTTTCTACTCTAAGGAATCAATGTGGACCACCTTAATCAGACCATTATCAAAACAAACGTGAGTAAAATGTAACCTGATTACGATATCTTTGTTTTCGAATGCTGAATTGGATTCTTTACAATGCCCAGCACAACTTCATTGTCGCAGTAAATCAGGGTCTCCAAGAAGTTAATTCCAAAATCCATAACTTGATGTTGAATCCAAATGACTTGTGAACAACAGCTTGAAGTGGCTGTGTATTCTGCCTCAGTAGTTGAAGTGGATACATTTCTTGCATTGCCATGCCACTAACCGCTCCCCCAAAAATTGACGTCCGCCAGATGTGGATTTCCTGTCTAGATTGCATCCACCATAATCACTGTCAGTATAAGCATAAAAGTTAAAGTCAGAATCAGATGGATACCACAAGCCAAGGTTAACATGACCCTTAAGATACCGAAAGATTCTTTTGACATCTGATTCATGGGATTCTTTAGGAGCAGACTGATATCGAGCATAAGAGCATATAGCAAATATGATATCTAGCCTACTTGCATTCAAATACATAAACGAGCCAATCATGGAGTGATACAACTTTTGATTAACTTCAACACTAGACGGATCCACTGTGAGAGGTTCATGAGGAGCAATGGGGGTGGATGTTGCTTTGCAATCACTCATATTAAATTTTTTCATAATATCCTTAACATATTTTTCCTGATGAATAAGAATTCCCACATCAGATTGTTCCACCTGCAACCCCAAAAAGAATTGCATTTGACCCATCAAACTCACTTCAAATTTTAACTTCATGACCGTCTCAAACTCACGATAAAGATTCTCATTTGTAGAACCGTAGATGATATCATCAACATAAACTTGAACAATCAACAGATTCGAATCAATCTTCTTTAAGAATAAAGTCTTGTCAATTGTGCCACGAACAAAACCATTCGAATCAATCTTCATTAGGAACAGGGGACTCTCCCAACCCAATAAGCAAAAAGCTCCCATCCAAGCCCACCAATTCAATAAAAAGAAAGAGATCGGACACTTATATCTCCTCCTCTCCGGATGAAGATATCCCTCCAAAACCTACTTCAAAAGGGGATGATCTGACAGAGGTACAAGAAGTGTCCCACCCAATCTCTCCATTGCATGAGGAAGGTACTCTAGAACGGGAGACAGAGACCATTTTGGAAGAGGCATTCACTACTGGAGGTTTCTCAACTGACCTTCAGGATAGTGAATACATCTCTAAGACCCCAACCAAGGCAACTGTGGAAGGAGAAGCTTCTAAAGCATCTCCTTCTAACATGAGTCATGGGCCCCAAGAAACCATGTGCACTACAGAAGAAGGCACCAGGCCTGATCTGCAGTCTTTTCCCAAGGAACCTATTAATTTATGGGAGGGACCGTCCAAGGATTCCAAGAAATTGGATGAGGAAAACTTTGACCTTAAGGAATTGATGGTTCGGTATCAAACTTTGGTTGCCGATGTTTCCTCTATACAGACATCGGTAGCTAACATTCAACAAGCACAATCGGTATCAATGAAGGTGTCAATGGAAAATAACAAGCTCTTGAAACAAATTCTTCTAACTCTGGCTGCTCTCACTCCTTTTACAATCACTTCAACCCTAGCAAAGGTTACTACCGATGCTACCAAAAAGGGGGAGAATAACATTGTAAAGTGGTTCTTTGATCAACAGTAAAAATTAATCTTCATACATAGAGAAGATAGGAGAATAGAAAATCTAAAAGCATATGACTCTAAATCAATTAGCTCCCCAAGAATCTTCTCAGCTCTTGATAAGAAATGGCTTCTTCAGTTACTGTTGAGGTTCCTGAAGCTCAAGAGATCCAATCTAGAATCATAAGCATTTTCAAATAGACTCTAAAAAGAAAGATTGAAGACCTAGACAAGCCAGAGAAGGTGTACAATGCTGCTGAGACAAATCCGACTCACCCTATCCTAACCTCGGTAGCTGCCGAATCATCTTCGGTAGCTACTGAGGACATTCTCAGAGAAAAGGCAAAAGGAAAGACGCCAATCATTGAAAAAGTAGAAGAAGAAAAGGCTATCCCTACAAAAACCTCGGAATACCCTCATAGAATAATTCCTGGAACTAACATGCCATTGTTATTGGCTAGAAGATTACAGGAACAAGAAGATGAAGCCAAGAGAAAAGAAAGTGCTGAAAGAAAAATAGAAGTGTATCAATCAAGAATGGCAGCCAAGAGAAAACTCCAAAAGAAAATTAGTCAGAAAGAAAGTGACAAGGCCCAAAGAAAGACTTGGCAAAATGAGCTTGTGGCATGTGGGAAATTTAAGATGAAAGACTTAATTGGAACTAAAATGTCCACTTTAAGTGAAATGGTGAAACAAGTGAGAAAAGAACAAGTCATTGCTCAGCAAAACATCTCTTCCACTATATCTCAACCTTCTCAACCTACTGAAATTTTAAAAGTCAAGATAAAGACTGTTGAAGAACTTAAAGCATCATCTCTTCATCAATCTCCTACCAGAGTAGAACTGTCCACCCCATCTCCTCAATAGACACCATCTCCAAGGAAAGATCACTCTACTCCCTCTACTCAAAGAACCATAACTACTCCTTCTTCATCAAGAAAGAAGAGGATAGTTATCGAGAAAAGAAAAGCAAGCATCACTTCATGGAACCATGTGCGAAAAAGGTATGTGATCAAGAGAGATGACAATACCAGAGAAATGTTTAAATGTATCTCTGATCTCATGGAACTCTCCAAATCTGATCTTGAAAAAATCGTTAGTCTAGGCATAGATAGGTTCAATAACAGTCAAAGTGCCAGGCTATTGATACAAGCTTTGAAGAAGAAAGGATTTAATGTCAGAGAAGAAGAGAAAAAGGAGGAAGAACCTTTGGTGATAGTTCCCATTTTCTCATGGGAGCTACTTGGAAAACCTAGACAATTTCTAATAGTTTATCAAAATGGTGTTCAAGAATACCTATCAGCTGATAGGATTGTCACTCTTGTGTCAAATGACCTTGGAGCCTTACTAAAAATCCCACTGAAGAATGATTCAAACAATGAAATGGGAGAATTTGTAAAAGATGCAATGCATAGACAGTTGGACAGTCTATCTTCCTTAGAAAGCTTAGAGGAAGAAGGAGACAAAGAAAAGGAAGAAAAATTCTTTGGAAATGAAGAAGTGCCTGATAGCAGTGACAACAATGAAATTCCTGCTGATACTGAAGTACCCCTGGCTAAATCTCAAGTCCCAATTAGCTAAAAAAGTTTGTCATTAAAATATTGGACTTTACTTATTTTGTCTTCTTTGAATTGGTGGACTTGAGTGTGTTATCTCCTGCTGAGTTGAAACTTCTAAGCCTAATGCCTATGTCCACCACCACTGAAGAAGGAACCAAACTGCAAGAAAGAATTAGGTAATCAGTGTGGACAATTAGAGGTTAGGAAGATGCAGTGCCTATCTCTGTCTATATTCCCATCTCTTCATGAGAATATGCAGATGGATACTATCAAGTCAAGAGAGAGAGTGGAGTGGTGGAGAAGTACAACTCTATGGAAATAGTGTGTCTGGATGTGAATTCTTTGTTGAACTTTGCTGAGCTACAAATGGAAAATCCTTAATCAGATGAGAAGGCTGGAAAGATTGAGAAGACAATTAAAGAGTTTGCTAAAGTCTACAAAGAAGCAAACAAGTGACAAAAGGGAATTTTGGTAGCATCTTTCTAGGGGGAGATTGTTTGGTTATGACTAAAAGACAGAGTGCTACCAAAGAATAAAGCTACTCAGAAAGTTGATACCGAAGTTTACTAGATACCGAAGCTGGATGCCGATGGGAACTATTGCTAGATACCGAAGTCTTTTGTAGTCAAAGATACCGAAGCTTGATTTACGGAAGACTTATCTTTGACTGATTTCCATCTTGTAACTGTCTATTTCGTATTAATAGGATAGTTAATTATGTGCTATGATTGTGGAGAATATCTCGCAATCAGTTACTCTCAATTGTTGTATAAATAGTTGTTCTTTGCTATGTAATTATTATCAGTTTTCATCAAGCAATATACGAGTAATTGATAGTATCTTGTTCTTATTATTCTTATTTATCAATTGCTATCTGTTTGGGTTGTTTTCGCCAATCCTTTCAAAGTAGAACCATCTTAGTCGATCCTGACATTCGCCAAATAGTCAAGTGTCGCTAAACGGTGAAGCCATTTAATAAACACATGAGTTAGACAAATAAAAATAATTCTGAGTGCCGCCAAACAGTCAAGTGTCGATGGAATGATTGTCACCAAAAACAAGACTGTCACCGAAGAAAATAGTGCAAGTCAGAGTAAATGTCTCCTGATCAAAAGACAATGTCGCTAGATAAGTGTCGTCTGACAAACAAAGTCGCCAAGTTGCGTTGACTATAAGGAATGTCGCCAAAGGAAATGTCGCCAAACAACTGTCACCAGCAACACTGTCGCCAAGACAAAGTGTCGCTAGGGAGAATGTCGCCACAAACAGAACAACTCAGACACGCATAAAATCAACAAGACACTCAGCAACAAGAGTGTCGCCAGATGAATGTCGCCTGAAGAACAAGAGTGTCGCCAGATGAACCTGCAACAACCCCTTCTCCAAGTTTTCTCAAAAACTCAACAGAAACAACTTAGAAATCTAATGAAATTGAAGTCTGAACCAACATGAAGAAAACTCTTCTGATTTAAAGCAAATACCTCTCAAAAAACACATGAATCCATCAACAAATAACTCTGATTTGATGAAAAATGCTTGAAACTAACAAAAACCCAAAAAACTCACAAAAGTCTAGAAATCAAGAGCTTAATGGCTCTTATACCAGATTGTTGGTCCAAAATCCAACTCAGATATATAACAACGATTTCCAGAACTAATCAGATCCACGAATCACCTATAGAACAGATGATTTGAAGATCTAAAGTGCGTATAAAAGAGAAAATAATGAAAAACACAACAAGTAAATCAAACAAACTTCATGTATTAAGCCCAAAAGATTGATTACAGATGAAAGATCTTGACTAACAACGAAACCCTAATTCTCAAAACAAAAACACACACACAGGTGTGATTACAACAAAAGAGCTAACCATAAAATGAGAATTTGGCCCCTATTTATAGAAACTCGTCGACTGTCGCCATTCACCGGGGCGACACTCTTAGAAGTGTCAACAAACATACTTGGTGACACTGAGAGTGTCGTCGGGTTAAGAAAACTCTATAGAAATTACAAACCAGTCCCTAAGCTTTGCCAATCGGTATACAACGGTGTTAATAGACCTAACAGTGTTTAAAACAAGTATTCTTCACCTTCTTCCTTTTGACCGCCTTCCCCGTTCCACACATATTAATCGAAAGAACATTCATTGATCCACCCAGTTCTCATTCATCTCGTTAATCAATTTTTTTAAATCCTTCTTGGTGCCTTTAATTTCTAATCCAAGAATACGTCCCATATTTATATGTGTAGACATTTCATTGACGAGGGACACACTTTTAGATTTTGAAGGATATGAAGACTTGGAACATGCAGAATCAATTTTACTCAATGTTTTTGAGACCATACCCGACCGTTCGGACTGGGAACCGATACCTCCGGCGGTCCGGTTGTATGTTCTGAGGTTGTTTTAAAAAAAAACCGGGCGGTCCAAATGATCTGGCGGTCGAACCGGGAACCGGAGGGTTGAACCGCTAAGTCCTTTTGTAACTCCGACGACAATACACACTCGAAGAAATCCAGATTAGCATTCAAAATCGAAGAAAATTCGAGAGTATAGAGTGATAAATAAGAGTAGTCGTTCAAAATTGAATGCTATCTACAAAAAAAAAGAGAAGAAAGATGAGAATTTGAACCAGGGAAGAAGATGGATTCAAGAAGAAAGAAAGAAAGAAAGAAAGAAAGAGAGAGAGAGAGAAAAGAGAACTCTAAATTCTCAAAAGCTGCGTTCATTTGTTTGTAGTGATTTAGGGTTAAAATATATTTTCAATAAGCCCTTTCTAAATTATACTTTTCACATATTTTTATCCTTCAATATTAATTACTTACACTTTAACCCTTTAAACTAATCAATTTAAATAATAATAATAATAATAATAATAAAAAGTTATTTAAACTATGTATATAATTTAAATCTAATATAAATTTAGAACACTTTAACACTAATCTAGTATTTCTATATTTTTTAAATATTTAAATAATTTATAATGTCTTTTGGTTCTTAAATCCGGCTCGACTAGTGAACCTCTAAGGCGTCCGGTTCGTTGTCCGATCCGGTTCTGAAAACATTGATTTTACTTGTTTGTCTCTTGGACCCATCCATCGAACAACAATTTTCATTTTCATGTGAAGCCATATAATCGACATGCACAGAATCATCAAAATCAAAAGCTTGTTCTGCATCAATAACCTTATTTGTTTCATCAACTGAACGTTTAGGTAAAAATTCTACCCCATCATCGGTAATTTTTTCATCAGGCAAATTATTTACATCCACAAAATTCTCGAAACCCGGAGGACGTGAAAATGACTCTTCCACGTGATCATGCTCTTCTGGTTCTTTTAATGCTAGTTTTTTTAATTCTTTTTGAATAATGTCATTCAAATTAAACGAATCATCGTTTAAATTTGCGTCCTCAACATAAACTTTATCAACATTAACGTTGTGTTCCCGAGTCCTTTTTAAAGAGAGAAGTGGTAGGAAGTGGAAGGAAACTGAAAAATATTTGTGTTCATGAGTTTTTTAATGGAAGGAAGTGAAAAGAAGCTTAAAAAATTGGTGTTCTTGAGTTTTTTTAATAGAAGGAAGTGGAAAAAAAAAGAAGAGAAATCTTCCTTCCCAACTTTCCTTCCAAATCGGAAGGAAGTGGAAAGAAAGGAAAGGAAACACATAAAATCACTAATTTCTTTTCCTTTCCTTCGAACTCTGAAACACGAAATTACATTATATCTTTCCATTCCTCTCCCTTTTCTTTTCTCTCCTTAATTCTCTTCTTTTCCTCCCCCTCACTTTCTTTTCTCTCCTTAATTCCCTTTCTCTTCTTTTCTTTCCTTTATTAAACTCAAGAACACATTGTAAACTCTTCACCCACCTCATTCCCATCCATTGTTGTCTCATCATCCGAGTTTGATTATATACCTCCTCTAATTCAACCATTGGTTTCTTGAAACTAGGAAACCAACCTGAGATTTCTGTAAACGACACCTCAAACATTACTCCGTCAATTTTTACCATTACCTTCTCCATTAACTTTCCTTTGATCTTAGTTATCAAACATACTCGATCCACCTAAAGCCATTGGCTCTTCATTACCATCATCAGAAAACAAGGACTTCCCCCACAAGTTTGCAATCTTCTTATATAACTCTGACTTCCACGTACCAAACGGGTCGGGAGACCTCCAATTTCCACCCAAATGATCCGTTCTTTTAAAAAAAAAGATTTGGATACCATTCTTGATTCTTTGAAAAGTGTAGTTAATTCCTAACATTCGTGAAGTCTGTTTCTTTCATCCTATGTTCCAAAACGCAACAACAACCATAACCCTCCCATGTAATTCACGACAACATTGTTAGCCCTCCGGATCATCATTGACTCGAATCAAAATCTCACAAATGAACAAAACTCACGTACACAAATAAAGCTTTGTATATTATTGAATCTGTTAAATGTTTACATACACTGAATTTGTTTATATAGGTTCACAAACGAACCATCATGACTGTTCCAACAGTCATATCCTTTCTAATGTAACTACCATAACTGTCATATACATTTATTAACTTTATTCTTGGCACACTAAACCCCTATACTTTATTAACTTTACATAATGCACTAAATACTTTGACCGACACACATGGATTAGGAAATTACACATCAATACCCCCCCCCCCCCCTAATTTCTTAATCCATGCCTTCAATATTTCTTGACTCATTCTTGCTAGTTTCTTGACCATCATACTGGTTCCATCCACTTGACCGATTCACAACATCTAGACGTGCTGCAGTTTCATTCTCCTCTAATGAAACAGGGTTGCCTCCTGGCCTTGTGCTCACAACACCACACTCCACTTATGGCATCCGGTTGTCTTTTGCACCACTAACACCCTCCTTGATCTGCTTCTCAATTTGTAGTGTATCCCTTTGGTCCTCAACCACAACCTTGTAATACGAGTCTAACAAATTAAGGTATCTCTAGTACATTCTCGTCTCCTTTGTTGTCGGTCTCTTCCTCTTTCTCAAGCACCAATTTCCTTGTGTCTTTTGTCTATCTGTTCCACACAAAATATTTGTTTCTAGCCCATGTTTCTTTGAACCAAAAAACTAGCCTATACAACAAAAAAAAGACCTTTTTCCTTGTTGTCGGCCCACCAACAGAGCAAGGCCCACTGGCTCTTTTGTTTTTCTTTCACGTTAATTTTCCCTTTCTTGTCTCTTGCATCATAAACACAACACCCAGAATTAAGGCACAGAGTTTTTCCTTCTTTCTTTGTTTCCAACGAATCACATCAAGGCACCAAACCAGTTTCTTCTTATTGGTTCTCAATCGATGACAACGGTAAGGCACAACCACCCTTATTCTTTTTCAACCTGGTTCGCAAATGGCAAAAAAATTTGGGGTTCTACTTCTGAATCGGTCCTTCGATTCTGGGTTCTCAGGTGTAATAACATTAACAGGCGATCCTTACTCAATCTGCCTTCAATTGTGTAATCGGTTTCTCCGATTACGGTCTCCGATGTTCTCCTCCGGCAAGAACAACGGTAGCGGCGGTCTCTTCTACTGATTTCATAATGCAACCGGTAAGTTCTTCTCTTGTTCTCTCTTCGTTTGTCACTCAATCGAATTCGTCCGTCGGTTTACTCCCGATCAGCACTCTTCTCCTTCTTTCTTCGCTATCGTTGGTTCATCACAGGGCACACCACCCTTTAATCCTTGAACATGATAGCAGGGCACACCACACTTATCGGCACTCCGATGTCTCTGTTGTTTGATTTGAGCCTCAGGCTCTGATACCAATGTTGGCCCTCCAGGTCATCATTGACTCGAATCAAAATCTCACAAATGAACAAAACTCATGTACTCAAATAAAACTTTGTATATTATTGAATATGTTAAAAGTTTACATACACTTACTTCGTTTATATAGGTTCACAAACGAACCATCGTGACTGTTCCAACAGCCATATCCTTTCTAATCTAACTACCATAACTGCCATATATAGTTATTAACTTTATTCTTGGCACACTAAACCCCTATACTTTATAAAAGTTACATAATGCACTAAATACTTTGACCGACACACATGGATTAGGAAATTACACATCAATAAACATTCAAAAAAACCCTCCCTTTGGTAAAGAACATAGATGTTCTCCATTAAATGAATATCGTTTACCTTCACCATAGTTGAAGAAGAATGATTAAATGTCCCGCCAAAGCCGTATCGCCTAGGTCAATAAAACGCAGCGTTGTGAGAATCAGAATACTACTATTGTCCTCCGAACCCTTAACTGCATTTGCATGTGATTTCTTCGTATCACCCACTATCCCCCCATATCCGACGAAACAACAGGGGCACTTTATCCTGAATTGGCTTTTGCCTATCTTCCTTTTTTTAAATCTTGCCTAGTCTGCAAAAAATAAATTACTCCCAATCCAAATGGAACATAAAATTTGGATTAACCTACGCTCATTCTCTGCTTTCAAGAAATGAACAAAACTAAATCGTTTACTAAGTTTTGATAAACGACGGGATATGTAAAGATCAGACGCCTTACCAAACTCTGCACAACATCTCCATAGGTCTTTCACCGTCGTCTCCGCTGAAAAATTTGTAATAAAGAAAGTTGTAGATTTATCTTCAAGAAGTATGAAATTAAATTTTTGAGACCTTGAAAAACTTGGTCCTTTTAAATATTTAATGTTTGGTACCTGATAAAAACCTTTAAATTTATAAATCAACCAAAAACACACAACTAATCCAGAATCCAGGTTACAATGAGAGAGTATAAACAAAAACAAAACGAACGAACAACTATCCGGTCATCACAGATTTCTGGACAACAAGATAGATCGGATTCAAACGTGCAACGATGAGTTGCAGGTTGAATCAATGGAGAAGAAACTCTTAATGAAAATCAATCGCAAGAGAGAAAACCATAGGTAGGGTTTGTGAAGAGGGAGTGTATTGCAACTGACCCAGAGCCGCACCATCGCTATTCCTTTTATACGCAGGCCACAAAGCAACAGCTACAAGCCCAAACACACCAGAAGCCCAGCAGCCCCAATAAGGAAAAACAGCAACAACCCAAACTGAGAAAAAACAACTTAAATATAAAAACAACTTAAAAATAAAAGCCAGATTTAGAATTAAAGAAAAAAACTTATCTTTTTTCAACATACCCCCTTAATTCAAATCTGAGCTTCTGATGGCAAAAGGATCAATTAAACATAACTTCTCACATAAGTAAGAATGTTGAGCAACTCCATGCCCTTTGGTAAAGATATCAGCGGGCTGATTATTGGTATTAATTTTAACCACAGCCAACTCTCTATAAACCACCTTTTCTCTCACAAAATGAAGATCAATTTCAAAATGTTTAGTCTGATCATGAAATACTGGATTTGTAGCAATAAGAATAGCAGCCTTGTTGTCACAAAACATTTTAACATGCAAAAACTGCTTAACCTGAATATCTGCAAGTAACTTTAGCAGCCAAACAATTTCACAGCTGAGAGCAACCACGACATGGTATTCTACCTCTACAGAAGACCGCGACACAGTAGATTGCTTTTTTACCTTTCCAAGAAATTAACGAATTCCTGAGAAACACACAATACCCAGAAACACACCTTTGAGTAGCCAAACATTTACCCCAATCAGAATCAGAGCAACCTTTCAATTCAAACTTGTCACTCTTACTAAACAAGTTTTCTTTACTAGGAGAACCCTTAAGATTACGAAGAAGTCTAAGAGCATATTTGAGATGAGAATTAAGAGGTTTGTGCATAAACTGACTCAAACAACTCACAGTATAAGATATATCAGGCCGAGTAATGGTCAAGTAAATCAGCTTTCCTATGAGTTTCTCATTCTCAGTAACATTAACAAACACAGAATCAATTTTAGTAGAATTTTGTTTGTCAGTGATAACAATATTTTGTTCTATGGGATTTCCAACAGGTTTGGTACCTAACATGCCAAAATCTTTAAACAAATCAATACAATACTTCCTTTGAGATTAAACAATCCATTCGTCAGTTTTAAAAACTTCAATCCCATGAAAATACTTAAGTTTACCTAAGTCTTTTATTTGAAATAGCCAAACTTTAATGTGTTCAAGCTCTTTGAGATTATTTCGGGTTAAAACAATATCACCAACATAAACGAGAAGAATACTAATATTACTTCCATTAGTTTTGACAAATAAAGAGTAGTCACTCTTGCTTTGAACAAAACCAACGTCAAGAAGAGTTTTAGTTAACTTTTCGTTCCATTAACGAGGAGCTTGTTTGAGGCCATAAAGAGATTTGACAAGTTTACAGACTTTGACACTGTTTTGATCATAGAGCCCTTCAGGAGGAGTCATGTAAAATTCCTCAGAAAGACTACCATATAGGAAGGCATTGTTAACATCTAACTGAAATAAACACAGTCATTTTGAACCGTAAGGCTGATTATACTTCTAACAGTGACCATTTTGACAACAGGAGAAAAGGTCTCATCAAAATCTAGACCCTCACGTTGACTATAGCCTTTAGCAACAAGGCGAGCCTTATACCTCTCAATTTAACCATCATATTTGTATTTAATCTTATAAATCCATTTACAACCAACGGGTTATCTTCCAGGAGGAAGATCAGATAAGACCCACGTATTATTTCTATGAAGGGCTTCCATTTCCTCGTTCATGGCATTAACCGAATTAGGATTACTAGAGGCTTCCTTATAGGATCTAGGTGTAACATCCATGATTTTCTAGTACCTTGTGCTATGCAATGATGACAATTTCAATTTCAAAACTTTGTGTCACAACAATTATTATTTCATATACAATAACTACAAGGTTATCAAGTTTACAATTTCATATTACATTTTACTATATGAATATAATATATATATATATATATATATATACACACACACATTTATACCTTGTTATAATAAACTAATCAAAATAAAACTTATGAAAACTAACCATACATTACATCTTTCCTAATATATATATATATATATACATTTATTTATAACTTAAACAATTGGTCTTGAACCCCCCCCCCCCTGAGAACTTGGACTCCCTTTTGAACCCCCACGTATCCGGACCTTCCAATTTGCACAAATTCACCCCAATTCGGACTTTAAAATGTATTTTGACTTTTGGAGTCAACAAGGCTGCAGTTTGACTCAGAAAAGTCAACAGTTTTTCAAATTCAATTTACCAATTCGTCGATTTCAAGTTATTAATGCCTGATGATCTCTCCAAAATCTTATATGATCAAAACCGAAGGCTTTGGATGAGCCAAATCGAATCCAAATCAAATCAATTAACCACAAACCGTCGACTTTGACAATCCAGCGTCAAACCTGTTTGATTTCGGTTACAAACCATGAACTCGTGTGAAATAATCCATGACAATCATGCATAAACGTTACAAAAACAGTTCGAATATGATCAATGATCCAACTAACACCAATTCAATTATTTGAATTAAAATTCTGATTCCCGTAACCGCACAGATTCAACCACGAATCAAAATTACGTGTCAGTTGAAATTGGAACATAAAACTCACTCCTAAACACCCGCGAAATCTCTTTCCTACTCCCAGAACACTCAAACACATCTCAATTAGATTCTAAGGCACTAACAAACTCCAAGAACATCGAACCCTAACTCCTAGCCGTACGCTTTCGTCTCGCAATCTTCTCAGGTAATTCGTACGTCTTTTTACTCATATTAATCCATAGAACAAAAGCCATAAAGTTTCACGACTGATTGGTGCATAACCATCGGCAATAAGGCTAGGGTTGGAGCCGGTCGTTTGGGGAAGAAGGGATTTGGGATAATTTGTCAAAGGGATAATAATATTTGTACTTCTGGTTTACTAATATGACAGGGAAACCATCAAGCCAAGCCGGTTAAGTCACTGCACCGCTAGACTAGATGGAATGGGTTCGAAACCTACAACCCCCGCTTTTTGTTGCGCGTAATCCGGCCCTTTGCGTGTTAATACTCTCCTGCACCAGCCTAATTACATAAATGGACCACTGGTCCACTGGTTGGCGTTGAACGCCTACACCGGGCAGACCCGGGTTCGATCCGGGCAAGCCCCATTTAAAAAAAAAACGAATTAGACATTATATTCCACTATAAAGATTATTTTTATAAAACCCTAAACACTCAGATAAATTTTATGAATCTAAATTATTAAACTTTTAAGAGAAAACCATTTTATACATTTTATTAGGATTTAGAACCTAATAAATCTTGGATTATAGATTATTTAACAAGCCCATTTTTATCTTGTAAGGTATTACACAATTACTTTTATTACAAAACCATTTTTTCCCTAAAATAAATAATCTAATTAGGGTTCAAAAATATTAAACATAATTTTTCTAATTATAATAGTTTATTATACACACGCTCTTTGAACCCTTTTCTTAATTACAATTAAATAGATAGAAAGATTTTTATTTATTTAATTCCTTACATTTAAGTAGTTTTAATAAAACCATAATCACCTATTATTTCTTTATTCATAAACAAAGATACACACTTTGATTAAACGTTTTACTTTTAACCTTTTGTTCAAAAACAAATACAATCTTACATATTTTTACGCACAACCTTTACATGAGATTACATGACACCCTTTCATACACAAAAAAGTCCCCACATTCATTTAACCAAACTCTTACTCAATTCCTTTATACATTAGAACCTCCCCTAGACATATCTGCATACCATTGATGCTTTTATACAATTAAAATTATAGGATAACATTGTGGTTAAGCTAAACACTTGTGCAAACATCATACCTATGTGATCTACAACTACTATTCCTAGTGAGTATACATAGTCCCTTTTTCATTTTTACATACTTTGAGGTGAAATATGATTCATCAAACATTAGTTGCAATTACATTATACAATTCTACATTATAAACATACGTGCAATTTGTGCCTTATGCTTGAACCCTATCAGTTCTAACTACATTTACATACATTAGTGCAAGTGCAATCATTAACAATGATAGATCTATTGTGTCTGATAAACCCACCCAGGTAGGGTGATTGGTGTCGACAACATTTACATAAGGGTAACATTTAGTGTTATGCCTAACAGTCACAAGGTTTGATTATACGCCCCGGTTTTAACTATAGTGGTTTTCCGTAATTGCCTTATTTGCCATGTTTCATAAGAATTGTACACAAACCATTTGGAAACTATTTGTGGTGTCAAAACCTATGTATGCTCACCAACTATTTTTAGTTGACCCTGTTTTCATCATGTTTCAGGTACAAATGTCTAAGTGCTTGTTCAATTTGCTACACTTAGGAATGGAGACCTAGTTAATTAAACATTGGATCATATTGACGTATTTGGTTTGCTTTTGAATGTTGATTGTGTTTTGTTGAACAATGTATGGAATTGAGTTAAATTTTTAATATGAATCTTTAGTTTGATCATGAGCTATGAACAGTCTACATGTCCCGCCCCGACGTATTCCGCCGTCGGTTGGGGTGTGACACTAGGCTCAACAGTTTTGTCTAAAGAAGTAAGAAAGCAAATAGACACAGAGTTAATATTTGAATAACTGACCATGGGGATACTGTAACATCTATGATTTTCTAGTACCTTGTCCTATGCAATGATGACAATTTCAATTTCAAAACTTTGTGTCAAAACAATTATTATTTCATGTGCAATAACTACAAGGTTATCAAGTTTACAATTTCATATTACATTTTACTATATGAATATAATATATATATATATATATACACATTTATACCTTGTTATAATAAACTAATCAAAATAAAACTTATGAATACTAAACCATACATTACATATTTCCCAAAATATATATATATATATACATTTATTTATAAGTTAAACAATTGGTCTTGAACCCTCCTTGAGCACTTGGACTCCCTTTTGAACCCTCACGTATCCGGACCTTCCAATTTGCACAAATTCACTCCAATTCGGACTTTAAAATGTATTTTGACTTTTGGAGTCAACAATAATGCAGTTTGACTCAGAAAAGTCAACAGTTTTTCAAATTCAATTTACCAATTTGTCGATTTCAAGTTATTAATGCCTGATGATCTCTCCAAAATGTTATACGATCAAAACCGAAGGCTTTGGATGAGCCAAATCGAATCCAAATCAAATCAATTAACCACAAACCGTCGACTTTGACAATCTAGAGTCAAACTTGTTTGATTTCGGTTACAAACCACGAACTCGTGTGTAATAATCCATGATAATCATGCATAAACGTTACAAGAACAGTTCGAGTTAATACTCTCCTGGACTAGCCTAATTACATAAATGGACCACTGGTCCAGTGGTTGGCGCTGAACGCCTACACCGGGCAGACCCGAGTTCGATCCGGGCAAGCCCCATTTAAAAAAAAAACGAATTAGACATTATATTCCCCTATAAAGATTATTTTTATAAAACCCTAAATACTCAGATCAATTTTATGAATCTAAATTATTAAACTTTCAAAGGAAAACCATTTTATACATTTTAATAGGATTTAGAACCTAATAAATCTTAGCTTATAGATTCTTATACGATTATTTCACAAGCCCATTTTTATCTTGTAAGGTATTACACGATTACTTTTATTACAAAACCAATTTCTTCCCTAAAATAAATAATCTAATTAGGGTTCAAAAATATTAAACATAATTTTTCTAATTATAATTGTTTATTATACACACCCTCTATACACCCTTTTCTTAATTACAATTAAATAGATAGAAAGATTTTTATTTATTTAATTACTCTTACATTTAAGTAGTTTTAATAAAACCATAATCACCTATTATTTCTTTATTCATAAACAAAGATACACACTTTGATTAAACGTTTTACTTTTAACCTTTTTTTCAAAAATAAATACAATCTTAGATATTTTTACACACAACCTTTACATGAGATTACATGACACCCTTTCATACACAAACAAGTCCCCACATTTATTTAACCAAACTCTTACTCAATTCCTTTATACATTAGAACCTCCCTTAGACATATGTGCATACCGTTGATGCTTTCATACAATTAAAATTATAGGTTAACCTTGTGGTTAAGCTAAATACTTGTGCAAACATCATACCCGTGTGATCTACAACTACTATTCCAAGTGATTTACGTAGCCCCTTTTTCATTTTTATATACTTTGGGGTGAAACATGATTCATCAAACATTATTTGCATTTACATTATACAATTCTACATTATGAACATACGTGCAATTTGTGCCTTAGGCTTAAACACCATGAATTCTAACTACATTTACATACATTAGTGCAAGTGTAATCATTAACTCTGTACAAGCCGACAGTTAACAATGATAGATCTATTATGTCTGACAAACCCACCCACGTAGGGTGATTGTTGCTGACAACATTTCCATAAGGGTAACAATTAGTGTTATGCCTAACAGTCACAAGGTTTGATTGTACGCCCCGGTTTTAACTATAGTGGTTCTCCATAATTGCCTTATTTGCCATGTTTCATAAGAATTGTACACAAACCATTCGGAAACTATTTGTGGTGTCAAAACCTATGTATACTCACCAACTATTTTTAGTTGACCCTATTTTCATCATGTTTCATGTACAAATGTCTAAGTGTTTTTTAAGTTGCTACACTTAGGAATGGAGACCTAGTTAATTAAACATTTAATCATATTGATGTATTTGGTTTGCTTTTGAATGTTGATTGTGTTTTGTTAGACAATGTATGGAATTGAGTTAAATTTTTAATATGAAACTTTAGTTTGATCATGAGCTATGAACAGTCTACATGTCCCGCCACGACGTATTCCGCCGTCGGTTGGGGTGTGACACTAGGCTCAACAGTTTTGTCTAAAGAAGTAAGAAAGCAAATAGACACAGAGTTAATATTTGAATAACTGACCACCTTTTCTAAACCATATTTGACCTTTCCCTCTACAATAAAATCATTCAGCTATCTAGGGGGAATACTCTGCCTAGTAGTCCTTCTTAACAGAATATGTTCAGTCTCACCTTCATCACCCTCAGGGGCAAAATCAATATTTTCCTCAGCGTGGCTATCCTCTTGGGTAGCTTCTAAGACATTAGTTTGATCAGTTGTAGAATCAAGAATGAAAGGTTTGCTCTTATCAGATTCAGACCCGTTCTTATCAGTATCATCTTGACTCTTATCATGATCTAAACCATTTTCTGAGCCACCCAAGGACAACTACTCGAAACAGATTCGCTAGCCTGATTATCATCACTGGGCATAGTATCTTTGTTTTCAGTATCTAAGAAAAAATTATAGATATCAGAATTTGAAAAATTTTCTGAGTGATTAAATTTCTTTTCCTTAAAAGGATAAACGATTTCATAGAATTTAACCTCATGAGAAAACAAAATAGTTTTTTGATCTAAGTCAAACAGTTTAAAACCCTTTTTGTAGATAGAATAACCAATGAAAACACATTTTTTAGCTCTGCTATCAAAATTATCTTTAGGATTCAAATGGGTACCGAAAACAAGGCAGCCAAAGTTCCTTAAGTGACTAAGTGAAGGCTGAGAACCAAACATCAATTCATTAGGAGTTCTACCATTTAACACATATGAAGGAGTACGATTAATGAGGTAGGCATCAGTAAGGATAGACTCAGTCCACATGGATAACGGTAACCTTCCCTTAAACATAAGGGATCTTGCAGTATTCAAGAGATGTCTATGTTTCCATTCAACAATCCCATTTTACTGGGGAGTATAGGCACAAGAGGTTTGATGAATGACACCAAGTTTGTCAAAGAACATGTTCATGTGTCGATTAACAAACTCAGTACCATTATCACTCCGATAGATCTTAATATTTTTCCCAAACTGAGTTTTAACAAGAGAGAAAAAAGATTCAATATTTTCAAACACTTGATCTTTGGATTTTAACAAATATATCCAGGCAGCACGAGAGAAATCATCAACAATAGTAAAAAAAACCTAAACCCTTCTCTACTAGTGACCCTAAAGGACCCCACAAGTCAAGATGAACTAAGTCACCCACACTGTTGGTTTTATGATCACTGCTAGAGAAAGAGTTACGAGTGTGTTTGGATTTGTGACAAATTTCACAGGGCTGAGTGTTAATAGATTTTGACAATAAGAGATCATCTTTTAAAACTTTCAGAACTTGATCAGAGGGATGACCAAGCCTACTGTGCTATAACTCACTGGAAATATAGTAGGAACACACACTAGGTTGAGAACCCAAGCACTTACCTGTAGACTCAGGACTAAGAGTATACAACCCACCAACTCTTTACCAATCATCACTGCTTTCTTGTTCAGTCAGCCCTAAACATAGCAGTGAGATTTAGTAAACAAAGAGAACAACTTGTTATCTTTAGCCATTTTGTTGACAAAGATAAGATTGACACAATAATCAGGAATAACCATAACATCTTTTAGAATGATGTCTCTAGTTAATTTTAAATTCCTTATTTTCTTTATTTGATCTTTAGTACCTTTCGGATGACTAACAGTAAGATTTAAGTCAGACACATCAAGACTATTGATTATGTGATCATCAGTAGTGATCATATGCTGATTTGCACCAGAGTCAATAATCCACATATGTATATTAATTAAATAATCAATACTATTAGAACAGAAGATTCTATTAAGCTTATAATCAAGAGGAGGAGAATTAAAGATAAAGCTATCTGATATATTTGTTTTAAGAGGATTAACAACATTCTCAGAGATCAAGGACATCAGCCGAATAATCTGATCAGGAGTAAAAGGTTGAGCACAAGAGACAGTTTCCACAGAAGAGTTACTTTTTCCACTAGTAGCATTAAATTTGACTTGAGCGCGTTGGAAATTGGATTTCTTCTTATAGTTAGTAGTGTACCCAATTAGCTCAAAACATTTCTCTATAGTATGACCAGTGAGGTTACAATGGGTGCATTTAGGAGGTTGATACTTATTAGACTTTTGTTTGTTCAGGTCATTAAATCTAGACACAAAAGCAGCAGCCTGAGTTTTTGAACTGGACCCTAAAGGATGGGAGGTTCTATGAGACTCTTCAGCATAAATGATAGCAAAGGCACTCTTAACAGTGGGAAGGGGTTCCTTGGATAAAATGTTGGTGTAGGATCGTGAGAATACAAGATGGTTATGTTCCTAGTTGAGGTTGGCGGAAACAAAATCAACTACACAATTTATAATCAAGTAAACACAAAGAATACTGATAAACACTGTTGTATTAAGCTTTTGTGAATGCAAAGATTACAAGTGAGAAACTCAATGAATACGTATGACAAGCACTACAAGCACTATCAAGGCTCACTCAAGACACTATAAAGACACAGCAGGCACTATCAAGACACACTTACTATGAAGTGTTTACACAGTATTTATAGTAACTCAGAATCAAGACAAACCCTTGATTCTGAGGATCAGATCGAACACAGACCGTTGATCTTGTTTATTAATTTACATTACACGTAAAGGCTAATCTAGTTAACTTTATTGAAACGTTTTCTTTATTCATGATTGTTTGCATACTTGGAGAAGAGTATTGTTGTCCGTCATTGGTTGACCATAGCGGTTCCTTCTGCTTTGAGTCTGTCAGTTGCTTTTGCAGAAAGGTGTCAGAGACGCTTGGCCTGGATAGTCAGCTGCAACGTTTGGTCTTCAGTGAATAAGGCTATCAGCTGCAAAGAGTGAAGGTTGCTGCTAGTAAGCCTATCAGCAGCATTCATGGATGACCGCTGCTGATAAGCCTATCAGCAGCAACTTGTGCAGAATGCTGCTGATAAGCCTATCAGCAGCAACAAGTGTTGAATGCTGCTGATAAGCCTATCAGCAGCCATCTGTGTTGAATGCTGCTGATAAGCCTATCAGCAGCATTTGTACTTAGAATAATTTGGTAGCAATCAGTCTTTGGTTCTACAAACTCCCCCTAGACTGATGCAACCAAAATTCTTCTAATCACTTTGCTGCTGAAGCTTTTGCATGTGGCTGACTATCCTTTCAACCTCATAGCCTCTTGGATCCTTGCTGGGATTGTTCAGTGGAAGTTCAGACAGAGTCTTGATGTCTTTGTGTTGCATTTTGTAGATTGCTTTGCTTGAACATCTCATCTGCTGCTTCTTTACATCAGTCAGTGTGAACTCATCCAAATCAGCATTGTAGGTCCAAGATACAAATGGAGAGTGGGACTTGAGTGGTTTGATGTTTATGATCACATCTTTGCTAGGGTTGAAGTAGTGTTTGATTGCTAGCACAAGACGTTTCCCACTCTCATTTGCAGGCTCATTAGCTTCACCCAGCTCTAAAATTCTTTGAAGATCGGAGTCAGGTAGTTGCAGAACCTCATCAACAGACCTGTAAGTGGATCTTCTTCTCTCAGTTCTCCCCCTGAAGATCTCAAACACTTGATCTTGTGAATTGTGGAACCAGTTAACTATATTTCTTGAGTCTTCTGGTTTAGGAGTGGGTTTGGGTATCTTCAAGGGAGGCTGTTGATGAGTGGGAGCTGGGTGGGATGACTTGGACTTTTTGGGTGGAGGAGTGGAAGGTTTGGGGAGGAGAGTGGAAGGATGATGGACTGAGGAAGATGTAGGTGAGGGAGAAGGCTTGGGTTTCTTTGTCTTTGGTTCTTCATCTTCTTTGATAAGTACCCTTTTCTTGGAGCCCTTCTTCCCTAGTCTTTCTTCCTCATCCTTTTTAACTTTAAAGTAGAGGGCTTGCAGGTTCATGAAATTCATAGGACCTAGCCTCTTTCAACTATCTCCTCTGGCCTTAAGGAAGTCAATCATGACCTTCCTTTCTTCATGGGTCCTTTTATTGAAGGCAATGGTCTTTTTGGACTGTTGTTTGGCTTTTTCTTCTTCTTCAGCCTTTTTCTTCTTTGCCAACTGACCTTGCTGACCCATGAAGGCTCTGTAGATCTCTTTGTTTGAAAGTTTTTCAAGGTAGTCTTCATCCTCACCTTGAGAGATCAGAGCTTCAGTCCACTCCTCCCTTAATTCTTTTGCTAATTTAGAATCAGTGATTCTAAACTTAGCATCTTCCTTCCTTTTCTCTTTAGCTTCTTCTTCTTCTTCTTTTGCAAACTGTTCCTACAGCTGTCTAGCAAGTTGTTCATCTTCCTCAACTTGAGACCCTGCAAGGACTTTTACCTTCATTTCATCCAGCTGTTTAGCATACAGCTGGATTGTCTGTTGTCTGAGAAGTATGGCTGCCTTTCTATCTTCATGCCTTTGTTTTTGAGCCATCTCTTCAGCCAACTCTTCTTATTCTCTTTTCCTTCTTCTCTCTTCTTTCTCTTTCTTTTCCATTTGCAACCTCTCTTCATCCTCTTTTGTCATGATGCCCTTCCCTTTATTAACATTGGATGCCTCTGCTCTGGCTTCACTGATCACAGAAACAGCTGATTGTTGTGCTGTTGGGATCTCTGCCTCCGCTTCATTAGCAATTTGAGATGTGAATAGGGGAAGGTCATCGTCTTCATCAAGTTGATACTCAGGACCTTCTATTTCTCTCAGTTTTTCTTTGATAGTTGATCTTGACTCATAAGCTGCAGTGCAGATGTTAACTCGAGGGGAAGCTGAGTCAGTGTCAGTGTCAGAGTTTGACACATATACTGCCTCAGTAATTCTTCCTACTTGTTTAAGTTTGGCTCTGACAGTATCTATCATTGCCTGGCTTTCAAGTGAGTTGACATTGCAGATGTTTGTTCTGAGCAGATAGATCTTGAAGAGAAAGTCTGAGGGCAGATGAAGGATGTTTCTGGTGTTGATGATGAGAGAGGAGCCGTTGCTGAGCAGAAAAGTGTGGTCAATAGACTTAGTGCTCACCCAACCTAGCACATCCAAGTCCTTGACCAGGAAGGCATACAGGAATCTTCGAAGGCCCAGAACTTCTTCTTCAGTGAGAAGACTGCTCCTTGTTATTTCAAGATTGCTAGGAGTCAGTCTTCTTTCTGCGGCCGCCGAGGATTCAGGATAAGCTACCCGATGTGCTGCTTGTAGGAATCTTTGGAACCTGGGTAGATTATCCTCCATCAGGTCATGGAACCTGCCAATGGCAAGTTCAGCTGAGAGATCTGCTGAAGTGTTGATGCAGTCAGTTAGATGCAGTTCTAGGACTTGGAGGGCATTGAGAGAGTTCCAGTTCAGTTCTTCTACTCCGCTGAACTCCCATCCAATCCAAAACCTCTCAGCTAATCCATCATACCCCCAAGCTAGAATAGAGTCAAACTCTAGCTTCTTTGAAGATTTGAAGATTTGAAGATTTGGGGGGTAGTGGATTGACCTATGATGGCTGCTGCTTGTGGAAGGATGCTGAATGATGCATTTGTTTGATCTGTGTCTTCAGCATCATTCAGCATTTCATCGACAGCCCTGACGACCAACTGCCAGTCTTCAGATATCTCTTCGTCTTCGTTATCTGGGGCTGGCAGGTCATGAACTTGGACAAAAGCTGGCTTGTATTATGAGCTTTGAAGTACAAACTGCTCTTGAATCCAGTCGTCAAGACTGTCTGTATCATCTTCCATAGAAACCATCTCCCCCTTTTTGGTTGCATCAGCAGACAGGTAAGCATCAGTTTGGGTGCCTACTGATACAAGAGAGGGAGAGGCTAAAGTTGGGCATTGATGGGCTTCATGCATAGCGACTTGGTGTCTTAGTTTGGACATTTCAGCCTCTAGCATAGCCACCCTGGCCGTCAATTCCATGTTATGAAGTTTCAGTCTGTCCTCATCCACAGTTGTGGAATCCTTGGACCCAGATGGGGCCGTAGGCCTAGCCTCAGCATCCCCATCACCCGCGGTTTCTTGGCGCCTGGGATTCCTCTCAGTGAAGGGAGTTTCCAAAGAAACACCCTCACCGTGAGTTGCCGTGGTTGAGGTCTTAAAGATGTTGTCACTGTCCTCCTGGTCAGTTGATGGACCAGCAGTAGTGACAGCCTCGTCCACCTCCACTCTTTCAATACTCCCAGAGTGGACCTTCAAGGGTGAGGAACTTGGGTTGGGTGTTTCGGAAGCAAGACCAATCAGTACCTCCTTGATAGTGGCAGTTGGAGATGGTACATCACTTTGGTCAGGTTCCTCTACACTTAAGTTCAAAGAAAAGAGGAATGGCTCGAAGGGCTGTTCTATGGATCCGGGAAGTGATCCTAATCCTAATAGAGAGACTTCCGAAGGAGTCTCCCTAGCAATGTGGCTTTCCCTTATGATATTCTCACTAGAATGTTGTGATTCTGAGTGAGGGATGTTGGCTTGGGTTTGGGCCTTGGAGGCAAGAGAAGAAGGAGTTCTCTTGCCCCTCTTCCTTGTATACTTGGCTGCAAAGGGGCCCTGTGTTCCGGTTGAGCAATCAAACTGGGGGTGAGTAATGTATGTGCCTGTGCATCCTCAGTAGAATGCACAGGGGTTCGATCAAGGGAAACAGTAGGTTGAGTTTGTGGCAGTGAGGTGGAGGGTGTGGGATCAGTATCAGCTAGGTTTGCTGAACTGTCACCCCGGGCACTATATGTGTTCAACATTGTAGATAACAATGGAACATCGGCCCCTGAGAACTTTGATGAAACTGTTCTCATGCTCCGAAAAATGTTGTTCTTATGTCCCAGTATTGAGTAGATTCTTGCAGTTTTTGAAAGATCTTGGTGCTCAAAATTGAACACTTCCTGCAAGAATCTTGGGTACATGAAGAACTGTGATTTCACCCCTTCTTGAATGTTGTATCTCAAACCTTCAAGAATGAGGTGGGAAAAATTGAAACCTGCTCCTCTTATCATACCGTGAACTGCCGACGCAAGTCCGGAGCTGAGTTGGTTCCAGCCACTCCTCTTTTGAGATATGCATTGGAGAAGAGTGTGGCAGAGATACTTCCATTTGGGACCCATGAGTGCCTTCTCTATCGTATACTCTGTTTGATTTCCAGTGTACCCTATGGATACAAAGGTCCTCTTGTATACGTCTCTTGGGTAAGAGAGGGCGTCCCCTTCATCCTGAAGCTTGAGGTGTTGGCGGAGTTTTGCTTCAGTGATGATCATTTCCTTACCGTCAACTGTGCCTCTGATTTGAGGAGTGCCCTGTTCAGTAGAATACACGACTGAGCTCCAAAAATCTTCCATGTGTGAAGTATATATGGTTGGGTTGACGGTTAGGGCATGGTAAATTTTGGACCGACAGAGGAAGTCGATCATACCGTCGAAACCTTCGGATTTCTTGCCCTTGATTAGGTATGCAGTTAGGTTGTGATATGGGGAGAACTTATCGTTGGGGTTGTTTATGTCTGCGCCTGCCATTGTTATGGATTCGGAGGGAAGAGAGAAAGGTGTTTGAATGGTGGTTAATTGTGGAGGGCTTTGAATGCTGTGGGGACGGGAGAGAAAGTGATGGGAGATAGGTTTGAAATAGAATGTGAAGAGGTAGAGGGATGATTTAAGTTGGTGATATAACGGCAGACGGAGAAAAAACAACTCTACTTGTACAGTACAACCTGTTTCACTTTTCGTTGTTACAGCTGTAAAACACTCGAGCAGTCATGGTGAAGACTGACGATATTTACTTTTACAGCGGGTAAAAGTTAATTTAGACTTATGTTTACCCATCAGCAGCAAACTTGGTTGATGCTGATGGTGGGCTATCCGCTGCAAACTAGGTTGCTGCGGATAGTTAAGTCTTTCAGCAACAGATTTGGTTGCTGCTGACTGTTGTATTCATTCCGCAGCAAAAAGGTTGCTGCTGACCGCCTTAAAGTTGTCCGCAGGAAACTTGTTCCTGCTGATAGCTTAAAGCGATCAGTGGCAAAGGCTTTGCTGCTGAAGAGTAAATCTGTCAGCAGTGAAAAAGGTGCTGCTGACTATACCCTTTATTTACAACATTAGACAGACATATTTACAATAGAAGATAGATGCATTCAGCTTAACCGATGATGATGCTTGGTGTTTTCTTTACCTTCCATTGTTGAGATGGTGGTTTTCCATCTTTCTTTGTCTTTTCAGCAACAGACGTTGTATCTGATAATTTGGCTTTCCATTGCATTATTGGTGTTTTTCTAGTTTTCCTCACACTACCAGCAGCGGAGGATTTTAGCTTTTCAGCAGCAGACTTGGTTGTTGCTGAAGGCTTCTGCTTTGTTTTCTTGGGCTTAGCTGGACTAACAACTGATGTATGCTGATTCTTCTTTACCCTTTGTCCTTGAGGGGCTTGATGAAGAATTTGGTTGAAAGGGTTGAACTTACAGTTTGCAGCAAAGTGGTCTGATTCTCCACAGATGATGCAGGATTTTTGAGGTTTTGACAACTGCTCCCTTGGTGGAGAAAGAGATTTTCTGAATTGACTTGTCTTAGCTTCAAAGCTTCTTACCTGTTTGTTCTTCCTTGTCTTCTCAAAAGCATGTTGCTTGAGGTTTCTTTGCTGCTGTAGGTAGTAGAAGCAGGTGCTGGCAGTGTGGTTATATTTTCCACAGACAAAACATGATTTTGCCAGTTTATCCTTTGAAAGATACACATAATCCTTTCTTTTGAAAAGGTCTTTGAAATTCCAAGGGTGAGCTTTGTTGTGCTCAAAAGTAACTTCTTCCAATGTTTTTTGAACATATGGACCCCTTTCTTCAGGCGCATGATATGTGTCAAACACCTTCCTTGGCTGGACTGAATTGGAAGAAGGCTTTGAGTTGGTGGAGGTGGAAGACTGTCCCTTTTCAATAGTTAGCTTTCTTCCTTCTGGAGGATAGCTAATCCTGATTTGTTTGAAGGGTTTAGGAACTGGTATTGAAGGGATAATGGGGACTTCATCTTTAGTGACTATCACTTGAGGGGCAGGAGGATATGAGGCATTACTTGTTTCAGTGGAGTCTGAGCAAGTTGACTCAGTCTCTGATGAAGTAGTGCATTCTTGCACAGGGATTTCTTTGACAGTAGGGTAAAGATTTCGGTTGGCCATGTCAAGATTTGCTAGATTGAAGCTTGGTTCATGGATAGCAACGTAATAAGCAGGAGGTGAGACGGTTTTATACTGGTCAGTATGATATCCCAGCCCAGTTTTTACATTTTCATGGATTTGAATATCCAAAAGTCTTTGCAGCTTTTTGGATGCAAATTCATATTTTTCCACATGGACCTTTTGGTCTGCCAATTCAGCCCTTGCAGCTTTCAACTTAACCAGAATATCATCAATTTGAGTTTCAAGGTTTGTTTGTTCATGTTTTAATGATGAAATTTCTTTCTTTAAACAATCATTCTTTTCCTTGTAACTATTTTCAACCTTTTTAAATTCAGATTTCATTTGGTAAAATTCTTCATTTTGATCTATGAGCTTCTGGTTATGTTTCCTATATCCAAGGACCTTATCAATGCACTCTTGAGTACATAGATTTTCATATACCTTTGGTGGTACCTCTGATGTGTCTGAAGTTAGAGAGGATACCTCTGATGTGTCTGCCATGAGAGCTTGATTGTTGGTAGAAAGATCCTCAGGCTGGAAGCTCTAGTCAAAGTCAGTAGTTCCAACATTTGCACAGGCTGCAGTTTGTGCTGGAGGATAGTAGTCGCTTGAACTAGGATCAGAGTGGTCAGAGTGAAGCGCGGGAGAGGTGGAGGACGAGGCTGATTGATGGCTTGAGCTTCTTTCTTTGTCTTGAATTATTTCTAATTAATAGGCTTTTAGTATACAAAAGAGCCCGGTCATCTGCAAAGTCTTCAGATTCTCAGTTCTTCTTATTGACACTGTGTAAAGTGTCCAGCAGCTAGGAAGAGATCTGATGAACCTTTTAAGAATGTCCTCATTCTCCAATTTCACCTTAGAGCACTGCAGCTCTCCTACCAAGTAAGTGTACCTGTTATACACACTGGTTAGTGACTCACCTTCATTGCAGACAAAGTTTTCGTATTGCTGCTTCAGGATGTCTTTAGGCTCGTTGCTTTGTGCCATTTTTGTTTTTGTTTTTGGGTGACTTGATCAAAGAGAGAGTTTAGAATAGAACCAGAGATGATTAGACAAATGTTAGTTTGTTTAATCTGAGCCAAAGCTCTGATACCACTTGTAGGATCGTGAGAATACAAGATGGTTCTGTTCTTAGTTGAGGTTGGCGGAAACATAATCAACTACACAATTTATAATCAAGTAAACACAAAGAATACTGATAAACACTGTTGTATTAAGCTTTTGTGAATGCAAAGATTACAAGTGAGAAACTCAATGAATACGTATGACAAGCACTACAAGCACTATCAAGGCTCACTCAAGACACTATCAAGACACATCAGGCACTATCAAGACACACTTACTATGAAGTGTTTACACAGTATTTATAGTAACTCAGAATCAAGACAAACCCTTGATTCTGAGGATCAGATCGAACACAGACCGTTGATCTTGTTTATTAATTTACATTACACGTAAAGGCTAATCTAGTTAACTTTACTGAAACGTTTTCTTTATTCATGATTGTTTGCATGCTTGGAGAAGAGTATTGTTGTCCGTCATTGGTTGACCATAGCGGTTCCTTCTGCTTTGAGTCTGTCAGTTGCTTTTGCAGAAAGGTGTGAGAGACGCTTGGCCTGGATAGTCAGCTGCAACGTTTGGTCTTCAGTGAATAAGGCTATCAGCTGCAAAGAGTGAAGGTTGCTGCTGGTAAGCCTATCAGCAGCAAACATGGATGACCGCTACTGATAAGCCTATCAGCAGCAACTTGTGCAGAATGTTGCTGATAAGCCTATCAGCAGCAACAAGTGTTGAATGCTGCTGATAAGCCTATCAGCAGCCATCTGTGTTGAATGCTGCTGATAAGCCTATCAGCAGCATTTGTACTTAGAATAATTTGGTAGCAATCAGTCTTTGGTTCTACAGTTGGTTCTTATAGGCTGATAGATCTCATCCAATCCCATTAAAAATTGCATCAGTTTAAGGTGACTATTAAACCCAGAAATAGCATCAGAGGCACTACATCATATTGTCTCCACAAGGAATTAAGTTTGTGGTAATAGTCAGAGACAGAGGAATTATTTTGAGTAGTGGAGTTAATCTGCTTGTAAAGGTTATAGATGACAGACCCATCAACCTTGCTATAAGTTTCCCTCAACTCATCCTAGACATCTTAAGCAACTTTAGAAAAAATCTTACTCACATACAGCTTTTCAGATATGGAATTAAGAATCCAGGATAGTACAACAGAGTTGCACCTATCCCACTGTTTGCTCAAGATGTCATTATCAAGATTCTTAACCTCGGACCCATCTATGAACCCTAATTTGTTCTTAACTTGGAGAGCAAGTTCCATTGCATTAGCCCATATGTTATAATTCTCAGTACCCTTAAGTTTGATGTTGATAATAGATGCATTAGAGGTATCACTAGGATGGAGGTACAAAGGGCTATCAAAATCTAAGTCAGTTAGTTTGGTCGAACCATCAGAGGAAGAGAAAGACTTGGATTTAGGAGACAAACTTCCAGTCATGGTGACAACTAAAACAAAAAACACAACAACCAAAAAGAGAACACACCACAAGCACACAACAAGAACTCAACCAGGAACCAGATACCCGGTCACTTAAGTGACTGGCTAGGTATGAGAAGAGGGATGTGATAAGAACCTGTGAACACTCAAGCAATCACAAAGAAGAACCAAAACAACTAATAGAACCACAAACTAGAGGAAACAAACACCCTCATACATTAGCACGAACAACAATAGCAAACTTTAGCAATAATAAAGTACACAACCAGTATGGACCTAGACACACGCGACTTACTCGGTCAAATCCATCCGGTGCCTACACTGGGAAACCCTAAACAAGAAGGCACAACTAGCATGAACCTAGACACACACAAGCACTTGGTCAAAGCCGTCCAGTGACTACACTGGGAAACCCTAAACAAGAAGGACTTACAGCGTAGTACACGACACAATATGTTGGCCAATAACCACTCCACCTTGAGATGCGAAAACCAACCCACTTTGAGAGGCAACCAACAAGTAAACGACCACACCAACGACAGAGCAATTAGGAAGACCTGCAATCAACCAAAAGTGAGAACAAATAAATGAATAACTGTAGATCTAGGGTTTTTACAATAGATCTAGGGAAGCTCGCCACTAGATCTAGGTTTTAAACCCAAATGCCTCTGAGCAGGAAAAAATCTGGAAAACCCAGGCCTGAACAAGAACAGATAGCGCACAGAAAACAACAAACAAGCGAAAGCGATGAACACCTAGAATCGGACTTAGGGTTTTGAAAAACAACGATTTAAATGGACAATCGAGAGCACGATGGCTCTGATACCATGATAAAAACCTTGAAATTTATAAATCAACCAAAAAAACACAACTAATCCAGAATCCAGGTTACAATCAAAGAGTATAAACAAAACGAACGAACTAACTATCCAGTCATCATAGATTTCTGGAGAACAAGATAGATTGGATTCAAACGTGCAACGATGAGTTGCAGGTTGAATCAATGGAGAAGAAACTCGTAATGAAAATCAATTGCCGGAGAGAAAACCATCGGTAGGGTTTGTGAAGAGGGAGTGTATTGCAACTGACCCAGACCCGCACCATTTCTATTCCTTTTATACGTAGGCCACAAAGCAACAGCTATAAGCCCAAACACACCAGAAGCCCAGCAGCCTAATAAGGAAAAACAGCAACAGCCCAAACTAAGAAAAAACAACTTAAATATAAAAATAACTTAAAAATAAAAGCTATATTTAGAATTAAAGAAAAAAACTTATCTTTTTTCAACGGTACCTTCAAGTTAACAACCTCCCTTTTATTCGATCTTAGCTCCTAAATACCCATTCCCATTCCCATTCCCCTTCCCCATGATCAGATTGTGGCCTTGCATGAGCCGTAACCCTAATCTCCATGTACGGCTTTCGTTTTCGTTAATGTCAAGTAGTAATAAACAAGCATAAAGAAGGATGTTATACAAAGAATAGTTACAATCCATCAATAAAAAACAAAGGTATGTAGCTAACACTACTAGAAAAAATCAAGTTTGCTACGAAATATTTCCAACGCAAATTTTCTGTCGCAAATTACGACACACTTACGATAACATAGCGACAAAAATGAAAACCCTAGCTTTTGTCGCAAATGTGTAGCAATTTGCGACGCTTTTCTGACAAAACCATTAATAATCTTAATAATTAGAATAAAAATATATTTTTAGTATATTTAAAATACTTAATATTTATTTTGTCGCAAATGCGTCGTAATTTGCGACACATTTCCGACAAAACTATTAATAATCTTATTAATTAACACAAAAACACATATTTGTTTCAATTAGTAAGATAAATAATATTTTTGTCGCAAATGTGTAGCAATTAGCGACGCATTTCCGACAAAAATAATAAAAATCATAATATTTATTTAAATTATTAAGATAAATAGTTTTTTGTCGCAAATGTGTCGCAATTTGCGACGCATTTCCGACAAAACCATTAATAATCGTAACACTTATTTAAATTATTAAGATAAATAAACTTTTGTCACAAATGTGTCGCAATTTGCGCTGCATTTCCGATAAACCATTAATAATCGTAATAATTAAAATAAAAATACATTTTTAATGTATTTAAAATAATTAATATTTTTTGTCTCAAATGCGTCGCAAATTACGACACATTTCCAACAAAAACAATATTAATCTTAATAATTTAAATAAAAACATTATTTTTAATACAATTAAAATAATTAATATTTTTTTCGTCGCAAATGTATAGCATTGGAATATTTATTTTTTATATATTAAAAATAATTAGTATTGTTTTTATTATATTTATACCAATATTAATTATGATAATTATAATAAAATTCCTTATTATTAAGTATTTTTGTTTAACTTTTTAATAATTCATTATTTTTAATATAAAATTAGGATAATACTGATAAAAATATTTTATTAAAAAGTTATTATAATAATACTACTTTTTGTATGTATATGAATGTATATGTATATGTATGTGTATGTGTATGTGTATGTGTATGTGTATGTGTATGTGTATGTGTATGTGTATGTGTATGTGTATGTGTATGTGTATGTGTATGTGTATGTGTATGTGTATGTGTATGTGTATGTGTATGTGTATGTGTATGTGTATGTGTATATGTGTGTATATGTGTATGTGTATGTGTATGTGTATGTATGTGTATGTGTATGTGTATGTGTATGTGTATGTGTATGTGTATGTGTATGTGTATGTGTATGTGTATGTGTATGTGTATGTGTATGTGTATGTGTATGTGTATGTGTATGTGTATGTGTATGTGTATGTGTATGTGTATGTGTATGTGTATGTGTATGTGTAAGTGTATGTGTATGAGAGTGTGTGTGTGTTTGTATGTATGTGTATGTGTGTATGGTTAGTCAGTAGTATTGATTATCATCTAGGGTGTGTAATGGTCAATTAGAATCGATGATGATTAGTTAGGGTAAGTTAGAGTCAATGATGGTCAACTATGAGCATTATCTCAGTGATGGTCAGTTATGGTAGTTGATTATCAATTAGGGCCAATAATGGTCATTTAGAATCAATCATGGTCAATTAGGGGACATTATGCTCTTCGATGGTAAGTTAGGTTTGTTGATTATCAATTAGGCCAATAATGATCAATTAGAGTCAATAATGGTCAATTAGGGGTCGTTATACTCATCGATGGTAAGTTAGGGTTGTTGATTATCAATTGGGGCCAATAATGAGTAGTTAGAGTCAATCATGGTCAATTAGGGTCATTATGTTCATTGATGGTAAGTTATGACCGTTAATGATCAATTAGAGTCAATAATGATCAATAAGAGTCATTGATTCCCAATTAGGGTAAAACATATGTGTATGTATATGTATGCATGTGTATTTGTATGTATGTGTATTTGTATGTATATGTGTATATGTATGTTTGTGTATGTGTATGTTTATGTATATGTACATGTATGTATGCGTGTGTATTTGTATATATAGGTGTATATGTATATATGTGTATGTGTTTTGGTGTTATACGTATACACCTACAAAATAGCTAAAGAATTTATGGGTAATGGGTTTTGATGGTGTACATGTACTTGCTTATCTATACTATATAATAAATAAAGATTTTATGAGACACTTGTCAATCTCTCATGAATGCTTAACTTTTTTTTTCCGACTATCTCTCCTATTAATTATATAAATTTATTTAATTGTTTTTATAATTTTTTGTTTCCCATCTCTCTCTCCTATTAAATAATAATAATTTCTATAATTATTTTTATAAAACGTTTTTCATAAATATATAATGTGTAAATCTTTATTACCAAGTATATATAACATTACATTTATTCAACCCGTGTAATATATCG
Organism: Smallanthus sonchifolius; assembly: GCA_023525975.1. Lineage (NCBI taxonomy): Eukaryota > Viridiplantae > Streptophyta > Magnoliopsida > Asterales > Asteraceae > Smallanthus > Smallanthus sonchifolius. The sequence continues at coordinate 50,041,564 of CM042033.1, read as the reverse complement.
GGTTTCTAAAGTTTAATATGAATTAACTTTTATCAGTTACATAAAAAAATTAATACTCAGATAAAAAAATGTTTTAAAAATTAACTTAACAAAATTTATAATTGTCACGTAATATTTTATTCAACTCGTGTAATACACAGGTTTTGTAGATGCATAATATGTCCCTAATCCCTTGTAATATGTATTTCATCTATGTTTAATGTAATTATTTGATGTATTAATGAAATTACATGTTTATCCTTAATGATTACTCATATATAACGACTGTGTATTAAACGATCTGATAAATAGCGATAACGTTGATCAATCGTGCTAATGAAAGGCCCATTCGCACGAATGGATCATGAGAATGATCCATTCGCGCGAATAGATCATGAGAATGATTCATTCGCTAGAATAAGTCATGAGAATGATTCATTCGTACGAATGAACCATTCTGATGATTCATTCTTACGAATGAACCATTCTGATGATTCATTCGCACGAATGAGTCCATTCACATGGCTCATTCGTACGAATGGCCTCTGCACTATATATATAACTTTCACTTCATGAGCACACATACAATAGAATACACAACACATATACACATAGAGAGACTGACCAGAGCAGAACCAACAGAACACAAACTCTTTTCACCTGTATTGTCGAATCTCTGTCCGTTGAGAGTTTCCAGGTCTTGTATCCAACTTCTCTACACCAAAGGGTCGATAGAAACCTTCGTTTCGACATCTAATCCGCTCGTTTCTTAAGACCCGATCCGTGTCATAGATTGGATTGCCAATCAAATCGGATTCCGCACGATTTGGTTCGGTTAATGTGTTGAATCATTGGATCAAGGTAGATCCCGATCCAACAAAGTGTTATCAGAGCCTGATTGTGCTCTAGATTCAACATAGAAAATCTAATCTTGCTTTTTCTAGCTTCTTGAATGTTATAAAGATCACTTGATCGTTGTTTAGCCACGTTCAAATCTTGTGATTATTGCTTCTGAGTGATCTGATCGTTTCAGTTTCAAGATCTGATAAAAGGCTCAATCATTGGTGCTTTTTGGTGCAAAAAAGTCAAACAGCTCTCTGTCGTACGAATGGCTACTATGATGAACTTCATTCGCACTAATGGTTCCTACCATTCGCACGAATAGATCAAGTCTCCCGCTCGTTTGTTCAAACTTCCAATCGCACGAATAGAAATTCCAGTCGCACGAATAGAAAATTCCATTCGCACGAATAGAAATTTCAATCGCACGAATAGAAAATTCCATTCGCACAAAATAGAAAATTCCATTTGCACGAATAGAAAATTCCAATCGCACGAATAGAAAATTCCATTCGCACGAATAGAAAATTCCATTTGCACGAATAGAAAATTCCATTCGCACGAATAGACCCATTCGCATAAATCTCTTCTGAAATTTTTTTAAGTGTCGAAAAACTTTGTTCTTTACCATGTCGGACTTAGCCTTTGTTGCCAGTCAGAACAGTAAAATCCAAAACTTGTTATTAATCGATAATGAAGCTGGAAATGCTAACAAGGCTCCAAAACTCATGACAATGGACGAATATCATCACTGGAAAAACAGGTTTGAGATACACATTAATGGAGTTGATACAAACTTATGGATGATGATAGAGAATGGATATCAAAAAGTGTTGAGTGAGGATGGAACTCCTGTTTTGGCTTCCCTTTTAAGCGAACAACAAAGAAAAGATTATGACTTAGAAAAGAAGGCATATGCTATCCTATCTCAGGCCATGTCAAGAGAAATATTTCATCAATTCAGGCAGTTTACATCTTCAAAATCTCTATGGGATGCCTTAGAACAACGTCACGAAGGAAATGCTTCGTTGAAAGCTATCAATGATAAGGCCATTAAGAAGGAATTTGATAATTTCATGTATATTGGAAATGAGTCCTTAGATGATCTATTTGAGAGATTCTATCACTTGATGAGTGAATTGCATGCCCATGAGGTCAAAACAACGAAAGAAGAAAAGGTTCAATGCATGGCAGATGCGCTACCACCAAAATGGGATTCATTCTTGATGATTCTCAAACAGAACAATACTCTTGAAACCATTGATATCAATGAATTTCTTCAGAAATTGAGAGAACAAGAGGTGATGAATAAGTGGAAGTTAAAGAGAGGCGTACAAGCTCAGGATCCTTCATTGTACTATTCCACATCAACTCAACAAAATGCTCCTTTGCAGACTGCGTTTGTATCAAACATGTCAAATGTTTCAGCCAGCCAGTCTTCAACAGCTCATGCTTCAGTTTCATCAAGCTCGGTTCCACAGAAGGGAATACTGCTAGTACTCCTCCACCAAGCCCCATTAAATTGCAAACAGACAACTTCGACAAGGTTACTATCGAAGTGGCCAAGGAACACATGGCACTGTTGTCTACCGTTGTCAATTCATATGACAGTCTTGTTGCTAGACAGGTTGGAAACAGTCATCTGACAGCAGAAGACTATGCTCAGATTGATAAGGATGAAATGGATCGAATTGATATAATGTGGGCTCATGCAAGTGCAGTCAGAAGAGCGAGAGATTATGTAAAAAGGACAGGAAAAACTCTCGAAGGGAACAAAGACACTACTTATGGTTTTGATCTGTCTGCTGTTGTTTGTTTTAACTGTGGTGAGAAAGGGCATTTTGCTAGGCAATGTGAAAAGCCTAAACAGACTGGAAACCGCAACCCTTTCAACAACCGTCAAAGCCAACCGAAGCAACAAACTCAAAATACAGAAACAAACCTTGTTCCAGTTACTCTTGCACAAGATAAGGGCACTTCAAGTGGAACAAAAGCTATGGTTGTTCAAACAGATGAGACTGTTGATTGGTCTTTTAAATTTGGAGCTGATGGCAGTTCATGGGATAGAGCTTACATGGCAAAGGCTGTAGAAGTCAATGAAGAATCAGATTCTGATGCTGAGAGAGAGATTGCTTCAGAAAGTTCATCAGCTGCAGACGACACATCTTCAAACAGTTCTGGCTTCACAGCTAAGAATGAAGATAAATCATCTGTTGTCTCTTCAAGTCAATCGACAGCTGATGTGGATGATAACAATTCCTCTTCTGAATCTACCTGTAGCTGTGCTTTTATGGTAAAAACATCCACAGGCATTCAGGTAAATTCTGATAGTTTTGAAAGTGAGTCTGAATCTCAACCGTGTTTAATTTGTGATGAACTTGAGAAGAAAGTTGAGACACTTAAAAGTCACAACACATACTTAATTACTGATTTAACTGCTTGTCTTGAAGCAAACCGTGTTTTAAAGGGAAACGAACTTGCCTTCAAAAACAAAATTGATCTTTTAAATAGGCAAGTTCATGAATTAGAAATATGTGTTATAAATAAACAAAATGCCATCACTTTTTATTTAAACACGATTGATGAAACAAAGAAAAAGCTGGCGCTTGTCGAGTGTGATTATGAAACTCTAAATCAAAAGCTGAAAAGTTATTCAAATTCTGCTTACATTCTTGATTACATGATTTCACGGCGTCCAGGAAAGAAAAATGCTGGGATGGGGTATAAAAATTATCCTCCACCGGTGTTGAATACTATGGTAAACACACCGGATGATAACCCAATCATTGACTTTAAGGTCAAAACGCCACTTGTCGTTGATCCAACCGAAAACAAAATTTCTCAATCAAAGGTTAACGATAATGGTGCTTCGACCTCGAAGTCCCAGTGTGTTGATGGAATGGTAGAAGAGTGGGATGAAGACGACGATGAGTGCACTACTCGTGGTTTGGGACACAAAAACTCGTCTGTTCCACAAAATGACAGCATTGGTATTTCAAAATCTGCTTCTAAAAAGGTTTTTAAAATTAAACAAACCAATTGCCGTCCATCTTATCCCACTACTTCTGATCAGAAGAGTCAAGTAACCAAAGCCTCAATCAAAAAGGTTAATTTTGTTAAAGCTGGAGAGTCTGTTCAATCAAACAAGTCACTCTCTTCAGCTGAACAAAAAGAAGCTAAGGCTGGTGGTTCAAAAACTCACCAAAGTGAAAATCAATACAGATCTCCAAGGTTGGTTGAGCGGAGATACTGTTTTGAGTGCGGTACAAAAGGACACGTTGTTGTCAACTGTCCTTATCTTCAGAAACCAAGTAAAAGAGTTAACCATTTTCCAGAAAATAAACAAAAGTTTTTAAAGTCAAAATCTAACTCTTTTACCCAACAACAAGTGCATCAAAAGAAAGTTAAACAAAAGATGCATGACTTGTTTGTCTCTGATTCGAGTTTCGCACCTGTACAAATCGTTAAGCAATCCACTGTTTACCACAAACAGTCGTTGCACAAACAACATGTGTGGAAAGAAAAATCAGATGATGCTTCTGACGACTGTACTTCAAAGTCAAATGGTTGTTCCAAAAGTCCACAAGGACAGTGGATGGATTGTACTGTTGTAGATGAGTCTGGGAAACCCAAGACCGTAAAGGCTTGGGTTCCTAACCTAAACTAATTATTTTCCTTATTGTGCAGGTTGTCCTTTATAATCCTATTAGCAATAATTGGATTATTGATAGTGGGGCATCCAGGCACATGACTGGGAACTTAGCTCTCCTTTTGGACGTCAGAAATATCAAAGGGGGCTATGTTTCATTTGCAGGCGATAAAAGTGGTTTTATCTCAGCTCAGGGAACACTGTCTAATGGAGCTGTCAGCTTTGAGAAGGTCAACTTTGTCAAACAGTTGGATAACAACTTACTTTCTGTTTCTCAAATCTGTGATAAGGAGTTCAAGGTTCTTTTTGATGACAAGCATTGTTATATCTTGAAAAAGGAGTTTATGATTCCAGAAGACATGGTGGTTATGTCTGCTCCAAGAGTGAATGATCTTTATATTCTTGACATGTCACAAGCATCATCCTCAGTGTCCACAGCATCATGTTTTGTTTCAAAAGCCACTGAGAAGGATTCTATTTTATGGCACAAAAGAATGGGACATCTCAGTCTCAGAAAAATGAATCATTTGGTGCACAAAAATCTTGTTGAAGGAGTCACTGTGAAAAGTTTTCATCTTCCTGACGTGTGTGTTTCTTGCAAGAAAGGCAAACAAACCAAGAAATCTCATAAACCCAAATCTCAACATTCCATCACTATACCACTAGAGCTCTTACACATGGACTTGTTTGGTCCTATCAACCGGAAGAGCATTGCTGGAGACTTATATTGTTTGGTTGTGACGGATGAGTATTCAAGATATTCTTGGGTGATGTTCTTAAAAGAAAAATCTGAAACTTTTGAATATGTGGAGATTCTGATTACCAAATTGGAGTCTTTGTATAAGTTAAAGGTTTGGAGGATCCGTTCGGACAATGGTACTGAATTTAAAAATCACCATATGGAAACTTTCTGTCAAAAACTTGGTATTCACCATGACTTCAGTGCGCCATATGTTCCACAAATGAACGGTGTTGCTGAGAGGAAAAATCGGACCTTGATAGAAGCTGCAAGGACTATGCTAGCTGACTCAAACTTACCCGTGCAGTTCTGGAATGAAGCTATTGCTAATGCGTGTTACACGTTCAACCGGGTTCTAGTTGTCAAGCGTCACGATAAAACTTGCTTTGAATTGTTGCATCGACGGAAACCGAACTTACAGTATCTTGAACCGTTCGGCGCTCCATGTACCATGTTGAAAAAGGATGCTCATGGCAAGTTTAACGAGAAAGTAGAGGAAGGTTACTTCTTAGGGTACAGCACTCCCAATAAAAGAGTTTACAACAAAGCTTCTGGGAATCTAGAAGAATGGTACCATGTTGATATTCAAAAGTATACCTCTCCTGCTGCTGGAAAAGGTCTTCCTTGGATGTTTGATTATGAAGAGCTTTTTGCCTCGTTTAATCTTCCTCCAGAATGTTCAGATGAGGAGGTTGCTGTTCAAATGATGTATGATGCTCAAAACGCACCTGATGAACATGTGCAACCTACTCCCTCATCATCTGACATTCATGAGTCCTCAAATAACACACAAGTCACACAGGATGATGACTCTTCTTCTTCTTCAGAGTATGAGGGTTCTCGACAAGAAATAGACCAGGTGATTGAAGATCCTTCCCATGATGTTGTACAACTGAGTGATGATGTTTCACATTCTGTGGCAATTGAACAGAGTATCACAAACCTTGATCAAACTGTTGAGGTTCCTGCTCATCCTGTGGGTAGGATTGATAGAATTCATCCTCAACAGAATATTATTGGTGATCCCACATCTGGTGTCAAAACTAGGGGTCAGATCAACTCTGGAGTCTACTCAGAAATCATGGAATCTGGTGTGGTCAACGATTGTGCGCATTCATGTTTCGTCTCGCAAATCGAACCACGGTCTATAACAGATGCTTTAAAAGAAGAATCTTGGGTAAATGTAATGCAGGAAGAACTACTCCAATTTCAGAAGCTCGGAGTTTGGAAGTTAGTTGATTTACCAAAAGGAGCTAAGAAGATTGGTACTCGATGGGTTCTTCGTTGCAAAAGGGATGATCAAGGAATAGTCATAAGAAATAAGGCTCGTTTGGTCGTTCAGGGATTTAGGCAAATTGAAGGTATAGATTACAATGAAGTGTTTGCACCGGTTGCTCGTCTGGAAGCAATTCGAATTTTTCTTGCTTATGCATCCTACAAAAGGTTCAAAGTCTATCAAATGGATGTAAAGAGTGCTTTCCTTCATGCAGAAATCAGTGAAGTCGTATACGTCAGTCAAACCTCCTGGGTTTGAAGATCCTATGCATCGTGACCGTGTCTACAAATTGGACAAGGCACTGTACGGATTGCACCAAGCTCCGCGAGCGTGGTACGAGACACTTTCCACTCATCTTCTGAACAATGGTTTTAGAAGAGGTGTCATCGACTGCACGTTGTTCATTAGAGAAAATGGTGGAGAACTTTTAATGGTACAGGTATACGTGGATGACATTATTTTCGGATCGACGAATGATGTTCTGTGCAAAGAATTTGAAAGAGTTATGCAGGACAAGTTTGAGATGAGTTCCATGGGAGAGATGAAGTTCTTTCTAGGGCTACAAGTAGATCAATCTGAGACAGGGATTTTCCTTCATCAAACAAATTATGTTGGAGACATACTGAGCCGATTCAGTATGACTGATGCCAAACCTGCTGGTACTCCATTGGCGATCAATCACGGGATTTCGCCTGATGACAAGGGGGAGTATATTGATGCTACTCTCTATCGAGCCATGATCGGATCTCTCATGTATCTCACGGCATCTCGACCAGACATCATGTTCGCCACGTGTCTCTGTGCCCGATATCAGTCAAAACCAAAAGTCTCCCACTTAATTACTGTCAAAAGGATTTTTCGTTATCTGAAGGGTACTCCTGATCTTGGATTATGGTACTCTAATGATGATAACTTTGAGCTTACTGCATATAGTGATTCTGATTATGGTGGTTGCAAAACAGACTTCAAGTCTACATCTGCAGGATGTCAGTTCTTTGGAAACCGTCTTGTGACATGGCAATGCAAAAAGCAGACTTCAGTGGCTACATCTACATGTGAAGCTGAATACATCGCTGCTGCCAGTTGCTGTTCTCAGATTATCTGGATTCAACAGCAACTTCGGGACTACGGTTTGCAATTCTCTAACACTCCTATTTATGTAGATAATTCTGCTGCCATAGCTATCACTAAGAATCCGGTTCAGCATTCAAAAACCAAACACATCGGCATAAAATATCACTTCATTCGTGATTGTTTTGAAAAAAACTGATTGATATGGTTCAAATTAACACTGATTTCCAAAAGGCCGACCTCTATACAAAAGCCTTTGACAAACCAAGATTTTTATTCTTGTTAGAGGTAAACGGCATGAAAAAGAAGGATGACGTTGTTCCGGACCAAGAGTCGAGTCAATAATCATTTTTATCAATTACGTTCCTGTATATATTTTCTTTCTTGCGCTTATTAAAAATCTCAAAAACTCAAAAAGATTTTTCATTTTGAAATTTTAGGGGGAGAAAATGTCAGTAAGAAAATGATCTCTCGTTGAGAAAAATGATAGTACACAGACGCTAGTTATCTGAGACTCCAAAAAGATTTTCTAAATTGTGTACAGTTATTTGTGTACAGTTTGTTTAAAAAATAAAAAATAAAAAAAAATTTCCATTTTTGTACAGTCTAAAACCCAAAAACATCTGAAAAACTCAAAAATGAGAAATCGTATCCAACCTTTGGGAAGTGATGGCACACTAACCATATGTATGAAGCACATTGCATTTAATGTCATAGTGAATAGTCACACTAAGTCGACATGTGATGCATTGATAGGCTTATCTTACTGAATCTCGACCATTGATGATCAATCTATACCATATTAGATATTGTCTTGTGAGTCACATAATGGTGAAAGGATTGACGAAAATCAACAATAGAAACTGAAGGTGTTTCTCATTCTGTGCACACCAGTTATCATCGGTTTAATGAGATATCAGAAAGTAGTTATAAAATTAAAAATTAGATTCCGAAGTCGTATACGTGCCATATTGCCTTGTAAATACCTGGCTGAAGCCGTCCATGCGATTAAGAATAAAATAAAAGTATGAATCCGAATTCGTATATGTGCCATATTACCGGGTTGCAGCCTGGTTGAAGCCATCCATGGGATAGGATGAACACAAACACCGTTAGCTGCATACGTGCCATATTGCCTTGTAAATACCTGGCTGAAGCCGTCCATGAGCTGATGGCTGTCACTGTGAATACTAAAAATAAAAAATTAAAAAAAAATAATTTTTTGGTGTAGTAAAGAAGTAACAGGGAATAACTGAGATCTCATGAACTTATGATGACTGGTTAAGTAAGTTGTGCTGATTTGAAACATTAACATGTTTTGAAAAGTAATTCAAGTCAAATCTTAACTAGTGTGGGACACACAGATAATGGACTTAATCATTCAAGATCATCTTGTAAGTGTTGAGAAAAGGTCTGCATAAGTTTAAGATGGACAAACATATCAATGATCGCATTTTGACTAAGTGTACTTAAAGCTCAGATAATTTGCAATGTTGCTGATTGCTATGAGTTTAGTACTGATCCTATGTTCGGATCTTTCTCACAAAAAGATGTGTAAATACCATTGTATAGTTGTATCTACAAAATTCAAAATGTCTCAGATCATTAGTCACTAAGTCTGTATGATTTCTCATAAGGATCATTCTTACTAAGACATGCGTGTATATATCTTGTTGATATTATTTTCAGAATTACATATTCAAAAATCCAAAAAGATTTTACTTTTCCTGAATTTTAGATTATCTGATAAGACTCGAACGACTGTCTGAAAATCTAAATTTGAAAATTACTTGACTTCCTAATTGATCAAATCGTTCGTTTACTTCATAAACTATTCCAAAACTTCATAATTGATCCCTCACTTCATAATTAAATGTAAATTACTTCATAATCAAATTGTTGTCAAGACCGATGTGGTCGGATACCCCATTTAACTTGAAAAGTTTAATTTGCATAAGGGGATTGTCCCATTCGTACGAATGGATGAGCAGAATGGCTCACTCGTACGAATGGATGAGAAGAATGGCTCACTCGTACGAATGGATGAGCAGAATGGCTCACTCGTACGCATGGATGAGGAGAATAGCTCATTCACACGAATGGACTGACCAGAATGGTCCATTCGTACAAATGAGTGGCAGAATGAATCAAGTCTGGTCCACTCGCACGAATGGACTGACCAGAATGGTCCATTCGTACGAATGAACCAGGCCATCCTATAAATAGGCCATTCATTCGCATTCTCAGTCTCATTCGCACATATCAGAAATCATATTCCCACGACTGTTTCATCATAATCTGAAAGTTACCCAAGACTCTGTCAAAGCTGTAACTAACGCTTGATTTCATTTTACAGGTATACCTTCAAGAGATTAATCGTGTGTATACTCGATTTCTGGATGACTTGAATAGATCTAGGGCTAAAAACCGAAAACCAAACCTAAAAACGTAAAAAGTGACTTAATAAACCGATTAAAATGCTAAATATTGGTTGAAAACCATAGTCGAGTGTGTTGGTATCTTTTTCGGCAAATCTTTTCAAGTGTTGGTTGATTTTTGGACAATTTGGATCGCGACCCGTCTGTCATACGAATGGATACATTCTTCATGTTCATTCGTACGAATGAGCACTCATTCACATGAATGAACACTCATTCATACGAATGAAACTCATTCGCACGAATGAATACTCATTCATATGAATGAAACTCATTCGCACGAATGAATAGGCAGAATGATCCATTCGCACGAATGAACCAACTTTTAGGGTTCATTCGTACAAAAGGAAAATGGTCCAAAAGTTCATATTTCCAAAATCTTGCATGTACTGATCTGATGTGCTTCATGTTTTTGTATTTGCAGACTGATCGTTATGGCGCACAGAGCTCCAGTTTTTCTTAAGGCTTCAACAAAAAGCAACATTTGTGCTTACATGATCCCAACTTCAAAGAATGCAAGACCGTTCATTGGAATGATCGAGTTCTTGTCTCGATCCAGGATAGCCCATGCTATATCTTATATCTGCACTCCCTATGCTTCTCATCAACGGGAATTCTGGGCCACAGCTGAAATAGACTGTGAAGTTTCTCCAACTGTGATACGGGGAAAGATTGCAGGACAGGAGGTTATAGTTTCTGCCGCTCACATTCGCCGATTGTGTCAATTCGGTGATCATCCTGAAGATCCAGTGACACTGGATAAATATCTGGTCCGTGGATGCTTCATGAGAATAAAGTACGACGGGAATGTCTCCGAAGGCGTTCTCAACAAGGCGAACCTCTGTCCTCAGTATAAATATCTAGGACACGTTCTTCTTCACTGCCTCGGTTCCCGTCGTGGCGGATTTGATGATATGCGTGAAACAATTCAGAGCGCATTCGTGGCACTGGTGTTGAACATACCGTTCAACTTTTCCGAGATGGTGTTCACACATCTCAAGGAAAACATCTCGCTAAAAGGGGACAATGCGTACCTCATGTACCCCCGATTCTTACAGATGATAATCGATGACCAACTTCCTCTACTGCCACGATCCGATATTGACATGATAAGATTGGAGCATATGACTGATGTCACACTAAACCGGGTACAGACTTACATGGGCCGACCAACAAAGCCACCACATAAACGCCTTATTGGACATCTGGCAAATCCAGATTATGTGGCCCCAGTAAACAGAAAATGGCGTCATGATAACAGTGATTCTGACAGGGAGGATATTGTTGTGCCTCCAGCTGACGACCAAAATGATGACGACCAAGATGGTCAGGGAGATGGTGGCAATGCTCCTAATGTTCCATCTACCGCTGCCACCACCCCCACTGTTGCTGCTATCGATTCTTCCCTTCCAACTAACCCAGAAGACGTTAACCTGGACACCGTCCTGTTTACTGACTCTGAGGACACTGAAGATGAATTCGAAATCAGTCAACAAGGGGCAAGATTGGTAGCAACAAAAAGAAAGAGGGGAGCAGATCAAGGAAGCTCAAGGGTTGATGATGATGACGTCAGGGATGCTGACTTTGTCCCTGATTGTCCACAAGTATCTGCTGCTCCTTCTTCCCAATCTACCCCAGTCAAGAAAGGAAGGATGAAGAGAATGGCCAAACGCCAAAAGTTTAAACTCGTCAGAAGGACGGAGAGCACATCTGCTACTACAGCAACTGCCACCAGGTCTGAGGCTCCAATGTCAACATCCATGCCTCAGACACAAACTGTGCCTCCGATTCCTCCTCTCATCTACACTACTGCTTCTACATCACAGCCATCAACCATTCGAGCTGAATCTTCAATGTCACTGCCGACTGTCACTCTACATGACCAGATCAGTACATTAAACAGTTTGGTACTTCGTTTACTGGCTCAGAATGAAGAGCAATCAAAGCGTATTGACCAACAGGGCTCGCAGATCAGTCAGTTGACTCTGCAAAATACTGAACAAGCCCAAGCCATCACAAGTCTTTCCACTAGGTGTAATGATCAACAAACCATCCTTCTCACTACTACAAACCAGAATCAACAGTTGTCTAAAACTGTTGATGCACATGCTCAGAGGATACAAAGGCTTGAGGAGGATAATAAGAGACTGTTGGAAGACTTAGAAAGCAGAAGAGACCCGACACCCAGAATTGAGGGTGCTCGTGATGATGGTGATGATGGTGATGATGATGATGATGATGATGATGATGATGACGATGATGATGATGACAAAGATAAGGACGATGTTGCCAATGCTGGTGCTGCATCAAGTGCTTCAAAGACAGCAGAAGCAGAGGCACGCACAAACCAAAAATCATACAAATCAGAAGGCCCATCATCAGATACACAAAAGGGCACTGAAGGTTGATAGTTTTTGTTTTAAGTTGTCTTATTGTAAATATTAGATTATTATGTAAATAATTTCAGTTTTATTTTGATTAAATCAATGAAATTTCAAATTCTCACATGTTTATTCTTTGTTTGTTTATGAAAATAGTTTTGGATGTGATGCCTCTCAAGCAACAACCTTCAAAGTTGACTTATGTGCTTGACATGCAAGGGATCATCCAACATTCAGTTATTTATGACAAAGAGGAAGGGGAAATCGTACACTGCTTGTCAAAAGAACAGATTGCCGAGCTATTTCAAATGAATCCCGACGAAGTCATCACTGAAGAGGCATCTGTTCCTACAACTGATTATCCCTCCTCTGACGAACTAGAAGACGTTGATGAGGTTGAAGTAGAAGACATCACTGATCAAGAATATCCAAAGTACACATCAGTAGATGGTGATGATCTTCCCTCCTTCGCGGACTTATTCAATCAGCAGTCCGACGAGGAGGTCAACCGAATAATAGAAGACAAAGGTGATGAAGCCGGTCCCTCCACTATTGACATTGACGAGCTGAATGAACGTAAAAGTCAGTGGATGGAATACATGGCCGAATTAAAGAAGAACTCAAAGTCCTCTCCTCCAACAAAGTACACTAAAGTTTATCGACTCAAAGGATACAAGTCTGATGGTCGTATAATCAGTTGGGCATACTTCAACGACTTAAGCTGCTATGCTATAAAAAGAGAGAAGGGCATACAATATTTCAGGTACCCTCATGATTTCAAGACGCTGCCCGCATTTGAAGTAAATCAATTGGCGCGTCTAAAGCTTCTATACAGCGAATCTTTCGGTCTATCCGAATGGTTTGAACGTCAATTACAATACGAATACCTGGAAGAAGTGGGTGAACTTCAAGCCACAAATGGCTACACGTTACATTCATAAGGAAAAGGTTCATCCAGTCACCAAGAAGCCCCTAATTGTCTTAAAGTGGAAGCCTCCAACGATCATGAAGAAGATTCCTTTAAGGAAAATGATCCAGGACTTCTCAGATCAATTCAAATGGTGGTACTATGATGGGCGTACTGGTGAAGCTGTTATAGTGCTTTGTAAAGAAGGGTCATGGGAGACCATCAGGGTCTTTGATCCCTTGTGGCTGACCAACTTGTCTGAACAAGATGTTACAACTTTATACAAGTGTCAACCGTTTTTTGAAGTTGCAGATATAGACCAGGCGTTGCAGTATGTGAAAGTGATACGTATATGCTTTGCTTTTGACATACACGCCGGGGTCAACTGGAAAACTCGTACAAAAGAGATGTTGAAGACCAACTAATGTTAGTTAGGTCATTTTGAAGGGATCTAGGTCTAAGGGGGAGTATGTAGATGCATAATATGTCCCTAATCCCTTGTAATATGTATTTCATCTATGTTTAATGTAATTATTTGATGTATTAATGAAATTACATGTTTATCCTTAATGTTTACTCATATATAACGACCGTGTATTAAACGATCTGATAAATAGCGATAACGTTGATCAATCGTGCTAATGAAAGGCCCATTCGCACGAATGGATCATGAGAATGATCCATTCGCGTGAATAGATCATGAGAATGATTCATTCACTAGAATAAGTCATGAGAATGATTCATTCGTACGAATGAACCATTCTGATGATTCATTCGCACGAATGAGTCCATTCACATGGCTCATTCGTACGAATGGCCTCTGCACTATATATATAACTTTCACTTCATGAGCACACATACAACAGAATACACAACACATATACATATAGAGAGACTGACCAGAGCAGAACCAACAGAACACAAACTCTTTTCACCTGTATTGTCGAATCTCTGTCCGTTGAGAGTTTCCAGGTCTTGTATCCAACTTCTCTACACCAAAGGGTCGATAGAAACCTTCGTTTCGACATCTAATCCGCTCGTTTCTTAAGACCCGATCCGTGTCATAGATTGGATTGCCAATCAAATCGGATTCCGCACGATTTGGTTCGGTTAATGTGTTGAATCATTGGATCAAGGTAGATCTCGATCCAACAGGTTTTTTAAGACATAAATTTTTTTTTACTAAGTATATAATATTACATTAATTCAACCCGTGTAATATACGAGATTTTAACCTAGTGTGCCTAATATGTATAAGATTGTGAGAATAAACGTATTTCATGTATAACGAAGGTTTACAAAAGACAGAATGAAAAAAAAACAACGTTTGAACCTCAAAAAACTAAAAACAAAATCACATTGTTGGTAATGCATAGCAAACGTGTAGCAATTTGCTACACATTTGTGACGAAATATATACTTTTAGGAGCTTGCGTGCTACACATTTGCGACAAAACACATAATATTATTTGTTATTATTATTTTTAATTATTTTTTTATAATAATTATATTATTATTATTATATATTTTATGGATGTGATAATAATAATAATTATAACCAGAATTATGAGTTTACTATAATGTTTTACTATAATAATAATTAATATTATTATAACCATAATTATGAGTTTACTATAATAATAATAATAATAATTGTATTTATAAAGTTTACTAATAATAATAAACTAGGTTACTCTCCGACGTTTCGCGCCTTTTTTTCTCGATCTTTTGTTCAATGTGTTTTTTTATCAGCTTAATATATTTTCACATTCACAAAAGATTTACATCTGGTTTGGTTATATTCTACTTCCTATTACATTATGTATGTTTTCTACACAAAAGGTCATCGTTTACAAAAGATGTTTCGGTTGTTGGCTATTACATCTGCCAAATCTATAAAAGTAGAGAAAGCATGCGTATTCAAAAGCATTCTTCTGGTTCTTTAATTCACGACCTAGTCTGGATAACTTGCTTATTCTCAAAAAATTTAAATAATAATAAGAATCTTCAGCAGGGTTAGACGAAGTCGGAATACTTAAATTATCGCACAAAGACGCCTTGCGTCTTCCAGATGCACAACGAATATCCATGCCTAAAATTTAACGAACATAACGTAGCAGACCTAAAACTACCAACAAATACGGCAAAGAAAAACATAGGTGCATAACATACAACAAATATTTCACAACAGAAACACAAAAAAATGGACGGAAACGGATAATGAATACCATTAAGTAACAGACAAACCAACTCATAGAAACACGCAACAAATCCTTAAAAAAGGTACTTTTACTGGATGGAAACATTAGCCTGGACAATTAACAAAAAAAATTCTTTTTTTTTGGAAAGTATGTAGGTCCCTCGGGTGTGGCGGATCGTCACATGCAAGTGGGTCTACTAGTCGGACCGGGTGCTGAATACCCGTGACTAGGTGGAGAGTCTTACGAAACAAAGTAAACCAACAAGATAATCACTATAAACGTTCGTCTATTATAAACACTTGAAGGTTACAGGGAGAAGTTCTGAGATTACAAAGTTCTGCGTATTTGCTAATCTGAATGCCTATAATTGCGTACTTATCTCATGTCAACCATTCCTATTTATACATGACCTGATGCCTGCGCACTTAGCAAGTGCGCAAGGCAATTTGCTCATGCGTACTTAGCAAGTACGCAAAGGTATTCTTGCGTACTTGCTAAGTACGCAGGAACTACTTCCTGCGCACATACAAGTGCGCAAAACACTTAGACAAAATTGCAACAATCAATACGTAAAAGTAAATACAACTCGATTACTAATACATACAGACACTTACAAACAAAGACAAATACATACATGAAAGTACTAAACTAAGACTCTATCTATCCATAATCTATCCAGAGTGTTTGTCACTGGAAAGTGCTTTAACAAACTCCCCCTTGACAACAGCTCTGGATCATCTTCGATCTTTAGTCTTGAGTCTTCGGTCTTGAGTCTTCACAGCTATGCATCTTTAGCTTCCATCTTCTTCTTATAGTCAAGGCAGAACTTGATCACCTTGTCATATTTAGAAGCAAGGAATTTCGTCCACTCATCAGTATGCATGTAATACCTGTCTGCTAGTGCCTCCAAATCTTTCACAGAAAAGTTAATGAAGCAGAGTTCATCAAATACTCTGATTAGTTCCCTCGGCACTAAGCATCCACTTTCTGACCTCACCTTTCCAATCACCACAGCCTCGCCCGTCTTTGGATCTACGTACCAGTACCACATGTCACCAAGAATATCCTGAGATAACTTGCTCAGGGGAATCTTAGTTTCACATAGCACTGGCTTGTATACCAATTTCTTTAAGAATTTCTTAGTCATAGGATGTCTTGCTGTCTTATCCTTGACACTCTTGGGCACTTGAGGCTTGAACACTTCGAACTTCCCTGATCCTGCTTCCCGCTGTAGAACCACCCACAAACCCATCGCCACTGCATGATTAGAATGACCTAGCAGCTCTCGGTTTGATATGTTCACAAGGTCGTATTTGGGTAAGGAGTTGAACGCTTCTCTGGTTGGTTTCAAGTATTGAACCCCTCCAGATCTTTTGATTGCGAACAACTGCTTATCCTCCTCGAACCTTACAGCCAAGATCATCCCTGTTGCCCCTTGTTTGTCTATGATAGATGTCTTCTGGCAAACAGGAGCTGGACCCTTAGATGAAGTAGAAGGCATATCTTTTTCTTTTGGTGCCTCCGGATCCACAGGTGTAGGGTCAACTTGGGAGGCTTCAGTCGAGGCTTCCACATTACTAGCATGCTCGACTGAACCTGTGTCGAGCTGAGCTTTGAAGGATGGAAATTCACAGATCTCTCCATCTTCTAACTCGTACTCTCCTTCCCCGTCACCCTTGGGAATTTCAATTACTACATCCTCATCATCATCCCAGTCATCACCAGAGTCGATCTCTCCATCTTCTAGGTTAAAGAGAGCATCGATTTGTGCTTCCTTGGAATAGTCAGGCTCTAGGTATAAGATCTCATCATCAGATAGATCCTTAAGAACATTAGCCACTGACTTTCCTTTGTCACCACCAGAGGTATCACCACCCTCTTGATGAGTAGACTCCCCCTGTAGGATCGTGAAAGTACAAGATGGTTCTGTTCTTAGTTGAAATTGGCGGAAACAATAACAACTACACAAGTATAATCGAGTAAACAGAAAGAATACTTTTAAGAACACTGTTGTATTAAGCTTTTGCAAATAAACGATTACAAATGAAAACTCAATAAAAAAGCACACTTACAATGATGTGTTTACACAGTATTTATACTCACTTAGAATCAAGACAGACCCTTGATTCTAAGGATCAGATTTAACACAGACTGTTGATCTTTTGTATATAGCTAACTATTACACGTTTAGTCTAAAACTAGTTAACTTTATTGAAGCATCTTCTTTGTGCATTATTACTTGCATGCTTGGAGAAGAGCATTGTTGTCCGTCATTGGTTGTGCCATTGAGGTTGCTTTTGCTTTGAGTGTGTCAGTGGCTTTTGTAGAAAGTTGTCAGTGACGCTTGGCATGGATAGTCAGCTGCAACGATTTGTCTTCAAGGCACAAGGCTGTCAGCAGTAAAGATGATGATCAGCAGCAATATGTAACCATCCAAAGTTGGTGATGATTTTCCTGTCAGCAGCATCAAGTGTTGATGCTGATGAGAAGCCTATCCGCAGCAACTTTGGTCTTCAGCAGATAAGGCTATCCACAGCAGATTTGTTCTTCAGTAGGAGAACAAGTATCCGCAGCAGTTTGTTGGTCAGTAGCAAACTCTGAGATCAGCAGCATTTGTACTTAGAGAATTTTGTAGCCATCAGTCTTTGTTTCTACAAACTCCCCCTAGACTGATGCTACCAAAATTCTCTTACTACCTTTGTTGCTGAAGCTTTTGCATGTTACTGACTATCCTTTCAACCTCATATCCTCTCTGGTCCATGCTGGGATTGTTAAGAGGAAGCTCAGATGTCTTGATGTCTTTGCTTACCATTTTGAAGATAGCTTTGCTTGAACACCTCATCTTCTGTCCTTTAACATCTGTCCGAATGAATTCATTCTTCTCAGCATTGTAGGACCAGCTGATGAATGGAGAGTGGGATTGGAGAGGTTTGACATCAATGATTTCATTTTTGCTGGGGTTGAAGTTATGTCTGATTGCCAGCAATAGATGTCTCCTACCTTCATTCTCAGGCTCAGAGGATTCACCCAGCTCCATCATTCTTCTTAGATCAGAATCTGGAAGCTGCAGTACCTCATCAACAGATATATAGATTGATCTTTTAGGTTCTGTCCTCCCCCTAAACACTTCAAACCATTGGTCTTGAGGGCTGTATGACCATCTGATTATTTCTCTTGAGTCTTTTGGTTTGGAAGTGGGTTTGTTTTTCTTTTTGGGAGGTTGTTGATGAGTAGGAGCTGGGTGTGAGGATTTGGACTTTGAGGGAGGAGAGGAGGGAGGTCTAGGAAGGAGAGTGGAAGGTTGATGGATTGAGGAAGTGTTGGGTGAGAGAGAAGGCTTGGATTTCTTTGATTTCCTTTCTTCTTCTTGAGTGTTTACCCTTTCTTGGAGCCTTTCTTCTCCAATCTTTCTTCCTCATCCTTCTTTACTTTAAAATAGAGGGCTTGCAGGTTCATGAAATTCATGGGACCTAGCCTCTTTCCACTCTCTCCTCTAGCCTTAAGGAAGTCAATCATGATCTTCCTTTCTTCATGGGTCCTTTTATTAAAGGCAATGGTCTTTTTGGACTTTTGTTTGGCTTTTTCTTCTTCTTCAGCCTTCTTCTTCTTTGCCAATTGACCCTGCTGACCCATGAAGGCTCTGTAAATTTCTTTGTTTGATAGTTTCTCAAGGTAGTCTGCATCCTCACCTTGAGAAACTAGAGCCTTTACCCCCTCCTCTCTCATTTCTTTGGCTAGTTCAGAATCAGTTATTCTGAACTTAGCCTCTTCCTTCTTCTTCTTTAGTTCTTCTTCTTCCTTGTCAAATTGTTCCTGCAGTTGAAGAGCAAGAGCTTCATCTTCTTCAATTTGATAAACTGCAGGAATCTTTACTTTGAGCTCATCCAGCTGTTTTGCATACAGCTGAATTTGTTGTTCTCTGAGGAGAATGGCCGTGAGTCTATCTTGAGCTTTCTTTGTTTAAGCCATCTCCTCTTCTTCTCTTCTTCTTCTTCTTTCTTCTTTCTCTTTCTTTTCTCTTAGCAGCCTCTCTTCGTCTTCTTTGGTCATAATTCCCTTTCCCTTATCTTTGTTGGATGCCTCTACTTCGGCTTCACTAATCACAACAGCAGATGATTGTGCTACTGTGGGAATCTCAGCCTCAGCTTCATTGGCAATTTGAGAGGTTGATAAGGGAAGGTCATTAGCTTCATCTGTTTTGCACTCAGGACTTGTAAATTCTATCAGCATTTCTTTTACAGTGGATCTTGATTCATATGCAGCAGCAAAGATGTCTACTCAAGGGGAAACTGAGTCAGAATCAGTGTCAGAATTTGACACATATACCGCTTCAGTAATCCTTCCTTCTTGTTCAAGATGGGCTCTGACAGTAGCTATCATTGCCTGGCTTTCGAGGGAGTTGACATTGCAGATATTTGCTCTGAGTTGAAAGATCTTGTAAAGAAAGTCTGTAGGCAGTAGCAGGATGTTCCTGGTGTTGATGGTGAGAGAGGAGTCGTTGCTTAGCAGAAAGGTGTGGTCAAGAGACTTAGTGCTTACCCATCCTAGCACATCTAAGTCCTTGACAATGGAGTTGTACAGAAATATTCTTAAGCACAGAACTTCTTCTTCAGTGAGAAGACTGCTCCTTATTATTTCAAGTCTTCTAGGAGTCAGTCTTCTTTCTGCTGTTGAAGATTCAGGATAGGCTACCCTTTTTGCTGCCTGTATTTGTCTTTCAAAGTTGGGTAGATTATCCTCCATCAAGTCATAGAACCTGCCAATAGCAAGTTCTGCTTAGAGGTCCGTTGAGTTGTTGATGCATTGTAGATGGTATAGGTGAAGGACTTGGATGCTATTGAGAAAGTCCCAGTTTAGCACTTCTACTCCGCCAAACTCCCAACCAATCCACAACCTCTCAGACTTTCCATCATACCCCCAAGCTAGTATTGTATCAAACTCTAGCTGTGTTGAAGTCAATGGAAGTTGGGGGGCAGTGAAGTGACTTATGATGGCTGCTGCTTCAGGGATGATGCTGAAAGATGTATATGTTTGTTCTGTGTCTTCAGCATCATTCATCATCTCATCAACAGCCCTGACGACTAACTTCCAGTCTTCAGATGTCTCTTCTTCTTCGTTATCTGAAGCTGGCAAGTCATGAACCTGTACAAAAGCTGGATTGAAAAGTGTGCTTTGAAATACAGCCTGCTCTTGAATCCAGTCATCAAGACTGTCTGTGTCTTCCTCCATTGGGACCATCTCCCCCTTTTTGGTTGCATCAGTGGACAAATAAGCATCAGTATGGGTGCCCACTGATACAAGAGAGGGAGTAGGTACAGTTACGCATTGATGGGCTTCATGCATAGAGACTTGGTGTCTTAGTTTGGACACTTCAGCCTCTAGCATAGCCACCCTGGCCGTCAATTCCAAGTTATGAAGTTTCATTCTGTCCTCATCCACAGTTGTGGAATCCTTGGATCCAGATGGGGCCTTAGGCTTAGCCTCTTCATCCCCATCACCCATGGTTTCTTGGCACCTGGGATTCCTCTCAGTGAGGGGAGTTTCCAAGGAAGCATCCTCACTGTGAGTTGCCTGGTTGAGGTCTTAGCAATGTTGTCACTGTCCTCCTGGTCATTTGATGGACCAGGAGTAGTGACAGCATCTTCCACATCCACTCTTTCATAACTCCTAGAGTGGACCTTCAGGGTAGAAGAACTTGGGTTGGGTGTGTTGGAAGCAAGATCAATCAGTACCTCCGAGATAGTGGTAGTTGGAGAAGGTACATCATCTTGATCAGGTACCTCAACACTTAAGTTCAGAAGAGAAAGGAAAGGCTCAGGGGGCTGTTCTATGGATCCGGGAAGTGATCCTGATCCTATTAGAGAGACACCCAAAGGAGTCTCCCTAATATTGTGGCTGTCCCTTATGATATTCTCACTAGAATGTTGTGATTCTGAGTGAGGGCTGTTAGGTTGGGTTTGGGCCTTGGAGGCAAGAGAAGAAGGAGTTCTCTTGCCCCTTTTCCTGGTATATGTCGTTGCAACCGGGGCCCTGTGTTCCGGTTGAACGATAACATCCAAAAGAGGTGTAAGTAATTTTTGTGCCTGTGCATCCTTAGTAGTATGCACAGGGGTTCAAATGGTAGAAGCAGATTGTTGTTTAGGATGTGAGGTGGAGGGTGTGGGATCAGTATTAGCTGGGATTGCTGAACTGTCACCCGGGGTACTCTGTATGTTCAGCATTGTAGATAACAATGGAACATTGACCCTTGAGAACATTTTGGAAACAGTTCTCATGCTTTGAAAAATATTATTTTTATGTCCCAACATGATGTAGATTCTTGCAGGTTTTGAAAGTTCTTTTAGTTCTTGATTGAAAACTTCCTGCAAGAACCTTGGGTACATAAAAAATTGTTGCTTTGCACCCTCTTGAAGGTTATATCTCAAACCCTCAAAGATGAGGTGTGCAAAGTTGAAGCCTTGGTTAGTGACGATACCATGGAAGGCGGAGGCAAGTGCGGAGCTCACCTGATGCCATCCACTCCTCTTCTGGGATACGCATTGGAGAAGAGTGTGGCAAAGATACTTCCATGGAGGGCCCATCAGTGCCTTCTCGATCGTATACTCGGTCTGATTTCCAGTGTATCTAATGGATACAAAGGTCCTCATGTATTCGTCCTTTGAGTATGAGATGGCTGCTCCCTCATCTTGAAGCTTAAGATGTTTTCTGAGTGTGGCTTCCAAGATGGTGATATCCTTGTCGTCTACTTTGGCTTTAATTTGGGGAATCCCCTGTTCGGTTGAGTAGACGGCTATACTCCAAAAATCCTCCATATGAGGGATATATATGGTAGGGTTGGTTGTGAGGGCAAAGTAGATTTTTGATCGACATAAGAAGTCGATCATATCATTAAATCCTTCGGATTTCTTTCCTTTGGTAAGATATGCTGTAAGGTTGTGGTATGGGGAGAGCTTATCATCAGGGTTATTGATGTCTGCCATTGTTGTTTGACTTGGAGGGAAGGTTAGAATATGGGAGACTTTGAATGTTTTAAAGATAAAGGGCTTTGAATGTGGTGGGGACTTGAGAGAAAGTGATGTGGGTTTAGGGTGTAATTGAAGGTGAAGAGGTGGTAAGGAAATTTGATTTGTTTTTATAACGGTAGAGGAGAGAAAAAGCAAAAAGACTTGTACAGTACAACCTTATTTACTTTTTATTGTTACAGCTGTAATACACCGAGGCAGTCATGGTAAAGACTGACGTTAATTTTTACAACGGGTAAAAGTTAATTTGGACTTAAATTTACCCATTAGCAGCAAACTTGGTTGCTGTGGATGAATAAGCCTGTCCGCTGCAACCTTGGTTGCTGCGGAAGGTTAAGTCTGTCAGCAGCATACTTATCTGCTACTGATGGATTTAATAATCCGCAGCAAGGATTTGCTGCTGACAGTCTTAAAGAAATCCGCAGGAAACCTGTTCCTGCTGATAACTTAAAGCAGTCAGCTGCAAATCTTTGCGGCTAAAGATCAGACCTGTCAGCAGCCAAAAAGGATGCTGCTGACTTATAACTTTTATTTACAACAAAGGACAGACACATTTACAACAAAGGATATACGCATTCAACTGAACCAATGATGATGCTTGGTGGTTTCTTTGCCTTCCATTTTTGAGTTGGTGGTTTTCCAGCTCTCTTTGCCTTTTTAGCAGCAGAAGCTGCATCTAAGGACTTTGACTTATCAGCAGCAGAATTTGTTGCTGCTGATAGTTTTACTTGAGCAGCTGCAGACTTTGTTGCTGCTGAAGGCTTTCCTTTTGGTTGCTTGGGCTTTACTCGATCAGCAGCAGTTTTGTTGGCTGCTAATGGTTTAAGAACAGACGTATGCCTATCCTTCTTCACCTTACTGATAGGCTTTTGTATAATTGGGGTTGGAAGAAGATTCTGATTGACCGGATTAAACTTACAATTTGCAGCAAAGTGGTCTGATTCACCACAGATGATGCAAGATTGTTGCGGTTTTGACAACTGCTCCCTTGGTGGAGAAAGAGAGTTTCTGAATTGAGTTGTCTTGGCTTCAAACCTTCTTACCTGTTTGTTCTTCTTTGTCTTCTCAAAAGCATGTTGCTTGAGGTTTCTTTGCTGCTGAAGGTAGTAGAAGCAGGTGCTGGCAGTGTGGTTGTATTTTCCACAAACAAAGCATGATCTTGCCAGTTTGTCTCTTGAAAGGTAGACATAGTCCTTTCTTTGGAACAGATCCTTAAAGTTCCATGGATGAGCTTTGTTATGTTCAAAAGTGGCTTCTTCTAGGGTCTTTTGAACATATGGAACTTTTTCTTCAGGCTTACGACATATATCAAATACCTTCCTCTTTGTGATCGGCTTTGACTGAGGCTTGGGGTTTGTGGGTCCTGATGTCTATACCTTTTCAATGTTTAGCTTTCTTCCATCTGGAGGATAGCTGATCTTGATCTGTTTGAATGGTACGGGGGCTGGAACAGCTGGAATAACAGCAGGAACTTCAACTCTATTCAGAACAGCTTCAGATGGGGCTGTACTGGTTTCATCATGGTCTGAATAGGTTGACTCAGATTCTGATGAGGTAGTGCAGTCTTTGACGAAAGGTTCATCCGTTGAAGGATCAAGGTTTCGGTTTGCAGTGTCAAGATTTGCAACATTCAAGCTTGGTTCGTATATGGCAATATAGTCAGCAGGAGGAGGAACATAATTATACTGATCATTGTTATACCTAAGTCCATTCTTTACCTTCTCATGGACTTGAATATCTAAAAGTCTTTGTAACTTTTTGGAGGAAAATTCATATTTTTAAACATGAACTTTCTGTTCTGCCAGTTCAGCTCTGGTAGCTTTTTGTTTGACCAGTAGATCATCAATCTGAGTTTCAAGATTAGTTTTTTCGTGTTTTAGCGATGAAATCTCTTTTTTAAGACAATTAATCTTTTCTTTATAAGTATTTTCAACCTTTTTGAACTCAGATTTCATCTGATGAAACTCTTCATTTTGATCTATAAGGTTTTGGTTATGCTTTCTATAACCTAAAACTTTATCAATACAGGCTTGAGAGCAAAGATGTTCAAATACCTGAGATGGTATCTCTGTAGTGTCTGCCATAAGAGCTTGATTGTTGACAGGCAGTTCTTCATACTGGAAGCTCCAGTCGAACTCAGAAGTTCCAACAGTTGCACAGGCTGCAGTTTGAACTGGAGGAGTAGCTTGTTTTTGCTGTCTGGGTTGGGCTTGGTGAGCTTGTCTTGACTAAGGAGTAGCTGGATTTGCTCATGGTGCCTTGCATTTTCTAGCAAAGTGACCAAGTAGGTTACAGTTGTAACATCTTTGTTTGCTTTTATCCAATCCAACTCTGGTGTTGGAGTTGTTACTTGGAATGGGTCTTCCGGTTCTAGAATAGAACCTTTTTGCTCTTATAGAGAGCATGGCATACGAGTGATGTATGTCCATTTCTTCTAAATCATCTGGATGAAAGCATTCCAGATCCTCCTTGATAAAGGACATGTTGCTTGAGTTTTCAGAAACAAAAGCAGCAGAGGTTGATGTTTGAGGAGGAGCTTCTAGGAGAAATGGTGAGCTGTTTGTTTGAGAGGTAGGAGTTTGTGGATGGGTGACAATGGGAGGATAGTAGTTGCTTGAACTAGGAACTGAGTGGTCGGAGTGAAGCGCAAATGAGATGCTGGAGGAAGAAGATGCTGATTGATGATTGGAGCTCCTTTCCTTGGCTTGAATCATTTCTAATTCATATGTTTTCAGCATGCCAAAGAGCTCTGTCATCTAGAGAGTTTTTAAATTCTCCGTTCTTCTTATAGACACTGTGTATAGTGTCCAGCAGCTTGGGAGAGATCTGATAAAGTTTTTGAGAATATCTTCATTCTCTAGCTTTACTTTGGAGCACTGCAGTTCTCCCACCAGGTAAGTGTACCTGTTATACAAAACGGTTAGTGACTCACCTTCCTTCCATACGAAGTTTTTGTATTGCTGTTTCAGGACGTCTCTTCTGTTTTCTTTGACTTCCTCAGAGCCAGCAAACATCTTTTCAAGAGCCTCCCAGAGCTCTTTAGCAGTTTTGTAACTTCTGAAGTTATGAAAAACTTCATTTGGAAGGCACATTTGGATAGCTCCTTGTGCCTTGAAGTCCACCTCCATCTTCTTTATGTCCTCTTCTGAGTATTTGGAGGGCTCCTTTGGAACTAGTGGTCCTCTAGAGTCAGCAGAGGCCAACATGGGAGTGTAGGGTCCATCCCTGATGGATTTCCACATTCCGTACTCCTGATAACAGAAAAAGCTTTCCATGCGATTCTTCAACATGTCGTAATCTTCCCCAGATACCAATTTTGGTGGTCAGTTGATGCTGCCAATGTCTTCAAATCCATTGCTCTGTATCATCTTTGTTTTTGTGTTTTTGGGTGACTTGATGAAAGAGAGAGTTTAGAATAGAACCAGAAGTGATTAAACACGTGTGAGTTTGTTTAATCTGAGCCAAATCTCTGATACCACTTGTAGGATCATGAAAGTACAAGATGGTTCTGTTCTTAGTTGAAATTGGCGGAAACAATAACAACTACACAAGTATAATCGAGTAAACAGAAAGAATACTTTTAAGAACACTGTTGTATTAAGCTTTTGCAAATAAACGATTACAAATGAAAACTCAATAAAAAAGCACACTTACAATGAAGTGTTTATACAGTATTTATACTCACTTAGAATCAAGACAGACCCTTGATTCTAAGGATCAGATTTAACACAGACCGTTGATCTTTTGTATATAGCTAACTATTACATGTTTAGTCTAAAACTAGTTAACTTTATTGAAGCGTCTTCTTTGTGCATTATTACTTGCATGCTTGGAGAAGAGCATTGTTGTCCGTCATTGGTTGTGCCATTGAGGTTCCTTCTGCTTTGAGTGTGTCAGTGGCTTTTGCAGAAAGTTATCAGTGACGCTTGGCATGGATTGTCAGCTGCAACGATTTGTCTTCAAAGCACAAGGCTGTCAGCAGCAAAGATGATGATCAGCAGGAAGATGTAACCATCCAAAGTTGGTAATGATTTGCTTGTCAGCAGCATCAAGTGTTGATGCTGCTGAGAAGCCTATCCGCAGCAACTTTGGTCTTCAGCAGATAAGACTATCCGCAGCAGATTTGTTCTTTAGCAGGAGAACAAGTATCCGCAGCAGATAAGCTTGTCCGCAGCAGTTTGTTGGTCAGCAGCAAACTCTGAGATCAGCAACATTTGTACTTAGAGAATTTTGTAGCCATCAGTCTTTGTTGCTACACCCCCTGAGCCATTGGAATAGCAGAGATCGGCACAATTGCTAAAGCTTGGTGCTCACCTCCACTAGGACCGGCTACGGGATCCTTGTCTTTGTCGTCATCCTTAGTCAAGTCAACAGGTTGACAAGCCTCATCACCAGTAGTTTTCTCCTTCTCCTACTCTTTCTCTTTCTCCCCTTGAGCATCAAGCTTCTTGGTCAGATCGACAATTAGTTTGACCATCAGCTTATGCTCTTTCTGTTGAGTATCAAACCTCAGCTCTAGAGATGACCTGTGACCCAGAATCATTTCATTTGTCCTGATTAGAAGCTCGTTCTGGGCTATGACGTTCTTCAGTCTCTCTTCAGTCCCCGTTCTCTTGCTTCTTAGAATCCTAACTTCATCCACCAATGAATTAATCTGTGCTTGTTGAGCGTCAGATTCCTCCCTTGACTTCCAAATAGTTTCTAATAATCCAGCAACTTGGGTTTCCAGAACATCTATCCTTGCATCATTAGGATCAGGATGTCTGGATGATGACGCTTCGGCATTGTGGATTGGGGAGGAGAAGATGGTGTCGAAGTCAAACCTTTGAGTAAATTCCCCATAGTTGAAGGGTTTACTTAAAGGTTCAATGGTGGTTGTTGGGATTGTGGATGTGATGACGGTTGTAGGTGTTATGGAAGGGGTGATGGTGACTAACTTCGTGAGAATTGGAGTAGTCACCGCCACCTGGGCAGATGTGATAGGGAGGGTCACTATCACAGGAACCTCCTATGTGACTGAAGTGACTACCACGTCAGGTATAACTGCTGTGAAGGTGGGGTGGAAGCCGAGTCAAAACTCGCAACTGAAACTTGTACTTGCTGCTGAGGACTCACCACCACCTCACTAGGAATAGGTTGTTGTTGCCTATCCCCCCTATTCTTTTGAATGCTTTCACGTCGTTGTCTCCGTATAGCAGCGTCAGAGTCAGAATCTGGCTCATATTCGCTGCTTGAAGCTTGTCGCTTTCTCTTTGAGGACGACTCAGGGAGGGTTACCTTTGTCGTTCTCTTTGGGTGTGCCTGAGATGGTGCATCATCGGAATCAGAAGAATCAGACTCAGTCTCTTCCGATTCGGATCCCTCAGCACCATCATGTCCTCCTTCTTGTCTCCATTATCAGACAATCCATCTTCACTTTCATCTTCCTCTTCTTGTTGTTGTTGTTGTTCATCCGAATGCTTACTCAATTCTGGCTCTGAATCGTGACTACACCATCTCCAGTCACCTAGTGCCACGTACGCTTCATTTATAAGGTGGCCAAAGAGTGCTGTGTGCTCAGGGGTAGGATCTACACTGGCTGGCTTAAGGAATTGTGCGAGCACCCTCTTGTCCACCCTTTTCACTTGCAGTCTCTCCCCTATAGCAGGTAGGTTTGGCAACGCATCGTTTATCAAAAGTTGCACAAACCTAGGGTATAATAAGAACCTGAACCTCTCAGCTGTGTTGATCTGGTCATTGATGGCTTTAAAGATGTAGCGTAAGAAGTTGTAGCCCTTATTGAGAGATAAGCCAACCATGGCTGCAGCAAGGTCATGACCCATGGCATCCTTTCTTGCTTTTCTTGAGGAGATGCACATGATCATGACGTGGACAAAATATCTCCATTGGTCAATCACCCACATTTTCTTATACGAAGCATAGTCTCTCACCCTGACATATCCCATTCTTTGCCTCCAACAGCCATCCACAAAGTAGTCTAGATAGGCTGTCAGGTCGGTCGAGAGATCTCGGAATTACAGGACCCTTCTAATTGTATCTTTAGAGAAGGCGATGTCACGACCAGCCACGGTAGCCCTTATAACATTGGGGGTTACCGTGCAATCATGCTCCGCCGTCTCCCAAAATTGCTCCAGATAAGGTTTTGAAATGATCGGGTCTGGAGAAATAGCGTTGCTGATTCTTGAACGATTCAAGAAGTCAACTATCTCGCGGTACTGAAGCGCTACACCCTTCCATTCCGGTTGAGGATTAGCTAGCAGATTGAATTCGTTAGTAAACGCCCGAGCCATAATCTGCAAAGACACACAGAAAACATAATCAGAACAACAAGTTTCATTGGATATGAATAAACATGACACAATATAGCAGTTACTCTTTGAACTGAGATTTCAGACTTTGAAATTTTCCCAAGTGTTGGTCCTGCGTACTTAGCAAGTACGCAGGAATTTCCTCTTGCGTACTTAACAAGTACGCATGAATTACTTCTTGCGTACTTGCTAAGTGCGCAAGAACTACACTTGTTCAAAATTCCAGAAGTTTTAAAAATTCAACTGTTGTTCAAATAACGGTTAGATTAGGTCACCACAAGGTCGGAATCTATGATTCTAGCCTATGGGACCAACATCTATACCAAACACTTGCTACACTCATCAAATTTTGACCTAAATGATGACCGAAGATGAACCGACGGTCAATCCAAGCCCAAGGTCAAAATTAACATTAAGAACAGATTAAGGGTCTATTACATGTTCTAATCAAGTTTTAACTATAAGGATTTACCCAAACAACCCAAAATTTGACTAAAACTCTTGATTTAAACCCTAAGATTTTCAAATGTTCAAATCGGTCCAAAATCGCTATTTTTGTGGATGGATTGGCTCAAGATTCTCACCGATTGATTGTTACACGATGATGATACTAGAGATGGGACAAGAAATCGGTTAGGAACACTCGGATTTTTGAGTAAAAAATTGTAGAGCGAAAATGAATAGGCGTACTTAAGTTTGAATGAGATAACATCTGAAAATTTTCTTAGTCCTGCTTATATACCCAACACCAAACGGTCGTGCGTACTTGCTAAGTGCGCAAGATTTAACTCCTGCGTACTTACAAGTGCGTAAGACTTAACTCTTGCGTACTTGTTAAGTAAGCAGGGCTTACTTCATGCGCACTTGTCAAGTACGCAGTAACCCTTAAGTGTGCAAACTTTCACATCAAATTATGAATATTTTCAAGTCAAATAACGAACAAGATAGAAATATTCAATCAGGAGGATTCAAATACAATTCAGGAAGGTTAAACACAAATATTTTTAACTTTTCTGAATAAGATTTAACTATACACAAGCTTAAAATCTTTTTGATCTTTTCTAGATAGAAATATACAAGCATTTACACAAACTATTTTTGATCAAAGACACGAGCAGAGGATCATATCAGACTAACTTATAGTAAAAATGATACAATATAAACATCAAAGAATATGGGATCATGTCATGGATTACTATTTATTCATACGTAATAAGCACATAAACAAGTAATTCAAGTTGACAATATTATAAGATTTGAAACTATAAGCATCTTTGCATCACGTTCTTGTGTATTAAGGTATTAATTATAAAATATACAACGTGTACCCCACTGATATATACTACAGCAATATAAATTGCACTATCTCAAGGCATCTAAGATTTTCCCAATGATTTTCTAAATTTTCATAATGAAGCTACATCAATTAGCATAGGAAAAATCAAGCAGAATCCATAAGGATTATCAGGAATCATAAGATTCAAAATCGAGTGATGATGATTCAGGATAATGAGTATGGTGTTTGAATAAGGTAAGGGAATCCAACTTTTATCTGGATTTGATTTCAATGAATCAGGAATGATTCAAGGGTGAATACATGCTCAACGGTTGATGTAGAGACATGTCTTGATTCAATCTCTCCTTGCATACTTGTGAGTATGGGCAGTGAGATGAACCGCATTAATTGTGCTAACGACATAACCCGAAACTGATCTCAAAAGAAAATTATTGCTAAAATCTAACATCCTTTATCTGATAATGATCTTTTCTATTCTTTTACGCACACACAATAGCAAACATGGGTTCAAATCACAGTTGTAATTTAGACTTTAGTTTCCACACTACTAGTGATTCAAAGACGCATACAACCTACTGACAATTCAAATTACTTGTAAATAAGAAGATTAAAACCATAATAATTTAAACACTTAAGTAAGCATGACGCAATCATTTCCCATATGAGCAGTCTGTGACGTTTAGATCATTTCTGATGTACGATCATTTCCTATTTTCTCAAGTTAACTTTGAAGTTTTCTCCATTTTCTATTTTTTTTTTATTTTGTAAAATATTTGGAAAATTAAAAGAACTATACAGAAAATTTAAAAGAAATAAAATTTAACTTTCATGAATTGAATTGATTTAAGAAAATAAGTTTTCACTCAGGATTGAACATTCCTATCAAGTTGACAAGATGTTCAAAACGGGATCGATCAAATGCCTTTGTGAAAAGGTCAGCAAGATTGTCATCCGTGTGAACTTTTACAAGTTCAATTAAATGTTTTTCAGCACAATCACGGATGAAATGATGGCGAATTTCTATATGTTTAGTTTTGGAATGTTTCACCGGGTTATTTATGATGGACATGGTGGCATTGTTGTCAATGAATAAAGGAGTTCCAGTTAAGTTTAAGCCGTAGTCTCTCAATTGCTGCTGAATCCACAATATCTGAGAACAACCGTTTGCCGCAGCAATGTATTCTGCTTCACAAGTTGAGACAGAAACCGTTGACTGCTTCTTACACTGCCAGGAAACCAGTCTGTCTCCTAAGAATTGACATCCACCAGAAGTTGACTTTCTGTCAAGGTTACAACCGCCATAGTCTGAATCAGTATAGGCTTTGAAGTCAAATGACTGCTGCTTAGAGTAATGACTGCTGCTTAGAGTACCAAAGACCCAATCGGGGTTTCCCTTTCAGGTATCTGAAAATTCTTTTCCCGGCTATCATGTGTGACTCCTTCGGTTGTGACTGAAACCTTGAGCACAAGCATACAGCAAACATTATATCGGATCTTGAAGCTGTGAGATACATAAGTGATCCGATCATCCCACGGTACAATCTGCAATCCACATCCTTTCCATCTTTGTCAGGATGCAGACCATGATTGACTGGGATAGGTGTGCCATAAGTACTGCTATCATTCATCTTGTATTTTGACAAGATGTCCTGCACATACTTAGTTTGATGTAGATAAATGTCATCCTCTCTTTGACTGACTTGCAGACCTAGGAAGAATGACAATTCACCCATGTTACTCATTTCAAACTTGGACTTCATCACCTGCTCGAATTCCCTACACATCCCTTCATTGGTAGATCCAAAAATAATGTCGTCGACGTAGACTTGTACAAGAAGAATGTCACCTCCTGCTTTCCTAATGAAGAGGGTCGAGTCAATCTTTCCATGGTCGAAACCATTGGACAATAGATGTTTAGATAATGTCTCATACCATGCCCGTATGTGCTTGATGAAGACCATAAAGTGCTTTGTCGCTTATACACTTTATTGATATTATGCGGATCTTCAAAGCCGGGAGGTTGAGTGACATAGACCTCTTCATGAACTTTTCCATATAGGAAAGCACTCTTCACATCAAGTTGATAGACCTTGAAGCCGACATATGTGGCATAAGCCAAAAACAGTCGAATGGCCTCAATTCTAACAACTGGGGCATATACTTCCGTGTAATCCAAGCCCTCTTTTTGATAAAAACCCTGAACAACCAATCTTGCTTTGTTCTTCACAACCACATGATGATCATCCATCTTGCATTTGAACACCCATCTGGTTCCAATTGACTGAAAGCTTTTTGGCAAGTCAACCAAATCCCACACGTGCAACTTTTGGAATTGAGACAATTCATCTTGCATCGCCTCAATCTAGCAGTTGTCAGTGAGAGCCTCCTTCACATTCTTCGGCTCTAACTGGGACACGAATGCAGCATGCAGACATGTTTTCATGACACAAGTGTCAATTATCTCCGAGTAAAGACTAGTGTTCTCTGCAATGGTTCGATGACGAGTTTGAACACCGGCATGAGGATCACCAATAATGTTGTCGATTGGATGATTCTTATGCACTCTCGTCTCTGGTACATTCGGTTCCTTGAATTTCTGAATCAAGACGTGACAAGCTGTATTAACTGCTTCTACCCAGAAAGTGACAGGAAGCTTTGCATCCGACAGCATAGTCCTTGCAGTCTCAATCAGTGTTCTGTTCTTCCGTTCTGCAACTCCATTCTGCTGCGGTGTGTACGGGGCGCTGAATTCGTGACGGATCCCCTTCTTGAGACAAAAAAGTTCCATCAAATTATTCTTGAACTCAGTTCTGTTGTCATTCCTTATTCTTCTAACTTTTAGCTTGCAAAGAGATTCCAAGCTCAGGATCAAGTATTGAAGAATATCAGCAGTCTCGTCCTTAGTACCTAAAAAATGCACCCAAGAAAAACGTGAGAAATCATCAGTTACAACCAGACAGAACGACTTACCTTCAATACTCCTGATACTTATGGGGCCAAACAGATCTATGTGTAATAGCTCCAAAGGGGTATCAATGGAGTTTTGGAGCTTGGGATTGTGAGACTTCCGCTGCTGTTTGCCCTTTTTACAAGGCATACAGTCATCTGCAACGGTAAATCTCAGCTTAGGAACCCCGGTCACCAAACCGTTTCGGACAAGATGGTTCATTTTACGATACGAAATATGTCCGAGTTTCCTATGCCACAAGATAGAGTCAAGCTCTGTTGCTTTGGTAAGCAAACAAGTAGCAACTGATGAGGTAGTTGTTGCCACGCTCATATCAATCTGATAGGTGTCGTTTGTCCTTGGAGCTCTCATCAGAATCCAGTCTTCAGGAACTTCAAAACCAGGCTTGAGAATCAAGCATTCATTCTTATCAAACATCACCGAGTACTCCTTGTCGTACATTTGGGAGACACTCAGCAGGTTATGCTTCAGCTGCTCGCAAAAGTTGACATTGTCAAAACTGACACAACCATTTGATACCACGCCTTGACACGTGATACTGCCGCCTTTCTCTCCAGCAAAGGCCACATAGCCGCCTCTAAATGGTTTCACGTCTTGAAGCAAGGCCATGTTTCCTGTCATGTGCCGGGAGCATCCACTATCTACATACCAGCGGTTAGAGATAGTACCCTTGGGACGTCCCTGCACGAGTCACAAAAAGAATTAGTTAGATTTGGAGACCCAAGCCATAGTGGTCTTGGGTCGTCCATCCTTTTCAAAATAAACTACCTCTTTTAACTCACAGTCGTGATGACTGTTCTAAATGGATGAATCTTTAAAAGAATTTGGACTAGGAGATTAAGAATTTTTAGATTTAGCAATCCAGGACCTCTTCTTTTTCTTATCCGGAACAGTAGACTTTGGTTCAACAACAGCAGGTGAACTTGTGGATGCTTCACCTGATTAAACTGAAGTCAGCTGCTCTAGCTTTTTCAACCTCTTATTCCTTTTCCTCCTCTGTGGCTTAGAGAGTTTCACCACAGGTTTCTCACCAGTTCGTGTACTACCAGAGGTAGATACACAAGGTACAGCAAGTTGCTTTACCTTTGTTGAAACAGATGGTTTGGCCTCAGATTTGATCTTTGGCTTTTCCATCGGTTTAACTGGTGGTTTCACCACATTTTTTTTGGATATTTGGGAGGTTTCACTGATGGCGACTTAGGGATGACAGCCGGTTGTGAACAATAGGCCGTTTCCCTTGGTTCTTTGAAGGACAGTTCACAAAAATGTGACCAACCAAGCCACAGTGAAAGCGTACTCTTGTCTGTGTAAGTTCTTCGTGTAAGGCTCATTAGATCTAGCATTAGATGACTCAACATTATGAGCAGGAGGAGTTGGTTTGTGAACATGAGTTTTACCCGATACAGATTGGTACTTGGGAGTATAGTATTTTTGC
The DNA here is from genome assembly GCA_023525975.1 of Smallanthus sonchifolius. Taxonomy (NCBI): domain Eukaryota; kingdom Viridiplantae; phylum Streptophyta; class Magnoliopsida; order Asterales; family Asteraceae; genus Smallanthus; species Smallanthus sonchifolius. Next base: position 50,007,053 of record CM042033.1, on the reverse strand, counting down.
AAATTTTCTTTGTAACCAAGCCCAAAGTGAGCTGAAAAAGCCTCTTTCTTTACTTGATTAAGATTTTTATACCCCCCATAAAGCATTACCTTTAATTTATCATTAGATTCAATGATATCGGGTTCAGTTAGAATACAGTTATCACTATTAGTGATAATGTTTTTCTTGACTGTCTGTTCAGATAACAATTCCTCAGATACTACTCCTTCAGGGCAAGTGTTAATCGACCCATCATCAGAAGTAGTAAAAAACTCCTCATCAGATGCGGAGTTGGCCTTACTTGAGGAATCATCCCTTTTAGAGGAATCATCCTTTCTTGAGGACTCATCAAGACAAGTTAGATCAATGTCTACCAAGCTGTTGACAAACTTCCCGCTAACTGGTGGAGGAATGGCATTAGTACCCAACCCTAAGCCATTCATTTGCCTCACTACAGACTCGTAGTGTTCCACCACAAAACGAGAGTTTTTCAACTTCTCATTAGAACATTTCAACTGCAAGATCTCATTTTGCAGCTTGTTAATTTCATTGTTTCTTTTCTCTAACCCCTTATATGCAATATCCAAGTGAAGCTGTTGATCGCTCATTTTTAGTGAATAATCACGTTTTTCCTTTTTCAATGTTTCAATTGAATCTTTAAAATGTTTTTCGTTTTCTTTATAACTTAGAGCTACAATGCGAAGGGGTTCGACCTTGTCATGAAGCTTAGAATTTTCAAGTTTTAAGCCTAGACATTTAGAACAAGAAATAACAGAAAAAGGATTAGAATCTACCTCAGACAATGAACTTGTTGCTTCTCTAATGGCCATGAGGGCAACAGCAGTAGTAGATTCCTCTTGATCAGCTAAAGAAGCTTCCTTTTCTTCAGCTTCCTTCTCCTCAGCTTCCTTTTTCTCAATTTCCATCAACTCCATGATCTCAGCCATGAGACCAACTTGAGTTTGTGCAATGATGGCATCTTCCAGATGAACACCCCAATCAAAGTTGTCGTCCTGTAGAGCTACCAGTGCATTAGACGTTCCAGTTTGGCTTTGATTGTGGTTGTTTGAGTTGTTGTAGCCATGGCTGTTTCCTTGGCTAGGTATGGTGAAACCCGAAGCCGGTGCTCTGTCGTTTTGACATTCACGAGAAAAGTGTCCATAGTTCAGACACTTATAGCATTTGGCCTTGGATTTTTCAAAACCAACCTTGGCATTAGAATGCCCGCCAATGAACTTTCTTCCTGTTTTGTTCAGGAAACGCTTGGCTCTCCTCAATATCATGGCCATATTCCATTGAATATCCATGTCCTCCATCTCATCAGGATCCACTTGATTGAAGTCTTCTTCTATTATCTCGGGATCTGTAAGCTTTCCACCTATGAAGTTCTCGTAGGCCAGCATACAAGATGAAAATAGTGCTACATGATCTTCAGCTATTTTGGCTATAGCTGATTGGTTAGCTGAAGTTGTAGCGGGAGGGTTTCTTGAGGTGTGTTGTTGATGAGATCCACAACCTGATCCAGATGCATAACATGCATGACCACCACAACCAGTTGAGTGGTCTTCTTCAGTAGAGTTTCCAGAGAAAAGGGCAATTCCAGAGCCCGATGACTTGGTTGTAGAAGACGTCCTATGATACATAGAAGGGTCTTGTATCTGAGGTCTTCCTGAGCTCTCCTTCTTTCTTAGGTTCATGTTATGAGCTTGAACCTTTCCAATTACCTCCTCCACTATCATCTCATAGAATTTTGGATTCACTCTCATCAAGGTTGTGTACATTTCAAACCTGGGTGGCAAAGCATCTAGAAACTTTTCCACCAACTCTTCATCGGGATACTTGAACTCAAAGGCTTTCAATTATGTCTGCAGATGATAGAATCTAGAGATGAGGTCATCTAAAGACTCATTCTCCAAAAATCTGAAGCATTCATACTGCTTCCTGAGTAGATCCCGTTTACTCTTCTTGATATCACTATTCCCCTCGAATCTTTTCTCTAACGCCTTCCAAAGATCCTTTGAGTTGTCATAACCTCTGAAGCTGTGGAACAACTCCCGAGTTAATGTCATAGTGATTGAACCAAGAGCCTTCTTCTCTCTATCATAATCTTTCATTTCCTCTTCATCGAGTTTAGAGATAGGCTTAGGCAGTTCATCATCAAGATAAATGTGTGTGGGATTCTTATAGCCTTCTAGAATTGGAATCCATAACGAAGAATCAGTGTATGAAATGTAATGCTCAAAGCGTGCATTCCAGTTAGAATAATCATTTACATTTAGCAGCTTTGGCGGTTTCTGAGGAGTACCGATCTCATTGTCATAGTTTAAAAGCTTTTCAATGTTCTGAAAATTCGACATGGTGAACACTTAGTCAAATTTCAGAAAAATCAGAAACACTTGCGCACTTGATATTGGCCTTGCGCACTTAGAGGAATGGTCTTGCGTATTTAAGATTTGCTCTTGCGTACTTGATAAGTACGCAGGGGTAAATGATAAGTACGCAGGATATAACTTAAGTATGCACAAGATTAGTCTTGCGTATTTAGTAAGTACGCAGGAGATTAGTCTTGCGTATTTAGTAAGTACGCAGCAAGACTGTACTTTTTGCCAGATATGGTAAGTACGCAGAACACCTTTTCACCAACTCTCACCAAACTATTCCGGTCACTGGAAACACACAGGAGATGGCAAAAATTGGACGGATAAACAATCAAAGTGAGCCAAAGGGTCAGAAACTTGTTTCTAACCAACCTTTGATGCTCAAAACACTCAAAATACACAACAAAAGTCGATTTTTGAGTGATTTTTGCTTCTAAAATAGTGCTCAAGAGCTACCCCTATTTTATCACAAAAATCAACAAAAACACCTACTTTTGCTTGTAAAACTCTGTAGACAACTCGCCAAACTCACTCACAACACTCGAAATCAAGATAATCACTATAAACGTTCGTCTATTATAAACACTTGAAGGTTACAGAGAGAAGTTCTAAGATTACAAAGTTCTGCGTATTTGCTAATCTGAATGCTTATGATTGCGTACTTATCTCCTGTCAACCATTCCTATTTATACATGATATGATGCCTGCGCACTTAGCAAGTGCGCAGGGCAATTTGCTCATGCGTACTTAGCAAGTACGCAAAGGTATTCTTGCGTACTTGCTAAGTACGCAGGAACTACTTCCTGCGCACATACAAGTGCGCAAAACACTTAGACAAAATTGCAACAATCAATACGTAAAAGTAAATACAACTCGATTACTAATACATACAGACACTTACAAACAAAGACAAATACATACATGAAAGTACTAAACTAAGACTCTATCTATCCATAATCTATCCAGAGTGTTTGTCACTGGAAAGTGCTTCAACAAAGTAAATGAAAATGTAACTAAAAACAGAGGTTTTAAAAGTGCAAGAAACTTAGTCGTAGAACAGGAAAAAATTAAAAAATAAATAAATAGAGAGTGGTAGGGGATGTGCAAACAGTAACCTGGGAGATGCAATGACAGCAAGTAGAAAAAAAGAGAGCAACCGAATCGAGATAGGACCTATGGCGGAAAAAAAAACTTGATAACCTACACAACAATTATTAACATTAAGCACCACTAAAAAAAACAAAAAATAACACAGAAATAAAGATAAACGCTGCATATCGATTAGTAACAGAAACATCAACTTACAACAACGCCCACACAGAAATGTAAACCTGCATAGAACCAGAGCCATAAGCATTCTGCTGGAACATCAAGCTTTATCTAAAAAAATTAACTATCTACTAATAAGTTAGCTGACTGTACACATACAATCACAAAAACAACCCACATATCTTAAACATTAAACAGCGAGTTTGGCACTTAGAAGACAAAAAAAAGTAGATAGTTTAATAAAGAAAAAAAAACTACAAGCCCAAAAAAATCATATATTTTCTCTTACTCGCCATTCCAAAAAGAAATAACCCATAACATGTGATTGTAATTTTAAATATAATGATTGATCTTCTCATTGCAACATTTGACTTCTTTTTGAAAAGTGAACCACATTCTTTTGAACAAAAAATTATAATAATAATGCATTTTTTTAAGAATGGATGGATTATTGAAAATGTCTACCTGATCTGTTCGGGTAATTCCTATGAAATAGTTCGCTTCAGATAAAATTTCAACTTATAACAAAAATATTTGTACCCACACCCAACAACATGCCCTGTTACAAATGCAGTGTAGTTTTCTAATATCCACCAGTATAAAACCAAAATTCAACATCTTTTAGGTTAAAACCTGATACGGAGCGAAAACTCAACTGGAACATAAATCAATGCCAAAATATATCTCAAAGACAAATATTTGAACGAAAAGAAGACGCCTAAACCATGCATAACTCAAGACCCAACTAAAGCAGTAACAAATAGAAACAACTCAAATCAAAACATCCAAATCATCATGTCCTAAGTGTTATACACATACGCCAAACAGAATGAAAACTCAGCTGGAACATAAGTCAATGCAAAAAAAAATATCTCAAAGACAAATATTTGAACGAAAATAAAGCACCTAAACCATGCATAACTCAAATCCCAGGTAAATGTGAAGGTCCCAAGAGCCTCGTCGCGCAGCGGATATACACGGACCTGTTCTGTGATTTGTGTGGGAACCAAGAAAACGAAGCAGAGAAACACAAACATAGACAAAAGACAATGAAACGACACGTAATCCATAACATAGAAGTCATCCCGTATTACAGACTACATACCGAAGGAGCACACATCTCTCATCTAAGCTCACGGTCCAGGGGTCGGGAGAGCTCTTCCCGACCCGGACACCTCTCAACCTTGTTCCAGAGTTCCACCTACAAATGAAGACAAGTCTTCTATTTATAGGGGAAGGAACACTACTTGCGTACTTGACTTGCCTTGCGTACTTACTAAGTACGCATGGTTTGGTCATGCGTACTTGACAAGTATGCAAGGCAAAAGCCTTGCATACTTACTAAGTACGCAGGACCAAACTGGTGTGCAGGCTAAGTACTCGGGAACACCCTCCTACGTACTAGCCACGTACACCGATACATAGAATTTAATCTATAGTTACAAAACATGCTTCTACAAAATGCGGTAACAAACAAAAACAATTCACACCATGAGTGCATTGACTATACACATACGCTAAAAACATCCCACATATCTCAAACACAAAAATTTGAATGAAAAGATAGATAGCCAACTGCATCATCTATAATCAACTTTAGTAGTACTATTTTTTATTTTTTTATTTTTTATAATCATGACTTGCATAAATTATTTATGAAAAAAAACTGATAGAAGTGTTTTTGGGTCAACAATAGATGTTTCAACCCAAACCCGTGTCGATCCATTATCTTTCCCACCCGACCTGTTCGTATGCAGGCCAACATAAAAGATACAGACAACACTCAAACAGATCATAGTTTAACCAAATTGTACATGTTTATGTTTAGATACCAGAAAAAATTAACAACATATAAAGAGATTCAGACTGTATGGGCATTTGTGATGGTGAATACAGGCTATTGAAAAGTTCAATATAATTAATATTATAAGCTGAAGATTTTGAGTATGATCATTTAATTCATAAGAGTTTTTTACATCAATTTATGTTTCACACATGTGAAAAGAAGTTTAATGAAATTCGCAAACGGTAGCAACGGAAGGCAACATTAAACCTAACCAGAACAAAATCGAAGCAAAAATTAAAGAAAAAAAATAGAATCAACATATCAGTAGAGAAAACGAAGAAGAAAATGAGGCAAACGAAAAAAATAACCACGGAAATCAACGCTAAGGCTTTGTTCTCGAGTTTACTAAAGAAAAAGGAAGATAAAAGATCCTTTTTTTTTTCCTCTTTTCCTTTCTCTCCAAATCTTTCCAATTTGAAAGGATGAAGATAAGGCTTCTTTTTTCCTTCATTTCCCTTCTTAAAAAAATCTTTGAAGCACTCTTTCTTGTATTTTCTTTCTTTTTCCTACTTAAAAAAAACTCTGAAACAAAATATTACTTTCCCTCTCTTTCTTTTCCCTTATTTTCTCTCCTTAAATGAGACTCGAAAACATAGCGTAAGAAAAAAAAAAACTGAAGCATACCATTAGCAAAGTGGCGGCTACAAAGAAGAAACCGAGGAAAATAAAAAGGAAAAGAATCTGGAGAAAAATTAAGTAGTAAGAAGAGGACAAATGTCCTACACACGTGTCATACAAACAGAGAATCACAAAATTTACTGTTCCTAACAGTTTTGAAATCATACTGTGTTTAATATTTGATTTTATTTGTTACTAATTTCTTTAAAAAAGGTGTTTTAATTTTAATATTATTAGTTTTGGTTTGAAAAACGGTCTTTAATTTTGTTATTGTTATTACGGTTTCTTTTATAATAATAATAATATTATTATGAAGTTTTAATAATATAAAGTCTACTAATTATTAATATTATTATTAGTATAATACTAATAATAATAGGAAATGTGTCGGAAATTTCCGACACATTTGCGACAAAACGAATTATTTAATATTCTGTATAATTAAATAAGAAAATAAATAACAATTAAAAAACAAAATCCGTCAGAAATGTGTCGGAAATTTTCGACAAAACTTGTTAATAAAAATAAATAATAACAATAATAGTAATATTATTAAAAAAGTAAAGTTAATCCTAATAATTATAATTAAGAATGTGTCGGAAATGGGTAGTAAAGTCCGATGCAATTTTTTTGTCGCAAAACTATCGTAAATTGCGTCGGAATTTTGTCGCAAATATTTTCCGACGAGGGTTTTTTTGACAAAACATTTTTGTCTCAAATTTGTCGGAATTTGGTGTTTCCAAATTGCAACGAAATTTTGCGTCAGAAACGCGTTTTTTTCTAGTAGTGTAAGAACTCCCTTCCAGACTTGATTGAGGATTTCTTGAATGTGTATGTAGATCTGTTTGAATTGTGTCAAGGTTATGAGGCAACTAAGATCATAGAAGGTTAACTTTATGCATTTAATCGTACTTTGGATTTGTAACAACCTATATTAATAATTAGGATTTTGGTTGAACATTACTGAAATTTGTATTTTGGTCAATTGGATCTTTAATCTACATAAATTGTTATTGTTTTTAGTACCAAAAGTTGTTTCCAAACATGTTTAAGAAGTTAGGTTTGTGGGGTTAAAATGTTAAAAATCAAGTTTTGTTTCGTATCTCTAGTTAAAAATACGTTATTTGGTTAATCTAGGCGTATTAAGGAGTTAAAACCAACAAATGTAGAGCTAAGAACACAAGCAGGCAGAAGATGTAAATTAACCATGCCCTATTATGTCACATTTATACTGTTCGTAAAACTCTTAGAAAATCAATAGTAATTAATGTGTGTCACATGGCATGTTAAAGCTTGAAAAGTCTATTTATGTCATGGTATCATGGTCTAAGTTGTAACAACCCAACCCAGAAAAGGCTCATGTGTTACTATTAAACAAATCTGAATCAACAGCATACTTCTATAACATTTATAAATTGTAAAATACTACACTAAACTATCTGTTATGTTCGTTTTGGCCAAAGTATTAATCACTCTATGCGATAGTTCTAAGTAATAAGAAAATACATATGGAATTACATGATTTGTAGAACAAAATAATCGTATAATAGTGTAAGAGAGTTTAAATATAGTCATGTCAGAAAACTAGAGATTAGAAATTAAATTCAAAATCAAGAATTGAAATCAAATGTCAAAACCAAAATTGAAAGCTAAGTAATCAAAGATTAGAAATTAGAGTGTTAGAGTATCATGTAAGACACGGTTTTATTACGTGGCTCTTATAATCATTAATCTAATTATTAAATGATCAATTGAATTATTTATTTATTTATTTATTAACCTAATGTAGTAATTAGTTGATTGGACTAATTACTCTTAATGAGCCATTAATGGGTTTCCCCTTGGGTGTACATATAAATAGAGAGATAATTAGAGGGAATACACTAATCAACAATTCCATCACACTCAAGAATTCGTCCATCTCTCTCATAAACCTTAGCCATCCTAACCGTACACCCTAAACGGGAACCCGATCCACACCCGAAATCATGACGTCTCCCCTCTCATCGGTTAGCTTAACAGGTATGTTTTAAATTATTGTTTTCCATTATCATGTTACAAGAATTGATCAACATGTGGTATCATAGCAGATGTTGATTAATCAGTTCTTGTTTCTTTCCCTAAACTGGAATTAAAATCGGAGAACAAAGTTTTGATTAAAACCTGATGGAAAATCGTTTTCTTAAATTCACGGTTTTCTGTTTCATCTCATAAAACCCGAGATCCTTAATATTTTTCGAAATCTATTATGTAATTAACGTTTGAAGATTTCGATTGTAGTAAAAATCTAATAATGGTCAAGAACAGTTTCTTATGTTCTTCAAATTGTTCTTAATAAATTCATCCTAAAATTGATGAAAAATTCCTTATATTTGATTAAAACTGGATTTGATTATGTTTTTCCTAAAAAGGTGCAACTTAATCTCCAAGTTTTTTTGAAAATTTATTATTATTTTAATATTCAAACCAATATACGCTGAGATATACTAAAACACCTTAAAGATTTTTTAAATCAAAAATATAATCAAATCCCTTAATTTTCGCACATGACTTATCGGGTTTAAACTTCTGCTCAAAGGTGATGTGTCACGCTCGTAAAGTTATTTAAGTTTAATTAAGCACTAGTTCGACTAAGATACATAAATGTTTCTACTTCTGCCCAAAGATGATGTGTTACATTTGTGTTCCGCGAACCTAATTATGTGCATACTAAACAATGTATCATTTCTGCCTGAAGGTGATATGTTACATTCTTATTGCATATACTTACTATTTAAATTTAAATTGTTCCTAATGCTTAAACAATTGGTCATTAACCAAAGTGAACGCCCGTCGTTTAAAGTAGAACCTTATTAATCTATTATTTTGGTGATTATAATAGACTTTTATCACAACTTCATTAATATAATGGTCCTTATTTCCGGCAGCCTTATTCTAAGTTACCCCATATACACTCTAAGTTCTTCTTTAGCTATTAGTATCTTAATTTTTCTCTTATAAAATCCACTACAACTCCTAATTTGGGAATCGAAACTTTGACTGGTGCGAACTTTTCTTCTTGGAAAGATTGACTGATGCTGTTTCTCGGCTTCATGAAATTCGATCACACACTTGACAAGCATGCACCTGCTGATCTCACTAACAAAAGTATTGCTCAAGAAATCATAGTGCATGAGAAATGGGCGAGGTGTAACCTCATGACTCTTGTCTTAATGAAGAACTCCATCAGCCCGATCATTAGAGGAGCTATACCAGATTCTAAAGATGCTAAGATTTATCTGGCTTATGTGGAGGATCAGTTCAAGGGGACATCTAAGGCGCATGCTAGCACACTAATTCTGAAGCTGGTGACTACAAAATATGACGGGATTAGCGTTATTCGTGAGCACATCATGATGATGAACGATATGTCTCGTAAGCTCAAGGGATTAGACATGGAGATTAGTGATGAGTTCCTGGTGCACTTTATCATGACCTATTTTCCTAAATCTTTTGAAGCTTTCATGATCAACTACAACACACAGAAAGATAAGTGGACGATGAGTGAGTTGATTGCAATGTGCGTCGAAGAAGAAGAGCGTCTGAAGCTAGAGAAACCAGATGTTGCTTATTTCATGACCGCTGATTCAAAGAAGAGGAAGGGCAATTTCCGTAAAAAGGAATTTACTATGGTCAAGAAACAAGATGCATGTGTTGCTTCCAGCTCTAAGGACTTCAAAGGGAAGTCTCATTGCAAGTTCTGTAGCAAGGCCGGACATAGGCAGAAAGACTGCCCAGACTTTAAGGAGTGGTTAAGCAAGAGAGGTAATAATCTTTATATGATATGTGAATCCGATAATTTAAATGTTCCAACTAATACATGGTGGTTTGATTCTGGTTCTATGGTTCATGTAATCAACTCATTATAGGGATTCCTTACAATCCAGAAGCTGGAAAGAAACCGAAGAGCACTTAAAATGGGAAATGGAGAAGAACTAGTTGTCGAAGCCATGGGAACCTTAGAATTAATAATGAAAACTAGTTTATGTATTAAACTTTATGATACCTTATATATTCCTGAGATTACTCGAAATCTAGTATCAGCACCAAAGTTAGATATTGACGGTTTTGTTTGTTCTCATGGTCATGGCAAACTTTCTATTATGTTAAATTCTCAAGTGTTTGGACATGGTTATCTGGAAATGGTGGTCTCTATATATTAGAACTAGATGATCAATTTTCCAAGTCTTTGTTATCATATAATATCAATGAGAACTTAACAAAGACTAAACGAAAACGAGACTTAGAAACTTCATCCATGTTGTGCCATCAATGCTTAGGCCACATTTCACGAGAACGCTTATATCGACTCGTGAAGGATGAAATGTTACCATCTCTCGATTTCAATGATTTTGGAACATGTGTCAAATGCCTTAAAGTTAAAATGATATTAGCAAATAAGAAAAGGTGACACTAGGAGCTCTAATTTATTAGAACTCATACACACTTATATTAATGGCGCTTATCCCATTGCTGGTATAACAGGACATACTTCATTTATCACTTTTATCGATGATTATTCTCGTTTTATGTACTTGTATCTTATTAAGGAAAAATTTGAATCACTTGCGACTTTTAAAGATTATAAAATGAAATTGAAAAACAACATGATCTTCAAATAAAAGTTGTGAGATCAGATAGAGGAGGTGAATATTATGGTAGACATACTGATGTGGGTCAGGCTCCTGGTCCATTTTATGAGTTTTGTAAAGGCCAGGGGATCGTGAACTAGTACACTGTGCCCGGTACTCCTCAGCGGAATGGTGTTGCTGAGAGAAGAAACAGGCCCTAATGAACATGGTAAGCAAGATGTTAGCCAACTCAGGTTTACCCTCATTCCTCTGGACCGAGCCCTTAAAAGCAGTCGTTCATATACTCAATAGAGTTCCTTCAAAATCTATCCCTAAAACTCCTTATGAACTCTGGAAAAGAAGGAAACCGAGTCTAAGATATATGAAAGTATGGGGCTGTCTTGCCGAAGCTAAACTCTATAATCCTTTCTTAAAGAAACTTGACATGAAAACTGTCACTTGTTACTTCATCAGTTATCCCAATCACTCAAAGGGTTATAGATTCTACTGTCCTTCTCACGTCACTCGTATTGTAGAAACCAAGCATTCCAAATTCCTTGAGGACTTTAAGGCCAGTGGAAGCAGTGAAAATCCTTATCCAGGTTTACAAGAGGTACAAAACGTGGGGGGGGGAGGTGAGCTTCGTCGCTTACTTTACCTCCGATTACTTCTATTGTACACGACGATGCACCGCACGTCACTGCACCACCTCCTCCTCACTCAGATCTTAATGCTACTCCTTTTATACTAGAGAAGAAAGCACATTAAACGACCGACATGAAGACAATGCCGAACCCGATAATCAACTCAGGAGGTCGTCTAGGTCCAAAAGGCCTACTAACTTTGATGATTATTTTACCTACCTGACAGAAGCTGAAATGGATGTCGGAAAGTTTATCGATCATACTTCTTATCATTAAGCCATTAGTAGTGATCAGTATTCTGAATGGAACAAAGCTATGATTGACGAGCTTGACTCCATGAAGAAAAATGATGTTTGGGATTTAGTTGAATTACCCAATGGTGCTAAACCCGTAGGATGTAAATGGGTCTTCAAAACTAAACTAGATCCGAATGAAAACATTAAACGCTAGCAAGCGAAAATAGTTGCAAAGGGTTTCACTCAGAAAGAAGGAATCGACTATCAAGAGACCTTTTCTCCTGTCGCACGAAAGGATTCATTAAGGATCGTCATGGCCCTAGTAGCTCATTTTGACTTAGTGTTACATCAGATGGACGTCAAAACCGCTTTCCACAACGGTGAATTGAATGAAGACGTGTTCATGAAACAACCTGAAGGCTTTAAACGTGAAGGTCAAGAACATTTAGTCTATAAGTTGAAGAAATCCATATACGGGTTGTGTCACACCCCAACCGACGGCGGAAACGTCGGGGCGTGAAGCGTGCAGACTGTTCATTGCTCATGGGTTGCTAAAGTTTGCATATTTAATAATTGTTTTCATTGCAATCAATAAGTTCAATCAAAACACAACCAATCCATAAAACAAAAATGTAAATTACATAATAAACTGGTTTAATTGAATTCTAGGTCCAAAAATCCTATGTGTAGCATATCTTGATTACTTCAAACATTGGTACCTGAAACATGGTTAAAACAGGGTCAACTAAAAAGTTGGTGAGAATACATAGGTTTTATTGTGTGATAGCAAAATACGTGTTGTGTGCATACAGTTCAATACAACATGACAATTAAGGCAATTATGGAGAGAAACTATCGGGTGACCTATACAATCAAACCTTTGTAACTTGCACTCAAAATTTGTGTTGTCAGTAACAGTCACCCTACCTGGGTGGGTTTGTCAGACTCAATAGATCTACCACTGTTTACTGTCGGCTGATAGTTAATGATTGTACATGAAGAGCATAATAATTGGTCTACACACCTAGTACTCAAGCACAAAGCGCAAAATTGTATATGCATAGGATGGAACTGTATATGTGTATAATTGAAAACATGTAAATAGAACGCATGTTCCACCCCAAAAGTTTGTAAAATAGAGTAAAAGAGGGGCTATGTAACTCACGTGTTATGAAGAGTATAGATTGCACAAGCAAATGGGAAACGGCGGTGTGTTGTAGATCGCTAGATTCGACCTAATGAACAATATGATTTACGTATTATTGAGTTGCGTTATTCGATGTTGGAAGTGGATTTGTTTAAGTTTAAGGTTTGTTTGAATATACTATTTATTTAATCAATAGTAATAGAATATACATTTAAAATATAAGTTTAAATAAATAATATTTGTTAAAGATAAAACGTATGGAATATATTGTTGTTTATAAAACTTGTAGTATTTTATTGACTTTAATTTAAAGAAAGATTAAATAATCGATCTTTGATAAACAATACTCGGTTCTGGATATTTTATAAAATAATTATTTGTAACTTTAAACTGATTGAAGGATAAAATATATATTAAACTGTTTAAAAGATTCTGTTTTAAGACTGAACACGACCGCGCTAATGCAGGGCACGACCGCGCTCGTTACCGGGCGTGATCGTGGGGTCTGAAGCGCGCCCGTGGTTAAGTCAGGAGGCTACAAAAGGGTCTGTAACATAGAGCACGACCGTGCTCGTATCCGGCACGACCGCGTCTTGGGTTTGTTTAGGTCATGACCTTATTTGGTCGTCAGGCACGACCGCACTCATAGGTTAGCGCGACCGTGTCTGGTCAATTCCAGAAGCAATTTCGATTGTTCTTATATTAAAAGCTGTTGGATTCATGGGGCTTTTACTAAGTGGTTGATTACGAATCTAACTACATAGTTTGATTGGACTTATATCGCGTTTATGGTGTAGTTCGATTAAAACTTTGTTAAAACAAAACTTAGATTTTAATTCGGTAAAATCGTGTATTATGAATCCGAATTAGGTTAGGGCTTTTGTTTAGAACGAAGAAACGAAACGAATGGACTATTACTAACCTGTTTTGAATGGGCAACAAGTGCTGTCGGCTACGGGAGGGATATCGCGGCTTTTAGAAGGTCGACAGAGAGATAGAGATGTTATTCTGATGATGTTAAGGTTGAAGGAAGTTTATAGAAGTCGTATAACGTTATTAATGTGGTTTGATTCGTTTGATTTGGTCATAATTACGAGATTTGATTCGATAAGGAAAGTCCGGTCGTAGTCACGAGAATTCGAACGATTGGACGTGTATTTGGTCGGGTAATAGGCTGAATAAACCGAATATCTTCTTCTGCAAGTCTCGCAACCTTCTAAACGTGTTTACGATCTATTTTTGGACAAGATTTGAGTCGGTTTGACTTTGCGGAGTCAAATTGTAAAAGAGGCGCGACCGTGCTTAATGATAAGCACGACCGTGGTCATGGCACAAGCGCGACCGTGCTTAGGACTAAGTACGACCATGCTTGTGTAGGTTTCTGGAAGTTTCAAGACTAGTCCTTGCAGTTTTGTAATATTGATGTTGTTTTGAGTTTTTGGTCAAGTTTGGTCCTCGAGGTTTGCAAGATGGTTTTAGTTAATATTGTAATATAATAAACGCGTGTATATTTGTTATTGCACATGAAAAATGCATGTAAGGTTGGAATCAGAATCGTCTTTTATTGCACGACATAAAATAAATAAGAAAAATATGAAAATCAGAAAGGTTACAGTATCCCCATGTTGAGGGAATTTCGTCCCGAAATTCAACTAGTTGAGGCTACTGCTTCAGCAAAAAGATGTGGGTACTTGAGCTTCATTTGGTCTTCTCATTCCCAAGTAAACTCGGGTCCTCGTTTAGATTCCCAACGAACCTTGACAATAGGAATACGGCTGCGCTTGAGTTGTTTTATCTCACGATCCATAATCTCGACTGGTTTTTCAACGAAGTGCATCGTCTCATCAATGCGCACATCGTCAAGAGGTATATGAAGGTTTTCATCAGCAAGACACTTCTTGAGGTTGGATACGTGGAACGTAGGATGTACGTTGCCAAGTGATGGAGGTAACTCGAGCTTGTAAGCCACTTTCCCAATCCTTTCAAGGATCTTGAATGGACCCACAAAGCGAGGTGCTAGCTTGCCTTTCTTCCCAAAATGGATCACCCCCTTCCAAGGAGACACCTTTAGAAGTACAAGGTCCCCAACTTGGAATTCCAAGGGTTTGCGTCGTTTGTCGGCATAGCTCTTTTGCCGACTCCTCGCAACTCGGAGGTTGTCACGGATTTGAATAATCTTGTCGGAGGTTTCTTGAATTAACTCGGGACCGGTGATTTGTGCTTCACCAATCTCGTTCCAACAGATGGGAGAACAACACTTACGACCGTAGAGAGCTTCAAACGGAGCCATGTCGATGCTGGTGTGGTAACTATTGTTGTAGGAAAATTTGATAAGTGTCAAATGTGAATCCCAATTGCCACCAAAGTCGATGACACAGGCTCTCAGCATGTCTTCCAGGGTTTGGATTGTTCGCTCGGTCTGACCATCAGTTTGGGGGTGGTAGGCCGTGCTCAAATCCAGTCGTGTACCAAGTGCCTTTTGAATAGATTGCCAAAATCGAGAAGTGAAACGAGCATCTCTATCGGAGATTATGTTCAAAGGAACGCCGTGACGACTCACGATCTCGTCAATGTAAATTCGGGCCAATTTCTCAACCTTATAGTCTTCACGGATAGGCAAGAAGTGCGCGGACTTAGTGAGACGGTCAATGATCACCCAAATGCTGTCATAACCGCTCGAAGTGCGAGGGAGTTTAGTGATGAAATCCATAGCTAGATTCTCCCATTTCCACACGGGGATTTCCGGTTGTTCAAGTAAACCAGAAGGACGTTGATGCTCAGCTTTGACTTTAGAACATGTGAGACATTTTGCTATGAACAAAGCAATGTCTTTCTTCATACCAGGCCACCAATATTGTGGACGAAGATTTTGGTACATTTTATCCGCACCAGGATGGATAGAATATCGAGACTTGTGTGCTTCGGTCATGATGAATGCTCGGAGATCGTCACGATCGGGAACCCAAAGACGATTTAGAAAATAAAGCAAGCCATTGGTTTTAGTCTCTAATTGGAATTCAGCACCACAAGACATTTCCATATACATATTGCCCTCGGTAACCGAGACATGTTGAGCTTCTAGAATACGAACTTTAATATCGGAATGGATCTTGACACTTTGAAGCATGACATGTTCTTTGCGGCTTAGAGCATCGGCTACAACATTAGCCTTGCCGGGATGATAACGAATCTCGCAATCGTAATCGTTGAGGAGTTCAACCCAACGTCGTTGTCTCATGTTGAGTTCCTTTTGGTTGAAGATATGTTGGAGGCTTTTGTGGTCGGTGAACACCACACATTTCGTGCCATAGAGATAATGTCTCCAAATCTTCAACGCAAATATGACATCATCCAACTCCAGATCATGCGTCGTATAATTCTTCTCATGGATTTTGAGTTGTCTTGATGCATAAGCGATCACCTTGCCTCGTTGCATGAGAACGCAACCAAGACCTTGGTTTGAAGCATCACAGTAAACAACTAGATCATCTTCACCTTCAGGAAGGGTGAGGATAGGAGCATTGCACAACTTTTGCTTGAGAATTTGAAAGGCTTCTTCTTGTTTCGGTCCCCACTCATAAGGTTTACCTTTTTGGGTTAAGGTAGTGAGGGGAACAGCGATCTTGGAGAAGTTAGAAATAAACCTTCGGTAATAACCCGCTAAACCAAGAAACGAACGAACTTCGGTAGGGGTTTTAGGAGCTTTCCAATTCTTAACAGCTTCAATTTTGGCGGGGTCAACATGAATTCCCTTTTCATTGACAACGTGACCCAAAAATTGCACTTCTTTTAACCAAAAATCACACTTGGAGAACTTGGCGTATAGCTGTTCGGTTTTCAAGAGGTCCAAAATCAACCTCAGATGTTGCTCATGATCTTCCTTGGTCTTGGAATAGACCAAAATGTCGTCAATGAACACGATAACAAATTTATCAAGGTATGGTTTGCACATGCGATTCATGAGGTCCATGAAGACAGCAGGTGCATTGGTTAGCCCAAAAGGCATAACCATGAACTCGTAGTGACCATATCTCGTTCGGAAGGCGGTCTTGGGAATATCCTCCCCTTGCACACGGAGTTGATGATAACCAGATCGAAGATCAATCTTCGAGAAGTAGGTAGAACCTTGGAGTTGATCGAAGAGATCGTCAATCCTAGGTAAAGGGTAGCGGTTTTTGATTGTAAGCTTGTTGAGTTCTCGATAGTCAATACACATGCGGAATGAACCGTCCTTCTTTTTAACAAATAAGACCAGCGCACCCCACGGTGAATGACTTGGGCGTATGAACCCTTTGTCGGCGAGTTCTTGAAGTTGGCTTGCAAGTTCTTGCATCTCGGAAGGTGCAAGCCAGTATGGAGCTTTAGCCACCGGGTTTGCCCCAGGTACAAGATCGATGCGAAATTCCACTTGCCGAACAGGTGGAAGACCGGGCAAGTCATCAGGAAAGACTTCGGGAAAATCCCGAACGATGGGGATGTCTTGTACACTCCACTTTTTGTTTTCTTTTTGGACAACATGGGCTAGGAAAACCATGCACTTCCTTCGTATATACTTTTGGACAGTAATGCATGACATTAGTTTGAGTCCTTTGCAAGGTTTCTCACCAAAGACCTTCAACGTTTCACCGGATGGGAGTGCTAGACGGATGCATTTTTCAAAGCACATGACTTCGGCATGGTGCTTCGACAACCAGTCCATACCTATGATGACGTCAAAACTCCCTAATGGCATTGGTACGAGGTTGATTGGAAAGGTGTGTTTATTTAGTTCTATTGAGCAATCATGAATGATGGTGTCAATTGTAACGGTGTTACCATCGGCTACCTCAACGGTAAAGGTTTTCTCTAGTTTAGACCGGGTTTTTGCAAGTAACGGTTCGAAGTCTAGTGACACAAAACTTTTATCGGCTCCGGTATCAAATAGTATAGAAGCATAACGATTATTCATAAGGAACGTACCGTTAACCACATCAGTGTTGGCCTGAGCCTCATTGGCGTTGATGTTGAAAGCACGCCCACTAGCTCCGCCTTGGTTAACATTGACCAGCCTTGGGCACTGGTTACGGAAGTGGTTCGGGTCGCCACATTCGAAGCAAGCACGTCCATTTGCAATAGCTGGGATGGCTTGGTTAGTTGCTTGATTATTGGCTTGATTTGCTGGGTTGGTTTGGTTAGCAAGTGCCTTGGCTCGACAAATATTAGATGTGTGGCCATGTTTCCCGCAGTGGTTGCAAAGACGACAAGGTATGCCTGGAGGGTGATGATAGTTGCAGGTGTTGCAAAGTGGGTGGCTGCCCCCATAGGGTTTCTTTGCTGGGTTTTGAGTCATGGGTGCAACTTGATTTACTGGAGCAGCCGGAGTGATTACAGCACAGTTCTTGACCTTTCTCTTCCTAGTGTTGCGGTATGGTTCAGTTTGGACTTCTTTGACATGAGCGGGAGGTGTTGTTATGTCAGAAACTTTCTTGGCACCCTTTCTTGTAAGTGTACCCGCTTTAACATGGTTGTCAGTAAGTGTGGCTGACAAGCGGATAGCATCCTCCAGAGTAGCAGGATTTCCTCCTACCATAGTATCTTGAATTTGTCTAGGTAGACCACCAATGTACTTTTCAATACACCTAGACCGAGGTGTAACCATGTGTGGCACAAGTAGACTCAGTTCGTGGAAACGGGTGGTGTATGCTAAGCTTTCACCACTATCTTGAGCAAGATCCCAAAATTCCGCTTCCAGCTTTTTCATCTCATTTCGAGGACAGAATTCCTCGGTCATGATCCTCTTCAACTCATCCCACGACAGTGCCATTGCTACATCCATTCCCCTAGTCCTTTTCTCACCATTCCACCAAGTAAGCGCCCTTTTTTGAAAGACACTAGTAGCATGACGAACACGGAGGTTGTCGGGACAGTCGCTATTGAGGAAAGTGCTCTCAATGCTTTCAAACCATTGAAGGAGTCCCGTGGCTCCTTCGTTGCCATAGAATTTGAGGGGATTACAGGAATTGAAGTGTTTGAAGGTGCATTGTGGCGGGTTGGCACCACCACCACCTCCAGTGTTAGCACTCCCACTGGCATGACCATTAGTGTTGTTGTTGGCTTGGGTAATTTGATTCACCAGCTGTGTGAGTAGAGCAGCCAGGTCAGTGTTATTACTGTTGTTGCTGTTGTCACGACGGGAAGGCATTCTACAGATTTAGACACAATAAGAGTTGTGAGAATTTATTGGATTAAATAGAAGGATAAATAGATATAAGTAGTTCATAGTTTGGATTGTACTCAAATAGTGACATAATCACTCGAGTACTATGACATATTAAGGTTAATTTAAACTCAGATAATTATCAAGGAGACGTGCTTTAGCCTATAAGTAAACACTCATCCCGGAAATTCCCAGGAAAGTATACGGATCCCTCGGTTGATTGGGATTTATATGAAATACTTTCCTAGACAGAAAGCCCAGAATACAGGTGTCACTCTTCCAGATTGCACGTGTCCTTTAACAATTAAACAAAGTCTAAAAACCTTAACGGGTGTAAAAGAAAATTTTATAGACCAAAGTCTAAGAATATGATTCAAGTTATGTTGATGATGACATGGAAGCAGGCATGAAGGATATGTGGTTTAGGATATGGGTAGAGATATTGTTTATTTAAGTTGTTATTTATATATACATATAAAACATGTAGCATATATCATATAGCATGTAGCACATAGCATGTAAATCATGAAGTATGGCATAAGTGGGTATCCTAAAGTTATAGTCTAGGTCAAAGCTGTCTAATAACCTAATTCCCTATAACCAAGGCTCTGATACCAATCTGTCACACCCCAACCGACGGCGGAAACGTCGGGGCGTGAAGCGTGCAGACTGTTCATTGCTAATGGTTTGCTAAAGTTTGCATATTTAATAATTGTTTTCATTGCAATCAATAAGTTCAATCAAAACACAACCAATCCATAAAACAAAAATGTAAATTACATAGAATAAACTGGTTTAATTGAATTCTAGGTCCAAAAATCCTATGTGTAGCATATCTTGATTACTTCAAACATTGGTACCTGAAACATGGTTAAAACAGGGTCAACTAAAAAGTTGGTGAGAATACATAGGTTTTATTGTGTGATAGCAAAATACGTGTTGTGTGCATACAGTTCAATACAACATGACAATTAAGGCAATTATGGAGAGAAACTATCGGGTGACCTATACAATCAAACCTTTGTAACTTGCACTCAAAATTTGTGTTGTCAGTAACAGTCACCCTACCTGGGTGGGTTTGTCAGACTCAATAGATCTACCACTGTTTACTGTCGGCTGATAGTTAATGATTGTACATGAAGAGCATAATAATTGGTCTACACACCTAGTACTCAAGCACAAAGCGCAAAATTGTATATGCATAGGATGGAACTGTATATGTGTATAATTGAAAACATGTAAATTGAACGCATGTTCCACCCCAAAAGTTTGTAAAATAGAGTAAAAGAGGGGCTATGTAACTCACGTGTTATGAAGAGTATATATTGCACAAGCAAATGGGAAACGGCGGTGTGTTGTAGATCGCTAGATTCGACCTAATGAACAATATGATTTACGTATTATTGAGTTGCGTTATTCGATGTTGGAAGTGGATTTGTTTAAGTTTAAGGTTTGTTTGAATATACTATTTATTTAATCAATAGTAATAGAATATACATTTAAAATATAAGTTTAAATAAATAATATTTGTTAAAGATAAAACGTATGGAATATATTGTTGTTTATAAAACTTGTAGTATTTTATTGACTTTAATTTAAAGAAAGATTAAATAATCGATTTTTGATAAACAATACTTGGTTCTGGATATTTTATAAAATAATTATTTGTAACTTTAAACTGATTGAAGGATAAAATATATATTAAACTGTTTAAAAGATTCTGTTTTAAGACTGAACACGACCGCGCTCATGCAGGGCACGACCGCGCTCGTTACCGGGCGTGATCGTGGGGTCTGAAGCGCGCCCGTGGTTGAGTCAGGAGGCTACAAAAGGGTCTGTAACATAGAGCACGACCGTGCTCGTATCCGGCACGACCGCGTCTTGGGTTTGTTTAGGTCAGGACCTTGTTTGGTCGTCAGGCACGACCGGGCCATTCTCGGGGCACGATTGTGCTTGGTCAGGCACGACCGCGCTCATAGGTTAGCGCGACCGTGTCTGGTCAATTCCAGAAGCAATTTCGATTGTTCTTATATTAAAAGTTGTTGGATTCATGGGGCTTTTACTAAGTGGTTGATTACGAATCTAACCACATAGTTTGATTGGACTTATATCGCGTTTATGGTGTAGTTCGATTAAAACTTTGTTAAAACAAAACTTAGATTTTAATTCGGTAAAATCGTGTATTATGAATCCGAATTAGGTTTGGGCTTTTGTTTAGAACGAAGAAACGAAACGAATGGACTATTACTAACCTGTTTTGAATGGGCAACAAGTGCTGTCGGCTACGGGAGGGATATCGCGGCTTTTAGAAGGTCGACAGAGAGATAGAGATGTTATTCTGATGATGTTAAGGTTGAAGGAAGTTTATAGAAGTCGTATAACGTTATTAATGTGGTTTGATTCGTTTGATTTGGTCATAATTACGAGATTTGATTCGATAAGGAAAGTCCGGTCGTAGTCGCGAGAATTCGGACGATTGGACGTGTATTTGGTCGGGTAATAGGCTGAATAAACCGAATATCTTCTTCTGCAAGTCTCGCAACCTTCTAAACGTGTTTACGATCTATTTTTGGACAAGATTTGAGTCGGTTTGACTTTGCGGAGTCAAATTGTAAAAGAGGCGCGACCGTGCTTAATGATAAGCACGACCGTGGTCATGGCACAAGCGCGACCGTGCTTAGGACTAAGTACGACCGTGCTTGTGTAGGTTTCTGGAAGTTTCAAGACTAGTCCTTGCAGTTTTGTAATATTGATGTTGTTTTGAGTTTTTGGTCAAGTTTGGTCCTCGAGGTTTGCAAGATGGTTTTAGTTAATATTGTAATATAATAAACGCGTGTATATTTGTTATTGCACATGAAAAATGCATGTAAGGTTGGAATCAGAATCGTCTTTTATTGCACGGCATAAAATAAATAAGAAAAATATGAAAATCAGAAAGGTTACAGGTTGAAGCAGGCATCACATCAATGGTACCTAAAGTTTGATGAAGTCATGAAAAAACAAGGTTTCCTTAAGAATCAAGTGGATCAATGCAACTACCTCAAGATAAGTGGGAGCAACTTTACTATACTTGTCCTTTACGTAGATGACATTCTATTGGAAAGTAATAGTTTAGACATGTTGCATGAGTTGAAACGTTTACTCTCGTATAATTTCGACATGAAGGATCTCGGAGAGGCTTCTTACGCTATAGGCATCAAAATACACCGAGATAGATCTAAGGGTATTTTGGGATTATCTCATAGAGCCTACATTAAACGGGTCCTTACACGTTATAACATGCAACACTGCTCTCCTTCTGTAGCTCCAGTAGTTAAAGGAGATTTTTTTTGTTCTTTCTAATGTTCAAAAACAGAGGTTGAGAAGGAGCAAATGAGAATGATACCTTATGCATCAGTAGTTGGGAGTCTTATGTGTGCTCAAGTCTGTACTCGTCCCGATATCGCTTATATTGCTGGAATGCCAGGCCGTTATCAGACTAATCCTGGCCTTGATCACTAGAAAGTACTTCGATATATGCAAGGGACGAAAGACTATACACCGACTTATAGAAGGAGTGATAATTTAGAAGTGGTTTTTTATTATGATTCTGACTTTGCTAAATGTAAACATGACAAGAACTCCATTTCGGGGTATATCTTTATGTTAGTCGGCGGACCTATTTCATGAAATAGTCATAAGCAACAGTTGACCACAACGTCCACTATGATGGCAGAATACATTGATGTGTATAACACGACCTGTCATGGAATGTTGCTAAAGAATCTGATCACTGGACTCAAATAGTTAATTCCATTTCTAGACCATTGAAGCTTTATTGTGATAACTCAGCTGCCGTTAGTTTCTGGAACAATAACAGTTCGATCGGAGCTTGATTATATCTTGATACAAAGTACTTGTTCATACGTGAGCGAGTTGAGAAAAATAATTTTTTTATTGAGTATATAAGTACTAAAGTTATGCTTGCGGATCCGATGAATAAATGTCTCCCACCTAAAGTTTTCGAAGAACATGTTTCGAAGATGGGCTTTTCTAAAGACCTTATTTAGTAGCATAATTGAACTTACTTACGTTTATTAATAAATTTTCCTCACTTATATGAATTTTTTGTCTCTAAATATGTTTATGCATGCCTAAAGACGTATAGACACTAACTGTATAAATCAATGTTAAAGGGCTTATTTGTCAATTTGATCCTAAGTTTAGTTAAGTCTTAAATTGGGATTATAGTATGATTAATGGGGGTCTTGAGTTGGATACTGATTCAATGAGTGTATTTCTCTGCTACAGTTTTGGTTTAAAACTAAAATGAGTTTTAAATCTGCGCAAACTTACTAATACTCAAAATAAATGATTACTCAGTCAAGTGGGAGAATATAAGACACGGTTTTATTATGTGGCTCTTATAATCATTTATCTAATTATTAAATGATCAATTGAAATATTTATTTATTAACCTATGGCTAGTAATTAGTTGATGGGCCTAATTACTCTTAATGGGTCATTAATGGGTTTTCCCTTGGGTGTACATATAAATAGAGAGATAATTAGAGGGAATAGACTAATCAACAATTCCATCACCACTCAAGAATTCGCCCCCCCCCCCCCCTCATAACCGTGAGTTCTTACGAACTCACCTTAGCCATCCTAATCGTACACGCTAAACGGGAACCCGATCCACACCCGAGATCATGACGTCTTCCCTCTCATCGGTTAGATTAACATGTATGTTTTACATTAGTTTTTTTCATTATCATGTTACAAGAATTGATCAACATATCAAACTGTCCAAGTAACATATATCATATTAGTCTAATCAAATTAGAGTAACAAGTATCATATGTTAGATCTAAATGTGCAGGACACAACATATGACAATGTTGCCATTACCCTATAATCTGAAAGGGTCATACACTAAACAATTTAAATAGATCCACCCATGCAAGATAACAAGTATTATTGTTATAGTAAAACATTGAATACAACATTTTATATACACACACATACATAGGTTATGAATATTAAGTACCAACGATGATGCATAATTGTTTGATTATGATTTATTGCAAATTGTTTTGTATTTTTTGAACATATTTCATTTATGCTTAAGATTTTCTTGTTAAATGATCAAATAATTGAATTAGATGATCATGTAACTATTGTCACATGTATTGGTTCAACTATAAGTATGAGGTAAGAATTGGACTCGTTTGACCAATTAATACATAACAGTCTTAAAGGAACAATAGTACAAAAGAAGAAATATGAGCATAGGTCTCCCCATATCCCATTTCGGTCGTGAGTATGGATCGGACCAAAAAGAGTGGTCTTTTAGCATTGTTTATGTTATTACTTTTGTACCAAGGATGTACAAAATCATGGGTAATCTAATAGAATATGTTTAAATACATATCTTGCATATTTTCCATGTTTTTATGGTCCTCAAAAGCCTTATTCCTTCCAATATAATTTTCAGTAAAGTTTTTGGACATAAACTTTTGAGCTAAACTAGAGGTAAATTAGAGTTGAGCAAACCTTAACCGTTAATCGAAATTAACCGATAATCGAACCGTCACCAAACTGAATTAACCGATAACCAAAATTACCCGACGGTTATAGTTATGGTTCTTTGATTAAACGATCAAGAGGTTATGGTTATGGTTATGGTTATGGTTAAGGGTGTCCCATAACCGAACATTAACTGAACCGAACCGAATTATGGGACAGCCTTAACCATAACCATAACCATAACCAAACCGAATTAACCCATAACCGAAATTAACCGACGGTTATAGTTATGGTTCTTTGATTAAACGATCAAGGGGTTATGGTTATGGGTGTCCCATAACTGAATATTAATTGAACAGAACCGATATAACCCTATGCATAAGATATATGTACAAAATATAAATGATTTTCCCCCCCATTCACTATGGTTATGGTTAATGGTGCACAAAATATATATGCATAAATTTTTCTGTCCATTTTCAAAGAAATTTGCAGATAACTAATGCATTAATTATGAATTTAGGACTAGAAAAAAAAATTACTAACATAATCCCAGGTCATTTACTAAAAAATGTGATTCGCGATTATGGAACGAAAGTGGTTAATTAACCGAAATTAACCGAAACCGACCAATAACTGACCGTTAACCGACCAAGCGGTTATGGTTATGGTTATGGTTATGGTTATGGTTATGGTTATGGTTATGGAAGAGGGCATAACCGACCAAGCGGTTATAGTTATGGAAAAGGCTAAAACCGACCCATAACCGACTTTGCATACCCTTAAGCCAATACTTTCTCAAATACACATACAAAATAGGTGAGAACAACTAGTAACTTGCAAGTGACATTGGCGAGTTATTCTTTGTTCTTGGAGAAGCTCTGAGTGTGAGATATAAGCTTACAAATACACGTTAAGTAAGGAATTGAAGGAAGTGTTCTTGCCTTCTACTTTCACTCACTTTGACACGTGATTGAAGATTATCATCTTCAAGGATCAAGGCCATTAATTGGTTGGTGTTGATACTTTTGAAGAGGAAGTTTCTGATTCTTTGTTCTTTCATCTACATCTACCATTTCTTTTTTAAGCTTTTATTTCTAAACACCCTGTGAATGGTTTTTGAGTTTCTTGCAACTTTCATATGGATCCTTGTTCCGTTGTTTATGAAGTTTTAAATTGAAACACCCTAAATTCATTTTTTAGTTTAAGAAAGTAGTCCCAAAATTTTTGTTTAATATCCTTTTGATAAAGCATAAACATTATGTTCAACCATTTGAAAACTACACATAACAACAAGGTATATTAATATTTATACAAAATAAGGATCTTGAGATGAATTTAACATGAAATCATAAAAAGATTTCATTGTTTTTTGAACTTACACAAACCAGAACACAAAAGGTTTTAAGTTCTCTAACCCGAGACTTTATCCGATCTTTACTACGCGTGAGTTTTACCTAGACAAAGCACACATAACAAGGATAGTACCGACTATGTACATATTCTATGATATAAACATGAGGTTTAAAACATATAACGAGCCGGGAAGAACAAGGGTCCAGTGTATGGTACGCTAGGTAGCATACCCTAAGCTGACATGTGTTCTTCTTTGGCGTATTGGTTGAGCATAGGCCAGTGGGCTTCTATCATAGCATCATCCCCAGACAGTGCAGGGCCGATCAACGTATTATACACTCGCACCTACGTAGTTTTAGGCAACAACTCGTTTGACACTGGTTTTAACCAGTTATGTCAAAATACCCCCTTTACTTACTAAAAGTCGGCATAGGTGTAACATTCGTCAAAAATCTATGTCATACCTTTGATTAAATATATTATTAATATAAAATATATATATATATATATATATATATATATAGATAACATAAATTAAATTTCTATGAACCTACATGTAATTTTGAACTACAAGCATATTATGATATCATTATATGAACACGTTGTGATTTGCTCTCTCGAATGAACTAATTTGTAACAACCCGAAAATAAATAAATAAGAGATAATGAGCGGGGTTCAAACTGGTAAAATATAGATCGAGAGACAACCGTGTCAAGAGTCGGAAAGAAACGACCGGGCTTGTGGGCCGGATAGTGGGCCGAGAAAAAGGGGGGATGGGTGAGGACTAAAACCCTTTCTTTCCATCTTCCTCATCACTTCACCACCCTCACCCACATTCTAAAGAGATAAAGACACTAGAGATAGAGCGCTTCGAAAACGCACTGAGATCTTTGTCATTGACCCCAGATTCATTGTCGGAGCCTTACTAAAGATCAGTGGAGGAGAAACGCACGAGAAACAGGTACAAAACCTCCATGAATCTGAGTTTCTGTTTGAAAATGGGTTTTTAGGGTTTAAGTAGGTTTCCACCAAAAAGTGGCATTTTTACGTGTAAATCCATCTAAAAAGAGTGGATCTAGCTTCATGGAAGCTAGACAAGTGTTTTGGACGTAAAAGGTTGGATACTTGAATAAAAAAGCGAAGAATTTTGGCCAAGAACACTTGAATGGACTGAAAACGATGCACCGGCCGAAAAGTATTTCGGTCAACATAGGAAAAAAGGAGTTTTGGGACAAAAGAGTTTTTGGACGAAATAGTTTTAAGATGAATGACATTTCGGACGAAATAGTTTCAGTCGAAAAAGGGATTTCGATCTAAAGAGATTTCGACCGAAGGAGATTTCGGTCGAAAAGGATTTCTGACAAAGAGGTTTTTCGGTCAGTATGTCTTAGATGTAACCTTGTATATCTCGTTCGTAACTGTTCGGACATGTCGATTAGCATTTCGCCTAGCCTGAAGTTCGTTGACCAAGTGAGATTAGTTCCTTAAAGTCAGGTGAGTCAAGATTCCCTATTTACTTGTTTCTAGGGTGATATGCATACTTATGAAATGTTTATGAAATGATTGCCAAACGAAATGTTTACTAAATGAAGGTTTTCTAAACGAACGATGTTTGAAACAATAAATGTTGTGAAATGAATAGGAATGTTTATAAAAAAATGGTTTTGTAATGAACGGAAAAGGGTTTTATAAACGAATGAAAATGTTTTATGAAAGGAAACGGGAAAATGTTTTAAGGAAGTCAATATAAATCTAATCTATCGAATGAATGGAATTAACGAATGGAGTCTAGGAATATAATTCCCAGCCTTATGGCATGTTTTGCCATAAGTATAACAGGGGTAGTGCTTATGTGGCCTATCAATGGTATTACGGTTATACACCTGGTGATGGAAGGGTGCTGACAGTCACTCAGGTGTAACGTGACCCGGGAATGGAATCACTTCGGGGCTTACGGGTCTTAAGAGTGATAAAAAGGGATGGAATCGCCTTAGTGACTTTGTAGGATAGAGATCTATCAAGAATATCGAATATGTATATGATTGTTGGCGGAAACAACAATCAAATAGTAACAAAAAGCAATTGAAATAAGATGAACACAATATCAGTTCACTCCAATGACCAATTGTATTAGAAAGTAAGTTCTTGTTACAAGGAAAGACTTGTCAATATCAAAATTATTGTTACAAGTGAACTAAAAAGCTATTTGTTATAGGTCCACAATCAGTCACATATCATACGAATTGCTATGTCACACCCCAACCGACGGCGGAAACGTCGGGGCGTGAAACGTGCAGACTGTTCATTGCTCATGGTTTGCTAAAGTTTGAATAATTAATAATTGTTTTCATTGCAAATAAATAAGTTCAACAAAGCATAATCAATCCACAAAACATAAATGTAAATCACATCAAATAAGCTAGTTTAATTAAATTCTAGGTCCAAAGTCCTATGTGTAGCATATCTTGATCACTTCAAACATTGGTACCTGAAACATGGTTAAAACAG
Organism: Smallanthus sonchifolius; assembly: GCA_023525975.1. Classification (NCBI taxonomy): domain Eukaryota; kingdom Viridiplantae; phylum Streptophyta; class Magnoliopsida; order Asterales; family Asteraceae; genus Smallanthus; species Smallanthus sonchifolius. Next base: position 49,978,757 of record CM042033.1, on the reverse strand, counting down.
GGTCAACTACAAGAGTTGGTGAGAAACATAGGTTTAATCGTGTGATAGCAAAATACGTGTTGTGTGCATACAGTTCAATACAATCATGACAATTAAGGCATTTATGGAGAGAAAAACATCGTGTGACCTATACAATCAAACCTTTGTAACTTGCACTCAAAATTTGTGTTGTCAGTAACAGTCACCCTACCTGGGTGGGTTTGTCAGACTCAATAGATCTACCACTGTTTACTGTCGGCTGTTAGTTAATGATTGTACATGAAGAGCATAATAATTGGTCTACAAAATGTACTCAAGCACAAAGCGCAAAACTGTAAACATGCATAGGATGGAACTGTATATGTGTATAATTGAAAACATGTAAATAGAACGCATGTTCCACCCCAAAACGTTTGTAAAATAGAGTAAAAGGGGGGCTATGTAACTCACGTATTATGTAGCGTGTAGGTTGCACAAGAAAATGGAAAACAACGATGTGTTGTAGATTGCTAAGTTCGACCTAATGAACAATGTATATGTGTTATTGATTTGCGTTATTAAATGACGGAAGTGAATTTGTCATTCTTAAACGTGTAGGGTTTGTCTTAAAAATAATTATTTAAACTGTTATTTATTTATCAAATTAACAGAATAAAAATAAAAATAAAGATTCTGTTTAAGGAATGAGCACGACCGTGCTTGTATATGGCACGACCGCGCCCGGCACGTACGCGACCGCGCTTGGTCGGTAACGCGCCCGTGGTTGGTCAGAAGTCAAAACAAGAGTCTGGTCCTGAGACACGATCGCGTCCGTATCCGGCACGACAGCGCCTAGGGTTTTGACTAGGTCAGGACTTGGTTTGATCGGTAAACACGACCAGGCCTCTCTCGGGCACGACTGTGCTTGCTCAGGCACGACCGCGCTCTTTGATGAGCGCGACCGTGTCTGGTCTTTTTCAGACACAATTCGCTTGATTCTTGTATTATTCTTGTCGGAATTCATAGGGTTTTCATTAATTAGATGATTGCGAATCCAATCACATTATTTAATTGGATTTATAATGCGTTTAACTTGTAGTTCGATTAAAACCATTTAATACTAAAAACTTAGATTCAATTGGTTTAACCGTGTATTACTCCACCGAATTGATTTAGGGCTTTCGTTTGGAATGAAGAAACAAAGCAATTGAACTATTACTTACCTTGGTTTGATTGGGCAACAATTGCAGACGGCTACGAGGAAGACTCGCGACTTTTTCTTGATCGACAGAGTATTAGAGGTGTTGTTCCGATGATTTTAGGGTTGCGATAGGTTTATAGAAATCGTGCGGAGGTATTATAATGGTTTGATTCGTCTGATCCTGTCTTAATTACGAGATTTGATTTAAAAAAAGAAGGTTTGGTCGAAGTCGCGAGGATTCGGTCGATCAGACGTGTATTTGGTCGTGTTTTAGTCTCAATTCGTCGAATAGCTTCTTCTACAAGTCCCGCGATTTCTAAACTCGTTTGAAACCTATTTTTGGAAAAGATTTGTGTCGGTTTGACTTTTACGGAGTCAAACTGTATCTCAGGCGCGACCGTGCTTAATGATAAGCACGACCGTGGTCATGGCACAGGCGCGACCGTGCTTAGGACTAAGCACGACCGTGCTTGTGTACTTTTTGATATTTACAAGAATGGACCCTGTAGTTTGGTAGAATTGATGTTGTTTTGAGTTTTGGTCAAGTTTGGTCCTCGAGGTTTGTAAAATGGTTTTAGTTCATATTGTAACCTAATAAACGCGTGCATACTTGTTATTGAACATGAAACAATGATCGTAAAAATTGGAATTGGAATCGTCTTTTATTGAACGACATAAATCAAAAAGGAGAAAACATGAAAAATCGGAAATGTTACAGTATCCCCATGTTGAGGGAATTTCGTCCCGAAATTCAACTGGTTGAGGCTACTGCTTCAGCAAAAAGGTGTGGGTACTTAAGCTTCATTTGGTCTTCTCGTTCCCAAGTAAACTCGGGTCCTCGTTTAGATTCCCAACGAACCTTGACAATAGGAATACGGCTGCGCTTGAGTTGTTTTATCTCACGATCCATAATCTCGACTGGTTTTTCAACGAAGTGCATCATCTCATCAATGCGCACATCTTCAAGAGGTATATGAAGGTTCTCATCAGCAAGACACTTCTTGAGGTTGGATACATGAAATGTAGGATGTACGCTGCCAAGTGATGGAGGTAATTCGAGTCTGTAAGCCACTTTCCCAATCCTTTCAAGGATCTTGAATGGACCCACATAGCGAGGTGCTAGCTTGCCTTTCTTCCCAAAACGGATCACCCCCTTCCAAGGAGACACCTTTAGAAGTACAAGATCACCAACTTGGAATTCCAAGGGTTTGCGTCGTTTGTCGGCATAGCTCTTTTGCCGACTCCTCGCAACTCGAATGTTGTCACGTATTTGGATAATCTTGTCGGAGGTTTCTTGAATTAACTCGGGACCGGTGATTTGTGCTTCACCAATCTCGTTCCAACAGATGGGAGAACGACACTTACGACCATAGAGAGCTTCAAAAGGAGCCATGTCGATGCTGGTGTGGTAACTATTGTTGTAGGAAAATTCGATAAGTGTCAAATGTGAATCCCAATTGCCACCAAAGTCGATGACACAGGCTCTCAGCATGTCTTCCAGGGTTTGGATTGTTCGCTCGGTCTGACCATCAGTTTGGGGATGGTAGGCCGTGCTCAAATCCAATCGTGTACCAAGTGCCTTTTGGAGAGATTGCCAAAACCGAGAAGTGAAACGAGCATCTCTATCGGAGATTATGTTCAAAGGAACGCCGTGACGACTCACGATCTCGTCAATGTAAATTCGGGCCAATTTCTCAACCTTATAGTCTTCACGGATAGGCAAGAAGTGTGCGGACTTAGTGAGACGGTCAATGATCACCCAAATGCTGTCATAACCGCTTGATGTGCGAGGGAGTTTAGTGATGAAATCCATAGCTAGATTCTCCCATTTCCACACGGGAATTTCCGGTTGTTCAAGTAAACCAGAAGGACGTTGATGCTCAGCTTTGACTTTAGAACATGTGAGACATTTTGCTACAAACAAAGCAATGTCTTTCTTCATACCAGGCCACCAATATTGTGGACGAAGATTTTGGTACATTTTATCCGCACCAGGATGGATAGAATATCGAGACTTGTGTGCTTCGGTCATGATCAATGCTCGGAGATCGTTACGATCGGGAACCCAAATACGATTTAGAAAATAAAGCAAGCCATTGGTCTTAGTCTCTAATTGGAATTCAGCACCACAAGACATTTCCTCATACATATTGCCCTCGGTAACCGAGACATGTTGAGCTTCTAGAATACGAACTTGTATATCGGAATGGATCTTGACACTTTGAAGCATGACATGTTCCTTGCGGCTTAGTGCATCGGCTACAACATTAGCCTTGCCGGGATGATAACGAATTTCGCAATCGTAATCGTTGAGGAGTTCAACCCAACGTCGTTGTCTCATGTTGAGTTCCTTTTGGTTGAAGATATGTTGGAGGCTTTTGTGGTCGGTGAACACCACACATTTCGTGCCATAGAGATAATGTCTCTCCAAATCTTCAACGCAAATATGACAGCACCCAACTCCAGATCATGCGTCGTATAATTCTTCTCATGGATTTTGAGTTGTCTTGATGCATAAGCGATCACCTTGCCTCGTTGCATGAGAACGCAACCAAGACCTTGGTTTGAAGCATCACAGTAAACAACTAGATCATCTTCACCTTCAGGAAGGGTGAGGATAGGAGCATTGCACAACTTTTTCTTGAGAATTTGAAAGGCTTCTTCTTGCTTCGGTCCCCACTCATAAGGTTTACCTTTTTGGGTTAAGGCAGTGAGGGGAACAGCGATCTTGGAGAAGTTAGAAATAAACCTTCGGTAATAACCCGCTAAACCAAGAAACGAACGAACTTCGGTAGGGGTTTTAGGAGCTTTCCAATTTTTAACAGCTTCGATTTTTGCGGGGTCCACATGAATACCCTTTTCGTTGACAACGTGACCCAAAAATTGAACTTCTTTTAGCCAAAATTCACACTTGGAGAACTTGGCGTATAGTTGTTCGTTTTTCAAGAGATCCAAAATCAACCTAAGGTGTTGTTCATGATCTTCCTTAGTTCTTGAATAGATCAAGATGTCATCAATGAACACGATAACAAATTTATCAAGGTATGGTTTGCACATGCGATTCATGAGGTCCATGAAGACAGCAGGTGCATTGGTTAGCCCAAAAGGCATAACCATGAACTCATAGTGACCATATCTCGTTCGGAAGGCAGTCTTGGGAATATCCTCCTCTTGCACACGGAGTTGATGATAACCAGATCGAAGATCAATCTTCGAGAAGTAGGTAGAACCTTGGAGTTGATCGAAGAGGTCGTCAATCCTAGGTAAAGGGTAGCGGTTTTTGATTGTAAGTTTGTTGAGTTCTCGATAGTCAATACACATGCGGAATGAACCATCCTTCTTTTTAACAAACAAGATTGGTGCACCCCACGGTGAATGACTAGGCCGTATGAAACCTTTGTCGGCGAGTTCTTGAAGTTGGCTTGCAAGTTCTTGCATCTCGGAAGGTGTAAGCCGGTATGGAGCTTTAGCTATGGGATTAGCTCCAGGTACAAGATCGATGCGAAATTCCACTTGCCAAACAGGTGGAAGACCGGGCAAGTCATCAGGAAAGACTTTGGGAAAATCCCGAACGATGGGGATGTCTTGTACACTCCTCTTTTTGATTTCTTTTTGGATAACATGGGCTAGGAAAACCATGTACTTCTTTCGTATATACTTTTGGACGGTAATGCATGACATTAGTTTTAGTCCTTTGCAAGGTTTCTCACCAAGGACCTTCAACGTTTCACCGGATGGGAGTGGTATACGGATGCATTTTTCAAAGCACATGACTTCGGCGTGGTGCTTTGACAACCAATCCATACCTACGATGACGTCAAAACTTCCTAATGGCATTGGTATGAGGTTGATTGGAAAGGTGTGTTTATTTAGTTCTAGGGAGCAATCATAAATGATGGTGTCAATTGCAACGGTGTTACCATCGGCTACCTCAACGGTAAAGGTTTTCTCTAGTTTAGACCGGGTTTTTGCAAGTAACGGTTCGAAGTCTAGTGACACAAAACTTTTATCGGCTCCGGTATCAAATAGTATAGAAGCATAATGATTATTCATAAGGAACGTACCGTTAACCACATCAGTGTTGGCCTGAGCCTCATTGGCGTTGATGTTGAAAGCACGCCCACGAGCTCCGCCTTGGTTAACATTGATCAGTCTTGTGCACTGGTTACGGAAGTGGTTCGGGTCACCACATTCGAAGCAAGCACGTCCATTTGCAATGGCGGGGATGGCTTGGTTAGTTGCTTGATGATTGGCTTGATTTGCTGGGTTGGTTTGGTTGGCAAGTGCCTTGGCTCGGCAAATATTGGCTGTGTGGCCATGTTTCCCGCAGTGGTTGCAAAGGCGACAAGGTATGTTTGGAGGGTGATGATAATTGCAGGTGTTGCAAAGTGGGTAGCTGCCCCCATAGGGCTTCTTTGCTGGGTTTGGAGCTATGGGTGTAACTTGATTTACTGGAGCAGCCGGAGTGATTACAGCACAGTTCTTGACCTTTCTCTTCCTAGTGTTGCGGTACGGTTCAGTTTGGACTTCTTTGACATGAGCGGAAGGTGTTGTTGTGTCAGAAACTTTCTTGGCACCCTTTCTTATAAGTGTACCCGCTTTAACATAGTTGTCAGGAAGTGTAGCTGATAAACGGATAGCATCCTCCAGAGTAGCAGGATTTCCTCCTACCACAGTATCTTGAATTTGTCTAGGTAGACCACCAATGTACTTTTCAATACACCTAGACAGAGGTGTAACCATGTGTGGCACAAGTAGACTCAACTCGTGAAAACGGGTGGTGTATGCTAAGCTTTCACCACTATCTTGAGCAAGATCCCAAAATTCCGCTTCTAGCTTTTTCATCTCATTTCGAGGGCAGAATTCCTCAGTCATGATCCTTTTCAACTCATCCCACGGCAGTGCCATTGCTACATCCACTCCCCTAGTCCTTTTCTCACCATTCCACCAAGTAAGCGCCCTTTTTTGAAAGACACTAGTAGCATGACGAGTACGGAGGTTGTCGGGACAATCGCTATTGAGAAAAGTGCTCTCAATGCTTTCGAACCATTGAAGGAGTCCCGTGGCTCCTTCGCTGCCATAGAATTTGAGGGAATTACAGGAGTTGAAGTGTTTGAAGGTGCATTGTGGCGGGTTGGCACCACCACCACCTCCAGTAGCAGCACTTCCACTGGCATGGCCATTATTGTTGTTGTTGGCTTGGGTAATTTGGTTCACCAGCTGTGTGAGTAAAGCAGCCAGGTCAGTGTTATTGCTGTTGTTGCTGTTGACACGACGAGGAGGCATTCTACAGATTTAGACACAATAAGAGTTGTGAGATTTTCTTGGATTAAATAGAAGAATAAATAGATGCAAGTAGTTCATAGTTTGGATTGTACTCAAATAGTGACATAATCACTCGAGTACTATGACATATTAAGGTTAATTTAAACTCAGATAATTATCAAGGAGACGTGCTTTAGCCTATAAGTAAACACTCATCCCGGGAATTCCCAGGAAAGCATACGGGTCCCTCGGTTGGTTGGGATTTATACGAAATGCTTTCCTAGACAGAAAACCCAGAATACAGGTGTCACTCTTCCAGATTGCACGTGTCCTTTAACAATTAAACAAAGTCTAAAAACCTTAACGGGTGTAAAAGAAAATTTTATAGACCCAAGTCTAAGAATATGATTCAGGTTATGTTGATGATGACATGGAAGCAGGCATGAAGGATATGTGGTTTAGGATATGGGTAGGGATATTGTTTATTTAAGTTGTTATTCATATATACATATAAAACATGTAGCATATATCATATAGCATGTAGCACATAGCATGTAAATCATGAAGCATGGCATAAGTGGGTATCCTAAAGTTATAGTCTAGGTCAAAGGTGTCTAATAACCTAATTCCCTATAACCAAGGCTCTGATATCAATCTGTCACACCCCAACCGACGGCGGAAACGTCGGGGCGTGAAGCGTGCAGACTGTTCATTGCTCATGGTTTGCTAAAGTTTGAATAATTAATAATTGTTTTCATTGCAAATAAATAAGTTCAACAAAGCATAATCAATCCACAAAACATAAATGTAAATTACATCAAATAAGCTAGTTTAATTAAATTCTAGGTCCAAAGTCCTATGTGTAGCATATCTTGATCACTTCAAACATTGGTACCTGAAACATGGTTAAAACAGGGTCAACTACAAGAGTTGGTGAGAAACATAGGTTTAATCGTGTGATAGCAAAATACGTGTTGTGTGCATACAGTTCAATACAATCATGACAATTAAGGCATTTATGGAGAGAAAAACATCGTGTGACCTATACAATCAAACCTTTGTAACTTGCACTCAAAATTTGTGTTGTCAGTAACAGTCACCCTACCTGGGTGGGTTTGTCAGACTCAATAGATCTACCACTGTTTACTGTCGGCTGTTAGTTAATGATTGTACATGAAGAGCATAATAATTGGTCTACAAAATGTACTCAAGCACAAAGCGCAAAACTGTAAACATGCATAGGATGGAACTGTATATGTGTATAATTGAAAACATGTAAATAGAACGCATGTTCCACCCCAAAACGTTTGTAAAATAGAGTAAAAGAGGGGCTATGTAACTCACGTATTATGTAGCGTGTAGGTTGCACAAGAAAATGGAAAACAGCGATGTGTTGTAGATTGCTAAGTTCGACCTAATGAACAATGTATATGTGTTATTGATTTGCGTTATTAAATGACGGAAGTGAATTTGTCATTCTTAAACGTGTAGGGTTTGTCTTAAAAATAATTATTTAAACTGTTATTTATTTATCAAATTAACAGAATAAAAATAAAAATAAAGATTCTGTTTAAGGAATGAGCACGACCGTGCTTGTATATGGCACGACCGCGCCCGGCACGTACGCGACCGCGCTTGGTCGGTAACGCGCCCGTGGTTGGTCAGAAGTCAAAACAAGAGTCTGGTCCTGAGACACGACCGCGTCCGTATCCGGCACGACCGCGCCTAGGGTTTTGACTAGGTCAGGACTTGGTTTGATCGGTAAACACGACCGGGCCTCTCTCGGGCACGACTGTGCTTGCTCAGGCACGACCGCGCTCTTTGATGAGCGCGACCGTGTCTGGTCTTTTTCAGACACAATTCGCTTGATTCTTGTATTATTCTTGTCGGAATTCATAGGGTTTTCATTAATTAGATGATTGCGAATCCAATCACATTATTTAATTGGATTTATAATACGTTTAACTTGTAGTTCGATTAAAACCATTTAATACTAAAAACTTAGATTCAATTGGTTTAACCGTGTATTACTCCACCGAATTGATTTAGGGCTTTCGTTTGGAATGAAGAAACGAAGCAATTGAACTATTACTTACCTTGGTTTGATTGGGCAACAATTGCAGACGGCTACGAGGAAGACTCGCGGCTTTTTCTTGATCGACAGAGTATTAGAGGTGTTGTTCCGATGATTTTAGGGTTGCGATAGGTTTATAGAAATCGTGCGGAGGTATTATAATGGTTTGATTCGTCTGATCCTGTCTTAATTACGAGATTTGATTTAAAAAAAGAAGGTTTGGTCGAAGTCGCGAGGATTCGGTCGATCAGACGTGTATTTGGTCGTGTTTTAGTCTCAATTCGTCGAATAGCTTCTTCTACAAGTCCCGCGATTTCTAAACTCGTTTGAAACCTATTTTTGGAAAAGATTTGTGTCGGTTTGACTTTTACGGAGTCAAACTGTATCTCAGGCACGACCGTGCTTAATGATAAGCACGACCGTGGTCATGGCACAGGCGCGACCGTGCTTAGGACTAAGCACGACCGTGCTTGTGTACTTTTTGATATTTACAAGAATGGACCCTGTAGTTTGGTAGAATTGATGTTGTTTTGAGTTTTGGTCAAGTTTGGTCCTCGAGGTTTGTAAAATGGTTTTAGTTCATATTGTAACCTAATAAGCGCGTGCATACTTGTTATTGAACATGAAACAATGATCGTAAAAATTGGAATTGGAATCGTCTTTTATTGAACGACATAAATCAAAAAGGAGAAAACATGAAAAATCGGAAATGTTACATGCTATCAACTAATCATGTAGTGCGGAATCCTACGAATTAACCGTGAACACCAGATGACGAGTCAAACACAGTAGATGTAAATACAAAACGAGTCTATATTCATCGAGGAATTTTCTTCATCGGAATCTTTTTAACACATTCCACTTGCTTGTACACAGTTTTCTTATGATATTTCTTCGTTACCGGATCAAACTTAGACTATCCAACACTCTTCTTCCTTCCTGAGGCTTAAAATATTCAAACACTTTTTTGTTTACCTCCTGCTTCAATACCGACCATAAACCTTTAGCTACTCCATGAGATCCCTTGATAATAAGGTTCCTCTGAGCTAGACTACACAGTTCAACATTCGGTAAAGAGCTGAAAGCATTAGCATTTGGCTTTAAGTATTGGACCCATCAAGTCTTGAAATTATCAAAGATCTTCCATCATAAGTAACACTCTCAAATGGTTAAAAAGAGTATTTCTGCCTCTTTCTAATGAAACTATAATGATTTATTAGATCAGAATTAATCTTTTTCTCTCTTGGCATGGTCTTCACTTTGGATTACAATACAACTCTGTTATATGTTGTAATCATTACCCTTACATTTATGAATTCTCTTGTCTTGATACCTTTAAAATCATTAAAGCTATGCTTCCTCGGGAATCTCTCAAAATCAGTTCCTTTGTTTTCATTAGTTGGATTAATACAATTCAAATGAACAAGACCACAAAGATCCTCCTTTGGTAGCTTTACAATTTCATAGATATCTTGAAAGTATTGTAATTCTCCTCATTGTCTTCTAATAACAAACAATTCACTATCTTTATCAAAGCTCCATATGCTGATGTGTTATTTGCAATTTTTCTTAATATCAACATTAGCAATAATAAATTCAACTGCAGTTGCTACCTCCTCTTTGTTTCTTAAACCATTCCGATTTATCAATTTTGGCTCTCTTAGGTGGTTCTTCTTCGTTACTTTCTTCATCAGAACTCCAAATTTCTTTAACTTTATTTTCCATATACTTTTTTATATATCAACATATATATTGTCATCACTATCATCAAACCTGATACATTATGCAGATTCATTTGTTGATTCAGATTGTGGTTGAATAGAGTGATCAACAAAATTCTTTTCAACCAACTTTTACACTCTTTCACATTGCTTTTTGATTTGTCTGAAAAAATATTTATGTAGTCTAGTCAGCTGATTGCCTCCATGATGATATATATACAACTTCATAATCATAAGCCTTCTCTGGTCAACTTCTATAAGGCCCTAAACCTGAGATGTCTCACTTGTTGGATTTACTCATTCACAAACAGTTCTTAAACTTGAATATCAAAATAACGCAGCCGAATCATTCATTCAACATAATTAAAACTTGTTCAACATGCGAAAGCGTAACATTGTCAAATACATAAACATAACATAAACAACTCGTAACGGGATGCCAGTCTTCATATCATCCGTGTAACTCATCAAGCCGCCCAGCATCACTGTGCATCATCACAACCTGCCTTAACCTGAATGTGCATAATAAAAGTCAGCTACGCTGGTGAGTTCTAGCATTTCATAAAACCTTAACATAACTTAACATCGTCGTTTATCCGCGTAGGATTTCTGATGATCTTGGGCGGCTTTCATTCGTGCCTTGATCTGATCGAATCTTTCTGATGTTTCCCTTACGACTTCAAGACTTCCTCATTCCTTCAGTCCAATCTCACCCTAACAAACCGGGGTCCTGCATCTCCTCCCATAGCACATCTCGTAAGGCGGCATGCCTATTGTCGAGTGGTGACTATTGTTGTAGGAGAACTCGGCTAACGACAGATGGCTATCCCAACTACCACCAAAATCAATAATTCAAGCACGGAGCATATCCTTTTGGACTGTCCATCCGTTTGTGGGTGGTACGTCATACTAATATTGAGTCTCGTGCCCATCGCCCCGTGAAATCTTTTCCAGAACCTCGATGTTAATCGTGTGTCTCGGTCAGATAAGATCATCAAAGGCATCCCATGCTGTGCTACTACATCATTAATAAATACTTCCGCGTAAGAGTATACCACCAGGTCTTCATTGCCCTCAGGAAGGGCCAAGACTGGAGCTTGGGTTAGCTTCTCTTTCAGCTCCTTCAACGCCTCTTCCTAGGTCGAACCCCATTTGTACTTCAACTCATTCCGAGTCAACTTTGTCAACGGCAAAGCAATTCTCGAGAAATCCTGAATAAATCTTCGATAGTAGCCTGTCAACCCTAAGAAACTGCGGATTTCAGTTGGAGTCTTAGGAATAATCCAATCTCATACCGTCATTATCTGTGTTGGGTCAACCATAATGCCGTTCGGGTTAATGACGTGACCTAGAAATTGGACTTCCCTAAGCCAGAACGCGTATTTGGAGAACTTAGCATACAACTTTTCCTTGTTCAAAACTTCCAACACCTCTTTCAAGTGACATGCGTGATCATCCTCATTCTTGGAGTAGATGAGGATATCATCGATGAACACAATTACTGATCGGTCCAACATCGGTCGACACACCCTATTCATTAAATCCATGAATGTCGCGGGGGTGTTCGTCAATCCGAAGGACATTACGCGGAACTCGAAATGTCCATAATGCGTGCAAAACACGGTTTTTGGTATATCTTCTTCCCTTACCTTCAACTGATGGTACCCAGACCGAAGGTCGGTTTTTGAGAACCAACTTGCGCACTGTAATTGATCGAACAGGTCGTCGATCCTTGATAAAGGGTACTTGTTCTTCACCGTTCATTTGTTCAACTCCCTATAATCGATACACATTCTCATAGAACCATCTTTCTTCTTTACAAACAATACCGGAGCACCCCAAGGCAAGATGCTCTGTAGGATAAATCCTTTTTCAAGTAACTCGTCTAATTGTGCCGTTAGTTCCTTCATCTCCACTGGTGTTAGTCGATATAGAGCCTTGGCCACGGGCTGGGCATCTGGTACTAAGTCGATTTGGAACTCAATCTCTCTATCGGGTGGTATCCCAGGCAAATAATCTGGAAACACCTCCGGGTACTCACGTACCACGGGTACATCGTCTGGTTCCTTCACTTCCTTACACTTGTCAATCACGTACACCGGATAGGCCTCGCATCCGCGCCTCAGGTAATCTGTTGCCTTAATCATTGAGATGACGTTAGGCATCAGGACGTCACGATCCCCAAAGACCTCGACTTCGCTACCGTCTTGAGACTTGAGTAGGATTATCATTCATTTACATATGATTTGTGCTTCGTTGGCAGTTAACCAATCCATACCCAACACGACATCAAACCCTCCCAAAACCACAACAAACAAGCGAACAGGGAATCTATGGCCTTCTATTTTGTTATGGAATGGTCAACTACATCAGTTACCCTGGCGGTTCTACCCTCCGTGGTTTCTACACTAAAGGCTCTTTCTAGTTTACTGACCGCGTATTTCACCCGTTTACAGAAAGTAGCAGATATGAAACTCTTACTGGCACCCGAATCAAATAACACAGATACAAAAGTGTTGTCAAGAATGAACGTACCTGACGCCACGTCGGGGTCTACCCTGGCTTGCTCCTGCGTCAGTGCATACGCTCGAGTCCTTGCTCGGGGCCTCTCATCCTTCCTTTCGGTGGCCTTCCCCTTTCCAGCATCCCCTATTCTCGGCTTTGTGCAGTCCCTACTCAGATTCCCGGTTGCCCCACATTTATAGCACTTGTAGAGTTGGGGGCATTCACGTGAGTAGTGTCCAGTTTTGCCACACTTGAATCATAGATTGGATCCCAGTCTGCACTCACCCATATGCCCCTTCCCACAGTTATTACGCATCGCTATCTCCTCCACCTGAGCCCTCTTATCCCGAGCCCCAAACATCTTTCCACCTGTTCGTTTGTTTTGGAAGCTCGGTTTCTTCTTGGGTTCCTCAAAGGGTAACATCATTTATGTCCAGGTCATCATACACTACACCACTGAGTTCCACCACTGAATCATAGGTGTTAGGAGTATTTGCTTTGATGAAAGTGCGGACCTTGTCCTGCAATCCTTGGATGTAGCAAGCAATCTTTCTCTCCTCAGTCGTGATCAGATGTAGAACCAGACGTGCCAGTTCGTTGAATCTGGTAGTGTATTGCCGATGTGTTTTACTTCTGTCTTTGAATCCCAGAAGCTCTCTTTTCACCTTCTCAATTTCATTCCTCGGGTAGAAGTTCTTGATCACTAGAGTCTTCAAATCATTCCACAGCATTGCGTCAACCGTCTCGTCCCCCTTAGCTTGACGTACGCCTTCCCACCAATGAGATGCTTCCTCCCTTATGGAGTTAGCAGCAAACTTCACCACTTGATTCGCTCGGCATTCGCTCAGACGGATGGCGGCTTCCATACGTATCACCCAGTCAAAAGTAGCCACCGCGTCTTTCTTTCCAGACAGAACCGGCGGGTCACATGCCTTGAAGGACTTATAGTCGCAACCGCGAGCAGGCTGTGCATTAACTGCCTCAATGATCGGCGCATCAGTTGCCGTGTTGGACCGGCCCGCCTTATTAGCCTTCTTCAATTTTTCTGCCAGCAGATCTGGTAAGGTGGCCTTCATCAGCTCAGTAAACTCGCATTCCAGGGCCGCTTTCACTTCCAATTCGAAAGTGAACTGTTTTTCTTCAACATGAGTTTGCTCAGTCCCATGCACACTAACTTCCGATTCAGTGTGGATACTTCTCTCTTCACTGTATTCCTGACGAGCAGGAGTCCTACCTCGACCACCGGTACGGTCCCCACCACACCTTCCATTTCCTCTTCTCGCCGTTTCGTTCTATAAGATGAGGAATCCAATGTTTTCACGCTAGTTAACAAATAGAAAAAGTACTATAAGATGTTAATATACACTGGCCATCTGCAATTAACCATTACATGACCCTTGACTTCTATTTGACCACCTTTGTGATTTCATCAGAGCACAAGTCCTACCCTAACACGTTCTAAGGCATACTACATACATATACTCTACTTTTCATAACTGATGCTGTGGCTCGAGTTACCCGTACTGGCATCCGCTTTCGGTCCCATTCACGGTTTAAGTTCAGACACTTGGACTGTCCAAATCTCTTAAACTATTGATCGGATACCAACTTGTAAGGCCCCAAACCCGGGAGGCCTCACTTGTTGGATTTACGCATTCACAAATAGTTCTTAAACTTGAATATCAAAATAATGCAGCAGACTCATTCATTTAACATAATTAAAACTTATTCAACATGCAGAAGCGTAACATTGTCAAATACATAAACATAACATAAACAACTCGTAACGGGACGCCAATCTTCATGTCACCCGGGTAACTCATCAAGCCGCCTAGCATCACCGTCCATCATCACAACCTGCCTTAACCTGAATGTGCATACTAAAAGTGAGCTACGCTGGTGAGTTCTAGCATTTCATAAAACCTTAACATAAACATTTTCCAAAAACTTAACATTCATTTCATTTAACAAAAGCGTACGTAAATCATGCAATAACTTAACATCATCAAACATTGTAACATAACATCATAACGTAAGTCAGCATGAACCGAATCTGCGCATTCTCATAACCGTCAATTCCATACATCACATACTTGCAGAGAAACCCCAAGGCACACCACCGCTAGGCCCTTCAACACCGTACATTACCTGTATGCGGAGAAACCTAGGGCCCGACACCCTGAAGCCATTTGATACCAGAACCTTAGGTACGGTACCACAAGGATACACGTACCTTCACCTTAAGCACGATATCCCAAAGGATAGCATGTACCTTTACCTTAAGCATTGTTCCCTCGCATGGACTAGTACCTTCAATAGGGATCCCGGTAACCCCCATGGTGACCGTCGTCACCCCTTTATCCACCAAGTTGTACAACAGTTGGCCAGCTACAAAGTCCCCTAAAAGGTAAGGCCCATAAAATACATGCATACCTTAGTTCCCGAAAGAACTCATGGCAGATTCGTTCATTTCGTGACTTTTATAAAAACTTTTACCTCATTTTAGTTAAAGCATTCGTACGTTTTATTAAAAATCATTTCATTCGTAAACCTTTCGTAAACTTCATTTTGGCAAAACATTTCATAAACATTATCCTTCATAAGCATCGTTTCATAAACATCATTTCGTGAACATTATTTCGTAAGTATGCACACCAGCCCAAAAATACAGTTTAAAACATTTAAACAAGACTCACATGGTAAACTAGTCTCGGTTGTACAAAACAGGGTAAAACAACGTCAAGCACGATCTGAATTAATTAGTTAAACACACATCAGACCTATCCCGACCCTAACAGTTTACCTCTTCTGAATTAGGCGAACTTAAGGTTAAGTTCGCCTCTTACCAACCTGGAAAACATATAGGCGAACTTAAGATAAGTTCGCCAATTTCACCCTTCCAGCAAACTTGCTAAGTTCACTGACTTATGTTCGCTGGTTCAGTCCAGCTAACTTAATATGTTCGCTTAATTCTCCCAAGGCGAACATGACAAGTTCGCCTACGGGGCTGTCTCCTTCCCTAAAACCTTAAGTTTGCATGTTAATGGCGGCCATATCTGATTACGTTCAAGATGCTAACTTTTTACGTTCAAAACTTGTAGTTTTCACTCGTGATCTCATATTTGTAATCCTTTTCTCGTTTGGTTCATAAAAACTCATATTTTTTACGAAAATACCCGAAAACCCAAAAAGAAAAAAATTTCAGATTTGGTTAGGGTCGTTACCTGTTTTGAGATTCTGAATCGGAGAACCTACTTAAGAGGAGTAGAGGAACAAGATGCTAGCTCCTCGGGTCGATCGGTGTACTTTCTCTCTCTACGGTTTCTCTCTCTAGAATGGCAAAATGAGAGATTATGGAGGGTTTAGGTTATTTATAGGGAGACTCCCCCCCTTGTGCGCCACCCTCAAGTTCGCCAGGCCCATCCCGGCCCGGCCCATCATGTCTCAATCATTTATTCCGTTCGTATCACGTTTAGAAGAAGAAGAAGAAGCCAGAATAGTAAAGCAAGCAATAGGAACTGGTACATAAGCACAAGCAATCGGATCTCCTCGGGTCAAGTCAGCACACCCGCTGTAAGTAAAGCCATCTGGAATAGGAAAGCAAGTAGGAAGAATATGAATAGGAGTCAGTCTTTGACTAAGCTCAGAAGAAGAAGAAGAAGAAGAAGAAGATGATGATGAATTTTCCTCTAAATCATGGTTATTCTTTGTAAACCATTGATTGTGAAGACATCAACAAATTGAGTGCTGAAGTGGCTAATTACACTAAAAGGAATGCACATCAGAATGAATACCAAACTAATGATAAAATATGATTCTTCTGATGAAGGAGAGCCAGAACTAGCTGTTCTTGATGAAGTTGTAAGAATATTGTGCGTTTATTCAATAACCGGAGAATCATGTATTGCAAGAATATTGTCATTGCGTTTATTCAATAAACAGAGAATCATGTATTGCAAGAATATTGTCATTACCCGCACATAAAAGATGATTCTTGCAAGAATATTGTCATTGCGTTTATTCAATAATGATAAAAGATGATTCTTCTTCTTCTTACAACTTCAATAACCGGAGAATCATGTATTGCAAGAATATTGTCAAGAAAAATGGTACCAACTTCAATACCAGCCTTAACATTGTGCGCACATGCATCTTCAAGTTGTTTAGAGAACTTGTCATTCCCCGCAGAGAAAAATTCATCTATATCAAACATGTAATTTTCATCATCAGTAGCCACCGCAGTAGAAGTAGAAACAACCTTTTGAATTTGAAAAGCAGAAGATTTTGAACTTTCCTCATGTGTAGAATGTACAGATACCATAGGCTCCTCTACGTTATCATCAGCTGCAACCTCAACAGGATTTTTCTCCCCCATTTTGGTAGCATCTAATGAAGTAGAATCATGGCCAGAGTCTGTTATAAAATTTAAGGCCAAAGCCATCAATTTTACATTATTATGGACAAGATCTGCAATAAGAGATTCTTGCATGAGAACATAAGATATGAGTTCCAACTTTGACATGCTGTAAATTTCATCAAAGGTTGGTGTAGAAGTAGCATTAGAAGTAGATGCTTGAGCTATAGTAGGTGCACGTATGCTACTAGACTCCCCCACAAACTATACTCGGGGAATAGAATGTTGTTCATCTTCATTAACAGGTACATTTTCATCCGGTACTTGGGGTAAAGACTTTGCTTTAGGAGAGCTAGGAGAGGAAGAGCTCCTTGAACTCGAATGAGGATATAGAAAGATCCACTCCTGGAAGGCATAATAGCTTAATTTGTAGATCCCTAAGAGTGAGAAGATACACCATCAACAATATCCAATCATCACATTCATCTCCACCTTCTGCATCACTAGAACTATCAACATCATGTGCATCAGCATCATTACTGCTTTAAGAATCAGAACTCTCAGAACTGGAACTTTGTTCTTAAACCAATTAAGCATGAAGATCAACATCATCAGCAATACCTATCATGTGATCAAATAACTCTACAAATCTTGGCACAGGCCATGACTTCATGTTGGCAAAAACTTTCATAGTTAAATGACTTTATACAAGAGTTGGACAATGATGTTTTAAATTCTGAATATTCTCATCAAAAATTTGCTGAAGGAACCTGGGATACATCAAGAATTTCATATTCCTAGCCTCTTGAATGTTGTATCGCATTTCTTGAAAGATGAGATATGAAAAGCTGAAATCCTGGCAATATACAAGTCCAATCATAGCAGATGCTACAAATTGACTTAGTTCATCAAAGGTTGCCTTCCTTATAGTATACATTTTAGTAGAACATGAACCAAATACCTCCATTATATAGATAAAAGACCTTTATTAAATTGACTTCGGATAGGAGCTTCATCATAACCCAGTTGTTGAAAGCATGATATCAACCTTTTGAGAGAATAATCTATAACTCCTTCAAGATCATGGTGGTGAAGTGTGGTGTTGATCATATGTTAAGTAATAACAATCTGTTGCCCAACAACTATAGCCTGGATAGATGGAATATCTCCATGAAGAACAATAGCATATTCCCACATATCTAGAATATGATGCTCATGTATGGTTGGAGCAACTTGTAGAGTTTAAGAAATCAGAGATATTTCCAGAAAATCTATCAAAGCATGGAAATCATCATTTAGTGGAGTTCATCCGAGTTATCCGAGTTAACATACTTGAGTCAATTCTTCACTTGATTGTAACCTTGGATGACAAGTTTGTTCATCCGAATTAATGCCGTTAGCCAATCTTGTAACCTCTGATATATAGTAAGCTCGGATACTCTTCAGACTTTAGCAAAACTCTCTGCTGCTATCTGGTATGCATCAACCTTATAAAGATTACCTCTATAATCTCCCCCAAAGTTTGATGCTACCAAAATCTTCTACTCTCATCTCAGTTTCACATACTCTCTCAACTTTGTAATATATCTCTTAACTTCCACAACATCTTCTTGACTCTTGCATTCAAACTTCATTTTCAATAGAGCTTGAAGATCTTCTCTGCATAACACATAAGCATCTTCATAATTTATAAGTTCCAGAAAATCATCATTTGGTCTTGAAATTATCAAAGATCTTCCATCATATGTAACACTCTCATTTGGTTAAGCAGAGTATTTCAGCCTCTTTCTATTGAAACTATAATGATTTTTCATATCAGAATCAATTTTTCCCTCTTGGCATGGCCTTCACTTTAGATTGCACTACAGCTCTGCTATATGTTGTAACCATTACCCTTATAGTTCCGAATTCTCTTGTCTTGACATCTTTAAAATCATTAAAGCTATGCTTCCTTAGGAATCTCTCAAAATCAGTTCCTCTCTTTTCATTAGTTGGATTAATACAATTCAGATGAGCAAGACTGTAAAGATCCTCCTTTGGTAAATTTTAAATTTCATGGGTATCTTGAATGTATTGTAATTCTCCTCCTTGCCTTCTTATAACAAAAACTTCACTATCTTTATCTGAAACAACCTAAAAAGTTTTTTTTTTCTTTTTATCTTAAGAAATTTATCAGAGTTTTGGTCCTAGATTTATGAAAAATATGCCAAACATGATGACATTTTCATTTATATTAAAACAAAATATTTACCTGGTTGTTTAAACAACATCCATTACTTAAGACATTCCCATGTTATAGTTTTATACAAAGGGTGAGTTATTCGCCTGACTCGAGAAAGTTCTTCGATCCTCAATCATCCATAGATGCTTTACCTGAATGTATGCATAGCACCTATTAGCCATAGCTAAGTAATTACACTCCGTATTTGAATAATTTATTTATTGAATTCCAACGTTTCCCCTGAGGCTTATAACCTCATTTTTAACTCCTGAGACTCGTAGCCTCATTTTTTTTTATCTCATGAGGCTCGTGACCTCAACGTAAAATCTCTGAGACTTGTAGTCTCAATTGTGGTCCCTTGAGGCTCGTAACCTCAAATAATATCCCATGAGGCTCATGACCTCAATTATAATCCTCTGAGGCTCGTGACCTCAATTTTTATTCCTCTGAGACTCGTAACCCCAATTATTATCCATTAATATTCCACTGACAAAATTACACAACAAATTTTAGGTAAACACACAATATTCATAACACATAATCGTGTATACTTTCTAAGGGTTCGTGTAGTTACCTTTGTCCATGGAAGTCCCTACTCTTGGTTCGTTAGTCCCGAGTACCTGATTTCCTAAATAATTAAACTTTTCGTTTCAACTACACGTTCTAACAAAGTGTATATTAGCTTATCAAAGGTAACGGGTGTAAGCAGACTGTTATCTATTACTTTTCTCAAATTAACAACCTAAAAAAATAACTTAGATTACCCCGAACACACTTCACTACTAAAAATATGATTTTCTGGTCGGTGACAGCAACTAGTACGACGGTGCCTATTTCGTGGTTCAACTGAAATCGTTGTTCAACACGCCCGTGCCTGAAGAACAACAGACCGAGGTTCAACTGAAATCGTTGTTTTTGACCCAAAACCTCATTTTGTTCCATCATAAATAAATTTTAATATGATTGTAACTCTTGTAACTTATGTTTAACATCAAACTTGATTTTAACTCTTTAAACATCATAAAATCGTCTAAATACCCAAATAATTAGGGTTTGATTTAATAGAAACTTACCAATTTCTTGTGTGAAGTCAAATATTAGATTCATGATGATGACGAGCAGATTACATAGCCTCTAATCTTGATGTTGTTCTTGGACCAGATTCACCTTAATCTCTTTCTCTAACTCACGGCATATACACACACTTACACTTTGAAATTTTGCATTATAGCAAGTTAAGTCCTTTCACTCATAGTTACCCATGTTTAGTCCCTCAACTTTACATATTTACACATTTGCCTCAAAACTTTGGCTTAACAAAGATTTAGATGTTACAAATCTACCCCCCTTATTTAGGTTTCGTTCTTGAAACCTGATTACATAGTAAAAAGAATAAGGGTAGCATTCCCTCATATCATCTTCGGATTCCCAAGTGGTGTATGATACTTTTAGATCCTTCCATTGCACCTTTACTTGTCTTATTTCTTTGTTTCGTAGTTGCTTAACCTTATGATCGATGATTGCGATCGGCTCCTCTACATAGCTAAGCTTATCATCTACTTCTATGTCGTCCAACGGTATATATGTTGACTCGTCAGCTAAACATTTTCGTAAGTGTAACACATGAATTGTGTTGTGAATACCACCAAGTTCATCAGGTAACTCCAACCGGTACGCAACTTGCCCTATTCAAGCAATAATCTTGAAGGGTCCAATGAAACGTGGGCTTGGCCTTTTTTTTTGGGAAATGGACGAAACCTTTCAATGGAGAGAGTTTTAACATAACATAGTCTCCTATTTAAAACTTAGTTGGCCTTCTTCTCTTATCCACATAAGACTTGTGCTAATCTTGAGTTTCCTTCAAATTAGCTCTTATTTGATAAATCTTTTCTTTTGTCACTTTCATCACATCCTTACTCACAAGTTCACGTTGTCTAACTTTCCTCCAACAAACAAGAGTGTGACACTTCCTTCCGTAAAGCATTTCAAATAGGGGCATACCAATACTTGAATGGTAGCTTTTATTATAATTGAATCCTACCAACGGTAAATATGCATCCCAGCTCCATCCAAAATCTATGATACATGCACATAGCATCTTTTTTAGAGCTTGGTTTGTTCTCTCGCTCTAACCGTTAGTTTGAAGATGGTACGCGGTACTTATCAAAATTTTAGTATCTATCTCATTTTGAAACTTCCTCCAAAGCTTTGAAGTAATTCGTGTGTCTCTATCCGAAACTATTGACACTAGCACACTACATCACGGAACCACTTTTTTAATGTAAACTTTTGCCATACGTTCAGATGAATAACTTTCACGAATAGATAAGAAGTGTGCGCTTTTAGTCAAGCGATCTACGAGTACCCATATGACATCATATCCTTTAATAGTTTTTTTGGAGGTTAGTCACAAGATCCATTATTATATGCTCCCATTTCCATATTGGAATTTTGAGTTGTTGAATATTTTCGTATGACTTTTTGGTGTTTAAAAAAGTCAGACAGCTTTCCACACACTTGGATATATATGTCTTCATACCAGGGCACGAATCATCTCTTCTTATTCTTTGCCCTAAACAAACTTGACATCCTTTCAGGTTAGCTTAGCTAATAGGGAAGCCACCTTTGAGAAGTCTTGAATAAATTGTTGGTAGTACCCCACAAATCCAAGGAAACTTCTAACTTCTGTTTGCATTTTTAGGGGGAGACCATTTCAAAATGGTTTGGATGGGTCTACCAAAAACATCATAACTCACCATGTAGCCTAAGAATTTAACTTCTCACAACCAGGAAGCATATTTTGAAACGTGGCATATATTTTCTCATTCCATACATGTTATATAACAATGCATAATGAATATAAGAATGACAAGTATGATTATGAACAATGAAATGAAAGCATGACATATCGTATAAGAATGAAATATTGTTGTATATTATTATACATATTGCATGCTATGTATGATTAAAACGTTATGGACGGTTCTATGATAACGGCTACTTCGGTAGACGGACGACCATGAGACTATTATGTAGTCAGGATGAAAAGTCTAGAAAGGTAGACTAAATACATACTACTACGGTAGGACAGTTGTAAGATAATGACGGACGTCCGAATACATGTCGGACGGTTGTAAGATAATGATGGATGGTTGCATATAGAGTTCGTGTGGGAAACGAATGCCTTAGGGCAGACGGGCGAATAGAACGGCCAACGACGGTAGGACGGTTGTAAGTCATGACGGACGGACGAAAGTGCCGGACGGTTGTAAGAATAAAAGGACGGACGGACACTAGTTACCGGACGGTTGTAAGTATGTTGGACTACGACGGTAGACCGCAGCGTTTGTCTTTGTGACTTACGTAATCAATGACGGGCTGATCACCCTTATGTGTAAGACCAATGAATATTCAAATGAATGCAAGAATGTATGTATTTATACACGTACTCACATATGAATGAAAGGATTATAATGGTAAATATATACATATAAATATATTTATACTCATGAAAATACGATAAGAAACAATGTTTATACCTACTTGTTTTAAACTAGAACTCACCAGCGTTATCTAACTTTTAGTATGCACTTTAGTAACCAAAAGGAAAGGACGTGCTAAGCCGTGATGGCTGCCAACACAAGACTGACATCATATTTTATGATTATGTTTCCGACAATTGTTTCCCTTAATTGTTAAGACTTCCGTTGTTTATGTATTTGAATGGTTGTACGCTTTCGCTATGTTTAAATGCTTTATTTAAAGTTCAGTAATAATAACTATGTTTATGAGTAAATCCAACAAGTGAGTTCTTCCGGGTTTGAGACCTTACAAGTTGGTATCAGAGCAATAGTTTGAGAGATTCAGACATCCCTAAATGTCTGGACTCAAGCTGATAATGGGAGCAATGAATGGATGTCAGTATGGGTAGCCAATGCCAGCACCGTAAGTAAGTAGTAAAGTTAATGTATGTGGTTAGGAATAGATGCCTTAACTTAGAACACATAGATGTCAATGTCACCACTGATGTGAAGAGTTTCGAACCCGAAACACAAAGCAAATTATTAATCACAAACCGGTCACTATAATTAAGAATTTACTTTGCTCGTACTGTTCTAAACTATGATCTGAAGGAATGACATTGGTGTATTCCCTTTACTGATCAGGAATTTAGAAATCATGGCTGGTAGAGGAGGATCTGGACTTCGTTGCGGCCGTACCGGGTGAGTCGGTAGGCCACCATTGAACCGAAGACGTAATGATGAGGAAAGTGTGCATGTGGAACGCGAGGAAAGTGTGCACATATAACGTATAGAGAGTGTGCACGAAACTAATGTGACTCCACCGGGAGATGGGAATGAAGGATCACTACAACTAAACCTGAAGTTAGGGATGCTATTGCCCGTAAGGTCGTGTCAACTCTGAAGGATGTACTGCCTGACTTACTGACTGAGGCACTAAAGAAAAGCAAAGGGGAAGAAGAAGGAAACCCTAGAGAGACGGTTTATGATAGTGATGGGGATGAGGTAAATGTGGGACTGACCACTCGGAGGTGTACTTACAAAGGGTTTAAGGATGGTGACCCACCTAAGTTCGATGGGAATAAGGATTCAGTAGCTACATTTGAATGGATTGAGAGGATGAACGACGTGATCAACATAAGTGAGTGTCGACCCGACCAAGATGTAAAGTTCATTGCTCATTCCTTCACCAACGAGGCACTGAGTTGGTGGAAAAAAATCCAGAGATCTAAATCGTCAAACGCTCTAAGGAGGATGACCTGGGAAGACCTAAAGAAGCTGATGATCCTAAAGTTCTGCCCTAAGAACGAGATCGACAGGGTGGAGAATGAGTTCTTAAACTTAAGGGTTTGCAACATGACTCACCGCCAGTACACTTCTAGGTACAACGAACTAGCTCAGTTGGTATCTCATCTGGTGGAAACTAAGGAGAGAATGATCAAGTAATATATCAAGGGCCTACCCCAAAGGGTTTGAGTTCATGTGAAAGCTAATCTACCCTTGACCTTCGAGTAGGTATATTTGTTTGGGATCGTCTATGACGATTATGCTAATGAGGACCGGGCTCCAGAAGCACCAAAGAGGAAATGGGAGAACCCGTTTAAGGGAAATGGAAAAGAAAACTATACCGCTAAGGTTTAGAATCCATGAACTGAAGAATATGAAGTTTGTAAGCAATGTTCGAAGAAACACCAAGGCGAATGCCTAGTTGGCTCAACCATGTGCTATAGGTGCGGGAAGGCAAGGCATTACTCTCGAGATTGTTTATGGGACATCAAGTGCCAAGGTTGCGGAAGATATGGACATCTGACAAAGGATTGCAGGAAAACAGGACAGTCTGGTTCGGGGAAAAAGAAGGAAAAGGAACAGCCAAAAGCTAGGACTTAACCTTTGCCTTAACTGAAGAAGAAGGCGGGGGGAACCCTGATGTCATGTCAGGTATGTTCCTAGTTAATAATGAACATGCTACTATTTTATTTGATTCTGGTGCTAGTAAAATCTTTATATCCGCTGCATTTATCCGCAAACTAGACTTCACAATCAATAACCTTATAATGGCCTTTAGCCTAGAAACTGTTGTTGGTAGAAACTCAGTAGTCATCCAAATGACTAATGATTGCATGATAGAAATAGAGGGCCATAATTTTCCTTATAGATTATTCCTTCTGACTTTAGGAGGATTTGACATAGCATTGGGCATGGATTGGCTAGCCGCCAACGAAGCACAAATTGTGTGTAAATGAAAGATGATCCATCTCAAAACTACTGACGGCAGTCTGATTACGGTTTATGTGGATTGGAATTGCCACGATGTCGAACGTCATCTCGATGATTAAGGCCGAAAGTTACATGAGGCACCGTTGCGAAGCTTATCTGGTGTATGTCATCGACGATAGAATGAAAACGAAGGAACTCAAAGATGTACCCATGGTGTGCAACATTCCAGAAGTGTTCCTAGAGGACCTACCTGGCTTACCACCCAATCGGGAAATAGAATTTCAAATCGACCTACTGCCAAGAGCTCTGCCCGTTACCAAAGCACCCTACCGATTGGCTCCATCAGAAATGAATGAATTAATGTCTCAACTAGAAGAAATAACAGAGAAATGATTTATCAGACTGAGCATCTAACTATGGGGCACTCCGGTATTATTTGTAAAGAACAAAGACGGCAGCATGCGCATGTGCATCGACTACCATGAATTGAATAAATGAACATTAAAGAACAAATACTCAATGCCCCGGACATACGATCTTTTTGATAAACTACAAGGCGCGAGTTGCTTCTCAAAGATCGATCTTAGGTCGGGTTACCGTCAGTTGAAAGTGAGGGAGGAAGATGTACTAAAAACCATGTTTCGCAAGCGTTATGGGAATTATGAATTCCTCGTGATGTCCTTCGGACTAACCAACGCCCCTACAGCATTTATAGACTTAATGAACAGAGTATGCCGACTAGTGTTGGATCGGTTAGTGATAGTCTTCATAGATGACATTCTCATCTACTCAAAGAACGAAGGTGATCACCACTGTCACCTAAGGGAAGTATTAGAGGTTATGAAACACGAGAAGTTATATGCAAAATTTTTCAAATGCGCGTTCTAGCTTAGGGAAGTCTAATTCCTAGGTCATGTTATAAACCCAGACGGCATTATGGTAGACCCTCCAAAGATCGTAACAGTGAAAGAATGGAACGTCCCAAAAACACCAACAGAAATACGAAGTTTTCAAGGATTGGCAGGTTATTATCGAAGATTCATTCAGAATTTCTCGAGAATACCCTCACCACTAACAAAGCTGATACGTAGGGAGGTAAAGTATGAATGGTGTCTAACCCAAAACATCGTGTTTGAATAATTAGAGACACGATTAACCCAAGCTCCGGTCTTAACCTTACCTGAGGGGAACGAGGACTTGGTAGTCTACTCTGACGCTTCGGGTCAGGGATTGGAATGTGTACTTATGCAACGAGGAAAAGTAATTGCTTACGCCTCGCGACAGTTAAAGATTCATGAAGTTAACTACTTGACTCATGATCTGGAGTTGGCAGCGGTAGTTTTCTCTTTAAAGATTTCGAGACACCATTTTTACGGAGTGAAATGCACCATTTACTCCGATCACAAAAGCATGAAATACTTTTTCGATCAAAAGGATGTAGAACCAAAGACTGATTGCTACCAAATTATTCTAAGTACAAATGCTGCTGATAGGCTTATCAGTAGCATCCAACACTTGTTGCTGCTGATAGGCTTATCAGCAGCATCTAACACTTGTTGCTGCTGATAGGCTTATCAGCAGCATTCAACACATGTTGCTGCTGATAGGCTTATCAGCAGCATCCAACAAATGTTGCTGCTGATAGTCTTATCAGCAGCATTATTCTCATCTCTGCTGCTGATAGCTTTATTCACTGAAGATCAAACGTTGCAGCTGACTACCCATGTGAAGCGCCTCTAACACCTTTCTGCAAAAGCAACTGCCACACTCCAAGCAGAAGGAACCTCAGTGGTGCAACCAATAAAGGACAATGACGCGCGTCTCCAAGCATGTAAACAATGATGCCTAAGAAGACGTTTCAGCAAAGTTATCTAGATTAGCCTTTGCGTGTAATTTAGATTAATAAACAAAATCAACGGCTTGTGTTAGATCTGATCCTTAGAATCAAGGGTCT
Source organism: Smallanthus sonchifolius (assembly GCA_023525975.1). Taxonomy (NCBI): domain Eukaryota; kingdom Viridiplantae; phylum Streptophyta; class Magnoliopsida; order Asterales; family Asteraceae; genus Smallanthus; species Smallanthus sonchifolius. The sequence goes on along the minus strand of CM042033.1, from coordinate 49,951,766 downwards.
GTCTTGATTCTAAGTTACTATATATATTGTGTAAACACTTCATAGTAAGTGTGCCTTTTGAAAGTGTCTTGTGCTTGCTGTGCTTTCATAGTGCTTCTTGATAGTGTTTTATTTGTAAACTTGTAATCTCAGAAGTTTAATACAACAGTGCATTTATCAGTATTCTTGCTGTTTACTTGTTTACTTTGTTGGTTGTTATTGTTTCCGCCAATATCAACTAGAATAGAATCACCTTGTAATCTTACTATCCTACAAGTGGTATCAGAGCTGGAGTCAGTATCAGAAGTTGACACAGTCTCTTCTTGAGGAATCAGTCCTTCTTTTTCAAGATGGGCTTTGATGATGGCCATCATTGCCTGGCTCTCCAGTGAGTTAATATTGCAGATGTTGGCTATGAGATGAAAAATCTTGAATAGAAAGTCTGAGGGCAGCTGAAGGATGTTCCTGGTGTTGATGATGAGAGAGGAGCCGTTGCTGAGCAGGAGAGTGTGGTCAAGGGACTTAGTGCTCACCCAACCTAGCACGTCCAAGTCCTTGACCTGGAAGGCATACAGAAATCTTCGAAGGCCCAGAACTTCTTCTTCAGTGAGAAGACTGCTCCTTGTTATTTCAAGATAAGCTACCCGATGTGCTGCTTGTAGGAATCTTTGGAACCTGGGTAGATTATCCTCCATCAGGTCATGGAACCTGCCAATGGCAAGTTCTGCTGAGAGATCTGTTGAGGTGTTGATGCAGTTAGTTAAATGCAGATGTAGGACTTGGAGGGCATTGAGAGAGTTCCTGTTCAGCTCTTCTACTCCGCTGAACTCCCATCCAATCCAAAACCTCTCAGCTGATCCATTATACCCCCAAGCTAGAATGGAGTTAAATTCCAACTTCTTTGATGATCTTAATAGTTGGGGGGTTGAGGATTGACCAATGATGGCTGCTGCTTCAGGAAGGATGCTGAATGATGTATTTGTTTGTTCTGTGTCTTCAACATCATTCAGCATTTCATCGACAGCCCTGACGACCAACTTCCAGTCTTCATATGTCTCTTCGTCTTCATTATCTGGGACTGGCAAGTCATGAATTTGGACAAAGGCTGGCTTGAATAGTGAGCTTTGAAGTACAACCTGCTCTTGAATCCAGTCGTCAAGACTGTCTTTATCTTCTTCCATTGAGACCATCTCCCCCTTTTTGGTTGCATCAGTAGACAGGTAGGCATCAGTTTGGGTGCCTACTGATACAAGAGAGGGAGTGGCTAAAGTTGGGCATTGATGGGCTTCATGCATAGAGACTTGGTGTCTTAGTTTGGACACTTCAGCCTCTAGCATAGCCACCCTGGTTGTTAATTCCAAGTTATGAAGTTTCAGTCTGTCCTCATCTACAGTTGTGGAATCCTTGGACCCAGATGGGGCCGTAGGCCGAGCCTCAGCATCCCCATCACCCGCGGTTTCTTGGCGCCTGTGATTCCTCTCAGTGAGGGGAGTTTCCAAGGAAACACCCTCACCATGAGTTGCCGTGATTGAGGTCTTAAAGTTGTTGTCACTGTCCTCCTGGTCAGTTGATGGACCAGCAATAGTGACAGCCTCTTCCACATCCACTCCATCATAACTCCCAGAGTGGACCTTCAAGGGTGAAGAACTTGGGTTGGGTGTTTCGGAAGCAAGACCAATCAGTACCTCCTTGATAGTGGTAGTTGGAGAAGGTACATCACTTTGGTCAGGTTCCTCAACACTTAAGTCCAAAAAAGACAGGAATGGCTCGAAGGGCTGTTCTATGGATCCGGGAAGTGATCCTAATCCTAATAGAGAGACTTCCGAAGGATTCTCCCTAACAGTGTGGCTTTCCTTATGATATTCTCACTAGAATGTTGTGATTCTGAGTGAGGGATGTTGGCTTGGGTTTGGGCCTTGGAGGCAAGAGAAGAAGGAGTTCTCTTGCCCCTCTTCCTTGTATATTTGGCTGCAACCGGGGCCCTGTGTTCCGGTTGAGCAATCAAACTGGGGGTGAGTAGATTATGTGCATGTACATCCTTAGTAGAATGCACAGGGGTTCGATCAAGGGAAGCAGTAGTTTGAGTTTGTGGCAGTGAGGTGGAGGGTGTGGGATCAGTATCAGCTGGGTTTGTTGAACTGTCACCCTGGGCACTTTGCGTGTTCAACATTGTAGACAACAATGGAACATCGGCCCCTGAGAACTTTGATGAAACTGTTCTCATGCTTTGAAAAATATTGTTCTTATGTCCCAGAATTGAGTAGATTCTTGCAGTTTTTGAAAGATCTTGGTGTTCAATATTGAACACTTCTTGCAAGAATCTTGGGTACATGAAGAACTGAGATTTCACCCCTTCTTGAAGGTTTTATCTCAAACCTTCAAGAATGAGGTGAGAAAAATTGAAACCCTCCCCAGTTATCATACCGTGAATTGCCGACGCAAGTCCGGAGCTGAGTTGGTTCCAGCCACTCCTCTTCTGGGATATGCATTGGAGAAGAGTGTGGCAGAGATACTTCCATTTGGGACCCATGAGTGCCTTCTCTATCGTATACTCTGTTTGATTCCCAGTGTACCCTATGGATACAAAGGTCCTCATGTATACGTCTCTTGAGTAAGAGGTGGCGTCCCCTTCATCTTGAAGCTTGAGTTGTTGGCGGAGCTTTGCTTCAGTGATGATTATCTCTTTGCCGTCTACTGTTCCTTTGATTTGGGGAGTGCCCTGTTCAGTAGAATACACGGCTGAGCTCCAAAAATCTTCCATGTGGGAAGTGTAGATGGTTGGGTTGACTGTTAGGGCATGGAGGATTTTGGACCGACAAAGGAAGTCGATCATATCATTGAAACCATCAGATTTCTTGCCCTTTATTAGGCATGCAGTGAGGTTGTGATATGGGGAAAACTTGTCGTTGGGATTTTTATGTCTGCGCCTGCCATTGTTGTGGATTTGGAGGGAAGAGAGAAGGGTGTTTGAATGGTGGTTAATTATTTAGGGCTTTTATTGCTGTGGGGACGGGAGAGAAAGTGATGGGTTTAGGGTTTGAAATTGAATATGAAGAGGCTGTGGGAACGTTTGAAATTGTGATATAACGGCAGACAAAGAAAAAGCAACCTTACTTGTACAGTACAACCTGTTTCACTTTTCATTGTTACAGCTGTAAAGCACTCGAGCAGTCATGGTAAAGACTGAGAGTAGTTTTTACCGCAGGTAAAAGTTAATGTAGACTTGTTTTACCCATCAGCAGCAAACTTGGTTGCTGCTGATGGTGTGCTATCCGCTGCAAACTTGGTTGCTGCGGATAGTTAAGTCTTTCAGCAGCAGATTTGGTAGCCGCTGACTGTTGTATTCATTCCGCAGCAAAAAGGTTGCTGCTGACCGCCATAAAGCTATCCGCAGGAAACTTGTTCCTGCTGATAACTTAAAGCGATCAGTGGCAAAGGCTTTGCTTCAGCAGCATCCAACACTTGTTGCTGCTGATAGGCTTATCAGCAGCATTCAACACTTGTTGCTGCTGATAGGCTTATCAGCAGCATCCAACAAATGTTGCTGCTGATAGTCTTATCAGCAGCATTATTCTCATCTCTGCTGCTGATAGCTTTATTCCCTGAAGACCAAACGTTGCAGCTGACTACCCATGTGAAGCGCCTCTGACACCTTTCTGCAAAAGCAACTGCCACACTCCAAGCAGAAGGAACCTCAGTGGTGCAACCAATAAAGGACAATGACGCACGTCTCCAAGCATGCAAACAATGATGCCTAAGAAGACGTTTCAGCAAAGTTATCTAGATTAGCCTTTGCGTGTAATTTAGATTAATAAACAAAATCAACGGCTTGTGTTAGATCTGATCCTTAGAATCAAGGGTCTGTCTTGATTCTAAGTTACTATATATATTGTGTAAACACTTCATAGTAAGTGTGCCTTTTGAAAGTGCCTTGTGCTTGCTGTGCTTTCATAGTGCTTCTTGATAGTGTTTTATTTGTAAACTTGTAATCTCAGAAGTTTAATACAACAGTGCATTTATCAGTATTCTTGCTATTTACTTGTTTACTTTGTTGGTTGTTATTGTTTCCGCCAATATCAACTAGAATAGAATCACCTTGTAATCTTACGATCCTACAAAGGAATTAAACATGAGACAAAATAGGTGGTTAGAACTACTAAAGGATTATGACTGTGAAATAGTGTACCATCCAGGCAATGCAAACGTGGTGGCAGACACCTTGAGTCAAAAGGAAGAGACGACACCTATCCGGATTAAAGCATGCCAACTGATTATAACACCGAATTTGATGACTGAAATAGCAAAAGTACAAGGGGAGGCTCTGTTAGAAAGAAATGTGAAACGGGAAAGGATAGTAGGGCAACAAGCAAACCTGGGAACTAATGCGTACGCTGTACGAACACGGTTTGACCGGATGTGGATACCCAAGATTGGTGATCTTAGAGATAAAATCCTCGATGAGGCCTATAAGTCTCGCTACTCTATCCACCCCTGGACGAACAAAATGTACCAAGACTGAAAGAAGGAATACTTGTGGCCTGGCATGAAGAACGATGTGATTGAATATATGAGCAAGTGCCTAACTTGTTCACTGGTTAATGCCGAGCACTAGAAACCATGTGGCAAAATGCAAACATTGCCAATACCAGAATGGAAATGGGAAGAGATCATGATGGACTTCATTACAAAGCTACCACGAATATCTACAGGCAATGATACCATTTGGGTGATCATCGACCGCTTGATGAAAAGTGCTCACTTCTTACCAATACATGAGGCTTTTTCGTCTGAGAAGCTAGCAGAGTTATTCATTAACGAAATTGTAAGCATACACGGTATGCCATTATCAATCGTGTCCGACAGAGACACTTGATTCATGTCGAGATTCTGGAAGAAGTTCAATTAAGCAATGGGTACTAGACAAAACATCAGCACCGCTTACCACCCTCAAACAGATGGTCAATCCGAGAGAACCATTCAGACCTTGGAGGACATGCTCCAGGCCTGAATCATTGATTTCGGTGGGAGCTGGGATAGCCATTTTCCGTTAGTATAATTTTCATGCAACAACAGCTATCACTCAACCATCGGCATGCGGCCATTTGAGATGTTGTACGGGAGGAGATTTAGGACCCCGGTTTGTTGGAGAGAAATTGGACAGAAAGACTTTGCGAGTCTCGCATTGGTCAAAACTACATCCGAGAAATTTGAATAGATCAAAGCTCGCATGAAAGCCGCTAAAAACAGACAGAAATCATACGTGGATAAAAGAAGAAGGGATTTAGAGTTTCAAGTGGGAGACATGGTACTGTTAAAAGTATCACCCTGGAAAGGAATCATCCGATTCAGAAAATGAGGCAAACTAATTCCAAGGTTTGTTAGACCTTTTAAAATTCTATAAAAAGTGGGGCAATTAGCTTACCGACTAGACTTGTCTGATGATAGGTCATGATTCAATGATGAATCACAAATACTGATCGATTACACACACAGGCTAGATCTGTGTGTATGGTGGTGAAACAGATGTAAGAAACAGAATATGGTGAAGATAAACAGGCTAACCATACTAGAATTAACACAATAATGATGTGAAATTGTAAGAACAACAATTGAATAAACTTCAAATGTGTATTGATTCAGAAAAACTGTGAAAGAGAGAATGCAAGGGTTACAACCGCTATCCACACCCTAAACATTCTCAAAGTAGGCTATTTATAGTGAGCTGACAGACATCGAAACTAAGCTCACCAAAACTAGTAGTTTCGGTTGAGCATTTACATGAGTGAACATCCTGTCGAAACTCCTTATCTATCGAAACCACTAGTTTCAGTTGAACAACCTCAACCGAAACTAGGTAGTTTTGATGGCCCATACTAGAACCAATAAAGTATTAAATTACATCAAATGAAATAACAGAAATAAAAAGAAAGGAAACAAAGTACAATTGTTTAAAACATACAATGATGACTTAGCTTACAAAAAGTTTAACCCTACAACGTGCATGACGGTACACGGTGATGAGAACGAAGAAGACGATGGTGACGTGCGTTGGGGTGCACGGTGGTGGAGACGGATGACGTCAAGGTGGCCGGTTAGGGTTTTTCCCGACTAGAGTTTGCATAGCTTGCATGCGTGTATGGAAGCCCGGCTCGGGTACACGTTCGTTCACTACAAGAAAATGAAGCTAATTCAACTCCGATAAAATGTTGCATTAGGGCTTGAAAAAGTTGAATTAGGCCTAATACAACCTTTTATCGGAGGCTGCATTAGAAGCAATTACATTAGATCTAATACAACTTTTTCAAGGCCTAATGCAACATTTTTTGAAAGTGTTGTATTTACTATTCAAATGCAACCTTTTTAGTATTATACCTTTTTAGTATGTAACCTTTTTACATTCTAATGCAACTCTTTTTACATTGAAATGCAACTTTTTTAATATGTAAATGTAATTTTTTATTATAGTTTAGTTACAAAAATGCAATCTTTTCTACACTCAAATGCAACTTTTTCTATACTTAAAATCAACCTTTATTATAACTTAGTTATAAAAATGCAAATTTAATGCAACTATTATTATCTTTTTAATAGAAAAAATACAACCTTTTTTTTCAGTAAATGCAACATTTTTACGAATTTTAGTTACAACATTTGTAACCTTTTTTACACCCAAATGCAACTTCGTAACATAAATTCAATTGTTAATAATTAATATGCATTCAATCACAATTACGCCAAAACAATATCACATATATCATTGATAGTCAAATTTTGTACTTTAACATGCTTGTCTAAACTCAAGTAGCAATATAGTTAACACAAAATGTCAATTACAATAATAAAGAGAAATGAAAACATTCTACTCATCTCGATCTTTAACTAGTAGTTGTTCCATAACCTTCCGCATCATAGCTTCCAAGTTTTGTTGTTGGCTGTCAATATCTTTTTTACATAGCTTGGAACTCAACTTTTTTTTCTTTCATGATCCTCTTCAATCTTGTAACATCCCGGTTTTTATAGAACCAATGGGATTAATGTATATATGTGTATATGTTGTAACATGATGGACGGATTGCTACGAGATAGTAACGTGACCTAACAAAAGTGTAGTATCGGGTTTCTTTTATATAAATAAATCTAGAAGGGGCGGCGAGTAAATAACAATGCTTAGAGGGGTTTTTATTAAAAGTTCAAGTCGGGCCACATACGCACAAGGGCCAAAGCCCGGTCCACGGATGGTGAACCCTTAAGGTTCACGGCGCAAGGGGGGAACCCCATTGGGGTGTTTTGCGGCTTCCGAGATCGAGAGAGACGAAGGGGGGGCGACGAGGGTTTCCAGTTCAAGGTAATTCGAGGTAAAAAATCACATTCCTTACTCTCTCGTTTCATATATGAAATCTTCGGATCATTACTATAATCGTTTCTATGATTCTAGGGTTTCGAAAGAGACGAGTTTCTTGGTGATTCGATTCACACGAGTCACACGGATCGGAGGTATAATATCGAAAACCTTTATGTTTAATCGTAGTTTATCATTGGATCGAGTGTTTGACGAGTTTGGGAGTTCGCCGAACCCAGTAGGGTGGCCGTTGGGTTGGCATGAGATCACAGTGCAACGGGGGAAGGCTCCCATGTCGGGTCACCCGGCTGTGGTGGCTTCGGAAGAACAAGGTAGCAGTAAGGAGGGGTACACATGGCTCGGTGGGGACGACGATGACACGGTGGAGTCATGGAAAGCATGTGGCAGCGGTGGCCGAAGGTCGTTAGGGAGGCGGGTGGTGGCCAAAGGCCGTTTGGGCTACGGTGGTGGTCGGAGACGGCGGGAACCAGTTGGGTGTTACCGGTAGCCATAAGAGGAGTCGGGGGTAGCCGATACATGTTCGGTGACCGCCTTGATCGTATACGGGAGCTTATACGTGAATGGGGGTTTTGCATGGTGATTAGGGTTTTTGCATGGCGTCATGCATATGCGGGTGACCATGCGTGATGCTGGGATAGTAAAGTAGGCTGAGGATTAGCATCGGGTCGTATATTGACTCGTGTATTGTGTGTATTATAGGTGTGAGGTCGAAAGGCGAACACGGGGAGTTAGTGAATTTTAAAGATCGTAGTGGGTCGAGCAAAGGTGAATTTCTATCGCCCACCTTTAAATGTTTAATTTTTTTGGGCAAGAATACATGTGAAACGTGTTTTTAGTGAATGCATGCATAGACAACGTTTTTGGTGACAAAATATATGTTTTTTAATAATCATTATGCTTGCATGTGTGTACGAGTTTGGGTCACGTACTTAAACGTCGTGGCCAGAGATCAAGTGTAAGCTTGATATTGTGTAGACGTTAGTCAACGGGATATTGAGTCTAGCATTAGTCTGGCGGGAGATCGAGCGTAAGCTTGATATTGTGTTGATGTTAGTCAACGGGTTATTGTGTCTGACGGCAGTCAGGCGGGAGATCGTGTTTGCTTGTGTCTTCAGACCAGAAAACATGGTATTCTTGCATGTTGATAAATATAACTATTTGAATTATTGAAAAAGTATTATGAGTAAATCTTTGAGATGGAAACCATTTTATAACGTTTTGGGATTTTATATTCCCTAAAGAACTACTATAGAACTCGCTCAGCGTAACTGACTTTTAAGCATGTATTTCAGGTAAAGAAAAGGTTTGAGCTGGCGGCTTCTGGATTGCATTTGGTTACCGTGGACGTTTGTGATGACATTATTTATTAGTTGTTTCATTGAAACATTTTGTTATTAGTCTTGATTTGAATTATGAATGGGTCGGGTCATTGACCTTTGTTAACTATTTGATTTCTGCTGCAATGAATTGAGTTTAGTTTGATGTCTACAGCTACTTAGCTTTCGTTTGAGCCAACAAGTGGGGTTCCCGGGTTTGGGGCCTTACTAGTTGGTATCAGAGAGGTGGTTTAAATAATCTTGGCATCCTCGATGCTTAGACTTAGACTGAGAATGGGACCAATGAGTAGGAATGTCATCACGAGTAACCAAAATCCAGAAGCGCCAGGTATGAGTTTGTATTTGTGTCGTGTTAAGGTGTTGTGATAGTGTGCCATGTTAATATGTCATGTTAGTAGGCTAAGACAGGGGCGTTATGTGATTATACAGTACAGGGAGGGTTTATAACCTGAAAGGCAAGGCAAGAGGGTAATGATGATTGGCCACCTTCATTAACTAATTGCACTACTCATAATGTTTTAAACTGTAACTGAATATTGTTCTGTTTGTTATAATTTCAGTAAGTAGATGGCACCGAAAAGACAATTTGATGCTAATGCTAACGCCGGAAGGCATCATAGGAATGTTCAGAATGAGGACTGTAATGGAGAGGAGGTGTCGGTTCACACTGAACCATATGTGCATATTGAACCGTCAGTGCACTTTGATAACAATGAAGAGTTCCAGTTCGAACCTACGGTTCATGTTGCAATGAAGAAAGAAGTGGTGGAGATGAGCCATGAGTACTTGCCAGACATTGTGAAAGCTGCATCCGAGGAGTTAGAGAAGAGAGTTCTGGATGAAGTGACAGAGAAGAAGAAACCATTTAGAAACGGTGGTAACTGTGACTATGGGCACTTTAAAAAGTGTGATCCGCCTAAGTTTGATGGGTGTAAAGATACGGTGGCTATGTACTACTGGCTTACTGAGATGGAGTCTACCATCTCAATCAGTGAGTGTAGGCCGAACCAATTTGTGAAGTTTGTTTCACACTTGTTTGCTGGGGAGGTTCTACAGTGGTGGAACTCGGTCAAAGAGAGAAAGACTGTTCAGGAACTGGGAGATATGACTTGGGATGATCTGAAAGGGTTGGTAAGGAAGAACTTTTGTGCTCCAGGGGAGCTAGAGAGGGTTGACCTAGAGTTTTTGACCCTCAAGGCGGGTAAACTAACACACCGCGAGTACACATCAAAGTTCATCGAGATGACACGTCTGGTACCACACTTAGCTGGTAAAGATGAGCGTTGGAAGAAACTGTATGTAGAGGGTTTGCCTGATAGGGTGAGGCATTTGGTCAAGGCTCAGCAACTGCCGAGCTTCGACGAAGCTGATGAATTAAGTGGGACATTATATGATGATGTCATGAGTACCGAGGTGCAGGAGAAAATGCCCGAATAAAAGAAATGGACCATCCCTAGCAAGAGATTTGATAGGGACCAAAAGGTTCCATTTGGCAAGAAGGCAAGGACCGAGGGTGCAGATCCATGTCGCAAGTGTGGAAAGTTGCACTCGGGCGAGTGCAAGGCTGATTCTGTTCTGTGCTACAGATGCGGCAAAGCGGGACATTTCTCCAGAGACTGCCCGCGTGATCCTAAGTGTTATCAGTGTGGAGGCGTTGGCCATAAGGCGAAGGACTGTAAGACAGGACTGGGTGCGGGCCTAAGCAAGGAAACGGTTCAAGTGAAGAAAGAGGATGAGAAGCCTAAGGCGAAGGCGAGAGCCTTCACTTTGACTGCAGCTGAGGCGAAGAACGACCAGGACGTGGTCTCAGGTACTTTTCTTATTAACGATGTACCAGCTAGTGTTTTGTTTGATTCTAGGGCAAGTAAGAGTTTTATAGCCCCATCTTTCTGTAAGACTTTATGTAGAACTGCTAGAATGATAGAAAGGTCGTTCAGTGTTGAGACTACGGTGGGATCTTCCACCAGGGTGATCGAAGCATTAGACAATTGTTATATCGATCTAGAGGGTCATAGGTTTCCCGCCAGATTATTTATAATTGCTTTGGGAGGTTTTGACGTGGTACTGGGTATGGACTGGTTGGCCGTGTTCGATATGGATATAGTGTGTAGAAAGAAAATGATAAAGTTTAGGTCCTTGGAAGGTACAGTAGTAACGGTGTATGGAGACATAGAGAGCTCTCTACCGAGAGTGATTTCGATGATGAAGACAGTAAAGTCCTTGAGGCGGGAATGCGGGGCATACCTAGCCTATATCACTAATACTGAAGCAAAAAGTGTAGAATTATTAGAAGTTCCGATGGTGCAAGGCTTTCCTGATGTTTTCCCTGATGACTTGACGGGAGTACCACCAGAGAGAGAAATCGAATTCCAGATTGATTTACAGCCAGGAGCACAGCCAGTCGGTAAAGCGTCGTATCGTTTAGCACCGACAGAGATGAAGGAGCTCATGGAACAACTTCTAGATTTGTTGGATACGGGGTTCATAAGACCAAGCATCTCACAGTGGGGTGCATCGTTCTTGTTTATGAAGAAGAAATATGGTAGCATGCGTATGTGTTTCCACTACCGAGAACTTAATAAGTTGACGATTAAGAACAAGTATCCTCTACCACGTATTGATGACTTGTTCGATCAACTGCAAGGAGCGAAGTGGTTTTCGCGTATAGACCTGAGGTTAGGGTATCACCAGTTGAAGGCTAAAGAGGAGGATATTCCGAAGACTGCATTTCAGATACGTTATGTGCATTACGAATTCTTAGTTATGTCCTTTGGGTTAACGAATGCTCCAGCAACATTAATGGACTTGATGAATCGCGTGTGTCGGTCGATGTTGGACAGATCGGTAATTGTATTTATCGACGATATTTTGATCTACTCTAAGAGCAAAGAGGATCATGGAGAGCATCTACGAGAAGTGTTAGAGACATTGAGGTGAGAAAAGCTTTATGCTAAATTCTCGAAGTGTGCGTTTTGGTTACGGGAGGTATAGTTTCTAAGACATGTTATTAACCCAGAGTGCTAATGGTGGATCCTATGAAGATTGAAGCAGTGGTGAAATGTAACGCTCCAAAGACTCCAACAAAAGTGCGTAGTTTCTTGGGGTTGGCAGGCTATTATAGGAAGTTCATTAAGGACTTCTCCAAGCTAGCAACGCCATTAACTAAATTGACTCAAAAGGGAGTGAAGTTTACTTAGAAAGCAGATCAAGAGGGTGCGTTTCAAGAGCTGAAGAAGCTATTGACTGAAGCACCGGTGTTAACGTTACCAGAATGGACGGACGATTTAGTGGTGTACTCGGATGCATCACATTTGAGTCTAGGTTGTATATTAATGCAACGAGGTAAATTTATTGCTTATGCGTCAAGACAAATAAAGACTCATGAGGTAAATTACCCTACCCATGATTTGGAGTTAGCAGCAGTTGTATTTGCACTTATGTTATGGAGACATTATTTGTATGGAATCAGGTGCATGATCTACACAGTGTAGAAATAAAGACTGATGGCTACAAAATTCTCTAAGTACAACTGCTGTGGACCTCAGAGTTTGCTGCATATCGACAAACTGCTGCGGATAAGCTTATCTGCAGCGGATACTTGTTCTTCTGTTGAAAACCAAATCTGTTGCGGATAGCCTTATCCGCTGAAGACCAAAGTTGCTGTTGATAGCCAAATCATCAGCAACTGTGGATAGTTGTGTCTTGTTGCTGATCAACAACATTGCTGCTGAATGCCATTCCCTCTGAAGATCAAACGTTGCAGCTGACTGGCTTCGATAAAGCAACCATTACCACTGACAACTTTCTGCTGCAACACTGACACACTCCACGCAGAAAGAATGTTACTGGAGCAAGACAATAAAAGACAACGACTCTCTTCTTCCAAGGACTCAAGCAATGATGCCTAAGAAGACGTTTGAGTAAAGATAACTTTTGTAGTTTTTATTTTCGTTACATGTAGAATAGCTTCAATACAAGATCAACGGCTTGTGTAAGATCTGATCCTTAGAATCAAGGGTCTGTCTTGATTCTAAGTTACTATATAAGTAGTACTTAGAGTCATTGTATACAGGAGCTTTTTCTTAAGAGTTTTCTGTGTAATCTTGTAATCTTTGAAGCTTAATACAAATTGCATTTATCAGTATTCTTCTTGTTTACTTGTTTACATTGCTTAGTTGTGATTGTTTCCGCCAATCTCAACTAGAATAGAACCATCTTGTATTCACCGATCCTACAAGTGGTATCCGAGCTTTGGCTCACAGATTAAACAAACTCACACTTGTTTAATCATTCTCTGGTTCTATTCTAAACTATCCCTTTGCTAAACTCACCCATTATCACAAATAAAAAATGGCACAAAACAATGGAGTTGAAGACATTGGAAGCATCAGCAGACCACCAAGACTGGTGTCTGGAGAAGACTATGATATGTGGAAGAACAAAATGGAAAGCTTCTTCTGCTATCAAGAATATGGGATGTGGAAATCCATTAAAGATGGACCATACATACCCATGGTGGCCTCCGCTGATTCCGGAGGTACTCTGGTTCCCAAAGAATCCTCCAAATACTCTGATGAAGACATCAAGAAAATGGAGGTAGATTTCAAGGCCTTGGGAGTCATCCAGATGTGCTTACCAAATGAAGTTTTTCACAACTTTAGAGGATACAAAACTGCAAAGGAGCTATAGGAGGCTCTTGAGAAGATGTTTGCTGGTTCAGAGGAAGTAAAAGAAAACAGAAGAGACATCCTGAAGCAGCAATATGAAAACTTCGTCTGGAAGGAAGGTGAGTCTCTAACTGTTTTATTTAACAGATATACTTATCTTGTAGGTGAGCTGCAGTGCTCAAAAATGAATCCGGAGAATGAAGATATTCTCAAGAAGTTCATCAGGTCTCTACCCAGTTGTTGGACACTCTACACAGTGTCCATCAGAAAAACTGAGAATCTGAAGACTCTAAAGATGACTGAGCTTTTTGGTATGCTAAAGACCTATGAATTAGAGATAATTCAGGCCAAGGAAAGAAGCTCAAGCTACCAAACAGCCTCAACCTCCACCTCCACCTCCACCTCGTCTGCCTTCCACTCTGACCACTCAGGTCCTAGTTCAAGCAACTATTATCCTCCCATCGTCACTCATCCCCAAACTCCAACCTCTCAATCAAACGACTCACCATTTCTTCTTGAAGCCCCACCTCAAACATCAACCTCTGCTGCTTTTGTCTCTGAAAACTCAAGCAATATGTCTTTTATCAAGGAAGATCTGGAATGTTTTCATCCAGATGATTTAGAAGAAATGGATATACAACACTCCTATGCCATGCTCTCTCTAAGAGCAAAAAGGTTCTACTCAAGAACAGGAAGACCCGTTCCAAGCAACAACTTTAACACCAGGGTTGGCTTGGACAAAAGCAAATTGAGGTGTTACAACTGTACACAACTTGGTCATTTTGCTAGAGAATGCAAGGCACCAAAGGCAAACCCAGCTGCTGCTCATACCAGGCAAGCTCACCAAGCTCAACCAAGACAGCAACAGGCCACTTCTCCTACACAAACTGTAGCTTGTGCATCTATTGAAAATGCTGACTTTGACTGGAGCTTCCAGTATGCGGATATTATTGCCAACAATCAGGCTCTCATGGCAGACACATCAGAGGTAACACCTCAGGTATATGAAAATCTGTGTACTCAAGCTTGTATTGATTAGGTCCTTGGATACAGGAAACATAACTAGAATCTCATAGGTCAAAAGGAAGAATTTCACCAAATGAAATTTGAATTTAAAAAGGTTGAAAACAGTTACAAGGAAAAGATTGATTGTTTAAAGAAAGAAATTTCATCATTAAAACATGAACAAACAAACCTTGAAACTCAAATTGAGGACCTTCTGGTTAAGTTAAAAGCTACAAGGGCCGGATTAGAGGACCAAAAGGTCCATGTGGAAAAATATGAATTTGCATCCAAAAAGCTGCAAAGACTTTTGGATGCTCAAATTCATGAAAAGGTAACTGCCGGTCTTGGATTCCAAGCTGAACAACCCTACAATGTTGTTCCTCCACCCGCTGACTATGTAGCCATTCATGAACCAAGTTTCAATCTTTCCAACCTTGACATGGCCAACCGAAATCTTGACCCTGTTGTCCAAGAAACCCCTATGCAAGAATGCACTACTTCATCCGAGTCTGAGTCAACAAGCTCAGACTCCACAGAAACCAATAAAGTTTCATCACCACCTACCTGTGAAGTTATTAAAGCCAACAATCCAAGCCCTTTCATCCCTTCAAAAACAGTACCAGTATCTCAACCAACCAAACAAATCAGAATCAGCTATCCTCCAGAAGGAAGAAAGCTAACTGTTGAAAAGGGACAGTCTTCAACCTTCACCAACTCAAAGCCTCAATTCAAATCAATCAAACAAAGGAAGGTGTTTGACATATGTCATGCGCCTGGAGAGAGAGCTCCATATGTTCAAAAGACATTGGAAGAAGCCACCTTTGAGCACAACAAAGCTCACCCCTAGAACTTCAAAGACTTGTTCAAAAGAAAGGACTATGTGTACTTTCAAAGGGACAAAGTAGCGAAATCATGCTTTCTGTGTGGGAAATACAATCATACTGCCAGCACCTGCTTCTATTACCTTCAACAACAAAGAAACCTAAAGCAACACGCTTTTGAGAAAACAAACAAGAACAAAAAGGTAAGAAGCTTTGAAGCCAAAGCAACTCAGTTCAGAAACTCTCTATCCCCACCAAGAAAGCATCTGCCAAAATATCAACAATCTTGCATCATCTGTGGTGAATCAGACCACTTTGCTGCAAATTATAAGTTTAATCCTCTCAAATAGGTTCTTCATCAAATTCCTCTTCAACAAAGCCTATCAGTAAGATGAATAAGGGTAGGCATACTTAGGAGATTAAACCATCAGCAGCAAACAAAACTGTTGCTGATCAAGTAAGACTTAAGAAACCAAAGGAAAAGCCTTCATCAGCAACCAAGATTGCTGTTGCCCAAGTTAAACCATCAGCTGCCAACAAAAATGTTGCTGATAAATTAAAGCCCAAGCGACCCAAAGACAAGTCTTTAGCAGCAACCAAGATTGCTGCTGCTCAAGTAAAACCATCAGCATTAACAAAATCTGTTGCTGATAAGCAAAAGTCCTCAGTTGCAACATCTGCTGCTGACAAAGCAAAGAGAGCTGGAAAACCACCAATTCAGCATTGGAAAGCCAAAATTCCTCCAAGAATCATCATTGGTTCCGTTGAATGCACACATGCTGATACTGATATTCCGAGAACCCTTTTTTACAAGGATGCAAGCTCTTGGATTCCTCTCACTAAGTAGATATCTCTCATGTGCAGGGAAAGCCAAGTCACAAGAATAAAACCTAGGTGGTAGACAGTGGTTGTTCCAGGCAGATGACAGGCAACAAATCCATCCTCTCCAACTTCAGAGATTTCAATGGAGGATATGTTGCCTTTGGAAGTGACTCAAAAGGAGGATCTATTACTGGACAAGGAACTGTGTCCAATGAAAGAATGAGTAATGAAAAGGTAAACTATGTCAAAGAATTAGACTTCAATCTCGTGAGTGTTTCCCAGGTATGTGATCAGAAGCATTGGATACTTTTCACAGATAAAGAATGCGTTGTACTGTTTCCTGGCTTATCCAAACCTCCTCCAGAAACGATTTTATTAACTGCTCAGAGAAAAGAAAATATTTATGTGCTTGACATGAATGAGGTCACTCCATCTGGCAGTGTATCATGTTTTCTGTCAAAAGCTTCAGTTGATGAATCAGCTCTCTGGCACAGGAGATTAAGCCATGTTAACATCAAAACCATCAACAAATTAGTGAAGGATAATCTTGTCAGAGGGCTTCCTGACAAAGAATTCCAGCTAGAGGATCATTGCATTACTTATTTGAAGGGGAAGCAACACAAGAGTTCTCACAAGCCCAAGACTTTGAATACAAATGACACTCCACTGCAGCTGCTGCATATGGATCTATTTGGTCCTACAAATATTATGTCAATGGGTAAGAAGTCATACTGTCTGGTGATAACTGATTACTACACCAGATTCTCATGGGTATACTTCTTGAGAACTAACGATGAAACTGCTGAGACTCTCAAATCTTACATTCTTAGAATAGAGAATCAAAGCAATCAGAAGGTACAGATCATAAGGTGTGATCAGGGCACAGAGTTCAAGAACCACACATTGAACCATTTATGTGAAATCAAGGGAATAGAAAGACAATACAGTGCTCCAAGAACTCCTCAACAAAATGGAGTTACTGAAAGAAGAAACAGAACTCTAATTGAGCCAGCAAGATCTATGTTGGTTGACTCAAAACTACCTCTCACATTCTGGGCAGAGGCAGTAAACACACCTGCTATGTGCAAAATAGAGTTCTCATAGTCAAGCCTCTTAACAAGACACCTTATGAACTATGGTTCCAAAGAGTTCCCTACATTGGATTTCTAAAACCTTTTGGATGTCAATGTACTATTCTAATCACACATGGGGCTCTTCCTAAGTTTGGTGCCAAATCTGAAGAAGGATATTTTGTGGGCTATTCCTCTCAATCCAAGGCCTACAGAGTATTCAACTCAAGAACAAGAATTGTGGAAGAATCAGCCAATGTGGAATATAGAGAACACATTGCATGTTAAAAGGGAAAAGGCCCAAACTGGCTCTTTGACATAGACTCCTTCACCCAAATATTTGAGCCTCTTATCTTCTCAAATATGGAATCTACCTCTTCACAAGCACCAGCTTCCTCTTTCCCCTCTAACTACAGACTGGATTTTCCTAAATCTTCTATCAGTCTAAAAAGACCATCCATTGATCCTCCATCTGTTATGGAAGTCATTGAAGCAAGTGAAGCTGGAACCAGACTCTCCAATGTCACCAGCATCAGCCTGTTTGAAAATTTGAAAATTTGAAGACTCTTCGGTAAATGTTGTAGATGGTGCAAATACTACTGCTGATAATACTGATGTAGCTGTTAATATTGAGGACTTTTCCACCATGAATGAAGAAATCCCTGATCAAAATCAAAGTAATCTTGAGCAAGGGATACAGCTGGAGGTGGTACCAGCACAAAGGATCAACAAGGAACATCCTCTGGAAAATACTATTGGCCAAGTTCACCAACGAGTTCTAACAAGAAGCAAATCTCATGAGGCCAATATATGTTTGTTTTCATTTTTTCTATCTCAGGTGGAACCCAAGAAGATAGATGAAGCTCTGAAACACAGCAGTTAGATTGAGGCAATGCAGGAAGAATTGCTGCAATTCAAGAAGAATTGCTGCAATTCAAGAGACAGGATGTTTGGAAACTTGTTGATCTTCCACCTGGTCAATCTGCCATTGGCACATGATGGGTATTCAGGAACAAGCAAGATGAGAGAGGTATTGTAGTCAAGAAAAAAGCCAGACTTGTAGCTTAAGGATACACTCAGGAAGAGGGAATTGACTATGATGAAGTCTTTGCTCCTGTTGCCAGGCTGGAGGCTATCAGAATCTTCCTGGCATATGTTGCATCAAAGAATTTCATGGTCTATCAAATGGATGTCAAGAGTGCCTTTCTGTATGGGAATATTGGTGAAGAAGTATATGTCAAACAACCTCCAGGCTTTGTAGATCCCGCACATTCTAACCAAATGTTCAAACTAGACAAAGCTCTGTATGGATTACATCAAGCCCCAAGAGCCTGGTATGAAACTTTGTCTGGATATCTACTAAGCAACAACTTCAGAAGATGTGCCATTGACCAGACCTTGTTTATCAAAGATGAAGGGGGAGAAATCTTACTAGTACAAATTTACGTTGATGATATCATCTTTGGATCAACAAGGAAGAAGTTGTGTAAAGACTTTGAGATCCTGATGCACTCAAAGTTTAAAATGAGTTCAATGGGTGAACTAAATTTCTTTCTGGGTCTTCAAGTCAAACAAGTTCCAAATGGAATCTTCATCAGCCAATCCAAGTATGTCAAGAGCATTTTGGAAAGATTCTAGATGGCTGACTGCTCTGCTGTAAGAACCCCTATGCAAGTGCACCATCAACTGACTCTAGACAAAATGGTCAAGACACTGATCAACATCAGTACCGTATAATGATAGGGTCTCTCATGTATCTCACTGCCTCGAGGCTAGATATCATGTTTGCAGTATGTCTCTGTGAAAAATTCCAAGCAGCTCCAAAGAATTCACATCTTCAACCTGTCAAGAGAATTTTTAGATACCTAAAGGGAGCCCCAAGACTTGGGCTATGGTACTCTAAAAATGATAAGTTCAATCTGTATTCATACACTGACAGTGATTATGGGGGATGCAACATGGACAAAAAGTCCATAGCAGGGGGATGTCAGTTTCTGGGAGGGAGACTGATTTCATGGCAGTGCAAGAAGCAAACATGTGTCTCAACATCTACAGCAGAAGCAGAATACATTACAGCTTCAAGTTGTTGTGCACAAGTCATCTGGATACAAAACCAAATGCTGGATTATGGGATGACTTTCATGGAAACTCCCATTCACATTGACAACATGAGTGCTATATCAATCACAAACAATCCGTTGCAGCACTCCAAGACAAAGCACATGGACATTAGGTATCACTTCATAAAAGATCAAGCTGAGAAATAGAAAATAATTTTAACCAAAGTTCTAACCAATGAGCAATATGCTGATTTGTTTACAAAACCTTTTGATGAAGCTAGATTTAGATATTTAGTTGAATCTATTGGTATGCTGAACTTTGATTAAAATTTGTCTCTAAAATTTTGTTTTGTAAATGTGTTTGTCCCTAGTTGTAAATAAAAGTTATAAGTCAGCAGCAATTTCTTTTTTTAGCTGCTGACAGGTTTAATCATCAGCAGCAAAGAATTTGCCACTGACTGCTTTAAGTTATCAGCAAGAACAAGTTTCCTACGGATAGCTTTAAGGCAGTCAGCAGCAACATCCTTGCTGCAGATTATTGCATCCATCAGCAGCAAAAAATTTACCACTGACTGCTTTAAGTTATCAGCAGGAACAAGTTTCCTGCGGATAGATTTAAGGCTGTCAGCAGCAACATCCTTGCTGCAAGTCATTGCATCCATCAGCAGCAATTGAGTTTGCGGCTGACAGACTTAACCATCCGCAGCAACCAAGCTTGCAGCGGATAGGCTTAACCATCCACAGCAACCAAGTTTGCTGCTGATGGGTAAATCTAAGTCCAAATTAACCTTTACCCGCTGTAAAAGTTACCTTCATCTTTACCATGACTGCTTTAGTGTATTTCAGCTGTAACCGTAAAACGTGAATAAGGTTGTACTGTACAAGTCATCTTTTTCCCTCCTCTGCCGTTATAACACAAATCAAATTTCTTCACCATCTCTTCACATTCAATTTCACCCTAACTCCCATATCTTTCTCTTAAGCCTCCACAACATTCAAAGCTTTCCATCCTTAACCACCCTTCAAAAACCTTCCTCTTTCCCTCTAAACCCAACAAAATGGCAAAGGTCGACATAAACCATCCTAATGACAAGTTTTCTCCCTACTACAATCTCACTACATACCTAGTTAAAGGAAAGAAGTCTTTGTCGATGATATGATCGATTTTCTTCGTCGATCAAAGATATATTTTGCACTAACCGTCAACCCTACCGTATAAATCCCTCATATGGAGGATTTTTGGAACACCGCCGTCTACTCTACCGAACAGGGGATTCCCCAAATCCAAGCCATGGTAGACGGCAAAGATATCATTGTCACTGAAGCTACTCTCAGAAAACACCTCAAGCTTCAAGACGAGGGGGCCGCTATTTCATACTCAAAAGAAGAATACATGAGGACCTTTCTATCCATAGGGTACACTGGAAATCAGAACGAGTACACAATCGAAAACGCGCTGGTGGGCCCTCCATGGAAGTTTCTGTCTCTTCTACAATGCATATCACAGAAGAGAAGTGGATGGCATCAAGTGAGCTCTGCACTTGCCTCTGCTGTTCATGGTATGGCTTCTGGCCAGGGTTTCAACTTTGCACATCTCATCTTTGAAGGTTTGAGATATAACCTTCAAGAAGGTGCAAAGCAATCATTTTTTATGTACCCAAGATTCTTGCAGGAAGTCTTCAATAACGAATTAAAAGATCTTTCAAAATCTGTAAAAATCTATCTTATACTGGGACATAAAAATAACATTTTTCAAAGTATGAGAACTGTTTCAAAAAGTTCTCAGGGGTCAATGTTCCATTTTTATCTACAATGATGAACATACAAAATACCCAGGGTGACAGTTCAGCAATCCCAGCTGATACTGATCCCACACCATCTTCTTCACATCCTAAACAACAGTTTGCTTCCACTGTTCGAACCCATGTGCATACTACTAAAGATGCACAGGCACATAAATTACTTACACATGTTTTGGATGTTATCGTTCAACTGGAACAAAGGGCCCCAGTTGTGGCAAAATATACTAGAAAAAGGAGCAAGAAGACTCCTTCTCTTCTTGTCTCAAAGGCCCAATCCCAACCTAAAAGCCCTCATTCAGAATCCCAAAATTCTGATGAGAATATCAAAAGGGATAGCCACATTATTAGAGAGACTTCCTTGGAAGCTTCTCTATTAGGATCAGGATCACATCCCGGATCCATAGAACAACCCACTAAGCCATTCCATTATTTTTCTTCTCTGAACTTAAGTGTAGAGGCACCTTATCAAGATGATATACCTTCTCCAACAACCACTATCTCAGAGGTATTGATTGACTTGGCTGCTAGTGCACCTAACCCAAGTTCATCACCCAAGAAGGTTCACTCTGGGAGTACTGATAGAGTGAATGTGGAAAGGGCTGTCACTACTCCTGGTACATCAACTGACAGTGATAACATCACTAAGACCCTAACCACGGCAACTCACAGTGAGGATGTTTCCTTTGAAACACTCTTCACTGAGAGGAATCCCAGGTGCCAAGAAAACCAGGGTGATGGGGATGCAGAGGCTAGGCCTAAGGCCCCATCCAGCTCCAAGGATTCCACAACTGTGGATGAGGACAGTCTGAAACTCAAAAATATGGAATTGACGGCCAGGGTAGCTATGCTAGAGGCTGAAGTGTCCAAACTAAGGCACCAAGTCTCTATGCATGAAGCCCATCAATGCCCAACTGTGCCTACTCCTTCCCTTGTATTAGTGGGAACTCAAACAGATGCAACCCTTTACACTGATGCAACCAAAAAGGGGGAGATAGTTGCAATAGAAGATGATGCTGACAGCCTCGAAGAATAGATACAATAGCAGGCTGCTTTTCAAAGTTCTCTTTTCAAACCTGCTTTTGTTCAAATCCATGACTTGCTAGACTCAGTAGACGAAGAGAAAGATATCACTGAGGATTGGAAGTTAGTTGCCCGAGCTGTTGATGAGGTGTTAAAGAATGAAAGGTAAAATGAAGACACACCTCCATAAGTTAGCATACTTCCTGAAGCCGCGGCCATAATAAGCATAACCACTGCCCCCCAATTCACACTGACTGCAGACAAGCTAGATTTTGACTCCATACTAGCTTGGGGGTATGATGGTCAATCTGAGAGATTTTGGAATGGGAAAGAGTTCAGCGGAGTAGAAGAGCAGAACTAGGTTGCACTAAATCGTCTTCAAGTGCTTGAACTGTATTTATCTAGCTGCATCAACACATCTTCAGATCTCTCAGCAAAACTTGCAATCTGCAGGTTCCAAGACTTAATGGAGGAAAATCTGCCCTAGTTTGAAGCAATGTTAGAAGAAGCAAACAGGGTTGCATATGCTAAAGAACGCACAGAATCATCTACAGCAGCAGCACAAAGACTGGCTCCAAGTAGACTTGACCTGATCAGGAGCAGTACTTTAACTGACGAAGAAATTGTTTGCTGGAGAATCTTCATCCACAATGAGATGGTAAGGGGACTGGCAGTGCTAGGATGGTCATGCACTTGGCCCTCTGGCTTCACCTTCTTTCTGAGTGATGGATCATTTGTCTTCTTCAACCTCATCAATGAAATCCTACTCCTCAACTCAGACTTCCTATACAACATTTTTGAGCTCAGAACACATATCTGCAATGTCAACTCCTTAGAAAGCCAAGCAATGATCAAGACTATTGTAGAAGCATGTTTTGTAACTATAGATTAAATTCTATGTATCGGTGTACGTGGCTAGTACGCAGAAGGGTGTTCCTGAGTACTTAGCCCGCACACCAGTTTGGTCCTGCGTACTTAGTAAGTACGCAAGGCTTTTGCCTTGCGTACTTGTCAAGTACGCATGACCAAACCATGCGTACTTAGTAAGTACGCAAGGCTTTTGCGTTGCGTACTTGTCAAGTACGCAAGGCTTTTGCCTTGCGTACTTGTCAAGTACGCAGGAAGTGTTCCTGCCCCTATAAATAGAAGACTTGTCTTCATTTGTAGGTGGAACTCTGGAACTAGGTTTATCCGGGTCGGGAAGAGCTCTCCCGACCCCTGGACCGTGAGCTTAGATGAGAGATGTGTGTTCCTTCGGTATGTAGTCTGTAATACGGGATGACTTCTTTGTTATGGATTATGTTTCGTTTCATCATCTTTTATCTTTGTTCTTGTTTCTCTGTCTAGTTTCTTTGTTCCCACACAAATCACAGAACAGATCGTGTTATTATCCGCTGCGCGACGAGGCTCCCGGGACCTAAAAGTGGTATCAGAGCTTTGCTCTTGAAATTGAGTGTTATAGGAGTGATATTGAACATTTTCGACTAGATTTGGACTGAATTACAAGGTTTGTTGAGCAAAAACTAAGCGTTCTTGTTCCTCACTTTCACGTACTGAGATTGCTTCAAAATATCTCAATAGTTGTTTGATTTTATAAATTATTCATCAAGGGTTTGTTAGAATTGGATTTCTAAGATTTTGGTTGGATTAATTTCATATTTTAGACAAGATTTGAGTGATTGATTGAAAAAGTAGGTGAACAGGCCTTATTTTCCGACTTTTTTGCGTACTTAATTTTGTTCCTGCGTACTTAGTTTTGTTCCTGCGTACTTAATTTTGTTCCTTGGATTTCTAAGATTTTGGTTGGATTAATTTCATATTTTAGACAAGATTTGAGTGATTGATTGAAAAAGTAGGTGAACAGGCCTTATTTTCCGACTTTTTTGCGTACTTAATTTTGTTCCTGCGTACTTAGTTTTGTTCCTGCGTACTTAATTTTGTTCCTGCGTACTTATATTTGTTCCTGCGTACTTAATTTTGTTCCTGCGTACTTATATTTGTTCCTGCGTACTTAATTTTGTTCCTGCGTACTTAGTTAAAAAAAAAATAAAAAAATTACTTGGTTTAAGTGTTACAATGATGTTGTGTTACAAGAATGAGTTTGGAACATGGCCCCCGCCTCCTAGACTCGTATCTCTAAATGATTATACTACTTGGAAAGCTCGGCTTTCTAAGTACGTTTCTTTGACCGATGAAGGTTTTTGGAAACCAATAGAGGAAGAATATACCCCTCCTACTTACACTTTCTTGGGTGATCCGAACACTCCAAAACCTCCATCAAAGTTCACGGTGAAAGAAAAGAAAGAATTTGATAGAGAAAAGAAGACTAGAGAGGTTCTTGAAATGGCTTTTTCATAAGAATTCAACTATAAATTTAGCAGTTACTACACTTCAAAAAGCTTATGGGAAGCAGTTCAAATGAAGTGTGAAGGATGCTTGAACGAGAAAGTAAAGACGATGAATTATGTGGATTCACCAAAATCTTCGGTTGCTCAAAAGGATAAAAAAAATGAATGTGAAATTCCTCTTGAAGAAGAAATGGAAGCTTCTGTAGCTGACCAAGAAGAGTCTGCCACTGCTGTTGCTCTCATGGCGATTGGAGAGGCATCTTGTTCGTCAAATGAGGTAGATTCTAACTCTTTTGCTGTTATTTCTTGTTCTAAATGTCTAGAGCTAAAGCATGAAATTTCTAAGCTCCAAGACAAAATCGAACCCCTAACTATGGCAGCTCATAATTACAAAGCAAACGAAAAACGTTTTAAAGAATCTGTTGAAACATTAAAAAAGGAAAAATGTGAATATTCTTTACAAATAAGTGAGCAACAAGTTCACTTGGATATTGCGTATAGGGGGTTAGAAAAACGGAACAATGAAATCAACAAACTGCAAAATGAGATCCTACAGTTAAAATGTACAAATGAGAAGTTGAAAAACTCTCGCTTTGTGGTGGAGCACTACGAATCAGTAGTGAGGAAAATGAAGGGTATAGGTCTTGGTACCAATGCCATTCCTCCACCAATAAGTGAGAAGTTTGTCAATAGCTTGATAGACATTGATCTCACTTGTCTAGATGAGTCCTCTGATAAGGATGATTCCCCTAAAAAGGATGAATCCTCAAGTAAGGCTAACTCCACATCTAGTGAGGAGTATGTTACTGCCTCTGAAGATGGGTCGGTTGACACTTGCCCTGAAGCAGTAGTCTCTGAGGAGTTGCTGACTGAACATAAAGTCCACAAAAACATTATCACTAATGGTGATAACTGCATTTTAACTGAACCTGATATCATTGAAACAAATGATAAACTTAAGGTAATGCTTTACGGGGGTTATAAAAACATTAATCAAGTTAAAAAGGAAGCTTTTTCAGCTCACTACGGGCTTGGCTATAAAGAAAATTTGCAAAAATACTACACTCCCAAAAGCCAATTACCATCGGGTAAACCAAATGTTCACCAAACAAATTCTCCTGTTCATCATGTCGAGTCCTCAAATAGCAAATCAAATGAGCCTTACAGGAGGACTTACAAAGAGAAGAGAGCTTGTTTTCATTGTGGTATTGTAGGATACATTGTGGTGAAGTGTCCTCACAAGAACCAGAGTAAGAAACCAGTTGATCCACAACAAGTTAAATCATCTGTGAAGCCACCGGTCAAACTAGTGGATAGATTTGTTACTCCACGGGTTCAGAAAGATAAAAGACCACCAGTTCAGAAGAAAGGTATCTCAAAAAGACAGCCTGGTAGAATACCAAAGGCTAGTCTAAATGTGCCCAAATCAGTTGGTGAACAACATTTTGAGACACCTGTGGTGAAGCTTTCTAAACCACAAAAACGGAGACTGAACAAACGTTTGAGAAAATTAGAAAGAGAATTTCTTGAGGGTAAGTTTGATCAAAAACCTGTTTCTGGAAAGCTAACTGGTGAAAGACCAAATTTTTCAAAACCTGATTTTACAGAGTATAGCCACAAAACGGTTGTACCTGAGTTTTCAAAACACCAAAGTTTTCAAAAGAAAGAGGTTCAAAACAAGAAGGTTTGGAAAAGAAAAGATCCAATCTCTGATTCTGATTCTAACTCTAAGTTACAATCACCACAACTTGATGACGGGCTTGATTGTGAACTTAGAGAAGTGAGTTATATTGGTAAAGATGGACGACCCAAGACAACGATGGCTTGGGTTTCTATTTCAAATTAATGTGTTTGTTTTGGTATGTGCAGGGTCAACCAAAGAGAACTATTACCTGAAATTTTTCTTTATTAACATTGATTTGATGTAGGTCGACAGTGGTTGTTTCATGTCACATAATAGGCATGTCACACTTCTACAAAATGTCAAAAATCAGTTGGATGTGGCGACATGGCATAACCATTGCACTAAATGAGTTGTTGAGATATTTCAACGACTTGATGCTTAGAGGGAGAAGTTGAAGAAGGTATCTGGATTTTGAGGTCACACAGTAGATGAGTCTAAGATGACAATGAATCTTGACACAAGAAGTAGGTGAGTGGGCATCAAGCTTTTGATGTTGTACCTAGTTCTAGTGTTCAAGGGGAGTCATCTGGACAGGGGGAGTCTACCACTCAGGTGATAAAATTTTAATTTTTATTGTGTTGGCATATCACTGTTATTGGTAACTTCTGATGATATCTTCTATCTCATCTTGAACATTTTGCCCAAGTTAAAAAAAAAAAATAAAGTTTTTCATGGAAGTGTTTATTTTTTATTTTTCTTTCATTTAAGGTCTTTTTAATTTAATTTACTTTCACATTTACAGTTCCTTTTATTTGGTACATTTCTTTTAATTTTGTACAGATCTTAAAACAAAAATCTATAAAAAATATATATATATATATATATATACATATATATAGAAAATTTTGAAAAATCAAGGTCGTTTGAAGTTTTAGGGGAAATGATAGTACATCAGGTGATTGTTTGACACACTAGACCATAGGATTTGACTGAAATGGTAATTTAAGTGTTTAATTGAAGTTTATGTTGATCTAGACATCTAAGACTGCACAAATGGGAAATGATTGTCTCATTATTACCTGATTTATTAGAAAATTACAAAAATAGAATAAAGGTGTGTAATTTGGATTGTTGATAGGCTATAAGCGTGTTTATAACTTGAGTAGTGTGAAAATATAATTAACATGATTCATCTGTGACGTAAACCCGCGTCTAAGTATGTTTAACATCTATGGTGAGCTCTATCAGATATAGATTGTGTGATGAATCTTAGATATTTTATGAGATTACCATCATGAAGAAGTTTTAGCACAATTGGATTGATTTCATGCATATGCCACAAGCATAGAATTGGAATTTAATTCAGAGATGACCTCCTATGCTTTGTTTACGCAATGACCTGGAGTGTTCATCTCACCTAAATAAATGTGTTGATCAAGTGATCAAAACATGAGTCAATCTTTGCAAATGCAAAGTATTTGAAAGATAAAAAAAATACATATATTAAGGTGTCATCCACTTGGATATTTTCCTGTGCTAAAACAGCTTCATCACTGTAAAGATTGAATGTCTGAATGAAGTCTAGCATGTCTTGAGGATAGATAAAGACTTAGATTGTGGGTAACACGATGATATCTACTAAAAGTACCATAATCACACGAAATTAGGGACTAAACATAATTTTAGTTTCAAGTCTTATAATATCGGCAACTTAAATTATATGCTATGGGGTTTAAATTGCAACACCTTGGAAATTCATGATATGATCCCATTTTCTATGATGTCTATAGTATCATTGCTATTTAATCTTGAAATAATGAAATATAATGAATTATCTAACTGTTTGTGTAGGTCCCGGGAGCCTCGTCGCGCAGCGGATAATAACACGATCTGTTCTGTGATTTGTGTGGGAACAAAGAGACTAGACAGAGAAACATGAACAAAGATAAAAGACGATGAAACGAAACGTAATCCATAACAAAGAAGTCATCCCGTATTACAGACTACATACCGAAGGAACACACATCTCTCATCTAAGCTCACGGTCCAGGGGTCGGGAGAGCTCTTCCCGACCCGGATAAACCTAGTTCCAGAGTTCCACCTGCAAATGAAGACAAGTCTTCTATTTATAGGGGCAGGAACACTTCCTGCGTACTTGACAAGTACGCAAGGCAAAAGCCTTGCGTACTTACTAAGTACGCAGGACCAAACTGGTGTGCGGGCTAAGTACTCAGGAACACCCTCCTACATACTAGCCACGTACACCGATACATAGAATTTAATCTATAGTTACAAAACATGCTTCTATAAACTCCCTCTTAACTATAGCATCAAATTCTATCTATCTCTAACACTGATATACATCAGTTTACAAAGAATGTCCTAACAGACTCACTCTAAACTAATGACATCACGTGTCATCTGGCGAGACTTGATCTTTCTTCTGGCATTCCACTTGAGATCTTCAAATCTTCAAACTTCAGTCTTCAGTTGCCGAGTGATGACATACCCGACTCCCTCATACCTGTAGCTTTCATTGTAGACCAAACCAAGTGCTTCAATAAGAACCAACTAACCCAACACAACTCATTGTAGTTCATCCTCTCAGCAGTAGCAACCTCCACCCTGACTTAGACTTCTGAGTCTGACAATCTCTTCCTAAACAGGTAACAATAGTAGACTAAGACAGCTCCAAATCAGCTGGCATATGATAGAGAGTTTGAGTTTCCAATAACCTGCATCAAACTAATCAGCTCCCATAGGAATTCCAGTAAGATAAACTTAAGTCTTCAACCAGATGTGTCCAACTCTATCCTGTATCTTCACGAGTCAACCAAATTCCCGAAGACGTTCATTTCCAATATCCCCTTTCAGGTTAAGCTCCATCTGACTAGACCAGAAACAAGGGTATGTTTCCTATCCCATCGGCCAATGGTAAAAGGTTCCATCTTCAACTAATAATCCAACGAATATCCAGCTTCATCTTGAAGACACATGATAGAATCAAACACGATAAATATAGTTTACACGAGAAATCACGGTTGAGATCCATGTTACGTCAAAGAGGTATATATATAGGAACTACCAACGGCTTTTCCACCACCTCTTTAATGTCTCATGAATACTAGATATTATCCCCATCATTTCTCTGTAAACTATGACCAGCTTCATCACCACTTCACTCAAATCCTCAACAAGCACAACTAGCCAACTCCAGGATTTTATTCTTTACACCTTTGCAAAGATCCAAAACAGCAAATCCTTGGGTTCAAGTTGTTCCAGTATTCATCCCCTATTAAAGAAGTATCCGAGGACACTCGTAGCCTACATATTCAGGTTTGAATACCTAAACAAGATGATTCTTTTTCCGAAAGACCCAAAGCAGCCACATCTTCACAAATAGAACGAGACCTTTAGCCGATGACGACCCAATTGCTCCCATTAGTTCAGCATTCATACCCTATAAAATAAGTATCCCGGATACTCGTAGCCTACATTTTCATGTATGGACCCTTAAACAATGTATGACAAGTGGTATCATCCAACAAAAATCTCGTTCGTGTTTCGCCAAGCCACATCGTATACAAATTTTTTTTTTTTTTTGAATCGCAGATGCTAGTTCATGCGTACATAGTAAATACGCACATAAAGGGTGCTCATGCGTATTTAGTAAATACGCAAAGCCAAGTGCTCATGCGTATTTGATAAGTTCGCAAAATGCCCGTGCGTACATGCTAAGTACGCAAAGGAAATACTCATGCGTAATTAACAAGTACGCAGGACAACTTCTCTTGCGTACTTAGTAAGTACGCAGGGCAAAACCCATGCGTACTTAGTAAGTACGCAGAAAAGCTGAATTTGCGTACTTATCAAAAAGTAACAGCGTTCTTGACGGATTTTGAGGAAAATGCTCGAAAAGTGATGGATCTGAGAAATTAATGCTTCCAAAAGCTTCAAAAACATCATCTAACAAACCCTTAGCCTTCCAAACACCAAATGAAGTGATAACAAACTCGATTTTAAGGATTTTAGGTTACGAACTCGTTTTGCTCAAAACCCTAAAAAATCGAAACTGGAACACAAATCAGCGAACACCGAGGCTCTGATACCACTTGTAGGTCCCGGGAGCCTCGTCGCGCAGCGGATAATAACACGATCTGTTCTGTGATTTGTGTGGGAACAAAGAGACTAGACAGAGAAACACGAACAAAGATAAAAGTCGATGAAACGAAACGTAATCCATAACAAAGAAGTCATCCCGTATTACAGACTACATACCAAAGGAACACACATCTCTCATCTAAGCTCACGGTCCAGGGGTCGGGAGAGCTCTTCCCGACCCGGATAAACCTAGTTCCAGAGTTCCACCTACAAATGAAGACAAGTCTTCTATTTATAGGGGCAGGAACACTTCCTGCGTACTTGACAAGTACGAGCCTTGCGTACTTACTAAGTACGCATGGTTTGGTCATGCGTACTTGACAAGTACGCAAGGTAAAAGCCTTGCGTACTTACTAAGTACGCAGGACCAAACTGGTGTGCGGGCTAAGTACTCAGGAACACCCTCCTACGTACTAGCCACGTACACCGATACATAGAATTTAATCTATAGTTACAAAACATGCTTCTACAGTTTGCAGTTCATGATTAAGGCTGAAATTGATACTAGAACCCATAGAAGTTAGTTCAATGTGTGTGTCATTCAATTTGTATCTTGTATGATCCCCTTTCTCGCGACTCTTGAACAAAAAGAAGTTGCTTGGTAAATAGCTTTCTGTAAATAACTTTGTTATTTTCCTGTATATTCTAATCTCTTTCTCATTTATTTAAAAATATATATATATATATATATTCTAAACTTCCATGAAGTTCACATTTTTTATGACTTGGGAAATTAAGTGTTTGAGAATCCTTGAATGTAGACAAATAGTTCTCTTTCTTATGTCTTGTTCGAGAATAAGTGCAGATATACTAGGCAAGGACTGAAGATACAGACTGGACTTCATGATGTGAGCAGACTTGAAGACAACTTCTGAAGACTTCTGAAGCTGTTGTCAAGGGGGAGTCTGTTAGAGCTTATTTGGAAGCATGTGACAAACATCTTCAGAGCTGTTGTCAAGGGGGAGTTTGTTGGAGCATGTTTTGTGACAAGCAGCTTGAAGATTGTTTATAGTTTATGAGAGTCGTTTGTATCTGATCGAGCTGTATAGTCGAGTCTTTGTTCATGTGTGTTTTCGGTTGTTTTAGTGGATGCGTACTTAGCAAGTACGCAGGGAGATTTTGTCCTGCGTACTTAGCAAGTACGCAACCTGAGTCTGTGAGTATAAATAGCTGTTAGGGTTCTTGTAGAAACTAGGTCTGAACAAGTTCTTGAGAGAAAACCCTTTGTAATCGGTTGTTTGATGCTAATAGACAAAGTTTTATATACTTGTGTTTGTTCTCATCGTATCTAGTCATCTTGTTCAAGCTAATCACAGAGGATTCCGCACTCTGTTGATTGGTTTCATCTCCTATACATCAATCGATCTAACACTAGGGGACCTACAAGGTTTTGCCTTGCGTACTTACTAAGTACGCAGGAAGTGTTCCTGCCCCTATAAATAGAAGACTTGTCTTCATTTGTAGGTGGAACTCTGGAACTAGGTTTATCCGGGTCGGGAAGAGCTCTCCCGACCCCTGGACCGTGAGCTTAGATGAGAGATGTGTGTTCCTTCGGTATGTAGTCTGTAATACGGGATGACTTCTTTGTTATGGATTATGTTTCGTTTCAACGTCTTTTATCTTTGTTCTTGTTTCTCTGTCTAGTTTCTTTGTTCCCACACAAATCACAGAACAGATCGTGTTATTATCCGCTGCGCGACGAGGCTCCCGGGACCTACAAGTGGTATCAGAGCCTCGGTGTTCGCTGATTTGTGTTCCAGTTTCGATTTTTTAGGGTTTTGAGCAAAACGAGTTCGTAACCTAAAATCCTTAAAATCGATTTTGTTATCACTTCATTTGGTGTTTGGAAGGCTAAGGGTTTGTTAGATGATGTTTTCGAAGCTTTTGGAAGCATTAATTTCTCAGATCCATCACTTTTCGAGCATTTTCCTCAAAATCCGTCAAGAACGCTGTTACTTTTTGATAAGTACGCAAATTCAGCTTTTCTGCGTACTTACTAAGTACGCATGGGTTTTGCCCTGCGTACTTACTAAGTACGCAAGAGAAGTTGTCCTGCGTACTTGTTAAGTACGCATGAGTATTTCCTCTGCGTACTTAGCATGTACGCACGGGCATTTTGCGAACTTATCAAATACGCATGAGCACTTGGCTTTGCGTATTTACTAAATACGCATGAGCACCCTTTATGTGCGTATTTACTATGTACGCATGAACTAGCATCTGCGATTCGCAAAAAAAAAAGAGTTTTTTGGCGGGAAAACCTTTCTTGTCCAAAATTATGTGTGATCATTTGTACGCGTGTTTCGGCCCATTCTTGAGAAGATAGTAATTTTGGTTTTTTCGGACCAGAATTTGTATACGATGTGGCTTGGCGAAACACGAACGAGATTTTTGTTGGATGATACCACTTGTCATACATTGTTTAAGGGTCCATACCTGAAAATGTAGGCTACGAGTATCCGGGATACTTATTTAATAGGGTATGAATGCTAACTAATGGGAGCAATTGGGTCGTCATCGGCTAAAGGTCTCGTTCTATTTGTGAAGATGTGGCTGCTTTGGGTCTTTCGGAAAAAGAATCATCTTGTTTAGGTATTCAAACCTGAATATGTAGGCTACGAGTGTCCTCGGATACTTCTTTAATAGGGGATGAATACTGGAACAACTTGAACCCAAGGATTTGCTGTTTTGGATCTTTGCAAAGGAGTAAAGAATAAAATCCTGGAGTTGGCTAGTTGTGCTTGTTGAGGATTTGAGTGAAGTGGTGATGAAGCTGGTCATAGTTTACAGAGAAATGAGGGGGATAATATCTAGTATTCATTAGACATTAAAGAGGTGGTGGAAAAGACGTTGGTACTTCCTATATATATTCCTCTTTGACGTAACATGGATCTCAACCGTGATTTCTCGTGTAAACTATATTTATCGTGTTTGATTCTATCATGTGTCTTCAAGATGAAGCTAGATATTCGTTGGATTATTAGTTGAAGATGGAACCTTTTACCATTGGCCGATGGGATAGGAAACATACCCTTGTTTCTGGTCTAGTCAGATGGAGCTTAACCTGAAAGGGGATATTGGAAATGAACGTCTTCGGGAATTTGGTTGACTCGTGAAGATACAGGATAGAGTTCGACACATCTGGTTGAAGACTTAAGTTTATCTTACTGGAATTCCTATGGGAGCTGATTAGTTTGATGCTGGTTATTGGAAACTCAAACTCTCTATCATATGCCAGCTGATTTGGAGCTGTCTTAGTCTACTATTGTTACCTGTTTAGGAAGACATTGTCAGACTCAGAAGTCTAAGTCAGGGTGGAGGTTGCTACTGCTGAGAGGATGAACTACAATGAGTTGTGTTGGGTTAGTTGGTTCTTATTGAAGCACTTGGTTTGGTCTACAATGAAAGCTACAGGTATGAGGGAGTCGGGTATGTCATCACTCGGCAACTGAAGACTGAAGTTTGAAGATTTGAAGATCTCAAGTGGAATGCCAGAAGAAAGATCAAGTCTCGCCAGATGACACGTGATGTCATTAGTTTAGAGGGAGTCTGTTAGGACATTCTTTGTAAACTGATGTATATCAGTGTTAGTGATAGATAGAATTTGATGCTATAGTTAAGAGGGAGTTTGTAGAAGCATGTTTTATAACTATAGATTAAAATCTATGTATCGGTGTACGTGGCTAGTACGCGGGAGGGTGTTCCTGAGTACTTAGACCGCACACCAGTTTGGTCCTGCGTATTTAGTAAGTACGCAAGGCTTTTGCCTTGCGTACTTGTCAAGTACGCATGACCAAACCATGCGTACTTAGTAAGTACGCAAGGCTTTTGCCTTGCGTACTTGTCAAGTACGCAGGAAGTGTTCCTGCCCCTATAAATAGAATACTTGTCTTCATTTGTAGGTGGAACTCTGGAACTAGGTTTATCCGGGTCGGGAAGAGCTCTCCTTACCCCTGGACCGTGAGCTTAGATGAGAGATGTGTGTTCCTTCGGTATGTAGTCTGTAATACGGGATGACTTCTTTGTTATGGATTATGTTTCGTTTCATCGTCTTTTATCTTTGTTCTTGTTTCTCTGTCTAGTTTCTTTGTTCCCACACAAATCATAGAACAGATCGTGTTATTATCCGCTGCGTGACGAGGCTCCCGGGACCTACAACTATCAAAGCTCAACTTGGAAAGGAGGGACGCCTTGCAGAAGATGCCTCCTCTAACTCAGATTTCTCTTTTCTCTCCTCACCAACCGCCACACTGAACACTGCAACAGAATCTAGAAGAACATAGTTGGAGGATGTAAGGAAAAGTTGGAAGGAAGTAACTGGGTGTGAATGGGAAGAAGATGAAGCAAGAAACCTTCCCCTATACACTCCCCAAACTACCAATGAAGCTAGCAGAG
Organism: Smallanthus sonchifolius; assembly: GCA_023525975.1. NCBI lineage: Eukaryota > Viridiplantae > Streptophyta > Magnoliopsida > Asterales > Asteraceae > Smallanthus > Smallanthus sonchifolius. Next base: position 49,917,295 of record CM042033.1, on the reverse strand, counting down.
ATACTAACAGTATCTAAAACATCTGCTGTTGTGATCCATGAAGCTGAAGCAGTGGCATCAACCAAAGCCAAGGGGAAAGGAATAATGACTGAAGAGGTGGAAGAGAGACTGATGAAAGAGCAAAAGGAAAGGGAGGAAAGAAGAAGAAGAAGAAGAAGAGAAGAAGAGGAGATGGCAGAGCTAAGAAAAATTCAAGAAAGAAAAGCTGCCATGCTCCTAAGAGAACAACAAATCCAGCTGTATGCTAAACAGCTGGATGAACTCAAAGCCAGATTTCCTGCAGCTTCTCAACTACAAGAAGAGGAAGCCCTAGCTCTTTAGCTGCAAGAACAGTTTAATAAAAGAAGAAGAAGAAATGGAGAAGAAGAAAAGGGAAGAGGCTATGTTTAGAATAACTGATTCTGAACTATCCAAAGAAATGAGAGAAGAATGGATAGCGGCTCTGATTTCTCAAGGTGAGGATGCAGACTACCTTGAGAAACTATCAAATAAAGAAATCTACAGAGCATTCATGGGTCAGCAAGGTCAATTGGCAAATAAGAAAAGGGATGAAGAAGAAGAAAAAGCCAAGCAAAAATCTAAGAAGACCATTGCATTCAACATAAGGACCCATGAAGAATGGAAGGTCATGACTGACTTCCTGAGGGCCAGAGGAGAAAGTGGAAAAAGGCTAGGCCCCATGAGTTTCATGAACTTGCAAGCCTTGTACTCCAAAGTCAATAAGAAAGAGGAAGAAAGATTGGGGAAGACAGGCTCCAAGAAAAGGGTGATAACTCAAACTGCTGAACACAAATCAAAGAAACCCAAGCCTTCTCCCTCATCCACTACTTCCTCCTCCCACCATACTTCCACTCTCCAGCTTAGACCTCATTCCTCTCTTCCCACAAAGTCTAAATCCCTCCACCCAGCTCCTCCTCATCAGCAGCTTTCCAAGAAGAAAACCAAACCTACCATCACACCAGAAGACTCAAGAGAAATAGTTGTCTGGTTCTACAACACTCAAGATAAATGGTTTGAAGTCTTCAGGGGAAAGGAAGAACTGAAAAGATCTATCTATAAATCTGTTGATGAGGTACTACAACTCCCAGACTTAGATCTAAGAAGAATATTGGAGTTGGATGAAGCCCATAAGCAAGAGAATGAAGGTGGGAGACATCTTTTGCTAGCAATCAAACATCATTCAACCCTAGTAAAGATGTAATCATTGATGCCAAACCTCTTCAATCTCAATCTCCATTCACCAGTTGGTCCTTCAAGGCTGATACCAACTAGTTTATCTTGATTGATGTTAAAGGACAGAAGATGATATGTTCAAGCAAGGCCATCTTCAAAATGCCAAGCAAAGACATAAAGACTCTAAACAATCCTAGCCAGGACCCAAGAGACTATGAGGTAGAAAGGATAGTCTGTAACATGAAAAAGCTTCAGTAGCAAACGCAGTAAAAGAGTTTTGGTAGCATCAGTCTAGGGGGAGTTTGTAGAAATAAAGACTGATGGCTACAAAATTCTCTAAGTACAACTGCTGTGGACTTCAGAGTTTGCTGCAGATCGATAAACTGCTACGGATAAACTTATCTGCAGTGGATACTTGTTCTTCTGTTGAAAGACAAATCTGCTGCGGATAGCCTTATCTGCTGATAGGCAAATCATCAGCAGCTGTGGACAGTTGTGTCTTGCGACTGATCAACAACATTGCTGCTGATAGCCATTCCCTCTGAAGATCAAACGTTACAGCTGGCTGGCTTCGATAAAGAAACCATTACCACTGACAACTTTCTCCTGTAACACTGACACACTCCATGCAGAAAGAATGTTACTGGTGCAAGACAATAAAAGATAACGACGATCTTCTTCCAAGGACTCAAGAAATGATGCCTAAGAAGACGTTTGAGTAAATATAACTTTTGTAGTTTTTATTTTCATTACATGTAGAATAGCTTCAATACACGATCAACAGCTTGTGTTAGATCTGATCCTTAGAATCAAGGGTCTGTCTTGATTCTAAGTTACTATATAAGTAGTACTTAGAGTCATTGTATACAGGTGCTTTTTCTTAAGAGTTTTCTCTGTAATCTTGTAATCTTTGAAGCTTAATACAAATTGCATTTATTAGTATTCTTCTTCTTTACTTGTTTACATTGCTTAGTTGTGATTGTTTTCGCCAATCTCAACTAGAATAGAACCATCTTGTATTCACCGATCCTACACACAGATCACAAGAGCTTGAGGTACTTCTTTGAGCAGAAAGAATGAAACATGAGACAAAGGAGGTGGCTGGAGCTGATAAAAGACTATGACTGTGAAATCCTTTACCACCCTAGTAAAGCAAATGTGGTTGCGGATGCATTGAGTCGCAAGGAGGAACACGCCCCGATAAGGGTTAAAGGGTGTCAACTGATAGTAACACCAAATTTTTCTGACGTTACTAAGAGACATGCAAGCAGAGGCCCCGCGAGAGGAAAGATTGAATGAGGAAAGAATATTCGGACAGCGTTATCTGTTGACCGAGAATAGTCACAGGGTGTTGGTCAAGAATGACCGTATTTGGATACCAAGGTTTGGTGGGTTTAGAGAACAAGTGCTCGACAAAGCACACAAGTCAAGGTACTCGATACACCCGGGTACGACAAAGATGTACCAGGACATGAAGGGTAACTATTGGTGGCCGGGAATGAAGAATGATGTGATCCAATACGTGAGTAATTGTTTGACATGCTTGCAGGTTAAGGCAGAGCATTAGAAGCCTTATGGCAAAATCTAACCGTTAGAGATTACAATATGGAAATTGGAGCACATTACGATGGATTTTATTACAAAGTTGCCCAAGACGGTGAAGGGGCACGATATGATTTGGGTAGTAGTGGATCGGTTAACGAAAAGCGCTCACTTTCTACCGATTAGGGAAACATTCTCGTCCGAGAGGTCATCCGAAGTGTTCGTGAATGAAATTGTTGCCAGGCACGGAGTGCCGATTTCTATTGTTTCTGACTGAGATACGAGTTTTACATCATACTTTTGGAAGAGGTTTAATGAGGCTATGGGAACGAGATTAAATATTAGAACAACGTATCATCCTCAGACTGATGGACAGTCTGAGCGTACGATACAGGCATTGGAGGACATGGTACGTGCATGTGTGATTGATTTCGGAGGTGCATGGGATAGTCAACTATCGTTGGCGGAATTGTCTTATAACAATAATTATCATGTGACTATTGGAATTCCGCCATACGAGATGCTTTATGGGAGAAGGTGTAGAACCCAGTGTGTCGGGGAGAGATCGGACAGAAAGAGTTAGGAAGTTTAGACGCTGTGAAAGCAACATCTGAGAAGATCGAAATTGTGAAACTGAGAATGAAGGCCGCACAGTATCGACAAAAGTCTTATGCTGATAAGAGGCGACGGCCTATAGAATTTAATGCAGGGGATTATGTGATGCTTAAGGTGTCGCCCTAGAAGGGCATCATTCGTTTCCAGAAACTGGGAAAGCTTAGTCCAAGGTATATCAGACCGTTTATGATTGAGGAGCGTGTTGGTAGTGTCGCCTACCGACTGTTGTTGCCTGATGAACTGGCAGGGATACACCCGACTTTTCATGTGTCCCATTTACGGAAGTGTTTGGCTGACGCTACGGAACACGTGTCGTTAGACGACATTGTGGTCGACGATAAGCTAAATTATGTAGAGGAACCGGTGGCTATACTGGATAGAAAGGAAAAGAGATTGAGAAGGAAAGTAATCCCGATTGTTAAGGTGTAGTGGAAGCATCGTAAAGGATTAGAGGCTATTTGGGAACCAGAAGCATAAATGCGTGAACGCTATCCGCATTTATTTCCAGATGATGTAGGTTTCGAGGACGAAACCTCTTTTAGAGGGAAGACTTGCAACATCCCGGTTTTTTATGGAACCAATGGGATTAATGTATATATGTGTATATGTTGTAACAAGATGGACGGATTGCTACGAGATATTAATGAGACCTAACAAAAGTGTAGTATCGGGTTTCTTTTATATAAATAAATCTAGAAGCGGCAGCGAGCAAATAACAAGGCTTAGAGGGGTTTTTTATAAAAAGTTCAAGTCGGGCCACACACGAACAAGGGCCGAAGCCCGGTCCACGGATGGTGAACCCTTAAGGTTCACGGCGCAAGGGGGAAACCCCATTGGGGTGTTTTGCGGCTGCCGAGATCGAGAGAGACGAAGCGGGGGCGACGAGGGTTTCCGGTTCAAGGTAATTCGAGGTAAAAACTCGCATTCCTTACTCTCTCTTTTCATGTATGAGATCATCGGATCATTACTATAATTGTTTCTATGATTCTAGGGTTTCGAAAGAGACGAGCTTTTGAGAGAGACGAGTTTCTTGGTGATTCGATTCACACGAGTCACACGGATCGGAGGTATAATATCGAAAACCTTTATGTTTAATCGTAGTTTATCATTGGATCGAGTGTTTGACGAGTTTGGGAGTTGGGCGAACCCGGTAGGGTGGCCAATGGGTTGGCGTGAGACCGCAGCGCAACGGGGAAAGGCTCCCACGCCGGGTCACGCGGCTGTGGTGGCTTCGGAAGGCCAAGGAAGCAGTAGGGAGGGACACACATGGCTCAGTGGGGACGACGACGGTACGGTGGAGTCGTGGAAAGCACGTGGCAGCGGTGGCCAAAGGCCGTTAGGGCTGTGGGCGGTGACCAAAGGCCATTGGGGATGTGGGTGGTGGCTGGAGACGGCGGGAACCGGTTGGGTGTTACCGGTATCCGTAAGAGGAGCCGACGTTAGTCGATACGTGTTCGGTGACCGCCTTGATCGTATACGGGAGCTTATAATTGCATGGGGGTTTTGCATGGTGATTAGATTTTTTGCATGGCGTCATGCATATGCGGGTGACCATGCGTGATGCCAGGATAGTAGAGTAGGCTGAGGATTAGCATCTGATCATATATTGACTCGTGTATTGTGTGTATTATAGGTGCGAGGTCGAAAGGCGAGCACGGGGAGTTAGTGAATTTTAAAGATCGTAGTGTGTCGAGCAAAGGTGAGTTTCTATCGCCCACCTTTAAATGTTTTATTGTTTTGGGCATGAATACATGTGAAACGTGTTTTTAGTGAATGCATGCGTAGACAACGTTTTTGGTGACAAAATATATGTTTTTAAATAATCGTTATTCTTGCATGTGTGTATGAGTTTGTGTCACGTACTTAAACGTTGTGGCGGGAGATCAAGCGTAAGCTTGATATTGTGTTAACGTTAGTCAACGGGATATTGAGTCTGCATTAGTCAGGCGGGAGATCGAGCGTAAGCTTGATATTGTGTTGACGTTAGTCAACGGGTTATTGTGTCTAACGACAGTCAGGCGGGAGATCGCGTTTGCTTGTGTCTTTAGACCAGACAACATGGTATTCTTGCATGTTGAGAAATATAACTATTTGAATTGTTGAGAAAGAATTATGAGTAAATCTTTGAGATGGAAATCATTTTATAACGTTTTGGGATTTTATATTCCCTAAAGAACTACTATAGAACTCGCTCAGCGTAGCTGACTTTTAAGCATGTATTTCAGGTAAAGAGAAGGTGTGAGCTGGCGAATTCTGGATGGCATTTGGTTACCGTGGAAGTTTGTGATGACATTATTTATTAGTTGTATCGTTGAGACATTTTGATATTAGTACTTGATTTGAATCATGAATGGGTCGGGTCGTTGACCTTTGTTGACTAATTGATTTCCGCTGCAATGAATTGAGTTTATTTTGATGTCTAAGGCTACTTAGCTTGCGTTTGAGCCAAAAAGTAGGGTTCCCGGGTTTGGGGCCTTACAAATCTCTTTACGCATATCCAGCAACTGGTTTTTCTCAACTTCAACGTTTGCTTTAAATGATTCCATCACCCCCTCCGAAATCATGTATGATGTGCAAGCACCATCTACTTTTTTATCAATGTATTTACAACGCATATACCATAAAGTCGGTGATATCCATAGTTCTCTTTGTTCATTAGAATCAAAAAAGAATTTACCGTATCGTTGCCATTCTCTATATGCTTGTAGTTTTTCATTTATTCCTAAAATATTGTCCGAAAAATATATTAAGAAAATATTGTCAAATTAATTTTATATACCTAGACAAGTAATGTGTTAAATTATAAAAAGAAAAATTGAGATTGAAATGTATTAAAAAAATATGTCACATATATAAAATTCATTGAACATGTAATATATAAAAAAGCTTAGACAGAAGAAACTTAATTCTAGACTATGGGTGAATGTGTGATTGGTGCTTTGATCAAAATCACATTAATCATATCATGAAACATAGCTATTTACACAAGGTTAACATGGAACATTGATATTTACATAAAGTTAAATGTAGAAAGAACATACATTTTTCCTTGTCATCTCATCATATGTATCAGTATCAACATATGAACGTCCTTCTGTCCTTTTACGTGTATCTTCAAACAATTGGATTAAAGTAGGTAATTCTTGGCTTGGGTCATCATTTTCCCGTATTCATAATAACATAAACATTAATAAAAAATACATCAGCATATTGAACGTCAATAAGAAAATGAATGATTTGTAGTGCAAGTTGGCACCAAGAGGGCAAGAGGTGAACCCTGATGTTCATGTAATAACATTGTAATTATAAACTCTTTATGAATGGGCTAAAGTTTATTAACCAATCTAAAGTTTTTAATTTCCTAACTAGGTTTTTATACTTGCGCGTTGCGGTGGGAGGGTTAAATTTGTAATGGTCCGATTTGACGACTAATCCAATGCTATTGAATCAACGAAAATATTAACGTTCAAACATTACAAAAAAATAACTTACGTACGTCCGCGATAGCGTAGAGATATAAAAAAAACTCGAATTTAAATACAACTCCATTTTAAAAAAAAAATATACCGAAACGTTGACAAACTATGTAGTCGATATCGCCGATATATCACCGATATGTCGGTTATCGGTCCCCTGAGAAAATATCGGTGAAAATATCGGTACCGATATTATCGGCGATATTTACCGATATATCGCCGATAATTTAAGTCCATAATTTTGGTAGTATAACCGAGTTTCTCGGTAATTTTAACTTGACCCATTCCCGTTTAAAAAATTTTGGCCCTTTTTAGTTTTAGGCAACAAAAGTTAAGCTTAAAGAGTTTGTTGATGGTGTACATGGTCTTCTTTGGTCGGTTGCGCGAGAGGCAATGGGAGGAAACGAAGAAGTTGGGGCAAGTACTAGGAGCAAAAGATCGCGCTATATAGATGATGATGATATTACAGTTGAAGTGAATGATCTGGATGAACAATAGGATGGCTTGGTTGATGTGGACTCGGAGGATGATTTCATTGCTTACGATTAGATCATGTTTTTAAAATAAAATATTGACAGTTTTTAGTTTTGACTTTTGATTTGACTATTAATATTATATATGTATATATATATAATTATATATATATATATAAGTTTATGCATTATATAAAAATTACCGATATCCCACCGCGAGAACCGATATCTCAAATATCGGTACTTGACCAATAACCGATATTTTTTCGGATTAACTGCATAGTTGACAAATAAAAACTAAAGAAAGCTGTGCGTTCCGTTTTAAAAAAAAATTAACGAACGAAAGTTATTAGAGAAAAATAAAATTATTATAAAATTAAATGAGTTAAAAATGTATATTGTATAAAGTATGAGGGGCGAAAACGAAAAAGGAAAAAGAAAACCAAGAGGTGGCGCAACCCCACTCGTTTGGTAGTGTTCAGCAGGGATGCTTTTTAAATGGAGTTCATAATGTCAATCATCAGATCATAGAAAGGTTTAACGTGTCCAACAAAAAGAGAGTAAATCATATTACACACACAAATTAACTCATCATTTGCAACAAAATCAATAGCAACATGCAAAATGTATTGAACAATAGTGAACAATAAATATCAACCCTCCTACGTTGTTAAGGTTTCTGTGTTTAACGTATCATGCAACACAATGATCTATTTCATACATTGATACAAGAAGGGTTTACATGGTTTTTAAAGCAAATAACTTCTTTAATTAAGCAATCTCCGCTCAAATTCACAAATCTATATCAGTTGATAAACTTCATGATGCAATTACACTCAAATGATCAAACCAATAACCGATTCCAAAGTTGATTTAAGATTAAACTACAATTTGTGTCCCTGTAGTTTACCCCAATCTACACATTGCGTCCTTACGTTTGAAATTTCATAATCTGAGTCCCGTTGGTTTCAATTTTTCACCAATTGAGTCCCTGAGGCTAACGGCCGTCATGTATCTGTTAGTGGTCAGGGGTACATAAGTCAATTATTGGGTAATGAGGGGGGCAATTCAAACATTTCACCTTCGTATTGCTACTTAGGTCCCTCCCCCCAAACTTTCTTCACACTCTTCATCCCTCCCCTCATCTTCATCACTCCCGGCGACGCACCACCACCTCACCACCTCCATCTTCATCCGTCGACGACTATCGCACGATCATCGGATTTCACCACTGCCACCGCACTTCATCTGTGCACGATCCACCACTCGCAGATCCACTCCACCGTACTTACTCCGTATTCATCATCGGACTTCACTACTGCCACCGATCCACCACTCACAGCGCCCAAGAGAGAATGGTGGTGTTTCCAATCCGAATTACGACAACGATAGAGAACGAGCATGTGGTAGCCGGAATGAGGATAACTGGCACCATTACCCACCTTATGGTTCACTGCAAGGTAACCTTAAAGTTCCTGTTCAACTGTAAACTCCACTTTGAGTTTGAATGTGGCAACACCGGTAGGCTAGATTAGAGTAAGTTAGTGATGAGTGTTTTTTAGGGGTTTTGGGTTTAAGATCAGTGTTTTTAAGGGTTTTTGGTGATTAATTTTACCTCTAAATGTATGTATGTAATGATCTATGTAATGATCAAGCTTTCCCTCTATTTTTATCGGGCTTGCTAGGGGAGAAGAAGAAGCAGCGGGAGAAACTTACAGGGATTTAGAGCATTCACGGTAGCTTACTTACCTCATCTTTATAATTACACTAAAAATCACTACTTTTTCTCTCTGCTATTCAATTAAATAATACTTTTTTATACCTTTATCATTACCTTTTCTCTCTACTCCACTCACAACCACTTTAAAAAAAATTTAAAAAATTTATACAGGCGAACAGTGTTTTCACAAATATACAAAAAATTTATACATTTTCTCTCTCCTCTACTCAAAACCATTTTAAACAACATCCTTAAAATACACAAAACCCACTCAGAAATATATATCAAACCTACTATGAATACTCTTAGGGATTTAGGGAATGCTCAAAGTTTCAAGGATTTAGGGAAACTAAAAATTAGGAGGGAAGTTTAATTTCTTTTAGTAAAAATTAGGAGGGAAGAAGTAATTTTTTTTAACCGCAATTTGGATCACCGACGGGCCATTGACCCACCCGATCATCTCCACCTCTCTCAGGAGGAAACCCACCATAGGTGAGAAAACCCCCTAGACCAACCTGGACCCCTTTTTTTGTCACAAGTGGGACTTGAATCCAAGACCTTCCTATTTTAGTGAATTATTGGGTATACACCTTTGTCTCTAGGCTAAGCTAGTAGTTGTGGAAAGAAGTAATTGATGGTAAAAAGAAATATAACTTTAAAGAGAAATTCTATAACAAGTAAAGTTTATAGAAATTATAAAGTTTTTATATTTAATAAACTAACTTTAAGGAAATCTTTAATTTAGATTTTTAATAAATAACAAAAAAAAGTTATAAGATAAACTTACATCATAAATATAATAAGTACATATATATTTATATATACATACACACACATTGATTAATGATAAATTAAAGTTCATTTCATCAATTAGGGTCAATCAAGTTCATCGATTGTTGTTTTAGGGTAAATGATGGTCAATTAAGGTTAATGATGCTCGCTTAGTGTGATTAATAACCAATTATAGTTATTGATGGTCGATTAGGGTCATTGGTATTCACTTAGGGTCATTAACAACCAATTAGTATAAATGATGGTCAATATGGTTAACGATGGATAATTAACATCAACTTAGGGTTATTGATGGTTAATTAAGATTAATTTGGTCAATAATGGGTAATTAGAGTTAATTTTGGTCAATTAGGGCCAAGCAAGGTGTAGAACCAAAGACTGATTGCTACCAAATTATTCTAAGTACAAATGCTGCTGATAGGCTTATCAGCAGCATTCAACACTTGTTGCTGCTGATAGACTTATCAGCAGCATTCTGTACAAGTTGCTGCTGATAAGCTTATCAGCAGCGGTCATCCATGTTTGCTGCTGATAGGCTTACCAGCAGCAACCTTCACTCTTTGCAGCTGATAGCCTTATTCACTGAAGACCAAACGTTGCAGCTGACTATCCAGGCCAAGCGTCTCTGACACCTTTCTGCAAAAGCAACTGACAGACTCAAAGCAGAAGGAACCGCTATGGTCAACCAATGACGGACAACAATACACTTCTCCAAGCATGCAAACAATCATGAATAAAGAAAACTTTTCAGTAAAGTTAACTAGATTAGCCTTTACGTGTAATGTAAATTAATAAACAAGATCAACGGCTTGTGTTCGATCTGATCCTTAGAATCAAGGGTCTGTCTTGATTCTAAGTTACTATAAATACTGAGTTGCCACTTCATTGTAAGTGTGACTTGAGTGTGTCTTGAAAGTGCTAGTAGTGCTTGTCATACTTATTCATTGAGTTTCTCACTTGTAATCTTTGCATTCACAAAAGCTTAATACAACAGTGTTTATCAGTATTCTTTGTGTTTACTTGATTATAAATTGTGTAGTTGATTTTGTTTCCGCCAATCTCAACTAAGAACAGAACCATCTTGTATTCTCACGATCCTACAAGTGGTATCAGAGCTTTGGCTCAGATTAAACAAACTAACATTTGTTTAATCATCTCTGGTTCTATTCTAAACTCTCTCTTTGAACAAGTCACCCAAAATCAAAACAAAAATGGCACAGAGCAATGGCTTTGAAGATATTGGCAGCATCAACCGACCACCAAGGTTGGTATCTGGAGAAGACTATGACATGTGGAAAAATCGCATGGAAAGCTTCTTCTGTTACCAAGAATACGGAATGTGGAGATCCATCAAGGAGGGTCCATATATTCCCATGGTGGCCTCTGCTGATGGTGGAGGGATACAAGTCCCGAAGGAAACCTCCAAGTACTCTGAAGAGGACATCAAGAAAATGGAGGTGGACTTCAAGGCACTAGGAGCCATCCAAATGTGCCTTCCGAATGAAGTTTTTCACAACTTCAGAAGCTACAAAACTGCCAAGGAGCTCTGGGAGGCGCTGGAGAAGATGTTTGCTGGCTCTGAAGAAGTCAAAGAGAACAGAAGGGACATACTGAAGCAGCAGTATGAGAACTTCGTTTGGAGGGAAGGTGAGTCCTTAACTATTTTATATAACAGATTTACCTATCTTGTAGGTGAACTGCAGTGCTCCAAGGTAAAGCTGGAGAATGAAGACATTCTCAAGAAGTTCATAAGATCTCTTCCTAGTTGTTGGACATTATACACTGTGTCCATCAGAAGAACAGAGAATCTGAAGACTCTTCAGATGACTGAGCTCTTTGGCATGCTCAAAACCTATGAATTAGAAATGATTCAAGCTAAATAAAGGAGCTCCAGTTATCAATCAGCTACCACTTCCTCCACTACCTCCTCAGCGCTTCACTCTGATCATTCCGGTCCTAGTGCAAGCAGCTACTATCCTCCCATTGTTACTCACCCTCAGACCCCAACCGCTTCACAATCTAACTCATCACCATTTCTTCTTGAGGCACCTCCTCAACAGCCAACCTCTACTGCTTTTGTCTCTGACAACTCAAGCAGCATGTATTTCATAAAAGAGGATCTGGAATGCTTTCATCCAGATGATCTTGAAGAAATGGATATTCAGCACTCATATGCCATGCTCTCCCTCAGAGCAAAAAGGTTCTATTCTAGAACCGGAAGATCATTTCCAAGCAACAACTCAAACAGCAGAGTTGGGCTTGATAAAAGCAAGATCCGTTGTTACAACTGTAACCAAATGGGTCACTTTGCTAGGGAGTGCAAGGCACCTAAAGCCAATCAGGGTGCCGGCCATCAAAGACAAGCCTACCAAAGTCAGCCCAGACAACAGCAGCAGCAACAAACTCCCCCAGCACAAACTGCAGCCTGTGCAAATGTTGGAACTGCAGAATTCGACTGGAGTTTTCAATATGAAGATGTTCCTGTCTCCAACCAAGCACTTATGGCAGACACTGCAGAGATACCACCTCAGGTATTTGAACATCTATGCTCTCAAGCTTGCATTGATAAAGTTTTAGGTTATAGAAAACATAACCAAAACCTTATAGATCAAAATGAAGAGTTTCTTCAAATGAAATCTGAGTTCAAAAAGGTTGAAATCACTTACAAAGAAAAAATTGAATGCCTTAAGAAAGAGATTTCATCTCTAAAACATGAACAAACCAATCTTGAAACTCAGATTGATGATCTATTAGTAAAACTTAAATCAACCAGAGCTGATCTGTCAGAACAGAAAGTTCATGTTGAAAAATATGAATTTTCTTCTAAAAAGCTACAAAGACTTCTAGATATTCAAGTCCATGAAAAGGTAAAGCTTGGAGGACTTGGATATGGCAAGGAACAGTACAATACTGTTCCTCATCCAGCTGACTATGTTGCCATCTATGAACCAAGCTTCGATGTTGCAAAACTCGACACTGCAAACAAAAATCTTGATCCTTCAATGGATGAACCCCTTGTTAAAGACTGCACTACCTCATCAGAATCTGAGTTAACTCTCTCAGACCATGATGAAACCAGTACAGCCTCATCTGAAGCTGTTCTGAATAGAGTCCCAGTCCCTACTGTTCTGCCAGCTGTTCCAGCCCCTGTACCATTCAAACAGATAAGGATCAGCTATCCTCCAGGTGGAAGAAAGCTAAACACTGAAAAGGGACAAACATCAGGACCCACAAACTCCAAGTCTCAGTTCATGCCAAATCAGAAGAATCAGCAACAGGTTAGAAGAGTTACGACCAAGAAAACTCAGTTCAGAAACTCTTCTTCTCCACCAAGGAAGCAGCAGCCCAAAGTTCAGCAGTCCTGCATCATATGTGGGGAATCAAACCACTTTGCTGCAAAATGTCAGTTTAACCCCTTCAACCATATCCTTCTTCAATCGGCGCATAAACAAAAGAAGGATCAGCATACTTCAGTTGATAGGCCATCTGCAGCCAGTAGAAGAGTTGAAACTGCAGAAAAACACAAGCAGCAGCAAAAGGCAAAGCCTTCAGCAGCCACCAAATCTGCTGCTGCTCAAACAAAGCAGTCAGCAACAAAAACTAAATCTGCTGCTGCTCCAAATAAGCCCTCAGCAGCAAAAGCAAAATCTGCTGCTGAAAGGCCAAGGTCATCAGCAGCAACATCTGCAGCTGATAAGCTGAAGCCATCAGCAGCAAAACCTGCCCCTGCTGACAGGCCAAAACCTCAAGCAGGAAAATCAGCTGCTGATAGAGCAAATTCATCAGCTGCCAAAGCCAAATCCGCAGCCGATAAAGAAAAGAGAACTGGAAAACCACTACTTAAGCAATGGAAAGCCAAAATCTCTGCTCCTGTCAGCAAAATCATCATCGGTGCTGTTGAATGCACGCATGATGAATCAGAATGTCCAAGAACTCTTTTCTTCAAAAAGGAGAGCTCTTGGACCACTCCCACTAACTAAATCTCTTTCATGTGCAGGGACAGCCAGGTAACAAGAATAACACCTGGGTGGTAGATAGCGGCTGTTCCAGGCACATGACAGGCAACAGGTCCATCCTCTCCAACTTCAGACATTTCAATGGAGGATATGTTGCCTTTGGGAGTGACTCAAAAGGTGGATCTATCACTGGACAAGGCACTGTGTCCAATGAAAGGATGAGTATTGAAAAAGTCAACTATGTTAAAGAACTTGACTTCAATCTCATGAGTGTTTCTCAAGTATGTGATCAAAAGCATTGGATGCTGTTCACTGACAAAGAATGTTTCGTGTTAGCTCCTGGCCTATCTAAACCCCCCAGAGAAGATTCTCCTAACTGCTAATAGAAAGGACAACTTATATGTGCTTGACATGAATGAAGTCACTCCATCTGGTAGTGTTTCATGTTTTCTGTCAAAGGCATCAGTTGATGAATCCGCTCTCTGGCACAGGAGGTTAAGCCATGTTAACATCAAAACAATCAATAAATTAGTGAAGGACAATCTTGTCAGAGGGCTTCCTAACAAAGAATTCCAGCTAGACGATCATTGCATTGCCTGCTTGAAGGGAAAACAACACAAAAGTTCCCATAAGCCCAAGACATTGAACACAAATGACACTCCTCTCCAGCTACTGCATATGGATCTCTTTGGTCCTACAAATGTCATGTCAATGGGCAAAAAGTCCTACTGTCTGGTGATCACTGATGACTTCTCTAGATTCTCTTGGGTATTCTTCCTAAGAACAAAAGATGAAACTGTTGAGATTCTCAAATCCTATATTCTCAGGGTAGAGAATCAAAGCAATCTGAAGGTAAAGATCATAAGGTGTGATCAGGGAACAGAGTTCAAAAATCACACTTTGAACAGTTTCTGTGAGAGCAAGGGCATTGAAAGGCAGTACAATGCTCCAAGAACTCCTCAACAAAATGGGGTTGCTGAAAGAAGAAACAGGACTCTGATTGAATCAGCAAGATCTATGCTGGATGACTCAAAGCTGCCCCTTACTTTCTGGGCAGAAGCAGTAAGCACAGCTTGTTATGTGCAGAATAGAGTCCTTATTGTTAAGCCTCTCCAGAAAACTCCCTATGAACTCTGGCTCAAAAGAGTTCCCTACATTGGCTTCCTAAAGCCCTTTGGATGTCTATGTACCATCCTCATCACACATGGAGTTCTTCCTAAATTCGGTGCAAAGTCTGATGAAGGTTACTTTGTGGGTTACTCCTCTCAATCGAAGGCCTACCGAGTGTTCAATTCTAGGACTCGGATTGTGGAAGAATCTGCTAATGTGGAATGCAGGGAACACGTTGTCTGTGAACAAGGCAAAGGTCCCAACTGGATTTTTGATATAGACTCCTTCACCCAGATATTTGAGCCCCTCATATTCTCAAATATGGAGCCTCCTTCTTCAAACTCAACACCTTCTACCTCAACCTCTTCTTCTGACTACAGACTGGAGTTTCCCAGTCCCTACATCAGGATGAAAAGGCCATCCATTGATCCTCCATCAGTGGCAGAAGCTATTGAAGCCAGTGCAGGTGAAGCCGGTACATCCAACACCACAAGCAGCAATCTCTCTGACAATGAAATCATAAATGAAGCCTCCTCAATTCATGATGAAGAGGCCTCTGATGCTAATGCTGCTGACTATGTGGAACACAATGATCAAATCCTCCAAGCTCCTCTCCACACATCTGAAGACAATACTGATCTAAACCACAGTAATCTTGAAGAGGGAATACGGCTGGATGTGATACCTGCTCAGAGAATAAACAAAGAGCATCCTCTGGAAAATATCATTGGCCAAGTCCACACAGGCATCCAGACAAGAAGTAAGTCTCATGAAGCCAACATTTGTTTGTTCTCTTGCTTTCTATCACAGGTGGAACCCAAAAGGATTGATGAAGCTCTCAAGCACAACAGCTGGATTGAAGCAATGCAGGAAGAATTGCTGCAATTCAAAAGACAAGATGTTTGGAAGCTTGTTGATCTTCCACCTGGTCAAACAGCCATTGGAACAAGATGGTTTTTCAGAAACAAGCAAGATGAGAGGGGCATCGTAGTCAAGAACAAAGCCAGACTGGTAGCTCAAGGTTACACTCAAGAAGAAGGCATTGACTATGATGAAGTTTTTGCTCCTGTTGCCCGTCTGGAAGCCATTAGAATTTTTTTGGCTTATGCAGCATCCAAAAACTTTACGGTCTATCAAATGGATGTGAAGAGTGCCTTTCTGTATGGCACGATTGATGAAGAGGTCTATGTCAAACAGCCTCCAGGCTTTGTAGATCCTGCACATCCAAATAAAGTCTTAAAACTGGACAAAGCTCTCTATGGCTTACACCAAGCCCCAAGAGCCTGGTATGAAACTTTATCTGGATATCTACTTAGTAACAACTTCAGAAGGGGGGCCATTGATCAGACTCTTTTCATCAAAGATGAAGGGGGCGAAATTTTGTTGGTTCAGATTTATGTTGATGACATTATCTTTGGATCTACAAGAAAGAAGCTCTGCAAAGACTTTGAAGTTCTGATGTATTCCAAATTTGAAATGAGTTCAATGGGTGAACTAAATTTCTTTTTAGGACTTCAAGTCAAACAGGTACCAACTGGAATCTTCATAAGTCAATCCAAGTATGTCAAAAGCATCTTGGAGAGGTTCAAAATGACTGACTGCTCTGCTGCAAGAACTCCTATGCAAGTGCACCATCAATTATCTCCGGATAAAGAAGGACAAGACACTGATCAACATCAGTACCGAGCAATGATATGGTCTCTCATGTACCTCACTGCCTCAAGACCAGATATCATGTTTGCAGTTTGTCTCTGCGCAAGATTTCAAGCAGCTCCAAAAGTGTCTCATCTTCAAGCTGTCAAAAGGATCCTTAGATACCTAAAGGGAGCTCCAAAACTTGGGCTATGGTATCCAAAGAATGAAAATGTCAATCTCTATGCCTACACTGACAGTGACTATGGGGGGTTGTAACTTGGACAAAAAGTCCACATCTGGGGGATGTCAATTTCTTGGAGGAAGGCTCATCTCATGGCAATGCAAAAAGCAAACATGTGTTTCTACTTCAACAGCTGAAGCAGAATACATTGCAGCTTCAAGCTGCTGTGCATAGGTCATCTGGATCCAAAATCAAATGCTTGACTATGGAATGACCTTCATGCAGACTCCAATTCACATTGACAACATGAGTGCTATCTCTATCACAAACAATCCGGTGCAGCACTCAAAGACAAAGCACATCGACATCAGGTACCATTTCATAAGAGATCAAGCTGAGAAAAGGAGAATTATTTTAACCAAAGTTCATACAAATGAGCAATATGCTGATCTGTTTACAAAACCTTTTGATGAAGCTAGATTCAGATATTTAGTTGAATCAATTGGTATGATGAACTTTGATTAAAATCCATCTCAAGTTTCTCCTTAAAATGTGTCTTTTTGTCCCTTGTTGTAAATAAAAGTTATGGGTCAGCAGCATTTTTGTCCTTCAGCTGCTGACAGGTAAAAGCATCAGCAGCAAAAATTTTGCCACTGATAGCTTTAAGTTATCAGCAGGTACATGTTTTCTGCGGATAGCTTTAAGGCTTTCAGCAGCAATTTCTTTGCTGCAGATCTTTAAACCGTTCAGCAGCAAAATCTGCTGCTGACAGACTTATCTCTCCGCAGCAACCAAGTTTGCAGCGGATAGGCTTATCCATCGACTGTAACCAATTTTGCTGCGGATACTCTTATCTTTCAGCAGCAACCAAGTTTGCTGCTGATGGGTGAACATAAGTCTAAATTAACTTTTACCCGCTGTAAAAGTAAATATCGTCAGTCTTCACCATGACTGCTCGAGTGTTTTACACCTGTAACAATGAAAAGTGAAACAGGTTGTACTGTACAAGTAGAGTTGCTTTTTCTCCGTCTGCCGTTATATCACCAACTCAAATCATCCCTCTACCTTTTCACATTCTATTTCAAACCTATCTCCCATCACTTTCTCTCCCGTCCCCACAGCATTCAAAGCCCTCCACAATTAACCACCATTCAAACACCCTCCGAATCCATAACAATGGCAGGCGCAGACATAAACAACCCCAACGATAAGTTCTCCCCATATCACAACCTAACTGCATACCTAATCAAGGGCAAGAAATCCGAAGGTTTCGACGGTATGATCGACTTCCTCTGTCGGTCCAAAATTTACCATGCCCTAACCGTCAACCCAACCATATATACTTCACACATGGAAGATTTTTGGAGCTCAGCCGTGTATTCTACTGAACAGGGCACTCCTCAAATCAGAGGCACTGTTGACGGTAAGGAAATGATCATCACTGAAGCAAAACTCCGCCAACACCTCAAGCTTCAGGATGAAGGGGACGCCCTCTCTTACCCAAAAGACGTATACATGAGGACCTTTGTATCCATAGGGTACACTGGGAATCAAACAGAGTATACGATAGAGAAGGCACTCATGGGTCCCAAATGGAAGTATCTCTGCCACACTCTTCTCCAATGCTTATCTCAAAAGAGGAGTGGCTGGAACCAACTCAGCTCCGGACTTGCGTCGGCAGTTCACGGTATGATAACAGGAGCAGGTTTCAATTTTTCCCACCTCATTCTTGAAGGTTTGAGATACAACCTTCAAGAAGGGGTGAAATCACAGTTCTTCATGTACCCAAGATTCTTGCAGGAAGTGTTCAATCTTGAGCACCAAGATCTTTCAAAAACTGCAAGAATCTACTCAATACTGGGACATAAGAACAACATTTTTCAAAGCATGAGAACAGTTTCATCAAAGTTCTCAGGGGCCGATGTTCCATTGTTATCTACAATGTTGAACACACATAGTGCCCAGGGTGACAGTTCAGCAAACCCAGCTGATACTGATCCCACACCCTCCACCTCTCTGCCACAAACTCAACCTACTGTTTCCCTTGATCGAACCCCTGTGCATTCTACTGAGGATGCACAGGCACATACATTACTCACCCCCAGTTTGATTGCTCAACCGGAACACAGGGCCCCGGTTACAGCCAAGTATACAAGGAAGAGAGGCAAGAGAACTCCTTCTTCTCTTGCCTCCAAGGCCCAAACCCAAGCCAACATCCCTCACTCAGAATCACAACATTCTAGTGAGAATATCATAAGGGAAAGCCACATTGCTAGGGAGACTCCTTCGGAAGTCTCTCTATTAGGATTAGGATCACTTCCCGGATCCATAGAACAGCCCTTCGAGCCATTCCTCTCTTCTTTGAACTTAAGTGTAGAGGAACCTGACCAAAGTGATGTACCTTCTCCAACTACCACTATCAAGGAGGTACTGATTGGTCTTGCTTCCGAAACACCCAACCCAAGTTC
This sequence comes from Smallanthus sonchifolius, assembly GCA_023525975.1. Classification (NCBI taxonomy): domain Eukaryota; kingdom Viridiplantae; phylum Streptophyta; class Magnoliopsida; order Asterales; family Asteraceae; genus Smallanthus; species Smallanthus sonchifolius. The sequence continues at coordinate 49,898,154 of CM042033.1, read as the reverse complement.
CTCACCCTTGAAGGTCCACACTGGGAGTATTGAAAGAGTGGATGTGGACGAGGCTGTCACTACTGCTGGTCCATCAACTGACCAGGAGGACAGTGATAACATCTCTAAGACCTCAACCACGGCAACTCACGGTGAGGGTGTTTCTTTGGAAACTCCCTTCACTGAGAGGAATCCCAGGCGCCAAGAAACCGCGGGTGATGGGGATGCTGAGGCTAGGCCTACGGCCCCATCTGGGACCAAGGATTCCACAACTGTGGATGAGGACAGACTGAAACTTCATAACATGGAATTGAAGGCCAGGGTGGCTATGCTAGAGGCTGAAATGTCCAAACTAAGACACCAAGTCGCTATGCATGAAGCCCATCAATGCCCAACTTTAGCCTCTCTCTCTTGTATCAGTAGGCACCCAAACTGATGCTTACCTGTCTGCTGATGCAACCAAAAAGGGGGAGATGGTTTCTATGGAAGATGATACAGACAGTCTTGACGACTGGATTCAAGAGCAGTTTGTACTTCAAAGCTCACAATACAAGCCAGCTTTTGTCCAAGTTCATGACCTGCCAGCCCCAGATAACGAAGACGAAGAGATATCTGAAGACTGGCAGTTGGTCGTCAGGGCTGTCGATGAAATGCTGAATGATGCTGAAGACACAGAACAAACAAAAGCATCATTCAGCATCCTTCCACAAGCAGCAGCCATCATAGGTCAATCCACTACCCCCCAAATCTTCAAATCTTCAAAGAAGCTAGAGTTTGACTCTATTCTAGCTTGGGGGTATGATGGATTAGCTGAGAGGTTTTGGATTGGATGGGAGTTCAGCGGAGTAGAAGAACTGAACTGGAACTCTCTCAATGCCCTCCAAGTCCTAGAACTGCATCAACACTTCAGCAGATCTCTCAGCTGAACTTGCCATTGGCAGGTTCCATGACCTGATGGAGGATAATCTACCCAGGTTCCAAAGATTCCTACAAGCAGCACATCGGGTAGCTTATCCTGAATCCTCGACGGCCGCAGAAAGAAGACTGACTCCTAGCAATCTTGAAATAACAAGGAGCAGTCTTCTCACTGAAGAAGAAGTTCTGGGCCTTCGAAGATTCTTGTATGCCTTCCTGGTCAAGGACTTGGATGTGCTAGGTTGGGTGAGCACTAAGTATCTTGACCACACTTTTCTGCTCAGCAACGGCTCCTCTCTCATCATCAACACCAGAAACATCCTTCATCTGCCCTTAGACTTTCTCCTCAAGATCTATCAACTCAGAACAAACATCTGCAATGTCAACTCACTTGAAAGCCAGGCAATGATAGATACTGTCAGAGCCAAACTTGAACAAGTAGGAAGAATTACTAAGGCAGTATATGTGTCAAACTCTGACACTGACACTGACTCAGCTTCCCCTCGAGTTAACATCTGCACTGCAGCTTATGAGTCAAGATCAACTATCAAAGAAAAACTGAGAGAAATAGAAGGTCCTGAGTATCAACTTGATGAAGACGATGACCTTCCCCTATTCACATCTCAAATTGCCAATGAAGCCGAGGCAGAGATCCCAACAGCACAACAATCAGCTGTTTCTGTGATCAGTGAAGCCAGAGCAGAGGCATCCAATGTTAATAAAGGGAAGGGCATCATGACAAAAGAGGATGAAGAGAGGTTGCAAAAGGAAAAGAAAGAGAAAGAAGAGAGAAGAAGGAAAAGAGAAGAAGAAGAGTTGGCTGAAGAGATGGCTCAAAAACAAAGGCATGAAGATAGAAAGGCAGCCATACTTCTCAGACAACAGACAATCCAGCTGTATGCCAAACAGCTGGATGAAATGAAGGTAAAAGTCCTTGCAGGGTCTCAAGTTGAGGAAGATGAACAACTTGCTAGACAGCTGCAGGAACAGTTTGCAAAAGAAGAAGAAGAAGAAGCTAAAGAGAAAAGGAAGGAAGATGCTAAGTTTAGAATCACTGATTCTAAATTAGCAAAAGAATTAAGGGAGGAGTGGACTGAAGCTCTGATCTCTCAAGGTGAGGATGAAGACTACCTTGAAAAACTTTCAAACAAAGAGATCTACAGAGCCTTCATGGGTCAGCAAGGTCAGTTGGCAAAGAAGAAAAAGGCTGAAGAAGAAGAAAAAGCCAAACAACAGTCCAAAAAGACCATTGCCTTCAATAAAAGGACCCATGAAGAAAGGAAGGTCATGATTGACTTCCTTAAGGCCAGAGGAGATAGTGGAAAGAGGCTAGGTCCTATGAATTTCATGAACCTGCAAGCCCTCTACTTTAAAGTTAAAAAGGATGAGGAAGAAAGACTAGGGAAGAAGGGCTCCAAGAAAAGGGTACTTATCAAAGAAGATGAAGAACCAAAGACAAAGAAACCCAAGCCTTCTCCCTCACCTACCTCTTCCTCAGTCCATCATCCTTCCACTCTCCTCCCCAAACTTTCCACTCCTCCACCCAAAAAGTCCAAGTCATCCCACCCAGCTCCCACTCATCAACAGCCTCCCTTGAAGATACCCAAACCCACTCCTAAACCAGAAGACTCAAGAAATATAGTTAACTGGTTCCACAATTCACAAGATCAAGTGTTTGAGATCTTCAGGGGGAGAACTGAGAAAAGAAGATCCACTTACAGGTCTGTTGATGAGGTTCTGCAACTACCTGATTCTGATCTTCAAAGAATTTTAGAGCTGGGTGAAGCTAATGAGCCTGCAAATGAGAGTGGGAAACGTCTTGTGCTAGCAATCAAACACTACTTCAACCCTAGCAAAGATGTGATCATAAACATCAAACCACTCAAGTCCCACTCTCCATTTGTATCTTGGACCTACAATGCTGATTTGGATGAGTTCACACTGACTGATGTAAAGAAGCAGCAGATGAGATGTTCAAGCAAAGCAATCTAAAAAATGCAACACAAAGACATCAAGACTCTGTCTGAACTTCCACTGAACAATCCCAGCAAGGATCCAAGAGGCTATGAGGTTGAAAGGATAGTCAGCCACATGCAAAAGCTTCAGCAGCAAAGTGATTAGAAGAATTTTTGGTTGCATCAGTCTAGGGGGAGTTTGTAGAACCAAAGACTGATTGCTACCAAATTATTCTAAGTACAAATGCTGCTGATAGGCTTATCAGCAGCATTCAACACTTGTTGCTGCTGATAGGCTTATCAGCAGCATTCTGTACAAGTTGCTGCTGATAGGCTTATCAACAGCGGTCATCCATGTTTGCTGCTGATAGGCTTACCAGCAGCAACCTTCACTCTTTGCAGCTGATAGCCTTATTCACTGAAGACCAAACGTTGCAGCTGACTATCCAGGCCAAGCGTCTCTGACACCTTTCTGCAAAAGCAACTGACAGACTCAAAGCAGAAGGAACCGCTATGGTCAACCAATGACGGACAACAATACACTTCTCCAAGCATGCAAACAATCATGAATAAAGAAAACGTTTCAGTAAAGTTAACTAGATTAGCCTTTACGTGTAATGTAAATTAATAAACAAGATCAACGGCTTGTGTTCGATCTGATCCTTAGAATCAAGGGTTTGTCTTGATTCTAAGTTACTATAAATACTGAGTTGCCACTTCATTGTAAGTGTGACTTGAGTGTGTCTTGAAAGTGCTAGTAGTGCTTCTCATACTTATTCATTGAGTTTCTCACTTGTAATCTTTGCATTCACAAAAGTTTAATACAACAGTGTTTATCAGTATTCTTTGTGTTTACTTGATTATAAATTGTGTAGTTGATTTTGTTTCCGCCAATCTCAACTAAGAACAGAACCATCTTGTATTCTCACGATCCTACACAAGGTATTGGTTTTTGTTTTAGGTTAAATGGCGGTCAAATAAAGTTAATGATGGTCGTTTAGGGTCATTAAATAACTAAATAAAGTCATTGATGTAACATCCATGCTTTTTGTATGCCTTGCTTAGTAAACACCTCAATTTCCATTCCTAATGTGTTACAGAAACCATGATTACAAGTGATCCTTTCTCAAATTTTATTCATGCCATTGCACGTTTTAGAGCTTCAACAAACACACACATGCATACATATACATATTTTACTAGTCCAATTAAAAAAACTCAAAGACTCTAATTTGTACCCTACCACTCTTTTATATATACATATAAATATAAAATACACCTACATATATAAATCTTGCAGGCTTTAAAAATGCAATTACAATCCTTTAAATAAATATATACGTATTTATATATAGATATGATTTTATAATAAAATGCTTTTAGACAATTTAGAAATAACGAGCTAGTTTTATAAAATCTAATGTTTCATATATATATATATATATAATTGAGAATTAAAACAAAGAAATTAACATTGAACCCTTTTAATAGCCAAGAACCCCCTGATTTCGAGTTGAACCCCAAACCGCATTTGGACCCTTCTATTTGGACCTTTGAACCCTTCCACCAAATTTGACTTCAGAAAATTGTCAACAAGAACACTCCCCCAACAGTTTGACTCAAGAAAAGTCAATCAGACCCAAAATTCGTTATTCGAATCAGTGATTTACATGTATTTGTGCCTAGTCGATCATCCAGAAACTTATTACAATCAAAATCGTAGGCCCTGTACGTATAAATCGAATCCTAGACAAGCAAATTAACCACATCAGTTGAGTTTGACTATCCAAAGTCAAACTATTCAAAAATCAAATCACTGAAATCTCGGGACTTTGATTTCCCTAAACCATTATCAACATATTTGCAAACGTGAAAACTCATAATCATGCGAATTGATTGAAAAATCAAGGTTTTTAAGACCCCTTTTAAGAATTTTGGTTATGGGTTTCAAACCCGTAAGTCAAGCCTCAAATCAAGCTAATCTCATTGATCTCGTACGGTTTACTACTGATTAACGCGTTCACATCGTAAATATCATCCTATAATTACTGATTACACTCGCAAATCCCTACATCATGACTCAAACCCGTATTCTTTTCTCTCGGCTTACAATCGGAGCAGGGTGGAGGTCTCTCAATCGGCATCGACTCAAGGTTCAGCCCCAGGTAAGCTCTCTCCCTTGTTAATCGCGCACCACTTAACTGCTTCCTTTAAGCAAAATCGATGTCAGTTTAGGGTTGTAAGGGCTGGTGCTTGAGTCTGTATTTGGGGAAGAAGAAGAACAACTTTCACTACCTTTTAAACTTTCTATCTAAGCTGTTAAACAATCTGAAGGATTGGTGTAGTGGTTAAACACCTTTCCCAAGGCTGGTCACGGGTTAAAACCCAATGACCGCCGTTTCGTTTCGTTTCGTTTTTGTTTCTTTTCCTTTTGTGATGATTTTACACACACAAGTTTACATACTCACACACGCATTTATATAATTATCAACTATTATCATCATACTATGCTTAAGAATCTAATTCTTTTTATAACCAACTCTTTCTTTTATAAACTTTCGAGAGTTTTTTTTATCTTTTTAAATAAAATACATATATATACATATGTTTGATTTATTTTCTAAAAACTTTTTGACCACAAACGTATAACATAAAGAATATGAGCATTATTATTAAGAGTGCATTATTTCCTTACAACTATATATCTTTTAAAAACGTTACAAACGTTATTGTATTTAAACCCTATTATCTTATAAATAACTTTTAAAATTATAAAATGATCGAGTGTTTTAACGTCATGAAATTTATGTAAACGGAAGGGTTATGTATATATATATATAGGGGAGGGTTCCAGAGAAAACCACTAAAAAACCAATTTTACCCAATCATATAATAATTTTTATTTTTTGTTTTAGTTTATTTTTATTTATTTATAAGAGTATCAATGAAATATTAAACATTTTTAACAAAAAACATTTTTACATATAGTGTTACGTATACGTAAACATAAAACAAAAAAATTACAGTTACGTATACATAAATCAAAAAAATTGTTTTTGGATACGTATACGTAAATAAAAAATTTGCCTAAAATGATGTGGTTTTCTTGGTTTTCGCCTAACTTTGTGGTTTTCTCTTAATCTCTCCCCTATATATATATATGTATATATTTTGCCTACATCTCCAAAACGACACAATAGTATCCCTTGAAGATCGGCTAGTGTTTTATCTACAAATATAAATGTTAAAACGCGATGATTAGTTATTAATAATTTGGTTTTTGATCGTTAATGGCTATGTCCTATTAGTAGATTTACAAATAATAATATATAAGAATGATGATTTTATTTAACAACCTAAATTTTAATCACCTTTTTGACATGATATTACAAACTTAAATTTAGATATTTAATATATTTAAAAATAATATTTATTGTTGACACAGAGTTTCCTCTTATAAATAAAATTTAAAAAACTTCATTTCATTATCACTTTATTTATCTTAGTGTCGTTAAAGTTCGTATCTTTAATTTCAATGTTCGTTCGTTCGTTCCAAAACTCTAAATCCCAAATCATACCATTGTCGTTTCCCTTAACCATTTATATATTAAATAGCATATCTTATTTAACTTAGGAAATCCTTAAATCTCGTTGATACAAGTTAGAGGTCCAATCCTCTAGTTATTCAAGGTGAGTTTACATAGCCCATTTTCCTTTTCTTGTATATTTTTGAGGTGAAACATGATTACTCAATAATACACTATTTACAATTACATACGTACAATTCTACATTATGATCATATGTGTTTATTTGTGCTTTTTGCTTGAATGCTAACTGTTAAGGCTACATATACATGACATACTCGTGGAATCTTTAACACATTACATCAAGATAACATTTGTTGTTATGCCCTACATAAGGATAACATGTGTTGTTATGCCCTACATTTACATCAGGATAACATGTGTTGTTATGCCCTACTTTTACATCAGGATAGCATGTGTTTTTATGCCATAAATTAGGATAACATGTGTTGTTATGTCCTTCAGTTACAAGGTTACATTTGTGAAACTAGCTTAACTTAGATTCTTCATAAATGCTTTATAAACCATGTATCATATGAATTGTATACTAAACGTTTGAACTTTACTTGTGGTGTCAAAACCTATGTATGCTCACCAACTATTTATAGTTGACCCTCTCATTTTAAACATGTTTTAGGTACTACGCTTTGAGTTCATATTCAAGATGCTACACATAGGAATTGAGGACCTAGTTAAATAAATAGTTAAACCTTGTTAATGTATTTCATTTTCTTTGATTGTATTAGTTGAACTTGTTATGAAATTCAGTAAATTTAATATATGAAATTTTAGTTGAACCATGTGCTTTTGAAAAGTCTACATGTCCCGCCCCGACGTATTCCGCCGTCGGTTAGGTGTGACAATTGATATTCATATTAAGATCATTAAGTATCAGATAGGGTTATTTATGGTCACCTCGGGTTATAGATGGTCAGGTAGGGTCATTGATGGTATCTTCGGGTTATTGACATGCAATTAGGGTAAATGATGGTCAATTAAGGTTAGTGATGGTTGATTATGGTCATTAATAGCCAATTAGGGTCTTCGAAACTCAATTAGAATTAACGTGGTCATTAATGAGCAAGTAGAGTTGTTGAATTATGTGAACCGCCCGCTTTATTACATTAATCTGACCCTTTAACCCATTAACAGGTTTCATGCATTAAAAGTACTTTGACTCGTTGACCCATTACGTGAACTGTAAGTTTTATTGCATTAATCTGATCCGTTGATCCATTAGAAGGGTTAATGCATTAAAAATATTGTGATTCATTGACTTATTATGTGAATTGTTGATTTTATTATATTAATCTGGCTCATTGATCCATTAGCAGGTTTCATGTATTAAAGGTACTTGACCCGTTGACCCATTATGTGAAATCCCAGTTTTATTGCACTAATATAACTCGTTGAACCATTAGTGGGTTTCATGCATTAAAAGTACTCTGACTCGTGACCTATTATGTGAACTATGAGTTTTATTACATTAATCTGATGCATTAACCTATTAGAAAGGTTAATCCATTAAAAGTATGTGAGACATGTTCACTTATTATGTGAACTGTCGATTTTATTGCATTAGTCTGACACGTTGACCCATTAGCAGGTTTGATGCATCAAAAGTACTCTGACCCGTTGACCCATTATGTGAACTGCTAGTTTTATTACATTAATCTGACCCCCGTTGACCCATTAGCAGGTATCATGCATTAAAAGTACTCTAACCCGTTGAATTATTATGTGAACTGCCAATTTTATTATATTAATCTGGCCCATTAACCCATTAGTAGGTTTCATGTATTAAAGGTACCTGACCCCGCTGACCCATTTTGTGAACTCTCAGTTTCATTGCATTAATCTGACCCGTTGACCCATTAGCAGGTATCATGCATTAAAAGTACTCTGACCCGTTGACCCATTATGTGAACTACCAGTTTTATTGCATTAATCTGACTCGTTGACCCATTAGCAGGTTTCATGCATTAAAAGTACTCTTACCCGTTGCCTTATTTTGTGAACTACCTGTTTTTTTGTAGTAATTTAACCCGTTGACCCGTTAGCAGGTTTCATGCATTAAAAGTACATAACATGTTGACTTATTATGTGAACTTTCAGTTTTATTACATTAATCTGACCCGTTGACTCAGTAGCAGGTTTCATGCAATATAAGTACATGACCCTTTGACCAATTATGTGAACTCTCAATTTTATTGCATTAATCTAACCCGTTGACCTATAAGCAGGTTTCATGAATTAAAAGTACTCTGACCCGTTATAAAACTCAATATATTAACATATTTGGCTTGAATTAGAGCATAATTTGTAAAGTTTATAAGCATTCAAAAGTTTTGAGTTTAAACAGACCTTTCTGATCACAAAATTAGATATGATAAATTCCTTGTATGTTTAAATTATTTTTTACATTCCTCTTGACTTTTTCCATTCCATTTATAGTTTTGAGGCGTGTTTTCACCTCTAGCTGTTTAGAATTCTGGACTCGACAGTAAGAAATATTTAAAAAATATTAAATTGGTAATCTTAAATACATAATATTATCAATTTATATCAGAAAGAAATATACAAATCAGCTTAGGTTGTAGTTGCATATTTCAAGAGTTACTGCCGAACAAAAATATTATCAACACCAGTGATCCTTTAATCTCTGGCTGGTACCCTACCAACACACAATGTAAAGGAATATTTTTTTAACCAAAATATTATCAACACCAATGATCCTTCAAAGTTAATACCTTTTGGTGAAAGCAAGTGTAACATCCCAGAAAAACCGAAGCTAACAAATTCGGGTAGTGGACGACCCAAATCCGTATTTAGCATAGTAATGAGTAGAGTTGGCCGAAGAAACACGTTTAGCTACCGATTTAGACATGAATGGTCGTTATCGAACAGTTTAAGTTAAAAACGCAGTGGCCAGGTTAACGTGAGGACCCGGATGTAATTATGGATCGTATTTAAACAATTATTGAGAAACCCAAAGCCATTTTTGCTTGGACTTGTGCGACGGCAGAAAGAAAACCAAGAGAGGGAAAGTCGCCGGAGGAGGAAGGAGAACCACTGTGGTTCGAAAACGGCTTCCGAGCATGAACTCTATTCCAACCAAGGTAATCCTCGTTCGTATCCTTTTTGTGTTTTTGTTCGTGTTTTGCTTGAAAAACCCGATTAGGGTTTTAGCGTTTGTTCTTGGTCATCGGGGTAGAGACGGGAACGTTGATGGCGGTACGTGACAGCAACCATGGTGGTGGCCGTGGGGGCGTAGCAAGAAGCCGGAAACGACACGGGATTCTATGGCGATACGGCGGTGTGTCGTGGTGACCGGAGAAGCTAGCACAAGTATTCAACGGCGAGGTGGCATGGTTACGGGTGTGGGGGGTGGCGAGTAGCGGGGCATGAAAATGAGGGTGACGATGGAGCAAGCTAGGAACGGCGCAGTGGTGGGTGGTGGACGAGCACGAAGACGGCTAGGGTTTGGTCCTAGCAAGGTGGGTGAGGACGGAGGTACCTGGTGGTGTACGGCTAGAGGTGTTCGAAGGAGGAGACGAAGACGACGGTGGTGATGAGAGGCGTGGAGGTGCACAACGTGGAAGCTAGAACAACACTGGTTAAAGTTTTACATTGCATGGCATGCATGCATGGAAGGAATCTGGCTCGGGTATACGTGTTCATGTGGATTAGGGTTTTATCTAACCAAGGCCGTGCATGGCATCGCATATGCTTGTGCATGGAAACCTGGTTTGAGTTTATGATTTCTAAACGGGTCGAGGGTGACCCGATACGAGTCGGTATGTTGAGATGAGGGTGATTAAGGGTTGCATGGGTACATGTACGTGCGTGCATGGGTACATGTACGTGCGTGCATGGGAGTTTGAGTTCGGATGCACGGGTCCTAAGTGGGTCGGGAACAATATTATACGTGTTCTCGTGAGACTAAAGCTCATATAATGGGGTGAAGAATAGAAAAGAATGGGCTCTGATACATAGTTTATCTTTATGTGCATCTCACATATCTTTAGAATGTATCTGATCGTGTGATCGTATGTTTGACAGGTCCGTGATTTGAGCGGGAGGACGGTTGTAGAGCAGGGCTCGGATCTTCGTATTCTAGTTCACGTCTCTAAATGTTTTTAATGTTTTTGGGGATATCGTACACGCTTATGAGACAAGTTTTTTTTATTAAACAAATTAAAAGTTTTAGGTCTTAACCCGAGGTGTTTATGAATTAAAGCATTCATTAATGAGTTGGAGAGTGTATGGGGGTGTCTAGGAAACTTTGTGTGCTAGGGTAAGAACAGTTAATGACGTATGTCGTGTTATGAGTTAGTCGGGATATAAGCTAAACGGCTTGTGGGTGTAAGTAGAATGTGTTATCTGGAGTGAGTATGTGAGGTGCATACTTAGCTAACGGGTCATGTAAAGGCTAGTCTACTGTTATGGGTTATGAGTTAGTCAGAGTAAGTCAGGATGTGAGCTAGACGCTCATGAGTTTGTGTAGGATATATATTATCCTCAGAATGTGTATATGGTGCGGGCCTAGTAACTAAGCATATAAATAATATGTGATGATGTGTATTATGTGTTATGTGTTGTGTTTGCATCGTTGTCCTCGTGGCTCGACAAACGGGTGTGTTTGCATCGTTGTCTTTATGACACGACAAGTTATGTTATGGAGAACAAAGTTCTGCAAGTGTTGTCACCAAGGGGGTGGCAGTGAAGTCATCATAACGGGTGTGTTTGCATCGTTGTCTTTATGACGAGTGTGTCGCTATGATTAGTGGCGGGGCTCTGTAACAAGGGTAGAGCTAAGCTCATGACGAGTATCCCGACGGGGATAACCCTGATGAGGGTGCAGTGTCGAGGTATGTGTGTGTGTGTGTGTGTGTGTGTGTTAAATTGCATGCAAGTAATGAGTTGTAACAATTGTGTATGAGATGATATTGATGTGGTGAGTAGATGATATGAATGTGGTGTGTAGAGTCAGATTGACCATTGTGTCGGGATGAGGACATTGTGTTACAACTGTTGTGTCAGTTGGTTTGTGAGAGTCATGGTTAGGGCTGGTTAAATCGGTGTCTAGAGGTTGGTTGAGATAACTAGTGTTGAGTTAATATGTGTAGTAAATTTTGACCAGAGTGGTGAGCTCGATCCATGTCGGAGAGACTTACTGACTTAAAATGGTGGATTAAGTCTGGGATGCTGAATCTCTTGGGATATCATAAGATAACAGGGGATGCTCTATATGATAATAATTTATAAAACTATTTTACAAAGACTAGAGGGTCTTGAGTGGAGATAAATATTAATTCAGACGAGTTGGCTTTTGTTTAAATTAAACTATTAGAACTCACTCAGCGTAGCTGATTTTGTGTGTAAGTTAGTTTGTGTTGCAGTTGAGCTTTGGGGTCGACGTATCTTGGCTTAGGAGCGGTGCTACTCGGATTGGTGTGTAGGCATTCGTGAGGTAATCTTAATGAAGATAACGGCATTAAATTCATTACAAATCACGGCTTTTGTTTAAATTAAACTATTAGAACTCACTCAACTTGCAGGTGAGCTTTAGGGTCGACGTATCTTGGCTTGGGAGCGGTGCTACTCGGATTGGTGTGCAGGAATTCGTGATGTAATCTTAATGACGATAACGACATTAAATAGTAATTATTATTTTAGAAAGACTTCTGTTATACATTTGTTAAATAAATTGAGTACTTTTAAAGAGGATACCTAGTGATGAGAACCAACTGTAGGGTGCCCAGTTTGGGGTCTTACAAGTTGATATCACAGCCGTGGTTTAAGAGAAAACTGGTGTTTTTAAGCAAATAAAATGTCTTAACATAAACTGAAAATGGGACGAGAATAAAACGAATGCCACCACGAGTAACCGCGAGCCAAGAGGTGCGTCTTTTGAGGTATGCATTAATTGTTATAGTATTAATTGTGTAGTGTAACACTACGCGGAGTTGTGTGGTGTGATTAAGTGAGATTATGTTGTGAATTGAGTAATGTGGAGTAACATTAATTATAACAATGTGAGATAGTTTGGTGTGTCGGCATGGTTTAGTGATTTTGCGTGTAACCATGTGTGGTGTGCAATTGTGATAAATATGATGATTTGCTAGATTATTACGTAGTGTTATGTGAGTTGTGTGGGATGCATATGCATCCGGTGTGTGGGAAAGGTAGAAAGCTAGTGTGAATATGATGGAAAAGGTTTAGAATCTGAGCAGTAATGTGGACCACCAAATTGCATTTGCTCACCGTGATTTGGCAGTCTATGATTACCCTCATATTCTAACATTTTGCCCATAGTGTTCACTCCAACGTTCTAGCTTGAGTAGGATAAGGTGGCTTAGACAAAGCATACGAGGTTGGGTAAGTGTGGAACTCTTACTAAGAGGAATGCAGATCAACAAGTCAAACCGACGACTGCCGTAGATAGAGCTGACAGTGTGGTTGGGGTGGTGTTGACACTTCCTGTGCCAGGTGTGACTAGAGCTTGGGATGACAACATGCCACGTGGTGCGGTGACTGGAATGATCGGATGAAAAAGGATGGTGGTGTCAGCAGTACGTGATTTCCCTCTAGGATGTGGATCTGCATGGTCGAGAGATCGACCACTTGCGACGGCCATGAGAACTCTATGTTAGGAGGAACCAGACGAGGACACGCCAGATGCACCTGACGTGGTCTAGCAGTGATTTGGCGGACAGTGTTCGGGATGCTCGATTGCTTGATGATTTTTTAGTGTGGTAGTTGTCATGAGAGATTTTGTGAAACACCCTACTTATCTTATTATTTTATCAGAGTATTTTATTGCGGAAAACTGGTCCCAGATTAACAAAACCTTGTCATAACGGCTAAGATAACTTTTTCATTTATAATAATATTATTTTATAAAGGATAATATAATTACATCATCCAATATAGGAAGTTTCATTCCATGTGCTTCTTTCCTAGAGTGTTTGGAAAACGTTTTTGAATTAGCTTTCGCTAAGTAAGTACACTGCATCTTTTTATTTCATTATGAACCCTTTAGGTTCTTATTATTGTTCACGTTCTCTCGGGCTCTCGGTGGCCCCATGACCATCTTCGGACGTACCTCCGATCACAGTAATTGTATATTTTATGGGTGTGCTAACCCTCTCGTAACCATCTTAGGCCGTACCTCCGGTCTGAGTATTGGCAAGGCTCTTATACATGTCAGTATGTCACAAAGACTCATTCATTCCCCAGCCCCGTAGGCTTGGAATCTTTTACTCTTTCAGCCACGTAGGCTTGGAATCTTTTTAGTTCTCTTCTTTATTATTTTTTGAGATCCACCTTACAGGCCGGGTATCTCATTTCATTTGGGACCTTAAGTATCTTTGACTCTAAGCCTCCCAAATGTATCAAGCATTTATTTTCATTTCACGTATATGCTTGATTTACCTTCCAACCAGTCCTCACCTTAAAACTTTGTAACGGTTTCTCCACGCTGCATTAAAAGGGTTTATATATAGGAAGTACTAGCGGCGTATCCACCACCCCTTTTAACGCTTCATTAGTATTCCGTTATTCCATTTTAGGGTTTAGACTCGTTCCATCGTACTTATTCATGTTTGCACGTATCATCATGCATTCACGTATTCATCATGCATTTCACGTATTCATATTCATCACTTATTCATATTCATTATGCATGGTATATTTCCATCGTGTATTCATATTCGTCATATATTGTAAATTGGGGTGATTTTCCTTCTAGAGCAGTACCTCCAACAGAGATGTTCCTAGGAAAGAGTGACGGGTCTAGAAGAGATTTATACACCACTCTTTCCTTAGACAGAACATTCCGTTTGTCAGATAACTACATACCGGTTGGATGTTCTCCCATACGTTCACTATATTTCATTATTATTTATTAGTCTATACCCCTAAACATTCATAATGGTTGCACCACGAAGTATCAAAAAGGTTTATATATAGGAAGTACCAGCGGCGTATCCCCACCTCTTAGATACGTCGTGACTACTTCATTATTCCCGTTTAGTGTTTAGACTAATCCGTCATTACCCCGTACCCTCGTCATATACATATCACATAACACATATCATTTAAACACATGATTCACATAATCATGTATAGGGTACGGGTTCAGTGTACTTACATTATCCTCGGATAGTTCCTAAGTTCGTTCCTCGCTTAAACGCTTCTTCGAACTCGAACCGTAATCACAGCGTACCGCACTCGTAACCCCCGTGCTCGTAATCGTCACCTAGGTTTCCTCGGTATGCGTGTGTGTGTGAAAGTGATAGTGGTTTGTTGTTGTGTCTCCATTTGAACACAAAGACCATCTATTTATAGGGCTGAAACCCATCGGTGGAGGACCGCTAAGCAAGGGGGTAACGGTCCGCTACCGCCTCTATTCCAGTTGTCTAGCATACCCCGCACGTGGCGGACTGTTACGCTTTAGGTAGCGGTCCGCACCCAATTCTTATCAGTGAGTCATCAAACACATGTCACACTCTCGTTGTTCGGGCCAAATTGCGGCTATCGGACCGTTACCCGCTGGTGGCGGTCCGCCATAGGGCTGAGTCATCACCCACGTCATTGCGACATGGCATTCTCAGCATGATTGTGTTGTCCACACGTAGCGGACCGTCATGGAACCCGATAATGGTCCGCTACCGGCTCGATTTCCTTATTTTCTTTATCTTTCAGTCCTTTAACTTTGGGTTATTTACACATTGGCCCATGGACTTATATTTCATTGAAAACTTTGGGTGTTACAACTCTCCCCCCCTTAAATTAGGTTTCGTCCTCGAAACTTGTTAATCCTTAAATAATATAGGGTAACTCTTTCTCATTTCTTCCTCATTTTCCTAGGTCATCTCCGACCCTTTTCTGTGCTTCCATTGCACTAACACTTGCTTGATTGTTTTATGGTGTAGCTGCTTCTCTTTTGTGTCTAGAATCTTAATAGGTTCTTCAACATAAGTTAGTTTGTCATCAACTTCTATCTCTTCTAAAGGAACGTGTGCTGCTTCATCAGCTAAACATTTCCGTAAATAAGATACATGAAACGTGTTGTGTATCTTATTCAATTCTTCAGGTAGCTCTAATTGATAGGCTACTTTTCCGACCTTTTTGATGATTTTGAAAGGACCAATAAATCATGGCCTTAACTTTCCACGTTTCTTGAATCGGATTAGACCTTTCCATGGAGATACTTTCAACAAGACATAATCTCCTTCTTGGAATTATATTGGTCTACGTCTCTTGTCTGCGTATGATTTATGTCTATCTTGTGCAACTTTCAAACGCGCTTTGATTAAGTCAAGCTTTTCTGACATGGTTTGAACTATTTCTTTGCTGCCCAACTCTTTCTGACCAATTTCTCCCCAACATACGGGAGTCCTACATCTTCTTCCCTATAGCATCTCGTATGGTGGCATACCAATACTGGAATGGTAGCTATTATTGTACAAGAATTCTGCTAATGGTAAATGATTATCCCAACTTCCACCGAAATCAATTATACAAGCACGTAGCATATCTTCGAGGGTTTGTATTGTTTTCTCACTTTGACCGTCGGTCTGAGGATGATATGTCGTGCTGATCAATAATCTAGTTCCCATCTCCTCATGGAACTTTTTCCAAAAACGTGAAGTGAAACGAGTATCTCGATAAGAGACAATCGAGACTAGCACTCCATGTCTAGAAACAATCTCTTTAATGAACAAATTGGCTAACTTTTCTAAAGAGTATGTCGCACATATTACTAAGAAATGAGCACTCTTAGTTAACCGATCTACAACCAACCAAATGGTATCATAACCCTAGATTTCTTTAGTAGCTTGGTTATGAAGTCCATAGTGACATGTTCCCACATCCATTCTGGTATTTCTAATGGTTGTAATCTCCCATATGGTTTCTGATGTTCTGCTTTAACATGTAAACAAGTCAAGCATTTTGCTACATATTTCATGATATAATCTCTGCGCAGATCTTGGTACATTTTTATAGTACCCGGATGAATATAATATCGTTGTCACACCCTGAAATTCCACAACGGGTTACCCGCGGGCTGTGACTGTCAAGGATCATCAGTCCCGGTCATTTCGAACGATCTCTAAATGGTTTTCGAAAAGACATTCCGTTTGAACATCATACAAAATAATTAAGTAATACAGAGTTTGAAAATGTGGAATGTAAAGTGCGGAAGCAAAAGTAATGTAGAAAAATACAGAAGCATAACAAATTAGGTTCCCATAAACCTAGATTCTAATGAAAACAGGCAATGAGACTCCTGAGGTGCAACCCTAGTCCATGCATGAATGTTTAGCGACATGAGATAAACATGCTTAAAAGTGTCAACACAGGGTTGGTGAGTTCACAGGTTTAAGTAACAGAAACAGAAATGAAAACAATGTAACAGTACGTATGTATACTAGTGATTCGATTATTGATCAGACAATAAACATTAACTATATAAGCAACACCGAAACCAAAGCTCAACGAAGGAATGCAAAAACTAGCATTTTGCCTCTTACATGCCCAACACGCAATGGATTAGGTCAATTATGCACCCGTTTGACTCCCATTCAGAGTTAGCGCGACTAACCGGGTGGGGGTTGTTAAACCCAATAGTACTATTCATGAATCACCTTGCTTTGTGTAATAATTAACGGTTCAAATATGAGAGGACTTTATGTGTGGGAAATGCACCCACTTATATATGTTAAAGCGAAATCAAAGTAATTATCATACGACTAAGTTGGAAAATGGTTTAGCATGTATCTCCCCCAAATGGAAAAGTAAGTAAAATGGGGCCGTGAAAACTCACATGGGAATGAGGTGAATGAAGTATGAAAGCAACACGAGAAATCTAGCAACTCTGGATAACCGACCTAACCGAGCCCTAGGAATAGTAAGGCTATAAGGTCTATGAAAGTAAACAGGGTTTATGTAACCACATTCATCCAAACGACTCAACGTTGAAAGGTTACTTTGACTTTTGAAAAGGTTTGACCAAAGTTAACCGATGTTTGACCAACTTTGACCAAGGTTTGACCAACTATGACCAAATTTGACTAATGTTGACCAATGTTGACTCATGTTGACCGATGTTGACTAATGTTGACCAATGTTGACTAATGTTGACCAATGTTGACTATTGTTGAACCGACGACCCGTTGGTGACACATGGTGGAAACGTGTACAACTTGCACATAAGTGACATATGAGTAACACATAAGTACAGATAAGTTACACATATGTAACACATAAGTAGCATACAAGTAATACTTAAGTAACACATGAGTCATACTTTATGACATAACATTCATGCTTCAAGTAGTTGCATAAGTCATTAACATGTGACAAGTAGCATGGCATTTGTATATCCTCATGGTATATTTCATATATGTTAACCATTTATGCACATAAGTTATGTCATTACATTAATAACATATTAACATTATTGTTTTAGCCAAAAATTACCAAAGATAATCAAGTAGCCAAACTTTGTATGTGAGGTAGCATGCTTGTAAGATTATGTAAGAAATGTAATGTTAATCAGGATATTGACACAGAGATATACGAAGAAAGCCCTTGATCCTTTATGGATCTCCGGCATAAAATCTCGAGAGCCGACTAAAGTCGGGCTGCCTTGTTTATCCTATTGAAATCAGTAAAAAGTACAATGATATAGCAATATGATCAAGACTAATGTGTTACAAATGAGTAGTGCAAGTGTTGTGTGTTCTAATCGATCAATATTGCTGAATATATATACAAAAGATAAAATAACAAAAAAGCTAGGATCCCGGCGAAAAATCAGGTCTTCATGGCAGTTACAAGTCTCCATTAATTCTTGAACGTTATAGTTTGACTTCCATGCGTTTTCCTTACTGTTTGAACGGTTCTTCAACCCTTAATTTAGTCATTAATGAAGCCTTTATTACCTGTTCAAGGCTAATCAAAGAAAAACACGTAATATTAATAGTTATAACGGTCAGTTAATCAGGATACTGAAATATAGTAAGGATCAGGGATACCAATACTTATCTGAGGATTCAGGATACCGGAGGTACAAACTGAGGCATAACAATTGTCCCCTATTTTTGACAGTTGTGGAGGTCATTCGGACAGCTGTAGAAAAATTTAAAAGTTCAAAATTCAAAAAGTTTTGACTGGTGTGACTTGATGGGTGCGTAGATCTTGGTAAAATGATTTTCCCTTTTCCTTCATTAATTACTGATTTCTTTCGGTCCACCGGTTTTTCCTTTTGTATGGAGGATCTCTTGTCACTCAAGTGGGTTAAGAAGGGTAGGATGTAGTCAGGATCCCTGCATGTTGGTAGGTATATATATATGTATATGTAACCTGTTTTGATGATCCTTGTGTCCTACCACTTGTAGGTCCCCAGGTGTCTCGGATCGTTACATGTGGGTGTCTGACTAGTCGGACCGGGTGCGGAATGCCCATGACTAGGTGGAGAATCAAACAACACAAAGTAAACCGACAAAGAAATCACTTTCAAACTCCGTCTATTATAAACGTGAAAGGTTACAGGGAGAAAATACTGCGTGCAAATGTCTGCGTACATAACTTCTGTTAACCTATTCTATTTATACTAGACCTGATCTCTGCGCACTTAACAAGTGCGCATGGCAAATTGTTCATGTTTACTTAGCAAGTACGCAGAGTATTCTTGCGTACTTGCTAAGTACGCAAGAAGTAACTCCGACGCACATGATAAGTGCGCAAAACACTTAGAGAAATAATACAACAATAACATGCTTTATAAATTACAACTCGATAACTAATACATACAGACACTAACATACAAAGACTAATACATACAAGACAAGTACAATAAACTAAGACACTATCCAGAGTGTCTGTCACACAAAAGTGCTTCAACACTGTTGGTGAGAGATCTTTCCACTTTGAGTCTGTTGTTAGTGAAACTAGTTTTGCAACCGAGCACTCCGAAGCCACTATGTCGTCAAGTAAGAATTTGCTTCACTTGTTTACTGAGTTTTATTGACTTTAATTATTTTTTCTGCTTTTGGGGATCCCTGAATAGGATGAACAACTTGTGGACCAGGTGGATGGTTCCTCTTTTGGATGAAACCCGAGACACTTTCCTGCACTTTAAATGTTAGTAGATGGTTTATGACTATTTGCCATGATTTGTTGTTTGTTTGCCTTGATATATTTTTCAAAATTAAGATTCTGAGGTAAATAAAACTTAGAAAAATAGGTTCGGACATATTTTCAGGATACCGGATCTTTAATAATAAATTCTCAGGTTTTTATCAAATTTTAGACTTAGGAAAATACAATTTGGTTTAAATAAATAGTGTTAAATACGAGTACCAAATGTATCATGACTTAGTCATTCAGCTTTCAAATCTTCATGTAATTGCAAAATTAGTAACACATACCTTTGTTGAGTACAAAGTCGGATATATATACATACTGAATCAGCATGAAGTTAAGTGTATAACAACTATTAATTGTCCATAGTGTTCAGTTGTTGAATACGTCGTGGGCTTAGTAAGTGTTAGGACATGTTTTATAACTATTGATAAAATTCTGTATAAGTTCATAGAGAGGCGAACTTAATAAGTTCGCCTAAGCATCTTTAGGAGTGAACTTGTTAAGTTCGCCTAAGGAATATTGTACAAGTTCATAGAGAGGCGAACTTGTCATCTTTAGGAGCGAACTTGTTAAGTTCGCCTATAGCACGTTTATGTCTATAAATAGGTGTTTACAGATTTTGTTCTAGGGGCTTGAACGATTGTATTATGTGAATTTGTAAACTCTGTGTTTTGTGAAATACAAAGAGAAGTTTATTTACCTGCTGTTTCTATTGTCAATTCGTATACAAACGTTAACACGGTAGGATTCCGCACTCCGTGTTATCGAGACGTACTGTCACGAGATAGATCTACAGATGAGTCATGTGGACCTACAAGTGGTATTAGAGCTTTTGCTCGTGATTTGTGTTTGATTCTTGGTGATTAGAGACGTTTTTGTATACATTTGACAAGAAATGGATCATCTTTTTCAAGTTTTCATGTTCATGGGGTTTTCAAGTTCTTGAAGTTGATTTTGCTGCTAAATTCATGGATTTGAAGGGGGTTTTGGTGAAGTTAATCCGATAGAAGTGTTTTAATTCATAAAATACCTAATCCTATGGTCTAATTTCTTCAAATTTCTTCTAATATGTAAGAAATGAAGATTTTCAGTACTGGTTGTTCTTGTTTGGGTTGAAGAATCTTCTTCCTGAGTTTGTTACAGAACCAGGCGAACTTAGTGCTGAGATTCTGTTGCAGGCGAACTTATCAAGTTCGCTTCACTCAGTTTAAGCGAACTTATCAAGTTCGCTTCACTCAGTTTAAGCGAACTTATCAAGTTCCCTTCACTCAGTTTAGGCGAACATATTGATTAGGCGAACTTATCAAGTTCGCTTGTGGTCTTATTTACTCAG
This sequence comes from Smallanthus sonchifolius, assembly GCA_023525975.1. Lineage (NCBI taxonomy): Eukaryota > Viridiplantae > Streptophyta > Magnoliopsida > Asterales > Asteraceae > Smallanthus > Smallanthus sonchifolius. The sequence goes on along the minus strand of CM042033.1, from coordinate 49,877,229 downwards.
TGAAGTTCATGCGAACTTTTTAAGTTCGCTCAGGCAGTATCAGGCGAACTAATTTCATGCGAACTTAACTAGTTCGCTAGTATTTTGGCGGGAAATTTGTTCTTGTCCTTATATGGTTGTTTTGAATCATTTTTGAAATTTTGAATTTTTTTGAAATTTTTAAAAAGAGTATTTTGGTGGAAAATTTTTTTTCCGGATATTTTCACAAAAATTTCAAAATGTCAATTTCGTGTAATGATAATGAGATTGGAACTATGCCACCGAGGCTTTTGTGCATATCAGATTACCGTAGCTGGAAAGTCCGGTTCGAACAGTTCGTATCAAAAACTGATAAAAATATTTGGAGACCAATAACAGAAGGATATGTGCATCCTACTTTGACTTTCTAGATTTTTGTTATGTTCCTAAACTAGTGACAGCTCTTACTAAAGTAGAAAAGCAGAAGTTTGATCATGAGATGAAAACGTGTGAAACTTTAATGATGTCTTTACCAAAAGAAATCATTCATAGTCTCGGGAAGTGTCCAACTTCAAGAGATCTATGGGAAATGTAGAAGCATGTTTTGTAACTATAGATTAAATTCTATGTATCGGTGTACGTGGCTAGTACGCAAGAGGGTGTTTCTGAGTACTTAGCCTGCACACCAGTTTGGTCCTGCGTACTTAGTAAGTACGCAAGGCTTTTCCCTTACGTACTTGTCAAGTACGCATGACCAAACCATGCGTACTTAGTAAGTATGCAAGGCTTTTGCCTTCCGTACTTGTCAAGTACGCAGGTAATGTTCCTTCCCCTATAAATAGAAGACTTGTCTTCATTTGTAGGTGGAACTCTGGAATTAGGTCGAGAGGTGTCCGGGTCGGGAAGAGCTCTCCCGACCCCTGGACCGTGAGCTTAGATGAGAGATGTGTGCTCCTTCGGTATATAGTCTGTAATACGGGATGACTTCTATGTTATGGATTACTTGTCGTTTCATTGTCTTTTGTCTTTGTTCGTGTTTTCTCTGCTTCGTTTTCTTTGTTCCCACACAAATCACAGAATAGGTCCGTGTGTATCCGCTGCGCGACGAGCGTCCCGGGACCTACAAGAAGCATTGAAGAAAAAGGGTGAAGCAACTTCTCAAGCGTTTGTGGTCTTGATCAAAGAAGTATTGGAGAAGCAGGGTGATTCTCAAAGTGATTCTTCTGCAGATTTAACTGATAGTGAGAGTATTCGTTCTGGTGAAAGCACTCAATCTACTGAGACTGATGTGATGACTGAAGAAAGCGTTCAGATAGTTGAAGATGATCTGAGTGAATCAGAAATTGATACAGAGCTTATTATTGTTGCTCAAAAGGGTGAAGCTGATGATGACGTATTCATGGCTCTTGGTGCATCTTCTTTGGAAGAAAAGGATACGGTAGTTTCTAACTCTGAAACGTTTTGTTCTAACTGTGTTTTAGTAAAGGATAAAATGATGAGGGTTATGGATGACAATGTAAACCTCATTTATGATATGAAATCAATGTACACGGTAAACCAGAAATTAAAGGATAATGAGAATGTGTGTTTGAGAGAATAGAATCACTAAAGAGGGATATAAGTTCTTTGGCTTTGAAGATCAAAGAGCAGGCATATGACCTGGATATGTCCTTTGTAGAAATTGAGAAAGAGAAATAATGATCTTACTGAGAAAGATAAGGAACTAGCTGAATCTAAAGCAGAGGTGATCAGACTGCATAGAAAGTTAGAAAGCTTTGGAAATTCATCATTCTTACTGGGATATTTTAATAATACAGAAGAGGGGAAGGGAACTAGTGGTATTGGTTATGTTCCTCCACCATTCAATGAAAATTATTCTGTTGCACCTGAGATTATAAAAGATGAGGATTTAGATCCTAAGACTGTGTTGAAAGTGAATTCAGTCACATGTGAAGATATGGTGTATTCTGATGAGAGTGATGATGAATATTTTGATGAAGCTAAGGTAGAGGGGATACCGATAGAGGTTAACAAAGAAGACTCAAAGGTTGATTCTAATTCATCTGGAAATTATACCTTTAGAAGTTCTTCAAATTCAAGGAGAGTTCCATATGTCAGAGATTATAAAGACAGGCGTACATGCTTTCATTGTAATGCGACGGGACACATTGTGGTGATCTGTCCTTACAAAAATAAAGGGGAGAAGCATGTATTTCCTGAGAAGATGAAGCCTGAATCAAAACCTATTGCAAAATTTGGAGTTCTAGAGAAAATAAAGCCAAAAGAAGTTCATGTAGGAGAATCTTCTTCAAGTGCATCTTATCGTGTGAAAATTCCTTATATGAGAGAATATCGTGAGAAGAGATCTTCCTTTTATTGTGGTCTTGTGGGTCATATTCGGATTGCTTGTCCTCACAACGCCAAAGGTAACCGACATGTTACTCTAGGAAAGGTAAGAACTCATGGTAAGCCTTATGTTAACCCAAATGTGGTTAAACCTCATGATACACCAAAGGGTAATTCAAAATCTGAGGTTAGGCTTTCTAGACCTCAAAGACGGAGGAGAAATAGAAGATTGAGAAAACTTTTAGAACAACAAGAGCTTTCACACTCTAAACATTTTTTTAAATGAACAAGAGTGTTCAAACACTTCACATTTTAAGCAAAAAGAACTTAATGAACAGAAGTATGTTTGGAAATCTAAAGTTTCTATTTCTGACTCGTCGGAGCAATCACCGAAAATCGATGAGAGATTCGATTGTGAATGGAGTGAGGTTTATTATTTTGCTACAGATGGATGACCCATGACTACCATGGCTTGGGTCCCAATTTCAAATTAATGTTTCTTGTTAGATGTGCAGGATTAACCAAGAGGGACTATTAATACCATTTTGGTTGTTGATAGTGGTTGTTCATAGCACATGACAGGGAATGACATCTGCAAGAGCAATGAGTCATTATAGAAGTTGGTAAATCTATTTGATTCAATGACTTGATGCTCAAGGGGGAGAATATGTCACACACAATGTTTTGGAAAGAGTTTTACAAAGTCCAAATGACAACCTGAAACTTAGGATGACAATGGTGAGCATAAAGTCGTTGATGCAACCATTTGACTAGTTAAGAGGGAGTCTACAGGAAAGGGGGAGTACAGAACTGTGTTGGTGACAAAGGCAAAGGTATTCAATTACATCGGTTTAAGTTTTTAATTGATTGAATTGCTTAATTCCATGTAACCAAGAAAAATGTTTTTCTTAAAATGTTTTCATGGAAGATTTTATTTTCGTTTGTTTTACTTTCTTTGAAAAAGCCAAACAAATTAAAAAAGATAATATCGACAGTACTTGAAGTTAAAGAAGAAATGATAGTACACCAGTAGATGTTCAGTCACACATGACCTTAGTTGGACTTTATGATGCTTATCTAATATATCTGTGATAAATGTATTGATCAGAACTTCTTAGACTGCACAGTATGGGAAATGATAGCTTCATAACTGCTTATGCTTAACAAAAATTGATGTTTGATGCTTATATTTTAATTTGGATACTAGCATGTAGTCTGAATTGTCAATAGGCTATGAGTATCTTTGGTCCATTAGTAGTGTGACAACATAATGATCTTTGTGACAACTGTGATTTGAACCCATGGTATGCCGGGTGTGTGTGTAAAAGATCATTATCAGATAATTAATATAAGATCTAAAGTACTTCATGAGACCAGTATCGGTTATGTCGTTAAACACAAATTTTTCAGTGCACTTCACTGCCCATGCCACGAAAAACATGCAATGTGATGCTGAACTAAGATATGTTTCTGACAATATCTGTTGGAACATATACTATCCCTTGGATCAATTATCTTGATTCCATTGAATATATCCAGATAACAGTTAGATCACGCTACCCTATGTCATTGAATCAATCGATTCCTTGATTAATCTTATGTTGAAGAATTCTATTGGTACAATCTTTCTGTTACTATGAATCATGATACTTCATCCAAACCAAGACATTTGAATCATTCGATTCTGAATCATTCTGATTCTCTGCTTGATATTTTCCTGTGTTTATCGGTATAATTCATCCTAGAGATTGAATATTATCTTGCAATGATCTTATATGTCTTAAAGATATTGCACATTTAAATTTCTGTTGGCATATTTGTGGGGTACACGTTGTATTAGAAAATAAATGGTACTTTAATTCACAAGAACATGGGACAAAGATACTGATGGTTTCAATTCTTATAATATTGACAACTTAGATTGACATGTTATCTGTTGCAAATTCCTATGTAATTTATATTATAAGCATGTTATGATCTGATCCCATCTTCTTTGAAGTTCTTCACGTATCATTACATGTTTTGGTTGAAGCTTAAAAGATTTGATCTTATCTAATATAAATAAATGATGAATCTGGATAGGATACCCTTAGAATGTTTAGGGATGTTTATCCAAAATGTGTTATTGATTCATTGTTTATACTGATATGATCTTCTTACTCGTGATGTTCGACCAAAAAGATTTTGCGAGTCTTATGTTTGAAAAACCAAAAAGATTTTATTTTTCCAGCTTTCATGGAAATCTTAATTGTTGGTTATTCTTGGTTATTTTACTTTGCAAAAACTGAATATTGCAGACAGAAGTTGACAAGGGGTCCTTCTCCCATGTTTTCTTCTAGATAGAAAGAGAAAGTGCAAATGAACAAGACGAAGACTACAGTGTGTTTTATGATATATGAAGACGGATGACAATCTTCTAAAGCTGTTGTCAAGGGGGAGTCTGTTGGAGCATATTCTGGTGACAACGAGCTTGACGATATTATGTCTTAGTCTTAGAGTCTTTGACTTGTAATTGATAGAATAGTTAGCAACGATTAAAGGGGAGTCTGTTAGGACATGTTTTGTAACTGTTGATAAAATTATGTATAAGTTTATAGAGAGGCAAACTTAACAAGTTCACCTAAGAATCTTTAGGAGCGAACTTGTTAAGTTCGCCTAAGTAATATTGTACAAGTTCATAGAGAGGAGAACTTAACAATTTTGCCTAAGAATCTTTAGGAGCGAACTTGTTAAGTTCGCCTATAGTAGGTTTGTGTCTATAAATAGGTGTTTACAGATTCTGTTCTAAGGGCTTGAACGATTGTATTCTGTGAATTTGTAAACTCTATGTTTTATGAATTACAAAGAGAAGTTTATTTACCTGCTGTTTCTATTGTAAATTCGTATACAAACGTGGGCTAAGCCAATAACGTTAACACGGTAGGATTCCGCACTCCGTGTTATCGCGACGTCCTGTCACGAGATAGATCTGCAGATGAGTCATGTGGACCTACAGTAAGTACACCTCGGGATCCTCATTAGTCTTCAACTTGTTTAATGATCCTGAGTCAGCATTTTGATGCTAAGTTTTTGAATTAACACATGAGTGTTATATATTTAAAATCGTGGGCCAAGCCAGAAAACGTGGGCTAAGCCAATAACGTGGGCCAAGCCAGAATAACGTGGGCCAAGCCAGACTTAAGTTAGCATGAAAATGCTAAAAACCTTAGGATTAACACGTCTGTTACTATCGTAGCATTCAATATATATCCAACAGTGATGAAATTATCAGCCACTGTTACATGGACTGGTCGCACCACCTTGAACTATACTTGAATATCGTACGCTCCTTGCGGGGTGTATTAACCCAATACTTAGAAAGGCGAAAGTCGTTTAAACCTTCGAGGTATTTCAGGATACCCAAACTTACGAGAGGTGGCCAATCTATTTCTTCTGTCGGGATCCCAGGAGATACTTCTTGCAAAACAGGAAATCTTGGTGAAGGTGGGTGTTAGCATGGCTAACACCCCTCCGACGCTCAAGTCAGTACTTTAATCAAGGGTAAAAATATAAAAATAATTATGGAAAGAAGACGTACCATTTGTAGTTAGGATTTAAATTCTAACTTACATAAAGTAGGTTTTGAGATGGATGACGTTCCAGGATCTTGGTAGGAAATCTCCTTCCATAGTGGCTAACCAGTAGGCACCCTGCCTGCTTCTGAGTCAATAAAGTATGGGCCTTCCTATTTCGGTGCAAGCTTTCCATCACTGGGATTGGTAGTATTTTGGAAGGCCTTTCTTAATACAAGATCACCCACTGGGAATCTTCTAATCCTTATGTTTTTGTTGTATGACTTTGCTATCCTTTGTTGATAAGCTGCAATACGGACTTTGGCAAGATCCCTGAGCTCATCCATAGTGTCGAGATCCTGAACGAGAGCTTCATTGTTAGTCTCTAGAGTTAGAAGATTGGTTCTGGCAGTAGGGATAACCATCTCTGTAGGGATCATGGCTTCAGTACCAAACACCAATGAGAATGGAGTTTGACCTGTTGCATTCTTTGTGGTTGTCCTATCTTCCTAAAGTGCAAATGGTAATTCTTCAACCCATCTTCCTTTCTTTGCTCCCAATCTCCTATTGAGGTTGTTGATGATGATCTTGTTGCTGGACTCCGCCTGCCCATTGGCTTGAGGATGTACTGGGGTAGAAGTTATCATTTTGATTCCCCAACTGGTACATAAGTCAGTTGTTCTCTTGCTAATGAACAGAGATCCGTTATCACATACTATCTCTGTCGAGATCCCAAATCTTGTAAGGATGTTGCGATTGATGAATGAGATGACTTCTTTCTCCCTGACATGGACAAATGCCTCAGCTTCAATCCATTTAGAGAAGTAATCTATCATTGCTAGGTGCTTTGGGAAGTTTGCCTACTATATCTATTCCCTATTTCATGAATGGCCATGGAGAAATAATTGGATATAAAGGTTCTGCTGGTTGGTGAAGTATGTTGTTGTGTCTTTGGCAAGCGTCACATTTCTTGGAAAAAGTCATAGCATCTTTCTTCATGGTAGGCCAGTAATATCATGTCCTCAGGATCCTTGAAAATAATGCTCTGCCCCCAGTGTGATTACCACAGTCACCTTCGAGTATATCTTTAAGGACTTCACGTGCTTCAGGATCGTCCAAGCATCTTAAGTATGGACCTGCAATAGACTTTCTATACAGAACATTGTGTAACATTATAAAACGAGATACCCTCATGCGAAAGGCTCTGCGATTCTTTTTGTCATTCGGGATCTCACCATCCTGCAAATATTTCTTAATAGGTAAAATCCAGGAGCCTTGAATAGGTTCAAGATCCTGAATATGTGCTTCTTCTTCAGTGTTGGATACTTTGTTTGTTTTCTTAATTGTTGGGCTCAGAATATGTATAATTGGTATTTTAATACCTTCTGGTATTTTAAGAGCCGAAGCAAGGTTTGCTAAGGCATCGGCCTCAGTATTGTCTTCTCTAGGTACCTGTGTAATGTTAAAAATTTTGAATTCCACAGATAATTGCTTAACTATTGTGAGATATTTGGCTAACTTTTCTCCTTTTACTTCATAAGTGCCATTGAAATGGTTAGCAATTAACAGTGAGTCTACATATACCTGGAGATACTTGATCTTGATATCCCTGGCTAATTGTAATCCTGCTATTAGCACATCATATTCTGCTTCATTATTTGTTGCCTGGAACTCATAACTTATGGATTGGGGTATTATGTCCCCTTGTGGCAATTTTAGTATGACCCGCAGACCTGTTCCTCTTACATTTGATGCACCATCAGTGAATAAGGTCCATACATCCTTTGACTCTTCAAGTTGTTGGACTTCAAGGTCTGCTTCGTGTTGAATGTCACTGCTGAAATCAACCACAAAGTCTGTAAGTGCTTGAGACTTTATTGTTGTTTTGGGTTCATATATAAGATCATAGGCGCTGAGCTTGACTGACCACTTAGCCATCCTTCCTGACATCTCTGGCTTTCTTAAGACACACTTAATAGGATAGTTAGTCTTAACATGAATAACATGAGTTTCAAAATAATGTCTGAGTTTAGTGGATGCCATTATTAAAGCTAAGATTAACTTTTCTAAATGAGGGTACTTGGTTTCTGCTACGAGTAGGCTTTTACTTACATAGTATACTGGATGTTGTTGTCCCTCATGATCCTTGACTAGTACAGCACTTACAGAGTTTCCGGATACCGCCAAGTACAGGGATAATGGTTCACCGTCTTCTGGTTTCATCAATAGAGGAGCTGATGACAAGTATTCCTTTAGTTATTGGAGTGCTTGTTCATACTTCTCTTCCCATTCGAATCTCTTGTTCTTTTTTAGGATGTCGTAGAACTCTTTACACCTTTCTGGGGATCTTGAGATGAATCTGTTGAGTGCTGCTACTCTACCAGTTAGTCTTTGGACATCCTTGGTGTTTCTAGGGGATTTCAGGTTGATGATTGCTTTGATTTGCTCAGGACTGGCCTCTATCCCTCTCTTGGTCACCATATATCCAAGAACTTTCTTGCCCCCACTCCGAAGTGGCATTTGGAAGGGTTTAGCTTCATGTTATACTGGTCCAGGATATCGAATGCATATCTGAGATCCTTGAGATGATCCTCAGCTTTTTTGATTTTACCACCATGTCATCTATGTAGACCTCCATGGTGTCCCCTAGTTTCTCTTTGAACATCATGTTCACCAGCCTTCGATATGTGGCACCTGCATTTTTTAAACCAAAGGGCATAGCAATATAACAATAAATACCTATTGGGGTCATGAATGCGGTATCCTCCTGGTCTGAGGGTTCAAACTGAATTTGTTGGAACCCTGATGAAGCATCCATGAATGTCAGCATTTCATGGCCTGTTGTCGCGTCGACCATTGAGTTAATGTGTGGTAGTGGAAAAGGATCTTTGGGACATGCTTTGTTCAAGTCAGTGAAGTCTACATAGACTCTCCATTTCCCGTTTTTCTTCTGGACCACCACCACATTAGCTAGTCACCTTGGATATTTCACTTCCCTTATCATTGCTGCTTTCAACAGCCTTTCAACCTCTTCCTGGATAATTACATTCCTTTCTGGTGCGAATTTCCTTCTTTTTTGGTGTATTGGCCTGAAACTGTTATCAATACCCAATTTATGTGTAATAATATCTTTAGAGATACCTGTCATGTCTTCGTGTTTCTAGGCGAAGGTCGAGGTTCTGCTTTTTAGTAACTCTACAAGATTTTGTTCAATATCCTTGGGGATATTGGTTCCACAAGCACCTTGACGTCATTATCCTCCGTACTTAGGGATACCTCTTTAACATCTTGCTCTTTAGTCTCTAAGACGTCTCGGGCTTGTTTCTTTAGTTGCTATGCTTGCCTGTTTTTAGCGTAGGTCTTCATTGAAGAAGTGTAGCAGTCCTTAGTGTCACACCCCAACCGACGGCGGAAACATCGGGGCGTGAAGCGTGCAGACTGTTCATTGCTCATGGTTTGCTAATGTTTGAATAATTAATAATTGTTTTCATTGCAAATAGATAAGTTCAACAAAGCACAATCAATCCACAAAACATAAATGTAAATTACATCAAATAAGCTAGTTTAATTAAATTCTAGGTCCAAAGTCCTATGTGTAGCATATCTTGATCACTTCAAACATTAGTACCTGAAACATGGTTAAAACAGGGTCAACTAGAAAGTTGGTGAGAGTACATAGGTTTAATCGTGTGATAGCAAAATACGTGTTGTGTGCATACAGTTCAATACAATCATGACAATTAAGGCGTTTATGGAGAGAAAAACATCGTGTGACCTATACAATCAAACCTTTGTAACTTGCACTCAAAATTTGTGTTGTCAGTAACAGTCACCCTACCTGGGTGGGTTTGTCAGACTCAATAGATCTACCACTGTTTACTGTCGGCTGTTAGTTAATGATTGTACATGAAGAGCATAATAATTGGTCTACAAAATGTACTCAAGCACAAAGCGCAAAACTGTAAACATGCATAGGATGGAACTGTATATGTGTATAATTGAAAACATGTAAATAGAACGCATGTTCCACCCCAAAACGTTTGTAAAATAGAGTAAAAGAGGGGCTATGTAACTCACGTGTTATGTAGCGTGTAGGTTGCACAAGCAAATGGAAAACAACGATGTGTTGTAGATTGCTAAGTTCGACCTAATGAACAATGTATATGTGTTATTGATTTGCGTTATTTAATGACGGAAGTGAATTTGTCATTCTTAAACGTGTAGGGTTTGTCTTAAAAATAATTATTTAAACTGTTATTTATTTATCAAATTAACAGAATAAAAATAAAAATAAAGATTCTGTTTAAGGGATGAGCACGACCGTGCTTGTATATGGCACGACCGCGCCCGGCACGTACGCGACCGCGCTTGGTCGGTAACGCGCCCGTGGTTGGTCAGAAGTCAAAACAAGAGTCTGGTCCTGAGACACGACCGCGTCCGTATCCGGCACGACCGCGCCTAGGGTTTTGACTAGGTCAGGACTTGGTTTGATCGGTAAACACGACCGGGCCTCTTACGGGGCACGACTGTGCTTGGTCAGGCACGACCGCGCTCATAGGCTGGCGCGACCGTGTCTGGTCAATTCCAGAAGCAATTCGCCTGATTCTTGTAATAAAACAGATTAGAAACTTAGGGTTTTCATTGATATGATGTTTGCGAATCGAATTACACCATTTAATTAGGTTTATATTCTGTTTATCGTGTCGATCGTTTAAAACCATTTTTTTATCAAAACTCAGATTCAATTCTGTAAAATCATGTAATGTGGTTACGAATTAAGTTAGGGCTTTCGATTAGCTTGGAGAGACGATCCTAATGAACTATTACTAACCTGTTTTGAATGGGCAACAAGTGCAGACGGCTACGGGGAGACTTCGCGGCTTTTTCTTGATCGACAGACGAGATAGAGATGATGGAATGATGGATTTAGGGTTTAGGGAAGTTTATATATGTCTCGGGTAGGTATGGGCTTAACTTAATTCGTTTGATTCTTGCCCCAATTACTTGATTCGTTTTAAAAAAAGTCGGTTTAGAATTTGCGAGTATTTGGACGATTGCATGTGTATTTGGTCGTGTTTTAGTCTCAATTAGCCGAATATATTCTTCTGCAAGTTTCGCGACCTTCTAAACGTGTTTACAATCTATTTTTGGACAGGATTTGTGTCGGTTTGACCTTTTCCGAGTCAAACTGTATAAGAGGCGCGACCGTGCTTAATGATAAGCACGACCGTGGTCATGGCACAGGCGCGACCGTGCTTAGGACTAAGCACGACCGTGCTTGTGTACTTTTTGATATTTACAAGAATGGACCATGTAGTTTGGTAGAATTGATGTTGTTTTGAGTTTTGGTCAAGTTTGGTCCTCGAGGTTTGTAAAATGGTTTTAGTTCATATTGTAACCTAATAAACGCGTGCATACTCGTTATAGAACGTGAAACAATGATCGTAAAAATTGGAATTGGAATCGTCTTTTATTGAACGACATAAATCAAAAAGGAGAAAACATGAAAAATCGGAAATGTTACAGTATCCCCATGTTGAGGGAATTTCGTCCCGAAATTCAACTGGTTGAGGCTACTACTTCAGCAAAAAGGTGTGGGTACTTAAGCTTCATTTGGTCTTCTCGTTCCCAAGTAAACTCGGGTTCTCGTTTAGATTCCCAACGAATCTTGACAATAGGAATACGGCTGCGCTTGAGTTGTTTTATCTCACGATCCATAACCTCGACTGGTTTTTCAACGAAGTGCATCGTTTCATCAATGCGCACATCGTCAAGAGGTATATGAAGGTTTTCATCAGCAAGACACTTCTTGAGGTTGGACACATGAAATGTAGGATGTACGCTGCCAAGTGATGGAGGTAACTCGAGCTTGTAAGCCACTTTCCCAATCCTTTCAAGGATCTTGAATGGTCCCACATAGCGAGGTGCTAGCTTGCCTTTCTTCCCAAAACGGATCACCCCCTTCCAAGGAGACACCTTTAGAAGTACAAGATCACCAACTTGGAATTCCAAGGGTTTGCGTCGTTTGTCGGCATAGCTCTTTTGCCGACTCCTCGCAACTCGAATGTTGTCACGGATTTGGATAATCTTGTCGGAGGTTTCTTGAATTAACTCGGGACCGGTGATTTGTGCTTCACCAATCTCGTTCCAACAGATGGGAGAACGACACTTACGACCATAGAGAGCTTCAAACGGAGCCATGTCGATGCTGGTGTGGTAACTATTGTTGTAGGAAAATTCGATAAGTGTCAAATGTGAATCCCAATTGCCACCAAAGTCGATGACACAGGCTCTCAGCATGTCTTCCAGGGTTTGGATTGTTCGCTCGGTCTGACCATCAGTTTGGGGATGGTAGGCCGTGCTCAAATCCAATCGTGTACCAAGTGCCTTTTGAAGAGTTTGCCAAAACCGAGAAGTGAAACGAGCATCTCTATCGGATATTATGTTCAAAGGAACGCCGTGACGACTCACGATCTCGTCAATGTAAATTCGGGCCAATTTCTCAACCTTATAGTCTTCACGGATAGGCAAGAAGTGTGCGGACTTAGTGAGACGGTCAATGATCACCCAGATGCTATCATAACCGCTTGATGTGCGAGGGAGTTTAGTGATGAAATCCATAGCTAGATTATCCCATTTCCACACGGGAATTTCCGGTTATTCAAGTAAACCAGAAGGACGTTGATGCTCAGCTTTGACTTTAGAACATGTGAGACATTTTGCTACAAACAAAGCAATGTCTTTCTTCATACCAGGCCACCAATATTGTGGACGAAGATTTTGGTACATTTTATCCGCACCAGGATGGATAGAATATCGAGACTTGTGTGCTTCGGTCATGATGAATGCTCGGAGATCGTTACGATCGGGAACCCAAATACGATTTAGAAAATAAAGCAAGCCATTGGTCTTAGTCTCTAATTGGAATTCAGCACCACAAGACATTTCCTCATACATATTGCCCTCGGTAACCGAGACATGTTGAGCTTCTAGAATACGAACTTGTATATCGGAATGGATCTTGACACTTTGAAGCATGACATGTTCCTTGCGGCTTAGTGCATCGGCTACAACATTAGCCTTGCCGGGATGATAACGAATCTCGCAATCGTAATCGTTGAGGAGTTCAACCCAACGTCGTTGTCTCATGTTGAGTTCCTTTTGGTTGAAGATATGTTGGAGGCTTTTGTGGTCGGTGAACACCACACATTTCGTGCCATAGAGATAATGTCTCCAAATCTTCAACGCAAATATGACAGCACCCAACTCCAGATCATGCGTCGTATAATTCTTCTCATGGATTTTGAGTTGTCTTGATGCATAAGCGATCACCTTGCCTCGTTGCATGAGAACGCAACCAAGACCTTGGTTTGAAGCATCACAGTAAACAACTAGATCATCTTCACCTTCAGGAAGGGTGAGGATAGGAGCGTTGCACAACTTTTGCTTGAGAATTTGAAAGGCTTCTTCTTGTTTCGGTCCCCACTCATAGGGTTTACCTTTTTGGGTTAAGGCAGTGAGGGGAACAGCGATCTTGGAGAAATTAGAGATGAACCTTCGATAGTAACCTGCTAAGCCAAGAAACGAACGAACTTCGGTAGGGGTTTTAGGAGCTTTCCAATTCTTAACAGCTTCAATTTTGGCGGGGTCAACATGAATTTCCTTTTCATTGACAACGTGACCCAAAAATTGAACTTCTTTTAGCCAAAATTCACATTTGGAGAACTTGGCGTATAGCTGTTCGGTTTTCAAGAGATCCAAAATCAACCTAAGGTGTTGTTCATGATCTTCCTTAGTTCTTGAATAGATCAAGATGTCATCAATGAACACGATAACAAATTTATCAAGGTATGGTTTGCACATGCGATTCATGAGGTCCATGAAGACAGCAAGTGCATTGGTTAGCCCAAAAGGCATAACCATGAACTCGTAGTGACCATATCTCGTTCGGAAGGCAGTCTTGGGAATATCCTCCTCTTGCACACGGAGTTGATGATAACCAGATCGAAGATCAATCTTCGAGAAGTAGATAGAACCTTGGAGTTGATCGAAGAGATCGTCAATCCTAGGTAAAGGGTAGCGGTTTTTGATTGTAAGCTTGTTGAGTTCTCGATAGTCAATACACATGCGGAAAGAACCGTCCTTCTTTTTAACAAATAAGACTGGTGCACCCCACGGTGAATGACTCGGCCGTATGAAACCTTTGTCGGAGAGTTCTTCAAGTTGACTTGCAAGTTCTTGCATCTCGGAAGGTGCAAGCCGGTATGGAGCTTTAGCCACCGGGTTTGCTCCAGGTACAAGATCGATGCGAAATTCCACTTGCCGAACAGGTGGAAGACCGGGCAAGTCATCAGGAAAGACTTCGGGAAAATCCCGAACGATGGGGATGTCTTGTACACTCCTCTTTTTGATTTCTTTTTGGATAACATGGGCTAGGAAAACCATGTACTTCTTTCGTATGTACTTTTGGACGGTAATGCATGACATTAGTTTGAGTCCTTTGCAAGGTTTCTCACCAAGGACCTTCAACGTTTCGCCGGATGGGAGTGGTATACGGATGCATTTTTCAAAGCACATGACTTCGGCATGGTGCTTTGACAACCAGTCCATACCTATGATGACGTCAAAACTCCCTAATGGCATTGGTACGAGGTTGATTGGAAAGGTGTGTTTATTTAGTTCTAGGGAGCAATCATAAATGATGGTGTCAATTGCAACGTTGTTACCATCGGCTACCTCAACGGTAAAGGTTTTCTCTAGTTTAGACCGGGTTTTTGCAAGTAACGGTTCGAAGTCTAGTGACACAAAACTTTTATCGGCTCCAGTATCAAATAGTATAGAAGCATAACGATTATTCATAAGGAACGTACCGTTAACCACATCAGTGTTGGCCTGAGCCTCATTGGCGTTGATGTTGAAAGCACGCCCATGAGCTCCGCCTTGATTAACATTGATCAGTCTTGGGCACTGGTTACGGAAGTGGTTCGGGTCACCACATTCGAAGCAAGCACGTCCATTTGCAATGGCGGGGATGGCTTGGTTAGTTGCTTGATGATTGGCTTGATTTGCTGGGTTGGTTTGGTTGGCAAGTGCCTTGGCTCGACAAATATTGGCTGTGTGGCCATGTTTCCCGCAGTGGTTGCAAAGGCGACAAGGTATGTTTGGAGGGTGATGGTAGTTGCAGGTGTTGCAAAGTGGGTGGTTGCCCCCATAGGGTTTCTTTGCTGGGTTTTGAGCCATGGGTGCAACTTGATTTACTGGAGCAGCCGGAGTGATTACAGCACAGTTCTTGACCTTTCTCTTCCTAGTGTTGCGGTATGGTTCAGGTTGGACTTCTTTGACATGAGCGGGAGGTGTTGTTGTGTCAGAAACTTTCTTGGCACCCTTTCTTATAAGTGTACCCGCTTTAACATGGTTGTCAGTAAGTGTAGCTGATAAACGGATAGCATCCTCCAGAGTAGCAGAATTTCCTCCTACCACGGTATCTTGAATTTGTCTAGGTAGACCACCAATGTACTTTTCAATACACCTAGACAGAGGTGTAACCATGTGTGGCACAAGTAGACTCAGTTCGTGGAAACGGGTGGTGTATGCTAAGCTTTCACCACTATCTTGAGCAAGATCCCAAAATTCCGCTTCCAGCTTTTTCATCTCATTTCGAGGACATAATTCCTCAGTCATGATCCTCTTTAACTCATCCCACGGCAGTGCCATTGCTACATCCACTCCCCTAGTCCTTTTCTCACCATTCCACCAAGTAAGCGCCCTTTTTTGAAAGACACTAGTAGCATGACGAGTACGGAGGTTGTCGGGACAATCGCTATTGAGAAAAGTGCTCTCAATGCTTTCGAACCATTGAAGGAGTCCCGTGGCTCCTTCGCTGCCATAGAATTTGAAGGGATTACAGGAGTTGAAGTGTTTGAAGGTGCATTGTGGCGGGTTGGCACCACCACCACCTCCAGTAGCAGCACTTCCACTGGCATGGCCATTATTGTTGTTGTTGGCTTGGGTAATTTGGTTCACCAGCTGTGTGAGTAAAGCAGCCAGGTCAGTGTTATTGCTGTTGTTGCTGTTGTCACGACGGGGAGGCATTCTACAGATTTAGAAACCATAAGAGTTGTGAGATTTTCTTAGATTAAATAGAAGAATAAATAGATGCAAGTAGTTCATAGTTTGGATTGTACTCAAATAGTGACATAATCACTCGAGTACTATGACATATTAAGGTTAATTTAAACTCAGATAATTATCAAGGAGACGTGCTTTAGCCTATAAGTAAACACTCATCCCGGGAATTCCTAGGAAAGCATACGGGTCCCTCGGTTGGTTGGGATTTATACGAAATGCTTTCCTAGACAGAAAACCCAGAATACAGGTGTCACTCTTCCAGATTGCACGTGTCCTTTAACAATTAAACAAAGTCTAAAAACCTTAACGGGTGTAAAAGAAAATTTTATAGACCCAAGTCTAAGAATATGATTCAGGTTATGTTGATGATGACATGGAAGCAGGCATGAAGGACATGTGGTTTAGGATATGGGTAGGGATATTGTTTATTTAAGTTGTTATTCATATATACATATAAAACATGTAGCATATATCATATAGCATGTAGCACATAGCATGTAAATCATGAAGCATGACATAAGTGGGTATCCTAAAGTTATAATCTAGGTCAAAGGTGTCTAATAACCTAATTCCCTATAACCAAGGCTCTGATACCAATCTGTCACACCCCAACCGACGGCGGAAACGTCGGGGCGTGAAGCGTGCAGACTGTTCATTGCTCATGGTTTGCTAATGTTTGAATAATTAATAATTGTTTTCATTGCAAATAGATAAGTTCAACAAAGCACAATCAATCCACAAAACATAAATGTAAATTACATCAAATAAGCTAGTTTAATTAAATTCTAGGTCCAAAGTCCTATGTGTAGCATATCTTGATCACTTCAAACATTAGTACCTGAAACATGGTTAAAACAGGGTCAACTAGAAAGTTGGTGAGAGTACATAGGTTTAATCGTGTGATAGCAAAATACGTGTTGTGTGCATACAGTTCAATACAATCATGACAATTATGGCGTTTATGGAGAGAAAAACATCGTGTGACCTATACAATCAAACCTTTGTAACTTGCACTCAAAATTTGTGTTGTCAGTAACAGTCACCCTACCTGGGTGGGTTTGTCAGACTCAATAGATCTACCACTGTTTACTGTCGGCTGTTAGTTAATGATTGTACATGAAGAGCATAATAATTGGTCTACAAAATGTACTCAAGCACAAAGCGCAAAACTGTAAACATGCATAGGATGGAACTGTATATGTGTATAATTGAAAACATGTAAATAGAACGCATGTTCCACCCCAAAACGTTTGTAAAATAGAGTAAAAGAGGGGCTATGTAACTCACGTGTTATGTAGCGTGTAGGTTGCACAAGCAAATGGAAAACAGCGATGTGTTGTAGATTGCTAAGTTCGACCTAATGAACAATGTATATGTGTTATTGATTTGCGTTATTTAATGACGGAAGTGAATTTGTCATTCTTAAACGTGTAGGGTTTGTCTTAAAAATAATTATTTAAACTGTTATTTATTTATCAAATTAACAGAATAAAAATAAAAATAAAGATTCTGTTTAAGGGATGAGCACGACCGTGCTTGTATATGGCACGACCGCGCCCGGCACGTACGCGACCGCGCTTGGTCGGTAACGCGCCCGTGGTTGGTCAGAAGTCAAAACAAGAGTCTGGTCCTGAGACACGACCGCGTCCGTATCCGGCACGACCGCGCCTAGGGTTTTGACTAGGTCAGGACTTGGTTTGATCGGTAAACACGACCGGGCCTCTTACGGGGCACGACTGTGCTTGGTCAGGCACGACCGCGCTCATAGGCTGGCGCGACCGTGTCTGGTCAATTCCAGAAGCAATTCGCCTGATTCTTGTAATAAAACAGATTAGAAACTTAGGGTTTTCATTGATATGATGTTTGCGAATCGAATTACACCATTTAATTAGGTTTATATTCTGTTTATCGTGTCGATCGTTTAAAACCATTTTTTTATCAAAACTCAGATTCAATTCTGTAAAATCATGTAATGTGGTTACGAATTAAGTTAGGGCTTTCGATTAGCTTGGAGAGACGATCCTAATGAACTATTACTAACCTGTTTTGAATGGGCAACAAGTGCAGACGGCTACGGGGAGACTTCGCGGCTTTTTCTTGATCGACAGACGAGATAGAGATGATGGAATGATGGATTTAGGGTTTAGGGAAGTTTATATATGTCTCGGGTAGGTATGGGCTTAACTTAATTCGTTTGATTCTTGCCCCAATTACTTGATTCGTTTTAAAAAAAGTCGGTTTAGAATTTGCGAGTATTTGGACGATTGCATGTGTATTTGGTCGTGTTTTAGTCTCAATTAGCCGAATATCTTCTTCTGCAAGTTTCGCGACCTTCTAAACGTGTTTACAATCTATTTTTGGACAGGATTTGTGTCGGTTTGACCTTTTCCGAGTCAAACTGTATAAGAGGCGCGACCGTGCTTAATGATAAGCACGACCGTGGTCATGGCACAGGCGCGACCGTGCTTAGGACTAAGCACGACCGTGCTTGTGTACTTTTTGATATTTACAAGAATGGACCCTGTAGTTTGGTAGAATTGATGTTGTTTTGAGTTTTGGTCAAGTTTGGTCCTCGAGGTTTGTAAAATGGTTTTAGTTCATATTGTAACCTAATAAACGCGTGCATACTCGTTATAGAACGTGAAACAATGATCGTAAAAATTGGAATTGGAATCGTCTTTTATTGAACGACATAAATCAAAAAGGAGAAAACATGAAAAATCGGAAATGTTACACTTAGCCTCTTGTTGATCACTGTTAACCTTCACTACCCCCCAAGGGGCTAGCACTTTGACACACTAATGGTATGTTGAGGGTACTGCCTTCATGTCGTGTATTGTAGGTCCCTCGGGTGTGGCGGATCGTCACATGCAAGTGGGTCTACTAGTCGGACCGGGTGCGGAATACCCGTGACCAGGTGGAGAGTCTTACAACACAAAGTAAACCGACAAGAAGATCACTTTAAACTTTCGTCTATTATAAACACTTGAAGGTTACAGAGAGAAATTCTGAGATTACAAGTTATGCGTATTTTCTACTGTGAGTGTGTCTAAGATTGCGTACTTATCTACTGTCAACCATTCCTATTTATACACGACCTAATGCCAGCGCACTTAGGAAGTGCGCAAGGCAATTTACTCATGCGTACTTAGCAAGTACGCAAAGATATTCTTGCGTACTTGCTAAGTACGCAGGAACTATCTCCTGCGCACATACAAGTGCGCAAAACACTTATAGAAATCTGCAACAGTCAATATGTAAAAGTAATTACAACTCGATAACTAATACATGCAGACACTTACAAATAAAGACAAATACATACATGAAAGTACTAAACTAAGACTCTATCTATCCAGAGTGTTTGTCACAGGAAAGTGCTTCAACAAACTCCCCCTTGACAACAGCTCGGGATCATCTTCGATCTTTAGTCTTCAGTCTTCGGTCTTCAGTCTTCACAGCTATGCATCTTTAGCTTCCATCTTCTTCTTATAGTCAAGGCAAAACTTGATCACCTTGTCATATTTAGAAGCAAGGAATTTCGTCAATTCATCCGTATGCATGCAATACATGTCTGCTACTGCCTCCAGATCTTTCACAGAGAAGTTAATGAAGCAGACTTCATCAAATACTCCGATTAGTTCCCTCGGCACTAAGCATCCACTTTCTGACCTCACCTTTCCAATCACCACAGCCTCGCCCGTCTTTGGATCTACGTACCAGTATCACATGTCACCGAGGATATCCTGAGATAACTTGCTCAGGGGAATCTTGGTTTCACATAGCACTGGCTTGTATACCAATTTCTTTAAGAATTTCTTAGTCACAGGATGTCTTGTTGTCTTATCCTTGACTCTCTTGGGCACTTGAGGCTTGAACACATCAAACTTCCCAGATCTTGCTTCCCACTATAGAACCACCCACAAACCCATCGCCACTGCGTGATTAGAATGACCCAGCAGCTCTCGGTTTGCTAGGTTCACAAGGTCGTATTTGGGTAAGGAGTTGAACGCTTCACTGGTTGGTTTCAAGTACTGAACCCCCCCAAATCTTTTTATTGCAAACAACTGCTTATCCTCCTCGAACCTTACAGCCAAGATCATCCCTGTTGCCCCTTGTTTGTCTATGATAGACGTCTTCTGCCAAACAGGAGCTGGACCCTTAGATGAAGTAGAAGGCATATCTTTTTCTTTTGGTGCCTCCGGATCCACAGGTGTAAGGTCAACTGGGGAGGCTTCAGTCGAGGCTTCAACATTACTAGCATGCTCGACTGAACCTGTGTCGAGCTGAGCTTCGAATGATGGAACTTCAAAGATCTCTCCATCTTCTAACTCATACTCTCCTTCCCCGTCGCCCTTGGGAACTTCTACCACTACATCCTCATCATCTTCATCCCAATCATCACCAGAGTCGATCTCTCCTTCTTCTAGGTTGTAGAGAGCATCGATCTGTGCTTCCTTGGAATAGTCAGGCTCTAAGTATAAGATCTCATCATCAGATAGATCTTTAATCACATCAGCCGCTGACTTTCCTTTCTCACCACCACCACCAGAAGTATCACCACCCTCCTGATGAGAAGACTCCCCCTGAGCCATTGGAATAGCAGAGATGGGCACAATTGCTAAAGCTTGGTGCTCACCTCCACTAGGACCGACTTCGGGATCCTTGTCTTTGTCATCATCCTTTGTCAAGTCGACAGGATGACACGGCTCATCACCAGTAGGTGTCTTTTCTTTCTCTTTCTCCTTCTCTTTCTCCCCTTGAGCATCAAGCTTCTTGGTCAGATCAACAATTAGTTTGACCATCAGCTCATGCTCCTTCTTCTGCATATCAAACCTCAGCTTGAGAGACGACCTGTGCCCCAGAATCATGTTGTTTGTCTTGGTCAGCAGCTCGTTCTGGGCCATTATGTTCTTCAGTCTCTCGTCTATCCCTGTTCTCTGGCTTCGTAGAATTCTAACTTCATCCACCAACGAATTAATTTGTGCTTGTTGAGCATCAGATTCCTCCTTTGACTTCTGAATAATTTCCAACAAACCAGTAACTTGGGTTTCCATAATTGCTATCCTTTCTTCATTAGGATAAGGATGTCTGGAGGTAGATGCTTCTGCATTGTGAATTGGGGAGGAAATGATAGTATCAAAGTCAAACCCTTGAGTATATTCTCCGTAGTTGAAGGGTTGACTTAACGGTTCAATGGGGGTTGTTGGGATTGAGGATGTGATGACGGTTGTAGTTGTTATGGAAGGAGCGATGGTGACTGACTCCGTGAGAATTGGAGTAATCACCGCCACCTGGACAGATGTGACAGGGAGGGTCACTATCACAGGAACCTCCTCGGTGATTGAAGTGACTGCCACCTCAGGTTGTACCTATGGCCTCCTCCTCTGTCTTCGGTATAATTGTTGTGAAGGTGGGGTAGAGGCTGAGTCAGTACTTGCAGCTGGAACTTGTACTTGCTGCAGAGTAGTAACCTCCACCTCACTAGGAATAGCAAGTTGCTGCCTATCCCCTCTGTTCTTCTGAACACTTTCACGTCTTTGCCTTTAAATAGCAGCGTCAGAGTCGGAATCTGGCTCATATTCGCTGCTAGAGGACTGTCGCTTTCTCTTTGAGGACGACTCAGGAAGGGTGACCTTCGTCGTTCTCCTCGGGTGAACCTACGATGGTGCATCATCGGAATCAGAAGAATCAGACTCTGTCTCTTCCGAGTCAGATCCCTCAACACCATCATGACCTTTTTCTTCGTCTCCACCATCAGACGATCCATCTTCACTTTCAACTTCCTCCACTTGTTGTTGTTGTTGTTGTTCATCTGAATGTTCACTCAACTCTGGCTCCGAATCATGACTATACCATCTCAAGTCATCCGGTGCAACATATGATTCGTTTATTAGGTGGCCAAAGAGTCATGTATGCTCAGGGGTAGGTTCTACACTGCCTGGCTTAAGGAATTGTGCGAACACCCTCCTGTCCACCCTCTTCACTTGCAGTCTCTCCCCAATTGCAGGTAGGTTTGGCAACGCATCGTTTAACAGAAGTTGCACAAAACTTGGGTATAATAAGAACCTGAACCTCTCAGCCATGTTAATCTGATCATTGATGGCTTCGAATATGTATCGTGAGAAGTTGTAGCCCTTATTGAGAGACAAGCCAACCATGGCAGCAGCAAGGTCATGACCCATTGCATCCTTTCTAGCTTTTCTTGAGGAGATGCACATGATCATAATGTGGGCAAAATATCTCCATTGATCGAGCTCCCACATTTTCTTATAGGAAGCATAGTCTCTCGCACCGACATACCCCATTCGTTGCCTCCAACAGCCGTCCACAAAGTAGTCAGGATAGGTTTTCGGGTCAGTGGAAAGATCTCTGAATTGCAAGACCCGTCTAATAGTGTCTTCAGAGAAGGCGATATCATGACCAGCAACGGTAGCCCATATAACATTGGGGGTTACCGTGCAATCATGCTCCGCGGTCTCCCAGAATTGCTCGAGATAAGGTCTTGAAACGATAGGGTCAGCCGAAATAGCATAGCTGATTCTTGAACGGTTCCTGAAATCAACTATCTCTCGATACTGAAGTGTTGCACCCTTCCATTCCGATTGAGTATGAGCTAGAAGATTGAACTCATTCGTAAACGCATGAGCCATAATCTGCAAAAACACACAGAAAACATAATCAGAACAAGTTTCATTGGAATTGAATAAACATGACTCAATATAGCAGTTACTCTTTGAACTGAATTTTCAGACTTAGAAATTTTTCCCAAGTGTTGGTCCTGCGTACTTAGCAAGTACGCAGGAATTTTCTCTTGCGTACTTAACAAGCACGCATGAATTATTTCTTGCGTACTTGTTAAGTGCGCAAGAAAAGCACTTGTTCTAATTTTCAGAAATCCAAAAATTCAACAGATGATCTAAATTAATATGGATTAGATCACCACTAGGTCGAAATCCGTGATTACAGCCTATGGAACCTCAAACCACATCAATGAACCACTACATTTGTCACAATTTGACCTAAACGGCGACCCAGTCGAACCCACGGTCAAAATCCAAGCCAAGGTCAAGATCACTGACGATTAAGGACTAAATTGGGATCGATTATTGATTCTAAGCAATTTTTTAATTATAATGTTTTACCAAGACAACAAAAAATTTGACTAAAATCACGATTCAACCCTAAAAATTTTAGAAGTCTATATCGGTCCAAAATTCACGATTTTGCGGATGGATTGGATCTAGATTCTCACCAAATGATTGTAAGAAGATGATGATACTAGAGATGGGACGAAAAACGGTTAGGACGCTCGAAATTTTTTGAGTAAAAAAAGCAGGAGGGAAGTTCAACAGTTGTGAAGTTTGAATGAGATAGAAATTCTGAAAAAATTTTCTAAGTGCCATATTTATGCACAACACTGAACGGTCTTGCGTACTTGCTAAGTGCGAAAGCTTTAACTCCTGCGTACTTACAAGTGCGCAAGACTTAACTCTTGCGTACTTGTTAAGTACGCAGGGCTTACTTTATGCGCACTTGCCAAGTACGCAGAAACCCTTAAGTGCGCAAACTTTCAACTCAAATTATGAAGATTTCAAGTCAAATAACGAACAAGATAAACAACATTCAATCAAGAGGATTCAAACTCAATTCAGGAAGGTTAAATACTAATATTTTTGGTTTTTCTGATTAAGATTGAACTATTCATAAAGTTAAAATCTTTTTGATCTTTTCTAGATAGAAATATAATGTATCTACACAAACTATTTTTTTTTAATCAAAGACACGAGCAGAGGATCATATCAGGCTAACTTATAGCAAAAATGATACAATATAAACATCAAAGAATATGGGATCATGTCATGGATTACTATTTATTCATACATAATAAGCACATAAACAAGTAATTCAAGTTGACAATATTATAAGATTTGAAACTATAAGCATCTTTGTATCACGTTCTTGTGTATTAAGGTATTAATTATAAGATATACAACGTGTACCCCATTGATATACTAAAAAATGTAAATTGCACTATGTCAAGGCATCTAAGATTTTCCCAATGATTTTCTAAATTTTCAGAATGAAGCTACATCAATTAGCACAGGAAAAATCAAGCAGAATCCATAAGGATTATCAGGAATCATAAGATTCATAATCGAGTGATTCATATGTCTTGGTTTCATTTGATTTCTTCATTGAATATCAGTATGATGATTCAGGATAATGAATATGGTGTTTGGATAAGGTAAGGGAATCCAACTTTTATCTTGATTTGATTTCAATGAATCAGGAGTGATTCAAGGGTGAATACATGCTCAACGGTTGATGTAGAGACATGTCTTGATTCAATCTCTCCTTGCATACTTGTGAGTATGGGTAGTGAGATGAACCGCATTAATTGTGCTAACGACATAACCCGAAACTGATATCAAAAATGAAAATTATTGCCAAAATCTAACATCCTTTATCTGATAATGATCTTTTCTATTCTTTTACGCACACACACTAGCAAACATGGGTTCAAATCACAGTTGTAATTTTAGATTAAGTTTCCACACTACTATTTATTCAAAGACGCATACAGCCTAGTGACAATTCAAATTACTTGTAAATAAGCAGATTAAAACCATAATAATTTACACTATTAAGTAAGCATGACGCAATCATTTCCCATATGAGCAGTCTGTGACGTTTAGATCATTTCTGATGTACTATCATTTCCTCTTTTCTCAAGTTAACTTTGAAATTTTCTCCATTTTCGATTTTGTTTTTGATTTTGTAAAATGTTTTTGAAAGTTAAAAGAACTATACATAAAACTTAAAAGAAAATAAAATTTAACTTTCATGAATTGAACTGATTTACGAAAAACAAGTTTTCACTCAGGATTGAACATTCCTATCAAGTTGACAAGATGCTCAAAACGGGATCGATCAAAAGCCTTTATGAAAAGGTCAGCAAGATTTTCATCCGTGTGAACTTTAACAAGTTGAATTAAATGCTTTTCAGCACAATCATGGATGAAATGGTGGCGAATTTCTATATGTTTAGCTTTGGAATGTTTCACCGGGTTATTTGTGATGGACATTGTGGCATTGTTGTCAATGAACAACGGAGTTCCAGTGAAGTTTAAGCTGTAGTCTCTCAATTGCTGCTGAATCCACAATATCTGGGAACAACCGCTCGCCGCAGCAATGTATTCTGCTTCACAAGTTGAGACAGAAACCGTTGACTGCTTCTTACACAGCCAGGAAACCAGTCTGTTTCCTAAGAATTGACATCCACCAGAAGTTGACTTTCTATCAAGGTTACAACCTCCATAGTCTGAATCAGTGTAGGCTTTGAAGTCGAATGACTGCTTCTTAGAGTACCAAATACCCAATCGAGGTTTGCCTTTCAAGTATCTGAAAATTCTCTTCACGGCTATCATATGTGACTCCTTCGGTTGTGACTGAAACCTTGAGCACAAGCACACAGCAAACATTATATCGGGTCTTGAAGCTGTGAGATACATAAGTGATCTGATCATCTCACGGTACAATCTGTAATCCACATCCTTTCCTTCTTTGTCAGGATGCAGACCATGTATGACTAGGATAGGTGTGCCATAAGTACTGCTATCATTCATCTTGTATTTTGACAAGATGTCTTGCACATACTTTGTTTGAGGTAGAAAAATCCCATCCTCTCTTTGACTAACTTGCAGACCCAGGAAGAATGACAATTCACCCATGTTACTCATTTCAAACTTGGACTTCATCACCTGCTCGAATTCCCTACACATCCCTTCATTTGTAGATCCAAAAATAATGCCGTCGACATATACTTGTACAAGAAGAATGTCACCTCCTGCTTTCCTAATGAAGAGGGTTGAGTTAATCTGTCCACGGTCGAAACCATTAGACAGTAGATGCTTAGATAATGTCTCATACCATGCCCGCGGTGCTTGATGAAGACCATAAAGTGCTTTGTCGAGCTTATACACTTTATTGATATTATGCGGATCTTCAAAGCCGGGAGGTTGAGTGACATAGACCTCTTCATGAACTTTTTCATATAGGAAAACAATCTTCACATCAAGTTGATAGACCTTGAAGCCGACATATGTGGCATAAGCCAAGAACAGTCGAATGGCCTCAATTCTAGCAACTGGGGCATATTGTTGATAAAAACCCTGAACAACCAATCTTGCTTTGTTCTTCACAACCACATGACGATCATCCGTCTTGCATTTGAACACTCATCTGGTTCCAATTGGCTGAAAGCCTTTTGGAAAGTCAACCAAATCCCACACTTGCAATTTTTGGAATTGAGACAATTCATCTTGCATCGCCTCAATCCAGCGGTTGTCAGTGAGAGCCTCCTTCACATTCTTTGGCTCTAACTGGGACACGAATGCAGCATGCAGACATGTTTCCATGACACCAGTGTCAAGTATCTCCGAGTAAAGACTAGTGTTCTCAGTAATGGTTCGATGACGAGTTTGAACACCGGCATGAGGATCACCAATAATGTTGTCAATTGGATGATTCTTATGCACTCTCGCCTCTGGTACAATCGGTTTCTGAATTTCTGAATGGAGATTCGTGCTTAACTCCCCCATTTCATGTGTTCCAGAAGAAGAGGATTCAATGTTAATTGTATCAGCTGGAGCTTCATTTCCTACATTTGTGTTAGGATTAGCTTGATCCTCATCTCCATTAACATGAACATCTTCACTGTTATCACCAATAAGAGTTCCAGATGCAGATATAGCATTGGAATCAGGATTTACAATCGGTACAGTAGCACGAGTAGAGAAACTGGAGTCATCGTCGCCACCCAATAATTCATAAACATTTGCGGCGTCAACTGCAGATAGATCAGGAAGATTGAATGACTTGAATAGCGCATCATAATCAAAACCCTAAGCTAGACCTGTTGGTTCTGGTGGAATGCTGTGTTTACTGCAATCCACTTCAAACCATTCCTCGATAATACGAGTTCCTATATTGTACACTCTCTTGCAAGGTGAGTTGGCAACGTATCCTAAGAAGATGTCTTCCACCGCTTTTGCATGAAACTTAGACTGGCGGTCTTTGTACTGTAGCAACAAGGAACAGGGACTACCAAAAGGAACTAGGTAATCAAGATTGGGAGTTCGATTGTTGATCAACTCGTAACAAGTCTTGTTGTGCCTCTTCACAACCAGAACTCTATTCAAGACGTGACAAGCTGTATTAACTGCTTCTGCCCAGAAGGTGACAGGAAGCTTTGCATCCGACAGCATTGTCCTTGCTGTCTCAATCAATGTTCTATTCTTCCGTTCTGCAACTCCATTCTGCTGCGGTGTATACGGGGCGCTGAATTCGTGACGGATCCCCTTCTTGAGACAGAAAAGTTCCATCAAATTATTCTTGAACTCAGTTCCGTTGTCACTCCTTATTCTTCTAACCTTCATCTTGCAAAGAGATTCCAAGCTCAGGATCAGGTATTGAAGAATATCAGCAGTCTCGTCCTTTGTACCTAAAAAATGCACCCAAGAAAAACGTGAGAAGTCATCAGTTACAACCAGACAGAACGACTTACCTCCAATACTCCTGATACTTATGGGGCCAAACAGATCCATGTGTAATAGCTCCAAAGGGGTATCAACGGAGTTTTGGAGCTTGGGCTTGTGAGAATTCCGCTGCTGTTTGCCTTTTTTACAAGGCATACAGTCATCTGCAACAGTAAATCTCAGCTTAGGAACCCCGGTTACTAAACCGTTTCAGACAAGATGGTTCATTTTACGATAAGAAATATGTCCAAGTTTCCTATGCCACAAGATAAGGTCAAGCTCTGTCGCTTTGGTAAGCAAACAAGTTGCAACAGATGAGGTGGTTGTTGCCACGCTCATATCAATCTGATAGGTGTCGTTTGTCCTTGGCGCTCTCATCAGAATCCAGTCTTCACGGACTTCAAAACCAGGCTTGAGAATCAAGCATTCATTCTTATCAAACATCATCGAGTACTCCTTGTCGCACATTTGGGAGACACTCAGCAGGTTATGCTTCAGCCGCTCGCAAAAGTTGACATTGTCAAAACTGACACAACCATTTGATTCCACGCCTTGACACGTGATACTACCGCCTTTCTCTCCAGCAAAGGCCACATAGCCTCCTCTGAATGGTTTCACATCTTGAAGTAAGGCCATGTTTCCTGTCATGTGCCGGGAGCATCCACTATCTACATACCAGCGGTTAGAGATAGTACCCTTCGGACGTCCCTGCACGAGTCACAAAAAGAATTTGTTAGTTTTGGAGACCCAAGCCATAGTGGTCTTGGGTCGTCCATCCTTTTCAAAATAAACTACCTCTTTTAACTCATAGTCGTGATGACTGTTCGAAATGGATGAATCTTTAAAAGAATTAGGACTAGGAGATTGAGAATTTTTGAATTTTTTAGTCCAGGACCTCTTCTGTTTCTTAACTGGAACAGTAGACTTATGTTCAACAACAGCAGGTGAACTAGTGGAAGCTTCACCTGATTGAACTCCAGTCAGCTGTTCTAGCTTTCTCAACCTCTTATTCCTTCTCCTTCTCTGTGGCTTAGAGAGTTTCACCAGAGGTTTCTCACCAGTACGTGTACTACCAGAGGTAGATACACAAGGTATAGCGGGTTGCTTTCCCTTCCTTGAAACAAATGGTTTGGCCTCAGTGGTTATCTTTGGCTTTACCATCGGTTTTACTGGTGGTTTCACCATATTTTCTTTTGGACTTTTGGGATGTTTCACTTGTGGTGACTTAGGGATGATAGCCGGTTGTGAAACAATAGGCCGTTTCCCTTAGTTCTTAGAAGGGCAGTTCACAAAAATGTGACCAACCATACCACCGTGAAAGCAAGTTCTCTTCTCTGTGTAAGTTCTCCTGTAAGGCTCATTAGATCTGGAATTAGATGACTCAGCATGATGAGCAGGAGGAGTTGGTTTGTGAACAGGAGTCTGACCCGATACAGATTGGTTCTTGGGAGTATAGTATTTTTGCAAATTTTCTTTGTAACCAAGCCCATAGTGAGCTGAAAAAGCCTCTTTCTTTACTTGATTAAGATTTTTATACCCCCCATAAAGCATTACCTTTAATTTATCATTAGATTCAATGATATCGGGTTCAGTTAAAATATAGTGATCACTATTAGTGATAATGTTTTTCTTGACCTTCTGTTCAGATAACAACTCCTTAAATACTACTCCTTCTAGGCAGGTGTTAACCGACCCATCATCAGAAGCAGTAAAGAACTCCTCCTCAGATGCGGAGTTGGCCTTACTTGAGGAATCATCCTTTTTAGAGGAAACATCCTTTCCTGAGGACTCATCAAGACAAGTTAGATCAATGTCTACTAAGCTGTTGACAAACTTCCCGCTAACTGGTGGAGGAATGGCATTAGTACCCAGCTCTAAGCCATTCATTTGTCTCACTACAGATTCGTAGTTTTCCACCACAAAACGAGAGTTTTTCAACTTCTCATTAGAACATTTCAACTGCAACATTTCATTTTGCAGCTTGTTAATTTCATTGTTCCTTTTCTCCAACCCCTTATATGCAATATCCAAGTGAAACTGTTGATCGCTCATTTTTAGTGAATAATCACATTTTTTTCTTTTTTTCAACGTTTCAATTGAATCTTTAAATCATTTTTCATTTTCTTTGTAGCTTAACGCTGCAATACAAAGAGGTTCGACCTTATCTTGAAGCTTAGAATTTTCAATTTTTAAGCCTAGACATTTGGAACAAGAAATAACAGCAAAAGGATTAGAATTTACCTCAGTTGATGAACTTGTTGCCTTTCCTCTTGATCAGCTACAGAAGCTTCCTTTTCTTCAGCTTCCTTCTCCTCGGCTTCCTTTTTATTAGTTTCCATCAACTCCATGATCTCAGCCATGAGACCAACCTGAGTTTGTGCAATGATGGCATCTTTCAGATGAACACCCCAATCAAAGTTGTCGTCCTGTTGAGATACCAGTGCATTGGACGAACCACCGTGGCTTTGATTGTGGTTGTTTGTGTTATTGTAGCCATGGCTATTTCCTTGGCTAGGTCTGGTGAAACCCGAAGCCGGTGCTCTGTCTTTCTGACATTCACGAGCAAAGTGTCCAAAGTTTAGACACTTATAGCATTTGGCCTTGGATTTGTCAAAACCAACCTTGGCATTAGAATGCCCGCCAATGAACTTTCTTCCTGTTCTGTTCAGGAAACGCTTGGCTCTCCTCAGTATCATGGCCATATTCCATTGAATATCCATGTCCTCCATGTCATTAGGATCCACTTGATTAAAATCTTCATCAATTGTCTCAGGATCTGTAGGCTTGCCACCTACGAAGTTCTCGTAGGCCAGCATACAAGATGAAAATAGTGCTACATGATCTTCGGCTATTTTGGCTATAGCTGATTGGTTAGCTGAAGTTGTAGCGGGAGGTTTCTTGAGGTATGTTGTTGATAAGATCCAGAACCTGATCCTGATGCATAGCATGCATGACCACCACAACCATTTGAGTAGTCTTCTTCGGTAGAGTTTCCAGAGAAAAGGGCAATTCCAGAGCCCGAAGATTTGTTTGTAGAAGACGTCCCATGATACATAGAAGGGTCTTGTATCTGAGGTCTTCCTGAGCTCTACTTCTTTCTAAAGTTCATGTTATGAGCTTGGACCTTTCCAATTGCCTCCTCTACTGTCATTTCATAGAATTTTGGATTCTCTCTCTCATCAGGGTTGTGTACATTTCAAACCTGGGTGGCAAAGCATCCAGAAACTTTTCCACCAACTCTTCATCGGGATACTTGAGCTCAAAAGCTTTCAATTCTGTCTGCAGATGATAGAATCTAGAGATGAGGTCATCTAAAGACTCATTCTCCAAAATTCTGAAGCATTCATATTGCTTCCTGAGTAGATCTCGTTTACTCTTCTTGATATCACTATTCCCCTCGAATCTTTTCTGTAACGCCTTCCAAAGATCCTTAGAGTTGTCATAACCTCTGAAGCTGTGGAACAACTCCCGAGTTAATGCCATAGTGATTGAACCAAGAGCCTTCTTCTCTCGATCATAAACTTTCTTTTCTTCTTCATCGAGTTTTGAGATAGGCTTAGGCAGTTCATCATCAAGATAAATGTGTGTGGGATGCTTATATCCCACTAGAATTGGAATCCATAACGAAGAATCGGTGTAAGAAATGTAATGCTCAAAGTGTGCCTTCCAGTTAGAATAATCATTTACAGTTAGTAGCTTTGGCGGTTTCTGAGGAGTACCGATCTCATTGTCATAGTTTAAAAGGTTTCCGAGGTTCTGAAGATTCGACATGGTGAGTACTTAGTCAAATTTCAGAAAAATCAGAGACACTTGCGCGCTTGATATTGGCCTTGCGCAATTAGAGAAATGGTCTTGCGTAGTTAAGATTTGCTCTTACGTACTTGATAAGTACGCAGGAATAAATGATAAGTATGCAGGATATAACTTAAGTACGCACAAGATTAGTCTTGCGTATTTACTAAGTATGCAAGAGATTAGTCTTGCGTGTTTAGTAAGTACGCAACAAGACTGTACTTTTTGCCAGATATGGTAAGTACGCAGAACACCTTTTCACCAACTCTCACCAAACTATTCCGGTCACTAGAAACACACCGGAGATGGCAAAAATCGGACGGATGAACAATCAAAATGAGCCAAAGGGTCAGAAACTTGTTTCTAACCAACCTTTGATGCTCAAAACACTCAAAATACACAAAAAAAGTCGGTTTTTGAGTGATTTTTGCTTCTAAAATAGTGCTCAAGAGCTACCCCTATTTTATCACAAAAATCAACAAAAACACCTCCTTTTGCTTGTAAAACTCTGTAGAAAATTCTCCAAACTCACTCATAACACTCGAAATCAAGAGCAAAGCTCTGATACCACTTGTAGGTCCCTCGGGTGTGGCGGATCGTCACATGCAAGTGGGTCTACTAGTGGGACCGGGTGCGGAATACCCGTGACCAGGTGGAGAGTCTTACAACACAAAGTAAACCGACAAGAAGATCACTTTAAACTTTCGTCTATTATAAACACTTGAAGGTTACAGAGAGAAATGCTGAGATTACAAGTTCTGCGTATTTGCTACTGTGAGTGCGTCTAAGATTGCGTACTTATCTAGTATCAACCATTCCTATTTATACACGACCTGATGCCTGCGCACTTAGCAAATGCGCAGGGCAATTTGCTCATTCGTACTTAGCAAGTACGCAAAGATATTCTTGCGTACTTGCTAAGTACGCAGGAACTATCTCCTGCGCACATACAAGTGCGCAAAACACTTAGAGAAATCTGCAACAGTCAATATGTAAAAGTAAATACAACTTGATAACTAATACATACAGACACTTATAAACAAAGACAAATACATACATGAAAGTACTAAACTAAGACTCTATATATCTAGAGTGTTTGTCACAGGAAAGTGCTTCAACATGTATCCAAGGCCTTCCTAGAATAATGTTATAGCAAGATAAAGAATCAATGACACATAATTTTTATATAGAGTTTACCCCCTCGATGTAGATTGGTAGCTTTATTTCTCCAACTGTGTTTTTAACCTCTCCACTGAATCCTACCAATACTGAGTATTTCGAGATGATCTCAGAATCCGGGATCCTCATTCTTTTCAGGACTTCATGATGGATAATGTTTACAGAGCTTCCTCCGTCGATGAGTATCCTGCGGATGAAGTGGTTTGCAATGTATAGTGTGATCACGAGACCATCGTGATGAGGATCTTGCACGTTATTTATGTCATCTTCGTCGAAGCAGATCACTTTTTCTTCAGTTAAGCTGGAGGTTCTGATGGGTCTGTCCCTATTCTCTGTTTTTGCTTCCTTGGCATTTCTTTTTGCTGAAGAGTAAGAAGTACCACAAATATCAGATCCACCAGATATAAAACCTATTACCTTGGCATCTGGCGGCGGGGATTTTGCTCTTTGCGGGATCCTATCATGATCCTTAGTCTTGTTCTTTCCTTTGCCTAGAAATTCTTTGAGATATCCCTTGCTCAGGAGATAGCTTATCTCCTTCCACAAATCAATACAATCCTCAGTTACATGGCCAAAGTCTTCATGGAATGCACACCACTTGGACCTGTCTTTTCCACCTAAGTTCTTCTCAAACTTGCGAGGGCACCTGGCTTTTTCTCCAAGATCCTGCATAGCAAATAGCAAACATGTTGTATCAAGGGAAAAACAATATTCGGACAACTTAGGATATTCTTCCTCTTCCCCATAATCTTTTACAGCGTTGATTCTGTGATTGTCAGGCTTAGAATATGGCTTGGATCTATACGCCTTGAAAGGAGCGGATTCAATCTTTCGGTTGGGTTGATTGTAACTGGTTGGATAATCCATCCGTTGCTGAATCTTTTTGTCATCCTCGAGTCTTATGAATCTTAGTGCCTGGTTTCTGATTTCATCAAGGTTCCTACAAGGATTCATGACAAGGTCTTCATAGAATTGAGAATCCTTCTTTAGTCCCATCTTGAATGCCTGGACAGCAGTGGCTACGTCAAGATTCGGGCTATCCAGGGATTCCCCGCCGAACTTGCTGACATAATCTCAGAGGGATTCTCCGAGATTCTGAGTCATCTTGTATAAGTCACTTGTTAACCTTTCAAATGTTCTACTGCAAGAGAATTGATTGTTAAATAAGTTTATTAAATGAGCAAAGGAAGTAATAGAATAAGGTGGAACATTAAGTAGCCATTTCAAGTTTGATCCTATTAAGGTAGAGCCGAAGCCCTTGCATAAGCAAGCTTCTTTCAAGTCCAAAGGAATGGGGATGATTTCCATTCTCTCTCTATATTGCGTGACGTGCTCCTCGGGATCCGTAGTTCCATCATACAACTTCATGTTATGAGTCTGAAAGCGCTTAGGGATCTCAGCATCACATATCGGCGGAGCAAATCTCGAGATTCTATGACTGCTAGAGGATATTTTTGGTATAGGCTGGACTACACCTAGTACACTAGAGATCATCTCCCATAACTTCTTTAGTTCCTTCGCCATGGACGGAGTGATTCCTGTATCCTGCACAGATTCGTTAGTGTTTGAAAATTGATTAAAGGTGTTACCGATATCGGGATTTCGGAATGATGATCCTGGAGTAAATCCAATATCCTAATTAGTAGTAAATCTAACAGCCGAAGTCAGGCCAACTGTAGTGAATCCAGTCTACATGGGAAGAAAGTCTCTAATATGGATTTCTAAGGATCCCGAATAATTGAAATCCAAGATCCTTGATTGCAGCGGGGTTATCACTTCCACTGGTTTCTTTGATTCTTTGACCTTTTCAAGATCTCTGAACAGCATCAGGTTATTCTTTTTCTGCTGTTCCATCTGTTGCTTGACTTTTGAGAATAACTTGAGGATCTCATCATTTGAAACAAGCACATGTCCACCGGCAGGTATCCCAGATCCTTAAAAACCCGCAGAAGTAATTTTCTTCAGCAGGTTATCATTCTTTTTCCGGAATGATGGAGGAGGAGGAATAGGGTTGTTCAACCCAGAGCTTGAAGATGGAGTTGAAACAGAAACCATTTTGGATTGGGACGACATTTTCAAAATTAGTTTGGAAAGATAGCGATCGAACACAAATTTTAGCAAAGATTTAAGATGAAAAGCACCACTTGCCCCACGGTGGGCGCCAAATTGTTTTAGCCAAAAATTACCAAAGATAATCAAGTAGCCAAACATTGTATGTGAGTTAGTATGCTTGTAAGATTATGTAAGAAATGTAATGCTAATCAGGATATCAACACAGAGATATACGAGGAAAGCCCTTGAACCTTTGGGGATCTCCGACATAAAACCTCAGGAGCCGACAAAAGTCGGGCTGCCTTGTTTATCCTACTGAAATCGGTAAAAAGTACAATGTGTAACATCCCGAGTTTTAAAGCACGAGAGAAATCACGAGGAATTAAAACTTAAATAAAAAGAAAGGAAGCGGGCTTGGACCGGGGTGTATGGGCCGAAAAAGGGCAAGTTTGGGCCCTTATAAACCTCAAGACCTGCCCAAAAGCCCCATTTCCATCCAAATTTTCGGATTCTAGAGAGAGAGAGTGAGAGAGAGCATAGAGAGAGAAGTCCCGGTTTTCGGATTTAAGCTTCAAGGATCGTTAGCAAGAGTCTCGTGGGTGTTTAGCAACGAAAAGGAAGTGATTACAGGTAACCGATTCTCCTACATCTGAGTTTTAGTTAGTTTTTGGGTTTTTCGGGTTTCGGGTGAAAAGGTTATGTTTAATCGGATGAAACTGAAAGATAAGCATAGATTTGAGTTCCTTAATGGAAAACGAACGTTTTGAATGCAAACAGGTTCGGGATCTTGAAGTGATCAGACCCGAATGCGAAAGTTAGGGTTTTTCGCCAAGAACAGGTCGTGCGCACTTGCTAAGTGCGCACAGAGCAGGTCCTGCGCACTTGCTAAGTGCGTAGGAAGAGGAGCCTGCGCACTTGCTAAGTGCGCAGGAAGAGGAGCCTGCGCACTTGCTAAGTGCGCAGGAAGGGAAGTCTGCGCACTTGCTAAGTGCGCAGGAAGCAGTGTCTGCGCACTTGATAAGTACGCAGGCATCAGATCTGATTAAGTGAAGTCAGTATGTTAGAGTAGTTAAACCATTAGAGTCGGTAGTGGTCTGATGTGTATTTGACTAATCAATTCAGATCGGAAGTGACGTTGTTGGACTTTGTTTAGGACAACCCGAATTAGCTTACCAGGTGAGTTCTAATCCCCTTTTTGCCTTCTTTAGGGGTGGTGTGCATACTTAGTGTAAAGTGTTTATTATATTTTATATATTATAAACTGAAGAGAAAAGCTATGTTTTAGTGAAAGGTTTAAAAGAGGCAAAAGTATGTTTTGAGGAAAGTATATCTATATTATGGCAAGCGTTTACTATATTTTCATATACATAAACAAAGGCATGATATATGTGCTAGTATGTTTTCAGTAAAGTAAGATATATCATTTGGCAAGCGTTTACTATATTTTCATATACATAAACAAAGGCATGATATATATGATAAGCTATGTTTCAGAAAGTAAGATGTATTTTATGATAAGCTATGTTTCAGAAAGTAAGATGTATTTTATGATAAGCTATGTTTCAGAAAGTAAGATGTATTTTATGATAAGCTATGTTTCAGAAAGCAAGTTATATTTTATGGCAAACGTTTACTATATTTTATATACATAAACAAAGGCATATTATATATGAAAGTTATGAAAAAGATTTACAGAAAGTTTTATGACAGTAAAGTGAATAGCTTTCCTTCGGGAATGAGTACCAGTTTGTAAAGGTCCTTGGGACAGATGTTACTTGTACAAGATGTCAGATATGGGTTCTACCCATTAGTAAGAGTCTCGGTGGCTCGTTAACAGTTGTACAATTGGAATGAGTGACGGCGGTTGCTCGGGGGACTACGCAATCCCCCATGTACCAGTTAAGCGGTATTGATCACGAGGACAATACCCGGTGTTGATCACGAGGACAACATCGTTTCATGTGGTGTTGCCCGTAAGGACAACATCATTGGGTCACGAGGACCCAGAAGGTATTGATCACGAGGACAATACCAGTATGTAACAGAATTGACGGATAAGCGGTGATGTCGGTTCATGGTGTAAGCCATGAGGGCATTGACCAGGTACTTTTCGGTTCATGGATGTAAGCCATGAGGGCAGTACAGTAAAGATGAATTGACGGTTAAGTGGTACTGATCATGAGGACAATACCAGCAGTGATAAGAATTGACGGTTAAGCGGTATTGATCACGAGGACAGTACCAACAGTGACAAGGAATTGACGGATACCTTATGAATGTTTTAAATTATGTTTTTGGAAAGTGTAGTATGTAAAGTTTTGCCTTAAGGGCAGTATGTATGTATGTATTAGTAAATCTTTTGTATAAATGATTCAAAGTAAACGTTAGAACTCACTCAGCGTTGCTGATTTTTAGTATGCATACCAGTTAAGTGCAGGTTTAGTTGATGGATGTGGATGCTTGGCCTTAGAGAGAAGAGTTACCTGAAGATCAGTGTCTGGCATCCCGATTATGTTTATGTTATGTTTTAGTTTGACGTTGTTAAAGACAATTTGTATTAGACATGTTTATGTTTCCGCTGTGTATGTTGAAGATTTTAATCGTTTCCGCTGTGTTAATGAATGTCTTATGTTTAAAGTGCTATGTGTTGATGAGTAAATCCAATAAGTGAGGCCTCCCGGGTTTGGGGCCTCACACAATGAGAGAGCAATATGATCGAGACTAATGTGTTACAAATGAGTAGTTCAAGTGTTGTGTGTTCTAACCGATCAATACTACTGAATATATATACAAAAGATAAAATAACTGAAAAGCGAGGATCCCGGCGGAAAATCAGGTCTTCATGGCAGTTACAAGTCTCCATTAATTCTTAACCGTTATAGTTTGACTTCCACGCGTTTTCCTTACTGTTTGAACGGTTTTTCAGCCCTTACTTTAGTCATTAATGAAGCATTTATTACCTGTTCAAGGCTAATCAAAGAAAAACACGTAATATTAATTGTTATAACGGTCAGTTAATCAGGATACTAAAATATAGTAAGGATCAGGGATAGCGATACTTATCTGAGGATCCGGGATACCAGAGGTAAAAACTAAGGCATAACATTTATTTTAATTCATTTGAACAAATAACATAACATATAATTTCTATATTATAGTTATTAACGTAGCAAAGTTTCCCTTTTTAAGAAATTTTTTGTGCACCTTAGGTGTCATGGCTCAACTAAACAAGTTATATATGAAATCATACTAGTAACATATCATAAACATGATTCTACACTTTCTATTTTAAGCAAAGGTGAAGTTCATAAACTAATAAAGTTTCCTTATTTAGTAAGGTTCTCCAAAACATGTCATAATACAATTCCAAATTACATGTTCTTGCATAAGTATTCTATTCATATAGTAATAAATCTATTTATCCTATTTTAGACCTTTATAACCTACACATACAAAATATAAACAATTAAAGCTTCGTTTTTAAGAAAGTGGTCCAAACGACCTTTTGCACATGTGTAACTTCAAATAACTCTTTCTACTACTTTAATAGATGTTATAGTACCATATTATCAAGTTTTTATCCATTAGAACCTCATAACACAAAATATGACAAAATAAAGTTTCCTTATATAGTAAGTCGACCATAGCATAGAGTAAAACAACATTTTAAACAAAAAAAATTACATTTCCTACTTATTCTACTATTATCAGCATCATTTAAACTATCAAACATATCATATACACATTTATGCAAAATGTCAACCAACAAAGTTTCTATAAATAGAAACGAGCAAATAACAACCTAAATGAATATTTCAAACAACAAAAAGTGCAAATATGTGTCAACAACTTCATTTTATGAAAACTCTTTGGTTAAAACATGGATTTAAAGACTTGTAACAACAAAAATCGTTTGGATAGATGGGTTTCCCATTTTGGCCGAAAATAATAAGAAAGATGGATGGATTCTTACAAAACGTAGATATGTTGAAGATATTGCCTTGAACAAGCTTGAATCCTTCTTGAATCACCTTGAAATGGACTTGTAATGCATGAAATGGATGAACAAGGTTGAGAGAGGGTGGAGGCTAGAGAGGGAGGGGGTGGCCGAGATTAGAGGGGGGGGGTTTAGGGTTTGCAAATTTTTTGTTAGGGTAAAATGAGTGTTAAGGGGTTTAAGGGTGTTTTATTTAAAAAGGGTTTGGGCTTTCTTAAGTCTTTTAAGGCTTTTTAACTAATATGAGCTTCTAATATGGATTTAGATAAAGTAATAGCTGAAAAATTAAGCCAAAATTAATAAACCATTATTTTTATAAAATCTAATTTAATGTTGTTGTCACATTTCACGTATCCGCTTAAAAAGCGTTAAAATAAAAGATGCTCAATAAATTCCGGAAAAATTCATATAAGCATGAAATATAAAATTACAGTATTTCATATAATTTTTGCACACCAATTATATGTTTAAGTATTATTTCTAAAAATCACCACATTCATGTGACAGGACGCGTGTGTAACCCGGTAATCCGCCCGATTACTGATGCATGTAATGAAATGAAACGAATGGACTTGATATATGAAATATGTACTTAATTACTCTATAATTAAGTATGATGCAAGTGCAATCATGTGAATTCAAGTAATAGTCGGGTATGGATATTAACCTGAATTTGTCGGGTATCACAATCGTGATTTATGAGCTTCATCGAGAATCTTAAGTCTAAACTCACCTGATCGTGGCTTTCACATATGACCAAATTGAGTTTTGACTTTATGTTCATTTTCTTCCAGAAACCTCTCCTAACCAACCATTCTTTCTTTCCTAATATTCTCACTTTTTAATGCTTCGATTTGTGTGTCTCGAAGCTGGCTCATGAAATCAGGAGTTATCACTAACTTATATGCCTTCACCCGAATAGGATGATGCTCTTCCTTGCGGCTTAGAGCATCGGCTACCACGTTAGCCTTCCCGGGATGATACAAGATCTCAATCATAATCCTTGGCCAGTTCTAACCATCGTCGTTGCCTCATGTTTAAGTCCTTCTGGTCAAAGAAATACTTAAGACTTTTGTGGTCTATGTAAATTGTACACTTCGTTCCGTACAAGTAATGCCTCTAGATCTTTAGTGCGAACACTACCGCAGCTAATTCCAGATCATGAGTTGGATAGTTTGCCTCATGTGTAATTAGCTGTCGAGATGCATAGGCTATCACCTTTCCTCTTTGCATCAGAACACATCCTAATCCAAGCTTGGAAGCATCAGAATACACCACAAAGTCTTCTACTCCTTCTAGCAATGCCAGAACTGGAGCTTGTGTTAATCTTTCTTCCAATATCTGGAATGCTTTCTCTTAAGCCGCATTCCATTTGTATTTTGAGTCTTTCGAATTATCTTAGTTAATGGGGTGGCTATCTTATAGAAGTCATGGATGAACCTTCTGTAATAGCCAGCTAATCCCAATAAACTTCTAACTTCCGATGGATTCTTAGGTGGAGACCATTTTATTACGGCCTCTACCTTGGCTGTGTCTATTGAGATACCTTCTGCGTTTACAACATGACCCAGAAATTGAACTTCCCTCAACCAAAATGAACATTTTGAGAATTTGGCGTACAATTTCTCCTTCTGTAAAGTACTAAGTACTTCACGAAGGTGTTGCGCATGCTATTTTTCATTATTTGAATAAATCAGGATGTTATTAATGAAGACAATAACAAAATTGTCTAACATTGGCCTGCATACTCTATTCATGAGATCCATAAAAACTGTCGGAGCATTCGTCACTCCAAACGACATCACTACAAATTCATAGTGTCCATAACGAGTTCTAAATGTTGTCTTAGGTACATCTTCTTCTCGTACCTTGACCTGATGATAACCGGATCTTAAGTCAATCTTGGAAAACCAACTTGATCCTTGTAATTGATCAAACAGATCATCAATTCTAGGTAAGGGATACCTATTCTTGATAGTCAGCTCATTCAATTCATGGTAGTATATACACATCCTCATACTACCGTCTTTCTTCTTCACGAACAGAATTGGTGCACCCCAAGGGGATATACATGGACGTATAAATCCCTTGTCTAACAACTCTTGCAATTGTGACATTAATTCCTTCATCTCTTTTGGTGCTAACCGGTATGGGGATTTAGATACCGGCTTAGCTTTAGGAATCAAATCGATTTTAAATTCGATTTCTCTCTTAGGTGGAGCACCTGGAAGATCGTCTGGGAATACTTATGGGAATTCTTTTACCACTGGAACTTGATCCAGTTCTTTCCCTTTCATCTTTACATCAGCTACGTAGGCTAAGAAGGCTTGATGACCTTGTCTCATTATTTTGGCCATTGTACATATCGTGATCTGGTTCCATCGTTCACCAATGACACTAACTTCCTTTTCTATAGGCGTCATGAATCGTATAATTTTCTGATTGCATATAATCATTGCAGCGTGTGAAGAAAACCAGTCCATGCCCATGATTACATCAAATTCTTACATCGACATTTGAATTAAGTCGATGAAGTATTCTTCTTCCTCTATCAGTAGTCGGCAATCTCGGCATATTTCAGTCACTACGCAGTTGCGATTGCTCGCGATTTCAACTTCTAATGCCTTAGCCAACCTACTTCTATTGAAATTTCTAGAGTTTGCATATTTCAAAGAAATAAACGATCGACTAGCTCCTGTAACGAATAAAATGCAAGCAGGTAGGGAATTCAAGAGGAATGTACCTTATACAACGTCAGGAACATCTTTCACTTCGTCTTTAGTGATCTGAAAAGCCCTTCCCCTTGGTTTCGGAGCCTCGATCCTTTTAACTTCATTTTTTGCAACTCTTGACCCTTCTTCGGTCCTTTCTATCTGAAATTTTAACTCAGGACATTCTTTGCTGAAGTGTCCTGGCTTATAACAGTGGTAGCACAATCTGGTTTCACTCATACACTGCAATGCAGTGTATCCTGCCTTCCCACATTTGTTGCAAGTTGTGGACTTGAATCGGCATTCCCCCGGGTGCCTTCTTCCACAAGTTTTGCAATTTTGGATACTTTTCCTTTGGGAGGAACCACCTCCTGGTTTACTAAACTTAAACCTCTTAAGAGGCAT
This sequence comes from Smallanthus sonchifolius, assembly GCA_023525975.1. Classification (NCBI taxonomy): domain Eukaryota; kingdom Viridiplantae; phylum Streptophyta; class Magnoliopsida; order Asterales; family Asteraceae; genus Smallanthus; species Smallanthus sonchifolius. The sequence continues at coordinate 49,835,573 of CM042033.1, read as the reverse complement.
AGGAGGAGGATAACTCTCTCCTTTCCTCTTCCCGTCTCTTTCAGCTTGTCTTTTGAGCTCCGTTTCGCGTTCCCGAGCCCAATCAATCATTTCCTCCAAGTTTACGCACTTGGATGGGTGGATAAACTCTCTAATCTCTATTTTGACAAACCAGCTTCCTAATGAGCTCTTTATTTCAGCTTCTAGAATCGGGAAGTTTGCATTAATTACCTTTCCTACTTCTATTGCGATTTGTTTCCGGATATTTTTTGAGATTTGCTCAAATTCGTTTTCATCATGATGTGGAGACTCACCCTTTCACACCCCGCCTCAGGCACCCCTGGACGTGTGCGACTATCGATTGGTATCACCTGCTTTGATTTCAGAGTCTTTGTAAATACAGCGAAAGTCATTCTCAAAAGGATCGTTTCAACATTCTTTCAACCTCAAGGGTTGTATTGGTAAATATCAAAACTCAGTTGGAAGACAAAAGTTGTATATTTACTTTATAAACATAGGGTCTTAAATACCCTCCTTGATTTGATTACAAAACATGATTTGAAATCAAATACATATAAGCCACTGGAAATAGTACAACCCAGGGTTGATCAATTCCCTGGTCATATCTCATTTTCATCTTTTCAGGATTTCCCTTTACACGAGGCCTGAGAATCCTACGTGCATTCCATCCTTTTCTTTTCATGGTTCAGATTTCATATATGCCCGTCCTTATTCCTTTTCCTTCATATTTTATTGATTTCCTAAAAACATTTTGAAAATGAAACGTTAGTGCGAACGCCGGTGAATACAATTATCTTGACACTAAAAAGCATTTGGCACAAACAAGTATTAATTTGATAAACACAACTTCATTGTTCAATCTACACATTCAGCAGTCCATCATGTCCTGACTATTGCACCACTGTATATACTGGTAGTATGTCTTCATAATAACGGGGACTCATGTCTCCTCATTTCTTGTCTAATTTAGCTTGAGTTTTATTTAACAGCCTACAGAATCTATGATCTATAAAACTTTGGTTTGCACCAGAGTCAAATCTAACTCGAGCATAAATATCATTGATAAGATATGTACCCGTAATAACATCGGGCATACCTGTGACATCATGAGTATTGAGAACAAATACTCACGCATCCTTTTTTACTCCATCTGCAGGTTTAGGACCTGTCCCAACATGTTTCTTCAATTTGGGACTATTGGTTTTGATGTGGCCGGCTTCGCCACGCTCAAAGCATGTAATTGGCCTTTTCCTAAAACTATTTTAAGTTTTGTGTCTAGACATCTTGCAAAAATTGCAATAAGGTCCGGATCGACAATGTCCTAAGTGCCTCTTTTTGCACCTTGGACACTCAGAGATAAAAGAGTTGCTATTTCGGGGAGTAAAGGATGATTTCTTGTATCCATTTGGGCCTTTCCCAGATACTTCTTTCTTCTTCTTTACTTCGTCTTGATTTATAATCAGGCTACTTGTTAATCATGCTCCTAAATCCATAGCATCATCTAGATTCTCATAATTTGCGACCTTAACCATGTCGCGAATTTCACCGATCAAACCCCAAATATAACGTTTTATCATATTTGATTCGGGGGTAGCAAGATGTGGAACTATTCGAGCATATTCCAAGAGTTTGGTGGAATACTTTTGATGATTTGTTCCATTCATTTTCAAACCTAGAAATTTCCCTTCAATCTTTTCCCTCTCATTCTGGTGAACGTACTTCTTTTCAATTCTTGCTTTAAAAGCATTCCAGCCCATTATATAGGCGGCTTTTCTTCCTTTGGCAGCAACAATGTTGTTCCACCATTTAAAAGCTTGGTCTTTAAACAAATTGGAAGCATACAGAACCTTATCTTCTTCAGCACATTTGTTGATTGCAAGCACATACTATGTTTTCTCGATCCACCTTAATGTGGCTATTCCTCCTTCTCTTCTAGAGAAGTTGAATGGCTTGCAGTCTTGGAACATCTTGGAGGTACATCCAACTACTTTCTTTTTCTTTTCTACGTGACCGTAGTTGTTACCTATGTCACACCCCGGCCGACGGCGGATTATACGCCGGGGCTGACACGGTTGTTCAAAAGCACATGATTGACTATTAAATGCGACAATATTTATTATTCAAATTTAAGTATTTATTACATGGAAAAGGAAACGAAACGATCAACACATAACGTTTATTTCATTAACTAGGTCCATGTCCTATGTGAGCACGTTGAGTCTCTAAGCCGGAACACCTGAAACATGCGAGTAAAAGTCAACTACAAGTAGTTGGTGAGAAACATAGGTTTTGACACCAACAAAAGTTTAGTAAAGGAAATTGAAATTCAATATGTTCAAAGCTTTAACTAAGGCATGAATGTGAAAACATACAAGGTTCCAAGGCGTACAATCAAACCGTGTAAATGAAAACTGTAGGTGCAATCCAACTGATTGCCATTTTGAAAATGTAGTAAGATGTATACACAAAACCCGCCAAGGTTCGTGTTATGTAATGTATCGGTTTCCCGTATAAATGATCATAAAAGGTACTACCTTAGGCTTGTCACGCAAGTTAATGATTGTACTAAACATGAACACACGTATGGTCGCCAAGTAGTTTAAGACATAAAGCACAGAGTAATAGCATGTGAACAATGGCATTGAATTTGTATTGTAATTGTAAACATGTTTCACCCAAAAAGTATGAAAATGAAAAAGGGGCTATGAAACTCACTTGAAGGTAGGGCTAAGGATGATGGAGTTGATAAGTTGGATGGATATTGTGAGGATTTCTCACAACAAACCTACAAGATAGATTTTCATTCTAGATTTAAGATAAGTTGTATGAGGTCGTAGGATTTGAGGTTGAAGCTGTATATATATATATAAGTTTTAAGTCGTAAGATCATTCAGGGTTGTTAAACTTAGTAGTGTAATGATTGGAGTTTTTGAGGTGATACAATTTGTACGTTTAGATTAGGGTATTTATAACTAGGTCTTTAAAACATTAAAATAAATAAGTTCTTAAAAAAAGGAGGTTTGTATAATCGTTTATTCAAAAATAATTATTCGGGTGTTTAAATAATTATTTTTGTTTAAGATACTTCTTTTTTTTTTTTTTGTCTTAAAAGATTTCTAATAATGTCTAGTAAGCATTATTAATTTACAAGAGAATTTAGTAACTTCAACTAACTAATTAATTTATCTAGGAATTTATACAGGTTTATAACGTATTTTTAATTCAAAAACAAATACAAAGATTTGTGTTCTAACTTTATGCAAAATAGGGGAAATTTATAACAAGTTTATTGGATCTTTAATTGCTTAAATATTGCATTAAAGTTAAGGGTAATTTTTAATTAACCCTAAGATAAATAAATGTCATTTCTATAAATTTTAGATTTATTGTTTTATGGCTCTAGGATTTATATACATTTTATTTACAATTTTCTGGAATTTAAAATGTATACATAAACAGGAAAAGAGTTTTAAATGAAAATAATGATTTAATAGCTCATATTTAGACCGACATTTAAAGTAGTCAAATAACATTTCAAATAATAGTTTTGTCCTAATTCGACCATTTAGTTAAAAGTATATAGTTTTATTTAAGTAGTAAGTTATATACAGAAATGTATAGCTCTATATATATTATAAAAGGGTTTATAAATGAAAAAGGGTTATAGCATGATTAATTTATAATTCAAGAGTTTTAAATTTTGTAATTTGTCAAAAATAAAGATTATATATATATATAACTTAAATCTTTATTAGGTTTTAAATCTAATATTAATGCTAAATAAAATGGTTCTTCTCGAAAATTAGCAAACTTAAATTCTTAATATGAATCTGAGTTTGTAGGATTTTATAAAACAATTTTTTTTTTGTACCTTAAATTTGGGGCTGAAAGATGGTAAACAAAAATAATAAAACAGAAAAAAAATAAACAAGCCCCCCCTTAGGACTCGAACCCGCGACCGGGGGGTTGGGGGCTTAGTGCTCTTGCCAAGCGATCTGGGCATCAAGCCGTGCTAGAGATGTGTTCGTTTGTTATTTAACCATGACCCCGAACTCATCTTCTTCCTAAGAACACCCAATCCGAACCCTAGCCCCAAATCCATCCCAATTCGCATCCGGATCAAAGGGCTTTTGTCCTAAGGGGTTAAATCGAGTAGAAGTCAAGCGATTACCTGAGGTTGGAACTCAAATCCACGAACAAGGGGTGGGTTCTCGTTCCTGCGGCTGGTCGCGACCGAAGAGGATTGAGGAGTGGGTTTTCTTACTGATTTTGATCGCTTTTTCGATTAAGGCCTTTGAGTATGATTTAAACTATGCGTTACCAGTTTCGGTCGATAGGGATTCGGGGGTTTGAGTCACGAATCCGAAGATTAAATGTTCTAACCAAGAAGGGGAGTCGAATGGGTTCAAATGCATTGATTGACATCGAGTTTACTCACCATTAAGGTTTGAAATCGATCGAGTAACGCCTCTCTATAGATATCGGGTATTAACAACTCCGAATTCGAACGGTCAAGGTCGATTGGTGTCATCCTTGACTTTTGAGGAGTCAAGATCGGATTCAAGCAGGAAGAATGGAATGTCCAGGTTACAAAGGGGGGTTCAAGTTGAAATTAGGGGGGTTCAAATGCTAGGCTCATGGATTTAATTTCTTTTGAAATTAAGCATATATATGAATTGACTTGACTTATAAAATTTATAAAAGTTACATGTAATATAAATCTAAATGATTGACCTAAAATTAACTAATGATTTAAAAATTTTCAACTATATAACGTATTTGTATACGTGTATTACACATACATTAATATTTATAATTTGTATAAAAAAATAATATTACTAAGTCGAGGTCTATAAGCTGTTGATTTTATTAGTAGTAATAAAATATACGAGTGGAGAATTTATATCCATGATGTGTCCGCATAAGAATAAAGGTTCGAATTAATGCAAAAATAATAGTAGGTGTTGTATTTAAGTACTGTGCTATTATATATAAAAGAAAAAATATGGCCGGGAAAATCATAAATGTTACAGTATCCCCTAGTTGAGGGAATTTCGTCCCGGAATTCAACCGAAGGAGGCTGCTGAATGAGGGAGGAGGTGAGGGTATGGGATTTACAACGGGTTCTGACTACTGGTTTAGGAAGTACAATTGATAATTGGATTTAGGTTTGATACAAGAGTCAGGCATGAATGATAGTAGTAGGTCTAGTTTGAAGAGGATTGGAGGGAGGATTGTCGAAGAAAGTTTTGGGTTCCAAGGATAGAATGCATCGCTTGAAGTGATGATGAGGATTTGATGTTTAAGATCTGTTTATGATGTAGTCTAATGTATCCAAGGGAGTCACTAGAAAGAAAAAAAAAAGTTTCACACACATTGGTCAAGGCCAAAACAACATAAAACTTTACGTGATACGAATGACGTTACTCTGACAATATGACAGGAACACTTATATATAGGAAGTACCAGCGGCGTATCCACCATGTCCTTATCATATCACATTAGTTCCGTTATTATATATCAAGATAGGTTTTACGTCACGATACACGACAGAATTTACTATATTTTCCATGCGCTGAACTTTATAGTTACGTGTGCACCCGTAATTACTCAGTTCATCGTATAGTCCGTATAGATCATCCTATTGTGTGGGTAAATAGGGAACACAAACACTTAACACCTATTGTTTTCACATATGGGTTGCAAATAAATAACTGTGCTCCTAGATGGTGAGGTCAGTCAGGAGCTAAAAAGCAGAATGTAACACGACTTAGGGTTTCACAGTTTCCTCGTGTTTGAACAAGGGTACGTCAAACCTCAAGTAGTCTAAAGTTTGAAGTCTTCAACTTTCATGGGTTAGGTGAATCATCATGTCTTGTGATCCCTTGATTGCAATAATCGTACCCAATCTAGTTCTATGTGCGAAATAAGTATCCAAATTTCATGTACAACATAGGTGATCTAGTCTCATATGCATTGAAACCAATCAAGTATCGTGCATCAGGTGAATAAGTTAGTGTCATGCATATTGCAACGATCAAGTATCATGCATTAGGTAGACAAGCTAGCATCATGTATATTACGAATGAGTTCGATTCAAGTATCATGCATTAGGTAAACAAGCTAGCATCATGTATATTACGAATGAATACGATTTAAGTATCATGCATTAGGTAAACAAGCTAGCATTATGTATATTGCGAACGAGTACAGTTTAAGTATGAGGTGAACAATCTGGTATCATGCGTACTGCGAACAATCAAATTTCTCGTATAGTATGATCAATTAAGTTTCATGCATCAGGTCAACAAATTAGTTTCCACGTATAGTATGAACGTAAGTTATCAAATTTCATAAGTGATTGAGTCTTGCCGACAAGCGTGTTGTTTGGCACTCATGTATCGTGCGTATAGTGGGTGTGTTATAAATTTTGTTGATTGGAATTTGCCCTTGTTTGTAACCCTTATGATTTAAATAAAAATAGAAGGTTGATTAACCAATTAAATGGGATAATTAAGTGCAAAGCCTTATTTATTTGGAGAGTTTTTAATTTATACAAAACCGGATAGTGGTTAAAAGGGTCTTTACCTATCAAAAGTTTAAATCAGATCAAAATCAATTATTTAACCGAGGTAGTGAAATGGTAATTGTGTCGGGTTTCTTGACAAGATAAAAGGGTTCATGAATTTGTATAGTTTAAATATCATTTACGACTTCTGACGGGGTTTTTGAATCTTAAAGGGGTGATGTTTGGGTGATCTTGATGGAGGTATATCGAGTGTTAAATCAACAAGTGATGTTATTTAAGAGGTAGAATCAAACTTAACCACTGAAAATTGTCAAATACAAGAAAAGATTCAGACATAAGTTTTTAAACTGAAAATTAAGGACAAACATAAAGGTTCTGGCTAACGCCTTAGGTAGCTTTCCACCAGAAAACAGACAAGCACCAAGATGAACATCGTGATGGTTACGCGAATAGCAAATCGGGACTCGGCTCGAGCTATCTCCGTACGTGCATCAAATATCTCTCGATCTTCCTTCATCATGTCGAGGTTGGTGCTCAGGTTTGCAATCAGGTCTTCCTGGTACTGCACCTGACCTAAAAGGCTGTCTACTCGCTAGCTTAACAGGTCATGCCTTATCCCCTGTTCCATCCCTTGCCTCATAAATTTTGCGGTCCTTACATACTGGTGAGTGGCATCCGCTGGAACGCCTATAGCACTGGAGGTCCCTATAGTCTGCCCGATTCTTGAGTTTAGGTGATAGGGGTCGGGCGTTAGGTAGGGATCTCTGGATGAGCGTGGTTCAGATGCTCGCAGGCCGGCGTTCCTCATCCAATCTGCTCTTACGTCAAATATAGACCTGATAGATGGGGACATCGGTGGCTGGTGGTCTGGTGATGGGGTTTCGGTGTCTTCCTCATTTTCCGACTCTGTCTCGGGAGAGTATACTGGGGAGGGAGGAGGGTAGGAGTCCATTCCTGGTAGGAGCAAAAATAAAATATTGTGAGTGGTAGTTAAACACTAATTGTTAATGAATTCAGAGTTTGACTTGACATAACGCCGAGCTTGCACGATAGTATGTTAGGAGTAACACTTGACCTATAAGTAGTGTACCCATAAAGAGGATTCCCAGGAAAGAGGGGTGGGTCACAAGGGACACACTTAAGTACCCAGTCTTTCCTTAGTCAGAACCTCTTATGGGTCTACACCCACTCTTCCAGCCATCATGTACTAATAACGCTATTGTTTGGGCTCATAGTCATGTTGAGAATTTTTATGGGGTGGGCTTTGAGGCTTAAAGGAGGGATTACTCCGGCAGGCTTTAGAGGGTAAGTGAATTCCTTTAGTTTTCTTATTAACGGGGACTAGGTCCAAAGGTTAAATCTTTATTCACAATTATTGATGGTGGCGTAACTCTTTGCGTGTTATGGTAAGGGTGTACGAAGTCTTAGAATGGACTAGTGTATGGCATGACTTAGGATGATATTTAGTGTGATCAATTAGGTAATGTGTGGATTAATCAAATAGTGTAGCAAATAAGTGTCACAGAAGTAATATGTAGGTTATCAAGTAAGATGACACATAAGATAATTCATGTTGCATCATGCAATGTAATATATTATATAGTATGTAGGACAATCACACAACGGTAATAGTTTCATGTAGTTGTATCAAGTATTCAGAAATAGATAGATGTAAGTAAGTATAGCATAAAGTGGAGTTCCTAATGAAATACACGAGCTAAACTCATGTTTGGGACTCCTAGGTTATAGTCTAGGTCATGTGTGTCTAATAACCTAATTCCCTATAACCATGGCTCTGATACCAATCTGTCACACCCCGGCCGGCGGCGGATTATACGCCGGGGCTGACACGGTTGTTCAAAAGCACATGATTGACTATTAAATGCGACAATATTTATTATTCAAATTTAAGTATTTATTACATGGAAAAGGAAACGAAACGATCAACACATAACGTTTATTTCATTAACTAGGTCCATGTCCTATGTGAGCACGTTGAGTCTCTAAGCCGGAACACCTGAAACATGCGAGTAAAAGTCAACTACAAGTAGTTGGTGAGAAACATAGGTTTTGACACCAACAAAAGTTTAGTAAAGGAAATTGAAATTCAATATGTTCAAAGCTTTAACTAAGGCATGAATGTGAAAACATACAAGGTTCCAAGGCGTACAATCAAACCGTGTAAATGAAAACTGTAGGTGCAATCCAACTGATTGCCATTTTGAAAATGTAGTAAGATGTATACACAAAACCCGCCAAGGTTCGTGTTATGTAATGTATCGGTTTCCCGTATAAATGATCATAAAAGGTACTACCTTAGGCTTGTCACGCAAGTTAATGATTGTACTAAACATGAACACACGTATGGTCGCCAAGTAGTTTAAGACATAAAGCACAGAGTAATAGCATGTGAACAATGGCATTGAATTTGTATTGTAATTGTAAACATGTTTCACCCAAAAAGTATGAAAATGAAAAAAGGGCTATGAAACTCGCTTGAAGGTAGGGCTAAGGATGATGGAGTTGATAAGTTGGATGGATATTGTGAGGATTTCTCACAACAAACCTACAAGATAGATTTTCATTCTAGATTTAAGATAAGTTGTATGACGTCGTAAGATTTGAGGTTGAAGCTGTATATATATATATAAGTTTTAAGTCGTAAGATCATTCAGGGTTGTTAAACTTAGTAGTGTAATGATTGGAGTTTTTGAGGTGATACAATTTGTACGTTTAGATTAGGGTATTTATAACTAGGTCTTTAAAACATTAAAATAAATAAGTTCTTAAAAAAAGGAGGTTTGTATAATCGTTTATTCAAAAATAATTATTCGGGTGTTTAAATAATTATTTTTGTTTAAGACACTTCTTTTTTTTTTTGTCTTAAAAGATTTCTAATAATGTCTAGTAAGCATTATTAATTTACAAGAGAATTTAGTAACTTCAACTAACTAATTAATTTATCTAGGAATTTATACAGGTTTATAACGTATTTTTAATTCAAAAACAAATACAAAGATTTGTGTTCTAACTTTATGCAAAATAGGGGAAATTTATAACAAGTTTATTGGATCTTTAATTGCTTAAATATTGCATTAAAGTTAAGGGTAATTTTTAATTAACCCTAAGATAAATAAATGTCATTTCTATAAATTTTAGATTTATTGTTTTATGGCTCTAGGATTTATATACATTTTATTTACAATTTTCTGGAATTTAAAATGTATACATAAACAGGAAAAGAGTTTTAAATGAAAATAATGATTTAATAGCTCATATTTAGACCGACATTTAAAGTAGTCAAATAACATTTCAAATAATAGTTTTGTCCTAATTCGACCATTTAGTTAAAGGTATATAGTTTTATTTAAGTAGTAAGTTATATACAGAAATGTATAGCTCTATATATATTATAAAAGGGTTTATAAATGAAAAAGGGTTATAGCATGATTAATTTATAATTCAAGAGTTTTAAATTTTGTAATTTGTCAAAAATAAAGATTATATATATATATATATAACTTAAATCTTTATTAGGTTTTAAATCTAATATTAATGCTAAATAAAATGGTTCTTCTCGAAAATTAGCAAACTTAAATTCTTAATATGAATCTGAGTTTGTAGGATTTTATAAAACAATTTTTTTTTTTGTACCTTAAATTTGGGGCTGAAAGATGGTAAACAAAAATAATAAAACAGAAAAAAAATAAACAAGCTCCCCCTTAGGACTCGAACCCGCGACCGGGGGGTTGGGGGCTTAGTGCTCTTGCCAAGCGATCTGGGCATCAAGCCGTGCTAGAGATGTGTTCGTTTGTTATTTAACCATGACCCCAAACTCATCTTCTTCCTAAGAACACCCAATTCGAACCCTAGCCCCAAATCCATCCCAATTCGCATCCGGATCAAAGGGCTTTTGTCCTAAGGGGTTAAATCGAGTAGAAGTCAAGCGATTACCTGAGGTTGGAACTCAAATCCACGAACAAGGGGTGGGTTCTCGTTCCTGCGGCTGGTCGCAACCGAAGAGGATTGAGGAGTGGGTTTTCTTACTGATTTCGATCGCTTTTTCGATTAAGGCCTTTGAGTATGATTTAAACTATGCGTTACCAGTTTCGGTCGATAGGGATTCGGGGGTTTGAGTCACGAATCCGAAGATTAAATGTTCTAACCGAGAAGGGGAGTCGAATGGGTTCAAATGCATTGATTGAGATCGAGTTTACTCACCATTAAGGTTTGAAATCGATCGAGTAACGCCTCTCTATAGATATCGGGTATTAACAACTCCGAATTCGAACGGTCAAGGTCGATTGGTGTCATCCTTGACTTTTGAGGAGTCAAGATCGGATTCAAGCAGGAAGAATGGAATGTCCAGGTTACAAAGGGGGGTTCAAGTTGAAATTAGGGGGGTTCAAATGCTAGGCTCATGGATTTAATTTCTTTTGAAATTAAGCATATATATGAATTGACTTGACTTATAAAATTTATAAAAGTTACATGTAATATAAATCTAAATGATTGACGTAAAATTAACTAATGATTTAAAAATTTTCAACTATATAACGTATTTGTATACGTGTATTACACATACATTAATATTTATAATTTGTATAAAAAAATAATATTACTAAGTCGAGGTCTATAAGCTGTTGATTTTATTAGTAGTAATAAAATATACGAGTGGAGAATTTATATCCATGATGTGTCCGCATAAGAATAAATGTTCGAATTAATGCAAAAATAATAGTAGGTGTTGTATTTAAGTACTGTGCTATTATATATAAAAGAAAAAATATGGCCGGGAAAATCATAAATGTTACAACCTATTCCTTCTTCTTCAGAGGAGTTGTGATAATATTTTTCTTTTTCCGTTCTCTTGGTTTTGTGAGTAGCAGAACCTTCGGGTTTCAGAGTAACAGGCTTAGATTGAGTGATAGTACGAGTATGTTGAATTAAAGGTTGAGAATGAATAGATTTTTGAATTGATGGCTGAGTAGATAATTTATCGGCTTGCCTCTATTCTAATTCGGTAAAGATCATTGGAAGAGAATCATTGATTTCTTCCGTAATCATCTTTTGGAGTTCTTTTCGGGATTCATTAGCATCAGTCGTATTCTCAACTGCCGTCTGTTTCTTTCTTCCCTTAGTGTTATGTGAAGGTCAATAATTTTTTCACAAGCTATCACAGGAACAAGGTTGGATTTAAAATAGCACTTTTATTGATAAAATATTTACAAGGAAATATATATAGAAATCATAATTTTTTATAAATTTCTAAAATTCTTTTCTTCAAGAGCTTGAACTAATAAAGCATTCCGAGCTTCAACTTCGGCTTTTTTTTGTTCTAATTCAGTTATTCGGTTCTATAGCATTTGTTCCCTTTCACTTCCTGATGCATTCTCATTTATATGCGGAGTAGGAATAGGAATTGTTTCATAGTAAGGAACGTAAGGTATATTAGAGTCAGCAAGCTCTTCTTCTTCTTCTTCTTATTCAGGATCACATCTATTTTCATAAGGTATTTCAGCGTATTTCTCATGAATGTTTTGTGAATAAATTGGAGTGACGCTGTAGCTTCCAGCGGTAGGAGCATAATGAAAACTTATAGAAGGATTATAGGGAACACTAGGGTTTCATATTTCTCCGAGGTTTTTGAAAGTTGAACTTTCAGTTTCCTAATCATTTTCTATAGTTGTTTCATTTGTTTTACATTCGAAGTAATTAGCAGGAGCAAATTTACGAATAAAGCTAGGGCCTTTCCCTTTTCCAACCATTCTGAAAATAAACAAGATGATTTTATTAAGAAAGTATATTACATTAAGAAACAAAATATAACAAAAGATTTAATCTTTCATCAGTTCTTCGCCAAGGGTCATCAAGCTTTCTCCATACTCGTTTACTTGTTGCCCATAGAACTTGGTTCTTGCCTTGTCCATTATCTTCTCCCTTGTTACTTCGTCCGTTTGGTGCAACGAACGGTCTACACATTCGATAGGGAAGAAGGCATACAATGCTCATAACCGTATTTTGGTGGAGGCTCACGAAGTCCAACCATAATATCGTTATAAGCATTTTGGTATCCCGGAGGAGCTGGGAAATATTGTTTGAAAGGACCATCATAAGGTGGTTCAGGAAACATATATGGGTCGTATAAGACTTGGGATTCATAATTATGAGTTGATAATAAGAACTATTTGAAACATGATTATTGAATGGATAGTCTTCAGGATTTTCAGAAGCGGGTTCATAATGATGAGATTCTTCAGATGGATCTTCATTCGTTGACATATTTTGCTGATTAGGACTAGATTCAGCTGTATCAATATTCCAATTGTTGAAATCTAATCCAGCATCCATCCATTGACTAGAAGTATCATAGGACTGGGGATGGGATTCAGGAACAGGGTTATCCAAAAGAATGGCAAAGGGATCATCGTTATAGTAGGGTGATGATACATGATTCATTTGGGAACCTAGTGGATAGTATTCCGGGGATTCTTGTTTAATCGGATGATTAGGATCATAATAAAAAGGAACGGAATTATCTCTAGACATCTGCAATCTTGAAGTATTAGTACTTATCTTAGACACTAAAGTCAATATTGTTTATTTAACTAAAGCTCTACAAGGACGGTTATCTTCCCAGAGTAGTACCTCCAACAGAGATGTTCCCAGGTAAGAGCGACGAGTCTAGGAGAGATTTATACACCGCTATTTCCTTAGACAGAACATTCCGTTCGTCAGATAACTACATGTCGGTCAGAAGGTTATCTTGTTTTCTTATCTTAAAAGCATTAATGGTTGAAGACTAGATACTACTTCCAAGTATCTAATTCGCTAAAACCTGTGGCTCTGATACCAACCCTGTCACACCCCGCCTCTAGCAACCCCTGGACGTGTGCGACTAATATTGGTATCACCTGATTTGATTTCAGAGTCTTTGTAAATACAGCGAAAGACTTTCTCTAAAGGATCGTTTCAACATTCTTTCAACCTCAAGGGTTGTATTGGTAAATATCAAAACTCAGTTGGAAGACAAAAGTTTTATATTTACTTTATAAACATAGGGTCTTAAATACTCTCCTTGATTTGATTACAAAACATGTTTTGAAATCAAATACATATAAGCCACTGGAAATAGTACAACCCAGGGTTGATCAATTCCCTGGTCCTATCTCCTTTTCATCTTTTCAAGATTTCCCTTTACACGAGGCCTGAGAATCCTACGTGCATTCCATCCTTTTCTTTTCATGGTTCAGATTTCATATCTGCCCACCCTTATTCCTTTTTCCATCATATTTTATTGATTTCCTGAAAACATTTTGAAAATGAAACGTCAGCATGAACGCCGGTGAATACTATTATTTTGACACTAAAAAGCATTTGGCACAAACAAGTATTAATTTCATAATCACAACTTCATTGTTCAATATACATATTCAACAGGCCCTCATGTCCTGACTATTGCACCACTATATACACTGGTAGTATGTCTTTATAACAACGGGGACTCATGTCTGCTCATTTGTTAAAAAGGGAAGTACCATCCGCAATCCGTGACCCGTGTATCTCTTACAAGTTTTATGTATACCTATGGCCCGAATGCTATTACGTAGGTGAACGTTGAGCATTATTCCCTTAACCTTTATTTGGCCATTTTCGTAAATAAAATGTTTGACACAAGTTTTTTGAGAGATAACGTATTCACCTTGTTTTAGTGGAATGAGCCTCTAACAGCACTTTTACGAGCTTTTTCGTCTTAGTCTGGGCACTACGATGAGCGCGAGTTGTACCGGAGTCGTCGGAACCGTCTTAGGGATCACATGGAACGAGTTTTGAAAGTGGGAATCCTGTTTGGGATGAAGGAATCGACTGAGATCGTCCAACTATTTATAGGCTGAGTTCTGGGTCCATGTCGGACCGTTATCAAAGGGATGTCGGTCTGACGTCCAGCTATGCCCACGTCAGCCCTAAACGTCAACTCCTGATTGGACCGCACATGTTTTTAGTGCATGTCGGACCGTTATGAGGACCATATCGGTCCGACATCTAGAATTATGTCCCAACAATAAAGCTGAGTCATTAGACGCGTGGCAACACCATAAATTACGGCTGAGAGGATGTTTGAGGACCGTTATGGATTGATGTCGGTCCGATAACCGACCTATCCTTCCATTGTGGACCGCTATAAGAATGGATATCGGTCTGATATCTAACTGAGCTTCGCCTCGGTCCGGTATCAACATCCTTATTCACTTCGGACCGATATGAAAGTGATGTCGGTCCGATATCTAGGTATTTTCATAATTTTTTTCATTTTCGACCCTAGACTTATATACTTTAGATACAACAAGCTCTTAAGGTTCTAACCTTGGCATTTCTCGGACATTTTTGTGGCAAGTGTCACCTTGTTTTGATCTTATCCTCGAGATTATTCGAACAATTAAGGATATTTATTTTTTATTTCTGACTCCAGTTCCCACGTGTACTCAGGTCCACGTCTGGAGTTCCATTTTACTTTTACAATCATCAATTTCTTTCTTTTCAATCTCTTTTCTTGCTTGTCCTCGATTTGAAGAGGTTGTTCCACAAATTTCAATTTTTTATATACCTCTACATCGTGTAGGGGTATTACTAGAGATTTATCTACCAGACATTTGTGCAGATTTGATACGTGGAATACGGCGTGTGCTCCATTCATTTCTTCTGGTAATTCGAGTTGATAGGCCACAGGCCCAACTCTTTTCAGGATTTTGAATGGTCCTACAAATCTAGGACTTAATTCCCTTTCTTTCCAAGTCTTACAATGCCTTTCCATTGTGAAACTTTCAACAAAACGTTATCACTGACGTTAAATTCCAACGACTTTCGTCTCTTATCAGCATAACTCTTTTGACGACCACGAGCCGCTTTCAGTCTATCTTTTATTTGAATAACTTTTTCAGTTGTCTCCAGGACTATTTCAGGTCTGAATAACTGATTTTATCCAATTTCAGTCCAACAGATTGGAGTTCGACATTTACGACCGTATAAGGCTTCAAAAGGAGCGGCCTGTATACTCGTATGATAACTATTGTTATAGGAGAATTCTATTAGAGGTAAGTGGTCATCCCAACTTCCTCCAAGATCAATCACACAAGCCCTTAACATGTCTTCAAGGGTTTGAATGGTTCTTTCGCTCTGCCCGTCCATTTGAGGATGATAGGCAGTGCTAAGATTTAGCTTCGTGCCTAGGGCTTTTTGAAAACTTTTCTAGAATCGAGAAGTAAATCTACTGTCTCTATCGGACACGATAGATAGTGGCACTCCATGTAATGATACTATTTTATTAATGTACAATTGTGCCAACTTATCCATACTGAATGTTTCTTTCATAGGAAGAAAATGAGCAGACTTGGTAAGTCTGTCAATGATAACCCAAATTGTATCATTCCCTCGACTGGTTCGGGGAAGTTTAGTAATGAAATCCATGGTTATCATTTCACATTTCCAGACAGGAATTTCAAGTTGCTGTAACAAGCCAGACGACTTTTGATGTTCAGCTTTTACTTGAGAACAGGTTAAACATTTTGCAACGTAGATAGCGATATGCTTTTTCATTCCTATCCACCAGTAATTGGCTTTTAGGTTTTTGTACATCTTATCCCTTCCAGGATGCATCGTGTATTTAAATTTATGGGCTTCTTCAAGAATTTCTTCACAAGTATTTCCATATATAGGAATCCAAATTCTCTTATTCAGTCTAAGAATTCCATCATTATTTTTGACCAATTGGTCAATCATTCCACCCAATCCTTCTTTCTCATGGTTGGGTCCTTGCAAGGCAAGTTTCTGAGATTCTTTAATACGAGTGATAAGATCGATTTGGAGATCAAGTCTTAAAGCACGAACTCGTTTAGGTTTCTCATGTTCCTTTCTACTCAAGGCACCGGCTACAACATTGGCCTTTCCTTCATGATAACATATTTCGTAATCATAATCATTTAGGATTTCCATCCAACGTCTTTGTCCCATATTCAGTTCTTCTTACTGAATATATACTTCAAGATTTTGTGATCAATGAATATGGTGAATTTGACTCCATAAAGATAGTGCCTCCATAATTTCAAAGCGAAAATTACGGCGCCCAATTCTAGATCATGAGTCGTTTAATTCTTTTCATGATTTTTCAATTGTCGGGAAGCATAGGCAATGACTTTGCTCCCTTGCATTAACACACAACCAAAACCGGTGTGTGAAACATCACAGTATACTGAAAAACCTTTGTTTTCATTTGCCAAAGCTAGTATGGGTGCTTGAGTTAGTTTATGCTTCAGAGTTTTGAAAGCTTCGGATTGCTTAGGTCCCCATTCATACTTAACTGATTTGCGAGTTAGAGAAGTTAATGGAACAACAATCCGGGAAAAATCTTGGCTAAATCTCCGATAATAACCAGCTAAACCGAGAAACTTTGGATTTAAGTTGGTTATTTCGGGATTTCCCATTTGGATATCACTTCGATCTTAACACGATCGACTTGGATGCCTTCAGCGTTAATGATATGTCCAAGGAATTGAACTTCTGACAGCCAGAATTCACATTTTGAGAATTTAGCATACAATTTCTCGTTTCTCAGGATTTCAAGCAAAGTCCTTAGATGAGTTAAATGCTCTCCCTTACTTTTGGAGTAAATAAGTATATCGTCAATAAATACGTGACAAATTTTTTTCAAGTAAGGTTTACAGACTCGATTCATCATATCTATGAATGCAGCTGGGGCATTAGTAAGTCCAAACGGCATTACCGTGAACTCATAATGACCATATAGAGTTCTGAAAGAAGTTTTAGGAATATCTTCTTCCTGTACTTTTAATTGATGATAGCCAGAATGAAGATCGATTTTTGAGAAACGTCGTGCTCCCTGGAGTTGATAAAAAAGATCATCGATTCTAGGGAGTGGATAACGGTTCTTTATCGTAACTTTATTTAGTTCCCGATAATCGATACACATACGCATCAAACAGTCTTTCTTTTTGACAAATAAGACTGGAGCTCCCCAAGGCTACGAGCTTAGTCTTATGAATTCTTTTTCGAGTAATTCATCCAACTATTACTTCAATTCGCCCATCTCAGTTGGAGCTAATCTATACGGGGCTTTGGCAATTGATGTCGTACCGTGTACTAGATTAATTTTGAACTCCACTTCTCTTTCAGGTGGAATTCTAGGCAGTTCCTTAGGGAAAACATCGGGGAATTCAGCCACAACCGGCACATCTTCAATCTTCTTTTTAGTGTCGGTGGTTACAGTTACAATGTATGCTAAGCATCCTTTTCTTAAGTACTTTGTGGCTTTCAACATGGAAATTATTCCAACAGAGTTGGATAATTTATCGCCATTGATTGTAAGATTATTGCCTTTCGGCGAACGAAGTTTTATTGCATCTTTATGACATAGGATACGGGCTTGGTTAGAGGCTAACCAATCCATTCATAAGACATTGGCAATAATTTTACAGGTATAACATGTCCTGAGAGTGTGATATGGGAGTCGTTCAGAATTTCAGAGATTTGGACGAGGTCATTATTGGCAGTTTCTACCATATATTTCTTGTCTAATTGAGCTTGAGTTTTATTTAACAGTCTACAGAATCTATGATTTATAAAACTTTGGTTTGCATCAGAGTCAAATATAACTCGAGCATAAATATCATTGACAAGAAATGTACCCGTAATAACATCGGGCATACCTGCAGCATCATGAGTATTGAGAACGAATGCTCGTGCATTCTTTTTTAATCCATCTGCAGGTTTAGGACATGTCCCAACATGTTTCTTCAGTTTGGGACAATTGGTTTTGATGTGGCCGGCTTCGCCACACTCAAAGCAAGTAATTGGCCTTTTCCTAAAACAATTTTCATTTTTGTGTCCAGACATCTTGCAAAAATTGCATTAAGGTCCAGATCAACATTGCCCTAAGTGCCTCTTTTTGCTCCTTGGACACTCAGAGATAGAAGAGTTGCTATTTCAGGGAGTAAAGGATGATTTCTTGTATCCATTTAGGCCTTTCCCAGATACTTCTTTCTTCTTCTTAATGATGCTCCCAAGTCCATAGCATCATCTAGATTCTCATAATTTGCGACCTTAACCATGTCGCGAATTTCACCGATCAAACCCCAAATATAACGTTTTATCAGATTTGATTCGGGGGTAGCAAGATGTGGAACGATTCAAGCATATTCCAGGAGTTTGGTAGAATACTCTTGATGATTTGTTCCACTCATTTTCAAACGTAGAAATTTCCCTTTAATATGTTCCCTCTCATTCTGGGAAACGTACTTCTTTTCAATTCTTGCTTTAAAAGCATTCCGGCCCATTGTATAGGCTGCTTCTCTTCCTTTGGTAGCAACAATGTTGTCCCACCATTCAAGAGCTTGGTCTTTAAACAAATTGGAAGCATACAGAACCTTATCTTCTTCAGCACATTTGATGGTTGCTAGCACAAACTTTGTTTTCTCGATCCACCTTAATGTAGCTATTCCTCCTTCTCTTCTAGAGAAGTTGAATGGCTTGCAGTCTTGGAAAATCTTGTAGGTACATCCAACTACTTTCTTTTCCTTTTTTACGTGACCGTAGTTGTTACCTATTCCTTCTTCTTAAGAGGAGTTGTGATAATATTTTTCTTTTTCCGTTCTCTTGGTTTTGTGAGTAGCAGAACCTTCGGGTTTCAGAGTAACAGGTTTAGATTGAGTGATAGTATGAGTATTTTCAATTGAAGGTTGAGAATGAATAAATTTTTGAATTGATGGCTTAGCAGATAATTTATCGGCTTACCTCTTTTCTAATTGGGCAAAGATCATTGGAAGAGAATCATTGATTCCTTCCGTAATCATCTTTTGGAGTTCTTTTCGGGATTCATTAGCATCAGCAGTATTCTCAACTGCCGTCTATTTCTTTCTTCCCCTGGTGTTATGTGAAGGTTAAGTATTTTTCGACATGCTATCACAGGAACAAGGTTGGATTTAAAATAGCACTTTTATTGATAAAGTATTAACAAGGAAATACATATAGAAATCATAAATTTTTAGAAATTTTTAAAATTATTTTCTTCAAGAGCTTGAGCTAATAAAGCATTCCGAGCTTCAACTTCGGCTTTTTCTTGTTCTAGTTCAGTTATTCGGTTCAACAGCATTTGTTCTCTTTCACTTTCTGATGCATTCTCATTTATATGCAGAGTAGGAATAAGAATTTTCTCAAAGTAAGGAACGTAAGGTATATTATAGTCAGCACGCTCTTCTTCTTCAGGATCACATCTATTTTCATAAGGTATTTCAGCGTATTTCTCGTGAATGTTTTGTGAATAAATTGGACTGACGTTGTAGCTTCCAGCGGAAGGAGCAGAATGAAACTTATAGAAGGATTATAGGGAACACTAGGGTTTCCTATTTCTCTGAGGTTTCTGAAAGTTGAACTTTCAGTTTCCTAATCATTTTCTATAATTGTTTCATTTGTTTTACGTTCGAAGTAATTAACAGGAGCAAATATACGAAGAAAGCTAGGGCCTTTCCCTTTTCCAACCATTCTGAAAATAAACAAAATGATTTTATTAAGAGAGTATATTACATTAAGAAACAAAATATAACAAAAGATTTAATCTTTCATCAGTTCTTCGCCAAGGGTCATCAAGCTTTCTCCATACTCGTATACTTGTTGCCCATAGAACTTGGTTCTTGCCTTGTCCATTATCTTCTCCCTTGTTACTTCGTTAGTTTGGTGCAACGAACGGTTTACACATTCGATAGGGGAAGAAGGCATACTATGCTCATAACCGTATTTTGGTGGAGGCTCACGAAGTCCAACCATAATATCGTTATAAGCTTTTTGGTATCCTGGAGGAGCTTGGAAATATTGTTTGAAAGGACCATCATAAGGTGGTTCAGGAAACATATATGGGTCGTATAAGACTTGGGATTCAGAATTATGAGATTGATAATAAGAACTATTTGAAACATGATTATTGAATGGATAGTCTTCAGGATTTTCAGAAGCGGGTTCATAATGATGAGATTCTTCAGATGGATCTTCTTCCGTTGACATATTTTGTTGATTATGACTAGATTCAGCTGTAGCTGTATTCCAATTGCTGAAATCTGATCCAGCATCCATCCATTGACTCGAAGTATCATAGGACTGGGGATGGGATTCAGGAACAGGGTTATCCGGAAGAATGGCAAAGGGATCATCGTTATAGAGGGTGATGATATAGGATTCATTTGGGAACCTAGTGGATAGTATTCCAGGGATTCATGTTTAATCGCATGATTAGGATCATAATAAACAGGAACGGAATTATCTCCAAACATCTGCAATCTTGAAGTATTAGTACTTATCTTATACACTAAAGTCAATATTCTTATTTTTACTAAAGCTCTACAAAGATGGTTATCTTCTCAGAGTAGTACCTCCAACAAAGATGTTCCCAGGTAAGAGTGACGTGTCTAGGAGAGAGTTATACACCGCTCTTTCCTTAGACAGAACATTCCGTTCGTCAGATAACAGCATGCCGGTCAGAAGGTTACCTTATTTTCTCATCTTAAAAGCATTAGTGGTTGAAGCCTAGATACTACTTCCAAGTATCTAATTCGCTAAAACCTGTGGCTTTGATACCAACCCTGTCACACCCCGCCTCAGGCACCCCTTGGTTGTGTGCGACTATCGATTGGTATCACCTGCTTTGATTTCAGAGTCTTTGTAAATACAGCGGAAGTCTTTCTCAAAAGGATCGTTTCAACATTCTTTCAACCTCAAGGGTTATATTGGTAAATATCAAAACTCAGTAGGAAGGCAAAAGTTTTATATTTACTTTATAAGCATAGGGTCTTAAATACCCTCCTTGATTTGATTACAACACTTGGTTTGAAATCAAATTCATATAAGCTACTGGAAATAGTACAACCCAGGGTTGATCAATTCCCTGGTCCTATCTCCTTTTCATCTTTTTAGGATTTCCCTTTACACGAGGCCTAAGAATCCTACGTGCATTCCATCCTTTTCTTTTCATGGGTCAGATTTTATATATGTCCGCCCTTATTCCTTTTTCCATCATATTTTATTGATTTTCTGAAAATATTTTGAAAATGAAACGTCAGCGCAACCGCCGGTGAATACAATTATCTTGACACTGAAAAGCATTTGGCACAAACAAGTATTAATTTGATAATCATAACTTCATTGTTCGATCTACACATTCAGTAGGCCCTTATGTCCTGACTATTGAACCACTGTATACACTTGTAGTATGTCTTTATAACAACGCGGACTCATGTCTCCTAATTTGTTAAAAAGGGAAGTACCAGCCGCGATCCGAGACTTTCACCCGTGACCCGTGTATCCCTTGCTAGTTTTACGTATACCTATGGCCCGAATGCTTTTACGTAGGTGAACGTTGAGCATTATTCCCTTAACCTTTATTTGGCCATTTTCGTAAATAAAATGTTTGACACAAGTTTTTAGAGAGATAAAGTATTCACCTTGTTTTTAGTGGAATGAGCCTCTAGAGGCGAAAGCTTATAGTCTAGCTTCTAAACTTTATTTCTCTAGCGTAACAACACTTCTACGAGCTTTTTCGTCTTAGTCTGGGCACTACGATGAACGGGAGTTAGACCGGAATCGTCGGAACCATCTTAGGTTTCACCTGGAACGAGTTTTGAAAGTGGGAATCGTGTTTGGGATGAAGAAATCAACTGAGATCGTCCAACTATTTATAGGCTGAGTTCTAGGTCCATGTCGGACCGTTATCAAAGGGATGTTGGTCTGACGTCCAGCTATACCCACGTCAGCCCTAAACGTCAACTCCTGATTGGACCGCACATGTTTTTGGTGCATGTCGGACTGTTATGAGGACCACGTCGGTCCGACATCTAGACTTACGTCCCATCAATAGAGCTGAGTCATTAGACGCGTGGCAACACCATAAATTGCGGCTGAGAGGAGGTTTACGGACCGTTATGGATCGAGGTCGGTCCGATAACCGACCTATCCATCCATTGCGGACCGCTATGAGAATGGATATCAGTCCGATATCTAACTGAGCTTCGCCTCGGTCCGATATCAACGTCCTTATTCACTTCGGACCGATATGAAAGTGATGTCGGTCCGATATCTAGCTATTTTCACAATTTTTTTCATTTTCAACCCTAGACTTATGTACTTTAGATACAACAAGCTCTTAAGGTTCTAACCTTGGCATTTCTCGAACATTTTTGTGGCAATTGTTACACATCTCTCCTGTGGCTTCCCTCGTCACGTACTTCGTCATTTTTATGTTCAGCCATTTGTTGAAACATGATGTCGTTTAATCTCTCATTTGTTTACCCTAATCATAGTCTAGGGTTTTTACACTACAGGCCTATTATCAGTTTAACCCTATTCCATTATTCTAGGGTTTCACATAAGGCTTCATCTATGCATGTTACACATATGCACATTTATTCATGCATTTTAATCATGCATAATCACATTCCTGGCTTACTATCTGCTGAAATAAGTTAACATATGATTTTTACGATATCATGATGGTCCCATACATTAGCTCAAATACTGTCCATGCATAAGGCAATGTATGTTACATATTATGATACTCCCAATTATCATATGGAGCTTATCTCATAGAAAATTCAGCCCACGTATACTCACACATTTATGTTTAAGCACTGGAATTTAAACATAACTGCTTCCTTGGACAGCCTCGGATTGAATCCCTATTTATATCATGAGCACTTATGGTTTGAGTTTAAGTACCCTTTCTGATACTTAAATCCCTCAAACAATGCTCTGATACCAACCTGAAACACCCTACTTATCTTATTATTTTATCCGAGTATTTTATTGTAGAAAACTGGACCCAGATTAACAAAACCTTGCCATAACGGCTAAGATAAAATTTTCATTTATAATAATATTGTTTTACAAAAGGATAATATAATTACATCATCCTATATAGGGATTTTCCAACTCCGAGCAGCCACGTCCTCAGGAAGTTTCATTCCATGTGCTTCTTTCCTGCAGTGTTTGGAAAACGTTTTTGAATTAGTTTTCGCTAAGTAAGTACACCGCATCTTTTCATTTCATTTTGATCCCTTTAGGTTCTTATTATTGTTCACGTTCTCTATGGCTCTCGATGCCCCCGTGACCATCTTTGGACGTACCTCTGATCACGATAATTGTATATTTTATGGGTGTGCTAACCCCCTCGCAACCATCTAAGGTCGTACCTCCGGTCCGAGTATTGGCAAGGTTCTTATACTCGTCAGTATAGACCCCTCACATTTGTCACGAAGACTCATTCATTCCCCAGCCCCGTAGGCTTGGACTCTTTTACTCTTTCAGCCATGTAGGCCTAGAGTTTCCTTTTCTTTTCCTCAGCCCCGTAGGCTTGGAATCTTTTTAGTTCTCTTCTTTATTATTTATTGAGATCCACCTTACAGGCCGGGTATCTCATTTCATTTGGGACCTTGAGTATCTTTGACTCACAGCCTCCCAAATGTATCAAGCATTTATTTTCATTTCACGTATATGCTTGATTTACCTTCCAACCAGTCCTCACCTTAAAACTTTGTAACGGTTTCTCCACGCTGCATTAAAAGGGTTTATATATAGGAAGTACCAGCGGCGTATCCACCACCCCTTTTAACGCTTCGTGAGTACTCCATTATTCCATTTTAGGGTTTAGACTCGTTCCATCGTACTTATTCATGTTTGCACGTATCATCATGCATTCACGTATTCATCATGCATTTCACATATTCATATTCATCACTTATTCATATTCATTATGCAAGGTACATTTCCATCGTGTATTCATATTCGTCATATATTATAAACTGGGGTGATTTTCCTTCCAGAGCAGTACCTCCAATAGAGATGTTCCCAGAAAGAGTGACGGGTCTAGAAAAGATTTATTCACCACTCTTTCCTTAGACAGAATATTTCGTTTGTCAGATAATTACATATCGGTTGGATGTTCTCCCGTACGTTCACTATATTTCATTATTATTTATTAGTCCATACCCCTAAACATTCATAATGGTTTCACCACAAAGTATCAAAGAGGTTTATATATAGGAAGTACCAGCGGCGTATCCACCACCGCTTATATACATCGTGACTACTTCATTATTCCCGTTTAGTGTACGGGTCCATAATCGTGTCTAGGGTACGGGTCCAATGTACTTACATTATCCTCGGATAGTTCCTAAGTTCGTTCCTCGCCTAAACGCTTCTCCGAACTCGAACCGTACTCACAGCGTACCGCACTCGTAACCCCCGTGCTCATAACCGTCACCTCGGTTTCCTCGGTATGCGTGGGTGTGTGAAAGTGATAGTGGTTTGTTTGTTGTTGTGTCTCCATTTGAACACAAAGACCATCTATTTATAGGGCTGAAACCCATCGGTGGCGGACCAGACCACTACCCCTTCTATTCCAGCTGTCTGGCGTACCCCGCACGTGGCGGACCGTTACGCTTTAGGTAGCGGTCCGCTACCCAATTCTTATCAGTGAGTCATCAAACACGAGTCACACTCTTGTTGTTCGGGCCAAATTGTTGATGGCGGACCGTTACCCGCCTGGTGGCGGTCCGCCATACGGCTGAGTCATTACCCACGTCACTGCCACGTGGCATTCTCTGCATGATTGCGTTGTCCACACGTAGCGGACCGTCATGGAACCCGGTAGCGGTCCGCTACCAGCTCTATTTCCTTATTTTCATTATTTTTCAGTCCTTTAAGTTTGGGTTATTTACACATTAGCCACTAGACTTATATTTCTTTGAAAATTTGGGGTGTTACATTTTGGGGTGATTTGACGTTTTGACTGATTAGACGTTTACGTGGTGTGATGCTTATTTCAAGTATTGACTATTTGATTGCGAGTTATATCACGGGATGATATGATCATGATTAATGATAATTGTGTTTGTGATGGTGTACGATTGTGTTTATAGTTGTTGATTATGTGCGGTAATATCTTAGAAAGTTTGGTTGACTTTTATAGACATAAACTTGAACTTGCCTGTGTCTACAGTCTTAGGGTAGTGTCACCTATGTGTTAATGTCTAGGTGATGTCCGAAGTGCAACGGGTATATTGCACTTTGTGTAAGTGTTCATGACAGAGTCCTTTGGGAAATCATGATTATACCTCTCTAGTACCTATAGATGTTCAGGATGGGGTCGTGTGGGAAGTGATGGTTATACATCTTGTATATGTATAAATGTTCAGGACGAGGTCCTGTGGGAAATTATGACTATACATCCTTTGTGTATGAATGTTTAGGATGATGTCTAGTGTATGACACCTATATTGTAACTCGTGAGATAATGTCTTGTGTCTAGTCTAAGTAGTGTGTCGTTCTAAACCATCGGTACGGCCCGTGTGGGGTACGACCGTGTGAACTCTGTGTGAGTACGTGGTGACGTGTGGCAGGGGCCACCATTGTGGTGAGTAAGAGATAAGGTTCAGGAGTTTGTGTGTCTACGAATGACGTGGTCAGGTCGTATGCACACGGCTTTACTTAGGTCTAGCAGTTTGGGTATGTGGATGTGATGTGTTTTTAGAGTTTGGGGTTACTAGTACGTATGTAGAACATTGTGTGTTCTGTCGTTATGTTATGTGGGTGTGAGTCCTTGTAGTACACGGTGAGTCGTGTGTAGGACATTTAGACGATGTACTCTGGTGGAGTACTTCAACCTTTGATGATCTTCTCGGCATTTGATGTACCGAGATGATGCGAGGAGTTTTGACGTCTCTCAGACGATCAGTGAGGTGCTCTTGTGAGATGCCTAAACATATATCTCGAGAATTTGGAGCACGAAGCCAATGGGTGGAATTGTGAGAGTTGATGATGAAAGAGTTTACGTGGATGCTTGACCAAGGATGCTTGACCAAGGATACTTATGATGAGATCAAGGCGATGACGCTGAAGATTTCAGCACGGAGTTAACGAGGTGACGAAGGACCTTCATGGAACATGTTCCATATGAAGGATTCAGTCGATGTAAATAACAAGAGGAGTGGGAATGCTCTCTCTAAATGAGACAACGGATAGCTGAGGCTTGTGAGAAGACGGACACTATGTTCGTACGTGATAAATGAGACGCAGTCGGTGATTGCTTGGTAATGGTAGAGCAACCATGAGGAAAGTTGTTGAAGCACTTTCCTGTGACAAACACTCTGGATAGATTATGGATAGATAGAATCTTAGTTTGTACTTTAATGTTTGTAATTGTCTTTGTATGTAAGAGTCTTTATGTATTAGTTTATCGAGTTGTATTTACTTTTACATATTGACTGTTGCTGTTTTCTCTAAGTGTTTTGCGCACTTGTATGTGCGTAGGAAGTAGTTCCAGCGTACTTAGCAAGTACGCAAGAATACCTATGCGTACTTGCTAAGTACGCATGAGCAAATTGTCCTGCGCACTGGCATCAGGTCATGTATAAATAGGAATGGTTGACAGTAGATAAGTACGCAATCCTAGACTCAGCAAATACGCAAATTGTAATCTCAGTACTTCTCTCTGTAACCTTCAAGTGTTTATAATAGACGAACGTTTATAGTGATTATCTTGTCGGTTTACTTTGTTTCGTAAGACTCTCCATCTAGTCACGGGTATTCTGCACCCGGTCCGACTAGTAGACCCACTTGCATATGACGATCCGCCACACCCGAGGGACCTACAAGTGGTATCAGAGCATTGCTCTTGATTTCGAGTGTTGTGAGTGAGTTTGGAGAGCTTTCTACAGAGTTTTACAAGCAAAGGAGGTGTTTTTGTTGATTTTTGTGATAAAATAGGGGTAGCTCTTGAGCACTATTTTAGAAGCAAAAATACTCAAAAACCGACTTTTGTTGTGTATTTTGAGTGTTTTGAGCATCAAAGGTTGGTTAGAAACAAGTTTCTGACCCTTTGGCTTATTTTGATTGTTCATCCGTCCGATTTTTGCCATCTCCGGTTTGTTTCCAGTGACTGAAATAGTTTGGTGAGAGTTGGTAAAAAGGTGTTCTGCGTACTTACCATATCTGGCAAAAAGTATAGTCTTGCTGCGTACTTACTAAATACGCAAGACTAATGTCATGCGTACTTACTAAATATGCAAGACTAATCTTGTGCGTACTTAAGTTATATCCTGCGTACTTATCATTTACTCCTGCGTACTTATCAAGTACGCACGAGCAAATCTTAAATAAACAAGACCATTCCTCTAAGTGCGTAAGGCCAATATCAAGTGCGCAAGTGTTTCTGATTTTTCTGAAATTTGACTAAGTGTTCACCATGTCGAATATTTAGAACCTTGGAAACCTTTTAAACTATGACAACGAGATCGGTACTCCTCAGAAACCGCCAAACCTGCTAAATGTAAATGATTATTCTAACTGGAAGGCACGCTTTCAGCATTACATTTCATACACTGATTCTTCGTTATGGATTCCAATTCTAGAAGGCTATAAGCATCCCACACACATTTATCTTGATGATGAACTGCCTAAGCCTATCTCTAAACTCGATGAAGAGGAAAATAAACCTTATGATCGAGAGAAGAAGGCTCTTGGTTCAATCACTATGGCATTAACTCGGGAGTTGTTCCACAGCTTCAGAGGTTATGACAACTCTAAGGATCTTTGGAAGGCGTTACAGAAAAGATTCGAGGGGAATAGTGATATCAAGAAGAGTAAACGGGATCTACTCAGGAAGCAGTATGAATGCTTCAGATTTTTGGAGAATGAGTCTTTAGATGACCTCATCTCTAGATTCTATCATCTGCAGACAGAATTGAAAGCCTTTGAGCTCAAGTATCCCGATGAAGAGTTGGTGGAAAAGTTTCTGGATGCCATGCCACCTAGGTTTGAAATGTACACAACCTTGATTAGAGAGAATCCAAAATTCTATGAGATGACAGTGGAGGAGGCAATTGGAAAGGTTCAAGCTCATAACATGAACCTAAGAAAGAAGGAAAGCTCAGGAAGACCTCAGATACAAGACCCTTCTATGTATCATGGGACGTCTTCTACAACCAAGTCATCGGGCTCTGGAATTGGCCTTTTCTCTGGAAACTCTACAGAAGAAGACCACTCAACCGGTTGTGGTGGTCATGCATGTTATGCATCTAGATCAGGTTGTGGATCTCATCAACAACATACCTCAAGAAATCCTCCCGCTACAACTTCAGCTAACCAATCAGCTATAGCCAAAATAGCAGAAGATCATGTAGCACTATTTTCATCTTGTATGCTGGCCTACGAGAACTTCATAGGTGGCAAGCTTACAGATCCCGATATGATTGAAGAAGATTTTAATCAAGTGGATCCTGATGACATGGAGGACATGGATATTCAGTGGAATATGGCCATGATATTGAGGAGAGCCAAGCGTTTCCTGAACAGAACAGGAAGAAAGTTCATTGGCGGGCATTCTAATGCCAAGGTTGGTTTTGACAAATCCAAGGCCAAATGCTACAAGTGTCTGAACTTTGGACACTTTGCTCGTGAATGTCAAAAAGACAGAGCACCGGCTTCGGGTTTCACCAGACCTAGCCAAGGAAATAGCCATGGCTACAACAACTCAAACAACCAAAATCAAAGCCAAAGTGGAACGTCCAATGTACTGGTAGCTCAACAGGACGACAGCTTTGATTGGGGTGTTCATCTGGAAAATGCCATCATTGCACAAACTCAAGTTGGTCTCATGGTTGAGATCATGGAGTTGATGGAAACTGAGAAAAAGGAAGCTGAAGAAAAGGAAGCTTCTGTAGCTGATCAAGAGGAATCTACAACTGCTGTTGCCCTTATGGCCATTGGAGAAGCAACAATTTCATCGTCTGAGGTGGATTCTAATCCTTTTTCTGTTATTTCTTGTTCTAAATGTCTAAGCTTAAAACTTGAAAATTCTAAGCTTCAAGACAAGGTCGAACCCCTTCGCATTGCAGCTCTAAGTTATAAAGAAAACGAAAAACGTTTTAAAGATTCAATTGAAACATTGAAAAAGGAAAAACGTGATTATTCACTAAAAATGAGCGATCAACAGTTTCACTTGGATATTGCATATAAGGGGTTAGAGAAAAGGAACAATGAAATTAACAAGCTGCAAAATGAGATCTTGCGGTTGAAATGTTCTAATGAGAAGTTGATAAACTCTCGTTTTGTGGTGGAACACTACGAATCTGTAGTGAGGCAAATGAATGGCTTAGGGTTGGGTACTAATGCCATTCCTCCACCAGTTAGCGGGAAGTTTGTCAACATCTTGGTAGACATTGATCTAACTTGTCTTGATGAGTCCTCAGGAAAGGATGACTCCTCTAAAAGGGATGATTCCTCAAGTAAGGCCAACTCCGCATCTGATGAGGAGTTCTTTACTGCTTCTAATGATGGGTCGGTTAACACTTGCCCTGAAGGAGTAGTATCTGAGGAGTTGTTATCTGAACAGACAGTCAAGAAAAACATTATCATTAATAGTGATAAGTGTATTCTAACTGAACCCGATATC
This sequence comes from Smallanthus sonchifolius, assembly GCA_023525975.1. Classification (NCBI taxonomy): domain Eukaryota; kingdom Viridiplantae; phylum Streptophyta; class Magnoliopsida; order Asterales; family Asteraceae; genus Smallanthus; species Smallanthus sonchifolius. The sequence continues at coordinate 49,805,541 of CM042033.1, read as the reverse complement.
ATTGAATCTAATGATAAATTAAAGGTAATGCTTTATGGGGGGTATAAAAATCTTAATCAAGTAAAGAAAGAGGCTTTTTCAGCTCACTTTGGGCTTGGTTACAAAGAAAATTTGCAAAAATACTATACTCCCAAGAACCAATCTGTATCGGGTCAAACTCCTGTTCACAAACCAACTCCTCCTGCTCATAAGGCTGAGTCATCTAATGTAAGATCTAATGAGCCTTACAGGAGAACTTACACAAACAAGAGGACTTGCTTTCACTATGGCTTGGTTAGTCACATTCTTGTGAACTGTCCTTCAATGAACCAAGGGAAACGGCCTATTGTTTCACAACCGGCTGTCATCCCTAAGTCGCCATCAGTGAAACCTCCCAAATGTCCAAAACAAAATGTGGTGAAACCACCAGTTAAACCGATGGAAAAGCCAAAGATCAAATCTGAGGCCAAACCATCTGTTTCAACAAAGGTAAAGCAACCTGCTGTACCTTGTGTATCTACCTCAGGTAGTACACGTACTGGTGAGAAACCTATGGTGAAACTCTCTAAGCCACAGAGGAGGAGAAGGAATAAGAGGTTGAGAAAGCAAGAGCAGCTGACTTCAGTTCAATCAAGTGAAGCTTCCACAAGTTCACCTGCTGTTGTTGAACCAAAGTCTACTGTTCCGGATAAGAAAAAGAAGAGGTCCTGGACTGCCAAATCTAAAAATTCTCAATCTCCTAGTCCAAATTCTTTTAAAGATTCATCCATTTCGAACAGTCATCACGACTGTGAGTTAAAAGAGGTAGTTTATTTTGAAAAGGATGGACGACCCAAGACCACTATGGCTTGGGTCTCCAAATCTAATTAATTCTTTTTGTGACTCGTGTAGGGACGTCCGAAGGGTACTATCTCTAACCGCTGGTATGTAGATAGTGGATGCTCCCGGCACATGACAGGAAACATGGCCTTGCTTCAAGAAGTGAAACCATTCAGAGGCGGCTATGTGGCATTTGCTGGAGAAAAAGGCGTAAGTATCACGTGTCAAGGCGTGGTATCAAATGGTTGTGTCAGTTTTGACAATGTCAAATTTTGTGAGCAGCTGAAGCATAACCTGCTGAGTGTCTCCCAAATGTGCGACAAGGAGTACTCGGTGATGTTTGATAAGAATGAATGCTTGATTCTCAAGCCTGGTTTTGAAGTTCCTGATGATTGGATCCTGATGAGAGCGCCAAGGACAAACGACACCTATCAGATTGATATGAGCGTGGCAACAAGCACCTCATCAGTTGCTACTTGCTTGTTTACCAAAGCGACAGAGCTTGACTCTATCTTGTGGCATAGAAAACTCGGACATATTTCGTATCGTAAAATGAACCATCTTGTCCGAAACGGTTTGATAACCGGGGTTCCTAAGCTGAGATTTACCGTTGCAGATGACTGTATGCCTTGTAAAAAGGGCAAACAGCAGCGGAAGTCTCACAAGCCCAAGCTCCAAAACTCCATTGATACCCCTTTGGAGCTATTACACATGGATCTGTTTGGCCCCATAAGTATCAGGAGTATTGGAGGTAAGTCGTTCTGTCTGGTTGTAACTGATGATTTCTCACGTTTTTCTTGGGTGCATTTTTTGGGTACTAAGGACGAGACTGCTGATATTCTTCAATACCTGATCCTGAGCTTGGAATCTCTATGCAAGCTGAAGGTTAGAAGAATAAGGAGTGACAACGGAACTGAGTTCAAGAATAATTTGATGAAACTTTTCTGTCTCAAGAAAGGGATCCGTCACGAATTCAGCACCCCGTATACACCGCAGCAGAATGGAGTTGCAGAACGAAAGAACAGAACACTGATTGAGACTGCAAGGACTATGCTGTAGGATGCAAAGCTTCCTGTCACTTTCTGGGCAGAAGCAGTTAATACAGCTTGTCACGTCTTAAACAGAGTTCTGGTTGTGAAAAGGCACAACAAGACTTGTTACGAGTTGATCAACAATCGACTTCCCAATCTTGATTACCTAGTTCCTTTTGTTAGTCCCTGTTCCTTATTGCTACAGTACAAAGACCGCCAGTCTAAGTTTCATGCAAAAGCGGTGGAAGGCATCTTCTTAGGATACGTTGCCAACTCGCCTTGCAAGAGAGTGTACAATATAGGAACTCGTACTGTTGGAGGCAAAGAATGGGATATGTCGGTGCGAGAGACTATGCTTCATATAAGAAGATGTGGGTGCTAGACCAATGGAGATACTTTGCCCACGTCATGATCATGTGCATCTCCTCAAGGAAAGCTGGAAAGGATGCCATGGGTCATGACCTTGTTGCAGCCATGGTTAGCATATCTCTCAACAAGGGCTACAACTTCTCACGCTACATTTTCAAAGCCATCAATGACCAGATCAACACGGCTGAGAGGTTCAGGTTCTTGTTATACCCTAGGTTTGTGCAACTTCTGATAAACGATGAATTGCCAAACCTACTTGCTACAGGGGAGAGGTTGCAAGTGAAAAGGGTGGACAAGAGGGTGTTCGCACAATTCTTAAAGCCAGGAATTGTAGAACCTACCCCTGAGCATACAGAACTCTTTGGCCACCTATTCAACGAAGCATATGTGGCACTAGGTGACTGGAGATGGTATAGTCACGATTCGGAGCCAGAATTGAGTGAGCATTCTGATGAACAACAACAACAGCAAGAAGAGGAAGATGAAAGTGAAGATGGATCGTCTGATAATGGAGACGAAGAAGGAGGACATGATGGTGTTGAGGGATCCGACTCGGAAGAGGCTGAGTCTGATTCTTCTGATTCCGATGATGCACCATCTCAGGCACACCCAAGGAGAACGACAAAGGTAACCCTACCTGAGTCGTCCTCGAAGAGAAAGCGACAGTCCTCTAGCAGGGAATATGAGCCAGATTCTGACTTTGACGCTGCTATCCAAAGGCAAAGACGTGAAAGTGTTCATAAGAACAGAAGGATAGGCAGCAACAATCTATTCCTAGTGAGGTGGTAGTGAGTCCTCAGCAGCAAGTACATGTTTCAGCTGCGAGTTCTGACTCGGCTTCCACCCCACCTTCACAGCAGTTATACCGACGACGGAGGAGGCCACAGGTACAACCTGACGTGGCAGTCACTTCAGTCATAGAGGAGGTTCCTGTGATAGTGGCCCTCCCTATCACATCTGCCCAGGTGGCGGTCTGCAATTCTCACGGAGTCAGTCACCATCACCCCTTCCATAACACCTACAACCATCATCACATCCACAATCCCAACAACCACCATTGAACCTTTAAGTCAACCCTTCAACTATGGGGAATTTACTCAAGGGTTTGACTTCAACACCATCTTCTCCTCCCCAATTCACAATGCCGAAGCGTCATCATCCAGACATCCTGATCCTAATGATGCAAGGATAGATGTTCTGGAAACCCAAGTTGCTGGATTATTGGAAACTATTCGGAAGTCAAAGGAGGAATCTGACGCTCAACAAGCATAGATTAATTCATTGGTGGATGAAGTTAGGATTCTGATAAGCCAGAGAACGGGGACTGAAGAGAGACTGAAGAACGTCATGGCCTAGAACGAGCTTCTAATCCGGACAAATGAAATGATTCTGGGTCACAGGTCATCTCTAGAGCTGAGGTTTGATACTCAACAGAAAGAGCATGAGCTGATGGTCAAACTAATTGCCGATCTGACCAAGAAGCTTGTTGCTCAGGGGGAGAAAGAGAAAGAGAAGGAGAAAACTACTGGTGATTAGGCTTGTCATTCTGTTGACTTGACTAAGGATGACGACAAAGACAAGGATCCCGAAGCCGGTCCTAGTGGAGGTGAGCACCAAGCTTTAGCAATTGTGCCCATCTCTGATATTCCAATGGCTTAGGGGGAGTCTACTCATCAAGAGGGTGGTGATACCTCTGGTGGTGGTGGTGACAAAGGAAAGTCAGTGGCTGATGTTCTTAAGGATCTATCTAATAATGAGATCTTATACCTAGAGCCTGACTATTCCAAGGAAGCACAGATCGATGCTCTCTTTAATCTAGAAGAAGGAGAGATCGACTCTGGTGATGACTGGGATGATGATGATGAGGATGTAGTAATTGAAATTCCCAAGGGTGACGGGGAAGGAGAGTACGAGTTAGAATATGGAGAGATCTTTGAATTTTCATCCTTCGAAGCTCAGCTCGACACAGGTTCAATCGAGCATGCTGGTAATGTGGAAGCCTCGAATGAAGCCTCCCCAGTCGACCCTACACCTGTGGATCCGGATGCACCAAAAGAAAAAGATATGCCTTCTACTTCATCTAAGGGTCCAACTCTTGTTTGGCAGAAGACGTCTATCATAGACAAACAAGGAGCAACAGGGATGATCTTGGCTGTAAGGTTCAAGGAGGATAAGCAGTTGTTCGCAATCAAAAGATCTGGAGGGGTTCAATACTTGAAACTAACCAGAGAAGCGTTCAACTCCTTACCCAAATACGACCTTGTGAACCTAGCAAACCGAGAGCTGCTGGGTCATTCTAATCATGCAGTGGCGATGGGTTTGTGGGTGATTCTACAGCGGGAAGCAAGATCTGGGAAGTTCGAAGTGTTCAAGCCTCAGGTGCCCAAGAGAGTCAAGGATAAGACCGCAAGACATCCTGTGACTAAGAAATTCTTAAAGAAATTGGTATACAAGCCAGTGATATGTGAAACTAAGATTCCCCTGAGCAAGTTATCTCAGGATATTCTTTGTGACATGTGGTACTGGTACGTAGATCCAAAGACGGGCGAGGCTGTGGTGATTGGAAAGGTGAGGTCAGAAAGTGGATGCTTAGTGCCGAGGGAACTAATAAGAGTATTTGAAGAAGTCTGCTTCATTAACTTCTCTGTGAAAGAACTGGAGGCACTAGCAGACAGGTATTGCATGCATACTGACGAGTGGACAAAATTCCTTGCTTCTAAATATGACAAGGTGATCAAATTCTGCCTTGACTATAAGAAGAAGATGGAAGCTAAAGATGCATAGCTGTGAAGACCGAAGACTGAATATTGAAGACTGAAGATCGAAGATGATCCAGAGCTGTTGTCAAGGGGGAGTTTGTTGAAGCACTTTCCTGTGACAAACACTCTGGATAGATTATGGATAGATAGAGTCTTAGTTTGTACTTTAATGTTTGTAATTGTCTTTGTATGTAAGAGTCTTTATGTATTAGTTTATCGAGTTGTATTTACTTTTACATATTGACTGTTTCTGTGTTTCTCTAAGTGTTTTGCGCACTTGTATGTGCGCATGAAGTAGTTCCTGCGTACTTAGCAAGTATGCAAGAATACCTATGCGTACTTGCTAAGTACGCATGAGCAAATTGTCCTGCGCACTTGCTAAGTGCGTAGGCATCAAGTCATGTATAAATAGGAATGGTTGACAGTAGATATGTACGCAATCCTAGACTCAGCAAACACGCAAATTGTAATCTCAGTATTTCTCTCTGTAACCTTCAAGTGTTTATAATAGACGAACGTTTATAGTGATTATCTTGTCGGTTTACTTTGTTTCGTAAGACTCTCCACCTAGTCACGGGTATTCCGCACCCGGTCCGACTAGTAGACCCACTTGCATGTGACGATCTGCCACACCCGAGGGACCTACAAAAGTGAAACTCAACAGGGGTAAGTGCAGGATTGCACTTAAGTGATTGGGAAGGAGATGCCTACGCTGGTAAATTTAAGACTAGCTTAAAGTGAGCTCCTGTTGAGCATTCCAGTGACGCAGATGGTTAGTTGTTGTAACAGACATGACGATGGTAAGTGAGCTTTTGAGAGACATCGAGAGCTGATGAAGATGACCCTAGTGTTGGGTGTATGTACGTACTTAAGGGGCGTATTGAACGGATAATGAAGTGAAGAGATACTATGGTAGAGAAATTTGGTGGAGATTGCACAAGCTCCTGGAGATCATTAAAGAGGAGCAAAAGTAATACCCTTGTGAGCAGGGCAGTAGGCTTGAGTTTGAGAAATTATCGCAAGATGGCGATCAGAGCATGAGAGAAAGGAGGGTGATGGACACACGATAGTAAAGCAATCATTTCCCTTATATATGAAAGACAAGAACCTACTTGGGAGGGTGATCGTCGGAATGACGCAGTCTTCAGGGTTATGAAAGGGACGACGGCATAAGTGCTGTGAGCGGATCAAGAATAGGGGATAACACTACTAGAAAAGAAGTCTTTAATGACACATAAACAATGACGTGCAAAAGTGTGTGTCAATTTTTAAGTATCATATTAAAAAAAGGCACGGGGTGCACGTTAAAAAATGTGTGTATCTTTTAATTGTCATCTTATTATTTCAACACCCTGCTTAATCCTTTCTCACGCAAATGTCTCAAAAATCTAATAAGAACTGGCTAGGGTTTCATCTGAACTTCACAAGACGCCTTTTCTTTTCTTCCCTCTCTTCCCTTTCATACGCACCTGCTTATTTCTTCCATCCTGACTCCATTGAAGAGGGTCTAGGGTTTTAAGAGCTTGAAGGGGTGGTGGTGTACCATCGCACGACATTATCGTCCGCTGGGGGCGACGGTGGCGGTCACCAACAAATCAACATTTTAGCCCTAAATCTCACTTCAGATGAGAATCAGGTACAAATGATTCAGCCCCAGCTTTCCTTTCAAACCATTCATCACTTTGCTACTGTTCAAGTGATCTGGTGTTCAATTTCGTTTGTTCCTGAGTTGGAAAATTTTGGTGTTCGATTCCTGGTCCATGCGATTTTGTGCAATTGGATATCATGGTATGTTAATCTACTTAAACATCAACTTAATTTTGTCTCATTTTCAAGCAGTGGAAGACAGTCATGGTATGCTTGTTTTAGTAGAAAATTTTTGTGATTTTTTAGTAGGTGCCTATATTGAATAATTCTGTGATTTATTAAGTAAAAAATCAAGGTAATGTCTTTGTTTCTGTGATTTTGTTTTGTAACAGTAATAGCATTTTTTTGTCATTCCATGAATTATTAGCATTTGTTTTGCTTATTTTTAGGTACCTTAGTTGTATGTAAAGTGTATGTAGTGTGTGTAAACCAAGGGCCTGAACCAACAATAGTGTTGTTTTCATTGGATATACTTATGCCTTTGTTAGATCAGTCTAGGCTCCGTCCTCATATTTGTAAATGCCTAGACAACCACTTTTGCAGTGGCTCTTTGTATAGTTGCTGTTTATGTGCTTGTCGGCGCTTGTTTTCGGTTACAATAAGTTTTTAGCATTCATCTTTTGTTTGTAGTAGATGGCAAATGCAATTTCATAAGTTATAATCTGTTTACATAAAAAAATAGAAAGCATAGTTGTTAAGAAACTAATGAAACCTAGCTTGAATATCTTTAATTGTCTCTGTTCTGTCATAGAGGATGGGAATTAAGGGTAATTAAGAACACACTTTCAAAACAACATTACATATTACAAGTCTTTACACCTTACTTCACTAGTATATGATTGCAAGCATTGGATATAACGCTAGATTTACGTGCGTTTAAGAATGAATCATTGGCAATGTAAAATGCTTGTTCATAACTTGTTGTTTATTGTATCTTGAACAGTGTTTTTAATTATTTATGGGTTTATTCACAGCTAGATCTATATCATACAACTTCATTTGCAGTTAAAAATATATGGTCAAAGTAATATTTAGATAGAAGTATGCTCCTCCTTCCCCAATTATGTTCTTGTCCACAATTTGTTTTTGTGATGTTCCTTTTTCTTTTCGTGTTGCTCTACATATGGGGCTGGATTCGTGTTGCTCTACATATGGGGCTGGATTTCTTTTCATGTTGCTCTACACTCAAACTGCAGACCTGCATCAAAGAGGCTAAAACCATTAATATAGTTTGTTTTGTTTTAGTCATAATTGTATCATTTAACCTAAATCTTTTTTACATCTTTGCTTTTTTTGCCATTGAAGAATGTTTGTGGTTTTGTGCCTTAACTTGTTTATAAATTTTTTCTCAGGTTGGGGTAACGAAAGATGAATACACAGATGCTGATATTGATGAAATTCTTGAAGAATTGTGTACTTTTGTGTCAAACTTCATTTCCGTTGAAATTTGTATCGACATTAATGAAATATTGACCACTTTTGAAATGTTAATTAGTATTTAATGAAATATTGTATGAAATGGATTGTTTTGCTATATATGTATTTTATTTTGTATTATGAGACATTAATTGTCATTTAATGTGAAAATTAATAATTATATAAATTTTTTTTAAAACAGCTAAAACAATGACACATTTTATAACACACATATGCGCGTCATCCTCTATTTATGACACGGGCTTCCTTGACACGCATTGCGTGTCATAAAATGTGTAATAAACAGATGACACACAAATGAGCGTCATCTACCTTTTATGACAGGGCCTTTCTAGACACGCTTTCGCGTGTCATCTACCCCTTTTAATGACACGCATTGCGTGTCATTAAAGGGCTACTTTCTAGTAGTGTAAGTAAGCAGGCAAGTGACGATGTCTTACCGACTGGGAAAGAGTTGAAGGGAAAATTATTAAATAAATATGTAGGTGGGACCTACAAGTCCTAAAATGAAAGCGAGCAAAGGAGGAGAATTCCTTTTAGACGCCAAGGATGGTGACTGCATTATAGAGTAATGACCGGGACCGGATGTTCGAAAGAGAGCGGTTGGCACCTAAAGATTTTTTAGTGCACCATGTATAGCAGGAAGACGAACGAAGTCGGATTGTGTCGGCGCAGGATTCAAGGACGAATCCTCTTTTAAGGGGTAGACTTGTAACATCCCAGAAACACATAAGCTAACAAATTCGGGTAGTGGACGACCCGAATCCGTATTTAGCATAGCAATGAGTAGAGTTGGCTGAAGAAGCAAGTTTAGCTACCTATTTAGACCCGAATGGTCGTTATCGAACATTTTAAGTTATAAACGTGAGGACTCGGATGTAATTATTGATCGTATTTAATCAGTTATTGAGAAACCCTAAGCCATATTTGGCTGGGACTTATGCGGTTGGCACAAATTCGACGACGGCTTCCGACACGAACTCCGTTCCAACCAAGGTAATCCTCGTTCGTATCCTTTTTGTGTTTCTGTTCGTGTTTTGCTTAAAAAACCTGATTAGGGTTTTAGCGTTTGTTCTTGGTCATCGGGGTAGAGACGAAAACGTTGATGGCGGTACGTGACAGCCACCATGGTGGTGGCCATGGGGGCATAGCGAGAAGCCGGTAATGACACGGGGAGGCTATGGCGATACGGCGGTGTGTCGTGGTGACCGAAGAAGCTAGCACATGTGTTTGACGACGAGGTGGCATGGTTACGGGTGTGGGTGTGGCAAGTAGTGGTGCATGACAAAGAGGGTGACAATGGAGCAAGCTAGTAACGACGCAGTGGTGCGTGGTGGATGAGCACGGAGCCGGCTACGATTTGGTCTAGGCAAGGTGGGTGAGGACGGAGGTACCTGGTGGTGTACGGCTAGATGTGTTCGGAGGAGGAGACGAAGACGAAGGTGGTAATGAGAGGCGTGGACCTGCATGACGTGGAAGCCGAAACAACACTGGTTAAAGTTTTATGTTGCATGGCGTGCATGCGTGGAAGGAAGCTGGCTCGTGTGTACGTGTTCACCTGGATTAGGGTTTTATCAAACCAAGGCCGTGCATGGCATCGTATATGTATGTGCATGGAAACCCGGTTTGAGCTTATGATTTCTACACAGGTCGAGGGCGATCCGATACGAGTCGATATGTTGAGATGAGGGTGATTAAGGGTTGCATGGGTACGTGTACGTGCGTGCATGGGAGTTTGGGTTCGAATGCACGGGTCCTAAGTGGGTCGAGAACAATATTATACGTGTACTCGTGAGACTAAAGTTCGTATAATGGGGTGAAGAATAGACGAGAATGGGCTTCGAGACGTAGTGTATCTTTATGAGTATCTCACGTATCTTTAGAACGTATCTGTTCATGTGATCGTACGTTTGATAGGTCCGTGATTTGAGCGGGGAGGACGGTTTCAGAGCAGGGCTCTGATCTTCATAACCGGTGAGTTTCTAATTCCCCTCTTTAAATGTTTTTAATATTTTTGGGGCTATCGTATACGCTTATGAGACAAGTTTGTTTTATTAAACATATTAAGAGTTTTGGGTTTTAACCCGAGGTGTTTATGAATTAATGCATTCATTAATGAGTTGGAGAGTCTATGGGGGGTGTCTAGGAAACTTTTTGTGCTTGGGTAAGAACAGTTAATGACGTGTGTCGTGTTATGAGTTAGTCGTGGTGAGTCGGGATATAAGCTAAACGGCTTATGGGTGTAAGTAGAATGTGTTATCTGGAGTGAGTAGCTAACGGGTAATATAAAAGCTAGTTTGTTGTTATGTGTTATGAGTTAGTAGGAGTAAGTCATGATGGGAGCTAGACGCTCATGAGATTGTGTAGGATATATACTATCGTTGGAATGTGTATATCGTGCGGGCCTAGTAACTAAGCATATAAATAATATGTGATGATGTGTATTATGTGTTGTGTTTGCATCGTTGTCCTCATGGCACGGCAAACGAGTGTGTTTGCATTGTTGTCTTTATGACATAGCAAGTTATGTTATGGAGAACAAAGTTCTTCAATTGTTGTCACCAAGGGGGTGGTTGGGAAGTCATCATAAGATGACTAGTGTGTCACTATGATTAGGGCGGGGCCCTGTAACAAGGGTAGAGCTAAGCTCGTAACGAGTATCTCGACGGGGATAACCCTGACAAGGGTGTAGTGATGAGGTATGTGTTTGTGTGCATATATATATATATATATATATATATATATATATATATATATATATATATATATATATATATATACATACATGTGTGTGTGTGAGTGTGTGTGTTAAATTGCATGCAAGTAATGAGTTATAACAGTTGTGTATGAGATGATATTGATGTGGTGAGTAGATGATATGAATGTGGTGTGTAGAGTCAGATTGACCTTTGTGTCAGGATGAGGACCTTGTGTTACAACTGTTGTGTCAGTTGGTTTGTGAGAGTCTTGGTTAGGGCTGGTTAAATCGGTATCTAGAGGTTGGTTGAGATAACAAGTGTTGAGTTAATATTTGTAGTAAATTTTAAGTTACCAGAGTGGTGAGCTGGATACGTGTTGGAGAGACTTGCTAACTTAAAATGGTGGGTTGAGTTTGGGGTGGTGAATCTCTTGGGATATCATAAGATAACAAGGGATTATCTATATGATAATAATTTATAAAACTATTTTACAAAGACTAGAGGGTCTTGAGTGGAGATAAATATTAATTCAGACGAGTTGGTTTTTGTTTAAATTAAACTATTAGAACTCACTTAGCGTAGCTGATTTTGTGTGTAAGTTAGTTTGTGTTGCAGTTGAGCTTTGGGGTCGACGTATCTTGGCTTAAGAGCGGTGCTACTCGGATTGGTGTGTAGGCATTCGTGAGGTAATCTTAATGAAGATAACGACATTAAATTCATTACAAAAAGAAGGGTATTTGGGACTAAAATTTTAGTGTCTAATACCCATCTATTAGTACTTAATGGTTATCAGTGACTGATTTCGCTAGTCCCCGGCCAGTGACGGATACTTAGTCATAAATAGTTAGGTTAGAAACTAAAAATCAGTCCCCATTGTATGACACCAACAGGGACTAACTGTCAGTCTCTGATACATAAAAATTCAGTCCATAATTTATCCTCCAGTATCAGGTTATTTCAGTCCCAAATACATTTTCTTTAGTGACTGCAAATCCGTCTTCAGTGAGAGATAGTCGTTTAGTATTCGTCATTAGGAATTCGAGTGTCAACTGTCTGAAAGGAAGTTGGTTTAGGTGTCTAGTGATTGTTGCTATTCTTAATCATAGTTGTTATCGTGAGATTACCCCGTGCATCTTTTCGATGTATTGTGGACAGTGAGACTGAAAGGAGATCTATCTTTCGGGTGCTTTATCATTGTTGGAGAGACCGAAAGGTAATCCACTATCTGGTGAGTTATTACATCTTTAGGTTCCTTAGTTGGTGACACCCTGAGAGTGATTAGGGATCCACTAGGTTGTCTAGAGTTGTTATCCTTAGAAATCCAGATCCATCATTGTTTCCATAGCCGTTAGAAGTCACGCTTTGCAAGTAGGATTCCGACCTATGTGGTATTCCTTCCATTCCTGTTATTTCCCTGAGTCCTTTGTCTTGATAGTTGAATCGTTCTTGTTTTCTACATTCTTTAATTTAATCATTAGTGTAGTAAACCCCCCCCATCAAACCAATCATTCGTTAGTCCTAGTCAGAGTCTAGTATAGCTATAGTAGTGTCTCCAGGGTTGGATAATCCGGTTTACCGTTAAGCTGTGCTACACTCGATAGGTCCACTTGCCTGTCAGTGCGGTTTAGTTCATAGGTACTCCATTTATTAATTAGGAGTCTAGGTTAGGTTTATTTGTTAGTTTTTATAAACCGTCTTGGCGACATCAAGTTTTTTGGCGCCGTTGCCGGGGACACTTGGCAATAGCAACATTAGCTTTGACTAGTTCTTTGTGTGATTTTTGGTTTATTTTCATTCTTTTTATTTTTGAGTCTTAATTGTCTGTTCTGTCCTACTTGTTATCTGCGTGTCTATTATAGGATAGAGTCTTTCTGTCTTTGAGTCTTTTGTTCTTTTCTTCTTTTGTGTCTTTCTGTTTATGCACCATACTCGTTCGCAGGGATCGCCACCTAATTCAGCTTTTCTAGAGCCCTAACGAGAGTTGCACGAGCACACCCGTGACTTCCGAGAGCGTTTGAAAGCATTCTACAGCAACCAGGTACGTTCTACTAGCCCAGTTCCTTTTCCAAATATGGGCGACGCTGACCCACCAGCGAGGCGTACCGTACACAAGAGGGCCAATGATGGGGTCACTGGGGCGAGATCTTCGATCACACGCCCCACAATCCCGAATACAAATACTTGGCAGATCTCATCACATGTCATGAGTACGATCACTCATGCCACTCAGTTTCATGGCCTCGAGGATGAGGATGCACCCGGACACCTGTCCCGCTTTGTGCGCATATGTGATACCTTCAATATCACGAGTGTTTCTAAGGACGCAATCTACTTACGTCTCTTCCCATTCTCCCTCTCTTGTCGTGCATCTACTTGGCTTGACACCCTCCCAGACAATTCTATCACCACATGGGAGGATCTTTAAGCTAAGTTCTTCAAGAAGTACTATCCACCTTCCAGGGCCGCTCGCCTTAGGGATCAAATCCACTCATTCCGGATGGATCACTTGGCCTGCGAGCGGTTCACGCGTTGTTAAGTCGATATCCCCAAAATGGTCTTTCTAACTGGGCGATAGTAGAGAAGTTCTATAATGGCCTCACCTTCAAGAAGCAGCAAATGTTCAACACAGCTGCGGGAGGCCATATCATGGACAAACTCGAGCCAGCCAAGTGTGAGGAGATGTTCAAGAGCTTTGCTTTGGCGGAACATCAGCAGCCATCTACTAGGACTTCCATTCCTAGTTCTAGAGCACCCGCCTCTTCTCCTAGAGGTGTGCATCAGGTCACTCCTGAAAGTAGCATGGCTGCTGCACTTGCAGCTATGGCAAACGATATAAAGGAGCTGAAGCTCGGTGCTCTTAGGTGTGAGGTGTGCAGGGGAGGCCACGACACCAGGGACTGCCCCATCAGCCAGCAAGAGCAGGTGAGCTTTGCGGGTAACCAGAACCGAGGCTATAATAATTATAACAATTCTTTCGGCTCGGGATGGAGATCTGGAAACAACCCACCTGGGTTTAATGTCCGCCAAAATAAGTATGGAGGAGCTGAAGCTAGGACGAGTTCGGGAAGCAGTGTCAACATAAGGAGGATTGAAGAGATGATAGAGAATCAGACACAAATGCTTGCCCACTTAGTCCAACAGGGCAGAGACGCTTGGCAGAGATTGGATTCTCACGACACTTTATTGAAGAATCAGCAGTCAGCATTCCAGGATCTGCAATGCACGGTAGGAGACATCGCTCAGAGCTTGAAGGATAGACAGGGAGGCCCGTCTTTAGGTCCTAATGCTTCATTGATGGTCATGTCGATCGGGAGTTAAAGAGAGGAGGAGGAAGTCTCCCAGCACTGCTCGTTATATTCCGTCACAGGAAAAGGTGAGGAAGATAGATTGGAAAGCCCACTTTGCTGCGATCGATGCTAGGATGGAAGAAGAGCCGGTGGAAGAGGAGATAGTGGTAGAGAAGCCTGCCGAGAAGGCAGAGGAGAAGAAGATTGGGGGTGAGATTAAGTCCCCCGAGATTGACCTGAGCCGTGTTCCTACCCAGCTCGCTTGTTGCCACATAAACACGTTAGGGAATATGGTCACTTCCTGAACATCTTCATACAACTCAAAGTAAATATCTCGTTCATAGAGGTCCTCCAACATATGCCAAAGTATGGAAAGTTCTTAAAAGATCTTCTTTCCAACAAGAAGAAGCTAGAGGGGATCTCTAAAGTCACTTAGTGAGCAATGTTCTACGGTGGTTCAGAACAAACTGCCAGAGAAACTGGGGGATTCGGGTCGTTTCACGGTCCCGTGTCTGCTTGGCAGTTTGCCCTTAAACCACCGTTGGCCGACCTAGATGCTAGCATCAATCTGATGCCATACTCTATTTACAAGCAGCTGGATCTAGGTGAACCGCAGCCGACGCGCATGAGAATATCCTTGGTTGACCGTTCAGTCAAGTATCCACGGGGAATTGTGGAGAATCTTCTAGTGAAAGTAGGCAAATTTAGTCATCTTGGACATGGATGTGGATGATAGTGTCCCACTCCTCCTAGGACGCCCGTTCCTATGTACCGCCAAAGCAATGATCGATGTCTTTGACAGGAAACCCACACTTCGTGTAGGGGATGAGTCGATCACATTCGATGCTATGAAACCTGTGAAAGGGTCTACTGAGCAGAGCGACTCATTTTACATGATTGACGCCTTCATAGGTGACCATCGGGACTCTGATCTGAGAGAGAGTGATGTTAGTGAATCCTCCCCTGAGTTAGGTGAGTTGTCAGACTAGGTGTTGAATATAGAAGACCCCTCGGATTGGCTTCAGGAATTTGAAAAGAAATTGGTAGGGTCCCCACTTTTAGGTGCTGACGCTGATGATTATAGTTTGAGTGAAATATTAGCACAAGTGGGTTTGATAATATGTGACACAACCATGGAGGAGAGTGTAGAGGGTCCCGAAGATCCTGGTGCGGTTTTAGAGTTTACACCATTAGAACCACCTATGCCCGTCCATGTTGAAGGGAGTATTCCGGAGTTGAGTCCTAGTTCTAGGTCCCCTAAGTCTAGGCCACCCTGTAAGAGAACTCGTGTGTTGAGAGATGTATGTGAGTTAGAGAGAATGCAAACCCCAAATGCAGGGAAGTCAAAGGGTGATGAACTACTAGGATATTTGAACCGCCTCACATTCAGACCGGGGAGGTTTAAGTGGTGGTGGAAGGACTTGATTGATAAAAATAATAGAGGTTCCACGTTCGTGAGGAGTATGAAGTTGTTAAGGTTGTGGAGGACCGAGAGACCGCGCAGGATGAAGGCGGTGCCGGTTAGGATCAAGGAGAAGCCTCCTGATAGGCTTCTTTGAATCTCGGACAAGTGCCCGGGATGTAGAGTTTGTATGCATTCTTTGGTTTGAGTCTGTGTCATTTTTGAGTTTTTCGATGTGCGTGTTTATTTGTGTCATTTTTGCAGCGATTCACGCTTGATTTGGTGAGCAAAATCATCAGGAATGAAGTTCCATGTATTTTTACATTTGTTTTTATGCTTGGAATAGGTTTTTATAGAATTTGGGTGAAAAAAGTTTGAGGGTGAAAAATTTTCTAAGTATAAAAAACCTCAAAACTTTATGTTACCATAGCTTCCTCGCGGTACGCGAGAGTTCAGAGCCTAGTCCTCGTGGTACGCGAAGGACAAACTTATAAGCTGGCTTAATTTTTGCCTCTTCGAGGTACGCGAGGAGGAGCCCTTCCTCTTTCGCGGTACACGGGGGTTACTGGTTTCACCCTTCTTCCTTTGTTTCCCATGGGTTTCCATACCCTACATCCACCACCATCCATCATCCATTATTATCATCATCCATCACTTCGATCCATATCACTCGCCGACCACCATAACCATAGGAAAGTGGAAACCGTTCATTCTTGATCTACCTTGCTGTGGCATTCATGTTTATGTGTTTGCCACTCATCGGGTACGTTTCCCTATTCTATCAAGAGTCTGTTGAGTCAGTCGAGTCATTTAATTTTTAGTTTAAGTCTGTTTTTCGAGTCAGTATGATGTTGCGGGTATTGTGTGAGTTTGTTTTGCAGGTGTACATCATTCTGTCCGTACCCAATCTCCATTCGGACGGAGTTGATCCTTATATCTTATAGGAGCAACCCAGTAGTGTGTGCAACCGCGACCGAAATGGTATACGGTGCACAAGAGGAGGAGTAGAGGTGGACCATTCACTGCTATATTACCAGTTAAGTCGCTTCCTGTTTATTTTTGCATTTTTTTTAGTTGTCTCAGTTCACATTGAGGACAATGTGTCTTTCAAGTGTGAGGATGGGAGACTGTTGAGTCTAGTTTTCTTTTACCAAAAATTGAAAAAATGTTCTTGGAAATAACTGCATTTAAATGGAAAATGATAGTACAACTAGATATGGTTGTTGAGTTTAAATGAATTAAATAATTGAAAACGCGTTTAATTAGTGATGTTTTGATAGATTCAGTCAACTAGTAGAGCTTAAATAGCCTGTTGTGTTACTTAGGATTAATCACAAAATTAAATCATGATATCTTATGGGTATTCATCTTAGGGTAATCGGTAATACTGAAACTGTCAATATAGGGTGATAGGTACCACGTTAAGTTAAAATTTAGAGGTTTTTGAAATTTTTGGCACACCACTCTCTTTTTATAAGAATAAATCCGAGTTTCGGTGACCCCCGCATCCATAAATTTCATGTTTTTGAGCTTATTTGTTAGAATACTGAGTTTTGCTTATGTGTTACCCTCCGGGATGGCCGCTTGGAGAAAACACCCCTAAGTGATTCTTATTTGCTTAACTGTTAGAACTTAGTCTATGTGTTACCTTTCGGGATGGTGACTTGGTTGAAACTCCTCCAGACGAAAGTTTAATTTGCTTATTAATGCTCATTATCATCCATTCATTCATGATTTCATCTAATTTCTAAAACCTGTAAATTTTAGTTTAACGTGGTGGGTGAAATCTATATGGTTTATTCTGTGCCTAGACATGACCGTGAAACAGGATTAGGTACAGCTGTAACTTTTAAGTGTGAGTCACATAGATAGAATGATAGCTTAGTAATATAATATTAGAACACAATCGGGGGCTTGAAAGTTAGTGTTTGGGTTTAGTCGGACAAACATACCGATTCTTGCTTTTTAACACGGGAGTATATTTGTGCTGATATAAAATTGAGTTTGTTAAGTATGTCGAGTTATGATTCCATTGAAGCTTTTTCGAGGACGAAAAAAGGTTAAGTGTGGGGATGTTTGATGTAGTGCAAAGCACACATCTTTATTCCTAGTGTTTTAGTGCATTTTTAGTTAGGTTTATATTTGTTTTGAGTCGTTTTTGTATACTATTGAGTCTTTGCTATGTTTACAGGTGCTCATGATGAATACAAGTCAATACATGAAGAAACAGAGCACGAGAGTGAAGCCGGAAGAAAAAGTGAAAAAAGTTGGAAATTAGGTCCCTCGCTGTACGCGAGGGAGGAGCTTCAAGACTTCGCGGTACGCGAGGATCTTCAAATCCGGCCGCGACTATTTTGGGCCTCGCGGAACGCGAGGGGCTTGCCACATTCTCTCGCGGTACGCGAGAGACAGGAAATCGGAGAAAAAACCCTAAATTGAATTTTAATAGGAATCCAATGCCATAATTAGAGGAGATCGAATTTTGGCCATCCAGAGAAGAACAAGAGGCGATTTTGGGAGCTTGGAAGGCAATCGAATTGAAAAGGCTGGAGCTTTGCTTCCGGGTTCGTTAGATTTAGCGTTTTCGGTTTCAAGATTCGATTTTTATCTTTGAATTGCTAAGTTTGATACCATGTTCTTGTTCTTTTACTTCTGTTTGGTTGTTTTAAGCATGATCTTAGGCTAAAACTCTAATACTGCCTAGGTCATTAGATGAATACTTCGTAAAGTTATGATTTTTATCGGTTTTGGATTTTAATTGATGGTTTATTGATTCTGTAAAAGATCTTATGTTGATGATTATAATGAATCTATATGCTTAATTCTTATTTGTGTTTGATTTTAATTCCGTGCGTTGATTGTGGATGTCTTCCAGTTTGATTAGCGTATCTAGGTCATAGACTTTAGGTTTTATGATTGTTTGTGTGGTTTGCTAGACATAGTAACCATAGGAGTTGTGATTGAGTATAGGTTAGATCTGAATGTGTATCCTGTCTCAATACCCGAGAAGTGAGAGATAGTCGTTTAGTATTCGTCATTAGGAATCCGAGTGTCAACTATCTGAAAGGAAGTTGGTTTAGGTGTCTAGTGATTGTTGCTATTCTGAATCATAGTTGTTATCGTGAGATTACCCCGTGCATCTTCTATGTATTGTGGACAGTGAGACTAAAAGGAGATCTATCTTTCGGGTGCTTTATCATTGTTGGAGAAACCGAAAGGTAATCTACTATGTGGTGAGTTATTACATCTTTAGGTTCCTTATTTGGTGACACCCTGAAAGTGATTAAGGATCCACTAGGTTGTCTAGAGTTGTTATCCTTAGAAACCCAGATCCATCATTGTTTCCATAACCAGTAGAAGTTACGCTTTGCAAGTAGGATTCCGACCTAGGTGGTATTCCTTCCATTCCTGTTATTTCCCTGAGTCCTTTGTCTTGATAGTTGAATCGTTCTTGTTTTCTACATTCTTTAGTTTAATCATTAGTGTAGTAACCCCCCCCCCCATCAAACCAATAATTCATTAGTCTGAGTCAGAGTCTAGTATAGCTATAGCAGTGTCTCTAGGGTTGGATAATCTGGTTTACCGTTAAGCTGTGCTACACTCAATAGGTCCACTTGCCTGTCAGTGCGGTTTTGTTCATAGGTACTCCATTTATTACTTAGGAGTCTAGGTTAGGTTTATTTGTTAGTTTTTATAAACCGTCTGGGTGACATATGATATTTCAATCCCTAATGTATAACTATAGAGACTGAAAACTAGTCTTCTAAACATGTATATACTGTCTCTAATACGTTTCGTTAGATTTATGATTCCATATCAAATCAGTCTCCAATAAGATGTTTTAAAGACTGATAATTAGTCCCCGATACCACACGATTTCAGTTGTTAATATGCTTATTTTAAGGACTGAAAACTAATCTTAGATGGCATGTTAATTTAGTCCCTAATATGTAATTTTAAAGTCTGATAATCAGTTCAATATAACATTTATTTTTAGTCTCTAATATATTTATTTAGGGTATGAAAATCAGTCTCCAATTCAATCGTCAAATAGTCACAATTTCGGTACATAAATGTGAAAATGGCTCTTTTAAAAAAAATCCACTTTTTTTTCCTATTTACATGTATATCCAAAATAATACATATACAAACACAATCAAACCAAATATTTATATATTTACAAAACTACACAAATGTCAATATAAACAAAATATCCTTTCAGGTCTTTCTTAATTTAATAAATTCGGATTCTTTCTACATGTTTTTTATGTTCACCCTCTAGTTTTCCAAGTATTCTCTTACTTCTTTCGAGCTTGAAAGTGATGTTATCCGGTTAATGAGTCAAAAACAGGTTAACAAAATACCTTAATCACGTTCCACAACTTTAACCATGTTGCCATCAAATGTTTGATTTAACTTCAAGTTCCACCCCACTTGCTTTGATTAAGTTGCAAATTTATACAAAATTCCCAATACAAAAAAAGTCAAAACAACATAATTAAATCAGAATCATACATTGGATGCTGAAACCAACTAAAAGTAAGAATAGACACCTGTTGATGCGAGTAAAATGATGCCCATTTTAACTCTTTCTTAACAATAATACTAGTAGTTACTTGTTAAAAAAATAAAGACCTTTCTACAAATAATGAGGACACTATTCAAGATGCAAATAATAAACGAATTAAATAAGAAAATCCGAATAGCAAGGATGTATATAAGAAAATGTAAGTAAATATATAAATAAGCTAGACGGAACATACTTACCTCTTCAGTCTAACACTTCTTTCTTTATAGCTTCTTTTTGCTTTACTGCATCATCTCAAGAGTCGAGAATCCTATTACAACACAATTACATAAACAGGTTCAATTAATAGGTCATATTAGGTTATTTGAAGAGAATACATGTGTAATCATAGTTGTGAAAAAATCACAGCAAGTAATGATGCCCTTTTAAAATATCCATAGGGAAAGCAGTTCTTCTTTGTTAGTTTTCAAGTGCATTACTTAACTTTAGAAAGTAAGTTATGTATAAATTTACAAGTCTAGACTCTAATGTAGAGCAAAAAAAATGTGGTTACTGAATTATATACAAAAAACAGTTTCCTATCTTCAAAATGTGGTTACTTAATTATGATACACGTATTTTTGGAATTCAAATGATTTATTTTTTCAAGATAGTTGTATATTTAACAATTCCCCATCTTCAAAATGTGGAAATATAAAACAGAGGTTTTACTTCTATGGTTATGGATTAACTTCTTTATACTACCTTCTCATTATGCATTCTGCGCAACCCATCCAAGCTCTTCCCTTGAATAATCTTGAGTTTTTTTTTTCTAAAGCTATCCTAACTGATTTATCTCTCTTGTGAAAATCAAGGGCATCCTAATTATGTTTACAAAAATAGAAATAATGAAAGAAACATAAAGGTGATTAGATACTAAGTTGTTTGATCAAAGAACTTACTAGTTACTCAAATTCTGCCTTAGCCAAACTTTCTTTCAAAGAGGAAACATTAGTTTCCAATTTAGAAATAGTTGCGTGCATTCTTATTCCTTACTTTTCATTACAACCTTGGTAAACATATACAAAAGATCGTAAAGTTAATGTAACTTCTTGTATATTAAAATGGCATTCTAGACACTTCAGTCAAATAACACAAACCTGTTTCCACAAATTTTCTTTCTAATGGATCAAGCATCTCACACAAGTTATTCTTCTCCTCGGCAAGTTCTTGTAAACCCTTTTCAAACCATTTCATACACACCTTCAACTTTTTCAAATACTATGTCATCCACTCATGTTTGCCCTAAAAATACAAAACATGTCCAGCAAATAGTTAAAGCACACGATGATAGCGTAGGTTGCTCAAGAACACCTGACATAGTATGTGTCAAACCTTTGAATCAAACTTTTTCCCCTTAAACTTCTCATTCAATAATGCATCCACCTCTTCCTTTGTAAATTCAGTAATTTCACTCTAGCACTTCAGTTTCAAAGGGTGCTATAGAAACCTCCTTTTGATTGTTCATTGGGGCAAGTGCTTGTCTGCCTCTACTTGAAGTTGTTGAGGACATATTCCTACCCGTGCCACTTTTCCTATGCTTATCTACAGGAGCAGCATCAACCACTCGATTTTTCTGCAAGTTTATCAAACTTAATAGAAATGTGATAAAGAAACTATATGATTAATCAACTAACCTAGTATATGGTATTCTCTGGCATCTCACAAGCTCATAGGTGGTTGATTTTTCACATCTAGATAGCTGAAAATTAAATAAGGAGCTAATTCAGGAGGACAGGTTACCTAGAGATGTATTAATGATATATATATGATTGAAAAACAAGTTGGAAATGGGTATACAACAATGAATTGTGGTTGTGTTTATGGTGAAATTCAAAACAACCATAAGAAGTTTAAATTACTAGGTTTGAAAAGCACATGACAAAAAAATAATCATGATATAAATATATGCAGGACATTAGTTATTTGTATGTTTAAAATCATTTTATTGTTAAGTGCAAGATTACCAGGAAACCATGATTAGTAAATTTTTTAATTACATGACTATGAAATAATATATGTAATTCATAATCATGAAACAATATACATGTTAAAATTTTAGAATTATGATACAATTCAGTAAGTAGTATGGACTGTCTCATCAAGAATAAATAAATAAACAAAAAAAAGATAAATACACACAAAAGATTAGGAGTAGCAATCCGTTCATGATTCAAGGATTCAAGCCTATGCACCAGGAAGATCCCCTAAAGTGTATAAAAGAAACCATAATCAGAAATGAAAACTTAAATAATCATGTTAAGAAATTTCTTATGAGTATATACCCTTGACTAGAAGAATTATGCACTAACTAAAAGCCGTAGATAGGTGCCTTTAAAAAAAGCCCTAGATAGGTGGATTTTAGTCACAGTAAAATAGAGTAAACATATGAGATAAGATTGGTACAATGTAATAAGTGTGGAAGTACATAGGGGGCAAGAAGAACGTACAAGCAGGGGCACAAACCCAAAAACCATACCGATTGGTAGCGAATAGCGATGAGGACACGAACTGCAAACCGGTAACTAGGGTTCATAACTAGATGAATAATACATAGAAGATGTCAAATGATTAATCATCAAATCATCCATCCAAACAAATATGTAAAACAAAAGGTTAAAATCACTAACCTGTTTGAGAGCATGAGGCAGCGGCAACAACGTAGTAAGTAATGGTAGGTCGAACCAAGAGGGGGATTTCACGATGGTGTGCAATAGTGGCTAGAAGCTACTCGACTTGGTGGCCTTCATCGGTGGCGTGCGAAAGGGAGGTGTTGTGCCTTGACGGATTTAGACTTTCCAAGGAGAGAGAGGGGAAATGTTGTGAAGTGGATGAAACCAGTGGAGGCGCGAAACAGGTTGCTTTTGGAGAGCCATACATTATAAGGGAAATTTGAAATTTTAGGGAGAAACTTAGAGGGAAATGAGAAAATTTTAGGGGAAAGCATTAGAAAAGTTATATTTTAAGTTTTCATCAGGGGAATCTGATTTTAAGGTAAAACGAGATAAAAATTATATTTTAATAACTAATAAATTAAAAATAACAAATATTTAAGTATAAATATAATATTATATAAAAGAATTATAACTTATATAAAATATAAGATTATATGTTTCTAAAAAACTATAAAATAAGTTAAATAAATTATAAGTATTATATATATAAAATGTCTAAAATCATATAAATAAATATATGTGAATTAAATTATAAGTGTTTTTAACAAAATTGACCCTAATTAACAAATAATGACACTAGTTAATCAGTAATGACCCTAACTAACCATTAACGACCCTAAATTGACTATCAACGACGACTATCAGTGACACTAATTAAACATCATTGACCACAATTGACCCTACTTGACTATCAACGACCCTAAATAATCATCAACGAATCTAATTGACTATCATTGACTCTAACCAACCATAAATCACTCTACTTAAGCATCATTGACCCTAGTTGATTAATAATGAATCTAATTGACCAACAATGACTGTAATTCATCATTAATGACCCTAATTAACCATCAATGACCCCAATTGCCTATCAACGACCCTAATTGACTTTCATTGATTCTAGATGGCCATCATTGACCCGAATTGACAAATAACGACTTTAATTGACCAAAAATTACTATAATTAATCATGAATGGCCCCAGTTGACCATGAATGACCATAATGGACCATATGGAGCCTTGATAACTCTTAATGGCCCATTATCGGCTTTAATATATCATATTAGGTCTTAAAGGGTTGTATCGGGTTGTAGTGAGTCATATTAAATCGCAACGTACTTTAAGAGGTCATATTTGCCTTAATGGATCATATTGGGCCTTGATAGCTCTTAATGGCCCGTTATGGCATTTAATATCTCATATTTGGTCTTAATATGTTGTATCAGGTTGTAGTGAGTCATATTAAATTCCAACACATAATAAGAGGTCATACATGCCTTAATGGACCATATTGGTCAATAATAACCGTAATTGACCCATACGAAACTAATTGACCATGAATGAACCTAATTGACCATAAATGATCCTAACTGACAATCAGTGGCTTTAACCAACCATCAGTGGCTCTAATTAATCACCAATTACCTTAAATGACTATCACATACCCTAACTGACCATCATGGACCCTAAGTGACGTATAAGTGACACTAATTTAAGAACATTTTCATTCATTGTCATCAATTGACTTAATTCATTGTAATTGGCCCTAATTGACAATTATTGACCAATATTGGTCATACTTAACCATTGTTGACCAGTAATGATCATAAATGACCATCAACGATTCTAATTGATCATTATCGAGCAATAATACCGTAACCGATCATGAATGACCCTAATTGACAATCAATGACTCTAGTTGGCTATCATTGACTTTAACTGACTATCATTTACCATAACTGACCATGAACAACCATAGTTGGCTATTAGTGACCCTAGTTAACGATCTACAACCCTTATTAACCATTAATGATTACAATTAATCATCATTAGCCCTAATTGACTATTAATGACCATAATTGACCTTACACGACCATAGTCTCTAATATATTTCCTATAAATGGTGTAATAGGCGTCGATTGTTGGAGCTTGAAAAACCAGTCCCTAATTCGATCCATTTTATAAATATTAAGAACTGATTTTCAGTCTCTAATATGCTACCTCCTTATTAGAGACTAAAAAATGTAACCAACATAAGTCGTAAAAAAATAAGACCCCAATATCATCTGTAAGTGATAAATCAGTACCAGATACTATATATTTAAAACTACACACCAGTTGTTGATACTGTAGTCACTAATGGTTGAATTGACGATGACGTATAAGAGACTGAAAATCAGTCTTCAATCATTTCATATTTAAAATGCATTAGAGACTAACTATCAGTCCCTAATACAGTCTCTTACAAGAATTGTTAGGGCTGAATTTGAGTCTCTAATTTAATTCATCGAAATGGTAGAATATGAGTCGATTATTGGAGACTGAATAATAGTCCCTATATATTTTATCTATAAAACTCTTAGGAACCTAAAATTTAGTTTCGAATAAGGTCACTTACAAACTCTTTTAGACTAATTGTCAGTCTCCGATACTCTCTTTAAAACGGTAGAACTTGAGCCAAATAATTGGATACTAAAAATCAGTCCTTAATCCTTTCATATATAAAAGGCGTTCAAGAGTAAATATCAGTCCCTAATTCGATCAATTTTTTGGAATATTAAGAACTGATTTTCAGTCTCTAATATGTTCCATCCATATTAGAGACTGAATATCAGTCCCCAATATATTTGTGCCATTTTTCATCATAGATGGAACGTATTTTGGACTGAAATTCAGTCACGAAAAAGGTTCCTTCCAAAAACTTAAATTACCCAAACATATTTCAGACTAAAATTTAGTCTCAAATAAGATGGAAAAATATTAGCGACTAATTATCAGTCGCTAACGTAAGTCGTATAAAAATTAGTCCCCATTATTATCAGTAACTGATAAATCAGTCCCAGATATTATGTATTCAAGACTGATATATCAGTCCTTAATAGTTTAGTCCCTAATAGTCACTTTTTTGTAAAGATAGTTATTATTCTTTTAGAAAGACTTCCTCTGTACGTTTGTTAAATAAATTGAGTACTTTTAAAGAGGATACGTAGTGATGAGAACCAACTGTAGGGTACTCGGGTTGGGGTCTTACAGCAAGCCATTTGAATAGACCTAAAACCACAAAAACACAAAAGTAAACACCACTAAAATAAAATAAAAAACAGGTTTACTGTTTACCACTAAAACAACCTATTCGATGTCATCCTGCAGCATGAAAATGGGTTTGGGTTGAAACGGGTCATTTTAAGAACACAATTTAAAAGGTTGTTTCCAATAAAATTAAACTTTTGGCAACTTTTAATCCAGTTGAGTTTTTTTATTTGGCCATTTTAGAAAAAAAAAACACAACCCAAATTGACCCATTGTCAAAATTGCCACCTCTAATTAGGTATCATGGGGGGGTAAGGGTGGTCTACTTACAGGTTGTAATCAGTACATAAGAGAACTTATTATGATGCTTGATTAGAACGTTTTTGGTTATGTCACGTGTCATAATGTGTAATCCTAAATATTTAACCCGGTTAAATCAACATTTTTTGGTTTTAATTGACTGTGACAGGGTTGTAAACTCGAAATATATGGATCAAAC
Organism: Smallanthus sonchifolius; assembly: GCA_023525975.1. Classification (NCBI taxonomy): domain Eukaryota; kingdom Viridiplantae; phylum Streptophyta; class Magnoliopsida; order Asterales; family Asteraceae; genus Smallanthus; species Smallanthus sonchifolius. The sequence continues at coordinate 49,779,341 of CM042033.1, read as the reverse complement.
TGCCCTCAATGAATTGTGACAATGGAGGTGAGTGTTTTTTCTTTTCGGGTTTCGACCCTTTTATGGATTGATTTTTGAACTATTCTAAAGATCGAGTTCCGAGCAGTTTATTTTATTAATTTTTTTGCATTTGATCAGGCCTGCAATACCCAATGTTACATTTATGTGCCTTTATATGATACCCTTGGTAAACCACTACTTTTTAATGTAAACTTCTAATCTTTAGTGGGTGTTTGGCTGCGCGTTTTGAAAATGATTATATGTTATTCAATATTCAGCTGTAAAAGATAGTGTTTTGATCTGTTTTACTGTTTGCAAAACTGATTTTTTAGATCCCTGTATAATCAGATAACTAGAAACAAATTGTGTGTCCAAAACGCAATCCAACACCCGTTAACTCATTAGCCTTATTATTTTTCCTTTCTCTGAATACAACAGGAAGAACAATATAAAACTCTAGTTACATTAGAGGTGCAAGTAGGGCGGATCGGTGAGATTGGAAACGCGTGAAAATGGGTGTGGGTTGAAACGGGTCATTATAATAACACAATTTAAAAGTTTGTTTGCATATAAAAGTTAAATTTTGGCAACTTTTAATCCACTTAATTTTTTTTATTTTACCGTTTTATATAAAATACAACCCAAATCGACCCATTGGACAAAATTTCCACCTCTGATTGGGTACAAAAAAATTTAGAAAACGGGTTTACGGTTTTCCACCACAGCAACCTATTTAATGTCATCCTGCAGCAAACAAGTCAAACGGGTCTGATTTGAGCAGGACTTTCAATTAAACAACTGTTGCTGGATTTTTTTGGTCAAACTTGTTGCCAAAAGTTAGATATGAGCTGGTTGAACTGGTGTACAACAGCAGAAAAAGATTTCAAATAGTTACTACATAAAAGAAATTTGAAACCCAGCTCGGGTACCCGTGCGTTCTTGGGGCTTGGTTTTTTGGCATGGTCACGTATATGTGCATGCATGGGAAGGACCTGGTTCACATATTTGGGTTCTAAACGGGTCGAAGACGACCCGATTCATGTGAACTTGGGAAACTAGGGTTTCGTGGAGAAGGAGTGTTGGGAGGATGAGACGAGTGTCGGGGTTTAATTATATCTATGCATTATTCGACTTATGTTTAGAACGTGTATGATCACGTGATTGAACGTTTAACATGTTCGGACTTCGAGAGCGAGGTATGGGTTGCAGAGGAGGGGTTTGATCTTTTCAACCCGTGTGTTTCTAAGACCCTTTTTACTTGTTTTTGGGGCTATCATACATACTTACATGTTTTAACATTAAAATGCATGTGTTATGAGAAAGGAGTTATACCTGTCGACTTTTTTGAGTCAACTATATTATTTTATAATAAATCTAAGGGTTAATGTAGTATCCCGAGGTTGAGTGGGTTGGATGTCGACATGACATCGGGATGTCGTAAAATGACTTTCGGGATAAGCCACAAGTTGAGTCTAGATGTTACGAGGATATGTCTAGGATGTGTGTTTGGTTATATATGTAAGTGATTCGTGTAAGGACGGTGGGTCGTAGCACATGTCCAGGTAGTGTCATGTGTGTATATTTGTTGCTTTGTGTGCTTGCATTGTTGTCCGTGTATATGGTCAACAATGGTGTAGAGGACGGGGTCCTTTGGGGTCGTCACTGTGCGAGTGATCTGGTAGTTATCTGGTTGGTGATGTGTTAGTCACCGTGTGGATGATGATATGGTCACTGTGTGATGTGACGAGATGAGCGTGAATGCCGGCACACTCGTGAAAAAGTATCGTGCGTGTATTTATGGGTCCTTTGGGGGCGAGATTGAGACCCAGACGGGGGTTCTCTAGGATGATGAATATCCCGACGGGGATCGGTGAGACTTACCGGGTGATGGTTATGATTTGAGTTAGGGTTTGTTGAACCCTTAGGGGAGTTGGAATGTTTTAGGTAACAAGAGTTACCGGTATGAATGGTAAGTTGTTTTACAACTGAAGTGAATGGCCTGAGTTTTAATACAAATATGTTTGCAATGAGAAGGTTTCTTTTCAAGTTAAACTGTAAGAACTCACTCAGTGTAGCTGACATTGTATGTACGTTAGACTGTTTTGTAGGTGAGTTCAGGTGACGATGTATATTGGCTTGGGAGCGGTGCTACTCAGGTTGGTGTGTATGAATTGGTACAGTAATGTAAAGCAAATTAATGATTTTATAATACGAATACCATTTTGAGTTAAGACTTCCGCTGTATGTTTTTATAAAGAGTTAAATGTTTTTAAAAGAATTCACTGTGATGTTACTCAACTATAGGGTGCCCAGTTTGGGGTCTTACAAGTTGGTATCAGAGACTTGGTTTAAGAGAAATTCGATGTTTTCAAATACCTAAACTTAAACCGAAAATGGGACAAAAGTAACGAATGCCACCACGAGTAACCGCGAGCCAAGAGGTGCGATTTTCGTACTGAGATTAATTATTAGAGTTTCACTTGTGTAGTGTTACGCTATGTGAAGTTGTTTGGTGTGATTATATGGTTTGGTGATTCTGTGTGGAATTATGTTATGTAAGCTGCGTATTGTGGGAATTGTATTGCATGTAACTGCGTAGTAGTCAGTGTTTTGTGTTTTATGTGGATTTACATGGGAGGCATGTGCTTCCATTGTGGGGAAGGTAGAAAGCTAGTGTGAATATAAATGGAAATGTTTAGAATTCAAGTAGTGACGTGGATAACCGATCACACTTGATCAACGTGATTTTGCGGTCTAATGTTACTCTTACATTTCGAATTTATTGACTTTCATAATCACATAAATGTTCTATCTTGTGTAGGATTAGATGGCGAAGACGAAGCATACAAGGTCAGTTAGATGCAGAGCTCTTACTTGGAGGAATGCAGAACTACAAGCCAAGAAGACGGCTGCTGCAGATGTAACTACCAGTGAGATGGGAGTAGTGTTGGCGCTTCCCGCGCCGAGTGTGTCTAGAGCTTCGATCGGCAGCGTGCCGAGTGGTACTATGGTCTAAAGGATTGGATGGTAGAGAAGAGTAGTGCCAGCTGTATGTGATTTCCCTGCAGGTTGTGGACCAGCATGGTTGACAGATCGACCCCAGGAAACATTTCAGAGAGCTCTATTCCAGGAGAACCCGGTGAATGACCCGGAAAGTGACGGGGAGGAACCATAATAGATACATGTGGAGGACACGTCAGATAAATCATGATATGATCTAGTAGTTGTCACACCCCGGTCGGCGGCGGATTATACGCCGGGGCTGACGCGGTTGTTCATAAGCACATGGTCATCTATTAATAAGTGACAATATTTATTAATTGAAATTAAAGTATCCGATACAAATAGAAATGGAAAACAAGGAATTCAAACATAACACAAGTTAAATTCAATCTTTAATAAAGCTAGGTCCATAGTCCTATGTGATCATGTAGTTTCCTCAAACTGGTGCACCTGAAACATGTGAGTAAATGTCAACTACAAGTACTTGGTGAGTAACATAGGTTTTGACACCAATCAAAAGTTAAGTATATATTTACAATTCAATATGTTCAAAGCATGTCTAAAGCATGAATGTGAAAACATACAAGGTTCCAAGCGTATAATTCAATCCTGGTAATGGAAAACTAGATACACAATCCAACCGATTGCCATTTTGAAAAAGGGGCAAGAGGATACCCAAGTTGTAAGTTGATACTCAATAAAACCCGCCAAGGTTTTGTGGTAAGTTATACTTTCGGATTCCCGTATAAATGATCATAAAAGGTACCACCTTAGGCTTGGGCAGCAAGTTAATGAATGTACTGACATGAACACATGTAATGGCGTAAGTAGTTCAAGACATAAAGCATAAAGATCAAAGCATAAGAACGTATGTATTGAATTGTGTAAGTAAAGCGTTTGTACACATGTTTCACCCCAAAAGTAAAAATGGTAAAAAGGGGTTATGTAAACTTACCTGAATCAAAGCTAGAAATGGTACGAGTAGTGGATAGCACCACACAAGAATGCAAGTAGGGAAGTACGAGAGTTTGCCTATAAGCTGCTTACGCATGCACAAGAATTATAAGCATAATTAGGGACACATGGGATAATGTGACGATGACACGGAAGAGTGAACGTCCTAAGACGCACTAACGATTAAATAGTAGACGAACTTGTCCACGGGAATAGAGGATTTTCCTAATATAATAACTATTAAGATAAATACGTTTCATGTCGAACGTTTCTAATTACGAATAATATTAATAAATAAATATTCATGTGCTTGTACCATTTAAATTATTGCTAGGAAAATAATATAACTATATATATTATTTTTAAGTTCGTAGGATTAATAAAATAATCATTTATGTGGCAAAATTAATAAGTATATTATTTTTATTCAAGAATATAACGTGGGTAAATAATATAAATAATTATATCATTTATAAGTTTGGAGAGTGACACGGTAATAAATAATGTGGTGAAAATAATATATATATATATATATATATATTATTTTTATTCGGAGTTTTGGTTTGAAGATTAATATAATTATATTATTTAAAGTGGGAAAAATATTATTAGAACGGGTTATAATATCAAACCGAGCCTACGGGTGGTTTCCGGGGTTAAAACATATTAATATACTAATATAATAATATGGGGAGGGATTTTATAATTAAAATAATAATAAAAACTAATTTAAAAACGAAATGGGGGTGGAGGGACTTGAACCCGGGTCTCCTCCCCCACAGTCAAGTGCCCTAACCATCACAGCCCGCTAGGGTATCGCATACAAACCCGGATCATAAAGCTTTTAACATAGAACTCTAGTGGGTTTCCCCCATATGCATACAAGTTCGAAACCAGTCCCAAACTCATGAATTTGATCGCGATCAGTCAAGATATCACAGGGGTTTTGAAAATCTGGGTATTGCGAACCTGTTGGTCGAGTTTGATTACAAAAATAATAGGTTTATGTTCGTTTAATTCATGTTTTAGAAGCCGAAAACCCTAGGTTTTGAACATAGAATCGATCAGGCAAAATCCGATAATAAAAACAGTTGAAATCATAGGGATTTTATAGGTTAGAGTGTTGCGAAACTATTGATATGGTTTAATCTGATTTAGGTTGTGTCTAGGATCAAAACATCCAAACCAGATTATGAACAAACCCTAGGTTGTAGATTCTAATTAAATCGATGTTGTTTGGTTCAATAAACATGGGGTTTTCAATAAGTAGAGGGTTTCGAAAGTATCCATGTGATTTAATTGGATTGATATCGGGTTTAGGGCGGGTTTCGACTAAACCCGAATGGGTATGAACCCTAGAATTCGATCGTTGTTAATTCGATAATGTAAGCCCTGATTAGCATAGGCCTTTTGATCTAGACACTTAAACGAATTTAATGGTGTAAATAATTACCAGAATGTGACTCAGATTGATGGTTCTCGATCAAATGGTCTTCCGACTACTAATGGCTACGACCCCGGTGTCCCTGACTGCGTCTCCGACGAATTTGATGCGTGCAAAGGATTCAGGGGAGTTCGTGTATCGGGTGGAGGGTGTTTGATTGAAGAGTGATAAACGAATATATACGAATTTGATAGCACGCGACGTGGGTTCAACGGTTTCAAGTTTAATGTGCATAATTGGGATTAATTCGTGTATAATGATTGTGTTAAATGACCCAATGATGGTCGAAACCATTACCAACCTTCAATTCAGTTACGAATTCAAATGTTTCTTGAGGAATTCGGGTTTGATTTGCATCAACAAGTCTAATTTTTACTTTGAGAGTCAACAAATCGGGTTTTGGGTAATGACAGGACTAGTCCCTGCAGTTTTAGGTGTATAAGAGTTTGAGAAATGGAAGAATTAGTCCCTGGGTTTGTGATAGGGTTTATTAGGTTAAGATTTAATAGGATTGTGCTAACGGGTTAACTCTAAAAAGTCCGGATGTCACATCATCCCCTAGTTGAAAGAATTTTTGTCCCAAAAATTAGAAATAACAAAAAAAATTTCGAGGGTGTTACATCATCCCCTAGTTGAAAGATTTTTTGTCCCGAAGTTTAAATGATGGGGGCTGCTGAATCAGAGAAAATATGAGGGCATTTGAGCTTCATTTGATCCTCACGTTTCCAAGTAGCTCGGGGTCACGTTTTGGATTCCCAACGAGCTTTGACTGCTGGTTTGGGGAGTACGAGTGATAACAAGATTTAGGTCTGATACTCAAAGTCAGGCATGAATGATGGTGGTGGATTTAGTTTGAAGGGAATTGAGGAGAAAACTGTCGAAGAACAATTTGGAATTCAAAGATGGAATGCATCACTTGAAATGAGAATGATGAGAATTTGATGATCAAAACTTGTTTAGGATGTAGTCTAATATGCTCAAGAAATGTCACTAGATAAGAGGTTTTACAAACATTGGTCAAGGTCAAAATAACATAAAACGTCACGTGACACGAACAACGCTACTTCTAACGATATGACATGAACACTTATATATAGGAAGTACTAGCGGCGTATCCACCATGCCCTTATCATATCACATCAGTTTCGTTATTATATTTCACGATAGGTTTTGTGTCATAACGCACGACAGAATTCACTATGTTTTCCATGCGCTGACTTTTATAATTACGTGTGCACCCGTAATTACTCTGTTCATCGCATGATCTGTATAGATCATCCCATTGTGTGTGGGTCAAGAGGGGACACAAGATCACTTAATTCATAACTATTGTTTTCACGTATGAGTTGCTAATAATTAACTTTTCCCCTAGATAGTAAGGTCAATCAGAAATCTAAAGGGTAATAATGTTGCATAACTTATAGTTTCATAGCTTCCTCGTGTTTGAGCAAGAATACGTCAAATCCCGAGTAGCTTTAAAGTTTTACAGCTTCCTCGTGTTTGAACAAGAATACGTCAAATCCCGAGTAGCTTTAAAGTTTTACAGCTTCCTCGTGTTTGAACAAGAATATGTCAAACCCCGAGTATGCTTAAAAGTTTGTAGTTTTCAACCTTAATGGATAAAGTGAATTATCATGCCTTGTGATCCATCAATTGCAACACTTGTACCCAATCTAGTTCTGTGTATAATGTAAACATCCAAGTTTCATGTTTAATATAGTATCATGTACATTGTACCCAAATAAGTTTCAAGTATAATGTGAACAACTTAGTATCATGTATATTGTAAACAAATAAGTTTCATGTATAATGTGCTCAATTTAGTATTATGTATATTGCATTCAACCAAGTATCATGTATCATGTGATCAATCTAGTATTTTATATATTGTATTCAACCAAGTATCATGTGAACAATCTAGTATTGTGTATCATGCGCTAAATCTAGTATTATATATATTGTATTCAACCAAGTATCATGTATCATGTGAACAATCTAGTACTGTGTATCATGTGCTAAATCTAGTATTATACATATTGTATTCATCCAAGTATCATGTATCATGTGAATGCTCATATGTAAGTTTCTGAATCTCATGAGTAACGTAAACTATCAAATTTTGTAGGTGGTCGAGAGTTGCGGACAAGCGTGTTGCTTGCCGTTCATGTATAATGTGGGTAGTTTTGTTTTAAATTCTCAATCTTCTTAAGGTTTATATGGATGGTTAAAGCCTACGCGAAAGGATTCATCTCCTTGAAGTGCCTTGTATGTTTGTATATTTCCGAAGGTGCAAGATAACGAGAAGGTTTTGTAGGTGTTTAGAGTGATGTGCTTACGAATAATAGATTTGTGCTTTCTTTTTGTTTGTAAATAGACAAGCAATTGTAACTTATTATTGTTTGTAATTTATTAAAATAGTGAAAATGATAAGTTGAATAACTACATAAACAGATGAATAAATAAGACCTTTTAATTTTAATTATCATAAAGAGAATGTTTCAAAGAAAAATAATTGCTAAATCATTTAATAATTGGGCCAAGATTTAATAATAATTAATTTAACGGAGTAAAAGTCATAATTAATTATTAATTAAAATAATGTTTTAATAAATCAAATTGTATCAAGTCTCCTTACAAGGTGAAAAGGTTTATAGAAAATTTGTATTCCAGATAATATTTATAAATTAAGGGTTTGATAAAAGTTTTGCTTTGTTTGAACAAAATAACGATGTTGTTTAAATTAGATAATAAAATGATTTATCTACAAGGAAGGCTTAGGTACGTGTACTAAATTGCAATGAATGAAAAGATGATGTTTGGGTAATCTTTGATGAAGATATGACGGGTGTATTTTATACTCGTAATATTAAATCAACGAATAATGCCATTTAAGTTGTAAGATAAAACTTATCATTGAATGATGAAATGTTGAATACTTATTCCAAACATAAAGAAGTGGTTCTCAGACTGAAATTTTAGAGACAAGAAATAGAAAAATCCAGCTAACGCCTCAGGTAGCTTTCCACTAAGAAGCAGATGAGTACCAAGACGAACATCGCTATGGTTACTTGGATAGCAAAGCGGGTCTCAGCTCTAGCTGCTTATGTGCGTGCGTCAAATATCTCCTGGTCTCCTTCCATCATGTCAATGTGGGTACCTAGATTTGTAATCAGGTCTTCCTGGTACCGTACTTGACCCAAAAGGCTGTCTATTCGCTGCCTTAGCAGGTCATGCCTTATCCCGTGCTCCATTTCTTGACTCATAAACTCTGCAGTCCTCACATACTGGAGGGTGGCATCAACTAGGACTCCTATAGCACTGGTGGGTGCCATGGTTTGTCTTGCTCTTGGCTATGGGTCTGGTGCTAAGTAGGGGTCTCTCCGAGGGGATGGCAGCTGATTGTGTCGGTGAGGTGCCTGATAAGGGTCTGTTGATGGGGGTGGTTCAGATGCTCGGAGTCTCATGCCGTTTCTTCTAAACCAATCCGCTCTCATGTCGAACATGGATCTAGCAGCTGGGGGTGTCGGTGTCTGATGGTCTGGTGATGGTGATCTGATGTCTTCTTCCTGTTCAGACTCTGTCTCAGGATAGTATACCGGGGAGGGAGGAGGGTAGGAGTCTATGTCTAGCAGGGAAAGAGGAAGATTATAAGTGATAATAAAATACTAGGTGTTAAGTACAGAAGTTTTCATGAGTTCATCGTTTGACTAGTCATAACACCGATCTTTCACAACAGTATGTTAGAAGTAACACTTGACCTATAAGTAGTGTACCCACGAAGATAATTTCCAGGAAAGAGGGGTAGGTCACGAGGGACACACTTAAGTACCCGGTCTCTCCTTAGTCAGAATCTCTTATGGGTCTACACCCACTCTTCCAGCCATCATGTACTAATAACACTATTGTTTGGGTTCATGGTCATGATGAGAATCATTATGGACTGGGCTTTAAGGTCCAGGGATTAAACTTTGTTCACAATTAATTATGGTGACATAATTCTTAGTGTGTAAGGATGAAGGCGTATGAAGTCTTAGACATGAATAAGTGTATAGTAAAACTTAGGATGACATTTAAGGGAATCAAATAGGTAGCATGTATTCAAACGGTGTGGCAAATAAGATATTATATGGACGACAGTTTCGTAAGAATGTAAGTTACCAAATAACATAGCACATAAGGTAATAGTGTGTATTGTATTATGCAATGTAATACCTAGGATAACACGTAGGATAATCACATAAAGATATCTTAAGGTTATAGTCTATAGGCTAAGAATATGTTTCAAGTAATTCATGTTGTTTCAAATTGTTCCATGTAGTCTTTGGGATGTTGTAGTTCGTGTAATTGTATCATGTAAACAGAAGTATATAGATGTAGGTAGGTATGTGTATAAATGAGTATAGAGTGGAGTTCCTAATAAAAGACACGAGTTAAACTCATGTTTGGGGAATCCTAGGTTATAGTCTAGGTCGTGTGTGTCTAATAACCAAATTCACTATAACCATGGCTCTGATACCCATCTGTCACACCCCGGCCGACGACGGATTATACGCCGGGGCTGACGCGGTTGTTCATAACACATGATCATCTATTAATAAGTGACAATATTTATTCATTGAAATTAAAGTATCCATTACAAATAGAAATGGAAAACAAGGAATTCAAACATAACACAAGTTAAATTCAATCTTTAATAAAACCAAGTCTATAGTCCTATGTGATCATGTAATGTCCTCAAACTGGTGCACCTGAAACATGTGAGTAAATGTCAACTACAAGTACTTGGTGAGTAACATAGGTTTTGACACCAATCAAAAGTTACGTATATATTTACAATTCAATATGTTCAAAGCATGTCTAAAGCATGAATGTGAAAACATACAAGGTTCCAAGCGTATAATTCAATCCTGGTAATGGAAAACTAGATACACAATCCAACCGATTGCCATTTTGAAAAAGGGGCAAGAGGATACCCAAGTTGTAAGTTGATACTCAATAAAACCCGCCAAGGTTTTGTGGTAAGTTATACTTTCGGATTCCCGTATAAATGATCATAAAAGGTACCACCTTAGGCTTGGGCAGCAAGTTAATGAATGTACTGACATGAACACATGTAATGGCGTAAGTAGTTCAAGACATAAAGCATAAAGATCAAAGCATAAGAACGTATGTATTGAATTGTGTAAGTAAAGCGTTTGTACACATGTTTCACCCCAAAAGTAAAAATGGTAAAAAGGGGTTATGTAAACTTACCTGAATCAAAGCTAGAAATGGTACGAGTAGTGGATAGCACCACACAAGAATGCAAGTAGGGAAGTACGAGAGTTTGCCTATAAGCTGCTTACGCATGCCCAAGAATTATAAGCATAATTAGGGACACATGGGATAATGTGACGATGACACGGAAGAGTGAACGTTCTAAGACGCACTAACGATTAAATAGTAGACGAACTTGTCCACGGGAATAGAGGATTTTCCTAATATAATAATTATTAAGATAAATACGTTTCATGTCGAACGTTTCTAATTACGAATAATATTAATAAATAAATATTCATGTTTTTGTACCATTTAAATTATGGCTAGGAAAATAATATAACTATATATATTATTTTTAAGTTCGTAAGATTAATAAAATAATCATTTATGTGGCAAAATTAATAAGTATATTATTTTTATTCAAGAATTTAACGTGGGTAAATAATATAAATAATTATATCATTTATAAGTTTGGAGAGTGACACGGTAATAAATAATGTGGTGAAAATAATATATATATATATATATATGTATATTATTTTTATTCGGAGTTTTGGTTTGAAGATTAATATAATTATATTATTTAAAGTGGGAAAAAATGTTATTAGAACGGGTTATAATATCAAACCGAGCCTACGGGTGGTTTTCGGGGTTAAAACATATTAATATACTAATATAATAATATGGGGAGAGATTTTATAATTAAAATAATAATAAAAACTAATTTAAAAACAAAATGGGGGTGGAGGGACTCGAACCCAGGTCTCCTCCCCCACAGTCAAGTGCCTTAACCATCACTGCCCGCTAGGGCATCGCATACAAACCCGGATCAGAAAACTTTTAACATAGAACTCTAGTGGGTTCCCCCTATATGCATACAAGTTCGAAACTAGTCCCAAACTCATGAATTCGATCGCGATCAGTCAAGATATCACATGGGGTTTTGAAAATCGTTGTATTGCGAACCTGTTGGTCGAGTTTGATTGCAAAAATAATAGGTTTAGGATCGTTTAATTCCTGTTTTAGAAACCGAAAACCCTAGGTTTTGAACATAGAATCAATCTGGTTAAATCCGATAATAAAAACGGTTGAAATCATAGGGCTTTTACATGTTAGAGTGTTGCGAAACTATTGATATGGTTTAATTTGATTTAGGTTGTGTTTAGGATCAAAAACCCCAAACCAGATTATGAACAAACCCTAGGTTGTAGATTATGATTAAATCGATGTTGTTTGGTTCAATAAACATGGGGTTTTTAATAAGCAGAGGGTTTCAAAACTATCCGTGTGATTTAATTGGATTGATATCGGGTTTAGGGTGGGGTTCGACTAAACCCGAATGTGTATGAACCCTAGAATTCGATCGTTGTTAATTCGATAATCTAAGCTCTGATTAGCATATGGCTTTTGATCTAGACACTTAAACGAAAGTAATGGTGTAAATAATTACCAGAATGTGACTCGGACTGATGGTTCTCAATCAAATGGTCTTCCGACTACCAATGGCTACGACTCTGGTGTCCCTGACTGCGTCTCCGACGAATTTGATGAGTGCAAAAGCTTCAGGGGAGTTCGTTTGGTGTTTGATTGTAGAGTGATAAACAAATAGATGTGAATTTGATAGCACGCGACGTGGGTTCAACAGTTTTGAGTTTAATGAGCATAATTGGGATTAATTCGTGTATAATGATTGTGTTAAATGACTCAATGATGGTCGAAACCGTTACCAACCTTCAATGCAGTTACGAATTCTAATGTTTCTTGAGGAATTCGGGTTTGATTTGCATCAACAAGTCTGATTTTGACTTTGAGAGTCAACAAATCAGGTTTTGGGTAATGGAAGGACCAGCCCCTGCAGTTTTAGGTGTATAAGAGTTTGAGAAATGGCAGAATTAGTCCCTGGGTTTGTGATAGGGTTAATTAGGTTAACATTTAACGGGATTATACTAACGGGTTAACTCTAAAATGTCCGGATGTCATAGTAGTGGGTATGAGGAAATATGATGGATACTCGATATGTTTGATGATTACTTGTTGTGACGGTTGTCACGTGAGATTTTGATTGATTTTGACAGTGAGATTGATTGAACATTGACATTACGAGATTCTTATTTCAGATTTTGGTTATATGATAGTGATATTGATTTTGAGTTTTTCCGCATGCTGTTTGAGACATAATTGAGGATAATTGTGTTTATGATTGTGTACGATGATGCTTATGGTTGCTGATTATGTGCGGTAATGTGTTATTGTATGATTACGTTTTGAATGATGTGGGTTTCTATTAAATGTGATTGTTAGTACGATGCGTGAGCATGGTTGATTAGGTTGAGAGGGTAGACTTTATAGGCATGAATTCGAATTTGTCTGTATGTATGGTCCTAAGTTAGTTTCACTTGTGTGCTAATGTTATGTGATGCCTTGAGTGCATCGGGTGTTATACATCTCATGTATAGGTGAACGTTCAGGACGGTGTCCTGTGTGGGGAGATGGTTATGCATCTTATATATGTATGAATGTTTAGGATGATATCTGGTGTGTGGCATCTGTGTTGTAACCCGTGGGATGATGTCTTTTGTCTAGTCTGAGTAGTGTGGTTTCTGAACCATTGGTATGGCCCGTGTGGGGTACGACCGTGTTGACTCTGTATGAGTGCGTGGTGACGCATGGCAGGATCCACCGTTGTGATGAGTAAGTGATGGGGTTCAGAGGTTTGTGTATCTATGAATGACGTGGCCATGTCGTATACAAGTGAATTTGCTTAGGTCTAGCTGTTTGTGTGTGCCCAACGTGCGAGTTAGGAGTATGGGTTACTAGTTATGTATGTAGAACACTGTATGTTCTGTCGTTTGCCATGTCGATTTGTGTCCTTTTAGTACACGATTGGTCGTACGTAGGACGTGTAGTTTGTGTGCTCAGATAGAGTACTTCTACCTTTGATGTTTTTCTCGACGTTTGATGTATCGAGATGATGCGAGGAGTTTTGATGCTTTTCTAGATGATCGGCGAGGTGCTCTTGTGAGATACCTATAGTTTATCTCGGAATTTCGGAGCGCGAAGCCAATGGTTGAGTTATGAGAATTTGATGCTGAAAGCGTCTGCATGAATGTTTGATCGATAGATATTTATGGTGTGATCGGAATGACGACACCAAAGACTTCAGCGCGGAATAACGAAGTGACGTTACGATCTTCATGGGTGCTTTCCATATGAAGTATTCGGTGGGCATATAATAAAGGAAGAGGGGTGATGTTCTCTCATGACGAGGCAATGTATAGTTGAGGAATATGCTAGGACGGACTTGTAACGTCCCTAAAATCCTAAAGACAATGACTCGCGCTAGTGGACGTCCCAGATCTTATGTAAAGTTATTATGGAGCAAAGACTTCACGAAAAAAATGTGTTTTAACCGTAGTAAAAGAACCGGTTTGCCATTTAACGTACGGTTTGGGATCGAAAAGCACGAGATGTAACTAGAGGGACCCGTATGTAATAAGCAAAGGTTTAAAAACCTTGCCAAAGGAAACCCTAGGCCATTCGGCCTAGGTTGCGCTCGACGGCAGAAGAGAAAAGAGGGAGGGGGACGCCGAAGTTTGGGGGAAGGCCGGCGACGGGAGTTCATCGTGGTTTCAAGACGATTTCGAGCGGAAACTCCACGTCTAGTCAAGGCAATCGTCGATTGTGTTTTTGGTTTAAAACCCGATTAGGGTTTTGGTTGATTTATTATGATCGTAAAGGAGGACACGGCCGGTAGTTGGGTGGCGGTTGTGCCGGCGTGCACTCAGAAGCCATGAGTGACAGTGGAGGTGAGCTCGAGATGAAGGCGCTATAAAGGGTTCCGAATTAGGGTGGTGGTCTTGGTGGTGATGGTAATAGCCGGTGGTGGCGGAGATGTTGGTTCCGATGGAAGCATTAGGCGACGGGTAGGGGTGAAACGTGACGTGAAGAGGTGGTGCTCGGTGTTAGGACGACGACCCGACGATGGTAAAGAGCGGAGGTGAGGGAATGACGGAGATGCGGGGGCCCGATAGGGTGTGGTTGGTTGTCGGGGAAGAAAAAAGAGAGAAGAGGGACGCATGAGGCTGTTGTGGCGGCGGCGGTGGTGCTACGGTGACAAACGACAAGGTGACCATGGTGGTGGTGTATAGACGAGCTCGGGTGCGGGTTCGTGGCGAGCTAGGGTTTACATGGAAAGGTAATATGGTTGAGGTTCGAGTGAGTGTGCATGCACACGTGCATGCATGGGGTTTAAATGGTCCGGATACACGGGTTTTAATTAGATCGAGTATGACTCGATTCGTGTATTACTAGAGCTAGGATTTCGCTGAGAAGGAGCAACAGGCTGATGAGATGGACGTTGGGGTTTTATTTTTATGCGTTATTTGACATATGTTCCGAACGTATTCTTATCATGTGATCATGCTTTGACAGGTTTGGGTTCGAGCGTGAGCGGACGATTTACGGATCAAGGATTTGGACTCGACGTATCCGGTGAGTTTCTAATCCCCTACTTTTAAACGTTTTACTGATTTTGAGGCTATCATACATACTTACAAGAGAAGTCTATTAAATTAAACGTGTTACGAGTTTTGGGTTTAACACGATGAGTCTATGAACTAAAACATTAAATGACGAGGTTGAAGGTCTACGTGATGTCCTTGTGATTAAGTGAGCTAGGGGTAAAATATTTATTGATGTGGGTTGTTTTAATAGTTAGTCGGGGTGAGTCGGGATATGACCTAGACGCTTATGAGTATGTGTAGGATATGTTATCCTGGGAATGTGTGTGAGGTGCAGGACTAGTTAACGAGTCATG
Organism: Smallanthus sonchifolius; assembly: GCA_023525975.1. Lineage (NCBI taxonomy): Eukaryota > Viridiplantae > Streptophyta > Magnoliopsida > Asterales > Asteraceae > Smallanthus > Smallanthus sonchifolius. The sequence continues at coordinate 49,763,865 of CM042033.1, read as the reverse complement.
TAAATGATATGTGATGTTATCTGTTATATGCTTGTTATTGTGTTTGCATCGTTTTCTTTGTGACACAGCAAACATGATTGTGGAGGATGAAGTACTTCGGTAGGTCACCAAGTGTGACAATGTCCAGACGGACAGAGATGAGCTCGGGGTGTGTCGAAAGCCCTGACGAGGTATGTGTTGTGTGCATTTATGATTTGAGTTAATTGCATGCAATTATTGATTTATATTTATTGTGCTGAGTTGATATTGTTGTGGTGTTGATTATTAGATTGACCATTGTGTCGGGAGGATGGCGTTGTGTTTACAACTGTTGTGTCAGTTGACTTGTGAGAGTCTTGGAAAAATGTTGGTTAAGTCGATGTCTATGGGTTGGTTGTGTTAACCGAGTTTCGGGTTAATACGTGTGGTAGATTACGAGTTATTAGTGTAGTAAGCTCGATCCATGTCGGTGATATAATAGGGGTTATCTATGTGTCAATAATCATAAAACCATTTTATAAAAGACAATAATGTCCAGAGTGGAAATTCAACAATATTTTTGACGAGACGGTTTATACTTAAATTAAACTATTAAAACTCACTCAGCGTAGCTGACTTTTTATGTACGTTAGGTTGTTTTGCAGGTGAGGTTCGTAGGCAACGTATCTTGTCTTGGCTTGGGAGCAGTGATACTCGGGTTGGTGTGCATGTATTCAATAGGTAAGGTTTAATACGATATGAAGTAAAACAGATAAATTATTTTTAACTAAGACTTCCGTTGTTTGTTTGTTCGACGAATAAAACGAGTACTGATATGCCCTAAATTATACATGTTTTGCATTCATAATAATCCCCATATTATGGTACTAATTGATTAATAACCTTGCAATTGATACTTAAAACGTTTATATTTCGTAATTGCAGGTTATTCGGTGTCCCGATCCCGAAGTAAACAAAGCTAAAACCAGTCAAAACATCAAGAAATCAAGCTTTCGGAATACCAAACCCGAGCTTTGACCCCCAAGAAGTCAACACAGGTCAAAGGAAGTCAACAATGTAACATCCCGAAATAATAAAACTGATTAATGGAAGCAAGGTCGGGAATTAATTATAGAAAAAGCGAAAGAAAAGGAAGCGGGCTTGGGCTTGGCCCCAATGGGCCCATATGGACCTATCATCTTCAACCTTGAAACCGTAGAGAGAGAATTCTAGGGAGAGAAAGCTCAAGAAGACCCATTCAAGCTTGGAATCTGCTCTCATCTTGTCTCTCCATCATCCTTGATCGATTCTACATGAAGAACCTCGAGTTTTAAGGTAAGAATTAACCTCAGATCTGAGTTTTTCTTCAAAAATGGGGTTTTAGGGTTTATGGGGTTTTTAAACATAAAGGAAGGATTTTTACGTATGAAAAGTGGATTAAAGCTCAATCTAGCTTCATGGAAGCTAGATAAACGTTTTGAACATAAAAAGTTAAGGTTTTGGATCAAAAATCAGACCTGCAAATGCGCAATGTTCTTGAGCCGACTCTAGAGAGTCGGCCACCTGCATATGGCGACTCTCAGTGAAGAAGAAGAAGAGAGTCGACTGTCTGAGAATCGGCCCTATAAGAAAAACACTGAGTATCGACCCATTACACAACACAAAGTCCTGAAAGTAAGTTCAGGTGGCACTCATGAGTGTGGCTAGCGGTTCTCCTAGCCGACACTCGAGTGTGGCTAGCGATTCTCCTAGCCGACATTCTCCGCGATCCCCATAAAACTTCCGACTCTTGCATGAAATAATAGAAATTGTACATTAACAGTAGCTAAAACATCACCTTCGGGTTAAACACCGGAAAACAGGTGAGTTCTATGTGCCCCCTGTAGGATCGGTAAATACAAGATGGTTCTATTCCAGTTGAGATTGGCGGAAACAATCACAACTTAAGCAAAGTAAATAAGTAGACAAGAAAAATACTGATAAATGCAATTTGTATTAAGCTTCAAGTGTTACAAGATTACAGAGAAAACTCTTAAGCAAAAAGTACATTTACAATGAATCTAAGTACTACTTATATAATAACTTATAATCAAGACAGACCCTTGATTCTAAGGATCAGATCTAACACAAACCGTTGATCTTGTATTGAAGCTATTCTACATATACAGACAATAATAATAACTACAAAGGTTAACTTTATTCAAACGTCTTCTTTGCATCATTGCTTGAATACTCAAAAGGAGAGCGTCATTGTATTTTATTGTCTTGTGCCAATGACATTCTTTCTGCGTGGAGTGTGTCAGTGTAACAGTAGAAAGTTGTCAGTGGTATTGGTTGCTTTATCAAGAACAGTCAGCTGCAACGTTTGATCTTCAGTGAGAAGGCTATCAGCTGCAACTTTGGTCAGCGACAGATAAGTCCTATCAGCTGCAACTTTGGTCAGCAGCAGATAAGGCCTATCAGCTGCAACTTTGGTCAGCAGCAGATAAGGCATATCAGCTGCAGTTTTGGTCAGCAGCGAATAAAGCCTATCAGCTGCAACTTTGTCGATCCGCAACAATCTTTGAGATCAGCAGCATTTGTACTTAGAGAATTTTATAGCCATCAGTCTTTATTTCTACACCCCTATATGTTACGTACAAATCTTTTCAAATCTTTTGGGGCTGAAGTGTATACACTAAATGAAAAAATGTTATGAATACCAATATGATCATACGTGATATATATATATATATATATATATATATATATATATATATACGAATGCCAATGTGATCCTACGGGATATATGAAAATGAATAATGAACAAAGAATGAAACGTATGTATGCAAATAATGAAATGAATGAATGACATAATGTAAATGAATGAAATCTTGAATTATACTCATATGTATTGTATGTTATGAAAGTATGAAAAACATTATGGACGCTTCGATGATAACGGCTACTTCGATTGACGGACGACCATATGACTACTTTGCAGCCGGGACATATACGGACCTTCATCAGCTAGGCTGTTTGAATTGCAATGACGAACGTTCACATTCGTGTCGGACGATTGCAATAATAAGTAAAACGGTTGCATAATTAATAGTTCACGTGGGAAACGGATGCCTTAGGGTAGACGGGCTAAAGGACGGACTACGATGGTAGACACGATATGAAGGACGGACTACTTCGGTATACACGGTATGAATTAAAATGAAGGAAGGACTACTTCGCTAGACACGGTATGAATTACGACCTATGACGGTAGGGAGGAGCGTCTGTCTTTGTGACTTACGCAATCAATGACAGGCTGATCACCCTTATGTGTATAACCAATGAATGTTAAATGTTTGCATATGCACATAATTTGTGTCACACCCCAACCGACGGCGGAATACGTGACATGTAGACTGTTCAAAAGCTCAAGGTTTGCTAAAGTCTAAATAATTAAACATCAAATTTCATGTCACAAATAAACATAAATCCAACGTTACAAGGAAAATGGAAATACATAAAGAGTCTCATTAATTTAAATTCTAGGCCATCGGTCCTAAGTGAAGCATCTTGCACTTATTCTCAAGCATTAGTACCTGAAACATGATGAAAACGAGGTCAACTAAAAGTTGGTGAGCATACATAGGTTTTGACACATAACCAAATTTAAAGTATTTTATACAATTCATACGATACACGTGTATAAGGCATTTATGGAGAATCTATAGTTAAACTAGGTGTGTACAATCAAACCTTGTGACTGAGGCATAACACGCAGGTTACCCTAATGTAAAGTCGGTAACAAACACCCTAACCGGGTGGGTTTGTCAGACTCAATAGATCTATCAATGTTAACCGTTGGCTTGTACGGAGTTAACGATTGCACTAAAGTCACGTATATGTAATCTTAACTCATAGCATTCAAGCATAAAGCACAAATAACACATAACATCATATTATTGAATTGTATATGAGTAAATTACAAAGAGTTCAAAGTGTAATCATGTTTCACCCCAAAAAGTGCAAAATGTAAAAAGGGGCTATGTAAAACTCACTTGTATATGTTGGGTGGATAATACGAGCAAGTAAGAAGCACGAGTGATTCTCAAATCACAAGTTACCTAGTGTGAAAAGAATGACCTTAAATTATTATCATGCATAAGTCTAAGGATAAGTCTAATGTTCATCGGGTCTTGTTAGGTGTGAGTTTATATAAGGTTTGTGTTATTTTATGTAGGAAATTATAAGTTGTCAAAAGCTTGGTGTAACTTTGGGAGTTCAAAATGTTGTATGAAAACATCATGTGTCTTTAGGGTTAAAGATTAAATAAATAAAACTCTTTTTATTTATTTAATTAAAATTATAATCATTGCTATAAGTAATATGATTTTTATAAAATATTAAATAAATCCATTGCGTTATTTATTTATGTCAAAGTGCCAAAATCGTAATAATACGGTTTAAAGGAAACCCTAGTTGCAAAATAATAAATTTATTTATTATAAAAATAAATAATGTTATGTATATACATACATGTATATATTTAGAAAGGGGTTTTGTATATATTTATACATGGGGTTTACAAAAATACACATTTTATAATATATTTTGTCAAATTTAATTATTTAGAATGTATTTTTAAATAATTAAAATGAGTTTTTAAACCATTAATTCGAAAAAATTATATTTTAGGTTAAACTTTGCAAATTTTTATAGCATTCGGTTTTAAATGGTGTATGTTCTATAAAAATAATTTTTATAAAAAGTTTGGGTGATTAAAACCGATTTTTAAAAATAATACTGACCACCCGGCTCGAACCCGGGTGGTTTCTGTGCATGACAGCCGGCTCAACCACTGGACTAAGGGACTATATCTGACTTTAACCCGGTCGGAAATCTATTTAACTTGATATTTACAGGGACCAGATCTGGGTTTAAGGTGCGCGTAAAGAAAAACCGATTTTGGTGGGTTTCGAACCCACGCCACTCGACCCGATGGTGCAAGGTCTTAACCAATCGGCCCGAGTGGTTTCGCTGAAATAATTTGGAGTGTAAAAATTTTAATCCAATGGCTCATTCAAATCGAGATTTCCTTTTTAAAAAACGTATGAACAGGTCTAGGATTTTGCTAGAAATTGAACTCCATTAGAACTTGTTTTAGGAAATTGATATGGGGCTTTCGATCGACAGGCAAAAGCGAAACGAATGCTGTAAACCATACCTGAAATGGTTGCGTAACAGGGGCTGACGACTAGACGGACAAAGACGATGTTCTTGGTGTTTAATCGATAAGCAGAGATGGAATGAGACTCAATTGAGGTTTGAGTGAGATTATATAGGGTCGTGCGATTGTGCGTGGTAAATTAATTCGTTTAATTTCACCTTTAATGCACGATTCGATTGTGAGGATTACGGGTGACAGTTTGCAAGGTTATTTACGCGTTAATTCGCTTGCAAGGGGATGACTTGGGTCGTAAAATGTGGTTAGATGCACACGCGCTCAGACAAGGAATGATTTTCGGTTAATAATCTCATTTAATTCCTTGATTTGGAAGGGATTTGAACGCGGTTGGACTTTAAGAGGTCAAACCCATTCGAATTCTAATTCATCCGCGTAAAAGACTGAATTGGGCTGTTAAATGGGTCAGGGTATGATCGATCATCGATTGTTCAAGTCATGAAAAGCCCACGGGTTCGTTTTAATCGAAATTAGAAGTTGGATCTTTTGGATTTGGCCCTGTTTGACTTTTAAAAGTCAAACCGGTCAATTCTTGATGAACTTGGACTATTTGACTTTCTAAAAGTCAAACACTCATACAACTTAATTTCAAAATTTTTTTAAAAGTTGTTTTTATACAATCTAATTATTATTTGCTTAGTTGTCAATATTTTATAAAAGAAAGGTTTCCAAATTTTTATTTATTTATTTTTTTTTATAAAATTACAGCTTGTATAATGTTCATCTATTTATAATTAAATATATATAAAGATGTGAATATATTTTTAAAGCACATAAGTTTTATTGATTTAATTATCCTGAAAAAAATATATATATATATACACATTTATATTTCTATATAAATATACATACGTATAATAAAATGAGAATGTCATTATTGTATAATTTAAAACAGAATAATATTAGAGAGAAAAAAATCATGGATGTTACAGTCTCCCCATGTTAAGGGAATTTCGTCCCGAAATTCAATTAATTGAGGCTAGTGAACCAGAAAAAGGTGTGGATATTTAAGCTTCATTTGATCCTCACGTTCCCAAGTGAACTCAGGACCACGCTTAGAATCCCAACGAACTTTGACAATAGTGTAACATTTCTGATTTTTCCGGTAGTCATTTATTTCAATAAACGATATTTCAAATTCCATTTCTAGTTCAAAGTACAATTCTTTGATTATTACAATTTCTTCTTGCATATTATTATAAAGAGTTGAAATTTCGCTATTGATTCGCTCCATTATATATATTGTGTATAAATTAGGCAAACAATACAATCATATATAGATATATATATATATATATATACGTATATATAAGGTTCTAAACTAAAGTCAAGGATTATATATATATATATATATATATATATATATATATATATATATAATATAGGTATATATATGTATATATGCTTACATACAAACATATATATGGTTACTATTAATTGGTCTTGAACCCTTAAACATTTGAACCAAAACTACTCGAACCCGCAAACCGAGCCCTGTGAATATGGACCAATAATTCAATATTAGACAGGTTTGACTTCCAAAAGTCAAGCAGCCCAAATCTCCTCAATACAAGACTGAAATTCGATTGGATCCGATTGATACGGGCTACTCATGTTTACAAACTCAATATCCGACCATATCCCGATCCAATTAACAGCCCAATACGATTAAATGCGCGGATGAAATTCAACTCTTAGACAGTTTGACCTCCCAGGGTCAAACCGCGTACAATTCTTACCAAATCAAAAAAATTAAATGCAATTAAAACCCGTAGAACATCCCATGATCAACCTTGAATGAACCCAGACCTGTTGCGTGACCCAATCATCCTCGATTGATCTAATTAACACCGAAATTCCCTCCAACAGCTGTCGCCCTCAAACTCTAACCGGATCGTATGAGTGGGATGGAATTAAACCAATTCAACCCACCACGCACCCTCGCACGACCTCATACAAACTTCCTAAACCTTCAATTCGCCCGCACATTGCTTCTGGAACTCGGCCGATCACCAAGAACATCGCCTCTGTTCATCTAGCCGTCGGCATTCGATACCCAATCATAGCAAGTAAGTTTTACATCTTTCGATTCGTAGTAGCATACTTAGCAGAAGCCCCATATCAATCGATGAGAACAGGATCGACTGGACTAAGATTGAGCCCAGGGTTCATATTCGTTCCTTTACCACTGATTCAATTTGGGGCTTTGATCCATCTAGCGTACTAATAAAATTGGAATTCTCCTATAACCAGCGAAACCCCTTGGCTCGGCTGGTAAGTCACTGCGCCACGAGCCAAGGGGCGTGGGTTCGAAACCCACAGGCCAAAACCCGGTTCCTCTTTTTGCGCGTGTCCCACTGACCAGACCCGGCTCCCCTTCTCGTTTATGCTAAAACCATGCGGACCGGTTTGTTATCAGTATCAGTCCCTTGGCCCGGCGGTAGAACACGAGCCACACACAGAACCCACCCGGGTTCGAACCGGGTGGAGTTCTTTTCATTTAAAATCATTTTTTTAAACAGTTTTTATAAACAAAAGAATTCTATAAAAATATTTTTATAAACCCCCACATAAATTAAGTCAGTTTAAATCAGAAATTCGCAATCTTTGACTTAAAACAAAAATTTTTAATAAATTCAAATTGTTTAAAAAAAAAAATTCCATCTTTTAAATATCAAAAGGAAATATACTATTTAATTAAATTCCTAAATTTATAAAAAAAATTTATGACAAGATTTTATAAAACGCATTATTGTGAAACGAACGTTTATAAACCATTCGTTTTATTTAATCAAATATAATAGTGTAGAAACCATATTCAAACGAATAAAACTTATTTCAAAACATATAAACTAATATATAACTATTTTATATTTTGAGACATTTTCATAAATAAATAAATAAAATAAAATTATTTATTTATATTATATTTAAATAAATATATATACCACACTATTTCTTTAAAAGCAATATTCTAAATAAATAAATTATTTAATTTATTTATTCATTATTCTTACAAACCCTAAACTTATTTTATATAACCACCAACGAATCCATTTTTGACAAAGAATGACACAAACCATCAGCACAAGTCCTTACACTTATAAACCCACTAAAACCTTAAACTTTAGATCTTTGTACATAACAATAATACATGTTTATACATTTATTCATTAGGTCGCACCTAGTGACCTACAACTCACCGCTACTATCTATTTGATTGTGCAATCTACGTTCTTTATACATGTGAGTTACATAGCCCCTCTTTTACTCTATTTTACAAACTTTTGGGGTGGAACATGAGTTCAATCTATATGTTTACAAGCTACACAATACAATTCCACCCTACATCCATGTGTTACAATTTTGTGCTTTGTGCTTGAGTACTAGGTGTGTAGACCATCTTTATGCTACTGTACAATCATTAACTATTTAGCCGACGGTAAACAGTGATAGATCTATTGAGTCTGACAAACCCACCCAGGTAGGGTGACTGTTACTGCCAACACGCTTTTGTTTTGCATGCTAGTTACAAAGGTTTGATTGTATACTTAGGTCACACGATGGTATCTCTCCATAAATGCCTTAATTGCCATGTTTGTATGAATTGTATGCACACAACACTATATTCTATTACATGACACGAAAACCTATGTATTCTCACCAACTTTCTAGTTGACCTTGTTTTAACCATGTTTCAGGTACTAATGTTTGAGGTGCTTCAAGTCTTGCTACACTTAGGATTTGGCCTAGTATTAATTTGAACAATTTATCTTTTGTAATCTACTTGGTTGAGTTATTGGATTGAATGTTGGTGTTACTTGAATTGAAATGAAATGTGATTGATAATTATTCAAACGTTAGTAAACCATGAGCTGTGAACAATCTACATGTCCCGCCCCGACGTATTCCGCCGTCGGTTGGGGTGTGACAAATAGGAATACGGCTTTTGATCTCACGACCCATGATCTCTACCGGTTTCTCAACGAAGTGCATCGCGTCATCAATGTGCACATCGTCAAGAGGTATATGGAGATTCTCATCAGCAAGACATTTCTTTAGGTTGGACACGTGAAAAGTAGGATGTGCATTGGTAAGTGATGGAGGTAATTCGAGTTTGTAAGCCACTTTCCCCATTCTTTCGAGGATCTTGAATGGGCCCACATAATGAGGTGCTAGTTTACCCTTCTTCCCGAAGCGAATCACCCCCTTCCAAGGAAATACGTTTAGAAGTACAAGATCACCGACTTGAAATTCCAAGGGTTTACGTCTCTTGTCGGCATAGCTCTTTTGCCGACTCCTTGCTACTTGAATGTTGTTACCGATCTGAAGGATCTTGTCGGACATTTCTTGGATTAATTCAGGACCGGTGATTTGTGCTTCACCAATCTCGTTCCAACAGATAGGAGAGCGACACTTTCGACCATAGAGAGCTTCAAATGGAGCCATGTTGATGCTTGTGTGGTAGCTATTGTTGTAAGAGAACTAAATGAGGGATAGAAGTGAATCCCAATTGCCACCAAAATCAATTACACAAGCTCTAAGCATGTCCTCGAGCGTCTGGATTGTTCGCTCGGTCTGACCATCAGTTTGGGGATGGTAAGCCGTGCTTAAATCCAAGCGTGTACCAAGAGCATTTTGGAGGGATTGCCAAAAGCGGGAGGTGAAACGAGCATCCCTATCAGAGATTATGTTAAGTGGGACCCCGTGACGACTTACAATTTCTTCAATGTAGATTCGGGCTAATTTCTCTATCCGATAGTCTTCTCGGATGGGTAGAAAGTGAGCAGATTTGGTGAGACGGTCAATGATCACCCAAATGCTATCATAACCGCTAGAAGTGCGAGGGAGTTTGGTAATGAATACCATAGCTAAGTTCTCCCATTTCCACTCGGGAATTTTCGGTTGTTCAAGTAAACCGGAAGGACGTTGATGTTCGGCTTTGACTTTGGAGCAAGTTAGACATTTGGCAACATAGAGTGCAATGTCTTTCTTCATCCCGGGCCACCAGTATTGTTGGTGAAGACCCTTGTACATTTTATCAGCCCCGGGATGGACGGAGTAACGAGTTTTGTGTGCCTCGTTCATAAGGACTGCGCGAAGGTCATCACGATCGGGGACCCAGATACGGTTCAAGTAATAGAGGAGGCCATTAGGTTTGGTTTCTAATAGGAGTTCAACACCACATGACATTTCATTATACAGATTACCCTCGGTGACCGAGACATGTTGAGCCTCTAAGATGCGATTTTGAATATCGGTTTGAATCCTAACACAATGAATCATAACGTGGTCCTTACGACTCAAGGCATCGGCCACAACATTCACTTTACCGGGATGGTACCGAATCTCGCAGTCGTAGTTGTTAAGGAGCTCGACCCAACGTCGTTGCCTCATATTGAGTTCTTTTTGATTGAAGATGTGTTGGAGACTTTTGTGGTCAGTGAACACCACGCATTTCGTGCCATAGAGATAATACCTTCAAATCTTTAATGCGAAGACGACCGCACCCAACTCCAGATCGTGCGTCGTATAATTCCTTTCGTGAATTTTAAGTTGTCTTGATGCATAAGCGATCACCTTGCCCCGTTACATGAGAACACAACCGAGACCTTGGTTTGATGCATCGCAGTAGACCACCAGATCATCGTTGCCGTCAGGAAGAGAGAGAATGGGAGCATTGCATAATTTTTTGCTTGAGGAGTTGAAAGGCTTCCTCTTGTTTTGGTCCCCACTCATAGTGTTTACCCTTGTGGGTCAAGGCCGTGAGAGGGACAACAATCTTGTAAAAGTTTGAGATGAAACGACGGTAATAACCAGCAAGACCAAGAAATGAACGAACTTTGGTAGGGGTCTTAGGGGTACTCCAATTCTTAACGGCTTCGATCTTTGCGGGATTAACATGAATTCCCTTTTCGTTGACAATGTGACCCAAAAATTGAACTTCCTTGAGCCAAAATTCACACTTGGAGAACTTAGCATATAGTTGTTCTTTTCTTAAAAGGTCTAAAACCAACTTAAGGTGTTGCTCATGATCTGATTTGGTCTTGGAGTAGATCAAGATGTCGTCAATGAAAACGATCACGAATTTATCTAGGTATGGTTTGCATACGCGATTCATGAGATCCATGAAAACCGCAGGGGCATTGGTTAGCCCAAAAGGCATAACCATAAATTCGTAGTGACCGTATCTTGTACGAAAGGCAGTTTTTGGAATATCCTCCTCTTGCACACGAAGTTGGTGATATCCGGATCGAAGATCAATCTTCAAGAAGTAGGTGGAACCTTGGAGTTGATCAAAGAGATCATCAATCCTAGGCAAAGGATAACGGTTCTTGATGGTAAGTTTGTTGAGTTAGTGGTAGTCAATACACATCCGGAATGAGCCATCTTTCTTCTTCACGAATAGGACGGGTGCACCCCATGGTGAATGACTGGGACGAATGAAACCTTTATCGGAAAGTTCTTGGAGTTGACTTGCAAGTTCTTGCATTTCAGAAGGTGCTAGACGGTATGGAGCTTTAGCCACAGGATTAGCTCCAGGTACAAGGTCGATACGAAACTCTACTTGACGAACGGGTGGAAGACCGAATAGGTCTTCAGGAAATACTTCGGGAAAGTCACAAATGATGGGGATGTCTTGAATACTCTTCTCTTGGTCCTTCTTTTGAACGATATGGACTAGAAAGGCCACATACTTCTTTCGTAAGTACTTTCGGGCCGTAGTGCACGACATGAGCTTAAGCCTACTACATGGTTTCTCACCAACGACTTTTAATGTATCACCCTAGGGGAGAGGGATTCGAATGCACTTCTCGAAACAAACGACTTTGACATGATGACTAGATAGCCAATCCATGCCTATGATGATGTCAAAGCTTCCCAGTTGCATAGGTATAAGATTGACGGGAAAGGAATGTTCATTAAGTTCGATGAAACAATCGCGGATAATGGAGTCAATGACGATGGGGTTTCCATCCGCTACTTCAACGGTGAACATTTTCTCTAACTTAGTTCGGGTTTTAGCAAGCAAATGTTCAAAATTAAGTGAAACAAAACTCTTATCGGCACCGGTATCAAATAGTATGGAAGCATATTGGTAATTAACGAGGAACGTACCGTTGACCACGTCATTGTTGGCCTGGGCTTCATTAGCATTTATGTTGAAAGCACGACCTCTAGCTCCACCTTGATTAGAGTTGGTAAGTTTTGGGCATCGGTTTCGGAAGAGGTTTGGATTCCCACATTCAAAACAAGCATTCCCATTAGTGATAGTTGGAACCCCTTTGTTTCCCTGGTTGGTTGTATTGCCGGGTGGTTTGATTCTACAGGTGTTGGCTAAATGCCTATATCTTCCACAGCTGGCGCATATCCGACACGGTAGGTTTGGGAAATGATGGTAATTGCACGTGTTGCACAACGGGCTGCTACCCACATAATGTTTCTTGGCTAAATTTTGAGTCATAGGAGCAACCTGATTGACTGGGGCAGCTGGGGTAACAACATCAAAGTTCCTAGTATTTCGTTTCTTGTTGTTGGAGAAAGGTTCGAGTTTGATCCCTTTGGAGGGCTCAGAAGGAGTTGCCGTGTCTAGGACTTTCTTAGCACCCTTCCTTGTTAGCGTACCCGCCTTTACATGGTTATCGGTTAATCTGGCGGATAGGCGGATGGCATCTTCAAGGGTAGCCGGATTCCTCCCCAAAACAGTGTCTTGAATCTTCATCGGCAGACCACCGATGTACTTTTCAATACCCCGAGCCAAAGGTGTGACCATATGTGGTACTAGAAGACTTAGCTCATGGAAACGGGTAGTGTAGGCTAAACTTTCACCACTATCTTGGGCAAGATCCCAAAATTGGGCCTCTAACTTCTTCATCTCATTGCGAGGACAGAACTCCTCGGTCATGAGTCGTTTGACCTCATCCCATGGCAAGGCCATTGCCACATCTATGCCCCTATTCCTCTTCTCACCATTCCACCAAGTGAGCGCTCGTTTTTGGAAGACGCTGGTGGCATAGCGGACCCGGAGGTTGTCGGGACAATCACTGTTTAGAAAAGTGCTTTCAGTGCTCTCGAACCATTGCAAGAGACCCGTGGCTCCTTCAGTGCCATAAAACTTAGTGGGGTTGCACGAGTTAAAGTGCTTGAAAGTACATTGTGGTGGGTTGGCACCACCACCCCCATTAGTTCCGTGGGTACCACTAATGGCTCCATTAGCTTGGGTGAGTTGAGTTACAAGTTGTGCAAGGATAGCAGCAATGTCGGTGTTGTTGTTGGTCACGGTAGCACGACGGGGAGGCATTCTACAGATTTGCACAAGACAAGAAAGGATGTAAGAACTTATGAAAGTTGATTGAATTTAAAAGAGAGTAAAATAATAGATGGAGTAGTAAATCATAGTTTGGATTGTACTCAAATAGTGACATAATCACTTGAATACTATGACACATTAAGGTTAATTAAACTCATATAATTTTCAAGGAGGCGTGCTTTAGCCTATAAGTAAACACTCATTCCGGGAATTCCCAGGAAAGCATACGGGTCCCTCGGTTGATTGGGATTTATACGAAATGCTTTCCTAGACAGAAAACCCAGAATACAGGTGTCACCCTTCCAGATTGCACGTGTCCTCTAATAATTAACAAAGTTTAAAACCTCAACGAGGAAGTAAAAAAATTCTACAGATTTAAATTCATGAAGTTTCCACATGCTATGATGATGATGACAGAGAAGTAGGTAAGAAGGTTATGAGGCTTAGGGTATGGGTAGGGATATTGTTTATTTAATTTATTATTTAAGTATAGTCTAATAATTCATGAATTTTAACAACTAAGTATCAAAGTATAATAAGCAAGTAACACATAGCATGCATCATATCATATAATCATAAAGCATGGTAATTAATGGGTGTCCTAAGGTTATAGTCTAGGTCAAAGGTGTCTAATAACCTAATTCCCTATAACCAAGGCACTGATACCAATCTGTCACACCCCAACCGACAGCGGAATACGTCGGGGCGGGACATGTAAACTGTTCAAAAGCTCAAGGTTTGCTAAAGTCTAAATAATTAAACATCAAATTTCATGTCACAAATAAACATAAATCCAACGTTACAAGGAAAATGGAAATACATAAAGAGTCTCATTAATTTAAATTTTAGGCCATCGGTCCTAAGTGAAGCATCTTGCACTTATTCTCAAGCATTAGTACCTGAAACATGATGAAAACGAGGTCAACTAAAAGTTGGTGAGCATACATAGGTTTTGACACATAACCAAATTTAAAGTATTTTATACAATTCATACGATACACGTGTATAAGGCATTTATGGAGAATCTATAGTTAAACTAGGTGTGTACAATCAAACCTTGTGACTGAGGCATAACACGCAGGTTACCCTAATGTAAAGTCGGTAACAAACACCCTAACCGGGTGGGTTTTTCAGACTCAATAGATCTATCAATGTTAACCGTTGGCTTGTACGGAGTTAACGATTGCACTAAAGTCATGTATATGTAGTCTTAACTCATAGCATTCAAGCATAAAGCACAAATAACACATAACATCATATTATTGAATTGTATATGAGTAAATTACAAAGAGTTCAAAGTGTAATCATGTTTCACCCCAAAAAGTGCAAAATGTAAAAAGGGGCTATGTAAAACTCACTTGTATATGTTGGGTGGATAATACGAGCAAGTAAGAAGCACGAGTGATTCTCAAATCACAAGTTACCTAGTGTGAAAAGAATGACCTTAAATTATTATCATGCATAAGTCTAAGGATAAGTCTAATGTTCATCGGGTCTTGTTAGGTGTGAGTTTGTATAAGGTTTGTGTTATTTTATGTAGGAAATTATAAGTTGTCAAAAGCTTGGTGTAAATTTGGGAGTTCAAAATGTTGTATGAAAACATCATGTGTCTTTAGGGTTAAAGATTAAATAAATAAAACTCTTTTTATTTATTTAATTAAAATTATAATCATTGCTAAAAGTAATATGATTTTTATAAAATATTAAATAAATCCATTGCGTTATTTATTTATGTCAAAGTGTCAAAATCGTAATAATACGGTTTAAAGGAAACCCTAGTTGCAAAATAATAAATTTATTTATTATAAAAATAAATAATGTTATGTATATACATACATGTATATATTTAGAAAGGGGTTTTGTATATATTTATACATGGGGTTTACAAAAATACACATTTTATAATATATTTTGTCAAATTTAATTATTTAGAATGTATTTTTAAATAATTAAAATGAGTTTTTAAACCATTAATTCGAAAAAATTATATTTTAGGTTAAACTTTGCAAATTTTTATAGCATTCGGTTTTAAATGGTGTATGTTCTATAAAAATAATTTTTATAAAAAGTTTGGGTGATTAAAACCGATTTTTAAAAATAATACTGACCACCCGGCTCGAACCCGGGTGGTTTCTGTGCATGACAGCCGGCTCAACCACTGGACTAAGGGACTATATCTGACTTTAACCCGGTCAGAAATCTATTTAACTTGATATTTACAGGGACCAGATCTGGGTTTAAGGTGCGTGTAAAGAAAAACCGGTTTTGGTGGGTTTCGAACCCACGCCACTCGACCCGATGGTGCAAGGTCTTAACCAGCCGGCCCGAGTGGTTTCGCTGAAATAATTTGGAGTGTAAAAAGTTTAATCCAATGGCTCATTCAAATCGAGATTTCCTTTTTAAAAAACGTATGAACAGGTCTAGGATTTTGCTAGAAATTGAACTCGATTAGAACTTGTTTTAGGAAATTGATATGGGCCTTTCGATCGACAGGCAAAAGCGAAACGAATGCTGTAAACCATACCTGAAATGGTTGCGTAACAGGGGCTGACGACTAGACGGACAGAGACGATGTTCTTAATGTTTAATCGATAAGCAGAGATGGAATGAGACTCAATTGAGGTTTGAGTGAGATTATATAGGGTCGTGCGATTGTGCATGGTAAATTAATTCGTTTAATTTCACCTTTAATGCACGATTCGATTGCGAGGATTACGGGTGACAGTTTGCAATGTTATTTTCGCGTTAATTCGCTTGCAAGGGGATGAATTGGGTCGTAAAATGTGGTTAGATGCACACGAGCTTAGACAAGGAATGATTTCTGGTTAATAATCTCATTTAATTCCTTGATTTGGAAGGGATTTGAACGCGGTTGGACTTTAAGAGGTCAAACCCATTCGAATTCGAATTCATCCGCATAAAAGACTGAACTGGGCTGTTAAATGGGTCAGGGTATGATCGATCATCGATTGTTCAAGTCATGGAATGCCCACGGGTTCGTTTTGATCGAAATTAGGAGTTGGATCTTGTGGATTTGGCCCTGTTTGACTTTTAAAAGTCAAACCGGTCAATTCTTGATGAACTTGGACTATTTGACTTTCTAAAAGTCAAACGCTCATACAACTTAATTTTAAAATTTTTTTAAAAGTTGTTTTTATACAATCTATTTATTATTTGCTTAGTTGTCAATATTTTATAAAAGAAAGGTTTCCACATTTTTATTTATTTATTTTTTTTTATAAAATTACAACTTGTATAATGTTCATCTAATTATAATTAAATATATATAAAGATGTGAATATATTTTTAAAGCTCATAAGTTTTATTGATTTAATTATCCTGAAAAAAAAAATATATTTATACATTTATATTTCTATATAAATATACATACGTATAATAAAATGAGAATGTCATTATTGTATAATTTAAAACAGAATAATATTAGAGAGAAAAAAATCATGGATGTTACAATTTGTATATAGTCAATGTATGTTCAATGAAAACAAAGATGTATACATATATATACCAATAGTACAAATGAATGACCAACGTTATACCTATTTGCTATAAACTAGAACTCACCAGCGTTAGCTGACTTTTAGTATGCACTTCAGGTAACAAGAGGAAGGGACGGGCAAATTCTTGAAGGTTAACCGACTCAGGACTGACATCCTGTCAATTACAATTATGTTAAGACAATGTTTTATGATTAATGTTAAGACTTCCACTGCCTATGTAATTGAATGATTAATGCTTCCGCTGTGTTTGAATGTTTTAATTAAAGTTCAGTATCCAATGACTATGTTTATGAGTAAATCCAACAAGTGATGTCTCCTAGGAAAGGGGCCTTACAAACAAGCAGCTAAAAGACAAGCCTGGGAAGCTGACAAGGCATTGCATGGTCGTGTAATGCCATGCACGGTCGTGCATTCCTTGTCTTGCTCCCAAAGCTCTAGTACACTGTCACTTGTACCCTGTTTGATTCCCGAGGTGTTTGCACACCCGTACAATCCAATGCACGGCCGTGCATTGCTCATTTTGAGGCCTATAAATAGAGGGCTAGAGTTCTTGGTTTCACACACCCATATACACCAAAACACAACCAAATATAGAGAGAATAGTTCGTTTCTAGCAGTATTAGAGTAATAGTAGTGAGTAGAGGGGCTCTTCCTCCTTGTTCCGCAATAGGGGAGCATACGAAACTCAGCGTTACGCTATTTAGTATGGCCATTCGTGGCTAAACTTTTTGTATTCCTAGGGTGAAAATTAAGTTTGGCGCATGTTAATGTTCGGCGTATTAATCTAGTGGTATATTTATGTCTTTAATTATTCGCTCTTAAAACCACCATTCGGTGGGATTTTATTATTATATAAATCCGTCTTTATATTTGTGTGTGTTCTTGATTTTAAAGTGTAAGACAGTAAAACTTTTTTATTCAAACTTCCTTTGACGCTTGTACGTCTTTATACGAGCAGAGATTGATAAGCCAAGGCTTGGTCAGCATTAGTAAGGTTGTACGTCTTTATACGAACTTAGTATGTGACCAAGAATTAGTGAACTCATGTTGGGAACGGTACGTATTTATACTCGGTCCCATTGTTACACCGCCTACAGGTGAGCAAAGTATAATAACCTATTTACCAATAATATTAAGCATTTAAGTTCGATATCTCAAACCAACCTGGAGATAACACCAAAGGGTTGAGGGTAAATGTTGTCCCTAGTGGGAGGCTTTACTATTTTAATTTAAAGATTTTAATTCTTGAATTAAATGTCGTGAGGACGAGCCTCTAGCAGTGATCCGGGTCTTAAGTTTGTAGTAGTCATATAACTAGATTAGTCAACTTAACATTATCACGTACCAATCCGATTCGAAGCCCAAACCAAAACTCTTCGTGACCTGATCATTTCCGAGATATTTACTTTTATGCTATTTGCTATTCTTTTCGTTACATTTCTGTTTCACATCACGCACGTTTTTACTTTTATGTTATTTACTTTACCGTTATTTACTTTTCTGTCATTTACTTATCTGCTTCACAAGAACACAAAACCACTTACTAATTAATCCGGTTAAACGATAACAAAAGTTGAGTATTGGAACTCGACCATGTCTATTGGTTCGATACTTGGTTCTTACCTATATTATATTACGCTGCGATAGGTACACTTGCCTATTGTGTGTGTTTTAAGTTAAAGTAATTATCATTTTATAAATTTAAAACCATATCTCGTGAAACCATCTCAAAAATATATTTATTATATTTTTACTTATCACACGTGCACATCATGTTTTTGGCGCCGTTGCCGAGGACACGGTGATTTCAAGAAAAATTCGAGTTAACGGATTAGCCTTATCATTTTCCATCTGTTTTTCTATTACGTTTTGTTGTAGGCAGTGTATGATCTATAGCTCCACCACTGGTTTATATCAACCTTTAGCAGAGTCTGAAAGATTCTTTCACCGCTGAATACGAGAAAACCGTGCTAGAAAAATGGCCGTTGAAAACCGCACTATTTTCTATTTCGCATGACCGTCAGTAGAGGCTTTGGGGTCTAGTATCACAGGGCCAACGGTTGATTCTAACAACCTTGAAATCAAATCTCATGTTTTACACATGATCCAGTCATCATGCACTTTCCATAGATTGCCCGACGAAGATCCACATGCACACATTGCAAATTTACTTGAAATTTGTGACACTTTCAAACTGAACGGAGTTTGGAATGACGTAATTCATCTCCAAATGTTTCCCTTTTCCTTAAGGGAACGAGCTAAGGCATGGCTAAACTATCTTCCTACTTGGTCAATCACTACATGGGATGATCTTGCTCAAAAATTACTGTCAAAATACTTCCCACCAGCAAAAACTGCTAAGTTAAGAAATGATATCACCACTTTCACTCAGGATGATGGTGAATCACTATATGAGGCATGGGAACGTTTTAAGGACATGCTGAGGAAATGCCCTCACCATGGGCTAGAAGTTTGGCTACAAGTATCATCATTCTACAATGGGTTGCACAATCAAGCTCGTCAGACACTTGACGCTACTACAGGTGGCATTTTTGGAAACAAAAGGCCACAGGAAGCTTACAACCTAATTAAGGAAATAGCTATGAACAACTATCAATGGTACAATCCACGAAGTAGTAGGGGAGCCAAGCAAGGTGTTCACTCTGTCGATACTGTCACTTCACTCTCTGCTCAATTAGACGCCCTCACCACTTGACTCAATCAATTTAGCAAGGGCAAAGCAATCACTGAGGCTACTGAAGAAGTAAAAAGCATCACCAATACTGAGCAAGTTGACTTTATTAGAACAAACCTCCCGCATAACAACCCCTACAGCAACACTTATAATCCTAGATGGAGAAATCACCCAAATTTCAGCCGGAAGGATAACAACAACCAAGGACAATCTAGCTTTGGACAACAACAACAGTTTTAACAAAGACAATCTCAAAACTATCAGCCTCGTCAACAATTTCAAGGAGCTAACAAGCCAAGTAATGGGTTAAGCTTAGAGGACGCGGTAACTAAGTTAATCTCTACAACTGAAAGTCAAGCCCTTCTAGCGGATTCCCGTCACAAACAATATGAGGAAACGTTTAGTCTTCACGAAGCTGAGTTTAGGACGCAGAAAGCAAATCTTCAGTCCACTGAGACGCAATTAGGACAAATTGCAAAACTTCTATCCGAAAGACAACACCAGGATGTATCCCGAGTAATACTGAAACCAATCCAAAAGAAAATGTAAGTGCTATCACTCTTAGAAATTGCAAGGTTTACCCAGAACCACCAATGCCAGGAGAAGAGGTTCAATCACCAAGGAGAGAAATATTCACCGGAGTACCACTTCTTCCGCATATCACAGAAAAAAACTACTCAAGGATCACAATCAAATGTAATCCCACCTCCTGCTCAAGTGGATACTCCTCCAAAAGTTCTGAGAAAAAGAGCATTCCATTCTCACATACCCTACCTAGGAAGGTTAGTAAAGCAGAAGACTGATGACCAATATGAGAAATTCATCGAGCTATTACGTTAAATCCATGTCAATCTTCCCTTCCTGGATATCATACAACAAATGCCTAAGTATGGACGTTTCTTGAAGAATATCCTTACAAACAAGAGAAACATGGAAGAGGCAGTAAAGAGGACCAATCATTGCGTCGCTCTTATTGAAAGATGCCTTCCAAAGAAACTTTCAGATCCTGAAAAGTTCTCTCTACCATGTTCTATCGGACCACTGCCGATAACCTTCGCACTCGCTGATCTAGGAGCAAGTGTGAATGTAATGCCATATAACATGTTCCAAAGACTAAAAATTGGAAATCCGCTGCCTGTTAATGCAACTATCGAACTCGCGGATGGATCGATTAAATCACCTTTAGAGGTTATTGAGAACTTACTAGTAAAAGTCGGCAAGTTTGTTTTCCCTGTCGACTTTGTTTTAGAAATGGGACCCGACTATTCCGTACCTTTGATTTTGGGTCGTCCATTTTTAGCTACCGCCAGAGCTGTCATTGACATGAATGAAGGAATTTTCCACTTCGTGTCGAAAAACAATCAGTGACCTACAACATCGGTGGAAATGAGTGCTTGTCTAATGATCCCTTTGAATTCGCACAATTCATCGATACTAATCTAGATTATCAGCTGAAGAAAACCAAAGAATTCAACAAAGGAAAGAAACCGGATATCGGCAAGAATTTTGACAACACTAACTGGATCGATGAATACTTTGATAAGCTACCAAAACTAAAGGACTTGAATGAAGGAACATGAGAGACGGGGGAAGTCGATGGCCCCCATCTGAAAAAAGACTGATGAAGCACATACATGTCTGGCCAACGACCCATAAATGTGGCGCTTCCGGGAGGCAACCCGATGATCATAAATAAATTGAGAAGTTGGTGCATATGGCAAAAAGCATGGACCTTAGGTTAGGTTTCCCAAATTTAAGTCTCTAATACTTCATCCCCCATGTATGCCTTCTCGATACTAGGACCTTAGTAGCTTAACTACTATCTTTTATTTTCCTTGTCTGGTTTTATATTTTCCTTTGTGTGTCAGGTAGAATAAAATCACCGGATAGTCTCTCTACTTCTTTAAGGAGTTACACTCCACCTCTACAACCTGAGGAGTCGACAACCACATCAAATTTATGAGAAATTCAATGAAGTCTTTGAAGTAAAGTGTTGACAAGCAGCTGATAGGCACAACCTGACAGCAGCAATAAGTTTTGGCCTTAGGTTATACATTGAATTGACCGAGGGAGTACCAGTTTCTTTTCCATTAAAACTTCATGCATTTAAATTCTTGCATAGCATTCCATTACATGCATTTGTACATTTGAGGGCAATGCACAATTTTAAGTGTGGGATGGGGAATTAGAGATTCAAGATTACTTGTAACCTCAAAGCAGTAAAACTTATCTTGTGATTTTCGACCCATTTGACTAAAACCTTACTGAAAACCTACCTTTCGTAAAAATCAAAAAAAATTTCAAAAATTTTAAACCCTAAAATCTAAATCTCTTTGAGTTCGCACTTAAATAAATAAAATGAAGACACGGTAAGTAGAAACAAATGGATATTATGCATAACAAATCACTCAACCCTATTCCATCCGCTTCCATGTGAGAATAATCTGAGCCTTTCCGTGAGCATTATTATCATTGTTTTTCACATGCTCTTTCA
Organism: Smallanthus sonchifolius; assembly: GCA_023525975.1. Taxonomy (NCBI): domain Eukaryota; kingdom Viridiplantae; phylum Streptophyta; class Magnoliopsida; order Asterales; family Asteraceae; genus Smallanthus; species Smallanthus sonchifolius. Next base: position 49,741,668 of record CM042033.1, on the reverse strand, counting down.
TTTGGTATACTGAGTGTTTATTCGATCGAATTTTATGCATAATTAGAACTTATGTGACTTATACATATCAAGACCATGAAGTAGTAGAAGTATGAAAATGATTGAGGCACCTAGGACTTTATTACCCTTATATATCAACCCAAAATCCAAAAAATATTATCCGCCTAGATAGCCCTCTGATCGTTAGCCTTTTCTTTTCTACTACCCACAATTATCACCCAACTAGCTTTTCGTAAACACCGCTTATTGGCTAACTGTCTTCAAGATGGAAAAATATTAGATTATCTTATGTCATTAATTCAAGTTTGCAACCATTGAGGCAATTTGGAAAGAATCCGTTTCACTTAAGGAATTAGATTATGCAAAAGGAAGTGGATGTATTATGAGGGAACAGTCGAACGATCTACAAAGAAGATATAGAAAACTTATTTCAAGAAAATTGAGGAAAAAAAATTATTGAAAAATTAGTCTTGATGATATGTTGTCCAAAAAGAAAAGAAAAAAAAATGGAAAAAAATGAGAAAAAGAAAAGAGAGAAGTTGGTCTATTACCGGTTAGACCTTAAAGAGCTGGGCATGCATTCTTTTGATTTCAATTTGCTTTCATATATTCATTTCCCAAAACCTGAATTACCGCCCGTACTCCGAGAGAAAGTTTTCAAAGCAACAAGCGATGTAAGAAAACGGTGGCACAAGAAAGAACAACTACCACCATTCTTCGGCTTGTCAAAAAGCGTCGCCAAAAGAAGAGCCAAAAGATAGGGCAAATGTGTGAAGTGTGGCAACTGGAGCCACGATGGAAAATGCAGCAAGAATCAAACTTATTCCCAACATGAGTATACGCATCTGATCAAAATGGGTGCTATTAGGTTAAAAGTCGAGGGGTCCATACGAAAAGGCAGTAATGTGTACTACGCAGTGAGGGAAGAGTTAAACATGATAAGAAGTATATGTCTTGACAATCTGACCATAAATGTACCCTCAGATTAGTTATACCCTCATGATCTGATTACTATAGAGGGACCCGCTTGTATTTTCCATCTTAAGCCATGAAGCAGTAGCTTTGTGTTCCACGATAGCTACAGCCCTTTAAAACCCTTTTAAATCCCTAAAAATCCAAAAACATTTTCATTTTCACCCTTTATTTTCTTTTAGCCACATTACAAACCTTTTAAAGTCCTCATGATTCATTCATACAACTTAGTTAGTTAGTGAAGACTTGATTTGCATACAAGCTTATGACCATTTCATAATTCGATTCGAACTTGAGTGTTCCACTTAACTTACATTATCCACACATATATAACACTAGAGTTGAGTGAACATTGTGAGGAGTGAGGGATTATGCATAATTGAAGTTCTAGTAGGCTTGTCATGAATTTCATCATCCTAAAATAGAAAAGCACAGAAATAGAATAAAGCGACTCATGAGTTATCCTAGAGTTTCCAACTACCTGCAACTCCTTTACCTTCTATAAAAGTTTTAGTTATGGGTCTGATCATGCATGAGTTTGCTTGAGGACAAGCAAAGTTTAAATGTGGGGTATTATGATATGCCCTAAAGTATACATGTTTTGCATGCATAATAATCCCCATATTATGGTACTAATTGATTAATAACCTCGCAATTGATACTTAAAACATTTATATTTTGTAATTGCAAGTTATTCGGTGTCCCGATCCTGAAGTAAACAAAGTTAAAACCAGTAAAAAACATCAAGAAATAAAGCTTTCGGAAGATCAAACCCTAGCTTTGACCCCCAAAAAGTCAACACAGGTCAAAGGAAGTCAACAAGCAGCTAAACAACAAGACTGGCAAGCTGACAAGGCATTGCACGGCCGTGCATTCCTAGTCTTGCTCCCCAAGGCTCTAGTACACTGTCACTTCTACCCTGGTTGATTCCCGAGGTGTTTGCACGCTCGTGCAATCCAATGCACGGTCGTGCATTGCTCATTTTGAGGACTATAAATAGAGGGCTTGAGTTCTTGGTTTCACACACCCATATACACCACAACACAACCAAACATAGAGAGAATTGTTCATTTCTAGCACTATTAGAGTAGTAGTAGTGAGTAGAGGGGCTCATCCTTCTTGTTCCACAATTGGGGAGCCTACGAAACTCAGCGTTATGCTAGTTAGTTTGGCCATTCGTGGCTAAACTCTTAGTATTGCTAGGTTGAATATGAAGTTTGGTGCATGTTAATGTTTGACGTATTAATCTAGTGGTATGTGTATGTCTTTAAAACCACCATTCGGTAGGCTTTTATTATTGTCAAAATCCGTCTTTTATATTTGTGAGTGTTCTTGATTTTAAAGTGTAAGATCGTAAAACCATTTTAATCAAACTTCCTTTGACGCTTGTACGTCTTTATACAAGCAGAGATTGATAAGCGAAGGCTTTGTCAGCATTATTAGGGTTGTACGTCTTTATACAAACTTAGTATGCGACCATGAATTGGTGAACTCATGTTGGGAACGGTACGTCTTTATACCCGGTCCCATTGTTACACCGCCTCCCGGTGAGCAAAGTATAATCACCTATTTACTAATAATATTAAGCATTTAAGTACGATGTCTCAAACCAACCCAGAGATAACACCAAAGGGTTGAGGATAAATGTTGTCCCTAGAGGGAGGCTTTACGATTTTTAATTTAGAGATTTTAATTAGTGAATCAAATGTTGTGAGTACGAGGATCTAGCGGTGACCCAGGTCACAAGTTTGTAGTAGTCATATCACTGGATTAGTCAACTTAACATTATCACGTACCAAGCGGATTCGAAGCCCAAAGCAATACTCTTTGTGACCTGATCATTTCCGAGATATATACTTTTCTGCTATTTATTATTCTGTTCGTTACATTTCTGTTACACACATCACACACGTTTTTACTTTTCTGTTATTTACTTTACCGTTATTTACTTTTCTGTCATTTACTTATCTGCTTCACAAGCACAGAAAACTCACTCACCAATTAATCCGACTAAACGATAACAAAAGTTGAGTATTGGAACTCGACCGTGTCCATTGGTTCGATACTTGGTTCTTACCTAAACTATATTACGCTGCGATAGGTACACTTGCCTATTGTGTGTGTTTTAAGTTAATGTAATTATCATTTTATAAATTCAAAACCTGATCTCGTGAAACCATCTCAAAAATATATTTATTATATTTTTACTTATCACACGTGCACATCAAGTACTTTTAAAGAGAATACCCAGTTATGAGTAACAACTGTAGGGTGTCGGGTTTAAGGCCTTACAGGACTTCATGTTCGTACTTGACAGATGAAACGCGATCGGTAATCGCGTGGTAATAATAGAAAAATGACTAAGGTAGTGAAATGAAGTAGGGACAAGTGCGGGTTTGCACATGGATTCCCAAAAAGGAAGGACCTAAACTAGTAAACACATGACTAGATAAGGGTGAGCTCCTGTGTAGCATCGATTGGGGCTGATGTTTTGTTTTTGGAATGGACGTGGTTGAAATACGAGGACTCTTAGGAATCATTGGGAGTCGATTTTATAACACTAGTTTTGGGTAATATGTGCATACTTAAAGGGCGCGTTGGACGCATGGTGATGAAGTAAAGATATACTATGGTAGAGGAACGTTTGGGTTAATATAGACTAGGGGAGTTTTGCACAAGCTCTTGGAGATCATCTGAGAAGGACGAACGAATGACCCTAATGTATAGGAACAAGGCAATTGTTCTTAAACTTCGGGAATTCATCGTAGGATGGTAATCAGGGTATGAAGCAAGGAGCATGCCGATCTCATGTTGTAATGTAACAAATGATTCGGTAGAGTGGTGGGACTATCAGGAATATGTTGGTGAAACCTACAAGTTCCAAAGTTGAAAGCGGACAATGGAGAATACTTCTTTCAACACCAAGGATGGTGGCCGTGTTGAAAAGTAACGACAGTGATGGTGTATACGAAAGTGAATAAATGGCACCAAAGGATCTCGGATGCACCAGTTGGAATAGAAGGATAAGTTGTGTTGGTTTGTGCCGACACAAGATTCGAGGACGAATCCCTTTTAAGGGGGGTAGACTTGTAACATCCCAAAAATTCGAAAGTTAAGGGTTCGGGTTAATGAGTAACCCGAGTCTCTATTACATTAAATGAGGAGCAAGGTTTGTCACGTATGGTGTACTTTAACAACAATAAACGACACGGTTAGTTGTTTAAAGAAGGTTCGAGATCGAAACGCAAAAGAAGGAAACACGAGGACCCGGATGAAAGTTAAAGGGGTTTAAAATCCCTTTATGGGAAAACACTAGGTCTTTTGTGACCTAGGGAGTGCGACGGCCGAGAAGAGAGAGAAAGAAAGAGGAGCCGGCGACGAGAAAGAAGGAGGTCGACGACGCAATGTGGTCCGGTGTGGTGTGACTCCCGGAACGTGTTCAGGTAATCCTCGTTTATGTTTTTATCCCGTTCTTGTTTTAGTTTTTGTAAATGGTTATCGATGGAGGTGTAGCGGCCGGAGACGGCTGTAGTGGCGGTGGCTACGGGTAGTGGTAAGTGGCCGACAATAACATGGTGGTGGCGCGCGACGGTAACATGCGGCAACAAGGGAGCACGGTGGTGTCCGGTTGGCGTGATGATTGGATGCCGAGAGGAAGAAGGAGAGAGAGAAGATGGCGAGCGACGAGGAGGCGGTGAAGGAGGCTGTGGTGGTGCACTACGGCTGCGATCGGCGGAGTACGATGGTGGTGTCGTTTCCAACGTGTAGGGTGGCTCAGGTGGAGTCCACCGGTGGTGGTAGCGGAGGTGTGAGTCGATTAGGGTTTAGTCACAGGGGAGAAGATGGAGGACGTGCATGACGGTACACAATGATGAGAACCAAGAAGACGATGGTGACGTGCGTGGTGGTGCACGATGGTGGAGACGGAGGACGACAGGGTGGCCGGTTAGGGTTTTCCCGACTAGAGTTTGCATGGCCTGCATGCGTGTATGAAAACCTAGCTCGGATACACGTGCGTTCGTGGGGCTTGGGTTTTTGCCATGGTCACGTATATGTGCATGCATGGGACGGAACCTGGTTCGGGTATTCGGGTTTTAAACGGGTCAAGGATGACCCGATTCATGTGAACTTGGGAAACTAGGGTTTCATGGAGAAGGAGTGTCGGGTGGATGAGACAAGTGTCGGTATTTATTTATATCTATGCGTTATTCGACTTATGTTTAGAACGTGTGTGATCACGTGATTGAACGTTTAACAGGTTCGGATTTCGAGAGCGAGGTACGGGTTGCAGAGCAGGGGTTTGATCTTCGCAACCAGTGAGTTTCTAATCCCCTTTTTACTTGTTTTTGGGCCTATCGTACATATTTACATGTTTTATCGTTTCAATGCATGTGTTATGAGAAAAGAGTTGAACATGTCGAGTTTTTTGAGTCAACTATATTATTTTATAATAAATATAGGGGTCAATGTGGTATCCCTAGGTCGAGTGGGTTGGATGTCGGCATGACATCGGTATATCGTAAAATGACTTTCGGGATAAGCCACAAGTTGAGTCTAGACGTTACGATGATATATCTAGGATGTGTGTTTGGTTATATATGTAAGTGATCCGCGTAAGAATGGTGGGTCGTAGTACATGTCCAGGTAGTGTGTATATATGTTGCTTTGTGTGCTTGCATTGTTGTCTGTGTATATGGTCAAAAATGGTGTAGAGGACAGGGTCCTTCGGGGTCGTCACTGTGTGAGTGATCTGGCAATCATCGGGTGGGTGATGTGTCAGTCACCGTGTGGATGATGATATGGTCACTGTGTGATGTGACAAGATGAGCATGAATGCCGGAGGATACCTTAAGAAATCTCATGGCAGCAATAAACCACTAGATGCATAAAATCTAAGGAGGCTCTAGCATTTAAGCATTGTGTACTCGCGCCTCATGCGCGCAGCATGTATGCCTGTCGCCTCATGCAGTTAGAACAACAAGACGCATCGCCTGAGGGCGCCTTGTGCCAAGGAATGTATTAAGTTCTAAAGAAAGACTGAATAATCCAGTTATTGATATGAACCTAAGGAGGGTGTCCGAGTATGCATTTAAACTTAAACAATGATTGGACTTTAGTTGTAAGAAATCTGACTACCGAGATAAATGGACATTTCCAACCTATCTGTAGGTTTAACTTTAAAAGGTACACATTATTCTATTCCAATTTTTTAAATTAATCACTTTGAAAAAGACACATCCAAACACCCCTAAAGTTGTAACTTATAGAAAGGTAATCAAAATTGTAGTGACCTCTAAGGATATGCTTAAAATGCCACTCGAGTCCATGAAGATCCTTGGCTATCAACTCCTGGGTAGGTGTTGGCAGAGTTATGTCCTAAACAAACTCAACAAATTAGAAAATCAAAAAGTAAACAAACAGAAAATCGGTTTGATTGATCAACAATACCTCAGAAGGACAAAAACACTTTCTATGGTAAGATAAGGAGATACCTGATGAAAAATAGTTCGGTGAATTAATCAACGTGATGGCCACAGAAAGCGATGGATTAATCTTATGATTGATCTCCAATAACACATGTGTAGTAAACTAGAAGTGTATCTAAGCATATAAATAGATTTGGTATTAAAAATTACTTTTAATTGATCAACAATACCACAGAATTAGTCAATTAAAAGTGCATCTACGCATACAAACAGATTACGTATTCAAAATTAATCTCATGATTGATTAATAATACCTCAAAAGGATCCATTAGCATCCGCTTGATTTGCAAGCTTAATTCGCACGCTATATCCATCTTCCACGGATGAAAGTACGTCAATAATAAAAAATTACAAAACTTGAAGAAACAAAGATCGGTCAATCACAAAACCTAAAAACAAAAACCGGATGAAAGTGAGGCGATACTTGATGAAACAAACAACGGTCAATTCATCAAGGTGATGGCCATTAGAAACTCCGGCCACTGAGGGGTTGGTGCCAGATGTGGAGGAGGAAGTGTACGGTAGATTGCGGAAGAGGTGAACTACGCCTTTAAGTTGAGTACGATTGAAGAGGTTTTTGTTTGACCTAGGGTTTGAAACTCCGACGACTGATGGGAGGTGCCAGATGTGGTGGCACCGTCGTCCATTAGAAACTCTGGTGACTGAGGGTTTGGTGCCAGATATGGAGGAGGAAGTGTATAGTAGATTGTGGAAGAGGTGAAGTACACCTTTGAAACGGATCGTTCAAACAACAGGTGAAACTCCGGCGATGAACACAAAATTCGTAAGCGGAATTGCAGGCATGAATATAATAATAGGGTTTGGGGTGAGTATTTTCAGAGAAGAGGAGAAATGGGTTAAAAGAAATGATCCGGTGTTGGTCTAGATCCGTTGGATTTGAATGTAACATTGGGCATAACCAGATCCAATAGGATACGCGTGAAAAAGATGATTTCCTTTTAGCAAAGTGGGCCGGAAAGTAAAGGATTACATGACCTAAAAAAGTAGTGACAAGTGAGTAAAAAAATTTATTTGTTAAATTAGTGAGATAAGATAAGATATGATATATAAATCTGTCAAAACCCTTATAATAATGTTTAAAAAATCATAACCGAAGGGTTAAAATTACGATTTCAAACATTTTGAAAGTGAATTATATACCATAAATAAACATTAACGTATACATTTCATCTTATGCAATTTCACCGATTCGAAAAAGTATTTCTAAAGAAACTCCTTACAGTTGGACACGTGTATAAAACAACTTTCATTATATAATTTAACTTTGGAAATCATATTAAATAAATAGGGTTTGCTAAAAGGACTATATTCTCTAACTTTTGAAATGCAAAAGCATGTGAATGGATTCCATGAATAATTTCATATACGCTTTTCCTTTTGGGATATACATTTAAAAGGTACAACCAATATAAACATAAAGACTTCTTCATCTTTAAGGATTTACATATAGAATTAAATGCTGACCATACTAGAAGTTTTATAACTCTTGATGATATCAAAACAAATTTAAAAAAATTGAGAGCCTTATACAAAAATATGGAGTATTTATTTTGCAATATATTAAAAATACATTTTTTTATTATTTTAAAACTAATAGTGTCAAACCAGGCACCTTTTTGTAAATTTTGTTCTTAAAATAATAAAAAAAAGAAGCGTGTATGCAAAATTAGCTTTTCTATTTAGTGTCAGCTTCACTTCTTGCATAAAATATATAATAAGCATATATAGAACTCAAGTTTTTATATACATATACATATAATCATACAGATTAGCTATTTGTCCCTTAATTTGTGTTCATATATTACGATCATCGTATCTCTATGTGTGTCCACCGATATGCTCCAAGAGAATAATTCTTGAGCTTGAATATATAATATCCATGCATTGACCAAAGAGCTTATTTAGTAAATCAAACATAACACAAAAAGACAACCAAAGAAACAAACATACCTATGGTGACAACCTTTTACTTTTCCCGAATGCTTCAAAGTTTTCAAATTATTCCTACAGTTTCTCACTAATAGACAGACAAAGTATCAACATTTTTAACTAGATTTTTTGCTTTTTTTCATGAACAATTAACTAGATTTTATGTGTTTTTTTTCATTAATAATTGACCAGATTTCATGCATGTTTATGTAATTGGATCAATAACTAATAGTTTCTTAATTTAAAAATAAGCCTTTAAAATTTTAAACATATACAACTAAAAATTATTATATTTTTCATTTGTTTCTATATATACCATTTTTTCTTCCAAGATGATCATAGTGGCCATCTAGGAAAAAAATTCAGGGGTATCAAAAAATCAAAAATTTTGTTCAGAGATATCAGAAAATATAAAACGGTAAAAAAAAATTCCACTAATTTTCCACTACGCATCGAAAGTTAATTTTGAAAAAAGTGAAATGACCACTTAATTTTGATACATTACTTATTTTGCAAATAAATAAAAAATATATATATTCTGAAAAGATTAAAACTACATAAATTTTCGTATTCATTAAGAAAATAAAATAACAGGAGGAATCGAATAGATCTTGAAAGTTGAAGAACGGAAGAATATTCTATGCACACAAAAGATCAAAGGCTAAACTCCAAAGATTTAATGTTAAACAAAGTTAAAAGGTAAATATATGATTAGATTATGATTAAGGGGTTGCCAGCAAAAGTCAGCCCACAAGTAGTCGACTGCCCACATTTCCAAAAATTCACTGCTTTTGTCAGTTTTCTGTCTTTTAACTTAATCTTTTTTCCCCTTCAAAAGCCAAACCAGGTTTGCCTCTCTCCCTCTCTCTCACATGGAGGGACCTAGGTTAACTACATGGTCTGTGTCGTGACATGGGTAAAAAAATTTGTGTGATATACTTATATCCGATGTTCAAGACATACCGTATTCAAGACGAGACGATATCATGTATAAAAAAGTTAGCAATCATTAACTATATATGAAGTTACAGATATTGTTCTTTGAATTCAATAATTACACTGGATGTCCTTTTTCTTAAACATTTTACACATATTTCGTCCTTTACACTAAATGAAGTTAACTTTTTCTGTTAAATCCCCTCATTTGCCTTGCACATGAGGGTATAAGTGTCATTTTATCACAAAAAACTATATATGTAATTTATTTAAAAATTACTAAAATCTCACATATAAGTGTCAACAAATCATATAGCACTACAAATTTTCTATAAATAGTAACAATTTTCTATAAATGGTAACAAATCATAATCTGTTTCAAACATATAAATGTCAACATTCATGTTTTTCACATGTATTAGATCATCCGGTGTACCATGATAAATCACTGCGTGATCCGATGTGGCCTCAAAATCATGGCGTGATTAAGGAGGGAACACCGCCCCCTTACCGCGTGAAGGGGGCGTGATATGTTGCCATCGTTTTTTTTTTCACGAGGAGATGAAAGAAGATATAGCCTTGAACGGCTATATTTCAAACAATTAAAAAAGTTTTTTAATTTAATTTATATTATCTCATCTCCTCTATATAAACACAAAAAAACCTACATTTTAATCACACAAATCTTTATACTATTGAAATACTTCCTCCATTTTAATCACGAGGCAGCAAGGGCGTTCGGTCTCTCTTGTTGAATAAGTGGCATATTATCGAACGGTCGACTCGATCTTGGTCTCAAAATAAAACTAGGAACATAATGTATGGTTATTTGATTTTGCATAATATGATTTTAGAGGACCAATGAGTGACAATTTGTCAATATAACCCAACGGAGGAGGAACCTACGCATAAAGAAATTGATGAAAATTAAAAGCGAGTAAACCGACAATAAATACACAATCAAGAAATTCATAGCGCATTAAAGTCGGACTTGATTGAGTATATTTATGAAAGTTCAAATCATTAGGTTATCTATCTTTTTTTTAATTTTATATTAGTGGTTTTGTTTTTAGTAATGTAATTTTTTTTAATAATTTGAATTATGTAATTTGAATGATGTAATTTGAATTATTAATGAAATATTATTTAGGTTTAATTTTATTATGTTTTATTATTTAAATGAATATTAAAAAAATATTTAATGATCACACCACCTCAATCACTTGAGTATTTCCCTTGTCAAGTGATGGATGGTGTGATAATTGACAGAAGTGACGTGGCGCCACGTGGCATGCACTTTTTCATCACTTCAGACCCTATCACTTGGGTATACCCCTTGCTCTTATACCTTTTTTGTTAGTTAATTTGGTCGTAACTACTATGATGGAATTGGTGGTCCTAGAAATAAGAGTAAACTGTCATTTTCGTCCCTGTGGTTTGGTCAAAATTGCCACTTTCATCCAATAGTTTGTTTTTTTGTATCTGGGTCCTCGTGGTTTTAAAATATTGCCATTTTCATCCTCGTGGTTTTAAAATATTGCCACTTTCATCCAGTCAGCTAACACCGTCCGTTTTTCTCAATTAAATGAGGGGTATTTCAGTCCTTTTACATATTTGTTTTATTTCTTCATATTTTTTACTCTCACTTTTTAATCATAGAAACAAGCGACGGAGGTGTTCCAGTGGTGCTCGTCGGAAACTGGTCAGGAAAAGAGGAAGAAGGCCAGCAGGTGGATGATTAAATTAGAGGTTAAATTGGGGATGATTAAAAAGTGAGAGTAAAAAAGATGAAAAAATAAAACAAATAAGTAAAAGGACTGAAATACCCCTCATTTAACTGAGAAAAACGGACGGTGTTAGCTGACTGGATGAAAGTGGCAATATTTTAAAACCACGAGGATGAAAATGGCAATATTTTAAAACCATGAGGACCCAGATACAAAAAAACAAACTATTGGATGAAAATGGCAATTTTGACCAAACCACAGGGACGAAAATGGCAGTTTACTCTAGAAATAATGTTTGTACGAATTGGTGGTCTAGGACTCAAGAATGTAGGTCAGTATCCCAAATGTGGTCTTAGAAACCTCATTTGGCAACCTCGTGTTTGCTAGTGTACACTTCAACATATGTCTAGGAGATGTGGAGAGTCAGAACCTATGTTGTACATACGTATCCTGTTTTTAATATTATTAAAAAGATGTGGTCGATTAAGGTTGGAATTAGTGGACTCAGATTTAAATGTGCTTGATATGCGTTTACACAAGCCACATCATTTGGATGACATTGTGGTAGTTATGGGAACCAATGGTGCACATGTACTCACAACGTGAGGATATGGAACCGACAGTCCACATGTGGTATAGCCATGAGCCTCAATAGTGGCGATGGGTGTGGGAGGTGGTGTTCTTGGGTGTTGAAGTTGGTGGTCTTGGATTTAAAATCGAACAGGTGGTCTTCGAATCCTCATCTCTGTATCTAGCAGCCTCGTATGTGCTGATCCAGGCTTCCTATTTGTTAAGAATATGTGCATGCATCATTGGCTTAAGGTTCTTTCTAGCTTGAATTCTTCGAGCAAAACACAACTAAGAAATACACATGGTAATGGGTGTTCCTATCGCTTTAGATATGTAGTAATTGGCATACACATTAGTGACATTATGTAACATTTTGCATATGTAACGTAGTACAAAAATACTTGTATTTTATTTAACATCAAAATAACTTGTGATGGTCTAATGTGACTCCATGTAACCAAAACCAACTAACACATTACAAGGCCTGTCAAGGCCCATCACTGTTCTAGTCATTGAAACCACGTCTTTAACACTTAAATGACTTGTTACCCTATTATGACTATGTATAACAAAAATCAAGTCAATAACACATTGCAAGGCCTACTAGTGTACTAGTAATCATAAGCATATCTTTAACACCAAAATAACTTTTTATTGCCTAATGTGACTTCGTGTAACTAAAACCAAGTCACTAGAACGTTACAAAGACTCATTAAGTCCATTTAGGGTACTAGTAATTATAAGCATTTCTTTAACACCAAATGAGTAGTAATGGCCAAATGTGACTCTGTGTAATTAAAACAGACTTAGTAACACATTATAAGGCCTAATAAAACTTGTTATCATTAGGATTCTTTGACTTTTATAAGTCAAATTCAAATCACTGGCCTCTCAAAATCATCCCCCTCTCGATCCCAAATTCATTTCCCTTTTCACTCTCTCACTTGAAACATTCGAACCACCATCGCTCAAAAATCACGCCACCACTCAAACTACCGTCTCACCATTGTTGCTCCCTTCGGCCTACCATCCCCAATCACACGTCCCACCACAACCGCAACACCACCCCCTTTCGCCCATAAACTTTTCACCACCACCGCGTCACCACCACTCTTGGTCAACCACCATGGCTATTGGTAAGTTATACTTGCATATAACCTGTGTATGTGTAATGTGTATAGCATATGTATGCCTATTGGTATGCAAAAAAACTTGTAAGATTACCTATGGTAGAGTATGTGTATGGTGTGCTAAACTTGGTACACTTTTGTATATATGTGTATTGGTATACTAAACTTGTGTATAACCTATAGCATACAATGTACAATGGTAGAGTATACTAAACTTGGTAGACGTGTTTAATGGATTTATTATATAGATTTGATTTGTGACTTGGATTGTGAGCAACTTAGAGTATGACTAGTGTGTTGATTGATTATGACATTAGGTTTTGGTACAATATGTATGTGGTTATGTAATTTGAATTTTAAAATGTTTTGATTCTTTATAGAGACGATGGCATGCGACAAGAGTAGCATATTGAGGTTGGTGCGAGCCAGAATCTGCTAGATTTTCATCTAAAATATACTTAGGTTGGTGTTGGTTCCAGCATACCCCTTCAGGTTGTGGCCTGGACCTAATTCTACGAGCAACCTCTTGAGCATCCTGACCGTCAGGAAGAGCTAAAGATAAAGGGAAGAAGTAAGTTATATTATGATCTATTTTACATTTTTACAATATGTTATTAATCTAATGCTATAGATTACTTGTCTTATTTTTGCAGATTTGATAGAACTACTGTTGTACGCAAAATAATAACCATACTAAAGTCTTGTTTAGCGGCCCTTGTGTTGTTGTATGAACATCCTTTAGGCAGACCACCAAGTCATGGTCGAGCGCTTTAATATGGGTACATATTTAACACTAATTTGATGCTTATATGATTAACTAAAACTGAGATATTATAGGTGAAGGAGTATTATCGGTAGCGTTCCACATAGACGAACAGATCTGCAAAACATGGTGCAAGAGCTTGAAGTGTCAGTACGGTGATGTATGATTGATGCGTGAATAGTTTCTTGAAAAGATAAAGTCATCGATGCATGGGATTTTTACACTACTTTTGACTTCAACATCATCATGCTATACCTTCAATGTGGATACCACCAACTGTTTTTTGTTAGATGATCGAGAAGGTACATCTTTCTTAAATTTTAATCTAAAACGTATATTTTTATACAATTTGTAACATCCCGGTTTTTCATAGAACCAATGGGATTAATGTATATATGTGTATATGTTGTAACATGATGGACGGATTGCTAAGAGATAGTAACCAGACCTAACAAAAGTGTAGTATCGGGTTTCTTTTTATATAAATAAACCGAGAAGGGGCGGGGAGTAAATAACGAGGCTTAGAGGGGTTTTTATTAAAAACTCAAGTCAGGCGACATGCGCACAAGGGCCGAAGCCCTATCCACGGATGGTGAACCCTTTAAGTTCACGGCGCAAGGGGGGAGATCCCATACATGTTCTTGCGGCTGCCGGGAGGAAGGAAGGAGGGGAGCGAGCCGTTCTTCGCATCTCGAGATCGATCTAAGGTAGTTTCGTAATCCCCAATCCTTTGTTTCCGTGTTTTGATCCTTGGATAGTCGTGGTAAACGTTTTTGTGATTCTAGGGTTTCGTAAAGAACGAGAGAAGGAAGGAGACGAGTTCTCTAGTGATTCGGTTCGCACGAATCACTCGTACTAATGGTATAATCACTAACTGGACTTGTTGTTGTAATTGTTTTCAATCTAGGTGTGTTTCGAGCTGTGGGGGTGTTCGGCCGACCCATCATGGGTGGCCGGCGATCGCTAGCGAGATCGGGTAGGGACCAACTAGAGCGGGGGTGGTGAACCACAAATCGAAAAGGGGTCGAGCAGGGCTGAGGTGGCTTGGCAGTGGTCGTGATGGCGTGGTGGTGTGTGTTGCCGAACGGGAACACGACGAGGAAGGCCCGACGGCCTTTTCGGACTTCTACGGTGGCGAGGGAAGGCCGTAGGTGGGTTGTCGTGGCATCGGGAAAACGATGGCGGCCCTGCAAGGGGTCGTCCACGGCTTTGAAGGGTAGCGGGGGTTGCTGGAAGCCGTTGGGAACTCCATATAGGGTTGGGTTCGTTCGTGCTTGGTGGAGCCGAGTATGAGGACCGAGATGCCGGAAGTGATACTTCGTGTGTACGATGGCTAGAGGAGACGCACGGGGAGCGTTGGAAAGTCGGGAACATGAACATAGGATTCACGTAGAGCATGGTTCCATGCACGAGCATGCGGCCTTACGCGAAGTATGGATAGTCTTGTAGGGTCGGGTCATATATTGACTCGTGATTTGTGTGAAATATAGGTGCAAGGTCGATAGGCAAGCACGAAGTGCTAGCAAGTTTTAAAGATCGTAGTGTGTCGAGCAAATGTGAGTTTCTATCGCCCGCTTTTAAACTTTTCATTGTTTTGGGCAAGAATACACGTGAAACGTGTTTTAGTAAGTTGCATGCATAGACGACGCTTTTGGTAAAGAAATATATATTTTAAATAATCATTATGCTTGCTCGTGTGGATGAGTTTGTGTCACTTACTTAAACGTCGTGGCGGGAGATCAGGCATAAGCTTGATGTTGTGTTGACGTTAGTCAACGGGATATTGAGTCTGGCATTAGTCAGGCGGGAGATCAAGCGTAAGCATGATGTTGTGTTGACGTTAGTCAACGGAATATTGTGTCTGAAGAAAGTCAGGCGGGAGATCGTGTTGCTAGTGTCTTCGGACCAGACGACATGGTATATATGTTTGTCGATAAAATATATCTGTTTAAATTGTTGAGAAAGTATTATGAATAAACCATTTCATAACGTTTTGGGATTTTATATCCCCTAAAGAATTACTATAGAACTCACTCAGCGTAGCTGACTTTTTAGCGTGTATTTCTGGTAAAGAGAAGGTGTGAGCTGGCGGCTTCTGGAGGGCATTTGGTTACCGTGGGCGTTTGTGATGACATTATTTATTAGTGTTTCATTGATACATTTTTATTTTAGTACTTGGTTTGATTTATGTTTGGGTCTGGTCGGTGACCTTTGTTGACTATTTGATTTCCGCTGTAATGATTTGAGTTTAGTTTGATGTCTATGACTACTTAGCTTGTGTTTGAGCCAACAAGTAGGGTTCCCGAGTTTGGGGCCTTACAAGTTGGTATCAGAGCGGTGGTTTAAATAATATGGGCATCCTCGATGCCTAGACTTAGACTGAGAATGGGACCAATGAGTGGGAATGTCATCACGTGTAACCAAAAGCCAGAAGCTCTAGGTATGAGTTTGTTAGTGTGTCGTGTTAGTGTGCCATGTTAATGTGTTGCGTTAGTAGGCTAAGACAGGGGCGTTATGCCATGATGCAGCACAGGGAGGGTTTAAAACCTGAAAAGCAAGGCAAGAGGGTAATGACAATTGGCCACCGTCATTAACTAATTGCACTGCTCATAATATTTTAAACTGTACATGAATATTGCTCTGTTTGTTATAATTTCAGTAAGTAGATGGCACCAAAAAGACAAGTTGCTGTTAATGCTAACGCCGGAAGGCGCCATAGGAATATTCAGAACATGGATGTTAATGGAGATGAGGTGTCGGTTCACACTAGACCATCTGTGCATACTGAACCTTCAGCATACTCCGAGTACAATGAAGAGTTCCAGTTTGAACCAGCAGTTCATGATGCGATGAAGAAAGAAGTGGTGGAGATGATCCACGAGTACTTGCCGGACATTGTGAAAGAAGCATTTGAAGAGTTAGAGAAGCGAGTTCAGGATGAGGTGAAGGAGAAGAAGAAACCATATGGGAACGGCGGTAACTGTGATTATGGGCACTTCAAGAAGTGTGATCCGCCTAAGTTTGATAGGCGTAAGGATGCGGTGGCTACGTACCACTGGCTTACTGAGATAGAGTCCACCATCTCAATCAGTGAGTGTAGACCAAACCAGATTGTGAAATTCGTTTCACACTCTTTTTCTTGGGAGGCTCTACAGTGGTGGAACTCGGTTAAAGAGAGGAAGATTGTTCAAGAATTGGGGGATATGACTTGGGATGATCTGAAGGGGCTAGTGAGGAAGAAGTTTTGTGCTCCAGGGGAGCTAGAGAGGGTTGAGCGAGAGTTTTTGACTCTCAAGGCGGGTAAACTAACACACTGCGAGTATACTTCAATGTTCATTGAGATGGCATGCCTGGTGCCACACTTAGCTGGTAATGATGAGCGTTGGAAGAAACTGTATGTAAAGGGTTTGCCTGATAAGGTGAGGCATTTGGTCAAGGCTCAGCAACCGCCGAGCTTCAACGAAGCTGTTGAATTAAGCGCGAGGTTATATGATGATGTCATGAGTACCGATGTGCAAGAAAAGAATCCAGAAGAAAAGAAATGGACCATACCGAGAAAGAGATTTATTAGAGACCAGAAGGTTCCATTTGGAAAGAAGGCAAAGACCGAGGGTCCAGATCCATGTCGCAAGTGTGGAAGGTTGCACTCGGGCGAGTGTAAGGCTGATTCTATTCTGTGCTACAGATGTGGCAAAGCGGGACACTTCTCTAGAGATTGCCCGCGTGATCCTAAGTTTTATCAGTGTGGAGGCGTCGGCCTTAAGGCGAATTATTGTAAAGCAGGTCAGGGTGTGGGATCAAGCAAGGAAACGGTTCCAGTGAAGAAAGAGGATAAGAAGCCTAAGGCGAAGGCAGGAGCCTTCACTATGACTGCAGTTGAGGCAAAGAATGACCCGGACGTGGTCTCAGGTACTTTTCTTATTAACAATGTTCCAGCTTCTGTTTTGTTTGATTCTGGGGCAAGTAAGAGTTTTGTGGCCCCATCCTTTTGTAAGAATTTATGTAGAACTACTAGAATGATAGAGAAGTCGTTTAGTGTTGAGACTACGGTGGGATCGCCCACCAGGGTGATGGAAGCATTAGATGATTGTTATATCGATCTAGAGGGTCATAGGTTTCCCGCTAGATTATTTATAATCTTTTTGGGAGGTTTTGACGTAGTATTGGGAATGGATTGGTTGGCCGCGTTCGATGCGGATATAGTTTGTCGAAAGAAGATGATAAAGTTGAGATCCTTGGAAGGTACGGTAGTAACAGTGTATGGAGACAGAGAGACCTCTCTACCGAGAGTGATTTCGATGATGAAGGCAGAAAAATCCTTGAGGCGGGGATGCGGGGCATACCTAGCCTATATCACTAATACTGAAGCAAAGAGCGTAGACTTGTCAGAAGTTCCGATGGTGCAAGACTTTCCTGATGTCTTCCCTGATGACTTGACGGGAGTACCACCAGAGAGAGAGAGATCGAATTCCAGATTGACTTACAGCAAGGAGCACAGCCGGTCGCTAAAGCGCCGTATCGTTTAGCACCGAAAGAGATGAAGGAGTTCATGGAGCAACTTCAAGATTTGTTGGATAAGGGGTTCATAATACCAAGCATCTCGTCATGGGGTGCACCTTTCTTATTTGTGAAGAAGAAGGACGGTAGCATGCGTATCTACATCGACTACCGAGAGCTTAATAAGTTGACGATCAAGAACAAGTATC
Source organism: Smallanthus sonchifolius (assembly GCA_023525975.1). Lineage (NCBI taxonomy): Eukaryota > Viridiplantae > Streptophyta > Magnoliopsida > Asterales > Asteraceae > Smallanthus > Smallanthus sonchifolius. Next base: position 49,723,428 of record CM042033.1, on the reverse strand, counting down.
CTCTACCATATATTGATGACTTGTTCGATCAACTGCAAGGAGCGAAGTTGTTTTCGCGTATAGATATGAGGTCGGGTATCACCAGTTGAAGTTTAGAGAGGAGGATATTCCGAAGACTGCATTTCGGACACGTTATGGGCATTACGAATTCTTAGTTATGTCCTTCGGGTTAACGAATGCTCCTGCAACATTCATGGACTTAATGAATCGTGTGTGTAGACTGATGCTGGATAGATCGGTGATTGTATTTATTGACGATATTCTAATCTACTCTAAGAGCGAGGAAGAGCATGGAGAGCATCTGCGAGAAGTGTTAGAGACGTTGAGGCGAGAAAAGCTTTACGCTAAATTCTCGAAGTGTGCGTTTTGGCTACGGGAGGTATAGTTTCTAGGACATGTTATTAACCCAGAAGGGATAATGGTGGATCCTACGAAGATTGAAGCGGTGGTGAAGTGGAACGCTCCTAAGACTCCAACGGAAGTGCGTAGTTTCTTGGGGTTGGCAGGCTATTATAGGAAGTTCAATAAGGACTTCTCCAAGCTAGCAACGCCATTAACCAAATTGACCCAAAAGGGACTGAAGTGTTCTTGGGGAGCAGATCAAGATGGTGCGTTTCAAGAGCTAAAGAAACGATTGACTGAAGCGCCAGTGTTAACGTTACAAGAAGGGACGGACGATTTAGTGGTGTATTCGGATGCATCTTATTTGGGTTTGGGTTGCGTGTTGATGCAACGAGGTAAAGTAATTTCTTATGTGTCAAGACAATTAAAGACGCACGAGGTGAATTATCCAACCCATGATTTAGAGCTAGCAGCAGTGGTGTTTGCACTTAAGTTATGGAGGCATTATTTATATGGGATTAAGTGCACGATCTACACAGATCACAAGAGCTTGAAGTACTTCTTCGAGCAGAAAGAATTAAATATGAGGCAAAGGAGGTGGTTAGAGCTAATTAAAGACTATGATTGTGAAATCCTTTACCACCCTAGTAAAGCAAATGTGGTTGCGGACACGTTGAGTCGCAAGGAGGAACACGCCCCGATTAGGGTTAAAGCGTGTCAATTGATAGTAACACCAGATTTTCTGACGTTACTAAAGGATGTGCAAGCGGAGGCCTTGCGTGAGGAGAAGTTAAAGGAAGAAAGAATATTCGGGTAACGTGAATTGTTGACTGAGAATAGTCAAGGAGTGTGGGTTAAGAACAACCGTATTTGGATACCAAATTTTGGTGGGTTTAGAGAACATGTGCTTGACGAAGTACACAAGTCATGGTACTCGATACACCCGGGTACGACAAAGATGTACCAGGACATGAAGGGTAACTATTGGTGGCCAGGAATGAAGCATGATGTGATCCAGTATGTAAGTAAATGTTTGACATGCTTGCAGGTTAAGGCTGAACATCATAAGCCTTACGACAAGATCCAACTGTTAGAGATTCCGAAGTGGAAATGGGAGCACATTACAATGGATTTTATTACGAAGTTTCCTAAGACAGTAAAGGGGCACGATACTATTTGGGTAGTAGTAGACCGGTTAACGAAAAGCGCTCATTTTCTACCGATTAGAGAGACCTTATCTTCTGAGAGGTTATCTGAGGTGTTCGTGAATGAGATTGTTGCACGGCATGGAGTGCCGATTTCTATTGTATCTGATCGAGATACAAGGTTTACGTCAAAGTTTTGGAAGAGATTTAATGAAGCTTTGGGAACGAGACTACATATTAGCACACCGTATCACCCTCAGACTGATGGACAGTCTGAGCAGACGATACGAACATTGGAGGACATGCTTCGTGCGTTTGTTATAGATTTTGGTGGTGCATGGGATAGTCACCTACCGTTGGCGGAATTTGTGACAATCCGACATTTTCAAGTTAACTCCGTTAGCAATCCCGTTAAGTATTCTGTTAAATCCTAACCCAGTTAACCTAATCTTAAACCCTAGGGACTATTTCCGCTAATATTTAAACTAGAACTACAGGGACTGGTTATGATAATTATCTAAACTCAATCTGTTGACTTTAGAAGTCAAAATCAAGGGAGAATGAACCCTGTTGACTTTTACAAGTCAAACTCGTATGTATTAGACCCAAATTCGAGCTTTGTAACGGAAATTCGTGGGAATTGTAATCGAAATACCCGATCTCTATCATAAACGCCCCTCATTAGAGCCTTTACACCGTCATTGATTCGAATTCAAGATCAATTATGAGGAGTGAAGCCGTAACCGTCGACCCACATCACAAATTCATCAAATTTGGCGAATGCTCGTATTATTTTCACAAATCGAACTCTCACACACCTTAGTCGCATCCATTAGAAGCGGTAACACACATCAATTTGGCCAGAATCGTAGCAGAATTTGCCGGAGATCAAACCAGTTGCGGTCGACACCCATTCTACTCGAGCACTCTCAATTCGAATCTGTTTCTGGTAACTAAACCTTCCTTTAGCTTCATTTTTATTCATAGATGGAAAGCCCTATGCTAATTAGGGCTTACAGCAACGATTTTAACATGAACCCGAATCTAGGGTTCATGCGTTTACGGTTTAATGGATCTCCATCCTAGACTCGATCATAATTCAATTAATTCACATGATCAGTTTCGTAATCTGCCACTCATTGAAAGCCCTATGTTTATTTTATCGATTATCATCGAATTGATCACAATCCGTAACCTAGGGTTTGTTCATCTTCGAACTTGGGGGTTTCGATCCTAGAGTTAATCAAAATGAAATTGAACTATATGGCTAGATTCGCAAATTGATTCTCTGTAAAAGCCCTATCTTAATTTTATCAATTAACATCAAATCGTTCAAGATCTGTAACCTAGGGTTCTTACATAAACAAAATTGGGGCTTTTGATATTAGACTCTTCGTGAATGAAATTAAACCATATACGCATATTCGAAATGTCCCATTTAACTAAAGCCCTATGATTCCAACCTCTGATATTATAGAAATTGATCAATTGGATTCGTGATTCAAAACCTAGGGTCTCGGCTTTTGAAACGGAAATTAAACCGCTTTAAACTCATGGTTTCACGATTTATTTGTCCATTGATTCGCAATACCCTATACTACAAAACCCCTATGCCTTTTGCATCGATCGTTATCAGATTTGTGGGAATTGGGGTGGAGTTTGGATTCGAGTCGCGTAATGAAGAAAGAACCCAGTGGACTTGTGTGTTAGAAACACTTTTACTCGGATCCTGTTGCGATTGCCCTAGCGGGTGGATTGGTTAAAGCTTTGTGTTGGTGTGGGTGAGACCCGGGTTCGAATCCCACCAACAGTTTTATTTATTTTAGCCACTTTTTGAGATATATTTTTATATAAAATCAATACCTATATTATTATATTAGATTAATGTATTTTGAACCGGAAAACCACTCGTAGGCTCAGTTTTGGGATTTTAACGCATCTTTATTATTGTTCGTAATATTATAATAATATATTATATTATTATTAAACCCGTGTCTCCAAATAAAATAATATATTTCAATCCGTAACCCCGGTTAAAATATTTGTTATTTAAATATTGTTTCACTACGTTTGTAAATATAGGGAGACGTTTCAATTGTATAAATAATATATTTATTTATTATACGCGTGTATATCCTTGAATAAAATAATAAATTATTGTTTTTGTCACGCAAGTTAATTGTTTACGTTACTTCGCTAAACTTAAAAATAATATAATAAATTATATTATTTTCCTAGACTTCTAGTTAGCGACAAAACGCTCGAATATATTTATTATATATTATTTTGTCATTTGTCACGTACCGTATATATATCTTAATTATTAATTAAAGAAATCCTATTCCCGTGGACACGTTCGTCTACTCTTGATTATTAGAGCGTTTCTTTAGGATGTTCAATATTCCGTGTTGTCGTCACATATTCCCATTGTATCCCTAATTGTTATGTGTATAATTCTAGGGCATACGTAAGCCGTTGCAGGCTAACACTCATGGTTCCAATCGTATTCTAGTGTGAACTAGCTACGCCGTTCAGGTGAGTTTTCACGACCCCTTTTACTGTTTTATCTTGGGGTAGAAAACATGTCCCAAACTATTTTTGGAATATTATATTCATATGTTATCAATGTTAAAGCTAAGCGTAACACGCTATCACTGAAAGTTCTCAACACACATCGGACCGTTAATATGGATCTTAGCGAGGTAATGTTTAGTAGTACTATTGGGTTTGACAAATCCCACCCGCGTTAGTCGTGCTAGCTCGATTGGAGATCGAACGGGTGAAATGTAAGCCTACTCACATCGCCAGAGTTGATAGACCTGGCAGAAGGCAAATAAACAAATAGTCAGCTTCGGTTGCGAGCGCTTAAGTTAAACATGAACATAGGTTAGCTACCTATAGATACTTATTGAATGATCAATAATCTAGTAAACGTTAATTAATATACTGAAACCTGTGAACTCACCAACCTCGTGTTGACATCTTTTCTTACATGTTCTCTCAGGTCGCTAAGATAAGGCACATGTGCACATAAAGGACATGCATGGGATTCTCCAATTGATTGATGTTTTATTAAATTGTTTGGACTTTGTTTTGAATTATGTTTGCTTTGGACTTTTGGACTTTTTGGGCGCGTGTGTTTTGCGCATTTATTTTCTTTATGCTTCCGGATTAAACTCTGATTAATATGATATTTTCAGTTGAGTCCCATGTAGAGTCATTCGATGTAACTAATGACTGACATCCTGGTTTGTCACTTCCCAAAATGGTAAAACTTCGTTAGTTGAAATTGGGGGTGTGACAGACTGGTATCAGAGCCATTGGTTATAGAGAACTAGGATTGCATACTAGACTATAACCTCACACCTTAGTTACATGTCATAAACATTTGGATGTTTGGCACTTATATGTTATATTACAGGAACATGTCGTCAACCCCACCACCATCACCTAAGGCACCTACCGTATCGTCCCCGGAGCCCAAAAGGCGTCGGACTAGTTCTAGTGACAACTCGGTGGAACAGGGTGAACCTAGTAATGCACGAGCAGGGAACACGACATTTAATTGGGGTGTATATCCGAAGATGATCCAAAGGTGGATCGAGATGGGAAATGTTCCATCACCCTACTTTGGTTCCACTTCCTCATCCGCTACTTTACCTAGCTTGCCATGCACCATGGAACAAGCTTTTGCAACTTTCGTGTTTATCATAACTAAGGAGTTAAAGGAGATGAAGGATTCCACTGATGAGATACCAGGCATTCTAGAGCGAGAGCCACAAATGGAAGAAAACAAGGTAGGGATTGAGCTTTTGACTGCTGAGCTAGCAGTGACGGACCAAGTCCATAACCATTTGGTGGATCGGGTTACACATTTGGAGACGAGGGTGGACACCTCGGACCATGATGTAGGAGGAATTTTGGAGAGAGTGACTCATCTGGAAGCCCAACTTCAAGTAGCAGACCATGCTGCTGAAGGACTTCGGGAGAGAGTGACCCACTTAGAAGCCCAACTACAAGCATCCCTATTTCCACAGGACATTCCACTTTCGAACAACGAAGAGGAGCCCTTCGAGGATGAGCCCTTAGAGGAGGAGCCACCCGAGGAGGAACCGGTGGAGATCGACGATGCACAATCATACGTTTCTTCCGATGACGAGGATGTTTGATGATCTTTCTATTCTATCTTTCCTTTTCATTCATGTTTCGCTTATGTTATTTCTCTTTTCAAACCTAGATGGGTAAGGATGTTCCCATTCAATAAAAGCCTGAGAAGTTTAATGTTTGAGTTATTTATTTTGTAGCCTTACAATTTATTTAATTTTCAAGATGTTAGATGTTGTATTTCCTTACTAGTACATAAATAATGTTTAATATGCGATATTTCTCATTGTTTTGTATTTGGGAATGTGAAGAATCATGTCGGGAAGAGGACGTAGAGGTCGTGCTGGTGGCCGAGGTACCATCAACATGACAGCAGCTGAGCTGGTGGCACTAATCAACGATAGTGTGGCAGAGGCTCTCACAGCACAGAATGCTGCAGGTAAATGCTTTAACTATTGACTAATGAGGTTAATTCATCTCTTAAAGCGCCCTTCCTAAGCTCTATAATCCCAATCCTATATTATGCTTCTAAATCCAGGTCAACAGAATCAGCAGCCAACCTGCACCTTCAAAACATTTATGGACTGTAAGCCCCACACCGTTAGTGGAGTAGAAGGAGCGGTCGGATTGCTCCGTTGGATCGAAAAAGTAGAATCGGTATTTGCCATGTGCAACTGCCCATTGGCCAATCAGGTCAAGTTCACTTTCGGAACTTTGGAGGGCCCGTCTCTCACTTGGTGGAATGCACAGGTCCAGATGTTGGGTTTAGCTATGGCCAATGCACTGCCGTGGGAGGAGTTTAAGATAATGATGAAGGAGGAGTACTGTCCTTGGGATGAAATTCAAATGTTGGAAGGAGAATTCTGGAACCTAAAGATGGAAGGTTCAGAAATTGAGCTTTACACCACTCGTTCCCATGAGCTTGCTACCTTGTGCCCACACATGGTGACTCCAGACTACAAGAGGATAGAATTGTACATTGGAGGCTTAGTGCCTCAGATTCAGAGTATGGTCACCTCATCCAACCCTACTACCATCCAGCAGACGATCAGACTAGCCCACAAGCTAACCGATCAGGCGGTGACTCAAGAAACTCTACCTCCGAGGGGTTCAGTCTCTAAGTCCACCGACAATCATAAGCGCAAGTTTGATCATAAATCCAACACTCACTCCAACTCCAAGGGATACCAGGTTAATCAACCTCAGCAACAGCAGCAACATCGTAGGTTTGAGCCTACTAAGAACTTCAACCAGACGACCTCTTCAAGTCAAAATCAGGGTGGTTATGCGGGGAAATCTCCTAAGTGTAACAAGTGCAACTTCCATCACTTCGGGGTTTGCTACCATTGTCAGCGGTGTGGAAAAATAGGTCATGCTGCCAAAGATTGTAGGGGTGAGTTGCAAGCCAAGCAGCCTTTTCAACAGCCTGGGTCTGCAAAGGGTTGTTTCGAGTGTGGGAAGGAGGGACATTTTCGGAAGAATTGTCCTTAGTTAAAGAAGGGAGGTAATGGAAACCACAACCTTAATCAGAATAACAACAATGGTGGCAACAACGGCAATATCGGAGGGAATGGTGCGAAGGGACGAGCCTTCGTGCTAGGATCTGGAGAAGCTCGTTATGATCATAATGTGGTCACCGGTAAGTTTCTCTTAAATAATTACTTTGCTTCTGTCCTTTTTGACACTGGTGCTGATAGGAGTTTTATATCTAAGAAACTTAGTGATATGATAAAAGAAACTCCAACTCTATTAGAAGCTAAGTATGTAATAGAGATAGTTGATGGTCAAATAATTAAATCAACTCACATTCTTAAGGGATGTAAGCTTGAGCTAGTTAGCCATATACTTGATATCGACCTTATGCCGGTCACACTTGGTTGTTTTGATGTAATTGTTGGCATGGATTGGTTATCTAAAAACCAAGCTGAAATCATCTGTCATGAGAAAATTGTTCGTATTCCTCTCCCGAGTGGAGAAACCCTTTCCGTTCAGGGCGAAAAGGTTGGTGCAGTCATGGGCATCATATCCTTTATGAAAGCACAGAAATGCCTTCGAAAAGGGCATACTGCTATTTTGGCTCTCGTTGCTGAGCAGCCATCAGAAGAGAAGAAGATTGATGATATTCCCATCGTTCGTGAATTTCTGGAAGTATTTCCCGAGAATTTGCCTGGTCTGCCACCACACCGTCAAGTTGAATTTCAAATCGATCTAGCACCCGGAGCGGCACCGATCGCTCGGTCACCTTATAAACTAGCACCTAGTGAATTACAAGAGTTGTCCACCCAGTTACAGGAATTGTTAGGTAAAGGTTTCATCCGACCTAGCTCATCGCCATGGGGAGCTCCGGTCCTGTTTGTCAAGAAGAAGGACGAAACTTTCCGTATGTGTATCGACTACCGTGAACTGAATAAAGTCACAATCAAGAATCATTAACCTTTGCCTCATATAGATGACATCTTTAATCAACTCCAAGGATCAAGTTTCTATTCCAAGATAGATCTTAGGTCCGGTTACCATCAATTGAGAGTCCGAGATGAGGATATCTCTAAGACTGCTTTCAGGGCAAGATACGACCACTATGATTTTATGCTCATGCCTTTCGGATAGGGTTGGGTTCGTTCGTGGGGGTTGCTCGAAGCCGTTGGGAACTCGGTATAAGGTTGGGTTGGGTTCGTTCATGCTTGGTGGAGCCGAGTATGAGAACCGAGATACCAGAAGTGATATTTCGTGTGTACGATGGCTAGAGGAGACGCACGGGAAGCGTTGGAAAGTCGGGAAGGTGAACATGGGATTCACGTAGAGCATAGAGGCCATGCATGGTGCCATGCACGTGCATGAGGCCTTACGCGAAGTATGGATAGTCTTGTAGGGGCGGGTTTAATGTCGGGTCTTATATTGACTCGTGATTTGTTTGAAATATAGGTGCAAGGTCGATAGGCAAGCACGAAGCGCTAGCACGTTTTAAAGATCGTAGTGTGTCGAGCAAAGGTGAGTTTCTATCGCCCGCTTTTAAATGTTTTATTGTTTTGGGCATGAATACATGTGAAACGTGTTTTAGGAAGTTTCATTCATAGACGACGCTTTTGGTAAAGAAATATATATTTTAAATAATCGTTATGCTTGCATGTGTGGATGAGTTCGTGTCACGTACTTAAACGTCATGGCGGGAGATCAGGCATAAGCTTGATGTTGTGTTGACATTAGTCAACGGGATATTGAGTCTGACATTAGTCAGGCGGGAGATCAAGCGTAAGCTTGATGTTGTGTTGACGTTAGTCAACGAGATATTGTGTCTGACGAAAGTCAGGCGGGAGATCGTGTTGCTAGTGTCTTCGGACCAGACGATATGGTATATATGTTTTTCGATAAAATATAGTTGTTTAAATTGTTGAGAAAGTATTATGAATAAACCATTTCATAACGTTTTGGGATTTTATATCCCCTAAAGAATTACTGTAGAACTCACTCAGCGTAGCTGACTTTTTAGCGTGTATTTTAGGTAAAGAGAAGGTATGAGCTGGCGGCTTCTGGAGGGCATTTGGTTACCGTGGACGTTTGTGATGACATTATTTATTAGTGTTTCGTTGAGACATTTTTATTTTAGTACTTGGTTTGATTTATGTTTGGGTCGGGTCGTTGACCTTTGTTGACCATTTGATTTCCGCTGCAATGAATTGAGTTTAGTTTGATGTCTATGACTACTTATCTTGTGTTTAAGCCAACAAGTAGGGTTCCCGGGTTTGGGGCCTTACACAATTTATTAGTGTTTTTCTGAAAGGTGTGAGACACCGATAGTTGGAAGGCGAAGTGGAAGATCGCCAGGGATATGGGGGTGTCCTCTCCGTACAATAGGGGTCGATTAGTACAACACCACATCAGAAGAATTTTATATGTTGTTCTTATCATTCTTCTCATACAAATGGTATTTGTGTTAATAACTAGCAACTTAACCTTAGGTTGTAGATCATGGAACTCAAAAGAGATCTCTCTATTCTCGAGCTTTTTGAGAGGACGCACACAAGGAGGTATGTGAGGGAGTCATCATCTGCACTAACTAATGTTTATCAAAAGGCGACGACCATAATGGTATGTTAATTAGGGAAATGTTATTATTTATGAAAATGTTATATTACATAGTGCTAGTATGTTGCAACTTTTAGGTGGATATTATTTATAACTGATATGTTGTCAAAATTTTCATCTAACACTTTTATTTTGGTTTTGGTAAACGGTAGGAAATAAAATATTTCTTTACTTAATATTAAAATAATATTAATTACCAACATGATATTTCGCGTGTAATTCGTCTGTATAATCCATTGGTGAATGTTTTATCACTATTCCATCGGTGTAACCATAACCAGTCTTTGATACTATGTCCGTCAGTAATTCGTCGGAAAACACATTACCTAAGAGTTGTTTCCCGATGATGTATCAGAAGGATTACCAACAGATTTCCGATGTGATGTTTCGTTAGTGAAAATCATCCGCTTTTTAGTGTGTATATATAAAATAGAATGACTTTTTTTTTCTTATTTGCACCAATATATATTATGCATACATTAAATATTTAATCAAAATTGTTTTAAATATTTTATGACCTTTTATATGTATTCGCTAACAATTTTATTCATATTTTTAATCGAAATTATTGTTACTTTTTAAAATACATTGAATACTAAAACCTTTAGACAAAAATAGATTTAAATTGTATCATAAATAAGCGTTGTAAATATATTAATTCCCGACCAAAAGAGGTTACAATACCACATGCATATTTCTTTTTTTTCTACAACAATACCACACGCATATATGGTATTATAAAAAGATACCACGAGAAGGAAAGAAAGACTTACCCCTTTAATTTTTAATTTTAAAATTTATGTTTTTTATTTATTTATTTTTGCTATAACTAAGAATGTAACATTGTTCTCATGCCCTTGAGTTTTGAACTTACATCTTTCTCTCTAATAAACACCGTGAAAATCTACTTTGAATATTTAAGAACACAAACAAGAGTGACAACCAGGAGTTGAAGATGATAGAGAAGCTTGTAACAGAAGAAGATATAATCCCAAATGGTTTAATTACTAACATCAACAATCTTCCACCAGCTTCTTCCAGCACAAAGAGAAAAAGAAACCTTCCAGGAACACCAGGTAATTAAATACCCACTTCAAACTACAATCATTATTACATCTTTTATCTCAAGTTTTGTTCTTTGATTAGAAGTATTTCAAATAAGTTAATTAGGATGATGAATGGAATATTGTTATTGCCAAAAAATAAGTCTTTTAATTCCTGTAAAAATTTTCATCTACACATATTCTTGAATATATAGTTTTTGATTTGTAGATCCTGAAGCAGAGGTTATCGCGTTATCGCCAAAGACACTAATGGCCACAAACAGATTCTTGTGTGAGATTTGTGGGAAAGGGTTTCAGAGAGATCAAAACCTTCAGCTTCATCGACGAGGTCACAACCTTCCATGGAAGCTAAAGCAAAGAACAAGCAAAGAAGTGCGAAAGCGGGTTTATGTATGCCCGGAGAAGTCTTGTGTCCATAATCACCCATCAAGGGCACTTGGAGACTTGACTGGTATTAAGAAGCATTTTTGCAGGAAGCATGGTGAGAAGAAATGGAAGTGTGCAAAATGCTCCAAGTGCTATGCAGTTCAATCGGACTGGAAAGCTCATTCCAAAACCTGTGGGACGAGAGAATACAAGTGCGATTGCGGGACAATATTTTCTAGGTAACTTTTTTCTTAACCGCAATTACAAGATCAAAACACAAAAAACAAATTATACTCCTAATTTATTTTTTCCCACAAAAATATCAGCTATAGTAGACAAGTTAAATCATACAGAAATAACTTTTCTTCTCATACTTATGGTATATAGGTTTATATTATAAATAATCTAATTGTCAAGTATATACAGGGGAATGATGAAATGAGAACTCATATATATTGTGAGAACCGTGAAATCTCGCGTAAAAACAAAATTAAAACCATTTTTTTTTTATTTTTTACTACCTTTATTATTTGAATACAACATAAAAAAATGAGTTTATATATGTAAATTTACATGTATTCGTATATTCAAAAAATGTAAACACGTTTAAGTTTTCAATTTACACATGTGTATGTTTCTACCATTTCCTTGTGTACAACTTTTTTTAAAATTATTTAGAGTTGATAGATAAATCATTTTTTATATTGTATTTTAATAATAAATGCACAAAAAAGAAAATAAAATAGTTTTGATTGTTTTTTACACGAGTTCTCGCGGTTCTCAAGAATTTATAAATTCTTAAAAAAACATTGCCCTATATATATGTATATGTGTGTATAACATACCTATTGTATGTCAAAAGTATTGGATTTCTTCCAAAGAGCACGCACTTGATGGCAAACTAAATTAATCTTGCTCGAAATAATTATATATATATATATAATTATTTATAGCAAAATTAATTTAATCTCCCATCAAGTGCATGTTTTATGCGAGAAAATCCAATACTTTTTATAATCCATAGGTATAGGTATGTCTAACGATATATCCAGATAACGAAAATGGCCCCAAAAAAGCTTGAAAAAGAATGTATTACACTTGCAATTTTTCGGGTCCATTATTATGTTGATTTCAATCAAAACGAGATTGTTTAAAAAAATTTACAAATCCATGTATTACTTACTCTATTTAGCAAAGTGAACTTAAAAGTTAACTGAAAGCTGCAAAATTTATCCAGATGTTACATGCAAAGGAAATGGGGAGATAAAAACTATTAAAATTGTTTAATTTCGTTATAATATTTGCCAAAAATGTAGTAAAGAAAAAAGCCATTTCGACTTCGTGGATAAAAGTTTTCTAAATAATATATATATATATATATATATATATATATATATATACATATATATATATAGGGTGGTTTCCAGAGAAAACCAATAGTTAGGCGAAAACCGAAAAAACTACTAAAAAACCAATTTTAACCAATAATATTATAATATTTATTTTTATTTATTTATAAGAGTATCAATGTAATATTACAAATTTTAACCCATAGTGTTACATATACGTAAACCAAAAAAAAAAATTCAAAAAAAATTGCGGTTACATATACGTAACTCATAGTATTACACATTTTTAGTGGTTTTCGCCTAACTTTGTGGTTTTCTTTTGATCCTTCCCCTATATATATAGGGCGAGTATCAAATAATAAATAGTTTTTCACTAAAAATCTAAAAAATGACAAAAACTTTAAGAAACGATATCAAACGAACTCCGATTGAGCTAATTTCAGCGGCGTTGGAACTGTCTCGTCGAACTCTACCATCTTAGCTTTTAAGGTTTAGATTTTACATTTGAATTTTAGGGTTTTACCCTTATGTTTTAGGCTTAGTGTTTATCTTTTATGGTTTAGGCTTTTTTTTGGGGGTGGGGGTGGGGGCTTAAGATTTTTAGGGGGTGGGTTTAGGTTTTTGGGGTGGGGGGGTTTAGGTTTTGGGGGGGGGGGGGTGGGGTGGTGGTTTTAGGCTTTTCGGGGTAGGGTTAGGGGGGGGGGGGGTTAGGTTTTTGGGGGTGCAGGTGGAGGGGGTTTAGGTTTTTGGGTCCGGGTTAGGGTTCGATGAGACGGTTACAACGCCGCTGAAACGAGCTCAATCGGAGTTCGTTGGCCCACTTTTTAGTATTTATTAGGGAAAAATCACTTCTTAGTGTAACCGTCCCATATATATATATATATATATATATATATATATATATATATATATATGTATATGATGTTTAAATAAAAAGTGGTTTTTCGCTAAGAAATGACAAAAACCTTAAGAAACGATATCAAACAAACTCTGATTGAGCTCATTTCAGCGGTTTTTGAAACCGTCTAGTTGAACTCTACCATCTTATCTTTTAGGGTTTAGCTTTTAAGGTTTAGATTTTAGGGTTGAATTTTAGGGTTTTAGCCTTAGGATTTAGCTTTTAGAGTAGATTTTAGGGTTTAGGTTTTTTTGGGGCGGGTGGGTGGGGTGGGGTGGGGGTTTAGGTTTTTAGGGGGTGGGGTAGTGGTTTTAGGCTTTTCGAGGTGGGGTTGGACATGGGGTTTAGGTTATTGGGGGTACGGGTGGAGGGGGGTTTGGGTTTTTGGGGGCGGGTTAGGGTTTGATAAGACGGTTCCAACGCCGATGGAATGAGCTCAGTCGGAGTTCGTTTGACCCATTTCTTAGCGAAAAACCACTTATTAGTGGAACCTTCCCTTACGTATATATGTATATATATGGTGGGGTTCAAATGCTAATTAATATTTATGTGATAACCATGATAACCACTCTCAAACATAGTGTTACGTATACGTACCAAATAATGTTACACATACGTAAACACTATGTGTCACGCGTATGTAACATTTTTTGGTACGTATATGTAAGACTAATCATTTCCGTATTTACGTTCGAGATATATGTTCACGATACTTAAATACTCTTTTAAGAATAAAAAGAAAAAATAATTTACAAATTATGTGATTGTTTGATAATGGTTAGCACGTTTATCACATAAAAAGTTGTTTAGTATTTGAACCCTTCCCTATATATATATATATCCCTACATAGGGTTAGAATCTCTTGAGAACTAATAAATACTTGAGAACTCACGATAACTCGTCAAAAAACGAATTTAAACTTTTTTTTTTGTTTTCATTAACTTTATTATTGAAATACAACATAAAAAATGATTTATCTATCCAATTAGTTAATCTCTTCTCTCTAAATTATTCTAAAAACAATTTATACACATGTGTATATTTTTTTAATGTATGAACACATTTAAATTTACGTATATAAATTTATTTTTTATGTTGTATTATAATAATAAAGGTAATAAAACAAAAAAATGGTTTTGATTGTTTATTGACAAGTTCTCGAAATATTTAAAAGTTATTAAATGATCAATTCCCTACATACATATATATATATATGGTTATTTTTGTAAGAAAACTCATTTACATACTAAAATTAGAAAACTCATCCTCTTAACTTTTAAACCTTAATAACTTTTTTATAAGTTATTATTTAAAAAAATATATATTAATAAATTAAGAATTTTTTTATTTTTAATTTGAGTATAATGTAGCTATATTAAAAAAAATTAACGTATCACAACTTTTTCGATACTACATATATGTAGTATCATCATACTGCATGATGATACTGCATATACGCAGTATCTACAATACGCAGTATAATCATACTACATATATGTAATATCGAATAAATTCGACTTGTTAAAATTTTTTTAATATAGAAATATTATACTCAAATTTAAGATAAAAAATACTCGATTTTATAGTCTATTTTTTTTAAAAATAATAATGTATGAAAAAGTTATTATAGTTTTAAAATTTGAAAGTAAAGAGCTTTTTAGTTTTCTCACAATATATATATATATATATATATATATATATATATATATATATATATATATATATATATATATATATATATATATATATGTTGAGGGTAAGGATCCTTGATTATTCCCATAAATTTGTATTATGATAATTGTTATATTATCAAGACTGTTTTTACATTTAGTGAACTTCATTATTTTATACAACTAGATTAATAATTCGCTTATATTTTTATCCATAAATTTTTTAATTTAAAATTTTGTTCATAATCAATTAAAATTTTCAATTGTTTTATAATTTTAAAATTATCATTATTAATTACTATTTATTTTTTTCTTTATTCAGCCCATGTAATATAGAGTCCGGTTCCGATAAAAAATGATTTTAGCGTGAGAAACGTAGAAACCAATAAGAATTCGACACATGTACAAGTGTAGGTTTTATGAAGAGGGTAATTGTGTCTATTTAGAAATATAAATCAACATACCATTTTTAAACCTGAGTGCATGATAACACTTCATGCATTCAATAGTCACATAACAACACCATTATATTTTGATAACAATATCATAATTTTCGTAAATCAGCATACCATTTGTGACGTAACAACTCTATGTAAATTCAATAATAACGTATCAACATCATTTAAAAATGTAACAACACCCTACTTTTTGTAAATCAGCATAACATTTTAGACTTGGACACATAACAACACTGTATAAATTTAACAGCTACATAACAACACAATTTAAAAAAAAATTATAGCAATATTATACACATATTAAAAATAAAAAATACTCGGTTTTATGGTATAGTGTTTTTTTTAAATAACGAAGTATCTAATGTTTTGAGTTTAAAAAAATTTATAGAACTAAGATTTAATGAAAAAAGTTAATACAAGATCAAATTCCCTCTTTTACCCCTCATTGCCATTATTAACTTTCAATTAATTCAAAAATTAACACTTATGAATTGAATCTCAACCATTACATTAGTTTAATCAAAATCCCAGATTGATTTCTACGTTTTTTAAACTAAATTCATTTTGTATTTGATCATCCCTTTCTCTCTCTATTTATCGGATATGTTCTTTTGAAAACCAAACTATATATATAAATAAAGTTTAGGGACAATGTTATTTCTTTCTAATCAAAGTATGAGTATAATGACACTGTTTATACATGTTCTAAAATATGTACGCAGGAGAGACAGCTTCATAACTCATAGGGCCTTCTGCGACGCCTTGGCGGAGGAAACAGCAAGGGTTACAGCATCATCACATTTTAACAATGTAGGACCACCAGTAGGAAACCTAAATTACCATTTTGTAGGACCACCGGTTCTCGCTGGTCCCACCATGGCTCATCACTTCTCTTCCATATTCAAAACGAACCCCCTTGACCAATTCCCACAAGATGGACTTTCACTCATGACTAACACTAACAATAACGAGCACCAGGACATGCATCGATTGGGTTATGAAAACCATTCTCAATATCAATCAAATTGGGGTTTGTTTGGGGTGAAAACAACTTTAGATCATGAGGTTGACGTAAGTGCACCTTCCTTGTTCAGCACTATAAACACCTTGCCCCAAACACACCCCACAACGAGCATGTCTGCCACGGCTTTGTTGCAGAAAGCTGCACAAATGGGCTCGACTTCCTCAGCTACAACCAATCATTCTCTATTCCAAGTAAAGTCTACTCAAGTTCAAGGGGAGAACAAGTTTTGTGGGTTGTACTGTACAAGTGCCATGACAAATAGCGGTCTTGGAAGTGATTTGGAGAATGATTTTTCCAGTTTGAGCGAGATGTACACTCCCTCTAAAAGAAGGCATATACATATTGAAGAAAATCAAGGAGGGCAAACTAGGGATTTCCTTGGTGTGGGTATTCCACCCATTTGCCAAACTGGGATAAGATTTGATCATGAATAAAGTAGTTGCATGATATATATATTTATAGAGAGACAGAGAGAGAGAGAGAGGATATGGATCCATGCATACTGAGATGCTTGAGGACCTTTAAGAAAATGATGGCGACTTTTTCTATGTAGGAAAAAGAAAGGGTATTGTTAGTGGTGGCACTACAAGGAAAATTAAAAATAAGGCCTTTTGAACTCTATTATTGCTTATCTTTAGTAGTCATCTTACGTTTTATTTTAATGAAAAGAGTTTCGTAACAATGTGTATTAATTAAGTTAATACTTGCATAAATAAGTTACATGCTTGTCAGTTGTATTCAGTAATTTAAAAACCGATTTTTTAACCGTACCGGGTTGAACTCAGAAATAATTTAAAGATTTTAGTGTTTAGAAATGCAAATTATAAAATGTGTTCATTGCATTAATTAGAACAATAAAATGTAGAAACCCTAATTATCAAATTGTTATACCACCCTGACTATTAATATGCTATAACATTCCCCTTTAAGGAAAACGTTGGTAGCGACATTTATCTTGCAACAAAAAATAACGAAAAATAAACCGGGCTTCCATATTAATCTAATGAACCCAAGAAGGTCCAACAAACTCTTAGGCCCAAAAATACCATGAGTTGTGTGATGTCCAAGTCCACTAGCATAATTATTTGTTGATCCGTTAGCTAAGTTAGATCCACTTGGCCCAAAACCGTAATAAAGCCCAAAAGAGTTGTTACCCATTAGGGTGTTTGATCCATGTGGGTCAAGGGGACCCATGGAGGAAATACGTAGACCCCTTGACTTCATTGCAGCTGCATTCCCATTTTGGGAATTAAGGTCACCCAATCTATCACAGTTGAAGGAGAAGGGGGCAATTGATAGCATCACCGGCGTCGATGACCAATTTCCACTGTTGCTTTACCATTGACGATCACCATTAGAAGCAAAAATAGGGTTGGCCAAAGACTTATCATCACAACCAAACGATGACAACAGTATATCGCCAAGATTATGGTTTTCATCAACATTAGGGTTCGAAATTGGTAACTCCGTTGTGTGAATATCCGACTCCTACATCTCAATATTTTCACTAGTACCTTTATACCCAAGCCCAACAGTTACTTTATCATGTATTTGAGCTTCAATTATCGCACTAGAAACTTTCCCTGAAATGTATATTTTATCAACTTCGATTATTGTATTTGCTACTTTTTCCATCTTCTCTATCAACAATTTCTTTTCTGTTTCTTTTTCAGCAATCAACAGTTGAATTTCATAATTTTTTCTCTTTAACTGAAGCTTCAAATGAGAATTCTCTTTGATACAGTCATCAATCTTTCTTCTATACTCTTTCTCACGATCTTTTAGAATCTTGTTCGTAGTATGTGTATGATTCAATGCATCCATCAGATGTTGATTTTGTTTCTTGTATTCAACAATTTTCTCAAAACACTCCACATAAGACATATTTTCATTAATCAGTTCAGAATAAGCTTTAAGTTCATATGATTCTCTCACTTCTTTAGCAACCAAATGAGATTTTATACGTTTACAAATTCCTTGAAAATCATAACCGTTTCCTCCTTTGATCACTATTCTGTTCTTGTGATACCCGACAAATTCATGATAATATCCATACCAGACTATTACTTGAATTCACACGGTTACACTTGCATCATACTTAATTATAGATTAACTAAGTACATATTTCATATAACAAGTCCATTCATTTCATTTCATTACATGCATCGGTAAGCGGGCGGATTATCGGGTCACACACGCGTCCTGTCACACGAACGTTGGTGAATTTTAGAAATAATATTTAGATATATAACTGTTGTGCAAAAATTATATGTAATACTGTGATTTAATATTTCATGGTTATATTAATTTTTCCGAAATTTTTAGAGCAACTTTTATTTTAACTCTTTTTAAGCAAATACGCGACATGTGCCAACAACACTAAATTAGATTTTATAAAAGCAATGAGCTACACTTGGGCTTATAAAAATTAAGCTTTTCCATTTATGTATCCATATTAGTAGCCCATTTTATTTAAAAAGCTCTTAAAACCCAAGAAAGCCTAACACCATTTCACCTAAAACACCCTAAACACCCTTAAACCCTCATTTACCTCAACACAAAAATTGCAAACCCTAAACCCCCCTTCTCATTCTCGGCCGCCACCCTTAGGGGAGCCACCACCCACCTTCAAGCTTGTTCTTCCTAAACCAAGTGATCTAAGAGCTATTCAAGGTGATTCAAGAAGGATTGAAGCTTATACAAGGCCATATCTACATCATATCTAAGTTTTGTAAGAATCTATCCAAAATTCTTTCATTATTTTTCGTCCAAACGTTTTTTGTTGTTTCTAAGGTTATAATCCATGTTTTAATCAAAGAGTTTTCACAATACGTAGTTGTTGACACATATTTGCACTTTTTATGGTTTGAAATGCTTGTTTTACATGTATATTACTCGTTTCCATTTAAGGAAACTTTGTTGGTGATGATTTTATAGAAATGTGTATATAATATTTTTGATGGTTTGTATGTTTCTAGTAACGTTAGAATAGATTAGAAATATGATTTTTCTGGTTAACATGTTGTTTTACACTAGGTTATGGTCGCCTTTCTATAAAAGGAAACTTTAATTTGTCATATTTTGAGTTATGGTGTTTGAGTTGATGAAAGCATGCTAATATGGTTCTATAACATTTATTAAAGTGTTAGAAAGAGTTATTGAAAGTTACACATGTGTAGAAGGTCATTTGGACCACTTTCCTAAAAAGGAAACTTTAAATGAACATATTTTGTATGTGTATGTTATAAATGTCTAAAATAGGTTACATGGCTTTATTACTATATGAATAGATGACTTATGCAAGAATATGTAATTTGAAATGGTATTATGACATGTTTTGGAAATAAGGAACCTTGTGTTGGGAACTTAACCTTTGATTAGTTTGGGAACTTAACCTTTGATTGAAATAGAAAGTGTATGTATAGAATCATGTTTATGGTATGTCACTAGTATAATTTCATGTGAAATTGGTTTAGTTTAGCTACGACACCTAAAGTACACTAAAACCCTAATTGCCTAAAAAGGAAAACTTTGCTATGTTAAGACTTTTGATGCAAATTAAAGACTTTTGAATCTTAAAAAGTTGAAAACTTGAATCTTACTACAAAAACCCCAAAATCGAGCACCGAAAGCTCTGATACCACTTGTGAAAACCGGTTATTAGTAGCAGATTCAATCTATCAATATGGAGAAACTAGAGTCGAGTAGAATAATCAAGAAAAGAGGATCAAATCAAAACACATAGTTAAAGGTGTAAAACTCAAGTGTTTATTGATATTGCAATGAATTCCCCTTTATAAAGCTTCAAATGTACAAGTATTTATAGTAAGAAGACAACTAGAGATTTCGTCCGAAATAAATTTCGGTCGAATTGTAAGAGGCAAAATGCTAGTTTCCGCATTCCTTCGTTGAGCTTCGGTTTCAGTGTTGCTTATATAATTAATGTTTATTGTCTGATCAACAATCGGATCACTAGTATACATACATACTGTTACACTGTTTTCATTATTTTTCTATTACTTAAACCTGTGAACTCACCAACCTTGTGTTGACACTTTTAAGCATGTTTATCTTAGGCCGCTAAGCATTCACGCATGACTAGGATTGCATATCTGGAGTCACATTTCATGTCTTCATTTAGAAGCTAGGTTTATGGGAACCTAATTTGTTATGCTTCTGTATTTTGCTACTTTACTTTTGCTTCCTCACTTTACTTTTCACATTTTCAAACTTTGTATTACTTATTCATTTTTGTATGATGTTCAAACGGAAAGTCTTTTCGAAAACCATTTAGAGGTCGTTCGAAATGGCCGGGACTGATGATCCTTGACAGTCACAACCCGCGGGTAACCCGCTGTGGAATTTCAGGGTGTGACAGTTCTGATCCGCTTTGAGCGCATACATCTGTAGCTTTGCACACAAATCCTCTAATGAGTTAAATTTTAATCCTTTATTTCTAATGTTAAGTTTATAAATCTCTAATTCTTGTGGTTGAGCATTGAGAAATTTATCCATGACTTCTAATTTTTCGTATTCAATATCAACATCCTTTAGACCATTTATTAATCCCACATATCTATGATTTTGGTCAATCAAAGATTCTCTTTCTGCTCGTGCGAATACTTGATATATTTTCTTTAAAGTGTATTGTCTTGCTTTTCTTTTCAAATCTTCCTTATTTACACATGCTGTTGATTTAACAAAATCTGGATGAACATACCTCAGTCCATTTACAAAGACTTTATGCACACAACCTTCGTCTGCCATCAAAATTTGTTTTTCTTTTTTTAACTATCTTATTTTTTCACAAGCAACCCGAACCATATGTGTAAACATCCTCCATTTTTTTTGTGGTGAAAATTTTCTAAGGCAAAAGTTTTCGACCAAAAACTATTTTGGACAAAGTTTTTGACCAAAAACTATTTCGACCGAAAACGATTTTAGACAAAGTTTTCAACCAAAAACTATTTGGATCAAAATTTTCTACCAAAAAATATTTCGGTCAGAGTTTTCGACCAAAAAAGATTTGAGAAAGACTTTTCGACCAAAAAGTCTGTCAGAAAAAGATTTCGGACTCTTCAAGCACTTTTCGGACGATTCATGATGTTTGAACTCAGATATGCACCAAAACTTCCAAAAATCATCAAATCAGCCCCTTAAACCCCCAAATTGATCCCAAATTGATCCTCCATCACTTTATATCATAAATATTCAACAATGACGTGAATTTTGATGCAAATTAAAGACATTTGAATCTTGAAAAGTTGAAAACTTGAATCTTGCTACAAAAACCCCAAAATCGAGCACCGAAAGCTCTGATACCACTTGTGAAAACCGGTTATTCGTAGCAGATTCAATATATCAATATGGAGAAACTAGAGTCGAGTAGAATAATCAAGAAAAGAGGATCAAATCAAAACACATAGTTAAAGGTGTAAAACTCAAGTGTTTATTGATATTGCAATGAATTCCCCTTTACAAAGCTTCAAATGTACAAGTATTTATAGTAAGAAGACAAATAGAGATTTCGTCCGAAATAAATTTTTGTCGAATTGTATTTCGGCCGAAAACGATTTCGGTCGAAATCTTCTATACACAAAGAATTCTTCAGTCTTCAGCTTTATCTAACTGTTTTATAATCGATGGCCTACAATTAGTTCCAATAAACTTTTAACAGTTAGTTTTTCTTTCAGTCTTCCATATATCAATAACATATCCTTATTCCTTCTCACGTACTTAAGGATGTTCTTCACAGCTATCCAGTGGCTCTCTGATGTATTCTGTTGATATCTGCTAGTCATGCTTAACGCATATGATACGTCAGGTCTAGTACATAGCATGGAGTACATGATGGAATCAATAGTAGAAGCATATGTAGCCTTTTCCATTTTCTTCTTTTCCACGTCAGACTGAGAGCATTGCTTATTGTTCAGGGGCAATGATCCTCTCTTAGAATCCTGCATTGAGAAGCGTCGAATAACCTTATCAACGTATGTACTTTGACTTAAACCTATAAGCCACTTTGATCTATCTTTATAGATCTTTATTCTCATAATATAGGCGGCTTCGCCAAGATCTTTCATTGCGAAACATTTACCTAGCCAAGACTTTACGTCTTGTAGCATAGGAATATGGTTTCCAATGAGTAGTATGTCATCTACATAAATAATCGAAGAAGTGATATAGCTCCCACTTGGCTTCCTGTAGACACACGGTTAATTTTCATTCTTAATAAAACCAAACTCTTTGATTTTCTGGTCAAAGCAAATATTCCAGCTTCTAGACGCCTGTTTTAATCCATAAATGGATTTGTTTAACTTGCATACCTTATTAGGATTCTTTGGATCTTCAAAACCTTCTGGTTGAACCATATAGACATCTTCAGTAAGGTGTCCGTTTAGGAACGCGATTTTGACATCCATTTGCCATATTTCATAGTCATAATACGCAGCAATAGCAAGCAAGATCCTAATCAATTTAAGCATGGCTACTAACGAGAAGGTTTTCTCATAATCAATTCCTTGAGTCTGAGTAAAGCCTTTCACTAATAGCCTTACTTTGAAGGTTTGCACGTTTCCATCCATGTCGATTTTCTTCTTGAAAATCCGCTTGCTTCCTATAGTCCGACTCTCTGGATGAAAATCAACTAAGTCCCATACATTGTTTTCATACATGGATTGGATTTCGGCGTCCATGGCTTCAAGCCATTTTGAGATTCAGAATCTAAGATTACAAAATTGTAACTAGTGGGCTCAGCCTGATCAACTATCAGGATGTCGTCAATCACGTGAAATCCGATATACCAGTCGGGTTCATGACGATCATAGTACTTCTGCGGATGTTTTGTGTCACATTTGAATCTTGAACATTTCCAAATTCTGTTTCAACATTCTCATGTTGATCGGCAGTTTCAGTTTGGGGTTTGGTTACTTGTTGTTCTCGGATCTCATCCAGGTCCACATGGTTTTCTCCAATCCCTCACGCAAGTAGTTCCTTATCCAAGAAGGTAGTTCTGCATTTAATGAAAACCCGGTTTTTCAGTAGGATTGTATAAGTATTAACCAATGGTTTTAGGGTATCCGACGAAAACGACTTTATCGCCACAAGGATTCAGTTTATCCGTAGATTCATTGGTAACATACGCGTTACATCCTAGACCCTAAGGTAGGACACTTTGGGTTTCTCCCCATGCCATATCTCATAAGGCGTTTTGTTCACATTCTTTGTAGGAGCTAAATTGATGATTCTTGTGGCAGTTTCGAGAGAAAAACTACAAAAGGAGTGTGGGATGTTTGTATGACACATCTTTGATCGAACCTTATCTAATAGAGTTCGATTTCTCCTCTCAGACACACCATTAAGTTGTGGTGTTTCAGGTGGAGTGAGTTGAGAAATAATCCCACATTTCTTAAGATGTTCGTCAAACTCTTGACTAAGATATTGTGAGATCTCGGATCTGCTCTAAACAAGCTAAAACTGTTGGAACCTGAGAAACCATCGTATTCCTGATAACTGTAGGGGCTAGATTATATCTTTTGTAATTTCTAGCTTTTTGGTCAAGAGTCGCTAACATCGGTAGGTCGGTTTCCAGCCGACTCTTGAGAGTCGGCTATCTTCATGGCGACTCTTACTATCTTTCTATAAATAGCAGACCAAAAACCTAGCAAATGAGCTCTTTGACCATACATCGTTATTATAGTCAATTTGTGAGCTGGTAGGAGGGTTTTGGTTGTAATATTTGTATTCCAGGTGCGTATTGTAATCGTTTATCAGTGGATATTATAGAATCGATCTTGTTTATGTTCTTATTGTCTTTGCTCTTCATCTTGAGTTTCTTAGTTTCATCAACAATCAGCTTTACAATAGCTGATTTGTTGAATGTTTTCTGACTAGAATCATTCTAGCACATGGACCCTATCATTATGACCTACAAAAACCAATACCGAAGAGTCTGAAATAGCGAAAATACCCCAAACTAGCATCGAGATCCAACACCAAAATAAACGCCAATTGTCACTAGAAACGTCATCAAGATAAGATCAATTAAACACAAACACTTCTTATGATTAGAATAATACAACAAAGAAAACGAATCAGCTTTAGACAAACAAGATCAAATGGCTCCAACAACTAATTACATTTCAAACAAACTTCTATATATTGAACTAAGATTTCGACCGAAAATGTTTTCAACCAAAAACTCAGGACATTACAATTTCAAACTAAACGTTTTGGTTTCGATGGACTATAGGTTCCAACAATCCCCCCTTAGTCCATTGAACACCATATGTCTAATCTGTAACATCCCAAAAATAAAACGACAGTTAAAATGATGAAATAAACGAACGAGGCATGTCGGGTCGGGCCGGATGGGCCGGCGGGCTGGAAGGGGAGCCTCCCCTATAAATAGCTTAGACCCTCCATCATTTCTCTCATTTGCAAGTTCTAGAGAGAGAAATCATAGAGAGAGAAAGTTGGTGGATCGACCCGAGATTTCAGCAAAATGTTGCTCCATAGCTCGTGAGAAGAACCTCCGGATCAGAAACTCGATTCAGGTAACGATCAGGCCTAAATCTGAGTTTTTGTTCGTTTTTTGGGTTTTTCAGGTTTTGGGTGAAAAAGTAACGTTTTCAAGGATAAAACTGAAAGATAAACATAGATTTGAGTTCCTTAATGGAAAATGAACATTTTGAATGTAAACAGGTTCAGGATCTTGACGTGATCAGACTTGAATACGAAAGTTAGGGTTTTGCGAAGAAACAGATCGTGCGTACTTATCAAGTACGCATGGAGCAGGTCCTGCGTACTCATCAAGTACGTAGGAAGAGGGCACTGCGTACTTATCAAGTACGCAGGAAGAGGATCATGCGTACTTATCAAGTACGTAGGAAGCAGGGTCTGCGCACTTGCTAAGTGCGCAGGCATCAAGTTGTTTAAGTAAAGTTAGTATGTTTAGAATGGTTAAACCGTTAGAGTCAGGATTGGGTTTGATGTTTATTTAACTATCAAATTCAGATCGTACGTGACGTTGTTGGGCCCTTCTTTAGGACAACCAAGACTAGCTTATCAGGTGAGTTCTAGAAGCCCTCTTTTAAATGTTTTATATAATGTTTTCGGGCTGGTGTGCATACATATGAAATGATGTTTTTACGAAACGATGTTTATGAAACTATGTTTATAAAATGATGCTTGTGAAACTATGTTTACGAAATGAAATGATTTGGGATGAAAGGTTTTATGAAAAGAAAAGAAAAAGGGCAAAGGTTTTAAAGAAGTCATTACAAATCTAATCTGTCGAATGAATGGAATTGACGAATGAAGTCTGGGAATGTAATTCCCAGCCTTGTGGTAGATTATGGACAGCGAGCCATAGTTGCCATAAGAGCAACAGGGACAGTGTCTTGGTGGCCTGCCAATGGTTTGATGTTGTACTACTGGTAGGGAGTAACGACGGTTACTCAGGGGTTAACGTGACCCTATGTAAGGTTAAATTTTGATCCGACGGTGTTATGGCCGTGAGCCATAGCCGTCGATGGAGGTTGTCGGTCTATGGACATGAGAGCCATAGGGGCAACTGAATGGGTATTGTCGGTCCTCGTGCAGTTAGCCTTGGGGGCAATACAAAAAGGGAATTGACGGAATGTATGATATTGTCGGTCTTCGTGCAGTTAAGCCTTAGGGGCAATACCGTACTAAATGACGGTACAAATGGTAAAGGTTGTGGCAATGACGGTGATACGTAACGGTTGCCCACGACATGCAAGGTTCCTTCGGGGACACAGAGACGCTTAAGGAAAGATACAGATTGTAGATAGTAATGTATGACTTAAATGAATGTTAAATGTTTTAAACAAATGATCCGTTCAATGTGTTTATGATGAGGAAAAATGTTTGAAGGTTTTCAATGATGAATGAAAGGCCTTGTTTTCTTATACGTGATGTTAAACCCTAATGAATGTTTTGAATGATGAACCATTTCTTAAATCGAACGAAAACTAGAACTCACCAGCGTAGCTGACTTTTTAGTATGCACATTCAGGTTAAGGCAAGTATGGATGATGGACGGTGATGTTTGGCAAGCGAGAAGAGTTACCCGGTTGATCATGAAGACTGGCATCCCATTATGATTAGATTATGATATGTTTATGTAATAGACTATGTTACGCTTCCGTTGTTAAACAATGTAATGATTATGTTTTATTGAAGTATTTTCCGCTGCGTTATTTGATAATCAAGTTTAAGAACTGTTTGTGAATGAGTAAATCCAACAAGTGAGGCCTCCCGGGTTTGGGGCCTTACAAGTTGGTATCAGAGCAATAGTTTGAGAGATTCGGACACTCCCAGTGTCTGAACTTAAACTGTGAATGGGACCGAAAGCGGATGCCAGTGCGGGTAACTCGAGCCACAGCATCCGGTATGAAGGTACAATATATTTACATGTATAGTATGCCTTAGAAAGGGTTAGGTAAGGACTTGTGTTCTGATGGAATCACAAAGGTGGTCAAATAAAAATCGAAAGGTAGTGTAATGGTTAATTGCAGATGGCCAGTGTATATTAACATCTTATAGTACTTATTGAATTTTATTTGTTAACTAGCGTGATGACCTTGAATTCTTGTCTTATAGAACAAAATGGCAAGAAGAGGAAATGGAAGGCGTGGTGGGGGCCGTACCGGTGAAATTAACGGCGGTCGCGGCAGGACCCCTGCTCGCCAAGAGTATAGTGAAGAAGGAAGTGTTCACACTGAACCGGTGGTTGGTGTGCATGGAACCGAGCAGACACAGGTTGAAGAACAACCTTTCACTTTTGAACCAGAAGTGAGAGCAACCATAGCTCGAGAGTTTACAGACTTGATGAAAGTTTCTTTGCCAGGACTGTTGGCAGAAGCATTAAAGAAGGTTAATGAGATGGGTGGGTCTAACACGGCGGTTGATACCCTGAACACTGAGGCAATCAACGCACCGCTTAACCGTGGTTGCGACTATAAGTCCTTCAAGGCATGTGACCCGCTAGTCTTGACCGGGAAGAAAGACGCGGTAGCTACGTTTGATTGGGTGATTCGTATGGAGGCTGCCATTCGTCTGAGCGAATGTCGAACGGATCAAGTTGTGAAATTTGCTGCTAAGTCCTTAAGAGAGGAAGCATCCCATTGGTGGGAAGGTGTACGTCAAGCAAAAGGGAGCGAGGTTGTGGATGCGATGATGTGGGCGGACTTGAAAACTTTGGTGATCAAGAATTTCTGCCCAAGGAACGAGATTGAGAAGGTAGAGAGGGAATTTCTGGGTTTGAAGGTCGGGAGCATGACGCACCGGCTGTACACAACTCGATTCAATGAACTGGCACGTCTGGTGCCACACCTTATCACGACTGAGGAAAGAAAGATTTCCTTTTACATTCAAGGGCTGCTGGACCAGGTCCGCACCTATGTTAAGGCAAACGCCCCTACGACCTATGATTCGGTAGTAGAACTGAGCGGCGTGGTATTCGATGATCTGGCGCTGAATGTCATTGCCATTGAGGAACCGAAGAAGAGACCGAGCTTCTCAAACAAGCGAACTGGTGGAAAGATGTTTGGGACTCATGATAAGAGGGCTTGGGTGAATGAGCCGACTGTTTGTAAGAAATTTGGAAGGTAGCATGCAGGTGAATGTAGACTGGGATCTAACTTGTGCTTTAAGTGTGGCAAGACCGGGCACTACTCCCGTGAATGCCCACAACACCTCAAGTGCTACAAATGTGGGGATGCCGGTCATCTGAGTAGGGAATGCCCGAAACCGAGAATGGGTGAAGCCGGGAAAGGGAAAGGCCCGGAAAGGAAAGAAGAGAGGCCCCGAGCAAAGACTCGTGCGTACACGCTGACGCAAGACCAAGCCAGGGCAGACCCCGATGTGGCGTCAGGTACGTTCATCCTTGACAACACTTTTTTTTCTGTGTTATTTGATTCGGGTGCAAGTAAGAGTTTTATATCTGTGAATTTTTGTAAACGAGTGAAGTACACTGTCAGTAAGCTAGCAAGGGCCTTTAGCGTAGAAACCGCTGAGGGAAGAACTGTGAGAGTGACCGATGTAATTGACAACTCCACGATAAAAATAGAAGGTCATAGGTTCCCCGTCAGGTTGTTTGTTATGGTTTTTGGTGGGTTCGATGTCGTGTTAGGTATGGATTGGCTAACTGCTAATGAAGCACAAATTATATGTAAACAAAAGATAATCCGACTCAAGGCTCCGGACGGTAGCAAAGTGATCGCGGTGTCAAGGTCAATCAAAAACATTTATAAAAACTACTACTTATCTACCTTAGACTGTAGACAGGGAAGTAGGGTTGTCGAATCCACAGGGAATCAGTGGAAAGTTCAATTGTTTAGATTAACAAATTAGAATAAAAACACACAGATCAAATAAAGATGTAACCTCCTCCAAACTTCAGGTTCTAGGTTTCACATAAAATTCAGTTGTTCAATTGGACACCACATAGACATAGTGTTGGAAAATTAGTTGAAACAGTAATTGAAGACAGATTCTTTGTCAGAAAACCTATACAACTAGTTTCGTCACAAACCAGTATAATTCAATCACCCAATTTATGAATGCCAAGTTACCCCCTTTAGTCACCCAACCCTGTTACTAGGTTTTGTCATCAACCGAACAAGATCGTAAAGCAAGCAAACTCAAAGCATAATTATAAACTGTTTAAATCAACTAATACATCAATCTCTCAAGTTATTGTCAGAAACTAACAAGATCCAAACATGAATAAACTGAATCAAATACAAAAACCTATACGAACCGTCCGCCTGGAGGAAGCCACAAGTGAATCACCCGCTCATGGTGAGGGAGATCATCTTCAATCTTCAAGTCGGTGTGTGAATCCTCTCAAAATCGCCTAAAAGTGTGGTGTAAGAGATGGATCTCGATTTGGGGAAGAAAAACCTAAAAAATCTTTGAAATTCGGCTGTTTCGCCTAAACCCCGCGTCTGAAACGCACCGAGCGTAGGCTTACGCTGGGAGGGCGTAGGCTTACGCCGGGCCTCTGATGCCGCTGTGAAGAAAATACTCAGGCGTAGGCCTACGCTGTAAGGGCGTAAGCTTACGCTGGTGGCGTAGGCTTACGCCAGTAAGCGTAGGCTTACGCTGGACCTGCATTTTGCCATGTTTTCTCCGTGTTTCTTCCGACTCTTCCATCTCTCGTCTAATATCTTCCAAACTCATACTTTAAGCGTCCAAAACCTGCACATGCACAACTACACAAAACCTTTGTATTCCACATATTAATTTGCATAAATATAACATATTGCATCTTTTAATACATGAAACTTTGGCCACTTATCATATCCCCACACTTACTCTTTTGCGTCCCGAAAAAGAATTATGCAATGGAATCATAATTGAAACCTGCTCTCATAATCTCATACAATTAAAACATAATCACGCATTGACTGTAACAATTGGTATTTCTATCCGACTAAACCCAACCACCGATTTATTGAGCCCCCGATTATGTGATCTACTATCCTATTTATTAACAAGCAACAGTTTCTCTATGGGTCTCACATTCAGGAAGCTACAACTTAGTCTAATCCCATCTCAAAGTCATGTTTAGGCACGGGTTAAACCTAATAGATTTCCCACCACTATAAACACTAATTTACGAGTTTTTGAAAATTATGGGAATATGGATCGATGGATGCATGTTTTTGAGCTTTTTATATTATTTTATGAATGAACCTAACCCAGTGGTGTTTCAATCACGCTGGAACACGATATATGACACGTAGGCTGCAGTTCTTAAGCCATGAAGTACATAAGCTTCGGAGCATGGGTGTATCCTTCAAGTCACCATCCCGAAGGGAAACACGTACTCCTAACTTAGTCATCCAATATTGATCACTTAAGTCCCGCCCATGGGTGTATCCTTCAAGTCACCATCCCGAAGGGAAACACGTAGGCTGAACTCAAGCTCTCAATTTTGTTTAATTAAGCTCATGCAAGATGGATTATGGATTGCGGGCGTCACCAATTTTTGGATTTATTTTCATAAAAAGAAAGTGGTGTGCCAAGTAATTTTAAAAACTTATAAATTTTTGCTTATAGTGGTACCTATCACCCTATGATGACAGTTTCAACCTTGCCGAAGCCCCTAAGATAAGAACCCACAAGACATCCTGAATTGATTGTCAATTAACCCTAGATACATTATCAGGATATTTAAGCTCTTTAGATCGGTTGGGCCTACCAAAACATTACAAATCAAACGCGTTTTCTATTTATTATTGTTTTTAATCACACAAGCATAGTTTCCAATTATATCTATCATTTTCCATTTAGTTACAAAAATTCTGATCCAAGGACATTTTTGAAAATTTTTTTTTCTATACAAACTCAGTCTCCCATCCCCACACTTAAACTCTATATTGTCCCCAATGTAGGATGAGAGACGATGAAAATAAATATGCAAAAATAAAACTAAATACAGAATTGGAAAGCACGCACACTCACTTGACAACCTATGAAAATTCCCCACACTTGGCCGGCTCACACACAAAACAAAGAAAACAAAGAAATAATTTCCTAACTCACTTTCGTAGGAATCACGGATGCATTTAGCATATGCATCAAGCCTTTTAAACCCCTCGGTAGCCCGAGTGGACGAGTTGAGTCTCGTGAGGGTTTCTATTGAACACACCCGCAAAGTTCATTTAACTAGACATGAATGTAAAACATACCTTAGGCTACCTCCTAAGAGTGCTAAGTTTAACGTCCTCAGCCCGACGCAGTGTACCTTACTTCGGTCATGGTGGTCGGGTAGGATGCTTGCAGTCCTCCTTCCCCACATTTAAATTCCTCTCATCATCCACTTTTCTCCAAGCCTTCATAAACAAAGAAAAGAGTTCTTGATCTACATCATGAACTCGCGGTTTCTTCCCTTTCCGCCTTCTCTTTCTGACCCTTTTCTTCCCCTTGTCTGGAGTCTCACCATTCTTCATCTCAACTGACCTGTTAAACACAACACAAGCATTCTCGACTGTGTGATTCACCTTTTCAGGTGATCCACATTTGTTAGCTTTCGGGGTTGGCAAGTTCGAAAAAAATTTAAGACTCATTTTCTGAGCCCCAAACCTCATCCTTACCGTTCCCTTAGCACAGTTAATATTTGCCTGAGCAGTGGCCAAGAACGGTCTACCCAAAATAATAGTTGGCTCTGTGTCCTTGACACAATCCAACACCAAGAAATCCACTGGGTAATAAAACTCTCCTACCTTCACAATCACATCCTTTACAATCCCCCGAGGATGTGCGGGAGTCTGATCAGCCAATACCACGGTGGTGTTAACTCTCTGTAATGGACCAAAATCGTGCTGATCATACAGACTCCCTGGAATTATACTCACAGATGCTCCAAGATCCAGCAATGCTTTGTCCTGTTTAATTTCACCTATATGTATAGAAATAATAGGTGTCCCTGGATCTTGGAGTTTTGGGGGAAAGGTACCCGTAAACACAGCATTCACACTAGCACTTAGCTTTACCTGTTCGGGACATTTGTGCCGTCGTTTACGGGTACTCAAACCTTTCAAGCACTCAACACTATCAGAATTTTCTTTAAGTTCTTTCAAAAATGGTAGATTAATTTTATGATTTTCAAATTTCTCCCATCTTTCATCTTGTGTTGGATCCCGTTCACTTAACACTGGTGGGAACACTGGTGGTAACAACGCCGAAGGGAATGGAATTTTTAGAGATTTATTCACATTTTTATTTTTCAGATTATTTTGTGAAATTAAATCCTGATTATGATCAGGTTCAGACTCACTGTACTCCACCACTTTCTCTACTACCAGTGGTGGAGTATGTTCAACATCAGAAAAATCAGATGAGGGTTGAAGACTTACATCATTTAGGTGTGCACTGTTTGTGGTTTGAGAATCTGAGGATTGATGTGCACTGCAAGGCTTACCTACTTCTTTGATGATGCTTGCAACTACCCCAGTTAGGTTAGCAACTAGATCTACCAAAGCTTGATGAGCTTTGTCCTGGCTCTCCTGTTTCTGCACCACTGCTTGTATCACTTTGGTCATCTCCTTCATATCTGACCAGATGACCTCCAGTTCAGATTGATAGTTGTCTTGTTCAGGTGGTCCGCTCGGGTGGTAGTCTTGATTATAATTTTCCTGATAGTTTGGGTACTCAGGACCACCACCACATTGATTGTATCTTGGGCAATCTTGTGCCCAGTGGCCAGTGATGCCACAATTGTTGCATGGTTCATAGTAGTCTTGGTCACCATAATAATTACTGTCCATGTCAACCTGCACACGTAGCACAACCGAGTAGCTCTGAACAAAGAAATAAACAAAATAAACAAAAATAAAAACAGAAGTAAAGAAAATCTTTTTGGGTGTTTGATAAGAATTAAAATCAACTAAAGATAATAAACTAAAGCAATAGAACTAAGCGCACCGATTCCCCGGCAACGGCGCCATTTTGATCGCGGTGTCAAGGTCAATCAAAAACATTTATAAAAACTACTACTTATCTACCTTAGACTGTAGACAGGGAAGTAGGGTTGTCGAATCCACAGGGAATCAGTGGAAAGTTCAATTGTTTAGATTAACAAATTAGAATAAAAACACACAGATCAAATAAAGATGTAACCTCCTCTAAACTTCAGGTTCTAGGTTTCACATAAAATTCAGTTGTTCAATTGGACACCACATAGACATAGTGTTGGAAAATTAGTTGAAACAGTAATTGAAGACAGATTCTTTGTTAGAAAACCTATACAACTAGTTTCGTCACAAACCAGTATAATTCAATCACTCAATTTATGAATGCCAAGTTACCCCCTTTAGTCACCCAACCCTGCTACTAGGTTTTGTCATCAACCGAACAAGATCGTAAAGCAAGCAAACTCAAAACATAATTATAAACTGTTTAAATCAACTAATACATCAATCTCTCAAGTTATTGTCAGAAACTAACAAGATCCAAACATGAATAAACTGAATCAAATACAAAAACCTATACGAACCGTCCGCCTGGAGGAAGCCACAAGTGAATCACCCGCTCATGGTGAGGGAGATCATCTTCAATCTTCAAGTCGGTGTGTGAATCCTCTCAAAATCGCCTAAAAGTGTGGTGTAAGAGATGGATCTCGATTTGGGGAAGAAAAACCTAAAAAATCTTTGAAATTCGGCTGTTTCGCCTAAACCCCGCGTCTGAAACGCACCCAGCGTAGGCTTACGCTGGGAGGGCGTAGGCTTACGCCGGGCCTCTGATGCCGCTGTGAAGAAAATACTCAGGCGTAGGCCTATGCTGTAAGGGCGTAAGCTTACGCTGGTGGCGTAGGCTTACGCTGGACCTGCATTTTGCCATGTTTTCTCCGTGTTTCTTCCGACTCTTCCATCTCTCGTCTAATATCTTCCAAACTCATACTTTAAGCGTCCAATACCTGCACATGCACAGCTACACAAAACCTTTGTATTCCACATATTAATTTGCATAAATATAACATATTGCATCTTTTAATACATGAAACTTTGGCCACTTATCACAAAGTCGAGGTTCTTGGGGATCGTGACGTCGCGATGCCAAACGTCATCTCGATGATTAAGGCAACATATTACTTGAGGCGCGGATGCGAGGCTTATCTTGTGTACGTGATCGACAAGTGTAAGGAAGTGAAGGAACTAGACGATGTACCCATGGTACGCGAATACCTGGAGGTGTTTCCAAAGGATTTGCCTGGGATACCACCCGACAGAGCGATCGAATTTCGAATCGACTTAGTACCAGATGCCCAGCCCGTGGCTAAGGCTCCATATCGACTAGCACCAGTGGAGATGGAAGAGTTAATGGCACAACTAGACGAGATACTTGAGAAGGGATTTACCCAACCGAGCATCTCGCCGTGGGGTGCTCCGGTGTTGCTTGTGAAGAAGAAAGATGGATCGATGAGAATGTGTATTGATTATCGCAAGTTGAACAAACGTACGGTGAAGAACAAGTACCCTTTACCTAGGATCGACGACCTGTTCGATCAATTACAGGGCGCAAGTTGGTTCTCAAAAATCGACCTTCGATCCGGGTACCATCAGTTGAAGGTGAGGGAAGAAGACATACCGAAAACTGCATTTCGCACGCGTTATGGACATTTCGAGTTCCGCGTAATGTCTTTCGGATTGACGAACGCCCCCGCAGCGTTCATGGATTTAATGAATAGGGTGTGTCGACCGATGCTGGACCGATCGGTAATTATGTTCATCGGTGATATCCTCATCTACTCCAAGAATGAGGGTGATCACGCATGTCACTTAAAGGAGGTGTTGGAGGCTCTGAAGAAGGAGAAGTTGTATGCTAAGTTCTCTAAATGCGCGTTCTGGCTTAGGGAAGTCCAATTCCTAGGTCACGTCATTAACCCGAACGGCATTATGGTTGACCCAGCAAAGATAGTAACGCTAAGGGAATGGAATATTCCTAGGACGCCAACTGAAATCCGCAGTTTCTTGGGATTGACAGGCTACTATCGGAGATTCATCCAGGATTTCTCAAAAATAGCTTCGCCATTGAAAATGTTGACTAGGAAGGAGGTAAAGTACGAATGGGGTTCGACCCAAGACGAGGCGTTTAAGGAATTGAAGGAAAAGCTAACCAAAGCCCCAGTCTTGGCCCTTCCCGAG
Source organism: Smallanthus sonchifolius (assembly GCA_023525975.1). Lineage (NCBI taxonomy): Eukaryota > Viridiplantae > Streptophyta > Magnoliopsida > Asterales > Asteraceae > Smallanthus > Smallanthus sonchifolius. The sequence goes on along the minus strand of CM042033.1, from coordinate 49,688,247 downwards.
GGCAATGAAGACTTAGTGGTATACTCTGACGCTTCGGGTCAGGGATTGGGATGCGTGTTGATGCAACGCAGAAGAGTGATCGCGTATGCGTCATGACAGTTGAAGATTCACGAAGCTAATTATCCAACCCACGATTTGGAACTTGCTACTGTCGTATTCGTATTGAAAATCTGGAGGCACTACCTGTATGGGGTGAAGTTTACTATTTACTCCGACCACAAGAGTTTGAAGTACTTCTTCGAACAAAAGGAACTTAATATGAGGCAGAGGCGATGGTTGGAACTGTTGAAAGACTATGACTGTGAAATAATATACCATCCTGGAAAGGCAAACGTGGTGGCTGACGCTCTAAGCCAAAAGGATGTGCCTGCTCCTATTAGAGTGAAAGCTTGCCAGTTAGTTGTAACATCAGATGTGATGAGGGAAATTGAAAGAGCTCAAGATGAAGCACTTAAGGAAGAAAACATTAAGAAGGAAAGGATGGTTGGCCAACAGGACAAGTTGGAATATAACACCCTGGGTGTTAGGACACGTTTTGGGCGGGTATGGATACCTATGAGTGGCGATCTTAGAACCAAATCTTGGATGAGGCACATAAGTCTCGATACTCTATCCATCCTGGCACCAATAAAATGTACCAAGATCTGAGAAAGGAATACTGGTGGCCTGGGATGAAACATGAGGTGGCAAAGTATGTAAGCAAGTGCTTGACTTGCTCGCAAGTAAAGGCCGAACACCAGAAACCGTATGGAATGATTCAACCACTTGATATACCAGAATGGAAGTGGGAACACATTACCATGGACTTCATAACCAAACTACCTCGCACAGCTAAAGGTCATGACACCATTTGGGTAATTGTGGACCGTTTAACGAAGAGTGCTCACTTCCTACCTATTCGCGAGACGTTCTCGTCAGAAAGGTTAGCGGAAGTATTTACTAAAGAAGTAGTCGCACGGCATGGGATGCCATTGATAATCGTATCTGACCGGGACACACGATTCACATCGAGGTTCTGGAAAAGATTTCACGAGGCGATGGGCACGAGGCTTAATATCAGCACGGCGTACCACCCACAAACGGATGGTCAGTCCGAAAGGTCCATTCAGACATTGGAGGATATGCTTCGTGCTTGTATTATCAATTTTGGCGGGAGTTGGGACAGTCATCTGCCGTTAGCCGAATTCTCCTACAACAATAGTCATCACACGACGATAGGCATGCCGCCTTTCGAAATGTTGTATGGGAGGAGATGCAGGACCCCAATTTGTTGGGGTGAGATTAGACAAAAGGAATTAGGGAGTCTTGAAGTAGTAAGAGAAACGTCAGAAAGGTTTGATCAAATCAAAGCACGAATGAAGGCCGCACAAGATCGTAAGAAGTCCTATGCGGATAAACGACGAAGGCTTATTAAGTTTGATGTTGGGGATAGAGTAATGTTGAAAGTGTCACCCTGGAAGGGAATCATACGATTCAGGAAGAGAGGAAAGTTAAGTCCGAGGTTTGTCGGACCATTCAGGATAATGGCACGGGTTGGTGTGGTCGCTTATCGGTTAGAGTTGCCTGATGAGTTGAGTGGGATTCATCCTACCTTCCATGTATCACACTTGCAAAAGTGTTTGGCGGATGAATCAACTCACGTACCACTTACAGACATCGAGGTCGACAACAACCTTAATTAAATCGAAGAACCCGTGGCCATCTTAGACAAGAAGGAGTAGCGTTTGCGTAATAAGATTATCCAATTGTTTAAAGTCCAATGGAAACATCAAAAGGGATCGGAAGCCACTTGGGAAACGGAGAAGGAGATGAGGGAGTCGTACCCTCATCTATTTGACTTATGATAGGTTTCGGGGACGAAACCTATTGTAAGGGGGGTAGACTTGTAACATCCCAAAAATAAAACGACAGTTAAAATGATGAAATAAACGAACGAGGCATGTCGGGTCAGGCTGGATGGGCCGGCGGACTGGAAGGGGAGCCTCCCCTATAAATAGCTTAGACCCTCCACCATTTCTCTCATTTGCAAGTTCTAGAGAGAGAAACCGTAGAGAGAGAAAGTTGGCGAATCGACTCGAGATTTCAGCAAAGTGTTGCTCCATAGCTCGTGAGAAGAACCTCCGGATCAGAAACTCGATTCAGGTAACGATCGGGCCTAAATCTGAGTTTTTGTTCGTTTCTGGGTTTTTCGGGTTTTGGGTGAAAAAGTAACGTTTTCACGGATAAAACTGAAAGATAAACATAGATTTGAGTTCCTTAATGGAAAATGAACATTTTGAATGTAAACAGGTTCGGGATCTTGACGTGATCAGACCTGAATGCGAAAGTTAGGGTTTTGCAAAGAAACAGATCGTGCGTACTTATCAAGTACCCATGGAGCAGGTCCTGCGTACTCATCAAGTACGTAGGAAGAGGGCACTGCGTACTTATCAAGTACGCAGGAAGAGGATCCTGCGTACTTATCAAGTACGTAGGAAGCAGGGTCTGCGCACTTGCTAAGTGCGCAGGCATCAGGTTGTTTAAGTAAATTTAGTATGTTTAGAATGGTTAAACCGTTAGAGTCAGGATTGGGTTTGATGTGTATTTAACTATAAAATTCAGATCGTACGTGACGTTGTTGGGCCCTTGTTTAGGACAACCAAGACTAGCTTATCAGATGAGTTCTAGAAGCCCTCTTTTAAATGTTTTATATAATGTTTTCGAGCTGGTGTGCATACATATGAAATGATGTTTTTACGAAACGATGTTTATGAAACTATGTTTATAAAATGATGCTTATGAAACTATGTTTACGTAATGAAATGATTTGGGATGAAAGGTTTTATGAAAAGAAAAGAAAAAGGGCAAAGGTTTTAAAGAAGTCATTACAAATCTAATATGTCGAATGAATGGAATTGACGAATGAAGTCTGGGAATGTAATTCCCAGCCTTGTGGTAGATTATGGACAGCAAGCCATAGTTGCCATAAGAGCAACAGGGGCAGTGTCTTGGTGGCCTGCTAATGGTTTGATGTTGTACAACTGGTAGGGTGTAACGACGGTTACTCAGGGGTTAACGTGACCCTATGTAAGGTTAAATTATGATCCGACGGTGTTATGGCCGTGATCCATAGCCGTCGATGGAGGTTGTCGGTCTATGGACATGAGAGCCATAGGGGCAACTGAATGGGTATTGTCAGTCCTCGTGCAGTTAGCCTTGGGGGCAATACAAAAAGGGAATTGACGGAATGTATGGTATTGTCGGTCTTCGTGCAGTTAATCCTTAGGGGCAATACCATACTAAATGACGGTACGAATGGTAAAGGGTGTGGCAATGACGGCGATACGTAACGGTTGCCCACGACATGCAAGGTTCCTTCGGGGACACAGAGACGCTAAAAGAAAGATACAGATTGTAGATAGTAATGTATGACTTAAATGAATGTTAAATGTTTGAAGGTTGTCAATGATGAATGAAAGGCCCTGTTTTTTTATACGTGATGTTAAACCCTAATGAATGTTTTGAATGATGAACCATTTCTTAAATCAAACGAAAACTAGAACTCACCAGCGTAGCTGACTTTTTAGTATGCACATTCAGGTTAAGGCAGGTATGGATGATGGATGGTGATGCTTGGCAAGTGAGAAGAGTTACCCGGTTGATCATGAAGACTGGCATCCCGTTATGATTAGATTATTATATGTTTATGTAATAGACTATGTTACGCTTCCATTGTTAAACAATGTAATGATTATGTTTTATTGAAGTATTTTCCGCTGCGTTATTTGATAATCAAGTTTAAGAACTGTTTGTGAATGAGTAAATCCAACAAGTGAGGCCTCTCGAGTTTGGGGCCTTACATAATCTAAGCTTGTCTTCTCGTCTAGATCTTTATTTGCCTTCTTCTCGTTAGCCTTCTTGATTCGTTTCTTTAACACTTTTGCCTCCTCATGCATATACAAACACCTAGACACAACTCTCTTATATAACTTAGCCTAAACTCTTATTGCACCCCTTCTTCACACTCTATAGTATTGTAGTACAAAATCTTCAAATCTTCATCAGAGAAACTAAACAGATCCATCAGATCAAAGATTCTAACTTCAAGAAGATTATTTTGTAGAATGACGGCTTCATATGTCATCTTATCTCGATACCCGAAAGGTGAGAGGTAACCAGTTAGTCTTCGTCATTAGGATTCCGAGTGTTAATTGTCTTAGAGGAGGTTCCCTTAGGTTCTTAGTGATTGTTGCTAGTCCGAGTAATAGGTTGTTGATCTGAGATTACCCCGTACATCTTTGATGTATTGTGGACATTGAGACCAAGAGGTGATTTGTCTTTTTGGTACATTGTCATTGTTGGAGAGACTAAAAGGTAATCCGACTGTGTGGTGAGTTACCGCATCTTTAGAGTTTCTTAGTTGGTGACACCCTGAGAGTGATTAGGGATCCACTAGGTTGTCTAGAGCAGTTATCCTTAGATACCTGGATCCATCACAACTTCCATAACCGGTAGAAGTCTGTGTTTTGCAAGTAGGATTCCGATCTAGGTGGTATTCTTCCCATTCCTGATATTCCTGAGTCCTTATTTGATAGTTAGAGTCGATCTTTAGTATTCTGCGTTATTAGTTTAATCAGTAGTGTAGAAAACCCCCCCAAATCAATCATCTTTAGTCCGAGTTAGAGTCTAGTTTAACTATAGTACTGTCTCTAGGGTTCGATAATCCAGTTTACCATTTAGCTGTGCTACACTCGATAGGTTCACTTAACTGTTAGTGTGGTTTAGTTCGTAGGTACTCCATTTATTACTTAGGAGTCTAGATTAGGTTTTATTTATTAGTTTTTATAGACCGCCTGAGCGACATCACTTTAGTGCCCAACCTAAGTTTTTCACTGTGATTTCAGTTATGATGTTTTGGTAGAATTGTTTATGACTCAATGGGTCCCACACTCATATCTTAGAAACCTGTAATTGTGTGACAGTGAATTATGTGAATTATTGATAAATTTATTAGACCCCACATCTTATCAGGTAAACCTTTCTTTCTAATGGTTTTTTGAGCACCTAAATAATAACTAATTGAGCATAACTAGCCTGGGTTTGTGAGCTGATTTTAAGAATATTCAAATTTTGCCCAGGAGTACAGCACGACGGACTTATGTATCCAGAATTTTTCAACAGCCTTTTATACCAGTCACCATGGCCTAGAAGAAAAAATATATAAATACATTTATGTACGTCTTTAGACAAATATTTTGAATTGTACCTATAGCATGACATTGCGTGTCTTTTTGCTCTTGAGCTCTGCTTTGCAGATTAGCTTTGCACTTTCATTGAATGTCTTTTCACTTTTTGCATGACAACGCATGTCTTTTATTAGTATATATTATTACAGAGACTTGTAACAAGTTAACTCGCAACCCCTTTGTGAAGGGTCTTGGTTTGTGCAATCCCGACAGAGCATAGTTTATCCACAATTCATCAACATTTATGTTTAACTTTTTAATTATTAACAGGAATAACTAATTATACTAATCTGAGATATTCCCCACTAAGGCCATAAGTTTACTTTGTTTAAGTGTATCACATACAGAGCCTATCAACATATCCAACAAAGATCCTAGTTATTTCAAGCTAGTGTCTTACATGTTTTGATCTAAACCTTAAGAGACGAACACTCATATCACTTCCCATTTATTTGCAAACGACCGACTTAAACAAAAGCACAATCTTTTTGTATTTTTTTTATTTAAATAAAATTAAAGCAGACTCTTTTTGTATTTTTCTTGACTCAAATAAACTTAAAATATACTTTTTTGTATATTTATTATTTCTCCCCCTAAATTTGAAGAAAAAAAAGTACAAATTTAAACTAAAATAAAATCCAAAACTCTAAACAAAAAAAAAAAATCTTTTTGTGACCTTTTCAATCTTTAAAACCAATCATTTTCAGGGATTCTACAAGCACATTGAAACGGGATGTATTGAATGCTTTTGTGAAGATATATGCAACGTTGTTGTTAGAATCAACACGTTCAAGACAGATGTGATTTCTTTCAAAGCAGTCCCGGATAAAATGCACATTGATATCAATATGCTTGGTTTTGGAATGTTGAACGGGATTTTTAACAATAAGCACGACAACCTCATTATCACAGAAAATTATGGTGTTTAGAAAAGTAAAACCGTAATCCAGCAATTGGTGTTGCATCCAGATGACTTGTGACCAAAAAGCCGATGCAACAACGTATTCAGCCTCAACAATGGAGGTGGAGACTGTGTGGTGCTTCTTGCATTGCCATGATATAAGCCTATCTCCCAGAAATTGACATCCCCCGCTTGTAGATTTCCTATCAAGCTGACACCCTCCATAGTCACTGTCAGAAAAAGAATACAACTCAAAATTAGAATCCTTATGATACCACAGGCCATGCCGAGGCTTTCCCTTTAGATACCGAAAGATACGTTTAACAGTAGTTAAATTTGACATCTTAGGATTGGCCTGATAGCGGGCACACTGACACACTGTAAACATTATGTCCGGGCGACTGGCGGTCAGATACATCAGTGAACTAATCATGGATCGATAAATTTTCTGATCAATGGCGACCCCGGTTGTGTCGGGATCCAGAACTTGCCGAGCAGACATAGGTGTAGTAGCAGCTTGAGGATCAGCAAACTTGAACTTTTCTAGAATATCATCCATTTGATTGTTTCACTTACCGACCAAGGAAGAATGTCATCTCTCCCAATGCACTCATCTCAAATTTCTTTTCCATAATCTTTCTGAATTCTGAAAATAGATCATCATTTGTGGACCCAAAGATGATATCGTCCTCATAGATTTGCACTAAAATGAAATCATTTTCCACCTTCTGAATGATCAAGGAATGATCAATTGCTCCACGAGTGTAGCCATTACCAAGCAGATGGTCTGTCAGAGTGGCATATCAAGCACGTGGTGCCTGATGTAAACCATACAGAGCCTTGTCCAGTTTATACACATAATCCGGATGATCACAGTCTTCAAACCCAGGTGGTTGACATACGTAAATCTTCTCCTTCACTTTCCCATATAGAAACGTTGCCTTGACATCCATTTGATAAACTCTGAAGTTCATATAAGATGCATATGCCAAGAAAATCCTGATTGCTTCCAGACGAGTAACTGGTGCAAACACTTCCACATAATCAATCCCTTCTTGCTGATAGAACCCCTGAACTACCGGTCGAGCTTTGTTCCGAATTATCACTTTGCTTTCATCTTGCTTGTTTCAAAATACCCAACGTGTGCCGATAGCTTTCTTGCCATGTGGCAGTGGCACTAACTCCAATACTTTGAGCTTGGCAAATTGATTCAACTCCTCATGAATTGGATCAACCCAGGTAGGCTCAATTAAAGCAATCTTGATGTTCTTTGGTTCAATCTGAGAAATGAAGCATGATTGGAGACATCTGTTGATATCCCCAACCGTGCTTCTAGTGTTGACACCTTCAGTTAACGACCCAATAATACTATTCACATGATGATCCTTGTTTATCCAATGAGATGGAGTTTTAGTAACTTGTTCTGTGGGGGGCAGGTTTGTCAGATTATCTTGTGTCTCTTCATCGGGTTCGTTAGTGTTGTTGAAAATCGGTTTCTCGACCACACTTTCATTAGGAATCGGCTCCTGGAATTGAGAGGCATCTATAGTATCATGTGTAGATGTACCCTCATTTACCATAGATGTAGGGTCCTCAACATTTTCTAGTGAACCCTTAGAGACATTGGTGACTTCAGGAATCTGCTCCTGAGAAGATGATGATGAAGCACTAGACTGTTACCTTAGAATCTCCGGTAGATCAACAGCCAGCATTGGTCCCGTGTATGGACCGTCATCTTCGTCACTAGACTCAAAAGAATCATTTTTTGTTCCTGCAATCACATCAGTGTAAACATTAAATGATTTAAAGAGATAATGATAATCAAATAACCATGTTGGTCCGAATTCTGCATCAGTTGCATTTTGCTCCTACCAATCTACATAGGTTGACTCTCTGATTTCTTTGGAGACTTTCTTGTAGACTCTGTAGGCTATGGTATTTGAACCATATCCTAGAAAGTAAAATTCATTTTCTTTCTCATTGAACTTTGGAGTGGATTCCGTGTATAAGACAGTACGTGGACATCCAAAAGCTCTGAAGTACCCAACCCTTGGTTTTTCATTGTAGAGAATTTCATATGGAGTCATCTGTAGACACTTGTTGAGCAGAACCCGATTCAACACATAGCCTGTGGTGTTGACTGCCTTAGCCCAGAAGAATAACGGTAGCTTCGATTCAGAGAGCATTGTTCGAGCTGCTTCAATGAGAGTTCTATTCTTATGCTCTGCTACACCATTTTGTTGAGGTGTACGAGCAACACTGTACTGTCTAGCTATTCCCTTTTCAGTGCAGAAGTGATTCAAGACTGCACTCTTGAATTACGTTCCATTGTCACACCGAATAGCCTTTATCTTCACATCTATTTGATTTTCAACCATGATGATGAAATTGTTAATCAGCTCTACACTCTCACTTTTATTAGCCAAAAAGAAAACCCAAGAAAAATGTGAGTAATCATCTGTAATGACTAAACAATAAGACTTATGTCCGATGCTCATCACGTTCACAGGACCAAACATATCCATACGAAGTAGATGGAGAATACATTCAACTGAATTAATCATCTTTGACTTATGGGGCTTCCTGTGGCATTTCCTTTTAGCACAGGCAACACATTTCTCAATTGAGAAAAATTCCTTGAGAAGTAAATCACGAACGAGATTACCCTTTGCAATTCGATTTAGATTTTTAAGATTGACATGACCAAGACGACTATGCCACAATATAGCATCGGTTTTAGCAGATTTTGGTAAAAGACATGTTTTTTGATAAACATGTTTACTGTCATGTCAATGACATATGAGTTTCCCTTATGGGGTGTTCTTAACAAATTCCATTCCTCAGGCACCACGAAGCCAGGTTTCAAAATTAAGTATTCCTTATTTATGAAATGTGTTGAATAATCGTTATCACAAATTTGGGAAACACTCAACAGACTATGATTTAACTCAGAGACGTAGCTTACGTCATTAAAACTCAACGAACCATTTACCACAGTACCTTTCATACTTATCTTGCCACCTTTACCTCTCGCAAAGGAAACATAACCTCCATTAAAATTCTGCTAATCATGAAATAGAGATATATCTTCTGTAATTCTGCAAATCATGAAAAAGAGACATGTCTTCTGTCATGTGCCTGGAACAACCACTATCAACATACCATAGGTTATTGACAATCCTCCTTGGCTGTTAATGCACAAAATGGGAGATTAATTAGTCATTGGTACCCATGCCAAAGTTGATCTGGGTATTCCTGAAGCATCAATATATGATACTTCCTGAAAGCAGATATCATGGTTAGATTCAATTCCTGGTGCTGCCTCAAGTTTTTCCTTAGCTTTCTAGACAGGCTTTGATGGAATAAATGCTTTTCTGTCTTTTGAAACTAAAACTTTAGGTTTCTCCTTTTGTTTATTTTGTTTAATCTTTTTTCTGTCAAAATAAGTCTATCTGTTTCACTTTGCAGTATTCCAATCACCATAAGAAGGCTTAACAAAGGATGACTGACTCTTCATTGCCTTGGGCTGTGTAGCCTTCACTGGCTTAGAGTAAGTGACCTCCTTTGTGTAGTCTTCTGATGTTTCTCATAATAAGGCACATGAGGTCGATATACATAGTTTCTTGTCAAATGACCAGATTTCCCACAAGTATAACATGATTGTTTCTTTGCGTACGGTGTAAAGCTTGACCTGTTTGACCACTGATGAGATGAATCACCCTGTATGTTATTTATGATTTGTTCAGGTTTCCTGTGCTGATGAGCATGGCTTTGTTCAAACTTCTTTTGATGGTGATCATCTTTAGAATAAAATTGATCCTTTGTATAATGCTTAGGTGAAGCATTTGAGGTTTGAACAGTGACCTTTTGCTTGATCACAGGTTCGTTTTTCTTAAAAACATGTTTTTCAACGTTACCATTTACCGATGGTTTTACAAAGACTGGACCATTAACCCCATTCACATGTTTCAAAACAAACGAAGTTTTTGAATTAACACTAGAGTTATTCAAACCATCACAATCACACACACATGTTTATGTCCTTTAAAAACAGAACCAACAAAAAACACTGTTTTTAGGTTCATTAGACTTTAATTTTAACGTCCAAACTTGTGGTTATCAACCTCATCATCCTCGCTTGTCCAATCCTGTATTTCTACTGTGTCTGCACATGATTTAGAAGCATTAGAACTGTTCACACAGTTAACATTTGATGATTTGGACTTATCAGTGTTTGACAAATTTCAAGAAGATAATACTTTATACTTTCAAGAAGATGGTGGAACAGTGGTAAAATTTTCATTAAAAGGAGGAGGCATATTGTTGTACCCAATCCCTTTAGACATATTTCTGGGTTTATGAAGTTGATTTTCCATCATATCAACTACTTTACTAGACTGACCAAAGAACTCTACTTTAAACTTTGCTTCAGCAAAATTCGATTTGGCTTGTTCTAATTCAGAAGTTAATCTTGTAATATCTTGAATAGCATCAGTAAGCATACAACATTTTTCACTTAGTTGAGATTTAAGTAGAGAAATATATTTCTTATTTGCTTCTATTACTTCTTTGTATGCTTTCTCGGTTTTTGAAAACGTAGACTTTTGATATTTAAGATTTTCATTCTCAAAAATCAAATCAGCATTGTGTTTTCGATATAACTCTACTTTATCAATGCATAATTTAGAGCATAAGGTTGAAGTTACCTCAAGTGGAGTAGTAGATGAAGATGAAGAAGATTCTTCATTGATATCTGTCATAAATGCATGATTTAGATTTAGCTCCTTTAGCTGATCTCCCCAATCATATCTACCAGGTTGCTGACTGATTATGGCCTTTGAATTATCCATAGCCTTGCTTCCCGCAGCTTGTCTATTCTCACCAGCTTCACCACTCCTATGCTCCTTTGGCTTTGAACATTCTCTAGCAAAATGACCTGGTTCATGACAGTTGTAGCATCGAATATTTGACTTGTTGAACCCGATCTTCTTTCTAGTGTCTTCACTCCATCTGAATTTGTCAGTTTTGTTGATGAAGTTCTTTGCTCTAAAGACTGCCATAGCCAGATGCCATGAAATATCCAGCTCCACAAACATCTTCAGGATGAATTTGATTCAGCTCAGCAGAAAGTATCTCAAACAGAGATAAATTTCCAGACACAAAAACAACATAGCAATTCATAATACCAGTACACAAAGAGGTATTAGCTTCAATTAATTTTTCATGTTGAGCAGAATAAGTATGTTGATAAGTTGTAGCAGATTTGACTACAGTAGATTGAATAGTAGGAGCTTCTCCAGACCCAGAAGCTCCTTGAGTCACACTAGATAGAAAGGCACTGTTGCTACTCTATGCCCCAGCTGAGCTCAAGCTATTTGTATGATTCATCTTTCTCTGTCTGTCGTCAAGATCATAAGATTTGATGATTGAAATCAAGTCATTTAGAGGAGTATTATTCAAATCCTTTGTTCTTTTCAATAGTGCAACATTCATGTCCCAGCTTTGTGGGAGACCGTTTAGCAGCTTCTGTTAGGACATGTTTTGTAACTGTTGATAAAATTCGGTGTAAGTTCAGAGAGAGGCGAACTTAACAAGTTCACCTAAGCATCTTTAGGAGCGAACTTGTTAAGTTCGCCTAAGGAATATTGTACAAGTTCATAGAGAGGTGAACTTAACAAGTTCACCTAAGCATCTTTAGAAGCGAACTTGTTAAGTTCGCCTATAGCAGGTTTGTGTCTATAAATAGAAGTTTACAGATTCTGTTTAAGCGTAGCATATTGACTGAACGATTGTATTTTGTAAACTCTGTGTTTTGTGGAATACAAAGAGAAAGTTTATTTACCTGCTGTTTCTATTGTCAATTCGTATACATACGTTAACACGAAGGATTCCGCACTCCGTGTTATCGAGACATCCTGTCACCATTCAACGTAGAAAAGAAGTGACAACTCTTACTAAAGTAGAAAAGCAGAAGTTTGATCATGAGATGAAAACGTGTGAAACTTTAACGATGTATTTACCAAAAGAAATCATTCATAGTCTCGGGAAGTGTCCAACTTCAAGAGATCTATGGGAAGCATTGAAGAAAAAGGGTGAAGGAACTTCTCAAGCATCTGTGGTCTTGATCAAAGAAGTATTGGAGAAGCCGAGTTACTCTCAATGTGATTCTTTTGCAGAGTTAAGTGATAGTGAGAGTATTCGTTCTGGTGAAAGTACTCAATCTAATAAGACTGATGTGATGACTGAAGAAAGCTTTCAGACAGTTGAAGATGATCTGAGTGAATCAGAAATTGATACAGATCCTGTCATTGTTGCTCAAAAGGGTGAAGCTGATGATGACGTATTCATGGCTCCTGGTGCATCTTCTTTAGAAGAAAAGGATATCGTAGTCTCTAACTGTGAAACTTTTTGTTCTAACTGTATTTCAGTGAAGGATAAAATGATGAGGGTTATGGATGATAACATCAACCTCATTTGTGATATGAAATCCATGCACACGGTAAATCAGAAATTAAAGGATAATGAGAATGTGTCTGTTGAAAGGATAGAATCACTGAAGAGGGATATAAGTTCTCTGACTTTGAAGATCAAAGAGCAGGCATATCACCTGGATATGTCCTTTGCAGAAATTGAGAAATGAAATAATGATCTTGCTGAGAAAGATAAGGAACTAGCTGAATCTAAAGCAGAGGTGATGAGATTACATAGAAAGTTAGAAAGCTTTGGAAATTCATCATTCTTATTGAGATATTTTAATAATATAGAAGAGGGGAAGGGAACTAGTGGTATTGGTTATGTTCCTCCACCATTCAATGGAAATTATTCTGTTACACCTGAGATTATAAAAGATGAGGATTTAGATCCTAAGACTGTGTTGAAAGTGAATCCAGTCACAGGTGAAGATATGGTGTATTCTGATGAGAGTGATGATGAATATTTTGATGAAGCTAAGGAAGAGGGGATACCGAAAGAGGTTAAGAAAGAAGACTCAAAGGTTGATTCTAATTCATCTGGAAAATAATACATTTGGACGTTCTTCAAATTCAAGGAGAGTTCCATATGTCAGCGCTTATAATAACAGGCGTACATACTTTTATTATAATGAGATGGGACACATTGTGATGAACTGTCCTTACAAAAATAAAGGAAAGGAGCATGTAGTTCTTGAGAAGATGAAGCCTGAATAAAAACCTGTTGAGAAAAAGTTTGTTTCGTCTCAAACTCCAAAAGAAGTTCATGTAGGAGAATCTTCTTCAAGTGCATCTTATCGTGTGAAGATTCCTTATACGAGAGAATATCGTGAGGAGAGATCTTGCTTTTATTTTGGTCTTGTGGGTCATATTCGGATTGCTTGTCCTTACAACGCCAAAGGTAACTGACATGTTACTCCATAAAAGGTAAGAACTCTTGGTAAGCCTTATGTTAACCCAAATGTGATTAAACCTCATGATACACCAAAGGGTAATTCAAAATTTGAGGTTAGGCTTTCTAGACCTCAAAGAAGGAGGAGAAACAGAAGATTGAGAAAACTTTTAGAACAACAAGAGTTTTCACAATCTAAACATTTTTCAAATGAACAAGATTGTTCAAACAATTCACATTTTAAGCAAAAAGAACTTAATGAACAAAAGTATGTTTAGAAATCTAAACTTTACGTTTCTGACTCGTCGGAACAATCTTCGAAAATCAATGAGAGATTCGATTGTGAATGGAGTGAGATTTATTATTTTGATACAGATGGACGACCCATGACTACCATGGCTTGGGTCCCAATTTCAAATTAATGTTTCTTGTTAGATGTGTAGGATTAACCAAGAGGGACTATTAATAACATTTGCTTTGTTGATAGTGGTTCTTCATAGCACATGACATGGAATGACATCTGCATGAGTAAAGAGTTGTTGATAACTGAGAATCTATTTGATTCAACGACTTGATGCTCAGGGGGAGAATATGTCACACACAATGTTTTGGAAAGAGTTTTAAAAAGTCCAAATGATAACCTACAACTTAGGATGACAATGGTGAGCATAAAGTCATTGATGCAACCATTTGACTAGTTGAGAGGGAGTCTATAGGACAGGGGGAGTACAGATTTGTGTTGGTGACAAAGGCAAAGGCATTCAATTACATGATTACATCGGTTTGAGTTTTTAATTGATTGACTTGCTTAATTCCAAGTAACCAAGTAAATTTTTTTTCATAAAATATTTTCATGGAAGGTTTATTTTCGTTTGTTTTACTTTCTTTGAAAAAGCCAAACAAATTGAAAAAGTTAAAATCGACATTACTTGAAGTTATAAGGAGAAATGATAGTACATCAGTAGATGTTCAGTCACACATGACCTTAGTTGGACTTTATGATGCTTATCTAATATATCTGTGATAAATGTTTTGATAAGAACTTCTTAGACTGCAGAGTATAGGAAATGATAGCTTCATAACTGCTTATGCTTAACAAAAATGGATGCTTGATGCTTATATTTTTAATTTGGATACTAGTATGTAGTCTGAATTGTCAGTAGGCTATGAGTATCTTTTGTCCATTAGTAGTGTGACAACATAATGATCTTTGTGACAACTGTGATTTGAACCCATGGTATGTTGGGTGTGTGTGTAAAAGATCATTATCAGATAAAGAATATAAGATCTAAGGTACTTCATGAGACCAGTATCGGTTATGTCGTTAAACATAATTTTTTAGTTCACTTCACTGCCCATGCCCTGAAAAACATGCAACGTGAAGTTGGACTAAGATATGTTTCTGACAACATATGTTGGAACATACACTAGCCCTTTGATCATTATCCTGATTCCATTAAACATATCCAGATAACAGTTGGATCACGCTACCCTATGTCATTGAATCAATCAATTCCTTGATCAATCTTATGTTGAAGAATTCTATTGGTACAATCTTTCTGTTACTATGAATCATGATACTTCATCCAAACCAAGACATTTGAATCATTCTGATTCTCTGCTTGATATTTTCCTGTGTTTATCGGTATAATTCATCCTGGAGACTGAATATTATCTTGCAATGATCTTATATGTCTTGAAGATAATGCACATTTAAATTTCTGTAGGCATATTTATGGGATACACGTTGTATTACAAAATAAATGGTACTTTAATTCACAAGAACATGGGACAAAGATACTGATGGTTTGAATTCTTATAATATTGACAACTTAGATTGACTTATGTGTTGCAAATTCGTATGTAATTTATATTATAAGCATGTTATGATTTGATCCCATCTTCTTTGAAGTTCTTCGCGTATCATTACATGTTTTGGTTGAAGCTTAAAAGATTTGATCTTATCTGATATAAAGAAATGATGAACCTGGATAGGATACCCTTAGAATGTTTAGGGATGTTTATCCAAAATGTGTGATTGATGCATTGTTTTTACTGATATGATCTTCTTACTCGTGATGTTCGACCAAAAAGATGTGATTTTGTATTTTACATTTTAGTTTGTACAAATAAAAACCAAAAAGATTTTGTCTTTCTTATGTTTGAAAGCCCAAAAAGATTTTATTTTTCCAGCTTCCATGGAAATCTTAATTGTTGGTATTCTCCTTTGCAAAAACTGAATATTGCAGACAGAAGTTGATAAGGGGTCCTTCTCCCAAGTTTTCTTCTAGAAATAAAGAGAGAGTGTGCAGATGAACAAGATGAAGACTACATTGTTTTTGATGATATATGAAGACATATGACAATCTTCTAAAGCTGTTGTCATGGGGGAGACTGTTGGAGCATATTCTGGTGATAACGAGCTTGAAGATTTTATGTCTTAGTCTTAGAGTCTTTGACTTGTAATTGATAGAATTGTTAGCAACAGTTAAAGGGGAGTCTCTTAGGACATGTTTTGTAACTGTTGATAAAATTATGTGCAAGTTCAGAGAGAGGCGAACTTAACAAGTTCGCCTAAGCATCTTTAGGAGCGAACTTGTTAAGTTCGCCTAAGGAATATTGTACAAGTTCATAGAGAGGCGAACTTAAGCATCTTTAGAAGTGAACTTGTTAAGTTCGCCTATAGCAGGTGTGTGTCTATAAATAGAAGTTTACAGATTCTGTTCAGAAAAAAAAAGAGGAGGGAGCATATTGACTGAATGATTGTATTTTGTAAACTCTGTGTTTGGTGGAATACAAAGAGAAAGTTTATTTACCTGCTGTTTCTATTGTCATTTCGTATACAAACGTTAACACGGTAGGATTCCGCACTCCGTGTTATCGAGACGTCCTATCACGAGATCGATCTGCAGATGAGTCATGTGGACCTACAACTTCCTATTTAGATCAGCTCTGCTTAATTCAATCTTAGCACCCATCATCTCAGTTACCAACTTAGTAAACCTTTGCAGCTGCACCTCCAGTGATCCTCCTAGAATGTGATTGAACATGTTGAACTTTTGTAGAAGCATCTCCTTCCTACTGGCTTTCATGTCATCATTTCCTTCAAACACCTTCTCTAGAGATTGCCATAACTGTTTAGCAGAAGTGCAGTCTTTGAAGCTATGAGCAATATCAGGTGACAGAGCCATAGTCAGCGAGGACAAAGCTTTTAGGTCACGTTCAACAAGATCATAATCCTCATCAATGTAATTCTCAATCTGCTTAAGTGCCTGTGTACCATCAGCTTTAGCATACATAGGGACCTGAGGACCCCTGATTATACTCCTCCATATTTTAGCCTCTGGGAGCATAACATAATTCTTGTATATGAACTTCCAGTTACAAAGTCTTCTGCAGAAGTGAGTCTTGGAGGTTTTGTGTTGGTACCAATTTGAAGGTCCAACATGCTGTTTAGATTCATACTTTGTTGTGAATTCATCTTTATCAGAGTACAAGTCCCTTTGATCTAAACTTGTAAGACTTTTAAAAACAAATTAACTTAAGTATAGTTAAGCCGCGAATAGGTAAATAACCCGTAAACTTGATCTTCGCCGTGAACCTATAAACTAACTATGAACCTGAGTCTTTCCCGTGAACTTATAAACAACCCGTAAGCTGAAATTGAGCCAAGAACTAGACCCGAGAACACTTCCAATGAACTTGGACCCGTGTAGCAATCCCGTGAACCTGGTCGAAAACCAACTCGTGAACTTGAAACGAAACTTTACCCAAGAATCTTTACCCGTGAAGCTATTCCTGTGAACCAAACCATGAACTGAGCCGAGAACCTTGACCGAGAAGCTCACCTGAGTACCTTTCCGAGAAACACTCCTGTGATAGATTATGCTTCCAAAAATAAATTCCGATAATCTTGAGATTTCAAAATTTGAATCCCAAAATATCAGCTACAATTTTTAACTAAATCAAAGAACACAAAGGAGATTTTATGATTTCAACAAAAAAACTCCACGCAAACTCAACAACACGATGAACAGTCCATTCTTTGAAAATTTTAACCAAAAATTCTCCAAATAGCAGCAAAACAACAGTAAACTAGGAAAGAAAAACCGTTTGAACACAAATATTCAATCAAAAAGACTAAATATACCTCTGATCTTGAATCTTTGATATCAAACCGAGCCTTGAATGACTTTAATGGATCTGATACCAATTGTAAGTCCCAGTATCAACGAAGGATCTTGAAACACGAACACAAACACAAACGATATCAAAGTCTTACACGTAGTTGGAGGAATCTACACGTGTGGTGATTCAAGAATAGGATTCAAAGTAAAATACTCGTATATTGAATAAGAAAATTACAGAGAAAAACACCAAAGACGCAAACCCTACTCGGTTAGAGGATATATCTATTTATAGTTAGCAAACTAGACTAAGCCCATAATACATGTTCTCAGCCCCAAGGCCGACCCAAAACACCCTAGCCGTGAACTCCTTGTTCATGACTTGCACCAAACTGCTATGATACTTAATCCTCTACTAACCAGTGTCTAACAAGCTTTCCTTTCTGTCAGGAATGTTCACTACAATCTCTGTATCAGCAGGTTGCACAATACACCTTATCTCTTTTCTTTCCCGTTCGTTCATCACTCTTGTTTATTCTTTTTCGTTCAAGATTCCTTAGCATAAAACAGGTGAACTTCTCTTGATTACACTGAGCCCGGTGAAACTTCTCAAAAGAAGTTTCCTTCATGTAGTTGGATGGGTTAATCAACTCAAGATGACTCAAGTCTCGAATATCTAATCTTGGCAAACTTTGAAGTTTATTCTGATTTTTGATGTACTGAATCTCTTCTTACTCTCATTTTATAGCATACATCCCCTTGTCTTCATCAAACTTCCATCCCATAATTCTTCCCGTCAAAGCTTTCCTAGGTTTTTGAATCTTCTGAATAACCCTTTCAACCACAGACAACTTTGTATCCTTCTTCCACCATGACCTTTTATCAATCACATTCTTCTTATTAGCAGACTCAGCAGGAATTACTTCCGGTTCGGTAGAAGTTTACTATAGATCAAAATCATTGTTTTCATCAACGAAATAGTCAAACTTTCCAATCAATGACCCGTTGATGTGTCATTTTTAATATATAAAAATATAATATATTTTTATGATGGTTTTATGAGATCATCTTTTAAATTTATAAAATGATAATTATTTAACTTAAAAACACACAATAGGCAAGTGTACCTATCGCAACGTAATATAGTTTAGGTAAGAAAAACATATCGAACCAATGGACATGGTCGAGTTCCAGTACTGAACTTTTGTTATAGTTTAGCCGGATCAATTAGTGAGTGGGTTTTATGTGCTTGTAAAGCAGAATAGTAAATGACAGAAAAGTAAATAACGGTAGAGTAAATAACAGAAAAGTAAAAACATGCGTGATGTGTGTAACAGGAAAGTAAGTAACAGGAAAGTAAATGAGACCAAGTATAAAGACATACCGTTCCCAACATGAGTTCACCAATTCTTGGTCGTATAAGAAGTTCGTATAAAGACGTACGACCTTAATAATGTTGACCAAGCTTTGGCTTATCAATCTCTGCTTGTATAAATACGTACAAGTTTCAAAAGAAGTTTGATTAAAAAGGTTTTACGATCTTACGCTTTAAAATCAAGAACACTCACAAATATAAAGACGGATTTAGACAATAATAAAATCCCACCAAATGGTGGTTTTAAGGATGAATAATTAAAGACCTAAACATACCACTAGATTAATACGTCAAACATTAACATGCACCAAACAACATCTTCACCCTAGCAATACAAGAAGTTTAGCCACGAATGGCCATACTTGCTAGCGTAACGCTGAGTTTCGTAGGCTCCCCTATTGTGGAACAAGGAGGAAGAGCCCCTCTACTCACTACTCTAACTACGAAATAAGCTCTCTCTGGTGTGTTCTTGAGGTATGGATGGCTGTATTGAGGTGTATGGAATGAAGAAGCAAAGCTATCTATTTATAGGCCTCAAAATGAGCAATGCACGACCGTGCATTGCATTGCACGGGCGTGCAAATGCCTTGGGAATCAAACAGGGTACAAAGGACACTGTATTAGACCCTTGGAGAGCAAGATAGGGTTTGCACGGTCGTGCATTGCCCTATTGCTCTCTAGTTTCATTTTTTAGCTACTGGTTTGACTTGTGTTGACCAATTTTGACTTCTTGGGGGTCAATGATCGGGTTTGGTCCTCCAAAAGCCTGATTTCTTCATGTTTTAAGCTAGTTTTTACTCCGTTTATCTTGGGACACTGAATAACCTACAATTGTGAAATATTAACACATTAAGTATCATTTGCAAGGCTTTTGTTTGATTAATACCATAATATGGGGATTATTATGCATGCAAAACATGTATAATTTAGGACATATCATAATACCCCACATTTAGACTTTACTTGTCCTCAAGCAAATTCATACCTGATCAGACACATAACTAAAAACTTTACAAAGGGTAATGGAGCCCCAAGTAGATGGAAACTCCTGGATAACTCTTGAGTTGCTTATTCTATTTTTGTGTTTTTCTATGATGGAATCCATGACAAGCCTACTAGAGCTTTAATTATGCATAAACATTCAATCCTCAAAATGTTCACTCAACTCTAGGGTTATAGATGTATGGATAATGTAAGTTAAGTGGAACAATCAAGTTCGAATCGAATTATGCAATGGTCATAAGCTTGTATGCAGATCAAGTCTACACCAATTAACTAAGTAGTATGCATGAATCAAGAGGACTTTAAAAGGGTTGTAATGTGGCTAATATAATAATAAAGGGTGAAAATGAAAATCTTTTTGGATTTTTAGGGGTTTAAACGGTTTGAAGGGCTGCAGCTATCGTGAAACACACAGCTATGGCTTCATGGCCTTAAACGAAATATACTAGCAGGTCCCTCTACAGTACTCAGATCATGAGGGTATAACTAATCTGTGGGCTCGTTTATTATCAGATTACCAAGACCAAGATCTTTTATCATTCTCAACTCTTTCCTCACTTCGTAGTACACATTACTACCTTTCCGTACAGATCTTTCGGCTTGTAGCCTAACAGCTCCTACTTTGATCAGATGCGTATACTAATGCTGGGAATGAGTTTGATTCTTGCTACACTTTCCATCATGGCTCCAGTTTCCACACTTCACACATTTGTCGTATCTTTTGGCTCTTCTTTTGGCGGCACTTTTTGACAAGCCGAAGAATGGTGGCAGTTGTTCTTGCTCGGGCAACCATTTTCTTACATCACTAGTTGCTTTGAAGATTTTCTCTCGGAGTTCAGGCGGTAATTCAGGCTTTTTGAAATGAAGGCAGAAAAGCAAATTAAAATCAAAAGAATGCATATCTAGTTCTTTAATGTCTAGCCGGTAAAAGACCCACTTCTTTCTTTCTTTTTATTTTCTTCTTTTTCTATTTTTTTCTTTTCTTTTTGTATCAAGACAAATTCTTCAACAACTCTTTTTCCTCAATTTCCTTAAAATAATATTTCCATAAATTCCTTGCAGATAGTTCGGCTGTTTCTTCCTAATACATCCACCTTCTTGTATATTCCAATTCCTTTGAGTAAAACAGATTCTTTCCAAATTGCCTTAATGGTAATGAACTTGAAATAACGACATAAGATAATTTTCCCACTTTGAAGACATTCAGCCAATGTGGGTTGGTTGATAAATGTGGTTAGTAGAAAAGAAAAGGCTAAGGCTCAGAGGGCTATCTAGGCGGATTATATTTTTGGGATTTTTGGGTTTAAGGATAATATATAGGGGTAATAAAGTCCTAGGTGCCTCAATCACTTTCATACTTCTACTATTTCATGGTCTTGATGTGTATCAGTCACACAAGTTCTAATTATACATAAAATCCGATTGAAAAACACTCAATATACCAAACGAAAGAGTATGCGAAAAATAATGATAATAATGCTCGTGAAAAGGCTCAGATTATTCTCACATGGAAACGGATGGGATAGGGTTTAGTTATTTGTTATGCATAATATCCATTTGTTTCTACTTGCCATGTATTCGTTTTATTTAATTAGGTGCGAACTCAAAGAGGTTTAGATTTTAGGGTTTATTATTTTTTGAAAATTTCCAGGTTTTACAAAAGGTATGGTTTTGTAATGTTTTAGTCAAATGGGTAGAAAATCACGAGTTAAAATTTTACTGCTTTGAGGTTACAAGTAGTCCTGAATCTCTAATTCCCCACCCCACACTTCAAGTTGTGCATTACCCTCAATGTACAAATGCATGTAATGGAATGCTATGTAGGAATTTAAATGCATGAAGTTTTAAGGGAAAAGAAACTGGTACTCCCCTAGCCAATTCGGTGTATAACCTAAGGCCAAAACTTATTGCTGCTGTCAGGCTGTGCCTATCAGCTGCTTGTCAACACGTTGCTTCAAAGACTTCATTGAACTTCAAAGAAATTTGATGTGGTTTTTGATTTCTCAGGTTGTAGAGATGGAGTGTGATTCCTCAAAGAAGTAGAGAGACTATCCGGTGATGCTATTCTACCTGACACATAAAGGAAAAAACATAAACACAGAAAAGGAAAATAAAAGGTAGTAGTTATGCTACTAAGGTCCTAGTATCGAGAAGGCATACCTGGGGGCTGAGGTAATAGAAACTTAAATTTGGAAAACCAAATCTGAGGTCCATGCTTTCAACCGTATGCACCAACTTTTCAATTTATTCTTGATCATCGGGTTGCCTCCCGGATGCGCCACATTTATTTAAGGGTCGCTGGCTGGACTCGTACGTGCTTCATCAGTCTTTCTTCTGGTGGGGTCCATTGAACTCCACCGTATCTCCTTTTCCTTCATTCAAGTCCTTCATTTTTGGTAGATAATCAAAGTATTCATCAATCCAGTTAGTGTTGTCAAAATCCCTTCCAAGATCCTGTTTCTTTCCTTTGTTGAGTTCTTTGGCTTTCTTCAGCTGGTAGTCCAGATTAGTATCGATGAATTGTGCAATTTCAAAGGGATCATTGGACAAGCACTCATTTCCTCCGATGTTGTAGGTTACTGATTGTTTTTCGGCACAAAGTGTCAAAATTCCTTCATTCATTTCAATGACGACTCAGCTAGTAGCTAAAAATGGACCACCTAAAATCAAAGGTACGGAATAGTCAGGTCCCATTTCCAAAATCATGAAATCGGCAGGGAAGACAAGCATGCCGACTTTCACTAGTAAGTTCTCAATGACTCCTATAGGTGAATTGACTGATCCATCCGCGAGTTCAATAGTTGCATTGACAGGTAGTGGATTTCCAGTTTTTAGTCTTTTAAACATGACATATGGCATTACATTCACACTTGCTCTTAGATCAGCGAGCGCGAAGGTTATCTGGAGTGGTCCGATAAAACATGGTAGAGAGAACTTTCCAGGATCTGAAAGTTTCTTTGGAAGACATCTCTCAATAAGAGCGACACAATGGTTGGTCCTCTTTACCGCCTCTTCTATGTTTCTTTTGTTTGTAAGGAAATCCTTTAAGAGTGATAGCACTTACATTTTCTTTTGGATTGGTTTCAGTATTACCCGGGAGACATCCTAATTGTCTTTCGGATAGAAGTTTCACAATTTGTCCTAATTACGTCTCAATGGACTGAAGAGTTGCCTTTTGTGTCCTAAACTCAGCTTCGTGAAGACTAAATTTCTTCTCATATTGTTTGTGACGGGAATCCACTAGAAGGGCTTGACTTTCAGTTGTAGATATTAACTTAGTTACCGTGTCCTCCAAGCTTGAAATTATTGACGAGGCTGATAGTTTTGAGATTGTCTTTGTTGAAACTGTTGTTGTTTTCCGAAGCCAGATTGTCCTTGGTTGTTGTTATCCTTCCAACTGAAGTTTGGATGATTCCTCCATCCTAGATTATAAGTGTGCTGTAGAGGTTGTTCTATGGGCGGTTTGTTTCGATAAAGTCAACTTGCTCAGTATTGGCAGTGATGCTTTTTACTTCTTCAGTGATCTCTTTGCCTTTGCTAAGCTGATTGAGTCGAGTGGTGAGGGCGTCTACTTGAGCAGAAAGTGAAGTGATAGTATCGACAGAGTGAACACCTTGCCTGGCTCCCCTATTACTTCTTGGATTGTACCATTGATAGTTGTTCATAGCTATTTCCTCAATTAGGTTGTAAGCTTCTTGTGGCCTCTTGTTTCCAAAAATACCACCATCAGTAGCGTCGAGTGTCTGACGAGCCTGATTATGCAACCCATTGTAGAATGATGATACTTGTAACCAAACCTCTAGCCCATGATGTGTACATTTCCTCATCATTTCCTTAAAATGTTCCCATGCCTCATATAATGATTCACCATCTTCCTGGGTGAAAGTGGTGATATTATTTATCACTTTTGCAGTTTTCGCTAGTGGGAAGTATTTTGATAGGAATTTCTGAGCTTGATCATCCCATGTAGTGATCGACCTGGTAGGAAGAGAGTTTAGCCATGTCTTAGCTCGTTCCCTTAAGGAGAAGGGAAACATTCGGAGGCGAATTGCGTCATTCGAAACTCCGTTCAGTTTGAAAGTGTCACAAATTTCGAGGAAATTTGCAATGTGGGCATGTGGATCTTCATTGGGTAATCCATGGAAAGTGCATGGTGACTGGATCATGTGGATAACATGAGATTTGATCTTAAAGTTGTTAGCATCAACCGTTGGCCTTGTGATACTAGACCCCAAAGCCTCTAGTGACGGTTTTGCGAAATCGGAGATGGTGCGGCCATTCTTCTCGTACGGCCATTCTTCTTGTACGGTTTTCTCGTATTCGGATGTGAAAGAATCTTTCAGGCTCTGCTAAAGGCTGATATAATCCAGTAGTGGAGCTATGGATCATACACTGCCTGCAACAAAATGTAAGAGAGAAACAGATGAAAATGATAAGGCTAATCTGTTAAGTCGAATTTTTCTTGAAATCACCGTGTCCCCGGCAACGGCGCCAAAAACTTGATGTGTCATTTTTAATATATAAAAATATAATATATTTTTATGATGGTTTTGCGAGATCAGGTTTTAAATTTATAAAATGATAATTACTTTAACTTAAAAACGCACAATAGACAAGTGTACCTATCACAGCATAATATAGTTTATGTAAGAACCAAGTATCGAACCAATGGACACGATTGAGTTCCAGTACTCAGCTTTTGTTATCGTTTAGCCGGATCAATTAGTGAGTGAGTTTTATGTGCTTGTGAAGCAGAATAGTAAATAGCAGAAAAGTAAATAACGGTAAAGTAAATAATAGAAAAGTAAAAACGTGCGTGATGTGTGTAACAGGAATGTTAATAGCAGAATAGTAAATTGTAGGAAAGTAAATAGCACGAAAGTAAATATCTTGGAAATGATCAGGTCACGAAGAGTATTGCTTCGGGCTTCAAATCAGCTTGGTACGTGATAATGTTAAGTTGACTAATCCAGTGATATGACTACTACAAACTTGTGACCCGGATCAACGCTAGAGCCTCGTCCTCACGACATTTGATTCACGAATTAAAAATTTTAAATTAAAATGGTAGTGCCTCCCGTTAAGGACAACAGTTACCCTCAACCCTTCGAATGGTCATCTCCGGGTTGGTTTAAGACATCGAATGTAAATGCTTTGTATTAAGGTTAAATAGCTGATTATATTTTGCTTACCGGGAGATGGTGTAACAATGGGACCAAGTATAAAGACGTACTGTTCCCAACATGAGTTCACCAATTCTTGGTGGCATAAGAATTTCGTATAAAGACGTACGACCTTAACAATGTTGACCAAGCCTTGGCTTATTAATCTCTGCTTGTATAAAGATGTACAAGTTTCAAAAGAAGTTTGATTAAAAAGGTTTTACGATCTTACACTTTAAAATCAAGAACACTTACAAATATAAAGACCGATTTAGACAATAATAAAAGTCCACCAAATGGTTTTTTAAGGATGAATAATTAAAGACATAAACAAACCACTAGATTAATAAGTCAAACATTAACGTGCACTAAACATCATCTTCACCCAAGCAATAAAAGAAGTTTAGCCACGAATGGCCATACTAGCTAGCGTAACGCTGAGTTTTGTAGGCTCCCCTATTGTGGAACAAGGAGGAAGAGCCCCTCTACTATCTTTTCTCTACTCTAACTACGAAATAAGCTCTCTCTAGTGTGTTCTTGAGGTACGGATGGGTGTATTGAGGTGTATGGAATGAAGAACCCAAGTCATCTATTTATAGGCCTCAAAATGAGCAATGCACGGCCATGCATTAGATTGCACGGGCGTGAAAACACCTCGGGAATCAAACAGTGTACAAAGTACACTGTACTAGACCCGTGGAGAGCAAGATAGGGTTTGCACGGTCGTGCATGGCATTGCACGGCCGTGCATTGCCCTACTACTCTCCAGTTTCGTCTTTTAGCTGCTGGTTTGACTTGTGTTGACCAATTTTGACTTCATGGGGGTCAATGCTCGGGTTTGGTCCTCATAATGCCTGATTTCTTCATTTTTTAAGCTTGTTTTTGCTCTGTTTATCTTGGGACACCGAATAACCTGCAATTG
Organism: Smallanthus sonchifolius; assembly: GCA_023525975.1. Lineage (NCBI taxonomy): Eukaryota > Viridiplantae > Streptophyta > Magnoliopsida > Asterales > Asteraceae > Smallanthus > Smallanthus sonchifolius. Next base: position 49,662,171 of record CM042033.1, on the reverse strand, counting down.
TGAAATATTAACACATTAAGTATCATTTGTAAGGCTTTTGTTTGATTAATACCATAATATGGGGATTATTATGCATCCAAAACATGTATAATTTAGGACATATCACCCATTAGCTTCAACATAACTTTGCTTCTGCTCATTCTGAGTCTATTGAGCTAGCATTTACATTTGCGAAACCATCACCACAGTTGTCATCATTTGACGGAGGCTTATCATCTTTCTTTTCTCCGGTCACTATGACCTCATCATCTCCTTCTTCTTCTTCCTCATTCTCTTTCTTTTTCTCTTCATCTCCTTCTTGATTTTCAGTAATTTCCATTCCTTCACTTTCAGGGCTAAACATTTCATCAACATTGAAGTCATCTTGAGAACTTGGAAAATTCACAATCAAGTCAGGAAATAAATCATCTTTAGGAGGTTGACCACTTGACGGTCCTTCTTCTGCTATAGTTTGAACATGTTGCCTAGGTGTAGTAGGTTTTGGTTGATAACCAATATGCTTGACAAGTTCTTGAACCAACTGTTGTAGAGAATTTACTTATTCTTGTTGACGATTATCATTAATCCTCAATTCTCTGATCACTCTTGCACTGGATGCCTCTCGGCTTTTTAAGTTTGCAACTTGAGTCTTGAGCTGGCTAATGGTATTTGCAGTTTCTTGTGTAGCATAGTTAGTAAAGTCTTCATCTATCAAATTAAACTTCTTGGATACCTTTGCTTTCTCAGGCAATTGTTCTTTTCCTTTTCTTTTTCCCACACAAGTTCTCTTGGCCATAGTCTTTAGGCGCTTTCCCTCAGGACTTCTTATGTTAATGCCAGCTATAGACGAAGGATGTCTAACAGACGAGCTCTTTTCAGATTCTTTTCTCTTTCATTATGGAGTTTCTGTTGCAGATTCTTCAAGAGTAGGTGTTTCGGTAATCATTGGCTCAGTTTCTGTCTCTTTAACACCTTTAGTTTCAACTGGTTCATTGACTGTTATAGTATCAGTTTGACATCTACTTCAACCCTTTCTTCAATAATCGGTTGTTCTTGTTCTTGAACCTTATCTTTCTCAATCCTGGTTGCACCCGTATCAGCACCTTCACCATCATCACCTCCATCTTCATTACCATCACCATCATTATCTTCCACACCGCTGCTTAGTAAATCATCAATCTCATCATCAACAGTGAAATCAACATCCGGGTTATCTGTAAGCATGTCTGGGAATAAAGGTGTCACTTTATCACTAAACATGTTTTTCATCCTATTTGAACTCATATTATTGAAAATAGATTCAGTCATGTGATCAAGAGTAAGCTCGACTCCATCATTTGGAAGATCTGAAGCAATGAGTTGATAATCATCTGAATGAACCTTGGGTAAAGCACAAACTTCTTGTTTTGACGAGGACCATAAAAGTTGTTTATCATAGCTTCAAAGATCATTCTTGAAAAGTTGAAACGACGGTGAATAGCTAGACAATCCAAACCACGACTGAATACTTCACCAATCTGGTCAAACCCTCCGGTTCTCGGTCTAAGACAATGTATGAACAGGTGCATGAGATATCTCCATTTCGTTCCCACCAGTGTCTTTGTTATATATTTCCTAGGAAATTCTCCTTCCTATCCCATACTTTGTATTATTGCTGACACTTTGTTGTAGTTCAAACGATACGGGAACTCAGCTGTGTCTCTGAAGTTTAACATTTCTCAGATGACCTGCTCATTAATCTTTATCACCTTGCCTTGAATCTTGCTTTCAATCCAAATATCCTTATTGACATGTTTGTACTCCACGTTATTCCAGAATTCACGAACTTAAGTATTAAACACTTTGACATTCATAGAAATTGCTGTGTAGATCCTTGATTTGGATAATAACCTTACTATCTCTTCATAATCCTTTGACTTTTTGCCATTTGCTATCAAACATGCACAAATTTTATGCCTTTAATCATATTTGAGATGTTCCATAACTGCAAAACAGACAAGTTCAAGTTTTTAAGAAAATTTCCAAGTTTTGAGATTTCGGTCAAAATCTTTTTCGGTCAAAAAGGTTTTTCGGTCGAAATCCTAAACTTAAAATAATCAATTAATCAAAACTGTTCAGAAAGTGATTTCGGTCGAAATCTTTTTCGGATAAAATCCCAGTGATTTTCATTTTCGTTCGAAAAAGTTTTCGGTCCATTCATTGAGTTTTCGTACCATTTGTCAAGGATTTCAGACGATTCATATGTTCAAACCGGTTTCTCAGACGATTCATATGTTCAAACCGGTTTCGAACCTAAATCCCTCCAGACCTATTCCGTTTGTCGTGTTTTCGTACCTGTAATGAGTAAAATCTTGTCAATAGGTCGAAAACGTCTTGGATGCATGAAAAAACCGATCGAAATAGCAAATTTGAAAAATCCCGGTATAGGAATAAAGAGGTTCGAAAAAGTGGTAGAAAACATTTTGGGGCAAAAACACACACACATATATATATATACAAAATGAGATTTCGGACGAAATCATTTTCGGACAAGAGTTTTTGAACGAAAATTTTTTCGGACACAGAGATTTCGGACAAAAATCCAGATTTTTTCTAACTTTTTATTGTACGAACCAATCTCGAGATCATTAAGAACTGTTCTAAAAAACATTTTAACACTAACACTTCACACACCAAAATCAAGGAATCAAAACACTAATCACAAACATATAATCAGATAAGATTTACACCAAGAACACTTGAAACTTCAAAACTTAAACACAAACGCAAATATTCACAACACTTATATTATTTTAACACTTATTGAAACTTCTTTATCTTTTTGGTGAACTTAAATTGACATAGGATCATAAATGCACACTGTCTTAATCAGACTTTACATCAACTCAGGATCTATACAGTTCAATATTGATTGTCAATATGTTTGTCCATAAACATTCAAGCATCCTGTTTCAGCAAATATCATGTAACAATTAGGGTAATATTAATCAATACTGTAACATATGCCAAATTTTCTAGTCTAAAGCTCAATCATGATCTACGTACTTTAATATCCTATGTGCATTCATTAGTACTTAGTTAACATCAAATTATGTTCACCACCTATTCTATCTAATTTCATGAAATCAATAGAGTTCAAGACTCTGAACTATGATCTATGACATAAGATCACGTATAATAGGTTAAATTAGGTCTAATTCTACACTAATTACTTAGTTATACACTAATCATAGTGTAATTAACTTAATTAGGTCTTATTCCATGCTAATTAACTTAATTATACCCTAATCTTGGTATAATTAACTAAACTATGTCTAATTAATACTCCGATTTCATGAAACTTGATGTTATTACCCAAATTGTGTCCATCCATATTTATTTTAAACCATATCATATGTACATGATTTAAAAACCCTACTTCAACTATTCTATATCAAATTTATATAAAGACTTTTATATAAATCATTTTATAAACCTTTTCTTACATAACTATATATCCTCTATTATATGCAACATTCATATATATATATATGTATATATATATATATAAACACTTATGCAAGACTAAATTACTACAAAATTTATCAAATATCCCCTTTATTTATAAAAACCTACCATTTATGAACTATTGTACAAGAACTACCTACACAAAACATCATCATTCTACATCCTTACAAAGCTCACCACACATTCCACCCTCCTACTCCTTTTACGGCCCAAACCACCCAACACTCAACCCCCCATAATTCTCTTACAATCTTATCCTAATGCAATCTCAAGAAGTAATTTTATAATCTGCAAACCATACCATCCTTTGCCTATAAGTACAAGCCTAACTCATTCACTTTTCCTTGCACCATTTCACAAACACACTCACTCTTTCTTTCTCTCTAAAATCTCGGTCAAGGGGGTGCAAGACCAACTCGAAAAGCCTTGAACTCCTTAAGCTTGTAAGCATTCTTTCCTTCTAGTTTTCTATCTTTCTTTCTTCTTTCTTTCATTCTAGATCATGATCTTTGATAACAAGAAAGTTTATGGGTTGTATGATACCATATACTTGTAATAACAAGTGGTAATCTATGACTAAAGTCAAACCATAAACACACCTTCAAAGATCAAAGAACTAGTCCATATACTTTATATTTATGCTTTATTTTTCTCTAGAATTTGATCTTGATAACAAAAAGGTTTATGGGTGTTATGATACCATCATACTTGTGTAAACAAGTGGTAATCTATGGATAGAGCTAAACCATAAACATACATTCAATACTCAAGAACTAGTCCATTTAAATTCATGTACTTACTTTATATGTACTTTATTTTTCATGATCTTTGTTCTTACATAATTAACAAGTATATTGGACATAATATAGTTTGGGTAAACATAAAAATCAAGTCTTTCAAGTTATTATAACAAGATATTAACACAAGATTTCATGTGTTAACTTAAAAACATGCATCATGTGGTGACTTTTTCATTAACTTATCAAACACCTAAAAACTTGTTAGATTAACTTTTATTATATTATATAACATATATTTAAGTGGATGGATGAGTTAAATAAGCTTGGAGTCACATGCATCATAAATATAAACTTACACCGTTTAAAAACCCGGTTTTAGCTCAAAATATGACTTTGACTTCTTGACCTCCAAAAATTCTCCTATTTTGGTTATAACTCCAACCTATTATAATATAACGCCATATTAAATTTCATGATTTTTGGAGTTAGATAGCTATGTTAATAAAAGAAATCTTACAAAAACAAAGGTCATTTTTATACATAGACTTTTTATAAAAGGTTTTTTACATATTTTCCTCTATTAAACTTCTAAATTACATATATCCCCAACCCCTAACTTTATTTACATATTTCTCCAATTAACTTAAACTTACCCAATTGCCCCTCACAAATATTTAGGAATGTGATATATGTAAATAGTACTTTAATTGATTCATTAAAGGTAAAATGGTAATAAAATAAGTTATTTTAAATGAATTGAATAAATATGTAATATAAAGATTTTAGGAAGGGAAAATATGTAATTAAATTTTAGGGTTGGGTAAATATGTAATAAAAGAACTTAGTAAGGGGATATATGTAAATACCCCTTTATAAAATTCCTAAATTTTTACCAAGTGACCTACTGGTCATAAGGTTGTTATAAAATAATAATTATAATTTTTGGACCAATTTAGCTATGCTTTCTAATTTGGCAATCTTAAATGATTTTTAGAAAAATACTAAATTATTTCAAATGAGCCTACAAAAATTCCAGCAAGTTTCTAATGTTTTATTAAGTCTATAAACCAAATTTCATAACAATTGAAAGTGTCTAAGTATACCTTTTCCATTTTCGGCTATTTTACGATAACCGAACGGTGAATCCATACTTAAAATCTCCAGTAAATTGGAGAAAAATTCCATAAACTTTTATAAATATCAAAGGGTCTACTGACTTCATAAGGATTGGAGTTGAATAACTATACTTTCGAAATTATAACTTATTTTAAGCGTTTACTACCAAAACAATTGATAAAAACGTCTTTGAACTCACATTCTTGACTCGATCATCCTTTGGAACTCTTCTTGTAAATAAAATAAGCCAGCTCGAGTCATGAAACTACTATTTTATCAAGAATCATGATCGTATTACTTTTTGTAACTTTAATACACCGAAAACAGTCGTAAACCGACAAGTTTTAAAGATAACTTTGTTCAAGACTCTTTGATGGTTCAAAACCTTATAAAAACTAAATATTTATACTTCTGAATTTGAAGTATAAGTTTCTAAAGTTTAATTCTTTGAAAGCTATCTCGACACTCAAACAGTTTACGTAAATCCAAAAGGAATCTTTTAGACGATTTTCTAACACATGTGTAACTCCTACTTATTTTCATCCATCTGATCTTTCTATTAAACTCTAATAAGTGTTTGACATATTTTGTAAACCTCATCACCATTACTAATCAATTTCATTTCAACACCTAAGCTCTTAATATTCGATGGTTAACGTCGTAATTCCGACCACTTATATATATATATATATATAACTTTCAAGAAAACAAGAACTAATACTATATATTTAGACAAAGTAATGTCTTAATCCAACTTAAACTAGAATAAAATCCATAAAACTCATAAAGTCCTACCATTGTAGGACCCGAGTACGACCATCTAACTATTGCAAGAACGTACTTTTCATCATCACTAGGTGAGTTTTCGTAGCCCCTTTTTCTTTTAAACTTTTAGGGGAAAAATATGCTCAATATAACTATTCTAGAATGTTGTTTCCTATGTTGGCTATGCAGATGTCTATCTAACCATATAACTTGGGTTGAACTAGAACTATTATCACTTCTCAAGTCCCCTTTTCCCATAACGTAACTATTTAACTTTGCTAAGCCGACAGTTTAATATTTATAGATCTATAGGGGTGACGCCACATTCATCCTTCTGACTGACGTATTTAAAACAACAGAAATTGTGGTGGATGTTTATTACCGATTCTACAAACAAGAATTAATGCTCCGTGATAAGGCATTAAATAGGGGAAATATACTAGGTCATCAGGTTTAGTTGCAGGCTCAATGTTTATATTATCTTATTCACATGCGTATTTCTTTAACATATCACAACAATTATTCATGTGCAATTATTATCCAACTGTTTATTCTCTTACTTTACACTTAAACCTACGAACTCACAAGTTTTATAGCTGACCACTTTTAGCATATTTTTCAGGAAATCCATGAAGGAATTAGAAGTGCATGGCATACAAATACATGGAGATTTTAAGAAAAAAATCTTTTGTTAGGATGGGTTTTGGTAGAAAATCTCAATTTGTATTTTGAAACTACATGTCATGTAAACCATTGTTTTAGAAATGATGAATGCGTAGTAAGTTTCTCTTATTAAACAATGTGTTCTTGATTTCCATACAACTATCAAATACCCATGTTTCCGCCTTAGACGGGGTGTGACAAATACAGTGTCTACCCCACAATCGAGATGACATGAAATGAGCAACAATGTAAGATTTCACTAGAACATATTCCAATCACCAACATGAAAGAAGTATCCTTAGCACATGAAAAATAATCCAAGTGGATTTAAGTAGAATCATTTTGATTCAGAATATTCTGATTCGATTGGCTTGGCTTATATATTGTAGAGAATCAAAGGATTGAGGTAAGCGGATATCCATAAGATATTAGATATTTGAATTGATATCACGAATGATTCAAAGGGATAGGACAGACTAACTTCCTAGTCTCCATCCGAGATTTTCACCAGAACCATCAGTTGTAATGAATGTGTTTAACTATAATCATATATTTGACGGATATAATCAATAGAGCAAACGAATTGTGCTAAGGATCGCAGCAAGATCCTGGCCTCAAGGTATGTCTAGATTCACCTAGCATTCGAAATGAAATAACCAATTTTTGTAGGATCGAAATCAACCAGGAACACACGAATCTGAGTCTGATTGTTGGCAGAAAAAACAATCAAACAATAAAAAATAAGCAATTGAATCAAGGTGAACCAGATTAAATCAAACCAACGGCCAATTGTATTAGAAATAGTTTTGATTACAAGAAAGACTTGACAATATCAAAGGTTACTTAACCACATAAAGCTAATCACTATTTATAGGCTAGAATACAATTGACCGTAACTAACTAACTAACTAACTAACTAACTTCTATCCTTCTAGAAGCCAGCCTGGCATAACAGACTCAACTAACTCTAAAGTTGATCTTCATGCCCTCCGGAGTAGTCCTTTGTAGAAGATATACAATGTGGCCCGGATAGTATTACTCCTACTCCGGAAGACAAAATTTGCTCTTCTAGAGTAGATAAACTCTCCGGACTAAACACTTAGTCTTGAATCTTCAGTGTTCTTCTTTACTCGGCAACAGACTTAATAGTTTTGCCCTCACTTTAATCATGAGCCACTTTTCTCTCCATAGTAGACTGCTGAGTAAGTTATTCTTCTTGAATAGGACTTATACTGATTGGAGCTTCAGTATAAGTGTAACACATTAGGATCTTTGTCATTCTCCTCTATGACACATTAGGATTCCTTTTATAAGTGTAACACCCGAAAATTCAACCTGATTTTAACTTTTAAAACAACGCGGAAGTTAAGTCCCAAAACAACATTTAACGTATTCCCACGTTAAGTTTTACAAACAGGAATTAAACTAACATATTCACCTTAATTAGTTTAAACAAAAATACCAACAAGTTGTCCACAACTTGTAATAACTCCAATTAATTTGTAAAGACTCCACACGAGAATATTAACAAAAACAATTGCAAATCACGACCACGAGAATCCAATCCACTTGATGCGAGACCCGAGATCACTCGAGAGCTTTCCCTACATTAAAAACATTAATTTGAACATGGTTAGTACAATAAGTCCCTACAACAACAGGCCAAAACCCCAAAATCAGCCAGTTGGCGTCCAAGTTGGCATCCAACAGCCCCGATTGGCGTCGGACCAGCGTCCAAGATGCCACTTTTGGGGTCCTAGACTCCAGCCCAGTTCAACAAACCCAAATTTGCAGTTTTAGCATTTTCGACCCTCCCGACTCGACCCGTTTGCATTTTTAAGCCATTATTGAACATAAACTTATATTTATACTCCATATAAGTCTACCCTCATATACTAACATATATTTGTTAGTTTTTCATCCCCAAACCCGAGTACTAGTACTCGTTTCTCACTTATTAAGAGTTTAACACAAGTTCTACAAATTCATTAGTTTAGGGACATAATAACCTACAACTTTAAACACATAACGATCCATACTCATTGTATGTTTCACCATTCTTTAACTTGACATATCCACATGTCTAACGAGAGATCCACCTCTCGCTTTCTCACATGGAGTATTTGACTCCATACCGACACATGAAGTATCCACACTTCATGTTAGTCGTGAAGTACTTGACTTCAATTTCATCCGTGAATTACTTGACCTCACTACCACCCGTGAAGTATCCACACTTCACGTAAACACCTCAATGAAGTATCCACACTTCATATAATAAACCAATTTTTCGTTTTACTACCAACGGTTGACTTGTACCACATTAAGTCAATTTTAGTCTAATATTACCATATTCTACATTTAGTTTACTCTTGACCGCATTGAGTCATTTACATCATTTATCCACATATCACACATTAGTTTAACCATTGACCACATACGTCAACTTTCATTTTACTTACTACATTTATTAATATCAAGTTTTACTATTACCACATAGTCTAATTACACATATTTCAACATAAAATTTTGACCCTATACCACTAAGGTCAAATTACACCAATTTCACCATTATCCACAATGGTTTGACTTATACTATATCAAGTCAATTTTATATCTATCTCACCATTTATCCACAAATGGTTTGACTTATATCACGCTAGGTCAACTTACACAAACCAACACATTCTATATTTTAGTTTGACTATTTACCACACTATTCAACTACACCTATTTACCACATAATTTTTGACTATTTACCACATTAGTCAATTACACCACTACTACCACATTTCACCTGTTATTTTGACTAATTTCCTCATTAAGTCAACCACACCAGTTCTACCATAATCACACTTTAGTTTGACCATATAACACATAGTCAAAATCAACATACAACATGTAAATATAATTAAACCACATAATCTACTTACATAAAACTACTTATCCACTACTAAGTAAGTGCAAAGCACTTACCTTTGCCAATGAAGATTCCAAACGGTCTTCAAAGCTAACACCTTTATCGTCTTGATTACCTAAACAATTCATCTTGTTTAGTAATCTAACTTACCCCAAAAACATTCATCACATGTAGTTGAACACCAACCCAAAATCTTTTGATCTTCATTATCATCTAATCTTGGTTTATATAGCTTTACACAAGCTTTTAATATTCCTAATCAAAATGAACCCATTTTGACCCGTTAAGGTTTTCACCCAATTTCCACATTTTCATCAATTCATAATTTACCAAATCAATTGAGTTTTATAATTGAAAATGTGTTTATATTACATCATAAACACTTATCTATGCTCAATTCACCATTAAAACACCTTCAATTATAAAACCACCAAATTAGGTTCCCAAGAACCCTAATTTCCAAATCATCAAATTGATTGAGGTTTCTAATCAATTAAAGTGTCTATTGCCACCCTAATTCTTGAATATCCAAATTGGATATTATCATGATGTTATTAACTACTCATTAGCAATAATCAAGCTAGGTTTTAACTTTAAACAAGTTATTAACCATATTCAACCACCAAACAAGCCCCTAACTTGATTTTTATAAAAACCCACCAAGAACACATAAATAGTGGATTCAAGAGGAGAAAAAGAGCTTACTTGATGTTTAGGAAGGAGAGGATTACACCAAAACCAACTGAAATCACATGCATCTTCTTGATTTGATGATCTCAGCCACTTCCTCCTGCTCCTCTCTTAAACTTGCCACACCCACACACACACACACATATTTGTGTGTGTCGTTATTCTTAACCCACACCCAAATCTGATTTGGGTGAATTACAAAACCAGCTCCTGCAGTTGTAAATTTAATCACTTGCACAAAAAATAGACTTTTCCACCTTTTGTCACTAGCCTCCAACTTTCATTAATATAAATACACCCTTACAATATAAAGAATATATTATAAGGTAAACCCGAAAGTTGGTTAGTTACAAATCACTCCCCCTAATTTCGGGTTTCGTCCCCGAAACCCTATCCACCAATAAGTATCTATCCTCAGATTCCCGAGTAGTTTCCGCCCCTTACCTAAGATCCCACCGAATAAACACTTGGTTAATCCGCTTATACCACAAGCGTTTCACCTAGCTACCTAAGGTAGCAACTGGTTCCTCTAGATGAACATTCATCACCCACCTCAACACCGCTATGAGAAGCAACATCCACTTCTTTCGCCACACATTCCCGTGGATGAACCACGAGGAATGTACCATGGAGTCTACATGATCCCGTGAGTTACTCCTAACGACATGCCATTTAACAACTAAAGTGAAGTTTGAACGGTTCAACAAAACGGGGTCTTCGCTTCCCACGTTCTTGAACCCGATACTCCCTATCTTAAGGGAAACTTTTATATCGCCAAAAGTTCCTTATTTGAATTCAATACATCTCCTCCCTAAATCCACTTAGGGTTTTCTATCCACCTTGAGTGGATTTTTCAATCACACTCAATAAATGAGATATTTCACGCTAAGTCTCGAATCACACCACGGGTACTAGATCACAAAAGACCTATTCCACCCAACCAAACGACATTCGATACCGTTCACCATTTAGTAATTCAACAATCAGCATATGAATACTCAAATGGTAAATAAGACGACACCATCCTTCAACCAACGGTAATTAATCACCCGTTTTCGTATAAATCGAAATATGAAACTAACACCTCAATCTGTTCGTATCACACACTTCTTGAACCAAAGTTCTCCGACCACACAAGAGAGTAGGTTACCTTTTGGTATTTGGTCTTAACCCGTAGGCAAGTGAGACACTTTTTAACCACAAATTAGATTGTGCCTCTTTTCATCCCCAACCACCAAAAGTTAAACTCCAAAACAACATACAACAACCTATGAGACCTATAAGTCTCATTCATCACTCATGAAGTTCAAGGACTTCAAGAATATCGATGAAGTTCGAGGACTTCAATTCAACCTTCCAACGGTTGCCCGCATATAGATTTATCTGTTCCCTCTCCAAGTTCTCTCCATTAGTTGTTACAATGAGGCTCACAACTGACTAGGAAAATATGCGATACTCCTGCCTCGTTGCATATAGACATAATCGAGTCTAATGTACGAGTCACCTAGACATCCGACAAGGCATACAGTCTTCCTATGGAAGGACATGTCAAAGGCCAAGGCCAAATCCTCTTTTATAAGTCCAACACCATGTTTATCCCAACGACTTTAGCGTAAGTCAAGCTTTGAGATTCAAAGATCTCAATCTTACAACCCCCCTTTGATGTTCGAAGACTTCATTTTTAATCACCGGTCGTGAAGTTCTAAGACTTCAAACGCCAATTATGAAGTTATAAGACTCCAAACACTATTTACCCCTTGATTACTTCAATCATTGCCGGGTCAACATATATGTCTTCGGAATTCACCGCCTTATCCAATAATAGATTTCCACAAAAGCCAAAATCGCACACCAAATCATTCCGAAGAAAGGCCTCTCCTTTCAAGTAATTTCAGGAAACTCACAAAGATAATGAGCTTGAACGACTTTGTTTCAAAGATAGAAACGACTATAATCGAATAAACGACCACCGTATTAGCATACATGGGTCTACACACCTTTCACATTGATCCACATAAACCACGCAACCTCTAATAAGTTAGAAAGTTACATCTGCAATCCCATAGCATTTATAACGGAAATGATACCATTTATGGGATAACGTCCACCTCTACCTTTATTGTTGAACTAGGACTTAGACACCTGTTCAAACCCGACAAATGTACGTATACATTCTTCCATTTTTCTTTTCCTCAAGAAAACGGTTACATCCAAAGAAGTGACATTCCGACATAGAACCCTTATGAACTTCTTTACAAATGGAACATCAAGTATTCCATTACCCCGGTTAGTGTCAAAGGGATAAGCCATGCATACACCAATTCATGCACCACGTGTGTCACCGTCTCTAAGCGAGAACGGGTCGACACATAACCCTTTAGTCATAAATGATATTGACAAGGTTACTAAGTAACCACACAATTTCCACTACAATCGTAGGACTCCATTTCAAGTGATTGTTTCACCCACATCCTACAATATACCAAAAGACTTCAGTCCCATCTATGGTAATTAGAAATGTTCGGCTCGACAGCCTTAAAATTTCTATTTTATCACCCTTTTCATTCGTGTGCTTTAACTCGGGGCATTCAAATTCAAATGTGTCATGATTTATAACCACCGTAGCAGACATTATTAGGACTAGAACACTATGGCGTAGTGTGTCCCATCATTCCCACACATATGGGAACAACAAGTATTGCCTTCCCAAAGAGATTTCTAGCTCGGTTAGAATATTTGGCTTGCTTGAAGCCACCAGCTTCGCGAGTTTGATCTGCTTGCATCACATAATGCTCAACTCCACTCGAGTTGTACACCACGAAGGAGAATCCACTCTATAAGTCAACCGATAGCATCGAGAAAGCTGATCTATCTTCATTCCCTCCGATACTCCAAGATTAGGCAAGGTCACACCCGGTCATACGACGTGCCCACAATCTTTTGACTAATCCACTGGTCTATCGTACGTGAAGAAAACACCCAATTTGCAAGATCCACAATGGCTTGTAGACAAGCTAGTTCAAGAACCTCTCTTGAATTCACCTCGTTGTATTATCTTCATGCCTTTAAGCCTTTCTCCATACGAATAACTCCCAACCAAATATCCGCCATTTTCCAGAGTCGACTCTCCGTGAGTAGCACTCCATCCACCCACCACAAAGGATTGCTTCAAAACCAATACCGTTAGTGATGTATTGTTGTTAAACACCGAATAAATTCCCACCATTTACTCCTTTGGCTCGCCCACCACGAACCCAGTGTGAAGACAAGGTCTCCTTCCTCCACGTATTTGCCCAAGGTTTCGTACTTTTCCTCTAAAGGACCACCCCAAGGATCCCCACCTTCCTTGAAAGAAGATTGACACGACATCATGGAAAGTGTTAGTCATTCTCCACTAAAGCATTGCTTTCCATTTCTCTCGACTATTCCAAAGTTCATCCCCATCCTTGAGGTGAAATCCACATAGACTCCTTCATACCTGAGTCCTTAAATCAACTGTTATTTACAATATTCGCCTATTAAAATATGTACCCCCAGTCATCCCTGACCGTGTAATAAATAGCTTGTAGGTGTTCTACCTACTTGTAGGCCTCTAGTCTTACTCTATAAGGCTTAGCTTCTTCCTATGTGTATATTAATTACTCCTACATAATTATCTATTCACAAACACATAATATATACGTATACACATATAACCACTTTCACTTACTCATTTTCGGTGTTCATCATCTTATGGTTATCATGAAGGTATTCACACATGTTACATTACGCATCATACTGGCCAAGCATGATTGATATTGTAAAATGCCCAATTACATTCATCATCTCCATATAACGAATCTCATAACAACTTTCTGCACAATTAGTTCACCTTGGACACCAATTAAAACATCAACACAATAATCATTACTAACCTTTCGCCCTTAAGCTCCGAGTCTCGGTCACACCATCATTGGATTCTCATTTCTTGACCATATCAAGAGCATTATAGGTTTGATTTAATCTGGATCTACAATTTTTGTGTCTCGCACACCAAATCCCTCAAACCATTGCTCTAGTACCAAGTTGTAACACCCAAAAATTCAACCCGATTTAAACTTTTAAAACAACGCGGAAGTTAGGTCCCAAAATGACACTTAATGTATTCCCACGTTAATATTTACAAACAGGAATTAAACTAACATATTCACCTTAATTATTTTAAACAAAAATACCAACAAGTTATCCACAACTTGTAATAACTCCAATTAATTTGTAACGACTCCACACGAGAATATTAACAAAAACAATTGCAAATCACGACCACGAGAATCCAATCCATTTTATCCGAAACCCGAGATCACTCCGGAGCTTTCCCTACATTCAAAACAATAATTTAAACACGGTTAGTATAGATAAGAAGTCTCAGGGACCTCCCACAAGTCCCTACAACAACAATACGCCAAAACCCCAAAATCAGCCAGTTGGCGTCCAACAGCCTCGATTGGCGTCTAACCAGCGTCCAAGACAACACTTTTGGAGTCCTAGACTCCAACACAAATTTGCAGTTTTGGCATTTTCAACCCTCCCGACTCGACCCGTTTGCATTTTTATGCCGTTATTGAGTATTTGACTCCATGCTAACCTATGAAGTATCCACACTTCATATCACCGTGAAGTACTTGACTTCACTTTCACCCGTGAAGTACTTGACCTCAATACCACCCATGAAGTATCAACACTTCACGTAAACACCTCCATGAAGTATCCACACTTCATATAATAAACCAATTTTCCGTTTTACTACCAACGGTTGACTTTTACTACATCAAGTCAATTTTAGTCTAATATTACCATATTCTACATTTAGTTGACTCTTGACCGCATTGATTCATTTACATCATTTATCCACATATCACACATTAGTTTGACCATTAACCACATAAGTCAACTTTCATTTTATTTACTACATTTATATAATTTAATTTGACTATTTACCACATAGTCTAATTACACAGATTTCAACATAAAAGTTTGACCCTATACCACTAAGGTCAAATTACACCAATTTCATCATTATCTACAATGATTTGACTTATACCATATTAAGTCAATTTTATATCAATCTCACCATTTATCCACAAATGGTTTGACTTATATCACGCTAGGCCAATTTACAACAAATCAACACATTTTATATTTTAGTTTGACTATATACCAAACTAGTCAACTACACCTATTTACCACATAATGTTTGATTATTTACCACATTAGTCAATTACACCACTACTACCACATTTCACCCGTTAGTTTTACTAATTTTCTCATTAATTCAACTACACCAATTCTACCATAATCAGACTTTAGTTTGACCATGTAACACATAGTCAAAATCAACATACAACATGTAAATAGAATTAAACCACATAATCTACTTACATAAAACTACTTATCCACAACAAAGTAAGTGCAAAGCACTTACCTTTGCCAATGAAGATTCGAAACGGTCTTCAAATCTAACACCTTTATCGTCTTGATTACCTACACAATTCATCTTGTTTAGTAATCTAACTTACCCCAAAAACATTCATCAAATGTAGTTTAACACCCACCCAAGATCTTATGATCTTCACTATCATCTAATCTTGGTTTATTTAGCTTTACATAAGCTTTTTACCTTCCTAATCAAAATCCACCCATTTTGACCCATTAAGGTTTTCACTCAATTTCCAGAATTTCATCAATTCATAATTTATGAAAACAATTGAGTTTTATACTTGAAAATGTGTTTATATTACACCATAAAAACTTATATATACTCAATTCCCTATTAAAACACCTCCATTTATAAAACCCACAATTTAGGTTCCCAAGAACCCTAATTTCCAAATCATCAAATTGATTGAGATTTCTGATCAATTAAAGTGTCTATTACCACTATAAACACTTACCAACCCTCAATCCATCATTTAAACATCTTTAAATAGAAAAACCCCCAGATTGAACCTAATTCTTGAATCTCCAAATTGGATGTTATCATGATGTTATTAACTACGCATTAGCACTAATCAAGCTAGGTTTTACGTTTAAACAAGTTATTAACCATATTCAACCACCAAATCAACCCTTAACTTGATTTTAATAGAATCCCACCAAGAACACATAAATAGTGTATTCAAGAGGAGAAAAAGAGCTCACTTGATGTTTAGGAAGGAGAGGATTACACCAAAACCAACTGAAATCACATGAATCTTCTTGATTTGATGATCTCAGTCACTTCCTCCTGCTCCTCTCTCAAACTTGCCACACACAGACACATTTGTGTGTGTTGTTATTCTTAACCCACACCCAAATCTGATTTGGGTGAATTACAAAACCAGCCCTTACAGTTGTAAATTTAACCCCTTGCACAAAAATTAGTCATTTCCACCTTTTGCAACTAGCCTCCAACTTTCATATATAAATACACCCATACAATATAAAGAATATATTATAAGGTAAACCCGAAAGTTGGTTCGTTACAATAAGCTTGAAACCCATATTTTGCCGTTCTTCAAAAAAATATTTCAAAGTCATAACCCTTGGGATGAGTAGTGAACATCTTGATCTCAGACAATGTTTTCAGATCGGAGAAAGACAAATTAAAAAAGTCTTCTCCATTTTTAAACACTTGATGTTTTCCTCTTGTTCTGTTGATAATGTACAGATCTTTTTTGCTATCATAACTCCAACTAGTAATCTTATCTCTTAGAGTTTCTAAAGAAACATTTTCTTAGTCAACTTCCAAATTGTCTACCATCTTGGATGAGGACTCAGGCTTCTTTTTAAACCATGTAGCCTTAGATTCTTTTGATACTTTAACCGAAGCTTCAGTTGTATGTGTTGAGTAAATCTCCTTGGAAACTACTTCTACATTGACATTTGGATTCAGCTTGGTAGCATCTAACTCTTTAATTCTAGCCTCAAGTAATGATTTTTGTGTATCAAAAACACTAGAATGTACATCTATTCTCCTTCTCTTAGACTTCTCTAACTCAGCAAGTCTCTCTCTCAACACCTTGTTCTCTTCAACTTTCTTTTTCATTTTCAATAGAAGGGTCTTATTACAATTCTGAATTGACTCTCTTTTATTACCCAAACTAACAAATTCTTCAATAAGACATAATCTTTCTACCTGTTTATCTTCAGGAAAATTTGCCTTGTGAAAGTCAGATACAAGCTCTTTTGGTTTTTCTAGTTCTTTTTCTTTTTCTATAAATTACAACTTCCTTCTCTTTTTGTAGTGCTTTTTCTTTTTCTAATGCTTTTTCTATTAAAACTTTTCCTTTTCTTTTTCTGACTTTACATCATTTACAAGCTTCTTCAAGGTTTCAGTCTTCATATTTTTAAGCTGCTTGTTCTTATGATTGCTGGCCTTCAAGTAGAAAATAAGACCATCTCTTTCTAGCTCAGCCTTGGTCATCTTGGACTTTATTTCTTGTATAGAGTCATCAACCTGAGTTACAGACATTCCAAAAATTTCATCCCACTTCACTCCATGTTCAGCTAAGTAGGCCATTCTTTCCAAATCCCTGTCAGTAAACTCTGTTACATCTACTATCTCATACAGCCTTTTGTATTTCTCTTTGCTAGGCACTATCACATCCATAGGTTTCTTCTGAATCCTCTTTGGAATAGACTTCTTTCTAGGAGTAGATTTTGGAATATCAGGCTTAAGAATAACTTCAGGAGAAGTCTCTTTAGGTATTTCTTCAGTAATCTTTTGAACTTTGGGAGTTGAATCTTCAGAAGTAACATTCTTTGGCAACATTCTTCTTAGATACACTCTTGCTTATGTTCTTGTTGGAGCATTCAATCTTTCTTTGATAGATTCTTTTTCTTTCTCCAGCTTCTAGCTCAAGATAGAGCTTAAGGAATCAGCTCTAGCCTTAGCAATTTCTGCATCAGCTTTAGCCTCTAGTTCATCTAGCCTTAACAAGTCAGCAATAGCCTTTCTAGAAAGTTCTTCCTCCATTTCCTTAGATAACTTTGTCTTTGAAGTAACCTCAGGCTCAGCCTCAATAGCTATCTTTTTACCTTTATCAACATCTGAGACACATTAAAAACATTAACAACAACATTAGTTACCTAAGACATCACATTTAAAGAAATTAGCTTACTCTTGTGAAACTTTCTTCTTGAGAATAGAAAATTGAAGAACATAAAATGAAATACTTGTGATTGGAGACCCAAGAGGTGACACTATATTTTCACTAATCGGTGAGCTTGGGCCAGCATCATCATCTACCACCTTATCAGCATTATCAGAAAATGGTGAAGTTGAGAGAACATTAGCAACATCAGCAACTTCATTTACATCAAATATTTCTTCCTTAGAAGCCATCTCCCCCTGTCTTACAGCATCACCTTCAGAAGATGAGTTGGAAGACACCACACAATTTCTGTAAGAAGGATTTAGGGGAAGACTTTTCACTAATCTCTTAAACTTCTTTGGCTTTGTAGAAGACTTAGCCAATTTAAGTATTTTATTCTATTAATAATTTCTTTGTCTTGAGATTGAACTGTAGTAGACAAAGAAGATACTAAGGAAGTCAAATCTGCAACAGCTTTCTGTAAAGATTCATTTTGAGATTGCAGAGTAAAAGCCCAAGAAGGCATCACTTCATCATGAGCATGAGCAGGGGACCTTTGTACAAGAGTTAGAACCCTTTCATGATCAAATGAAACAGGTTGTGTATCTTGTGTTGTATGGAGATCTTCAGTCTCAAACACCACATCATCATTAGCAGCATTGTCACCATCCTCATTATTATAATCATCAGAAGAAGATTCAGAAGATGAAGAGCCTGGGGAGCAAGATTAAGCTCCTGAATCAACATTAGAAAAACCCATAAGTTCAGGGAATAAAGGAGTCTCTCTTCTAGAAAAAGTACTTCTTGAATGATTCTTTTTCATGTTAACAAGCACTCTAGAGTTCAGATGAGCTAGCACCAGTGTTTCATCCAACTCAGGTAAGTTGGGAATCTCTTCATGAAGTAAGTGTTGTAAGAACCTTGGATATGCCAAAAATTTCTTGGCTTTTCCATCTTCGAGAAAATATTTCATACTTTGATAAATCATCCTTGAAAAATTGAAAGAAGTATCAGTTACAATGCCTACCACTGCTGATAACAGTTGGAGAGACAAGTCATCCCATCCAGACTTCCTTGAGGATAAGCAATGAAGTACAAGGTGGCAAACATATCTCCAGTTGCACGACAACATACACTTTCATACAGTTGTGTGATTAAATTCACCTAAGTATCCCATTCTCCTAAATGTTTAAATAACTAAATCAGAAGATAATGTTGCGGGATCACTTGTAGCATCACCAAAACGCAAATGAGTTCTAATTGACCCCTCGGAAATAGAAAATTCTTGACCATTAACTGTAGCTTTAATCATTTCAACCCCATTTACTGCAGAAAGAGCTGTTGATTCCCAGAACTGACGAATATAAGCTTCATAGATCACTGGATTGATAGTAAGCGCAAAGTACACTTTGGAATGCTTCAAGTACTTGATTAGGTCATGATAGTCTCCAAAATTTGGTGCGAGAAGATCCAAACGCTCACAAATGTTATGATCAGACTTAAACACAAGGTTCGCCATTGAAATTAGGTCATAAACACTTGAAACAACAGGTAGGTTTGATGAACAAGTAGGTGAATGAAGGGTTTAGTGAGCAAGAAGATGAAAATGAAATGAATGAGAACACGTGAGATCGTTTTATCTAAAATTTGATTTGTGCTAAATGACATTTTTTCCCTAAACTAATTTTGATTTTGAAATACATAACACTCTAGTCCGGTAGAAGAAAGTATAGTCTGGAAGAGAAAGTTAATCCAGAGAAAGAGAAAAATATATGTGCTAGTCTGAAAGACTAATTAGGCCAGGAACACCAAACTTGTCAAAAAGACATTACCTGATCAGGAAGACCAAAGGTAGTCCGGTAGACCATAAACTAGTCCGAAAGCCAAAATAAAGCACACAAGTCTAAACAAATCACATTTCAGCATATGTCAACATAAAAACTTAACTTACAACATAGAATATCTCACATATCATCACTTTCCCTTAATCAAAACACATACACTTCAATTATCTTGAAAATAAACCTTCCTGAGTAAAATACCCTTTCCGGAGTAAAGTATCCTTTCCGGAGTAAAATATCCTTTCTAGAGTACAACACTTTGAGAAATTTCACACACTCAACATAGCATTCTATACTCAGCACCAAGATTTTTCAGCTACGTCATATTATTCAACAAGAATCATACTTAGTCAAGATCATACTATACAAGAACCTCTCACGACACTTCATTTTGCATACAGACATCAGCAGGTTAAGTTGTGTCGAATTGATTAAGTCATAGACACTAAAGTAATGGTCACCCCAACAAGTATAGAGTGATATTTGGATATTAAGGTAAGATTTATCATAACATAGTGTACCCCACATTCAAATTCATATAGAAACACCTACCCAGACTCATGAAATGACAAGGAATTATGTTATCACATTTTTTAGATTGACCATTGACAGCCAGTAGTAATAAAACTGCATTTGGAAATAAGGTATAGCTCCAGTATAATTATGCAATGAAATGATATAGGATATAGCAATAGCCTTAAGATTCAGCACATGAGATGGTATATGAATGAAAAATAAATTAGGTAGCAATATGTCTGGAATACCCCGGCTCTTTGTTTTCACAAAACACGGGAGACCCCATACATACCTTGGAGCTACAACTTCTCACTAGAACTTTGTTCACACAAAACATAAGAAAGATTTACATTCTACTTTGCAGTCTTAAGACTAAAGGTACCAAGGTGTGTGTATTAATAGCTTCCCTTGCACTCAATTAAAGAGTCTCAGTGTTTTAAACCATAGACTAGAAATGTGAAAAACACATATGCATGAGAGAATTTAATTTGCCACACATATACTGTCTTTCAAATACATACTAAGCCAATTAACATAACACACAGAACACTACCTATTCCTTTTGGTCCATTCTATGCTTGAGAAAATCCAAGATAGTTCTTATCATTTCTTGACATTAGTAATCACATTCTCAGAATATAAGCATTTATTTAACAGCTTTACATATATCCAAACTCATTTTCCTTTTCTATATTCACCAACAAAGAGAAAATCAGAGGAATATATACAAACTAAAGAAGTAAATCTTTTTGGAATTTTCATAAAACAAGAATCAAAGAAAATCTTTTGGGATATTTTTAGAATAAAAGCAGATACAAACATAAAAACTCAAACATAGATCAAACAATCACTCCAGATTTTTCATAACAATTTCCTTGATTAAAAACTCAAACCTTGATTTGTCAAAAGGTTTGGTAAATAGATCAGCCAACTGTTCCAGAGTAGGGACTTTAACCAAAGAAATCAATTTCTTTTCAGCATAATCTCTTAAAAAATGAAACATGATCAAAATGTGTTTGGTTTTGGAGTATTGAACAAGGTTTTTAGTAATAAACATTGAAGCATTATTGTCAATATAGATGGGTGTGTTCATGAAGTTGAAACCATAATCCATTAATTGATACTAAATCCAAAGCATTTGTGCACAACATTGAGATGCTGCAATGTACTCAGTTTCAGTAGTAGAGATGGAAAATCTGGTCTGCTTCTTACATTGCCAAGACACCAACCTATTTCCCAAAAACAGACAACCTCCCGAGGTAGACTTCCTATTCAAGTTGCAACATCCATAATCATTGTATGTGTAAGCAATAAACTCCAAACTTGGACCTTTAAGATACCACAAGCCAAGAGCTTGTCTTCCCTTAAGATATTTAAAAATCCTTTTGAAAGCAGTCAAATGAGAAACTTTTGGATCAGCCTGAAATCTTGGACATATAAACAGCAAACATGATATCTGGTCTGGATGCAGTCAAGTACATAAGAGATCCAATCATGGCTCTATACAGATGTTGATCTATACTCTCCCCCTCAACATCTAAAGATAGACCATGGTGAGTAGCAATAGGAATTGAAGCAGCTTTGCAATCCAAGAACTTAAATTTGGTGAGAATATCCTTTATATACTTAGCCTGATTAATGAATATTTCATCTGGAAATTGTTGAAGCTGAAGACCCAAAAAGAAATTCATCTCACCCATGGAGTTCATTTAGAACTTGGATTTCTTTATTGTCTTAAAATCTTGACAAAGAACCTTGTTAGTAGATCCAAAGATTATGTCATCCACATAGACTTGTACAAGCAGAAAGTCATAATCAGATTTCTTGATGAAAAGAGTTTGATCAATCTTGCCTCTTTGACAAAGTTTCATACCCAACTCTAGGAGCCTGATGAAGACCATAAAGAGCCTTATCTAGCTTGAAGACTCTATTAGTAAAGTCAGGGTCTTCAAAGCCTGGAGGTTGACATACATATACCTCTTCTTTTACCTTCCCATAAAGGAAAGCACTTTTCACATTAATCTAATAGACAGTAAAACTTTGAGAAGAAACATAAGCAAGAAAAAGTCTGATCGCTTCAAGTCTAGCAACATGAGCAAACACATCATCATAATTAATTCCTTCTTGCTGAGTATATCCCTGAGCAACTAATCTGGCTTTGTTTCTCACAACAATACCTCTATCACTCTTCTTATTCTTAAAAACCCACTTTGTGCCAATAAGAGATTGACCATGTGGTAGATCAACAAGTTCCCAAACCTCTTGCCTTTTGAATTGAAGTAATTCTTCCTGCATGGCTTCTACAAAATTATTTTCCTTAAGATCCATCTCCACATTCTTGGGCTCAACCTGCGATAGAAAACGTGAGTACAAGCACTCATTAACAATACCAGCTTTGCTTCTTGCAGTAACACTAGAGTGAACATCTCCAATAACATTTGACAAGGGATGAAGATACTCTTGATGAATTCTCTTAACTGGAACATCATCTTCTTCAATAACTGGTTGAAGATTTGTAGTGTTAACATCAGGAAGATCTGAGGCACGAGAAGAAATAGGAGAAACAAGTTCTTCAACATGAGAATCTGCTGAAGAAGAATCAACAGATTGTGAAGAACTAGCCTCAGATACTTCATCATAAACATTGACAATGGTGATAGGATCAAGAATAGTGCTAGAGATTTCCACTCTATAATCATCATCTTCATTAAAATCACTGGAACTAGAAGAAGTTTCATCAGAAGTAGAAAAAGTTTTGAATAATCCAACCAAATCAAATAACCAAGAAGGTTCCAACTTAGAAGAATTTAGAGTAAATTCATTGAATTGAACATGAATGGATTCTTCTATGATTCTAGTCCTCTAATTAAACATTTCGTAAGCATTTGAAAATGAAGAATAAACAACAAAAAATCCTTCATCACTTTTGGCTTCAAACTTACCAAGATGATCCTTTGTATTCAAGATTGTACACACACATCCAAAAGGATTGAAGAAACCAATATAAGGTTTCCTTTCCTTAACAACTCATAGGATGTCTTGCTGTACTTCTTCACTATCAACAATGTATTCTACACATAACATGCAGTATTTACTGCTTCTGCCCAAAAAGTAACTGGCAGTCTTAAGTCAACCAACATTGTCCTAGTAGCCTCAATGAGTGTTCTATGTCTTCTCTCAGGTACACCATTCTGCTAAGGAGTTGTAGCTGCACTAAAATGTCTGAAAATACCTTTCTCCTCACAGAACATATTAAGAAAATAATTTTTTAATTCAGTTCCATTGTCACATCTTATCGTCTTGACCTTGGAAGAAAAAAGATTCTCTATCTGAATAATAAAGGACTTCAAGATCTCTGCAGTTTCATCCTTGGTCTTGAGAAAGAATACCCATGAATATCTTGTGTAGTCATCTATAATAACTAAGTAATATGATTTGTGACCCAGACTCTGAACATTTATGGGACCAAACAAATCTATATGCAACAGAAAGAGAGATTCCTCTATGCTGTTAAAAACCTTTGGCTTGAAAGAAGTCTTATGCTGCATTCCACTTTGACAAGAAATGCAGTGATCAGGAGAAATAAACTCCTTCACTGGCATACCATTTTTCATTCTGCATAAGATTGTTCATTTTTTTTAAATTAATGCACCCAAGTTTATTGTGCCACAAAGTAGACTCCACTTCAAATGCTTAATAAGAAACAAGATTCAGTTGTAGAAGAAGTAGCAATCTTAATATCCAAAGTGTATAAGTTTCCTTTTCTTGGAGCTCTCATTAGAATCTAGTCTTACGGAATGACAAATCCATGTTTTAAAATAAGGCATTCTTTAGAATTGAAATGCATTAAGAAAGTCTTGTCATAGACTTGGGACACACTAAGCAGATTATAGTTGAGTTCTTGAACAAAGTTAACATTATCAAAACTCACAGAACCATTTGAAACAGTTCCTAGGCCTGTAATCCTTCCACCATGGGGATTTCCTCTAAAAGCAACATATCCTCCATCATAATACTGAAAATTTGTCAGCAAAACCTTATTCCCTGTCATATGTCTTGAACATCTACTATCAACATGCCATATATTTCCAGATTTTCCCTGTGATGGCTGTACACATGAATAAAGTCTAGTTATGTAAAGGAACCCAAGCCATAGTTGTCTTGGTCCTACCATCAGAATCAACATATCTAACTTCTTGATAAACCAAATCCTTTTCAGAATTAAAGAGATCATTAGAAGTAAAATGCTTAGCATCTTGTCTTTTTGCCCAAACATTATTAGGTTTTACAAACACAGGTTTTGAATTTTGAAAACCAGATTTTGGATATGATTGAAAAGAATTAGACTTTTTTGAAAATTTATTTGAATTTCTCATCTTCTCTTTACCATCCCTCATGTTGACATGTTTCTTAGATTTGCAATTAATAGGAATATGAGGACAATCGTAAGTAATATGATATAGATCAAGACAAAAAAGAAAGCTTTCAACTTTGTAGGAGATACAGATCTCTGATTCATCTTTGAAGAGGAAGCATGGAAACATTTTTGATGTTCATTCCTTTCAGGTGACTTAGGAGTGTATTGTGAATTGTTATTCCTTGAAAATTGTTGTGATTTATGATGAGACGCATTCTTAACATTGAAATCAAAATTTTTTTTCTCTTGTCATGTTTTCACATTTTGAGATGAAGATGATCCTTTTTACTTAAACTTTTTGGACTCATAAGATATTTTAGTATTCACATGTAAAGAAATATTCTCTTTATTAAAATCTTCACTAAAATACAGGAAATCATTCGCACTAAACTGACAGGCAATCCTATCATTCATTCTATCACTAACAACTTCCTCTCTCAGCATAAATTCTCCTAAACTTTGACTAGTATTCTCAGCTCTCTCATCCTCACTTCCATTCTCGTCCACTGGATTGCTAGTGCTTAAAATGGGATCTGCACTTAAAGGAAAATTTGGTAAGTGATTAACACCAACATTATGTTCAGGAGGGCAAGTATAGTTTCCATTAAAAGGATAAGGAACAACCTTATACCCTAGACCATTCTTAACCCTACCATGAATCTAAAAGTCTAACAATCTCTCTATAGCCTTAGAAGATAATTTATATTTATCTATATGCACTTTAGCTTTAGCAAGCTCAGATTTAGTAGTAGACAACTTAACCTGTAAATCTTCTTGCTGAATTTCCAAAACATTTTTAATGTCAGTCATGGATGTAAGATCATTTGTGCACTTCTTGTAAATCTGGTTATGATGCTTATACAAAGTAATCTTATCATTATCAACCTTAACAAAAGATACGTTCTTAGAAGATTCTTTTCCTTTGACATTAACCATAAAGCCTGATTATGCTTGATCTCTTTAGAATGTGCACTTTAGTCATACCCTTTTCCACCATATGTAGTCTGTTGAGAGACTAACACTGCTGGTTTAGAAGCAGGGGCAGTGGATTGACTTGAATTTACAGAATTAGCTTTAAAGATGTTGGAAGTCTTGGGAGCCTGACATTCTTTGACAAAATGGCCTAGCACTCTTATCAATTCCAACTTTATGCTTTGTGGTAAAGATATCATGAACTCTTTCACAACATTAGCATTCTCTAGCTCCACTTTAGCAGATTTTAACTCACAAACCAACCGAATATACCTCTTGAACTGAGCAGTTAATTCCTCACCAGGAATACGACCAAAAGTGTCAAATTATCATTTTAGCATCTTCTTCTTGTTATTTTCATCTTTGTGTTTCCTTCATACATTTTAGACAGTGCATTCCACAAGCTCTTAGCATATGTATGATTACTGAAGTTATGATAGATTTCACTAGGAAGAGCCATAATCAGGAGACCTAGAGCTCTCATATCTCTCTCCTTCAGTTTAGTTTCCTCAGTAGTATACCTGGAAGGATCCTTTGGAATAGCAACACATCCAGCCTTAGCAGCAAGAACCATAGGAATATTAGTTCCTTCACAAAAACACCTCCATAGATTGAAATACAACACAAGAAAGAAATTTTCCATCCTTTGCTTCAAATTGTGATATTCAGATGCAGATTGAAGCTTTGGAGGCTTCGTAGTAGTTCCGACATCAGCATCAATGGTTTGAAACACAGTCGCCATATCAATTTGCAGAAAATCACCTGAAATCTTCAGAGAATGATGAATTTGCTTCCTTGAAAAAGAACTTCACATATTCAAACCAAAAACTCTTCCAAAATCCTCTGAATTCAGAAACAATAGCACTTAGTCTCTTATACCACTTGTAGGATCGAAATCAATCAAGAACACATGAATCTGAGTCTGATTGTTGGCGAAAATAACAATCAAACAGTAAATAATATGAAATTGAATCAAGATGAACAAGATCCAATCAAACCAACGACCAATTGTATTAGAAATAGTTCTGATTACAAGAAAGACTTGACAATATCAAAGGTTACGTAAATACAGAAAGCTAATCACTATTTATAGACTAGAATACAATTGACCCTAACTAACTAACTAACTAACTTCTATCCTTCTACAAGCTAGCCCTGCATAACAAACTCAACTAACTCTAAAGTTGATCTTCATGCCCTCTGAAGTAGTCCTTTTTAGAAGAAACTCGATGTGGTTTAGAGAGTATTCCTCCTACTCCGGAAGATTAAATTGCTCTTTCAGAGTACATAGACTATCCGGGCAAAACACTTAGTCTTGAATCTTCAGTGTTTTCTTTACTCAGCACTAAGTATCTTTACTCAGGATAAATCTGTCATGCGAAGTAGTTTTCTCTCCGGAGTAGATTTACTCCTCGTGAGTAAGACATAACAATTTTGCTCTCACTTAATACTGAACTACTTTTCTCTACATAGTAGACTGCTGAGTAAGTTGTTCTTCCTGAGTAGGACTTAGACTGATTGTTTCTATGTGACCATGTGATCTTCAGCAACCTTAGTTTGACTCACACAAATACCGTCTAATTTATGTATGCAGAGTCTACCAACACATCAATAGTTATAACCGATGTACCATCATATCCAGCTCATACGTAACCTTAGTATAACAAATATTCGATCATTTCCTATTTTGCATGTCAATCAGTCATATTTTTCATATATTTTTATTGTAACAAATATCAGCACATACCAACACAAAAGAGTAATATATCACATACTACTATGTGTAACAACTTAAACTCACTTATTAGCATAATATCACTTATTTTCTTTTCATACTTTTCATTTTCTTTTATTCTCCCCCTAAAATTGTGATATACGAAAATGTAAAGCAAACAACGCACATGACTCACACAGCAAAATTTTAACACTAAAAGAAAATCTTTTTGAAGGAACATCAGATATTTCATTTAAAATCAAAACGTACTGAAAATACATTTTTTAATTATTTTTATTTAAACATAAAGTCCATTAAAACGAAATCATACCCAACATTTCAACCAAACAGTTAAACCGATAAGTTGAAAAAGCTTTTGTGAAAATATCGGTTTTCTGCTCTAAGGTATCAACGTGGACCACTTTAATAAAACCATGCTGCTGTGTATTCAGCTTCTACAGTGGACGTGGACACGTTTATCTGTTTCTTGCAATGCCACGAAACCAAACTCCCCCATAGAAATTGACATCCTGCATATGTGGATTTCCTGTTTATATTACAATTAACCACCATAATAACTATCAGTATAAGCATAGAAATTGAAATCAGATTCAGAAGGATACCAAAGACCCCTATTGATGTGGCCTTTAAAATAACGAAGAATCTGTTTTACTGCAGCTTCATGGGAATCCTTGGGAGAAGATTGACAATGTGCATAGGAGCAAATAGCAAACATAATGTGGGGACAAGTTGCTGTTAAATACATGAAAAAGCCGATCATGGATCTATAGAATTTTTTATTAACTTCAGCACCAGATGGATCTAGTGTGAGAGGTTCATGAGGAGCAATAAGAGTGGAAACAGCCTTGCAATCTTGCATGTCGAATTAGTCTTCACAGGAACAGGAATGGAAATAGGAATATAAGCAGATTGATAATCTTGCATGTTGAATGGGAGTGGAAACATGAATATAAGTAGACATTAATACTTCCTGATTGACTTCTCGTCTTCACTCCTTCTTCAAGAGGTCCAATTATGTTCTCAACTGGATGATCTGTATGAATTCTTTGAATTGCAATTTCTTCAATTTGAGAAGTTTCTTACAAATTTGTTAGATTCAGATAAGGTGATTGATCGATTGATTCATTAACACTTGGAAAGGTCGGTTGTTCATCATGGTCAGACTAAGAAGCAGAATTATCAGGTTGAGCTTCAGAAATCACTGGTTCATCATTAGTAACATGTAATGGTACTTCAAAAGTTGAGTGATCAACTGAATTTTCAATGTTACCTTCCTGTGTTTGAGTTGAAGAAGTAACGGTTTCAGAACTTTCATTCTGAACTATCACTGGTTGTGGACCAATCATGAAATCATGGGAAGTAAGATCATGTCTTATAGAATACTCATCAATTGTACTCCCAGATGTACTTGCCTTAGTAGAACCCTAAAGTCTGTAAATCAAAAGTCTTGAAGATTACTTCTGTATCAATGAACCAATCAGGTCCATTTTGAACATGTGGACTATTTGTCTGTTGCCAATCAACATAATATACCTCTTGAACTGTCTTTGTCCTCTCATTGTGGACTCGAAAAGCCTTTTGATAAGAAGAATAGCCCAGAAAATAACATTCGTCGCCCTCAGCTAAGAACTTTGGAAAAGAATATTATGTATTCAGAAGTGTAAAAGAGCGTCAAAATGTACGGAAGAACTTCACATACGGTTTACGCTTGAAAATCAACTCATACAGAGTCTTTGAATGTTGCTTCACCATCAAGACTCAGTTCAACACACAACATGCGGTGTTTACAGCTTCCGCCTAGAAAAAATGGCAAGCGGGAATCCACAAGCATCCTCTTTGCCGCTTCAATTAATGTTCGATTCATTCTTTCAGCAACTCCATTTTGTTGAGGAGTTCTTGCAGAGCTGCACTGATGAGTTATTCCCTTATCTGCACCAAAAGAATTAATTATTCCGTCTTTGAACTCAGTGCCATTGTCACTACGGATTATCGATTTTATAAATCCAATGACTATTTCAGGTGTTTCATCCTTTGAAGCAAGGAAAAACACCCATGGGAAACATGAAAAATCATATGTGATCACCAGGTAGTACGATTTCTTCACAATGCTTTTGACCCAAACTTGATCATAAAGATCCATATGTATAAGGAATAAAGGGCATGTAAACGAATTCACTGTCTTGGCGGGAAGAGACTTCTTGTGCTGTTTACCCATCGCACAAGAAACACAACTATCTTGTATAAAGAGCTCCTTTCTAGGTAAACCTCGCACCAAGTCTTTATGAATCAGATTGTTCGTATTCTTCAGATTAACTTGTCCCATTCTCCCATGCCACAAATTTGATTCTGAATCAGTGGCCTTTGACAGTAAGCATGATACATTCACTGGCGATGAATGATTATTCATATTCACCACATAAGTGTTAAAACGTCTTGGAGCATGCATAAGAATCATCTCCTCAGGAGTAACCATCCCCAGCTTGAGAAATAACCTCCCATTTGTAATAAAATGCACTAGTATATCCTTATCACACACCTGTGATACACTCAGCAAATTGAACTCCAACTGAGAGATATAGTTCACCTTTTCTAAAGTTATAAGATCATTTGACACGGTCTCTTGACCTGTCATCTTTCCTCCTTGTCTCCCGCAAAAGCAACAAAACCCCCCATCAAAAGAACGAAAATCATTTAAAATTTCTTTCTATCCAGTCATGTGTCTTGAGCAACCGCTATCAACATGCCATAAATTGTTAATAGTCCTCTCCGGTTTACTCTGCACATAAGAAGACTTTAGTGAGAAATAGGCACCCAGATCATTTTAGACCTGGGTTGACTTTGACCTTTTACAATCTTAGTTTTTACAACATGCACCTGCTTATCATTCTCAACTTTTAACCCAAAATTATGTGAAAGTGTATTATCAGTTTTATTTTTCCAAAATATATCATATATCGCATTATTCTTAGTGAATTTTTGTTTAGCAAAATAGCTTGGTGTGAAAGATTTCTTCACACTTCTTTGATCAATTTGGACTCTTCGATCCACAAATCTAGGTAATTGGTAATCACGACAAGCATTAAAATAACAATCGTAACAATTTCTAGAAAGCATGTAAAACCGATGGTATCTACGAATCACTCTAGACTCGAACTGTTTAGCATTCACAGACTCTCGTTGATTTGTATAATTCTTTGGCTTTTCAGTGTGTACTCTTGGCTTTGACTGGACATGCCTATGTTTGTAATTTCTTGCACACTAACAAACTTTTCCACAAGCATAACAATAGTAGCTTTTGGGATGAAAACCATGTTCTTTATGTTCTCTCAAATGTTTTATGTTTGACTTTGCTTTTGAGCTTTCACCTATCTCAAACACGGACTCAAATTTGTCACTCGCTGACGGACCATGTACTCTCACTATCTTGCTTTTGGCTTGCACAAGCTTATCTTTGACATCAGTCGGTTTGCCTTTGACCCACTTTTGTTTTGAATCTTTAATTTCACTTTGAAACTTTTATGGTAGTGACTTGATTACAATAGGAATAGACTTCTTGCTCTATGAATCACTCATAAGAATGTGGTTTTCAAGAGCGAAGTAATCATTTTTCTTTGGCAATTCATGAGAAAGATCACATTTCTAGATTAACGGATTGCCGTTTTGTAACACCCAAAATTTTCAACCCATTTTAACTTTCAAAATCATGCGGAAATAGGTCCCATCAACATACTCTTGACAAAACAACACGTTTTAAATTACAAAAAAATGTCAACATAACTTGTTTTAAAACATTGCACCGAAATCTTAAAACAACAACTCGTTTCAATATCTAAGAGATGACCCAAAACAAGTTTAATGAATCCCAACAAAGGGTTGCAACTGCAACCGCCAACATCCACGAAAATGAATGCGAATCCAAACCGACACGAAGCGTGACCCGAGACTTCGACCGGAGCTTTATCTACAAGAAAACACCATAAAACAACCATTAGTAATGATATACAACCCCTTTATGAACCCCCGAGGCCCTTACGACAATAATCGACCAAAAACGACATTTTGACATTTTGGGTGTAAATAGGACCGTAAACAGGCCACTTTGGGCATAAAATACTCCGGGCCGGAATAAATTACTCCGGCCCGCCGTAAATTACTCCAGTCCAAAATCAGTCAAAATGTTTTACAAAATTTCAGCTTTTTCGACCCTCCCGACTCGACCCCCAGTCGTTTTAAGCAACCAACAACATTTCATGAATGTTGTAAACACCTAACAACCCTACCATACTTCCTTATAAGTTTCCAAAGACCTCAAACCGCCACAAACAACTATGTGAAGTTCGCGACCTCAATTAACTTCCGTGTGAGCTTCGTAGACGTCAAATACCACAAAATGACTTGTGATGTTCAGACCTCAAATAACTACAATGTGAGGTTCTTAGACTTCAAACTCCTCTATATGAGGTTCTAAAGACCTCAAACGCCACAACACAACCTTGTGAAATTCATTACCTCAAATTACTTTCGTGTGAGGTTCTTAGACTTCAAGCAACAACGACATTAGTGAAGTTCAAAGACTTCAAGCTACATTGACATATGTGAGGTTCATGACCTCAATTCCACCAAGTGCAATTTACTTTGACTCATACCACATATTAGTCAACTTACCTCCACATATTACATATTAGTTTGACTCATACCACACTAAGTCAAATTACACCAATATATCACCTCTAGTTTGACTATACATCACATAAGTCAATTACACAAATATATCACCTCTTGTTTGACTATACACCATATAAGTCAATTACACCAATATATCACATCTAGTTTGACTATACACCACATAAGTCAATTACACCAATATATCACCTCTTATTTGACTATACAACATATAAGTCAATTACACCAATATATCACATCTAGTTTGACTATACACCACATAAGTCAATTACACCAATCTATCACATCTAGTTTGACTACATACCACATAAGTCAATTACAACAATATATCACATCTAGTTTGACTATACACCACATAAGTCAATTACACCAACTCATCATATTCTACATTTTAGTTTGACTATATACCACATAGTCAACTACTCCAATTTCAACTACATTGTGCATACAAGTTTGACTATATACCACATAGTCAACTACTCCAATTTCAACTACATTATGCATACAAGTTTGACTTTTACCACCCAAGTCAATTTTACACCAATTCACCATATAAGTTTATTAACTTAATTCATCAAACAATAAGGCGAGGTTCTTAGACCTCAAACACCACGCACCCACCCTTGCATATTTTCACAATATGCAATTTCCTTATTTTTCAACATACAATTAGACACATATAAGATATTTGAACAACCAACATGTAAATCAAATATGTGTAATTACCACCACCTATCATTACTAAGTAAGTGCAAAGCACTTACCTTTAGCTAAAGACAATTCCACTTGGTCTTCAAAGCTAGCTCCCTTAATACCTTGATTACCTAGCAATCAACTTGCATTTAGTAATCATACAATCTCAATTCATTCACCGCATTGAGATTCAGGACACACCAATGATCTAAAGATCAACACCGCAACTTAATTTGGTTAACATAACCTTAACCAAACCTCTAACACCTAGTTTAACCTTTAACCCGTATTGACCCGTTTGACTCATTAAAGTCAAACTTTCAAACCCATCAATTCACCATCTATGTTCACCATTAGCTTATGCCTACTAATTTAAACTTGACTTATCATTCTTTATATTAAACAAGTAAACCTTGTAATTCACTCAAGTTTTCTACTAAACATTTTGGTTTAGGCATTTAATCAAACACCTTATGGGCATAACTTTAAATTACCATTCAACATTCAAATTTTGAGGATTTCACCAAATGTTGTGTCTATTATCACCATAAACACTTTCCAACCTTCAATTTATCAATATGACATCCCCAAATCAAAACCCCCAATTTACAACTCAAGAACCCAATTTTATGAATCATCAAATTAGATGACTCTAAGATGTTATAAACCTCCCAACACCTTTAGTTAAGCTAGATAACAAGTTATATATCACCATTTTCACCCAAATTCAACCCAATTTTGATTTCTACTAAAACCCACCAAAAACACCTTTGGAGAAGATTCAAGGATGGAAGAATGCTTACAATTAATGTTTTGAAAAAGAGGATTGCATCAAAACCTTCAAAACCGAGCATGCAAGTATCAATTTTGAGATTGTAGTCTTCCCCTCTCTTCCTTCTCTTGGATTTTCACAAGTAACACACACAAAGTGTGTTCGTGCGATTTTTACTATATGACCAAACCAAGAATTGGTTTTGTTACAAACAGCCCCCTGAACTTCCATATCTGACTACTTTCTTCCAAAGTTAAACAAATGTCTCATTTAAACAAACCTTCCACTTGTTTTAATCATCCTTCACCCCTAAAACATTATTTTAGGAAAATAAAATTATATATGGATTTCGGTTCATTACACGTTTTCATCAAGCATTATATCTTCAGCTTCAAACCAAGCTTTGCATATAGGCACATAATCTTTGGCAGTATGCACAACTTTATCAAAGAATGTAGACGTTGAAGATATATCATACAAACAATCAGATTCATAGCATTCAGAATCAAGCACAGAGTTAGAAGCATTAGAAATATCATCAAAACAACATTATCTAAAACATCTCCATCACAAGCCATTACAAATTTGTTCTAGTGAACTAGGATTTTGAGGTTGTGACAGATTGGTATTAGAGACATTGGTTCTAGTGAACTAGGATTTGCATTCTAGACTATAACCACACACTTGCATTAGTTACACAACACTTACACTCATACATGTCACTTACTCATCACACTACAGGAAATGTCTTCTTCACCAAGGTCACCTACTTCCCTAGTCAATTAGGAACCCTAGGTTCCCACAGTACCTTCACCAGAGCCTAAGAGACAGAGGTTAACACCTATCGATGATGCTATAGTGCATGACGAGCCTTTTCACGTGCGTGTCGGAGACAACACGCAGGATTGGGATTGGTATCCCGACATGATCAGGAGCTGGATCCGCGAGGAGCAGGTCCCACCCCCACTCACTACTGACATTCCTTCATCTTCCTCTTCATCTCCGCGAGTCTTGCCACCGCTGAGGTATCCACTCGAGCAGGTTTTAGCTGCCTTCGTAGCTAAGATGGATAGATAGATAGGCAACATGATTGAGGCTGCAGGTGAGATCACCGGGCTGTTACAGCATGGATACAAGACTGATCAGAGACTGGAGAAGTTGCTTAAGGACCAAGTTAGATTAAATACTGTACAAGACAACTTTGCGGCATCATTCTATGAGCTGCAGGCACAAGTGAACGTGCAACACCTTAACCTTGAGGTAGTGGGAGCTAGGATTGATGATCTGGAGGGACAGGTCGAGGCTGCCAACGCCGCAGAGGTTGCGCAGGAGGATCAGCTCGAGGAGGAGCAGGATGAGGATGATGATGTTGTTTCTCATGTGACTTCAGTTGGCAGTGATGATGATTGACAGACTATCATTTTAGTTATTTGCTTTATTTAAACCTAGATGGGCAGGGTTATTCCCATCCAACAGATGTTTCTGGATTTTGATGTTTGATTGAAAGTACTTTGTAGCCTTTACAATTTATTTTATCAAGTATTATTATTGAAATGTTAGATGTTGTGGTTTAATTTTCTTTTATTTACTTATAATTGTATGATGATAATATGCGATATATTTTTCTCATTATTGTATATTTGTGAATGTAAAGATCATGTCTGGACGACGAGGTGGACGTAGAGGTGGACGTAACGGCGGGCGCGGTAACATCAATGTGACCGCAGCAGAACTCACCGCTATGATTAACGAGCGTGTGGCTGAAGCTTTAGCAGCCAATCCGAATGGAGGTAAATCTATCATCTGTCGACTTTAACGAGTCAACATTCATTATGAACTCATTCTCGAATCTTAAATTATCCCTAAATGCATTCTTTGTATTTAATCCAGGTCAGAACAACAATGGAGGGGTATGAAATTGAAGCTTACACTACCCGCTACCACGAGCTGGCAACTTTGTGCCCATAAATGGTGACCCCAACATATAAGCGGATCGAGATGTACATCGGGGGCCTAGTCCCTCAAATTCAAAGTATGGTGACATCGTCCACCCCACGACTGTCCAACAAACTATTCGGCTAGGCCACAAATTGACCGATCAGGCAGTTGCCCAAGGTGCACTACCTCCGAGAAAGTCAACTTCTAAAGTGGTTGATAACAAGCGTAAATTTGGCAGTCCGCACTTCAAATCTGCTCAGTATAATCCACCCGCACATCAGTAACATCAAAAGTTCGAGCATGCCAAGAATATTTCACATTAAAACTCTGCTCAGCAAAATTAGGGTACCTATGCAGGTAAGTACCCAAAGTGCAACAAATGTAACTTTCATCACATTGGAGCTTGTGACAGGTACCATTGTCAACGGTGTGAGAAAATGCGCCATTCTACCAAGGATTGCAGGGGAGAAATGCAAACTAAACAGACACCAACCGGTGACGCACCCAAGGGATGCTTTGAGTGCGGTAAAGAGGGGCATTTTAAAAGGGATTGCCCTCAGCTGAAGAAAACTGGAAATGGGAACGATAATGGCAATAATCATCAGGGTGGTAATGGGAATAATAATGGAAATGGCGCGAAGGGTCGGGCCTTCGTGATCGGGTCAGGAAAAGCTCGAAAGGACCACAACGTTGTTACCGGCATGTTTCCTTTAAACGATCATTTTGCTTCTGTACTATTTGATACCGGTGCCGATAGGAGTTTTATTTCTGAGAACTTTAGTAAATAGATAGAGATGACCACAACCCCATTAGAGCACAAATATTCCCTAGAAATAGCAGACGGTAAGCTAATCGATGCAACTCATATCCTCGAGGGATGTAAGTTAGGATTATCTGGTCACAAACTCGACATCGATCTCATGCCAGTTACACTTGGCAGCTTTGACATAATCGTTGGCATGGATTGGTTATCTAAAAACTAAGCTGAGATCATCTGTAAAGATAAGATTGTTCGTATTCCCCTAGCTAGTGGAGAGATCCTTTCTGTAAAAGGAGAGAAGAGTGGTGCCGTCGTGGGCATCATATCTTATATGAAGGCGCATAAATGTCTACGCAAGGGTCATACCGCAATACTAGCACTTGTTAGTGACAAACCTTCCGAGGAGAAGAAACTTACAAATATCCCTATTGTTCACGACTTCCCAGAAGTTTTTCCTGAAGACTTACCCGGTCTTCCACCCCATCGACAGGTCGAATTCCAAATCGATCTAACACCCGGAGCAGCCCCTATTTCCAAAGCACCTTATAGACTTGCCCCAAGTCAGCTGCAGTAATTATCCACACAGTTGCAAGAACTGTTGCATAAGGGTTTCATCCGACCCAGTTCGTCACCATGGGGAGCCCCAGTCCTATTTGTCAAAAAGAAAGATGGGACTTTCCGCATGTGTATTGATTACCAAGAGTTGAACAAGGGAACTATCAAGAACCGCTACGCACTTCCGCGCATTGACGATCTATTCGACCAACTTCAAGGGTCGAGTGTCTACTCAAAAATCGATCTAAGATCTGGATATCATCAGCTACGAGTTCGTGATGAAGATATATCCAAAACCGCCTTTAGAACCTGGTACGGCCATTATGAGTTTTTGGTCATGCCATTTGGATTAACCAACGCACCCGCGGTGTTCATGGACCTCATGAACCGTGTGTGTAAACCCTACCTCGACCAATGCGTCATCGTATTCATTGACGATATCCTTATCTATTCTAAGAGTAAGGAAGAACACGAAGAGCACTTGCGTTTAATCTTTGAACTTCTAAGACAGGAGCAACTATACGCGAAGTTTTCCAAATGCGGTTTTTGGATTCGCGAGGTTCAATTTCTTGGACATGTAGTCAATGAGAAGGGAATACATGTCGATCCATCCAAAGTAGAGGCCATTAAGAATTGGGCCACACCAACGACTCCAACAGAGGTGCAACAATTTTTGGGATTGGCTGGCTACTACCGCCGATTCATAGAGGGATTTTCTAAGATCGCTCAACCCGCCCTAACCCAAAAAGGTAAACCGTATACCTGGAGAAAAATTCAAGATGCAGTAAAAACTCTGAAGCGCACCCATCCTATCTCTGCTAGAGGGAACAGGTGACTTCATAGTGTATTGCGATGCTTCTATCCAGGGTCTCGGTTGTGTGCTAATGCAACGCGAGAAAGTTATCGCATACGTTTCTCAGCAATTGAAAGCCCACGAGAAAAACTACACGACTCATGACTTGGAGTTGGGATACGTGGTATTTGCGCTGAAAATCTGGAGACACTAATTGTACGGTACCAAGTGCACCATTTACACCGATCACAAGAGTCTCCAGCACATATTCGAACAGAAAGAGTTGAACATGCGACAGCGTCGCTAGATCGAACTCTTAAATGATTATGATTGTGCCATCATGTACCATCCGGGAAAAGCTAACGTGGTAGCCGATGCCCTAAGCAGAAAGGAAACCAAACCCCGATGAGTTCGAGTGTCGCAACTCACTATTCATACAGGATTACGCGAACATATCCGTAATGTTCAACATCAAGTCTTAAAAGAAGAGAACTTCACGTTGGAAGCCACCCGTGGTATGGAGAAACAACTGGAAGTTAAATCTGATGGTATTCGCTATTTCGCGGAGCGAATATGGATTCTAGTATATGGAAACCTAGGAGAGCTGGTTATGGATGAAGCTCACAAATCCCGATACTCTGTTCATCCGGGATCTAACAAAATGTACCACGATCTGAAGGTGTTGTATTGGTGGCCAAACATGAAAGCCGACATAGCCACCTATGTGAGCAAGTGTATTACTTGTTCAAAGGTCAAGGTGGAGTATCAAAAGCCATCCGGATTGCTTCAACAATCGGAAATCCCGATGTGGAAATGGGAGCAGATTTCCATGGATTTTATTACCAAATTACCCTGAACCCCTACCGGATGTGATACAATTTGGGTAATAGTGGATCGTCTAATTAAATCCGTTCAATTCCTTGCTATCAAAGAAACTTACAAAATGGAGAAATTAACACGCATTTATCTTAAGGAAGTAGTCTCTCGGCATGGAGTGCCAGTTTCAATCATTTTAGATAGAGACGCTCGATTTACTTCGCGCTTCTGGCAACCCTTACAGAAATCTCTAGGTACGCGTCTGGATATGAGTACAGCGTACCATCCCCAAACAAATGGCTAGAGTGAGCGTACAATTCAAAC
Organism: Smallanthus sonchifolius; assembly: GCA_023525975.1. Classification (NCBI taxonomy): domain Eukaryota; kingdom Viridiplantae; phylum Streptophyta; class Magnoliopsida; order Asterales; family Asteraceae; genus Smallanthus; species Smallanthus sonchifolius. Next base: position 49,622,865 of record CM042033.1, on the reverse strand, counting down.
GCTATAGGACATGCTACGGGCTTGCGTAATCGATTTCGGAAATAGTTGGGAGACCCACCTACCCTTGGTGGAGTTCTCTTATAACAATAGCTACCATACTAGCATCCAGGCAACACCGTTCGAGGCGTTATATGGACGTAAGTGCCGATCACCTCTCTGTTGGGTTGAAGTTGGAGATAGCCAAATTACAGGCCCTGAACTTGTGCACGAAACTTCAAAAAAGATTGTGCAAATTCGAAACCGTATGGCGACAGCCCATGACCGTCAAAAGAGCTATGCAGACAAATGCAAAAAACCGTTAGAGTTCCAGGTGGGTGACAGAGTATTGTTAAAAGTTTCACCTTGGAAAGGTGTGATCCGTTTTGGAAAACGGGGCAAGCTAAACCAGCGTTATGTTGGACAATTCGAGATAGTGAAAAGGATTTGTCCGGTTGCGTATCAATTAAACCTATCAGATGAACTCAATGGAGTACACAATGTCTTTCATGTTTCAAACCTTAAGAAATGCCGATCTGATGAGACACTAGTGGTTCCACTCGAGGAGTTAGAAATCGATGAGCCATTTCATAGAAGAACCAATTGAAATCATGGACCGTGAGGTCAAACGCTCAAGCACAGCAAAATCCTCAGCTTTTCAAGCACTCAACGGCAAACACGAAAGGTACTAATTAAATTTCAAGATGAAATTTCTTTCAACAATGGGATGATGTGACAACCCAAACGTTTTGTTTCAGACAACTAGCAACTTGGATTAATTTTCGGGACGAAAATTCTTTCAACAAGGGGATGATGTGACATCCGGCATTTTCAGGTTAACTCCGTTAACACAAACATCGTTATTTCAAACAGTTATTTATTCAAACTCAGTTATCTCAAACATTCACTCATGCATTACATTTAACTAGGATTAGTTAGATGTGTCAATTCGCACAAACACGTAGAATAATCGAGTCGCACGAGTCGAACCCTGAACGTTGGTGATAATTAATTAATAATAATTCGAACATTTAATAATTTATAATTTATATAAATTATGTGCTTTTACGTGTTATTTGATTTTATGTGTAAATTGTAGACTTTCGTGAAATCGCGTACGTTTACGCGGAACATTATGACTTTTACTGTTTTAGTGATTTTTATAAATAAGTTTTATAAAAAATAATTATTTAAAAACATTGTTATCTAGTGGATTAAAGAGATAATTTAAAAACCCATTTAAAATAGCCAGTGAATTATCTAAACTTTTAAAAACCCATGGAAACAAGTATTTAAGGAATTTATAAAAAAAAATAAAAAAACCTAAATCTCTTTCTCTCTCTCTAGTTGCCGTCCCAACCCCCTCTCCCTCCCTACTTGCGCCGACCACAAACCACCACCATACACCACTCGTTTGAGATCCGATATTGAAATTGAACGCGTATTCGAACTCTTCTTCGCGTTTCTAACAATCCTACGTAAGTCGTTTCGTTAAATTCCATCACTTTTTGATTCCTAAATTTTAGATCAAAACCCTAGTTCATCCAAACATGGATTTTTATAATAAAGATGCTAGCTTTATCATTGTTTTGCATGTATTTGTTGATTTTATGGTTATTTGGAAAACCCTAGCTTCATATGATTAGTAACTTGTTAGATAATGAGAATTTTTTATTATATAATGGTGTAGAATCGTATGTTAGAGATGTTTGATACTTGTTATGCTTATAATCATGTAAGATAGATTATATGTGATGGATTTGGTGCTTTGAATCTCGTTAAACAAGCTTAAAAACCCTAACTTACTTATAAAGGAAACTTTTTAGAAATTCTATCTTGCATACTAGACGTGATTTGGATTATATGAGGATGTTCATATGTTACTTGATGCATGTATAAGTGATATGTGAAATTAGATTTCTAAAACCTAGCCCGGTTTTGCAAACTTACTAAAAGAGGAAACTTTTTATGTTTTGAAACGTGCATGTTAGACTTTGATTTCATGAGGTGATGAGGTTTATGTGCTACTTGTTACATGTGTAGATGAATTATGAAATCAGATTCTGAATACATAACACAGTTTTACAAAACTTGCTAAATGAGGAAACTTTAATTTGCAAAAGTATTCATAACTTGCTATTTAAACATGCATGATATGGTTTAATGATTGGTACGTGCTAATTGGGACATAATAACATGTTGCAATGTTTTGGATGCTTGAAATCGTGCATATCTCTCATAAGTTACTAAAGATGGAAACTTTATTTGGAATAATGACATACATGTTAAGTTCTATGCAATTGTTATGTGATGTGATGATTTAGAACATGTTATAGTAATCTTACAAGCATATTAACAATGATATTTCCAAGAAACACGAATCCCGAATAAACTTTCTATTTATGGAAACCTGCTGATTATGGAAACCCGTTATTTATGGAAACTTGCTATCTTGTTAGAACAAATAGGATTTGTTGCTAAGTGCTACAGCATGATCATTTGTGTATAATATAGAAGTGTTATACTGAACAAACATAATTTAATACGTGTCACCAACGGGTCGTCGGGTCAAACTTGAGTCAAACTTGCAAACCTTTTCTAAACACTTAATCAATAGTATTGTTTGGATACTAAGGGTTCATATCAACTTGCACGAACACACACTTATAAACCTATGGTTTTAGGTGGTAGTTAGAGGTTCTACAGTTTTCTCTTAGCTTTCACTTGCATTCACACTCAGGTGAGTTTCATTGCCCCTATCTTTACTTACTTTCCTTTTTGGGGGACAAAGCATGCACGCAAACATACCAACAAGTCCTTATATTCTCAAACCGTTAGTATTGGAACATAGCGAGGTGATTTGAGTAGTACTACTGGGTTTTGACAAGCCCCACCCGAGTTAGTCGCGCTAACTTGACTGGATGTCGAACAGGTGTAAGATTTGCCTAGACATTTGCCATTGTTCGGTAGACATGGCGAAAGGCAAACAAACATCCAAACAGTCAGCTTCGGTTTCGAACACTTGTAGTAGCATGACATAGACTAGCTATCTATCGGTATACATTAATTACATTATCTAGCAAACATCAAACTTTTTATTTACTTACATCTCTATGAACTCACCAACCATTGTGTTGACACTTTTAGCATGTCTTTCTCAGGTCGATAAAGTACGCACAAGATTAGGATGCATGGTCTGAGCATGGTTTTCGCAAACAATTTCAAACTTATTTATTTTTATCATTTACTTTGGTTTAGACGCGGTGTTTTACGCATTTGACTATTCTTGCATTTGGATTTTATTTACGCTTCCGCAACGTTTTCAAACTTAAACTTTTGTTGTCTCGTGACTATGAGCAGCATTAGTATTTTATTTAAATTCATATAGAGTCGTTCCGTGTAACTAATGACTGAGATCCTCATGTGTCACGCACCTCACGGTAAAACCCTGCAGGTGGATTTTAAGGGTGTGACAAATCTAATCATTTTCCATTCATGTTGAACCTGCAAATAAAAGCCCTATCGTTTAGCTGATCATCGATGGGTGTTTTTGTCTGGATTGGGGCTAGGGTTTTTGGTTTGGGGAATTAGGGAAGAAGGGTGTTTGGGAATGGTGGTTAAAGATTTGTGCTTCTGTCCCTTAACAAAACTCATGCCCAGACCAGCCGGTTAAATCCTTCCCCTCCCTCGCAAGAGGTCACGGGTTCAAACCCAGCCTCCGCCCATTTTTCATTCTTTTTACCTTCTTTCATTATTGTTATACTCCTTTTCACATTCACACATCCACCCACATATATACGTATACACCCAAGTATTTTTCCCATAAAAAAAGGGGGGGTTAAAGTACATAATAATTTTGGCACTATGCTTAAATTTTTTAGACTATTATTATCATGTTTTGGCTAAAAAAATCAAATTATTTTACTACAAATATTACAAGCTTCGAGGATGATATAATTATTATCTTTTAAATAAAAAGTATACTATTTTATAAATAGCAATTTTGATCTTCACAATAGAAATTCAAGCATCAATATTACCATATATATTTTCAAACGTGACAAAAGTTAATACATTTCATTAACCCCTTCATCATCATCATCATCATATATATATATATATATATATATATATATATATATATATATATATATATATATATATATAACTTCTAAAATTACAAAGTGGTCGTGTAGGTGACGTCATAAATTCTATTCAACGAAAGGTTATGTATATAATCGTCATGAACAATAATAGCCTACTAATTATACATCTTATTTAATGTTACAAATCATTTTACTCATATATTTATCATATTTTTACTACATTTATCAATAATAGAGTGTTAATAATTATACGATCCTTCTAATATGATTTTCGTAAATAATAATAATAATACCACCTCGGGTAAGATTTATTTTGTTTATTTATTTCTAATGATGCGCTAATAAATATTATTGTACTATAATATTCAACATGATGACTATATTGACCTAATCGTTTTAATAGAATATTTATTTAACAATTAATATCTATAGTTGCCCCCTAAAACCTCTTTTATAAATAAAACCTATAAAACATTGATTCATTATCACTCTAGTTATTATTAAGAGTCGTATCTTTTCCTTCGGTTGTCCGTTCCAAAACCCTAAACTCCCAACCGTCTCATTCTTATTTCCTTTATTTATTTTCCATATTAAACATGTACAAACTATTGATCCATATATCATCAAACTTAGGTTAACCTTGTGGTTAGCTAATCACTTGTGCAACAACAACAACATACTTACGTGATTATCAAGTTACACAATATCAAGGTGAGTTTACATAGCCCTTTTTATATTTTTTTTATATTTCTGGGGTGGAGCATGATTTCATTGAAAATTATTTGCAATTACATTATACAATTCAAACATTATGATCATGTATGCAATTTGTACCTTATGCCTGAACACTATGAGGGCAAACTACAATTACATACTTATGTGCATAGTGCAAGTGCAATCGTTAACTCTGTACAAGCCGACGGTAACAATGATAGATCTATTGTGTCTGACAAACCCACCCAGGTAGGGTGATTGTTGTAACATCTACAACTTTCATGTTTAACTTATCTTGTACTAGACTTATTTAATCAGTGTAAACCGTTTTGAATACACTTGGATTACCCATACAACATACTTGTTGATCATACGTTACCTTATGCTCTTGATGCTTATTGATGGCTAAATCATGAATTGGGCCCATTTTAAGCCCATCAAAAACCGTTAACAATCATGCAAACATCAAACTTGTTAAATTAAAGTTTTTATACCTTGTTACACTTGAAACGTTAAACAAAAGCTTGCAAATCTATGCATTGTGCCTTCGCAACTTGATATACCCTAGAAAGCCCGTTTTCTCGTCCGCCGACCGTTAATTACTGTACGTGACCAACATAATCTTAACTTAAATATTTTTAGCTAAACATACTCATTTTATTATGGCAATCAACTTTCATGTTGAAAGCATTTGCCAATTTCGCTTAGAAATGCTTAAATCGCGAATTTCGAATGCGCGCACTCAACCGGGCCAAGCTAGGACCCAACCCACTTACACATGGACCTAGCCCAAGCCAAATTTCACAAAATCCTGCCCCTAATTCAGCTGAATTTTGTAAACTTTGAGGCCTCTTCAAACCCTAATCCTTTTCTTGTTTTCCAAGGCTTGATTCAACTATAAATACCCCCTTAATCCCCCTTAATCCCCCTTGTTTTTCATTTACTCCTCCCATCAAATCCTCCACTCCCCATCATAATTTCTAGCCCTTATCTACAGCCATGAAGTTGCAGGAAAACTCTCCTCCAAGCATGGAAGAAATCGCAATAAGCCAAGAACCAACATCGGGTAACGAATCGAGTTTAACCGTTCTTTTTTTTTCCTTTTTATTTATTTCTTATTCTTTTGATTCTAACTCTTATACTAACTTGTTTATATTTATTCTAAACCTTTGATCCTAACTTTAATCTAACTTAAATTAACCACACGCTAATTTAAAATAGAATCCGTTTGCGCCTGGCGGCTATGACGTTTTGCATTCCGTGATTCTCCTAAACATTTTTGTGAATACATTGGATAGACCGGTGACACGGGATGTTTTGGCTAACATAATCTGACTATATAATGTATTATAGTGATATTATAACTAACATAAATCAATCAATCTTAGGATCCCGTTTGCAACGGCGGCTATGCCGCCGCATTCCGTGAATCCTCCATACGTTCTTCGGTAATAGTGTGCTCTGTCGAAACCTTAGAATGTATGGGTTAACATAATCACATTGTATCTAAGATATATTAACCCTATATACAACTTCTAATTTTTATTTACACGTTCGTTAACCTTAAAACGCTAAACGGTCTACTTAAGTGCAACCGTTGATTTTGGACAGAAAATGTGCTGAATTTAACTGAGCATAACTTGATCATAATTAAACAAAAATGAGCGAACTCAAATTCCACGATGTAGTTCGTCAAATTATTCTTTCAACTGTATTTGGATTATTTTCTAATTCAAAAGTGTGACTCCGTAGTAGCCAAAACCGGACAGAAACCTTTTTTCAGTACCTTCTGTCTGGTTTGACCATTTTGACTATGATCCGAGTCTCAAATGGAGAAACTCTCTAATGAAACTTTTTCAAAAAATTATAAACTAGTCTCCTGTAAAATTTCATGATTTTAGCACGTCGTTTGATATTTTTAACAAACCCGTTTCTATTCAGCTCTTATGCTGTCCAAATCTGAAAATTTACAACATTAACAATTATATATTCAATCCTCTTTTTCTCGCATCCGTTAATGTTCTAACTTCCGATAAACGCCATCCAAAACCCTAACTAACTATATCATGATCTTTTAGGGCGTTGATTTAAATCCTAGAACCCTTGAGCTTCGCGAGTCAATAGCCTCTCAACACAAATGTGAGTTTTACATAGCCCCGTTACCCTTGGGAATTTCGATCACAACATCTTCATCATCATCAAACCAATCGTCACCAGAGTCGATCTCTCCTTCTTCTAGATTGAAGAGAGCATCGATCTGTGCTTCTTTGGAATAGTCAGGCTCTAGATATAGGATCTCATCATCAGATAAGTCCTTAAGTACTTCAGCCACTGACTTTCCTTTGTCACCACCACCACCACCAGAGGTATCACCACCCTCTTGATGAGTAGACTCCCCTGAGCCATTGGAACAGCAGAGATGGGCACGATTTCTAAAGCTTGGTGCTCACCTCCACTAGGACCGGCTTCGGGATCCTTGTCCTTGTCGTCATCCTTTGTTAAGTCGACAAGATGACACGCCTCATCACCAGTAGACCTCTTTTCCTTCTCTTTCTCTTTCACTTTCTGTTTCTGTTTGTCCTTCTCCCCCTGAGCATCAAGCTTCTTGGTCAGATCAGCAATCAGCTTGACCATCAGCTCATACTCCTTCTTTTAGTGTCAAACCTTAGCTCCAAGGACGACCCGTGACCCAGAACCATTTCATTTATCTTGATTAGGAGCTCATTTTGGGCCTTGACGTTCTTCAGTCGTTCCTCAGTCCCCGTTCTCTAGCTATGAAGGATTCTGACTTCGTCTACCAAAGAATTGATCTATGCTTGTTGAGCGTCAGACTCCTCCTTTGATTTCCGAATAGTCTCCAGTAGGTCAGCAACTTGGGTTTCCAGAACATCTATCCTTGCATCATTCGGATCAGGATATCTGGATGAGGACGCCTCGGCATTATGAGTAGGGGAGGAGAATATGGTATCAAAGTCAAACCCTTGTGTGAAGTCTCCATAGTTGAAGGGTTGACTTAAAGGCTTAGTGGTGGTGGTTGGGATTGAAGATGTGATGAGTGTTGTAGGGGTAATGGTAGGGGTGATGGTGACTGACTCCATGAGAATTGGAGTAGTCACCGCCACCTGAACATTTGTGGTAGGGAGGGTCACTATCACAGGAATCACCTCTGTGATTGTAGTGACGACCACTTCACGTTGCACCTGTGGCCTCCTCCTCCTACGGTAAAGCTGCTGTGAAGGTGGGGTGGAGGCTGAATCAGGACTAGCAGCTGACACTTGTACTTACTGCTGAGCCTCCACCACACTGGGGATAGAAGGCTGTTGCCTATTGCCCATGTTCTTGTGAATGCGTTGTCTTCGTTGTGTTTGTATAGCAGCGTCAGGGTCAGATTCTGGCTCGTATTCGCTGCTAGACGACTGTCGCTTTCTCTTGGAGGACGACTCAGATAGGGTTACCTTAGCCGTTCTCCTCGGGTGTACCTGTGACGGTACATCATCGGAATCGGAATAATCTGACTCAGACACTTCCGAGTCGGATCCCTCAGCACCATCATTTCCTCCTTCGTCATCTCCATCATCAGACGAACCATCATCACTGTCCATTTCCTCCTATTGTTGTTGTTGTTGTTCGTCGAATTGTTCACTCAATTCAGGCTCTGAGTCGTGACTGTACCATCTCCAGTCACCTGGGGCCACATACGCTTCATTAATGAGGTGGCCAAAGAGTTCTGTATGCACAGGGGTAGGATCTACACTGACTGGCTTTAGGAATTGGGCGAATACTCTTTTGTCCACCCTCTTTACTTGCAGTCTCTCCCATATAGCAGGAAGGTTTGGCAACGCGTCATTAATCAGAAGTTGCACAAACCGAGGGTATAACAAGAACCGAAACCTCTCCGCTGTGTTGATCTTGTCATTGATGGCCTTAAAGATGTAGCGGGAGAATTTGTAGCCCTTATTGAGAGAAAGGCCGACCATGGCTGCTGCAAGGTCATGACCCATGGCATCTTTTCCAGCTTTCCTTGATGAGATGCACATGATCATGACGTGGGCGAAGTATCTCCATTGGTCTAACACACACATCTTCTTGTATGAAGCATAGTCCCTCGCACCGACATAGCCCATTCTTTGTCTCCAACAGCCGTCCACAAAGTAGTCTGGATAGGCTGTCGGGTCGGTCGCGAGATCTCTGAATTGAAGGACCCTTCTTATAGTATCTTCAGAGAAATCAATAGCATGACCAGCAACGGTAGCCCTTATTATGTTGGGGGTTACCGTGCAGTCGTGCTCCGCAGTCTCCCAAAAATGCTCGAGGTAGGGTCTTGACACGATCGGGTCAGTAGAAATGGCGTAGCCGATTCTTGAACGGTTCAAGAAATCAGCTATGTCTCTGTACTGCAATGCTGCACCCTTCCACTCTGGTTCAGTGTTAGCTAACAGGTTGAATTCGTTAGTAAACGCCCGAGCCATGATCTGCAAAAACACACAGAAAACAGAATCAGAACAACACGTATCACTGGAAATGGATAAACATGACTTAGTATAGAAGTTACTCTTTGAACTGAATTTCAGACATAGGAATTTTTGCCAAGTGTTGTTCCTGCGTACTTAGCAAGTACGCAGGAGGTTCCTCTTGCGTACTTAACAAGTACGCAAGAATTACTTCTTGCGTACTTGCTAAGTGTGCAAGAACTACACTTGGTGAAAAATTTCAGAATTTTGAAATTCAACTGATGTTCAAAATTTGGTGTGTATTAGGTTGCCACTAGGTCGGAATCGAAGATTCTACCTTATGGGACCAATATCAACACCAAGTACCTGCTAACCGTGACCAATTTTGACCTAACAGTCGAATGGCGACACTGTCGGTTCAACTTCAACCATGGGGACAAAATCAAAGACTAAAAATGACGATTAAGGGTCGATTATGTTATCTAATCATGTTTTAATGATAAGAGGTTACCTAAACAACCCATAATTTGCCCTAAAAATCACGGATTAAACCTAGATTTTCTTAGTCAGTGAATCGGTCCAAAGTCACGATTTCGTGGATGGATTAAGCCTAAAATCTCACCGATTGATTGTAATGTAGTGATGAAACTAGCAATGGGACGAAAAATCGGTTTAGGAACACTTGAATTTTCGAGTGAAATTCGAAGGGAATATGAACCGGTTTGAAAGTGATAAGGTTTCTGAAAATTTTCTAAGTCCGGATTATATACCCCACGTAAAAAGGTCGTGCATACTTAGCAAGTGCGCACGTTTTAACTCGTGCGTACTTACAAGTGCGCAAGACTTAACTCTTGCGTACTTACAAGTACGCAAGACTTAACTCTTGCGTACTTATTAAGTACGCAAGGCTTACTTCATGCGCACTTACAAGTACGCACAAACCCTTAAGTGCGCAAACTTTCAACTCAAATTTATGAAGTTTTTCTCAAGTCAAATAACGAACAAGTTAAAAATATTCAATCAAGAGGATTCAAATACAATTCAGGAAGGTTAAACACAAATATTTTTGGCTTTTCTGAATAAAATTGAACTATGCATAAACTTAAAATCTTTTTGATCTTTTCTAATAAAAATATACAAGTATTCACATAAACTATTTTTAATCAAAGTCACGAGCAGAGGATCATATCAGGCTATCTTTTAGCAAAAACGATACAATATAAACATCAAAGAATATAGGATCATGTCATGGATTACTATTTATTCATACGTAATAAGCACATAAACAAGTAATTCAAGTTGACAATATTATAAGATTTGAAACTATAAGCATCTTTGTATCACGTTCTTGTGTATTAAGGTATTGATTATAAGATATACAACGTGTACGCCATTGATATGCTACACTAATGTAAATTACATTATCTCAAGGCATCTAAGATTTTCCCAATGAATTTTCTAAATTTTCAGAATGAAGTTACATCTATTAGCACTGGAAAAATCAAGCAGAATCCATAAGGATTATCAGGAATCATAAGATTCAGAATCGAGTGATTCATTTGTCTTGGTTTCATTTGATTTTCTTCATTGAATATCGGTATGATGATTCAGGATAATATATATGGTGTTAGAGTATTAAGGTAAGGGGATCCAACTTTTATCTGGATTTGATTTCATTGAATCAGGAGTGATTCAAGGGTGAATACATGCTCAACGGTTAAAGTAGAGACATGTCTTGATTCAATCTCTCCTTGCATACTTGTGAGTATGGGCAGTGAGATGAACCGCATTAATTATGCTAACGACATAACCCGAAACTGACCTCAAAAGAAAATTATTGTCAAAATCTAACATCCTTTATCTGATAATGATCTTTTCTATTCTTTTACGCACCCACACTTGCAAACATGGGTTCAAATCACGGTTGTAATTTAGATTTAGTTTCCACACTACTAGTGATTCAAAGACGCAAACAACCAACTGACAATTTAAATTACTTGTAAATAAGCAGATTAAAAACTCAATAATTTAAACAATTAAGTAAGCATGACCCAATCATTTCCCATATGAGCAGTCTGTGACGTTTAGATCATTTCTGATGTACTATCATTTCCTCTTTTCTCAAGTTAACTTTGAAATTTTCTTCATTTTCTATTTTGTTTTTGATTTTGTAAAATATTTTGAAAATTAAAAGAACTATACACAGAAAATTTAAAAGAAATAAAGTTTAACTTCCATGAATTGAATTGACTTAAGAAAAATTAATTTTCACTCAGGATTGAATATTCCTATCAAGTTGACAAGATGCTCAACACGGGATCGATCAAATGCCTTTGTGAAAAGGTCGACAAGATTGTCATCCGTGTGAACTTTTACAAGTTCAATTAAATGATTTTCAGCACAATCACGGATGAAATGATGGCGAATCTCTATATGTTTAGTTTTGGAATGTTTCACCGGGTTATTTGTGATGGACATGGTAGCATTGTTGTCAATGAATAGAGGAGTTCCAGTGAAGTTCAAGCCGTAGTCTCTCAATTGCTGCTGAATCCATAATATCTGAGAACAACCGCTCGCTGCAGCAATGTATTCTGCTTCACAAGTTGAGACAGAAACCATTGACTGCTTCTTGCACTGCCAGGAGACCAATCTGTCTCCTAAGAATTGACATCCACCAGAGGTTGACTTTCTGTCAAGGTTACAACTGCCATAATCTGAATCAGTGTAGGCTTTGAAGTCGAATGACTGCTGCTTAGAGTACCAAAACCTAATCGGGGTTTCCCTTTCAGGTATCTGAAAATTCTCTTCACGGCTATCATATGTGACTCCTTCGGTTGTGACTGAAACCTTGAGCACAAGCATACAACAAACATTTTATCGGGTCTTGAAGCTGTGAGATACATAAGTGATCTGATCATCCCACGGTACAATCTGCTATCTATATCCTTTCCATCTTTGTCAGGATGCAGATCATGATTGACTGGGATAGGTGTGCCATAAGTACTGCTATCATTCATCTTGTATTTTGACAAGATGTCCTGCACATACTTGGTTTGATGTAGATAAATGACATCCTCTCTTTGACTGACTTGCAGACCCAAGAAGAACGACAATTCACCCATATTACTCATTTCAAACTTGGACTTCATCACCTGCTCGAATTCCCTACACATCCCTTCATTGGTAGATCCAAAGATAATGTCGTCGACGTATACTTGTAGAAGAAGAATGTCACCTCCTGCTGTCCTAATGAAGAGGGTCGAGTCAATCTGTCCACGGTCGAAACCATTAGACAATAAATGCTTAGATAATATCTCATACCATGCCCGCGGTGCTTGATGAAGACCATAAAGTGCTTTGTCGAGCTTATACACTTTATTAATATTATGCGGATCTTCAAAGCTGGGAGGTTGAGTGACATAGACCTCTTCATGAACTTTACCATATAAGAAAGCACTCTTCACATCAAGTTGAAAGACCTTGAAGCCGACATATGTGGCATAAGCCAAGAACAGTCGAATTGCTTCAATTCTAGCAACTGGGGCATATACTTCCGTGTAATCCAAGCCCTCTTGCTGATAAAAACCGTGAACAACTAATCTTGCTTTGTTCTTCACAACGACATGACGATCATCCGTCTTGCATTTGAACACCCATCTGGTTCCAATTGGCTGAAAGCCTTTTGGCAAGTCAACCATATCCCACACGTGCAACTTTTGGAATTGAGACAATTCATCTTGCATCGCCTCAATCCAGCAGTTGTCAGTGAGAGCCTCCTTCACATTATTTGGCTCTAACTGGGACACGAATGCAGCATGCAGACATGTTTCCATGACACCAGTGTCAAGTATCTCTGTGTAAAGACTGATGTTCTCAGTGATGGTTCGATGATGAGTCTGAACACCGGCATAAGGATCACCAATAATGTTGTCGATTGGATGATTCCTATGCACTCTCATATCCGGTACAATCGGTTCCTGAATTTCTGGATCGAGATTCATGCTTAACTCTCCCATTTCCTGTGTTCCAGAGGAAGAAGATTCAATGTTAACTGGATCAGCTGGAGCTTCATTTCCTACAGTTGTGTTAGGATTAGCTGGAGCGTCATCTCCAACGACAAGAACATCTTCACTGTTATCAGTGTCATGAGTTCCAGATGCAGATGCAGCATTGGAATCAGGAGATATAATCGGTACATTAGCACGAGTAGAGAAGCTGGAGTCATTGTCGCCACCCAATATTTCATAAACATTTGCGGCGTCAACTGCAGATAGATCAGGAAGATTGAATGACTTGAATAGCGCATCATAATCAAAACCCCAAGCTGGACCTGCTGGTTCGGGTGGAATGCTGTGTTTACTGCAATCCACTTCAAACCATTCCTCGACAGTACGAGTTCCTATGTTGTACACTCTCTTGCAAGGCGAGTTGGCAACGTATCCTAAGAAGATGCCTTCCACCTCTTTTTCATGAAACTTAGACTGGCGGTCTTTGTACTGCAGCAACAAGGAACATGGACTACCAAAAGGAACAAGGTAATCAAGATTGGGGAGTCGATTGTTGATCAACTCGTAACAAGTCTTGTTGTGCCTCTTCACAACCAGAACTCTGTTTAAGACGTGACAAGCTGTATTAACGGCTTCTGCCCAGAAAGTGACAGGAAGCTTAGCATCCGACAGCATAGTCCTTGCAGTGTCAATCAGTGTTCTGTTCTTCCGTTCAGCAACTCCATTCTGCTAAGGCGTGTACGGCGCGCTGAATTCGTGACGGGTCCCTTTCTTGAGACAGAAAAGCTCCATCAAATTATTCTTGAACTCAGTTCCGTTGTCGCTCCTTATCCTTCTAACTTTCAGCTTGCAAAGAGATTCCATGCTCAGGATCAAGTATTGAAGAATATTGACAGTCTCGTCCTAAGTACCTAAAAAATGCACCCAAGAAAAACGTGAGAAATCATCAGTTACTACTAGACAGAACGACTTACCTCCAATACTCCTGATACTTATGGGGCCAAACAGATCCATGTGTAATAGTTCCAAAGGGGTATCAATAGAGTTTTGGAGCTTGGGCTTGTGAGACTTTCGTTGCTGTTTGCCCTTTTTACAAGGCATACATTCATCTGTAACGGTAAATCTCAGCTTAGGAACCCCGGTTACCAAACCGTTTCGGACAAGATGATTCATTTTACGATACGAAATATGTCCGAGTTTCCTATGCCACAAGATGGAGTCAAGCTCTGTCGCTTTGGTAAGCAAACATATAGCAACTGATGAGGTGGTTGTTGCCACGCTCATATCGATCTGATAGGTTTTGTTTGTTCTTGGCGCTCTCATCAGGATCCAGTCTTCGGGAACTTCAAAACCAGGTTTGAGAATCAGGCATTCTGACTTGTCAAACATCACCGATTACTCCTTATCACACATTTGTGAGACACTCCATGGGTTATGCTTCAGCTGCTCGCATAAGTTGACATTGTCAAAGCTGACACAACAATTCGAAACCACGCCTTGACACGTGATGCTGCCGCCTTTTTCTCCGGCAAAGGCCACATAGCGGCCTCTGAATGGTTTAACATCTTGAAGCAAGGCCATGTTTCCTGTCATGTGCCCGGAGCATCCACTATCTACATACCAGCGGTTAGAGATAGTACCCTTCGGACGTCCCTGCACGAGTCACAAAAGAATTAGTTAGATTTGGAGACCCAAGCCATTGTGGTCTTGGGTCGTCCATCCTTTTCAAAATAAACTACTTCCTTTAACTCACAGTCGTGATGACTGTTCAAAATTGATGAATCTTTAAAAGAATTAGAATTGGGAGATTGAGAAGTTTTGGATTTGGTAGTCCAAGATCTCTTCTGTTTCTTAACCGGAACAGGAGACTTTGGTTCAACTACAGCAGGTGAACTTGTGGAACCTTCACCTGATTGAACTGAAGTCAGTTGTTCAAGCTTTCTCAACCTCTTGTTTCTTCTTCTTCTCTGTGGCTTAGAAAGTCTCACCACAGGTTTCTCACCAGTATGTGTACTATCGGAGGTAGGTACACAAGGTACAGCAGGTTGCGTTACCTTTCTTGACACAGATGGTTTAGTCAAATTTAACAAGTTTCCTAAATTCTGAAGATTCGACATAATGAACACTTAGTCAAATTTAAGAAAAATCAGACACAGTTGCACACTTGATTTTGGCCTTGCGCACTTGAGAAATGGTCTTACGTATTTAGATTTGGTCTTGCGTACTTGATAAGTACGCAGGAGTAAATGATAAGTACGCAGGATATAACTTAAGTTCGTAGAAGATCAGTCTTGCGTACTTGTAAGTACGCAGGAGATAAGTCTTGCGTATTTAGTAAGTACGCACAAAACTGTACTTTTTGCCATAAATGGTAAGTACGCAGGATACCTTTTCAGAAACTTTCACCTAACTATTCCGGTCACCTGAAAGTCGCCGGAGATGGTAAAAATTGAACTGGTGATCAATGCAAATGAGCCAAAGGGTCAGAAGCTTGTTTCTAACCAACCTTTGATGCTCAAAACACTCAAATACACAACAAAAATCAGTTTTTGAGTGATTTTTGCTTATAAAATAGTGCTCAAGAGCTATCCCTATTTTATCACAAAAATCAACAAAAATACCTCTTTTTGCTTATAAAAACTCGGTAGAAACTCTCCAAACTCACTCACAACACTCGAAATCAGGAGCAATGCTCTGATACCACTTGTAGGTCCCTAGAGTGTGGCGGTTCGTCACATGCAAGTGGGTCTACTAGTCGGACCGGGTGCAGAATACCCGTGACTAGGCGGAGAGTCAAACTAAACAAAGTAAACCGACAAGAGAAAACACTTTAAACGTTCTTTGTATTATAAACACTTGAAGGTTACAGAGAGAAGCATTGAGTTTACAATTTACGTATTTGCTATTCTAACTGCGTCTATGTCTGCGTACTTAACTTCTGTCAACCTATCCTATTTATACAAGACCTGATGCCTGCGCACTTAGCAAGTGCGCAGGGCAAAATGCTCTTGCGTACTTAGCAAGTACGCATAGTTGTTCTTGCGTACTTGCTAAGTACGCAGGAACTTTCTCCTGCTCACTTACAAGTGCGCAAAACACTTAGAGAATTTAGCAACATTCAATATGTAAAAGTAAATACAACTTGATAAACTAATACATAAAGACTCATACATACAAAGACAATTACAAACAAGACAATACAACCTAAGACTAAGACTCTATCTATCCAGAGTGTTTGTCACAGGAAAGTGCTTCAACAATTATCAAACTCCCTCGCACTTCTAGAGGTTATGATAGCATTTGGGTGATCATTGACCGTCTTACCAAATCAGCTCACTTCTTACCCATCCGTGAAGACTATCAGGTTGAGAAATTGGTCCAAATCTACATTGACAAAATTGTGAGTCGTCACGGTGTTCCACTAAACATAATCTTCGATAGAGATGCTCGTTTCACCTCCCGTTTTTGGCAATCCCTCCAAACTACTCTTGGTACACGATTGGATTTGAGCACGGCTTACCATCCCCAGACTGATGGTCAAACCGAGCGAACAATCCAAACCCTCGAAGACATGCTTGGAGCTTGTGTTATTGATTTTGGTGGCAAATAGGATGCACATTTATCCCTCATTGAGTTATCTTACAACAATAGCTACCACACAAGCATCAACATGGCTCCATTTGAAGCTCTCTATGGTCGCAAGTGTCATTCTCCTATCTGTTGGAACGAGATTGGTGAAGCACAAATCAACGGTCCTGAGTTAATCCAAGAAACATCCAACAAGATCATTCAAATCCGTGACAACATTCGGGTAGTGAGGAGTCGGCAAAAGAGCTACGCCGACAGACGACGAAAACCCTTGGAATTCCAAGTCGGTGATCTTGTACTTCTAAAGGTTTCTCCTTGGAAGGGGGTGATCCGTTTTGGGAAGAAAGGTAAACTAGCACCTCGCTATGTAGGTCCTTGAAAGGATTAGGAAAGTGGCTTACAAACTCGAGTTACCTCCATCACTTGGTAATGTACACCCTACGTTTCATGTATCCAATCTGAAGAAATGTCTTGCGGATGAGAATCTTCATATACCTCTTGACGATGTTCGCATTAATGAGACGATGCACTTCGTTGAGAAACATGTGGAGATCATGGATCGTGAACTTAAGCAACTCAAGTAAAGCTGTATTCCTATTGTCAAAGTTCGTTGGGATTCTAAATGTGGTCCTGAGTTCACTTGGGAACATGAGGATCAAATGAAGCTCAAGTACCCACACTTTTTTGCTGATTCAGTAGCCTCAACTAGTTGAATTTCAGTACGAAATTCTCTTAACTAGGGGAGACTGTAACATCTGCGACTTTCGTGTTTAACTTTTCTTGTACTAGACTTATTTAATCAATATAAACCATTTTGAATACACTTGGATTACCCATACAACATACTTGTTGATCATACGTTAGCTTATGCTTTTGATGCTTATTGATGGCTAAATCATGAATTAGGCCCATTTTAGGCCCATCATAACCCGTTGACAATCATGCAAACGTCAAAAATGTTAAATTAAAGTTGTTATACCTTGTTACACATGAAACGTTAAACAAAAGCTTGCAAATCTATGCATTGTGCCTTCGCAGCTTGTTATGCCCTAGAAAACCCGCTTTCTCGTCTGCCGACCGTTAATTACCGTACACGACGAACATAATCTTAACTTAAATATTTTTAGCTAAACATACTCATTTTATTTTGACAATCAACTTTCATGTTGAAATCATTTGCCAATTTCGCTTAGAAATGCTTAAAATCGTGAATTTCAAATGCGCGCAGTCAACCGGGCCAAGCTAGGACCCAACCCACTTACACATGGACCTAGCCCAAGTAAAATTTCATGAAATCCCAGCCCTAATTCGGCTGAATTTCTCAAACCTTGAGGCCTCCTCAAACCCTAATCCTCTTTTTGTTTTCCAAGGCTTGATTCAACTATAAATACCCCCTTAATCCCCCTTGTTTTTCATTTACTCCTCCAAGCAAATCCTCCACTCCCCTCCACGATTTCTAGCCCTTCTCTACAGCCAATAAGTTGCAAGAAAACTCACCTCCAAGCCTTGAAGAAATTGTAATAAGCCACGAACCATTGGGTAACGAATCGAGTTTAACCGTTCTTTTTTTCCTTTTTATTTCTTTCTTATTCTTTTGATTCTAACTCTTATACTAACTTGTTTATATTTATTCTAAACCTCTGATCCTAACTTTAATCTAACTTATATTAACCACACACTAATTTAAAATAGAGTCTGTATGCACGTGGCGGCTATGCCGTTTTGCATTCCGTGATTCTCCAAAACGTTTATGTGAATATCATGGCTAGACCGGTGACACGGGACATTTTGGCTAACCAAATCTGACAATATAAATTATTATAATGATATTATAACTAACATAAATCAATCGATCATAGGATCCCGTTTGCAATGGCGGCTATGCCGCCGCATTCCTTGAATCCTCCATACGTTCTTCGTTAATAGTGTGCTCTGCCGATACCTTAGAACGTATGGGTTAACACAATCACACTGTATCTACTATATATTAACCCTATATACATCGTCTAATTTTTATTTACACGTTCGGTAACCTTAAAACCCTAAACGGTCCTCTTAAGTGCAACCGTTGATTTTGGACACAAAATGTGTTGACTTTAATTGAGCATAACTTGATCATAATTAAACAAAACTGAGCAAAATCAAATTCTACGACGTAGTGTGGTATTTGACTATTTGATTTATGAAATGAAAATTTGATATTTAAATATTTCAACTTTAGCAAACCATGAGCTTATGAACAGTCTACATGTCCCGCCCCGACGTATTCGCCGTCAGTTGGGGTGTGACAATTGTTGCCGATATTACATTTGGATAACTTTATATGCAATCACAAGGTTTGATTGTACGCCCCGATTTAACTATAGTGGTTCTCCATAATTGTCTTATTAAACCATGTTTCATATGAATTGTACACAACATTTGAAAACTATTTGAGGTGTCAAAACCTATGTATGCTCACAACTATTTTTAGTTGACCTTGTTTTTATCATGTTTCAGGTACTAACATTTGAGATCATTTACAAGATGCTACACTTAGGATTTGAAGACTTAGTTAAACAACAATATTAACATATTTTTTTTGGTGTATTTCTTTTTCCTTGTATGTTTGATTGTGTTTGTTTGAACAATGTTATGGAATTTGGGTTAATTTAATATATGAAACTTTAGATTGATCATGTGCTTATGAACAGTCTACACGTCCGCCCCGACGTATTTCGCCATCGGTTGGGGTGTGACAGATTGGTATCAGAGATATGGTTATTGGGAATTAGGTTATTTGAAACCGTTGACCTAGCCTATAACCTTAGGATACCCCTTGTGTGATTATCTTACGTGTCATCATATGCATTATACTGCATGCCACAATACGTGTTATCTTATGAACCAAGTTATTTGATATCTCATGTGTTTACATTAATTGCTACCCATGTGGTACCTTATTTGATGTAATATTTACTTAGTCTACACATTTCCTATTTTGATTACACTAAATGTTATCCTAAGTATTACCGTACCATACACTTATTCCTAGCCAAGTCCTTACACCCCTTCATCCTTATGCCTTGAGAATTATGTCATCCATATCATCAGTTGTGAGAAATTTAAACCCTTAGACCGCACCATTCAAGGAAGGGAAGATGCTTGAATAGATGAAGCTCACCTTTGAGCCACAAGATATAACCCACAATGATTCTCATCATAACCTTTGGTTCAATTAACAGTGTTAATGGTACATGATGGCCAAAAGAGTGGGTGTAGTTCCACGAAAGATTCTGACTAAGGAAAGACTGCGTACTTAAGCGTGTCACTTGTGACCCACCCCTCTTTCCTGGGAATCCTCTTCGTGGGTACACTACTTATAGGTCAAGTGCTACTTCTAACGTACTATTGTGAAAACTCGGTGTTATGACTAGTCAAACTCTAAACTCCTGAAAATCTTTGTACTTAACATTTAATATTTTATTATCACTTATAACTTTTTTCCATTACCTGCCAGACATGGACTCCTACCCTCCTCCCTCCCCGGTATACTACCCCGAGACAGAGTCCGAGCAGGAGGAAGACATCGGATCCCCATCACCAGATCATCAGTCACCGACACCCTCAGCTGCTAGATCTATGTTTGACATAAGGATAGATTGGCTTAGGAACACCTCCTGAGACTCCGAGCATCTAATCCACCCCCATCGAGAGTCCCTTATTAAGCACCTCACCGGCACAACCTGCTGCCATCCCCTCAGAGAGGCCCCTACTTAGCACCCGACCTATACCACCCAAACCCAAGGGCTAGACAGACTACGGGAACCACTAGTGCAATAGGAGTTCCAGCTAATGCCACACACCAGTATGTGAGGACCACAGAGTTTCTAAGGCAGGGAATGGAGCAAGGGATAAGGCATGACGTGATGTGTCAATGAATTGATAACATTTTGGGCCAAGTGTGGTGCTAGGAGGAACAAATTACAAGCCTAGAAGAAGACAGGGAGATACTTGATGCACGCACGTAAGTAGCTAGAGCTGAGGACAGGTTTGCTATACGAGTAACCATAACGATATTCATCTTGGTGCTCATCTGCTTCCTAGTGGAAAGCTACCTGACACGTTAGCCAGATTTTCTATTCTTGTCTTCAAATTTCATTTTGAAAACCCCTACTCTATGCTTGGATTAAGTATTTGACATTTCATATTACAATTTGAATGACATTACTCGTTGATTTAATATTGTAAGCATAAAATACATCCGTTATATTTTCATCAAGATTACCCAAGCATCGCGCCAAAAATTGCTAGTTTATATTATACATGAAACTTGAGTGTTTACATTGTACACGAAACATGAGTGTTTACATTATACACGAAACTAGATTGATTACATTGTTTGCAATTGATTGTCCACATTATACACAAGGCATGATTTTTCACTTTATCCATGAAAGTTGATAGCTATAAACTTTAAGCTACTCGGGGTTTGACGTATTCTTGTTCAAACACGAGGAAACTATAAACTTTGAGCTACTCAGGGTTTGACGTATTCTTGTTCAAACACGAGGAAACTATAAACTTTGAGCTACTCAGGGTGTGACGTATTCATGTTCAAACACGAGGCAACTACAAACCTTAAACCACTCGGGGTTTGACATATTCTTGTTCAAACACGAGTGAACTATAAACTTTATGGGTAAACCGGAAGATTATGCCATCTATCTAGGACGACCATGGGGTCGTGCCACATTGTTATTCTTTGATTAATTACATTATCTATGGACATAGTTGTTTTCTTAGCAACACATAGTTATGAATTAAGCGATTTTGTGTCCCCTCTTGACCCGCACACCATGGGATGAACTATACGAACCATGCGACGATTTGAGTAATTACGGGTGCACAAGTAATTATAAAAGTCTGTGCATGGAAAACATAGTGAATTATGCCATGTGTTATGACATGAAACCTATCGTGATATATAGTAACGAAACTAATATGATATGATAAGGGCATGGAGGATACGCCACTGGTACTTCCTATATATAAGTATTCCTGTCATATTGTCAGAAGTAGCTTTGTTCGTATCACGTGATGTTTTATGTAATTTCATCCTTGACCAATGTTTATGAAATCTCTTGTCCAGTAACGTATCTTAAACATATTAGATTGCAGCCTAAACAAATTTTGATCATCAAATTCTCATCGTTCTCTTTTCAAGCGATGCATTCCATCTTTGGAGTTCAAAATATGCCTCGACAATTTTCTCCTTAATTCTCTTCAAACTAAACCCACCATCATCATTCATGCCTGACTTTGAGTATCTGAGCTGAATCTTGTTATTGATTATACCCCTCAAATCGACAGTCAAAGTTCACTGAGAATCCAAACGTGGCCCAGAGCTTACTTGGGAATTTGATGCTCAAATGAAGCTCAAGTACCCTCATCTATTTCCTGATTCAGCAGCCTCTATCAGTTGAATTTCGGGATGAAATTCCGTCAACTTGGGGATACTGTAACATCCATGATTTTCTAACATTATTTTAATTTATTTTACACAGTAATGACACTCCATTTCAAACTCGTACTTGCACATTACAATATGCCACACTTATAACATTCAATGTGTAACACTGCAAGGATTTCAATCTTGTATATGTTTATATTTTTTTTATATAACGTATGAACATATATATATATATATACACTGTCATAATAAATAAGTAAAATATAAAACTTTGGGTTTTATAAAAATAAAATGCTATATTGAATAATTAGATTTTAAAACCTTAAATTTTATAAAACGGAGTTTTAATCCTAATAAAATGAATAGCGTTAAAATTGTGTAAATTTATAAATAAACGTGAGAGTTTATTTCATAAAAATAAATAATGATTTATATAGATAAGTTTTATGCTTATTCTTTTATATATAAATTTTACAAATAAATTGGTTTAACTTAAATGAGTTTATAGGAATTTAATCTTGAACCCCTCTATGACCTTTGAACCCCTTTATTTTTGCCTTTGAACTCTAATTGGACTCCCCCCCCCCCCACCCCCAATAGAGATTGGACCCTGGAAGAATTCTAGCACCAATTTTGACTTTGAAAAGTCAAACCCATATGAAAACCCCTTAATTCCGTCAAAATCCAGATTCAAATCATTAGTAACGGTTCCTCCACTCAATCACAGTCATTTAAGAGGAATTAATTCGTATTTCATTTCAAATTCATGAGCTGTTTTGAACGAGTTTGGAACTTTCGGTTATAGACTGAAACCACTGAATCAGAGCTTCAAAACGCCTGTTAAATTCACCGATTTGGACTATTACGAATCTAGTTTTATCACCCAACCCTCATCCTAACCTATTACGGTCATTTTAATCCCAAAAACCCGTCACTCTCGTCCCCCCAACCACGAACGAGAGCAATGAACAAGCCCTGTCTTTCCTCCGCTAATCGAGCCAATCACAGGTAAATCTAATCGTTTTCCATTCGTGTTAAACCTGTAAATAAAATCCCTATCGTTTAGCTGATCATCGATGGGTGTTTTGTCTGCATTGGGGCTAGGGTTTTCGGTTTGGGGAATTGGGGAAGAAGGGTGTTTGGGAATGATGGTTAAAGATTTGTGCTTCTATCCCTTAACAAAGCTCGTGCCCAGACCAGCCAGTTAAATCCTTCCCCTCCCTCGCAAGAGGTCACGGGTTCAAACCCGGCGTCCTCCCATTTTTCATTCTTTTTTACCTTCTTTCATTATTGTTATACTCCTTTTCACATTCACACATCAACCCACATATATACATATACAACCAAGTATTTTTCCCATGAAAAAAAGGGGTGTTAAAGTACATAATAATTTTGGCACTAAACTTAAATTTTATAAACTATTATTGTCATGTTTTGGCTAATAAAATCAAATTATTTTACTGTGTATTTTTACAAGCTTTCGAGGATGATATAATTATTATATTTTAAATAAAAAAGTATACTATTTTATAAATAGCAATTTTGATCTTCACAATAGAAATTCAAGCATCAATATCACCATATATATTTTCAAACGTGACAAAAGTTAATACATTTCATGAACCCATCATCATATATATAAATAACTTATTTAATGGTCGTGTAGGTGACGTCATAAATTCTATTAAACGAAAGGTTATGCATATAATCATCATGAACAATAATAGCCTACTAATTATACATCTTATTTAATGTTACAAATCATTTTACTCATATATTTATCATATTATTACTACATTTATCAATAATAGAGTGTTAATAATTATACGATCATTCTAATATGATTTTCATAAATAGTAATAATACCACCTCGGGTAAGATTTATTTTGTTTATTTATTTCTAATGATGCGCTTATAAATATTATTGTATATAATATTCAACATGATGCCTATTTTGACCTAATCGTTTTAATAGAATATTTATTTAAAAAGTAATATCTATAGATGCCCCCCAAAACCTCTTTTATAAATAAAACCTATAAAACATTATTTCATTATCACTTTAGTTATTATTAAGATTCGTATTTTTTCCTTCGGTTGTCCGTTCAAAAACCCTAAACTCCCAACCATCCCATTCTTATTTCCTTTATTTATTTTCCATATTAAACATGTACAAACTATTGATCCATATATCATCAAACTTAGGTTAACCTTGTGATTAGCTAAACATTTGTGCAATAACAACAACATACTTACGTGATTATCAAGTTACACAATATCAAGGTGAGTTTACATAGCCCCTTTTATATATATTTTTTTAAAACTATTTGCAATTACATTATACAATTCAAACATTATGATCATGTGTGTAATTTTTCCTTATGCCTGAACACTATGACTGCAAACTACAATTACATACTTATGTGCATAGTGCAAGTGCAATCACTAACTTTGTACAAGCCGACGGTAACAATGATAGATCTGTTGTGTCTACAACAAACCCACCCAGGTAGGGTGATTGCTGCCGATATTACCTTTTCATAACTTTGTATGCAGTCACAAGGTTTAATTGTACGCCCCAGTTTAACTATAGTGGTTCTCCATAATTGCCTTATTAAACCATGTTTCATATGAATTGTACACAACAATTGAAAACTATTTGAGGTGTCAAAAACTATGTATGCTCACCAACTATTTTTTGTTGACCTTGTTTTTATCATGTTTCAGGTACTAACATTTGAGATCATTTACAAGATGCTACACTTTGGATTTGATGACTTAGTCAAACAACAAATTTAACATTTTTTTTTGGTGTATTTCATTTTCCTTGTATTTTTTATTGTGTTTGTTTGAACAATGTTATTGAATTTGGGTTAATTTAATATATTAAACTTTAGATTGATCATATGCTTATGAACAGTCTACAAGTCCGCCCCGACGTATTCCGTCGTCGGTTGGGGTGTGTCAATTGCCATTTGTAAATGCAAAACTTTCAGGGTTTTGAAAATAAAGTGGATAAACATATTCACCTTAATGGAGGCTTGTGCTTATCTCAGGGTTGTTCTTGATGGCTAGTGCAACCTTAACGTAAGTTCTAGATATGTTAGTTTCTTAACGCACGAGTACTGAAATAAGCGAAAGTTGGAAAATAAGTGAAAGTCGGATATTTTACCCGTAGCGGACTGTTATGATAGGGCGTAGTGGTCCGCTACCGCCAAATGCACGCGTCAGCCCTAGATGTCCACTAATGATTGAACCGTTCCTCGTTTTACGGCTTGCAGACCGTTACTGAGGGGCGTGGCGTTTCGCGACGAGTACACGCGTCAAAACCCTATGTTGGGTCATCAGACACGTGGCCCCTCAAGAAATTGCGACTGGATTGCGGATAGCAGACCGTTATGCACACGGTGGCGGTCTGCCACCCAATCAGATTTATCCTGGCGTACCTGGCTAGCCGACCTCCCGGGTTTGACAATGGGCATTGGGAAAACCAATCCCTTGGGTTTTAAATTTGGTAAATGAGGACCTCGAAATTGGCCTGGTGTTACATCCCCCCCACCTTTATTCAAATCTCATCCTCGAGATTTATTGGAATAGGTGCGGGTATTTCTTTTTCATTTCACTCTTTAGTTCGCACGTGTACTCAGGTCCACGTGTGGATTTCCATTCCACTTTTACTAACACCTGTCTTTTCCTTTTCTACTTTTTAACCTGACGATCCTCAATTTTCAGAGGTTGTTCAATGAATTTCAATTTTTTGTACACCTCTATATCTTGCAGAGTCATTACTAGAGAATCATCGGCCAAACACATTCGCAGGTTTGAAACATGGAATATATCATGAACACCATTTATTTCCTCTAGTAATTCGAGTTGATAGGCGATCGGTCTGATTCTTTTCAGAATCTTAAATGGTCAAACATATCTTAGACTGAGTTTTCCTTTCTTTCCAAATCGAACTACACCCTTTCAGGGTGTGACTTTTTACAATACTTGGTCACCCACAGAGAATTCTAACAGCTTACGACGTTTATCAGCATAACTCTTCTGTCTTTCACGAGCTGTTTTCAAACATTCACGAATTTGTAATACCTTGTCAGTTATTTCCTGAACTATCTCACGACCTGACAATTGATTTTCTTCAACTTCTACCTAGCAAACAGGAGTTCTGCATTTTCTGCCATATAGGGCTTCCAAAGGGGCAGCTTGGATACTTGTGTGATAACTATTGTTATACGAGAATTACATCAGAGGTAAGTGGTCATCCCAGCTTCCTCCAAGTTACACAAGCTCAAAGCATATATTCTAGAGTTTTTATCATTCTTTCACTTTGACCATCCGTTTGAGGATGATAAGCAGTGCTAAGATTTAATCGCGTTCCGAGTGCTTTCTAGAAGCTTTGCCAGAATCGAGAAGTAAAGCGACTGTCTCGGTCTGACACTAAAGATAATGGCACACCGTGCAAAGACACGATTTCATTAACATACATTTGTGCCAACTTATCCATACTACAATTTTCTTTCTTTGGAAGAAAATGGGCAGACTTTGTCAGTCTATCGATGATAACCCATATAGTATCATTTCTCGACTCGTTCGGGGAAGTTTCGTAATGAAATCCATGGTTATCATTTCCCATTTCCATACAGGAATCTCAAGTTTTTGCAACAGTCTAGAAGGTTTCTACTGTTCAGCCTTAACCTGAGAACATGTCAGACATTTTGCAACATAGTAAGCAATATGCTTTTTCATCCCGATCCACCAATAGTCGGGTCTCAAATTTTTATACATCTTATCGCTTCCCGAGTGCATGGTATATTTAGATTTATGAGCCTCTTTGAGAATTCGCTCTCGAAGATGTCCAATAATCGTCACCCATATTTGTTTATTCATACGGAGAACATCATCATTTCCTTTGATCAATTGATCAATCATTCCTTTCATATTTTATTTCTCAAGATTTGCCTCCACTTAGGCTAATATCTGTGCTTCTTTAATTTTTTGATGAGATCGATCTTCAGTTCGAGTCTCAAAGCACGTTCTCTTTTTGACTTTTCTCATTCTTTCCGACTCAAGGCATCGGTACAACATTAGCCTTACCTTCATGATAGCAGATTTCACAGTCGTAATCGCTCAGGATTTCTAAACACCTTCTTTGCCTTATGTTTAATTCTTTCTGACCAAAGATGTTTTTCAAACTTTTGTGGTTAGTGAACACAGTGAACCTGACTCCATAGAGATAGTGTCTCCATAATTTTAACGCAAAAATTATGGCACCCAACTCTAAATCATGAGTCGTATATTTCCGTTCATGAGTCTTCAATTGCCGAGACGCATATGCAATGACTTTGTTTCTTTGCATCAACACACTACAAAGGCCGATGTGTGAAGCCTCACAATAAACCACAAAATCTTCCATTCCATCTGGCAGAGTCAGAATTAGAGTGTTTGTGAGTTTCAGTTTTACCGTCTCAAAGGTTTCTTCCTACTTTGCTCCCCAATCGTATTATACAAATTTCCTTGTCAAGAAAGTAAGACGAACAACAATTCGGGAAAAGACCTGAATAAAACTACGATAATATCCAGCTAGACCTAAGAAACTCTGAACTTCGGTCGACAACTTCTGTAACACCCCAATTTTTATAAGACATACGAGTAGAGGGACTAAAAAATCCATTAAGTGAAACCTCAAGGGTGTAGAATAAGAATAGATAAAAGTTCAAGGTCAAATTGAAAAATTGGAGTTTTAGACCTGTGATGGACCCTCACCGATGGGTAATGGTCCGTTACGGATGGTGACGGACCGTAACAGTGTATAACGGTTCGTTACAGCTTGACCACGACAATTATTGAGGGAATGACACGTGTGAGCTGACTAGCGATGCGTGGAAACCCTATGACGGACCGTCACGAGGAGTTTTAGACCTGTGACGAACCGTCACAGATGGGTAACGGTCCGTTACGGATGGTGATGGACCGTCACAGTGTATAACGGTCTGTTACAACTTGACCACGGCAATCATTGAGGGAATGACACGTGTGAGCTGACTAGCGATGCGTGGAAACCCTATGACGGACCGTCACGAGGTGTAACGTTCCGTTACACCGTAAAGTTGTGCCGCTCAACCGGGTGTTGACGCGTGGCAGCTGACTTATACCCGTGATGGACCGTCACGTGAGATAACATCATTTCGTAATCCTCATTTCATTGACATAGTTTCGTAAACATCGTTTCGTAAACATTATTTTGTATGTATGCACACCAGCCCAAAAACATTTAATTAAAACATTTAAAGAATGGCTTCTAGAACTCACCTGATAAGCTAGTCTCAGCTGTCCTAATCAAAGGTCCAATAACATCACGCCCGGTCTGAATTGATTAGTTACACACCCATCAGACCCATCCTGACTCTAACAGTTTACCTATTCTGATCTAGGCGAACTTAGGGCTAAGTTTGCCCAATATAATCAATCGAACATGTCTAGCGAACTTACCAAGTTCGCCCATACTTAACCTTCAGCGAACTTACACATAGCGAACTTACACAAGTTCGTCTGTTATGGATTTCTAGCGAACTTATCAAGTTCGCTTGACTAAGTTCGCCTAAACTCCCAACTTCGCCTGCGGAGCTGTCTTCTTCCTCAAGAACCCTGGATCCATGCATGTGGATCTGATTTCGTAGAGGCCCCAACTTTCTATGTTCAAAACGTTCTTTTTTCATTCTAGATGCTAGATCTATGTTTATATTCAAGTTTCATACGTAAAAATGCCATCTTTTTATCCAAAACCCGAAAACCTCAAAACGAACAAAAACTCAGATCTAGATCAGATCGTTACCTGTATCGAGCTTCTGATTTAAAGATTTTGCTCACGAGCTATGGAGTGACACACTTCTTCAATCTCGTGTCAATCCGCCAAATTTCTCTCTATACAGTTTCTCTCTCTAGAACTTGCAAATGAGTGAATGGTGGAGTCTGTTGGCTATTTAAAGGGAGGAGACTCCTCCCCTCAAGTTTGCCCCTCCCCAAGTTCGCCGACCCATCCAGCCCGGCCCGTCAAGCCTCGTTCATTTATTCCGTTCATCTCGCGTTTAACCCTTTATTTTAATCGTCGTTTTATTTTTGGGATGTTACAAGTCTACCCCCCTTACAATAGGTTTCGTCCCCGAAACCTATCATAAGTCAAATAGTTGAGGGTACGACTTCCTCATTTTAGCTTCTGTCCTCCCCCTGAACCCTTCAAACCATTGGTCTTCAGGGCTGTATGACCATCTGATTATTTCTCTTGAGTCTTCAGGTTTGGAAGTGGGTTTAATTTTCTTTTTAGGAGGTTGTTGATGAGTAGGAGCTGGGTGTGTGGATTTGGACTTTGAGGGAGGAGAGGAGGGAGGTCTAGGAAGGAGAGTGGAAGGTTGTTGGATTGAGGAAGTGTTGGGTTTCTTTGATTTCCTTTCTTCTTCTTGAATGTTTACCCTTTTCTTGGAGCCTTTCTTCTCCAATCTTTCTTCCTCATTCTTCTTGACATTAAAATAGAGGGCTTGCAGGTTCATGAAATTCATGGGACCTAGCCTCTTTCCACTTTCTCCTCTAGCCTTAAGGAAGTTAATCATGACTTTCCTTTCTTCATGGGTCCGTTGATTAAAGGCAATGGTCTTTTTGGACTTTTGTTTGGCTTTTTCTTCTTCTTCAGCCTGTTTCTTCTTTGCCAATTGACCTTGCTGACCCATGAAGGCTCTGTAGATTTCTTTATTTAATAGTTTCTCAAGGTAGTCTGCATCCTCACCTTGAAAAACTAGAGCCTTTACCCACTCCTCTCTCATTTCTTTGGCTAGTTCAGAATCAGTTATTCTGAACTTAGCCTCTTCCTTCTTCTTCTTTTCTATTTCTTCTTCTTCTTTATCAAATTGTTCCTGCAGTTGAAGAGCAAGAGCTTCATCTTCTTCAATCTGATAAACTGCAGGAATCTTTACCTTCAGAGCATCCAACTGTTTTGCATACAGTTGGATCTGTTGTTCTCTAAGGAGAATGGTTGTGATTCTATCTTGAGCTTTCTTAGTTTCAGCCATCTCCTCTTCTTCTCTTCTTCTTTCTCTTTCTTTTCTCTTTGTAACCTTTCTTCGTCTTCTTCGGTTATAAATCCCTTTCCCTTTTCTTTGTTGGATGCCTCTGCTTCGGCTTCACTGATTACAACAGCAGATGATTGTGCCGCTGTGGGAATCTCAACCTCAGCTTCATTGGCAATTTGAGAGGTTGATAGGGAAGGTCATTAGCTTCATCTATTTTGCACTCAGGACTTGTAAGTTCTATCAGCATTTCTTTAACAATGGATCTTGATTCATAAGCAGCAGCAAAGATGTCTACTCGAGAGGAAGCTAAGTCAGAATCAGTGTCAGAATTTGACACATATACCGCTTCAACAATCCTTCCTTCTTGTTCAAGAAATGCTCTGACAGTAGCCATCATTGCCTGGCTTTCGAGGGAGTTGACATTGCAGATATTTGCTCTGAGTTGAAAGATCTTGTAAAGAAAGTCTGTAGGTAGTAGCAGGATGTTCCTGGTGTTGATGGTGAGAGATCAGCCGTTGCTTAGCAGAAAGGTATGGTCAAGAGACTTAGTGCTTACCTATCCCAGCACATCTAAGTCCTTGACAATGGAGTTGTACAGAAATCTTCTTAAGCACAGAACTTCTTCTTCTGTGAGAAGACTGCTCCTTATTATTTCAAGTCTTCTAGGAGTCAGTCTTCTTTCTGCTGCTATTGAAGATTCAGGATAGGCTACCCTTTTTGCTGCTTGCATTTGTCTTTGAAAGTTGGGTAGATTATCCTCCATCAAGTCATAGAATCTGCCGATTGCAAGTTCTTCTGAGAGGTCCGTTGAGTTGTTGATGCAGTGTAGATGGTATAGGTGAAGGACTTGGATGATGTTTAGAAAGTCCCAGTTTAGCTCTTCTACTCCGCTAAACTCCCAACCAATCCAGAACCTCTCAGATTTTCCATCATACCCCCAAGCTAGTATTGTATCAAACTCTAGCTGTGTTGAAGTTAGTGGAAATTGGGGGGCAGTGGAGTGACTTATGATGGCTGCTGCTTCAGGGATGATGCTGAAAGATATATATGTTTGTTCTGTATGTTCAGCATCATTCATCATCTCATCAACAGCCCTGACGACTAACTTCCAGTCTTTAGATGTTTCTTCTTCTTCATTATCTAAAGCTGGCAAGTCATGAACCTGTACAAAAGCTTGCTTGAAAAGTGTACTTTGAAAAACAGCCTGCTCTTGAATCCAATCATTAAGACTGTCTGAGTCTTCCTCCATTGGGACCATCTCCCCCTTTTTTGGTTGCATCAGTGGACAAATAAGCATCAGTTTGGGTGCCCACTGATACAAGAGAGGGAGAAGGTACAGTTGGACATTGATGGGCTTCATGCATAGAGACTTTGTGTCTTAGTTTGGACACTTCAGCCTCTAGCATAGCCACCTTGGCTGTCAATTCCAGGTTATGAATTTTCAGTCTGTCCTCATCCATAGTTGTGGAATCCTTGGATTCAGATGGGGCCTTAGGCCTAGCCTCTTTATCCCCATTACCCATGGTTTCTTGGCACCTGGGATTCCTCTCAGTGAGGGGAGTTTCCAAGGAAGCATCCTCACTGTGAGTTGCCGTGGTTGAGGTCTTAGCAATGTTGTCACTGTCCTCCTGGTTATTTGATGGACCAGCAGTGGTGACAGCCTCTTCCACATCCACTCTGTTATAACTCTTAGAGTGGACCTTCAGGGTAGAAAAACTTGGGATGGGTGTGTTGGAAGCAAGATCAATCAGTACCTCCGAGATAGTGGTAGTTGGAGAAGGTACATCATCTTGATCAGGTTCCTCAACACTTAAGTTCAGAAGAGAAAGAAAACGCTCAGGGGGGTGTTCTATAGATTCGGGAAGTGATCATGATCCTAATAGAGAGACATCCAAAGGAGTCTCCCTAATAATGTGGCTTTCCCTTATGATATTCTCACCAGAATGTTGTGATTCTGAGAGAGGGCTGTTAGGTTGGGTTTGGGCCTTGGAGGCAAGAGAAGAAGGAGTTCTCTTGCCCATTTTCCTAGTATATGTCGTTGCAACCGGGGCCCTGTGTTCCGGTTGAACGATAACATCCAAAACAGGTGTAAGTGATTTTTGTGCCTGTGCATCCTTAGTAGTATGCACAGGGGTTCGAATGGTTGAAGCAGACTGTTGTTCAGGATGTGGGGTGGAGGGTGTGGGATCAGTATAAGCTGGGATTGCTGAACTGTCACCCGGGGTACTCTGTATGTTCAGCATTGTAGATAACAATGGAACATTGACCCCTGAGAACTTTTTGGAAACAGTTCTCATGCTTTGAAAAATATTATTTTTATGTCCCAACATGATGTAGATTCTTGCAGGTTTTGAAAGTTCTTTTAGTTCTTGATTGAAAACTTCCTGCAAGAATCTTGGGTATATAAAAAATTGCTGCTTTGCACCCTCTTGAAGGTTATATCTCAAACCCTCAAAGATGAGGTGTGCAAAGTTGAAGCCTTGGTTAGTGACTATACCATGGAAGGCGGAGGCAAGTGCAGAGCTCACCTGATGCCATCCACTCCTCTTCTGAGATATGCATTAGAGAAGAGTGTGACAAAGATACTTCCATGGAGGTCCCATCAGCGCCTTCTCGATCGTATACTCGGTCTGATTTCCAGTGTATCCAATGGAGACAAAGGTCCTCATATATTCGTCCTTCGAGTATGAGATGGCTGCTCCCTCATCTTGAAGCTTAAGATATTTTCTGAGTGTGGCTTTCAAGATGGTGATATCCTTGCCGTCTACCTTGGCTTTGATTTGGGGAATCCCCTGATCGGTAGAGTAGACGGCGGTACTCCAGAAATCCTCCATATGAGGGATATATATGGTAGGGTTAGTGGTGAGGGCAAAGTAGATCTTTGATCGACATAAGAAATCGATCATATCGTCAAATCCTTCGGATTTCTTTCCTTTGGTAAGATACGCTGTAAGGTTGTGGTATGGGGAGAACTTATCATCAGGGTTATTGATGTCTGCCATTGTTGTTTGATTTGGAGGGAAGGTCAGAATATGGGAGGCTTTGAATGCTATAAAAATGAAGGGCTTGAATGTGGTGGGGACTTGAGAGAAAGTGATGTGGGATTAGGGTGAAATTGAAGGTGAAGAGGTGGTAAGGAAATTTGATTCGTTTTTATAACGACAGAAGAGGAAAAAGCAAAATGACTTGTACAGTACAACCCAATTCACCTTTTATTGTTACAGCTGTAATACACCGAGGCAGTCATGGTAAAGACTGACGGGAATTTTAACAGCGGGTAAAAGTTAATTTGGACTTAAATTTACCAATCAGCAGCAAACTTGATTGTTGTGGATGCGGAAGATTAAGTCTGTCAGCAGTAAACTTAATTGCTGCTGATGGATGCAATGATCTGCAGCAAGGGAGTTGCTGCTGACAGCTTTAAAGTTATCCGCAGGAAACTTGTTCCTGCTGATAAGTTAAAACAGTCAGGGGCAAATTCTTTGCTGCTGAAGATCAGACCTGTCAGCAACCAAAAAGGATACTGCTTACTTATAACTTTTATTTACAACAAGTAGCAGACACAATTACATCAATGGATAGACGCATTCAACTGAACCAATGATGATGCTTGGTGGTTTCTTTTCCTTCCATTGTTGTGTTGGTGATTTTCTAGCTCTCTTTGACTTTTCAGCAGTGGAAGCTGCATCTGAGGGCTTTGACTGATCAGAAGCAGATTTTGTTGCTGCTGATGGTTTTACTTGAGCAGCTCCAGACTTTGCTGCTGAAGGCCTTCCTTTTGATTGCTTGGGCTTGACTCGATCAGCAGCAGTTTTGTTGGCTGCTGATGGTTTGAGAACAGACTTATGCTTATCCTTCTTCACCTTACTAATGGGCTTTTGTATAATTTAGGGTGGAAGAAGAATCTGATTGAAAGGATTAAACTTACAATTTGCAGCAAAGTGATCTGATTCACCACAGATGATGCAAGATTGAAGAGATTTTGACAACTGCTCCCTTGATGGAGAAAGAGAGTTTCTGAATTGAGTTGTCTTAGCTTCAAACCTTCTTACCTGTTTGTTCTTCTTTGTCTTCTCAAAAGCATGTTGCTTGAGGTTCTTTTGTTGCTGAAGGTAGTAGAAGAATGTGATGGAAGTGTGATTGTATTTCCCACACACAAAGCATGATTTCGCCAGTTTGTCCCTTTCACAGTACATATAGTCCTTTCTTTTGAACAAGTCTTTGAAGTTCCAGGGGTGTGCTTTGTTATGCTCAAAGGTGGCTTCTTCCAATGTCTTTTGAACATAGGGAACCCTCTCTCCAGGCGCATGACATATGTCAAACACCTTCTTTGGTTGGATTGAAGTTGAGGACTGCCCCTTTTCAATTTTTAGCTTCCTACCTTCTGGAGGATAACTAATTTTGATTTGTTTGAAAGGTGTAGGAACTGGTACTGAAATGGCTGGCACTGGTGCTAAATGGATAATGGGGACTTCATCTTTAGTCAGAATAACTTGAGGTGCAGGAGGAGATGAAGCTTCACTTGTTTCAGATGAGTCTGAGCAAGTTGATTCAGACTCTGATGAGTTAGTGCATTCTTGCACCAAAGGTTCATCCTTAGAGGGATCAAGATTTCTATTGGCCATATCAAGATTTGCAAGGTTGAAGCTTGGTTCATGGATGGCAACGTAGTCAACAGGAGGTGCAACGGCTTGATATTGTTCAACATGATATCCCAGACCAGTTTTTACCTTTTCATGAATTTGAGCATCCAAAAGTCTTTGCAGCTTTTTGGATATAAATTCATATTTGTCGACATGAACTTTCTGTTATGCCAATTCTGCTCTGATAATTTTTAATCTGGCCAGTAGATCATCAATCTGAGTTTCAAGATTGGTTTTTTCATGTCTTAATGATGAAATCTCTTTCTTTAGGCAGTTAATTTTTTCTTTGTAACCATCTTCGACCTTTTTGAATTCAGATTTCATTTGATGAAACTCTTCATTTTGATCTATGAGGTTTTGATTATGCTTTCTGTAGCCTAAAACCTTATCAATACAGGCTTGGGAACATAGATGTTCATATACCTGAGGCGGTATTTCAGTTGTATCTGCCATAAGAGCTTGGTTGTTGGTAGGCAGATCTTCATACTGAAAGCTCCAGTCAAAGTCAGAAGTTCCAACAGCTGCACAAGCTGCAGTTTGAGCTGGAGGAGTAGCTTGTTGCTGTTGTTGTCTAGGTTGGCTTTGGTGATCTTGTCTTGTTCGATCCTCGGCAGGGTTTGCCCTAGGTGCCTTGCATTCTCTAGCAAAATGACCCAGTTGGTTACAGTTGTAACATCTGAATTTACTTTTATCCAAGCCAACTTTTGTGTTGGAGCTGTTGCTTGGAATGGGTCTTCCGGTTCTAGAGTAGAACCTTTTTGCTCTTATAGAGACCATGGCATAAGAGTGCTGTATATCCATTTCTTCTAGATCATCTGGATGGAAGCACTCAAGATCCTCCTTGATAAAGTATATGTTGCTTGAGTTTTCAGAAACAAAAGCAGCAGAGGTTGAGGCTTGAGAAGGAGCTTCAAGAAGAAATGGTGATGTGTTTGTTTTAGAGGTAGGAGTTTGAGGATGTGTGACTATGGGAGGATAGTAGTTGCTAGTACTAGGACCTGAGTGCTCAGTGTGTAAAGCAGAAGAGGTGGTGGTGGATGTTGAAGCTGTTTGGTAGCTTGAGCTCCTTTCCTTGGCCTGAATCATTTTTAATTCATAGGTTTTGAGCATACCAAATAGCTCAGTCATCTGAAGTGTCTTCAGATTCTCATTTTTTCTAATGGACACTGTGTAGAGTGTCCAGCAACTAGGTAGAGATCTGATGAATTTCTTAAGAATATCTTCATTCTCCAACTTCACTTTTGAGCACTGCAACTCACCTACAAGATAAGTATATCTGTTATATAGAACAGTTAGAGACTCACCTTCCTTCCATACAAAATTTTCATACTGCTGCTTAAGGATGTCTCTTCTGTTTTCTTTGACTTCCTCAGATCCAGCAAACATCTTCTCGAGGGCCTCCGAGAGCTCTTTGGCGGTTTTGTAACTTCTGAAGTTATGAAAAACTTCATTTGGAAGGCACATTTGGATAGCTCCTAGTTCCTTGAAGTCCACCTCCATCTTTTTTTTATCCTCTTCTGAGTACTTGGAAGGCTCCTTTGGAACTGATGGTCCTCCAGAGTCAGCAGATGCCACCATGGGAATGTAGGGTCCATCCCTGATGAATTTCCACATTCCGTACTCCTGATAGTAGAAAAAACTTTCCATGCGATTTTTCCACATGTCGTAGTCTTCACCAGACACCAATCTTGGTGGTCGGTTGATGCTGCCGATGTCTTCAAATCCGTTGTTTTGTGCCATTTTTGTTCTTGGTGACTTGATGAAAGAGAGAGAGTTTAGAATAGAACCAGAAGTGATTAAACAAGTGTGAGTTTGTTTAATCTGAGCCAAAGCTCTGATACCACTTGTAGGATCGTGAAATTATAAGATGGTTCTGTTCTTAGTTGAAATTGGCGGAAACAATAACAACTACACAAATGTAATCGAGCAAGCAGAAAGAATAGTTTTAGGAACACTATTGTATTAAGATTTTGCAAATAAACGATTACAATTGAAAAACTCAATCAAAAGACATACAACGCACACTTACAATGAAGTGTTTACAGATTATTTATACTCACTTAGAATCAAGACAGCCCCTTGATTCTAAGGATCAGATCTAACACAGACCGTTGATCTGCTGTATCTAGCTAACTATTACACGTTTTGTCTATATCTAGTTAACTTTATTGAAGCGTCTTCTTTATGCATCATTACTTTTATGCTTGGAGAAGAGCATTGTTGTCCGTCATTGGTTGTGCCATTGAGGTTCCTTCTGCTTTGAGTGTGTCAGTTGCTTTTGCAGAAAGTTATCAGTGATGTTTGGTATGGATAGTCAGCTGCAACGATTTGTCTTCAAGGCACAAGGCTGTCAGCAACAAAGATGTTGATCAGCAGCAAGATGTAACCATCCAAAGCTGCTGATGATTTGCCTGTCAGCAGCGTCAAGTGTTGATGTTGCTGAGAAGCCTATCCTCAGCAACTTTTGTCTTCTGCAGATAAGGCTATCCGCAGCAGATTTGTTCTTCAGCAGGAGAACAAGTATCCGCAGCAGATAAGCTTGTCCGCAGCAGTTTGTTGGTCAGCAGCAAACTCTGAGATCAGCAGCATTTGTACTTAGAGAATTTTGTAGCCATCAGTCTTTGGTTCTACACTGAACGTAACAGGCAATCTTTCTTTCCTCAGACGTTACAAGATGTGGTACCAGACGTGCCAGTTTATTGAATCGGGTAATGTACTGCCGGTGGGTTATGCTCCCGGCCTTCAAACCCAGAAATTCCCTCTCTACCTTCTCAATCTCGTTCCTCGGACAGAAGTTCTTGATTACCAGAGTTTTCAAGTCATTCCACATCATCGAGTCAACCACCTCATCCCCTTTAGCCGGATGTACACCTTCCCACCAATGAGATGCTGTTAGGACATGTTTTGTAACTGTTGATAAAATTCTGTGTAAGTTCTGCTAGAGGCAAACTTAACAAGTTCGCCTAGCCTATCAGAGGCGAACTTAATAAGTTCGCCTGGTCTATCAGAGGCGAACTTAATAAGTTCGCTTAAGTCTATCAGAGGCGAACTTATTAAGTTCGCTTAGTCTGTTAGAGGCGAACTTAATAAGTTCGCCTGGTGCAGAACAGTTGCTTATATATAGAGGTAACAGAGTCAGTGAAACAGAGGGGTGAGATAGAGATATCAGGAGGAACTAATCAGAGAAATTCTGTAATCTTTTAAACTGATATCTTGGTGGAAATACAAAGCGTTTATTTACACCGTTGTTGTTGATTGAGTTACACGAGCACGTTGATCATGGATTCCGCACGTTATCACCGTGTCGTACCGCGAGTCTAGAGATCCGTCACGCACCGAATTAGGGACCTACAAGTGGTATTAGAGCTATTGCTCTTGATTAGCAAAAGATTCGTGGTGTTTTCGTGTCCAATCAACATAAAAAATCTGAGATTTTGAAGATTTTTCATCTTTTTCGTGTTCTTGATAAAAATGGAAGATTTTTGATCATTTTCGATTGATTTTGGATTGGTTTGAAGAAATTGATCCGATAGGATTGTTCCTAATCAGTTTCTACACAATCATATGGTTCAGAATTGCTTAATTCCTTCATTTTGATCAGAAATCATGATTTTCAGCCGAGTTTGTTCGTGTTTGGGTTTCTGAGTTTGTTTCAGCTGTTTTAGGCGAACTTGCTGTTTGTTGTGCAGGCGAACTAAGGGAGGCGAACTTAATAAGTTCGCTTGGTGAATATTAGGCGAACTTAATAAGTTCGCTTGGTGCAGAGTAGGCGAACTTATTCAGGCGAACTTAACAAGTTCGTTTGGGGTTAAGTTCGCTCGGGTCAACTTATGTTCGTTTGAATTAAAAAAAAAAAATTCATTTTGTCCAAATTTTTTAGGGAAAGTTTATATGCTTGTTTCGGATCATTTTTGAAATTTTGAATTTTCGAAATTTTTTTAAAAAGATTATTTTAGCAGGAAATTTTTTCCGGGTATTTTCGCAAAAATTTCAAAATGTCAATTTCATGTGATGATAATGAGATTGAAACTATGCCACCGAGACTTTTGTGCATATCAGATTTTCGTAGCTGGAAAGTCTGGTTCAAACAGTTCGTATCAGTAACTGATGAAAACTTTTGGACATCCATATTTGAAGAATATGTGCATCCTACTTATTACTGTATGGGATATTATGATGTTCCTAAACCAGTGACAGCTCTTACTAAAGTAGAAAAGCAGAATTTTGATCGAGAGATGAAGACGCGTGAAACTTTAATGTTGTCTTTACCAAAAGAAATCATTCATATTCTCGGGAAGTGTCCAACTTCAAGAGATCTATGGGAAGCATTGAAGAAAAAGGGTGAAGCAACTTCTCAAGCGTTTGTGGTCTTGATCAAAGAAGAAGTAGTAAAGCAGAGTGTTTCTGAAAGTGATTCTTCTACCGAGTTAAGTGATAGTGAGAGTATTAGATCGGGTGAAAGTACTCAGTCTACCGAGAGTGATGTAGAGACTGAAGTAAGCTTTCAGACAGTTGAAGATGATCTGAGTGAATTAGAAACTGATGCAGAGCCTGTCATTGTTAATCAAAAGGGTGAAGCTGATGATGACGTTTTCATGGCTCCGGGTACATCTTCTTCAGAAGAAAGAGCTGAGATACTTTCTAACTTTGAAACGTTTTGTTCTAACTGTATTTCAGTTAAGGATAAAATGATGAGGGTTATGGATGACAACGTCAACCTCATTTGTGATATGAAATCGATGCACACGGTAAATCAGAAATTAAAAGATAATGAGAATGTGTGTATTGAGAGAATAGAATCACTGAAGAGGGATATAAATTCTCTGACTTTGAAGATCAAAGAGCAGGCATATCACCTGGCTATGTCCTTTGCAGAAATTGAGAAGAGAAATAATGATCTTGTTGAGAAAGATAAGGAACTAGCTGAATCTAAAGCAGAGGTGATCAGATTGCATAGAAAGTTAGAAAGCTTTGAAAATTCATCATTCTTATTAGGATATTATCATGAAAATACTGAAGAGGGTAAGGGAACTAGTGGTATTGGTTATGTTCCTCCACCATTCAATGGAAATTATTCTGTTACACCTGAGATTATAAAAGATGAGGATTTAGATCCTAAGACTGTGTTGAAAGTGAATCCAGTCACAGGTGAAGATATGGTGTATTCTGATGAGAGTGATGATGAATATTTTGATGAAGCTACGGTAGAGGGGATACCTAAAGAGGTTAAGAAAGAAGAATTAAAGGTTGATTCTAATTCATCTGAAAATTCTACATTTGTAAGTTCTTCAAATTCAAGGAGAGTTCCATTTGTCAGAGATTATAAAGACATGCGTACATGTTTTCATTGTAATGAGATAGGTCACATTGTGGTGAACTGTCCTTACAAAAATAAAGGAAAGAAGCATGTAGTTCCTGAGAAGATGAAGCCTAAATCAAAACCTGTTGAGAAAAAGTTTATTCATTCTCAAACTCCAAAAGAAGTTCATGTAGGAGAATCTTCTTCAAGTGCATCTAATCGTGTGAAGATTCCTTATATGAGAGATTTTCGTGAGACGAGATCTTGCTTTTACTGTGGTCTTGTGGGTCACATTCGGATTGCTTGTCCTCACAATGCCAAAGGTAACCGACATGTTACTCCAGAAAAGGTAAGAACTCATGGTAAGCCTTATGTTAACCGAAATGTGGTTAAACCTCATGTTACACCAAAGGGTAATTCAAAATCTGAGGTTAGGCTTTCTAGACCTCAGAGACGTAGGAGAAACAGAAGATTGAGAAAACTTTTAGAACAACAAGAGTTTTCACAATCAAATCAATTTTCAAATGAAAGAAAATGTTCAAACACTTCACATTTAAAGCAAAAAGAACTTAATGAAAAGAAGTATGTTTGGAAATCTAAAGTTTCTGTTTCTGACTCGTCGGAGCAATCACCGAAAATAGATGAGAGATTCGATTGTGAATGGAGTGAGGTTTATTATTTTGATACAGATGGAAGACCCATGACTACCATGGCTTGGGTCCCAATTTCAAATTAATGTTTTTTGTTAGTTGTGCAGGATTTACCAAGAGGGACTATTAATAACATTTGGTTTGTTGATAGTGGTGGTTCTAAGCACATGACAGGGAATGACATCTGCAAGAGTAAAGAGTTGTTGATAACTGAGAAATCTCTTTGATTCAACGAATTGATGCTCAAGGGGGAGAATATGTCACACACAATTTTTTGGAAAGAGTTTTACAAAGTCCAAAAAAAATAACATGACACTTAGGATGACGATGGTGAGCATAAAGTCGTTGATGCAACCATTTGACTAGTTGAGGGGGAGTCTACAGGATAGGGGGAGTACAGAACTGTGTTGGTGACAGAGGCAATGACATTCAATTACAGGATTACATCGGTTTGAGTTTTTAAATTGATTGACTTGCTTAATCCTGAGTAACCAACTAAAATGTTTTTCTTAAAATGTTTTCATGGAAGGTTTATTTTCATTTGTTTTACTTTCTTTGATAAAGATTTTGAAAAAGCCAAACAAATTAAAAAAGATAAACTCGACATTACTTGAAGTTAAAGAAGAGATGATAGTACATCAGTAGATGTTCTTTCACACGTGACCTTATATTGACTGGTTGGTGCTTTATGTTAATATATCTGAATTAGATGTTTTGATCTAAACTTCAGAGACTGCACTAATAGGAAATGATAGTGTTGTGTATGCATATAATTTGAATTGTCAGTAGATTAAAAGCGTCACTGAACCATTAGTAGTGTGAAAACATAATTGCATATGTTACAACTGTGATTTGAACCCATTTTATGCCTGGGTGTGTGCGTTAAAAGATCATTATCAGATAAAGAATATTAGCTTTTAATAAAGATTTTCCTATGAGATCAGTTTCGGATTATGTCTTTAGCACTATTCATTCGATTTGCTTCAGTGCCCATGTCCCGAAAAGCATGCAATTTGAAGTATAATCAAGATATGTACTTGACAACATCTGTCAAACATATACTAGCCCTTGGATCATATTGATACATCATCTTTACTGATTCCATTGAATTCATAATCCAGATAACAGTTGGATTCACGTACCTGAATCTTATGATTCCACATATATAAGCCAAAACACTGAATCATTCGATTCTGAATCTCATTGATTCCTATACAATCCAATTTGGATTCTGCTATTCATGTGCTAAGTGATGTCTCCTCATTCTGGAAATTCGGATAATCTTTAGTAAAATCTCATATGTCTTGAAGATAGTGCATTTACTTTCTGTTGGCATACTAGTGGGGTACACGTTGTATTTCATACTTAAATGGTACCTTAACTCACAAGAAAGTGGGAATGAGATGCTTTAGTTTCAAATCTTATAATATTGACAATTTGAATTTGTGTGTCATAGCCTGATCCTATTTTCTTTGAATGTTTATCGCGTATCATAACATGCAATATGAAAGTCTTGAAAAGATAGAGTGTGAAAATCTTGAAAGATATTGGTTTGCTTGGTCAAGGCTTGAAAAATGACATAGGATATCATTTGATATTATATGGATTTTATATCCAAAATGTGTGATTGATTCATCATATATACTGATATGACCTTCTTACTCGTGATGTTCGACCAAAAAGATGTGATTTTGTATTTTACATTTCAGTTTAT
This sequence comes from Smallanthus sonchifolius, assembly GCA_023525975.1. NCBI lineage: Eukaryota > Viridiplantae > Streptophyta > Magnoliopsida > Asterales > Asteraceae > Smallanthus > Smallanthus sonchifolius. The sequence continues at coordinate 49,580,202 of CM042033.1, read as the reverse complement.
ATAGAGAAAAACCAAAAAGAATTTGTGTTTCTTATGTTTGAAAAACCAAAAAGATTTTATTATTCCAACTTCCATGGAAATCTTAATTTTTGGTTATTCTTGGTTGTTCTCCTTTGCAAAAACTGAATATTGCAGACAGAAGTTGACAAGGGGTCCTTCTCCCAAGTTTTCTTCTAGATAGAGAGAGTGTGTGCAGATGAACAAGACGAAGACTACAGTGTGTTTGATGATATATGAAGACTGATGACAATCTTCTGAAGCTGTTGTCAAGGGGGAGTCTGTTGGAGCATATTCTGGTGACAACGAGCTTGAAGATATTATGTCTTAGTCTTAGAGTCTTTGACTTGTAATTGATAGAATTGTTAGCAACAGTTAAAGGGGAGTCTGTTAGGACATGTTTTGTAACTGTTGATAAAATTCTATGTAAGTTCTGCTAGAGGCGAACTTAACAAGTTCGCCTAGCCTATCAGAGGCGAACTTGATAAGTTCGCCTGGTCTATCAGAGGCGAACTTAATAAGTTCGCTTAAGTCTATCAGAGGCGAACTTATTAAGTTCGCTTAGTCTGTTAGAGGCGAACTTAATAAGTTCGCGTGGTGCAGAACAGTTGCTTATATATAGAGGTAAAAGAGTCTGTGAAACAAAGGGGTGAGATAGAGATATCAGGAGGAACTAATCAGAGAAATTCTGTAATCTTGTAAACTGATATCTTGGTGGAAATACAAAGCGTTTATTTACACCGTTGTTGTTGATTGAGTTACACGAGCACGTTGATCATAGATTCCGCACGTTATCACCGTGTCGTACCGCGAGTCTAGAGATCCGTCACGCACCGAATTAGGGACCTACAGATACTTCCTCCCTCAAGGAGTTAGCAACAAACTTCACAACTTGACTCGCTCGACGTTCGCTCAGACAAATGGCAGCCTTCATACGAATCACCCAATCAAACGTAGCCACCGCGTCTTTCTTCCCAATGAGAACCGGTGGATCACATGCCTTGAAGGACTTATAGTCGCAACCGCGAGCAGGCTGTGCGTTAACTGCCTCAATGATCGGGGCATCAGTTGCCGTGTTGGACCCGCCCGCCTCATTAGCCTTCTTCAATGCTTCTGCCAGCAGATCGGGCAGGGTAGCCTTTATCATCTCAATAAAATCGCGTGCTAGGGCCGCCTTCACTTCCGATTCAAAAGTGAAGTGTTGTTCTTCCACGGGAGTCCATTCAGTTCCATGCACGCAAACTTCCGGTTCCGTGTAGACACTTCCCTCTTCACTGTACTCCTGACGAGCAGGGGTCCTATCACGACCACCGGTACGGCCTGTACCACGCCTTCTGCTCTTTCGTCCTGCCATTTCGTTCTATAAGACAAGGAATCTAATGTCGTCACTCTAGGTAACAAATAGAATTCAACAAGTATTGTAAGATGTTAATATACACTGGCCATCTGCAATTAACCATTACACTACCTCTCGATTTCCATTTGACCACCTTTGTCATTTCATCAGAACCCAAGTCCTAACTTATCACCTTCTATGGCATAATATATAGGTAAATATATATATACTACCTTCATTCCTGATGCTATGGCTCAAGTTACCCATACTGGCATCCTCTTTCGGTCCCATTCACAGTTTAAGTTTAGACACTGGGAGTGTCCGAATCTCTCAAACTATTGCTCTGATACCAACTTGTAAGGCCCCAAACCCGGGAGGCCTCACTTGTTGGATTTACTCATTCACAAACAGTTCTTAAACTTGAATATCAAATAACGCAGCGGAAAATTTCATTTTAAAGATAACATAACATTGTTCAACATACGGAAGCGTAACATTGTCTTAAACATAAAACATAACATAAATATAACATAACAGGATGCCAGTCTTCATTATCAGCCGGGTAACTCTTCTCGCTTGCCAAGCATCACCGTCCATCACCCGTACCTGTCTTTAACCTGAATGTGCATACTAAAAGTCAGCTATGCTGGTGAGTTCTAGCTTTACATAAAACCTTAACATAAACATTCTGCAAAAAACATAACATACATTTATTTAAGGAAAACGTACGTAAAACATGCAATAACCTGCCATCATCGTAACATCGTAACATAGCATCATAACATAAGTCAACATGAATCGAATCTGCGCCTTCTCGTAACGGTCAATTCCATACCTCGTATTCTGACGGAAGAACCTAAGGCTCGTTACCTCTAGGCCATCTATCAACCAAGTCTCCTAAGGCTCGTTACCTCTAGGTAGACCAAACACATGTCTCCTAAGACTCGTTACCTCTAGGAACACCATACACATGTCTCCTAAGGCTCGTTACCTCTAGGAAGACTAAACATACCTTAGGCATTGTTCCCATGGGTGACTGTCATCACCCCATCCTCAACCAGTTGTACAACCGTTAGCCAGCCACAAAGGCCCCCCGGGTGAGGCCAATACATACATACATACCCTAGCTCCCGTAGGAACTCGTGGCAGATTCGTTCATTCATGACTTTCACAAAACGTTTACCTCATTTTAGTTAAAGCATTCGTACGTTTTATTAAATAATGTTTCATTCTTAAACCTTTCGTAAACTTCGTTTGGCAAAACATTTCATAGCATCATCCTTCGTAAACATCATTTCATAATCCTCATTTCGTAGACATCGTTTTGTAAACATCATTTCGTAAACATCATTTTGTAAACAACATTTCGTATGTATGCATACCAGCCCAAAAACATTTAATTAAAACCTTTAAAAAAGGGCTTCTAGAACTCACCTGATAAGCTAGTCTTAGCTGTCCTAATCAAAGGTCCAATAACGTCACGCCCGATCTGAATTGAGTAGTTAAACACCCATCAGACCCATCCTGACTCTAACGGTTTACCTATTCTGATCTAGGCGAACTTAGAGCTAAGTTTGCCCAATATAATCAAGCGAACATGTCTAGCGAACTTACCAAGTTCGCCCATACTTATCCTTAAGCGAACATACACAAGTTCACCTGTTATGGACTTCCAGCGAACTTATCAAGTTCGCTTGACTAAGTTCGCCTAAACTCCCCAGAAGTTCGCCTGCGGGGCTGTCTTCTTCCTCAAGAACCCTGGATCTATGCATGTGGATCTGATTTTGTCAAGGCCCCAACTTTCTACGTTCAAAACGTTTATTTTTTATGTAAAAATTCCATCTTTTTATCCAAAATCTGAAAACCCCAAAACGAACAAAAACTCATATCTAGATCAAATCGTTACCTGTATCGAGCTTCTAATTCGGAGGTTTTGCTCACGAGCTATGGAGTGACACACTTCTTCAATCTCTGGTCAATCCGCCAACTTTCTCTCTATAAGGTTTCTCTCTCTAGAACTTGCAAATGAGAAAATGGTGGAGTGTGGTGGCTATTTAAAGGGAGGAGACTCCTCCCCTCAAGTTCACCCCCCCCCCCAAGTTCGCTGGTCCATCAGACCCGACCCGTCATGCCTCGTTCATTTATTCTATTCGTCTCGCGTTTAACCCGTTATTTTAATCGTTGTTTTATGTTTGGGATGTTACAAGTTCGCGTAGAGAAGTCCAGTTTCCAGTCTTTTGACTCCAATAGGCAGTAGATAGTTACGAGGTAAGGTTTTGATTAGTTCGTAACGACTTGGTTACTTTCATAAAGCTAGGAACTTATGATTAAGTAATGTTATAATGGCTTAGGACTTTTATCCATGTCGTTGTGCTATTTACATTAGCACGTAAAGATTATCCGAAAGAGAAGGAGATTAGAGGTGAGTTCTATGATGCCATTTTTAAACTTTTTTAAATGTTTTGGGCATGATGCACATGATATGAAATATTTTACAAAGATACTCTATGCCATTGATTTAAATCTTTGAGCTAGTATCCATGATGTTGCAAGAGATATGTTTATGTTATAAAAACATAAGGTAACCAGTCGACCAGTATGTAGTTATCTAGCAAACAAAATGTTTTGTCTAAGGAAAGAGTGGTGTATAAATCCCTCCTGGACCCGTCATTCTTTCCTGGGAACATTTTAGTTGGAGATACTACTCTAGAGAGATAATCACCTTGTAATGTTTTTAAGAAAGAAAGGATTACGGTTTTTGACACATAAAATGTTTTAAGACTTATCTAGGTTTACTAGGACAAGTGATAATGAAAGATGTCATTGGCAGTGATTACATTAACATAGAATTTTTTGACCATAACGATCTGCACCGAAATGTTTTGGCCGAATCACACATAAAATCTAGCAAGTTATGGGCAGTGATTGCTATATTTCCGAAAGGGGATGAATTGAATGCAGACCATTACATTCCTTTGTGGTATATAACGGGGGACCCTTTATAAAGGTAATGGAAAGTGGTGACGACCACTTAAGAGGTTTACGAACCTCAATAAGATGTAAGTTGTGAAAGAACAAAATGTTATATTTGGATAAGGCTTATGTGGAATGGAAAGATGATATTTTAAAACGTGTCATATACAAATCATTTATATGGATTAAAGATACTTTGATTAAAACATAGAACTCACCAGCGTAAGCTGACTCGTGTTTAAGCATGTGTGTCAGGTAAAGATGTAACCTCAAGCAGTAAGGGCAAGGATGCATCATGAGCAGGCCATCGGGTATCTAAGCTGAAGACTGGCATTAGTATTTTGTTGTACTTTCTTAGAATGTACGCAAAGACAAGTTTTATAAATAAGTAATGTTTTAAAAGTCTTCCGCTGTGTATGTGTCTTTGATTACTATATTTTCATGAGTAAATCCGACAAGTGATCGGCATTCCGGGTGATCCGGTATGTCGGTGTCACAAGTCGGTATTAGAGCTATAAATTAAGAGATTTATATACTTACCCAAGTATCTAGACTTAAACTATGGTTAAGGGACCGTAAGAATGCCATCAGAGATGCCAGTCAAGATAGCTTGATGCCAAGGGTAAAAAGGAAAGGTATGAGTATTTAGTAGGAACATGATAGAGAGGTAACTAGATCACCGAAATTGGCGTAAATGATTAATTTCGTTGTGGCCACAGTTGTTAATATTTACAATACACTTGTGGTCTGAGCTATCAATACATCATGTGAATACTAAAACACTCTATATCTTTTGTAGAAAATGGTCGGTAGAAGAAAGGGTAAAAAAGGAGAAAGGATTAATTCCAATACTCCTAGAAGGCAGACGTGGTTTACCGCCAATGCCGAACCTGAAAATAGAGAAAATATAAAAAGAAATGAACGAGTGGAAGAACCAGTGGTAGATCCACAACTTAAGAATCTTGTAGACATGGATGTTGCTAAAGCATTAGACACAGCTTTGCCAATTTTATTAACAAGCTTAATTGAAAATCGAAAGAAGAAAGATGAAACACAGCCGACAGAAGAAGTTGTTAAGAATGTAGATGACAATGATCTTTATGAATATGAATCCGATGATTCTTATGAAGTGAGACCAGTGACGAAAGGAAGGAAGGGATGCTCCTAAAAATTGTTCAAATACGCCAGTCCTCCATTGTTTGATGGTACAAAAGATGCCACAGTCACTCATCAGTGGATCAGGGAGATTGAAACGGTAATCAAGATTAGTGAATGTAGAGACGATCAGAAGGTAAAATATGCCACTCACTCATTCGTATCAGAGGCGTTATGTTGATGGGAGAATATGTTTATAGCTATGGTTGAAAAGGCTATCGACTGGATGTCTTGGGAGGAGCTGAAGAGATTGTTGATAGAGGAGTTTTGTCCAGATAACGAAATGGACAAACTCGAGAAGGATTTTCACAGGCTATAAGCCGGTAGTAGGATGCATCGAGAGTATACTACGAAATTCAATAGGATGGCATGTTTAGTACCTCACTTGGTGACCCCTGAAGTTGTACACATCAAGAGATACGTACAAGGGTTACCATCTGAAATCCAAAGGTTAGTGAAAACTTCAGAGTTGAAAAGATTTAGATCCGCCATACAACTTGCTTCCACTATGTACGACGAGGTCTATGGTTCCCGCCCAGTGGAATCAAAGAGAAAATGGACTGAAATTTCTCAGGGCCAAAAGAAGCAGAACGGTGGTGGTTGGAAGAAGAAGGCAACTACAAGTGGTATTACCACATGTACCATATGTGGTAAGAATCATGTCGGAGAATGTAGATTGAAATCCGGCGCATGTTTTAAATGTGGCAAGCAGGGCACTTGCCCTACAACTGCCCTACCAAGCCTAAATGCATTAAGTGTTGAGAAATTGAGCATAGAATGTTGGAATGCCCAACACTTAAGATTAACAACCTTGGGCCTTTGAAAGTGAAGGAAGGAGAAGCCTCCAAAGCAAACAGTAGGGCTTATACCTTGACAACCGAAGAGGCTAACGCCTTGACAGACGTAGTATCCGGTACGTTTCTTGTTAATCACCTACCTGGTACTTTGTTATTCGATTCCGGTGCTAGTAGAAGCTTCATATCTTTAGATTTCTATCCATTATTAGCTAGACCTACGTTACGATTAGACCAAACCTTTGATGTTGAAACAGCAATTGGAAAGACGATGAAAGTAGCATAAGTCATTCAAGATTGTTTTATCGATCTTGAAGTACACAGATTTCCCGTTAGACTATATCCAATGATCCTCGAGGGATTTAATGTAGTCATGGGAATGGACTGGTTGGAAGCAAACGATGCCCAAATCATTTGCAATAATAAAGAAGACCAAATGCAGACTCCATACGGCAATTGGATTACGATCCACGGTGATAAAATAAGATCAGCCGTTAGAATTATTTCTATGATAAAATCCATAAAGTTTATGAATCAAGGCAGTGAGGCCTACCTGGCATACGTTATTGATTCCAAATTGAAAGCTAAGGAATTAAAAGACGTGTCAGTAGTCTGTGACTTTCCAAATATATTTTTTCCAGAAGAATTACCGGGAATACCCCCTGAAAGATACGTGGAGTTTCTAATCGACTTAGTGCCTAGTGCTAAGCCTGTAGCTAAGGCACCATATCGGTTAGCTCCATCAGAAATGAAAGAACTGATGTCACAACTGCAAGAGTTGTTAGATAGAGGTTTTATCAGGGCAAGTATCTCGCCTTGGGGTGCTCCGGTTCTTTTCGTGAAGAAAAAGGATGGTAGTATGCATATATGCATAGACTACGAGGAGCTGAACAAGCTTACTATCAAGAATAAATATTCGTTACCAAGGATCGATGACTTGTTCGATCAACTGTAAGGAGCGAACGGGTTCTCCAAAATCGATATAAGGTCGAGTTATCATCAATTGAAGGTGAGAGATGAAGATATTCCAATGATAGCCTTCCGTACGAGATATGGACATTATGAGTTCTTAGTAATGTCATCTTGTTTGACTAATGCCCCTACTACATTCATGGACCTCATGAATAGGGTTTGTCGACCAGTGTTGGACCGATCTGTGATCGTGTTCATTGATGATATTCTAATCTACTCTAAAAATGAAGGAGATCATGAATGTCATCTTAAGGAAGTGCTAGATACGCTTAGAAAGGAGAAATTGTATGAAAATATTTCTAAGTGTGTGTTTTGGCTCCAAGAAGTTCAATTCCTGGGTCACGTAATAAACGTAGAAGGAATTCTTGAAGATCCTTCAAAAATAGACACAGTGATGAAATGGAACCCACCAAAGACACCTACAGAGATTCTTAGATTCTTAGGTTTGGCCGGTTACTATAGAAGATTTATCCAAGATTTCTCCAAGATTGCTTCCCTATTGACAAAACTCATAATGAAATAGACAGTTTATTTGGGAAACAGAGCAAGAAATTGCTTTTCAGAAGTTGAAGGAGAAATTGACACAGGCTCCGGTTTTATCATTACCAGAAGGAATGGAAGATTTGGTAGTTTACTATGATGCTTCCTATGAGGGACTGGGGTGTGTACTCATGCAAAGAGGCAAGGTTATAGCCTATGCTTCACGCCTACTCAAACCTCATGAAGCTAACTACCCGACTCATGATTTAGAGTTAGCTGTAGTAGTATTTGCACTTAAAAAATATACAGACATTATCTGCATGGAGTTAAGTTCACAATTTGCACGCATCATAAGAGCTTGAAGTATTTCTTTGAACAAAAATATCTGAATATGAGGCAGCGAAGATGGTTAGAGCTGATAAAGGATTATAACTGTGAAGTCCTATATCACCCACGAAAACCCAGTGTATTGGCACATGCTTTAAGCCGTAAGGAAGAGCATCCTCCTATTAGGGTGAAGTCATACAAGTTAATTGTAACTCCTGACTTTATGACTCAACTTAGAACTGTCCAGATAGAAGCATTGAAAGAAGAAAATGTTAAGAAAGAAAGAATTGCTGGACAGGAAAAATATTTAGAAGAAAATGATTATGGAGTTAAGATTCGATTCGGTCGTATGTGGATACCACATATGGGTGAATTCAGAGTTAAAGTTCTGGATGAAGCTCATAAGTCATGATATTTGATTCATTCGGGTTCTACAAAAATGTACCAAGATCTACGCCAAGATTATTGGTGGCCCGGTATGAAATTCGATATCATGAAATATGTGGCTAAATGCTTAACTTTTTCTCAAGTCAAAGCAGAGCATCAAAAGCCTTATGGCAGATTATAGCCACTAAATATTCCAGAATGGAAATGGGAACATATCTCTATGGACTTCATAACAAAGCTACCGAAAACAGCTAAAGGTTATGATACTATATGGGTGATAGTTGACAGGCTAATTAAGAGTGTTCACTTCTTACCGATATGTGAAACTTACTCTTCTGAAAGTTTAGCATAATAGTTTATCAAAGAAATTGTTTCACGACATGGAGTGCCAGTCTTAATTGTATCAAACAGAGACACACGGCATATCATCCTCAAACAAATGGTCAGAGTGAAAGAACTATACACACACTTGAGGATATGTTGTGTGCTTCCATTATTTACTTTTGCATTATTAACAATATCTATCATCAAAGTATTGGTAAGCCACCGTACGAAATATGTTGGAGCATGTTTTATGACAACAAGCCTTGTAATAGATTAGTCTTTATGTTTAACGTTTTGTATTGTAAAAGTTTAAGTTTGCATAGGCGAACTTGTCTAGTTCGCCAGGTATAGTTGAGGCGAACTTAAGAGAGGCGAACTTAACAAGTTCGCCTGTTGCAGAGTGTGTGGCTATAAATAGTTCATGAGTGATTCAGATCTCTAGAGAAGAGGAGAAGAACTTAGAACAGTTTATTCATTCATGTGTACTATTTGTGAGATAATACAAGAAGCTTTCATCGAAATCGTGTCTTGTGTGATTGTTTCACATTCGGTATTATTCAAGACGTACGTATACGATAGGATTTCGCACTTCGTATTCGTATTACGTGTTTTACATCAGATATCGATCAGTAGACCCGTTGGAACCAACAACTGCTGTTTGACATCGTCTCGATCGATTTTTCACTACAAGATGGAGATTTTCGGAAGTTTCTGTGTTCTTGAAAGTTTCTACGTTTTGGACTGTATGTTGATTGATTCATTCATTTTTGGTGTTGTTTTACCAAAATTGTTCTGTTGGAAGAATTCTAAATTAATATTTGAAGAACCCTATGGAAGGAATTTCTCTAATTCATTCAAAATCATGATTTATGGAGATTTTTAGACCTATTCGTGCGTTTGGGTGTTAGAAATATCCTTCTTGTTCTTCAGCTGATGCAGGCGAACTTGTCATTCTGTTACAAGCGAACTTGTCAGAGCGAACTTGTTAAGTTCGCTGGATTTGAACTAGGCGAACTTGTTAAGTTCGCTTCATTCAAGGTTGGCGAACTTGTCAGGCGAAGTTGTTATGTTCGCTTCAGTCAAGTTAGGCGAACTTTTCAAGCGAAGTTATTAAGTTCACTTCATCCAGAAACTTGTTAAATTTTTCTAAGTGTTGACATGTTCAAGAATGTCGTCTACTTCTAGTCAAGTGACCAATATGACTCACTTATTAAATCATGACAATGAGATTGGAACTCCAACCAAGCCACCGAGACTTATGAATCTCAAAGACTATTCAAATTGGAAGAGTCGGTTTGAGAATTATGTTAATATCAATGATACAAGTCTTTAGATTCCTATCAGTGAGGGATATGAGCATCCTGCTCATAGTTATATGGGTGTGTCGGATGCACCAAAACCAATTTCATCTCTTGATGATGATGAAAAGAAGCTGTATCGATGTGTTTACCTCTAGATATCTATCTTACTTTCAAGAAGTTCAAGACTTCTCGTGACCTTTGGGAAGGTTTGGCTAAAAGGTGTGAAGGAAACACAGATATCAAAAAGAGTAGAAAGGAATTGTTAAAAAAATAGTTCAGTGTTTTTAAACACTTTGAGGGAGTGTCATTGGATGAACTCATGATAAGATATTATTATCTTCTAGGTGAAATGGTCAACAATGACATTACCTATAAAAACATGAAGATTCTTGAAAAATTCTTGGATGCTTTACCAGCACATTTTGAGATGTACACAATAGTGATCAAAGAACAATCTGGATTTGATGATCTTAGTCTTGAAGAAATGATGGGAAAGATTCAATAATATGATTTGCACAAGCAAAAGAAAGACACAGTTTATCAAGATCCAAGCATTTATTTTGGGAAAGGTACATCAAAATCTGGTGGAGTTGCTTTGTTTTCAGGTGAATCGTATGATGTTCCTACCGATAGTTATTCTCAAGGGAATACATGTTTTGTTGCTTCAAACTCTGGATGTTCAGCTCATAGCAAGAATGATAGTCATTCGTGTTCTACTAAAATATCTTCATCTGCAGCAAATGATATGATGGCAAGGATTGCTTCATTTTTAACCTCTTATGAAAAATTTATTGGTGGTAAGATCACTGATCCTGATATGATTGAGGAGGATTTCAAACAGCTGGATAAAGATACTTTAAAGGAAATGAATATTCAGTGGAACATGGCTTTGTGGTTGAGACAAGGAAAACATCACTTGAAGAGGACTGGGAAGAAGTTTATTGGAGCATCAAGCAAGACCAAGATGGGTATGGATAAGTCAAAGGTGAAGTGTTATAACTGTCAGAAATTTGGTCATTTTGCTCGAGAGTGTACTAAATCCAGAAATCAGAATCAAGGACCTTCTAACTCTCAAGACAATTCATCCAAACCAAGTACTTCTACAGGTTTGATATCTCAGCACGATGAAAATTATGACTGGGGTATTCATTTGGAAGATATAGTGGCTCATGTTAGTCAAGCTTTTCTGGCTGAGGTTCATCCTAAAGATGGAAGTGAAAATTGTTCTTCTGATAGTGACTCTGCAGATTCTGGGAGTGTAAATGAAAATGAAGAGTCACTGCCTCAGAAAAGTGCACCAAATTTTTCAAATGAAGAATTATTGACTGATGCAGCTGTTGGAAAGGTTACTGAAAAGATTGCAGAGATGTTAGCTGAAGGAAATGCATTAATGGCTGATTCTAAGTAGGTATTGACTCATGTTTTAAATGCATTGATTTAGAATTCAAAGTTACAAGATTGTGTGATGATAACACTAATCTTATCTGTGACATGAAATCAATGTACACATCGAACCAAAAGTTAAAGGAAAATGAAACTGTTTTGAAAACTAAAGTTGAATCTTTGAGAAATGATATCAAAGTTTTACAAAACAAAGTAAATTACCAAGCTTTTCGTCTCGATGTGTCATATGCTGAATATGAAAAGAAGATTAATGAACTTGCTGTGTCACAGTCTGTAGTAACAAAATTGTTACGAAAGCTTGAATGTTATAAGAATTCTAGTTTCTTGTTGGATTATTATAATGATAAAGCTTCGGGAGAAAAGGTTATTGGTGGGGTTGGTTTTTGTCCTAATGTTGATGATTCTGAGATTAAGGGTGGTGTTGGTTATTGTCCACTGTTTAATGCAAATTATACCCCGGGTGTGATTGAGGAAGTTTTGGTTGAAGATATGGAACCAAAAACTGTGTTGGACATCAATCCTATGACTGGAAATGACATAGTATATGATGATTCAACTGATGATGATGTGTTTGATTCAGACAAGGTTGAAGGAACAGTAAAAGAATGTAAGTATGTGGAACCTGTTGTGGTGAAAACAGTGATTAGAGATAGGTACATTCTAACTATACCAGATGATGGGACTGAACAACTAAAACCTTAACCTAATTTTAAACCAGTTAAATCTTTTGTAAGTGGAGGTTTTGATTCCTAATAGACAAACCAGATTGAGAATATCTCAAATCTTGATTTTTGCAAAAAGAAACTTGCAGAGGAATCTCATAAGGTTGTTCATTCATCAAACACTATGTCTCAGTGTTCATCATCTAATTCTTTTAAGCTTCAGAAAGAAACTTATGTGCGTGTTTACAAGGAAAAACGCTCTTGTTTTCATTGTGACACTGTTGGTCATATCATGAAAGACTGTCCAAACAAAAACTTGGGAAAACGTCTAGAAAATCCAAGGTTGGCACGTTCTTTTGTGAATCCATCGACAAAATCTGTACACATGACTGTGGATAGTGATGTACAGAAGCCAAATGTTCATCCTGCTTCTGAGTATGTGCAAGTTGAGTCTGTGAAAGTTATGAAGAAGGTGGAGACTACTCTTCTAAAAGAAAATTTGTTTAGACCACAACGACATCGAAGAAATAAACGTTTGAGAAAACTTCTCGAACAAACAGTGGTAAAGGACAAGGTTGAGGTAGTGAGTGTGACTGAAAATGTTCCAGTGACATCAAAATGGAAACCAAAATCAACTGTTTCTAGTTCGGAGACAAAATCTACTAAAATTTAGGAGAAATTAGATTGTGTGTTAAAAGAAATTGTTTATTTTGATGAATCAGGATGACCCAAGACTACAATGGCTTGGCTCTCTATTACTAAATAAGTGTTTCTCTTTGTATGCAGGGAACTCCAAGGAGGACTTTTGGCAACCATTGGTATGTCGACGGTGGATGTTCTCGACATATGACGGGTAATCTTAATCTATTAGAAAATGTGAAAGAAATTCAAGGCGGATATGTTGCCTTTGCGGGTAAGAAAGGAGGAAATATTTCTGGCCAAGGAATTTTATCGAATGGAAGATTGAGCTTTGAGAAAGTCAACTATGTTGAGCAGTTGGAGCATAATCTGTTATCTGTTTCGCAAGTCTGTGATAAAGATTTCTCATTTCACTTTAATAAGTCAGAATGTTTGGTTCTAAAACCGGGATTTGTGATACCAGAAGATTGGATACTTATGAGAGCTCCTCGAAAGAATGATACATATATGCTAGACATGAGCACGGCAACAACAACGTCATCTGTGCCAACGTGTCTTCTTTCGAATGCTTCCGAGTCCGATTCAACTTTGTGGCACCGGAAAATGGCTCACATTGATTTCAGAAAAATGAATTATTTTGTCAAGAATGGGTTGACTTTTGGTGTCCCAGTTATGAGATTCCATGTGAATGAAGACTGTATTCCATGCAAGAAAGGGAAGCAACACAGGAAGTCTCATCCTTTAAAGTTGATTAATTCAATTGTGACTACTCTAGAGTTGTTGCATATGGATTTTTTCGGACCTATTAGTGTCAAGAGTGAAGGAGGAAAATCTTATTGTTTGGTTGTGACTGATGATTACTCGAGGTTTTCTTGGGTAAAAGTTCTTGCTTCTAAGGATGAAACAGCTGAACTTCTTAAGTTCCTAATTGTGGGCCTTGAGAAATTATTCAATTTGCAAGTCAGGAGAATTCGGAGTGACAACGGCACAGAATTCAAGAACGGAAATTTGGGTTTATTCTGTTTGACAAAGGGTATCCATCATGAATTCAGTGCTCCTTATGTTCCTCAACAGAATGGTGTTGCTGAACGGAAGAATAGAACTCTTATTGAGACGGCTCGTACTATGTTATCTGATTCAAAGCTGCCGGTTACTTTTTGGGCAGAGGCCGTAAATACAGCTTGTCATGTTCTCAATAGGGTTTTGACCGTGAAGAAACACAACAAAACTTGTTATGAATTGCTGAACAATCGAAAACCTAATTTGGCGTATCTTTTGCCCTTTGGAAATCCATGTACCTTGTTAAAGACTCGCGATGTTCCTATGAAATTCAGCTCGAAGGCGATTGATGGAATTTGCTTGGGATATGTTGCTAATTCTCATAATAAGAGAGTGTTTAACAAAGAATCACGTCAAATTGAAGAGTGGTTTCATATTGACTGTGATAATCGTTCTGTTCCTCAGGATGCAAAAGGTCCTTCTTGGGCATTTGATTATGATGCTTTATTCAGATCTTTCAATGTTATTCCTGAACTTTCTACTGTTGAAGTTGAAATACTCTATCAGTCCTACTGCAATGATGATTCAATTGTTGATCCTCGTTCGGTTATTCCGATTGTGGATACTCCTTCAGTTGATCTGAATGTCGCTTCAACTTCGGGTACAACACAACATGATGACTCTGACAATGATGAAACTGTGTTTCAAGAGTCTTCAATTGATTTCCAGGACATAGTTGATGATTCATCAGCATCGGTTGAGGGGGAGTTGTCTTCAAATCTTGATGTTGTTATTCGAGCTTCGGATATTCCTTAGTCTCGGGTACATAAAAATATCCAACTGACAATATTATTGGTGATTTGAATGCGGGTGTTCAAACGAGGCATCGCACACTTGTAGAAAATTCATGTTTGTATACCCAGATTGTGGATACAGGTATCTTGGAGACGTGTTTACATGCTTGCTTTATTTCTCAAACAGAACCTAAGAATGTGGTTGAGGCTTTGGATGATGATTGTTGGATTGAGGCCATGCAGGAAGAATTGGCTCAATTTGATAAATTACATGTTTGGGATTTGGTTGACTTACCCAAGTGGGTTTTCAAATGTAAACGTGATGATCGTGGAGTTGTGGTACGTAATAAGGTGAGACTTGTTGTCCAAGTTTTTAATCAGCAAGAAGGCGTTGATTACACCGAAATTTACACTCCAGTTGCGAGGAAAGAGGAGATCCGATTGTTTCTAGCTTATGCTTCTTTCAAGGGTTTCAAAGTTTTTCAATTGGACATAAAAGTGCTTTTCTCTATGGAAAGGTGAAGGAAGAGGTATATGTGAAACAGCCGCCTGGTTTTGAAGATCCCAAGTTTCCTGACAAGGTTTTTAAATTGGGTAAAGCGTTGTATGGTCTTCATCAGGCTCCTCGTGCTTGGTATGAAACTCTGTAGGTGCATTTACTTGAAAATGGACTTGAGCGTGGTCAAATTGATTCTACCCTTTTCATCAGAAAAGCAGGGGGAGATTTATTACTTGTTCAAATCTATGTTGATGACATAATTTTTGGTTCGACGAATGTTGATCTATGTAAAGACTTTGAAAGAGTGATGAAGTTGAAATTCGAGATGAGCAGCATGGGAGAATTATCTTTCTTTTTGGGTCTTCAGGTTGATCAGAAGGAGGATTGTTTTTATATTCATCAAACAAAGTATGTTGTTGATATTCTCAAGAAGTTTAATATGGAAAATGCTTTAGCTTCCAGCACTCCAATTCCAGTTAATCACAAACTAGAATCTAACCTGAAAAGGAAAGAGGTGGATTGTCGATTATACCGAGGAATGATCGGGTCTATGATGTATTTGACAGCGTCACGTCCGGATATCATGTTCGCAATATGCTTGTGTTCGAGATTTCAGTCTAAGCCGAAGGAATCTCATTTGATTGCTGTAAAGCGGATTTTTAGATACTTAAAGGGTAAACCAAGGTTGGGATTATGGTATTCATTTAATTCTGATTTTGATTTTAAAGCTTTTACAGATTCAGATTATGGAGGTTGCGGTCTGGATAGAAAATCAACATCTGGTGGTTGTGAATTTCTAGGGAATAGACTTGTATCCTGGCAATGAAAAAAGCAAACCTCAATTGCAATTTCAACATGTGAGGCAGAATATATTGCAGCAGCCAGTTGTTGTTCCCAGATCCTTTGGATTCACTAGCAGTTGAAGGATTATGGTTTGAACTTTATAGGGACACCAATGATGATTGATAACACAGCCACCATGTCGATCACAACAAATCCTGTGAAACATTAAAAAACTAAGCACATAGAGATCCGACATCATTTTATTCGTGATTGTGTAGAGAAGAAGCTGATTAAGTTGGTGAAAGTTCATACGGATGACAATTTTTCCAACTTATTTACCAAAGCATTCGATCGTTCACGGTTTGAATTTCTTACTCAAATGATTGGTATGCTTAATCCAACGTGACAAAGGTTTTTCATGGAAGTTATTTTTTTAGTTTTATAGATTGTTTAACAGTAAATAGTTTTATGCTTTACTTTTAGATAGTTTTCTTGCTTTTGGAAAAAACCCAAACAAATTGAAAAAGATAAAATCGACACTGCTTGAAGTTAGAGAAGAAATGATAGTACATCAGTTGGTGATCACATATTCATGACCATAGATTGACTACCTGGTGTCTGCTCTTATGATTTTGCTTGCTTGATATGATCTAAACTTCTAAAGTCTGCATAAAAACGAAATGATAGCTTCATGACTGCATGACAGTTTATATATAATCTTTTAATTTGAATATTTACATGTATTTTGAATTGTCAATAGGCTAGAAGCTTTTTTAGTCCATTAGTAATGTGAAAACATAATGATCTATGTTACAATTGTGATTTGAACCCATGGTATGCCGGGTGTTTGTGTTAAAAGATCATTATCAGATACAGAATATGAGACTTTAAGTATTTCATGAGATCAGTATCGGACTATATTGATTAGCACAATGTTTCAGTTCACTTTACTGCCCATGTCCCGAAAAGCATGCAATGTGAAGTTGGACTAAGATATACTTCTGACAACTTGTTGGAACATATACTCACCCTTGGATCAATTATCTTGATTCCATTGAATATATCCAGATAACAGTTGGATCACGCTACCCTATGTCATTGAATCAATCAATTCTTTGATCATTCTTATGTTGAAGAATTCCATCGGTACAATCTTTCTGTTACTATGAATTATGATATTTCATACAAACCAATCTATATGAATCATTCGATTCTGAATCATTCTGTTTCAATATATCCTTCGGGATCTGATTTCATTGATGTGCTAATTAAGGTAGTCTCAATCTAGAGATTGATCTAAACTTTGCATAGGTCTCAATATGTCTTGAAGATAGTGCAAATTTTATATTTCTGTTGGCATATTTGTGGGGTACACATTGTCTTCATATAAATGGTACTGACTCACAAGAATGTGAGATAAAAACGTTTGTAGTTTCAAATTTTATAATGTTGACAATTTGAATTGACATGTAGTATATTGCAAATTCGGTATGAATAAGTTAGCATGTCATGATCTGATCTTGTTTACTTTGAAGTTTATAGCGCATCATTTCATAAATTTCTGAAAAAGGAAAAGGTCAATATTCAAAGACCATGAAAAAGAAAGATGTGATGCCTGTGAGCTGTTCATGAATGAATAGATATTTTCAAAAGATTTAATTGTTTGTTAGGTGAGCAAAATATCTATGTATATGCAGAATGCCATAGGTTCACCCTTAAATCTACTAGGAATTTTATATTCAAAATGTGTATGTGATACATCAAAGATACTGATATGATCTTCTTACTCGTAGTGTTTGACCAAAAATATGTGATTCTATATGTATAGAGAAAAACCAAAAAGATTTTGATTTTAGTTGATATAGTGTTACTGCTTTAATTCATTAAGAAAAATTCAAAAAGATTTTAGTGAGTTTTAGCTTAAAGTTTGAAAAATTAAAAAAATATATATGTTCTTTACGTTTTGTTTTATCTTTTCTAAGAAAAGTCCAAAAAGATTTTGTTTTAATCTTTCATGAAAAATTCTTATAACTTTGGATTGAGACTGTTGTATAGGTTGCAAATTTGTATGGGGTCCTTCTCCCAATATAATACTTGGTTAAAGGAAGTACAACACAAAACATCTAGTTCAGAGGATATGTGCAGGGAATTATTTGTCAAAGAATTGGAAGAACAAGACTTAAAAATAAAGACCAGGCTGTTGTCAATGGGGAGTCTGTTGGAGCATGTTTTGTGACAACTAGCCTTGTAATAGATTAGTCTTTATGTTTAATGTTTTGTTTGTTTTGTATTGTAAAAGTTTAAGTTTGCATAGGAGAACTTGTCTAGTTCACCTGGTATAGTTGAGGCGAACTTAATAAGTTCGCCTAGACTAAGAGAGGTGAACTTAACAAGTTCGCCTGGTGTAGAGTGTGTGGCTATAAATAGTTCATGAGTGATTCAGATCTATAGAGAAGAGGAGAAGAACTTAGAACAGAGTATTCATTCGTGTGTACTATTTGTGAGATAATACAAGAAGCTTTCATCCAAATCATGTCTTGTGTGATTGTTTTACATTCGGTATTATTCGAGACATACGTATACGATAGGATTCCACACTTGGTATTCGGATTACGTGTTTCACAGCAGATATCGATCAGTAGACCCGCTGGAACCTACAAAATGTTATATGGAAGAAAATGCAAAACTCCAATCTGTTGGGGAGAAGTTGGACAGAAAGTGTTGGGAAGTAAAGAAATTGTCCAAGCTACGGGTGTAAAGTTAGAACAGATTAGAGCTCACCTAAAAGTTGCTCAAGACTGACAAAAGTCCTATGCAGATAAAAGGCGAAGACTGATAGACTTCCAAGTCGGAGATTACGTTTTGCTGAAAGTATATCCGTGGAAAGGAATCATTAGATTCAGAAAGAGAGGGAAGTTGAGTCCAAGATTTGTTGGACCATTTAAGATTATAGCTCGAGTAGGGAAGGTTGCATATAGAATAGAATTGCCAGAAGAGTCGAGTGGAATCCACTCAACATTCCATGTATCGCACTTACGAAAGTGTCTTGCAGACGAAACCTCTCATGTACCACTGAATGATATAGAAGTAGATGAAAGATTGAATTATATCGAGAAGCCAGTGGCTATACTCGATTGGAAAAAAATAGATTACGAAATAAATTAATCAAGCAAGTGAAAGTTCAGGGGCAACATCGAAAGGGATCTGACGCCACATGGGAGACAGAGGAAGAGATGAGGCAATCCTATCCCTACTTATTCGAGTAAGTAATAGGTTTCGGGGACGAAACCTTTGTAAGGCGGGTAGATTTGTAACACCCTAATTTTTATAAGATATATGAGTAGAGGGACTAAAATAGTCATTAAGTGAAACCCCGAGGGGGTAGAATAAGAGTAGATAAAAGTTTAAGTATCAAATTGAAAAATTGGAGTTTTAGACGTGTGACGGACCGTCACATCTGGGTAGCGGTCCGTTACGGACGGTGATGGATCGTCACAGGGTATAACAGTCCATTACTACTTTACCACGACAATCATTGAGGGAATGACATGTGTCAACTGACTAGCGATGCGTGGAAACCCGATGCGTGGAAACCCGATGATGGACCGTCATGAGGTGTAATGGTCCGTTACACCGCAACGTTAAGCCGCTCAACCGGGTGTTAACATGTGGCAGCTGACTCAAACCCGTGACGGAGCATCACGGGAGATAACGGTCCATTACGGAGACCACCTGAAATTGGGTGACTGACCGTCACCATTGGTAACGGTCCGTTACGGGGCTGGGACTTGCCTATAAAGATGAAGGTCGGGATTTTGAGTTTAGACACATCTTCACACACTAATACGCCCCAAACACACACTTAAGACCTGAGAAGTGTTCCCGTGGCCCAGTTCGCATAGAGAAGTTCAGTTTCCAGTCTTTCGACTCCAATACGCAGTAGATAGTTCTGAGGAAAGGTTCCGACTAGTTCCTAATGACTTGATTACTTTCACTAAGCTAGGAACTTATGATTAAAGAATGTTTTAATGGCTTAGGACTTTGATCCAAGTCGTTGTGCAGTTTACATTAGCACGTAAAGATTATCCGAAAGAGAAGGAGATTAGATGTGAGTTCTATGATGCCCTTTTTAAACGTTTTTAAATGTTTTGGGCATGATGCACAGGATATGAAATGTTTTACAAAGATACTCTATGCCATTGATTTAAATGTTTGAGCTGGTATCCATGATGTTGCAAGAGATATGTTTATGTTATAAAAACAGAAGGTAACCATCCGACCAGTATGTTGTTATCTGGAAAAAAGAATGTTCTGTCTAAGGAAAGAGTGGTGTATAAATTCCTATTGGACCCGTCATTCTTTACTAGGAACATTTTGTTGATGCACTTTCCTGTGACAACACTCTGGATAGAGTCTTAGTTTGTACGTCTAATGTCTGTAATTTGTCTTTGTATTTATGAGTCATTATGTAATAGTTTATCGAGTTGTATTTACTTTAACATAATGTATGTTTTTTTTCTGCTAAGTGTTTTGCGCACTTACATGTGCGCAGGAGAAAGCTCATGCGTACTTAGCAAGTACGCAAGAACACCTTTGCGTACTTGTTAAGTACGCAAGAGCAATTGGTCCTGCGCACTTGCTAAGTGCGCAGACATCAGGTCTGTATAAATAGGATAGGTTCACAGAGGTTAAGTACGCAGAACCATTTGTTCAGACGCACTTAGTTTTGCTAAGTACGCAGCTTGTATTCTCTCTGTAACCGTCGAGTGTTTATAATACAAAGAACGTTTATTGTGACTCTCGTGTTTAGTTTACTTTGTTTAGTAAGACTCTCCACCTAGTCACGGGTATTCCGCAACCCGGTGCGACTAGTAGACCACTTGCATGTGACGATCCGACACACACGAAGGGACCTACAAGTGGTATCAGAGCGTTGCTCTTGAATTCGAGTGTTGTAAGTGAGTTTGGAGACGTTTTACTGAGTTTTACAAGCAAAAAGAGGTATTTTTGTTGATTTTTGTGATAAAAAAGGGGTAGCTCTTGAGCACTTTTTTAGAAGCAAAAATCTCTCAAAAACCGTTTTTTGTTGTATATTTGTGTGTTTTGAGCATCAAAGGTTTGTTAGAAACTTGTTTCTAATCCTTTGGCTCGATTGCATTGATCATCAGCCTATTTTTCACTATCTCCGGCGATTTTCAGGTGACCGGAAAAGTTTGGTGAGAGTTGCTGAAAAGGTGTCCTGCGTACTTACCATTTTTGGTAAAAAGTACAGTCTTATGCGTACTTACTAACTACGCAAGAGTTATCTCCTGCGTACTTACAAGTGCGCAAGACTGAACTTGTGCGAACTTAAGTTATATCCTGCGTACTTAATAATTCCTCCTATGTACTTACAAGTACGCAAGAGCAAGTCTTAACTACGCAAGACCATTTCTCAAGTGCACAAGGCCAAAGCCAAGTACGCAACAGTGTCTGATTTTTCTGATTTTTTGACCAAGTAATTCACTATGTCGAACCTTCAGAATCTTGGAAACATGTTAAATTATGATAATGAGATCGGTACACCTCAGAAACCGCCTAAACTATTAAATGTAAACGATTATTCCAATTGGAAGGCGCGTTTTGAGCACTACATTTCATACACCGACTCATCATTATGGATACCAATCATTGAGGGATATAAGCATCCCACACACATCTATCTTGATGAAGAGGTGCCAAAGCCCATCTCTAAGCTTGATGAAGAACAAAAGAAAGCTTATGATCGGGAAAAGAAGGCTCTTAGCTCAATCACTATGTCATTAACTCAGGAATTGTTTCACAGTTTCCGAGGCTATGACACCTCCAAGGATCTTTGGAAAGCACTTCAGAAAAGATTTGAGGGGAACAATGACATTAAGAAGAGTAAGCGGGATCTTCTCCGGAAGCAGTATGAATGCTTCAATTTCATGGAAAATGAATCGTTAGATGATCTCATCTCTAGATTCTATCATTTACAAACGAAGTTGAAAGCTTTTAAACTGAAATATCCCGATGAAGAACTGGTGGAAAAATTTCTTGATGCTTTGCCACCAAAGTTTGAGATGTATACAACCCTGATGAGGGAAAATCCTAAATTCTTTGAGTTAACAGTAGATGAGGCTATTGGTAAGATTCAAGCTCATAACATGAATCTTATGAAGAAGGAGAGCTCGGGAAGACCTCAGATACAGGACCCTTCCATGTATCATGGGACGACTTCCACTTCAAAATCATCGGGCTCTGGAATTGCCCTCTTTACTGGACACTCCAATGAAGAAGACCACTCAAATGGGTGTGGTGGTCATGCTTGTTATGCATCCGGATCAGGGTTGGGAACTAATCATCAACACACCTCAAGAAATCCTCCAGCTACGTCTTCAGCTAACCATTCTGCAATAGTCAAAATAGCTGAAGATCATGTAGCTTTGTTTTCATCATGTATGCTTGCGTATGAGAATTTCATAGGCGGCAAGCTAACGGATCCCGAAACTATTGAAGAAGACTTTAACCAAGTGGATCCTGATGATATTGAGGACATGGATACTCAATGGAATATGGTCATGCTTTTGAGGAGGGCCAAGCGTTTCCTGAACAGAACAGGAAGAAAGTTCATTGGTGGACATTCTAATGCCAAGGTTGGATTTGATAAATCCAAGTCCAAATGCTACAAGTGTCTGAACTATGGACACTTTGCTCGTGAGTGTCAAAAAGACCGAGCACTGGCCTCTGGTTTCACCAGACCTAGCCAGGGAAACAGCCACGGCCACAACAACACTAGCCACCACAATTAACACCAAGGTGGTTCGTCAAATGCACTGGTAGCTCAGCATGACGAAAAATTTGATTGGGGTTTTCATCTAGAGGACGCCATCATTGCTCAAACACAGGTTGGTCTCATGGCTGAGATCATGGAGCTGATGGAGGCTGAGAGAAAAGAAGCTGAGGAGATGGAAGCTTCTGTAGCTGTTGAAAAGGAGTCTACCACTGCCGTTGCTCTCATGGCCATTGGAGAAGCACAGAGTTCATCATCTGAGGTAGATTCTAACCCTTTCTCTGTTATTTCTTGTTCTAAATGTCTAGGGCTAAAGCTTGAAATTTCTAAGCTCCAACACAAACTCGAACCCCTAACTATGGCAGCTCATAATTACAAAGAAAACGAAAAACGTTTTAAAGATTCCGTTGAAACGTTGAAAAAGGAAAAATGCGAATATTCTTTACAAATAAGTGAGCAACAAGTTCACTTGGATATTGCGTATAGGGGGTTAGAAAAACGGAACAATGAAATCAACAAACTGCAAAATGAGATCCTGCAGTTAAAATGTACAAATGAGAAGTTGAAAAACTCTCGCTTTGTGGTGGAGCACTACGAATCAGTAGTGAGGAAACTGAAGAGCCTAGGTCTTGGTACCAATGCCATTCCTCCACCAATAAGTGGGAAGTTTGTCAATAGCTAGATAGACTATGATCACACCTGTCTAGATGAGTCCTCTGATAAGGATGATTCCCCTAAAAAGGATGAATCCTCAAGTAAGGCTAACTCCACATCTAGTGAGGAGTATGTTACTGCTTCTGATGATGGGTCGGTTAACACTTGTCCTGAAGGAGTAGTCTCTGAGGAGTTGTTGACTGAACAGATAGTCCACAAAAACATTATCACTAATGGTGATAACTGCATTTTAACTGAACCTGATATCATTGAAACAAATGATAAACTTAAGGTAATGCTTTACGAGGGTTATAAAAATATTAACCAAGTTAAGAAAGAGGCTTTTTTAGCTCATTATGGGCTTGGTTACAAAGAGAATTTGCAAAAGTATTATACCCCCAAAAACCAAACTGAAAAAGGTCAGACTCCTGTTCATAAACCAACTCCTCCTGCTCATAATGGAGAGTTATCTAAGGCCAGATCTAATGAGCCTTACAAGAGAACTCATGTGGACAAGAGGATGTGTTTTCATTGTGGCATGGTTGGTCACATTCTTGTGAACTGTCCATCAAAGAACCAAGGGAAACGGCATGTTGTCTCACAGCCAGCCGTTATCCCTAAGTCGCCAATAGTGAAACCTCCCAGAAGTCCAAAGTAGAATGTGGTGAAACCACCAGTACAACCTATGGGAAAACCTAAGATTAAATCTGAGGCCAAACCATCTGTTGCAAGAAAGGTAAAGCAACCTGCTGTACCTCGTGTGTCTACATCTGGTAGTACACGCACTGGTGAGAAATCTGTGGCCAGACTCTCTAAGCCACAAAGAAGAAGAAGGAATAAGAGGTTGAGAAAGCTGGAACAGCTGACTAAGACTCAATCAGGTGAACCTTCCACAAGTTCACCGGCTGTGGTTGAGCCAAAGTCTACTGTTCTGGTTAAGAATCAAAATGTAGAATCAAAGACTGATGGCTACAAAATTCTCTAAGTACAAATGCTGCTGATCTCAGAGTTTGCTGCTGACCAACAATCTGCTACGGACAAGCTTATCTGCTGCGGATACTTGTTCTCCCGCTGAAGAACAAATCTGCTGCGGATAGCCTTATCTGTTGAAGACCAAAGTTGCTGCGGATAAGCTTCTCAGCAGCATCAACACTTGATGCTGCTGACAGGCAAATCATCAGCAGCTCTGGATGGTTACATTTTGCTGCTGATCAACATTTTTGCTGCTGACAGCCTTGTGCCTTGAAGACAAATCGTTGCAGCTGACTATCCATACCAAGCGTCACTGACAACTTTCTGCAAAAGCAACTGACACACTCAAAGCAGAAGGAACCTCAATGGTGCAACCAATGAAACTCAACAATGCTCTTCTCCAAGCATGCAAGTAATGATGCATAAAGAAGACGCTTCAATAAAGTTAACTAGATATAGACAAAACTTGTAATAGTTAGCTAGATACAATAGATCAACGGTCTGTGTTAGATCTGATCCTTAGAATCAAGGGGCTGTCTTGATTCTAAGTGAGTATAAATAATCTATAAACACTTCATTGTAAGTGTGCTTTTTGTGTGCTTCTTAACAAAGTTTTTCATTTGTAATAGTTTATTCACAAAAGATTAATACAAAAGTGTTCTTATCAGTATTCTTTATGTGTACTCGACTGTAATTGTGTAGTTGTTATTGTTTCCGCCAATCTCAACTAAGAACAGAACCATCTTGTAATTTCATAATCCTACAAGTGGTATCAGAGCTTTGGCTTAGATTAAACAAACTAACACTTGTTTAATCACTTCTGGTTCTATTCTAAACTCTCTCTCCTTCAAAAAGTCACCAAGAACAAAAATGGCACAAAGCAACGGGCTTGAAGACATCCTGAAGCAGCAGTATGAAAACTTCGTCTGGAAGGAAGGTGAGTCTCTAACTATTTCATACAATAGATTTACCAATCTTGTAGGGGAGCTGCAGTGCTCAAAGGTGAAGCTAAAGAATGAAGATATTCTCAAAAAGTTCATCAGGTCTTTACCTAGCTGCTGGACACTCTACACGGTGTCCATTAGAAGAACTGAGAATCTGAAGACTCTCCAAATGACTGAGTTCTTCAGTATGCTAAAAACCTATGAGCTAGAGATGATTCAGGTAAAAGAAAGAAGCTCAAGCTACCAAACAGCCTCAACATCCACCACCACATCCTCTGTCCTCCATTCTGAGCACTCGGGTCCTAGTTCAAGTAACTACTATCCTCCCATCATCACCCATTCTGGAAAGTTCGACTGGAGCTTTCAATATGAAGAACTGACCGTCAACAATCAAGCTCTAATGGCAGACACTACAGAGATACCACCTCAGGTATTTGAACATCTTTGCTCTCAAGCCTGTATTGATAAAGTTGTGGGTTATAGAAAGCACAACCAAAACCTCATAGATCAAAATGAAGAGTTTCATCAGATGAAATCTGAGTTCAAAAAGGTTGAAAATACTTATAAAGAAAAAGTTGACTGCCTTAAGAAAGAGATTTCATCGCTAAAACACGAACAAACTAATCTTGAAACTCAGATTGATTATCTACTGGTCAAACTAAAAGCTACCAGAGCTGAACTGGCAGAACAGAAAGTTCATGTTGAAAAATATGAATTTTCCTCCAAAAAGTTACAAAGACTTTTAGATATTCAAGTCCATGAGAAGGTAAAGACTGGACTTGGGTATAACAATGATCAGTACAAATCTGTTCCTCCTCTTGCTGACTATATTGCCATTTACGAACCAAGCTTCAATGTTGCAAATCTTGACACTGCAAACCGAAACCTTGATCCTTTAATGGATGAACCTTTCGTCGAAGACTGCACTACCTCATCGGAATCTGAGTCAACCTACTCAGACCATGGTGAAACCAGTACAGCCCCATCTGAAGCTGTTCCGAATAGAGCTGAAGTTCCTGTTGTTCTTCCAGCTGTTCAAGCCCCTATACCATTCAAAAAGATCAAGATCAGCTATCCTCCAGATGGAAGAAAGCTAAACATTGAAAAGGGACAGACATCAGAACCCACAAACCCCAAGCCTCAGTTCAAGCCAATCACAAAGAGAAAGGTATTTGATATATGTCGTAAGCCGGAAGAAAAAGTTCCATATGTTCAAAGGACCCTAGAAGAAGCCACCTTTGAACATAACAAAGCTCATCCATGGAACTTCAAGGATCTGTTCCAAAAAAAGAACTATATGTACTGTGAAAGGGACAAACTGGCGAAATCATGCTTTGTGTGTGGGAGATACAATCACACTGCCAGCACATGCTTCCACTACCTTCAGCAGCAAAAGAATCTCAAGCAACACGCTTTTGAGAAGACAAAGAAGAACAAACAGGTAAGAAGGTTTGAAGCTAAGACAACTCAATTCAGAAACTCTCTTTCTCCATCAAGGGAGCAGTTTTCAAAAACTCTACAATCTTGCATCATTTGTGGTGAATCAGACCACTTTGCTGCAAACTGTAAGTTTAACCCTTTCAACCAGATCCTTCATCAAGCTCCTTAAAGACAAAGGGTAAAGAAGGATCAGCATACATCGGTTGTTACTCCAGTTAAGCCCAAGAAAACAAAGCAGAAGCTTTCAGCAGCAACCAAGTCTGCTGCTGATAAGCTAAAATCCTCCGCAGCAAAATCTGCTGCTGATAAGGCAAAGACATCAGCAGCAAGAGTGTCCACTACTGATAAGGCAAAACCCAAGGCAAAGCCTACAGTAGCAAAGAATGTTGACACTTCAACAAAGCTGTCAGCAGCAGGATCTACTGTCAACAAGCCAGAAACATAAGTAGCAAAATCTGCTGCTGACAGTGTGAGGAAAACTAGAAAACCACCAACTCAACAATGGAAGGCAAAGAAACCACCAAGCATCATCATCGGTTCAGTTGAATGCGTCTATCCTTTGTTGTAAATATGTATGTCCTCTGAGAGGAATCCCAGGTGCCAAGAAACCATGGGTGATGAGGATGAAGAGGCTAGCCCTAAGGCCCCATCTGGATCCAAGGATTCCACAACTGTGGATGAGGACAGACTGAAACTTCATATCTTGGAATTGACGGCCAGGGTGAATATGATAGAGGCACATCAATGCCCAACTTTTCTTACTCCATCCTTTGTATCAGTGGGCACCCAAACTGATGCTTATTTGTCCACTGATGCAACCAAAAAGGGGGAGATGGTCCCAATGGAGAAAGACTCAGACAGCTTTGACGACTGCAGGCTGTATTTCAAAGTACAAGATGGCTGTTCTCGAAGCTTTTTCTTTTGGTTGAAAGGATAGTCAGAAATGTGCAAAAGCTTCGACAACAAAGGCAATAAGAGAATTTTGGTAGCATCAGTCTAGGGGGAGTTTGTAGAATCAAAGACTGATGGCTACAAAATTCTCTAAGTACAAATGCTGCTGATCTCAGAGTTTGCTGCTGACCAACAATCTGCTGCGGACAAGCTTATCTGCTGCGGATACTTGTTCTCTTGCTGAAGAACAAATCTGCTGCGGATAGCCTTATCTGCTGAAGACCAAAGTTGCTACGGATAAGCTTCTCAGCAGCATCAACACTTGATGCTGCTGACAGGAAAATCATCAGCAGCTCTGGATGGTTACATTTTGCATGCTCGAAACAGGCTCAGTTGACACGGCAAGTAATGTTGAAACTACAACTGAAGCCTCCCCGGTCGACCCTATACCTGTGGACCCCGAAGCACAAAAAGAGAAAGACATGCCTTCTGCATCTACAAAGGGTCTAGCTCCCGTGTTGCAAAAGACGTCTATCACAGACAAGCACGGAGCGACAGGTATGATCTTAGCTGTTAGGTTCAAGGAGGACAAGCAGCTGTTCGCCATCAAAAGATCTGGGGGGTTCAATACTTGAAACCCACCAGTGAGGCGTTCAACTCTCTGCCCAAGTACGACCTAGTTAACCTCGCAAACCGCGATCTGCTAAGTCACTCGAATAATGCAGTAGCAATGGGTTTGTGGGTAACACTACAGCGGGAAGCAAGATCAGGGAAATTTGAATACCTGAAGCCTCAAGTGCCCAGAAGAGTCAAAGATAAGCACGCTGTGCATCCTGTGACTAAGAAGCCCATAAAGAGATTGGTATACAAGCCAGTGCGATGTGAAACTAAGATTCCCCTCAGCAAGTTACCTCAGGATATTCTTGGTGACATGTGGTACTGGTACGTTGATCCAAAAACAGGCGAGGCTGTGGTAATGAGTAAAGGTAAGTCAGCAAGTGGAAATATTATGCCAAAGGAAGTGATCAGGATATTTGATGAAGTCTGCTTCATCAACTTTTCTGTGAACGATCTGGAGGTACTAGCCGACAAGTACTGCATCCACACTGACGAATGGACGAAGCTTCTCTCTGCCACAGGATTATGGTTTTTGGCACGTAAAATGTTTTAAGACTCATCTTTGTTTACCAGGATAAGTGATAATGAAATATGTCATTGGCAGTGATTGCATTGACATACAATGTTTTGACCATAATGGTTTGTAAAGAAATGTTTTGGCGAAATCTCACATAATATCTTGCAACTTATGGGCAGTGATTGCTATATCTCCGAAAGGGGACGAATTGAATGCGGACCGTTACATTCCTCTGTGGTATATAACTAGGAACCCTTTATAAAGGTAATGGAAAGTGGTGACAACCACTTAAGAGTGCACCGAAGAAGAACTAATTGAACTTGAAAGCCCTTATTAAAATGCAGAATTTTTCCAAACATACAGACCCCATCAAAGGTTATAAGCATAATTTTTCCATGCAAATACTTAATATGCATAACTTTTTCTGACATTCAAACAACTGATTTCTGATTATCCCGGCTCCAATGGTCTCGGGTTCCATGATAACAACTGATTGACCATCTAAATCAGAGGCTGCGATTTCCACTCATTTGGGTCAACGGGTCAGAATCCAAGTCAAGGGGTCAAATAGGTAAGTAATGGTCAATTAAGGTTAACATTCGTTGCTTAGGGTCATTAACTGCTTATTAGGATGATTGATGTTCAATTACGGTCATTGTTGGTCATATAGGGTCATCCATGGTTAATTAAGGTTAACGGTCATTGTTTAGGTAGGGTCTTTAACAACTTATTAGGGTGATTGGTAGTTAATTACGGTAATGTTTGGTCATATAGGGTTTTCCATGGTCACTTATGCTTATTGATGTTCAGATAAGGTAATTTATGGTCGCTTCGGGTGTGTAAGTGTCAATTAGCGTCTTTGATGCTCAGTTAGGGTTAATTTGGTCATTATTGACCAATGAGAGTTAATTTGGTTAGTTGGGGTCAAAGACGGTCATTGATGTTCGATTCGGGCAATTGATGTTTAGTTATGGTCATTTGAGGTGATTGATGCTCAGTTAGGGTTAATTGGACAATACTAACCAATGTGAGGCATGGCCAAAGTGTGTGTTCGAATTCTGCCACCTTTGTTATGTATCATCCCGAAACTATAGGATGGTGGGAATAACAAAGCATCAATTTTGAAATGAGCACGTCAATATATGAATTGGTTCATTATTCGTTATTTCCAGATCTTTTCGTTGCATTCACTTACAACAAGAAAGAACCACCATTGTTTGGTTCAACACCTGCTTTTGGTGCATTCTTATTTCTTTCCTTGGTATTTCGTTCTGTCATATTCCTAATAATAATCCAATGATAACGAATTAACCGCAAAATGCACCTTTCTTTTATCAAATCCAAGTCAAGGGTCAAATAGGTAATAATAATAAACTTACACCATTCTTTTTCAAACTTTTTTTTACTTGAAAGTTCAACAGACTTTTAAATTTTCAAACTTGTTTTTACTTGAAAGTTCAACAAACCGAAAATCATTCTACATTCAATATGCATGATTGGGCCTCCTAAAACAATTTCAATGTCAATGTTTAACTCCTAAAAGTCAAAGGAATAGCTTTTACTTTCATGATCATTAGGACAGAAAACCTTTGGAGATTGTAAAAGTGCATAACTAAGAAATAATCTATGCCAATTCTTCATCTTTTATTTCAATAACCTGTAAATCACACACAATTGTTTCAAATTTTAGGTTGTGGTTTGCTTCTGTATTCTAATATGTCAATATTTGAACTTAATATGTTAATGATATGCTTTAAATTTTAGTTCAAGATTATACCTGAGTGTTCCCTCCTTTACCATTAGGAAGACAACCTTTGTACACCTGACTGTTCCTTCCTTTACCGATAACATAAAATTCAATCACATAATTGCATAAGGAAACCATAAAGTTCATATAGCAACAAACTAAGCAAACCTGAAAATTATACATTGGGCTAATTCCTAATTCTAGCAACCAACCATGCAAACCTGAAAATTATACAAAAGTAGCAACAAATTTCCAGTTTATTTTTGAGAATTCTTTTACTTTATTTATGTTATTATTACTAAAATTAAAAACTAAAAACAAAATTTCCTAGAAAAAAGACAAATACTACCCAGGTAAGCAGCTAAAATGTTCTTTTTGCAATAAAAATCAAATATTTGTTTCAGTTTTTGAGAATTTTCATACTTTGTTGCTAGAATAAGAAATTAGTATCTTATTATTTGTGCAAAAAGCCCTATATTATAACTATAAAGTGAATAAACACAATGGAAACACTGAAAGCAGGATTGAATTTCATAGTTGCAGCTGCAAGTTCATGAAGTTTAAACAAACTACAACTAGTCACGATATCTTTTTTTTAAGTTTATTCGGGCTAACCCGATTAACCTTTTCTTGCTTTCTTCCTTTCTTCCTTTCATTCATGAAGTTTAAACCATCTACTGATCCAAATAACAAATGCCGGGTTCGGATTAATCCTTAAACGGGTTTGGGTTCATCGGGTTCCATCTTATTCGGGTTCGGTAACATTCGAGTCGGGTTCAGTACAGGTTCTGGTAAAAATGACATCCCTAGTTACCGGTACTCGGCACCAAAAAGCTCATCCCTAGTTTTATCTTGTTAGGATCATTTTAAACTTAAGTTATAATTCAATTATTTTTTGACATTTGTCATTTTATACTTGATTCTTGCTTTCTTCCTTTCATTCATGGCTAATAACAGACTGAATTGGATCATGATTCATCAAGGTTTTGACTCAGTCGGATAATCAATCTGATGAAATTGTTTAGCAAAAAATTTATGTTCTATACTACCTCAATCTAGTGAATATTTGAGCCCATGAAAATAGAAACACACCTACATTTTATCTTTTGAAGCAGTATTTACAACAATAGAAACCTGTTTCACAGCAAGTAGTCGAGTGTGTGAACCTGTTTGACAACAAGTAGTGCTGTTTGACAGCAGTATTTACACACTTGCGTTTTGTATGACAATCCTCTAGTCTTGTACGAACTGTTGGTGAAAAGTCCAAAATGTTTATAGCAGTCCATGCTTGCAATTATAGCAAACAAATGTTAAATTGTTTTGAAATATAGTAGGAACAAATGAAGAACTACAAGCCTATAAAGGATGGCAGCGCTACGGTAGATCCTTTTCTAGTTGTAATGAACAAAGAAAACTATATATGGATATAGCCGACTTTATGGTAGAGGCGTTACAAATGCATTGATAAAAAAATAGATGGTGTTTGCACATCATACATAATCTGGAGGGGCTCGTGGAATCATTCAAAGAAAACGTTGTTGAGAAAAACCAGTTGCTGGAAATACGCAGCGAGATTGAAGAGTATCATGAAAGAAAAAAAGTCGAGCTCGAAACAATGCGAAAAGATATTGACAGTCAGTGACAAAACTGGGAAGCTATAATATGGAAAGTTATGAAACAACTACGAGTTGGAGATCGAGATGAGTAAAATATTTTCATTTCTCTTTATTGTTGTAATGGACACTTTCTGTTGACTATATTGTTATTTGAGTTTGGACAAGCATGTTAGTATACACTACTTGACTATCAATGTGTTATTATTATTTAGGCGTAATTGCGATTGAATGCATATTAACTAATAGCAATTGAATTTATGTTACAAAGTTATATTTGGGTGTAAAAAAGTTGCATTTGTTGTAACTAAAATTCGTAAAAATGTTGCATTACTGTAATAAAAAGGTTTCATTTTTTCAATTAAAAAGATAATAATGGTTGCATTAAGTCAAGAAAAAGGATGCAGTTTTGTAACTAAATGATAATAAATGTTGCATTTAAGTATTAAAAAGTTGCATTTGAGTGTACAAAAGGTTACATTTTTGTAACTAAACTATAATAAAAGTTGCATTTGATTATTAAAAAAGTTGCATTTCAAAGTTAAAAAAGTTACATTAGAATGTAAAAAGGTTGCATAATAAAAATGTTGCATTTGAGTAGTAAATGCAACACATTCAAAAATGGTTGCATTAGGCCATAAAAAAGTCGAATTAGGTCTAATGTAACTGCTTCTAATGCAGCCCCCGATAAAATGTTGCATTAAGGCTAATGCAAACTTTTCAAAGCCTAATGCAACATTTTATAGGGGTTGCATTAGCTTCATTTTCTTGTAGTGTGTCCTCCCTCCGTGTGCTTTGAAACGTGGGGGTTTGAGAATTCTTTCTCAGTTTCTCTTGTAACATCCATGATTTTCTAGTACTATTTTATTTTATTTCATACAATAATGGCATCCCATTTATTATGTCACAATAACTATTATTTTAATTAACATTTCGAATCAAAATTTAAACTTTGCTCTTACATATTAATTTCTATTTATATGTATAACACATGTTTGTATATGTTTATAAAGATATACATATATACATATACTTTATTGTAATAACTAAATCAAAAAAATAAAAATAAAAATAAAGGAAAACAATTTTTATTTAAATGACTAGTAAACCAAAGAAAGATGGGTTGGACCCCCCCCCCCCCCCCCCCCCCAATGCTAATGAACCCCCTCAATTCAAATTTGAACCCCCAACCCCCCATTTGGACTTTCCAGCCGTTGAACCCCCTCCCCGTCAAATTTGACTTTCCAAAGTCAACACCAACCAATTTCAGTCTCAAATCCGTCAAACTCAAAGTTGTTAATGCACATAAATCATGCGTGAACGTTATGCAATGTATCATGAATGCGTATGATGGATCAATTAAATGGGAATCATGAGTATTAATCCTAAATCAATTTCCGAAACCGACGATCTTAAGCCCGATCATAATTGATGCGTTTCGTTTGGAATTGGGTTATATAAACTGATCACACACCATCGCGACGCCCCTCCCTTACTTCCGGAACCTCCAAACGCAACCTGTCTCACCTCTTGAACACTGATCTCAGCCGAAGAACACTAGCCCCAAACTCACAGCCGTTCTCTTTCAACCCGTAACCATTTCAGGTAAAACTTATATCACTAGACTCGTCGTGATCAGGGGAAAGAAAGCCCTATAAATTCGGAGTAGATCGCTGCCTAAATCGGATTATAGGTGGATAGGGTTTACGGTTGGGTGAAATGGGGAAGATGAAGACCTCAGGGCTATGAGTTATATGTTTTGCGCATGGGCCCTAGTTCAAGGCACTTGCCCAGAGCAGCCTGTTAAGGCTCTTACCCCACGCACAACAGGTCTTGGGTTCGATCCCGGCCAGACCTGTTTTGTGCCTTTTTTTTCTCATTTTTCTAATTTAAGAATTTATTCTCAATCCAAACCTTTTTATAAGGATTATTTTATAAAAGAAAAACCTCTACAACTCAGCATGGTTTTAACAAATTAAAATATTTTATTTTCAAAGTTAACCATTCTTATTAATTTCTTTTAGGGTTAAAAACTAATAAACTTTTAGTTATAATATATATATATACACACGCACATATAAATATACATATATGTATAATCAAAACTCTAAACTTATAAAATATAAATTATTCAAAAACTTAATTATTCGTAAACCTTTTTATATTGTTAAGAAAATTTATAACCTTTAATTACAATATATTTTGTGAAACATTAAAGCACATAATTCATCCTTTTGTTCAAAAACTAATTATGGCTTACTTAGCTATTCGAATTAGAACTGTATATTTCAAATTTGGTTGTATTTATTTACGTCGTTAAACTAATTATTAAAACTTGATTTATAATTTGATCGTTAATATTTTTACTAAGTAAAAAAATATAATCTTTTCATTTATCCATTTATCCAACTTATTGTTCTCAATTACTTATTTATTTAAAAGCGAGAGCAAGTTTCTTACCTAAATTACTTACTTATATATAAAAGAGCACTAATAAATTATTTATATATACATTATTCATCATGTTTGCAAAACAAATGAAACCCTATGTTTCATAAACTCATACGTTATGCAATAAATTCCATAAACGTCATTTGAGACTCAAACAAGTATACACTCATTTTGACCAAGCCCACACCCAATCCCTTATGCAATAGGTTTTGCTCTAGTCCTTTGTGCATGTCACTTAATTCATTGATATAACTTAATCGAAGGTTAATCTTGAGATTTGCCAAATCACTTGTATAACAACAACATATTTTGTGATCCAACTACTCATTTGCAAGGTGAGTTACATAGCCCCTTTTTTATATTTACAACTTTGGGGTGAAACATGATTACATTCAAACTATTTGCAATTATTACAATTCAAAACATTATAATCATGTGTGCAATTTGTACCTTATGCTTGAAAACTATTTGTGCAAACAACATTTACATACTTTTGTGCATAGTGCAAGTGCTATCATTAACTCTATACAAGCCGACGGTATACAATGACAGATCTATTTTGTCTGACCAACCCACCCGGTTAAGGTGATTGTTACAGAAAACACTTAAGGATAACCTGCGTGTTATGCCTATCAATCACAAGGTTTGATTGTGCGCCCAGTTTAAACAATAGTGATTCTCCATAATTGCCTTATTAAACAATGCATCATATGAATTATACACAAACTTTGATTATTACTTATGGTGTCAAAACTTATGTATGCTCACCATCTATTTTTAGTTGACCCTGTTTTCTTCATGTTTCAGGTACTAGTGTATGAGATCATATGCAAGATATAACATATAGGATTTGGACTTAGTGAACACAGAACTAGAACATGTGGATGTATTTGATTTTGGTTGCTGATTGAACTTATGTAACAAAATCTTTATGTGATTAGTATATGAAACTTTAGCTTGATCATGTGCTTATGAACAGTCTACACGTCCGCCCCGACGTATTCCGCCATCGGTTGGGTGTGACAGATTGGTATCAGAGCCATGGTTATAGGGAATTAAGTTATTAGAAACCAATGACCTAGTCTATAACCTTAGGGGCACCCTTGTGTGATTATCTTACATGATATCCTAGGCATTACACCGCATGATACAATACATGATATTTTATGTGCTACACTACTTGATAACTCACATGCTTATAAAATTGCTATTTATGTAATACTTTGTTTACCACACTGCTTGATTACATGCTACCTATTTGATCACATTAAATACTATCCTAAGTCTTACCGCCCACTTATTCATATCTAAGCCTTTATACACCTCACTCTTACACATTGAGAATTATGTCACCATCATTAATTGTGAACAAGACTTAAACCCTTGGGCCTCAAGGCCCAGTCCAAAATAATTCTCATCATGACCATGAGCTCAAACAATAGTGTTATTAGTACATAATGGCTGGAAGAGTGGGTGTAGACCCATAAGAGATTATGAATAAAGAAAGACTGGGACTTAAGTGTGTCCCTTGTGACTCACCCTTATTTCCTGAGAATTCTCTTCATGGGTACACTATTTATAGGTCAAATGTTACTTCTAACGTACTATTGTGAAAACTCTGTGTTATGTGTCACACCCCCAAATTCTACTAACAGAGTTTTACCGTTAGGGATGTGACACACCAGGATCTCAGTCATTAGTTACATCAAACGACACTATATGGGACTTAAAATGTCATAACATAAAAGTTCAGAGTTAATGCGGAAGCGTTTAAACAAGAAAGTAAATGCGCAAAACAACGCGCCAAAATTTAGTTTAATAAAAGTAAGTGAATTGTTTTAACGGTTCGCATATGAGTGAAATGATAGTAGGACTCCATGCATGTCCTAGTGGTGAAACCTGTGCCTTAGCGACCTGAGAAAACATGTACGAAAAGTGTCAACACGAGGTTGGTGAGTTCACACGTTTCAAGTTTGCAATAAGAGAGTGTTTGCCGGATTATGTACATTCAATATGCATATCTATAGGTAGCTAGCCTATGTTCATGTCTTACTAAAGCGCTCATAACCGAAGCTAAAAGTGAGTTTGTTTGTTTGCCTCCGGCCAGTTCTATCAACTCTGACTAATGTGTTAAGGTCAATATTTCACCCGTTCGACCTCCAATCGAGTTAGCGCGACTAACGCGGGTGGGGTTTGTCAAACCCAGTAGTACTACAAACATTACCACGCTAATTCCATATTAACGGTCCGATGTGTGTGAGTACTTTCATGATAGTGTGTTACGCTTAGCCTCAACAGTGATATCATATGAATTACAATAACCCAAAATAGTGTGCGTCATGTTTTCTCCCCCAACGAGAAAAACATGTAAAACGATGTTTGTTTGCATACCTGTTTCTCCCCCACGGGAAAACAAGTAAAAGTATAATATTTTGTGTACATGTTTCTCCCCCAACAGGAAAACTAGTAAAAAGGGGCCATGAAACTCACCTGCGTTGCGTAGTAAGTAGTATCGCACAAGTAAGAGATTTGGAACCTCAAGTGTTAACATGCACGACTTACGTATGCCCTAGAATTATAAACATAATAAATTAGGGTCATATGGGGTTTGTGACGACGATACAGAAGATTGGACGCCTTAACACATTCTAAGGATTTAAGAGTAGACGAACGTGTTAACAGAAATATATATATATATATATATATATATATCTTAATATAATAATTAGATTAATGCGTTACGTGTCGAACGTTAATAACGAATAATATTAAGTAAATAAATAAATTCGTATGTTTGCCATTTAAAATGGTTAGGAAAATAATATAACTATATATATTATTTTTAAGTTCGTAGGTTTATCCAAATAATCTTTTATGTATTAAAAATAATAAATATATTATTTTTAATCGATATAATAAACGTGGGTAAATAATATAAATAGTTATATTATTTAATAGTTTGAAACACTACACAAATTATATAAATGTGGCGAAAATAATATAATAATATATTAATTTATAATAGGAGTCACGGGTTGAAAATAATATAAACATATTATTTTATTCGGATTTGTGGTTTGAAAAAAATATAAATATATTATTTTTAAAAGTGAGGAATTAATATAAAATAGGTTATAAAACCAAACCCGAGCCTACGGGTTCTTTTCGGGGCTAAAACCGTTTAATATATTTTTGTAATAATATAAGGATTGATTTTCATATTAAAAAAATGCTCAAAAACGGTTTTAAAAAGAAAAGAGTGTGGAGAGACTCGAACCCGGGTCTCTCGCACATAAGCATACTGCCTTAACCATCCCCGCCCGCTTGGGTTTCGCAAACAAAACCGGATCCAATTAGTTTTATCAAGCAAATCCCTGAGACATCCTACTCATAAACACCTACGATCGAATCCCGTCCCAAAACCCACAATTTCGACACTCGATTGTAACAATAGGTTAGGGGTTTTGTTAATCGAATGATTGCGAATCTTGGGTGGGGTTTAATTGCATCAACAACCTCCCAAAAAGAAAAGCAAACCTACTACCAAACCAGAAGACTCAAGAGAAATCGTCAACTGGTTCTACAACACTAGTCTCCAGGGGAAGAACAGAAGAAAGAAGATCAATCTATACAACTGTTGATGAGGTATTGCAGCTTCCAGATTCATATCTAAGAAGAATGATGGCTCTAACAGTCGATCACGCATGGGATTTGATAAAACCAAAGTGCATTGCTATAACTGTCAAGAGTATGGTCACTTTGCTAAAGAATGTGTGAAGCCAAAAGTTGAGTTTGATTCTCAGAAGAAGCCGAATAACTTTCAGCATAATCGTAATCAGTCACATGGTTCATATGGTAATTCTAATCATGCATCTACATCATCAGCTTTGGTTGCTCAGAACGATGAAAACTATGACTGGGATATTCATCTAGAAGATTTGGTGGGTACGGTAAGTCAAGAATTTGTAGCAGAGATTCGTTCTGAAAAATCCGAAGAGTCGACTGATGATGATAGTTCGAGTGATGGTGAAAGTGTGCCGAGCGTTGATGAAGAGATAGAACAAGTGCAGAATACTGATTTTGATATTGCATCAGGTGTTGCTGAAGATGATAGTGTTCTAACACAAAATGCTTCAGATGGTGCTGATTCAGAGAGTATTCCCATTGCCAAAGTTTTCATGGTAGACATGTCTGATTCGTCAAATGTAAAAGACTCTGTTTGACATATTTACTGTTCTAACTGC
Organism: Smallanthus sonchifolius; assembly: GCA_023525975.1. NCBI lineage: Eukaryota > Viridiplantae > Streptophyta > Magnoliopsida > Asterales > Asteraceae > Smallanthus > Smallanthus sonchifolius. The sequence goes on along the minus strand of CM042033.1, from coordinate 49,541,492 downwards.
ATTACTGTAAAAGATAAATTGCAAACGGTCATGGATGATAACACAAAGTTGATTTGTGATATGAAATCGATGCATTCAGTTAATCAGAAACTGAAAGATAATGATAAATTGTGCATCGATAGATTTGAGTCTTTGAAAAGAGACTTAAATTCTCTGGGTTGAAATATAAAGAACAAGCTTATCATCTGGATATGGCTTATGCTGAGATAGAAAAACGAAATGAAGTTGTCGCTCAAAAGAATAAAGAAATTTCTGACAAAGAGTCTGAGGTGATCAAACTTCATATAAAGCTGGAAAAGTTTGAAAATTCATCAGTTGTATTGGATTATTTTAATGCAAATGCTGATTCTAAGAAGCGAGTTGCTGGAATTAGATTTATTCCTCCACCATTTAATGCAAATTATGTGGTTGAACCTGAAATCATACATGAAGAGGAAATTGATCCAAAAACAGTATTAAAAGTGAATCCGGTAACTGGTGAGGATATGGTTTATGAGTCTGATTCTGAGGATTAGGTATTTGATGAGAAGAAGGTTGAAAGTATTCCAAAAGAGGTGAAACTTGATGAACCAATAGTTGTAAAAACTGTTACTTGTGATAGATGCATTCTGACCGAACCTGACGAGGTGAAAGTTATTACACCTAAGCTTTCCTCAATTTTACAGTCAAGTGGGTTTGTTGCTGCCGGTCATCAAAAGATGCTTTCATCAAAGGTACCGACACAGGTTTATGTTCCAAAGAAGAAAGTAAAGTGTTCTGCAAAATCTTCTGAAGCTTACTCATCTGATGGTTCCTTAAACTCAAGAAAAACCCCTTACTTTAGAACTCATCAAGAGAGAAGAGTTTGTTTTCACTGCAATGAAACTGGTCATATTCTGATAAATTGTCCTTATAAGAACCAGGGCAAATTGAAGACTGCTCCTTCACAATCAAAAGTGGTGCAAATTCTGAAAAGAATAGATGAGGGAAAGTCGACTTCTAATGTGGACAAAAATATGCCTTGTCGATCTTTTGTTAAATCTTCTGGATTTAAACAGCAGGATAAATTGAATTCTAAATCATTTTTTGTCAAGAGAAATTTGAGATTCCACTTGTTGAAATTTCAAAAGATTCTCCACCTGAAGTTAAACTGTCTAGACCACAAAGGAGAAGACGAAACATAAAATTGAAGAAACTTTTTGAAACTTCTGAATCTGATAATAATATATCAAACAATGTTTTTCCAATTAAGCATAATGTGTCTTCTTTGAAAAAGTCTGAGTGTGAAACTTCTGTTCCAAAGGTTAATGCTAACATTGATTGTGAATTGCTTGAAGTTGTTTATTTTGATCAATCTGGACAACCCAAGACCACAATGGCTTGGGTTCCTATTTCTAACTGATTTTCATTATTTATGTAGGGACAACCAAGGAAGATTATCAACAATACGTGGTATGTGGATAGTGGTTGCTCTCGACATATGACAAGGAATATTCGGTTGCTTGAAGATGTCAAAATATTGATGGAGGTTATGTCGATTTTGCTGGTAATAAAGGCGGGTACATAACTAATCAAGGTACTTTAAAGAATGACAAAGTCAAATTTGAGAAGGTGAATTATGTGGAGCAGCTTGAACACAATCTTTTGAGTGTATCACAAGTTTGTGACAAGAAGTTTTCGTTCCATTTCAATGATGCTGAGTGTTATATCTTGAAACCGGGCCTCGTTATTCCTGACGAATGGATTCTCATGAAGGCTCCGAGGAGAAATGACACGTATGTCCTTGACATGAGTGTCGCTACTACAACGGATTCAATTCCTACTTGTTTACTCTCCAAGGCGTCAGAATCAGATTCTATTTCGTGGCACAGGAAGCTAGCTCACATCAACTATCGAAAGATGAACTATATTGTTAAGAATGATCTGGTTCTTGGTATTCCGAAGATGAAATCCTCTATTCCTGATGATTGTATTCCTTGCAAGAAGGGGAAACAACGAAAGAAATCACACAAATCTAAATCGAAGAATTCTATCGTAACTCCTTTGGAGCTGCTGCATATGGATTTCTTCGGTCCGATTAGTATCAGGAGCATTGGTGGAAAATTGTACTGTTTGGTGGTAACGGATGATTTCTCTAGATTTTCATGGGTTAAGTTTTTTTCTTCTAAAGCTGAAACCACTGAGTTGGTGAAATACTTAATCCTGGGTTTAGAGAATTTGTTCAATCTGAAGGTCAAAAGAATTAGGAGTGACAATGGCAGCGAGTTTAAGAATAGCAAGATGGGCTTATTCTGTCTACAAAAGGGAATTCATCATGAATTCAGTGCGCCATATGTTCCTCAACAAAATGGTGTTGCTGAACGAAAGAACATGACATTGGTTGAAACGGCACGCACGATGCTTGCAGATTCTAAGCTTCCAGTTACTTTTTGGGCTGAGGCTGTGAATACTGCGTGTCACTTTTTGAATAGGGTCTTGACCGTCAAGCGACACAACAAGACATGCTACGAGTTGCTGAATAATCGAAAGCCGAATCTGAATATTTACTACCTTTTGGTACTCCATGCACCCTGTTGAAATTTAGAGATGTCTCAACAAAATTCAGTGCTAAGGCTATTGAAGGGATTTTTCTGGGGTATGTTGCAAATTATACTACCAAGAGGGTTTATAACAAAGAGACGCGCCAAGTTGAAGAATGGTTCCATATTGACTGTTCAAATCGGTTTTTACCTCAAATGGTGATTGGACCAGATTGGGCATTTGATTATGAAAATTTATTCAAGTCTTTTCATTTACCTTATGATATTTCTCCTGAAGAAGCTGCGGTCCTCTATGATTCATGTCAGGATGTACAGCACAGTGGTTTTCTACCAAATGCAGTTCAAAATTCATCGGTTCCATCTACTTCTGCTCCCGATCCTAATGTTGCTTCATGTTCAGGACCACAAGATTCTGAGAGTGAGGAAGACAATGCTATTTTTCAAGATTCTTCTGATGATCCTTTGTTGAGTGATGATCCATTACCTTCGACACAGGCTCAAGGGGAGATTCCTGCAAATTTAGACTCGGAAATTCCAATTAATCAAGATTTTCTTGTCAATCTGATACAACTCAAGTTGAAGTGTTGCTGGTTCCTGAGGTCGCATCAATCAAGGTACTCAAAGATCATCCTGTGACGAATATAATAGGAAATTTGCGTGATGGAGTGAAAACACGTTCTATTGTTGACAATACTTGTTTGTATATATGTATTAAAGATTCTGGTGTTCTTGATGATTGCTCACATTCATGTTTTATTTCTCAGATCGAACCAAAGAATGTTGAAATGGCTTTAAATGATAACAATTGGATAAAGGCCATGCAGGAAGAACTTGCTCAGTTTGACAAACTCAAGGTTTGGAATCTTGTAGATCTTCCGAAGGGTATGTATCCAATTGGTAGAAAATGGGTGTTTAAATGTAAGAAAGACGATCGAGGTGTCGTGGTAAGAAATAAGGCAAGATTAGTTGTCCAGGGTTTCAATCAACAAGAGGGAGATGATTACACCGAGGTTTATGCTCATGTTGCGAGGCTTGAAGCTATACGGCTGTTTCTGGCTTTTGCTTCTTATAAAGGTTTTAAGGTGTTTCAATTGGACGTGAAAAGTGCTTTTTTATATGGAAAGGTCAAGGAGGAAGTTTATGTTTGTCAGCCGCCGGGGTTTAAAGATCCACTTAATCCGAATATGTTTTTCAAGCTTGATAAGGCCCTCTATGGTCTTCATCAGGCTCCTCGTGCGTGGTATGAAACGTTGTCCACACATCTTTTGGCAAATGATTTTGTTCGTGGCAAGATTGACTCGACCTTATTCATAAAGAAATCAGGGGGAGATTACCTACTGGTGCAGATATATGTGGACGATAGTATTTTTGGCTCTACGAATGAAGGGTTGTGTAAAGATTTTGAGAGTGTTATGAAGTCGAAGAAATGTCAGCTATGGGAGAGTTATAATTTTCCCTAGGTTTACAAGTAAATCAAAAGGAAGATGGTTTCTTTATTCATCAGTCAACGTATGTCAAAGACATCTTGAGCCGGTTCAAGATGGAGGACTGTACCCCATATGATACTCCGATTCCGGTCAATCATAATTTGAATTCTGACCCGGATGGAAAAGATGTTGATTGTCGACTTTACAGGGCAATGATTGGATCTCTCATGTACTTCACCGCTTCAAGGCCAGATATAATGTTCGTTGTGTGTATTTGTTCTAGATTCCAGGCAAAACCAAAAGAATCTCACTTGATAGCTGTAAAAAGAATCTTTCATTATTTGAAAGGAAAACAAAGATTGGGACTATGGTATCCACATGGTTCTAACTTTGATTTCAATGCTTATACTGATTCTGATTTTGGTGGTTTTTGTTTGGACAGGAAATCTACAACAGGTGGTTGCCAGTTCTTGGGTAATCGACTTGTTTCATGGTAATGCAAAAAGCAAACCACAGTCTCCATTTCTACATGTGAAGCAGAATACATCGCTGCTGCAAGTTGTTGTTCACAGATTTTGTGGATACAATAGCAATTAAGAGATTACGGTTTGAATTTTACAGGAACCCCTATGCTTATTGATAATAATGCTACAATGTCTATAACTAATAATCCTGTTAAGCACAGTAAAATAAAGCACATTGAGATTAGATATCATTTTATTCGTGATTGTGCAGAGAAAAGGTTGATTGAGCTGGTAAAGGTTCACACTGATGATAATTTTGCGGATCTGTTTACCAAGGCATTTGATCGTACTAGGTTTGAATTTCTAATCAAAATGATAGGTATGATCAATCCCGAATAAAAGTTTTGCAAAATCAGATTTTCATGGAAAATTTTGTTTTTAATTTCTTTTAAAAAGTCAAAACAAAGTGAAAAATATAAAATTTGACATCATTTGATGTTAGAGAAGAAATGATAGTACATCAGTGATTAGTTCATTTCACACGACCTTAGTAGACCTTTGATATATGATTGCTTAAAGTGAGTTGGTTTGATCTAAATTTCAAAGTCTGCATAAATGAGAAATGATAGTGTTTTGAATGCTCTAATCTTGATAATCTGTTTTTCAATTTGTGTATGAGTTTTGAAACTTGAATTGTCAATAGACTAGAAGCGTTTTGAAACTAATAGTAGTGTGAAAATTAAATATGATATGATTACATCTGTGATTTGAATCCATTATATGCATGGGGGTGTGTGTAAAAGATCATTATCAGATAAAGAATATATGGTTTTAAAGAATTTCATGAGACCAATATCGAATTATATCTTTAGCACAAATCTATTTCAGTTCACTTCACTACCCATGCCCCGAAAAACATGCAATGTGTTGTTGAACTAAGATATGCTTTCAAACAACATTTGTTGAAACATATATTCGCCCTTGGATCAGTTAGATACATCATCTAGTCTGACTCCATTGAAACTTATCCAGATAATAGTTGGATCCTCATACCTGAATCTGTTAATTCTCATTATACAGCCAATTCATTAGAATCTTCTGATTCTGGATCATCATAATTCTTATATCCTTTGGGATCTGCTTTTCTATACTTGTGCTAAAAGAGATAATTTCATCTTGGAAATTGATCTAATCTTAAAATAAATTGTATATGTCTTGAAGATAGTGCAATTTATATTTCTGTTTGGCATATATGAGGGTACACAATGTTTTTCATCTAAATGGTACTAAATCACATGAATTTGGAGAATAAACGCTTATAGTTTCAAATCATATAATATTGACAAATTTAAAAGTTCATGCTTTATATTACAAATTCGGTTTGAATAATTGAGCATTTCATAACATGATCTTATTTACTTTGAAATTTATCGCGTATCATTTCAAATTTTATTCAAATTGATTGAAATGTTTGAAAAGAAAAGAAAAGAGACAAGAGACCTTTGATAGAAATATGTCAAAGAAATAAATATGTTGGATTTATAAATACTAAAAAGAGTATGTAAAAATGAAAAAGATGCAAAGTGCACAATAATGAGTTGGATTGTTTCATATCATAGGTTACCCTTGGTTATTACTAAAATGTGTGATGAACTACTTGGATACTGATATGATCTTCTTACTCATGATGTTCATTCAAAAATATTTGATTTCAGTTTATTCAGATAAAAATTCAAAAATATGTGATTTCAGTTTGTACAGATAAAAATCCAAAAATATGTGATTCCGTTTGTATAGATAAAATTCAAAAAGATTTTGTTTTTTATTTTCCATGAAAATTCTAAGCTTTTATTAAAATGCTTGGGATTGGATCGGATACATGCTGCTGACGGAAGTTCAAGAAATGACGTGTTGAAAGTTGGAAAATTGTTCAAGGCAAAAGGTTGAGGAGAACTTGTTATGTTCGCTTGGTTGAGGAGAAGCGAACTTAATATGTTCGCCTGAGGTTGGTGAAGCGAACTTAATATGTTCTCCTGGGGCTTGTTAAGCGAACTTAACAAGTTCGCCTAATTAAGCGAACTTAATGTGTATAAGGATTTTTGTCCAGGCGAACTTAGTCACTTTGTCTTCTCAGAAATTTTAAGCGAACTTGTCTGTGTTGAGCGATTTTAAAAAATTTTCAAAATCAGTGTGTTGTTGGATTGTTTACCGGTACGTTCTTGTTCGGATTTGAATTTTGATCATTCCTAAGGTATTTTTATTGTTTTTCATCCGTTGAATCGTGAGAATTTAGAACTTTTTCATCTCGGACTCGTCGGACATTTTTTTATCTGCATTTTTGACCTAGTTTGATGCCAAATCTGTCTTATCTCATTAAATTTAAGCTTGATAGTAGGTTGTAATTGTTTGACAATGTGATTCCAGTGGGTATATCATGTTTCTATATCGATTTGACAAAATTTGATTTCTGTGTGAGAATTTGAAACGGCAGACAAGTTCAGGCGAACTTGTTCAAGCGAACTTGTCTAGGCGAACTTATTAAGTTCGCCTCTTGTAACACTAAGCGAACTTAGTAAGTTCGCCTAGGGGCTCAAGAGGATTTTGGACTTGTGAAATTTTTTTTGTGTTTGAAATTTTTTTAATTTTTTTTTTGTTACAAAATTTTTTTTACTTCTTGTTGTGTGTGTTTATTATTTGTCTAATGTGTTTGTTGTCCAAATACTTTTCAGATGGCTCGTCGTGTAGAATACAAACATAACCAGGTGGCACTGTTAGATCCTAACATGTCGGAGGCCGTTAATTTTCAAGGAATTATTGGGTTCTTAAATCGTTCACGTCTCCGTGCAGCCTTATCTGCAGATCCATACATCAGATTGGTGTATATTCAGCAATTTTGGGACACAGTACATCAAGATACAGACGTAGAACCTCATGTTCTTCGTGCTATTGTGAACAATACGGAGATTGCCATATCGTCAGAGACTATTCGTGCTGCTCTTGCTCTAGGTGGTGCTGCTGATGATCCTATGTCATATCCTGGAACTTTGATTGTGGGATGTTTTCAGAGGATGGGTTACCGTGGAAGACCTAATGATACACAAGCTCGTAAGGGTGGTTTGGTTGGTGAATGGAGGTATTTCATGCACGTGATTATCCAATGCTTATCTCCTCGTAAAGCTGGTACAAATGGATTAAAGAATACTCTTCAAGCTGCTATGGTGGCTTTGACATTGAACAAGCGATTCAATTTTGCTCTTTATATTTACTGGGAATTGGTTATGCAAATAACTCCTGCTGAAGGTCAAGGATTTCTTATGTATCCTCAGTTCATCCAAATGATTCTGAATCATCTTATTCCTGATCTCCCACAGCATCCTATTCGTTAACATTGAATCCGATGTCAAAGAGAATTTTTACATATTGCACTAAGGTAAAACAACAGAATGCAGCGTTGATTCCTGTTCAAACTCCATTATTTGGTCACTTAAACAATCCTGATTATGTTGAACCACCAAATGACAACTGGTTTCATCCTGAAGAGTTGGCTCAAGGACATGGTCAGAATGTACAACAACCACAACAACCTCAACAACAACCTGTACAAGTTCCAGTACAACAACCACTTCCTATTCAAGAACAAGTTCCTATTCAACAAGCTCAGGTTGATATACCTGTTAATGAACCTGTTCAAAAAGAGGTCGTTCAAGAACATGAACAAGACCTAGGGATGAATATGGATGATTTTGTTGATGATGTTGTGAACTCACCCATTCATGAAGATGAAGGGAATGTGGTGACAGAGAATGATTCGAGTTCCAGCTCCAGTGATACTATTATGCCTTTTTCTGAAGCAAGCGACTCTGATGTATCCAGAGATTTTTGTTCAGATCATTATGAGAGGTTAGCTGAAATACCATTGGAAAATGCTGGCAAACGTATTAAATCTCAAGCCAGAAGACCAAGACGGAAGTCTGTTCGGGATCCTCCTTCCGGATCAGTACTTGGAAAAAGAACATTGGTGGATGAGAGTTCTGATACTGTTAGTGATTTCAATCCAGATCCTAAAGCTCAGAAGCTTATGTCTGCTTCAATTGCTGCTGCTCATTCTTCACAGGGTGTAGAGGATGCTAATTTTGTTGCTTCCTTAATAGTTACACCTCCAAGGTCTAAAGATTCATCTCTTGTTATAACTCCTGTTCCTCCAGTGATTACTCCAAGTCCTTCGGTTCCTCAATCTTCAGCTGGTCCTTCAAAGCCTTCTGATTCTGAGAGGATTACTTTCCTTGAATCTCAAGTGCTTACTTTACAAACTCAAGTGGATACTCCTGTATCTACTTATTCTCAAAGACAGCTGGTGATTCAGACTCAAGCCAAGCAGATTGCTGACATGCAAGCATTGGTATCCAAACTTGTTGAGCGTCTTGACGCTCAAGGGGTGTTAAGGATCCATGATACGTGTCACACTGAGTCCATTCAAAGAAAGGATGATGAAGACAATGATCCTACTGGAAATGCTGAGGGTGATCGTCAATACGCTGCTGACGTTAATCCTATATCTACAATTCAGGGGGAGTCGACATCTCAAACAATTGAAGGAAACAAGGATGCTTCTGGAGTTAATGAAGAAGTTTTGCTATTGGAATTCTTTGCGGATTCTGAAGAGGAAGAAGCTGAGAAGATAGAATGTCTAGATGACATTGATGAATTATTCAATGACATTGAAGATGATGTGTCCTGATAATGACATGGAAGAAGGAGAGATAGTGGAGATAGAGATAGAGAAAAATAAAGATAATGTTACTTATGAAGGCAATTATGGTCTTAATGTTCCTTATAACTTCATCCAAGATGATGTTATTCCTGAGTTTTCTTATGAAGGAGTAACAGATTCTATGGACTCTATTGAAGATATCACTATGCTTGAAGATACTGCTGAATCAAAGATGGATACTGATGATGAGAATGTTCAATCCAATATATATGCTGAAGCTGATACTACTCACAATGTGTCTCCTAAGGTGAATGAAGAACCTGTGATGTAAAGAAATACAGGGATGACTAGAGAATAGTGGAGAGAAGTTGTGAATAGCTGGATGAAGGTGCTACCCAAGTCTTAAGCACAACCTGCTCAGAAAGAAAAATATGTGAATAAAGAGAGGTGTGTTGGAAGAATCATAAGTTAGTTTTATGATAATGTCACAAAATTGTTTGCTATTTAAAGATCTGATGGTGTTCAGTACTTAAAGCCGAGGATCAAATATTTCAATACCTTGCCAAGGTGTGAAATGAATGGTCTAGCTTCAAACCACTTATTAATAGATCCAAGTTTGGTTTAGCGGATGTGACTGCTAATCTGATCAAGAGAGAAGGTGGTTCGGGAAAGTATGAAAGGCTAAAGCCTCAGAAAGGAAAGAGCGTGAGGATAATAGATCAAAAGACTGGGAAAGTGACCTGGAAGTACAAGTTCAAACCAGTACGTGTTGTACACAAGATACCGTTGAAGAAGATTCCTCAAGATTTTCTTGGGAATATGAAATGGTGGTATGTTGATGTTAATACTGGTGAAGCAAGGATTGAAGACAATGATAATAAGGTCATTGTATGTTTCCATGATGCAATGAATCTTATCAATTTTTCAAAGAAAGATCAGAGAACATTGAGAAAGAATGAAATCATGTTCACCGATGAATGGAGAGAACAAGGATTGCAGTATAAGAGAGTGATGGAGATATGTAGAAGATATGGAGTGCATGCAGGCAGCAGATTACCGGATAATTGGAAAAGCTCATCATAAAGACTGAAGACTGAAGATCAAGCTATTGTCAAGGGGGAGTCTGTTAGGACATAGTTTGTAATGACAAAAGCTTTGTAATAGTTTAGATCTAATGTCTTTATGTTTTTGTATGTAATGTTCTAAATGTTTTATACAAGTTATGCTAGAGGCGAACTTGTCAAGTTCGCCTAGTCTAACATAGGCGAACTTGTTAAGTTCGCTTAGTCTATCTGAGGCGAACTTGTTAAGTTCGCTTAGTCTGTTAGAGGCGAACTTGTTAAGTTCGCCTAATACAGATCAGATGTCTATATATAGAGGTTACAGAGTCAGTTTAGGGAGCGTTAAACAGAAGTGAACGAATTATCTGATTGAGTCTGTAAACTCTATGATTGTTGGAATACAAGCTTGAATGTTATTTACGTGATTGTTTCTATTGTCTTTTATGTATACAATTGTTGATTCGGTTGGATTCCGCACTCCGCGTTAACAATACGTCTTATCACGAGAACAATCCGTAGAAGAGCCATGTGGACCTACAGTGATGGGATGCAGAGGCTAGGCCTAAGGCCCCATCTGGATCCAAGGATTCCACAACTGTGGATGAGGATAAACTGAAACTTCATAACATGGAATTGACGGCAAGGGTGGAAATGCTAGAGGCCGAAGTGTCAAAACTAAGGCACCAAGTCTCTATTCATGAAGCCCATCAATGCCCTCCAGTGACTACTCCCTCCCTTGTCTTAGTGTGCACTCAAACTGACCAGACTCTGTGAACTGATGCAACCAAAAAGGGGGAGATAGTTGCTATGGAAGATGATGCTGACAGCCTCGACGAATGGATACAGGAGGAGGGTGCATTTCAATGTTCCATATTCAAACCTTCCTTTATTCAAGTTCATGACTTGCCAGACTCAAGTGTTGAAGAGGAAGAAATCACTGAGGATTGGAAGTTGGTTGTCCAAACTGTTGATGAGATGTTAAAGAATGAAAGTCAAAATGAAGACACACCTCCATCAGTCAGCATACTTCCTGAAGCCGCAGCCATGATAAGTCAAACCACTGCCCCCAATTCACACTGTCTGCAAATAAGTTAGAATTTGACTCCATTCTAGCATGGGGATATGATGGTTTATCTGAGAGATTCTAGACTGGGAAAGAGTTCAACGGAGTAGAAGAACTGGACTGGAATGCACTAAATCCACTCCAAGTGCTTGAACTGTACCTATCCAGCTGCATCAACACTTCTACAGATCTCTCAGCAGAACTTGCAATCTGCAGGTTCTATGACTTAATGGAGGATAATCAGCCCTGGTTTAAACAGTTACTAGAAGAAGCAAAATGGGTGGCTTATCCTAAAAATAGTGCAGAATCTTCAACAGCAGCAAAACATAGACTGGCTCCAAGAAGACTTGACTTAATCAGGAGCAGTATTTTAACAGAAGAAGTTGTATGCTGGAGAAGATTTCTGTACAACAAAGTGGTCAGGGACTTGGAAGTGCTAGGATGGTCGAGCACTGGGTCTTCTAGCTTCACATTCTTCATGAGTAATGGACCAACTCTCTCAATCAACATCAATGAGATCCTACTCCTAAATCTAGACTTCCTTCATCAGGTCTTCGAGCTCAGAACACACATCTGCAACGTAAATTCCTTATAGAGTCAAGCAATGATAAAAACCATCAAAGCTCAGCTTGAAAAGGAAGGACAACTTGCAATAGATGCCTCTGACTCTGACTCAGACCTATCCTTCCTTTCCTCACCAACAATCAGACTAAACACAGAAGAAGAATCCAAAAGAAGAGAAAAGAAAAATGTGAAGGAAGGGTGGAAAGAAGTGACACGTCTTGAATGGGAAGAATATGAAGAAAATGTCCTTCCCTTGTCCGTTCCACAAAATGCCAATGATGCTGAAGCTGAGATCCCAACAGCACCTCTTACATCTGCTGTTAAGATCAATGAAGCTGAAGCAGAGGCATCCAGCAAAGACAAGGGGAAGAGACCTATGACAAAAGAATATATGGAAAGGTAATTAAAAGAGAATAAAGAAAGGGAGGAAAGAAGAAGAAGAAGAGAAGAAGAGGAGATGGCTGAATTAAGAAAAGCTCAAGAAAGAAAAGCGGTCATTCTCTTCAGAGAACAATAGATCCAGCTGTATGCTAAGCAGCTGGATGATTTGAAAGTCAAGATTCCTGTAGCTTTCTAAATAGAAGAAGATGAAGCTCTAGCTCTTCAGCTACCGGAATAATTCAATAAAGAAGAAGAAAGAGAGAAGAAGAAAAAGGAAGAGGCTAAGTTCAGAATAACTGATTCTGAACTAGCCAAAAAAAAGAGAGAGGAGTGGATAGAGGCTCTGATTTCTCAAGGTGAGGATGCAGACTACCTTGAGAAACTATCAAATAAAGAAATCTACAGAGTCTTCATGGGTCAGAAAGGTCAATTGGGAAATAAGAAAAGGGCTGAAGAAGAAGAAAACGCCAAACATAAATCCAAGAAGACCATTGCCATTAACAGAAGAACCCATGAAGAAAGGAAAGTCATGATTGACTTCCTAAAGGCTAGAGGAGAGGGTGGAAAAACGCTGGGACTGCACAAAACCAAGAATGGGGGAAACTGGGAAAGGGAAGAACACCGAAAAGAAGGATGAAAGGCCCAGGACAAGGACCCGAGCGTACGCACTGACGCAGGACCAAGCCAGGGCAGACCCCGATGTGGCGTCAGGTACATTCATCCTTGACAACACTTTTGTTTCTGTGTTATTTGATTCGGGTGCCAGTAAGAGTTTTATATCTGTGACTTTTTGTAAACGAGTGAAGTACACTGTCAGTAAGCTAGAAAGGGCCTTTAGCGTAGAAACCGCTGAGGGTAGAACTGCGAGAGTGACCGATGTAGTTGACAACTCCACGATAAAAATAGAAGGTCATAGGTTCTCTGTCAGATTGTTTGTTATGGTTTTGGGAGGGTTTGAAGTCGTGTTGGGTATGGATTGGTTAACTGCCAACGAAGCACAAATCATATGTAAATGAAAGATAATCAGACCCAACATTCCGGATGGTAGCAAAGTCGAGATTTTTGGAGATCGTGACGCACCGATGCCAAACGTCATCTCGATGATTAAGGCAACAAATTACTTGAGGCGCGGATGCGAGGCTTATCTGGTGTACGTAATTAACAAGTGTAAGGAAGTGAAGGAACTAGACGATGTACCCGTGGTACGCGAGTACCCGGAGGTGTTTCCAGAGGATTTTCCTGGGATACCACCAGACAGAGAGATTGAGTTCTGAATCGACTTAGTACCAAATGTCCAGCCCATGGCTAAGGCTCCATATCGACTAGCACCAGTGGAGATGAAAGAACTTATGGCCCAATTAGACGAACTACTTGAGAAGGGATTTATACTACCGAGCATCTTGCCTTGGGGTGCTCCGGTGTTGTTTGTGAAGAAGAAGAAGGATGGTTCGATGAGAATGTGTATTGATTATTGCGAGTTGAACAAATGAACGGTGAAGAAAAGTTACCCTTTACCAAGGATCGACGACTTGTTCGATCAATTGCAAGGCGCAAGTTGGTTCTCAAAAATCGACCTTCGATCCGGGTACCATCAGTTGATGGTGAGGGAAGAAGACATACCGAAAACTGCATTTCTCACGCGTTATGGACATTTCGAGTTCCGCGTAATGTCGTTCAGATTGACGAACTCCCCCGCAGCGTTCATGGATTTGATGAATAGGGTGTGTCGACCGATGCTGGACCGATCGGTAAATGTGTTCATCAATGATATCCTCATCTAGTCCAAGAATGAGGGTGATCACGCATATCACTTAAAGGAGGTGTTGGAGGCTCTGAAGAAGGAAAAGTTGTATGCTAAGTTCTCCAAATGCGCGTTCTGGCTTAGGGAAGTCCAATTCCTAGGTCACGTCATTAACCCGAACGACATTATGGTTGACCCAGCAAAGATAATGACGGTAAGGGAATGGAATATTCCTAAGACGCCAACTGAAATCGATAGTTTCTTGGAATTGGCAGGATACTATAGGAGATTCATCCAGGATTTCTCGAAAATAGCTTCGTCGTTGACAAAGTTGACTCGGAAGGAGGTAAAGTACGAATAGGGTTCGACCCAGGATGAGGCGTTTAAGGAATTGAAGGAAATGCTAACCAAAGCTCCAGTCTTGGCCCTTCCTGAGGGCAATGAAGACTTAGTGGTATACTCTGACGCTTCGGGTCAGGGATTGGGATGCGTATTGATGCAACGCGGGAGAGTGATCGCGTATGTGTCACGGTAGTTGAAGATTCACGAAGCCAAGTATCCGACTCACGATTTGGAACTTGCTGTTGTTGTATTCGCATTGAAAATCTGGAGGCACTACCTTTACGGGGTGAAGTTTACTATTTACTCTGACCACAAAAGTTAGAAGTACTTCTTCGAACAAAGGGAACTTAATATGAGGCAGAGACGATGGTTGGAGCTATTGAAAGACTATGACTGTGAAATCATATACCATCCTGGAAAGGCAAACGTGGTGGCTGACGCTCTAAGTCGAAAGGATGTGCCTGCTCCTATTAGAGTGAAAGCTTTCCAGTTGGTGGTAACATAAGATGTGATGAGGGAAATTGAAAGAGCTCAAGATGATGCACTTAAGGAAGAAAACATAAAGAAGGAAAGAATGGTTGGCCAACAGGACAAGTTGGAATATAACACCCTTAGTGTTAGGACACGTTTTGGGCGGGTATGGATACCTACGGGTGGCGAGCTTAGAACCAAAATCCTGGATGAAGCTCATAAGTCTTGGTACTTTATCCATCCTGGCACCAATAAAATGTACCAAGATCGGAGGAAGGAATAATGGTGGCCTAGAATGAAACATGAGGTGACAAAGTATGTAAGCAAGTGCTTGACTTGCTCACAAGTAAAGGCCGAACACCAGAAACTGTATGGAAAGATTCAACCACTTGATATACCGGAATGAAAGTGGGAACTCATTACCATGGACTTCATAACCAAGCTACCTCGCACAGCTAAAGGTCATGACACCATTTGGGTAATTGTGGACCGTATAACTAAGGGTGCTAATTTCCTACCTATTCGTGAGACGTTCTCGTCGGAAAGGTTAGCGGAAGTATTTATTAATGAAGTAGTAGCACGACATGGGATGCCTTTGACGATTGTATCTGACAGGGACACACGTTTCACATAGAGGTTCTGGAAAACATTTCACGAAGCGATGGGCATGAGACTCAATGTTAGCACGGCATACCACCCACAAATGGATGGTCAGTCCGAAAGGACCATTCAGACATTGGAGGTTATGCTTCATGCTTGTATTATCGATTTCAGCGGCAGTTGGGGCAGTCATCTGCCGTTAGCCGAATTCTCCTACAACAATAGTTATCACACGATGATAGGCATCCCGCCTTACGAAATGTTGTGTGGGAGAAGATGCAGGACCCCGGTTTGTTGGGGTGAGATTGGACAGAAGGAGTTAGGAAGTCTTGTAGTCGTAAGAGAAACGTCGGAAAGGTTTAATCAAATCAAATCACGAATAAAGGCCGCACAAGATCGTCTGAAATCCTATGCGGATAAACGACGAAGGCCTATTGAGTTTGATGTTGGGGATAGAGTAATGTTGAAAGTGTCACCCTGGAAGGGGATAATACAATTCAGGAAGAGAGGAAAGTTAAACCCGAGGTTTGTCGGACCATTCAGGATAATGGCACGGGTTGGTGAAGTCGCTTATCAGTTAGAGTTGCCTAATGAGTTAAGTGTGATTCATCCTACCTTCAATGTATCACACTTGCGAAAGTGTTTGGCGGATTAATCGGCTCACGCACCGCTCACTGACATCGAGGTCGACAACAGCCTAAACTACATCAAAGAACCCGTGGCCATCTTAGACAGAAAGGAGAAGCGTTTACGTAATAAGATTATTCAATTGGTTAAAGTCCAATTGAAGCACCGAAAGTGATCGAAATCTACTTGGGAAATGGAGACGGAAATGAGGGGGTCATACCCTCAACTATTTGACTTATGATAGGTTTCAGGGACGAAACCTATTGTAAGGGGGTAAACTTGTAACATCCCGAAAATAAAACGACAGTTATAATAACGGGTTAGAATGCGAGAACGAACGGAATAAACGAACGAGGCATGACGGGCCGGCGTGCTAGAAGGGTGAACATAGGGGAGTCTCCCCCTATATATAGCCTAAGTCACCACCCTTTCTCTCATTTGCAACATCTAGAGAGAGAAATCATAGAGAGAGAAAGTTGGCGGATCGACCCGAGATTGAAGAAGTGTGTTGCTCCAGTGCTCGTGAGAAGAACCTCCGAATCAGAAGCTCGATACAGGTAACGATTTAGCCTAGATCTGAGTTTTTGTTTGTTTTTGGGTTTTCGGGTTTTAGATGAAAAGGTAACGTTTTTAAGGATGAAACTGGAAGAAAAACATAGATTTGAGTTCTTAAACGAAAAGCAAACGTTTTGAATGTAAACAAGTTCAGGATCTTGACGTGATCAGATCCTCATGCGAAAGTTAGGGTTTTTCCGGGGAAGCAAGTCATGCGTACTTATCACGTACGTAAGAAGCATGTCCTGCGTACTTATCAAGTACGTAAGAAGAAGGTCCTGCGTACTTATCAAGTACGCATGAAGTAAAGCCTGCGTACTTATCAAGTACGCATGAAACGAAGTCTGCGCACTTATTAAGTATGCAAGAACAAGGCCCTGCGCACTTGCTAAGTGCGTAGACATCAGGCTGGTTAGTAAAGTCAGTATAGTCGCCAAATTCAGAATGGTTACACCGTTAGAGTTGGGATTAGGTCTGATGTGTATTTAACTAATCAATTCAGATCGGAAGTGACGTTGTTAGACCTTTGTTTAGGACAACCCAGATTAGCTTATTAGATGAGTTATAGAGCCCTCTTTTAAATGTTTTATTAATGTTTTGGGCTGGTGTGCATACTTACGAAATGATGTTTAATGAAATGATGTTTACGAAAGGAAAGTTGAAATGTGTTTATGAAGTGTTTTGCCAAAGAGATTTATGAATGGTTTACGAACGGTTTAATGATGAAATGTTTTATAATAAAACGTACGAATGCTTTAACTGAAATGATGTAAAGGTGGTAACGGTTATTTTTATAAAAGTCACAAAATGAACGAATCCGCCACGAGTTCCTATGGGAACTAAGGTATGTATGCATGAATGGGCCTTACCCTTATGCGGGCCTTTGTGGTTGGATAACAGTTGTACAACTGGGTGGATAAAGGGGTGACGACGGTCACCATGGTATTACCGGGATCCCTATTGAAGGTACTAATCCGTGCGAGGGAACATCGCTTAAGGTGAAGGTACGTGTTGTCCTTTGGGACGCCGTGCTTAAGGTGAAGGTGCGTGTATCCTTGTGATATCGTTCCTAAGGTTCTGGTGTCGAACAGCTTTGGGGTATCGGGCCCTAGGTTTCTCCGCCTACAGCTAATGTACGGTGTCGAAGGGCCTAGTGGTGGCGTGCCTCGGGGTTTCTCCGCCAGTATGCGATGAATGGAATTGACGGTTATGAAAAGGCACAGATTCGGTTCATGTTGACTTATGTTATGAGGATATGATAACGAGGTTTTGATGATGTTAAGTTATTCCAACAAGTGAGGCTTCTCGGGTTTGCGGCCTTACACCTACGAAATTCAATAGTTGACATTACTTATACAAATCAATTATTTACATACGAACGCTCACAATATACATGAAACTAAAGTTGATTACAATATACATGGTACTAGATTGTTTACATGATACTTGGTTATTTGCAATATACATGATACTAGACTATTCACATTATACATGAGACTTGGGTGTTTACAATGTACATGATATGTGAAACTTGGGTGTTTACATTATACACAAAACTAGGTTGTTTACATAATTGCAATTGATTGATTACATTTTACACAAGGCATGATTAATCACCTTATTCATGAAACTTGGAAACTACAAAACTTTGAACTACCCGGGGTTTGACGTATTTTTGTTCAAACACGAGGAAGCTGTAAAACTTTAAAACTACTCAGGGTTTGACGTATTCTTGTTCAAACATGAGGAAACTATAGAACTCTAAGTTATGCCACCTTATTACTCTTTAAACGCTAATTGACCTTACTATCTAGGGACATAGTTATTTATTAGCATCCCATACGTGAAAACAATACACACGAACTAAGTAATTTAGTGTCCTCTCTTGACCCGCACACAACGGAAGGATATATACGGACGATTCGAGTAATTACGGGTGCACACGTAATTATAAAAGTCAGTGCATGGAAAACATAGTAAATTCTGTCGTGTGTTATGACATAAAACCTATCATGATATATAGTAACGAAACTAATGAGATATGATAAGGGCATGGTGGATACACCGCTGGTACTTCCTATATATAAGTGCTCCTGTCATATTGTCAGATGTAGCATTGTTCGTATCACGTAAAGTTTTATGTTATTTTGACCTTGACCAATGTTTGTGAAACCTCTTATCCAATGACATTTCTTGAGCATATTAGACTGCATCCTAAACAAGTTTTGATCATCAAATTCTCATCATTCTCATTTCAAATGATGCATTCCATCTTTGGAACTCAAAACATTCTTCGACAGTTTTCTCCTTAATTCTGTTAAACTAAATCCACTATCATCATTCATGCCTAACTTTGAGAAACAGACCCGAATCTTGCTATCAATCGTACTCCTCAACCTAATTTTCAAAGTTCATTGAGAATCCAAACGTGGCCCAGAGTTTACTTGGGAACGTGAGGATCAAACAAAACTCAAGTACCCACATCTGTTTCCTGAATCAGTAGTCTCCAACAGTTAAATTTCGGGACGAAATTCCCTCAAATTAGGGATACTGTAACATCAATTATTTTCTAGTACTATTTTATTTTATTTCATATAATAATGACATCCCATTTATTATGTCACAATAACTATTATTTTAATTAACAATTCAAATCAAAATTTAAACTTTGCTCTTACATATTAATTTCTATTTATATGTATAACACATGTTTGTATATGTTTATAAAGATATACATATATACATATACTTTATTGTAATAATTAAATAAAAAAATAAAGGAAAACATATTTTATTTAAATGATTGGTAAACCAAAGAAAGATGGGTTGGACCCTCCCACATGCCAATGAACCCCCTCAATTCAAATTTGAACCCCCAACCCCCCCCCCCCCCCTCCCTAATATTGACTTTCCAGCCGTTGAACGCCCTCCCCGTCAAATTTTACTTTCCAAAGTCAACATCAACCAATTTCAATCTCAAATACGCCGAATTCAAAGTTGTTAATGCACATAAGTCATGCGTGAATGTTATGCAATGTATCATGAATTCGTATGATGGATCAATTCAATGGGAATCATGAGCATTAATCCTAAATCAATTCCCGAAACCGACGATCTTAAGCCACGTCATAATTAATGCGTTTCGTTTGGAATTAGGTTATATAAACAGATTATACACCATCGCGACGCCCCTCCCTTACTTCTGGAACACCAATCTCGGCCGAAGAACACGAGCCCCAAACTCACAGCCGTTCTCTTTCAACCCGTAACCATTTTAGGTAAAACTTATATCATTAGACTCGTCGTGATCTAGGGAAATAAAGACCTATTAATTCGGAGTCGATCGTTGCTAAAATCGGATTTTGGGAGGCTAGGGTTTACGGTTGGGTGAAATGGGGAAGATGAAGGCCTCAAGGATATGGGTTATATGTTTTGCGCACGGGTCTTTATTCAAGTTACTTGCCCAGAGTAGCCGGTTAAGGCTCTTACCCCAAACACAACACGTCGCGGGTTCGATCCCGGCCATACCTGTTTTGGGCCTTTTTTTTTCTCAATTTTATAGTTTCAAAATTCATTCTCAATCCAAACCTTTTTATAAGGATTATTTTATAAAAGAAAAACCTCTATAACTCAGCATGGTTTTAACAAATTAAAATGTTTTATTTTCAAAGGTAACCATTCTTATTAATTTATTTTAGGGTTAAAAACTAATAAACTTTTAATTATAATATATATATATATACACACACATATAAATATTCATATATGTATAATCAAAACTCTAAACTTATAAAATATAATTTATTCAAAAACTTAATTATTCATAAACCTTTTTATATTGTTAAGAAATTTTATAACCTTTAATTACAATTTATTTTGTGAAACTTTAAAGCACGTAATTCATCCTTTTGTTCAAAAACTAATTATGGCTTACTTAGTTATTCGAATTAGACCTTTACATTTCAAGTTTGGTTGTACTTATTTACGTCGTTAAACTAATTATTCAAACTTGATTTATAATTTGATCGTTAATATTTTTACTAAGTAAATAAATATAATATTTTCATTTATCCGTTTATCCAACTTATTGTTCTCAATTACTTATTTATTTAAAAGCGAGAGCAAGTTTCTTACCTAAATTACTTACTTATAAATAAAAGAGCACTAATAAATTATTTATATATACGTTATTCATCATGTTTGCAAAACAAATGAAACCCTATGTTTCATACACTCATACGTTATGCAATAAATTTCATAAACGTCATTTGAGACTCAAACAAGCATACACTCATTTTGACCAAGCCCCCACCCAATCCCTTGTGCAATAGGTTTTGCTCTAGTCCTTTGTGCATGTCACTTAATTCATTTATATAACTAAATCATAGGTTAATCTTGAGATTTGTCAAATCACTTGTACAACAACATATTGTGTGATCCAACTACTCATTTGAAAGGTGAGTTTACATAGTCCCTTTTTCATATTTACAACTTTTGGGTGAAACATGATTACATTCAAACTATTTGTAATTATTACAATTCAAAACATTATGATCATGTGTGCAATTTGTGTCTTATGCTTGAACACTATTTATGCAAACAACATTTACATACTTTTTATGCATAGTGCAAGTGCAATCATTAACTCTGTACAAGCTGACGGTATATAATGACAGATATATTGTGTCTAACCAACCAACCCGGTTAGGGTGATTGTTACCGAAAATACTTAAGGATAACATGTGTGTTATGTCTATCAGTCACAAGGTTTGATTGTGCACCTAGTTTAAACAATAATGATTCTCCATAATTGCCTTATTAAACCATGCATCATATGAATTGTACACAAATTTTGATTATTAATTGTGGTGTCAAAACCTATGTATGCTCATCAACTATTTTTAGTTGACCCTGTTTTCTTCATGTTTCATGTACTAGTGTATGAGATCATATGCAAGATACAAAATATAGGATTTGGACTTAGTGAACAAAGAACTAGAACATGTGGATGTATTTGATTTTGGTTGTTGATTAACGAAATCTTGATGTGAGTAATATATGAAACTTTAGCTTGATCATATGCTTATGAACAGTCTACACGTCCGCCCTGACGTATTCCGCCGTCGGTTGGGGTGTGACATCTCTTGTCTTTGATTTTTGCATCAAAGATTCCTGTTTCTTAGCGGCTTTATTTTCTTTGATTGTTGCTATAATTTTAGGAATTGTTTTCTTAAATCCAGCATTAATCATTCTTTCCATTTCTGCGTTTTGAGCATCTTGCTCAGCCGTATTATTCTCAGCCAGTTGCTTCTTTTTGCGTCGAATGTTGTTTGATGGTCCACTTTTCGACATTCTATACGAAATATCGAAATTTATAAATTTCAAAAACTATATATCGAAATACAAAAATATTTTATTTATAAACATACTGTTACATGAAAGTACACTATTCTTAGGAATTACTACAATTCCTAATTTCCTCTAATTCTTGTCGTAGTATTTCATTTTCAACTTTCGTTTTTGCTTTCTCCCGTTCGAGCTCAGCAATTCGATTTAGAGCGTTCTAATTCAGTCATCTTCAGGAGGTTCATCCATTGCTCAAGGAATAGGTATATTGGGGAGTTCTTGGTAAGAAAAATAAAGATGATTAGAGTCGGCTCTTTCTTCTCGTTCTAGATTATAGATTCGTTCGTACAGAATTTCAGGAATTCCTTCATATATATTATATGGAATCATAGGAGTAACGTTATAGCTTCATGTTGTTGGAGCGGAATGAATACTGAGTAAATGAATACAAGAATTAGGAACATATTCTAATTCTCCCAAACTTCTAAATGTTAAACTTTCGGTGTCTATTCCTTGTTCATATCCTGTCTCGTTAGTTACTTGGTTCTCATAATTGGGTGGAGCAAATCTACCTATAAAATTAGGACCTTTTCTGTTTCCTAACATTCTGTATATAAAAACGAAAATACTTTATTAATATGAGACACAAGATTTAAAATACAAGATAGGAAAGTACAATGTAACTTATCTAATCCTCTATCAATCTTTCTCCAAGTTGCGTCATTTCTTCTCCACGTTCCTTTATTTGAGATCCAATCTCATTCCTCTTCTTTTTTATTCTTAAACCAACCTTTTTGACTTCGTCCATTTCTCGCAACAAACGATCAAGACACTCAATCGGAGAGGTAGCGGTTTTATAAGGATATCCAAATTGTGGGGTGGCTCACGAAGTCCAACCACAATATCATTGTAAGCATTTTGGTAAGAAGAAGGAACTGTAAAATATTCCTCAAAAGGACTATAGTGTAGAAGATTAGGAGCAATTTAAGGATCTTGGAGAATTGGATTCACTGTTATAGAAGGGACAATCCTCAGGATTTTCTGAAGTTGAAACATAATGATGAGATACTTCTTCGAATGGTTCGTCCACTGGTATATTCTGATAAATTTATTCCATCTCTGCGGATGGAATGGAAAATCTTTTAGTGGGCATTCCCACTCTTTTCCTTGGCTTTTAGGACCTACTGGGCTCAGCATGATTGATTACTGGTGCATGTGGAGGTATATTAAACCGCCCGTTACTAAAATTAGAACCAGCATCCATCCAAGAATTCTTGGATTCATATGACTAAGGACGAAACTCAGGTGTGGGAGTATCCAAATTTATAGCAAAAGGATCGCTGTCATCTGGAAATGTTATTGGCATCATCTGAGATCCATAAATAGGATACACAGGCGACTCTTGTTTGATCAGACGGTTAGGGTCATAATATGGAAGATTATGTTCTCCGGATATCCTGTAAAACTTAAAAATTAGTATCTACCCACTATCTTAGTAGGCATTATATCTTCATTTTGATTAAAACTTAGATACTAAAGCCAGTATCCTTAACTTAACTTTGAGGTATCAAATGATTTTTAAAGCTATGTTTAAAGCTTAGATACTAAATATAGTATCTAATTCGTTAAAACCTTGGGCTCTGATACAAACTTGTTGCACCATGGTTTCAGGACACCCCGGTCGCTCGACCAGATTGGCACTTACAATCTTATTATATTCAAAAAATCAGAGTTAGTTTAGCAACGGAAAATATTTTTGGATCGATCTTCAATAAACTTCCTCCCGGGGGTTGATATTGTATATTTTCCAAATCCTGGGGATAAATAATCATTTTCATTACCTGGGGAATACCCCTTCAGTTTACAAAACAATGGTCCATGACCATTTACATGCCGCATGTGTAAGCAGAGTATATAGAGCCACAAGGTAGTTGGGCTGTGCCTAGGGAGTTAACACTTCCATTACCAAACCATGTTGACTTAGGTATCTAGGGGTTTTACCTTCCGACACCTATCTCTGTGTATAAGAAGGGAGTATCCATGTCTAGGAATCGTCATCCTGAACATCTCCTCTTGTTTTTATTCCTACAGAGTTATCTCCATGCTATGGAAATCATCATCCGAAGCACATAACCCTGTCAAAATATTTTATATACATTTATCCTCGATACTATCCCGTAGGACTAGCCTCATAAAAAATCACTGATTACCTGAAAACATTTTGGAAAATAAAACGTCAGCACGAACGTTGGAGAACATGTTCATCATGACCCAAATTCGTTTGGCAAATATAGTATCAAAACATTTAACCATAATGTCGGTACAATCTACCATTTAGAAGAACTATTTCAACCGAGTGTACACACCATGATATACACTGGTAATTTCTGTAAGAGGATTGTTGCCATTACCAGGCTTACTTACTGTGATGTCCCATAACTGAGACCCCGTCTTATGTCCAATTACAGACAATTACCAGCCCCAATATGGGAATTTCAACCATAAAGCATGTATCCCTTGATCAATTTTTACATATACTTATGGCCTGATTGTTTCCCGTAGACGCCCTTATGCATCAAACTTTTGAATACATGTATTGCCATTTGTAAACGCAAAACTTTCAAGGTTTTGAAAATAAAGTGGATAAACACATTCACCTTATTGGAAGCTTGTGCTTATCCCAGGGTAGTTCTTGATGGCTAGTTCAACCTTAATGCAAGTTCTAGATAGGTTAGTTTCTTAACGCACGAGTATGGAAATAAGAGAAAGTTGGAAAATAAGTGAAAGTCAGATATTTTACCAGAATGAAGGCACAAGGATCGAGGGAACTGGTCTCCAGGAAGTGTGGAAGAGATGGATTTGGGCTGGGATGTTGCAAAATGGCCAGCTGAATGGATCTATTTATAGTGGGAAGAACAGCCCAATGCACACATCAGCCCTAGATGTCCACTCTTGATTAGACCGTTCCTCATTTTGTGGCTGCCGGACCGTTGTTGAGGGGCGTGGCGGTTCGCCATGAGGATATGCATCAAAACCCTATGTTGAGTCATGAGACATGTGGTACGTCAAGAAATTATGACACCGTTATGCACAAGATGGCGGTCCACCACCCAATCATATTTATCTTAGCGTACTTGGCTAGCGGACCTCCAGGGTTTGACAGCCTTAGCGGACTGTCATGGCTTTTTGTAGCGGTCCGCTACCATGCCAGAATTCAGAACTTTTCTTTTTTCAACCCTTGAACTTTGGGCAATGGCAAAACCAATCCCTAGGGTTTTAAATTTGACAAATGAGGACCTCGGAATTGGCCTGGTGTTCCACTTATCTAGATATTCTTTAAAAGTTACATTATCTTTCGGTAAAGCTTTTAGTTTTCATGCGTAAGTGACCTTATTCTTTTTTAACTCCTTAGTAGTTCTCTTCAACTTATCATTTTCCGCAATAAAAAATACGTTTGTTGCATGATAATTTTGCATACACTAAACGCATTCAGAAGAACAAGTAAAGTCAGAGTCATCAGAAGTTACGTCACACTCAGAATCAGAAGATTTGTCAGCACCAGATGAAAGTTCAGCAGTTTTCTCTTATCCTTTAGCCATCATGGCACAATCATACTCACAACCATTCACTAGCTTTTGCAGAACTTCCAACCTCAGCCATAAGAGCCTATCATACTGTTCTGCAGCATCTCCCAATTCATCCTCCCATTCACAAGTTCCCATTTGTTTTGACATCAAGGCAGTGGGAGCTTTCTTTGAATTACTATCTTCATCAATCAGCTCAATCAGCTTTACTCTGGTACCATCAGCTTTCTTCTTCTATTCCTTAGGACATTCCCTAGCGAAGTGTCCTAGTTGCTGACAATTGTAGCACCTGAGCTTTGCTTTATCAAAACCAACCTTTTTGCCAAACTGCAACTTGTCTTTTCCGGTCTTCTAAAGATACTTCTTTGCACGAACAACAATCATTGCCATCTGCCATTGCAAGTCCATATATTCCAGATCATCGGGATTAATCTAGACAATATCTTCTGCATCAAGAATAGCTAGTTGAAGTTTCCCAGCTGCTCAAAAAAGCTCCAAATAGAGCGATTTGATCCTCAGGACTTGGAACCACAACAACCTTTAACGGTTACAAACATTTGTTTCTATCCCTTTACCCTTGTCAGATACATGCTTCCAGAACCGCAAAAACCTTTAGCATCTTCAGACTTAGAGCCAATATCACTTCCTTGACCACCACTTTCAGAAAATAAAGTTGCATTTTCTGAACTTGATGAATGAGATTTTCCAGGGTTGTTCATCTCTCTTTTCTTTCCTTCTAACTCGTATGACTCCAGGGTACAGATAATGTCATTAAGAGATTTATTCTTGAAGTCAGGTGTAGTGTTCTTAACCAGCATGCTGTATTGCTTTAAGAGAAGATTTGTTTTGCTCTCCTGGAGAGCTGCATTCCACAAACCTTGTGTTGTTTCATGTTGTTCAAAATTGATATACAGTTCTCTTGTGAGTTCAAGAATAATAAATCCATGAGCTTTGTTATCCCTCTCAACAAATCTTTTATCATCCTTTATTAATACTGATCAGGATCAGCAATCGGCACTATTCCATTTGCATTTGCCATCTTTGGTATGTGGGGTCCTTCAACTATTGAATCCCAAAGAGTATTCTCAGTGAATCTAAAGAAGGCTTTCATCTGGATCTTCTAGTTAGAAAATTCAGCAACCGATTTCAACATTGGTGGTGTTTTTTTCCCAAATTCCTCTTAACTTCATAAACCTTTCCATCCATCTCAGTCAAACAACATCCAAAAATCAAGAAAAATCACAGCTCAGGAGTTTTCGAACGAAAACTATTTCGGACAGACTTTTCGGTCGAAATATTTTTCGATCGAAAAGTATTTCAGACGAAAAGAGATTTCTGGCAAGAGATTTCTGACAACAACTTTTTGGGACACTCCAATATTTCGAGCTGGCTTTTTCGAACAAAAAACAATGACCGAAGTGGATTTTGGTCAAAATCTAGATTTCGGTCTCTTCAACAAGAGAATTCGGACGCTTCTTCCCAAGAACTCAGAATTAGACCTGCAACACCCAAAAAATTAAATCAATCCCTAAAAATATTCCAACCATCATCTCCACTCAAAACTAGGCTGAAAAGTCAAAAATGGCAAAAAAAAAACCTTCAATTTGATCTCTAAATGCTTGAAAATAGCTTGAAAAAACTATGAGCTTAACCAACAGCTCTGATACCACTTGTGAGATCTCGGATCTGTTCCAAACAAGCTAAAACCAATATCGCACAGTCTGGAATAGTGGAAATACCCCAAACTAGCATAGAGATCCAAAACCAAAATAAATGCCAACCGTCACTAGAAACGCCATCAAGATAAGATCAATTAAACACAAAACGCTTGTTCTGATTAGAATAATACTTAATACAATGAGATAATACAACAAATAAAATGAATCAGCTTTAGACTAAACAAGATCAAATGGATCCAACAAACAATTACATTTCAAACAAACTTCTATATATAGAACTAAAATTTCGACCGAAAACGTTTCCGACTGAAACAATTTTTGACTGAAAACTTAGGAATTAATAATTTTAAACTAAATGTTTTGGTTTTGATGGACTATAGGTTCCAACACCCTCGATCCAGCAAACCCTGTGTCTAACTCAACACGTCTCCGTGTGATAGTCAGAACTTGTTTTTCACTTTCTCGCTTCGTTATAACTCCGAATTGAGCCTCGTTTTCGCCCAAGTTCTCCATTTTTCAGTCCCCTACATTTTAGTGGAAATAGGAGAAGCACGGGCCATGCTTAACTAGTAACAGGGCCATGCTTAACCTCTAATCCTTCAAAAACTGCTTAACTAGGAGCGGGGCCGTGCCTAACTAGGGAAAGTGCAACCATTTTGGACATATATAAAAACATGATGTGTAAGGCCCCAAACCCGGGAGGCCTCACTTGTTGGATTACTCATTCACACACAGTTCTTAAACTTGAATATCAAATAACGCAGCGGAATAATTCATTCAACATAATTAAAACTTGTTCAAATATGCGGAAGCGTAACATTGTCAATTACATAAACATAACATAAAATTATAACGGGGTGCCAGTCTTCATTGATCAACCGGGTAACTCCTTTCGCTAGCCAAGCATCACCGTCAACTTCCATACATGCCTTAACCTGAATGTGGATACTAAAAGTCAGCTACGCTGGTGAGTTCTAGCTTTACATAAAACCTTAACATAAACATTTTGCCAAAAACATAACATACATTTATTTAACAAAAGCATGCGTAAAACATACAATAAATTAACATCATCATAACATTGTAACATAGCAACATAACATAAGTCAACATGAACCGAATATGCGCCTTCTCGTAACCGTCAATCCCATACATCGCATACCAGCGGATGAACTTAAGGCTCGTTACCTCTAAGTCACCCGTCACCAGGTCTCCAAAGGCTCGTTACCTCTAGGTGGACCAAACATATGTCTCCTAAGGCTCATTACCTCTAGGAAGACAAAACATAACATAAGCATTATTTCCCCGCAAGGAATAGTACCTTCCATCGGGGATCCCGGTAATCCCATGGGTGACCGTCGTCACCCCATCATCAACCAGTTGTACAATCGTTAGCCAGCCACAAAGGCCCCCCGTAAGGGTGAGGCCAATACATACATACATACATACCTTAGCTCCCGTAGGAAAACGTGACAGATTCGTTCATTCGTGACTTTCATAAAACCTTTACCTCATTTTAGTTAAAGCATTCGTACGTTTTATTAAACAAAACATCATCTCTTTCGTAAACCTTTCATAAACTTCATTTGGCAAAACATTTCATAAACATCATCTCGTAAACATCATATCGTAAACATTGTATCGTAAACATCATATCGTAACCATCATTTCGTATGTATGCTCACCAGCCCAAAAACATTAAATTAAAACATTTAAAGAAGGGCTTCTAGAACTCACCTGATAAGCTAGTCTTGGTTATCCTAAACAAAGGCCCAACCATGTCACGTACGATCTGAATTAGGTAGTTAAATACACATCAGACCCAATCCCGACTCTAACAATTTAATCATATTGAATTAGGTGAACAAACTGACTTCACTAACCACCTGATGCCTGCGCACTTAGCAAGTGCGCAGGGCCTTGTTTTTGCATACTTAATAAGTGCGCAGACTTCGCTTCATGCGTATTTGATAAGTATGCAGGATCTGCTTCATGCGTACTTGATAAGTACGTAGGACCTTTTCATGCGTACTTGATAAGTACGCCGGACCTGCTTCATGCGTACTTGATAAGTACGCAAGACCTTCTTCCCCGTAAAAACCCTAACTTTTACACGCAGATCTGATCACGTCAAGATCCCGACTTTTTGTTCAAAACGTTCATTTTTCCTTCTAGATGCTAGTTCTATGTTCATTTTCAAGTTTTATGCGTTAAAACAGTACCTTTTCATCCAAAACCCGAAAACCCCAAAACGAACAAAAACTCAGATCTAGACCAGATCGTTACCTGTATCGAGCTTCTGATTAGGAGGTTCTTCTCATGTGCTATGGGGTAACACTTTGCTGAAATCTTGGGCTGATCCGTCTACTCTCTCTCTTCGTTTCTCTCTCTAGAACATGTAAAATGAGAGAACAGAGATGGGCTAGGGTATTTATAGGGAAAGACTACCCTTGAGCCCATACGCGCGCAAGCCCATAGCCGGAACATTCCACACTCGTTTATTCCGTTCGTCTCGTGTTTAACCCGTTTTCATTTATTGTCGTTTATTATTTTTGGGATGTTACAAGTCTACCCCCTTACAATAGGTTTCATCCCCGAAACCTATCATAAGTCAAATAGTTGAGGGTATGACTCCCTCATATCCATCTCCGTTTCCCAAGTGGCTTCCGATCCCTTTCTATGTTTCCATTGGACTTTAACCAATTGAATAATCTTATTACGCAATCGCTTCTCCTTTCTGTCTAAGATGGCCACAGGTTCTTCGATGTAGTTAAGGCTGTTGTCGACCTTGATGTCAGTAAGTGGTACGTGAGCAGATTCATCCGTCAAACACTTTCACAAGTGTGATACATGGAAGGTAGGATAAATCCCACTTAACTCATCAGGCAACTCTAACCGACTTTACCAACCCGTGCCATTATCCTGAATGGTCCGACAAACTCGGACTTAACTTTACTCTCTTCCTGAATCATATGATACCCTTCTAGGGTGACACTTTCAACATTACTCTGTCCCCAACATCAAACTCAATATGCCTTCGTCGTTTATCCGCATAGGATTTCTAACGATCTTGTGCGGCCTTCATTCGTGCTTTGATTTGATCAAACCTTTCCGACGTTTCTCTTACGACTTCAAGACTTCCTAATTCCTTCTGTCAAATCTCCCCCAACAAACCGGGGTCCTGCATCTTCCCCCATACAACATTTTGTACGGCGGCATGCCTATCATCGTGTGATGACTATTGTTGTAGGAGAATTCGGCTAACGGCGGATGAATGTCCCAACTTCCGCCAAAATCGATAATACAAGCACGAAGCATATCCTCTAATGTCTAAATGGTCCTTTCGGACTGACCATCCGTTTGTGGGTGGTATGCCGTGCTAACATTGAGTCTCATGCCCATCGCCTCGTGAAATCTTTTCCAGAACCTCGATGTGAATCGTGTGTCCCGGTGAGATACGATCGTCAAAAGGCATCCCATGCCATGCTACTACTTCGTTATTAAATACTTCCGCTAACCTTTCCGACGAGAACGTCTCGCGAATAGGTAGGAAATGAGCACTCTTCGTTAAACGGTCCACAATTACCCAAATGGTGTCATGACCTTTAGCTGTGCGAGGTAGCTTGGTTATGAAGTCTGTGGTAATGTGTTCCCACTTCCATTCCGGTATATCAAGTGGTTGAATCTTTCCATACAGTTTCTGGTGTTCGGCCTTTACTTGCGAGCAAGTCAGACACTTGCTTACATATTTCGTCACCTCATATTTCATCCCAGGCCACCAGTATTCCTTCCTCAGATCTTGGTACATTTTGTTGGTACCGGGATGGATAGAGTAACGAGACTTATGAGCCTCATCCAAGATTTTGGTTCTAAGCCCGCCACCCATAGGTATCCATATCCGGCCAAAACGTGTCCTAACACCAAGGGTGTTATATTCCAACTTGTCCTGTTGGCCAACCATCCTTTCTTTCTTTATGTTTTCCTCTTTCAGTGCCTCATCTTGAGCCTTTTCAATTTCCCTCATATGGCCCGGTGTTACAACCAATTGGCAAGCTTTCACTCTTATAGGAGCTGGCACGCCCTTTAGACTTCGAGCGTCGGCCACCACATTTGCCTTTCCAGGATGGTATATGATTTCACAGTCATAATCTTTCAGGAGTTCTAACCATCGTCTCTGCCTCATATTAAGCTCCCTTTGTTCGAAGAAGTACTTCAAACTATTGTGGTCAGAGTAAATAGTAAACTTCACCCTGTAAAGGTAGTGCCTCTAGATTTTCAATACGAATATGACAGCAGCAAGTTCCAGATCGTGAGTTGGATAATTGACTTCGTGAACCTTCAACTGTCGTGATGCATACACGATCACTCTCCCGCGTTGCATAAACATGCATCCCAATCCCTTACCCGAAGCGTCATAGTATACCACCAACTCTTCATTGCCCTCGAAAAGGGCCAAGACTGGAGCTTGGGTTAGCTTCTCCTTCAGTTCCTTAAATGCTTCTTCCTAGGTCGAACCCCATTCGTACTTTACCTCCTTCCGTGTCAATTTTGTCAACGATGATGCTATTTTCGAGAAATCCTAAATGAATCTCCGATAGTAGCCTGCCAATCCCAAGAAACTGCGGATTTCAGTTGGTGTCTTAGGAATATTCCATTCCCTTACCGTCATTATTTTTGCAGGTTCAACCATAATGTTGTTCGGGTTAATGACGTGACCTAGGAATTGGACTTTCCTAAGGTAGAACGCACATTTGGAGAACTTAGCATACAACTTTTCCTTCTTCAGAGCTTGCAATACCTCCTTCAAGTGACACGCATGATCACCCTCATTCTTGGAGTAGATGAGGATATCATCGATGAACATGATTACCGATCGATCCAACATTGGTCGACAAACTCTATTCATCAAATCCATGAACGATGCGGGGGCGTTCGTCAATCCAAAAGACATTTCACGGAACTCAAAATGTCCGTAACGCGTGCGAAATGCGGTTTTTGGTATGTCTTCTTCCCTCACCTTCAACTGATGGTACCCGGATCGAAGGTCGGTTTTTGAGAACCAACTTGCGCCCTGTAATTGATCGAACAGGTCGTCGATCCTTGGTAGAGGGTACTTGTTCTTCACGGTATGTTTGTTCAACTCGCGATAATCAATACACATTCTCATCGAACCATCCTCCTTCTTTACAAATAACACCGGGGCACCCCCAAGGTGAGATGCTCGGTTGGATAAATCCCTTCTCAAGTAATTCGTCTAGTTGTGTCATTAGTTCCTTCATCTCTACTGGTGCTAGTCGATATGGAGCTTTAGCCACGGACTGGGCATCTGGTACTAAGTCGATTCAGAACTCAATCTCTCTGTCAGGTGGTATCCTAGGCAAATCCTTTGGAAACACCTCCGGGTACTCGCGTACCATAGGTACATCGTCTAGTTCCTTCACTGCCTTACACTTGTCAATTACGTACACCAGATAAGCCTCGCATCTGTGCCTCAAGTAATCTGTTGCCTTAATCATGGAGATGACATTTGGCATCGGGGCGTCACGTTATCAAAAAACCTCGACTTCGCTACCATCCAGAGCCTTGAGTCTGATTATCTTTCGTTTGCATATAATTTGCGCTTCATTGGAAGTTAGCTAATCCATACCTAACACGACATCGAACCAACCCAAAACCATAACGAACAGCCTGACGGGGAATATATGGCCTTCTATTTTTATCGTGAAATTATCAACTACATCAGTCACCCTAGCAGTTCTACCCTAAGCGGTTTCTATGCTAAAGGCCCTTTCTAGCTTACTTACATTGTACTTTACTCTTTTACAAAAGGTCACAGATATAAAACTCTTACTGGCACCCGAATAAAAAAACACAGATACAAAAGTGTTGTCAAGGATAAACGTACCTGACGCCACCTCGGGGTCCACCCTAGCCTGTTCCTGCGTCAGCGCATAGGCTCGAGTCTTCGCTAGGGGCCTGTCTTCTTTCTTTTCGGGGCCTTTCCCTTTTCCTGCTTCACCCATTCTTGGTTTAGTGCATTCCAGGATCATGTGGCCGCTTTCGCCACAATTATAACATTTAATGCCTTGCATGCATTCACGTGAGTAGTGCCCAGTTTTGCCACATTTGTAGCACAGATTTGTCCCTAGCCTGCATTCACCTAGATGCCTACTGCCACACTTCCCACATATCGTGGCCTCACCCACTCTAGCCTATTTCTCTCGAGCTCCAAACTGTCTCCCGCCAGATCGTTTAACCGGAAAACTGGTTTCTTCTTCGGCACATCAGTAGCGACAACATTCAGTGCCAAATCATCAAATACCACGCCACTCAGTTCTACGACCGAATCTTAGGTGATAGGAGCATTTGCCTTAACGTAGGTACGGACCTTATCCGGTAGCCCCTTAATGTAGCAGTCAATCTTTCTTTCCTCAGTCATGACAAGATTTGGCACCAGACATGCCAGTTAATTGAATCGGGTTGTGTACTGCCGGTGCGTCATGCTACAGGCCTTCAAACCCATAAATTCTCTCTCTACCTTCTCAATCTCGTTCCTCGGGCAGAAATTCTTGATTACCAGAGTTTTCAATTCATTCCACATCATCGAGTCAACAACCTCGTCCCCTTTAGCCTGACGTACACCTTCCCACCAGTGGGATGCTTCCTCCCTCAAGGAGTTAGTAGCAAACTTCATGACTTGACTCGCTCGACATTCGCTCAGACGAATGACAGCCTCCATACGAATCACCCAATCAAACGTAGCCACCGCGACTTTCTTTCCAGTGAGAACTGGCGGATCACATGCCTTGAAGAACTTATGGTCACAACCGCGAGCAAGCGGTGAGTTAACTGCTTCAATGGTCGGGGTACCAACCGCCGTGTTAGACCCGCCCATCTCGTTAGAATTTTTTAATGCTTCTGCCAGCAAATCTGGCATGGTAGCCTTCATCAGCTCAGTAAACTCGCGTGACAGGGCCACCTTCACTTCCTGTTCGAAAGTGAAGTGTTGTTATTCCACTGGTGTCCGTTCAGTTCCATGCACACTGAATTCTGGTTCCGTGTGGACACTTCCTTCTTCACTGTACTCCTGACGAGCAGTAGTCCTATTACGACCACCGGTACGGCCCCCACCACGCCTTCCGCTCTTTCATCCCGCCATTTCGTTCTATAAGACAAGGAATCCAATGTTTTCACGCTAGTTAACAAAGAGAATTCATCAAGTACTGTAAGATGTTAATATACACTTGCCATCTGCAATTAATCATTACACTACCTTTCGATTTCTATTTGACCACCTTTGTGATTCCATCAGAACACAAGTCCTTACCTAACCCTTTCTAAGGAATACTATATATGTAAATATATACTACCTTCATACCTGATGCAGTGGCTCGAGTTACCCGTATTGGCATCCGCTTTAGGTCCCATTCACATTTTAAGTTCAGACACTGGGGGTGTCCGAATCTCTCAAACTATTGCTCTGATACCAACTTGTAAGGCCCCAAACCCGGGAGGCCTCACTTGTTGGATTCACTCATTCACACACAGTTCTTAAACTTGAATATCAAATAACGCAGCGGAATCATTCATTTAACATAATTAAAACTTGTTCAAACATGTGGAAGCGTAACATTGTCAATTACATAAACATAACATAAACAACTTATAATGGGATGCTAGTCTTCATTGATCAACCGGGTAACTCTTTTTGCCAGCCAAGCATCACCGTCAACTTCCATACCTGCCTTAACCTGAATGTGCATACTAAAAGTAAGCTACGCTGGTGAGTTCTAGCTTTACATAAAACCTTAACATAAACATTTTGCCAAAAACATAACATACATTTATTTAACAAAAGTGTAAGTAAAACATGCAATAACTTAACATCATCATAACATCGTAACATAGCATCATAACATAAGTCAACATGAACCAAATCTGCGCCTTTTCGTAACTGTCAATCCCATACATCGCATACCAGCGGATAAACTTAAGGCTCGTTACCTCTAAGTCACCCGTCACAAGGTCTCCTGTAACATTCCTGATTTTCCAACCCTATTTTAATTTATTTAAATTAATAAAATAACGGTACATCATTAAACTTTGTACTTGTTCAAACCCACACCTCATCAATTTTTAGCTAAACGCATTTTTAAATCCGAAGTTTTAGAACTCAAATCACGTGGTAACACCTCCTAGAGTTAACTCAGTTAGTAATCGCGTTAGGTGTTCTGTTAAATCCTAACCAAGCTAATTCTGTCAAAGCTGAATTTGCAAGGGCTGATTTTGTAAATAACCAGAAACCCTAGTAGGCACGGTCGCGCCTCGTCCGGCACGGTCGCGCCACGTTTTGGCACGGTCGCGCCTCGTCTGGCACGGTCGCGCCTCTTATAGGCACGGTCGCGCCTCACACCAGTTGAAACGTAAAAACAGCCTTTAATCGCTGGACCGTTCGGTTTCGTAACCTTTTCTCACATTAACAAACAATTAAGAGTTTAAATCATTTTCATTATAGCCAATGAACCCGTCTTGATCGATCATTTTCCAAAGTATCAAGACTCTCCCTTGTGACCATCAAATTCATCGTTTCATTGTAAATCCTCTCCACCAAACAAACCAACACATTAATCGATCCTCCCTAAGGCTTCAGAAGACATCATTTTGGTCGGAGTTGCGGCAGAGAGCACCGGAGACCACACCGCCGACGTCGGAACTTGTTCTACCCGTCCGCTATCAATTCGTCGTCCTGTCGGGTAATTGAAACCTTCCCCTCAGTCGATTTATTCTATAGATCAAAAGCCCCAAACTAATTTGGGCATTCAATATCGAAATCTACTCGAACCCGAAACCATATTTTCATTCAAAATAGTTTAATCAAATCCGGTCATAAACATGTTTTAAACACAATTAATCTACACCAACAGACTCGTAATAACCTTGTGAATGAAAGCCCTATCAATTCCGACTCCATCAATATAAGGATCAACCAATTCGTGTCTGTTTTGAAAGAGACACGGTCGCGCTAATCATCTAGCGCGGTCGTGCCTCTGGAGACGCGGTCGTGTTGACATACAACGCGGTCGTGCCTCCTGCTCAGACCC
Organism: Smallanthus sonchifolius; assembly: GCA_023525975.1. Classification (NCBI taxonomy): domain Eukaryota; kingdom Viridiplantae; phylum Streptophyta; class Magnoliopsida; order Asterales; family Asteraceae; genus Smallanthus; species Smallanthus sonchifolius. The sequence continues at coordinate 49,505,256 of CM042033.1, read as the reverse complement.
AGACATGCTCGCTGGCTAGTTCTGGTTGTGCCCCTGAAGCATAGACACGGTCGTGCCTGTCCGAGGCACGGTCGTGCCTAGTGTCTTGGCTAGTTGTCCTCTGTTTGACCAGCGCGGTCGCGCCCTGTCTCGATCGGTCACGCCCGACCTAGCACGATCGTGCCCTTAGCTGGCACGGTCGTGTGTGTTGGCAGAATATTTATAACTTTTATTTTTTTTAAACACATAGTATTTCAGATTAATTTCTAAAATAAAAGTGATTGAACTTATAAAAATCAGTATTATTTTATTTATAAAAGATCAAATGTTTAATCTTAAGATAAATGGAAATTATTTAAAAGTTCAAACATTTAATTTATAAATCCTACTCTTAAATAATATTTTAATGTTTAAGTTACATTTTTTTTATAAATAAATGAATAAGTTAATAATTATTTATTTGATTTATAAGTAAACAAAAACATTTATTTAGTTATACTAAATTACATATAATACCTACATTATTTCCATAAACAATAATTATTTAATCTACTTAAGTAATTATCCCAAACTCAACATTTATTTAAAATGTTCTAAGAATATTCATTTCGAACCTTCTATTTTACTTTCAAGTACCAAATCACTAACTCCATCCAATTCAACCATAGACGTAGACTTAGACTATTGTGCATTATTAATGCAATATATATTACACTTTAGGTTATCTTGTGCATCTCAAGGATCATTATACTACTTAGTATTTGTGCTAGCTACGCCTTCGAAACATGTGAGTATTCACAACCCCTTTTTACTCTTTTACACTTTTGGGGTGGAACATGAACTCTATACTCATTACACATTACACAATTACATTTACACAAACAGCACAAGTGCAAAAATCCTATTTACATACATGTGTGCAAAAATTTGAGCTTTGTGCCCGAGTGCTAGGTGTGTTTAACCTTTGTATGCTCTTATGTGCAATCATTAACTATACAAGCCGACGGTTTTCAATGATGGATCTATTGAGTCTGACAAACCCACCCATGGTACGCGGTGATTGAAACCGACAATACATTTGTTTTGCATGCTAGTTACAAGGTTTGATTGTACATTTGGTTACACAATAGTTACTCCCCATGAACGCCTTATTTATCATGTCATGTAAAGGATTTGGTTTACAAATTATATGCTATCTATATACAACTGTGTTATACTCACCAACTTTTTAGTTGACTTTATTTTATTCATGTTTCAGGCCCCAATATGTGAGAATGACTCAAGATGTGCTCAATATAGGATTTGGACTTAGCAAAACAAAACAAGAATTTTATGAGTTATTTTATGTTCTTTGTTTGAAATTGATTTGTACTTGGATTACTTGTAATGGAAATTTAACTTTAATATATTTCAATTTAGTCAACCATGTGCTATGAACGGTCTTACATGTCCCGCCCCGATGATTCCGCCATCGGTCGGGGTGTGACAGATTGGTATCAGAGCCTTGGTTATAGAGAATTAGGTTATTAGACACTCTTGACCTAGACTATAACTTTAGGACACCCATACTATGCCATGCTATTACTTGTTACATGATTACTTCTTATGTGAATATTTTACAGGTTATCCTGAGTAATTTCAATACATGTTACAATACTTGATAGTTTATGAGTCACACTACTTGATAACTCTTGTGCTTACATTAATTACTGTTTACATGCTACCTATGTGTTTCACTAAAGTGTTATCCTAAGTTAAACACACACACATACACACCAAAATCTCCATACACCTTTGAACTCACACGCATGATACCATAACTTTATGTAAACAAAGGCTTAAACTATTGGGCCTAATACCCATTAATAATAAACTAAGAAGCCCATATATCCTCCAAGAATGAGAAGCCCGCTGCAATAAATAAACCTCACTTTTGGGCCTCCAAGCCCAGTCCACAACAATTCCCATCATAACCATGAGCCCAACAATAGTGTTATTAATACATGATGGCTGGAAGAGTGTGTAAGCCCATGCGGAATTCTGGCTAAGGAAAGATAGGGTACTTAAGTGTGTCTTAGCGACCCACCCCTCTTTCCTGGGAATTCTCCTCAGGGATACATTGCTTATAGGTCAAGTGTATTTCTAAAATACTATCGTGAAAGGTTCGGTGTTATGACTAGTCAAACTCTAAAACCTATAAGTACTCCTATGTTCAAACCACAACATTTCATTATCACTTACAATTTTTTTTTCATTGTTTTTCTGCTAGACATGGACTCCTACCCTCCTCCCTCCCCGGTTTACCGTCCTGGATCAGAATCTGATTGGGAAGAAGACACTGAGACACCCATGTATTGGTCACCAACACTCCCAACTGCTAGGCCAAGGTTTGATGTAAGGGCGGACTGGATTAGGAACACCGGCCCGAGACTTCGAACACCTGAATCACCCGTACCCGTAAACCCGTATCATACACCTCACCTCCATAATCAATTGCCACCCCCACTAAGAGACCCATACCTAATGCCCGACCCATACCATCCTAACCCTTGGGTAAGACAAACCATGGCACCCACTAGTGTTATGGGGATTCCAACCCATGACCTCCATCAATATGTAAGAACCACAGAATTTGAGAGGCAAAGGATAGAGCAGGGAGTGATACACGACTTGCAAAGACAAAGAATGGATAGCCTAGCAAACCAATTAGGGTACCAAAAGGAGTTAATCTCCATCCTCGAAAAGGAAGTACAAGAACATCGCACGGAGACCGCCAGGACTGAAGCCAGATCTGCTACTCGAGTGACTATAGCGGTGCTCATCTTGGCAATTATCTTCTTCCTAGTGGAAAGCTACCAGCGACGTTAGAAGAAGCTTCTACTGATTTCCTTTAAAAATTTTCGATTTGAGAGCCATTTTCTTATGTTTTGAGTAATGTTTAACATTTCAGCATTTAGTTAATTCCATATATTTCAACTCTACAGTTATTGTTCATTGATTTGACCCGTGGAGCGTAAATTACACCTGTTATATTTTCATCAAACTTTCTCAAATATCACTTCTTTCATTCAACATGATTTAATGCATTACCAACAAACCCTTTCATAAATAAATCATCCTATTTTGTGATTTAAACAAAACATCGCTATCTTTATTAAATTTTTAGATAATATCAAAAACATAAATTTTCCATAAAACTTTTTCACCAAATAAGGAAAGTTAATGCAATCAATTTTATAAAAATATTTAAAAAAAAAAAAAAAAACTGATAAATAATTATGATTTTTATTCGTTAAAGTAAATAATTCTAAACTTTGGCCAAATTATTATGCTACTACTTGTTTAGCCGAAGGTTGAAATTTTAGATTAAAAATATTTTTCTCATAAATTGCATATTCATCTAAAATATGCGATTCAATGATTTCACTACTTTATATGTCTATAACCAAAAATAATTTCCCACTTTCTATGTTCAAACAAAGACCCGTATTTATAAACACAAATTCCAGAATATTTCCAAAACCTCCTCGTTACCTTTCACTCGACGCTTCAAGAGACGGTCCATATCGCGTAAACGTTAACCTTTCCCACCAACCTCAATGAGATTTGAGGACTTGAACCTAACTACCACATTATGCAAGAACGCCAAACAACACGTTTGTCCGCAGCACTCGAACCCATTCAAAACCCGTTACTACACATCGCACGCGAAGTTCAATACTCACGTTCACAATATATTCAATGCAATCTTATGGTACATAAAACTCAATTATTCTCAATATATCCAATGCTACACAAATTACATGATACATGAAACTAGTTTGCCTGCAAATCACAATTTACTCGATTGATTACGTAATGCACGAAACACGTTTATTTGCAGTACACATACTACTGGATTGAACACATGATACACGAAACTTAATTGTTTGCAATTACGTGATACATAAGAATTGCGTCATTGATGCATAGTTCTAGATTGACCACACTATACATGAAACTCATTTTGTTACAAAGCACCTTATACTAAACGGTGTACATTATACAAAATACATGATGCTAAGTTGCTAACACTATACACGAGATCCATTTCCTACAATACACATAATATTATGTGGTTTACATTACACATTAGAGCTTATTGATTTACAAAATACAAGACGCTAAATTATTTACACTATATATGAGACTTGTTTGATTACAAACTACGTGACACTAGATCATACATGAGGATTGTGTGCTTACTATATACTCGAAACAAAATTTGCTTACAATTATTGCAATGGATTGATTACATTATACACAAGACATGGTCATGCACTTTGTACACCAAAGTTGAAGACCATAATACATTGAAACGACTCGGGGTTTGACGTATTCTTGTTCAAACACGAGCAAACTAAGAAACTTGAAGTGTTACTACTTTACTACTCTTTAGTTGCGAACTGACCTGATTAGGGACTTAGTTACTTGTTAGCGACTTTCTATGTGTAAACAATAGACGTGATCATAACGAAATTGTACCCCCTTACCCACACACAACGAAACAATCTATACGGACCATACGATGATTTGAATAATTACGGGTGCACACGGAATTATGAAAATCAGCGCATGGAAACTATAGTGAAATTTTGTCGTGTGTTGTGACCTAAAACTTTTCATGATGTGTAACAACGAAACAGATGTAATGTGACGAGGGCATGGTGGATACGCCGATGGTACTTCCTATATATAAGTGTCCTATCATATTATCAGGAGTAGCGTTGTTCGTGTCACGTGAAGTTTGGACCTAGACCAATGTTTATGAAATCTTTTACCCACTAACAATTTTGAGCACGTTAGACTACATCTTACACAAACTCAAAATTTCAAAATCTCATCAAATTTGTTCCAAGTAATACATCTTACATCTAGAATTCAAATTGCTATTCGACAATCTTCTCCTTAAGTCCATTTCAAAAACTAAATTCATTGTCATCATTCATATTCAACCTTGAGTATCAGGCCTAAATCATATCAACGGTCAAACTCACCGAGAACCCAAAACTCCCACCCTTTTTCTTGATTTTTAGTAGCCTCCATTAGTTAAATTTCGGGACGAAATTCCCTTAACATGGGGAGACTGTAACATTCCTGATTTTCCAACCCTATTTTAATTTATTTAAATTAATAAAATAACGGTACATCATTAAACTTTGTACTTGTTCAAACCCACACCTCATCAATTTTTAGCTAAACGCATTTTTAAATCCGAAGTTTTAGAACTCAAATCACGTGGTAACACCTCCTAGAGTTAACTCAGTTAGTAATCGCGTTAGGTGTTCTGTTAAATCCTAACCAAGCTAATTCTGTCAAAGCAGAATTTGCAAGGGCTGATTTTGTAAATAACCAGAAACCCTAGTAGGCACGGTCGCGCCACGTTTTGGCACGGTCGCGCCTCGTCCGGCACGGTCGCGCCTCACACCAGTTGAAACGTAAAAACAGCCTTTAATCGCTGGACCGTTCGGTTTCGTAACCTTTTCTCACATTAACAAACAATTAAGAGTTTAAATCATTTTCATTATAGCCAATGAACCCGTCTTGATCGATCATTTTCCAAAGTATCAAGACTCTCCCTTGTGACCATCAAATTCATCGTTTCATTGTAAATCCTCTCCACCAAACAAACCAACACATTAATCGATCCTCCCTAAGGCTTCAGAAGACATCATTTTGGTCGGAGTTGCGGCAGAGAGCACCGGAGACCACACCGCCGACGTCGGAACTTGTTCTACCCGTCCGCTATCAATTCGTCGTCCTGTCGGGTAATTGAAACCTTCCCCTCAGTCGATTTATTCTATAGATCAAAAGCCCCAAACTAATTTGGGCATTCAATATCGAAATCTACTCGAACCCGAAACCATATTTTCATTCAAAATAGTTTAATCAAATCCGGTCATAAACATGTTTTAAACACAATTAATCTACACCAACAGACTCGTAATAACCTTGTGAATGAAAGCCCTATCAATTCCGACTCCATCAATATAAGGATCAACCAATTCGTGTCTGTTTTGAAAGAGACACGGTCGCGCTAATCATCTAGCGCGGTCGTGCCTCTGGAGACGCGGTCGTGTTGACATACAACGCGGTCGTGCCTCCTGCTCAGACCCAGACATGCTCGCTGGCTAATTCTGGTTGTGCCCCTAAAGCATAGACACGGTCGTGCCTGTCCGAGGCACGGTCGTGCCTAGTGTCTTGGCTAGTTGTCCTCTGTTTGACCAGCGCGGTCGCGCCCTGTCTCGATCGGTCGCGCCCGACCTAGCACGATCGTGCCCTTAGCTGGCACGGTCGTGTGTGTTGGCAGAATATTTATAACTTTTATTTTTTTTAAACACATAGTATTTCAGATTAATTTCTAAAATAAAAGTGATTGAACTTATAAAAATCAGTATTATTTTATTTATAAAAGATCAAATGTTTAATCTTAAGATAAATAGAAATTATTTAAAAGTTCAAACATTTAATTTATAAATCCTACTCTTAAATAATATTTTAATGTTTAAGTTACATTTTTTTTATAAATAAATGAATAAGTTAATAATTATTTATTTGATTTATAAGTAAACAAAAACATTTATTTAGTTATACTAAATTACATATAATACCTACATTATTTCCATAAACAATAATTATTTAATCTACTTAAGTAATTATCCCAAACTCAACATTTATTTAAAATGTTCTAAGAATATTCATTTCGAACCTTCTATTTTACTTTCAAGTACCAAATCACTAACTCCATCCAATTCAACATAGACGTAGACTTAGACTATTGTGCATTATTAATGCAATATATATTACACTTTAGGTTATCTTGTGCATCTCAAGGATCATTATACTACTTAGTATTTGTGCTAGCTACGCCATCGAAACATGTGAGTATTCACAACCCCTTTTTACTCTTTTACACTTTTGGGGTGGAACATGAACTCTATACTCATTACACATTACACAATTACATTTACACAAACAGCACAAGTGCAAAAATCCTATTTACATACATGTGTGCAAAAATTTGAGCTTTGTGCCCGAGTGCTAGGTGTGTTTAACCTTTGTATGCTCTTATGTGCAATCATTAACTATACAAGCCGACGGTTTTCAATGATGGATCTATTGAGTCTGACAAACCCACCCATGGTACGCGGTGATTGAAACCGACAATACATTTGTTTTGCATGCTAGTTACAAGGTTTGATTGTACATTTGGTTACACAATAGTTACTCCCCATGAACGCCTTATTTATCATGTCATGTAAAGGATTTGGTTTACAAATTATATGCTATCTATATACAACTGTGTTATACTCACCAACTTTTTAGTTGACTTTATTTTATTCATGTTTCAGGCCCCAATATGTGAGAATGACTCAAGATGTGCTCAATATAGGATTTGGACTTAGCAAAACAAAACAAGAATTTTATGAGTTATTTTATGTTCTTTGTTTGAAATTGATTTGTACTTGGATTACTTGTAATGGAAATTTAACTTTAATATATTTCAATTTAGTCAACCATGTGCTATGAACGGTCTTACATGTCCCGCCCCGATGATTCCGCCATCGGTCGGGGTGTGACAGATTGGTATCAGAGCCTTGGTTATAGAGAATTAGGTTATTAGACACTCTTGACCTAGACTATAACTTTAGGACACCCATACTATGCCATGCTATTACTTGTTACATGATTACTTCTTATGTGAATATTTTACAGGTTATCCTGAGTAATTTCAATACATGTTACAATACTTGATAGTTTATGAGTCACACTACTTGATAACTCTTGTGCTTACATTAATTACTGTTTACATGCTACCTATGTGTTTCACTAAAGTGTTATCCTAAGTTAAACACACACACATACACACCAAAATCTCCATACACCTTTGAACTCACACGCATGATACCATAACTTTATGTAAACAAAGGCTTAAACTATTGGGCCTAATACCCATTAATAATAAACTAAGAAGCCCATATATCCTCCAAGAATGAGAAGCCCGCTGCAATAAATAAACCTCACTTTTGGGCCTCATTTCATAAATATCGTATCGTAAACATCATTTCGTAAACATTATTTCGTAAACATCATATCGTAAACATCGTTTCGTATGCACGCACACCAACCCAAAAATATTTAATTAAAACATTTAAAGAAGGGCTTCTAGAACTCACCTGATAAGCTAGTCTTGGTTGTCCTAAACAAAGGCCCAACAACGTCACGTACGATCTGAATTAGGTAGTTAAATACACATCATACCCAATCCCGACTCTAACGGTTTAATCATACTGAATTATGCAAACATACTTACTTCACTAACCAGCCTGATGCCTGCGCACTTAGCAAGTGCGCAGGGCCTTGTTCTTGCGTACTTAATAAGTGTGCAGGCTTCGCTTCATGCGTACTTGATAGGTACGCAGGACCTGCTTCATGCGTACTTGATAAGTACGCAGGACCTGCTTCATGCGTACTTGATAAGTACGCAGGACCTTCTTCATGCGTACTTGATAAGTAGGACCTGCTTCATGCGTACTTGATAAGTACGCAGGACCTTCTTCCCCGTAAAAACCCTAACTTTTGCACCCAGATCTGATCACGTGAAGATCCTGACTTTTTGTTCAAAACGTTCGTTTTTCCTTCTAGATGCTAGATGTAAGTTCATTTTCAAGTTTTGTGCGTAAAAACGTTACCTTTTCATCCAAAAGCCGAAAACCACAAAACGAACAAAAACTCAGATCTAGACCAGATCATTACCTGTATCGAGCTTCTGATTTGGAGGTTCTTCTCACGAGCTATGGGGCAACACTTTGCTGAAATCTTGGGCCGATCCGTCTACTCTCTCTCTCTTCGGTTTCTCTCTCTAGAACTTGTAAAATGAGATAAGAGAGATTACGCGCGCAAGCCCATAGCCGACCCATTCCACGCTCGTTTATTCCGTTCGTCTCACGTTTAACCCGTTTTCATTTATTGTCGTTTATTATTTTTGGGATGTTACATGATGTGTTTGAGAGTGTATATAAAAATAGATGATTTTTAACAAAAAAAAAGTTTTAAATTTATAAAACGGTAATTACTGCCACTCACTACAGCACACTTAGGGTAAGTGTACCCATCGTGGAGGTAATATAGTGTTCGTAAGACATGATTTCGATCCATGGATACAGAGGCTCTTAGTACCAGACTTTAGTTTATGTCTAATCTTTCCAGAGTTTTAAAAGTTGTTTGATTTTGATTTTGGGAGCTATAGAGAATATGGAGATGTAGAAGGTAGTAGGGGTAATAAATGACAAGAATAAATCACCTTGGTTCGAATTCCATCCAATGTTGTAGTTAGCCTTTGTTTTTGGATTCTTAAAAGATCACTATATCGTAAAGAGGGTGCTTGTCACTTAAATCAGAAAACCCTACAGCACAGGTTGATTTGTGTCTTCCTGAGGGTAGTAGTTTAGGCAACATGACAACCACTATGTTTAACTAGACATGGTTCCTGGTTCAGAACAACATGTGATAAACTTAAAGATCAATGATAATATGTGTGTAAGTGGAAAATATGGAAAGTTGCCAAAATAACAACCACCTCAATGTCGGATTTAAAGTATCAAAACTGGGTCTTTAGACAAGGGACTTCACACACTAGTCACTATGAATCCTTTTCTTTGATTATTCTCCCCAAAGGTAGTGGTAATGCATAAAGCTAAGTCTTTAGAATATCGAGTCACCCTATATTAAAAAGCAAGGATCTTTATGACCGCGTTCATAATTCATAACTTTTAGCACCCTTCCAAGTAACTAACACATTTCGAAGTCACTCACACACATAGAAGTGTGAATGCCCGAATCAATGAATCACGAAGTTAGTAAATCATTCAGACGGTTGTGCGGATCCGCGTTCAAAGTTAAAAGATTACATTTTGATGTCACTCACACACACCATTCTTGAATCCATAAACACACTAACTACTTCATCGGAAGTTCATCTTCCAAAGTGATTCAAAGAGTTTGGCCAAGAATGACCATGCAATCAACAAAGATTAAACTTGTATAAACACAATTAAGCGTCATTACAAGATTTCAAATTTTTTAATTGAATCTACAATCTTGGAAATTGAAACTAACTACGCAATATTATATAGAATTCTTCTACACAATGGCTAACTAACTATCCCTAAGTTCCACCAAAATGATGCATGTAATTGCCTATTTATAGGTCATTTTAGAACTCAAGCATGGGTCGTGCCTGGTGAGGCACGACACTGTGTGTACCCTATATGCGGCTCCACTAACTTGGTCAAAGCAGAGCTCGATATCATAGTATACACGGGGCGTGCTTGACCTCTGGCATGGGGGAGTTTTGATCTTGGACATGAGGATGTGGGTCCCTTATGTTTTCTTGTCTCTTAACCTAGGGCACCGGGGCGTGCCAAAGCAAGACCTGTGCCTAACATTCTGAGTTGACCAAATCTTCTCATTTTTGCATTGTTTTTGCTCCTTTGATCAATTCTTGGTCTTTAGGCCTTGAATACACAATATGAATTGAGCATTAATTCACAAGAGTCTTAAGAAAACAATCATAAAACGAATGACATTTGATGTGATAAACATGTATAATTCCGTTCACATCAAACATCCCTACACTTGAATCTTTGATTATCCTCAAGCAAAACTCAAGTATTAGACTCCCAATTGGAATGGGAAGAATATAAAGTTGATTTTCCCATGTGTGATTGCCCTAAGTGCAAAAATGGTTCTTAAGCACACAAGATATGAAGGACATCATTTTGATTTCTATGTATGAACTTTTTTAAATAGTAACAAGCCTACTTAGGTTAATACTTCACAACCATCACAAATGATCACTCAACACACAGTGAATATATGGATGAAGATATACAATTATTTAGTGGATCACTCATGTGAAAATGAAGTATACAAAATAATAAGCTTGAGACAGACTCAATCCTCCACCAATTAACATAAACTTAGACAGCTATCATGAGGGCTTTTAAGGGTTGTAGTGTAGGCTTGGGTTAAGGATGAGGAATGTTTGGGAAAGTAGCTAAAAGTTGCAAAACACTAGTTTTAATGCTTATTTATGCCAAAATTAAAAGAACTATACAATTACAATCCCAAAATTGCTCATCTTAGCAAACTATTCTATAAACAATCTTTCCCTCTATGGGGAAATAGAGAAGGCTATTTAGCTAAGTGGGTAATTTTGCATTACATGCGGGTAATGAAATGAAAGGGGAAAGGCTCAAAGTGGCTAACTAGGGGAATTTGCGAGTTTAGATATTAAAAATAGAAAAGGCTAAATAAAGGGGTAAATCCTAGTGCCTCAATCATATAAATGCATAAGAGTAGCTCATGATCTTGGAATGTATTGCCTAATCAAGTTCTAATTTACAAAACATCATTTTGGCCATCACTAAAGTTTTGAATGAAAATAGCAATGTATATTAACGTTGTTATGCTTAAAATAAGGATCAAAATTCTCACATGGAAATGGTTAATATGTGAAATGTTTCCTATTTCTACTTGTTAGTCCCCAATATTTCTTTTTATTATATTTTATTTTGTACTTCAATCGTTGTGCCTTGAAACGTGTCTATTACACAAAGTTTAAATACGACACAAGATGAAATTTCTTGAAATATTTTTGGACTTTTTTTTGTGATTTTCGAAAATTATTTTTGAGGATACATTGGGGGTGTTTGCGTTTAAGTGAGTTTTGTGTAAGGCATGAATGACAATACATAAGATTCAAGTCCCTCCCCACACTTGAAATGCACATTGTCCTCAGTGTGCTAATTGCAGGAATAAGGATAATTAAAAATAATGCTCGGTAAAGTGTATGGGACGGGTTAGTCCTTGATTGGTGCAATGTCCAAGATGTGGTGGAAATCCACTGATGCCTTACCGCTCCTTGTTCCGCCAATAGCCGAAGAAATCTGTGAAAAAAAAGCTGTGGTGGAGATTTGGTCGGCGCGTCGCATAACATGTAGTGTTAGCGCCAAAGATAAGCAAAATTGCGCACAACAAACCAAATCTCTAGGATATAGTGTATCAATAAGACATGAATGGAATGATAGAAAACGGGTCGATTAGGGGAGCTGGAGAAACGAGGGAGAAAGTTTCCAATCATTTGATGTTGAAAATGTTGCTTCGCTCAAGCCTTGATTATGTGCTCACCCAGCCACAGAATCTCTTGAAGACTTATTTGTTTACATTTTTTTTCCGATTATTGGTTTTATGAAAGTAAGTAAATTAGACATGGGTTAACTCTCGCGCAACGACACATTCATTTACAGGTCCTTGGCTAGACCCAAACGCGCGAAGTAGATTGCATCAGTTGATGCCATGTATTCCTTCATTTTAGACCTTTGGAATTCATATTCAAAGCTTGATTCGGTAGCTTCCACACTTTGAAATGCATGTTCATTTCGTCGTTGACCCATGCCAAATCTCAAATCCTCGTCTCCAACTTGAAGAGTTAGCAACCTTTCACTCATGTCCACTAGTGGTTGTCCAAAGATAAGTGACACTCCTTGATCTTCCTCCATATCTAAGGTCACGAAATCTGCAAGAAAAACAAATTTCCTAACCATAAATAGAAGGTTTTTGGCAATTCCTCGGGGGTATTTCACTGAGCGATCTGCCAGCTGGATACACATCCTAGTGGGACTTGGTTTTCCTAGTCCAAATTTTTGAAACATTGAGGATGGCGTCAAGTTAATGCTAGCGCCCATATCGGCCAGAGCGTTGCTAAGACTTAAACCTCCAATTGAGCATGGGATTGTAAAACTTCGCAGATCTACCTGTTTTTTTGAAAGTTTATTTAGAAGGCCGGCTCAGCACACTTCTCCCATTCCTAGATGGTGCATGTTACACCCCCAAATTCATTTACTTAATAAATAAATAAATAAATTAAGGTTGCAACGATTGGTTTCATTACACAATAGCGGAAGCATATTGAAGACGTCTAAAGTATTGAACACCATTACAAATACTAAAATAATCTAGTACATTGTCCTAGAACCATATAGGTCAAAACCGTCTTGAGGTTTGACAATCATGCTTCTTCGGCTTCTAGTGTTTAATCCAATTAGCTAACCTATTCCAATGTAGGTCCTCATGGCACTTCTACAAATCGTTCTCGTGATAAGACGTGTCGTTAACTCGAAGTACGGAATCCAACGAATCAACGATTGCACACACAAAAGACAATATAGACAATCAAGTAAATAACGTTCACGCTTGTATTCCAATTCTAAATAGAGTTTACAGACACAATCGTTCAACTCTGTTCTAGTTCTGATCGATTATGTTCTATTATAAACTGACTCTGTAAACATCTATATATAGACTACTGACCTGCATTAGGCGAACTTATAAAGTTTGCCTCTAACAGACTAAGCGAACTTTACAAGTTCGCCTCAGATAGACTTAAGTGAACTTAACAAGTTCGCCTCTGTTAGACTAGGCGAACTTAACAAGTTCGCCTCTAGCATAACTTGCATAAAATGCTTAGAACATTATTACATTACAAAAACATAAAGACATTAGATCTAAACTATTAACATTGACATACCACCATTTCATATTCCCAAAGAAATCTTGAGGAATCATCTTCAATGGTATCCTGTGCACAGCACGTACTGGTTTGAATTTGTACTTCCAGGTCACTTTCCCAGTCTTTTGATCTATGTTCTTTACTCTCTTTCCTTTTTGAGGCTTTAGCCTTTCATACTTCCCCGAACCACCTTCTCTCTTGATCAGATTTGCTATCACATCAGCTAATCCAAACTTGGATCTATTAATAAGTGGCTTTGAAGCTAGACCATTCATTTCACACCTTGGCAAGGTATTGAAATACTTGATCCTCGTCTTTAAGTACACTCTTTATTCACATAGTTTTCTTTCTGTGCAGGTTGTGCATGAGACTTGGGTAGCACCTTCATCCAGCTATTCACCACTCCTTTCCACTGTTCTCTTGTTATACATGTATTTCTGTACATCACAGGTTCTTCATTCACCTTTGGAGACTCAGCGTGAGTAGTATTAGCTTCAGCATCTGTATTGGATTGAATGTTTTCATCATCAGTATCAATCTTAGAATCAGCAGTATCTTCAGGCAGTGTGATGTCTTCAAATGAGTCCATAGAATCTGTTGCTCCTTCATAATTAAACTCAGGAATAACATCATCTTGGATGAAGTTATAAGGGACATTAAAACCATCACAGCCTTCATAAATCACTTTATCTTGACTTTTCTCTATTTCTATCTCCACTATCTCTCCTTCTTCTATTTCATTTTCCGACACATCATCTTTTATGTAATTGAATAATTCATCAATGTCATCAAGGCATGCTATCTTTTCAGCTTCTTCCTCCTTAGACTCTGCAAAGAACTCCAATAATAAGATTTCTTCTTCATTAACTCCAGAAGTATATTTGTTTCCATCAATGGATTGTGATGTTGACTCCCCCTGAACTTTAGATATAGGATTAACGTCAGCGTATTGACGATCACCCTCAATATTACCAGAAGGATCATTGTCTTCATCATCATGTCTTTGAATAACAATGCCACCTGGTTATGTTTGTATTCGACACGACGAGCCATCTGAAAAATATTTGGACAACAAACACATATTAGACAAATAACAAACATAAACAACACTAAAAACAAATTTGAAACAAAAAACAAAACAAAAAATTACAACTTTTTTTTTTTTTTTTAAATTTCAAACACAAATTTTGACAAGTCCAAAAACCCTTCTGACCCCTAGGCGAACTTACAAGTTCGCTTGAACAAGTTCGCCTGAACTGTCTGACGTTTCAAATTCAAACTCAGAAATAAAAAATCTTTCAAAACGTGTGGAAATCATGAAATAAGCATTGTAAACCAATCAATTTGTACTACTAAGTCAATAACAATGATCAATTTCAAGATTTAAGGCAGAAGAAACAACAATTAGGTCAAAACCGTCACACGAATAAAACCGAGACAAAAACCTTAATTTCCTCACAATTGAACAGACGAAAATCAATGAAATTACCTTAGCTATGTTCGCAATTCAATTTCGATTCAGAAGATACTGATCAACAACCCAACAACCACTTAATTTGAAGATTTTAAAAAAATTTACAAGTCCAGACAAGTTCGCTTAAACTGGGAAGACGATGAAGTGGATAAGTTCGCCTGGACAACCTTTATACAGATTAAGTTCGCTTATTTAAGCGAACAAGCCCTAGGCGAACATAATAAGTTCGCTTCACCCACATCAGGCGAACATATTAAGTTCGCTTCACCAGATTTAGGCGAACTTAATGCCTTCAACATTTCCCTTGAACAAATTTTTACCTACTTTCAATCCGTCACTTCTTGAACTTCCGTCAGCAGCATGTATTTGATCCAATCCCGAACAGTTTAATAAAAGATTAGAATTTTCATGGAAAAAAAAATAAAAATAAAAAAACAAAATCTTTTTGAATTTTATCTATACAAACGGAATCACATATTTTTGGAATTTTATCTGTACAAACGGAAACACATATTTTTGAATTTTTACCTTGATAAACTGAAATCACATATTTTTGAATGAACATCATGAGTAAAAAGATCATATCAGTATACGAGTAGTTCATCACACATTTTAGCAATACCAATGGTAACCTATGATATGAAACAGTCCAACTCATTTTGTACTCTATGTATCTTTTTCAGTATTTTATAAATCAAACAATTTGAATAATATTTGAAATGATACGCGATAAATTTCAAAGTAAATAAGATCAGGTTATGAAATGCTCTTTTATTTATACCGAATTTGAAATATAAAGCATGAACTCTTAAATTTGTCAATATTATATGATTTGAAACTATAAGCGTTTATTCTTCAAATTCATGTGATTTAGTACTATTTAGATGAAAAACATCGTGTACCCCACATATATGCCAAACAGAAATATAATTTGCATTATCTTCAAGACATATACAGTTTATTTTAAGATTAGATCAATTTCCAAGATGAAATTATCTCATTTAGCACAAGAATAGAAGCAGATCCCAAAGGATATAAGAATCATGATGATTCAGAATCCGAAGATTCTAATGAATTGGTTGTATAATGAGAATCAACAGATTCAGGTATGAGGATCCAACTATTATAAGGATAAGATTCAATGGAATCAGACTAGATGATGTATCTAACTGATCCAATGGCGAATATATGTTTCAACAAATTTTGAAAGCATATTTTAGTTCAACAAAACATTGCATGTTTTTCGGGGCATGGGCAGTAATGTGAACTGAAATAGATTTGTGCTAAAGATATAATTCGATATTGGTCTCATGAAATTCTGTAAAACCATATATTCTTTATCTGATAATGATCTTTTACACACACACCCAGACATATAATGGATTCAAATCACATATGTAATCATATCATATTTAATTTTTACACTACTATTAGTTTCAAAACGCTTTTAGTCTATTGATAATTCAAGTTTCAAAACTCATACAAAAATTTGAAAACAGATTATCAAGATTAGAGCATGCACAACACTATCATTTCTCATTTATGCATACTTTGAAATTTATATCAAATCAACTCAGTTTAATCAAACATATATCAAAGGTCTACCAAGGTCGTGTGAAATGAACTAATCACTGATGTACTATCATTTCTTCTCTAACTTCAAATGATGTCAAATTTTATATTTTTCAATTTGTTTTGACTTTTTATAAATTAAGAACTTTTTGACTGAAAATTTAAAATGCAGAAATGTAATAAAGCAATAAAAGAAATTAAAAACAAAATTTTCCATGAAAAACTTTTATTCGGGATTGATCATACCTATCATTTTGATTAGAATTTCAAACCTGGTACGATCAAATGCCTTGGTGAACAAATCAGCAAAATTATCATCAGTGTGTACCTTTACCAGTTCAATCAACCTTTTCTCTACATAATCACGAATAAAATGTTATCTAATCTCAATGTGCTTTGTTTTACTATGCTTAACAGGATTATTAGTTATAGACATTGTTGCATTATTATCAATAAGCATAGGGGTTCCTATGAAATTCAAACCGTAATCTCTTAATTGCTGTTGTATCCATAAAATCTGTGAACAACAACTTGCAGCAGCGATGCATTTTGCTTCTTATGTAGAAATGGAGACCGTGGTTTGCTTTTTTGCATTGCCAGGAAACAAGTCGATTACCCAAGAACTGGCAACCACCTGTTGTAGATTTTCTGTCCAAACAACAACCACCAAAATCAGAATCAGTATAAGCATTGAAATCAAAGTTAGAACCATGTGGATACCATAGTCCCAATTTTTGTTTTCCTTTCAAATAACGAAAGATTCTTTTTATAGCTATTAAGTGAGATTCTTTTGGTTTTGCCTGGAATATGGAACAGATGCACACAGCGAACATTATATCTGGCCTTGAGGCGATTAAGTACATGAGAGATCTAATCATTGCTCTGTAAAGTCGACAATCCACATCTTTTCCATCCGGGTCAGAATTCAACTTATGATTGACCGGAATCGGAGTATCATATGGGGTACAGTCCTCCATCTTGAACCGGCTCAAGATATCTTTGACATACTTGGACTGATGAATAAAGAAACCATTTTCCTTTTGATTTACTTGTAAACCTAAGAAAAACGATAACTCTCCCATAGCTGACATTTCAAATTTCGACTTCATTACACTCTCAAAATCTTTGCATAACCTTTCATTTGTTGAGCCAAAAATAATATCGTCCACATATATCTGCACCGGTAGGTAATCTCCCCCTGATTTCTTTAAGAATAAGGTCGAGTCAATCTTGCACGAACAAAACATGTGCGGACTATGTTTCATACCACGCTCGAGGAGCCTGATGAAGACCATAGAGGGCCTTATCAAGCTTGAAAACCATATTCGGATTAAGTAGATCTTCAAACCCCGGCGACTGACAAACATAAACTTCCTCCTTGACCTTTCCATATAAAAACGCACTTTTCACATCCAAGTGAAACACCTTAAAACCTTTATAAGAAGCAAAAGCTAGAAACAGCCGTATAGCTTCAAGCCTCGCAACAGGCGCATAAACCTCGGTGTAATCAATTCCCTCTTGTTGATTGAAGCCCTGGACAACTAATCTTGCCTTGTTTCTTACGACGACACCTCGATCGTCTTTCTTACATTTAAACACCCATTTAGTACCAATCGGATATACACCCTTCGAGAGATCTACAAGATTCAAAACCCTAAGTTTGTCAAACTGAGCAAGTTCTTCCTGCATAGACTCTATCCAATTGTTATCATTTAAATCCATTTCAACATTTTTGGGTTCGACCTGAGAAATAAAACATGAATGTGAGCAATCATCAAGAACACTAGAATCTTTAATACATGTATACAAACAAGTATTGTCTACAAGAGAACGTGTTTTCACTCCATCCTGCAAATTTCCGATTATATTTGTTACTGGATGATCTTTGAGTTCCTTGATGGAAGCGACCACAGGAACCTGTAACACTTCAACACGAGTTGTATCAGATTGATAAGACAAATCATGATTAATTGGAATTTCCGAGTCTAAATTTGTAGGAATCTCCCCCGAATCCTGTGTCGAAGGTAATGAATCATCACCCAACAAAGGATCAGCAGAAGAATCTTGAAAAATAGCATTTTCTTCCTCACTCTCCGAATCTTGTGGTCCCGAACAAGAAGCAACATTAGGATCGGGAGCAGAAGTAGATGGAACCGATGAATGTGGAACTGCATTTGGTAGAAAGCCATTGTGTTGTGCATCCTGACATGAATCATAGAGAACAGCAGCTTCATCAGGAGAAATATCAGAAGGTAAATGAAAAGACTTGAATAAATTTTCATAATCAAATGCCCAATCTAGTCCAATCGCCATTTGAGGTAAAGACCGATTTGAACAGTCAATATGGAACCAATCTTCAACTTGGCGCGTCTCTTTGTTATAAACCCTCTTGGTAGTCGAATTGGCAACATACCCCAGAAAAATCCCTTCAATAGCCTTAGCACTGAATTTTGTTGGGACATCTCGAATTTTCAACAGGGTGCAAGGATTACCAAAAGGTAGTAAATAATCCAGATTCGGCTTTTGATTATTCAGCAACTCATAGCAACTCTTGTTGTGTCTCTTGACAGTCAAGACCCTGTTCAAAACATGACATGCAGTATTCACAACTTCAGCCCAAAAAGTAACTGGAAGCTTAGAATCTGCAAGCATCGTGCGTGCCGTTTCAACCAACGTCCTGTTCTTTCGTTCAGCAACACCGTTTTGTTGAGGAACATATGGCACACTGAATTCATGATGAATTACATTTTGTAGACAGAATAATCCCATCTTGCTATTCTTAAACTCGTTGCCATTGTCACTCCTAATTCTTTTGACCTTCAGATTGAACAAATTCTCCAAACCCAGGATTAAGTATTGTACCAACTCAGTGGTTTCAGCTTTAGAAGAAAGAAACTTAACCCATGAAAATCTAGAGAAATCATCCGTTACTACCAAACAGTATTATTTTCCACCAATGCTCCTGATACTAATCGGACCAAACAAATCCATATGCAGCAACTCCAAAGGAGCTACGATAGAATTCTTCGATTTAGATTTGTGTGATTTCTTTCATTGTTTCCCCTTCTTGCAAGGAATACAATCATCAAGAACTGAGAATTTCATCTTTGGAATACCAAGAACCAGATCATTCTTAATAATATAGTTCATCTTCCGATAGTTGATGTGAGCTAGCTTCCTGTGCCACAAAATAGAATCTGATTCCGACGCCTTGGAGAGTAAACATGTAGGAATTGAATCCGTTGTAGTAGCGAGACTCATGTCAAGGACATACGTGTCATTTCTCATCGGGGCCTTCATGAGAATCCATTCGTCAGGAATAACAAAACCGGGTTTCAAGATATAACACTCAGCATCATTAAAATGGAACGAAAACTTCTTGTCACAAACTTGTGATACACTCAAAAGATTGTGTTCAAGCTGCTCCACATAATTCACCTTCTCAAATTTGACTTTATCATTCTTTAAAGTACCCTGTCCAGTTATGTACCCGCCTTTATTCCCAGCAAAAGCGACATAACCTCCATCAATATTTTTAACATCTTCAAGCAATCTAATATTCCCTATCATATGTCGAGAGCAACCACTATCATTATACCATGTATTGTTGATAGTCCTCCTTGGTTGTCCCTACATAAACAACGAAAATCAGTTAGAAATAGGAACCCAAGCCATTGTGGTCTTGGGTCGTCCAGATTGATCAAAATAAACAACTTCTAGTAATTCACAATCAATGTTATCATCAACCTGTGGAATAGAAGTTTTACAACAAGACTTTTTCAAAGGAGACATGTTTTGATTATTTTGAAAAACATTATTTGATATATTATTCTCAGATTCAGATGTTTCCAAAATTTTCTTCAATTTTCTGTTTTGTCTTCTCCTTTGTGGTCTAGACAATTTAACTTCAGATTGAGAATCTTTTGAAATTCTAACATGAGGAATCTTAAGTTTCTCTTGACACACAAATGATTTAGATTTCAATTTATCCTGCTGTTTAAATCCAAAGGATTTAACAAAAGATCGACAGGACATATTTTGCTCCAAACTAAATGATGACTTTCCCTCATCTGTTCTTTTCAGAATCTTCACCACTTTTGGTTGTGAAGGAACAGTCTGTCTGATCGACTATTAGATCCAATATACTTTCTGCCAGTTTTCTTCAAGAAATCCTTTGCTTGACGAATCAACATGGCCATATTCCATTGGATGTTCATTTCTTCCAGATCAACAGGGTCAATCTGTCTGAAATCTTCTTCAATAACCTCAGGATCATGAATTTTCCCTCCAATAAAATTCTCATACGAAGCCATGAATGAGGAAAACATAGCTAGATAATCATCATCAACATTTTGATTTATATGAGATCCAGAAGATGTAGAAGATGTTGTCGCAGAAAATCCAGAATGACTAGAATGACCAGAATGAATAGGAACACCAGAAAACTGATCATTAGAAGAATCTTGAGCATCGCCAGAAAAGAATGCAACTCATGTACCCGTTTTACCAGAAGTCTTGGCAAAATACATTGAAGGATCCTGGATATGCTCCATGTTAGTCTCCTTCTTCTTCGTATTCAGGTCATGCGATTGAATGTTCCCAAGAACTTCTTCAAGAGACATGGTTTTGTACTTGATATTTTCTTTGATCAAAACCCTATACACATCAAATTTTGATGGTAATGCCTCGAAGAACTTATCATTAATTTCTTCAGTTTCATACACCACAGAAGCACTCGACAGTTCACTAAGCAGATGATAGAATCTGGTAGCAAGATCATCTAAGGATTCATTTTGAAAATGTTTGAAGACCGAGAATTGCTTCTTCAGTAGCTCTTCTCTACTCTTCTTCACATCCAAACTGCCTTCACATCTTTTCTGTAATGCTTCCCACAGTTGTTGAGAAGACTTGAATTGTTTGAAACTGTGATATATTTCCTTCGGAAGAGACATCGAAATACTTGACATCGCTTTCTTTTCCCTATCAAACAGCAACTTTTCTTCAGTCGTTAACGCTGATACCGGCTTTGGAACATTATCCTGTCCCATCCACGAATAAGTCGGATGCGTATAACCTTCTAAAATAGGAATCCAGAGACTGGTATCGGTAAAAGATACGAACTGATCAAACCTATCTTTCAAATTAGAATAATCAGCAAGATTCAACAACTTCAGTGGTTTTTGAGATGTACCAATCTCATTATCATAATTGTACATATTCGTTACTTGTACCATATTTGCCATTTTCCTGAAAAATTTCCAAGTGTTGAACACTCGCTACCCTTAGGCGAAGATAATAAGTTCGCTTCTGTGATACCCAAGCGAACTTAATAAGTTCGCTTAAACCAGAAACCAGAAAATCTGATTAAGTTCGCCTAAAAATAAGTTCGCTTAATTTGTGAGAAGCGAACTTGACAAGTTCGCCTGCACACAAAATCAGCAAGTTCTCTTGCTTCAGAAGATTCAAAATCAAGAACAGTTCAACTAGAAACCGCGAACCAAGAATCACCAAAAAACTTCATAATTCACTTATTTGAAGGAATTAGTCAAAATCAAACCGTAGGATTGTGTAATTTCTCAATTAGAACCTTTCTATCGGATCAATTTCTTCAAAATCCTCTTCAAAAACACCAAATCAGAACCAAATTAAGCTTGAAAACTCCATGGAAATGAAAATGTCAAAGATGATGAATTTCTTGTCAATTTGCATAAAAAACCATCTAGAATCACCAAGAATCACAAGCAAAAGCTCTGATACCAATTGTAGGTCCTCATGGCACTTCTACAGATCGTTCTCGTGATAAGACGTGTCGTTAACTCGAAGTGCAGAATCCAACGAATCAACGATTGCACACACAAAAGACTATATAGACAATCAAGTAAATAACGTTCACGCTTGTATTCCAATTCTCAATAGAGTTTACAGACTCAATCGTTCAACTCTGTTCTAGTTCTGATCAATTTTGTTCTATTATAAACTGAATCTGTAAACATCTATATATAGACTACTGACCTGCATTAGGCGAACTTAACAATTTCGCCTCTAACAGACTAAGCGAACTTAACAAGTTCGCCTCAGATAGACTTAAGCAAACTTAACAAGTTCGCCTCTGTTAGACTAGGCGAACTTAACAAGTTCGCCTCTAGCATAACTTGCATAAAACACTTAGAACATTATTACATTACAAAAACATAAAGACATTAGATCTAAACTATTACAAAGCTTTTGTCATTACAAACTATGTCCTAACATCCAACCGTGCCATAGCTATGTGTTACCTGAAAAAGCGTACTTAAAAATGTCAACACAAAGGTTGGTGAGTTCACATGTTTAGTTGTCTCAAATGTAATGTAGTTTTCCTTGAAAACATTGATAACGTATACGTGGCCATGATATGAAACTGTTTTTCTCAATAAAAATTATATGCGTTCACTGCCATAATATGAAACAATTTTCCTTGTAAACATTGGCAAAAACATTTGTACATGAACGAATGGAAAAAAACCATGTATATGTAAACTATTGGCAAAAATCAATTTGCATGCAAACGAATTAAAGTTTCAAGTATTCTATTTTAAGTATTCAGTGTTTACAAAATCAAGTTCCAAGTGATACGATTAGTACGAAAATGAGTTATAAGTAAGTAATGAATGAAATTGTTGATGCATTTCCGTTGACAGGCACTATGAAAATTATAAGTAAGTATCAATTTGCATTCCAAGTACTGCAGCTCTAAACTACAAAGAAAATGAAAAACGTTTCAAATAATCAATTGAAAATCTTAAAAAGGATAGGCAAGATTTTTCAATTAAAGTCAGTGAACAACAATTTCATTTAGATGTTGCATACAAAGAGTTAGAGAAGAAAAATGTTGAATTGGCCAAACAGCAAAATGAGATTCTACAGTTGAGTGGCAAACTTGAGAAGCTGAAAAACTCTCGTTTTGTGGTGGAACACTACGAATATGTAGTAAGACAAGTGAGTGTCCAAGGTTTAGGTACTAATACCATTCCTCCACCAGTGAATGGCAAGTTTGTTAACGGGCCGATTAATATTGATCTATCTTGTCCAGATGAATCTGCAGGTAAGGCTCATTCAATTTCTACAAAAGGTGAGGAGTTTGAGTATGATGAATTCATTAATTGCAACATGGTTGATGGGCTTGTCACTGAGGAGTTATGTGATGAACCCAAGATACAGAAAGACATTATCACTGATCGTGATAACTATATCATGACTGAACCTGATATAGTTGACTCTAATGACAAACTAAAAAACATGCTTTATGGTGGGTTCATTCCCATTAAGCAAGAAAAGAAAGAAAATTTTGCAAAAAAAACTTAGTAAGAATTTTCAAGAGAACTTTAAAATAAATTATCTATCTAAGAGTCAAGAGGCTTCGGTTCAGGCACAAGTTGGTGTTCATCAAACTCCTACGAGAGTTCATCAAAATGAAGCCTCCACATCACAAGTCAAGGAGCCTTACAAGAGATAGCACAAGGAGAAAAGAACTTGTGTTTCACTGTGGTACAGCAGGTCACATTTTTGTGAACTGTCCTACTAAGAATCGGGAGAAGAGGCCAGTCGTTCCATAATAGGATAAAGCTCCTAAGATACCACGAGTGAAGCAAGAGAACAATCAGATTCCAAAAGTGGTTAAAGCACCAGTCAAACAAATGGTAAAGCCACATGCTGTGGCTGTACCATCTGTTGAGAAACAGGATAGGCATTATGCTAGTCCTGATGCATCTACATCTGGTAGTGCATAAACTGGTGAGAAACCTGTGGTAAAGCTCTCCAAACCATAGAAGATAAGACTGAATAAGAGATTGAGAAAATATGAACATAAGTTTACTGAAAATGGAGTTTTCCAAAACCTTATTTTTGAAAATACAAATGGTGAACTTCCTCCTGATTCACCATCTGTTGAGGACAGTAAACCCACTGTTCAAAAGAAAAAGAAACGAAGATCCTGGAAAAAAAATAAAGTTTCTCAATCCTCTGGTTTAGACTCTCCTAAAGGGTCACCAATTTTGAATAACCATGATTGTGAGTTGATTGAAGTTTTTCATTTTAAGAAGAATGGAAGACACAAGACCACCGTGGCTTGGGTCTCCAAATCTAACTAATTCATTTGACTCGTGCAGGGAGGTCCAAAGGGGACTATCGCTAACCGCTGGTAATACAATGTTAAATGATGATATCAAACGATAATCTTCCATTGATAAACTTGCTAATAATACAATGCTAAATGATGATCAACACACATAGACTAATCTCTGATCAAAGCATACAGCTGATAGTTAAAAAATGATAAAACCACTAATTATAATTCAAAACAAGACTTATATATAGTAAAAGGTTCTCGTCCGAAAACTTCGTCCGAAAACTATTTCGATCGAAAACTTTTTCGACTGAAAAAGTTTTCGCCCGAAAAATTTATACTTGAGCAAATCTGATCTAAAGAACTTGAAATAGATGGACTACTAGGTTCCAAAAATCTCCCCCTAGTCCATTGAATTACAAGTCTTCTATCTTGTCGGCATCAGGCTTGTTATCAATCTTGATCTTCTTAGCATCCAGATCCTGCAAACGCTTCTTTATGATCTTCGCTTCTGCTCTCTTAGACAAACAACGGGAAACAACCCACATGTACAAATTTTCTTCATTCCTTATCATTGAGCTCATGTCACACTGGATTGTGTTGTAATAAAGAATCTTGAGATCTTCTTCGGACAAGCTGAAAAGGTCCATCGGATAAAAAATTCTAAATTCTGGTAAGCCTCTTTGTAAAATCACTGCCTCATGAGTTTTACTATCGTAGAACCATCGATCAAATTCCTTTATGAAGCTATCTTTTCTTTCAGGAATATATACAGTCGACACTGTATCAGCCGGTTGAACTATGTACTTGAACTCTTTATCACTAGTCATCCTGACTCTCCTTTTTATCTTCACACACTTAGGAATTTGCGGCTGGAATGAAGTAAAACTATCTTGCTCACACTGATGTCTCAAGGATTTCTCAAAATCAGAAGCACGAGTGTTGTTTGATGAATTGATCAATTTGAGATGACTTAAATCTCTAACGTCCCATCTCGGTAATGTCTGTAGCTTATGACATGTATCAAAATATTGAATATCCCCATCAACCCTCTTGATCACATACATTCTCTTATCTTTGTCATACTTCCAACCTAAGATCTGCCCAGTCAATGCTTTTCTTGGATTGCTGATCTTTTGAAGTATTTGCTCGACAATTGATGGTTTCTCACTAAACTTCCACCACAAACTCTTATCATGTACCTCCTTCTTTGTAGTTGAATCTGTTTGAGCTTCATCAGTAGTATTTTATTGACTTGGTTCAACAAAAGGAATTTTTTCATCCACTACCTTGTCCATCTTCCCAATGACATTCCCATCTCTTTCGGCATAAGTTTGTTTCTGTTCATATTCATACTTTTCATACATTTTATTTGACTCGCCTTCATCAATTGAATCATGATTATTAGAACCACTACCGACACCTGAACTTCCACTACTACTATCATCATCGTCAGATGGATCATTGTTATTCTTTTAACATCGGTTATAATAACATTCTCTTCCTCTTCTTCCTTTTCTTTCTCCTCTTCTTTATCATCTACTTCCATACCCTCTCCTTGTTGATTTAATAAAGAATCCACATCGAACATATCTTGTGATCCAAATATAGGTTCATCATCATTTGTAGCTTTATCTTGATGAGGGTTAGATGACGGTCCTTCTTGATTCACACTATCATTGTTTGCTTCAGGATTAGGTTGAGGGATTTAAACATTTCTTTTAATTGACATGCCGAGATGCTTTAGTAGATATTGCACAATTACTTGAAGTTGATTAATTTGAATTTGTTGTTGTTCAACCTGTACGTATTGTCTATTATCTCTTGCCCTCAATTCTCTAATTTCTAGGGCACTAGCAACTTCACGGCTTTGTAGATTTGCTATTTGAGTTTTCATCTGACTCACTATATTTGTTGTTTCTTGAGTTGCATAGTTTGAAAATTCTTCATCAACTAACTTGTAATCTTTAGAAACCTTTTGCTTCACAGGATCTGGTACTTCTTTTGCCTTAACCTTACTTGTATATCTTTGTGCCATAGTTTTTAGTCTCTTTTGTCCAGTCTCTTTGATCACGATACCTTTAGACGGAGGAGGTCTAGAAGGCACGGTCTTTTCAACTTCAGCTTCTTTTCTCTTGACTGGAATTTTTGTTGTTGTTGCTTTAACATCATGTGTTGCCATAGGAATATCAACTTGAACTTCTTCTGAAACATTTACTGGTTCACTTACATTCAAACTTGAACCATCTTGCTTTTCTTGATCACTTTCATTTACACCTGCTGACTTATCAACTGTAGGAACTTCATTCTTAGTTTCAGCTTCCTGTACTTGATTATTAACAGGTTGTTCACCTTCCTGATTAACATTTCCTTGACCTGCACCACCATCACCACCTTCATCATCATTACCGTCATAATCATCACCTTCATTATCCTCTGCACCACTACTCAAAATGTCATCAACTTCATCATTTACTCCGAAATCAAGATCAGGGTTTTCTTCAAGCATATTAGCAAATAATGTTGTAAGTTGCCCATAGAATTTGCTTTTCTTCCTGATTGTGTTCATGTTACTGAAAATTGTTTCTGACATATGCTCCAGAGGTAATTCAACTCCATCATTCAGTAGATCTCGCAATAGAGTATTGATGATGATTTGTAAGAACCTCGGATATAACAAGAATTTGTTGTTCTGTCTCGGTCCCACAAAGTTATTTATCATGGCTTCAAAGATCATTCTTGAGAAATTAAATCGTCGGTGAGTTGCTAAACAAACTAGAGCATGACTAAAAACTTCACCAATCTGATCAAACGCACCGTTCCTTGGTCCTAAACAATAGATAAACACATGAACCAGATATCTCCATTGTTTCCCTAGCAAGGTCTTCGTCACTTGTCTTCTTGGAAAATCACCCTCATCAACTTTGATTTTCTTTCCACAAACAGTTCTTTCAATCCAGATATCTTTATTAACATG
The DNA here is from genome assembly GCA_023525975.1 of Smallanthus sonchifolius. Classification (NCBI taxonomy): domain Eukaryota; kingdom Viridiplantae; phylum Streptophyta; class Magnoliopsida; order Asterales; family Asteraceae; genus Smallanthus; species Smallanthus sonchifolius. The sequence continues at coordinate 49,477,538 of CM042033.1, read as the reverse complement.
CTTGTATTTGACGTTATCCTATAATTCATGAATATGTGTTTCATTAACAGTAACTTGAGTAGATATTGCCGTACGGATCCTTGACTTGTTTCAGAAACAAACAATCTCTTCATACCCTCTAGACTTCCTTGTATTCGAAGTCGAACAAGCGCATATGTTGTGTCAAGCGTTAAACTTCAAACGATTCATAGTTGCATAACATAAAATTCAAACATAAGGAATTCTGAAAAAAATTCCAAACTCCAAAGACTTCGGACGAAAAGTCCTGCTCAAAATCTTTTTCAGACAAATCAGAGTTATGACTCTTCATTTCCATCCGAAGATAATTTCGATCAATTCCTCAAAGATTTCGGACCATTCAGTAAAGATTTCGGACTGATAAAAAACTATCAAATCTAGGTCCATGGATCTATCTTATCTTACTCTATGGGTCAAGAAAACATACCTCAATGTCGAAAAACTCAATGTTGTAACAAATCACGAACACCTTCAAGATTTCGCAGGAAAACACGATACTTGGATGAATTCAGAATCAAACTCGAAAACTCAACAATGGCGGTGAAATATATTTCGATCGAAAACATGTATATATATACATTCTGAGATTTCGGACGAAAACACATTTCGAACCCGACTTTTCGATCAAAAACTATTTCGGACGAAGTATATTTCGGACATATTATTCATTCGAAAACTTTTTACTTATTGAAATTTTTAGCTTTTTATCAACAATCCGATCTTAAAATCATTAAGACCTGTTCCAAGATGTTTTTAAACAAATTTTATGTATACTAAACAGCAACTATAAAACTATATAACACAAAAACACACAAGAAACATATCATAAAGTATTTTCTATCAAACATGAACAAAAATATAAGAACAAACTTTAACTTTTATGACACAAACACACTAAACACACTATAACACATATAGAACTAGAAGATTAACTATATTTGCAATACTAAACTATAAAACACATCAAATGAACAACACTTATTGAATATCATATTTTCCTTTATTTGATCTTTTTCTTTTCTCTTTTTAGTGAACTGAAATTGACATAGGATCATAAATGCACACTGTCTCATTGCACTTCATATCAAATCAAGATCTATACAGTTCAACATCAATTGCCAGTATGTTTATACACTTAAACTCATGCATCATATTTCAGCATATATCGTGTGATGATTAAGGTAAGATTTAATCAATACAATGTGTACCCCACAATCAAGATGGAATGAAATAAGACACAATGTAAGATTTCACTAGATCATGATCCAATCACCAGCATGAAGGTAGTATTCTTAGCACAGAAAAATAATCCAAGTTTATTTGAAGTATAGAATCAACTGTTTTGGTCTTAAAGTGAATGAGATGAATGATATATATGGAGTCATGAAATCTTTAGATGAGTATGTGTGTATGGATAGAGAATCATATAGATTCATATGAATTTGAGATTTGTAAAGAATCAGATGATTCGGGTAGCAGGTATCCAACAATTATCTGGATATACAATGAATTCAGATACTGAATCAAGGGCAAACTATTGACTTCCTGGTTTCCATCCGAGATTTTCACCAGAACCAACAACTGTGTAAGAGGTGTTTAACTCTATATTATATATTTGACGGATATAGGCACTAGAGCAAACAAATTTTTCTAAGAACGCATCAAGACCCGAGTCTCATGGCATGTCTAGATTCACCTAGCATTCATATGATGAAACAACCGATATTCGATGTGGGTAAAACAAAAAGATTGCAATTTAGTTAGTCACACAAATATCGCCTATTTAGTTACATGCAGAGCCTACCGACACATCAATAATTGTAACCGATGTCACCATCATATCCAATTCATGCATAAGCTCCACACACAAATATACTACCATTTCCTATATGCACGTCAATCAGTCACATTTTCAACTTTTATTAGAATGAGCACAATATCATATCAACTCAACACAAATACTCGCAAACAAGCAAAGTACTATCATTTATTTTAATATATTTTTCATTTTCTTTTATTCTCCCCCCTAAAATTGTGATGTACTCTAGTTAACTACACACAATTATTGCAAAATAAAATCACACATTAAACATAACACAATACTAAACTTAAGTAACACAACACAATTTTACCACTAAAAGAAAACACTAAACGAAAAATCTTTCTGTGAAATCTTTTTGTGGAACAAACATGGTCTTTCAATCAAAATCAGACGTTATTCAACAATTATATATATATATATATATTTTATCTTTCAAAAATTTTGTTTTTTCTTTTTTTTTTATTTTAACACAAAAATGTCCTCAAAAAGAAATCATCCCCAACATTTCAACTAGAGAGTTAAACCGATCAGTTGAAAAAGCTTTTGTAAAAATATTGGCTTTCTACTCTAAGGTATCAACGTGGACCACCTTTATCAAGCCATTATCGAAACAATCACGAATGAAATGTAACCTGATCGCAATGTGTTTGGTTTTGGAATGTTGGATTGGATTCTTCATGATGCCAAGTACGACTTCATTATCACAGAAAATGGGTGTGTCCAAGAAGTTTATCCCGAAGTCCAAGAGTTGATGCTGAATCCAGATAACTTGAGAACAACAACTCGATGCAGCTGTGTATTCCGCTTCAGCAGTTGATGTGGAGATGTTCGTTTGTTTCTTGCGCTGCCATGACACCAATCGCTCCCCCAAAAACTTACATCCACAAGATGTAGATTTACGATCTAAACAACAACCTCCATAGTAACTTTCAGTAAAAGCATAAGATTAAAATCAAACTCTGACGGGTAACAAAGACCAAGATTGACACGGCCTTTCAGATAGCGTAGAATCCGCTTGACAGCAATCTCATGTGATTCTCGAGGTGACGCTTGATATCTAGCACATGAGCATACAGCGAACATGCTGTCTGGTCGACTCGCAGTTAAGTACATTAGAGATCCGATCATGGAGCGGTAATAATTTTGATTAACTTCATATCCGGTTGGATCCAGAGAGAGAGGTTCATGTGGAGCAATAGGAGTAGAGACAGCTTTATAGTCTTTCATATTAAACTTTGTCAAGATGTCATTGATATACTTCGCCTGATGAATAAGTATACATGACTCTGATTGCTCTACTTGTAGACCAAGGAAAAACTGCATCCGTCCCATAAGACTCACTTCGAATTTCAGCTTCATGACACCTTCGAATTCTCTATTCAAATTTTCATCCGTCGAACCATAGATAATGTCATCCACATAAACTTGAACCAGCAACTATTCATCTCCAAACTTCTTTAAAAACAAGGTCTTGTCAATTGTTCCTCTTGAAAACCATTTGTAACTAGATGAGTAGAAAGAGTTTCATACCAAGCATGAGGTGCCTGATGCAAACCATAAAGCACTTTATCCAGCTTGTAAACTTAAAACGGGTGCTTAGGATCTTCAAATCCTGGTGGTTGATTCACATAAACTTCCTCTTTAACCACCTCGTATAAAAAATGCGGTCTTAACATCCATTTGATATACCTTGAATTTAATATACGAAGCATAAGCTAGAAAAATTCTAATAGCTTCACTTCTAGCCACAGGTGCATAGACATCATCATAATCCAACCCTTCTTCTTGATAAAAACATTGCACAACCAACCTGGCTTTGTTGTGCACAACAATCCCGCGATCATCTCTTTTGTTACGAAAAACCCACTTAGTACCAATTGGATACTTTCCTTCTGGCAAATCCACCAAGTGCCAGACATTAAGTTTCTTGAACTGTAAAAGTTCGTCCTGCATCGCTTCAATCCAATTAGCATCTTGAAGAGCGATGGTGACATTTTTGGGTTCCTCTTGAGATAAGAAGCACGAATACAACCAAATGTTTATAATTCCCGATTGGCTTCTTGTTTTCACTCCATCCTCAATTGATCCAATAATATTTTCAACAGGATGCACAGAATTGATTCGGTGAGTTAGAACATCTTCTACTTGGGTCGTCTCATGCAAATTTGTAATATTGACATCAGGTGAATTGTTGATAGATTCATCAACACTCGAAGAAGTTTGTTGGTCGACTTGATTATCAAAAAAACATAATCTTCTTGCTGAACATATGGAGTGACATGATCATCATTTGCAGGTTGAGCTGCTTTAGAATTTTCTTCATTCTCCAAATTATCAATTTGTACTTCTTGAGTCTGTGTTGATGATGAAAGTTCCTCTGGATTTTCAACTTGAACCCTTACAGGTTGAGGAACAATCATGAAATCATTCATATTCTGATTAAGACATGTTGAAGTCTCATCGGTTGTGCCTGAAGAACTCACATTACTTAAAACTTCTGAAAATTTCTGATCAAAAGTTTTGAAGATAACATCCTCATCAAAGAACCAATCCGGTCCATTCTAATCTTGAGGAGTTGTAGACTCTTGCCATTCAACATAGTATGATTCATGAACTCTCTTCATTCTCTTGTTATAAACCCAAAATGCTTTCTGATAAGATGAGTAGCCCAAAAAATAACGTTCATCGCCAATAACTACGAATTTCGACAAAGAATCTGAAGTATTCAAAAGAGTGCACGAACACCCAAAAGTTATGAAAAACTTTACATAAGGCTTCCTTTTGAATAACAGCTCATATGGAGTCTTTTCATGTTGTTTAACCAATAAGACTCTGTTCAACACGTTGCAAGCTGTATTGACCGCTTCTGCCCAGAAAATAATCGAAAGATGAGACTCAACCAACATTGTTCTTGCTGCTTCAATAAGAGTACGATTTTTCCTTTCAGCAACTCCATTTTGTTGAGGAGTCCTGGCAACACTAAACTATTGCGTTATTCCGTTTTCTACACAAAACAAATTTTTTAGACCTTTTTGAACTTCATGCCGTTATCACTATGAATAATCATCACCTTAGTATCACTGATATTCTCAATCCTTTTGATAAATTCAAGGACAATTTCAGATGTTTCATCCTTGGAAACAAGGAAGAACACCCATGAAAATCGTAAGAAATCATTTGTGATAACCACGAAATAAGACTTTTTCGCAATGCTACGAACACGAACTGGACCAAATAAGTCCATATGAATTAAAAAAAAAGGTCTAGTGAAAGAATTTATGAATTTTGTAGGATGAGACTACTTATGCTGCTTTCCCTTTGCACAAGATAAACAACTTTCTTGAAGTGCAAACTCTTTCTTTGGTAAGCCTCGTACAAGATCTTTTGTAACACCCTGGCAATTCCTAAAATCAAATAAAGGCTAAAAGTATCAAAAGACAAATTTTAAGGATTAAACTGCAGTTTCTCCAAAGATGGAGGACTAAAAGTGAAAATTCTGAAACCCGAGTAAAGCAGAGGTTACTGGTGATGGATTAGAGGGGATGGTTGTAAGACCTATCGGGGCTTTCATCCCTGTATCAAAGATAACCGTAAATATGATTTTGTTTATGAACTCACCAGCGTAAGCTGATCCAAAATGTTTTCAAATGTTTTTGAGCACAGGTGAACCCTAGCTGGTAGTTGGTATTACAGAGGAGATGTACAAATGTTTTAGGAATAGGGACGACTGAGGGCAGGTCCCTGTGGGACCATAAGACCTGAGTGGATGGCCTGATTCTTCGTGAGCTATAAGTCCAGAGTTGTTTATGTTGTATTTTGCCAGTCAGTCCCTATTGTACAAATGTTTTATTATGAAACGAAATATGTTATGATGTTAAGTCTTCCGCTGTGTGTTTTTGGTATCAACGTCACAGTAACTAGAAGGCGACCTTCAACCGGTATGTATTTATCTGACAAACGGAATGTTCTGTATAGGAAAGAGTGGTGTATAAATCTCTCCAAGACCCGTCGCTCTTACGTGTGAACCTATATGTTGGAGGTACTACTCTGGTAGATGATTGTCCTGAGTTACGGTTGTGACAAGTTGGTATCAGAGCCGCAGTTTAAGGAATTTAGATACTAATAGGAAAGACTAGTATCTAGACTTAAACTAAGAGCTCTAAGAATAGCTGGAATACCAACAGGATATAAGTTGAGATATTGATTATCATTATAAATATAACATGAGATATCGAGCAAATTAAGCACATTCTTGGCCAAATGTCTTTAATTTCTGATTTTCTGGATCATAACCGGTTATACGAATTATGATATCATACATCTGTGTACGTAGGTTACGATGGTTGGACGAGGAAGAGGAAGAGGTAAAGGAACATGTCATACTCCGGTCACTAGGTCTCGTAGGCAGACTGAAAATAACGCCGATACTAACGATCATCACGAAATAAACGAGAACGAAAATAACACCGATACTCATGCTAAAGAAGTGATTATGTTTGAGGCCCAGTTCCAAGATGATGTGGCCAGCGAAGTAACAAAGGCTTTATGAACCGCACTACCCGGACTATTAGACCAAGTTCTTACAAGAAGGATGGGTACTAGAAATGCTGGAGGAGGAATCAATAACAATACCGGAGGTACAAATGGAAACACCAATACTAGCTCAGTAACGAGAACTGAGAATCATGAAGGATGCAACTACAAATCTTTCAAAGGATGCAAACCCAAGTCATTCGATGGCAAGAAAGGAGCTATTGATACTACTAAATGGATCACAAAGATGGAAGTTGTGATTAAACTTAGTGAATGTAGAAACTATCAGGCAGTCAAGTTTGCTGCCAATTCCTTGGAAACCACCACACTGGATTGGTGGGAATCTATGAAGCAAGCCAGAAGGGAACAAGCTGTGGATAATATGAAGTGGATAGAGTTCAAGGAACTGATTCTGCAACGTTTCTGTCCTCAGAACTAACTTAATATGCTTGAGGAGGACTTTCATCGTTTGGAGACTGGAACTATGATGCATCAGGAGTATGCGACAAAGTTTGATGACATGTCTAAACTGGTGCCACATCTGGTGACACCCGAACCCCAAAGAATCAAACATTTTATTAGGGGTTTTCCACTCAAGGTGCGTACCTTGGTGAAAACCTTTGCACCTCAAACAATGGATGTGGCTTTAGCATTAAGTGCCACGGTTTACGATGATGTGGCAGCTCAAGAAGCCAAGGAGAAGGCTGAGAAGGCGGTAGAGATAAAACCAGTAGAAACAAAGAGGATGAGTGAGGAAATATTTTATCGGTTCAAACTAAGAAATTTCAAGTTCCCTAGGAAAGAGGGAAATAATCCAGTAAGAAATCCTCAGGAAATGAGATGTTATAAATGCTAGAAGACGGGGCATACTGCAATGTATTGTCCATCTCTTAGATGTTTTAATTGTAATGAAATGGGACATCTAGTAAGAAATTGTACAAAACCTATTCAGCAGAAGCTTGGGGTAGGTGCTAAAGGTAGGGTGTTTGTGATAGGAGAAGGAAGGAGGAACGACAATGCCAAGGTAGTAGCTGGTACATTCCTAGTTAATGATATTTATGCTAATATCTTGTTTGATACGAGAGAGAATAAAAGTTTTGTTTCAGATGCTTTAGTTTGCATTTAGGCATTAAACCAATCCCACTTGAGCGTGCTTACGTAGTTGAGATGGCACGTGGTGAGCAAATTAGGATATCCGAATCATATGCGAATTGCAAGATGACTCTAGGTAACGAAAATTCAGGGATTGAATTAATGCCAATGAGTATGAGCAAGTACGATGTTATCATTCGAATGGATTGGTTAAACCAATGCCAAGCTCAGATCGAGTGTGACCAACGGACTGTTAGGATTTGTAGGCCTAACAGAGAATCTATGTTAATACAATGCGATAGTGATGAGAATAAGATTGAAACAATTTCTGTAGCCAAGGCTAAGAAATGTATGAATACAGGATGTAGTGTATTCATAGTTTATGCATTAGATGCTAAACCCGAACAACAGATTACGGACATTCCTATAGTATGCGATCACCCGGATGTATTTCCGAAAGAATTACCTTGTCTACCACCAGATAGACAAGTCAAATTCTAAGTCAAACTCATTCCTGGAGCTAAACCCGTGGCTAGAGCACCGTATCGTCTAGCACCCTCTGAGTTGAAAGAGCTGGCGAAGAAAATCCAAGACCTATTGGACAAAGGTTTTATATGTCCAAGTACCTCACCTTGGGGAGCACCAGTCTTGTTTGTAAAGAAGAAGGACGGAAGCATGCGTATGTATATAGACTATTGGGAACTGTCACACCCCGACCGATGGCGGAATCATCGGGGCGGGACATGTAAGACTGTTCATAGCACATGGTTGACTAAATTGAAATATATTAAAGTCAAATTTGCATTACAAGAAATCCAAGTACAAGATCAAATTCAAACAAGAAACATAACAACTCATAAAATTCTTGATTTATTTTGCTAAGTCCAAATCCTATGTTGAACACGTCTTGAATCAATCTCACATATTGGGGACTGAAACATGAATAAAATAAAGTCAACTAAAAAGTTGGTGAGTATAACACAGTTGTATATAGATAGCATATAGATGAAAACAAATCCTTTACATGACATGATAAATAAGGCGTTTATGGGGAGTAACTATTGTGTAACCAAATGTACAATCAAACCTTGTAACTAGCATGCAAAACAAATGTGTTGTCGGTTTCAATCACCGCGTACCATGGGTGGGTTTGTCTGACTCAATAGATCCATCATTGAAAACCGTCGGCTTGTATAGTTAATGATTGCACATAAGAGCATACAAAGGTTAACACACCTAGCACTCGGGCACAAAGCTCAAATTTTTGCACACATGTACGTATATAGGATTTTTGCACTTGTGTTGTTTGTGTAAATGTAAATGTGTAATGTGTAATGAGTATAGAGTTCATGTTCCACCCCAAAAGTGTAAAAGAGAAAAAGGGGTTGTGAATACTCACTTGGTATGGAAGTGAAGCTAACAAGGAATATAGATAGCAATTAAGATCCTTGAAATGCACACTTTAATCTAAAGAGTAATATGTATTGAATCACATAGATGCAAAAAGTTTAAGTCTAAAATGAAAGTTGGATTTGTATATAAAACCATTGGTTTGTATTTAAAAAGTGTTGGATAAGAAAAACGTATAAAGTTTGAGGTAAAATATGTTTGAAACAATTTAATTAGGTTTGAATTAAATAAGTAAGTGTATAACTATAGTTTATGAAATAATGTAAATATTAATTGTAATTAAGTATAAATAAATAAATGATTTTTGATTTAAAATGTAAATTAAATAACTAATCATTATTTATAAATTTTGTAACTTAAAATATCATTTAAGTAAAGATAATAAATATTAATTTTTTTTTTATAAACTTTTCAATAAATTATTTTTGTGCCAAGATTAAACTTTTAATCTATTTTTAAATACAGAAAACATATTTTTATAAAATCTGTAATGTTTACTGATTAAAATATATAAAATTGAAATTCTGTTAAAATTTCTAAGTCTAGCACGACCGTGCCTCGGAAGGACACGATCGTGCTCAAACCACGGGCGCGACCGCGCTAGTCGGGGCGCGACCGGGTTGATCAACAGGGGCACAATCTAGACAAGTTTGACAGGCACGACCGTGCCTTGGCCCGGCACGGTCGTGTCTATGATCTTTGGACACAACAGGGACTAGCCCAGAGGGCATGACAAGGTCTGGACAGGAGGACACGACCGCGCTGATAAACGGCACGACCACGCTAAAAGAGGTACGGCCGCGCTAGATGATTAGCGCGACCGTGTCTATTCCAATTCAGACACGAATCGAGAATTTCTTGTATTTTAATTGGTGAAATTGTTAGGGCTTTTCATTTATGGGTTATTACGAGTGTTCTGAGATATTTTAATTGTTTTAATAACATGATTAGGAGTGATTCCAATTAAACCATTTTTCTTATAAAAAGGATTCTGGTTCTGAATGATTCCTGTAATGAAAGCCCGAATTGACGGAGGGCTTTTGATACATGGACCGAAACGAAAGAGAGGGATGATTTAATTACCTCAAAAAGAAGGGAATTGATAGCGATCAGAAGAAAGGAGTTCCGGCGACGGCAAGATTGGCTTCCGTCGGCTTCTGCTGCGATTCTGGCTGATCCAACCCTTTAGAAACCTTAGAAATGATCGAGGATCGAGTTCCTTGAATAATTGGTAGAATTTTGATCGAAAACAGAGATTCGAGGCTTGGGAGATAATTTGGACGTTTTTCTTGAGAGAATATGCAATCGAATGGTAATGATCGTAAATGGCAAAATTATTTTCTTTGTCAAAGAAAATGAAACGTATCGGTTTTGAATTTCGAACAATCGGGCGTTTTGAAACTGCATTTACGTTTCGACTGTTACGCAGGCGCGACCGTGCCAAGATAGGCGCGACCGTGCTAGGATGAAGCACGACCGTGCTAGGATGAAGCACGACCGTGCTAACCAGGGTTTTCTTGATATTTTTCAACTTTAGTCCTTGACTTTTCAGGTTTGATAAGTTTGTACCAAATAGTTTCTTGTATAGCGTTTAAATGTAAATAATCGAGTAAAACTTGCGAATTTGTATAGAATCATTGCATTAAATTTACGGCGAGAAAATAATGAGACATTGCACGAGTATAGAACTTGAAATTGCATTATATTGAATTGAAATAGGAATACTAAAAATCCGAGATGTTACAGTCTCCCCATGTTGAGAGAATTTTGTCCCGAAATTTAGCTAGAGGGAACAACATTATTAGTAAAAAGATGGGGGTACTTGAGCTTCATTTGGTCTTCTCGTTCCCAAGTGAACTCAGGACCACGCTTAGATTCCCAACGAACTTTGACTATAGGAATACGACTTCGCTTGAGTTGCTTGACTTCACGATCCATAATTTCCACCGGCTTCTCAACGAAGTGCATCGTTTCATCAATGCGCACGTCGTCAAGCGGTATATGGAGATTTTCATCAGCGAGACACTTCTTTAGATTAGATATATGAAATGTAGGATGCACATTGCCAAGAGATGGAGGTAACTCGAGCTTGTAAGCCACTTTCCCAATCCTTTCAAGGATCTTAAATGGACCAACATAACGAGGTGCTAACTTGCCTTTCTTTCCAAAACGCATCACACCCTTCCATGGAGACACCTTTAGAAGAACAAGGTCACCGACTTGGAATTCCAAGGGTTTTCGTCGCTTGTCGGCATAACTCTTTTGCCGACACCTTGCTGCTCGAATATTGTCACGGATTTGAATAATCTTGTCGGAAGTTTCTTGAATTAACTCAGGACCGGTGATTTGTGCTTCACCAATCTCGTTCCAACAGATCAGAGAAAAACACTTGCGACCATAGAGAGCTTCGAATGGAGCCATGTTGATACTTGTGTGGTAGCTATTGTTGTAGGAAAACTCAATGAGGGATAAGTGTGAATCCCAATTGCCACCAAAATTGATTACACAAGCTCTAAGCATGTCTTCAAGAGTTTGGATTGTTCGCTCGGTTTGTCCATCAGTTTGGGGATGGTAAGCCGTGCTCAAATCCAAACGAGTACCAAGAGCAGATTGGAGAGATTGCTAAAATCGAGAAGTGAACCGAGCGTCTCTATCGGATATTATGTTCAAGGGAACACCATGACGGCTCACAATTTCATCAATGTAAATTCGGGCTAATTTCTCCACCTTAAAGTCTTCACGAATAGGCAAGAAGTGGGCAGATTTGGTGAGTCGATCAATGATCACCCAAATACTATCATAACCACTCGAGGTGCGAGGGAGCTTGGTAATGAAATCCATAGCTAAATTCTCCCATTTCCACACGGGAATTTCCGGTTGTTCGAGTAAACCAGAAGGACGTTGATGTTCGGCTTTGACTTTGGAGCAAGTTAAGCATTTGGCAACATAAAGAGCAATGTCCCTCTTCATACCGGGCCACCAATAAAGTTGGCGAAGATCTTGGTACATTTTATCCGCACCAGGATGAATAGAATAACGAGTCTTATAAGCCTCGTTCATGAGAATTGCACGGAGATCATCGCGATCGGGAATCCAAATACGGTTCAAGTAATATAGTAAGCCATTGGGTTTTGATTCAAGAAGAAGTTCAACACCACACGACATTTCTTCATACATATTACCCTCGGTTACCAAGACGTGTTGAGCTTCCAAGATACGGGTTTGAATATCGGATTGAATATGGGCACAATGAAGCATAACATGGTCCTTTCGACTCAAAGCATCGGCTACAACATTCGCTTTGCCGGGATGGTAACGAATCTCGCAGTCGTAGTCCTTAAGGAGTTCGACCCAACGTCGTTGCCTCATATTGAGTTCTTTTTGGTTGAAGATATGTTGAAGACTTTTGTGGTCGGTGAATACCACACATTTCGTGCCATATAGGTAATGTCTCCAAATCTTTAACGCGAATACGACCGCACCTAACTCGAGATCGTGCGTCGTATAATTCTTTTCATGAATTTTGAGTTGTCTTGATGCATAAGCAATTACTTTTCCTCGTTGCATGAGGACACAACCAAGACCTTGGTTAGAAGCATCACAATAGACAACTAGGTCATCATTTCCATCGGGAAGAGTTAAAATGGGAGCATTGCACAACTTATGCTTAAGAGTTTGGAAAGCTTCTTCTTGTTTCGGTCCCCATTCATAAGCTTTACCCTTATGGGTCAAGGCGGTAAGAGGGACAGCAATCTTTGAGAAGTTTGAGATGAAACGACGATAATAACCCGCAAGACCAAGAAAAGAACGAACTTCGGTAGGAGTCTTCGGGGCATTCCAATTCTTAACCGTTTCAATCTTAGCAGGATCAACATGAATACCCTTGTCGTTGACGATGTGACCAAGAAATTGAACTTCTTTTAACCAAAATTCACATTTGGAGAACTTGGCATATAGTTGTTCTTTCTTTAAAAGGTCCAAAACCAATCTAAGGTGTTCTTCATGGTCGGTTTTAGTCTTGGAATAGATTAAGATATCGTCAATGAAAACGATCACGAATTTATCAACGTACGGTTTGCACACACGATTCATGAGGTCCATGAAAACTGCAGGTGCATTGGTTAACCCGAAAGGCATAACCATGAACTCGTAATGACCATACCTTGTTCGAAAAGCAGTCTTAGGAATGTCATCTTCTTGAACACGGAGCTGATGATAACCAGATCGAAGATCAATCTTCGAGAAGCAATTAGAACCTTGAAGTTGATCAAAGAGATCATCGATTCTAGGCAAAGGATAACGGTTCTTGATAGTAAGCTTATTGAGTTCGCGATAGTCAATACACATGCGAAATGATCCATCCTTCCTCTTTACAAATAAGACGGGTGCACCCCACGGTGAATGACTCGGGCGAATGAACCCTTTATCGGAGAGTTCTTGAAGTTGACTTGCGAGCTCTTGCATTTCGGAAGGTGCAAGACGATAGGGAGCTCTAGCAACGGGGTTAGCTCCAGGCATGAGATCAATACGGAACTCGACTTGACGAACGGGAGGAAGACCGGATAAATCTTTAGGAAAAACTTTGGGGAAATCCCGAATGATCGGAATGTCTTGAATACTCTTCTCCTTGACATCCTTTTGAACAATATGAGCTAAGAAAGCAATGTACTTCTTTCATAAGTACTTTTGAGCGGTAGTACAAGACATCAATTTAAGACCCTTGCAAGGCTTTTCACCAAAAACCCTTAATGTTTCTCCCGATGGTAGCGGAATTCGGATACACTTTTCAAAGCAAATGACTTCGGCATGATGATTTGATAGCCAATCCATACCTATGATAATATCAAAGCTTCCTACTGGCATTGGAACAAGGTTGATTGGGAATGCATGATCATTAAGTTCTAAAGAGCAATCATAGATAATAGACTCAATTGTAAGGGAGCCACCATTTGCTATTTCAACGATGAAGGTTTTCTCTAATTGGGATCGTGTCTTTGCAAGTAAAGGCTCAAAATTAAGTGACACAAAACTTTTATCGGCACCGGTATCGAACAAAATGGAGGCATATTGACTATTAACAAGGAACGTACCATTAACCACGTCATTGTTGGCTTGAGCTTCGTTGGCGTTTATGTTGAACGCACGACCACGAGCTCCACCTTGTCTAGCATTTTCAAGTCTTGGACATTGATTACGAAAATGGTTCGGGTCACCACACTCATAACAAGCATGCCCATTAGCAATGGCGGGAGCACCTTGGTTAGCCACTTGAGGTACGGTTTGGTTTGGAGGGTTGACTTGGCCCGTAAGGGCTTTGGTCCTACAAACATTAACCGTATGACCATATCTCCGACAATAAGTACAAAGGCGACATGGGATGTTTTGGGGATGACGGTAGTTGCAGGTGGCACAAAGTGGGTAAATTCCACCATATGGCTTTTTGACCGGTGCTTGAACCATAGGTGCAGCTTGGTTGACGGGAACAGCAGGAGTAACCACAGCAAAATTTCTAACCTTCCTCTTTTTGTTATTGCGAGGGGGTTCAGTTGTGGTTTCTTTGTTGTGGGTAGGAGGGGTTACGGTTTCAGCAGTTTTCTTAGAACCCTTTTTAGTAAGAGTTCCAGCTTTCACATGATTATCAGTTAGGGTAGCAGACAGGCGGATGGCATCTTCCAAGGTAGCAGGATTTCTACCTAAGACAGTATCTTGGATTTGTCTTGGTAGCCCACCAATATATTTCTCAATACAACGGGACAAAGGAGTGACCATGTGGGGCACTAGAAGACTCAACTCATGGAACTGAGTTGTATATGCTAAGCTTTCCCCACTATCTTGGGCAAGATCCCAAAATTCGGCCTCTAACTTCTTCACTTCATTTCGAGAACAGAATTCCTCGGTCATAAGCCTTTTGACCTCATCCCAAGGTAAGGCCATAGCTACATCAACACCCCTATTCCTTTTCTCCCCATTCCACCAAGTAAGTGCTCGGTTTTGGAGGACATTTGTGGCATGACGAACGCGGAGGTTGTCGGGACAGTCACTATAGAGAAAGGTATTCTCAATACTTTCAAACCATTGAAGGAGTCCAGTAGCTCCTTCGGTTCCATAAAACTTTAGGGGATTGCACGAATTGAAGTGCTTGAAGGTGCATTGAGATGGATTATTTCCACCATTTCCACCATTACCACCATTATTACCACTATTGCTTCCATTTCCAGCATTGCCATTAGTGGCACCATTGGCTTGGGTGAGTTGTGTCACCAATTGGGTAAGAATAGCAGCAATGTCGGAGTTGGCGTTGGCGGCGGGAGCACGACGAGGAGGCATTCTACAGATTTTCACAAAACAAGAAAAAGATTGTAAGAACTTATGAGAATTGCTAGGATTTTAATAGAATGAGATAATCAAATAAAAAGATAGATATTCATAGTTTGGATTGTACTCAAAAAGTGATAAAATCACTTGAATACTATGGCACATTAAGGTTAATTTAAACTCATATAATTTTCAAGGAGACATGCTTTAGCCTATAGGTAAACACTCTTCTCGGGAATTCCCAGGAAAGCATACGGGTCCCTCGGTTGATTGGGATTTATGCGAAATGCTTTCCTAGACAGAAAACCCAAAATACAGGTGTCACCCTTCCAGATTGCACGTGTCCTCAAATAATTAAACAAGTTTAAAAACCTTAACGAAGAAAATAAAAATTTAAAGATCTTTGCTTCAAGAATTTTCCACATGCTTAGAAAGAATAAAGATAGAAATATTTTTAGAAGATAGGAAGGGATATTATTTAAGAAGATCCTAATAAGTCATGCATTTCTAACAAGTAAGGCATCAAATATAATAATAATTTATCATGGTAAGCATGTAGCACATAGCATGTAACACATAGCACAAAATCATGAAATATAGCATAAATGGGTGTCCTAAAGTTATAGTCTAGGTCAAGGTGTCTAATAACCTAATTCCCTATAACCAAGGCTCTGATACCAATCTGTCACACCCCGACCGATGGCGGAATCATCGGGGCGGGACATGTAAGACTGTTCATAGCACATGGTTGACTAAATTGAAATATATTAAAGTCAAATTTGCATTACAAGAAATCCTAGTACAAGATCAAATTCAAACAAGAAACATAACAACTCATAAAATTCTTGATTTATTTTGCTAAGTCCAAATCCTATGTTGAACACGTCTTGAATCAATCTCACATATTGGGGCCTGAAACATGAATAAAATAAAGTCAACTAAAAAGTTGGTGAGTATAACACAGTTGTATATAGATAGCATATAGATGAAAACAAATCCTTTACATGACATGATAAATAAGGCGTTTATGGGGAGTAACTATTGTGTAACCAAATGTATAATCAAACCTTGTAACTAGCATGCAAAACAAATGTGTTGTCGGTTTCAATCACCGCGTACCATGGGTGGGTTTGTCAGACTCAATAGATCCATCATTGAAAACCGTCAGCTTGTATAGTTAATGATTGCACATAAGAGCATACAAAGGTTAACACACCTAGCACTCGGGCACAAAGCTCAAATTTTTGCACACATGTATGTATATAAGATTTTTGCACTTGTGTTGTTTGTGTAAATGTAAATGTGTAATGTGTAATGAGTATAGAGTTCATGTTCCACCCCAAAAGTGTAAAAGAGAAAAAGGGGTTGTGAATACTCACTTGGTATGGAAGTGAAGCTAACAAGGAATATAGATAGCAATTAAGATCCTTGAAATGCACACTTTAATCTAAAGAGTAATATGTATTGAATCACATAGATGCATAAAGTTTAAGTCTAAAATGAAAGTTGGATTTGTATATAAAACCATTGGTTTGTATTTAAAAAGTGTTGGATAAGAAAAACGTATAAAGTTTGAGGTAAAATATGTTTGAAACAATTTAATTAGGTTTGAATTAAATAAGTAAGTGTATAACTATAGTTTATGAAATAATGTAAATATTAATTGTAATTAAGTATAAATAAATAAATGATTTTTGATTTAAAATGTAAATTAAATAACTAATCATTATTTATAAATTTTGTAACTTAAAATATCATTTAAGTAAAGATAATAAATATTAATTTTTTTTATAAACTTTTCAATAAATTATTTTTGTGCCAAGATTAAACTTTTAATCTATTTTTAAATACAGAAAACATATTTTTATAAAATCTGTAATGTTTACTGATTAAAATATATAAAATTGAAATTCTGTTAAAATTTCTGAGTCTAGCACGACCGTGCCTCGGAAGGACACGATCGTGCTCAAGCCACGGGCGCGACCGCGCTAGTCGGGGCGCGACCGGGTTGATCAACAGGGGCACAATCTAGACAAGTTTGACAGGCACGACCGTGCCTTGGCCGGGCACGGTCGTGTCTATGATTTTTGGACACAACAGGGACTAGCCCAGAGGGCATGACAAGGTCTGGACAGGAGGACACGACCGCGCTAAAAGAGGCACGGCCGCGCTAGATGATTAGCGCGACCGTGTCTATTCCAATTCAGACACGAATCGAGAATTTCTTGTATTTTAATTGGTGAAATTGTTAGGGCTTTTCATTTATGGGTTATTACGAGTGTTCTGAGATATTTTAATTGTATTAATAACATGATTAGGAGTGATTCCGATTAAACCATTTTTCTTATAAAAAGGATTCTGGTTCTGAATGATTCCTGTAATGAAAGCCCGAATTGACGGAGGGCTTTTGATACATGGACCGAAACGAAAGAGAGGGATGATTTAATTACCTCAAAAAGAAGGGAATTGATAGCGATCAGAAGAAAGGAGGTCCGGCGACGGCAAGATTGGCTTCCGGCGGCTTCTGCTGCGATTCCGGCTGATCCAACCCTTTAGAAACCTTAGAAATGATCGAGGATCGAGTTCCTTGAATAATTGGTAGAATTTTGATCGAAAACAGAGATTCGAGGCTTGGGAGATAATTTGGACGTTTTTCTTGAGAGAATATGCAATCGAATGGTAATGATCGTAAATGGCAAAATTATTTTCTTTGTCAAAGAAAATGAAACGTATCGGTTTTGAATTTCGAACAATTGGGCGTTTTGAAACTGCATTTACGTTTCGACTGTTACGCAGGCGCGACCGTGCCAAGATAGGCGCGACCGTGCCAAAGCACTTGGCGCGACCGTGCTAGGATGAAGCACGACCGTGCTAACCAGGGTTTTCTTGATATTTTTCAACTTTAGTCCTTGACTTTTCAGGTTTGATAAGTTTGTACCAAATAGTTTCTTGTATAGCGTTTAAATGTAAATAATCGAGTAAAACTTACGAATTTGTATAGAATCATTGCATTAAATTTACGGCGAGAAAATAATGAGACATTGCACGAGTATAGAACTTGAAATTGCATTATATTGAATTGAAATAGGTATACTAAAAATCCGAGATGTTACAGGAACTAAATAAGCTCACTGTAAAGAACAAATATCCATTGCGAAGGATAGATAATTTGTTCGATCAATTGCAAGGAGTTAAATATTTCTCGAAGATAGATCTTAGAGTTGGATATCATCAGTTGAAGGTACAGGAGGAAGACGTACCTAAGACTGCCTTTAGAACCCGATATGGACACTAAGAATTCTTAGTTATATCATTTGGTCTAATTAATGCTCCCATAGCATTTATGGACCTAATGAACCGAGTTTGCAAACCATTCTTGGACAAATTCGTTATAGTGTTAATAGATGATATCCTTATCTACTCCCAAACTCAGGAAGATTATGCCAAACATCTTCAGATAATCCTAGAAACTCTTAAAAAGGAGAAGTTGTACGCCAAATTTTCCAAATGTGAGTTTTGGAAACAAGAAGTACAATTCTTAGGGCATGTTATAAACCATCAAGGAATTCAAGTGGACCCGGCCAAGATTGAGGCCATT
This sequence comes from Smallanthus sonchifolius, assembly GCA_023525975.1. Lineage (NCBI taxonomy): Eukaryota > Viridiplantae > Streptophyta > Magnoliopsida > Asterales > Asteraceae > Smallanthus > Smallanthus sonchifolius. The sequence goes on along the minus strand of CM042033.1, from coordinate 49,458,750 downwards.
ATAAAGTGGGAGACTCCAAAGACCCCGACTGAGGTTTGAAGTTTTCTTGGTCTAGCTCGATACTACCGAAGATTTATACAAGACTTCTCCAAAATTGCTACTCCATTAACTACCCTAACTCAGAAATCTGTGAAGTTTCAATGGAGTCAAAAGCAAGAGGAAGCATTCAAAACCCTTAAACAAGAACTTATCTCTGCACCAATATTAGCATTACCTGAAGGGAATGATGACTTCGTCATCTATTGTGATGCTTCCCGAATTGGTCTAGGTTGTGTGTTGATGCAGCAAGAAAAGGTGATAGCCTATGCATCACGATAACTAAAGATTCATGAGAAAAACTATACCACACATGATCTAGAACTTGGTGCCATAGTGTTTGCTCTAAAGATTCGGAGGCACTATCTATATGGTTATTAAGTGTGTGATATACAGACCATAAAAGTCTCCAGCATATATTCAATCAGAAGGAATTGAATATGAGACAAAGGAGAAGGATGGAACTCATTAATGATTATGATTGTGAGATTAAATACCATCCCAAGAAAGCTAATGTTGTAGCAGATGCATTAAGTCGGAAGGAGAGAATTAAGTCTATCAAGATAAGAGCCTTAAGGTTAGAAATCAAGATAGATTGGATGGATCAAATCAAGGAAATTCAGACATAAGAAATACAAAAAGATAACATCAAAAAGGAGCGCATGGTTGGTAAATAAAAGTTATTAACAAAAGGCGATGGTGGAATTCTACGATTTGGTAGCAGAATTTAGATTCCTAGACTTGGGGAAATCCGAACGAAGATAATGGATGAAGCTCACAAATCCAAAAATTCGATATATCTTGGAGCTGATAACATGTACAAGGGATTGAAACTCATTATTGGTGGCCGAATATGAAGAGATCCATAGCTCAGTATATAGAAAAATGTCTAACTTGCCTTCAAGTCAAAATTGAACATTAGAAACCCGCAGGTCAACTGCAACATTTGGAGATACCTGTGTGGAAATGGGATAGGGTAACTATGGATTTTTTCATGGAACTACCGAGAACCCAGAAAGGACATGATGCTATTTGGGTTATGGTTGATAGACTAATCAAATCAACACACTTTATTCCTATCAATAAAAACTACTCCATGGATAAATTAGCCCGACTCTACATCAATGAAATTGTAAGCCGCCATGGTATACCGCTATCTATTATATCTTATAGAGATAGTCGGTTCACTTCAAGATTTTGGACTAGTTTCCAAAAATAGTTGGGAACTCGAATCAATATGACCACGGCATATCACCCTCAAACCGATGGATAAAGCGAAGAAACAATACAAACCCTAGAAGATATGCTGAGGACTTATGCAATAGAATTTGGGGGTAGCTATGATAATCATCTTCCATTAATAGAATTTTCTTATAACAATAGCTATCAATCAAGTATAGGAGCTGCACCGTTTGAAGCCTTATACGGCATAAAATGCAGAACTCCAATTTGTTGGACGGAAGTTGGAGATAACCAACTCTCTGGACCAAAAATATTACATGAAACAACTGATAAGATAGTCCAGATCAAACAAAGATTAAAAGCTGCACAAGTTCGGCAGAAGAGTTATGCAGACAGACGACGACGGCCGTTAGAATTCCAAGTAGGCGACTATGTTCTGTTGAAAGTATCACCTTGGAAAGGTGTTGTACGTTTCAGGAAACGTGGAAAGCTAGGCCCAAGATATATTAGACCTTATAAAATAATTGAAAAAGTTGGAGCCATGGCATATGAATTAGAACTGCCTGAAGCATTGCAGGGTATACATAACACATTTCACGTGTCATGTCTACGCAAGTGCTTAGCAGATCCTAAACCGGTAATCTCATTAGATGATATACACGTCAATGATAAGCTCCATTTCACTAAGTAACCTGTCAAGATCTTAGGAACCCAAGATCAAAAGCTCAGAAAGAAGACCATACCAATGGTACTGGTGAAGTGGCAAGGTCGGAAAGGTGCCGACAAAACTTGGGAATTAACAGAACAGATGAAGAATAAGTATCCTCATATGTTCAATGAATCCTGAATTTCATTAGGATGGGAGATTTGTAACACCCAGACAATTCCGAAAATCAAATAAAGGCTAAAAGTATCAAAAGACAAAGTTCAAGGGTTAAACTACAGTTTCTCCAAAGATGGAGGACTAAAAGTAAAAATTCTAAAAATGGACGGATGTCGGACCGACATTCGATACATCTCGGTCTGATATGTTATGCTGAAGGCATGAATGAGGTGCTGAAACGTGTCCTATGACTCACCGGTGGAGTATTGACGCGTGGCACCATGTTGGACTGAAATCTCCACTCATTGTGGTCCGAAAGACGTAAAATGAGTGACGGTCCAATTAGAAGCTGACGTGTGGAGGACTGACGCAGGCCGGGCGATAGCGGACCGCTATCCCCCTACATAACTGTCCGACATGGACCCGATTTCACCCTATAAATAGATGGATCAATTCCAGCCACTTTGCACACACAAAAACTTCAACACACACACTCTCTAAGCTGGTAGCTCGAGTCCCGAGGTTCTGCTCCGCTCTCAAAAGTCCGGTTTCTCGCAATTCGTCCACAAACTGCGGTAGATAGTGCCAAGGTAACATTTCTGAACACCCTGATGTTCCTTTGTGTAAACCTAAGATAGGGATTTATTTATGTAGGTCCTCATTACACATCTCAGATCGATCTCGTGATAAGACGTCTTGATAACGCGGAGTGCGAAATCCTTCGTGTTAACGAATGTATACTAATTGATAAGTAAACACAGCATGTAAATAAAGCTTTCTCTTTGTATTCACAAACACAGAGTTTACAGATTCTCAGAATTACACTCGTTCAAGTCCCAACTGCTGCTCTCGTCTTCTACACTGAAACTGTAAACTCCTATTTATAGACAGAAACCTGCTATAGGCGAACTTAACAAGTTCAACTCAAAGATGCTTAGGTGAACTTATTAAGTTCGCCTCTAATAGGCTAGGCGAACTTAATAAGTTCGCTTCTATAGATGCTTAGGCGAACTTGTTAAGTTCGCCTCTCTATGAACTTACATAGAATTTTATCAACAGTTACAAAACATGTCCTAACAGACTCCCCTTTATCTGTTGCTATTCTATCAATTGCAAGTCAAAGACTCTAAGACTAAGACATAATATCTTCAAGCTCGTTGTCACCAGAATATGCTCCACATAATATCTTCAAGCTTGTTGTCAAATTGTACACAAAAACGTCTATAATCACCAAGAATCAAACGCAAATAACGAGCAAAAGCTCTGATACCACTTGTAGGTCCTCATTACACATCTCAGATCGATCTCGTGATAAGACGTCTTGATTACACGGAGTGCGGAATACTTCGTGTTAACGAATGTTTACTAATTGACAAGTAAACACATCATGTAAATAAAGCTTTCTCTTTGTATTCACAAACACGGAGTTTACAGATTCTCAGAATTACACTCGTTCAAGTCCCTACTGCTGCTCTCGTCTTCTACACTGAAACTTTAAACTCCTATTTATAGACAGAAACCTCTATTGGCGAACTTAACAAGTTCGCCTCAAAGATGCTTAGGTGATCTTATTAAGTTCACCTCTAATAGGCTAGGCGAACTTAATAAGTTCGCTTCTATAGATGCTTAGGCGAACTTGTTAAGTTCGCCTTTCTATGAACTTATATAGAATTTTATCAACAGTTACAAAACATGTCCTAACAGACTCCCCTTTATCTGTTGCTATTCTATCAATTGCAAGTCAAAGACTCTAAGACTAAGACATAATATCTACAAGCTCGTTGTCACCAAAATATGCTCCACATAATATCTTCAAGCTCGTTGTCAAATTGTACACAAAAACGTCTCTAATCACCAAGAATCAAACGCAAATCACGAGCAAAAGCTTCGATACCACTTTTAGGGCCTCATTACACATCTCAGATCGATCTCGTGATAAGACGTCTTGATTACACAGAGTGCGGAATCCTTCGTGTTAACGAATGTATACTAATTGACAAGTAAACACAGCATGTAAATAAAGCTTTCTCTTTGTATTCACAAACACAGAGTTTACAGATTCTCAGAATTACACTCGTTCAAGTCCCTACACTCGTTCAAGTCCCTATTTATAGACCAAAACCTGCTATAGGCGAACTTAGGCGAACTTATTAAATTTGCCTCTAATAGGCTAGGCGAACTTAATAAGTTCGCTTCTAAAGATGCTTAGGCGAACTTGTTAAGTTCGCCTCTCTATGAACTTACACAGAATTTTATCAACAGTTACAAAACATGTCCTAACAATTTATGATAATGTCGAATATGATTTAGGGTTCTGACGAGGTGTTGATTATTATTAGTGATCAGAAAGTAGGTTCTGCTTGAGATGAGTTCCTCTAAAGTGTGCTCTATAAATTTTTTGTAAATGACTTTTATCTGAGATCCCAATACTATCCGTGCATATATCCTATAATAAGTACTTATTATGGCCATGATTGGGGTGGGACATAGGGACAAGACCGGTCCTCTTGTTTGAGATCTGGTACATATGGGACCAGCACGCCATAAGGTCTCTGTATATATGTATGTTATAGACTCAGAACCCGAGTAAAGCAGAGGTTACTTGGTGATGGATTGGAAGGGATGGTTGTAAGACCAGTCGGGGCATTCGTCCCTGTATCAAAGATAACCGTAAATATGATTTTTTTATGAACTCACCAGCGTAAGCTGATCCAAAATGTTTTGAAATGTGTTTTAGCACAGGTGAACCCTAGCTGGTAGTTGGTATTCCACCGGAGATGTACATATGTTTTGGGAATAGGGATAACTGAGGGCAGGTCCCTGAGGGACCATAAGGCCTGAGTGGATGGCATGATTCTTCATGAGCTATAAGTCCAGAGTTGTTTATGTTGTATTTTGCCAGTCAGTCCCTATTGTACAAACGTTATATTATTAATTGAAATAAGTTATGATGTTAAGTCTTTCGCTGTGTGTTTTTGGTATCAACGTCACAGTAACTCGAAGGCGACCTTCAACCGATATGTAGTTATCTAACGAACGGAATGTTCTGTCTAGGAAAGGGCGGTGTATAAATCTCTCCTAGACCCGTCGCTCTTACTTGGGAACATATGTGTTGGAGGTACTACTATGGTAGATGACTGTCCTGAGTTACGTTTGTGACATCTTTATACACCAAATTATTGATATTCTTTAAGTTCACATGCCCTAAACGTCTATGCCACAGGTAAGACTCAGAATCAGTGGCCTTTGATAATTAACATGACACATTCATGGGAGATGAATGATCATTCATGTCCACCACGTATGTGTTAAACCTTCGAGGGGATCTCATCAGAATCATATCTTTAGGAACTACAAATACAGGTTTCAGAAATAAACACTCTTTGGCAGTAAAATGAACTAGAATGTCTTTATCACAAACTTGTGACACACTCAACAAGGTGTATTCCAGCTAGGACACATAATTCACTTTCTCAAGTGTAATAAGGTCATTTGACACAGTTTCTTGACCAAAAATTTTACCGCCTTTCTTGTCTCCAACAAAAGCAACAAATTCTCCATCAAAAGATTTGAAATCACTAAGTATTTCTCTTTGGCCTGTCATGTGCCGTGAGCAACCGCTATCAATATGCGAGGCATTTTTGATAGTCCTCCCCGATTTACTCTGCACATTCAATAAAGTTTCAATGAGAAATAGATACCTAGATCATCTCAGACCTGGGCTGACTTTTCACATTCAAATCATTATTTGTTCAAAAGTTATGTGGAGACATATTACCATTTTTAACTTTCCAAAAACAACCATCCTTTCTTTCATATTAATTTATGACCTTTTGTTTTGAAAAATTTCCTGAAGTGATGGGTTTCTTCACATATCTCGGTCTATTTTGGACTTTTTTGTCTACAAACTGTGGCAACACATAAGCATGTCACGTATTTGAATAATAATCACAACGATCCCAAGAAAGCATATAATCACGGTTGTATTTACAAATTACTCCGGACTCGAACACTTTGGTTTTCTCTGATGCTTTCTTGTTGTTATATATCTTTGACTTCTCATTGTGAACTTTAGACTTTAACTCAAATGACTTATGCTTGCAATTTCATGAAAAATGCCTGACTTTGCCACATGTTAAACAATTGTAGCTTTTAATCTTTGACTTTGACTTTAACTTTGAACTTTTGCCAACTTCAAACACAAATTTTACTAGATCACACATTGACTTACACTCATTGTTCACCAACTTTCCTTTGCATTGTACAGGCTTGTCTTTGACATCAATAAACTTGTCTTTGACATCAATTAATTTGCCTGTGACTTCTAGTTGATTAAATTTTGTGACTGCACTCTGATTTGGTGAATTTATAACGACTTTGACTTTTCTCTCTGAATCCCTCATCATAATATGGTTTTCTGGAGAATTATATTCATTTTTCTTAGGCTTTTCATGAGATAGGTCATATTCTTTAATCAGAGGATTTCCATGATCATCTAGCACAACATGTGTAGCTTTATGAATCGGCACATAATCTCTACCTGTGTGCACCACTTTATCAAAGAAAGCGGATGTAGATGACACCTCAGACACACAATCAGAATCATCACAATCAAAATTAGTAGTGCAAGCAGAAACATTTAAAGTATTAACCTCAAAAGCTTTGTCAACTCGTGACTTAACAAATTTGTTTGCAATACATGTATCAATCACAGACTGTCTACAATCCCTGATTGTCTCTCTCTCACACAGTTTATTGAATTCATTAAAATCCTCACATCATCAACTGAAACCTTCTCATCTACATGACTGTGTTATTTGTTGCACTTACATACAAAGTCATGAAAATTAGAGTTATCATCTCTAAGGAACTCATTCGAAACGTGAGGTTTAGGAAAAAGGTTCGAAATGATCAGGATGAGGTACTGCTTTGTAACCAACACCATCTTTAATAAAACAACTTCCTTGCTTATCAACACAATTTTCTAAAATCTTTCTTTGCATACCCCATTTAGAAATCAACACCTTTTCTTTTATAAGATCGGATTCGACAGCAATAAGTTTGTCTGTAAAATCCTTGATTAACACACCCTTTTTATCTATGTATTCTTTAAAATTCATGATGTCTTTTAACAAAGCATTAATTTTTCTGGTGTAGGTGACCTCATTCTGTTTAATTTCCTTGTTAATCCTTTTCAATTTATCTTTTTCAGCCATCAAAAACACATTTGCTTCATGATAATTCTGCATACGAGTAATGCATTCCAAAGAACAAATAAGTGAAGTATCATTAGAATTTACCTCACTATCAGTCTCGGAATTCTCTCCAGAATCAGATACTGCAGCTTTTCCCTTGTTGTAAGCTTTCAATGCTTCCACGGACTCTGCACTTTCACTTTTACAAACTGCTTCTTTCACTAAGCTTTCAACTTCAGCCATCAAAGCATCATCAAACTCCTCCACTGCATCCTCGATCTCAGATTCCCACTCACAGTTTCCTAGTAGCTTTTACTAGAGCGCTGTTGGAGCTATATTTGATTTATCCTCTTCATCAATAAGCTCGATTAGCTTAACTCCATTGCGTTCAACTTTCTTTTTCTTTTCCTTTGGATATTCACAAGCAAAATGTCCAAGCTGTAGAAAATTATAACATCTCAACTTTTCCTTATCTAAACCAACCTTCTTTCCAGACTGATGTTTATCTCTTTCAGTCTTTTGCAGATACTTCTTTGCTCAGACTGCAATCATGGCCATCTGCCACTGTAAGTCCATACTCAAGGTCATCTGGATTGATTTACACAAGATCTTCAGCATCCAAAGTAGCTGGTAGAAGTTTACCAGTAACAAAAGCATTGTAACTATTCATGAAAGCACCAATCAAGGAGATCTGGTCATCAGGAATCTGACCAACCACTTTACTCTTTTCACCACTGAATTTCTCAAAACCACAGCAGTTCTTACACTTATCAACCTTCGATCCACTACTACTACCCTCTCCCTTTCCTGAAAATAGAGTTGCATTAGCTGAACTTGTACCGTGTGACTTTTCAGAATTGTTCAACTCTCTTTTCTTTGCTTCCAGCTCATAAGATTCTAGCAAACATATGATCTCATCAAAGGTTTTACTTTTCAAATCTGGAGTAGTGTTTTTTATCATCATACAAGGGATACTCCAACTATCAGGTAGTGAATCCAACAGCTTTTTGCACACATCATATTCCTCTAACTTGACACCCATCTTTCTCAGCCGGTTGATCATATTGGTGTAATGAGTAACCTGTTCATTCAAGGATTCACCTTTTTTTATAGTTGAACATATTGTATTGTTTCAGTAGAAGATTGGTACGACTCTACTGCAAAGCTTCATTCCCTTCAAACCTCAAACATAAAGCATTACATAATCCACGAGCTGTCTCATGCTGTTCGAATTTTAAGTAAAGTTATGTCGGAAGAGCAAGGATACTTGCTCCCAAGGCTTGATTATCCCTTTCGATTAACTTCTTATCTTCTTCAGTATAATAATCTGGGTCTGCAATTGGAACAAGTCCATCAGCATTAGCCATCCTAGGTACATGTGAACCTTTTACAATCGATTCCCATAGTGTATGTTTGGTAAACTTAAAATATGCTTTCATAATGATCTTCCAGTTCGAAAATTCTGAAACAGATTTCAACATCGGTGGCGACTTACCCACAAGTTTCTCAGTTTCGTATACCTTTCCAGCCATATTGAACACTAACAAACAGGTTATTAAAATCTGAACAAATCTGAAAAATAACAAGTGTAGAGATTTCAGACGAAATCTTTCTCGATCGAAAACAATTTTGAACCACCTTTTCGATCGAAAACTCTGAGATTTCGGACAAAATTTTTCTGAAAGAGAGATTTCGGACAAAGCCAACTTTTCGGACAAGATTTCGAACGAAAGAGATTTCGACTCCTTCAACTGAGTTTCGGACAACTCAAACTCAGCACTCCCAATTCGCACCTGCAACTGATCTAACTGTGAAATCAAACTCCAAACTCAATCCCACTATCCATCTCCATGAAATTCTAATCAGAAAACTAAAAAATGGCAGGAAAATCCGCACTAATTCAATCTCAATCGATGCAAAACACTTGAAATATCACGAGCTTCAACCGAAAGCTTTGATACCACTTGCTAGTCCCTCTTATCTGGTGATAATCAAGCCTCTAATCTGCAAACACACTCCAGGATAGGCGAAATAAATCCAAGAGCCGAATACAACCTAATCTAACAGATCAAACAATAAGATAAAATGTAAACGCCATATAGATGATATCAAACATCAAACGATAATCTTCCATTGATAAACTTGCTGATAATACAGTGCTAAATGATGATCAACACACTTAGACTAATCTCTGATGAAAACATACAGCTGATAGTTACAAAATGACAAAACCACTAATTATAATTCAAAACAAGACTTATATATAGTACAAAGTTCTCGTCCAAAAACCATTTCGATCGAAAACTTTTCTGACCGAAAAAGTTTTCGTCTGAAAACTTTATAGTTGAGCAAATCTGATCTAAAGAACTTGAATTTGATGGACTACTAGGTTCCAACATGTTGATAGTGGATGCTCCTAGCAAAAGACTGGCAACATGACCTTACTTCAAAATGTTAAACCATTAAGAGGCCGCTATGTGGCCTTTGCAGGTGAAAAAGGTGGAAGTATCACAAGCCAAGCCGTGGTGTCGAAAGATGTATAAGCTTCGACAATGTCAACTACTGTGAACAGTTGAAGCATAACGTGTTTAGTGTCTCCAAAATATGTTACAAGGAGTACTCGGTGATGTTTGACAAGTCCGAATGCCTGGTTTTCAAACATGGCTTTGTGGTTCCTGACAAATGGATTCTGATGAGAGCGCCAAAAACAAACGACACTTATTAGATTGATATGAGTGTGGCAAAAACCACCACATCAGTTGCTACTTGTTTGCTTACAAAAGCGAAAGAGATTGACTTAATCTTTTGGCATAGGAAACTCGAACATCTTTCTTATAGAAAAAAGAATCATCTTGTCCGAAACAGTTTAGTTACCGGTGTTCCTAAGCTGAGTTTTTCGGTGGTAGATGACTATGTGCCTTGTATAAAGGGCAAACAACACCGAAAATCTCACAAGTCTAAGACCAAAAACTCTATTGATACCCCTTTGGAGCTCTTACACATAGATTTGTTCGGCCCCATAAGTATCAGGAGTATTGTAGGTAAGTCATATTGTCTAGTTGTGACTGATGATTTCGCACATTTTTCTTTGGTGCACTTTTTAGGTACATAGGACGAGACTGCTAAGATTCTTCAATACATAGGACAAAATTTTATGCAAGTTGAAGGTTAGAAGAATCATGAGTGACAACGGCACAAAGTTCAAGAACAATGTGATAGAGCTTTTCTGTATGAAGAAGGGTATTCGTCATGAGTTCAATGCATCGTACACACCATAACAGAATGGAGCTACAGAAAGAAAAGAGGGATAGAACGTTGATTGAGACGGCTCAGACTATGCTGTCAGATGCCAAGCTGTCGATTACCTTCTGGGCTGAGGAAGTAAACAGAGCTTGTCACATCTTAAATCGAGTTGTAGTTGTGAAGCGTCACAACAAGACTTGCTATGAATTGATCAATAATCGACCTCCTAAACTAGACTACCTAGTTCTATTTCATAGTCCCTGTTCCTTAATGTTACAATCCAAAGATCGAAGATCGAAATTTCATGAAAAAGCAGCGGAAGGCATCTTCTTAGGATATGTTGCCAACTCTCCATGCAAAAAAGTGTACAATAAAGAGACTCATTCAGTTGAAGAGGGGTTTGAAGTGGATTACAGCACTCCACCAGAACCAACAGGTCCAGCTTGGGGTTTTGATTATAATGCTCTATTCAAATCTTTCAATCTTCGTCCCGATTTGTCTAGCGAAGATGCCGCCAAGCTATATCAGTTCTGTAGCAGTGGCGAGGACTCCATTTTCTACAAGATCCAATGTACCTATTCCTACCCCTGATTCTAATGTCTCATCTGCATTTGAAACTCATGAGAGTGGCAATGAAGAGGATAATAATGTTGAGGGGGATGCTGCACAAGTTGATCCTATTAATATTGAATCTTCTTCTGGTACACATGATATGGGGGAGGTAAGTACAAATCTCGAGTCAAATATCCAGGAACCTATAGTGCTAGAGACAAAAGTGCATAAGAATCATCCAATTGACAACATCATTGGTGATCCTGATGCTGGCATTTAGACTCGTCACAGAACCATAACTGAGAACACCGGTCTATATGTAGAGATACTTAACACGAGAATCATGGAAACATGTCTGCATGCTGGTTTCGTATCCTAATTTTAGCCAAAGAATGTGAAAGAGGCTCTCACAAACAATTGTTGGATAGAGGCAATGTAAGACGAGTTGTCTCAGTTCAGCAAGTTGCATGTGTGGGATTTAGTTTATTTTTCGAGAGGGGTACATCTGATTGGTACCAGATGGGTGTTCAAATGCAAGATGGATGATCGGCACATTGTAGTGAGAAACAAGGCACAACTAGTTGTTCAAGGTTTTTATCAACAAGAGGGCTTAGAATACACAGAGGTGTATGCCCCAGTTTCTAGACTTGAGGCCATCCGACTGTTTCTGGCTTATGCCTCATATGTTGTCTTCAAGGTCTTTCAACTTGATGTGAATAGTGCTTTCCTATATTGAAAAGTTCATGAAGAGGTCTACATTTCTCAACCACCTGGCTTTAGGACCCAAAATACCATGATAAAGTGTACAAGCTGGTTAAGGAACTTTATGGTCTTCATCAAGCTCACCGGGCGTGGTATGAGACGTTATCAAAGCATCTATTATCCAATGGTTTCGATCACGGGCAAATAGACTCGACTCTTTTCATAAGGAAAACAGGGGGACGTATTATACTAGTGCAAGTTTACGTGGATGACATTATTTTCGGGTATACAAATGAATATATGCGTAGAGAATTTGAGAACGTGATGAAGTCAAAGTTTGAAATGAGCAACATGGGAGAATTGTCTTTTTTTCTAGGTCTGCTAGTCAGTCAAAGGGAAGATGGCATTTATCTACATCAAACTAAGTATGTACATGATATTTTGGAGAAATACAAAATGAATGATTGTTCTACTTAGGGCACACCGATCCCAGTCAATCACAAGCTGCATCCTGACAAAGATGGGAATGACGTAGACTGTAAATTGTATCGCGTGATGATCGGTTCTCTTATGCATCTTACACCTTCAAGACCTGATATTATGTTTGTCGTTTCTCTGTGCTCAAGGTTTCAGTCATAACCCATGGAATCACACGTGATAGCTCTGAAGAGAATATTCAGATACCTGAAAGCGAAACTTCAATTAGGTCTTTGGTATTCCAATCTACAGTCGTTTGATTTCAAAGCCTATACTGATTCAGATTATGGCGGTTGTAATCTTGATAGAAAGTCGACCTCAAGTGGATGTCAGTTCTTGGGAGATAGACTGGTCTCCTAGCAGTGTAAGAAGTAGTCAATGGTTTCTGTTTCAACTTGTGAAGCCGAATACATTGTTGCAGCAAGTTGTTGTTCTCAGATTTGTGGATCCAGCAACAACTGAGAGACTACGGCTTGAACTACACTAGAACTCCTCTGTTCTTTGACAACAATGCCACCATGTCTATCACAAATAACCCCGTGAAACATTCCAATACTAAACATATTGAGATTAGTCACCATTTCATCCGTCATTATGCTGAAAAGCGCTTGATTGAACCTGTAAAGGTTCATACAGATTACAACTTTTCCGACCTTTTCACTATGGCCTTTGAGCGTACTCGGTTTGAACACCTTGTTAACATGATAGTAATGTTCAATCCTGAGTGAAAATCCTTTTCAAAACAATGTGTTTCTTGGAAGTTAATTTTATTTTATTTTTAACTTAAACTTTTGTACAGTTCCTTTTCTTTCAAAAATATCAAAAATCCAAACAAATTAGAAAATTATGAAAATCGAAAGCTATCTAAACTTCTCAGACTGCACGATTGGGAAATGATTGCTCATGACTACTTAAGTTTGAAAACTGTTTTATCTAGCTTAAATTTGAATATCTGCAAGTAATTTGAATTGTCGGTAGGCTAGAAGCGTTTTTGGATCATTTGTAGTGTGAAAATCTAATATCTTACATTATAACTGTGATTTGAACCCATATTATGAGTGTGTGTCTATGTGTAAAAGATCGTTATCAGATAAAGAATGTAAGATTTTGGCTAGTATTATCCTATTAGACCAGTTTTGGGTTATGTCTTTAGCACAATTTTCAGTTCTCTTCATTGCACATGTCCCGTCAAGCATGTAATCTAAAGTTGAACTATCATATGTCTTGACAACATCCGTCAGGCATATGATACCCCCTTGGATCACATCTGATTCCATTGAAGACAAATCCAGATAATAGTTGGATCCACTCACTCAAATCCTCAGATTCCATATCTATTAACATGAATCATTATATATTCACTGAAGAAAACCTATCAAACCAAGATAAATGAATAAATTGATTCTGAATCTTATGATTCTTGTTAATCCTTATGGATTCGGCTTCATTTCTTCTTGTGCTAAACGATGTCTCCTCGTTCTGGAAATTAGGATAATCCTTGGAAAGATCTTAGATGTCTTGAGATAATGCAGGTTAATTTATGTTAGCATAATTGTGGGGTACACGTTGTATACCTTCAAATTTACCTTAACTCACAAGAACGTGGTACAAAAACGCTTGTAGTTTCAAATCTTACAATATTGGCAACTTAAATTAACATGTTGTATATTGCAAATTTGTCATCTGAATAAGTAGTATGTCATGACTTGATCCCATTTTCTTTGAAGTTTATCTTGTATCACGTTAGCTATATATTTGCCTGATATGATCCTCTGCTCATGAATTTGATAAAAAAGAAAGTCATTGTAAATAATCCTGTACATTCTAATATGCATCTTGTATGTATCTTCTTTTATTCATAAAAACCACAAAAAAAAAATTTCGGTTTATTTATCTTATATATTGAAAAATCCAAAAAGATTTCAAAAACATTTTATTATTTTTTTACAAAAACTAAAAAGATTTTAATTTTAACTTCCTTGGAACGTCATTGTAAGACATAGGATTGAACAATCATATCCGTTAAGGCTTTTGATCAGATTTACTTCATAATTTGAGTTGCGTTTTGAGCTGGCTAAGGTTCCTACGTACTTAGCTAAGTACGCAAGAAGGAATTCCTGCGTACTTAGCCTAGTACGCAGCCTTGGTCCTGCGTACTTACTAAGTACGCAGGAGTTACTCCATGCGCACTTAGCTATGATCGCAAGACATGTTGTGTGTGGGTATATAAGCTGGTGTTAACCATATTTCTTCAGTTCAAGTTTTCTTTACACTCGTTCATACGCTCAGACTACACTCCTACTCATTTCACTCAAAATTTTGTGTCTTCCAAAACCGTTTTTCATCCCATCTCTAGTTTTAGAATCATCCTAACATCATTTGTTGAGAATCTAAGCTTCATTCATCCATTAAATCTTTCATTTTTTTGACAAATTTGTGTTCTTGAGGACTATGGTTTTGCTGACTAAAATTCTGGAATATTTGGGTGTTTTTGAGTGATATTTATACTCAATGCTAGTTTCTAATCATCATACTTCTCCAATGTTCACAAAATTTGTCCTTAAAACGTTTGATTTGGTTTTTTTTAATCCCTGGGTGGCGTAGGTCGACATCGGCGTCTACCTTGGTCAAATTAGATGTCTTGTGGCTTAACTTTGGTCTTGTTTTTGGTCCTACTGTGATTAATACTTGTTTTCGATACTTTGGAGACCAGAATTTAGCACCTTTACACTGAATCAAGAAATTTGGATTTTTGAAATTTAGCCAAGTTCACACTTTTGCGTACTTGCTAAGTACGCAAGAGCATATGAGTTCGTACTTAGCTTGTACGCAGGTATATTCATGCGTACTTAACTAGTACGCAAGGGTTAATGTCTTGCGTACTAGACTACTATGCAAGAGGTGAAATCTAGATTGTTTCTAAGTCTGAAATTTCATGAAATCGTGTGTTCTTGTTATACCATGTGGTGTATACTTAATTCTAATGAATATATCTGTTCTTATGTTGTTCGTTGTGTGTTCTTGCAGGTATGGCTCGGGTATTTACAGATGAATTCAACCTTCTGGCGCTTACAAATCCTGAATGGAAAGGCGCATCGGTTAATTATCTGGAGATTGTCACTTTTCTAAACCGATCCAAGATCGCCTATGCTATTTCGGCTGATCTTGTCGTTTCAAGACCCTACTTAGAACAATTCTGGGAGACCGCTGATCATGACTGCACATTTACTCCTAATGTTATTCGGGCGACTGTTGCGGGTCACCAGATTGCTATTTCTAAAGACATCATTCGGCTTGTGTTGTAGTTTCGAGACCAAGCTATTGATCCGGTTGCTTATCCTAATTATGTGATTGATGGGTGTTGGAGGCAGAGGATGGGTTATGTGGGTAGAGCAGATTATGCTTCCTACATAAAGAAGTGGGTATTAGATCAGTGGCGTTACTTTGCGCACATTATGATCATGTGTATTTCTACAAGGAAAGTTGGGAAGGATGCCATGGGTCGTGATATGGCATCAGCCATGGTTGGATTATCTTTAAACAATGGGTACAACTTCTCACGATACGTTTACAGATCCATGGTGGATCAAATCAATGCTGCTGAGAAGTTCAAATTTCTATTGTATCCCTGTTTCAACTGTCGATCAATCATTTCCTGCCTAATATACCTTAGATTGGATAAAGACTTCAAGTGAAGAGGGTTGACAAGAGGGTGTTTGTCCATTTCATGAAACCGGGAACTGAAGAGCCTATTCTCGTGCACACACCATTCTTCGGTCATCTCATCAATGAAGCTTATGTGGAACCACCTGATGATCGTTGGTATAGTCTTAAGTCAGAGCCTGAAGCAAGTGAAGAGCATTCTAATGAACAACATGAACCAGTATAAGAAAGAGAAGAGCATATAAGTGGTTCTGAAAGTGAGGAAGAAGGAGAAGAAGGTGAAGGAGAAGGTGCTGAGAAATCCGATTCGGAAAGGACTGAATCTGATTCGTCTGATTCCAATGACGCACCGGATATGGGACATCCAAGAAGAATGGTTAGGGATCCCCTTCCTCGACCATCTTCTAAATGAAAAAGGGAAGATAGTTCTGATAGTGAGTATCAACCCGGTGAAGATGATCCAGAGACTGAAGCACCCAGATAGCAAGAGACAGAAAGAAGAAAGAAGTACAAGTCTGATAGGCCTTGGGAGACGGTGTTGAGGGATGATATGTCCTAAATTATACATGTTTTGCATGCATAATAATCCCCATATTATGGTATTAACCAAACAAAAGCCTTGCAAATGATACTTAATGTGTTAATATTTCACAATTTCAAGTTATTCGATGTCCCAAGATAAACAGAGCAAAAACCAGCTTAAAACATGAAGAAATCAAGCTTTTTGAGGACCAAACCTTAGCACTGACCCCCAAGAAGTCAAAATTGGTCAACACAAGTCAAACCAGTAGCTAAAAGACGAAATTGGAGAGTAGTAGGGCAATGCACGGTCGTGCAATGCATGCACGACCGGGCAAACCCTATCTTGCTCTCGAAGGGTCTAGTACAGTGTCATTTATACCCTGTTTGAGTCCCGAGGTGTTTGCACGCCCGTGGAATCAAATGCACGGCCGTGCATTGCTCATTTTGAGGCCTATAAATAGATGGCTTGGGTTCTTCATTCCATACACCTCAATACACCCATCCATACCTCAAGAACACACCGGAGAGAGCTTATTTCGTAGTTATAGTAGAGAGTAGAGAGTAGAGGGGCTCTTCCTCCATGTTCCATAGTAGGGGAGACTACGAAACTCAGCTTTATGCTAAGTAGTATGGCCATTTGTGGCTAAACTTCTTGTATTGCTAGGGTGAAGATGATGGTTGGTGCATGTTAATGTTTGACGTATTAATCTAGTGGTATGTTTATGTCTTTAATTATTCGTCGTTAAAACCACCATTTGGTGGGCTCTTATTACTGTCTAAATCCGTCTTTATATTTGTGAGTGTTCTTGATTTTAAAGTATAAGATCGTAAAACCTTTTTAATAAAACTTCTTTTGAAACTTGTACGTCTTTATAGTAGCAGAGATTGATAAGCCAAGGCTTGGTCAACATTATTAAGATCGTACGTCTTTATACGAACTTCTTATGCGACCAAGAATTGATGAACTCATGTTGGGAACGGTACGTCTTTATACTTGGTCCCGTTGTTACACCGCCTCCCGGTGAGCAAAATATAATCACCTATTTAACCTTAATACAAAGCATTTACGTTCGATTTTTTAAACCAACCCGTAGATGACCATTCGAAGGGTTGAGGGTAATTGTTTTCCTTAACGGGAGGCACTACCATTTTAATTTAAAGATTTAATTAGTGAATCAAATTTCGTGAGGAAAAGGCTCTAGCGGTGACCCGGGTCACAAGTTTGAAGTAATCATATCACTGGATTAGTCAACTTAACATTATCATGTACCAAGCTGATTCGACGCCCGAAGTAATACTCTTCGTGACCTGATCATTTCCGAGATATTTACTTTCTTGTTGTTTACTATTCTGCTATTTACATTTTTGTTACACACTTCACACACATTTTTACTTTTATGCGATTTACTTTACCGTCATTTACTTTTCTGTCAGTTACTATTCCGCTTCACAAGCACACAAAACCCACTCACTAATTTATCCGGCTAAACTATAACAAAATTTGAGTATTGGAACTCGACCGTGTCCATTGGTTTGATACTTGGTTCTTACCTAAACTATATTACGTTGCGATAGGTGCACTTGCCTATTGTGCGTTTTTAAGTTAAAGCAATTATCATTTTATAAATTTAAAACCTGATCTCGTAAAACCATCATAAAAATATATTATATTTTTATATATTAAAAACGACACATCAAGTGACTTGAATGCCCATCTCCAGGCTCAAAGAACTTCTTCTGTCCCATCCCAACTATATCAGAGGAAGAGGCAACGGTTGACTACTGTTGTGGCTTCAACTCTCTCAGAGGAGGTTCCTGAGATAGTTTCTCTTCCATTGACTTCTGGTGAAATGTTGGTGAGTACCATCCCCATCTTAACGGAATCTGTCATTTCCACCCCCATAACTACTCAAGCTGCAACACTTCCGGTTACGACAATTCAACCCATTTCACAGCCAATTACCTTTGGAGATTTCACTCATGGATTTGACTTCGCTGACATCTTTGAATCTCCTATCCATGAAACTGGTGAGGCTTCTACATCTAGGGATCCTAATCATAGGGATGGTAGAATCGCCTATCTTGAAGCGTAGGTGGGTTCATTGCTAGAGACTGTTAGCAACTCCAAGAGTAAGTCTAAGGCTCAACAAACTCAGATAAAGTCTTTGGTTGATGAGACTACTCTACTAAGACACAAGTGGGTTGGAGCCCAATAGCAAATCCGAACCTTGAAGGAGCAAAATGATATTAAGATTCGGGTCAACAGTTAAATTCTATCCCATGGGCAATCCGTTAAGGCAAGACTTGACATTCAACGAGTTGAAAACCAGAAGTTGGTTACCCTGGTAGAAGAATTGTCTAGGAAGCTTGCTACTCAGGGGAGAAGCAGATATTTGACACCAAGGATGCCTGTCAACAAGTTAACTTAACCGGTGATGATGAAGAAGACAAGGATCCCGAGGCAGGTCCGAGTGGTGGTGAGCATCAAACTTTATCGGTTGCTTCGCTATCTGCGGTACCTAAGTCTCAGGGGGAGTCTACTGGTGTTAGTGGTGAAGGTTCTGGAGGTGATAAGGGAAAGTCGATGGCTGAGGTACTAGAAGATCTGTTTGATGATGCTATTCTTTTATTGGAGCCCGACTATTCCAAGGATGAGAAGATTGATGCCCTTGACGAGATTGAGGAGGGAGAGATCGATTCTGATGATGATGACTAGGGTAATGAGTATGAGGATGTTGTTATGGAATTCCCTAATGAGTTGGAAGATGTTCTTTGAGTTTGATGAAGTTTCAGTTGAGTCTGAAGTTGCTGAGGCTAGTGGTGCAGCAACCTCAACTGAAGCCTCCCCTGCCAAACTAATTCATGCTGATACATCTAAAACCTGGAGAAGCAAGCTTCCTCAAGAGTGGTTTAAGAAGAGTCAACCTCCAGCTTGGCAAAAGTCCTACTATACAGAGAAGCATATAGCAGTAGGAATGATTCTTTCTGTTAGATTTGAAGATGACAAAGGTCTGTTTGACATCAAACATGCTAGTGGGGTTCAATACCTATAGCCAACCAGTGAGGCATTCAGTTCCTTACCCAAGTATGATCTGGTAAACCTGGCGAATAGAGACTTGATTGGTGAAACTTCGTTTGCAGTTGCTAAGGGATTGTGGGGTGCTCTTCAAAGTGAAGGAAAGTCAAGGATGTTTGAGATGTTTAAGCCGCAGATACCGAAGAGAGTCAGGGATAAGACTCGTAGAGATCCCGTGACTAACAAGTTTGTGAAGAAGTTGGTTTATAAGCCGGTGTTGTGTGAGACCAAGATACATTTGAGGAAGATTCCTCAGGACATTCCGGGAGAAGATGTTCTCGAAGACTGAGGGTGTGGAACCAAGAGAGTTGATAAGAGTATTTGATGAGATTTGCTTTTTCAATTTTTTTAGGAAAGACTTGGAGGTTCTACAAGACAGGTACAGCATCATCACAGAAGAATGGACAAAGCTTCTCACTTCTATGTACAACAAGCTTGTCAAGTTCTGCTATAACTACAAGAAGAGGATGGGAAGCGAATCAAGAGCCGAGGACCTGTAGAGACTGAAGACATCTCCAGAGCTGATGTCAAGGGGAAGTATGTTGATGTATTTCCAGTGACAGGCACTCTGAATATTGTTCTTGTTTGATTATGTCTTTTGTATGATTGTTGTATTCAGTCTCTGTTGTATTTGTATCATCGAGTTGTAATCGTGTATGTTTGAACTTGTCTTTGTACTCGGTCGTTTCAGTCTGTTGTATCTTGTGCATACTAAGCAAGTACGCAGGAGGTTTGTTCATGCGTACTTAGCTAGTACGCATAGGTAGTCCCGCATACTCAGCTTGTACGTAGGAGGTTAGTCGCGCGTACTAGCTAGTATGCAGGTACTGTGTCTGTGACTATAAATAGCCGGTTATAAGAGTCTCTATGCGTGCTTTCATTATAAACATCCATATTTCTTGGAAAGCCTCTTGTAATCGGTAGTTATTGATAATAGATGAAGTATCTTGTTACTTGTGTTTGTTGTTGATTACCTTTTTGGTGCATTCCATCTATTCTCGGGGATTCCGCACCTTGTTAGACTAGCAACACACCCACACGTGATAGATCCATAACCCACGGGACCTACCAAAATAAAACAATTGTATCTAGTTTGACCCATCAAGCTGACCCTCGTAAGTTGCTAGTTCTACGAATTATTTCACATGAGTGTTAACCAAACCAATCACAGGGGTTTCGCCCCTCACCCATTCTCGACGGGCTCAAGAGTTAAGATAAAGTGCAGCCATTGGGCTATACGAACCCTTGGGTTAGCGCAACTAACAATGACAAGGTTGGGAGTGTCAATCCCAATAGTACTATTCATAGTATCCCAGCTATACGAGTTAATGGTTAATAAAGTGTTCACGTAGGGGACTTTACGAGCTCTTCCATGATTGTCTCATGTAAACATAAATGTTCGGTCATGATTCATGTTTTCAAACGTATAAAGCAAGTCTGTTTCATGTTTCCCAAATGTATCAAGTAAGTATGTTTCAGTTTTTAAACGTATAAAGCAAATATTTTTCATGTTTTCTCAAATGTACCAAGTACGATGTTTCCAAATGTATCAAACAAAGATGTTTCATGT
This sequence comes from Smallanthus sonchifolius, assembly GCA_023525975.1. Taxonomy (NCBI): domain Eukaryota; kingdom Viridiplantae; phylum Streptophyta; class Magnoliopsida; order Asterales; family Asteraceae; genus Smallanthus; species Smallanthus sonchifolius. Next base: position 49,437,709 of record CM042033.1, on the reverse strand, counting down.
TTTAAAATGTGTAAAGCAAATATCTTTTGTGTTTTTAATGGTATTAAGCAAGTATGTTTCTCCCCCGATATTTCTAAAAGATTTAAAAGTAAAAGGGAGCAGTGAACTTACCTTGTGAGCTATCGATATGAATATGCTAGCAAATAGTCCAAGTGGATGCAAGACCGTCCTAACCGTGACCTAAACAGTGGCGGTTATCTCATGACCTTAAGATTTAGTGTCAACATACAATTCGGTCATGTACAAAGTCCATCCAATATGTTAGACTCAAAAACGTAAGTGACATGTTTAGAAAATGTGACCTGACGAACCGTTGGTGACTTGTCTTTGAGATTCAAGATGTGTATACATCTTTAATCATAAAATACATACACTATTGATGCTATATATATAAATATATATCCATAAGTTTTCGTATATAGATCGTTTTAGGGTTTTGATAGTTATTCATTTCATCCTACATTATTAGGGTAACACTAGTCCATAGTGAATTTCCATAATTTTAAGTCTTCCGTGAGTCACCCTTTTGATTAACCAAATGAACTCGTTAAGTCACAAATTTTTTTACCAAGTTACCTACATGTCTTAGGGTTACAAAGATGTATTAATCAACATTTTATGACTTGTCTAAGTATTGTTAAATATTTATTTGGATAGAAGTGTACATCAGTGCTTGTTTCAGGAGTGTCTTAGGAATTGCTTTTAGTTGACTGACCAAAACTCATTTCCATTATTCAAGACCCTACAACTTTTGTTTTATACTCAAAATTCTAACTTTGGAAAGTGGAATCAAGCTATTTGGAATTTTATGACCAAGTTATGACTCCTACAAGTGAGACTAAAATTATGCTAAAAAAGGAAGATTTGACACCTTTTCTTTCATGACCACTTTGGGGTAGCAACACTCAACGAAATTTTATGAGACCACCTGGATTAGATTTTAGACTCTTTGTACTTCGGTTTTGACTACAAATTCGACAAGTTTGGATGTATATTGACTGAGATATGGCCCTCTAAAGTCGGACCATGCAATCTACCAGCTTACTGTTTTACTACTAGGACACTCAAAATTACCAACCACTTTAGGTTTGTACTTGTTTGATTTTTGTATGGCATACTATATTATTTTTATGTTATGGATAGCATGTTCAAATGTCCAGAAGTCCAGAAGTGTCCTTGTTTTATGGTAATTAGGTCGAACATCCAACATATATCCAAAATCAAGAAATTAGTGTTTTTTTCATGTTTGACTTCTAGTTTTTCAAGTAGTTTCTTGTTAGATCTATGATTTTAAGTTCATATCCACCTTGTTTTCATATTTTACATGTTTAAATGTTGAAATTCCAGATCCATGTAAGTTAGAACTGAAAGGCTATGTATGCACAAAATCCCCAATAATCCATCTTTTTGACTAACGTTTTCTATAAAAACATGTTTGTACTAAGTTTTATATCTTGTTTAAAACCTTTGTCTTGATCATAAAGTATTACCATGAGTTTTTAAATACATCTCAAGTTAAAAAATCTTAGATCATGTTTTTAGGTGGTTTTTAAGCATAATTTCTTGGATGACGACTTTTCCATGACTTTTCCTTGTATTTTCTTGAAAGAATGAAGAAGGAAAGAGTGTGAAAGGGTTTTTCACCTTTAGCAAGCAGGGAGAAGGTAATAGCAAGTAGTTCCAAGCTTGAATCCTTGTAAAAATTCCTTGAAAGCACTTAGATCTCCTTGATTTCTTGGATGGAGTCTTGAATATCAAGTTTGAGTGTGTGTGAGGTGTGTGTGCTATTTGGCCATGAGAATGAGAGGGAGAGAGTGTGTTTGAGTGTGTGATTGATGGATGGAAGTGGATGGTTGTGAAGACTTTCAAGTCTTGAGTGTGTAAATAGATATGATACTACACATTGATAGGAATGTGTAGGAATGTGTAAATCTAGAGAGTGTGATGGATCTCTAGACTCGCGGTACGACACGGTGATAACGTGCGGAATCCATGATCAACGTGCTTGTGTAACTCAATCAACAACAACGGTGTAAATAAACGCTTTGTATTTCCACCACAATATCAGTTTACAATAAATCTGTTCTCTAATCAATTCCTCCTGATATCTCTTCTCATTTCTGATAACAGACTCTGTAACTGTATATATAAACACCAGCTCTGCAGTAGGTGAACTTAATAAGTTCGCCTCATAGATGCTTAGGTGAACTTATTAAGTTCGCCTCTAATAGGCTAAACGAACTTAACAAGTTCACCTCTGATAAACCAGGCGAACTTGTTAAGTTCGCCTCTCTATGAACTTACACAAAATTTTATCAACAGTTACAAAACATGTCCTAACAGACTCCCCTTTAACTGTTGCTAACAATTCTATCAATTACAATTCAAAGACACTAAGACTAAGACATAATATCTTCAAGCTCGTTGTCACCGGAATATGCTCCAACAAATTGTGAAGGAAAGGTATGGGAGGTGGATATAAGAAAAGGATAGTTTGAATTTTGTGGTGTGGATGGGTCCCACAAGCAATTCAGCCGAGATTGGGGTTTTGGGTGGGGTGTGGTGTTGGGGGTGTTTAAGAGTTTAAAAGTTTAATGGTGTGGTTAATTAGGTCATTAGGTGCGTTAATCGTGGTTAGGGCTCGAAATGGTAATTTAAATGCGGTTTTGAATTCTTTAATGACATTTTAAACTAAGGTTAACTAAATTATGTTTTGTTTAGTGAAAAACACTTAATTCAAGTATTGTATAGGTTATAGATAAGGTTGATTGCATGCAGTTACATTTAGGGATGTCGGTACGCGATAAAACCTTTGATTTACGTCGTTACGGCTTGTTTTACGAAATGTGGACTTTAAAATATATATATTTGAACGTATAAACTTATATTTCATGTATTATGGATCTTTGGACATTTAGGTTACTCACCAACGTTCGTATTGGCCGGGTTATACGTATACGTGATACGGTAATTCCTAAAATTACCAAAGTATGAAAGGAATCAATGCATGGTCATTGGTAGACTTTAGGACCTAATTCATGCAATTAATTCAATCAAGAAACTTGAAAATGTAAGCGCATTTAAGTTACGTACAGATATTGACCTAGAAATGTTGGGTGTCACATTCTCCCCATATTAAAGAAGTTTCGTCCTCGAAACTTACCTCAAGTTAAGCTCTAGGGTTGGTTTACTCCATTCATATGAGAGTTTCATATTCCTAGTTCATTTTTAGATCATAGGGAGAATTTTTTATTCCATCCACTTAGTAGTTGGTATTCGAAGGTAAAGCGAATACCTCACCAACTATCGATATTAGATGTGTAAGGATCATAGTATAATCTAACAGCACAATGGTATCGTTGAACACTTATTATATCAAACGAGTGGATCTAGGAAAGTTCTTTGAATATATCGACAACAGAACGACGTTGGCTGTACTATGAAAAAAAAAATCATCACGGGAGTCCCATGAACATAAGGGATTACAATCAGTGAGGTTGCCTCCATGTAATGAGTGAGTCACTAAGAGGTTCCCTAATTGATGTGATTAAACAAAATGAGTTTCATTACGTGAGCACTCTCATCAGAGTGGAACTGTATGATGATCATCATTGGTAATGAAAGGAAACGCTGCATTCATGCACGTGAAATTCTCAACGTATGAGGGCACATACTATTCATTCACATACGTGTTTTAACGCATGAAGACCAACTTATGATAGAATTTAAAAAGAAATCATCGAGAGTCTAGTAAAATATGTCAGATGGTTTGATGAGATGTTTAGGCCTTAGTCCAAAATCAGGCACCTGACCGTTTCTCGCGACCAGTCAATGCCTTGATGCATTCAATCTTTCTAGAGTAAAAGATTCTAACTGGCATTTCTGTCAAATCAGTATGTAGGTTAACTTGTTTCAATTGAGTTCCAGGAAATAACATCCTCGTATGTTATTTCTCTTTATTAAGTCGGAATGGTTTAGAGGAACCGTTAGTAGTTGTCTATGTAGTGAATTAGACAACTTAAGATGTGGAATAAAGTTTTATGAAGGTATGATCTCTTGAGGTTGACCTTGGTTCTGTCAAATCTCATTGTGGAAAATTCTATTACGAATGTTATCTGAAATTTGGTTTAGATTGAAACATGGATTAAATAACAATTAATTTTGAGGCAATTAAATCTCATAGTAACATCAAATCATCCAGATATCTATGATTCCTCTAAAAATGAGGGTGAATCTAGACGAAAAAGAAAGAGAGTGTCAAAGTATTTGGGAATAGCATAGTTTGTTTGGCTCAATAATTACAAAAGATAAATGAATGTTTATGAGGTTCAAAGAAAAGTGAGAATGGACTTTTAACTAGTTACTGAGAGTTAGTGACGCAGTTCCATTTCTTTTCTTTTTCTAACTGCATTACCATCATCTTACTGAAATCGGATAGAAATGATAGAATGCAGAATGAAACTTTATGGTTGTTCCTTTGTACTCCTCGAAAGCATTTTCTAGGATTAAATATTTACTCTCGTATTAGGTTTCGTGTCATATAAAATCTTCCATTAACATTGGCCGCAATGGATTAAAGATTTAGATATTTTTGGGAAGCCTTCACTGGCAAAGATTGGGTTTAATTACCTCATTACACATTGGTTGCACTAGATTTCTAGTACAGTCTAGCATTTAGGTCGTACTGTCATGATTTGTGAGTGTTCTTTAATTATTCTCTCTTAAAACCATCTTCATTATGGGCTTTTTATTGTTATCTAAATTAGTCTTTAAACTTGTGATTGTTCTTGATTTTAAAGTGTAAGAGCGTAAAAACTTTTTGTAGAAATAAAGACTGATGGCTACAAAATTCTATAAGTACAAATGCTGCTGATCTCAGAGTTTGCTGCTGACCAACAAACTACTGTGGATACTTGTTCTTCTGCTGAAGAACAAATCTGCTGCGGATAGCCTTATCTGCTGAAGTCCAGAGTTGCTGCGGATAGGCTTCTCAGCAGCATCAACACTTGATGCTGCTGATAGGCAAATCATCAGCAGCATTGGATGGTTGTGTCTTGCTGCTTATCAACAACTCTGCTGCTGATAGTTATCCATCCATTGAAGATCAAACGTTGCAGCTGACCAGCCTTGCAAAAGCAAAAGCAACCATGACCACTGACAACTTTCTGCTGCACCACTGACACACTCCACGCAGAAAGAATGTCACTGATGCAGACAATAAAGCACCACAACGCTCTTCTCCAAGCATGCAAGCAATAATGCCTAAGAAGACGTTTGAGAAAAGTTAACTAGCATAGTTATAATTATTTTCTGTACATGTAGAATAGCCTCAATACAAGATCAACGGTTTGTGTTAGATCTGATCCTTAGAATCAAGGGTATGTGTTGATTCTAAGTTACTATATAAGTAGTACTTAGAGTCATTGTATCTTAGTGCTTTTCTTGGAGTTTTTCTCTGTAATCTTGTAACCATTGAAGCTTAATACAAATTGCATTTATCAGTACTTCGTGTGTTTACTTGTTTAGTTTGATTAAGTTGTGATTGTTTTCGCCAATCTCAACTGGAATAGAACCATCTTGTATTTACCGATCCTACAAGTGGTATCAGAGCTTTGTCTCACAGATTAAACAAACTCACACTTGTTTAATCATTCTTCGGTTCTATTCTAAACTATCTCTTTGTTAAAGTCTCTCACTATCACAAATCAAAAATGGCTCAAAACAATGGATTTGAAGATATCGGAAGCATCAACTGGCCACCAAGACTGGTTTATGTAGAAGACTACGATATGTGGAAGAACAGAATGAAAAGCTTCTTCTGCTATCAGGAATATGGGGTGTGGAAATCCATTAAAGATGGACCATACAAACCCATGGTGTCCTCAGCTGATTTCGGAGGTACACTGGTTCCCAAAGAACCCTCCAAGTACTCTGATGAAGACATCAAGAAAATTGAGGTAGACTTCAAAGCCTTGGAAGTCATCCAGATGTGCTTACCAAATGAAGTTTTTCATAACTTCAGAGGTTATAAAACTGCAAAGGAGCTATGGGAGGCTCTTGAAAAATGTTTGCTGGTTCAGAAGAAGTCAAAGAAAACAGAAGAGACATTCTGAAGTAGCAATATGAAAACTTCATCTGGAAGGAAGGTGAGTCTCTAACGGTTTTATATAACAGATTTACCTATCTTGTAGGTGAGCTGCAGTGCTCAAAGGTGAAGCTGGAGAATAAAGATATTCTCAAGAAGTTCATCATGTCTCTACCGAGCTACTGGACACTCTACACAGTGTCCATCAGAAGAACTGAGAATCTAAAGACTCTCCAGATGACTGAGCTCTTTGGAATGCTAAAAACCTGCGAGCTAGAGATGATTCAGGCAAAAGAAAGAAGCTCAAGCTACCAAACAGCCTCAACATCCACCACCACCTCCCCTACCCTCCATTCTGACCACTCAGGTCATAGTTCAAGCAACTATTATCCTCCCATCATCACTCATCCCCTAACTCCAACCTCTTAAACAAACACATCACCATTTCTCCTAGAAGCTCCTCCTCAAACCTTAACCTCTGCTGCTTTTGTTTCTAAAAACTCTAGCAACATGTCCTTTATCAAGGAGGATCTGGAATGCTTCCATCCAGATGACTTAGAAGAAATGGACAGACAGCACTCATATGCCATGCTCTCTATAAGAGCAAAAAGGTTCTACTCTAGAACCGGAAGACCCATTCCAAGTAACAACTCCAACACCAGAGTTGGCTTGGATAAAAGCAAATTAAGATGTTACAACTGTAACCAATTGGGTCATTTTGCTAGAGAATGCAAGGCACCTAGGGCAAACCCAGCAACTCCTCAACCCAGAAACCACCTTTGAGCACAACAAAGTTCACCCTTGGAACTTTAAAGACCTATTCAAAAGAAAGGACTATGTTTACCTGTCAAGGGACAAACTGGCCAAATCATGCTTTGTCTGTGGAAAATACAACCACACTGCCAGCACCTGCTTCTACTACCTTCAGCAGCAAAGAAACCTCAAACAACATGCTTTTGAGAAGACACACAAGAACAGAAAGGTAAGGAGTTCTAAAGCCAAGGCAACTCATTTCAGAAACTCTTTTTCCCCACCGAGGAAGCAGCTGCCAAAGCCTCAACAATCTTGCATCATCTACGGTGAATCAGACCAATTTACTGCAAATTGTGATTTTAATCCCTTCAACCAGATCCTTCATCAAGCCCCTCCTAAACAAAAGCCCATCAGCGTGAGAACTTCTACAGAGAAGTCATCCTTCAACAAGGTAAAGAAGGATAAACATACATTTGTTGTTGACCCATCAGCAGCCAGCAAAAATGTTGGTAATCAAGCCAGCCCAAGAAACCAAAGGGCAAGCCTTCAGTAGCAACCAAGTCTGCTGTTGCTCAAACAAAACCATTAGCAACAACAAAATCGGCTGCTGATAAGCCAAAGTCCTCAGCCGCAACAAAATCGGCTGCTGATAAGCCAAAGTCATCAACAACAAAATCTGCTGCTGATAAATCAAATTCATCCGCAGCCAAAGCAACATCAGTTGCTGACAAAGCAAAGAGAAATGGAAAACCATCTCCTCAGCAATGGAAAGCCAAGATCCCAGCTTCTATCCCTTCAAGAATCATCATTGGCTCTGTTGAATGCACACATGCTGAATATGATATTCCAAGAACTCTTTTCTTCAAGGATGCAAGCTCTTGGATTCCTCCCATTAACAAGATCTCTCTCATGTGCAGGGGCAGCCAGGTCATAAGAATAACACCTGGGTGGTTGACAGTGGTTGTTCCAGGCACATGACAGGCAACAAATCCATCCTCTCCAACTACAGACAGCTTTAAGGCAGTCAGCAGCAACTCCCTTGCTGCGGATCATTGCATCCATCAGCAGCAATAGAGTTTGCTGCTGACAGACTTAACTATCCGCCGCAACCAAGCTTGCAGCGGATAGGCTTAACCATCCGTAGTAACCAAGTTTGCTGTTGATGGGTAAAAATAAGTCTAAATTAACTTTTACCCGCTGTAAAAATTCCTTTCAGTCTTTACCATGACTACTATAGTGTATTACAGCTGTAACAGTAAAAGGTGAATAAGGTTGTACTGTACAAGTCATTTTGCTTTTCCCTCATTTGTCGTTATAAGAACAAATCAAATTTCTTCACCACCCCTTCACATTCAATTTCGCCCTAACTCCCATCACTTTCTCTCAAGCCCCCACAACATTCAAAGCCTTCCATTCCTAACCACCCTTCAAAATCTTCCCCTTTCCCTCCAAACCAACAAAAATGGCAGACATAAACAATCCTGATGATAAGTTCTCCTCATATCATAACCTCACGACATAATTAACCAAAGGAAAGAAGTCCGAGGGATTCGATGATATGATCGACTTTCTGTGATAATCAAAGATACGTTTTGCACTAACAGTCAACCCTACCATTTATATTCCTCATGTGGAGGATTTTTGGAATACCGCTGTCTACTCTACCGAACAAGGGATTCCCCAAATAAAATCCAAGGTAGACGACAAAGACATCATCATCTCTAAAGCCACTCTCCGAAAACATCTTCACCTTCAAGATGAGGGGGCAGCCATCTCATACTCAAAGGAAAAATACATGAGGACCTTTGTATCCATAGGGTACACTGGAAATCAAAATGAGTACACAATAGAGAAGGCACTGATGGGCCCTCCATGGAAGTATCTCTGCCACACTCTTCTACAATGCATATCTCAAAAGAGAAGTGGATGGCATCAAGTGAGCTCTGCACTTGCCTCTGCTGCTGACGGTTTAATTACTTGCGAAGGTTTCAACTTTGCACACCTCATCTTTGAGGGTTTGAGATATAACCTTCAAGAGGGTGCAAAGCAACAATTCTTTATGTACCCCAGATTCTTGCACGAGGTTTTCAACCAGGAACTAAAAGATCTCTCAAAACCTGCAAGAATCTACATCATGTTGGGTCATAAAAATAATATTTTTCAAAGTATGGGAACTGTTTCAAAAAGTTCTAAGGGGTCAATGTTCCATTGTTATCTACAATGTTGAACATACAAAGTACTCAGGGTGACAGTTCAGCAATCCCAACTGATACTGATCCCACACCCTCCACTTCAAATCCTGAACAACAAACTGCTTCCATTGCTCGAACCCCTGTGCAAACTACTAAGGATGCACAGGTACAAAAATCACTTACATCTGTTTTGGATGTTATCGTTCAACTGGAACAAAGGGCCCCAGTTGCAACGACATACACTAGAAAAAGGAGCAAGAAGACTCCTTCTCTTCTTGTCTCATAGGCCCAATCCCAACCTAAAAGCCTCATTCAGAATCCTAACATTCTGATGAGAATATCAAAAGGGATAGCCACACCATTATAGAGACTTCCTTGGAAGTTTCTCTATTAGGATCAGGATCACATCCCGGATCCATAGAACAACCCGCTGAGCCATATCATTATTTCTCTTCTCTGAACATAAGTGTAGAGGCACCTAGTCAAGATGATATACCTTCTCCAACTACCACTATCTCGGAGGTATTGATTGACTTGGCTGCTGGTGCACCTAACCCAAGTTCATCACCCAAGAAGGTTCACTCTAGTGGTACTGACAGAGTGAATGTGGAAAGGGCTGTCACTATTCCTGGTACATCAACTGCCCAGGAGGACAGTGACAACATCACTAAGACTCTAACCATGACAACTCACAGTGAGGATGTTTCCTTTGAAACACTCTTCACTGAGAGGAATCCCAGGTGCCAAGAAAACCAGGGTGATGGGGATGCAGAGGCTAGGCCTAAGACCCCATCTAGCTCCAAGGATTCCATAACTGTGGATGAGGACAGACTGAAACTTCATAATATGAAATTGACGGCCAGGGTAGCTATGCTAGAGGCTGAAGTGTCCAAACTAAGGCACCAACTCTCTATGCATGAAGCCCATCAATGCCCAACTATGCCTACTCCCTCCCTTATATCAGTGGACACTCAAACAGATAACACTCTATGCACTGATGCAACCAAAAAGGGGGAGGTAGTTACCAAGGAAGATGATGCGGACAGCCTAGAAGAACGGACACAGGAGTAGACTGTGTTTCAATGTTCACTATACAAACCTGCTTTTGTTCAAATCCATGACTTGCCAGACTCAGTAGATGAAGAGGAAGATATCACTGAGGATTGGAAGTTAGTTGTCCGAGCTGTTGATGAGGTGTTGCAAGATGAAACTCTCCATGAGGATACACCTCCATCATTCAGCATACTTCCTGAAGCTGCAGCCATAATAAGTCAAACATCTACTCCCCAATTCTCACTAACTTCAAACAAGCTAGAATTCGACTCCATTCTATCTTGGGGGTATGATGGCATAGTTGAGAGATTCTTAATTGGATGGGAGTTTAGTGGAGTAGAAGAGCTAAACTAGAACACTCTTAATGCCCTCCAAGTTCTTAATCTATATCTGACAAGATGTATCAACACTTAATCAGATCTCTCAGCAGAACTTGCAATCATCAAGTTCTATGACTTAATGGAGGATAATATGCCCTGGTTTGAAAAACTACTAAAAGAAGCAAATAAGGTGGATTATCCTGAATCTTCATCAACAGCAAAACAAAGACTGGCTCCAAGAAGACTTGACTTAATCAGGAGCAGTGCTTTAACTGAAGAAGAAGTTATCTGCTGGCGAAGATTCTTGTACAACATCATGGTCAGGGACTTTGAAGTGCTAGGATGGGTGAGCACTGAGTCCTCTGATTCCACCTTCTTCCTAAGCAATGGATCTTTTCTCTCAATAAACATCAAAGAGATCTTACTTCTATCTTCAGACTTCCTTCACAAGGTCTTTGAGCTCAGATCACTCATCTGCAACATCAACTCCTTAGAAAGTCAAGAAATGATCAAACTCATCAAGGCTTCTCTTTATAAGGAGGAATCGCCTGCAATGAATGACTCTGACTCAGATCTATCCCTTCCCTCCTCACCAACTGTCATACTAAACGTAGCAGAAGGGTCAAGAAAAGTGGCTGCTCAGAATGTCAAAGAAGCCTTTAAAGCTATATATGGGAATGAATGGGAAAAGGAAGAGAATGAAGCAGTCCCTTCCTCTATGTCTACTCCTCATCATGCCAATGAAGCTGAAGCTGAGATCCCAACAGCATCTCTTACATCTGCTATTGTGGTCCATGAAGCTGAAGCAGAGGCATCCAGCAAAGACAAAGGGAAAAGACCTATGACAGAAGAAGATGAAGAAAAGTTATCGAAAGAGAAGAAGGAAAGGGAGGAAAGAAAAAGAAGAAGAGGAGATCGTTGAACTAAGAAAAGCTCAAGAAAGAAAAGTGGCCATTTTCCTTCAGAGAACAACAGATCCAGCTGTATGCCAAACAGCTGGATGATCTGAAAGTCAAGATTCCTGCAGTCTATCAAATTCAAGAAGATGAAGCTCTTGCTTTTCAACTGCAGGAACAATTTGATAAAGAAGAAGAAGAAGGAAGAGGCCAAATTCAGAATAACTGATTCTGAACTAGCCAGATAAATGAGAGAGGAGTGGATAGAGGCTCTGATTTCTCAAGGAGAGGATGCAGAATACCTTGAGAAACTATCAAATAAAGAAATCTACAGAGCCTTCATGGGTCAGCAAGGTCAATTGGGAAATAAGAAAAGGGCTGAAGAAGAAGAAAAAGCCAAACAAAAAATCCAAGAAGACCATTGCCTTCAACAAAAGAACCCATGATGAAAGGAAGGTCATGATTGACTTCCTAAAGGCTAGAGGAGAGAGTGGAAAAAGGCTGGGTCCCATGAATTTCATGAACCTGCAAGCCCTTTACCCTAGAGTCAAAAAGGAAGAGGAAGAAAGACTGGGGAAGAAAGGCTCAAAGAAGAGGGTAATCAATCAAGAAGAAGAAAAGAAACCAAAGAAACCCAAGCCTTCTCCCTCATCCACCACTTCCTCTATCCAACAACCTTCCACTCTCCACCCACAAAGTCCAAATCCTCCCACCCATCTCCTACTCATCAACAACCTCCCAAGAAGAAAAGCAAACCTACTACTAAACCAGAAGACTCAAGAGAAATTGTCAACTGGTCCTACAGCACTCAAGATCAAAGGTTTGAAGTCTTTAGGGGAAGAACAGAAGAAAGAAGATCACTCTATGCAACTTTTGATGAGATATTTTAACTTCCATATTCAGATCTCAAAAGAATAATGGAGCTGGGTGAAGCTCATGAGCCCGAGAATGAAGATGGGAGAAATCTGTTGCTGGTGATCAAACATCACTTCAACCCTAGCAAAGATGAAATTATTGATGCAAAACCTCTCAAATCCCACTCTCCATTCATCAGTTGGTCCTACAATGCTGAAGAAAATGTGTTCACCTTGATAGACGTTAAAAGACAGAAGATGAGGTGTCTAAGAAAGGCTATCATCAAAATGCCAAGCAAAGATATCAAGACTCTATCTGAGTTTCCTCTTAACAATCCCAGCAAGGACTCAAGAGGCTATGAGGTTGCAAGAATCGTCAGCCACATGCAAAATCTTCAGCAACAAAAGCAGTAAGAGAGTTTTGGTAGCATCAGTCTAGGGGGAGTTTGTAGAAATAAAGACTGGTGGCTACAAAATTCTCTAAGTAAAATGCTGCTGATCTCATAGTTTGCTGCTGACCAACAAACTGCTGTGGATAAGCTTATCCGTAGCGAATACTTATTCTTCTGCTGAAGAACAAATCTGTTGCGGATAGCCTTATCTGCTGAAATCCAGAGTTGCTGCGGATAGGCTTCTCAGCAGCATCAACACTTGATGCTGCTGATAGGCAAATCATTAGCAACATTGGATGGTTGTGTCTTGCTGTTGATCAACAACTCTGCTGCTGATAGTTATCCACCCATTGAAGATCAAACATTGCAGCTGACCAGCCTTGCAAAAGCAAAAGCAACCACGACCACTGACAACTTTCTGCTGCACCACTGACACACTCCACGCAGAAAGAATGTCACTGGTGCAGACAATAAAGCACTACAACGCTCTTCTCCAAGAATGCAAGCAATAATGCCTAAGAAGACGTTTGAGAAAAGTTAACTAGCATAGTTATTATTATTGTCTGTACATGTAGAATAGCTTCAATACAAGATCAACGGTTTGTGTTAGATCTGATCCTTAGAATCAAGGGTCTGTCTTGATTCTAAGTTACTATATAAGTAGTACTTAGAGTCATTGTATCTTAGTGCTTTTCTTAGAGTTTTTCTCTGTAATCTTGTAACCATTGAAGCTTAATACAAATTGCATTTATTAGTACTTCTTGTGTTTACTTGTTTACTTTGATTAAGTTGTGATTGTTTCTGCCAATCTCAACTGGAATAGAACCATCTTGTATTTACTGATCCTACACTTTTTAATCAAACTTCTCTTGAAACCTGTACGTCTTTATACAAATGGAATTTGATAAACCATCACTTGGTTAATATTGATAGAATCGTACGTCTTTATACTAGCTCTGATATGAAACCAAGAGTTGGTGAACGCATGTTGGGAACGATACATTTTTATACATGGTCTCATTGTTGCATTGCATCCCGGTGAAAAAAAGTCTAATCACTCTTTTAATAAAAATAATGGTATTTAAGTTTGATGTCTTAAACCAACTCGAAGGTAGATCTTAAGCATACGAACGTACGGATCTATTAAAAGTTGAGGGTAATGATGTCCCTGACAAGGAGTCTTACTATTTTATTATTAAGTAACATAATTCGTGAGCCAAAGGTTGTGAGAATGAGGCTCTAGCGGTGTACCGTTCACACATTTGTATTAGTCATACCATCGAATTATTAACATAACATTATCATATACCAAACGGATTCGAAGCCCAAATCAATACTCATTGTGATTTGATTATTCTCAGGGTATTTACTTTCCTGTTATGTACTATTCTGTTATTTACAAATCTTTAACACACTTCACTCACATATTACATTTATGTTATTTACTTTACCGACATTTACTTTTCTGCTTCACAAGCACATAAAACCCACTCACTAATTAAACCGGCTAAACGATAACAACCGTTGAGTATTGGAAGTTGACCGTGTCCATTGGTTCGATACTTGGTTCTTACCTAAACTATATTATGCTGCGATAGGTTCACTTGCCTATTGTGTATGTTTTAAATATTAGTATTTATCATTTTATAAATTTTAAAACCTAATCTCGTGAAACATTGTCCAAAACAAGTATATATATAGGATTTGGTTCAAAAAACAACCCACTTTATTTGTCTTAACCAAATAACTCATTTTAACCAATCGCATTGCGCCACCTAAGTGCTTCCATTTGAACCGTGCAAGGGCATTTTTGTCATTCTTCCTCTACACCTCATTAAATGCATGTCAACTCCGTATATTCCCCTCCCCTGCATTGCACCTTTTTACTGTACTATCCCCACTAACTCTTCAATCTCAATGGAAGCACTATGTGACATCTATAATATTTAAATATCAATAATTTTTGTCTCTTCGTTCACACCTTACATTTCTTATTATATGTTAATATTATCCTACCAATTCTATTTTTTTTCTAGACATTTTTTTGTACGCCATATGACCATGAACATTTTCCTTCAGTTAACGTTGTTAATCTTCATACAATATTATACTTATAACTACTTTGTCATTACTACTTAAGCAATTTTCATTTGAAATTTTTTTTTTTAATAATTAATTCATTATTACAGATTTAGGCCTAACTTTTTTAGCTGTATAATTTATTAGTTTCTAATAAAATACTTAATATTAAAAAAACATTAATGCAAATATTTGTAAAACATATATGCATGCATACAATATATTAAAAAAGTTTATATGCATACGTTCGGTTCGGTTTTTTTTGGTTTTCAAAAGATACAAAACCGAACCATAATTTTCAGTTTTCAAAAAACACAAAACCAAAACGTCGGTTTATAATTTGGGTCGGTTAATTCGGTTTCGGCTCGAATAATCGGTTGTTTGCTGACCCCTAGTTTAAGACATAAGAGTTAACTTTCATGGCCCAAGGATAATGTTCAATCTCCTAATCCATACATTACATTAATTAAACCACCAACCTAAATAAAAACATAAACATAAGATAACTAGAAATATGAATCAAACGAGTTAAAACTAGATACAAGTATATGTACTTGTAACATCCCAAAAATCCACGTGCGGATTATTAGAGCTAACGGGTCACCCAAGCCTCTTGTAATGAGACATTGGCGAGGGTTTTCACGTAAAAACCTATTCATGTAATTAAAAATACCCGGTTAGCCAAAAGAGGAGCGGTTTGGAATCAATACGCGCAAAAGGGAAGCTCGGGGACCCGGATGTAAACCCGGGAAGGTTTAAATGACAACCTTAACACAAACCCTAAGCCATTCGGCCTAAGTGTGCTTAACGCCAGAGAGAAGAAAGACGCGAGAGAGAGGGGAAGCCGGAGAAGGAAGGGACGGCGGCGGAGGAGCGGCCCGATGAATAAAACTTCTACTATACGAGAGGTAAGCCTAGTTCTCATCCTGTTTCCTTTTTCTTTTCATTTCCGGTTATATATGGAGACCCATTTAGGGTTGACATTCATTGTGGTTATTGGAAGAGGGAATGAGGGTGGTGGTCCGATGACAGCCGTAGACGGCAGCAGCAATGGTCACAGGTGGAGCATGACGACGAGGGGATGGTACGTCAAGGCTGTGGTGATCGTAGAATCGGTGGTTCACGGAGGCGTACGGCTGAAGGGGGACGGGGGAAGGGGGGTCTGACTGGGGCTACCCAGCAAGGAAGATGAAGCCCACGGTGGTCCTCGACAGAGGAGACAAACCCAACAGAGAAGGAGTTAGGGGTGGCTGTGATGACAACGGTGGTGAGTTGTGGTGGCATGAAGCGGAGAACGACAGAGGTGAAGTCGGCTAGGGTTGATCTGAGCGAGGTGAATGGAGACGGAGTTGCATGGCGGGTACGACTAGAGTGTGCATGCAGAGGTTAGGACCTTGCATGGCACCCATGCATGCATGCATGAACCCGGTTCGGACTTACGGGTTCTAAACGAGCCGAGAACGATCCGTTACAGGTTGGTAATTACGAGATGATGACGGATAGGGGTTTGCATGGCACGCTTACATGCATGCTGAGATCTCGGGTTCGGTCACACGACTCCTATATGGGTTAGGAGCAACTTTATACGTAAACCCGTGAGACTAGGGTTTTGCGGAGGAAGAATGACGAGTTGACAACTTTTCTCTCGATGTTAATTTTCGTCCCTTTGAAAATTTTGAATTTTGATAACAATTGAAATCTATCATAATAAGTTGTGTTGGGATGTTTTTACAGGTTGTGGGTCCTACAAACAGTGAGTAAATGGAGGTAGGAGCATGGTTTAAAGACTAAAAGACAAAACTACCCTTGTAGCAAAAAAAAGGTGTTCCTTAATATTAAATTATGAAAAATTTCTAGCCCTTGGATCATACTTTAATGAAGCTCATCAAGTCTTGTGATTGAGTTAATTGGTTATTACCCTAACTATTTGTGGTATTTCATATTTTATACTATAATTTTTTGAGAAATCTAAGAATTGTATTCCTACTAGTTCTAGATAGTGTGTAATTGAAATTAGTCTATCCTCAATTGTTCTACTTACTAATTGAAAAGTTAATTTTTTATGATATTGTATTGGAGCTATACTATGTGATATTAAACTTTTAGTGGCTCCTGTATCCACTAATGCTGTTAAATATATAAATTTATTATGGTCTAACCATAATCTACACTGTATATTATCATGTTCATTGATCCTTGTGTCTGTACATATACTGGTTCATTTTCTGGTTGTCCTTCTGTAGACATTTGCATTATTTCGTGTTGAGCTTCTTTCCTCTTTTTGATGTGTTCTTCTAATTCTTTTATTTTGTTATCCATATTTTTTAGCTTAAGATCATGTAGTTCTGTTGTTAATTCTAATTTTTCTATTTTTACTTCTAATTTTTTTATACTAATACTTGTACATGTTTTTATTGCCTCTTCTATGTTTTCATTGTATACCCTTTTAAGACATATACAACAGATTTCTTTGAAATATTTGTTACATTGTAATCTTTTTCTGTACTTGGAGAATATCCACAGTTGTAACATTTTATATGACTATTGCCTTGTTGGCTTATCCAATTGTGTATACATTCTTCTGTATTCATGAAGGTATATGTAACTTTTTTTATTGGTTGCTCATCTTCGCTATCTCATTATGCTGTAAACAGATCCTTGAGAAATTTTTCGGTGTCTTTACAAATGAACAGAATGCCTCATTATATAGGCAAGAAAAAGTAAACTATACAAAGCGCGTTGCGCGTTCTATTTTGATACGCAAAGAAAAAGTAACAGATATGACTTAAAGAAATAAAACGACAAAACTATATTTACAATTATTTGTTCTTTCATGATTGAGTGGGCCATAGATTCCTTTTCATGAGTGCGTGGGCCATAGATTCCTTTGAAACTTGTCGAGAGCATTATTTTTGTTGCTGTAGTTATCTTGTCTCAGGAAAAACGTCATTGCTTACGTTTTTCTAAAAATCCATGTGGGTACTGTCAATAATTGATGTTGAACCGGTATCATCTGACTCAGGAACGATACTGAAAATCTTCCACGTTTATAATGTGTTTTAGCTATACAGCTTCTCCTTCCCCGCTAAATGGCAAAAGCATGTTCCAATTATTATGGGACCAGATTGGTAAATAGTGTCACTCAGCCAGAAGATGATAGTTTTACCAGTGAAAACTAGCTGGTAAATCCGGAGTGTTTTGATTTTGTGTGATAAAATGATTTGTGTCCTTACCTTGTAAGTTTGAAGTAACACTGAAATTTTGTAAGGTAAGGTTCTCGATCCGGTATAGATCAGATAATTGTATATCTTTTTGTATGGCTAAATTTTTAGGTACTATTTTCCCATGGGGTTATGGCTAATGAATATCCTTTTCCTTGTAGGTCTGTATGTGTAGTCATTAGTGAATGGAAAGGAAGCAAAAATCTTGCAACCAATATATGGAGGAAAGATATGTGTAGAGATATTTCGTATAGTTATTATAAACTTTTCTCCAAAAAGATTTATAATGCTCTCTGTTTTAGAATTTAGATCTAGTTCAATATAATCAATCATACCATTGTGGTAAAATTGAATAATTAGATCATCGGACAAATCTGTTTGTTTGAGGTTTATCTGAAGAAGGAGAAGACAAGTCCCATCTCCATTATCATCTGTTCTTTCAACCACTGTGACTCCCTTGAATTTTTCTTCATTAAGGGCAATCATCATGAGTCTAAGCTGTAATTCATATTGAACTAATGGAAATTCTATGCAGATCTTTTGAGACACCATTTGTTCAAATTCTGGAAACCTATCAAGAACTGGTTGAAGACAAGGTCTCGAGGGTGTGTCTAGAATTCATTCTTTGAAAGCATCAAAGCATCAAGTTTTTTCTTCTCTTTTCTCGAGACTTTGTAACAACTGTATATTTTTTGTTTCGAGGATTGCTGCTTTTTGTTTTAGAATACTATTTTCCTCACCGTCCCTCTTCCTCCCTGTCGCCGCCAATGGCTCTTTGAGTTGATGTCCTCGTAGACAACCAGGTTGTCACAGGTACGATCGATCGGTGCAATTTTTGACCTTTTTTGGATTTAATCGGACATACTAATAATCATCGTTTTTGGGTTTGAATCCGGAATGCGGGTGCATGCAACCCCTACTCACCTTCGGGTGAGGGTAAGGGTCGTGTTGAAGTTCCTTTTCTACTAGGACTTCAACCTTTAGGTGGAATATGGCGGGGACAGGGATTAACGATGCCTTGGTGTTCTATTAGTATCAAACATTTTGTAGTTCGGATTGGATTTTTGGTGTTTTGCAGCTTTGTGTTTGCTTATGTTTGCATCAATCTAAATGTATTTTGGATTTTTTTTTGGCAGAATATGGCGTTTTAAGTCATAGTCAACGGGTGAAATTAGTAGTTTCCGATGAAGCTACTAAATGTTGAAACATGGCGTTTTAGCTTTTTTTTATGCTAATTTGAATTTGGCGTTTTAGCTTTTTTGGTCATGGTGCTTTCACAATGACAATTTTCAACATTTTCTTTTTTGGCTTTTTTTGTCATGGTGTTTTACACTCACATCTATGGTAAATTCAACTAGTGTTTTAACGTGTTTATGTTTATGCGTTTTTGCTTCTTTTGGTCATGGCTTTTTAACAATGACAAATCCAACCTAGGTGCCAACTTGAACATGGCGTTTTAGCTTTTTTTGGTCATGACAAATTTCAACATGATCTTTTTTGACTTTTTTGGTCATGATGTCTTGACACGTATATTTTTCGGGTGAATATGGTAGTAGTTTCGGGTGAATATGTTAGTTTCGGGGATATAAGTCTGTTAGAGCTTTGCTAGCAGTGACTCAGTTGGGGACGTAAATAGATATTACATGTTTGTGTGGACGCAAACTGTTATACTGTAAATTGATACAACGGACATTTCACATAAATTTAAACTGAATATTTGGTGGAGTTAGGCCCAGGGACTCAGAGTGTTACAGATTGTATACCACATCTACTCAAAGCGTTAAAAATTCGTGTTAGGGATGCATTGTGGTAAATCGTGTAAACCACAGGGACGCAAACGGTAATTTACTCTTAATCTTATTAAATAAATAAATCAGATTTAATGAGCAGGAGCATTTGTACAAGTTAATGGTTCAAAACCGGGATCCTGCTAGTGATCTGATTACACGCGTTTAAACAACAAAATTAAATCCAGCGATAGCGGGTAAATGATTATACATTAGACGATTAACCCAAAGATTCTCACTTTGGTTTAACGAGCGTCTCGCTAGTGACAGAACACGAAACCTGCAACACAACGAAAGCTGTCTCACGGTTCACGCAACTCCGTCAACGGCGGCAAGGCGGTGGCCAGCTGTGGCTGCCGGCGAACAACGACGGTGGTCGGGTGGTTCTTGGTCGGCGAAAGACTCTCAAGGGGGAAGTGGTGGCAGCTCTTCCTCTTGCCCAAATGCGATGGAGGCTAAAAGTGGTTTTAGGGTTTTAAGTTAAGGTTATTCTTATAATCCTTTAATTTACAAACCACACCCCTGGGATATTAACATTTAATTCCTTTGTAATTAACTGTTAATTACATTTAATCCCAAGAGTTTACTAATTACAAATAATTAGTAAAACCTTATAATTTAATGTTTTGACACTTAAACATTTACTCCTCTGTATTTAATTATTTCTCTAAATAATTAATTACCAAACAAATGATAAATATATCACCAACTTTGTTAGTTGACTCGTTTTATTACATGTTTCAGGAAATACCGCGTGATTTGCTCACATAGAATGGCCTAGTTATTAATTGAAGACGTATTATGTATTTTAAAGTTGTTTTGTTTGATCAAGATTGTTATATTTGGTTATTTTGAGACACATGTAATCAATTTAATGTTTATGAAATCTTAATAGTAATTTACTTTATTGTCTTGTGTTCTCTAATTCAATTTCGTCGCACTCCCGTGTTTCCGCCGCTGGCGGGGGTGTGACAGTCAAAGCTCGGGCATGTTTCTTTCAAAAGCTTGATTTCTTGATGTTTTAGGCTGTTTTCACTTTCGTTTCTTCTAGAGCACCGTTTAACCTACAATTGTAAAATATTCGCGTTTTAAGTGTCAATTTCAAGGCTTTTTGTCACACCCCGACCGATGGCGAAATCATCGAGGCGGACAATGAGTGATTGTTCAAAAGCACATGATAGCTAAAATATTTCATAATTCATTAATTTAATTAAAAACAACAAATATTCAAGTACAATACAATTCAAATAACCTAGTATATTCCAAAACATTGATTTAATTAACTAGGTCCATAAGTTCTTAAGTGGAAGAATCTTCAGCAAGCAATCACATATCCAAACCTGAAACATTATTTAAATCAAGTGTCAACTATAAAGTTGGTGAGTACATAGGTTTTGTGGACGCGATAAATAGTAGATAAAAACGTTTAGCAACTCATTGTTTAACTTGTTAGACATAGCATATATGGTTGAATCCTTCATGTTTATCTAAGCACAATTCAAACCTTGATTGATGCGATTGAACATAGCACAACAGCTAGGTCCGGTATGATTGAATATAGTTATCCACTATATCCGGTATGCTTGAGTATAACACGTGGCTATACCCGAGTATGCAGTAATAAACACCCTACACGGGTGGGCTGGTCAGGCACAATAGATCTATTAATATTACTGTTGGTTCTCTTTGTGTTTATAGTAAATAAATGTACACCCAAGATAATTCACGATGAACAAGCATATAATCCACATGTATAACACGTATAAACAATTTGATGAGTAGCATGTATAGGTAATAATGTTTCACCCCAAAGCATGTAAAAATGTAAAATAGGGGCTATGTAACTCACCTGGCTAGCGGATGTTTTAATCCACGTGTGTAGGTGATAAGGATATTGATATCTAAGCATGTTGAAACCCTATGTAAATAAATATGTATTATTGTATGTTTGTATATGTGTATTCGTACTTTAAACGTGTATGGGTTTATAAATAAAACATTCCTTGAAATTATTTGTATAAAATATTATGGTAAAATGATAACGATTTTTAATAAAATTTAACATCTAAAAATATATATTTTAATCTTGTTAAAATATTATAAATAAATAGTTATTATGTTTATTGTATTTATATAAAAAAAGTTTCTATTTGTTTATTTATATTATCATTATTATATATTTTGTGAGTTAAAACTATTTAAACAAGTTTATAAAAATATAGGACTTATTATTTTATAAAAATTTGACGGGTTAAATATGTGTAAAAGTCGTTTAATGGTTTCCAAAATAAACGAACGAGTCAACCTGTTCGTAATAATTTTTAATGTGTATAGAAAATAATAAAATAAAGTGAAATAAAATAAACAAAATAAATAAAATAAAAGATATTATAAAACAACAAAAAAAAATGGTTGGGCCGGAGGCCACAAGGATCGAACCCAGGACCTCGGACACAATCACACACACGCATAACCAGTCGGGCTATCGCCCATCGCTGGTTATGTTTGTAACGTTTAATTGATAACCGCTTACGCGAAACTGGTCGCTGGTTCTCTGAAACCGGCAAACCATTGTTCGAGAACATTGGTTTGCCCGGTAACCCAAGGTTTGAGGTCGCGATTTCGATTGGTACAGTTGGCCAGATGATAATAGAAGGCAAAGGAACAATTTTTGAGGCCCTTACCCAGTCGCGAAGGGTCTGGACGACTGGGCCTAATGTCCGAAAATACCAAGATCGGGAAAGTGAGACTCGGGACGAGTTGGGCTCTGAGACTCTGGTCACAGCTTCACACAGAGGCGACGAACGCAATGACAGCTTTAATTTGAAGTGAGAGTGGGTGAAGAAGGGATGGCGAGCTCGAAAAGGTCCGGTAATGGCTCTTTATAGCCGAACCTGATCCCGATAATGAAACATGCAATTGAGTATGTCCAGACACTCGTCTGGACAAGACGAAGCTAACGAGCTGTCTTACAGGCATGGAGGTTTACTGACAAGGCCAATTGCACGACGTGGACTTTCGGTCACAAAAGCGAACAGGCTTTTTGTATGCTTAAACGACAAATTGGTTGGGGACTTATGTTCGCGTGGGGAATACGAGGTCAGGGAGACCCTTTTCGGCTGTCGAGGTGCAGGGAACAGGCCTGTCGAGGGGGGTCACCGGAAAATAGCTTGGACCACCGGACAAGGGAAGGGACGACTGGAATTATGAATTAGAAATTGGCAAGAATAGTCCCTGGAGTTTGTTTTTGTATTAAAACAGTCCCTGTGATTTATTCTCCTTAGTCCTTGTGGTTTAGTTTATCCATGAATAGCCCCTTGACTTATTTTTATTTAAAACCTTTTAGTTTAATAAGTTTCAAAACCAACCCCTTAACTTTTATAAAAAAATAAACTAATTAAATTTCTTTTTAATTAAATTATATTTAAGTGGTTTTTATAATCTTATATTATTATATATATTTTTTTAAAAGTTAATTATTTTATAGATCATCCTATTTATATATGAACCTTTTTAGATTTAGATTCTTATATAAAATTTTATATAAGTTTAAAACTTATAAAATTTTAATTATTTTAAATCCATAAATTAAAAATATATATTTTGTACAAAAATTAAATAACAACACTTGCATTTCATTGAATAGGAAATGATTACATGGCATATGTTATTAAAACGTGAATAAAAACCCGAAATGTCACAGTCTCCCCATGTTAAAGGAATTTCGCCCCAAAATTCAACTAGTGGAGGCTTTGAAAAGAGATGCGGATATTTGGTCTTCATTTGGTCTTCACGTTCCCAAGTGAACTCGGGTCCACGTTTAGACTCCCAACGGACCTTGACAATGGGGATGCGACTACGCTTGAGTTTCTTGACTTCACGGTCCATGATTTCCACGGGTTTTTCAACAAAGTGCATTTTCTCGTCAATGCGCACTTCATCAAGAGGGATGTGGAGATTCTCGTCGGCTAGGCACTTTTTCAATTTAGATACGTGAAAAGTCGGATGAACGTTGCTGAGCTCTGGAGGAAGATCGAGTTTGTAGGCCACTTTTCCTACCCTTTCGAGTATCTTGAATGGACCCACATATCGAGGTGTAAGTTTTCCTTTCTTTCCAAATCGGACTACGCCTTTCCAAGGTGATACCTTTAGAAGAACCATATCCCCAACTTGAAATTCCAAGGGTTTTCGTCGTTTATCGGCATAGCTCTTTTGCCGACTCCTTGCTACTCGAATGTTTTCACGAATAAGAGAGATTGTGCTTCACCAATTTCGTTCCAACAAATCGGTGAACGACATTTTCGTCCATAAAGAGCTTCAAACGGTGCCATGTTAATACTTGTATGGTAGCTGTTGTTGTAGGAAAATTCGATCAGTGGTAGGTTAGAATTCCAATTGCCACCAAAGTCAATGACACAAGCTCTAAGCATTTCCTCGAGAGTTTGGATTGTTCGCTCGGTTTGTCCATCGGTTTGAGGATGATAAGTCGTGATTAAATCCAAACGAGTACCAAGCGCAGATTGGAATGATTGCCAAAATCGGGAAGAAAAACGCGAATCACGATCGGAGATGATGTTCAATGGGATTCCGTGACGACTTACGATCTCATCAATGTAGATCCGAGCTAATTTCTTGACTCGATAGTCCTCACGAATAGGCAAGAAATGAGCAGACTTTGTGAGTCGATCGATAATAACCCAGATACTTTCGTGCCCACTAGAAATGCGTGGGAGTTTGGTGATGAAGTCCATAGCAAGGTTCTCCCATTTCCACATGGGAATTTCAGGTTGTTCGAGAAGTCCGGAAGGCTTCTGGTGTTCGGCCTTTACTTTAGAACAAGTTAAGCATTTTTACAAAGAGGGCAATATCCTTTTTCATGTCAGGCCACCAGTATTGCTGACGAAGACCCATGTACATCTTATCAGCTCCGGGATGTACCGAATATCGGGTCTTGTGGGACTCGTTCATCAAAAATATACGAAGGTCGTCACGATCGGGATCCCAGATACGATCCAAGTAACACAACAGACCGTTGGCTTTAGTTTCTAGCAAGAGTTCCACACCACATGCCATTTCGTGGTACATGTTTCCCGCGGTAACCGAGGTGTGTTGTGCTTGGAGGATGCGTGCTTGGATATCGTTATGAATACGAACACTATGAAGCCTGATACGTTCTTTATGACTCAAGGCGTCGGCTACAACATTTGCTTTGCCGGGGTGGTAGCGAATCTTGCAGTCGTAGTCGTTAAGAAGTTCGACCCATCGTCGTTGCCTCATATTAAGCTCTTTTTGATTGAAAATATGTTGGAGGCTTTTGTGGTCGGTGAAAACCACGCATTTGGTGCCATAAAGATAGTGTCTCTAAATTTTCAAGGCGAAAACGACAGCACCAAGCTCAAGATCATGGGTCGTATAGTTCTTCTCGTGGGTTTTGAGCTGACGTGATGCGTATGCAATTACTTGGCCTCGCTGCATTAGAACAAAACCAAGACCTTGGTTGGATGCATCGCAGTAAACGACAAAGTCGTCATTACCACTAGGAAGAGTTAGAACCGGAGCATTGCAAAGCTTGTGCTTGAGAGCTTGAAAAGCTTCCTCTTGTTTGGGTCCCCACTCGTAAGGTTTACCTTTGTGAGTAAAGGCAGTGAGCGGGACCGCAATCTTGGAGAAATTTGAGATGAAGCGACGATAATAACCCGCTAGTCCAAGGAAGGAACGAATCTCGGTAGGAGTCTTAGGAGTACTCCAATTCTTTACCGCCTCAATATTTGCCGGATCCACATGAATCCCCTTTTCATTGACTATGTGTCCCAAAAATTGAACTTCTTTTAGCCAGAATTCACATTTGGAGAACTTGGCGTATAGTTGTTCTTTCTTCAAGAGCTCCAAAATCAAACGAAGATGTTGTTCATGTTCCGCTTTCGTTTTAGAATAGATGAGATTGTCGTCAATGAAAACAATCATGAACTTGTCCAAATAAGATTTGCATACACGGTTCATGAGATCCATGAAAACCGCAGGTGCATTAGTCAAACCAAAAGGCATGACCATGAACTCGTAGTGACCATATCTAGTCCGAAAGGCAGTCTTCGGAATGTCATCATCGAGAACACGAAGTTGATGGTATCCGGAACGAAGGTCAATCTTGGAGAAACATGTTGAACCTTGAAGTTGGTCGAAGAGATCGTCGATACGGGGTAAAGGATAACGGTTCTTGATCGTAAGCTTATTGAGTTCACGATAATCAATGCACATTCGAAACAATCCATCTTTTCTCTTTACGAACAGCATGGGAGCACCCCGAGGTGAATGGCTTGGTCGGATGAAACCTTTGGATGAGAGCTCTTGTAATTGACTTGCGAGCTCTTGCATCTCGGAAGGTGCGAGACGATAAGGAGCTTTTGCCATGGGAGTTGCTCCGGGCACAAGGTCAATACGAAACTTTACTTGTCTAGGGG
This sequence comes from Smallanthus sonchifolius, assembly GCA_023525975.1. Lineage (NCBI taxonomy): Eukaryota > Viridiplantae > Streptophyta > Magnoliopsida > Asterales > Asteraceae > Smallanthus > Smallanthus sonchifolius. The sequence continues at coordinate 49,411,619 of CM042033.1, read as the reverse complement.
GAGGTGTAGGTCCCGGGAGCCTCGTCGCGCAGCGGATAATAATACGATCTGTTCTGTGATTTGTGTGGGAACAAAGAAACTAGACAGAGAAACACGAACAAAGATAAAAGACGATGAAACGAAACGTAATCCATAACAAAGAAGTCATCCCGTATTACAGACTACATACCGAAGGAACACACATCTCTCATCTAAGCTCACGGTCCAGGGGTCGGGAGAGCTCTTCCCGACCCGGATAAACCTAGTTCCAGAGTTCCACCTACAAATGAAGACAAGTCTTCTATTTATAGGGGCAGGAACACTTCCTGCGTACTTGACAAGTACGCAAGGCAAAAGCCTTGCGTACTTACTAAGTACGCATGGTTTGGTCATGCGTATTTGACAAGTACGCAAGGCAAAAGCCTTGCGTACTTACTAAGTACGCAGGACCAAACTGGTGTGCGGGCTAAGTACTCAGGAACACCCTCCTACGTACTAGCCACGTACACCGATACATAGAATTTAATCTATAGTTACAAAACATGCTTCTACAGGAGGAAGACCGGGTAAATCCTCGGGGAATACCTCGGGAAAGTCTCGAATGATCGGAATATCTTGTAATTTCTTACCCTTGTCTTTTGTGTCAACTACGTGGGCCAAGAAAGCAACGTACTTTTTCCGCAAGTACTTTTGTGCCAATGTGCAAGACATGAGTTGAAGACCACGACACGGTTTTTCAACGAAAATAACTAATGTGGCGCCCGAAGGGAGAGGTATACGAATGCACTTTTCGTAGCAAATAACCTCGGCATGGTGCTTGGATAACCAATCCATGCCAATTATAACATCGAAGCTTCCCAATTGCATTGGAAGGAGATCAACAGAGAACACGTGATTATTAAGATCGAGATTGCAGTTGCGGATAACAGAATTTATAGTAATAGATTTCCTGCTTGCTATCTCCACGGAATAAGAATTGCCAAGTTTTGTTCTTTGTTTAGCAAGTCGAGATTCAAAGGTAAGAGACACGAAACTCCTATCGGCACCGGTATCAAATAAAACGGATGCATAATTATTGTTTACGAGAAACGTACCGTTTATCACGTCGTTGTTTGCTTGTGCCTCATTAGCGTTTATATTAAACGCTCGTCCTTGGGGACCACCTTGTTGATGAAGTTTTGGGCATCGGTCACGGAAATGGTTTGGGTCTCCACATTCGTAACATGCCCGACCATTGAGAGGTGCTGGATAGTTCGGACGGTTGGCTGGAGCAGCTTGATGGACGGGAGGACGGGTACGGCAAGTGGTGGCCACGTGTCCTTATCGTCCGCAGCTTGAACACAATCGGCATGGTATGTTGGCATGATGGTGGTATTTGCAGGTCTTACATTGGGGATTCGGGTCCATATAAGGTTTTGGGTTTTGACCCAAAGGTGCCACTTGGATAGTAGATATGATGGGAGTTACGGCTGCGAAGTTTCGACCCTTTCGTTTCTTGTTGAGGTTAGAAGACTCAGGCCTTACATCTTTGACGGCCGCAAGAGTAGAAACAACCTTCTTGGAACCCTTTCTTGATAAGGTTCCGGCTTTGACGTGGTTGTCGGATAGCGTAGCGGATAGACGGATAACAGCTTCAAGTGTGGGAGGATTGTTTCCTAACACAGCATCCTGAATTTGCATAGGCAGCCCGCCTATGTATTTTTCAATTTCCCGAGCAATGGGAGTGATCATATGAGGTACCAATAGGCTCAGCTCTTGAAATCGGGTGGTGTAAGCCAGATTGTCCCCGCTGTCTTGGGCAAGATCCCAAAACTCAGTCTCGAGCTTCCTCATTTCATTTCGAGGACAGAATTCATCAGTCATGGCTTTCTTCAGGTCATCCCATGATAAAGATGTAGCAACCTCAACTCCACGAGTGCGTTTCTCACCGTTCCACCAGGTGAGGGCTCTCTTTTGAAGTACACTTGTGGCATAGCGAACTCGAAGATTACCGGGACAGTCACTGTTTAAGAACGTGCTTTCCATGCTTTCAAACCATTGTAGTAGGCCGGTAGCACCTTCAGTCCCGTAAAATTTTGTAGGGTTGCACGAGTTAAAGTGCTTAAACTTTCATTGAGGCGGGTTGACACCACCGTTTCCTTGGATGTTGTGAGACCCGTCACTGTTGTTATTGGCTTGGGTCATTTGTCCCACCAGTTGGGCAAGAAGAGTAGCAAGATCCGGGTTGGAAGTGCTAGAGTTTGTATTGACCGCACGTCGAGGAGGCATTCTAACAAGACAATAGTTTATAATATTTTAGATAAAGTGGATATATATATGAGCCATAATGTAAGCAGATTTGCGAGATTCATCATGTCGCGTGCCAACGTATGTGTATTTATTCAAGGTTGATAGTGGAAATAAGCCATCTATTCTTGGTAGGATATGATGTCATAGATCATTATTCGCGCAATAGGAATCGTCGGGATTCGCATGCATTACAAATCGTTATTACGTGCTTTGCATGTTCATCTAATTCTTCCTATCTTACTATAATGTCCCCAAATTTTGAGTTTAGGTTCGGATCGTATTCTTGCGAATACAATGACTTATCAACGTTAAGTAATTCCTCAAAACTTTCAAGGAGACATGCTTTAGCCTATAGGTAAACACTCACTTCAGGAATTCCTAGGAAAGCATACGGGTCCGTTTATTTGGATTTATACGAAATGCTTTCCAAGACAGAAAACCCAATGTACAGGTGTCACCCTTCCAGATTGCACATGTCATTTACTGGTTTTCAAGAAATTAAGTTGTTGACGAGATTTTCAAGAATTTAATAGACTTGTGAGTCTATGGGTATAAAATATGTAGGAATGTTGCAAATAGTATGGATGAGGAAAGAGTATGGATAAGGATGTGTAGTGTATTTTGTTTGCATATGTTTATTTGTCAAATGTGTGTGTAAAGTATGTATTGTGTGTTTAAAGCATTGTATGTATATGTATAAGTCTCATGTACTAAACTTGGGAAAATTCAAATAATACCTAACTACAAATAGTTCACATAGCAAATAAATCATTTAGCACGTAACACGTAAAAGGGAGTCCTAGGGTTATAGTCTAGGTCATTGTGTCTAATAACCTAATTCCCTATAACCATGGCTCTAATACCAATCTGTCACACCCCGACCGATGGCGGAATCATATAAGCGGACAATGAGTGATTGTTCAAAAGCACATGATAGCTAAAATATTTCATAATTCATTAATTTAATTAAAAACAACAAATATTCAAGTACAATACAATTCAAATAACCTAGTCTATTCCAAATCATTGATTTAATTAACTAGGTCCATAAGTTCTTAAGTGGAAGAATCTTCAGCAAGCAATCACATATCCAAACCTGAAAGATTATTTAAATCAAGTGTCAACTATAAAGTTGGTGAGTACATAGGTTTTGTGGACCCGATAAATAGTAGATAAAAACGTTTTGCAACTCATTGTTTAACTTGTTAGACATAGCATATATGGTTGAATCCTTCATGTTTATCTAAGCACAATTCAAACCTTGATTGACGCGATTAAACATAGCACAACAGCTAGGTCCGGTATGATTGAATATAGTTATCCACTATATCCGGTATGCTTGAGTATAACACGTGGCTATACCCGAGTATGCAGTAATAAACACCCTACACGGGTGGGCTGGTCAGGCACAATAGATCTATTAATATTACTGTTGGTTCTCTTTGTGTTTATAGTAAATAAATGTACACCCAAGATAATTCACGATGAACAAGCATATAATCCACATGTATAACACGTATAAACAATTTGATGAGTAGCATGTATAGGTAATAATGTTTCACCCCAAAGCATGTAAAAATGTAAAATAGGGGCTATGTAACTCACCTGGCTAGCGGATGTTTTAATCCACGTGTGTAGGTGATAAGGATATTGACATCTAAGCACGTTGAAATCCTATGTAGATAAATATGTATTATTGTATGTTTGTATATGTGTATTCGTACTTTAAACGTGTATGAGTTTATAAATAAAACATTCCTTGAAATTATTTGTATAAAATATTATGGTAAAATGATAACGATTTTTAATAAAATTTAACATCTAAAAATATATATTTTAATCTTGTTAAAATATTATAAATAAATAGTTATTATGTTTATTGTATTTATATAAAAAAAGTTTCTATTTGTTTATTTATATTATCATTATTATATATTTTGTGAGTTAAAACTATTTAAACAAGTTTATAAAAATATAGGACTTATTATTTTATAAAAATTTGACGGGTTAAATATGTGTAAAATTCGTTTAATGGTTTCCAAAATAAACGAACGAGTCAACCGGTTCGTAATAATTTTTAATGTGTATAGAAAATAATAAAATAAAGTGAAATAAACTAAACAAAATAAATAAAATAAAACATATTATAAAACAGCAAAAAAAAATGGTTGGGCCGGAGGCCACAAGGATCGAACCCAGGACCTCGGACACAATCACACACACGCATAACCAGCCGGGCTATCGCCCATCGCTGGTTATGTGTGTAACGTTTAATTGATAACCGCTTACGCGAAACTGGTCGCTGGTTCTCGGCAACTAGCAAACCAGTGTCCGAGAACATTGGTTTGCCCGGTAACCCAAGGTTTGAGGTTGCGATTTCGATTGGTACAGTTGGCCAGATGATAACAGAAGGCAAAGGAACAATTTTTGAGGTCCTTACCTGGTCGCGAAGGGTCTGGACGACTGGGCCGAATGTCCGAAAATACCAGGATCGGGAAAGTGAGACTCGGGACGAGTTGGGCTCTGAGACTCTGGTCACAGCTTCACACAGAGGCGACGAACGCAATGACAGCTTCAATTTGAAGTGAGAGTGGGTGAAGAAGGGATGGCGAGCTCGAGAAGGTCCGGTAATGGCTATTTATAGCCGAACCTCATCCCAATAATGAAACATGCAATTGAGTATGTCCAGACACTCATCTGGACAAGACGAAGCTAACGAGCCGTCTTGCAGGCGTGGAGGTTTACTGACGAGGCCAATTGCGCGGCGTGGACTTTCGGTCTCAAAAGCGAACAGGCTTTTTGTATGCTTAAACGACAAATTGGTCGGGGGCTTATGTTCGCGTGGGGACGACGAGGTCAGGGAGACCCTTTTCGGCTGTCGAGGTGTAGGGAACAGGCGTGTCGAGGGGGGTCGCCGAAAAATAGCTTGGACTGCCGGACAAGGGAAGGAACGACCGGAATTACGAATTGGAAATTGGCAAGAATAGTCCCTGGAGTTTGTTTTTGCATTAAAACAGTCCCTGCGATTTATTCTCCTTAGTCCTTGTGGTTTAGTTTGTCCATGAATAGCCCCTTGACTTATTTTTATTTAAAACCTTTTAGTTTAATAAGTTTCAAAACTAACCCCTTAACTTTTATAAAAAAATAAACTAATTAAATTTCTTTTAAATTAAATTATATTTAAGTGGTTTTTATAAACTTATATTATTATATATATTTTTATAAAAGTTAACACTTTTAGATTTAGATTCTTATATAAAATTTTATATAAGTTTAAAACTTATAAAATTTTAATTATTTTAAATCCATAAATTAAAAATATATATTTTGTACAAAAATTAAAAAACAACACTTGCATTTCATTGAATAGGAAATGATTACATGGCATATGTTATAAAAACATGAATAAAAACCCGAAATGTCACACTTTTGTTCAATTAGTACCATAATATGGGGATTATTTTGCATGCAAAACATGTATAAATTAGGACATATCATCTCCACATGAGGTAAAACTTGTCATAATTATTCACACATTTAAACTTTGATTCGACAGTAGGTTTGCTTTCGCTAGCAGATGACAAATCATACTTTAAACTCTTCCCAAAAACAATATTGGCCTCATTTGCCAATTCATTAACAGTGAGAGGCAAACTGGAGAAATTTTTGTTAAACGGTGGTGTAGTTTTTTCTACACATTTATCCCTCTGTATCTTTCCTTAGTAAGTCAAAGAGATATATATCCAGCTTTCGCCATCCTGGCACTTGCTGGAAATGACATTCCGTTATTGCTTCGAACCCTAACCTTTTCACGAAGGTTTCATTGTCATTTTCCTTCACAATACCTCTTCGCCCTTGTTACCCTTGTCAACGCCGTACCTACTGTCCCTAGTACTACGTATCACATTATAACTAAATGCCCCATCATTCGTTGTATTTCCATTTTTAGCTCATCAGCACGTTTGCTGTTTTCCCTTGTAAACTCTTGATGGTCTCGTCGATCTGACGACCATCCTCCAAGTAGGCTTCCCACTTTTCATCGATAGAAGCATTCATTGCTTCACCATCGTATGATCATCATTGCTTCACCTTCCGAAGTCTAAGCACCATCGGCATGTACTAAGTCATAAAGGTAATTAGTTCGTTTTTCTTAGATGATCTCAAGGAGCTTGTGCAAAACTCCTCCAATCCTCTAATAATGCACACGTCCTTCTACCGAAATATCTTTTGTTTCGTTACCATGCGTTCATCATGCCTTATAGGTAACTACACTTCACTCCTAACTAGTGCTACGATCATCAATCCCCGATGAATTCCAATAGCTCATACCACACAATCATGTCTACCCTGAAGACAAAACGTCTGTCTCGTCCGACGTTCCACAGGAGCTTGCCCTTACCCTAGCCATATGTTTACCAGTGTAAAGATCCCCTTCCCGGGAACTCATATGCAAATCCCGCACTTTTCCTTACTTCACTTTACTTTCCTCGTCATGTTTCTATCTTTAACACGCGATCACCGACCGCATCTGCTTCGCGGTATTTGAACATGAAGTCCTTCCTTGCATAAGCCTCAGCTATCCATCGTCTCGCCCTGATAGAACGCCACCGTTCTTTTATCGACACACGTCGACCAAATATTTCATCTGGAATGCATCCTCAAAGGAAATCATGCCACATCGTCACTCTACGCTGAAATCTCCAGCGTCGTCATTCTCCTTTTACCATATTTGTTCTGCAAATCAGGCGTACAAGCATACGCTTACTGCATCAACCTCCCGCAATCCCGTCCATGGGCTTCGTGCTCCGCAAATCCGAGATATATAAATAGGTATCTCATAAGAGAACCTCATCGATCATCCGAAAAAGCGTCAGAACACCTCGTATCTTCTCGATACATCGCACGTCAGAGAACATTAACGAAAAATAAGTATTCTACTTGAGCACCCAACTACACCTCCTACTCACGACTAATCGTGTATCAAAAGACACTTAACATCATATCGTGATAACAAAACATACTATGTTCAATACAAATAGATATATAGTAACCTAAACTCCCGACTCGCACAATGTGCACACATAAATTGCTAGACCCGAGTAAATTTTTACACATACGATATGGCCACCGCCATTCGTGATTACACCAAACCTCTGAACTCTAACAACTACTTATCTCGACGGCGGCTCCTGCCACACGTCATTACACACTCATACAGAGTCTACACGGTCGTACCCTAGCCGGGCCGTATTCACGGTTCAGAAAACACAATACTCAACCTAAACACACAGACTCCATTATATGGGTTACAACACAGACATCGCACACTGGACATCATCCTAACCTTTCATACATACATAAGATGTATAAGTATTACTAACACAGGACACCATCCTGATCACCCATACATACAAAAGATGTATGACAATCTCCTCCCACATGACCCCGTCCTAAACATTCACACAAAGTGCAATACACCTATTACACTCCAAACATCACCTAAACATTAGCACATAGGTGACACAATCTTAAGACCGTAGACATAGACAATTTTTAAAACTCATGTCTATACAAGTCTTCTCATATAATCTACTCAACCATGCTCTAGCATCACATCAAAGATTACATTTAATACGAACTCACGTCATTCAATAGGTAATCACATAATCACACAATATCGCACATAATCAACGATCGCAAGCACAATCATAACATAACTAGCATCAATCACCTCACAACCCGTAGGCGGTAAAACTCACAATCAAAATCACTATCAAATAATAAATACTGAGATAAGGATCCCATAACGTCAATGTCTAATCAAATGTGTACGTCGAAACTCCCCAAAATCTCTCGTGACAACCGTCATAGCAACTAATCATCAAACAATCGAGCATCCCAAACAATTCTCGCCTAATCACCACATCAGGTACATCTGACGTCTCCTCCTCTGGTTCCTCCTCGCCACTTCCCGAGTCTGCCTCTTGGTCCTCCTGAAATATAGCTCTCTTACCTGTCACAAGTGGTCGATCTCTCAACCATGCAGGTCCACATCCTGGAAGGAGATCACGTATGCTGACACCGCCCTCCTTTTCCATCTGGTTTTTCCAATCATAGCACCATGCATGTCGCCAACCAAAGCTCTATTTACACTCGGCGCGGGAAGCGCCAACACTACTCCTAACTCACTAACAGTTCCATCTGCAGCCCCCGATCTCGTATGCTTTGTCTCATATGCTTCGTCTTAGCCATCTAATCCTACTCGAGATAGAACATTTATGTGGTTATTATAGGCAACAAATTCAGAATATAAGAGTAACGGTAGACCGCCAAATCGTGGTGATCAAATGTGATCGGTTGTCCACGTTGCTACTTGAATTCTAAACGTTCCTCATTATACTCACACTAGCTTTCTACCTTCGACACATTGGATGCACATGCATCCCAGACAACCCACACAAACACCATTTCACAACACGTATTTACAAATCATAATTCCACACGGATTCACGAAACTATCTAGTCACACCAAAGGGTTTCACATTATGTAGCACTACACAAGTGAAACTCTAACAATTAAACTCGACACAAAAAACGTACCTCTTGGCTCGCGGTTACTCGTGGTGGCATTCGTTTTACCCATGTCCCATTTTCAGTTTAAGTTTAGGTATTTTATGTTTTTAAAACACCATTTTTCTCTTAAACCACGGCTTTGATACCAACTTGTAAGGCCCCAAACCGGGCACCCTACAGTTAGGCCTTATCACTGGGTATTCTCTTATTAAAACACTTTATCTTATTACAAACCATCAGTGGAAGTCTTAATTAAAAATAGTTTTATCCATTTTAACTCATTATCGTCCTTAACTTTACCTTACGAATGCATGCACACAAATCCGAGTAGCACAGCTCCCAAGCCAAGATACCTCGTCACGTAAACTCACAGGCAAAACAATCTAATATACATACAAAGTCGGCTACGCTGGGTGAGTTCTAACAGTTTATATTAATAGGAAGTATTCCCCGCCACGAATATCATTTAATTGCACTCAAGACATTACAGTCCGTTATAAAACGGATCATCATTTATCAGCATATTGATAACCCATGTTACCCACAAATTCCCATCAGGGTGCTACAACCCAAGACTCAACCCACAACTATAACCCCGTAAGTTCCCAGATTTGCACCGAACTTACCGTTCTACTAACCTATAGTTTACCACACGTATCAACACCTATTCTGGTTATATCAACCAACCCCTAGGGATGGACCCGTCTAGCCGTAACCATGAATCTTACAAGGGTTACTACACATTAGTCGTAAACATGACCTTGTTCTCACACCTCAATCATTCTATTGCTTAACATAAAAAGCAATAACATCACAACACATTGATTATCAATAAACACTTGCATGCAATATAAATCAAACATAAATGCACACAACAATTACCGCATCACATCCGCCCTCGTCAGGGTTTTCGTCAAACTCCGAGTTCATCACTGTCCCCAATGGCATTGTCACTCTTGGTAACTTCCCAAAGGACCTCGTCCTTGACATCATTACCCGTCGTGTCACAAGGACAACGACATAAACACACACACCATCAAGCATATAACGGCTAACAACATACTAGCATTTACATGACTCGTTAACTAAGCATGAACCCCACACACATTCTCATGATAACACATCCCAAATGTACTCATAACACGTCTAAACCCATTTCTTGACTCATCCCGAATAACTCATACTACAACACATACCAATCTTTTAACTCCTAGTCCACACAACCTAAGGACACCACAAAGATCCTTAGTTTCATTATTGCATAATTAACTCGTCAAACACTTCAGGTTTAATCATAACTCATAGTAAGTTTTATTAATAGTATAAAACACGTGAGTATGTACTATAGCCCCAAAACAGTAAAAACATTAAAGAGGGGATTAGAAACTCACCGGTTGCGAGTATCCAAGCCCAACTCTACAACAGTCCTCTCGCCCGTAACCTGAACCTGTCAATGTATGGTCACAGGATCAGATTTCGCGGTAAAATTACGTCGAGTAATTTGTAATTATAATTAAACCCCAATGCTCGTCTTATCCGCTCGTTATCATTCCTCCATGAAAACCTAGTCTCACGGGTTCACTTAAGATACAGTTTCGGATCCGTTTAGGACTCATGCATCCGAACCCCAACCTCCATGCATGAACGTATGTGGGCCATGCAAAGCACTAGCCTCCACATGCAAAACCCTAGACACACGAGAATACGTGTACTCGAGTTGGTTTCACTGCATGCATGCATGCCATACAAACGTAAAACCTTAATCGATGTTACTCCAGTTTCCCTTCACCACTATACACCGCTAACCGATCACTCCATCGCTTCACCACCACGCATCACCACTGTGATCATGCTATCCGACCATCACCATCGAGCCACCATCACCATGACCAAACACCCCAAGTCGTTCCCGTTAGTTTCTTTCATCTCCGCCGTCCTCGCCGTGCCACCCTACACAGCCAACACCCCTGATGTCTTCCACCTCATGCTGCCACAGCGTGTCACCACGGCTGCCGACACAACCGTTCCCCGCCATCGTCCTTGTGAAGTCCGTCCTCAACGTTGAGTATCCTCCCTACGGCTCCCATCGCTCTCCTCCTCCCTTACCCGACGTTACCGCCACATGTCACCACCTACGTCTCCACCCCGTCCACTATCACTCACCTTCGCTCCGTCGCCGATGCCTCCTCCTAATCCTGTGACCACCACCATAGCCGGCCATCACCATCCTCCCCGTCTTTTTCGCCCGCCATGATCAAAACTCCAAAACCCTAATCGAGTTCTAAACAACAATATGAACGTAAGATACTTAAAAAGCATAACAAGGATTTACTTTGGCGATGTGTGGAGTTATCCGCTTGAAACCCCTGTTGGACCACCGTCGCCGGCCTCCCGATCTCCGACGTCTCCCTATTCCCTTGTCTCATATCGTTACTGCCGTCGCAATCATCCCTAGGCCGAATGGCCTAGGTTTTTCTCTTTAATTTCTATATAAACCTTTGACGGTTTACATCCAGTTCCTCCTTTTCCTATTTTAAGCGTTTCGATCTCAAATAATGCCTTGAACGGCTACCCGGTTTCTCTAATCTTGTTAACTAAAGTTTTGCATGAACAAAGATTCGAGTTGTTCACTGGCGGGTTTCGACACATAACAAAGATTCGGGTTGTCCACTAGCCCGATTCATTAGCTTCTGGATTTCCGGGATGTTACAAATATGGTTTTTGAGAAAGTTGTTGTTCTTGAAAATGTATACACTCGAGGTTCACGGAATATAACCCAATTATGCTCATAAAGTCTTGATTCGTTACGTTGATGTTTATGTATTACTCCAAAAGTATAAGTCAACGTTTCATGTATGTATAGACAGGATCAAGTATTCGTATCATAAGTGTGTCCATAACCAAACCATGTGAATGAAATTTACATGCGGACGTAATCTGAAGCATAATTTACAATCAATCAAGATTAAATAAATAAAGTGGGGCTTCCCAACTGAACGCGGGAATCACCCAAGTAGTACTTGTATGTGATTACTATAAGGGTAGTAGAATGAGTGAATTAGGTGCTGGTCAACAGGAGGTTAGACGGCTCAGACCCGTATTGCAAATTCATCCAATATTACTGCAGTTCATGGAAAGATAACTTCTACTCCACTTACAGGGGGAGTGGTTGCTGTTGTTGGGTCAAAGGAGAACATGCAGCCACAACTCTAGCTACAGGTGCAAATTCAACACTTTTCGGTTTTATTTTATTTTCAACTTTATTCTTCCATTATGCTGGTACATTCTTGAGGTTTTGTACTCATTTCTGTTTAGATACTTTGTTTTATGCTTGCTCATTGATCATGTCAAAAGATACTGAATATTTTATGATGGATCTGGTGTTATTGATTAATTATTTAGTTTTAGGATGAAAAGGAGTCAAAAAGCCAGAAAAGGAAGCAATCCAATAGGGAATCTGCTCGCAGATCCAGATTGCGCAAACAGGTAAGATTTGGGTTCTACTTGGTTTCCAACGGGTCAAATGGGTGAAACTTTCAAAAAAGCGGTTAAAATCGAAACCGGTCGAGCAAATCACACCGGTTGAAAGCCAAACAAAATGTGCATAAAGTCTCCTAAGTCATTTTATTTTAGAACTCATATAATCATTGTCATAATATAGTATCCGTAGTCATACTTAAAACATCAATTATTTGTGAAGTTCAAGAATAGAAAAGACACAACAGTGTGCTAATCCAACTGACCCGTTCTAAAAGTTACCCGATTTGACCCGCTACCCCCACCCATTTTACCATCCCTACATGGCATGTGTAATATGCATGATGGATCATGTGTAATATGCATGATGGATCATGTATAAGACGAACACTGTAAGCAAAGGAAAATGTGGACTTTAATTAGTATCAATCTCAATTTTCTTTTTGTTGACTTTATGTGGGAATCAGAGAGAATGTGATGAGCTAGCCCAACGGGCTGAGATTTTGAATGTAGAAAATGTTTCTCTTAAAACAGAAGTTAGTCGTATTAGGAATGATTATGAGCAGCTTCTGGTTGAAAATGCAGCCCTTAAGGTATTACACAATTCTGGTTTGGTCCTGTGCACAACCGACTGACTTTATCTGATAATGTGATTTTTTTGCAGGAAGAAACAAGGGAAGAAGTGAGCTGTAAAAACCATTAAGATGGGCGTACCGAACTTGTGCAGGGTGGTTGATGATATTCTGTTCCTCCCATATTTTTCCAAGGGGATTAACCTAACCTAACTGTTCAATTTAACATATTAATGCCCTTCCAATTTGTTGGTCACTTTCTTGGTCTTAACATGTTATTGGACATTTGTTATCCTCATTATAAGAAAAGATGAACACCCCTACTTCTCAGTAGATCATCAATTAAATATTTTTATGATTTTGTTTTTAAAAGGGATTTTAGATAATTAGATATAATCTACTCTTGTGATTTTCAACATGTTCCCATTTTATCTATATTTAGTTAATTTCACTAGTATTCGGTAACACCCAACCTAAATTTGATCCGATGAGTTTTTGGATCTATCCTAATGCACAATATAATATAAGAAATATAGATAATAATTATATTGGTTCTTACTTGTGCATGAATGGTGCTTATAGTTATTACCCTGTTGTCGATGACTATGTTAATATGGATGTTGCAATTCATGTTTAAGTAGTATTATACAATATATCACGAGAGTATTGATAAACTAACAGAAACGAGTACCGCGTTGCAAATTGTCATCGTCGCTGCATCGCACGGGTTTCCGACTAGTATATATATATATATATATATGTTTGGATATTTTTAGAGTTTTATAAAATTAGAGGTTTAAATGTATCAGGATTTCTATAAATGGTTAATTTCTCAAGACTTTATAAAATAAAGTGTTTAAGTATTTTTATGTGGATCCACGTTCGGTGTAAAGGTGTATCTCTTGCCAATTCTTAACATGTATGGTGTTAAGAAAGCCCTAATTTAATGTATAACATCTTGTATGTATTTATGTCTAATGAATTAATATATGTATAACTATACATAATTAGTATGGTTCTACGGTTTTCATGCAGTCTATAAACGTATAACTAAGTCAAAGTTTACTTAGTCTATGAGCAGTGTTTCTAATCACATTAGCATAATGTATTGTCATTTATGATCACAGCAAAACGTTTTGAATTTTTGACCATGTTTTTCATGGATGTTACACCTTTCCACGGAGATACTTTCAGCAGAACGTAATCTCCAACCTGAAATTTTATTGGTCTTCACCTTTTACCTGCATAGGATTTCTGTCTGTCCAGAGCAACTTTTAAGCGAGCCTGAATCTGAACTAATTTCATAGCTGTAGCTTGGACAATATCTTTGCTTCTCGGTTCTTTCTATCTAACCTTTTCCCAACATATGGGAGTTCTACATTTTCTTTTGTAAAACATCTCGTATGGCCACATGCCAATACTTGCATGATAGTTGTTGTTATACGACAATTCTACCAAAGGTAGATGACTATCCCAACTACCACCGAAATCAATAATACAGGCACGTAACATATCTTCAAGAGTTTGAATCGTTCTTTCACTTTGTCCATCCGTTTGTAGATGATATGTCGTGCTAGTCAATAACTTAGTTCCCATTTCCTTGTGAAACTTTTTGCGGAAACACGACGTAAATCGTGTGTCTATGTCAGATACAATTTGAACCGACACTTCATGCCTTGAAACAATTTCTTTAATAAATGCCTCTACAAACCATTCAGAATAGTAAGTCTCATATATAGCTTAGAAATTAGCACTCTTAGTTATCCTATCAACTATCACCCATATGGTATCATAACCTTTAGCTGTTTTTGGTAGCTTTGTTATGAAGTCCATAGTGATATGTTCACACTTCCATTTCGGAATATCTAGTGGCTGTAATTTGCCATAAGGCTTTTGATGCTCTGCTTTGACTTGAGAACAAGTCAAGCATTTAGCCACATACTTCATGATATTGAATTTCACACCGGGCCACCAATAATCTTGGCGTAGATCTTGGTACATTTTTGTAGTACCCGGATGAATCAAATATCATGACTTATGAGCTTCATCCAGTATTCTAACTCTAAATTCACCTATATGTGTTATCCACATACGGCCAAATTGAGTTTTAACTGTCCAGCCATTCTTTCCTTCTTAACATATTCTTCATTCAATGCTTCTATCTGGACAGTTCTTAGCTGAGTCATAAAGTCTGGAGTTACAACTAACTTATATGACTTTACCCTGATGGGTGGATGTTCTTCCTTACGACTTAGAGCATCTGCTACCACATTGGCTTTTCCTGGGTTATACAGAATTTCACAATCATAATATTTTATCAGTTCTAACCACCTTCGCTGCCTCATATTCAGATCTTTTTACTCAAAGAAATACTTCAAGCTTTTATGATCTGTGTAGATTGTGCACTTAACTTTATATATAATGTCTCCATATCTTAAGTGCAAACACTACAACAGCTAATTCTAAATTATGGTTTGGGTAGTTAGCTTCATGAGGTTTGAGTTGCCATGAGGCATAAGCTATAGCTTTGCCTCTTTACATGAGCACACACCCCAGTCCCTGAGATGAAGCATGAGAGTAAACTACCATATCCTCAGTTCCTTCCGGTAAAGGCAATACGCACATTTAGAAAATTTTGCATACAACTTTTCTTATCTAAGTGTCTCCAGCACTTCCTTGAGATGACATGCATGATCTCCATCATTATTTGAGTAGATTAGAATGTCATCAATAAACACGACCACAGATCGGTCTAACATTGGTTGACATACCCTATTCATGAGATCCATGAATGTAGCTGGGCATTAGTCAAACCAAATGACATTACTAAGAACTCATATTATCTATATCTCATACGGAAGGCTCTCTTTGAAATGTCTTCATATCTAACCTTCAATTGATGATAACCCGACCTTAGATCGAGTTTAGAGAACTAGTTCGCTCCTTGTAATTGATCGAACAAGTCATTGATCCTAGGTAACAGGTATTTATTCTTTATTGTTAGTTTATTCAGTTCCATGTAGTCTATGCACATATGCATACTACCATCTTTCTTCTTCACGAACAGTATCGGAGCACCATAAGGCGAGATACTCGGTCTAATAAAACCTCCGTCCAATAACTCTTGCAGTTGTGACATTAGTTGCTTCATTTCTAATGGAGATAATCGATAAGGTGCCTTAGCTACTAGCTTAGCACCAGGCACTAAGTCGATTCTAAACTCCACTTCTATCTCTAGAGGTATTCCTGGTAATTCTTCTAGATATACATCAGGAAATTCACATACCACTAGCATGTATTTTAATTCTCTAGTTTTCACTTTGGAATCAATAACATATGCCAAGAAGGCCTCAATGCCTCGATTCATAAACATCGTGGCTTGCATCATAGAGATGATCCTAATAGATGTTCGTAATTTATCACCATGGATTGCAATCCAATTGTTGTTAGGAGTCTGCATTTGGATTATTTCTTTTCAGTGTTGGGCAGACCACCATCCTACATCTAGTTTAACCACACTTAAAACGTTTGGGCTTGGTAGGGCAGTTGTATGCCAAATGCCCCACCTTGCCACATTTAAAGCGTGTGCCAAACTTCATCCCACATTCTCCGGCATGTAGCTTACCACAGGTAGTACATACTGAGGAACCACTTGTAGTTGCTTTATTTTTCCACCTTCTTCTGGTCCTGAGAATTCTCGGACCATTTCCTCTTCGATTCCATAGGACGGGAACCATAAACTTTGTCATACATAGTCGAAGCAAGTTGTACGGCAGATTGATATTTCTTTAGCTTCGAAGTCTTTACCAACCTCCGTATCTCAGATGGTAACCCTTGTATGTACCATTTGATGCGTACCGATTCAGGAGTCACCAGGTGAGGTACCAAATGAGCCATCATGTTAAACTTGGTAGTGTACTCGTGGTGAGTCATACTACCAGCTTCTAACTTAAGAAATTCTCTTTCGAGTTTGTCCATTTTGTTATCTGGACAGAACTCCTCTATCAATAGGTTTCTTCAGCTCCTCCCACGTCATCCGGTCAATAGCCTTCTCTCCCATTGCTATGACCAAGTTCTCCCACCACCATAATGCCTCTGGTAGAAATGAGTGAGCTGCGTATTTTACCTTCTGGTAATCCCTGCACTCGCTAATCTTAATTACCGCCTCTATCTCTCTTATCCACTGATGAGTAACCGTCGCATCCTTTGTACCATCATATTTTGGAGGACTACCGTCCTTGAATGCCTTTTAAGGACATCCTTTCTTTCCCTTCTTCTGAGGTCTACCCTCGTATGAAGCGTCATATTCATAATCATAATCATCTTTATCCTCATCATCTAGACCTTTATTATTTTCTTTTACTGGGTTAATGTCATTATTCTTCTTTTTATTCTCCTCTAGGCTTGTCAACAGAATTGGTAAAGCCGTCTTTAACGCTTTTGCAACTGCCATGTCTATGCTATTCTTAAGTTGTGGATTTACCACTCGTTCTTCTCTATTCTTATTTCCTTCTACATGTTCTATCTCCGATTCAGAATTTGCGGTAGACCGCATGTGCCTTCTAGGAATATTATAAGTAGTCTTTCCTCCTCTTTTACCTTTTCCTCTACCGACCATCTCTCTACAAAAAGATATGGAGTAATTTACTATTTGCATGATTGATTGGTAACTCAGAACACAAGTGTATTGTAAATCATTAATAATCGTGGACACAACGAAACTAATCATTTACGCCACTTTCAGTGCTCTAGTTATTTCTCAATCATGTTTCCTACCAAATACTCATATCCTTTCTTTATCCTTAGTATCAGGCTATCTTTAATGGCATCTCTGCTAGCATTCCTACTGTTCCTTAACCCTAGTTTAAGTTTAGATACTAGGACAAGTATCTAAATATCTTAAACTATAGATCTGATACCTACTTGTGACACCATATCCCGGATCACCCGAGATGCCGGTCGCTTGTCATATTTACTCATAAACCTGTAGTAAACAGAGATAATACACAGTGGAAGACTTTAAAACATTGTTTTATTTAATAAACTTGTCTTAGGTACATTCTAAAGAAAGTACAACATTTAACTAAACCCATTCTTCAGAGTGATGCCATATAGCTTGCCCATAATGCCTCTAGACTAGCCCCTTGCCTTTACTACTCGAGGCTATATCCTTACCTGATACACATGCTTAAACACATGTCAGCTTACGCTGGTGAGTTCTATGTTTTAATCAAAGTATCTTTAATCTGTACAAATGGTTTGTATGACACATTTCAAAACATCACCTTTACCCTGCATATAAGCCTTGTCCAAACATAATATTTATTCTTGCACAACTTATATCTTATTGAGGTCCTGTTAGCCTCTAAGTGGTCATCACTAATTAACCTTACCTTTATATAAAGGGTCCCTCGTTAAATCCAATAAAGGAATGTAACAGTCCATATTCAATTCATCCCCTTTCAGGGATATAGCAATCACTTGTAAGGCCCCAAACCCGGGAGGCCCCACTTGTTGGATTTACTCATTCACAGACAGTTCTTAAACATGAATATCAAATAACGCAGCGAAAAACTTCATTTATTCATCATAATTAAAACTTGTTCATACATGCGGAAGCATAAACATAGTTTAAAACATATTTACATCATAACTAAACATAACGGGATGCCAGTCTTCATGATCAGCCGGGTAACTCTTTTCGCTTGCCAAGCATCGCCGTCCATCCTCATAACCTGTCTTAACCTGAATGTGCACACTAAAAACGTCAGCTACGCTGGTGAGTTCTAGTTTTAACATAAAACCTTAACTTCAAATAAATTGCCAAAAACATCACTTCATACTTCATTTAATAAAAAGCGTACGTAAAATAATGCAATAACAAACATAACACTTCATAAGTCAACGAACATATCGAATCTGCGCCTTCTCGTAACCGTCAAATCCAAACGTTACATACTGGTTGAATAACTTAAGGATCACCACCACTAGGCCCATCATCACCGTACTGTCCTTCGGGTGAGGAACTCCTAGGGCCCGATACTTAGGTCATCCAACCCTTCAAGCACGGCGTCCCAAAGGATAGCGCGTACCAAACTTCAAGCATTGCGCCCCGTCGGGCGCAAGTACCAAACTTCAAGCACGACTACCCCGTAAGGTAAATCGTACCAACTTCAAGGATCACGATAATCCCCTTGACGACCGTCATCACCCCAGTTGTACAACAGTTGGCCAGCCACAGAGGCTCCTAAAAGGTAAAGGCCCATAACATACTTCCCATCCCTTAACCTTCATTCCCTAAGGAATATTGGCAGATTCGTTCGTTTGTGACTTTCGTAAACCTTCGCTTCTTTTACTTCAAAAACATCAGTTAAAGCATTCGTACGTTTTATTAAAAACATTCTCATTCGTTAAAACACTTCGTAAACTTCTTTTGGCAAAATATTTCACAAACACTTCCTTCATAAACCTTCCTTCTAAAACATCCTTCATAAACATCATTTTATAAAACGTTACATACATCCTTCATAAACATCGTTTCATAACATCGTTTTATAAAATCATCACGTGTGCACACCAGCCCAAAAACATTATTAAAACATTTAAAAGAGGGCTTCTAGAACTCACCTTATAAGCTAGTCTCGGTTGTCCTAACAAAGGTCCAACAACTTCACTTCCGATCTGAATTGATTAGTTAAATGCACATCAGACCAATACCGACTCTAACGGTTTAACCATTCTAACATACTGACTTTACTTAATCAGTTCTGATGTCTGCGCACTTAGCAAGTGCGCAGACCCTGCTGCCTGCGCACTTAGCAAGTGCGCAGACCATGCTTCGTGCGCACTTAGCAAGTGCGCAGGTCCTTCCTCCTGCGCACTTAGCAAGTGCGCAGGTTCCTCTTCCTGCGCACTTAGCAAGTGCGCAGGTCCCTCCTCCTGCGCACTTAGCAAGTGCGCAGGACCTGCTCCGTGCGCACTTAGCAAGTGCGCACGACCTGTTCTTCGCGAAAACCCTAACTTTCGCATTCGGGTCTGATCATGTCAAGATCCCGAACCTGTTGCATTCAAAACGTTCGTTTTCCATTAAGGAACTTAAATCTATACTCATCTTCCAGTTTCACCCGTTCAAACATAACCTTTTTACCCAAAACCCGAAAAACCCAAAAACGAACAAAAAACTCAGATTTAGGTCGGATCGTTACCTGAATCGAGCTTCTGATCCGGAGGTTCTTCTCACGAGTTATGGAGCAACACACTTCTCAAATCTCGGGTCGATCCGACAACTTTCTCTATCTACGATTTCTCTCTCTAGAAGTTGCAAATGAGAGAAATGGGTTGTGACCTTGGCTATTTATAGGGGAGGCTCCCCTTCTAGCCCATCTGACCCGACCCGACATGCATCGTTCGTTTATTTCGTCATTTTAACCGTCGTTTTATTTTTGGGATGTTACAAGTCTACCCCCTTACAATAGGTTTCGTCCCCGAAACCTATCATAAGTCAAATAGATGAGGGTACGACTCCCTCATTTCCTTCTCCGTTTCCCAAGTGGCTTCCGATCCCTTCCGATGTTTCCATTGGACTTTAACCAATTGGATAACCTTATTACGCAACCGCTTCTCCTTCCTGTCTAAGATGGCCACGGGTTCTTCGATGTAATTAAGGCTGTTGTCGACCTCGATGTCGGTAAGCGGTACGTGAGCCGATTCATCCGCCAAACACTTTCGCAAGTGTGATACATGGAAGGTAGGATGAATCCAACTTAACTCATCCGGCAACTCCAACCTATAAGCGACTTCCCCAACCCGTGCCATTATCCTGAATGGTCCGATAAACCTCGGACTTAACTTTCCTCTCTTCCTGAATCGTATGATTCCCTTCCAGGGCGACACTTTCAACATTACTCTGTCCCCAACATCAAACTCGATAGGCCTTCGTCGTCTATCCGCATAGGACTTCTGACGACCTTGTGCGGCCTTCATTCGCGCTTTGATCTGATCAAACCTTTCCGACGTCTCTCTTACGACTTCGAGACTTCCTAATTCCTTCTGTCCAATCTCACCCCAACAAACTGGGGTCCTACATCTTCTCCCATACAACATTTCGTAAGGCGGCATGCCTATCATCGTGTGATGACTATTGTTGTAGGAGAATTCAGCTAACGGCAGATGGCTGTCCCAACTGCCACCGAAGTCGATAATACAAGCACGGAGCATATCCTCCAACGTCTGAATAGTCCTTTCGGACTGACCATCCGTTTGCGGGTGGTATGCTGTGCTGATATTAAGCCTCGTGCCCATCGCCTCATGAAATATTTTCCAGAACCTCGATGTGAATCGTGTGTCCCGGTCAGATACAATCGTCAAAGGCATCCCATGCCGTGCTACTACTTCGTTAATAAATACTTCCGCTAACCTTTCCGACGAGAACGTCTCGCGAATAGGTAGGAAATGAGCACTCTTCGTCAACCGGTCCATAATTACCCAAATGGTGTCATGACCTTTAGCTGTGCGAGGTAGCTTGGTTATGAAGTCCATGGTAATGTGTTCCCACTTCCATTCTGGTATGTCAAGTGGTTGAATCTTTCCATACGGTTTCTGGTGTTCAGCCTTTACTTGCGAGCAAGTCAAGCACTTGCTTACATACTTCGTCACATCACATTTCATTCCAGGCCACCAGTATTCCTTCCTCAGATCTTGATACATTTTGTTGGTACCAGGATGGATAGAGTAACGAGACTTATGAGCCTCATCCAAGATTTTGGTTCTAAGCTCGCCACCCATAGGTATCCATACCCGTCCATAACGCGTTCTAACACCAAGGGTGTTATATTCCAACTTGTCCTGTTGGCCAACCATCCTTTCTTTCTTTATATTTTCTTCCTTCAAAGCTTCATCTTGAGCTCTTTCGATTTCTCTCATCACATCTGATGTTACCACCAACTGGCAAGCTTTCACTCTAATAGGAGTAGGCACATCCTTTTGGCTTAGAGCGTCAGCCACCACGTTTGCCTTTCCAGGGTGGTACATTATTTCACAGTCATAGTCATTCAGGAGTTCCAACCATCTCCTCTGCCTCATATTAAGCTCCTTTTGTTCGAAGAAGTACTTCAAACTTTTGTGGTCGGAGTAAATAGTAAACTTACCCCGTACAGGTAGTGCCTCCAGATTTTTAATGCGAATACGACAGCAGCAAGTTCCAAATCGTGAGTCGGATAGTTGACTTCGTGAACTTTCAACTGCCGCGACGCATATGCAATTACTCTACCGCGTTGCATCAACACACACCCTAATCCCTGACCCGACGCGTCAGAGTATACCACCAGGTCTTCACTGCCCTCGGGAAGGGCCAAGACTGGAGCTTGTGTTAGCTTCTCTTTCAATTCCTTAAACGCCTCATCCTGGGTCGAACCCCATTCATACTTTACTTCTTTCCGAGTCAACTTTGTCAATGGCGAAGCTATTTTCGAGAAATCCTGGATGAATCTCCGATAGTAGCCCGCCAATCCCAAGAAACTGCGGATTTCAGTTGGCATCTTAGGAATGTCCCATTCACTTACCGTTACTATCTTTGCTGGGTTAACCATAATGCCGTTCGGGCCAATGACGTGACCTAGGAATTGGACTTCCCTAAGCCAGAACGCACATTTAGAGAACTTAGCATACAACTTCTCCTTTTTCAGAGCTTCCAATACTTCTTTCAAGTGACACGCGTGATCACCCTCATTTTTGGAGTAGATAAGGATATCATCGATGAACACGATTACCGATCTATCTAGCATCGGTCGACACACCCTATTCATTAAATCCATGAACGCTGCGGGGGCGTTCGTCAATCCGAAAGACATTACGCGGAACTCGAAATGTCCATAACGCGTGCGAAATGCAGTTTTCGGTATGTCTTCTTCCCTCACCTTCAACTGATGGTACCCGGACCGAAGGTCGATTTTCGAAAACCAACTTGCGCCTTGCAACTGGTCGAACAGGTCATCGATCCTTGGTAAAGGGTACTTGTTCTTCACCGTTCGTTTATTCAACTCGCGGTAATCGATACACATTCTCATCGAACCATCTTTCTTCTTTACGAACAATACCGGAGCACCCCACGGCGAGATGCTCGGTTGGATAAATCCTTTCTCAAGTAACTCGTCTAGTTGGACCATAAGTTCCTTCATTTCCACTGGTGCTAGTCGATATGGAGCCTTAGCCACGGGCTGGGCATCTGGTACTAAGTCAATTCGGAACTCAATTTCTCTATCGCGTGGTATCCTAGGCAAATCCTCTGGATACACCTCCGGGTACTCGCGTACCACGGGTACATCGTCTAGTTCCTTCACTTCCTTACACTTGTCAATTACATATACCAGATAAGCCTCACATCCGCACCTCAAGTAATTCGTTGCCTTAATCATTGAGATGACATTTGGCATCGAGGCGTCACGATCTCCAAAGACTTCGACTTTGCTACCATCCGGAGCCTTGAGTTGGATTATCTTTCGTTTACATATAATTTGTGCTTCATTGGCAGTTAGCCAATCCATACCTAACACGACATCAAACCCTCCCAAAACCATAACAAACAATCTGACAGGGAACCTATGTCCTTCTATTTTTATTGTGGAGTTGTCAACTACATCGGTCACTCTCGCAGTTCTACCCTCTGCGGTTTCTACGCTAAAGGCCCTTTCTAACTTACTGGCAGCGTACTTCATTCTCTTACAAAAAGACGCAGATATAAAACTCTTACCGGCACCCGAATCAAATAACACAGAAACAAGAGTGTTGTCAAGGACGAACGTACCTGACGCCACATCGGGATCCGCCCTGGCTTGTTCCTGCGTCAGTGCGTACGCACGAGTCTTTGCACGAGATCCCTCTCCCTTCTTTTCCGGGCCCTTTCCCTTCCCGGTTTCCCCCATCCTGGGCTTGGTGCATTCCCGACTCATATGACCATTCTCCCCACAATTGTAGCATTTGTAACCTTGCGGGCATTCACGGGAGTAATGTCCGGTCTTGCCGCATTTAAAGCACAGATTCGATCCTAACCGACATTCACCCGCATGTCTTACTCCGCATTTCCCACAGACTGTCGTCTCGCCTACCCTGGCCTGCTTGTCCCGAGCCCCAAACAACTTCCCACCCGATCGTTTAGCGGGAAAACTCAACTTCTTTTTAGGCTCTTCAATGGCAACAACATTCAGCGCCAGATCATCGAATACCACGCCACTTTGCTCTACCGCCGAATCATAGGTAGTAGGGGCGTTTGCCCTAACATAGGTGCGGGCCTGGTCCGGCAACCCTTGAATATAACAGGCAATCTTTCTCTCTTCAGTAGTGACAAGGTGTGGCACCAGACGTGCCAGTTCATTAAATCGGGTTGTGTACTGCCGGTGCGTCATGTTCCCGGCCTTCAAACCCAGAAATTCCCTCTCTACCTTCTCAATCTCGTTCCTTGGGCAGAAATTCTTGATCACCAAAGTTTTCAAGTCAGCCCACATCATCGCATCCACAATCTCGCTCCCCTTTGCCTGACGTATACCTTCCCACCAATGAGATGCTTCCTCCCTCAAGGAGTTAGCAGCAAACTTCACTACTTGATTAGCTCGACACTCGCTCAGACGGATGGCGGCTTCCATACGTATTACCCAATCAAAAGTAGCCACCGCGTCCTTCTTCCCAGTCAGGACTGGCGGGTCACATGCCTTAAAGGACTTATAATCACATCCGCGAGCAGGCGGTGCATTGTCGGTCTCATTGTTCTGAGCACCAACTGCCGCGCTAGACCCACCCACCGCATTGACCTGCTTCAATGCTTCTGCCAACAGACCTGGCAGAGAAGTCTTCATCAACTCCATAAACTCTCGAGCTATAGCTGCTCTCACTTCTGGTTCAAAGGTGAAGGGTTGTTCTTCAACCTGTGTCTGCTCGGCTTCATGCACACTAACCGCCGGTTCAGTGTGAACACTTCCCTCTTCACTATACTCTTGGCGCGCAGGGATCCTGCCACGCCCACCATTTCATCCGCCGGTACGACCACCGGTACGGCTACCACGCCTTCCGTTTCCTCTTCTCGCCATTTCGTTCTATAAGACAAGAAATCCAATGTCATCACGCTAGTTAACAAATAGAATTCAATAAGCACTGTAAGATGTTAATATACACTGGCCATCTGTAATTAACCATTACACTACATTTCGATTTCTATTTGACCACCTTTGTGATTCCATCAGAACACAAGTCCTTACTTAACCCTTTCTAAGGCATACTATATACGTAATATATATATTACCTTCATACCTGATGCTTTGGCTCGAGTTACCCGTACTGGCATCCGCTTTCGGTCCCATTCAAAGTTTAAGTTCAGACACTGGGAGTGCCGAATCTCTCAAACTATTGCTCTGATACCAACTTGTAAGGCCCCAAACCCGGGAGGCCCCACTTGTTGGATTTACTCATTCACAGACAGTTCTTAAACATGAATATCAAATAACGCAGCGAAAAACTTCATTTATTCATCATAATTAAAACTTGTTCATACATGCGGAAGCATAAACATAGTTTAAAACATATTTACATCATAACTAAACATAACGGGATGCCAGTCTTCATGATCAGCCGGGTAACTCTTTTCGCTTGCCAAGCATCGCCGTCCATCCTCATAACCTGTCTTAACCTGAATGTGCACACTAAAAACGTCAGCTACGCTGGTGAGTTCTAGTTTTAACATAAAACCTTAACTTCAAATAAATTGCCAAAAACATCACTTCATACTTCATTTAATAAAAAGCGTACGTAAAATAATGCAATAACAAACATAACACTTCATAAGTCAACGAACATATCGAATCTGCGCCTTCTCGTAACCGTCAAATCCAAACGTTACATACTGGTTGAATAACTTAAGGATCACCACCACTAGGCCCATCATCACCGTACTGTCCTTCGGGTGAGGAACTCCTAGGGCCCGATACTTAGGTCATCCAACCCTTCAAGCACGGCGTCCCAAAGGATAGCGCGTACCAAACTTCAAGCATTGCGCCCCGTCGGGCGCAAGTACCAAACTTCAAGCACGACTACCCCGTAAGGTAAATCGTACCAACTTCAAGGATCACGATAATCCCCTTGACGACCGTCATCGCCCCAGTTGTACAACAGTTGGCCAGCCACAGAGGCTCCTAAAAGGTAAAGGCCCATAACATACTTCCCATCCCTTAACCTTCATTCCCTAAGGAATATTGGCAGATTCGTTCGTTTGTGACTTTCGTAAACCTTCGCTTCTTTTACTTCAAAAACTTCAGTTAAAGCATTCGTACGTTTTATTAAAAACATTCTCATTCGTTAAAACACTTCGTAAACTTCTTTTGGCAAAATATTTCATAAACACTTCCTTCATAAACCTTCCTTCTAAAACATCCTTCATAAACATCATTTTATAAAACGTTACATACATCCTTCATAAACATCGTTTCATAACATCGTTTTATAAAATCATCACGTGTGCACACCAGCCCAAAAACATTATTAAAACATTTAAAAGAGGGATTCTAGAACTCACCTTATAAGCTAGTCTCGGTTGTCCTAACAAAGGTCCAACAACTTCACTTCCGATCTGAATTGATTAGTTAAATGCACATTAGACCAATACCGACTCTAACGGTTTAACCATTCTAACATACTGACTTTACTTAATCAGTTCTGATGTCTGCGCACTTAGCAAGTGCGCAGACCCTGCTGCCTGCGCACTTAGCAAGTGCGCAGACCATGCTTCCTGCGCACTTAGCAAGTGCGCAGGTCCTTCCTCCTGCGCACTTAGCAAGTGCGCAGGTTCCTCTTCCTGCGCACTTAGCAAGTGCGCAGGTCCCTCCTCCTGCGCACTTAGCAAGTGCGCAGGACCTGCTCCGTGCGCACTTAGCAAGTGCGCACGACCTGCTCTTCGCGAAAACCCTAACTTTCGCATTCGGGTCTGATCATGTCAAGATCCCGAACCTGTTGCATTCAAAACGTTCGTTTTCCATTAAGGAACTTAAATCTATACTCATCTTCCAGTTTCACCCGTTCAAACATAACCTTTTTACCCAAAACCCGAAAAACCCAAAAACGAACAAAAAACTCAGATTTAGGTCGGATCGTTACCTGAATCGAGCTTCTGATCCGGAGGTTCTTCTCACGAGTTATGGAGCAACACACTTCTCAAATCTCGGGTCGATCCGACAAATTTCTCTCTCTACGGTTTCTCTCTCTAGAAGTTGCAAATGAGAGAAATGGGTTGTGACCTTGGCTATTTATAGGGGAGGCTCCCCTTCTAGCCCATCTGACCCGACCCGACATGCCTCGTTCGTTTATTTCGTCATTTTAACCGTCGTTTTATTTTTGGGATGTTACATCACTGCCCATAAGTTGCAAGATATTATGTGGCATTTGCCTAATTGTGGCAAAACATTTCCTTACAGACCATCACGGTCAAAATATTCTTTCCATGTCAATGTAATCACTGCCAATGACATGTGTTTAGTAAAACATTCTTTCTATGTCAATACAATCACTGCCAATGACGTCTTTGTTCATTACTTATTAAGGAAAACCAAGACAAGTCTTAAAACATTTTACGTGTCAAAACCATTTTATTTCTCATAAACATTTTACGTGTCAAAACCATTTTAAATCCTCGTAAAGGTTTCTCCATGATATATTAAAGAAGTTTATATATAGGGTGTACTAGCGGCGTACCCACCACCACTTTGATATTTCATGAATATTCTGTTATAAGGTTTTAAGATTTAGATAATGTTTTCATGCCACAATCTCTTGAAACAACATAGATACCAGCCCAAATTATTTAAATCAAGATGCATAGAGTTTCTACGTAAAATCTTTCATAACATGTGCATCATGCCCAAAACATTTAAAAATGTTTAAAAGGGGCATCATAGAACTCACCTCTAACTTTCCTTTCTGATAACTTGTTAGGACATGTTCTGTTGGAGCATATTCTGGTGACAACGAGCTTGAATATATTATTTCTTAGTCTTAGAGTCTTTGACTTGTAATTGATAGAATTGTTATCAACAGTTAAAGGAGAGTCTGTTAGGACATGTTTTGTAACTGTTGATAAAATTCTGTATAAGTTCGCCTAAGCATCTTTAGAAGCGAACTTGTTAAGTTCGTCTATAGCAGGTTTGTGTCTATAAATAGGTGTTTACAAATTCTGTTCTAAGAGAGTGGAGAGTAGAAGGGGAATGAACGAGTGTATTCTGTGAATCTGTCAACTCTGTGTTTTGTGGAATACAAAGAGAAAGTTTATTTACATGTTGTTTCTATTGTCAATTCGTATACAAGCATTAACACGGTAGGATTCCGCACTCATTGTTATCGAGACGTCCTGTCACGAGATCGATCTGTAGATGAGACATGTGGACCTACATAACTTTTACTTTTGCTAGGGTAATTAGCACAAGGACTTGGATCACAGCCCTAAGCCATTATAACATCACTTAGACACAAGTTCCTAGCTCAGTGTAAATAACCAAGTCATAGGAAACTAGTCAGAACCTTATCTCGGGACTATATACTGCGTATTGGGTCCAAAAAGATGGAAATAAGACTTCTCTATGCGAACTTGGGCTCGGGAACAACTTCTCAGAGCATAAGTGTGTATTTCTAAGGTGTGTGAAGTGTGTGGGATAGTTTAGAAACAAGATCTAGGTCCATCTAGGTTGATCGTTGGGTCCATAGAGGACCGTTAACATATATTGTGGTGGACCGCTAGTGGCATGGCGACTTATTTTTTCTTAGCGAGTACGTGGCGGACCGCTATACATGTTGGTAATGGACCGCTAAGAAATATTGCGGCTGGAGGACTACTGAGGATCCAGTGACAGTCCGCTATAGGGTTTCCACGCGTTAGTTTTCACCCGTTAGTCAGCTGACGCGTGACATCTCACCATTGTTGTCTTATTTACCACGTGGCGGACCGCTAAGCTAAGAGGTAACGGTCCACTAAGCTCCAGATTTCAGAATTTTTCTTTTTCACCCATTGATCTTTGAACTATTTGTTGGATATAGGATGTCCGATCGTCAATTATGTCAACGTTACTATCGAGGTACGATCTAAAGAGTTACTCTTTGGGCAACGAGCAAATAGATAATATTTAATTGTTAAATATTATAGTTCACGAAAGATGAATTTGATAATGTAAGGCCCCCAAACCGGGCATCCTACAATTGGTGTTCATCATTGGTATCCTCATTAAAAGTACTCGTTCTATTAATCAAACATACAACGGAAGTCTTTCTAAAATCAACAATCATCATTTGTAAACATTATCTTTATTAACTTACCTCTCGAATTCCTACACACAAATTCGAGTAGCACCACTCCCAAGCCAAGATACGTTGCCCATACGTCTCACTTGTAAAAACAATCTAACGTACACACAAAGTCAGCTACGCTGAATGAGTTCTAATAGTTTAATTCAAATAAAATTCATTGCTCGTCATAAATATTATTTATCTCCACTTAGGACACCCCGGTCCTTATAAAATAGTTTCATCATTTATTGACATATAGATAACCTCTATTATCTTACAATATCCCATAAAAGCTCACCACCCACGACTCTTCCTAATTATTTTATTGAGCTCACTTCATTAATAACTCATATTCTACTACACATTTTGACCAGAAACCCGACTAACGCAACCAACTTCTAGACATCGACTTAACTAACCTTTACCCAGGCTCTCACAAGTCAACTGACACAACAGTTATGCTCTCAGTTCCATCATCCCGACACAACTGTCAATCTAACGCTACACACCACATCAATATCATCTCATGCACAATCAGTATAACTCAACACTTGCTTGCAATTTAGACATAAATAAAAGCACACAAAAACATACCTCGTCACAAGCACCCTCGTCAAGGTTACCCTCGTAAGGGCTTTCGACACACCCCGAGCTCATCATTGTCCGGTTGGACATTGTCACCTTTGGTGACCTCCCGGAGGACTTTGTCCTCCATAATCCCGTTTGCCAGGTTACAAAGACAACGAAGTAAACACAATACAAGCATATAACACATATTATCACATATCATTTACATGCCTAATTAACTAGACCTGCACCCCACACCTTCTCAGGATAACGTATCCTACACCTACTCATATTCGTCTAGATCATATCCTGACTCCCATGACAGACCCAAATGTGACACACATTAATAACCCTTTCACCCCTAGCTCACATAATCTCATAGACACCCCATACACCCTCCGACTCATTAATGAATTTTTAGTTCATAAACAAATAGGGTTAAAACCCAAACTCTTAACACGTTTGATAGAATAAGCATATCTTGTAAGCATATACGATAGCCCCAAAAACAGTAAAATGTTTAAAAAGTAGGGATTAGAACTCACGTATTACGAAGGACCAAGTCTTACTCGGCAACCATCCTCTTGTTCGAATTCCGAACCAATCAATGTATGATCACATGATCAGACATGATCTAAAGATACATTGACAACAAATAACGTTAATTAAACTCCAAAGTCCAATCTCTCCTGCTTGTCTCTTCGTCGTTGCCAAAACCCTAGCTTACACGTTCACCTGAACCAGATCGTCCTGGATTCGCTTATAACATGGATACCCGAACTGAGTTACATTCATGCATGCATGTGCCCATGCAAACCCAAAACTCACGAGCATACACGTACTCGAACCGGGTTCCATACGCGCATGCAATCCATGCAACAATTAAAACCCTAACCGGCATTTCTCCGGTTTCCCTTCTCCACCGTGCACCACCACCACCTCAGCACCATCCTCCTCGTCGGGTAAAACCCTAGCTGAACCAAACTTGTCCCGTCCTTTGTATAACGTTGTTGTTGTGTCCTTTGTCTCCGTCGAGCAATTATCACGCGGGAACCATCGTCTTCCTAGCCGAGTCCCACCCGACTAGCACCCTTGCCACCATTACCGGTGGTCTCCACCGACCCTCTTCACGCGTTGGATACACCACCCTCATCGTCCTCCGCCTCTTGCTTCCGCAGCGCACCACTAATGTCGCCGCCATAGCAGCCCCCTCCTCCTCGTTCTCTTCTTCTCTGCAGCCGTCTACCATGCCAACCGGTCACCGTCGTATCCTCTCTTACTGGCTGTCACCATCATGCACCATCACCTTGCCTTAACCGCCACCTGTATCTACCGCCTACGGCTACCTCCGGCCACGGCCGTGAACACCACAACCTCACCAGCCGCTACTCCTCCCCAATAACCCTTTACGCAAACAAACAGAACAAAAAAATGAGATTAAAACATAAAGTGGGAATTACCTACTCGAGTTATCAAAGCTGCGCACGTCGGAACACCTTGAACCGCTGTCCTATTCCTCCCACCGTCGTCGGTTCTCCTTTGCGGCTTCCCTTGGCTGTCGTCCTATTCCCCTAGGTCCATAATGACCTAGGGTTTGCGCTGATGTGGTTTTTATAGCACTAGACATTACCCTCGGGTCCCTATGTTATCGGTATTGCGTGTTTCTCTCTTGAACCATCTTTTAAAATGACTAACTATCACTTCTCTTTCGTTAATACGCATCTCAAATAACAAACCTTTCAATTCCTCTTACTTAACAAAGGTTCGGGTCGCCCACTAACCTGAGTCCCTAGTTTACGAATTTTCGGGATGTTACAAGTCTACCCTCCTTAAAAGAGGATTCATCCTCGAATCTAGTGTCGGTACAAACCAACCCAGTATGTCCTTCCGTTCTTACTCGTGCACCAAATCCATTCGGTGTCAAGCATTCACCTTCACACTATTCGTTTTCATTACTTTGCTTTGCAATACGACCACCCCCTTGGTGTTCAAAGAAGTCTTCTCCATTGCCCACTTTCAGCTTTGGGACTTGTAGGTTTCACCTACATGTTACCTAATCTCTCTTCTTTCCAGCCATTAGTCGAACGACTGCATTTCCAACTCTCGCTATCGCGGCAATTGCCAGAATTTGCCTTCCGTGACTGCCTTGATTATTAGCCCCTTCACGGAGGTTTCATTGTCATTGTCCTTGACAATACCTTGTCGCTCTTATTTTTCTTAAGAACATTGTACGTATCATTTGTAGTACTACGTAACACAACACTACTTATCAACTGCTCACCTATCACATTTCACTTCAGCTCACGGATACAATTACCTTTGTCTCTTGTATGATCCTGACGATCTCGTCACTCCCGACAGTCATCTTCCCAAATAGGCTTCTTGCCTCTCACGTCTAGAAACGTTTGTCACACTTCCAAATTGAGGTCGTCATACCTCTCACCCCATACCCTAGTCACCATCCCGTGATGATTTCTCAAAGCTTAGGCACCCCTGCCTTACTCGTAAAGATACTTCATTTGTCCTCCTCTGATGATCTCCAGGAGCTTGTGTAAGGCTCCTTTCGTCCCTATGATCATCTACGTGCCTCTTCTAAGACACTTCTTTATTTCGTCATCATGCATCCCATGCGTCCCTTAAATAGGCACTTACACTCCACACTAGAGTTATCTTCATCAGTTCTTGATGTTTCTCAAAAGTTTCTCGTACCTCAAACACATATCCAACACCTTAGCCTCAGCCGAAGCTCCACATAAGCCCGCCTTAAACCCGTCATGTGTGCACTGGCATAGGCATTTCCTTCACAGCCACTTATGTGCAATCATGAACTTACCCTCCTGAATCTCGCTTTCCTCGCTATTGCTCTATCTTTACCACGCGGTTACCGACCGTGTCTCATTCTTCGAGTATGAATATGAAGTCCGCCCTAGTATAAACCTCAGCTATGTATCGTCTTGTTCGAAGAGAACATTTCCATTCCTCTTGTATCTCACATCAACAGAATTATTCGTATGGAACGTAACCCATGGAGACCCTATCGCCACTTCGTTCACTTCGTGATGAGGTCGTTGGTGTCGTTATTTCGATCACCCCCTAGATATCTCCCGATCAAGCGTCTATGTAAACGCTTTCAGCCTCAACTCTCACAACTCCACCCATCAGCTTCATGCCCCAAATTCCCAAGATATAAGCATAAGCATCTCAAATGAGCACCTCACTGATCGCCTAGAAAGACATATAAACTCCTCGCATCATCTCGATGTATCATCGTCGAGAAAATCATCAAAGGTAGAAGTCCTTTACCAAAGTACATCATCTAAACATCCTACACATGACCCACCAAGTACTACAAGGACACAAACCGTCATAGCATAATGACATAACACACAATGTCCTACGTACGTACTAGTAACCCCAAACACTAAATTCGCACGCATAATCAGGTAGACCTAAGCAAATCTACGTGTATACGATAAGACCTCGTCATTATAGATACACAAATAGTTTAACTTTATTTTCTATTCATCACAACGGTAGCCCCTGTTACACGTCATCACATATTCACACAGAGTTCACACTGTCGTACCCCATACGGGTCGTACTAACGGTTCAGGACGACACACTACCCCGTTTAGACACAAGACCTCATCCTAAACATTCATACTCACAAGATATAAAATCACAATTTCCCACAGGGCCTCATCCTGAACATTTATACATACCCAATATGTATAACCAGCACTTCCCATAGGACCCCGTCCTGAACATTCACACGAAGTGCAATATTCCCATTGCATTCCACACATCACCTAAACACTAGCACATATGTGACACTACCTGAAGACTGTAGACGCAGTCAAATTCAATTTTATGTCTATAAAAGTCTACCTGCACAACGTACACTAGCACAAAGGATTACGTTTAATAAGAACTCACGTCGTTCCAAAGGTAATCACATTAACACGCAATACCGCACAAAATTTTAACACTGCACCCACAATATTATGCTATCACAAACACGACTATTTTTAATCAAGTTCAAATCACCATGCGGTAAAACTCAAAATCAATGTCAAAATCAAATAGTCAATATTTTAATTAAGCATCATACCACGTAAACATCTAATGACGTCAAATCACCCCCCGGAATCTCTCATGGAAACCGCCACAACATCTAATCATCAAACAACCGAGCATCCTACAATGCCTACAAAATCACTGCCAGACCACATCAGGTGTCTTCCTCTGGTTCCTTCTCGCAACATTTCGGGTCATCCACTGGTTCCTTCTGAAATGGAGTTCTATTAACCGTCGTAAGTGGTCGATATCTCGACCACGCAGATCCACATCCCGGAGGGAAATCACGTAATGTTGACACCGCCGACCTTTTCCATCCAGTTCGTTCAATCATAGCAC
Organism: Smallanthus sonchifolius; assembly: GCA_023525975.1. Taxonomy (NCBI): domain Eukaryota; kingdom Viridiplantae; phylum Streptophyta; class Magnoliopsida; order Asterales; family Asteraceae; genus Smallanthus; species Smallanthus sonchifolius. Next base: position 49,377,438 of record CM042033.1, on the reverse strand, counting down.
CACACGGCATGTCGTCGATGGAAGCTCTAGTCACACTTGGCGCGAGAAGCGCCAACACTACTCCCATTTCACTAGCAGTTTCATCTGCATCAGTTGTCGTCTTGACTGGTCGTTCTGCACTCCTCCTAACAAGAGCTCCACGCCTGACCGATCTCGTATAATTCGTCTTAGCCATCTAATCCTACACAAGATAGAACATTCATGCAACTATTACAGGTAACAAATCTAGAATATAAGAGTAACCATAGACTGTCGATTCACTGTGATCAAATGTGATCGGTTGCCCACGTTACTACTCGGATTCTAAATGTTTCCCACAATACTCACACTGACTTTCTATCTTCCACACACAACGGATGCACATGCATCCCACACCATCCACATAACACAATGCAATAACTAATAAGTCCTCATATTCATCACAATTACACACCACACATGATTACACATGAAGTCACTACACCACACCGACACACTAAGCTATATCGCATAGTGTAACACTATACAATTGATACTCTTAACAATTAAACTCAATTCAAAAGGCGTACCTCTTGGCTCGCGGTTACTCGTGGGGGCATTCGTTTCACACTCATCCTATTTTCAGTTTAAGTTAAGGTATTTTATTTTAATAAAAACACCGATTTCCTCTTAAACCACGGCTCTGATACCAACTTGTAGGCCCCCAAACCGGGCACCCTACAGTTGGTGTTCATCACTGGGTATCCTCATTAAAAGTACTCGTTCTATTAATTAAACATACAGCGGAAGTCTTTCTAAAATCAACAATCATCATTTGTAAACATTATCTTTATTAACTTTACCTCTCAAATGCCTACACACAAATTCGAGTAGCACCGCTCCCAAGCCAAGATACGCTGCCCATACGTCTCACCTGTAAAAACAATCTAACGTACACACAAAGTCAGCTACGGTGAATGAGTTCTAATAGTTTAATTCAAATAAAAGCCATTGCTCATCATAAATATTATTTATCTCCACTTAGGGCACCCCGGTCCTTATAAAATAGTTTCATCATTTATTGACATATAGATAACCTCTATTATCTTACAATATCCCATAAAATCTCACCATCCAGAACTCTTCCTTATCATGTAACCCTAACCGAGTCCCACCCGACTAGCACCCTTGCACCGTTACCGGTGGTCTCCACCGAGCCTCTTCACACGTCGGATACACCACCCTCATCATCCTTCGCCGCTTGCTTCCGCAGCGCACCACCAATGCCGCCACCATAGCAGCCCCCCTCCTCGTTCTCTTCTTCTCGGAAGCCGTCTACCACGCCAGTCGGTCACTACCGGATTCTCTCTTGCAAGCTGTCACCATCATGCACCATCATCTTACCGTAACCGTCATTTGTTACCACCCGTATCTACTGCCTACGGCTACCTCCGGTCATTTTCGTGAACACCACAGTCTCACCGGCCGCTACCCCTCCCCAATAACCCTTTAAGTAAACAAACAGAACCAAAAAATGAGATTAAAATGTAAAGCGGGAATTACCTAGCCGAGTTATCAAGGCTACACACGCAGTAACACCTTGCACCGCCGTCATCCTCCTCCCACCGTCGCCGGTTCTCCCTTGCAGCTTCCCTTGGCTGTGGTCGCACTCCCCTAGGTCCATAATGACCTAGGGTTTCCGCTAATGTGGCTTTTATACCACTAGACATTACACTCTGGTCCCTGGGTTATCGTACTCGTGCGTTTTGGTCCCAAAACATCTTTTAAAACGACTAACTATCACTTCTCTTCCGCTAAAACGTATCCCAAATAGAAAATCTTTCAAATCCTCTTACCAAACAAAGGTTCGGGTCTCCCACTAACCCAAGTCACTAGTTTACGGATTTTCAGGATGTTACAGATAAACGGCAAACAAATATTTAGTGAAATATTTATCGGTGAATGCATTAATTGATTATTTAGAGAAATAATTATTTGCGGGGATTAATGTTTAAATGTTAAATGTTAAATGATGAGTGTGAAACTATATATATTTTAATAGAGATTTATCACACAGTATTAGTTTTAAAAAGGGTTTTCACCAAAGACTAATCACACACACATCGGGCAGTGTACCAGTCGGATAGCAATATAGTAAAGGTAAGAACCGGATATCAATCCGTGGACACGGTGGAATGCGATAATAAACCGGAACTAAAATCTAATCAAGTGAGGGTATAAAGATATTTTGAAGAGTTTTGTTTAATTAACTAACATGCAAATATATAAAAACTAAGCTAAGGTCACAATTTAAACAATTAGGGAGAAAATATCACTTTGGTGTCGAATCCATCTAGAATACATCTAATACACTCATAGGAACATGGCAATCACACGAAACATAAATTGACTAAACTCTTGTCAAAGATATCTAATCAAATGACTATTCGGAAAGCTAGCATGAATTATACAAACTAACCACCTAAAATCATACAATGAAGCTCACGTGTTTAACAATCATGTTAATGTTTATAAAGATTAAACTAGTTTCCGATTAAGGTACGCTAGTCCAACAACTAGTTGGAAAGATAATATGAACAACACACTACCCACCTCAAGTTGATTAAATTAGACAACAATATGCATTTCTTCAACATACAATGTTCATGTAAAGATTATATAAATTAGGAGAATGTGTCAACAATTCCTAGATAAACATAAAACTAAACATGAAACATTCTAACAAACACTTTGTCTTTCCAAACATAAGCATAAGGATACACATACAAATATAATGATTCATAAACAAGACTTCATTCACCATTCCTAGTCAAAAGCCATGAACTAGTATAAATACATACACCAATTTATTAATATAAGCATAAACCATAAGTTTTCCAACATAATATGATATACACAAACACAAGTCTTGTAAACATCTCAAAACATTTGAATACATAATTTCATTGAAGAATAATCATACGGTTGTCATAACATTAACACAATAATTGCCAATAATCCATGAATGTTGTTAAATGTATCTAAACTTCATCTAAACCAAAGTGAACAAGAGTTTTAGCTCTTCATGAGCACCAAAATTACAAATAAGCAGGGAAAAATAGTGTGAAACATGATATGAAAACAAGAATCAAACCACTCCTCCAAACCTAGATGTTGTTGTTGATGTATGGTGATCCTCTTGATGTTGTATCCTCTTCAAGAATCTTGAAATATGGCTGGAACAAGAGAAATACGAGCTGGAACAGTAGACTTTCTCCCCTGGTTGCTTGATGTCTGAATGGGAGTTTAAGTTCTGTTTAAATAGAAAGTGGGAAGCACGACCGTGCCTAGAGAGAAGGCACGACCATGTCAGGTACAAAGGCGCGGTCGTGTCTAGGTCTTAGCACGACCGCGTGACAGAGGGTTGACCGATCCGGAGCTTCCATTGGGTCTCTTGCTTAGAGGTGTCAGACTCACGGGTGTTCCCGCGACCGTGTGGAGGCAGGGCACGGTTGTGCCTTGCCTTTTGTCTTGGCGCGGTCGTGCCATGTACGGGGCGCGACCGTGCTTAGGGTTTGCAAGTTAGGCACGACTGTGCCAATTAGGGACACGACCGTGCCAATTAGGGACACGACCGTGCCTTCATCACAGAAACCCTAAAAACTTCACTTTTTATCCTGGAATCTTCTTGTTTGTTCACTAGCTTCACAAAAACCTACAAAACAGGAAATGAAGCAAATAAGTGCCTAAACGTTGAATATAACCAAGAATTGATCGTTAAATGAGCGAAGTTTTGTGCCAAAAAGATGTGTAAATATTAACACATCAAACAACCCCACACTTGAACATTGCTTGTCCTCAAGCAAGAAATCAAAATGAAACAAAACTTCCAATGACACTATGGATCAAATCGGGAAAAACGTAAGCATTAATAAACTTATAAAGGTTTGAAAAGATTTTCAAGAAATGCAAAATTAACTAAATGAAACCCAATGAGCCCAATGACGTGATAACCGAATGAGCAAATGAATACGCCTATGAAATCATTGGCATGTAGCTTAATGCTCTCACAATGTTCACACACACTCGGGAATATATATGATCATACAAGTAATGGTGTATGTATAGAACACTCAAACGCCAAGACAATGAATCATGCATAAATCATAAGCTTGCTAAAAGATCAAATCTCTACCAACTAACATGAAATAAAGCACAAATCAAGAGGGCTTTAAACGGGTTGTAACTTGGCAATGGTTAAGGGTAAGGAAATAGAATTTAAGAGTGGCTAAATGGCTAAAAACCCGGCGGTTATGATAATTTAAAAAACTAAAACGCTTATAATATGAAAAATAAACTAACTAATACTTCCGTATATAGATAAGAGCTAACAACCGAATTCTTTCCATCTTTGCTCACAAAATTGCTCTAATCGACTATATTTCACCTGATTTTGGTGATATAATTTAAATTTTTTTTTTTTTTTTTTTTTTACTATTTCTTTTCTTTTGAAGGGAACTAAGTCAATATGCATCTTTCCTTAGCTAAAAACTTCTCAAGAATTTGAAGATTACAACAAAGTAAAAGCTATAAAATTAACATTAGCCGACCGGATTTCTAACACGGGTGAAAAATAGAATAAATAAGTAAAAAGGCTAATGAAGGTTTAATGGCGGTGTAATGTGGGTAATAAAAGAAAGAACATGGGATAGGCTCAATGTGGTTAACTAGTGGATGTGTTCGGGTAAGGGAAAAACAAAGATAAAAGGCTAACAAAGTGGTTTATCCTAATGCCTCAATCATTTTTATGCAATATTTATGTTTATGATTTCGAAATGTATACTAAAAGCAAGTTCTGACAAGCATGAAACATCCGGCACACTCAAATCCGCAAAAACGAGAGCAAACAATGTCTAAAGCTATCAAGGCTCAAAAATAAACTCACGGAAACGGAAAGGAATGGGTGTAAGCACAAGGTTACATGCAGTTCATTCGTTTAGCCCACTAAAACTCATGGTTATCACAAAAAAAATTGGGTTTGACTCAATGGAATTTCTATCTCAATTGCTTTCGAAAAATCAAACCTCTATTATTTACTAAAAATTGTGAATGCTAAACGGTTAACTTTTAATTTAGTGCCAATAAAAAATATGAAGGAATATTTTGCAAAAAATGAATCGATAAAATGCTAAGAGGACAAACAATGCGCGAATACAATCCCACCCTACACTTAGAATTGTACATTGCCCTCAATGTACAACAAAAAATAATGTAAAGCAAAGAATAAACACCCAACCCCACACTTAGAAACATACATTGCCCACAATGTATGCGAAAACATGCAAAGCAGAATGGAGTGTGAAGGGATAACTGAAACTTCCCTCGTGTCGAACATGGCACACGCAAAAATCCAACCCACAACAATGACGTTCCACGTAGTTCCATGTAGTTCCACAATTCCAAGATCTAATCAAGACTAACATCAAACACAGATCAGTAACATCAAGCCAAAATATAAATACAAATATATACAACAGTACATGGAAACAAAAGTACAAGAAAACAAAAGTACAAGGAAACAAAAGTACAACATAAACGTCGTAGCGCGATACAAGAGTTTGTACAATACAACAAAAGTACAACTCACAAAAATGATACCAAAAGCAGTGGGAGGTACTACTCCTATTGCATACCCTCAAGGTCGATATCGGCGGCCCCGCCACCCACGCCTCCTGCTGCTGATGGTGATGGTGGTGGTGACTGATGATGCGGTGGTGATGGTGATGGTTGATGCTGTGGTGATGGTGGTGGCTGATGCTGTGGTGATGGTGGTGGGTGATCAGGCTGCTGCTCTGGCTGCATAAAGAATGGAAGGGGAACCATGTATGGTGCCCCGCCAGCAGCAGCAGCGGCGCACTGGACCTCATACTGCCAGGCCCAGTAACGCATGAATAGGTCGTGTGGGATGACAACCGGAGGCGGTGGTGGCGGCGGAGGCGGAGGAGTCGGCTGATCTGGCTGATGAAGCTCATGAATCTGCTCCTGCTCCTGCTAAGCGGCGGCCTCGGCCTCGGCCTCGACCTGTACGCGATCTGGATCGGGGCCCGGACGGTCTGGATCCCACGTCCGTCCCCATCTGTCGACCAATCTAATCCCCCCTGCGCCGCGCCGAGCGATGTGCATGTTGCGCAATGTCTGCACAGACATCACGACAGTCTCGGCCACAGGGGTCAGATCCCCTATCAAGTCATCTGTCAAAAGCTGGAAGTGTCTCGCCAGCTTGGTCACGAAGTGACCTCCACATATCGCGCTGGTGACGTCGCGCCCCGAGCTGTTCACCAAGTACCCCGCGATAGAATGCGCGAGATTGCAGGCGCGCAGGCGTACCAGGCAAAACTGGTAAAATAGCTCCCTAAGGTTCACCACCGTCTCCCCCTGACCTCTCCCAGAGATCGAATAAACGATGCAGCGGTGAAGAACACGATGTAACGGATCCCGAAGGCTCGAAGCCTTGGTCAAACTCGGATCGTAAATCCCGAACCCAAACTCATGCCAAAACTGATCCTTCTCCTCCTCTGTCGGGAATTCGGTGATCCCCTCAGTGAACAACTCTGTCTGAAGCTCCTGCCTCGTATACAAGCCCAATAATCTCCCAAACCTGGCGACGGACATCACTCGCCACTCCCCGCCTAACCTAAATCTAACAGTCTCGGGCTGCTCGAGGTCCGCACAAGGATAATCAAACTCGTAAGTGGAGAAAAACTCCATCACGAGCTCGACGTACTGTATGGCGTGAAGCCTGAACAACCGGCGCCAAGGGGCGGTGACAATGTCGTTCCACCGGTCCCGCTGACCGATGGCATCGATGGCGGCTGGCTCTAAACGACGAGCAGCTAGAATCCGGCCTCTGCGTGGCCACAAAACGTCCAAACGAGCCTCGTACTCGTGCTCGTTCATGTCAAACTCGAGGTACGGGTGGTCCCTGTTGCCTGCCATCTGCATGACAACAAAAATGAAATCAGAACAGTTATGAAGACGCTAGATGGAATTATGAAGTTTCTGACCAAAATTATGAAGGGGCACGGTCGCGCCTGGGAAGGGGCACGACCGCGCCTGGGCCAAAATCCAAGCCCACGGTCGCGCCTTGGTCGACCACGGGCAGTCCAAACCGGCAGGCACGGTCGCGCCAGGAAAGCGCCACGACCGCGCCAAGGCAAAAAAACTAGGCACGACCGCGCTCAACAAAGACACAGCCGCGCCTGACCAAACCTATTCCCTCCTGAAATTCAGAAGCCGAGCACGACCGCGCCTGGTCTTGAGCGCGACCGTGCTCACCCATTTTAGGGTTTCCAGAATTCAACAATTGTCCAGTTAAACACGTTTATGAAGGGGCTTTTGATACACTACAATTCTAGGGCATAAAACGACCTATTTCTACTTAATTATACCTAAAATGAAGTTCAAAAACAGAAAATCACTACAACCCTAGAAATTTAAAACGAAAAATAAAATTACGATCCTAACAATGAAAAGATGAAAAGATTAGAATATCGGGGGCGTACCTGACTTCGAAGGAACGGAGATCAACAATGCGGAATAGAGGAAAATCGTATGTAGGGGGGGTTCTCGTTTTGGGGATCGTTTGGGGAGAAAATAAGTAAAAAAAAAAATGAAGTCTGCCAAAACTTACTTAACCCTCCCAAAACTTCATTGGCACGGTCGCGCCTTGGGCCCAAGCACGACCGCGTCTAGGTCAAAAAGGCACGACCGCGCCTTTTGTTTGGCACGACCGTGTCTCATACGCAGCAGACACAGAAACCTGATTTTTTCATGAGGAGTATTCCAAACCCCACTGCGATTCTCCCAAGTTAATATTTCCAAAAATTCAGAAGACATACCTGTGACATTCCAAACATTGTCCCAAATCCGCTCGATCCAAAACACGTCCCGATAACCTTATCTCAAAAATAAATTGTAGAATTCTAGAAAAACAGAAAATAAAAACTAAGAAAATAATTGGAAGATAAAATGAACACACAAAACTAACGGGCGAAACCCGGACATGCTAAGGTTATTATCGAGTCATTAGCTAGACTCGTGTCCTTATGTGTGTCAATTTGGGACAAATGATGGGGCAAATCAACAAACGGGTGGCGTATGATTCTTGAATACCCATCCGACCCGTTTGGTTTAATGCATTTACCACCGGCTAGTGACAACCAATAGTAAATGCAAAAACGAAGTGACGGGTCGTGCCACCAACACTTGTATTTGCCCGGACCGAACCTGAGGCACATGATGTAGTGAAGGAGGCGATCATCCCGGCAAGATAGTGTTGACTTGCCATGCTTTGTGGACCGATGTCGCGCCTTCCAAATCGGTTGGTCCGTGAAATGTCTCGCCTTCTCCCGCTGTTCGGATGACTCGTATGACGAATCGTGATCATGATCAGTCGCGGGCCGGCTCTTCTCGGTGCACAACGGAGGATCGGGCGTCACCATAGTCATTGGTTCGTTGGTGAACCCATCCGTTTGCACATCTTCCTCGTGGTGCGGCTCCTCTTCAATTACCACGGTTAACTCTTCAAACAATAATGTTTCCAAATCATCCAAATCACCAACCGGGCCGAATATAGGGTCCTCATAGCGCCGTACGGGGTAGCCCGGGAACTGACAACAATCTAATATGTAATGTGGGCCCCCACAAATCTCACACCAAATCTCCTCGTGGTAACCCCATAGATCAAACGAGTACTCATCACTGTAACTTCCATAGTCACGATCCATGAAAATCACTGCAAAGAACACTCAAACAAAACGATCACGGGTACCGGGTAAAAATAAAAATAAAAATAAAATAACATCCGACGAACTATACACAAAAAGAAATAAGACGAAGATGATAAAATAAGAAAAAAAAAATAAAAAATAAAAAATAAAAATAAAACAAATTAAAACAAATTTAAATAAAGAAAATTATTTACCAAGATATATAGACAAATATGTACTAAATGACTAAATAATAATCCCAATCGTTCTCGCACAAACCGTATCCCCGGCAACGGCGCCAAAAACTTGATGAGTGTGAAACTATATATATTTTAATAGAGATTTATCACACAGTATTAGTTTTAAAAAGGGTTTTCACCAAAGACTAATCACACACACATCGGGCAGTGTACCCGTCAGATAGCAATATAGTAAAGGTAAGAACCGGATATCAATCCGTGGACACGGTGGAATGCGATAATAAACCGGAATTAAAATCTAATCAAGTGAGGGTATAAAGATATTTTGAAGAGTTTTGTTTAATTAACTAACATGCAAATATATAAAAACTAAGCTAAGGTCACAATTCAAACAATTAGGGAGAAAATATCACTTTGGTGTCGAATCCATCTAGAATACATCTAATACACTCATAGGAACATGGCAATCACACGAAACATAAATTGACTAAACTCTTGTCAAAGATATCTAATCAAATGACTATTCGGAAAGCTAGCATGAATTATACAAACTAACCACCTAAAATCATACAATGAAGCTCACGTGTTTAACAATCATGTTAATGTTTATAAAGATTAAACTAGTTTCCGATTAAGGTACGCTAGTCCAACAACTAGTTGGAAAGATAATATGAACAACACACTACCCACCTCAAGTTGATTAAATTAGACAACAATATGCATTTCTTCAACATACAATGTTCATGTAAAGATTATATAAATTAGGAGAATGTGTCAACAATTCCTAGATAAACATAAAACTAAACATGAAACATTCTAACAAACACTTTGTCTTTCCAAACATAAGCATAAGGATACACATACAAATATAATGATTCATAAACAAGACTTCATTCACCATTCCTAGTCAAAAGCCATGAACTAGTATAAATACATACACCAATTTATGAATATAAGCATAAACCATAAGTTTTCCAACATAATATGATATACACAAACACAAGTCTTGTAAACATCTCAAAACATTTGAATACATAATTTCATTGAAGAATAATCATACGGTTGTCATAACATTAACACAATAATTGCCAATAATCCATGAATGTTGTTAAATGTATCTAAACTTCATCTAAACCAAAGTGAACAAGAGTTTTAGCTCTTCATGAGCACCAAAATTACAAATAAGCAGGGAAAAATAGTGTGAAACATGATATGAAAACAAGAATCAAACCACTCCTCCAAACCTAGATGTTGTTGTTGATGTATGGTGATCCTCTTGATGTTGTATCCTCTCCAAGAATCTTGAAATATGGCTGGAACAAGAGAAATACGAGCTGGAATAGTAGACTTTCTCCCCTGGTTGCTTGATGTCTGAATGGGAGTTTAAGTTCTGTTTAAATAGAAAGTGGGATGCACGACCGTGCCTAGAGAGAAGGCACGACCATGTCAGGTACAAAGGCGCGGTCGTGTCTAGGTCTTACCACGACCGCGTGACAGAGGGTTGACCGATACGGAGCTTCCATTGGGTCTCTTGCTTTGAGGTGTCAGACTCACGGGTGTTCCCGCGACCGTGTGGAGGCAGGGCACGGTTGTGCCTTGCCTTTTGGCTTGGCGCGGTCGTGCCATGTACGGGGCGCGACCGTGCTTAGGGTTTGCAAGTTAGGCACGACTGTGCCAATTAGGGACACGACCGTGCCTTCATCACAGAAACCCTAAAAACTTCACTTTTTATCCTGGAATCTTCTTGTTTGTTCACTAGCTTCACAAAAACCTACAAAACAGGAAATGAAGCAAATAAGTGCCTAAACGTTGAATATAACCAAGAATTGATCGTTAAATGAGCGAAGTTTTGTGCCAAAAAGATGTGTAAATATTAACACATCATTAAACATTAAAGAATTAAGTTTTTACTTATATTTTGTAATCAGTTAAAATTCAAGGGTTAATAATAATTAAGAGTTAATTAGTTAGGGATTAATTGTTAAAATCTCAGGGGCACAGTTTGTAATTAGAAAGGTTATAAATATAATCTTAAGTCTAAACCCTAATTACCTTTTGTTGCCTCCACCCAAACCTACGCCCCTCCCTCTCCGGTCGCTGTCCGCCATCGCAAAAACCACCGCCGGCCGCCGCCACTTTCCGGCCACCTCCCTGCACCGAACCGCCGTCACCGTCACCATTTTTCTCGTTTGCAAGATGTTTGACGTTTTGCTGCAGGCTTCATGAACGTGTCATCTAGCATGACGCTTGTTGAACCAAGGTGTTCCTATTCGGTTAACAGTCGAAGGTATAACCTTGAACACCCTATGGTTGCATTTATTTTATTGTCTATGCGCGTGTAATCGGATCACTGACGGGACCCAGATCTGATCTGATATTCGTACTTATTGCTTCCGCTAATTAAATCTGATTTATTTATGTAAATCGTTTAAATATTATCTCGTTTTAAAAGTTCAAACTGGTACGATGAATCCCAACAGTGGTATCAGAGCCACCTTTACGTGCATTTAGAAATATTATTTATTTTTATCGATCTAGTGTTTTATTTGTCAAAACTATTGTTTGACAAAAGATCGAGCCTTTTTTCGTTTAGTATGATTGTGTTGATTGAATCGAGCACTAGTGACCCGTGGTTGTGTTGTTTGTTTTTGTATTGTTTCTCTATGTATTTTTTTATGGGTTATTTAGAACCCGTTGTAATAGTTAGTGTTTTTTAGTGTATTTGTAAATAAAATTGTAATTCTAAAGAGACGAAGACTTGAATACCAAAGCGGACGCTAACGGGGTTAAAGATGGAGATCTTGGACTAAGTGGGATATAGCAGATTAATTATTTATTTTGTTATCCCTTAGACCAGTCCGGTTCTCGTTAGATGCTCGAATGAAACCGGACAATTTTACTAGTTGCTTGGTTTATGTGTTTTATTTTTTTGTGGTTGTGACATTATTTAGGATAATAATTAAACCGTAAAATTTTTATAAAACTTTTGACACAATCTTAAAACGACGAAATATTTAAATCGTTTATTTTTCTCGGAAAGGTTATTAAATAAAAATGTTTTTATTTAAAAGTAAAACATGTTTTAAATTTAATAGTTTTTGTTTAAAACAATTTTAAATTAATTAATGAGTTGATTAGTTTAAAAGATAGTTCGTGATTAACGACCAATTTAGATTAAATAAATTATTTAAAATTGGATCGTATCGAGTGTTGAAAGGTGTTTCACGAACTAAATTAGTAAAATCGGTTTACTAAAATTGCACGACTTGAATCATGCTTCTCGTCATCCAAAATATTTTTGACCCTGTCGGTAATTTTAAAACATTAAAGAAATCCCAAATTAAAATTGATATTTCTGCGACCCTGTCGGTATTTTTAAAACATTAAAGAACTCCCAAATTAAAATTGATATTTCTGCGAACCCCCCGGTGTTAATGAATTACCCTACATCCGGCCCTACGGTTTTGGTTCAAGGTAGAACCGTGATTCCTGAGTTACTTAGGCCGGGTCTACATTTACAATTGAAGGACAAATATCACTTAGTGGGCGTAGTTGAGGGAAACGTATCCAAGCTTGACAATACTCGTCATACCCCTCAAACCGAGAATTGTATAGTTGATAAAATTGGTAATCGTTACCTACATACATACCCGTGCTAGTGGAGAGTGCTCAGCCACTCACTGAGTTATGGTGAACCGGGATTTCATTCCTAATTATATAATTTTTTCAATTGGGTCATAAATTTAATTAGAACCTTATGCATACAAATACAAAAACTTTATTTTTTAATTTTGTAGATGTGTAACGAAATCAATTCCGACTCCGCTTTTGCTCTAAAGTCTCTTCTTTATCGGAACATGCTCGAAGGAAGAAACTTCTCTGAGTGGTATCGTATCTTGAGAAGTGTTCTTAAGGAGGAAAATAGATCCTATGTTATGGAAATTCCATTTCCCACAGTTCCACCCACTAGATGCTCCAAAATGCTTTGGAGATGACACGTTGAAGATTTGAATGAGATTTAGTTCTTGATGATATCAACAATGTGTGACGAACGTCTTCGTGAGCTAGAATATTCCCCTGCATATGATACGGCTTGCGAATTGAAGAAAAAGTTTCATCAAAATCGCAGCGAGAATCTTAAGTATCAAGTTGCATGGAAAGGGGAACGAGGATGAGCTCACATTTTTCAAAAATGGTGAAACTCATTGACAGCCTGAAAGATCTTGGTTCGTCAATCAACCAAGATATGGAAATAGACTTCATATTGATGTCTTTGTCCGTTGAGTACGAAGAGTTCGTTAATCATTACAAGCAGTATGTAGTAGGAGGAACCTTATCTGAACTGCAAGAGTCGCTTATGGCTGCTGAGATGACTATGGGATATATGAACACTCTAATCTCTAAACCAAGGAAGCGTGGTAAGAAGAGAGTTGTTTTCCAAAGTGAAGACACATTTCATTATTATAGAGATATTGGACATTGGGAGAGTACCTGTCCATCATACCTTACTAAGAAGATCAAAACTTCAGAAGCAGGTTCTTCAGGTATGTAAGTTATTGACATCTTCTCTTTGTCTAGCAAATCTTGGGTATTTGACACTGGATGTGGTTTTCACATTTGTAATGATTTGCAGGGACTAAGGAAGATTAGGAAACTGAAGCAAGGCGACCTGGATCTCCATGTGGGAAATGGGCAAAAGGTTGCATTGAAGGCTATAGAAGAATACATTCTTTTACTTCCTTCTGGTTTAGAACTTGTTTTGAACAATGTTTATTTTATTCCTAATTTGACTAGGAACATTGTTTCAGTATCCGCTTTGCGGGAACATGGATTTACTTATGCTTTTGATGATGATTACATTTCAGCATATTTAAATGGTTTGTTTTATTTTTCTACAAAGCCTCATAATGGGATCTATGAGATATAAGTCCATGATAATAACGTTCTATTCAACATCTTCTCCAAACGTAAGAAATTGGATTTCAATGATACATATCTACGGCATTGTAGACTTGGACACATAAACAAGAATCGCATAAAGAAACTCCAGACCGTCGGAATTTTGAATTCCACAGGACAAGAGTCATTTGATAATTGTGAATCATGTTTAAGTGGCAAGTTGACCAAAGCTCCTTTCACTGATATCGGTCAAAGGGCTAAGGATCTGTCAGGACTCGTACATACTGATGTATGTGGTCCTTTCAGAACAATGTCTAGAAGAGGAGAGAGATACTTCGTTACATTTTCTGATGACTTTAGTAGATATGGTTATGTTTATCTTATGAAGCATAAACATAAAACGTTTTAAATGTTCAAACAATACCAAAACGAGGTACAAAATCAGCATGGTTAAACGGTTAAGATGCTTCGATCTGATCGAGGTGGTGAATATCTTAGTGAAGAGTTTGACGAACATCTAAAGAAATGTGGGATCATTTCTCAACTTACTCCACCTAGAACACCACAACTTAATGGTGTGTCCGAATGGTGAAATCGAACTCTATTAGATATGGTTCGATCAATGATGTGTCATACAAACCTCCCACGCTCCTTCTAGAGTTTTGCTCTCGAGACTACCACAAGAATCACAAATCTAGCTCCTACAAAGAAGGTGGACAAAACGCCTTATGAGATATGGCATGGGGAGAAACCCAAAGTGTCCTACCTTAGGGTCTGGGATGTAACGCATATGTTACCAGTGAATCTACAGATACGCTGAATCCTCGTGTCGATAAAGTTGTTTTTGTCAGATACACTAAAACAATTGGTTACTACTTCTACAATCCTACTTAAAATCGGTTTTTCATTAAACGTAGAGCTATCCTCTTGGAGAAGGAAGTTCTTGCATGAGGGATTGGAGAGAATCATGTGGATCTGGATGAGATCTAGGAACCACAAGTAACCGAACCTCAAACTAAATATGTCGTTAAACAAGAGACTGTTGAAACTAAGTATGGAAATATTCAAGATTCAACTATGACACAAAACATTCGCAGAAGTACTAGGGATAGTCATGAACACGGCCAGTATATCGGGATTCACCAGATTGACGACATCCTGATAGTTGATTAGGCTGAGCCCACTAGTTACTGATGTAGTGTAAAGCACACATTTTTAATCCTATTGTTTTGTGCGTTTTCGATTAGTTTTGTGTTTGTTTTTATTCGTTTAAGTCTGTATTTGAGTCTATTGTATATTTGCAGGTGCTCGTGAAGATTACAAGTGAATACGTGAAGAAACCAAGCATGAGAGTGAAGTCGGGAGATCAAAAGAGAAAAAGTTGAAATTCCAGTCTCTCGCGGTACGTGAAGACCATGTGGACAACTCTCGCGGTACGCGAGGGACTCCAGAAATGTATGCGACTATTTTGTTCCTCGCGGTACGCGAGGAACCCAATCCAAAACTCTCGCGGTACGCGAGAGAGCTATTTTCTGAGAAAAACCCTAATTTTGATTTAAATAGATTTTAATAGCTATTATGAGGGGAGTTCGATTCTTAGTCGTCCAGAGAGAGCATTAGGGCGATTTTGGGTGATTGGAGGTCAATTGGAGTTAAAGTTTGAAGCTTTTGAATCCAAGTTCATAGTTTTACGTTCTAGGCGTTAAAGATTTGATTTTTATCTTTGTTTGCTTTGTTTGAAACTATGAATCATGTTTATTACTTCTGTTTTTAGTTGTTTGAACATGATTCTAGGCTAAAAATTTGATATTGCCTAGGTCAAGTGATGAATACTTGTTAAAGTTTTGATTTTTATCGGTTTTTGGATTTAAATTAATGGGTTTATGATTTAGTAATAGATCTTGAGTTGATAATTGTGATGTTATTGCATGTTTAGATCTGATCTTGTGTTTAATTTCAATTCCTTGTGTTGATTGTGGTTGTCTGCCAGTTTGATCTGCGTATCTTGGCCATAGATCTTAGGGTTTGTGATTAGGGTGGTTTGCTAGATGTAGTAGCCATAGGAATTGTCTTTGATTGCTGATTAGAAGTAGATGTGTATCCTAGTTCAATACCTAAGAGGTGAGAATTGGTTGTTTAGTCTTCGTCATTAGAAATCCAAGTGTCAGTTGTCTGAGAGGAAGCCGGTATTAGGTGTCTAGTGATTGTTGATATTCGTGTCATAGTTGTTATCTTGAGATTACCCCATGCATTCTTCGAGTGTATTGGTGGACGGAGAGACTGAGAGGTAATCTGTCTATTAGGGTACTTTATCATAGCTGGAAATACATGAGAGGTGATCCAACCATCTGGTGCGTTAGTACACTTTAGGTAGCTTAGTTGGTGACACCCTGAGAGTGATTAGGAATCCACTAGGTAATCTTTAGTTGCCTTCTTTTGAAACCCAGATCCATTATAGTTTCCATAACTGATAGAAGTTGTGCTTTGCAAGTAGGATTCCGACCTAGGTAATATTCTTCCCATCTTCTGATATTACCTTTGTCCTTTGTCTGGTTAGTTGAGTCGACCTTAGTTTATTGCATTCTTAGTTAATTCCGTAGTGTAGAAAATCCCCCCAACCAAATAATCTTTAGTCCGAGTTAGAGTTTAGTATTATTATTGTAGTGTCTCTAGGGTTAGATAACTCGGTTTACCGTTAAGCGGTGCTACACTCGATAGGTACACTTACCTGTTAGTGTGGTTTAGTTCATAGGTATTCCTATTATTACATAGGATTCTAGGTTAGGTTTTGTTAGTTTTTATATAGACCGTCAGGACGACATCAGTTACTAATCTGCAATCTTGGACATATCAGGTACGCGAAGAACCCAACCCAAAACACTCGCGGTACACGTGAGAGCTATTTTTTGAGAAAAACCCTAATTTTGATTTAAAAAGATTTTGATAGCCATTATGAGGGGAGTTCGATCTTAGCCGTCCAGAGAGAGCATTAGGGCGATTTTGGGTGATTGGAGGTCAATTGGAGTTAAAGTTTGAAGCTTTTGAATCTGGGTTCGTACTTTTACCTTCTAGGTGTTAACGATTCAATTTTTATCTTTGTTTGCTTTGTTTGAAACTATGAATCCTGTTTATTACTTCTGTTTTTAGTTGTTTGAACATGATTCTAGGCTAAAAATTTGATTTTGGCTAGGTCAAGTGATGAATACTTGTTAAAGTTTTGATTTTTATCGGTTTTTGGATTTATATTAATGGGTTTATGATTTTGTAAAAGATCTTGAGTTGATAACTGTGATGTTATTGCATGTTTAGATCTAATCTTGTGTTTAATTTCAATTCCTTGTGTTGATTGTGGTTGTCTGCCAGTTTGATCTGCGTATCTTGGCCATAGATCTTAGGGTTTGTGATTAGGGTGGTTTGCTAGACGTAGTAGCCATAGGAGTTGTCTTTGATTGCTGATTAGAAGTGGATGTGTATCCTAGTTCAATACCCGAGAGGTGAGAATTAGTCGTTTAGTATTCGTAATTAGGAATCAAAGTGTCAGTTGTCTGAGAGGAAGCCGGTATTAGGTGTCTAGTGATTATTGGTATTCGTGTCATAGTTGTTATTTTGAGATTACCCTGTGCATTCTTCGTGTGTATTGGTGGACGTAGAGACTGAGAGGTAATCTATCTATTGGGGTTCTTTATCATAGCTGGAAATACCCGAGAGGTGATCCAACCATCTGGTGCGTTAGTACACTTTAGATAGCTTAGTTGGTGACACCCTGAGAGTGATTAGGGATCCACTAGGTAATCTTTAGTTGTCATCTTTTGAATCCATTATAGTTTCCATAACCGATAGTAGTTGTGCTTTGCTAGTAGGATTCCGACCTAGGTGATATTCTTCCCATCTTCTGATATTACCTTTGTCCTTTGTCTGGTTAGTTGAGTCGACCTTAGTTTATTGCATACTTAGTTAATTCCGTAGTGTAGAAAAACCCCTAACCAAATAAGAGTCTAGTATTATTATTGTAGTGTCTCTAGGGTTCGATAACTCGGTTTACCGTTAAGCGGTGCTACACTCGATAGGTACACTTGCCTGTCAGTGCAGTTTAGTTCATAGGTATTCCTATTATTACTTAGGAGTCTAGGTTAGGTTTTGTTAGTTTTTATATAGACCGTCTGGACGACATCAGTTACTAATCTGCAATCTTAGATTCAAAATCTAAGAAATGGCTTGAAGCCATGGATGTCGAAATCCAATCCATGTACGACAACCATGTATGGGACTTGGTTGATCTTCCTCCTGAGAGTCGGACCGTAGGAAGCAAGTGGATTTTCAAGAAGAAAATTGACATGGATGGAAACGTGCAAACCTTCAAAGCAAGGCTGGTAGCGAAAGGCTTTACTCAGACTCAAGGCATTGATTATGATGAAACCTTCTCGCCAGTGACCATGCTTAAGTCGATTAGGATCTTGCTTGCCACTGCCGCGTATTATGACTACGAGATATGGCAAATGGATGTCAAAATCGCGTTCCTAAACGGACACCTTATTGAAGATGTCTATATGGTTCAACTGGAAGGTTTTGAAGATCCAAAGAATCATAATAAGGTATACAAGTTAAACAAATTTGTTTATGGATTAAAGCAGGCATCCAAAAGCTGGAATCTTCGCTTTGACCGAAAATCAAAGAGTTTGGTTTTGTCAAGAACGAAGATGAATCGTGTGTCTACAGGAAGGCAAGTAGGAGCTATATCACTTTTTTGATTCTGTATGTAGATGACATACTGCTCATTGGAAACCATATTCCTATGCTACAAGACATAAGTCCTGGTTAGGTAAATGTTTCGCAATGAAAGATCTTGGTGATGCCACATATATTCTGGGAATAAAGATCTATAGAGATAAATCGAAGCGGCTTATAGGTTTAAGTCAAAGTACATATATTGATAAGGTCATTCGAAGCTTTTTCATGCAAGACTCTAAGAGAGGTTCTTTGCCCATGGCAGATGGAACCATACTGAATAATAAACGGTGCACTCAGTCTGACGAGGAAAAGTAGAAAATGAAAAGGGTTCCATATGCTTCATTAATTGGTTCCATTATGTATGCCATACTATGTACTAGACCTGACGTAGCGTACGCTTTAAGCATGACTAGTAGATATCAGCAGAATCCTGGTGAGACTCACTGGATAGCTATGAAGAACATCTTCAAGTACTTAAGAAGAACTAAGGATATGTTCTTGATATATGGAGGACTGAAGAAGAACTAGCTATTAAATGTTACACGGATGCTAGCTTCCAGACCGATCGAGATGATTCTCGATCACAAACGGGATTTGTGTTTGTTCTGAACGGAGGTGCTATCACTTAGAAAAGTATTAAGCAAAGTGTTGTTGCTTAATCCACCACCGAATCAGAATACATTGCCGCTTCAGAAGCTGTAAAAGAGGCTTATTGGATGAAGAAGTTCATTGTTGATCTTTGGGTAATGCCTAGCATTCAGAAACAAATCCAGATACTGTGTGACAATACTGGTGCAATTGCTCAAGCCAACGAACCAAGGTGACACCACATCACAAAGCACATACCCAGGAGATTTCATTACATCAGGGATATACAAGAACGGGGTGGCATACTGTTAAAAAAGTTCACACATATCATAATCTAGCGGACCCGTTCACTAGGCCTATGCCTCATTCTAAACATGAGGAGAATGCTAATAAGATAGGCCTTAGATTTGCTAGACAATGGGTTTGATCTGTAATTTAGTATTTGGTGCTTTCGAACAATATAGTTACATTGGCATTTTATTTTGATTTAATGGTTAAATGCATTATAAATAGATGTTTCTATATTCAATATTTTATACGTTTTAGAATCCTTGAATATTGGATTCTAAATGTCCATAGTCGATCAGATTCATGGGAATCAATCTGAATGTAAGACTATTGTGAATTGGATGATTGTTTAATTGCGAATGAAAGTCCAAGTAGTTGGAGATCATGTTCACAGATAATCATTAGAGAATGATTATTGGATGTAACTCGCTTCAAAACGATCAAGGTCTTGAGATGTTTTGAATATGGTAAGATCTATCGATCCTCGACCTGAAGTACATACTAGAACTAACTCTGACTGAAGTTTGTTTTTAATCTTATCTAACGATGTACCTTAATAGGCAGTAATAAGGGTATGATCAGGAGTAAATCTGAAGTTAAGTGGGAGTTGTACGTGACTAAAGGAATTATGTTTTCTTTTAATCAGGAGTTGGACATTTTGGCGCCCTCGTTGATTCGAACTGGCATAAAACGCATCGCCATGCTCAAACTAAGAGTAGTTTGTTTAGACCACTTTGAATTGGGAACGAGAACAAGAATGGTTGAACGACATATAAGAAATGACTTGTATCTATGTCTGATGTTCAATGGATGCCTACAGAAATGATACATAGCTATTTTTACCATGACTGTTACTTGGTAAAGTAAAGGTTACTTGTACACAAGGAAATAGTTTGACGATTTTAATACGTCATGCCTTGCTAGAGGTAGTGAGATGCAGCTAGGTGTCCACCACTGTCTACATTGAACTGATTAATTGATGAATTGTCCAAGTGGGAGATTGTTGGATATAGGTTGTATGATCGTCAATTAGGTAAACGTTACTATAGTGGTACGATCCAAAGAGTTTCACTTTGGGCAACGAGCAAATAGATAATATTTAATTGTTAAATATTATAGTTCACGAAAGACGAATTTGATAAATGACAAATAAATATTTAGTGAAATTTTTATCGATGAATGCATTAATTCATTATTTAGAGAAATAATTATTTGCGGTGATTAATGCTTAACTGTTAAACATTAAAGAATTAAGTTTTTACTGATTCTTTATAATCAGTAAAATGCAAAGGCTAATAATAATTAATAGTTAATTAGCTGAGGATTAATTGTTAATATCCCATGGGCCAGTCTGTAATTAAGAAGGTTATAAATATAACCTTAAGTCTAAACACTAATTACCTTTTGTTGCCTCAACCCAAACCTGGTGTAATACCCCGAATATTTTTATAATGCTCGACCTTTGTAATCATAAACGAGTAAAAAGGAGTAATTGAATTTTGAGGTTTAGACGAGCTTTGGCTGTCATAAGAGATCGTTTAATAATAATAATAATAAAATATTATTTTTGAACTTGCTCCGTTTTTAACGAAACTTAGGTCAACTTGTAGAGAAAAATAAGCTCGTCCCAACGGCGTATTCGTAATTATATAAAAAATAATATTATAAAAGTTATAAGAGAAAATAGGGATTAGCAGTTGAATTAATTATAATAATAAATATTTTTACAAACAAAATATGTGTGTACGTGTGCTTTGCGTCAAAAGTGACGTCCAATTCTTATATCCCACATCGAAACATGAAGTAAAGGACTCAGGATAATGCAGCTATAAATAGGGATGGATAGGTTCATTAAGAGTATCAGTTTTTTTAGGTAACGCTCTAATATAAAGAGACACCAGAGTTCTTAATATCTTCTTTGTGTGTTGTTAATAGTTAATTTGGAGTACGAGTAGGGAGACTCTGTCGTAGATAGTTTTCAGCTATGTTATCGTTTAAGTTTATGTCTAGTTAATTATTATTATTATTAGTATTAGTATTATTATTTTAGGCATTAGGGTTATTGTTAGGAATGGGTATTGGATATTGGGTAACCTAGCCTTAGCTAGGCATGGAGTGATCACCCATGCTTAATTAAGACAGCATTAGCCAATATTAAACACGATAATTAGTTAGATGTACCATTAACTAACCTACGATTACTTAAACTGTGCCAGGACCCAAAGATATTATCTGATTGTGCCAGCAACTGTTAAAGAAGTGAGTTACCATGTTTGTTTATAAAAAAGTGATAGTATAGTCGTCCTGTCTAAACTGGTAATAATGAGAATAATGAAATATGCGAATATCAGTGGGGTATAAAGGATACTTGTATGCTTAATGGATACGTTACAAAAAGTTGAAATAGGACCAGGGAGTCCAATATGGAGTAACCATGTGCTTAGTAACGGATTCGATACCTACGTGATGGATGTGGGGGCATTACTGGGGGGTCAATATGTCCGTTGTACAGTGGTTATGGGATAGCCAGTACGGTAGTCATAACCCATATTGTGTATGCATAATTGTCAACGTGTTTTTGTAAGATGTCTAGCATGAGCTCACCATCATTTAACTGTTGTTTTGAGTGTACTTATCACAGGTGACTCGTGAGGACAATCATAAGAACTACTTGATGAATGTGGAGCCTAGAAGACCAAGAAGTGTTTAGCTATTATAGTTTTGTAAATAAATAATATGATGTAATCAGATTATCATACGTTTTAATGAAAGTCCAGTTTCCTTCTCCTGTTAAGATTGTATCAATTGGGCATAATCACTCGGGTTCCAGGTGGGGTGTTACACCTGCGCCCCCTCCCTCTTCGATCGCCGTTCGCCGTCGCATTGACCACAGCCGGCCGCCGCCACTTTCCGGCCACTCCTTGTGCTGAACTGCCGTCGCCTTCGCCAGTTTTCTCGTTTGCAATACGTTTGACGTTTTGCTGCAGGTTTCGTGAACGTGTCATCTAGCGCGACGCTTGTTGAACCAAGGTGTTCCTATTCGGTTAATCCTCGAAGGTATAACCTTGAACACCCTATGGTTGCATTTATTTTATTGTCTATGCATGTGTAATCGGATCACTGATGAGATTCGGATCTGATCTGATATTCGTACTTATTGCTTCCTTTGATTAAATCTGATATATTTATTTAAAGCGTTTAAATATTATTTTGTTTTAAAAGTTAAAATTGGTACGATGAATCTGAACACTATTTACAATCTAGGGTTTTACTTATTGGCCATTTTAGTCCTATTTACATGCTAGTAGTTAGTATGTTCATCTCGGCAATTTTGAGCATCATATGCAACTCCGGGATGGTCTTGTCCCAAGCATTCATATTTTAGTTCAAAGTGATCTGGTCATATGATTTAGGCAGTGAGTTGAGGATTATATCCCCGGCCAGCTCATTGCTCAAGAGAGAGTCAAGATGTGCTAAGTGATCAATATTACCCTTCATCTTCAACACGAGTGCTGACCAAAGAACCTTTTTTAAACATACTACTTATTTCTTATTTTATCAGAGTAAATAATCGCGAAAATAGTCCCAATTTAGCAAAACCTTTTCATTAAATGACCAATGTATATTTTTCATTTATAAATATTGTTATACAATATTCTATTACAAAATATAGGGATTCTTCATTCCGTCTGGCCTCATCCACAGGAAGCTCTATTCCACGTGCTTCTTTCCTGCAGTGTTTGGAAAACGTTTTTGAATTAGCTTTCGCTAAGTAAGTATACTGCATCATTCATTTCATTATGAACCCTTTAGGTTCTTTATTATTGTTCAAGTTTCTCAGGCTCTCGGCGCCCCCGTGACCATTTCATGAAGTACCTCTGGTACGTCATTAGTATATTTTATGGGTGTACTAACCCCCTTCTGACCATCTTCAGACGTACCTCCGGTCAGAGTATTCATTTCATTCATGGGTGTGCTAACCCCCTCATGACCATCTTCGGACGTACCTCTGGTCATAGTATTAGTAAGGTCCTTATACTTGTCAGTATAGACCCCTTGCATTTGTCACGAATACTTATTTGCCACGAAGGCTCATTCATTTCTTAGCCACATAGGCTTTATTCTTTAGTTCTCTTCTTTATTATTGAGATCCACCTTACAAGTCGGGTATCTCTTTTTATTTGGGACCTTCAGTATCTTAGACTCACATCCTCCCAAATGTATCAAGCATTTGTTTTCATTTCACGTATATGCTCTGTTTTTTATTTCCCAGCCAGTCCTCGCCTTAAAATTTTGTAACGGTTTCTCCACGATGCACTAAAAGGATTTATATATAGGAAGTACCTGCGACGTATCCACCACCATTTTAACACTTCGTGAGTACTACGTTATTCCATTTTAGGGTTTAGACTCGTTCCATCATAATCATTCACACTTGCACGTATTATCATGCATTCACGTATTTATATTCATCATGCATTCACATGTTCATCCTTCACAAATTCATACTCGTCATATATTGTAAACTGGGGAGATTATCCTTCCCGAGCAGTACCTCCAACAGAGATGTTCCCAGGAAAGAGTGACGGGTCTAGGAGAGATATATACACCACTCTTTCCTTAGACAGAACATTCCGTTTATCAGATAACTACATACCGGTTGGAAGATCTCCCGTTCGTTTACTATATTTTCATTACCATTTTTTATTCTATACCCCTAAACATTCATAATGGTTTCACCACGAAGCATCAAAGAGGTTTATATATAGGAAGTACCAGCGGCGTATCCACCACCCCTTGGGTACATCGTGACTGCTACATTATTCCCGTTTAGTGTTTAGAATAATCCGTCATTACCTTTCTTTATTTCCCCGTACCTTAGTTTCACATATAGCACATAGCATATAATTACGTACTTCACATAATCATTATCTAGGGTGTGGGTCCAGTGTACTTACATTATCCTCTTGTAGTTCCTAAGATAGTTCCTCACTTAAACGCTTTCGTGAACTCGAACCGCACTCGTAGCGTATCGTACTTGTACTTAAACGGGCCGCACTAGCTTCTTGCATGTTCCCCAATGTTATGTGTGTGTAATTTTATGTGTTTGATGCTTCAAAATGATCAGCCATGGCCATCTATTTATAGGCTGAGCTCGGACCCATAGCGGATTGACATGTTCGATGATAGCGGTCCACTATCGCCCACTAGCCAGCTGTCTGGCGTACACCCTACATAACGAATCGTTTGCGGCTGGGGTTTGTGGTCCGCTTTCTATGACGTGGCATGTCGGACCGTTATGGACCTCATAGCGGTCCGACTTAGGGCTGAGTCATCAGACACGTCTCCGCCACGAGTCATTTTCTCATCATTGCCTTAACCAACACATAGCGGACCGTTTGGGTTTCACATAAGGCCCCATCTATGCATTTTACACATATGCACATTCATTCATGCATTTTAATCATGCATAATCACATTTCCGGCTTACTATCTGTTGACATAAGTAATCACATGATATTTGCGATATCATGATGGTCCCATACATTAGCTCCAATACTAGCCAGGTATAAAGTAATGTATGTTACGTATCATGATACTCCCAACTATCACATGGAGCTTATCTCATACAAATTTCTGCCCACGTATACTCATACATTTATATTCTAGCACTAGAATTTCAAAATTCCTGCTTCCTTTGACGGCCTCGGATTGGATCCCTATTTATATCACGAGCACTTATTGTTTGAGTTTAACTACCCCTTTTGATACTTAAATCCCTAAAACCGTGCTCTGATACCAACCTGAAACATCCTACTTATTTCTTATTTTACCAGAGTAAATAATTGCGGAAAATGGTCCCATTTTAGCAAAACTTTTTCATTAAATGACCAAGGTATATTTTCCATTTATAAATATTGTTATACAATATTCCATTACAAAATGTAGGTATTCTTCATTCCGTCCGGCCTCATCCACAGTAAGCTCTATTCCACGTGCTTCTTTCCTGCAGTGTTTGGAAAACGTTTTTGAATTAGCTTTAGCTAAGTAAGTACACTACATCGTTCATTTCATTATGAACCGTTTAGGTTCTTTATTATTGTTCAAGTTTCTCAGGCTCTTGGTGCCCCCGTGGCCATTTCAGGACGTACCTTCAGTCACGTCATTCGTATATTTTATAGGTGTGCTAACCCCCTTCTGACCATCTTCGGACGTACCTCCGGTCAGAGTATTCATTTCATTCATGGGTGTGCTAACCCACTCAAGACCATCTTCGGACGTACCTCCGATCATAGTATTGGCAAGGTCCTTATACTCGTCAGTATAGACCCCTTTCATTTGTCATGAAGACTCATTTGCCACGAAGGCTCATTCATTTCTTAGCCCTGTAGGCTTTATTCTTTAGTTCTCTTCTTTATTATTGAGATCCACCGTATAGGCCAGGTATCTCTTTTTATTTGAGACCTTGAGTATCTTAGACTCACAACCTTCCAAATGTATCAAGCATTTGTTTTCATTTCACGTATATGCTTGATTTATTTCATAACCAGTCATCGCCTTAAAACTTCGTAACGGTTTCTCCACAACGCACAAAAAGGGTTTATATATAGGAAGTACCTGCGGCGTATCCACCACCCTTTTAACACTTCGTGAGTACTCCGTTATTCCATTTTAGGGTTTAGACTCGTTCCATCATACTTATTCATACTTGCACGTATTATCATGCATTCACGTATTTATATTCATCATGCATTCATATGTTCATCCTTCACATATTCATACTCGTCATATATTGTAAACTGGGGTGATTATCCTTCCCGATCAGTACATCCAATAGAGATGTTCCTAGGAAAGAGTGACGGGTCTAGGAGAGATATATACACCACTCTATCCTTAGACAGATCATTGCGTGTGTCAGAGAACTACATACCGGTTGGAAGATCTCCCGTTCGTTTACTATATTTTCATTACTTTCTTTTATTCTATACCCCTAAACATTCATAATGGTTTCACCATGAACTATCAAAGAGGTTTATATATAGGAAGTACCAGCGGCGTATCCACCACCCCTTGGATACAATGTGACTACTCCATTATTCTCGTTTAGTGTTTAGAATAATCCGTCATTACCTTTCTTTATTTCCCCATACTTTAGTTTCACATATAGCACATAGCATATAATTACATACTTCACATAATCATTATCTAGGGTAGGGGTCCAGTGTACTTACAGTATCCTTGTGTATTTCCTCAGATAATTCCTCACTTAAACGCTTTCCTGAACTCGAATCGCACTCGTAGCATATCGTACTCGTACTTAAACGCGCCGTACTAGCTTCTTGCACGTTCCCCAATGTTATGTGTGTGTAATTTTGTGTGTTTGATGCTTCAAAGTGATCGGCTAATGCCATATATTTATAGGCTGAGGTCGAACCCATAGCGGACTGACATGTTGGGTGATATCGGTCCGCTATCGCCCACTAGCCAGGTGTCTGGTGTGCACCCTACATAACGGACCGTTTATGGTTGGGGTTTGCGGTCCGCTTTCTATGACGTGGCATGTCGGACCGTTATGGACCTGATATGTCATCATTTATACATGTTTTGCATGCATAATAATACCCATATTATGGTACTAATTGAATAATAACCTTGCAATTGATACTTAAAACGACTATATTTTGTAATTGTAGGTTATTCGGTGTTGAAAATACAAATCAATATAAAACCTATCAAAAAAACCAAGAAATCAAGCTTCTTTTGCATCATCATCACCCTTGGAGTATCCAAGACCCATGGACTTGATCCATGGATGATCCACCATCTATCCATAGCTTAGAAGTATCTAGAATAAGCTTCCAAGGGACTAAATTCGGCACATGTGCAATGAAGGATCAAGAGAAGAGTAGAAGAATTAAGAACATTCTGGAAGCACCCTAGGCGTGCCCGCGCCCCCTCCTGAACCAGCACCTTGTTCTCCTATAAATAGCACTTGATGTTTAGTTGTTTAGGTGCCTCTTGTTATTAAAAGCAAGTTTATTAGGTTTTTACCTGTAGAAATAAAGACTGATGGCTACAAAATTCTCTAAGTACAAACTGCTGCAGATAAGCTTATCTGCAGTGGATACTTGTTCTTCTGCTGCAGATAGCCTTATCTGTTGAAGACCAAAGTTGCTGCTGATAGGCAAATCATAAGCAGTTGTGGACAGTTGTGTCATGCTGCTGATCAACAACATTGCTGCTGATAGCCATTCCCACTGAAGATCAAACGTTGCAGCTGACTGGCTTCGATAAAGCAACCATTACCACTGGCAACTTTCTGCTGCAACACTAACACACTCCACGCAGAAAGAATGTTACTGGTGCAAGACAATAAAAGACAACGACGCTCTTTTTCCAAGGACTCAGGCAATGATGCCTAAGAAGACGTTTGAG
Source organism: Smallanthus sonchifolius (assembly GCA_023525975.1). NCBI lineage: Eukaryota > Viridiplantae > Streptophyta > Magnoliopsida > Asterales > Asteraceae > Smallanthus > Smallanthus sonchifolius. The sequence continues at coordinate 49,349,573 of CM042033.1, read as the reverse complement.
TAAAGATAACTTTTGTAGTTTTTATTGTCGTTACTTGTAGAATAGCTTAAATACAAGATCAACGGCTTGTGTTAGATCTGATCCTTAGAATCAAGGGTCTGTCTTAATTATAAGTTACTATATAAGTAGTACTTAGAGTCATTGTATACAGTGCTTTTTGCTTAAGAGTTTTCTCTGTAATCTTGTAATCTTCAAAGCTTAATAAAAATTTTATTTATCAGTATTCTTCTTGTTTACTTGTTTACATTGCTTAGTTGTGATTGTTTCCGCCAATCTCAACTAGAATAGAACCATCTTGTATTCACCGATCCTACAAGTGGTATCAGAGCTTTGGCTAATAGATTAAACAAACTCACACTTGTTTAATCATTCTCTGGTTCTATTCAAAACTATCTCTTTGCTAAAGTCACCCATTATCACAAATCAAAAATGGCACAAAACAATGGAGTTGAAGACATTGGAAGCATCAGCAGACCACCAAGACTGGTGTCTGGAGAAGACTATGATATGTAGAAGAACAGAATGGAAAGCTTCTTCTGCTATCAAGAATATGGGATGTGGAAATCCATTAAAGATAGACCATACATACCCATGGTGGCCTCCGCTAATTCCGGAGGTACACTGGTTCCCAAAGAATCCTCCAAATACTCTGATGAAGACATCAAGAAAATGGAGGTAGATTTCAAGGCCTTGGGAGCCAACCAAATGTGCTTACCAAATGAAGTTTTTCACAACTTCAGAGGATAAAAAACTGCAAAGGAGCTATGGGAGGCTCTTGAGAAGATGTTTGCTGGTTCAGAGGAAGTAAAAGAAAACAAAAGAGACATCCTGAAGCAGCAATATGAAAATTCGTCTGGAAGGAAGGTGAGTCTCTAACTGTTTTATTTAACAGATATACTTATCTTGTAGCTGAGCTGCATTGCTCAAAAGTGAAGCTGGAGAATGAAGATATTCTCAAGAAGTTCATCAGGTCTCTACCCAGTTGCTGGACACTCTACACAGTGTCCATCAGAAGAACTGAGAATCTAAAGACCCTACAGATGACTGAGATTTTTGGTATGCTAAAGACCTAGGAATTAGAGATGATTCAGGCCAAGGAAAGAAGCTCAAGCTACCAAACAGCCTCAACATCCACCACCACCTCTTCTGCCCTCCACTTTGACCACTCAGGTCCTAGTTCAAGAAACTATTATCCTCCAATCGTCACTCATCCCCAAACTCCAACCTCTAAATCAAACAACTCACCATTTCTTCTTGAAGCACCACCTCAAACATCAACCTTTGCTGCTTTTGTATCTGAAAACTCAAGCAAGATGTCCTTTATCAAGGAAGATCTGGAATGAATCCAGATGATCTAGAAGAAATGGATATACAGCACTCCTATGACATGCTCTCTCTAAGAGCAAAAAGGTTCTACTCAAGAATAGGAAGACCCGTTCCAATCAACATCTCTAACACCAGGGTTGGCTTGGACAAAAGCAAACTGAGGTGTTACAATTGTAACCAACTTGGTCATTTTGCTAGAGAATGCAAGGCACCAAAGGAAAACCCAGCTGCTGCTCATACCAGACAAGCTCACCAAGCTCAACCAAGACAGCAACAGCCCACTCCTCCTGCATAAACTGCAGCTTGTGCAACTGTTGGAACTGCTGACTTTGATTGGAGCTTCCAGTATGAGGATATTCCTGCCAACAATCAAGCTTTCATGGCAGACATATCAGAGGTACCACCTCAGGTATATGAAAATCTGTGTACTCAAGCTTGTATTGATAAGGTCCTTGGATACAGGATACATAACCAGAATCTCATAGATCAAAATGAAGAATTTCACCAAATGAAATTTGAATTTAAAAAGGTTAAAAAACAGTTACAAGGAAAAGATTAATTGTTTAAAGAAAGAAATTTCATAATTAAAACATGAACAAACAAACCTTGAAACTGAAATTGATGACCTTCTGGTTAAGTTAAAAGCTACAAGGGCCGAATTAGCAGACCAAAAGGTCCATGTGGAAAAATATGAATTTGCATCCAAAAAGCTGCAAAGACTTTTGGATGCTCAAATTCATGAAAAGGTAACTGCTGGTCTTGGATTTCAAGCTGAACAACCCTATAATGATGTTCCTCCACCCGCTGACTATGTAGCCATTCATGAACCAAGTTTCAATCTTTCCAAACTTGGCATGGCTAACCGCAATCTTGACCCTGTTGTTCAAGAAACCCCTGTGCAAGAATGCACTACTTCATCTGAGTCTGAGTCAACATGCTCAGACTCCACTAAAACCAATAAATTTCATCACCTCCTACCTGTGAAGCTATTAAACCAACAATCCAAGCCCTTTCATCCCTTCAAAAACAGTACAAGTATCTCAACCAACCAAACAAATCAGAGCCTCTATCCAGTATAGGTATTGATTGACTTGGCTACTAGTGCACCTATCCCAAGTTCATTACACAAGAAGGTTCACTTTGGGAGTACTGATAGAGTGAATGTGGAAAGGGCTGTCACTACTGCTGGTACATCAACTGACCAGGAGGACAGTGATAACATCATTAAGACCCTAACCATGGCAACTCACAGTGAGGATGTTTCCTTTGAAACACTCTTCACTGAGAGGAATCCCAGGTGCCAAGAAAACCAGGGTGATGGGGATGAAGAGGCTAGGCCTAAGGCCCATCTGGATCCAAGGATTCCACAACTGTGGATGAGGATAGATTGAAACTTCATAACATGGAATTGACGGCCAAGGTGGAAATGCTAGAGGCCGAAGTGTCAAAACTAAGGCACAAAGTCTCTATGCATGAAGCCCATCAATTCCCTCCAGTGACTAATCCCTCCCTTGTCTCAGTGGGCACTCAAACTGACCAAACTCTATGCACTGATGCAACCAAAAAGGGGGAGATAACTACTGTGGAAGACGATGCTGACAGCCTCAACGAATGGATACATGAGCAGACAGCCTTTCAAAGTTCTCTATTCAGACCTGCTTTCTTTCAAGTTCATGACTTGCCAGACTCGGTAGATGAAGAGGAAAAAATCACTGAGGATTGGAAGTTAGTTGTCCGAGCTGTTGATGAGGTGTTAAAGAATGAAAGTCAAAATGAAGACACACATTCATCATTCAGCATACTTCCTACTGCTGCAGCCATATCAAGACAGACCATTGCACCTCAATTCACACTGTCTTCAAATAAGCTAGAATTTGACTCAATACTAGCTTGGGCTATGATGGTTCAAATGAGAGATTCTGGATCGAAAAGGATTTCGGTGGGGTAGAAGAGATGAACTAGAATGAACTAAATCCACTCCACGTGCTTGAACTGTACCTATCCAGCTGCACCAACAACTCTACAGATCACTCAACAGAACTTGCAATCGACAGGTTCTACGTCTTGATGGAGGATAATCTTCCCTGGTTTGAAAGGCTCCTAGAAGAAGCAAACGGGGTGGCCTATCCTAAACACCATGCAGAATTTTCAACAACATCAGAACAAAGACTGGCTCCAAGACTTGCCTTGATCAGAAGCAGTGCTTTAACAGAAGAAGAAGTTCTATGTTAGAGAAGATTTCTCTACAACACAGTGGTCAGAGACTTGTAAGTGCTAGGATGGTCAAACACTGTGTGTTCTGACTTCACATTCTTCCTGAGTAATGGATCATCTCTCTCAATCAACATCAATGAGATCCTACTCTTAAATTCAGACTTTCTGCACAAGGTCTTCGAGCTCAGAACACACATATGCAATGTAAATTCCTTAGAGAGTCAAGCAATGATAAAAACCATCAAAGCTAAGCTTGAAAAGGAAGGACGACTTGCAATGGATGACTACAACTCTGACTCAGAACTATCCTTTCTTTCATCTCCAACTGTCAGATTAAACACATCAGAAGAATCTAGAAGAAGAGAAAAGGAAAAGATGAAGAAATAATGGAAAGCAGTGACAGGTCTTGAATGGGAAGAAGATGAAGAAAGTGTCATTCCCTTGTCCATTCCACAAAATGCCAATGAAGCTGAAGCTGAGATCCCAACAGCATCTCTTACATTTGCTGTTGTGGTCCATGAAGCTGAAGCAGAGGCATCCAGCAAAGACAAGGGGAAGCGACCTATGACAGAAGAAGATGAAGAAAGGTTATTGAAAGAGAAGAAGGAAAGGGAGGAAAGAAGAATAATAAGAGAAGAAGAGGAGATGACTGAATTAAGAAAAGCACAAGAAATAAAAACTGTCATACTCCTTAGAGAACAACAAATTCAGCTCTATGCTAAGCAGCTAGATGATCTGAAAGTCAAGATTCCTGCAGCTTCTCAAATTCAATAAGATGAAGCTCTAGCTCTTCAACTGCAGGAAAAATTCAATAAAGAAGAAGAAGAAAGAGAGAAGAAGAAAAAGGAAGAGGCTAAGTTCAAAATAACTGATTCTGAACTAGCCAAAGAAATAAGAGAGGAGTGGATAGAGGCTCTGATTTCTCAAGGTGAGGATGCAGACTACCTTTAGAAACTATCAAATAAAGAAATCTACAGAGCCTTCATGGGTCAGCAACGTCAATTGGCAACTAAGAAAAGGGCTGAAGAAGAAAAAGCCAAACAGAAATCCAAGAAGACCATTGCCTTTAACAGAAGAACCCATGAAGAAATGAAAGTCATGATTGACTTCCTAAAGGCTAGAGGATAGAGTGGAAAAAGGCTGGGTCCCATGAGATTCATGAACCTATAAGCCCTTTACTTTAAAGTCAAGAAGGAAGAGGAAGAAAGACTGGGGAAGAAAGGCTCAAAGAAGAGGGAAATTAATCAAGAAGATGAAAGGAAACAAAAGAAACCCAAGCCTTCTCCCTCATCCACCACTTCCTCTATTCAACAACCTTCCACTCTTAATCCTAGACCTCCCTCCTCTCCACCCACAAAGTCCAAATCCTTCCACCCAGCACCTCCTCATCAGCAGCCTTCCAAGAAGAAAACCAAACCTACCATCACACTAGAAGACTCAAGAGAAATAATTGTCTGGTTCTATAACAGTCAAGATAAATGGTTTGAAGTTTTCAGTGGAAAGGAAGAATTGAAAAGATCAGTCTATAAATCTGTTGATGAGGTACTACAACTCCCAGACTCAGATCTAAGAAGAATATTAGAGTTGGGTGAAGCCCATAAGCCAGAGAATGAAGATGGGAGACATCTTTTGATAGTGATCAAACATCACTTCAACCCTAGTAAAGATGTAATCATTGATGCCAAACCTCTTCAAACCCATTCTCCATTCACCAGTTGGTCCTTCAAGGCTGATACCAACGAGTTTATCCTGATTGTTGTTAAAGGACAGAAGATGATATGTTCAAGCAACGCCATCTTCAAAATGCCAAGCAAAGACATAAAGACACTATCTGAGCTTCCTCTAAACAATCCCAGCCAGGACCTAAGAGGCTTTGAGGTAGAAAGGATAGTCTGCAACATGGAAAAGCTTCAGCAGCAAAAGCAGTAAGAGAGTTTTGGTAGCTTCAGTCTTGGGAGAGTTTATAGAAATAAAGACTGATGGCTACAAAATTCTCTAAGTACAAACTGCTGCGGATAAGCATATCTGCTGAAGACCAAAGTTGCTGCTGATAGCCAAATCATCAGCAGCTGTGAACAGTTATGTCTTGCTGCTGATAGCCATTCCCACTGAAGATCAAACGTTGTAGCTGATTGGCTTCGATAAAGCAACCATTACCACTGACAACTTTCTGCTGCAACACTAACACACTCCACGCAGAAAGAATGTTACTGGCGTAAGACAATAAAAGACAACGACGCTCTTCTTCCAAGGACTCAAGCAATGATGCCTAAGAAGACGTTTGAGTAAAGATAACTTTTGTAGTTTTTATTGTCGTTACATGTAGAATAGCTTCAATACAAGATCAACGGCTTGTGTTAGGTCTGATCCTTAGAATCAAGGGTCTGTCTCGATTCTAGGTTACTATATAAGTAGTGCTTAGAGTCGTTGTATACAGTGCTTTTTTGCTTAAGAGTTTTCTCTGTAATCTTGTAATCTTTGAAGCTTAATACAAATTGCATTTATCAGTATTCTTCATGATTACTTGTTTACATTACTTAGTTGTGATTGTTTCCGCCAATCTAAACTACAATAGAACCATCTTGTATTCACCGATCCTACATTACCCATGATTATCCCCTTTGTAAATTAAAGGAGGCACCAAGTCTGTGTCAACTAGTATTAAGAACCGATGAGGCGACAAAAGACTTGGTTCCTAAGTTAGTCCCTTCGTGTCTCTTGGTCTTGTTAATCTTTGTCTTAATTAATGAAGTATTTTCTTTAAGTAAATCAATGCGTTTATGATTTCAAATCAATTTCTCTAATCACACACATCTCTTTTGATGGAATTAATCAATCACTTAAACAACTAATTAATCAATCATTGAGGATTGAATGATTTGTTCTAGATTCAAGAACCATGGTATTGCACCAAATTCTTGACTTCTGATAGGGAATCATCAAAGGCCCTATGGTGATTAGGAACTAAAAGTGGTGGTGTTTCATCCTATGCTTAGTTCCTAATCAAGATACCATATCCATCCAAGGTTTTGGAGATACCACCAAGATCACTTGGATCCTCAAAGGTAATTAATCATTTAGGTTGGTTAAATTCGGTGGGAAGTATCATGAGCCGGACCAAAGCCTTATGCTTCTTGCTAGGGTCGGTAATACTACAAATTTGAAGTCATTTGGTGCCCAAAGTTGTAGTACTACGAAGAGATGGTTGGTTGGATTGCTTATATTCGGTGTTGTAATTAATTTAACTTTAGCATAACCAATACTTGGAAACTAACCGGGGCCAAGGGTTATGCATTGTTAAACATTACAAAACCACGTGAAGGTAATTTGATCACCTACCTTCCACATTTATTGAAAGCATAAAACTTGAAGACCACCTTAATAACTATGGTGCGGATATTCCTAGCCAGAACCCCACCTACTTAAATAATCTTAAGAAAAACAATCCTGTTGTCGTCCAAGTCGATAAGGACACTTTGTGGAGAGATCCGAGTTTGATCCCCGGCTGCTACAGTTCTAGTGTAGTATAGTGGTAAGTACACCCGTTCACATACATCACGCAAACGGAGAAACTCTGGTTCGTATCCTGACCTAGAACTGAGTGTTGTTAATCTTAAGATTATCAATTGGTTTTCCACATTGTGGAAATTAATCTAAATCTTCTTAATTAACCAAAGGAAAACAAGCCATGAGATGTCTTGCATCTAGTAGTCGTTTTCTATTCTTTTTCCAACCAAATCCAAAAACCATTTTCCAAAACTATTAACCTAACCTCTTAAATGATTTTCTAAAACCTGTTACACAATTACAAGAGTTTGTCCTCAAAATCCACACACGTGTCTATGGTTCGATACTTGGTTCTTACCCATACTATATTACGCTGCGATAGGTATACTTGCCTATTGTGTAATGTTGTAATCTTTGAAGCTTAATACAAATTGCATTTATCAATATTCTTCTTGTTTACTTGTTTACATTTCTTATTGTGTAATCTTGTTTCCGCCAATCTCAACTAGAATAGAACCATCTTGTATTCACCGATCCTACATTACCCATGATTATCCCCTTTGTAAATTAAAGGAGGCACCAAGTCCGTGTCAACTAGTATCAAGAACCGATGGGGCGACGCAAGACTTGGTTCCCAAGTTAGTCCCTTCGTGTCTCTTGGTCTTGTTAATCTTTGTCTTAATTAATGAAGTATTTTCTTTAAGTAAATCAATGTGTTTATGATTTAAAATCAATTTCTCTAGTCACACAACACTTTTGATGGAATTAATCAATCACTTAAACAACTAATTAATCAATCATTGAGGATTGAATGATTTGTTCTAGATTCAAGAACCATGGTATTGCACCAGCTTCTTGACTTCTGATAGGGAATCATCAAAGGCCCTATGGTGATTAGGAACTAAAAGTGGTAGTGTTTCATCCTATGCTTAGTTCCTAATCAGGATACCATATCCATCCAAGGTCTTGGAGATACCACCAAGATTACTTGGATCCTCAAAGGTAATTAATCATTTGGGTTGGTTAAATTCGGTGGGAAGTATCATGAGCCGGACCAAAGCCTTATGCTTCTTGCTAGGGTCGGTAATACTACAAATTTGAAGTCATTTGGTGCCCAAAGTTGTAGTACTACGAAGAGATGGTTCGTTGGATTACTTATATTCGGTGTTGTAATTAATTTAACTTTAGCATAACCAATACTTGGAAACTAACCGATACCAAGGGTTATGCATTGTTAAACATTACAAAACCAAGTGAAAGTAATTTGATCACTTACCTTCCACATTTATTGAAAGCATAAAACTTGAAGACCACCTTAATCACTATGGTGCGGGTATTCCTAGCCGGAACCCGACCTACTTAAATAATCTTAAGAAAAACAATCCTGTTGTCGTCCAAGTCGATAAGGACACTTTGTGGAGAGATCCGGGTTTGATCCCCGGCTGCTACAGTTCTAGTGTAGTATAGTGGTAAGTACACCCGTTCACATACATCACGCAAACGGAGAAACTCTGGTTCGTATCCCGACCTAGAACTGAGTGGTTGTTAATCTTAAGATTATCAATTGGTTTTCCACATTGTAGCAATTAATCTAAATCTTCTTAATTAACCAAAGGAAAATAAGCCATGAGATGTCTTGCATCTTGTAGTCGTTTTCTATTCTTTTTCCAACCAAATCCAAAAACCATTTTCGAAAACTATTAACCTTACCTCTTAAATGATTTTCTAAAACCTGTTACACAATTACAAGAGTTTGTCCTCAAAATCCACACACGTGTCCATGGTTCGATACTTGGTTCTTACCCATACTATATTACGCTGTGATAAGTACACTTGCCTATTGTGTTTGTATTTAGTTGAAGTAATTATCATTTTAATTTATAAATTTAAAACCTGATTTTGTGTAGCTCTAAATAGAATTTATTTATTACTACTAAAAACACGCCATCATGTCTTTGGCGTTGTTGCCAGGGTTATATATATATTTACATTTTTATCTACATATAAAACACACATCAGGACCTCGTAGCGGTCCGACTTACGACTGAGTCATCAGACACGTCTTCGCCACGTGTCATTTTCTCATCATTGCCTTAACTAACACATAGTGGACCGTTTGGGATCTGATAGCGGTCCGCTATCAGTCCAGATTTCATATTTTTGGCACTTTTTGCCCTCCATCTTTGGGATATTTTCACTTGGGTCCCTGGACTTCTATTTTCTTTAGAAATTGGGATGTTACACTTTTTGCATACGACAGCCTATAAGTGATCTTATCACTTCAAAGCGTTCATGACAAGCCTGGTGCTGCAACATTTCCTACAGTTGCCTAATCATGTCGTAAGCTAGCATATCAACCAAATTCTTCTGAAGTTCTGCTATCATGGATGCCAACGTTAAGCAATAGACCTTGATAGAATCAGTCCAAATTTCATATTTTTGGCACTTTTAGCCCTCCATCTTTGGGGTATTTGCACTTGGGCCCCAAGGCTTCTATTTTATTTAGAAAATGGGATGTTACACTTTTTGCATACGACAACTTATAAGTGATCTTATCACTTCAAAGTGTTCATGACGAGCCTGCTGTTTAAACATTTATTACAGTTGCCTAATCATGTCGTAAGCTGGCATATCAACCAAATTCTTCTGAAGTTTTGCTATCATGGATGCCAACATTAAGCAAGAGACCTTGATGGAATCATCCACATGTTTATCCCAGGTCTAACGAGCAATGCCTGTAGCAACAATAGGTTCTTCCGGGATTGGTTCCTCGAGAACATACATCTTGTTATCAGCCATGATAACAAATTTCAGGTTTCGGTACCAATCCATGAAGTTGTAGTTTTCAAGTTTGTCCTTCTCAAGGATAGACTTTAGGGCAAATGAGGAGTTGGGATTGGATTTATTAGACATCTACAAAATTCAAAAATAAAGTTTTAGTATTTTCATGCATAACGTTCTAATTAAATTTATGACCTAATTGCAAAAATAAATAATTAGGAATGAGATACCGGTTCACCATTGCTCGGTGAATGGCTGAGCACTCTCCACTGGCATCGCTAGGTAGGTAGGTAACTATTACCGATTGTATCAACTAGACAATTCTCGGTTTGAGGGGCATGATGAGTATTGTCAAGCTTGGATACGGCTAGGTAGGTAGGTAACGATTACCGATTGTGTCAACTACACAACTACGCCCACTTAATACAACCTTAAGTGATATTTGTCCCTCAATCGTAACTGTAGAGCCGACCTAAGTAACTCAGGAATCGCGGTTGTATCTTCAACCAAAACCGTAGGGCCGGATGCAGGGTAATTCACTAACACCGTGGGTTCGGATAGAAAAGTTGAAATGTCACAATTTAGGGTGGCGCGTAAATATCGATTTTAAATTTGGGATTTTAATAAAATGTTTTAAATTACCGAGTAAGGGTCAAAAACATTTTGGATGACAAGGAGCATGATCCAAGTCGTGCAATTTTAGTAAACCATGTTTACTATTTTAGTTCATGAAACGCCTTTCAACACTCGACACAATCCAATTTTAAATACCTTATGTTAATCTAAATTGGTCGTTAATCACGAACTGTATTTTAAACTAATTAACTTTTTAATTAATATAAATTAGTTTTAAGTAAAACAATTAAATTTAAAACTCGTTGTACTTTTAAATAAAAACACTTTTATTTAATTATCTTTTCGAGAAATCTTTAAACATTTTAATTTTCTCGTCGTTTTAAGATTGTGTCAAATCGTTTTATAAAAATATTTGTGGTTTTATTATTATCTTAAATAAGGTAAACAACCACAAAAACATATAAAACACATCAATCGAGCAACTAGTAAATTTTGTTCGGTTTCGTTCGAGCCATCAAACGGAAACCGAATCGGTCTAAGGGACAACAAAAATAACCATTTTTGCTATCTCCCACTTAGTCCAAGTTCTCCATCTTCTAGTCCCGTTTGCATCCGTCTTTGGTCTTCTGGGCTTCGTCTTGTTAGGTTTACATTTACAATAAAAATAAATAAATAAAATATACCTAACTATTACAACGGATTCCAAATAACCCATAAAAATACAAAGATAATAGAACCAAAATAAATAAACACAACCACGGGTCACTAGAGTTCAAGTTATCAAACACAACTAAATCAAACGAAAAGGCACGATCTTTTTGTCAAACAAAAGTTTTGACAAATAAAACATATGATCAAAAAATAAATAATATGTCTAAACGCGCGTAAAGGTAGCTTTGATACCACTGTTGGGAATCATTGTATCAATTTTAACTTTTAAAACAAAATTAGTTTAATCTTATTAAATAAATAAATCAGATTTAATGAGCGGAAGCAATTGTACAAGTTAATGGTTCAAAACCGGGATCCTGCCAGTGATCCGATTACACGTGTATAAACAATAAAATTAAATCCAACCATAGCGGGTAAACGATTATACCTTAGACGATTAACCGAAAGATTCTCACTTTGGTTCAACGAGCGTCTCGCTAGTGACAAAACACGAAACCCACAACACAACGGAAACCGTCTCACGGTTAACGCAACTCCGGCGACGAAGGCAAGGCGGTGGTCAACAGTGGCTCCCGGCGAACAACGGTGACAGCTGGGTGGTTCTAGGCCGGCGAACGACTCGCAAGGGGGAAGGGGTGGCGGCTATTCCTCTTGCGCAAATGTGGTGGAGGCTAAAAGTGGTTTTAGGGTTTTAAGTTAAGGTTATATTTATAATCCTTTAACTTACAAACCGCACCCCTGGGATAATAACAGTTAATTCCTTTGTAATTAACTGTTAATTACATTTAATCCACAGAGTTTACTAATTACAAATAGTTAATAAAACCTAATAATTTAATGTTAAACACTTAAACATTTACTCCTCCATATTTAATTATTTCTCTAAATAATTAATTACTGAACAAATGATAAATATTTCATTAAATATTTATTCGTCGAATTATAAAATTGTTTTTAGTGAACTATAATGTTTACGATTAAACATTACTAACTACTCGTTGCCCAAAGTGTAACTATTTGGATCGTACATCGATAGTAACATTGATTTAATCGACGATCGGACATCATATATCCAACATATCAATATTAACTTTATGCACATGTGAGCATGTGTAGTTGCCATTAAAAGGATGAGGAACAACATTGTAACCTAGTCCATTCTTACTCTACCATGAACTTGTTTTTCTAACATGATATCTACAGCCTTAGGAAAACTCATATTTATCTATATGCACCCTAGCTGCAGCAAGTTCAGATTTAGTATGGAAGAACTTATGTCACACCCGTCATGTTCATGGGAATTTGGGCGAGTCGTTGGGATCGAGATGCATTGTTATTGCAGCGAAAACAAATAATAAGTTATAGGTTTTAATATTCACCCAAATTTTATCCTCTTTATATTTTAGAGGATTATAAGTTTAGCAAATTACATGATCAAAAGATTAAAAGTTGTTCTACAAGTTCATAACTGCTACATAAATAGTAAACAAACACATTCACTTCAACACCATCCAAGTTGAACTGCATACACACATGAACTTCACTTATTGCAAACCCATCAAAAATATAGCAAGTGAGATGTAAGCTAGTCACCATATTCAACCTGAAAGTATACACAAAAAATGGGTTAACAAATAATGTTGGTGAGTTCACAAATTTATTTTTTGAGAAAGTTTATTGTTTTCATAAATAAAATATATTTAATTGAGGTTTATTAAATAACTCAATTATGCTCATAGCATCTTGGACTACCAAGATGATGTTTCATGTATTGCCCCGAAGGAATTGTATGTCCATTGTATATATGAACCGTAATGTATCATGTAATCATAAGTTAGTCCTTAACCAACCATGTGTCTAAACTCAACCCTACATATTGAATTAAGAACTAGGCAATGATGAAATAAGCCACACATGCTAATAGTTCATATAATGTGAATGAAATACATGCGGAAATACATGCGGACATAATCTGACGCGTAATTTATAAATCACTCAAGACAAATAAATTCAGTGGGGCTTCCCAACTGTGCACGGGAATCACCCAAGTAGTACTACCCACTTACTTTTTGGCTTAAACTAGAGTTAATGGCTATGAAATGTACAAGTGGGCGAAATGTATATACATGTATTACTTATGCTATGTATACGAATCAAGTCTCATAGAATGAGACTTGTGCTTTGTGTCTTTCATAAAAATGAAGTTGTTTTGTATTTCTTATTGAAGGATGATAAACAAAGTTTTTGTGGTTGTCAAAACGTTTATTAAATCGTGGTAAATGTTTATTAATTGTAAAACATGTTTATGTATACTTTCCCAGAAAATATTTGTAAAAATATAAAAAGTAGGAGTTGTGAACTCACTTGGTGTTCGGTAAAAGTAAATTGCACGTTTATGAAGCTTCAGTCCCAAATTAAAGGTACACACGTATATTAACAAGAATAATCACAAAATGGTGTTCATGAGTTAATTCATATGTTCTATATATTCTGATTTACAAAGTGAGTTTTATCAAGTTTTGTGAATTGACAATTTCAGTCCTTCTATTTTCAAAGTTGTCACTTTTAGTCCTTCAAGTTTCATAAATTGTCATTTTAAGTAAATATAAACTTTTATTATTCTGTACATGTTACTAAATCAAATTTCATATATATATATATATATATATATAGGGGAAGTGTAAAATAAAAAACCACTCCACTTGAAGAAACCTTGCAAAACCAAACACTTGGCCTATAATGTGCCACATGTCCACCTTCCTTCTTTACTCTCAAGGGCATTAGTGTCACTTACTCTAACTATCACCATAACCACTACTTTTTACTTTTCAACATTTTCAAATACATCTAATATTCAAACGATTTTTTGTTCCATCTCTCTCACTTAGAAAAAACCCTAGCACCACACACCTTCTATAGAGAAGGGGTTTACAAGAGATAGAGAAGGCTGGAAGTGGAGGGTGTCGGTCAACCTCCGGCGACCCCTCCAAGCTGTCCTACGGCGACGAAAGAAGCAGAAGACGGTGGTAGGCGGTGGAGGTGCAGGTTGCTAAGAAGCAGAAGACGATGGTAGGCGTCGCTCGCCTTTGACAGATCCACAAACAACTGTGGCTTCAATGCCGTAAACGTCATTGTCTTCTTCTCCATGGCAGTTCGTTCGTCTCGATGCCGTTGGTGCCTTCCATCGCCATTTCCGATGAAGGTAAGTTTGTCAGCCTAATCTACTTGAACTCGAAGCTTCGATCAAGATTTGCGGTATCTCTGAATCTGTTTCCATTGATTTTTTTTTTGTACAAAATTTTTGTACAATTTGAGGATTTTGATGTTTTGACTTTGCTGTAGGTGATTGTTTGTTAATTTGTGATTGTAGGTTTTAATTTTTTTTTGGTGATTTGTTTGTTAATCTGTAGGGTTTATTTTTTTTTTAAGTTATAAGAAGAGGGTTAGGTTGTTTCAATTTTTTACATATGTAATTTGTTTGTAAATATAAATATTTATTTGTCTTGCTTATAAAACAGTCAATTTTTTACATATGTAAATTGATTTTACATATGTAACATTTTGATTCTTACATATGTAACATTTGATTTTACATATGTAAAAAGTTGCTAGTTACATATATAAGTTTGTATAAACATATGTAACAACACGTACGCTGGATTATTATAAGTTGCTAGTTACATATGTAAGTTTGTATAAACATATTTAGGTTTTATGTTTTTTGTTAGCTTATTATAGTATTTGGATCATTTTTAAATATTTAAGTTTGTATTGAATACCTTGTTACGTTTTTAATGTTGATTGTAATGAATTTTGAAATATTTAAGTTTGTATTAACTTATATAACTACACGTATGCTACAATCACGTTTAATATTAGTTTTTTGAATAAAAATAGTAGTTTTTTTCATTTTTAATTACTATTTTTTAATAAAATATTAAATACTATAATTTAAAAAGTAGGAGAAAGAATATATAAAAAATGACAGTTTACATACGTAAACTCATGAAAGTTCTATTATAACATACGTAACCTTACATATGTTACAAGTGTTGCATGCATTCTAAGTTAGTTTATACCTAATATATACTTATATATGTAAGTTTAACATATGTAACAACACGTATGTTGGATTATTATAGTTTTTTGGATCATTTTTAAATATTAAAGTTTGTTTTAACATATGTAACAAGCATAAGCTGCTACAACGTTTAAAATAGTAGTTTTTTAAAATAAAACTAGTCGTTTTTTTATTTTTAATTTCTAGCTTTATAATAAAAAAAATAGATAATATAATTTAAAAAGTAGGAGAGAGAATGTATATTTTAATAAATAGGAGAGAGATGATATGATGATTTTAGCCAAAAGACCAAATTACCCTTCTTGTACTTTTTTAATGTTAAAATATTATTTTGAAAGTATTACTTTCCAAGATTAAATATGGGTCATTGATCATCACAAATAAAGGTTTGAGATGGGGTTTGCAAGGTTTCTTTAACTCAATTAGGTTTTTGTTATAACCACCCCTACATATACATACATATATATATATATATATATATATATATATATATATAATCGGTTTTTTTTTCCGAATTTACTCTTAGCAAATCCTATGTTCGAAGAAAAATGTTTTCTAATTAGGTCACGAATTACAAATGCCTGGAAAAGTTCTATTGCAATTTTGCGAGGCAATCCACATCGATGTAATGAAAGTGAAGGGCCCACGACAATCACTGAACGCCCTGAATAATCGACTCGTTTACCAAGCAGAGTCTCGGGAACTCTTCCTTCTTTGCCTTCAATTACATCAATATATATATATATATATATATATATATATATATATATATATATATGGAAAAGTGAATATGGTGTTGTTAAGCATATAACATAGATTAGAAACCAATCAAAACTACGTTGTTTTGATTAAATCAAGATAAAATTTAATTTAAATCTTTGTCCCTCATTTTTCTCCAGCAAGTTCACATATTTTTTTTCCTCCATTGCCTATCCTTCTTTTCATAGAAACACTCTGGCCTTTCTAACTAATTCCAATTACAAATCGATAATAATATTTTGAAAAAGTGGAAAGTTTAAGGATTTGAAATTCAAATTGATAATGGTTGACGGTGCTCGGAAAAAGCTCAGAAAAAACACAAACTTTTGTCTTTTTTTATTTCGTATTAGTTTTTATTTTTTTACAGTATTGATTTATATTGAAAACTCCATGATCGAAGAAAACTTGAGATAAAGCACCACAAATAATAAGGTTAAGAAGCAAGAATAAATTACAAATATGCCGAACTTGATGAAAAAATAAGAAAAAAAAAATTAATTTCGATTTAATCAAAACGACGTAGTTTTGATTGATTTCGCATCTAAGTTAGATGCTTAACAGCACCATATTCACTTTCCCCCATATATATATATACATATATATATGTATATACATATATATATACTAGGTTAGAATCCCGTGTATTACACGGGTTGTATATTGAAAACGATATAACTTATAAATTTGTAAATAAATCCTAACTTGTCAGACTATTATGATCGTCTCGAGATATATCAAGTAGAAAATTATGTATATAACAAATTAATATTTTTCTTTAATTAGTTATATTTTGATTTTCTATCATGTATTCTTATTTAATATAATTAGTATTTTTCTTTAATAATATATTTATAATATCATTATTATTTAATAAGATACAGGCGTATTTATTAGGAGAGAGAGGCGGGAAACCAATGTGAGAATGCACGAGGAAGTGACAAGTGTCCATCTTAAACATTTATTTATTAGTATATATATATATATATATATATATATATATATATATATATATATATATATATATATATAGTGTGAGTTTTCGCTAAAAAGTCAAAAAATGTAAAAAGTCGTTAAAAACGCTCATAACCGGCTCATACGAACTCCGATTTCACTCATTTCGGCGGCGTTGGAACCGTCTCGTTGAACTCTACGATTTTAGCTTGTAGGGTTTAGATTTTAGGGTTAAGTTTTTGCCTTAGGATTTAGCCTTAAGGGTTTAGCTTTTAGTATTTAGGCTTTGGGGGGTGGGGTGGGAGGTTTAGGTTTTTGGGGGTGGGGTGGGGGTTAGGTTTTTGAGGGGGTTGGGTTGGAGGTTTAGGCTTTTGGGTGGTGGTGGTGTTTTTAGACGATTTTTTTGGCTTTTTAGGGTTTTTTTTTGTTACGATTTAGGTTTTTAGGGGTGGGGGTTTTTAGGTTTTTCGGGGTAGGGTGGGGGTTAGGATTTGGGGGGGGGGGTGTGGAGTGGGGGTTTTAGGCTTTTTTAGGGGGGGGGTGGGGTTTCTAGAAGATTTTTTTTACAGTTTTTAGACTTTGTAGAATAACCCTCCCCTAAATATATATATATATTGGGGAGGGTTCAAGTACAAAGTTTTTTTTCCTAAAAAGAGTAGGAAATAATATGGGAGTGACATGTGGTATTTGATGGATTTATTGATAAAGGGTACTTTGGTATTTTCCTCATAATTTAGTTATGAAAAATCCTATAATCATGGTAAGTTAATTTGTATATTAATTTAATTGGTTTTGACTAAATGTACGTATTTCTTCCATACGGTTTTACTTTCAGAGATTCAATGGCTAGCTATTCCAATGAAGAAAGGATCAAAGGTATTGTTAATGATTTAATCTGTTTGTTTTCGTTCATACTTTTAGTCCATGTTTCCTGAATATTTATGTGTGTTCTTTTGTTCGTATTGCAATAATAGTGTGTTGATTTCTTTGTATTAAATAAAGATGATACTGTATGTAATATGAGATGTTGTTCGATGTCTACCAACATGGTGCTTGTGCTGTTTTTACTAGTCTGCCTATGATGTTTTTTTCATCAAACATCACATACCACGTGTGCTTGTGCTGTTTTATTAGGTGGGTTGATTTGTTCCATAAATAACCGTATATGATATTTTTTTCATCAAACATCATATACCACGTGAACTTGTGCTGTTTTATTAGGTTTGTGTATTGTTCCATAAATAACCGCATATGATGCTTGGATGGGCAGCTACGCATTCTGATTCTTGTGTCGGTCGGGGGGTTAATAAGATTGTTTGTTAGGCTTTGGTTTTTTTGGTTTTGGATTTCCAGTATGTGCTTTCAACTTTTTACGTTTAGTAAGAGGAGTTTGGAAATCATCATTGGAGTATACAAGTTTTTTAGTGTTGTTCACCATCTTGGATACAACTGTAAAAAAAGAAAATCCAATTAAGTAATCCTTAAATAAGTACATACAGTTGGAATCCTGAAGTCAACAGATGTTAAAACAATACTGTTACCATGCTTCATACTTACTAAAACATTACATGATTTTTAACATCAAATCCAAGTTTCTGTATTCAGTACATATAGTTATTAATGAATAACAACACATGCAGTACATTAACATTCTTGGATACAAAACTACATCAAAATTCTTGAATACAACACATGCATCAGTACATCAACATTCACATGCAGAACAAGCTGCCAAAGAAGCTGGGAGATTCGGGTCGTTTCACAATCCCATGTCTCCTAGGCAGTTTGCCCTTGCACCACGCGTTGGCCGATCTAGGTGCTAGCATCAATCTGATGCCATATTCCGTATATAAGCAGCTAGAGCTAGGTGAACCGCAGCCTACGCGCATGAGCATTTTCTTGGATGACCGCTCAGTCAAGTATCCACGGGGAGTGGTGGAGAATCTTCTAGTTAAAGTAGACAAGTTTGTATTCCCCGTGGATTTTGTTATTCTAGATATGGAAGTGGATGATAGAGTCCCACTCATCCTAGGACGCCCGTTCCTACGTACCGCCAAGGCGATGATTGATGTCTTTGACGGGAAACTCACACTTCGTGAGGGGGATGCGTCTGTTACATTCAATGCTATAGAGTCCATGAAGGATGTTGGCGAGCATAGCCACTCCGTGTGCATGCTTGATACCTTCGTGGATGAATTCCGGGACTCTAATCCAGTAGAGGGTGTTGTTGGTGGAGATGAAGGAGTAAGGATAGAGGACCCTCCGGATTGGTTCGAGGAGTTTGAAAGGAAATTGCTAGGGTCCTCATTCCTAAGTGCTGACGATGATGATTATAGTCTGAGTGAAATATTAGCACAAGTGGAGCAGGTAGTTTGTGAGGCTCCCATGGTGGAGGATCTCGAAGATCCTGGTGGAGGTTTAGAGGTCACACCCATGGAAAATCTCATTCCTGAACCTTCACCTAATCTTTGTTCTAAGGAGAGGACTGCCGACCCAACCCCTAGTTTTAAAACCCTTAAGTCTAGGCCACCCCACAAGGAACTTCATGTGTTGAGAGATATAGGTGAGTTAGAGATAATGCAAACCCCAAGTATGGGGACGTGTAAGGGCGATAGCTTGTTGGGATACATGATGCATGTCATATTTGAACCTGGTAGGTTTAAGTGCTTGTGGACTGATTTGAGAGAGAGTGTTAGTATATCGTTGAGGTTAGTTGGTAGTCGTGTGATGTGGAGGATTGGTAGACCGCGAATGATAAAGGCGGTACCGGTTAGGATCAAGGAGAAGCCTCCTGATAGGCTTGTTTGAGTCTCGGGCAAGTGCCCGAGATGTAGAGTTTGTTTGCATTACTTGGTTTGAGTCCGTGTCAGTTTTTGTGTTTTTTCGATTTGTGTCAGGTTTTGCAGGGATTCGTGCTTAATTCGGAGGAAAATCATCAGGAATGAAGTACCAAGTATTTTTACATATATTTTTATGCTTGGAATAGGTTTTTATGGAATTTGGATGGAAAGAAGTTAAGGGGTGAAAAATATTCTAAGTATAAAAACCCCATTAACTTTCTGTCACCAGGACTTCCTCGCGGTACGCGAGGATTTGTCTATGGTTTCTCGTGGTACGCGAGAGACAAAAGACAAGGCCGGCTTAAATGCCACTCCCTCGCGGTACGCAAGGAGTGGCCGCCTGCTCTTTCGCGGTACGCGGGGTCCTTCTGGATTTGCCTTTCTTCCTTGTTTTCCCATGGTACCCCTCACCCATATCTACCACCACCCATCACCATACTACCACCTTCACATTTATCCATCATCCATCCATTATTACACCCTCATCCATCATCATCCTTCTACCATCACCCACCATTCATCATCACACATATCATCCACTGACGACCACCACCGACCATGGGAAACTAGAAACCGTTTGTGACCAATGACCGACCTTGTTGTGGCATTCATGTCTATGTGTTTGCCACCCATCGAGTGTGTTTCTCTGGCATCCATCTATCTCGAGTCTTTTATTTTGTTAGTGAGTCAGTGAGTCTTTATTTTAAATTTATTTGAGTCAGTTTAATGTTGCGGGTTTGTTGTGAGGTTTATTTTGCAGGTTTTATCATTCCGCCCGTACTCAATCTCCATTCGGGCAGGATTGATGATCACTTATATACAATTTGTAAAGGCAACCCGACAGTCTGTGCAACCGCGATCGAAATGCTATACGATGCACGTAAGCATGAATGAAGCTAGATATATTCACTGCTACATTACCAGCTAAGTCGCTTCCTGTTTATTTTTGCATTTTTTTAGTTGTGTTTTGCTTCACATTGAGGACAATGTGTCTTTCAAGTGTGGGGATGTGAGTGTCTAGTTTAGTTAGTTTGTTTTGTTTATAAAAAATTCAAATAATACAAAAAAATTTCAAAAATTTCAAAAAAAATGTCCTTGGAAATAACTGCTTGTACTTGGAAAATGATAGTAGAACTGGATCTACTTGTTGGTTTTAATTGATCTAAATAATAGAAAACGCGTTTAATTAGTGATGTATTGGTAGACCCAGCCAGTTTGAATAGCTTAAATAGCATGTGAGTGTTACTTAGGATTAATCACTGAATTAAATCATGAAATCTTGTGGGTATTCATCTTAGGGTAACGGTAATACTGAAACTGTCAATATAGGGTGATAGGTACCATGTTAAGTTAAATTTTAGAGGTTTTTAAAATTTCTTGGCACACCACTATCTTTTTATGAGAATAAATCCGAGTTTCGGTGGCGCCCACATCCATATTCCATAATTCTTGAGCTTATTTAATTGAAATCTAAGTTTCACCTATGTGTCACATGTCGGGTTCCAGCCTGATTGAAACACCACTGGGTTGATTATTATGTGCTTATTGATATGACTTAGTCTATATGTTACCTTCCGGGATAGTGAGTTGGCTGAAACGCCTCTAGACGAAAGTTTAATCCGCTTATTAATGCTCATTATCATCCATTCATTCATATTTCATATGATTTCGAAACCTGTAAATTTTAGTTTAACGTGGTAGGGTAAATATATATGGTTTGATCGGTGCCTAGATATAACCATGAGACGGGATTAGGTAGAGTTGTAACTTCTGAGTGTGGGTCACATAGGTTGATTGATATCTGTATAAATTGAAATTAGAACACATTACGGGGGATAGATAGTTGGTGTTGGGTTTAATCGGACAGAAATACTAATTATTGCTTTTTAACGCATGAGTATATTCTACTAATTGGTAAATGATGTTTGTTAAGTTGGATCTGAGTTATGATTCCATTTGCAGCTTTTTCGAGGATGAAAAAAGGTTAAGTATGGGGATATTTGATATAGTGCAAAGCACACATCTTTATTCCTTTGTTTTAGTGTGTTTTTAGATAGTTTTATGTTTGTTTTGAGTCGTTTTGATGTACATTTGAGTCTTTGTTATGTCTGCAGGTGCTCGTAAGGATTACTAGTGAATACGTGAAGAAACCGAGCAAGAGAACGAAGCCAGAAGAAAGTCCAGGGTTCAAAAATGAAAAATGTTGAATTTCAGTTTCTCGCGGTACGCGCGAAGTCCAGAGAATTCTCTCGCGGTACGCGAGGGAAAGGAAAACTGGCCGCGACAATTTTGTTCCTCGCGGTACGCGAGGAACCTGACCATATTGTTTAAATATAATTTAATTCCCATTATTGGAGGAGTTCGATTTCCAGCAGCAGAGGACTATATTAAGGCGATTTTGGAGCTTAGGAGGTCTATTGAAGAGAAAAGATTGAGACTTTGCTTCCGGGTTCGTTAGATTTAGCGTTTTCGATTGCAAGATTCGATTTTTATCTTTGTTTGCTTTGTTTGAAACCATGAATCTTGTTTCTACTTCTGTTTTTGGTTGTTTAAGCATGATTCGAGGCTATAACTTTGATATTGCCTAGGTCACATGATGAATACTTGTTAAATTTTCAGTTTTTATTTGGTTTTTGGATTCAATTAATGGGTTTATGATTTTGTAAAAGATCTTGAGTTGATTATTGTGATGTTATTGCATGTTTAGATCTGATATTGTGTTTGATTTAAATTCCTTGCGTTGGTTGTGGTTGTCTGTCAGTTTGATTAGCGTATCTTGGTCATAGATCTTAGGGTTTGTGATTAGGGTGGTTTGCTAGCCATAGGAGTTGTATTTGATTACTGATTAGAGTTGAGTGTGTATCCTAGTTCAATACCCGAGATGTGAGAATTAGTCGTTTAGTCTTCGCCATTAGGTATCCGAGTGTCAGCTGTTTGAGAGGAAGCCGGTATTAGTTGTCTAGTGATTGTTGCTATTCGTGTCATAGTTGTTATCTTGAGATTACCCCGTGCATTCTTTGAGTGTATTGATGGACAGTGAGACTGAGAGGTAATCTGTCTATTAGGGTACTTTATCATAGTTGGAAATACCTGAGAAGTGATCCAACTTCTGGTGAGTTATTACAAATTTAGGTAGCTTAGTTGGTGACACCCTGAGAGTGATTAGGGATCCACTAGGTCGTCTTTAGTTGTCATCCTTAAAAACCCAGATCCATCATAGTTTCAAGAACCGGTAGAAGTTGTACTTTGCAAGTAGAATTCCGACCTAGCTAGTATTCTTCCCATCCTTTGATTTCACCTTTAGTACTTTCATCCTGATAGTTGAGTAGTTCGAGTTTTCTGCATTCATTATTTTAATAGTAGCGTAGTAAACCCCCCAAACCAAATCAATCTTTAGTCTGTGTCAGAGTCCAGTTTTGTTACCTAGTGTCTCTAGGGTTCGATATTCCGGTTTACCGTTAAGCTATGCTACACTCGATAGGTACACTTGCCTGTCAGTGTGGTCTAGTTCATAGGTTTCCCATTTATTACTTAGGAGTCTAGATTAAGTTTTTATTCATACTTTTTATAGACCGTCTAGACGACATCACAATACTTTTTGAATTTCTCTCATTAAAATAATATTTGATTAATATATAAATCAATAATTCAGTTTTTGTGAATCCAACTTCAAAATAATTTATTTTAGTGTTTTACCTACTGTTTCAAATGAAATTCAATGACCAGAAATATTATAACATGTAGATATCACACAATCAAATCCTAAAATGCCATAATCTAGTTTTTAACAAATTAAAACTCATACCGTAGATGTTTGAAGCTAAGAATTCAAATGGTATGGCTTGGTTACTCATGAAATCAACAAGTTTGATACCCTACATCATGATCAACCATATGCATGTACAAACAAAGGTCAAGAAATTAGCACACCTTTATTGTGTGTTAGTGTGTGTATTTATTTCAAAACCCGATTCTTAAGCTTTTGATCCATGTTTCCTTGTGTTACTCATGTAATAGGATGTTTAGAAAAGTTTTATGTAAAGAGTTTGTGTTTGAAAACCGTAAGAGGGAGTGAAGGGACACAAAACCAGATTTTAGGGTTTGTAGTTGCATGTTTTCGGTTTCGTGAGGTAGAGATGGAGAGATTGGAGTTTGTTATACTAACCATGCAATTTGACAGCCTTAGCACCTTCGAAATCAACTGAGAGAGATCTGAGAACCTTAAGAACACAAGAGAGATTTGGGAGAATTGCTTGAATGGTTTAGAGAGAGCTTTGCATGTAGTTTGAGTGTGGAGGTGTGTTTGAGGGGGGTTCGGGCGTAAGAAAGAAATGGGAGGGAGAGAGACTATTGAATTGATTATGGAGGTGTAGGTGGTGGCTTGAGGGGGGTTCGATCGTAAGAAAGAAATGGGAGGGAAAGAGACTATTGAATTGATCATGAGTGACTAATGAATTTTTATAAAAAATTATGTTAGGTTTTATAAAGTTTAGTGTTAGTTTTATAAAAATTGATAAGTGTAGGATTAGTGAATACAAGATGGTTCTATTCTAGTTGAGATTGACGGAAACAATCACAACTAAGCAATGTAAACAAGTAAACAAGAAGAATACTGATAAATGCAATTTGTATTAAGCTTCAAAGATTACAGAGAAAACTCTTAAGCAAAAAGCACTGTATATAATGACTCTAAGTACTACTTATAAAGTAACTTAGAATCAAGACAGACCCTTGATTCTAAGGATCAGATCTAACACAAGCCGTTGATCTTGTATTGAGGCTATTCTACATGTAACGACAATAAAAACTACAAAAGTTATAATTTCTTGAGTCCTTGGAAGAAGAGCGTCGTTGTCTTTTATTATCTTGCACTAGTAACATTCTTTCTGCGTGGAGTGTGTCAGTGTTGCAGTAGAAAGTTGTCAGTGGTAATGGTTGCTTTATCGAATCCAGTCAGCTGCAACGTTTGATCTTCAGAGGGAATGGCTATCAGCAGCAATGTTGTTGATCAGCAGCAAGACACAACTGTCCATAGCTGCTGATGATTTGCCTATCAGCAGCAACTTTGGTCTTTAGCAGATAAGGCTATCCGCAACAGATTTGTTCTTTAGCAGAAGAACAAGTATCCACTGCAGATAAGCTTATCCGCAGTAGTTTGTCGATCTGCAGTAAACTCTGAGGTCCACAACAATTGTACTTAGAGAATTTTGTAGCCATCAGTCTTTATTTCTACAAACTCCCCCTAGACTGATGCTACCAAAACTCTCTTTACTGCTTTTGCTGCTGAAGCTTTTTCATGTTGCAGACTATCCTTTCTACCTCATAGCCTCTTGGGTCCTGGCTAGGATCGTTTAGAGGAAGCTCAGATAGAGTCTTTATGTCTTTGCTTGGCATTTTGAAGATGGCCTTGCTTGAACATATCATCTTATGTCCTTTAACATCAATCAGGATAAACTCGTTAGTATCAGCCTCGAAGGACCAACTATTGAATGGAGAATGGGATTGAAGAGGTTTGGCATCAATGATTACATCTTTACTAGGGTTGAAGTGATGTTTGATCACTAGCAAAATATGTCTCCCACCTTCATTCTCTGGCTCATGGGCTTCACCCAACTCCAATATTTTTCTTAGATCTGAGTCTGGGAGTTGCAGTACCACATCAACAGAATTATAGATAGATCTTTTCAGTTCTTCCTTTCACCTGAAAACTTCAAACCATTTATCTTGAGTGTTATAGAACCAGAAAATTATTTCTCTTGAGTCTTCTAGTGTGATGGTAGGTTTGGTTTTCTTCTTGGAAGGCTGCTGATGAGGAGGAGCTGGGTGAAAGGATTTGGACTTTGTGGGTGGAGAGGAGGGAGGTCTAGGATTAAGAGTGGAAGGTTGTTGAATAGAGGAAGTGGTGGATGAGGGAGAAGGCTTGGGTTTCTTTTGTTTCCTTTCATCTTCTTAATTAATCACCCTCTTCTTTGAGCCTTCTTCCCCAGTCTTTCTTCCTCTTCCTTCTTGACTTTAAAGTAAAGGGCTTGCAGGTTCATTAAACTAAAGGGACCCAGCCTTTTACCACTCTCTCCTCTAGCCTTTAGGAAGTCAATCATGACGTTCCTTTCTTCATGGGTTCTTCTGTTAAAGGCAATGGTCTTCTTGGATTTCTGTTTGGCTTTTTCTTCTTCTTCAGCCTTTTTCTTATTTGCCAATTGACCTTGCTGACCCATGAAGGCTCTGTAGATTTCTTTATTTGATAGTTTCTCAAGGTAGTATGCATCCTCACCTTGAGAAATCAGAGCCTCTATCCACTCCTCTCTCATTTCTTTGGCTAGTTCAGAATCAGTTGTTCTGAACTTAGCCTCTTCCTTTTTCTTCTTCTTCTTTATTGAATTGTTCCAGCAGTTGAAGTGCTAGAGCTTTATCGTCTTGAATTTGAGAAGATGCAGGAATCTTGACTTTCAGATCATCTAGCTGCTTGGCATAGAGTTGGATATGTTGTTCTCTAAGGAGTATGACAGTTTTTCTTTCTTGTGCATTTCTTAATTCATCCATCTACTCTTCTTCTCTTCTTCTTCTTCTTCTTTCCTCCCTTTCCTTCTTCTCTTTCAATAACCTTTCTTCATCTTCTTCTGTCATATGTCTCTTCCCCTTGTCTTTGCTGGATGCCTCTGCTTCAGCTTCATGGACCACAACAACATATGTAAGAGATGTTTTTGGGATCTCAGCTTCAGCTTCATTGGCATTTTCTAGAATAGACAAGGGACGGACACTTTCTTCATCTTCTTCCCATTCAATACATGTCACTGCTTTCCATTCTTTTTTCATATTTTCCATTTCTCTTCTTCTGTATTCTTCTGCTGTGTTTAATCTGACAGTTGGAGAGGAAAGAAAGGATAGGTCTGAGTCGGAGTTGGAGTCATCCATTGCAAGTCGTCCTTCCTTTTCAAGCTTAGCTTTGATGGTTTTTATCATTGCTTGACTCTCTAAGGAATTTACATTGCATATGTGTGTTCTGAGACCTTGTGCAGGAAGTCTGAATTTAAGAGTAGGATCTCATTGATGTTGATTGAGAGAGATGATCCTTTACTCAGGAAGAATGTGAAGTCAGAAGACCCAACGTTTGACCATTCTAGCACTTCTAAGTCTCTGGCCACTGTGTTGTATAGAAATCTTCTCCAGCAAACAGCTTCTTCTTTTGTTAAAGTACTACTCCTGATCAGGTCAAGTCTTCTTGGAGATAGTTTTTCTTCTACCTGTGTTGAAGATTCTGCACGGTCTTTAGGATAGGCCACCCTGTTTGCTTCTTCTAATAGTGTTTCAAACCAGGGCAGATTTTCCTCTATTAAGTCTTGGAACCTGCTGATTGCAAGTTCTGCTGAGAGATCTGTAGAGGTGTTGGTGCATCTGGATAGGTACAGTTCAAGCACTTGGAGTGGATTTAGTGCATTCCAGTTCAGCTCTTCTTCCCCACCGAACTCCTTTCCGATCCAGAATCTCTCAGTTGAACCATCATACCCCTAAGCTAGTATAGAGTCAAATTCTAGCTTATTTGAAGACAGTGTGAATTGGGGGGCAGTGGTTTGACTTATTATGGCTGCGGCTTCAGGAAGCATGCTGAATGATGGAAGTGTGTCTTCATGGTGACTTTCATTCTGTAACTCCTCATCAATAGCTCGAACAACTAACTTCCAATCCTCAGTGATTTCTTCCTATTCATCTACTGAGTCTGGCAAGTCATGAACTTGAACGAAAGCAGGTCTGAATAGAGAACTTTAAAGTTTGTCTCCTCTTGTATCCATTCATCGAGGCTATCAGCATCATCTTCCACAACAACTATCTCCCCCTTTTTGGTTGCATCAGTGCATAGAGTCTGGTCAGTTTGAGTGCCCACTGAGAAAAGGGAGGGAGTAGTCACTGGAGGGCATTGATGGGCTTCATGCATAGAGACTTGGTGCCTTAGTTTTGACACTTCGGCCTCTAGCATTTCCACCCTAGTCGTCAATTCCAAGTTATGAAGTTTCAGTCTATCCTCATCCACAGTTGTGGAATCCTTGGATCCAGATGGGGCCTTAGGCCTAGCTTCTGCATCCCCATCACCCTGGTTTTCTTGGCACGTGGGATTCCTTTCAATGAAGAGTGTTTAAAGGGAAACATCCTCACTATGAGTTACCGTGGTTAGGGTCTTAATGATGTTATCACTGTCCACCTGGTCAGTTGATGTACCAGGAGTAGTGATAGCCCTTTCCACATTCACTCTATCAGTACTCCCAGAGTGAACCTTCTTGGGTAATGAACTTGGGATAGGTGCACTAGCAGCCAAGTCAATCAATACCTCTGAGATAGTGGTTGTTGTAGAAGGTATATCATCTTGACAAGGTGCCTCTGCACTTAAGTTCAGAGAAGAAAAAAATGGAATGGCTCAGTGGGTTGTTCTATGGATCCGGGATGTGATCCTGATCCTAATAGAGAAGCTTCCAAGGAAGTCTCTCTAATGATGTGGCTATCCTTTTTGATATTCTCATCAGAATTTTGGGATTCTGAATGAGGACTTTTAGGTTGGGATTGGGCCTTTGAGGCAAGAAGAGAAGGAGTCTTCTTGCTCCTTTTTCTAGTATATTTTGCCGCAACTGGGGCCCTTTGTTCCAGTTGAACGACAACATCAAAAACAGGTGTAAGTAATTTATGTGCCTGTGCATCCTTAGTAGTATGCACAGGGGTTCGAGCAATGGAAGCAGTTTGTTGTTCAAGATTTGAAGTGGAGGGTGTGGGATCAGTATCAGCTGGGATTGTTGAACTGTCACCCTGGGTACTTTGTATGTTCATCATTGTAGATAACAATGGAACATTGACCCTTGACAACTTTTTGGAAACAGTTCTCATACTTTGAAAAATGTTATTTTTATGTACCAGCATAAGATAGATTTTTGCAAATTTTGAAAGATCTTTTAATTCGTTATTGAAAACTTCCTGCAAGAATCTTGGGTACATAAAAGTGATTGCTTTGCACCTTCTTGAAGGTTATATCTCAAACCTTCAATGATTTGATGTGCAAATTTGAAACCCTAGCCAGAAACCATACCATGAACAGCAGAGGCGAGAGCAGAGCTCACTTGATTCCATCCACTTCTCTTCTGGGATATGCATGGTAGAAGAGTGTGGCATAGAAACTTCCATGGAGGGCCCATCAGCGCCTTTTCGATTGTGTACTTGTTCTGATTTCCAGTGTACCCTATAGATTTGAGTATGAAATGGCGGCCCCCTCGTCTTGAAGCTTGAGGTGTTTTCTGAGAGTAGCTTCAGTGACGATGATATATTTGTCGTCTACCATGGCTTGGATTTGGAGAATCCCCTGTTCGGTAGAGTAGACGGCGGTGTACCAAAAATCCTCCTTATGAGGGATGTATATGGTAGGGTTGACGGTTAGTGCAAAATATATCTTTGATCGACAAAGAAAATCGATCATATCATCGAACCCTTCGGACTTCTTTCCTTTAACCAAGTATGGAGTGAGATTGTGGTAGGTAGAAAACTTGTCATTAGGATGGTTTATGTCGACCTCTTTCATTTTGTTGGGTTTGGAGGGAAAGAGGAAGGTTTTTGAAGGGTGGTTAAGGATGGAAAGCTTTTAATGCTATGGAGGTTTGAGAGAAAATGATAAGGGTTAGGTTGAAATTGAATGTGAAGAGGTTATGGAGAAATTGATTTGAGTTATAACGGCAGAGGAGGGAAAAAGCAAACTTACTTGTACAGTACAACCTCATTCACTTTTTACTGTTACAGCTGTAATACACTATAGCAGTCATGGTAAAGACTGAAAGGAATTTTTACAGCGGGTAAAAGTTAATTTGGACTTATTTTTACTCATCAGCAGCAAACTTGGTTGCTGTGAATGGTTAAGCCTATCCGCTGCAAGCTTGGTTGCTGCGGATGGTTAAGTCTGTTAGCAGCAAACTCTATTGCTGCTGATAGATGCAAAGATCTGCAGCAAGGATGTTGCTGCTGACAGCCTTGAAGCTATCCACAGGAAACTTGTTCCCGCTGATAGCTTAAAGCAGTCAGTGGCAGATTCTTTGCTGCTGAAGATTAAACCTGTCAGCAGCTAAAAGACGAAACTGCTGCTGACTTATAACTTTTATTTACAACAAGGGACAAACACATTTATAAAACAAAATTTTAGAGACAGATTTTAATCAAAGTTCATCACTCAGGTGTTATTCTTGTGACCGGGCTGTCCATGCACACGAGAGAGATCTAGTTAGTGGGAGGAATCCAAGAGCTTGCATCCTTGTAAAAAAGGGTTCTCGGATTATCAGTATCAGCATGTGTGCCTTCAACGGAACCAATGATGATTCTTGGAGGAATTTTGGCTTTCCAATGCTGAATTGGTGGTTTTCCCGCTCTCTTTGCTTTATCAGCAGCATATGTTGCAACTGAGGACTTTGGCTTATCAGCAGCAGATTTTGTTGCTACTGATGGTTTTACTTGAGCAGTAACAATCTTGGTTGCTGCTTAAGACTTGTCTTCGGGTCGCTTGCGCTTTAATTGATCAGCAACATTTTTGTTGGCTGCTGATGGTTTAACTTGGGGAGCAGCAATCTTGGTTGCTGATGAAGGCTTTTTCTTTGGTTGCTTGAGTCTTACTTGATCAGCAGCAGTTTTGTTTGCTGCTGATGGTTTAACTTCCGAAGTATGCCTACCCTTCTTCATCTTACTGATAGGCTTTTGTTGAAGAGGAATTTGATGAAGAACCTGTTTAAGAGGATTAAACTTACAATTTGTAGCAAAGTGGTCTGATTCACCACAGATGATGCAGGATTGTTGAGGTCTTGGCAGATGCTTTCTTGGTGAGGATAAAGAGTTTCTGAACTGAGTTGATTTGGCTTCAAAGCTTCTTACCTTTTTGTTCTTGTTTGTTTCCTCAAAAGCGTGTTGCTTTAGGTTTCTTTTTTGTTGAAGGTAATAGAAGCAGGTGCGAGCAGTATGATTGTATTTCCCACACATAAAGCATGATTTCGCCAGTTTGTCCCTTTGAATGTACACATAGTCTTTTCTATTGAACAAGTCTTTGAAGTTCCAGGGGTGAGCTTTGTTGTGCTCAAAGGTGGCTTCTTCCAATGTCTTTTGAACATATGGAGCCCTCACTCCAGGCGCATGACATATGTCAAACACCTTCCTTTGTTGTAATTTGGATTGAGGCTTTGAGTTGGTGGAGGTTGAAGACTGTCCCTTTTCAATTGTTAGCTTTCTTCCTTCTGGAGGATAGCTGATTCTGATTTGTTTAGTTGGTTGAGATACTGGTACTATTTTTGAAGGGATGAAAGGGCTTGGATTGTTTTGTTTTAATAACTTCACAAGTAGGTGGTGACGAAACTTTATTGGTTT
This sequence comes from Smallanthus sonchifolius, assembly GCA_023525975.1. NCBI lineage: Eukaryota > Viridiplantae > Streptophyta > Magnoliopsida > Asterales > Asteraceae > Smallanthus > Smallanthus sonchifolius. The sequence goes on along the minus strand of CM042033.1, from coordinate 49,318,496 downwards.
CAGTGGAGTCTGAGCATGTTGACTCAGACTCAGATGAAGTAGTGCATTCTTGCATTGGGGTTTCTTGGACAACAGGGTTAAGATTTCGGTTGGCCATGTCAAGGTTGGAAAGATTGAAACTTGGTTCATGAATGGCTACATATTTAGCGGGTGGAGGAACAAGATTGTAGGGTTGTTCAGCTTGAAATCCAAGACCAGCAGTTACCTTTTCATGAATTTGAGCATCCAAAAGTCTTTGCAGCTTTTTGGATGCAAATTCATATTTTTCCACATTGACCTTTTAGTCTGCTAATTCGGCCCTTGTAGCTTTTAACTTAACCAGAAGGTCATCAATTTGAGTTTTAAGGTTTGTTTGTTCATGTTTTAATGATGAAATTTCTTTCTTTAAACAATCAATCTTTTCCTTGTAACTGTTTTCAAGCTTTTTAAATTTAGATTTCATTTGGTGAAATTCTTCATTTTGATCTATGAAATTCTGGTTATGTTTCCTGTATCCAATGACCTTATTAATACAAGCTTGAGTACACAGATTTTCATATACCTGAGGTGGTACCTCTGATGTGTCTGCCATGAGAGCTTGATTGTTGGTAGGAATATCCTCATAGTGGAAGCTCCAGTCAAAGTCAGTAGTTCCAACAGCTGCACAAGCTGCAGTTTGTGCATGAGGATAATAGTTGCTTGAACTAGGACCTGAGTGGTCAGAGCGGACGGCAGACGAGGTGGTGGTGGATGTTGAGGCTGTTTGGTAGCTTGAGCTTCTATCCTTGGCCTGAATCATCTCTAATTCATAGGTCATTAGCATACCAAAAAGCTCAGTCATCTGTAGAGTCTTTAGATTCTCAGTTCTTCTGATGGAGACTATGTAGAGTGTCCAGCAACTGGGTAGAGACCTGATGAACTTCTTGAGAATATCTTCATTCTCTAACTTCACTTTTGAGCACTGCAGCTCACCTACAAGATAAGTATATATGTTAAATAAAATAGTTAGAGACTCACCTTCCTTCCAAAAGAAGTTTTCATATTGCTGCTTCAGGATGTCTCTTCTGTTTTCTTTTACTTCCTCTGAACCAGCAAACATCTTCTCAAGAGCCTCCCATAGCTCCTTTGCAGTTTTGTATCCTCTGAAGTTGTGAAAAACTTCATTTGGTAAGCACATCTGGATGGCTCCCAAGGCATTGAAATCTACCTCCATTTTCTTGATGTCTTCATCAGAGTATTTGGAGGATTCTTTGGGAACCAGTGTACCTCTGGAATCAGCGGAGGCCACCACGGGTATGTGTGGTCCATTTTTAATGGATTTCCACATCCCAAATTCTTGATAGTAGAAGAAGCTTTCCATTATGTTTTTCCACATATCATAGTCTTCTCCAGACACCAGTCTTGGTGGTCTGTTGATGCTTCCAATATCTTCAAGTCCATTTTTTGTGCCATTTTTGATTTGTGATAATGGGTGACTTTAGCAAAGAGATAGTTTTGAATAGAACTAGAGAATGATTAAACAAATGTGAGTTTGTTTAATTTGTGAGCCAAAGCTCTGATACCACTTGTAGGATCGGTGAATACAAGATGGTTCTATTCTAGTTGAGATTGACGGAAACAATCACAACTAAGCAATGTAAACAAGTAAACAAGAAGAATACTGATAAATGCAATTTGTATTAAGCTTCAAAGATTACAAGATTACAGAGAAAACTCTTAAGCAAAAAGCACTGTATACAATGACTCTAACTACTACTTATATAGTAACTTAGAATCAAGACAGACCCTTGATTCTAAGGATCAGATCTGACACAAGCCGTTGATCTTGTATTGAAGCTATTCTACATGTAACGACAATAAAAACTATAAAAGTTATATTTACTCAAACGTCTTCTTAAGCATCATTGCTTGAGTCCTTGGAAGAAGAGCGTAGTTGTCTTTTATTTTCTTGCACCAGTAACATTCTTTCCGCGTGGAGTGTGTCAGTGTTGCAGCAGAAAGTTGTCGGTGGTAATGGTTACCTTATCGAAGCCAGTCAGCTGCAACGTTTGATCTTCAGCGGGAATGGCTATCAGCAGCAATGTTGTTGATCAGCAGCAAGACACAACTGTCCACAGCTATTGATGATTTGCCTATTAACAGCAACTTTGGTCTTCAGCAGATAAGGCTATCCGCAGCAGATTTGTTCTTCAGCAGAAGAACAAGTATCCGCTGCAGATAAGGTTATCCGCAACTGTTTGTCGATCTACAGCAAACTCCGAGGTCCACAGCAGTTGTACTTAGAGAATTTTATAGCCATCAATATTTATTTCTACAATAAGTGTGTTGGTCATGGATCTAATAAAAATCGACGGGTATGTGTGTATACATATTCATTGCAATTTTGTTAAATGAGGGTGTACATATGTATATATTTTATAAAACTTTGATTTGTTAGTTTTACTTACACAAAAATCGACATATATATACACATATATACATGGATGTCATTTGTCATGTTTAGATAGTAAGATTAAAAATTTTAATGTATCAAGATTTTATAAACGGTCAATGTCTCAAGATTTTGTAAAACAAAGTTTATAAATAATTTTTTCATGTGAATCCATATTTAGTGTGTTGGTGTAATATCTTGATAATTTGTAGTCATGTATGGTATCATTCAAATTTATATAGTTGTACTACTTGTATATGTCTAATGAATTAATATACATATAACTAGGGTTCAAGTATGTCGAATTTGCATGTTTATTTATATTATGTCCATGTAATTTAGTGCTAAACTAGTAGTTTTATATAGTTAAATAATGGATCACAATAAAATTTATAAAATGTTGACCTTGTTTTTCATGGATGTCACAACTTAACCAGAAGATTTTCTTGTTGGATTTCTAAAATATTTTTTATATCATTCATTGCAGCAAGATCTTTTGTTAAGGCATCAATTTTCTCTTTAAAAATTTTTTCTGCTTCTTTAAGATCATTATTAATTTCCAAAGCATTGTTTAATTCATCCACAAGAATCTGGTTTTGATGTTTATAAAAAGCAATTTCATCATTTTCAGAATTAGTTTGAGATGCCTTCTCAGAAGACTCCTTTCCATTAATATCAGCCATTAAAGCTTCATTGACTGGATTCTGTTAAGCTTCATCTAACTGAGCACTCCAATCATATCGTTCTCCAACATAGTTTGTCTGCTGAGAGACAAGAGCAGCAAGCTTTGAGGCAGGTGTTGAAGTTTACGCTTGATTTTTTGATTTGGCTATGAAGGTGTTTGAAACCTTATTAGCTTTGCACTCTTTAGCAAAATGGCCAAGAACATTGCAATTATAAAACTTCAAGTTGCTCTTATCAATCCCATCCTTGTGTTTAAGATGTGCCTCAAAATTTTCTCTACCTGTCTTCTTAAAGAACCTTTTTGCTCTAACAGTTATCATTGCCATCTTCAATTGAAGATCCTTCTCTTTAAGATCACCAGGGTGTTAATTTGATCTAAATCTTCACCAAACTGGTTTGTTGCAGTCAACTGTGCAGCCACAAAAGCTTCATAGCTACTCATAAAGGCTGAATGTAGAGCCATATTCTCCTGAGGAACTTGAACAGTCTGGCTCTTTGACTCACAATCAGTACACTTTGTGACACCCGACAAATTCCGGTTAACACTATTAACTCAAACTCCGTTATCTCCCACAAGGACTAATTCTGTCAAAATCCAAACACAAACACATGAAATTACAGGGACTAGTTTTGTAATTACCTCAAATTCGATTTGTTGACTTTGTAAAGTCAAAATCGAGTCTCTTGAGCTCAAATTCAAACCCATAACTGAATAACTGTCCAAATTCGTAACTAATTTGCTTATTAATGCCATAGTCGGTCATCATTGGAGCAATTAACTTCTTTAACGATCGAGAGTAAATCCCATTTACCATCTAAAACCTGTAACCGTCAACTACTCATCATGAACCCATCAAATTCGATCATTTGGTCTGTTATTTTTCACAATCTAACACCCTTCGCACCTCTAACGAGTCTCTCGGAAGCTTTTGCACGCGTCATTTTGTTCGGAGACGAAGCCGGAGTCGTCGGAGACCAACCCACGCAAGTCGGAACAGAGTTCTAGCCGAGCACCATCAATTCAAACCCCATTCCGGTAATTAATTACACCCTTAGCTTCATTTTCATCCTAGAAACAAAAAGCCCTATGCTAATTTAGTCTTGTAACATCGAATTTGTGATGAACTGATTCTCGGGTTCATCAAATTGCGGGTTTAATCGAACTACACCCTAGACCCGATATCAATCTAATTAAATTATATGCATAGATTCGCAAACACCTACTTTTTGAAAGCCCTATGAATCCAACCACTTTTAATATCAGATTTAACATATTTGATTTTGTGTTCTTAAACTAGGGTTTCGATTTTCGAATGAGAAATTAACTACTTTAAACTTGATAGTTTTGCAATTAAATCCAACCACAGGTTCGTAATACCTCGATTAACGAAACCCCTAAGCAATTGTGTTCGATCGTTGTCAAAATTGAGGGATTCATGGGTGGTTTTGGGTTTGGCTCGCAAGGGGGAAGAACACAAGGGACTGTGATGTTAAAACCAATTCAATCCGGTCTTGTGTGCGATACCCTAGCGTGCGGGACTGGTTAAGTTGTTGTGCTGTTAGGGAGGAGACCCGGGTTCTAGTCTCTCCACCCCCATTTTATTTTTAAACAAGTTTTTATATATTATTTTTAAATAAAAACAAACCTTATGTTATTATATTAATATATTAATATGGTTTGGCCCCAGAAAAACACCCGTGTGCTCGGGATTTAATTCCTACTCCAACCTAAACATATATTGTTAATTAAAAATGGGAAGAACACAAGGGACTGTGATGTTAAAACCAATTCGATCCGGTCTTGTGTGCGATACCCTAGCGGGCGGGACTGGTTAAGTTGTTGTGCTGTTAGGGAGGAGACCTGGGTTCGAGTCCCTCCACCCTCATTTTATTTTTAAACAAGTTTTTATATATTATTTTTAAATAAAAACAAACCTTATGTTATTATATTAATATATTAATATGGTTTGGTCCCGGAAAAACACCCGTGTGCTCGGGATTTAATTCCTACTCCAACCTAAGCATATATTGTTAATTAAAAATAATATATTTATTATTTTTATCACTTAAATAATTATTTACATTATAAATAATATAATTATTTATATTATTTCCCCAAACTATTATTTAAGTAATAAGAACACACGAACTATTATTTGATATTATTATCTCGTGTTCGGTGACGTTTCGTGCGTACCACATCTATAGTAAGTATTAAATTAGGGATTTCTAAATCTCGATGACAAACACCTAATCATTATTCCTAAGTATGTTTTAGCACATCCGACTTTTCCCATATCGTCGTCACAAAATCCTATGTGTTACTAACTGTCATAAATCATATTCTAGGGCATTCGTAGATTGTCTTCATGCAATCCATTTGTGGTTTCTACTGCATCATTGTGTGGTGCTAATTACTATGCTTTACACAACTCAGATGAGTTTCACGGCCCCATTTACTGTTTTAAACTAAGAGGGAGAAAACATGACACAAACATATGATTCCTATAATTCTTATATTATCAATTGTTAAGACTAAGCGTAACACTCTATCATGAAAGTCCTTACACATCGAACCGTTTAATATGAACTTAGCGAGTTAATCTTGAGTAGTACTACTGGGTTTGACAAACCCCACCCGCGTTAGTCGCGATAACTCCATTGGAGGTCGAACGGGTGTAATATTGACCTAAACACGTCACCATTGTTGATAGACATGGTGGAAGGCATTCAAACATTACAAACAGTCAGCTTCGGTTGCGAGCGCTTTAGTAAACATGAACATAGGTTAGCTACCTATTGATATATATATTGAATGTACAAAATCTAGCAAACATTATGATGAAACTTAAACCTGTGAACTCACCAACCTAGTGTTGACACATTTTCTTACATGTTTTCTCAGGTCGCTAAGCACAAGTGCACATTTAGAACATGCATTGGAGTCCTTTAACATTTGAACAGTTTATCTGCTTTTATTTCATTGACTTTGGGCGTGTTTGTTTTGAGCATTAAATACTTTGTTTTTCTCTTCCGCATTTACTCTGAACATTTATGGTTTTGTTTAAACTCATATAGTGTCGTTTGACGTAACTAATGACTGAGATCCTGTTTTGTCACACGCCTTGCGGTAAAACTCTGTTAGTGGATTTTGTGGATGTGACAGATTGGTATCAGAGACATTGGTTATAGAGAACTAGGAATTGCATACTAGACTATAACCACACACATGCATTAGTTACACAACACAGAAACTCAAACGGGCACTTACACCTTAGGTTACAGGAAATGTCTACTCCGCCTTCATCACCAGTTGTCCCAGAACCTGATGTTCCTATCATATCTTCACCAGAGTCTAAGAAGCGTCGGCTGAGCCCGATAGAGGACACCATCGTGTACGATGAGCCATTCCATCTGCGGGCTGAAGGTAACACGCAGGATTGGGAGTGGTATCCTAGCATGATCAGAAGCTGGGTCCGGCAGGAGCAGGTCCCACCTCCATAATTTGCAGCCACTACTTCCACTCTACATACTCTACCACCTATGCCTTACCCATTTGAGCATACTTTAGCTGCCTTTGAAGCCACTATGGACCGGGAGATCAGAAATATGCGAGATGCTGCAGGGAAAATCACCGGACTGTTGGAACGAGAGAGGCAAGCGAATGAGAAGATCGAAAACCTGACAGCAGAATTAGCAGACACTGACCACTATCATGAGAATTTGGTGACTTCATTCCATGAGATGGAAACTCGAGTGAATACTCTGGAGTTCAACCTCAATGTAGCCCATACCAGGATTGAGCAATTAGAGACACAGCTCGAGGCTGCCATTGCGGCAGAAGACGCGCAAGATGTTGAGCCTGAAGAAGAACGAGGATGATGTTGAAGCACTTTTGTGTGACAGACACTCTGAATAGTGTCTTAGCTTATTGTACTTGTCTTGTATGTCTTGTCTTTGTATTTTAGTGTCTGTATGTATTAGTTATAGAGTTGTAATTTCTAGTGCATGTTATTGTTGTATTATTTCTCTAAGTGTTTTGCGCACTTAGCATGTGCGTAGAAATTATTTCCTGCGTACTTAGCAAGTATGCAAGAATACTCTGCGTACTTGCTAAGTACGCATGAAAATTTTTCCCTGCGCACTTGTTAAGTGCGCAGAGATCAGGTCTAGTATAAATAAAATAGGTTGACAGAAGATATGTATGCAGACATTTTGCACTCAGTATTTTCTCTATGTAACCGTTCAAGTTTATAATAGATGGAGTTTGAAAGTGATTTCCTTGTCGGTTTACTTTGTGTTGTTTGATCCTCCACCTAGTCACGGGCATTCCGCACCCGGTCTGACTAGTCACACACCCACACGTAACGATCCGAGACACGCGAGGACCTACAAGTGGTATCAGAGCATAGCTCTTGATTTCGAGTGTTGTGAGTGTGTTAGGGGCATCTTCTGCACATCCTACAGAGATTTTGCAAGCAAAAGTGGGTGTGTTTTGTTGATTTTTGTGATAAAATACGGGTAGCTCTTGAGCACTATTTTAGAAGCAAAAATCTCTCAAAAACCGGCTTTTGTTGTGTATTTGAGTGTTTTATCAAAGGTTGGTTAGAAATGATTTTTTGACCCTTTGGCTCATTTTTTTTTGGTCCTATTTTCGATTTCTTCCGTCTCCGGTGAGATTCCAGTGACCGGAAAAAGTTGGTGAGGGTTGGCGAAAAAGTGACATGCGTACTTACCTTATTTGGCAACAAGTATAGTCTTGCTACGTACTTATCAAGTACGCAAGACCATATTTGCTGCGTACTTAAGTCATCTCCTACGTACTTATCATTTTCTCCTGCGTACTTGTCAAGTACGCAAGAGCAAAATCTAAATACGCAAGACCAGGTTTTTAAGTGCGCAAGGCCAGAGTCAAGTGCGCAAGTTGTTTTGACTTTTCTGAAATTTGACTAAGTGTTACACTATGGCAAATCTTCAGAAGCTCGGTAACCTACTTAATTATGACAATGAAATTGGAACCCCACAGAAACCACCAAAGTTGCTTAATGTAAATGATTATTCAAACTGAAAAGCACGCTTTGAGCACTATATTTCATAGACCGATTCTTCACTTTGGATACCCATTCTAGAGGGTTATAAGCATCCCACATACACATATCTTGATGAGGAAGTTCCCAAGCCTATCTCCAAACTTGATGAAGAAGAAAAGAAAGTTTATGACAGAGAGAAGAAGGCATACGGATCTATTACTATGGCCTTGACCAGGGAGTTATTCCACAGCTTTAGAAGATATGATAACTCCAAGGATCTATGGAAGGCTTTGCATAAGAGATTCGAGGGAAACCGCGACATCAAGAAGAGTAAGAGGGATCTTCTTAGGAAGCAGTATGAGTGCTTCAGATATCTGGAGAATGAATCTATAGATGAGCTTATCTCTAGATTCTGTCATCTGCAAACTGAGCTGAAAGCTTATGACCTGATCTATCCGAATGAGGAGTTAGTTGAGAAATTTTTGGATGCCCTACCACCAAAGTTTGAGATGTACACCACTTTGATGAGAGAGAACTCAAAGTTTTATGAGAAGACTATTGATGAAGCAATTGGAAAGTTTCAAGCACATGATATGAACCTAAAACGAAAAGAGAGCTCAGGGAGACCTCAAATACAAGACCCTTCTATGTATTTTGGGACGTCTTCCACAGCCAAGTCATCGGGTTCTAGAATTGCCCTTTTCTTAGGGAACTCTCATGAAGAGGATAACTCAAATGTTTGTGGTGGTCATCCTTGCTATGCAGCATCTGGATCTGGTTCTGGTTCTGGTTCTGGTTCTGGTTCTGGATCTCATCACCAGAATTCCTCAAGAAACCCTTCTCCCACATCTTCAGCTAACCAATCAGCAATAGCCAAGATAACTGAAGAACATGTGGCTTTATTCTCATCTTGCATGCTTGCCTATGAGAACTTCATTGGCGGTAAGCTCACAGATCCTGAAACCATAGAAGAAGACTATAACTAGGTGGATCCGGATGATATGGAGGATATGGATATTCAATGGAATATGGCCATGATCTTGAGAAGGGCGAAGCGTTTCCAGAACAGAACTGGCCGAAAGTTTATTGGTGGGCATTCAAATGCCAAGGTTGGTTTTGACAAATCAAAGGCCAAGTGCTACAAGTATCTGAACTTTGAACACTTTGCTCGTGAATGTCATAAGGACAAAGCACCTGCCTCTGGACTCACAAGACCAAGCCAGGGAAACAATCAAGGGTACAATTCTAACAACCGCAATCAAAGTCAAGGTGGAACGTCCAATGCATTGGTGGCTCAACAGGACGAAAGCTTTGATTGGGGTGTTCATCTGTAGGATGCCCTTATTGCATAAACAGAGGTTGGTCTCATGGCTGAGATTATGGAGATGATGGAAGCTGAGGAACGGGAAGCTTCTGTGGCTAATCAAGTAGAGTCTACAACTACAGTTTCCCTCATGGCTATTGGAGAGGCATCATGTTCATCGAATGAGGTTGATTCTAATCCTTTTGCTGTCATTTCTTGTTCCAAATGTTTAAGCTTAAAGGTTGAAAATTCTAAGCTTCAAGACAAAGTCGAACCCCTTCGTATTGCATCGTTAAGCTACAAGGGAAATGAAAAACGTTACAAAGATTCAATTGAAACTTTAAAGAAAGAAAAACGTGATTATTCACTTAAAATCAACGATCAACAGTTTCATTTGGATGTTGCGTACAAGGGGTTAGAGAAAAGGAATAATGAGATCAACAAGCTGCAAAATGAGATCTTGCAGTTGAAAGGTAATATTGAGAAGTTGAAAAATTCTCGTTTTGTGGTGGAACACTACGAGTCTGTAGTAAGGCAAGTGAATGGCTTAGGGCTGGATGCTAATGCCATTCCTTCACCAGTTAGCGGGAAATTTGTCAACAGCTTAATTGACATTGATTTGTCTTGCCTTGATGAGTCCTCAAGTCAGGATGATTCCTCTAACAAGGATGATTCCTCAAGTAAGGCTGACTCTGCATCTAATGAAGAGTTCTTTACTGCTTCTGATAATGGGTCTGAGAACACCTACCCTGAAGGAGTAGTCTCTAAGGAGTTGCTAGGTGAACATAAAGTTAAGAAAAACATTATCACTGATAGTGATAATTGTATTTTGACTGAACCCGATATCATTGAATCAAATGAAAAATTAAAAGTGATGCTTTATGGGGGATATAAAAACATTAATCAAGTTAAGAAAGAAGCTTTTTTAGCTCATTTTGGGCTTGGTTATCAAGAAAATTTGCAAAAATTTTATCCTCCCAAAAACTAATCATCATCGGGTCAAACTACTGTTCACCAAACAATTTCTCCTGCTCATCATGCTGAGTCATCTAATGCCAGATCTAATGAGCCTTACAGGAGGACTTACAAAGAAAAGAGAACTTGCTTTCACTGTGGTATGGTTGGTCACATTCTTGTGAACTGTCCTGCTAAGAACCAAGGGAAACGGCCAATTTTTTCACAACCGGCTGTTATCCCTAAGTCGCCACTAGTGAAGCATTCCAAAAGTCCAAAAGCAAATGTGGTGAAACCACTAGTAAAACCTATGGTAAAGCCAAAGATCACATCTGAGGCTAAACCATCTGTTTCAAAAAAGGGAAAGCTACCTGCTAAACCTAGTGCATCCACCTCTGGTAGTGCACCAACTGGTGAGAAACCTGTGGTGAAACTCTCTAAACCACAGAGGAGAAGAAGGAACAAGAGATTGAGAAAGCTGAAACAGCTAGCTGGAATTCAATCAGCTGAAGCTTCCACAAGTTCACCTGCAGCTGTTGAATCTAAGTCTACTGTTCCAGTTAAGAAAAAGAAGAGGTCCTGTAATAACAAATCCAAAAGTTCTCAATCTCCTGGTCCCAATTCTTCTAAAGATTCATCCATTTTTGACAGTCACGACTGTGAATTAATTGAGGTTGTTTATTTTAAGAAAGACGGATGACCCAAGACCACTATGGCTTGGGTCTCCAAATCTAATTAATTTTTTGTGACTTATGTAGGGACATCTGAAGGGTACTATCTCTAATCGTTGGTATGTAGATAGTGGATGCTCCCGGTACAAGACAGGTAACATATGTTAAACCATTCAGAGGCGGCTATATGGTCTTTGCTGGAGAGAAAGGCGGTAGTTTCACGTGTCAAGGCGTGGTTTCAAATGGTTGTGTCAGCTTCGACAACGTCAACTACTGCGAGCAGCTGAAGCATAACCTGTTGAGTGTCTCCCAGATGTGCGACAAAGATTACTCGGTTATGTTTGATAAGACTGAATGCTTGATTCTCAAACCTGGTTTTGAGGTTCCTGAAGGCTGGATTCTGATGCAAGCGCCAAGAACAAAAGACACCTATCAGATTGATATGAGCGCGGCAAGAACCACCTCATCAGTTGCTACTTGTTTGCTTACCAAAGCGACAGAGCTTGACTCTATCTTGTGGCATAGGAAACTCGGACACATTTCTTATCGAAAAATGAATCATCTTGTCTGAAACGGTTTGGTAACCGGTGTTCCTAAGCTGAGATTTACCATTGCATATGACTATATGCCTTGTACAAAGGGCAAACAACAACGAAAGTCTCACAAGCCCAAGCTCCAAAACTCCATCAATACCCCTTTGGAACTATTACATATGGATCTATTTGGCCCCAAAAGTATCAGGAGTATTGGAGTTAAGTCATACTATCTGGTCGTAACTGATGATTTCTCACATTTTTCTTGGGTGCATTTTTTAGGTACAAAGGACGAAACTGCTGACATTCTTCAATACATGATCCTGAGCTTGGAATCTCTTTGCAAGTTGAAGGTTAGAAGAATAAGGAGTGATAACGGAACTGAATTCAAGAATAATTTGATGGAACTTTTCTGTCTCAAGAAGGGGATCTGTCACGAATTGAGTGCCCCGTACACACCTCAGCAGAATGGAGTCGCAGAACGGAAGAACATAACCTTGATTGAGACTGCAAGGACAATGCTGTCAGATGCAAAGCTTCCTGTCACTTTCTGGGCAGAAGCAGTTAATATAGCTTGTCCTGTCTTGAACAGAGTTCTGGTTATGAAGAGGCACAACAAGACTTATTGCTACAATATAAAGACCAAAAGTCTAAGTTTCATGCGAAAGCGGTGGAAGGCATCTTCTTAGGATATGTTGCCAACTCACCTTGCAAGAGAGTGTACAATATAGGAACTCGTACTGTCGAGGAATGGTTTGAAGTGGATTGTAATAAACACAGCATTCCACCAGAACCAAATGGTCCAGCTTGGGGTTTTGATTATGATGCGCTATTCAAATATTTCAACCTTCCTGATTTGTCTGTAGATGATGCCGCAAATGTGTATGAATTATTTGGTGGCGGTGATGACTCCAGTTTCTCAACACGTGCTACTGTACCGATTGTAACTCCTGATTCCAACGTTGCATCTGCATCTGGAACTCATGACAATGATAACATTGAAGATGTTCATGTTGACGGAAATGACGCTCAAGCTAATCCTAACACTCGTGTAGGAAATGAAGCTCCAGGTGATGCAATCAACATTGAATCTTCTTCTTCTGGAACATAGGATATGGGGGAGTTAAGCACGAACCTCTATTCAGAAATTCAGGAACCAAATGTACCAGAGACGCGAGTGTATAAGAATCATCCAATTAACAATATTATTGGTGATCCTCATGCCGGTGTTCAAACTTGTCATAGAACCATTGCTGAGAACACTAGTCTGTACTCTGAGATACTTGACACTGGTGTCATGGAAACATGTTTGCATGTTGCATTCGTGTCCCAGTTAGAGCCGAAGAATGTGAAGGAGGCTCTCGCTGACAACTGCCAGATTGAGGCAATGCAATAGGAACTGTCTCAATTCCAAAAGTTGCATGAGTGGGATTTGGTTGACTTTCCAAGAGGCGTACAACCAATTGGAACCAGATGGGTGTTCAAGTGCAAGACGGATGATCGTCATGTTGTAGTGAAGAACAAAGCAAGGTTGGTTGTTCAGGGTTTTTATCAACAAGAAGGCTTGGATTACACAGAAGTATATGCCCCAGTTGCTAGACTTGAGGCCATTCGACTGTTTCTGGCTTATGCCTCCTATGTCGGCCTCAAGATCTATCAACTTGATGTGAAGAGTGCTTTCCTGTATGGAAAAGTTCTTGAAGAGGTCTATGTCACTCAACCTCCCGGCTTTGAAGATCCGCATAATGTCAAAAAAGTGTATAAGCTCGACAAAGCACTTTACGGTCTTCATCAAGCACCTCAGGCATGGTATGAGACATTATCAAAACATCTACTGTCAAATGGTTTCGATCATGGACAGATTGACTCGACCCTCTTCATACGGAAAGCAGGAGGTGATATTCTTCTTTTACAAGTGTATGTCTATGACATTATCTTTGGGTCTACAAATGAAGAGATGTGTAGGGAATTCGAACAGGTGATGAAGTCCAAGTTTGAGATGAGTAACATGGGTGAATTTTCGTTCTTCCTGGGTTTGCAAGTCAGTCAAAGAGAGGATGGCATTTATCTGCATCAAACCAAGTATGTGTAGGACATCTTGTCAAAATACAAGATGAATGATAGCAGTACTTATGGCCCACCTATCCCCGTCAATCATGGTCTGCATCTAGATAAAGATGGAAAGGATGTGGATTGCAAATTGTACCATGGGATGATCAGATCTCTTATGTATCTCACAGCTTCAAGGCCCGACATAATGTTTGTTGTATGCTTGTGCTCAAGGTTTCAGTCACAACCGAAGGAGTCTCATATGATAGTTGTCAAGAGGATTTTCAGATACGTGAAAGGGAAACCCCAATTGGGTCTTTGGTACTCAAAGCAGCAGTCATTTGACTTCAAAGCCTATACTGATTCAGACTATGGCGGTTGTAACCTTGATAGAAAGTCAACTTCTGGTGGATGTCAATTCTTGGGAGACAGACTGGTTTCCTGGCAGTGTAAGAAGCAGTCAACGATTTTTGTCCCAACATGTGAAGCAGAGTACATTGCTGCAGCGAGCAGTTGTTCTCAGATATTATGGATTCAGCAGCAATTGAGAGACTATGGCTTAAACTTCACTGGAACTCCACTATTCATAGACAACAATGCCACCATGTCCATCACAAACAACCCGGTGAAACATTCCAAAACTAAACATATTGAAATTCGCCATCATTTCATCCGTGATTGTGCTGAAAAGCATCTCATTGAACTTGTAAAGGTTCACACGGATGACAACTTTGCTGACCTTTTCACTAAGGCGTTTGATCGAACCCGTTTTGAGCATCTTGTCAACTTGATAGGAATGTTCAATCCAGAGTGAAAACTTATTTTTTTTAAATCAATTCAATTCATGAAAGTTAAATTTTATTTCTTTTAAGTTTTCTGTATAGTTCTTTTAATTTTCAATTTGTTTACAAAAATCAAGACAAAATAAAAAATGGATAAAATTTCAAAGTTATCTTGAGAAAAGATGAAATGATAGTACATCAATAATGATCTAAACGCCATAGACTGCTCATATGGGAAATGATTGCGTCATGCTTACTTGATTGTTTAAATTGTTATGTTTTTAATCTGCTAATTTACAAGTAATTTGAATTGTCAGTAGGTTGTAGGCGTCCTTGAATCATTAGTACTGTGGAAACTAAATCTAGACTACAACTGTGATTTGAACCCATGTATGCATGTGTGCGTGTGTAAAAGAATACAAAAAGATCATTATCAGATAAAGGATGTAAGATTTTAGCAAATATTTTCATAAGAGACTAGTTTCGGGTTATGTCTTTAGCACAATTTATCGGTTCACTTCACTGCCCATACTCACAAGTATGCAATGGGAAATTGGGCCAAGATATGTCTTGACATCAACCGTTAAGCTTATATTCACCCTTGAATCATACCTGATTCATTGAAATCAAATCCAGATAAAAGTTGGATCACCTTACCTAAATCCTCAGACTCCATATCTATTAACCTGAATCATCATATGATATTCATAGAAGAAAATCTAATCAAACCAAGACATCTGAATCACTCGATTCTGAATCTTATGGTTCTTGATAATCCTAATGGATTCTGCTTATTTTTTCTATGCTAAACGATGTAACTTCATTCTAGAGATTTGAAAATCTTTGGGAAAATCTTAGACGCCTTGAGATAGTGCAAGTGACATTTCTGTAGCATATCAGTGGGGTACACGTTGTATATCTTAAAATTAATACCTTAACCCACAAGAACGTGATACAAAGATGCTTATGGTTTCAAATGTCATAATATTGCCAACTTGAATTACTTGTTTATGTGCTTATTACGTATGAATAACTTGTAATCCATGACATGATCCCATATTCTTTTACGTTTATCTTGTATCGTTTTTGCCAGAGTTTAGCCTGATATGATCCTCTGCTCATGTCATTGAGCAAAAAATAGTGTGTATATACTTGTATATCTCTATTCATAAAAGAGCAAAAAGATTTTAAGTTTGTGTATAGTTCAATTCTAATAAAAAAATGCCAAAATTATTTGTGTTTAACCTTCTTGAATTGACTTTGAATCCTCTTGATTGAATGTGCTTATCCTGTTCGTTATTTGACTTTGACTTCTTCATAATTTGAGTTGAAATTCGAGAAACACAAGGGTTTCTGCGTACTTGAAAAGTGCGCAGGAATTAAACCTTGCGTATTTGTAAGTACGCAAGACTTAAGTCATGCGTACTTGTCAAGTACGCAAGAGTTAAGCCTTGCGCACTTGTTAAGTACACAACACCCAAATGTGTTGGGTATATATACAGGACTTAGAATTTTTTTCTGAGTTTATCTCATTCAAACTTGTTAGACACTGTTGTATACCCACTGATCCTCTTTGACTCAAAATTTTGTGTGTTCCTAAACGGTTTTTCGTCCCGGTTCTAGTTTCAACATCATCTAACTAACATTTGGTGAGAATCTAGGACCATTTCATCCATTAAATCTTGAGTTACGGACCGATTTGAGACTTTGAAAATCTAGGGTTTAGAATCTTGATTTTGGACAATTTTTGGTTGTTTTTGTAACACATTATGACATAAACATGTTTAGAATCAACAAACGAAGCTTGATAATAACTTAATCATCCATAACACTCCTTGATTTTGTTCTTGACTTACTGTTTGACCTGGGTTCGCGTCGGTCGAACTTTAGGTTAAAATGACTGGGTTTTAGTACAATTTTGGTGTTTAAACAGGTTCCATTGGTCTTAAACATGTTTTTCGACCTAGTGGCAACCATCATTACCATCAAAACTCACAAGTTACTGATTTTGGATTTTCAAAATTTTGCCTAAGTGTTAAGTCATGCGTACTTAACAAGTACGCAAGACATAAGTCATGCGTACTTGCTAAGTATGCAAGACCTAAACCCTGCGTACATAACAAGTACGCAGGAACGGTATTCTTGAAAATTTTCTAAGTCTGGATTTTCAGTTCTTTGTGAATGTACTATACTTGGTCATGTGTATTCAATTCTAATGAATCTTCTTGTTCTTGTTGTGTTTATTGTTTGTTTTTGCGGTGATGGCTCGTGCATTCACCAGTGAATTCAATCTGCTGGCACTAACACAGCCCGAGTGGAAGGGTGCTGCACTTCAGTATAGGGAGATAATCGACTTCCTGAACCGATCAAAGATCAAGTATGCCATATTTGCTGATCCTGTTGTCTCAAGACCGTATCTAGAGCAATTCTGGGAATCTGCTGATCATGACTGTACAGTAACCCCAAACGTCATTAGGGCTACTGTAGCAGGTCATGACATTACTATTTCTGAAGATACCATCAGACGCGTGCTACAGTTTAGGGACTTATCCACTGATCCGGTGAGTTACCCTGACTACTTCGTTGATGGATGCTGGATACAAAGGATGGGGTATGTCGGTACCATGGACTATTCCTCATACAAGAAGATGTGGGTACTTGATCAGTGGTGTTACTTCGCACACGTCATGATCATGTGCCTGTCTGCTAGAAAGGCTGGAAAGGATGCCATGGGGCATGGCTTGGCGGCTGTAATGGTTGCCCTCTAACTTAATAAGGGTAAAAACTTCTCGAAGTATATCTACAAGTCTATCACCGATCAGATCAATGCTGCTGATAGGTTTAGATTTCTATTATACCCTAGGTTCGTGCAGCTGTTGATTAATGATGTTGTACCGAATCTACTGGCGATTGGAGAGAGACTACAAGTCAAACGGGTGGACAAGAGAGTGTTTGCACAATTTCTAAAGCCAGGCAGTGTAGAACCTACCCCTGAGCACACTCCTCTCTTTGGCCACCTGATCAATGAAGCATATGTGGCCTCTGCTGACTTAAGATGGTATAGTGATGAGTCTGAGCCAGCACTCAGTCAGCACAGTGATGAACAGCAAGAAGAAGAGGAAGTTGGATCTGAAGATGATATGTCTGAAGATGAAGGGGACGAGGAACAAGTAGTTGGAGGTGCTGAAGATTCAGACTCTGAATCGACTGAGTCAGATTCATCTGATTCTGATGATGCACCGTCCCAGGCACACCCAAGAAAACTGACGAAGGTGACCCTTCCCGAGTCATCTTCTAAGAGAAAGCGACAATCGACTAGCAGTGAATACAAGCCCGATTCTAATTTGGACGCTGCTATACAAAGACGTAGGAGAGAAAGTATTAATAAGCAACGGGGGGATAGGCCGCAACAAGCTATTCTTCATGAGGTAGAAGTCAGTGCTCACAGGCAAGCACATGTAACTGTTGCGAGTAATGATTCCACTTCTATCTCACCTTCACAACAGCTTTACAGGAGACAGCGGAGAAGGACACTGGTAACACCTGATGTGGCTGTCACTGCTATCACAGAGGAGGTTCCTATGATAGTGTCCCTCCCTGTACCATCTATCAAAGTGGCGGTGACAACTCCTATTCTAACCGAGTCAGTCACCATCACCCCTTCCATCACTCCTAAACCACCATCCAATCCACAATCCCTACTACCACCATTGAACCTATCAGTCAACCATACAACTTTGGAGACTTTTCTCAGGGTTTTGACTTTGATACGATCTTCTCATCTTCACTTCATAATGCTGAAGCCTCTACATCCAGGAATCCTGATCCAAATGATGCAAGGATAGACACTTTGGAAACATAAGTCGCTGGTCTACTTGAAACTGTTCAGAAATCAAGGGAAGAATCTGAGGCTCAACAGGCTCAGATAAATTTGTTAGTGGACAAAGTTACTATTATGAGAAGCCAGAGGACTGCGAATGAAGAGAGACTTACAAATGTGATGGCCCAGAATGAACTACTGATCAAAACGAACAATATGATTCTGGGACACAGGACGTCTTTAGAGGTACGGTTTGACATGCAGTGGAAAGAACATGAAATGATAGTCAAGTTAGTAGCTGACCTGACCAAGAAGCTTGCTGCTCAGGGGGAGAGAGAAAAAGAGAAAGAAAAGGCATAAAATTCTACCGGTGATGAGGCTTGTCATCCGGTTGATCTAACAAAGGATGATGATAAAGACAAGGATCTTGAAGTCGGTTCTAGTGGAAGTGAGCAACAAGCTTTGGCGATAGTGCCCATTTCTGCTGTTCCAATGGCTAAGGGGGAGTCGACTCACAAGGAAGGTGGTGATACTTTAGGTGGCGATGTGACAATCCGGACTTTTCAGTTAGTTCCGTTAGCAAATCCGGTTAAATATTAACCTAGTTAACTCAATCTAAAACCTTAGGGACAAATTATGTCATTTTCCAAACACAAATTCATCCTAACTACAAGGACTAACACTATAATTACCCTAAACCTATTTGGTTGACTTTCTAAGTCAAAATTTAAGAGTTTTGTGTTCAGTTTGACTTTTAAAAGTCAAACCTGTGGGTTCTTGACTCAAAATTGAACTCCACAACGGAAAATCGTGGAGGTTGTAACCGAAATACACGATCCTTGTCATAAACGCACATCATTAGAGCTATTACACTACCATTAACTCGAATTAACACCAATTACGAACAATAATGACATAACCGTCGATTATAC
Source organism: Smallanthus sonchifolius (assembly GCA_023525975.1). Taxonomy (NCBI): domain Eukaryota; kingdom Viridiplantae; phylum Streptophyta; class Magnoliopsida; order Asterales; family Asteraceae; genus Smallanthus; species Smallanthus sonchifolius. Next base: position 49,299,328 of record CM042033.1, on the reverse strand, counting down.
CGGCAAGAATGATCAAATTCGATTATGTCATATGATAACATCACAATTGAACCATCTGCGTATCATACTTGAACTCCACAGAACCTAATTAACCCTTCAAATCAATCGGAATAACAACAGGAGTCACTGTAGAACAAGTTATTCACAGCCGGAACTTATTCTAGTCGATCACCATCAATCCGGCAACGTTTCTGGTAATTGTTTGCACTCACACTGTCGTTTTTATCCATAGAGTGAAATCCCTATCATAACCAGGGCTTACATTATCAATTCAATCGAAATCTGTAACCTAGGGTTCATCTCTGACCGATTTAATCGAACCCTAGTCTAGACTCAATCATAATCCAATTAACCTATACAGTTCGATTCGCAATATCATTTTCTTTGAAAGCCCACTGTCAATTCAATGTTTTATTATAGAAATTTTCGTAACCAGTAATCTAGGGTTCTTATGAAACTAGATTGCCGAATTCGACTCTAAACTGTTTATAAATCAAATTAAACCACATCATTAAACACATAATAGTCTGTAGAGTGAAAGCACTATGAAATAACGGGCTACCATCATCGAATTGATCATGATCCCGTAATTAGGGTTCATTCTGGAAACGTGTTGGGGTTTTCGATCCTAAACATGAATTTGATACAATTAAACCACATCAACAGTTTCGCAAGGTTTTGTTTAATAAAAGCCCCATCATTTCAACAACTTTTAATATCAGAATCGATCAATTGAATCCATGTTTATAAATTAGGGTTACGATCCCTATTTCAGTAAATTAGCGATCTTAAAACCGATGGTTTTCAAATTCAATGAGTCCCCAGATTCGCAACACCTCGATTATCAAAACCCCTATGCTATTGTTTCCAGACATGGTCGAATTCTATGGTAATTGGACTGGTTTCGAACCGGTATGTGTATGGGAGGGAAACCCACTTGACTTGGGTGTTAAAACAAATTGGAACCAGATGATATCGCGATGACCCTAGCGGGCGGATTGGTTAAGGCAGTGTGCGTGTGTGGGAGAGACCCGGGTTCGAGGCCGGGCTCCCACATCTTTTTTTTTTAACAGTTTCCGGGTATTATTTTAATATAAAAATCAAACCTTGTTTAATTATAATATTATACTAATGTGTTTTAGCTCGGGAAACAACCCGTAGGCTCGGGTTTGAATTTATTAACCCACTTTTATTATTATTTCCCCACTTTTAAAAATAATATATTTACCATGACTTAGTATAAAATAATATGTTTATATTATTTCCAACCCGTGACTCGTATTAATAAATAATATATATATATATATATATATATATATATATATATATATATATATATATATATATTATTTCGTATCGTTTTGTAACCTCGTATAACACTTGAAACTAAATAATAATAAAATTAGTTATATTATTACTCGCATTTATCACGTTCATAAAAATAATATATTTATTATTTTTTACCACGAATGAGTAATTAGATTATCCTTTCGAACCTAAAAATAATATATTAAATTATATTATTTTCCTAATTTTTGTAAATGACAAAACGCTTGAATATATTTATTATTATTGTTGTCATTCGTCGCGTAACGTATATATAATATAATTACTAATTAAAGAATTACTATTCCCGTGGACACGTTCGTCTACTCTCGGTTACTAGAGCGTTTCTTTAGGACGCTTCTCATTCCGTGTCGTTGTCACAATTCCCATTTTATCCCTAATTTATGTGTTTATAATTTTAGGGCATCCGTAAGTCATTTGAGACTTACACACGTGGTTCCAACTTGTCCTTTGTGTGATACTACCTACAACGCAACGCAGGTGAGTTTTCACGGCCCCTTTTACTGTTTTAACTTGGGGGAGAAAACATGACTAAACAATTTTGGATTTTGTAATTCGTATGATATCAATGTTAAATGCTAAGCGTAACATGCTATCACAGAAAGTCCTCAACTAATATCGGACCGTTAAGATGGATCTTAGCGAGGTAATATTTAGTAGTACTACTGGGTTTTACAAATCCCACCCGCTTTAGTCGCGCTAACTTGATTAGATATCGAACGGGTGAAATGTTAGCCTACTCACACCGACAGTGTTGATAGACCTGGTAGGAGGCAATAAACAAACAGTTAGCTTCGGTTGCGAGCGCTTGAGCTGAACATGAACATAGGTTAGCTACCTATAGATACGTATTGAATGAACATAAATCTGGTAAACGCTTATTTACATATATTGAAACCTATGGACTCACCAACCTCGTGTTGACATATTTTCTAACATGTTTTCTCACGTCGCTAAGATAAGACACAGGTGCACGTTAGGGCATGCATGGGATTCTACTGCTTTGATTATAACTTATTTATGTTTGTTTGAATTATTCTATTGTACTTGTTTTGGTTAGACGTTTGGACTTTTTGGACTTTTGAACTTTGGTTTTGGGCCCGTGTATTTTGCGTATTTTTTTTCTTTACGCTTCCGCATTGATACTCTGATTTGAATGATATTTTCATTTTGAGTCCCATGTAGAGTCGTTCAAAGTAACTTATGTCTAAGATCCTGGTTCGTCACTTCCCAAACGGTAAAACACCGTTAGTTGAAATTGGGGGTGTGACAGATTGGTATCAGAGCCATTGGTTATAGAGAACTAGGATTGCATACTAGACTATATCCTCACACATTAGTTACATGTCATTTGGATGTTTGGTACTTATATATCGCATCACCTTACTTCGGTTCTACTTCCTCATCATCTACATTGCCTAGCTTGCCATGTACTATGGAACAAGCTTTTGCAGCCTTTGTGTTTTATATGTCTAGAGAGTTAAGCATTGTGAAAGATGCTACTGATGAGATACCGGATATTTTGAAGAGAGAGCCTCAAATAGAGGAGAATAAAGTAGGGATAAAACTTCTAACTGCTGAACTAGTAGTAACTGACCAGGTCCATAACCTTCTGGTGGATCGTGTGACACACTTGGAGACGAGGGTGGACACCTCGGACGATGACATGGAAGGAGTTCTGGAGAGGTTGGCTGCTCTGGAAGCTCAGCTACATGTAGCAAACCACACTGCTGAAGGTCTTCAAGAGAGGGTGACTCACTTGGAAGCCCAACTGCAAGCCGCTCTATTTCCTGAGGAGATTCCACTTTCTGATGGCGAGGAGGAGCCTTTTAAGGAGGAACCTTTCGAGGAGGAGCCCATTGAGGAAGAACCCTTCGAGGAGGAGCCTTTGGAGGATGAACCAGTAGAGATAGACGATGCACAATCTTATGTTTCTTCCGATGACGAAGATGCTTGATGATCTTCCTATTCTATCTTCCTTTTCATGCCTATTTTTGTTGATGTTATTTCTCTTTACAAACCTAGATGGGTAAGGTTGTTCCCATCCAATAAAAGCATGAGAAGTTTAATATTTGAGTTATTTATTTTGTAGCCTTACAATTTACTTAATTTTCAAAATATTAGATGTTGTATCTCCTTACTCATACATGAATAATGTTTAATATGCGATATATTTCTCAATGTTTTTCATTTGTGTTTGTGAAGAATCATGTCAGGGAGAGGACGCGGAGGCCGTGCCGGTGGTCGTGGTACCATTAACATGATGGCAGCAGAGCTAGCGGCACTAATAAACGACAGTGTGGCGGAGGCTCTAGCAGCACAAAATGCTGCAGTTAAATGCTTTAGCTATTGACTAATGATGTCAATCCATCTCTTAAAAATCCTGCCCTAAACTCTATAATTCCAATCCTATTTTTATTTCTAAATCCAGGCCAGCAAAACCAACAACCAGCCTGCACTTTAAAGGCATTCATGGATTGCAATCCCCACGCCTTCAGTGGAGCTGAAGGAGCCGTCGGACTACTTCGTTGGTTTGAGAAGGTTGAATCGGTGATTGCCATGTGCAACTGCCCCGTGGCTAATCTGGTAATGTTTGCTGCCAGAACTTTGAAGGGCCCGGCACTCACATGGTGGAACGCCCAGGTCCAAATGTTGGGTCTGGCCATGGAGAATGGACTCCCGTGGGAGGAATTTAAATCAATGATGAAGGAGGAATAATGTCCTCATGATGAAATCCAGAAGTTAGAGGGAGAGTTTTGGAACCTAAAGATGGAGGGTTCTGAAATTGAACTATACACCACACGTTCCCATGAACTTGCTACTATGTGCCCGCATATGGTAACTCCTGATTACAAGCGAATTGAGCTTTACATTGGAGGTCTAGTGCCTCATATACAAAGCATGGTTACTTCATCCAATCCTACCACTATCCGATTTGCCCATAAGTTAACCGACCAAGCGGTGACACGAGGGACTCTACCTCCGAGAGGTTTGGTTTCTAAACCCACCGACACTCACAAACGCAAGTTTGATCACCATTCCAACACCCACAACCTCTCCAACTCTCACTCCAAAGGACCCCAACCCAACCAACCTCAGTTTAATCAACCACAGCAGCAGCAACAGCGTAGGTTTGAGCCTACTAAGAACTTCAACCAGTCGACCTCTTCAGGTCAAAACCAGGGTGGCTACGCGGGGAAGTCTCTGAAGTGTAACAAGTGCAACTTCCACCACTTTGGGTTTTGCAACCATTGCCAGAGGTGCGGCAAAATAGGTCATGCTGCTAAGGATTGCAGGGGTGAGTTACAAACTAAACAACCTTTTCAACAACCTGGATCCACAAGGGGTTGCTTTGAGTGCGGAAAGGAAGGACATATTCGGAAGAATTGTCCTCAATTGAAGAAAGAGGGTAATGGAAACCACAACCCTAACCAGAATAACAATGGCAATGGTGGTAACAATGGCAATGGTGGTAACAATGGCAATGGTGGAGGAAATGGTGCGAAGGGACGAGCCTTCGTACTAGGATCTGGAGAAGCCCGTTACGACCATAATGTGGTCACTGGTAAGTTCCTCGTAAATAATTACTTTGCTTCGCAACTAGGGTTTAATATCAGAATCGATCAATTGAATCCATGTTTACGATCCCTCTTTCAGTAAATTAGCTATCTTAAAACCGATGGTTTTCAAATTCAATGAGTCCACATATTCGCAACACCTCGATTATTAAAACCCCTATGCTATTGTTTCCAGACATGGTCGAATTCTATGGTAATTGGACTGGTTTCGAACCGGTATGTGTATGGGAGGGAAACCCACTTGACTTGGGTGTTAAAACCAATTGGAACCGGATGATATCGCGATGACCCTAGCGGGCGGATTGGTTAAGGCAGTGTGCGTGTGTGGGAGATACCCGGGTTCGAGGCCGGGCTCCCACATCTTTTTTTTTGAACAGTTTCCTGGTATTATTTTAATATAAAAATCAAACCTTGTTTAATTATAATATTATACAAATATGTTTTAGCTCGGGAAACAACCCGTAGGCTCGGATTTGAATTTATTAACCCACTTTTATTATTATTTTCCCACTTTTAAAAATAATATATTTACCATGACTTAGTATAAAATAATATGTTTATATTATTTCCAACCCGTGACTCGTATTAATAAATAATATATATATATATATATATATATATATTATTTCGTATCATTTTGTAACCTCGTATAACACTTGAAACTAAATAATAATATAATTAGTTATATTATTTACTCGCATTTATCACGTTCATAAAAATAATATATTTATTATTTTGTACCACGAATGTGTAATTAGATTATCCTTTCGAACCTAAAAATAATATATTAAATTATATTATTTTTCTAATTTTTGTAAATGACAAAACGCTCGAATATATTTATTATTATTGTTGTCATTCGTCGCGTAACGTATATATAATCTAATTACTAATTAAAGAATTACTATTCCCGTGGACACGTTCGTCTACTCTCGGTTACTAGAGCGTTTCTTTGGGACGTTTCTCATTCCGTGTATTCCCATTTTATCCCTAATTTATGTGTTTATAATTTTAGGGCATCCGTAAGTCATTTGAGACTTACACACATGGTTCCAACTTGTCCTTTGTGTGATACTACCTCCAACGTAACGCAGGTGAGTTTTCACGGCCCTTTTTACTGTTTTAACTTGGGGGAGAAAACATGACTAAACAATTTTGGATTTTGTAATTCGTATGATATCAATGTTAAATGCTAAGAGTAACACGCTATCACAGAAAGTCCTCAACTAATATTGGACCGTTAATATGGATCTTAGCGAGGTAATATTTAGTAGTACTACTGGGTTTGACAAATCCCACCCGCATTAGTCGCGCTAACTCGATTAGATATGGAACGGGTGAAATGTTATCTTACTCACACCGCCAGTGTTGATAGACCTGGCAGGAGGCAATAAACAAACAGTCAGCTTCGGTTGCGAGCGCTTGAGCTGAATATGAACATAGGTTAGCTACCTATAGATACGTACTGAATGAACATAAATCTGGTAAACGCTTATTTACATATATTGAAACCTGTGGACTCACCAACCTCGTGTTGACATATTTTCTTACATGTTTTCTCAGGTCGCTAAGATAAGACACAGGTTCACGTTAGGGCATGCATGGGATTCAACTGCTTTGATTATAACTTATTTATGTTTGTTTGAATTATTCTATTGTACTTGTTTTGGTTGGACGTTTGGACTTTTTGGAATTTTGAACTTTGGTTTTGGGCGCGTGTATTTTACGCATTTATTTTCTTTACGCTTCTGCATTGATACTCTGATTTGAATGATATTTTCATTTTGAATCCCATGTAGAGTCGTTCAAAGTAACTAATGTCTGAGATCCTGGTTCGTCACTTCCCAAACGGTAAAACTTCGTTAGTTGAAATTGGGGGTGTGACAGGCAATAAAGGAAAGTCGGTGGCTGACTTTTTGAAAGATCTATCTGACGACGTGTCGGATAATGCGATCTTATTCTTAGAGCCAGACTATTCCAAAGAAGCACATATTGAGGCTCTCTGCAATCTGGAAGAGGGAGAGATCGACTCTGGTGACGATTGTGATAAGGAAGATGATGATGTGGTAATCGAAGTTCCCAAGGGCGACGGGGAAGGAGAGTATGAGTTTGAAGATGGAGAGATCTTCGAAGTTCCATCCTTTTAATCTCATCTTAACACAGGTTAAGTTGAGTCTGCTAGTACTGTTGAGGCGTTGACTGAAGCCTCCCCTGCCGACCCTACACTTGTGGATCCAGAGGCACCAAAAGACAAACATATGCCTTCAAGTTCATCGAAGGATCCGGCTCCTGTCTGGCAAAAGACTTCAATAATAGACAAACACGGAGCGACAGGGATGATCTTAGCTGTGATGTTCGACGAGGATAAGAAGTTGTTTGCAATCAAGCGAGCTGGGGGGGTTCATTACTTGAAACCAACCAGCGAAGCTTTCAACTCCTTGCCAAGATACGACCTTGTGAACCTAGTAAACCGAGAGCTGATGGGTCACTCAAATAACACAATGGCGATGGGTTTGTGGCAGGTTCTTCAGCGATAGGTAAGATATAGGAAATTCGAAATGTTTAAGCCTCAAGTGCCCAAGCGAGTCAGGGACAAGAACGCTAGACATCCTGTGACTAAGAAAAGCTTAAAGAAATTGGTATACAAGCCAGTGCTGTGTGAAACCAAGATTCCCCTGAGCAAGTTATCTTAGGATATCCTCGGTAACATATGGTACTGGTACGTAGATCCTAAATCGGTCGAGGCAGTGGTGATTGGAAAGGTGTGGTCCGAATGTGGAAGCTTAGTGCCAAGGGAACTTGTCAGAGTGTTTGATGAAGTCTGCTTCATAAACTTCTCTATGAAAGATCTAGAGGCACTAGCTGACAAGTACTGCATGTACACGGACGAGTGGACAAAGTTCCTTGCTTCTAAAGACGACAAGGTGATCAAGTTCTACCTTGACTACAAGAAGAAGATGGAAGCTAAAGCTGGGGAGCAGTGAAGACCGAAGACAATCCAGAGCTATTGTCAAGGGGGGGTGTGTTGAAGCACTTTTGTATGACAGACACTCTGGATAGTGTCTTAGCTTACTTTACTTGTCTTGTATGTCTTGTCTTTGTATTTTAGTGTCTGTATGTATTAGTTATCGAGTTGTAATTTCTAATGCATGTTATTGTTGTATTATTTCTCTAAGTGTTTTGCGCACTTAGCATGTGCACAGGAATTACTTCTTCCGTACTTAGCAAGTACGCAAGAATACTCTGCGTACTTGCTAAGTACACATGAACAATTTGCCCTGCGCACTTATTAAGTGCGCAGAGATCAGGTCTATTATAAATAGAATAGGTTGACAGAAGACATGTACGCAGACATTTTGCACTCGGTATTTTCTCTCTGTAACCGTTCAAGTTTATAATAGACGAAGTTTGAAAGTGATTTCTTTGTTGGTTTACTTTGTGTTGTTTGCTCCTCCACCTAGTCACGGGCATTCCGCACCCGGTCCGACTAGTCACACACCCACACATAATGATCCGAGACACCCGGGGACCTATAGATGACGAATCAGTTATTTCTTCAGCTAACAGTGGCATATGCCATTCTATCTTTACTTATTTCTTTTCTTTCTAAACCTAGATGGGCAGGGTTGTTCCCATCCTGCAGATATTTCTGAATTTTGATGTTTTGGTTGATTTATTTTGTAGCTATTACAATTTATCTAATCAAGGATTATTATTGAAATATTAGATGTTGTGGTTTAGTTTTCATTGTTTACTCGTACTTGTATGATGATAATATGCGATATATTTTCTCATTATTGTATTTGTGAATGTGAAGAATCATGTCTTGACGTGGTCGTGGTGGACGTGGTAACATCAATATGACTACAGCTGAGCTCACAGCACTTATTAATGAACGTGTAGCAGAAGCGGTGGCAGCAAGCCAAGCTGCACATAATGCTGCAGGTAAATCCAATATCAATTGACTCTAGCAAGTCATTTCATCATTCCAAAGTTGTTTCCAAACCTTGTATTCTTAATTGTGTATTGTTTTCAATCTAGGTCAGCAGACCTATACCTTCAAAACTTTCATGGACTGCAAGCCCCAGACCTATAGTGGAGCCGAGGGAGCTGTCGGTTTGCTCCGTTGGTTTGAGAAAGTAGAGTCAGTATTTGCTATGTGCAACTGCCCACAAGCCAATTAGGTTAAGTATGCCCCAGGTACTCTAGAGGGTCCTGCCCTCACCTGGTGGAACTCTCAAGTCCAGATATTGGGTCTGGACATGGCTAACACCCTACTGTGGGAAGAGTTCAAAACTATGTTGCGGGAGGAGTACTATCCTCGAGATGAAATTCAGAAGTTGGAAGGAGAATTCTGGAACTTGGAGATGGAAGGTTCTGAGATTGAGCTCTATAATACTCGTTCACATGATTATGCAGTCATGTGTCCACATATGGTAACTCCAGCATACAAGAGGATAGAGAGTTACATCGACGGTCTGGTACCTCAAATCCAAACTATGGTCACTTCTTCTAACCCTATCACCATTCAGCAGACCATCTGACTTGCTCATAGGTTGACTGATCAGGCTGTAACTCAAGGTATCCTACCCTTGAGGGGCACAGATACCAAAGCAACTGAGAATAACAAACGTAAGTTTGACAGCAACACCAGCACCAAGAGTTTTCAGTCTAACCCACCTCAACAGCAGCAGCGTAGGTTTAATCCTACTAAAACTTTCAATCAGTCAACCTCTCAGGTCAGAACCAGGGTAATTATGCTGGGAAATACCCAAAGTGTAACAAGTTTGGTTTTCACCACAATGGTGCTTGTGATAAACATCGTTGCCAGCAGTGTGGCAAAACGGGCCACGCTGCAAAGGACTGTAGGGGTGAACTTCAACATAAACAACCACTTCAGCAACAGGGATCTACCAGGGGGTGTTATGAATATGGCAAGGAAGGACACTTTAGGAAAGATTGTCATCAATTGAAGAAAAGTGGAAATGGTAATGGAAACGGCAACTGTAGCGGTAACAATCAGGGCAATAACGTTAACAACAACGGAAACGGTGCGAAGGGGTGAGCCTTCGTGATTGGTTTCGGGGAAGCAAGAAACTACCGGTAAGTTCCTCCTGAACGACTGTTTTGCATCTATACTTTTTGATACTAGTGCTGATAGGAGTTTCATATCTAAGAACCTTAGTAACCTGTTAAAAGAAACTCCAACCCTATTAGAAACTAAGTACACTATAGAGATAGCAAACGGTCAGATAATTGAAGCAACTCACATTCTTAAAGGACGTGAACTAGGATTGGTTGGTCTAAGCTTGATATCGATCTCATGCCGGTCACACTTGGCAGTTTCTACATAATTTTCGGTATGGATTGGTTATCCAAAAATCAAGTTGAGATCATTTGTCGTGATAAAATTGTTCGCCTTCCTCTCCCTAGTGGAGAAGTCCTTTCTGTCCAAGGCAAAAAGAGTGGTGCTGTCGTAGGCATTATATCCTTCATGAAAGCACAGAAGTGTTTGCGTAAGGGTCATACTACTATTCTGGCTCTTGTCACCGAGCAGCCAACTGAAAAAAAGATTGATAACATTCTAACCGTACGTGACTTTCAAGAAGTATTTCCTGAAGACTTACCTGGTCTTCCGCCTCAACGTCAAGTCAAATTTCAGATTGATTTAGCATCCGGAGCAGCGCCTATTGCTTGGGCACCGTATAGATTTGCACCTAGTGAGTTACAAGAATTGTCCACACAACTGCAAGATTTGTTAGATAAGACTTTCATCCGACCTAACTCGTCGCCATGGGGACCTCCAGTCTTATTCGTCAAGAAGAAAGATGGGACTTTCCGTATGTGCATCGATTACCGTGAGCTGAACAAAGTGACTATCAAGAATCGTTATCCACTACCCCGTATTGATGATCTGTTTGATCAACTTCAAGGATCAAGTTTCTATTCCAAGATTGATCTTAGATCCGGTTATCATCAACTGATAGTCCGAGACGAAGACATCTCTAAGACTGCATTCAGAACTAGGTACGACCATTACGAGTTTATGGTCATGTCATTCGGATTAACCAACGCACCTGCGGTGTTCATGGATCTCATGAACTGTGTGTGTAAAACCTACCTTGACCAATTTGTTATCGTATTCATTGATGATTTCCTTATCTATTCTAAGGGCAAAGAAGAGCACGAGGAGCACCTACGTTTAATCCTGGAACTGCTAAAACAAGAGCAATTGTACGCCAAATTTTTCAAGTGCGAATTTTGGATTCGCGAAGTTCAATTTCTAGGACATGTAGTCAACGAGAAAGGAATACATGTCGATCCAACCAAAGTAGAAGCTATCAAGAATTGGGCGGAACCAACGACACCGAAAGAGGTGCGACAATTTCTAGGGTTGGCTGGCTACTACCTTCGATTCATCGAGGGATTCTCAAAGATTACTCAACCTCTCACTGCCCTAACCCAAAAGGGTAAACCCTATAACTGGAGTGAAACCCAGGAGTCAGCATTCCAACTGTTAAAACAGAAACTCTGAAGTGCACCTATCATATCTCTTCCAGAGGGAACGGATGAATTGGTAGTGTATTGTGATGCCTCCATCCAAGGTCTCGGTTGTGTACTGATGCAACGCGAGAAGGTTATCGCATACACCTCTCTTCAGTTGAAAATTCATGAGAAGAACTACACGACTTAGAGTTGGGAGTCGTAGTGTTTGCACTAAAAATCTGGAGACATTACTTGTACGGTACCAAGTGCACCATATACACCGATCACAAGAGTCTTCAGCATATCTTCGAACAAAAAGAGTTGAACATGCGACAGTGTCGTTGGATCGAACTCTTGAATGACTATGATTGTACAATCAGGTATCATCAGGGCTAAGCTAGCGTAGTAGCCAATGCCCTAAGCCGGAAAGAAACCAAACCCAGATGAGTCCGAGCATTACAACTCACTATCCACCCTGGACTACCTGACCAAATCCGTAATGCTCAACTCGAAGCCCTGAAATAGGAAAACCTACCGTTATAATCCACGTGTGGTATGGAGAAACAACTCGAAGTTAAATCTGACGGCATTCGCTACTTCGCAGAGTGAATGTGGGTTGCAGTGTATGGGAACATAAGGGAACTTGTAATGGATGAATCTCACAAATCTCAGTATTCAATTCATCCTGGTTCCGATAAAATGTATCATGACCTGAAGGTTCTATATTGGTGGTCGAACATGAAAGTTGATATAGCCACCTATGTGAGCAAGTGCTTGACCTGCTCAAAGGTCAAAGTCGAATACCAAAAACCTTCTGGTTTGCTTCAACAACCAGAAATCCCGATGTGGAAATGCGAGCAGATCTCCATGGATTTTATTACTAAACTACCCCGAACTCCAAGCGGATGCGACACCATCTGGGTGATCGTAGAACGCTTGACTAAATCCACTCACTTTCTAGCAATCAAGGAGACTGACAAGATGGAGAAACTAACTTGTATCTATCTGAAGGAAGTAGTCTCTCGGCACAGAGTGCCAATTTCAATCATTTCTGATCGTGACGCTTGATTCACCTCACATTACTTGCAATCTTTACAAAAAGCTCTAGGCACGCGCCTGGATATGAGCACATCATACCATCCTCAAACAGATGGCCAGACTGAACGTACTATTCAAACCCTAGAGGACATGCTATGATGTGTGATTGATTTCGGTAATAGCTGGGAAACTCATTTTCCTTTAGTGGAGTTATCCTACAATAACAGTTATCACACTAGCATCAAAGCAGCACCATTCGAGGCGTTATACAGACGGAAATGCCGATCACCTATTTGTTGGGCCGAAGTTGGGGATAGCCAACTTACGGGTCCAGAACTCGTACCCGAAACCTTAAAGAAAATCGTTCAAATTCGAAATCGTATGGCAGCAGCTCGTGACCATCAAAAGAGCTACGCCAATAAGCGGTAGAAACCATTGGAATTTCAAGTAGGCGACATGGTTCTATTAAAAGTCTCACCTTGGAAAGGTGTAATTCGTTTTGGGAAACGAGGCAAGCTAAACCCTTGTTATGTTAGACCATTCAAGATAGTGAAGAGAATTGGTCCAGTAGCGTACCAACTGGACCTAACTGAAGGACTTAATTGTGTGCACAACGTCTTTCACGTCTCAAACTTAAAGAAATGTCTAGCAGACGACACACTCGTGGTTCCACTCGAGGAACTACAAATTGATGAACAATTACGCTTCATTGAAGAACCGGTTGAAATCATGGATAGGGAAGTCAAAAATCTCAAACATAGTAAGATCCCTATTGTCTAAGTTCGTTGGAACTCGAAACGCGGACCGGAATTCACATGGGAGCGCGAGGATCAGATGATGAGCAAGTACCCTCATCTTTTCAAGCAATCCATGTCAAACACATAAGGTACTATTTAATTTTCGGGACGAAAATTCCTTCAACTAGGGGATGATGTGACATCCAGAATTTTTTATTTATTTATTTAATTTTCGGGACGAAAATTCTTTCAACTATGGGATGATGTGACACCCAACAAATTCCGGTTAACACTGTTAACTCAAACTCCGTTATCTCACACAAACTCAATTAGCCCAGTTAGTAATCCACAAGGACTAATTCTGTCAAAATCCAAACACAAACACATGAAATTACAAGGACTAGTTCTGTAATTACCTCAAATTCGATTTGTTTACTTTGTAAAGTCAAAATCGAGTCTCTTGAGCTCACATTCAAACCCATAACTGAATAACTGTCCAAATTCGTAATTGATTTGCTTGTTAATGTCATAGTCGGTCATCATTGGAGCAGTTAACATCTTTAATGATCGCAAATTAATCCCATTTACCACCTAAAACCCGTAATCGTCGACGACTTATCATGAACCCATCAAATTCGATCATTTGGTCTGTTATTTTTCACAATCTAACACCCTTCGCACTTTAAATGAATCTCTCATAAGCTTTTGCACGCTTCATTTTGGTCGGAGACGAAGCCGGAGTCGCCGGAGACCAACCCACGCAAGTCGGAACCGAGTTCTAGCCGAGCACCATCAATTCAAACCCCATTCTGGTAATTGATTACACCCTTAGCTTCATTTTCATCCTAGAAACAAAAGCCCTATGCTAATTCAGTCTTAAAACATCGAATTTGTGATGAACCGATTCTAGGGTTCATCACATTGCGGGTTTAATAGAACTACACCCTAGACCTGATCTCAATCCAATTAAATTATATGGATAGATTCGCAAACACCTACTCTTTAAAATCCCTATGAATCCAACCACTTTTATTATCAGATTCAACATATCTGATTTTGTGTTCTTAAACTAGGGTTTCGGTTTTCGAATGAGAAATTAAAGACTTTAAACTTGATAGTTTTGCAATTAAATCCACCCACGGGTTCGTAATACCCCGATTAACGAAACCCGTAAGCAATTTGTTCGATCGTAGTCAAAATTGAGGGATCCAGGGGTGGTTTTGGGTTTGGCTCGCATTGGGGAAGAACACAAGGAACTGTGATGTTAAAACCAATTTGATCTGGTCTTTTGTGCAATACCCTAGCGGGCGGGACTGTATAAGTTGTTGTGCTGTTAGGGAGGAGACCCGGGTTCGAGTCCCTCCACCCCCATTTTATTTTTAAACAAGTTTTTATATATTCTTTTTAAATAAAAACAAACCTTATGTTATTATATTAATATATTAATATGGTTTGGCCCCGGAAAAACACCCGTGTGCTCAGGATTTAATTCCTACTCCAAACTAAGCATATATTGTTAATTAAAAATGGGAAGAACACAAGGGACTGTGATGTTAAAACCAATTCGATCCTGTCTTGTGTGCGATACCCTAGCAGGCGGGACTGGTTAAGTTGTTGTGCTGGTTAAGTTGTTATTAAGACTAAGTGTAACACTCTATCATGAAAGTCCTTACACATCCAACCGTTTAATATGAACTTAGTGAGGTAATCTTGAGTAGTACTACTGGGTTTGACAAACCCCACCCGCGTTAGTCGCGCTAACTCGATTGGAGGTCGAATGGGTGTAATATTGACCTAAACAGGTCACCATTGTTGATAGACATGGTGGAAGGTATTCAAACATTACAAACAGTCAGCTTCGGTTACGAGCGCTTTAGTAAACATGAACATAGGTTAGCTACCTATTGATATATATATTGAATGTACAAAATCTAGCAAATATTATTATGAAACTGGAACCTGTGAACTCACCAACCTAGTGTTGACACACTTTCTTACATGTTTTCTCAGGTCGCTAAGCACAAGTGCACATTTAGGACATGCATTGGAGTTCTTTAACATTTGAACAATTTATCTGCTTTTATTTCATTGACTTTGGGCCCGTTTGTTTTGCGCATTAAATACTTTGTTTTTCACTTCCGCATTTACTCTGAACATTTATGGTTTTGTTTAAACTCATATAGTGTCGTTTGACGTAACTAATGACTGAGATCCTGGTTTGTCACACACTTTGTGGTAAAACTCCGTTAGTGGATTTTGGAGGTGTGACACACTTTGAACATGAAGTATGCACAACATGTGTAAACTTGAGGATATGCCAAAGTTTCTGGCATAGATGGTGCTATTAAGGCTGCTCCCACTTTCTTAATCACAATAGTCTCATGAAAAACATTTGTATTCAAATTCATAATTTTGCAATGTCTCATACACCTCTTCAAGAGTAAAGGTGTTCTTCTTATTGGACTTGTGTAAACTAGCCACTTATGTGGAAGAGAAGTCATAATATGTTTCACCATATCAGCATTATCAAGTTCCACATCAGCAGACTTCAATCCTCACCAGAAACATGACCAAACGTGGCATACTGCCTCTTTAAGAGTTTCTTCCTGTTATTCTTCATCTTATTATTTCCTAATACATTTTAGAGAATGCATTTGAGAGATCTTTAGCTGATTTATGAGTGTTAAAATTATGATATATCTCACTTGGGAGAGCCATAGTGAGTAATCCAAGAGCTCTCATGTCTCTTTCTTTCCGCTTTGTCTTAGCGTCAGTGAATCTTAAAGGATCTTTATGAATAGCAAATCCTCCTGCTTCTGTTGCAGGAACCATAGGAATTGATGGTCCATAAACAATTGACCTCTATAGATTGAAATCAATCACAAACAGAAAAATTTGCATCCTCTACTTCTAATTCCTGTATTATGAAGCAGACTGAAGTCTTTGTGGTTTATTGGTGGTTCCAATGTCTGCATCAGAAGTTTGAATAACTGTCGCCATTGAAATTTGCAGAAAAAGATCAAGAACCTTTCAATTTGATGAAAATGCTTCTTCGAACACGAACTTCACATATTTGAATCGAAAACTCTTCTAGATTCCTCTGAAATCATAAATTAGAGCAATCAAGCTCTGATACCACTTGTAGGATCGTCAATTCTATCAAGAACAATAAATCTATGTCTAGATTGATGGCGGAAACAACAATCTAAAATCAATACTAATCAATTAAATTAACTGAAAAACATGGACACAAGAATTACATCAACGACCAACTGTATTGATTAGAAGTTCTGTTACAAAGTAAGACTTGACAATATCAATGTGTATGTTACAATTGAACTAATTACAACTATTTATAAGAGATAATACAATTGATCGTAACTAACTAACTAACCTTCTAGACTCTTCTAGAAGCCAGGCTGGCATAACTAACTGAACTAACTCTTCAGCTGGTAGTTGCCTTCCGGAGTAGCAATCTGGTGAAGAAATACAATCCGGTCCAGGGAGTATGCCTTCTACTCAAGAGAAACAAATTGTTCTTCAGGAGTAGATAGACTCTCCGAAGTAGTTGACTTAGCATTATGTCTTCATGTTCTTCTTTACTCATCATTAACAAATCCAATCAATACTAAATCTCCTCTCCATAGTAGATTTATTCCTCATGAGTAAACCTTTAAACATTTCTCTTCACTAACCTCTGTTGAGTGACTCTCTCACCTGAGTAGGTTTGTTCATCTTGAGTACAACTTGGACTGTTTCGGAGTATGTGAACTTGCAAACATTAGCCTTTAGTGTTTGACTCTACAAGTGTAGTGTGTGTGTGTGTGTATGTGAGAGAGAGAGAGAGAGATAGAGACATACCAACGATCATGTGGTGTGTGTTTGTGTGAGAGAGAGCCGTGAGATTTCTCTATCACGCCCATCCCCCCCCCTCACGCCATCGAGGGGCGGTGTTTCACGATTATCACGGCACTTTGACGCAGAATATACCGCATCCCCTTGGTGTAAACTAATGGTGTGCATTTTACTCTAGTTACTATTTGTTTTTTAAATTCTTAAACTTGAATGAGTTGTTTTTTGCTATAATGTTTATTTCGGCCACAACGCACAGGTGGCACAAATACTAGTTATTAATAAAAAGATTCGATCAAGGTTTGATCAACAATCGGAAGTTATTGTGATTCCTCCTCATGTTCGAGAATTGTTATTGTTCCTGCGCAACAAATAAAATTATTTTAGTTTCTTTACACTGTCCGCAATTTTGTAAGTAAAAGGATATTTCTTTTAAATCCGTGTTTAATTTTTTTTCATTCTCTTAAATTCGTCGGCATTTATTTCGCTAAAATGTTCGTCGGTAAAACCGATCAGTAAGTAAATATCAGAAACTAAATTCCCACGCCAATATTTTTTTAAGGGGGATTCTAATGGGACACGGAATATTGATAATTGGACACGCCGTCGTTCTATACGCCTCGTATAGCCTGATAAGTGGCCAATGTTTCATGTATTAAAAGGTGCAATATGTTATATTTATGCAAATTAATATGTGGAATACAAAGGTTTTGTGTAGCTGTGCATGTGCAGGTTTTGGACGCTTAAAGTATGAGTTTGGAAGATATTAGGCGAGAGATGGAAGAGTCGGAAGAGACACGGAGAAAGTGGGGCGAAATACAGATCCAGCGTAAGCCTACGCCAACTGGCGTAAGCCTACGCCACCGGCGTAAGCTTACGCCCCATCAGCGTAGGCCTACGCCTGAGTGTTTTCTTCACAGCAGCCTTCAGGCCCCCAGCGTAAGCCTACGCCACCCCAGCGTAAGCTTACGCCGGGTACGTTTCAGACGCGGAACTTCGGGAAAACAGCCGATTTTTAGGTTTTATTGGGGGTTTCTTCCCAAAATCGAGGATCGATCTCTGACCTCACACTTTTAGGCGATTTTGGGAGGATTCACACACCCACTTGAAGATTGAAGATGATCTCCCTCACCATGAGCGGGTGATTCACTTGTGGCTTCCTCCAGGCGGACGGTTCGTATAGGTTTTTGTATTTGATTCAGTTTATTCATGTTTGGATCTTGTTAGTTTCTGACAATAACTTGAGAGATTGATGTATTAGTTGATTTAAACAGTTTATGATTATGCTTTGAGTTTGCTTGCTTTACGATCTTGTTCGGTTGATGACAAAACCTAGTAGCAGGGTTGGGTGACTAAAGGGGGTAACTTGGCATTCATAAATTGGGTGATTGAATTATACTGGTTTGTGACGAAACTAGTTGTATAGGTTTTCTGACAAAGAATATGTCTTCAATTACTGTTTCAACTAATTTTCCAACACTATGTCTACGTGGTGTCCAATTGAACAACTGAATTTTATGTGAAACCTAGAACCTGAAGTTTGGAGGAGGTTACATCTTTATTTAATCTGTGTGTTTTCATTCTAATTATCAAACTAAGCAATTTCACTAACCACTGATTCCTCGTGGATACGATACTCTTCTTACCCTTACTAGTTAAGTGTTTAAGGATTGTTTTTGACCGACCTAACGACATCGATCATAGCCCAATATTGTAATATCCAAGATTTCCGACAAAATATCCGTTCTAAATCCGTTATAAATATAAGTATTTAGAACCTATATTTATCTAATTTATATAATTTTGCTTATATAATTATAATTGAGACTTATTTTAATATATATACACATATAAATATATATTTATATATATGTATGTATATGTATCCTATGGATAAAGGGTATTAAATGCTTAAAACATTATAGATTTATAAATAATCTAAATTCATTTAACTATTTAAATTTATAACAAACCTATTAAATTATAAATTTTGGGATTTGTTTATATGGATTTATAAAATGATTTAATTCTTATAAAACATATAAAACTTTAAAGGAAATTTTAAAGATAAAACATATTCATTTTATAAAAAGGCTAAGGACTAAAACTGTCATTTATCAAAATTTATTTTAAACTAAAACCTATGTTTCATCATAAAGCGTCAATAGTTCGAAACCACAGGGACTGATTTTGTCGTTTCCCCAAACCTCAGCATCCAGAAACGGTCATGGGTTCGAAACCCGTAACCCCCGCTTTTTCCCCTTCTCACGCGAAAATCGCGATTTCGTCCAGGTTCACTGCACCTCGGGCTCGTCTCTCGCGTGCGACCCGTCCCCAAGACGCCATGATGATAATCTTCGATCGAGGCTTTGCGTGGAGTGTGATTTACCTCCAAACGGCTCAACCACCCGCCTCGACCCGTTCACACATTTAATGCCAAAATTGGCTATAAATACCGACCCCCATACACCACCAACATCATCCCAAACCTCCCTCCACTACTCATCAATCCGAAGCCGCATTGCCGGATTAGAACTCGCGATCGCCGACGAAAACCTCAAACCCAATCTCCCTCGATTCGGTATCATTTCAGGTAAACTCGATGACCAAAATGCTCGAAATCTTGCTTAGAACAAAAGCCCTCTGTTTAATTTCAATAACAGAGGGCTAATCATAGTGTATTTGGTGGATTTCAATTCTAGGGTTCATGAGGAATTGGGGGCGAATTGGGATTCTGTTTAAGGATTTTCTTTTCCATGTTTTAAGCTAATAAAGCAGTAGTTGGGGTAGTTAGTGTGTGCGTGTGTCTCGACCCGGTCAGTGACCCGGGTTCGAGACTGTGTAACCCCAATTTTTGTTTCTCATTTATTTTTATGCTTCTTACTCAATATTAAAATATCTAATAATTTTTATAAATTATATTAAACTATTATAATTATAAAAATAGATTTTTATTACAATTTTGTATACATGAACTATTTTAATTAATTAAATGTAGTTAAACTTGTAATAATAAATTCTTTTAAAAACAGTTTTTAAACACTCGAAAACTATAAAAATACTTATAAACCTTATAAAAACTTACACTATATCAGAAACTAAATTGGAATTTAATTTGTTATATTATTTTTTTTAAAATAAGCAAATTTAGTTAAAAACTTTAAATGAATCATTTAATTCTTATTAAAACAAAAATCTATATAAACATAAATCTATTTGTCTATATAAAAGGAAGGAAATAATTATTCTTTACTTCCTAAATAATTATAAAGTTATAAACTTTATAAAAGCTAAATGAAAACTTCAAACATTTATAAACTTGTAAGCTTTATTTAAATACTTTAAGAAACTTTATTTAAAATAGATATAAACTTATAAACTTTAAAGAATTATAATTTAAAGTATAAACTTTATGAATCCATTTTAATAATCTTATAGAAACTCGACATTCGTTTAAACTTATAAACATTATTTATTACAAGGAAATTTGCAAAATAAATGTTTAAGACTTGGAAACCTAAATGATCTATATTGGTTTATAGATACCTATATATTTAGTTAATTACTAAAGCGTTGATAAACATTTATCCTTTAGATAATTATTTCTAACCGTTAATAGAGATTTAATCTTTTCAACTACCTATTGCTACAAACTTATACTTAGAAAACTATTTTAATTACCTATTGTGCGTAATTAATAATTGTGAAACTTTTAAATAATTATCTTAATCGATTATTCTAAACTATAAACTTATTAAACTTCGATATTCAAGTCTTACGTCATTCATTTAAAACCTTTACTTTAAACTTGATTTTATGAACATGAATCATTCCCGTCTTCCACTTGGAACCCTAGTCAATCTTGAAATCCCAAATCGTTGCCATAGACTTATAGGATCATACTTGAAACTTTAGACTTGTATTCTTAGGCTTATTGTGAGGATACTCTCCCTCAAAGTCTTGCTACACTTACTCTTGTCGGATACCCTTCATCAATCCAAGTGAGTATACTTAGCCCCTTTTTCATTTACATTCTTTTGGGGTGAAACATGTTCAAACTTCAAACTTTTACAATTCTTGTACAACTATGACTAGATGCTTATTCTTATGTCAAACTTGAGACTTGTATGCTTAGATTAAACTTAAAACTAGCATATTCATTAACTTTGATCAAGCCTATGGTAACAATGATAGATCTATTGTATTTGACCAATCCACCTTGATTGATTGACCCTTCGGGGGGAGCCCTTGGTGTTTATTACTAAACCAAAACTTTGAGACTTGAGACTTATAAGGGTAACCTGCGGGTTATGCCTAAACTTGGTTGAGGATTGAATGTGCACAATGTTTAAGATACTTGTTTTCTCATACTTACATTATAGAATGCATATATCATAGTGAATTGTAATTCTTTTCAAATACTTGCTAAACTGTGTCAAAACCTTTGTATCTCACCAACTATTTTGTAGTTGACAGATTCTTTCACATGTTTCAGGTTCTACATCATGAGGCTTATCTGTGATCACATAGGATGCTTTAGACCTAGTCTAGTTATAAATTAAACGTTGTATTTCTTGTTATATTCCTTGTATTGAATCTTAAATTATTATTTAATGAAATATCGAAACTTTAATAGTCAACCTTGTGCTATTGAACAACCGCGTCCGCCCCGACGTATAATCCGCCGTCGGTTGGGGTGTGACAAATATGAGGCGTATAAGGTTCAGTCTCTGACAACATAATGCCACGTGTCATTCCCTGTTTGACGGCTGGGTCCCATACGTGGCGTTGTTGGATTTTATGGACCGACCCGATGGACAACGCGGCTGACCGAGCTATGACTCGTAAGAGTTACACCTAGGGCAACGAACATTAAATCCACTTAACCTGCTTAATTGGTAATTACGAACTGTTAGTGAGACGATATATTTTATATATATTCGTTAAACGGAGATTATTATTTATACTAGTTTATAAATAATTATTATATATTGTTTTAATCTTTCATTAAAACAATTAAATTAGTACAGGCTTTTTATCTCGTATTGGACTTTAGGTCCTAAGACAATTAGTAGGGTTTATAATTATTATATATTATTATAATCTAATTATAAACCCTAATAACCACACAATTGAAAAAACAACAGTTTTTGTGTTTTTTTTTGGGACAACTCCGATTAGAAGCTTTTCAGTTTAAAGCAAAAGAAGAAGAGCCTTTGCCATTTACGGCACTTTCAAGCCACCGCCGCTGACCGGCGCCGTCCCGTTCCTGTGTTTCAGTTTGTGATCTAGCATCAGTTCGTTATACCTAGGTGTCTCAACCGGTTAATCATTAACCACTAAGGTATAATTAATCTTATCAGTAGATTAATTGTTTTTATTTGTGTTTGCGTGTTCATAACCAGATCCTGTTCGGTTTGTCAGTGCTGTTAAATAGGTTATGATTTTATTTTCCGCTGCGTATTTATTAATTACCTGAATTAATTAATTTCTCTGTCAAAACCCTTTTTTTACAAAAGTCAAACTGATCACCACTGAATTCCAATAGACGTATTGAGCTATACACATCGTATTGGTCACGGGTTATATTTTTGCTTCAAAAGTTGGTAGATTTGGGATTTAAGAATCCTATACGTGACGTATTGCCCTATACGCCACTAATAGGTTTTTTTATTTAATTATCTTTTTTAATTTAATTTATATAAGTTTGTTAATGTAAGTTTGTTATCTTTTTTAATTTATATAATTTTTACCTATTTTTTAATTTATATAATTTTTATTTTTTAAACATTTATTATATTTTTACATTTATAATTTATCATTACAACCAAACAAAATATTCAACGTTACAACCAAACAAATAACCAAAACATTATATACATTACATCAAAAAATTAAATATATACATCAAAATATTTTTACATACATACATAACAAAAGAAACAAACTGAATACAAATAAAAACAACTAAGCCTAACCCTGATCCTGACCCGCCCCGCCCTCATCCTGACCCGCCCAGCCTTCATACTGACCCGCCCCGCCCTCATCCTGAACGGCGTCGCCCAGATATTGATGTGGCGGTGGTAGTGGTGGTGGCTCGATACCGGCAGCTTATGACAGATCCACGAGGCGACCAACCGCCCACATCATCAGGTCCTCCATGTGGTCGACAACAAGTCCATCAAGCAATGCCTGTGTCACCCTGTCCAGCCTAACAGACCGACGTGCGTGTCGGGGATGCTGTGGCGGCTGGTCGTGGATCGGCTCGACATGCGGCTGCGGCAACGGCACACCATGTAGCGAGTCAGGCATAGGCGGGTCCCCTGTCCCGGCATCGGCGGTAACGGCACCGGGACCCAAACCGGGTCCTGGACGGCCACTACGAACCGAAGGCCGAGTCCCGGGAATCGGTGCGTTATGCGCATGCCGCTAGCCATGCGGCGGTTTAATCGGACGGGGGAATGGGCGGTAACAACTCAGGTTCTTGCTCATGGCATGGTGTAAGAGTACGCATGATCTGAGTGATGAAAGCGCCGCCATACAAAAGTCCGCGCTTCTGCCACATATAGATAGACGTAAAATAAATTGCGAGGCATGTGGATACTGTAAGCAGGTAGTAGAGAAAAAAGAGGTCTCTATCGGTGCACCACTCATGGCTTTTCAGACCCAGTGCGATCGACGTTGAAATAAGCCGGTGCAAATATTTGTATATGGGTCTCTCATCCCCGAGAACCTCCCCTTGGTACCTAACCAAGGGCTATCTGAAATCAAACCCCAAAAAACAAGGAGATTCTCTTTGTCAACCTCCATCACCGCCTCGGTGTAAAGTGGCGTGATCGTCTCGGGCTTGAAGTACAAACCCGTCGCGACGGCCAACTGACGGAGGGTCAGACGATAAACGTGGCCAAAAATACGGAAGGAGACCTGATCCGGCTCCTCTGCCGCCTCCCCGGGAAGGGGCTGCAGCCCCTCCTCTGAGTAGATGAACGTCGAAAGAAACTTGACGGCCACCTCACGGTAGGTCTCGGGGAATGAAAGATCAAAAAGGCAATCCCATGGCGTGTCCTCGCCTATGATGGACCTAGCCCGCTCCACCTCCTGGACCTCCTAGAGAAGCTCACAGTCCACCGCCGTCCCCGGCCCCAACCTCACCTCCCGTAGTTTCTAACACCGACCAACCACTCCGAGTCGGGCGAAAAATCCAAATACGGGTAGTGCGCGAGAAGATCTAACTCCTCCATATGAATATCGTACTCGTGATCGACCATATTTGAAAATAATAATAAATTGTTTTTTTTTCTTTTTTAATTTTAAAAATAATAATAAATTGTTTTTTTAATATAAATAATATAAAATAATAATAAATTGTTTTTTTCTTTTTTAATTTTAAAAATAATAATAAATAGTTTTTTAATATAAATAATATAAAATAATAATAAATTGTTTTTTCTTTTTAATTTTAAAAATAATAATAAATAGTTAAAAACAACCCCTTGCAGTCATACGTTATCTTGGAATAATATTTTAGAATGAATATCTTTCATAAATAACTACAACAATCACTTAATAGCTTTTAATTATTATTTACCGGCTAATACTCTAAATTAAACCTATATTATCGAGCGGGAGGCTTGAATACGTACCTTTACGAGTAAAATAGAAGATTTCCGACCCGACAATCTTAATCAACCGAGGTTTCGTATGTGTTTGTGTGTAAAAGAGGGGGCGTGTTTGGATCTGTACGAGGGTCCTGATGTGTATATCAGACCTCTATACGCTTCATATAGAGCAATACGTAGCGTATAGGACTGACCTTTTGTATTCCCCAGTCCTATACGCCACGTATAGGCCTATACGTAGCGTATAGGTTTTTTTTTAATATTTTATTTTTTGTAACTAATTAAAACATAATTAAAACAAATAAATAATAATCAAATAAAATACAATTTTAAACAAACATCATCCGTAATTCATAAAGTATTGTCAAAAGTTATGTCTACCACTAGCCATTATCTAATTAAACCGTTCGATACGATCACTGTATATATTTTCCCATTCTGCTGCACATCATTTCGGTGCAAATTCCAAAGTGCATTCGTCATGGGCATTGGAAAATCTCCGTCTAACTTGACGTGGATGAAATGATCATTGTTGGCGTGAACGATCGATACGATTTGATGTTGAGCGTGAACGTTAGGACCAAACCATAATGGGGAGAATGTTTGATTACCGGCGATGCTTAAAAGATGAACAATCACCCCAAATCTTTGAGCAATTAGGAGTGCTGTGTATGGCATCCACATCCAACGACTAATTGGTGCGGCTTTCACATCCTGCTAATCTATCGTTTTACGTAGCCTATCATACTCTTGAAAGGCGACTATGTCGAAAACAGTTCTCCACCATTCTTCTTTATTGTCCATCTCCTGTAGAAGCTGTTGTCGAATAAAAAACCACCGGTTTTCATTTTACCCTAAGCCCACAGCTACCGATCGAAAACCAAAGTTACCGTCGGGATTTACATCCTGTATACATGAAATGTAAGGATGAAACAAAGATGGAATCGAATCCTTAAAACAATTTATATTGTTAACTGCATCTTTCCCCATCATCAATGGAAACCCATGACGGGCGTTGTCATCTTGTGGTTGCTTTCCTTTACCCGTCGTTGAACGACGGTGTTGAATGACTAAACTCGCTTGTCGAGAGTCCTGTGACGGAATATATCTGCTTTGTTGGGATTCTTTAAATGAGCTGTTTCTCGCGATATCTTGTTTCCTTTGTTGTTGCTTTTTCAAAGTAGGACGACCGCAAGTATCTTCTTGTACCACAGGCATTGTCTTGTTACTTTTGCTAGGAGAGACCACCCTTGCGATTCTTGACAACATACTTTTTCTGACCTGATCGGGTTGTGACATAATTTTGTTTCTCACTTGACCAAGTACTTTATCCACGTCTACATTTTCATCCTCGACAAACGACAGTTTTAGATCAAGCTTCCTCCAGAAGACGTCCACCGCATCTAGCGGGATTCTGCCACCTGTATTAAAACGAGATAGTTAGAATAGTTTGAAATTAGAAAAGCAAGATAAATATTAAAAGGTTTACCTGTAGCTTTGATATTTGCCAGACGACAAGCACACGGCAACTCACAACTACTGAAAAGTTGGCAACCACACGTTGCATTTTGTTTTCATATAGCTGATAACTTGTACCACTCGGTTTCTAACAAATTTAGAGCTTTATGTGAAACTTTACCGTGTATTTTTTTCAAACATTTCAATAGCAACCTGGCTGTACATTTTCCTTATGACGTTGTTCCAAACCCAAACTGTAATTGTATATACTGATCTGTTACAATTTCATCAACAAACCCAACAAGTCTATCTAGCGAGCTATTAGCATTTCTGAGATAGCTCTTTAGGAGCGAATGCTGGCTCTCGACTCGGTTCGTTGTATGTTAACCAAAATTAAGGTTTCCGTTGGACTAGGCGGATACAAACTTTTCTTTATATAGGTAAACCAATTTTTGGTCACATAGTCTATAACTCCTGAAAAAATAATTTAAAACCTAATAAATATTTAATATTTAAAACTTACTTCCTCGTTTGGCTGGATACAGTCGTTCATATAGTTGGTTGAAGTTGTACTGGTATACATCTGGCGTGGGAGACTCACACAATACCAACCACGAATACTTGAAATTTGCCCAGTCTTCGTCTGTAAATGATGTCTTGCAATGTTTTGAGATATTCTCGTGTATGTGCCACCGGCATAGGTTCTTGAAACTATCTGGGAATATTTTATCACACGCGTTCATAAGAGCCTTGTCCTTGTCTGTTACTATCACACGTGGCTCCATACACTTTGGTAACATACCTTTGATTTGCAGTAGCACCCAAACGAAGTTTTCCTCCCGATCTTTAGATATAAATACATGAGCGACGCAAAACGACTGGTGTTTGGAGGTCACACCGACCACTTGGACAAATGAAAGTCTATACATGTTTGTTTTATACGTCGCGTCGATCATCAACACATGCGGGAACGCACGCCACATCTCGTACGATTTCGGATGAACAAAGAATACCTCCTCCACGACATTTGTGACGGGATCCTCCCGAGTATAGTAGACGTAATCTTTAGAAGAAAGCAGGTGCTCCAGAACCTGCATTGGAGTTTCACCGACTCTCGTTTCGTTTTTTATTTTTTGTATCGCATTATAAATGTTCTTTTTAATGCAACTACTTTCTGGGTTTTGTTCCCTTATTGTCACCACCAAAAGTTGTTCCGACTCAGACAGTCTCCTAGCAAACGAGTGCGTCTCAAGATGTTGACTAGGATCGTGGTTATGACTGACATCCTTCACCGTTAAATTCCAATCACCAGTATTTACTTGGTACTCTCCTTCCTATTTAAAGGGACAACCTATTTTCTTGCTACCGGCACGTCGAACAGTGGCAGAAGACTTACGTTCGACGTGACGGTCACACACAAGACACACCTTGATAACTGGTTCCGACAGGTCGTCGCCTTTTCTCCTTGATCGTCCGGTGACAATGACGTAACCATTCTCACGTCCTCTGCGGACAGCCCAATCAACCAATTGTTCACGAGACTGAAAATTCTGCAACAACGATACGGTAAAAGTTAATAAACAACAAACTAAATGTATGTATATATATATATATATATATATATAAGAATTTATAGTTGGTCAGTTTTATACGACACGGCTGGATGGGTTTGTTCCTCGTGTTCGGAGTCGTTAGCCGGCTTGTTCCCCGTGTATACGAAGTTGTCGGTTTGTTGTGTTGGGTAAGAGACTTCACCGTACACGTAGTCGTCCGTGGGTTATGTAAGGTAAAAGGGTTCACCGTATACGAAATCGGGATTGCTTAGTGGCTCGTTCAAATGTGGAAGCCTTACCCGTTGATTAGAATAAACGTCGGACGAGACCTCCTCCCGGTTCACATCTTGAAATCCAAAACTTAACTGGTTGTTTTCTAGCAACTCGTTAAAATTTTTCTGAAAACCGTAGTTACCATCCCACCACCAAGACATGGCTATAATTTTTTGAGGGAAATTGTTTGAAAAATTTTTGAACGATACGTTCAAATGAGAATTCTGCATGGTTAAATACCCAAAATTTGGCCCCTATACGCATCGTATAGCCCTATACGATGCGTATAGGATCCTGGTCAAACCGACAGCCTCGTACAAAGTGGTCATTCCAACACCTATACGCATCGTATAGGTCAATACGATGCGGTTTAGGGTACGAGGTACCTTCTGCAACTAGTTATCCATCACATCTCTATACGCCACGTATAGACCTATACGCGGCGTATAGCGATGTGATGGATGACTAGTTGCAGAAGGTACCTCGTACCCTATACGTATCGTATTGCCCTATACGATGTGTATAGGTGTTGGAATGACCATTTTGTACGAGGCTGTCGGGCATAGGAAATTGTGAAGGGATATACGTATCGTATTGCCCTATATGATACATATAGAGCCCGGTCCAAATAGCAATTCCCATGTACGATTTGTAGTCCCTTTTTTAAGGAGCATAACCAATTCATTATCATCCGATTTTACTGTCCGTTACGGTGAATGGTATTAACAAAGACATTGACATGACAAAGTAGCTGATAGACATATATCATAATTTCCGCTATTTAACATTTTAATTCTATTAAGTTTTTTTTTTCCATTTAACTCATTTAATCATAATCAACTGTAACGCCTTTAAAAATAAATATCTTGAAGTTGTCACTTCTAACTTAAAAACATCTTAACTAAAACAGAAAAAAAAAATCTACCAACGTAAAAAATATACATGTTAAGAGTTATTAGGTAGAGCAATCCCTCCTCTCTCTCACTGACCAACTAGCATTGCCCCCAGCACTGTCGCCTAAGAAGTCCCAGAACATATTTAACCTACTCACGAGTTAACCATTTATGCATATCTATATCTATACTATATAATAAATAAAGGTTTCTCAATGCCACGTGTCGCCTCCATATTAATCCTCATAAAAATTTTTCTGCCCCTCTCTCATAATAAATATATTTCCATATTTTCAATAATAATATATTTTTAAACAAATTATAAATTATATAAATAAAACACATTTATTTTAAATTATCTTATATTATAAGAAACTTTGAAATGTAATTATTTAACTTATGTTTTCAATCATATTGTAAATGAAAGTCAAATTACATTAAATAATATTTAATGTATTTCTAAACTAAATTATATATTAATTTTACATACTTTTTGATTTTGTTTTCTATTGTTAGTATATGTAATACATTTTCACGTATAAGATATATATACATATACATATACATATATATATATATATATATATATATATATATATATATATATATATATATATATATATATATATATATATATATATATATATATAAAGATTTAATAATTTTATGAATTGATATTTTTCACCCTGTGTAATACACAGGGTCTAAGCTAGTTATATAATAAATAAAGATTTTAGTAAGACACTTGTCACTCTCATCCTTTTTTTCCCGCCTCTCTCTTCTATTAATTATACAATTTTTCTTTAATTGTTTTTTTATATTTTTTTTTCAGTTTCTCTTTCCTATTAATTACTAATGATTTATATCATTCTTTTTATAAAACATTTTTTATTTAAAAAAAATAGTTTGTTCATAAAACATTTTTATAAGTTGAACATTTATTTCAATCTTTTTATAAAACATTTTTAAAAAATAACTATATAACATTTCTACAATTTTCAATATTATGGAAACATCATTTTGAATCCTTAACTTTCAATTTATGGAAATTTATGAATTATGATTTTTTTTTTCATTTCCAATATTGTTGATTTATTACTTAAATTCGTTACTTATACGTAATTTCAGTTTTGAGATATTCTTATAATTTTATGAATTTTATTATTTTTATTGTTTAACTCGTGTAGTACTAAAAGAAACTTTTGTTGAAGCCCCCAAAAAAACCTCACCCACAAATCATACATTCTCTATTATATATGTTTGTCTTTAGATATGGTAGATATAATAATTGTAGCAAAAAATCCAAAAAACATATGCACAAGTACAAACAAAGAAGACCCCTCTTAGATAGTGACCCGACTCAAATTTGTTGTGGTTGAGATCCACTCTCACCCTGCAGTAAGCATAAGAATACCATTATTTTTCACATATTGGAAAATCAATCTCTTCCCTCAATCAAGAAAAACTTTTAATTTTCATGCTATTTGTTGTGATGTTAGTTGCTGTGTCACCACTAGAAAATAACAAGAGTAGAGATGAGGGATGCGAGTTGGTTAGGTTTTCGGATTTCACAGACGATAATTTCTTGGAAAGTATTGATTTCGATGATTTATTTGAGGGGATGGATTCTCAAGACATGTTACCTGATTTGGAACTCTTTGCCAGTCCTAGATGGGAGTTTAATCACAAAGTAGAAGATTTGACATCAAAAAAAGAAGTACTTGTGAGCAAAACTGATAAAGAAACCGATAGAGGAATCAAATCACAAGGCAGGAGGAAAGTGAAGGTAAACAATAATTGCATTTCCTAATTAAAAAAACATAGATTAATATTTGGTACCGCTGCAGGTGGACTGGACGCCGGAGCTTCATCGGAGGTTCGTGCAAGCGGTGGAGCAGTTGGGGGTGGATAAGGCAGTCCCTTCAAGAATTCTGGAGATTATGGGTATTGCTGGTCTTACTCGCCATAACATTGCCAGCCATCTTCAGGTATACTGATTAATCACAACACACGTTTTTAATTTATAGATCGAAGATATATACATGAAATTGGTTAAAAGAATTAGGAACTTTATATATATCTCGCTCTAAACTTGCAAAATATCATATTTATCAAAAAAAATATGGTTTTCAATGGTTGAGAAAATACAAGTTAAAAATAAAATATTTTTAAAATTTACTTTAATAGAAAGATTTATAAACTTAGTAGAGCTAATCTTTGGATTATTTGGGTTTAAAATATCAAACATAACATTAGCCCAAAAAACCAATATGGTTAAAAGTCTTCACATGCATAAGTTTAATTTGATATAAAGTAGTTTGTACCTTGTGACAACTACGACAGAGATGTGACATTCAATATTTTGTTTGGTTTCCTTTGCCTTTTTCATATTGATAGAACTTAATTTAAAGTTCCAGCAAACCTATATTTTTCACCTTTAATATCAAATTTACCATTAAAATTATTATATATTGCAATATTAATTGTGTTTAGTGAAAATATGTAATGTATGATGCAGAGTTTGTTGATAATTTTAAGTTTTTGTAACTTTTCAAAAAGAGTTTTGAGGGCGTGAATTATGTGCATGGGGTGGATTTTTTTAAAAAAAATTGTGTTTTTACTTTTTACAAGATTTATCCCTTAAATAATGGTACAAATTAAATGGCTAGGTAAATTAAATCTTGGTTATTATTTATTGAGAGATTGATACGTTAAATGTTTTCATTATTAATTTTTAGAAACATGTAATTTGTTGTAGAAATATAGGTCGCATCGAAAACATCTGCTTGCAAGAGAAGCAGAAGCAGCAAGTTGGAGCCAGAGACGTCAAATGTATGGTGCCACAAAAGCAGTTGGAGTTAGCAGTGGTGACGGCAAGAGGCACATGGGACATTGGGTTGCCCCACCACCAACCATGGGCTTCCCTCCGATGACACCAGTTCCTCATTATAGACCCTTACATGTTTGGGGCCACCCCTCCATTGATCGACCTTTGATGCCGGTATGGCCAAAGCATATCGCCCACCCGCCACCACATGTTTGGTCACCATCAACATCTCCTCACCAAAGCGCAAGTTTTTCGAATATCATGTCATCTAATAATCTCTATGTATTCCTTTCTCTCGGTTTCTTTAACACGTGTTTTTCATCCTACAGGCACCATACTTCCCACAAATTTTACCACAAACGGTAAACTCACTTCTAGAAAACAGATTTTTGTCGACAAAATATTTTTTTTTCCGTTGGTTATTAGGGACGATCCATAAAACCCCAAAGAAGTTAAATTTTTACTGTCACCTATGGATATCACTTATGGATCACCATTTAAAAATACCAAAAGGAAAAATCAATTTTTAAAATCTTCTAAAAACCGTCGGATGATTGCCAATGGATGTCATCAAAATCCAGAAAAATCCCAAAGCCCTTTATGATTGAACTTTTATTTGAAACATGCTTTTCATTTGCTTTTTCTATTATATTTTCAGAGATTTTCAAGTCCTCATGTGGCAGTCCCTGGTATCCCACCACCCCATGCCATGTATAAAATAGACCCCGACATAGTTGCCACCACTGCTTCTACTGCACAATCTTGCCCCAAACCAGCATTGGATTTACATCCCGTAAGTACCTATATAACCTTTGGCAACATTCCTACGATCTCTACTCTCTAGCTAGTGTCATCAACTCGGTTTTAAAATCGCTAAGATAAGCATTTAACTATGAAAAGGAAACCATTTAACAAAATATGAGCAATGATGTTTTCATGTCATTCTTCGAACCTAATTATACAACGTACTTTAAGATATATATAATTTGGTTCGAAGAATAAAAAATATAAATTTTATGTTTTCAGCAAATGTTTACACCAGTGTAAACTCCCCCCCTTACACTTGCGAATTTATAAAAATACAAAAAAGAAATATGATGTTGTATTGGTGTAATAATGTTATTAAAAAAATAATGATTTGGATTGATTATGGCCAAGTTAATTGGGTTAACACAATAACAGTGGTTTAACAAAGGATTCTTACCTATATATATAGTACTAGTTTAGATCTCGTGTCTACACACGGGATGAAAAATATCAATATATAAACTTTTTAAATCTGTATGTATATATTTTACAACCGTAAAAATATATTACATATACTTAAGATAGAAAACAAATTCAAAATATGTAAAAATTAATATATAACTGGGTTTCGAAAATACGTTAAATACTATTTAATATAATTTGACTTTCATTTACTATTTGATTAGAAATAAAAGTTACATAATTAAATTTCAAAGTTTCTTATAATTAGAGATAATTTAAAATAAATGTTTTTATTAATATACTTAGTATTTTTCTTTAAATATATATTATTAGTAGAAGATAGAAATGCATTAAAAAAAAGAGAGAGGCGGAAAAAAAATGATGAGGATGAATATGGAGCCGACACGTGGCATGAGTAAACCTTTATTTATTATATAGTATAGATAGGGTTTGGTTACAAAGTAAAAAAAGTGTAAAAAGCCTACAAAGTCGTTTAAAACGCTCTTAACCGGCTCATACGAACTCCGATTTTACTTATTTCAGCGGCGTTGGAACCGTCTAGTCGAACTCTATGATCTTCGCTTGTGGGGGTTTTAGGTTTTTAGGGGTGGGGTGGGGTGGGGGTTAGGTTTTTTTTTGGGGGGGAGGGTTGGGGGTTTAGGCTTTTGGAGGGTGGTGGCAGTGTTTTTAGACGACTTTTTAGGGTTTTTTGTTAGGATTTAGGTTTTTGGTGGTGGTGGTTTTAGGCTTTTGGAGGTGATGGCAGGGTTTTTAAACGAATTTTTAGCCTTTTTACAGTTTTTTGACTTTGTAGAATAACTCTCCCATATATATATATATATGTACATACATATATTGATGTGTTTGAATGTATATATAAAATAGTGGACTCACACAAATGGTTTTAAAAGATGGAATTACCCAAAACCAGATCACACACGAAAGGCAAGTGTACCTATCGCACGTAGTATAACAAAGGCAATACCAGATATCGAACCATGGACACAAATGTCGGCTCCCGATTATAAACCTATATCGGGTCCCAACCTATTTAATCATAATGGATTTAATCTAACCAACTAAG
The DNA here is from genome assembly GCA_023525975.1 of Smallanthus sonchifolius. NCBI lineage: Eukaryota > Viridiplantae > Streptophyta > Magnoliopsida > Asterales > Asteraceae > Smallanthus > Smallanthus sonchifolius. The sequence continues at coordinate 49,265,374 of CM042033.1, read as the reverse complement.
AACATAAACAAAAGGCAAGATATGACTGACTACTAAGACTCACAAACACACAAGACAACTAAGACACGAAATTCTACACAAACAGAAGACCACACGTCTAAGATAACCACCTAGGAAGGAATCCAACTAACATGCAATGACATGATGGGAAAGAAGTAGAATCAAGCAATAACAACATACATAACCATAAATTAGACAACCCTAACATGCAATACCTAACTTAGAAGATACAAAATCAACCATAATCAAGCAAGCATGAGCATGGCAATCAAATTCAAACCAATCATAACATACATAACCCTAAACATCAGGATCAAAATCAAGTTCTAAGATTACCAAATGAATAAACAAGTTCAAAACCAAAAATATAGTCAATACACGTCAATAATCAATCCAACCTAGGTGATCTAACGGTTTAGCTACTCATGAAACTTAGAAACATCATGAATCCAGAATCAAAAAGAAACATAGTGAAAAACAAGTTTGGAGTGGGAAGAATGAGGAAAACCGAACGATTAACAAACTGAAACGAGTTTCTAAACTTCAATCCAAGGCTTCCCAAGCTTCAATCTCTCTTCAATCCTCTTCCTCTGTCGCTTCCAACTGTGCACAGCGCGTACCCTTTTAGAACGGCCGTAAAAAAATCATTAAATAACCCAAATTAGGGTTTCTATCCCGCTAGAAGCGTAACAGACTGTTACCATATGGTGGCGGTTCGTCATAGGTCTTGGGCGTGTCAAATGATCAATACATTCCCTTTGGTTTTTGCCTGTCAGCTGTGGTAACGGACTGTTACCAATCCATGACGATTCGTTACGGCTCAACTTCCAATTTCTTAATTTCATTCAACCCAAACACAATGCTTCGTTTTGGGTCCGAGTTTCCTAATCAAAATTCTTCATTTCCTCCCGATTAGCTCCAAATCAAACACATACAAACATAAGTATCCAAAACATATGAATTTGCCCTAAAAACCTATTAAATGTGGTAAAATATGTACGATAAACCTATGTTTTTTGTAACACATCATATATATATATACACACACACACAGAGAGATACACACACATATATATATATATATATATGTATGTGCGTATGTGTCTAATTTTCATTACTAAATACTAAAATATTGCAATAACAAAAAGAACGAACTTAAATCAATTGTTCTTATTTTTTTTTTTTGTACTTTTACATACAAAAGTATGTTTACGTACGCAAAAGATCATCAAACTTATGTCTTCATATGTTTTTTTAACCGATTACCTACACATGTGTAAATGTAGGCTATGTGTAGTTAATGTAATTTACACATGACTCACACATGTGTACATTACATACATAAACGGAACTTTTTAATATTTTATTTTTATTTTTAGGAGAGACGAATAACATTGCGTTCCTACCATTATCTTTTATCCTAAAAAATTTTAAGCTTTGAAAATGAAAAACTTATTATGTTCTGCATGTTCTCGCAATATTTAGAGTTCTACATACATCTCTCCCTATATATGCGTATGCACGTGCGCATGCGCGCATGTGGGATGGTAAAAATGGACTGCCACACATCTAAGCTTAAGCTTGAATGCGTTTGTTTAGTTTAGTTTAGTTTAGTTTACATCATTTTAGTTTACATTTTCAAAATTTAAAATTTCGTTTGTTTGTTTAGTTTACATTTTCAAAGCTTAAAAAACGTCTAAAAATCATTTCGTTTGTTTAGTTTACATCATTTTAGTTTAATATATACAAATTATTTTTTCTAAATTACTATTTATATCAAAATTTATTATGTTTACATTGTTTTTCTTTTATCATGCTTATTGCTTCTGTAATGGTTGTAGTTATTTAATTGAACTAGTGTAGTTTTGATGTAAATTAAGTAAAAGAACCTGATTTTAAGAAATCTCTTATCTAAGCTTAGGTGTATGGCATCGAATTCACTTTTATATAAAGGCAACTTTCTAATCATTGTGACAATTTGTGCACTAGTCCAAAGAGAGCATTGATGCAGCAATTGGAGATATATTATCGCAGCCATGGCAGCCTCTTCCACTTGGACTAAAACCACCAGGACTTGATAGTGTGATGGTGGAATTACAAAGACAAGGGATTCAAAAAATACCTCCCACTTGTATCTGAAACCTCTATAACTTGCATTGAGTAGATACATCTGATGGTTTCTTCTGGGAATTTTCTGCACCAAAGAAGAAGTCCAGTCCCCTTGCAATTTGACGACGCTTCATGCACATGGGTGGGTGATACCTAATGTGCGACTTCATGTTTTGTTTACCTTCTGTTCTTCTTGTGTCTAATCTGAGAAATTTTTCTTCTTTTCTGTATAACAACGTTGATGTATAAATCTAAACACTGATAACAAACCCATAATTTTCTTTACTTTTGTGAATCATGACGTTTGAGACAATTTCAACAAATTTATGTAAAATTCGGTCAATACACGTCATATATGACTACTAACTATTCAAATGGCGATAAAATTGATAATTAAGGCTAAAAAGAAAGAAGTTAATTAACAAATTTAAAGTTGTACATGTCATTCTCCAAATGATTCCAACTTCCTAAATTACATAGTAAACATGGACCAATATTGGTGAACTCAAGAAAGACACAAAATGTCATTCAAATATCACCCTAACCGTTTTAACCTACCTAATTCAAACAAATGGAAATGTCTATTGTTGTAGCTCACATGACATACACAAACAAAGAAGGATTTTCATTATATTTCGTTAATGTTATGGTGGATTTTTAAGAAACACGTTTTCACTTACACACACCTACACACAAAAATATCTTGGATCGTATTTGGAATTGTGGCTTAAATTTCCATATGTATATATCGTTGCTCCCCTTTTAACTTCTTAAAGTGTATAATTTTTAGTGATTTCCAAAAGATATCATCTATTTTCTGTTAATACTCATTACATCCTCCAACTTATACATATTCTAATGGGGTTGATGGCCCTCACGTTAGCGTGAGATCTGTATAAAAATTATTTTGAAGCGGAAGATATGAACATACAAAGATATATGATAAAATCCTATAATAGATCTCCCATTAGGGGCTAATTGCACGTAACAAGAAACAACAAACAACTATTGGGGGGGGTATAAACCTTTATAACATTTGGTAGACTAAATTTATTCGGGTGTTGTAATGATAAAACTTTTATTGGATTCGGTTCTACGCTTGTAGCACCTGAGCCGAACAGTTTCGTGAAATAATAATTTATGATTTATTGGAATTTATTTAAGAGACGAAGGAACTTGATGTCAAACAATATACTTAAACGAGATATATTTGGGAGAGGAGATGTTAAGATTTGTACCGAGTTCGGGTCAGTGTGGTGTCGTCATCGCCCACGCGGTAAAAAAAACCCACTAAATATATATATAGGGGACGTATCAAATGAAAACCCTGAGTTGTTGTGAAAATTCATAAACTAATTTCTGGCCACACATCAATTTCTATATATTTTATTATGTGGTTATGCTTAAATCTGTATTTTTTTTATTTATATTGAAAAAACATGTGGCCTAGATTTAATAGAGGGGTAAAGAAGTAATTTGACTTTTTTATTCTTTTTTGATTAATTCTTGGTATTAAAAAAACTCTCTCTCTTTCTCTCTCTCTCTCTCATCCATCATCAAAACCCAAAAATTACATCCAATTTACATATACATATGAACAAAAACTCTTTACACATTTGTAAAATCAGTTTATACTTGTGTAAAAAAACCTTATATCTTTGGTAAAATGTAGAGACGGTTTGTAGATCCATGGAAGACTAAAAAACAGGTTTGTTACAGATGTATAAAAATCAAATACACATGTTTAAAGACAGTTTACACTTGTGTAAAAAAAAGATATAAAAATAATATAACATATATATACACATGAGTAGAAAACAAAAAAACACATGTGTAACATATATCTCAAACACTAAGATTGAGAAACAAAAAGACAGTTAACATATGCACAAATCAGGAAAAAAAATTTATATCCAAATACATAAATTTCTTTACAAATACACAAGTGTAAAATCAAAATACACAAGTGTAAAATAAAAATACAAATGCGTACAAACAAAATACACAAGTGTAATATCAAAATACACATAGGCAACTTCCAAACATGTTTCCTCTTAAGCTACTTTTTTCCATCTCTGATGGTTGATCAGCAAAACAAGAAACCAATGTACAAAAAGCAGCTCTGTTCAATGTACAAAAAACCAATTCAGATTTCAAGAATTAAAACAAAAATACAAAATGGTTATGCTAAAAACTATTGAAAAGGAAAATGGAAAAAACAAAACTAACGATGCATTGTTTCTGGGTTTCATTCCCAATGCTATTTCCAAAATTAGAGTTTCTAAAAAAAACCAAGGTACTTACAAAATTAGAGTATCTAAAAAAAACCTCTGACCTGGGAACTGAACCTTTTCACACCAAATCGTGAGTGGAGCGCTGCTGCCACCATGAACATGGATGCGCTGGTATCAAGCTCCGGCACTCAGCCTCACGCGCTGACCTTTGAAACGACAGTTGACCTTTGAAACCCGAAAATGAGAATCGGGAGTGAAAGGGTTCACGTGTACTTCCATGGGGGGTCGGAAGATACTGTTTTCGGCAAACGCTCCACCAAATCGACATCTCCCAATGAACATGACTCTGTTTATCATAGTAGGCCTCAGATGTTATTCTGAACTCGATCAAGAACTCGATGTTGGAAATGACGGCTTGAGGGGTCGGAGGTTCGGAACACCCAAATCCATTCTTGTTCTTCAATGTAGAGAAAGAGAGATAAGAGGCATGTTGTTTGAATAGATATAGAGAGAGAAATATGTGTTTGAATATATTTAGGGTTTTTAGAAAAGATAAAATGACCAAAATGTCGTTCTAGGATTAAAAATAAACAAAAATAAAGGAAAATGGATGTATGGCAAGAAATTAGTTTATGGGTTTTCACAACAACTCAGGGTTTTCATTTGATACGTCCCATATATATATATATATATATATACATATACATATATATATATATAATAGGGCACCCACTAATTCTATCATTTTTCCACTCTAGAGAGAGAGCAGAGAATTCAGGTGAAGGAGGTAGTGGCTGCGTGGTCGTCCGGTGGCGGTTCACGACGACTAGAGGTGTGGTTTTTTTTACCTAGAACCATTTCTTGATGCTACGAACGCAATGGTAAGCTCTGATTTCCCTAAATCCTTGCTTAACATTGTTAAAAAGTGTCGAAATGATTTTATACACTTTGTCCATATTTTTTTGCATGCATGGTTGCACTGAGACGATCCGAGAAATCTAGCCTTTGAATTGCCTTAAATTTGTATAGTATCTTCCAAACTCAATGATGACAATTCTCACCGGGAGGATTCTTATAAGAGTTTGGGAAGTCCGTTTTTGAAACTGATTTCCGCAATTGTTCGTATTTTCGGATTGAAAAATACAGCTTCAAAGATCTGACTATTCCCGGAGCTCCAACGGTCATATTGTTACGATATTTGGATAGTATATTCTTAACACATGGATAAATGTTTCCACCAAATGAAACTCCAATCATAAGTTGTCTGATGTGTTGTTGATACTAACCAGTTCATAACAGTGAGTTTGTAGGAAAACAAGAAACATTTCGGGCTATATGGCTGTCCAAATGACTTTTTATGTCGATTTTGAATATGGAGAACTGTCCATGAGGCGAAAACGATCGTAATGATGGTATTGGTTCATATTGCATGTGCAATTCGGGTGGTTTCACGTACACAAACCATTTAAAAAGAAGGTATAAACTAAACCAGTTAAGCTTTGGTTTTATTATGGAATAGTTATATGAGCTAGTTGAGTGGTAATTGATCACAGGAATAATAAGTATTGGGATATTAGGAAATTAGATTGGTTATTAGTTAAAAACCCGACACCGATTCAAGAGGAACATAAAAATGAAATATTTGCAATTATTTATAAACATTAAATCTAAAAATAATTGAGTGGATTGTGATGGATACACAAAATGAGTTTTTGAGATAAAACTAATTATAATGGATGATTACAAGAAAAACGAGATTTGATCTCTGGTTGTCTAATTAGAAACGCAGTACGACCTTTTGACCCGTTAGGTTATTTGAAACCTTTTTAGTGATTGTACTAGTCTGTCGAGCTAGAATGCTTTTATAATATAGGTGGTCTTATATGTTATTGGCTCGACCCAATATGTTATAAGATGAGATTGACTAGTTGCATTGGATTATGTCTAGATTCGTTAATAAGGTAAGTTCTATTACCTTGCCTTTTTTCATAATTTTTAGGCTGAATTACACGCATTGAAATGTTATGAATGAAAGTGTTTGAAATGTCAAATTCTTGTGAGTTTGCAAAATGGAATGTGTGTCGTAGTTTAAATTGGAATTATATAAACTTGCATGAAAAAATTGTCTTGGAAGGTGAGAAAGATGTAGTAAATAAATAGCATGGCATGTCTTATTCAATATACATTATGTAAGGCCCCAAACCGGACACCCTACAGTTGGGTCACATCACAGTGTATTCTTTCAAATTCACTTGTCTCTTTACGAAAACGTACATCGAATTAACTTAAACATTAGTTATTTTTTAAAATCATAATTTTCTTTTACATTACCGAACGAATGCATGCACACCGACTAGAGTAGCACCGCTCCCAAGCCAAGATACATCGTCACCTGAACTCACCTGTAAAATAGTATAACGTACATACAAAGTCAGCTACGCTGGGTGAGTTCTAACAGTTTATCTTTAAAAGAAACCTTCTCGTTACAAACGTCATTTATTTCAACTCAGGACATTCCAGTCCTTTATAAAACGGTTGTCGTTTATTAACATATCGTTAACCCATGTTATCTATAATATCCCATAAGGGTCCAACAACCCAAGACTCAACTCATAACCATAACCCAGTAAGTCTCACCGACATAGATCGAACTTACTACACTACTAACTTGTAACCTACCACATGTATCAACACGAAGTCCGGTTAACTCAGCCGACCCCTAGACATAGACCTGATGCTTAACATGAAGGTCTACTAACACATTAGTCATAAACAAGACATCGTACCAACACAGCAGTCAATCTAATGCTTAACACCGAAAACAATAACATCATAACACAATAAACGTCAATTAAAATTGCATGAAATTAAACCAAATATTAATGCACAACAATTACCTTCGAATGATTTCAACGGTCTCATCACAACTGCCCTCGTTAGGGTTACCCTCGTCAGGGTATTTATCACAATCTGAGCACCCCACTGGGTCTCATCACCGCCCCCGAGGGGCATTCGTCACCCACAGTGTCTACCCGAAGGACCTCGTCCTTCACAAAACCACCACGAAGGGTTCCACGTCACCCGTAGTGACTACCGAAAGGACCTCGTCCTTCACAAAACCACCCCGAAGGGTTCCACGTCACCCGTAGTGACTACCCGAAGGACCTCGTCTTTCCATCATCGATTTGTCGTGTCACAAGGACAACGACGCCAACCCACACAACAACAACCAAGTAACACATAACAGCACACAAGCATTTACTATGACTCATTACCTAAGCACGAACCACATACGTGCCCTCACAATAACACATCCTAGACGTACCCACACAAAGTCTAAACTCATTACCTGACTTATCCCGAATAAGTCAATATACGACACACAAGTAACAAACCAACTCCTAGCCCACATGACCTAAGGACACCACATGTCTTAGCTTCGTTATTTAATTTTTTACTCATAAAACTCTTAAGGTTTAACCAAAACTCGTAACACGTTTAATTCATACAATAAAATATACAAGTATGTACGATAGCCCCAAAAATAGTAAAAAGGGGATTAGAAACTCACTGGTTGTGAAGAAACCAAATCCTTGTTCTACAACTTGTACCACGCTCTCGAAATCCGAACCTACCAACGTATGATCACATGATCAGAATGCATGCTAAACGTACATCGTATATTGTAGAAAATATAAACCCCACACTGATCCTCAACTAATCGTTCAATTCGTCTCCTTGATACCCTAGCCTCGAGAGCACACGTGAGTCAGATCATTCTTGACCCGTTTAAAAACCGCGTACCCGAACCGGGCTCCTATGCATGCACGTGTACGCGTGCCATGCAAACCCTAATCACCCTCGTCTCACCATACATACCCTAACTCTCCACGAACCCGCACTCGAGCTCGTTCATGCACCACCGTGAATCATCACCACCTTCGTGCACTATCACACCAACACCATAACCGTACTCGTCGGTCACCGCTTTTGGCTTCTCCCGACCCCGTCTTCAGCAGTCGGCCACCACCACCACCGCGCGCAGTCATCGCGTACCACCGTTGGATCGCTAACCATTCCGTCGGCCTCCTCCTTGCTACTCAACGTCACCATCATAGCCACCGGACTACCGTCCTCGTCACTTACGGCTAACTCGCCGTCGGTCACCACCGTCACACCATCGCATGCCGACGCACACCACCGAACCACCATTGCGTCATTAAACCCACAATAGGCCAAACCCTAATCATAATCATACAAAAACAAATACGTGAACGACAGGAAATCATAACCGAGTGTTGCCTTGGTGTGCTATGGAGTCCTTGATCAAAAACCACCGCCTTCACCACCTTTCCCTTCTTCTCCAGCGTCTCTCTCTCTCCTGCCATTCACACGCAAACTAGGCCGAATGGACTAGGGTTTCTCATAAGATGGGCTATATACATCTAATAGTTGCATCTCTCGTCTTTTCCTTAATCGCGCGCTTTGATATAAGAATCTATACTAAACGGCTATTCGGGTCGTCTTCTTACGTTTCAATCAAACCTTATGTGATCACTTCACTAACCCTTTTGTTTAATTGGGATTCGGGTCGCTCATTAACCTGAATCGTTGACTTATGGGTTTTCTGGATGTTACAAGTCTACCCCCTTTAAAAGGGATTCGTCCTCGAATCCTGTGTCGGCACAATCCAACACATCTGTCTCTCTGCCCTACTTAGCTCAATCAACATCTTTAGGTGAAACCTTATCACTTTCGTACAATGACTTCTTTGTCATTTCATTCTATAAACTAACTACCACTCTTGGAGTTAGAGAAATCATCACCATTACCCTCTTCCAATCTTTGGGACTTGTAGGTTCCACCTATACACCACTTTGCTTCTCGTCTATCCATCCATTATTTAAATGGAAATATTATCGTCATGCACGTCGTCTTTGCCTAGCAAGTTTTCAGAAATGCCTGTCCAACTTTTGCTATCTTGACACATGTTGGAAGTGAAAACTTATGATCACTTCGGACTCCAACCTTTTCCTTGAAGGTTTAATTGTCATCGCTTAAGCAATTCATCCCTCTTAACAATGTTGCTAGTACTGTCTCTAGCACTGCGCAGTGTGTCACCACTGGACACCCATTTCGTTCGACATATCTCCATCTCTAACTTCTCGGCACGTTCGTCGTCGTTCTTCGTGTATTCCTGATGGTCTCGTCACTCAGACGACCATCCCCTAAGTAGGCTTCCTACTTTTCATAGACAGAAGCATTCGCTGCTTCACCATCACATGTTCATCATACTCCTCTCTCTCATACTCTGATCGATATCCTGCGATGATTTTCCGAAGTCTAAGCACAATCATCACATGCCTATTCGTAAGGTAATTCATTCGTCTTTCTCTGACGATCTCCAAGAGCTTGTGCAAGAGTCCTCTAATCTCTACCAACGCAAATATCCCTTTACCAAAGCATCTATTTGCTTCGTTACCATGTGTTCATCACGCTTTATAAGTAAGCACACGTCACTTATCGCTAGTGCTACGATCACCGTTTTCCGATGATCTCCAAAAGTTCCCTAACCACATTCACGTCCATTCTGAAAACAAAACATTGTCTCATCCGATGCTCCACAGGAGCTTGTCCTTAACTTAGTCATATGTTTACCAGCGTAGGAATCCCTTTCCCGGGAACTCATGTGCAAATCCCGTACTTGTCCCTCTTTCCTTTCACTCTCCTCATCGTTGCTATATCATTAACACGCGATCACCGACTACATCTCCTTTTTCATATTTGAACATGAAGTCCATCCTAGCATAAGCCTCGGCTGTCCATCGCATCGTCCTGAAAGAACGTCACCACTCTTCTTTCAACGCACGCCGACCAAATCCTTTATATAGAATGCATCCTCGAAGGCCATCATGTCACGTTGTTACTCTGCGTTGAAGTCTCCGGCATCATAATTCTGATCACACCATAAATACCTACCGATCAAGCGTTCATGCAAACGCTTTCTACATCATACTCCCACTCTTCCGTCCATTGGCTTCGTGCTTCGAAATTCCGAGATATAAATATAGGCATCTCATAAGAGCACCTCGTCGATCGCCTGGAAAAACGTCGAAAAACCTCGCATCTTCTCGATACATCAAACGTCGAGAAAAACATCAAGAAAGAAGTACTCTACCCAAGCACACCCACCACCCATCCTACACACGACTAATCGTGTACCACAAGGACACATACCGACCTAACATAATGACAAAACACACAATGTTCTACATACGTACTAGTAACCTAAACTCCTAACTCGCACAACGTGCACACACACAAACTTCTAGACCTGAGTAAATCTATGTGCATACGACATGACCACGTCATTCGTAGATACAAATCCCTGACATCACTTACTCATCACAATGGTGGCTCCTGCCACACGTCACTACATACTCATACCGACTCCACACGGTCGTACCCCACATGGGTCGTACCAATATTTCAGAACACAAACTACTCGGACTAGACACAAAGAAACAATTCCCATGGGTCTACAACACAGATGCCACACACCGGATATCATCCTAAACATTCATACATACATAAGATGCATAACCTCTACCTCTCACATGACTCCGTCCTGAACGTTCATCTATATATACGATGTATAACCCCCGATGCATCCAAGGCATCACCTAACGTTAGCACACAGGTGAACTAACCTAGGACCATAGACACAGACAAATTCAAATTCATACTTATAAAAGTCTACCTACACAACCTAATCAACCATGCTCTCGCATCGTACTAAGAATCAATTTTAATACGAATTCACGTCATTCAACATGTAATCACACATTACCGCACATAACTAACAACCATAAGCACAATCGTACAAAATCACTAATACAATAATCATCAACTATGTCTCGAATCAGCATGCGATAAAACCCAAAATCAATATCACCATAAGATAACAAAAACCTAGATGAGAATCTCATAACGTCAGCGTCTAATCAATCACAACGTCAAAACCACCTAAAATCCCTCGTAACAACCATCACAGCAACTAACCATCGAATACCCACACGATGTCCTCCAAAATCACTACTAAATCACATCAGGGTGCATCTGACGTGTCCTCCATATGGGTCTCTTCTGATTCCTCCCCGTCACTTCCCTGGTCATCCACCGAGTCCTCCAAGAACAGATCTCTCTGAACTGATGCAAGGGGTCGATCCCCTAACCATGCTGGTCCGCATCCTGGAGGGAAATCACTATAGCTGACACCGTCCTCCTCTTCCATCTAATCCTACCATCCATAATATCACGTCGTATGTTTCTGACCGAAGCTCTGGACACACTCGGCATGGGAAGCGCCAACACTACTTCTATCTTACTGGCAGTTCCATCTGCAGCAGCCGTCGTCTTGACTTGTCGTTCTACATTCCTCCTTGCAAAAGCTCCACGTCTGACCGACCTCATATGCTTCGTCTTCGCCATCTAGTCCTACACAAGATAGAACATTTATATGATTATAACAGGTAACAAGTTCATAATATATGAGTAGCAATAGACCGCCAAATCACGTTGATCAAGTGTGATCGGTTGTCCACGTCACTACTTAGATTCTAAACGTTTCCTATCAAGGAAATCAGGGCCCGACTAATTTGTTTCTATTGTTTCTGTTCGTTTTAGTTAGATATGTTCTCGTTTTTATTAGTTTTTGTGTCGTTCTTAGTTTGTATTTTGTTTACAAGTGTTCGTGTGTAAGAGAAGCGGAAATCCAAGTTTAATCCTGGAGAAATCGAGTACACGAGGAGAGGTGAAGAAAAGAAAATAAAAAAATCAAAATTCTGGAATTTCATGTCTTCGTGCCACGTGAAGAGGGGAATTTAGGTCTTTGCGACACGCCAAGACAAGGAAATCAGGGCCCGACTAATTTTTTCTTCGCGCCACGCGAAGAGTACCTGCTCAGTCTTCGCGACACGCGAAGATCTTTAATTACGGCAAAACCCTAAAATTTGAATATTTAAAGATTTTAATGCCATTATGTCAAGGGTTCGACTTTTAGCCATCACATCAGAGCTTCTGGGCGATTTTGGGAGCAGAGAAGGCAATTGGAGCAAGAGATTTAAGCTTATGAGTACGCATTGGTTAGATATCAATCGTTCGGTTTGTGCTATTCGTTCTCTTGTATTCAATCAGTTTAATTGATACATTTCTCATGACTTTTACTACTGATTTACTGTTATTGAACATGATTATTGGCTAAAATTCTGTAGCTACGTAGGTTTAGATGAATATTTGTTGAATGTTTGGTAATCTCTTGGTTTTTGGGTTCTTGTTGATGGATTAATGTTAAAGTAGCAAACTTGATTGCAATTGGTTTGATGTGTATGCATATTTATCTCAGATTTTTATGATCAACTATTGTTCTACATGTATCTTGTTTAATGTCGTTTAGTTATAGATGCATGTTAGGTCACTTACTACGTCTTTGTGATTTGTGTATGGTTTATGGATATCATAATCCATAGGAATGGTCATTGAGATTTTAGAGGATTTAAATATTCTACCTACTTCGATAGCTGAGAGGTGAGAAGTAGTCGGGTTGTCTTTGGTGTTAGGTATTTAGGTGTAAAGGCTATGAGAGGATGTTTCCCTAGGTTTCCTAGTATTATTTGCTATCTCGTGTCTTATCGAGAGTTTTCAGGTTACTCCTTATACCTTAGGGTGTATTGAGATAGTGAGACTGAGAGGAAATCTATCTTTTGGGTACTTTAATATTATTGGAGAGATTGAGAGGTAATCCAACCAACCAGTGAACATCACACTCCCCTTAGGGTTTCCTTTTCGGTCACAACTTGAAAATGATCAGGGATCCACTAGGTTGTCTGAGGGCGTAGTAAGTTAAGATCCTGGTTACATCGTAGTTTCCATAACCGAGAGAAATCCAAGGTTCGCAAATAGGATTCTTACCCAGGCAGTGCCTTTCCTAATCCTTGAGTTTGTCTAAATCTCTTGTGTGATAGTTAGTTGTCATTGGTTCATCTTCACTTACTTTCGAGTTTATTTAGTTTACTCCTAGTTCATAGAATTCCCCCCAAACCAAATCTTTTAGTTACTTGTCGGAGTCTAGTTTTAGTTATTGTTAGTGTCTTATGGGTTCGATATTCGGACTTCCATTAGGCTGTATTACAATTGATAGGTACACTTGCCTATCATTGTTGTCTAGTTTAAGGGTTTTCTAGACTTTAACTAGAGTGTCTAGGTTAGTTTTTGTTTAGTTTTATTAGACCATACTGAGCACATCAAGTTTTTGGCGCCGTTGCCGGGGACACTTGAAAGTAGCAAAACTAGCTTCGATTAGTTCTTTATTTGGCTATTTGTTTTATTTTCTTTTCTGTGTTTAGTTTAGTTTAGCATTTTAATTCTTTTGTCTTAGGTCTTAATTGTTGTATTTGTTTTATTTGCTATCTGTGTGTGTCATAGTTAGAGTGTGTCTTCTATCGTTAGTCATTCTTCCTTTGTTTTCCTTTCCAGTTTATGCAACATACTCATTCGCAGGGATCACCCTATTTTGCTGCTTCTTCAAAGCCCGGGGGAGATCTTAACAAGCGCAGCAATAAGTTTTACGAGCGTTTGAGTGATTTTTGTGAGAGACATGTACGCATTCCTATTCCTTGATGTTGATCCACCTGCTAGACGTACCGTTCACCAGAGAGCTTGTGATGGATTTACAGGGGTAAATCTTCTATTACCCGGGACTAATAATTGGAAAATTCCATCTCATGTTATGAACACCATCACTAACTCTACTCAGTTCCATGGACTTGAGGATGAGGATGCACCAGAACATTTGTCCCGCTTTGCTCGTATATGCGATACCTTTCGTATCACTAGTGCTACTGAGGACGCAATCCTTTTGCTTCTTTTCCCATTCACGCTCTTTGGTCGTTCCGCCACTTGGTTGGATACCCTGCCTCAGGATTCCATTACCACTTGGGCAGATCTTCAGGCCAAGTTCTTGAAAAAGTACTATCCACCTTCTAAGGCCGCTCGTCTGAGGGACAAGATTCACTCCTTTCATATGGATCTTGTCGAGGCGTACCATCAGGCTTGGGATCGTTTCAACACTCTATTGAGAAAGTGCCCCCAGCATGGTTTATCTGATTGGGAACTCGTAGAGAAGTTCTATAACGGCCTAACTTTCGAGAAGCAACAAATGTTCAATACTGGTGCAGGAGGCCATATCATGGATAAGAAGGAGCTGAGTGAGTTTGAAGAGGTGTTTGAGAGTTTTGCTTTAGCCGATCAGCAGCAGCCTTCGACTAGGAATTCCATTCCTAGTGTTAGGACACCCACCTCGTCTGCTAGAGGTGTTCATCAGGTCACACCAGATACTAGCGTGGCAGCTGCACTTCCTGCTATGGCAAAGGAGATTAAGGAGCTGAAGATGAGTGCTAAGAAACGCGAGGTGTGTAGAGGAGGCCACGACACCATAGATTGCCCTTTCAGCCAACAGGAACGGGTAGATTTCGTAGGGAACCCAAACCGAGGATTTAACAACGCCTTTGGCAATTCATACAAATCGGGATGGAGATCTGGCGGGAACCCACCTGGGTTTCAATCGCGCCAGGATCAGTTCGGCGGTGGAGATGTAGGTACAAGTTCGGGGGCAGTAATAGAGACAAGAAAATAGAGGAGATGTTGGAAAATCAAACGCAGATGCTTGCTCAGCTTATTATGAGAGATAGGGAGACTCAGTAGAGGCTGGATGCGCATGATACCTTGCTGAGAATCAGCAATCTGCATTCCTAGATCTATCGCGCATAGTGGGAGACATTGCAAAGCATCTGAAGGACAAGAAAGGAGGTTCATCTTCGGGCTCTAAGGCAACCTTGATGGCAGTAACGAATCACAGCGGATGAGGAGAAGAGAATGAGAAACCATAGGTGTATGCTGAAGAGCCGATGGACGAGGAGATTGAGATGGAGACTCCTAGAGGGGCGCATGTGAGGCGAGTCCCAGCAAATACCACGTCAAACAGTGAGTCTCCTGTTGAGAAAGTAGTAGGAGCGAAGAGTGAAGGGATAAAGAAGATTCCCGAGGTTGATCTTAGTCGAGTTCCCAATCCCACTCGCTTTATGCAGCATAAATTTACCAAGGATTATGGACACTTTCTGGAGCTATTCAAACAGGTCAAAATTAATATTCCATTTGTCGAAGCTCTATAGCATATGCCTAAATATGCCAAATTATTGAAAGATTTGCTTTCTAACAAAAATAAGATGGAGGAGGTCTCGACAGTCTCTCTTAGTGAGAAGTGTTCTACAATGGTTCAGAACAAGCTGCTAGAGAAATTGGCAGATCCGGGTCATTTCACAATCCCGTGTCTGTTTGGCGGTTTAACTATGAACCACGCGTTGGCTAATCTAGGTGCTAGCATCAACCTGATGCCATATTCTATCTATAAGCAGCTAGACCTAGGAGATCTGAAGCCGACGCGCATGAGCATATCTTTGGCGTACCGTTCGGTCAAATATCCATGGGGAGTGATGGAAAACTTGTTGGTTAAGGTGGATAAATTTGTTTTCATGTGGATTTCGTTATTCTTCATATGGAGGTTGATGATAGGGTCCCACTCATCTTAGGATGCCCCTTCTTGAGCACCGCCAAGGCATTGATTGATGTCTTTGATAGGAAGATCACACTTCGTGTAGGGGATGAGAATGTTACATTCGGTGTCATGAAATCCGTGAGGGATTCTAGTGATCAGGACGATTCAGTTTGCTTTATTGATACTTTCATGGATGGTCCTTAGGATTATTGTCTAGGAGAGAGTGTGGTTGGAGAGTCCCTGAGTGATCCAGTTAAGAGTAGTATTGGAGTACTTGCACCGAATCCAGGAGAGTTATCAGAATGGTGTATAGATTTAGAAGAGTTACTTGATTCACCGGTTGAAGACGTTGATGATATGCCTAATGATCTGCAGAATATGATGGCAGAATTCCAGGGGACGATAGTGAAAACCCCAAGTGTGGGAACAGAGGATAATTTAGAGGATCCAGCAGATGTGGAGGAGGAGCCAGAGGACATGCCACCAGACATACCATTTGAGATACCACTTCCTGAGCCTTTGCATGCTATTGTTTATTATTCTGTAGAGGGATATACTAAGTCGCCTCCTAACTCTAGGCGCCCACGTAAGAAGATGAGAGAGAGAGGAGACGTATGTAACTCGAGGTTAGTGCGGACCCCAAGTGTGGTGATTGTTAGAGGTGATTTGTTGCTTGGATACATGTTACAGGTTATTTTTTAGCCTGGTAGGTTTAAGTACTGGTGGGAAGATCTGAGAGAGAGTATTGGTAGCTGTTTGAGGTTCGTTGGTGATTCTTTGCTGATGATAGTTGGTGTACCGCGTAGGATGGAGGTGGTGCCGAGGAGGATTAAGGAGAAGCCTCCTGATTTCGGGTTAGTTCTCGAGTGTAGAGTTTGTATAAGTCTTTATGTGAATTTTCTTATTTTCGGTGTGGTTTGTTATTCTTTTTTTTTCAGGGAATTCGCAAGCTTTTCAGTGAGGAAAATCATCCAGAACGAAGTTCCGGGTATGTTTATACTTGCTTTTATAGTTGGAACATGTTTCTAGAGGTTTTTTGAAGAAAATGTGATTGGATGGCAAAAAAATTTCTAAGTAAAAAATCAACAAAACTTTCTGTGATTATCGTCTCCTCGCGCCACGCGAAGACCAGCCATCTCCCCTTTGCGACACGCGAAAGCCAAATAGAATTGACCGGGTCAAAATCACCTCCTCACGCCACGCAAGGAGGGGGCTTACCGTTCTTCGCGACATGCGAGGGACCCCTTTTTCTCCCAAATTCCCCTTGTCTCCCAAACCCGACACTATTCACCACCATTTTCACTCACCTTCACCTACCATTATTCCGCTTATCACCTTCCACAATCATTCACCAAACCTTAACAACCACCACGAAAACCACCATGGGTAACCTCAGAGACGTTCGCGTTCTAATTTGCTTCACTTCGACTTTCATGTCTATGTGATTGTTGTCAGTCAGGTTTGTTTCCCGAGTTTTGTACATTGAGTCTGCTTTAGTGTCCTTTAGTTTATGTCGTGTCAGTTATTGTTAGGTTTGTAAACGAGTCATGTATTTTGAGTCATTGAGTCATTTGGTCTTTGTTTTTAATTAAGTCTATAGATTGTTAGTTTTATATTTTTGTACCTTGAGTCTGTTGGATGTCTGCTTGGTTCTCACTTTTGTAGGTTCAGATCGATCCGCCTGTTTTCAGTTTCAAGTGTGGGATGATCTGAAGTTATCTAGATGTTAAGGGACATCTCAACGTGTGTTGTGGATACGATCGCGAATGAAATGCTCTACGATCGTACGACTTTGGCTTGGAAGACACTGAAGAAATTATGAAGTTTACTGCAAATTAACGAGCTAAGTCTATTCCAATTTTGTGTTTTTATTTTTATGTTTATTTTTGTATTTTCTTTTTAATTTTAGTCGTCTTTCATCCTACATTGGGGACAATATAGAGTTTAAGTGTGGGGATGGGAGACTGTCGTCTAGGTTTTGTAATTTGAGTCTATTTTTGTATTTTTAGGTAGAAATAATAAAATAAGGATAGAAAACGCGTCTGATTTGTGATGTGTTGGTAGACCCAACAGACTTTGAAAGCTTAAACATCTTGAGAGTGTTAAATAAGCTAATTTGGTAATTAAATCAGGATATCTTGTGGGTTCTCATCTTAGAGAGATATGGTAACGCTGAAACTGCCAATATAGGATGATGGGTACCACGTTAAGTTTAAGAATCTATATGTTTTAAAAATTCTTTGACACATCGCTTTCTTTTTATGAAAATAAATTCTAGAGTTGGTGGCGACCTAAATTCCATAATTTCATTTTTATGAGCTTAATTAATTTGCAAAGTTATGTTTCGCGTATGTGTCACACGTCGGGTTGCAGCCTGATTGAAACATCCCTGTGTTAGATTCTTAAGTGCTTCATTGTTAGAACTGTAGCCTATGTGTCGCGCATCGAGTTACAGCTTGATTGAAGCACCACTAGGTAAGGTTCAAATAAAATTATAATAAATGCTCATAACATTCATCCATGATCCATCTAAAGCAATTCTTAAAACATATAAATTCTTGTTTATAGTGGTGGGAAAATCTATATGGTTTAACCCGGGCCTTGACACACCTTGAGATGGGATTAGGCTAAGCTGTGACTTTTTGAGAGTGACACCAATAGATAGAATGATAAATTAGTAATGACATAAGAAAACACAATCGGGGGCTTGATTAGTTGGTGGTTGGGTTTAATCGGACAGAAATACCGATGATTGCAGTTAACACGTGAGTATATTGAAATCAATGAATTAATGAGAAATCCAAAACCAGTTTTTCAGTTTTGATTTCATCGCAGATTCTTTTTCAAGGATGAAAAAAATGTTAAGTGTGAGGATGTTTGATGTGTTGCAAAACACATATATTTATCCTATTGTTTATGTTCGTTTTAGTTAGATATGTACTTGTTTTATTCGTTTTTGTGTCGTTCTTAGTTTGTGTTGTGTTTACAGGTGTTCGTGTGCAAGAGAAGCAGAAATCGAAGTTTAATCCTGGAGAAATCGAGCACACAAGGAGAGGTGAAGAAAAGAAAAATAAAAAAATTAAAATTATGGAATTTCAAGTCTTCGCGCAACTAGAAGAGGGGAGTTTAGGTCTCGGCGACACGCCAAGACCAGGAAACTAGGGCCCGACTAATTTGTTCTTCGTGCCACGCGAAGAGTCTCTGCTCAGTCTTCGCGACACGCGAAGATCTTTAATTACCGCAAAACCCAAAAATTCGAATATTTAATGATTTTAATGCCATTATGTCAAGGGTTCGACTTTTAGCCGTCACATCAGAGCTTCTGGGCAATTTTGGGAGCAGAGAATGCAGTTGGAGCAAGAGATTGAAGCTTGTGAGTACGCATTTGTTAGATATCAATCGTTCAGTTTATGCTATTCGTTCTCTTGAATTCAATCAGTTTAATTGATACCTTGTTCATGACTTTTACTACTGATTTACTGTTATTGAACATGATTATTGGCTAAACTTCTGTAGCTACCAATGTTTTGATGAATATTTGTTGAATGTTTGGTAATCTCTTGGTTTTTGGATTCTTGTTGATGGATTAATGTTAAAGTAGCAAACTTGATTTGCAATTGGTTTGATGTGTATGCATATTTATCTCTGATTTATGATCAATTATTGTTCCACATATATCTTGTTGAATGTCGTTTAGTTATAGGTGAATGTTAGGTCACTTACTGTGTTTTTGTGATTTGTGTATGGTTTATGGATATCATAATCCATAGGAATGGACATTAAGAGTTTAGAGGATTTAAATATTCTACCAACTTCGATAGCTGAGAGGTGAGAAGTAGTCGGGTTGTCTTTGGTGTTAGGTATTTAGGTGTAAAGGCTCTAAGAGGAGGTTTCCCTAGGTTTCCTAGTATTATTTGATATCCCGTGTCTTATCGAGAGTTTTCAAGTTACTCCTTGTACCTTAGGGTGTATTGAGATAGTGAGACTGAGAGGTAATCTATCTTTTGGGTACTTTAGTATTGTTGGAGAGACTGAGAGGTAATCCAACCAACTAGTGAACATCACACTCCCCCCCCCCCTTAGGGTTTCCTTTTCGGTCACAACTTGAAAATGATCAGGGATCCACTAGGTTGTCTGAGGGCGTAGTAATTTAAGATCCTGGTTCCATCATAGTTTCCATAACCGAGAGAAATCCGAGGTTCACAAATAGGATTCTTACCTAGGTAGTGCCTTTCCTAATCCTTGAGTTTGTCCAAATATTTTTGTGTGATAGTTAGTTGTCATTGGTTCTTCTTCACTTACTTTTGAGTTTATTTAGTTTACTCCTAGTTCATAGAATTCCCCCCAAACCAAATCTTTTAGTTACTTGTCAGAGTCTAGTTTTAGTTTTTGTTAGTGTCTCGTTGGTTCGATATCCGGACTTCCATTAGGCTGTATTACAATGGATAGGTACACTTGCCTGTCATTGTGGTCTAGTTTAAGGGATTTCTAGAGTTTAACAAGAGTGTGTAGGTTAGTTTTTTTTAGTTTTGTTAGACCATACCGAGCACATCACTTTCTACGTTCCACACAATGGATGCACATGCATCCAACATAATTCCACATAAAGCACAACACTGACTACCACACAATCACACGTAATACAGTGTCCACAATACACAACTTACATAACATAATTCCACTCGGAATCAGCATCCTGTATAATCACACCAAACAACTTCACATAGAGTAACGCTCCACATGTGAAACTCTAACAATTAAACTCAACTCAAAAGACGTACCTCTTGAATCGCGGTTACTCGTGGTGGTATTCTGTAATATCCCACATCAGTTGAGGGGGAGAACGAAGACTTCCTTATAAGGGGGTGGATACCCTCTCTACCAAGACGCGTTTTTCCTGGGCGAGCAACTCGTCAGGTGAAAACAAAACCGTGAGTTCCTGGATGGGCAACCCATCGAGGGCAAAGCGGACAATGTCTTGGTACGGTTTGCTTGGGCTGTTACAGATGGTATCAGAGCCAGGTTCCGGACTGGTGTGCCAGCGAGGACGCTGGGCTCCGTAAGGGGGGTGGATTGTAATATCCCACATCGGTTGAGGGGGAGAACGAAGCCTTCCTTATAAGGGGGTGGATACCTTCTCTACCAAGACGCGTTTTGCCTGGGCGAGAAACTCGTCGGGTGAAAACAAAATCGTGAGTTCCTGGATGGGCAACCCATCGGGGGCAAAGCGGACAATATCTTGGTACGGTTTGCTTAGGCTGTTACACATTCGTTACTTTCGTCTCATTTACGGGTTAAGTTTAGTTATTTAAAAACACCGAATTTCTCTTAAACCACGGCTCTGATACCAACTTGTAAGGCACCAAACCAGGCACCCTACAGTTGGGTCACATCACGGTGTATTCTTTCAAAATCACTTCTCTTTATGAAAACGTACAGCGGAAGTCTTAACTCAAACAGTACTTATATCTTAAAATCATAATTTTCCTTTACATTACCGAAAGAATGCTTGCACACCGACCCGAGTAGCACCGTTCCTAAGCCAAGAAAAATCGTCACCTGAACTCACCTGCAAAACAGTCTAACATACATACAAAGTCAGCTACGCTGAGTGAGTTTTAACAGTTTATCTTTAAAAGGAACCTTCTCGTTACAAACATCATTTATATCAACTCGGGACATTCCAGTCCTTTATGAAGTGGATTGTCGTTTATTAACATATCGTTAACCCATCTTATCTACAAATCCCATAAGGGTCCAATAACCCAAGACTCAACCCATAACCATAACCCAGTAAGTCTCACCGACATGGATCGAACTTACTACACTACTAATTTTAGTCGTCTGTCATCCTACATTGGGGACAATGTAGAGTTTAAGTGTGGCGATTGGAGACAGTCGTTTAGGTTTTGTAATTTGAGTCTATTTTTGTATTTTTAGGTAGAAATTGAAATTTTTTGAAAATGTCCTTGGAATTAAATGCAACTAAATGGAAAATGGTAGGTATAACTGGGAACTGGTTGTTAAATTAATAATAAAATAAAGATATATTTTATTAGAAATATTATTTTTACATAAACTATTACATTATGTAACATAGGGATTCTTCAACTCCGATCGGCCACGTCCTTAGGAAGCTCTTATTTCACGTGCCTCTTTCCTGCAGTGTTTGGAAAATATTTTTTAATTAGCTTATGCTAAGTAAGTACATTGCATCATTCATTTTATTATGAACCCTATAGGTTCTTATTATTATTCAAGTTTCCCGGGCACTCGGCGCCCCCATGACCATCTCCGGACGTACCTCCGGCCACGTCATTCATATATTTTATGGGTGTGCTAACCCCCTCATGACCATCTTCGGACGTACCTCCGGTCATAGTATTCATTCCATTTTTTGGGTGTGTGTAGGTCCCTTGGGGTGTGACGGATCTTCTAGACTCGCGGTACGAAACGGTGATAACGTGCGGAATCCATGATCAACGTGCAACGTGTAAACCAATCAACAACACGGTGTAAATAAAACGCTTTGTATTTCACTCACAAACACTGTTTACAAACTCTCAGATCTGTTATTGATTTTTCTCTCTAAGGTCTCTTGTCTCTTCTAAGACTTGCAAACACCTATTTATAAGGAAACACAAATGCCCACAGCACCATAGGCGAACTTAACAAGTTCGCTCCTTAAGATGCTTAGGCGAACTTGTTAAGTTCGCGTATCTAAGAACTTACACAGAATTTTATCAACATTTACAAAACATGTCCTAACAGACTCCCCCTTAACTGTTGCTAACAATTCTATCAATTACAAGTCAAAGACTCTAAGACTAAGACATAGAATCTTCAAGCTCATTGTCACCAGAATATGCTCCAACAGATTAGGGTGTGACGGATCTTCTAGACTCGCGGTACGACACGGTGATAACGTGTGGAATCCATGATCAACGTGCAACGTGTAAACCAATCAACAACACGGTGTAAATAAAACGCTTTGTATTTCACTCACAAACACTGTTTACAAACTCTCAGATATGTTCTTGACTTCTCTCTCTAAGGTCTCTAGTCTCTTCTAATATCTAATCTCTAAGACTTGCAAACACCTATTTATAAGGAAACACAAATGTCCACAGCACCATAGGCGAACTTAACAAGTTCGCTCCTTAAGATGCTTATATCTAAGAACTTACACAGAATTTTATCAACAATAACAAAACATGTCCTAACAGACTCCCCCTTAACTGTTGCTAACAATTCTATCAATTACAAGTCAAAGACTCTAAGACTAAGACATAGACTCCCCCTTAACTGTTGCTAACAATTCTAACAAAACATGTCCACACGTTTTCACCAGAATATGCTCCAACAGACTACCCCTTGACAACAGCTTCAGAAGATTGTCATCAGTCTTCAATATCATCATGAAAGATATTGTAGTCTTCGTCTTGTACATATGTACACTCTCTCTTTCTATCTAGAAGAAAACTTGGAAGAAGGACCCTGTAGAACTAAAGACTGATTGCTACAAAATTGTTCTAAGTACAACTGCTGCGGACAACACAAGATTGCTGCTGACCAAAACAGCTGCTGATAGTTTGTCTGCTGCTGAAGACCAAAGTAGCTGCGGATAGGCTTATCAGCAGCATTCAACACATGTTGCTGCTGATAGGCATATCCTCAGCAGCTGCGGATAGATGAATCTTGCTGCTGGTCCTCATCTCTGCTGCTGATAGCTTTATTCTCTGAAGACCAAACGTTGCAGCTGACTATCCATGCGAAGCGCCTCTGACACCTTTCTGCAAAAGCAACTGCCACACTCCAAGCAGAAGGAACCTCACTGGTGCAACCAATAAAGGACAATGACGCTCTTCTCCAAGCATGCAAACAATGATGCCTAAGAAGACGTTTCAGTAAAGTTAACTAGATTAGCCTTTACGTGTAATTTAGATTAATAAACAAGATCAACGGCTTGTGTTAGATCTGATCCTTAGAATCAAGGGTCTGTCTTGATTCTAAGTTACTATATATATCTTGTAAACACTTCAAACACAGTGTGCCTTCATAGTGCTTTTTGATAGTGTCTTGATAGAGTTTTACTTGTAATCTTGTAATCTCAGAAGTCTAATACAACAGTGCATTTATCAGTATTCTTGCTGTTTACTTGTTTACTTTGTTGGTTGCTATTGTTTCCGCCAATATCAACTAGAATAGAATCACCTTGTAATCTTACGATCCTACAAGTGATATCAGAGCTTTGGCTCAAGATTAAACAAACTAACATTTGTTTAATCACTTTCTGATTCTATTCAAAACTCTATTCTTGATCAAGTCACACAAAACAAAATGGCACAAAGTAATGGATCTGAAGACATCGGCAGTATCAACCGACCACCGAGGTTGGTGTCTGGGGAGGACTATGATATGTGGAAGAACCGTATGGAAAGCTTCTTCTGCTACCAAGAATACGGAATGTGGAAATCCATAAGGGATGGACCTTATGTTCCCATGGTGGCCTCTGCTGACTCCGGAGGACCACTAGTTCCGAAGGAACCCTCCAAGTATTCTGAAGAAGACATCAAGAAAATGGAGGTGGACTTCAAGGCATTAGGAGCTATCCAAATGTGCCTTCCAAATGTGCCTTCCAAATGAAGTTTTTCACAACTTCAGGGTTTACAAAACTACAAAGGAGTTATGGGAAGCCTTGGAAAAGATGTTTGCTGGATCTGAGGAGGTCAAGGAGAACAGACGTGACATTCTCAAGCAACAGTATGAAAACTTCGTCTGAAAGGAAGGTGAGTCACTAACAGTTTTATATAACAGGTACACGTACCTGGTTGGAGAACTGCAGTGCTCCAAGGTAAAGCTGGAGAATGAAGACATTTTCAAGAAGTTCATAAGATCTCTTCCTAGTTGTTGGACATTATATACAGTGTCCATCAGAAGAACAGAGAATCTGAAGACTCTTCAGATGACTGAGCTCTTTGGCATGCTCAAAACCTATGAATTAGAAATGATTCAAGCTAAAGAAAGGAGCTCCAGTTATCAATCAGCTACCACTTCCTCCACCACCACCTCAGCGCTTCACTCTGATCATTCCGGTCCTAGTGCAAGCAACTACTATCCTCCTATTGTTACTCATCCTCAAACACCAACTGCTTCACAATCCGACTCATCACCATTTCTTCTTGAGGCACCTCCTCAATAGCCAACCTCTACTGCTTTTGTCTCTGACAACTCAAGCAGCATGCACTTCATAAAGGAGGATCTGGAATGCTTTCATCCAGATGATCTTGAAGAAATGGATATTCAGCACTCATATGCCATGCTCTCCCTCAGAGCAAAAAGGTTTTATTCTAGAACCGGGAGATCAGTTCCAGGCAACAACTCAAACACCAGAGTTGGGCTTGATAAAAGCAAGATCCGATGTTACAACTTTAACCAAATGGGTCACTTTGCTAGGGAGTGCAAGGCACCTAAAGCCAATCAGGGTGCCAGCCATCAAAGACAAGCTTACCAAGGTCAGCCCAGGCAGTAGCAGCAGCAGCAGCAAGGAACTCCTCCAGCACAAACTGCAGCCTGTGCAAATGTTGGAACTACAGACTTTGACTGGATTTTTCAATATGAAGATGTTCCTGCCTCCAACCAAGCACTTATGGCAGACAATGCAGAGATACCACCTCAGGTATTTGAAAATCTTTGCTCTCAAGCTTGCATTGACAAAGTTTTAGGTTATAGAAAGCATAACCAAAATCTGATAGATCAAAATGAAGAGTTTCATCAAATGAAGTCTGAATTCAAAAAGGTCGAAAATACTTACAAAGAAAAGATTAACTGCCTTAAGAAAGAGATTTCTTCATTAAAACATGAACAAACCAATCTTGAAACTCAGATTGATGATCTATTAGTAACACTTAAAGCTACCAGAGCTGAACTGGCTGAACAGAAAGTTCATGTTGAAAAATACGAATTTTCATCTAAAAAGTTACAAAGATTGTTAGATATTCAAGTCCATGAAAAGGTAAAAACTGGACTTGGATATCATAATGACCAGTACAAGACAGTTCCTCCTCCTGCTGACTATGTTGCCATTCACGAACCAAGCTTCAATATTGCAAATCTTGACACGGCAAACCGAAACCTTGATCCTTCAATGGATGCATGTTTTGTGGAAGACTGCTCCACCTCTTCAGAACCTGAGTCAACCTGCTCAGACCACTGTGAAACTAGTGCAGTCCCATCTGCTCCTATCTCTGAAGCTGTTCTGAACAAAACTGAATGTCCTGTTGTTACTCTAGCTATTCCAGCTCCCATCCCATTCAAACAAATCAAGATTAGCTATCCTCAAAATGGAAGAAAGCTAAACATTGAAAAGGGAGAGACATCAGGTTTCACCAACCCCAAGTCTCAGTCAAAGCCAAAGGTGTTTGATATTTTTCATGCACCTGGAGAAAAAGGTCTATATGTTCAAAAGACACTAGAAGAAGCCACTTTTGAACATAACAAAGCTCATCCCTGGAACTTCAAAGATTTGTTTCAAAGAAAGGACTATGTGCACTTTCACAGGGACAAGATAGCACTATCCTGCTTTGTGTGTGGCAAATACAATCACACTGCCAGCACCTGCTTTCACTACCGTGAACACCAAAGAAACTCAAAGCAGCATGCCTTTGAGAAAACAAACAGAAACAAACAGGTGAGAAGCTATGATGCAAAGGCAACAAAGTTCAGAGAATCTCTATCCCCTCAAAGAGTGAAGATGCAGAAACCTCAACAAACTTGCATCATATGTGGGGAATCAAACCACTTTGCTGCAACATGCAAGTTCAACCCTTTTAACCAGATTGCAAATCGTTCATCTGTGTTCAACCCATCAGCACCAAACAAAATCGCTGCTGATAGAGTAAAGTCCATGAAACCAAAGGCAAAGCCTTCAGCAGCAAAAGTCTCTGCTGCTGACAAAGCAAAATAAAAAACAACGGCATCAGCAGCAAAAGTATCTGTTACTGACAAAGCAAAATCCAAAGTAAAGCTTCCAGCAGCAAAAACTGCTACTGCTCCAGCAAAGCCTTCAGCAGCAAAATCGGCTACGGATAAGCCATAATTGTCAGCAACAACATCTTCTGCCGACAATGTAAAGAAAGCTAGAAAACCACCAACACAGCAATGGAAGGCCAAACAATCTCCAAGCATAACTATTGGTTCCATTGACTGCAAGCATGCTGACAATGGCAAATTAGCAACGATTTTCTACAATGCTGCATGCTACAATGTTCCTCCCACTAATTAGATATCTCCCATGTGCAGGGACAGCCAGGCAATAAACACAATACTTGGGTGGTAGATAGCGGCTGTTCCAGGCACATGACAGGCAACAGGTCCATCCTCTCTAACTTCAGACATTTCAATGGAGGATATGTTGCCTTTGGGAGTGACTCAAAGGGTGGATCTATCACTGGACAAGGAACTGTGTCCAATGAAAGGATGAGTATTGAAAGAGTCAACTATGTTAAAGAACTTGACTTCAATCTCATGAGTGTTTCCCAAGTATGTGATCAAAAGCATTGGATGCTCTTCACTGACAAAGAATGTTTCGTGTTAGCTCCTGGCCTATCTAAACCCCCTCCAGAGAAGATTCTCCTAACTGCTCATAGAAAGGACAACTTATATGTGCTTGACATGAATGAAGTCACTCCATCTGGTAGTGTTTCATGTTTTCTGTCAAAGGCATCAGTTGATGAATCCGCTCTCTGGCACAGGAGGTTAAGCCATGTTAACATCAAAACAATCAATAAATTAGTGAAGGACAATCTTGTCAGAGGGCTTCCTGACAAAGAATTCCAGCTAGACGATCACTGCATTGCCTGCTTGAAGGGAAAACAACACAAGAGTTCCCACAAGCCCAAGACATTGAACACAAATGACACCCCTCTCCAGCTACTGCATATGGATCTCTTTGGTCCTACGAATGTCATGTCAATGGGCAAAAAGTCCTACTGTCTGGTGATAACTGATGACTTCTCCAGATTCTCATGGGTATTCTTCCTAAGAACAAAAGATGAAACTGCTGAGATTCTCAAATCCTATATTCTTAGGGTAGAGAATCAAAGCAATCTGAAGGTAAAGATCATAAGGTGTGATCAGGGAACAGAGTTCAAAAATCACACTTTGAACAGTTTCTGTGAGAGCAAGGGCATTGAAAGGCAATACATTGCTCCAAGAACCCCTCAACAAAATGGGGTTGCTGAAAGAAGAAATAGGACTCTGATTGAATCAGCAAGATCTATGCTGGCTGACTCAAAGCTGCCCCTTACTTTCTCGGCGGAAGCAGTAAGCACAGCTTGTTATGTGCAGAATAGAGTCCTTATTGTTAAGCCTCTCCAGAAAACACCCTATGAACTATGGCTCAAAAGAGTTCCCTACATTGGCTTCCTGAATCCCTTTGGATGTCCATGTACCATCCTCATCACACATGGAGTTCTTCCTAAATTCGGTGCAAAGTCTGATGAAGGTTACTTTGTGGGTTACTCCTCTCAATCAAAGGCCTACCGAGTGTTCAATTCTAGGACTCGGATTGTGGAAGAATCTGCTAATGTGGAATGCAGGGAACACGTTGTCTGTGAACAAGGCAAAGGTCCTAACTGGCTCTTTGATATAGACTCCTTCACCCAGATATTTGAGCCTCTCATATTCTCAAATATGGAGTTTTCTTCTTCAAAATCAACATCTTCTGCCTCAACCTCCTCTTCTGACTACAGATTGGATTTTCCCAGTCCCTACATCAGGATGAAAAGGCCATCCATTGATCCTCCATTAGTGGCAGAAGCTATTGAAGCCAGTACAGTTGAAGCCGGTACTTCCAACACCACAAGCAGCAATCTCTCTGACCAAGAAATCTTTAATGAAGCCTCCTCAATCCATGCTGAAGAGGCCTCTGATGCTAATACTGCTGACAATGTGGAACACAATGATCAGAACCTCCAAGCTCCTCTCCTCACAACTGAAGACAATCCTGATCTAAACCAAAGTAATCTTGAAGAGGGAATACGACTGGATGTGATACCAGCACAGAGAATAAACAAAGAGCATCCTCTGGAAAACATCATTGGCCAAGTCCACACAGGTATCCAGACAAGAAGTAAGTCTCATGAAGCCAACATTTGTTTGTTCTCTTGCTTTCTATCTCAGGTGGAACCCAAGAAGATTGATGAAGCTCTCAAGCACAACAGCTGGATTGAAGCAATGCAGGAAGAATTGCTGCAATTCAAAAGACAAGATGTTTGGAAGCTTGTTGATCTTCCACCTGGTCAAACAGCCATTGGAACAAGATGGGTCTTCAGAAATAAGCAAGATGAAAGGGGCATTGTGGTCAAGAACAAAGCCAGACTGGTAGCTCAAGGTTACACTCAAGAAGAAGGCATTGACTATGATGAAGTCTTTGCTCCTGTTGCCCGTCTGGAAGCCATCAGAATCTTTCTAGCATATGCAGCATCCAAAAACTTTATGGTCTATCAAATGGATGTGAAGAGTGCCTTTTTGTATGGCAAGATTGGTGAAGAGGTCTATGGCAAACAGCCTCCAGGCTTTATGGATCTTGCACATCCAAATAAGGTCTTAAAACTGGACAAAGCTCTCTATGGCTTACACCAAGCCCCAAGAGCCTGGTATGAAACTTTATCTGGATATCTACTTAGCAACAACTTCAGAAGGGGGGCCATTGATCAGACACTTTTCATCAAAGATGAAGGGGGAGAAATTTTGTTGGTCTAGATTTATGTTGATGACATTATCTTTGGATCTACAAGAAATTTTTAGGACTTCAAGTCAAACAGGTACCAAATGGAATCTTCATAAGTCAATCCAAGTATGTCAAAAGCATCTTGGAGAGGTTCAAAATGGCTGACTGCTCTGCTACAAGAACTCCTATGCAAGTGCACCAACAATTATCTCCGGATAAAGAAGGACAAGACACTGATCAACATCAGTAGCGAGCAATGATAGGGTCTCTCATGTATCTCACTGCCTCAAGACCAGATATCATGTTTGCAGTTTGTCTCTACGCAAGATTTCAAGCAGCTCCAAAAGTGTCTCATCTTCAAGCTATCAAAAGGATCCTTAGATACCTAAAGGGAGCTCCAAAACTTGGGATATGGTATCCAAAGAATGGAAATGTCAATCTCTATGCCTACACTGACAGTGACTATGGGGGTTGTAACTTGGACAAAAAGTCCACATTTAGGGGATGTCAATTTCTTGGAGGAAGGCTCATCTCATGGCAATGCAAAAAGCAAACATGTGTCTCTACTTCAACAGCTGAAGCAGAATACATTGCAGCTTCAAGCTGCTGTGCACAGGTCATCTGGATCCAAAATCAAATGCTTGACTATGGAATGACCTTCATGCAGACTCCAATTCACATTGACAACATGAGTGCTATCTCTATCACGAATAATCCAGTGCAGCATTCCAAGACTAAGCACATCGACATCAGGTATCACTTTATCAGGGATCAAGCTGAGAAAAAGAGAATTGTCCTATCCAAGGTTCACACAAATGAGCAATATGCTGATTTGTTCACTAAACCTTTTGATGAAGCAAGATTTCGATATCTAGTTAAATCAATTGGCATGATGAACTTTGAATAAGACATGTCTCTAATTTTTTATCTTTCCTTGTAAATATGTCTATGTTTTTGTTCTTAATAAAAGGTTATAGTCAGCAGCACTTTTTTCGCTGCTGACAGATTTACTCTTCAGCAGCAAAGCCTTTGCCACTGATCGCTTTAAGTTATCAGCAGGAACAAGTTTCCTGCGGACAGCTTTAAGGCGGTCAGCAGCAACCTTTTTGCTGCGGAATGAATACAACAGTCAGCAGCACCCAAATCTGCTGCTGAAAGACTTCACTATCCGCAGCAACCAAGTTTGCAGCGGATAGCTCACCATCGGCAGCAACCAAGTTTGCTGCTGATGGGTAAAACAAGTCTACATTAACTTTTACCCGAGCTAAAAATTACTCTCAGTCTTTACCATGACTGCTCGAGTGTTTTACAGCTGTAACAATAAAAAGTGAAACAGGTTGTACTGTACAAGTAAAGTTGCTTTTTCTTCGTCTGTCGTTATATCACAATCTCAAACATTCCCACAACCTCTTAATATTCAATTTCAAACCTATCTCCCATCACTTTCTCTCCCGTCCCCACAGCATTCAAAGCCCTCCATAATTAACCACCATTCAGACACCCTTCTCTCTTCCCTCCAAATCCATAACAATGGTAGGCGCAGACATAAACAACCCCAACGACAAGTTTTCCCCATATCACAACCTCACTGTATACCTAATAAAGGGCAAGAAATCCAAAGGTTTCGATGATATGATCGACTTCCTATGTCGGTCCAAAATCCACCATGCCTTAACAGTCAACCCAACCATTTATACTTCCCACATGGAAGAGTTTTGGAGCTCAGCCGTGTATTCTACTGACCAGGGCACTCCCCAAATCAGAGGCACAGTAGACGGCAAGGAGATGCTTATCACTGAAGCAAAGCTCCGCCAACACCTCAAGCTTCAGGATGAAGGGGACGCCATCTCTTACCCAAGAGACGTATACATGAGGACCTTTGTATCCATAGGGTACGCTGGGAATCAAACAGAGTATACGATAGAGAAGGCACTCATGGGTCCCAAATGGAAGTATCTCTGCCACACTCTTCTCCAATGCATATCCCAGAAGAGGAGTGGCTGGAACCAACTTAGCTCCGGACTTGCGTCGGCAATTCACGGTATGATAACTGGGGCAGGATTCAATTTTTCCCACCTCATTCTTGAAGGTTTGAGATACAACCTTCAAGAAGGGGTGAAATCATAGTTCTTCATGTACCCAAGATTCTTACAGGAAGTGTTCAACATTGAGCACCAAGATCTTTCAAAAACTGCAAGAATCTACATAATGCTGGGACATAAGAACAACATTTTTCAAAGCATGAGAACAGTTTCATCAAACTTCTCAGGGGCCGATGTTCCATTGTTGTCTACAATGTTGAACACGCAAAGTGCCCAGGGTGACAGTTCAGCAAACCCAGGTGATACTGATCCCACACCCTCCACCTCACTGCCACAAACTCAAACTGCTGCTTCCCTTGATCGAACCCCTGTGCATTCTACTGAGGATGTACAGGCACATACTTTACTCACCCACAGTTTGATTGCTCAACCGAAACACAGGGCCCCGGTTGCAGCCAAATATACAAGGAAGAGGGGCAAGAGAACTCCTTCTTCCCTTGCCTCCAAGGCCCAAACCCAAGCCAACATCCCTCACTCAGAATCACAACATTCTAGTGAGAATATCATAAGGGAAAGCCACACTGTTAGGGAGACTCCTTCGGAAGTCTCTCTATTAGGATTAGGATCATTTCCCGGATCCATAGAACAACCCTTTGAGCCATTCCTATCTTCTTTGGACTTAAGTGTTGAGGAACCTGACCAAAGTGATGTACCTTCTCCAACTTCCACTATCAAGGAGGTACTGATTGGTCTTGCTTCCGAAACACCCAACCCAAGTTCTTCACCCTTGAAGGTCCACTCTAGGAGTAATGAAAGAGTAGATGTGGTAGAGGCTGTCACTACTGCTGGTCCATCAAATGACCAGGAGGACAGTGACAACATCTTTAAGACCTCAACCACGGCAACTCATGGTGAGGGTGTTTCCTTGGAAACTCCCCTCACTGAGAGGAATCCCAGGCGCCAAGAAACCACGGGTGATGGGGATGCTGAGGCTCGGCCTACGGCCCCATCTGGGTCCAAGGATTCCACAACTGTGGATGAGGACAGTCTGAAACTAAACAATTTGGAATTGACGGCCATGGTGGCTATGCTTGAGGCTGAAGTGTCCAAACTACGACACCAAGCCTTGATGCATGAAGCCCATCAATGCCCCTCCATGGCTTCTCCCTCTCTTGTCTCAGTGGGCACTCAAACAGATGCCTATTTGTTCACTGATGCAACCAAAATGGGGGAGAAAGTCCCTATGAAAGAAGACACTGAAAGTCTCGACAACTGGATTCAAGAGCAGGCTGTCTTCCAAAGTACTCTATTCAGACCAGCTTTTGTCCAAGTTCATGACTTGCCAGTCTCAGATGACAATGAAGAAGAATATACTGAAGACTGGAAGCTAGTTGTCAGAGCTATAGATGAGGTGCTGATGGATGAAAACAACCAAGACGAAACATCTACATCCTTCAGCATCATCCCAGAAGTTGCAGCCATCATAAGTCATGCAGCTGCCCCCCACTTCCCACTGACATCAACACAGCTAGAGTTTGAAATTATATTAGCTTGGGGGGTACGATGGGAAAACTGAGAGGTTTTGGATAGGTCGGGAGTTTAGCGGAGTAGAAGAGCTAGACTGGGATTTAATTCATCCATTTGAAATCCTTGACCTATATGATCTTATCTGCATCAACAACTCATCAGACCTCTCAGCAGACCTTTCCATTGACATGTTCTATGCTTTGATGAAGGACAACCTACCCAACTTCATAAGACTAATCAAAGAACTAAAACGGGTAGAGTCTCCTGAGTCATCTCAGGCTGCAGAAAGAAGACTGTCTCCCAACAATCTCCAAATCACAAGGAGCAGTCTTCTCAATGAAGAAGAAGTTCTGAGCCTGAAAAGACTCCTGTACAAACTAATGGTCAAGGACTTAGATGTGCTAGGATGGATAAGCAATAAGTGCCTTGACCATACCTTCCTTCTAAGCAACGGCACCTCTCTCACCATCAACACCAGGAACATCCTCCAGCTGCCCTCAGACTTCCTATTCAAGATCTTTCAGCTCAGAGCCAACATCTGCAATATTAACTCATTAGAGAGCCAGGCAATGATGGTCACCATCAAAGCCCATCTTGAAGAAGAAGGACTGATTCCTCACGAAGAGTCTGTGTCAACTTCTGATACTGACTCTAACTCAGATACTCCACAAGTTGAAGCCACATCTGTAGCATTTGGCACAAGATCTTCACTTAGGGATCAACTGAGAGAAATAGAAGGTCCTGAGTACCAACTTGATGAAGACAGTGACCGTCCCTTGTCAATTTCTCAACTTGCCAATGAAGCCGAGGCAGAGATCCCAACAACACAACAATCAGCTGTTTCTGTGATCAGTGAAGCCAGAGCAGAGGCATCCAATGTTAATAAAGGGAAGGGCATTATGACATAAGAGGATGAAGAGAGGTTGCGAAAAGAAAAGAAGGAGAAAGAAGAAAGAAGAAGGAAAAGAGAAGAAGAAGAAGAAGAGATGGCTGAAGAGATGGCTCATAAACAAAGGCATCAAGAAAGAAAGGCAGCCATACTCCTAAGACAACAGACAATCCAGCTGTATGCCAAACAGCTGGATGAGATGAAAGTTAAAATCCATGCAGGGTCTCAAGTTGAGGAAGATGAAAAACTTGCCAGACAGCTACAGGAACAGTTTGCAAAGGAAGTAGAAGAGAAGAATGAAAAGAAGAGGAAGGAAGATGCTAAGTTTAGAATCACTGATTCTAAATTAGCCAAAGAATTAAGGGAGGAGTGGACTGAAGCTCTGATCTCTCAAGGTGAGGATGCAGACTACCTTGAAAAACTTTCAAACAAAGAGATCTATAGAGCCTTCATGGGTCAGCAGGGGGAATTGGCAAAGAAGAAGAAAGATGAAGAGAAAGAGAAAGCTCGACAAAAGTCAAAGAAAGCCATTGCCCTTAATCAAAGGACCCATGAAGAAAGGAAGGTGATGATTGACTTCCTTAAGGTAAGGGGAGAAAGTGGAAAAAGGTTAGGTCCCATGTCCTTCATGAACCTACAAGCCCTGTATACAAAAGTGAAAAAGGAAGAGGAAGAAGGACTGGGAAAGAGACCAGTCAAGAAACAAAGAACCTCTGCACCAGAAACTACTTCCACTTTCCAAGCACCATCCACAAACATCCCCAAGCCTTCCTCTCCTCAACCCAAAAAGTTCAAAACATCCCACCCAGCTCCTTCTCATCAACAGCCACTCCTGAAGAAATCCAAACCCATATCCAAACCTGAAGACTCCAGAGAAATAGTCCAATGGTTTTACAGTACCCAAGATCAGTGGTTTGAAGTATTCAAGGGGAGAACTGAACGAAGAAGGTCGATTTACAAGTCTGTTGATGAGGTTCTACAACTTCCAGATTCAGATCTCAAGAGAATTATGGAGCTGGGTGAAGAAATCATACCTGAAAATGATGGCGGGAAACATCTTATGCTGGTGATCAAACATCACTTCAACCCCAGCAAAGATGCAGTCTTAGATGTTAGACCTCTACAATCCTACTATCCATTTGCAAGAAAGTCCTACAATGCTGAGAAGAATGAGTTCACCATCACAAATGTCAAGGGTCACCAGATGAGATGTTCAAGCAAGGCAATCTTCAAAATGCCAAGTAAGGACATCAAGACTCTGTCTGAACTTCCTCTTGACAACCCCAGCAAGGATCCTCGAGGGTATGAAGTAGCAAGGATAGTCGACCACATGAAAAAGCTTCAGCAACAGAGGGACTAGAAGAATTTTGGTAGCATCAGTCTAGGAGGAGTTTGTAGAACCAAAGACTGATTGCTACAAAATTGTTCTAAGTACAACTGCTGCGGAAAACACAAGATTGCTGCTGACCAAAACAGCTGCTGATACTTTGTCTGCTGCTGAAGACCAAAGTAGCTGCGAATAGGCTTATCAGCAGCATTCAACACATGTTGCTGCTGATAGGCATATCCTCAGCAGCTGCGGATAGATCAATCTTGCTGCTGGTCCTCATCTCTACTGCTGATAGCTTTATTCTCTGAAGACCAAACGTTGCAGCTGACTATCCATGCGAAGCGCCTCTGACACCTTTCTGCAAAAACAACTGCCACACTCCAAGTAGAAGGACCTCACTGGTGCAACCAATAAAGGACAATGACGCTCTTCTCCAAGCATGCAAACAATGATGCCTAAGAAGACGTTTCAGTAAAGTTAACTAGATTAGCCTTTACGTGTAATTTAGATTAATAAACAAGATCAACGGCTTGTGTTAGATCTGATCCTTAGAATCAAGGGTCTGTCTTGATTCTAAGTTACCATATATATCTTGTAAACACTTCAAACACAGTGTGCCTTCATAGTGCTTTTTGATAGTGTCTTGATAGAGTTTTACTGGTAATCTTGTAATCTCAGAAGTCTAATACAACAGTGCATTTATCAGTATTCTTGCTGTTTACTTGTTTACTTTGTTGGTTGCTATTGTTTCCGCCAATATCAACTAGAATATAATCACCTTGTAATCTTACGATCCTACAAACCCCTTGTCAACTTATGTCTGCAAAAAACAGTTTTTGCAAAGAAAAACAACCAAGTAACCAACAATTAAGATTTTCATGTAAGCTGGAAAAATAAAATCTTTTTGGTTTTTATCTATACAAACTTGAAACACATTTTTTTTTTCTGTACATACAAAAGCACATATTTTTGTTAAACATCATGAGCAAGAAGATCATATCAGTATATGATATATCAATCACACATATTGGATATAAAATCCATATATTAAGGTAATTGGTATCCTATGCCATTCTTTCAAGTCTCCCTTTTTCAGACTTTCATATATTGCATGTAATGATACGCGATAAACATTCAAAGAAAACAGGATCAGGTTATGACACACAAATTTAAATTGTCAATATTATATTAGTTGAAACTAAAAGCATCTCATTCCCACTTTCTTGTGAGTTAAGGTACCATTTAAGTATGAAATACAACGTGTACCCCACTAGTACGCCAAAGAAAAATAACTGCAACTATCTCAAGACATACCAGATTTTACTAAAGATTATCCTAATTTCCAGAATGAGGAGACATCACTTAGCACATGAATAGCATAATCCGAATTAGATTGTATAGGAATCAATGCGATTCAGAATCGAATGATTCAATGTCTTGGCTTATATATGTGGAATCATAAGATTCAGGTACGTGGATCCAACTGTTATCTGGATTATGAATTCAATGGAATCAGTAAAGATAGAGTATCAATATGATCCAAGGGCTAGTATATGTTCCAACAGATGTTGTCAGAAACATATCTTAGTTCAACATCACATTGCATGTTTTTCGGGGCATGGGTAGTGAAGTGAACTGAAAAATTATGCTAAGGACATAACCCAA
Organism: Smallanthus sonchifolius; assembly: GCA_023525975.1. NCBI lineage: Eukaryota > Viridiplantae > Streptophyta > Magnoliopsida > Asterales > Asteraceae > Smallanthus > Smallanthus sonchifolius. The sequence continues at coordinate 49,228,235 of CM042033.1, read as the reverse complement.
AACTGGTCTCATAGGACAATCCTTATTAAAAGCTAATATTCTTTATTTGATAGTACAATTGCAACACACACACCCAGACATAAAATGGGTTCAAATCAAAGTTGTAACATATGCAATTATGTTTTCACACTACTAATGGTTAAAAGACGTTTTTAGCCTACTAACAAGCAAAATTATATGCATACACAACACTATCATCTCCTATTTCTTCTTTAATTTGTTTGGGTTTTCTAAAACCTTTTGAAAGAAAATAAAATTTCCATGAAAACATTTTAAGAAATTTACTTAGTTACTCATGATATAGCATTTCAATCAATTAAAAACGCAAACCAGTGTAATCGAATGTGATCGAATGCCTCTGCCTTTGTCACCAACACAATATTGTACTCCCCCTGTTCTGTAGACTTGTCAAATGGTTACATCAACGACTTTATGCTCACCATCGTCATCCTCAGTTTCAGGTTGTCTTTTGGACTTGGTCAAACTCTTTCCAAAACAACTCTGTGCTCTTGCAGATGCCATTTCCTGTTATATGCTATGAACAACCACTATTAACAACCCAAATGGTATTAATAGTCCCTCTTGGTTAATCCTGTACATCTGAAAAGAAACATTAATTTGAAATTAGGACCCAAGCCATGGTGGTCCTGGGTCGACCATATGTGTCAAAATAAATGACTTCACTCCATTCACGGTCGAATCTCTCATCAATCTTTGGTGATTGCTCCGACGAATTCGAAACAGAAACTTTATATTTCCAAACATACTTCTGTTTATTAAGTTCTTTTTGCTTAAAATGTGAAGTGTTTGAACATTCTTTGTCATTTGAAAATTGTTTTGATTGTGAAAGCTCTTGATGTTCTAAAAGTTTTCTCAATCTTCTGTTTCTCTTCCGTCTTTGAGGTCTAGAATGCCTAACCTCAGAGTTTGAATTACCCTTTGGTGTATCACGAGGTTTAACCACATTTTGGTTAACATAAGGCTTACCAAGATTTTTTACCTTTTCTGGAATAACATGTCGGTTACCTTTGGCGTTGTGAGGACAATCAATCTTAATGTGACCCATAAGACCACAGTAAAAGCAAGATCTCATCTCACGATATTCTCGCATATAAGGAACCTTCACGCGACAAGGTGCACTTGAAGAATATTCTCCTACATGAACTTCTTTTGGCTTTATTTGCTCTGGAACTGCAAATTTTGTAACAGGTTTTGATTCAGACTTCATCTTCTCAGGAAATACATGCCTCTTTTCTTTATTTTTGTAAGGACAATTCACCACAATGTGTCATATCTCATTACAATGAAAACATGTACGCCTTTCCTTATAATCTCTAACAAATGTATAATTTTCAGATTATTTAGAATCAACACCTTCTTGGTTCTGCTTCACATCCTTTGATTCTTCTTTCTTAACCTTTTTCGGTATCCCCTCTACCTTAGCTTCATCAAAATATTCATCATCACTCTCATCATCATACACCATATCTTCACCTGTGACTGGATTCACCTTCAACACAGTCTTAGGATCTAAATCCTCATCTTTTACAATCTCAGGTGCCACAGAATAGTTTCCATTGAATGGTAGAGGAACATAACCAATACCTCTAGTTCCCTTTCCCTCTTCAGTATTATTATTATAATATCCCAGTAAGAATGATGAATTTCCAAAGCTTTGTAACTTTCTGTGCAGTGTGATCACCTCTGCTTTAGATTTAGCAAGTTCCTTATCTTTATCAGCAAGATCAGTATTTCTTTTCTCAGTTTCTGCAAAATCCATATCCAGATGATATGCATGCTCTTGTATCTTCAAGGTTAATGAATTTATGTCTCTCTTCAATGATTCAATCCTTTCAATACACACATTCTCATTATCCTTTAATTTCTGATTTACCGTGTACATCGATTTCATATCACAAATGAGATTTACGCTGTCATCCATAACCCTAACCATCTTATCTTTCACAGAAACACAGTTAGTACACAAAGATTCAGAATTAGAAACTACCTCAACTGTTACTTTTGTAGAAGATTCACCAGGAGCCATGAATACTTCATCATCAGCTTCACTCTTTTGATCAACATTAACAGGCTCTGCATCATATTCTGATTCACTCAGATCATTTTCAACAGTCTGGAAGCTTTATGCAGTCTCCACATCACTCTCAGTAGACTAAGTACTCTCACCAGAACGAACACTCTCACTATCACTTAAAACTGCAGAAGAATTACTTTCAGTATCACACTGCTTCACTAATTCTTCTTTGATTAAGACCACAAATGTTTGAGAATTAGCTTCACCCTTTTTCTTCAATGCTTCCCATAGATCTCTTGAAGTTGGACACTTCCCGAAACTATGAACGATTTCTTTTGGTAAATCCATTTGTAGAGTTGCACGCGTCTTTATCTCTTGATCATACTTCTGCTTTTGTACTTTAGAAAGAGCTGTCAATGGTAAAGGAGCATCATAATATCCCATAAACTGATAAGTAGGATGCTTATATCCTTCCAAGATAGGTAACCAAAAACTTTCATCAGTATCAGACATGAACTGATCGAACCGGACTTTCTAGCTAGAGTAATCTGATATACACAAAAGCCTCGGTGGCATAGTTCCAATCTCATTATCATCACAAGAATTTGACATTTTGAAAATATTGTGAAAATATCCGAAAAAAGATTTTCCCGCCAAAATACTCTTTTTAGAAAATTCAAAATTTTCAAAATTTCAAAAATGATTCAAAATAAGCATATAAATACGTCCTAAAAAATTTGGACAAGAACAATTTTTCCACCAAAATACTTAGTAAGTTCAGTCTAAGTTCGCCTGAAGGAACCTCTAAGCGAACTTAGTAAGTTCGCTTGAATTAGCAAACAACCAGAAACTCAGCGAAGATGCTTAAGCGAACTTTGTAAGTTCGCCTACAACAGCTGAAACAAGAACTTAACCATCTTCACGAACTCAGACCTCTGAAAATCATAATTTCTGATGTATATGATCAAATTGGACAAATCTGAACCTTAGGAATGTGTAGTAACAGATTAGGAACACTTCTATCGGATCAAATTCTTCAAACAAATCCAAAATCAATTCAAATTGATCAAAATTCCTCCATTTTTGTCAAGAACACAAAAAAGATGAAAAACTCTTTAAATCTCTGAAATTTGATGTTGATTGTACACGAAAACACCACGAATCTGCTGCTAATCAAGAGCAAAAGATCTTATACCAATTGTAGGTCCCTTGGGGCATAACAGATCTTCTAGACTCGCGGTACGACACGGTGATAACATGCAGAATCCTTGATCAACGTGCAACGTGTAAACCAATTAACAACACGGTGTAAATAAAACACTTTGTATTTCACTCACAAACACTGTTTACAAACTCTCAGATATGTTGTTGACTTCTCTCTCTAAGGTCTCTGATCTCTTCTAATGTCTAACCTCTAAAACTTGCAAACACCTATTTATAAGGAAACACAAATGCCCACAGCACCATAGGCGAACTTAACAAGTTCGCTCCTTAAGATGCTTAGGCGAACTTATCTAAAAACTTACACAGAATTTTATCAACAGTTACAAAGCATGTCCTAACAGTGTGCTAACCCCCTCATAACCATCTCCGGACGTACCTCCGATCATAGTATTTGCAAGGTCCTTATACTCGTCAGTATAGACCCCTTGCCTTTGTCACGAAGACTCATTCATATCTTTTCTCATTGAGATCCGCCCCGTAGGTTGGACATCTCTTTTTATTGGGATCTTGAGTATCATAGACTCACAGTCTCCCATTGTATTCCCAACCAGTTCTCACATTAAAACTTCATAATGGTTTTTCCCACGATGCACTAAAGAGGCTTATATAAAGGAAGTACCAGTGGCGTATCCACCACCCCTTTAACACTTCGTGAGTATTCCGTTATTCCATTTTAGGACTTAGACTCGTTTCCATCACACATTCATATTTACCCATATAGCATGATCATCTATCATGCATTCACATTTAACGCACATTGCATATTCGCACATATAGCATGACCTCTTGTCATACTTTCATAATCGTCCCTGCTCTAATTCCTTATAAAGGTTTCTCCATGTTACGTTAAAGAGATTTATATATAGGAAGTACCAGCGGCGTATCCACCACCCCTTTAACGTCCCATAAATACTCCTTTACATAGAATTAAGCTTTTCCATCTAATTCTCATTTAGTGGCATGATCTCTTTCTGTGTTGGGTCTAGTTTGAGAATGATGTTAATCAATTCAAGCGATCACGAGATTTTTAGGTTCGCATATGAAAAAGGGTCTGAGAGTCGCTAGCGACACTCTGAGAGTCGCTAGCGACACTCTGAGAGTCGCTTGGCTGGTTTCAGCCGACTCTCTGAGAGTCGCTAGGTTATCTTCAGCCGACTCTCTGAGATTCGCTAGGCTGGTTTCAGCTGACTCTCTGAGAGTCGCTAGGTCGGTTACGGCCGACTCTCAGCGAGAAACGGCAATCTGCACGCCAACTCTCTCAAGTTCCTTGTATATACCTGACCATTTTCATAGCTCTGAGACCTTCTTCTCCACCATTTTTCTCTGTTATTTTCATTGTTTAGCTTGCTAGAGAGGGTTTTCGGTTTGTGTTTGTTCCACCACCACGGGGGAGCTCACCCGTGGTGGATGGCGGTGGTAGATCATTGTAATCATTCCAGGAGCTTATTGTAATCATATCAGTTGAACCATAATCAGTTTTGAGAGATTTTGTTATTAGTTTTATGCTCTTTTTCTTGCTTTTCTATTGATTTCATCAATAACAGCTGATCTATAGCTGATTTGTTGATCAGATCTTGACTAGAATCATCATAGCACAGGACCCTATCGTCAGGACCTTCATTCTACTTTTATCTTAACTCTTGCTCTAATCCCTTACAAAGGTTTCGTCATGTTATGTTAAAGAGGTTTATATATAGGAAGTACTAGCGGCGTATCCACCACCCCTTTAACATCTCATGAATACCCGTTTGCTTAAGATTAAACGTTTCTCATCATTTATTTGATATCATGACTTCCTCATGCTTTTATCCAATCCTTGCTCTAATTCCTCCAAAAGGCGTCTCTAAGATGCATTAAAGAGGTTTATGTATAATGTGTACCAGCGGCGTACCCACCACCCCTATAATACATCACAGATATTCCTTTATTTAGAATTAAGCCCTCCCTTATTCATACTTATCATATATTGTAAACTGTGGTGATTATCCTTCCAGAGTAGTACCTCCAACAGAGAAAGTTGAATTTGCGTATAAAACTATTGATTTGTATTTAAAAAGTATTGAATAAAATATATAAAGTTTGAAGTAAAATATTTTTGAAACTATTTAATTAGGTTTGAATTGAATAAATATATAATTATAGTTTATGAAATAATGTAAATATTAATTGTAATTAAGTATAAATAAATAAATGATTTTGATTTAAAATGTAAATTAAATAAATAATCATTATCTTATTTATTTATAAATTTTTGTAACTTAATTATTTAAAATATCATTTAAGTGTAAGATAGTAAATATGAATTTAATTTTCATAAATTTTTAAATAAACTTTTAAATAATATTTATCTCTTCAAATACAGAAAACATATTTTTATAAAATTTGAGACATTTATTGATTGAAAAATATGAAATTATAATTTTGTTAAACATTCTGCATCACACACGACCGTGCCTCGGAAGGGCACGATCGTGCTCAAGCCACGGGCGCGACCGCGCTAGTCGGGACGCGACCGGGTTGATCAACAGGAGCACAATCTAGACAAGTCAACAGGCACGATCGTGCCTTGGCCCGGCACGGTCGTGTCTATGATCTTTAGACACAACAGAGACTAGCCCAGAGGGCATGACAAGGTCTGGACAGGAGGCCACGACCGCGCTGCTAGTCGGCACGACCGCGCTCTATGAGGCACGGCCGCGCTAGATGATTAGCGCGACCGTGTCTAATCCAAATCTGACATGAATTGAACAAATCTTGTATTTATAGCGTTGGAATTGGTAGGGCTTTTGATTATTGAGTTATTACGAGACTTTTAATATAATTTAATTGTATGTAAATCGTGTTTAAGTAGGGGTTCGATTAAATCATTTTTAATAAAGCATGAGTTCTGATTCGGATCGATTTCTATAATGGAAGCCTAAATTGAATAGGGGCTTTCGATACAGATACTGAAATAAATGAATTAAAGGATTTAATTACCCTGAACAGCAGTGAATTGATAAAGAACGGTAGGGAGGAAGTTCCGGCGACGGCAAGACTGGTTTCCGGCGACCTCTGCTGCGGTTCCGAATGCTTCAGCGGCTTCAGATGATTCAGAGATGATTTGGGAAACGTTTGACTGGATTGCTTGAGATAATTCTGATCGAAAAAGCTTGAGAGAGTTTTTTTCTTGAATTGAGAGAGTTTTTCTTGAATTGTTGAAATGAAACTGAGGCGTTTTGAGAATTTGAAAAAGTGGTAATACAATTGTTAAGGGAAAACAAACGTATGACTGTTACGGATTCGAACGATCGGGCGATTAAGGTTGCAGTTACGTTTAAGCTGTTACACAGGCGCGACCGTGCCCAAGAGAGGCGCGACCGTGCCTAGGCACCGGGCGCGATCGTTCCAGGACCAGTCGCGCGATCGTGCCGAGGCACTTGGCGCGACCGTGGCAGAACGAAGCACGACCGTGCTAGACTAGGGTTTCTTGACATTTTTCAACTTTAGTCCTTGACTTTTCAGGGTTAATGTGTTTGAATTAAATAGTTTCTTGTATAGTGTTTAAATGTATATAATCGAGCAAAACTTGTAAATTTGTATTGAATCATGGCATTTCGTTTAAGGTAAGCAAAATAATAAGGCAGTGCACGAACATTGAATTTGAAATTGCATTACATTGAATTGAAATATGAATACTAAATTCCGTGATGTTACAGTCTCCCCATGTTGAGAGAATTTCGTCCCGAAATTTAGCTAGAAGATACAACAGTATTAGTTAAAAGATGAGGGTACTTGAGCTTCATTTGGTCTTCTCGTTCCCAAGTGAACTCAGGACCACGTTTAGATTCCCAACGAACTTTGACAATAGCAATGCGACTTCGCTTGAGTTGTTTGACTTCACGATCCATAATTTCCACCGGCTTCTCAACGAAGTGCATCATTTCATCAATGCGCACGTCGTCAAGCGGTATATGGAGATTTTCATCGGCGAGACACTTTTTTAGATTAGATACATGAAATGTAGGATGCACATTGCCAAGAGATGGAGGTAACTCGAGTTTGTAAGCCACTTTCCCAATCCTTTCAAGGATTTTGAATGGACCAACATAACGAGGTGCTAACTTGCCTTTCTTTCCAAAACGGACCACGCCCTGCCACGGAGACACCTTTAGGAGAACAAGGTCACCGACTTGGAATTCCAAGGGTTTTCGACGTTTGTCGGCATAACTCTTTTGCCGACTCCTCGCTACTCGAATATTGTCACGGATTTGAATAATCTTGTCGGATGTTTCTTGAATTAACTCGGGACCGGTGATCTGTGCTTCACCAATCTCGTTCCAACATATAGGAGAACGGCACTTGCGACCATAGAGAGCTTCGAATGGAGCCATGTTGATACTTGTGTGGTAGCTATTGTTGTAAGAGAACTCAATGAGGGATAGATGTGAATCCCAATTGCCACCAAAATCGATTACACAAGCTCTAAGCATGTCTTCAAGAGTTTGGATTGTTCACTCGGTTTGACCATCAGTTTGCGGATGGTAAGCCGTGCTCAAATCCAATCGAGTACCAAGAGCCTTTTGGAGAGATTGCCAAAATCGAGAAGTGAACCGAGCGTCTCTATCGGATATTATGTTCAAGGGAACACCATGACGGCTCACAATTTCATCAATGTAAATCCGGGCTAATTTCTCTACTTTGAAGTCTTCACGTATAGGCAAGAAGTGGGCAGATTTGGTGAGTCGATCAATGATCACCCAAATACTATCATGACCACTCGAGGTGCGAGGGAGCTTGGTAATGAAATCCATAGCTAGATTCTCCCATTTCCACACGGGAATTTCCGGTTGTTCGAGTAAACCAGATGGTCGTTGATGTTCGGCTTTGACTTTGGAACAAGTTAAGCATTTGGCCACATAAAGAGCAATGTCTTTCTTCATACCGGGCCACCAATAAAGTTGGCAAAGATCTTGGTACATTTTATCCGCACCAGGATGAATAGAATAACGAGTCTTATGAGCCTCGTTCATGAGAAATGTACGGAGATCATCGCGATCGGGAACCCAAATACGGTTCAAGTAATATAGTAAGCCATTGGGTTTTGATTCAAGAAGGAGTTCAACACCACATGACATTTCTTCGTACATATTACCCTCGGTTACCGAGACGTGTTGAGCTTCTAAGATACGGGTTTGAATATCGGTTTGAATACGGGCACAGTGAAGCATAACATGGTCCTTTCGACTCAAAGCATCGGCTACAACATTCGCTTTGCCGGGATGGTAACGAATCTCGCAATCGTAGTCATTAAGGAGTTCGACCCAACGTCGTTGCCGCATATTAAGTTCTTTTTGGTTGAAGATATGTTGAAGACTTTTGTGGTCGGTGAATACCACACATTTTGTGCCATATAGGTAATGTCTCCAAATCTTTAACGCGAATACGACCGCACCCAACTCGAGGTCGTGTGTCGTATAATTCTTTTCATGAATTTTGAGTTGTCTTGATGCATAAGCGATTACTTTTCCTCGTTGCATGAGGACACAACCAAGACCTTGGTTAGAAGCATCACAATAGACAACTAAATCATCATTTCCATCGGGGAGAGTCAATATGGGAGCATTGCACAACTTTTGCTTGAGGGTTTGAAAAGCTTCTTCTTGTTTCGGTCCCCATTCATAAGTCTTACCCTTGTGGGTCAAAGCGGTAAGAGGGACAGCAATCTTTGAGAAGTTTGAGATAAAACGACGATAATAACCCGCAAGACCAAGAAATGAACGAACTTTGGTAGGAGTCTTCGGGGCATTCCAATTCTTAACCGTTTCAATCTTAGCAGGATCAACATGAATACCCTTGTCGTTGACGATGTGACCAAGAAATTGAACTTCTTTTAACCAAAATTCACACTTGGAGAATTTGGCATATAGTTGTTCTTTCTTTAAAAGGTCCAAAACCAATCTAAGGTGTTCTTCATGGTCGGCTTTAGTCTTGGAATAGATTAAGATATCGTCAACGAAAACGATCACGAATTTATCAAGGTACGGTTTACACACACGATTCATGAGATCCATGAAAACTGCGGGTGCATTGGTTAACCCGAAAGGCATAACCATGAACTCGTAATGACCATACCTTGTTCAAAAAGCAGTCTTAGGAATGTCATCTTCTTGAACACGGAGCTGATGATAACCGGATCGAAGATCAATCTTTGAGAAACAAGTAGAACCTTGAAGTTGATCAAAGAGGTCATCGATTCTAGGCAAAGGGTAACGATTCTTGATAGTAAGCTTGTTGAGTTCGCGGTAGTCAATACACATGCGAAACGATCCATCCTTCTTCTTAACAAATAAGACGGGTGCACCCCACGGTGAATGACTCGGGCGAATGAAACCATTGTCGGAGAGCTCTTGAAGTTGACTTGCAAGCTCTTGCATTTCGGAAGGTGCAAGACGATAAGGAGCTCTAGCAACGGGGTTAGCTCCGGGCACAAGATCAATACGAAACTCTACTTGACGAACGGGAGGAAGACCGGATAAATCCTTAGGAAAAACTTCGGGGAAATCCCGAATGATCGGAATGTCTTGGATTCCCTTCTCCTTGACATCCTTTTGAACAATATGAGCTAAGAAAGCAATGTACTTCTTTCGTAAGTACTTTTGAGCGGTAGTACAAGACATCAATTTAAGTCCCTTGCAAGGATTTTCACCAAAAACCCTTAAGGTTTCTCCCGATGGTAGCGGAATTCGGATACACTTTTCAAAGCAAATGACTTCGGCATGATGATTTGATAGCCAATCCATACCTATGATAATATCAAAGCTTCCTAGTGGCATTGGAACAAGGTTGATTGGGAATGAATGGTCATTTAGTTCTAAGGAGCAATCATAAATAATGGACTCAATGGTAAGGGAGTCACCATTTGCTATTTCAACGGTGAAGGTTTTCTCTAATTGGGATCGTGTCTTTGCAAGTAAAGGCTCAAATTTAAGTGACACAAAACTTTTATCGGCATCGGTGTCGAACAAAATGGAGGCATATTGACTATTAACAAGGAACGTACCATTAACCACGTCGTTGTTGGCTTGAGCTTCGTTGGCGTTTATGTTGAACGCACGCCCACGAGCTCCACCTTGTCTAGCATTTGAAAGTCTTGGACATTGATTACGAAAATGGTTCGGGTCACCACACTCATAACAAGCACACCCATTAGCAATGGCGGGAGCACCTTGGTTAGCCACTTGAGGTACGGTTCGGTTTGGAGGGTTGACTTGGCCCGTAAGAGCTTTGGTCCTACAAACACTAACCGTATGACCATATCTCCCACAATAAGTACAAAGGCGACATGGGATGTTTTGGGGATGATGGTAGTTGCAGGTGGCACAAAGTGGGTAAATTCCACCATATGGCTTTTTGACCGGTGCTTGAACCATAGGTGCAACTTGGTTGACGGGAACAGCAGGAGTAACCACAGCAAAATTTCTAACTTTCCTCTTTTTGTTATTACGAGAGGGTTCAGTTGTGGCTTCTTTGTTGTGGGTAGGGGGGTTACGGTTTCAGAAACTTTCTTAGAACCCTTTTTGGTAAGAGTTCCAGCTTTCACATGATTATCAGTTAAAGTAGCAGATAGACGAATAGCATCCTCCAGAGTAGCAGGATTTCTACCTAAGACAGTATCTTGGATTTGTCTTGGTAGCCCACCAATATATTTCTCGATACAACGGGACAAAGGAGTGACCATGTGGGGCACTAGAAGACTCAACTCATGGAACCGAGTTGTATATGCTAAGCTTTCCCCACTATCTTGGGCAAGATCCCAAAATTCAGCTTCCAACTTTTTCACTTCATTTCGAGGACAGAACTCCTCGGTCATAAGCCTTTTGACCTCATCCCAAGGTAAGGCCATAGCTATGTCAACACCCCTATTCCTTTTCTCCCCATTCCACCATGTAAGTTCCCGTTTTTGTAGGACACTTGTAGCATGACGAACACGGAGGTTGTCGGGACAGTCACTATTGAGAAAGGTATTCTCAATGCTTTCGAACCACTGAAGGAGTCCAGTAGCTCCTTCGGTACCATAGAACTTTAGGGGATTGCACGAATTGAAGTGTTTGAAGGTGCATTGAGGTGGATTGTTACCACCATTTCCACCATTTCCACCATTATTACCACTATTGCTTCCATTTCCACCATTGCCATTGGTGGCACCATTGGCTTGGGTGAGTTGTGTCACCAATTGAGTAAGAATAGCAGCAATGTCGGAGTTGGCGTTGGTTGCGGGAGCACGACGAGGAGGCATTCTACAGATTTTCACAAGACAAGAAAAGATTGTAAGAACTTATGAGAATTGCTAGGATTTAATAGAATGAGATAGCAAAATAAAATAGATATTCTTAGTTTAGATTGTACTCAAAAGTGACAAAATCACTTGAATACTATGGCACCTTAAGGTTAATTAAACTTATAAAATTTTCAAGGAGACATGCTTTAGCCTATAAGTAAACACTCATCTCGGGAATTCCCAGGAAAGCATACGGGTCCCTCGGTTGATTGGGATTTATGCGAAATGCTTTCCTAGACAGAAAACCCAAAATACAGGTGTCACCCTTCCAGATTGCACGTGTCCTCAAATAATTTAACAAGTTTAAAAAACCTTAACGAAGAAATAAAAATTTTTAAAGAATTTTTTTTTGCTTCAAGAATTTTCCACATGCTAAGAAGGATAAAGATAGAAAAGAAGATAGAAATATAATGAGGTTTTAGAATATAGGAAAGGATATTATTTATTTAATTATTAAGAATATCCTAATAAGTCATGGATTTAAAACACATAAGTCATCATAATGCAATAAGTAATTATACTAAACATATAGCATATAACATATAGCACATAGCATGTAACACATAGCACAAAAATCATGAAGCATAGTATAAGTGGGTGTCCTAAAGTTATAGTCTAGGTCAAGGTGTCTAATAACCTAATTCCCTATAACCAAGGCTCTGATCCCAATCTGTCACACCCCGACCGATGGCGGAATCATCGGGGCGGGACATGTAAGACTGTTCATAGCACATGGTTGACTAAATTGAAATATATTAAAGTTAAATTTCCATTACAAATAATCCAAGTAAAAACCAAATTCAAACAAGAAACATAAAACAATTCATAAAGTTCTTGATTTAAATTGCTAAGTCCAAATCCTATGTTGAACACGTGTTGAATCAATCTCACATATTGGGGCCTGAAACATGAATAAAATAAAGTCAACTAAAAAGTTGGTGAGTATAACACAGTTGTATGTAGATAGCAAATAGTTGAAAACAAATCCTTTACATGACATGATAAATAAGGCGTTTATGGGGAGCAGCTATTGTGTAACCAAATGTACAATCAAACCTTGTAACTAGCATGCAAAACAAATGTGTTGTCGGTTTCAATCACCGCGTACCATGGGTGGGTTTGTCAGACTCAATAGATCCATCATTGAAAACCGTCGGCTTGTATAGTTAATGATTGCATATAAGAGCATACAAAGGTTAGCACACCTAGCACTCGGGCACAAAGCTCAAATTTTTCACACATGTATGTAAATAGGATTTTTGCACTTGTGTTGTTTGTGTAAATGTAAATGTGTAATGTGTAATGCGTATAGAGTTCATGTTCCACCCCAAAAGTGTAAAAGAGTAAAAGGGGTTGTGAATACTCACTTGGTATGGAAGTGTAGCGAATAATGATAATAGATAGAAAAATAAAGATCCTCGAGTGCACAAACCAACCTAAAGAGTAATGTATGTTGTATCAAATAGATGCATAAGGTTTAAGTCTAAAATGAAAGTTGAATTTGTGTATAAAACTATTGATTTGTATTTTAAAAGTATTGAATAAAATATAGAGTTTGAAGTAAAATATTTTTGAAACTATTTAATTAGGTTTGAATTGAATAAATATATAATTATAGTTTATGAAATAATGTAAATATTTATTGTAATTAAGTATAAATAAATAAATGATTTTGATTTAAAATGTAAATTAAATAAATAATCATTATCTTATTTATTTATAAATTTTGTAACTTAATTATTTGAAATATCATTTAAGTGTAAGATAGAAAATATGAATTTAATTTTCATAAATTTTTAAATAAACTTTTAAATAATATTTATCTCTTCAAATACAGAAAACATATTTTTATAAAATTTGAGACATTTATTGATTGAAAAATATGAAATTATAATTTTGTTAAACATTCTGCATCACACACGACCGTGCCTCGGAAGGGCACGATCGTGCTCAAGCCACGGGCGCGACCGCGTTAGTCGGGACGCGACCGGGTTGATCAGCAGGAGCACAATCTAGACAAGTCAACAGGCACGATCGTGCCTTGGCCCGGCACGGTCGTGTCTATGATCTTTAGACACAACAGAGACTAGCCCAGAGGGCATGACAAGGTCTGGACAGGAGGCCACGACCGCGCTGCTAGTCGGCACGACCGCGCTCTATGAGACACGGCCGCGCTAGATGATTAGCGCGACCGTGTCTAATCCAAATCTGACACGAATTGAACAAATCTTGTATTTATAGCGTTGGAATTGGTAGGGCTTTTGATTATTGAGTTATTACGAGACTTTTCATATAATTTAATTGTATGTAAATCGTGTTTAAGTAGGGGTTCGATTAAATCATTTTTAATAAAGCATGAGTTCTGATTCGGATCGATTTCTATAATGGAAGCCTAAATTGAATAGGGGCTTTCGATACAGATACTGAAATAAATGAATTAAAGGATTTAATTACCCTGAACAGCAGCGAATTGATAAAGAACGGTAGGGAGGAAGTTCCGGCGACAGCAAAACTGGTTTTCGGCGACCTCTGCTGCGGTTCCGAATGCTTCAGCGGCTTCAGATGATTCAGAGATGATTTGGGAAACGTTTGACTGGATTGCTTGAGATAATTCTGATCGAAAAAGCTTGAGAGAGTTTTTTTCTTGAATTGAGAGAGTTTTTCTTGAATTGTTGAAATGAAACTCAGGCGTTTTGAGAATTTGAAAAAGTGGTAATACAATTGTTAAGGGAAAACAAACGTATGACTGTTACGGATTCGAACGATCGGGCGATTAAGGTTGCAGTTACGTTTCAGCTGTTACACAGGCGCGACCGTGCCCAAGAGAGGCACGACCGTGCCTAGGCACCGGGCGCGATCGTTCCAGGACCAGTCGCGCGATCGTGCCGAGGCACTTGGCGCGATCGTGGCAGAACGAAGCACGACCGTGCTAGACTAGGGTTTCTTGACATTTTTCAACTTTAGTCCTTGACTTTTCAGGGTTAATGTGTTTGAATTAAATAGTTTCTTGTATAGTGTTTAAATGTATATAATCGAGCAAAACTTGTAAATTTGTATTGAATCATGGCATTTCGTTTAAGGTAAGCAAAATAATAAGGCAGTGCACGAACATTGAATTTGAAATTGCATTACATTGAATTGAAATATGAATACTAAATTCCGAGATGTTACACATAATCATATAATTCACATAAACATTTGTCTAAGGTACGAGTCCAATGTACTTTCAATAGTCTCGGGTCAATTCCTACACTCGTTCCTCGCTTAAACGTCTCTTCGATCCTCACTTGTAACCTTAACGCTCAGCACTCGTAACTGTCGTGCTAGCTCCTCGGTAATCGTGTTTGTGTGTGTGATAGTAGTGGTGGTTGGTGATGTTTTTGTTTCAAAACGAACGGCCAAGGCTTCTTATTTATAGGCTGAAACTGGGCTCATGTCGGAACGAGATATAAAAGCATATCGGTTCGACATCCGCATACCGGACCGACATATGAAAGCATATCGGTCCGACTTGAGGCTGAGTCATCAGACACGCGTCATAGCCTCCTGATTTGCTTCGGGAACACATGTCGGACCATTATGTCTTTGGAAAGCGGTCTGATATACCTCATATTCAGATTCTCCTCGTCGAAATACCCCATTTTCATATTTTATGGCTTCTGTAACTCATTTTCTAGCTCGGGATATGCTTATATGAAGTTTTGGGCTTTTTCTGGGCGAATAGTCTTTTCATTTCGCATCTGGTTAAGTTATTAGGTCACGTTTCTTAACCGAATTCATTCTAATTTATTATTTTTCAATCTCATTTCCCCCGTTAAGCTTTTGGTATCTCGTTTCGTTACCGATACCATTTGTAGCTTTACGTTTAACGTCCCTTTGACCGTTAACCGTTTACGACTGGATTTTTTGGGATGTTACAACTCTCCCCCCCTTAAATTCGATTTCGTCCTCGAAACCTGTTAAATTTGGAATAAATGAGGGTAATTCTTTCTCGTTTCTTCCTCACTTTTAAAAGTCATCTCCGATCCTTTTTTGTGTCTCCATTGCACTAATAATCGTTTTTGTAACTGCTTCTCTTTATGTCTAGAATCCTTACAGGTTCTTCGACATATATTAGTTTCTTGTCAACCTCTATTTCTTCAAAAGGAACATGTGTAGTCTCGTATGCTATAAACTTCCGTAGATGTGGAACGTGTTTCGGTTCTTCAGGTAGCTTTAGTTGATAAGCCATTCTTCTGACTTGTTTTAATGGTCCTTAAAAAGGACTAATGAATCACGGACTTGTCTTGCCACGTTTCTTACGTCGAATTAGACCTTTCCAAGGAGACACAAAACGTAATCTCCTTTTTGGAATTCTATTCGTCTATGTCTTTAGTCCAACAACTTTCTCAGTTGTGACATACATTTCTTCATTCCAGTATGTGCTGATTGGTAAGGAGTCTTAGCCACTGACTTAGTTTCCGGAATTCAGTTGATTTTGAATTCGATCTGTCTCTCAGGTGGAGCACCTAGGAGATCGTTTGGGAAAACTTCTTGGAATTTATTTAGAACTTGCTTCAGTTCTTTCCTTTTTATCTTTACATCGACCGCATAGGCTACGAAGGCTTGGTGACCTTGTCTAACATGGCCATTTATCTAAGTCATCGTATATAACATGATCTGGTTTCGTCGTTTGCCAATGACACTAACATCCTTCCCTGCAGACGTCGTGAATCGTATAATCTTTTGATTGTATAAATCGTCATAGTATGCGAAGACAACTAGTCCATTCTAATGTTCACATTGAATTTTTGATGAGATACTCTTCTCTTTCTATTAGTAGTCGGCAATCTTGACATATTTTGGTTACTATGCAGTTTCACGGTTTTAACCTCTAATGCCCTAGCTAACTTGCTTCTATTGAAGTTTCTACGATCTACTAATTCTAGTATAAAACGTAAGTAGGTAGAAATTCTAAGAGGAAGATACCTGATACATCATCAGGCGTCTTTTGCTTCCTCAGTTGTAATTTGAAAAGCCCTACCCCTTTCTTTTGGAGCCTCGATCCATTTTATCTCATTGTCTACCACTCTTGACCCTTCACTTGCCTTCTCAGTCTGAGATCGTAGCTCAGGACATTCCCTATTGAAATGTCCCAGCTTGTAACAAGTGTAGCATAGTCTAGTTGAACTCATACACTGTATTGCAGTGTGTCCAACTTTCCCGTATTTGCTACAAATTAGAGTCTTAAACCGGCATTCTCCAGGATGCCTCCTTCTACAGATTTCACAGTCGCTTATTTCTTTCTTTTGAGCAGAATCACTTTCAGGTCTTCTAAATTTAATTCTCCTAAGCGGCATAGGAGATGGATAATCCTCTCCTTTTCTCTTCCTGACTTCTTCTTCATGTCTCTTAAGCTTTGTTTCTCGTTCTCGAGTGCAATCAATCATTTTCTCTAAATTTGCGCACTTGGGCGGATGAATGAACTCCCTAATTTCTGTTTTCAGAATGAGATGGTAACGTGTCATCCACATCTCAGGAGTTGTTAAAAAGCAGAACAAAATATGGCTTTATCGAAGAAAATGCCAGTAATCTCATCCACTGATTCATTCGTTTGACGGAGTTGAAGGAATTCTTCAGTGATTCTGTCTGTTACCGCCCGCGGGCAATAATGCTTTAAAAAGATATCCTTGAATTCTTCTCACTTCATTTCTTTAATATTATTTATACCTTTCTCTCTCTTTATTATGCCCCACCAATTGTCATCTATTTCTTTGAGTTGGTTGGTGGTGAAGGTTACTTCGTCCTCTTTACTGCAATGACAAGTATCAAATGTTGTTTCCATTTCAGCTATCCATCTTTGACTCTCTAAGGGATTAATGGCTCCATTGAACTCCATCGGTTTGCATGTCATAAATACCTTATACGTGCATCGGTTTGATTTAAAATTTCTATCTTCTCTATTCTGGGATTTCTTTATCTCCATATGATTCTCAAACCAGCTCTCCAATGAACTTTACAGTTTCGCTTGCATAATTAGGAGGTTTGCATCGAATGCCTTCCCTACTTCTAACGCAATCTGTCTTCGGATATTCTCTGGGACCTGTTCTACTTCGTTCTCATCGTGAAGTGGAGACGCAGCTCTCCCGTGGCTCCCTTCGTCGCGTACTTCATTGTTCTGACGTTTAGCCATTGTTGCTGATACACGAATTTCGTTTAATCACTCGCTCGTTCACCCTAATGATAGTATATGGTTTCATATTTACATACCTCATACTATTCTAACCCTAATTAAGCATTCTAGGGTTTTACGTAAGGCCCCATTCATACATTTACACATACTTACATTCACTTATACATTTCAATCATGTATAATCACATTCTCGGCTTACTATATGCTAACATAAGTTATCATATGATGTTTGCGACATCATGACGGTCCCATGCATTAACTCTCATACTGGCCAGGTATGAAGTAATGTATGTTACACATCGTGATACTCCCAACTATCACATGGAGCTTATCTCATACAAAATTCAGCCCATGTATACTCACACATTTATGTTTAAGCACTGGAATTTAAACATACCTGCTTCCTCGGACGGCCTTGGATGGAATCACTATTTATATCACAAGCACTTATGGTTTAAGTTTAAGTATCCTTCCGATACTCAAATCCCTCAAATCGTGCTCTGATACCAACTTGAAACATCATACTTATTCCTTAATTATTTTATCAGAGTTTAATGTGGAAAACGGGTCCCAGAATTTTCAAAACCATGTCACTAAAGTGATAAAGATATATTTTATTAGATATATTGTTTTAACATAGGGATTCTTCAACTCCGATCGGCCACGTCCTCAGGAAGCTCTTATTCCACGTGCCTCTTTCCTGCAGTGTTTCGAAAAAAATTTTGAATTAGCTTACGCTAAGTAAGTACACTGCACCATTCATTTTATTATGAACCCTTTATGTTCTTATTATTGTTCAATTTTCCCGGGCTCTCGGCGCCCCCGTGACCATCTCCGGACGTACATCCGGTCACGTCATTCATATATTTTATGGGTGTGCTAACCCCCTCATGACCATCTTCAGACGTACCTCCGGTCATAGTATTCATTCCATTTTATGGGTGTGCTAACCCCCTTATGACCATGTTCGGACGTACCGCCGGTTATAGTATTTGCAAGGTCCTTATACTCATCAGTATAGACTCCTTGCCTTTGTCATGAAGACTCATTCATTCTTTTCTCATTGAGACCCGCCCCGTAGGTTGGACATCTTTTTTTATTGGGATCTTGAGTATCATAGACTCAAAGCCTCCCATTGTATTACCAACCAGTCCTCACCTTAAAACTTCATAACGGTTTTTCCCACGATGCACTAAAGAGGCTTATATATAGGAAGTACCAGCAGCATATCCACCACCCCTTTAACACTTCATGAGTACTCCATTATTTTATTTTAAGACTTAGACTCGTTTCCATCACACGTTCATATTTACACATATAGCATGATCATCTATCATGCATTCACATTTAACGCACATTGCATATTCGCACATATAGCATGACCTCTTGTCATACTTTCATATTCATCCCCGCTCTAATTCCTTATAAAGGTTTCTCCATGTTACGTTAAAGAGGTTTATATATAGGAAGTACCAGCGGTGTATCCACCACCACTTTAACGTCCCATAAATACTCATTTACTTAGAATTAAGCTTTCCCATCTAATTCTCATTTAGTGGCATGATCTCTTTATGCTTTTATCTTAACTCTTGCTCTAATCCCTTACAAAGGTTTCGTCATGTTATGTTAAAGAGGTTTATATATAGGAAGTACCAGCGGCGTATCCACCACCCCTTTAACATCTCATGAATACTCGTTTGCTTAAGATTAAACGTTTCTCATCATTTATTTGATAGCATGACTTCCTCATGCTTTTATCCAATCCTTGCTCTAATTCCTCCTAAAGGCGTCTCTATGATGCATTAAGAGGTTTATATATAGGGTGTACCAGCGGCGTACCCACCACCCCTATAATACATCACAGATATTCCTTTATTTAGAATTAAAGCCTCACTTATTCATACTTATCATATATTGTAAACTGGGGTGATTATCCTTCCAGAGTATTACCTCTAACAGAGATGTTCCCAGGAAAGAGTGATGGGTCCATGAGGGATTTATACACCACTCTTTCTTTAAACAGAACATTCTGTTTATCAGATAACAACATACCAGTTGGAAGATCTCCCATTCGTTTACTATATTTTCATTAATATCTTTTAGTCTATACCCCTAAATATTCGTAATGGTTTCACCACGAAGCACTAAGAGATTTATATATAGGAAGTACCAGCGGCGTATCCACCACCCCTTGGATACGTCATGGCTACTCCATTATTTTCGTTTAGTGTTTAGACTAATTCCCATTACCCCGTACCTTAATTCCACACATAGCACGTAACACATAATCATATAATTCACATAAACATTTATCTAAGGTACGGGTCCAGTGTACTTACAATAGTCTCGGGTCGTTTCCTACGCCCGTTCCTCGCTTTAACGTTACTCTGATCCTCGCTTGTAACCTTAATGCTCCGCACTCGTAACGGCCGCGCTCGTAACCGTCGTGCTAGCTCCTCGGTAATCGTGTTTGTGTGTGTGATAGTAGTGGTGGTTGGTGATGTTGTTTCAAAATGAACGGCCAAGGCTTATTATTTATAGGCTGAAACTGGGCTCATGTCGGACCGACATATAAAAGCATATCGGTCCGACATCCGCATATAGGACCTACATATAAAAGCATATCAGTCCGACTTGAAGCTGAGTCATCAGACACGCGTCATAGCCTCCTGATTTGCTTCGGGAACACATGTCGGGCCGTTATGGCTTAGGATAGCGGTCCTATATACCTCATATTCAGATTCTCCTCGTCGAAATACCCCATTTTCATATATTATGGCTTTTGTAACTCATTTTCTAGCTCGGATATGTTTATATGAAGTTTTGGGCTATTTCCGGGTGAATAGTCTTTCCGTTTCGCATCCGGTTAAGTTCTTAGGTCACGTTTCTTAACCAAAATTCATTCGAATTTATTTTTTTTCAATCCCATTTCCCTCGTTAAGCTTTTGGTATCGCATTTCGTTACCGATACCATTCGTAGCTTTACGTTTTACGTCCCTTTGACCGTTAACCGTTTACGGCTGGATTTTTTGGGATTTTACATTGTTGCTCAACGTCACCATCATAGCTACCGGACCACCGTCCTCGTCACTTAAGGCTAACCCGCCGTCGGGACACCACCATCACGTCGTCGCATGCCGACGCACACCACTGAACCACCATTGCATCGTTAAACCCACAATGGGCCAAACCTTAATCATAATCATGCAAAAACAAATACGTGAACGAGAGGAAATCATAAACGAGTGTTACTTTGGTGTGCTATGGAGTCCCCGATCGGAAACCACCGCCTTCGCCACCTCTCCCTTCTTCTCCGACGTCTCTCTCTCTTGCTCGGCCCTCTCCTACCGTCCACACGCAACCTGGGCCGAATGGCTTAGGGTTTCTCATAAGATAGGCTATATACATCTAATAGTTGCATCCGAGACCTCGTCCTTTCTTTAATCGCGCTCTTTGATATAAAAACCTATACTAAACGGCTATTCGGGTCTTCTTCTAACGTTTCAATCAAGCCTTACGTGATCACTTCACTAACCCTTTAGTTTAATAGGGATTCGGGTCGCTCATTAACTTGAATCGTTAACTTACGGGTTTTCGGGATGTTACACATTAAAATATGAAAGCCCTTATCATATCATTTGATTGAGGAAGTTTGAGTTCCCATGGGATTGGGCAAAACCGACGTCCCTTTGGTGGACTTTTGTTGTAGTGTTTGATGTATACTCTCACAAATTGATTTTTTGGTTTACATCTGGACAAGTATACTTCATTAATGTTTCTTGATTAACATTTAGCGCTTGCATGTGCGTGATTTACTAGCATTGTGTATTTCAAGGCAGTAATTTGTATGAATTGTGTTTGAAACTTCGAACTCGCCAGTGTAAGCTGACTTGATTTAGCGTGTATTTCAAGCATGTTAAAGCATTGGGTGGCTATTTGGCAAGGCTTGTGTTTGGCATGAAGAATTCTACAGTACATAGTTGTAGACTACTTTAATGTACTCTTGATATTGTGGACCTTAAGACTTCCGCTTTGTCGTAATGTAAACGACTATGTATTGTGTAAATCTAAATATTAATCTAGCCCGGTCTTTGAGGTGTGACATGTTGGTATCAGAGTCGTAGTTTAAGAGAAATAGAAGCGCCTAGTCTCTAGACTTAAACTGAGATGAGAAGAATATGCGGAATGCCAAATAGGCCAAGTAGCCTGATGCCTGACAAGTGGGGGTACATAGATATGCGGAAGCACATGATGGAAGATAACGAGAACACACAAGTAAGGTAAATAGTTAATCGCATTTGGCCAATGTTATTAAAGATTTATTTTTACAAATTGTGTTTTGGATTATCGTTCGTTATGTAGACTTAGATGAATGAAAATGTTTAAGAGTGTTCTCTAAGAACCGAAAGTACCTTAGACACTCTAAAGATAATTCATGATCATTACAGGGGATATTTAGGAAAATGTGTAGGGATGAATACCCAAATGAGATTTTTCTCACAGTCAGACACCAACATTAGGATACGTGATGGGGAAAATTAGAATATTCGCGTAAGGTAAATTGGCGATTATAGTTGCACATGGTAACTATGAATTCACAGGTACCCGTGTATTCTAATAGGCCCTATGACGTTGATTAATGCTTAAGGTATTGATGTACGGGTAGTGAAACTATGTTCAACAACTGAATGATAGTCATATGAACGATTGGATAAAATACATGAACATTATTAGATGTAGCATTGGTAGTGAACTACGGGATGCCTTACACCGATATGAGATGTCAATAGCTAAATTGACAGACAAATATGATGGAATACAAACTTTGATATTATCAACATCAGTGTACTAATGAACCACTCTAGAAAGAACTTTCTAACCAAGTATACAATTACTAATATGCAAGTAAATTATCGAATTGTGAGTCTGGATGAATTGATATATGAGGAAAGAGAAATTTGATGGCATCTACTTCTAGTTAAATCGTAGTGAATTTGGAGGTGTGATATGCACCAAATTATCATGTTTTACACGCATAATATAACAACCCCAATTTTATAGTCAAATTTTTTATTATTATTTGATACATACCTTGGATGACATAAGTAACATGCATCTAGACGGACACTAGTATATGAAATCGTTGCACAGTCAAGAGTTATGATAGTAATGTTAAATTGGTTTCTGACTAGGCACAATGGGCTTGGCCCATCTATGAGTTATTGGGCTTAGCCCAACCTTCCAAAAAGCCAACAAATAAAAACTAACTCAAAAATACTAAGTGTTATACTTAATGATTTAAGGGTCATTAGTTATACCCGACACGTTTCACATACAGAACCCATGGACACAAAACATATAACTTGTCAACATAAGTATTAACTAATCATATAATCTACGAACTTATAATTACATAATTAAAACTTTACACATGTGTAATTAGACGCACTTGAGTATTTATAAAACACTTATATAAATAGGATCAATAATTACTATTAACTAGATACACACACACA
The DNA here is from genome assembly GCA_023525975.1 of Smallanthus sonchifolius. Classification (NCBI taxonomy): domain Eukaryota; kingdom Viridiplantae; phylum Streptophyta; class Magnoliopsida; order Asterales; family Asteraceae; genus Smallanthus; species Smallanthus sonchifolius. The sequence goes on along the minus strand of CM042033.1, from coordinate 49,204,968 downwards.
CACACACATATATATATATATATATATATATATATAGGGGTGTATCTAATATAAACCCTTAGTTATTGTTTAAACCCATAAACCCATTTTAGACCACACATTCAATTTGTTATATTTTATTATGTGGCTGAGATTTAAACTAGAATTTTGTTTTTACTTTTCCTTTTAAAATTCTTAAAAAAAACCTCAAAAGAGTAAATATGTAAATTTACATTATTTAATTTAATAAAAATTACCCTCACTCTTTATTCTCTCTCTCTCTATATATATATATATGCAGATCATATTATTTATAAAGAACTCATATGTAAAAGTAGTTTACAAAGATTTACAAATTAGAAAATTACATCCAAAATACACAAATATTTTTGCAAATGTGTAAAAAGGCCCTAAAATTTAGATTGCATGGTCCATTTACACTTGTGTAAAAAACTAAAACATATGTGTAAATTCAGATTTCACATGTGTAAATATTAAAAATACATGTGTAAATTACTCTGCCTCTCTATTTCCTCTTCTCTCTCTCTCTCTCTATATATATATATATATATATATCCAGATCATATTATTCATAAAGAACTCATGTGTAAAACTAGTTTACACAGGTTTACAAATCAGAAAATTATATTCAAAATACACAAATATTTTTGCAAATGTGTAAAAAAACCATAAAATTCAGATTGCACGATGCATTTACACTTGAGTAAAAACAAAAAACATATGTGTAAATTCAGATCGCACATGTATAAATATCAAAAACACATGTATAAAAAACAAAAACACATGTGTAAATTTAGCTTTCATTTTCATCAAACCTAAACATTCACACAATTCAAATCAATACCAACAGGTTCATGTTCAGATCATAAAAATAAGCTTTTGTTTAAAAATCTTTTAGCATTTAACATGATGAAATTTCAATATTAATAGAACCCACCACAGAAATTACATACCTGTTTATGAACTCCGAAAATGATCAAATCCATGCCTAAATCTAGGTAAATTTCATCATCATCACCAAATGGTGCCATTTGAATTCTGCCAAATTTAACCTTTAACATTAATTTTTTTATAAATCCAGGCTTCACATCACGAAAATGCACAAGCATTTACAAAAAAAAAATTGTAATCCGAAGTTGAATATGGTGCCATGATACAACAAAAAATCTCCCGAGAGCATATCTTGAATATGGTGCAATTAATGATAATTAAAAAAAAATGTAATCCGAAGCTACCACAGACATTGAACATGGTGCAATGATAATTACAAAAAAAAAAAAATCTCCTGAGATCAGATCTTGAATATAGTGCGATAATTACAAAAAATCGTGTCTCCACAGATCTGCTCGTCCTCTCCACAGTTTACATACGCGTACAGTAACTGTGTATGTATTTACCTTTGTCTTCAATTCCGTTTGTTTGACTGGTTGCTTCAAATTGATGTGTAATGAATTGTACAATAATATGATTGCAATTTTCACTAATAAAATGGAAATTTACCGGGAGTATGCTTCTTTTACGTGTAATTTTCCCGTTGTAATATATGCAACATTAACTAATATTATCTTTACATTCATGGTAATCGGCGAATCACTGCATCATCAAGATCAAACGGTCGATTCGTGGCACCAAGAATGAGAATCCTTTGACTATCTTTTGTCCTCAATCCATCCCAAGTTGCCATAAACTCGTATTTCATGCTCAAATCCCCCTCCACAGCCCCCAAGCAAACAGTCAACTTGTTTAAAAATTTAACAGAAAACATTAGCTAAATCAAGATTAATAAAGGTTGAAAAGTTTAAAGCTAAAAGTTTAATATCCTATAATTTTTGGAAGTAGTGGAAATTATTAATATCTTTCACGAGACAAATTCAATCTATATGTTTTAATGGAAGGATGGTCACAGATGGATAGGTAATGGTTTTTAGCCCACCCAACAACATTCTCATCTTCTGCAAATTCATAACAAAATTATAAAATAAACATTATTAAACACTTAAATTATTTCATTTTCCACCAAAACCTGGAATAGGTAATAAAAAAATAAAATAAAAAAGAAATAATAAAGTGGTAAAAATTATGGCATTATAAAAGACGGTTACAACTTTTTCAAACATGTAAAGCATATTTTAAATCAATAGCATTTGCCCTAAAAGATCTATATACCTTATAAAATTCATTTTTATTAATTACTTCGTGATATAACGATGTGCTTCCTTATGCAAAAAGAAAAAAGAAAAAAAATAACATAACTGAAACTTAACTGCAAATTTAATAAGCATGGCTCCTGAGCGAATATGCCAGCTCGTCTGACAAATAAAAATCTACTAAGATTCTAAAAGGGTCTAGAGTCACCCAATATCTATATTTTAATGCGAAAAACCTTCTAAATCATTTTACTCAAAAAAAGTGAATAATTATTTAAAATATACAAACCTTATAACCATTATAAATTACTCCTTTCGAGGAAAAAGTTGTTTCAAGTCAATCAAACCTGAACTGAACCATACCAAATTAATTACCCGTTTTAACTGTTACCCAACCCACCCGACCTGCCCAGTTTGCTACCTCTACCTAAAAGAAAGAAAAAATAGGGATACAATAAATGTCCATAATCAAATACTCTTCCAAATTCCAATTTATACTGATACTCCAATATATAAACAAATAACATAGAACTTATTGCAAATTGAATCTGAAATGTACTTACTCTCGTGTTTTCCCTAACAAAGAGAATTACTTTGACAATGAACCACTCGTCTTTGTCGGCATCCTCTTGCGTGACCCTAACAACATCCTGAAAATGTTATATTACATGTTAATATGTTACATTTATCTTACATTCAAGCACAAATAAATAAACAAAACTATTAAAATGGTAAAAGAAAATAAAAATTGAAAGATCAATTGTAAAAGTGTGACAATACTTGTATCATTCCAGTAGAAACCCACCACCCGAAGGCCCACTGTGGTAAAACCTCTGACCCACCTGAGCATATTGCAATATTACATCAAGTGAGTATCGAACCCATGACCTCCGTCCCATGGGGTGCCTTCTCCCAAACCAATTGATCTGGGGCTCATTGATAATGATACTCTAAAATAGAAAAATCCTAGATCCATGCATCTTTAAAAGAATAAATTCTGGAGCATAGGAAATTTAATAATTTTAGTTTAAGCAATACAAGTATATGGTAACTTAAGTATGGTAGCAATCATGGGTGTATCCTTAACATCTTTAGTTGTGAACCAAAAAAAATACATTTTTCTAGGAACACAGACACTTATAAACTTCAATTTCTAGGAACATTTGACCCATTTATTTATTTATTTATTTTTAAAGTTAGTTTATGCAGCAATAACTTGTAAACTATTTGGGTAATCGTATACCAAAGTTTAAAAGTTTAAAAATAAGTTTGGCATATTTTAAATATAATTGCTTCAGAAAATATAAAAAATAATATGTAAATAAAGAACTTTGAAGTACTAATATGCAAGTAAAATTATTTTTTTTAGTTAAACAGGTTGTATTAGTGTTTATGTTTGTGACACCATTTTCCGGTCCGTGTCATTTTCAGGTTGGGTTTGACCTGTCAACCCATGAACAACACCATTTAGCATACCAAAGTTCAAAAGTTTAAAAATAAGTTGGCATGTTTTAAACTTAATTGTTTTAGAAATATAAAAAATAATATGTAAATATATAATTGTGAAGTACCAATATGCAAATAAAATTCTTTTTTTTTACTTAAACAAGCTGTGTTAGTATTTATATGTGACACGGTTTTCCGGTCCGATACGTTTTTTGTTCAGGTTTGACCAGTCAACCAGTGAACAACACCCATTAAGGCTCCAAAAAAATCAATATTATTTGATTCATTTTCATAAAAAAAAACTGTTATGACTAATATGGGATTATTACCTGATGAAAGAACACGCATGCCCAACCCGCCCACATGGATGTATCGTTTTCCGGTACTTAGAATCTGGGCATGAAATAATCACTCAGTTGTTGCTCGAGATGGTGCAGTTGCTGCACGCTTGCGCCATCCAATCTAAAAAAAGTAAAGATAGTAATCTTAAGATTTTCTCTTGAAAAAGTTATGGAGAAGAAGGAAATATTAACCAAACACTTTCAGATTTTTTGGTGAAGAATTCAAACACCAATTTATTAGCGTTCAGTTCTACTTTTTAGAAGCTTGTAACAGAGACGTATAGAAATATGAACTGATGAATCCAAAAATCTGTACGTAAAGATCTTAACTTACTTAATAAATTTTATAACGCATCACAATTTCAACTTAATTACTCTTGCTTCTAGAACCTTAATAATCTAACATATTCACAAACACTTGGCGTGCCAAAGTTCAATCCCAAAACCATACAAACTTTAGTTTTTTTCCTAAACTAAATTTCACCAATAATACTCATAGCAGTAGCATTTCCTCCTAAAACCTCAATTTCAATTTCAATTTCAATTAAGCAAGCCTAAACCCAAATCCACACCGATTGAAGTGAAATCGGGTTTAGGTTTTCAAGTTATTTGTTTGCAATGTTGATTTTGTGAAGCGTAAACCCCAATTACGGTTGAAAATCATCGAAAAGAACAAAATCAACACATATTGACTAACAGAAGAGTACGAAAACACTTTCAAAAAGGGATATATAATAACTTTAAAAAATATTTTATGCATAATAACCACTACTTAATCTATTCTTACATTTTGCTGCAAAAGCTATAAAAATGGTTTGAAAAAATTATAAAGCAAAAAAAGGCAAAACAAATATTAATCTCAACCCAAATGTGTAAAATTCAGTATTTTAGATGTAATGCTTTTCTTGAATATCCTATACACAGTTTTGTTTCAAATCTAATCAGAAATAAAAGAGCTGAATAAAAATAGCAAAATGGATAAAATACAATTTCTTTGATTATTTGACGTGCAAATAAATCATAAAATCATCATCGTCATCCACAAAAAAGCTCTAAGCTCTTAAAGATGAAGTTATATAAGATACTATAGAACAACAACATTCACATGGTTCATCAGAATACCCACAAAACAATTGAAAACAATGTAAATCCTAAACATCAAACTAATTGGAACTGTTCGAGTATCATCCCTCAACTGTTCAAATTAGATTCGTATTAAGAAGGCCAATACTTCGATGGTGTCACTGCCGTAGTGGGATCCAACAAATAAAAAACAACAGAACAACATCAAAGATCAGAACCATGTTTAGAAAAGCACCAACATTTCAATTGAAATCAGAAAGAAACTTATATTCTCATAAACATTTCATCAAACATCTTTACTGAAGAAAAAACCCAATGTACACATAGAAATGTAATGCATTTTATGAGAAAAACCGAATGCAAATCTAAAACGGTTGCAAGAAACGAAAGCAAAAACACAAAATAATCGAAAGAGTCAAAGATGAAACAAAAACTTACCAATCGGAAAGTACAGACTGTTGAATTCAAGTGTATATCAAACAAAATGCTCTCAATTATCTGATGATTTATTCAATAAGCAGAAGGCATTAAATAGCCATTACATCAACGGTAGGAAACTGAAATTGCAATAAAGAAGGAAACAAAATCGGAACAGACTTAGACTCAGCTAACATACGACTACAACAAAAACGACGACTAAAAGACCTGCTGAATTGGAGGCCGATCCAGATGCATAGGACTGGAAGCCCATTATTCACCAACCTAAACTTCAGCCCAATACCTAATAATTCCTCCCCTTAAACAAGTATGTATAGACATCTTGTTTAATTTCTTGAACACCAATCTTGGCCCTGATGTAAGCGAACGTATCCTCCTTCAGTGGCTTTGTCATTCCATCTGCAAGCTGCTCATTTGTTCCACAGAAATCAAGTCTAACTATTTCTTGGTTCACGAGATCTCTAAGATAGTGGTATCAGACGTCTATATGTTTAGTCCGACGATGCATCACCGGATTCTTTGAGAGTTTAATTATGGAAGTGTTGTCACAGAGAATCACAACAGCCCCTGGCACTTTCTCTTCCATATCTTCAAACAGACCCTTAACCCATAAACAATGACACGCACATGTAGTAACAGCCACATACTCTGCTTCTATCGAGGATAATGTCACTATGTCTTGCTTCCTTGAGCTCCAGCAAATTGCAGCACCACTAAATAAGCAAACATAACCTGAGGTGCACCTGCAGTCTTCGATGTCTCGAGCATAGTCGCTGTCGGTGTAGACTTGAAGCCCGTTCAGAGACTGCTTTTCATATTTTAAACCAAAACCATAAGTACCTTTTATGTACCTCAGCACACTTCCTTTGCATATTGGCTTTGACACATTGTTATGGCAGTCATGCTCTGATGTATCTCCACACCAAGGAAGTACTTCATTTGGCCCAAGTCAGTCATTTCAAATTCACGTTTCATTGAGCTTTTGAAGCTTTCACAAAACATAAGGTTATTTCCTGCATAAATAAGATCGTCCACATATAGGCTCACCACAAGTATCTTGTTCCATACCCTCTTGATGAAGAGCGTGTGATCATGATTGCTCCTTTTGAAACCTTCGTGTTTGAAATAGGTTTCAATACGGTTGAACCAAGCTCTAGGGGCTTGTTTCAAGCCGTATAAAGCTTTCTTCAGCCTATATACCTTCTTTTCTTCCCCTGTTTTGACGAAGCCTTGTGGTTTTTCAACATGTACAACTTCTTTGAGTTCCCCATTGAGAAACACGCTTTTAACATCAAGCTGGAAAACAGTCCAGTTTCTTTGGGCAGCGATTGCAAGAAAAGCTCGGATTATGTCCCACCTAGCTACAAGAGCAAAGACTTCATTGTAATCTATCCCCTTCTTTTGAGCATACCCTTTCACCACGAGCCTGGCTTTGTATTTCTCTACCTGCCCCCTTTCATTCAACTTGGTTTTAAAGATCCATTTGACTCCAATCGGTTTCACCCCCACCGGTGCGTCAATTAGTTGCCATGTGTTGTTGTGTTCGATGGCATCAATTTCACTCTTCATAGCCTTAACCCATTTGTCTTCCTTGCTGGCCTCTTCGTATGTGGTGGGATCATCAAGTGAGCTAAACATGGCAAACCCAGCCTCATCATCTTCTTCTGATAAATCAACACTTGCTTGATAGTCATTCATCCATACCGGTTGTCTTCGACTTCGGGTGGATGTTTTTGCTTATACTTCAGTGTGTTCCTGTGTAACAGTAGTACTGCCATGTAGTACATCAGTAGCAGTTTGATTTGAGGGTGTCGAGTTACCTATTGTAGCAGGTTTAGGAGAATGCACTGGGTGGGCCTGATCGGTGGAGTGGTTTTGAGAAGTGGGGGAATTCTCTGCTACTGTGATCTCATCATCTGCGCTTACTGCGGTAACTGGTTCTTCTTCTATTATTAATTCTCCCATATCAGCTTTCTTTAGTTTCCAGTCCCATTCTCCTTCTTCATCAAAGGTAATATCCCCGCTGATGACTACTTTCCTTTCTATTGGGTCATACAACCGATAGGCTTTTGATTCCATGCTAACACCAAGGAACACACATTTGTGGCTCTTATCATCAAGCTTTGTTCTTAGTTGTGTTTGTATATGAGCATAGCCAATACAACCGAAGACTTTAAAATGCCCAACACTAGGTTTCAGTCCAGTCCAGTATTCCTCCGGTACCTTATCATCAAGGCTCCTGCTGACGCACCTATTTAGCACATGGCAGGCCCAGTTGGCTGCTTCTGGCTAGAAGTACTTTGGTAAGGACTTTTCAGCCAATAAGCACCTAACCATGTTCATAAGGGTATGATTTCGACGCTCTGCCACTCCGTTTTGTTGAGGAGTATAAGCTGCTGTAAGTTGTCTCTTTATTCTAGATTGTTCACATAAATCCTTAAAGGCTTGAGAGGTGAACTCCCCCCCCTCTATCACTTCTCAAGCATTTAATTTTACACCCTGCTTCATTCTCCACCAATACTTTAAAACGTTTAAAGTAATCGAAAGTTTCATCCTTGCTTTTCAAAAAATAAATCCAAGTTTTTCGTGTGAAATCATCAATGAATACTAATACATACCTCTTGCCACTTTGTGAAGTAGGCGTGATGGGGCCACATAAATCGGTGTGAACGAGTTGCAGCTTCTCATTGGCTCTCCACTTACCACTCTTAGGAATGGCTTCTCTTTGTTGTTTACTTATAGCACAAATCTCACACACCTTGGATTTTCCACTGACCATAGGTAATCCGTCCACCATCTTCTTATATTGCATGGTTCTGAGGGCTTTGTAATTCACATGGGCAAATCGTTTGTGCCATGTTTGAGTATCTTCATCTTCACTCACATGTAGGCATCGTGTTGCAGCAGCCTGTTGGATGGACCCGTAAATAGGAAACATCCTATTCTTGGTCATTGTTGAGGTGAAAATCAATCCCCTGTTAGGATGGTATACTTTGCATGCTCCTTCCTTGATAATAAAAGTCACATCTTTGTCTTGTAATTTCCCTACGCTTATAAGATTAGATGTGAGATCAGGGACATAATAAACATTTGTTATTACCTGGGACACCCCATCCACTGTTAGTTTGATGTTTCCCAGTCCGTGGACCTCTAAGCGTTTATCATTCCCTAATTTGACTGTATGAGTGAAGTGTTGGTCTAGATGAGTGAACCAATTAATGTTCCCAGTCATATGGTTTGAACATGCTGAATCAAGGAACCATAGACCATTCTTTCCTGCCTTAGCCTCGTTAACAGTGGCCATTAGCACACATTCTTCTCGTTCATACCTTTCAAGGCCAATAGTTGCCATTAATAAGAGCTCCTAATTTTCGTCAAACTCAACATAGTTCACAGCTCTTTCATTACTAGGACACTCATATTGAAAGTGTCCTAACTTACGGCACTTGTAGCATTCAATTGTGGTTTTGTCGAACTGGGAACGTCCCCTTCCTCGGCCTCTACCTCTGTAGCCATTGGACCTCCTCTACCGCGTCCATAGCCCGTGTTTGAGTCCTGTTCCACCTTGAGAACCTATTCTTCTGTGGGTTTTTGAACAATTTTCTGTTCATGAACCAGCAAAGAACTTTGCATTTCATCAACAGAGAGAGTATCCAAGTCCTTGGATTCTTCAATTGAGCATACAACGAAATTGAAGTTTTCAGTTAGGGTTCGAAGTACCTTCTCGACAATTTTCACATCTGGCATGTCTTCCCCACAAGTTCTCATCTCGTTTGCTGTTACCATCACTCTCCCAAAGTAGCTTATGACTGTTTCCCCCATCTTCATTTCTAGCGTTTCAAAAACTCGTCTCAGCCGCTGCAGTTGTGCCCGTTTCACTCGAGCACTCCCTTGATACTGAGTCTTCATCGCATCCCATATTTGCTTTGCCGTCTCCTTCTGGGTAATCGTCTTAAGGATCGTTTTATCAATGGATTGAAAGAGATAATTCTTGCTTTCTTCATAATTCTTCTGTTGAGTTGCAGTGACTTGCTCTCCTGCCCTAATTGCAACATACCCTTCATCCACGACTCTCCAATACTCTTTGGAGCGGAAGAGATTCTCCATGACCATACTCCAGTGATCATAATCTCCATCAGATTTGGGTATACTAGGGTTTTGAAACTGTACTGTTTCTTCAGCCATGGATGCAAACTCGAACTTTAACACCTCTATCTCTATTAAATAATCTTTGGGCTCTGATACCACTTATTGAATTTAAGTGTATATCAAACAAAATGCTCTCAATTATCTGATGATTTATTCAATAAGTAGAAGGCAATAAATAGCCATTACATCAACGGTAGGAAACTGAAATTGCAATAAAGAAGGAAACAAAATCGGAACAGACTTAGAGTCAGCTAACATACGACTAAAACAAAAACGAAGACTAAAAGACCTGCTGAATCGGAGGCCGATCCAGATGCATAGGACTGGAAGCCCATTCTTCACCAACCTAAACTTCATCCCAGTAGACTTATAAACTTCAGCACAATACCCAATACAGACGGCCAGAAAATAGTGGTAATCGGCGACATCAAAGGGAAGAATTGGAACGTATGATGCCCGGAAAACAGTGGTAATCGGCGACATTATAGGGGATAATCCGAGAAGGATACCTGCGCAAAATCAAAAACACATTTTCAGAAAGGATACCTGCGCAAAACCAAAGATCGTCTATAAAACGCGCAGACCTGAAAGCTTCCGGCCATGGAATTCCACTTCCGGCGATAGTACGAAAAGAAAAGCAGTGGAAGACTCGGCGGCGAATTTTAGAGGAAGACTCGGCGACGATAGAGTAGGAGAAGAGAAAAAGGGAAGAAGAGGAGATTATATATATATATATATATATATATATATATATGGGAAGTATCATAAGAAAATTTATTGTTCATGATGAAAACCAAAAAAATATTTATTAAATGTAAAAAAAATAATAAAAAAATCATAACTCAAAATATAAATTAAAAACTAAAAAACCGATTCGGATACCTTGTTCCCCACGTCGTCCTCTTAAAAAAAAATAAAAAAAAATCAGCGTTTTGCTACATATGTGCAGTATAGTTAGCTTTTGTGGGTGGTTTTTTGGGTTTAGTTTAGCTTTTAGGTTAGGTTTTTGAGGGGGTTGGGGGTGGGTGGGGGGTTTAGGTTTCTAGGGGGTGGGTGGGGGGTTTAGGTTTTTAGGGGGTGGGTTTAGGTTTTTGGGTGGGGGTGGGGTGGAGGGTTTAGGTTTTTGGGTGGGGGTGGGGTGGATAGGTTTTTGGGTAAGGATTAGGCTTTTTGGTGTACTACACATATGCAGCTCCTTTAATGAGGAGTTTTTGATTTTCTCATGAAAATGAGTTTTCTAGTGAACTTACCCCTATATATATATATAGGGTTAGGTTCAAATAAGAACTCATAAATACTTAAGAACTCGCGAGAACTCGTCAAAAAACTAATTAAAACCATTTTTTTCACTATCTTTATTATTAAAATATAACATAAAAAATAATTTATCTTTTTAATTAATTCATCAATTCCCTCTAAATTATCCTTAAAAAAATTTATATACATGTGTAAATGGTAAACACTTACACATGTGTAAGTGGTAAACTTACATAGGTGTATATTTTTTTTAATATATGAAGACATGTAAATTTGCATATATAAATTCATTTTTTAACAATAAAAATAGCAAAAATAAAAAAAATGGTTTTGATTGGATTTTTGACGAGTTCTCGTGAGTTCTCAAAATATTTAGGAGTTCTCAAATGATTCATTCCCTATATATATATATATATATATATATATATATATATATATATATATATATATATATATATATATATGGGTGAGTTCACTAGAAAACTCATTTTCATAAGAAAACAAAAAAACTCCTCATTAAAGGTGTTTCATATGTGTAGTACACCAAAAAGCCTAACCCCCCACCCCACCCCTACCCCTACCCCCACCCAAAAACCTAAATCCACCCCACTCACCCCCCCCCACCCACCCCCCAAAAACCTAAACCCCCCACCCACCCCCCACCCCCGCGCCGAAAAACCTAACCTAAAAGTTAAACTAAATATAAATATATATATATATATATATATATATATATATATATATATATTTAAATATAAATATCACACAATAATAAGTCCTAAAAACCATGCCTAGTGTTACAATTTAATTATAGATTTATATAAAATCAATACTTATGTAACCTGCCACTAATATAAAAATAAATAACCTACATACAATTATATTATTATGTAGTTACTTATGAATTATATTATTTGTTTTATTTATTTAGATACTGTAATATCCAGTAATTTTACCGACGTATCACCTCCGTATTTAAAATCTATTTCCCGTGTAACCTCTCTATTTCAAGGAATAAATAAACGTATCGTTGGTTTCTTTTAATATTAAATAAATATATATATATATATATATATATTATAAACAATAGCTTCTATTTTGTAAATAATGAACCCACAAATTTGAATACTTAAAATAAAGAGTATAAAATATTTCAAACTTAGAAAATATGCTAAACTTGTTTGGTTTTATAAAACCAAAATCCTTTTATTTAGTCTAGGGTATAAACTGTCAATTCTGAAACTTATCTTTAACTAAAAATCATGTTTTAACTTGAAATACCAAAAACTGGAAACCTCAAGGACCTGTTGTGTCATTCACCCAAACCCTCTTGCCCAGAAACCAGTCACAAGTTCGAGTCCGGCAACCCCCAGTTCTTGTCCCTTTTCACGCGAAAATCGCGATTTCGTCCAGGTTCACTGAACCTCGGGCTCGTCTCTCGCATGCGACCCGTCCCCAAGGTGTAATGATGACCAATTTTGATCGAGGCCGCGCATGGAGTCGGCATTTACTACGAGCGGCTCAACCACCCGCCCTCGACTCGTTCGCGCATTTAATGCCAAAATTGGCTATATATACCGACTTCGGCCACTCAACAACAGCACCCCAACACTCCATCACTCACCAATTTCACAAATCGTGTACCCGTTTGCCTCGGTTTGGAGCTGCGACCGCCGACGACCACCATAGTCCCGATCTCCCTCGATTCCGCATCATTTCAGGTAACCTCGATGGTCAATCGACTCGAAATCTCTCAACGATCAAAATCCCTCTGTTTAATTCCATTAACAGAGGGCTAATCAATATGTATTTTGTGGATTTAGATTTCTAAGGTTCATGTCATTTTGGGGGTGATCCGGAGTGATGTTCATCTATTTGATTTTCCGTGTGATAAACTAACGAGACCCGTAGTCGGGCGGTTAGAGTGTGTGTGTATGCTTCGACCCGGTCAGTGACCCGGGTTCGAGCCTTTTGAGCCGGGTTTTTGCCCATTAATTTATTTTTGCTATTTTTCTCAACAGTTTTACATCTCAATAAATGTTATGAATTCTATTATTCTTTTATAAACATAAAAATGATTTTTATTTACACTTTTGCATTCTGAAACATTTTTAATTAAATAAAACTTAGTTAAATAAAAAATTAATTAAATCTTTAATTTGGTCATAAATTCATAGAAACTATAAAAATACTTTTAAAACTTTTAATTTCACAAAAACTATTTAGTTAAAGTAAACTAAATTTACTAGTTGTTTTTTTTATTTAAAAAGGATTCTTTTATCCTAATATTTAATTTAAACTCATAAACTTCTAAACATATATAAATTTTGTACACTTTATAAAATCTATATAAACATAAAGCCATTTGTTTATACAAAACAAGAGAAACAATTATATCTTAATTATTTTCCTAAAAATTTATGAACTTATAAACCTTATTAAATGAAAACTTTAATCATTCATAAATTTGTAAACCTTATTTAAATACTTTAGAGAAGCCTTATTTGTAAACATATAAACTATAAAAAGGGTTATAATATAAGAAACTCTATCTAAATCTTTTATTAACTTATAATTACATATTACTTATTTAAACTTATAAACATTATATATTACAAGATAAATTATAAAATGAATACCTAATAAAATCTTAAATACTTAATATTAATTATTTAATTGGATAACGTAATTACCCTATTAAATAATTATTTATCCTTGACAAATAATTATTATTCTTTAATAATTAATTATTCTTAAATAATTATTATACACACTTGATAATTATTTATTTATTCTTAGTCATTAGTTATTTATTAAAAATGATTGTCATAATTATTCATTCTTTAAATAAATATTATTAATCTTGATTCTTTTGGTACAACCTTATTTATAAAATACTTAGAAGTCTTTATTTGATTATTATTACCTATTTTGTGTAACTGTAAGACGTTTTACATAATTATTTTAACTAATGGTTATTCTAAACTAATAAACTTATTACATTTTGATATATAAGTCTTATGTCATTCATTCAAAATTTATATTTGAAACTTTAATCTAAACTTTATAAACACAATCATTCCCGCCTCCCATTGGAACCCTAGTCAATCTTGAAATCCTAGATCGTTGCTATAGACTTATAGGATCGTACTTGAAACTCTAGACTTATATTCTTAGGCGTATTGTGAGGACATTCTCCCTTTCCAAGTCTTGCAAACTTACTCTTATCGGGTACTCTTCATCAATCCAAGTGAGTATACTTAGCCCCTTTTTCCTTTCTATTCTTTTGGGGTGAAACATGTTCAAAACTTTAAACTTATACAATTCTTGTACAACTATGACTAGATGCTTATTCTTATGTTAAACTTGAGACTTGTATGCTTAGATTAAACTTAAAACTAGCACATTCATTAACTTTGATCAAGCCTATGGTAACAATGATAGATCTATTGCATTTGACCAATCCACCTTGATTGATTGACCCCTTCGGGGGGGAGCCCTTGGTGATTGTTACTGAATTAAACTTTAAACTTGAGACTTATAAGGGTAACCTGCAGGTTATGCCTAAACTTGGTTGGAGGGTTGAAGTGCACAATGTTTAAGATACTTGTTCTCACACTTACATTATAGAATGCATATATCATAGTGAATTGTAATTCTTTACAAATACTTGTTAAACTGTGTCAAAACCTTTGTATCTCACCAACTATTTTGTAGTTGGCAGATTCTTTCACATGTTTCAAGTTCTACATCATGAGACTTGTTTGTGATCACATATGATGCTTTGGACCTAGACTACTTATTAAATAAATGTTGTATACTTGTTATTTCCTTTGTATTGAACCTTTGAATCTATTATTAATGAAATATTGAAACTTTAATAGTCAACCTTGTGCTATTGAACAACCGCGTCCGCCCCGACGTATAATCCGCCGTCGGTTGGGGTGTGACAGATTGGTATCAGAGCCTTGGTTATAGGGAATTAGGTTATTAGACACATGACCTAGACTATAACTTAGAAGACCCAAACATGAGTTATCTCATGTCCTTTACTAGGAATTCTCTCCTCATTCTATTCTTAAATCTTATACGTGAACGCTTGGAGATTCTACGTTTCTACTTTCCTACGTGCTACAAGAGTCTACTACGTCGAGGATACATTTTTATGCTTTAAGTCTAATCCCCCAATAAATTCTCGTCAAGAGTATTTAAGTTCTAGACAATGTATGAGAACTTGTGCGGACCGGAAGGGTGGATACCTGTATTCTGGGAAATTCTGTCAAGGAAAACATTTCGTATAAATCCAAATCAACCGTTGGACCCGTATGCTTTCTTGGGTTTTCTTGGGATGAGTATTCACTTATAGGAATGCATGACTTCTCTAAAACATTAGGGAGCTTAGATCTCTCTTGATATGTCAAAGTACTTACTTAGTGATATGCACTAAATGAGTACTATCTCAAATACTATACACTTCATAAATTCATGATTCAAAAACTTTCCTCTGTAACCTTTACTCTATGATTCTTATGTTCCGTCTTTTCATGAATGGTCACATGACAGCATGCTTACTCGTCATGACATGAAGGAGTTACCTTCAAGGAGAAATTGTTACGAGATTATACTTAAAAACTATATACATAAACTTATATTTATAGATACTACCCAATAAACTTCGTGATCATTGTAATATAACCCTTAAAACTATGTATTACCCTACAAATTCTTCTATAAAGCTTCATTATTTTATAAATATGACACCTAAGAGGTAACCCTTGTATTTTTACCTTACCTCCTTAGCACTTAACCAAGTTTCATTTGATAACTAACTCAAGACTTTTATACATCTCAAAACTTTCATACGTCCTTAAACTTCATGATCCTTGTAATACCAGCACATTTAAAACCATGTATTATCCTACAAGTCCTTTTACAAACTTCATTATTTTATAAACTTGGCACATAAGGGGAAACCCTTGTGTCTCATTTCATTTTTCGTCACTCAAGCAAACTTCATTTTATGACTAACTCAAAACTTTGTTACACTTTTAATCTCAAAACCTTCATACGTCCTTAAAACTTACACATCACCGTTTCTTGTAAACAAAACTTAACGTCTTTTAAACCTAAAGTACATTAACAAAGGGATTAGTAACCTGATCGTTTTCCCGCAAGGGAAGAAGCCTACTAGAGAATAAACAAGCTCCACGTTTAAGACTCTAAACCCATAATGAACCTCGACATAGTACCATAAACCCAAACATCGGTGACAACAACTGAGAGAAGTTGTAGGCCCATGAGGAAGTTCTGGCTAGGGAAATAGGGTACTTAAGTGAGTCCTTGTGACTACCCCTTCTTTCGGGAATCCTCCTCGTTAGCCCATCAGCCTCCAATCAAAACCATTTTTGAAAGTAATACTGTGATAACTCAGTATTATGAATAAAAACCTTTTGAACATATTAAATCAACTTACTTACACACTTTAATTTTCCGTTTAAGGGCTAGAAGTCCCAATTTTGAAACATTTAATGAAAGTTATTTTGAAATTTATCTTGTTATCACTTACTAGCTTGACTTTCCTTCTAGCACTATAAACTTAACACTTCTACCCAAACACTTTCGTCAAGAGTAGCTCACGTTAGTACTTGAGATAATTAACAACGTTGCATTAAACTATAAAAAATCATAAGTGACACACGCATACTTGAAGAATAAACTTTGAACAAACCTTCTAATTCGTAAGCACTCTTTTAAAACAACTCGACTTACGAACCACTGCCGTAATCAACTATGATCCTTACCTCTTATATAGACTTCACACTTCTAAACTTGACCAACTTTTCGTTTGACAATCATACATACCTTTTCATAAGTCTTACTTATACTATTTATCAATGTCCAACTCGTCATTTTTAAACATCTTAATTACACTCTATATAAAAGAACACTATACCTGCTGTTATGAAACGAGATAAAATCATTTATAAACACACTATCATAAACCTTATCGAAACTTTTCCCAGGGCTTGGAGACTTTCCTCATTCAACTCCTGTCACATAAAAGACTTACTATAAATCACAACGGGAACTAAAAGCCCAAATACACGTTGCTAAAACACTAAACTTCGTATACACCACTATAAGGTCGGAGACTTTTGAGTCATGTAAAACTTGTACAAATACTCAATCCCGTATTCCTGAAACTAAACACCTTCTAAACCACCAAAGGAAGCATGTCTAATAAGGGATCATGTGAAGCTTAATACTGAAACTTGAAACTCAACTGACTTATCTTATTTTCAAACTTATACTTGGATTCTTAGTCTTGAAAACTTTGTGTGTCCATCTTAACCAAACCCTATAAGACTTGATAAACGTACATTCCATATATACGAGAAAACTTCACTCTTGATACTAGACACTAGCAGGAAGGAGGACATTACTCTCTTTAGCAGAGTACATCCCCTGACACCTATCTAAACCAAACATCGGGATCCACCTAACCTTATGAACGACTCGAATCTTCTGTGAGAGAGCGTATAACGGTTAATCCTGTTCCAACGCTGTCCCATACCTCTCTTAAATACTAGAGTATTTAGATAACCGCTTTATACTCAAAACGTAATCGTATACTCCTACACACTGAAGATAAACTAAGAGACTTTAAGCTATTCTATGTTTGACATATTCTTGTTCAAACACACTTTAAACTATTTTATGTTTGACGTATTCTTGTTCAAACACAATTTAAACTATTCTATATTTGACGTATTCTTGTTCAAACACAATTCTATGTTTGACGTATTCTTGTTCAAACACAATATACACAATTCTATGTTTGACGTATTCTTGTTCAAACACAATTTAAACTAGTCTATGTTTGACGTATTCTTGTCCAAACACACTGTAGGATCGTGAGAATACAAGATGGTTCTGTTCTTAGTTGAGGTTGGCGGAAACAAAATCAACTACACAATTTATAATCAAGTAAACACAAAGAATACTGATAAACACTGTTGTATTAAGCTTTTGTGAATGCAAAGATTACAAGTGAGAAACTCAATGAATAAGTATGACAAGCACTACAAGCACTATCAAGGCACTTTCAAGACACACTTACAATGAAGTGGCGACTCAGTATTTATAGTAACTTAGAATCAAGACAGACCCTTGATTCTAAGGATCAGATCGAACACAAGCCGTTGATCTTGTTTATTAATCTAAATTACACGCAAAGGCTAATCTAGATAACTTTATTGAAACGTCTTCTTAGACATCATTGTTTGCATGCTTGGAGAAGTGTATTATTGTTCGTCATTGGTTGACCATAGCGGTTCCTTCTGCTTTGAGTCTGTCAGTTGCTTTTGCAGAAAGGTGTCAGAGACGCTTGGCCTGGATAGTCAGCTGCAACGTTTGGTCTTCAGTGAATAAGGCTATCAGCTGCAAAGAGTGAAGGTTGCTGCTGGTAAGCCTATCAGCAGCAAACATGGATGACCGCTGCTGATAAGCCTATCAGCAACAACTTATGCAGAATGCTGCTGATAAGCCTATCAGCAGCAACAAGTGTTGAATGCTGCTGATATGCCTATCAGCAGCAACAAGTGTTGAATGCTGCTGATAAGCCTATCAGCAGCCATCTGTGTTGAATGCTACTGATAAGCCTATCAGCAGCATTTGTACTTAGAATAATTTGGTAGCAATCAGTCTTTGGTTCTATAAACTCCCCCTAGACTGATGCAACCAAAATTCTTCTAATCACTTTGCTGCTGAAGCTTTTGCATGTGGCTGACTATCCTTTCAACCTCATAGCCTCTTGGATCCTTGCTGGGATTGTTCAGTGGAAGTTCAGACAGAGTCTTGATGTCTTTGAGTTGCATTTTGTAGATTGCTTTGCTTGAACATCTCATCTGCTGCTTCTTTACATCAGTCAGTGTGAACTCATCCAAATCAGCATTGTAGGTCCAAGATACAAATGGAGAGTGGGACTTGAGTGGTTTGATGTTTATGATCACATCTTTGCTAGGGTTGAAGTAGTGTTTGATTGCTAGCACAAGACGTTTCCCACTCTCATTTGCAGGCTCATTAGCTTCACCCAGCTCTAAATTTCTTTGAAGATCGGAATCAGGTAGTTGCAGAACCTCATCAACAGACCTGTAAGTGGATCTTCTTCTCTCAGTTCTCCCCCTGAAGATCTCAAACACTTGATCTTATGAATTGTGGAACCAGTTAACTATATTTCTTGAGTCTTCTGGTTTAGGAGTGGGTTTGGGTATCTTCAAGGGAGGCTGTTGATGAGTGGGAGCTGGGTGGGATGACTTGGACTTTTTGGGTGGAGGAGTGGAAGGTTTGGGGAGGAGAGTGGAAGGATGATGGACTGAGGAAGAGGTAGGTGAGGGAGAAGGCATGGGTTTCTTTGTCTTTGGTTCTTCATCTTCTTTGATATGTACCCTTTTCTTGGAGCCCTTCTTCCCTGGTCTTTCTTCCTCATCCTTTTTTAACTTTAAAGTAGAGGGCTTGCAGGTTCATGAAATTCATAGGACCTAGCCTCTTTCCACTATCTCCTCTGGCCTTAAGGAAGTCAATCATGACCTTTCTTTCTTCATGGGTCCTTTTATTGAAGGCAATGGTTTTTTTGGACTGTTGTTTGGCTTTTTCTTCTTCTTCAGCCTTTTTCTTCTTTGCCAACTGACCTTGCTGACCCATGAAGGCTCTGTAGATCTCTTTGTTAGAAAGTTTTTCAAGGTAGTCTGCATCCTCACCTTGAGAGATCAGAGCTTCAGTCCACTCCTCCCTTAATTCTTTTGCTAATTTAGAATCACTGATTCTAAACTTAGCATCCTCCTTCTTCTTCTTTTCATTCTCTTCTTCTTCTTCCTTGGCAAGCTGTTCCTGCAGCTGTCTGGCCAGTTGTTCATCTTTCTCAATTTGGTCGACTGCAAGAATCTTTCTTTTCAGTTCATCCAGCTGTTTAGCATACAGCTGGATGGTTTGTTCTCTTAGGAGAATGGCTGTTTTTCTTTCTTGAACCCTTTTTATGTCAGCCATCTCCTCTTCTTCTATTCTTCTTCTTTTCTCTTCCCTTTCTCTTTTCTCTTTTAGCAACCTCTCTTCATCTTCATCAGTCATGATTCCCTTTCCTTTGTTTACATTGGATGCCTCTGCTTCAGCTTCATTGATCACAACAGCAGATGGTGATGCTGCTATTGGGATCTCTGCCTCAGCTTCATTGGAAATTTGAGATGTGAATAAGGGAAGGTCATCATCTTCATCAAGTTGATACTCAGGACCTTCTATTTCTCTCAGTTTTTCTTTGATAGTTGATCTTGACTCATAAGCTGCAGTGCAGATGTTAACTCGAGGGGAAGCTGAGTCAGTGTCAGTGTCAGAGTTTGACACATATACTGCCTCAGTAATTCTTCCTACTTGTTCAAGTTTGGCTCTGACAGTATCTATCATTGCCTGGCTTTCAAGTGAGTTGACATTGCAGATGTTGGTTCTGAGCTGATAGATCTTGAAGAGAAAGTCTGAGGGCAGATGAAGGATGTTTCTGGTGTTGATGATGAGAGAGGAGCCGTTGCTGAGCAGAAAAGTGTGGTCAAGAGACTTAGTGCTCACCCAACCTAGCACATCCAAGTCCTTGACCAGGAAGGCATGCAGGAACCTTCGAAGGCCCAGAACTTCTTCTTCAGTGAGAAGACTGCTCCTTGTTATTTCAAGATTGCTAGGAGTCAGTCTTCTTTCTGCGGCTGCCGAGGATTCAGGATAAGCTACCCGATGTGCTGCTTGTAGGAATCTTTAGAACCTGGGTAGATTATCCTCCATCAGGTCATGGAACCTGCCAATGGCAAGTTCAGCTGAGAGATCTGCTGAAGTGTTGATGCAGTCAGTTCGATGCAGTTCTAGGACTTGGAGGGCATTGAGAGAGTTCCAGTTCAGCTCTTCTACTCCGCTGAACTCCCATCCAATCCAAAACCTCTCAGCTAATCCATCATACCCCCAAGCTAGAATAGAGTCAAACTCTAGCTTCTTTGAAGATTTGAAGATTTGGGGGGTAGTGGATTGACCTATGATGGCTGCTGCTTGTGGAAGGATGCTGAATGATGCATTTGTTTGTTCTGTGTCTTCAGCATCATTCAGCATTTCATCGACAGCCCTGACGACCAACTGCCAGTCTTCAGATATCTCTTCGTCTTCGTTATCTAGGGCTGGCAAGTCATGAACTTGGACAAAAGCTGGCTTGTATTGTGAGCTTTGAAGTACAAACTGCTCTTGAATCCAGTCGTCAAGACTGTCTGTATCATCTTCCATAGAAACCATCTCCCCCTTTTTGGTTGCATCAGCAGACAGGTAAGCATCAGTTTGGGTGCCTACTGATACAAGAGAGGGAGAGGCTAGAGTTGGGCATTGATGGGCTTCATGCATAGCGACTTGGTGTCTTAGTTTGGACATTTCAGCCTCTAGCATAGCCACCCTGGCCGTCAATTCCATGTTATGAAGTTTCAGTCTGTCCTCATCCACAGTTGTGGAATCCTTGGACCCAGATGGGGCCGTAGGCCTAGCCTCAGCATCCCCATCACCCGCGGTTTCTTAGGGCCTGGGATTCCTCTCAGTGAAGGGAGTTTCCAAGGAAACACCCTCACCGTGAGTTGCCGTGGTTGAGGTCTTAAAGATGTTGTCACTGTCCTCCTGGTCAGTTAATGGACCAGCAGTAGTGACAGCCTCGTCCACAAACACTCTTTCAATACTCCCAGAGTGGACCTTCAAGGGTGAGGAACTTGGGTTGGGTGTTTCGAAAGCAAGACCAATCAGTACCTCCTTGATAGTGGTAGTTGGAGAAGGTACATCACTTTGGTCAGGTTCCTCTACACTTAAGTTCAAAGAAGAGAAGAATGGCTCGAAGGGCTGTTCTATGGATCCGGGAAGTGATCCTAATCCTAATATTGAGACTTCCGAAGGAGTCTCCCTAGCAATGTGGCTTTCCCTTATGATATTCTCACTAGAATGTTGTGATTCTGAGTGAGGGATGTTGGCTTGGGTTTGGGCCTTGGAGGCAAGAGAAGAAGGAGTTCTCTTGCCCCTCTTCCTTGTATACTTGGCTGCAACCGGGGCCCTCTGGTCCGGTTGAGCAATCAAACTGGGGGTGAGTAATGTATGTGCCTGTGCATCCTCAGTAGAATGCACAGGGGTTCGATCAAGGGAAACAGTAGGTTGAGTTTGTGGCAGTGAGGTGGAGGGTGTGGGATCAGTATCAGCTAGGTTTGCTGAACTGTCACCCTGGACACTATGTGTGTTCAACATTGTAGATAACAATGGAACATCGGCCCCTGAGAACTTTGATGAAACTGTTCTCATGCTCTGAAAAATGTTGTTCTTATGTCCCAGTATTGAGTAGATTCTTGCAGTTTTTGAAAGATCTTGGTGTTCAATATTGAACACTTCCTGCAAGAATCTTG
Source organism: Smallanthus sonchifolius (assembly GCA_023525975.1). Classification (NCBI taxonomy): domain Eukaryota; kingdom Viridiplantae; phylum Streptophyta; class Magnoliopsida; order Asterales; family Asteraceae; genus Smallanthus; species Smallanthus sonchifolius. The sequence goes on along the minus strand of CM042033.1, from coordinate 49,182,654 downwards.
GGTACATGAAGAACTGTGATTTCACCCCTTCTTGAAGGTTGTATCTCAAACCTTCAAGAATGAGGTGGGAAAAATTGAAACCTGCTCCTGTTATCATACCGTGAACTGCCGACGCAAGTCCGGAGCTGAGTTGGTTCCAGCCACTCCTCTTTTGAGATATGCATTGGAGAAGAGTGTGGCAGAGATACTTCCATTGGGACCCATGAGTGCCTTCTCTATCGTATACTCTGTTTGATTCCCAGTGTACCCTATGGATACAAAGGTCCTCATGTATACGTCTCTTGGGTAAGAGAGGGCGTCCCCTTCATCCTGAAGCTTGAGGTGTTGGCGGAGTTTTGCTTCAGTGATGATCATTTCCTTACCGTCTACTGTGCCTCTGATTTGAGGAGTGCCCTGTTCAGTAGAATACACGGCTGAGCTCCAAAAATCTTCCATGTGTGAAGTATATATGGTTGGGTTGACGGTTAGGGCATGGTAAATTTTGGACCGACAGAGGAAGTCGATCATACCGTCGAAACCTTCGGATTTCTTGCCCTTGATTAGGTATGCAGTTAGGTTGTGATATGGGGAGAACTTATCGTTGGGGTTGTTTATGTCTGCGCCTGCCATTGTTATGGATTCGGAGGGAAGAGAGAAAGGTGTTTGAATGGTGGTTAATTGTGGAGGGCTTTGAATGCTGTGGGGACGGGAGAGAAAGTGTTGGGAGATAGGTTTGAAATAGAATGTGAAGAGGTAGAGGGATGATTTGAGTTGGTGATATAACGGCAGACGGAGAAAAAGCAACTCTACTTGTACAGTACAACCTGTTTCACTTTTCATTGTTACAGCTGTAAAACACTCGAGCAGTCATGGTGAAGACTAACGATATTTACTTTTACAGCGGGTAAAAGTTAATTTGAACTTATTTTACCCATCAGCAGCAAACTTGGTTGCTGCTGATGGTGAGCTATCCGCTGCAAACTTGGTTGCTGCGGATAGTTAAGTCTTTCAGCAGCAGATTTGGTAGCTGCTGACCGTTGTATTCATTCCGCAGCAAAAAGGTTGCTGCTGACTGCCTTAAAGCTATCCGCAGGAAACTTGTTCCTGCTGATAACTTAAGGTGATCAGTGGCAAGGACTTTGCTGCTGAAGAGTAAAACTGTCAGCAGTGAAAAAGGTGCTGCTGACTATACCCTTTATTTACAACATTAGACAGACATATTTACAATAGAAGATAGATGCATTCAGCTTAACCGATGATGATGCTTGGTGTTTTCTTTACCTTCCATTGTTGAGATGGTGGTTTTCCATCTTTCTTTGTCTTTTCAGCAACAGACGTTGTATCTGATAATTTGGCTTTCCATTGCATTATTGGTGTTTTTCTAGTTTTTCTCATACTACCAGCAGCGGAGGATTTTAGCTTATCAGCAGCAGACTTGGTTGCTGCTGAAGGCCTTGGCCTTTCAGCAGCAGATTTTGCTTTTGCTGCTGAGGGCTTATTTGGAGCAGCAGCAGATTTAGTTTTTGCTGCTGACTGCTTTGTTTGAGCAGCAGCAGATTTGGTGGCTGCTGAAGGCTTCTGCTTTGTTTTCTTGGGCTTAGCTGGACTAACAGCTGATGTATGTTGATTCTTCTTTACCCTTTGTCCTTGAGGGGCTTGATGAAGAATTTGGTTGAAAGGGTTGAACTTACAGTTTGCAGCAAAGTGGTCTGATTCTCCACAGATGATGCAGGATTTTTGAGGTTTTGACAACTGCTCCCTTGGTGGAGAAAGAGATTTTCTGAATTGAGTTGTCTTAGCTTCAAAGCTTCTTACCTGTTTGTTCTTCCTTGTCTTCTCAAAAGCATGTTGCTTGAGGTTTCTTTGCAGCTGTAGGTAGTAGAAGCAGGTGCTGGCAGTGTGGTTATATTTTCCACAGACAAAACATGATTTTGCCAGTTTATCCTTTGAAAGATACACATAATCCTTTCTTTTGAAAAGGTCTTTGAAATTCCAAGGGTGAGCTTTGTTGTGCTCAAAAGTAGCTTCTTCCAATGTTTTTTGAACATATGGACCCCTTTCTTCAGGCGCATGATATGTGTCAAACACCTTCCTTGGCTGGACTGAATTGGAGGAAGGCTTTGAGTTGGTGGAGGTGGAAGACTGTCCCTTTTCAATAGTTAGCTTTCTTCCTTCTGGAGGATAGCTAATTCTGATTTGTTTGAAGGGTTTAGGAACTGGTATTGAAGGGATAAAGGGGACTTCATCTTTAGTGACTATCACTTGAGGGGCAGGAGGATATGAGGCATTACTTGTTTCAGTGGAGTCTGAGCAAGTTGACTCAGTCTCTGATGAAGAAGTGCATTCTTGCACAGGGATTTCTTTGACAGTAGGGTCAAGATTTCGGTTGGCCATGTCAAGATTTGCTAGATTGAAGCTTGGTTCATGGATGGCAACGTAATCAGCAGGAGGTGCGACGGTTTTATATTGGTCAGTATGATATCCCAGCCCAGTTTTTACATTTTCATGGATTTGAATATCCAAAAGTCTTTGCAGCTTTTTGGATGCAAATTCATATTTTTCCACATGGACCTTTTGGTCTGCCAATTCAGCCCTTGCAGCTTTCAACTTAACCAGAATATCATCAATTTGAGTTTCAAGGTTTGTTTGTTCATGTTTTAATGATGAAATTTCTTTCTTTAAACAATCATTCTTTTCCTTGTAACTATTTTCAACCTTTTTAAATTCAGATTTCATTTGGTGAAATTCTTCATTTTGATCTATGAGCTTCTGGTTATGTTTCCTATATCCAAGGACCTTATCAATGCACTCTTGAGTACATAGATTTTCATATACCTTTGGTGGTACCTCTGATGTGTCTGAAGTTAGAGAGGATACCTCTGATGTGTCTGCCATGAGAGCTTGATTGTTGGTAGAAAGATCCTCAGGCTGGAAGCTCCAGTCAAAGTCATTAGTTCCAACATTTGCACAGGCTGCAGTTTGTGCTGGAGGATAGTAGTCGCTTGAACTAGGACCAGAGTGGTCAGAGTGAAGCGCGGGAGAGGTGGAGGAAGAGGCTGATTGATGGCTTGAGCTTCTTTCTTTGTCTTGAATTATTTCTAATTCATAGGCTTTTAGTATACAAAAGAGCCCGGTCATTTGCAAAGTCTTCAGGTTCTCAGTTCTTCTTATTGACACTGTGTAAAGTGTCCAGCAACTAGGAAGAGATCTGATGAACCTTTTGAGAATGTCCTCATTCTCCAATTTCACCTTAGAGCACTGCAGCTCTCCTACCAAGTAAGTGTACATGTTATACACACTGGTTAGTGACTCACCTTCATTGCAGACAAAGTTGTTGTATTGCTGCTTCAGGATGTCTTTAGGCTCGTTGCTTTGTGCCATTTTTGTTTTTGATTTTGGGTGAATAGAACCAGAGATGATTAAACAAATGTTAGTTTGTTTAATCTGAGCCAAAGCTCTGATACCACTTGTAGGATCATGAGAATACATGATGGTTCTGTTCTTAGTTGAGGTTGGCGGAAACAAAATCAACTACACAATTTATAATCAAGTAAACACAAAGAATACTGATAAACACTGTTGTATTAAGCTTTTGTGAATGCAAAGATTACAAGTGAGAAACTCAATGAATAAGTATGACAAGCACTACAAGCACTATCAAGGCACTTTCAAGACACACTTACAATGAAGTGGCGACTCAGTATTTATAGTAACTTAGAATCAAGACAGACCCTTGATTCTAAGGATCAGATCGAACACAAGCCGTTGATCTTGTTTATTAATCTAAATTACACGCAAAGGCTAATCTAGATAACTTTATTGAAACGTCTTCTTAGGCATCATTGTTTGCATGCTTGGAGAAGTGTATTATTGTCCGTCATTGGTTGACCATAGCGGTTCCTTCTGCTTTGAGTCTGTCAGTTGCTTTTGCAGAAAGGTGTCAGAGACGCTTGGCCTGGATAGTCAGCTGCAACGTTTGGTCTTCAGTGAATAAGGCTATCAGCTGCAAAGAGTGAAGGTTGCTGCTGGTAAGCCTATCAGCAGCAAACATGGATGACCGCTGCTGATAAGCCTATCAGCAGCAACTTGTGCAAAATGCTGCTGATAAGCCTATCAGCAGCAACAAGTGTTGAATGCTGCTGATATGCCTATCAGCAGCAACAAGTGTTGAATGCTGCTGATAAGCCTATCAGCAGCCATCTGTGTTGAATGCTGCTGATAAGCCTATCAGCAGCATTTGTACTTAGAATAATTTGGTAGCAATCAGTCTTTGGTTCTACACACACTTTAAACTATTTTATGTTTGACGTATTCTTGTTCAAACACAATTTAAACTATTCTATGTATGACGTATTCTTATTCAAACACAATTCTATGTTTGATGTATTCTTGTTCAAACACAATATACACAATTCTATGTTTGACATATTCTTGTTCAAACACAATATACATAATTCTATGTTTGACGTATTCTTGTTCAAACACAATTTAAACTATTCTATGTTTGACGTATTCTTGTTCAAACACGATTTGAGCTACCCCATGTTTGACGTATTCTTGTTCAAACATGATGAACGTATGAGGCTTTAAACTACTCCATGTTTGACGTATGCTTGTTCAAACATGATGAGCGTATAAGACTTTTAAATTACTCAAGGTTTGATGAATTCTTGATCAAACACGAGGAAAGTGTAAAGACTTTAAACTACTCGATGATTGAGGTATTCTTATTCAATCACGAGGAAACTTTGAAACTCTAAATCTTGTCACATTCTTCTCTCTTTAATCATTGAATGACGTTTCTCTCTAAGGGACTCGTTAATCAATGATCACTCTTATGTGGAAACCTTAGTCGTGTGTTAAACAAATTCTTGTACTCTTTCTTGATCCACACACAAACGAAAGGACCTATGCGGACTATGCGACGATTTAAATACTGACGGTGCACACGTAAGTATGAAAATCAGCGTATGGAAAGACATAGTAAACTCTGTCATGTGCTATGATCTAAGACTTATCGTAAAAGGTAGCCACGGAACTTAGGCACCGTAGCAATCCTAGACGTAATAGTCTACAAACTCAAATCGTTAAACTATCATCGAATCCATCCTAAGTGATGCATCTCACTTGAAATCCTGAATGGGAATTCAGTAAGCATTCTCTCAAATACATTTAAAAAAAAAACAAATCTTCACATATTTCGACGAAACTATATACTTCTTAGGGAGACTCTTGGTAACCATACGCTTTGAAAACTTAGAAACTCAAGCAAAATCTTGTTCCTACAAATACTTTCCGTTTAAGAAATCCAAACGTAACCCAGGGTTTACTTGGGAACGTAAGGCATCTTTCTCATTATCCTTGTGCGTATCATAGACTTGAAACCTAAACTAAACCCTTCTACTTTAATTTCAGGACGAAATTTTCTAAAGTAGGAGAGACTGTAATATCCAGTAATTTTACCGACGTATCACCTCCGTATTTAAAATCTATTTCCCGTGTAACCTCTCTATTTCAAGGAATAAATAAACGTATCGTTGGTTTCTTTTAATATTAAATAAATATATATATATATATATATTATAAAAAATAGCTTCTATTTTGTAAATAATGAACCCACAAATTTGAATACTTAAAATAAAGAGTATAAAATATTTCAAACTTAGAAAATATGCTAAACTTGTTTGGTTTTATAAAAACAAAATCCTTTTATTTAGTCTAGGGTATAAACTGTCAATTCTGAAACTCATCTTTAACTAAAAATCAAGTTTTAACTTGAAATACTAAAAACTGGAAACCTCAAGGACCTGTTGTGTCATTCACCCAAACCCTCTTGCCCAGAAACCAGTCATAGGTTCGAGTCCCGCAACCCCCGGTTCTCGTCCCTTTTCACGCGAAAATCGCGATTTCGTCCAGGTTCACTGAACCTCGGGCTCGTCTCTCGCGTACGACCCGTCCCCAAGGTGTAATGATGACCAATTTTGATCGAGGCCGCGCATGGAGTCGGCATTTACTACGAGCGGCTCAACCACCCGCCCTCGACTCGTTCGCGCATTTAATGCCAAAATTGGCTATATATACCGACTTCGGCCCCTCAACAACAGCACCCCAACACTCCATCACTCACCAATTTCACAAATCGTGTACCCGTTTGCATCGGTTTGGAGCTGTGACCGCCGACGACCACCATAGTCCCGATCTCCCTCGATTTCGCATCATTTCAGGTAACCTCGATGGTCAATCGACTCGAAATATCTCGACGATCAAAATCCCTCTGTTTAATTCCATTAACAGATGGCTAATCGATATGTATTTTGTGGATTTAGATTTCTAGGGTTCATGTCATTTTGGGGGTGATCCGGAGTGATATTCATCTATTTGATTTTCCGTGTGATAAACTAACGAGACCCGTAGTCGGGCGGTTAGAGTGTGTGTGTATGCTTCGACCTGGCCAGTGAACCGGGTTCGAGCCTTTTGAGCCGGGTTTTTACCCATTAATTTATTTTTGCTATTTTTCTCAACAGTTTTACATCCCAATAAATGTTATGAATTCTATTATACTTTTATAAACTTAAAAATGATTTTTATTTACACTTTTGCATTCTGAAACATTTTTAATTAAATAAAACTTAGTTAAACCAAAAATTAATTAAATCTTTAATTTGGTCATAAATTCATAGAAACTATAAAAATACTTTTAAAACTTTTAATTTCACAAAAACTATTTAGTTAAAGTAAACTAAATTACTAGTTGTTTTTTTTATTTAAAAAGGATTCTTTTATCCTAATATTTAATTTAAACTCATAAACTTCTAAACATATATAAATTTTGTACACTTTATAAAATCTATATAAACATAAAGCCATTTGTTTATATAAAACAAGAGAAACAATTATATCTTAATTATTTTCCTAAAAATTTATGAACTTATAAACCTTATTAAATGAAAACTTTAATCATTCATAAATTTGTAAATCTTATTTAAATACTTTAGAGAAGCCTTATTTGTAAACTTATAAACTATAAAAAGGGTTATAATATAAGAAACTCTATCTAAATCTTTTATTAACTTATAATTACATATTACTTATTTAAACTTGTAAACATTATATATTACAAGATAAATTATAAAATGAATACCTAATAAAATCTTAAATACTTAATATTAATTATTTAATTGGATAACGTAATTACCCTATTAAATAATTATTTATCCTTGACAAATAATTATTATTCTTTAATAATTAATTATTCTTAAATAATTATTATAAACACTTGATAATTATTTATTTATTCTTAGTCGTAAGTTATTTATTAAAAATGATTTCTTTTGGTACAACCTTATTTATAAAATACTTAGAAGTCTTTATTTGATTATTATTACCTATTTTGTGTAATTGTAAGACGTTTTAAATAATTATTTTAATTAATGATTATTCTAAACTAATAAACTTATTACATTTTGATATATAAGTCTTATGTCATTCATTCAAAATTTATATTTGAAACTTTAATCTAAACTTTATAAACACAATCATTCCCGCCTCCCATTGGAACCCTAGTCAATCTTGAAATCCTAGATCGTTGCTATAGACTTATAGGATCGTACTTGAAACTCTAGACTTATATTCTTAGGCGTATTGTGAGGACATTCTCCCTCTCCAAGTCTTGCAAACTTACTCTTATCGGGTACTCTTCATCAATCCAAGTGAGTATACTTAGCCCCTTTTTCCTTTTTATTCTTTTGGGGTGAAACATGTTCAAAACTTTAAACTTATACAATTCTTGTACAACTATGACTACATGCTTATTCTTATGTTAAACTTGAGACTTGTATGCTTAGATTAAACTTAAAACTAGCACATTCATTAACTTTGATCAAGCCTATGGTAACAATGATAGATCTATTGCATTTGACCAATTCACCTTGATTGATTGACCCCTTCGGGGGGGAGCCCTTGGTGATTGTTACTGAATTAAACTTTAAACTTGAGACTTATAAGGGTAACCTGCGGGTTATGCCTAAACTTGGTTGGAGGGTTGAAGTGCACAATGTTTAAGATACTTGTTCTCATACTTACATTATAGAATGCATATATCATAGTGAATTGTAATTCTTTCCAAATACTTGTTAAACTGTGTCAAAGCCTTTGTATCTTACCAACTATTTTGTAGTTGACAGATTCTTTCACATGTTTCAGGTTCTACATCATGAGACTTGTTTGTGATCACATAGGACGTTTTGGACCTAGACTACTTATTAAATAAATGTTGTATACTTGTTATTTCCTTTTATTGAACATTTGAATATATTATTAATGAAATATTGAAACTTTAATAGTCAACCTTGTGCTATTGAACAACCGCGTCCGCCCCGACGTATAATCCGCCGTCGGTTGGGGTGTGACAGATACACCCTTAAAGATAAACCAAAACTTTATACAAAAAATGTCAAACTTTTATACAAATTTCCACAATTTATTAAAGGCTCATTTACATATATCCCCTTCCTAACTTTATTTATTACATATTTACCCAACCCCTAATTTTAATTACATATTTTTCCTTCCTAAAACATATATATTACATTTACCCAATTCATTTAAAATAATTTATTGAATTATTATTTTACCCTTAATGAACCAATTAAAATAATATTTACATATATCCCTTCTTAAATATATCATTATTAGGTTTTAAAACATAAGAGGTTAAATAGGTTATTGTATAAGAATTAGGTAAATATGTAATTGATTTTTATGATTGGGTATATATGTTATTAAGAGGCTTAAGAAGGAAAAATATGTAAATAACTTTTTATTAAAATCCTAAAATTTAGCAAAGTTTCCTTCTCTTTCTCCCTTTGTGAACCGTACAATCCAACCCCCCCCCCCTCTCAAATTTTACAATTTGTTTTAATCCTATTCCCTTTTATTTAAGAGTTATTTACATATTTCCCCTTCTTAAGCCTCTTAATAACATATATACCTAATCATAAAAATCAATTACATATTTATCCAATTCTTATACAATTACCTATTTACCCTCTTATGTTTTAAAACCTAATAATGATATATTTAGGAAGGGATATATGTAAATATTATTTTAATTGATTCATTAAGGGTAAAATAGTAATTCAATAAATTATTTTAAATGAATTGGGTAAATATGTAATATATATGTTTTAGGAAGGAGAAATATGTAATTAAAATTAGGAGTTAGGTAAATATGTAATAAATGAAGTTAGGAAGGAGATATATGTAAATGACCCTTTATTTAATTAGGCAATCTAAATAAAATATCCCTCAAATCTTCTCACAAGTCAAACCGTATTCAATCTTCTCAAAAATCCTACGTATCTTCAATCTCCAAGATGGCAGAACTTGAAAATCTCAATCAACCATTCATTGTTCATGCAATGACTTGGTAAAATCTTCCATAAAATCTCTATACATTCAATCTCTACAAATCCTTCTCATCCATCTTTTAAGCCAAGAATTTCAACTCCTAAACTCCAACCATATTCCAGCCACTATTTGAAGATCTCCCAATTCGAATTCAAGTGTTCATCAAGTATAATCAAGGTAAACCAACAATCCAATCCTTAAATTCTTGTGTATAAACACTTAGTTCTTTGATTCTATGATTTCTCATAAACCCTATGATTTCCAGCCATCAATCACAACAAAAAATTCTTGCTTTGCTGCTGAGAATTGGACCAAGGCAAATCCAAGAAGCCACGGGTTCAATTCCTACGCACACGCACTCTATTCTTGTAATTAGTACCTCCATGTATTCATTCAATCTCTAATCATCCTAACTTGCTTTCATATAAAATAATCAACCGTTGGAACCTTAGCATCATCATATTCCAGCCCCTCATCAAGTCTCTAGGTCGGTTCCTACCAAAGTACACAAACCAAACCGAAAAACCTACTTTTACAACGTTAATTTTTTAGTTTAATGCACCATTTAGGCACGGATGATATCCCACACGACCAATACTTTAGAAAGACTAAAATTACAGTGAGCAAGCCCTATGAAAGTTGCTCGTGTCAACCATTGGCTTAAAACTTGATCAAATTGCTTAAACCGTTTCAAAACCGGTAAAATTTAATTATATAAAATTGTTTATTCAAAAAGGGGGATTTTGCAAACTAAATTGCAGAACCAAATTTTTACACAAAAAGAATCACCCCTAAAATGATTTTCTAATCAACTATTCAAATTAAAACGAGTTTTAAAGTCAAAAATGGGAAAATTAGCTAGACACCTTGAAAAATTATGAAACTTTCTAGAAATCTTATAGTAATAATCTGAACTTAGGAAAAATATTGAATTAGGTGCATGTTTCTATTTGGTATAAATTGTATTTAAAATACCCAAATTAACCCTAAAATTATACAAAATCTCATTAATATAAAAATTAGAATAAATTCTAGAATCAACACCTTCAAGAACCTTTATATACTATATAGAACCCAAATAAAATATAAAGTATAGTATTTAAGTCTATTTAATAATTAATAGAAATTTTGCCCCGTATTGAACACTAAATTCACCAAAAATACATAGAAAACATAAAAATTAGAAACTAAAATTTCTGGAATCTCATGATATATAGGATAACCTGGAAAAATATTAAAATAGTATTTTTATGGTTTTCTAGTATTTATTAGATTATTTAGCACTTATAATTTATAATAATCAATAAAAGACATAAATTAGCAAAAATTAGAAAATACGGTAAAAGTTTCATTTAGTATTTTTCCAAAGACCTATATATACTGATTATAACATATAAAAAATTTATTTGTAAAATTTTGAAGTATTTTATATGTATACTAGGTTATAGACCCGTGTATTACACGGGGTTGTATAATAGAAATTATATATTTTTATAATGTGTAAAAAAAATTACATAATAGGATACAACACACAATCTGTTTTGATTTTGGGTACTCATTTACCTCTTTTGGCTTCAGCTAAATCAAAAAGTAGGTTTCGAAAAGTATAGAAGCTTATAAACCTAATCGAGATGTACTAACAAAACAGAACCTTATCTTAGAAGAGTAGGCAAATGAAATGAAATATTATTACAGTTTTGGTAAAAGGTGTATAATACCACAACAAAAAAAGTAACTTATTTTGTAAAGCATGAAAGTTTACATGGGAGGAATTCGACCGAGCAGGAACCAAATAGAGGAAAAGGAAACAACTTCTATGGATATATGATGTATATTGGTGGTGTTGTGGAGTTTTGTATGGGGCGTTTGTTTACATGAATCTTGGTTCTGTGATGTTGTCATGAGTACCGCAAGACCATAACTGGTTATTCTTGTGCACCTTTCTTGGGCATTGCGTACAACCTCTGTAGTACCAGCTTCGGACTTTTTTGAAGCCAATTATTGATGCTTCGCAGGTGAATATCATTCTCTGTGAAAACGTGAAGTATGCATAAATCTGGCTGCTGAATTAAAAAAAAAAAAAGAATATGTAGTTGCTAAAAAATGGGAGTAGTTTTGCGAAAGCGTCTTGCAGGGGTGTCTTGAAATGTTTTGGAAGCATATCGGTTGTTGGAAAGGTTACTACAGAGAACAATGCGGATTTTTATAGAGTGTTTTGGTGATGTTTGGCCACCAACTATCTCTTTTCCTTTTGTAACGTGTTTCTTTTTTTAGGTTTGGTTGTTCTTTTAAATAAAAAGGAATTTTTTTTAACAGCTTAAAAGAAGATGCAGTGTGTGTGCATTTATTAATTTTTAAAACTATGCATGAAAGTCTTACAATGTTTTGCTGATTTTGAAGCGTTAAGAGCTCTGAAATGGTTTTCTTGCTTCCATACTTCTCATTTGCAAGCTGCTGTAAGTTGCTGGTAGTGGTGCTGCCTACTATGTTCAGTTGCATTTGATCGTTGAACCTATGGATTTGAAAAAAAAAATTCTGCATATCTTAGAAGCGTGTATTTGTGGCTATAGATATGTAAATCATTTGGGAAACTATGAGAATAGTATAAGAACCCGGTTCTGAGTGTAGTGATTGCCTCAGTGTTTGGATTGACATAGATGTATGTTGCAGTTCCTGAAAGTTGAAGCCTTCCTGTTTGAGTACACAAAATTTCTTCTGTGAGATTGTAATAATGCGTTAATAAACTGGAACACACTGGTTACACAAAAGGCAGAATAACTGTTTGACAAACATAATCACGCTATAGGTAAACGGTAATTTGGTTAAAGGGCCAAAAAACATACCTAAATAGATTATTAGATTAAATCAGACCATCGCACTTTTATGTGGTCACAGGACGAAGAATCACCCCCGAATGGGTCATCTATGCAGTCGATACCACCGATATCTTGGTGATATCTCGGATATCGGTGGTTTCACCAAATATCGGTCCAAATATCGGTGGCGATAATATCGGCGATATTTACCGATATATCGCCGATATAGAGGGTTTGATATATCGGTCAAAATACCAAGAATATCGGTTTGATATATCTGGACCTTTTTAATCCCCCTTTTAGCCCGATCTCGTTTAAAAAAGGCTAGTCCAAAAGCCCAATAGCCCAAAAACCCTAACTACAATCGATCGACAACTACAATCAGCCTTAATCGATCGACAACTACAATCGGCCTTCACTCGATCGGGAGCACTGACCTACAATCGGCCTTCACAGTACACCGCTGACCTGCTGAACTTGTTATCCCACTTTATCCTGCACTCGATCGGGAGCACCAAGGCTGCAATCATCAATCGACAACTCCTGGACTCCAAAAGCTGCAATCGATCGACAAGTCACAGCCCTAATCGATAGACAACTCACAGCCCTAAGGTACGGTTCACTTACAATCAACCCCAAGCAGCTGACACCTACTGAGATGAGCTTTTCTTTGATAATATTCAGTTAGAGTAGCTTGTTCATGATATGATAACATCCGGTTACATTAATCTTTATGTTGATATGGTATGTTAGTTGGTTTATGTTGATAAAATTCAGTTACATTAGTTGGTTTATATTGATATGATAACATCCAGTTACATTAGTTGGTTTATGTTGATAAAATTTAGTTACAGTGGCTTGTTCATGATATGATAACTCATGTTTACAAATTTGATAAATTGATAATGGTCCAACAACTCCATCTTCACATTGCTTACGATTAGATCATGTTTCTAATTTCTAATATAAAATATTGACATCTTTTATGTTTTTTGACTTTTGATTTGACTATTAATATTATTTATGCATGATATAAAAATTACCGATATCTCACCGCGAGAACCGATATCTCAGATATCGGTCCTTAACCGATTTCCGATATTTTTTCACATTAACTGCATAGTGGGTCATAAGTTCATAATTCGAATATACATTTAAATGGGTAGAGAGATAAAAAAACTGAATGATCACACTGCAGTGGTGGGTTAGGCTGATTTTAATGTTAATTTCATAGTTTCTATAGCTATTTCTGTTTTATTTTTTTACAAGTTAGTGATGGAAGTACGTTAAGTAATTTTGAACAACTCTTGTTTATAAATTACCTGATGTAGAACTTGAAATTGTTACTGCAAACAATTAGACATGTAGTTCATTCACCTCTAAAAAAGTAAGCAACAAAGCATTGAGATAATCAAGTGTGGCAATAAACATAGAACTCAAAAACAAAGATTAACAAAAAACAAACAACATAGAATTAATAATCAACAATCAAAGATTAACAAAAAACATTCCAAATAAAACTAATACAAAAACGCAGGGTATTGATTGAGTAAATTCCAATAAATCAATCCAAATGTATAATTTACTCATTTGGATTAACATTCAACAAAATATATGAATTTATGAACAACAATTCAAAAAAGTTTGGAATTAGACCACTGCGTTTAATACAATTATTAGCTAAAGTTAGAAACTTTTAGTATAATCCTAAACTAATGGAAGTGTGATTCAAGAAATTGAGGAGACACACACCAAGAATGAAAAGAGATATATAACCAAGACATAAATCCGATAATGATACATACATTCTGTAGACTCTATACCAGACTATATTCATAACTAAAATTTCGAAACATACTGAAAAAAACCCAAATCATAGATTTTGTGTTACTCAATTACAATCGGAAAGATGTGGAAACCATTATGATAGTTAATTTCAAGATTCAAGATCTCTGCAAGCCTAATGTTAATCGATATATCTAAACCCTAATGTTATTCAAGATTGAAAACAGATTCCCTTACGTGTTGATCATTATCTTCATCGGAATCCCCAGCATCATTATCTAACAACATCTCTCTGCTTATGAACTGAAATTAAAATAGAAAAAAATCATCAAAAACTATAAAACAGACACAAACACATACACAAAAAGAAAGGCAAATTAAACGGAATTGGGATAAAGCAATACACAAATTTAGTGGTTGATTGAACGATTGAGGAACTTACAGGCATCAATTCCGTCGTCCATATAGGAATCGGACAAAGCAATTGAATAGCCGGCCTGAGCGATTGAACATGGAATGACGAGGTTCACCTGAATAGCCGGTAAAGGTTCACCTGAATGAAAGAAAACTAACCTGTAAGATGGAATGAAGAACACAGATAGAGTTTCGATTATTAGATGGAATGAAGAACACATGGGATGGTCGTGAGAGTTAGGAGGTGAAGTTTTAGGGTTTGTGATAAAAAAGATTAGGTATTAGAAACGGGTTAGGTAGCGGGTTTAGGATCCGCGAATTACAGAAATCGGGTCACATAGGTTTAGGGAAAAAACTTGTGACATATTAGTTTTTCCATCCCAATACCTATAATTTAACTAAAAATCATCATTTTCTAAATTTATCTATAAATTTTCATAAACCTTTCACATCAGATCCCTCATATCTATCCTCATTTCAATTAAATAATACATCTTTATTCATTTTTTATAATTTTTTCTCTTTCTTCCACTCACAATCACTCACATAAATTATATTATAATGGATATGGGGATGGGATAGTGTCTCCAAATATGGGGGATGAAACAACTTTTTCTTAAAAATATGGGGGATGAAGATGGGGATGGGAAACTTGATGTGGGGGTAAAATTATATTATTTTAGTAGAAATAAACACTGATGGCTACAAAATTCTCTAAGTACAAATGTTGCTGATCTCAGAGTTTGTCGCTGACCAACAAACTGCTGCGAATAAGCTTATCTGCAGCATCAACACTTGATAATGCTGATAGGCAAATCATCAGCAGCTTTGGATGGTCACATCTTGCTGCTGACAACCTTGTGCCTTGCAGATAAATCGTTGCAGCTAATGTCAAGCGTCACTGACAACTTTCTGCAAAAGCTACTGACACACTCAAAGCAGAAGGAACCTCAATGGTGAAACCAATGACGGACAACAATGCTCTTCTCCAAGCATGCAAGTAATGATGCATAAAGAAGACGCTTCAATAAAGTTAGCTAGTTTAGACTAAACTTGTATTGTTAGCTTTATATAAAAGATCAACGGTCTATGTTAGATCTGATCCTTAGAATCAAGGGTCTGTCTTGATTCTAAGTTGGTATAAATACCGTGTAAACACTTCATTGTACGTGTGCTTTTTGATTGAGTTTTCATTTGTAATCGTTTATTTGCAAAAGCTTAATACAACAGTGTTCTTATAAGTATTATTTCTATTTACTCGATTATACTTGTGTAGTTGCTATTGTTTCCGCCAATTTCAACTAAGAACAGAACCATCTTGTACTTTCATGATCCTACAAGTGGTATCAGAGCTTTGGCTCATATTAAACAAACTCACACTTGTTTAATCACTTCTGGTTCTATTCTAAACTCTCTCTTTAATCAAGTCACCCAAAATCACAAAAACAAAGATGGCACGGAGCAATGGATTTGAAGACATCGGCAGCATCAACCGACCACCAAGATTGGTATCTGGGGAAGACTACGACATGCGGAAGAATCGCATGGAAAGCTTTTTCTGTTATCAGGAATACGGAATGTGGAAATCCATCAGGGATGGACCCTACACTCCCATGGTGACCTCTGCTGATTCTGGAGGACCACTAGTTCCGAAGGAGCCCTCCAAGTACTCAGAAGAAGACATAAAGAAGATGGAGGTGGACTTCAAGGCACTAGGAGCTATCCAAATGTGCCTTCCAAATGAAGTTTTTCATAACTTCAGAAGTTACAAAACTGCTAAGGAGCTCTGGGAGGCTCTTGAGAAGATGTTTGCTGGCTCAGAGGAAGTCAAAGAAAACAGAAGGGACGTCCTGAAACAGCAATACGAAAACTTCGTCTGGAAGGAAGGTGAGTCACTAACCGTTTTGTATAACAGGTACACTTACCTGGTGGGAAAACTGCAGTGCTCCAAAGTAAAGCTAGAGAATGAAGATATTCTCAAAAAGTTTATCAGATCTCTCCCAAGTTGCTGGACACTATATACAGTGTCTATAAGAAGAACGGAGAATTTAAAAACTCTCTAGATGACAGAGCTCTTTGGCATGTTGAAAACATATGAATTAGAAATGATTCAAGCCAAGGAAAGGAGCTCCAATCATCAATCAACCTCTTCTTCCTCCACCATCTCATCAGCGCTTCACTCCGACTACTCAGGTCCTAGTTCTAGCAACTACTATCCTCCTATTGTCACCCATCCACAAACTCTAACCTCTCAAACAAACACCTCACCATTTCTCCTAGAAGCTCCTCCTCAAACCTCAACCTCTGCTGCTTTTGTTTCGAAAAACTCAAGCAACATGTCCTTTATCAAGGAGGATCTAGAATGCTTCCACTTAGATGACTTAGAAGAAATGGACATACAACACTCGTATGCCATGCTCTCTATAAGAGCAAAAAGGTTCTACTCTAGAACCGGAAGACCCATTCCAAGCAACAACTCCAACACCAGAGTTGGATTGGATAAAAGCAAACTAAGATGTTACAACTGTAACCTACTGGGTCACTTTGCTAGAGAATGCAAGGCACCAAGAGCAAATCCAGCTACTCCTCAGTCAAGACAGACCCACCAAACCCAACCTAGAAAAAAACAACAACAAGCTACTCCTCCAGTTCAAACTGCAGCCTGTGCAACTGTTGGAACTTCTGACTTCGACTGGAGCTTCAAGTATGAAGAGCTGCCTGCCAACAACCAAGCTCTTACGGCAGACACTGCAGAGATACCACCTCAGGTATTTGAACATCTTTGCTCTCAAGCTTGTATTGATAAAGTTTTGGGTTATAGAAAGCATAACTAAAACCTTATAGATCAAAATGAAGAGTTTCATCAGATGAAATCTGAGTTCAAAAAGGTTGAAAACACTTATAAAGAAAAGATTAACTGCCTTAAGAAAGAGATTTCATTGTTAAAATACGAACAAACTAATCTTGAAACTCAGATTGATGATCTACTGGTCAAACTAAAAGCTACCAGAGCTGAACTCGCAGGACAGAAAGTTCATGTTGAAAAATATGAATTTTCCTCCAAAAAGTTACAAAGACTTTTAGATATTCAAGTCCATGGAAGGTAAAGACTGTACTTAGGTATAACAATGATCAGTACAAATCTGTTCCTCCTCTTGCTGACTATATTTTGTCACACCCCCAGATTTATTTACTTAATAAATAAATACAGGTTGCAACGATTGGTTCATTACACGATAGCGAAAGCTGTAATGGTGATTTCTAAGACTTGATTACATATACGATTACTAAAACTAAATAAATACAATGATCTAAATCCTGCTAGTTCAATGGTCGACTTGAGACTTGATAATCTATGCCCGTCCGGTTACTTGGACTTGTTCCAAGTAGCTAGCCTATTCCAACCGTGCCATGGCTAAAGGTTACCTGATAAACATACATGAAAGTGTCAGCACAAAGGTTGGTGAGTTCACAGAGTTTGTTCATTTAGTACAGTTAGTTTTCCCCCCGAAAACGTATACATGACTTAATTGTCATAAAATAAGTAGTTTTCCTTTGAAAACATGCCCATGACTTAATTGTCATAAAATAAGTAGTTTTCCTTTGAAAACATGCCCATGACTTTACCGTCATAAAATAAGTAGTTTTCCTTTGAAAACATGCCCATGACTTTACCGTCATGAAATAAGTAGTTTTCCTTTGAAAACGTGTCCATGACTTAACCGTCATAAAATATGTAGTTTTCCTTTGAAAACATGTCCATGACTTAACCGTAATAAAATATGTAGTTTTTCTTTAAAAACATGCCCATGACTTTACCGTCATGAAATAAGTAGTTTTCCTTTGAAAACATGTCCATGACTTAACCGTCATAAAATATGTAGTTTTCTTTTGAAAACATGTCCATCATGACTTAACCGTCATAAAATATGTAGTTATCTTTGGAAACATATACATTGTTTAAACCTGATCATTTATCGATCAAAACTCTTTGTATATATTACCAATGAATCCGAATACTAATCCGATCAATTGACCCCATTTGTAAACTTGCAAGGAATACAAAACAGTATGTAATGTACGAGACCGTAACCAAACCCCAACTTTCTGTGCCTCCCCTCGCCTTTCTGCGAGTTAAGACAATATGCGGTCATTTGGCCATTTGGACCCCTGATTAGCGCGACTAATCATGACCGGAGGCGTCACCCCCAATAGTACTATCCATAAAATCCCGGGCTAAGTCCATAGTTAATGGTTACTAATTTTATTCCAAGGACTTTAAGCGCTTTATTTTTCCCCCAATACACACATACGGTCAGATCATTAGTTCATTCATTTACATACGAAATTTCTTTAAGTATATTTCCACCCCAAAACATTTCTCTAAACTTAGAAAAAGGGGTTAGTGAAACTCACAAGGAGTTAAACCCGAATGTTCATGATGTCAAACGTGTAAGCAAATGTAATTCATGTTTTCAAAACATAACAAGTAAGTATGTTTCTCCCCCGATGTTTACAAAACAGTAAAGAGTTAAAAGGGGGCCGTGAACTCACCTCGACACGAGTAAATGCTAGCAAATATTTCAATTAATAGCAGTCCCGCCTATCCGTATCCTATGTACATAAGGATACTAAACACGTTAAGACTACCCGTCTTAAACGCAAGTTGTTCACCCGACATAACTATTCCTGTTAAATATGTCTTTGTTTATTTAAAACAATGTTTTCTCATGACGACTCGTTGGTGATTATAATTCCAGTCTAGACGCTTTACTTATTTTCCAAGAAAATATTATATTTCTATAGTGGTGACTTGTTACGTTTGTCAAAAATAAATATTATTTTTGCCTTTCTTTATAATATATCTAGATTATAGTCCACGTATAAACCTATAATTATTCCTCGAAAATAATTATATAGAATCCTAAATATCGTTCAAGTATAATCATGCATGTTTATTATCCTACGTGCGTATCAACCAAGTTAACACGTCCATATGCAAGTATTTATGTTCCGAACGACATTTATCAACTTGTGTAGATTCATATTATTACCAACACATGCATACAAGTATCTCGACAATCTACATACATTTAAATATGCTCCATGATAACATATGAACATTTATCTTTTTAACCGAAACATCTTTAATTTCATGCACATAAGTTTTGTTTATGATTTTCATCATAATATATGCATATATGACCTTTATATTACTAAATGTCCTAGACATTATATCATACCAAATTTCATGTCAAATACATAACTACAACTTACAAATTCCCAATTCTTAAAGTATGTAACATTTTTCGTGGCATATTTTCAAGACATGAATATATTTATTATTTTATGTTTATATACCTTTGATCATACAACTACATGAATATACCCATTTATCCCGATTTCTATATGTATTTATACACATCTACAACTTAACCTTATGATCATGTACATTTCTCTATTATCATTACAAGACATGTTTTATATTACTAACTACACATTATCTTGCAATTTTCGGCCAAGCATGCATATATATAAACAAGTCTTAGTTTTTATATCTCTAATGTTTACTTTGTGATACACTAATCATGCTCTTTATTTTAAATTTCACCTTTTATCATCAAATAATCAAAACACAAAAGATGTATATGTAACCTACACATTTTCGGCCCATATATATATATTTATATATATATATATATGTATATTTCACTTTTCCAAGTATTATTACCATTTCAAGTTAATAAAATCAATAATATGCATACACATATGTTTCTACAAATTCGATCCTTTTTATATATTTACACAAATCTTTTAGTTTAACTCATAATTTAGTATCATGAAATCAAAATAACAACTATCTCATAAATATTTCAAGTCAATAATCTATGCATATAAGCCTATTTTCGAACCACATACATCTTTTTATATAAATTCTATTTTTTTAAACATAATAAAGTTAAACTTATAAAACCCTTTAGTTTTTCAAATCTATTTGATTATTAGGATGAACAACGAGCTTTTAAACTAAAAATAAAGACAAGAACAAGTTGTGGTGTCGAGTTCATACCACTAGACAAGCTAGGTGGAGACAACAAGTAGAAGGTGCTAGATGCTCGTGTTGCTACAAAACTCGACTCCAAGGCTTCCTTGGCTCTTTAATCTCCTAGCTACACCCTTAGAGACTTGATTCTTGGATTTTCTAAGTCTAAAGTGTGCAAGTTTGTATGCATGCATCGATTATATGGAAGAGATGGTGAGGGTGGAGTGTTGGTGTCATCCTACTCATTGCAAAGTATGGGGAATGTGATTGATTTGACCATTTGCTTGTCTTACACTTGAATGAGCATGGGGTATGACACAAGGGATGGGGAAGTGAGTGAAGTAGTCATGGTGGGTGGCCCCACCTTACAATTCGACCGAGATAGGGTATGGGGTGGGGGGTTGGGTCTTGTTCTACTTCTAGTTAGTTTATAGATGTTTAGTTAGGCATATTTTAGGTAGCGTATTCCCGGTAGTCGATCCCGTGATCTAATACTCGGTGTAACACTTTTAACGATCACATAACTTATATGTTTTGGTGTGGTTTGACTAGTCTCCATAATTTACTAGTTAACCTGTCATAGTTATCACTTTAACTATATAACACGTGTGTACACATAAAATAACATAGAGCCACGTAACAATTATTTATAAATAAACTTTTTATAAATGTTTAGTCACCAATATTTATGTTTTTATGTTAAAGCGTCTCCCTAGACTTTTACTAGAATAACATTTTTGTTAATCACCAACGACCGTACCTTGCGGGTTATTACTGCTTATTTTCCTAGTAATTCATAAAGATTACTATTTTGATATACGTTTCTTTGCTAGACTCCTTGACTTTACTTAGTCAAAATAAAACTTCAGGAAATATATGTTTTGAACGTGCGTTTATGTAATATGGATATTTACCTGAATTACTGGGTGTCACATTCTCCCCATGTTAAAGAGAATTTCGTCCCGAAATTCAGTTCTTGTCATCTTGACTTGGAGTGTTCGTGAACAAGGACGGATACTTGGCTTTCATTTTATCTTCCCGCTCCCACGTATACTCGGGGCCGCGCTTTGAATTCCAACGTACCTTAACCAATTTAACCCGGCTACGCCTTGTTTTCTGAACCTTCCAATCTGAGACTTCGATGGGTTCCTTAACGAAGTGCAGCTTGTTATCTATGTGAATCTCATCAGGCGGTATAATTAATGTGTCGTCTGATAAGCACTTCTTGAGATTTGACACATGAAACGTATCATGTACATTGCTTAGTTCTTCTGGCAACTTGAACTTGTATGCTACAGGGCCAACCCTAGCCAATATTTCAAATGGTCCAACGTACCTAGGGTTAAGCTTGCCACGGTTGCCAAATCTTGCAACTCCTTTCCAAGGTGAGACCTTCAACATGACACGGTCCCCAACTTGGAATTCTAATGGTCTTCGTCTGTTATCCGCGTAACTCTTTTGCATGTCACGGGCGGCCTTTAGACGATCTCTGATCTTGAAGATCTTGTCAGTAGTCTCCTGAATAACCTCAGGACCGGTTAAATGCTTGTCGCCAACTTCTGCCCAACATAGCGGTGAACGACATTTTCGACCATACAAAGCCTCAAATGGAGCGGCTTTGATGCTGGTGTGATAACTGTTATTGTATGAAAACTCAGCTAGCGGCAAATGAGTATCCCAATTTCCACCGAAATCGATTGCACACGCACGGAGCATATCCACTAAAGTTTGAATGGTCCTTTCACTTTGACCATCTGTTTGTGGGTGATATGCCGTGCTCATGTCAAGATGTGTGCCCAAAGCTTCTTGTAATGACTTCCAGATTCTAGACACGAATCTGCTGTCTCTATCAGAGATAATAGAAATTGGCACTCCATGCCTAGCCACAATTTCCTTGATATAAAGCCTTGCAAGTTTCTCGGTTTTATCCGTCTCTTTGATGGGTAGAAAATGAGCGGATTTTGTCAAACGATCGACGATTACCCATATAGTGTCATACCCGCTCGACGTCTTGGGTAACTTTGTAATGAAATCCATGGAAATCTGTTCCCATTTCCATTGAGGTATCTCGGGTTGTTGTAACAATTCCGACGGTTTCTGATGTTCTGCCTTTACCTTTGAACATGTCAGATATTTACCGACATAAATAGCAATTTCTCCTTTCATGTTTTGCCACATAATGGAGTTCCTCGGGATCCTTATACGTTTTATTCGATTCTGGATGAACGGATTACTTGGGCTTACGGACTTCATCCATAACCTCCCGCATAGGCTACCGATACCTGGTACCCAAATTCTATTTGTATCATCCAACTTAGGCTTCAATCGTTTGATTCCATTTACTTGGTAGTCGGTATTCGCAAGCAAAGCGAATACTTCTCCGACTGACGATATTAAACGTGCAAGAACCCCTTTATTTGATTACCCTCAATATGGTAGGGTTATATGATGCTCATTCCTGGTAATGAAAGGAATGGTGCCTGCGAATCTTGAGCGTATGTTGACACATACCCTCTATTCGTCTATGCACTTTGTCACAAAAGCAGATCTCTATAGATCTTATGAAAGAATTACTCGATGAGGTGTCTAGGTTTTAGTTGAATATTGGGTAGTAATGACACAGTACGGAAATGAAACTTTATGCTTGTCCCTCTTATGATTTTCGAAAGCATTTTCTCGGACTAAGACTTTATTCTTAATTCAGGTTTCGTGTTATCTATGATCTTCCATTAAAATGGGTCATAATTGATTTAATATTTCAAGATTCCTTGTGTGCTCTCACTAGCAAAGTTCGAGTCTAATCACCACTTTACCCTTTGCTTGTACCACGTTTCTGAGGCAGACCATCCTTTGGGTTGTAACGTCCTGATATGCAAACTCATGGCTTGACGACCATACTCTCGAAGTATGTACGTCATACAAAGTTCTATGTTTGTTTGGAATATTCACATTTCGTCCAGGTGAGGAAATGAACAGTGATACTGTGAGTATGGTCTCATCGAATTAGCACTTCCCCAAAATGGGCTATGGGTTGTCAACCCATTAAGTTGGCAGAAAGGGTTGATAGCCAACTATTAGTCATATAGTGTGTATGCACTTCCTTAGTGTTTGAATGGTGCTTTGGTGACTTACTGTTACGTATTCCACTCATATAGGTTATAGCCTCAAAATCCTTAGCATAAGGATAAAATTGAGGTAATGAGTGTTAAACATCGAAAACTTTATATTCTTACTGAGCCTGTGTTAAGAGGTCATTTCTTAACAATAGATGATCTAGAGCTTCCTAATTATAGAAAATTAGGAGCGAAAGATGTGATCACGCCTCTCCTCTAGGCTGAAATCTGGGATCCATTCAACAAGATGATCTTTGGGAAAGTGCAGGTACAAAGGGTATCAAACTATCCTTCTCGAATCTTTATGGACAGTGATTTATATTGAACAACTCATGCTTATGTCCCTTATGCATATCATGAGCTAATGAGATTAGCAAGAAATTCCGCATTTGGGAAACCTTCAAAAGTTTTGTATGTCGTTTTTCTGTTAGTGCGACAATAGTCATCAGTCCACCCTTAGGTTTCTTTGGCATTCGCTTGAGCATCATCCCCGACCTATTCATCACCGAGAGAATAGTCGGACTTAAAGGTGTACTGAATGTCAATGGTTGTGAGAACAACCTTGTTTGTCCAATATTCTAAAATTTTAGATTACCTACTTGTCTCATGTCGAACTTCCACAATACCCCATCGGTGCTATGTGTATGCGGGTCAGCATAAATTTTCTGCCCCATCACCAAAGTTAGTGCATAGCACTCTTGGCGTAACTTCCAAGCTATTGTGAGATTGAACTGTATGATGGATCCTGAGATTACTTTATAATCTACCACAATAATTGTGCAATTATTGTAAGTGTTAGTTGTGGTAGTGCTCAATTTGAAGCATTCCTGACAAGTAGAATTTCAAAGAATGAATGTGCGAAATCCTTCGCCGTTCAGGATTCACTAAGGATTGGTTGAATTCAATTTGAATTTATCTCGTTCCTCCCGAACTAGGAGAATACTTTGTGGACACCTATTTGAGAAGTCTGATTTGTTAAGATCCAATCCTTAATCAAGTGACTGAGAACATGGGTTGATCATTAGCTTAGACAGCAAGACTCACTAAAGTTCCCATGCACTGCAAATTATGATTACGTGTGCACCCGTAATGATAATTTACTTTGCATGATCCCTGTAGTGTTCCTTCTATCCCCAACTTTTAAATCAATGAGATTTGAAATGTTCATTAGATCGTGCTTGCACACTTGTGCAGGAGTGTGTATTGTTTTATCGGATTACTCTTAATTATGTGTACCAATACCCATGAGTTTGCCGAATCTGGCTGTTACCGGATGAGGTTAACAGTAGAGAGGCACCACCAGTGTCTCTCAAGAATAAAATGTGTATGGAAGTCAGGCACTATGTGTAGGGCAGAGATCCTCAAATTAGTGTCGAGCAACTCATGCACCAAGTATGTATGTACGTATGGATCCACATGATCCTGATGAATGTCTGGGTCTCCTGACCCATGTAGTTCTCCCCCGTTTAGTCCTGCTTATCCACCTTGGATTCCCTTCGGTCCGGGCAATCCCGTCTGCCACATCTCATGGCGAAAGTCTATTCGTTCGATCCGACAACTCATAAATTAGAGTATTTATACCGCACATACGTCAGAAAGAAAGTTGCCTCGCCGGCTAGAGTAGTTGTCGGTGTGGTGTAGGTATAGGTACAGATTCTGGTACGGGTTCAGCCTGTTGTGATACCAAGATCGGTAACTGACGGTTGCTGCTGTCGTCGCCCAAGTTCAGCTCGTAACTCGATCTACTAAGGTTGCAGTATGCTGAGTACCCGTTATTCTTGACTCGTAATCCGAACAGTAACATGTTGTAAGTGTTTATTATTTCCACATTGTTGTATGTGTTTAAGTGTTCATTACATGTGGGATGTAATTGTATTAGTGTAGTTAATGATACCCTAGTGTAACTCCATACACTAATAGTCTACACAAATTGTTCGGCAACGGTTGGAATTCCCATACTCAAGTCTTAGGTGTTCTTAGTGTGATGCAAGTCTTAGAAATCTTGGTCCCTAAATGAGTCCGGTTAGAGCCTAGGTGTCACTAAGGAAACCTAATTCGTTAAAACCATTGCTCTGATACCAATCTGTCACACCCCCAGATTTATTTACTTAATAAATAAATACAGGTTGCAACGATTGGTTCATTACACGATAGCGAAAGCTGTAATGGTGATTTCTAAGACTTGATTACATATACGATTACTAAAACTAAATAAATACAATGATCTAAATCCTGCTAGTTCAATGGTCGACTTCAGACTTGATAATCTATGCCCGTCCGGTTACTTGGACTTGTTACAAGTAGCTAGCCTATTCCAACCGTGCCATGGCAAAAGGTTACCTGAGAAACATACTTGAAAGTGTCAGCACAAAGGTTGGTGAGTTCACAGAGTTTGTACATTTAGTACAGTTAGTTTCCCCCCCCCCCCCGAAAACGTATACATGACTTAATCGTCATAAAATAAGTAGTTTTCATTTGAAAACATGCCCATGACTTTACCGTCATAAAATAAGTAGTTTTCCTTTGAAAACATGCCCATGACTTTACCGTCATAAAATAAGTAGTTTTCCTTTGAAAACATGCCCATGACTTTACCGTCATGAAATAAGTAGTTTTCATTTGAAAACGTGTCCATGACTTAACCGTCATAAAATATGTAGTTTTCCTTTGAAAACATGTCCATGACTTAACCGTCATAAAATATGTAGTTTTCCTTTGAAAACATGCCCATGACTTTACCGTCATGAAATAAGTAGTTTTCCTTTGAAAACATGTCCATGACTTAACCGTCATAAAATATGTAGTTTTCTTTTGAAAACATGTCCATCATGACTTAACCGTCATAAAATATGTAGTTATCTTTGGAAACATATACATTGTTTAAACCTGATCATTTACCGATCAAAACTCTTTGTATGTATTACCAATGAATCCGAATACTAATCCGATCAATTGACCCCATTTGTAAACTTGCAAGGAATACAAAACAGCATGTAATGTACGAGACCGTAACCAAACCCCAACTTTCTGTGCCTCCCCTCGCCTTTCTGCGAGTTAAGACAATATGCGGTCATTTGGCCATTTGGACCCCTGATTAGCGCGAGTAATCATGACCGGAGGCGTCACCCCCAATAGTACTATCCATAAAATCCCGGGCTAAGTCCATAGTTAATGGTTACTAATTTTATTCCGAGGACTTTAAGCGCTTTATTTTTCCCCCAATACACACATACGGTCAGATCATTAGTTCATTCATTTACATACGAAATTTCTTTAAGTATATTTCCACCCCAAAACATTTCTCTAAACTTAGAAAAAGGGGTTAGTGAAACTCACAAGGAGTTAAACCCGAATGTTCATGATGTCAAACGTGTAAGCAAATGTAATTCATGTTTTCAAAACATAACAAGTAAGTATGTTTCTCCTCCGATGTTTACAAAACAGTAAAGAGTTAAAAGGGGGCCGTGAACTCACCTCGACACGAGTAAATGCTAGCAAATATTTCAATTAATAGCAGTCCCGCCTATCCGTATCCTATTTACTTAAGGATACTAAACACGTTAAGACTACCCGTCTTAAACGCAAGTTGTTCACCCGACTTAACTATTCCTGTTAAGTACGTCTTTGTTTATTTAAAACAATGTTTTCTCATGACGACTCGTTGGTGATTATAATTCCATTCTAGACGCTTTACTTATTTTCCAAGAAAATATTATATTTCTATATTGGTGACTTGTTACGTTTGTCAAAAATAAATATTATTTTTGCCTTTCTTTATAATATATCTAGATTATAGTCCACGTATAAACCTATAATTATTCCTCGAAAATAATTATATAGAATCCTAAATATCGTTCAAGTATAATCATGCATGTTTATTATCCTAAGTGCGTATCAGCCAAGTTAACACGTCCATATGCAAGTATTTATGTTCCGAACGACATTTATCAACTTGTGTAGATTCATATTATTACCAACACATGCATACAAGTATCTCGACAATCTACATACATTTAAATATGCTCCATGATAACATATGAACATTTATCTTTTTAACCGAAACATCTTTAATTTCATGCACATAAGTTTTGTTTATGATTTTCATCATAATATATGCATATATGACCTTTATATTACTAAATGTCCTAGACATTATTATATCATACCAAATTTCATGTCAAATACATAACTACAACTTACAAATTCCCAATTCTTAAAGTATGTAACATTTTTCGTGGCATATTTTCAAGACATGAATATATTTATTATTTTATGTTTAAAGACCTTTGATCATACAACTACATGAATATACCCATTTATCCCGATTTCTATATGCATTTATACACATCTACAACTTAACCTTATGATCATGTACATTTCTCTATTATCATTACAAGACATGTTTTATATTACTAACTACACATTATCTTGCAATTTTCGGCCAAGCATGCATATATATAAACAAGTCTTAGTTTTTATATCTCTAATGTTTACTTTGTGATACACTAATCATGCTCTTTATTTTAAATTTCACCTTTTATCATCAAATAATCAAAACACAAAAGATGTATATGTAACCTACACATTTTCGGCCCATATATATATATTTATATATATATATATATGTATATTTCACTTTTCCAAGTATTATTACCATTTCAAGTTAATAAAATCAATAATATGCATACACATATGTTTCTACAAATTCGATCCTTTTTATATATTTACACAAATCTTTTAGTTTAACTCATAATTTAGTATCATGAAATCAAAATAACAACTATCTCATAAATATTTCAAGTCAATAATCTATGCATATAAGCCTATTTTTGAACCACATACATCTTTTTATATAAATTCTATTTTTTTTAAACATAATAAAGTTAAACTTATAAAACCCTTTAGTTTTTAAAATCTATTTGATTATTAGGATGAACAACGAGATTTTAAACTAAAATTAAAGACAAGAACAAGTTGTGGTGTCGAGTTCATACCACTAAACAAGCTAGGTGGAGACAATAAGTAGAAGGTGCTAGATGCTCGTGTTGCTACAAAACTCGACTCCAAGGCTTCCTTGGCTCTTTAATCTCCTAGCTACACCCTTAGAGACTTGATTCTTGGATTTTCTAAGTGTAAAGTGTGCAAGTGTGTATGCATGCATCGATTATATGGAATAGATGGTGAGGGTGGAGTGTTGGTGTCATCCTACTCATTGCAAAGTATAGGGAATGCGATTGATTTGACCATTTGCTTGTCTTACACTTGAATGAGCATGGGGTATGACACAAGGGATGTGGAAGTGAGTGAAGTAGTCATGGTGGGTGGCCCCACCTTATAATTCGGCCGAGATAGGGTATGGGGTGGGGGGTTGGGTCTTGTTCTACTTCTAGTTAGTTTATAGATGTTTAGTTAGGCATATTTTAGGTAGCGTATTCCCGGTAGTCGATCCCGTGATCTAATACTCGGTGTAACACTTTTAACGATCACATAACTTATATGTTTTGGTGTGGTTTGACTAGTCTCCATAATTTACTAGTTAACCTGTCATAGTTATCACTTTAACTATATAACACGTGTGTACACATAAAATAACATAGAGCCACGTAACAATTATTTATAAATAAACTTTTTATAAATGTTTAGTCACCAATATTTATGTTTTTATGTTAAAGCGTCTCCCTAGACTTTTACTAGAATAACAGTTTTGTTAATCACCAACGACCGTACCTTGCGGGTTATTACTGCTTATTTTCCTAGTAATTCATAAAGATTACTATTTTGATATAAGTTTCTTTGCTAGACTCCTTGGCTTTACTTAGTCAAAATAAAACTTCAGGAAATATATGTTTTGAACGTGCATTTATGTAATATAGATATTTACCTGAATTACTGGGTGTCACATATTTCCATTCACGAACCAAGCTTCAATGTTGCAAATCTTGACACTGCAAACCAAAACCTTGATCCTTCAACGGATGAACCTTTCGTCGAAGACTGCACTACCTCATCGGAGTCTGAGTCAACCTGCTTAGACCATGATGAAACCAGTGCAGCCCCATCTGAAGCAACTCTGAATAGAGTTGAAGTTCCTGCTGTTATTCCAGCTATTCCAGCCCCTGTCCCATTCAAACAGATCAAGATCAGCTATCCTCCAGATGGAAGAAAGCTAAACATTAAAAAGGGAGAGACATCAGGATCCACGAACCCCAAGCCTTAGTCAAAGCCGATCACAAAGAGGAAGGTGTTTGATATATGTCATACGCCTGGGGAAAAAGTTCCATATGTTCAAAAGACCCTTGAAGAAGCCACTTTTGAACATAACAAAGCTCATCCATGGAACTTCAAGGATCTGTTCCAAAGAAAGGACTATGTCTTCCTTTCAAGAGACAAACTGGCGAGATCATGCTTTTTGTGTGGCAGATATAACCACACTGCCAGCACCTGCTTTCATTACCTGGAATACCAAAGAAATTCAAAGCAGCATGTCTTTGAAAAGACAAACAAAAACAAGAAGGTAAGAAGCTACGAGGACAAAGCAACTAAGTTCAGGGAGTCTTTATCTCCCCCAAGAGTGAAGGTGTCAAGACCTCAACAAACCTGTATCATTTGTGGTGAAACCAACCACTGTGCTGCCAAATGCAGATTTAATCCCTTCAACCAGATTGCAAACTGCTCATCTAGATTTACACCATCAGCAGTAAACAAAACAGCCGCTGATCTTGAAAAGTCTGAAAAAACAAAAGTTAAGCCTTCAGCAGCACAAATGTCTACTGCGTATAAAGGGAAATCAAAGGCAAAGCCATCAGTAGCAAGAGTGTCCACTGCTGATAAGGTAAAATCCAGAGCAAAGCCATCAGCAACAAGAGTGTCCACTGCTGATAAGGAAAAATCCAAGGCAAAGCCTTCAACAGCCAAGAATGCTGCCACTCCAGCAAAGCTATAAGCAGCAGGATCTACTGTTGACAAGCCAGAAACATCAGTAGCAAAATCCGCTGCTGACAATGTGAGGAAAACTAGAAAATCACCAACAAAGCAATGGAAAGCCAAACCATCTCCAAGCATTATCATTGGTTCCATTGACTGCAAACATACTGAAAAGGATAAACTAACAACCATCTTTTTCAAGTCTGCCGACTCTTGGGTTCCTCCCACTAATTAGAAATCTATCATGTGCAGGGACAGCCAGGTCACAAGAATAACACCTGGGTGGTAGACAGTGGTTGTTCCAGGCACATGAAAGGCAACAGATCCATCATCTCCAACTTCAGACATTTCAATGGAGGATATGTTGCCTTTGAAAGTGACTCAAAGGGAGGATCCATTACTGGACAAGGAACCGTGTCCAACGAAAGAATGAGCATTGATAAGGTCAACTATGTCAAAGAATTGGACTTCAATCTCATGAGTGTTTCCCAGGTCTGTGACCAAAAGCATTGGATGCTCTTCACAGATAAAGAATGCTTTGTACTATCTCCAGGCTTATCCATACCTCCTCCAGAAAGCATTTTATTAACTGCTCAGAGAAAAGAAAATCTCTATGCACTGGACATGAATGAAGTCACTCCATCTGGGAGTGTTTCCTGTTTTCTATCAAAAGCCTCAGTTGATGAATCAGCTCTCTAGCACGGGAGATTAAGCCATGTTAATATCAAAACTATTAACAAATTGGTGAAGTATAATATTGTAGAGGGATTCCCGATAAAGAATTTCAGCTAGAAGACCACTGCATTGCGTGCTTAAAGGGGAAGCAACACAAGAGTTCTCACAAGCCCAAGACCTTGAATACAAATGACACTCCACTACAACTGCTGCATATGGATCTCTTCGGTCATACAAATGTCATGTCAATGGGCAAAAAGTCATACTGTCTGGTGATAACTAATGACTACACCAGATTCTCTTGGGTATACTTCTTGAGAACTAAAGATGAAACTGCTGAAATTCTCAAATCCTACATTCTGATGGTAGAAAATCAAAGCAATCAAAAGGTGAAAATCATAAGGTGTGATCAGTGCACAGAGTTCAAAAACCACACTTTAAACTGTTTCTGTGAAAGCAAGGGGATAGAAAGACAATACAGTGCTCCAAGAACTCCTCAACAAAATGGAGTTGCTGAAAGAAGAAACAGAACTCTAATTGAGTCAGCAAGATCTATGTTGGCTGACTCAAAACTGCCACTCACATTCTGGGCAGAAGCAGTTAGCACAGCCAGTTATGTGCAAAATAGAGTTCTAATTGTCAAACCCCTCAACAAGACACCTTATGAACTTTGGTTTCAAAGAGTTTCCTACATCGGGTTTCTAAAACCTTTTGGGTGTCTATGCACCATTCATATCACACATGGGGTTCTTCCTAAGTTTGGTGCCAAATCTGATGAAGGATATTTTGTGGGCTATTCCTCTCAATCAAAGGCCTATAGAGTATTCAATTCAAGAAAAAGAATTGTAGAAGAATCAGCAAATGTGGAATGTAGAGAACACATAGTCTGTGAGCAGGGAAAAGGTCCAAACTGGCTCTTTGACATAGACTCCTTCTCCAAAATATTTGAGCCTCTCACCTTCTCAAATATGGAGTCTACGTCTACACAAACACCTGCCTCCACTTCATCCACTGACTATAGACTGGATTTTTCCAAATCTTCAATCAGTCTAAGAAGACCATCAATTGATCCTCCATCAGTTGTGGAAGCAATTGAAGCAAGTGAAGCCGGAACAAGACTGTCTAATGTAACCAGCAACAGCCTGCCTGAAACTAAAAATCTAAATGAAGACTCTTCGATAAATGCAGTAAATGCTGATGATGCTATTGCTGAAAATATTGATGTGGCTAATGATGTTGAAGACTCTTCCACCATGAATGAAGAGACCCCTGATCAAAATCAAAGCAATATGGAGCAAGGGATACAGCTGGAGGTGGTACCAGCACAGAGGATCCACAAAGAACATCCTCATGAAAATATTATTGGCCAAGTCCACCAAGGAGTTCTCACAAGAAGCAAATCTCACGAGTCCAATATATGCTTGTTTTCATGTTTCCTATCTCAGGTGGAACCCAAGAAGATAGATGAAGCACTCAAACACAGCAGCTGGATTGAGGCAATGCAGGAAGAATTGCTGCAATTCAAGAGGCAGGATGTCTGGAAACTTGCTGATCTTCCACCAGGTAAATATGCTATTGGCACACGATGGGTTTTCAGGAACAAGCAAGACGAGAGAGGTATTGTAGTCAAGAACAAAGCCAGACTTGTAGCTCAAGGCTACACTCAGGAAGAAAGAATTGACTATGATGAAGTCTTTGCTCCTGTTGCCAGGCTGGAGGCCATTAGAATCTTCCTGGCATATGCTGCATCCAAGAATTTCATTGTCTATCAAATGGACGTAAAAAGTGCCTTTCTGTATGGGAAGGTTGGTGAGGAAGTATACGTCAAACAACCTCCAGGCTTTATAGATCCTGCACATCCTACTCATGTGTTCAAACTAGACAAAGCTCTGTATGGCCTACATCAAGCACCAAGAGCCTGGTATGAAACCTTGTCAGGATATCTACTAAGCAACAACTTCAGAAGAGGTGTCATTGACCAGACCTTGTTTATCAAAGATGAAGGGGGAGAAATCTTACTAGTTTAAATTTATGTTGATGATATCATCTTTGGATCAACAAGGAAACAGCTGTGCAAAGACTTTGAGATTCCGATGCACTCAAAGTTTGAAATGAGTTCAATGGGTGAACTAAATTTCATTTTGGGTCTACAAGTCAAAAAGGTCCCAAATGGAATCTTCATCAGCCAATCCAAATATGTAAAGAGCATTTTGGAAATATTCAAAATGGCTGACTGCTATGCTGCAAGAACCCCTATGCAAGTGCATCATCAGCTGACTCCAGACAAAGATGGCCAAGTCACTGATCAACATCAGTACTGTGCAATGATAGGGTCTCTCATGTATCTCACTGCCTCAAGGCCAGATATCATGTTTGCAGTATGTCTCTGTGCAAGATTTCAAGCAGCTCCAAAAATTTCACATCTTCAAGCCGTCAAGAGAATCTTTAGATACCTAAAGGGATCCTCAAGACTTGGGCTATGGTACTCTAAAAATGACATGTTTAATCTGTATGCATACACTGACAGTGACTATGGTGGATGTAACTTGGACAAAAAGTCCACTTCAGGGGGATATCGGTTTCTGGGAGGGAGACTGATTTCATGGCAGTGCAAGAAGCAAACATGTGTTTCAACTTCTACAGCTGAAGCAGAATACATTGCAGCTTCAAGTTGCTGTGCACAAGTCATCTTGATACAAAATCAAATGCTGGACTACGGGATGACTTTCATGGCAACTCCAATTCACATTGACAACATGAGTGCTATATCAATCACAAACAATCCGGTGTAGCACTCCAAAACAAAGCACATTGACATCAGGTATCATTTCATAAGAGATCAAGCTGAGAAAAAGAGGATTATTTTAACCAAAGTTCATACGAATGAGCAATATGCTGATTTGTTTACAAAACCTTTTGATGAAGCTAGATTTAGATATTTAGTTGAATCCATTGGTCTGATGAACTTTGATTAAAATCTATCTCTAAAATTCTATTTTAAAATGTGCTTTGTCTTTTTGTTGTAAATAAAAGTTATAAGTCAGCAACATTTTTGTCCTTCAGCTGCTGACAGGTTTAATCTTCAGCAGCAAAAGATTTGCAACTAACTGCGTTAAGTTATCAGCAGGAACGTTCCTGCAGATAACTTTAAGACTGTCAGCAGCAACATCCTTGCTGCGGATTATTAAATCCATAAGCAGCAGATGAGTTTGCTGCTGACAGACTTAACCTTCCGCAGCAACCAAGTTTGAAGCGGACAGGCTTATTCATCCACAGCAACCAAGTTTGCTGCTGATGGGTAAATTTAAGTCCAAATTAACTTTTACCCGCTGTAAAAAAATTTACGTCAGTCTTTACCATGACTGCCTCGGTGTATTACAGCTGTAACAGTAAAAGGTGAATAAGGTTGTACTGTACAAGTCATTTTGCTTTTTCCCTCCTCTGCCGTTCTAAGAACAAATCAAATTTCCTTACCACGTCTTTACCTACAATTTCACCCTAAACCCACATTACTTTCTCTCAAGTCCCCACCACATTCAAAGCCCTTCATCCTCATTCAAAGCCTTCCATATTCTTAAACCTTCCCTCCAAATCAAACAAAAATGGCAGACATCAATAACCCTGACGATAAGTTCTCCACATACCATAACCTTACAGCATACCTAATCAAGGGAAAGAAATCCGAAGGATTCAATGATATGATCGACTTCTTATGTCGATCAAAGATACATTTTGCCCTCACAACCAACCCTACCATATATGTCCCTCATATGGAGGATTTCTGGAGTACCGCCGTCTACTCTACCGAACAGACGATTCCCCAAATTAAAGCCAAGGTAGACGACAAGGATATCACCATCTCGGAAGCCACACTCAGAAAACATCTTAAGCTTCAAGATGAGGGAGCAGCCATCTCATACTCAAAGGACGAGTACACGAGGACCTTTGTATCCATATGGTACACTGGAAATCAAAATGAGTATACAATTGAGAAGGCGCTGATGGGCCCTCCATGGAAGTATCTCTGCCACACTCTTCTCCAATTCATACCTCAGAAGAAAAGTGGATGGTATCAGGTGAGCTCCGCACTTGCCTCCGCCTTCCATGGTATGATCACTGGACTAGGCTTCAACTTTGCACACCTCATCTTTGAGGGTTTGAGATATAACCTTCAAGAGGGTGCAAAGCAACAATTTTTTATGTACCCAAGATTCTTGCAGGAGGTTTTCAATCAAGAACTAAAAGAACTTTCAAAACCTGCAAGAATCTACATCATGCTAGGACATAAAAATAATATTTTTCAAAGCATGAGAACTGTTTCCAAAAAGTCCTCAAGGGTCAATGTTCCATTGTTATCTACAATGATGAACATACAAAGTACCCCGGGTGACAGTTCAACAATCCTAGCTGATACTGATCCCACACCCTCCACCTCACAGTATCCGCTTCCACCATTCGAACCCCTGTGCATACTACTAAGGATGCACAGGTACAAAAATTACTTACACCTGTTTTTGATGTTATCGTTCAACCGGAACACAGGGCCCCGGTTGCAACGATATATACCAGAAAAAGGGGCAAGAGAACTCCTTCTTCTCTTGCCTCCAAGGCCCAAACCCAATCTCTAAGCCCTCATTCAGAATCCCAACATTCTGATGAGAATATCAAAAGGGATAGCCACAACACTAGAGAGACTTCCTTGGAAGCCTCTCTATTAGAATCAGGATCACATCCCGGATCCATAGAGCAACCCCCTAAGCCACTCCTCTCTCTTCTGAACTTAAGTGTTGAGGAACTTGATCAAGATGATGTACCTTCTCCAACTGCCACTATCTCGAAGGTACTGATTGATCTTGCTTCCAACACACCCAAACCAAGTTCTTCTCCCTTGAAGGTCCACTCTAGGAGTTATGACAGAGTGGATGTGGAAGAGGCTGTCACTACTGCTGGTCCATCAAATGACCATGAGGAAAGTGACAACATTGCTAAAACCTCAACCACGGCAACTCACAGTGAGGATACTTCCTTGGAAACTACCCTCACTGAGAGGAATCCCAGGCGCCAAGAAACCATGGGTGATGGGGTTACAGAGGCTAGGCCTAAGGCCCCATCTAGATCCAAGGATTCCACAACTGTGGATGAGGACAGACTGAAACTTCATAACTTGGAATTGACGGCACGGGTGGCTATGCTAGAGGCTGAAGTGTCCAAACTAAGACACCAAGTCTCTTGTATCAGTGGGCACCCAAACTGATGCTTATTTGTCCACTGATGCAACCAAAAAGGGGGAGATGGTCCCAATGGAAGAAGACTCAGACAGTCTTGATGACTGGATTCAAGAGCAGGCTGAATTTCAAAGTACATTATTCAAGCCAGCTTTTGTACAGGTTCATGACTTGCCAGCTTCAGATGACGAAGAAGAAGAGACATCTGAAGACTGGAAGTTAATCGTCAGGGCTGTTGATGAGATGCTGACTGATGCTGAAGACATAGAACAAACATATACATCTTTCAGCATCATCCCTGAAGCAGCAGCCATCATAAGTCAATCCACTACCCCCCAATTTCCACTGACTTCAACACAGCTAGAGTTTGACACAATACTAGCTTGGGGGTGTGAAGGAAAGTCTGAGAGGTTCTGGATTGGTTGGGAGTTTGGCAAAGTAGAAGAGCTAATCTGGGACTTTCTCAACAGCATCCAAGTCCTTCACCTATACCATCTACAATGCATCAACAACTCTACGGATCTCTCAGCAGAACTTGCTATTGGCAGGTTCTATGACTTGATGGGGGATAATCTACCCAACTTCAAAAGACAAATACAAGCAGCAAAAAGGGTAGCCTATCCTGAATCTTCAGCAGTAGCAGAAAGAAGACTGACTCCTAGAAGACTTGAAATAATAAGGAGCAGTCTTCTCACTGAAGAAGAAGTTCTGTGTTGGAGAAGATTCCTGTACAACAGAATGGTCAGGGATGTAGAAGTGCAAGGATGGATAAGCACTGACTCCCATGACTTCACCTTCTTCCTGAGCAATGGATCTTCTCTATCAATCAACATCAAAGAGATCTTGCTCCTACCTTCAGCCTTCCTGCACAAGGTCTTTGAGTTCAGATAACTCATCTTCAATGTCAACTCCTTAGAAAGTCAAGAAATGATCAAAATCATCAAGGCTTCTCTTTAAAAGGAGGAATCTAGATCTGACTCAGACCTATCCTTTCTCTCTTCTCCAACAGTCAGACTGAACACAGAAGAAGAATCAAAAAGAAGAGAAGAGAAAAAGATGAAAGAGGCATGGAAAGATGTGACAGGTATGGAATGGGAAGAAGATGAAGAATGTTCCCCTCCTTTGTCCATTCCCTAAAATGCCAATGAAGATGAGGCTGAGATTCCAACAGCAGCACAATCATCTGCTTTTGTGATCAGTGAAGCCGAATTAGAGGCATCTAACAAAGATAAGGGAAAGGGAATTATGACCAAAGAAGATGAAGAGAGGTTGCTCAGAGAGAAGAGAGAGAAGGAAGAAATAAGAAGAAGAAGAGAAGAAGAAGAAGAGAAGAAGAAGAGGAGATGGCTGAACTAAAGAAAGCTCAAGATAGACTCACAGCCATTCTCCTTAGAGAACAACAGATCCAGCTGTATGCAAAACAGCTGGATGATCTTAAAGTAAAGATTCCTGCAGTTTATCAAATTGAAGAAGATGAAGCTCTTGCTCTTCAACCGCATGAACAATTCGATAGAGAAGAAGAAGAGATTCAGAAGAAGAAGAAGAAAGAGGCTAAGTTCAGAATAACTGATTCTGAACAAGCCAAAGAAATGAGAGAGAAATGGGTAAAGGCTCTGATTTCTTAAGGTGAGGATGTAGACTACCTTGAGAAACTATCCAATAAAGAAATCTACAGAGCCTTCATGGGTCAGCAGGGTCAATTGGCAAAGAAGAAAAAGGCTGAAGAAGAAGAAAAAGCCAAACAAAAGTCCAAAAAGACCATTGCCTTTAATCAAAGAACCCATGAAGAAAGGAAGATCATGATTGACTTCCTTAAGGCTAGAGGAGAGAGTGAACAGAGGCTAGGTCCCATGAATTTCATGAACCTGCAAGCCCTCTATTTTAAAGTCAAGAAGGATGAGGAATAAAGATTGGAGAAGAAAGACTCTAAGAAAAGGGTAATCATTCAAGAAGAAGAAAGGAAAACAAAGAAACCCAAGCCTTCTCTCTCACCCAACACTTCCTCAATCCAACAACCTTCCATTCTCCATCCTAGACCTCCCTCCTTTCCTCCCTCAAAGTTCAAATCCTCACACCCAGCTCCTTCTCATCAACAACCTCCCAAAAAGAAAAACAAACCCACTTCCAAACCAGAAGACTAAAGAGAAATGATCAGATGGTCATACAGCCCTCAAGACCAATGGTTTGAAGTGTTCAAGGGGAGGGCAGAAGTTAAAAGATCAATTTATACATCTGCTGATGAGGTACTACAGCTTCCAGATTCTGATCTAAGAAGAATGATGGAGCTGGGTGAAGCCAATGAGCCTGAGAATGAAGGTGGGAGACATCTATTGCTGGTAATCAAACATTACTTCAACCCCAGCAAAGATGAAATCATTGATGTCAAACCTCTCCAATCCCACTCTCCATTCATCAGCTGGTCCTACAATGCTGAAAGGATGAATTCACACTGACAGATGTTAAAGAACAGAAGATGAGGTGTTCAAGCAAGGCTATCTTCAAAATGGCAAGCAAAGACATCAAGACTCTATCTGAGCTTCCTCTTAACAATCCCAGCAAGGACCAGAGAGGATATGAGGTTGAAAGATAGTCAGCAACATGCAAACGCTTCAGCAACAAAAGCAGTAAGAGAGTTTTGGTAG
Organism: Smallanthus sonchifolius; assembly: GCA_023525975.1. Classification (NCBI taxonomy): domain Eukaryota; kingdom Viridiplantae; phylum Streptophyta; class Magnoliopsida; order Asterales; family Asteraceae; genus Smallanthus; species Smallanthus sonchifolius. Next base: position 49,143,630 of record CM042033.1, on the reverse strand, counting down.
CATCAGTCCAGGGGGAGTTTGTAGAAATAAAGACTGATGGCTACAAAATTCTCTAAGTACAAATGCTGCTGATCTCAGAGTTTGCCGCTGACCAACAAACTGCTGCGGATAAGCTTATCTGCAGCGGATACTTGTTCTTCTGCTGAAGAACAAATCTGCTGCAGATAGCCTTATCTGCTGAAGATCAGAGTTGTTGCGGATAGGCTTCTCAGCAGCATTAACACTTGATGCTGCTGATAGGCAAATCATCAGCAACTTTGGATGGTCACATCTTGCTGCTGATCCTCATCCTTGCTGCTGACAGCCTTGTGCCTTGAAGATAAATCGTTGCAGCTGACTATCCATGCCAAGCGTCACTGACAACTTTCTGCAAAAGCTACCGACACATTCAAAGCAGAAGGAACCTCAATGGTGCAACCAATGACGGACAACAATGCTCTTCTCCAAGCATGCAAGTAATGATGCATAAAGAAGACGCTTCAATAAAGTTAGCTAGTTTAGACTAAACTTGTATTGTTAGCTATATACAAAAGATCAACGGTCTGTGTTAGATCTGATCCTTAGAATCAAGGATCTGTCTTGATTCTAAGTTAGTATAAATACTGTGTAAAAACTTTATTGTACGTGTGCTTTTTGATTGAGTTTTCATTTGTAATCGTTTATTTGCAAAAGCTTAATACAACAGTGTTCTTATAAGTATTCTTTCTGTTTACTCGATTATACTTGTGTAGTTGCTATTGTTTCCGTCAATTTCAACTAAAAACAGAACCATCTTGTACTTTCATGATCCTACAGTTTTGTATGCTTTCCATATAATTTGGTTATGGGGAAGTAATGGAGATTCTATTATGAATGCTCTTAAAGGAGAGAGATGATGCAAAAGTTATAACCATTTATTATGTTAAATATTAGTATTATTAGGTCTTAAATTAACATAATTCACCAAAAATAGTTAAATACATGAAATAATTATTAAATTTTTTTTAATACTTATAATTAGACATAACCAGCTGTATAAAAATAAAATTTTGAATTTTTGAAGTAAAAAATAATTATTTATTGATATATCACATATTAAGCTTAAAAACTACAGTTCATGAAGAAAATTTAACAAAATAGTCTAATCACCTATGAAAATTATATTTTCCAGAAAATATATATTACATATGACTTAGTATGGTTGTCAATTAAATAAAACTAGTAAGTTCACCCCACGCTTTGAGGCGGGTTTTTCGCATTTCCGTAATTACATTTGAACGCTTTAACAGTAGCTTTAACGGTAGTGACATGACGCGTAAACCTAGCTTTAAATGAACCTATTGTTTACTTAAAACAACCTATATAACTATTATAGTATTCAACAAAACATGAAGTTGAAAATGCATAACAAAGACAAAAATATCCTGAAATTTTAAAGTGGATTGATCTTGAACAAAGTATTACCATGCCAAGAGACTTTCTTACGTCTGCATCATTAGCTGCCCTACAGCCCCTTGTCCTTTTTGTACACTTGCATTTCTTATTAGATTGCTTATGCATTTGTGTAATATGGCAAGAATACATAATTTGTACCATGAATTAAGCATTCAACTTTGATGCAGCATTGTGTAATATGGCCAAAACATAACTTTGTTTTCTCACCATCTAAATTATTTTGGATTCAAAAATGAAATTCCAACTAATAAATCAGTTTGGCAGCCTAAATCCAACACCATAACCGACTCAACTATTTCGAAACAGTAAAACCTCAAGAGAAGAAAACCATGAAATGACATTTGAAGTTGAATGTTACAATATAAGCACCTCAAGAAGAAATTCGTAAAAAAGAAGCAAGAGTTGGGGATAAAAGTATTGGTATGCATAAAAACATATGTTCCAAGTAGGTAGTAGCAAATGAAAGATCTTTATAAGTACAGAAGAACATCACTTATAGAGGCTCAGATCTGTTTAGAAGATTGCAATTGGCTGCAAAGGAGGACGCAAGTGGGGAACCTAACATGACGTCCTCCGATTCTGCCACGCCAAAGTGCAAATATTGTCTTTAGTCATCACAGCCTCTTGCAGATTAAGAACAACAATTGTCTTCTGAATGCATGATTAGATTATAACACATATTAAAAACCAACGTTGAGGAATTGTGGTAGCATGTTGCGTGACAGAGGCAACTGGAATCATCGTCCCACGAGTGTTCTTTAATAGAAGATCATCGACAATAAAAATGACGACGATTACGTCCTACGGTGGAGCAAACCTGTTAATTAGAGGGGTTGCAAGTTGGGAACCCAACCTGCCATCCTCCGATTGAGCTACCCAACGTTCGAACCTTGCCTTAGGGCACTACAACCTGTTGAGATGAAGATACAATTATGAGGTGGTGGTAAAAGTCTCAAGTATGTTAAAAGAAGGGGTAAATAACTTATTATATTTTACCTCCTAGATAATAAATTTTGTTGTAGCTAGTATGAAACTGGTTATTTGACCATTAAATAATCAGGATAAATATTTTTATATAAAAATGAAAACCTGAATATAAACAATTGGCCTTCATAGTTTTGTAAACAACGGTTAATTTACGTAGAACATGAGAAACCTCTAGGTAATCTTATAGACAGATAAATTAAGGGGTATAACATCATTAGGGCAAAGTCTGTGAAATACAAAAAAAAGAAACAAAGATAAGAGGCTTGTACCAAAAAAATTTCAACACCAACGTCAGCAGTATCTGCCTCATAACAAATGCATGGAGAAAAAAGAAGTTCCCACCAACATTTTATTTTTATGTATATTGATTAAACCAATTCCTTAATCAAGATAGTCAAACTAAGAATGAAACAAAATATTTATGTTATCTATATATGTTGCCTGAAGTATGTAACAATGATCATACAAAATGAATATTCATTTCTTCTAAAATTCACTTCACATCTCTTTTGTATTTTGAATTGCCATTCTCATAGTTTCCAAGAATCATTGAGAATTAATCTTATTCGAGTGCCCTTGAAAATTAACATTAACAAACTATATCCTAAATTGATAGAAAGCAGTATAAGTGTTTATTATGGATGAAATGAGTCTTTAAACTTACTTACTTGACCACACATTGGGTGTCTATGCATAGGCCTGATCTATGAGTTAGACCCGCATCAACCTGCACTATAACCGCAAACCGATTAGGCTCGGAAAGCATACCCGAGAACAACACTGTTTTTATTCAAAAGGTTCCGGGTTTCAGAAAACCGTTTAGTGAAACAAACCTTTTCAAAACAACAAACTTTGATCCTATTACATGAAATTAAATCAAAAACAAATTGATATTTTAATACACAATGACACAAACCTTCAAAACTGAACTAAAAACATCCATATACTAAAACAATGCATTTTTACAATCAAAACTGCACAATAAAATCACTACCCAAGATTAAGATTCCGAGAAAAAACCACACATAAATACCAAAATTAATAAACCTGGATTCAATCTTTGTATAAAAAGCTTACATTTTGTTGTGCTCACCTTCGTATGACTTTGCAAATCCCCTCACAGAGCCAAAATAAGAAACCATTTTTGTAGGTCAAAAAGGGACAACCAGTAGGCAACTACAACCAAAGCGCTGCCAAAGGCATAGCATGTTCCGGCAACCACAACAATAGACGACTGCCACCTAGGGTTTCGCAAAGGCGAAAGTACCCGACGGCAAGGTTCGATCGTGACCAGCTACCGGCGATTGAGCGCCGGAAAACGTCCCCACAACTGAATCGACGCTAGCACCAGACCACCGCCACCTAGGGTTCCACAAAAGAAAAGTGAGCACCCGTCGGCGAGGTTCGATCGTGACTGGCTAGCCGCGATTTAGCCCCATAAAACATCGAGGAAGGAAAATAAAGGCTTCAGGGAACGAAGGCGGTGGCGAAATAGAGAGAAAGAGAATGAAACACAAAAGAGAGAAGAAAATAAAATGGGGGAGACGGTGGAGGAATCTGGCGTTGCAGCGTGAGAGGGAAAGGGAAAACGTGGCTCAAGCGTAACTTGCCACGTTTCAGGTAAAACGTGGTCCAATCAAAAGCCGATACTGTTCCTAAGCAGTTCGCTTTTAAAGACTTTTGTTAATGTTAATAATTACTTTTGAATTATTTATTAAATTACCCTTTTTGAAAACTTAACTTTCGGCTAAACCGACTTACTAGAATAGACAAAACTACACTATTAGTACTTTTGTAGAAAATATTAGTTTAATATATTAGAATAGACAAAAACTACATATAATAACCTATTAATTCATTCAAATGGTAAATAATATAATTAACTACCATAAATAACTACGAGTTTTGGACATAGGATACGACATCATCTTAGGACACCGACACATGTGAAAACATCTATATTATTTGAGTTGTTAGTAACACATTGATTTAACATAGGTCCCTAGTCTTTCAAACACCTGACTACATTTCTTTCAAGACTACTACAAGGTCAGTTCGTGTGACCCCCTTTTTCTTTTAACTTAAACACTTTGGGGAACTAGGATACATACTCCTAAACTACTTTTCATAACATTGGTGTAACTTTAAACAAGACCATTTTTGCTGCCATAAACAAACCCCGATTTTCTTTGCACAATCATTAACCTCATAAGGAGCTAACGGGATATTTGGGTAATACTATTTGGGGAAGACCCACACACACAGTGGGCCTTTTTGACCGGGACGACCACTCACTGAATGATAATTGGTATCTTGTGACATATATTGGTGCATTTTTATTAACTTATGTTGGCAGACATAAGTATAATGACATATAACAATAAGGGGTATGGGGTAAGGGGTTTATATTCGGATGTTCACGAGTCGTGGACTTAGGTTGATTGTGAACTTGTTTACTATACACCATACTTGTTTATTTATGTCTATTGTCTAAAACGCATGAATTCACCAACATTATTGTTGACGTATTTTGAGTATGTATTTCAAGTATTGATCAAGTTGACGAGTGACTTAGGTACTACACAAGACACAACCATAGTCGAAGAATGAAAAATAAATAGTTTAGACTTTTAATAATCTTTCGATTTGGTTGTAATTTTTATTTTTATCTTTGAACTTATAACGGTATTGTACACTCTTGATTTTGGTTATGTATTAATTTAGTATTTTACGCTTCATTTGGTTGATATCAATCGTCACGCCTAGCCCCTGGTCAGGTTGTGACACATAATCATCCTCATATCCGGTGAATTTAAGATCAATTACACTAGAAAACATACTTAATTGCTTCTTAGTTGATTTCTGCAGGTTATTTGACCTCCCAAGCAAAAAGGAACAAAAAGTCAACAAAAAAGTCAATAATCTGTCAAAGTTAGAGGCCAAGCACGCCCACGCTTACCCAAGCATGACCGTGCTCCCCTAGGAATCAAGCCGGAACATTAAGGAAGCTTCCAAAACCAGCCAGTTATCATCAAAGGACAAGCACGCTCGTGCTCCTGGTCAAGCATGCCTGCCAAAAGCCGGAACAAGGACAACAGGGATTTGCACGGAAGTATGGAGCACGCCCATGCTCCCCTCCAAATTTTGCCTGTAAATGGAGGACCTTGGCTCCTCATTTAAAGCAAGCAAGAAAGGAGAATCTCTCAAGGTTTATCCTTGGAATAGAGTAGAGTAAAAAAGAGAGAGAGAGAGAGAGAGGGTTAGTCGTATCATTGAAGATCAAGAGGCATATCATAATCGCAACACTTTGGCTTTAGATTGAATCCTTGGATCATTCCATGATATTTATATCATCAAGCGTTTGTGTATTCATATCTATGGTCATTCTTGGCAAGTCCTCTTGTATCAAATGGGTGAATGATGAAGCTTGGTGTAATCATATGTTTTAATTAATGAAAAGTTATGTTTATGTTTCTTAAGAATCGAGTATTTAATTTCCAGTTGTTTTAAAAGTCTTAAATCTTGTGTATGGCCTAAGCAAGACATCTTGCTTAACCATCCATTCAAGCTAGTACGCCTTTATACAAAACTTGGTGTTACCAAGGGCCAGATTAGTATAGATTTAACACTTTAGATCGGTTGGGGGTTTGGTATTCAACAAAACTTTCGAGTCTTAACTAGACCTTGCATTTTGTGCCAATATTTCTTTCCTTCTTTTGTGTTGGCTCGCATTGGACTCTTAGCTGGAGCCGTGGTGTTCAAGCTTGAGAAAGAGGAAATATTTATTTAAAATATTTTACAATTAAGGTTACATTAACTGCTGAGTTATGAGGTCATAACGAAAGTAACTTTATAAAACGGTGTGGTCGAGGTATGTGTAGGTCCTCATGGCACTTCTACAGATCGTTCTCGTGATAAGACGTGTCGGTAACACGAAGTGCAGAATCCAACGAATCAACGATTACATTCATAAAAGACAATAAAGACAATCACGTAAATAAACTTCATGCTTGTATTCCAATTCACAATAGAGTTTACAGACTCAATCTATTCGATTCTGATCACTGTTCAATCTCTATGTTGTGTTCAAAACTGACTCTGTAAACATCTATATATAGACTACAAACCTGCATTAGGCGAACTTAACAAGTTCGCCTCTAACAAACTAAGCGAACTTAACAAGTTCGCCTCTGTTAGACTAGGCGAACTTAACAAGTTCGCCTCTAGCAACTTGTATAAAAACACTTAGAACATTAAAACATTACAAAAACATAAAGACATAAGATCTAACTATTACAAATCTTTTGTCATTACAAACTATGTCCTAACAGACTCCTCCTTGACAATAGTTGATCTTCAATCTTCTGTCTTCATGATGAGCTTTTCCAATTATCCAGCAATCTGCTTCCTACACGCACTCCATATCTTCTACATATCTCCAACACTCGCTTGTACTGCAACCCTTGTTCTTTCCATTCATCAGTGAACATGATTTCATTCTTTCTCAGTGTTCTCTGATCTTTCTTTGAAAAATTGATAAGGTTCATTGCTTCACCAGTATTAACGTCAACATACCACCATTTCATATTCCCAAGGAAGTCTTGAGGAATGTTCTTCAATGGTATCCTGTGTACAGCACGTACTGGTCTGAATTTGTACTTCCAGATTACTTTCCCAGTCTTGTGATCTGTGTTCTTCACTCTCTTTCCTTTTTGAGACTTTAACCTTTCATACTTCCCTGAACCACCTTCTCTTTTAATCAGATTTGCAATCACATCAGATAATCCATTCTTGGCTCTATTAATAAGTGGCTTTGAAGATAGACCATTCATTTCACACCTTGGCAAGGTATTGAAATACTTGATCCTCGGCTTTAAAACTGAACCCCATCAGATCGTTTAATAGCAAATAGTTTTATGTCATTGTCATAAAACCAACTTATAATTCTTCCTACACACCTCTCTTTATTCACATAGTTTTCTTTCTGAGCAGGTTGTGCTGGAGACTTAGGTAGCACTTTCATCCAACAATTAACAACTTCTCTCCACTGTTCTCTGGTCATACCTGTATTTCTGTACATCACAGGTTCTTCATTCACTTTTGAAGACTCACTGTGAGTAGTATTACCTTCAGCATCTGTATTGGATTGAAGATTTTCTTCATCAGTATCAATCTTAGAATCAGCAGTATCTTTAGGCAGTGTGATGTATTCAAATGAGTCCATAGAATCTGTTGCTCCTTCATAATTAAACTCAGGAATAACATCATCTTGGATGAAGTTATAAGGGACATTAAGACCATCACAGCCTTCATAAATCACCTTATCTTGACTTTTCTCAATCTCTATCTCCACTATCTCCCCTTATTCTATCTCAGTATCTGACACATCATCTTCTATGTCGTTGAATAGTTCATCTATGTCATCAAGACATGCTATCTTTTCAGCTTCTTCCTCCTCTGACTCAGCAAAGAACTCTAATAATAAGATTTCTTCATCATTAACTCTAGAAGTATCTTTGTTTCCATCAATTGATTGAGATGTCGACTCCCCCTGAACTTTAGAAATAGGATCAACGTCAGCGTATTGAAGATCACCCTCAATATTACCCGAAGGATCATTGTCTTCATCATCATGTCTCTGAATAGACTCAGTATGACATGCATCACGTATCCTTAACTCCCCTTGAGCATCAAGACGCTCAACAAGCTTGGATACTAATGCCTGCATAGCAGCAATCTGAGTGGCCTGAGCCTAAATCACCAGCTGTCGTTGAGTATCAGTAGATACAAGAGTATCCACCTGGGTTTGTAAAGCAAGCACTTGTGATTCAAGGAAAGTAATCATTTCAGAATCAGAAGGCTTAGACGGACCAGATGACGATTGAGGAACGGAAGTACTAGTAGTAGGAATCACTGGAGGAACACGAATGTGAACAGGAGATTGTTCCTTAGAACATGGAGGTGTGACAATCAAGGAAGCGACAAAAGTAGCATCTTCCACACCTTGAGAAGATTGAGCCACAGCAATGGAAGCAGCCATAAGCTTTGGAGCTTTAGGATCCGGATTAAAGTCACTATCCGAACTCTCATCTAGTAACGTTCTTTTACCAAGTACTGATCCGGAAGGAGGATCCCGAACAAACTTTCGTCGTTGTCTTCTGGCTGTAGATTTAAGGCGTTTGCTAGCATGAGCCAAAGGTATACGAGCCAACCGCTCATAATGACCTGAAGAGAAATCTCTAGACTCATCAGAATCGGTATCTTCAGAAATAGGTAGGATTGTATCACTTGAGCTAGAACTCGACTCATTCTCAGTCACCACATTCCCTTCAGCTTCATGAATGGGCGAGTTCACAACATCATCAACAAAGTCATCCATATCCATTCCTAGATCTTGTTCATGTTCATGAACGACCTCTTCTAGAACAGGCTCATTAACAGGTATATCAACCTGAGCTTGTGGAACTGGAACTTGTTCTGGAATAGGGATTTGTGGTTGTATGAGAACATGTTGTAGTTGAGCTTGATGTTGTGGAACTTGTACTTGTGGAATAGGTTGTTGTTGTTGTTGTTGTTGAACATTTTGACTTTGCCCTTGAGCTAACTCAGCAGGATGAAACCAGTTATCATTTGGTGGTTCAACATAATCAGGATTGATTAAATGACCAAACAATGGAGCATTTACTGGAATCAATGCTTGATTCTGTTGTTTCACTTTAGTGCAATCCGTAAAGATACGCTTAGACATCGGCGTCAAAGTTAATCTTATTGGATGCCGAGGGAGATCAGGAAGAATAAGATTTAGAATCATATAGATAAACCTTGGATACATCAAAAATCCTTGACCTTCAGCCGGAGTAATTTGCATGACCATATCCCTATAGATATATCTTGCAAAATTGAAGCGTTTATTCAATGTTAAAGCTACCATTGCAACTTGTAAAGCAGTCTTTAACCCACCAGTACCAGCTTTACGAGGAGAGAGACACTGAATAATCATGTGCATGAAGTATCTCCATTCTCCCACCAATCCACCTTTCCGTGCCTGTGTATTATTTGGGCGTCCATGATAACCCATTCTTTGAAAGCATCCCATGATCAAAGGATTAGGATATGAGATAGGATCTTCAGCAGCACCACCTAATGCAGAGCTGCACGAATAGTGTCTTCAGATATAGCAATTTCAGTATTGTTGACTGTGGCACGAAGAACATGAGGTTCTACGTCTGTGTCTAAATGTACGGTGTCCCAGAACTGTTGAATATACACCAGACTGATGTATGGATAGGCAGATAAGGCAACACGTAGTTGTGAGCGGTTCAGAAATCCTATAATTCCTTGAAAGTGTATGGCCTCTGACATGTTAGGATCTAACAATGCCACCTGGTTGTGCTTGTATTCTACACGACGAGCCATCTGAAAAATATTTGGACAACAAACACATATTTGACAAATAACAAAACACAAACAATATGAACAACAAATTTGAAACAAAAAACAAAACAAATTTTTTTTTTAAAATTTCAAACCAAAAAAATCACAAGTCCAAAACTTCTCTGACCCCTAGGCGAACTTAATAAGTTCACTTAGTGTTTCAAGAGGCGAACTTATTAAGTTCGCTTGGACAAGTTCGCTTTGAACAAGTTCGCCTGAACCGTCTGTCGATTCAACTTCAAACCAGAAATCACAAATCCTTCAATTTGTGTTAAAATCAAGAAATAACAATTGCAAACCCGTCGACTAGTACCACAAAGTCAATATCCATAAACAATTTCAAGATTTAACACTGGAATATCCTTAATTTGGGCAAAAACAAATCGGAATAACAACCGAGACAAAAACCTTGATTTACTCTCGATTTATCAGACAAAATTCAATGAAAATACCTTGGTTAGATTCGTAATCCAATTTTGATTTAGAAAGAAACGATTAACAACACAACAACCACGTAATTTGAAATCTCAAAAATTTTTGAATAAGTTCGCTTGAAAAACTGAGAAGACGATGAAATGGTTAAGTTCGCCTGGATAAACCCTTATTCATATTAAGTTCGCTTAATTAGGCGAACTTGTTAAGTTCGTTTAACAAGCCCTAGGCGAACATGCAAAGTTCGCTTCCCCAATTTCAGGCGAACATATTAAGTTCGCTTCACCAAAAAAGGCGAACTTAATGTCTTTAACATTTGCCTTAAACAAAACTTTTTACCAACTTTCAATCCGTCACGTCTTGAACTTCCGTCAGCAGCATGTATTTGATCCAATCCCGAACAATTTAATAAAAGATTAAAATTTTCATGGAAAATAAAAAACAAAATCTTTTTGAATTTTATCTATACAAACTGAAACACATATTTTTGGATTTTTATCTGTACAAACGGAAACACATATTTTTGAATTTTTATCTGTACAAACGGAAACACATATTTTTGGATTTTTATTTGTATAAACTGAAATCACATATTTTTGAATGAACATCATGAGTAAGAAGATCATATCAGTATTCGAGTAGTTCATCACACATTGTAGTAAAAACCACGGGTAACCTATGTTATGAAACAATCCAACTCATCTTGTATTTTATGTATCTTTTTCAGTATATGTAACTCATTCAATTTGCATAATATTTGAAATGATACGCGATAAATTTCAAAGTAAATAAGATCAGATTATGAAATGCTCTTTTATTTATACCGAATTTGAAATATAAAGCATGAATTCTTAAATTTATCAATATTATATGATTTGAAACTATAAGCGTTTATTCTTCAAATTCATGTAATTTAGTACCATTTTGATGAAAAACATCGTGTACCCCACATATATGCCAAACAGAAATATAATTTGCACTATCTTGAAGACATATACAGTTTATTTTAAGATTAGATCAATTTCCAAGATGAAATTATCTTATTTAGCACAAGAATAGAAGTAGATCCCAAATGATATAATAATCATGATGATTCAGAATCAGAAGATTATAATGAATTGGCTGTATAATGAGAATCAACAGATTCAGGTATGAGGATCTAACTATTATCTGGACAAGATTCAATGGAGTCAGACTAGATGATGTATCTAACTGATCCAAGGGCAAATATATGTTTCAACAGATTTTGAAAGCATATCTTAGTTCAACAATACATTGCATGTTTTTCGGGGCATGGGCAGTAATGTGAACTGAAATAGATTTGTGCTAAAGATATAATTCGATATTGGTCTCATGAAATTCTTTAAAACCATATATTCTTTATCTGATAACGATCTTTTACACACACACCCAGGCATATAATGGATTCAAATCACAGATGTAATCATATCATATTTAATTTTCACACTACTATTAGTTTCAAAACGTTTTAGTCTATTGACAATTCAAGTTTCAAAACTCATACACAAATTTGAAAACAGATTATCAAGATTAGAGTATACACAACACTATCATTTCTCATTTATGCAAACTTTGAAATTTAGATCAAATCAACTCAGTTTAATCAATCATATATCAAAGGTTTACTAAGGTCGTGTGAAATGAACTAATCACTGATGTACTATCATTTCTTCTCTAACCTCAAATGATGTCAAATTTTATATTTTTCAATTTGTTTTGACTTTTTATAAATTAAAAACTTTTTGACTGAAGATTTAAAATGCAGAAATGTAATAAAGCAATAAAAGAAATTAAAAACAAAATTTTCCATGAAAAACTTTTATTCGGGATTGATCATACCTATCATTTTGATTAGAAATTCAAACCTGGTACGATCAAATGCCTTGGTAAACAAATCAGCGAAATTATCATCAGTGTGAACCTTTACCAGCTCAATCAACCTTTTCTCTACACAATCACGAATAAAATGATATCTAATATCAATGTGCTTTGTTTTACTATGCTTAACAGGATTATTAGTTATAGACATTGTAGCATTATTATCAATAAGCATAGGGGTTCCTGTGAAATTCAAACCGTAATCTCTTAATTGCTGTTGTATCCACAGGATCTGTGAACAACAACTTGCAGCAGCGATGTATTTTGCTTCGCATGTAGAAATGGAGACTGTGGTTTGCTTTTTGCATTGCCAGGAAACAAGTCGATTACCCAAGAACTGGCAACCACCTGTTGTAGATTTCCTGTCCAAACAACAACCACCAAAATTAGAATCAGTAAAAGCATTGAAATCAAAGTTAGAACCATGTGGATACCATAGTCCCAATCTTTGTTTTCCTTTCAAATAACGAAAGATTCTTTTTACAGCTATTAAGTGAGATTCTTTTGGTTTTGCCTGGAATCTGGAACAGATGCACACAGCGAACATTATATATGGCCATGAAGCGGTTAAATACATGAGAGATCCAATCATTGCTCTGTAAAGTCGACAATCCACATCTTTTCCATCCGGGTCTGAATTCAACTTATGATTGACCGGAATCGGAGTATCATATGGGGTACAGTCCTCCATCTTGAACCGGCTCAAGATGTCTTTGACATACTTGGACTGATGAATAAAGAAACCATCTTCCTTTTGATTTACTTGTAAACCTAAGAAAATGGATAACTCTCCCATAGCAGACATTTCAAACTTCGACTTCATTACGCTCTCAAAATCTTTGCATAACCCTTCATTTGTTGAGCCAAAAATAATATCGTCCACATATATCTGCACTAGTAGGTAATCTCCCCCTGATTTCTTTATGAATAAGGTCGATTCAATCTTACCACGAACAAAATCATTTGCCAAAAGATGTGCGGACAATGTTTCATACCATGCTCGAGGAGCCTGATGAAGACCATAGAGGGCCTTATCAAGCTTGAAAACCATATTCGGATGAAGTGGATCTTCAAACCCCGGCGGCTGGCAAACATAAACTTCCTCCTTGACCTTTCCATATAAAAATGCACTTTTCACATCCAATTGAAACACCTTAAAACCTTTATTAGAAGCAAAATCTAGAAACAGCCGTATCGCTTCAAGCCTCGCAATAGGCGCATAAACCTCGGTGTAGTCAATTCCCTCTTGTTGATTGAAGCCCTGGACAACTAATCTTGCCTTGTTTCTTACCACGACACCTCGATCGTCTTTCTTACATTTAAACACCCATTTAGTACCAATCGGATATACACCCTTCGAAAGATCTACAAGATTCCAAACCTTAAGTTTGTCAAACTGAGCAAGTTCTTCCTGCATAGCTTCTATCCAATTGTTATCATTTAAAGCCATTTCAACATTCTTGGGTTCGACCTGAGAAATAAAACATGAATGTGAGCAATCATCAAGAACACCAGAATATTTAATACATGTATACAAACAAGTATTGTCAATAAGAGAACGCGTTTTCACTCCATCCTGTAAATTTCCGATTATATTCGTCACTGGATCTTTGAGTTCCTTGATGGAAGCGACCCCAGGAACCTGTAACACTTCAACACGAGTTGTATCAGATTGATAAGATAAACCATGATTAATTAGAATTTCCGAGGCTAAATTTGTAGGAATCTCCCCCAAATCCTGTGTCGAAGGTAATGAAGCATCACTCAACAAAGGATCAGCAGAAGAATCTTGAAAAATAGCATTGTCTTCCTCACTCTCTGAATCTTGTTGTCCCGAACAAGAAGCAACATTAGGATCGGGAGCAGAAGTAGATGGAATCGATGAATTTTGAACTGTATTTGGTAGAAAGCCATTGTGCTGTACATCCTAACATGAATCATAGAGAACAGCAGCTTCATCAGGAGAAATATCAGAAGGTCAATGAAAAGACTCGAATAAGGATTCATAATCAAAGGCCCAAACGTCCTGTTCTTTCGCTCAGCAACACCATTTTGTTGATGAACATATGGCGCCCTGAATTCATGATGAATTCCTTTTTGTAGACAGAATAAGCCCATCTTGCTATTCTTAAATTCGCTGTCATTGTCACTCCTAATTCTTTTGACCTTCAGATTGAATAAATTTTCCAAACCCAGGATTAAGTATTGTACCAACTCAGTGGTTTCAGCTTTAGATGACAGAAACTTAACCCATGAAAATCTAGAAAAATCGTCAGTGACTACCAAACAGTATGATTTTCCACCAATGCTCCTGATACTAATCGGACCGAACAAATCCATATGCAGCAGCTCCAAAGGAGATACGATAGAATTCTTCGATTTAGATTTGTGTGATTTCTTCCGTTGTTTTCCCTTCTTGCACGGAATACAATCATCACGAACTGAGAATTTCATCTTCGGAATACCAAGAACCAGATCATTCTTAACAATGTAGTTCATATTCCGATAGTTGATATGAGCTAGCTTCCTGTGCCACAGAATAGAATCTGATTCTGACGCCTTGGAGAGTAAACATGTTGGAATGGAATCCGTTGTAGTAGCAATACTCATGTCAAGGACATACGTGTAATTTCTCCTCGGGGCCTTCATGAGAATCCATTCATCAGGAATAACAAAACCAGTTTTTAGAATATAACACTCAGCATCATTGAAATGGAATGAAAACTTCTTGTCACAAACTTGTGATACACTCAAAAGATTGTGTTCCAACTGCTCCACGTAATTCACTTTCTCAAATTTGACTTTATCATTCTTTAAAGTTCCCTATCCAGTTATGTACCCGCCTTTATTCCCCACAAAAGCGACATAACCTCCATCAATCTTTTTAACATTTTCAAGCAATTTGATATTCCCTGTCATATGTCGAGAGCAACCACTATCCACATACCATGTATTGTTGAAAGTCCTCCTTGGTTGTCCCTACATAAACAAAGAATATTAGTTAGAAATAGGAACCCAAGCCATTGTGGTCTTGGGTCGTCCGGATGTATCAAAATAAACAACTTCAATGACTTCACAATCAATTTTATCATCAACCTTTGGAACATAAAGTCCAACAAAATCAGAACCTCTCGATGGAGACACATTATGATTATTTTGAAAAATATTATTAGACTTAATATTATCAGATTCAGATGTTTCCAAAATTTTCTTTAATTTTCTGTTAGGTCTCCGCCTTTGTGGTCGACAAAGTTTGACCTCAGGTTGAGAATCTTTTTTGATTCCAACATGTGGAATCTCAAAATACTGTTGAAAATCAACATCATTTCTCACACCAGTATGTACAAACACTGGTTTAGACACATGTTTATCATTTTGCTTAAATCCTGTGGATTTAGCAAATGACTGAGTAGGCACAGATTGCCTCAATGGAACTTTCTTCACAACATCAGATTGAGAATCCTTTGAAATTCCAACATTTGGAACCTCAGGTTTCTCTTGACACACAAATGATTTAGATTTCAATTTATCCTGCTGTTTAAATCCATATGGTTTAACAAAAGATCGACAGGACAAATTTTGCTCCAAACTGAATGATGACTTTCCCTCATCTGTTCTTTTCAGAATCTTCACCACTTTCGGTTGTGAAGGAACAGTCTTCAATTTGCCCTTGTTCTTATAAGGACAATTGATCAGAATGAGACCAGCTTCGTTGCAATGAAAGCAAACTATTCTCTCTTTAAAAGTTCTAAAGTAAGAAGAATTCTTTGAATTTGAGGAGTCATCAGATGAATAAGCTTCAGAAGATTTTTCAGAAAGTTTTACTGTCTTCTTTGGAACATAAACTTGTGTAGGCACCTTTGAAGAATGCACCTTTTGATGATCAGCAGCGACAAACCCACTTAACTGTAAATTGGAGAAAGCTTAGGGGTAACAACCTTCACCTCATCAGGTTCAGTCAGAATGCATCTATCATGGGTAACGGTTTTTACAACTGTTGGTTCATCAATTTTCACCTCTTTTGGAATGCCTTCAACCTTTTTCTCATCAAATTCCTCATCCTTAGACTCCGATTCATACACCATATCCTCACCAGTTATCGGGTTCACTTTCAAAACTGTTTTTGGATCTATTTCCTCTTCATGAATTATTTCAGGTTCAACCACATAATTTGCATTAAATGGTGGAGGAACAAATCCAATCCCAGCAACCCGTTTAGTAGGATCAGCATGTGAATTAAAATAATCCAAAACAACAGAAGAATTTGTAAAATTTTCCAACTTTCTATGAAGTTTGACCACCTCAGATTCTTTGTCAGAAATTTCCTTATTCTTTTGAGAAATAACTTCAGTTCGTTTTTCTATTTCAGCATAAGCCATATCCAGATGATAAGCTTGTTCTTTATATTTCAACCCCAGAGAATTCAAGTCTCTTTTCAAAGACTCAATTCTATCGATGCACAATTTATCATTATCTTTCAGTTTCTGATTAACATAATGCATCGATTTCATGTCACAAATCAAGTTTGTGTTATCATCCATGACCTTTTGCAATTTATCTTTAACAGTAATGCAATTAGAACAGAAAATATGACAAACAGAGTCTTTTACCTTTGACGGATCAGACATGTCTGCCATGAAAACTTTGGCAATGGGAATATTCTCTGAATCAGCACCATCCGAAGAATTTTGTTTTAAAACAATATCATCTTCAGCAACACCTGATGCAACATCAGAATCAATATTCTGCTCTTGTTCTACCTCTTCATCAATAATGTCACACCCCGACCGACGGAGGAATCATCGGGGCGGGACATGTAGACTGTTCATGAGCTCAAGGTTGACTAAATTGTAATATGTTAAATCCATTTCCATTCAAATAAACATGAATCAAGTTCCAAGTACATAATGAAATACAATTTGTTTTTGAATTAAAATTAACTAGGTCCAAAGCCTATGTGTAGCATGTCTTGATCAAACTCATATGAAAGCACCTGAAACATGAATAAAATAAGGTCAACTAAAAAGTTGGTGAGTATAACACAAGTTTGTATATAGATAGCATATAGTTTGTAAAACAAATCCTTACATAACATGATAAATAAGGCATTTATGGAGAGCAGCTATTGTGTAACCAAGTACAATCAAACCTTTGTAACTAGCATGCAAAATTGTGTTGTCGGTATCAATCACCCCAATCTGGGTGGGTTTGTCAGACTCAATAGATCTATCATTGAAAACCGTCGGCTTGAATAGTTAATGATTGCACATAATCGCATACAAAAGTTAGCACAACTAGCACTCGGGCATAAAGCTCAAATTGCACACATGAATGTAAATAGGATTTGTATTTGTGTTGTTTGTGTAAATGTAAACATGTAATTTGATAGAGTTCATGTTTCACCCCAAAAATGTAAAAGAGTAAAAGGGGCTATGAAATACTCACCTTGAAACGAGTAGCTTGGAAGTCACACAAGTATGTTGTTGTTGCATAAACGTTCTAGCTATTCACAAGATTAACCTATGTTTGATGGAATGTGGGTATTAATGATTTGTACGAAATGAATAAAGGATTCCTAATGCGAAAAGGGATTGATGTGGGTGTCCTTATTTTAATAAGAGAATAATTATTTGAGTTTCAAATAATATTTATGTAAATCTTGATAAATAAATTGTATTTTAAATTTGAATCGATGGATGAATAAATAAATGGTTTTCCTTTGTTTGTGATTAAATAAATAATTAAAGAGAAAGTTAAATAGTTGACTAAATACCAAATAACGAATGGATAAATAATACCTTTATTTATTTAGTTTGATTCCCAAATATTTTCTTTGTGTAAAATAATGATCTAATTAGTTTATATTCAAAATTAAAGTATAAAATTGATTTAATGATTTCATCTAAATTACATTATTTAAAAGGATGTATAATTCTTTACAAGAAAATAACTTTTTATAAAATGCTCTTATTTATTTTCCAATTACAATTTATAATTTAGGGATTTTAATTAAACAATGTGTTAAAGTATTTGTTTTAAATATATTAGGATTTATTAGTTCACATCCTAATAATACTAAATAAAATGGTTTCT
This sequence comes from Smallanthus sonchifolius, assembly GCA_023525975.1. Lineage (NCBI taxonomy): Eukaryota > Viridiplantae > Streptophyta > Magnoliopsida > Asterales > Asteraceae > Smallanthus > Smallanthus sonchifolius. Next base: position 49,125,351 of record CM042033.1, on the reverse strand, counting down.
CTTGGATTTTAACAAAAATTAACTTGGTAAAACTGATCTGGATATTCAGTGGTTTATATAATAATTTTTATGAAATAGGTTTAATGCTTAAAATGGGTTTTAAAAATGTGTGGGGTTTCTGGGACTCGAACCCGAGACCTGTTCTGTAAGGGTCAAGTGCTTTAACCAAATGATCTGGGCGTCAAGCCGTGATAAGGATGGGATTGCTTAATGCTTAACAAGAAACCCTGAACTCATCTTCTTCCCTACATTACTCAAGACGTAACCCTGGTTTTGAATTCGATTTGTTTAAGCAGTAATCGACCTCAGGACCATAGGGCTTTCAAACCCAGAATCATTACGAGTTTAATGCAACAAACCTTACCTGTAATGGCCACGCACCGGAGAAGAACGACTGGAAGTTTAGGTCCGAGTTTCTTCGAATTGGAATTGGTTCTAGAGACGTGATGCGTTGGTTTTGAGAGTTTGGGGAGTATAGGGGAGGTGACGCGAAGGTGTGTGGTAATTTAATTCGTTCCATTCCATCTTAATAGCATGATTTGATTAGGCGTTTGAATACGACATATGCCGAGTGGATTTCGCGTAAAATTGAACAAGCGTGAATGAATTGAGTCCGGTTTTGGGACTGAGTACGTGCGAACAGATGTTAGCGTGATTTGTGGGATTTAAAACGCGTTTAAATTTCTTGATTTGACAAAGATTTAAGCTTAGTTTGACTAGGTATAATCAAACTAATTCAAATTGGTTTGAATCTTGATTATGACCGCGAATTTTTTCAAATTGGTTTGTTAGTGAGGTTTAGGATTAGCCGAGAACATTACCCAGTTAAGGAAAAGGCCCTACCAAGCGGGTTTGTCCGGTTTTGGTTGTAGAATTCTAAGGATCTATCCTTGTTGACTTTTGAAATGTCAAAGATGGTCAAAATTTCTTGAATGAGGCCAACTTTGATATCATTGGTTCAATTTCAAATGGAGAGGGTTCAAAGCAAATTAAATGAGGGTTCAAATTGAGGTGTAGTGATTCAAGTTGGGGGTCCAAGTGTCTAGGAGTTCAAACAAAATTTTTAAATAATTGTATTTATATATATATATATATATTTAAATCGATTTTTGTTATATAAAAAAAATTTTAACTTTATAAAATATCTGCTTATATATATATAAATAGAAAATTATATGTAAGGGAAAAGTCTTAAATTTTGAATAATAATTAATATGACTCATTGGGTGTTGCAAGTACAGGATTCAAACGGAGTACCATTAAATATGGATAATTAGGTAAATAGATAGTATTGGAAAACCATGGATGTTACAGTATCCCAATGTTGAGGGAATTTCGTTCTGAAATTTAGCTAGTGAAGGCTACTGAATCAGGAAGGAGGTGAGGGTTTTTGGTTCTCACTGTGTTACGATGGTTGGTTTAAGGAGTATAACTGGTGACAGGATTTAGGTTTTGATACTCAAGGTCAGGTATGAATGTTGATGATGAATTAAGTTTTACAATGAACTATCGGGCGGTATTGTGAACCCTAAAGGTGAAATATATTATTTGGAATGGATTTGACGGGAACTTGATAATTAGGGTTTGTTTAAGATGTAGCCTAATATGCTAAAAAATTGTCAGTGGGTAAGAGATTTCTTATACATTGGTCTAGGTCAAAACTTCACGTGACAGGAACAACGCTACTTCTGATAATATGATAGGACACTTATATATAGGAAGTACCATCGACGTATCCACCATGTCCTTGTCATAACACATCAGTTTCGTTGTTACACATCATGATAAGTTTTAGGTCACAACACACGACAAAATTTCACTATGTTTCCCATGTGCTGATTTTTTATAATTCCGTGTGCACCCGTAATTACTCAAATCATCGCATGGTACGTATAGATCATCTCGTTGTGTGCGAGTCAAGAGGGGCAAAATTTCACTCCGTCCATGCCCATTGTTTTCACATAAAAGTCGCTAACAAATAACTATGTCTTTAAGCAGGTAAGTTCACAACTAAAGAGTAGTATAACCTAAAGTTTCTTAGTTTACTCGTGTTTGAACAAGAATACGTCAAATCCCGAGTCGTTTCCATGTATTATGGTCTTCAACTTTGGTGAACAAAGTGCATGACCATGTCTTGTGTATAATGTAATCAACCAATTGTAATAATTGTAAGCAATTTCGTTTCATGTATAAAGTAAACACACAAGTCTCTTGTGTAGCATGAACAGCTAGCATTATGTATTTTGTAAATCAATGAGCTCTCACTTGTAATGTAAACAACATAGCATCATGTGTATTGCATAATGTGTACAGTTTAGTATGATGTACTTTGTAACTAAATGAGTTTCATGTTTAATGTGATCAATCTAGAATTATGTATCAATCAAACAATTGTTATGTATCACATATATCGCAAACAACTAAGTTTTGTGTATTATGTGCTCAATCCGGTAGCATGTGTATTGTAAATGAACATGTTTCGCGTGTTATGTGATCAATCCAGTAAATTATGATTTGTAGGAAAATTAGTTTCTTGTATTATGTAATTTGTGTAGCATTGGGTATATTGAGAATAATTGAGTTTCATGTACCATGTGGTTGCGTTGGGTATATTGTGAATGTGTATACATAAGTTGTTGGACTTCGTGTGTGATGTATACTAACGGGTTTTGCATGGGATCGAGTGTTGCGGACAAGCGTGTTGTTTGACGTTCCTGTATAATGTGGTAGTTAGGTTGTAGCTCTTAAATCTCATTGAGGTTGATGGGGAGGGTTAAAGTCTACGCGATATGGATCGTCTCTTAAAGCGACAAACGAAAGGTAGCGAGGAGGTTTTGAAAACGTTCGGGGAAATGTGTTTACAAATACTGATCTTTGCTTGAAAATAGAAAGTGGTAAATTTTTCCTTGTTGTAGATATATAAAGTAGTGAATCTATTGATTCACATAATTTAAATAAATAGACAATTTATGGAGAAATCTTTTAATTTAAATTTTCAGCTATTAATAAAAGGATATTTCTAAGCGGAATTATTGGCTAAACAAGTAGTCGTATACTAATTTAGCTAGGGTTTAGGAATATTTTTCTTTAATGAGGAAAATCATAATTATTTATCAATTCGGAATAATATTTTTATAAAATAGATTGTGTTAAGTTTCTATATCAGGAGAGAAGTTTTATGGAAAATTTATGTTTTTTTTATACTATCTAAAAGTTTGATAAACATTTTGTTTGAACGAAATAACGAGGTTTGTTTAAATCAAATAATTGGATGATTTGTTTACGAAGGATATTGCTGGTAGTGTACTAAATTATGGTGAATGGGAAAGATAATACTTGGAGAATTTTGATAAAAATATGATGGGTGTAATTCACACTCAACGTATTGAATTTATGAATAATAACTTTGGAAAATATAAAATTTAGTAATGCTGAAATGTATTCAAAACACAGGGAAATGGTTCTTAAACTGAAATAAATAAGAAAAATAATCCTGTTAACGCCTCCTGTAGTTTTCCACTAGAAGGAGAATAATTCCCAAGGCGAGCACCGCTTCAAGGATGGAGATTAATTCCTTTTGGTACCCTAATTGGTTTGCTAGGCTATTCATTCCTTGTCCTTGCAAGTCGTGCATTAACCCTTGCTCCGTTCTTTGCCTCTCAAATTCTGAGGTCCTTACATATTGGTGCGTGTCATTGATTGGAAATTTGATAGTACTAGTGAGTGCCATGATATGCCTTACTCAAGGATTAGAGTAATACGGGTCGGGCATTAGATATGGGTCTCTTAGTGGGAGTGGTAGTTGATTGTGGGGATGGGGTGTCTGATACGGGTTTCTGGGTGCGGGTGATCCAGGTGTTCGAAGTCTTGGGCTGGTGTTCCTAATCCAATATGCCCTTACATCAAACCTTGGTCTGGCAGTTGCGGGTGTTGGTGATCGATGCACGGGTGATCCGATGTCTTCTTCCCAATCAGACTCTTCTTCGGGACGGTATACCGAGGAGGTAGGAGAGTAGGACTCCATGCTTAGCAGGGAAACAGTGGAAAGGTTGTAAGCAAAAATAAAATACTGAGTGTCAAATATAGGAGCTCCCATAGGTTTAGAGTTTGACTAGTCATAACGCCGAGTCTTCACAATAGTATTTTAGGAGTACACTTGACCTATAAGTAGTGTATCCCTGAGGAGAATTCCCAGGAAAGAGGGGTGGGTCACTAAGACACACTTAAGTACCCTGTCTTTCCTTAGCCAGAATCCCTCATGGGCCTACACACTCTTCCATCCATCATGTATTAATAGTACTATTGTTGGGCTCATGGTCATGATGAGACTTATTGTGGATTGGGCCTTGGGGCCCAAATGTAAGGTTTATGCATTTTAGTGGACTTCTTCTTCTTGGAGAATAGATGGGCTTCTTAGTTTATTATTGGTGGGCCTTAGGCCAAATAGTTTAGATTTAGATCACAAGGGTGGTGACATTATATGTGTGAGTTTAAGGGTGTATGAAAATTTGGTGTGTATGTTTGTGTGTTTAAAACTTAGGATAGCACTTAATGAAACACATAGGTAGCATGTAGATAGTAATGAATGTAAGCACAAGGGTTATCAAGTAGTGTGACACATAAACTATCATGTATTGTAGCATGTATTGAAATTACTTAGGATAACACGTAAAAATGTTCACACAAGTATCAATCATGTAATCATATAGTAGCATGGCATATTGTGGGTGTCCTAAGGTTATAGTCTAGGTCAAAAGTGTCTAATAACCTAATTCCCTATAACCAAGGCTCTGATACCAATCTGTCACACCCCGACCGACGGCGGAATCATCGGGGCGGGACATGTAGACTGTTCATGAGCTCAAGGTTGACTAAATTGTAATATGTTAAATCCATTTCCATTCAAATAAACATGAATCAAGTTCCAAGTACACAATGAAATACAATTTGTTTTTGAATTAAAATTAACTAGGTCCAAAGCCTATGTGTAGCATCTCTTGATCAAACTCATATGAAAGCACCTGAAACATGAATAAAATAAGGTCAACTAAAAAGTTGGCGAGTATAACACAGGTTTGTATATAGATAGCATATAGTTTGTAAAACAAATCCTTACATAACATGATAAATAAGGCATTTATGGGGAGCAGCTATTGTGTAACCAAGTACAATCAAACCTTTGTAACTAGCATGCAAAGTTGTGTTGTCGGTATCAATCACCCCAATCTGGGTGGGTTTGTCAGACTCAATAGATCTATCATTGAAAACCGTCGGCTTGAATAGTTAATGATTGCACATAATTGCATACAAAAGTTAGCACAACTAGCACTCGGGCATAAAGCTCAAATTGCACACATGAATGTAAATAGGATTTGTATTTGTGTTGTTTATGTAAATGTAAACATGTAATTTGATAGAGTTCATGTTTCACCCCAAGAATGTAAAAGAGTAAAAGGGGCTATGAAATACTCACCTTGAAACGAGTAGCTTGGAAGTTACACAAGTATGTTGTTGTTGCATAAACGTTCTAGCTATTCACAAGATTAACCTATGTTTGATGGAATGTGGGTATTAATGATTTGTATGAAATGAATAAAGGATTCCTAATGCGAAAAGGGATTGATGTGGGTGTCCTTATTTTAATAAGAGAATAATTATTTGAGTTTCAGATAATATTTATGTAAATCTTGATAAATAAATTGTATTTTAAATTTGAATCGATGGATGAATAAATAAATGGTTTTCCTTTGTTTGTGATTAAATAAATAATTAAAGAGAAAGTTAAATAGTTGACTAAATACCAAATAACGAATGGATAAATAATACCTTTATTTATTTAGTTTGATTCCCAAATATTTTCTTTGTGTAAAATAATGATCTAATTAGTTTATAATCAAAATTAAAGTATAAAATTGATTTAATGATTTCATCTAAATTACATTATTTAAAAGGATGTATAATTCTTTACAAGAAAATAACTTTTTATAAAATGCTCTTATTTATTTTCCAATTACAATTTATAATTTAGGGATTTTAATTAAACAATGTGTTAAAGTATTTGTTTTAAATATATTAGGATTTATTAGTTCACATCCTAATAATACTAAATAAAATGGTTTCTCTTGGATTTTAACAAAAATTAACTTGGTAAAACTGATCTGGATATTCAGTGGTTTATATAATAATTTTTATGAAATAGGTTTAATGCTTAAAATGGGTTTTAAAAATGTGTGGGGTTTCTGGGACTCGAACCCGAGACCTGTTCTGTAAGGGTCAAGTGCTTTAACCAAATGATCTGGGCGTCAAGCCGTGATAAGGATGGGATTGCTTAATGCTTAACAAGAAACCCTGAACTCATCTTCTTCCCTACATTACTCAAGACGTAACCCTGGTTCTGAATTCGATTTGTTTAAGCAGTAATCGACCTCAGGACCATAGGGCTTTCAAACCCAGAATCATTACGAGTTTAATGCAACAAACCTTACCTGTAATGGCCACGCACCAGAGGAGAACGACTGGAAGTTTAGGTCCGAGTTTCTTCGAATTGGAATTGGTTCTAGAGACGTGATGCGTTGGTTTTGAGAGTTTGGGGAGTATAGGGGAGGTGACGCGAAGGTGTGTGGTAATTTAATTCGTTCCATTCCATCTTAATAGCATGATTTGATTAGGCGTTTGAATACGACATATGCCGAGTGGATTTCGCGTAAAATTGAACAAGCGTGAATAAATTGAGTCCGGTTTTGGGACTGAGTACGTGCGAACAGATGTTAGCGTGATTTGTGGGATTTAAAATGCGTTTAAATTTCTTGATTTGACAAAGATTTAAGCTTAGTTTGACTAGGTATAATCAAACTAATTCAAATTGGTTTGAATCTTGATTATGATCGCGAATTTTGTCAAATTGGTTTGTTAGTGAGGTTTAGGATTAGCCGAGAACATTACCCAGTTAAGGAAAAGGCCCTACCAAGCGGGTTTGTCCGGTTTTGGTTGTAGAATTCTAAGGATCTATCCTTGTTGACTTTTGAAATGTCAAAGATGGTCAAAATTTCTTGAATGAGGCCAACTTTGATATCATTGGTTCAATTTCAAATGGAGAGGGTTCAAAGCAAATTAAATGAAGGTTCAAATTGAGGTGTAGTGATTCAAGTTGGGGGTCCAAGTGTCTAGGAGTTCAAACAAAATTTTTAGATAATTGTATTTATATATATATATATATATATATATATATTTAAATCGATTTTTGTTATATAAATTTTTTTTTTAACTTTATAAAATATCTGCTTATATATATATAAATAGAAAATTATATGTAAGGGAAAAGTCTTAAATTTTGAATAATAATTAATATGACTCATTGGGTGTTGCAAGTACAGGATTCAAACGGAGTACCATTAAATATGGATAATTAGGTAAATAGATAGTATTGGAAAACCATGGATGTTACAAATAACCTGCACACTGTCACCATCACTCGAACCATCACTTGAACTCTCACTTGAACCATCACTTGAACCATCTTCATCAGCCACCTCTTCTAATTTTTCAGAATGAATTTCTGCTACAAAGGCTTGACTTACAGCACCCACTAAATCTTTCAAATGAATACCCCAGTCATAATTCTCATCATTTTGTGCAACCAATGCCGATGATGCAGATGCATGATTTGAATTTCCAGATGAACCATGTGATTGATGACGATTATTCTGAAAATTATTCTGCTTCTTCTGAGAATCAAACTCTACCTTTTGCTTCACACACTCTTTAGCAAAGTGACCATATTCTTGACAGTTATAACAACGCACTTTGGTTTTATCAAAACCCATGCGTGATCGACTATTTGAGCCAATATACTTTCTGGCAGTTTTCTTCAAGAAATATTTTGCTTGACGCATTAACATAGCCATATTCCATTGGATGTTCATTTCTTCCAGATCAACAGGGTCAATCTGTCTGAAATCGTCTTCAATAACCTCAGGATCATGAATTTTCCCTCCAATAAAATTCTCATATGAAGCTATGAATGAGGAAAACATAGCTAGATAATCATCAGCAACCTTTTGATTTACATGAGATCTAGAAGATGTAGAAGCTGTTGTTGCAGAAAAACCAGAATGACTAGAATGACCAGAATGAATAGGAACTCCAGGACACTGATCATTAGAAGAATCTTAAGCGTCTCCAGAAAAGAATGCAACTCCAGTACCAGTTTTACCAGTAGTCTTGGCAAAATACATTGAAGGATCCTGGATATGCTCCATGTTAGTTTCCTTTTACTTCATATTCATGTCATGCGATTGAATCTTCCCAAGAGCTTCTTCAAGAAACATGGTTTTGTACTTAATATTTTCTTTGATCAAAACCGTGTACACATCAAATTTTGATGGTAATGCCTCCAAGAACTTATCATTAATTTCTTCAGTTTCATACACCACAGACGCACTTGACAGTTCACTAAGCAGATGATAAAATCTGGTAGCAAGATCATCCAATGATTCATTTTGAAAGTGTTTGAAGACCAAGAATTGCTTCTTCAAAAGCTCTTTTCTACTCTTCTTTACATCCAAACTGCCTTCACATCTTTTCTGTAATGCTTCCCATAGTTGTTGAGAAGACTTGAATTGTTTGAAACTGTGATATATTTCCTTCAGAAGAGACAACGAAATACTTGCCATCACTTTCTTTTCCCTATCAAACAACACCTTTTCTTCATTTGTTAACGCAGACATCGGCTTTGGAACATTATCCTGTCCCATCCATGAATAAGTCGGATGCGTATAACCTTCTAAAATAGGAATCCAGAGACTGGTGTCGGTGAAAGATACGAACTGATCAAACCTGTCTTTCCAATTTGAATAATCAGCAAGATTCAACAACTTCGGTGGTTTTTGAGATGTACCGATCTCGTTATCATAATTGAACATATTCGTTACTTGAACCATATTTGCCATTTTCCTGAAAAATTTCCAAGTGTGAAACACCCTCTACCCTTAGGCGAAGATAATAAGTTCGCTTCTGTGATACCCAAGCGAACTTAATATGAAGCGAACTTAATAAGTTCGCTTAATCCACAAATCTGATTAAGTTCGCCTAAAAATAAGTTCGCTTAATCTGTGAGAAGCGAACTTGACAAGTTCGCCTGCTAAGTTCGCCTGCACAAGAAATCAGCAAGTTCGCTTGCTTCAGCAGATTCAAACTCAAGAACAGATCAAACAAAAACCGCGAACCAGAAAGCATCAAAAATCTTCATAATTCACTGATTTGAAGGAATTAGTCAAAATCAAACCATAGGATTGTGTAATTTCTCAATTAGAAAGTTTCTATCGGATCAATTTCTTCAAAATCCTCTTCAAAAACAACAAATTGAAAACAAATTAGTCTTGAAAACTCCATGGAAATGAAAATGTCAAAGATGATAAATTTCTTGTCAATTTGCATGCAAAACCGTCTCAAATCACCAAGAATCACGAGCAATTGCTCTGATACCACTTGTAGGTCCTCATGGCACTTCTACATATCGTTCTCATGATAAGACGTGTCGTTAACTCAGAGTGCGGAATCCAACGAATCAAAGATTACATTCAGAAAAGACAATAAAGACAATCACGTAAATAAACTTCATGCTTGTATTCCAATTCACAATAGAGTTTACAGACTCAATCTATTCGATTCTGATCACTGTTCAATCTCTGTGTTGTGTTCAAAACCGACTCTGTAAACATCTATATATAGACTACAAACCTGCATTAGGCGAACTTAACAAGTTCGCCTCTAACAGACTAAGCGAACTTAACAAGTTCGCCTCTGTTAGACTAGGCGAACTTAACAAGGTCGCCTCTAGCAACTTCTATAAAAACACTTAGAACATTAAAACATTACAAAACCATAAAGACATATGATCTAACTATTACAAAGCTTTTATCATTACAAACTATGTCCTAACAGTGTGTAGCCCTACCAACTTTTTCTTAGAAGATAGTCAGTTGATTTCGTCCATTCAAACTGTGGCTTGGCGGTGGATGCACATTCCAACTTTCCAAAAGGTCATACGGCTTGGTAACCCTAACGGGAGCCAAGTCAATAGGATAATCTTAGTCTGAATAACAACTAGAGGGGGAGACTCATGTTTATGGGAGCCCGTTAGCACTCCAACCGTTGTTAGAATAGTAAACCTGCCCAAGGAGTTGTTCCTAATAAATTAACCACATCATTAATTAAATACAACATTAGATTGTCACCAAGTGAATTTTGAATCCCAAGTGATATCCATTTGATCTTATTTTCTCCTAACCACTCCTTTGTCTCGATTCCTTGCCTTAACCAAAACTCCACTTTTTATTAGACTTAACAATAATAACGATTAAGTATTAAAAGGTATTGTGTCCATTAGGTTCGATACTTGGTTCTTACCTAAGCTATACTATGTTACGATAGGTCCGCTTACTTATTGTGTATAGTTAGTGAAAGTATTAATCATTTTTATAAACTTAGACCTCATAACTAGGTTACAAATCTTAATAAAAAATATATACTAACGCAGCACACATCATAATTTTTTGGCGTCGTTGCCGGGTACACAGTGATTTTAAGTGAATTTGAGTTACTAGATTAGTCTTTTAAATATTTATCGGCATTCTCACTTTCTTTATTACGTTTGTATCAGTTCGTGCATGATCCGTTCATCAGTGATTGCGTGTCGAAGGCTAATAAAAAAATATAGTTCGAATCCAGTTCTTAGCTACTTTAGACTGTAGTATATAAAGTAGTGTTGTCGTATCCACAGGGAATTCGTGGAGAATGCTATTTGTAGCTTACTGTTTAGCTAGACACTTAAAAGTAAAACTGAGAGTTGTGGTTCGGTTGATTGAGATACATGCAAAAGCAAATAAAAGTAAATGGGTTTTGAAAACAATTAGAGAAGGAGTGACCACTCCGGGTTTCTGATTCAACAAATAACCATTCAATCTTAACTTAACCTAGATAGGAGATCACATAGACATTACCTTGTTTAAATTGTTCAACCCAATTCAATTCTAAAGAACATAACAAAAAGCCAAATTATTTCCGATGCAAGAAAACCAAGAAACGGTGACAATTGTGTTAACGTTAAATAAAATCAAACTGTTTAAATAAAGCGTACAGACAACTAAATCTAAAAGAACTTAACGGGTTCACAAAATTCAACCCTAAGTAAACTAAAACCGAAAGGTTACCTGCTCGAATCGTTCACCCGGAAGTGATCACAATGAATGTTAGCCGCTCATAGTTAACATAGTAACGTCAAACAAAGTTCTATAACTAAAAATCATAAAACAATTGTAAAGAAACCTTCAAACGTTGCTCTAGAGCTCTCAAAATTCATCCAAAAACGGTTGAAAACCAAGATCCTTTGAAACCTAAAGATTTGGGTTTAAATAGGTTTTTTCTATTTTTCAAGTGATTAGCCGACTCCTGCCATACAATACGTCAGGTTGGGCGTATTGTATGGCCAACCTCTTTTTGTACGCCCACTTTATTACCAAGATCCTTCGAAACCCTAAAGATTTGGGTTTAAATAGGGTTTTTTTTTTCTATTTTTCAGGTGATTTGCCGACTCCTGCTGTACAATATGTCAGGTTGGCGCTTAATGTACGGCCAGCCTCTTTTTGTACGCCCACTTTATTCTGTCCCAATTCCTTTATATGCCAACAAATACGCCACCCGCTGTATTGTATGGCCAGCCTCGGCGTATCATACGCCGGTACCACATTTTCACATCCGGATCGTCGAGGATCCCAAAATTAATTTATTATGGCTCTCGTAACTCATTTTCTAGCTCGAGATATGCTTATTTGAAGTTTTAGCCTCTAGCACTTCTTCATCAGCCTCCATCTTTTGCGTAGTTTTACATCTAGTCCTTCTACTTCCTCCCAAATGTTTCCAAAACACATACTTAGCATCCAGTCACCTATAAATCATAAACACACGCAAAGTAAACACGTTCCATGCTAAACCACACATAAAAACATATAATTAAACATTATAAACATCAAATAAACACACACTGATCAGTCAGCTGCAGACCTCGTTGAACCTTTTGGCTGAGCCAGAATGATTCTTCCACAACCGATTAAGGGAAAAAGTGAGAGTGGCCAGCACCGTTGAAGAGAAATCTCCTATGGCAGCCATTAATGGAGAAGATCGCACCATCTCTGATTTTGCTAGGCATTCACCAAACGTCGTGGAATCTAGCATTACGAGGCCGACAGTTGATGCCAATAATTTTGAGATGGAATCCCATTATATCCATGGAGTATCCTTTACTTAGTAAAATTTTTACCAATTCCATTTCTTAATGTTTGTCTTTGGTGAAAAGTCTGTCTTGATGTTCTTTATTTTGAACAGGTTCTTTTCTAAGCTTCTTTTTAAGTTCTTTGACATGTTTTCCCAAGGTATCAATTTTCATTCTATCTATTCATTTGTTCTTGAATCCATGATCTGTTAGAATTTCTTTAACTCATACTTTTCATTTTCTTCATTTGATTTAGATGCCTTTATCGTCTCAACTTCATCTGCAACCTTCTTTCTATTCATTTTATTGATGTCATTTAATCTTCATCCATGAGTATGTAAATACTTCACATTATCAAGTACTTTCTTTTTTTCCTCTAAAGTCACAGTCTTATTGATTAAATCAACCATTTCTTGAGTTACATGGAACTATGATGACTTATGTAATTTGGTTAGAGAGCCTTATCTAACAACTTCTAGAAAAGCTGGTTTTTCAGGAGATAATTGTTTTGTGAAGAAAGATTTGCCATTAAATTCTTTCTAGCATCCTTTGCTTTAATCTTTTTGCTTTAAGGAGGTTGGTCTGACTCCTTTGAATCAGAATATGAAATTTCAACAACTTCTTCAATTATGGCATTAGAAGAATAATCAAGTGTTTTTCTCTTGTAGGTAGTCTAATGGACACCTTCTATATTATTTATTTTAACCAACTCATTGAAAACAAATAAGATGTCTTCAATTCTTTCTTCAGCAAGCTTCCTTAAATTTTCTTCTATTTCCTGACTTTTTTTCATTTTCATAAGACTCCTATTGACCAAAATAAATAGCCTGAATAGGATCTGGTTCAAGAACTTCATTGAATAGAACCATTTGAAGATCTAGAAGAGTTGCAACCTGCACCTCATTGTTGTCAATATCAGCATGAGTGGAATGGAAAGAATGAACTGATTCTTGTGTTTCAATAGGAGTTGATGTTTGAATCATACACTTCAGTTTCTTTAGTGTCTAAGAAGACATTTAGATCAAATTTGAAATTATCATCAAATTTAAACAAATCATCAACGGCTTCATTATCCATTCAACATTTGATAGCATCATCATTAGAGGTTGAATCATGACGAGAAGAAGAACCAATATTAGCAATAGCTTCCACTAAGCGAACATTATCTTGAAGAATATTAGCAATGATGGAATCTTGTAGAATCACATTAGAAATCAAATTCTCTCTAGACATAGCATAAAGATCAACATGTGCTGGATCTTGAATAACTTCATGAGCAGATGGACTTGTAGGAGATGAGCTAGATGAAGAAAAACCCTCATCGGCAGGTATATCATCAGAAAGAGACTCCCCTTGAACTCGTGATGGAACATTTTTGAAGCGGTGCCTGAGAAGAGGAAGAGCTTCTAGGATTTTGAAGTGGTATAGCAGCATGTCTTATCAGAATAGGAACCTGTGGTTCATGGAATGAGTTATCATCAACACTTGAAGTAATCTTGTCTGAAGCAGATGTAGTTTCTGCATATGGAATGTGCTGATCATCTCCACCATTAGTAGAATCAACATCATTATCATCATCGTCTTGTGGATGAAAACTAGAACTAGAACTTGAAGTTTAAGGAGCATTAATCCCTCTGATCATCTGTAATTTCAAGCTAGAATCAAACCAATACAGACAGAGTAGCGGAAATACTATATCCAAGCCACTAGAACATCCAAATTAGCTCGATGAGATCAAAACCCAAATACAAACATAAACGTTATCAATACACGAGTAAATTAATCACCAAACGCTTTGTATTCATTGAAGGATGTTGGTAATTACAATACAAGTGAAACTAATACGTTTTACAGAATATCCAAAAATGTCTAAGGAAATCAGAAAAACCGCGTCTATCAAACGTGTGCAAAGCTTTCAAACAAACATCTATTTATAGTAAACAAACTGCTAGAAATCATTTTCGGTCAAAAAAGTTTTTGCCCAAAATTTGTTTAGGCCAAAAACTCAACACTTGAACAAATCATCAATATTTGATGGTTTTGAATGTGATGGACTATAGGTTCCAACAACCCCCCCTAGTCTTTTGCATACCAAAACTTTAGCTTGTTGTAGTGTCAGCTTTTTCTTTTGTTTTCTCTGCTTGTTTAGCTTCATGTTTCTCAATGCGCTTTCTTAGAATCTCAGCCTCCTGCCTCAAACGAAGACATATTGCAACAACTCACATAACAATCTAGATCCATCTCTTATAGATGCTCCTTATCCACAACGGATGGTATTTAAATACAAGATCTTCATATATGCATTATCAAAGCTAAACAAATCCATCGGGTCAAAAAATCTAACTTCTGGTTTGTCGTACATTGTTATCACAGCTTCACCGGTCTTGCTTTCGTAGAACCACTTTATGAAATTTGTTATGAAAGATGGTTTACGTTCCAGGATCTTCATTGTTTCAACCACATCTGCATGCTTTACTAGATACATAATCTTTTTCTTTCCGGTTCTTTCATCCCTAGATTTCAACTTTCTTTGATCTAGAGTTTGTGGATTAAAACTTCTAAAGGTAGGAAGGTGGCACTATTCTCTTAGAAAATTCTCAGAACTATTTGCTTCTGCATTCTTTGTCCGATTTAGCATATCAAGCTTGCTTAATTCCCGAACATCCCATCTAGGCAGAGATTGCAACTTGTGTTTATTCTCAAAGTACCGAATCTCTCCTTTTTCACTCTTGATCACATACATATTTCTTTCTACGTCATACATCTAACCCAAAATCTTCCCAATCAAAGCTTTCTTTAGCTTCTTCATTCTTTGTATAACCTATTCAACTACCGAGATCGGTTCCTTCTTCTTCCACCAAGACTCTTTCTCCTTCATCTTATCGGTCTTTTCTTTCTCAGTAGCAGATTCAATTGTTTTGGCTTCAGAAATAAAAGGAAAGTCGAAGTCATTGTCGTTATCAACCAACTCATCCAACTTCCCAACAACTGGTCCTTCTGCCTCCACATAGTCTTGTTTAACTTCGTACTCTATCTTCTGATAGTCTTTGTTACTCGGAGCATCATTATCTGAATCAGAATCAGATCTGCTCGAGCTTCCATTCCCAGACGCACCACACTCTTCATCATATGGTGGCTTTTCATCTTTCTTCTCTCCTGTTATAATCACATCTTCGTCTTCCTCCTCTTTCTCCTCTTCATCCTCCTTATCTACTTCCTTATCTTCTAGTTCTTTCTAAGATCTTTCTATACCTTCACCTTTAGCATTGAACATATCATCCACATTAAACTCTTCTTGAGTCCATGCAATATAAACGTATACCCTGCTTCCATATCCATCCTAGCTTTAGTACCTTGAGACTTAGCGCTCGAAGGCCATTCTTGATCAGTCTGTATAGGTTGGACTGGAGTAAACGGAAATTCCTGGTATCCCACATGTTTACAAAATTCCTCAACCAACTTCTGAAGCATGTCTATCTGATTTTGTTTCTTGCGTACTGTTATCTTCAATCCTATGATTTTTGTTGCACTTGCAGTTTCTCAAGCATGAAGATTGGTTGTCTGAGTCTTTAGCTGACTCAAAGTGTTAGTTGTTTCTCTTGTTGCAAAGTTGACAGATCTTCATCAATGAGATTTGAGTTTTGGTCTTTTTAACTTTCTCAGACCTCTCAGGTTGAACTTTCTCTTTTCTTTTTCCTTTTATTGACTCAGGTGTCTTCGTGAACTTCTTTCGTGCTAGAGTCTGTTGGGACTAGTTTGAGAATGATGTTTATGAATTCAAGCGATCACGAGAAGTTTAGGTTCGCATATGATAATGGGTCTAAGAGATGCTAGCGACACTCTGAGAGTCGCTAGGCTGGTTTCATCCGACTCCTTGAGAGTCACTAGGCTAACTTCAGCCGACTCTATGAGAGTCGCTAGGCTGGTCTTAGCCGACTTTCTGAGAGTCGCTAGGTCGGTTTTAGCCGACTATCAGCGAGTGTCGGCAATCTGCTGGTCGACTCTCTCAGGTTTCCTATATATACCTGACCATTGTCATAGCAATCAGACACTCTTCTCCACCAGATTTTCTTTGTAATTTCTCTTGTTTAGCTAGTTTGAGAGGTTTTTGGTGTATGTTTGTTCCACCACCCCGGGGGAGCTCACCCGGGGTGGATGGTGGTTGATCGTTGTAATCGTTTCATGTCCAGAAGCTTATTGTAATCATCTTTGTAGATTATCAATCAGATTTGAGTGGGTTTTGTTCATATTTTTATGCTCTTTTTCATGCAAATTTTTTTATTTAATCAATATCAGCTGATCTATAGCTGATTTGTTTGTCAGATCTTGACTAGAATTTTCATAGCACTGGATCCAACCATTTGGGACATACCAATTGGTATCAGAGCCTCTGTGGTCTTGACTTTAGTGAAAAACTTGGGGTTTTTAGGGTTTTTGAATAGATATGAGTTTCTTCAAATCTGGATTTGATTTGCATCAAGTTCAGAAATTGTCAATGAAATTCATTCAGAAACCTACTTTTGAGAATCTTGATAGATCTGGTTTGCATTTTGGTTTAGATCTGAGCATTTTTTATATTTTATTTTGTGTGTTTTTGAGAAAAAGGGTATGAGTTTGTTCTTGAGCCGACTGTCCAGAGCCGACTCTCTTGCTTAAGCCGACTTTTGCTTATTCTGGTCGATTGTCCTAGCCGACTGTTGCTTGATCTGGCTGACAGTCCGGGCCTACTCTCTGATTTTGCTGCTGATTCTCTAGTAAACGCACGTTTACGACTCACTTGAACTTAAGTTCATAGTCACTGAGTTTGTCTAGCCGACTCTCTCAACCGACTATCTTAAGTGAGGGCCGACTATCTTAAGTGAGGGCCGACTCTCTAGGGTCGACTCTCTATGTGAGTTTCTCAAGGTGAGTTTCTCAAGGTGAGTGTCGCTACTCATTTTTTTCCAGTCGACTTTCTCGAGCCGACTCTCTCTTTGGTCCAGCCGACTCTTTGAGCCGACTCTCATTTCTCTGAAACACAATTCCAAAAAAAAAAGTATTTTGAAAAAAAAATTCTTGGATGAATTTTTTAGTGGATATTGCGAAGAACATGAGGTTTATTGTCCAAAAATATGGAAACAACTTTTTGGATTTTTTGTGTTTTAGGCAATATTGGATCGGGGGCTAATTAGAGTATTCAAAGAATGGCTTTTATCGTCTTCTGAATAGTTGAAGATCGGGTTACCATACGGGGGAGCTCATTCATGTTTAAAATGATCGGGATCATATGATTTAACATTAGTAAATTAGGTTTGAATTCTCATTTTATGCTGAAAAGGAAGGATTTCACAATGAAGGAGAACCGAATTGAAGATTGTTGGATTATGTGATGATCATAATGAGCCCTGTTTGACTGAGTCAAAGAGATTTTTGATAAAGTCAGTTACTTGGAGTTAATTGTTGGAAGTTCGAACCTTTATCTTAGCCTATTACAATGGTATCGTTAATGAAGAGATATAGAGCTTTGACTAAAGAATATATAGGGGAGCTACATTTTCGGGGGAGAACGACAATGAAAGATTTTGGTTATCGGTGGATTCATGAAGATACGAGACAATGTTAGATATAGAACCCCTCGAAAAAGCAAAATTTTTTTCGGGGGAGAGGGAAGGAGGAAGGAGAAAGGAGAGAGAAAGGAAGAGGCAACGGATTATCAACTGTTGAGAAGACGTTTGACGATCTTTGGATATCATTGATAAAGTCATTCTCAGGGGGAGATTGTTGGGACTAGTTTGAGAATGATGTTTATCAATTCAAGCGATCACGAGAAGTATAGGTTCGTGTATGAAAATGGGTATGAGAGTCGATAGGCTAGTTTTAGCCGACTCTCTGAGAGTCGCTAGGCTAACTTCAGCCGATTCTCTGAGAGTCGTTAGGATGGTCTCAGCCGACTCTCTGAGAGTCGTTAGGTCGGTTTCAGCTGACTCTCAGTGAGTGTCGGCAATCTGCTGGTCGACTTTCTCAGGTTACCTATATATACCTAACCATCGTCATAGCAATCAGACACTCTTCCCCACTAGATATTCTTTGTAATTTCTCTTGTTTAGCTAGTTTGAGAGGTTTTTGGTGTATGTTTGTTCCACCACCCCGGGGGAGCTCACCCGGGGTGGATGGTGTTTGATCGTTGTAATCGTTTCATATCCAGAAGCTTATTGTAATCATCTTTGTGGATTATCAATCAGATTTGAGTGGGTTTTGTTCATATTTTTATGCTCTTTTTCTTGCATTTTCTTTGATTTAATCAATAACAGCTGATCTATAGATGTTTTGTTGATCAGATCTTGACTAGAATCATCATAGCACCAGATCCAACCGTTTGGGACTTACCAGAGTCTTTTGTCATTTGCTTTTTGGTTCTTCACGACTCGGACTTCTAATAGATATCCGAGTTGTAAGAGGAGGAGTCCTAACAGTCTGGTCTTTGTCAGTAGTTTTCTTAGACTCGGTTGTTGTTTTTGTTGTTGCTGGTGTTGTTGTTGTTGTTGTTTCTGTTTCTTGCGTACTCGGAGTTTGATCAATTATTGGTTCAGTAACTTCCACATTTTCTTGAATATTTCTTCTATCTCCACCATCACCACCATCTCCACCATCATCACCATCTCCACCATCATCACCATCTTCATCATCATCATTCAATCCATCTTCATCACTAAACAAGTCATCAATTTCATCTTCAACCTTAATGTCTGGATCTGGGTTGTCAGCAACCATGTTTGGGAACAGAGGAGTGATCTTGTCAATGAAAGTACTTGTTTTTCTCCTCAAACTCATGCTGCTGAAGATAGACTCTAACATGTGTTCTAATTCAAACTATTGTCCTTCGCTTCTCAAATCAGGTAACTTGGTGCTCAAGATCATTTGTATAAATCTAGAATACATCCCAAACTTCTTGTTCTGCCTTGGACCGTAAAAGTTGCTAATCGTTGCCTCAAATATCATTCTAGAGAAATTAAATCTTCTATGAGTTGCTAGGCAAACCAACGCCCTACTGAACACTTCCTCGATCTGGTCAAACCCTCTAGTCCTTGGACCCAAACAGTTACCTCCATTGCCTACCAAACAAGGTATTTGTTATCCGCTTCGTATGAAATTAACCTTCATACCCCATTTGCACTATTATTGCAGCCACTTTGTCGTAATTCGAACTGTATGGAAAGTTTGGTGAATCTCTGAAGTTAGGAATCTCTATAATCACTTGCTCATCCATCTTTATCACCCTATCTTGCACCTTACTTTGTATCCAGATTTTCTTGTTCTCGTGAAGGTATTCAACGTTTCTCCAGAACATACGGACTTGTTCATCATAAACATTAACTATAGTCTATATCGTTGTACTGATCCTCGACTTAGATAAGAAATGACAAACTCCTTACAATGTTTGGCCTTTTTACCATTAGCAGTCAGGCATGCATATATGTTATGTCTCGGGTAAGACTTTAAACGCTCCATAACTGCAAAAACTGATCAAACAGCAAAAATCAGAAATTTTCACAACTTTAAAGATTTCGGCCGAAAAGGTTTTCGGTTGAATTCTTTTTCGGGCATAATGTATTTCGGACGAAGCACAAAGTTAGAAATGTTTGAAAAGTTTTTTGATCAAAAAACATTTCGGTCAAGTTTTATCTTGACTGTTCATCTTTGTTCGAAATCTGATTTTGGGCACTCTTGAGATTTCGGATAATTCATATGATTTCGGATAGTTCAAAAGCTTCGAAAATTTCAAAAATCAACTTGATCGAATACACATCCGTTTCTTGTAGTTTCGTACATGTGATAACAGAAAACTTGTGAGAAACAGTGTCATCGAAAAGTCGCTCGAAAACAAGGCTAGAAAACGTGAAAATGCAATCTGGTCGGGTAGAGTGAATAGTGTGGTCGAAAAAGGTGGTAGAAAATGATTTTGGTCAAAAAACCTTTTTTATTCAAAATTGAGATTACGGTTAAAAACCAGTTCGTTCGAAAACAATTTCAGACAAGAAATTTCGGACAAAAACAAAAACTTTCAAAAATTGACGTTTTTCTTACTTTTTCGTTTTACGAACTAAAATCAGGATCACTAAGACTTGTTCCAAAATCTTTTTAACAACAAAACACTAAACACAAACACAAACACAAACTTAGAAACTAATCAAACTATCAACACTACAACCGAACACTTAATATTTTCAGCAACGAACAATCTTATTAATTTCTTTATCTTTTTTGTGAAACTAAAATGGCATAGGATCATAAATGCACATTGTCTTAACCACACTTCATATCATATCAGGATCTAAATAGTTCAACATTGATTGTCAGTATACTTATCCACTTAAACTCATGCATAATGTTTCAGCAAATACTGTGTGACATTTAAGGTAATATTAATCAATACAGTGTGTACCCCACAATCGAGAGAAGTGGAATAACCAATAATGTAAGATTTCACTTGGACATGATCCAATCACCAGGATGAATGAAGAATCTTTAGCACAGGAAAAAGAAATCCAAGTGTATTATGCATAATCATATTGATTCGGAATCTTGTGATTCATATGGCTTGGCTTATATATGTAGAGAATCAAAAGATTTGGGTATGCGGATATCCAATAGATAGTGGATATTTGAATTGAGATCAAGAATGATTCAAGGGGTTAGAACAAAATGACTCTTTGGTTATGAAGGGGTTCAACTCTAATCGTATGATTGTAAATAGTCATTAGAGCAAACAATTGTGCTAAAGATCACAACAAGATACTGGTCTCATTGTATGCCTAGATTCACCTAGCACTCGAAATGGAATGGTTCTCGTTATTGGTAAACCACAAAGATTGAGCGAATTTAGTTAATCACACAAATACTGCCTAATTTATACATGCAGAGCCTACTAACATATCAAATATTATAACCAATGTCACCATCAAGTCCAATTCAAGGGTAAGCTCAATGAAACAAATATACTCTCATTTTCTATTTGCACGTCAAACCAGTCACATTTTCATATCTTTGTGTATTTTTTATCAGCATATATCACATGAACAGTATATAGCACGCACATACTAACTTCAACAAAAAAACAACAAATTACATTCCCTATAATACCTTGATATTCCCAAGAATATAAGGACTAAAAATGTCCATAAATCAAAGATGAAGAGCTAACCAAAGTCTATTCCAAAGTACAAGGACCAAAGTAGAAAATTCTGATTTCTGGACAATAGCGGACCGCTACCACAGACCTTGGCGGTCCGCTACATGATGGAGAAGGTAGTAATGCTGACATTCCACGTGTCGGGTGACTTCTGACGTGTGTAAACCCTATGGCAGACCATCACCCATATCTTAACAGTCCGCTAAGATAGATAGGGGCTAGCGGAACCATAAGGCCTGAGTATGTGTACATAAGGAGGATGTTTTACTAAATTGACTGAAGGCAGGTTCGTGTGGAACCATAAGGCCTGAGTATATGGCAAGTTCATGGAACCGTAAGGCTAGTGTTGTAGGTTCCTATTAGGAACCACATTTTGTAATTAAGTCAGATCTAGTTTGTAAACAATAATAATATAATTAAAGTTTGATGTTTTAATATTCCGCTGTGTGTTTCTATATCAACGTCACTGTAACTAGTATCTGGGAACTTGGATATGACAAGTTGGTATCAGAGCCAAGTTTTAAGGGATTTAGATACTAATGAGAGGTTAGTATCTAGACTTAAACTAGAGCTCTGAGGATAGCTGGAATGCCATAGGATAAGCTAAAGTCGTAAGTTGAGATGTTGATAATCATTATGATATATAACGGGTAATATCAAGAAAACAAATAATTATTTGCATTTTTGGACAAATGTCTTTAATTTCTGATTTTTTTTTTATTATAACCAGTTATACGAATTCTGATGTCATACATCTGTGTGTATAGATATCAAATGGTTGAGAGAGGAAGGGTTAGAGGAAAGGGTCAAACTCCAATTACTAGGTCTCATAGGCAAGCAAACGATGACACCGATACTAACGTCCATCATGAGACAAACAACATCACGGAACCTCATATTGAGGAAGTAGTCATGACGGAGACACAATTCCAGGAAGTAGTGGCTAGTGAAGTCACTAAGGCACTGCGAACCACTTTACCTGGACTACTGGATGAAGTTCTCACAAGGAGAATGGGGGCTGGAACCACATGAGGAGGAACCAATAATACTGGTGGAACTAATGGGAATGCTAACCACAACTCTATAGTGAGGACTGAGAATCAGAAAGGATGCAATTGCAAGTCCTTTGGAGGATGTAATCCTAAGCCATTCGATGGCAAGAAGGAAGTCATTGATGCTACTCAATGGATCACCAAGATGGCGGCCGTTATAAAACTCAGTGAATGCAGAAGTGACTAGCCATTTAAATTTGTTGCTAACGCTTTTGAAACCACGACATTGGACTGGTGGGAATCCGTTAAACAGGCCAAAGGTGAGTAGGCCATTGATAATATAAAATGGGATGAATTTAAGGAGTTGGTTCTACAAAGATTTTGTCCTCAAAACGAACTTGACAAGATTGAGGAGGAGTTTTAAAATTTGGAGGCTAGAGATATGACGCATCAAGAGTATGCGACTAAGTTTGACGAGATGTTAAAATTGGTGCCACATCTGGTGATACCTGAGTCCAGAAGAATTAAACATTTTGTGCGAGGTCTACCACTAAAGGTGCGAAGTGAAGACCTCTGCACCCGAAACTATGGATGCAACCTTTTCATTTAGTTCCACAATTTATGACGAAGTGGCAGCTCAAGAAGCAAAAACAAAGGCTGAGAAATCAGTGGAAGTAAAACCCGTAGAAGTTAATAAAAAACACGAGGAGGTTGTGTACAGGTATAAACCTGGAAATTTTAACAAATTCCCTAGGAGGGAGAGAAGCAATTGGGTAAGAGATTCCCAGAGGGTAAAATGCAATAGATGCCAGAAATCGGGGCATATTGCAGCGTATTGTCTGACTCCCAAGTGTTACAATTGGAACGAAATGGGACATATACAAAGAAATTGTCCTAAGCCGGTTCAACAAAATCCTGGAGGAGGGGCTAAAAGTAAAGGCTGAGTGTTTGTAATCAGTGACGGAAGTAGGAATGCCAAAGCCAAAGTAGTGGCTGGTACGTTTTTAGTTAATAACATTTATGCTAGAATTCTATTCGACACATGAGCGAATAGAAGTTTTATCTGAGATGCAAGATGACTCTGGGCAATGAGAATTCAGTGTTTGAATTAATGCCTATGAGTATGAGCTAGTACGATGTTATCCTAGGAATGGATTGGTTAAACCAAAGTCATGCTTAGATCAATTGTGATCAAAGCAATGTTAGGATATGTAGTCCTAACGGAGAATCCATGTTGATACAATGCGATAGTAATGAAAATAAGATTGAAACTATTTCTTTAGCTAAGGCTAAGAAATATGTGAAAGCGGGATGTAGTGTATTCATTAGACGTTAAACCCGAATGGCAATTGCAGACATTCATGTAGTATGTGATCAACCGAATGTTTTTCCAGAAGAATTACCTGGTCTCCTACCAAATCGACGAATCGAATTCAGAATCGACCTCATACCTGGAGCTAAACCTTTATCTAGAGCACCGTATCGTTTAGCACCTTCAGAATTGAAGGAATTGATGAAGCAAATTCAAGAACTGTTGGACAAAGCTTTTATACGTCCAAGCACTTCACCATGAGGAGCACTTGTATTGTTTGTAAAGTAGAAGGACGGGAATATGCGTAAGTGCATAGATTATCGGGAGCTGAATAAGCTCACTATAAAGAACATGTATCCATTGCCGAGAATAGATGACATTTTGATCAATTACACGGAGCGAGTTATTTCTCGAAGATCGATCTTAGATCTGGATATCACCAGTTAAACGTACAAGACGAAGATGTACCTAAAACTACCTTTAGAACCCGATATAGACACTACGATTTCTTGGTTCTATCATTTGGTCTAACAAATACTCCTACGACATTTATGGACCAAATGAACCGAGTTTGTAAACCATTCTTTGATAAATTCGTTATAGTGTTCATAGATGATATCCTCATCTATTCTCAAACTCCGGCAGAGCATGCTAAACATCTTAAATTAATCTTGGAAATTCTAAGACAAGAAAAATTGAACGCAAAGTTTTTTAAATGCTAATTTTGGAAACAAGAGGTACAGTTCCTTGGGCATGTCATAAACCAGCAAGGAATCCAAGTGGATCTGGCTATCATGAAGTGGGAAACTTTGAAAACACCCACTAAGGTTCGAAGCTTTCTTGGCTTAGCTAGTTACTATCGAAGATTTATACAAGACTTCTCTAAGATTGCTACTCCATTAACCGCTTCAACTCAGTAAGCAGTGAGGTTTGAATGGAGTCAGAAACACGAAGAAGCGTTTAGTACTCTTAAACAAAAACTTAGTAGTGCCCCAATCCTAACATTACCTGACGGGAACGATGACATTGTAATTTATTATGATGCTTCCCGAATTGGTCTGTGTTATGTGCTGATTGATATGCCCTAAATTATATATGTTTTGCATGCATAATAATCCCCGTATTATGGTACTAATTGATTAATAACCTTGCAATTGATACTTAAAACGTGTATATTTCATAATTGCATGTTATTCGGTGTTCTAAATATAAATCAAGATGAAACCAGTAAAAAACACCAAGAAATCAAGCCTTTTGGAAGATCATTCCGGAGCTTTGACCCCCAAGAAGTCAAAATTGGACGACAAGAAGTCAACAAGCAGCTAAAAGACAAGCTGGGGAGCTGGCAGGGCATTGCACGGTCATGCAAAGCCATGCACGGTCATGCAAAGCCATGCACGGCCGTGCAAACCATGTCTTGCTCCCCAGGGCCGCGGTACACTGCCCTTTGTACCCTGTTTGATTCCCGAGGTGTTTGCATGCCCATGCAATCAAATTCACGGCCGTTCATTGCTCATACACACCTTCCATACATTACCAGAGCTCAAGAGAGTCCGTTTATGTAGTCTAGAGTAGAGAGTAGAGAGGATCCTCCTCTTTGTCCGCAATAGGGGAGCCTACGAAACTCAGTGTTACGCTAGTTAGTATGGCCATTCGTGGCTAAACCTCTTGTATTGCTAGGCTGAAGATGATGTTTGGTGCATCTTAATGTTTGACGTATTAATCTAGTGGTATGTGTCACACCCCAACCGACGACGGAATACGTCGGGGCGGACGTGTAGACTGTTTTTAAGCACATGATCAACTATAATTTCATATGTTCATTAAATCAAGATTTCATTACATAAATTCAATCAACAACCAAAAATCCAATACATCAACATGTTCAATTTCTTTGTTCACTAGGACCAAACCCTATATGTAGTATCTTGCATATGATCTCAAACACTAGTGCCTGAAACATGATGAAAATAGGGTCAACTAAAAATAGTTGGTGAGCATACATAGGTTTTGGCACCATAAGCAATATCAAGAGTTTGTGTACAATTCATATGATGCATGGTTTAATAAGGCAATTATGGAGAATCACTATAGTTTAAACTGGGGCGTACAATCAAATCTTGTGACTGATAGGCATAACACAACAGTTATCCTTAAATGTTTGTCATAACACAACAGTTATCCTTAAGTGTGAGGAATAACACAATAGTTATCCTTAGATGTTAGGCATAACACAACAGTTATCCTTAAGTGTGAGGCATAACACAACAATTATCCTTAAGTGTTTTCGGCAACAATCACCCTAACCAGGTGGGTTGGTCAGACACAATAGATCTATCATTGTTAACCGTCGGCTTGTACAGAGTTAATGATTGCACTTGCACTATGCATAAAAGTTTGTAAATGTAGTTTGCACTAATAGTGTTAAGGCATAAGGCAGAAATTGCACACATGATCATAATGTATGAATTGTAATAATTGCAAATAGTTTGAATGTAATCATGTTTCACCCTAAAAGATGTAAAAATATAAAAGGGGCTATGTAAACTCACTTGGAATAGTAGTTGTTGATTACACGGGTATGGTGTTTGCACAAGTGTTTATCTTAACCACAAGGTTAACCTATGATTGAATTGTATAAATGTAATCAATAATCATGCACAAATGACTAGCAGAGGTTTCTAATGTACCAAGGAATTGAGTAAGAGTTTGGTTGAATGAATGTGGGTTTCTCCTCAATTTATTAAGGAAGAAAATTATCAATTTGAATGATTTTGGTAGGCATTTGTATCATAATTTGAATATACAATTAATGAATCAATAATTGATGTTTAAAAATTAATAGATGAATAATTAAATAAATAAACCCTTCATTTATTTATAATTTTAAATTCCATTAACATTATGTATAATGAGGATGATCAAATTCATTAATTATTACATTAAAATTAAAGTGTAAAAATTTGTTTGAGATGATTTTATATACGAAAAAAATAAATTAAAGGAATGTATAAAACAAATGGTTTTTATAAATAACCTCATTTACATTCCAAATACAATTATAATTTATAGATTTCAAATAGATGATTTGTTAAAATAATTATAATAAATTTGTATGAAGTTTTTCCTCAAGGGAAATAAATAAAGTAGTTTCTCTCAAATAAACTTATCAATTTAATTATAAAACTGATCTGAGTTTTTATATATTTATTAAATAAATTTTATAAAATGATTTCATATACGAAAATAAGGTTTTAAAAATAAATGCAGTGACCCGGGATCGAACCCGGGTTGGCTCTGAGGGAAAACGCTCGCAGACCACTGGATCAAGGGAGACCTTTGTGTTCTAAGTCTGGTTTACTGGGTCTTAAACTTGGGTCAGAGTTCTGCTTTTCTGGGTTTACAAAAGATAAACAAAAATAACGGGCAGGGCCGAGTTTCGAACCCACGACCTTGCGCGTACCAGACCAAACTCTTAACCGGCGGAACTGGGCTTAAAGCCTAGCTAGTACCGGGTTCCTTTTGATTTTAAACTAAGGGTCTGGTGACCCTTTTCTTCCCCAACCGTCCCGAGCGTAACCCTAACCCCAAATGTCATCGATTGAGAACAGATTAGAAGCCCGAATCTTAGGGCTTTAGATGGAAAT
This sequence comes from Smallanthus sonchifolius, assembly GCA_023525975.1. Classification (NCBI taxonomy): domain Eukaryota; kingdom Viridiplantae; phylum Streptophyta; class Magnoliopsida; order Asterales; family Asteraceae; genus Smallanthus; species Smallanthus sonchifolius. Next base: position 49,097,963 of record CM042033.1, on the reverse strand, counting down.
CAAACAACGATTCTAATGCAGTAATCCTTACCTGAGATGGTCACGTAATGAACGAGATCGACTGCGACTTAAGTTTCGAGTTATTCAGTGTTTGATTGGTTTTCTAGAGGTGCTTTAAGGTGGGTTTTTGATTTAGGGAGGTGAGGATGAGGTGTCGCGAAGGTGCAGTGCTAGGTATAAGGATTCAATTTTACACCAAACGTACGAATTGATTGCGGATTTATTTGAACGACCACGACTTGAATTTTTGAGTTAAAAGGGTTGATTGTGATGAATTGGGTCTTCAATATTATTAAGGATGAGTCGGTTAACGTTTATACATGATTATTAGGCATTAACAGCCTTGAATTCGACGGTTTTGAAAACGATTTGATACTTGTTGACTTTTGAAAGTCAAACTGGCGGGGAGAGTTTCTTGTTGACCATAAAAGTCAAGATTTGTGAAAATGGGCCCAAAGTCTAGAGAAGGTTCAAATTGGGAAGTCAAGGGGGTTCGAATGAGAGTTCAAATGGTAATTGAGGGTTCAAGGCTTGAAGGGGGGGGGGGGGGTGGGGGTTTAAACTAGGGTTGAGGTCCAAGATTAAGTCCTTTTAGTTCCTTAATCATTTTAATAATTTTACAAAATTTATGTATAAAATCTAAATATTATTTTTTTTATTATAATTACTTCATAAAGAAAAATGTTCCATTTTTATTAAATTACTAATTGTAATAATGATTTATTCAATATAATCAAATATACCTATATATTTACATATATACTCTCAAATAAATATATGTACATATTTAAGAGATGTAAATGCATGGTTTAAAACTCACGGATTTTATTTTGATAAGTATCCATTGTGACTAAATGTTTACTTATATATATGTAAATATACTTACCTGTGTCATATATAATAGAGAAATAATACGTAGTGTAAGGTTGAAAATTTGAATTTGATTTACAAAAAAAGTAATAATTAATGTAACATATTTGTAACATCACAAAAATAAAACGACGATTAAAAATAACGGGATAAACGCGAGACGAACGAAATAAACGAACGAGGCGTGACGTGCCGGGCCAGATGGGCCGGCGAACTTGAGGAGAGGAGTCTCCACCCTTTAAATAGCCAACACACTTCATAATCTCTCATTTGCAAGTTCTAGAGAGAGCAACCGTAGAGAGAGAAAGTTGGCGGATCGATCCGAGATTGAAGAAGTGTGTTACTCCATAGCTCATGAGCAAAACCTCTGAATCAGAAGCTCGATACAGGTAACGATCAGATTTAGATCTGAGTTTTTGTTCGTTTTGGGGTTTTTCGGGTTTTGGATAAAAAGATGTCATTTTTACGTATGAAACTTGAATATAAACCTAGATTTAGCATCTAGAATGAAAAGAAAATGTTTTGAACGTAAAAAGTTCGGATCTTGATGAGGTCGGATCTGCATGCAAAAAGTTAGGGTTTTTGGGGGAAGAAGCCTGCCCGCAAGCAGGTCCTGCGTACTTATCAAGTACGCAAGAAACATGTCTTGCGTACTTATCAAGTGCGCAAGAAGCGAAGCCTACGTACTTATCAAGTACGCAAGAAGCGAAGCCTGCGTACTTATTAAGTAAACAAGAACAAGGCCCTGCGCACTTACTAAGTGCGCAGGCATCAGGTCTATGGGTATATATAGTTGGTCAGTGAAGTCAGTATGTTCCCCTATAACAGAACGAGTAAACCGTTAGAGTCGCGATTAGGTCTGATGTGTATTTCACTAATCAATTCAGATCGGAAGTGACGTTGTTGGACCTTTATTTAGGACAACCTAGATTATCTTATCAGGTGAGTTCTAGAGCCCTCTTTTAAATGTTTTATTAATGTTTTGGGCTGGTGTGCATACTTACGAAATGATGTTTAACAAAATGACGTTTTACGAAATGATGTTTAAACGAAATGATGTTTTACGAAATGATGTTTTATGAAATGTTTTGCCAAAGAAGTTTACGAATGGTTTACGAAGGAAATGTTATATAATAAAACGTACAAATGCTTTAACTGTAATTATGTAAAGGCGGTAACGGTTATTTTATAAAAGTCACAAAATGAATGAATCTGTCGCGAGTTCTTTCGGGAACTAAGGTATGCATGTATGTTATGGGCCTTACCTTTTAGGGGCCTTTGTGGCTGGCCAATGATTGTATAACTGGGTGGATAAAGGGGTGACGACGGTTACCATCGGATTACCGGGATCCCTATTAAAGGTACTATTCCTTGCGAGGGAACAATGCTTAAGGTGAAGGTACGTGATATCCTTTGGGACGACGTGCTTAAGGTGAAGGTGTGTGTATCCTTGTGGTACCGTTCCTAAGGTTCTGGTGTCGAACGACTTTGGGGTATCGGGCCCTAGGTTTCTCCGCCTACAGGTAATGTACGGTGTCGAAGGGCCTAGTGGTGGCCTGCCTCGGGGTTTCTCCGCCAGTATGCGATGTATGGAATTGACGGTTATGAAAAGGCGCAGATTCGGTTCATGTTGACTTATGTTATGATGATATGATTACGAGGTTTTGATGACGTTAAGTTATTGCATGATTTTACGTACGCTTTTATTAAATGAATGAATGTTATGTTTTTAGCAAATGTTAATGTAAAAGTTTTTATGAAATGCTAGAACTCACCAGCGTAGCTGACTTTTTAGTATACACATTCAGGTTAAGGGCAGGTTATGATGATGGACGGTGATGCTGGGCGGCTTGATGAGTTACCCGGATGATATAAAGACTGGCACCCCGTTATGTTTTATGTTCAAGACAATATTACGCTTCCGCAGGTTGAACAATGTTATGTTATGTTTGAAATGAAATTTTCCGCTACGTTATTTGATATTCAAGTTTAAGAACCGTTTGTGAATGAGTAAATCCAACAAGTGAGGCGTCCCGGGTTTGGAGCCTTACAAGTTGGTATCAGAGCAATAGTTTTAGAGATTCGGACACTTTCAGTGTCTGAACTTAAACTGTGAATGGGACCGAAAGCGGATGCCAGTACGGGTAACTCGAGCCACATCATCAGGTATGAAGGTAGTATATATTTACATATATAGTATGCCTTAGAAAGTGTTAGGTTAGGACTTGTGTTCTGATGGAATTACAAAGGTGGTCAAATAGAAATCGATAGGTAGTGTAATGGTTAATTGCAGATGGCCAGTGTATACTAACATCTTACAGTACTTGTTGAATTCTATTTGTTAACTAGCGTGATGACATTAGATTCCTTGTCCTATAGAACGAAATGGCGGGACGAAAGAGCGGAAGGCGTGGTGGGGGCCGTACCGGAGGTCGCAATAGGACTCCTATTCATCAGGAGTACAGTGAAGAGGGAAGTGTCCACACGGAGCCGGAAATCAGCATGCATGGAACTGAACGGACAGAACAACAATTCACTTTCGAACTGGAAGTGAAGGCGGCCCTTGCACGCGAGTTTACTGAGCTGTTGAATGCTACATTACGAGACCTACTGACAGAAACATTGAAGAAGGCTAAAGAGGTGGGCGGGTCCAACACGGCAGCTGATGCCCCGATCATTGAGGCAGTTAACGCACCGCCTACTCGCGGTTGCAACTATAAGTCCTTCAAGGCATGCGACCCACCGGTTCTGACCGGAAAGAAAGACACCGTAGCTATGTATGCAAGCCGCCATCCGTCTGAGCGAGTGTCGAGCAAATCAAGTTGTGAAATTTGCTGCTAACTCCTTGAGAGAGGAAGCATCCCATTGGTGGGAAGGTGTACGTCAAGCTAAGGGGGACGAGACGGTTGACGCAATGCTGTGGAACGATTTGAAAACATTGGTGATCAAGAACTTCTGCCCGAGGAATGAAATCAAGAAGGTGGAAAGAGAGTTTCTGGGATTTAAAGCCGGAAATAAAACACATCGGCAATACACTACCAGATTCAATGCACTGGCATGTCTGGTGCCTCATCTGAACACTACTGAGGAGAGAAAAATTGCTTGCTACATCCAAGGTTTGCCGGATAAGGTCTGTACTTTCGTCAAAGCAAACACCCCTAGCACCTATGATTCGGTGGTGGAACTCAGTGGTGTAGTGTATGATGACCAGGCACTAAATGATGTTGCCATTGAGGAACCCAAAAAGAATCCGAGCTTTTAAAACAAACAAATAAGTGGAAAGATGTTTGGGGCTTGTGATAAGAGGGCTCGAGTGGAGGAGATAGCGATGTGTAATAATTGTGGGAAGGAACATATGGGTGAGTGCAGATTAGGATCCAATCTATGCTTCAAGTGTGAAAAACTGGACACTACTCACGTGAATGTCCCCAGCTCTACAAGTGCTATAACTGCGGGGGGAACCGGGCATCTGAGTAGGGGCTGCACAAAGCCAAGAATGGGGGAAACTGGGAAAGGGAAGAGCACCGAAAAGAAGGATGAAAGGCCCTGGGCAAGGACCCGAGCGGATGCACTGACGTAGGACCAAGCCAGGGCAGACCCCGATTTGGCGTCAGGTACGTTCATCCTTGACAACACTTTTGTTTCTGTATTATTTGATTTGGGTGCTAGTAAAATTTTTATATCGGCCACTTTCTGTAAACAAGTAAAGTACACGGTTAGTAAAATAGAACGAGCCTTTAGTGTAGAAACCGCTGAGGGTAGAACTGCGAGAGTGACCGATGTAGTTGACAACTCCATGATAAAAATAGAAGGTCATAGGTTCTCTGTCAGATTGTTTGTTATGGTTTTGGGAGGGTTTGATGTCGTGTGGGGTATGGATTGGTTAACTGCCAATGAAGCACAAATCATATGTAAACGAAAGATAATCCGACTCAAGGCTCCGGATGGTAGGGAAATCGAGGTTTTGGAGATTGTGACGCCCCGATGCCTAACGTCATCTCAATGATTAAGGCAACAGATTACCTGAGGCGCGGATGCGAGGCTTATCTGGTGTACGTGATTGACAAGTGTAAGGAAGTGAAGGAACTAGACGATGTACCCGTGGTACGCGAGTACCCGGAGGTGTTTCCAGAGGATTTGCCTGGGATACCACCTGACAGAGAGATCGAGTTCCGAATCGACTTAGTACCAGATGCCCAGCTTGTGGCTAAGGCTCCATATCGACTAGCACCAGTGGAGATGAAGGAACTAATGGCACAACTAGACGAGTTACTTGAGAAATGATTTATCCAACTGAGCATCTCGCCTTGGGGTGCTCCGGTATTATTTGTGAAAAAGAAAGATGGTTCTATGAGGATGTGTATTGACTACAGAGAGCTGAATAAAGGTACCGTGAAGAACAAGTACCCTCTACCAAGGATCAACGACCTGTTCGATTAATTGCAGGGCGCAAGTTGGTTCTCAAAATTTGACCTTCGTTCCGGGTACCATCAGTTGAAGGTGAGGGAAGAAGACACACTGAAAATCGCGTTTCACACGCGTTATGGACATTTTGAGTTTCGCTTGATGTCCTTCGGATTGACAAACGCACCTGCAGCATTCATGGATTTGATGAATAGGGTCTGTCGACCGATGCTGGATCGATCGGTAATTGTGTTCATCGATGATATCCTTATCTACTCCAAGAATGAGGGTGATCACGCGTGTCACCTGAAGGAGGTATTGGAAGCTTTGAAGAAAGAGGAACTGTATGCTAAGTGTTCCGAATGCGTGTTCTGGCTTAGGGAAGTCCAATTCCAAGGTCACGCCATTAACCCAAACGACATTGTGGTGGACCCAGCAAAGATAATGACGGTAAGAGATTGGGAAGTTCCCAAGACTCCAACTGAAATCCGCAGTTTCTTAGGGTTGGCAGGCTACTATCGGAGATTCATTCAGGATTTCTCAAAAGTAGCTTCGCCGTTGACAAAATTGACACGGAAGAAGGTAAAGTACGAATAGGGTTCGACCCAGGAAGAAGCATTTAATGAACTGAAGGAGAAGCTAACCCAAGCTCTAGTCTTGGCCCTTCCCGAGGGCAATGACGACTTGGTGGTATACTCTGACGCTTCGGGTCAGGGGTTGGGGTGTGTGTTGATGCAACGTGGGAGAGTGATCGCGTATGTGTCACGACATTTGAAGATTCACGAAGCCATTTATCCGACTCATGATCTGGAACTTGTTGCTGTCGTGTTTGCATTGAAATGATGGAGACACTACCTATACGGGGTGAAGTTTACCATATACTCGACCAAAAAAGTTTGAAGTACTTCTTTGAACAAAAGGAACTTAATATGAGGCAGAGACGATGGTTGGAACTATTGAAAGACTATGACTGTGAAATCATATACCATCCTGGAAAGGAAAACGTGGTGGCTGACGCTCTAAGCCGAAAGGATGTGCCTGCTCCTATTAGAGTGAAAGCTTGCCAGTTGGTGGTAAGATCAGATGTATGAGGGAAATTGAAAGAGCTCAAGATGAAGCACTTAAGGAAGAAAACATAAAGAAGGAAATAATGTTTGGCCAACAGGACAATTTGGAATATAACACCCTTGGTGTTAGGACACGTTTTGGGCGGGTATGGATACCTATGGGTGATGAGCTTAGGACCAAAATCTTGGTTGGGGCTCATAAGTCTCGTTACTCTATCGATCCCGGTACCAACAAAATGTACCAAGATCTGAGGAAGGAATACTGGTGGCCTGGAATGAAAAACGAAGTGACAAAGTACGTAAGCAAGTGCTTGACTTGCTCGCAAGTAAAGGCTGAACACCAGAAACCGTATGGAAAGATTCAACCGCTCGATATACCAGAATGGAAGTGGGAACACATTACCATGGACTTCATAACCAAGCTACCTCGCACAACTAAAGGTCATGACACCATTTGGGTAATCGTGGACCGTTTAACGAAGAGTGATCATTTCCTACCTATTCGCGAGACGTTCTCGTCGGAAAGGTTACGGGAAGTATTTATTAATGAATTTGTAGCACGACATGGGATTCCTTTGATGATTGTATCTGACCGGGACACACGATTCATATCGAGGTTCTGGAAAAGATTTCACGAGGTGATGGGCACGAGGCTTAATATTAGCACGGCATACCACCCGCAAACGGATGGTCAGTCTGAAAAGACCATTCAAACATTGGAAGATATGCTTCATGCTTGTATTATCAACTTCGGTGGCAGTTGGGACAGTCATCTTTCGTTAGCCGAATTCTCCTACAACAACAGTCATCACAAAACGATATGCATGCCGCTTATGAAATGTTGTATAGGAGAGAAGATGCAGGACCCCGATTTGTTGGGGTGAGATTGGACAGAAGGAATTAGGAAGTCTTGAAGTCGTAAGAGAAACGTCAAAAAGTTTTGATCAATTCAAAGCACGAATGAAGGCCGCACAAGATCGTCAAAAATCCTATGTGGGAAAACGACAAAGGCCTATTGAGTTTGATGTTGGGGACAGAGTAATGTTGAAAGTGTCACCCTGGAAGGGAATCATATGATTCAGAAAGAGTGGAAAGTTAAGTCCGAGGTTTGTCGGACCATTTAGGATAATGGCACGGGTTGGGGAAGTCACTTATCGGTTGGAGTTGCCTGATGAGTTAAGTGGGATTCATCCTAACTTCCATGTATCACACTTGCGAAAGTGTTTGGCGGATGAATCGGCTCACGTACCACTTTCTGACATCGAGGTCGACAACAGCCTTAACTACATTGAGGAACCCGTGGCCATCTTAGACATGAAGGAGAAGCGTTTGCGTAATAAGGTTATTCAATTGGTTAAAGTCCAATTAAAGCACCGGAAGGGATCGGAATCTACTTGGGAAACGGAGACGGAAATGAGGGAGTCGTACCCTCAACTATTTGATATATGATAGGTTTCAGGGACGAAACCTATTTTAAGGGGGGTAGACTTGTAACATCCCAAAAATAAAACGACGATTAAAAATAACGAGTTAAACGCGAGACGAACGGAATAAACTAAAACGAGGCGTGATGGGCCAGGCCAGATGGGCCGGCGAACTTGAGGAGAGGAGTCTCCTCCCTTTAAATAGCCAACACACTCCATAATTTTCATTTGCAAGTTCTAGAGAGAGAAACCGTAGAGAGAGAAAGTTGGCTAATCGACCCGAGATTGAAGAAGTGTTTTACTCCATAGCTCGTGAGCAAAACCTCAGAATCAGAAGCTCGATACAGGTAACGATCTGATCTAGATCAGAGTTTTTGTTCGTTTTTGGGTTTTGGATAAAAAGATGTCATTTTTACGTATGAAACTTGAATATAAACCTAGATTTAGCATCTAGAATGAAAAGAAAATGTTTTGAACGTAAAAAGTTTGGATCTTGATGAGGTCGGATCTGCATGCAAAAAGTTAGGGTTTTTGGGGGAAGAAGCCTGCCCGCAAGCAGGTCCTGCGTACTTATCAAGTACGCAAGAAACATGTCTTGCGTACTTATCAAGTGCGCAAGAAGCGAAGCCTACGTACTTATCAAGTACGCAAGAAGCGAAGCCTGCGTACTTATTAAGTAAACAAGAACAAGGCCCTGCGCACTTACTAAGTGCGCAGGCATCAGGTCTATGGGTATATATAGTTGGTCAGTGAAGTCAGTATGTTCCCCTATAACAGAACGAGTAAACCGTTAGAGTCGCGATTAGGTCTGATGTGTATTTCACTAATCAATTCAGATCGGAAGTGACGTTGTTGGACCTTTATTTAGGACAACCTAGATTATCTTATCAGGTGAGTTCTAGAACCCTCTTTTAAATGTTTTATTAATGTTTTGGGCTGGTGTGCATACTTACGAAATGATGTTTAACAAAATGATGTTTTACGAAATGATGTTTAAACGAAATGATGTTTTACGAAATGATGTTTTATGAAATGTTTTTCCAAAGAAGTTTACGAATGGTTTACGAAGGAAATGTTATATAATAAAACGTACAAATGCTTTAACTGTAATTATGTAAAGGCGGTAACGGTTATTTTATAAAAGTCACAAAATGAATGAATCTGTCGCGAGTTCTTTCGGGAACTAAGGTATGCATGTATGTTATGGGCCTTACCTTTTAGGGGCCTTTGTGGCTGGCCAATGATTGTATAACTGGGTGGATAAAGGGGTGACGACGGTTACCATCGGATTACCGGGATCCCTATTAAAGGTACTATTCCTTGCGAGGGAACAATGCTTAAGGTGAAGGTACGTGATATCCTTTGGGACGACGTGCTTAAGGTGAAGGTGTGTGTATCCTTGTGGTACCGTTCCTAAGGTTCTGGTGTCGAACGGCTTTGGGGTATCGGGCCCTAGGTTTCTCCGCCTACAGGTAATGTACGGTGTCGAAGGGCCTAGTGGTGGCCTGCCTCGGGGTTTCTCCGCCAGTATGCGATGTATGGAATTGACGGTTATGAAAAGGCGCAGATTCGGTTTATGTTGACTTATGTTGTGATGATATAATTACAAGGTTTTGATGACGTTAAGTTATTGCATGATTTTACGTACACTTTTATTAAATGAATGAATGTTATGTTTTTAGCAAATGTTAATGTTAAAATTTTTATGAAATGCTAGAACTCACCAACGTAACTGACTTTTTAGTATGCATATTCAGGTTAAGGGCAGGTTATGAAGATGGACGGTGATGTTGGGCGGCTTGATGAGTTTCCCGGATGATATGAAGACTGGAATCCCGTTATGTTTTATTTATGTTATGTTTTTTGTTTAATACAATATTACCCTTCCGCAAGTTGAACAATGTTATGCTATGTTTGAAATGAAATTTTCCGCTGCGTTATTTGATATTCAAGTTTAAGAACTGTTTTTGAATGAGTAAATCCAACAAGTGAGGCCTCCCGGGTTTGGGGCCTTACAAGTTGGTATCAGAGTAATAGTTTTAGAGATTCAGACACTCCTAGTGTCTGAACTTAAACTGTGAATGGGACCGAAAGCGGATGCTAGTATGGGTAACTCGTGCCACAGCATCAGGTATGAAGGTAGTATATTTTTACATATATAGTATGCCTTAGAAAGTGTTAGGTTAGGACTTGTGTTCTGATGGAATCATAACGGTGTGTTGAAGCACTTTCCTGTGACAAACACTCTGGATAGATTATGGATAGAAAGAGTCTTAGTTTAGTACTTTCATGTATGTATTTGTCTTTGTTTGTAAGTGTCTGTATGTATTAGTTATCGAGTTGTATTTACTTTTACATATTGACTGTTACAGATCTCTCTAAGTGTTATGCGCATTTGTATGTGCGAAGGAGATAGTTCCTGCGTACTTAGCAAGTACGCTAGAATACCTTTGCGTACTTGCTAACTACGCATGAGCAAATTGCCCTGCGCACTTGCTAAGTGCGCAGGTATCAGGTCGTGTATAAATAGGAATGGTTGACAGTAGATAAGTACGCATTAAGATTAGCAAATACGCAGAACTTTGTAATCTCAAAACTTCTCTCTGTAACCTTCAAGTGTTTATAATAGACGAACGTTTATAGTGATTATCTTGTCGGTTTACTTTATGTTGTAAGACTCTCCACCTAGTCACGGATATTCCGCACCCGGTCTGACTAGTAGACCCACTTGCATGTGACGATCCGCCACACCCGAGGGACCTACAACTGGTATCAGAGCCTTGCTCTTGATTTCGAGTGTTGTGAGTGAGTTTGGAGAGTTTTCTATAGAGTTTTACAAGCAAAAGGAGGTGTTTTTGTTGATTTTTGTGATAAAATAGGGGTAGCTCTTGAGCACTATTTTAGAAGCAAAAATCACTCAAAAAAACCGACTTTTGTTGTGTATTTTGAGTGTTTTGAGCATCAAAGGTTGGTTAGAAACCAGTTTCTGACCCTTTGGCTCATTTTGATTGTTCATCCGTCCGATTTTTGCCATCTCCGGTGTGTTTCCAGTGACCATAAAAGTTTGGTGAGAGTTGGTGAAAAGGTGTTCTGCGTACTTACCATATCTGGCAAAAAGTATAGTCTTGTTGCGTACTTACTAAATACGCAAGACTAATCTCTTGCGTACTTACTAAATACGCAAGACTAATCTTGTGCATACTTAAGTTATATTCTGTGTACTTATCATTTACTCCTGCGTACTTATCAAGTACGCAAGACAAATCTTAAATACGCAAGACCATTCCTCTAAGTGCGCAAGGCCAATATCAAGTGCGCAAGTGTCTCTGATTTTTCTGAAATTTGACTAAGTGTTCACCATGTCGAATCTTCAGAACCTTGGAAACCTTTTAAACTATGACAATGAGATCGGTATTCCTCAGAAACCGCCAAAGTTGCTAAATGTAAATGATTATTCTAACTGGAAGGCACGCTTTGAGCATTACATTTCTTACACCGATTCTTCGTTATGGATTCCAATTCTAGAGGGATATAAGCATCCCACACACATTTATCTTGATGATGAACTGCCTAAGCCTATCTCTAAACTCGATGAAGAAGAAAAGAAAGTTTATGATAGAGAGAAGAAGGCTCTTGGTTCTATCACTATGGCATTAACTCTGGAGTTGTTTCACAGCTTCAGAGGTTATGACAACTCTAAGGATCTTTGGAAGGCTCTACAGAAAAGATTCAAGGGGAATAGAGATATCAAGAAGAGTAAACGGGATCTACTCAGGAAGCAGTATGAATGCTTTAGATTTTTGGAGAATGAGTCTTTAGATGACCTCATCTTTAAATTCTATCATCTGCAGACAGAATTGAAAGCCTTTGAGCTCAAGTATCCCGATGAAGAGTTGGTGGAAAGGTTTCTGGATGCTTTGCCACCCAGGTTTGAAATGTACACAACCCTGATGAGAGAGAATCTAAAATTCTATGAAATGATAGTGGAGGAGGCAATTGGAAAGGTTCAAGCTCATAACATGAACCTTAGAAAGAAGTAAAGCTCAGGAACACCTCAGATACAAGACCCTTCTATGTATCATGGGACGTCTTCTACAACCAAATCTTAGGGCTCAGGAATAGCCCTTTTCTCTGGAAACTCTACTGAAGAAGACCACTCAAATGGTTGTGGTGGTCATGCATGCTATGCATCTGGATCAGGTTCTGGATCTCATCAACAACATACCTCAAGAAATCCTCCCGCTACAACTTCAGCTAACCAATCAGCTATAGCCAAAATAGCCAAAGATCATGTAGCACTATTTTCATCTTGTATGATGGCCTACGAGAACTTCAGAGGTGGCAAGCTTACAGATCCCGAGACAATAGAAGAAGACTTCAATCAAGTGGATCCTGATGACATGGAGGACATGGATATTCAATGGAATATGGCCATGATATTGAGGAGAGCCAAGCGTTTCCTGAACAGAACAAGAAGAAAGTTCATTGGCGGGCATTCTAATGCCAAGGTTGGTTTTGACAAATCTAAGGCCAAATGCTATAAGTGTCTAAACTTTGGACACTTTGTTCGTGAATGTCAGAAAGACAGAGCACCGGCTTCGGGTTTCACCAGACCTAGCCAAGGAAACAACCATGGCTACAACAACACTAACAACCATAATCAAATCCACGGTGGTTCGTCTAATGCACTGGTAGCTCAACAGGACTACAACTTTGATTGGGGTGTTTATCTGGAAGATGCCATCATTACACAAACTCAGGTTGGTCTTATGGCTGAAATCATGGACTTGATGGAGGCTGAGAAAAAGGAAGTTGAGGAGAAGGAAGCTGAAGAAAAGGAAGCTTCTGTAGCTGATCAAAAGGAATCTACTACTGCTGTTGCTCTCATGGCTATTAGAGAGGCAACAAGTTCATCAACTGAGGTAGATTCTAATCCCTTTTCTGCTATTTCTTGTTCTAAATGTCTAGGTTTAAAACTTGAAAATTCCAAGCTTCAAGACAAGGTCGAACCCCTTCGCATTGCAGCTCTAAGTTATAAAGAAAACGAAAAATGTCTTAAAGAATCAATTGAAACGTTGAAAAAGGAAAAACGTGAGTATTCACTAAAAATGAGCGATCAACAGCTTCACTTGGATATTGCATACAAGGGGTTGGAGAAAAGGAAGAATGAAATTAACAAGCTGCAAAATGAAATCTTGCAGTTGAAATGTTCTAATGAGAAGTTGACAAACTCTCGTCTTGTGGTGGAACACTACGAATCTGTAGTGAGGTAAATGAATGGCTTAGGGCTGGGTACTAATGCCATTCCTCCACCAATTAGTAGGAAGTTTGTCAACAGCTTAGTAGACATTGATCTAACTTGTCTTGATTAGTCCTCAGGAAAGGATGATTCCTCTAAAAGGGATGATTCCTCAAGTAAGGCCAACTCCGCATCTGATGAGGAGTTCTTTACTGCTTCTGATGATGGATCGGTTAACACTTGCCCTGAAGGAGTAGTATCTGAGGAGTTGTTATCTGAACAGAAAGTCAAGAAAAACATTATCACTAATAGTGATAACTGTATTTTAACTGAACCCGATATCATTGAATCTAATGATAAATTAAAGGTAATGCTTTATGGGGGGTATAAAAATCTTAATCAAGTAAAGAAAGAGGCTTTTTCAGCTCACTATGGGCTTGGTAACAAAGAAAATTTGCAAAAATACTATACTCCCAAGAACCAATCTGTATTGGGTCAAACTTCTGTTCACAAACCAACTCCTCCTTCTCATCATGCTGAGTCATCTAATGCCAGATCTAATGAGCCTTACAAGAGAACTTACACAGACAAGAGAACTTGTTTTCACTGTGGTATGGTTGGTTACATTTTTGTGAACTGCCCTTCTAAGAACTAAGGGAAACGACCTATTGTTTCACAACCGGCTGTCATCCCTAAGTCACCACAAGTGAACCATCCCAAAAGTCCAAAAGCAAATGTGGTGAAACCACCAGTAAAACCGATGGTAAAGCCAAAGATAACCTCTGAGGCTAAACCATTTGTTTCAAGGAAGGGAAAGCAACCCGCTACACCTTGTGTATCTACCTCTGGTAGTATACCTACTGGTGAGAAACCTGTGGTGAAACTCTCTAAGCCACAGAGGAGGAGAAGGAATAAGAGGTTGAGAAAGCTAGAACAGCTGACTGGAGTTCAATCAGGTGAAGCTTCCACTAGTTCACCTGCTGTTGTTGAACATAAGTCTACTGTTCCAGTTAAGAAACAGAAGAGGTCCTGGACTAACAAATTCAAAAATTCTCAATCTCCTAGTCCTAATTCTTTTAAAGATTCATCCATTTCGAACAGTCATCACGACTGTGAATTAAAAGAGGTAGTTTATTTTGAAAAGGATGGACGACCCAAGACCACTATGGCTTGGGTCTCCAAAACTAACTAATTCTTTTTGTGACTCGTGCAGGGACGTCTGAAGGGTACTATCTCTAACCGTTGGTATGTAGATAGTGGATGCTCCCGGCACATGACAGGAAACATGGCCTTGCTTCAAGACGTGAAACCATTCAGAGGCGGCTATGTGGCCTTTGCTGGAGAGAAAGGCGGTAGTATCACGTGTCAAGGCGTGGTATCAAATGGTTGTGTCAGTTTTGACAATGTCAACTTTTGCGAGCAGCTGAAGCATAACCTGCTGAGTGTCTCCCAAATGTGCGACAAGGAGTACTCGGTGATGTTTGATAAGAATGAATGCTTGATTCTCAAGCCTGGTTTAAAGTTCCTGAAGATTGGATCCTGATGAGAGTGCCAAGGACAAACGACACCTATCAGATTGATATGAGCGTGGCAACAACCACCTCATCAGTTGCAACTTGTTTGCTTACCAAAGCGACATAGCTTGACTCTATCTTGTGGCATAGGAAACTCAGACATATTTCTTATCGTAAAATGAACCATCTTGTCCGAAATGGTTTAGTAACCGGTGTTCCTAAGCTGAGATTTACCATTGCATATGACTGTATGCCTTGTAAAAAGGGCAAACAACAGCGGAAGTCTCACAAGCCCAAGCTCCAAAACTCCATTGATACCCCTTTGGAGCTATTACACATGGATCTGTTTGGCCCCATAAGTATCAGGAGTATTGGAGGTAAGTTGTTCTGTCTGGTTGTAACTGATGATTTCTCATGTTTTTCTTGGGTGCATTTTTTAGGTACAAAGGACGAGACTGCTGATATTCTTCAATACCTGATCCTGAGCTTGGAATCTCTTTGCAAGCTGAAAGTTAGAAGAATAAGGAGTGACAACGGAACTGAGTTCAAGAATAATTTGATGGAACTTTTCTGTCTCAAGAAGGGGATCCATCACGAATTCAGCGCCCCGTATACACCTCAGCAGAATGGAGATGCAGAACGGAAGAAAAGAACATTGATTGAGACTGCAAGAACTATGATGTCAGATGCAAAGCTTCCTGTCACGTTCTGGCCAGAAGCAGTTAATACAACTTGTCACGTCTTAAACAGAGTTCTGGTTATGAAGAGGCACAACAAGACTTGTTACGAGTTGATCAACAATCGACTTCCAAATCTTGATTACCTAGTTCCTTTTGGTAGTCCCTGTTCCTTGTTGCTACAGTACAAAGACCGCCAGTCTAAGTTTCATGCAAAAGCAGTGGAAGGCATCTTCTTAGGATACGTTGCTAACTCGCCTTGCAAGAGAGTGTACAATATAGGAACTCGTACTATCGATGAATGGTTTGAAGTGGATTGCAGTAAACACAGCATTCCACCAGAACCAACAGGTCCAGCTCGGGGTTTTGATTATGATGCGCTATTCAAGTCATTCAATCTTCCTGATCTATCTGCAGTTGACGCCGCAAATTTTTATGAATTATTGGGTGGCGGCGATGACTCCAGTTTCTCTACTCATGCTACTGTACCGATTGTAACTCCTGATTCCAATGCTGCATCTGCATCTGGAACTCTTAATGGTGATAACAGTGAAGATGTTCATGTTAATGGAGATGACACTCAAGCTAATCCTAACACAACTGTAGGAAATTAAGCTCGAGCTGATCCAATTAACATTGAATCCTCTTCTTCTAGAACACAAGAAATGGGGGAGTTAAGCACGAATCTCGATTCAGAAATTCAGGAACCGAATGTACCGGAGACAAGAGTGCATAAGAATCATCCAATCGACAACATTATTGGTGATCCTTATACCGGTGTTCAGACACTGGTGTCATGGAAACATGTCTGCAAGCTGCATTCGTGTCCCAGTTAGAGCCGAAGAATGTGAAGGAGGCTCTCGCGGACAACTGCTGGATTGAAGCGATGCTAGATGAATTGTCTCAATTCCAAAAGTTGCACGTGTGGGATTTGGTTGACTTGCCAAAAGGCTTTCAGCCAATTGGAACCAGATGGGTGTTCAAATGCAAGACGGATGATCGTCATGTGGTTTTGTTGTTCAGGGTTTTTATCAACAAGAGAGCTTGGATTACACGTAAGTATATTCCCCAGTTGCTAGAATTGATGCCATTCGACTATTCTTGGCTTATGCCACATATGTCGGCTTCAAGGTCTATCAACTTGATGTGAAGAGTGCTTTCCTATATGGAAAAGTTCATGAAGAGGTCTATGTCACTCAACCTCCCGGCTTTGAAGATCCGCATAATATCAATAAAGTGTATAGGCTCGACAAAGCACTTTATGGTCTTCATCAAGCACTGCGGGCATGGTATGAGACATTATCTAAACATCTACTGTCTAATGGTTTCGATCATGGACAGATTGACTTGACCCTCTTCATTAGGAAAGCAGGAGGTGACATTCTTCTTGTACAAGTGTATGTCGACAACATTATTTTTGGATCTACAAATGAAGGGATGTGTAGGGAATTCGAGCAGGTAATGAAGTCCAAGTTTGAAATGAGTAATATGGGTGAATTATTGTTCTTCCTGGGTCTGCAAGTCAGTCAAAGAGAGGATGGGATTTATCTACATCAAAAAAAGTATGTGCAGGACATCTTGTCAAAATACAAGATGAATGATAGCAGTACTTATGGCACACCTATCCCAGTTAATCATGGTCTGTATCCTGACAAAGATGGAAAGGATGTGGATTGCAGATTGTACTTTGGGATGATCGGATCACTTATGTATCTCACAGCTTCAAGACCCGATATAATGTTTGCTGTGTGCTTGTGCTCAAGGTTTCAGTCTCAACCGAAGGAGTCACATATGATAGCCTCGATTGGGTCTTTGGTACTCTAAGCAGCAGCCATTCGACTTCAAAGCCCACACTGATTCAGACTATGGTGGTTGTAACCTTGACAGAAAGTCAACTTCTGGAGGATGTCAATTCTTAGGAGACAGACTGGTTTCTTGGCAGTGTAAGAAGCAGTCAACGGTTTCTGTCTCAACTTGTGAAGCATAATGCATTGTTGCGGCGAGCGGTTGTTCTCAGATATTGTGGATTCAACAGAAATTGAGAGACTACGGATTAAACTTCACTGGAACTCCTTTATTCATTGACAACAATGCCACCATGTCCATCACAAATAACGTGGTAAAACATTCCAAAACTAAACATATAGAAATTTGCCATCATTTCATCCATGATTGTGCTGAAAAGCATTTAATTGAACTTGCTAAAGTTCACACGGATGACAATCTTGCTGACTTTTTCACAAAGGCTTCTGATCGATCCCGTTTTGAGCATCTTGTCAACTTGATAGGAATGTTCAATCCTGAGTGAAAATTAGTTTTTCTTAAATCAATTCAATTCATGGAAGTTAAATTTTATTTCTTTTAAATTTTCTATATAGTTCTTTTAGTTATTAAAATATTTTACAAAATCAAAAACAAAATAGAAAATGGAGAAAATTTCAAAGTTAACTTAAGAAAAGAGGAAATGATAGTACATCAGAAATGATCTAAACGTCATAGACTGCTCATATGGGAAATGATTGCGTCATACTTACTTAATTGTTTAAATTATTATGTTTTTAATATGCTTATTTACAAGTAATTTGAATTGTCAGTAAGCTGTATGCGTCTTTGAATCACTAGTATTGTGGAAACTAAAGTCTAAATTACAACTGTGATTTGAACTCATGTTTGCTAGTGTGTGTGCGTAAAAGAATAGAAAAGATCATTATCAGATAAAGGATGTTAGATTTTGGCAATAATTTTCTATTGAGATCAGTTTTGGGTTATGTCGTTAGCACAATTAATGCGGTTCATCTCACTGCCCATACTCACAAGTATGCAAGGTGAGATTGAATCAAGACATGTCTCTACATCAACCATTGAGCATGTATTCACCCTTGAATCACTCCTGATTCATTGAAATCAAATTCAGATAAAAGTTGGATTCCCTTACCTTATTCAAACACCATATTCATTATCCCGAATCATCATACCGATTTTCAATGAAGAAATCAAATGAAACCAAGACATATGAATCACTCGATTCTGAATCTTATGATTCCTGATAATCCTTATGGATTCTGCTTGATTTTTCCTGTGCTAATTGATGTAGCTTCATTCTGAAAATTTAGAAAATCATTGGGAAAATCTTAGATACCTTGAGATAGTGCAATTTACATTATTGTAGCATATCAGTGGGGTACACGTTGTATATCTTATAAGTAATACCTTAATACACAAGAACGTGATACAAAGATGCTTATAGTTTCAAATCTTATAATACTGTCAACTTGAATTACTTGTTTATGTGCTTATTATGTATGATTAAATAGTAATCCATGACATGATCCCATATTCTTTAATGTTTATATTATATTGTATCGTTTTTGCTATAGGTTAGCCTGATATGATCCTCTGCTCGTGTCTTTGATAAAAATTAGTTTGTGTAAATACGTGTATATTTCTATCTAGAAACGATCAAAAAGATTTTAAGTTTATGAACAGTTCAATCTTAATCAGAAAAAGCAAAAATATTTGTGTTTAACCTTCCTGAATTGATTGTGAATCCTCTTGATTGAATGTTGTTTATCTTGTTCGTTATTTGACTTGAAAAATCTTCATAATTTGAGTTGAAAGTTTGCGCACTTAAGGATTTCTGCGTACTTGTCAAGTGCGCATGAAGTAAGCCCTGCGTACTTAACAAGTACGCAAGAGTTAAGTCTTGCGCACTTGTAAGTACGCAGGAGTTAAAGCTTGTGCGCTTAGCAAGTACGCACGACCGTTTTGTGTTGGATATAAATACTGGACTTAGAAAATTTTCAGAGTTCTTATCACTTTCAAATTTTCTAAGCCTGTTCAATTCCCTCCAACAATTTTCTTCAAAAATCCGAGTGTTCCTAACCGATTTCTTGTCCCATCTCTAGTATCATCATCGTGTAACAATCAATCGGTGAGAATCTTGAGCCAATCCATCCACAGAATTCGCGATTTTGGACCGATTCAGAGACTTAAAACTTTTTTATTCGAGTTTTTAGTCATAAGTTTGGTTGTCTGGGTAAAAACTGATAATTAAAAATTAATTAAAACCAGTAATCGACCCTTAATCGTACGTCTAGTATTTGATTTTGGCCATTGGGCTTGGATTTGACCGTCGGTACGACTGGTCGTCTTATAGGTCAAAATTGGATGAATGTAGAAGTGATTTGGTGTTGATGTTGGTTCCACGGGTCGTAATCACGGATTCCGACCTTGTGGTGACCTAATCTACCAAATGTTTGAACATCTATTGAATTTTTGATTTCTGAACAAAATTTGAACAAGTGTTTTTCCTGCGCACTTAACAAGTACGCAAGAAGCAACTCATGCGTACTTGTTAAGTACGCAAGAGGAAATTCCTGCGTACTTGCTAAGTACGCATGACCAACTCTTGGGAAAAATTTCTAAGTCTGAAATTTCAGTTTAAATCGTAACTGCTATACTGCGTCATGTTTATTCATTTCCAATGAAACTTGTTGTTCTGATTATGTTTTCTGTGTGTTTTTATAGATTATGGCTCGGGCGTTTACGAACGAATTCAATCTGTTAGCTAATACTCAACCGGAATGGAAGGGTGCAACACTTCAGTATCGAGAGATATCGAGAGATAGTTGATTTCTTGAACCGTTCAAGAATCAGCTACGCTATTTCAGCTGACCCAATCGTTTCAAGACCTTATCTGGAGAAATTTTGGGAGACTGCGGAGCATGATTGCATGGTAACCACCAATGTTATAAGGGCTACCGTGGCTGGTCATGACATCGCCTTCTCTGAAGATACAATTAGAAGGGTCCTGCAATTCCGAGATCTCTCGACCGAACCTACAGCCTATCCAGACTACTTTGTGGATGGCTGTTGGAGGCAACAAATGGGATATGTCGGTGCGAGAGACTATGCTTCGTATAAGAAAATGTGGGTTCTTGACCAACGGAGATATTTTGCCCACGTCATGATCATGTGCATCTCCTCAAAAAAAGCTGGAAAGGATGCAATGGGTCATGACCTTGCTGCAACCATGGTTGGCTTATCTCTCAATAAGGGCTACAACTTCTCACGCTACATATTCAAAGCCATCAATGATCAGATTAACACGGCTGAGAGGCTAAGGTTCTTATTATACCCTAGGTTTGTGCAACTTCTGATAAACGATGCGTTGCCACACCTACCTGCTACAGGGGAGAGATTGCAAGTGAAAAGGGTGGACAAGAGGGTGTTCGCACAATTCCTTAAGCCAGGCAGTGTAGAACCTACCCCTGAGCATACATGACTCTTTGGCCACCTAATCAATGAAGCATACGTTGCACCAGGTGAATGGAGATGGTATAGTCATGATTCAGAGCCAGAGTTGAGTGAACATTCAGGGGAACAACAACAACAAGAAGAGGAAGATGAAAGTGAAGATGGATCGTCCGATAATGGAGATGTAGGTCCCTCGGGTGTGGCGGATCGTCATATGCAAGTGGGTCTACTAGTCGGACCGGGTGCGGAATACCCGTGACTAGGTGGAGAGTCTAACTAAACAAAGTAAACCGACAAGAGAATCACTTTAAACATTCTTTCTATTATAAACACTTGAAGGTTATAGAGAGAAGCACTGAGATTACAATTTGCGTATTTGCAACTATGACTGCATACTTAACTTCTATCAACCTATCCTATTTATACAAGACCTGATGCTTGCGCACTTAGCAAGTGCGCAGGGCAAAATACTCTTGCGTACTTAACAAGTACGCAAAGGTATTCTTGCGTACTTGCTAAGTACGCAGGAGCTTTCTCCTGCGCACATACAAGTGCGCAAAACACTTAGAGAAAAATGCAACATTCAATATGTAAAAGTAAATACAACTCGATAAACTAATACATAAAGACTCTTACATACAAAGACAATTACAAACATGAAAATACAAACTAAGACTCTATCCAGAGTGTTTGTCACAGGAAAGTGCTTCAACAAACTCCCCCTTGACAACAGCTCTGGATAATCTTCAGTCTTCAGTCTTCACAGCACTTGATATTTAGCTTCCATCTTCTTCTTGTATTCAAGGCAGAACTTAATCACCTTGTCATATTTAGAAGCAAGGAGCTTTGTCCATTCATCAGTGTACACGCAATGCCTGTCTGCTAGTGCCTCCAGATCTTTCACAGAAAAGTTGATGAAGCAGACTTCATCAAATATTCTGATCAGTTCCTTTGGCACTATGTTCCAACTCTCTGAACGTACCTTACCCATAATCACAGCCTCGCCCATCTTTGGATCTACGTACCAGTACCACATGTCACCAAGAATATCCTGAGATAACTTGCTTAGGGGAATCTTAGTTTCACATCGCACTGGCTTGTATACCAATTTCTTTAAGTGCTTCTTAGTCACAGGATGTCTAGCGTGCTTATCCTTGACTCTCTTGGGCACTTGAGGCTTGAACATCTTGAATTTCCCAGATCTTGCTTCCCGCTGCAGAACCACCCACAAACCCATCGCCACTGCATGATTAGAATGACCCAGCAGCTCTCGGTTTGCTAGGTTCACAAGGTCGTATTTGGGTAAGGAGCTGAACGCTGCACTGGTGGGTTTCAAGTATTGAACCCCGCCAGATCTTTTGATTGCGAACAGCTGCTTATCCCCCTCGAACCTTACAGCCAAGATCATCCTTGTTGCTCCTTGTTTGTTTATTATAGATGTCTTTTGCCACATAGGAGCTGGACCCTTTGATGAAGTAGAAGGCATATTTGTTTCTTTCGGTGCCTCTGGGTCCACAGGTGTAAGGTCAACTGGGGAGGCTTCAGTCGAGGCTTCCACATTACTAGCATGCTCGACTAAACCTGTGTTGAGCTAAGCTTCGAAGGATGGAAATTCAAAGATCTCTCCATCTTCTAACTCGTACTCTCCTTCCCCGTCACCCTTGGGAATTTCCATTACAACATCCTCATCATCATCCCAATCATCACCAGAGTCGATCTCTCCTTCTTCTAGATTAAAGAGAGCATCAATATGTGCTTCTTTGGAATAGTCAGGCTCTATGTATAAGATCTCATCATTAGATAGATCTTTAAGCACCTCAGCCACTGACTTTCCATTGTCACCACCACCACCAGAGGTATCACCACCCTCTTGATGAGTAGACTCCCCCTGAGCTATTGGAATAGCAGAGATGGGTACAATTGCTAAAGCTTGGTGCTCACCCCCACTAGGACCGGCTTCAGGATCCTTGTCTTTGTCTTCATCCTTAGTCAAGTCAACAGGATGACAAGCCTCATCACCAGTAGTTCCCTTTTCTTTCTCTTTCTCCTTCTCTGTCTCTTTCTCCCCCTGAGCATCAAGCTTCTTGGTCAGATCAGCAATTTGTTTGACCATCAGCTCATGCTCTTTCCTTTGAGTATCAAACCTCAGCTCCAAGGACGACCTGTGACCCAGAATCATTTCATTTGTCTTAATTAGGAGCTTGTTCTGGGCCATGACGTTCTTCAGTCTTTCATCAGTCCCCGTTCTCTGGCTACGTAGGATTCTAACTTCGTCTACCAAAGAATTAATCTGTGCTTGTTGAGCGTCAAACTCCTCCTTTGATTTCCGAATAGTCTCCAGTAATCCAGCAACTTGGGTTTCCAGAACATCTATCCTTGCTGCATTCAGATCAGGATGTTTGGATGATGATGCCTCGGCGTTGTGAATAGGGGAAGAGAAGATGGTATCGAAGCCAAACCCTTGTGCGAAATCTCCATAATTGAAGGGTTGACTTAAAGGCTCAATGGTGGTTGTTGGGATTTAGGATATGATGAGGGTTGTAGGAGTTATGGTAGGGGTGATGGTGACTGACTCCGTGAGAATTGGAGTAGTCACCGCCACCTGAGCAGATGTGGTAGGGAGGGTCACTATCACAGGAATCTCCTATGTGATTGAAGTGACGGCCACGTCAAGTTGCACATGTGGCCTCCTCCTCCTCCTACGGTATAGTTGCTGTGAAGGTGGGGTGGAGGCTGAATCAGTACTAGCAGCTGAACCTTGTACTTGCTGGTGAGCCTCCACCTCACTAGGGATAGAAAGCTGTTGCCTAACGCCCCTTTTTTTGTGAATGCTTTCTCGTCTTTGTCTCTGTATAGCAGTTTCAGAGTCAGAGTCTGGCTCATATTCGCTGCTAGAAGATTGTCGCTTTCTCTTGGAGGATGACTCGGGTAGGGTTACCTTTGTCGTTCTCCTTGGGTGTACCTGAGATGGTGCATCATCGAAATCAGAAGAATCTGACTCTGTCTCTTCCGAGTCGGATCCCTCAGCACCATCATTTCCTCCTTCTTTGTCTCCATCATCAGACGATCCATCATCACTTTCCACTTCCTCCGCTTGTTGTTGCTGTTGTTCATCGGAGTGTTCACTCAATTCAGGCTCCGAATCATGACTATACCATCTCCAGTCACCTAGTGCCACATATGCTTCATTTATGAGGTGGCCAAAGAGTTCTGTATGCACAAGGGTAGGTTCTACACTGCCTGTCTTTAAGAATTGTGCAAACACTCTTTTTTCCACCCTCTTCACTTGCAGTCTCTCCCCTATAGCAGGTAGGTTTGGCAACACGTCGTTAATCAAAAGTTGCACAAACCTAGGGTATAATAAGAACCTAAACCTCTCCGCCATGTTGATCTGGTCATTAATGTCTTTGAATATGTAGCGGGAGAAGTTGTAGCCCTTATTGAGAGATAGGCCAACCATGGCTGCTGCAAGGTCATGACCCATGACATCCTTTCCAGCTTTCCTTCACCTCCTCTGTAGCAGCAGTAGTAGATTCTTCTAGGTCAGCCATAGAAGCTTCCTTTTTTTCTGCTTCCATCATCTCCATGATCTCAGGTATGAGACCAACCTGAGTTTGTGCGATGATGGCATCCTCCAGATGAACACCCCAATCAAAGCTTTCATCCTGTTGAGCTACCAATGCATTGGACGTTCTACTTTGGCTATGATTGTGGTTGTTTGAGTTGTTGTAGCCATGGCTGTTTCCTTGGCTAAGTCTGGTGAAACCCGAGGCAGGTGCTCTGTCTTTCTGACACTCACAAGCAAAGTGTCCATAGTTCAGACACTTGTAGAATTTGGCCTTGGATTTGTCAAAACCAACCTTGGCATTAGAATGCCCGCCAATGAACTTTCTTCCTGTTCTGTTCAGGAAACGCTTGGCTCTACTCAATATCATGGCCATATTCCACTGAATATCCATGTCCTCCATGTCATCAGGATCCACTTGATTAAAGTCTTCTTCTATTGTTTCCGGATCCGTTAGCTTGTCGCCAATGAAGTTCTCATAGGCAAGCATACATGATGAGAATAATGTTACATGATCTTCAGCTATTTTGGCTAGAGCTGATTGATTAGCTGAAGTTGTAGTAAGAGGATTTCTTGAGGTATGTTGATGATGAGACCCCAACCCTGGTCCAGATGCAGAGCATGCATGACTACCACAACCATTTGAGTGGTCTTGTTCAGTAGAGTTTCCAGTGAAAAGGGAAATTCCAGAGCCCGATGACTTGGATGTAGAAGTCGTCCCATGATACATAGAAGGGTCTTGTATCTGAGGTCTTCCTGAGCTCTCCTTTCTTTTTAGGTTCATGTCATGAGCTTGAACCTTTCCTATTGCCTCCTCTACTGTCATCTCATAGAATTTTGGATTTTCCCTCATCAGGGTTGTGTACATCTCAAATTTGGGTGGCAAAGCATCCAAAAACTTTTCCACCAGCTCTTCATCTGGATAACTCAGTTCAAAAGCCTTCAACTCAGTCTGTAGATGATAGAATCTAGAGATGAGGTCATCTAAAGATTTGTTCTCTAAAAATCTGAAGCATTCATACTGCTTCCGGAGTAGATCCCTCTTACTCTTCCTGATATCACTATTACCTTAGAATCTTTTCTGTAAATCTTTCCAAAGATCCTTAGAATTGTCATAACCTCGGAAACTGTGGAATAATTCCCGAGTTAACGCCATAGTGATTGAACCAAGTGCCTTCTTTTCGCGATCATAAGCTTTCTTTTCTTTGTCAGAAAGTTTAGAGATAGGTTTGAGCATGGTTTCATCAAGATAGATGTGTGTGGGATGCTTATATCCCTCAACGATTGGTATCCATAGCGATGAGTCGGTATAAGAAATGTAGTGCTCAAAACGTGATTTCCAATTAGAATAATCATTTACATTCAGCAACTTTGGCGGTTTCTGTGGTGTACCGATCTCATTATCATAGTTTAAAAGGTTTCCAAGATTCTGAAGATTCGACATAGTGAACACTTAGTCAAATTTCAGAAAAATCAGACACAGTTGCGCACTTGGTATTGGCCTTGCGCACTTGAGAAATGGTCTTGCGTATTTAAGATTTGCTCTTGCGTACTTGATAAGTACGCAGGATTAAATGATAAGTACGCAGGATATAACTTAAGTTCGCAAAAGATCAGTCTTGCGTACTTGTAAGTACGCATGAGATTAGTCTTGCGTATTTAGTAAGTACGCAACAGAACTGTACTTTTTGCCAGAAATGGTAAGTACGCACAACACCTTTTCAGCAACTCTCACCAAACTATTCCGGTCACTGGAAAATCGTCGGAGATGGTAAAAGTTGGACTATTGAACAATGCAAATGAGCCAAAGGGTCAGAAACTTGTTTCTAACCAACCTTTGATGCTCAAAACACTCAAATACACAACAAAAATCAGTTTTTGAGTGATTTTTGCTTCTAAAATAGTGCTCAAGAGTTACCCCTATTTTATCACAAAAATCAACAAAAATACCTCTTTTTGCTTGTAAAAACTCGATAGAAACTCTCCAAACTCACTCACAACACTCGAAATCAGGAGCAAAGCTCTGATACCACTTGTAGGTCCCTCGGGTGTGGCGAATCGTCACATGCAAGTGGGTCTACTAGTCAGACCGGGTGCGGAATACCCTTGACTAGGTGGAGAGTCTAACTAAACAAAGTAAACCGACAAGAGAATCACTTTAAACATTCTTTCTATTATAAACACTTGAAGGTTACAGAGAGAAGCACTGAGATTACAATTTGCGTATTTGCAACTATGACTGCATACTTAACTTCTATCAACCTATCCTATTTATACAAGACCTGATGCCTACGTACTTAGCAAGTGCGCAGGGAAAAATGCTCTTGCGTACTTAACAAGTACGCAAAGGTATTCTTGCGTACTTGCTAAGTACGCTGGAGCTTTCTCCTGTGCACAAAAAGTGCGCAAAACACTTAGAGAAAAATGCAACATTCAATATGTAAAAGTAAATACAACTCGATAAACTAATACATAAAGACTCTTACATACAAAGACAATTACAAACTTGAAAATACAAACTAAGACTCTATCCAAAGTGTTTGTCACAGGAAAGTGCTTCAACAGGAGACAAAGAAGGAGGACATGATGGTGCTGAGGGATCTGACTCGGAAGAGACTGAGTCTGATTCTTCTAATTCCGATGATGCACCATCTCAGGCACACCCAAGGAGAACGAAAAAGGTAACCCTACCTGAGTCGTCCTCAAAGAGAATGCGACTAGCTTCAAACAGCGAATATGAGCCAGATTCTGACTCTGACGCTGCTATACAGAGACAACGACGTGAAAGCATTCACAAGAACAGGGGAGATAGGCAACAACTTGCTATCCCCAGTGTGGTAGAGGTCAGTACCCAACAGCAAGTACAAGTTTCAGCTGCTAGTCCTGATTCAGCCTCTACCCCACGTTCACAGCAATTATACCGAAGACGGAGGAGGCCATAGGTACAACCTGATGTGGCAGTCACTTCAATTACAGAGGAGGTTCCTGTGATAGTGACCCTCCCTATCACATCTGTCCAGGTGGCGGTGGCTACTCCAATTCTCACGGAGTCAGTCACCATCACCCATTCCATAACACCTACAACCGTCATCACATCCACAATCCTAACAACTACCATTGATCAATTAAGTCAACCCTTCAACTATGGGGAATTTACTCTAGGGTTTGACTTTGACACCATCTTCTCCTCCCCAATTCACAATGCCGAAGCATCATCATCCAGACATCCTGATCCTAATGATGCAAGGATAGATGTTCTGGAAACCCAAGTTGCTGTATTATTGGAAACTATTCGGAAGTCAAAGGAGGAATCTGATGCTCAACAAGCACAGATTAATTCGTTGGTGGATGAAGTTAGGATTCTAAGAAGCCAGAGAATGGGGACTGATGAGAGACTGAAGAACGTCATGGCTTAGAACGAGCTTCTAATCAGGACAAATGAAATGACTCTGGGTCACAGGTCATCTCTAGAGCTGAGGTTTGGTACTCAACAGAAAGAGCATGAGCTGATGGTCAAGCTAATTGCTGATTTGACCAAGAAGCTTGATGCTCAGGGGGAGAAAGATAAGGAGAACGAGAAAGAGAAGGAGAAAACTACTGGTAATGAGGCTTGTCATCCTGTTGACTTGACTAAGGATGACGACAAAGACAAGGATTCTGAAGCCGATCCTAGTGGAGATGAGCACCAAGCTTTAGAAATTGTGCCCATCTCTGCTATTCCAATGTCTCAGGGGGAGTCTACTCATCAAGAGGGTAGTGATACCTCTGGTGGTGGTGACAAAGGAAAGTCAGCGGCTGATGTGCTTAAGGATCTATCTGACGATGAGATCCTATACTTAGAGCCTGACTATTCCAAGGAAGCACAGATCGATGCTCTCTACAACCTAGAAGAAGGAGAGATCAACTCTGGTGATGATTGGGATGAAGATGTAGTGATAGAAGTTCCCAAGGGCGACAGGGAAGGAGAGTATGAGTTAGAAGATGGAGAGATCTTTGAAGTTCCATCCTTCGAAGCTCAGCTCGACACAGGTTTAGTCGAGCATGCTAGTAATGTTGAAGCCTCGACTGAAGCCTCCCCACTTGACCCTACACCTGTGCTTCATTAACTTCTCTGTGAAAGATCCGGAGGCACCATCAGACAGGTATTGCATGCATACGGACGAATGGACGAAATTCCTTGTTTCTAAATATGACAAGGTGATCAAGTTTTTCCTTGACTATAAGAAGAAGATGGAAGCTAAAGATGCATAGCTATGAAGACTGAAGACCTAAGACTCAAGACTAAAGATCGAAAATGATCCAGAGCTGTTGTCAAGGGGGAGTTTGTTGAAGCACTTTCCTGTGACAAACACTCTGGATAGATTATGGATAGATAGAGTCTTAGTTTAGTACTTTCATGTATATATTTGTCTTTGTTTGTAAGTGTCTGTATGTATTAGTTATCGAGTTGTATTTACTTTTACATATTGACTGTTGCAGATCTCTCTAAGTGTTTTGCGCACTTGTATGTGCGCAGGAGATAGTTCCTGCTTACTTAGCAAGTACGCAAGAATACCTTTGCGTATTTGCTAAGTACGCATGAGCAAATTGCCCTGCGCACTTGCTAAGTGCGCAGGCATCAGGTCGTGTATAAATAGGAATGGTTGACAGTAGATAAGTACGCATTCAGATAAGCAAATACGCAAAACTTTGTAATCTCAGAACTTCTCTCTGTAACCTTCAAGTGTTTATAATAGACGAACGTTTATAATGATTATCTTGTCAGTTTACTTTGTGTTGTAAGACTCTCCACCTTGTCACGGGTATTCCGCACCCGGTCCGACTAGTAGACCCACTTGCATGTGATGATCCGCCACACCCGAGAGACCTACACAGTGGTCAAATAGAAATTGAGAGGTAGTGTAATGGTTAATTGCAGATGGCTAGTGTTTATTAGCTTCTTACAGTACTTGTTGAATTCTATTTGTTAACTAGCGTGATGACATTAGATTCCCTGTCTTATAGAACGAAATGGCGGGACGAAAGAGCGGAAGGCGTGGTGAAGGCCGTACCGACGGTCGTACCGGAGGTTGTAATAGGAATCCTGTTCATCAGGAGTACAGTGAAGAGGGAAGTGTCCACATGGAGCCAAAAATCAGCATGCATGGAACTGAACGGACTCCCGTGGAAGAACAACACTTCACTTTCGAACTGGAAGTGAAGGCGAGTTTATACAAGTAGAGATTGATAAGCCAAGGCTTGGTCAACATTATTAAGGTCGTACGTCTTTATACGAACTTATTATGCGACCAAGAATTGGTGAACTCATGTTGGGAACGGTACTTCTTTATACTCGGTCCCATTGTTACACCGCCTCCCGGTGAACAAAATATAATCACCTATTTAACTTTAATACAAAGCATTTACGTTCGATGTCTTAAACCAACCCAGAGATAACCATTCGAAGGGTTGAGGGTAACTGTTGTCCCTAACGGGAGGCACTACTATTTTAATTTAAAGATTTTAATTCGTAAATCAAATGTCGTGAGGAAGAGGCTCTAGCGATGACCCAGGTCACAAGTTTGTAGTAGTCATATAACTGGATTAGTCAACTTAACATTATCACGTACCAAGCTGATTCGAAGCCCGAAGCAATACTCTTCGTGACCTGATCATTTCCAAGATATTTACTTTTCTACTATTTACTATTCTGTTCGTTACATTTCTTTTACACACATCACGCACGTTTTTATTTTTTATGTTATTTACTTTTCCGCCATTTACTTTTCTATCATTTACTATTTGGATTATCCGGCTAAACGATAACAAAAGTTTAGTACTGGAACTCGATCGTGTCCGTTGGTTCGATACTTGGTTTTTACCTAAACTATATTACGCTGCGATAGGTACACTTGCCAATTGTGTGTGTTTTAAGTTAAAGTAATTATCATTTTATAAATTTAAAACCTGATCTCGTGAAACTAATATCTCTAAATATTTTTATTACTAAAAACACGCTATCACTGATGCAACGAGATAAAGTGATAACCTACGCATCACGGAAACTTCAAATTCATGAAAAGAACTATACCACACACGACTTAGAACTTGGTGCCACTATTTTTATGGTACTAAGTGTGTGATATATTCAGACCATAAAAGTCTGTAATATATACTCAATCAGAAAGAATTGAATATGCGACAGAGGAGATGTATGGAACTCATTAATGACTATGATTGTGAAATCAAATACCATCGTGGGAAAGCTAATGTCGTGGCAGATGCTTTAAGCTAAAAAGAGAGAGTCAAACCGATTAAGATAAGAGCATTAAGATTAAAAATCAAGGTGGATTGGATGTATCGGATTAAAGAGGTTCAAAATCAAGCATTACAAGATGACAACATCAAGAAAGAACGTATTGTTGGCAAAGAGAAATTACTAACCAAAGGTGATGAAGAAATCCTGAGATTTGGTAATAGAATTTGGATTTCTAATTTCGGAGATATTCAGACAAAAGTAATGGAAGAAGCTAACAAATCAAAGTACTCGGTACATCCTGGAGCAGATAAAATGTACAAGGGTTTGAAGAATCATTACCGGTGGCCGAACATGAAAAGGTCGTTGCCCGGTACATAGAAAAATGTCTGACTTGTCTTCAAGTCAAGATCGAACATCAGAGACCCGTAGGTCAACTACAACAGTTGGAGATACCTGTGTGGAAATGGGATAGAAATACAATGGACTTTGTCACGAAATTGCCGAGAACTCAAAAAGGGCATGATGCTATTTGTGTTGTGGTCTATAGGCTGACTAAATCGGCACACTTTATTCCCATCAATGAGAACTATTCAATCGATAAGTTAGGCAGATTATATATCAATGAGATTGTGAGCTGCCATGGCACACCACTATCTATTATCTCTGATAGAGATAGTCGGTTCATATCTAGATTCTGGACTAGTTTCCAAAACTAATTGGGAACCTGGGTTAATATGAGTACATCATATCACCCTCAAACTGTGGATAAAGTGAAAGGACAATCCAAACACTAGAAGATATGCTGAGAGCTTGTACAATTGATTTCAGAGGTAGTTGGGATAATCATCTACCACTAATCGAGTTTTCTTACTATAACATCTACCATTCAAGTAAAAAAGTTACGCCATTTCAGGCTTTATATGATAGGAAATGCAGAACTCCAGTCTGTTGGACTGAAGTCGGAGATAGTCAATTATCTGGACCAGAAGTCTTATAGGAAACAACTGATAAGATAGTTCAGATTAAACAATGACTGAAAGCTGCTCAATATAGACAGAAGAGTTATGCGGACAGACCACGAAGACCTTTAAAATTTAAAGTAGGAGATTATGTTAAAAGTTTCACCTTGGAAGGGCGTTGTAAGATTCAGAAAATGAGGAAGATTAGGACCCAAGTATATTGGACCCCACAAAATCACTACAAGAGTAGAGGCAGTGACATACAAGTTAGAATTGCTTGAAGTATTACAAGGTATCCATGACACTTTCCACGTGTCTTATTTACGCAAGTGCTTAGCAGATCCCACTTAGCCAATCACATTAGACGATGTGCATGTTGCTGATAAACTCCATTTCACCGAGCAACTTGTTAAGATGGAACCCAAGATCAAAAACTAAGGAAGAAAACAATACCAATGGTATTAGTTCAATGGGAAGGTCGGAAGGGTGCCGACCAAACTTGGGAATTAACCGAACAAATGAAAGCTAAGTATCCACATTTGTTCAAGTAATCTCGAATTTCGAGGACGAAATTCTTTTAAGGAGGGGAGATTTGTAACACCTTGAAAATTCACAAGAATATAAGGACTAAAATGTTAATAAATCAAAGATGAGGAGCTAACCAAAGTATAATCCAAAGTACAAGGACCAAAGTTAAAAATTCTTATTTCTGGAAGGTAGCGGACCGCTACCATAGACCCTAGCGGTCCGCTACGTGGATGAGAAGGCAATAATGTTGACATGCCACGCGTCGTGTGACTAACAGGTGACTTCTGACACGTGTAAAACCTATGGTGGACCGTCACCCGTAGCTTAACGGTCCGCTAAGACAGAAAGGGGCTAGCGGACCGCTAGCCCAAAGCTTAACGGTCCGTTACGTGCCACCGAAGGAAAACTTTTGCGGCTGGAGGAGGTTGCGGACCGCCACCACCTTAGGTAACGGTCCGCTACGGGTTCAAAGTTTTCCTATAAATTGAATCCATGAGCCATTCATTTTGCACAACACCAACACACATCAAACTTTATACACACACACACACGTAATCTCTTATCTCCAAACATTCCAAGCTCTGATCCGCATCCAAAAGTCTGGTTTCTCGCAAATCGTCTGCAAATTGCCGTAGATAGTACCGAGGTAAGGTTTCTATATGTCCCAAGGTTCGATTATGCAATCTAAGATAGGGATGTGGATTATAAAAATATGGGTATGATCTAGGACATACTCGAGGTGTTGGTTTTTGCAGTAAATCGAGAGAAAGTGCTTTGAGGTGAGTTCCTCTAAACTGTGCTCTATGTTAATGTTGTTTTGAAATGTTTTTATGTTGAGATCCCTATGATATCTTATGTATATATACCCATAAATAACGCTTATTACGGCCGAGGTTGTGTGGGACTGACGGGCGAGACTGATCCTCTCATTATGGCCGATACTTATGATGCCAGTAGTCAGCGAGTCGCCAACATATATATAATAAAAGCTCAGGGCCGAGTAAAGGTGAGGCTACTGGGTGGGGATTAGGATGGATGGTTTTTAAAACTTAGAACTGAGTAAAGCTGAGGTTTCTGAGTATTTTGTATCTTGGATACAACTTGTGAAAACATGATTTTTCTTTATGAACTCACCAGCGTTATGCTGATGCAAATGATTTAAATTGTTTTTTAGCACATGTGACCACAAGCATAGAGGCTTGTAGCTTGTTGCCATTCCAAACATTCAAGGTGGTGTACATAAGGAAGATGTTTTACTAGATTGATTGAAGACAGGTTCGTGTGGAACCATAAGGCCTGAGTAAGTGGCAAGTTCATGGAACCATAAGGCCAATGTTGTTGGTTCCTGTTAGGAACCATGTTTTGCAGTTCAGTCAGATCTATTTTGTAAGCAATATTAATATAAAAAAAAGTTTGATGTTTTAGTCTTCAACTGTGTGTTTCTATATTAACGTCACTGTAACCAGTATTTGGGAACCGGGATGTGACATTCACATACTAACTTCAACAAACAACAACAAATTATATTCATTTTCTTATTTTCATTTATTTTCTTTTATTCACCCCCTAAAATTGTGATGTAACTAAAATAAAGACAACTCACGCAACACAACACAAACAACACAATTTTAAACTTGAAAGAAAATCTTTTTGACGGAACGAACAATCTTTCACTCAAAGTCAGAACTTATTAAAGACATTTTTATGAAATTTTCAAATTTCTGCTTTACAAATCCACTTTGCACCACTTTAGGTGTCTTTTGCATAAGGCATATGAAAACTCCTTATGAGTTATCCTTCAAACGGAAGCCTTATGTGAAGTTCTTCAAAATGTTCGAATGCTCATGTACTCTGTTAAATACTCAATACTCCTTGCCGAAGTTTGCTGCAGTGGGCGATAATGCTATTTTCTCGGGTATTCCTCTCATCAGGAAGCTTTTAGAGTTTACAACAAGAGGACCAATATTATTCAAGAGTCCTACTGTGTAGAATGGTAAGAGTTAACAAGTCCAAGTGTTCAAACTTATCCGGACTGGTTCTTCGATGCAAATGTTATCATCAAAACGTTTGATGATCAAAATTTGAACGTTTCTTGTGAAGCAAGTTCTTCTGGAAACAAAGATGATTAGTCTTTTTCTACAAGATTCAACCCAACAACTTCCGATTTCATGATAGGACCTTTGCATGTACCGGTTTCAAATGTAAGTTCTGAGACTGATACAACATCGAATCTGACATAGGAAGGCCAAGTAGAAAATTCAGTCTATCAATATGCTTCTGAAGTGTAGATACCTATTACTAATGACGAACCAGAGAGTACTGAACCTCGGGCTAAAGATTAATCTTCATATTCTGAACAAAATGTTCAACTGACCTCACCTGGTGTCAACGAATCTGTTAATCAACCACCAGATCTTAATATCACAAACTTGCAAGAAACGGCTCAAGCAAATGACATTCCAATTCAAAGATTCATTCTTCTCATCCGGTTAAAAACATAATTGGGCCACTTCAAGACGGATTCAAGACAAGAAGTAAATCAGGGAATATTAATATCTATTTATACTCATGTTTTCTGTCTCAAGGGGAGCCGGAGAATGTTACAGTTGCCCTGCAAGATCCAAACTGGATTGAGGCAATGCAAGAAGAGCTTTTACAATTCAAGAAGCTGAATGTGTGGCATCTTGTTCATTTACCTGATGGAAAGTACCCAATCGAAACAAATTGGGTTTTTAGAAACAAGAAGGATAATTGGGGAATAGTTGTGAGAAATAAGACGAGACTCGTGGTGTAAGTGTTTTATCAAGAGGAAGGCTTAGATTATGATGACGTTTTTGCTCCAGTTGCCAGAATTGAAGCTATTCGGATTTTTCTAGCTTACGTCTCTTACATGAAGTTCAAGGTATATCAGATGGATGTTAAAGTTGCGTTCTTATATGGTATGGTGAGAGAGGAGGTGTACGTGAATCAACCTCCTAGCTTTGAAGATCTTGATCACCCGTTTCAAATGTACAATTTAGACAAAGCTTTATATGGTCTTCATCAGGCTCCTCGTGCTTGGTATGAAACCTTTTCTACACATTTGGTATCCAACGGTTTTAATCGAGGCACCATCGACAAGACTTTGTTTCTCAATAAGATTAGAGAAGATTTATTGATAATTCAAGTGTATGTGGACGATATCATTTACGGGTCTACCAATGAAAGTTTATATCATGAGTTTGAAGTTGTAATGAAGCTAAAATTTGAAGTGAGTCTTATGGGTCGAATGCAGTTCTTCCTAGGACTTCAAGTGGAGCAATCTGAATCCGACATTTTATTTCATCAAGCAAAGTACATTAATGATATTTTGACAAACTATCATATGTAGGATTGCAAAGCTACTTCCACACCCATAGCTCCACATGAACCTCTCACTCCTGATCCATCGAGAGTTGATGTAAATCAAAAGTTTTATCGCTCAATGATTGGCTCACTGATGTACCTGACAGCAAGTAGACCTGACATCATGTTTGTAGTTTGTTCTTGTGCCAGATATCAAGAATCTTCTAAAGAATCGCATGAAGCGGCCGTCAAAGAATTTTTAGATATCTTAAAGGCCACTGTAACTGGGGTCTTTGGTATCCTTCTGAGTCAAAATTTGATTTCTATGCTTATACTGGCGGTGATTACGGTGGTTGTAATCTTGACACGAAGTCTACGTCTGACGGTTGTTTGTTTTTGGGGGAGTGTTTGGTCTTGTAGCAGTCCAAGAAACAAACTACCGTGTCCACATCCACAGCCAAAGCTGAGTACACACCAGCATCGAGTTGTTGTTCACAAGTGATAGGGATCCAACATCAGTTGTTGG
Organism: Smallanthus sonchifolius; assembly: GCA_023525975.1. NCBI lineage: Eukaryota > Viridiplantae > Streptophyta > Magnoliopsida > Asterales > Asteraceae > Smallanthus > Smallanthus sonchifolius. The sequence continues at coordinate 49,062,372 of CM042033.1, read as the reverse complement.
ACTTCAGTTTGAATTTTATTAAAACTCCGATTTAATGCGATAATGAGGTTGTCCTTGGGATAGTTAAGAATCCGATACAACATTCAAAGATGAAACACATTGCGATTAGATTGCATTTTATTCGTGACTATTTTGAAAACGATTTGACTAAGGTGGTCCACCTATATACCTTGGAACAAAAGGCGGATATTTTTACCAAAGCTTTTTCGGCTGACCACTTTAATTCCTTCGTTGAAATGTTGGGTATAATTACGTTTTGAAATATTAACAAATTTTTTTTGCGTTTTAGAATAAAAAATAAAAATAAAAATGTCTTTAATAAGTTCTGATTTAGGGTGAAAGACTGTTCGCTCCCCTTTTAAGTTTAAAACTATGATGTGTTAGTTTTGTGTTGTGTGAGTTGTCTTTATTTCAATTTCATCACAATTTTAGGGGAATAATAAAAGAAAATAAATGAAAATATGAAAAGTATTGTTGTTGAAGTTAGTATGTGCATGTGTTACATAATGTTCATGTGATATATGCTAATATAGAAGCTACATGTACGTAAAGATATGAAAATATGACTAATCTGACATGCAAAATGGGAAATGATAGAATATTTGTTACATTGAGCTTACGCATGAATTACGTTTGATGGTGACATAGGTTACAATATTTGATATGTTGGTAGGCTCTGCATGTATAAATTAGGCGGTATTTGTGTGATTAACTAAATTATCATCATACTTTATGGTATACCCATATCGAGAACCGTTCCATTTCGAATGCTAGGTGGATCTAGGCATACCATGAGACTAGTATCTTGATGTGATCTTTAGCACAATTCGTTTACTCTATTGACTATATGCGTCAAACATACGATTAGAGTTAAGCTCCTTCATAACAGCTGATGGATTTGACGGAAATCTCAGACATAAATCAATGAGTCGGTTTGTTCTTAACCCTTGAATCATTCTTGATCTCAATTCAAATATCCACTATCAATTGGATATCCGCATACCCAAATCTTTTGATTCCCTACATATATAAGCCAAGCCATATGAATCACAAGATTCCGAATCAATATGATTCCGCACAATCCACGTGGATTTTTTTTTCCTGTGCTAAAGATTCTTCATTCATCCTGGAGATTGGATTGTGTCCTAGTAAATCGTTACATTATTGCTCATTTCATTTCTATCGATTGTGGGGTACATACTGTATTGATTAATCTTACCTTAAATGTCACACAGTATTTGCTCAAACATTACCCATGAGTTTAAGTGGATAAGTATACTGACAATCAATGTTGAACTGTTTAGATCCTGATACGATATGAAGTGTGATTAAGACAATGTGCAGATATAATCCTATGTCATTTCAGATTCACCAAAAAGATAAAGAAATTGATAATACTTTCTGTTGCTGTAAATATTAAGTGTTCGGTTGCAGTGTTGATAGTTTGAATAAGTTATTGGTTCGTGTTTGTGTTTTTGGTATTTGTGTTGAGTTTGGTGTTAAAAGATTTTGGAACAAGTCTTAATGATCCCGATTTTGGTTCATAAAACGAAAAGGTTAGAAAAACGTCAATTTTGAAAAGTTTTGGTTTTGTCTGAAATCTCAGTGCCCAATCGGCCAAAAAGTTTTCGAACAAAATGGTTTTCGACCGAAATCTCAAAATGTTTAAAAAGGGGCTTTTTGACCAAAATCCTTTTCTACCACCTTTTTCGACCGTACTATCCACTCTACTCGACCCGATTGCATTTTCAAGTTTTTTAGCCTTGTTTTCATGCAACTTTTCGATCATTACTATTCTCACGAGTTTTCTATCATCACAGGTATGAAACACAAAGAAATGGTAGTGTATTGACCCATTGAAGTTTTGAAATTTTTGCATGTTTATGAACTGTCTAAAACTATTGAATGGACCCAAAACTTTGAGTTAACCGAAATCTGATTTTGAACGAAGATGAACAGTCAAGTTAAACCTTGACCGAAAAACTTTTCGAGCATTTCTTTCTCTATGCTTTGTCTGAAATACTCTTTGCTCGAAAAACATTTCGATCGAAAACCTTTTCGACCGAAAAAGTTTATCGAGCGAAATCTAAAGAGTTGTAAATTTTTTTGATTTGTGATGTTTGATCGTTTTGCACTTATGGAGCATTTGATATCAGATCCAAGGCACAACATATGTGTATGTCTCACTTATAACGACAAGAAAGCCAAGGAGTATAAAGAAATTGTCACGTTTCTGTCAAAGTCAAGGATCAATACAGCGATATCGACGGTAGTTAAGGTCTATGATGAACAAGTTAGAGAGTTCTGGAGGAATGTTAAATATCATCATAAAAGCAAGCAGATTTGGATACAACTTAAACACAAGACCAGGAGATAAGAGTTGACGAGTAAGTGATTAGGGAAGTTCTAAACTTTAGGGTTACACCAAATTTCCCATATCGTCTAAACTACGAAAAAGTTGCAGCGATTATCGTGCAGATGGGTTATGAGGGTCAGTTTCTTAAGAAGCATATTACAAAGACTCTATTCAGAAGGCAATGGGGATATTTCATACACATTTTCATTCACTATTTGGAACCAAGAACTTGAGGTTTTGACCAAATTGGAGAGGTGTTTAGTAGAGCTTTGGCGTTTTTAGCAACACATAGAAGATTCAACTTTTCAAGAATGATATTTGAAGCCATGATCAGCAACTTTTATGGTGCATGGCAAAATAAGAAGTTTGTGATGTACCCTAGACTCATTCAGATGATATTGAACACTAAGTTGCCTGACTTAAGGAGTGAAGGATAAGAATTCGAGTTGGAACATATGTCAGAGTCAATATTCAGTAGCAAGAGTTCGAGAAGGAAAGCAAATACTTTTAGTGACAAGATAACCCCTTGTTCCCGAACATGCTAGCTGACAATCCAGGTCCAGATTTTAGGGTTGAAAACGAGATTGACGATTTGTTGTTAGGACATAGAATGTATGACAAAAGCTTTGTAATAGTTTAGGTCTTATTGTCTTTATGTTTGTATGTAATTGTAGAGATTTTGTCTAAGTGATAGAACAAGTTCTGCAAGAGGCGAACTTGATAAGTTTGCCTAGCCTATTAGAGGCAAACTTGTTAAGTTAGCCTAAGCATCTTTGAGGCGAACTTGTTAAGTTCGCTTATTGTAGAGCGTGTGTCTATAAATAGGAGTTTACAGTTTTAGTGAAAGAGAGAGCAGAGAGTTGAACGAGTATATTCTGTAAACTCTATGTGTTTGATGATATAAAAAGAGAAGTTTATTTTCCTGCTGTTTCTATTGTCAATTGATATACATACGTTAACACGAAGGATTCCGCACTCCGTGTTATCGAGACGTCCTATCACGAGATCGATCTGTAAATGAGTCATGTGGACCTACAAGTGGTATCAGAGATTTTGCTCGTGATTTGTCTTTGATTCTTGGTGATTAGAGACGTTTTTGTGTACAATTTGACAAGAAATTGATCACTTTTAGAAGTTTTGTATCCATGGAGTTTTCAAGTTCTTGAAGCTGATTTTACTGCTGAATCCATGGATTTGAAGTTGATTTTGGTGAAATTAATCCGATAGAAGTGTTCTAATTCATAAAATACTAAATCCTACGGTCCAATTTCTTCAAATTCCTTCTAATATGTGAGAAATGATGATTTTAGGTGATGTTTGTTCGTGTTTGGGTTAAAGTTCTTGCTGAGTTTGTTTCAGCTGCAGTAAGCGAACTTGTTGAAAGTTGTTGCAGGAGTACTTAGCAAGCTAACTTATTAAGTTCGCTTCTCTCAGTTTAAGCGAACTTAGTAGGAGAACTTAATCAGTAGGCGAACTTACCGGAGTTTCTTGGTTAAGCGACCTTATCAAGTTCGCTTGATATCAAATTCGCTTGTTTGGATTTGAAGCGAACTTATTATCTTCGCCTAAGGAGAGTACTTGTTCAACACTTGGAAATTTTTTCTGAAAATGGCAAATATGGTGCAAATGACTAATATGTTAAATTATGATAACGAGATTGGTACATCTCAGAAACCACCCAAATTGTTAAGTCTTGTAGATTATTCTAACTGGAAAGATAGGTTTGATCAGTTCGTATCTTTTACTGATACAAGTTTGTGGATTCCAATTTTGGAAGGCTATACACATCCGACATATACTTGGATGGGAAAGGATGATGTTCCTAAATCGGTATCTGCGTTAACCACAGAAGAAAAATTATTGTTTGATAGTGTAGGATCGTGAAATTACAAGATGGTTCTGTTCTTAGTTGAAATTGGCGGAAACAATAACAAATACACAAATGTAATCGAACAGACAGAAAGAATACTAATAAGAACACTGTTGTATTAAGCTTTTGCAGGTAAACGATAACAAGTGAAACTCTATCAGAAAGCACAAAAAGCACGCATACAATGAAGTGTTTACAGATTATTTATACTCACTTAGAATCAAGACGGCCCCTTGATTCTAAGGTTCAGATCTAACACAGACTATTGATATGTTGTATCTAGCTAACTATTACACGTTTTGTCTATATCTAGTTAACTTTATTGAAGCGTCTTCTTTATGCATCATTACTTGCATGCTTGGAGAAAAGCATTGTTGTCCGTCATTGGTTGTGCCATTGAGGTTCCTTCTGCTTTGAGTGTGTCAGTCGCTTTTGCAGAAAGTTGTCAGTGACACTTTGCATGGATAGTCAGCTGCAACGATTTGTCTTCAAGGAACACAGCTATCAGCAGCAAGAATGAGAATGATCCTGCTGATAAGCCTATCAGCAGGAACTTGTGTTGAACGTTGCTGATAAGCCTATCAGCAGCAACAAGTGTTGAATGCTGCTGATAAGTCATCATTAGCAACTTGTGTTGAATGCTGCTGATAAGCCTATCAGTAGCATTTGTACTTAGAATAATTTAGTAGCAATCAGTCTTTAGTTCTACAAACTCCCCCTAGACTGATGCAACCAAAATTCTTCTAATCACTTTGCCGCTGAAGCTTTTGCATGTGGCTGACTATCCTTTCAACCTCATAGCCTCTTGGATCCTTGCTGGGATTGTTAAGTGGAAGTGCAGACGGAGTCTTGAAGTCTTTATGTGGCATTTTGTAGATTATTTTGCTTGAACATCTCATCTTCTACTTCCTTACATCAGTTAAAGTGAACTCATCCAAATCAGCATTATAGGACCAACTTACAAATGGAGAGTGGGACTTGAGTGGTTTGATGTCAATGATCACATCTTTGATAGGGTTGAAGTAGTGTTTGATGGCTAGCACAAGACGTATCCCACCCTCATTTGCAGGCTCATGAGCTTCACCCAGCTCCAAAATTCTGCCAAGACCTGAATCTGGCAATTGCAGAACTTCATCAACAGATCTGTAGATAGATCTTCTTCTTTCAGTTCTCCCCCTGAAGATCTCAAACCTTTGATCCGGTGGATTATAGACCCAATCAACTATGTCTCTTGAGTCTTCTGGTTTAGGAGTGGGTTTGGATTTCTTCAAGGGAGGCTGTTGATGAGTGGGAGCTGGGTGGGATGGTTTGGACTTTTTGGGTGGAGGAGTGGAAGGTTTGGGGAGGAGAGTGGAAGGTTGTTGGACTGAGGAAGAGGTAGGTGAGGGAGAAGGCTTGGGTTTTTTTGCTTTTGTTTCTTCTTCTTCCTAAATAAATACCCTTTTCTTGGATCCCTTCTTCCCCAATCTTTCTTCCTCATCCTTCTTGACTTTGAAGTAGAGGGCTTGCAGGTTCATGAAGTTAATGCGACCCAGCCTCTGTCCACTCTCTCCTCTGGCCTTAAGGAAGTTAATCATGACCTTCCTTTCTTCATGGGTCCGTTTATTAAAGGCAATGATCTTTTTGGACTTTTGTTTGGCTTTTTCTTCTTCTTTAGCTTGTTTCTTCTTTGCCAATTGACCTTGCTGACCCATGAAGGCTCTGTATATTTCTTTATTTGATAGTTTCTCAAGGTAGTCTGCATCCTCACCTTGAGAAACTAGAACCTTTTCCCACTCCTCCCTCATTTCTTTGGCTAGTTCAGAATCGGTTATTCTGAACTTAGCTTCTTCTTCTCCAATTCTTCCTCTTCTCTGTTAAATTGTTCCTGTAGTTGAAGAGCAAGAGCTGCATCTTCTTCAATCTGGTCAACTGCAGGAATCTTTCTTTTTAATTCATCCAGCTGTCTAGCATACAGCTGGATGGTTTGTTCTCTGAGGAGAATGGCTGTTTTTCTTTCTTAAGCCTTTTTAATGTCAGCCATCTCCTTTTCTTCTCTTCTTCTTCTCTTCTCTTCCCTCTCTTTTCTCTTTTAGCAATCTCTCTTCATCTATCATAATTCCCTGTCCCTTGTTTATATTGGATGCCTATGCTTCGGCTTCACTGACCACAATAGCAGATGATGGTGCTGCTATTGGGATCTCAGCCTCAGCTTCATTGGCACATTGAGAGGTGAACAAGGGAAGGTCATTGGCTTTATCCGATTTGCACTCAGGACCTGTGAATTCTTTCAACATTTCTTTGATAGTTGATCTTGACTCATATGCTGTAGCAAAGATGTCTACTCGAGGGGAAGCTGAGTCAGTATCAGTGTCAGAGTTTGACACATATACTTCCTCAGTAATTCTTCCTTCTTGTTCAAGATGGGATCTGACAGTAGCTATCATTGCCTGGCTTTCAAGGGAGTTGACATTACAGATATTTGCCCTGAGTTGAAAGATCTTGTAGAGAAAGTTTGTAGGAAGTGACAGGATGTTCCTAGTGTTGATGGTGAGAGAGGAGCCATTGCTCAGTAAGAAGGTGTGGTCAAGAGACTTAGTGCTTATACATCCTAGCACATCTAAGTCTTTGACAATGAAGGAGTACAAAAATCTTCTTAAGCAGCAAACTTCTTCTTTAGTGAGAAGACTGCTCCTTATAATTTCAAGTCTTCTAGGAGTCAGTCTTCTTTCTGCTGCTGCCGAAGATTCAGGATAAGCTACTCGTTTTGCTATTTGTATGAGTCTTTCGAAGTTGGGTAGATTATCCTCCATCAAGTCATTGAACCTGCCAATGGCAAGTTCTGCTGAGAGATCTGATGAAGTGTTGATGCAGTTAGTTAAATACAGTTGTAGGACTTGGAGGGCATTGATAGAGTTCCAGTTTAGCTCTTTTACTCCACTAAACTCCCATCCAATCCAAAATCTCTCAGCTGATCCATCAAACCCCCAAGCTAGAATGGAGTAAAATTCTAGCTTCTGTGAAGTTTGAAAGAGTTGGGGGGTAATGGATTGACTTATGATGGCTGCTGCTTCAGGGAGGATGCTGAAAGCTGTATATTTTTGTTCTTTGTCTTCAGCTTCATTCAGCACCTCATCAACAGCCCTGACGACTAACTTCCAGTCTTCAGTTGTTTCTTCTTCTTCGTTATCTGAAGCTGGCAAGTCATGGACCTGTACAAAAGCTGGCTTGAAAAGTGTACTTTGAAAAACAGCCTGCTCTTGAATCCAGTCATCAAGACTGTCTGTGTCTTCCTTCATTAGGACCATCTCCCCCTTTTTGGTTGCATCAGTGGACAAATAAGCATCAGTTTGGGTGCCCACTGATACAAGAGAGGGAGAAGGTACAGTTGGGCATTGATGGGCTTCATGCATAGAGACTTGGTGTCTTAGTTTGGACACTTCAGCCTCTAGCATAGCCACCTTGGCCATCAATTCCAGGTTATGAAGTTTCAGTCTGTCCTCATCCACAGTTGTGGAATCCTTGGATCCAGATGGGGCCTTAGGCCTAGCCTCTTCATCGCCATCACCCATGGTTTCTTGGCGCCTGGGATTCCTCTCAGTGAAGGGAGTTTCCAAGGAGGCATCCTCACTATGAGTTGCCATGGTTGAGGTCTTAGCAATGTTGTCACTGTCCTCCTGGTCAGTTGATGGACCAGCAGTAGTGACAACCTCTTCCACATCCACTCTTTCATAACTCCTAGAGTGGTCCTTCAGGGTAGAAGAACTTGGGTTGGGTGTGTTGGAAGAAAGATCAATCAGTACCTTCGAGATAGTGGTAGTTGGAGAAGGTACATCATCTTGATCAGGTTCCTCAGCACTTAAGTTCAGAAGAGAAAGGAAAGGCTCAGGGGGCTGTTCTACAGATCCGGGAAGTGATCCTGATCCTAATAGAGAGACATCCGAAGAAGCCTCCCTAATAATGTGGCTTTCCCTTATGATATTCTCACTAGAATGTTGGGATTCTGAGTGAGGGCTGTTAGGTTGGGTTTGGGCCTTGGAGGCAAGAGAAGAAGGAGTTCTCTTACCCCTTTTTCTAGTATAGGTTGTTGCAACCGGGGCCCTGTGTTCCGGTTGAACGATAATATCCAAAAGAGGTGTAAGTAATTTTTGTGCCTGTGCATCCTTAGTAGTATGCACAGGGGTTCGAATGGTAGAAGCAGATTGTTGTTTAGGATATGAGGTGGAGGGTGTGGGATCAGTATCTACTGGGATTGCTAAACTGTCACCCGGGGTTCTTTGCATGTTCAACATTGTAGATAAAAATGGAACACTGACCCCCGAGAACTTTTTGGAAACAGTCCTCATGCTTTGAAAAATGTTATTTTTATGACCCAACATGATGTAGATTCTTGCAGGTTTTGAAAGTTCTTTTAGTTCTTGATTGAAAACTTCCTACAAGAATCTTGGGTACATAAAAAAATTGATGCTTTGCACCCTCTTGAAGGTTATATCTCAAACCGTCAAAGATGAGGTGTGCAAAGTTGAAGCCTTGGTTAGTGACCATACCATGGAAGGCGGAGGCAAGTGCAGAGCTCACCTGATGCCATCCACTCCTCTTCTGAGATATGCATTGGAGAAGAGTGTGGCAGAGATACATCCATGGAGGGCCCATCAGCCCCTTCTCGGTCGTATACTTGGTCTGATTTCCAGTGTATCCAATGGAGACAAAGGTCCTCATATATTCGTCCTTCGAGTATGAGATCGCTGCTCCCTCATCTTGAAGCTTAAGATGTTTTCTGAGTATGGCTTCCAAGATGGTGATATCCTTGCCATCTACTTTGGCTTTGATTTGGGGAATCCCCTGTTCGGTAGAGTAGACGACGGAACTCCAGAAATCCTCCATGTGAGGGATATATATGGTAGGGCTGGTGGTGAGGGCAAAGTAGATCTTTGATCGACATAAGAAATCGATCATATCGTCAAATCCTTCGGATTTCTTTCCTTTGGTGAGGTATGCTGTTAGGTTATGGTATGGGGAAAACTTGTCATCTGGATTGTTGATATCTGCCATAGCCGTTTGATTTTGGAGGGATGGTTTGAGTATGGTAGAGACTTGAGAATATGGAGAATATGGAGAGCTTTGAATGTGGTGGGGACTTAGGGTTGAAATGATTGTGAAGAGGTGGTAAAGAAAATTTGATTTGTTCTTATAACGGCAGAGGAGAGAAAAAGCAAAATGACTTGTACAGTACAACTTTATTTATTTTTTATTGTTACAGTTGTAATACACCGAGGCAGTCATGGTAAAGACTGACGTTAATATCTTTTACAGCGGGTAAAAGTTAATTTGGACTTAAATTTATCCATCAGCAGCAAACTTGGTTGCTGTAGATGAATAAGCCTGTCCGCTGCAACTTTGGTTGCTGCGGAAGGTTAATTTGTCAGCAGCAGACTTAATTGATGCTGATAGATGCAATGATCTGCAGCAAGGATGTTGCTGCTGACAGCCTTAAAGCTATCTGCAGGAAACTTGTTCCTTCTGATAAGTTAAAGTAGTCAGGGGCAAATTCTTTGCAGCTGAAAATTAGACCTGTCAGCAGCCAAAAGGATGCTGCTGAGTTATAACTTTTATTTACAGCATAAGACAGACATATTTACACCAAAGGATAGACGCACTCAACTGAACCGATGATGATGCTTGGTGGTTTCTTTATCTTCCATTGTTGAGTTGGTGATTTTCTAGTTTTCCTCACACTGTCAGCAGCAGATTTCGCTACTGATGTTTCTGGCTTGTTGATAGTAGATCCTGCTGCTGACAGCTTTGTTGAAGTGTCAGCATTCTTTGCTACTGTAGGCTTTGCCTTGGATTTTGCGTTATCATCAGTGGGCACTCTTGCTGCTGATGTCTTTGCCTTATCAGCAGCAGATTTTGCTGCGGAGGATTTTAGCTTATCAGTAGCAGACTTGGTTGCTGCTGAAAGCTTCTACTTTGTTTTCTTGGGCTTAACTGGACTAACAACCGATGTATGCTGATCCTTCTTTACATTTTGTCTTTGAGGGGCTTGATGAAGGATCTGGTTGAAAGGGTTAAACTTACAGTTTGCAGCAAGGTGGTCTGATTTACCACAAATGATGCAAGTTTGTTGAGATTTAGGCAGCTTCACTCTTGAGGGAGATAGAGACTCTCTGAGCTTAGTTGCTTTGTCTTCGTAGCTTCTTACCTTCTTATTTTTGTTAGTCTTTTCAAAGGCATGTTGCTTTGAATCTCTTTGGTATTCCAGGTAATGAAAGCAGGTGCTGGCAGTGTGGTTATATCTGCCACACACAAAGCATGATTTTTCCAGTTTGTCTCTTGAAAGGTAGGCATAGTCCTTCTTTAGAACAGATCCTTGAAGTTCCATGGATGAGATTTGTTATGTTCAAAGGTGGCTTCTTCTAGGGTCCTTTGAACATATGGAACTTTTTCTTTGTGATTGGCTTGAAGCTGAGGCTTGGGTTTTGTGGGTTCTGATGTCTGTCCCTTTTTAATGTTTAGCTTTCTTCCGTCTGGAGGATCGCTGATCTTGATCTGTTTGAATGGTACAGGGGCTGGAACAGCAGGAAGAACAGCAGGAACTGCAACTCTATTCAGAACAGCTTCAGATGGGACTGCACTGGTTTCATCATGGTCTGAGTTAGTCGACTCAGATTCCGATGAGGTAGTGTAGTCTTCGATGAAAGGTTCATCCGTTGAAGGATCAAGGTTTCGATTTGCAGTGTCAAGATTTTCAACATTGAAGCTTGGTTCGTATATGGTAATATAGTCAGCAGGAGGAGGAACAGAATTGTACTGATCATTGTTATACCCAAGTCCAGTTTTTTCCTTCTCATGGACTTGAATATCTAAAAGTCTTTGTAACTTTTTGGAGGAAAATTCATATTTTTCAACATGAACTTTCTGTTCTGCCAGTTCAGCTCTGGTAGCTTTTAGTTTGACCAGTAGATCATCAATCTGAGTTTCAAGATTAGTTAGTTCGTGTTTTAGCGATGAAATCTCTTTCTTAAGGCAGTTAGTCTTTTCTTTATAAGTATTTTCAACCTTTTTGAACTCAGATTTCATCTGATGAAACTCTTCATTTTGATCTATAAGGTTTTGGTTGTGCTTTCTATAACCCAAAACTTTATCAATACAGGCTTGAGAGCAAAGATGTTCAAATACCTGAGATGGTATCTCTGTAGTGTCTGCCATTAGAGCTTGATTGTTGACGGGCAGTTCTTCATATTGAAAGCTCCAGTCGAACTCAGAAGTTCCAACAGTTGCACATGCTGCAGTTTGAATTGAACTAGGACCCGAGTGCTCAGAATGTAGGGCAGAGGAGGTGGTGGTGGATGTTGAGGCTGTTTGGTAGCTTGAGCTTCTTTCTTTTGCCTGAATCATCTCTAGGTCATAGGTGTTTAGCATTCCAAAGAGCTCAGTCATCTGGAGAGTTTTCAGATTCTCTGTTCTTCTGATTGACACTTTGTAAAGTGTCCAGCAGCTTGGTAGAGACTTGATGAACTTCTTGAGAATATCTTCATTCTCTAGCTTCACCTTTGAGCACTCCAGCTCTCCAACAAGATAGGTAAATCTGTTGTATAAAACAGTTAGAGACTCACCTTCCTTCCAGACGAAGTTTTCATACTGCTGCTTCAGGATGTCTTCAAACCCGTTGCTTTGTGCCATTTTTGTTCTTTGTGACTTGATGAAATAGAGAGAGTTTAGAATAGAACCAAAAGTGATTAAACAAGTGTGAGTTTGTTTAATCTGAGCCAAAGCTCTGATACCACTTGTAGGATCGTGAAATTACAAGATGGTTCTGTTCTTAGTTGAAATTGAACAATAACAACTACACAAATGTAATCGAACAGACAGAAAGAATACTAATAAGAACACTGTTGTATTAAGCTTTTGCAGGTAAACGATAACAAGTGAAACTCTATCAGAAAGCACGCATACAATGAAATGTTTACAGATTATTTATACTCACTTAGAATCAAGACAGCCCCTTGATTCTAAGGATCAGATCTAACACAGACCGTTGATCTGTTGTATCTAGCTAACTATTACACATTTTGTCTATATCTAGTTAACTTTATTGAAGCGTCTTCTTTGCGCGTCATTACTTGCATGCTTGGAGAAGAGCATTGTTGTCCGTCATTGGTTGTGCCATTGAGGTTCCTTCTGCTTTGAGTGTGTCAGTCGCTTTTGCAGAAAGTTGTCAGTGACGCTTTGCATGGATAGTCAGCTGCAACGATTTGTCTTCAAGGAACACAGCTATCAGCAGCAAGAATGATCCTGCTGATAAGCCTATCAGCAGCAACTTGTGTTGAACGTTGCTGATAAGCCTATCAGCAGCAACAAGTGTTGAATGCTGCTGATAAGCCTATCAGTAGCAACTTGTGTTGAATGCTGCTGATAAGCCTATCAGTAGCATTTGTACTTAGAATAATTTAGTAGCTATTAGTCTTTGGTTCTACAGATAGGGAAAAGAAGGCAATGACTAGTATCTCAATGTCTCTTCCTAAAGAAATTTATCATAGCTTTAAACAATTCAGGACTTCTCAACAATTGTGGGAAGCATTACAAAAGCGGTGTGAAGGTAGTTTGGATGTTAAGAAAAGCATAAAAGAATTACTGAAGAAGCAATTCTTAGTATTCAAGCACTTTCAAAATGAATCTTTTGATGATCTTGCAACGAGATTCTATCATTTGTTGAGTGAATTGTCAAGTGCGTCAGTGGTTTATGAGACTGAAGAGATAAATGATAAGTTTTTGGAGGCATTACCATCTAAATTTGATGTGTATACGGTTTTGATAAAAGAGAATCTCAAGTATAAAACTATGTCTCTTGAAGAGGTTCTTGGCAAGATTCAATCACATGATTTGAATATGAAGAAGAAGGAAACCAATATGGAGCATATTCAAGATCCTTCAATGTATTTTGCTAAGTCTTCTGGCAAAACTGGTGTAGGGGTTGCGTTCTTTTCTAGTGATACTCAAGATGTTTCTAATGATCATTGTTTTGGACTTCCAAGTCATTCTGGTTTATCTGCAAATACTACTTCTTCATCATCCGAAACACATAATATGAATCACAGAGTTGCTGATGATTATTTAGCGATGTTTTCTTCCTTTATGGCTTCTTATGAAAATTTTATTGGAGGAAAGATTCATGATCCAGTTGTTATTGAAGAAGATTTTAGACAGATTGATCGTGTTGATCAGGAAGAGATGAACATTCAATGGAATATGGCTATGTCGATGAGACAAGCAAAGGATTTTTTGAAGAAGACTGGAAGAAAGTATATCGGTTCTAACAGCTGTTCACGTATGGGATTTGATAAAACCAAAGTTCGTTGCTATAATTGTCAGGAGTATAGTCATTTTACCAAAGAATGTGTGAAACCAAAAGTTGAATTTGATTCTCAAAAGAAGCCTAATAACTTTCAGAACAATCGTAAGCAGTCACATGGCTCCTCTAGCTCTGGAAATTCTAATCATGCATCTGCATCATCTGCTTTGGTTGCTCAGAATGATGAGAATTATGACTGGGGTATTCATCTTGAAGATTTGGTTGATACTGTAAGTCAGGCGTTTGTAGCTGAGATTCATTCTACAAAATCTGAAGAGTCAACTGATGATGATAGCTCAAGTGATGGTGAGAGTTTGCCTAGCGCTGATGAAGAGCGTGATCAAGTACATAATGTTGAGTCTGATATTGCATCTGGTGTATCTGAAGATGATATTTTATTAACTCAAAATTCTTCTAATGGTGCTGATTCTGAAAATATTCCGATTGCAAAAGTCTTCATGGCAGATATGTCAGATCCTTCAAAGGTAAAAGATCTGTCTATCACATTTATTGCTCAAAGTGCATAAGTATAAAAGATAAAATGCAAAAAGTAATGGATGATAACACAAATTTAATTTGTGATATGAAATCGATGCATTCAGTTAATCAAAAATTGAAAGATAATGATAAATTGTGTATAGATAGAATTGAGTCTTTGAAAAGAGATTTAAACTCTTTGGGATTGAAATATAAGGAACAAGCATATCATATGGATATGGCTTATGATGAGATTGAGAAGCGAAATGAAATTGTCGCTCAGAAGAACAAAGAAATTTCTGATAAAGAATCTAAAGTGATCAAATTGCATAGAAAGCTGGAAAATTTTGAAAATTCATCTGTGGTATTGGATTACTTTAATGCTAATGCTAATCCTACAAAGAGGGTTGCTGGTATTGGATTTGTTCCTCCACCATTCAATGCAAATTATGTGGTTGAACCAGAAATTATTCATGAAGAGGAAATTGATCCAAAGACGGTGTTGAAAGTAAATCCAGTAACTGGTGAAGATATGATATATGATTCTGATTCTAAGGATGAAGTTTTTGATGATAAAAAGGTTGAAGGCATTCCCAAGGAAGTGCAGCTTGATGAACCAAAGGTAGTGAAAAATGTTAACCGTGATAGATGCATTTTAACAGAACCTGATGAGGTGAAAGTTGATCAACCTAAAATTTCCAAAATGTTACAATCAAGTGGTTTTGCTGCTGCTGGTAATCAGAAGAAGAATTTATCAATGGTGACTAAACAAGTTTTTGTTCAAATGAAGCCAGTCAATTGTTCAGTAAAATCTTCTGAAGATTGCTCGTCGGATGGGTCATCAAATTCGAGAAAAACTCCTTATATCAGAAATCATCAAGATATAAGAGTTTGTTTTCACTATAATGAGGCTGGTCATATTCTGATTTACTGTCCTTATAAGAATCAAGGCAAATTAAAGAGTGATCCCTCACTAAAATGAGTGGTGACGATTCTGAAAAGACAAAATAGGGAAAAGCCTACATCTAGTGTTGTAAAGAATATGCCTTGTCAATCATTTGCTAAATCTTTGGGATTTAAGCAACATGATAAGCGTATTTCTAAACCAGTTTTTTTTCAAAAGAAGTTTGAGATTCCACATGTTGGAATTCCAAAAAGTTCTCAACCTGAGGTCAAACTTTTTAGACCACAACGAAAATAACATAACAGAAAACTAAAGAAATTTTTGGAAATACCTGATTCTGATAATCATAAATCTAATAATGTTTTTCCAATTCATCATACTATGTCTTCATTGAGAAGGTCTAATTGTGAATCTTATGTTCCAAATGTTGATGACAATGTTGATTGTGAATTGCTTGAAGTTGTTTATTTTGATCCATCTGGATGACCCAAGACCACAATGGCTTGGGTTCCAATTTCTAACTAATTTTCTTTGTTTATGTAGGGACAACCAAGGAGGACTATCAACAATACGTGGTATGTTGATAGTGGTTGTTCTCGACATATGACAGGGAATATTCGTTTGTTGGAAGATGTTATTAATATTGATGGTGGTTATGTCGCTTTTGCTGGAAATAAAGGCGGGTACATAACTAGTCAGGGTACTTTAAAGAACGATAAAGTAAAATTTGAGAAAGTGAACTATGTGGAGCAACTTGAACATAATATTTTAAGTGTATCTCAAGTGTGTGACAAAAAATTTTCATTTCATTTCAATGATTCTGAGTGTTATATCTTGAAACCGGGCAATGTGATTGTGCAGATAAGAAGTTGATTGAGCTGGTAAAGGTACATACAGATGATAATTTTGCTGATCTTTTTACCAAGGCATTTGATCGTACCAGGTTTGAATTTCTGATCAAAATGATAGGTATGATCAATCCCGAATAAAAGTTTTTCAAAAACAATTTTTCTTGGGAGATTTTGTTTTAAATTTCTTTTATTACTTTATTACATTTCTGCATTTTAAATTTCAGTCAAAAATTTTTATTTATAAAAATTCAAAACAAAATGAAAAATATAAAATTGACATCATTTGAAGTTAGAGAAGAAATGATAGTACATCAGTGAATAGTTCATTACACATGACCATAGTAGACCTTTGATATATGATAGTTTAAAGTAATTTGATTTGATCTAAATTTTAAAGTCTGCATAAATGAGAAATGATAGTGTTTTGAATTCTGTAATCTTGATTTGAATATGAGTTTGAAATTTGAATTGTCAATAGACTAGAAGCGTTTTTAAACCAATAGTAGTGTGAAAATTAAATATGATATGATTACATCTGTGATTTGAATCCATTATATGCCTGAGTGTGTGTGTAAAAGATCATTATCAGATAAAGAATATATGGTTTTAAGAATTTCATGAGACCAATATCGAATTATGTCTTTAGCACAATCTCTTTCAGTTCAATTCACTGCCCATGCCCCGAAAAACATGCAATGTGTTGCTGAACTAAGATATGTTTCTGACATCATCTGTTGGAACATATATTCACCCTTGGATCAGTTAGATACATCATCTATTCTGATTTCATTGAAATTTATCTAGATAATAGTTGGATCCTCCTACCTGAATCTATTGATTCTCATTATAAAGCCAATTCATTAGAATTTTTTGATTCTGAATCATCCTGATTCTCATATCCTTTGGGATATGCTATTCTATACTTGTGCTAATAGAGATAATTTCATCTTGGAGATTGATCTAATCTTGCAATAAACTGTGTATGTCTTGATGATAGTGCAAATTTAATTTTCTGTTGGCATATATGTGGGGTACATGATGTTTTTCATCTAAATGGTACTAACTCACATGAATTTGGAAGAAAAATGCTTATAGTTTCAAATTATATAATATTAACAATTTAAGAATTCATGCTTTGTATTGCAAATTCAGAATGAAAAATTGAGCATTTCATAACCTGATCTTGTTTACTTTGAAATTTATCGCGTATCATTTCAAGTATTATTCAAATTGATTGCAAAATTTACATAAAATTGAAAAAGATTCGAGTTACATAAAATTCATATTATTTTTTTTGGGCATATCATAGGTTACCCATAGTTGATAACAGACTATGTGATGAATTTCTCATATACTGATATGATCTTCTTGCTCATGATGTTCATCCAAAAATATGTGTTTCAGTTTGCTCAGATAAAAACCAAAAATATGTGGTTCCGTTTGTACAGATAAAATCCAAAAATATTTTGTTTCTATCTTCTATAAAAATTTTATTTTTTATTAAGATGATTCGGGATTGGATCGGATTCATGCTACAGATGGAAGTTCATAAGAATGTGACGTGTTGAAAGTGAAGAAATTGTTCATGGCAAAGGTTTGGAGTGAACTTAATATGTTCGCCTGAGGCAAGTTAAACGAACTTAACAAGTTCGCCTAATGAAGCGAACTTAATTGTGATTAAATATTTTGTTCAGACGAACTTATTCTTTTTATCTTGTTTCATTGTGAGAGCGAACTTATCGAGCGAACTTACGAGTTTTTTAGCGAACTTGTGATTTTTTGATTTAGGGTTTTCAATTTGAAATTTTTGTGGTTGTTTCTAGATCGAATTTGAATTGCGAATCTTTCTAAGGTAATTTAAGGGTTTTTTATCGGTTAAATCAATGGAATTTGATCCTTTGACCCTGTGTTCTTCGTTGTTTTGACAGTCGGTCTGAGTTTGATCTAATATAGTGTCTTTTCATGGTTAAAACTTGAAATTGAAACTTAATAGTGTTTCGTGGTTGTAAGTCGATGTATATGCTATGATTAATTTGAAAATTTTTGACGATTTAGACATTTTTGGATTCTGCTGAAGAATTTGAATCGACAAACTGGTTCAGGCGAACTTGTTTAGGAGAACTTATTATGTTCGCCTCTTACAACACTAAGCGAACTTATTAAGTTCGTCTAATGGCTCAGTAGTATTTGGCCTTGTGATTTTTTTTAAAAAAAAAATTTGTGTGAATTTTTTTTCTTTTTGATTGTTATATGACTAATGTGTGTTTGTTTGTCCAATACATTTACAGATGGCTCGTCGTGTTGAGTACAAACATAATCAAGTGGCGTTGTTAGATCCAAATATGTCTAAAGCTGTTCATTTTCAAGGAATTATTCTGAATCGTTCACGTTTGCATGTAGACTTATCCGCAGATCCGTACATTAGCTTACCGTATATTCAACAATTCTGGGATACAGTACATCAAGATACAGATGTTGAACCTCACGTACTTCGTGCTACAGTGAATAATACGGAGGTAGCTATTTCAGTGGAAACTATTCGTGCTGCTTTGGCATTGGGAGGTGCTGATGACGATCCTATGTCTTATCCTGGAACACTGATTATGGGGTGTTTTCAGAGGATGGGTTACTGAGGCAGACCAAATGATACACAAGCAAGAAAAGGAGGTTTAGTTGGAGAATGGAGGTATTTTATGCATGTCATCATACAATGTTTGTCTCCAAGAAAGGCTGGTACTGATGGTTTGAAGAGTGCATTACAAGCTGCAATGGTTGCTTTGACTCTGAACAAACGGTTTAACTTTGCTTTGTATATATACCGTGAGTTGGTCATGCAAATCAATCCTCTAGAAGGTCAAGGGTTTCTTATGTACCCTAGGTTCGTGCAAATGATTCTGAACCATTTAATTCCGGATTTACCTCAGCATTCAATCCGTTTGACCTTGACTCCTATGTCCAAAAGAATCTTTACTGATTGTACTAAGGTTAAACAACAAAATGTTGCTTTGATTCCTATTACAACTCCTTTGTTTGGTCACTTAATCAATCCTGATTATGTTGAGCCACCTAATGATAATTGATTTCATCCTGAGGAGTTAGTTCAAGGCCAAGTCCAGCATCAAGTTCAACAACAACAACCGCAACAAGTTCAAGCTCAACAACAAGTTTAAGCTCAATAAAAACAACAAAAACAAGTTCCTATTCCACAAGAACCTGTTCACATTCCTGTAAATGAACCATTGGATGCTCTTCACTGACAAAGAATGCTTTGTGCTAGCTCCTGGACTATCTAAACCCCCGCCAGAGAAGATTCTCCTAACTGCTCAAAGAAAGGACAACTTATATGTGCTTGACATGAATGAAGTCACTCCATCTGGTAGTGTTTCATGTTTTCTGCCAAAGGCATCAGTTGATGAATCCGCTCTCTGGCACAGGAGGTTAAGCCATGTTAACATCAAAACAATCAATAAATTAGTGAAAGACAATCTTGTCAGAGGGCTTCCTGACAAAGAATTCCAGCTAGACGATCACTGCATTGCCTGCTTGAAGGGAAAACAACACAAGAGTTCCCATAAGCCCAAGACATTGAACACAAATGACACTCCTCTCCAGCTACTGCATATGGATCTCTTTGGTCCTACAAATGTCATGTCAATGGGAAAAAAGTCCTACTGTCTGGTGATCACTGATGACTTCTCCAGATTCTCATGGGTATTCTTCCTAAGAACAAAAGATGAAACTGCTGAGATACTCAAATCCTATATTCTTAGGGTAGAGAATCAAAGCAATCTGAAAGTAAAGATCATAAGGTGTGATCAGGGAACAGAGTTCAAAAATCACACTCTGAACAGTTTCTGTGAGAGCAAGGGCATTGAAAGGCAATACAGTGCTCCAAGAACCCCTTAACAAAATGGGGTTGCTGAAAGAAGAAATAGGACTCTGATTGAATCAGCAAGATCTATGCTGGCTGACTCAAAGCTGCCCCTTACTTTCTGGGCAGAAGCAGTAAGCACAGCTTGTTATGTGCAGAATAGAGTCCTTATTGTTAAGCCTCTCTAGAAAACACCTTATGAACTATGGCTCAAAAGAGTTCCCTACATTGGCTTCCTGAAGCCCTTTGGATGTCCATGTACCATCCTCATCACACATGGGGTTCTTCCTAAATTCGGTGCAAAGTCTGATGAAGGTTACTTTGTGGGTTACTCCTCTCAATCAAAGGCCTACCGAGTATTCAATTCTAGGACTTGGATTGTGGAAGAATCTGCTAATGTGGAATGCAGGGAACATGTTGTCTGTGAACAAGGCAAAGGTCCTAACTGGCTCTTTGATATAGACTCCTTCACCCAGATATTTGAGCCCCTCATTTTCTCAAATATGGAGTTCTCTTCTTCAAAATCAAC
This sequence comes from Smallanthus sonchifolius, assembly GCA_023525975.1. Classification (NCBI taxonomy): domain Eukaryota; kingdom Viridiplantae; phylum Streptophyta; class Magnoliopsida; order Asterales; family Asteraceae; genus Smallanthus; species Smallanthus sonchifolius. Next base: position 49,042,183 of record CM042033.1, on the reverse strand, counting down.
ACCTTCTGCCTCAACCTCCTCTTCTGACTACAGACTGGAGTTTCCCAGTCCCTACATCAGGATGAAAAGGCCATCCATTGATCCTCCATCAGTAGCAGAAGCTATTGAAGCCAGTACAGGTGAAGCCGGTACTTCCAACACCACAAGCAGCAATCTTTCTGACCAAGAAATCTTTAATGAAGCCTCCTCAATTCATGCTGAAGAAGCCTCTGATGCTAATACTGCTGACCATGTGGAACACAATAATCAGAACCTCCAAGCTCCTCTCCTCACAACTGAAGACAATCCTGATCTAAACCAAAGTAATCTTGAAGAGGGAATACGGCTGGATGTGATACCAGCTCAGAGAATAAACAAAGAGCATCCTCTGGAAAACATCATTGGCCAAATCCACACAGGTATCCAGACAAGAAGTAAGTCTCATGAAGCCAACATTTGTTTGTTCTCTTGTTTTCTATCTCAGGTGGAACCCAAGAAGATTGATGAAGCTCTCAAGCACAACAGCTGGATTGAAGCAATGCAGGAAGAATTGCGGCAATTCAAAAGACAAGATGTTTGGAAGCTTGTTGATCTTCCACCTGGTCAAACAGTCATTGGAACAAGATGGGTCTTCAGAAACAAACAAGATGAAAGGGGCATCGTGGTTAAGAACAAAGCCAGACTGGTAGCTCAAGGTTACACTCAAGAAGAAGACATTGACTATGATGAATTCTTTGCTCCTGTTGCCCGTCTGGAAGCCATCAGAATCTTTCTGGCATATGCAGCATCCAAAAGCTTTATGGTCTATCAAATGGATGTAAAGAGTGCCTTTTTGTATGGCAAGATTGGTGAAGAGGTCTATGTCAAACAGCCTCCAGGCTTTGTAGATCCTGCTCATCCCAATAAGGTTTTAAAACTGGACAAAGCTCTCTATGGCTTACACCAAGCCCCAAGAGCCTGGTATGAAACTTTATCTGGATATCTACTTAGCAACAACTTCAGAAGGGGGGCCATTGATCAGACATTATTCATCAAAGATGAAGGGGGAGAAATTTTGTTGGTCCAGATTTATGTTGATGACATTATCTTTGGATCTACAAGAAAGAAGCTCTGCAAAGACTTTGAAGTTCTGATGCAATCCAAATTTGAAATGAGTTCAATGGGTGAACTAAATTTCTTTTTAGGACTTCAAGTCAAACAGGTACCAAATGGAATCTTCATAAGTCAATCCAAGTATGTCAAAAGCATCTTGGAGAGGTTCAAAATGGCTGACTGCTCTGCCGCAAGAACTCCTATGCAAGTGCACCATCAATTATCTCCGGATAAAGAAGGACAAGACACTGATCAACATCAGTACCGAGCAATGATAGGGTCTCTCATGTATCTCACTGCCTCAAGACCAGATATCATGTTTGCAGTTTGTCTCTGTGCAAGATTTCAAGCAGCTCCAAAAATGTCTCATCTTCAAGCTATCAAAAGGATCTTTAGATACCTAAAAGGAGCTCCAAAACTTGGGCTATGGTATCCAAAGAATGAAAATGTCAATCTCTATGCCTACACTGACAGTGACTATGGGGGTTGTAACCTGGACAAAAAGTCCACATCTGGGGGATGTCAATTTCTTGGAGGAAGGCTAATCTCATGGCAATGCAAAAAGCAAACATGTGTCTCTACTTCAACAGCTGAAGCAGAATACATTGTAGCTTCAAGCTGCTGTGCACAGGTCATCTGGATCCAAAATCAAATGCTTGACTATGGAATGACTTTCATGCAGACTCCAATTCACATTGACAACATGAGTGCTATCTCTATCACGAATAATCCAGTGCAGCACTCCAAGACTAAGCACATCGACATCAGGTATCACTTTATCAGGGATCAAGCTGAGAAAAAGAGAATTGTCCTATCCAAGGTTCACACAAATGAGCAATATGCTGATTTGTTCACTAAACCTTTTGATGAAGCAAGATTTTGATATCTAGTTGAATCAATTGGCATGATGAACTTTGAATAAGACATGTCTCTAGTTTTTATCTTTCCTTGTAAATATGTCTATGTTTTTGTTCTTAATAAAAGGTTAGTTTCAGCAGCACTTTTTCACTGCTGACAGTTTTACTCTTCAGCAGCAAAGTCCTTGCCACTGATCGCCTTAAGTTATCAGCAGGAACAAGTTTCCTGCCGATAGCTTTAAGGCAGTCAGCAGCAACCTTTTTGCTGCGGAATGAATACAACAGTCAGCAGCTACCAAATCTGCTGCTGAAAGACTTAACTATCCGCAGCAACCAAGTTTGCAGCGGATAGCTCACCATCAGCAGCAACCAAGTTTGCTGCTGATGGGTAAAATAAGTCCAAATTAACTTTTACCCGCTGTAAAAGTAAATATCGTCAGTCTTTACCATGACTGCTCGAGTGGTGTACAGCTATAACAATAAAAAGTGAAACAGGTTGTACTGTACAAGTGAAGTTGCTTTTTCTTCGTCTGCCGTTATATCAAAATCTCAAACGTTCCCACCACCTCTTCATTTTCAATTTCAAACCCTAACCTTTCATCACTTTCTCTCTCGTCCCCACAGCATTCAAAGCCCTCCATAATCAACCACCATTCAAACACCCTTCTCTTTTCCCTCCAAATCCATAACAATGGTAGGCGCAGACATAAACAACCCAAACGACAAGTTTTCCCCATATCACAACCTCACCGCATACCTAATAAAAGGCAAGAAATCCGAAGGTTTCAATGATATGATCGACTTCCTTTGTCGGTCCAAAATCCTCCATGCCCTAACAGTCAACCCAACCATCTACACTTCCCACATGGAAGATTTTTGGAGCTCAGCCGTGTATTCTACTGAACAGGGCACTCCCCAAATCAAAGGAACAGTAGACGGCAAAGAGATAATCATCACTGAAGCAAAGCTCCGCCAACACCTCAAGCTTCAAGATGAAGGGGACGCCACCTCTTACCCACGACACGTATACATGAGGACCTTTGTATCCATAGGGTACACTGGGAATCAAATAGAGTATACGATAGAGAAGGCACTCATGGGTCCCAAATGGAAGTATCTATGCCACACTCTTCTCCAATGCATATTCCAGAAGAGGAGTGGCTGGAACCAACTCAGCTCCGGACTTGCGTCGGCAGTTCATGGTATGATAACAGGAGCAGGTTTCAATTTTTCCCACCTCATTCTTGAAGGTTTGAGATACAACCTTCAAGAAGGGGTGAAATCACAGTTCTTCATGTACCCAAGATTATTGCAGGAAGTGTTCAATTTTGAGCACCAAGATCTTTCAAAAACTGCAAGAATCTACTCAATACTGGGACATAAGAACAACATTTTTCAAAGTATGAGAATAGTTTCATCAAAGTTCTCAGGGGCCGATGTTCCATTGTTATCTACAATGTTGAACACACATAGTGCCCAGGGTGACAGTTCAGCAAACCCAGCTGATACTGATCCCACACCCTCCTCCTCACTGCCACAAACTCAAACTGCTGCTTCCCTTGATCGAACCCCTGTGCAAACTACTAAGGATACACAGGCACATATATTACTTACACCTCTTTTGGATGTTATTGTTCAACCGGAACACAGGGCCCCGGTTGCAACAAAATATACAAGGAAGAGGGGCAAGAGAACTCCTTCTTCTCTTGCCTCCAAGGCCCAAACCCAAGCCAACATCCCTCACTCGGAATCACAACATTCTAGTGAGAATATCATAAGGGAAAGCCACATTGTTAGGGAGACTCCTTCGGAAGTCACTCTATTAGGATTAGGATCACTTCCCGGATCCATAGATCAGCCCTTTGAGCCATTCCTATCTTCCTTGAACTTAAGTGTTGAGGAACCTGACCAAAGTGATGTACCTTCTCCATCTACCACTATTCAGGAGGTACTGATTGGTCTTGCTTCCGAAACACCCAACCCAAGTTCTTCACCCTTGGAGGTCCACTCTGGGAGTATTGAAAGAGTGGATGTGGACGAGGCTGTCACTACTGCTGGTCCATCAACTGACCAGGAGGACAGTGACAACATCTTTAAGACCTCAACCACGGCAACTCATGGTGAGGGTGTTTCCTTGGAAACTCCCTTTACTGAGAGGAATCCCAGGTGCCAAGAAACCATGGGTGATGGGGATGCTGAGGCTAGGCCTACGGCCCCATCTGGGTCCAAGGATTCCACAACTGTGGATGAGGACAGACTGAAACTTCATAACTTGGAATTGACGGCCAGGGTGGCTATGCTAGAGGCTGGAATGTCCAAACTAAGACACCAAGTCGCTATGCATGAAGCCCATAAATGCCCAACTTTAGCCACTCCCTCTCTTGTATCAGTAGGCACCCAAACTGATGATTACCTTTCCGCTGACGCAACCAAAAAGGGGGAGATGGTTTCTATGGAAGAAGATACAGACAGTCTTGACGACTGGATTCAAGAGCAATTTGTACTTCAAAGCTCACAATTCAAGCCAGCTTTTGTCCAAGTACATGACTTGCCAGTCCCAGATAATGAAGACGAAGAAACATCTGAAGACTGGAAGTTGGTCGTCAGGGCTGTCGATGAAATGCTGAATGGTTCTGAAGACACATAACAAACTAATACACCATTCAGCATCATCCCTGAAGCAGCAGCCATCATTGGTCAATCCTCAACCCCCCATCTATTCAGATCATCAAAGAAGCTAGAATTTGACTCCATTCTAGCTTGGGGGTATGATGGATCATCTGAGAGGTTTTGGATTGGATGGGAGTTCAGCGGAGTAGAAGAGCTGAACTGGAACTCTCTCAATGCCCTCCAAGTCCTACATCTGCATTTAACTAACTGCATCAACACCTCAACAGACCTCTCAGCAGAACTTGCCATTGGCAGGTTCCATGACCTGATGGAGGATAATCTACCCAGGTTCCAAAGATTCCTACAAGCAGCACATCGGGTAGCATATCCTGAATCCTCGGCAGTCGCAGAAAGGAGACTGACTCCTAGCAATCTTGAAATAAAAAGGAGCAGTCTTCTCACTGAAGAAGAAGTTCTGGGTCTTCGAAGATTCCTGTATGCCTTCCTGGTCAAGGACTTGGACGTGCTAGGGTGGGTAAGCACTAAGTCTCTTGACCACACCTTTATGCTCAGCAATTGCTCCTCTCTCATCATCAACACCAGGAACATCCTTCATCTGCCCTCAGACTTTCTCTACAAGATCTATCAGCTCAGAACCAACATCTGCAATGTCAACTCACTTGAAAGCCAGGCAATGATGGCTACTGTCAAAGCCAAACTTGAACAAGTAGGAAGAATTACTGAGGCAGTATATGTGTCAAACTCTGACACTGACACTGACTCAGCCTCCCCTCGGGAAGACATCTGCACTGCAGGATATGGGTCAAGATCAACTATCAAAGAACAACTGAAAGAGATAGAAGGTCATGAGTATCAACTTGATGAAGACGATGACCTTCCCTTATTCACATCTCAAATTGCCAATGAAGCTGAGGCAGAGATCCCAATAGCAGCATCATCATCTGCTGTTGAGATTAGTGAAGCTGAAGCAGAGGCACCTAATGAAAACAAAGGAAAGGGAATCATGACTGATGAAGATGAAGAGAGGCTGCTAACAGAGAAAAGAGAGAGGGAAGAGAAAGGAAGAAGAAGAGAGGAAGAGGAGATGGCTGACCTGAAAAAGGCTCAAGAAAGAAAAACAGTCATTCTTCTAAGAGAACAAACCATCCAGCTGTATGCCAAACAGCTGGATGAACTAAAAAGAAAGATTCCTACAGTTGACCAGATTGAAGAAGATGCAGCTCTTGCTCTTCAACTGCAGGAACAATTCAATAAAGAAGAAGAAGAATTGGAGAAGAAGAAGAAAGAAGAAGCTAAGTTCAGAATAACCGATTCTGAACTAGCTAAAGAAATGAGGGAGGAGTGGATAAAGACTCTAGTCTCTCAAGGTGAGGATGCAGACTACCTTGAGAAACTCTCAACTAAAGAAGTCTACAGAGCCTTCATGGGTCAGCAAGGTCAGTTGGCAAAGAAGAAAAAGGCTGAAGAAGAAGTAAAAGCCAAACAACAGTCCAAAAAGACCATTGCTTTCAATAAACGGACCCATGAAGAGAGGAAGGTCATGATTGACTTCCTTAAGGCCAGAGGAGATAGTGGAAAGAGGCTAGGTCCCATGAACTTCATGAACCTAAAAGCCCTCTACTTCAAAGTTAAAAAGGATGAGGAAGAAAGACTAGGGAAGAAGGGCTCCAAGAAAAGGGTACTTATCAAAGAAGAAGAAAAACCAAAAACAAAGAAACCCAAGCCTTCTCCCTCACCTACCTCTTCCTCAGTCCATTATCCTTCCACTATCCTCCCCAAACCTTCCACTCCTCCACCCAACAAGTCCAAATCAACCCACCCAGCTCCCACTCATCAACATCCTCCTCTGAAGAAATCCAAATCCTCATTTGAACCTGAAGACTCAAGAGACATAGTTGAATGGGTCTACAATCCACAGGGTCAAAGGTTTGAGATCTTCAGGGGGAGAACTGAAAGAATAAGATCTACATACAGGTCTATTGATGAGGTTCTGCAACTACCAGATTCAGACCTAAGAAGAATTTTGGAGCTGGGTGAAGCTCATGAGCCTGCAAATGAGAGTGGGAAACGTCTTGTGCTAGCAATCAAACACTACTTCAACCCTAGCAAAGATGTGATCGTTAACATCAAACCACTCAAGTCCCACTCTCCATTTGTATCTTGGTCCTACAATGCTGATCTGGATGAGTTCACTCTGATTGATGTAAAGAAGCAGCAGATGAGATGTTCAAGCAAAGCAATCTACAAAATGCAACACAAAGACATTAAGACTCTGTCTGAACTTCCATTGAACAATCCCAGCAAGGATCCAAGAGGCTATGAGGTTGCAAGGATCCAAGAGGCTATGAGGTTGAAAGGATAGTCAGCCACATGCAAAAGCTTCAGCAGCAAAGTGATTAGAAGAATTTTGGTTGCATCAGTCTAGGGGGAGTTTGTAGAACCAAAGACTGATTGCTACCAAATTATTCTAAGTACAAATGCTGCTGATAGGCTTATCAGCAGCATTCAACACAGATGGCTGCTGATAGGCTTATCAGCAGCATTCATCACAAGTTGCTGCTGATAGGCTTATCAGCAGCATTCAACACAAGTTGCTGCTGATAGGCTTATCAGCAGCATTCAACACAAGTTGCTGCTGATAGGCTTATCAGCAGCATTCAACACTTGTTGCTGCTGATAGGCTTATCAGCAGCGCTCAACACAAGTTGCTGCTGATTGGCTTATCAGCAGTGTTCTACTCAAGGCGCTGCTGATGGACTTTCAGCAGCATTATTCTCATCTCTGCTGCTGATAGCCTTATTCACTGAAGACCAAACGTTGCAGCTGACTATCCAGGTGAAACGCCTCTGACACCTTTTTGCAAAAGCAACTGCCACACACCAAGCAGAAGGAACCTCAGTGGTGCAACCAATAAAGGATCGTGTCGCGCGTCTCCAAGCATGCAAACAATGATGCCTAAGAAGACGTTTCAATAAAGTTATCTAGATTAGCCTTTGCGTGTAATTTAGATTAATAAACAAGATCAACGGTCTGTGTTCGATCTGATCCTCAGAATCAAGAGTTTGTCTTGATTCTGAGTTACTATAAATACTGTGTAAACACTTCATAGTAAGTGTGCCTTGATAGTGCTTTTGATAGAGTTTTACTTGTAATCTTGTAATCTCAGAAGTTTAATACAACAGTGCATTTATCAGTATTCTTGCTGTTTACTTGTTTACTTTGTTGGTTGTTATTGTTTCCGCCAATATCAACTAGAATAGAATCACCTTGTAATCTTACGATCCTACAACATTCCTGTAAATGAACCAGTTCAAGAAAATATTGCTCAAGATAATGAACAAAATTTGGGTATGAATATGGATGATTTTGACAATGACGCTATGAACTCACTCATTCATGACGCTGAAGGGAATGTTGTAGATACGAGTTTCGGTGATACTATTTTACCTGATTCTGAAGCTAATGATTCTGATTCGTCTAGAGATTTTAGCTCAGATCATTATGAGAGGTTGGCTACGTTACCATTGGCAAATGCGGGGAAACGTATTAAATCTAAAGCCAGAAAACGAGGCGTAAGTCTGTTCGAAATCCTCCTTCTGGATCAGTACTTGGAAAGAGAACTTTAATTGATAAGAGTTCTGACTCGAAAAGTTATGTTATTCCATTTCCAAAAGCTCAGAAGCTTATGTCTGCTTCTATTGCTGCTGCTCATTCATCTCAAGGTGTTGAGGACACTACTTTTGTTGCTTCTTTATTGGTTACACCTCATACTTCTAAACATCCATCTCCGATGATTTCTCCACATGTTCCACACACATCTGACGCTGGTCCTTCAAAGCCATCTGAATCTGAAAGGATTACCTTCCTTGAATCACAGGTGCTTGCTTTGCAGATTCAGGTAGATACTCTTGTGTCTACTGATACTCAGAGACAGTTGGTTCTTCAAGATCAAGCTACACAGATTGCTGACATGCAGTTATTAGTGTCCAAACTTGTTGAGTGTCTTGACGCTCAGGGGGGTTAAGGATACATGATACTTGTCATGCTGAATCAATTCAACGAAAGGATAATGATGACAATGATCCTAGTGGTAATGTTAAGGGTGATCGTCAATACGCTGACGTGAATCCAATATCAAGAGCTCAGGGGGAGTCGACATCACATACTATTGAAGGAACCAAGAATGATTCTAGAGTGAATGAAGATATTTTACTATTGGAATTCTTTGCTGATTCTGAAGTAGAAGCTGAGAAGTTAGAATGTCTGGATGATCTTGATGAATTATTTGATGATGTTGAAGAGGATGTGATGGATAATGAAGTTGAAGAAGGAGAGATTGTAGAAATTGAGATAGAAAAGAGTTAAGGTAAAGTTACATTTGAAGGAAGTGATGGTCTGAATGTACCGTATAACTTCATCCAATATGATGTTATTCCTGAGTTTTCTTATGATGGAGTAACAGATTCTATAGACTCTGTTGAAGATATCACTACACCTGATGATACTGCTCAATCCAAGATAGATTCTGATGTTGATACTACTCATCCTATGTCTCCTAAGCTGAATGAAGAATCTGTGATGTATAGAAAGACAGGAATAACTAGAGAACAGTGGAGTGAAGTAATTAATAGTTGGATGAAAGTACTACCAAAGTCACCTATACAACCTGCTCAGAAAGAAAGATATGTGAATAAAGAGAGGTGTATTGGAAGAATCATCAGTTGGTTTTATGATGATGACACGAAGTTGTTTGCTCTTAAAAGATCTGATGGTTTTCAATACTTAAAGCCTAGGATAAAGTATTTCAATACCTTGCCAAGGTGTGAAATGAATGTCTAGCTACAAAACCACTGATTAATAGATCAAAGTGTGGATTAACCGATGTGATTGCTAACCTGATTAAAAGAGAAGGTGGATCAGGGAAGTATGAAAGATTAAAGCCGCAGAAAGGAAAAAGAGTGAAGATTGTAGATCAAAAGACTGAGATTGTGACTTGGAAGTATATGTTCAAGGCAGTACGTGTTGTACAGAAGATACCATTGAAGAAAATACCACAATATTTTCTGGGGAATATGAAATGGTGGTACGTAGATGTGAATACTGGTGAAGCTAGGATTGATGATAAAGATAATAAGGTCATTGTTAGTTTCTATGATGCAATGAATCTTATTAACTCCTCAAAGAAAGATCAGAGGACGTTAAGAAAGAATGAGATTATGTTTACTAATGAATGGAGAGAACAAGGATTGCAGTATAAAAGAGTGTTGGAGATCTGTCAGAGATATGGAGTGCACGCAGCCAGCAGATTACCAGATAACTGGAAGAGCTCGTCATAAAGACTGAAGACCGAAGATCAAGCTATTGTTAAGGGGGAGTCTGTTAGGACATAGATGTATGACAAAAGCTTTGTAATAGTTTAGGTCTTATTGTCTTTATGTTTTTATGTAATTGTATAGATTTTGTCTAAGTGATAGAACAAGTTCTGCTAGAGGTGAACTTGATAAGTTCTCCTAGCCTATTAGGTTAAGTTCGCCTAAGCATCTTTGAGGCGAACTTTATTGCAGAGCATGTGTCTATAAATAGGAGTTTACAGTTTCAGTGAAAGAGAGAGCAGAGAGTTGAACAAGTATATTCTGTAAACTCTATGTGTTTGATGATATAAAAAGAGAAGTTTATTTACCTGTTGTTTCTATTGTCAATTGATATACATACGTTAACATGAAGGATTCCGCACTCCGTGTTATCGAGACGTCCTGTCACGAGATCGATCTGTAGATGAGTCATATGGACCTACATTTGTTTAGTGACGATGATGGTTTGAATGATGATGACGATGAACATGGTGATGATGGTGGAGATGGTGGTGACGGTGGAGATAGAGGAGATGTGCAAAGGAATGAAGATGTTATAGTACCTGAGGTTAAAGTACCAGAATGTGACAACAACAGAACCACCGGTAACAACAGAACCAACAACAATAACAACACCAACAGCAACAGAAACTACTTCAAAGAAAAGAAAAGGAAGTATTGACAAAGACCAGCATGTTAGGACTCCTCCTCCTACATCTGGTATATTTATCAGAAGTCCTATTCGAGACGAGCCTAGGAGAAAGCGTCAAAAGACTATGGCAAGAAAGAAGTTCACTAAGAAGCCCGAGTCTGACAAGGGAAAAGGCAAAGAAAAGATTCAACCTGAGAAAGTCGAGAAAACTAAAAGGTTTAAAGCACCAAATCTTATAGACGAAGATCTTGCCAACTTTGCAACGAGAGAAACAACCAATCTTGTGAGTCAGCTGAAGACTCAAATTACAAATCTACATGCTTGAGAAGTTGCAAGTGCATTAGAAATAATGGGGTTGAAGATAACTATTAGCAAACAACAACAGCAGATCGACATGCTACAAAAGTTAGTTCAGGGGTTGGTTAAGCATGTGGGGTACCAAGAAATACCAACAACCCTAGTTCAGCCAGTCTAGACAGGACAAAAAGGACCTTCGAGTGTTCAGTCTCAAGGTTCATTAGCAAGAATGGATATGGAAGCGGGTTATACTTTTAACATTCCAAGATCATAAGATGATTTCAATGCGGATGATATGTTTAACGTTGAAGGTGAATTTATGGAGAGATCTCAAAAAGAACAGGAGGATAAGAATGAAGAGGATAAGGATGAGGATGAAGAGGAAGAGAAAGACGAGGAAGATGAAGTTGTGATTATAACGGGTGAAAAAAAAGTTGACAAGCCACCTTCGGATGATGAGTGTGGTGGGTCTGGAAACGGAAGCTCGAGTTCATCCGATTCTGATTCTGATGATGACGCTTCGAGCAAGAAAGATTACCAGAAGATTGAATATGAGGTTAAACAAGACTATGTGGAGGCTAAAGGATTGTTCGAAACTTTGACCTTCCTTCTGATACTGAAGCCAAAGCAACTGAATCTACTGCTGAAAAGGAGAAGACCGATAAGATGAAATAGAGAGAAACTTGGTGGAAAAAGAAGGAACCAGTTTCTATTATTGAAAAGGTTATTCAGATGATGGAGAAGCCAAATAAAGCATTGACTTGGATGATATTGCGATGGAGGTATGGTGCAGAAATAAATATGTATGTGGAAAAGAGAGAAAAAGAAGAGATGCATTACTTCGAGAATAAACACAAGCTGCAATCTCTACCTAGGTGGGATGTTAGAGAGTTAAGCAAGCTTGATATAATTAATCTGATAAAGAATACTGATGCATACAGTTTTGAAAACTTTCTGAGAGAACAATGCAACCTTCCAACCTTCAGAAGCTTTAATCCATTGGTTCCTGACCAAAGAAAAATGAAATCAAGAGATGAAAGGACCGGAAAGGGAAAGATCGTTTATTGGGTTAAGCCTGCGGATGTGGTTGAGACAGTGAAGATCCCGGAGCGTAAACCAGCTTTCATTACAAGTTTCAGAAAGTGGTTCTACGAAAGCAAAATCAAAGAAGCTGTATTTCAAATGTATGACAAACCAGAAGTTCAGATTCTAGACCCGATGGATCTATTCGGCTTTGATGATGAAGATCTAAAGATGTTGTATTTCAATACGATCCATTGTGGAGAAGGAGCAGCAATTAGAGATGAAGTAAGGTTTTTCATGCGAGTTGTTGCAAGATGTCTTCGTATGAGACAAGGGGCTGAAGTTTTGAAGAAGCGAATCGAACAACATGAAGCTAAGCAAGCAAATAAAGCAAAGGAGAAAGCTGACACTACAACGAGCTGAACGTTTATATGCAATGGACTAGGGGGAGATTGTTGGAACCTATAGTCCATCGCATTCAAAATCGTCCAAGATCACAGTTTTGTCTAAGTGTTTAGTTTTCGGCCGAAACAGATTTCGGGCAAAAACGTTTTCGACCGAAAATGTTTTCTAGCGCTTTTGTTAGCTATATATAGTTGTTTGTTTGAAAGGTTTGGACACATGTTTTGATAGACGATTCCTTTTCTCTAGATGTTTGGATATTCTGTATTTGATCTTACTTTCATTTGTATTATAATCAGAAGCATCTATTCAGTGAATACAAGCGGGTTGTGATTGATATACGCGTGTTTACTATGGATTTATTGTTCGAGTTTGGGTTTTGATCTTATAGTGCTTATTTGGAGGATCTAATGACTTGATAGAGTATTTCCGCTACTCTAACTGTATTGGATTGATTCTAGCTTGAAATTATAGACGATTAGAGGGATTAACACCCTCCCCTCTTGGCTGAAAATAACGAAAGAAATAAGGGATGAGACACTCTTTTAAAGACACATAGGGTAAACCTAGCTTCACATCCAAATTTGTTCCTCCCTTTTACGTTTTCCAACCCAGACTTCGTAATAATATTCAAGTTCATCCTTATCCACATATTTTCTGAAAACGGGATGTTTCAGAATTTGAGAAAAAGTTATATATGAAAGTTATAATATAAATATAAAATATGTTTAAAACTTATTATAAATTATAAAAATTTAAAAAATTAAAATGTTGAAGGTGAGACAAACGAAAAATAAAGCTGTAAAAACGCACGCCGGGACTTGAACCGTGTGAGTTGGTTGAATGTATATCTGGCGAAACTGGCGGGTCAGGTCGGGCTAGGTGACGGGTCGGAATGGGTATGGGTCAGAACGGGTCACTTCAAAAAATTAGTCATTTTAGTTTGGGTCAAAACGGGTTCGGGTCTGAATGGATTCGGGTCAAAACAGGTTTTGTAAAAAATGACCGATTTATAAAAAGTATTACGATTAAATATGAATATATATATATGGTATATAATAATACTTCTTTTAGTGACGCAAAATAAATAAAATAACAGAATAAATCAAATAAAATGTCCATATTTTTTTAAACTAAATGAAATAAACTAACTTAAAAAGTGAAAATAAAATTTAAAAAAAAAAGTAAAATAAAATACTTACTTTAAATTATTATTTAAGCTTTCCATTTTATATGTTATACAACAAGTTTAATTATTTGACATGAAAAGTATACAATGACAATGACTACCTATTCGGCTATTTGCTTTATACCGTAGACTTTTTTATTTTGAGTGTGCTTAATTATGAAAATACACATCATCTTCAAGTATTTATTATTTACCCACCATCTTCTTCGCATCACTCTTCAGCTCCACTCATGTAACTATCATACAGATCAAGAACGCTTTTTTTCACCTTTTTTTCTTTTACTTCAGCTACCAGGTGCTGCAACTACTCTTCCAGTAATAATCTTTAGGGTCAAAGTACAAAAATCCAATGAAAGAAGGATCTCATTGTTAAGAAGGTTGGAGATCCCCTTGTAGTTTTGCCGGTGCTCACATTCATCTCTATATTTTTATTGTGTGGGTTTCATAAACCAAGCAGATCCGTTCTTTTGATTAAACCCAGTTTGACCCGTTAAAGTTTCCTTTTAACATATTTTGAAGCCTAGTCTGACCCATTTATGTGAAAAGGGATGTCTATATCAACTCAAAAGCTTTGAAAAATTGTCATTTCAACCCAGTTTTAAAAGAATGGGCTAAGATTGCCGGCTCTAGTTGAATAGTAGTGGTTCTCCATTTGTTCTCTTCTTTGGTTAAAAATATATAATATAATTGGATTATTAATATTTAAGTACATATTTAATGTTCATATCAGTTGCAAATTATATACACACACTAGTAGACATAAACCCGCGCATTGCCGTGAGGTGTTGATGCGATAAGAAATCTGTAACACTTGATTTAGAAGAAAAACAATTTGTCGAGACGTAGATAAAAAATACAACTCATAAATTACAATATAGGTTAGCTAGGTTTCTCTTTGTTGTACAAACTTTATGTCCTGATAATGATTGCTAATACTTTCTAAATATCATTATTTATTAAAATTTAAAAGCATATGAATGTTCAAAGAGAGTGAAGCATGATGATATCTCGTCCCTACTACATTTATGATAAATTATTGTCGAAATAATATTTTTCAGATGTTTTAATTATTTAAATATGATTATTTTATTATTAATAAAAATATAGAATCCTGACCAATGGGAATGAGAATGAGAAGATAACGAGATGAAAAACTCTAGATAAGAGATAAATTAATTATCTGGAGAAATAAATTATATAACTTTTTTATAAACTGCACGTTGATAGCATGATAACAATAACAAAATAATATATATATATATATATATATATATATATGTGTGTGTGTGTGAAAAGGGATGAAAAAAGAACGAGTGGAAGAGGATTACCACACCAAACCAAAGAACTTACCACCAAGATAGATAACCATTTCTTATAAAGAAAAGAAACAATAATTTATTTATCAACAAAAACACATAGTAAATTACTCTTCACATCAATTCCTAATTTAAATACTTATAACTCATAAAATGAGAAGAGGCGCTACATAAAGTGCAAGTAGTCACAACATTAGTTATATCAGTTATTTTGTCTTTTTGTGGGATTTTACATTCAAGCCTCTGAATTATTACAGATTTACATTTAAGCCCTTGAATTAATTTTTTTTTACTTTTCTTTTCACAAAATTATACTACAACCGAACTTTAATAAAGTTATCGTTTACACATTAAAAAAATTTTGTCTGTTTTTACCGAGCGTAATGGCGGTGTTATTGGCTCGATGATGATCGATTAATGTCATGGACATGTAAAACGGTTACAGAATAGAATACAAATAGATTTTGAGTTTGAATTTGATTGAATGCTTGCGATTTTGACTTTCAGAAAGTCAACAGGAGTATCTTGAGTTCGATTTTGACTTTAAGAGTCAACCATCTAAGTCTTGGGACTTGGCAGGACTAGTCCCTACAGTTTGAGATTAAATATTTGACCGAAATAGTCCTTGGGATTAAATTTCGTTAATTAAGTTAAGACTTAATTGGATTTAGTTAACGGGGTTAAGTGTTTTCTAAGGAATTTTTAACGGAATTGTTAACTGAGTTAACCTGAAAAGTCAGGTTGTCACATCATCCCCTAGTTAAAAGAATTTTCGTCCCGAAAATTAAACAAAATAAAAAAAATTTCCGGATGTCACATCATCCCCTAGTTAAAAGAATTTTCGTCCCGAAAATTAGAATAGTACCTTAAGAGTTTGACGCGGAGTGCTTGAACAGATTAGGATATTTGCGCATCATCTGATCCTCGCACTCCCACGTGAATTCCGGTCCGCGTTTCGAGTTCCAACGGACTCTAACAATAGGGATTTTACTACGCTTAAGCGTTTTGACCTCCCTATCCATAATTTCAATAGGTTCTTCGATGAAACGCAACTGTTTATCAATGTGTAGTTCCTCAAGAGGAACTGCGAGCGATTCGTCTGCTAGACATTTCTTCAAGTTTGAGATGTGAAAGACGTTGTATACACCACTAAGTCTTTCGGGTAGGTCCAGCTGATACGCCACTGACCCGATTCTCTTCAAGATCTTGAATGGTCCAACATAACGTGGATTCAGCTTGCCTCGTTTCCCAAAACGAATGACACCCTTCCAAGGTGAGACTTTTAACAAGACCATATCCCCTACTTGGAATTCTAACGGTTTACGACGCTTATCGGCATAACTCTTTTGATGATCACGAGCTACTGCCATACGGTTTCTAATCTGTATGATTTTCTCAGAATTTTCAAGTACGAGTTCAGGACCTGTAAGTTGACTATCCCCAACTTCAGCCCAACAAATAGGAGAACGGAATTTTCGTCCATAAAGTGCTTCAAATGGAGCTGCCTTGATGCTAGTGTAATAGCTGTTGTTGTAGGAGAACTCCACCAACGGTAGGTGAGACTCCCAAGTGTTACCGAAATCGATCACACAAGCTCGTAGCATGTCCTCAAGAGTTTGGATTGTACGTTCCGTTTAGCCATCAGTTTGAGGATGGTATGCTGTGCTCATATCTAGACGCGTGCCTAAAGCTTTATGCAATGACTGCCAAAAACGAGAAGTGAATCGTGCATCACGATCCAAAATGATAGAGATTGGCACCCCGTGCCAAGAGACTATTTCTTTCAGGTAAGTACGAGTAAGTTTATCCATTTTGTCGGTTGCTTTCATTGCCAAGAAATGAGCAGCTTTTGTCAAAACGATCGACAATTACCCAGATGCTATCACATCTGCTAGGAGTTCGGGGTAATTTGGTGATGAAATCCATAGAGATCCGTTCCCATTTCCACATAGGAATCTTTGGTTGCTGTAGTAAGCCAGAAGGCTTTTGGTATTCTATCTTGACCTTCGCACAGGTCAGGCACTTGCTCACATAGGTGGTTATATCGGCCTTCATCCTTGGCGATCAATATAGTACCTTTAGGTCATGATACATCTTGTCAGAACCTGGATGAACAGAGTAACGAGATTTAAGATACTTATCCATAACTAGTTCCCTTAGGTTTCTGAATACTGGAACCCATATTCGTTCGGCAAAGTATCGAATACCGTTAGATTTGACTTCAAGCTGTGCTTCCAGACCGTGCGTACTTTCCAACGGTAGATTTTCTTCTTTTAGGGCTTCGAGTTGAGCACTACGGATTTTGTCAGGTAATCTGGGGTGAATAGTAAGCTGTAATGCTCGAACTCGTTTGGGTTTTGTTTCTTTTCGACTTAGGGCATCAGCTACAACATTAGCTTTACCCGGGTGATATCGGATCGCACAGTCATAATCGTTTAAGAGTTCGACCCAACGACATTGTCGCATGTTCAACTCTTTCTGTTCGAAGATGTGCTGAAGACTCTTGTGATTGGTGTAGATGGTGCATTTGGTACCGTACAAGTAATGTCTCCATATCTTAAGTGCAAAAACTACTGCTCCCAACTCTAGATCATGAGTGGTGTAGTTTTTCTCGTGAATCTTTAACTGACGTGAAGCGTATGCGATTACCTCTTCGCACTGCATTAAGACACAACCCAGGCCTTGAATGGATGCATCACAATACACCACAAAATCATCGGTTCCTTCCGGAAGAGCTAAAATAGGTGCACTGCAAAGTTTCTGTTTGAGGTGCTAGAAAGCTGACTCTTGGTTGTCACCCCAATTATAGGCTTTACCCTTTTGAGTTAAAGCAGTGAGGGGTTGAGCAATTTTGGAAAATCCTTCGATGAATCGACGGTAATATCCAGCCAATCCCAGAAATTGTCGCACTTCAGTTGGAGTCATCGGTGCTGCCCAATTCTTGATGGCTTCTATTTTGGATGGGTCGACATGTATCCCTTTCTCGTTGACTACATGTCCTAGAAGTTGAATCTTCGCGAATCCAGAATTCGCACTTAGAGAATTTGGCATACAATTGCTCTTGTTTCAGCAATCCAAGGATTAAGTGTAGGTGCTACTCATGTCCTTCCTTGTTCTTAGAATGGATGAGGATGTCAACAATGAAAACGATGACGAACTAATTGAGGTAGGGTTTACACACACGGTTCATGAGATCCATGAAAACCGCAGGTGCGTTGGTTAACCCGAAAGGCATGACCATAAATTCGTAATGGCCGTACCTCGTTCTGAATGCAGTCTTTGAGATATCCTCTTCTCGGACTCTTAACGGATGGTAACCGGACCTAAGATCTATTTTAGAATAGAAACTTGATCCTTGGAGTTGATCAAAAAGGTCATCTATGCGAGGTAAAGGGTACCGGTTCTTGATTGTGACTTTATTCAGCTCCCGGTAGTCAATACACATACGGAAAGTTCTGTCCTTCTTCTTGACAAATAGTACCGGAGCTCCCCACGGTGATGAACTAGGTCGGATGAAACCTTTATCCAACAAATCTTGCAATTGAGTGGACAGTTCTTGTAATTCACTGGGTGCCAGTCTGTAAGGTGCCCGAGCAATCGGTGCTGCTCCGGGTGCTAAATCAATTTGGAATTCAATCTTGACGGTGTGGTGGTAAACTAGGCAAGTCCTCGGGAATTACTTCCGGATAGTTACGTACGATTGGGATATCATCCATTTTTCTTCTCCTCGGATGACTGCTCGGTGACGAGAGCCAAAATTAGCAGTATGAACTTTTTGAAGACATTTCTGTGCTTTCATGAAGGATATGATGCCAACGACTGCACCACTCCCTTTTGCCTTGGAAAGAAAGGATTTCCCCTCTAAGGGGAGGAAGGCAAACATTTTTGTCATAATAGATGGCCTCAGGTTGGTTCTTGGATAACCAATTCATACCGACAATAAGGTCAAAACTGCCAAGTGTAACTGGCAGACGGTCAATGTCAAGTTTATTACTAACCAATGCTAGTTTACATCTGTAACAGCTCAAGCAAACCGTACCAAGATATTGTCCGCTTTGCCCCTGATGGGTTGCCCATCTAGGAACTCACGGTTTTGTTTTCACCCGATGAGTTGCTCGCCCAGGCAAAACGCGTCTTAATAAAGAAGGTTTCCACCTCCTAATAAGGAACGTATTGTTCTCCCCCTCAACCGATGCGGGATATTACAGTCTGCTATCTCAATAGTATACTTGGCTTTTAATAGAGTTAGAGCACTACGCACTAATATGGGATTTGTGAAATCGTGCTGAGACTTCTAGTGAGACCCGTGCTTATAAGGCAAGTGTCAGCCAATACATAGGCTAAGGGAAGAGGTTCACATGTAAGGAAGAAAAGTCTAATGAGATATAGATTCCAGTAGCATAAGAGATAGGATGTATGTTTAAGTAGTTGCGTTCAACTGATGGTTGGTTAGGTTAAATCTTCGTTTCCTAATGTCATTGGATCAACGGGATCATTTCGTGAAGAAAGAAATCCGTTTACAGGATTGAATATGTTGGAGTAAAATTCGGAGTTAGACTAAGGATTAGTCACAGGATAAGGTAACAAGTTCAAATGGGATCTATTGTTGGAGTGTAAGGAATAACATATTAGCATAGAAAGAATTCCTCAAATTCTATGTACATAGTTGGAGTCGGTGGTTTTACTCTGAGGTTCTACTAGAGTTTCACTCTAAGTGGTTCCATTGATTAAGTTTGAATGAGAGTCGTGAGATCACTAAGACTCTTACATGAGTGAAAATAACGTTGATGGTTTCCATTGATAATACCTCAGTGTGTCTGTAAATATCTTCAACCTGATATTCGCGTCTATCAATTGTTGAACAGGTTTAACGATACCAACTAGTCGTTGAGTAGGTTACAAGAACTTCTATTGATAGTGGAAGTTTAAGTTTGTAGATTACTGCTTAGGACCATTTATCCACACACCAGGTTTCACCAGGACTTACATGCACCTCAAATTACTATTACGTGTGCACCCGTAATGATAATTTGCTTTGCATGCTCACCCTAGTTCTCCTTGTCCTGTGTCATAATGTCCTTTAGCATGTATTGATGAGTATAGAGTGTTGTCAGATATGATAAGTCATTGAGAAGCTTAGTCATCAATCATAAGTTGATCAACTAGGACTCATATCAGGATGAGTTGTCGAGGATGGTTTAATCCGAGTATTCACTGGAGTGAAACACAATACAGGAGTCCAATCCAGCGGATTGTAAATGAGAACATGTAACAAACATGTACATGAGATGCGACTTTGAGAAATGAAACTAATTCATGAATACAAGTTACAGGAAGCAGCAAGGTAGTCGTCCTTTCAACTGAGTCAAGATAAGGTTTGAGTATGCATTGAGCAATGCGTTCTCAGATTTGTGGTCAATCTATTCTCAACAGAATATTGACCAAAGACGCGAGCCCATGGCTCGGGAAAGTGATGACATCTACATGTCAATAGATTCTGCAATAATGTGTGTAACGGTCTGCCTTCATTCGGCGTATTGTTGCTGGCGGGTACAGTAGGGACTCGCCTCCGACGATCCCAATTCCCAAAGGAATATGCGTTAGTGCTGAGTGTCATCCATAACATGGACCTGAGAAAGCCCACCATGCCCAACGGGTAATGGTGATACAAGTGACTCCTCCGAAGGCTCCGTCTCGCTGCCCTCGGACGGAAGTGGATGATATTCTGGTGATTCCCCGAGTGTCGCCACTGGGAATGATGATGCAATGCAAATGATGTGTCCCTTGCCAACTGAGGGTGATACGGATGGTGTTACATGCCTGCACTACAATGTATGTATAGGTGCTATATGTATCAGGTATGAGTGTCTGTGCCGTGTAACTAATGTGTATGGTTATAGTCTAGTATGCAATCCTAGTTCTCTATAACCTGGCTCTAATACCAATCTGTCACACCCCCAAATTCCACTAACGGAGTTTTACCGTTTGGAAGGTGACACACCAGGATCTCAATCATTAGTTACATCAAACGACACTATATGGGACTTGAAATGTCATAACATAAAAGTTCAGAGTTAATGCGGAAGCGTTTAAACAAAATAGATGCTGCGCAAAACAAATACGCTCAAGTTTAATTTAATAAAAACAAGTGAATTGTCTCAAATGTTTGCATATGAAGGAAATGACAGTAGGACTCCATGCATGCCCTAGATGTGCAACCTGTGCCTTAGCGACCTGAGAAACATGTAAGAAAAAGTGTCAACACGAGGTTGGTGAGTTCACAGGTTTCAAGTTTGCAATAATAGAGTGTTTGCCAGATTATGTACATTCAATATGCATATCTATAGGTAGCTAGCCAATGTTCATGTCTTACTAAAGCGCTCACAACCGAAGCTGACTGTTTGTGTTTGTATGCCTCCTGCCAGGTCTATCAACTCTGGCAAATGTGAGTAGGCTAACATTTCACCCGTTCGATATCCAATCGAGTTAGCGCGACTAACGCGGGTGGGGCTTGTCAACCCCAGTAGTACTACTAAACATTACCTCGCTAAGATCCATATTAACGGTCCGATATAAGATGAGGACTTTCTGTGATAGTGTGTTACCCTTGCCTCAACAGTGATATCATATAAAGTACCATAATCAAATAGTTGCGTCATGTTTTCTCCCCCAACGGGAAAAACATGTAAAATGATATTTGCTTGCATACCTGTTTCTCCCCCACGGGGAAAACAAGTAAAAGTATGATAGTTGGTAATCATGTTTGTTTCTTCCTCAACAGGAAAACAAGTAAAATACGTTTGTGTGTAAGCATGTTTCTCCCCCAATAGTAAAAAAAGTAAAAAGGGGCCGTGAAACTCACATGCGTTGCGTAGTAGGTAGTATCACACAAGTATGAGATTTGAAATCTCAAGTGTTAGCCTGCACGACTTACGTATGCCCTAGAATTATACACATAATAATTAGGGATACAATAGGAATAAGTGACGACGACACGGAAGTTTGAACGTCCTAAGATATTCATGGGATTACTAAGTAGACGAACGTGTCCACGGAAATAAGGATTTCTATAAGAATCAGAATAACTAAGTTTCGTGTCGAACGTTACAATTAATAATATATATATATATATATATTCGTGTGTTGGTGACATACAACATGGTGTAGGAAAATAATATATATAACATCATATATTATTTTAAGTTCGTAGAGTTAATAAAATAAACGTTTGCGTGGAAAAATAATAAATATATTATTTTTATTTAAGATTATAACGTGGGTAAATAATATAAATAATCATATTATTTAGTTAGTTTGAAACGTTACACAAAGTTGTAAAACGATATGAAACAATACAAGAATATATATAATTATTATCACGAGCCTTGGGTTAAAATAATATAAACATATTATTTTTATACGAGGTTATAATTGAGCAATAAAATAATTATATTATTTTCATTCGAAATAACATAATTATAATTATTTTTAAAAGTGGAATTAACACGAAAATAGTTTAATAAATAAAACCCGAGCCTTCGGGTTGTTTTCCGGTTTAAAACATTATAATATAATATTATAATAATATATATTTGGTTTTATATCAATAATAGTGCTTGAAAAAAATATTTAAAACAAAATAGTGGGGAGGAATTCGAACCTGGGCCTCCCCTCTACGAGCACACTGACTTAACCATCTCGGGCGCTAGGCTATCACATTCAACTCTCAAGTCGCGATGGTTTTATCAATAAACAAACTGGGTTCCCCCCTTTTCCATCAAGCCGAACTCAAACCCTACCCCAAATTCAACAAATTCGATTTTGAATGTCAACAAAAGTTTAGGGGTTTTGATTATAGGTTATTTTCGAACCTGTACACACGATTAATTGTAAAAACGTCATCGATTGAGTTGTTTAATAACGAGATTAAAGTCTGAAACCCTAGATTAAGAACATGAGATTAACTTGATCGAATTGGATAATAAACTTTACTGAAAACATGGGGCTTTTACTCAATCAAGGCCTGCGAATCTGGGGATGTGGTTTAACTAGATGGAGATTAGGTTTAAGACCAAAATCCCCAAATCGACTTATGAACAAACCCTAGGATTGGGATTGAGTTCAATTCGATGATACTTGATAAATTAAGCATAGGGCTTTCAATGAATGTAAGGTGGCGAAACTAACTATAGGATTTAATTTGATTAAGGTTGGGTTTAGGGTCGAAACCCCCAAATCGATTGAAGAACAAACCCTAGATTACAGTTCGTGTTCAATTCGGTGATATACGATCTAATTACCATAGGGTTATTGAATTAGACATTAAAACGAAACTGTTGATGTAAGTAATTACCAGAATTCGTGATGGATTGAAGGTTCCCGACTAAAATGGGTTCCGACTTCGATGATCTTGTTCTCCGACGACTTCTGGTATGATTCCGATCGAATTGCTGAGTGCAAAAGCTCCTAATATGCTCTTCGAGTGTGTGCAGAAGATCGATTTGCAGGAATGATAATAGAAAAGAACGAATTTGATAATGATATGATCATGGTCAACGGTTACGGATTGAATGCCCATAATTGGGTTTAATTCGAGCGTAATGGCGGTGTTATTGGCTCGATGATGATCGATTAATGTCATGGACATGTAAAACGGTTACAGAATCGAATACAAATCGATTTTGAGTTTGAATTTGATTGAATGCTTGCGATTTTGACTTTCAGAAAGTCAACAGGAGTATCTTGAGTTCGATTTTGACTTTAAGAGTCAACCATCTAAGTCTTGGGACTTGGCAGGACTAGTCCCTACAGTTTGAGATTAAATATTTGACCGAAATAGTCTTTGGGATTAAATTTCGTTAATTAAGTTAAGACTTAACTGGATTTAGTTAACGGGGTTAAGTGTTTTCTATGGAATTTTTAACGGAATTGTTAACTGAGTTAACCTGAAAAGTCAGGTTGTCACAGCACCTATAGTGCCATTAAAGCTACGGGGGTTACATTACAAGAATGCCTTATAGGTGCATTTCTTATTCGAAGTATCTCAAGAACCTCCAGCTGTGCCACTTCTATTTCCTCCGCCATTATTACGATTTGCTTCATATTGTTCCAGGGCGGCTGCTACACGTTGTGATATGAGTTGCTCCACTTCTGCGGAAATCGTTGTGTTGTTTTCACCAGTGGTGTCACGGGGCATCCTTCGTTTAGGTGCCATGGCGTTCTTTTCTAATCACGCAATTCAAAAAGAAACAAGCATTATATAGAGATAATGGCATATCATGACATAAGGATACAACAACATCAAACGTAAACAACCATCATCACAACATATATTACACTTACATAGTTAAAACATACATAGTACATTTTTCCAAAAGAAAATGATACAAAATAGATGGGTTCATATGACCACATCAGTAACAAAGTTTCAAACTACATAATGTGTTACGGGCACAACCCTCCCGTAATAGGTCTAGAAGTAGGAAGGTGGCCTCGGCGGAACAGTAGATGCGGTGATCATAGCCTCGACCCGTGCCTCAGCTAAAGTGGCTCGGAGCTCAGCCTCAATCGCCCTCTACTTGGCTGCCTACGCTCTCTACTCAGCAATGGTGGTCCTCAGCTCCATCTCTGCTAGTCTCCTCTCGACCTCCACCAATCGGTTAGCTGCGTGCTGAAGGGACTGGTCGCACAGCTCTTGATCCTCCATTACCCCTAAAATGTGCAACTTCAGTTGATGTATAGTCGCCATGTCTTCCTAAAGATATCCTATGTCGGTCTCCAGATAGCATATCTTCTCCCCGTGTGTATTGCTAAGGGTCACTAGTATGGGAATGGTGCACTCCACGCACTCCCCTGTGAGTGGTACAGGTCGTGATAAGCAGGATAGTCCTGTGGGGTCGCAAGTCGTAGGAAGATCCTCCTCCACCCTCCACATCTGAATCGCTCGAGTCAACCAATCCCAATAAGACATATCCACTCTAGGTACTCTAGGCGCGGGCACGTCTGTAGGCTCAGCCATCTTGTGGACTACTATGGAATCTAAACGATGCTCGATCGTCTCGGTGTGGTGGACTGAAGTTAGAGTGGGGTTAGTGTGTGACATGATGTGACTACAATATCCATATGACATGATGAATGGTTATGCAATGCTTATGCAATGAAAACATTTTTGTGAGTCATTTAAATTATAGACTAGGTTCAGTTTTAGACTCCTAGTTCGCTATAATCAATGGCTCTGATACCAATCTGTCACACCCCAACGCCAGGCGTAACATTCATGGTTTCCAAAGCATATGATTACCGCAAACACATACATGATAAATGGATACATAAACAAGTTTAAAGTTTTACATCCCAAAATGTCATTTGAGTTTACAAAAATTTAAGATTTTGCAAATATGACTCATATACAATGAGTTATACAAGAGAAATCCCCCAAAAGCCGTATCCATCGTGCATGCATGTAACCTACATTGCTAACCTTCCGACCACGTTCAATTTTCTGAAAAACATACTTAAAAATGACAACACTAGGTTGGTGAGTTCACAGGTTTTATTCAAATAGTTCTTGGTAAATTCAGTTGTTCGGAAATAGTTCAAAGCGCAAATGATAATCAGAATAAGTAATGTTTGACCCATCTTTAAACTAGCTAGTAATACAAATAATATGTTCATCCATGAGGCGTAACCAAACCATGACAATTGTTCTTTTGCCCCTCTCATTTGTTATCAGATGCTATGCGGCTATAAATCCTCAAGATTGCGGTTAGTGTGACTAACCATGACCGGGGGACGTCACTCCCCATAGTACTATTTATAGGACCCTAGGCTATAGTTAATGGTTACTAAATTGTTCCAGAGGACTTTAGCGGTATAAAATATGTTCAACTCATCCAAACATAGAGGTCGAGTCTTATTCTCTTGTTATCACATGAAAAATAGTTGTAAGTATGCTTTTACCCCAAATATAGAAAACAGTAAAAAGGGACCGTGAAACTCACCTCGAGTTTTGTGTATGCTAGCAAAGGATAATTGTTCTAGTCAAACTTGACTACCCGTACCCTAATTACATAAGGGTAATTCGTGTTAAGACCGAACCTCTTATGTGCAAATTGTTCACCCGACATGATAATGTCGTTAAAGATGTGTTCATTTTAGAAAAAGTTATTTCGAGTTGCGACCCGTTGGTGATTATTCTTTAAGCCTTGTTATATGTATATTTTCTAAAGATATGTACATACACATATAATTGTCTATGCAAATATGTTGTCAAAATTTCTTATATTAACATACGAGTAATGTCGTTCAAGATTATTTATTTTAATACGTCCACCGGGTGTTTGTCCAAATATATTATATTCAACTCTTGTTTCACTTCAAAACGTCCTTACAAATTATATATTATTAATTTTTATTAATAATATATTTAAAGTCGTCAAACCGTTATTTTAATAAAATTTCATTTTCACATAATAATAGTTGCGCTTTATATTTATACATTCGTTTTAAATATAATAATTCAATCGTTTTTATTTTTCAAATCGTTGATTATATATAGGTATAATTACACATACTTATTAAGAGGTTTATGCCAATATATGCGTATAAGTACCTATATTTCTTTATTCCCACCAACATGTATTTTCATAATTATGTGTACATTTCTTTATCATCTACATGCATATATTTATATATACTTATATTTATCGTGAATATGTACCTATAAATCTATTTATTCCTACACTTTAGATATATATATATATATATATATATATATATATACACCCAAACATATATACGGTATATATATATACACACATATATACAGTATATATACACACACAAATGTATACGGTTCATGCACACACATATATACACGATACATATACACACACATATACCACATATACACACACATACGACATATATGATCACATTTTGTTTTGATTAAATATTCCCACTACTTTTATATTTTCTTTAACATCCTATTAAAGTTTTTTAAAAACACTTTTCATAACCATGAGCTTTCTTTGTCTAACAACTTAAATAAAAACACACACATATGTGCATATATTATACGATCCATATATATACACATATATTTTATGTTCTAACTTATGGTTTAGTGTACGAAGTAATGTTTTCTTAGATTTATCCAGATTATAAAAGTTCTTGCTTTTAAAGGTGAACAAAGTGCATGATTTTTAAGTTAAAGACAAGAGATTAAGATTAAGGATTAGTTTTCTCACCACTAGACTATGCTAGGGAAGATATCAAATGTAGATGGAGATGGTGACTTGAATATCTTGAAATGCTCCAAAAAAAACTTCAAACAACACTTGGATCTTTGAGATTTTTGCTATTTTCTTTACAAATTGGAACTTAATTGTTTGAACAAAATGTGGTTTGTGTGTATGTATATATTGTCGTTCAAAGAGAAAGAAAGAATAGAGGTTGAGTGTGATGTTATCTATCAATAAATGCTCCATATAGTACCATCATTTGATTGCGTTATGGAGTTAGTAGTTGAAAAAAAAATGGTGAATGATAATGTTGTTATTGCCATTCAAAATGAAGGAAGAAAAGAAAGATTGAGTGTTTGCTTCATTATGATGATTACAAGCATGGATGGTAAGGATGGGATGATGGTATGCATGCATACATTGTCGTTCAAAAATAGAGAAAGAGAAAGAGGTTGAGTGTCATTTTTGACAAAATGATTACAAGATGTGATGCATGTAATAAATTTGATGGTAGAAGTGCCCATGGGTTGAAACGATATTGTGCTTATGACATGATTCATTGATTTGGTCAAAATTTCATATGCGGGTGGCCCCCACAAATGGTTTAGGTCGAAAATATCAAGGGGATGGGGGGTTGGTTTGGTTCAAGTACTAGTTAGGGTTGAATGGTAGATAGTTAGATTGTTTGGTGACTCGGTTTACATAGGATGATACATGGTGATTTGGTTAGGGTGTTACATTAGTGTAGTGCGACAAAATATATATATATATATATATATATATATATATATATATAACTAGTTGATAATTGGTATGATCATATATATTTAGTTCTCGTGATGTCTCGAGTGTAGATGTGATCGTTCTTATATAAAAATATTGAAACATATCTATTTTTTGTAATGTTTATTTTATAAATACAAAGTTCATATTTTATTTTATAAATACAAAGTTCATATTTTATTGTTTCTAAATATAGTATGGTTAATTTTTAGTCGATCACCAACGTTCATAATGTACAGTCATAAGTGTATGTGTACTAGTAATTCTCATAATTACTAAAAATGCAATTTGTATAACACATGATTATTGCTAGACTTATAATATTTTTAGTTCGAAACTAGATAGATCACGAAACATGAAACATGAACGTGTTTTTAATAAGTACAGATATTGACCTGAAATGTTGGGTATCACACTTATGGCCAAAGATGTGTTTGAGAAACCGTATGTCGGTACTAGCTCTGGATTAATGAAGAATGATGAAAAGTGAAAAGCACTTGAATCTGAAAACATCCACTTCTCTTTACCTATCACTGCTGATGACAAAAGAATGAAAATTGAAGAGATAGTGGTGAGCACGAAAGAAATGGTTTAGGAGGTGCTTATGGCTGACAACCCTGGTATTCCTACCAAGGTATTTACTGATTTATGCACCGATAACTATGTTGGCAAAGTCTTAAAATATCGCGAAGTCAATGAGTGTCTCATTTGTGAACGCGGTACTTTTGAAACTATAAATAATGAGATGAAATAGAACGTGGTTGATTTTAAGCAACAAATGGATTCGTTGTTGAGGGAGGTTCACACATTAAAGGAATTTGGTTACCGAAAAGGTTTTCTAAATAATGATCTTACTGAAAAACTTGGTGAATCTCGAAGTGAAACCGTTAAGCTTCAAATAAAATTGGATAAATGGAACTTAAGTCATAAAACGTTTGAAGGAATGCTTGACAAAGAAAGACCTAGTTTTGTGAAAGATGGGATCGGTTTTAAAACCAAAGTTTTTACCCCACCGGCCCCTGGTTTTTATATGACAACTCCTGAACCTCATCTGATAAATAATTTACCGAATCATTTTGTTAAATCTATGAATTCTAATGATAACAATGCAGGTGTAAGGTCCGATAGAGTGGATGAAGATCGCGATGATAATGGTTTTGTGAAAACAGCTGGTTTAGGTTTTAATGTTGTTGATTTGAACAATTTTAATTCGGTCTGTAATAATTTTAAATGTAACATCCGTGGCTTTCGTGTGTACTAATTTATTCCATTTTATGCGTTAATAACATTTATGACCACCATATTATTTCAATCTCGTTATCGCGTACGTGTACATTTCTTTATGTCATGTCAATTATTGTTCAAACATGTAACAACTTGGTGTTTCGAGATTTTTAAACCCTTATATTTCTTTTATATATATATATATATATATGTGTGTGTGTGTATATATATATATATATTATATTTGGTCATATTAAATAATCAATTATAAGCTTTTAAGTTTAAAAAAAAAAAAAAGAGTGATGTTTCTTTTTATGAAAGGAAAATAATAATAACAAGAATAAAAAATGATATATGTATATATATATACAAATTTTAAGTTTTTATGGTTTTATAAAAAGTAGATTTATAATCTAGATCAAATTAGAAAAGAAGTAGACTTGAACCCTCTTATTAAGCCTTGAACCCCCTCTTTATGCTTGAACCCTCCTGGTGAACCCCTTTAAACTTTGGACCCTGAAACAATTGGAATCAGGTTTGACTCCCAAAAAGTCAACCCGCGTGTGAACCCCTCTAATTTCCCTTAATCCGCAAACCAAACCTACCATTCTTGGATCCTAATCATTCATAAACATTTATTGACCACAATTCAAGCTTCAATTCGAAGGTTATGAGCCGGATTCGTAGGGATTGAACCCATTTTGGTAAGTCACAAAAAGGAGTGATTTCTTGCTAAATTACTGAAATCAAGCCCCGATCTCGCAAATCTCGTTTGAAATACTAGCTGTTAACGCGTTCAAATCATCCTATATATCTCCCTAACCCATTACAACTCGAAATCAATTCCAATCTCATTTTTTTCTTCTTTCCTCTCGGTTTGAATCGGCGCAAGAGGAGGACTACCCAATCCTATTGATCGAGTCAAGGCCATCATCAGTTACCATTCACTCGTTTTTTTTTTTTTTTTTTGTGTTTCCTAGTCTTGAATTATATACCTTCTCGTTTGGGATTAAAGAAGGGAAGAGCTAGGATTTTTGAAACTAGTATGTGGGGAAGAAGATGACTCAGGAGACATTGTGTTAAAAGACTTTTGTTTCCAGCTCTTATCACTAATGGGCTAGAGGTCAAGCTCCCTACTTTCCACAGCCAAGGTCACAAGTTCAAGACCTTGGCTTATCATTTTTTTTCTCTTTCTTTCCCTTTTGTTTTGTTTTCTGGTACTGTGATGCACATACACTTGCATATTAAATCTTGATCAAATTGCTTTTCTAAATAAATGTAATGAATTATTTTCTATGGCTTAATTTTCAAGAGTAAAGAGAAACTATTTATATATTATTAAGCATTATTTAAAGATTTTTTTTTCTTCTTTAAAAAGCAAGAGTTATAAAATATATTTTTCATGCATGCTTTCTTATTTGAAATAAAAGGGTTAAATCAAATATTTATAATTATAACAAAACACTTGACATCTATACTTGATTTTATTAGATTTTATGATTATAATTCTCTTAAACAAAAAGCATATTCATAAAATTATTATTTTCAAAAATAAACATTTTAATTATCACAAATGTATAACAAATAGCATTCGGGCATCATTATTTCATGTACACATTATTTTGTTACCACTAAATGACAAACGTAAAGTGTATTTTCATAAACCTTATTTATTATATAAATATATATATATATATATATATATATATATGTGTGTGTGTGTGTGTAACTTTTATAGAACGATCGTGTTTGTAAACGTCATGAGTTTTATTAAACAAAAGGAGTAATATATATCTAAACCTCTAAAATGGCTTATTATTAGTAATGATTTATTAGAATATTTATCACGTTACTACCTTCGTAATGTGATGATTTCTCGTTGGATTTTTCTTTTGCAAGATTTCAATTCGCTTAACTAACCTATTTATTTCAAATTATATCTTTATATTATTATCTTATAATATTACGAATGTAGCTTTAAACTTTAGTTAATATGTTTGATACTTAACACCAAGTTTTCTTTTATAAATAAAAATTATAAAACACTATCTCTTGTAACTCAATTTATACATTTAACTCGTTATCGTAATAACTCGAACCGTTAATATTATTTCGTGCGTTCGTTCGTTCAATTTCCTAAGTCCCAAACCTTGCCGTCTTTATTCCTTTCTATCATTTCTATATATATTAAATTACATATCTTATTTATTTAGGACATCGTTAAACCGGTTCACTCGACCTCTCGCGACCTAGTTCAAGTTTAAGTCACACAATATCAAGGTGAGTTTTACATAGCCCCTTTTTACATTTTTGCACATTTTGGGGTGAAACATGATGTTCATTGAAAACTACTTTGCATTTACAATATACAATTCTTCAATATGGTCATATGTGTTATTTGTGCTTTATGTTTGAATGCTATTAGTTAAGACTACATATACATGACATACTCGTGCAATCATTAACTCTTTACAAGCCAACGGTAACATTGATAGATCTATTATGTCTAACAAACCCAACCAGGTAGGGTGATTGTTGCCGACATTACATCAGGATAACATTAAGTGTTATGCCCTACATTAGGATAACATTGAGTGTTATGCCCTTCAGTCACAAGGTTTTATTGTGCACATAGTTTAACTATAGATTCTCCATAAATGCCATATATACCATGTATCATATGAACTGTATAAAACATTTGAAATCTATTTGTGGTGTCAAAACCTATGTATGCTCACCAACTATTTTAGTTGACCACGTTTTTATCATGTTTCAGGTATGAATAATTGAGTTATGATTCAAGTTGCTACACTTAAGATTTAAAGACCTAGTTATATAAATAATAGAACTTTATTGATGTATTTCATTTTCTTGTAATGTTGGATTTTGTTATCTGAACTATGTTATATAATTTGGATGTCTTAATATATGAGAAACTTTAGTAAATCATGTGCTTATGAACATTCTCCACGTCCGCCTGACGTGTTCCGTCGTCGGTTGGGGTGTGACACTGAACCTCTTAACTTTGAAAACACTGATGTAATTCGTGATTGTGTGAATGAATGTGATGTTTCTATGAAAAATGTTGTAAATAATTGTTTCGAGAAATATATGACGGAAGAAATTCCATCGTATACTCCTGTAAGTACGTACTCCATGCAGCTCGGACAATCAAGAAGAATCAGAATGTAACATCCCAAAAATAATAAAACGAATAAATATAGCGAGACCGGTGATTTAGTTGGAATATTTAAACAAAAAGGGAGCAGGCCTGGGCCCGGCTTCAATGGGCCGAGGGAAGCCCATGCACATAAGAGGCAAGGCAGCCCTCTTCCCTGCTCATTTCCCTAACTCACGCAGCTTTTAGAGAGAGAAAGGAGAGCTCGAGTCTAGAGAGAGGAATTGACGGATCAACTCGGGATTTCAGGAGAACGTTGCTGCTGTTCTCGTGATCATATCCTCTGAATCAGAAATCCAATCTAGGTAACGATTCGATCACATTATGAGTTTTTGTTCGTTTTGGGAGTTTTCGGGTTTTGGCTAAAAGATAACGATTTTTACGGATGAAACTTGAAAGTGAACTTAGGTATAGCATCTAGAATGAAAAACGAACGTTTTGATCAAAGAAAATCTAGATATCGACATGATCAGATTCGCATGCAGAACATTCGGATTTTTGGGGAAGGCGATAAGTGCAGACCCATCGAAACTACTTAGTTTCGATATGTGCAGACCCATCGAAACTACTTAGTTTCGATATGTGCAGACCTATCGAAACTACCCAGTTTCGATATATGCAGGCCCAATCGAAACTACCATAGTTTCGATATGAGCCCCCGATCCGAAGCTAAGATAATACACAAGTTACTTATCGAAACTACCTATCGAAACTACCTATTGAAACTACCTATCGAAACTATCTATCGAAACTACCTATCGAAACTACCAAGTTTCGACAGAAACAACCTATCGAAACTACCAAGTTTCGATATAAGCTAATCAATCGAAACAACTATGTTCAAGCATAGTAATGTCTAGTGTCGTCTAGGAGTACCATCTTATGTGTATGACTTTATTATACAGATCATGAGTGACATTAGTGAAGCCCAGTAGCCAGCTTAGTGTATTACAGAAACTACTCATCAGGTGAGTTCTATGTGCCCCCTTCTATGTTATATGCAAATGTTTTCAAATGTTTTGGGGCTGAGATGTATACACTAAGTGAATAAATGTTATGAATGTCAATGTGATCATATGTGTTATACAAGTATATATATATATACCTATACATGAAAGAGAAATTATGAATAAAGAATGAAAAGCATGATTATAAAGAATGAATGAAAGTATAACACAATATGAAAGAATGAAATCCTACTTTATATCCATGTATATATTGCTTGCAAAGAATGAAATGAATGAATGGCATAACATGTGAGAATGAAATCCTGCTTTATATCCATGTATATATTGCTTTCCAAGTACAGAAAATGTTATGGACGCTTCGATGATAACGGCTACTTCGGTAGACAGACGACCATGTGATTATTTTACAACCGGGACAAGTGCGTTCCTTCATCAGCTAGGACGTACGAATGCCATTAATGGACGGTCGAAGCAATTGGCATATTATAGTAGAACGGTTGTATATATAATAGTCGCATGGGAAACAGATACCTTCGGGTAGACGGGCGAATTACGGCCTACGACGGTAGGACGGTTGTAAGTCATGACGGACGGACAAAGGTTTCCGGACGGTTGTAAGAATAAAATGACGGACGGCACTTGTTGCCGGACGGTTGTAAGTATAGGTGGGCCATGACGATGGACCACGGCGATTGTCTTTGTGACATTCGTAAGCAAATGACGGGTTGATCACCCTTATATAGTATGACCCATGAAAGTAAAGAAAGAAAGAAAAGAAAGAAAAGGGTGAATGCATATATATATATATATGAAATCGCAAAGATACAGAAACGAAAGATGAAAGAAAGACAAAAGTTCTGAATACGTATTTATATGAATGACTATACAGTAATGCATACTTATAGAGTAAAGAAAAGAATGTTTATATCAAATCGCATTAAACTAGAACTCACCAGCGTTAGCTGACTTTTAGTATACATTTCAGGTAAAGGAAGAAAAGGTCGTGCGATGGCGTGAAGGTTACCCGGCACCAGACTGACATCCCACTTTTGTTTGTTAAGACAATGTTGTGTTTTTAATTGTTAAGACTTCCGCTGTTATGTAATGTAATTGAATGATGAATGATTTTAATTTAAGTTCAGTATTTATGGCTATGTTTATGAGTAAACCCAACAAGTGAGGTCACCCAGGAAAGGGGGCCTTACAAGTTGGTATCAGAGCAATAGTTTGAGAGATTCAGACATCCATAAATGTCTGGACTCAAACTGATAATGGGACCAACGCATGGATGTCAGTACGGGTAGCCAACGCCAACGCTAGCATGGTAAGTAAGTACTAGAGTTAATACACTTAGATAAGAATAGATGCCTTAACTTAGAACAAATAGATGTCAATGTCATAACCGATTTGAAGAGTTTTGAACCCGAAAAGCAATGTAAATTAGTAATCACAAACCGGTCACTGTAATTAAAAATTTACCTTGCTCGTACTGTTCCAAACTATGATCTGAAGAAATGACATTGATGTATTCCCTTTATGACTATCAGGAAAATTAGGAAATTATGGCTGGTGGAGGAAGAACTGGACGACGAGGCGGTCGCACTGGCCGAGTAGGTAGACCTCCGTTGAACCCAAGATTTGAAGAAGAAGAGAGTGTGCACGCAGAGCACACCGAAAGTGTGCACGAAACAGAAGTGACCCCAATTAGGGACGACAGTCCAGGGCCTATACAGTTGGAACCTGAAGTCAGGGATGCTATTGCCCGTGAAGTTGTGCTCACTTTGAAGAATGTATTGCCTGATCTACTATCCGAGGCAATAAAGAAAAGCAAAGAGGAGGATGAAGGAGACAATGAAGAGAAAGTATATGATAGTGATGGGGATGAAATAAAGATAGGATCGAGCAATCGTGGGTGCACTTACAAAGGTTTCAAGGACGGAGACCCACCCAAGTTCGATGGGAGCAAAGATTCAGTGGCAACGCTTGAATGGATTGAGAGGATGAGTGCTGTAATCAACATCAGCGAGTGTCGACCAGACCAGGCTATTAAATATGTTGCTCATTCTTTCACCAATGAGGCCCTAGGTTGGTGGAGGAACATCCAGAGGACAAAGTCCCCAAACGCTCTTGCAAGAATGACATGGGAAGAACTGAAAAAGCTGGTAATTCAAAAGTTCTGTCCCCAGAACGAAATTGATCGAGTGGAAAATGAATTCCTAAACCTTAAAGCTGGCAATAAGACACACCGCCAGTATACTTCTAGATTCAATGAGTTGGCACAGCTGGTACCCCACCTGGTGGAGACAGAAGAGCGAATGATCAAGTATTATGTGAAGGGCCTACCTCAAAGGGTCCGTGTCCACGTGAAAGCCAACCTACCCTCGACCTTCGAGTCGGTAGTGAATCTGAGCGGAATCGTCTACGACGATTATGCCAATGAGGACCCACCAACAAAAACCCAAAAGAGAAAGTGGGAGAACCCGTCTAGAGGCACCGGAAGAGGGAACGTAATAACTGAAAATAAGAAACCAAGGTCGGACAAATATGAAACCTGCAAGAAATGTGGAAGGCAACATTTTGGCGAGTGTCGGGTCGGCTCCACCACATGTTACAGGTGTGGGAAGGCGGGGCACTACTCTCGTGACTGCTTGAGAGACACCAAATGCCAAGTATGTGGACTGTTTGGTCACCTGACTAAGGATTGCAGAAAAACCAGACAATCTGGTTCGGGAAAAGAAAAGGAACAGGAACAACCAATGACTAGGACTCGAGCTTATGCCCTGACTGAGGAGGAGGCAAGGGGAAATCCTGATGTTGTGTCAGGTACGTTCCTAGTTAATGATGAACATGCGGCTATATTATTTGACTCGGGTGCTAGTAAAAGCTTTATATCAAATGCCTTTAGTCGAAAACTGAATTGCACTATCAACACAGTAGTAAAGGCCTTTAGTGTACAAACTGCCGTTGGTAAAAATTCGGCAGTATTCCAAGTAACAGAGGATTGCATAATAGAAATAGAGGGTCATAAGTTTCCTTCTAGATTATTCCTTCTCACCTTAGGAGGATTCGATATAGTATTGGGTATGGATTGGCTAGCTGCCAACGAAGCTCAAATCATATGTAAACGTAAGAGGATACACCTCAAAGGTCCTAGCGGCAGTCCAATTACGGTTTATGGGGATTGGAATTGCACAATGCCGAACGTCATCTCGATGATTAAGGCCGAAAGTTACATGAGGCGCGGCTGCGAAGCTTATCTGGCATATGTTATAAACGATAGAATGAAAACGAAAGAACTCAAGAATGTACCCGTGGTGTGCAATTTTCCGGAAGTATTCCCTGAGGATCTACCGGGGTTGCCACCCGATCGGGAAATAGAATTTCAGATTGATTTACTGCTAGGAGCTGAGCCCGTTGCCAAAGCCCCCTACCGATTGGCTCCATCAGAAATGAAAGAATTGATGTCCCAACTAGATGAACTAACCGAGAAAGGATTTATTAGGCCGAGCATCTCACCATGGGGCGCTCCGGTACTATTTGTAAAGAAGAAGGACGGAAGTATGCGCATGTGCATCGACTACCGCGAATTGAACAAGAGAACAGTAAAGAACAAATACCCACTACCTAGAATAGACGACCTTTTTGATCAACTGCAAGGTGCGAGTTGGTTCTCAAAGATTGATCTTAGGTTGGGTTACCATCAGTTGAAAGTAAGAGAAGAAGACGTTCCAAAGACCGCATTTCGCACGCGTTATGGGCATTATGAGTTTCTCGTGATGTCCTTCGGATTGACCAACGCACCAGCAGCGTTCATGGATTTGATGAATAGAGTATGTCGACCAATGTTGGATCGATCGGTGATAGTTTTTATAGATGACATACTGGTGTATTCAAAAAGCGAGGGTGATCACCACTGTCACCTAAGAGAGGTTCTGGAGGTGTTAAAGCAGGAAAAGTTATACGCAAAGTTCTCCAAATGCGCGTTCTGGCTTAGGGAAGTCCAATTCCTAGGTCACGTAATAAACCCAAACGGAATCATGGTAGATCCTGCAAAGATCGAGACAGTAAAGGAATGGAACGTCCCAAAGACACCAACAGAGATACGAAGTTTTCTGGGATTGGCAGGCTACTATCGAAGGTTCATTCAAGATTTCTCAAGGATAGCCTCACCACTAACTAAACTGACACGGAAGGAAGTGAAATATGAATGGGGTCAAACCCAAAACAACGCGTTTGAGGAACTTAAGGCACGATTAACCCAAGCTCCAGTCTTAACACTACCTGAGGGAAATGAAGACTTGGTAGTCTACTCTGACGCTTCAGGGCAGGGTTTAGGGTGCGTACTCATGCAACGAGGAAAGGTAATTGCTTATGCATCGCGGCAACTAAAGATTCACGAGGTTAACTACCCAACGCACGATCTAGAGTTAGCAGCAGTGGTTTTCGCGTTGAAAATATGGAGGCACTATTTGTATGGAGTTAAATGCACCATCTACTCCGATCACAAAAGCCTGAAGTACTTCTTCGAGCAAAAGGAATTAAACATGAGGCAAAGGAGGTGGTTAGAGCTGCTGAAGGACTATGACTATGAGATATTGTACCATCCAGGCAAGGCAAACGTAGTGGCTGACGCTTTAAGTAGAAAGGAAGAATCGGCACCTATCCGGATCAAAGCGTGTCAGTTGATTATAACGCCAGACTTAATGGGTGAAATATCAAAGGCACAAGATGAAGCATTGTTAGAAAGAAATGTGAAACGGGAAAGAATAGTAGGACAACAAGGGAACTTAGATGCGAATGCATACGGAGTACGAACTAGGTTTGGCCGGATGTGGATACCTAAGATTGGTGAGCTTAGAGCCAAAATACTCGATGAGGCCCATAAGTCTCGCTATTCTATCCACCTCGGGACAAACAAAATGTATCAAGACTTGAAGAAAGAATACTGGTGGCCTGGCATGAAGAATGATGTGACAGAATACGTGAGCAAGTGCCTAACGTGTTCTCTAGTTAAGGCCGAGCACCAGAAACCATGCGGTAAAATGCAACCTTTACCAATACCGGAATGGAAGTGGGAAGAGATCACAATGGACTTCATTACCAAGCTACCGCGAACAGCTAAAGGCAATGATACCATTTGGGTGATTGTCGACCGCTTGACAAAGAGTGCTCACTTCTTGCCAATACGAGAAACTTCTTCTTCTGAAAAGCTAGCAGAAATATTTATCAAGGAAATTGTGAGCAGACATGGTATGCCGCTGTCGATTGTGTCCGACAGGGATACTAGATTCACGTCAAGGTTTTGGAAGAAATTCAACGAAGCAATGGGCACTAGACTGAACATCAGCACCGCTTACCACCCCCAAACCGATGGACAATCGGAAAGGACCATTCAGACCTTGGAGGACATGCTCCGGGCCTGTATCATTGACTTCGGTGGGAGTTGGGACAGCCATCTACCATTGGCAGAATTTTCATATAACAACAGCTATCACTCGACTATTGGCATGCCGCCATTTGAAATGTTGTATGGGAGGAGATGTAGGACCCCGGTTTGTTGGGGGGAAATTGGACAGAAGGATTTTGCAAGTCTCGAAGTGGTCAAAGCTACTTCTGAGAAATTTGATCAAATCAAGGCTCGTATGAAAGCCGCAAAAGACAGACAGAAATCATACGCGGATAAGAGAAGGAGGGATTTAGAGTTTCAAGTAGGGGACATGGTACTGTTGAAAGTATCACCATGGAAAGGAATCATTCGGTTCAGAAAGCGTGGCAAACTAAGTCCAAGGTTTGTCGGACCTTTCAAGATTTTAGCAAGAGTGGGTCAAGTTGCTTACAGACTCGACCTACCCGTCGAGCTTAGTGGAATACACCCTACGTTTCACGTGTCGCACTTACGCAAGTGCCTAGCTGATGACACAGCTCACATACCTTACGACGAGATCGAAGTGGATAACAGTCTAAATTATGTAGAGGAACCAATAGCCATTCTTGACCGAGCTGAGAAACGACTACGCAATAAGTCCATACCGTTAGTCAAGATACAATGGAAGCACAGAAAAGGGTCAGAAGCTACGTGGGAAAAAGAAGACGAGATGAAAGGACTATACCCTCAATTGTTTAACGTATGAACAGTTTCGAGGACGAAACCTTTTTAAGGAGGGTAGACTTGTAACATCTCAAAAATAATAAAACGAATAAATATAGCGAGACCGGTGATTTAGTTGGAATATTTAAACAAAAAAGGAGCAGGCCTGGGCCCGGCTTCAATGGGCCGAGGGAAGCCCATGCACATAAGAGGCAAGGCAGCCCTCTTCCCTGCTCATTTCCCCAACTCACGCAGCTTTTAGAGAGAGAAAGGAGAGCTCGGGTCTAGAGAGAGGAAGTGACGGATCAACTCGGGATTTCAGGAGAACGTTGCTGCTGTTCTCGTGATCATATCCTCTGAATCAGAAATCCAATCTAGGTAACGATTCGATCACATTATGAGTTTTTGTTCGTTTTGGGAGTTTTCGGGTTTTGGCTAAAAGATAACGATTTTTGTGGATGAAACTTGAAAGTGAACTTAGGTATAGCATCTAGAATGAAAAACGAACGTTTTGATCAAAGAAAATCTAGATATCGACATGATCAGATTCGCATGCAGAACATTCGGATTTTTGGGGAAGGCGATAAGTGCAAACCCATCGAAACTACTTAGTTTCGATATGTGCAGACCCATCGAAACTACTTAGTTTCGATATGTGCAGACCTATCGAAACTACCCAGTTTCGATATATGCAGGCCCAATCGAAACTACCATAGTTTCGATATGAGCCCCCGATCCGAAGCTAAGATAATACACAAGTTACTTATCGAAACTACCTATCGAAACTACCTATCGAAACTACCAAGTTTCGACAGAAACAACCTATCGAAACTACCAAGTTTCGATATAAGCTAATCAATCGAAACTACTATGTTCAAGCATAGTAATGTCTAGTGTCATCTAGGAGTACCATCTTATGTGTATGAATTTATTATACAGATCGTGAGTGACATTAGTGAAGCCTAGTAGCCAGCTTAGTGTATTACAGAAACTACTCATCAGGTGAGTTCTATGTGCCCCATTCTATGTTATGTGCAAATGTTTTCAAATGTTTTGGGGCTGAGATGTATACACTAAATGAATAAATGTTATGAATGTCAATGTGATCATATGTGTTATACAAGTATATATATATATATACCTATACATGAAAGAGAAATTATGAATAAAGAATGAAAAGCATGATTATAAAGAATGAATGAAAGTATAACACAATATGAAAGAATGAAATCCTGCTTTATATCCATGTATATATTACTTGCAAAGAATGAAATGAATGAATGGCATAACATGTGAGAATGAAATCCTGCTTTATATACATGTATATATTGCTTGCCAAGTACAGAAAATGTTATGGACGCTTCGATGATAACGGCTACTTCGGTAGACGGACGACCATGTGATTATTTTACAACCGGGACAAGTGCGTTCCTTCATCAGCTAGGACGTACGAATGCCATTAATGGACGGTCGAAGCAATTGGCATATTATAGTAGAAGGTTGTATAAATAATAGTCGAATGGGAAACGGATACCTTCGGGTAGACGGGCGAATTACGGCCTACGACGGTAGGACGGTTGTAAGTCATGACGGACGGACAAAGGTTTCCGGACGGTTGTAAGAATAAAATGACGGACGGCACTTGTTGCCGGACGGTTGTAAGTATAGGTGGGCCATGACGATGGACCACGGCGATTGTCTTTGTGACATTCGTAAGCAAATGACGGGTTGATCACCCTTATATAGTATGACCCATGAAAGTAAAGAAAGAAAGAAAAGAAAGAAAAGGGTGAATGCATATATATATATATATATATGAAATCACAAAGATACAGAAACGAAAGATGAAAGAAAGACAAAAGTTCTGAATACGTATTTATATGAATGACTATACAGTAATGCATACTTATAGAGTAAAGAAAAGAATGTTTATATCAAATCGCATTAAACTAGAACTCACCAGCGTTAGCTGACTTTTAGTATACATTTCAGGTAAAGGAAGAAAAGGTCGTGCGATGGCGTGAAGGTTACCCGGCACCAGACTGACATCCCACTTTTGTTTGTTAAGACAATGTTGTGTTTTTAATTGTTAAGACTTCCGCTGTTATGTAATGTAATTGAATGATGAATGATTTTAATTTAAGTTCAGTATTTATGGCTATGTTTATGAGTAAACCCAACAAGTGAGGTCACCCGGGAAAGGGGGCCTTACACAGAAACATCTACATCAAATGACTCAGACACTACTGAAGATGCAAGTTCTCAAGCTTCAGACGATTCAGAATCGCAAAGTGATTCAGACACTTCTACATCAAATTATAAAAGTTGTGAGGAAGAAATCATCAATATGTCATAAATGTTCCTATTCAAAGTACACAAGACAACAAATGATGCAGATCATCTTATCATAACAATTGAGAAGAATGTTGTTTAGAAACCAAAGGAATTCAACATATCAAGATTAAAGTAGGAATGTTGTTCAAAAGAACAAGTACATAGTCAACAACATGTTCAATCAAAACCATCATAATCGAGACATTCTTCTGTCAGACAGAAACTCAACCATGTTACTAAATGCTTTAAATATGAACAAGATGGTCATACTGCTAAGCATTGTAAAACGTTCTCTCAGAAACCGAATTGGGTTAAGTTCGGCAGACCGAAACCCAGTTACATAGCTCATGGTTTGGGGAAATAGAATAAAACAGATGAATTTTCAAATAATTTTCTGTATAAACTTGGAACATTAAAGTCAAATTTAAAAGGTTTTGGAAAAAGAAAAAAAATATGAGTTGAACTGATTTTGATAAGCCTAAGTTAAAACAAACTTGGGTTGCTGTATCTCATTAATTTTCTATCTTAATGATAGAACTGTTGGATATAGGATGTCCGACCGTCGATTAAGTCAACGTTACTATCGAGCTATGACCCAAAAAGTTACACTTTGGGCAAAGAGCATTTATGAATATTTAGTCGTAAATATTATAGTTCATGAAACACGGTTTTATTAAACGACGAATAAATATTTAGAGAAATATTTATTGGTGAATTCGATAATTAATTATTTAGATAAATAACTGATTGGCAAAGGTTTAATTGTTTAAGTGTTAAACATTAAAAGAATAAATTTTACTGATTATTTGTAATTAGTTAAACTGCGAGGATTAACAGTTATTAATAGCTAAAAAACTAGGGATTAATTGTTAATATCCGGGGGGTGCAGTTTGTAAGTTAGTGGGTTATAAATATAACTTTAACTACAAACCCTAAAATAGTTTTGCTACCTCCATCTAAAACCTGCGCAAAAGGAGAAACCCCCCTCTCTCTCGGTTTTCGTCGATCACCACCACCGGACCGCCGTCCGCTGCCGCCTAGTTTCGCCACCACCTCCGTCGTCGCCACCTTCCGTGAAATGTGAGACATTTTTCATTGCGTTGTGGGTTTTCGTGAACTGTCACTAGTAAGACGCTTGTTGAACCAAGGTATTTGAGCTTTCAGTTAATCATCGAAGGTATAATTTTTACCCGCTATGGTTGGTTTATTTTATTGTTTATACGCGTGTAATCGGATCAATGGCGGAATCCCGGTTTAGAACCGTTAACTTGTACAAACCACTTCCGCTCGTTAAATCTGATTTATTTATTTAATATGATTAAATTAATTTGTTTTAAAAGTTAAAACTATTACAAGGATTCCCAACAAGCCACCTTTACATGCGTTTAGACATATTTTTTTTTTCTTTTCGATCTTATGTTTTATTTGTCAAAACTTTTTTTTGACAACTTTTTTTTGACAAAAATATAGTGTCTTTTTCGTTTGGTTTGATTGTGTTTGATAAATCAAAATCTAGTGACCCATGATTGTGTTTGTTTATTTTGGTTGTACTTATCTTTGTATTTTTATGGGCTATTTGAAACCCGTTGTAATAGTTAAGTTTATTTTATTTATTTATTTTTATTGAATTCGTAATAAAATTGTAAACCTAACGAGATGAAGACTAGAAGACCAAGCAGACACAAACGGGACTAGAAGATGAAGATCTTTGATTAAGTGGGAGATAGCAAGATTATTTATCTATTTATTTTTGTTATCCCATAGACCAGTTCGGTTTAAGTTTGATGGCTCGAACGAAACCGGACAATTTTTACTAGTTGCTCGATTTATATGTTTTATATTTTTTTTGTGGTTGTTTACATTATTTATGATAATAATTAAACCGCAACTTTTTTTATAAAACTTTTGACACAATCTTAAAACAACGAGAAAATTAAATTGTTTAAAGATTTCTCACAAAGGTTATTAAATAAAAGTGTTTTTATTTAAAAGTAAATCGAGTTTTAAATTTAATTGTTTTATTTAAAACCATTTTAAATTAATTAAAGAGTTGATTAGTTTAAAATATAGTTCGCGATTAACGACCAATTTAGATTAAATAAGTTATTTGGGATATTTGCACAGATAGGATCGCATACTTGGTCACCCGATGCTATAGAGGTTCCCACTCTAGTATCCGCTTTGATTCACGCAGCTACTATGGTAACAGCTGGCATTTTCATGATAGCAAGGTGCTCCCCTTTATTTGAATACCCACCTACGGCTTTGATTGTTATTACATTTACAGGAGCTATGACGTCATTCCTTGCGGCAACCACTGAAATATTACAGAACGATCTAAAGTGGGTCATAGCTTATTCAACTTGCAGTCAATTAGGCTATATGCACTGGCGGAGCTTGAAGAAAAACGCAGGGGGGCCGAGATTTTTTTTTCCTATCAGGGGGTCGGAACTATAAAATTTTCTGGCCGAATACGTATATATTAACACTACTGAGTGAAAAATCGACCGAATACGTATAAATTAACACTACTGAGCGAAAAATCGAGGGGGGCTGCCCCTGGATATATGATCTTCACTTGCGTCATCTCTAACTATTCGGTTAGCGTTTTTCACTTAATGAATCACGCCTTTTTCAAAGCATTACTATTCCTGAGTGCAGGTTCGGTGATTCATGTCATGTCGGATGAGCAAGATATGCGGAAGATGGGGGGGGGCTTGCCTCCTCATTCCCTTTTACATATGCCATGATGCTCATTGCCATCTTATCTCTAATTGGATTTCCTTTTCCAACTGGATTTTATTCCAAATATGTGATCTTAAAGCTCGCTTACACTAAGTATACCATCAGTGGGAACTTTGCTTTTTGGTTGGGAAGTGTCTCTATCCTTTTCACTTCTTATTACCCTTTTCGTTCACTTTTTCAAACATTTCTAGGACCAACTAATTCATTCGGGCGAGACATCTTATGATGTCACCCATTCCTA
The DNA here is from genome assembly GCA_023525975.1 of Smallanthus sonchifolius. Lineage (NCBI taxonomy): Eukaryota > Viridiplantae > Streptophyta > Magnoliopsida > Asterales > Asteraceae > Smallanthus > Smallanthus sonchifolius. The sequence continues at coordinate 48,997,591 of CM042033.1, read as the reverse complement.
TGGTCATTCCTTTAATACTTCTGGCTCTCGAGAGTCTCTTTGTAGGATACTTGGCCAAAGTGTGACATGTTAGCCCATAAGTAAGTACTGTGACGAAGCGACAATTGCTCACCCGACACGATTGTACGAGTCATAATTCACCCAACACGATCATCCGGGGTGAACAAGAATTGGGGATCGGATGCGTGCAAGATTCCCGCCAATGGCTGAGATGCTCAATCAACTCCCTCCCCCTTTGTGGGGTCCGGACCCCTATGAGTGAGTAGAAAAGGGAGGAGGAAAGAGGCCCTGGCGAACCGTCATAATTAGTGAACAAGTGTAAGCTTCGCTGGCCGACAATATGGAGTACTAACCGCATCGAGGGGCAGGCCCTTAAGCGAAGGAAGGGAAGCAGCGGAATCAATGTGTTCCAATTTTTGGCCTTGCACCGACCATCCAATGGACCATGGACTAAACGCCCACTTCCTGAAAGAACTATTTCCATCCCCCCCCCCCCCCAAGTTACATCTCGTGCCTATGGGCAACTATAACTATCCAAGAATACACTCGAAACTGGAAGGATAAGAAAACCCACCCGGTGGACGGATTTATATGTTTTATATTTTTTTGTGGTTGTTTACATTATTTAGGATAATAATTAAACAGCAAATATTTTTATAAAACTTTTGACACAATCTTAAAACAACGAGAAAATTAAATTGTTTAAAGATTTCTCAGAAAGGCTATTAAATAAAAATGTTTTTTATTTAAAAGTAAATCGAGTTTTAAATTTAATTGTTTTATTTAAAACAATTTTAAATTAATTAAAGAGTTGGTTAGTTTAAAATATAGTCCGCGATTAACGACCAATTTAGATTAAATAAGTTATTTAAAATTGGAACGTGTCGACTGTTGAAAGGCGTTTCACGAACTAATATAGTAAAATCGGTTTACTAAAATTGCACTACTTGGATCATTCTCATCGTCGTCCAAAATGTTTTTGACCCTTAATCGGTAATTTAAAACATTAAATCAAATCCCAAATTAAAATCGATATTTCTGCGGCACCCTAAATTGTGACACTTCAACTAATCTATCTAAACCCCTTGTGTTAGTGAATTACCCTGCATCCGGTCCTACGGTTTTGGTTGAAGGTATTGTCGCGATTCCTGAGTTACTTAGGCCGGCTCTACGGTTACGATTGAAGGATAAATATCAATTAACTCGTTTAAGTGGGCGTAGTTGAGGGAAACGTATCCAAGCTTGACAATACTCGTCATGCACCTCAAACCGAGAATTGTGTAGATTGACACAATTGGTAATCGTTACCTACATACCTAGCCGTGCCAGTGGAGAGTGTTTAGCCATTCACTGAGCTATGGTGAACCGGGATCTCACACCTAGTTATATATTTATGCAATTGGGTCATAAATTTAATTAGAACGTTATGCATGAAAACACTAAAACTTTATTTTTGAATTTTATAGATGTCTAACGAATCCAATCCCAACTCCTAATTCTCCCTAAATTCAATCTTTGAGAAGGACAAACTTTACAACTCTAATTTCATGGATTGGTACCGAAGCCTGAAAATTGTTATCAAGGCTAAAAACAAGATGTATGTTCTTGAGGAACCAATTCTAGAAGAACCTACCGCTGCTAAGGGCATTGCTCGTAAGATTTGCGATAAGCATGTGGATGAATCTATCAAAATCTCTTGCGGGCATCTGCAGCCTGTTCAGAATAGGGATCTGCAGCATGTTTTGGCAGGCATCTGTAGCCTCTAACGGCCATAAATGCAACGGTAATTTTATAGGACTAATACATGTGTTGTTCTGGTTGTAGAGTTTAATAAACAGTTCATTCAAATAGAAATGGTCGAAAGTGTGGACTCTAACTCCCTGTAGGTTGATGAGGTGCATAGGGTTAATGTGGTTGATGAGGTTGTGGACTCTGCTAAGAAAGGTGTTGAACGAGAGCAAACACAATTGGAGCCCGAATACTTTAATCCATATGAACAATATGACCTTGAAGTTTTGAAAAAGGCTTGGGATTATGACAGTCCTGAAAAGGATGTGGAGCAAGAGTACCATAATCCATACGTGGATGAGCATGATTCACAACCAAGCTCTTTAAATGATGACTGTAATTGGAAATGATCTTGTAATTTGGTCAGTATTGTATGCAGCTGATGTCGCTTGGAATGGTCTATATAAACTTATATAAAACCTAACCTATACACTCTAGTAATAATTCTAGACTATCCTAATACTAGACCACAGAACAGGCAAGTGTACCTTTCGACTGTAGTAAAGTCTAATGAAAGTCCGGATATCGAACCCACGAGACACTAGTGACAACTATACCTAGACTCTGACTCAACTAACTAAACTGAATTATATTGGGGGGGAATTTGTGTTGAACTATGATTAAACTAATGGGACCTCTAACGACACCAACTATCAGACAGAAAAAACGGATGAGATCAATAATGGAGAAAACACTATCTAGGTAATGAATTATGTTTGCTAAACATGAACTTCTCTCTGCTATGACAGTTATGATGGAACCGGGATCTATGAATACGAAACCCTAAGACAACCTAAGGATCTCAGATCATTCTCCGAATGTGACCTAATAGGAAACCCTAACGAACGTGTAAACTCACCGGTTGGTCGGATCACCTCTCAGCTATTTCTAATAATGCTAAAGGACCCTAAAGATAAATCATATCTCAGTCTCAATATATCAATATGCCCTAAGACATACGGGGTAGCCTGACAACTCTCGGTATGACACGGAATATCAAAGCGGCTAAGAAACCCTAGGAAACCCTCCTTTCAGAGCAATCTACCTAAGAACCCTAACACCAAGGAACACCAGACAACTTCGCACCTTTCAGCTATTGAAGTAGGAAGAACATTTAACCCTATAATACTCTCAATTTGCGTTCCTATGGACGATGATATCAATTATCCACAAACTAGTTACAAACACACACTAAGCAACCTAACATGCATCTATTATTTGAAAGACATTCAACAAAACGCATGTGAAACACAAACCAATTGCAAATCAGAATTAAATATGCAGAAACATCATACCAATTGAATCCAAGTTCTTTACTTTATCATAAATCCATCAACATAAACCGAAAGAAATCCACAAATTAATCAAACATTCATCAAAAACCTAGATAGCTACTATGGTCTAGCCAAGAAACATGTTCAAACTCAGAAAACACATCTAAAAAATCTCAAACATAATCCAACACAAACCAAAGTAAACAAGAAACCAAAGATCGTAACCCAACGAGCAAGAATTAACCAACCCAATTAATAAAGCTCCAATCTTTTGCTCTCGTTGCTTCCTACCCTCTCAAAATCGCCCCTGGAACCCCTTTGACGGCTGAATGATCGAACTCTACAAAGAATGGGATACAAAATCTATTTAATCATCGAATTAGGGTTTTTGCGGATTTTTCTACCTCTCGCATACCGCGAGAAAACATGGCTTGTCCCTCGCGAACCGCTAGGGACAAATTAGTCAAGGCCGATTTTAGAATTCCTCACGTACCGCGAGGCATTGAACTTCCCCCTTCGCGTACCGCGAAGGATCTAAAATCCAAGTTTTTGACTTTTCTTTCCCTGGGCTTCTTCTCTTGCTCGGTTTCTTCATGGTATGGCTTGTAATCATCACGAGCACCTGAAAATACAATAAAGACTCAATACGAAACAAAAACAAGTAAAAACGAATACAAAACTATCTAAAAACCTACGAATACAAAGGAATAAAGATGTGTGCTTTGCACTACATCAAACATCCCCACACTTAACCTTTTTTCGTACTCGAAAAAGTTTGCGATGGAATCATAACTGGACATAGCTTAACACTCTCAATTAATCCAATAAGCAAAACATACCCACGCGTTAAAAAGCAATAATCGGTATTTCTGTCCAATTAAACCCGACCACCATCTTTCAAGCCCCCGTTTAGTGTTCTAATTCATATTACCAAGCATATCAATCAATCTATGTGACTCACACTTAAAAGTTACAGCTCTACCTAATCCCGTCTCACGGTCATGTTTAGACACAGATTAAACCATATAGATTTCACCCACCACGTTAAACTAATATTTACAGGTTTTTAGAAATTAGATGAAATAATGAATAAATGAATGAATGAATATGAGCATTATTAAGCAAATGAACTTTCGTCTAGAGGCGTTTCAACCAAGTCACTATCCCGGAAAGTAACACGTAGACTAAGTTAAAACATAAAGCACATAAGTATCACTTAGGGGTGTTTTCTCCAAGTGGCCATCCTGGAGGGTAACACATAATCAAAACTCAGTATTCTAATCAAATAAGCTCATGAATAATGGAATATAGATGCGGGCGCCACCGAAACTCACATTTATTCTCATAAAAAGAGTGTGGTGTGCCAAAAATTTCAAAAACCTCTAAATTTTATCTTAACGTGGTACCTATCACCCTATGTTGACAATTTCAGTATTACCGACACTCTAAGATGAATACCCACAAGATATCATGATTTTAATTCAATTAATTCCTAAACAACACAAACAGGATATTTAAGCTCTACTAGCTGGCTGGTTAAACCAAAACATCAGTAATTATACGTGTTTTCAATTATTTATTCATTTAAAACTCAACAAGCAGATCTAGTTATACTATCATTTTCTATTTATTATGCAAAACTTTTGATTTCAAAGGACATTTTTTCAATATTTTTCATTTTTTTTGTATTTTTGAATTTTTATAAAAACAAACAAACTGGACAACTAGACTCACTAGACGCAGTCCCATCCCCACACTTGAAACAAACATTATCCCCAATGTGAAGTGAGAAACAACTAAAAATAAAAATGCAAAAATAAACTGAAATCGACTTAGCTAGTAATGTATGCAATGATAGGTTGGTAGCTTCGTTCTTCCTCTTGCGCACCGTATAGCATTTCGGTCGCGGTTGCAAAATCAATTGTCGGGTTGCTCTATAAGATCAGGATCAACTCCATCCGAATGGAGATTGAGTATGGACGGAATGATGTACACCTACAAAACAAACTCACATAATACCCGCAACATCACACTGACACAAATACAGACTCAAAATAAAAATAAAAGACTCGATTGACTCACTAAGACTCAAGATAGATAGTAGAGAAATGTACCCGATGAGTGCCAAACACATAGACATGAACACCACAACAAGGAAGATCATCGGTCACGAATGGTTTTAAAGTTTTCCATGGTGATGGTAGTCGGTGGATGATATGATACTGGATGATGATTAATTATTATGGTCATGATGGTGATGGGAGATGATGAATGTGAATGATAGTGACGGTGTGAGTGGTTATTATCGATGAATGGTAGCGAGTACGGGAAACCATGGGAAACAAAGAACAAAGGCCGGCATAGGAACCCCCCGCGTACCGTTAAAGAGGAAGGGCTCCTCCTCGCGTACCGCGAGGAGGCAAAAATTAAGCCGGCTCAGAAGTTTGTCCTTCGCGTACCGCGAGGGACTCCCTCCTCTTTGTCGTGTACCACGAGGAGACCATGTTAACAGAAACTTAAGAGGGTTTTTTATATTTAGTCAAATTTTCTCCCCTCAAAACGTTTTTTCACCCAAATTCTCTAAAAACCTATTCCAACTATAAAAACAAATGTAATAATACCTGGAACTTCATTCCTAGTGATTTTCCTCACCGAATCAAGCACGAATCCCTGCAAGACACGACACACACAAAACAAAATACCAAAAAACACAAAAAATGACCCAGACTTGAACCAAGGACTATACAAACAATTATATCCCGGGCACTTGCCCGAGACTCAAACAAGCCTATCAGGAGGCTTCTCCTTAATACTAAACGGTACCGCACTCAATTTTTGGCCTTGCACCGACCGTCCAATGGACCATGGACTAAACGCCCACTGCCTGAAAGGACTATGTCCATCTCCCCCCCCCCTAGTTACATCTCGTGACTATGGGCCACTATAACTATCCAAGAATACACTCGAAACTGGAAGGATAAGAAAACCCACCCGGTGGACGGATTTATATGTTTTATATTTTTTTGTGGTTGTTTACATTATTTAGGAAAATAATTAAATAGCAAATATTTTTATAAAACTTTTGACACAATCTTAAAACAACGAGAAAATTAAATTGTTTAAAGATTTCTTAGAAATGCTATTAAATAAAAATGTTTTTATTTAAAAGTAAATCGAGTTTTAAATTTAATTGTTTTATTTAAAACAATTTTAAATTAATTAAAGAGTTGGTTAGTTTAAAATATAGTTCGCGATTAACGACCAATTTAGATTAAATAAGTTATTTAAAATTGGATCGTGTCGAGTGTTGAAAGGCGTTTCACGAACTAAAATAGTAAAATCGGTTTACTAAAATTGCACGATTTGGATCATTCTCATCGTCGTCCAAAATGTTTTTGACCCTTAATCGGTAATTTAAAACATTAAAGAAAATCCCAAATTAAAATCGATATTTCTGCGGCACCCTAAATTGTGACACTTAAACTAATCTATCTGAACCCCTTGTGTTAGTGAATTACCCTGCATCCGGTCCTACGGTTTTGGTTGAAGGTATTGTCGCGATTCCTGAGTTACTTAGGCCGGCTCTACGGTTACGATTGAAGGATAAATAACAATTAAGTCGTTTAAGTGGGCGTAGTTGCGGGAAACGTATCCAAGCTTGACAATACTCGTCATGCACCTCAAACCGAGAATTGTGTAGATTGACACAATTGGTAATCGTTACCTACATACCTAGCCGTGCCAGTGGAGAGTGTTTAGCCATTCACTGAGCTATGGTGAACCGGGATCTCACTCCTAGTTATATATTTATGCAATTGGGTCATAAATTTAATTAGAACGTTATGCATGAAAACACTAAAACTTTATTTTTGAATTTTATAGATGTCTATCGAATCCAATCCCAACTCCTAATTCTCCCTAAATTCAATCTTTGAGAAGGACAAACTTGACAACTCTAATTTCATGGATTGGTACCGAAGCCTGAAAATTGTTATCAAGGCTAAGAACAAGATGTATGTTCTTGAGGAACCAATTCTAGAAGAACCTACCTCTGCTACGGGCATTGCTCGTAAGATTTGCGATAAGCATGTGGATGAATCTATCAAAATCTCTTGCGGGCATCTGCAGCCTGTTCAGAACTGGGATCTGCAGCATGTTTTGGCAGGCATCTGTAGCCTCTAACGGTCATAAATGCAACGGTAATTTTATAGGACTAATACATGTGTTGTTCAGGTTGTAGAGTTTAATAAATAGTTCATTCAAATAGAAATGGTCGAAAGTGTGGATTCTAACTCCCTGTAGGTTGATGAGGTGCATAAGGTTAAAGAGGTTGATGAGGTTGTGGACTCTGCTAAGAAAAGTGTTGAACGAGAGCAAACACAATTGGAGCCCGAATACTTTAATCCATACGAACAATATGACCTTGAAGTTTTGAAAAAGGCTTGGGATTATGACAGTCCTGAAGAGGATGTGGAGCAAGAGTACCATAATCCATACGTGGATGAGCATGATTCACAACCAAACTCGTTAAATGATGATTGTAATTGTAAATGATCTTGTAATTTGTCAGTATTCTATGCAGCTGATGTCGCTTGGAATGGTCTATATAAACTAATATAAAACCTAACCTATACACTCTAGTAATAATTCTAGACTATCCTAATACTAGACCACAGAACAGGCAAGTGTACCTATCGACTACAGTAAAGTCTAATGAAAGTCCGGATATCGAACCCACGAGACACTAGTGACAACTATACCTAGACTCATGTGAAACGCATGTGAAACACAAACCAATTGCAAATCAGAATTAAATATGCAGAAACATCATACCAATTGAATCCAAGTTCTTTTCTTTATCATAAATCCATCAGCATAAACCGAAAGAAATCCACAAATCAAACAAACATTCATCAAAAACCTAGATAGCTACTATGGTCTAGCCAAGAAACATGTTCAAACTCAGAAAACACATCTCAAAAATCTCAAACATAATCCAACACAAACCAAAGTAAACAAGAAACCAAAGATCGTAACCCTACGAGCAAGAATTAACCAACCCGATTAATAAAGCTCCAATCTTTTGCTCTCGTTGCTTCCTACCCTCTCAAAATCGCCGCTGGAACCCCTTTGACGGCTGAATGATCGAACTCTACAAAGAATGGGATATAAAATCTATTTAATCATCGAATTAGGGTTTTTGCGGATTTTTCTACCTCTCGCATACCGAGAGAAAACATGTCTTGTCCCTCGCGTACCGCGAGGCATTGAACTTCCCCTTTTGTGTACCGCGAAGGATCTAAAATCCAAGTTTTTGACTTTTCTTTCCCTGGGCTTCTTCTCTTGCTCGGTTTCTTCATGATATGACTTGTAATCATCACGAGCACCTGAAAATACAATAAAGACTCAATACGAAACAAAAACAAGTAAAAACGAATACAAAACTATCTAAAAACCTACGAATACAAAGGAATAAAGATGTGTGCTTTGCACTACATCAAACATCCCCACACTTAACCTTTTTTCATACTCGAAAAAGTTTGCGATGGAATCATAACTGGACATAGCTTAACACTCTCAATTAATCCAATAAGCAAAACATACCCACGCGTTAAAAAGCAATAATCGGTATTTCTGTCCAATTAAACCCGACCACCATCTTTCAAGCCCCCGTTTAGTGTTCTAATTCATATTACCAAGCATATCAATCAATCTATGTGACTCACACTTAAAAGTTACAGCTCTACCTAATCCCGTCTCACGGTCATGTTTAGACACAGATTAAACCATATAGATTTCACCCACCACGTTAAACTAATATTTACAGGTTTTTAGAAATTAGATGAAATAATGAATAAATGAATGAATGAATATGAGCATTATTAAGCAAATGAACTTTCGTCTAGAGGCGTTTCAACCAAGTCACTATCCCGGAAAGTAACACGTAGACTAAGTTAAAACATAAAGCACATAAGTATCACTTAGGGGTGTTTTCTTCAAGTGGCCATCCTGGAGGGTAACACATAATCAAAACTCAGTATTCTAATCAAATAAGCTCATGAATAATGGAATATAGATGCGGGCGCCACCGAAACTCACATTTATTCTCATAAAAAGAGTGTGGTGTGCCAAAAATTTCAAAAACCTCTAAATTTTATCTTAACGTGGTACCTATCACCCTATGTTGACAATTTCAGTATTACTGACACGCTAAGATAAATACCCACAAAATATCATGATTTTAATTTAATTAATTCCTAAACAACACAAACAGGATATTTAAGCTCTACTAGCCGGGTACATAAACCAAAACATCACTAATTAGACGTGTTTTTAATTATTTATTCATTTAAAACTCAACAAGCAGATTTAGTTGTACTATCATTTTCCATTTATTATGCAAAACTTTTGATTTCAAAGGACATTTTTTCAATATTTTTCATTTTTTTTTGGTATTTTTGAATTTTTATAAAAACAAACTAGACAACTAGACTCACTAGACGCAGTCCCATCCCCACACTTGAAACAAACATTGTGCCCAATGTGAAGTGAGAAACAACTAAAAATAAAAAGGCAAAAATAAACAGAAATCGACTTAGCTGGTAATGTATGCAATGATAGGTTGCCAGCTTCGTTCTTCCTCTTGCGCACCGTATAGCATTTCGGTCGCGGTTGCAAAATCGACTGTCGGGTTGCTCTATAAGATCAGGATCAACTCCATCCGAATGGAGATTGAGTATGGACGGAATGATGTACACCAACAAAACAAACTCACACAATACCCGCAACATCAGACTCAAAATAAAAATAAAAGACTCGACTGACTCACTAAGACTTAAGATAGATAGTAGAGAAATGTACCCGATGAATGCCAAACACATAGACATGAACACACCGCAAGGAAGATCATCGGTCACGAATGGTTTTAAAGTTTTCCATGGTGATGGTAGTCGGTGGATGATATGATACTGGATGATGATTAATTGTTATGGTCATGATGGTGATGGGAGATTATGAATGTGAATGATAGTGACGGTGGGAGTGGCTATTATCGGTGAATGGTAGCGAGTACGAGAAACCATGGGAAACAAAGAACAAAGGCTGGCATAAGAACCCCCCGCGTACCGTTAAAGAGGAAGGGCTCCTCCTCGCGTACCGCGAGGAGGCAAAAATTAAGCCGGCTCAGAAGTTTATCCTTCGCGTACCGCGAGGGACTCCCTCCTCTTCGTCGCGTACCGCGAGGAGACCTTGTTAACAGAAAGTTAAGAGGGTTTTTTATATTTAGCCAAATTTTCACCCCTCAAAACTTTTTTTCACCCAAATTTTCTAAAAACCTATTCCAACTATAAAAACAAATGTAATAATACCTGGAACTTCATTCCTGGTGATTTTCCTCACCGAATCAAGCGCGAATCCCTGCAAGACACGACACACACAAAACAAAATACCAAAAAACACAAAAAATGACCCGGGCTTAAACCAAGGACTATACAAACTATTACATCCCGGGCACTTGCCCGAGACTCAAACAAGCCTATCAGGAGGCTTCTCCTTAATACTAAACGGTACCGCACTCATATGACGCGGCTTTCCAGCTCTCTTCAGCACCAAATCACTAACAAGCATTGAACCTCTATTACATTTATAAATTAGATCCTTCCACCACAGCTTAAATTTACCCGGTCCGAATGTAAGCCGATTCAAATATCCTAACAAGTTGTCACCCCTAAATATCCCCACACTTGGGGGTTGCACTACCTTTATATTAAATGAATCTCTCAAAGCACGGGTTCTCTTTCGAGGTGGTCTAGACCTAGGGCGTCTAGAACTAGGATGCTGCTCAGTTTCTACCCCCTCAGGATGCACAACAATGACGGGCAAAGGCTCGGGTGAAGATGTTTCTACTGAAACGATCTCTAGGCTCTCATCCGGATCATCGGGGGTCTCCACTTTCTCCACCATCCCTACACTTGGGGTTTTGCCTATTATTCCCTCTAACTCCGCCATCATCTCTAGCAGATCATCAGGCACTTCATCACCGTAATCATCTGGTGCATCCAACAACTCCTCTAACTCAACCGCCCACTCAGATAACTCTCCCTATTCCGGGGCGGTTTCACCAATTACATCCTCTAGATCAGAGTCCCGGTGATAGTCTATGAAGGCATCAATCATGCACATGGAGTGGCTCTGCTCACCAACATCCTTCACAGACTTCGTAGCATCGAATGTGATTGACTCATCCCCCACACGAAGTGTGAGTTTCCCGTCAAAGACATCGATCAATGCCTTGACGGTGCGCAAGAACTGGTGCCCTAAGATGAGTGGGACTTTGTCATCCACTTCCATATCCAAGATGACAAAATCCACAGGGAGGACAAATTTGCCTACTTTCACTAGAAGATTCTCCACAATTCCCCGTGGATGCTTGACTGAACGGTCAGCCAAAGAGATGCTCATGCGCGTCGGCTTCGGTTCTCCTAGGTCCAACGGCTTATAGATAGAATATGGCATCAGATTGATGCTAGCACCTAGGTCAGCCAACGCATGGTTCAAAGGTAAACCGCCAAGCAGACACGGGATCGTGAAACGACCCGAATCCCCCATTTTCTCTGGCAGTTTGTTCTAAACCACCGTAGAACATTGGTCACTAAGTGAGACTTTAGAGATCCCCTATAGCTTCTTTTTGTTGGAAAGAAGATCTTTTAGGAACTTGCCATACTTAGGCATGTGCTGGAGAACCTCTATGAACGTGAGATTGACCTTGAGTTGCTTAAACATATCAAGGAAGAAAGCGAACTGGGTAGGGAACACTTTCCAGGTCAATCTCGGGGATCTTCATCTCCACCCCCTTCTTCTTTTCCTCTTCCTTCTCGACAGGCAACTCAAAAATATCTCCTCATCCACCGGCTCTTCTTCTTCTACCAGTGGGCTTTCCTCATCCACCGGCTTTTCTTCTTCTACTCCTAGTCGACACCGCATTCACTGAGGTCCCTGGTCCCGTTACCTCAGCTGACTCGGGTTCTTCTAAATCCTAGCATCGATTTCAGGAAAGCGGGCCCTCCAATCTATCTTCTTCACCTCTTCAAGCGACGAAATGTGATAGTCAGCGATGTGGGAGGCTTCATCCTCCTCTCTTCGACTCCTGATCAGCACGGCCATCACTGAAGCATTAGGGCCTGAAGACAGACCTCCCTGTCTATCCTTTAAGCTCTTAGAGATGTCTCCTACCGTGCATTGCAGATCCTGGAATGCGGAATGCTGATTCTTCAACAAGGTATCATGCGCATCTAGTCTCTGTTGAGTAGTCTTATCATTCTGCACCAGGTGAGCGTGGTTCTCTAGCATTTCCTCAATCTTCTTATCCCTAGCACTGCTCCCAGAAACTCGCTCCTGCTTCACCTCCTCCATACTGATTCTGGCGGGAATTAAACCCAGGCGGGTTGTTTCCAAATCTCCATCCCGAGCCAAACGAATTGTTATAGTTATTATAGCCTCAGTTCTGGTTACCCGCAAAGCTCACCTGCTCTTGTTGACTGATGGGGCAGTCCCTGGTGTCGTGGCCTCCTCTACACACCTCACACCGTTGAGCACTTAGCTTCAACTCCTTTATCTCATTCACCATCACTGCGAGTGCAGCAGCCACGCTAGTATCAGGGTTGACCTGATGCACACCTCTAGGAGAAGAAGTGGATGTCCTAGCACTAGGAATGGAAGTCCTGGTAGATGGCCGCTGCTGTTCGGCGAGAGCGAAGCTCTCGAACATTTCCTCGCATTCAGCAGGTTCGAGCTTATCCATGATATGGCCTCCCGCAGCTGTGTTGAACATCTGATGCTTCTCAAAGGTGAGGCCATTATAGAACTTCTCCACAATCGCCCAGTGTGACAGACTATGCTGCGGAAAATGTCTCAACAGCGTGTTGAACCTCTCCCAGGCCATGTGATAAGGCTCGTCGGGACCCATCCAGAAGGAGTGGATTTGATCCCGAAGGCGAGCGGCCCTGGAAGGTGGATGGTACTTTTTGAAGAACTTGGCTTGAAGATCCTCCCAAGTGGTAATAAAGTTGTCAGGGAGGGTGTCAAGCCAAGTAGAAGCACGCCCGGAGAGCGAGCATGGAAAAAGGACGCAAGTAGATTGCGTCCTTAGATACACCCGTGATATTAAAGGTATCACATATGCGCACGAAGCGGGACAGATGTCCGGGTGCATCCTCATCCTCGAGGCCATGGTACTGAGTATAATGAGTGATCGTACTCATGACATATGATGGGACCTGCCAAGTATTGGTATTAGGAATAGCAGGGCGTGTGATCGAAGATCTCGCCCCGAGGACCCCATCACTGGCTCTCAGCGTCGCCCATTTTTGGAAAGGGAACGGGGCTAGTATAACGCACATGGTTGCTGCACATTGCTTTCAAACGCTCCCGGAAGTCGCGGGTGCGCTCGTGAAGCTCTCGTTCGGGCTCTAAGAAAGCATAATATAGTGGTGATCCCTGCAAACGAGTGTGGTGCATAAACTGACACAAGAATAAAAGAAACTAAATAAAGACTCAAAAACATAAAGACTCGATCCTATGTTAGACACTCAGATAGGACACACATGTAGTAGATATGACAAAGACACACAATTAAGACTCACAAACAAAACAAACCAAAAATCATTAAAAGAACTAGTCAAAGCTAATGTTGCTATTGCCAAGTATCCCTGACAACGGCGCCAAAAGCTTGATATCGCTTGGAATGGTATATAAAAACTAATATAAAACCTAACCTAGACACTCTAGTAATAATTCTAGATATCCTAATACTAGACCACAGAACAGGCAAGTGTACCTATCGACTACAGTAAAGTCTAATGAAAGTCCGGATATTGAACCCACGAGACACTAGTGACAACTATACCTAGACTCTGACTAAACTAACTAAACTGAATTATATTGGGGGGAATTTGTGTTGAACTATGACTAAACTAATGGAACCTCTAACAACACCAACTATCAGATAGAAAAAACGGATGAGATCAATAATGGAGAAAGCACTATCTAGGTAATGAATTATGTTTGCTAAACATGAACTTCTCTCGGCATTGACAATTATGATGGAATCGGGATCTTTGAATACGAAACCCTAAGACAACCTAAGGATCCCAGATCATTCTCTAAGTGTGACCTAATAGGAAACCCTAAGTAACGTGTAAACTCACCGGTTGGTCGGATCACCTCTAAGCTATTTCTAACAATGCTAAAGTACCCTATAGATAAATCACCTCTCAGTCTCAATATCTCAATATGCCCTAAGACATATGTGGTAGCCTGACAACTCTCGGTATGACAATGATTATCAAAGCTGCTAAGAAACCCTCCTTTCAGAGCAATCTACCTAAGAACCCTAACACCAAGGAACACCCGACAACTTCGCACCTTTCAACTATTGAAGTAGGAAGAACATTTAATCCTAAAATACACTCAATTTGCGTTCATGTGGACGATGATATCAATTATCCACAAACTAGTTATAAACACACAGTAAGCAACCTAACATGCATCTATTATTTGAAAGACATTCAACAAAACGCATGTGAAACACAAACCAATTGCAATTCAGAATTAAATATGCAGAAACATCATACCAATTGAATCCAAGTTCTTTACTTTATCATAAATCCATCAACATAAATCGAAAGAAATCCACTAATCAATCAAACATTCATCAAAAACCTAGATAGCTACTATGGTCTAGCCAAGAAACATGTTCAAACTCAGAAAGCACATCTCAAAAATCTCAAACATAATCCAACACAAACCAAAGTAAACAAGAAACCAAATATTGTAACCCTACGAGCAAGAATTAACCAACCCAGTTGATAAAGCTCCAATGTTTTGCTCTCGTTGCTTCCTACCCTCTCAAAATCCCCCTGGAACCCTCTGACGGCTGAATGATCGAACTCTACAAAGAATGGGATACAAAATTTATTTAATCATCGAATTAGGGGTTTTACGGATTTTTCTACCTCTCGCGTACCGCGAGAAAACATGGCTGCGGCCGGTTTTAGAATTCCCCGCGTACCGCGAGGCATTGAGCTTCCCCCTTCGCGTACCGCGAAGGATCTAAAATCCAAGTTTTTTACTATTCTTTCTCGTGAGGGGCACGTGAGGGAAAATACGAAAATACCTCTCACGTGAGGGGGAAGTAACGGCATATTGGACGGGTGTTAGGGCAAGGGATGTAAATTGTTAAGAAATATAACATAAGAGACCCATACTGTTAAGGGGAGACTAAACCTGTTAATAGCAACAAACCTAAGGGACGAAAACTGCAGTTTACTCTTTTTTTAAAGTCCAATTCATAATCTTTTGAAATCCTAATTTGTTATGAAGTATGGACCTGAAGTTATTAAGTAAAAAGAATTCGTTTACACCCTTTTTTAATTATGTATTATTTAATATATTTATTTTGTAAAGGCTATTGTTTACTTTACACATTTATTACCTTTTTTTTTTAACGACAACACCTAGATAGTTTAATATAATTGAGTTTTTTCAGGGCAACACCTAGAACATCCAGGGCATTCCACCACAGGAGGAACCCCCAACTGGATAAAACCCCTAACCTGGCCACGAACCCTTTTTTTTTTGCTGTGACTAGGATTCGAATCCAATACCTGCACATTAGTTACCTTAGTATTAGACTTCAAATTAGTTCATTAACATCAATTATATATATCAAAAGATAAATATTATTTATTTTTTCATCTGGTCCGACCTTTGGACCGGTAAGACGACTGGTTGGCTCTATGGTCCGATTCTGAGGGTGGTGGGAGTAGTACCCTCCCACTCAAAACTATCATCTCAAACCCACCAATGAGAATATGTCATCTCATTTAGAAAAATTACCCTACTAAACTACCTTACATGGTGGGAGTGGTACCCTACAACCCACCTCATTTTTTTATTTTTTTTAAATTAAAACAAATTAATAACCAAACTACCCTCTCGGTTTAGAAACTTTTTTTATCTCCATTTTATTTTTAATGTAAAGAATAGAGAAGAAAGAATGTATTTTTTTGTATATTGAGTAGGATAATTGATTATGTATTTATAGAGGTTAAATTATTTTTTTTTAAATGACCAACGGTCTTATTTTACTTCTAGCTGTTAAAAACGTTCAAATTGGACTTCTTTCGGCGGGTTTCCAAAGCCGCTCACACTATCCGCACCTCCTTACCTGCGGGTACCTACAAAGGTTGCGGCGGTGTACGTGTACCCGCGTACCCAAGATCTACCCGCTTTCCACTCCCACCACCCTGAAAACATCGGATATAATCGAAGGTGCGGTTAGCCAACAGAGAAGAAACAATCACTAGAGAGAGATTGTTTAAACTACATAAAGTCAACCAGTTTTCGACAGGAACGAGCAGTTGAGATAAAATACCAAAAATAATTAACAAACAAATTCTAACCCTTGTATTCTAGAGAACCCCAAATTAACCCTTTTCGTGCGCCGAATGGCTGAATCATGCTCCCAGGTAATATCCTTTTATTTTTATCTGATATTCATCTAATGTCTCATTTACCTCTGATTTTCAATTTCAGTTGGATTCAGATCCTGCTCCACCCACCAATCTAACAACAAATGGTACCCTCTTCAATTTTCGTTGGTACCCAAAATAGGAAAAAAAAAATGATGTATATTTTATTAGATTTATTTTCAATGTAGGCAAGAGAGGCGCAGAGGAGCCCCAGCTTGTGTGTAACAAGAAGCATAAGATTGTGGAGAACAAGAATTCTTACCAGGTTCAGTTTTTTTGATCATTGAATCTGCTTCTTATGAATTATGATGTATGTTTGTTTATATGCTGGTGCCACTCTTTACTTAGTAGTAGGATTTGAGTGCTGAATGACATCATTATTAATTACTTCATCAAGAAAATCATTGTTGACATCAAGTTGATGGATTGACTAGCCTTTCTGACTATAGTAGCTATGTGTGATTCAAGAACTATCAAGAATAAGATCAAAATTGTTTTTATAAGGAATAGGAAATGAAACGTAATTGCTAGATACAAGAATATCAAAATTTTAAGATTGTCTACCTGACCCACTTGCAAGAGATATGAGCTAGGATACAAGTAAACCGTAAATAAAATGTTGGAGATATGGAACAAAAAGGTAAATGGATTATAGTGCTCTCAATCAAGGATAGATGAGTAGGGAAATTATGCCAAACCCAAGATGCTAGGAATTTTACTTTATTTGATTTAATTTGGTTGCTAGAATATTGGGATTGATCATTTTATTCCTAGTTTCGCTTCATTATAGCCGTGTGTATACATGAATGTGCATCTATATATAGAGAGATCAAGATGAAACTAAAAGAGATCTGTCATGTTGTTGGCTTTGGATCTCATATACCAACTTACACTAGCAGCTTTCTCAAACTTACCCTTGTAACTTGTTGTCTATTAGAAAACTAACTCACTATAACAAGCGTTTTGATAAGTTTTCGTCTACTAACTATTTTCTTCAAGATTAGACTTTGGGGAGGATTATTGACAATGCTAAGCCTAATATAGTAATATAGAAGACTGTACACATGGGAAGGTGGTGGCAATTGAAACTAGTCATCTAGTTCTAATTTAACTTCTACCTTTTCATTCTCCAATAAAGATGCCATTAGCATATATTTGGGGTCGTGCCGAATTTCATGTGCTTACAACAATTGTTTCTTAATTTGTTTCATAACAAAAGTGCTAGTTCCTTTAAATGATGCAATTGTCTAAACGAACTTTTGTTCTCTACACTCTCAATTCATATGTCAAGTCAAAAGCTATTCTTTTTAAGTTCGTAGTGACATTTAGTGGTTGAGTCCCATAAATAATATCCCGGTTTATCGATG
This sequence comes from Smallanthus sonchifolius, assembly GCA_023525975.1. NCBI lineage: Eukaryota > Viridiplantae > Streptophyta > Magnoliopsida > Asterales > Asteraceae > Smallanthus > Smallanthus sonchifolius. The sequence goes on along the minus strand of CM042033.1, from coordinate 48,979,633 downwards.
GTTATCGCTTTTATAGCTCACCATTCACAATTATGTTGAGTATACCTTCTTAAGGGAAAATCCAAAACCTTCCAAGACTTTCATGCTATGATTCAAAATTGTCCACTATACACATGCTCCACATTGTAATCGTTGAGAATTCTTTAATTCAACTATATCTAGGGATAATCCACAAAAGCTCTTGCCCATATACACCCCAACAAAATGGTGTATCGAGAGAAAGAAATAGATACTTGTACTTGTTGGCGGTAGCCGATGCACTCATGTTCTCTATGAATGTTCCTATGCATAGGGGATGGTTATTTAATTAATAGAATGCCTTAAAAGTCCTTAAGGCTCAAACACCAATCTCAACCCTACAAAAGGCTTTCCATGATTTAGTATCTTATTGTTTCCACTAAATATCATTATGTGTAAAGCCTTTGTTTGTTCTCACCACCAAGGTCAATCAAACTCTATCCACAAGTCAAAAAGTGTGTTACTCAACCACTCAAAAAGGATACAAGTGTTTCTCTCCGACCCTCTACCGTGTATTTATCTCCAAAGATATTACTTTTTTTTGGTGTGAACCATACTTTTCTTGTGTTCATATTAAGGGAAATAGTCCTTGTGAAGATGAGTATCTAGGAGAAGATGATTACTTACACACACTTTTAGACATGATGTCTTTCGAGCTGTGTTATCAAAAGCCCTCCAGGCGAGCGCCTAGGCGCAAATTTAAAGCCCAGCGCAGCTATAACGCCTGGAGGTGACCAAGGCGCAGATCTGGGCTTTTTTTTCAAAGGCTAGCTTAGGCGAGGGCTTTTTGTCAGGCGCCAAATCAACCAAGGCGTGGGCTTTATTCATTCAGGCGCAATCCAGTAATTAATTTCGAATTTTTTTGACTATTTTGTCTTTCACTGGCTGCTGGCCCTAGAAAAAAAATAGTGACTACCAAATTAATTCCAAATCAACGATCTTTTGTATATATGTACACACCATTGAATGTTACAGAATAACAAATTGAAGTTTAAAGAAGCAAGAAATGGTATTCAAATTTTGGTATTACTTTTGATTATCTATTACTTTTATTTTTTGGTACTAATTATAATAGTTTTTTTAATATTAGTGGTGTGGTATTAGTTTTCAATGTATAATATATTTTTTGTTTTTTTCCTTCTATATGCGCCTTTTTTATCTCAGGCCCTCGCTTTTTTTGCGCCTAGCGCCTCTTATCACTATGTAGGAAGAAAACTTTGGGTTGTTTAATTAACTAAAAACTTAATATAAAGAAAGGAACTTTAGAAAAGATCAACAAAGTTGAAATAGTTTTAAAATCAATAACAGAGAGATACTTGCAAAGAATCCACTTCCCCTCACACAAGATGACTAACTCAAAACACGTTTGCAATCATGTTAATTTGAAGAAAAGGTGAATTAGTTCATTGTGTAATACCCTATTTCTTCAATAACTAAACTAACACAAAGGTCTCCATCATTAAAAGGTTTTACTTTCAATATATTAACTTACACCAAAGGTTCTCTTTTTATGCAGTTACGAACGTAATTTGGATTAAATATCACTAGACATTCTAAGCAAAAGTTCTCGACAAGTCATAAAAGTTTAGTACTAGTTGTTCGTAAGTTGTTGTCATTTAATCCTCAATCAATTCATATCCAATAATAGTCACCAGCTAAATGTAATGAATCATTAAATCCAAACACATGCAAGTTATACCAAGTTTCACATTGAAATTGAAATATTCATAAAAAGTTATCATTGAGCAAAAAATAGTCACTCCCCTTAGGGGTTCGTATCATCAAAGCAAGTTGAAGAAAATTACTCCATAACAATGGAATAGAATACAAAAGCAAGTATGAAAGAAATCATAAGCAAAAGTCTCAAGGAAAGAATAAACCTAAAAATTGCCGTGCAAAACTACAAGACAAAAAAATAACAATCTTGATCTTTAAGTCGTTACCTTTTGTCACTCCAAGCGTCCAAGTGGAAGAATATTCAATCTTGATTGGGTCTTGAAACTAAAAAACCTAAACTAAAGAAAAATAGAAGGAAAACTAAACTTTTCGTGTCTATTGTGTTGTTCTAGCCTCCCTCTACGCTAACCTAGAGTTGTTTAAATAGGCCGCCCAATCGGCTATGTGACTTTGTGTTACATAGCGGTTTGCTTTAAAAAAACACAATCACGGCTTTGCTCTGCCACTTCCCCATAGATGTATGGTGATTGCTTCCAATTCCTCATGGATTGCTAAGCTCTTGCATGAGCTTCATACTACTACCAACGACGGCCATTTGGGTTTTTATTGAACTTTTCGTCGCCTTGCTTCACCAATCTATTTAAGACAATTAAACTATTTGTTCAGGCTTGTGTCATTTATCGGAGATAAAAATCTTCAACACTTGTTCTCGGAGGGCGTTTTTTCCAGCCTCCTCACAGTCCCTCATCTATCTGGGAAGGCATTTATATCAATTTCATCATGGGATTACCAAAGGGTTATGAAGCCATGTTAGTAGTCGCTAAAGGCCTCTCCAAGTATTACCAATGTCTAAGGGTTATGAAGCCTTCTTAGTAGCTATTTGGGAAGACATATATATATATCAATTTTTTTTTGTTTTTACCATATTTATTATTAAAATACAACATAAAATATGATTTCTCTCTCCAATTAGTTCAGCTCTCTTCTCTAAATTATTCTTAAAAAAATTTATACACATGTGTAAATAGTAAAAACTTACACATGTGTAAATGGAAAAATTACACACGTGCACATGTTTTTTAATATACGTATACATGTAAATTTACATATAGAAATTCATTTTTTTTATGTTTTATTCTAATAATAAAGGTAGTAAAAACAAAAAAATGGTTTTGATTGGTTTTTTGGCGAGTTCTTGCAATATTTAGGAGTTCTTAAATGATCCATCCCCATATATATGTATATAGGGGGAGGTTCAAATAAGAAGTGGTTTTTCGCTAAGAAACATTAGAAGTGACAAAAACCTTAAGAAACGATATCAAACGAACTCCGATTGAGCTCATTTCAGCGGCGTTGGAACCGTCTCGTCGAACTCTACCATCTTAGCTTTTAGGGTTTAGATTTTAGGGTTGAATTTTAGGGTTCTAGCCTTAGGGTTTAGATTTTTTTGGGGGGTGGGGGGTGGGTGGGGGTGGGTTTAGGTTTTTAGGAGGGTGGGGTGGGGGGTTTAGGCTTTTGGGGGGTGGGGGTGGTGGTTTTAGGCATTTCGCTGTGGGGTTGGAGGGGGGTTTAGGTTTTTGGAGGTGCGTGTAGAGGGGGGTTTAGGTTTTTGGGGGCAGGTTAGGGTTTGATGAGACGGTTCCAAAGCCGTTGGAATGAGCTCAATCGAAGTTCGTTTGACCCATTTCTTAGCGTTTCTTAACGAAAAACCACTTCTTAGTGGAACCTTCCCCTATGTATATATGTATGTGTGTGCATATATACATCTATGTATGTATGATGTATACATATACATATATATATATGTATGTGTGTGTATATATACATCTATGTATGTATCAATGCATAGATGCATACACACATATATATATATAGGTAGAAGATCATAAGAAAACTCATTTTAATAAGAGAACTAGAGAACTCCTCATTAAAGGCAAAAAATATAATAAAAAAGTCATAACTCAAAATATAAATCAAAAACTAAAAAAGTGGTTCGGAGACCATGTTTCCCACGTCGTCCTCGTTCAAAAAAAAAAAAACCGCAAAAATGCCCGGTTTAGCTTTAGGGTTTAGTTTAGCTTTTAGGGTTAGGTTTTTGGATTTAGCTTTTAGGGTTAGGTTTTTTAGGGTAGGGGTGGGTGGGTTTAGGTTTTTGGGTGGGGGTGGGTGGAGGGTTTAGGTTTTTGGGTGGGGGTGGGTGGAGGGTTTAGGTTTTTGGGTGGGGGTGGGTGGGTGGGGTGGGGTTAGGTTTTGGGGTGGGGGGTTTAGGTTTTTGGGGGTGAGTTAAGTTTTTGGGGTGGTACTACACATATGCAGTATTGCGTTTTTTTTTAACGAGGACGATGTGGGAAACATGGTCTCCGAACCACTTTTTTAGTTTTTGATTTATATTTTGAGTTATGATTTTTTTTATTATTTTTTTGAATTTTTTTCCCTTTAATGAGGAGTTCTCTAGTTCTCTCATTAAAGTTAGTTCTCTCATGAACCCAACCTTATATATATATTGGGGTATGTTCTTTTGAGAACCAAACATATTTTGAGAACCGAAAGAACCGTACAAAACGTGTACATATCGCTTCGGTGAAAAAAGTAAAATCGAAAAATTATGTTTTGTTTATCACTTCTTACTCTTAGTTTGAGTTTATCTCCTCTCCTATTTTTTTTTTAAATATAAAAATATGCATATATGCATTCATCTGTGCATATAGAGTGAGTGCATATATGCATTTAAAAAAACGACTATAAATTCCATGTCTTTTAAAACAAACCTTAAACATATTGAAATCTACATGAATTCTGGTCAATTTTATCATGGCCGGCCCTGGGGTAGGCCGATCCGGGCCGCCGACCAGGGCACATCTTTTTAGGGGCCTAAAATTTTTCCGGTTTTATATATAGAGATATTTTTATAAAAACTTAAAAGAATATTGGGCTCTTTTTATAATGGGTGGGCCTCTTTAATCTTTATAATGGCTAAGTCCTCTTTAATCTTTATAATATAATGGTTGGACCCTCTTTAATCTTTATAATGTAATGGTTGGGCCCTAATCCGTTTAAGCTTTATAATGTAAATATGTAATGGTTGATTGTTTGGGACCTAATCTAGTAATCTATTTGATATTTATAATGTATATATGTAATGGTTGCGCCTTAGTATTTGTAAAGAAATATGTAATGGGGTTGATTGGTTGGGCCCTATATTTTTTTAATGTTTATTGCTATAACGTTAATCGTCGTTAAAAAAAATTAGTTTATATATTTTGTTCGTAGGGGCCTTTTTTTTCCGGCTCGGCCAAGGCACTTAAATCCTCGGGACCGGCCCTGAATTTTATATTATAAATAGTGCAAGAGTTAATGCGGTTCTCACAGTTCTTAACAAATTGTTGGTTCTTAAAAGAATGTCTCCCTATATATATATATGCATGTGTCTATGTACGCATATATATGCATACAACTTTCTCTGAGTTATTCCTAGCAACATAATTACTATAAGATTTCAGTGATGTAGCATGTGAGGGCTAAATTGCATGAAAGGATTGAACAATTTTTCTTTCCTTCTCAATAGTTGAATGATCGTGGTAAATATTGTAAGATTTTGGTGATATAATATGCGAGGGATAATATCCATGATATGATTGAGTAATTTTCTGTTCTTCTCAGTAACTTAGTTTTGATTGTGGTAAATTATTTATAGGCTGAACTTCCTCCATCTCTAAAGTTAGCATCAACTACACAAGATGCAAAGAAAGCTAGCAGCTCTAGTGAGTCTGGGCAAGAAGATGAAGATGATAATACTTCCAAGGAGAATGCAAAACATCTGGAAACCCCAAAAAAGAGTGTAAGGATACTTCAAATTCCCCAAGTGATTCAATTATTTTTTCTTCAAGAGGAGGCAATTTCAACCCGTTTAAATAGGGTCAAACTGGCAAACAAAAATTACTTAAAAGGAAACATATCACAGAGGTCGATAGTCAAGTGTATAATGCATAAAATCTTTTAAATCATGGTATTGAAAAAGTTTATTGCTGAAGTAAATATAATTTTTTTACTACAAAATGTAGTTTTTCTGGACAAAAACTATTACAAAAATAGACCTGTTTTGACACAAACCTGTTTTAACCCATTACCCAACCCACCAATTTTGTCACCTCTAGCCTTTTCTTATCTTTGAGTGTTTGAATGATTGCGATTAACTGTTTGGTAGGTTGAAGTACCTCCAGCTATGAAGTCAGCAGCAACTATACAAGATGATGCAGAAAGAGCTAGCATCTCTAATGAGTATGAGGAAGAAGATAAAGATGATCGTTCCATTGATGATCATCAACATTTAGAAACCCCAAAGAGAAGTGTAAGTATAGTTAACATTTACATCATGGTAAACATGCACTTTTTCCTACAATTGTTCTTACTTAACACACATTTAGCGGCATCACAATTATACGTTTATTAAGATAATGGTTGACAAATGTAGTTTTGCAATCATGAAATGGCCTCTAGGTATGCACTTTCCATACAAATTTAGTTTCCAATCATGAAATGGCTTCTAGTTACTAAGGATAAATCTCTTGGATGTTTTCCCAATATCACGTCGTGTCACACACTCACACCAACTTTCCATAAACCATTAGCATGCCTTGGTTTTAAAAGGCACATCTCAGACGTGCGTTTTGCATGAGGTGACCAAGGAGTCTGGCGGGGTTATGTGCAACGAACACAAGAGGCGGTCCTGAGGCGTCGTGAATTGCTAGAGGTGGGCGCTTCACGTCTCCTGTATATGCGGCTTCCATCGCCATCTGTTGGAGAAAGTTGCTGAAGTTCTTGTATATGTGGAATAATCGAGAGGGTTTCTGGTTGAGAGAGAGTCGTAGATGTTCAACAAGTATGAAGAATGTAGAAAAGATGAAGGAGAAAGAGAGGGGGGAGGGGGAGAAGGGAGGGTGGGATACTTAGATTCTTTGAGGTTTTTTAGAATTATTTTAATTTATAAGCATCTTATAAACTGATTGTTTTCTTTATAAGTATTTTATAAACTGATTATTTTGTTTCTTTGGGGTTTTGTAGTTACACTTATAGCTTGTTTTGTTGTACATAGAGCTTATTTGATTCTATATAGATATAAAGAAATCTAGAATTAAAATATTTTATTATCTTATTTTGCTTGGTGTTTAAGGATTTATAACGTAGAAAATGATATCTAACATTAATTTATAGGAATTTTTAATACCAAACATATCACATATGTGAAGCTCTCGCATCTGTCCTCGGCTTTTAAGACCTTAGCGCCTCGAAACGCCTTACGCTTTTTAAAACTAAAATGGAGGCGTAACATAACACCGAGTTTAAAAAAGTTCACATTGTTAGAGGGTATTTTATCATTTTTTTAATCTTCTTAAATTACAAACTGCGATCATTTATAAAGGACGATTCTAATTTTGGCGGTTTTGCATAAAAAACTCAAATTTGAAAATAAATCAGATGCAACATAAAATTTGTTCCTAAGATAAAAATGTGTTTTGTGAATGGGATTTCACATAAACTTAAAAATCAATAATCTAAAATAAAACAACTTGAAGTGATGTTGTATCATTCTTTGACTTAAAAAAACTTTCCTTTAGACTTTAGACTTCTCAAGATAGGTTGCTTTACTTGAAGTGATGTTGGGTTTTTCTTTTTTAAACTTCTCTAATGCTACCTTTAACACTTTCATTAGTACCCTTAACACTTTCATTAGTCTTTAGAGGCACCATCTACTTTAAGGTTGACATAAATCTTACAAACTTGACATTCTCATCTTTTCTTAATATGTAGTATCGACTACAATATCCAAAATGCTAACATCATTTTTACATCCAACATTGTGGTTTAAGTCTCCTAGATTCTTGTTAATTTCATTGTCATGATGTGCATTATCATAACCTTGTGATTATTCTGTTTAGGCATGATAATGTTGATAAAAACACACATTAACCTCATCAAAGAAGTCTAATGAGGTTGTCATCCTACAATTGTTTTTAGAATGCCATTGTTGCCATGTTCATGATGTTGTTTATCATTAAGTCTTGCTATCACCCCACATATTTCTTCAATAACATGGTTGTTCTTTCAATCAAGATGCTAAATATTGTAGGCTCGAGCCTCAATATGTTGTCAAGCCACAGGATCACAACTTGTGCTTATGGACCACCTTAGTTTAACAATTGAGCTTGGTTTAAAAAGGCATGCATCAGGGGCCGATGCGCTATGCGCTATTCGCTTGATGCGGTGATGGAAACGCATTGTTGCAGTTGATGCGCTGCGATTCCATGATGCGCATGTGCTGCGGCCGATGTGACGCCTTATGCAGTTGACCAACATTTGAACAAATTAGACCATAGATTGCAATGAGTCTGAGCTTTTTAAATCTGAACATGGGTTGAACAAATCTAATGGGTCTGAGTATTTGAACAAATTAGATCATCAATTGAACAAATCTGACCAGAGTCGATGAGAATATTTTGTGTTTTAGTGTTTAAAAGCTAACAAGTTAAACTATTATCTTTAAATATTTTTTTTAGTATTTTTTAAATTACGAGCGCCTCGCTCATTAAATTTTGGGATCAAAACACCTCGGAGCGCCTCACACCTATTAAAACCAAGCAAATGAGGAAGATGCGTATGAATATTTTCTCATTTACCCTTAGTCAACTTTATTGAGTGTGACGACCATTCTGACTAGTAGGAATCTTATAGCAAAAAGTTCTACAAAAATGTTGGTGAAATTGCTCAAGTCCATTTTGACATGAAAGAGTCGTTTTGTGGGTTACAAGCATGTTAAATTCACCACTGCTAAAGCAGCTAAAGATGTATATTTTTAAGGGTGCTTTTTAATGTACGAGTCTTTGAAATGGTCTTAATTAGTAGAGTTGAATAATATGTAGGTCAGGGGTATTAGGTAATCGGCAAAAATGGGTAATTTCGTAGTGCTGGTTTGGTTGGACAGCCAACACTTTTTTCATCTCTTTCTGAACTTTACAACAATAAATAGTGTTAAAAATTAAATAAAAATGATAGAGGTTGTGTATTTGTATTCGTTTAGAAACACCTTTTGTGACTTGACATTCTTAGCTATTTTTATTTATGATTTTCATTTTACCCAATTCTACCTATAAATATGTTGGGACCAAGGGTAAGGCGTGAGGCGACCTAAGGCATGCCCTTTTGCGTGAGGCGTGGTTTTTTGTGAGGCGCCACTTCAAGTGCTTCTTGTACGGGTGGGGCAAGATTGTGTGATAAGAACACAGACCTGTTTTTCTTTTTGGTTTGTTGTAACAGTGTGGGAGTCCTCTGTTTTCACTTTCAGGGAGCTGCTGCCTAAGATGAATCTATTGCCTCCCTCCCTCCCCGGGTAGATATTTATTATTAAATAGTGTCAAACCCAACCGGAATACCAGCCCTCGCTTCTAGTCCCGTTTGTAGAGTACTCGAGTTGCAGCCTTCAGTACAAAAGAGAGGGATATATGGTTTGACTTGACATGAAAAGAATCTTAAAAGAAAAAAAGTCTGCTGTTTGTGTAGAGTACTAGAGTTGAAGCCTCCAGTACTACTTTTTCTGAACTTTTTTCTTTTTCATTTATAATATTTAAACTATAATATTTCGTTTTACTGATTTTGGTTGTACATATAGATAAGAAATCTCATAAATAGGATAGTTCATGCTTTTTATATTATTAAATCGTGTGTGATTTTCTTATTATCTTATTTTTGGTTGTTTAAGGATTAACAAAGTGGAAAATGTTTTGTAGAATTAATCTATATGTATTTTATAAATGCCAGCGCCTTGCTTACGTGAGGCTAGTGCCTTTACCTAGCGCTTCGCGCGACCGAAAGTGTGAGGCAATTTTGGCATTAAGATAGTAAAGGCTGGTGATGGCATTTGCATGTTTTAGTTGGTTTGGTACATAGAGTGATAGGTAATTAAATTGTCATGCTTGTCCAAACATCAATGAGCATGCATCTCTAAAATATATTTGGTTTATTAATTTAGTTAATCATTAAATTAGTGTTGGATATTCACAATTTCACATACATATGTGTATATGTTTATTTACCTTGATCCTATCAAAAATATTGATGCAGGACAAAGATTTGTTACTTCATCATCCAATGAGGCTTGATATGGCAACGGAAGACTCTGAACACCACGCTACTCATGACACGGGATCAAAAACTTTGTTTCTTGGCAATTTAAGTTTTTCAATTGAGGAAGACGATGTGTAAGAACTTTTTTTGGCACTAGTCAGTCTTTTGTAACTAATGCTGTATTCTGTTGTTTGACAAGTAGTTTGACCATGTAGACGGGATTTCTTCAAAAATGTTGGTGAAATTGCTGAAATCCGCTTTGCTATTAAAGATGACCGATTCATGGGCTATGGCTACATTGAGTTCACCACTGCTGAAGCAGCTCAAGAGGTCCGTGGTGGTCCTGAAACACTTTTTATACAAAATTATTAGAGATAAATCATAATATTGTGGGTCAATAGTTTCTTTAAATTCATAAGTCGCGTTTTTTACTCGATTCAGGGTTAGTATCAGTCGTTGAGATAAATGAGTTATTGATGACCGACAAACGTTTCTATTTCCAGGCTCTCAAACTAAACAAGGAGGTGCTACTAGATCGGCGAGTTAAACTTGATTTTTCAAGGTGGCATCGAGGTGCGTACACTCCGGGTAACAGGTATCATGACCTGGCACTACACACATGTATATATATAATGAGTCCAAATATCTGAACTAATTACATATCTATTTACTGAATGTAGCATGGACAAGTGTAACCAAAGGGGGGGTCATGCTCAAGTGAAAACTGTATACGTTCGAGGATTTGAATTTAGTGATGGTTTTGACAATGTATGTTTTATGTCATATGAAAAATCACATACATTCCAATACTTTAATTGGCATCAATCAAACTTATACATTTGTTAGAAATGATTAGTGGTTCAGTTATGATGATTCAATTTGGATAATAATCTAATTTCTTGATGAAAATGGTTTAGGAGGGATGCTTAAGATGATTATCAGTTTGTTAGAGATTAAACAGACCATTCATAAGTTGGTTGTTATCTGTTGCAGATTAAGAGTGCGCTTGAAAAGCATTTTGGGACATGCGGAGAGATTTCACGGTTGTACATACCCAGAGATTATGTTTCTGGGGCTCCTAAAGGGTTTGAATTCTTGGAATTGGTTGTTAATATTATTGATAGGCAAAACAGTAAATTTTTAGATGTTGGTTTTTTAAATGTCAAGCAAGTTAGGAGGTTGAGAAATCTATTTGAGTCTTTAGAAATGAAATATAACCTCGCTGAAATTGTAACTTGTTTGTGCAGAGTTGCTTTTATTGAGTTTACGGACAGTAATGGGTTCAGTCAAGCCTTGGGACTTGATGGATCTGAAGTTGGAGGCAGCAGGCTAACTGTTGAGGAAGCCAAAAAGCCAAGAGGTGAAGGATATGGATATGCTAGTGGGTGGGGTAAACAAAATGGCTCTGGCGGTAGCTGGGTTAGAGAAAGCAGGTATGGCACTGGTGGTGGCTGGCATGGCTATGGTAGCATTTCAAATACGGAAAGTGGCTCCTGGCATGGAGAAAGAGGTTATGGTCGTGGTCGTGGTGGTGGTGGTGGTGGTGGTGGGTTTAGTAGTAGGCGCGTGGGTAGTGGAAGTGGTTATGGGTATAGCAGCAGCAGCCGTGGCAGAAGACCTAATGGGCCATGAGTCCCATTGCTCATAAATTTCATACGTCAATGTCCTCTTCTGTATGCAATGTAGATTGTACAGGAAACAAGGCAATGGGAAGATCTTCCTTTGGGTCTTTTCTCATTGCTGTTTTTGTAACAAATTCAACCTTTTCATGATGCATGTTTCATATTTTCTTGTGCTATCGATGATTGATTCTGACGATTTTATCACGGTCAAACCTCTAATGAGGGAATTGTTATTTGATAATAGAAACAGGGAATACACATTTACGACCCTTTGAATAGAACTGTTACAGATAGGAACACAGTTCAATATTTCTCCTTAAGATGAATTGAAGCTTGGATTTATGATCATCTGTGGCAATTAATTGAACCCACAACTCTCATGCTGAAACTTGCTTTTGAAGAAAGTATAAATCTATATTATATGTTTTGTGCAGGCATGAAAGGTTAGGTTAGCTAAGAGATGTTGATTATTACATCATAACATGGCGGAATAGCCACTTGAACACCAAGCTTGCCAACAAGGGACTTGTATCTGCGGACCCAATAGACGAGAGGGTGAGAGACAAGGGACCCTAAAGATTGGGCCCCTTGCTTTAGGCCCTTCATTTATATGTTATCTTAATCGTAACCGGTTAATTACCTGAACCATAACTGATCTTGAGCCGGTTAAAGTCAAACCGATACAAACTGTAGGTTACAAACCAGTTTAGGGGTCTTGACTAGCGAACCGGTTAAAGTTGAACAGGTTTCAAACCGGTTACGGGGGTCTCAAAAACTCGCAAGTATCAAAAGCCTCACAATATCACATGGCTACCTCAAATACTCAAGGTTCTTTTGAAGTCGGTGTTTCCTCGAGTGAATTAACCGTGGTGAGGATCATACCAACAAGGAGAAACCCAAGTATTTTTTTCAAAATACGATTCATGTGAAATGTCCAATGGTAGTCAAAGGGCACGATGAAAGAATTGGTGTTCGTTTCTCAACACCCAATCCAATTCCACTTTGAAATCATGTGGAAAAACATTGTAGGGTGGTGAAAAATAATCTGGCTCGTGGTCAATCACAAATATCAAGCGATGGAGGTATTTGGAATTTCAACGTTGACATGGTTCGTGAGAGGATGACACATATTGTTATTCAAAAAGCTTGCTATTTGATCACACTTTGACAACCCGCTCTTGACCAATATGATTCAAGATACGCTCCAACCTCGTTATCTCACGTAAGTCGTACTACTCTTAGACGTCTTTGTATAAAAATGTGGAAAGAAGCTAAAAAAGATTTAATTAAAGGTTTTGAAAATTTAAATACCGGTGTTAACTTAATCACCGATGTTTGGTCGGCTTCTCATGGTTTACCGGAATCGTACCTTTACGTTACCGCACATTGGGTTAATCCCAATACGTGGCAAATGATGAAGCATACGATTGCGTTTAAAATATTTGGATATCCACGTGCCGGAGAAAATTTATTTTATCTTTTTGATCAAATAATGGAAACATTTAAATTACAAGATAAAACATTTTCAATATCTTTTTATAACGCCTCAAATAATGCAAATGGTTAAAAAATTAATGTTAAAATATCAACCGATTTGTAACGGCGTTTTTTTTCATAGTCGATGTGCTGTTGTAGGATCGTTATCTTTCAAGAATCTCAACTCTGTGCTTAGATTGAAGGCGGAATCAAACAATCTAAGGATCAAAACAAAAAACAATTGAATATGAACACGATATAAATCAAGGGTCAATTGTATTGATAGAAAGTTCGGTACAAAAAAAACTTTGACTGTTACAAGATTACATAACATTGAACAACACATCAACTATTTATAGAATAGAATATAATTAACCGCAACTACCTAACATTCTAGACTCTTTTAGAAGCAAGGTTGGCAGGGCCGGTCCTGAGAATTTAAATGCCTCGGCCGAGCCAAAAAAAATGTCCTTAGGCCCTAACGAATTATATAAACTAATTTTTTTTTGAACGACGATCAACGTTATAGCAATAAACATAGCAAAAATATTTTATTAGAATGACACACCGTAATAGCTAACCGGTGCTTCGTGAAGCTCTCCTCGCATTCTTGATAGCAAACTGTTTGATCACCTCTTAACAGTTTATACTCTCTAAGATTTTGTTCTCGATAGCTATCATCGCCAATCCACTAAGTATTTCTTGGGACATTGTGGATCGTAAGTAAGATTCAATAACTTCAGGTTTGAAAAACTTCTTTCAACATATGTCATCGTGACTGGAATATTCAATAATATTCTATATGCAATCCTTGCATTTGGGAAAGTTTCTTGGGTCTCATTCAAATGCTTCAAAACATCAGTAGGGTTGTTAAATTCTAAAAAATAAATCCAAATTCAAAATCAAATTAGGGCTCAACATTCAACAAAACACCCAGATGAGGGCTCAATATTCAACAAAACACCTAAATTAGGCCTCAAGCCTCAACTTCAACAAAACACCTAAATTAGGCCTCAAGCCTCAACTTCAACAAAACACCCAAATTATAGCTCAAGCCTCAACATTCAACATAACACCCAATTTAGAGCTCAACATTCAACAAAAAATCTAATTTAGTGTTCAACATTCAACAAATAGAAATTAGGGCTAAATTGTGTGATTCAAGTGGAACAAAAAAAATAATAAGAAAAAATACTTTGATGGTAGGTGACGGTGGGGATGTGGTGGTGGTTGACGTTGGGCTGTGGTGGTGGCTGGTGGAGGCGCGGTGGTTGACGGACGATGGTGGTGGGATGTGGTCTAGACGTCTGGTGGTCGACTGTTCCGGTTCGCTAAAGGCTGTAGTCACAACGTTTTTTGTTTTATTTTTTATTTTTTATGTTTAAATGAATATTAGATGGATCAAATTAGTTTATTTGGTCTCAATAACTCAATAAGTTATATGAAGAGAGTCAAATAAGTTTTTTGGTTTTATATTTTTAAATATATATATATGTATATATATATATATATACATATATATATGGAGAGGATCAAATAAAAATTAGTTTTTCGCTAAGAAATGACAAAAACCTTAAGAAACAATATCAAACGAATTCTGATTGAGTTAGTTTCAGCGGCGTTGGAACCGTCTCGTCGAACTCTACCATCTTAGCTTTTAGGGTTTAGTTTTTAAGGTTTAGATTTTACGTTTGAATTTTAGGGTTTTAGCCTTATAGTTTAGCCTTAGGGTTTAGCTTTTAGGGTCTAGATTTTATGGTTTAGGGTTTTTTTTGGTGGGGTGGGGGTGGGTTTAGGTTTTTTTTTGGGGGGGGGGGTGGTGGTTTTAGGCTTTTTGGGGTAGGATTTGAGGGGGGGGTTAGGTTTTTGGGGGTGCGGGTGGAGAGGGGTTCAGATTTTTGGTTCCGGGTTAGGGTTCGATGAGACGGTTCCAACGCCGCTAGAATGAGTTCAATCGGAGTTCGTTTGACCCACTTCTTATTATTTTTTAGCGAAAAACTACTTTTTAGTGAAACTGTCCCATATATATATATATATATATATATATATGGAGAGTCTAGAATAATAAGGTGGTGGTTGAATTTTTGGGGATCTCGTAGCCGCAAATGCTAGAAATAGACGAAAAAGGCTTTATGGTCTGACCTTTACTAACCCCATTTTATCATCCTAAACTATATACGTAAAATATCCAATTGGCTCATAATTCTTAAAAATGTTTTAAATTAAATGGTATATTTTATATATTTAAATAAGCTATATACCATCCTGGGAGCTTAACGGCACAAAAAATCATTTGGTGTCGTTAGGCTCCCAGGATGGTATATAGTTTATTTAAATATACAAAATATACCATTTAATTTAAAACATTTTTAAGAATTATGAGCTAATTGGATATTTTACGTAGATAGTTTAGGATGATAAAATGAGGTTAGTAAAAGTCAGATCATAAAGCCTTTTTCGCCTATTTCTAGCATTTGCGGCTACGAGGTCCATAAGAATTCAACTACCACCTTATTATTCTAGACTCTCCACAACCTACTCATAAACTATTCTTAAAAATATTTGTTAAAAATACTTTTTTTAGAGCTTTTTCAGACCATGGTGGTATTCCAACACTTAAAAATTTAGCCTCTAATGGAAGCGATCATAAACAGATAAAAATGATAAAATGATAAGTAAAGAAATATACCCGACTATTGCTGCAAAATATAAACTTCAAACTTCAGACTTTTATTATAGAGAGAGTATTTTACAAGAGATTTTCAGAGGTGTGCTCTCAGGTGTGTCAGACTAAAGAAAAGGAATCCCTTTATATAGAAGGGATGATACATGCATTAGTCTCAATTTAGTACCAGTAAGACACATTTGTCAAACAGTAAACAGAAACCAGCAATTATTATTGCTTTCTTTTTCAAAAAGTAAATAGTGACTAGCAGTTATTTTGCTAGAATGCAAAATTACGTCTGGCACGCTCACTTATTATTGGAGCCTTCTGGACATGCTTTTGTGGGGCCTATTGTGGGATTTTGTTTTTGAATTTTCTAGACGAATCTTCTGGGTTTTTGAATTCTTGCTTGTATTCTTCAAGAACATTGCTGATGTATTCTTCATCTAAAGGGTCATCAGTATTGTCTTGACCTTCTTGAAAGAATTTTTCTGTTTCTTCTTCTTCGGTCTGTGATGAGATCGACATTGTAGATGGAGATCCTTCCTTTTTAAAATTTTTAAGGAGATCCTTCTTCATTTCGGCTAAATAATAATCCATGATTTCTTTGTTACTGATTTGATCAGTACCCTTGATTGTTTGGATTTTTCTGACAAAATGTCTGAATGGGCTAGCAGCCTCTTTCTGTGGTTGGCTATGAGCATGTTCTTCATAGCATTTAATGGTCTGTTTAATTTTTTCTATGGTATAATGGCTTTCTATGATACCATTAGTGACCATTGTCATCTTTTTCCAAAATTTTGTAAAAAAGGTTCTATGAAGGCAAAGAATATTTTGGTTGGTATAACTAACTTTTAGAGACCATTTCCAGATTCATGGAATACTAAATTGGACAAAGAAATTAGATGAAAGCATTTCTTTAATGAAATTTTCATTTTGTTGAGCTTCTATTAAAGCTGGAGATACTTCTACCCATTGGGTATACAGATTTCTATATAAATCTAGGAGGATGTTTATTGATGGACCAAAAGATTGTCACCAATTGTAAAACTAGACTGAAATTTCCTGTCTGTAGATATGAGAGCAAATTTTTATGAACCACGAATGTTTTTGCTTCGGATTCTCATATAAGAATGCTTTATAAAATGCATTCATATAATCCCAATAATTATATTTAATTGGAACTTTTGTTTGTGGGTGTATAACCTCTCTTTCTCTTAATGGAGAAGTTCCCTAAGTTTCTACAGATATGATCTGTTTAATGGCAATTTTGCTGAAACTGAAAACATTGGAGTTTCCTCCGTGATAATGTTCAATTTCACAATTTTTCTCTTTTAGAATATATTCATAATATTGTCTGGGCTTATAGGCCTCTGCATGATAGAATCCTGTATCCATATATCTATGTATTAACAGCCATGAGTTATTTTTCCATTTTAGGTCCTTATTTTCTAAAAGGAGTATAACCTTTTTTGTGGACTTTGAGCCCAATTTTTTATATCATCTTCCGTTTCATTAGAAACAGCTTTAGCATATGATACTTCTGTATATTTTGGCTTTTCTTGAGAGGCTTTGTAGGCTAAAAACTCTTTATAAAGAGTTTCATCAGATACTGATGTAGATCCTGATGTGGATCCTACAGATGAAATGTTCTCTGCAATAAGCTTCTTGTTGCCAAATTGAGATATAATCCTTTGGTTCTGACTACCTCTTCCTCTAAGAGAGGGAGATCTTCCCCTGCCTCTTCCTTGATCCTAAGGAAGCATTTATGAAATATTTATCCACATGAAATAATTATTTCTTTTTCACGTAATGAATGTATTTTTTTTTCCTTTATACAAGAAATCTGAAAGTTTTTTCCTGATATATAATATGCTTTTGTATCTGCACACAAGAAAGGATTTTGTTGAATTTCTTCCTTGGTTATTTCATGAATCCTTATAGCAAGAATAAGTATTTCTTGTTCCTCCTGAATTTCGAGAAGAGCCTTATTTATAGAGCCTTTTGCATGAGCCATTAATTTAAATATTCTCTGGTAAGAAAATCAGGAAGACTATTATCACTCCCTTTTTTATAAAGAATATTAAAATCAAATGGAGCTAAATGTGACTGCCATCTGGCGAACATTTTGTAAGGCCCCAAACCCGGGAGGCCTCACTGGTTGGATTTACTCATTCACAAACAGTTATTAAACTTGAATATCAAATAACGCAGCGGAATCATTCATTCATCATAATTAAAACTTGTTCAAACATGCGAAAGTGTAACATTGTCAAATACATAAACATAACCTAAACAACTCATAACAGGATGCCAGTCTTCATGATAAACCGGGTAACTCTTCTCGCTTGCCAAACATCACCGTCCATCATCCATACCTGCCTTAACCAGAATGTGCATACTAAAAATTCAGCTACGCTGGTGAGTTCAAGTTTTCATTCGATTTAAGAAATGGTTCATCATTCAATAATTCATTAGGGTTTAACATCATGTATAAGAAGGGCCTTTCATTTAGCATTAAAAACATTCAAACATTTTATCAACATCATAAACACCGTTGAATGGATCATTCGTTTAAAACATTTAAATTTCATTTAAGTCATACATTATTATCCAAATCTGTGTTACCATTCGTTCCATCATTTAGTATTATATTGCCCCTAAGGCTGAACTGCACGAAGACCGACAATACAATACATTCCGTCAATTCCCTATTATATTGCCCCTAAGGCTTAACTACATGAAGACCGACAATACAATACATTCCGTCAATTCCCTTCTGTATTGCCCCCAAGGCTTAACTGCATGAGGACCGACAATACCCATTTAGTTGCCCCTATGGCTCCCATGTCCATAAACCGAAAATTTCCATCGACGGCTATGTCTCACGGCCATAACACCGTCGGATCATAATTTAACCTTCGTAGGGTCACGTTAACCCCTGAGTAACCTTCATTACTCCTTTACAAGTTGTACAATATCATAACCATTGACAGGCCACCAAGACACTGCCCCTGTTGTTCTTATGACAACTATGGCTTGCTATCCATAATCTACCACAAGGCTGGGACTTACATTCCCAGACTTCATTGGTCAGTTCCATTCATTCGACAGAATAGATTTGTAATGATTTCTTTAAAACCTTTGCCCTTTTCTTTTCTTTTCATAAAACATTTCATTCATTTTCAAAACCCTTTACCTTCAGTTTAAACCATTTCTTTATAAACATTTCGTTCATAATACTTTCTTTCCATAAACCGTTCGTTCCAAATCATTTCATTTCGTAAACATAGTTTCATGATCATCATTTCGTAAACATCGTTTCATAAACACCGTTTCGTAAAACATCATTTCGTATGTATGCACACCAGCCCGAAAACATTATTTAAAACATTTAAAAGAGGGCTTCTAGAACTCACCTGATAAGCTAATCTGGGTTGTCCTAAATAAAGGTCGCACAACGTCACTTCCGATCTGAATTGATTAGTTAAATACACATCAGAACACATCCCGACTCTAACGGTTTAACCTTCTAAACACACTGACTTTACCTAAACAGCATGATGCCTGCGCACTTAGCAAGTGCGCAGGGTCTTGTTCTTGCGTACTTAATAAGTGCGCGAACTTTGCTTCATGCGTACTTGATAAGTACGCATGACCCTCTTCATGCGTACTTGATAAGTACGCAGGACCCTCTTCATGCGTACTTGATAAGTACGCAGGATCTGCTTCCCCGCAAAAACCCTAACTTTTGCATTCGGGTCTAATCACGTCAAGATCCCGAACTTGTTTACATTTAAAACGTTTGCTTTTCATTATGGAACTCAAATCTATGTTTTTCTTCCAGTTTCATCCGTAAAAACGTCACATTTTCGTCCAAAACCCGAAAAACCCAAAAACGAACAAAAACTCAGATCTAGGTTTGATCGTTACGTGTATTGAGCTTCTGATTCGGAGGTTCTTCTCACGAGCTATGGAGCAACACACTTCTTCAATCTCGGTTCGATCCGCCAACTTTCTCTCTCTACGGTTTCTCTTTCTAGAACTTGCAAATGAGAGAATGGTGGAGTGACTTAGGCTATTTATAGGGGAGGCTCCCCTATGTTCGCCCTTTCAAGCCCGCCGGCACATCCGGCCTGGCCCGTAATGCCTCGTTCGTTTATTCCGTTATTATAACTGTCGTTTTATTTTGGGATGTTACATATTTGTTTAGAAACATCATGTTTGAAGTCTTTAAAAAACATGAATTTTGCTGCTTGCCAATCAGTTTTAATACTAAACTTTTGATTATATAAATCATCTTGGAATTTTAAAACACATTTTACTGTTGCAAGAATTTCTTTTGCTATAGTAGCATAATTCTTTTGGCTATTATTCCATTTTCCTGAATGGAATCTAACCAAATATTCTTGGTTATTTATGGGAGAAATTTGTTTAAGAATTCCTCCATAGCCTATATCAGAGGCGTCTGTTTCTACCACTTTTTCCCATTCTGGGTTGGCAATCATTAAGCAAGGAAGGTTTTTAACCTTTTGCTTAATCTTTTGGACTGTTTTTGTATGATTTTCAGACCATGGTTGGGGGTTCTTTTTTAACCTGTCATATAAGATAGATGTATCTTCTGCCAAATTTTTATAATAAGGGAGAATATAATTGAGGCTTCCCAAAAACTTTGTAGTTGTGTTTTATCCAGTATTTCATCTCGGAATTTTGATCCAAACTCAATACTTCTATTGATTGGGATTATATTTCCTGTTTCAATATTATGGCCTAAAAATCTAATATTTGTTTAGAAAAGCATAATTTTTGGTCTAGAGATAACTAGTCCATTTTTTATGATAATATTCTTGAATATATCAAGGTGTTTAAAATGGGATTCAATATCTTTTGAGAATACAAGGATATCATCAATGTAGACTATTATAAATTCACTATAAGGAATAAAAATATCATTCATAATATTTTGAAAGTCTGAAGGGGCATTTTTTAATCAAAATGGCATAACATTCCATTCAAAATGCCTAGAAGGTACTACAAAAGCAGTTTTGTATCTATCTTTTTCATCAATTTGAATTTGCCAATATCCAGATTTTAAATCAAATTTTGAAAATATAATTGCATTATGTAATTTATCTAGAAGGTCTTTTTTATTGGGTATAGGATACCTAATCCATTTTAGGACTTTATTAAGAGGTTTATAGTTTATAACTAGTCTTGGAATACCTCTTTCTTGTTCTAAATGTTTATTAACATAAAAAGCGGTACATGACCATGGAGATTTTGAACTTTTAATAAGATTTCTATCTAAAAGAGATTTAATCTCTTTTTTACATAACTCCATATATTGAGCATTAATTTGGCAAAGTCATACCTTAGTTGAGATTTGATTTTCTTTAAAATCACTTTCATAAGGAAGGAAAATAATATGTTGTAAGGCCCTAAACCCGGGAGGCCTCACTTGTTGGATTTACACAACAAACAGTTCTTAAACTTGAATATCAAATAACGCAGCGGAAAATTTCATTTCAAACATAACATAACATCGTTCAACATGCGGAAGCATAACGTTGTCTATTACATAAACATAACATAACCAACTTCATAACGGGATGTTCATATCATCCGGGTAATTCATCAAGCTGCCCAGCATCACCATCCATCATCATAACCTGCCTTAACCTGAATGTGCATACTAAAAGGTCAGCTATGCTAGTGATTTCTAGCTTTACATAAAACCTTAACATACACATTTTGCCAAAAACATAATATACATTTATTTAACAAAAGCGTACGTAAAACACGCAATAACTTAGTCAACATGAACCGAATCTGCGCCTTCTCGTAACCATCAATCCCATACATCGCATACCAGCGGAAGAACTTAAGGCTCGTTACCTCTAAGTCATCCGTCACCAGGTCTCCTAAGGCTCGTTACCTCTAGGTGGACCAAACATATTTATCCTAAGGCTCATTACCTTTAAGAAGACAAAACATAACATAGGCACTATTTCCCCGTAAGGAATAGTACCTTTCTCATCATCAACCAGTTGTACAACCGTTAGCCAACCACAAAGGCCCCCCGTAAGGGTAAGGCCAATACATACATACATATCCTAGCCGTAAGAACTCGTGGCAGATTCGTTCATTCGTGACTTTCATAAAACCTTTACCTTATTTTAGTTAAAGCATTCGTACGTTTTATTAAACAAAACATCATTTCATTCATAAACCTTTCGTGAACTTCTTTTGGCAAAACATTTCATAAACATCATCTCGTAAACTTCGTCTCATAAACATCATCTCGTAAACATCGTTTCATAATCGCCATTTCGTAAACATCGTTTCGTATGTATGCACATCAGCCAAAACATTATTTAAAACATTTAAAAGAGGGCTTCTAGAACTCACCTGAGATAAACAGGGTCAATGGTCTCTAGAGGATCTTCTAACCTGAACGTGCACAACCTAGTCTTAGCTTCTCATACAACTCATTACATAAACCGCAAACTTTACCCAACCGCAAACTTTCTCCTAACCGCAAACTTTCTCCTAACCGCATACTTTACCCTAACCGCATACTTCACCCTAACCGCATACTTTACCCAACCGCAAACTTCATCAGCCGTGAACTTCACCAGCTGTAAACTTCAATCAACCGTGAACTTTTCAAACCGTAAACTTCCCAAACCGTAAACTTCCCAACCGTGAACTTCGTCCCAATCGTAAACTTCCCAAACCGTGAACTTCCCAAAACCGTGAACTTCATCAAATACCGTGTTTTTGCATGGATTCAGATCTGGATCGATTGGTTCATCAAGTTTGGAACTTTTTACGTTCAAAACGTTTGTTTTCTACTCTAGATGCTAGATCTATGTTTATTTCCAAGTTTCATACGTAAAAATGCCATCTTTCTATCCAAAACCCGAAAACCCAATCATAAACTAAAAACTTAGATTTAGATCGAGTTGTTACCTCTTTCGAGCTTCTGAATTGGAGGTTCCACTCACGAGTAGTAGAGGAACAAGATGCTAGCTTCTCGTGTCGATCCGTCAACTTTCTCCCTCTACGGTTTCTCTCTCTAGAATGGTCAAATGATTGAAAGGGTGGTGGCTTAGGCTATTTATAGGGGGAGACTTCCCCTATGCACGCCACCCTTAAGTCCGCCGGCCTATCCGGCCCGGCCCGTCATGCCTCGTCCATTTATTCCTTTCGTCTCGCGTTTAACCCATTATTATAAGTCGTTCCTTTATTTTTTTTTTTGGGATGTTACAAGTCTACCCCCCTTACAATAGGTTTCGTCCCCGAAACCTATTATAAGTCAAATAGTTGAGGGTACGACTCCCTCATTTCCGTCTCCGTTTCCCAAGTAGATTCCTATCCCTTCCGGTGCTTCCATTGGACTTTAACCAATTGAATAACCTTATTACGTCTAAGATGGCCACGAGTTCCTCAATATAGCTAAGGCTGTTGTCGACCTCGATGTTAGTAAGTGGTACGTGAGCCGATTCATCCGCCAAGCACTTTCACAAGTGTGATACATGGAAGAAGGATAAATCCTACTTAACTCATCTGGCAACTCCAACTGATAAGCGACTTCACCAACCCGTGCCATTATCCTGAATGGTCCGACAAACCTCGGACTTAACTTTCCTCTCTTTCTGAATCGTATGATTCCCTTCTAGGGTGACACTTTCAACATTACTCTGTCCCCAATATCAAACTCAATAGGCCTTCGTCGTTTATACGCATAGGATTTCTGACGATCTTGTGCGGCCTTCATTCGTGCTTTGATTTGATCAAACCTTTCCGACGTTTCCCTTACGACTTCAAGACTCCCTAATTCCTTCTGTCCAATCTCACCCCAACAAACCGGGGTCCTACATCTTCCCCCATACAACATTTCGTAAGGCGGCATGCCTATCGTCGTGTGATGACTGTTGTTGTAGGAGAATTCGGCTAATGGCAGATGACTGTCCCAACTGCCACTGAAGTCGATAATACACGCACGAAGCATATCCTCCAATGTTTGAATGGTCCTTTCGGACTGACCATCCGTTTGTGGGTGGTATGCCGTGCTGATATTAAGCCTCGTGCCCATCGCCTCGTGAAATCTTTTCCAGAACCTCGATGTGAATCATGTGTCCCGGTCAGATACAATCATCAAAGGAATCCCATGTCGTGCTACTACTTGATTAATAAATACTTCCACTAACCTTTCCGACGAGAACGTATCGTTAATAGGTAGGAAATGAGCACTCTTCGTTAAACGGTCCACAATTACCTAGATGGTGTCATGACCTTTAGCTGTGCGAGGTAGCTTGGTTATGAAGTCCGTGGTAATGTGTTCCCACTTCCATTCTGGTATATCAAGTGGTTGAATCTTTCCATACGGTTTCTGGTGTTCGGCCTTTACTTGTGAGCAAGTCAAGCACTTGCTTACATACTTTGTCACCTCATGTTTCCTTCCTCAGATCTTGGTACATTTTATCGGTGGCGGGATGGATAGAGTAATGAGACTTATGAGCCTCATCTAGGATCTTGGTTCTAAGCTCGCCACCCATAGGTATCCATACCCGTCCAAAACGTGTCCTAACACCAAGGGTGTTATATTCCAACTTGTCCTGTTAGCCAACCATCCTTTCTTTCTTTATGTTTTCCTATTTAAGTGCCTCATCTTGAGCGTTTTCAATTTCCCTCATCACATCCGATGTTACCACCAACTTGCAAGCTTTCACTCTAATAGGAGCAGGCACATCCTTTCGGCTTAGAGCGTCAGCCAGCACGTTTACCTTTCCAGGATAGTATATGATTTCACAGTCATAATCTTTCAAGAGATCCAACCATCGTCTCTGCCTCATATTAAGCTGCCGTTGTTCGAAGAAGTACTTCAAACTTTTGTGGTCGGAGTAAATAGTGAACTTCACCCCGTAAAGGTAGTGCCTCCAGATTTTCAATGCGAACACGACAGCAGTAAGTTCCAAATCGTGAGTCTTCGTGAACTTTCAACTATCATGATGCATACGCGATCACTCTTCCGCGTTGCATCAGCATGCACCCCAACCCCTGATCCGAAGCGTCAAAGTATACCACCAAGTCTTCATTGCCCTTGGGAAGGGCCAAGACTGGAGCTTGGGTTAGCTTCTCATTCAATTCCTTAAATGCCTCATCATGTGTCGATCCCCATTCGTACTTTACCTCCTTCCGAGTCAACTTTGTCAATGACGAAGCTATTTTCAAAAAATCCTGGATGAATCTCCGATAGTAGCCCGCCAAACCTAAGAAACTGCGAACCTCTGTTGGCGTCTTAGGAATATCCCAGTCTCTTATTGTCATTATCTTTGCTGGATCAACCATAATACCGTTCGGGTTAATGACGTGACCTAGGAATTGGACTTCCCTAAGCTAGAACGCGCATTTTGATAACTTAGCATACAACTTTTCCTTCTTCAGAGCCTCCAACACCTCCTTTAAGTGACATGCGTGATCACCTTCATTCTTGGAGTAGATAAGGATATAATTGATGAACACAATTACGGATCGATCCAACATCGGTCGACACATCCTATTCATCAAATCCATGAACGTTGTGGGGGCGTTCGTCAATCCGAAACACATTACGCGGAACTCGAAATGTCCATAATGCGTGCGAAATGCGGTTTTCGGTATGTCTTCTTCCCTCACCTTCAACTGATGGTACCCGGATCGAAGGTCGATTTTTGAGAACCAACTTGCGCACTGTAATTGATCGAACAGGTCGTCGATCCTTGGTAAAGGGTACTTGTTCTTCACCGTACGTTTGTTTAACTCGCGATAATCAATACACATTCTCATCGAACTGTCTTTCTTCTTCACAAACAACACCGGAGCACCCCAAGGCAAGATGCTCGGTTGGATAAATCCTTTCATAAGTAACTCGTCTAGTTGTGCCATTATCTCTTTCATCTCTACTGGTGCTAGTCGATATGGAGCCTTAGCCACGGTCTAGGCATCTGGTACTAAGTCGATTCAGAACTCAATCTCTCTGTCAGGTGGTATCCCAGGCAAATCCTCTGGAAACACCTCCGAGTACTCACGCACCACGCGTACATCGTCTAGTTCCTTCACTTCCTTACACTTGTCAATCGTACACCAGATAAGCCTCGCATCTGCGCGTCAAGTATTCTGTTGCCTTAATCATCGAAATGACGTTGGGCATCGAGCCATCACGATCTCCAAAAAGCTCGACTTCGCTACCATCCAGAGCCTTGAGTCGGATTATCTTTTGTTTGCATATAATTTGCGCTTCATTGGCAGTTAGCCAATCCATACCCAACACGACATCAAATCCTCCCAAAACCATAACGAACAACCTGGTGGGGAATCTATGGCCTTCTATTTTTATCTTGGAATTGTCAACTACTTCGGTTACCCTCGCGGTTCTACCCACAGCGGTTTCTACACTAAAGGCCCTTTCTAGTTTATTGACTGAGTATTTTACCCATTTACAAAAAGTGGCAGATATAAAACTTTTACTGGCGCCCGAATCAAATAACACAGATACAAAATTTGTCGAGAATGAACATACCTGACGCCACGTCGGGGTCCACCCTGGCCTGTTCTTGCGTCAGTGCGTACGCACGAGTCTTTGCTCGGGGCCTTTCTTATTTCTTTTCAGGGCCTTTCCCCTTTCCAGTTTCACCCACTCTTGGTTTAGTGCATTCCTGACTCATGTGGCCGTCTTCGCCACAATTATAACATTTAATGCCTTGCATGCATTCACGTGAGTAGTGCCCTGTCTTGCCACATTTGTAGCACAGATTTGTCCCTATCCTACATTCACCTAGATGCCTACCGCCATACTTCCAACATACCGCGGCCTCACCTACCCTAGACTGTTTCTCTAGAGTTCCAAACAGCCTCCCGCCAGATCGTTTGGCTGAAAAGCTTGGTTTCTTCTTCGGATCGTCAATAAGAAAGAGAGCAGAAAAGAAAAGAAGAGGCTAAGTTTAGAATTACTGACTCTAAACTAGCCAAAGAGATGAGAGAGGAGTGGATAGAAGCTCTTGTTTCTCAAGGTGAGGATGCAAACTACCTTGAGAAGTTATCCAATAAAGAAATCTACAGAGCCTTCATGGGTCAGCAAGGTCTATTGGAAAATAAGAAAAGGGCTGAAGAAGAAGAAAAAGCCAAACAGAAATCCAAGAAGACCATTGCCTTCAACAAAAGATCCCATGAAGAAAGGAAGGTCATGATTGACTTCTTAAAGGCTAGAGGAGAAAGTGGAAAATGGCTGGGGTCCCATGAGTTTCATGAACCTACAAGCCCTTTACTTTAAAGTCAAAAAGGAAGAGGAAGAAATATTGGTGAAGAAAGGCTCAAAGAAGAGGGTAATCAATCAAGAAGAAGAAAGGAAACCAAAGAAACCCAAGCCTTCTCCCTCATCCACCACTTCCTCTATCCAACAACCTTCCACTCTCCATCCTAGACCTCCCTCCTCTCCACCCACAAAGTCCAAATCCTCCAACCTAGCTCCTACTCATCAACAACCTCCCAATAAGAAAAGCAAACCTACTACCAAACCAGAAGACTCAAGAGAAATTGTCAACTGGTTCTACAACACTCAAGATCAAAGGTTTGAAGTCTTCAGGGGAAGAACAGAAGAAAGAAGATCAATCTTTACAACTGTTGATGAGGTATTGCAGCTTCCAGATTCTGATCTAAGAAGAATGATGGATCTGGGTGAAGCTAATGAGCCTGAGAATGAAGGTGGGAGACAACTGTTGTTGGTGATCAAACATCACTTCAACCCCAGCAAAGATGAAATTATTGATGCCAAACCTCTCTAATCCCACTCTCCATTCATCAGTTGGTCCTACAATGCTGAAAAGAATGAGTTCACATTGACAGATGTTAAAGGACAGAAGATGAGGTGTTCAAGCAAGGCCATCTTTAAAATGGAAAACAAAGACATCAAGACTCTATCTGAGCTTCCTCTTAACAATCCCAGCAAGGACCAGAGAGGATATGAGGTTGCAAGAATAGTCAGCAACATGGAAAAGCTTCAGCAGCAAAAGAAGTAATAGAGTTTTGGTAGCATCAGTCTTGGGGGAGTTTGTAGAAATAAAGACTGATGGCTACAAAACTTTCTAAGTACAAATGCTGCTTACCTCAGAGTTTGCTGCTGACCAACAAACTGCTGCGGATAAGCTTATCTGCAGCGGATACTTGTTCTTCTGCTGAAGAACAAATCTGCTGCGGATAGCCTTATCTGCTGAAGATCAGAGTTGCTGCGGATAGGCTTCTCAGCAGCATCAACACTTGATGCTGTTGATAGACAAATCATCAGCAACTTTGGATGGTTGCATCTTGCAGCTGATCTCCAACTTTGCAACTGATCTCCAACTTTGCAGCTGATAGCCATTTCCACTGAAGATCAAACGTTGCAGCTGACTAGCTTCAATAAAGCAACCATTACCACTGACAACTTTCTGCTACACCACTGACACACTCCACGCAGAAAGAATGTCACAAGTGCAGACAATAAAGAACTACAACGCTCTTCTCCAAGCATGCAAGCAATGATGCCTAAGAAGACATTTGAGTAAAGTTAACTTTTATAGTGTTTATTGTCATTATATGTAGAATAACTTCAATACAAGATCAACGGTTTGTGTTAGATCTGATCCTTAGAATCAAGGGTCTGTCTTGATTCTAATTTACTATATAAGTAGTACTTAGAGTCATTGTATCTAAGTGCTTTTGCTTAGAGTTTTCTCTGTAATATTGTAACCATTGAAGCTTAATACAAATTGCATTTATCAGTACTTCTTGTGTTTACTTGTTTACATTGCTTAGTTGTGATTGTTTTTGCCAATCTCAACCAGAATAGAACCATCTTGTATTTACCGATCCTACAGCCTCCCGCCAGATCGTTTGGCCGAAAAGCTTGGTTTCTTCTTCGGATCGTCAATAGCAACAACATTTAGAGCCAAATCATCAAATACCACGCCACTCAGTTCTACGACCGAATCGTAGGTGATAGGAGCGTTTGCCTTAACGTAGGTGCGGACCTTGTCCGGCAACCCGTGAATGTAACATGCGATCTTTCTCTCTTCAGTAGTGACAAGATGTGGCACCAGACATGCTAGTTCATTGAACCGTGTGGTGTACTGCCGGTGCGTCATGCTCCCGGCCTTAATCCCTAGAAATTCCCTTTCTACCTTTTGATCTCATTCCTTGGACATAAATTCTTGATCACCAAAGTTTTCAAATCAGTCCACATCATCGCATCCACAGCCTCGTCCCCCTTGGCTTGACGTACACCTTCCCACCATTGGGATGCTTCCTCTCTCAAGGAGTTAGCAGCAAATTTCACAACTAGATTCGCTCGACACTCTCTTAGATGAATGATAGCTTCCATACGGATTACCCAATCAAAAGTAGCCACCGCGTCCTTCTTCCCAGTCAGGTCCGGCGGGTCACATGCCTTAAAGGACTTATAGTCGCAACCACGGTTAAGCGGTGCGTTGACTGCCTCTGTGTTCGGGGTACCAACCTCTGTGTTAGGACCATTCGTCTCATTAGCCTTCTTTAACGCTTCTACCAGCAGTCATGGTAAAGAAGCCTTCATCAATTCAGTGAACTCGCTCGCTAGAGCTTCTCTCACTTCTTGTTCGAAAGTGAAATTTTGTTCTTCGACATGAGTCAGCTCAGTTCCATGTACACTTAACTTCTGGCTCAGTGTTGTAGAGTCATATCTTATGTATAAGCTGTTGTCATTTATTGTTTGCTTAAACAGTTTTAGACTAGTTTACTTTCTGTTATTTCATTAAATGTAATTTCAGTTTTCTGTAATTTACTGTTTTTATTTCTAAGTCTGGGCCATCGAAACTACTTAGTTTCGATTGAGTGTGTTCAGTCGAAACTAGTAGTTTCGATAGATGGTAGTTTCGACAGTCTATGTATCACTTGTAAATGGTCAATCGAAACTAGTAGTTTCGATTGAACATAGTTTCGATACTGTCACTACTATAAATAGCCTAGTTTGAGATTGTTTAGGGTGTGAGTAGCGGCTGTAACCCTGAACCTTCTCTTTCACATTTTTCCTGAATCAATACAAATTGCAGTTGTTTATTCACTGTGTTCTTACACTTTCATAACATTTGCGTGTTGATTCAAACTGTGGTTAGCCTGTTATCTTCACCAACACTGTTTCTATTATCTGTTTCACCACCATACACATAGTTTCCGCCTGTGTGTGTAATCGATCAAATCAGTGATTTCAAGAGAAATCTGGACCTACAATTGGTATCAGAGCATTATGCTCTAGTGTTTTTGAGTGTTATCAGGTTTTGTGATCGATTCTAGGTGATTTGTGAGGTATTTTGAGCTTATTTCAGGATTTTGCACATCAATTCTCGGAAGTACTGTTTCATCGATTTCCAAGGGTTTTTGCTCGTATTTTCAGAATCGGAAGTTGGATTAGTGATCAGGAGGGTTAGTCGAAGGTTTTCGCCGAATTGGTTTGTCATTTCTGCACTATTGATTTCTGGAGCTTATCATCAATGGAGTATTTCTGAGCTTGGAGAAGAAGACATCGAAACTTCTGGGGACAGTTTCTGATTTCCGTTGATCATCGAAACTTCTTGTCTACATTTTGTCGGGAGAAGGTACTATCGAAACTAAATTTTGTCTTATCTCTATCGAAACTGTGGTTATCGAAAAATTTCAGTTTCGATAAAAGCTGTTCTATCGAAACTAGTTGTTTCGATAAAAGTTGTCCTATCGAAACTAGTTGTTTCGATAAAAGTTTTTCTATCGAAACTAGTTGTTTTGATAGAAGTTGACCTATCGAAACTAGTTACTGTTTTATTTTCGATTCAAAATATTATGGCCACTTCAAGTTCAACAGAACATTCTGGAGGAAATAGACCACCTGTTCTTGTGTCCACAAGAGATTTTGATGACTGGACTAAAAAGATGAAGCTTTTCTTTCAATTTCACGATTATACACTGTTGAGTTCTATCACCGATGGTCCCCACAAGCCCGTAACTACCACTGCTGATGTTCAACGTCCTAAGTTAGTATCTGAGTATGATGAGAAAGATCTTGCCTTGATTGCCCGACAAACAAGGCCTACGGGACTATTGCCATGGCTCTTCCTATGGATATTTTCAACATATTTGCTGAGTACACAACTGCCAAAGACTTATGGGCTGCACTGTGCATAAGATATGAGGGAAGTGAGGATGTCAGGGAAAGTAAAAGAGATCTGATCAAGAAACAATATGCGATGTTCAGCAGTGTAAGGGGAGAATCAATATCTGATTTGATCAACCGTTTCTCAAGCATTGTATCAAGGTTGAAGGTATGGGAGTTGAGTACCCTACTCTTGATCTAAATAAGAAACTCCTAGATTCTCTTCCTGAGGAATGGAATATGTATCGAATCATGATCAAAAAGACTGAGAATCTGAGTGCTCTGTCTCAACAGGAAGTCTATAGCATTCTTGAATCTTATGAAATTGAAATTAAGAAGGGAGCAGTCACCCCATCAAATCAGTCTAGAAACACAGCTCTCATTGCTGGATCAAGCTCATCCGGTAGCCCATACTTTCAGACTGATGTCCCTCCTTCAGCTGCTGCAATTAATTCTACCAGCTCCTCTGCTCCTCAAAAGACTATCACCATGATTCTTGATGAATATGTCCCAATCATGACTGCTTTCATGTCGTGCTATGATGCACTGATCTCTGGAAATCTAACACCGGTTAGCTTTCAACCTGATGACTTGGAGCAGATTAATCCTGATGATTTGGAGAAAATGGACATTGACTGGTGCATGGCCATGTTGACCTTAAGAGCCAAAAGATTCATTAAAAGAACTGGCATAGACAGATTCAAGCAGGGAAAGCCACTTGAGTTTGATATCAAGAAGGTGAGATGCTACAATTGTGATCAGCTGGGTCACTTTGCCAGAAACTGCAAGGAACCGTCTTCCAAGGATCAACAAGAAAAGAAGATCTCATCTGGAAAACAAGCTGCCAATCCTCCAAAGACAAACACATCATCAAGCTCCACAGCTCTTGTGTGTCAGGCTGATGGACATTATCATTGGGGAGATCAAGCTGAGGAAGCTGCTGATAAAGCCTTGATGGCTGATGTGGAGGACATGGGCAAGTGTGTCATGATTGAACCTACTGAGGATCTCACTGCTGTGCCTGCTGAGGTTATTTCTAAACTGTGTAATTCTAGATCTTGCTTGAATGAAATTCAAAAATACAGATTCATCAATCAAGCCTTGGTTGATGAACGAAATCACATTAAGGTGATGTATGACTCTGTGGCCAAAAATGAGAAACTTTACTTAAAGAAAATTCGTGATATTTCTGGTGAAAATCGTTCTTTAATTGTGCAACTCAATACTCAAACCATTAATAATACAATTTTGACTGAAAGAGTCCAAAAGGCAGAAAAGGCCAAATTACAGGTTGATCACATGGATATGGATCAGAAAATTCTGTTTGGAATTATTGATAAACAATTTAATAGAAAAGGCACAGAAGGTCTTGGGTATAACTCTCATCCACCTCCTTATTCTAAATCAGGGAGATTTGCTGATATGCCAACTCCACACGTTTCGACACCTTTTGTTTGCACATTATCTCCTGATGATTATATTACATCCTCTGATTCTGATAGTTTTGCTTCTTGTGTAGAGTCGAATTGTGTAAATTCCGAAGATGATTGTGATAAGAGTGCTAATGATAGAACTATTTTAAAAGAACTTGAGTCGGATGAATGTAATAATATGTCCGTGTCAAAACCAAATATTTGTGAACACGTTAAAAACTTGTATTTTGATTATATGCATGCTGAGCATACGGGTTTGGGATGTGATGTTTCTAAATTTAAAAATGCTTTGCCTTTTGTTCTTAAATCTTTGAATGTTATGCCATGTGTTACAAAATTTAAAAGTGCAGGAATTATTGTGAATGATGTACCACGTGAAACCATGAGCAACATGGAATTTTTCAGATTAAAGGAAGCACATCGTCTTCAAGACAAAGTTATTGATGAGAGAACCGTCTCATGTTCAGATTCCTCAACATCACAATCATCTTCATCTTGTGATGACTATTATCAGGCTAAGATATCTTGTGAAAACGTCTGTTTTAGTTGTGGTGCCTCAAATCATGTTTCAAAAAATTGTAAATTGACAACCACAAATTCTAATGAAAAATCACCTTCCGAAAGTTCATTAAATTCATACATGTTGCCTAAGTCTTCTCATAGTAGGAAATCTAGGCGTAAAAGAATTAAAAACGCTAAAAATCATTTAAAACGAACGTGGAAAATTAAAAATAATGCTCTATTTGATGTCCGTGTTTCATCAAAGGATGGTTGTAATTTTGATTCCAATGAGATGTCATATCCTGACACTAAGATCTCTTGATTGAAACAATGTTGGTCAAAACGTATAAATGGTTCGTTGTGTATAGGGTCAATCAAGAAGAACCAGTGACAACATCTGGCATGTAGATAGTGGATGTTCAAGACATATGACTGGGCACTTTAACTTGCTGCAAGATTATCATCAAATTGATGGAGAGTATGTTGCTTTTGCTAGAAACCCAAGAGGAGGAAAGATTGAAGGACAAGGAACAGTATCAAATGGAGTAAATAGTCTGGAATTTGTCAACTTTGTTCCTCAGTTGAAATACAATCTGATGAGTGTTTCACAGATTTGTGACAAGGACTTTTGTGCCTTATTCAATTCAAAGGAATGTCTTATCTTGAAACCAGGAGTGGTGATTCCAGAAGAACTTATTCTCATGCGTGCTCCCAGAAGATACAACACACATAGCTTGGATATGAACAACCCACCGGGCATTGAATCGTGTTTTCTCTCAAAGGCTTCTGAAGATGAATCTTTCCTGTGGCATAAGAGGTTGGGACATGTCAATTTCAAAACAATGAATTGACTGGTTCGAGGCAACCTAGTCACTGGATTACCTCTCAAAGATTTCACTCCTATGGAACACTGTATCTCATGTTCCAAAGGAAAACAGCACAAATCTTCACATAAGCCTAAAACCACGAATTCCATTGACTCTCCTCTCCAATTGCTTCACATGGATCTTTTTGGTCCAGTGAGTGTCATGAGTCTTGGACGAAAGTCATATTGTCTGGTGATAACAAATGATTTTTCTCGATTCACTTGGGTGTTTTTCTTAGCCACAAAAGATGAGACGCCAGAGATTTTAAAAACCTATCTGCTTCAAATTGAGAACCTCTTCAATCTAAGTGTGAAGACTATCCGCAGCGATCATGGAACAGAATTCAAAAATGCAACTCTTGATTCCTTCTGTGAAAGCAAAGGAATTTCTCGACAATTTAGTGCACCTCGTACTCCTCAACAAAACGGTGTAGCTGAAAGAAGAAACCGCACTTTAATTGAAGCTGCACGAACTATGATTGTTGACTCTAAGCTTCCCGTGACTTTCTGGGCTGAGGCGGTCAACACTGCATGTTTTGTGCAAAATCGGGTTCTTATCACTAAAAGTTGCAACAAGACACCTTATGAGATCATGTACAAGCGCAAGCCAGTTATTGATTTCTTCAGGAAATTTGGGTGTGTGTGCACAATGTTGAACACTTCAGATCAGCTCAACAAGTTTGAAGCTAAAGCTTATGAATGCTATTTTGTTGGTTACTCATCCAATCAACGTGCTTTTCGTGTCTACCACAAGAAGAAAAGGATAGTGATGGAGTCCATTGATATCAATTGGCATGAAAACAATCATACGGACGCAGGAGACGGTCCCAATTGGCTCTTTGACGTCGATTCAGTTTTTAAGTCATTTAATCTTCCTGATTTCTCTATTGAATCAACTCATGCTAATCCTTACTTCTCTGTGAACAATCTAGGGAACATAAATGATCAAGGCTCTTCTTCATCTGCTCAGGTTGAAATTCTTGTGGTTGCTAATGCTGAATCTAATATGGAGTCTTCCGGTTCTGGTGCAACAAGTGAAACTGTTGAAGACAACTCCATTCCAATAGTAGACGTTGCACCACAATCACCTACTGAAGATCCTATTAATGATATTGCCGATCCTCCTGCTGAAAATCTTACAAATTTGGAAGAAGTCGTGGAAGAAGATGCAATTCCTCAACTGCGAATTCACAAGATTCATCCCACCAATAACATCATTGGACCACTCAATGTGGGTGTTAGTACCCGAAGTGCCTGTGAAGCATTTGAAAATAGCATGTTTTCTTGCTTCATCTCTCAAACTGAACCAAAGAACATTAAAGCAGCTCTACTCGAAAACAGCTGGGTGGAAGCAATGCAGGAAGAGCTACAGCAATTCTCAAAGCTACATGTGTGGAATTTGGTGGATCTACCCAAGAACAAAGTTCCAATCGGTACTCGTTGGGTCTTTCGCAACAAAAAGGATGAAGGCGGCACTGTGATTCGAAATAAAGCTCGTCTGGTGGTTCAAGGTTTCTATCAAGAAGAAGGGATTGACTATGAGGAAGTCTTTGCACCAGTGGCTCATTTGGAAGCCATCAGAATGTTTCTCGCCTATGCAGCCTACATGGACTTCACCGTCCATCAAATGGATGTCAAAAGTGCATTTTTGTATGGCAAAGTTCAAGAAGAAGTATATGTCAAGCAGCCGCCGGGTTTCATTGATCCTAATTTTCCAGACCGTGTTTACAAGTTAGACAAAGCATTGTACGGTCTTCACCAAGCACCTCGTGCGTGGTATGAAACTTTATCAAAGCATCTGCTTGAGAATGGTTTCACATGAGGAGCAATTGACCAAACTTTGTTCAAACGGAAGGAGGAAAAGGATACAATCATGGTGCAAATTTATGTGGATGATATCATTTTTGGATCTACAAATCCCCGTCTCTGTAAAGAATTTGAAGAAGTGATGCGATCTAAGTTTGAGATGAGCTTCATGGGGGAAATGAAGTTCTTTTTGGGACTACAAGTTTATCAGTCTGAGTCAGGAATCCTTATTCATCAAGAAAAATACGTAAAAGAAATCTTGACCAAGTTCAAAATGGCTGATTCCCATCCAGTAAAAACTCCTGTGGAAGTTCGACATTGTTTGACTCCTGATATGGATGGGGAAAGCATTGATCCGCATCTATATCGCTCTATGATAGGATCTCTCATGTATCTCATGGCCAGCAGACCCGACATCATGTTTGCAGTGTGCTTGTGTGCACGTTTTTAGGCTAATCCTAAACTCTCTCATTTATCTGCTGTCAAACGTATTTTAAGATACTTAAGGTATAAGCCAAAATTGGGTATGTGGTATCCTAAAACTGACTTGTTTGATCTTGTGGCTTATTCAGATTCAGACTACGGGGGTTGCAACTTAGACCGAAAATCCACCTCTGGAGGTTGTCAATTCCTTGGCAACCACCTTGTCTCATGGCAATGTAAGAAACAATCCACCGTCGAAGCCGAATACATTGCCGCAGCCCTCTGTTGTTCCCAAGTCAGATGGATACACCATCAGATGCTTGACTATGGGATCACATTCCATGAGACACCCATTCTGTGTGACAACACTGCCGTTCCCCATATCACTAAAAACCCTGTTCAGCATTCCAAAACCAAACACATTGAAATTAAACATCATTTTATTCGTGACTGTGTTGAAAAGAAGCATATTCGAATTGTTGAAGTCAAAACTAATAAACAAACCGCAGACATCTTCACAAAGGCTTTTGACTCTACCAGATTTGCCCAACTGGTGGAAATGCTTGGAATGATTAACTTTCAGTAAATTGTGTAAATAATTTTTTTTATTATTATTAATTCTGTTTAAACTGTCTAAGAAAATTCCAAAAAGATTTTATTTTTTTTATGAACAGTATCCACGCAAATCTTTAGGGGGAGAAATATAATATTTTAATATTGAAAAGAATTGCTGTGTATATAATCTTACAAGTTAAAAAAATAATAAAATTGAATCTGACCTTTGAGAAATGATAGTGTCTGATCTCATCTCTTGGACATGGAATAGACCAACAGCGATGGTGTTTACTGAGGTATAGCTGTAGGCCTCACATATGGTTAAAACTTGTAAGTAGTGTGAAAACCTAATATATATCTCATACTTGTGTGTTTGAATCCATTATTGAAACATCTAACCCATTTTTATATCCAAAAAAAAAAAAAAAAACCGATTTAATCAGATACAGGCTTACGTATTGGATTCCTATTCATACGCCAAGTGACCGTCAATATAACGATATTTACCACCGATGACCCCGTATGTTTTGCTTACGCAAAGATCTAGGGTGCTAATCCTTTTCCCATCCACTTGGATGATTTGACCCCGTCTGTTTTGCTTACGCAAAGATCTCGGGTGTTCAATATTTTTCTATCCTCTTGGATAATTTTACGACTTCTTCTGTTTTGCTTACGCAAAGATCTAGAATGCTCGTACCTTTTAATATCTACTTGGATATGTTTTATTTTAATTTTTCTAAATCCACTTGGATATCTTATTTTATTTTGGTGGTACTTTGACATTACTAAGACGGTACCTTGGTTAATCAGAAAGAGATGATAGGATGAAGATGGGTACTTCTTGAGGATTGATAGGTTTTTCAAAATCATTTTATTTTAATATGTGGAGTACACCTTGTATGTTGCTTAAATGGTACCTTCTAATCACATGAAATCTTTGTACAAACAAATGTTCGGGTTTACTTTGCACAAATATCAGCTATCTTCAGGGACTCACAGTAGTGAATTGCAAAAGGAAGTGTTTCAAGAGACTGACCAGATCTGATCTCATGTTGGATCTTTTTCAAGAAGAAAAGTGTATATAGCTTGTGTATAATTTTATTTATTAAATATCGAAACTAGTTGTACATATCGAAACTACTTTGAACTATCGAAACTAATTGTACTTATCGAAACTACTTTGAACTATCAAAACTAGTTGTACATATCAAAACTAATTTAAACTATCGAAACTACTTTGTGCATATCGAAACTACTTTGACTTATCGAAACTACTTTGTACATATCGAAACTAGTTTGTCCTATCGAAACTAGTTGTTTCTACAGGGGCAATTTTATCTTTTGTCTCACGAGAATTAAAAGCCTTCATAAGCAATCCCTCCCGTCATACTGATTCTTACTCGTATTCTTCAAAATCTTTTCGCCTTCTCCGTCATTCACAAAATCTCTCAAACCGACGGTCTGAGTTGCAAGATATCAGCTGATTTTCCCCGTTGTCTCTATCGTCTCCATCATCAGGTAACGTCTCACTACTTCTTTGATGATTTTTTTTGCAATACGGCAGACCCAGGGTTTCAAAATTTAAAATTTGTTCGACTAAATCTTCATAATAACAGTCGTTTGTGTGCTTCTTTGTGTTTGCATACATTTTAATCATCTTAGAACTCACGATTATTGTGTATTCCTGCAGATAACGTCTCACATTCGGTAAGATGAAGTTCCGTCACTTACAGGCTACTCTAAACCTTTCTTTTAAATTGTTTATATTAAGTCTGAGTATAACGAATCAGAGGGGTTTGGGTTTCAAAACCAAGTAGTTTCGATAAAGGGGTTCAACACTTTCAAAATTATCTTAAAAAGTTTTCAATCGAAACTACTAGTTTCGACACCCAAACTTTCCCTAGTATCTCTGATCGAAACTAGATAGTTTCGATAAAGTTCATCTCCATCGAAACTAGTTGTTTCGACAGTGTTGATCTCCATCGAAACTAGTTGTTTCGACAATATTGATCTCCATCGAAACTAGTTATTTCGACAGTATTGATCTCCATCGAAACTAGTTGTTTCGACAGTATTGATCTCCATCGAAACTAGTTGTTTCGACAGTGTTGATCTCAATCGAAACTAGTTGTTTCGACAGTTAGGACTTCAAATTTTTTCTAAGTGTTGATATACCTTGTTTCGATTAAGTATTTTCAGAAATCCTACTTATTGTGCAAAATTGATGAATTTTACAGGTATGGATATCTTATTTGTAAAAAGACACAATGTCTGTGCATTCCTCAATGCCAATGATCCTAAGGCTGCAGAGTTCATTCCGGTATTAAACTTCCTGGCAAACTCCAACATTAGCTTTGCCATCAGCAATAATCTGCCGGTGTTTGAGACAATTATAAGAGAATTCTGGGAGACTGCAGAAATCATCACAATTGAGAATATAGAGCACATTAGAGCAACTGTGCGTGGCCAAGAAGTCTTACTTTATGAAGCTACAATTAGAGATGTGCTTCAGTTTAATGATAATCCAGATGCACCCATTGAATTCCCAATCTTCTATGTTAAAGAATGCTTCAGAAGATTGGGTCATCCGGATGAATTCAAAAGTGGCCAGATAATCAAGAACTCCTTACCAAGCCACTGGAGATACATAGTGCACGTGTTTATTCACTGCCTATCAATTAGAAAAGGAGGGTTTGATTCAGCAAATAGCACTCTAGGCTCAGCTATTTTGGGGATAATTAAGGGAAGAGATTACAACTTTTCTGGCTTCTTATTCAGACAGTTAAAAGACAATCTAACAGGAGCCGTGAAGGAGAAATTCCTGGCATATCCTAGATTTTTACAAATTATCATCGATCATCTTCATCCTGAGCTGCAACAAGGTGGGAACACCTTTGTGTTCGATCACATGATTGCCAAGACTCTCAGCTATATGAGGAGTACTAACAAGAGAACCAACAGGGCAATAGCTGACGTTCCCCTGTTTGGTCATATTATTGGTGAAGAAGAAGAATTTATCCCTGATATTGACCCTGATCTTGAAGAAGAGAACTCATCATCTGAAGAAGAAGAAATGGAAGTTGAGCAAGATCAAGGTAATGCACCTATTGATGAAGCTGAGATTGAGATAAACGTCCCTGATGTTCAAGAACAAGAACAATCCATCATTGAGCCTGTGATAGAGGCTCCTTTTGTTGAACAAATTCAGATAATTCAAGAGCCAGCAGTTAATGTTGAAGCTGGCATGTATGAATCTGAGGAGGAAGTTGCAGAATCAAGTGGAACTCTGGATGCAGGGATTTATGGATCAGACTACTACAAGTCTGATTCAGATGATAGAACAATGCATCCTGCATCTTCCTCCAAACGATAAGTTGAGTCAGGCTCTGATTTTGAGGAAGAAGAGCCTAAGGCAAAGAAAATCAAGACTGGTTTTGAAGACTTGTCATCCTCATCAGATTCTCTATTAGCCACTCCACAACCATCTCCACAACCATCTCCACAACCATCTCCACAACCCACTCCACAACCATCTCCACAACCATCTCCACAACCTACTCCACAACCCACTCCACAACCATCTCCATAACAATCACCCATCCATACTACTCCCACATCACCAACTCATGATTCAGCCTCTCCTGTACCAAGAGTTAAGACTCTAAGCCTTGAACTGAAGAAAATGCAGGATACGATTCAAAAGAAAGATGAAGAAATTGAAGGCTTAAAAAATAATTTGCATAATGTCCAGGAAGAGGTTAAAGACCTGAAGCTGGAAGTTGGGGGTTTACATACCCAGATTGAGGTCCAACAAACTCAACTTGAAACACAACAAAAACTAATCTCAGAACAAAAGGAAGAATTCAAGGCTTTAGCTGAAGTGGTAGAACAGCTCAAAGCCTCAATGGTTAAACCTGTGCAAAAACAACCAACTACTTCAATAGCTCAGGGGGAGACCACATCTGTGGTTGAACCCTCATCTCCTGACCTTGTGACTAATCCAGAATCTGCACTAACTATATTTGCTGACCATATTGAAAAGACAAAAGAGGCGGTTAAAGTCAAAGTTGAAGTACAGAACTAAACCTTCCCTCAGCTAGTGAGAGAAGAGAGGCAAGGAAGAGAGGGAAAGAGACTTCCACTGAAATAGAGACCGTGATTCTTGATGAAGAAGACATCCCATCTGATGATGAGCTGAATGCCCTTTTAGAAGACATTGAAAACTTTGGGTATAATGATCTTTATCCAGAAACCCTGACCACTGAAAAAAAGGAGACTGAGCGAACTAGATACTTTACGGAAGACGGAGATGAAATTCAAACCTTATCTGACGAAGAAAAAGGTGAAGAAGATGTTCAGATTAATCTTATCAAAACAGTAACTCCTGAACCAACCACTACAGTCTCCGAATCCGGTCCAGCACAATATTCACCCTCGGTTGCTCCTGAACCTCCAATTTCAAGAAAGTCTTGGTTTAAGAAAATAATTCAGGAGGAAACTCCTAAGACATATGAATGGATAGCAGAGCATCAAGAACTAACAAGGCCTCCAATTGGCTGGAAGTATGATGTTGAAAGGAAGCTCTTTATCATAAGAAGATATAGAGGGGGAGTTCAGCACTTTAAAAATATGGCTGACTTCCAAACCCTTCCTTTCTATGACCTCAGGGATTTAGCCAAACTTCTACTTCAAAACCCTGGGTAGGTCATGATGGCTTATGACTTTGAGAAATTTCTACATTCTCAAGTCAATAATGATTTCAAAGGAATGAAGCCTAGGAAAACTCAAAAGAAGATCTCAAACACTAGGTTTCATCCTAAGACTAACAAGCCATATGTGTTCTTAAGGTACAAGCCTGCCCAAACCTACAAGACCATCACCATTCCAAAATCTGTACCTGTCCAGCTACAAACTTTCAGAAAGTGGTATTATGACCCAATCATTGGCAGTGCAGTAATAGAGTGTGAGGGCAAGGAAGACATCACCATCTTTGAGCCCATGGAGCTGTTGAAGTTTCAGCCTGAAGATTTGGAAATCCTTTTTCAGAATCACATTCAGGCATACAGTGATGAAGATGAAGCTGATGCTAAGGCCTACCAACGGGTGGTATTTCTCCATGTTGAACCTTTTATACCAAGGACAACTGAAAGACCAGCTGCTTGATGAAGAGTTGAAGACGGTAATGCAACAGCTTAGGGGGAGATTGTAGAGTCATATCTTATGTATAAGCTGTTGTCATTTATTGTTTGCTTAAACAATTTTAGACTAGTTTACTTTCTGTCATTTCATTAAATGTAATTTCAGTTTTCTGTAATTTACTGTTTTTATTTCTAAGTCTGGGCCATCGAAACTACTTAGTTTCGATTGAGTGTGTTCAGTCGAAACTAGTAGTTTCGATAGATGGTAGTTTCGACAGTCTGTGTATCACTTGTAAATGGTCAATCGAAACTAGTAGTTTTGATTGAACATAGTTTCGATACTGTCACTACTATAAATAGCCTAGTTTGAGAATGTTTAGGGTGTGAGTAGCGGCTGTAACCCTGAACCTTCTCTTTCACATTTTTCCTGAATCAATACAATTTGCAGTTGTTTATTCACTGTGTTCTTACACTTTCATACCATTTGCGTGTTGATTCAAACTGTGGTTAGCCTGTTATCTTCACCAACACTGTTTCTATTATCTGTTTCACCACCATACACACAGTTTCCGCCTGTGTGTGTGTAATCGATCAAATCAGTGATTTCAAGAGAAATCTGGACCTACAAGTGTGAACACTTCCTTCTTCACAGTACTCTTGGCGCGCAGGGGTCCTGCCACGCCCACCGTTACGACCATCGGTACGACCACCGGTATGGCCCCCACCATGCCTTCCGTTTCCTCTCCTTTCCATTTCGTTCTATAAGACAAGGAATCCAACGTTATCACGCTAGTTAACAAATAGAATTCAACAAGTACTATAAGATGTTAATATACACTGGCCATCTGCAATTAACCATTACACTATCTTTCGATTTCTATTTGACCACCTTTGTGATTTCCATCAGAACACAAGTTCTAACCTTAACACTTTCTAAGGCATACTATATATGTAAATATATACTACCTTCATACCTGATGATGTGGCTCGAGTTACCCGTACTGGCATCCGCTTTCGGTCCCATTCACAGTTTAAGTTCAGACACCGGAAGTGTCCAAATCTCTCAAACTATTGCCCCGATACCAACTTGTAAGGCCCCAAACCCGGGAGGCCTCACTTGTTGGATTTACTAATTCACAAACAGTTCTTAAACTTGAATATCAAATAACGCAACGAAAAATTTCATTTCAAACATAACATAACATCTTTCAACTTGCGGAAGCGTAACATTGTCTATTACATAAACATAACATAACCAACTTCATAACGGGATGCCAGTCTTCATATCATCCGGGTAACTCATCAAGCCGCCTAGCATCACTATCCATCATCATAACCTACCTTAACCTGAATGTGCATACTAAAGGTCAGCTACGCTAGTGAGTTCTAGCTTTACATAAAAAACTTAACATACACATTTTGCCAAAAACATAAATACATTTATTTAACAAAAGCGTACGTAAAACATGCAATAACTTAAACTCATCACAACATCGTAACATAGCATCATAACATAGGTCAACATGAACCGAATCTGCGCCTTCTCGTAACCGTCAATCCCATACATCGCATACCAGCGGATGAACTTAAGGCTCGTTACCTCTAAGTCATCCGTCACCAGGTCTCCTAAGGCTCGTTACCTCTAGGTGGACCAAACATATGTCTCCTAAGGCTCGTTACTTCTAGGAAGACAGAACATAACATAGGCACTATTTCCCCTCAAGGAATAGTACCTTCCATCGGGGATCCCGGAAATCCCAAGGGCGACCGTCGTCATCCCATCATCAACCAGTTATACAACCGTTAGCCAGTCATAGAGGCCCCCCGTAAGGGTAAGGCCAATACATACATACATACCCTAGCTCCCGTAGGAACTCGTGGCATATTCGTTCATTCGTGACTTTCATAAAACCTTTACCTTATTTTAGTTAAAGCATTCGTACGTTTTATTAAACAAAACATCATTTCATTCGTAAACCTTTCGTAAACCTCTTTTGGCAAAACATTTCATAAACATCATCTCGTAAACTTCATCTCATAGACATCATCTCGTAAACATCATTTCATAATCTTCATTTCGTAAACATTGTTTCGTATGTATGCACACCAGCCCAAAACATTATTTAAAACATTTAAAAGAGGGCTTCTAGAACTCACATGAGATAAACAGGGTCAAAGGTCTCTAAAGGATCTTCTAACATGAACGTGCACAACCTAATCTTAGCTTCTCATACAACTCATTACATAAACCGCAAACTTTACCCAACCGCAAACTTTACCCAAACCGCATACTTTCTCCTAACCGCATACTTTACCCACCGCAAACTTCATCAGCTGTGAACTTCACCAGCTGTAAACTTCACTCAACCGTGAATTTCACAAACCGTGAACTTTCCAAACCGTAAACTTCCCAAATCGCAAACTTCCCAACCGTGAACTTCGTCCCAACCGTAAACTTCCCAAACCGTGAATTTCCCAAAACCGTGAACTTCATCAAAAATCGTGTTTTTGCATGGATTCAGATCTAGATCTATTGGTTCATCAAGTTTGTAACTTTTTACGTTCAAAACGTTTGTTTTCCAATCAAGATGCTAGATCTATGTTTATTTCCAAGTTTCATACGTAAAAATGACATCTTTCTATCCAAAACCCGAAAACCCAATCATAAACTAAAAACTCAGATTTAGATCGAGTTGTTACCTCTTTCAAGCTTCTGAATTGGTGGTTCCGCTCACGAGTAGTAGAGGAACAAGATGCTAGCTTCTCGTGTCGATCCGTCAACTTTCCCTCTCTATGATTTCTCTCTCTAGAATGGTCAAATGAGAGAAAGGGTGGTGGCTTAGGCTATTTATAGGGGGAGACTTCCCCTAT
This sequence comes from Smallanthus sonchifolius, assembly GCA_023525975.1. Classification (NCBI taxonomy): domain Eukaryota; kingdom Viridiplantae; phylum Streptophyta; class Magnoliopsida; order Asterales; family Asteraceae; genus Smallanthus; species Smallanthus sonchifolius. The sequence goes on along the minus strand of CM042033.1, from coordinate 48,935,287 downwards.
GCACGCCACCCTTAAGTCCGCCGGCCTATCCGGCCAGGCCCGTCATGCCTCGTCCATTTATTCCTTTCGTCTCGCGTTTAACCCATTATTATAAGCCGTTCCTTTATTTTTTTGGGATGTTACATATGCTTCTTCCTATCCCAAAAAGCATTAGGATGATCATTACATATTTATAAAGTAAATTGGTTTTCAACCATTTTTATTTTTTCTTGTAGTTTTTGATTATTTATCCTATCTTGGATTTTTAAAGAAAATATTTCTTTTTATAGGAAATCAATTTGAATTATTTTTGCTTGTAAAAGTGATTCTTTTATATTGTTTAAAGTTTTGGAAAAAGTATTTGTAATAAATAGAAAATAAATTTCTTGTCCTTGAAAATTCCCAGTTATTCCCTTTGTATCAATATTTTTTAAATGAAATATTTTGTTTAAGAATGGAGTTTCAAGTATTACTTGGCTAGTAAGGTTTTTAACTAGTAGAAAACTAGTTGGAATACATACCTTATTTTGGCAAACATATGCTTGTGGTAGCTTATATTCTATTTTTAATTTCTCACCGTTAGCAGAGCTTAATGAATGAGAAGTTTTATGAAAATTTTGTAGGAAAATATTTGCCAAAATAAGGTTTGTATTCCAACTAGTTTTCTACTAGTTAAATACCTTACTAGCCAAGTAATACTTGGAACTCCATTCTTAAACAATATTAATATTTCATTTAAAAAATATTGATACAAATGGAATAACTAGAACTTTCAAGGACAAGAAATTTATTTTTTATTTATTACAAATCATTTTTCCATAACTTTAAACAATATAAAAGAATTACTTTTACAATAAAAAATAAATCAAATTGATTTCCTATAAAAAGAAATATTTCTTTAAAAATCCAAGATAGGATAGATAATCAAAAACTACAAGAAAATATAAAAATGGTTGAAAACCAATTTACTTTACAAATATATAATTATCATCCTAATGCTTTTTGGGATAGAAAGAAGCATATTATTTCCCTTCCTTATGAAAGAGATTTTAAAGAAAATCAAATCTCAACTAAGGCAAGACCATGCCAAATGAATGCTCAATATATGGAGTTATGTAAAAAAGAGATTAAATCTCTTTTAGATAGAAACCTTATTAAAAGTTGAAAATCTCCATGGTCATGTACCGCTTTTTATGTTAATAAACATTCAGAACAAGAAAGAGGTATTCCAATACTAGTTATAAACTATAAACCTCCTAATAAAGCCCTAAAATAGATTAGGTATCCTATACCCAATAAAAACGACCTTCTAGATAAATTACATAATGCAATTATATTTTCAAAATTTGATTTAAAATCTGGATATTGACAAATTCAAATTGATGAAAAAGATAGATACAAAACTACTTTTGTAGTACCTTCTGGGCATTATGAATGGAATGTTATGCCATTTTTATTAAAAAAAATGCCCCTTCAGAGTTTCAAAATATTATGAATGATATTTTTATTCCTTATAGTGAATTTATAATAGTCTACATTGATGATATCATTGTATTATCAAAAGATATTGAATCCCATTTTAAACACCTTGATATATTCAAGAATATTATCATAAAAAATGGACTAGTTATCTCTAGACCAAAAATTATGCTTTTCTAAACAAATATTAGATTTTTAGGCCATAATATTGAAATAGGAAATATAATCCTAATCAATAGAAGTATTGAGTTTGGATCAAAATTCCGAGATGAAATACTGGATAAAACACAACTACAAAGATTTTTGGGAAGCCTCAATTATATTCTCTCTTATTATAAAAATTTGGCAGAACATACATCTATCTTATATGACAGGTTAAAAAAGAACCCCCAACTATGGTCTGAAAATCATACAAAAACAGTCCAAAAGATTAAGCAAAAAGTTAAAAACCTTCCTTGCTTAATGATTGCTAACCCAGAATGGAAAAAAGTGGTAGAAAAAGACGCCTCTGATATAGGCTATGGAGGAATTCTCAAACAAATTTCTCCTGTAAATAAGCAAGAATATTTGGTCAATTTCCGTTCAGGAAAATGGAATAATAGCCAAAAGAATTATGCTACTATAGCAAAAGAAATCCTTGCAATAGTAAAATGTGTTTTAAAATTCCAAGATGATTTATATAATCAAAAGTTTAGTATTAAAATTGATTGTCAAGCAACAAAATTCATGTTTTCTTAAGACTTCAAACATGATGTTTCTAAACAAATGTTTTCCAGATGGCAGTTACATTTAGCTCCATTTGATTTTAATATTCTTTATAAAAAAGGGAATGATAATAGTCTTCCTGATTTTCTTAACAGAGAATATTTAAATTAATGGCTCATAATTCTTAAAAATGTTTTAAATTAAATGGTATATTTTGTATATTTAAATAAGCTATATACCATCCTGGGAGCTTAACGGCACCAAATAAAAAAAAATATTTTTAACAAATATTTTTAAGAATAGTTTATGAGCAGGTTGTGGAGAGTCTAGAATAATAAGGTGGTGGTTGAATTCTTGGGGACCTCGTAGCCGCAAATGCTAGAAATAGGCGAAAACGGCTTTATGGTCTGACCTTTACTAACCCCGTTTTATCATACTAAACTATCTACGTAAAATATCTCATTGGCTCATAATTCTTAAAAATGTTTTAAATTAAATGGTATATTTTGTATATTTAAATAAGCTATATACCATCCTGGGAGCTTAACGGCACCAAATGGTATCAGATCCATGAAATTATAAATGTTTGTTCAGATATATGTGTGTGTGTTTCAACACTTAATCTCTTTAGATGAATATCTTAAATAGTGACGATACTGTTAAAAACAGTATTGAAGAAGAATATGAAATATCTCATAACATAGATTTATTAAACAAATGGACAATTCCAAAAATGGATTATAAATTAATTTATAAATTAGGAACCTCTGAAAAATTAGGTTTGAAACAAGTTGTTAAAACAATTGAAAAAACATTTTCCTTAAATAAAGAAGATATGGTTATTAAACTATTAACAAATAAAGATATAAATAAATATAAGAAAGACTATAAGTTTTTACACATAGGTCTTGTGCAAATTGCATTTAAACCTCTAACATTAGAAGGTTTACTAGAAAGTTTTGTAGCAGCTCTTAGAGATGCTAGAAATTTAGACTGGAAACAATCTCTAATAGGGATTGTTCAAACCAGCTTAGCACATGGTCAAGTTTATTTTAATGTTTATCCGAACTTACAACTATCATTGTATGATGTTAATATTTCAGATGCTTTAACTTTAAATGTTAAAACTCATGGTTATAACTATGCTCCTGTCTTAGAAGTTATCTGTGTCTGTTATAGAATTTATTATAAACCTTTATACACTCTTAATCCTCAGTGTAGAATGGTAGATAAACCATTAAATGAAACAATAGTAATAGAAACTAATTTTGGTAAATCTAATATAACTACCAGAAGAAAAATCAAATAGGAAGAAATTAACTTTCTAGAAAATTGAGTTCTAGATAAAGCAACCACATCACAACAGTACATAGATAATAATCTCATAGAGATTCTTCAAACAAAAAAAGGATCAGTCCAAATATAATTTGAAAAATTAAGAAATGAATCTTCTTTGCCTAGGTCAGTGTCATCCCACTACCACATATCTCCGGTAGAATACACCGTCAGAAGTCCCTCTAGAGCTTCAACCTCTAGAATAAGAGAAAAATCTTCTGCTAGAATAGAAAGACTAGCAAATATGAATAAATTAAAAATAAACGCTGACAATATAGTCATAGGTATTCAAGTAGATCCGGAAATAACCGAATTAGAAATAGATTTTATGTGATTTATGGATTTTAAAGAAAAACTAGATTTTACTCCGGGATCTCCGGTAAGACAAGAAATTGGTAAAGAGTTCCAATTACCCAAATGGGAATTATTTAGAAACTGGTTTTTCAAACATTTTCAAAAACCAGATACAATATTCTTTAAAAATGAATATTATAAAGACTTAACTGAAAGAAATGAAGTTATACCTTTTGTACCTTGGTTTATAGAAAATTATACTGAAAGTATCGTTTCAGTAGTGGAAAGAAAATTTAATGTTAATGGAGAAATAATTTCAAAAGTTTTTCCTCCAACACAATCCTTTAAAATTGAAAAAGAGAACGAGATTAGATATTATAAGATCTTTCAAAAATTACTATAAGGAGATACTTTACCAGTAACCATCTCACATATAAATGATTTAATAAAGCAACAAAATTATGTAAATGTATATTTGATAATTATAGGAGAACAATTGCAAGATTTATCAATCAAAATGGATAAAATATTATCCTATTTCCAAGAAAAAAAACATTTCCTCTATAAATAAAGGGGAAAAAGGGATTATTGCTACCCCAGCATACAATTACCTCCTAAGGTTACAAATTTTAAGATAAAATCTGAAAATAATCTAGTGAAAACTTTAAATAATAAAGTTAGTGCTTTAAAAAACCTAAAAATTAACACATTAACTGATTTCTCAGAAGATAATTATCAAGAGAAAATTAATAATGAGATTTTAAAATTATCTAAGTGGACAGATAAGCCAACACAAAGGAAATACTATTATCCTAGGCCAACCCCATAAAATGATCTAATAGAAGAACAAGAATATATAGTTAATAACTCATATAGTGGTAAAATGATCTATGAATGGAATATAGATGGTCAAACTGAAGGCCAGATTTATAATACAGTTCATAGAATGCTCATGTATGACACTATATGCCAAAATAATGAAAATTCCATTAAGACAGTAGCTAACATGATAGTTTCAGGTTTTACAAGACAGCTAAAAGACTGGTGGGATACTTATTTATCTAAGCTTGATAAGGATAAAATTCTTAATAGTATAAAAAACGAAGAATGTAATATAGAAAGTAATGTTGTTTACACCTTAATCATCAATATTATAGAACATTTTACAGGCAGATAGTCTGAAGATTCTGAGAATATCAAAACTTTATTACAAAATCTTAGATGTAGGACTCTTACATCTTTTAGATGGTATAAAGATACTTTTCTATGTAGAGTTATGGAACTCCCTGAGGCAAATAGTTCTCATTGGAAGTCTAAGTTTATAGATGGTCTTCCTCACTTATTTGCTGAAAGAGTAAAAAATAAAATAAGAAAATATGGGGTCATAAATTATGACGCTTATACTTATGGAAAACTTATAGATACATGTGTTCAAGAAGGCTTAGGCCTATACAATGAAATAAAATTAAACCAATAAATTAAGAAACACTCTCTTAATGAAAAGAGACAATTAGGTGAATTTTGTGGTCAATTTGGTATAGAAAATAAGCTAGAAAATATATCTAGAACTAAGAAATTTAAAAGTTCTTCTCCTAGGAAACATTATAAAAGAAAGATAAAAAGAGAAGAAAGAAAATTAGATAGAAGAAGGAAATATAAAGATAATAATTTTAATAATGAATTAAAAAAGATAATAAAATGTAGAAAATGTAGCAAATTAAGTCACAAAGCAAAACACTTGCTGGGTTAGGAAAAAGATTAATAAGCTAGAAGATAGAGAATTAATAGAAAAAATCTCTAATATATTATTAGACTCAGAAGAATTTGAATCTGAGCAATTTTTTTCAGAAGACGAAGATCTAAATATTTTAGAAAATGAAGACTTCTACTCTACGAAAGAAAAGAACAACCACTGTTCTAATAATTGTAGAAAATATTGTTGTAAAAACTCTTCTGACATAGAAGAAGAAAATATTAATCAGATTATTTCTCAATTTCAAAACATGAAAATAAATGTTTTAAACAATGAAATATTAGATTTACTAAAAGTAGTCGATGACCCACAAATTAGAGAAAAATTAATTTCTGAATATCTAAAAACGCTTAAGGAGTCAGAAGGAGCATCTTCTTCTAATCCTCAAAAGGATTTAAAACCTTTTCTATAGCTGAATTAAAAAAACAACTAGGTGAAAGAAATCAAATTTCAAAACCAGTTGGTATACAAGATCTAAAGACTGAAGTTGATAATTTAAAAATAGAAGTAAAAGTACTTCAAAAAGATAATAGAAATCTAAAAAAAGAATTATAAATCTTGAAAGAAATAAGGGTGTAAATATTTCTCAGTCAGAAGAAAAATCAAGTGGTTTTTAATAGAAAGTATTATGGATATTATAACCACTCAAAAATGGCATATTAGAATAAAACTTTTAATAGAAGAAAATTTCTTCATAGAAATTACGGCTCTAGTAGACAGTGGTGCTGATTTAAATTGTATTCAGGAAGGATTAATTCCTACAAAATATTTTCATAAAACTTCTCATTCATTAAGTTCTGCTAACGGTGAGAAATTAAAAATAGAATATAAGCTACCACAAGCATATGTTTGCCAAAATAAAGTTTGTATTCCAACTAGTTTTCTACTAGTTAAAAACCTTACTAGCCAAGTAATACTTGGAACTCCATTCTTAAACAAAGTATTTCCTTTAAAAAATATTGATACAAAGGGAATAACTGGGAATTTTCAAGGACAAGAAATTTATTTTTCATTTATTACAAATCCTTTTTCCAGAACTTTAAACAATATAAAAGAATCATTTTTACAAGCAAAAATAAATCAAATTGATTTCCTACAAAGAGAAATATTTTCTTTAAAAATCCAAGATATGATAGATAATAAAAAACTACAAGAAAAAATAAAAATGGTTGAAAACCAATTTACTTTACAAGTATCTAATGATCATCCTAATGCTTTTTGGGATAGGAAGAAGCATATTATTTCCCTTCCTTATGAAAGTGATTTTAAAGAAAATCAAATCTCAACTCAGGCAAGACCATGCCAAATGAATGCTCAATATATGGAGTTATGTAAAAAAGAGATTAAATCTCTTTTAGATAGAAATCTTATTAAAAGTTCAAAATCTCCATGGTCATGTACCGCTTTTTTATGTTAATAAATATTCAGAACAAGAAAGAGGTATTACAAGACTAGTTATAAACTATAAACCTCTTAATAAAGTCCTAAAATGGATTAGGTATCCTATACCCAATAAAAAAGACCTTCTAGATAAATTACATAATGCAATTATATTTTTAAAATTTGATTTAAAATCTGGATATTGGCAAATTCAAATTGATGAAAAAGATAGATACAAAACTGCTTTGTAGTACCTTCTAGGCATTATGAATGGAATGTTATGCCATTTGGATTAAAAAATGCCCTTTCAGAGTTTCAAAATAATATGAATGATATTTTTATTCCTTATAGTGAATTTATAATAGTATACATTGATGATATCCTTGTATTCTTAAAAGATATTGAATCCCATTTTAAACATCTTGATATATTCAAGAATATTATCATAAAAAATGGACTACTTATCTCTAGACCAAAAATGTTTCTTTTTCAAACAAATATTAGATTTTTAGGCCATAATATTGAAACTGGAAATATAATCCCAATCAATAGAAGTATTGAGTTTGGATCAAAATTCCTAGATGAAATACTAGATAAAACACAACTATAAAGATTTTTGATAATAGTCTTCTTGATTTTCTTACAAGAGAATATTTAAATTAATGGCTCATGCAAAATGCCCTATAAATAAGGCTCTTCTCGAAATTCAGGAGGAACAAGAAATACTTATTCTTGCTATAAGGATTCATGAAATCACCAAGGAAAAATTCAATAAAATCCTTTCTTGTGTCCAGATACAAAAGCATATTATATATCAGGAAAAAACTTTCAGATTTCTTGTATAAAGGAAAAAATACGTTCATTATGTGAAAAAGAAATAATTATTTCATGAGGATAAATATTTCAGAAATGCTTCCTTGGGATCAAGGAAGAGGCAGGGGAAGATCTCCCTCTCATAGAGGAAGAGGTAGTAAGAACCAAGGGATTATATCTCAATTTGGCAACAAGAATCTTATTGAAGAGAACATTTTATCTGTAGGATCCACATCAGGATCAACATCAGTATCTGATTAAACTCTTTATAAGGAGTTTTTGGCCTACAAAGCCTCTCAAGAAAAGCCAAAAGATACAGAAGCATCATATGCTAAAGCTGTTTCTGATGAAACGGAAGATGATATCAAAAATTGGGCTCAAAGTCCACATAAAGAGGTTATACTCCTTTTAGAAAATAAGGACCTAAAATGGAAAAATAACCAATGGTTGTTAATACACATATATATGGATACATGATTCTATCCTGCAGAGGCTTATAAGCCCAGACAATATTATGAATATATTCTAAAAGAAGAAAATTGTGAAATTGAACATTATCACGGAAGAAACTCCAATGTTTTCAGTTTCAGCAAAATTGTCATTAAATAGATCATATCTGTAGAAACTTGGGGAACTTCTCCCTTAAGAGAAAGAGAGGTTATACACCCACAAACAAAAGTTCCAATTAAATATAATTATTGGGATTATATGAATGCATTTTATAAAGCATTATTATATGAGAATCCGAAGCAAAAACATTCGTGGTTCATAAAAATTTGCTCTCATATTTATGGACAGGAAATTCCAGTCTGGTTTTACAATTGGTGGCAATCTTTTGGTCCATCAATAAACATCCTCCAGATTTATCTAGAAATCTGTATACCCAATGGGTAGAAGTATCTCCAGCTTTAATAGAAGCTCAACAAAATGAAAATTTCATCAAAGAAATGCATTCATCTCATTTCTTTGTCCAATTTAGTATTCCATAGATCTGGAAATGGTCTCCAGAAGTTGGTTATACCAACCAGAATATTCTTTGCCTTCATAGAACTTTTTTTCAAAATTTTGGAAAAAGATGACAATGGTCACTAATGGTATCATAGAAAGCCATGATACCGTAGAAAAAATTAAACCGACCATTAAATGCTATGAAGAACAAACAGAAAGATGAAGAATACATCAGCAATGTTCTTGAAGAATACAAGCAAGAATTCAAAAACCCAGAAGATTCGTCTGGAAAATTCAAAAACAAAATCCCACAATAGGCCCCACAAAAGCATGTCCAGAAGGCTCCAATAATAAGTGAGCGTGGCAGACATAATTTTGCATTCTAGCAAAATAATTGCTAGTCACTATTTACTTTTTGAAAAAGAAAGAAATAATAATTTCTGGTTTCTGTTTACTTTTTGACAAATGTTTCTTACTGGTCCCACATTGATACTAATGCATGTATCATCCCTTCTATATAAAGGGATTCCTTTTCTTTAGTCACACACACCTCAGAGCACACATCTGAAATCTCTTGAAAAATACTCTTTCTATAATAAAAGTCTGAAGTTTGAAGTTTATATTTTGCAGCAATAGTCGGGTATATTTCTTTACTTATCATTCTTATCGTTTTATCATTTTTATCTGCTTACGATCGCCTCCATTAGAGGCTAAATTTTTAAGTGTTGGAATACCACCATGGTCTGAACAAGCTCTAAAAAAATTATTTTTAACAAATATTTTTAAGAATAGTTTATGAGCAGGTTGTGGAGAGTCTAGAATAATAAGGTGGTGGTTGAATTCTTGGGGACCTCATAACCGCAAATGCTAGAAATAGGCGAAAAAGGCTTTATGGTCTGACCTTTACTAACCCCATTTTATCATCCTAAACTATCTACGTAAAATATCCAACTGGCTCATAATTCTTAAAAATGTTTTAAATAAATGATATATTTTGTATATTTAAATAAGCTATATACCATCCTGGGAGTTTAACGGATATATATATATATATATATATATATATATATATATATATATATATATATATATATATATATATATATATATATATATATATATATATGAGATATGGATCTTTTCAAAACCCTCTTTTATTGTGTTAACTCAGAAAAAGCTCGCAAAAATTGACCCAGTCATAATTTTTTTTTGTGAATAACATTATTACACTAATATAACGTCATGTTCTTTTTTGCATTTGTGTAAATTCACGAGTGTAAGGGGAGTTCACACTAGTGTAAATTTTTCTGAAAAAATAAATATTTAGCAAAAAAAAACTTACACCAGGTGTAAACTCCATTTACACTAGTAAGTTTATAAAAATACAAAAAAGAACATAACGTTATATTAGTGTAATAATGTTATTCACAAAAAAAATAATGATTAGATCGATTTTTATGGGGTTTTTTTAGGTTAACACAATAACAAAGGGTTTTGAAAAGATCCATACCCTATATATAATTATATATATATATATATATATATATATATATACCAGGGAAGGTTCAATTCAGAACACTCAATATTACGAGAACACGCAGAACAAAACGAATCATTGACTTTTTCAATCTTAAAAAGTTCTAAAATATAAGAAAATTATATAAATGTAATGTTTATTTGTTTTTCAAGAAATTCAAACAAAAAAATATGAAATTTTTTTGTTTATATACATACCTACATATGTGTAATTCATGTGTAGGTTTTTTTACCTACACATAATATACACTTGTGTAGGAAACTTTTAAATATATAAAAAATATGAAAAAATTAGTTTAATTGTTTTTTATGTACATAAACATACATATTTGTATGTAAGAAGTATAACCTTTTAATTTTTTTTCCCATAGATCAAAAAAATAAACGATTTAGGTTTGTTCCCCTTGTTCTCACAATATTTAAGTGTTTTGAAATGAACTTCTCCCTATCCCTATATATATGTGTGTGTATATATATATATATATATATATATATATAGGGTTAGGATCTATTGAAAACTTATAAATACTTGAGAACTCGCGAGAACTCGTCAAAAAATCAATTAAAACAATATTTTTTTTTATTTCACTGCCTTTATTATTAAAATAAAAACATAAAAAAATAATTTTTCTATACAATTAATTCATCTCTTCTCACTAAATTATTCTTAAAAAAATTTATACACATGTGTAAATGGTAAACGCTTACACATGTGTAAGTGGTAAACTTACACATGCCTAAGTGGTAAACTTACACATGTGTAGATTTTTTAATATATGAACACATGTAAATTTACATATATAAATTCACCTTTTTATGTTGTATTCGAATAATAAATGTATTAAAAACAAAAAAAAATGGTTTTTATTGGTTTTTTGACGAGTTCATGCAAGTTCTCAAAATATTTATGAGTTCTCAAATGATTCAATCCCATATAAATAAATAAATATATAAATATATATATATATACACATATATATAGGGGACGGTTCCACTAAGAAGTGGTTTTTCGCTAAGAAATACTAAGAAGTGGGTAAAACGAACTCCGATTGAGCTCATTCCAGCGGCGTTGGAACCGTCTCATCGAACCCTAACCCGAACCAAAAATCCTAAACCCCCCTCCACCCGCACCCCCAAAAACCTAAACCCCCTCCAACCCTACACCGAAAAGCCTAAAACCACCACCCCCACCCCCCAAAAACCTAAACCCCCCCACCCTACCCCCCCCAAAAACCTAAACCCACCCCTACCCACCACCAAAAACCTAAACCCACCCCCACCCACCCCAAAAAACCTAAACCCACACCCCCACCACAAAAAAAACCTAAACCCTAAGGCTAAAACCCAAAAATTCAAATGTAAAATTTAAATCTTAAAATCTAAACCCTAAAAGCTAAGATGGTTGAGTTCGAAGAGACGGTTCCAACGCCGCTGAAATTAGCTCAATCAGAGTTCGTTTGATATCGTTTCTTAAGATTTTTGTCATTTCTTAGATTTTTTAGCGAAAAACTACTTATTATTTGATTCTCCCCCTATATATACATACATATATATATATATACATACATATATATATATATACATACATAAACATACATACATACATATATATACATACATATATATATATATATACACATATATACATACACACATACATATATATATATATATATACATTATATATATATATATATATATGTATATATATATATATACATACATATATATATATATACACATATATACATACACACATACATATATATATATATACATTATATATATATATATGTATATATATATATATATATATATATATATATATATATATATAGGGAAGGGTTCAAATACTAACTTACTTTTTATTTGATAACCGTGCTAACCACTATAAAACAATTACATAATTTATAAATTATTTTTTCTTTTAATTGTTAAAATAGTATTTAAGTATCTTGAATAAATATTTTGAACATAAATACGGAAATGATGAGTCCTACGTATACGCACCAAATAATGTTTCATATACGTGACACATAGTGTTTACATATATGTAACATTAACATAATGATAATTGTTACATATACAATAACACTATGTTTGAGAGTGGTTATCATGTTATCACATAAATATTGGTTAGCATTTGACATATTGGTTAGCATTTGACCTCACCCTATACACACACACACACACACACACACATATATATGTATATATAATAGTGCCCCCGGAAAAAAGTTGCCCCGACCGAAAGTTCGGGTCGCCCCACCCTAGAGCCGGCCGTGCATGCTGGTATAACAGACTCAACTAACTCTTCAATTGGTCGTTGCCTTCCGGAATAGCCAAGTGTTGAAGAAGCACAAAATGGTCCGGATAGATTGCCTTCTACTACGGAGGAAAAAAGTGTTATTGACTTGTACTCTGATCTTCATGTTCTTCTTTGGTGTGAATCTTGTAGTATATCCGGACTAAGTCTCCCCTCAAGAATAGTTGTCTCTCCGGAGTAGACTTACTCATCCAGAGTAGAAATTAGACATTATCTTTAGATAGTTTCTCTAGAGTACTCATCTCCGGAGTAAACTATTCTTCCGGATTATAACTTGAACTTTCCGGAGCATGTGATTTGTGAACATTAGCCTTTTGTGTTTGACTTTACAATCTTCCCCTAGGCTAATGCTCCTCAAATGCACTTAATCTTCTTCTTCAAGAAACCTCTCCTTAAATTTGCCATTTTTCGATCATTTATAGCATTCTTGGACATGAACTTCATCTTGCTTGTTATACTTAATCCTTATCATTAACATCATAAACTTTGATTGGTTCTTGATCACCTCTTTCTATCACCAAATCTTTACTTTTAGAGTCAAAATACATCCATGTGAAAGGTTGTAAAGAGATTGTATTCCTTTGAAACAGTTCAATGTATTGAGGAAGAACAACAATTGGAGCATCTGCCTCAGTTCTCTGTCTTGAACTTGACGGGTAACAAGAATAGGCAAATCTGCTGAGATTCCTTTTGGTAATAGAAGGTTTCTTTAATGACTTGAAATTATCTCTTGTTTGTCTTCTCAAGTAGTTTTCAAGATCATACCCTTTAGGTAATGTTGAAATCATCTTCAGATTTAATAGTGTTATAAGATCAGCAACCGGTAGCTATATAATATCATATCCATTTCTAAAGTATTGTCTTCTACCTTTGGTTATGGTAATCACATACAAATCCTTGAATCCACCATATCTCCAACTGGGGATTCTTTCTCTTAACATTTTTTTAGTGAAGTTCTCTAGTTCAATATCAAAGCTTTCCAAAGTTCTCTTTGTTTCTTATGGCTTTGAACTAGGCTTCTTAAACCATAAGGCTTTCTCTTCTTCACTAACTTTCCTTGTATTTGTAGGTGTAGATGAAGAGTATATCTCTTTAGACACTTCATCTATTTTTTATTTATTCACGGCAAGTCTCTTAGTGACATCTAATTCCTCAAATTTTGATTTTAGGACTACACTTTGAGCCTCATACCCACTGCTAGATACATTTACATCTTCTTCAAATTTTTTCTTCTTTCTCACAATCTTAACTACTTCATCTCTTTCTTTCCTTATTCTTCCTTTTTCTACATCTCTGACTTTCATTTTTGCATACATATCTCTTAAAGATGTAGTAGAACAGTTATTAATCACATCTGGATTAAATTCAATGTTTAAAAACCCATTAATCAACTTCTTTCTTTCTTCAGGGTCTTCTACAACCGTTAGAGTAATCACTTCTTCTGGCTGACTAGAATTACCTCTTCTTATTATACATTATACACACACGGGATGTAATTACAATGAGCTCACAACCAAATCTTGACTACCCTGGTACGCCCCACACATATGTCTTTTCACGCAACATCAAAAATAAAATGGATAATATGCATTCACTAGACATGAAAGTCAAAGTTAGGTCGACCAACCATGAACGAGGGTGTCAACCCCAATTGTACTATTCATATATTCCACGGCTTGAACAAGTTAAATAGTTGTGTAACATGAGGACTTAAGTAATAATTTGTCTTACTCTTGTAAAATTACCCCAATTAGCAAAGACATGTGTATAATAAGTAGTGGTAACATGTTTTTCTCCCAAAAATAATTAAGTAAAATGGGGTCGTGAAACTCACTTGTATGTAAATTGTGATATGTCAATGGAGAATTGCAACCGGTATGATCCTACTCGAGTCCTACGATGTAAGTAGATACAGTCGAGGACTAAGGATCAACCCTAATGTAACATATACGTCCGAACTTGTGTCATTTGTAACAGCTTGAAAATTCCTAAGAAAACAAGGACTAAAAATGTCAACAATTTAAACCCTAGGAGTTAAAAGATGTTTGCCCCAAAATACAAGTACTAAAAATGTAAACTTCTGATTTTTGGCACATAGCGGACCACTACAAAGGTCTTGGAGGCCCTCTATGTGTAGAGGAAGGGAGTAATGATAAGCTGCCACGTGTCGGGTGACTAACAGATGAGAAATGACGCGTGTAAACCTATCGCGGACCGTCACCCAGGTCCAAATGGTCCGCTAAGCCAGAAAGGGGCTAGCGATCCGCTAAACCAAGGCTTAACGGTCTGCTACTTGTGCCCGAAGGAAAAGTTTTATGGCTAGGGCGGTAGCGGTCCGCTAAGGGTCCAATGTTGGCCTATAAATTAGAAACTTATTCACGGAAATTTCACTTTCACCACTCACCAACACGCCTTTCCCTACACACACAAACACTCTGATCCAATTCCATTTCAAGCTTGGTTCGTACCTGTAAAGTTCGGTTTCTCACGAATCACCTACAAATTGCCGTAGATAGTTCCGAGGTATGGTTTAACTAAATTTCTAAGACTTTGCTAAATATTTTTAAGCTAGGCATGCTTGATTAAGCAATGTTATTATGAATTTATGGCTTTGTCCAAAGTGTTTGTGATATCTCAGATACATTAAGCCGAGGTGTTGTTGAGGTGAGTTCCTAAATTGTGATGTGTATCATTTAAAACAAGGATGGCCTTGTTATATTCCATTTTTGGCATGGTTGATTTGTGAAAACATTTTGAGTATCTTGAAACATTTTGTACATCATTCAACTTTGTTTCTAGTATATGAAACGATGATGATAAAATACATGTTTATCAAAGAGCTTGTTGTCTTAAAATGTTTATGTGAGCCTTGTCAAACACTCGTTAGATGATCAAGTTCATAATAGGAGGATGAGAGTGAAGTGAGAGTTTTCAAAGACGAGTTAATAATGTCGTTGACTTATAAATATTGTTTTTCTCCAAAGTCGCGTAAATTTAAATTTAATTATAATGTTTATGAATGACCAAACTTATATAATATTTTATATAGAAAAAATATTTTTAGATCATAATATTTTACTAATATTTATAAGGTTTTGAACCCCATATTTGAAAGATTGAATTCTAATGATTTAAATTGTGTCGGTTTTATATAAAACGATGGTTTTCGGCATTCGAAAACTAGTAAAGAAGTACGTGACTTAGCAAAAAAGTCAAGTTATGTTATGAAAACTTTATTTGAAGTATACGAACCATAGTGGCTGGAAAAATATAATACTTGTTTTTTTACGTGTTTCTAGGTATTACAAAACTATAGAAAAACCCAAAATCGAAAGATATGGTTATCCAACTCCAAAAATCATGAAAGTCGATTTATAGGGTATCGATGAATTATAAGATTTACTTTGAATTTTTGGAAGTTTTCTGAAAATAGTAGATATGCTTTCACTATTCGTGTACCGTTTAATAGTAAAAAATCGAATATGATAGTTAGACATCTTCAAAATTATAAAATTGTATTTGAAAGTTCCTATTTTTTTTTTCTTTTTAAGACTAAAATCAAAATATTAGTTTTCCAGCTCCAAAAATTATGAAATTTGGTTTATAAGATTCTTATCTCATGTAAAATCTGCTGTAAAAAATTGAGAATTTTCTAAAAGGTTTAAGATTTATTCTATTTTTTTATTTATAAGAATAAAATTAAAAAAATAGCTATCTAACTCTAAGAATTATAAAATTTAATTTATAGACCTTTTATAGTATATAGACGCTACAGTAAAAATTTGAGAATTTTTAGAAGTCACGAAATTTTTATCATATTTTAGGTTTGAAAGCTGACATTATTACGGTTCATTTTTATGCTTAAGGTCCAAATAATTTCACCAACTTCAAACTTCTCATGCAACACTATAATAACATGATATGAAGTATAAATAAGTGATATCTAACAAGTATATACGTGTTTGAGATGTTAAAGTTGGTTATTACCACTTGGTGTTTGGCTTGAGTTTATTTATGGAACCCGTGGATAATGGATTCTTTTAAGGACTTTTAATGCCCATTTTTAAAGAATGTATATTGTAACGAACCAAATTTCGGGTTTACCCCATACTATAATAATTATATTATAAGGGGGTGTAATTATATTAATTAAAGTTGAAGGCATTTTGTAATTAGTGGAATCTTGTAGTTTTGAAGCAATTAGTCAAAATGGGAAGTAGAAGGACTGATCTTGCAATTAATCCAAAATTGATTTGGGTGTATTAGAGAGTGGCGACAAACACATCAGATGGTGTGTGTGTGTGTCGTGAAAAGGGAGAAAAGAGAGGAGAAGAGGAGAGTTTGATCAAGGAACCGATTTCTGAGTTGCATGCTTGAATTGAAGGGATTTGTGTGCACATTCCTTCACATAATCAAGTAAGTTTAATCTCCTTTATCTTTTTCTCCATTAGAATTCTTGTTATTGGTGGGTGTGAGTAGATCAACCCTAATTGACAGAAATTGGGGATGATGGTGTGTAAAATGTTGATTAGGATTGATAATATAGCATTTCTATAGCTAGAGAAGTATATTGTAACGAACCAAATTTCGGGTTTACCCCATACTATAATAATTATATTATAAGGGGGTGTAATTATATTAATTAAAGTTGAAGGCATTTTGTAATTAGTGGAATCTTGTAGTTTTGAAGTAATTAGTCAAAATGGGAAGTAGAAGGACTGATCTTGCAATTAATCCAAAATTGATTTGGGTGTATTAGAGAGTGGCGACAAGCACATCAGATGGTGTGTGTGTGTGTCGTGAAAAGGGAGAAAAGAGAGGAGAAGAGGAGAGTTTGATCAAGGAACCGATTTCTGAGTTGCATGCTTGAATTGAAGGGATTTGTGTGCACATTCCTTCACATAATCAAGTAAGTTTAACCTCCTTTCTCTTTTTCTCCATTAGAATTCTTGTTATTGGTGGGTGTGGGTAGATCAACCCTAATTGACAGAAATTGGGGATGATGGTGTGTAAAATGTTGATTAGGATTGATAATATAGCATTTCTATAGCTAGAGAAGTAATCAATTCATGTTGAATTCAACAAATAGGGAGTTTTAAAAATTAGGGTTCTTGGAACCCAAATTGGGGGTTTTGGAATTAGAGTGTTTAAATGGTGAATTGATTGTTGTTAAGTGTTTATGGTGTTGTATAAACACATTTTCAGGTTGAAAACCCAATTGAATTGGTGAAATATTAATTGGATGAAATTGTGAAAATTTAGGTGAAAACCTTAACATGTCAAAATGGGTGAATGATTATGTAGGGAGGTTAAAACTTGCTTAAGGTGTAATTAATCAAGTTTAGAATGGGTGTAATCCATAAGGTCTAGGGTATATGTTAGACCTCAAGTGGAAATGGTGAATTGGAAGTTTGACTATTATGGGTCAAACGGGTCATTCGGGTTGAAAGGTGGTATTTGGGTGTTGGGTGTTTGATTAAGGTCATGTTAATCAAACTAAGTTAGGGTCTTGATCTTTAGATCTTTAAAGGTGTTGGGTGTCAATTGGTGAACATTGGATTACTAATTGGGTTGTATAGGTGATCAAGTAGTAAGGAAGCTAGCTTGGAGGATCAAGCGGGATCATCTTTGACAAAGGTAAGTGCTTTGCACTTACTTAGTATTAGATAAGTAGTCTCTATGTAAGTAGTTTATGTGGTATGCTTTTTACATGTTAATGTGGTTTGAATTTGGTGTAATGACTTACGTGGTAAAAGTCAAATTTGTATGCACATTATGGTTTGAATTTGGTTTAATGACTTATGTGGAAAAAGTCAAGTTTGTGTGCATAATATGGTTTGAATTTGGTGTAATGACTTATGTGGTAAAAGTCAAATTTGTATGCACATTGTGGTTTGAATTCGGTGTAATGACTTGTGTAGAAAAAGTCAAATTTGTGTGCACAATGTGGTTTGAATTTGGTGTAATGACTTATGTGGTAAAAGTCAAATTTGTGTGAATAATATGGTTTGAATTTGGTGTAATGACTTATGTGATAAAAGTCAAACTTATGCATAAAGTGGTTTGAAATTGGAGTATGACTTATGTGGTAAAATCAAACTTGTATGCATAATGTGGTTTAAATTGATGTACTTGACTATGTGGTATAAAGCCAACAAAATGTAATAATTTGGTGAAATGGTGTACAGAAGTGTGGAATACTTCAAAGGGGGGACTTAGAGTCAAATACTCCAAGTACGGGTAAGACGAGTTGTGGTACTCGCACCGAGGGGTCATAAACCCAATAAGAAGTGTGGAATACTTCAAAGGGTGGACTTGGAGTTAAATACTCCAAGTATGAGTAAGATGAGTTGTGGTACTCGCACCAAGGGGTCGTAAACCTAATAAAAAGTGTGGAATACTTCAAAGGGTGGACTTGGAGTCAAATACTCCAACTACGGGTAAGACGAGTTGTGGTTCTCGCATCTAGGCGTTGTAAGCCAACTAAAAGATGGTAAATTGGTGGGAGTAAACATGTGTGTGTGTGTTGTTGTTATACATGTTATATTGGTGTCGTATTGTACAAAGATGCAAATGGGTTGGAATGGGTCAGAACGAAAAATTAGTAGTGGTGCTCTTATTGGGGGTGGATGAACTAACAAATTAATGTTAGTTAACATGGTAGACATTGTGTGGTCAAAAAACAAGTAAATATATGTTAGATACTTGTTATATGCAAAAAAAATTGTAGAAATGATGAAAATGGAAGGTGCTGTCAGGGAACATGGTTGTGTTCATCTGAACACAACCATGTCAACAACCTTGCTTTTTTTTTCTAGAGCTGAAGGGGAACACGGTATAAACACAACCATGTCAGGAATTTTTATTCTTAAAAATGAATTTCTTGGGTTTTACCAATGAGGGGGGGTCTACGAACTTAGTAGTCAATGTGGGACTTGTGGAGAGGTCCCTAGGGCTACTTATCTATACTAACCATATACAAATTGATGTTTTGTATGTAGCAAAGCTCCGAAGTGATTCTCAGGTCTCGCATCATGCGGATTGGATTCTCGTGGACATGTTTTGTAAATGATTTTGTTAACCTTCTCGTGGGGAGTCTTTACAAACTATTTGGGGTCGTAACAAGTTATGGTTAACTTGTCTTTTGTTAACTTTTTTTAAACTACTTGTGTGAAAATTTTGTAGTTTAATTAAAACATGTGGACTACGTTAATTGTTGTTTTGGGACCTTAATTACGCGTGTTTATAAAATTTAAAATCGGTTTGGATTTTTGGGTGTTACAATTTGGTATCAGAGCAATGGTTTGAGTGATTTGGTGTGCGAGACACCGAAATCAAACCTATAATGCTTTTGATATGGTCGGAGAAAGGAGAATCCAATGATGGCGCAACCGAGACACGGAGCTTAAGGGGCAAGGTTAGTATTGATTATGATGTTGTGTGTTTTAATTGGTGTCCAATGTGAACTAATTGTGCCGAAAGTTGTTAGGGTATTCGTTATATGGAGATGGTGAATTTAATTGGGCATATTATATTATCAATCATGCCTGGCCAGTATGATTCTTAATGTAACATGTGCGAATACCTTCATGATAACCATATGATGATGAACACCGACAATGAGTAAGTGAAGGTGGTTATATGTGTATATGTATATATTATATGTTTGTGTATAGATGATTATGTGGGGGAAATTAATATACACATAGGAAGAGGTAGGGCCTTATTGAGTACGACTAGAGGCCTATAAGTAGGTAGAACGCCTACAAGCTTATTACTATACGGTCGGGGATGAATTGGGGAAAACATATCTTAATAGGCAGAATTTTAGATAGAATTTTATTTAAAGACTCACGTATGAAAGTGTCTATGGGTGTATCACCTTGAGGATGGGGACGAGCTTTGGTTTAGTCGGGAAAAATGGAAAGCAGCATTCTAGTGGAGGATGGTTAAAGCTTTCTGTAATGGCGTGTTAATTTTCCTTCAAGGAAGATAGGAGCTCATTGAGGCGGTACTTTGAAGAACCGCATGAAGCCTTAAGGGCGGGATGATCAAACGTAGTCGAATACGTGGAGGAAGAAAACCTTTTCTTCACAGGGGGTTCGTGGTGTGCGAGCCAAATAAGTAAAATAGTAGGAGTTTGTTCGTTGGTTAACAAACGATACATCACTATTATGGTATTGGCTTGAAGCAATCCATTGTGATGGGCGGATGGAGTACTACTCGTGGAGAGTCGACTCCGGAAAATGACGGATATTTGGTTGGGAGTTCTCCGTAGAGAGAAAGGCTTAAAGGCAAGAAAATAATGTAACAGGGTGAATTCAAGAGACGTTCTTAAACAAGCTTGTCCACAAGCCATTTTGGATCTTGCAAATTGGGTGTTTTCTTCACGTACGCTAGACCGGTGGATTAATCAAGGGATTATGAGTATGTTGTATGATGGAGTGTAGTCTGGCCCAAATCTTGGAGTATCGGAAGGAAAGAAGATAGATCAATTTTCTCGATGCTATCGGTTGACTTATAGAGTGGATTCTCATACATGGTGTACAACTCGTATGGAGTTGATTATTATGTGATGCAAGGTGATCAAACTCGGGAAGCTAGTGGGGTGTGAAGAGGAACTAGTTGTGGCTTCAAGCAAACCAAATATTCTAGTCGAGCTAAAAATCCCTTTGGGAAGGCAATACTTGTTGTTGCCATATGTGTGGAAGATAAACAAATGGATTGATGGGACACACTACGCCATAGTGTTCTAGTCCTACTAATGGGTGCTACGGTGGTTACAAGTCGAGGCATATTCAAAGTGAATGTCACGAGTTAAAGCACACGAATGATAAGGGGAAGAAAATAGAAATTTTAAGGCTGTCGAGCCAAACTTTTCTAACTACCAAAGATGAGGCTGAAGTCTTTTGGTATATTTGTTGGATGAGATTATATGTGAATCGGTGGATTCGGAGGTGATCAACATTGCGGATTTCATAATGTTGACAATATATGAGGTAATAATTGAAAGATGCGGGTGAAACAATCATTTGGAATGGAGTCCTATGATTGTAGTGGAAATTGTGTGGTTACTTAGTAATCGTATCAATATCATTTATGACTAAAGGGTTATACGTCGACCCGTTCTCGCTTAGAGATGGTGAAACACGTGGCGCATGAATTGGTGTATGTCTGGCTTATGCCATTGACACCAACCAGGGCAATGGAATACTTGATGTTCCAGTTGTAAAGAAGTTCATAAGGGTTCTATACCAGAATGTCACTTCTTGGGGTGTAACCGTTCTATTGGGAAAGGAAGAATGTATACGTACATTTGTCGGGTTTGAACATGTAAGTCCTAGTTCAACAATGAAGGTAGAGGAGGACGTTATCCCATGAATGATATCATTTCCGTTATAAATGCTATAGGATTACGGATGCAACTTTCTAACTTATTCGAAGTTGCGCGGTTTATGTGGATCAATGTGAAAGGTGTGTAGACCCATATATGCTAACACGGTGGTCGTTTATTCGATGATAGTCGTTTATATATTCGAAGCAAAGTCGTTCAAGCTCATTATCTTCGTGAAGTTTTCTAAAATTCCTTGAAATGAGAGGCCTTTCTTTGGATTGTTTTGGTGTGGCATTTTGGCTTTGGTGGAAATCCATTTTTGGATGGGGCGGTGAATTCTAAGACTTATATGTTGACCCGAAAATGATTGAAGTAATCAAGGGGTATATGGTGTTGGAAGAACTTCATAGGTGGCGTTTGAAGTCTTAGAATTTCATAACCGGTGATTGGAAATGAAGTCTTCGAACTTCAAAGGGGAGAATTTGGAAAAGGAATTGATAAACCTATTTGCGGGTGAGCGTTAGAAGGCTAAGTTGAAGTCCTCGAACTTCATTGGTGTACTTGAAGTCTTCGAACTTCATGGGTGTTCTCGAAGTACTTGAACTTCTTAGGTGATGAATGAGATTTAAAAGTCTCGTGGGTTGTTGTATGTTTGTATTGGGGTTTAACTTTTGGTGGCTAGGGATGCAAAGAGGCACAATATAATTTATGGTTTAAAGTGTCTCACTTGCCTACCGGTTAAGGTCGAATATCAAAAAGGAACCTACTCTTCCGTGTGGTCGGAGAACTATGGTTCAAGAAGTGTGTGGTACGACATGGTACATTTCTACATGATGAGTCGGATTGAGGTGCTAGTTACTTCTTTGATTTGGAGGAAATCGGTTGATTAATTTACCATTGGTTGAAAGATGGTGTCGTCTTATTTACCATTTGAGTATTCATACGCCGATAATTGAATTACTAAATAGTGAACGGTGTCAAATGCCGTTTGGTTGGGTGGTATTGGTTTTCGTGATCTAATACTCGTGGTGTGATTCGAGACTTAGCGTGAAAGATCTCGTTTATTGAGTGTGATTGAAAAATACACTCAAGGTGGATAGAAAACCCTAAGTGGATTTAGGGAGTAGATGTATTGAAATTCAAATAGGGAACTTTGGCGATATAAAAGTTTCCCTTAAAAAAGGGGTGTATCGGGTTCGAAAAGTGGGAGGCCAAGACCCTATTTTATGGGACCGTTTAGACTTCACTTTAGTTTGTTAAGTGGTATGTCCTTAGGAGTTACTCGGGGGATCATGTAGACTCCATGATACATTCCCCGTGGTTCATCCACGGGAATGTGTGGCAAGAGAAGTGGACGTTGCTTCTCATAGCAGTATTGATGCGATAGATTATGGATGTTTCATCTAGAAGGACCGGTGGCTATCTTAGATAGAAAGTTGAAACGCTTGTGGTATAAGCGGATTAACCAAATGTTGGTTCTACGGGTTTTTTTAGATAAGGGGCGAAAACTACTCGGGAATATGAGGATAGATACTCGAGTGTTACCCTAATCTTTTGGTGGATCGGGTTTCGGCGACGAAACCCAAAATTAGGAGGAGTGATTTGTAACAAACCAACTTTCGGGTTTACCCTATAATATAATAATTATATTATAAGGGGGTGTAATTATATTAATTAAAGTTGAAGGCATTTTGTAATTAGTGGAATCTTGTAGTTTTGAAGCACGGAGTCAAAATGGGAAGTAGAAGGACTGATCTTGCAATTAACCCAAAATTGATTTGGGTGTATTAGAGAATGGCGTCACACACATCAAATGGTGTGTGTGTCATGAAAAGGGAGAAAAGAGAGGAGAAGAGGAGAACTTGATCAAGGAACCGATTTCTGAGTTGCATGCTTGAATTGAAGGGATTTGTGTGCACATTCCTTCACATAATCAAGTAAGTTTAACCTCCTTTCTCTTTTTCTCCATTAGAATTCTTGTTCTTGGTGGGTGTGGGTAGATCAACCCTAATTGACAGAAATTGGGGGTGGTGGTGTGTGAAATGTTGATTAGGATTGATAATCTAGCATTTCTGTAGCTAGAGAAGTAATGAATTCATGTTGAATTCACCAAATTGGGAGTTTTGAAAATTAGGGTTCTTGGAACCCAAATTAGGGGTTTTGGAATTAGAGTGTTTAAATGGTGAATTGATTTATGTTAAGTGTTTATGGTGTTGTATAAACACAATTTCAAGTTGAAAACCCAATTGAATTGGTGAAATATTAATTGGATGAAATTGTGGAAATTTGGGTGAAAACCTGTAGGTCCCGATTCGATGTGTGACGGATCTCTAGACTCGCGGTACGACACGGTGATAACGTGCAGAATCCATGATCAACATGCAACATGTAACTCAATCAACAACACAGTGTAAATAAACGCTTTGTATTACTATAATCCTTGATTACAACAGTTCTTTCCAAAACACACACTTACACCTTTTTCTTCTTTAGTGTTCTATGGAATATGAACTTGTAACTCCTATTTATAGGAACACACAACACCTTAAGCGAACTTAACAAGTTCGCCTCAAAGATGCTTATGCAAACTTCCTTAGGCGAACTTAACAAGTTCGCTTCTAACGATGCTTAGGCGAACTTGTTAAGTTCGCCTCTCTACGAACTTATACAAAATTTTATCAACAGTTACAAAACATGTCCTAACAGACTCCCCTTTAACTGTTGCTAACAATTCTATCAATTACAAGTCAAAGACTCTAAGACTAAGACATAATATCTTCACCAGAATATGCTCCAACAGACTCCCCCTTGACAACAGCTTTAGAAGATTGTCATCCGTCTTCAAATATCATCAAACACACTGTAGTCTTTGTCTTGTTCATCTGCACTTTCTCTTTCTATCTAGAAGAAAACTTAGGAGAAGGACCCCTTGTCAACTTCTGTCTGCAATATTCAGTTTATACAAAGGAGAACAACCAAGAATAACCAACAATTAAGATTTCCATGGAAGCTGGAAAAATAAAATCTTTTTGATTTTTCAAACATAAGAAACACAAAATATTTTTGGTTTTTCTCTATATAAACTGAAATGTAAAATACAAAATCACATCTTTTTGATCGAACATCACGAGTAAGAAGATCATATCAGTATATATGAGATATCAATCACACATCTTGGATATAAAATCCATATAATATCAAATGGTATCCTATGTGATTCTTTCAAGCCTTGACCAATCAAACTCTATCTTTTGAAGACTTTTATATTTCATGTTATGATACGCGATAAACATTCAAAGAAAATAGGATCAGGCTATGACACACAAATTCAAATTGTTAATATTATAAGATTTGAAACTAAAGCATCTCATTTCCACTTTTTTGTGAGTTAAGGTACCATTTAAGTATGAAATACAACGTGTACCCCACTAGTATGCCAAAAGAAAATAAATGCACTATCTTCAAGACATATGAGATTTTACTAAAGATTATTCGAATTTCCAGAATGAGGAGACATCACTTAGCACATGAATAGCAGAATCCAAATTGGATTGTATAGGAATCAATGAGATTCAGAATCGGATGATTCAATGTTTTAGCTTATATATGTGGAATCATAAGATTCAGGTACGTGGATCCAACTGTTATCTGGATTATGAATTCAATGGAATCAGTAAAGATGATTTATCAATATGTTCCAAGGGCTAGTATATGTTTGACAGATGTTGTCAAGTACATATCTTGATTATACTTCAAATTGCATGCTTTTCGGGACATGGGCACTGAAGCAAATCGAATGAATAGTGCTAAGGACATAACCCAAAACTGATCTCATAGGACACTCTTTATTAAAAGCTAATATTCTTTATCTGATAGTGATCTTTTAACACACACACCCAGGCATAAAATGGGTTTAAATCACAGTTGTAACATATGCAATTATGTTTTCACACTACTAATGGTTCAGTGACGCTTTTAGTCTATTGACCATTCAAATTATATGCATACACAACACTATCATTTCCTATTTGTGTTGCCACTAAAGTTTAGATCAAAACATATAATTCAGATATATTAACATAAAGCACCAACCAGTTAATCTAAGGTCATGTGTGAAAGAACATCTACTGATGTACTATCATCTCTTCTTTTAACTTCAAGTAATGTCGATTTTATCTTTTTCAGTTTGTTTGGCCTTTTCAAAATCTTTAAGAAAGAAAGTAAAACAAACGAAAATAAAATCTTCCATGAAAACATTTTAAGAAAAACATTTTACTTGGTTACTCAGGATTAAGCAATTCAATCAATTAAAAACTTAAACCGATGTAATCCTGTAATTGGATGTCTTTGCCTTTGTCAACACAGTTCTATACTCCCCTTGTCCTGTAGACTCCCCCTCAACTAGTCAAATGGTTGCATCAACGACTTTATGCTCACCATTGTCATCCTAAGTTTCAGGTTGTCATTTGGACTTTGTAAAACTCTTTCCAAAACAATGTGTGTGACATATTCTCCCCCTTGAGCATCAAAATGTTGAATCAAATAGATTCTCAGTTATCAACAACTCTTTACTCTTGCAGATGTCATTCCCTGTCATGTGCTTAGAACCACCACTATCAACAACCAAAATGGTATTAATAGCCCCTCTTGGTTAATACTGCACATCTAACAAGAAACATTAATTTGAAATTGGGACCCAAGCCATGGTAGTCATGGGTCGTCCATCTGTATCAAAATAATAAACCTCACTCCATTCACAATCGAATCTCTCATCGATTTTCGATGATTGCTCCGACGAGTCAGAAACAGAAACTTTAGATTTCCAAACATACTTTTGTTCATTAAGTTCTTTTTGCTTAAAATGTGAAGTGTTTCAACAATCTTGTTCATTTGAAAAATGTTTAGATTGTGAAAACTCTTGTTGTTCTAAAAGTTTTCTCAATATTCTGTTTCTCCTCCGTCTTTGAGGTCTAGAAAGCCTAACCTCAGATTTTTAATTACCCTTTGGTGTATCATGAGGTTTAACCACATTGGGGTTAACATAAGGCTTACCAAGAGTTCTTACCTTTTCTGGAGTAACATGTCGGTTACCTTTGGCGTTGTGAGGATAAGCAATCCGAATGTAACCCACAAGACCACAGTAAAAGCAAGATCTCTTCTCACAATATTCTCTCATATAAGGAATCTTCACACGATAAGATGCACTTGAAAAAGATTCTCCTACATGAACTTCTTTTGGCTTTATTTTCTCTGGAACTTCTTTTGGGTTTTGAATCAGGCTTCATCTTCTCAGGAACTACATGCTTCTTCCCTTTATTTTTGTAAGGACAGGTCACCACAATGTGTCCCATCTCATTACAATGAAAACATGTACGCCTATCTGTATAATCTCTGACATATGGAACTCTCCTTGAATTTGAAGAACTTCCAAATGTATAATTTCCAGATGAATTAGAATCAACCTTTGAGTCTTCTTTCTTAACCTCTTTCGGTATCCCCTCTAACTTAGCTTCATCAAAATATTCATCATCACTCTCATCAGAATACACCATATCCTCACCTGTGACTGGATTCACTTTCAACACAGTCTTAGGATCTAAATCCTCATCTTTTATAATCTCAGGTGTAACAGAATAATTTCCGTTGAATGGTGGAGGAACATAACCAATACCACTAGTTCCCTTCCCCTCTTTATTATTATCATGATAATGTCCTAATAAGAATGATGAATTTCCAAAGCTTTCTAACTTTCTATGTAATTTGATTACCTCTGCTTTAGATTCAACTAGTTCCTTATCTTTCTCAGCAAGATCATTATTTCTTTTCTCAATTTCTGCAAAGGACATATATCCAGGTGATATGCCTGCTCTTTGATCTTCAAATTTAGAGAACTTATATCCCTCTTCAGTGATTCTATCCTCTCAATACACACATTCTCATTATCTTTTAATTTCTGATTTACCGTGTGCATCGATTTCATATCACAAATGAGGTTTACGTTGTCATCCATAACCCTCATCATTTTATCCTTCACTGAAATACAGTTAGAACAAAACGTTTCAGAGTTAGAAAGTACCTTAGCTTTTACTTCTGAAGAAGATGCACCAGGAGCCATGAATACGTTATCGTCAGCTTCAACCTTTTGGTCAATAATAACAGGCTCTGCATCATTATCTAATTCACTCAGATCATCTTCAACTGTCTGAAAGCTTTCTTCATTCATCACATCAGTCTCAGTAGATTGAGTACTTTCACCAGAACGAATACTCTCACTATCAGTTAAATCTACAGAAGAATCACTTTGAGAATCACCCTGCTTCTCCAATACTTCTTTGATCAAGACCACAAACGCTTGAGAAGTTGCTTCACCCATTTTCTTCAATGCTTTCCATAGATCTCTTGAAGTTGGACACTTCCCGAGACTATGAATGATTTCTTTTGGTAAAGACATCGTTAAAGTTTCACTCGTTTTCATTTCTCGATCAAATTTATGCTTTTCTACTTTAGTAAGAGCTGTCACTGGTTTAAGAACATCACAAAATTCCAGAAAGTCAAAAGTAGGATGCACATATCCTTCTTTTATTGGTCTCCAAAAATTTTCATCAATTTCTGATACGAACTATTCGAACCGGACTTTCCAGCTACTGTAATCTGATATGCACAAAAGCCTCAATGACATAATTTCAATCTCATTATCATCACATGAAATTGACATTTTGAAATTTTTGCGAAAATATCTAAAAAAAATTTCTCGCCAAAATACTCTTTTTTAAAAATTTCAAAAATGATATAAACCAACCATATAAGCTTTACCTAAAAAATTTAGACAAGAAGAAATTTCCCGCCAAAATACTTGACCCCAAGCGAACTTCACTGAGCGAACTTGACCCCAAGCGAACTTGACCCCAAGCAAACTTGTTAAGTTCTCATGATCTTCACCGACCGAACTTATTAAGTTCGCCTGCAACTGAATCAGCAAGTTCGCCTAAAACGCTGAAACTTCAAAAACACGAAAACACGAACTCAGAACTCCGAAAATCATGATTTCTGATGTATATGATCAAATTAAACAAATCTGAACCGTAGGAATGTGTAGGGACTGATTATGAACACTTCTATCAGATCAATTTCATCAAAAGAATCCAAAATCAATCCAAAATGATCAAAATTCTTCCATTTTTATCAAGAACACGAAAAAGATAAAAAATCCTTCAAATCCTCATCAAATTCAGTGATATTTGATGTTGATTGTACATGAAAACACCACGAATCTTCTACTACTTAAGAGCAAAAGCTCTGATACCACTTATAGGTCCCGATTCGATGCGTGACGGATCTCTAGACTCGCGGTACGACATGGTGATAACGTGCGGAATCCATGATCAACGTGCAACATGTAACTCAATCAACAACACGGTGTAAATAAGCGCTTTGTATTACTATAATCCTTGATTACAACAGTTCTCTCCAAAACACACACTTACACCTTTTTCTTCTCTAGTGTTCTATGGAATATGAACTTGTAACTCCTATTTATAGGAACACACAACACCTTAAGCGAACTTAACAAGTTCGCCTCAAAGATGCTTAGGCGAACTTAACAAGTTCGCCTCTCTATGACTCAGCACCTTAAGCGAACTTAACAAGTTCGCCTCTCTATGACTCAGCACCTTAGGCGAACTTAACAAGTTCGCTTCTAAAGATGCTTAGGCGAACTTGTTAAGTTCGCCTCTCTACGAACTTATACCGAATTTTATCAACAATTACAAAACATGTCCTAACAAAACCTTAACGGGTCAAAATGGGTGAATGATTGTGTATGGAGGTTAAAACTTGCTTAAGATGTAATTAATCAAGTTTGGAATATGTGTAATCCATAAGGTCTAGGGTAGATGTTAGACCTTAATTAGAAATGGTGAATTGGTGGATTGGAAGTTTGATTATTATGGGTCAAATAGGTCATTCGGGTTGAAAGGTGGTATTTGGGTGTTGGGGGTTTGATTAAGGTCATGTTAATCAAACTAAGTTAGGGTCTTCATCTTTAGATCTTAAAAGGTGTTGGGTGTTAATTGGTGAACATTGGATTACTAATTAGGTTATATAGGTGATCAAGTAGTAAGGAAGCTAGCTTGGAGGATCAAGCGGGATCATCTTTGACAAAGGTAAGTGCTTTGCACTTATTTAGTATTAGATAAGTAGTCTCTATGTAAGTAGTTTATGTGGTATGCTATTTACATGTTGTTAATGTGGTTTGAACTTGGTGTAATGACTTATGTGGTAAAAGTAAAATTTGTATACACATTGTGGTTTGAATTTGGTGTAATGACTTATGTTGAAAAAGTCAAATTTATGTGAATAATATGGTTTGAATTTGGTGTAGTGACTTATGTGGTAAAAGTCAAATTTCTGCATAATATCATTCTCCCCAAGGCCCAGTACACTGTCCTGTGTACCCTGTTTGATTCCCGAGGTGTTTGCACGCCCGTGCAAACCAATGCACGGCCGTGCATTGCTCATTTTGAGTACTATAAGTAGGATGTAACATCCCAAATTTCTTTTCCTTAAAACACGGGATCCGTTTAGGACTAAAGTTGTCTAGAGACGAAATTATGGTACGATAATCAATTACAAATAACTAAATTAAAAGACGTAATGTAAATCCTACAAATATGAGGGGGACAAATGAAAATTCATCATAAACCTAAACCTATTTCATGTCAACCAGCCACCACACGTATTTCATCCTTATCCCTCTCCTTTGCTGGAACTGCAACCTCACGCAACTCCTCCCTCACCTCTGACCAACCTACTCCGACTATGTGCCATCTTAACAGCTCCGATTCGAGCACACGAGGATGTACAACACCTCACAGCTACGGCTTGAGGACGAGGACGAAGACCACGAGCACAAGTGAGCTGCTTCCATAGCTCCGGCAACAGCTATGGGTTCGTGTAAGGCGGTACGACCAGAGGTTAGTGATTTGTTTGGTAAGAGCACAGTGGCAATAAAGACCGCGCGAGTTTCACAGCGGTACTGGTGGTGGCCGTATGGAGTGAATGGGGAGATGACGGTGTCGTGTTTACCCTTGTGGCAGCGGTTGGAAGCTAGTCACGTCAGAGGAGGTGAGTTGATGGTGTTGGTTCTACAATGGTGGTTGGTTCACGGCAGTTTCACAGCCAAAACCCTACGGTGGATGTTATGGTTCACGGTTGAGGGTGGTGGTGTTATGGTGGTGGTTAACGGTGGTGCGGATGATGGTTAGTGGTTCACATGGCAACAGTGGTGGTTGAATGTGGGTTTAACGACAGGGACGATGAAGATGGTATGGATGAAAGGGTGATGATGATGGTGATGGTATGATGATGATGACGGTATGATGAAGATGATGGTATGATGATAGTGATGGTGGTCACAAGATGGTGGTGATTCTATGATGATAATGATAATGGTTACATGGATTATGGTTTCATGAGAATGATAAGAGTATGACGGCGATTGGCAATAAGGGATTCCCTTTAGTTGAGACCGACGTGTCGAGACAAATTCGTGGACCTTCGAATCACCCAATTCGGAGTCCGTACGATCGAGTTGCGGGAATGGTACGAGATCGTATTCTAGATGTCGTGTTCAGGAAGGTATATCTCTTCAACCCGTAGAATAATTAATACTAGTCCGGGTTATGAATACCATGTTGAGGATGACGTTTAAGATTTATAATTACGACAAGTGATAATCGATAAAGATTAATTATTTTAATAACGGTCATTCGATAGACGTATAAAAAGTTGGTTATCAAAGCTAGTAGTTAAAACACAAGTAGTTTTCGGACATAGTAAACGAAAGAGTTTTCGGTCGAAAAAGATTTCGACCAAAATAGTTTTCAGACATAGTACTTTCAAACGAAAAAGTTTTCGGTCGAAAAAGATTTCGACCGAAATAGTTTTCGGACATAACGTTTTCGACCGAAATAGATTTCGATCGAAAAAGATTTCTGACAAGAAGTTTTCGGATGAACATATAGGTTATAACCTTGTTCCGTTCATGAACCTTGACAGATATGTTAGCATCCTACCTAGCTTGAAGTTTTCCTTGCTAAGTGAGATAAGTTCCATAGAAGTCAGGTGAGTTCTTATTGCCTTTTTTCCCTAACGGTTTTTGGCTGGCATTCATACTGTTAAAGAGATAGTTTTCAAAGTTACAGAATATTTTATAAGAATTATATATTTTTATAAAATAAAAGACAAAGTATAGTATTTTATAAAAGGTTACTTTTATAAAAAGAAAGTTAAAGTGTTAAAGAGAATAGTACTATATTTGAAATGTAATTTCAAGAAAGTAAATCAAAGTAAAGAATGGTAAAGAAGCTGCATCTCGGTGCAGCTTGACAGTGACAGTGACAGATGCCATATTATAAGCTTATGTGCTAATATGTGTTATTTGTCTATGTGTTATGTGTTTGAATGGCATTATATTATGTGACATAGTATAAGTGCATAGTAGTTGCATTGTAGTTGCAAAGTAAAAAGTCCTGCAGGCAAGCAAAGTAGAAGTCTCACCCTTCGGTGTGAGCAAGCAAAGGAGTCTTCACTTCGGTGTAAGCGAGAAAGTCTCACCGTGAGGTGTGAGCAGGCAAAGGAGCCTTCACTTCGGTGTAAGCGAGAAAGTCTCACCCTGAGGTGTGGGCACAAAAAATTAAAAGTCTTACCCTGAGGTGTAAGCGAGTAAAGGGATCATGCCCTCGGGCAATGATTCATGTGTGAAAGTTAAAGTATGTTATAGTCACTTGTCTTGTGAGTGAAATGTAAAGTGGCAAAGAGTAAAGGAGGACACCTTAACCGGTTACCTCAAAAGTAAAGTTTTAACGAAAGATATAACGTAACAGTTTTATAATTGTCACGTTGTAAAGTTTTAAAGTAAAGTTAAAGTGTTTTCAAAGAAAGTGAAAGTAAAGCTTATATTTTATTTTTTTATAAAACTAAGCTACCAAAAAGAAAGTTTTATAGTTAAAGTAAAGAAAGAATTCACCAGCGTTAGCTGACTTTTAGTATGCATGACAGGTAGTAAAGGTAAAGCAAAAGTAAAGTAAAGGAGCCGTGAGGGCTGGATAGCATGGACATCGGGTTGTCACTCTGAAGACTGACATTTCCTATTCCGATAGTTTATGTTTTAGATAATGAATTACTTATTCGTTTGATGAATGTTTTAATTTAAAGACTTCCGCTGTAATAGATTCTGATTTATGGTTTAAGAACTATGTTTGTTATGTTTTGTGCCAACTATGAGACGTACCCGGTTTTGGGGCGTTTCATAGGAGGCTTGAGTTTTTCATTCCACACACCCTTCCATACATTACCAGAGCTCAAGAGAGTCCATTTCTGTAGTTTAGAGTAGATAGTAGAGAAGCTCCTCCTCTTTGTCCGTAATAGCGGAGCCTACGAAACTCAGCGTTATGCTAGTTAGTATAGCCATTCGTGACTAAACTCTTTGTATTGTTAGGGTGAAGATGAAGTTTGGTGTATGTTAATGTTTAACGTATTAATCTAGTGGTATGTTTATGTATTTAACTATTCGCTCTTAAAACCACCTTCCAGGTGGGCTTTTTATTATTATCTAAACTTGTCTTTACACTTGTGAGTGTTCTTGATTTTAAAGCGTAAGACCGTAAAACCTTTTTAATCAAACTTCTCTTGATGCTTGTACGTCTTTATACAAGTGGATCTTGATAAGCCAAGGCTTGGTTAATATTAATAAGGCCGTACGTTTTTATACGAACTTGTTATGAGACCAACAATTGGTGAACTCATGTTGGGAACAATACGTCTTTATACATGGTCCCATTGTTACACCGCCTCCCGGTGAACAAAGTCTAATCGCTCTTTTAATAATAATAACTAAGCACTTAAGTTTGATGTCCTAAACCAACTCGGAGATAGGACCAAAGAGTTGAGGGTAACGATGTCCCTAGCTGGGAGTCCTACCATTTTATGTTTCCTTCAATTGTTTGAGATGTCGACTCCCCCTGAACTATAGATATAGGATTAACATCAGCAGCGTATTGATGATCACCCTCAGCATTTCCAGTAGGATCATTGTCTTCATCATCCTTTCTTTGAATGGACTCAGTGCGACACGTATCATGGATACTTAACTCCCCCTGAGCGGCAAGACGCTCAACAAGTTTGGATACCAATGCTTGTATGTCAACAATCTGCTTGGCTTGAGTCTGAATCACCAGCTGTCTTTGAGAATCAGTAGATAGGAGATGAATCTTTAGACCTTGGAGGTGTAACTATTAAGGAAGCAACAAAATTATCATCCTCTACACCCTGTGAAGAATGAGCAGCAGCAATTGAAGCAGACATAAGCTTCTGAGCTTTAGGATCCGGATTGAAATCACTATCAGTATCAGAACTCTCATCCACCAATGTTCTCTTACCAAGTACTGATCCGGAAGGAGGATCCCGAACAGACTTCCGTCTTGGTCTTCTGGCTTGAGATTTAATACGTTTTCCAGCATTTGCCAATGGCACAGTAGCCAATCTCTCATAATGATCTGAGCAAAAATCTCTAGACGCATCAGAGTCGCTTGCTTCAGAAATAGGCATAATAGTATCATTGGAGCTGGAACTCGAATCATTCTCTGTCACCACTTTCCCTTCAGCTTCATGAATGGGTGAGTTCACAACATCATCAACAAAATCATCCATATTCATCCCTAGGTCTTGTTCATGTTCTTGAACGACCTCTTCTTGAACAGGTTCATTAATAGGTATATCAACCTGAGCTTGTTGAATAGGAATTGGTTGTTGTACTGGAACTTGTTGTTGTTGAGAAACTTATACAGGTTGTTGTTGAGGTTGTTGTGGTTGTTGTACATTCTGACCATGTCCTTGAGCCAAATCTTCAGGATGAAAGTAGTTGTCATTTGGTGGTTCAACATAATCAGGATTGATTAAGTGACCAAATAATGGAGTTTGAACAGGAATCAACGCTGCATTATGTTGTTTTACCTTATTGCAATCTGTAAAAATTCTCTTTGACATCGGAGTCAATGTTAAACGAATAGGATGCTGTGGGAGATCAGGAATAAGATGATTCAGAATCATTTGGATGAACCGAGGATACATAAGAAATCCTTGACCTTCAGCAGGAGTTATTTGCATAACCAATTCCCGGTAAATATAAAGAGCAAAATTGAATCGCTTGTTCAATGTCAAAGCCACCATAGCAGCTTGAAGAACATTCTTTAATCCATCTGTACCAGCTTTACGAGGAGATAAGCACTGGATAATCACGTGCATGAAATACCTCCATTCACCAACCAAACCACCCTTACGAGCTTGTGTATCATTAGGTCTTCCACGGTAACCCATCCTCTGAAAACATCCCATAATCAAAGTTCCAGGATATGACATAGGATCATCAGCAACCCCACCTAGAGCAAGAGAAGAACGAATAGTTTCTGACGATATGGCAATCTACATGTTGTTCACAATAGCACGAAGAACATGAGGTTCTACGTTGTATCTTGATGTACCGTGTCCCAAAATTGCTGAATATACACCAAGCTGATGTATGGATCTGCAGATAAGGCTACACGAAGACGTGAACGATTTAAGAACCCAATAATTCCTTGAAAATTAACGGCCTCCGACATGTTAGGATCTAACAGTTCCACCTGGTTATGTTTGTATTCTACACGACGAGCCATCTGAAAAGTATTTGGACAACAAACACATTAGAAAAATAATAAACACACACAACAAGAAGTAAAAAAAAAATTGTAACAAAAATAAATTAAAAAAAATTTCAAACACAAAAAATTTCACAAGTCCAAAATCCTCCTGAGCCCCTAGGGAGTTCGCTTAGTGTTACAAGAGGCGAACTTAATAAGTTCGCCTAGACAAGTTCGCTTGAACAAGTTCGCCTGAACTTGTCTTACGTTTCAAATCTCACACAGAAATCAAAATTCGTCAAATCGATATAGAAACATGATATACCCACCGGAATCACATCGTTAAACAATTACAACATACTATCAAGCTTCAATTTAATGAGATAAGACAGATTTGGTATCAAATTAGGTCAAAAATGCAGATAAAAAAATCCGACGTGTCCGAGATGAAAAAGTTCTAAATTCTCACGATTCAACGGATGAAAAACAGTAAAAATACATTAGGAATGATCGCAATTCAAATCCGAACAAGAAGGTACCAGTAAACAATCCAACAACACACTGATTTTGAAAATTTTTGAAAATCGCTCAACACAGACAAGTTCGATTAAAATTTCTGAGAAGACAAAGTGACTAAGTTCGCCTGGACAAAAATTCTTATACACATTAAGTTCGCTTAACAAGCCCCAAGCAAACATATTAAGTTCGCTTCACCAACTTCAGGCGAACATATTAAGTTCGCTTCACCTCAACCTAGCGAACATAACAAGTTCTCCTCAACCTTTTGCCTTGAACAATTTTCCAACTTTCAACACATCATTTCTTGAACTTCCGTCAGCAGCATGTATTCGATCCAATCCCAAACATTTTAATAAAAGCTTAGAATTTTCATGGGAAATAAAAAATAAAATCTTTTTGAATTTTATCTATACAAACGGAATCACATATTTTTGGATTTTTATCTGTACAAACAGAAATCACATATTTTTGAATTTTTATCTGAATAAACTGAAATCACATATTTTTGAATGAACATCATGAGTAAGAAGATCATATCAGTATCCGAGTAGTTCATCACACATTTTTGCAATAACCAAGGGTAACCTATGATATGAAACAATCCAACTCATTATTGTGCACTTTGCATCTTTTTCATTTTTACATACTCTTTTCAGTATTTATAAATCCAACATATTTATTTCTTTGACATATTTCTCTCAAAGGTCTATTGTCTCTTTTCTTTTCTAACAATTTACTTTTCTTTTCAAACATTTCAATCAATTTGAATAATATTTAAAATGATACGCGATAAATTTCAAAGTAAATAAGATCAGGTTATAAAATGCTCAATTATTCATACCGAATTTGTAATATAAAGCATGAATTCTTAAATTTGTCAATATTATATGATTTGAAACTATAAGCGTTTATTCTCCAAATTCATGTGATTTAGTACCATTTAGATTAAAAACATCATGTACCCCACATATATGCCAAACAGAAATATAAATTGCACTATCTTCAAGACATATACAGTTTATTTTAAGATTAGATCAATTTCCAAGATGAAATTATCTCTTTTAGCACAAGTATAGAAAAGCAGATCCCAAAGGATATAAGAATCATGATGCTTCAGAATCAAGATTCTAATGAATTGGCTGTATAATGAGAATCAACAGATTCAGGTATGAGGATCCAACTATTATCTGGATAAGTTTCAGTGGACTCAGACAAGATGATGTATCTAACTGATCAATGGGCGAATATATGTTTCAACAGATGTTGTTTGAAAGCATATCTTAGTTCAACAACACATTGCATGTTTTTTGGGGCATGGGCAGTGAAGTGAACTGAAATAGATTTGTGCTAAAGATATAATTCGATATTGGTCTCATGAAATTCTTTAAAACCATATATGCTTTATCTGATAATGATCTTTTACACACACACCCAGGCATATATGTAATATTCCGGATTTTCCAACCCTATTTTAATTTATTTTAACTAATAAAATAACAACACGACCTTAAAACATATACTTGTTCAAACCTACACCTCTTTAATCGTTAGCCGATCGTATTCAATTCAAAGATTTAGAACTCATAATCATGTGGTAACACCTCCTAGAGTTAATCCAGTTAGTAATCCCGTTAGGTGTTCTGTTAAATCCTAACCAGGCTAATTCTATCAAAGCTGAAGTTGCAAGGGCTGATTTTGTAAATAACCAGAAACCCTAGTAGGCACGGTCGCGCCACGTTTTGGCACGGTCTCGCCTCATCTGGAACGGTCACGCCTATTGTTGGCACGGTCGCGCCTCAGCTTGGCACGGTCGCGCCTCTTATAGGCACGGTCGCGCCTCACATCAGTTGAAACGTAAATGCAACCTTTAATTGCAAGACCATTCGATTCCGTAACCGTTTCTCGTATTAACAGACCCAATTAAGAGTTTAATCATTTTAATTATAACAAATAAACCCATTTTGGTCGATCCCTCTCCTAAACTATCTATATCCTCCATGTGACCATGGATTCCATCGTTTTTATGGCAATCCTCTCAAACAAACACAAAAACACATCATTCGATCCACCCTAAAGCTTCAGAACACATTGAGTTAGCCGGAGTTGCAGCGGAGAGTTCCGGAGATCAAACCCGTCGTCGCCAGAAATCGTTTCTACCATACGCTATCGATTAATCATCTTTTCGGGTAATTGAAACCTCCTACATCTTAGTTTTAGTCTATAGATCAAAAGCCCCAACATAAATTGGGCTTACAATAACGAATTTAACATGAACCCGAATATAGAGTTCATTCTAAAACGGTTTAATCAAATCCTACTATGGACATGTTTTAAATGCAATTAAACTATACCAATAGACTCGTAATCACCTAATGGATGAAAGCCCTAAGATCTCCAGTATTGATATCATAAGAATTAAACAATTCGTCTCTGTTTTGGATCAGACACGGTCGCGCTAATCCTATAGCGCGGTCGTGCTTCATGAGACACGGTCGTGCCTAGTGAGCAGCCTTGTTGTGTCTTCTGTTTGAACAACACGGTCGCGCCCTGATTAGCACGGTCGCACCCGTGGTCCTAGCACGATGGTGCCTTGTCCCAGACACGGTCGTGTGTGTGAGAAAAGTCTTGGCAGAATAATAATTTCCATATTTTAAAAACAAAAAGTATTTCAAATTAAATTTTTAAATAAAAAGAATTGATTTTATAAAGATTTATATTAATGTTATTTAAAAGAATCAAATTTCTACTCTAACATAA
Source organism: Smallanthus sonchifolius (assembly GCA_023525975.1). Taxonomy (NCBI): domain Eukaryota; kingdom Viridiplantae; phylum Streptophyta; class Magnoliopsida; order Asterales; family Asteraceae; genus Smallanthus; species Smallanthus sonchifolius. The sequence continues at coordinate 48,896,453 of CM042033.1, read as the reverse complement.
ATAGAAATTCATTATTGAAACTTACAAAATTTAATCTATATTTATTGTTAAACCCTACACTTAATTATTATTTACACAATTGATTTAAACATCTTTATGAAAATAAAGTAAAGAAATTTATATTTAATATAAAACATTTAATACATTTTTATAACTAAATGACTAACATATTTTATAAATAAATAAATAAGGTTACAGTTATTTATTTAATTTATATTTAAACAAAAATCATTTATTTAGGTTATACCCAATTACCTCTAATACCTATATTATTTTTATAACTAAGTAAATAAATAATAATTTTGTTTACTATTTAGTTATTTCAAACTCAAACCTTAATTTTATACAACACCATTTAAGTACAAACTACTAACACTTACAACTTCAAATTCCTTATACACGCATCCAATTTAACCTTAGACATAGACATAGACTATTGTGCATACTATTTATTTCGATACATATTACACTCTAGGTTAACATTGTGCATTACAAGGACCTCGTATTACTATCTAGCCTCTTGTGTTAGCAACGCCTTCAAATCAAGTGAGTATTACATAGCCCCTTTTACTCTTTTACACTTTTTGGGGTGGAACATGAACATTATACAATACTATTGTTTACATTTACACAAACTACACAAATACAAATCCCCTTTACATTCATGTGTGCAATTTGAGCTTTATGCCCGAGTGCTAGTTGTTCAAACTTTTGTATGCGATTATGTGCAATCATTAACTATTCATGCCGACGGTAAACAATGATAGATCTATTGAGTCTGACAAACCCACCCAGGTAGGGTGATTGTTACCGACAACACAATTTTGCATGCTAGTTACAAAGGTTTGATTGTACTTGGTTACATAATAGCGGCTCCCCATAAATGCCTTGTTTTATCATGATATGTAAGGATTTGTTCATTTACAAACTATATGCTACCTATATACAAACCTATGTATGTTCACCAAGTTTTTAGTTGACCTTATTTTATTCATGTTTCAGGTGCTATCATATGAGTTTGATCAAGACATGCTACACATAGGCTTTGGACTTAGTTAATTTTAATTCAAAAAAAAAATTGTATTTCATTTATGTACTTCGGAAATGATTCATGTTTGTTTGAATGGAAATGGATTTAATATATTACAATTTAGTCAACCTTGAGCTCATGAACAGTCTACATGTCCCGCCCCGACGTTTCCGCCGTCGGTTGGGGTGTGACAGATTGGTATCAGAGCCTTGGTTATAGGGAACTAGGTTATTAGACACTCTTGACCTAGACTATAACTTTAGGACACCCATACAATATCATGCTATTACATGTTACATTATTAGTTCTTGTGTAAATATTTTTACATGCTATCATAAGTATTTACACTACGTGATACAATACATAATGACTTATGTGTCACACTACTTGATAACTTTTGTGCTTACACTCATTACTACCTACATGCTATATGATTATTTTTTTTATTTGAATATTCTTACATGTTATACTATATAACTACATCATACGATACAATACTTAATAATCTATGTGTCACATTACCATCCAACTTTTCCTCCTATTCATTGCTACCTATTTAATTTATTTAAAAGTGTTATCCTAAGTTTCCACACACACTCATACACACTTAGTTATTCATGCACCCCTAAACTCACATACATAATACCACACCTCTTGTGAACAACAAATTTTTTTAAGCTATTGGGCCTAATGTCCATCAATAATAAACTAAGAAGTCCATCTATCCTCCAAGAAGCAAAAGCCCACTGAAATGCATAAACCTTACTTTCGGGCCACAAGGCCCAGTTCACAACAATTCTCATCATGACCATGAGCCCAACAATAGTGTTATTAATACATGATGGTTGGAAGAGTGTGTAGGCCCATGAGGAATTCTGGCTAAGGAAAGATAGGGTACTTAAGTGTGTCCTAGTGACCCACCCCTCTTTTCTGGGAATTCTCATCAGGGATACACTACTTATAGGTTAAGTGTACTCCTAAAATACTATTGTGAAGACTCGGCGTTATGACTAGTCAAACTCTAAAGAAGAGTCTGATTGGGAAGAAGACACCGGATCACCCGTACATCGATCACCAACACCCACAGCTGCTAGACCAAGGTTTGATGTAAGGGTAGATTGGATTAGGAACACCGGCCCAAGACTTCGAACACCTGGATCAGCCGCGCCCAGAAACCCGTATCAGACACCCCATCCCCACAATCAACTACCACTCCCACTAAGAGACCCATATCTGATGCCCGACCCGTATTACTCTAATCTTTGAGTATGGCATATCATGGCACTCACTAGTACTATCAAATTTCCAATCAATGACACACACCAATATGTAAGGACCTCAGAATTTGAGAGGCAAAGAATGGAGCAAGGGTTAATGCACGACTTGCAAGGACAAGGAATGAATAGCCTAGCAAACCAATTAGGGTACCAAAAGGAATTAATCTCCATCCTCGAAGCGGTGCTCGCCTTGGGAATTATTCTCCTTCTAGTGGAAAGCTACAGGAGGCGTTAACATGATTATTTTTCTTATTTATTTCAGTTTGAGAACCATTTCTCTGTGTTTTGAATACATTTCAGCATTACTAAATTTTATATTTTCCAAAGTTATTATTCATAAATTCAATACGTTAAGTGTGAATTACAGCCATCAGATTTTTTTCAAAATTCTCCAAGTATTATCTTTCCCATTCACCACAATTTAGTACACTACCAGCAATCTCATTCGTAAACAAATCATCCAATTATTTGATTTAAACAAACCTCGTTATTTCGTTCAAACAAAATGTTTATCAAATTTTTAGATAGTAAAAAAAAAACATAAATTTTCCATAAAACTTCTCTCCTGATAGAGAAACTTAACACAATCTATTTTATAAAAATATTATTCCGAATTGATAAATAATTATGATTTTCCTCATTAAAGAAAAAATATTCCTAAACCCTGGCTAAATTAGTATACGACTACTTGTTTAGCCAATAATTCCGCTTAGAAATATCCTTTTATTAATAGCTGAAAATGTAAGGCCCCTTTCCCGGGTAACCTCACTCGTTGGATTTACTCATAAACATAGTCATAAATACTGAACTTAGATTAAAAACATTCATCATTCAATTACATATCATTCGTCATTCAATTACATAACATGACATAACTTGACAGCGGAAGTCTTAACACAAATATTAAAGTGGGATGTCAGTCTTGTGTCGGGTAACCTTCACGCCATCGCACGACCTTTTCTTCCTTTACCTGAAATGTATACTAAAAGTCAGCTAACGCTGGTGAGTTCTAGTTTAATGCAATTAGGTATAAACATTCTTTTCTTTATAAGTATGCATAATTATATATATACGTTTATATAAGTACTCATTGACTTGAATTGCTTCTCATTTATCATTCTTCGCAAATACATATAGATATATATTCACATCATTGGTCTCATTTATTTTCAAAACTTTTGCTTCTCTTTCTTCTTTATTTTGTGATTACATATATATATGCATTCACCTTTTCTTTTCTTTTCTTTACATTCATGGGTAATACTCCTAAGGGTGATCAACCCGTCTTTTGGTTGCGAAGGTCACAAAGACAATCGCCGCGGTCCATCGTCATGGCCCACCTATACTTACAACCGTCCGGCAACAAGTGCCGTCCGTCATTTTATTCTTACAACCATCCGGCAACCTTTGTCCGTCCGTCATGACTTACAACCGTCCTACCGTCGTAGGCCGTAATTCGCCCGTCTACCCGAAGGTATCCGTTTCCCATGCGACTATTATTTATACAACCGTTCTACTATAAGATGCCAATTTTTCTTAGACCGTCCGTTAATAACTTTAGTACGTCCTAGCTAATGAAGGAACGCACTTGTGGCATTCGTACGTCCTAGCTGATGAAGGAACGCACTTGTCCCGGTTGTATGATAGTCACGTGGTCGTCCGTCTACCGAAGTAGCCGTTATCATCGAAGCGTCCATAACGTTTTCTTATACTTGGCAAGCAATATATACATGGATATAAGGCAAGATTTCTTCTTTACACGTTATGTCATACTTTAGTTCATTCTTTAAAAAAATCATACGTTTCATTCTTTATTCATAATTCTATTTCGTGTAAAGATATATATATATATATATATATATATATTTGTATACCACGTATGATCACATTGACATTCATAACTGTTATTCATTTAGTGTATACATTTCAGCCCCAAAACATTTATAAATCATTTGCACATAACATAGAAGGGGCACATAGAACTCACCTGATGAGTAGTTTCTGAAATACACTAAGGTGGCTACTGAGCGTCACTAATGTCACTCACGATCTGTATAATAAAGTCATACTCGTAAGGTAGTGCTCTTAGATGACATTAGATATTACTATGCTTGAACTTAGTAGTTTCGATAGGTTGCTTCTGTCGAAACTTGGTAGTTTCGATAGGTAACTTAGGTGTAATCTTAGCTTCAGATCGTGGGCTTATATCGAAACTATGGTAGTTTCGATGGGTATGCATATATCGAAACTGAGTAGTTTCGATGGGTCTGCACATATCGAAACTATTGCACATATCGAAACTAAGTAGTTTCGATGGGTCTGCACATATCGAAACTAAGTAGTTTCGATGGGTCTACACATATCGAAACTACTGCACATATCGAAACTAGTTTCGATGGGTCTGCACATCGTCTTCCCCAAAAATTATGAAGTTTTTGCATGCAAGTCTGATCGAGTCAATATCTAAATTTTTCTTTGATCACAACGTTCGTTTTTCATTCTAGATGCTATACCTAAGCTCACTTTCAAGTTTCATCCGCAAAATCGTTATCTTTTTAGCCAAAACCTGAAACTTCCCAAAACGAACAAAAACTCATAATGTGATCGAATCGTTACCTGGATTGTAATTCTGATTCGGAGGTTTTGCTCACGGGCTCAGCTGTAACGTGCTCCTACAATCTCGTGACGATCCGTCGATTTTCTCTCTCTAGACCCGAGCTCTCATTTCTCTCTCTAGAAGCTGCGTGAGTGTGGAGTGAGCAGGGAAGAGGGCTGCCTTGCCTTATATATATACCTGGGCTTCCCTCGGCCCATTGAAGCCGAGCCCAAGCCCGCTCCCTTTTTTTTAAATATTCCGACTAAATCACCGGTCTCGCTATATTTATTCGTTTTATTATTTTTGGGATGTTACAGAAAATTTAAATTAAAATATTTTTCCATAAATTGTCTATTTATTTAAATTATGTGAATCAATGGATTCACTACTTTATATATCTACAACAAGGAACAATTTACCACTTTCTATTTTCAAGCAAAGATCAGTATTTGTAAACACATTTCCCCGAACGTTTTCAAAACCTCCTCGCTACCTTTCGCTTGTCACTTCAAGAGACGATCGAACAGCGTAAACGTTAACCCCCCAATCTACCTCAATGAGATTTAAAGAGCTACAACCTAACTACCACATTATACAGGAACGCCAAACAACACGCTTATCCGCAACACTCGATCACATGCAAAACCCGTTAGTATACATCACATACGAAGTCCAACAACTTACGCATACACGTTCACAATATACCCGACGCAACCACATGGTACATGAAACTCAATTATTCTCAATATACCCAATGCTACATAAATTACATAATATAAGAAACTAGTTTGCCTACAAATCACAATGTACTGGATTGATCACATAACACACGAAACATGTTTATTTACAATACACCTGCTACCGGATTGAGCACATAATACACGAAACTTAGTTGTTTGCGATATACGTGATACATAACAATTGTTTGATTGATACATAATTCTAGATTGACCACATTAAACATGAAACTCATTTAGTTACAGAGTACATCATACTAAACTGTACACATTATATTGATTTACAAAATACATGATGCTCAGTTGTCAACGCTATACATGAAATTCATTTCCTATAATACATGTGATACTATGTTGTTTACATTACACGTGAGAGCTCATTGATTTACAAAATACATAATGCTAGTTGTTCATGCTACACAAGAAACTTGTGTGTTTACTTTATACACGAAACGAAATTGCTTACAGTTATTACAATTGATTGATTACATTATACACAAGACATGGTCATGCACTTTTTTCACCAAAGTTGGAGACCATAATACATGGAAACGACTCGGGGTTTGTCGTATTCTTGTTCAAACACGAGCAAACTAAGAAACTTTAAGTTATTCTACCTTACTACTCTTTAGTTGTGAACTTACCTGCTTAAGGACATAGTTACTTGTTAGCGACTTTTATGTGAAAACAATGGAGATGGACGGAGTGAAATTGTGCCCCCTTGACCCGCACACAACGGAATGACCTATACGGACCATGCGATGATTTGAGTAATTACGGGTGCACACGGAATTATAAAAATCAGCGCATGGAAAACATAGTGAAATTTTGTCGTGTGTTGTGACCTAAAACTTATCATGATATGTAACAACGAAACTGATATGATATGACAAGGACATGGTGGATACGCCGATGGTACTTCCTATATATAAGTGTCCTATCATATTATCAGAAGTAGCGTTGTTCGTGTCACGTGAAGTTTTGACCTAGACCAATGTTTATGAAATCTTTTACCCACTGACATTTTTAAACATATTAGACTACATCATGCACAAACCCTAACGATCAAGGTCCCATCAAATTCATTCCAAATAATACATCTCACATTTAGAATTCAGAATTTTTATTCGACAATCTCCTCCTTAAATTCATTTCAAAACAAAATTCATTATCACCCTTCATATTTAACTTTGAGTATCAGGCCTAAGCCAGGTCAATGGTTACACTCCCCAGAATCCAACAATCAAAACTCACCGAGAACCCAAAACTCCCACCTTTTTCTTAATTTTTTTTAGTAGCCTCCATTAGTTAAATTTCGGGACGAAATTCCCTTAACATGGGGAGACTGTAACATTCCTGATTTTCCGACCCTATTTTAATTTACATTAACTAATAAAATAACAACACGGCATTAAAACATATACTTGTTCAAACTTACACCTCTTTAATCGTTAGCCGATCGTATTCAATTCAAAGATTTAGAACTCATAATCATGTGGTAACACCTCCTAGAGTTAATCTAGTTAGTAATCCCGTTAGGTGTTCTGTTAAATCCTAACCAGGCTAATTCTGTCAAATCTGAAGTTGTAAGGGCTGATTTTGTAAATAACCAGAAACCCTAATAGGCACGGTCGCGCCACGTTTTGGCACGGTCGCGCCTCGTCTGGCACGGTCACGCCTATTGTTGGCACGGTCGCGCCTCAGCTTTGCACGGTCGCGCCTCTCATCAGTTGAAACGTAAATGCAACCTTTTATCGCAAGACCATTCGATTCCGTAACCGTTTCTCGTATTAACAGACCCAATTAAGAGTTTAATCATTTTAATTATAACAAATAAACCCATTTTGGTCGATCCCTCTCCTAAACTATCTATATCCTCCATGTGACCATCGATTCCATCGTTTTTATGGCAATCCTCTCAAACAAACACACAAACACATCATTCGATCCTCCCTAAAGCTTCAGAACACATTGAGTTAGCTGGAGTTGCAGCGGAGAGCGCCGGAGATCAAACCCGTCGTCGCCAGAACTCGTTTCTACCATACGCTATCGATTAATCATCTTTTCGGGTAATTGAAACTCCTACATCTTAGTTTTAGTCTATAGATCAAAAGCCCCAACATAAATTGGGCTTACAATAACGAATTTAACATGAACCCGAATATAGAGTTCATTCTAAAACGGTTTAATCAAATCCTACTACGGACATGTTTTAAATGCAATTAAACTATACCAATAGACTCGTAATCACCTAATAGATGAAAGCCCTAAGATCTCCAGTATTGATATCATAAGAATTAAACAATTCGTCTCTGTTTTGGATCAGACACGGTCGCGCTTGTCTTCTAGCGCGGTCGTGCTTCATGAGACACGGTCGTGCCTAGTGAGCAGCCTTGTTGTGTCTTCTGTTTGATCAACACGGTCGCGCCCTGATTAGCACAGTCGCGCCCGTGGTCCTAGCACGATCGTGCCTTGTCCCAGGCACGGTCGTGTGTGTGAGAAAAGTCTTGGCAGAATAATTATTTCCATATTTTAAAAATAAAAAGTATTTCAAATTAAATTTTTAAATAAAAAGAATTGATTTTATAAAGATTTATATTAATGTTATTTAAAAGAATCAAATTTCTACTCTAACATAAATAGAAATTCATTATTGAAACTTACAAAATTTAATCTATATTTATTTTTAAACCCTACACTTAATTATTATTTACACAATTGATTTAAACATCTTTATGAAAATAAAGTAAAGAAATTTATATTTAATATAAAACATTTAATACATTTTTATAACTAAATGACTAACATATTTTATAAATAAATAAATAAGGTTACAATTATTTATTTAATTTACATTTAAACAAAAATCATTTATTTAGGTTATACCTAATTACCTCTAATACCTACATTATTTTTATAACTAAGTAAATAAATAATAATTTTGTTTACTATTTAGTTATTTCAAACTCAAACCTTAATTTTATACAACACCATTTAAGTACAAACCACTAACACCTACAACTTCAAATTCCTTATACACGCATCCAATTTAACCTTAGACTTAGACATAGACTATTGTGCATACTATTTATTTCGATACATATTACACTGTAGGTTAACATTGGGCATTACAAGGACGTCGTATTACTATCTAGCCTCTTGTGTTAGCAACGCCTTCAAATCAAGTGAGTATTACATAGCCCCTTTTACTCTTTTACACTTTTTGGGGTGGAACATGAACATTATACAATACTATTGTTTATATTTACACAGACTACACAAATACAAATCCCCTTTACATTCATGTGTGCAATTTGAGCTTTATGCCCGAGTGCTAGTTGTGCTAACTTTTGTATGCGATTATGTGCATTCATTAACTATTCAAGCCGACGGTAAACAATGATAGATCTATTGAGTCTGACAAACCTACCCAGGTAGGGTGATTGTTATCGACAACATAATTTTGCATGCTAGTTACAAAGGTTTGATTATACTTGGTTACACAATAGCGGCTCCCCATAAATGCCTTATTTTATCATGATATGTAAGGATTTGTTTATTTACAAACTATATGCTACCTATATACAAACCTGTGTATGCTCACCAACTTTTTAGTTGACCTTATTTTATTCATGTTTCAGGTGCTATCATATGATTTTGATCAAAACATGCTACACATAGGCTTTGGACTTAGTTAATTTTAATTCAAAAAAAAATTGTATTTCATTTATGTACTTCGGAAATGATTCATGTTTGTTTGAATGGAAATGGATTTAATATATTACAATTTAGTCAACCTTGAGCTCATGAACAGTCTACATGTCCCGCCTCGACGTTTCCGCCGTCGGTTGGGGTGTGACAATATAATGGATTCAAATCACAAATGTAATCATATCATATTTAATTTTCACACTACTATTAGTTTCAAAACGCTTCTAGTCTATTGACAATTCAAGTTTCAAAACTCATACACAAATTTAAAAACAGATTATCAAGATTAGAGCATTCAAAACACTATCATTTCTCATTTATGCAGACTTTGAAATTTAGATCAAACCAACTCACTTTAAGCAATCATATATCAAAGGTCTACTAAGGTCGTGGGAAATGAACTAATCACTGATGTACTATCATTTCTTCTCTAACTTCAAATGATGTCAAATTTTATATTTTTCACTTTGTTTTGACTTTTTATAAATTAAGAACTTTTTGACTAAAAATTTAAAATGCAGAAATGTAATAAAGCAATAAAAGAAATTAAAAACAAAATTTTCAATGAAAATCTGATTTTGCAAAACTTTTATTCGGGATTGATCATACCTATCATTTTGATTAGAAATTCAAACCTTGTACGATCAAATGCCTTGGTAAACAGATCAGAAAAATTATCATCAGTGTGAACCTTTACCAGCTCAATCAACCTTTTCTCTGCACAATCACGAATAAAATGATATCTAATCTCAATGTGCTTTGTTTTACTGTGCTTAACAGGATTATTAGTTATAGACATTGTAGCATTATTATCAATAAGCATAGGGGTTCCTATAAAATTCAAACCATAATCTCTTAATTGCTGTTGTATCCACAAAATCTGTGAACAACAACTTGCAGCAGCGATGTATTCTGCTTCGCATGTAGAAATGGAGACTGTTGTTTGCTTTTTGCATTGCCAGGAAACAAGTCGATTACCCAAGAACTGGCAACCACCTGTTGTAGATTTCCTGTCCAAACAACAACCACCAAAATAAGAATCAGTAAAAGCATTGAAATCAAAGTTAGAACCATGTGGATACCATAGTCCCAATCTTTGTTTTCCTTTCAAATAACGAAAGATTCTTTTTACAGCTATCAAGTGAGATTCTTTTGGTTTTGCCTGGAATCTGGAACAAATACACACAGCGAACATTATATCTGGCCTTGAAGCGGTTAAGTACATGAGAGATCCAATCATTTCCCTGTAAAGTCGACAATCAACATCTTTTCCATCCAGGTCAGAATTCAACTTATGATTGACCGGAATCGGAGTATCATATGGGGTACAGTCCTCCATCTTGAACCGGCTCAAGATGTCCTTGACATACTTGGACTGATGAATAAAGAAACCATCTTCCTTTTGATTTATTTGTAAACCTAGGAAAAATGATAACTCACCCATAGCTGACATTTCAAACTTCGACTTCATAACACTCTCAAAATCTTTGCACAACCCTTCATTCGTAGAGCCAAAAATAATATCGTCCACATATATTTGCACCAGTAGGTAATCTCCCCCTGATTTCTTTATGAATAAGGTCGAGTCAATCTTGCCACGAACAAAATCATTTGCCAAAAGATGTGTGGACAACGTTTCATACCACGCATGAGGAGCCTGATGAAGACCATTGAGAGCCTTATCAAGCTTGAAAACCATATTTGGATTAAGTGGATCTTCAAACCCCGGCGGCTGACAAACATAAACTTCCTCCTTGACCTTTCCATATAAAAAAGCACTTTTCATGTCCAATTGAAACACATTAAAACCTTTATAAGAAGAAAAATCCAGAAACAACCGTATAGCTTCAAGCCTCGCAACAGGAGCATAAACCTCGGTGTAATCAATTCCCTCTTGTTGATTGAAACCCTGGACAACTAATCTTGCCTTATTTCTTACCACGACACCTCGATCGTCTTTCTTACATTTAAACACCCATTTTGTACCAATTGGATACATACCCTTCGGAAGATCTACAAGATTCCAAACCTTGAGTTTGTCAAACTGAGCAAGTTCTTCCTGCATGGCCTCTATCCAATTGTTATCATTTAAAGCCATTTCAACATTCTTTGGGTCGACCTGAGAAATAAAACATGAATGTGAGCAATCATTAAGAACACCAGAATCTTTAATACATGTATACAAACAAGTATTATCAACAATAGAACGTGTTTTCACTCCATCACGCAAATTTCCTATTATATTCGTCACCGGATGATCTTTGAGTTCCTTGATTGATGCAACCTTAGGAACTGGCAACACATCAACTTGAGTTGTATCAGATTGATAAGATAAATATTGATTAATTGGAATTTCCGAGTCTAAATTTGTAGGAATCTCCCCCTGAGCCTGTGTCGAAGGTAATGGATCATCACCCAACAAAGGATCAGCAGAAGAATCTTGAAAAATAGCATTGTCTTCCTCATTCTCAGAATCTTGTGGTCCTGAACAAGAAGCGACATTAGGATCGAGAGCAGAAGTAGATGGAACCGATGAATTTTGAACTGCATTTGGAAGAAAACCACTATGCTGTACATCCTGACATGAATCATAGAAAACATCAGCTTCTTCAGGAGAAATATCAGAAACTAAATGAAAATACTTGAATAAATTTTCATAATCAAATTCCCAATCTGGTCCAATCGCCATTTGAGGTAAAGACCAATTTGAACAGTCAATATGGAACCATTCTTCAAGTTGGCGCGTCTCTTTGTTATAAACCCTCTTGGTAGTAGAATTTGCAACATACCCCAGAAAAATCCCTTCAATAGCCTTAGCACTGAACTTGGTTGGGACATCTCTAACTTTCAATAGGGTGCATGGATTACCAAAAGGTAGTAAATATTCCAGATTCGGCTTTCGATTATTCAGTAACTCGTAGCATGTCTTGTTGTGTCGCTTGACGGTCAAGACTCTGTTTAAAACGTGACACACAGTATTCACATCTTCAGCCCAAAAAGTAACTGGAAGCTTAGAATCTGCAAGCATCGTGCGTGCCGTTTCAACCAATGTCCTGTTCTTTCGTTCAGCAACACCATTTTGTTGAGGAACATATGGCGCACTGAATTCATGATGAATTCCCTTTTGTAGACAGAATAAGCCCATCTTGCTATTCTTAAACTCGCTGCCATTGTCACTCCTATTTTGACCTTCAGATTGAACAAATTCTCCAAACCCAGGATTAAGTATTGTACCAACTCAGTGGTTTCAGCTTTAGAAGAAAGAAACTTAACCCATGAAAATCTAGAGAAATCATCCGTTACTACCAAACAGTATGATTTTCCACCAATGCTCCTGATACTAATCGGACCAAACAAATCCATATGCAGCAGCTCCAAAGGAGTTACGATAGAATTCTTCGATTTAGATTTGTGTGATTTCTTTCGTTGTTTCCCCTTCTTGCAAGGAATACAATCATCAGGAAAAGAGAATTTCATCTTCGGAATACCAAGAACCAGATCATTCTTAACAACATAGTTCATCTTCCGATAGTTGATGTGAGCTAGCTTCCTGTGTCACAAAATATAATCTGATTCCTTTGCCTTGGAGAGTAAACAAGTAGGAATTGAATCTGTTGTAGTAGCGACACTCATGTCAAGGACATACGTGTCATTTCTCCTTGGAGCCTTCATGAGAATCCATTCGGTAAGAATAACGAAGCCCGGTTTCAAGATATAACACTCATCATCTTTGAAATGGAACGAAAACTTCTTGTCACAAACTTGTGATACACTCAAAAGATTGTGTTCAAGCTGCTCCACATAATTCACCTTCTCAAATTTGACTTTGTCATTCTTTAAAGTATCTTGACCAGTTATGTACCCGCCTTTATTACCCGTAAAAGCGACATAACCTCCATTAATATTTTTGACATCTTCAAGCAACCGAATATTCCCTGTCATATGTCGAGAGCAACCACTATCCACATACCACGTATTGTTGATAGTCCTCCTTAGTTGTCCCTACATAAACAATGAAAATCAGTTAGAAATAGGAACCCAAGCCATTGTGGTCTTGGGTCGTCCAGATTAATCAAAATAAACAACTTCAAGCAATTCACAATCAATGTTATCATTAACCTTTGGAACAGAAGTTTCACACTTAGACTTTTTCAAAGAAGACACATTATGCTTAATTGGAAAAACATTGTTTGATATATTATTATCAGATTCAGAAGTTTCCAAAAGTTTCTTCAATTTTCTGTTTCGTTTTCTCCTTTGTGGTCTAGACAGTTTAACTTCAGGTGGAGAATCTTTTGAAATTCTAACATGTGGAATCTCAAATTTTTCTTGACAAACAAATGATTTAGAATTCAATTTATCCTGCTATTTAAATCCAGAAGATTTAACAAAAGATCGACAAGGCCTATTTTTCTCCACATTAGAAGTCGACTTTCCCTCATCTATTCTTTTCAGAATTTGCACCACTTTTGATTGTGAAGGAGCAATCTTCAATTTGCCCTGGTTCTTATAAGGACAATTTATCAGAATATGACCAGCTTCATTGCAGTGAAAACAAACTCTTCTCTCTTGATGAGTTCTCAAATAAGGGGTTTTTCTTGAGTTTGATGAACCATCAGATGAGTAAGCTTCAGAAGATTGTCGAGAACACTTTACTTGCTTCTTTGGAACATAAACATGTGCATGTACCTTTTATGAAAACATCTTTTGATGACCTGCAGCAACAAACCCACTTGACTGTAAAATTGGGGAAAACTTAGGTGTAATAACTTTCACCTCGTCAGGTTCAGTCAGAATGCATCTATCACGAGTAACAGTTTTTACAACTGTTGGTTCATCAAGTTTAATCTCTTTTGGAATACCTTCAACCTTCTTCTCATCAAATACCTTATCCTCAGAATCAGACTCATAAACCATATCCTCACCAGTTACCGGATTCACTTTTAATACTGTTTTTGGATCAATTTCCTCTTCATGTATGATTTCAGGTTCAACCACATAATTTGCATTAAATGGTGGAGGAATAAATCCAATTCCAGCAACTCGCTTCTTAGAATCAGCATTTGCATTAAAATAATCCAATACAACCGATGAATTTTCAAACTTTTCCAGCTTTCTATGAAGTTTGATCACCTTAGACTCTTTGTCAGAAATTTCTTTATTCTTTTGAGCGACAACTTCATTTCATTTTTCTATCTCAGCATAAGCCATATCCAGATGATAAGCTTGTTCTTTAAATTTTAACCCCAGAGAATTTAAGTCTCTTTTCAAAGACTCAATTCTATCGATGCATAATTTATCATTATCTTTCAGTTTCTGATTAACTGAATGCATCGATTTCATATCACAAATCAAGTTTGTGTTATCATCAATGACCTTTTGTAATTTATCTTTTACAGTAATGCAGTTAGAACAGTAAATATCACAAACAGAGTCTTTTACCTTTGACGGATCAGACATGTCTGCCATGAAAACTTTGGCAATGGGAATACTCTCTGAATCAGCACCATCTGAAGCATTTTGTATTAGAACAATATCATCTTCAGCAACACCTGATGCAATATCAGAATCAATATTCTTCACTTGTTCTATCTCTTCATCAACACTCGGCACACTTTCACCATCACTCGAACTATCATCATCAGTCGACTTTTCGGATTTTTCAGAATGAATCTCTGCTACAAATGCTTGACTTACCGTACCCACCAAATCTTCCAGATGAATACCCTAGTCATAGTTTTCATCATTCTGAGCGACCAAAGCCGATGTAGATGCATGATTAGAATTACCAGATGAACCATGTGACTGATTACGATTATGCTGAAAGTTATTCAGCTTCTTCTGAGAATCAAACTCAACTTTTAGCTTCACACATTCTTTAGCAAAGTGACCATACTCTTGACAGTTATAGCAACGCACTTTGGTTTTATCAAATCTCTTGCGTGATCGACTGTTAGAGCCAATATATTTTCTTCCAGTCTTTTTCAGAAAATCTTTTGATTGTCGCATCAGCCATATTCCATTGAATGTTCATTTCTTCCAGATCAACAGGATCAATCTGTCTGAAATCTTCTCCAATAACTTCTGGATCATGAATTTTTCCTCCAATAAAATTTTCATACGATGCCATGAATGAGGAAAACATAGCCAAATAATCATCAGCAACCTTTTGATTCATATTGTGAGTTCCAGATGATGAAGACGCTGTAGTTGCAGAGAAACCAGAATGACTAGAATGACCAGAATGAAGAGGAACTCCAGAACACTGATCATTAGAAGTATCTTGAGCATCACTAGAAAAAAATGCAACCCCTGTACCAGTTTTACCAGAAGTCTTGGAAAAATACATTGAAGGATCTTGTATATGTTCCATATTAGTCTCCTTCTTCTTCATATTCATATCATGAGATTGAATCTTTCCAAGAACCTCTTCCAGAGACATTGATTTATACTTGATATTCTCTTTTATTAAAACTGTATACACATCAAACTTAGATGGTAATGCCTCCAAGAACTTATCGTTAATCTCTTCAGTCTCATACACCACAGAAGCACTCGATAATTCACTCAACAGATGATAGAATCTTGTAGCAAGATCATCCAAGGATTCATTTTGAAAGTGCTTGAAAACCAAGAATTGCTTCTTCAGTAGCTCTTTTCTACTCTTCTTTACATCCAAACTACCTTCACATCTTTTCTGTAATGCTTCCCACAGTTGTTGAGAAGACTTGAATTGTTTAAAACTGTGATATATTTCCTTCGGAAGAGACATCGAAATACTCGCCATCGCTTTCTTTTCCCAATCAAACAGCAACTTTGTAGGATCGTGAAATTACAAGATGGTTCTGTTCTTAGTTGAAATTGGCGGAAACAATAACAACTACACAAATGTAATCGAGCAAGATGAAAGAATACTTTTAAGAACACTGTTGTATTAAGCTTTTGCAGATAAACGATTACAATTGAAACTCAATCAGAAAGCACAAAAAGCACACTTACAAAGAAGTGTTTATAGATTATTTATACTTCACTTAGAATCAAGACAACCCCTTGATTCTAAGGATCAGATCTAACACAGACTGTTGATCTGTTGTATCTAGCTAACTATTACACGTTTTGTCTATATCTAGTTAACTTTATTGAAGCTTCTTCTTTATGCATCATTACTTACATGCTTGGAGAAGAGCATTGTTGTCCGTCATTGGTTATGCCATTGCGGTTCCTTCTGCTTTGAGTGTGTCAGTTGCTTTTGCAGAAAGTTGTCAGTGACGCTTGGTATGGATAGTCAGCTGCAATGATTTGTCTTCAAGGCACAAGGCTGTCAGCAACAAAGATGTTGATCAGCAACAAGATGTAACCATCCAAAGCTGCTGATGATTTGCCTGTCAGCAGCATCAAGTGTTGATGCTGCTGAGAAGCTTATCCGCAACAACTTTGATCTTCATCAGATAAGGCTATCCGCAACAGATTTGTTCTTCAGCAGGAAAACAAGTATCCGCAGCAGATAAGCTTGTCCGTAGCAGTTTGTTGGTCAGCAGCAAACTCTGAGATCAGCAGCATTTGTACTTAGAGAATTTTGTAGCCATCAGTCTTTGGTTCTACAAACTCCCCCTAGACTGATGCTACCAAAATTCTCATGTTGCCTTTGTTGCTGAATCTTTTGCACATTTCTGACTATCCTTTCAACCAAAAGAAAAAGCTTCAAAAACAGCCATCTTGTACTTTGAAATACTGCCTGTAGTCGTCAAAACTGTCTGAGTCTTTCTCCATTGGGACCATCTTCCCCTTTTTGGTTGCATCAGTGGACAAATGTGCATCAGTTTGGGTGCCCACTGATACAAAGGAGGGAGTAAGAAAAGTTGGGCATTGATGTGCCTCTATCATATTCACCCTGGCCGTCAATTCCAAGATATGAAGTTTCAGTCTGTCCTCATCCAGAGTTGTGGAATCCTTGGATCCAGATGGGGCCTTAGGCCTAGCCTCTTCATCCCCATCACCCATGGTTTCTTGGCACCTGGGATTCCTCTCAGTGAGGGGAGTTTCCAAGGAAGCATCCTCACTGTGAGTTGCCGTGGTTGAGGTCTTAGCAATGTTGTCACTGTCCTCCTGGTTATTTGATGGACCAGCAGTAGTGACAGCCTCTTCCACATCCATTCTGTCATAACTCCTAGAGTGGACCTTCAGGGTAGAAGAACTTGGGATGGGTGTATTGGAAGCAAGATCAATCAATACCTCCGAGATGGTGGTAGTTGGAGAAGGTACATCATCTTGATCAGGTTCCTCAACGCTTAAGTTCAGAAGAGAAAGGAAAGGCTCAGGGGGCTGTTTTATAGATCCGGGAAGTGATCCTGATCCTAATAGAGAGACATCCAAAGGAGTCTCCCTAATAATGTGGCTTTCCCTTATGATATTCTCACTAGAATGTTGTGATTCTGAGTGAGGGCTGTTAGGTTGGGTTTGGGCCTTGGAGGCAAGAGAAGAAGGAGTTCTCTTGCCCCTTTTCCTAGTATATGTCGTTGCAACCGGGGCCCTGTGTTCCGGTTGAACGATAACGTCCAAAACAGGTGTAAGTAATTTTTGTGCCTGTGCAACCTCAGTAGTATGCACAGGGGTTCGAATGGTAGAAGCAGACTGTTGTTTAAGATGTGAGGTGGAGGGTGTGGGATCAGTATCAGCTGGGATTGCTGAACTGTCACCCGGGGTACTCTGTATGTTCAGCATTGTAGATAACACTGGAACATTGACCCCTGAGAACCTTTTTGGAAACAGTTCTCAAGTTATCACTTCAGATCGGTGAAAATGCAGATCTTCGTGAAAACCCTAACGGGTAAGACGATCACGTTTGAGGTCGAATCCTTCGACACAATCAACAACGTGAAGGAAAAGATCCAAGACAAGGAAGGCATTTCGCTAGACCAGCAGCGTCTAATCTTCGCGGAAAACAGCTCGAGGACGGCAGAACCCTAGCCGATTACAACATCCAGAAGGAGTCAAATCTTTGCCTCGTCCTTCTTCTCCGCGGTGGCACGAAGAAGCGCAAGAAGAAGACCATGGAAGACGGAGGCAAGTGCGGAGCTTACCTGATGACATCCGCTTCTTTTCTGAGATATGCATTGGAGAAGAGTGTGGCTTCCGAGATGGTGATATCCTTACCGTCTTCCTTGGCTTTGATTTGGGGAATCCCCTGTTCGGTAGAGTAGACGGCGGTACTCCAGAAATCCTCCACATGAGGGATATGTGTGATATGGTTGGTTGTGAGGGCAAATTGGATCTTTGATCGACATAAGTAGTCGATCATATCATTGAATCCTTCGGATATCTTTCACTTGGTTGGGTATGACAGTGAGGGATGAAGGGCTTTGAAAGTGATGGGGACTTGAGAGAAAGTGATGTTGGTTTAGGGAAAAGTGGAAGGTGAAGAGGTGGAATTTTGATTTGTTTTTATAACGGCAGAGAAGAGAAAAAGCAAAATGACTTGTACAGTACAACCCAATTCACCTTTTATTGTTACAACTGTAATACACCGAGGCAGTCATGGTAAAGACTGACAGGAACATTAAGAGCGGGTAAAAGTTAATTTGGACTTAAATTTACCAATCAGCAGCAAACTTGATTGCTGTGGATGCGGAAGGTTAAGTCTATCAGCAGTAAAATTATCTGCTACTGATGAATTTAATAATCCGCAGCAAGGATGTTGCTGCTAACAGACTTAAAGAAATCTGCAGGAAGCCTGTTCCTGCTGATAACTTAAAGCAGTCAGCTGCAAATCTTTTGCTGCTGAGGATTAAACCTGTCAGCAGCTGAAGGACAAAAATTCTGCTGACTTATAACTTTTATTTACAACATAAGACAAAACACAAAAATAGAGTGGAGATACATTTTAATCAAAGTTCATCATACCAATTGATTCAACTAAATATTTAAATCTAGCTTCATCAAAAGGTTTTGTAAACAAATCAGCATATTGCTCATTCATATGAACTTTGGTTAAAATAATCCTCTTTTTCTCAGCTTGATCTCTTATGAAATGATACCTGATGTCAATGTGCTTTGTCTTTGAGTGCTGCACCGGATTGTTTGTGATTGAGATAGCACTCATGTTGTCAATGTGAATTGGAGTTGCCATGAAAGTCATCCCATAATCCAACATTTGATTATGTATCCAGATGACTTGTGCACAGCAACTTGAAGCTGCAATGTATTTTGCTTCAGCTGTAGAAGTTGAAACACATGTTTGCTTCTTGCACTGCTATGAAATCAATCTCCCTCCCAGAAACTGACATCCCCCTGAAGTGGACTTTTTGTCCAAGTTGCATCCCCCATAGTCACTGTCAGTGTATGCATATAGATTAAACATGTCATTTTTAGAGTACCATAGCCCAAGTCTTGGGGCACCCTTTAGGTATCTAAAGATTCTCTTGACAGCCTGAAGATGAGAAACTTTTGGAGCTGCTTGAAATCTTGCACAGAGGCATACTGCAAACATGATATCTGGGCTTGAGGCAGTGAGATACATGAGAGACCCTATCATTGCACGATACTGATGTTGATCAGTGTCTTGGCCATCTTTGTCTGGAGTCAGTTGATGATGCACTTGCATAGGGGTTTTTGCAGCAGAGCAGTCAGCCATTTTGAATCTTTCCAAAATGTTCTTTACATATTTGGATTGGCTGATGAAGATTCCATTTGGGACCTGTTTGACTTGTAGACCCAAGAAGAAATTTAGTTCACCCATTGAATTCATTTCAAACTTTGAATGCATCAGAGTCTCAAAGTCTTTGCACAGCTGTTTCCTTGTTGATCCAAAGATGATATCATCAACATAAATTTGAACTAGTAAGATTCTCCTCCTTCATCTTTGATAAACAAGGTCTGGTCTATTGCACCTCTTCTAAAGTTGTTGCTTAGTAGATATCCTGACAAGTTTTCATACCAGGCTCTTGGTGCCTGATGTAGGCCATACAGAGCTTTGTCCAGTTTGAACACTTGAGTAGGATGTGCAGGATCTATAAAGCCTGGAGGCTGTTTGACGTATACTTCCTCACCAATCTTCCCATACAGAAAGGCACTTTTGACATCCATTTGATAGACAGTGAAATTCTTGGATGCAGCATATGCCAGGAAGATTCCGATGTCCTCCAGTCTGGTAACAGGAGCAAAGACTTCATCATAGTCAATTCCTTCTTCCTGAGTTTAGCCTTAAGCTACAAGTCTGGCTTTGTTCTTGACTACAATGCCTCTCTCGTCTTACTTGTTCCTGAAAACCCATCGTGTGCCAATAGCATATTTACCTTGTGGAAGATCAACAAGTTTCCAGACATCCTGCCTCTTGAATTGCAGCAATTCTTCCTGCATTGCTTCAATCCAGCTGCTGTGTTTGAGTGCTTCATCTATCTTCTTGGGTTCCACCTGAGATAAGAAACAAGAAAACAAGCATATATTGGCCTCATGAGATTTGCTTCTTGTGAGAACTCCTTGGTGTATTTGACCAATAATATTCTCTTGAGGATGTTCTTTGTGGATCCTCTGTGCTGGTACCACCTCCAGCTGTATCCCTTGCTCTAGATTGCTTTGATTTTGATCAGGGGTCTCTTCATTCATGGTGGAAGAGTCTTTAACCGCATTATCCAAATCAATATTTTCTGCAAGAGCATCAGCAGCATCTACAACATTTACCGAATAGTCTTCATTTAGATTTTTAGTTTCAGACAGGCTGTTGCTGGTGATATTACACCGTCTTGTTCCTACTTCACTTGCTTCAATTGCTTCCACAACTGATGGAGGATCAGTTGATGGTCTTCTCAGACTGATAGAAGATTTTGGAAAATCCTGTCTGTAGTCAGTGGATGAAGTGGAGGCAGGTGTTTGTGTAGACGTAGACTCCATATTTGAGAAGGTGAGAGGCTCAAATATTTGCTAGAATGAGTCTATGTCAAAGAGCCAGTTTGGTCCTTTTCCCTGCTCATAGACAATGTGTTCTCTGCATTCCACATTTGCTGATTCTTCAACAATTCTTGTTCTTGAATTGAATACTCGATAGGCCTTTGATTGAGAGGAATAGCCTACGAAATATCCTTCATCATATTTGGCACCGAACTTAGGAAGAACCCCATGTGTGATGAGAATGGTGCATGGACACCCAAAAGGTTTTAGGAACCCAATATAGGGAATTCTTTGAAACCAAAGTTCATAGGGTGTTTTGTTGAGGGGTTTGACAATTAGAACTCGGTTTTGCACATAACAGGCTGTGCTAACTGCTTCTGCCTAGAATGTGAGTGGCAGTTTTGAGTCAGCCAACATAGATCTTGCTGACTCAATAAGAGTTATGTTTCTTCTTTCAGCAACTCCATTTTGTTGAGGAGTTCTTGGAGCACTGTATTGTCTTTCTATCCCCTTGCTTTCACAGAAACAGTTCAAGGTGTGGTTCTTGAACGCTGTGCCTTGATCACACCTTATGATCTTCACCTTTTGATTGCTTTGATTCTCTACCCTGAGAATGTAGGATTTGAGAATTTCAGCAGTTTCATCTTTAGTTCTCAAGAAGTATACCCATGAGAATCTGGTGTAGTCATCAGTTATCACCAGACAGTATGACTTCTTGCCCATTGACATGACATTTGTAGGACCAAAGAGATCCATATGCAGCAGTTGTAGTGGAGTGTCATTTGTATTCAAGGTCTTGGGCTTGTGAGAGCTTTTGTGTTGCTTCCCCTTTAAGCATGCAATGTAGTGGTCTTCCAGCTGAAATTCTTTGTCAGGAATCCCTCTTACAAGATTATTCTTCACCAATTTATTGATAGTTTTGATATTAACATGGCTTAATCTCCTATGCCAGAGAGTTGATTCATCAACTGAGGCCTTTGATAAAAACCAGGAAACACACCCAGATGGAGTGATTTCATTCATGTCCAGTACATAGAGATTTTCTTTTCTCTGAGCGGTTAATAAAATGCTTTCTGGAGGAGGTGTGGATAAGCCTGGAGTCAGTACAAAACATTCTTTATCTGTGAAGAGCATCCAATGCTTTTGGTCACAGACCTGGGAAACACTCATGAGATTGTAGTCCAATTCTTTAACATAGTTGACCTTTTCAATGCTCATTCTTTCGTTGGACACAGTTCCTTGTCCATTAATGGATCCTCCCTTTGAGTCACTTCCAAAGGCAACATATCCTCCATTGAAATGTCTGAAGTTGGAGAGGATGGATCTGTTGCCTGTCATGTGCCTGGAACACCCACTGTCTACCACCCAGGTGTTATTCTTGTGACCTGGCTGTCCCTGAGGTGGTATCTCTGTAGTGTCTGCCATCAGAGCTTGATTGTTGACAGGCAGTTCTTCATATTGAAAGCTCCAGTCAAACTCAGAAGTTCCAACAGTTGCACAGGCTGCAGTTTGAACTGGAGTAGTAGCTTGTTGTTGTTGTCTGGGTTGGGCTTGGTGAGCTTGTCTTGACTGAGAAGTGGCTGGATTTGCTTTTGGTGCCTTGCATTCTCTAGCAAAGTGACCCAGTAGGTTACAGTTGTAACATCTTAGTTTGCTTTTATCCAAGCCAACTCTAGTGTTGGAGTTGTTACTTGGAATGGGTCTTCCGGTTCTAGAGTAGAACCTTTTTGCTCTTATAGAGAGCATGTCATATGAGTGTTGTATGTCCATTTCTTTTAAATCATCTGGATGAAAGCATTCCAGATCCTCCTTGATAAAGGACATGTTTCTTGAGTTTTCAGAAACAAAAGCAGCAGAGGTTGATGTTTGAGGAGGAGCTTCTAGGAGAAATGGTGAGCTGTTTGTTTGAGAGATTGGAGTTTGAGGATGAGTGATGATGGGAAGATAGTAGTTACTTGAACTAGGACCCGAGTGCTCAGAATGGAGGGCAAAGGAGGTGGTGGTGGATGTAGAGGCTGTTTGGTAGCTTGAGCTTCTTTCTTTTGCCTGAATCATCTCTAGCTCATAGGTTTTTAGCATTCCAAAGAGCTCAGTCATTTGGAGAGTCTTCAGATTCTCATTTCTTCTGATTGACACTGTGTAAAGTGTCTAGCAGCTTGGTAGAGACCTGATGAACTTCTTGAGGATATCTTCATTCTTTAGCTTCACCTTTGAGCATTGCAGCTCTCCTACAAGATAGGTAAATCTGTTGTATAAAACATTTAGAGACTCACCTTCCTTCCAGATGAAGTTTTCATACTACTGCTTCAGGATGTCTCTTCTGTTCTCTTTGACTTCCTCAGAGCCAGCAAACATTTTCTCAAGAGCTTCCCAGAGCTCTTTGGCAGTTTTGTAACTTCTGATGTTATGAAAAACTTCATTTGGAAGGCACATTTGGATAGCTCCTAGTGCCTTGAAGTCCATTCCATCTTTTTTATATCCTCTTCTGAGTACTTGGAGGGCTCCTTTGGAACTGATGGTCCTCCAGAGTCAGCAGATGCGACCATGGGAATGTAGGGTCCATCCCTGATGGATTTCCACATTCCGTACTCCTGATAGCAAAAAAAACTTTCCATGCGATTTTTCCACATGTCGTAGTCTTCACCAGACACCAATCTTGGTGGTCGGTTGATGCTGCCGATGTCTTCAAATCCGTTGCTTTGTGCCATCTTTGTTCTTGGTGACTTGATGAAAGAGAGAGAGTTTAAAATAGAACCAGAAGTGATTAAACAAGTGTGAGTTTGTTTAATCTGAGCCAAAGCTCTGATACCACTTGTAGGATCGTGAAATTACAAGATGGTTCTGTTCTTAGTTGAAATTGGCGGAAACAATAACAACTACACAAATGTAATCGAGCAAGCAGAAAGAATACTTTTAAGAACACTGTTGTATTAAGCTTTTGTAGATAAACGATTACAATTGAAACTCATTCAGAAAGCACAAAAAGCACACTTACAAAGAAGTGTTTACAGATTATTTATACTTCACTTAGAATCAAGACAGCCCCTTGATTCTAAGGATCAGATCTAACACAGACCGTTGATCTGTTGTATCTAGCTAACTATTACACGTTTTGTCTATATCTAGTTAACTTTATTGAAGCGTCTTCTTTATGCATCATTACTTGCATGCTTGGAGAAGAGCATTGTTGTCCGCCATTGGTTGTGCCATTGCGGTTCCTTCTGCTTTGAGTGTGTCATATGCTTTTGCAGAAAGTTGTCAGTGACGCTTGGTATGGATAGTCAGCTGCAATGATTTGTCTTCAAGGCACAAGGCTGTCAGCAACAAAGATGTTGATCAGCAACAAGATGTAACCATCCAAAGCTGCTGATGATTTGCCTGTCAGCAGCATCAAGTGTTGATGCTGCTGAGAAGCTTATCCGCAACAACTTTGATCTTCAGCAGATAAGGCTATCCGCAGCTGATTTGTTCTTCAGCAGGAAAACAAGTATCCGCAGCAGATAAGCTTGTCCGCAGCAGTTTGTTAGTCAGCAGCAAACTCTGAGATCAGCAGCATTTGTACTTAGAGAATTTTGTAGCCATCAGTCTTTGGTTCTACAAACTTTTCTTCTGTGGTTAACGCAGACACCGGCTTTGGAACATAATCCTTTCCCATCCACGAGTAAGTCGGATGCGCATAACCTTCTAAGATTGGAATCCATAGACTGGTATCGGTAAAGGATACGAACTGATCAAACCGATCTTTCCAATTAGAATAATCAGCAAGATTTAACAACTTCGGCGGTTTCTGAGATGTACCAATCTCATTATCATAATTGAACATATTAGTTACTTGAACCATATTTGCCATTTTTCAAAAAAAGTTTCCAAGTTTTGAACACACACTACCCTTAGGCGAAGATAGTAAGTTCGCTTCAGATACACCCAAGCGAATTTAATATGAAGCGAACTTAATAAGTTCGCTTAAACCAGAATCCATAAATCTGATTAAGTTCGCCTAATTTGAGAGAAGCGAACTTGACAAGTTCGCCTGCTAAGTTCGCCTGCAGACCAATTCAGCAAGTTCGCTTGCTTCAGCAGAATCATAACTCAGTAACAGATTCTCCTCAAGAACACGAACCCAATTTCACCAAAAATCTTCATAATTCACTTATTTGAAGGAATTAGACCAAATTAAACCGTAGGATTGTGTATTTTCTCAATTAGAACCTTTCTATCGGATCAATTTCTTCAAAATACACTTCAAAAACACCAAATCAGAAGCAAAATAAGCTTGAAAACTACATGGAAATGAAAATTTCAAAGATGATGAATTTCTTATCAATTTGCATATAAAACCGTCTAAAACCACCAAGAATCACGAGCATAAGCTCTGATACCACTTGTAGGTCTACATGACTCTTCTACGGATCGTTCTCGTGATAAGACGTATTGTTAACGCGGAGTGCGGAATCCAACCGAATCAACAATTGTATACACAAAAGACAATAGAAACAATCACATAAATAACATTCAAGCTTGTATTCCAACAATCATAGAGTTTACAGACTCAATCAGACAATTCGTTCACTTCTGTTCAACGCTACGTAAACTGACTCTGTAACCTCTATATATAGACATCTGATCTGTATTAGGTGAACTTAACAAGTTCGCCTCTAACAGACTAAGCGAACTTAACAAGTTCGCCTCAGATAGACTAAGCGAACTTAACAAGTTCGCCTCTGTTAGACTAGGCGAACTTGTCAAGTTCGCCTCTAGCATAACTTGTATAAAACACTTAGAACATTACATACAACAACATAAAGACATTAGATCTAAACTATTACAAAGCTTTTGTCATTACAAACTATGTCCTAACACTACTCCAGTGGTTACACCTCTAAACGTTCCGACAAAGAGAACCTTAAAATCTCACATACCATACCCAAGAAGGCTGGTGAAGCAAAGGATTGACAAACAATATGAGAAATTCATCGAGCTTTTAATCTAGATTCATGTTAATCATCCTTTCCTGGATATCATACAACAAATTCCTAAGTATGGATGTTTCTTGAAAGATTTCCTTACTAACAAAAGAAACATGGAAGAGGCAGTTAAAAAGACTAATCAATGTGTCGCTCTCATTGAAAGATGCCTTCTAAAGAAACTTTCAGATCCGGAAAGTTTTCTTTACCATGTTCTATTGGACCACTACCGATAACTTTCGCACTTGCTGATCTGGGAGCAAGTGTGAACGTAATGCCATATAATATGCTTCAAAGACTCAAAATTGAGAATCCGTGACCTGTTAATGCAACCATTGAACTTGCGGATGGTTCGGTTAAGTAACCTATAGGAGTCATTGAGAACTTACTAGTAAAAGTTGGCAAGTTTGTCTTCCCTGCCGAATTCATGGTTTTAGAAATGGGACCCGACTTCTCTGAACCTTTGATATTGGGTCGCCCATTTCTAGCTACCGCCAGAGCTGTCATTGACATGAATGAAGGAATTCTGACACTTCGTGTCGGAAAACAATCAGTAACTTACAATATCGGAGGGAATGAATGCTTATCAAATGATCCCTTTGAAATTGCTCAGTTCATCGATACCAATCTGGACTACCAACTGAAGAAAGCTAAAGAATTCAACAAAGGAAAGAAACCAGAACTTGGCAAAGATCTTGACAACACAAACTGGATTGATAACTACTAGGAAAAGCTACCAAAGTTGAAAGACTTGAATGAAGGAATGGGAGACACGGGGGAAGTCAATAGCCCCCACCCGAAGAAAGACTGATGAAGCACATACGGGTCTGGCCAACAACCCTTAAATAAACGTGGCGCTTCCGGGAGGCAACCCGATGATCATGAATAAATTGAGAAGTTAGTGCATATGGTAGAACACATGGACCCTAGGTTTGTGTTTCATGTACTTCTACCCCCAGGTATGCCTTCTCGATACTAGGACCTTAGTAGCTTAACTACTACCTGTTATTTATGTTTTTCTGTTTTTAGGTTTTTCTTTATGTGTCTAGTAGCACAACATCACCATGTAGTTTTTCTACTTCTTTGAGGAGTTACACTCCATCTCTACAAGCTGGAATGCCGGAATACACATCAAATTTCTGATAAATTAGATGAAGTCTTTAAAGCAAAGTGTTGACAACCGCAACAAGTTTTGACCATAGGTTATACACCGAATTGACCGGGGGAGTACCAGTTTCTTTTCCCTTAAAACTTCATGCATTTAAATTCCTGCATAACATTCCATTACATGCACTTATACATTGAGGGCCATAGTTTTAAGTGTGGGGTGGGGAATTAGTGATTCAGGACTACTTGTAACCTCAAAGCAGTAAAACTAAACTTGTGATATTCTACCCATTTAACTAAAACCTTAAAACCCGAAAAATTTTCAAAAATTTTAAACCCTAAAATCAAAATCTCTTTGAGTTCGCACTTAAGTAAATAAAATGAATACATGGCAAGTAGAAACAAATGGATATTATGCATAACAAATCACTAAACCCTATCCCATCCGTTTTCATGTGAGAATAATCTAAGTCTTTTCACGAGCATTGATGTAGTGCAAAGCACACATCTTTTATCCTATAGTTTTCGTGCGTTTTACTTAGTTTTATATTCGCTTTGAGTCGTTTAAGTCTGTATTTGAGTCTATTGTATATTTTTAGGAGCTTGTGTGGAATAGGAAGCTATATTGTGAGGAAAACGAGCAAGAGAAGAAAGCCCAAGAAACAAAAATAAAAAATGGTGAATTTCGGTTCTTCGCGGTACGCGAAGAATGGAGTCCAAACTCTCGCGGTACGCGAGGGAAGCCAAAAGTGGGCGCGACTATTTTGTTCCTCGTGGTACTTAAGGAACCCATGCCAACCTCTCGCGGTACGCGAGAGGTAGAAAATTCTGTGAAAACCCTAATTCAATGATTAAATAGATTTTGTATCCCATTCTTTGAGGAGTTCGATTGTTTTGCCGTCTGAGCAGCACTCTTGGGCATTTTTGGAGAGCAATTGGATCTGGGTTCGTTAGTATTAATTCTGTTTGAACCATGTTTCTACTCAAAATCTAGGCTAAACAATTGATACTTCCTGGGTCATTAGATGAATACTTGTTAAAGATTCTATTTTTATCGGTTTGGGATTCGTTTGTTGGACTAATGATTTTGTAATCAGTCTTTTGATAATAATTATTATGAATATTGGATGCTTTAATCTGATCTGTGTTTGATTTCAATTCCGTATGTTAATTTTGGATGTTTTCCAGCTTTATTAGCATATATTGATCATAGACTTAGGTTTGTGGTTGTTTGTATTGTTTACTAGACATGGTAACCATAGGATTTGTGAATGAATGTTCATTAGATTCGATTGTTCATCCTATCTCATTACCCGAGAAGTGAGAGGTAGTCAGTTAGTCTTCGGTATTAGGATTCCGAGTGAATTGTCTGAGAGGAAATTCCCTTAGGTGGTCTTAGTATGTGTTGCTATACTGTGTCATAGTTGTTATCTTGAGATTACCCTGTGCATTCTTCAAATGTAATGTGGACAGTGAGACTGAAAGGTGATCTGTCTTTTGGGTACATTATCATTGTTGGAGAGACTGAAAGGTAATTCGACTATCTAGTGAGTTTAGTACACTTTAGGTGTAACATTCCTGATTTTTAGTATTCATATTTCAATCCAATGTAATGCAATTTCGAATTCAATACTCGTGCACTGTCTCATTATTTTCTCGCCGTAAATTAAATGCAATGATTCTATACAAATTCGCAAATTTTACTCGGTTATATACATTTAAACACTATACAAGAAATTATTTTATTCAAACTTATCAAATCTGAAAAGTCAAGGACTAAAGTTGAAAAATGTCAAGAAACCCTAGTCTAGCACGGTCTTGCTTCGTCCTAGCACGGTCGCGCCAAGTGCTTTGGCACGGTCGCGCGACCTGCTTTGGAACGATCGCGCCCGGTGCCTAGGCACGGTCGTGCCATATTTAGGCACGGTCGCGCCTGTGTAACAGCTGAAACGTAACTGCAACTTTAATCGCCCGATCGTTCGAATCCGTAACAGTCATACGTTTGTTTTCCCTTAACACTTGTATTACCACTTTTTCAAATTCTCAAAACGCCTCAGTTTCATTTCAACAATTCAAGAAAAACTCTCTCAATTCAAGAAAAACTCTCTCAAGCTTTTTCGATCTGAATTATCTCAAGCAATCCAGTCAAACGTTTCCCAAATCATCTCTGAATCATCCGAAGCCGCTGAAGCATTAGGAACCGCAGAAGAGGTCGCCGAAAACCAGTCTTGCCATCGCCGGAACTTCCTCCCTACCGTTCTTTATCAATTCGCTGCTGTTCAGGGTAATTGAATCCTTTAATTCATTCATTTCAGTATCTGTATCGAAAGCCCCTATTCAATTTGGGCTTCCATTATAGAAATCGATCCGAATCAGAACTCATGCTTTATTAAAAATGATTTAATCGAACCCCTACTTAAACGCGATGTACATACAATTAAATTATATGAAAAGACTCGTAATAACCCATTAATCAAAAGCCCTAACAATTCCAACGTTTAAAATACAAGAATTTGTAAATTCGTGTCTGATTTGGAAAAGACACGGTCGCGCTAATCATCTAGCGCGGCCGTGCCTCATGTAACGCGGTCGTGCCGAATAGCAGCGCGGTCGTGTCCTCCTGTCGAGACCTTGTCATGCCCTCTGGGCTAGTCTTTGTTGTGTCTAAAGATCATAGACACGACCGTGCCGGGCCAAGGCACGGTCGTGCTTGTTGACTTGTCTAGATTGTGCTCCTGTTGATCAACCCGGTCGCGCCCCGACTAGCGCGGTCGCGCCCGTGGCTTGAGCACGATCGTGCCCTTCCGAGGCACGGTCGTGTGAGACTCAGAACCTTTTAACAGAATTATAAATTTTTAGTAAATGTTTCAGATTTTATAAAAATATGTTTTCTGTATTTAAAAATGGATTAAAAGTTTAATCTTGGCATAAATATAATTTATTTAAAAGTTTATGAAAATTTAATTTATATTCATTACCTTACACTTAAATGATATTTTAAATAATTAAGTTACAAAATTTATAAATAAATGATTTAATGATTATTTATTTCATTTACATTTTAAATCAAAATCATTTATTTATTTATACTTAATTACAATTAATATTTACATTATTTCATAAACTATAATTATATATTTATTCAATTATTCAATTCAAACCTAATCAAATTGTTTCAAAAATATTTTACTTCAAACTCTATGTATTTTATTCAATACTTTTTAAATACAAATCAATAGTTTTATACACAAATTCAACTTTCATTTTAGACTTAAACTTTATGCATCTATTTGATTCAATACACATTACTCTTTAGGTTAAATTGTGCATTTCGAGGATCATATTTGCTATCTATAATCTTTGTTAGTGTAGGTCCCTAATTCGGTGCGTGACGGATCTCTAGACTCGCGGTACAACACGGTGATAACGTGCGGAATCCATGATCAACGTGCTCGTGTAACTCAATCAACAACAACGGTGTAAATAAACTCTTTGTATTTCCACCACAATATCAGGTTACAAGATTACAGAATCTGTCTACTCTGATATCGTCTCACACCTCTAATCTGTTCTGGTCTATTCTGTTCAAACTGACTCTGTTATGTATATATAAGCTACTGTTCTGCACCAGGCGAACTTAACAAGTTCGCTTCACTGTGCTTAGGCGAACTTATTAAGTTCGCCTCTAATAGGCTAAGCGAACTTAATAAGTTCGCCTCTGATAGACTTAAGCGAACTTATTAAGTTCGCCTCTGATAGACTAAGCGAACTTAATAAGTTCGCCTTTGATAGCCCAGGCGAACTTATTAAGTTCGCCTCTAGCAGAACATACACATAATTTTATCAACAGTTACAAAACATGTCCTAACAGACTCCCCCTTAACTGTTGCTAACAATTCTATCAATTACAAGTCAAAGACTCTAAGACTAAGACATAATATCTTCAAACTCGTTGTCACCAGAATATGCTCCAACAGACTCCCCCATGACAACAGCTTTAGAATATTGTCATCAGTCTTCAAATATCATCAAACAAGTTGTAGTCTTCGTCTTGTTCATCTGCACACTCTCTCTTTTATTTCTAGAAGAAAACTTGGGAGAAGGACCCCTTGTCAACTTCTATCTGCAATATTCAGTTTTTGCAAAGGAGAACAACCAAGAATAACCAACAATTAAGATTTCCATGGAAGTTGGAAAAATAAAATCTTTTTGGTTTTTCAAACATATGAAACACAAAATATTTTTGGTTTTTCTCTATATAAACTGAAATATAAAATACAAAAACATATCTTTTTGTTTGAACATCACGAGTAAGAAGATCATATCAGTATATATGAGATATCAATCACACATCTTGGATATAAAATCCATATAATATCAAATGGTATCCTATGTCATTCTTTCAAGCCTTGACCAATCAAACCAATATCTTTCAAGATTATCACACTCTATCTTTTCAAGACTTTCATATTGTATGTTATGATACGCGATAAACATTCAAAGAAAAATAGGATCAGGCTATGACACACAAATTCAAATTGTCAATATTATAATATTTGAAACTAAAGCATCTCATTCCCACTTTCTTGTGAGTTAAGGTACCATTTAAGTATGAAATACAACGTGTACCCCACTAGTATGCCAACAGAAAGTAAATGTACACTATCTTCAAGTCATATAAGATTTTACTAAAGATTATCCGAATTTCCAGAATGAGGAGACATCACTTAGCACATGAATAGCAGAATCCAAATTGGATTGTATAGGAATCAATGAGATTCAGAATCGAATGATTCAATATCTTGGCTTATATATGTGGAATCATAAGATTCAGGTACGTGGATCCAACTGTTATCTGGATTATGAATTCAATGGAATCAGTAAAGATGAATTATCAATATGATCCAAGGGCTAGTATATGTTTGACAGATGTTGTCAAGTACATATCTTGATTATACTTCAAATTGCATGCTTTTCGGGACATGGGCACTGAAGCAAATCGAATGAATAATGCTAAGGATATAACCCGAAACTGATCTCATAGGAAAATCTTTATTAAAAGCTAATATTCTTTATCTGATAGTGATCTTTTAACGCACACACCCAGGCATAAAATGGGTTCAAATCACAGTTGTAACATATGAAATTATGTTTTCACACTACTAATGGTTCAGTGACGCTTTTAGTCTACTGACAATTCAAATTATATGCATACACAACACTATCATTTCCTATTTGTGTAGTCTCTAAAGTTTAGATCAAAACATATAAAATTCAGATATATTAACATAAAGCACCAACCAGTCAATCTAAGGTCATATGTTAAAGAACATCTATTGATGTACTATCATCTCTTCTTTAACTTCAGGTAATGTCGATTTTATCTTTTTCAATTTGTTTGGCTTTTTCAAAATATTTTTCAAAGAAAGTAAAACAAACGAAAATAAAATGAAAATAAAATCTTCCATGAAAACATTTTATGAAAAACATTTTACTTGGTTACTCAGGATTAAGCAAGTCAATCAATTTAAAAACTCAAACCGATGTAATCCTGTAATTGAATGCCTTTGCCTTTTTCACCAACACAGTTCTGTACTCCCCCTGTCCTGTAGACTCCCCCTCAACTAGTCAAATGGTTGCATCAACGACTTTATGCTCACCATCGTCATCCTAAGTTTCAGGTTATCATTTGGACTTTGTAAAACTCTTTCCATAACATTGTGTGTGACATATTCTCCCCCTTGAGCATCAAGTCGTTGAATCAAATATATTATCAGTTATCAACAACTCGTTACTCTTGCAGATGTCATTCCCTGTCATGTGCTAAGAACCACCACTATCAACAACCAAAATGGTATTAATAGTCCCTCTTGGTAAATCATGCACATCTAACAAGAAACATTAATTTGAAATTGGGACCCAAGCCATGGTAGTCATGGGTCGTCCATCTGTATC
The DNA here is from genome assembly GCA_023525975.1 of Smallanthus sonchifolius. Lineage (NCBI taxonomy): Eukaryota > Viridiplantae > Streptophyta > Magnoliopsida > Asterales > Asteraceae > Smallanthus > Smallanthus sonchifolius. The sequence goes on along the minus strand of CM042033.1, from coordinate 48,863,193 downwards.
AAAATAATAAACCTCACTCCATTCACAATCGAATCTCTCATCAATTTTAGGAGATTGTTCCGACGAGTCAGAAACAGAAACTTTAGATTTCCAAACATACTTCTTTTCATTAAGTTCTTTTTGTTTAAAATGTGAAGTGTTTGAACATTTTCTTTCATTTGAAAATTGCTTTGATTGTGAAAACTCTTGTTGTTTTAAAAGTTTTCTCAATCTTCTGTTTCTCCTCCGTCTTTGAGGTCTAGAAAGCCTAACCTCAGATTTTGAAATACCCTTTGGTATAGCATGAGGTTTAACCACATTTGGGTTAACATAAGGCTTACGAGGAGTTCTTACCTTTTCTGGAGTAACATGTCAGTTACCTTTGGCTTTGTGTGGACAAGTAAACCGAATATGACCCACAAGACCACAGTAAAAGCAAGATCTCATTTCACTATAATCTCTCATATAAGGAATCTTCTCACGATAACAAGCACTTGAAGAAGATTCTCCTACATGAACTTCTTTTGGCTTTTGAGACGGAACAAACTTTTTCTCAATAGGTCTTGATTCAGTCTTCACCTTCTCAGGAACTACATGCTTCTTTCCTTTATTTTTGTAAGGACAGTTCACCACAATGTGTCCCATCTCATTACAATGAAAACATGTACGCCTGACTTTATAATCTCTGACATATGGAACTCTCCTTGAATTTGAAGAACTTCCAAATGTAGAATTTTCAGATGAATTAGAATCAACCTTTGATTCCTCATCTTTAATTTCTTTAGGTATCCCCTCTACCTTAGCTTCATCAAAATATTCATCATCACTCTCATCAGAATACACCATATCTTCACCGGTGACTGGATTCACTTTCAACACAGTCTTAGGATCTAAATCCTCATCGTTTATAATCTCAGGTGTAACAGAATAATTTTCGTTGAATGGTGGAGGAACATAGCCAATACCACTAGTTCCCTTCCCCTCTTCAGTATTATTATGATAATGTTCTAATAAGAATGATGAATTTGCAAAGCTTTCTAATTTTCTATGCAATTTGATTACCTTTGCTTTAGATTCAGCTAGTTCTTTATTTTTCTCAACAAGATCATTATTTCTTTTCTCAATTTCTGCAAAGGACATATCCAGGTGATATGCCTGCTCTTTGATCTTCAAAGTCAGAGAATTTATATTCCTCTTCAGTGATTCTATCCTTTCAATACACACATTCTCATTATCCTTTAATTTCTGATTTACCGTATGCATGGATTTCATATCACAAATGAGGTTGACGTTGTCATCCATAACCCTCATCATTTTATCCTTAACTGAAACACAGTTAGAACAAAACGTCTCAGAGTTAGAAAGTACCTCAGGTTTTACTTCTGAAGAAGATGCACCAGGAGCTATGAAAACGTCATCATCAACTTCACTCTTTTGTTCAATAATGACAGGCTCTGCATCAGTTTCTAATTCACTCAGATCATCTTCAACTGTCTGAAAACTTTCTTCACTCATCACATCAGTCTCAGTAGATGGAGTACTTTCACCAGAATGAATACTCTCACTATCAGTTAAATCTGCAGAAGAATCACTTTGAGAATAACTCGGCTTCTCCAATACTTCTTTGATCAAGACCTCAAACGCTTGAGAAGTTGCTTCACCCTTTTTCTTTAATGATTCCCATAGATCTCTTGAAGTTGAACACTTCCTGAGACTATGAAAGATTTCTTTAGGTAAAGACTTTGTTAAAGTTTCACGCGTCTTCATCTCTCGATCAAACTTCTGCTTTTCTACTTTATTAAGAGCTGACAGTGGTTTAGGAATATCATGAAATCCTATGAACTCATAAGTAGGATGCACATATCCTTCAAATATGGATGTCCAAAAGTTTTCATCAGTTGCTGATACGAACTGTTCGAACCGGACTTTCCAGCTATGAAAATCTGATATGCACAAAAGTCTCGGTGGCATAGTTCCAATCTCAATATTATCACATGAAATTGACATTTTGAAATTTTTGCGAAAATTTCCGGAAAAATTTTTCCCGCCAAAATACTCTTTTTAAAAAATTTCGAAAATTCAAAATTTCAAAAATGATTCAAAACGACTATATAAACTTTCCCTAAAAAATTTGGACAAGATGAATTTTCCCGCCAAAATAATTTTTTTTATTTTTTTTTATTTTTTTTTTAAGAACACTAAGTTCGCCTGATACTGTACAAGCGAACTTAAGTTGACCCGAGCGAACTTGTTAAGTTCGCCTGCTGATTAAGTTCGCTTACTCTGCACCAAGCGAACTTATTAAGTTCGCTTAATATTCACCAAGCGAACTTATTAAGTTTGCCTCCCTAAGTTCGTCTGCACAGATTTCAGCAAGTTCGCTTGCTCCAACAGAATCAAACTCAGGAACAGATTCGAATCAGTTTCGCGAACCAAGATCAACCAGAAATCATCATAATTCACTGATTTGAAGGAATTAATCAAAATTGGACCGTAAGATTGTGTAATTTGTCAATTAGAAGCTTTCTATCGGATCAATTTCATCAAAACAATCCAAAATCAATCCAAATTTGTCAAAAATTCTCCATTTTTATCAAGAACACAAAAAGATGAAAAAGCTTCAAAATCTCAGATTTTTGATGTTGATTGGACACGAAAACACCACGAATCTTTTGCTAATCAAGAGCAATAGCTCTGATACCACTTGTAGGTCCCTAATTCGGTGCGTGACGGATCTCTAGACTCACGGTACGACACGGTGATAACGTGCGGAATCCATGATCAACGTGCTCGTGTAACTCAATCAACAACAACGGTGTAAATAAACTCTTTGTATTTCCACCACAATATCAGGTTACAAGATTACAGAATCTGTCTACTCTGATATCGTCTCACACCTCTAATCTGTTCTGGTCTATTCCGTTCAAACTGACTCTGTTATGTATATATAAGCTACTGTTCTGCACCAGGCGAACTTAACAAGTTCGCTTCACTGTGCTTAGGCGAACTTATTAAGTTCGCCTCTAATAGGCTAAGCGAACTTAATAAGTTCGCCTCTGATAGACTAAGCGAACTTAATAAGTTCGCCTCTGATAGCCCAGGCGAACTTATTAAGTTCGCCTCTAGCAGAACTTACACAGAATTTTATCAACAGTTACAAAACATGTAACTGTTGATAAAATTCTATCAATTACAAGTCAAAGACTCTAAGACTAAGACATAATATCTTCAAGCTCGTTGTCACCAGAATATGCTCCAACAGTTAGCTACACTTCCATACCAAGTGAGTATTCACAACCCCTTTTACTTTTTTACACTTTTGGGGTGGAACATGAACTCTATACGCATTACACATTACACATTTACATTTACACAAACAACACAAGTGCAAAAATCCTATTTATATACATGTGTGCAAAATTTGAGCTTTGTGCCCGAGTGCTAGGTGTGCTAACCTTTGTATGCTCTTATGTGCAATCATTAACTATACAAGCCGACGGTTTTCAATGATAGATCTATTGAGTCTGACAAACCCACCCATGGTACGCGGTGATTGAAACCGACAACACAATTTTTGCATGCTAGTTACAAGGTTAGATTGTACATTTGGTTACACAATAGCTGCTCCCCATAAACGCCTTATTTATCATGCCATGTAAAGGATTTGTTTTCATCTATATGCTATCTATATACAACTGTGTTATACTCACCAACTTTTTAGTTGACTTTATTTTATTCATGTTTCAGGCCCCAATATGTGAGATTGATTCAAGACGTGTTCAACATAGGATTTGGACTTAGCAATTTAAATCAAGAATTTTATGAGTTATTTTATGTATCTTGTTTGAATTTGGTTTTGTACTTGGATTATTTGTAATGCAAATTTGACTTTAATATATTTCAATTTAGTCAACCATGTGCTATGAACAGTCTTACATGTCCCGCCCCGATGATTCCGCCATCGGTCGGGGTGTGACAGATGGTATCAGAGCCTTGGTTATAGGGAATTAGGTTATTAGACACCTTGACCTAGACTATAACTTTAGGACACCCACTTATACTATGCTTCATGATTTTTGTGCTATGTGTTACATGCTAGATGCTATATGTTATATGCTACATGTTTAGTATGATTACTTATTATTGCATTATGATGACTTATGTGTGTTAAATCCATGACTTATTAGGATATTCTTAACTAATAATTAAATAAATAATATCCTTTCCTATATTCTAAAACCTCATAATATTTCTATCTTCTTTTCTATCTTTATCCTTTCTAAGCATGTGAAAAATTCTTGAAGCAAAAAAATCTCTAAAATTTTTATTTTTTCGTTAAGGTTTTTAAACTTGTTAAATTATTTGAGGACACTTGCAATCTGGAAGGGTGACACCTGTATTTTGGGTTTTCTGTCTAGGAAAGCATTTCACATAAATCCCAATCAACCGAGGGACCCGTATGTTTTCCTGGGAATTCCCGAGATGAGTGTTTACTTATAGGCTAAAGCATGTCTCCTTGAAAATTTTATAAGTTTAATTAACCTTAATGTGCCATGGTATTCAAGTGATTTTGTCACTTTTGAGTACAATCCAAACTAAGAATATCTATTTTATTTTGCTATCTCATTCTATTAAATCCTATCAAATCTCATAAGTTCTTACAATTTTTCTTGTCTTGTGAAAATCTGTAGAATGCCTCCTCGTCGTGCTCCCGCAACCAACGCCAACTCCGACATTGCTGCTATTCTTACCCAATTGGTGACACAACTCACCCAAGCCAATGGTGCCACCAATGGCAATGGTGGAAATGGAAGCAATAGTGGTAATAATGGTGGAAATGGTGGAAATGGTGGTAACAATCTACCTCAATGCACCTTCAAACACTTCAATTCGTGCAATCCCCTAAAGTTCTATGGTACCGAAGGAGCTACTGGACTCCTTCAATGGTTCGAAAGCATTGAGAATACCTTTCTCAATAGTGACTGTCCCGACAACCTCCGTGTTCGTCATGCTACAAGTGTCCTACAAAAACGGGCACTTACTTGGTGGAATGGGGAGAAAAGAAATAGGGGTGTTGATGTAGCTATGGCCTTACCTTGGGATGAGGTCAAAAGGCTTATGACCGAGGAGTTCTGTCCTAGAAATGAAGTGAAAAAGTTAGAGGCTGAATTTTGGGATCTTGCCCAAGATAGTGGTGAAAACTTGGCTTATACAACTCGGTTCCATGAGTTGAGTCTTCTTGTGCCCCATATGGTCACTCCTTTGTCCCGTTGTATCGAAAAGTATATTGGGGGGCTACCAAGACAAATCCAAGATACTGTCTTAGGTAGGAATCCTGCTACTCTGGAGGATGCTATTCGTCTATCTGCTACCTTAACTGATAATCATGTAAAAGCTGGAACTCTTACCAAAAAGGGTTCTAAGAAAGTTTCTGAAACCGTAACCCCTCCTACTCACAACAAAGAAGCCACAACCGAGCCTTCTCGCAATAATAGAAAGAGGAAAGTTAGAAATTTTGCTGTGCTGTTCCCGTTAACCAAGCTGCACCTATGGTTCAAGCACCGGTCAAAAAGCCATATGGTGGAATTTACCCACTTTGTGCCACCTGCAACTACCATCATCCCCAAAACATCCCATGTCGCCTTTGTACTTATTGTGGGAGATATGGTCATACGGTTAGTGTTTGTAGGACCAAAGCTCTTACGGGCCAAGTCAACCCTCCAAACCGAACCGTACCTCAACTGGCTAACCAAGGTGCTCCCGCCATTGCTAATGGGTGTGCTTGCTATGAGTGTGGTGACCCGAACCATTTTCGTAATCAATGTCCAAGACTTGCAAATGCTAGACAAGGTGGAGCTCGTGGGCGTGCGTTCAACATAAACGCCAACGAAGCTCAAGCCAACAATGACGTGGTCAATGGTACGTTTCTTGTTAATAGTCAATATGCCTCCATTTTGTTCGATACGGGTGCCGATAAAAGTTTTGTGTCACTTAATTTTGAGCCTTTACTTGCAAAGACACGATCCCAATTAGAGAAAACCTTCACCGTTGAAATAGCAAATGGTGACTCCCTTACCATTGAGTCCATTATTTATGATTGCTCCTTAGAACTAAATGACCATTCATTCCCAATCAACCTTGTTCCAATGCCACTAGGAAGCTTTGATATTATCATAGGTATGGATTGGCTATAAAATCATCATGCCGAAGTCATTTGCTTTGAAAAGTGTATTCGAATTCCGCTACCATCGGGAGAAACCTTAAGGGTTTTTGGTGAAAAACCTTGCAAGGGTCTTAAATTGATGTCTTGTACTACCGCTCAAAAGTACTTACGAAAGAAGTACATTGCTTTCTTAGCTCATATTGTTCAAAAGGATGTCAAGGAGAAGAGTATCCAAGACATTCCGATCATTCGGGATTTCCCCGAAGTTTTTCCTAAGGATTTATCCGGCCTTCCTCCCGTTCGTCAAGTAGAGTTCCGTATTGATCTTATACCTGGAGCTAACCCCATTGCTAGAGCTCCTTATCGTCTTGCACCTTCCGAAATGCAAGAGCTTGCAAGTCAACTTCAAGAGCTCTCCGACAAAGGTTTCATTCGCCCAAGTCATTCACCGTGGGGTGCACCCGTCTTATTTGTTAAGAAGAAGGATGGATCATTTCGCATGTGTATTGACTACCGTGAACTAAACAAGCTTACTATCAAGAACCGTTATCCTTTGCCTAGAATCGATGATCTCTTTGATCAACTTCAAGGTTCTACTTGTTTCTCAAAGATTGATCTTCGATCCGGTTATCATCAGCTCCGTGTTCAAGAAGATGACATTCCTAAGACTGCTTTTCGAACAAGGTATGGTCATTACGAGTTCATGGTTATGCCTTTTGGGCTAACCAATGCACCCGCAGTTTTCATGGATCTCATGAATCGTGTGTGCAAACCGTACCTTGATAAATTCGTGATCGTTTTTATTGATGATATCTTAATCTATTCCAAGACTAAAGCCGACCATGAAGAACACCTTAGATTGGTTTTGGACCTCTTGAGAAAAGAACAACTATATGCCAAATTCTCCAAATGCGAATTTTGGCTAAAAGAAGTTCAATTTCTTGGTCACATCGTCAACGACAAGGGTATTCATGTTGATCCTACTAAGATTGAAACGGTTAAGAATTGGAATGCCCCGAAGACTCCTACCGAAGTTCGTTCATTTCTTGGTCTTGCGGGTTATTATCGTCGTTTCATCTCAAACTTCTGAAGGATTGCTGTCCCTCTTACCGCTTTGACCCATAAGGGTAAGACTTATGAATGGGGACCGAAACAAGAAGAAGCTTTTCAAACCCTCAAGCAAAAGTTATGCAATGCTCCTATATTGACTCTCCCCGATGGAAATGATGATTTAGTTGTCTATTGTGATGCTTCTAACCAAGGTCTTGGTTATGTCCTCATGCAACGAGGAAAAGTAATCGCTTATGCATCAAGACAACTCAAAATTCATGAAAAGAATTATACGACGCACGATCTCGAGTTGGGTGCGGTCGTATTCGCGTTAAAGATTTGGAGACATTACCTATATGGCACGAAATGTGTGGTGTTCACCGACCACAAAAGTCTTCAACATATCTTCAACCAAAAAGAACTCAATATGAGGCAACGACGTTGGGTTGAACTCCTTAACGACTATGACTGCAAGATTCGTTACCATCCCGGCAAAGCAAATGTTGTAGCCGATGCTTTGAGTCGAAAGGACCATGTTATGCTTCACTGTGCCCGTATTCAAACCGATATTCAAACCCGTATCTTAGAAGCTCAACACGTCTCGGTAACCGAGGGTAACATGTATGAAGAAATGTCGTGTGGTGTTGAACTTCTTCTTGAATCAAAGCGCAATGGCTTACTTTATTACTTGAACCGTATTTGGATTCCCGATCGCGACGATCTCCGTACATTTCTCATGAACGAGGCTCATAAGACTCGTTATTCTATTCATCCTGGTGCGGATAAAATGTACCAAGATCTTCGCCAAATTTATTGGTGGCCCGGTATGAAGAAAGACATTGCTCTTTACGTAGCAAATGCTTAACTTGTTCCAAAGTCAAAGCCGAACATCAACGTCCATCTGGTTTACTCGAACAACCAGAAATTCCCGTATGGAAATGGGAGAATCTAGCTATGGATTTCATTACCAAGCTCCCTCGCACCTCGAGTGGTTATGAAAGTATTTGGGTGATCATTGATCGACTCACCAAATCTGCTCATTTCTTGCCTATCCGTGAAGACTATCGATTTGAGAAACTAGCCCAAATTTACATCGATGAAATTATGAGCCGTCATGGTGTTCCTTTGAACATAATATCTGATCGAGATGCTCGGTTCACTTCTCGATTTTGGCAATCTCTCCAAACTGCTCTTGGTACTCGATTGGATTTGAGCATGGCTTACCATCCGCAAACTGATGGTCAAACCGAGCGAACAATCCAAACTCTTGAAGACATGCTTAGAGCTTGTGTAATCGATTTTGGTGGCAATTGGGATTCACATTTATCCCTTATTGAGTTTTCTTACAACAATAGCTACCACACAAGTATCAACATGGCTCCATTCGAAGCTCTCTATGGTCGCAAGTGTCGTTCTCCTATCTGTTGGAACGAGATTGGTGAAGCACAAATCACCGGTCCCGAGTTAATTCAAGAAACATCCGACAAAATTATTCAAATCCGTGACAACATTCGAGTAGCGAGGAGTCGGCAAAAGAGTTATGCCGACAAACGTCGAAAACCCTTGGAATTCCAAGTCGGCGATCTTGTTCTTCTTAAGGTATCTCCATGGAAGGGTGTGGTCCGTTTTGGAAAGAAAGGCAAGTTAGCACCTCGTTATGTTGGTCAATTCAAGATCCTTGAAAGGATTGGGAAAGTGGCTTACAAACTCGAGTTACCTCCATCTCTTGGCAATGTGCATCCTACATTTCATGTATCTAATCTAAAGAAGTGTCTCGCCGATGAAAATCTCCATATACCGCTTGACGACGTGCGCATTGATGAAACGATGCACTTCGTTGAGAAGCCGGTGGAAATTATGGATCGTGAAGTCAAGCAGCTCAAGCGAAGTCGCATTCCTATCGTTAAAGTTCGTTGGGAATCTAAGCGTGGTCCTGAGTTCACTTGGGAACGAGAAGACAAAATGAAGCTCAAGTACCCTCATCTTTTTACTAATAATGTTGTTTCCTCTAGCTAAATTTCGGGACGAAATTCTCTCAACATGGGGAGACTGTAAAATTCCTGAGTTTTAGTATTCATATTTCAATCCAATGTAATGCAATTTAGAATTCAATACTCATGCACTGTCTCATTATTTTCTCGCCGTAAATTAAATGCAATGGTTCTATACAAATTCGCAAATTTTACTCGGTTATATACATTTAAACACTATACAAGAAACTATTTTATTCAAACTTATCAAATCTGAAATGTCAAGGACTAAAGTTGAAAAATGTCAAGAAACCCTAGTCTAGCACGGTCGTGCTTCGTCCTAGCACGGTCGCGCCAAGTGCTTTGGCACGGTCGCGCGACCTGCTTTGGAACGATCGCGCCCGGTGCCTAGGCACGGTCGCGCCTGTGTAACAGCTGAAACGTAACTGCAACTTTAATCGCCCGATCGTTCGAATCCGTAACAGTCATACGTTTGTTTTCCCTTAACAATTGTATTACCACTTTTTCAAATTCTCAAAACGCCTCAGTTTCATTTCAACAATTCAAGAAAAACTCTCTCAACCTTTTTCGATCAGAATTATCTCAAGCAATCCAGTCAAACGTTTCCCAAATCATCTCTGAATCATCCGAAGCCGCTGAAGCATTCGGAACCGCAGCAGAGGTCGCCGGAAACCAGTCTTGCCGTCGCCGGAACTTCCTCCCTACCGTTCTTTATCAATTCACTGCTGTTCAGGGTAATTGAATCCTTTAATTCATTCATTTCAGTATTTGTATCGAAAGCCCTTATTCAATTTGGGCTTCCATTATAGAAATCGATCCGAATCAGAACTCATGCTTTATTAAAAATGATTTAATCGAACCCCTACTTAAACGCGATGTACATACAATTAAATTATATGAAAAGACTCATAATAACCCATTAATCAAAAGCCCTAACAATTCCAACGTTTAAAATACAAGAATTTGTAAATTCGTGTCTGATTTGGAAAAGACACGGTCGCGCTAATCATCTAGCGCGGCCGTGCCTCATGTAACGCGGTCGTGCCGAATAGCAGCGCGGTCGTGTCCTCCTGTCCAGACCTTGTCATGCCCTCTGGGCTAGTTTCTGTTGTGTCTAAAGATCATAGACACGACCGTGCCGGGCCAAGGCACGGTCGTGCCTGTTGACTTGTCTAGATTGTGCTCCTGTTGATCAACCCGGTCGCGCCCCGACTAGCGCGGTCACGCCCGTGGCTTGAGCACGATCGTGTGAGACTCAGAACCTTTTAACAGAATTATAAATTTTTAGTAAATGTTTCAGATTTTATAAAAATATGTTTTCTGTATTTAAAAATGGATTAAAAGTTTAATCTTGGCATAAATATAATTTATTTAAAAGTTTATGAAAATTTAATTTATATTCATTACCTTACACTTAAATGATATTTTAAATAATTAAGTTACAAAATTTATAAATAAATGAGATAATGATTATTTATTTAATTTATATTTTAAATCAAAATCATTTATTTATTTATACTTAATTACAATTAATATTTACATTATTTCATAAACTATAATTATATATTTATTCAATTATTCAATTCAAACCTAATCAAATTGTTTCAAAAATATTTTACTTCAAACTCTATGTATTTTATTCAATACTTTTTAAATACAAATCAATAGTTTTATACACAAATTCAACTTTCATTTTAGACTTAAACTTTATGCATCTATTTGATTCAATACACATTACTCTTTAGGTTAAATTGTGCATTTCGAGGATCATATTTGCTATCTATAATCTTTGTTAGCTACACTTCCATACCAAGTGAGTATTTACAACCCCTTTTACTCTTTTACACTTTTGGGGTGGAACATGAACTCTATACGCATTACACACTACACATTTACATTTACACAAACAACACAAGTGCAAAAATCCTATTTATATACATGTGTGCAAAATTTGAGCTTTGTGCCCGAGTGCTAGGTGTGCTAACCTTTCTATGCTCTTATGTGCAATCATTAACTATACAAGCCGACGGTTTTCAATGATAGATCTATTGAGTCTGACAAACCCACCCATGGTACGCGGTGATTGAAACCGACAACACAATTTTTGCATGCTAGTTACAAGGTTTGATTGTACATTTGGTTACACAATAGCTGCTCCCCATAAACGCCTTATTTATCATGTCATGTAAAGGATTTGTTTTCATCTATATGCTATCTATATACAACTGTGTTATACTCACCAACTTTTTAGTTGACTTTATTTTATTCATGTTTCAGTCCCCAATATGTGAGATTGATTCAAGACGTGTTCAACATAGGATTTGGACTTAGCAATTTAAATCAAGAATTTTATGAGTTATTTTATGTATCTTGTTTGAATTTGGTTTTGTACTTGGATTATTTGTAATGCAAATTTGACTTTAATATATTTCAATTTAGTCAACCATGTGCTATGAACAGTCTTACATGTCCCGCCCCGATGATTCCGCCATCGGTCGGGGTGTGACATTAGGTTCCTTAGTTGGTGACACCCTGAGATTGATTATGGATCCACTAGGTTGTTTAGAGTTGTTATCCTTAGAAACCCAGATCCATTATAGTTTCCAGAACCGGTAGAAGTTGAGCTTTGCAAGTAGGATTCCGACCTAGGTGGTATTCTTCCATCTATGATATCTTCCTTAGTACTTTGTCTTGATAGTTAGAATCGTTCTTAGTTTTCTGCATTATTAGTTTAATCAGTAGTGTAGTAAACCCCCCAACTAAATCATCTTTAGTCCGAGTCAAAGTCTAGTTTAGCTATAGTAGTGTCTCTAGGGTTCGATATTATGGTTTACCGTTAAGCTGTGCTACACTCGATTGGTACACTTGCATGTCAGTGCGGTTTAGTTCATAGGTACTCCATTTATTACTTAGGAGTCTAGTTAGGTTTTTATTCATTAGTTTTATAGATCTTCTGGGCTACATCAAGCATTATTATCATTATTTTTCGCATGCTCTTTCGTTTGGTATATTGAGTGCTTTTCGATCGAATTTTATGCATAATTAGAACTTGTATGACTTATACATCTCAAGACCATGAACTAGTAGAAGTATTAAAATGATTGAGGCACCTAGGACTTTATTACCCTCATATATAATCCTTAAACCCCAATTTCCAAAAACAATATCCGCCTAGATAACCCTCTAAGCCTTAGCCTTTTCTTTTCTACTACCCACAATTATCACCAAACCAGTTTTTCGTAAACACCGGTTATTGGTAAACTGTTTAAAGATGGAGAACTATTAGAGTATCTTATTTCTTTATTTCAAGTTTACAACCATTGAGGAAATTTGGAAAGAATATGTTTCACTCAAAAGAATTGGAATATACAAGAAGAAAGTGGATGTATTAGGAAGAAACAGCCGAAAGATCTACAAGGAAGATATGGAAAATTTATTTCAAGGAAATTGAGGAAAAATAATTATTGAAAAATTAGGCTTGATGATAAGAAAAAAAAATAGTAATATGAAAAGAAAAAGAAAAGAGAGAAGTTGGTCTTTTACCGGTTAGACCCTAAAGAGCTGTATATGCATTCTTTTGATTTCAATTTGCTTTCTTGTGTTTATTTCACAAAGCCTGAATTACCACCCGAACTCTGAGAGGAAGTTTTCAAAGCAACAAGTGATGTAAGAAAATGGTGGCTCAAGCAAGAACAATCGCCACCGTTCTGCGGCCTATCAAAAAGCGCCACTAAAAGAAGAGACAAAAGATACAACAAATGTGTGAAGTGTGGCAACTGGAGCCACGATGGAAAGTATAGCAAGAATCAAACTTATTCCCAACATGAGTATACGCATCTGATCAAAGTAGGAGCTGTTAGACTACAAGCCGAAAGAACCATACGAAAAGGCAATAATGTGTACTACGCAGTGAGGGAAGAGTTGAGAAGGATAAGAGATCGCGGTCTTGGCAATCTGACCATAAACGAGCCCTTAGATTAGTTATACCCTCATGATCTGAGTACTGTAGAGGGACCCGCTAGTACTTTCCATCTTAAGCCGTGAAGCCGTAGCTGAGTGTTTGACGTTAGCTGCAGCCCTTGAAACCCTTTTAAATCCCTAAAAACCCAAAAATATTTTCACTTTCACCCTTTATTTTTTTAGACACATTACAACCCTTTTAAAGTCCTCTTGATTCATGCATACTACTTAGTTAGTTGGCGGAGACTTGATTTGCATACAAGCTTATGACCATTGCATAATTCGATCCGAACTTGAGTGTTTTACTTAACTTACATTATCCATACATATATAACCCTATAGTTGAGTGAACATTGTAAGAAGTGAAGGATTATGCATAATTTAAGTTCTAGTAGGCTTGTCATGAATTCCACCACCCTAAAATAAAAAAGCCAAAAATAGAATAAAGCGACTCATGAGTTATTCCGGAGTTTCCAACTACTTGGAGCTCCATTACCCTTTTGAAAAGTTTTTAGTTATGGGCCTTATCATACATGAGTTTGCTTGAGGACAAGCAAAGTCTAAGTGTGGGATATTATGATATACTCTAAGTTATACATGTTTTGCATACATAAAAATCCCATATTATGGTACTAGTTGATTAATAACCTTGCAATTGATACTTAAAACGTTTATATTTTGTAATTGCAGGTTGTTCGGTGTTGAAAATATAAATCAAGATGAAATATATCAAAAAACACTAAGAAATAAAGCTTCTAGAAGGATCATTCCCGAGCTTTGATCCCCAAGAAGTCAACCAAGGTCAACAATAGTCAACAAACAGCTAAAAGAAAAACCTGGACAGCAGGGGAGGGATGCACGGCCGTGTATCACAATGCACGGGCATGCATTGCCCTATCTTGCTCCCCAAGGCCCAGTATAATGGCATGTGAACCCTGTTTGATTCCCGAGGTGTTTGCACGCAGTGCAATCCAATGCACGGGCATGCATTGCTCATTTTGAGACCTATAAATAAGAGGCTTGAGTTTTTCATTCCACACACCCTTCCATACATTACCAGAGCTCAAGAGAGTCCGTTTATGTAGTTTAGAGTAGAGAGTAGAGAGGGGCTCCTCCTCTTTGTCCGCAATAGGGGAGCCTATGAAACTCAGCGTTATGCTAGTTAGTATGGCTATTCTTGGCTAAACTCTTTGTATTGCTAGGGTGGAGATGAAGTTTGGTGTATGTTAATGTTTAACATATTAATCTAGTGGTATGTTTATATCTTTAACTATTCACTCTTAAAACCACCTTCCAGGTGGGCTTTTTATTATTATCTAAACTTGTCTTTACACTTGTGAGTGTTCTTGATTTTAAAGCGTAAGACCGTAAAACCTTTTTAATCAAACTTCTCTTGATGCCTGTACGTTTTTATACAATTGGATCTTGATAAGCCAAGACTTGGTTACTATTAGTAATGTCGTACGTCTTTATACGAAATTTTTATGAGACCAAGAATTGGTGAACTCATGTTGGGAACGGTACGTCTTTGTACATGGTCCCATTGTTACACCGCCTCTCGGTGAACAAAGTCTAATCACTCTTTTAAAAATAATAACTAAGCACTTAAGTTTGATGTCCTAAACCAACTCGGAGATAACACCAAAGAGTTAAGGGTAACGATGTCCCTAGCTGGGAGTCCTACCATTTTATGATTAAAGATTATAATTCGTGAACCAAATGTCGTGAGGATGAGGCTTTAGCGGTGACCCGGGTCACACATCTGTATTAGTCGTACCACTAGATTAGTCAACTTAACATTATCATATAGTAAGCTGATTCGAAGCCCAAAGCAATACTCTTCGTGACCTGATCATTTCCGATATATTTACTTTCCTACTATTTACTATTATGTTATTTACATTCCTGTTACACACATCACACGCGTTTTTACTTTTTTGTTATTTACTTTACCGTCATTTACTTTTCTGTCATTTACTCTTCTGCTTCATAAGCCCACAAAACCCTCTCACTAATTAAACAGGCTAAACGATAACAAAAGTTGAGTATTGGAACTCGACCGTGTCCATTGGTTTGATACTTGGTTCTTTCCTAAACTATATTACGCTGCGATAGGTACACTTGCCTATTGTGTGTGTTTAAGTTTGAATATTTATCATTTTAATTATAAATTTAAAACCTGATCTCGTGAAATCAATATCCCTGAATATATTATTATATAATATATTTTCTATATACTTAACATGACATATCAGTTGTGTTCATCTGAACATGATCGTGTTCGCCTGAACATGATCATGTTCGCCTGAACACAAACATGTCAACAACCTTGCTTTTTTCTAGATCTGAAGGGGAACACGGTTGTGTTCAGGGAACATGGTTGTGTTCATTCTGAACACAACTATGTCAGAAATTTTTATTCTTAAAAATGACTTTTCTTGGGTTTTACCGATGAAAGGGGGGAGTCTACGGATTTAGTAGTCAATGTGGGACTTGTGGAGAGGCCCCTAGGGCTACTTATCTATACTAACCATATACAAATTGATGTTTTGTATGTAGGAAAGCTTCAGAGTGATTCTCGGGTCTCGCATTATGTGGATTGGATTTTCGTGGACGTGTTTTGTAAATGATTTTGATAACCTTATCATGGGGAGTCTTTACAAACTATTTGGGGTCGTAACAAGTTGCGGTCAACTTGTCTTTTGTTAACTTTTGTTAAACTACTTGTGTGAAAATTTTATAGTTTAATTGATGTTTGTAAAACTAAAACGTATGGACTACGTTAATTGTTGTTTTGGGACCTTAATTCCGCGTGTTTATAAAATTTAAAATCGGTTTAGATTTTTGGGTGTTACATATATGTATCCTTAAGTCCATATATGTTAGTCATGATATTTGAAGAAAGAATGGTGAAGAAAGAGGTTGTTTTGATATAGTTACATATATTAAAGTTAACTAGATCTTAAGTGTTGAAGGTGTGTCCATGCATAGGTTTGATCATGGAGCATCATTCTTAAGTACACTAATAGTGTTAGATAATGTTCTACAAACACATGAACCTTTGAGTTATCAAACCAAGATCTAGTCAAGAAAGAAGGAAATAAACTATATAAACTTTTAAGTATTTACCAACACAGTGTTTTGCTTGCTTATGTGTGTGATTATATCTTACATAAAGTAAAAATAACATAAATAAAGTTTAATATAAACATACCATGAATGAAGATTTGAAAGAACAAGTGTAGGAGTATTAAGATCTTGCAAGAAACTTCAAAAGAAGGAAAGTTATGTTCTTGGCCTTAGGCCGAGATTTAGAGAGGGAGGGGAAGACTGAGCCTGCGAGAAATGAAGTGTGGAGGTGTGAGTTCTAATGAGGAGTGAAGGGTGGTATTTATAGATGAAATAGGTATGGTTCTTGCAATACAATAATGAGGCATGGTGATGGAGTGTAAAAGGAAAAAAAAGAAGTAAGGTGAGGGGGTATGGGGGATGATGTTGTTGGAGTGTGTAGGTGATTTTTGTAAGAAATCATAGTGTAGGTTTGACTTTTTGTAAGATATAAGGCCCCAAACCCGGGTAACCTTACTTACTGGATTTACTCATGAACATATAGTGAATTAAACTTCAAAATAGAATAAAAAGTAGCGGAATCATCATTCAAGTTACAAACTGTCTTAAATGTAGCGGAAGCGTTGTGTAAGTCCCACGATCAATGGATCTTCAATAACGATATCAACTCACACACAACTAGCGGAAATCGATGATTGTAGTGGATTCAAGAACAGAAAAACACACAAGATTACCCAAAGAATCGTTTGTATATTATCAAGAGGAAAACCTATTACAATGAGAAAAAGAAAAAAACACGTCTATCCTTGATACGTATGAAACAACCATATATATACTAATACATAAGCCCATACGAATCTAGGTTCTCGGCCCTTAGGCCGGCCCTAGTACCCTTGCCGTGAACTCCTAGTTCATGGTTTACACCCCAAAAGCATATTTGATGCATCAGCCTTCTAGCTAGGGTCCTACAATCTCCCCCTAGGCTTATGATACCAAATATTATTCAAAAAGCTATGTCTTCAAAATGATCACCACCTCCAGCATATATCTTCTTCATGATAATATCAACAACAGCTCCAGTAAACACTTTTGCCTGCTCTTCAAACAATGGTTCGCTTCTGATTTGACTTCGTCCCAAAATCTTTATGCCAGCTTCTCCAAACTTTGACAAATCAAAAGGATCAAGAACTTTGAATTCCTTATTGCCACCTTTGATCACAGCTTCCGCAGAGACAAGATCATAAGCCCAAAATTCAAAATCTTTAAGAGAATTCACCAGAACGTTCTGATGGACAGGAACTTGCTTTTTTGTCTTTGTGGATGGCTAGATAACGTTGTACCAACTGTTTCCAGTATGAGGGTCTTTTACACCCTTTGCTTTCTTCAAGCTTGACTCAATAATTTTCATATTAGTAAAGTTGGTTAGACATTGTTTTTTTAGAAACTTATAAAACATATTTGCCAGCCCAACATTGTCCCTGTTTGTAAAGTGAGCTTCATTTAACTCCTGGAGATCAATCTTTGTCCAAGGGCTCAAGTCATTTGCACTCTTATAATATTCCAACCTTCCATTCTTTCTCTTCACCACATACATATTCTTTTCTTTATCAAATTGCCGAGAAGCAATTCCAGATTTGTCACCTCTCTTGGAGTAGTAGCTTTCTAGATTAGTAGTGACATGAGTTTCAAATGGAGGAACATGAGGTAGCATCCATGGTTTTCTTTGCCTTAGTGAACCATAAGCAGAAGAAGATTGAGACTGACTTTGATTCATTGGTTTCATTCTTTATTTGAATTGAATCTTTTGTGGGTTTAGCTTGACTTTCATCAATCACATCGTCAAGATTTCCACCTATGTCACCTTCAAAGTCAAAATCAAGGTTATCATTATTCAAATCCTTTTGCTTGGAGCTACCTTCTTCTTGATTACCCTGAAGATCCTGATTCTCTGAGTTGTCATCTTCTCCAGGATTATTGTTTCCATCTCCTCCTTCACTGCCATTATCATCATCATTGTTTCCTCCATCATTTCCATCAACCTTATTTTGTAGGTTATGCAATAAAGTAATCACATAACCCAAATTAGCTTCCAAACTTTGTTTCTGTTCACTCTGAACTACTTGAACATTCTTAAGCTCTTCAATCTGGTTATCTTTGGCAACCAACTCCTGTTATATCTCAAACACTCTCATTTGAAGTTGATGAACATCTACTGGAGCTGGATGTGTAGATCCCATTGGTAAATTGCGTCCTGCCTTCTCTACTATAAACTCAGGTGGAGTAGAGATAAAGTCGTTTACAGAGAATCCAACAGTTGGGCTTGATGGTGGAGTTTGTGGTGGAGCCGATAAGGTTCTTGGTGGTGAATGTTGCTGGGGTTGCTGTAGTGCTGGTGTGGGTGTGGGTGTGACTTCAGGTCTCTATGCCTTAGTCTTGGGTCTCTTTTCTTTCTTCCACGAGGTACAAGATCCACAAAAGGACCAAGTTCAGTTTTGGCTATTTCACTGTGAGAGGAGGATTCTCCGCAACCTTTCTCCTTTTCAATCTGTAGTGCTCAGCATGTGGTACTAGTACGTGTTCAGGAGTGCCTTCACTGTCAGATATGATTATTTCAGTGTCATCTGACTCAGGCACATTTTGTTGTGGTAGCATATTATGTTCTTCTTCAACTATAGCATTAACAACTGCTATCTCTTCTTCTTATTCTCCTCCTTCTTCTAGTTCAATCTTAGGAAAATGACCAAACTTTTCCAACAGATACAAGCCTTGAAAAACATTCTTCCCTTTCTTTTTCACATTCATGTAGGTGAAGATTGAGGGGCCCATTACTTTAAGATCGAGTGTCTCTAGAGTTGGAACCAAATCCGTATGATTTTTGTTGATGACCATCTGGATCAAATAGGGAAACATCATATATATTTCCTTCATGTCCCCCTTCAGGTTGCTCTTAACCTCTTCAAACACCATCTTTGAGAAGTTATAGTTCCACTCAATAATCAAAGCAATGAATGCTGAGGAAACTATAGCATTGAGCTCGTCAAACCCTCATTTTCCTGCCTGTCAAGCACACCAGAAGAACATGTGCAAGATATCTCCAGTATGGGCGTAACAGTTTCTTGATCAGTGGTGGGTATTCTCCTTCATAGCTCAATCTTGAGAGAATGGGAGTTATCACTGTTTGTTGAACTTTATCAGATAATCAGGTTGATCATCAAACCCTAATACTTCTCTGAGAATTGTTTCAGAAATCTTTACCCTTTTCTTTTGAATTGTGTCCAAAATATACTCTTCGCCTTTTGCATTGGGATGAATGGATGCAGTTGCCGAAAATTCTCTGATGAAAGACGCACATATAACAGGATTTTTCATAATGGCATAATTGATCGATGAGGTGTTGAGACCGACAATCATGGACTTGAAAGATTCAAATCTTTTTGGTGGGTCCATCAAATAAGCGGGAACGTTATGTTCCGATACGAACTTCAACTCAGCCAACAATTTTCAAAACTGATGGACTAAAAGGCAATTTTATGGTGAAACAAACACATCATCACCCTCGTCCAAGGATTTCGCATCAAAATCAGCCAACAATTTCACTTTTTATCCATTCAATCACTTCGCAATCGATTGAAACAAGGTTTTATAGGGGTTTACGGCCAAAAACCCTCACTAATGTGCATAAAAAATCACCTGCAAGCAAGAAGTTAACAGTTTGAGGACTTGCCTTTGTGTTGTATCGATCTCGTGAACACAGTAAAGAGAAGGAAGAAGCTGATTTTGAGAATTTTTTTTTTTTAAATTTCAAATTTGTGTAGTTGAGAACAAAGTAGTCGGCAAAACGGGTTCTTGGTCCCTTTATATACTTAACAAGAAATTTTTGATTTTAAAATTTTGAAAATGGTTAAGGTTTTTATGAAATTAAAATCAAATACAACTAAAACTAAAAAAAAGTTAAAGAAAGAAAAAAAAATAAAAATAAAACTAAAATTTAATAAACAAATAAAAAATTAAAAACAATTAAAATTAAAAAATAAAACCAAAAATTTTTAACCACACAAAATACTGACTCGAAACCAAAAATACCTTGAAAGTTTGCTATGTGATCATATCGTTCTAAGGCAGACTAAGGAACATTTATCATGAAAGAAGCTTCTCTACCACATATTTTCATGGTTACATGCCATAAAGTCTGAATTTCATCTGGGAATAGGTGAGAAGAGAACAGAATAGATCACATCATTATTGAAAGATATAGAATTCAAGAAAGGGATTTCCGTTTAGGCTTTTTGAGGTCTCTATTATTTTGGACACATTTGGGCTCTTTTCAGTTTTTGGACACATTGGCCTCTTTTCATTATCGGACTCTTGCCTCTTTTCTTTTGGACACATTGGCCTCTTTTATTAAAAAAAAAGATGCATTTCCTTAGCTAATCACCAGGTCTTTGCTCACGCAAAACAGAGGAGATACCAGAATGTTTTCAAAATCAGTTTCATACTTTATGACGCATAATGTGTGTATCGGGAAAACTTGCAGACAATCAATTTAACAAGGAATTGCTAATTACTCTAATCTAAGAGATGTTCCCCACTAGTGCCATAATTTAGACTATTCAACTGTATCACAAGCAATTTATCTTTCTGATTAAAGCAGGGGCTATCAACATATCTCACATAGATCCTAGTCACTTCAATTTAAGGCCTTACTTGTGTTAGTCTAATCTTTAAGAAACGATGTGGTCATATCACTTCCCATATAGTGCAAAGAACCGACTCAAAAATAAAATATTTTTTGGATTTTTAATAGACTTAAAAATAAAATATTTTTGGATTTTTCAATAGACGCAAAAATAAAAATAAAAAAAATTAAAATCTTTTTGCATTTTTCTGATTTCTCCCCCTACATTTGTGCATACCCAAGCA
Source organism: Smallanthus sonchifolius (assembly GCA_023525975.1). Lineage (NCBI taxonomy): Eukaryota > Viridiplantae > Streptophyta > Magnoliopsida > Asterales > Asteraceae > Smallanthus > Smallanthus sonchifolius. Next base: position 48,842,061 of record CM042033.1, on the reverse strand, counting down.
GAACAAATGAAACAAACAGAACAAAAAAATGTACAAATTTAAAAATAAAAATAAAAAAAGTTAACCATTCTCAAAACTCAAAACCGAACATTTTTAAAGCTTCCACAAGCACATTGAATCTTGATGTATCAAAAGCCTTAGTGAACAAGTTCGCAATGTTGTTTTCAGTGTGGACTTGCTCAAGGTGAATTAATTTCCTTTCAAAAAAGTCTCAAATAAAATGAATTCGAATGTCAATGTGCTTGGTTTTAGAGTGTTGTACTGGATTCTTAACAATTTGCATAGCAACCTCATTATCACAAAAGATAGTGGTGTCAAGAAAATTAAAACCATAATCCAGCAATTGGTGTTGCATCCAAATGACCTGTGAGCAACAGCTCGATGCAGAAACATACTTAGCTTCAGTAGTGGATGTGGAAACCGTCGTTTGCTTCTTGCATTGCCATGAGATCAATCTATCTCCTAGAAACTAACATCCTCCATATGTAGATTTCTTGTCAAGATTACAACCACCATAATCACTGTCAGAGGATACCACATACCAAGCCTAGGCTTTCCCTTTAGGTATCTAAAATTTCGTTTAACAACCTTCAAATGGGATTGCTTAGGATTGGCTTGATAGCGAGCACACTGACAAACCGCGGACATGATGTCAGGTCGGCTTGCAGTGAGATACATCAGGGAACCAATCATTTGATCGATAAAGCTTCTGATCAACAGCAACACTTTCGGGATCCGAATTTAGAACTGGTCTAGCACGCATGGGAGTCGAAGCAGGGTTGGCGTAAGTAAGTAAAATGAAATTTCACCAAGATGTCGTTCACGTATTTCCCTTGATGAATTAGAATTCCAGTTGCATCCTATTTGACCTGTAGACCAAGAAAGAAAGTCACCTCTCCGATAGAACTCATCTAGAACTTCTTCTTCATAACGTTCTCAAATTCTTTGCATAATGAGTCACTTGTGGATCCAAAGATAATGTCGTCCACATATATCTGCACCAGAATTAGATCTCCTTTCTCCTTCTTTAAAAACAATGGTTGATCAATGGCCCCGCGAGTGCAGGTATTATCAAGTAGATTCTCCGTCAATGTAGCATACCATGCATGAGGTGCTTGGTGTAAGCCATAAAGAGCTTTGTCAAGTTTGTAAACATACTTAGGATGAACAGAGTCCTCAAAACCCAGTGGTTGACAGACTTAATTTCCTTCTTGTACCGTGCCATAGAGAAAGGCAGTTTTAACGTCTATTTGATAGATGGTAAACCCATTGTAGGATGCGTAGGCTAAGAAAATCCTGATTGCTTCAAGTCGAGCAACCGGTGCAAATACGTCTTCATAATCAATCCCTTCCTACTGATAGAATCCCTAAACTACCAATCTTGCTTTATTCTGGATTATGACCTCTGTGTCATCCTTCTTGTTTTTGAAAACCTAACGAGTTCTAATACGCACCGGTGGAATTTCCAAGTTTTTATGTTAAGGAATGTTTTAGAAGGTTGGAGCATCCAGACGAATTCAAAAGCGGACAGATTATCAAGAATGCCCTTCCCCCTCTATGGAGATACATTGTACATGTTTTTATTCATTGCCTGTCTATCAGAAAAGGTGGTTTTGATTCAGCTAATGCCATGGTGGCATTTGCAGTCTTGGAGGTAAAAAGTTACAGGAAACAATAACAAATCAAGATAAAGTGATTGAGAATCTAAAGACTGAACTAAGAGACCCAACAGAAGACAATCTCCCAACAACAACAAGATTTTAAAGCTTTATATAATACTGTTGAGCAAATCAAGGCTTCAATGATTAAATCTTCTCAACAAGGAACCCCTTCCACAGCTCAGGGGGAGACCACTTCTGCTGGTGGACCCTCTTCCCCTGCCTTTGTTACAAATACTCAGTCTGTATTGACAATCTTCACTGGCCAAGTTGCTAGGACAAAGGATGCTGTGGAAGTCAAGATTGAAGAAACTGGTTATGATCTTCCATCTGTTAGTGAAAGGAGAGCCAATAGAGAAAGAGGAAAAGGAATAGAATCAAGTGTTGATGTGGTTATTCTTGATGAAGAAGAAGTTGGATCGGATCATCAGCAGCTTTGACTTTGCCACTGACACCTCTACTATAACACTGACACACCTATCAGCAGAAGAAATGTTATTGGTGCAGATGACAAAATACAATGCTCCTATTCTGATATGTCCTGCAATGATTTCTGAGAAGACCTTAGTTTTGCTGTTGTCTTTTCAGTGTAGAAGTCTTTTCACTGCAGTTGTCTATTAGCTACTTGTCTTTTAGTTGTCTACCAATAGTAGTGTAACTTGTAACTGTTAAAGACCAATGGCTTGTGTTTGATCTGATCCTTAGAATCTAGGGTCTGTCTTGATTCTAAGTTCCTTTATATGTATTGTATCTTTTCATTTTACAATGTGTGCTTCCTTAGAGCTTTCTCCGTAAACTTGTAAACATTGAAGATTAATACACTTTGCATTTATCAGTATTATCCTTGTTTTCTTGTTTACATTGATTAGTTGTTATTGTTTCCGCCAATCTCAACTAAGAACAGAATCATCTTGTAAACACCGATCCTATAAGTGGTATCAGAGCTTTGGATCTCAAATTAAACAAACTAACACTTGTTTAATCAATATCTGGTTCTGTTATCTCTTTGCTGCTGAACCAACTATCCATAGTATGGCACAAAATACTGAATTTGATGATGTTGGAAGCTTTCACAGAGCACCAAGACTGGTGTCTGGAGAAGATTATGATATGTGGAAGAAAAGAATGAAATGTTTCTTCTGCTACCAAGAATATGGAATGTGGAGATCCATAGTTGATGGTCCATATGTGCCTATGGTGGCTTCTCCTGATTCCGGAGGTCCATCAGTCCCTAAAGAAGCCTCAAAGTAATCAGAGGAAGACATCAAGAAGATGGAGGTAGATTTCAAACCTTTGGGAGCCATTCAGATGTGCTTGCCAAACGAATTTTTCCATAACTTCAGAGAATACAAGACTGCTAAGGAGCTATGGGAAGCTCTTGAGAAGATGTTTGCTGGTTCTGAGGAGGTGAAGGAGAATAGAAGAGACATTCTAAAGCAACAATATGAGAACTTTGTCTGGAAGGAAGGTGAGTCTCTTACTGTTTTGTTCAACAGATATACCGATTTGGTGGGAGAGCTATAGTGCTCTAACGTGAAGCTGGAGAATGAAGACATTCTCAAAAAGTTTATTAGATCTCTTCCAAGCTGCTGGACACTCTATACAGTGTCAATTAGAAGAACTGAAAACTTGAAAACTTTAAAAATGACTGAGCTGTGTGGCATGTAAAGACATATGAATTAGAAATGATTCAAGCCAAAGAAAGAAGCTCAGGTCATTCAACAGCTTCATCAACAACCACCACTTTATCTGCACCACACTCTGACCACTCAGCTCCCAGTTCTAGTAACTATTATCCTCCTATTGTCACCCACCCTCAGACTCCCAACTCACAAACAAACAACTCACCATTTCTTCTTGAAGCCCCACCTCAACCAAACTCAGTTGCCTTTAACTCCGAAAATTCTAGCAACATGTCTTTCATTAAAGAAGATATGGAATACTTTCATCCAGATGACTTAGAAGAAATGGACATACAACACTCCTATGCCATGCTTTCTCTCAGAGCAAAACGGTTCTACTCTAGGACTGGAAGACCAATTCCAAGCAACAACTCTAACACTAGAGTTGGCTTTGACAAGAGCAAGCTAAGATGTTACAATTGTAGACAACTTGGTCACTTTTCCAGAGAATGCAAGGCACCAAAGGCAAACACAGCTGTGGCACAACCTAGACAGACCCATCATGGTCAAGAAAGTCAAGGCAACACCACTCCTGCTCAAACTGCAGCCTGTGCAGCTGTTGGAACAACTGATTTTGATTGGAGCTTCCAGTATGAAGATCTTCCTGCCAAAAACCAAGCAATCATGGCAGACACAATAGATATACCACCTCAGGTATATGAACATCTTTGTACTCAAGCTTGCATTAATAAGGTTCTAGGATACAGGAAACATAACCAAAACCTTATAGATCAAAATGAAGAGTTTCACCAAATGAAATCTGAATTTAAAAAGGTTGAAAATAGTTATAAAGAAAAGATTAACTACCTAAAGAAAGAGATTTCATCACTAAAACATGAATAAACAAATCTTGAAACTCAGATTGATGATCTATTGGTTAAGTTAAAAGCTACAAGAGCTGAGTTGACAGACCAAAAAGTTCATGTTGACAAATATGAGTTTGCATCCAAAAAGCTGCAAAGACTTTTGGATGCTCAAATTCATGAAAAGGTGACTGCTGGCCTTGGGTTTCAAGCTGAAAAGCCCTATAACACCGTCCCCCTACTAGCTGACTATGTAACCATCCATGAACCAAACTTCAATCTCACAAATCTTGACCATGCAAACCAAAACCTTGATCCTTCCAAGGAAGAATCATCTGTGCAAGACTGAAATACCCCCTCTGAATCTGAGTCCACATGCTCAGAATCCACTACTCCCTACCAATGAAGTAATTCTCAAAACCACCAAATCTGGTAAAGTAATCCAAACCAATGGTCCAAGTCCCTTTATTCCCTCTATACCTGTAACTCCTCCCACCAAACAAATCAAAATTAGCTATCCTCCTGAAGGAAGAAAGTTAAACGTTGAACAGGGACAATCTTCAACCTCCACCATTCCTCAATCAAAATCTAATCAACCCAGCAAGGTGTTTGGCATTTGTCATGCACCTGGAGAGTGACCTCCATATGTTTAGAAAACATTGGAGGAAGCCACTTTTGAACACAACAAAGCTCATCCCTAGAACTTCAAAGATCTATTCAAAATAAAAGATAATGTATACTTTCAAAGAGATAAATCAGCTACATCCTGTTTTGTCTGTGGCAAATACATTCACACTGCAAGCACATGCTTCTACTACCTTCAACATCAAAGAAACCTCAAGCAAAATGCTTTTGAGAAGACAAACAAAAACAAGAAGGTAAGAAGCTATGAAGCCAAAACAACTCAATTCAGAAAGTCTCTCTCTCTTCTAAGAAAGCAGCTTCAAAAACCTCAACAATCCTGCATCATATGTGGTGAATCAGACGACTTTCATGCTGATTGTAAATTCAATCCTTTCAGCCAAAATTTTCAACCAGCCTCTATAGCAGTTCATGCTACTCCAAAACAGAAGCCTATCAGAAGAAGAACTCCCACAGAGAAACCCACTTTTAATAGAAAGGTAAAACAGGAGAAGCATGTATCCGTTGAACCATCAGCAGCCAACAAAAATGATGCTGATCATGTAAAGTTAAAGAAGCCCAGGAACAAGCCATCAATAGCAACCAAGTTTGTTGTTGATCAACCAAAGCCATCAGCACCAAAAGCCACATCAGCCGCTGATAGAGTAAAAGGGTCTGGAAAATCACTTCCTCAACAATGGAAAGCCAAGTCCACTGCTTCCATCTCTCAAAGCATCATCATAGGATCCATTGAATGCAAGCATACTGATGCTATTGGCTCAAAGCCACACTTACCCAAGTTTACAAGTTCTTGGGTTCTCCCTCTAACTAGATCTCTCTCATGTGCAGGGACAACTAGGTCACAAGGATAACACCTGGGTTATAGACAGTGGTTGTTCCAGGCACATGACCGACAACATGTCCATTCTCTCCAATTTCAGACATTTCAATGGAGGATATGTTTCCTTAGGGAGTGATTTAAAGGGAGGATCTATAACTGGACAAGGAACCATGTATAATGAAAGAATGAGTATTGAAAGGGTAAACTTTGTCAAAGAATTTAACTTCAATATCATGAGTGTGTCTCACATCTGTGATCAAAAGCATTGGATTATTTTCACAGATAAAGAATGCTTTGTGCTCTCCCCTAGTTTAAGCAAACCTCCTCCAGAGAAGATTTTATTAACTGCCCAAAGAAAAGATAATCTATATGTGCTTGACATTAATGAGGTCACTCCATCCGGCATTATATCTTGTTTTTTGTCCAAGGCATCAGTTGATGAATCAGCTCTCTAGCATTGAATATTAAGCCATGTTAATGTAAAAACCATCAACAAGTTGGTGAAGAGAAATCTTGTCAGAGGCCTTCATGACAAGGAATTCCATCTTGAAGATTATTGCATAGCATGCCTGAAGGGGAAGCAACACAAAAGTTCTCACAAGCCCAAGACATTGAATACAAATGACACTCCTCTACATCTATTGCATATGGATCTTTTTGGTCCTACAAATGTCATGTTAATGGGCAAGAATTCATACTGTCTGGTGATAACTGATGACTATCCCAGATTCTCATGGGTATACTTCGTGAGAACAAAAGATGAAACTGCTGAGATCCTTAAATCCTACATTCTTAGGGTGGAGAATCAAAGCAATCAGAAAGTCAAAGTCATAAGGTGTGATCAAGGTACCGAGTTCAAAAACCACACCCTGAACTGTTTCTGTGAGAGCAAGGGTATAGAAAGACAATACAGTGCTCAAAGAACTCCTCAACAAAATGGGGTTGCTTAAAGGAGAAACAGAACTCTAATTGAATCAGCAAGATCAATGTTGGCTGATTCAAAATTGCCTCTCATATTCTGGGCAGAAGCAGTAAGCACAGCTTGCTATGTGCAAAATAGAGTTCTCATTGTCAAGCCTCTCAACAAAACTCCTTATGAGCTTTGGTTCAAAAGAGTTCCCTACATTGGATTCTTGAAACCCTTTGGATGTCCATGTACCATTCTTATCACCAATGGAAGCCTTCCAAAGTTTGGTGCAAAATCAGATGAAGGATACTTTGTGGGCTATTCCTCTCAATCCAAGGCTTACAGAGTATTCAATTCCAGAACAAGAATAGTTGAAGAATCAGCAAATGTGGAATGTAGGGAACACATTCCATGTGAAAAGGGTAAAGGACCAGACTGGCTTTTTGATATTGAATCCTTTTCACAAGTATTTGAGCCTCTCATCTTCTCAAATATGGAATCTACCTCTTCCAAAAAGCAAGCATCTACATCATTTGATGACTACAGAGTGGGTCTCAATGGTCCATCTATAAGAATCAAAAGACCATCCATTGATCCTCCATCTGTTGTTGATACTATTGAAGCCAGTGAAGCCAGAACAAGCAACTCTAATGTTACCAGCAACAATCTCTCTGACAATGAAGATCAAGATGAGGGTATTGCATCTGATGCTGCTGATACTACTGATGCGGCTGATGTGGCTGATGTTGCTGATGCTGCTGACAACTCACCTACATATGATGTTGCTGTTGAAGAAATTTCTGCAAACAACCCTCTTGACAATCATCATCTTCCTGACCAAAATCAAAGCAATCTTAACCATGGAATACAATTGGAAGTTGTTCCCGCACAAAGAATCAACAAAGAACACCCCTTAGAAAATGTCATTGGTCAAGTTCAACAAGGAGTTAAAACTAGAAGCAAGACTCATTAAGCTAATATCTGCCTATACTCCTGTTTTCTGTCTCAAGTTGAACCAAAGAAGATTGATGAAGCTTTGCAATACAGTAGTTGGATTGAAGCATTGCAAGAAGAGTTGCTGCAATTCAAAAGACAAGAGGTGTGGACCCTAGTTGATGTCCCACCTGGCCAGACTGCTATTGGCACAAGGTGGGTCTTCAGTAACAAGCAAGACGAAAGAGGGATTGTAATCAAGAACAAAGCCAGACTTGTGGCACAGGGATACACTCAGGAAGAAGGAATTGACTATGATGAAGCCTTTGCTCCTGTTTCCAGACTGGAGGCTATTCGAATCTTCCTAGCATATGCTGCATCCAAAAGCTTTACTGTTTATCAGATGGATGTCAAAAGTGTTTTTCTATATGGGAAGATTGGTGAGGAAGTGTGTAGGATCGGTAAATACAAGAAGGTTCTATTCCAGTTGAGATTGGTGGAAACAATCACAACTTAATCAAAGTAAACAAGTAGACAAGAAGAATACTGATAAATGCAATTTGTATTAAGCTTCAAGTGTTACAAGATTACAGAGAAAACTCTTAAGCAAAAAGTGCTTTTACAATGAATCTAAGTACTACTTATATAGTTACTTTGAATCAAGACAGACCTTGATTCTAAGGATCAGATCTAACACAGACCGTTAATCTAGCATTGAAGCTATTCTACATATACAGACAATAATAATAACTATGCTAGTTAACTTTATTCAAACGTCTTCTAAGGCATCATTGTTTGCATGCTTGGAGATGAGCGTTGTTGTCTTTTTGTCTTGTACCAATGACATTCTTTCTGCGTGGAGTGTGTCAGTGTAGCAGCAGAAAGTTGTTAGTGGTATTGGTTGCTTTATCCAGAACAGTCAGCTGCAACGTTTGATCTTCAGTGAGAAGCTATCAGCTGCAACTTTTGATCTTCAGTGGATAAGGCCTATCAGCTGCAACTTTGGTCAGCAGCAGATATGGCATATCAGCTGCAGTTTTGGTTAGTAGCGGATAAAGCCTATCAGCTCCAACTTTGGTCAGTAGGAGATAAGGCCTATCAGCTGCAACTTGGTCACCAGCAGATAAGGCATATCAGCTGTAGTTTTGGACAGCAGCTGATAAAGCCTATCAGCTGCAACTTTATCGATCCGCAGCAATCTTTGAGATCAGCAGCATTTGTACTTAGAGAATTTTGTAGCCATCAGTCTTTATTTCTTCAAACTCCCCCTAGACTGATGCTACCAAAACTCTCTCACTGCTTTTGTTGCTGAAGCTTTTGCATGTGGCTGACAATTCTTTCAACCTCATATCCTCTTTGGTCCTTGCTGGGATTGTTAAGAGGAAGCTCAGATAGAGTCTTGATGTCTTTGCTGGCCATTTTGAAGATAGCTTTGCTTGAACATCTCATCTTCTGTCCTTTAACATCTGTCAATGTGAACTCATCTTTTTCAGCATTGTAGGACCAGTTGATGAATGGAGAGTGGGATTGGATAGGTTTGACATAAAGGATTTCATCTCTGCTGGGGTTGAAGTGATGTTTGATTGCCAGCAGCAGATGTCTCCCACCTTCATTCATGGGCTCATTGACTTCACCCAGCTCCATCATTCTTCTTAGATCAAAATCTGGAAGCTGTAGTACCTCATCAACATATGTATAAATTGATCTTTTAACTTCTGTCCTCCCCCTGAAAGTTTCAAACCATTGGTCTTGAGAGCTGTATGACCATCTGATTATTTCTCTTGAGTCTTCTAGTTTGGAAGTAGGTTTGTTTTTCTTTTTGGGAGGTTGTTGATGAGTAGGAGCTGGGTGTGAGGATTTGGACTTTAAGGGTGGAGAGGAGGGAGGTCTAGGATGGAGAGTGGAAGGTTGTTGGATTGAGGAAGTGTTGGGTGAGGGAGAAGGCTTGGGTTTCTTTGTTTTCCTTTCTTCTTCTTGAATAATTACCCTCTTCTTGGAGCCTTTCTTACCCAGTCTTTCTTCCTCATCTTTCTTGACTTTAAGGTAGAGGGCTTGCAGGTTCATGAAGTTCATGGGACCCAGCCTCTTTCCACTCTCTCCTCTAGCCTTAAGGAAGTCAATCATGATCTTCCTATCTTCGTGGGATCTTCGGTTAAAGGCAATGGTCTTCTTGGACTTTTGTTTGGCTTTTTCTTCTTCTTCAGCCTTTTTCTTGTTTGCCAATCGACCCTGCTGACCCATGAAGGCTCTGTAGATTTCTTTATTTGATAGTTTCTCAAGGTAGTCTACATCCTCACCTTGAGAAACCAGAGCCTTTACCCATTCCTCTCTCATTTCTTTGGCTAGTTAAGAATCATTTGTTCTGAACTTAGCTTCTTTCTTCTTCTTCTGTATCTCTTCTTCTTCTTTATTGAATTGTTCCTGCAGTTGAAGAGCAAGGGCTTCATCTTCTTCAATTTGATGAACTGCAGGAATTTTTACTTTCAGATCATCCAGCTGTTTTGCATACAGCTGGATCTATTGTTCTCTGAGGAGAATGGCTGTGATTATGTCTTGAGCTTTCTTTAGTTCAGCCATCTCCTCTTCTTCTTCTATCCTCCTTTTCTTTCTTCTCCTTCTTAATTATTTCTTCATCTTCTTGGGTCATTAGTTCCTTTCCCTTATCTTTGTTGGATGCATCTGCTTCAGCTTCATGGACCGCAACAGTAGGTGTAGTAGATGCTGTTGGGATCTCAGCTTCAGCTTCATTGGCAATTTGAGGAATGGACAAGGGAAGGACACTCTCTTCATTTTCCTCCCATTCCAAACCTGTCACATCTTTCCAACAATCCTTCACCTTTTCCTTTTCTCTTCTCTTGGATTATTCTTCTGTGGTCATTTTGAATGTTGGTGAAGAGAGGAAGGATAGATCTGAGTCTGAGTCAGTCATTGCAGGTGATTCCTCCTTATTAAGAGAAGCCTTTATGAGTTTGATCATTTCTTGACTTTCTAAGGAGTTGATGTTGCAGATGAGTGTTCTGAGCTCAAAGACCTTGTGTAGGAAGTCTGAAGGTAGGAGTAGGATCTCTTTGATGTTGATTGAGATAGAAGATCCATTGTTTAAGAAGAAAGTGAAATCAGAAGTAGGAGTGCTTACCCATCCTAGCACTTCCAAGTCCCTGACCATTATGCTGTACAAGAATCTTCGCCAACAGATAATTTCTTCTTCAGTTAAAGCACTGCTCCTGATTAGGTCAAGTCTTCTTGGAGCCAGTCTTTGTTTTGCGGTTGATGAAGATTCAGGATAAGCCACCCTTTTTGCTTATGTTAGTAGTCTCTCAAACCAGGGCATATTATCCTCCATTAAGTCATAGAACCTGCTGATTGCAAGTTCTGCTGAGAGATCTGATGAAGTGTTGATGCATTCTGTCAGATACAGATTGAGAACTTGGAGGGCATTGAGAGAGTTCCAGTTTAGCTCTTCTACTCCACTAAACTCCCATCCAATCTAGAATCTCTCAGCTATTCTATCATACCCCCAAGCTAGAATGGAGTCAAATTCTAGCTTCTTTGAAATTAAGAATAGTTGGGGGGTATATGAATGACTTATTATGGCTGCAGCTTCAGGAAGAATGCTGAATGATGGAGGTGTGTCTTCATGGAGAGTTTCTTCTTATAGCACCTCATCAACAGCTCGGACGACTAACTTCCAATCCTCAGTGACATCTTCCTCTTCATCTACTGAGTCTGGTAAGTCATGGATTTGAACAAAAGCAGGTTTGTATAGGGAAATTTGAAACATAGTCTACTCTTGTATCCATTCTTCGAGGCTGTCAGCATCATCTTCTTTAGTAACCACCTCCCCCTTTTTGGTTGCATCATTGAAAAGGGATATATCTGTTTGAGTTCCCACTGATACAAGAGAGGGAGTAGGCATAGTTGGGCATTGATGGGCTTCATGCACAGTGACTTGGTGTCTTAGTTTGGACACTTCAGCCTCTAGCATTGCCACCCTTGCCGTCAATTCCAAGTTATGAAGTTTCAGTCTGTCCTCATCCATAGTTGTGGAATCCTTGGAGCTAGATGGGGCCTTAGGCCTAGCCTCTGCATCCCCATCACCCTGGTTTTCTTGGCGCCTGGGATTCCTCTCAGTGAAAAGTGTTTCACAGGAAACATCCTCACTGTGAGTTGCCGTGGTTAGGGTCTTAGCGATTTTTTATCACTGTCCTCCTGGGCAGTTGATGTACCAGGAGTAGTGATAGCCCTTTCCACATTCACCCTATCAATACTACCAGAGTGAACCTTCTTGGGTGATGAACCTGGGTTGGGTGCACCAGCAGCCAAGTCAATCAATACCTCCGATATAGTGGTTGTTGGAGAAGGTATATCATCTAGACTAGGTGCCTCTGCACTTAGGTTCAGAGAAGAGAAATAATGGAATGGCTCAGGGGATTGCTCTATGGATCTGGGATGTGTTCCTGATCCTAATAGAGAGGCTTCTAAGGAAGTCTCTCTAGTGTTGTGGCTATCCCTTTTGGTATTCTCATCAGAATGTTGGGATTCTGAATGAGGGCTTAGAGGTTGGGTTTGGGCCTTTGAGACAAGAAGAGATGGAGTCTTCTTGCTCCTTTTTCTGGTGTATGTCGTTGCAACTGGGGCCCTTTGTTCCAGTTGAACGATAACATCCAAAACAGATTTATGTGATTGTTGTACCTGTGCATCCTTGGTAGTATGCACAGGGGTTCGAATGGTGGAAGCGGATTGTTGTTCAAGATGTGATGTGGAGGGTGTGGGATCAGTATCAGCTGGGATTGCTGAACTGTCACCCGGGGTACTTTGTATGTTCAACATTGTAGATAACAATGGAACATTGACCCCTGAGAACTTTTTGGAAACAGTTCTCATACTTTGAAAAAAAAAAATTTTATGTCCCAACATGATGTAGATTCTTGCAGGTTTTGAAAGTTCTTTTAGTTCCTGGTTGAAAACCTCCTGCAAGAATCTTGGGTACATAAAGAATTGTTGCTTTGCACTCTCTTGAAGGTTATATCTCAAACCCTCAAAGATGAGGTGTGCAAAGCTGAAACCTAGGCCAGTAATCATACCATGGAAAGCAGAGGCAAGTGCGAAGCTCACTTGATGACATCCACTTCTCTTCTGAGATATGCATTGGAGAAGAGTGTGGCAGGGATACTTCCATGGAGGGCCCATCAGCGCGCCTTCTCTATTGTATACTCATTTTGATTTCCAGTGTACCCTATGGATACAAAGGTCCTCATGTACTCGTCCTTTGAGTATGAGATGGCTGCTCCCTCATCTTGAAGCTTAAGATGTTTTCGGAGGATAGCTTCAGAGATGAAGATGTCCTTGCCGTCTACCTTGGATTTTATTTGGGGAATCCCCTGTTCGGTAGAGTAGACGGCAGTATTCCAAAAATCCTCCATATGAGGGATATATATGGTAGGGTTGGTTGTGAGGGCAAAATGGATCTTTGATCGGCATAGGAAGTCGATCATATCATCGAATCCTTCAGATTTCTTTCCCTTGGTTAAGTATGCTATAAGGTTGTGGTACGGGGAGAACTTGTCGTCAGGGTTATTGATGTCTGCCATTGTTGTTTGATTTTGGAGGGAAGGTTTGAAGGTTTAAGAATATGGAAGGCTTTGAATGTTTTAAGGATGGCAGGCTTTGAATGTGGTAGGGAATTGAGAGAAAGTGATGTGGGTTTAGGGTTAAATTGAATGTGAAGAGGAGGGAAAAAGCAAAATGACTTGTACAGTACAACCTTATTCACCTTTTACTGTTACAGCTGTAATACACCGAGGCAGTCATGGTAAAGACTGACGTTAATTTTTACAGACGGTAAAAGTTATTTTGGACTAAAATTTACCCATCAGCAGCAAACTTGGTTGCTGTGGATGAATAAGCCTGTCTGCTGCAAGCTTGGTTGTTGCAAAAGGTTAAGTCTGTCAACAGCGAACTCAATTGCTGCTGATGGATTTAATGATCTGCAGCAAGGATGTTGCTGCTGACAGCCTTAAAGCTATCTGTAGGAAACTTGTTCCTGCTGATAACTTAGAGCAGTCAGTGGCAAATCCTTTGCTGCTGAATATTAAACCTGTCAGCAGCTGAAGGACAAAAATGCTGCTGACTTATAACTTTTATTTACAACAAAAGACAAAACACATTTTTAAAAAAGAATTTTAGAGAGAGATTTTAATCAAAGTTCATCATACCAATGGATTCAACTAAATATCTAAATCTAGCTTCATCAAAAGGTTTTGTAAACAAATCAGCATATTGCTCATTTGTATGAACTTTGGTTAAAATAATCCTCTTTTTCTCAGCTTGATCTCTTATGAAATGATACCTGATGTCAATGTGCTTTGTCTTGGAATGCTGCACTGGATTGTTTGTGATTGATATAGCACTCATGTTGTCAATTTGAATTGGAGTTGCATGAAAGTCATCCCATAATCCAGCATTTGAATTTGTATCCAGATGACTTGTGCACAGCAACTTGAAGCTGCAATGTATTCTGCTTCAGCTGTAGAAGTTGAAACACAGGTTTGCTTCTTGCACTGCCATGAAATCTGTCTTCCTCCCAGAAACTGACATCCCCCTGATGTGGACTTTTTGTCCAAGTTGCATCCCCCATAATCACTATCAGTGTATGCATATAGATTGAACTTGTCATTTTTAGAGTACCAAAGCCCAAGTCTTGGGGCTCCTTTTAGGTATCTCATAATTCTCTTGACAGCTTGATGATGTGAAAACTTTGGAGTTGCTTGAAATCTTGCACAGAGACATACTGCAAACATGATATCTGGCCTTGAGGCAGTGAGATACATGAGAGACCCTATCATTGCACGGTACTGATGTTGATCATTGTCTTGGCCATCTTTGTCTGGTGTCAGCTGATGGTGCACTTGCATAGGGGTTCTTGCAGCAGAGAAGTCAGCCATCTTGAATCTTTCTAAAATGCACTTTACATATTTAGATTGGCTGATGAAGATTCCATTTGGGACTTGTTTGACTTGTAGACCCAAGAAGAAATTTAGTTCACCCATTGAACTCATTTCAAACTTTGAGTGCATCAGAATCTCAAAGTCTTTGCACAGCTTTTTCCTTGTTGATCCAAAGATGATATTATCAATATAGATTTGAACTAGTAAGATTTCCCCCCTTCATCTTTGATAAACAAGGTCTGGTCAATAGCACCCCTTCTTAAGTTGTTGCTTAGTAGATATCCTGACAAAGTTTCATACCAGGCTCTTGGTGCTTGATGTAAGCCATACACAACTTTGTCTAGTTTAAACACTTGAGTAGGATGTGCATGATCTACAAATCTTGGAGGCTGTTTGATGTATACTTCCTCACCAATCTTTCCATACAGAAAGGCACTCTTTACATCCGTTTGATAGACAGTGAAATTCTTGGATGCAGCATATGCCGGGAAGATTCTGATGGCCTCCAGCCTCGCAACAGGAGCAAAGAATTCATCATAGTCAATTCCTTCTTCCTGAGTGTAGCCTTGAGCTACAAGTCTGGCTTTGTTTTTTACTACAATGCCTCTCTCATCTTGCTTGTTCCTGAAAACCCATCGTGTGCCAATAGCATATTGACCTGGTGGAAGATCAACAAGTTTCCAGACATCCTGCCTCTTGAATTGCAGCAACTCTTCCTGCATTGCCTCAATCCAGCTGCTGTGTTTCAGTGCTTCATCTATTTTCTTGGGTTCCACCTGAGATAGAAAACATGAAAACAAGCATATATTGGCCTCGTGAGATTTGCTTCTTGTGAGAACTCCTTGGTGAACTTGGCCAATAATATTTTCTTGAGGATGTTCTTTGTGGATCCTCTGTGTTGGTACTACTTCCAGCTGTATCCCTTGCTCCAGATTGCTTTGATTTTGATCAGGAGTCTCTTCATTCATGGTGGAAGAGTCTTCAACATCAGCAGCCACATCAATATTTTCAGCAATAGCATCAACAGCATCTACAGCATTTATTGAAAAGTCTTCATGTAAATTGTCAATTTCAGAAAGGCTGCTGCTGGTGACATTGGAGAGTCTTGTTCCGGCTTCACTTGCTTCAATTGCTTCCACAACTGATGGAGGATGAATGGATAGTCTTCTCAGTCTGATAAAAGATTTGGGAAAGTTTAGTCTGTAGTCAATGGATGAAGTGGAGGCAGGTGTTTGTGTAGAGGTAGACTCCATATTTGAGAAGATGAGAGGCTTAAATATTTGGGAGAAGGAGTCTATGTCAAAGAGCCAGTTTGGGCCTTTTCCCTTCTCACAGACGATGTGTTCTCTACATTCCACATTTGCTAATTCTTCCACAATTCTTGTTCTTGAATTGAATACTCTGTAGGCCTTTGATTGAGAGGAATAGCCTACAAAATATCCTTCATCAGATTTGGCACCAAACTTAGGAAGAACCCCATGTGTGATGAGAATGGTGCATGGACACCCAAAAGGCTTTAGAAACCCAATGTAGGGAACTCTTTGAAACCAAAGTTCATCAGGTGTCTTGTTGAGGGGCTTGACGATGAGAACTCTATTTTGTACATAGCAGGCTGTGCTAACTGCTTCTGCCCAGAATGTGAGAGGCAGTTTTGAGTTAGCCAACAAAGATCTTGCTGACTCAATTAGGGTTCTGTGTCTCCTTTCAGCAACTCCATTTTCTTGAGGAGTTCTTGGAGCACTGTATTGTCTTTCTATCCCCTTGCTTTCACAGAAATAGTTTAAAGTGTGGTTCTTGAACTCTGTGCCCTGATCACACCTTATGATCTTCACCTTTTGATTGCTTTGATTCTCTACTCTAAGAATGTAGGATTTGAGAATTTCAGCAGTTTCATCTTTAGTTCTCAAGAAGTGTACCCATGAGAATCTGGTGTAGTCATCAGTTATCACCAGACAGTATGACTTCTTGCCCATTGACATGACATTTGTAGGACCAAAGAGATCCATGTGAAGCAGCTGTAGTGGAGTGTCATTTGTATTCAAGGTCTTGGGCTTGTGAGAACTTTTGTGTTGCTTCCCCTTTAAGCAAGCAATGCAGTGGTCTTCTAGCTGGAATTCTTTGTCCGAAAGCTATCTGACAAGATTGTCCTTTACCAGTTTGTTAATTGTTTTGATATTAACATGACTTAATCTCTTGTGCAAGAGAGCTGATTCATCAACTGAGGCTTTTGACAGAAAACAGGAAACACTCCCAGATGGAGTGACTTCATTCATGTCCAATACATAGAGATTTTCTTTTCTCTGAGCAGTTAATTAAATCTTTTCTGGAGGAGGTATGGATAAGCCTGGAGACAGTACGAAGCATTCTTTATCTATGAAGAGCATCCAATGCTTTTGGTCACAAACCTGGGAAACACTCATGAGATTGAAGTCCAATTCTTTGACATAGTTGACCTTGTCAATGCTCATTCTTTCGTTGGACACCGTTCCTTGTCCAGTAATGGATCCTCCCTTTGAGTCACTTCTAAAGGCAACATATCCTCCATTGAAGTGTCTGAAGTTGGAGAGGATGGATCTGTTGCCTGTCATGTGCCTGGAACAACCATTGTCTACCACCCAGGTGTTATTCTTGTGACCTGGCTGTCCCTGCACATGAAAGAGATCTAGTTAGTGGGAAGAGTCCAAGAGCTTGCATCCTTGAAGAAAATGGTTCTTGGAATGTTAGATTCATCATGTGTGCATTCAACAGAACCATTGATGAGTCTTGGAGTGATAGAAATTGGGATCTTGGCTTTCCATTGTTGAGTAGATGGTCTTCCTGTTCTATTTTCTCTGTCAGCAGCTGATTTTGCTTTGGCTGTTGATGGATGTTCTTTAACAGCAGCAGATTTTGCTGCTGGGGACTTTAGCTTATCAGCAGCAGATTTTGTTGCTGCTGATTTCTTTGGCTTCTCAGCAGCAGATTTTGTTGCTGCTGAATTAAGCTTATCAGCAGCAGATATTGTTGCTGCTGATGGTTTAACAACCGATGTATGCTGATCCTTCTTTACCTTTTGTCTTTGAGGGGCTTGATGAAGGATCTGGTTGAAAGGGTTAAATTAACAATTTGCAGCAAAGTGGTCTGATTCACCACAAATGATGCAAGTCTGTTGAGATTTTGACAACTGCTCCCTTGGTGGAGAAAGAGAGTTTTTGAATTGAGTTGTCTTTGCTTCAAACCTTCTTACCTGTTTGTTCTTCTTTGTCTTCTCAAAATCACGTTGCCTGAGGTTTCCTTGCTGTTGAAGGTAGTAGAAGCAGGTGTTGGCAGTGTGGTTATATTTTCCACAGACAAAGCATGATTTTGCCAGTTTGTCCCTTGAAAGATAAACATAATCCTTTCTTTTGAAAAGGTCTTTGATGTTCCAAGGGTGAGCTTTGTTGTGCTCAAAGGTAGCTTCTTCCAATGTCTTTTGAACATATGGAACTCTTTCTCCAGGCTTATGGAATATGTCAAACACCTTTCTTTGAGCTTTTGAGGTTGAAGACTGCCCCTTTTCAACATTTAGCTTTCTTCCTTCTGGAGGATAGCTAATTTTGATTTGGTTGAAAGGTATAGGAAGCGGAGCAGCTGGTAAAGGAACAGGAGTACTTGTTTGAATGACTTCAAGAATAGGCTTTGGTACTTGTACTGGTGATGAGATCTCCTCAATTTTAGTGGACTCTGAGCAAGATGACTCAGAATCTCATGAGGTAGTGTATTCTTGCACCAGTGGTTCATATATTGAAGGATCAAGATCTCGGTTGGCCTTTTCAAGATTTGAGAGATTGAAGCTTGGTTCATGGATGGCAACATAGTCAGTAGGAGGTGCAACGGCTTGGTATTGTTCACCATGATACCCCAGACCAGTTTTTACCTTTTCATGAAGTTGAGCATCTAAAAGTCTTTGCAGATTTTTAGATGCAAATTCATATTTATCAACATGAACTTTTTGTTCTGCCAATTCTGCTCTGGTAGCTTTTAGTCTAGCCAGTAGATCATCAATCTGAGTTTCAAGATTGCTTTGTTCATGTTTTAGTAATGAAATCTCTTTCTTTAGGCAGTTAGTTTTTTTCTTTATAACTGTTTTCTACCTTTATGAATTCAGATTTCATTTGATGAAACTCTTCATTTTGATCTATAAGGTTTTGATTATGCTTTCTGTATCCTAACACCTTATCAATACAAGCTTGGGAACAGAGATGTTCATATACCTGAGGCGGTATCTCAGTTGTGTATGTCATAAGTGCTTGGTTGTTGGCAGGCAGCTCTTCATACTGGAAGCTCTAGTCGAAGTCAGAAGTTCCAACAGTTGCATAGGCTACAGTTTGAACTGGATGAGTAGCTTGTTGCTGTTGTTGTCTGGGTTGGGCTTGGTGAGCTTGTCTTGATTGAGGAGTAGCTGGATTGGCTCTTGGTGCCTTGCATTCTCTAGCAAAGTGACCCAGTTGGTTACAATTGTAACATCTTAGTTTGCTTTTATCCAATCCAACTCTTGTGTTGGAGTTGTTGCTTGGAATGGGTCTTCCGGTTCTAGAGTAGAACCTTTTTGCTCTTATAGAGAGCATGGCATATGAGTGCTGTATGTCCATTTCTTCTAAGTCATATGGATGGAAGCATTCCAGATCCTCTTTGATAAAGGACATGTTGCTTTAGTTTTCAGAGACAAAAGCAGCAGAGGTTGAGGTTTGAGGAGGAGCTTCTAGGAGAAATGGTGAGGTGTTTGTTTGAGAGGTTGGAGTTTGTGGATGGGTGACAATGGGAGGATAGTAGTTGCTGGAACTAGGACCTGAGTGGTCAGAGTGGAGGGCAGAGGTAGTGGTGGATGTTGAGGCATTTTGATAGCTTGAGCTTCGTTCTTTTGCCTGAATCATCTCTAGCTCATAGGTTTTCAGCATACCAAATAGCTCAATCATTTGGAGAGTCTACAGATTCTCAGTTCTTCTAATGGACACTGTGTAGAGTGTCCAGCAGCTAGGTAAAGACCTGATGAACTTTTTGAGAATATCTTCATTCTCCAGCTTCACCTTTGAGCACTGCAGCTCACCTACAAGATAAGTAAATCTGTTATATAAAACAGTTAGGGACTCACCTTCCTTCCAGACGAAGTTTTCATACTGTTGCTTCAGGATGTCCCTTATGTTTTCTTTGACTTCCTCTGAGCCAGCAAACATCTTCTCAAGAGCCTCCCATAGCTCCTTAGCAGTTTTGTAACCTCTGAAATTGTGAAAAACTTCATTTGTTAAGCACATTTGAATGGCTCCCAAGGCTTTGAAGTCTAGCTCCATTTTCTTGATATCTTCATCAAAGTACTTGGAGGGTTCTTTGGGAACCAGTGCACCTCCGGAATCAGCAGAGGACACCATGGGTAGGTATGGTCCATCTTTAATAGATTTCCACATCCCATATTCCTGATAGCAGAAGAAGCTTTCCATTCTGTTCTTCCACATATCGCAGTCTTCACCAGACACTAGTCTTGGTGGTCTGTTGATGCTTCCAATATCTTTAAATCCATTGTTTTGAGCCATTTCTGTCTTTTAGACAATGAGTGACTTTTAGCAAAGAGATAGATAAGAATAGAACCAGAGAATGATTAAACAAATGTGCATTTGTTTAATCTGTGAGCCAAAGCTCTGATACCACTTGTAGGATCGGTAAATACAAGATGGTTCTATTCCAGATGAGATTGGCGGAAACAATCACAACTTAATCAATGTAAACAAGTAGACAAGAAGAATACTGATAAATGCAATTTGTATTAAGCTTCAAGTGTTACAAGATTACAGAGAAAACTGTCACACCCCGACCGATGGCGGAATCATCGGGGCGGGACATGTAAGACTGTTCATAGCACAAGATTGACTAAATTGAAATATATTAAAGTCAAATTTCCATTACACAAAATCCAAGTACAAACCAAATCCAAACAAGAAAATAAAACAACTCATAAACTTCTTGATTTATTATTGCTAAGTCCAAATCCTATATTGAGCACGTCTTGAATCAATCTCACATATTAGGGCCTGAAACATGAATAAAATAAAGTCAACTAAAAAGTTGGTGAGTATAACACAGTTGTATATAGATAGCATATAGTTGAAAACAAATCCTTTACAAGACATGAAAATAAGGTATTTATGGGGAGCAGCTATTGTGTAACCAAGTACAACCAAACCTTTGTAACTAGTATGCAAATTGTGTTGTCGGTATCAATCACCTCCACTTGGGTGGGTTTGTCAGACTCAATAGATCTATCATTGAAAACCGTCGGCTTGTATAGTTAATGATTGCACATAGTTTTCACAAAGACTAGCACAACTAGCACTCGGGCACAAAGCTCAAATTTTGCACACATGTATGTAAGTAGGATTTTGTACTTGTGTTGTTTGTGTAAATGTAAGTGTGTAACGTATAAAGTTCATGTTCCACCCCAAAATGTAAAAGAGTAAAAAGGGGTTGTGAATACTCACATGATATGGAAGTGAAGCTAACAAGGAAATATAGATAGCAAAAATGATCCTTGGAATGCACACTTTAACCTAAGAGTAAAGTGTATAGAATTAAATAGTTGTACAAAGTTTAGGTCTAAAGTGAAAGTTGAATTTGTATATAAAACTATTGATTTGTATTTAAAAGTATTGAATAAAATATATAAAGTTTGAATTAAAATATGTTTGTAACCATTTGATTAGGTTTGAATTGAATAAATAAATATATAATTGTAGTTTATGAAATAATGTAAATATTAATTGAAATTAAGTATAAATAAATAAATGATTTTGATTTAAAATGTAAATTAAATAACTAATCATTATTTATAAATTTTGTAACTTAATTATTTAAAACATCATTTAAATAAATATAAATTTAATTTTTATACACTTTTCCATAAATTATATTTATGCCAAGATTAAACTTTTAATCCATTTTTAAATACAGAACACATATTTTTATAAAATCTGAAACATTTCCTGATTAAATATAAAAATTATAATTCTACTAAAATAATCTGAGTCTCACACGACCGTGCCTCGGAAGGACACGATCGTGCTCAAGCCACGGGCGCGACCGGGTTGACCAACAGAAGCACAATCTAGACCAGACAACAGGCACGACCGTGCCTTGACCAGGCACGATCGTGTCTATGATCTTTTGACACAACAGAGACTAGCCCAGAGGGCATGACAAGGTCTGGACAAGAGGACACGACCGCGCTGATAGTCGGCACGACCGCGCTACACGAGGCACGGCCGCGCTAGATGATTAGCGCGACCGTGTCTATTCCAAGTCAGACACGAATTGACAATTTCTTGTATTTATAACGATGGAATTGATAGGGCTTTCGATTAAAGAGATATTACGAGTCTAATCATATAAATTAATTGCATGAACATCGTGTTTAAGAGTGGAATCGATTAAATCCTTTTTATTTAAAATAACAATTCTGATTCGAACGATTTCTGTAATGAAAGCCCAGATTAATAGGGGGCTTTTGATGATGATACTGAAATGAATGAGATGGAGAGTATACTTACCTAAAACAGGAAGGAATTGGTAACGATCGGTAGAAGGGAGTTCCAGCGACGGAGAAAACGGCTTCCGGCGACTTCGGCTGCAACTCCGGCTAGGCCAGAGAGTCCAGAGTCTTGGAGAGATCCGGGAGATGCGTAATCCTTTCTTGATCGGGGAAATTTGCGTCTCAGAATAGGATTCGAGTTTTGCTTGAATTGATTGAGAGAGAATTCGAGATTGATGGTATGAAACTGAGGCGTTGAATAATTGAGAATGGTATAACTCACGTTAATGGAAGAAGAAACGTAATCGGATTTGAATTTCGAATGATTGAGCGTTTTGAAATCACATTTACGTTTCGACTGTTACGCAGGCGCGACCGTGCCTAGGCACCGGGCGCGATCGTTCCAAAGCAGGTCGCGCGACCGTGCCAAAGCACCTGGCGCGACCGTGTTAGGACAAAGCACGACCGTGCTAGACTAGGGTTTGTTGACATTTTTCAATTTTAGTCCTTGACTTTTCAGATTTGATAAGTTTGAATAAAATAGTTTCTTGTATAGTGTCTAAATGTATATAACCGAGTAAGACTTGCGAATTTGTATAGAATTATTGCATTAAATTTTACGGCGAGAAAATAATGAGACATTGCACGAGTATAGAACTTGAAATTGCATTACATTGAATTGAAATAGGAATACTAAAATCAGAAATATTACAGTCTCCCCATGTTGAGAGAATTTCGTCCCGAAATTTAGCTAGAGGAAACAACATTATTAGTAAAAAGATGAGGGTACTTGAGCTTCATTTGGTCTTCTCATTCCCAAGTGAACTCAGGACCACGCTTAGATTCCCAACGAACTTTAACGATAGGAATGCGACTTCGCTTGAGCTGCTTGACTTCACGATCCATAATTTCTACCGGTTTCTCAACGAAGTGCATCGTTTCGTCAATGCGCACGTCGTCGAGCGGTATATGGAGATTTTCATCGGCGAGACACTTCTTCAGATTAGATATATGAAATGTAGGATGCACATTGCCAAGAGATGGAGGTAACTCGAGCTTGTAAGCCACTTTACCAATCCTTTCAAGGATTTTGAATGGACCAACATAACGAGGTGCTAACTTGCCTTTCTTTCCAAAACGGACCACACCCTTCCAAGGAGACACCTTTAGAAGAACAAGGTCACCGACTTGGAATTCCAAGGGTTTTCGACGTTTGTCGGCATAACTCTTTTGCCGACTCCTCGCTACTCGAATATTGTCACGGATTTGAATAATCTTGTCGGATGTTTCTTGAATTAACTCGGGACCAGTGATTTGTGCTTTACCGATCTCACTCCAACAGATAGGAGAACGACACTTGCGACCATAGAGAGCTTCGAATGGAGCCATGTTGATACTTGTGTGGTAGCTATTGTTGTAAGAAAACTCAATAAGGGATAAATGTGAATCCCAATTGCCACCAAAATCGATTACACAAGCTCTAAGCATGTCTTCAAGAGTTTGGATTGTTCGCTCGGTTTGTCCATCAGTTTGGGGATGGTAAGCCGTGCTCAAATCCAAACGAGTACCAAGAGCAGATTGGAGAGATTGCCAAAATCGAGAAGTGAACCGAGCGTCTCTATCGGATATTATGTTCAATGGAACACCATGACGGCTCACAATTTCATCAATGTAAATTCGGGCTAATTTCTCCACCTTAAAGTCTTCACGAATAGGCAAGAAGTGGGCAGATTTGGTGAGTCGATCAATGATCACCCAAATACTATCATAACCACTCGAGGTGCGAGGGAGCTTGGTAATGAAATCCATAGCTAAATTCTCCCATTTCCACACGGGAATTTCTGGTTGTTCGAGTAAACCAGAAGGACGTTGATGTTCGGCTTTGACTTTGGAGCAAGTTAATCATTTGGCCACATAAAGAGCAATGTCTTTCTTCATACCGGGCCACCAATAAAGTTGGCGAAGATCTTGGTACATTTTATCCGCACCAGGATGAATAGAATAACGAGTCTTATGAGCCTCGTTCATGAGAAATGCACGGAGATCATCGCGATCGGGAACCCAAATACGGTTCAAGTAATATAGTAAGCCATTGGGTTTTGATTCAAGAAGAAGTTCAACACCACACGACATTTCTTCATACATGTTAACCTCGGTTACCGAGACGTGTTGAGCTTCTAAGATACGGGTTTGAATATCGGTTTGAACACGGGCACAATGAAGCATAACATGGTCCTTTCGACTCAAGGCATCGGCTACAACATTCGCTTTGCCGGGATGGTAACGAATCTCGCAGTCGTAGTCGTTAAGGAGTTCGACCCAACGTCGTTGCCTCATATTGAGCTCTTTTTGGTTGAAGATATGTTGAAGACTTTTATGGTCGGTGAATACCACACATTTCATGCCATATAGGTAATGTCTCCAAATCTTTAACGCGAATACGACCGCACCCAACTCGAGATCGTGCGTCGTATAATTCTTTTCATGAATTTTGAGTTGTCTTGATGCATAAGCGATTACTTTTCCTCGTTGCATGAGGACACAACCAAGACCTTGGTTAGAAGCATCACAATAGACAACTAAATCATCATTTCCATCGGGGAGAGTCAAAATGGGAGCATTGCACAACTTATGCTTAAGAGTTTGAAAAGCTTCTTCTTGTTTCGGTCCCCACTCATAAGTTTTACCCTTATGGGTCAAGGCGGTAAGAGGGACAGCAATCTTTGAGAAGTTTGAGATGAAACGACGATAATAACCCGCAAGACCAAGAAATGAACGAACTTCGGTAGGAGTCTTCGGGGCATTCCAATTCTTAACCGTTTCGATCTTAGCAGGATCAACATGAATACCCTTGTCGTTGACGATGTGACCAAGAAATTGAACTTCTTTTAACCAAAATTCACATTTGGAGAACTTGGCATATAGTTGTTCTTTCTTTAAAAGGTCCAAAACCAATCTAAGGTGTTCTTCATGGTCGGTTTTAGTCTTGGAATAGATTAAGATATCGTCAATGAAAACGATCATGAATTTATCAAGGTACGGTTTGCACACACGATTCATGAGGTCCATGAAAACTGCAGGTGCATTGGTTAACCCGAAAGGCATAACCATGAACTCGTAATGACCATACCTTGTTCGAAAAGCAGTCTTAGGAATGTCATCTTCTTGAACACGGAGCTGATGATAACCAGATCGAAGATCAATCTTCGAGAAGCAATTAGAACCTTGAAGTTGATCAAAGAGATCATCGATTCTAGGCAAAGGATAACGGTTCTTGATAGTAAGCTTATTGAGTTCGCGATAGTCAATACACATGCGAAATGATCCATCCTTCTTCTTTACAAATAAGACGGGTGCACCCCACGGTGAATGACTCGGGCGAATGAACCCTTTATCGGAGAGTTCTTGAAGTTGACTTGCGAGCTCTTGTATTTCGGAAGGTGCAAGACGATAAGGAGCTCTAGCAACGGGGTTAGCTCCGGGCATGAGATCAATGCGGAACTCTACTTGATGAACAGGAGGAAGACCGGATAAATCCTTAGGGAACACTTCGGGAAAATCTCTAATGATAGGAATGTCTTGGATACTCTTCTCCTTGACATCCTTTTGAACAATATGAGCTAAGAAGGCGATGTACTTCTTTCGTAAGTACTTTTGAGCGGTAGTACAAGACATCAACTTAAGACCCTTGCAAGGCTTTTCACCAAAAACCCTTAAGGTTTCTCCCGATGGTAGCGGAATTCGAATTCACTTTTCAAAACAAATGACTTCGGCATGATGATTTGATAGCCAATCCATACCTATGATAATATCAAAGCTTCCTAGTGGCATTGGAACAAGGTTGATTGGGAATGCATGATCATTAAGTTCTAAAGAGCAATCATAGATAATAGACTCAATTGTAAGGGAGTCACCATTTGCTATTTCAACGGTGAAGGTTTTCTCTAATTGGGATCGTGTCTTTGCAAGTAAAGGCTCAAAATTTAGTGACACAAAACTTTTATCGGCACCGGTATCGAACAAAATGGAGGCATATTGACTATTAACAAGGAACGTACCATTAACCACGTCGTTGTTGGCTTGAGCTTCGTTGGCGTTTATGTTGAACGCACGCCCACGAGCTCCACCTTGTCTAGCATTTGCAAGTCTTGGACATAGATTACGAAAATGGTTCGGGTCACCACACTCATAGCAAGCACGCCTATTAGCAATGGCGGGAGCACCTTGATTAGCCACTCGCGGGTTGGGTTGGTTCGGTGGATTGACTTGACCCTCAAAAGCTTTGGCCCTACAAATATTGATAGTGTGACCATATATCCCACAATGAGTGCAAAGGCGACATGGGATATTTTGAGGATGATGAAAATTGCAGGTGGCACAAAGAGGATAAATCCCAACATATAGCTTTTTAGCCGGTGCTTGAACTACGGGTGCAACTTGATTAACGGGCACCGCAGGAGTAACCACAGCAAAGTTTCTAACTTTCCTCTTTTTGTTATTGCGAGAGGGTTCAGTTGTGGCTTCTTTGTTGTGGGTAGGAGGGGTTACGTTTCAGCAACTTTCTTAGAACCTTTTTTGGTAAGAGTTCCAGCTTTAACATGATTATCAGTTAAGGTAGCAGACAGGCGGATGGCATCCTCCAAAGTAGCAGGATTTCTACCTAAGACAGTATCTTGAATTTGTCTTGGTAGCCCACCAATATACTTTTCGATACAACGGGCTAAAGGAGTGACCATGTGGGGCACTAGAAGACTCAACTCATGGAACCGAGTTGTATATGCTAAGCTTTCCCCACTATCTTGGGCAAGATCCCAAAATTCGGCCTCTAACTTCTTCACTTCATTTCAAGGACAGAATTCCTCGGTCATAAGCCTTTTTACCTCATCCCAAGGTAAGGCCATAGCTACATCAACACCCCTATTCCTTTTCTCCCCATTCCACCAAGTAAGTGCCCGCTTTTGGAGGACACTTGTGGCATGACGAACGCGGAGGTTGTCGGGACAGTCACTATTGAGAAAGGTATTCTCAATACTTTCAAACCATTGAAGGAGTCCAGTAGCTCCTTCGGTTCCATAAAACTTTAGGGGATTGCACGAATTGAAGTGCTTAAAGGTGCATTGAGATGGATTATTTCCACCATTTCCACCATTACCACCATTATTACCACTATTGCTTCCATTTCCACCATTGCCATTAGTGGCACCATTGGCTTGGGTGAGTTGTGTCACCAATTGGGTAAGAATAGCAGCAATGTCGGAGTTGGCGTTGGCGGCGGGAGCACGACGAGGAGGCATTCTACAGATTTTCACAAAACAAGAAAAAGATTGTAAGAACTTATGAGAATTGCTAGGATTTTAATAGAATGAGATAATCAAATAAAAAGATAGATATTCATAGTTTGGATTGTACTCAAAAAGTGATAAAATCACTTGAATACTATGGCACATTAAGGTTAATTTAAACTCATATAATTTTCAAGGAGACATGCTTTAGCCTATAGGTAAACACTCATCTCGGGAATTCCCAGGAAAGCATACGGGTCCCTCGGTTGATTGGGATTTATGCGAAATGCTTTCCTAGACAGAAAACCCAAAATACAGGTGTCACCCTTCCAGATTGCACGTGTCCTCAAATAATTAAACAAGTTTAAAAACCTTAACGAAGAAAATAAAAATTTAAAGATCTTTGCTTCAAGAATTTTTCACATGCTTAGAAAGAAAAAAGATAGAAATATTTTTAGAAGATAGGAAGGGATATTATTTATTTAATTATTAAGAATATCCTAATAAGTCATGCATTTCTAACAAGTAAAGTATCAAATATAATAATAATTTATCATGGTAAGCATGTGGTACATATCATGTAACACATAGCACAAAATCATGAAATATAGCATAAGTGGGTGTCCTAAAGTTATAGTCTAGGTCAAGATGTCTAATAACCTAAATCCCTATAACCAAGGCTCTGATACCAATCTGTCACACCCCGACCGATGGCGGAATCATCGGGGCGAGACATGTAAGACTGTTCATAGCACAAGGTTGACTAAATTGAAATATATTAAAGTCAAATTTCCATTACACAAAATCCAAGTACAAACCAAATCCAAACAAGAAAATAAAACAACTCATAAACTTCTTGATTTATTATTGCTAAGTCCAAATCCTATATTGAGCACGTCTTGAATCAATCTCACATATTAGGGCCTGAAACATGAATAAAATAAAGTCAACTAAAAAGTTGGTGAGTATAACACAGTTGTATATAGATAGCATATAGTTGAAAACAAATCCTTTACAAGACATGAAAATAAGGCATTTATGGGGAGCAGCTATTGTGTAATCAAGTACAACCAAACCTTTGTAACTAGTATGCAAATTGTGTTGTCGGTATCAATCACCTCCACTTGGGTGGGTTTGTCAGACTCAATAGATCTATCATTGAAAACCGTCGGCTTGTATAGTTAATGATTGCACATAGTTTTCACAAAGACTAGCACAACTAGCACTCGGGCACAAAGCTCAAATTTTGCACACATGTATGTAAGTAGGATTTTGTACTTGTGTTGTTTGTGTAAATGTAAGTGTGTAACGTATAAAGTTCATGTTCCACCCCAAAATGTAAAAGAGTAAAAAGGGGTTGTGAATACTCACATGGCATGGAAGTGAAGCTAACAAGGAAATATAGATAGCAAAAATGATCCTTGGAATGAACACTTTAACCTAAGAGTAAAGTGTATAGAATTAAATAGTTGTACAAAGTTTAGGTCTAAAGTGAAAGTTGAATTTATTTATAAAACTATTGATTTGTATTTAAAAGTATTGAATAAAATATATAAAGTTTGAATTAAAATATGTTTGTAACCATTTGATTAGGTTTGAATTGAATAAATAAATATATAATTGTAGTTTATGAAATAATATAAATATTAATTGAAATTAAGTATAAATAAATAAATGATTTTGATTTAAAATGTAAATTAAATAACTAATCATTATTTATAAATTTTGTAACTTAATTATTTAAAACATCATTTAAATAAATATAAATTTAATTTTTATACACTTTTCCATAAATTATATTTATGCCAAGATTAAACTTTTAATCCATTTTTAAATACAGAACACATATTTTTATAAAATCTGAAACATTTCCTGATTAAATATAAAAATTATAATTCTGCTAAAATAATCTGAGTCTCACACGACCGTGCCTCGGAAGGACACGATCGTGCTCAAGCCACGGGCGCGACCGCGCTAGACGGGGCGCGACCGGGTTGACCAACAGAAGCACAATCTAGACCAGACAACAGGCACGACCGTGCCTTGACCAGGCACGATCGTGTCTATGATCTTTAGACACAACAGAGACTAGCCCAGAGGGCATGACAAGGTCTGGACAGGAGGACACGACCGCGCTACACGAGGCACGGCCGCGCTAGATGATTAGCGCGACCGTGTCTATTCCAAGTCAGACACGAATTGACAATTTCTTGTATTTATAACGATGGAATTGATAGGGCTTTCGATTAAAGAGATATTACGAGTCTAATCATATAAATTAATTGCATGAACATCGTGTTTAAGAGTGGAATCGATTAAATCCTTTTTATTTAAATTAACAATTCTGATTCGAACGATTTCTGTATGAAAGCCCAGATTAATAGGGGGCTTTTGATGATGATACTGAAACGAATGAGATGGAGAGTATACTTACCTAAAACAGGAAGGAATTGGTAACGATCGGTAGAAGGGAGTTTCAGCGACGGAGAAAACGGCTTCCGGCGACTTCGGCTGCAACTCCGGCTAGGCCAGAGAGTCCAGAGTCTTGGAGAGATCCGGGAGATGCGTAATCCTTTCTTGATCGGGGAAATTTGCGTCTAAGAATAGGATTCGAGTTTTGCTTGAATTGATTGAGAGAGAATTCGAGATTGATGGTATGAAACTGAGGCGTTGAATAATTGAGAATGGTATAACTCACGTTAATGGAAGAAGAAACGTAATCGGATTTGAATTTCGAATGATTGAGCGTTTTGAAATCACATTTACGTTTCGACAGTTACGCAGGCGCGACCGTGCCAATATAGGCGCGACCGTGCCTAGGCACCGGGCGCGATCGTTCCATAGCAGGTCGCGCGACCGTGCCAAAGCACCTGGCGCGACCGTGTTAGGACGAAGCACGACCGTGCTAGACTAGGGTTTGTTGACATTTTTCAATTTTAGTCCTTGACTTTTCAGATTTGATAAGTTTGAATAAAATAGTTTCTTGTATAGTGTCTAAATGTATATATAACCGAGTAAGACTTGCGAATTTGTATAGAATTATTGCATTAAATTTTACGACGAGAAAATAATGAGACATTGCACGAGTATAGAACTTGAAATTGCATTACATTGAATTGAAATAGGAATACTAAAATCAGAAATGTTACAAAAACTCTTAAGAAAAAAGTGCTTTTACAATGAATCTAAGTACTACTTATATAGTAACTTAGAATCAAGACAGACCCTTGATTCTAAGGATCAGATCTAACACAGACCGTTGATCTCGTATTGAAGCTATTCTACATATACAGACAATAATAATAACTATGCTAGTTAACTTTATTCAAACGTCTTCTAAGGCATCATTGTTTGCATGCTTGGAGAAGAGCGTTGTTGTCTTTTATTGTCTTGTACCAATGACATTCTTTCTGTGTGGAGTGTGTCAGTGTAGCAGCAGAAAGTTGTCAGTGGTATTGGTTGCTTTATCAAGAACAGTCAGCTGCAATGTTTGATCTTCAGTGAGAAGGCTATAAGCTGCAACTTTTGATCTTCAGTGGATAAGGCCTATCAGCTGCAACTTTGGTAAGCAGCAGATAAGGCATATCAGCTACAGTTTTGGTCAGCAGCGGATAAAGCCTATCAGCTGCAACTTTGGTCAGTAGGAGATAAGGCCTATCAGCTGCAACTTGGTCACCAGCAGATAAGGCATATCAGCTGCAGTTTTGGACAGCAGCTGATAACGCCTATCAGCTGCAACTTTGTCGATCCGCATCAATCTTTGAGATCAGCAGCATTTATACTTAGAGAATTTTGTAGACATCAGTCTTTATTTCTACAAAATGTATGTCAGACAGCCTCCAGGCTTTGTAGATCCCTCACATCCAAACAAAGTTTTCAAACTAGACAAGGCTCTATATGGACTACACCAAGCCCTAAGAGCCTGGTATGAGACCTTGTCAGGATATCTACTAAGCAATAATTTTAGAAGAGGTGCCATTGATCAGACATTGTTTATCAATGATGAAGGGGGAGAAATTCTATTGGTGCAAAACTATGTTGATGACATCATCTTTGGATCAACAAAGAAGAAATTATGCAAGGACTTTGAGATTCTAATGCACTCAAAATTTGAAATGAGTTCAATGGGTGAACTAAATTTCTTTTTGGGTCTCCATGTCAAACAAGTTCCAAATGGAATCTTCATCAGCCAATCCAAATATGTCAAAAGGATCTTGGAAAGATTCAAACTGGCTGACTGCTCTGCTGCAAGAACCCCGATGCAAGTGCACCATCAACTGACTCCAGATAAAGATGGAAAAGACACTGATCAACATCAGTACCATGCAATGATAGGATCACTCATGTATCTAACTGCCTCAAGGCCAGATATCATGTTTGCAGTATGCCTGTGTGCAAGATTCCAAGAAGCTCCAAAGAATACACACTTTCAAGCTGTCAAGAGAATTTTTAGATACCTAAAAGGAGCCCCAAGACTTGGGCTATGATATTCTAAAAATGACAAGTTTAATGGAGGATGCAACTTGTACAAGAAGTCCACATCAGGGGGATGTCAATTTCTAGGAGGAAGACTAATTTCATGGCAATGAAAAAAGCAAACTTGTGTATCAACCTCTACAGCAGAAGCAGAATACATTGCAGCTTCCAGTTGCTATACACAAGTCATCTGGATACAAAATCAAATGCTGGATTATGGGATGACTTTCATGGCAACTCCCATTCACATTGACAACATGAGTGCTATGTCAATTACAAACAATCCTGTACAGCACTCCAAGACAAAGCACATTGACATCAGGTATCATTTCATAAGAGATCAAGCTGAGAAAAAGAGAAACATTTTAACCAAAGTTCATACCAATGAGCAGTATGCTGACTTATTCACAAAAGCCTTTGATGAAGCTAGATTCAGATATCTAGTTGAATCCATTGGCATGATGAACTTTGATTAAAATATTTCTCTAAAAACTTTAAAATAAATGTGTATGTCTCTCTCTTGTTGTAAATAAAGTTTTCTAAAAATGAAAGGATCAGCATCAAACATTTTTTATGCTGATAGTTTTAGTCATCGACAGTAAAGTATTTGCCGCTGACTGCCTTAAGTTATCAGCAGGAACAAGTTTGCTGCCGATAGCTTCAAGGCAATCAGCAACAATATCTTTGTTGCAGACCAGTACATCCTTCAGCAGCAATCAAGTTTTGTAGCTGATAGACTTAACCTTCCGCAGCAACCAAGTTTGCTATGGATGGGTAAAAATGGTTCAAATTAACTTTTACCCACTGTAAAAACCACCTTCAGTCTTTACCATGGCTGCTACAGTGTGTTATAACTGTAAAATAGTGAAAAGTAAATGGGTTGTACACTACAAGTAAATCTGCTTTTTCCCACCGTTGCCGTTATAACCCAAATCAAATTTCTTCCTTCACCACTTCACATTTAATTCTGACCTAACCCTCATCATTTTCTCTCAAACATTCAAAGCTTTCCATACTTAACCACTTTTCAAAATCTTCCTACTTCCCTCCAAACCTAAATAAAATGGCAGAAGTTGATATCAACAACCCTAATGACAAGTTCTCAACCTACCATAATCTCACTGCTTATCTTGTCAAAGGAAAGAAAACTGAAGGGTTTGACAACATGATTGAATTCCTCTGTCGATCGAAAATCCACTTTGCACTAACAATCAACCCCACAATCTATATCCCTCACATGGAGGATTTCTGGAACACTTACGTATACTCTACCGAACAGGGGACTCCCCAAATCAAAGCCACAGTAGACGACAAAGACATCACCATCACTAAAGCTAGACTTAGAAAACACCTCAAGCTTCAGGACGAGGGGGCCGCCATCTCATACACCAAAGACGCATATATGAGGACCTTTGTATCCATAGGGTATACTAGAAATCAGGACGAATACACGATTGAGAAGGCACTGATGGGTCCTCCTTAGAAGTTGTTATGCCACACTCTTCTTCAATGCATATCACAGAAGAAAAGTGGATGGCATCAAGTGAGCTCTGCCCTTGCGTCTGCAGTTCATGGTATGGTAAATGGACACGGTTTCAATTTTGCTCATTTAATATTCGAAGGTTTGAGATATAACCTTCAGGAAGGTGTAAAACAAGCCTTCTTTATGTACACAAGGTTCTTGTAGGAAGTTTTTAATCATGAACTAAAAGACCTTTCAAAACCTGCAAGAATCTACTTAATGTTGGGTCATAAAAATAACATTTTCCAAAAAGTTCTTAGGGGTCAATGTTCCATTGTTATCTACAATGTTGAACATACAAAGCACCCAGGGTGACAGTTTAGCAGTCCCAGCTGATACTGATCCCACACCCTCCACTTCACAACCTGAACATACTTCTGCTTCCCTTGATCGAACCCCTGTGCAGCCTATTAAGGGTGCAAAGGCACAACAAATACTTACCCCAGTCCTTGAAGCCCAACTGGAAGATAGGGCCCCAGTTGAGTAGGTTATACTAGAAAGCGAAAAAGGAGCAAGAAGACTGCTTCTATTCTTGTCTCATAGGCCCAATCCCAACCCAAAAGCCCTAATTCAGAATCCCAACATTCTGATGAGAATACCAAAAGGGATAGCCAGATTATTAGGGAGACTTCCTTGGAAGTCCCTCTACTAGGATCAGGATCACATCCCGGATCCATAGAACAACCCTTTGAGCCTATACAATCTTCCTTTTCTTTGAACTTAAGTACAGAGGCACCATGTCAAGATGATGTACCTTCTCCAACTGCCACTATCTGGAAGGTACTGATTGACTTGGCTGCCAAAGTACCCAGCCTAAGTTCATCACATAAGAAGGTTCACTCTGGAAGTACTGAAAGAGTGAATGTCGAAAGGGCTATCACTACTACTGGTTCATCCATTGACCAGGAGGACAGTGATAACATCATTAAGTCCCCAACCACGGCAACTCACGGTGATGATGTTTCTTTTGAAACACTTTTCACTGAGAGAAATCCCAGGCGCCAAGAAAACCAGGGTGATGGGGATGAAGAGGCTAGGCCTATGGTCCCATCTAGTTCCAAGGATTCCACAACTGTGGATGACGACAGACTGAAATTGGAAAATCTGGAATTGACGGCCAGGGTGGCTATGCTAGATGTTGAAGTGTCCAAACTAAGGCACCAAGTCTTTATGCATGAAGCCCATCAATGCCCAAGTGTGACTTCTCCCTCCCTTGTATCTGTGGGAACCCAAACAAACGCAACTCTATTCACTGATGCAACCAAAAAGGGGGAGATAGTTACTACTGAAGATGACAGAGATAGCTTGGAGGATTGGATACAAGAGCAGGTTGCCTTTCAAAGAACACTGTTTCAGGCCGCCTTTGTTCAAGTCCATGATTTGATGCCTCCCAAAGATGAAGAGGAAGAGATCTCTGAGGAATGGAAGTTAGTGACCAGGGCTGTAGATGAAGTATTCCCTGGGGAGATGGAAATTGAAGATGAAGATGAAGAAATGCCTCTCTTAGTCACTATACTTCCAGATGCTGCTTCTATCTCAAGACAAGCCATATCCCCTCATTTCCTACTAACTGCTCACAACCTGGAGTTTGATTCCATTCTGTCATGGGGATATGATGACCTATCTAAAAGATTCTGGATGGGCTGGGAATTTGCTGGAATCAAAAAGCTTATCTTGGATAACTTAAATCTGTTGGAAATCCTTACCCTGCATATAACTGAATGTATCAATACATCTGATAATCTATCTGTCATGCTTGCCATTGAACACTTCCATGACATATGTGAAGAAAACATGCCCAGATTTAAGAGCTTTCTTAAGCTTGCTAAGAAAGTGGCATACAAAAAGTTTGAGGATGAAGTAGCAGAGTCCTCCCAAGCAGCTCAACAAAGACAGGCTCAAAGGTCTGAATTAATAAGAAGCAGGGTGTTGACAGAAGAACAAGTTCTATGCCTAAGAAGATTCTTGTATAATGAAGTTGTCAGGGGTTT
Organism: Smallanthus sonchifolius; assembly: GCA_023525975.1. Lineage (NCBI taxonomy): Eukaryota > Viridiplantae > Streptophyta > Magnoliopsida > Asterales > Asteraceae > Smallanthus > Smallanthus sonchifolius. The sequence continues at coordinate 48,806,864 of CM042033.1, read as the reverse complement.
GGAAGTGCATGGATGGGCAAGCACCGGGTCTTCTGGCTTTCAGTTCTTTCTATGTGATGGATCATCCTTTATTATCAACAATATTCAAGAAATCCTTCTCCTCAACCAAGACTTCCTATACAAGGTCTTTGAACTCAGGACACATATCTACAACATCAACTCCTTATAAAGTCAAGAAATGATCAAAATTGTCAAAGCTTTTCTTGAAAAGGAGGGATGGATTGCAATGGATGATTCTAGCTCAGACCTATCCACTCCCTCCTCACCAACTGTCATTCTAAATACAGCAGAAGAATAAAAAAGAATGGCTGCACATAATATTAAAGAGGCAGATATGACTGCATATAGAAATGAATGGGAGAAGGATGAGAATGAAGAATGTAACATTTATGATTTATAGTATCCGTATTTTAAATTCAATGTAATGCATTTCAAACCCAATTCTAGTGCACTGTTTTGTTTCTTTTCGTACCAACAATTTAATACTATATTTCGATGCAAATCCGCGAAATTTACTCGGTTTTATCCTACTAAAACACTACATAAGTATCTATTTATACAAACATGCCAAAGACTAAAGTTACAAGGTCCGATGTTGAAAATTTACAAGAAACCCTAATAGGCACGGTCGCGCCGAGTGCTTTGGCACGGTCGCGCGACTTGCTTTGGAACGATCGTTCCTGGTGCCTTAGCACGGTCGCGCCTCGTTTGGGCACGGTCGCGCCTAATACCAGTTGAAACGTAAATATAGTTTTAATCACTCGATCGTTGAGCTCCGTAACCGTCCTACACTTCATTCTCATTAACAAATGAAATAAACCTTTCATTTACATGAAACATCTCGGATTAACTCAATCAATCTCGAAAATCATTTAGACATTTCAAGAAAACACGAATTCTTTCTTTCGATCCGAATTCTCCCAATCACGCAGCAGATTCACGCTACTCAATCCTCACTAAAGCTACTGGACTCTCTGGTTTAGTCGGAATTGCAGCAGAGGACGCCGGAGACAGAACCCGAAGTCACCGGAATTCCTTTCTACCGATCACTATCAATTCGCCATCATTCCGGGTAATTGAAACCTTTCCCTCTATCTATTCAGTCCTTAGATCAAAAGCCCCATGTTAATTTGGGTTTCCAATATGGAAATCACCTTAAACCCGAATCTAGTTTTTGTTCAAAAATGATTTAATCGAATCCGACATTAGACACGTTTTAAATCCAATTAATCTATGCAAAAAGACTCGAAACAATCTAATGGGTGAAAGCCCTATGATTTCCAACTCTGTTATTATAAGAATTAGTCAATTCGTTCCTGATTTGGAACAGACACGGTCGCGCTAATCATCTAGCGCGGTCTTGTCTCATGAGACGCGGTCGTGTCGACTATCAGCGCGGTCGTGTCCACCTGTCCAGACCCAATCATGCCCTTTGGCTAATCTCAGTCGTGTCTTGGAATCATAGACACGATCGTGCCTGGCTAAGGCGCGGTCGTGCCTAATGATTTAATTAGTTTAAGCCCTCTGGTTGATCAACACGGTCGCGCCCTGACTAGCATGGTCGCGCCCGTGGTTCGAGCACGATCGTGGCCTTCCCAGGCACAGTCGTGTGTGAGTTAAATCCTTGGCAGAATTATAAAATTTATATATTTTTCAAACCACGAATATTCTGATTAAATTACAAAATGAAAATAGTTGATTTTTATAAATTTGCATTTAATCTTATTTAGAAAGAACAAATATTTAATAAATGGAAAATTAATTATTTAAAGTTTATAAAATTTAATTTACAATTTTTGTTAAACCTTTCATTTAAAAAGTATTTAAATGGTTAAGTTACATTTTATAAACAAATAAATAAAATAATGATTATTTATTTATTTTATGTTAAACAAAAACATTTATTTATTTACACTTAATTTCATTTAACACTTGTAATATTTTTATAAACAATAATTATTTACATTACTTATTTAATTATTCAAACTCAAACCTTAATCAAAATTTTCTAAAAATACTCTTTCAAACTTTATATAGTTTATTCGATACCTCCAATTACAAATCAATGACCTTTCCTACACAAGTCCAAATGCAACTTTAGGCTCAAACTTTGGTGCACACTATTAATACCCTATACATTACACTTTAGGTTAATTTGTGCATTTCAAGGATCCTTATTCTATCTAGTATCTTTGTTAGCAACGCCTCCAAACCAAGTGAGTATTTCATAGCCCCTTTTACTCTTTTACACTTTTGGGATGAAACATGAACATTATTCAAATTACACGTTACATTTACACGAACAACACAAGTACAAATCCTATTTACATTCATGTGTGCAATTTGAGCTTTATGCCCGAGTGCTAGGTGTGCTAACCTTTGTATGCGATTATGTGCAATCATTAACTATTCAAGCCGAAGGTTTTCAATGATAGATCTATTGAGTCTGACAAACCCACCCAGATTGGGGTGATTGATACCGACAACACATTTTTTGCATGCTAGTTACAAAGGTTTGATTGTACATGGTTACACAGTAGCTGCTCCCCATAAATGCCTTATTTATCATGTTATGTATGGATTTGTTTTAAAAACTATATGCTATCTATATAAACCTGTGTTATACTCACCAACATTTTAGTTGACTTTATTTTATTCATGTTTCGGGTTCTAATGTGTGAGATTGTTCAAGACGTGCTACATATAGGCTTGGACTTAGTTAATTTAAATAAAAGAACTCTATGTATTTCAATTTATTTCTATCTTGGATGTGTTTGTATTTGGATTATTTACAAAGGAAAATGATGTTTAATATATGCAATTTAGTCAACCTTGTGCTCATGAACAGTCTACATGTCCCGCCCCGATGATTCCGTCATCGGTCGGGGTGTGACAGATTGGTATCAGAGCCTTGATTATAGGGAATTAGGTTATTAGACACCTTGACCTAGACTATAACTTTAGGACACCCACTTATGCCATGCTTCATGTTTATAGGGTTCTGTGCTACATGTTATGTGTTACATGCTATGTGCTACATGCTTACTATGATTAGTTATTATTTTATTTGATGACTTATTTATTAAAAATCCATGACTTATTAATATATACTTAAATAATAAATTAAATAAACAATATCCTTTCCTATATCCTAAAAACCTCATAATATTCTTATTTTCTTCTCTATCTTTATCTTTTAAGCATGTGGCAACTTCATGAAGCAAAACCTATAAATCTTCTTTCCTCGTTAAGGTTTTTAAGCTTTGTTGATTATTTGAGGACACGTGCAATCTGGAAGAGTGACACCTGTATTTTGGGTTTTCTGTCTAGGAAAGCATTTCGCATAAATCCCAATCAACCGAGGGACCCGTATGCTTTCCTGGGAATTTCCGAGATGAGTGTTTACTTATAGGCTAAAGCATGTCTCCTTGAAAATTATATAAGTTTAAATTAACCTTGATGTTTCATGGTATTCGAGTGATTTTATCACTATTTGAGTATAATCCAAACTATGATTCTCTATTTATTTTGATTATCTTATTCTATTCAATCCAAACAATTATCATGAGTTCTTACATCTTTTCTTGTCTTGTGAAAATATGTAGAATGCCTCCTCGTCGTGCTCCCGCCGCCAACACCAATACCGACATTGCTGCTATTCTTGCACAACTCGTGACACAACTCACACAAGCTAATAGTGCCACCAATGGCAACAACGGTGGTAATGGTAGCAATAGTGGAAATGGTGGTAATGGTGGAAATGGTGGTAACAACCCATCCCAATGCACCTTCAAGCACTTCAACTCGTGCAATCCCCTCAAATTCTATGGTACCGAAGGAGCTACCGGATTCCTTCAATGGTTTGAAAGCATTGAGAATACTTTTCTCAATAGTGACTGCCCCGACAACCTCCGTGTTCGTCATGCCACAAGTGTCCTACAAAAACGGGCACTCACGTGGTGGAATGGGGAGAAGAGAAATCGCGGTGTGGATGTGGCAATGGCCTTACCTTGGGATGAGGTTAAAAGGTTAATGACCGAGGAATTCTGTCCTCGAAATGAAGTAAAGAAACTTGAAGCCGAATTTTGGGATCTTGCCCAAGATAGTGGTGAAAACTTGGTATACACAACTCGGTTCCATGAGTTGAGTCTTCTTGTGCCCCACATGGTCACTCCTCTGTCCCGCTGTATTGAAAAGTATATTGGGGGACTACCTAGGCAAATTCAAGATACTGTCCTAGGAAGGAATCCCGCAAAACTTGAAGATGCCATCCGTTTGTCCACCACCTTAACTGATAACCATGTGAAAGCGGGAACACTTATTAAAAAGGGTACCAAGAAAGTTTCTGACACTATAACCCCTCCTACCCACAACAAAGAAACCACAACTGAACCCTCCCGCAATAATAGGAAAAGGAAGACTAGAAACTATGCTGTGGTCACTCCTGCTATTCCTGTTAACCAAGCTGCACCTATGATTCAAGCACCGGTCGAAAAGCCATATGTTGGAATCTACCCACTTTGTGCCACCTGTAACTACCATCATCCCCAAAGCATCCCATGTCGCCTTTGTACTTATTGTGGGAGATATGGCCATACAGTTAATGTTTGTAGGACCAAAGCTCTTGCGGGCCAAGTCAACCCACCAAACCAAACCAACACCCAAGTGGCTAATCAAGGTGTACCCGTTATTGCAAATGGGCGAGCATGTTACGAGTGTGGCAACCCGAACCATTTCCGTGATCAATGCCCAAAGTTGGTCAATGCTAGACAAGGTGGAGCTCGTGGGCGTGCTTTCAACATAAACGCCAATGAAGCTCAAGCCAACAGTGACGTGGTCAATGGTACGTTTCTTGTTAATAGTCAATATGCCTCCATTTTATTCGATACTGGTGCCGATAAAAGTTTCGTGTCACTTAATTTTGAACCCTTACTTGCAAAGACACGATCCCAATTAGAGAAAACCTTCACCGTGGAAGTAGCAAATGGTGACTCCCTTACAATTGAGTCCATTATCTATGATTTCCCTTTAGAACTTAATGATCACACATTCCCAATCAACCTTGTTCCAATGCCACTAGGGAGCTTTGATATCATCATAGGCATGGATTGGCTATCGAATCATCATGCCGAAGTCATTTGCTTTGAGAAGTGTATTCGAATACCTCTACCATCGGGAGAAACGTTGAGAGTCTTTGGTGAAAAGCCTTGCAAAGGGCTTAAATTAATGTCATGCACTACTGCTCAAAAGTACTTACGAAAGAAGTACGTGGCCTTTTTGGCCCATATCGTTCAAAAGGATGTTAAAAAGAAGAGTATTCAAGATATCCCCATTATCCGAGATTTTCCTGAAGTATTCCCCGAAGACTTATCCGGTCTTCAACCCGTTCGTCAAGTAGAATTTCGCATTGATCTTGTGCCCGGAGCTAACCCCGTGGCTAGAGCTCCTTACCGTCTTGCACATTCTGAAATGCAAGAACTTGCAAGTCAACTTCAAGAGCTCTCCGACAAGGGATTCATCCGTCCGAGTCATTCACCGTGGGGTGCACCCGTCTTATTCGTCAAGAAGAAGGATGGATCATTTCGCATGTGTATTGACTACCGCGAACTCAACAAGCTTACTATCAAAAACCGTTATCCTTTGCCTATAATTGATGACCTCTTTGATCAACTTCAAGGTTCTACTTGTTTCTCAAAGATTGATCTTCGATCTGGTTATCACCAACTCCGTGTGCAAGAAGACGATATTCCAAAGACTGCCTTCCGAACAAGGTATGGTCATTATGAGTTCATGGTTATGCCTTTTGGACTAACCAATGCACCCGCAGTTTTCATGGACCTCATGAATCGTGTGTACAAACCGTACCTTGATAAATTCGTGATCGTTTTCATCGATGACATCTTAATCTATTCCAAGACTAAAGCCAATCATTAGAAACATCTTAGATTGGTTTTGGATCTCTTGAAGAAAGAACAGCTATATGCCAAATTCTCCAAATGTGAATTTTGGTTAAAAGAAGTTCAATTTCTTGGTCATATTGTAAACGACAAGGGTATTCACGTTGACCCTGCTAAGATCGAAACGGTTAAGAATTGGAATACCCCGAAGACCCCCACTGAAGTTCGTTCATTCCTTGGTCTTGCGGGATATTACCGTCGTTTCATCTCAAACTTCTCTAAAATTGTTGTCCCCCTTACCGCTTTGACCCACAAGGATAAGACTTAAGAATGGGGACCAAAACAAGAAGAAGCTTTCCAAACCCTCAAACAAAAATTGTGCAATGCTCCCATTTTGACTCTCCCTGATGGGAGTGATGATCTAGTTATCTACTGTGATGCTTCTAACCAGGGTCTCGGTTGTGTCCTCATGCAACGAGGCAAAGTAATCGCTTATGCGTCAAGGCAACTTAAGATTCATGAGAAGAATTATACGATGCACGATCTCGAGTTGGGTGCGGTCGTATTCGCATTGAAGATTTGGAGACATTATCTCTATGGCACAAAATGTGTGGTGTTCACCGACCACAAAAGTCTTCAACATATCTTTAACCAAAAAGAACTCAATATGAGGCAACGACGTTGGGTTGAACTCCTTAACGACTATGACTGCGAGATTCGTTACCATCCCGGCAAAGCGAATGTTGTAGCCGACGCTTTGAGTCGAAAGAACCATGTCATGCTTCAATGTGTTCGAATTCAAACCGACATCCAAAACCGCATCTTAGAAGCTTAGCATGTCTCAGTCACCGAGGGTAACATGTATGAAGAAATGTCGTGTGGTGTTGAACTTCTACTTGAATCAAAACCCAATGGCTTACTTTATTACCTAAACCGTATTTAGATTCCCGATCGCGATGATCTCCGTACCTTTCTCATGAACGAGGCTCACAAGACTCGCTATTCTATTCATCCTGGTGCGGATAAAATGTACCAAGATCTTCGCCAACAATATTGGTGGCCCGGTATGAAAAAGGACATTGCTCTTTATGTTGCCAAATGTCTAACCTGATCCAAAGTCAAAGCCGAACATCAACGTCCATCTGGATTACTTGAACAACCAGAAATTCCCGTGTGGAAATGGGAAAACTTAGCTATGGATTTTATTACCAAACTCCCTCGCACCTCGAGTGGTTATGATAGCATTTGGGTAATCATTGATCGTCTCACCAAATCTGCTCATTTCTTGCCTATCCGTGAAGACTATCGGGTTGAGAAACTAGCCCGAATTTACATTGATGAAATTGTGAGCCGTCATGGTGTTCCTTTGAACATAATATCTGATCGAGATGCCCGGTTCACTTCTCGATTTTGGCAATCTCTCCAAACTGCTCTTGGCACGCGATTGGATTTGAGCACGGCTTACCATCCCCAAACTGATGGTCAAACCGAGCGAACAATCTAAACTCTTGAAGACATGCTTAGAGCTTGCATAATTGATTTTAGTGGCAATTGGGATTCACATTTATCCCTCATTAAGTTCTCTTACAATAATAGCTACCACACGAGTATTAACATGGCTCCATTCGAAGCTCTTTATGGTCGTAAGTGTCGTTCTCCTATCTGTTGGAACGAGATTGGTTAAGCACAAATCACCAGTCCCGAACTAATTCAAGAAACATCCGACAAGATTATTCAAATCCGTGACAACATCCGAACAGCGAGAAGTCGGCAAAAGAGTTATGCCGATAAACGACGAAAACCCTTGGAATTCCAAGTCGGTGACCTTGTTCTTCTTAAGGTGTCCCCATGGAAGGGTGTGGTCCATTTTGGAAAGAAAGGTAAGTTAGCCCCTCGCTATGTTGGTCCATTCAAAATCCTTGAAAGAATTGGGAAGGTGGCTTACAAACTCGAGTTACCTCCATCTCTTGGCAATGTGCATCCTACGTTTCATGTATCAAATTTAAAGAAATGTCTCGCCGATGAGAATCTCCATATACCGCTTGATGACGTGCACATTGATGAAACGATACACTTCGTCGAGAAACCGGTAGAAGCTATGGATCGTGAAATCAAGCAACTCAAGCGAAGTCGTATTCCTATTGTTAAAGTTTGTTGGGAGTCTAAGCGCGGTCCTGAATTCACTTGGGAACGAGAAGACCAAATGAAGCTCAAGTACCCCCACCTTTTTACCGATGCCGTAGTTTCCTCTAACTAAATTTCGGGACGAAATACCCTCAACAAGGGGAGACTGTAACATTTATGATTTTTAGTATCCGTATTTTAAATTCAATGTAATGCATTTCAAACCCAATTCTAGTGCACTGTTTTGTTTCTTTTCGTACCAATAATTTAATACTATATTTCGATGCAAATCCGCGAAATTTACTCGGTTTTATCCTACTAAAAACTACATAGGTATCTATTTATACAAACATGCCAAAGACCAAAGTTACAAGGTCCGATGTTGAAAATTTACAACAAACCCTAGTAGGCACGGTCGAGCCTCGTTTCGGCACGGTCGAGCCTCGTTTTGGCACGGTCGCGCCGAGTGCTTTGGCACGGTCGCGCGACTTGCTTTGGAACGATCGCGCCTGGTGCCTTAGCACGGTCGCGCCTCGTTTGGGCACGGTCGCGCCTAATACCAGTTGAAACGTAAATATAGTTTTAATCACTCGATCGTTGAGCTCCGTAACCGTCCTACACTTCATTCTCATTAACAAATGAAATAAACCTTTCAATTACACGAAACATCTCGGATTAACTCAATCAATCTCGAAAATCATTTAGACATTTCAAGAAAACACGAATTCTTTCTTTCGATCCGAATTCTCCCAATCACGCAGCAGATTCACGCTACTCAATCCTCACTAAAGCTACTGGACTCTCTGGTTTAGTCGGAATTGCAGCAGAGGACGCCGGAGACAGAACCCGAAGTCGCCGGAATTCCTTTCTACCGATCACTATCAATTCGCCATCATTCCGGGTAATTGAAACCATTCCCTCTATCTATTCAGTCCTTAGATCAAAAACCCCATGTTAATTTGGGTTTCCAATATGGAAATCACCTTAAACCCGATTCTAGTTTTTGTTCAAAAATGATTTAATCGAATCCGACATTAGACACGTTTTAAATCCAATTAATCTATGCAAAAAGACTCGAAACAATCTAATGGGTGAAAGCCCTATGATTTCCAACTATGTTATTATAAGAATTAGTCAATTCGTTCCTGATTTGGAACAGATACGGTCGCGCTAATCATCTAGCGCGGTCGTGTCTCATGAGACGCGGTCGTGTCGACTATCAGCGCGGTCGTGTCCACCTGTCCAGACCCAATCATGCCCTTTGGCTAATCTCAGTCGTGTCTTGGAATTATAGACACGATCGTGCCTAATGATTTAATTAGTTTAAGCCCTCTGGTTGATCAACACGGTCGCGCCCTGACTAGCATGGTCGCGCCCGTGGTTCGAGCACGATCGTGCCCTTCCCAGGCACGGTCGTGTGTGAGTTAAATCCTTGGCAGAATTATAAAATTTATATATTTTTCAAACCACAAATATTCTGATTAAATTACAAAATGAAAATAGTTGATTTTTATAAATTTGCATTTAATCTTATTTAGAAAGAACAAATATTTAATAAATGGAAAATTAATTATTTAAAGTTTATAAAATTTAATTTACAATTATTGTTAAACCTTTCATTTAAAAAGTATTTAAATAAATAAAATAATGATTATTTATTTATTTTATGTTAAACAAATACATTTATTTATTTACACTTAATTTCATTTAACACTTGTATTATTTTTATAAACAATAATTATTTACATTACTTATTTAATTATTCAAACTCAAACCTTAATCAAAATTTTCTAAAAATACTCTTTCAAACTTTATATAGTTTATTCGATACCTTCAATTACAAATCAATGACCTTTCCTACACAAGTCCAAATGCAACTTTAGACTCAAACTTTGGTGCACACTATTAATACCCTATACATTACACTTTAGGTTAATTTGTGCATTTCAAGGATCGTTATTCTATCTAGTATCTTTGTTAGCAACGCCTCCAAACCAAGTGAGTATTTCATAGCCCCTTTTACTCTTTTACACTTTTGGGATGAAACATGAACATTATTCAAATTACACGTTACATTTACACGAACAACACAAGTACAAATCCTATTTACATTCATGTGTGCAATTTGAGCTTTATGCCCGAGTGCTAGGTGTGCTAACCTTTGTATGCGATTATGTGCAATCATTAACTATTCAAGCCGACGGTTTTCAATGATTGATCTATTGAGTCTGACAAACCCACCCAGATTGGGGTGATTGATACCGACAACACAATTTTTGCGTGCTAGTTACAAAGGTTTGATTGTACATGGTTACACAATAGTTGCTCCCCATAAATGCCTTATTTATCATGTTATGTATGGATTTGTTTTACAAACTATATGCTATCTATATAAACCTGTGTTATACTCACCAACTTTTTAGTTGACTTTATTTTATTCATGTTTCAGGTTCTAATGTGTGAGATTGTTCAAGACGTGCTACATATAGTCTTGGACTTAGTTAATTTAAATAAAAGAACTCTATGTATTTCAATTTATTTCTATCTTGGTTGTGTTTGTATTTGGATTATTTGCAATGGAAAATGATGTTTAATATATGCAATTTAGTCAACCTTGTGCTCATGAACAGTCTTCATGTCTCGCCCAATGATTCCGCCATCGGTCGGGGTGTGACAAAGAAGTCCCTTCCTCTTTGTCTGTTCCTCAAATTGCCAATGAAGCTGAAGCTGAGATCTCAACAGCATCTCTCACATCTGCTGTTGTGATCCATGAAGCTGAAGCAGAGGCGTCCAATAAAGACAAAGGGAAGGGTATCATGACAGAAGAAGAAGAAGAAAATAGGATAGAGCAAGAAAAGAAGGAGCTGGAAAGAAGAAGAAGAAGAAGAAGAAGAGGAGGAGGAGAAAGAGAAGAGGAGGAGATGGCTGAGATTAGAAACGCTCAAGAAAGAAAAACTGTCATGCTCCTCAGAGAACAACAAATCCAGTTGCATGCTAGGCAACTGCATAAAACAAGATTTCAAGTTTCTGTAGCTTCACAAATAAAAGAAGATGAAGCCTTTGCTCTTCAGCTGCAGGAACAACTAAATAAAGAAGATGAAGAAATGGAGAGGAAGAGAAAAGAAGAAGCCAAGTTCAGAATCACTGATTTTGAACTTGCTAAAGAAATGAGGGAAGAATGGACAGAGGCTCTGATTTCTCAAGGTGAGGATGCTGACTACCTTGAGAAGTTATCAAATAAAGAAATACACAGAGCCTTCATGGGACAACAAGGTAAACTGGCAACTAAGAAAAGGGCTGAAGAAGAAGAAAAGGCTAGACAAAAATCCAGAAAAATCATTGCCTTCAATGTCAGATCCCATGATTGAATCTACTTATGCAAGGTTGGCTACGTTACCATTGGCTAATGCGGGGAAACGTATTAAATCTAAAGCCAGAAAACCGAGGCGTAAGACTGTTCGAAATCCTCCTTCTGGATCAGTTCTTGGCAAGAGAACTTTAATAGATGAAAGTTCTGACTCGGATAGTGATGCTATTCCAGTTCCTAAAGCTCAAAAGCTTATGTCTGCTTCTATTGCTGTCGCTCATTCATCTCAAGGTGTTGAGGATGCTAATTTTGTCGCTTCCTTACTGATTACACCTCTTGCTTCTAAACATACATCTCCAATGCTTTATCCACATATTCCACACACATCTGAAGCTGGTCCTTCAAAGCCGTCTGATTCTAAAAGAATTACATTCCTTGAACCACAGGTGCTAGCCTTACAGACTCAGGTAGATACTCTTGTGTCTACTGATTCTCAGAGACAGTTGGTCCTTCAAGCTCAAGCTACACAGATTGCTGACATGTAGTTATTGGTGTCTAAACTTGTTGAGCGTCTTGACGCTCAGGGGGAGTTAAGGATACATGATACGTGTCATGCTGAATCAATTCAACGAAAAGATAATGATGACAATGATCCTAGTGGTAATGTTGAGGGTGATCGTCAATACGCTGACGTGAATCCAATATCCATAGCTCAGGGGGAGTCGACTTCACATCCTATTGAAGGAACCAAGCATGATTCTGGAGTGAATGAAGAAATATTGTTATTGGAATTCTTTCAACATTGTGAAGAAGAAGAAGCTGAGAAATTAGAATGTATGGATGATATTGACGAGTTATTTGATGATGATGATGATGAAGATGTGTTAGATAATGAAGTTGAAGAAGGAGAGATTGTAGAGATTGAAATAGAAAAGAGTAAATCTAAGGTTACATATGAAGGAAGTGATGGTCTGTGTAACATTCCTGATATTTAGTATTCATATTTCAATTCAATGTAATGCAATTTCGAATTCAATACTCGTGCACTATCTTATTTTTTTCTCACCATAAATTAAATACAATGATTCAATACAAGTTCGCAAGTTTTACTCGATTATATACACTTAAACACTATGCAAGAAACTATGTTAATCAAACTTATCAAATCTGAAAAGTCAAGGACTAAAGTTGAAAAATATCAAGAAATCCTAGTCTAGCACGGTCGTGCTTCGTCCTAGCACGGTCGCGCCAAGTGCTTTGGCACGGTCGCGCGACTTGCTTTGGAACGATCGCGCCCGGTGCCTAGGCACGGTCGCGCCCATGTTTGGCACGGTCGCGCCTGCGTAACAGTTGAAACGTAAATGCAGTTTAATCACCCGATCGTTCGAATTCAAATCTGTTATACGTTTTGCTCCCATTAACTAAGAAATAATACTACCAAAACATCCTCTTTACGACTAATTAACCAGAATTCGTGAACCTCAAAGAACTCTCTCTCAAATATTTTCCAAGAAAACTCTCTCAAGCAATTCGATCAGAACCCTCTTAATCCAGCAACATCGTCACGCCATTCGATCTCTCCTGAAGCTTCGGAACCGTTGAAGCAGACGGAATCGCAGTCGAAGTCGCCGGAAGCCGTTATCGCCGACACCGGAACTTTCTTCTACCGCTTCCTATCAATCCGATACTCTCCAAGGTAATTATCACCTTTTTCTCAGTCGATTTAGTCCTCATAACAAAAGCCCTCTGTTAATTGGGGCTTCCATCATAAAAATCATCCTGAACCGGATTTCTCATTTTAATAAAAATGATTTAATCGAATCCATACTTAAACACGATTTACATACAATTAAATTATATGAAAAGACTCGTAATAACCCATTAATCAAAAGCCCTAACAAATCCAGCGTTTAAAATACAAGAAATTGTCAATTCGTGTCTGATTTGGAAGAGACACGGTCGCGCTAATCATCTAGCGCGGCCGTGCCTCATCGAGCGCGGTCGTGCCGACTAGCAGCGTGGTCGTGTTCTCCTGTCCAGGCCTTGTCATGCCCTCTGGGCTAGTCTCTGTTGTGTCTAAAGATCATAGACACGACCATGCCAGGCCAAGGCACGATCGTGCCTGTTGACTTGTCAAGATTGTGCTCCTGTTGATCAACCCGGTCGCGCCCGTGGCTTGAGCACGATCGTGCCCTTCCGAGGCACGGTCGTGTGTGACTCAGAAACTTTAACAAAATTATAATTTTATATTTTTCAATCAATAAATGTTTCAAATTTTATAAAAATATGTTTTCTGTATTTGAAGAGATAAATATTATTTATTTAAAAGTTTATTTAAAAATTTATAAAAATTAAATTTAAATTTATCTTACACTTAAATGATATTTTAAATGATTAAGTTACAAGTTTATAAATAAATAAGATAATGATTATTTATTTAATTTACAATTTAAATCAAACTCATTTATTTATTTATACTTAATTACAATTAATATTTACATTATTTCATAAACTATAATTATATATTTATTCAATTATCCAATTCAAACCTAATCAAATTGTTTCAAAAATATTATTACTTCAAACTCTATATATAATTTTTTATTCAATACTTTTAAACACAAATCAATAGTTTTATACACAAATTCAACTTTCATTTTAGACTTAAACTTTATGCATCTATTTAATTCAATACACATTTACCCTTTAGGTTAAGTTGTGCATTTCGAGGATCATATTTGCTATCTATAATCTTTGTTAGCTTCACTTCCATATCAAGTGAGTATTCACAACCCCTTTTTACTCTTTTACACTTTTGGGGTGGAACATGAACTTTATACATATTACACATTTCACATTTACATTTACTCAAACAACACAAGTGCAAAATCCTACTTACATACATGTGTGCAAAATTTGAGCTTTGTGCCCGAGTGCTAGTTGTGCTAGTCTTTGTGAAAACTATGTGCAATCATTAACTATACAAGCCGACGGTTTTCAATGATAGATCTATTGAGTCTGACAAACCCACCCAAGTGGAGGTGATTGATACCGACAACACAATTTGCATACTAGTTACAAAGGTTTGGTTGTACTTGATTACACAATAGCTGCTCCCCATAAACGCCTTATTTTTCATGTCTTGTAAAGGATTTGTTTTCAACTATATGCTACCTATATACAACTGTGTTATACTCACCAACTTTTTAGTTGACTTTATTTTATTCATGTTTCAGGCCCTAATATGTGAGAATGATTCAAGACATGCTCAATATAGGATTTGGACTTAGCAATATTAAATCAAGAAGTTTATGAGTTGTTTATTGTTTCTTTGTTTGGATTTGGTTTGTACTTGGATTATGTGAAATGGAAATTTGACTTTAATATATTTCAATTTAGTCAACCTTGTGCTATGAACAGTCTACATGTCCCGCCCCGATGATTCCGCCATCGGTCGGGGTGTGACAGATTGGTATCAGAGCCTTGGTTATAGGGAATTAGGTTTTTAGACACCTTGACCTAGACTATAACTTTAGGACACCCACTTATACTATGCTTCATGATTCTTGTGCTATGTGTTACATACTATGTGCTATATGTTATATGTTACATGCTTAATATGATTACTTATTATTTCATTTTGATGACTTATGTGTTTTAAATCCATGACTTATTAGGATATTCTTAATAATTAAATAAATAATATCCTTTCCTATATTCTAAAACCTCATAATATTTCTATTTTCTTTTCTATCTTTATCCTTTCTAAGCATGTGGAAAATTCTTGAAGCAAAAATCTCAAAAAAATTTTATTTCTTCGTTAAGGTTTTTTTAAACTTGTTAAATTATTTGAGGACACGTGCAATCTGGAAGGGTGACACCTGTATTTTGGGTTTTCTGTGTAGGAAAGCATTTCGCATAAATCCCAATCAACCGAGGGACCCGTATGCTTTCCTGTGAATTCCCGAGATGAGTGTTTACTTATAGGCTAAAGCATGTCTCCTTGAAAATTATATGAGTTTAAATTAACCTTAATATGCCTTAGTATTCAAGTGATTTTATCACTTTTGAGTACAATCCAAACTATGAATATCTATCTTTTATTTGGTTTTCTCATTCTATTAAATCCTAGCAATTCTCATAAGTTCTTACAATCTATTTTTCTGGTCTTGTGAAAATCTGTAGAATGCCTCCTCGTCGTGCTCCCGCAACCAACGCCAACCCCGACATTGCTGCTATTCTTACCCAATTGGTGACACAACTCACCCAAGCCAATGGTGCCACTAATGGCAATGGTGGAAATGGAAGCAATAGTGGTAACAATGGTGGTAATGGTGGAAATGGTGGAAACAATCCATCTCAATGCACCTTCAAGCACTTCAATTCGTGCAATCCCCTAAAGTTTTATGGAACCGAAGGAGCTACTGGACTCCTTCAATGGTTTGAAAGTATTGAGAATACCTTTCTCAATAGTGACTGTCCCGACAACCTCCGTGTTCGTCATGCTACAAGTGTCCTCCAAAAGCGGGCACTTACATGGTGGAATGGGGAGAAAAGGAATAGGGGTATTGATGTAACTATGGCTTTACCTTGGGATGAGGTCAAAAGGCTTATGACCGAGGAATTCTGTCCTCGAAATGAAGTGAAAAGTTAGAGGCCGAATTTTGGGATCTTGCCCAAGATAGTGGGGAAAACTTAGCATATACAACTCGGTTCCATGAGTTGAGTCTTCTCGTGCCCCACATGGTCACTCCGTTATCTCGTTGTATCGAAAAGTACATTGGTGGGCTACCAAGACAAATCCAAGATAATGTCTTAGGTAGAAATCCTGCTACTTTGGAAGATGCCATCCGCCTGTCTGCTACCCTGACTGATAATCATGTGAAAGCTGGGACTCTTACCAAAAAGGGATCTAAGAAAGTTGCTGAAACCGTAACCCCTCCTGCCCACAACAAAGAAGCCACAACTGAACCCTCTCGCAATAACAAAAGGATGAAGGTTAGAAACTTTGCTGTGGTTACTCCTGCGGTGCCCGTTAATCAAGTTGCACCCGTAGTTCAAGCACCGGCTAAAAAGCCATATGTTGGGATCTACCCTCTTTGTGCCACCTGCAATTTTCATCATCCTCAAAATATCCCATGTCGCCTTTGTACTCATTGTGGGATATATGGTCACACTATCAATGTTTGTAGGGCCAAAGCTTTTGAGGGTCAAGTCAACCCACCGAACCAACCCAACCCGCGAGTGGCTAATCAAGGTGTTCCCGCCATTGCTAATAGGCGTGCTTGTTATGAGTGTGGTGACCTGAACCATTTTCGAAATCTATGTCCAAGACTTGCAAATGCTAGACAAGGTGGAGCTCGTGGGCGTGCGTTCAACATAAACGCCAACGAAGCTCAAGCCAACAACGACGTGGTTAATGGTACGTTCCTTGTTAATAGTCAATATGCCTCCATTTTGTTCGATACCGGTGCCGATAAAAGTTTTGTGTCACTTAATTTTGAGCATTTACTTGCAAAGACACGATCCCAGTTAGAGAAAACCTTCACCGTTGAAATAGCAAACGGTGACTCCCTTACCATTGAGTCCATTATTTATGATTGCTCCTTAGAACTAAATGACCATTCATTCCCAATCAATCTTATTCCTATGCCACTAGGAAGCTTTGATATTATCATAGGTATGGATTGGCTATCAAATCATCATGCCGAAGTCATTTGCTTTGAAAAGTGTATTCGAATTCCGCTACCATCGGGAGAAACCTTAAGGGTTTTTGGTGAAAAGCCTTGCAAGGGTCTTAAATTGATGTCTTGTACTACCGCTCAAAAGTACTTACGAAAGAAGTACATCGCCTTCCTAGCTCATATTGTTCAAAAGGACGTCAAGGAGAAGAGTATTCAAGACATTCCTATCATTAGGGATTTTCCCGAAGTGTTTCCTAAAGATTTATCCGGTCTTCCTCCTGTTCGTCAAGTAGAGTTCCGTATTGACCTTATGCCCGGAGCTAACCCCGTTGCTAGAGCTCCTTATCGTCTTGCACCTTCGGAAATGCAAGAACTCGCAAGCCAACTTCAAGAACTCTCCGACAAAGGTTTCATTCGCCCGAGTCATTCACCGTGGGGTGTACCCGTCTTATTTGTTAAGAAGAAGGATGGATCATTTCGCATGTGTATTGACTACCGCGAACTCAACAAGCTTACTATCAAAAATCGTTATCCTTTGCCTAGGATTGATGACCTCTTTGATCAACTTCAAGGTTCTACTTGCTTCTCGAAGATTGATCTCCGATCCGGTTATCATCAGCTCCGTGTTCAAGAAGATGACATTCCTAAGACTGCTTTTCGAACAAGGTATGGTCATTACGAGTTCATGGTTATGCCTTTCGGGTTAACCAATGCACCCGCAGTTTTCATGGATCTCATGAACCGTGTGTGCAAACCGTACCTTGATAAATTCGTGATCGTTTTCATTGACGATATCTTAATCTATTCCAAGACTAAAGCCGACCATGAAGAACACCTTAGATTGGTTTTGGACCTTTTAAAGAAAGAACAACTATATGCCAAGTTCTCCAAATGTGAATTTTGGTTAAAAGAAGTTCAATTTCTTGGTCACATCGTCAACGACAAGGGTATTCATGTTGATCGTGCTAAGATTGAAACGGTTAAGAATTGGAATGCCCCGAAGACTCCTACCGAAGTTCGTTCATTTCTTGGTCTTGCGGGTTATTATCGTCGTTTCATCTCAAACTTCTCAAAGATTGCTGTCCCTCTTACCGCCTTGACCCATAAGGGTAAAGCTTATGAATGGAGACCGAAACAAGAAGAAGCTTTCCAAACTCTTAAGCATAAGTTGTGTAATGCTCCCATTTTGACTCTCCCCGATGGGAATGTTGATTTGGTTGTCTATTGTGATGCTTCTAACCAAGGTCTTGGTTGTGTTCTCATGCAACGAGGCAAAGTAATCGCTTATGCATCAAGGCAACTCAAAATTAATAAAAAAATTTTTACGACGCACGATCTCGAGTTGGGTGCGGTCGTATTCGCGTTAAAGATTTGGAGACATTACCTATATGGCACGAAATGTGTGGTGTTCACCGACCACAAAAGTCTTCAACATATCTTCAACCAAAAAGAACTCAATATGAGGCAACGACGTTGGGTCGAACTCCTTAACGACTACGACTGCGAAATTCGTTACCATCCCGGCAAAGCGAATGTGGTAGCCGATGCTTTGAGTCGAAAGGACCATGTTATGCTTCATTGTGCCCGTATTCAAACCGATATTCAAACCCGTATCTTAGAAGCTCAACACGTCTCGGTAACCGGGGGCAACATGTATGAAGAAATGTCGTGTGGTGTTGAACTTCTTCTTGAATCAAAACCCAATGGCTTACTATATTACTTGAACCGTATTTGGCTTCCCGATCGCGATGATCTCCGTGCATTTCTCATGAACGAGGCTCATAAGACTCGTTATTCTATTCATCCTGGTGTGGATAAAATGTACCAAGATCTTCGCCAACTTTATTGGTGGCCCGGTATGAAGAAAGACATTGCTCTTTATGTGGCCAAATGCTTAACTTGCTCCAAAGTCAAAGCCGAACATCAACGTCCTTCTGGTTTACTCGAACAACCAGAAATTCCCGTGTGGAAATGGGAGAATTTAGCTATGGATTTCATTACCAAGCTCCCACGCACCTCGAGTGGATATGATAGTATTTGGGTGATTATTGATCGTCTCACTAAATCCGCTCACTTCTTGCCTATTCGTGAAGACTTCAAAGTGGAGAAATTAGCCCAAATTTATATTGATGAAATTGTGAGCCGTCATGGAGTTCCCTTGAACATAATATCTGATAGAGACGCTCGGTTCACTTCTCGATTTTGGTAATCTCTCCAAAAGGCTCTTGGTACTCGATTGGATTTGAGCACGGCTTACCATCCGCAAACTGATGGTCAAACCGAGCGAACAATCCAAACTCTTGAAGACATGCTTAGAGCTTGTGTAATCGATTTTGGTGGAAATTGGGATTCACATTTATCCCTTATTGAGTTTTCTTACAACAATAGCTACCACACAAGTATCAACATGGCTCCATTCGAAGCTCTCTATGGTCGCAAGTGTCGTTCTCCTATCTGTTGGAGTGAGATTGGTGAAGCACAAATCACTGGTCCCGAGTTAATTCAAGAAACATCCGACAAGATTATTCAAATCCGTGATAATATTCAAGTAGAGAGGAGTCGGCAAAAGAGTTATGCCGACAAACGTCGAAAACCCTTGGAATTCCAAGTCGGTGACCTTATTCTTCTAAAGGTGTCTCCATGGAAGGGTGTGGTCCGTTTTGGAAAGAAAGGCAAGTTAGCACCTCGTTATGTTGGTCCGTTCAAAATCCTTGAAAGGATTGGGAAAGTGGCTTACAAGCTCGAGTTACCTCCATCTCTTGGCAATGTACATCCTACATTTCATATATCTAATCTAAAGAAGTGTCTCGCCGATGAAAATCTCCATATACCGCTCGACGACGTGCGCATTGATGAAACGATGCACTCCGTTGAGAAGCCGGTGGAAATTATGGATCGTGAAGTCAAGCAGCTCAAGCGAAGTCGCATTCCTATCGTTAAAGATCGTTGGGAATCTAAGCGTGGTCCTGAGTTCACTTGGGAACGAGAAGACCAAATGAAGCTCAAGTACCCTCATCTTTTTACTAATAATGTTGTTTCCTCTAGCTAAATTTCGGGACGAAATTCTCTCAACATGGGAGACTGTAACATTCCTGATATTTAGTATTCATATTTCAATTCAATGTAATG
This sequence comes from Smallanthus sonchifolius, assembly GCA_023525975.1. Taxonomy (NCBI): domain Eukaryota; kingdom Viridiplantae; phylum Streptophyta; class Magnoliopsida; order Asterales; family Asteraceae; genus Smallanthus; species Smallanthus sonchifolius. Next base: position 48,786,723 of record CM042033.1, on the reverse strand, counting down.
CAATTTCGAATTCAATACTCGTGCACTGTCTTATTTTTTTCTCACCATAAATTAAATGCAATGATTCAATACAAGTTCGCAAGTTTTACTCGATTATATACACTTAAACACTATGCAAGAAACTATGTTAATCAAACTTATCAAATCTGAAAAGTCAAGGACTAAAGTTGAAAAATATCAAGAAATCCTAGTCTAGCACGGTCGTGCTTCGTCCTAGCACGGTCGCGCCAAGTGCTTTAGCACGGTCGCGCGACTTGCTTTGGAACGATCGCGCCCGGTGTCTAGGCACGGTCGCGCCCATGTTTGGCACGGTCGCGCCTGCGTAACAGTTGAAACGTAAATGCAGTTTAATCACCCGATCGTTCGAATTCAAATCCGTTATACGTTTTGCTCCCATTAACTAAGAAATAATACTACCAAAACATCCTCTTTACGACCAATTAACCAGAATTCGTGAACCTCAAAGAACTCTCTCTCAAATATTTTCCAAGAAAACTCTCTCAAGCAATTCGATCAGAACCCTCTTAATCCAGCAACATCGTCACGCCATTCGATCTCTCCTGAAGCTTCGAAACCGTTGAAGCAGACGGAATCGCAGTCGAAGTCGCCGGAAGCCGTTATCGCCGACACCGGAACTTTCTTCTACCGCTTCCTATCAATCCGATACTCTCCAAGGTAATTATCACCTTTTTCTCAGTCGATTTAGTCCTCATAACAAAAGCCCTCTGTTAATTGGGGCTTCCATCATAAAAATCATCCTGAACCGGATTTCTCATTTTAATAAAAATGATTTAATCGAATCCATACTTAAACACGATTTACATACAATTAAATTATATGAAAAGACTCGTAATAACCCATTAATCAAAAGCCCTAACAAATCCAGCGTTTAAAATACAAGAAATTGTCAATTCGTGTCTGATTTGGAAGAGACACGGTCGCGCTAATCATCTAGCGCGGCCGTGCCTCATCGAGCGCGGTCGTGTTCTCCTGTCCAGGCCTTGTCATGCCCTCTGGGCTAGTCTCTGTTGTGTCTAAAGATCATAGACACGACCGTGCCGGGCCAAGGCACGATCGTGCCTGTTGACTTGTCTAGATTGTGCTCCTGTTGATCAACCCGGTCGCGCCCGTGGCTTGAGCACGATCGTGCCCTTCCGAGGCACGGTCGTGTGTGACTCAGAAACTTTAACAAAATTATAATTTTATATTTTTCAATCAATAAATGTTTCAAATTTTATAAAAATATGTTTTCTGTATTTGAAGAGATAAATATTATTTATTTAAAAGTTTATTTAAAAATTTATAAAAATTAAATTTAAATTTATCTTACACTTAAATGATATTTTAAATGATTAAGTTACAAGTTTATAAATAAATAAGATAATGATTATTTATTTAATTTACAATTTAAATCAAACTCATTTATTTATTTATACTTAATTACAATTAATATTTACATTATTTCATAAACTATAATTATATATTTATTCAATTATCCAATTCAAACCTAATCAAATTGTTTCAAAAATATTATTACTTCAAACTCTATATATAATTTTTTATTCAATACTTTTAAACACAAATCAATAGTTTTATACACAAATTCAACTTTCATTTTAGACTTAAACTTTATGCATCTATTTGATTCAATACACATTTACCCTTTAGGTTAAGTTGTGCATTTCGAGGATCATATTTGCTATCTATAATCTTTGTTAGCTTCACTTCCATATCAAGTGAGTATTCACAACCCCTTTTTACTCTTTTACACTTTTGGGGTGGAACATGAACTTTATACACATTACACATTTCACATTTACATTTACTCAAACAACACAAGTGCAAAATCCTACTTACATACATGTGTGCAAAATTTGAGCTTTGTGCCCGAGTGCTAGTTGTGCTAGTCTTTGTGAAAACTATGTGCAATCATTAACTATACAAGCCGACGGTTTTCAATGATAGATCTATTGAGTCTGATAACCCACCCAAGTGGAGGTGATTGATACCGACAACACAATTTGCATACTAGTTACAAAGGTTTGGTTGTACTTGATTACACAATAGTTGCTCCCCATAAACGCCTTATTTTTCATGTCTTGTAAAGGATTTGTTTTCAACTATATGCTACCTATATACAACTGTGTTATACTCACCAACTTTTTAGTTGACTTTATTTTATTCATGTTTCAGGCCCTAATATGTGAGAATGATTCAAGACGTGCTCAATATAGGATTTGGACTTAGCAATATTAAATCAAGAAGTTTATGAGTTGTTTATTGTTTCTTTGTTTGGATTTGGTTTGTACTTGGATTATGTGAAATGGAAATTTGACTTTAATATATTTCAATTTAGTCAACCTTGTGCTATGAACAGTCTACATGTCCCGCCCCGGTGATTCCGCCATCGGTCGGGGTGTGACAGTCTGAATGTTCCGTATAACTTCATCCAAGATGATGTTATTCCTGAGTTTTCTAATGATGGAGTAACAGATTCTATGGACTCTGTTGAAGACATCACTACACCTGATGATACTGGTCAATCCAAGATAGATTCTGTTGTTGATACTACTCATACTGTGTCTCCTAAGCCGAATGAAGAACCTGTGATGTATAGAAATACAGGAATGACTAGAGAACAGTGGAGAGAAGTCGTTAACAGTTGGATGAAAGTACTACGAAAGTCACCTATACAACCTGCTCAGAAAGAAAGATATGTGAATAAAGAGAGGTGTATTGGAAAGATCATAAGTTGGTTTTATGATTATGAAACTAAGTTGTTTGCTCTTAAAAGATCTGATGGTGTTCAATATTTAAAGCCTAGGATCAAGTATTTCAATACCTTGCCAAGGTGTGAAATGAATGGTCTAGCTACAAAACCATTGATTAATAGATCTAAGTGTGGATTAACCGATGTGATTGCCAATTTGATAAAGAGAGAAGGTGGATCAGGGAAGTATGAAAGGTTAAAACCACAGAAGGGAAAAAGAGTGAAGCTTGTAGATCAAAAGACTAAGAATGTGACTTGGAAGTATAAGTTCAAGCTAGTACGTGCTGTACAGAAGATACCTTTGATGAAAATTCCACAAGATTTTCTGGGGAATATGAAATGGTGGTATGTGGATGTGTATACTGGTGAAGCTAGGATTGATGATAAAGATAATAAGGTCATTGTTAGTTTCTATGATGCAATGAATCTTATTAATTTCTCAAAGAAAGATCAGAGGACGTTAAAAAAGAATGAGATCATGTTCACTGATGATTGGAGAGATCAAGGATTGCAGTATAAAGAGTGTTGGAGATATGTCAAATATATGGAGTGAATGCAGGTAGCAGTTTACCAGATAACTGGAAGAGCTCGTCAGAAAAACTGAAGACAGAAGATCAAGCTATTGTCAAGGGGGAGTCTATTAGGACATAGATTGTATGACAAAAGCTTTGTAATAGTTTAGGTCTTATTGTCTTTATGTTTTTATGTAATTGTTTAGTTTTTTCTAAGTATAAGTACAAGTTCTGCTAGAGGCGAACTTATCGTTAAGTTCGCCTAAGCATCTTTGAAGCGAACTTGTTAAGTTCGCCTATTGCAGAACATGTGTCTATAAATATAGAGTTTACAGAGTTTGTTCAGTACGTGTGGATTAAACGATCAAGTATTTTGTAAACCCTTTTTGGTGATATAAAAGAGAAATTTTATTTACCTGTTGTTTCTATTGTCAATTAGTATACAAACGTTAATACGGTAGGATTCCACACTCTGTGTTAACGAGACGTCCTGTCACGAGATCGATCTAAGATGAGTCATGTGGACCTACAAGAAAGGAAGGTCATGATGGACTTCCTAAAGGGTAGAGGAGAAAGTGGGAAGAGGCTGGGTCCCATGAGCTTCATGAACCTGCAAGCCTTATATGTCAAAGTTAAGAAGGAAGAGGAAGAGAGATTGGGGAAGACAGGCTCAAAAAGAAGGGTAAACACTCAAACTGATGAAAGAAAACAAAAGAAACCCAAGCCTACTCTCTCATCCACTCCTTCCTCTGTCCAACAACCTTCCACTCTCCCTCCTAGACCTCCCTCCTCTCATCCCAAAGAGTCCAAATCCTCTCACCCAGCTCCTACTCATCAACAGCCTCCCAGGAAGAAAACCAAACCTACTACCACACCAGAAGATTCAAGGGAAATTTTAGTATGGTTCTATAGCAATCAAGACCAATGGTTTGAAGTTTTCAGGGGAAGGGCAGAGTTAAAAAGATCAATCTACAGATCGGTTGATGAGGTGATGCAACTTCCAGATTCTGATCTTCAGAGAATGATGGAGTTGGGTGAAGCTCATGAGCCTGAAAATGATAGTGGAAGACATCTGTTATTGGTGATCAAGCATCACTTCAACCCCAGCAAAGATATTGTTATTGATGTTAAACCTCTTCAATCCCACTATACATTTGTCAGTTGGTCCTACAATGCTGCTCAAGAGGAGTACACGTTGATAGATGTCAGAGGTCAGAAGATGAGATGTTCAAGCAAGACCATCTTCAGCATGCCAAGAAAGGACATCAAGACTCTATCTGAACTCCCTCTTGACAATCCAAGCATGGACCCAAAAGGCTATGAGACAGCAAGGATTGTTGCTCACATGCAAAAGCTTCAACAACAAAGGCAATAAGAGAGTTTTGATAGCATCAGACTAGGGGGAGTTTGTAGAGATAAAGACCGATGGATACAAAATTCTCTAAGTAAGATTGATGTGGACTCCACAATTTTGCTGTTGACTTACAAGTTGCTGCAGATAAGGCTAAGTGTTGCAGATAGTTGTGTTCTCCTGCTGATGAACAAGTTTCCTGTTGATATCCTTATCTGCTGAAGTCCAAAGTTGCTGCCGATAGGCTTCTCAACAGCATCAAACATTTGATGCTATTGATAGGCAAATCATCAGCAGCTTTGACTTTGCCACTTACACCTCTGCTGTAACACTTACACACCTATCAATAGAAGGAATGTTATTGGTGCAGATGACAAAAGACAATGCTCCTATTCTGATCTGTCCTGCAATGATTTCTGAGAAGACCTTAGTTTTGATGTTGTCTTTTCAGTGCAAAAGTCTTTTCACTATAGTTGTCTTTTAGTTGTCTACCAATAGTAGTGTAACTTGTAACTGTTAAAGATCAACGGCTTGTGTTTGATCTGTTCCTTAGAATCAAGGGTCTGTCTTGATTCTAAGTTACTTTATATGTATTGTATCTTTTCATTTTACAATGTGTGCTTCCTTAGAGCTTTCTTTGTAAACTTGTAAACATTAAAGATTAATACACTTTGCATTTATCAGTATTATCCTTGTTTTCTTGTTTACACTGATTAGTTGTTATTGTTTCCGCCAAACTCAACTAAGAACAGAATCATCTTGTAAACACCGATCCTACAAGTTCCCAAAACCTTTAACTTAGAGACAATGCTTGAGAATCGGTTGATCAATTCAGACATGGGTTCTCCAGGGACACTACTAAACATCTCATACTGCTTCTTGATCAAATCCCTCTTGCTTTCTCTAACCTCAGCACTTCCCTCATACCTTGTACATAAAGCAACCCAAAGATCTTTGGTAGTAGTATACTCATCAAATATGTTGAACACATCCATAGGAAGAGCCATAGCAATAGATCCATAAGCCTTGTTATCTCTGGAAATTATGGCAATATCCTTTTCATCATATTCAGACACAAGCTTGGGACGCTGAACATCTGCAGTGGTAGTAACTGGCTTGTGTGGACCATCAGTGATTGACTGCAAAAGAGTATGGTCATGGAACTGAAAGAAAGTCTTCATTTTCTTGGTCCAATCATCAAAGTCTCTAGTGGACACCAAGACAGGTGGTTTGTTTCCTCCAGCATATTCATTGTTGCTTGAAGATGCCATAACTCAGACAATTTAAAATCAAACAGTAGCTAGTTTCGGGTGAACATGGTTGACCGAAACAACTAGTTTCGATAGAGAGAAAACTGACCGAAACTCCTAGTTTCGATAGATCAATGCTTTCCCGAAACTTCTAGTTTCGATAAAGAAAACATAATCCAGAAACAAATAGTTTCGATGAAGAAGACTTAGCAGAAAATCCAACAAACTCAGTAGAAACTACAAGTTTCGATTGAAAGTAGTTTCGATAGGGCAGTAGTTTCGGTTGATCAATCTGCAAAGGTTAGTTTCGTTATAACAGGACAAATAACTAGTTTCGATGATACCTTCTCCAGAAAAGAGTACAGACAAGAAGTTTCGATGACCAACGAAAAGCAAAAATTGTCTCCCAGTAGTTTCGATGTCTTCTTCCCCAAGTTTCAGAAAACCTCCATTGAAGAACAGCTTCAATAATCAATAGCGAAGAAATAACAATCTAATCTAGTGAAAAGCTTCCTATAATACTTTAGATCACGAAAATAACCTTTAAACTTTAAAACTAGAACAAAGACAGTCGAAAATCGATGAAACAGTACTTCCAAAACTTAGATGCAGAAAAAACTTCAATAATATACTGATAAACACCTAAAATCGATCACAAAAACCTGAGTACACTCAGAAATCAAGAGCATAAAGCTCTGATACCAATTGTAGGTCAAGATTTCAATCGGAAATCACTCAACAGATAGATTACACACACACACAAGCGGAATCGGTGTGCATGGTGGTGAAACAGAGGGTAGAAACAGAATTGGTGAAGATAAACAGGCAAACCACATAGGAATCAACACAAATAAGATATGAAATTATAAGAACAACAGATGAAATAACTCCAAATGTGTATTGATTCAGAAAACTGTGAAAGAGAGAATTTCAGGGTTACAGCCGCTATCCACACCGTAAACATTCTCCAACAAGGCTATTTATAGTAAGTAGACAGGCATCGAAACTATGCTTCACCGAAACTAGTAGTTTCGGTTCGGTTGAGCATTTACAAATGAATGAACCTCCTGTCGAAACTTCCTATCTATCGAAACTACTAGTTTCGATTGAACAAACCTCAATCGAAACTAGGTAGTTTCGATGGCCCAGACTTAGAATAAAAATAGGAAATTACATAAAATGAAATTACAAGTAATCAAAACTTAACTAAACATTGTTCAAAAGAAATACATTGATGACAACAGCTTATACAAATATAAGACTCTACAACATGAATAGTATCTAGACTTAAACTAGAACTCTGAGATTAGTCTGGAATGCCTCAGGATAAGTTAGGTGTATACATTTAGTATGACCTATAATGAGAAATACCTAGAAATCAGATAATTAAAGGCATTTTGGCCAAATGTTGTTAATTTCTGAAATTCTGGATTATGACCGGTTATACAAATTCTGATGTTATACATCTGTATGTAAGTACAAATGGTAGGACGTGGTAGAGGACAAGGCAGAGGTAGGGGTAGAATGCCCAACACTAGGTCCCGTACCAGCGACACGAGAAACATAAACACTGAATCAAATGAAAACTTCAATACGAATGTTGAACCTGAGCAACCTGTGGAAGAAGTCATTATGACCGAAGCTCAAATCCAAGGAGCGGTGGCATCTGAGGTCACCCGAGTGCTTCAAACGACTCTGGAATCCTTGATGATGCTTTGAGAAGGAGGGAAAATCCCAACAGTCTGGGAAATCAGAATGAAAGAACGAGTGGTGCTATTCCCATAACAGAAGATACCCCCTATACTACTCTTGTTGGAAATAATATCAGAACAAATCGAACTCATGAAACGGTTGGAATGACAAACCAGAGCACGGGAGTTCATGGACAGGGATGCAATTACAAGAATTTTAGCGATTGTCACTCGAAACCCCTCAATGAGAAGAAAGATGCCATTGCAACCTTGCAATGGATCACATCTATGGAAGCTGTGATAAAATGAGTGAGTGCAGAGCGGACCAAGCTGTGAAGTTTGTTGCACATTCCTTTGAAGAGGAAGCTCTTTACTGGTGGGAATCAATCAAGCAAACAAAGCTAGAAGATGTGACTGATAGGATGACTTGGGAGGATCTTGAGTCTTTGATTGTAGTCCACAAAATGATGTGGACAAGATTGAATCTGAATTTCTTCTGTTCGAAGCTGGAACCATGACTCATCAGGAGTATACAGCCAAGTTTAATGAAATGGCCAAGTTGATGCCACATTTGGTTGCTCCGGAGTCAAGAAGAGTTAAATGTTATATTCAAGGCTTACCTCCTAAGGTTCGTACCTTAGTGAATCTGTCGCACCCGAAACGATACATTTGTTTGTTGAAAATAGTGCGGTGATGTATGATGAGGTGGCAGCTCAAGAGCCACCAAAGATTGATCACAAGAGAAAACCTGAAGAGATTGTTTACAAGTTTAAACCGGGAAATAGTAAATTTCCCAGAAGAGGAGGGTTTAACTCCAACCCAGATAGAACCACCCAGGGAACGAAGTGCCAGACCTGCTATAATTTTGGTCACTTGGCCACCCAGTGCCCAAATGTTAAATGTTTTAACTATGGAGAGATAGGACACTATAGGACTTATTGTCCTAAACCACTTAAACCAAGAATGGGTGTGAGAACAAGGGAACAGGATGAGTGTTCGTCTTAGAAAGTGGAGATGAACAAAAAAATAAAGCTAAGGAAGTACCATGTACTTTCTTAGTTAATAATATTTGCGCCAAAATTTTATTTGATACAAGGGCGAATAGAAGTTTTCTTTCGTGTGCATTCACCCCATACTTAGGCGTAAGATATATTCCACTTATTCATGCCTATGTCGTTGAAACGGCAAGTGGTGAATCATACCCTGATTGTGTCATCAATTTTGTTGACGATAAGGTATTAGCTACACTAATGCCAATGAACATGGACAAATATGAGGTTATCCTAGGGATGGATTGTTTAAACCAATACCAGGCCCAGATTGATTGTGACCAGAAAATGGTCAAGATTAAGAAACCAGATGAAAATTTTTTAATAAGTCAGGGTGATAGTGAGACCAATAAGATTGAAATTATTTTGATAGCAAAAGCTAAGAAAGAATTGATTGAAGGAGATGGTATATTCTTACTCCATGCCTTAAATGATAAACCCGAAGGACAGATTGTGGATATTCCCGTAGTCTGTGATCACCCGGATGTCTTTCAAGAAGAATTACCCGGTCTTCCATCTGATCATCAGATTGAGTTCTGAATCGAACTCATTCCTGGAGCTAAACCTATTGCAAGGCCCCTTATCGTCTAGCTCCTTCCGAACTGAAAGAACTCTTGAAACAAATCTAAGAACTCTTAGACAAAGGATTCATTCGTCCGAGTACTTCACTTTGGGGAGCACCAGTACTATTTGTTAAGAAAAAGGACGAAAACACGAGGATGTGCATTGATTATCGAGAATTGAACAAGCTGACTGTGAAGAATAGATATCCATTACCTCGAATAGATAATCTGTTCGATCAGCTACAAGGAGCCAAGTACTTCTCAAAGATTGATCTAAGGTCATGATATCATCAGTTGAAGGTACAAGAAGAATACGTACCTAAAACTGCTTTTAGGACCCGATATGGTCACTATGAATTCCTGGTCATGTCATTTGGTCTAACAAATGCCCCTACAGCATTTATGGACCTAATGAATCGAGTTTGTAAACCATTCCTTGATAAATGTGTCATCGTTTTCATCGATGACATTCTTATCTATTCCCGAAGCCAAGAAGAACATGCCGATCACCTCAGGATCAATTTGGAAACCCTAAGAAAAGAAAGATTGTATGCTAAGTTTTCCAAATGTGAATTTTGAAAACAAGAAGTACAATTTCTTGGGCATGTTGTGAACAATCATGGAATACAAGTAGACCCAAGTAAGACTAAAACTGTTATAAAATGGGAAGCCCCAAAGACTCCGATAGAAATTAGAAGCTTTCTTGGACTAGCCGGTTACTACAGAAGATTCATTCAAAATTTCTCCAAGATTGACACACCTTTGACTGCTTTAACTCAGAAAGAAGCAAAATTTGAATGGGGTACGAAACAAGAAGAAGCATTCAAAATTATTAAAGATAAACTCAGTCATGCACCGATCTTAGCACTACCCGAAGGAAATGATGATGTTGCAATTTATTGTAACGTTTCCCGAACTGGTCTGGGTTGTGTGTTGATGCAGCGAGATAAGGTTATTTCCTACGCATCACGCCAACTTTAGGTTCATGAGATGAACTATACCACACATGATCTCGAACTTGGTGCCATAGTATTTGCTCTAAAATTTTGGAGACACTATGTGTATGGTACCAAATGTGTGATATATTCAGACCATAAAAGCCTCCAACATATTTTTAATCATAAGGATTTAAATATGAAACAAAGGAGGTGAATGGAACTCATCAAAGACTACGATTGTGTAATTAAATACCATCCCGGGAAATCTAATGTAGTGGCAGATGCTTTAAGTCGGAAGGAACGAAGACAACTGATTAAAGTAAAGCACTACGATTAGACTTGAAATTAGATTTAATGGAACAAATCAAATAGATCTCACCAAAAGCCTTGGAAGAAAGGAATATCAAGAAAGAACGTATGGTTGGGAAAAAAAAGTGGTTATCTAAAAGAAATGATGGAATCATGAGATTCGAGCAAAGAGTCTGGATTTAAAAGCTTAGAGATATTAAAGAGAAGATATTAGATGAAACACACAAATCAAGATATTCTATGCATCCTGGTGCAAACAAGATGTACAAAGATCTGAAGACTCATTACTGGTGGCCAAACATGAAAAGATCGATAGCCCAGTACATAGACAAATGTTTAACCTGTCTCCAAGTTAAGATTGAGCACCAGAAACCAGTAGGGCATTTGCAGCAGTTAGAATTACCTGTCTGGAAATGGGCTCGTATTACAATGGATTTCGTTACCAAACTACCTAGAACTCAAAAAGGGCATAATGCAATATGGGTCATGGTCGATAGACTAACCAAGTAAGCCCATTGCATACCTATCAATGAAACATACTCTATGGATAAGTTAGCCAAAATCTATATCAATGAAATTGTGAGCCACCATGGCATACCACTATCTATTATTTCTGATAGAGACAGTCGGTTCATATCTAAATTCTAGTCAAGTTTTCAGAAAGAATTGGGAAATCGACTTACCATGAGTACCGCATATCATGCTTAGACAGATGGACAGAGTGAACGTACAATTCAAACTCTAGAAGATATGCTAAGAGCTTGTGTTATAGATTTCGAAGGTAATTGGGATAATCGCCTACCATTGATGGAATTCTCTTACAACAACAGTTATCATTCAAGTATCAAAGCTGCACCATTCGAAGCACTACATGGGAGGAAGTGCAGAACTCCTGTCTGTTGGACTGAAATAGGAGACAATCAATTATGTGGACCAGAAGTTATACAGGAAACAACAAATAAGATAGTCCAGATTAAACAACGATTAAAAGTTGCTCACGATCGACAGAAGAGTTATGCTGACAGACGATGTAGACCTTTAGAATTCCAAGTTGGAGATTTTTTTATGCTAAAGGTTTCGGCTTGGAAAGGAGTTGTAAGGTTTAGGAAATGTGGAAAGTTAAGACCAAGATATATCGGCCCTTACAAAATTATTGAAAAAGTTAGAGCAGTAGCCTACAAGTTAGATATACCTGAAACTCTACAAGGGATTCACAAAACGTTTCACGTATCTTGCTTACGAAAGTGTTTAGCTGATCCAACTCAGGCTATAACACTAGACGATGTACATGTAGACGATAAACTTCACTTCACGGAACAACCGATCAAGATTCTGGATACACAGGAACAGAAATATTTTGTTACTAAGTGTATAATATTACATTTATTCAACCCGTGTAATACACGGGTTTCTAACCAAGTCATTTATATATGGATAAAGTGGGGATAATATCTTTTGTTTAAAAAATATTATTGCTGATTTAAGGTGTTTGATGTAATGCAAAGCACACATCTGTATTCCATTGTATTCGTGCGTTTGTAAATAGTTTTGTATACGTTTTTACTTGCTTTTACTTGGTTTTGAGTCCAGGTCATGATTACAGGAGCTCGTGTGGAATACAAGTCAAATCCCGAGGAAAACGAGCAAGAGAAGAAGCCCAGGAGAATAAAAGTAAAAAAAGGTGAAAATCAAGTCCTCACGGTACACTAGGGAGTAGAGGAAAAGCCTCACGGTACGTGAGGAACCCTGGCCAGTATCTAGCGGTACGCGGGGGGCCTAATTTCCAAGAAAAACCCTAATTTCAATTTAAATAGACTTGGATAGCCATTATGAGGGAGATCGATTATTCTGCCGTCTAAAGAGAGTCCAAGGGCGATTTTGCGGCTGTGGAAGTCGAATTGAAGCTAAAGGTTGGATCTTTGGATTTCGGGTTCGTTGATTTAACATTTTCGGGTTCAAGGTTTAGTTTTTGTTCTTGATTTGGTTGTTTGAACCCATGTTCTTGTTTATTTACTTCTATTTGGATGTTTTAAACATGATCCTAGGCTAAAACATTAATAATGCCTAGGTCATTTGATGAATACTTCGTAAAGTTTAGATTTTTATTGGTTTTGGTTTCAACTGAATGGACTAATGATTTTGTAATCAGTCTCTTGATGATAATTGTGATAAATATGCATGCTTTAATCTGATTTATGTTGATTTCAATTCCGTATGTCAATTGTGGATGTTAAGTTTGATTTACATATTTAGATCATAGTTTGTGTGATTGTGGTCGTTTGTGTGGTTTGCTAGACGTAGTAGCCATAGGAATTGGAGTTGATAGACATTAGATTCGAGTGTTCATCCTATATCAATACTCGAGAAGTGATAGGTAATCGGTTAGTCTTCGTCATTAGGTTCCGAGTGTGAATTGTCTGAGATGAAATTCCCTTAGGTGTTTAATGATTGTTGCTAATTTGAGTCATAGTTGTTATCTTGAGATTACCCCGTGCATCTTCGATGTATTAGGACAGTGAGACTGAAAGGTGATATGTCTTTTGGGTACTTTATCATTGTAGGAGAGACTGAAAGGCAATCCGACCATCTGGTGAGTTTAGTACACTTTAGGTTTCTTAGTTGGTGACACCCTAAGAGTGATTAGGGATCCACTAGGTTGTCTGGAGCTGTTATCCTTAGATACCCAAATCCATCATAGTTTCTAGAACCGATAGAAGTTGAGCTTTGCAAATAGGATTCCGACCTAGGTGTAATTCTTCCATATTTGATATCTTCCTTAGTACTTTGTCTTGATAGTTAGAATCATTCTTAGTTTTCTGCATTTTCTACTTTAATCAGTAGTGTGGTAACCCCCCCCCCCCCCTAATTAATCATCTTTAGTCCGAGTCAGGGTCTAGTTTAGCTATAGTAGTTTCTCTAGGGTTCGATATTCCGGTTTACCATTAAGATGTGCTACACTCGATAGGTACACTTGCCTGTTAGTGCGGTTTAGTTCATATGTATTCCATTTATTAATTAGGAGTCTAGGTTAGGTTTAGTTCTTTTTTATATAGACCGTCTGGGCGACATCAAGTTTTTGGCGTCGTTGCCGGGGACACTTGCCAATAGCAACATTAGCTTTGACTATTTCTTTTTTGTGATTTTTGGTTTGTTTTGTTTGTGAGTCTTAATTGTGTGTCTTTGTCCTATCTGCTACTTGTGTGTCCTATCTGAGTGTCTAACATAGGATCGAGTCTTTCTGTTTTTGAGTCTGTCTTATTTTTCTTTGTGTCTATCAGTTTATGCACCACACTCTGTAACATCCCGAAAACCCGTTTACTTATAGTTCGGGTTAAGAAGTAAAACGAGTTTCTTTTAAATGACACCATTATAAAGATTCACGTAAAACTTGGTCTATCATAGTTCGAGGACCCGGTAAGCCGTTATTGCAAAGGTTTGAGATAAACATGCGGCAAATGATTTAGGAGGGACCCGAAACGAAACATTGGAAGGTTTATATACAACATTTGCGCAAACCTTGGGCCATTCTTGACTCTAGGTATGCGACGGCAAGGGTAACGACCGAGGAAGAGGGACGACGACGGTGGCCGAGCGGTGGTCCTACGGCGGCAACGAGCGGGGAAAGGACTTCTTAACACATAAGGTAACCCTCATAGCTATTATTTTGATTTCCTTGTTCCGGTTTAGCATGAAACCGATTAGGTTTTGTGGTTGGTGGCCATGACCGGTGGCAAGAACACATGGGAAGGGGTGGCCGGCCTGTGGTGGTGGTCACAAGGAAGTGAGAGATGGCGTGACGGGGTTGGGGAAGGTTGTGGTGACAGAGGTAGTGTGTGGTGGTAGCGCAAGGTGGAGGACGGAGAGAGAGAGAGAGAAAGGGAGGGAGAGAGAAGGGACGTAAGGGTGAGGGTGCTCGGCGTCAACAGCCGGTGGTGGTGCTCGATGGTCGCAAGAGGCTGCTGTGGTGATAGTCCTCGACGGCAGACGGTGGGGGATGGTGTATTTTTGTGCCTATGTGAAAAGAGAGACAGGCTAGGGTTTCTAATGGCTAGAAAGGTGACGGGAACGCGAGGGTGACTCGAGGTGATGGAACAAGATACCGATACACAGCGGGAGGCGCAGGGTGGTGTCATACGGTGGTGATGGTTTGTGGTAATGGACAGGGAAGAGCATAGGGGCGGGTCACACCCGATTAGGGTTTTTGCATGGCATTTTACGCACGTGCATGGAGACCCGCTTCAAGCCTACGCGTTTGCAAGATCATGGTTTCTTTTGCATGGCACATGTACATGCGTGCATGGGAACCAGAGTCCGGGTATGCGGTGGTTCGGGTAAACACGTGGAGTTAGAGTTTGTGCATGGGACGAGTAGAGGAGACGTGCATTGGGATTTGACACGTGTTCATGACGTATTCTGACCATGTGATCTTACGTGGATAGGTTTGAGTTTCGTGTTAGGAGACTGTTGCAGTTCAAGAGTTGGATCTCCGTTACTGTGGGTTTCTAATCCCCTCTTTTTAACGTTTTACTGTTTTGGGGCTATCGTACATACTTGCATGATTTATTAAACGAACGTATTACGATTGATGAATTAACTTGAAGTGTTTTAAGAGACCATTATGTAATAATGAAGCTAAAGGTCATTATGGGATCCTTAGGATGGGTGAACAAGAGTTGTGATGATCTGTGTGTGTGTCATCTTATGAGTTAGTCAGGTTGAGTCAGGAATTTAGTTAAAACATGTGATGGTTATATCAGGAGAGTTAGCATGGGAACTTGTACGTGGTTCATTAGCGAGTCAAGTACGTGCTAGTATGTTGTCATGTGTCGTGTGCTTGATGTTGTGTGTATTGTGTCGTTGTCCTCGTGACATGACGGGTATCGGGTTTGCATGAGTCTATGTGGTGTACATAGTATGTATGGGCTAGAAGTCAGTATGGTAGAGCTGAACTTATGACGAGTATCCCGACGGGGATAACCCTGACGAGGGTACAACGATGAGGTATGTATTTGTGTGCATTTATACGTGTTAAATTGCATGCAAGTGATGAATTATATTAATTGTGTACGAGAAGATAGTTATGTGATGAATAGATGATATCAATGTGGTGTGTCGAGTTAGATTGACCGTTGTGTTGTGAAGTGTACATGGTGTACAACTTTTGTGTCAGTTGGTTTGTGAGAGTCCTGGTTAGGACTGGTAAGTTGGTGTCTAGAGGTTGGTTGAGTTAACCAGTGTATGGCTAATATATACATGGTAAATTGTGTGTTTTCAGAGTAGTAAGCTCGTTCCATGTCGGAGAGGCTTACTGAGTTAAAGTGGTGGGTATAGTCTGGGTTGGTGAATCCTTTGGGATATTATATGATAACGTGGGTTATTTATATGATGAAAACCTATACAAATATTTTATAAAGACAAGAGGGTCTTGAGTGGAAATAAATATTAAATGAGACGAGATGACTTTTGTTACATTAAACTATTAGAACTCACTCAGCGTAGCTGACTTTGTATGTACGTTAGATTTTTTTTGTAGGTGAGTCTGCTAGACGAGGTATCTTGGCTTGGGAACGGGCTACTCGGGATGGTGCGCATGCATTCGTCAGGTAACGTTATGAAAATGAACGAGTTTAAAGATAATACTATTTTGAGAAAGACTTCCGCTGTTTACTTAAATGAAAGTTAAATGTTTTTAATGAGTTTACCTAGTGATGAGAACCAACTGTAGGGTGCCTGGTTTGGCACCTTACACACTCGTTCGCAGGGATCACCACCATATTCTACTACTTTAGAGCCCGAACGAGAGCTTTACGAGTGCACCAGCGACTTCCGGGAGCGTTTGAAAGAGCTGTGCAAAAACCAGGTACGTTCTACTAGACCAGTTCCTTTTCCTAATATGGGCGACGCTAACCCACCAGTGAGACGTACCGTACACCAGAGAGCCAGTAATGGGGTCCTCGGGGCGAGATCATCAATCACACGCCCCGCTATTCCTAATACCAATACTTGGCAGGTCCGATCACATGTCATGAGTACAATCACTCATTCTACTCAGTACCATGGCCTCGAAGATGAGGATGCAATCGGACATCTGTCCCGCTTCATGCGCATATGTGATACCTTCAATATCACGGGTGTATCTAAGGACGCAATCTACTTGCGTCTCTTTCCATTCTCGCTCTCTAGGCGTGCTTCTACTTGGCTTGACACCCTCCCTGACAATTCTATCACCACATGGGAGGACTTGCAAGCCAAGTTTCTAAAAAAGTACTCTCCACCATCCAGGGCCGCTCGCCTTAGGGACCAGATCCATTCATTTCGGATAGACCCTGACGAGCCTTATCACATGGCCTGGGAGCAGTTCAACGCGCTGTTGAGCCGATGTCCCCAGCATGGTCTATCTGACTGGGCAATTGTGGAAAAGTTCTACAATGGTCTCACCTTCGAGAAGCAGCAAATGTTCAACACAGCTGCGGGAGGCCATATCATGGATAAATTGGAGCCTGCTGAATGCGAGGAGATGTTCGAGAGCTTTGCTCTGGTGGAACAACATCGGCCATTTGCTAGGACTTCCATTCCTAGTGCTAGGGCACCCGCCTCTTCTCCTAGAGGTGTGCATCAGGTCAGCCCTGATACTAGCGTGGCTACTACACTCGCAACGATGGCGAATGAGATAAAGGAGTTGAAGTTGAGTGCTTATTGGTGTGAGGTGTGCATGGGAGGCCATGACATCAGGGACTGCCCCATCAGTCAGCAGGAGCAGGTGAGCTTTGCGGGCAACCTGAACCGAGGCTATAATAACTATAACAATTCGTTTGGCTCGGGATGAAGATCTGGAAACAACCCGCCTAGGTTTAATGCCCGCCTGAATCCGTATGGAGGAGGTGACGCAGGAGCGAGCTCTGGGAGCAGTGCTAGGGATAATAAGATAGAGGAGATGCTAGAGAACCAGACTCAGATGCTCGCTCATTTAGTGCAGAATGATGAGGCGACTTAGGAGAGACTGGATGCGCATGATACCTTATTGAAGAATCAGCATTCCACATTCCAGGATCTGCAACGCACGGTAAGAGATATCGCTAAGAGCTTGAAGGATAGACAGGGAGGTCCGTCTTCAGGCCCTAATGCTTTAGTGATGGCCGTGTCAATTAGGAATCGAAGAATACAGGAGGAGGAAGAAATAGTGAAGACTACGACTGATACATTGAGTCCTATTGTAGAGGAAGTCTCCCACGGCACTATTCGTCACATTCTGTCACAGGAAGAGGTGAAGAAGATAGAGTGGAGATCCCGGTTTGCTGCGATCGAGGCTAGGATGGTAGAGGAGCCACCGGTAGAAGAGGAATAGCCGGTGGACGAGGAGATAGTGATTGAGAAGCCTGCCGAGAGGGTAGAGGAGAAGAAGAAGGGGGTGGAGATGAAGACCCCCGAGATTGACCTTAGCCATGTTCCCTACCCAGCGCACTTGCTACCATATAAGAATGCTAGGGAATATGGTAACTTCCTTAATATGTTTAAACAGCTTAAGGCCAATCTCCCATTCATAGAGGTCCTCCAGCACATGCCTAAGTATGGCAAGTTCTTAAAAGATCTTCTTTCCCATAAGAAGAAGCTAGAGGAGGTCTCTAAAGTCTCACTTAGTGAGCGATGTTCTAAAGTGGTTCAGAACAAACTGCCAGAGAAACTGGCAGATTCGGGTCACTTCACGATCCCGTGTCTGCTAGGCGGTTTGCTTTTGAACCACGCGTTGGCTGACCTAGGTGCTAGCATCAATCTGATGCCATATTCTATCTATAAGCAGCTAGACCTAGGTGACCCGAAGCCGACGCGCATGAGCATCTCCTTGGCTGACCGTCCAGTCAAGTATCCACGGGGAACTGTGGAGAAGTTGTTAGTGAAAGTAGACAAATTCGTCTTCCCTGTGGATTTTCTTATTCTGTATATGGATGTGGATGGTATATTCCCACTCATCCAAGGACGCCCGTTCCTACGTACCGCCAAAGCATTGATCAATGTCTTTGACGGGAAACTCACACTTCATGTGGGGGATGAGTTGGCCACATCAATGTCTTTGACGGGAAACTCACACTTCATGTGAGTAGAGCCACTCCGTGTGCATGACTGATGCCTTCATGAACTATCATCAGGACTCTGATCCAGAGGTGGAAGTTAGTGAGCCCGCCTCTGACTTAGGGATGTTATCAGATTGGGCGTTAGAGTTAGACGAGTTGTTGGATGCACCCGATGATTACGGTGATGAAGTGCCTGATGATCTGGTAGAGATGATGGCGGAGTTAGAGAGAATCATACGCAGAACCCCAAGTGTGGGGATAGTGGGGAGTGTAGAAGAACCGGGAGATCCGGGTCAGGTTTTAGAGGTCACACCATTAGAAACACCTATGCCCAAACCTTTGCCCGAACCTTTACCCATCACCATTGTTCACTCGGAGAGGGGAATTGCTGAGCCGGCCCCTGGTTTTAAGACGCCTAAGTCTAGGCCACCCCGTAAGAGAACCCGTGCTTTGAAAGATTCATCTAGTTTGGGGGTAGTGCAAACCCCAAGTGTGGGGAGATTTAGGTGTGAAAACTTGCTAGGGGTATTTGAACCAGGTTATTTTTGGACCTGGTAGGTTTAAGTGCTGGTGGACTGATTTGAGAGAAAGTGTGAGTAGATGGTTGAGGTTAGTTGATAGTAGTATGTTGGTGAGAGCCGGTAGACCGTGTAGGATGAAGGCGGTTCCAGTTAGAATCAAAGAGAAGCGTCCTGATTGGCTTGTTTGAATCTCGGGCAAGTGCCCGGGATGTAGAGTTTGTATATTTCTTCGTTTATGTTCGTGTCATTTTTTTGTGTTTTTCGGTATGTGTGCTTTGTTTGTGTCGTGTCTTGCAGGGATTCGCGCTTGATTCTGTGGGGAAAATCATCAGGAACAAAGTTCCAGGTATGTTTTACATTGGTTTTTATCATTAGAATGAGTTTTTACAAAATTGGGGAAGAAGGATTTTTGAGGGGTGAAAATTTGGCTAAGTATAAAAACCCTCAAAATATTCTGTTACCCAGGTCTCCTCGCGGTACGCAAAGATCAGAAGCTAGTCCCTCACGGTACGCGAAGGACAATTGAAATAGCCGACTTAATTTAGGCATCCTCGCAGTACGCGAGGAGTGCTTCCTTGGCTCTCGCGGTACGCGAGGCGACCCTATCATCCCCTTTATTCTTTTGTTTCCCATGGTTTCCCCATTCCACATCCACCATCATTACCACCATATCACCAACATCCATACCATACTAACATTCACCATTCACATCCACCAACATCCATCATCACACATATCTACCATAGCCATAGGAAATTAAAAGTCGTTCGTAACCGATGTTTCACCTTGCTAGTGGCATTCATGTCTATGTGTTTGCCACTCATCAGGTACGATTCCCTCTTCTATCTTGAGTCTTAGTGAGTCAGTCGAGTCTTTTATTTTTATTTTGAGTCTGTATTTGTGTTAGTTTGATGCTGCGAGTATTGTGTGAGTTTATTTTGCACGTATTGATCGCTCCTCCCGTACTCAATCTCCATTCGGACGGGGTTGATCCTGACCTTATAAAGCGACTCGACAGAGTTGTGCAACTGCGACCGAAATGCTATACGGTGCACAAAAGGAAGAGCGAAGCTGGACACAATCATGCTACATTACCAGCTAAGTCGCTTCCTGTTTATTTTTACATTTTTATTTTTAGTTGTATGTAAGTTCACATTAGGGACAATGCTTGTTTCAAGGGTTGGGATGGGACTGCGTCTAGTGAGTCTAGTTGTCTAGGTTTGTTTTATTTTATAAAAATTAAAAAATACAAAAGAATTGAAAATATTTGAAAAAATGTCCTTTGAAATCAAAGTTTTGCAAAGAAAATGGAAAATGATAGTACAACTGGATCTACTTGTTTGGTTTTAAATGATTATAATAATATAAAACGCGTCTAATTAGTGATGTTTTGGTAGACCCAGCCAGCTAGAAGAGTTTAAATAGCTTGTGAGTGTTACTTTGGATTAATCACGTAATTAAAATCATTGTACCTTGTGGGTATTCATCATAGGGTGTTAGTAACACTACTGAAACTGTTAATATAGGGTGATAAGTACCACGTTAAGATAATATTTAGAGGTTTTTGAAAATTTCTTGGCACACCACTCTCTTTTTATGAGAATAAATCCGAGTTTCGGTGGCACCCATTCTATAATCCATATTCATGAGCTTATTTGTTTGAATCTGAGTCTTGCTTATGTGTTACCCTCCGGGATGGAGACTTGGAGGATACACCCCTAAGTGAGATTTATGTGCTTAATTTTTTAGAATCTAGTCTATGTGTTAGCTTCCGGGGTAGTGACTTGGTTGAGACGCCTCTAGACAAAAGTTCTTATGCTTTAAATAATGCTCATATTCATTCATTCATTCATATTTTTTCTTCATTTCTAAAAACCTGTAAATCTTAGTTTAACGGGTGGGTAAATCTATATGGTTTGACCCGTGCCTAGACATGGTCGTGAGACGGGACTAGGTAGAGCTGTAGCTTCTAAGTGTGAGTCACATAGGTTGATTGGTAACTGTATAAAATGGAATTAGTGACTAATCAGACAGAAATACTGATTATTGCTTTTTAATGCATGAGTATATTTGTAATAATTGGTAATTGATTAATGTTAAGTTAGATCTGATTTATGATCCCAATGCAGACTTTTTCGAGGACGAAAAAAGGTTAAGTGTGGGGATGTTTGATGTAGTGCAAAGCACACATCTGTATTCCATTGTATTCGTGCGCTTGTAGATAGTTTTGTGTACGTTTTTACTTGTTTTTACATTGTTTTGAGTCCAGGTCATGATTACAGGAGCTCGTGTGGAATACAAGTTAAATCCCAAGAAAAACGAGCAAGAGAAGAAGCCCGGGAGAATAAAAGTAAAAAATGGTGAAAATCAAGTCCTCGCGGTACGCGAGGGAGTAGAGGAAAAGCCTCGCGGTACGCGAGGGAGTAGAATAAATGCCTCGCGGTATGCGAGGGATTAGAGGAAAAGCCTCTCGGTACGCGAGGGAAACCAAATCTGGGCGCGACTATTTTGTTCCTCGCGGTACACGAGGAACCCTAGCCAGTATCTCGCGGTAGGTGGGGGCCCTAATTTCCGAGAAAACCACTAATTTCAATTTAAATAGAATTTGATAGCCATTATGAGGGAGATCGATTATTCTGCCGCCTAGAGAGAGCCCAAGGGCGATTTTGGGGCTGTGGAAGTCGAATTGAAGCTAAAGGTTGGATATTTGGATTCCGGGTTCGTTGATTTAACGTTTTCGGGTTCAAGGTTTAGTTTTTGTTCTTGATTTGGTTGTTTGAACCCATGTTCTTGTTTATTTACTTCTGTTTGGATGTTTTAAACATGATCCTAGGCTAAAACATTAATACTGCCTAGGTCATTAGATGAATACTTCGTAAAGTTTAGATTTTTATTGGTTTTGGTTTCAATTGAATGGACTAATGATGTTGTAATCAGTCTCTTGATGATAATTGTGATAAATATGCATGATTTAATCTGATTTATGTTGATTTCAATTCCGTATGTCAATTGTGGATGTCTTCCAGTTTGATTTACATATCTAGATCGTAGTCTGTGTGATTGTGGTCGTTTGTGTGGTTTGCTAGATGTAGTAGCCATAGGAATTGGAGTTGATAGTCATTAGATTCGAGTGTTCATCCTATCTCAATACCCGAAAAGTGAGAGGTAATCGGTTAGTCTTCGTCATTAGGTTCCGAGTGTGAATTGTCTGAGAGGAAATTCCCTTAGGTGTTTAGTGATTGTTGCTAATCCGAGTCATAGTTGTTATCCTGAGATTACCCCGTGCATCTCCGATGTATTGTGGACACTGAGACTAAAAGATGATCTGTCTTTTGAGTACTATATCATTGTTGGAGAGACTGAAAGGTAATTTGACCATCTAGTGAGTTTAGTACACTTTAGGTTTATTAGTTGGTGACACCCTGAGAGTGATTAGGGATCCACTAGGTTGTCTAGAGCTGTTATCCTTAGATACCCAGATCCATCATAGTTTCCAGAACCGATATAAGTTGAGCTTTGCAAGTAGAATTCCGACCTATGTGGTATTCTTCCATCTTTGATATCTTCCTTAGTACTTTGTCTTGATAGTTATAATCGTTCTTAGTTTTCTGCATTTGCTAGTTTAATCAGTAGTGTAGTAAACCCCCAATTAATCATCTTTAGTCCGTTTCAGAGTCTAATTTAGCTATAGTATTGTCTCTAGGGTTCGATATTTCGGTTTACCATTAAGTTGTGCTACACTCGATAGTTACACTTGCCTATCAGTGCGGTTTAGTTCATAGGTACTCCATTTATTACTTAGGAGTTTAGTTTAGGTTTAATTAGTTTTTATATAGACCGTTTGAGCGACATCAGTGATATTGTGAATGATGTAGTTTTGTCTAAAACACATTATTTAGCGAATTAATTATATATGTTTCAAATGTTTATTAGTTTTGGAAATTTTTTACCATATATATATGCTCACGTACCTATTTGTTCTGGATCTTGTAAATTAAAGTCGTCTCATTACATATAACATTTATTTATTTTATCTTAAATATATCATTTACCTACTACTAACAAAGAAACGTTTATCTTTAACAATACCTAACATTTCTAATTATTTGTTAACAATATAATTTAATTTATTATATACAAAATTCAGAACATCATGCTTAGTCACTTAGTTGTCATCTATCCAATGCATAACTTATATCGATTGACTTTGACATTTTCAATAACTTTTTTTTAAAGGCGAACATAGAATGTTATTACGTCGCACCCCCTGTCATATATAAGAGCCTCGTCAAACTTCGGCTAATATGTTGTCTTAACCGGTCCCACTTGGCGTCAGAGTTGGAGAGTTTTCAAGGAAAAATCTCACCCAATACGGCCCCTTCCGGGCTTGAGCGAGTGCCGAGGCTCGAACCCTGGATCGGCGTGGGTAAAACCCTGGTGCATCAACCTAAGAGCTAGGCATCATTTGCGATGCCGCGAAAAATAATGGTGGTGGCAGGGATCAAACCCGGGTCCTTTGGGACTCCGGCCCTTACCTCAACTACTACACCACAACCTCTTTGACACATTTTCAATAACTATATTTTATCTCGTATACTTTAATCTTTAATACTTTTATTTGTTTAAGAGAAAAAATGATATCAAAATACTTAAAAACAAACTGCGAATTCTTTTTCACATCTTCTATCCTCGAAAATGGACCAAATAATGAATGCTACTGTGTTTAGGGCTGGCAATTTCTGACACGAACCTGTTAACACGACATAAAACGACACGAAATTAACAGGTTTCGTGTCTTAAACAGGTCGACCTGTTTAAGACGCGATAAAAATTGTGTCTTAACAGGTTAAACACATGTTAACCTGTTAAGTACCTGTTAGTAACCTGTATATATTTTTTAATTAAAAAAATAAAAATATATTATATTTTCTTTTAGACTTTTGTGAATTTATGTTTCAAATATGTTATGGATTATATATTTATTAAGATTTTTATGCTCGTTTTGGTAATTTTTGTTTTACTACATATGTATTATTTATCGTGTCATTAAACAGGTTCCTAAACAGGTCTTATCGTGTTAACCTGTTACTTAACAGCTTCGTGTTTGGAAAAATTGACACGATTAGTTATCGTGTCGTGTTCGTATCTAGCACCACAGGTAATCGTTTCTTATCGTGTCGTGTCTTAACATGTTGTGTCTGACATGTTATGCAAACCCTAATTGTGTTTTCATTGGCTTTTAGGTTGACGCATCTGCTAATTTTCTCAAAAAGAATTTCACATGAGATTCTTGATGTTCACATAAAACTCATGCTTATATCTTTTTTTTAACGGCAATTTGAATCACTGACGGGTCACTGGCCCACCCGATCATTTTCACCCCTTTAGGAGGAAACCCATCATAGGTGAGAAAACCTCTTGGCCCAACCTAGACCCCTTTTTTTTGTCAAAGGGGGACTTGAACCCAAAACCTCTACATTTTAGTAAAGTTTTGGTTATACAGCTTTGCCACTAGGCTAAGCTAGTGGTTAAAACTCATGCTTATATCAAAGGTATTTCTTGTTTCATGTGATGTATTAATTCTTTTTTCTTTTATATACAAGAGTAAATTTCGCTTTTGGCCCATGTGGTTTGTCTTGTTTAACCCTTTTAGTCCGAAAGGAAATCTTTTAACATATTAGCCACTGAGCTTATATTTTTGTAACAATTTCAGTCCATGACACTAAGCATGTAAATTTTTTATATTAAGTATAAGACGTTTGAGTCATTTTATTTCTAAGTGAACTAGTTTAACATTTTTAGTCAAATAAAAACTTTTTTAAGCTTTTTCATAAAAACCTTTTTTCTACTTTTTTAAAAATGTTTTTTATACTTTTTTAAAATCATCTTTTTAGTTTTTTTTTTCTCATAAAAACGTCTTTTTTGAACCTTTTTAAAAACGTTTTTTTAACTTTTTTAAAAATATATTTTTTATAATATTTTTCATAAAAAAGTTTTTATTGGACTATTTTAAAAATATTTTTTTTTAAATATTTTTTTTTGTAAAATGTTTTTTTAACTATTTTAAAAACGTTTTCTTTTTTACTTTTTTAAGTGAACTAGTTTTTAAAATAGTTTTTTTAAATAGTTTTTTAAAATAGTAAACTATTTGAAAAAAACGTTTTTAAAATAGTTAAAAAATATTTTACGAAAAAGCTAAAAAACGTTTTTATAAAAAAACTAATTTTTTTTTTAAAAACGTTTTTTATGAAAAAATTAGAAAAGTTAAAAACGTTTTTAAAAATGTTCAAAAAAGACGTTTTTACGAGAAAAAAAAATGAAAAAAATAATTTTAAAAAAGTAGAAAAAAAGTTTTTATGAAAACTTAAAAAAAGTTTTTATTGTACTGAAAAAGTTAAACTAATTCATTTACAAATAAAATTACTAAAATGTCAATATAATTAACAGAATAAGTTAACATGGTAAGTGTTATAAACTGAAATGGTTACAAAAATACAACCTCAGTAACTGATATGTTAAAAGATTTCTTTTTAAAATAAAAATGTTAAACAGACCACTAATATATTAAAAGATTTCTTTTTAAACTAAAAAGGTTAAAAAGGCAAAAAAAAAAAAAAAAAAAAAACGAAATTACTCTGTATACAATTAAAGATTAAAGATTCAGTTATAATCAAATTAGAAATTTTATAGCTAAAGTTGCCTTGCAATAATATTACATCTCCGTAATGATTTTTTATACAAAAGAGTATTAAAACCGTGTGAATACAGCTAATTTTTATTGATTAACTTTTTACGCTTTCACATTTAATTTTAAATTAATTACTTACCTGAATTGAAAATGAGAGATATATTTTTAACCTTTTTTTACATTGATTTTAGTATATGCTTAGCAATAAAATTGCTATAAATCCAACTAAGATTTGTTTGATTGCGATTCAATCGAGGGGAGTCCCTGGGGCCCACTTGCTGCAAGAATCAAAATCCTGCAAAACCCACACGCATTATGGTTCTGCTCACGATGATGCTGATTCGGTTGCGACGCCATTAAAATATCTACAGCCGGCGTTGTTGGGTAACCATGAAGAAGAAAAGTAGAAGTCGGCATCACAACAACGCTGTTTACATTGGTGCCGGAATATTACTTTGCCAACGTCGCCGCATCCATCACCTGCCTTTCATCTCCGCTGTCGCCGCTTGTATCTTGTTTCTCTTCGCCGTCTTATCGTTCCTATCGCCACCGATCAACGACCACCATGTAGGTCACAGGGTAATAAAATTTGTTTTTCGAAATCTGAAATCTCATTACTGTTTAATATTCTTATTTACAGTCCGATCAAGAAATCGAGGTGCGGTCAAATGCCGGAAAGCCGACAGCTTTTCTTGTTCATTAGATTTTTATTTATATTTAAAATTAAAATAATTCTTATTCTATTTGACTTATTATTTTAATTTGTTATGAATTTGAAGCCGTCAGGGAGTGTAGGCCGGAATATATGGACGTCAACTCAAGCGCAAATGTACTACGGCTGCTCGGAGAAAAGTCAAAACTTTCTAGGTTTGTATTGCAATAGAGGCTATTATTCGTACACCACCCCAGGTTTCGGAAGGGCTGTCACACCGGATCATATTACCCGTGTAACCTAATACAGCGGGGCCTATAGCCCATTGATTCAAACCAGAATTAGCCATGTCCAAACATCAATACGCCAAAACAGACCGTGTAACAAGTTTGGGTTTTATGCTTTTAATTTTTTAACACGTTTGGGTATTAAGGCCAACTTTCATTAAGTTTTATGTTAAGTTTGTGTAAATTGATTAAAATACCCTTTACAAAAAGTAACAAGTTTGGGTACCAAGAGTTTAAAGTAAAAGGGTATTTTGGTCATTTCATCCCAAGTTAGCTTTAATACCCAAGCTCGTTACAAAATTGAAACTTGTTACTTTAAACCCCTGGTATCCAAACCTGTCACTTTCCGCAAACCATAGAAGTATCTGTGTAATTAACTCATATTATCATTGATAAATCAAATTTACATTGAATGTTGTAGAAGCAGAGGCCAAAACTAACCCTTCTCGGTTTCTGTTGATCGCTACGAGTGGTGGTCTGAACCAACAACGAACGGGGGTATGTATGTTATTGTTGTGCCATCTGATATTAGTTGCTAATGGTGGATACAAATGCAGATAACGGATGCCGTGGTGGCAGCTTATATACTAAACGCCACACTAGTAGTCCCAAAACTTGACCAAAAATCCTACTGGAAGGATCAAAGGTGCAATATTTGAACTGTCTGTTTGCTTGGTTTTTTCATTTTTCCCAAAAGGAAACTGATTCTGTTTTGTGATGAGCAGTAATTTCTCCGAAATCTTTGATGTTGACTGGTTCATATCGTATCTGAGGAGAGATGTTAAGATTGTGAAAGAGCTACCCGCGATCAATGGAAGAGTTATAAATCCATATCGAACCCGAGTACCCCGTAAATGCAATCAAGGATGCTATCAATCTCGTATGATTCCTCTTCTCGACAAGAAAAAGGTAGGTACATACTATACTATACTATACTAGATTAAATTAGTCTGTTCAATATATAGAAATTTATTGTTCTAAGTGGTTTAAGATTATAAACATGACTTTAAGGTGTTTTTTGAAACCACTTTGGTTTATAGGTGATCCGCTCATGGGTGCCAATAGTGGGTGATCCGTTAGTCAAACTAACGGATGTGAACGGTTCAAAAATAACAATAAAATATACTATTATTAGCATGATATTTGGAGATGATGGTATTTTATTGTACTGTTCAATGTTCATTTATGCTAATTGGACTAGCAGATCACCCTATGTTCACATTAGCTGGTCACCTAGAAACCAAAGTGGTTTTAAAAAACAGCTAAAAACCATGTTTATAATTGTAAACAACCTAGAACAAGAAATAATTCTAGGTTGTTTTTTTTAATATAGTTTTTATTTTTATTTTTATGAAAGTACTTTTTTAATTACTTTAATTTTATTTTATTTGTATTTTAGTTAAATGATTAGTTAATGATTAAAAATTAAGTGCGGTGCGTAAAACCACTACGCACCTTAGTGAAAAGGGGCAATGAAAACCTCTGTGCTGATGTGGCGCTGACGTGGAGGGGCCTGAAAGAGAGGGGCGTGAAACCACTACGGATAGCCTAATTGTAAACAACCTAGAACAAGAAATAATTCTAGACAGACATTGATTGATTGTTTGTTTTGTTGCAGGCTGTTGTACTGACCAAGTTTGATTTTAGGCTGTCAAATAGGCTGGCTACGAATCTCCAAAAGCTGAGATGCCGAGCTAATTATCACGCCTTGAAGTTTACCGACCCCATTCTTGAAATGGGGAAAACGTTAGTCCAACGAATGAGGGAGAAAAGCAACCATTTCATCGCTTTGCATTTGAGGTACGTAGTTCAGACTACATACATACATATATGAAAAATTGAATTCATTCTTGATCTCAGATTTGAATCCGACATGCTCGCATTCTCTGGGTGCTATTATGGGGGCGGAGACAAGGAAAGACGAGAATTACAACAGATTCGAACAAGGTGGAAAACGTTACATGTAAGCTTTTTAAAACTTTTGCATTCGAAATAACTCATTTTTATTTTAAAAGTTTAACCTAATTGTATAAAATGCAGAAAAGAAATCCGGACAGGGAACGGAGGCAAGGGAGATGTCCACTGACTCCCGAAGAGGTCGGGCTTATGCTACGAGCGTTAGGGTACAGTAGCGACGTTCACATATACGTTGCATCAGGTGAAGTTTATGGAGGTGAAAATACGTTAGCCCCCTTGAAAGCTCTATTCCCAAATATTCACTCCAAGGACAGCCTCACAACAAAACAACAGCTCGCTCCGTTTGTCTCATATTCTTCGCGTATGGCAGCGTTAGATTACATCGTTTGCGACGAGAGTGATGTTTTTGTCACAAACAACAACGGCAACATGGCTAAAATGCTAGCCGGGAGAAGGTAATATACTTATAAGTAGCAATGGTGATGAAAATAATCAGGTTTTAGGTTTTTTAAAAGGTTTTGAGTTTTAACCACGGGCCGTTTTCAGGTTGACATATATAATTAAATGAGTTGTGTTTGGGTCAACCTGTTTAATTATACAGGTCACCCATGAATCTGTTTAATCACTTTATTACGACCCTCCAACATGTTTATAACTTGATTATAACCCAAACTCCTCAACCCGACATGATTCCATTGGTTTTAATTTTTAACTTTCTTGAAAACAAATACATGATGTCGGATGTTGAATACAGGAGGTATTTTGGGCATAAACCGACAATTCGGCCAAATGCCAAAAAGCTTTGGCGTTTGTTTATGGATAGGAATAACATGACATGGGAAGAATTCGCGAGTACAACGCGAGGTTATCAGATCGGGTTCATGGGTGAACCGAATGAGGTTAAACCAGGAAGGGGAGAGTTTCATGAAAACCCAGTGGCTTGCATATGTGATGCAAAGTCGAAATCGATGATACATTCAAAACTAGATATCGAATCTGATGGTGATGAGAACGAAAACAGGACTCATGTTCAAAGCTTGGCTTCTAGAGATGGGTCAGATTTGGGTCAAATTGTTAATTTGGAGAACCCTGAACTTGAAGAGATTTTTTCCGATTAGTTGATTTTTATTTCAATTGTTGATTGTTAGATTGAAGAACAATTTTTGGAAAATGGTATACTGAACAATGTATATAGAGGCTTTATTTTTTTTAAATCTTCTTGATAGGCTGTGTATATCACTTATTTAATATTCATTTTTTAAAAATTAAAGTTTAATAAAGACTTAGATATTAGGCTTTTTCACGAGTCTTCACCGTTCTAATATACGCATGAATGATGTACTGGTTTTCTCATGTATTCATGTACGAGTTGTTGAAATACAATGTTTTTTTCCTTAATGATTATGCTTACTTGTTGACCTCTTTAGTCAGAAAGCCTTTATGAGATCGGCTGAGGTGGGTTCGATCGGGCAAGCAACAAACCGAACAGGTTATCGTTTTTGGTAAGCCTGGTAAAACGGGCAGGTTGGGTTGGGTAACGGGTCCGAACGGGTTTGGGTCAGCATAGGTTCGGGTCAGGATGGGTAATGACCAAAATAAGTTCGGGTCGTTTTATAAAAAATATCAATTTGCTTCGAATTAGAATGAGTTGTAACCAAAAAGTGGCTCGGGTTGAAATGAGTTGTCTTAGAAAAGAAAAGTACCAAAATCTGCTATATTTTTTCCCGAGGCTAGTAGTGGCGTTGCGGCGACGGCTGTCGGTGACGGTGGCGTCGTGGTGATGCGAGAGACGATGGGTGGTGGTGTAGGTGGCCATTCACAAGTTAGTTCGTCGTTTTGTGAAACTCGGTTAGCAACCTAGTTCGTTGTTTCGTTATGGATTACCTTCATTCACAATTTTTAAGGTAAAACTTCTAAACCATTATATATGGTTATGTTTTGTTTCATCATTTAATGTACCCCGGTGGGCGTTCTTGTGTTTGATAAAAAAACGGTTCGTCTATTATTTCTTCTTTCGCTGCGTTTAAAAATTTAAACGGATGTACAAAACCCAATGATGGTATGATAGCCACCTTTACAAGATCTTGAAACTTTACCCGTTTTATCTTCCATTAAACCTAAAAAGTTACTATTAATTATAAAAATTGAAGCTTTTTAATAAAAGCAACCAACTTTATTTGTTACCCACACTTGCATGCAAGTTTGTTGATAAAAGTTGCAACCTTTATCTGTTATTGATTGTGTTGTGATTGCAAACGATCTGAGACCCGTTGTGTTGCTTGTATCATTGTGTTTATCTTGTATTTGTTTCTATTGTAAGTTTTCGGGTTGTTTTAGAAGCAAATATTTTGTAATAGAACATGTTTATTTTTCTATTTAATTATTGTATACAAGCAAGATAAGATAAGACAAGAAGAGATAAATGGAGATTGAGAACCGACAAGATAGTGTAAGGTTATATAGGCTGGTGCATACAAAACAATCAATATTGAAGACCCGAAGATCAAGAATGAAAAAAATCAAGATTTTGGCCCAGACGAAAGTTTTGAGGCGGTTGGGATGAAAGTTTTGCGAACTGTATATATATAGTCGGTTCATTTCTTCTTGTTCAAGCTTCTAGCAACTCGTGTAACCCGTTAGCCACTTTTACGTGTATTTTCTACTGCTTTGGGTCTGTAATAGGTGCTAGGGATTCATTCTATACATTATTGAGCGTTTATCAATTGAAATCATTGTTTTTTCAATGTTTTATGGCTTTCGGTATTTCCATTGTGTTCTTGAGTTGTGTGTATTGATTTTGAGCATGTTTAGTTGCAATTGATCATTCTGATTGGTTTGTTGCTATTATTGGATTGTTCTAGACAAGAAATCACTGAGATCCAGACGTTTTGGACCTACAATTTGGTATCAAAGCCTTCGTGCTTTTGTTTTAGAGATTTCTATGTTTTTCTGATTTGAGGTTTGATTTCACACCAATTGGAGCTTAGATTGCAGAGGATTTACTACGAGGATTTTAGGTTCCTTTTGATATATTTTTTGTGGCGTTTGGACTTTTTTTCTACACTGGTATTGAATTTCGGGTTGAAGTTTTGAGTTAGCCGAAAGTTTGGTTGAAGTTTTGAGTTAGCCGAAAGTTTGGTTGAAGGAGGCGAAACTTTTATTCAGGCGAAAGTTTTTCAAATTTTCTCTTGGGGCTTAAAAATTTCGGATGAAACTTCAAACTTTCATTCAGACGAAAGTTATTTCTAGACGAAAGTTTATACTTTCGAACGAAACTTTGGGAGAAAGTTTTCTAGAACGAAAGTTCTACATGGCGAAAGTTCCCGCGCCAGACGAAAGTTTAAACGAAACTTTAGGCGAAAGTTTCAGGTGAATTTTAGTTTTTGCAATTTTTTCGTTTTGTTTGATCTCATGACCGTTGTTTTTGTTGGACTTATACGCCCGAGTAACGACATTCGACAACACGACCATCGAGATAAGATCTAAAGAGTTACACCACGAACCACAATATATATTAAAGGTCATTTAATAGTTAAACGGGCCTTACAAGAAACTAAAACGAAAGACAAATTATTATTTATGAAATAATCATCTAGATTATCTGGGATAATCAATGGGGAAAGAGAGATTGTAATTTGGAATTCCAAACGACTAAATTAACTGATCCGGTAATTTGGAATTACGGAATGATTAAGTTATATATATATATATATTGGATATATGTATATAATTAATTATAAAAGTTAATTAAATATATTTATACGAACCTTTTATATAATGAACCAAAGTGTTTGGTTATTAGTGATTATATTATAATCACAAGGATTAAAAGGGGAATTACTAGAAACTTAGAAACCCTAATCTTGGGGATTAAGTTTCCAAATTCTAGAAATATAATGTGTAGGCAAGAGAATTAGATTACCACAATTAGGATTCAAGGAGACTCACAAAACCTAATATTTCCCTACTCTCTCCTAGATGTCGCCACCACCCCAGCCGGCCTTACCGTCGCCGTTGTGGGTCACCTCTGTCGTGCGCAACCTTTGCTAGCGCTACCTCCGTCGTCCGCTGACCACCGCCGGCTACCTCCCTCATCGTCGTTCTTGAGCCGCCACCGGGAAACTTGTTAACCGGTTGTCTCCGTGAGCCGCTAAGAACCGTCGGGTACCACCGATATTGATAGGTGTTTCTAACACCGATTTCGTAGCTGGTGACACTGGGTGATCGAGTTAAATGAGCCGGGTTTTGTTTTTGGGTGTACGGGAGTATTGGAGATAAATCGGATAGAGAACCGGGATTTTAGTATGGGTGGATTAGCAGTTACGGGTTTAGTTCATGGAGCCGAATCTAGTGACCGGGTTGTTGTCACGTGGTGTTACACTTAGGTTTTCGTCTCTTACTCATGAAAGGTATAACCCTAAACCCCCTATAGTTGTGTATTGAATATTTGGTTTGCATTGGTTTGTGCTTGTTTTTCGCTGCGCGTTTAAAAAGTGTTTTGAAACCTGTAACACCCCAGATTTTATCAAAAGAAATACTAGGAGGGTGAAAATGCTAATTAAGTAAAACAATAAGGGGGTTTTTATAATTAGTCCAAAGTTCAAGGGCTGAAAATGAAGAATTCTGAAACTTGGACGGCAGCGGACCGTAATCAGGACGCGTAGCGGTCCGCTACGTGGAGAGGAAGGCAACAATGATGAGCTGTCACGGGTTAGCTGACTAATGGATGAAATCTGACACGTGGAAACCCTATGACGGACCGTCACGGTGACCATAACGGTCCGTTACGCCCCTGGCATCTTAGCGGACCGTCACCAAAAGACTTAGCGGTCCGCTACGTGAGCGCTACGTTAGATAATACGCCTTAATAGGATGGCGGACCGCCACCCAGTAGCTAGCGGTCGGCTACGGGTGGGTCGACCAGCCTATAAATAGATGGACGTAGAGCTTGTTTTTGAAGCATTCCACACACTAAAGCCACACTCTCAAACACACACTTAGCCTAGGGAATTGTGCCAAGGCCCCGATACGTGTTCGGAAGTCCGATTTCCAATTATTCGTCTTCAATAAACATGATAACAAACTTATCTAATTAGGGTTTACAAATACGATTCATCATATCCATAAAACACGTCTGGAGCATTAGTAAGTCCAAACGGCATAACCGTGAACTCATAATGTCCGTATCTGGTTCGGAAGGCTGTTTTAGGAATATCTTCCTTTTGAACCTTTAATTGATGATAACCAGAACGAAGATCTATTTCTGAAAAATGGCAAGCGCCTTGAAGTTGGTCAAATAGATCATCGATTCTTGGAAGTGGATAACTATTCTTGATCGTTACTTTGTTCAGCTTCCGGTAAACATTGCACATGCGCATTGTACCGTCCTTCTTTTTAACAAAGAGATTTGGAGCACCCTAGGGAGATGAGCTTGGTCTTATGAATCCTTTTTTCAAGTAATTCATTTAGTTTGTCACACCCCAACCGACGGCGGAATATGTCGGGACGGGACATGTAGACTGTTCATAAGCACATGATTAACTAAAGTTTCATATATTAAAAATATCCCAATTCCAAAACATAGTTTCAAACAAACAAGATCCAACATACAAGAAAGTAAAAATACATCAACAACTTCAATTTTTTTATTTGAATAGGTCCTCATATCTTATGCGAAACAACTTGAACATAAACTCAAAGATTTGTACCTGAAACATGATAAAAACAAGGTCAACTAAAAATAGTTGGTAAGCATACATAGGTTTTGATATTGTTGAAGCACTTTCCTGTGACAAACACTCTGGATAGATTATGGATAGTTAGAGTCTTAGTTTAGTACTTTCATGTATGTATTTGTCTTTGTTTGTAAGTGTCTGTGTTTATTAGTTATCGAGTTGTATTTACTTTTACATATTGACTGTTGCAGATTTCTCTAAGTGTTTTGCGCACTTGTATGTGCGCAGGAGATAGTTCTTGCGTACTTAGCAAGTACGCAAGAATACCTTTGCGTACTTGCTAAGTACACATGAGCAAATTGCCATGCGCACTTGCTAAGTGCGCAGGCATCAGGTCATGTGTAAATAGGAATGGTTGATAGTAGATAAGTACGCATTCAGATTAGCAAATACGCAGAACTTTGTAATCTCAGAACTTCTCTTTGTAACCTTCAAGTTTTTATAATAGACGAACGTTTATAGTGATTATCTTGTCGGTTTACTTTGTTTCGTAAGACTCTCAACCTAGTCACGGGTATTCCGCACCCGGTCCGACTAGTAGACCCACTTGCATGTGACGATCTGCCACACCCGAGGGACCTACAAGTGGTATCAGAGCTTTGCTCTTGATTTCGAGTGTTGTGATTGAGTTTGGAGAGTTTTCTATAGAGTTTTTACAAGCAAAAGGAGGTGTTTTTGTTGATTTTTGTGATAAAATAGGGGTAGCTCTTGAGCACTATTTTAGAAGCAAAAATCACTCAAAAACCGACTTTTGTTGTGTATTTTGAGTTTTTTGAGCATCAAAGGTTGGTTAGAAACAAGTTTCGGACCCTTTGGCTCATTTTGATTGTTCATCCGTCCGATTTTTGCCATCTCCGGTGTGTTTTCCAGTGACCGGAATAGTTTGGTGAGAGTTGGTGAAAAGGTGTTCTGCGTACTTACCATATATGCAAAAAGTATAGTCTTGCTGCGTACTTACTAAATACGCAAGACTAATCTTGTGCGTACTTAAGTTATATCCTGCGTACTTATCATTTACCCCTGCGTACTTATCAAGTACGCAAGAGCAAATCTTAAATACGCAAGACCATTCCTCTAAGTGCGCAAGGCCAATATCAAGTGCGCAGTGTCTCTGATTTTTTTGAAATTTGACTAAGTGTTCACCATGTCGAATCTTCAGAACCTTGGAAACCTTTTAAACTATGACAATGAGATCGGAACTCCTCAGAAACCGCCAAAGCTGCTAAATGTAAATGATTATTCCAACTAGAAAGCACGCTTTGAGCATTACATTTCTTATACCGATTCTTCGTTATGGATACCAATTCTGGAGGGATATAAGCATCCCACATACATTTACCTTGATGATGAACTGCCTAAGCCTATTTCTAAACTCGATGAAGAAGAAAAGAAAGTTTATGATCGAGAGAAAAAGGCTCACGGCTCTATCACTATGGCGTTGACTCGGGAATTGTTCCACAGTTTCAGAGGATATGACAATTCTAAGGATCTTTGGAAGGCGTTACAGAAAGATTCGAGGGGAATAGTGACATTAAGAAAAGTAAACGGGATCTTCTAAGGAAGCAGTATGAGTGCTTCAGATTTCTGGAGAATGAATCTTTGGATGTCCTTATCTCTAGATTCTATCATCTGCAGACAGAGTTGAAAGCTTTTGATCTCAAGTACCCCGATGAAGAGTTGGTGGAAAAGTTTCTGGATGCTTTGCCACCCAGGTTTGAAATGTACACAACCCTGATGAGAGAGAATCCAAAATTCTATGAAATGACAGTGGAGGAGGCAATTGGAAAGGTTCAGGCTCATAACATGAACCTTATAAAGAAGGAGAGCTCAGGAAGACCTCAGATACAAGACCTTTCTATGTATCATGGGACGTCTTCTACAACTAAATCCTCGGGCTCTGGAATTGCCCTTTTCTCTGGAAACTCTACTGAAGAAGACCACTCAAATGGTTGTGGTGGTCATGCATGCTATTCATCTGGATAAGGTTCTGGATCTCATCAACAACATACCTCAAGAAATCCTCCCGCTACAACTTCAGCTAACCAATCAGCTATAGCCAAAATAGCCGAAGATCATGTAGCACTATTTTCATCTTGTATGCTGGCCTACGAGAACTTCATAGGTGGCAAGCTTACAGATCCTGAGACAATTGAAGAAGATTTTAATCAAGTGGATCCTGATGACATGGAGGACATAGATATTCAATGGAATATGGCCATGATACTGAGGAGAGCCAAGCGTTTCCTGAACAGAACAGGAAGAAAGTTCATTGGCGGGCATTCTAATGCCAAGGTTGGTTTTGACAAATCCAAGGCCAAATGCTATAAGTGTCTAAACTTTGGACACTTTGCTCGTGAATGTCAGAAAGACAGAGCACTGGCTTCGGGTTTCACCAGACCTAGCCAAGGAAACAGCCATGGTTACAACAACACTAACAACCAAAATCAAAGCCACGGTGGTTCATCCAATGCACTGGTAGCTCAACAGGACGACAGCTTTGATTGGGGTGTTCATCTGGAAGATGCCATCATTGCACAAACTCAGGTTGGTCTCATGGCTGAGATCATGGAGTTGATGGAAGCTGAGAAAAAGGAAGCTTCTGTAGCTGATCAAGAGGAATCTACTACTACTGTTGCTCTCATGGCTATTGGAGAGGCAACAAGTTCATCAACTGAGGTAGATTCTAATCCTTTTTCTGTTATTTCTTGTTCTAAATGTCTAGGCTTAAAACTTGAAAATTCCAAGCTTCAAGACAAGGTCGAACCCTTTCGCATTGCAGCTCTAAGTTATAAAGAAAACGAAAAACGTTTTAAAGATTCAATTGAAACGTTGAAAAAGGAAAAAACGTGAGTATTCACTGAAAATGAGCGATCAACAGCTTCACTTGGATATTGCATACAAGGGGTTGGAGAAAAGGAACAATGAAATTAACAAGCTACAAAATGAAATCTTGCAGTTGAAATGTTCTAATGAGAAGTTTAAAAACTCTCGTTTTGTGGTGGAACACTACGAATCTGTAGTGAGGCAACTGAATGGCTTAGGGTTGGGACTAATGCCATTCCTCCACCAGTTAGCGGGAAGTTTGTCAACGTCTTAGTAGACATTGATCTAACTTGTCTTGATGAGTCCTCAGAAAAGGATGATTCCTCTAAAAAGGATGATTACTCAAGTAAGGCCAACTCCACATCTGATGTGGAGTTCTTTACTGTTTCTCATGATGGGTCGGTTAACACTTGCCCTGAAGGAGTAGTATCTGAGGAGTTGTTATCTGAACAGAAAGTCAAGAAAAACATTATCACTAATAGTGATAACTGTATTTTAACTGAACCCGATATCATTGAATCTAATGATAAATTAAAGGTAATGCTTTATGGGGGGTATAAAAATCTTAATCAAGTAAAGAAAGAGGCTTTTTCAGCTCACTATGGGCTTGGTTACAAAGAAAATTTGCAAAAATACTATACTCCCAAGAACCAATCTGTATTGGGTCAAACTTCTGTTCACAAACCAACTCCTCCTGCTCATCATGCTGAGTCATCTAATGCCAGATCTAACGAGCCTTACAGAAGAACTTACATAGACAAGAGAACTTGTTTTCACTGTGGTATGGTTGGTCACATTTTTGTGAACTGCCCTTCTAAGAACCAAGGGAAACGGCCTATTGTTTCACAACCGGCTGTCATCCCTATGTCACCACAAGTGAACCATCCCAAAAGTCCAAAAGCAAATGTGGTGAAACCACCAGTAAAACCGATGGTAAAGCCAAAGATAACCTCTGAGGCTAAACCATTTGTTTCAAGGAAGGGAAAGCAACCCGCTACACCTTGTGTATCTACCTCTGGTAGTATACCTACTGGTGAGAAACCTGTGGTGAAACTCTCTAAGCCACAGAGGAGGAGAAGGAATAATAGGTTGAGAAAGCTAGAACAGCTGAGTGGAGTTCAATCAGGTGAAGCTTCCACTAGTTCACCTGCTGTTGTTGAACATAAGTCTACTGTTCCAGTTAAGAAACAGAAGAGGTCCTGGACTAACAAATTCAAAAATTCTCAATCTCCTAGTCCTAATTCTTTTAAAGATTCATCCATTTCGAACAGTCATCACGACTGTGAGTTAAAAGAGGTAGTTTATTTTGAAAAGGATGGACGACCCAAGACCACTATGGCTTGGGTCTCCAAAACTAACTAATTCTTTTTGTGACTCGTGCAGGGACGTCCGAAGGGTACTATCTCTAACCGCTGGTATGTAGATAGTGGATGCTCCCGGCACATGACAGGAAACATGGACTTGCTTCAAGACATGAAACCATTCAGAGGCGGCTATGTGGCCTTTCCTGGAGAGAAAGGCGGTAGTATCACGTGTCAAGGCGTGGTATCAAATGGTTGTGTCAGTTTTGACAATGTCAACTTTTGCAAGAAGCTGAAGCATAACCTGCTGAGTATCTCCCAAATGTGCGACAAGGAGTACTCGGTGATGTTTGATAAGAATGAATGCTTGATTCTCAAGCCTGGTTTTGAAGTTCCTGAAGACTGGATTCTGATGAGAGCGCCAAGGACAAACGACACCTATCAGATTGATATGAGCATGGCAACAACCACCTCATCAGTTGCTACTTGTTTGCTTACCAAAGCGACAGAGCTTGACTCTATCTTGTGGCATAGGAAACTCGGACATATTTCTTATCGTAAAATGAACCATCTTGTCCGATACGGTTTGGTAACCGGGGTTCCTAAGCTGAGATTTACCATTGCAGATGACTGTATGCCTTGTAAAAAGGGCAAACAGCAGCGGAAGTCTCACAAGCCCAAGCTCCAAAACTCCATTGATACCCCTTTGGAGCTATTACACATGGATCTGTTTGGCCCCATAAGTATCAGGAGTATTGGAGGTAAGTCATTCTGTCTGGTTGTAACTGATGATTTCTCACGTTTTTCTTGGGTGCATTTTTTAGGTACAAAGGACGAGACTGCTGATATTCTTCAATACCTGATCCTGAGCTTGGAATCT
Organism: Smallanthus sonchifolius; assembly: GCA_023525975.1. Taxonomy (NCBI): domain Eukaryota; kingdom Viridiplantae; phylum Streptophyta; class Magnoliopsida; order Asterales; family Asteraceae; genus Smallanthus; species Smallanthus sonchifolius. Next base: position 48,747,417 of record CM042033.1, on the reverse strand, counting down.
CTTTGCAAGCTGAAAGTTAGAAGAATAAGGAGTGACAACGGAACTGAGTTCAAGAATAATTTGATGGAACTTTTCTGTCTCAAGAAGGGGATCCGTCACGAATTCAGCGCCCAGTACACACCGCATTGCAGAACGGAAGAACAGAACATTAATTGAGATTGCAAGGACTATGCTGTTTCCTGTCACATTCTGGGTAGAAGCAGTTAATACAGCTTGTCACGTCTTAAACAGAGTTCTGGTTGTGAAGAGGCACAACAAGACTTGTTACGAGTTGATCAGCAATCGACTTCCCAATCTTGATTACCTAGTTCTTTTTGGTAGTCCCTGTTCCTTGTTGCTACAGCATAAAGACCGCCAGTCTAAGTTTCATGCAAACGCGGTGGAAGACATCTTCTTAGGATACGTTGCCAACTCGCCTTGCAAGAGAGTGTACAATATAGGAACTCGCACTGTCGAGGAATGGTTTGAAGTGGATTGCAGTAAACACAGCATTCCACCAGAACCAACTGGTCCAGCTTGGGGTTTTGATTATGATGCGCTATTCAAGTCATTCAATCTTCCTGATCTATCTGCAGTTGACGCCGCAAATGTTTATGAATTATTGGGTGGCGGCGATGACTCCAGTTTCTCTACTCGTGCTACTATACCGATTGTAACTCCTGATTCCAATGCTGCATGTGCATCTAGAACTCTTAATGGTGATAACGGTGAAGATATTCATGTTAATGGAGATGACGCTCAAGCTAATCCTAACACAACTGTAGGAAATGAAGCTCCAGCTGATCCAATTAACATTGAATCCTCTTCTTCTGGAACACAAGAAATGGGGGAGTTAAGCAAGAATCTCGATTCAGAAATTCAGGAACCGAATGTACCAGAGGCGAGAGTGCATAAGAATCATCAAATTGACAACATTATTGGTGATCCTCATGCCGGTGTTCAAACTCGTCATCGAACCATTGCAGAGAACACTAGTCTTTACTCGGAGATACTTGACACTGGTGTTATGGAAACATGTCTGCATGTTGCATTCGTGTCCCAGTTAGAGCCGAAGAATGTGAAGGAGGCTCTCACTGACAACTGCTGGATTGAGGCGATGCAAGATGAATTGTCTCAATTCCAAAAGTTGCACGTGTGGGATTTGGTTGACTTGCCAAAAGGATTTCAGCCAACTGGAACCAGATGGGTGTTCAAATGTAAGACGGATGATCTTCATGTGGTTGTGAAGAACAAAGCAAGATTGGTTGTTCAGGGTTTTTATCAACAAGAGGGCTTGGATTACACGGAAGTATATGCCCCAGTTGCTAGAATTGAGGCCATTCGACTGTTCTTGGCTTATGCCACATATGTCGGCTTCAAGGTCTATCAACTTGATGTGAAAAGTGCTTTCCTATGTGGAAAAGTTCATGAAGAGGTCTATGTCACTCAACCTCCCGACTTTGAAGATCCGCATAATATCAATAAAGTGTATAAGCTCGACAAAGCACTTTATGGTCTTCATCAAGCACCGCGGGCATGGTATGAGACATTATCTAAGCATCTATTATCTAATGGTTTCGACCGTGGACAGATTGACTCGACCCTCTTCATTAGGAAAGCAGGAGGTGACATTCTTCTTGTACAAGTCTACCCGACGACATTATTTTTGGTTCTACCAATGAAGGGATGTGTAGGGAATTCGAACAGGTGATGAAGTCCAAGTTTGAAATGAGTAAAATGGGTGAATTGTCGTTCTTCCTGGGTCTGCAAGTCAGTCAAAGAGAGGATGGCATTTATCTACATCAAACAAAGTATGTGCAGGACATCTTGTCAAAATACAAGATGAATGATAGCAGTACTTATGGCACACCTATCCCAGTCAATCATGGTCTGCATCCTGACAAAGATGGAAAGGATGTGGATTGCAGATTGTACCATGGGATGATCGGATCACTTATGTATCTCACAGCTTTAAGACCCGATATAATGTTTGCTGTGTGCTTGTGCTCAAGGTTTCAGTCTCAACCTAAGGAATCACATATGATAGCCGTGAAGAGAATTTTCAGATACTTGAAAGGGAAACCTCGATTGGGTATTTGGTAATCTAAGCAGCAGTCATTCGACTTCAAAGCCTACACTGATTCAGACTATGGCGGTTGTAACCTTGACAGAAAGTCAACTTCTGGCGGATGTCAATTCTTGTAGGTCCTCATGGCGCTTCTACGGATCGATCTCGTGATAAGACGTGACGTTAACTCGAAGTGCAGAATCCAACGAATCAACATTTATACGCACAAAAGACAATGTAGACAATCAAGTAAATAACATTCTCAATTGTATTCCAAATCACAATGGTGTTTACAGACTCAATCATACTTGCTTTGTATATTCTCTACTTCTTTTTCGACTGACTCTGTAAACACATATATATAGTCGTCTAACCTGATATAGGCGAACTTATTAAGTTCTCATCTAACAGACTAAGCGAACTTAACAAGTTCGCCTCAGATAGACTTAAGCGAACTTATTAAGTTCGCCTCTGTTAGACCAGGCGAACTTAACAAGTTCGCCTCTAGGTAAACTTGAATAAACACTTAGTGACTTTTACATAACAAAAACATAAAGACATAAGATCTAACTATTAAAAGCTTTTGTCATTACAAACTATGTCCTAACAGACTCCCCCTTGACAATAGCTTGATCTTCAGTCTTTAGTCTTCAGTCTTTATGATGAGCTTTTCCAGTTATCCGGTAGTCTGCTGCCAGCATGCACTCCATATCTTCTACATATCTCCAAAACTATTTTGTACTGTAATCCTTTTTCTTTCCATTCATCAGTGAACATTATCTCATTCTTTTTCAACGTCCTCTGATCTTTCTTTGAAAAATTGATAAGATTCATTGCGTCATAGAAACACACAATGACCTTATTGTCTTTATCTTCAATCCTTGCTTCACTAGTATTAACATCGGCATACCACCATTTCATATTCCCAAGGAAATCTTGAGGAATCGTCTTCAATGGTATCTTATGTACAGCACGAACTGGTTTATACTTGTACATCCAGGTCACCTTCCCAGTCTTTTGATCTGTGTTCTTCACTCTCTTTCCTTTTTGTGGTTTTAGCCATTCATACTTTCCTGAACTACCTTCTCTCTTGATCAAGTTTGCTATCACATCAGCCAAACCATTCTTCGATCTATTAATAAGAGGCTTTGAAGCTAGACCATTCATTTCACACCTTGGCAATGTATTGAAATACTTGATCCTCGGCTTTAAGTACTGAACACCGTCAGATATTTTAATTGCAAATAATTTTGTATCACCATCATAGAACCAACTTATGATCCTTCCTAAACACCGCTCATTATTCACATATTTCTCTTTCTGAGCAGGTTGTGCTGGAGACTTGGGTAACACCCTCATCCAACTGTTTACAACTTCTCTCTACTGTTCTCTTGTCATCCCTGTATTTCTGTACATCACAGGTTCTTCATTAACCTTTGGAGACTCAGTGTGAGTAGTATCAACTTCAGTATCTTTCTTGGATTGAATGTTTTCATCATCAGTATTAACCTTAGAATCAGCAGTATCTTCAGGCAGTGTGATGTCTTCAAAAGAGTCCATAGAATCAGTTATTCCTTCATAAATGAACTCAGGAATAACATCATCTTGGATGAAGTTATAAGGAACATTAAAACCATCACAGCCTTCATAAGGCACTTTCTCTTGACCTTTCTCTATCTCTATCTCCACTATCTCTCCTTCTTCTATTTCATTATCTGACACATCATCTTCTTTGTCATTGAATAACTCATCAATGTCATAAAGACATGCTATCTTTTCAGCTTCTTCTTCTTCGGAATCTGCAAAGAACTCCAATAATAGAATTTCTTCTTCATTAGCACCAGAAGTATCTTTGTTTCTTTCAAGTGATTGTGATGTCGACTCCCCCTGAACCCTTGATATAGGATTAGCGTCAGTGTATTAACGATCACCCTCAACATTTCTAGCAAGATCATTGTCTTCATCATCACGTCTTTGAATAGACTCTGTGTGACATGTATCGTGTATCCTCAACTCCCCCTGAGCGTCAAGACGCTGAACGAGTTTAGACACCAATGCTTGCATGTCAGCTATCTGTTGAGCTTGAGTCTGAATCACTAGCTGCCGTTGTGAATCAGTAGACACAAGAGTATCCACCTGAGCTTGAAGTGTAAGCACTTGAGATTCAAGGATAGTAATCCTTTCAGAATCAGAAGGCTTTGACGGACCAGCTGACGATTGTGGAACTGAAGGACTTGCAGTAGGAGTAATAACCGGAGGAACAGGAGTTATAACCGGAGATGTATCTTTAGATCTTGGAGGAGTAATAATCAAGGAAGCAACAAAATTAGCATCCTCTACTCCCTGCGAAGATTGAGCAGCAGCTATTGAAGCAGACATTAGCTTTTGAGTTTTTGGATCTGGATTGAAGTCACTATCAGAATCAGTACTTTCATTAACCAAGGATCGTTTTCCAAGCACTGAACCGGAAGGAGGATCCCGAACAGACTTTCTTCTTGGTCGTCTGGCTTGAGATTTAATGCGTTTTCCAGCATTAGCCAATGGAATAGCAGCTAACCGCTCATAATGATCTGAGGAAAAATCCCTAGATTCATCAGAGTTAGTGCCTTCAGTAATAGGTAATATCGTCTCACTTGAGCTTGAACTTGATTCATCATCAGTCACCACTTTCCCTTCAGCTTCATGAATGGGCGAGTTCACAGCATCATCAACGAAATCATCCATGTTCATTCTTAGATCTTGTTCATGTGCATGAACGACCTCCTCTTGAACAGGTTCATGAATAGGTATTTCAACCTCAGCTTGTGGAATTGGAACTTGTTCAGGAATAGGAATTTGTGGTTGTACGGGAACTTGAGCTTGTTGAACTGGAACTTGTTGTTGTATCGGTTGTTGTGGAACTTGTTGTTGTTGTTGTGGTTGCTATTGTTGTTGTGGAACATTTAAGCCTTGACCTTGAGAAATTTCATCAGGATGAAACCAGTTGTCATTAGGTGGTGTAACATAATCAGGATTGATTAAGTGACCAAACAAAGGAGTATTAACCGGTATTAATGCGGCATTCTGTTGTTTCACCTTCGTGCAATCAGTAAAGATACGCTTTGACATCGGAGTCAAAGTTAATCTTATAGGATGTTGTGGAAGATCCGGGATAAGATGATTTAGAATCATTTGAATAAAGCGAGGATACATCAAAAATCCTTGACCTTCAGCAGGATTAATTTGCATGACCATCTCCCGATAGAAGTAAAGTGCAAAATTGAATCGCTTATTCAACGTTAAAGCCACCATTGCAGTTTGAAGAGCCATCTTTAAACCATCGTTTCCAGCTTTACGAGGAGAGATGCATTGAATAATCACATGCATGAAATATCTCCATTCACTGACTAAGCCACCTTTACGTGCTTGTGTATCATTTTGTCTCCCACGATAACCCATTCTTTGAAAACAACCCATAATAAGAGTGCCCGGATATGACAATGGGTCTTCAACATTACCACCCAAAGCAAGAGCAGCACTAATTGTCTCTTCAGATATGGCAATTTCAGTATTATTTACAGTGGCACGAAGAACATGTGGTTCTACGTCCGTATCCTGATGAACTGTATCCCAAAATTGCTGTATGTATACCAAACTGATGTAAGGATCAGCAGATAAAGCAATATGGAGACGCGAACGGTTCAGAAATCCGATTATTCCTTGAAAATTTACAGCCTCGGACATGTTAGGATCTAACAATGCCACCTGATTATGCTTATATTTGACACGTCGAGCCATCTGAAAACATTCGGACAACAAACACATTAGTAAAAATAACAAACACAAACAATTAAAAAAAAATATAAACAACAAAAAAAATTTTAACAAATTTTTTTTTTCTAACACTCAAAAATTACAAGTCCAAATACCCTATGACCCCTAGGCGAACTTAATAAGTTCGCTTCGAACAAGTTCGCTTGGAACAAGTTCGCCTGAACTTGTGACGATTCAAATATCAAACACATAATTTCAAAATTCGGTCAAATCGATTGAAACGCATGAAATAAGTATTGTACATCGATCGATTATCACTCAGCAACCAATTATAATGATCAATTTTATATTTCCAGTCAAAATAGTTCTGTAAAACTCGCGAAGTAAACCGAGAAGAAAACATCCAAATACTCACAATTGAACGGATGAAATTCAACAAAATTACCTTGGAAAGGATCGCATTTCAATTTTGAATATAATGGAATCAACAAACAACCCTAACAAAACAGATGTAAAGATTTGAAAAAAATTCAGATAAGTTCGCTTGATGTTATGAGGACGATGACTGAATAAGTTCGCTTGGCCAAGAGCCTTATACACATTAAGTTCGCTTATTTAGGCGAACTTGTTAAGTTCGCTTAACAAGCCTTCGGCGAACATGCCAAGTTCGCTTCATCATCCACAGGCAAACATATTAAGTTCGCTTCACTGTTCTTGGGCGAACATATTAAGTTCGCTTCATTGTACACAGGCGAACATAATATCTATTCACTTTTGCCTTGAAAATTTTTTTTTCCAACTACAACCTTTCAAGTCTTGAACTTTCGTCAGCATCATGTATCCGATCCAATCCCAAACAATTTTAATAAAAGTTTAGAATTTTCATGAAAAATAAAAATCAAAATCTTTTTGAGTTTTATCTATACAAACGGAATCACATATTTTTGGATTTTATATGAAAATACTGAAAGCACATATTTTTGAATGAACATCATGAGTAAGAAGATTATATCAGTATCCGATTAATGCATCACACATTTTAGAAATAATAAAGGGTAACCTATAATATGAAACCATCCAACTCAGTTTTGTGCACATTGCATCTTTTTCATTTTGATATATTCTTTTCAGTATCGAATAATATTTGAAATGATACGCGATAAATGTTCAAAGTAAATAAGATCAGGTTATGAAATGCTCAATTAGTCATACCGAATTTGTAATATAAAGCATGAAATCTTAAATTTGTCAATATTATAAGATTTGAAACTATAAGCGTTTATATTCCAAATTCATGTGATTTAGTACCATTTAGATGAGAAACATCATGTACCCCACATATATGCTAAACAAAAATATAAAATGCACTATCTTCAAGACATATACAGTTTATTTTAAGATTAGATCAATTTCCAAGATGAAATTATCTCATTTAGCACAAGTATAGAAGCAGATCCCAAAGGATATAAGAATCATGATGATTCAGAATTAGAAGATTCTAATAAATTGGCTGTATAATGAGAATCAACAGATTCAGGTATGAGGATCCAACTATTATCTGGATAAAATTCAATGGAGTCAGACTAGATGATGTATCTAACTGATCCAAGGGTAAATATATGTTTCAACAGATTTTGAAAGCATATCTTAGTTCAACAACACCTTGCATGTTTTTCGGGGCATGGGCAGTGAAGTGAACTGAAATAAATTTGTGCTAAAGATATAATTCGATATTGGTCTCATGAAATTCTTTAAAACCATATATTCTTTATCTGATAATGATCTTTTACACACACACAGGCATATAATGGATTCATATCACAGATGTAGTCATATCATATTTAATTTTCGCACTACTATTGATTTCAAAACGCTTTTAGTCTATTGACAATTTAAGTTTCAAAACTCATACACAAATTTGAAAACAAATTATCAAGATTAGAGCATTCACAACACTATCATTTCTCATTTATGTAGACTTTGAAATTTAAATCAAATCAACTCAGTTTAATCAATCATATATCAAAGGTCTACTAAGGTCGTGTGAAATGAACTAATCACTCATGTACTATCATTTCTTCTCTAACCTCAAATGATGTCAAATTTTATATTTTTCAATTTGTTTTGACTTTTTATAAATTAAAAACTTTTTGACTGAAATGTAAATGCATAAATGTAATAAAGCAATAAATTTTTTTTTTCATGAAATTCTAATTTTGAAAAGCTTTTATTCGGGATTGATCATACCAATCATTTTAATTAGGAATTCAAACCTGGAACGATCAAATGCCTTGGTAAACAAATCATCAAAATTATCATCAGTGTGTACCTTGACCAGCTCAATCAACCTTTTCTCTACACAATCACGAATAAAATGATATCGAATCTCGATGTGCTTAGTTTTACTATGTTTAACAGGATTATTAGTTATGGACATAATAGCATTACTATCAATAAGCATAGGGGTTCCTGTGAAATTCAAACCGTAATCTCTCAATTGCTGTTGTATTCACAGGATCTGTGAACAACAACTTGCAGCAGCGATGTATTCTGCTTCGGATGTAGAAATGGAGACTGTGGTTTGCTTTTTGCATTGCCAGGGCACAAGTCGATTACCTAAGAACTGGCAACCACCTGTTGTAGATTTCCTGTCCAAACAACAACCACCAAAATTAGAATCAGTATAAGCATTGAAATCAAAGTTAGAACCATGAGGATACCATAGCCCCAAACGTTGTTTTCCTTTCAAATAAAGAAAGATTCTTTTCACAGCAATTAAGTGAGATTCTTTTGGCTTTGCCTGGAATCTGGAACAGATGCACACGGCGAACATTATATCCGGCCTTGAAGCGGTTAAGTACATGAGGGATCCAATCATAGCTCTGTAAAGTCGACAATCCACATCTTTTCCATCCGGGTCAGAATTCAACTTATGATTGACCGGAATTGGAGTATCATATGGGGTACAGTCCTCCATCTTGAACCGGATCAAGATGTCTTTAACATACTTGGACTGATGAATAAAGAAACCATCTTCCTTTTGATTTACTTGCAAACCTAAGAAAAACGATAACTCTCCCATAGCTGACATTTCAAATTTTGACTTCATAACACCCTCAAAATCTTTGCATAACCCTTCGTTTGTTGAGCCAAAAATAATATCGTCCACATAAATCTGCACCAGTAGGTAATCTCCCCCTGATTTCTTTATGAATAAGTTCGAGTCTATCTTTCCACGAACAAAGTCATTTGCCAAAAGATGTGTGGATAATGTTTCATACCACGCACGAGGAGCCTAATGAAGACCATAGAGGGCCTTATCAAACTTGAAAACCATATTATGATTCAGTGGATCTTCAAACCCCGGCAGCTGACACACATAGACTTACTCCTTGACCTTTCCATATAAAAACGCACTTTTTACGTCTAATTGAAACACCTTAAAACCTTTAAAAGAAGCAAAAGCTAGAAACAGCCTTATATCTTCGAGCCTCGCAACAGGCGCAAAAACCTCGGTGTAATCAATTCCTTCTTGTTGATTGAAGCCCTAGACAACTAATCTTGCCTTGTTGCATACCACGACACCGCGATCGTCTTTCTTACATTTAAACACCCATTTTGTTCCTATCGGATACGCACCCTTTGGAAGATCAATAAGATTCCAAACTTTAAGTTTGTCAAATTGAGCAAGTTCTTCCTACATAGCTTCTATCCAATTGTTGTCATTTAAAGCCATCTCAACATTTTTAGGTTCAACCTGCGAAATAAAGCATGAATGTGAGCAATCATCAAGAACACCAGAATCTTTAATGATACAAACAAGTATTGTCAACAAGAGAACGTGTTTTCACTCCATCCTGTAAAATTCCAATTATATTTGTCAGTGGATGATTTTTGAGTTCCTTGATGGAAGCAACCTCAGGAACCGGCAACACTTCAACTTGAGTAGATTCAGATTGATAAGAATAATCTTGATTAATAGGAATTTCCGAGTCTAAATTTGTAGGAATCTCCCCATGAGCCTGTTTCGAAGGTAATGGATCATCACCCAACAACGGATCAGCAGAAGAATCTTGAAAAATAGCATTATCTTCCTCAATCTCTGAATCTTGTGGACCTGAACAAGAAGCAACATTAGGATCCGGAGCAGAAGTAGATGGAATCGATGAATTTGGAACTGCATTTGGTAGAAATCCATTGTGCTGTGTATCCTGACAAGAATCATAAAGAACAGTAGCATCTTCAGTAGAAATATCAGAAGGTAAATGAAAAGACTTGAATAGGTTTTCATAATCAAATGCCCAATCCGGACCAATCGCCATTTGTGGTAAAGACCGATTTGAACAGTCAATATGGAACCATTCTTCAACTTGGCACGTCTCTTTGTTATAAACCCTCTTGGTTGTCGAATTAGCCACACCCCAGAAAAATCCCTTCAATAGCCTTCGCACTGAATTTTGTTGGGACATCTCGAACTTTCAATAGGGTGCAAGGATTACCAAAAGGTAGTAAATAATCCAGATTCAGCTTTCGATTATTCAACAATTCATAGCAAGTCTTGTTATGTCGCTTGACGGTCAAGACCCTGTTCAAAACGTGACACGCAGTATTCACAGCTTCAGCCCCAAAGGTGACTGGAAGCTTAGAATCTGCAAGCATCGTGCGAGCCATTTCGACCAAAGTCCTGTTCTTTCGTTCAGCGACACCGTTTTGTTGATGAACATATGGCGCATTGAATTCATGATGAATTCCTTTTTGTAGACTGAATAAGCCCATTTTGTTATTCTTAAATTCGCTGCCATTGTCACTCCTGATTCTTCTGACTTTCAGATTGAATAAATTCTCCAAGGATTAAGTATTGTACCAACTCAGTGGTTTCAGCTTTAGAGGAAAGAAACTTAACCCATGAAAATCTGGAGTAATCATCAGTTACTACCAAACAGTATGATTTTCCACCAATGCTCCTGATACTGATAGGACCGAACAAATCCATATGCAACAACTCCAAAGGAGTTACGATAGAATTCGTCGATTTAGATTTGTGAGATTTCTTTCTTTGCTTCCCCTTCTTGCAAGGAATACAGTCATCAGGAACTGAGAATTTCATCTTCGGAATACCAAGAACCAGATCATTCCTAACAATATAGTTCATCTTCCTATAGTTAATGTGAGCTAGCTTCCTGTGCCACAATATTGAATCAGATTCTGACGCCTTGGAGAGTAAACAAGTAGGAATTTAATCCGTTGTAGTGGCGACACTCATGTCAAGGACATAAGTGTCATTTCTCCTCGGAGCCTTCATGAGAATCCATTCATCAGGAATCACGAAGCCCGGTTTCAAAATATAGCATTCAGCATCGTTGAAATGGAACGAAAACTTCTTGTCACAAACTTGTGATACACTTAAAAGATTGTGTTCCAGCTGCTGAACATAATTCACCTTCTCAAATTTGACTTTGTCATTCTTTAACGTACCCTGTCTAGTTATGTACCCGCCTTTATTACCCGCAAAAGCGACATAACCTCCATCAATTTGTTTAACATCCTCAAGCAATCTAACATTCCTCTTCATATGTCGAGAGCAACCACTATCCACATACCATGTATTATTGATAGTCCTCCTTGGTTGTACCTACATAAACAACGAGAATCAGTTAGAAATAGGAACCCAAGCCATCGTGGTCTTGGGTCGTCCAGTTTGATCAAAATAAACAACTTCTTGTAATTTACAATCAATCTTATCATTTACTTTTGGAACAGAAGTTTGACAATCAGACTTTTTCAAAGAAGATCCATTTTTATTATTTTGAAAAACATTATTTGATATATTATTGTCAGATTCAGATGTTTCCAAAATTTTCTTCAATTTTCTATTTCGTCTTCTCCTTTGAGGTCTACACAATTTAACTTCCTGCTGAGAATCTTTTGAAATTCCAACATTAGGAATCTCAAGTTTCTCTTTGCATACAAAAGATTTAGAATTCAATTTATCCTGTTGTTTAAATCCAGAGGATTTAACAAAAGATCGACCAGACATATTTTTCTCCAAACTGAATGATGACTTTCCCTCATCTGTTCTTTTCAGAATCTTCACCACTTTTGGTTGTGAAGGAACAGTCTTCAATTTTCCCTTGTTCTTATAAGGACAATTGATCAGAATGTGACCAGCCTCGTTGCAATGAAAACACACTCTTCTTTCTTGATAAGTTCTGAAATAAGGAGTTTTCTTTGAATTTGAGGATCCATCAAAGGAATAAGCTTCAGAGGAATGTCCAGAATAGTTTATCGGCTTCTTTGGAACATAAGCCTGTGTTGGCACCTTTGAATAATACACTTTTTGATAACCAGCCGCGAAAAAACTACTTGACTGTAAAATCGGAGAAAGCTTAGATGTACCAACTTTCACCTCTTTAGGTTCAGTCAGAATGCATCTATCCCGGGTAACAGATTTAACAACTGTTGGGTCATCAATTTTTACCTCTTTTGGAATGCCCTCGACCTTCTTTTCATCGAACACCTCATCTTCAAAATCAGACTCATACACCATATCCTCCCCAGTTACCGGATTCACCTTTAACACAGTCTTTGGATCTATCTCCTCTTCATGAATGATTTCAGGTTCCACCACATAATTTGCATTGAACGGTGGAGGAATAAATCCAATTCCAGCAACACGCTTAGTAGGATCAGCATTTGAGTTAAAATAATCCAAAACAACCGAAGAATTTTCAAATTTTTCCATCTTTCTATGAAGTTTGATCACTTCAGACTCTTTGTCAGATATTTCTTTATTCTTTTGAGCAACAACTTCATTACATTTTTCTATCTCAGCATAAGCCATATCTAGATGATAACCCTGCTTTTTGTATTTTAGCCCAAAAGAATTTAAGTCTCTTTTCAAAGACTCAATTCTATCTATGCACAATTTATCATTATCTTTCAGTTTCTGGTTAACTGAATGCATCGATTTCATATCACAAATCAAATTTGTGTTATCATCCATGACCTTTTGCAGTTTATCTTTAAAAGTAATGCAGTTAGAACAGTAAATATGACAAACAGAGTCTTTTACCTTAGACGGATCAGACATGTCTGCCATGAATACTTTGGCAATGGGAATATTTTCTGAATCAGCACCATCAGAAGCATTTTGAGTAAGAACAATATCCTCCTCAGCAACACCTGATGCAGCATCAGAATCAATATTCTGCACTTGTTCTATTTCTTCATCAACGCTTGGAACACTGTCACCATCACAAGAATCATCACTAGAACTTTTATCATCGGTCGACTCCTCTGGTTTTTCAGAATGAATTTCTGCTACAAAAGCCTGACTCACAGCACCCACCAAGTCTTCCAGATGAATGCCCCAGTCATAGTTTTCGTCGTTCTGAGAAACCAATGCCGATGAAGCAGATGCATGATTTGTATTACCAGATGAACCATGTGATTGATTCCTATTATGCTGAAAATTAGGCTGTTTCTTTTGAGAATCAAACTCGACCTTTGGCTTCACACATTCCTTAGCAAAGTGACCATATTCTTGACAGTTGTAACACCGAACTTTGCTTTTATCAAAACCCATGCGAGATCGACTATTTGAGCCAATATATTTTCTGCCAGTTTTCTTCAAGAAATCTTTAGCTTGACGCATCAACATGGCCATATTCCATTGGATATTCATTTCTTCCAGATCAACAAGGTCTATCTGTCTGAAATCTTCTTCTATAACCTCAGGATCATGTATTTTACCTCCAATAAAATTCTCATATGATGCCATGAATGAGGAAAACATAGCAAGATAATCATCAGCAACCTTCTGATTCAAATGAGATCCAGATGAAGTAGAAGCTGTAGTCGCAAAAAATCCAGAATGGATTGAATGACCAGAATGAATCGGAACTCCAGAACACTGATCATTTGAAGAATCTTGAGCATCGCCAGAAAAGAATGCCACTCCAGTACCAGTTTTACTAGTAGATTTGGCAAAATACATTGAGGGATCCTGGATATGCTCCAAGTTAGTCTTTTTCTTCTTCATATTCATGTCATGCGACTGAATCTTCCCTAGAACTTCTTCAAGAGACATGGTTTTGTACTTAATATTCTCTTTGATTAAAACCGTATACACATCAAATTTTGATGGTAAAGCCTCCAAGAATTTATCATTGATTTCCTCAGTCTCATACACCACAGACGCACTTGCTAGTTCAGTAAGAAGATGATAGAATCTTGTAGCAAGATCATCCAAGGATTCATTTTGAAAATGTTTAAAGACCAAGAACTGCTTCTTTAGTAGCTCCTTTCTACTCTTCTTCACATCCAAACTTCCTTCACACTTTTTCTGTAATGCTTCACACAGTTGTTGAGAAGACTTGAACTGTTTGAAACTGTGATATATTTCCTTCGGAAGAGACATCGAAATACTAGCCATCGCTTTCTTTTCCCTGTCAAATAGCAACTTCTCTTCAGTAGTTAACGCTGACACCGGCTTTAGAACATCATCCTGTCCCATCCACGAATAAGTCGGATGTGTATAACCATCCAAAATCGGAATCCACAAACTGGTATCGGTAAAAGATACAAACTGGTCGAACCAATCTTTCCAATTAGAATAATCAGCTAGATTCAACAACTTCGGAGGTTTTTGAGATGTACCAATTTTATTGTCATAATTGAACATATTCGTGACTTGAACCATATTTGCCATTTTCTTGAAAAATTTTCCAAGTGTGGAACTCCCTTTACCCTTAGGCGAAGATAATAAGTTCGCCTCTGAGACACCCAAGCAAACTTAATGAGAAGCGAACTTAATAAGTTTGCTTAAACCAGAATTCAAAAATCTGATTAAGTTCGCCTAAAATAAGTTCGCTTAATCCTGTGAGAAGCGAATTTGACAAGTTCGCGTGCTAAGTTCGCCTGCACACAAATTAGCAAGTTCGCTTGCAGTAACAGAATCAAGATCAAGAACACTTCAGACCACTTTCGCGAACCAGAGACATACTGAAATCATCATTAATCACTGATTTGAAGGAATTAATCAAAATTGGACTGTAGGATTGTATACTTTCTCTATTAGAAGCTTTCTATGGAATCAGTTTCGTCAAAATCCTCTTCAATAACACCAAATCAGATCTGAATCAGTCTTGAAAACTCCATGGAAATGAAAAGCTCAAAAATGACGAATTTCATGTCATTTTTCATATAAAACCGTCTAGAATCAACAAGAATCATGAGCAATAGCTCTGATACCACTTGTAGGTCCTCATGGCGCTTCTACGGATCGATCTCGTGATAAGACGTGACGTTAACTCGAAGTGCGGAATCCAACGAATCAACATTTATACGAACAAAAGACAATGTAGACAATAAAGTAAATAACATTCTCAATTGTATTCCAAATCACAATGGTGTTTACAGACTCAATCAGACTTGCTCTGTATATTCT
This sequence comes from Smallanthus sonchifolius, assembly GCA_023525975.1. NCBI lineage: Eukaryota > Viridiplantae > Streptophyta > Magnoliopsida > Asterales > Asteraceae > Smallanthus > Smallanthus sonchifolius. Next base: position 48,732,169 of record CM042033.1, on the reverse strand, counting down.
CTACTTCTTTTTCGACTGACTCTGTAAACACATATATATAGTCGTCTGACCTGATATAGGCGAACTTATTAAGTTCTCCTCTAACAGACTAAGAGAACTTAACAAGTTCACCTCAGATAGACTTAAGCGAACTTATTAAGTTCGCCTCTGTTAGACCAGGCGAACTTAACAAGTTCGCCTCTAGGTAAACTTGAATAAACACTTAGTGAATTTTACATAACAAAAACATAAAGACATAAGATCTAACTATTACAAGCTTTTGTCATTACAAACTATGTCCTAACAATTCTTAGGAGACAGACTGGTTTCCTGGCAGTGTAAGAAGCAGTCAACAGTTTCTGTCTCAACTTGTGAAGCAGAATACATTGCTGCGACGAGCGGTTGTTCTCAGATATTATGGATTCAGCAGCAATTGAGAGACTACGGCTTAAACTTCACTAGAACTCCTTTATTCATTGACAACAATGCCACCATGTCCATCACAAATAACCCGATGAAACATTCCAAAACTAAACATATTGAAATTCGCCATCATTTCATCCGTGATTGTGCTGAAGAGCATTTAATTGAACTTGTAAAAGTTCACACGGATGACAATCTTGCTGACCTTTTCACAAAGGCTTTTGATCGATCCCGTTTTGAGCATCTTGTCAACTTGATAGGAATGTTCAATCCTGAGTGAAAACTTGTTTTTCGTAAATCAATTCAATTCATGAAAGTTCAATTTTATTTTCTTTTAAGTTTTCTGTATAGTTCTTTTAGTTTTTAAAATATTTTACAAAATTAAAAAAAATTAGAAAATGGAGAAAATTTCAAAGTTAACTTGAGAAAAGAGGAAATGATAGTACATCAGAAATGATCTAAACATCACAGACTGCTTATATGGGAAATGATTGTGTCATGCTTATTTAATTGTATAAATTGTTATGGTTTTAATCTGCTTATTTACAAGTAATTTAAATTGTCAGTAGGCTGTATGCGTCTTTGAATCAATAGTAGTGTGGAAATTTAATCTAAAATTACAACTGTGATTTGAACCCATGTTTGCTAGTGTGTATGCGTAAAAGAATAGAAAAGATCATTATCAGATAAAGGAAGTTAGATTTTGGCAATAATTTTCTTTTGAGATCAGTTTCGGGCTATGTCATTAGCACAATTAATGCGGTTCATCTCACTGCCCATACTCATAAGTATGCAATGAGAAATTGAATCCAGACATGTCTCCACATCAACCGTTGAGTATGTATTCACCTTTGAATCACTCCTGATTCATTGAAATCAAATCCAGATAAAAGTTGGATTCATTCAAACACCATATTCATTATCCCGAATCATCATACCGATTTTCAATAAAGAAATCAAATGAAACCAAGACAAATGAATCACTTGATTATGAATCTTTTGATTCCTGATAATCCCTATGGATTCTGCTTGATTTTTCCTGTGCTAATAGATGTAACTTCATTCTGAAAATTTAGAAAATAATTAGGAAAATCTTAGATGCCTTGAGATAGTGCAATTTATATTGTTGTAGTATATCAGTGGGGTACACGTTGTATATTTTATAATTAATACCTTAATACACAAGAACATGATACAAAGATGCTTATAGTTTCAAATCTTATAATATTGTCAACTTGAATTACTTGTTTATGTGCTTATTATGTATGAATAAATAGTAATCCATGACATGATCCCATATTCTTTGATGTTTATATTGTATCGTTTTTGCTATAAGTTAGCCTGATATGATCCTCTGCTCGTGTCTTTGATCAAAAATAGTTTGTGTGTATACTTGTATATATCTATCTAGAAAAGATCAAAAAGGTTTTTAAGTTTATTAACAGTTCAATCTTAATCAGAAAAGCCAAAAATATTTGTGTTTAACCTTCCTGAATTGATTTTGAATCCTCTTGATTGAATATTTTTTATCTTGTTCGTTATTTGACTTGAAATCTTCATAATTTGAGTTGAAAGTTTGCGCACTTAAGGGTTTCTGCGTACTTGACAAGTGCGCATGAAGTAAACTTAACAAGTACGCAAGAGTTAAGTCTTGCGCACTTGTAAGTACGCAGCAGTTAAATCTTGCGCACTTAGCAAGTACGCAAGACCTTTTGGTGTTGGGTATATAAACAGGAGTTAGAAAATTTCAGAGTCTTATCTCATTCAAACTTAACGCCTGTTCATTTTCCCTCTGACAATTTTCCTCAAAAATCCAAGTGTTCCTAACCGATTTCTTGTCCCATCTCTAGTATCATCATCATGTAACAATTAATCGGTGAGAATCTTGAGCCAATCTGTGACACCCGACATTTCAGGTCAATATCCGTACATGTTATAAACGAGTTTACAGTATAATTGTTTTCACGATTTACTTAATTTCATAAACAAGGACATTAAGGTCTAGCAAAAACCGTACATTGTCTCATTTCATATTTGGTAATTCTATGAGTTACCGGTTCACGTACCAGGATAACCCGACTAAATACGAACACTAGTGGTTAAATTAAATAACCAGAAATATATATATATATTACACAAAATTTATGTTGAACTATAATTTATTTTAAGACTAAATCATATAATATACGTAAAAGTAAAATAATGGACTTTTCGAAGACGTTACTATGTAGCGCCACCTTTAGGTACTCATACCTACAAATAATCACCTCAACGAATTATACAACCCAAGATTTCAATATTTTCTTCAACGAGCCATAAACTTGTTAAAATTATAATACCATGAGAAATCTAAACCGAATTAATTTACCATTTAAAAACTCTAAATAATATTAAGTTACACTTAAATCTTATTAGATAAATTAACCCCAACCCACCCTTGACTTTCTCGGCCGAAAATGCAGAGAAGGCCCATTCTCACGTCCCATTTACCTTACATTCTAATAAACTATTCTAAAACCCATACCATACCTGCGAGAACTCAGATATAAACCATACCCCCTCAATCAAAATCTCACAATTCCTTTTATCTTCCTCATTTTCTTACGGCAATCTTCCCCATTTCTCTTCAAATCGAAGTCAAGTTTTAAGGCAAAATCCACCATATTTCGGTATTATAAGGAGCTTCCAAGGATTTCTAACCAAGAGAATTCAAGACCATCTTCTCTGTTTCTCTCAAAAATCATCATCTCTGTTTAGAGGTAAAAACTCAATATTATTCATACTATTTTCTTTAAAACCGTAGCTAAACATACAGTTTATTCGAACGTAAGTAAAATAACCAGAAAAGTGTGTCGAATTCAAGATTTAAAACATGAATATACGCGTATATGTATGAATAAAGTTTTGAAACTGATTCTGTCAATTTAAAATTTCAGTAATCGAAACTAGGAGTTTCGATACCTGTTTGCTCAATCGAAACTAGGTAGTTTCGATACCTATTACTTAATCGAAACTAGGTAGTTTCGATACCTGTTTACTCAATCGAAACTAGGTAGTTTCGATACCTATTACTTAATCGAAACCAGGCAGTTTCGATACCTGTTTTGCTCAATCGAAACTAGGAAGTTTCGACATCTGTTCTGTTCAATCGAAACTAAGAAAGTTTCGATACCTGTTCATCAGTCCCATGCGGCAGTAACTTAGAACTATTTTATAACGAAACAAGTGTTGAAAAACTAAAAAGATATTTAAACAAAAGCAATCAGATTTGCTAAGTCGGTGAACAATTTGCATATGAGACATTCGGTCATAACACGAATTGAGGATGATAAACTACATGAAAGCTCGTAAGTACCTACGTAAAGGCTATTGCGTGTTCCTGGCTCACGTCGTCGAGAAGAAACCCGAGGAACGTCGACAAATAAGACATACCAATCGTTAAGGATTACCGCGAAGTTTTTCCTGAAGACTTACCTGGATTACCACCACCGAGGCAAGTCGAATTCCGAATCGACTTGGTACCAGGAGCCGCCCCGGTTGCGCGATCATCGTATCGATTAGCACCTTCTGAAATGCAGGAATTATCAAATCAACTCCAGGAGTTGCTTGATAAAGGTTTCATAAGACCGAGTTTCTCACCTTGGGGAGCTCTGGTCCTATTCGTAAAGAAAAAGGATGGAACCTTTAGGATGTGTATTGATTACCGAGAAATAAACAAGCTTACAATCAAAAACCGATATCCCCTTCCTCAAATAGACGATTTGTTCGATCAACTACAAGGTTCTAGCTTCTACTCTAAGATCGATCTACGTTCGGGGTATCATCAACTAAGAATCCAAGAAGAAGATGTACCAAAGACGACATTTAGGACTCGTTATGGCCACTACGAATTCCTAGTTATGCCGTTTGGTTTGACGAACGCACCAGCTGTTTTTATGGATCTCATGAACCGAGTGTGCAAGCCATACTTGGATAAATTCGTGATAGTATTTATTGATGATATATTAATATATTCACGAACCAAGGAGGATCATGAACATCATCTGAAATTAATTTTGGAACTACTCAGCAACGAGAATCTTTACGCTAAATTCTCTAAGTGTGAGTTTTGGATCCGAGAAGTGCATTTTCTTGGACATGTCATCAACAAGGAAGGAATTCACGTTGATCCATCTAAAATAGAAGCGAACAAAAACTGGGAAGCACCAAAGACTCCGACAGAAGTACGTCAATTTTTGGGTCTGGCCGGCTACTACAGACGATTCATTGAGAATTTTTCAAAAATAGCCCTGCCCTTAACCACATTAACCCAGAAAGAAAAGAAGCATGATTGGAGTGACAAGCAAGAGTCAGCTTTCCAATTACTGAAGCAGAAGCTGTGTAGTGCACCGATCTTATCTCTTCCGGAGGGAATCGACAATTTTGTCGTATACTGCGATGCATCACACCAAGGACTTGGTTGTGTGTTAATGCAAAGAGACAAAGTCATCGCATATGCCTCACGAAAACTAAAAGTGCATGAAAAGAATTTTACGACCCATGACTTAGAGTTGGGCGCAGTTGTGTTTGCACTCAAGATTTGGAGACATTATCTTTACGGTACAAGATGCACTATTTTTACTGATCATAAGAGTCTCCAACATATCTTTGATAAAAAATAACTTAACATGAGACAACATCGTTGGGTAGAACTACTAAACGACTATGATTGTGATATCAAGTACCATCCCGGGAAAGCCAATGTCGTAGCAGACGCCTTAAGTCGCAAGGAACGAGTTAAAACTCTTCGTGTTCGTGCCCTAGGATTAACAATTCATACGAGTCTTACTACTCAAATCTGAATGGCACAACAAGAAGCACTTAAGGAAAAGAACATCCAAAATGAAGCACTACGTGGAATGATCCAACAATTGGAGTCTAAGTCAGATGATACGTTTTACTTCATGGACAAAATTTGGGTGCCGAGTAACGGTAACTTACGTGGATTATGGATGAAGCCCACAAGTCCAGGTACTCCATTCACCCGGGTTCAGATAAGATGTATAAGGATCTAAAAGAATTATATTGGTGGCCCAATATGAAAGGAGATATTGCCACATATGTCAGTAAATGCTTAACGTGTTCAAAAGTAAAAGCCGAACATCAGAAACCGTCTGGCTTGTTACAACAACCCGAAATTCCCCAATGGAAATGGGAACAGATTTCTATGGATTTCATCATGAAATTACCCAAGACGTCGAGCGGGCATGACGCGATATGGGTAATTGTCGATCGTCTGACAAAATCAGCTCATTTTCTACCCATCAAAGAGACGGATAAAACCGAGAAACTTGCAAAGCTTTATATCAAGGAAATTATGGCTAGGCATGGAGTGCCAATTTCTATTATCTCTGATAGAGACAGCAGATTCGTGTCTAGAATCTGGAAATCATTACAATAAGCCATGGGCACACGTCTTGACATGAGCACGACATATCATCCACAAACGGATGGTCAAAGCGAAAGGACCATTCAAACTTTAGAGGATATGCTCCGTGCGTGTGTAATTGATTTCGGAGGAAATTGGGATACTCATTTACCGTTGGCAGAGTTTTCCTATAATAACAGTTACCACACGAGCATCAAGGCAGCTCCATTTGAAGCTTTATATGGTCGTAAATGCCGCTCACCGCTATGTTGGGCGGAAGTTGGTGAAAAACATTTGACAGGTCCTGAGATTGTCCAGGAAACCACTGATAAGATCTTCAAAATTAAGGACCGTCTGAAAGCGGCCCGAGACAGACAGAAGAGTTATGCTGATAACAGACGGAAACCATTAGAATTTCAAATTGGTGACCGAGTAATGTTAAAAGTCTCACCATGGAAAGGCGTTGCAAGGTTTGGTAACCATGGTAAGCTCAACCCTAGATACGTTGGACCGTTTGAAATATTGGCTAGGGTTGGCCCTGTAGCCTACAAGCTCAAGCTACCGCAAGAATTAAACAACGTACATGACACGTTTCACATATCGAATCTCAAGAAGTGCTTGGCAGACGAGACCTTGATCATACCGCCAGATGAAATTCATATTGATGATAAACTTCATTTCATCGAGGAACCGATTGAGATTACAGATTGGAAAGTTCAAAGGCTGAGACGTAGTATTATCAAACTAGTTAAAGTACGTTGGAACTCAAAGCGTGGTCCTGAGTATACATGGGAACGAGAGGATCAAATGAAAACAAAATACCCATACTTGTTTAAGGATACACCAGTTCAAGAGGACACAAATTGAATTTCGGGACGAAATTCTTTTAACATGGGGAGAATGTGACACCCGACATTTCAGGTCAATATCCGTACATGTTATAAACGAATTTACAGTATAATTGTTTTCGCGATTTACTTAATTTCATAAACAAGGACATTAAGGTCTAGCAAAAACCGTACATTGTCTCATTTCATATTTGGTAATTCTAGAAGTTACCGGTTCACGTACCAGGATAACCCGACTAAATACGAACACTAGTGGTTAAATTAAATAACCAGAAAAATATATATATATATATATATATATATATATATATATATATATATATATATTACACAAAATTTACGTTGAACTATAATTTATTTTAAGACTAAATCATATAATATACGTAAAAGTAAAATAATGGACTTTTCGAAGACGTTACTATGTAGCGCCACCTTTAGGTACTCATACCTACAAATAATCACCTCAACGAATTATACAACCCAAGATTTTAATATTTTCTTCAACGAGTCATAAACTTGTTAAAATTATAATACCGTGAGAAATCTAAACCGAATTAATTTACCATTTAAAAACTCTAAATAATATTAAGTTACACTTAAATCTTATTAGATAAATTAACCCCAACCCACCCTTGACTTTCTCGGCCGAAAATGCAGAGAAGGCCCATTCTCACGTCCCATTTACCTTACATTCTAATAAACTATTCTAAAACCCATACCATACCTGCGAGAACTCAGATATAAACCATACCCCCTCAATCAAAATCTCACAATTCCTTTTATCTTCCTCATTTTCTTACGGCAATCTTCCCCATTTCTCTTCAAATCGAAGTCAAGTTTTAAGGCAAAATCCACCATATTTCGGTATTATAAGGAGCTTCCAAGGATTTCTAACCAAGAGAATTCAAGACCATCTTCTCTGTTTCTCTCAAAAATCATCATCTCTGTTTAGAGGTAAAAACTCAATATTATTCATATTATTTTCTTTAAAACCGTAGCTAAACATACAGTTTATTCGAACGTAAGTAAAATAACCAGAAAAGTGTGTCGAATTCAAGATTTAAAACATGAATATACGCGTATATGTATGAATAAAGTTTTGAAACTGATTCTGTCAATTTAAAATTTCAGTAATTGAAACTAGGAGTTTCGATACCTGTTTGCTCAATCGAAACTAGGTAGTTTCGATACCTATTACTCAATCGAAACTAGGTAGTTTCGATACCTGTTTACTCAATCGAAACTAGGTAGTTTCGATACCTATTACTTAATCGAAACCAGGCAGTTTCGATACCTGTTTTGCTCAATCGAAACTAGGAAGTTTCGACATCTGTTCTGTTCAATCGAAACTAAGAAAGTTTCGATACCTGTTCATCAGTCCCATGGGGCAGTAACTTAGAACTATTTTATAACGAAACAAGTGTTGAAAAACTAAAAAGATATTTAAACAAAAGCAATCAGATTTGCTAAGTCGGTGAACAATTTGCATATGAGACATTCGGTCATAACACGAATTACCCTTTTTGTAATTAGGGTACGAATAGTCAAGTTTGACTAGAACAATTATCATTGCAAGCATACACAAACTCAAGGTGAGTTTCACGGCCCCTTTTTACTGTTTTCAATATTTAGGGGAAGAACATACTTACAACTATTTTTATGTGATAACAAGAGAATAAGACTCGACTTTTATGTTTACATGAGTTAAACGATTTTAGGCCGCTAAAGTCCCCTGGAACAATTTAGTAACCATTAACTGTAGCCTAGGGTCCTATGAATAGTACTATGGAGAGTGACGTCTCCCGGTCATGGTTAGTCGCACTAACCACAATCTGGAGGATTTATGGCCGCATAGAACCGGATAACGAAATTAGGGGCGAAGAACAATTGTCATGGTTTGGTTACGGCTTTTGTAGGAACATATTATTTGTATTACTAGCTAGTTTACAAATGGGTCAAACAATTCTTATTCTGATTATCACATGCACCTGAAACTATTTACGAATAATTGAATTTTACAAAGAACTATTTGATTAAACCTGTGAACTCACCAACCTAGTGTTGACATTTTTAAGTATGTTTTTCAAGAAATTGAACGTGATCGCAAGGTTAGCAATGTAGATTACATGCATGCACGATGGATACAACTTTTGGGGGATTTCTCTTGTATAACTCATTGTAATGGAGTCATATTTGCGAAATCTTCACTTTTTGTAAACTCAATTTACATTTTGGAATGTAAAACTTTAAACTTATTTATGTATCCATTTATCATGTATGTGTTTGCGGTAATCATAAGCTTTGGAAACCATGAACGTTACGTCTCGCGTTTCCGCCTTGGCGGGGTGTGACACAATCCATCCACAAAATTAGCGATTTTGGACCGATTCAGAGTCTTAAAACTTAGGGTTTTTGATTTGAGTTTTTAGTCATAACTTTGGTTGTCTGGGTAAACACTGATAATTAAAACTTAATTAAAACCAGTAATCGACCTTTAATCGTCCGTCAAATCTTTGATTTTGACCGTTGGGCTTGGATTTGACCGTCGGTATGACTGGTCGTCATATAGGTCAAAATTGGAAGAATGGAGCAGTAATTTGGTGTTGATGTTGGTTCCATGGGTCGTAATCACTGATTTCGACCTTGTGGTGACCTAATCTACCCAATGTTTGAACATCTGTTGAATTTTTTATTTCTGAAAAATTTAAACAAGTGTGTTTCCTGCGCATTTAACAAGTATGCAAGAAGCAACTCATGCGTACTTGTTAAGTATGCAAGAGGAAATTCCTGCGTACTTGATAAGTACGCATGACCAACACTTGGGAAAAATTTCTAAGTCTGAAATTTCAGTTCAAAGAGTAACTGCTATACTGCATCATGTTTATTCATTTCGAATGAAACTTGTTGTTCTGATTATGTTTTCTGTGTGTTTTTACAGATTATGGCTCGGGCGTTTACGAACGAATTCAATCTGTTAGCTAATACTCAACCGGAATGGAAGGGTGCAACGTTTCAGTATCGAGAGATAGTTGATTTCTTGAACTGTTCAAGAATCAGCTACGCTATTTCAGCTGACCCGATCATTTCAAGACCATATCTGGAGCAATTTTGGGAGACTGGGGAGCAAGATTGCACGGTAACCCCTAATGTTATAAGGGCTACCATGGCTGGTCAAGACATTGCCTTCTCTGAAGATACAATTAGAAGGGTCCTGTAATTCTGAGATCTCTCGACCGACCCTACCGCCTATCCAGACTACTTTATGGATGGCTGTTGGAGACAACGAATGGGATATGTCGGTGCGAGAGACTATGCTTCGTATAAGAAAATGTGGGTGCTTGACCAATGGAGATATTTTTCCCACGTCATGATCATGTGCATCTCCTCAAGAAAAGCTGGAAAGGATGTAATGGGTCATGACCTTGCTGCAGCCATGGTTGGCTTATCTCTCAATAAGGGCTACAACTTCTCACGCTACATATTCAAAGCCATTAATGACCAAATTAACACGGCTGAGAGGTTCAGGTTCTTGTTATACCCTAGGTTTGTGCAACTTCTGATAAACGATGCGTTGCCAAACCTACCTGCTACCAGGGAGAGATTGCAAGTTAAAAGGGTGGACAAAAGGGTGTTTGCACAGTTTTTAAAGCCAGGCAGTGTAGATCCCACCCCTGAGCACACAACACTCTTTGGCCACCTTATAAATGAAGCGTACGTGGCACCAGGTGACTGGAGATGGTATAGTCATGATTCGGAGCCAGAATTGAGTGAGCATTTAGATGAACAACAACAACAACAAGATGAGGAAGTTGAAAGTGAAGATGGATCGTCGGATGGTGGAGACGAAGAAGAAGGTCATGATGGTGCTGAGGGATCCGACTCGGAAGAGACAGAGTCTGATTCTTATGATTTCGATGATGCACCATCGTAGGTTCACCCGAGGAGAACGACAAAGGTCACCCTTCCTGAGTCGTCCTCAAAGAGAAAGCGACAGTCCTCTAGCAGCGAATATGAGCTAGATTCTGACTCTGGCGCTGTATTCAAAGGCAAAGACGTGAAAGTGTTCACAAGAACAGAGGGGATAGGCAGCAACTTGCTATTCCTAGTGAGGTGGTGGTGAGTCCTCAGCAGTAGGTACAAGTTTCAGCTACGAGTTCTGATTCAGCTTCCACCCCACCTTCACAGCAGCTATACAGGAGACAGAGGAGGAGGCCACAGGTACAACATAACGTGGAAGTCACTTCAATCACAGAGGAGGTTCCTGTGATAGTGACCCTCCTTGTCACATCTGTCCAGGTGGCAGTGACTACTCCAATTCTCACGGAGTCAGTCACCATCACCCCTTCCATAATGCCTACAACCGTCATCACATCCTCAATCCCAACAACCACCGAACCGATAAGTCAACCTTTCAACTACGGAGAAATTTCTCAAGGGTTTGATTTCGACACCATCTTCTCCTCTCCAATTCACAATGCCGAAGCGTCATCATCCAGACATCCTGATCCTAATGATGCAAGGATAGATGTTCTGGAAACTCATGTTGCTGGATTATTGGAAACTATTCGAAAGTCAAAGGAGGAATCTAACGCTCAACAAGCACAGATTAATTCGTTGGTGGATGAAGTTAGGATTCTAAGCAGCTAGAGAACGGGGACTGACGAGAGACTGAAGAACGTCATGGCCAAGAACGAGCTTCTAATCAGGACAAATGAAATGATTATGGGTCACAGGTCATCTCTAGAGCTGAGGTTTGGTACTCAACAGAAAGAGCATGAGCTGATGGTCAAACTAATTGCTAATCTGACCAAGAAGCTTGATTCTTAGGGGGAGAAAGATAAGGAGAAGGAGAAAGAGAAGGAGAAAACTACTGGTGATGAGGCTTGTCATCCTGTTGACTTGACTAAGGACGTCGACAAAGAAAAGGATCCCGAAGCCGGTCCTAGTGGAGGTGGGCACCAAGCTTTAGCAATTGTGCCCATCTCTGCTATTCCAATGGCTCAGGGGGATTCTACTCATCAAGAGGGTGGTGATACCTCTAGTGGTGGTGACAAAGGAAAGTTAGCGGCTGATGTGCTTAAGGATCTATCTGATGATGAGATCTTATACTTAGAGCCTGACTATTCCAAGGAAGCACAGATCGATGCTCTCTTTAATCTAGAAGAAGGAGAGATCGACTCTTGTGATGATTGGGATGAAGATGATGAGGATGTAGTGATAGAAGTTCCCAAGGGTGACGGGGAAGAAGAGTACAAGTTAGAAGATGGAGAGATCTTTGAATTTCCATCCTTCGAAGCTCAGCTCAACACAGGTTCAGTCGAGCATGCTAGTAATGTGGAATCCTCGAATGAAGCCTCCCCAGTTGACCCTACACCTGTGGATCCGGAGGCACCAAAAGAAAAAGGTATGCCTTCTACTTCATCTAAGGGTCCAGCTCCTGTTTGACAGAAGACGTCTATCATAGACAAACAAGGGGCAACAGGGATGATCTTGGCTGTAAGGTTCGAGGAAGATAAGCAGTTGTTCGCAATCAAAATATCTGGGGGGGTTCAATACTTGAAGCCAACCAGTGAAATATCTGGAGCCACTAGCAGACAGGTATTGCATGCATACGGACGAATGGACGAAATTCCTTGCTTCTAAATATGACAAGGTGATCAAGTTCTGCCTTGACTATAAGAAGAAGATGGAAGCTAAAGATGCATAGCTGTGAAGACTGAAGACTGAAGACTAAAGATCGAAGATGATCCAGAGCTATTGTCAAGGGGGAGTTTGTTGAAGCACTTTCCTGTGACAAACACTCTGGATAGATTATGGATAGTTAGAGTCTTAGTTTAGTACTTTCATGTATGTATTTGTCTTTGTTTGTAAGTGTCTGTATGTATTAGTTATCGAGTTGTATTTACTTTTACATATTGACTGTTGCAGATTTCTCTAAGTGTTTTGCCCACTTGTATGTGCGTAGGAGATAGTTCCTGCGTACTTAGCAAGTACGCAAGAATACCTTTGCGTACTTGCTAAGTACGCATGAGCAAATTGCCCTGCGCACTTGCTAAGTGCGCAGGCATCAGGTCATGTATAAATAGGAATGGTTGACAGTAGATAAGTACGCATTCAGATTAGCAAATACGTAGAACTTTGTAATCTCAGAACTTCTCTCTGTAACCTTCTAGTGTTTATAATAGACGAACGTTTATAGTGATTGTCTTGTCGGTTTACTTTGTTTCGTAAGACTGTCCACCTAGTCACGGGTATTCCGCACCCTGTCCGACTAGTAGACCCACTTGCATGTGACGATCCGCCACACCCGAGGGACCTACAGATATCACAAGTAGTTTCCAAGTGTTTTGTACAATTCAATTGAATCATGGAAAATAAGATATTTATGGAGAACCACTATAGTCAAACTGGGTGTACAATCAAACCTTGTGACTGAAGGGCATATGATGTGTTGCAAAACACACCTCTTATTCCTATGTGTTTCGTGTCGTTTTTGTATAGTTTTCGAGTCATATTGAGTCGTTTATAGTTAGTATTGATTTGTGCCATATTTTGTAGGTAATCGGGTGAGTTTGGAGCTTAAACGAGCAAGTATGGTGAAGGAACGAGCGAACGAGGAAAAACGGATAAAAGATCAAAATTTATGTCAACAAGGGTGCCTCGCGGTAGGCGAGCCATTAGGGGCTTCCTCCTCGCGGTACACGAGGGGTGGGTTTTCTTGCGCGACTATCTTGTCTCTCGAGGTACGCGAGAGACTGGACTAATGGGCATCGCGGTACGCGGGAGATCCCAGTTACGCATATTTTTAGGTATTTTCATGGTATAAAAGGTTAAGTTCGTTTCTATGGTTGAGTGGTGGATTCTAGACGTAAAGTTTGAAGCTTTTTGGTGATTCTAAGTGGGAGAAAGCTTCTAGGATCAATCGGAGACTTAGATTGTAGTTGGAGATTGAAGATCGAATCGATTTCGTCATCCGGTTCTCGTTATCTTTCTTTGTTCTTTTTTTCCATAATTGATACCATGATTTATGTGTTTGATTCTTATATTTTGATGTTATCGACCATGATCATTGGCTAGACTTTCATAGCTACCTAGATTGTGATGATTATGTTTTGTTAATTGGATTGATTTCGGATTTTGGTTTCTTTTTGATGGATTAACGTTAAAGTAAAGAACTTGGTTTTGGTTAATTGGATGTGATTGGGTATTTAATCTTGATTTATGATCTACTGATTGTTCCATATGTTGATTTGTGAATGTCTTTCATGTATGGTTGCGTATTAGGTCACTAGATGTGTGCATGTGGTTGGTTTATGGTTTACTGATTGTATCCACATGAACATCTATTGAGAGTTTATTAGGATTAAGTATTCTGCCTGCTTCAATAGCTGAGAGGTGAGAAGTTGTCGGGTAATCTGTGGTGTTAGGGTTTCTAGGTCGACTGCTCTGAGAGGACGGTTTCCTAGGGTTTCTTAGCATTCATTGTTATTCCGTGTCTATTCAAGTGAATTCAATTTACTCCTTGCACTGAAAGGTGTATTGAGATAGTGAGACTGAGAGGTAATCTGTCTAGCGAGTACTTTAGTGTTGTTGGAGATAGCTCAGAGGTGATCCGATTAACTGGTGAGTTTCACACGTCCCTTAGGTTTCCTTTTAGGTCACACCCGGAGAATGATCTGGGATCCACTAGGTTGTCTAAGTGTGTCGTATTCTAAGAGCCCGGTTCCATCATAGTTTCCGTATACGAGAGATTTCCAAGGTACATGCATAGGATTCAAAGTCTAGGGAGTGCTTTCCCTATTTGTGAGTTGTCTAATGTTTCTTGCTTTCTGTTTGGTGCCGTTAGTTAGAGAGTTCCATTAGGTCACAACATAAAACCCCCCAAATATAATTCAGTTTATTTAGTTGAGTCAGAGTCTAGATAGAGTTGTTGCTAGTGTCTCGTGGGTTCGATATCCGGACTTCGTTTGACTTTGCTACATTGGTCGGTACACTTGCCGGTTGTGTGGTCTAGTATTTTGTTGAGTCTAGATTTATAAATTTAAAGCTAGAGTGTCTAGGTTAGGTTTTATAGTTAGTTTTTATAGACCGTTAGTTTTTATAGACCGTCCAACACACATCAAGTTTTTGGCGCCGTTACCTGGGACACTTAGGCGATAGCGTATCTAACTTTGATTGAACTTATCTGATTAATTGGTCTTATTGTGTTTTGAGTCTTTTCTATTTTGTTGAGACTAGTTTATGTGTCCTTTTGTGAGTCTTTTTTTTAGTGTGTCTAGATTGTATCTTGAGTCTGTCCTTTAATTTTCTGTCATTATCTGTGAAATCTGTGGAGGACCCCATTTTACTCGTCGTTGCCCATATTCATTGGGGGAATCTGCAAACTGCTATGATCATGCTTATCCGCAGGTACATCCATATGTGAAATACAGAACTAAAGAAGAGTTGAATGCCTGGTGCAAGGAAGCAAATGAGCAGTATGAAAAAGATATCCAAGCATTAATTGCTCGCATTGGATCACATCGGCCTAAGAATCTGGAGCGTGTGGTTTATGATCATGAAGGGAACGAAATTGGAATTGAAACTGCATCGGGGGAGTTAATTCTGACAACCCTATCACTGGATACTATAATGGACGACGTGCAAATCACCGTGACAGAAGGTGAAGCACAAGTCCCACCTCTAGGTAAGTCTTCTGCTCTTAATCTAAATAGTGATGAAGTTTATACTGATTCAATGCAAGATCACAATATTCCATTCGATTATTTACACTTGTCTTGTGAGGATGATTTTTCACAGGAATCACATGTAAAACAGAGGACAAAAATGAACGTCTTAGTCCCACCCTTGGACCTATAGGGTGTTAAGCAACTTCGGCGGGGTGTTTATGAATTTTCTTGGGATGATAGTGATGATGATACAATGCAGGAGTCACAGGAAACTCCAGAGCCGGAGACGATAATGGACATAAAAGTCCCACCTCCGGTTCAGCAAAACATCGAGCCAAAATTTTGGTGTCCCACACCATGGAATATTGATGATGGCTTTTGGAGTGATGAGGATGATGTGATTGAAGAAGAAGAGCTGATAGAGATCCCTAAAACCGCGACTGACGATGAGTGCTTTGAAGAGGGATTAGCCGGGTTATTCGAGACAGAGGATGATAGTGAGGATGAGTTCTTGGTTGAGATGATAGAAGAGGAGCAGGTCCCATCCTGGGAGGATGAGTTCGGTGATGAGTTGGTGGACCTGCCGACTCCTAGTGAAGGAACTTTCAACCAACTTGGCGATCTGAAACTCCCTGAAGATCTATTATATCAAGGGCGAAGTGTGGGGATATAAGAGGAGGTGCACGTGATAGAGCTGGTGTCAGACCCACCACAGTGCACCCGAGAGAGAGAGAACCACAACGAGCCCGTGGAGGTAGTAAATGGTGGATCGCCACCCAGAACAACACGACCACGGGACAGGGCTTAGAGACGTATGGACCGGCATGTTATGAAGGTCCTGGGATGGTCACACAAGGACCATAGGATGCAATATACTGAAGATGATCATGTACCACATTACATGCCATGTATCAGGTTTGGTCCAGGTAAGTTTAAGTATTGGTGGACCGACCCATTTAAATTTTTCAAAACCCATTTAAGGTCTGCCACCAGAGTTTGTCAAATCGGTGGTAGACCAATTACACTAAACGGGCCGGACGGGGGCGGCATAATGGAGAAGCCTCCTGATTAGGTTTGTTTCTCGGGTTAGAACCCGAGGGTATAGTTTGTATAAGTTTTGGTTTTATTTTGAGTCTTTTTTATACTGTTTTGGGTTTGCTATGAGTTTATTGTTGCCGGTATAGATCACACCTTCCGTACTCAATTTCCATTTGGGCGGGGTCGGTTCAAATCTTATAATCATGTAAAGGGGATCCAGTAAAGTGTATGTGCAAGCCGCGAATGAAATGCTATACGGTTGCACAAGTGGAAGAACGAAGCTACATAGAATCATGCTATCATTACCAACTAAGTCGTTTCCACTTTACTATTTTTGTTTATTTTTGAGTTTTTATTTTTATTTTCCGTTGTTTCTCGGTTCACATTGAGGACAATGTGTCGTTCAAGTGTGGGGGTGGGAAACAGTCATCTAGGTTTCGTAATTTGAGTCTATTTTTGTATTTTTAGGTAAAAAAAATGTCAAATCTGTCCTTTGAATTAGAGTGTTTGCAAGCAAAATGGAAGATGATAGGTATAACTGGATCTGCTGTTGTTTTTAAATGAGAATAATTGATAGAAAACGCGTCTAATCTGTGATGTTTTGGTAGACCCAGCCTATTTGAAAGCTTATATATCCTATGCGTGTTGATTAGGATAATTAATTGAACTTAAATCATGAAATCTTGTGGGTACTCATCTTAGGGTAATCGGTGAAACTGAACTGTCAACAAAGGGTGATAGCTACCACGTTAAGCTAAAATTTAGAGGTTTTTGAAAATTCTTGGCACACCACTCTCTTTTTATGAAAATAAATCCGAGTTTGGTGGCGCCCGCATTCATAATTTCATAATTCATGAGCTTATTTGTTAGAAGCTGAGTTTTGTTTATGTGTTACCCTCTGGGATGGCCACTTGGAGAAAACACCCCTAAGTGATTCTTATGTGCTTAAATTCATATGACTTAGTCTATGTGTTACCTTCCGGGATAACGACTTGGTTGAAACGCCTCTAGATGAAGTTTAATTTGCTTATTAATGCTCATATTCATTCATTCATTCCATTATTTCATCTGAATTTCTAAAACCTGTAAATCTTAGTTTAACGTGGTGGGAAAAGTCTATACGGTTTAACCCATGCCTAAACATGACCGTGAGACGGGATTAGGTGGAACTGTAGCTCTTAAGTGTAGGACCAATAGATTGATTGATATGCTTGGTAATAAGGAATTAGAACATAATCGGGGGCTTGATAGTTGGTGTTTGGGTTTAGTCGGAACGAAATACCAATTGTTGCATTTTAACGCGTGATTATATCTATGCTAATGAAATTATAAGATTATTAAAGCTTGTGTTCCAGTTGTGATTCCATTGCAGAGATCTTTTTCGAGGACGAAAAAAGGTTAAGTGTGGGGATGTTTGATGTGTTGCAAAGCACACCTCTTATTCCTATGTGTTTCGTGTCGTTTTTGTATATTTTTCGAGTCATATTTAGTCGTTTATAGTTAGTATTGATTTGTGCCATGTTTTGTAGGTAATCGGGTGAGTTTGGAGCTTAAACGAGAAAGTATGGTGAAGGAACGAGCGAACTAGGAAAAACGGATAAAAGATCAAAACTTTCTGTCAACGGGGGTACCTCGCGGTACGCGAGCCAGTAGGGGCTTCCTCCTCACGGTACGCGATGGGTGGGTTTTCAGGCACGGCTATCTTGTCTCTCGCGGTATGCGAGAGACTGGACCAATGGGCCTCGCGGTAGGCGGGAGACCCCAGTTACGCAGATTTTTAGGTATCTTCATGGTATAAAAGGTTAAGTTCGTTTCTAGAGTTGAGTGGTGGATTCCAGACATAAAGTTCAGAGCTTTTTGGTGATTCTAAGTGGGAGAAAGCTTCTAGGATCAATCGGAGACTTGGATTGAAGTTGGGGATTGAAGATCGGGTCGATTTCGTCATCCGGTTCTCGTTATCTTTCTTTGTTCTATTTTTCTAGAATTGATACCATGATTTATGTGTTTGATTATTTTGTTTTGATGTTATTGACCATGATGATTGGCTAGACTTTCATAGCTACCTAGATTTTGATGATTATGTTTTGTTAATTGGATTGATTTCGGATTTCGGTTTCTTTTTGATGGATTAACGTTAAAGTAAAGAAATTGGTTTGGTTTGATTGGATGAAATTGCGTATTTAATCTTGATTTATGATCTATTGATTATTCCATCTGCTGCTTTGTGAATGTCTTTCATGTATGGTTGCGTATTAGGTCACTAGCTGTGTGCATGTGGTTGGTTTATGGTTTACTGATTGTATCCATAGGAACATCGATTGAGAGTTTATTAGGATTAAGTATTCTGCCTGCTTCAATAGCTGAGAGGTGAGAAGTTGTCGGGTAATCTGTGGTGTTAGGGTTTCTAGGTCGACTACTCTGAGAGGAGGGTTTCCTAGGGTTTCTTAGCATTCATTGTTATTCCGTGTCTAGTCAAGTGAATTCAAGTTACTCCTTGCACTGAAAGGTGTATTGAGATAGTGAGACTGAGAGGTAATCTGTCTAGCGAGTACTTTAGTGTTGTTGGAGATAGTTGATAGGTGATCCGACTAACTAGTGAGTTTCACACGTCCTTAGGTTTCCTTTTAGGTCACACTCGGAGAATGATCTGGGATCCAGTAGGTTGTCTAAGTTTGTCATATTATAAGAGCCCGGTTCCATCATAGTTTCCGTATTCGAGAGATTTCCAAGGTACATGCATAGGATTCAAAGTCTAGGTAGTGCTTTCCCCATTTGTTAGTTGTCTAAAGTCTCTTGCTTTCTGTTTGGTGTCGTTAGTTAGAGAGTTCCATTAGGTCACAACACAAAACCCCCCAAATATAATTCAGTTTATTTAGTTGAGTTAGAGTCTAGATAGAGTTGTCGCTAGTATCTCGTGGGTTCTATATCTGGACTTCAGTTGACTTTGCTACATTGGTCGGTACACTTGCCGATTGTGTGGTATAGTATTAGGTTGAGTCTAGATTTATAAATTTAAATCTAGAGTGTCTAGGTTAGGTTTTATAGTTAGTTTTTATAGACCGTCCAGCACACATCAGCATAACACTCAATGTTATCCTAATGTAGGGCATAAAACTTAATGTTATCCTTTTGTAATGTCGGCAACAATCAGCCTACCTAGGTAGGTTTGTCAGTCATAATAGATCTATC
Organism: Smallanthus sonchifolius; assembly: GCA_023525975.1. Lineage (NCBI taxonomy): Eukaryota > Viridiplantae > Streptophyta > Magnoliopsida > Asterales > Asteraceae > Smallanthus > Smallanthus sonchifolius. The sequence goes on along the minus strand of CM042033.1, from coordinate 48,712,616 downwards.
AATGTTACCGTTGGCTTGTACAGAGTTAATGATTGCACGTGTATGTATGTAATGTAATGTAGGTTTAAATTCATAGTGTTCAAGCACAAGCACAAATTACACACATGTTCATGATTGTAGAATTTTATAATGAATTTGCAAATGGTTTTCAAATGAATCATGTTTCACCCCAAAATATGTAAAATGTAAAAAGTGGAGCTATGTAAACTCACATGTAATAGTAGTTTGTAAATCACACGAGCAAGGTGTTGCACAAGTGATTAGCTAACCACAAGGTTAATGTAGAAATAAAGACTGATGGCTAAAAAAATTCTCTAAGTACAACTGCTGTGGTCCTCAGAGTTTGCTGCAGATCGACAAACTGCTGCGGATAAGCTTATCTGCTGCGGATACTTATTCTTCTGCTGAAGAACAAATCTGCTGCGGATAGCCTTATCTGCTGAAGACCAAAGTTGCTGCTGATAGGCAAATCATCAGCAACTGTGGACAGTTGTGTCTTGCTGCTGATCAACAACAGTGCTGCTGATAGCCATTCCCTATGAAGATCAAACGTTGCAGCTGACTGGCTTCCATAAAGCAACCAGTACCACTGACAACTTTCTGCTACAACACTGACACACTCCACACAGAAAGAATGTTACTGGTGCAAGACAATAAAAGATAATGACACTCTTCTTTCAAGGACTCAAGCAATGATGCCTAAGAATACGTTTGAGTAAAGATAACTTTTGTAGTATTTATTATCGTTACATGTAGAATAGCTTCAATACAATATCAACGGCTTGTGTTAAATCTGATCCTTAGAATCAAGGGTTTGTCTTGATTCTAAGTTACTATATAAGTAGTACTTAGAGTCATTGTATAAGTGTGCTTTTCTTAAGAGTTTTTCTATGTAATCTTGTAATCTTCGAATCTTAATACAAATTGCATTTATCAGTATTCTTCTTGTTACTTGTTTACATTGCTTAGTTGTGATTGTTTCCGCCAATCTCAACTAGAATAGAACCATCTTGTATTCACCGATCCTACAAGTGGTATCAGAGCTTTGGTTCACAGATTAAACAAACTCACACTTGTTTAATCATTCTCTAGTTTTATTCAAAACTATCCCTTTGCTAAAGACACCCATTATCACAAATAAAAAATGGCACAAAACAATGGAGTTGAAGACATTGGAAGCATCAGCAGACCACCAAGATTGGTGTCCAGAGAATACTATGATATGTGGAAGAACAGAATGGAAAGCTTCTTCTGCTATCAAGAATATGGGATGTGGAAATCCATTAAAGATGGACCATACATACCCATGGTGGCCTCCGCTGATTCTGGAGGTACACTAGTTCCCAAAGAATCCTCCAAATACTTTGATGAAGACATCAAGAAAATGGAGGTAGATTTCAAGGCCTTGGGAGCCATCCAGATGTGCCTACTAAATGAAGTTTTTCACAACTTCAGAGGATACAAAACCGCAAAGGATAATTGGGAGGCTCTTGAGAAGATGTTTGCTGGTTCAGAGGAAGTAAAAGAAAACAGAAGAGACATCCTGAAGCAGCAATATGAAAACTTCGTCTGGAAGGAAGGTGAGTCTCTAACTGTTTTATATAACAGATATACTTATCTTGTAGGTGAGCTGCAGTGCTCAAAAGTGAAGCTGGAGAATGAATATATTCTCAAGAAGTTCATCAGGTCTCTACCCAGTTGCTGGACACTCTACACAGTGTTCATCAGAAGAACTGAGAATCTGAAGAATCTACAGATGACTGAGCTTTTCAGTATGCTAAAGACCTATGAATTAGAGATGATTCAGGCCAAGGAAAGAAGCTCAAGCTACCAAACAGCCCCAACATCCACCACCACCTTTTTTGCCCTCCACTCTGACCACTCAGGTCCTAGTTCAAGCAACTATTATCCTCCCATCGTCACTCATCCCCAAACTCCAGCCTCTCAATCAAACAACTCACCATTTTTTTCTTGAAGCCCCACCTCAAACATCAACCTCTGCTGCTTTTGTCTCAGAAACCTCAAGCAATATGTCCTTTATCAAGGTAGATCTGGAATGTTTTCATCCAGATGATCTAGAAGAAATGGATATACAACACTCCTATGCCATGCTCTCTCTTAGAGTAAAAAGGTTCAACTCAAGAACAGGAAGACCCGTTCCAAGCAACAACTCTAACACCAGGGTTGGCTTGGACAAAAGAAAATTGAGATGTTACAACTGTAACCAACTTTGTCATTTTGCTAGAGAATGCAAGGCACCAAAGGCAAACCCAGCTGCTGCTCATACCAGACAAGTTCACCAAGCTCAGCCAAGACAGCAACAACAGCAACATCCCACTCCTCCTGCATAAACTGCAGCTTGTGCAGCTGTTGGAACTGCTAACTTTGACTGGAGCTTCCAGTATGAGGATATTACTGCCAATAATCAAGCTCTCATGGCAGACACATCAGAGGTACCACCTCAGGTATATGAAAATCTTTGTACTCAAGCTTGTATTGATAAGGTCCTTGGATACAGGAAACATAACCAGAATCTCATAGATCAAAATGAAGAATTTCACCAAATGAAATCTGAAATTAAAAAGATTGAAAACAACTACAAGGAAAAGATTGATTGTTAAAGAAAGAAATTTCATCATTAAAACATGAACAAACAAACCTTGAAACTCAAATTGATGATCTTCTGGTTAAGTTAAAAGCTACAAGGACCGAATTAGCAGACCAAAAGGTCCATGTGGAAAAATATGAGTTTGCATCCAAAAAGCTGCAAAAACTTTTGGATGCTCAAATTCATGAAAAGGTAACTGCTGGTCTTGGATTCCAAGCTGAACAACCCTACAATGTTGTTCCTCCACCCGCTGACTATGTAGCCATTCATGAACCAAGTTTCAATCTTTCCAACCTTGACATGGCCAACCGAAATTTTGACCCTGTTGTCCAACAAACCCCTTTTCAAGAATACACTACTTCATCCGAGTCTGAGTCAACATGCTCAGACTCCACTGAAACCAATAAAGTTTCATCACCACCTACCTGTGAAGTTATTAAAGCCAACAATCCAAGCCCTTTCATCCCTTCAAAAATAGTACCAGTATCTCAACCAACCAAACAAATCAGAATCAGCTATCCTCCAGAAGGAAGAAAGCTAACTGTTGAAAAGGGATAGTCTTCAACCTCCACCAACTCAAAGCCTCAATCCAAATCAATTCAACAAAGGAAGGTGTTTGACATATGTCATGCGCCTGGAGAGAGAGCTCCATATGTTCAAAATACATTGGAAGAAGCCACATTTGAGCACAATAAAGCTCACCCCTGGAACTTCAAAGACTTGTTCAAAAGAAAGGACTATGTGTATTTTCAAAGGGACAAACTGGCTAAATCATGCTTTCTGTGTGGGAAATACAATCATATTGCCAGCACCTGCTTCTATTACCTTCAACAACAAAGAAACCTAAAACAACACACTTTTGAGAAAACAAACAAGAACAAAAAGGTAAGAAGCTTTGAAGCCAAAGCAACTCAGTTCAGAAACTTTCTATCCCCACCAAGAAAGCATCTGCCGAAACCTCAACAATCTTGCAACATCTGTGGTGAATCAGACCACTTTGCTGCAAATTGTAAGTTTAATCCTCTCAACCAGGTTCTTCATCAAATTCCTCTTCAACAAAAGGGTAGGCATACTTCGGAGATTAAACCATCAACAACAAACAAAACTGCTGCTGATCAAGTAAGACTCAAGCAACCAAAGGAAAAGCCTTCATCAGCAACCAAGATTGCTGCTGCCCAAGTTAAACCATTAGCAGCTAACAAAAATGTTGCTGATCAATTAAAGCGCAAGCAACCCAAAGACAAGTCTTCAGCAGCAACCAAGATTGCTGTTGCTCAAGTAAAACCATCAGCATCAACAAAATCTGCTGTTGATTAGCCAAAGTCCTCAGTTGCAACATCTGCTGCTGACAAAGCAAAGAGAGCTGGAAAACCACCAATTCAACATTGGAAAGCCAAAATTCCTCCAAGAATCATCATTGGTTCCGTTGAATGCACACATGCTGATACTGATAATCCGAGAACCCTTTTTTACAAGGATGCAAGCTCTTGGATTCCTCCCACTAACTAGATCTCTCTCATATACAGGGATAGCCAGGTCATAAGAATAACACCTGGGTGGTAGACAGTGGTTGTTCCAGGCACATGACAGGCAATAGATCCATCCTCTCCAACTTCAGACATTTCAATGGAGGATATGTTGCCTTTTGAAGTGACTCAAAAGGAGGATCTACTACTGGACAAGGAACTGTGTCCAATGAAAGAATGAGTATTGAAAAGGTAAACTATGTCAAAGAATTGGACTTCAATCTCATGAGTGTTTCCTATGTCTGCGATCAAAAGCATTGGATGCTCTTCATAGATAAAGAATGCTTTGTACTGTCTCCTGGCTTATCCAAACCTCCTCCAAAAAAGATTTTATTAACAGCTCAGAGAAAAGAAAATCTTTATTTGCTTGACATGAATGAGGTCACTCTATCTGGCAGTGTATCCTATTTTCTGTCAAAAGCTTCAGTTGATGAATCAACTCTCTGGCACAGGAGATTAAGCCATGTCAACATCAAAACCATCAACAAATTGGTGAAGAATAATATTATCAGAGGGCTTCCTGACAAAGAATTCCAGCTAGAAGATCATTGCATTTCTTGTTTGAAGGGGAAACAACACAAGAGTTCTCACAAGCCCATGACTTTGAATACAAATGACACTCCACTACAGCTGCTGCATATGGATCTCTTTGTTCCTACAAATATTATGTCAATGGGTAAGAAGTCATACTGTCTGGTGATAACTGATGACTACACCAGATTCTCATGGGTATACTTCTTGAGAACTAAAGATGAAACTGCTGAGATTCTAAAATCTTACATTCTTAGGATAGATAATCAAAGCAATCAGAAGGTAAAGATCATAAGGTATGATCAGGGCATAGAGTTCAAGAACCACACATTGAATTGTTTATGTGAAAGCAAGGGAATAGAAAGACAATACATTGCTCCAAGAACTCCTCAACAAAATGGAGTTGCTGAAAGAAGAAACAAAACTCTAATTGAGTCAGCAAGATCTATGTTGGCCGACTCAAAACTGCCTCTCACATTTTGGGCAGAAGCAGTAAGCACAGCCTGCTATGTGCAAAATAGAGTTCTCATAGTCAAGCCTCTCAACAAGACAGCTTATGAACTATGGTTCCAAAGAGTTCCCTACATTGGATTTCTAAAACCTTTTAGATGTCTATGCATAATTCTGATCACACATGGGGTTCTTCTTAAGTTTGGTGCCCAATCTGATGAAGGATATTTTGTGGGCTATTCCTCTCAATCCAAGGTCTACAGAGTATTCAACTCAAGAACAAGAATTGTGGAAGAATCAGCCAATGTGGAATGTAGAGAACACATTGCCTGTGAACAGGGAAAAGGCCCAAACTGGCTCTTTGACATAGACTCCTTCACCTAAATATTTGAGCCTCTCATCTTCTCAAATATGGAATCTACCTCTTCACAAGCACCAGCTTCCTCTTTCTCCTCTAACTACAGACTGGATTTTCCTAAATCTTCCATCAGTCTGAAAAGACCATCCATTGATCCTCCATCTGTTATGGAAGCCATTGAAGCAAGTGAAGCCGGAACCAGACTCTCCAATGTCACCAGTAGCAGCCTGTCTAAAAATGAAAATTTGAATGAAGACTTTTCGGTAAACGTTGTAGATGCTGCAAGTACTATTGCTGATAATACTGATGTAGCTGTTGATATTGAAGACTCTTTCACCATGAATGAAGAAATCCCTGATCAAAATCAAAGCAATATTGAGCAAGGGATACATCTGGAGGTGGTACCAGCACAAAAGATTAACAAGGAACATCCTCTGGAAAATATTATTGGCTAAGTTCACCAAGGAGTTCTAACAAGAAGCAAATCTCATGAGGCCAATATATGTTTGTTTTCATGTTTTCTATCTCAGGTGGAACCCATGAAGATAGATCAAGCTCTAAAACACAGTACTTGGATTGAGGCAATGCAGGAAGAGTTGCTGTAATTCAAGAGACAGGATGTCTGGAAACTAGTTGATCTTCCACCTGGTCAATCTGCCATTGGCACAAGATGGGTATTCAGGAACAAGCAAGATGAGAGAGGCATTGTAGTCAAGAACAAAGCCAGACTTGTAGCTCAAGGCTACACTCAGGAAGAGGGAATTGACTATGATGAAGTCTTTGCTCCTGTTGCCAGGCTGGAGGCCATCAGAATCTTCCTGGCATATGCTGCATCCAAGAATTTCATGGTCTATCAAATGGATGTCAAGAGTGCCTTTCTGTATGGGAAGATTGGTGAAGAAGTATATGTCAAACAGCCTCCAGGCTTTGTAGATCCCACACATCCTAACCAAGTGTTCAAACTAGACAAAGCTTTGTATGGCTTACATCAAGCCCCAAGAGCCTGGTATGAAACTTTGTCTGGATATCTACTAAGCAACAACTTCAGAAGAGGTGCCATTGACCAGACTTTTTTTATCAAAGATGAAGGGGGAGAAATCTTACTGGTACAAATCTACGTTGATGATATCATCTTTGGATCAACAAGGAAGAAGTTGTGTAAAGACTTTGAGATCCTACACTCAAAGTTTGAAATGAGTTCAATGGGTGAACTAAATTTCTTTCTGTGTCTTCAAGTCAAACAAGTTCCAAATGGAATCTTCATTAGCCAATCCAAATATGTCAAGAGCATTTTGGAAAGATTCAAGATGGCTGACTACTCTGCAGCAAGAACCCCTATTCAAGTGCACCATAAACTGATTCCAAACAATGACGGTCAAAAAACTGATCAACATCAGTACCGTGCAATGATAGGGTCTCTTATGTATCTCACTGCCTCAAGGCCAGATATCATGTTTGAAGTATGTCTCTGTACAAGATTCCAAGCAGCTCCAAAGAATTCACATCTTCAAGATATCAAGAGAATTTTTAGATACATAAAGGGAGCCCCAAGACTTGGGCTATGGTACTCTAAAAATGACAAGTTCAATCTGTATGCATACACTGACAGTGATTATGGGGGATGCAACTTGGACAAAAAGTCCACATCAGGGGGATGTCAGTTTCTAGGAGGGAGACTGATTTCATGGTAGTGCAAGAAGCAAACATGTGTCTCAACTTCTACAGCAGAAGCAGAATACATTGCAGCTTTAAGTTGCTGTGCACAAGTCATCCGGATACAAAACCAAATGCTGGTTATGGGATGACTTTCATGGAAACTCCCATTCACATTGACAACATGAGTGCTACATCAATCACAAACAATCCGGTGCAGCACTCCAAGACAAAGCACATTGACATCAGGTATCACTTCATAAGAGATCAAGCTGAGAAAAAGAGAATTATTTTAACCAAAATTCATACCAATGAGCAATATGCTGATTTGTTTACAAAACCTTTTGATGAAGCTAGATTTAGATATTTAGTTGAATCTATTGGTATGATGAACTTTGATTAAAATCTGTCTCTAAAATTTTATTTTGTAAATGTGTTTGTCCTTTGTTGAAAATAAAAGTTATAAGTCAGCAGCAACTTTTTTCGCTGCGGACAGGTTTAATCATCAGCAGCAAAGAATTTGCCACTGACTGCTTTAAGTTATCAGCAGGAACAAGTTTCATGCGGATAGCTTTAAGGCTGTCAGTAGCAACATCCTTGCTGTGGATTATTGCATCCATCAGCAACAATTGAGTTTGCTGCTGACAGACTTAACCATCCAAAGCAACCAAGCTTGCAGCGGATAGGCTTAACCATCCGCGGCAACCAAGTTTGCTGATGATGGGTAAATCTAAGTCTAAATTAACCTTTACCCGCTGTAAGAAAAAAAATTACTTTCAGTCTTTACCATGAATGCTTTAGTGTATTACAACTGTAACAGTAAAAAGTGAACAAGGTTGTACTGTACAAGTATTTTTGCTTTTTCTCTCCTCTGCCGTTATAACACAAATCAAATTTCTTCACCACCTCTTCACATTCAATTTCACCCTAACTCCCATCACTTTCTCTCAAGCCTCCACAACATTCAAAGCTTTCCATCCTTAACCACCCTTCAAAAACCTTCCTTTTTCCCTCCAAACCCAACAAAATGGCAGAGGTAGACATAAACCATCCCGATTACAAGTTCTATCCATATCACAACCTCACGGCATACTTAATCAAAGGAAAGAAGTCTGAGGGATTCAATGACATGATCGACTTTCTCTTTCGATCAAAGATACACCATGCACTCACTGTAAACCCAACCATTTACATCCCTCACATGGAGGACTTCTGGAACTCTGTCGTCTATTCTACCGAACAGGGGATACCCCAAATCTAAGCCAAGGTAGATGGCAAAGACATCACCATCACTGAAGCTACTCTACGAAAACATCTCAAGCTTCAAGACGAGGGGGCCGCCATTTCATACTCGAAGGAAGAATACATGAGAACCTTTGTATCCATAGGGTACACTGGAAATCAGAACGAGAATCGAAAAGGCGCTGGTGGGCCCTCCATGGAAGTTTCTATGAAACACTCTTCTACAATGCATATCCCAGAAGAGAAGTGGATCGCATCAAGTGAGCTATGCACTTGACTCTGCTGTTCATGGTATGGTTTCTGGCCAGGGTTTCAACTTTGCACATCTCATCTTTGAAGGTTTGAGATATAACCTTCAAGAAGGTGCAAAGCAATCACTTTTTATGTACCCAAGATTCTTGCAGGAGGTTTTCAATAACGAATTAAAAGATCTTTCAAAATCTGCAAAAAACTATGTTATGCTGGGACATAAAAATAACATTTTTCAAAGTATGAGAACGGTTTCCAAAAAGTTCTCAGGGGTCAATGTTCCATTGTTATCTACAATGATGAACATACAAAGTATCCAGGGTGACAGTTCAACAATCCCAACTGATACTGATCCCACACCCTCCTCTTCACATCCTGAACAACAATATGCTTCCACTGTTCGAACCCCTATGCATACTACTAAGGATGCACAAGCACAGAAATTACTTACACCTGTTTTGGATGTTATCGTTCAACTGGAACAAAGGGCTCCATTTGCGGCAAAATATACTAGAAAAAGGAGCAAGATGACTCCTTCTCTTCTTGTCTCAAAGGCCCAATCCCAACCTAAAAGCCCTCATTCAGAATCCCAAAATTCTGATAAGAATATCAAAAGGGATAGCCACATCATTAGAGAGACTTCCTTGGAAGCTTCTCTATTAGGATCAGGATCACATCTCGGATCCATAGAACAACCCACTGAGCCATTCCATTATTTTTCTTCTCTGAACTTAAGTGAAGAGGCACCTTCAAGATGATATACCTTCTCAAACAACCACTATCTCGGAGGTATTGATTGGCTTTGCTGCTAGTGAACCTAACCCAAGTTCATCACCCAATAAGGTTCACTCTGGGAGTACTGATAGAGTGAATGTGAAAAGGGCTGTCACTACTCCTGGTACATCAACTAACCAGGAGGACAGTGATAACATCACTAAGACCCTAACCACGGAAACTTACAGTGAGGATGTTTCCTTTGAAACACTCTTCACTGAGAGGAATCCCAGGTGCCAAGAAAACTAGGGTGATGGGGATGCAGATGCTAGGCCTAAGACCCCATCCAGCTCCAAGGATTCCACAACTGTGGATGAGGACAGTCTGAAACTCAAAAATATGGAATTGACGGCCAGGGTGGCTATGCTAGAGGCTGAAGTGCCCAAACTAAGGCACCAATTCTCTATGCATGAAACCCATCAATGCCCAACTGTGCCTACTCCTTCCCTTGTATCAGTGGGAACTCAAACAGATGTAACCCTTTACACTGATGCAACCAAAAAGGGGGAGATAGTCGCAGTAGAAGATGATGCTGACAGCCTTGAGGACTGGATACAAGAGCAAGCTGCATTTCAAAGTTCCTTATTCAAACCTGCCTTTGTTCAAGTTCATGACTTGCCAGACTCAATAGATGAAGAGGAAGAAATCACTGAGGATTGGAAGTTGGTTGTTCGAGCCTGTGATGAGGTGTTGACAAATACAAGTCACCATGAAGACACACCTCCATCAGTCAGCATTCTTCCTGAAGCAGCGGCCATAATAAGTCTAACCACTGCCCCCAAATTCACACTGACTGAAGACAATCTAGATTTTGACTCCATACTAGCTTGGGGGGTATGATGGTCAATCTGAGAGATTCTGGATTGGGAAAGAGTTCAGCGGAGTAGAAGAGCTGAATTGGGATGCACCAAATCCTCTTCAAGTGCTTGAACTGTATTTATCCAACTGCATCAACACCTCTTCAGATCTCTTAGCAAAACTTGCAATCTGCACTGCCCTGGTTTGAAGCACAATTAGAATAAGCAAACAGGGTGGCATATCCTAAATACCGCGCAGAATCTTCTATAGCAGCAGCACAAAGACTGGCTCCAAGTAGACTTGACCTGATCAGGAGCAATACTTTAATTGACGAAGAAACTGTTTGCTGGAGAAGCTTCATACACAATGAGATGGTCAGGGGACTGGCAGTGCTAGGATGGTCGTGCACTAGGCCCTCTGGCTTCACCTTCTTTCTGAGTAATGGATCATCTGTCTTCTTCAACTACATCAATTAGATCCTACTCCTCAACTCAGACTTCCTATACAACATTTTTGAGCTCAGAACATATATCTGCAATGTCAACTCCTTAGAGAGCCAAGCAATGATCAAGACTATCAAAGCTTGTCTTGAAAAGGAGGGACGCCTTGCAGAAGATGCCTCCTCTAACTCAGATTTCTCTTTTCTCTCCTCACCAACCGCCACTCTGAATACTGCAACAGAATCTAGAAGAACATAGTTGGAGGATGTAAGGAAAAGTTGGAAGGAAGTAACTGGGTGTGAATGGGAAGAAGATGAAGCAAGAAACCTTCCCCCATCCACTCCCCAAACTGCCAATGAAGCTGAAGCAGAGATCCCAACAGTATCTAAAACATCTGTTGTTGTGATCCATGAAGCTGAAGTAGAGGCATCAACCAAAGCCAAGGGGAAGGGAGTAATGACTGAAGAGGTGGAAGAGAGACTGATGAAAGAGCAAAGGGAAAGGGAGGAAAGAAGAAGAAGAAGAAAAGAAGAGGAGATGGCAGAGCTAAGAAAAAATCAAGAAAGAAAAGCTGCCATGGTCTTTAGAGAACAACAAATCCAGCTGTATGCTAAACAGCTGGATGATCTCAAAGCCAGATTTCCTGCAGCTTCTCAATTACAAGAAGATGAAGCCCTAGCTATTCAACTGCAGGAACAGTTTAATAAAGAAGAAGAAGAAAGGGAGAAGAAGAAAAGGGAAGAGGCTAAGTTCAGAATAACTGATTCTGAACTAGCCAAAGAAATGAGAGAGGAATGGATAGCGGCTCTGATTTCTCAAGGTGAGGATGCAGACTACCTTGAGAAACTATCAAATAAAGAAATCTACAGAGCCTTCATGGGTCAGCAAGATCAATTGGAAAATAAGAAAAGGGATGAAGAAGAAGAAAAAGACAAGCAAAAATCCAAGAAGACCATTGTATTCAACATAAGGACCCATGTAGAAAGTAAGGTCATGACTGACTTCCTGAATGCCAGAGGAGAAAGTGGAAAAAGGCTAGGCCCCATGAGTTTCATGAACTTACAAGCCTTGTACTCCAAAGTCAAGAAGGAAGAGGAAGAAATATTAGGGAAGATAGGCTCCAAGAAAAGGGTGATAACTCAAACTGCTGAACACAAATCAAAGAAACCCAAGCCTTCTCCCTCATCCACTACTTCCTCCTCCCACCATACTTCCACTCTCCAGCCTAGACCTCATTCCTCTCTTCCCACAAAGTCCAAATCCCTCCACCCAGCTCCTCCTCATCAACAGCCTTCTAAGAAGAAAACCAAACCTACCATCACACCAGAAGACTCAAGAGAAATAGTTTCTGGTTCTACAACACTCAAGACAAATGGTTTGAAGTCTTCAGGGGAAAGGAAGAACTGCAAAGATCTATCTATAAATCTGTTGATGAGGTAATGCAACTCCCAGACTCAGATCTAAGAAGAATATTGGAGTTGGGTGAGGCCCATAAGCTAGAGAATAAAGGTGGGAGACATATTTTCCTAGCAATCAAACATCACTTCAACCCTAGTAAAGATGTAATCGTTGATGCCAAACCTCTTCAATCCCATTCTCCATTCACCAGTTGGTCCTTCAAGGCTGATACCAACAAGTTTATCTTGATTGATGTTAAAGGACAGAAGATGATATGTTCAAGCAAGGCCATCTTCAAAATGCCAAGCAAAGGCATAAAGACTCTATCTGAGCTTCCTCTAAACAATCCCAGCCAGGACCCAAGAGGCTATGAGGTAGAAAGGATAGTCTGCAACATGGAAAAGCTTCAGCAGCAAAAGCAGTAAGAGAGTTTTGGTAGCATCATTCTAGGGGGAGTTTGTAGAAATAAAGACTGATGGCTACAAAATTCTCTAAATACAACTGCTGTGGACCTCAGAGTTTGCTGTAGATCGATAAACTGCTGCGGATAAGCTTATCTGCTGCGGATACTTGTTCTTCTGCTGAAGAACAAATCTGCTGCGGATAGCCTTATCTGCTAAAGACCAAAGTTGCTGTTGATAGGCAAATCATCAGCAGCTGTGGACAGTTGTGTCTTGCTGCTGATCAACAACATTGTTGCTAATAGCCATTCCCTTTTAATATCAAACGTTGCAGCTGACTGCTTCAATAAAGCAACCAGTACCACTGACAACTTTCTACTACAACACTGACACACTCCACGCAGAAAGAATGTCACTGGTGCAAGAAAATAAAAGACAACGACGCTCTTCTTCCAAGGACTCAAGCAATGATGCCTAAGAAGACGTTTGAGTAAATATAACTTTTGTAATATCTATTGTCGTTACATGTAGAATAGCTTCAATACAAGATCAACGGCTTGTGTTAGATCTGATCCTTAGAATCAATGGTCTGTCTTGACTCTAAGTTACTATATAAGTAGTACTTAGAGTCATTGTATAAGCGTGATTTTCTTAAGAGTTTTTCTCTGTAATCTTGTAATCGTTGAAGCTTAATACAAATTGCATTTATCAGTATTCTTCTTGTTTACTTGTTTACATTGATTAGTTGTGATTGTTTCCGCCAATCTCATCTAGAATGGAACCATCTTGTATTCACCGATCCTACAGTTAACCTAAGATTGAATTGTATAAATGTATCAATGACATGCACAAATGCCTAGGGGGAATCTTATTGCATAATGGAATTGGGTGTGGATTTGGTCAAATAAGTGTATACTTATTTATGTTTCCAAATGTTGTTTATGAATTCTCATGTAAAGTATGTGGTTTCATTTGTTCTGTAAACAATTGAATATGTGTATGTATGGATATTCACTTCATGAATACAAAATGAGATAAGTTTGTACAAATGGATAACTAGATAAATAAGTAGAAACCTATTAATTTAATTAAGTGATTATGGACACTTGACTTTCAAAAGAGAAATAAAGGCTAAATTACTTTAGAATTTAAACCAGGGTTTATAATAATAAATAGTTTAATGATGTAAATAAACAAAACCAAAATTTTCTTTTGAAATGTAAGTTTTTAATTTGGATAAATAATTGATCACAATTTATCCTTGAATAAAAGAATGAGTTTTACGTTTAAAGTTTTATAGAACAAAATGTAATGAACAGTTATTAAGTTTTCTTAACGGGGTGCGGTTAAAAAAAATATTAGTTTGTTTAAAGAAAGTTAATTTTTCTTTTTTTTTTAAATAATTTTTTGTGTTTTAATAGGGTTTTAAAGTAATTAATAACAAAATAATGGTTTTCCCTTCAAAGCTTGTCAATTATATATTTAAAACAAGTTTAGGTTTTGTAGATTTTTTAAATTAGCCTTTGTAAAATAGTTAAATGTAGTAAAAATGCAAAAATAAAAGGTTGTGGACCACCCGGCTTGAACCCGGGTGGCTCCTGTGTAAGCCACAAGAACTTAACCATGAGACCCGTAACCTAGTAGTCTAACCCAAGGGATTGTAAAGTGTTTTAAACGTAAACTGGGTGGGGGCCGGTTCTAAGGCAGTAACACGCAAAAAAGGCGCTTCACCGGTGGACCAGGGCGTATGCCTCTTAAGAACCCGGTTTCCCCTTCTTAAAACCCATAAGCTTAGACCCCCCCCCCCATCATCCCCAAATGTAAAAACCCGAAACCCTAACCACCCAAATGGCCGTGATCGGGCTAATATTGGAAGTCCCAACCATGGGGCTTTCAATATACAGATCAAGACGAGTTTATTGATATCAATATTACCTGATAAGATTGTCCGGTGAGGGAGATCTACAGATACGCATAGGTTCACGTTCTTTAGGCCACGATTGGGTTCATCGGTGTAATGCCGTATGATTGAGAGTCTAGAGAGTTTGAAAGTGGTGTCGCGAGTGTGTGTGAGTGGATTGTATGCCTCAATTTTACTTGAAATGTTCAATTTGATTCGGGATTTCTTGAAACAGATACGGATATGATTATTGAGTTAATTCATTTGATTCTTAGTAAATTGGGTCATCATTGGTGTTCGAATTTGGTTAGGTAACGCTTATGCACATTTTGATTCCATTAAACAGGATTAAAACCATGAATTGAAACCGAATTCTACTATGTTTGACCCTAGATAGTCAAAGTCTACAGATGTGGTTCAATATTTTGATTTGGATTCAAGTGGCTCATCCGGAGCCTTCGATTTGATCGTATAATGTTTATGAAGAATCAAATAGGCATTATTACTCGTGAATCATTGATTTGGTAAACGAATCCGGACCTGGTTGACCTTTCTGAGTCAATTTACAACTTTGTTGACTCCAGAAGGTCAAAATACGAATTAGAGTCTAATTTGGAAAGAAATGGTTCAAATTTGAATGTCCAAGTACACAGGGGGGGTTCAAACTAGATTTTAAAGGGTTTAACTTGATTCCAAGGGGTTCAATTCCAATAAGGAGGTTCAAATGCACTATTATTCTTTTGAAATTGTTTATATATATAATTTGATGTTCTTTATAAAATGTACAAAAAATTATTTATATTTTAAATTTTAAAAATAGATAATTTGAATTAGATGCTTAAAATTTAATATATGTTTTTATGTAATTTCTTTTAAAAAGAAATTTAAATATATAAAAGAGTAGGAGTTACATGATCAAGTCCATATGTTACATCTTGAGCTAGTTGGTCTTGTAAAATAGGTATACATATGTGTGTGTGTGTGTGTTTATTGCCACTCTAAAATATGTAATTGCATGAATGAAGTATGAAATTGAAACACTTGAAATCATGGCTCATGTAACATAATGCATTGCACTAGAATTGGATTTGAAATATTATTTTTGCACTAAACAAGGTGTAAGAAAATCATGGATGTTACAGTATCCCATGTTGTCAAACCCCAACCGACGGCGGAATACGTCGGGGCGGGACATGTAGATTGTTCACAGCTCATGGTTTACTAACGTTTGAATAATTATCAATCACATTTCATTTCAATTCAAGTAACACCAACATTCAATCCAATAACTCAACAAAGTAGATTACAAAAGATAAATTGTTCAAATTAATACTAGGCCAAATCCTAAGTGTAGCAAGACTTGAAGCACCTCAAACATTAGTACCTGAAACATGGTTAAAACAAAGTCAACTAGAAAGTTGGTGAGAATACATAGGTTTTCGTGTCATGTAATAGAATATAGTGTTGTGTGCATACAATTCATACAAACATGGCAATTAAGGAATTTATGGAGAGATACCATCGTGTGACCTAAGTATACAATCAAACCTTTGTAACTAGCATGCAAAACAAAAGCGTGTTGGCAGTAACAGTCACCCTACCTGGGTGGGTTTGTCAGACTCAATAGATCTATCACTGTTTACCGTCGGCTAAATAGTTAATGATTGTACAGTAGCATAAAGATGGTCTACACACCTAGTACTCAAGCACAAAGCACAAAATTGTAACACATGGATGTAGGGTGGAATTGCATTGTGTAGTTTGTTAACATATAGATTGAACTCATGTTCCACCCCAAAAGTTTGTAAAATAGAGTAAAAGAGGGGCTATGTAACTCACATGTATAAAGGACGTAGATTGCACAATCAAATAGATAGTAGCGGTGAGTTGTAGGTCACTAGGTGCGACCTAATGAATAAATGTATAAACATGTATTATTGTTATGTACAAAGATCTAAAGTCTAAGGTTTTAGTGGGTTTATAAGTGTAAGGACTTGTGCTGATGGTTTGTGTCATTCTTTGTCAAAAATGGATTCGTTGGTGGTTATATAAAATAAGTTTAGGGTTTGTAAGAATAATGAATAAATAAATTAAATAATTTATTTATTTAGAATATTGCTTTTAAAGAAATAGTGTGGTATATATATTTATTTAAATATAATATAAATAAATAAAAAAAATTTGTTTATTTATTTATGAAAATGTCTCAAAATATAAAATAGTTATTTATTAGTTTATATGTTTTGAAATAAGTTTTATTCGTTTGAATATGGTTTCTACACTATTATATTTGATTTAATAACACGAATGGTTTATAAAAGTTCGTTTTACAATAAAGCGATTTACAAAATCTTGTCATATTTTTTTATAATTTAGGAATTTAATTAAATAGTATATTTCCTTTTGATAATTAAAAGATGGAATTTTTTAAAAAATTTGAATTTATTAGAATTATTGTTTTAAGTTAAAAATTACGAATTTCTGATTTAAACTGACTTAATTTAAGTGGGGGTTTATAAAAATATTTTTAGAGAATTTTTTTGTTTATAAAACTGTTTAAAAATGATTTTTTTTTAAAAAAGAACTCCACCCGGTTCGAACCCGGGTGGGTTCTGTGTGTGGGTCGTGCTCTACCGCCGGACCAGGGCACCATCCCGTGTAACATCTTGGTTCAAATGGACCTTAATCGAGGGCGAAGAGGGGGTCGGGTCTGGTCAGGTTTAAACGCGCAAAAAGGCTTCGGTGTACGGGTTTCGAACCCGTGCCACCCGGTTCAATGGTGCAGTGTCGTAACCAGTTGAGCCGGGTGGTTTCGCTGGTTGAATATGTATTCCGAAATTCTAAATAGAACACCCGGTCCCCGGCCCTAAATCCAATCGATCGATATGAACCCTAATCCCCCTTTAGTCCCGATTCGATTTGAAATCCCAAATTGTTATGGGGTTACCGGACTACATCCTTGGACGAATCAAACGAGACTAACCTTATTCGATTTAGTGGAGGATCGGGTGAGAACGACTAGGACTTGGCTCCGGCGGTTCCTGATGCTCGACAGCGTCTCAGAGGTGTAATGCCGATTGAATTGGGGTCGGGAGAGTTTGTGGGTGAGTATGCGAAGGTGTGGGTATGGTCTAATTGGCTTGATTTCATCTACATAGCAGAATTCGATTAGGAGTTGGAGGAAGACAGTCGTTTAGACGAATTACGCGTTAATTCAGTCAATTGGGAATGTATTGGGTCGAGATTGTGGTCTGGGGTCATGCGCGAACCGTTTAGGGATGATTTGCTGTCATCAACACGCCTTAATTCCCCGAATTCATTCCTAATTTAGCTCGGTTTGACTCTGCCGAGTCAAACGTGTTTGGATTTGAAATTAACCGCGCGACTTGATCGAATTGGATTGTTGTTTGGGCCTGGGACTGATTAGTACTTGGTCTAACACTCAAAACAGGTCCAATCCAACCGGCTTAAACAAGCCTCCTGCCGGATTGCATTGATTTTGGCCTGTTTGACTTTTAAAAGTCAAACAGGGTCACATTTGGTGTTGTAGGTCAAAATTGAAAGTCAAGGTTCAATTCCAAAGGTCCAATTGAGGATTTAATTATTAGGTTCAATGTTTAAGGGGGGGGGGGGTTGTACCGTTACATTGTAATTATACATGTATATATATATATATATATATATATATATATATATTGTTTACATATAGATAGGTAACTTGACTTACATGTATATATGTATATTTGTTTTATGTGGATAAGTATGTATATGGAATAAGGATATGAAATCCTTAAATTCTAACTTGTATATAAACAGGATAATATTGTGGAAATCTGAACCATAATATTTGTGTAGATAACATAGAGAATTGTACTAGAAGTTGGAAATGGAAACACTGTTTATTGCACTTAAAACAAATACATGGAAAGATCAGAGATGTTACAGTCTCCCCATGTTGAGGGGATTTCGTCCCGAAATTCAACTAGTTGAGGCTGCTGGATTGGTGAAAAGGTGAGGATACTTGAGCTTCATTTGGTCCTCACGTTCCCAAGTGAACTCAGGACCACGTTTAGAATCCCAACGGACTTTGACTATAGGAATTCAGCTTCGCTTAAGTTGTTTGATCTCACGGTCCATGATCTCTACCGGTTTCTCAACGAAGTGCATCGTTTCATCAACGCGCACATCATCGAGGGGTATGTGAAGATTCTCGTCAGCAAGGCATTTCTTCAAGTTGGACACATGGAAAGTTGGATGGACATTGTTGAGTTCCAGAGGTAGGTCGAGTTTGTAAGCCACTTTCCCAATTCTTTCAAGGATTTCGAATGGGCCTACATAACGAGGTGCTAGTTTTCCTTTCTTCCCAAAGCGAATCACACCCTTCCAAGGGGATACCTTTAGAAGCACAAGGTCACCCACTTGGAATTCCAAGGGTTTTCGTCTCTTGTCGGCATAGCTCTTTTGTCGACTTCTCGCTACTCGGATATTGTCATGGATTTGAAGGATTTTGTCGGTTGTTTCTTGAATTAACTCGGGACCGGTGATTTGTGCTTCACCAATCTCGTTCCAACAGATAGGAGAACGACATTTGCGACCATAAAGAGCTTCAAATGGGGCCATGTTGATGCTGGTGTGGTAGCTGTTATTATAGGAGAATTCAATAAGTGTCAAATGTGAATCCCAATTGCCACCAAAGTCTATGACACAGGCTCTCAGCATGTCTTCAAGGGTTTGAATTGTTCGCTCGGTCTGACCATCAGTTTGTGGATGGTAGGCCGTGCTTAAATCCAATCGTGTGCCAAGTGCCTTTTGTAGAGATTGCCAAAACCTGGAAGTGAAACGAGCATCTCTATCGGATATTATGTTCAAAGGAACACCGTGACGGCTCACAATCTCGTCAATGTAGATTCGGGCCAATTTCTCAACCCGATAGTCTTCACGGATGGGCAAGAAGTGTGCGGATTTAGTGAGACGGTCAATGATTACCCAAATGCTATCATAGCCGCTTGAAGTGCGGGGAAGTTTAGTAATGAAATCCATGGCTAGATTCTCCCATTTCCACACAGGGATTTCCGGTTGTTCAAGTAAACCGGAAGGACGTTGATGTTCGGCTTTGACTTTAGAGCATGTTAGACATTTTGCAACATAGAGTGCAATGTCTTTCTTCATACCAGGCCACCAATATTGTGGTCGAAGATTGTGATACATTTTATCCGCACCGGGATGAACAGAATACCGAGACTTGTGTGCCTCAGTCATGAGGAATGCCCGAAGATCATTGCGATTGGGAACCCAGATACGATCCAAGAAATAAAGTAAGCCATTGTTTTTAGTCTCCAATTGGAATTCAGCACCACAAGACATTTCCTCATACATATTGCCCTCGGTAACCGAGATGTGCTGAGCTGCTAGAATACGGGTTTGGATATCGGAGTGAATCTTGACACTTTGAAGCATGACATGTTCTTTACGGCTCAGTGCATCGGCTACAACGTTTGCCTTGCCGGGATGATAACGAATCTCACAATCATAATCACTAAGGAGTTCAACCCAACGTCGTTGTCTCATGTTGAGATCTTTTTGGTTGAAGATGTGTTGGAGGCTTTTGTGGTCGGTGAATACCACACATTTTGTGCCATAGAGATAATGTCTCCAAATCTTCAAAGCAAATATGACCGCACCCAACTCCAGATCGTGCGTCGTATAGTTCTTCTCGT
Source organism: Smallanthus sonchifolius (assembly GCA_023525975.1). Lineage (NCBI taxonomy): Eukaryota > Viridiplantae > Streptophyta > Magnoliopsida > Asterales > Asteraceae > Smallanthus > Smallanthus sonchifolius. The sequence goes on along the minus strand of CM042033.1, from coordinate 48,692,571 downwards.
GGATCTTAAGTTGTCTCGATGCATAAGCGATTACCTTGCCTCGTTGCATGAGAACACAACCAAGACCTAGGTAAGAGGCATCACAGTAGACGACTAGATCATCATTTCGTTCAGGAAGAGTCAAGATGGGAGCATTGCACAATTTCTGCTTAAGAGTTTGGAAGGCTTCTTCTTGCTTTGACCCCCATACATAAGGTTTACCTTTATGCGTCAAGGCGGTGAGGGGAACATCAATCTTGGAGAAATTAGAAATGAATCTTCGGTAATAACCCGCTAAACCAAGAAACGAACGAACCTCGGTAGGGGTTTTAGGAGCACTCCAATTCTTAACAGCTTCGATTTTGGCAGGGTCAACATGAATTCCCTTTTTATTAACAACGTGACCCAAAAATTGAACCTCCTTTAGCCAAAATTCACATTTTGATAACTTGGCGTATAATTGTTCCGTCTTCAGGAGGTCCAAGATCAGTCTGAGGTGTTGCTCATGCTCTTCCTCATTCTTGGAATAGATCAAGATGTCGTCGATGAAAACAATCACAAACTTGTCAAGGTATGGTTTGCATACGCTGTTCATGAGATCCATAAAAACAGCAGGTGCATTGGTTAATCCAAAAGGCATAACCATGAACTCGTAGTGACCATATCTTGTTCGGAAGGCGGTCTTGGGAATATCTTCCTCTCGTACACGTAGTTGGTGATAGCCAGATCGAAGATCAATCTTCGAGAAACAAGTAGAACCTTGGAGCTGATCGAAGAGATCATCAATCCTAGGTAAAGGGTAGCGGTTTTTGATTGTAAGCTTGTTGAGTTCTCGGTAGTCAATACACATGCGGAATGAACCGTCCTTCTTTTTAACAAATAGAACTGGTGCACCCCACGGTGAATGACTTGGGCGTATGAATCCTTTGTCGGCGAGTTCTTGAAGTTGACTTGCAAGTTCTTGCATCTCGGAAGGTGCAAGTCGGTATGGAGTTTTAGCCACTGGGTTTGCTCCGGGTACAAGATCGATGCGAAACTTTACTTGTCGAACAGGTGGAAGACCGGGCAAGTCATCGGGAAAGACTTCGGGAAACTCCTGAATGATGGGAATATCTTGTACACTTTTCTTCTTGTCTTCATTTTGAATCACATGGGCTAGGAAAACCATGCACTTCTTTCGAATGTATTTCTAGGCAGTTATGCATGACATCAGTTTGACTCCCTTGCAAGGTTTCTCGCCAAAGACTTTCAATATGTCTCCCGATGGAAGAGGTACTCGGATGTATTTTTCAAAGCACATGACTTCGGCATGGTTTTTAGACAACCAATCCATGCCGATGATGACGTCAAAACTTCCTAGTGGCATTGGTATAAGGTTGACTGGGAATGTGTGACCATTGAGTTCTAGGGAGCAGTCAAGAATAATGGAGTCAATAGTGATGGAATTTCCATCCGCTACTTCCACGGTGAAGGTTCTTTCTAGTTTGGATCGTGTTTTTGCAAGTAAGGGTTCAAAGTTAAGTGACACAAAACTCTTATCGGCTCCGGTAACAAATAGTATGGATGCAAATTGCTTATTTACAAGGAACGTACCGTTAACCACATGATCGCTGGCTTGAGCTTCATTGGCGTTGATGTTGAAAGCACGCCCACGAGCTCCGGCTTGATTAGCATTCACAAGTTTCGGACATTGGTTCCGGAAGTGAGTCGGGTCGCCACATTCGAAGCAAGCCCATCCATTTGCGTTGACTGGAATCACTTGATTAGCTCTTGGTTGATTAGCTGGGTTGGCTTGGGTACCAAGTGCCCTAGATCGGCAAATATTGGCCGTATGGCCAAGTTTCCCATAATGGTTGCAAAGGCGACATGGGATAGTTTGGGGGTAATGATAGTTGCAGTTGTTACAGAGTGGGTAGGTTCCCCCATAAGGTTTCTTGGCTGGGTGTTGAGCCATAGGTGCAACTTGATTAACCGGAGTAACCACCGCATAATTCTTCACCTTTCTCTTTCTAGTGTTTCGGTAAGGTTCGGTTTGGACTTCTTTGACATGAGCAGGAGGGGTTGTGGTGTCTTGGACTTTCTTGGCACCCTTTCGGGTAAGAGTACCCGCTTTAACATGGTTGTCGGTCAAAGTAGCAGCTAGGCGAATCGCATCCTCCAGACTAGCGGGATTTCTTCCCAAAACAGTGTCTTGGATTTGTCTAGGCAATCCACCAATGTACTTCTCAATACACCTAGACAAGGGTGTGACCATGTGCGGTACCAGCATGCTCAGTTCGTGGAAACGGTTGGTGTATGCTAAGCTCTCACCACTATCTTGGGTAAGATCCCAAAATTCTGCTTCCAACTTTTTCATTTCGTTCCAAGGACAGAATTCCTCGGTCATGATCCTCTTTAGCTCATCCCATGGCAGAGCCATTGCTATATCCACTCCCCTGGTTCTCTTCTTCCCATTCCACCAGGTTAGTGCCCGTTTCTGGAAGACACTGGTGGCATGGCGGACACGCAGATTGTCCGAACAGTCACTATTGAGGAAGGTGCCCTCAATACTCTCGAACCATTGAAGGAGTCTCGTGGCTCCTTCGGTGCCATAAAATTTGAGGGGATTTCAGGAGTTGAAGTGTTTGAAGGTACATTGTGGCGGGTTGGCACCACCACCACCTCCACCATTTGCACTACCACTGGTGTGCCCATTATTGTTGTTGTTATTGGCTTGGGTAAGTTGAGTCACAAGCTGGGTGAGCAGAGCAGCAAGATCATTGCTATTGTTGTTGTTGACACGACGTGGAGGCATTCTACAGATTTAAATAACACAATGAGAGTTGTAAGAATTCTTGAATTACATAGAAGGGTGATAAAAACGTAAGTATTTCATAGTTCGGATTGTACTAAAAAAAATTGACATAATCACTCGAATACTATGACATATTAAGGTTAATTAGACTCGTATAATTACCAAGGAGACGTGCTTTAGCCTATAAGTAAACACTCATCCCGGGAATTCCCAGGAAAGCATACGGATCCCTCGGTTGATTGGGATTTATATGAAATGCTTTCCTAGACAGAAAACCCGGAATACAGGTGTCACCCTTCCAGATTGCACATGTCCTTTAATAATTAACAAAGCCTTAAAGCCTTAATGGAGAGAAAAAAAATTTATTTTAATAGACTAAAGTCTAGGAATACGATTCCACAAGCTATGATGATGATGATATGGAGCAGGCAAGAAGGATGTGTGGTTTAGGGTATGGGTATGGATATTGGTTATTTAATTTATTATTTGAGTTTACCTAATAAGTCATGAAGTTTAATAAGTTAAGTATCAAATAAACTAACACATAAAAAAAATATTAAACATGTGACATATAGCAAATAGCACGTATCACATAAAACATGTAGCATGGCATTTTTGGGTGTCCTAAAGTTATAGTCTAGGTCAATGGTGTCTAATAACCTAAATCCCTATAACCAAGGCTCTGATACCAATCTGTCACACCCCAACCGACGGCGGAATACGTCGGGGAGGGACATGTAGATTGTTCACAGCTCATGGTTTACTAACGTTTGAATAATTATCAATCACATTTCATTTCAATTCAAGTAACACCAACATTCAATCCAATAACTCAACAAAGTAGATTACAAAAGATAAATTGTTCAAATTAATACTAGGCTAAATCCTAAGTGTAGCAAGACTTGAAGCACCTCAAACATTAGTACCTGAAACATGGTTAAAACAAAGTCAACTAGAAAGTTGGTGAGAATACATAGGTTTTCGTGTCATGTAATAGAATATAGTGTTGTGTGCATACAATTCATACAAACATGGCAATTAAGGAATTTATGGAGAGATACCATCGTGTGACCTAAGTATACAATCAAACCTTTGTAACTAGCATGCAAAACAAAAGTGTGTTGGCAGTAACAGTCACCCTACCTAGGTGGGTTTGTCAGACTCAATAGATCTATCACTGTTTACCGTCGGCTAAATAGTTAATGATTGTACAGTAGCATAAAGATGGTCTACACACCTAGTACTCAAGCACAAAGCATAAAATTGTAACACATGGATGTAGGGTGGAATTGTATTGTGTAGTTTGTAAACATATAGATTGAACTCATGTTCCACCCCAAAAGTTTGTAAAATAGAGTAAAAGAGGGGCTATGTAACTCACATATATAAAGGACGTAGATTGCACAATCAAATAGATAGTAGCGGTGAGTTGTAGGTCACTAGGTGCGACCTAATGAATAAATGTATAAACATGTATTATTGTTATGTACAAAGATCTAAAGTCTAAGGTTTTAGTGGGTTTATAAGTGTAAGGACTTGTGCTGATGGTTTGTGTCATTCTTTGACAAAAATGGATTCGTTGGTGGTTATATAAAATAAGTTTAGGGTTTGTAAGAATAATGAATAAATAAATTAAATAATTTATTTATTTAAAATATTGCTTTTAAAGAAATAGTGTGGTATATATATTTATTTAAATATAATATAAATAAATAAAAAAATTTTGTTTATTTATTTATTTATGAAAATGTCTCAAAATATAAAATAGGTATTTATTAGTTTATATGTTTTGAAATAAGTTTTATTCGTTTGAATATGGTTTCTACACTATTATATTTGATTTAATAACGCGAATGGTTTATAAAAGTTCGTTTTACAATAAAGCGATTTACAAAATCTTGTCATAATTTTTTATAATTTAGGAATTTAATTAAATAGTATATTTCCTTTTGATAATTAAAAGATGGAATTTTTTAAACAATTTGAATTTATTAGAATTATTGTTTTAAGTTAAAAATTACGAATTTCTGATTTAAACTGACTTAATTTAAGTGGGGGTTTATAAAAATATTTTTATAGAATTTTTTTGTTTATAAAACTGTTTAAAAATGATTTTTTTTTAAAAAAGAACTCCACCCGGTTCGAACCCGGGTGGGTTCTGTGTGTGGGTCGTGCTCTACCGCCGGACCAGGGCACCATCCCGTGTAACATCTCGGTTCAAATGGACCTTAATCGAGGGCGAAGAGGGGGTCGGGTCTGGTCAGGTTTAAACGCGCAAAAAGGCTTCGGTGTACGGGTTTCGAACCCGTGCCACCCGGTTCAATGGTGCAGTGTCGTAACCAGTTGAGCCGGGTGGTTTCGCTGGTTGAATATGTATTCCGAATTTCTAAATAGAACACCCGGTCCCCGGCCCTAAATCCAATCGATCGATATGAACCCTAATCCCCCTTTGGTCCCGATTCGATTTGAAATCCCAAATTGTTATGGGGCTATCGGACTACATCCTAGGACGAATCAAACGAGACTAACCTTATTCGATTTAGTGGAGGATCGGGTGAGAACGACTAGGACTTGGCTCCGGCGGTTCCTGATGCTCGACGGCGTCTCAGAGGTGTAATGCCGATTGAATTGGGGTCGGGAGAGTTTGTGGGTGAGTATGCGAAGGTGTGGGTATGGTCTAATTGGCTTGATTTCATCTAGATAGCAGAATTCGATTAGGAGTTGGAGGATGACAGCCGTTTAGACGAATTACGCGTTAATTCAGTCAATTGGGAATGTATTGGGTCGAGATTGTGGTTTGGGGTCATGCGCGAACCGTTTAGGGATGATTTGCTGTCATCAACACGCCTTAATTCCCGGAATTCATTCCTAATTTAGCTCGGTTTGACTCTGCCGAGTCAAACGCGTTTGGATTTGAAATTAACCGCGCGACTTGATCGAATTGGATTGTTGTTTGGGCCTAGGACTGATTAGTACTTGGTCTAACACTCAAAACAGGTCCAATCCAATCGGCTTAAACAAGCCTCCTGCCGGATTGCATTGATTTTGGCCTGTTTGACTTTTAAAAGTCAAACAGGGTCACATTTGGTGTTGTAGGTCAAAATTGAAAGTCAAGGTTCAATTCCAAAGGTCCAATTGAGGATTTAATTATTAGGTTCAATGTTTAAGGGGGGGGGGGTTGTACCGTTACATTGTAATTACACATGTATATATATATATATATATATTTGTTTACATATAGATAGGTAACTTGACTTACATGTATATATGTATATTTGTTTTATGTGGATAAGTATGTATATGGAATAAGGATATGAAATCCTTAAATTCTAACTTGTATATAAACAGGATAATATTGCGGAAATCTGAACCATAATATTTGTGTAGATAACATAGAGAATTGTACTAGAAGTTGGAAATGGAAACACTGTTTATTGCACTTAAAACAAATACATGGAAAGATCAGAGATGTTACACATGTTGAGGAAATTTCGTCCCGAAATTCAACTAGTTGAGGTTACTGAAACAGGAAAAAGGTGTGGATACTTGAGCTTCATTTGGTCCTCACGTTCCCAAGTAAACTCGGGGCTACGTTTAGATTCCCAACGAACTTTGACAATAGAAATACGGCTTCATTTGAGTTTTTTTATCTCACGATCCATAATTTCCACGGGTTTCTTAACAAAGTGCATCGTGTCATCAATGTGCACTTCGTTAAGAGGTATATTAAGATTATCGTCAGCTAAGCATTTCTTTAGGTTGGATACATGAAATGTCGGATGTACGTTGCTGAGTTCTAGAGGTAACTCGAGTTTGTAAGCCACTTTCCCAATCATTTCAAGGATCTTGAATGGACCCACATAGCGAGATGCTAGTTTACCTTTCTTCCCAAAATGGATCACACCCTTCCAAGGAGTCACCTTTAGAAGTACAAGGTCACTGACTTGGAATTTCAAGGGTTTTCATCGTTTGTCGGCATAACTCTTTTGCCGACTCCTCGCTACTCGAATATTGTCATGGATTTGAATGATCTTGTCGGATGTTTCTTGTATTAATTCGGGACCGGTTATTTGAGCTTCACCAATCTTGTTCCAACAGATAGGTGAACGACACTTACGACCATAAAGAGCTTCAATAGGAGGTATGTTGATACTTGTGTGGTAGCTGTTGTTGTAAGAGAACTCAATGAGGGATAAATGAGAATCCCAATTTCCACCAAAGTCAATAACACAAGCTCTAAGCATGTCCAAGAGAGTTTGGATTGTTCGTTCGGTTTGACTATCAGTTTGAGGATGCTAAGCCTTGCTTAAATCCAATCGTGTACCAAAAGCAGTTTGGAGGGATTGCCAAAAACAGGAGGTGAATCGAGCATCTCTATCGGATATTATGTTTAATGGAACACCGTGACGACTCACAATTTCGTGAATGTAGTTTCGGGCTAATTTCTCAACCCGGTAGTCTTCACGGATGGGCAAGAAGTGAGCTGATTTGGTGAGACGGTCAACGATCACCCATATGCTGTCATGACCACTTGAGGTGCGAGGAAGTTTGGTAATGAAATCCATGGCTAGATTCTCCCATTTCCACAACGGGAATCTCCGGTTGTTCAAGCAAACCAGAACGACGTTAATGCTCGGCTTTGACTTTAGAACATGTTAGACATTTTGCTACATTAAGGGCAATATATTTTTTCATACCGGGCCACCAATATTGTTGGTGAAGATCCTTGTACATTTTTTCATACCGGGCCACCAATATTGTTGGTGGAGATCATCACGATTGGGAACCCAAATACGATCCAAGTAATAAAGTAAGCCATTGGGTTTGGTTTCCAATTGAAGTTCAACTCCACTTGACAATTCATCTTACATGTTACCCTCGGTGACCGAGATATGTTGTGCTTCAATAATACGGATTTGAATGTCAGTTTGAATTTTGACACAATGAAGCATGACGTGTTCTTTCTAATTCAAAACATCGGCCACGACATTCGCCTTGCCGGGATGGTAACGAATCTCGTAGTGGTAGTCGTTAAGGAGTTCAACCCAACGACGTTGCCTCATGTTGAGTTCCTCTTGATTGAAAATGTGTTGGAGACTTTTGTGGTCGGTAAACACCACACACTTTGTGCCATAAAGATAATGTCTCCCAATATTCAACGCGGAGACGACCGTACCCAACTCAAGATCGTGCGTCGTATAGTTCTTCTCATTAATCTTAACTTATCTTGATGCATAAGCGATCACTTTGCCTCGTTGCATGAGAACACAACCAAGACCTTGGTTTGATGCATCACAGTTGACAACAAGATCATCATTTCCATCAGGGAGAGTTAGAATAAGAGCATTGCACAACTTTTGCTTGAGGATTTGAAAGGATTCTTCTTGCTTTGGTCCCCACTCGTAAGGATTACCTTTATGTGTCAAGGCGGTGAGAGGGACATCAATCTTGGAAAAATTGGATATGAATCGACGGTAATAACCCGCTAGACCAAGAAATGAATGAACCTCAGTAGAGGTCTTAGGGGCACTCTAATTATTTACAGCTTCAATCTTAGCAGGATCAACATGAATTCCCTTCTCGTTGACAATATGGCCTAAGAATTGGACTTCTTTTAGCCAAAATTCACACTTGGAGAATTTGGCATATAGTTGTTCTTTCCTCAGAAGGTCCAAAATCAACCTAAGATGTTGCTCATGACCTGTTTTAGTCTTGGAGTAGATCAAGATGTCGTCAATGAAGACGATAACGAATTTATCTAAGTAAGGTTTGCACACATGATTCATGAGGTCGATGAAAACTGCGGGTGCGTTGGTCAACCCAAAAGGCATAACCATAAATTCGTAGTGACCGTATCTTGTACGAAAGGCAGTTTTTGGAATATCTTCATCGTGCACACGAAGTTGGTGGTAACTGGATCGAAGATCAATTTTTGAGAAGTAGATTGAACCTTGGAGTTGGTCAAAAAGATCATCAATCCTTGCCAACGGATAACGATTTTTGATGGTAAGTTTGTTGAGCTCACGGTAGTCAATACACATACGGAACGAGCCATCCTTCTTCTTTACGAATAAGACAGGTTCACCCATGGTGAATGACTTGGACGGATGAAACCTTTATCACAAAGTTCTTGAAGTTGACTTGCAAGTTCTTGCATTTCGGAAGGTGCGAGTCGATATGGAGCTTTGGCTACGGGATTAGCTCCGGGCACAAGGTCGATACGAAACTCCACTTGTCGAACGGGTGTAAGACTGGATAGATCTTCAGGAAACACTTAGGGAAAATCTCGAATGATGGGAATGTCTTGAATATTCTTCTCTTTGTCCTTCTTTTGAACAACATGGGCTAAGAAGGCTACGTACTTCTTTCGTAAGTACTTTTGGGCTGTAGTGCATGACATGAGTTTGAGTCCATTATTAGGTTTTTCACCATAGACTCTTAATGTGTCGCCCGATGGAAGAGGAATTTGAATGCACTTATAAAAAAATGACTTCGGCATGATGATTAGATAACCAATCCATACCTATGATGATGCCCAAACTTCCCAATTGCGTTGGTACGAGGTTGACGGGAAAAGTGTGTTCATTAAGTTCAAGGGAACAATTGCAGACAACGAAGTCAATAGTGATGGGATTTCCATCAGCTACCTCAATGGTAAAAGATTTCTCTAACTTAGTTCGTGTCTTTGCAAGTAAAGGCTCAAATTCATGTGACACAAAACTCCTATCAACACCGGTATCAAAAAGAACGGAAGCATATTGGTTATTAACAAGGAACGTACCAGTGACTATATCATTGTTGGCTTGGGCTTCATTGGCGTTTATGTTGAAAGCACGCCCATGAGCACCATCTTGGTTTGCATTGGCTAGTCTCGGGCATTGGTTTCAGAAGTGGTTTGGATTACCACATTCATAGAAAGCACGCCCATTAGCAATAGTCGGTACCACTTGATTGGTAACTTGCTGATTGGCTCGATTTCCCTGCTTGACTTGATTAACAGGTGGCCTAGATCGGCAAGTGTTGGCTACGTGACCATGCCTTCCACAGTTGGCACATAGACGGCCTGGCATGTTTGGAAGGTGATGATAATTGCATCTGTTGCAGAAAGGGTTGTTGCCCCCATATGGTTTGTTGTTTAGGTTTTGGGCCACAGGTGCAACTTGGTTGACCGGAGCAGCCGGTGTGATAACAGCAAAATTTTTGGCCCTACGTTTCTTGTTGTTGTGAGAAGGTTCGGGCTTAACTTCTTTAATGGGTTTAGATGAGGTTGCTTTGTCAGTGGCTTTCTTTGCACCTTTCCTTGTTAACGTGCTCGCCTTCACGTGATTATCAGTTAACGTGGCAGCTAGGTGTATATCGTCTTCAAGGGTGGCGGGATTTATTCCCAACACAGTGTCTTGGATTTTCATGGGCAAACAACCGATGTATTTCTCAATGCACCGAGTCAGTGGTGTAACCATGTGGGGCACAAGGAGGCTCAACTCATGGAAACGAGTTGTGTAGGTTTAGTTCTCACCACTATCTTGGGCAAGATCCCAAAACTCAGCCTCTAGCTTCTTCATTTCATTACGAGGACAAAACTCCTCAGTCATGAGCCTCTTCACTTCATTCCATGGCAAAGACATTGCCACCTCCACACCTCAAGTCCATTTTTCACCATTCCACCAAGTGAGCGCCCGTTTTTTAAAGACGCTCGTAGCATAACGGACTCGAAGATTATTAGGGCAATCACTGTTGAGGAACGTATTCTCAATGCCTTCGAACCATTGAAGAAGACCTGTAGCTCCCTCGGTACCATAGAACTTGATGGGGTTGCATGAGTTAAAGTGTTTGAAGGTGCATTGGGGCGGGTTGGCATCACCACCACCACCACCATTAGCATTACCACTGGCACCACCATTATTGTTATTGTTGGCTTGAGTGAGTTGGTTCACAAGTTGGGTAAGGAGGGCAGCAAGATCATTGTTGTTGTTCTCGTTGGCACGATGGGGAGGCGTGCTATATAATAAACAACACAAGGTAAAGGATGATAATTCATGAGGATTTCTTGGATATAGATAAGAAATAAACAAGCATAAATAATCATAATTGGATTGCACTCATTTGGTAACATAACCATTTGAATGCTATGACATATCAAGGTTACTTAAGGTCACACCCCAACCGATGACGGAATACGTCGAGGCGGGACATATAGACTGTTCATAAGCACATGATTGACTAAAGTTTCATATATTAAAAATATCCCAATTCCAAAAAATAGTTTCAAAAAAACATGATCCAACATACAAGAAAGTAAAAATACATCAACAAGTTCAATTTTTTTATTTGACTAGGTCCTCATATCTTATGTGAAGCAACTTGAACATAAACTCAAAGATTTGCACCTAAAACATGATAAAAACAAAGTCAACTAACAATAGTTGGTGATCATACATAGTTTTTGATATCACAAGTAGTTTCCAAGTGTTTTGTACAATTCATATAAAACATGGCAAATAAAGCATTTATGGAGAACCACTATAGTCAAACTGGGTGTACAATCAAACCTTGTAACTGATGGGCATAACACTCAATGTTATCCTAATGTAAGGCATAACACTTAATGTTATCCTGATGTAATGTCGGCAACAATCACCCTACCTGGGTGGGTTTGTCAGACACAATTAATCTATCAATGTTACCGTTGGCTTGTACAGAGTTAACGATTGCACGGGTATGTATGTAATGTAATGTAGGTTTAAACTCAAAGTGTTAAAGCACAAAGCACAAATTGCACACATGTTCATGAATGTAGAATTGTATAATGAATTTGCAAATGGTTTTCAAATGAATCATGTTTCAACTCAAAATATGTTAAATGTAAAAAGAGCGGCTATGTAAACTCAGATGTAATAGTAGTTTATAGATCACACGAGCAAGGTGTTGCACAAGTGATTAGCTAACCACAAGGTTAACCTAAGATTGAATTGTATAAATGTATCAATGACATTCACAAATGCCTAGGGGAAATCTTATTGCACAAAGGAATTGGGTGTAAGCCACAAGAACTTAACCACGAGACCCGTAACCCAATAGTGCAACCCAAGGGAATATTAAAGTGTTTTAAACATAAACTGGGTGGGGGCCAGTTCTAAGGCAGTAACACGCGAAAAAGGAAAAGGGCGGGGCAAGGACTCGAACCCGCGACCTAGTTTGAAAGAGTCTAGCGCTTCACTGGTGGACCAGGGCGTATGCCTTGGTAAGAACTGGGTTTTCCCTTCTTAAAACCCATCCCATCGTCCACAAATGTAAAAACCAGAAACCCTAGCCACCCAAATGGTCGTGAACGGGCTACGATTGGAAGTCCCAACCATGGGGCTTTCAATTTACAGATCAAGATGAGTTTATTGATATCAATATTACCTAATAAAATTTCACGGTGAGGGAGATCAGCACATACGCACAGGTTCGAGTTCTTTACGCCATGATCAGGTTCCAGCGGTGTAATGTCGTATGATTGAGAGTCTAGAGATTTTGAAAGTGGTGTCGTGAGTGTGTGTGAGTGGATTGTTTGCCTCAATTTTACTTGAAACGTTCAATTTGATTCGGGATTTCTTGAAACGGATACGGATATGATTATTGAGTTAATTCGTTTGATTCTTAGTAAATTGGGTCATCATTGGTGTTCGAATTTGGTCGAGTAACGCTTATGCATGTTTTGAATCCATTAAACAGGATTAAAACCACGAATTGAAACCGAATTCGACTGGTAGTCAAAGTCAACAGATGTGGTTCAATCGTTTGATTTGGATTCAATTGTCTCATCCGGAGCCTTCGATTTGATCGTATAACGTTTCTGAAGAATCGAATTGGCATTATTACTCATGAATCATTGATTTGGTAAAAGAATCCGGATTTGGGTGACTTTTCTGAGTCAATTTACAGCTTTGTTGACTCTAGAAGGTCAAAATACAAATTAGAGTCTAATTTGGAAAGAAATGGTTCAAATTTGAAGATCCAAGTACACATGGGGGTTCAAATTAGATTTTAAAGGGTTTAACTTGATTCCAAGGGGTTCAATTGCAATAAGGAGGTTCAAATGCACTATTATTCTTTTGAAATTGTTTGTATATATAATTTGATGTTCTTTATAAAATGTATAAAAAATTATTTATATTTTAAATTTTAAAAATAGATAATTTGAATTAATTGCTTAAAATTTAATACATGATCTAGTCCATTGGTTACATATTGAACTAGTTGGTCTTGTAAAATAGGTATACATATGTGTGTGTGTTTATTGCCACTCTAAAATATGTAATTGCATGAATGAAGTCTGATGTCGGTCAAACGGTATATAAAATTAAGCACAATATAACCTAGACACTCTAGTTAAATCTAGACAACTCTACTAAACTAGACCACAAAGACAGGCAAGTGTACCTATAAATTGTAACACAGCTAAAAGAAGTCCGGATATCGAACCAACCAGACACTGACTCTAACACGAATTAGACTCTAACTAGGACTTAATATTTGGTTTGGATTGGGAGGGAAATTCTACGAACTAAGACTAAACTATGCTAATGATACTAAAGAAGACAAACGACTATCTAACAAGGACCGGGATGAAATCAATAAGAATGGATAGGACTACGTAGGCTATTAATCATGAATGCTAAGTTCGGTTTCTATTGGTTAAGGAATATGATATGGAACTGGGATCTAAAGATATGACACCCTCAAGACTGGCTAATGGATTCCCGATCACTCTCGGTCGCGGGATGTGACCATAAGACTACTCAAAGGCTATTAAACTCACCAGTTATCGGATCACCTCTTGGTATCACCGATTATGCTATAGACTCGATAGACAGCTCACCTCTCGGTTACGCTATCTCAATACATCAAAGATGCAAGGAGCAATCTGAATTCACTATGTTTGATACAGATCAGCAACATTACCAGACCCCTAAGGAAACGCCCTCTCAGACAATTCACACTCAGAAACCCTAACATTGAAGACTAACGGATTACCTATCACTTTTTAAGATATTTAGATAAGGAGAACACTTGATTTTAATTGATTATTAGTTGAGAATCCTATGGTGACTACGTCTAGACAACCACAAAATAATCGCAAACACAAAGTAAACGACCTACTACACACTCATTCATGAAAGACATTCAACAAAGCATGTATGGATGAATCAACCAACAAACAATCAATAACAAGCATGCATATTCATGAAACACATCAAATCAGATATGGACTAAAGCATAAAATCAAATCAACATCCAAAAAAACAATAAAAATCCAAACTTTAACATCCAATCATCTTAAACCTAGGCAGTTCTAAAGTTTTAGCCAAGAAACATGATAAAGAAAGAAGTATCTGAGTTAAGGATAGCAAACAAAGTTATAGAACATAGATCAAGAACAACCGAATGATTAACCATGACCGAATGCTTGATCCTAACCCGATTTGTCTCCAATACCTTGAAACCTTGATCAAAATCCAATCTTTCTTGCCAAAATAGCCCAAGATCCATGCTTTGACTGCAATTAGTCGATCTCCTTGAAGAATGGCCGACATAATCTTTAAAAACCAAAATTTCTAATTTTTTCGGATTAGCGGGTCTCTCGCGTAACGCAAGAGACTTTGGCCGGCTCCTTGCGTACCGCAAGGGCCAAAATAGTCAGGGCTCTTCCTGGCTTCCCTCGCGTACCGCGAGGGATCTTCTCTTCCTCCCTCGCGTACCGCGAGGGGCATAAATTCTTAGAAAATTGATTTTTCTTCTTTTGATTCGTCCTCTTTCCCCGTGTGCTCGATTTCTCCAGGATTTAGCTTCGCATTCGGCTCCCTTCGCACACTATGACCTGCAAATCTGACCCAAACTCAGAACGAACTTAAAACAATAAAAAATGAACACAAAACTATACAATTATGCACAAATATACACGGATAAATACATGTGTTTTGCAACACATCAAACATCCCCACACTTACACTTTTTTCTTCCTCGAAAAAGAAATCTGTAATAGAATCATAACTGGACAAAACTTTAAAATCTTCAATTTTTTTCTATCAACACAAATATAGTAACGCGTTAAAGTGTAATAACCGGTATTCCTATCCGACTAAACCCAAACACCAAATATCAAGCCCCCGAGAAATGTTCTAATCCAATTTATACAACGGGTCAATCAAACTATGGATCTCACACTTAAAAGATACAATTCCACCTAATCCCGTCTCACGGTCATGTTTAGGCAAGGGTTAGATCATATAGATCTTCCCACCACAGTACTCCAAAATCTTTATGTTTTCCAAATATAGATGATTTGATGGAATTAAATGGAATGAGTATTATTAGATGTATGAACCAACCTCACCTAGTGGTGCATCAACCGGGTCACAATCCCAGAAGGTAGCACATAGGCTGCAGCCTTATCAATCAAGCACATAAGAATTCAACTTAGAGGCGTATCCACAGAGTCACTATCACCGCGGGAAACACATAAATCAAACTTTATTTATCCCAATTATTAATCACTCAACTCCCGACCCGCAGGAAACACATGGTGTATCAACCAAGTCGCTATCCCGGAGGGTAACACATAGGTCGAAACTTAAACTTTCAATTATACTCATAATGGATGGAAAAAATGTAATGCGGGCGCCACCAACTCTCGAATTCATTTTCATCAACGGAGAGTGGTGTGCCATAAATATTTCAGAAACATAAAAACCTTAGCTTACCATGGTACCTATCACCCTATGTTGAAAGTTTCAGTTTCACTGTTTCCCTAAGATGAGAACCCACAAGATTTCATGATTTAATTAAGTTATTAATACTAAGCAACACCTTCAGGATATTTAAGCTTTTCAACTGGCTTGGCCTACCGATTCATCACAAATTAGACACGCTTTCAATTGTTTATTTTATTCATTTTACTTTAGCATGATATGACCAGTTGTACTATTATTTTCCATGTACTTGCAAGACTCTAATTCAAAGGATATTTTTTTGAAAAAATTTCTACAAATTACAACAACAGACTCAATATACAAAACCTAGATGAATGTCTCCCATCCCCACACTTCAAATTAACATTGTCCTTAATGTGGACCGAGAAACGATAGTAAACACAAAACGAAATTAAAATAAAGTAGAAATAAAATAATTGCACAAAAATCAGAACAGACTTCCTTGGTAAAAATGGCTATGAAATTCCTCGTAAGTCATGCTCCCTCGCCCTCCATTCGAACGCGCTCAGCTCACAATTATTCCAAGTACTCCTCGCGAACGAAAGCGGCTAAATTCTAACACATACTAGCAACCATGTCAAACATAATATATATACAATAACAACACAACCAGCCCATGCCTAAACCCCCAAATACGTACACTACTATATATACAAGAGTTTATGTATAGGAATGGAAATACAAAAAAATGAAATACATAAAAAGAAATACAGAAATGAAAATACATGAACTAAACTATATACAACCCGGCAAAAGGCAACTGATGATCACGGCTAGTCACCTCCCGTCTCCGGCTGATCCGGCTGCTGCTAGTCTGGTGCCCTGGCGTGTCATCATGTACCGGATGGCATCGTCCTGTCGATCCATCAAATCAAAAATCTGATCTCGCAGTGCCTCGAGAGTGAGTGGTGCCGGTGGCATCATACGGAGTGGGTGCTGTACCTGGGGGCACTCGATGTGATGTGGTATCCTCTGTCGTGGTGTGGGCGCCCCAATTTGAATCGCTAGATCGGCAGGCATCCCCGCCGGTGGTGGAACCTGTGGACCTTGCCTAATCTCCATGAACCGCGGCGGATCCTCCTACGTTATGATCTCCGCTAATCGTAGCTCTACCAACCCATATGGAAAGGTATCCGAGCCCGGTGTGAGTAGGCGGCCCGGATATCGGTCAAACACTGCTAAATGCTCTGCCAGCCTGGTGATATAAGGCCCGAGCTCCATCCTAGACTCTAGTCCACCGCGACGACCCCTGGAAAATATATGAAATGAGAATTCTCGCAAGGTTGGCCTCTCGGCGGAAAACGATGCAACATAGGTAGAAAAGATCCAACTGGTTGCACTTCTCAAGACCGGACCGGTGTCCGATGAGAGTGCAAGCCAGTATGCTATGAATGTAGCGGATCAGGGGGTCACGAATGGACGACTCCACAAGAGAGGAGGAGTACGGTCCATCGGAAATGGAATGCCAGAAGTCGCGTACCTGATTGTCACTGACCCCCTGGTCGTGTCACTTTCTGAATAACCCACGTAAGCTCTGTAGAAGTGGTTGTGCTACCACCTAGGCCTCGGTATACCACCCCGTGGAAACCGTAAACTGTGGCACTGACATCTCGAAAACCTGTCGGCCCATCACAAACGACACAGCATCAGGCTCCTCAAACTGGCCTATGACGTACCGAAAGGTTGTCTGGAACTCAACGGTGAGCTCCAGGTACCGTGTGGCATCACAGGCCAATGCTGCCGCCCAACGGGCATGAATAAGCTCATGTAACCTATGGAGCTGCCCTAACTCCTCGACGAGCCCCTAATCAAATCCTTTGTGCTGATATAGCTCCATATTCATGAACCTCTCTAGCCAGACATCCTCCTCTGTCATGAGATGGAATCGGAGGAGGGTATGGTGCTGAAGAACTCGAGCCTCTATCGGCGTCGGTTCTGCATCGGACGCGGGACGGACCTCAGGAACCGCGTATCGAATGACACGCTGCGCCCGACGAATCAGGTGCGACTCCTCAGCCTCTCCCCTAGGGTGGGGAACTGGGCCCCGCCTGCGCTTGGGCGTGTTAGATGACTCTCCTCGGTCAGACATACCTGCATTTACAAGTTAGTACAGAAAATAATAAAATAATACAACAGGCCAAACGACCGTATAGCATTTCATTCACGGTCGTTCGATTAATTAATAGCCTACTAATATACTACAAAAATTAAAAAAAAATTGAAAAATTCGGGATACCCTATTTGTTTATTTAAAAACTAGACAACCACGCCCAAATGGAGATTGAGTACGGGCTAGGTGGCCTAAACCTGCAGAGAAATTCATGGCAATTCCTAATACAACATTTTACAAAAGCGACTAAACTTGTACAATTAACTGCAAGACATAAAAGGCTAAAAATCTATGATTAATTAGAATTAGATCTAAATTAATTTAAAAAAAAATTATAAGACTGAAGATACAAACTAAACTAACTTAGAAATAGCATACAAAACACAAATTACCAACATGAATAGCATTAGATACTTGTAATCCGACCCTATTTGGTTCAACTTCAACCCATAACAACTCAAATTACGACTACACGATTCGAAATACTCTAAAACGACTCAAACTTCAATTTACCGACTCATTTTGCAATTTGTACAAGCCCAAATGACAATAAACACAATAACCGACTCGTTTACACTAATTTGAACCCACAAATCCAACGACACTCTAACCGACTACAATTTATTCTAAATGACTCGTTTACACTAATTTGAACTCAGAAACCCAACGACACTCGAAACGATTACAAATTACACTGCTAAATATGCAGATTCAAATGAAACAAGAACTCTTACCTCAATGTGGTGTAACGTAAGTCAAATCAATGCAACTCAAGCCCCTGTGTGGCTCAAAACCTTGTGAGTGACGGTGGTGATGGTGGCAACTGGTGGTGTCCGGCGGTCGGTGATGGAGTTGTGTAGGCGGAGGTGGTGGTGTACGACTGTGGTGGTCAGAGGTAGATGATGGTGGTTGGTGATGGAGTTATCGTGGTGTAGGTGCTCGATTCGCCGGAGAGGTTGTGTGATGGAGGTGAAATGGAAGCTGGTGGTGGAATCAGGTCGGTGGTGATGGTTAGACGTGTAGGTCCTCATGGCACTTCTACGGATCGTTCTCGTGATAAGACGTGTCGTTAACTCGGAGTGCGGAATCCAACGAATCAACGATTGCATACACAAAAGAAAGTAGAGACAATCAAGTAAATAACATTCACGCTTGTATTCCAATTCTCAATAGAGTTTACAGACTCAATCAGACCAAATCGTTCAACTCTGTTCTAGTTACTACTGTTGACTCTGTAAACATCTATATATAGACATCTGACCTGCTTTAGGCGAACTTAACAAGTTCGCCTCTAACAGACTAAGCGAACTTAACAAGTTCGCCTCAGATAGACTTAAGCGAACTTAACAAGTTTGCCTCTGTTAGACTAGGCGAACTTAACAAGTTCGCCTCTAGCATAACTTCCAAAAACACTTAGAACATTTTATGTTACAAAAACATAAAGACATTAGATCTAAACTGTTACAAAGCTTTTGTCATTACAAACTATGTCCTAACAGACTCCCCCTTGACAATAGCTTTATCTTCAGTCTTCTGTCTTTATGATGAGCTCTTCCAATTATCCGGTAATCTGCTGCCTGCATGCACTCCATATCTTCTACATATCTCCAACACTCTCTTGTACTGCAATCCTTGTTCTTTCCGTTCATCAGTGTACATGATCTCATTCTTTCTCAACGTCCTCTGATCTTTCTTTGAAAAGTTAATAAGATTCATTGCATCAAAGAAACACACAATGACCTTATTATCTTTATCTTCAATCCTTGCTTCACCAGTATTAACATCGACATACCACCATTTCATATTCCCAAGGAAATCTTGAGGAATCTTCTTCAATGGTATTTTGTGTACAGCACGTACTGGTTTGAATTTGTACTTCCAGGTCACTTTTCTAGTCTTTTAATCTATGTTCTTCACTCTCTTTCCTTTTTGAGGCTTTAGCCTTTCATACTTCCCCGAACCACCTTCTCTCTTGATCAGATTTGCAATCACATCATCTAAACCAATCTTGGATCTATTAATAAGTGGCTTTGAAGCTAGACCATTCATTTCACACCTTGGCAAGGTATTGAAATACTTGATCCTCGGCTTTAAGTACTGAACACCATCAGATCTTTTAATAGCAAATAATTTTGTGTCATTAACATAAAACCAACTTATGATTCTTCCTACACACCTCTCTTTATTCACATATTTTTCTTTCTGAGCAGGTTGTGCTTGAGACTTGGGTAGCACCTTCATCCAACTATTCACAATTTCTCTCCACTGTTCTCTAGTCATACCTGTATTTCTACATCACAGGTTCTTCATTCACCGTTGGAGACTCAGTGTGAGTAGTATCAATTTCAGCATCTTTATTTGATTGAATGTTTTCATCATCAGTATCAATCTTAGAATCAGCAGTATCTTCAGGCAGTGTGATGTCTTTAAAAGAGTCCATAGAATCTATTACTCCTTCATAAGTGAACTCAGGAATAACATCATCTTGGATGAAGTTATAAGGGACATTAATAATTCATCAATGTCACTTTATCTTGACCTTTCTCTATCTCTATCTCCACTATCTCTCCTTCTTCTATTTCATTATCTGAAACATCATCTTCTATGTCATTGAATAATTCATCAATGTCATCAAGACATGCTATCTTTTCAGCTTTTTCCTCTTTAGACTCTGCAAAGAACTCCAATAATAAAATTTCTTCTTCATTAACTCCAGAAGTATCTTTGTTTCCATCAATGGATTGTGATGTCGACTCCCCCTGAACTCTAGATATAGGATTAACGTCAGCGTATTGACGATCACCCTCAATATTACAAGAAGGATCATTGTCTTCATCATCATGTCTTTGAATAGACTCAGTGTGACATGTATCACGTATCCTTAACTCCCCCTGAGCATCAAGACGCTCAACAAGTTTAGATACTAATGCCTGCATGGAAACAATCTATGTAGCGTGAGTCTGAATCACTAGCTGTCTTTGAGTATCAGTAGATACAAGAGTATCCACCTGAGATTGTAAAGAAAGCACTTGAGATTCAAGGAAAGTAATCCTACCAGAATCAGAAGGCTTGGAAGGACCAGCCGAAGATTGAGGAACCGAAGGACTAGGAGTAGGAATAATCACAGGAGGAACATGAGTTAGAACAGGAGATGGATCTTTAGAACTTAGAGGTGTAACTATTAAGGAAGCAACAAAAGTAGCATCCTCTACACCCTGTGAAGATTGAGCAACAGCAATTGAAGCAGACAAAAGCTTTTGAGTTTTAGGATCAGGATTAAAATCATTATCAGAACTCTCATCCACCAATGTTCTTTTGCCAAGTACTGATCCGGAAGGAGGATCCCGAACAGACTTACGTCTTTGTCTTCTGGCTGTAGATTTAAGACGTTTACCAGCATTAGCCAATGGTATACTAGCCAACCTTTCATAATGATCTGAGGGAAAATCTCTAGATTCATCAGATTTAGTTTCTTCATAAATAGGTAAAATTGTATCACTTGAGCTAGAACTCGGCTCATTATCTGTCACCACATTCCCTTCAGCTTCATGAATGGGTGAGTTCACAGCGTCATCAACAAAATCATCCATATTCATCCCTAGATCTTGTTCATGTTCATGAACGACCTCTTCTGGAACAGGTTCATTAACAGGTATATCAACCTGAGCTTGTTGAATTGGAACTTGTTCTTGAATAGGAATTTGTTGTTGTACGGGAACTTGTTGTTGTTGAACTAGTACTGGTTGTTGAATAGGTTGTTGTGGTTGTTGTTGTTGTTGTTGAACATTCGGACCTTGCACTTGAGCTATCTCATCAGGATGAAACCAGTTGTCATTTGGTGGTTCAACATAATCAGGATTGATTAAGTGACCAAAAAATGGAGTATTAACAGGAATCAACGCTGCATTCTGTTGTTTCACCTTAGTGCAATCAATAAAGATACGCTTGGACATCGGAGTCAAAGTTAATCGAATTGGATGCTGTGGGAGATCAGGAAGAAGATGATTCAGAATCAGTTGGATGAACCGAGGATACATAAGAAATCCTTGACCTTCAGCAGGAGTGATTTGCATTACCAATTCACGATAAATGTAAAGAGCATAATTGAACCGTTTGTTCAAGGTCAAAGCCACCATTGCAGCTTGTAGAGCAATCTTTAATCCATCTGTACCAGCTTTACGAGGAGATAGGCATTGGATAATCACATGCATGAAGTATTTCCACTCACCAACCAATCCACCCTTACAAGCTTGTGTATCATTAGGTTTTCCACGGTAACCCATCCTCTGAAAGCATCCCATAATCAATGTACTAGGATATGACATAGGATCATCAGCAGCACCACCTAGAGCAAGAGTAGCACGAATAGTTTCTTTCGATATTGCAATCTCTGTATTGTTTACAGTGGCACGAAGAACATGAGGTTCTACGTCAGTATCTTGATGAACTATGTCCTAAAATTGCTGAATATACACCAGACTAATGTATGGATCTGCAGATAATGCGACATGAAGTCGTGAACGATTCAGAAATCCAATAATTCCTTGAAAGTTTACGGCTTCTGACATGTTAGGATCTAACAATGCCACCTGGTTATGTTTATATTTGACACGACGAGCTACTGAAAAATATTTGGACAACAAACACATTAGACAAATAACAAGAAAAATTTGAAACAAAAACAAAACAAAATTTTTTTTAACAATGTAACATCCCAAAAATAATAAAACGAATAAATATAGCGAGACCAGTGATTTAGTTGGAATATTTAAACAAAAGGGAGCGGGCTTGGGCTCGGCTTCAATGGGCCGAGGGAAGCCCAGGTATATATATAAGGCAAGGCAGCCCTCTTCCCTGCTCATTCCACACTCACGCAGCTTCTAGAGAGAGAAAGGAGAGCTCGGGTCTAGAGAGAGAAAGTCGACGGATCGTCACGAGATTAGAGGAGCACGTTACAGCTGAGCCCGTGAGCAAAACCTCCGAATCAGAATTACAATCCAGGTAACGATTCGATCACATTATGAGTTTTTGTTCGTTTTGGGAAGTTTCGGGTTTTGGCTAAAAAGATAACGATTTTTCGGATGAAACTTGAAAGTGAGCTTAGGTATAGCATCTAGAATGAAAAACGAACATTGTGATCAAAGAAAAATTTAGATATTGACTCGATCAGACTTGCATGCAAAAAAAAACTTCAGATTTTTGGGGAAGACGATGTGCAGACCCATCGAAACTACTTAGTTTCGATATGTGCAGACCCATCGAAACTACTTAGTTTCGATATGTGCAGTAGTTTCGATATGTGCAGACCCATCGAAACTACTCAGTTTCGATATATGCATACCCATCGAAACTACCATAGTTTCGATATAAGCCCACGATCCGAAGCTAAGATTACACCTAAGTTACTTATCGAAACTACCAAGTTTCGACAGAAGCAACCTATCGAAACTACCAAGTTTCGACAGAAACAACCTATCGAAACTACCAAGTTTCGATAAAGCAAATCCATCGAAACTACTAAGTTCAAGCATAGTAATGTCTAATGTCATCTAGGAGCACTACCTTACGAGTATGACTTTATTATACAGACCGTGAGTGACATTAGTGACGCTCAGTAGCCAGCTTAGTGTATTTCAGAAACTACTCATCAGGTGAGTTCTATGTGCCCCCATCTATGTTATGTGCAAATGATTTATAAATGTTTTGGGGCTGAAATGTATACACTAAATGAATAACAGTTATGAATGTCAATGTGATCATACGTGGTATACAAATATATATATATATATATATATATCTTTACACGAAATAGAATTATGAATAAAGAATGAAACGTATGATTTTTAAAGAACGAACGAAAGTATGACATAACGTGTAAAGAAGAAATCTTGCTTTATATCCATGTATATAATGCTTGCCAAGTATAAGAAAACGTTATGGACGCTTCGATGATAACGGCTACTTCGGTAGACGGACGACCACGTGACTATCGTACAACCGGGACAAGTGCGTTCCTTCATCAGCTAGGACGTGCGAATGCCACAAGTGCGTTCCTTCATCAGCTAGGACGTACTAAAGTTATTAACGGACGGTCTAAGAAAAATTGGCATCTTATAGTAGAACGGTTGTATAAATAATAGTCGCATGGGAAACGGATACCTTCGGGTAGACGGGCGAATTACGGCCTACGACGGTAGGACGGTTGTAAGTCATGACGGACGGACAAAGGTTGCCGGACGGTTGTAAGAATAAAATGACGGACGGCACTTGTTGCCGGACGGTTGTAAGTATAGGTGGGCCATGACGATGGACCGCGGCGATTGTCTTTGTGATCTTCGCAACCAAAAGACGGGTTGATCACCCTTAAGAGTATTACCCATGAATATAAAGAAAAGAAAAGAAAAGGTGAATGCATATATATATGTAATCACAAAATATAGAAGAAAGAGAAGCAAAAGTTATTAAAATAAATGAGACCAATGATGTGAATATATATCTATATGTATTTGCGAAGAATGATAAATGAGAAGCAATTCAAGTCAATGTGTACTTATATAAACGTATATATATACTTATGCATACTTATAAAGAAAAGAATGTTTATACCTAATTGCATTAAACTAGAACTCACCAGCGTTAGCTGACTTTTAGTATACATTTCAGGTAAAGGAAGATGAGGTCGTGCGATGGCGTGGAGGTTACCCGACACGAGACTGACATCCCTCTTTTGTTTTATGTGTCTTCGAACAATGTTATGTTTTTAATTGTAAAGACTTCCGCTGTTATGATTATGTAATTGGATGACGAATGTTTTTAATATAAATTCAGTATTTTATGACTATGTTAATGAGTAAATCCAACAAGTGAGGTTACCCGGGAAAGGGGCCTTACAAGTTGGTATCAGAGCAATAGTTTGAGAGATTCAGACATCCCTAAATGTCTAGACTCAAACTGATTATGGGACCAACGCACGGATGTCAGTATGGGTAACCAACGCCAACGCCAGCACGGTAAGTAAGTAATAAAGTTAATGCTCTTGCATAAGAATAGATACCATAACTTAGAACAAATAGATGTTAATGCCATGACTGATTTGAAGAGTTTTGAACCCGAAAAGCAATGTAAATTAGTAATCACAAACCGGTCACTGTAATTAATAATTTACCTTGCTCGTACTGTTCCAAACTATGACTAAAGAAATGACATTGATGTATTCCCTTTATAACTATCAGGAAACTAAGAACTATGGCTGGTGGAGGAAGGACAGGACGCCGAGGCGGTCGCACTGGCCGAGTAGGTAGACCTCCGTTGAACCAAAGATTTGAAGAAGAAGAGAGTGTGCACACAGAGCACACCGAAAGTGTGCACGAAACAGAAGTGACCCCAATTAGGGACGACAGTCCAGGGCCTATACAGTTGGAACCTGAAGTCAGGGATGATATTGCCCGTGAAGTTGTGCTCAGTTTGAAGAAGGTATTTCCTGATCTACTATCCGAGGCAATAAAGAAAAGTAAAGAGGAGGATGAAGGAGACAATGAAGAGAAAGTATATGATAGTGATGGGGATGAAATAAAGATTGGATCGAGCAACCGTGGGTGTACTTACAAAGGCTTTAAGGACGGAGACCCACCCAAGTTCGATGGGAGCAAGGATTCAGTGGCAACGCTTGAATGAATTGAGAGGATGAATGCTGTAATCAACATCAGCGAGTGTCGACCAGACCAGGCTATTAAATACGTTGCTCATTCTTTCACCAACGAAGTACTAAGTTGGTGGAGGAATATTCAGAGAACTAAGTCACCAAATGCTATAAATAGAATGACATGGGACGACTTGAAGAAGCTGATCATCCAAAAGTTCTGCCCACAGAACGAAATCTATCGAGTGGAACATGAATTCCTAAACCTTAAGGCTGGAAACAAGACGCACCGCCAGTATACTTCGAGATTCAATGAGTTGGCTCAACTAGTACCCCACCTGATAGAAACTGAAGACCGTTTGATCAAGTACTATGTTAAGGGGTTGCCACAACGGGTCCGTGTTCATGTAAAAGCTAACCTACCCTCGACCTTCGAGTCGGTAGTGAATCTGAGCGGAATCGTCTACGACGACTACGCCAATGAGGACCCGGCACCTGAGACACAAAAGAGAAAGTGGGAGAACCCGTCTAGAGGTACCGGGAGAGGTAACGTAACTACTGAAAATAAGAAACCAAGGTCGGATAAATATGAAACCTGTAAGAAATGTGGAAGGCAACATTTTGGCGAGTGCCGGGTCGGCTCCACCACATGTTACAGGTGTGGGAAGGCGGGGCACTATTCTCGTGACTGCTTAAGAGACACTAAATGCCAAGTATGTGGACTGTTTGGTCACCTGACTAGGGATTATTGAAAAACCAGACAATCTGGTTCGGGAAAAGAAAAGGAACAGGAACAACCAAAGACTAGGACTCGAGCTTACGCCCTGACTGAGGAGGATGCAAGGGGAAATCCTGATGTTGTGTCAGGTACGTTCCTAGTTAATGATGAACATGCGGCTATATTATTTGACTCGGGTGCTAGTAAAAGCTTTATATCAAATGCATTTAGTCGTAAACTGAATTGCACTATCAACACAGTAGTAAAGGCCTTTAGTGTACAAACTTCCGTTTGTAAAAATTCGGCAGTATTCCAAGTAACAGAGGATTGCATAATAGAAATAGAGGGTCATAAGTTTCCTTCTAGATTATTCCTTCTCACCTTAGGAGGATTCGATATAGTATTGGGTATGGATTGGTTAGCTGCCAACGAAGCTCAAATCATATGTAAACGTAAGAGGATACACCTCAAAGCTCCTAGCGGATGTACAATTATGGTTTATGGGGATTGGAATTGCACGATGCCGAACATCATCTCGATGATCAAGGCCGAAAGTTACATGAGGCGCGGTTGCGAAGCTTATCTGGCATATGTTATTGATGATAGAACGAAAATGAATGAACTCAAGAATGTACCCGTGGTGTGCAACTTTCCGAAAGTATTCCCCGAGGATCTACCTGGGTTACCACCCGATCGGGAAATAGAATTTCAGATTGACCTACTGCCAGGAGCTGAGCCCGTTGCCAAAGCCCCCTACCGATTGGCTCCGTCAGAAATGAAAGAATTGATGTCTCAACTAGAGGAACTAACCGAGAAAGGATTTATTAGACCGAGCATCTCACCATGGGGGCTCCGGTACTATTTGTAAAGAAGAAGGACGGCAGTATGCGCATGTGCATCGACTACCGCGAATTGAACAAGAGAACAGTAAAGAACAAATACCCACTACCTAGAATAGATGACCTTTTTGATCAATTGCAAGGTGCGAGTTGGTTCTCAAAGATCGATCTTAGGTCGGGTTACCATCAGTTGAAAGTAAGGGAAGAAGACGTACCAAAGACCGCGTTTCGCACGCGTTATGGGCATTATGAGTTTCTCGTGATGTACTTCGGATTAACCAACGCACCAGCAGCGTTTATGGATTTGATGAATAGAGTATGTCGACCCATGTTGGATCGATCAGTGATAGTTTTTATAGACAACATACTGATATATTTGAAAAGCGAGGCTGATCATCACTGTCACCTAAGGGAGGTTCTGGAGGTGTTAAAGCAGGAAAAGTTTTACGCAAAGTTCTCCAAATGCGCGTTCTGGCTTAGGGAAGTCCAATTCCTAGGTCACGTAATAAACCCAAACGGAATCATGGTAGATCCTGCAAAGATCGAGACAGTAAAGGAATGGAACGTCCCAAAGACACCAACAGAGATACGAAGTTTTCTGGGATTGGCAGGCTACTATCGAAGGTTCATTCAAGATTTCTCAAGGATAGCCTCGCCACTAACTAAACTGACACAGAAGGAAGTGAAATATGAATGGGGTCAAACCCAAAACAACGCGTTTGAGGAACTTAAGGCACGATTAACCCAAGCTCCAGTCTTAACACTACCTGAGGGAAATGAAGACTTGGTAGTCTACTCTGACGCTTCGGGGCAGGGTTTGGGTTGCGTACTTATGCAACGAGGAAAGGTAATTGCTTATGCCTCACGACAACTAAAGATTCACGAGGTCAACTATCAAACGCACGATCTAGAGTTAGCAGCAGTGGTTTTCGCGTTGAAAATATGGAGGCACTACTTGTATGGAGTTAAATGCACCATCTACTCCGATCACAAAAGCTTGAAATATTTTTTCGAACAAAAGGAACTAAACATGAGGCAAAGAAGGTGGTTAGAGCTACTGAAAGACTATGACTGTGAAATATTGTACTATCCAGGCAAGGCAAACGTAGTGGCTGAAGCTTTAAGTAGAAAGGAAGAATCGACACCTATCCGGATCAAAGCGTGTCAGCTGATTATAACACCAGATTTGATGGGTGAAATAGCAAAAGCACAAGATGAAGCACTGTTAGAAAGAAATGTGAAACGGGAAAGAATAGTAGGACAAGAAGGGAACTTAGATGCAAATGCATACGGAGTACGAACAAGGTTCGGCCGGATGTGGATACCTAAGATTGGCGAGCTTAGAGCCAAAATACTCGATGAGGCCCATAAGTCTCGTTATTCTATCCACCCCGGGACGACCAAAATGCATCAAGACTTGAAGAAAGAGTACTGGTGGCCCGGCATGAAGAATGATGTGACCGAGTACGTGAGCAAGTGCCTAACGTGTTCACTAATTAAGGCTGAGCATCAGAAACCATGCGGTAAAATGCAACCTTTACCAATACCGGAATGGAAGTGGGAGGAGATCACAATGGACTTCATTACCAAGCTACCGCGAACAGCTAAAGGCAATGATTCCATTTGAGTGATCGTCGACCGCTTAACAAAGAGTGCTCACTTCTTGCCAATACGTGAGACCTCTTCGTCAGAAAGACTAGCAGAAATTTTTATCAAGGAAATTGTGAGCAGACATGGTATGCCGATGTCGATTGTGTCCGACAGGGATACTAGATTCACCGCAAGGTTTTGGAAGAAATTCAATGAAGCGATGGGCACTAGACTGAACATCAGCACCGCTTACCACCCTCAGACCGATGGTCAATCTGAAAGAACCATTCAGACCTTGGAGGACATGCTCCGGGCCTGTATCATTGACTTTGGTGGGAGCTGGGACAGCCATCTACCATTGGCAGAATTTTCATATAACAACAGCTATCACTCAACTATTGGCATGCCGCCGTTTAAGATGTTGTATGGGAGGAGATGCAGAACCCCGGTTTGTTGGGGGGAAATTGGGCAGAAGGATTTTGCAAGTCTCGAAGTGGTAAAAGCTACTTTCGAGAAATTTGATCAAATCAAGGCTTGAATGAAAGCCGCAAAAGATAGACAGAAATCATACGCGGATAAGAGAAGAAGGGATTTAGAGTTTCAAGTAGGGGACATGGTACTGTTAAAGGTATCACCATGGAAAGGAATCATCCGATTCAGAAAGCGTGGCAAACTAAGTCCAAGGTTTGTCGGACCTTTCAAGATACTAGCAAGAGTGGGTCAAGTTGCTTACAAACTCGACCTACCCGTTGAGCTTAGTGGAATACACCCTACGTTTCACGTGTCGCACTTACGCAAGTGCCTAGCTGACGACACAGCTCACATACCTTACGACGAGATCAAAGTGGATAACAGTCTAAATTATGTAGAGGAACCGATAGCCATTCTCGACCGAGCTGAGAAACGACTACGCAATAAGTCGATACCGTTAGTCAAGATACAATGGAAGCACAGAAAAGGGTCGGAAGCTACATGGGAAAAAGAAGACGAGATGAGGGGACTATACCCTCAATTGTTTAACGTATGAACAGTTTCGAGGATGAAACCTCTTTAAGGAGGGTAGACTTGTAACATCCCAAA
Source organism: Smallanthus sonchifolius (assembly GCA_023525975.1). Classification (NCBI taxonomy): domain Eukaryota; kingdom Viridiplantae; phylum Streptophyta; class Magnoliopsida; order Asterales; family Asteraceae; genus Smallanthus; species Smallanthus sonchifolius. The sequence continues at coordinate 48,663,067 of CM042033.1, read as the reverse complement.
AATAATAAAACGAATAAATATAGCGAGACCGGTGATTTAGTTGGAATATTTAAACAAAAGGGAGCGGGCTTGGGCTCGGCTTCAATGGGCCGAGGGAAGCCCAGGTATATATATAAGGCAAGGCAGCCCTCTTCCCTGCTCATTCCACACTCACGCAGCTTCTAGAGAGAGAAAGGAGAGCTCGGGTCTAGAGAGAGAAAGTCGACGGATCGTCACGAGATTAGAGGAGCACGTTACAGCTGAGCCCGTGAGCAAAACCTCCGAATCAGAATTACAATCCAGGTAACGATTCGATCACATTATGAGTTTTTGTTCGTTTTGGGAAGTTTCGGGTTTTGGCTAAAAAGATAACGATTTTTCGGATGAAACTTGAAAGTGAGCTTAGGTATAGCATCTAGAATGAAAAACGAACGTTGTGATCAAAGAAAAATTTAGATATTGACTCGATCAGACTTGCATGCAAAAAAAAACTTCAGATTTTTGGGGAAGACGATGTGCAGACCCATCGAAACTACTTAGTTTCGATATGTGCAGACCCATCGAAACTACTTAGTTTCGATATGTGCAGTAGTTTCGATATGTGCAGACCCATCGAAACTACTCAGTTTTGATATATGCATACCCATCGAAACTACCATAGTTTCGATATAAGCCCACGATCCGAAGCTAAGATTACACCTAAGTTACTTATCGAAACTACCAAGTTTCGACAGAAGCAACCTATCGAAACTACCAAGTTTCGACAGAAACAACCTATCGAAACTACCAAGTTTCGATAAAGCAAATCCATCGAAACTACTAAGTTCAAGCATAGTAATGTCTAATGTCATCTAGGAGCACTACCTTACGAGTATGACTTTATTATACAGACCGTGAGTGACATTAGTGACGCTCAGTAGCCAGCTTAGTGTATTTCAGAAACTAGTCATCAGGTGAGTTCTATGTGCCCCCTTCTATGTTATGTGCAAATGATTTATAAATGTTTTGGGGCTGAAATGTATACACTAAATGAATAACAGTTATGAATGTCAATGTGATCATACGTGGTATACAAATATATATATATATATATATATATATATATATATCTTTACACGAAATAGAATTATGAATAAAGAATGAAACGTATGATTTTTAAAGAACGAACGAAAGTATGACATAACGTGTAAAGAAGAAATCTTGCTTTATATCCATGTATATATTGCTTGCCAAGTATAAGAAAAAGTTATAGACGCTTCGATGATAACGGCTACTTCGGTAGACGGACGACCACGTGACTATCGTACAACCGGGACAAGTGCGTTCCTTCATCAGCTAGGACGTACGAATGCCACAAGTGCGTTCCTTCTTCAGCTAGGACGCACTAAAGTTATTAAAGGACGGTCTAAGAAAAATTGGCATCTTATAGTAGAACGGTTGTATAAATAATAGTCGCATGGGAAACGGATACCTTCGGGTAGACGGGCGAATTACGGCCTACGACGGTAGGACGGTTGTAAGTCATGACGGACGGACAAAGGTTGCCGGACGGTTGTAAGAATAAAATGACGGACGGCACTTGTTGCCGGACGGTTGTAAGTATAGGTGGGCCATGACGATGGACCGCGGCGATTGTCTTTGTGACCTTCGCAACCAAAAGACGGGTTGATCACCCTTAAGAGTATTACCCATGAATATAAAGAAAAGAAAAGAAAAGGTGAATGCATATATATATGTAATCACAAAATATAGAAGAAAGAGAAGCACAAGTTACGAAAATAAATGAGACCAATGATGTGAATATATATCTATATGTATTTGCGAAGAATGATAAATGAGAAGCAATTCATGTCAATGTGTACTTATATAAACGTATATATATACTTATGCATACTTATAAAGAAAAGAATGTTTATACCTAATTGCATTAAACTAGAACTCACCAGCGTTAGCTGACTTTTAGTATACATTTCAGGTAAAAGAAGATGAGGTCGTGCGATGGCGTGGAGGTTACCCGGCACGAGACTGACATCCCTCTTTCGTTTTATGTGTCTTCGAACAATGTTATGTTTTTAATTGTAAAGACTTCCGCTGTTATGATTATGTAATTGGATGACGAATGTTTTTAATATAAATTCAGTATTTTATGAGTTTATGAGTAAATCCAACAAGTGAGGTTACCCGGGAAAGGGGCCTTACAAGTTGGTATCAGAGCAATAGTTTGAGAGATTCAGACATCTCTAAATGTCTGGACTCAAACTGATTATGGGACCAACGCACGGATGTCAGTATGGGTAACCAACGCCAACGCCAGCACGGTAAGTAAGTAATAAAGTTAATGCTCTTGCATAAGAATAGATACCATAACTTAGAACAAATAGATGTTAATGCCATGACTGATTTGAAGAGTTTTGAACCCGAAAAGCAATGTAAATTAGTAATCACAAACCGGTCACTGTAATTAATAATTTACCTTGCTCGTACTGTTCCAAACTATGATCTAAAGAAATGACATTGATGTATTCCCTTTATAACTATCAGGAAACTAAGAACTATGGCTGGTGGAGGAAGGACAGGACGCCGAGGCGGTCGCACTGGCCGAGTAGTTAGACCTCCGTTGAACCAAAGATTTGAAGAAGAAGAGAGTGTGCACACAGAGCACACCGAAAGTGTGCACGAAACAGAAGTGACCCCAATTAGGGACGACAGTCCAGGGCCTATACAGTTGGAACCTGAAGTCAGGGATGCTATTGCCCGTGAAGTTGTGTTCAGTTTGAATAAGGTATTCCCTGATCTACTATCCGAGGCAATAAAGAAAAGTAAAGAGGAGGATGAAGGAGACAATGAAGGGAAAGTATATGATAGTGATGGGGATGAAATAAAGATTGGATCGAGCAACCGTGGGTGTACTTACAAAGGCTTTAAGGACGGAGACCCACCCAAGTTCGATGGGAGCAAGGATTCAGTGGCAACGCTTGAATGGATTGAGAGGATGAATGCTGTAATCAACATCAGCGAGTGTCGACCAGACCAGGCTATTAAATACGTTGCTCATTCTTTCACCAACGAAGCACTAAGTTGGTGGAGGAATATTCAGAGAACTAAGTCACCAAATGCTATAAATAGAATGACATGGGACGACTTGAAGAAGCTGATCATCCAAAAGTTCTGCCCACAGAACGAAATTGATCGAGTGGAAAATGAATTCCTAAACCTTAAGGCTGGAAACAAGACGCACCGCCAGTATACTTCGAGATTCAATGAGTTGGCTCAACTAGTACCCCACCTGGTAGAAACTGAAGACCGTTTGATCAAGTACTATGTTAAGGGGTTGCCACAACGGGTCCGTGTTCATGTAAAAGCTAACCTACCCTCGACCTTCGAGTCGGTAGTGAATCTGAGCGGAATCGTCTACGACGACTACGCCAATGAGGACCCGGCACCTGAGACACAAAAGAGAAAGTGGGAGAACCCGTCTAGAGGTACCGGGAGAGGGAACGTAACTACTGAAAATAAGAAACCAAGGTAGGATAAATATGAAACCTGCAAGAAATATGGAAGGCAACATTTTGGCGAGTGCCGGGTCGGCTCCACCACATGTTACAGGTGTGGGAAGGCGGGGCACTATTCTCGTGACTGCTTAAGAGACACTAAATGCCAAGTATGTGGACTGTTTGGTCACCTAACTAGGGATTGCAGAAAAACCAGACAATCTGGTTCGGGAAAAGAAAAGGAACAGGAACAACCAAAGACTAGGACTCGAGCTGCCCTAATTGAGGAGGAAGCAAGGGGAAATCCTGATGTTGTGTCAGGTACGTTCCTAGTTAATGATGAACATGCGGCTATATTATTTGACTCGGGTGCTAGTAAAAGCTTTATATCAAATGCATTTAGTCGTAAACTGAATTGCACTATCAACACAGTAGTAAAGGCCTTTAGTGTACAAACTGTCGTTGGTAAAAATTCAGCAGTATTCCAAGTAACAGAGGATTGCATAATAGAAATAGAGGGTCATAAGTTTCCTTCTAGATTATTCATTCTCACCTTAGGAGGATTCGATATAGTATTGGGTATGGATTGGTTAGCTGCCAACGAAGCTCAAATCATATGTAAACGTAAGAGGATACACCTCAAAGCTCCTAGCGGATGTACAATTATGGTTTATGGGGATTGGAATTGCACGATGCCGAACATCATCTCGATGATCAAGGCCGAAAGTTACATGAGGCGCGGTTGCGAAGCTTATCTGGCATATGTTATTGATGATAGAACGAAAATGAATGAACTCAAGAATGTACCCGTGGTGTGCAACTTTCCGGAAGTATTCCCCGAGGATCTACCTGGGTTACCACCCGATCGGGAAATAGAATTTCAGATTGACCTACTGCCAGGAGCTGAGCCCGTTGCCAAAGCCCCCTACCGATTGGCTCCGTCAGAAATGAAAGAATTGATGTCTCAACTAGAGGAACTAACCGAGAAAGGATTTATTAGACCGAGCATCTCACCATGGGGCGCTCCGGTACTATTTGTAAAGAAGAAGGACGGCACTATGCGCATGTGCATCGACTACCGCGAATTGAACAAGAGAACAGTAAAGAACAAATACCCACTACCTAGAATAGATGACCTTTTTGATCAATTGCAAGGTGCGAGTTGGTTCTCAAAGATCGATCTTAGGTCGGGTTACCATCAGTTGAAAGTAAGGGAAGAAGACGTACCAAAGACCGCGTTTCGCACGCGTTATGGGCATTATGAGTTTCTCGTGATGTACTTTGGATTAACCAACGCACCAGCAGCGTTTATGGATTTGATGAATAGAGTATGTCGACCCATGTTGGATCGATAAGTGATAGTTTTTATAGACAACATACTGGTATATTTGAAAAGCGAGGGTGATCACCACTGTCACCTAAGGGAGGTCCTGGAGGTGTTAAAGCAGGAAAAGTTATACGCAAAGTTCTCCAAATGCGCGTTCTGGCTTAGGGAAGTCCAATTCCTAGGTCACGTAATAAACCCAAACGGAATCATGGTAGATCCTGCAAAGATCGAGACAGTAAAGGAATGGAACGTCCCAAAGACACCAATAGAGATACGAAGTTTTCTGGGATTGGCAGGCTACTATCGAAGGTTCATTCAAGATTTCTCAAGGATAGCCTAGCCACTAACTAAACTGACACGGAAGGAAGTGAAATATGAATGGGGTCAAACCCAAAACAACGCGTTTGAGGAACTTAAGGCACGATTAACCCAAGCTCCAGTCTTAACACTACCTGAGGGAAATGAAGACTTGGTAGTCTACTCTGACGCTTCGGGGCAGGGTTTGGGTTGCGTACTTATGCAACGAGGAAAGGTAATTGCTTATGCCTCACGACAACTAAAGATTCACGAGGTCATCTATCCAACGCACGATCTAGAGTTAGCAGCAGTGGTTTTCGCGTTGAAAATATGGAGGCACTACTTGTATGGAGTTAAATGCACCATCTACTCCGATCACAAAAGCTTGAAATATTTTTTCGAACAAAAGGAACTAAACATGAGGCAAAGAAGGTGGTTAGAGCTACTGAAAGACTATGACTGTGAAATATTGTACCATCCAGGCAAGGCAAACGTAGTAGCTGACGCTTTAAGTAGAAAGGAAGAATCGACACCTATCCGGATCAAAGCGTGTCAGTTGATTATAACACCAGATTTGATGGGTGAAATAGCAAAAGCACAAGATGAAGCACTGTTAGAAAGAAATGTGAAACGGGAAAGAATAGTAGGACAAGAAGGGAACTTAGATGCAAATGCATACGGAGTACGAACAAGGTTCGGCCGGATGTGGATACCTAAGATTGGCGAGCTTAGAGCCAAAATACTCGATGAGGCCCATAAGTCTCGTTATTCTATCCACCCCGGGACGAACAAAATGTATCAAGACTTGAAGAAAGAGTACTGGTGGCCCGGCATGAAGAATGATGTGACCGAGTACGTGAGCAAGTGCCTAACGTGTTCACTAATTAAGGCTGAGCATCAGAAACCATGCGCTAAATGCAACCTTTACCAATACCGGAATGGAAGTGGGAGGAGATCACAATGGACTTCATTACCAAGCTACCGCGAACAGCTAAAGGCAATGATACCATTTGAGTGATCGTCGACCGCTTAACAAAGAGTGCTCACTTCTTGCCAATACGTGAGACCTCTTCGTCAGAAAGACTAGCAGAAATTTTTATCAAGGAAATTGTGAGCAGACATGGTATGCCGATGTCGATTGTGTCCAACAGGGATATTAGATTCACCTCAAGGTTTTGGAAGAAATTCAATGAAGCGATGGGCACTAGACTGAACATCAGCACCGCTTACCACCCTCAGACCGATGGTCAATCTGAAAGAACCATTCAGACCTTGGAGGACATGCTCCGGGCCTGTATCATTGACTTTGGTGGGAGCTGGGACAGCCATCTACCATTGGCAGAATTTTCATATAACAACAGCTATCACTCAACTATTGGCATGCCGCCGTTTGAGATATTGTATGGGAGGAGATACAGAACCCCGGTTTGTTGGGGGGAAATTGGGCAGAAGGATTTTGCAAGTCTCGAAGTGGTCAAAGCTACTTCCGAGAAATGTGATCATACGTGGTATACAAATAAATATATATATATATATATATATATATATATATATATCTTTACACGAAATAGAATTATGAATAAAGAATGAAACGTATGATTTTTAAAGAACGAACGAAAGTATGACATAACGTGTAAAGAAGAAATCTTGCTTTATATCCATGTATATATTGCTTGCCAAGTATAAGAAAACGTTATGGACGCTTCGATGATAACGGCTACTTCGGTAGACGGACGACCACGTGACTATCGTACAACCGGGACAAGTGAGTTCCTTCATCAGCTAGGACGTACGAATGCCACAAGTGCGTTCCTTCATCAGCTAGGACGTACTAAAGTTATTAACGGACGGTCTAAGAAAAATTGGCATCTTATAGTAGAACGGTTGTATAAATAATAGTCGCATGGGAAACGGATACCTTCGGGTAGACGGGCGAATTACGGCCTACGACGGTAGGACGGTTGTAAGTCATGACGGACGGACAAAGGTTGCCGGACGGTTGTAAGAATAAAATGACGGACGTCACTTGTTGCCAGATGGTTGTAAGTATAGGTGGGCCATGACGATGGACCGCGGCGATTGTCTTTGTGACCTTCGCAACCAAAAGACGGGTTGATCACCCTTAAGAGTATTACCCATGAATATAAAGAAAAGAAAAGAAAAGGTGAATGCATATATATATGTAATCACAAAATATAGAAGAAAGAGAAGCAAAAGTTATGAAAATAAATGAGACCAATGATGTGAATATATATCTATATGTATTTGCGAAGAATGATAAATGAGAAGCAATTCAAGTCAATGTGTACTTATATAAACGTATATATATACTTATGCATACTTATAAAGAAAAGAATGTTTATACCTAATTGCATTAAACTAGAACTCACCAGCGTTAGCTGACTTTTAGTATACATTTCAGGTAAAGGAAGATGAGGTCGTGCGATGGCGTGGAGGTTACCCGGCACGAGACTGACATCCCTCTTTTGTTTTATGTGTCTTCGAACAATGTTATGTTTTTAATTGTAAAGACTTCCGCTGTTATGATTATGTAATTGGATGACAAATGTTTTTAATATAAATTCAGTATTTTATGACTATGTTTATGAGTAAATCAAACAAGTGAGGTTACCCGGGAAAGGGGCCTTACAAACAACAAAAAAATTTCAAAAAAAAAATTTACAAGTCCAAAAACCCTTCTGACCCCTAGGCGAACTTAATAAGTTCGCTTAGTGTTGCAAGAGGCGAACTTATTGAATTCGCCTAGACAAATTCGCTTGAACAAGTTCGCCTGAACCTGTCTGACGTTTCAAATACCAACCCAGAAATCAAAAAATCATCAAATCGATTGAAAAGCATGAAATAAGCATTTGAATCACATCGATTAGCACTAATGAATCAATATCAATGATCAATTTTATGATTTAAGGCAGAAGAAACATCAATTTAGGGCAAACCTACTGAAAAAGGTAATTTTCTCATGATTGAACGGATGAAATTCGATTAAAATACCTTAGGCAAGTTCGTATTTCAAATCCGAACAAGAATAAATCGGTAAACAACCCAACAATCACTGATTTTGAAAATTTTAAAAAAAAATTCTCTAAATAGACAAGTTCGCTTGAAATGTGAAGAGGATGATTGATTAAGTTCGCCTGGACAAAACCTTATACAGAATAAGTTCGCTTAACAAGCCCTAGGCGAACATAATAAGTTCGCTTCACCAACATCAGGCGAACATATTAAATTCGCTTCACCAGAGTTAGGCGAACATAATGACTTCAACTTTTCCCTTAATCAAATTTTTACCAACTTTCAACCCATCACTTCTTGAACTTCCGAACAATTTAATAAAATCTTGTAATTTTCATGGAAAATAAAAAACAAAATCTTTTTGAATTTTATCTATACAAACGAAATCACATATTTTTGGATTTTTATCTGTACAAACGGAATCACATATTTTTTGAATTTGTATTTGAATAAACTGAAATCACATATTTTTGAATTTTTATCTGTACAAACGGAATCACATATTTTTGAATTTGTATTTGAATAAACTGAAATCACATATTTTTGAATTAACATCATGAGTAAGAAGATCATATCAGTATCCGAGTAGTTCATCACATATTTTAGCAATAACCAAGGGTAACCTATGATATGAAACAATCCAACTCATTATTGTGTGCTTTACATCTTTTTCATTTTTATACATTCTTTTCAGTATTTGAATAATATTTGAAATGATACGCGATAAATTTCAAAGTAAATGAGATCAGATTATGAAATGCTCAATTATTCATACCGAATTTGTAATATAAAGCATGAATTCTTAAATTTGTTAATATTATATGATTTGAAACTATAAGCGTTTATTCTCCAAATTCATGTGATTTAGTACCATTTAGATGAAAAACATCGTGTACCCCACATATATGCCAAACAGAAATAAAAATTGCACTATCTTCAAGACATATACAGTTTATTTTAAGATTAGATCAATTTCCAAGATGAAATTATTTCATTTAGCACAAGAATAGAAGCAGATCCCAAAGGATATAAGAATCATGATGATTCAGAATCAGAAGATTCTAATGAATTGGCTGTATACTGAGAATCAACAGATTCAGGTATGAGGATCCAACTATTATCTGGATAAGATTCAATGGAGTCAGACTAGATGATGTATCTAACTGATCCAAGGGCGAATATATGTTTCAACATATTTTGAAAGCATATCTTAGTTCAACAATACATTGCATGTTTTTCGGGGCATGGGCAGTAATGTGAACTGAAATAGATTTGTGCTAAAGATATAATTCGATATTGGTCTCATGAAATTCTTTAAAACCGTATATTCTTTATCTGATAATGATCTCTTACACACACACCAAGGCATATAATGGATTCAAATCACAGAGGTAATCATATCATATTTAATTTTCACACTACTATTAGTTTCAAAACGCTTCTAGTCTATTGACAATTTAAGTTTCAACACTCATACACAAATTTAAAAACAGTTTATCAAGATTAGAGCATTCAAAACACTATCATTTCTCATTTATGCAGACTTTGAAATTTAGATCAAATCAACTCAGTTTAATCAATCATAAATCAAAGGTCTACTAAGGTCGTGTGAAATGAACTAATCACTGATGTACTATCATTTATTCTCCAACTTCAAATGATGTCAAATTTTATATTTTTTTACTTTGTTTTGACTTTTTATAAATTAAGAACTTTTTGACTGAAAATTTAAAATGCAGAAATGTAATAAAGCAATAAAAGAAATTAAAAAACAAAATTTTCCATGAAAATCTGATTTTGAAAAACTTTTATTCGGGATTGATCATACATATCATTTTGATTAGAAGTTCAAACCTGGTACGATCAAAGGCCTTGGTAAACAAATCAGCAAAATTATCATCAGTATGAACCTTTATCAGCTCAATCTACCTTTTCTCTGCACAATCACGAATAAAATGGTATCTAATCTCAATGTGCTTTGTTTTACTGTGCTTAACAGGATTATTAGTTATAGACATTGTAGCATTATTATCAATAAGCATAGGGGTTACTGTGAAATTCAAACCGTAATCTCTTAATTGCTGTTGTATCCACAGGATTTGTGAACAACAACTTGCAGCAGCGATGTATTCTGCTTCGCATGTAGAAATGGAGACTGTGGTTTGCTTTTTGCATTACCAGGAAACAAGTCGATTACCCAAGAACTGGCAACCACCTGTTGTAGATTTCCTGTCCAAACAACAACCATCAAAATCAGAATCAGTATAAGCATTTAAATCAAAGTTAGAACCATGTGGATACCATAGTCCCAATCTTTGTTTTCCTTTCAAATAACAAAAGATTCTTTTTACAGCTATTAAGTGAGATTCTTTTGGTTTTGCCTAAAATCTGGAACAGATGCACACAGCGAACATTATATCTGGCCTTGAAGCGGTTAAGTACATGAGAGATCCAATCATTGCCCTGTAAAGTCGACAATCCACATCTTTTCCATCCGGGTCAGAATTCAACTTATGATTGACCGGAATCGGAGTATCATATGGGGTACAGTCCTCCATCTTGAACCGGCTCAAGATGTCTTTGACATACTTGGAGTGATGAATAAAGAAACCATCTTCCTTTTGATTTACTTGTAAACCTAAGAAAAACGATAACTCTCCCATAGCTGACATTTCAAACTTTGACTTCATAACACTCTCAAAATCTTTACATAACCCTTCATTTGTTGATCAAAAAATAATATCGTCCACATATATCTGCACCAGTAGGTAATCTCCCCCTGATTTCTTTATGAATAAGGTCGAGTCAATCTTGCCACGAACAAAATCATTTGCCAAAAGATGTGTGGACAATGTTTCATACCACGCTCGAGGAGCCTGATGAAGACCATAGAGAGCCTTATCAAGCTTGAAAACCATATTCGGATTAAGTGGATCTTAAAACCCCGGCGGCTGACAAACATAAACCTCCTCCTTGACCTTTCCATATAAAAACGCACTTTTCACATCCAATTGAAACACCTTAAAACCTTTATAAGAAGCAAAAGACAGAAACAGCCGTATAGCTTCAAGCCTCGCAACAGGCGCATAAACCTCGGTGTAATCAATTCCCACTTGTTGATTGAAACCCTGGACAACTAATCTTGCCTTGTTTCTTTCCACAACACCTCGATCATATTTTTTACATTTAAACACCCATTTAGTACCAATTGGATACACACCCTTCGGAAGATCTACAAGATTCCAAACCTAAAGTTTGTCAAACTGAGCAAGTTCTTCCTGCATGGCCTCTATCCAATTGTTATCATTTAAAGCCATTTCAACATTTTTGGGTTCGACCTGAGAAATAAAACATGAATGTGAGCAATCATCAAGAACACCAGAATCTTTAATACATGTATACAAACAAGTATTGTCAACAATAGAACGTGTTTTCACTCCATCTTGCAAATTCCCTATTATATTTGTCACCGCATGATCTTTGAGTTCCTTGATGGAAGTAATCTCAGGAACAGGCAACACTTCAACATGAGTTCTATCAGATTGATAAGACAAATCATGATTAATTGGAATTTCCAAGTCTAAATTTGTAGGAATCTCCCCCGAATCCTGTGTCGAAGGTAATGGATCATCACCCAACAAAGGATAAGCAGAAGAATCTTGAAAAATAGCATTGTCTTCCTCACTCTCTGAATCTTGTGGTCCCGAACAAGAAGCAACATTAGGATCGGGAGCAGAAGTAGATGGAACTGATGAATGTGGAACTGCATTTGGTAGAAAGCCATTGTGCTGTGCATCCTGACATGAATCATAGAGAACATCAGCTTCATCAGGAGAAATATCAGAAGGTAAATGAAAAGACTTGAATAAGTTTTCATAATCAAATGCCCAATCTAGTCCAATCGTCATTTGAGGTAAAGACCGATTTGAACAGTTAATATGGAACCATTCTTCAACTTGGCGCGTCACTTTGTTATAAACCCTCTTGGTAGTAGAATTTGCAACATACCATAGAAAAATCCTTCAATAGCCTTAGCACTGAACTTGGTTGGGACATCTCTAACTTTCAACAGGGTGCAAGGATTACCAAAAGGTAGTAAATAATCCAGATTTGGCTTTCGATTATTCAGCAACTTGTAGCAAGTCTTGTTGTGTCGCTTGACGGTCAAGACCCTGTTCAAAACGTGACACGCGGTATTCACAGTTTCAGCCCAAAAAGTAACTGGAAGCTTAGAATCTGTAAGCATCGTGCGTGCCGTTTCAACCAACGCCCAGTTCTTTCGTTCAGCAACACCATTTTGTTAAGAAACAGATGGCGCACTTAATTCATGATGAATTCCATTTTGTAGACAGAATAAGCCCATCTTGCTATTCTTAAACTCGCTGCCATTATCACTCCCAATTCTTTTGACCTTCAGATTGAACAAATTCTCTAAACCCAGGATTAAGTATTGTACCAACTCAATGGTTTCAGCTTTAGAAGAAAGAAACTTAACCCATGAAAATCTGGAAAAATCGTCAGTGACTACCAAACAGTATGATTTTCCACCAATGCTCTTGATACTAATCGGACCGAATAAATCCATATGCAGCAGCTCCAAAGGAGTTACGATAGAATTATTCGATTTAGATTTGTGTGATTTCTTTCGTTGTTTCCCCTTCTTGCAAGGAATACAATCATCAGAAACTGAGAATTTCATCTTCGGAATACCAAGAATCAGATCATTCTTAACAATATAGTTCATCTTCCGATAGTTGATGTGAGCTAGCTTCCTGTGCCACATAATAGAATCTGATTCCGACGCCTTGGAGAGTAAACATGTAGGAATTGAATCCGTTGTAGTAGCGACACTCATGTCAAGGACATACGTGTCATTTCTCCTCGGAGCCTTCATGAGAATCCATTCGTCAGGAATAACGAAACCCGGTTTCAAGAAATAACACTCAGCATCATTGAAATGGAACGAAAACTTCTTGTCACAAACTTGTGATACACTCAAAAGATTGTGTTCAAGCTGCTCCACATTATTCACCTTCTCAAATTTGACTTTGTCATTCTTTAAAGTACCCTGTCCAGTTATGTACCCGCCTTTATTACCCGCAAAAGTGACATAACCTCCATCAATATTTTTAACATCTTCAAGCAATCTAATATTCCCTGTCATATGTCGAGGGCAACCACTATCCACATACCATGTATTGTTGATAGTCCTCCTTGGTTGTCCCTACATAAACAACGAAAATCAGTTAGAAATAGGAACCCAAGCCATTGTGGTCTTGGGTCGTCCAGATTGATCAAAATAAACAACTTCTAGCAATTTACAATCAATGTTATCATTAATCTTTGGAATAGAAGTTTCACCATCAGACTTTTTCAAAGAAGACACATTTTGATTATTTTGAAAAACATTATTTGATATATTATTACCAGATTCAGATGTTTCCAAAATTTTCTTTAATTTTCTGTTTCATCTTCTCCTTTGTGGTCTAGACAATTTAACTTCAGAATGAGAATCTTTTGAAATTCTAACATGAGGAATCTCAAGTTTCTCTTGACAAACAAATGATTTAGAATTCAGTTTATCCTGCTGTTTAAATCCAGAGGATTTAACAAAAGATCGACAGGACATATTTTTCTCCAAACTACATGATGACTTTCCCTCATCTGTTCTTTTCAGAATCTTCACCACTTTTGGTTGTGAAGGAACAGTCTTCAATTTGCCCTGGTTCTTATAAGGACAATTGACCAGAATGTGACCAGCCTCGTTGCAATGAAAACAAACTCTTCTCTCTTTATAAGTTCTAAAATAAGAAGTGTTCTTTAAGTTTGAGGAGCCATCAGAGGAATAAACTTCAAAAGATTTTCCAGACCAGTTTACTGACTTCTATGGAACATAAACCTGTGTAGGCACCTTTGATGAATATTCCTTTTAATGAACAGCAGCGACAAAACCACTTGACTGTAGAATTGGGGAAAGCTTAGGTGTAACAACTTTCACCTTATCAAGTTCAGTTAGAATGCATCTATCACGGGTAACAGTTTTTACAACTGTTGGTTCATCAAGTTTCACCTCTTTTGGAATACCTTCAACCTTCTTTCCATCAAACACCTCATCCTCAGAATCAGACTCATAAAACATATCCTCACTAGTTACCGGATTGACTTTCAATACCGTTTTTGGATCTATTTCCTCTTCATGTATGATTTCAGGTTCAACCACATAATTTGCATTAAATGGTGGAGGAATAAATCCAATACCAGCAACCCGCTTAGTAGGATCAGCATTTGAATTAAAATAATCCAAAACAATTGATGAATTTTCAAACTTTTCCATTTTTCTATGAAGTTTGATCACTTCAGACTATTTGTCAGAAATTTCTTTATTCTTTTGTGCAACAACTTCATTTCGTTTTTCTATCTCAGCATAAGCAATATCCAGATGATAAGCTTGTTCTTTATATTTCAACCCCAGAGAATTTAAGTCTCTTTTCAAAGACTCAATTTTATCGATGCACAATTTATCATTATCTTTCAGTTTCTGATTAACTGAATGCATCGATTTCATATCACAAATCAAGTTTGTGTTATCATCCATGACTTTTTGCAATTTATCTTTTACAGTAATGCAGTTAGAACAGTAAATATGACAAACAGAGTCTTTTACCTTTGACGGACCAGACATGTCTGCCATGAAAACTTTGGCAATGGGAATATTCTCTGAATCAGCACCATCTGAAGCATTTTGTGTTAGAACAATATCATCTTCAGCAACACCTGATGCAACATCAGAATCAATATTCTGCACTTGTTTTATCTCTTCATCAACAATCTACACACTTTCGCCATCACTCGAACCATCACTCTAACTATCATCATCAATCACCTCTTCTGATTTTTTAGAATGAATTTCTGCTACAAAGGCTTGACTTACAGCACCCACTAAATCTTCCAGGTGAATACCCCAGTCATAGTTTTCATCGTTCTGAGCAACCAACGCCGATGATGCAGATGCATTATTTGAATTTCCAGATGAACCATGAGACTGATTACGATTATTCTGAAAATTATTCTGCTTCTTCTGAGAATCAAACTCAACCTTTTGCTTCACACACTCTTTAGCAAAGTGACCATACTCTTGACAGTTATAACAACGCACTTTGGTTTTATCAAATCCCATGTGTGATCGACTATTAGAACCAATATACTTTCTGCCAGTTTTCTTTAAGAAATCCTTTACTTGACGCATCAACATGGCCATATTCCATTGGATGTTCATTTCTTCCAGATCAACAAGGTCGATCTGTCTGAAATCTTCTTCAATAACCTCAGGATCATGAATTTTCCCTCTAATAAAATTCTCATACGAAGCCATGAATGAGGAAAAGATAGCTAGATAATCATCAGCAACCTTTTGATTTATATGAGATCCAGAAGATGTAGAAGCTGTAGTCGCAGAAAATCCAGAATGACTAGAATGACCAGAATGAATAGGAACTCTAGAACACTGATCATTAGAAGAATCTTGAGAATCGCCAGAAAAGAATGCAACTTCTGTACCAGTTTTACTAGAATTCTTGGCAAAATAAATTGAAGGATCCTGGATATGCTCCATGTTAGTCTCTTTCTTCTTCATATTCAGGTCATGCGATTGAATCTTCCCAAGAACTTCTTCAAGAGACATGGTTTTGTACTTGATATTTTCTTTTATCAAAACCGTATACACATCAAATTTTAATGGTAATGCCTCCAAGAACTTATCATTAATTTCTTCAGTCTCATACACCACAGAAGCACTCGACAGTTCACTAAGCAGATGATAGAATCTGGTAGCAAGATCATCCAAGGATTCATTTTGAAAATGTTTGAAGACCAAGAATTGCTTCTTCAGTATCTCTTTTCTACTCTTCTTTACATCCAAACTACCTTCACATCTTTTCTGTAATGCTTCCCACAGTTGTTGAGAAGACTTGAATTGTTTGAAACTGTGATATATTTCCTTCGGAAGAGACATCGAAATACTTGCCATCGCATTCTTTTCCCTATCAAACAACAACTTTTCTTCAGTAGTTAACGCTGACACCGGCTTTGGAACATCATCCTTTCCCATCCACGAATAAGTCGGATGCGTATAACCTTCTAAAATAGGAATCCATAGACTGGTATCGGTAAAAGATACGAACTGATCAAACCTATCTTTCCAATTAGAATAGTCAGCAAGATTCAACAACTTCGGCGGTTTTTGAGATGTACCAATCTCATTATCATAATTGAACATATTCGTTACTTGTACCATATTTGCCATTTTCCTGAAAAATTTCCAAGTGTTGAACACCCACTACCCTTAGGCGACGATAATAAGTTCGCTTCTGTGATACCCAAGCGAAGTTAATATGAAGCGAACTTAATAAGTTCGCTTAACCAGAATCCAGAAAATCTAATTAAGTTCGCCTAAAAATAAGTTCGCTTAATTTGTTAGAAGCAAACTTGACAAGTTCGCCTGCACACCAAATCAGCAAGTTCGCTTGCTTCAGCAGAATCAAAATCAAGAATAGTTCAGTCCAGAAACCGCGAACCAAAAATCAACATAAAACTTCATAATTCACTGATTTGAAGGAATTAGTCAAAATCAAATCGTAGGATTGTGTAATTTCTCAATTAGAATCTTTCTATCGGATCAATTTCTTCAAAATCCTCTTCAAAAACACCAAATCAGAACCAAATTAAGCTTGAAAACTCCATGGAAATGAAAATTTCAAAGATGATGAATTTCTTGTCAATTTCCATACAAAACCGTCTAGAATCACCAAGAATCACGAGCATAAGCTGTGATACCACTTGTAGGTCCTCATGGCACTTCTACGGATCGTTCTCGTGATAAGACGTGTCGTTGACTCGGAGTGCGGAATCCAACGAATCAACGATTGCATACACAAAAGACAATAGAGACAATCAAGTAAATAACATTCACGCTTGTATTCCAATTCTCAATAGAGTTTACAGACTCAATCAGACCAAATCGTTCAACTCTGTTCTAGTTACTACTGTTGACTCTATAACATCTATATATAGACATCTGACATGCATTAGGCGAACTTAACAAGTTCGCCTCTAACAGACTAAGCGAACTTAACAAGTTCGCCTCTAGCATAACTTGCATAAACACTTAGAACATAAAGACATTAGATCTAAAGTATTACAAAGATTTTGTCATTACAAACTATGTCCTAACAAGACGGAAGACGATGGTGGTGAGTGGTGATGTCCGACGGCCGAAAATGGAGTGGTGGTGGTGGTAGTGTGGTCAGATGGAGGTACGGTGGTCGATGGCCGGAGATGAAGGTGGTTTAGGTGGTAATGGCGGTCGATGAAAAAAAGGGTTTTTAAATATTTTTTCTGAATTTGCAAGGCTCCCGCGTACCACGGGAGACTCTTGCTTCCAGTCTCGCATACTGTGAGAGCCGGTTGGGCGGTGATGACTCTTCAGTGCCCCGCGTACCACGAGAAACTTTTATGGGATCTCTCGCATACCGCGAGAGACACTCCCCTATTGTCTCGCGTACCGCGAGGAGCCCCCATTCACAGAAAGTTATGGCCGATTTTATACTTAGAAAAAATTTCACAACTTAAGATTTTTTTTCAAACTTAGTTTCAAAACTTGTTCCAACCTTAGATTTTTTTGTGCAAACTTACCTGGAACTTCGTCTTTGATGACTTTCTCCCTCTGCTTTGGTCACGAATCCCTGAAACACATGAATACAAAAGAACACACAAACCGTAAATGCACCAAAAACTAGAAAATGAAAATAAAGCACCAAAATTTACAAACTCTACACTCGGGTTCTACCCCGATGACTTACTCTCCTTCAACTTTGTGTTCCGGTCTTGTCAAAGAGGGTTTCATCCCCCTCAATATTCTCAATCGGTCCTCCGATGTAATGCTTCAATCTATGACCGTTCACCTTCCACGAGCTACCTTCCCCATCGTGTAGCTCCACCGTGCCATAAGAAAATACCTCTTTGACCGTGTATGGCCCTGTCCATCTAGACTTAAGCTTTCCTGGGAATAGTTTCAATCTCGAATTGTATACTAACACCCTATCCCCACACTTGAAGTCTTTCACTCCCTTCAACCGACGATTGTGCAACGCCTTTGTGCGCTCTTTATAACTACAAGAACGCGCGTATGCCTCGTCACGCAACTCATCTAACTCATGCAACTGGAGAAACCAGTGTCGTGTTGCTTTAGGCAAGTCAAGATTGACTTCCTTTAAGGCCCAATATGTCTTGTGTTCCAGTTCCACCAGTAGTTGACACGCCTTACCATAGATCATCCTAAAGGGTGTTGTCCCTATAGGTGTTTTAAACGCGGTTCTAAATTCCCAAAGCGCATCATCTAACTTTTCAGGCCAATCCTTCCTATTCTTCCCGACCGTTTTCTCTAGAATCATCTTGATTCCCCTATTCGCATTCTCGACTTGCCCACTAGTATGTCGATGATAGGCCGTTGAAAGCCGATGGGTGACCCCATAGCGTGACAACTCCTTCTCCATCTGGGCGTTGCAAAAGTGCGTGCCCCTATCACTGATTAGGGCTCTAGGAGTACCAAACCTGTTGAACAACTTCTTCAGAAATCCCACCACAACTCGGGCATCGTTCATAGGTAGAGCTTGAGCCTCGACCCACTTAGATACATAGTCTATCGCCACGAGAATGTATTGGTTCCCTCTTGAGATAGGGAACGGACCCATGAAATCAATGCCCCAAATGTCAAACACTTCAACTACTTGAATCGGGTATTGGGGCATTTCATTCCGGGATGAGATATTACCAGTGCGTTGACACGCGTCACACCGCTTCACTAAATCATGAGCATCCTTAAACACCGTCCGCCAATAGAATCCAGAATCAAACACCTTCTTGGCGGTAGGGGTCCGTTGTGACCTCCCGTCAAGCCCTCATGACAATGCTTAAGGATCTCTACACCTTCTTCCTTGCTCACACACCTCCTCATAACTCTATCAGCTCCCACACGAAACAGATGTGGAGCATCCCAAATATAGTAGTTGGCATCGGTAAATAATTTACGCCTCTGTTGTGAAGTCATGCCCTTAACCACTACACCGTCAGCCAAGTAGTTTGTTATATCAGAAAACCATGGCAAACCTTGCGCCTCAGCACTCATATAAAAAACCGGGACTATGTCCGGTCTCACATTCACCATCGTCAAGGACTCATGGGGAAATGTGTCCCTATGGCCTCCTCCTGGATCTCTTCTCTACCGGGGTCCTCTAGCCTCGACAAATGGTCGGCCGCCACATTCTCAAACTAAGGCGAACTAAGATCAAAGAAAAGACTCAAACTAAGGCGCACACAAATAGCAAATAAGGACACAAAAGAAAACAACCAAATTAAGGAAATAAACTAGAAAGGATAAATAAAAACAAATAACCAAATAAGAACTAATCAAAGCTAATTTTGCTATTGCCAAGTATCCCAGCAACGGCGCCAAAAACTTGATGTGGGTCAAACGGTCTATAAAGTTAAACACAAAATAACGTAGACACTCTAGTTAAACTCTAGACAACTCTACTAAACTAGACCACAAAGACAGGAAAATGTACCTATCAATTGTAACACAGCTAAAAGAAGTCCGGATTTCAAACCCACGAGACACTGACTCTAACACGAATTAGGACTTAATATTTGGTTTGGATTGGGGGGGAAATTCTATGATCTAAATTAACACTATGCAAATGATACTAAAGAAGACAAACGACTATCTAACAAGGACCGGGATAAAATCAATAAGAATGGATAGGACTACGTAGGCTATGAATCATGAATGCTAAGTTCGGTTTCTATTGGTTAAGGAATATGATATGGAACTGGGATCCAAAGATCTAACACCCTCAAGACTGGCTAATGGATTCCCGATCACTCTCGGTCGCGGGATGTGACCAGAAGACCACTCAAAGGCTATTAAACTCACCAGTTATCGGATCACCTCTTGGTATCACCGATTATGCTATAGACTCGATAGACAGCTCACCTCTCGGTTACGCTATCTCAATACATCAAAGATGCAAGGAGCAATCTGAATTCACTATGTATGATACAGATCAACAACATTACCAGACCCCTAAGGAAATGCCCTCTCAGACAATTCACACTCAGAAACCCTAACACTGAAGACTAATCGATTACCTATCACTTTTTTAGATATTTAGATAAGGAGAACACTTAATTTTAATTGATTATTAGTTGACAATCCTATGGTGACTACGTCTAGACAACCACAAACTAATCGCAAACACAAAGTAAACAACCTACTACACACTCATTTATGAAAGACATTCAATAAATCATGTATGGATGAATAAACCAACAAACAATCAATAACAAGCATGTATATTCATCAAACACATCAAATCAGATCTGGACTAAAGCATAAAATCAAATCAACATCTAAAAAAAAAAATAAAAATCCAAACTTTAACATCCAATCATCTTAAACCTAGGCAGTTCTAAAGTTTTAGCCAAGAAGCATGATAAAGAAAGAAGTATTAGAGTTAAAGATAGCAAACAAAGTCATAGAACACAGATCAAGAACAACCGAATGATTAATCGTGACCGAATGCTTGATCCTAACCCGATTTGTCTCCAATACCTTGAAACCTTGATCAAAATCCAATCTTTCTTGCCAAAATCGCCCAAGATCCAAGCTTTGACGACAATTAGTCAATCTCCCTGAAGAATGGGCGACATAATCTTTAAAAACCAAAAATTCCATTTTTTCTGGATTAACGGGTCTCTCGCATACCGCGAGAGAATTTGGTCGGCTCCTCGCGTACCGCGAGGGCCAAAATAGTCGGGGCTCTTCCTGGCTTCCCTCGCGTACCGTGAGGGATCTTCTCTTCCTCCTTCGCGTACCGCGAGGAGCATAAATTCTCAGAAAAATGATTTTTCTTCTTTTGATTCGTCCTCTTTCCCCGTGTGCTCGATTTCTCCAGGATTTAGCTCTGCTTTCCGCTCCCTTAGCACATATGACCTGCAAATCTGACCCGAACTCAGAACAAACTTAAAACAATACAAAACGAACACAAAACTATACAATTATGCACATATATACACGAATAAATACATGTGTTTTTCAACACATCAAAGTCTGAAATTGAAACACTTGAAATCACGGCTCATGTAACATAATGTATTGCACTAGAATTGGATTTGAAATATTATTATTGCACTGAAGAAGGTGTAAGAAAATCATGGATGTTACATAGTTGTTTTTTCAGTTCCTTCATCTCCGTTGGAGCTAATCGATACGGGGATTTGGCAATTGGTGTTATACCCGGTATCAGGTTTATTTTAATCTCCACTTCTCGTTCAGGTAGTATGCCTGGTAGTTCGCTTGGGAATAAATCTTTGTATTCAGATACTACAGGTACGTTTTCTATCTTCTTTTCTTCTGTGCTAGTAGTTATCTAAACCAGATATGCAATACATCATTTCTGAAGGCATTTCGTAGCTTTCAGCATTGAGATGATTCCCAGCGGTCGATGGCACACCCCGGCCGACGACGGATTATACGCCGGGCCTGCCGCGGTTGTTCAAAAGCACACGATCAACTATTAAATGTGTTATAATATTTATTCATCAATTTAAATATCTGTTACAAGGAAAGATAGAAACAAAACATAATTAAAACTTGCATTTATTAATACTAGTTCCATAGCCCTAACTGATTAGAGATTGACGTGTGACATCGTTTCGTCCTGATTTGCATTCAAAGATTGAGATTTTTGAAGTATCTTGCATTCATGGGTTTTCTTGCTGTTTTGGAGAGTTTTTGGATTGATTTCAACACTTTTGGTGTTTGTTTGCCAAAATTGACCCGTTAGAAGTGTTCTAATTCATCATTTGAAGTTTCCTTGAATTTGATCAATTACTTCAAAATAGCAAAATATGAAGATTTCCAGTGGTGTTCGTGAGTTTTGGTGTTAGAACATCTCCTCCTTGTTCTTCAGCTAAAACAGGCGAACTTGATGAGTTAGTTACTGGCAAACTTGTTAAGTTCGCTTCATCAGGATCAGGCAAACTTGTTAAATTTGCTATCTAAGTTCGTTGTTTGAAGATTTCGTTCAGAATTTTCTTTAAGTGTTGAATTTTTCAAGATTGCAAAGATGTCGAATCATGCAAGTGTGAACAACATGACTCATTTACTTAACTTTGATAATGAGATTGGTACTCCAAGTAAACCACCAAGACTGATGAATCTGAAAGATTATTCTAATTGGAAAAGTCTTTTCGAGAACTATGTGAACATCAATGATACAAGTATGTGGATTCTAATCAGTGAGGGTTACAAAAATCCTATTCATTCATACATGTCAATGATACAAGATTATTCTAATTGGAAAAGTCTTTTCGAGAAATATGTGTCTGCCTTTAGATATCTACCACACTTTCAAGAAGTTTACAACCTCGCGTGTCTTTTGGGAAGGGTTGGCTAAAAAATGTGAAGGAAGCACAGACATCAAGAAGAGCAGGAGATAATTACTAAAGAAACAATTTAGTGTCTTTAAGCATTTTGATGGAGAAATAATTGATGAGCTAATGTCAAGATATAATCATCTGCTTAGTGAAATGGTGAACAATGACATAACCTACAAAAACAGGAAAGTGCTTGAGAAGTTTCTGGATGCATTACCAGCACACTTCGAGATGTATACCATTGTTATTAAAGAACAACCTGGATTTGATGAACTTAGTCTTGAAGATCTTATCGGAAAGATTCAATCGAATGATTTGAATAAACAAAAGAAAGATACAGTCTATCAAGATCCAAGCATTTATTTTGGAAAGGGAACATCTACACAAAAGTCTGGAGTTGCTTTATTTTATGGGGAATTTTTGAAGGTTCAAAAGAAAATTCTTGTATTGAAGGTTCATGTTTTGTTGCTTCGAGTTTGGGAATGTACAAAGCCAAAGGTTCAGAATCAGAATTCCTTAAGCAATCAGCAAAATTAGCATAACCAGATTAACCAGAATTTTTCTACAACATTAATTTCCTAGCAAGATGAGAATTATGATTTGTGAATTCATCTAGAAGATATTGTTGCTCATGTCGGCCAAGCATTTCTTGTAGAGGTTCATTCTGAAGATGGTACTGATATTAGTTCTTCTGATGGTGACTCGAGTGATTATGGGAGTGTCTCTGAAAGAGAAGAACCTATTTGTCAAAATGTTGATGCTAATGTATCTACTGAAGAGCTGATGAATGACAATGTATCTGCAGGGAAGGTGACTGAGAAAGTAGCTGAGCTTTTTGCTGAAGCTAGTGGATTCATGGCTGATTCTAAACAGGTAAATGAGGTTGTTTATGTTCCATGTTCTAAATTCATTGATTATGATCTTAAGATAATTAGATTTAGTGATGATAACACAAATCTAATCCGTGACATGAAGGCAATTCACACATCAAACACGGTTTTGAAAGAAAATGAAAAACTTTTGAATACTAAAATTGAATCTTTAAAAGAAGACATAAAAGTTTTACAAATTAAAGTTAATGAACAAGTTTTTCATCTTGATGTGGCGTATTCGGAATATGAGAAGAAAATTAATGAACTTCCTCAGTCACAGACAGAGGTCACTAAGTTGATAAGAAAGTTAGAAAGTTATAAGAATTCTAGTTTTCTGTTGGAGTATTATAATGAGAAAGCTTCAAGTGACAAAGTGGTTGGAGGTGTCGGTTATTGTCCTTCTTTTGATGATAAAGTTATTGGTGGGGGTGTTGGTTATTGTCCACCGTTCAACAGTAATTACACTTCTCGTACCATTGAGATTGTGACTGATGAGGATCTGGAACAAAAAACTATCCTTAAGGTAAATCCTGTTACAGGAGAGGACATGGTTTATGATGACTAAAGTGATGATGAAATATTTGATCCAGAACAACCGGAGGGAACAGTGAAAGAATGCAAAGTTGATGAACCAATTGTGGTTAAGAAAGTCACCAGGGATCGGTGCATCTTGACTGAACCAGATGATGAAATTGAACAACCACAACCTAAACCAGTTAAAAAGTTTGTGAGTAGTGGTTTTGATTTTCAAGAAAATAATAATATTGAAAAAATATCGACTCTTGATTTTATAAAAACCAAAGTTGAATCAGAAAAACCTAAGGTTGTTCAATCCTCTAACACTGCTTTTCAGTGTGAATCATCTAATTCAAGAAGTGTTAAGCAAGAGAAGTATGTCAGGGTTTACAAGGAAAGACGTGCGTGTTTTCATTGCGGTGTTGTTGGCCATATCTTTTTAAATTGTCCTGATAAGAATGTTGGTAAATGTCTGGAAGATCAAAATTAGGAAGACCTTTCGTTGAACCACCAGCAAAGCATGTTATGAAATTTGTGGAAGTCAAGCCTGTTGAGGCTAAAGTTGTGAAGAAATATGGTGTTTCTAAACCTACAAAGGTGCATCTGTTCCTATGAAACCAAAGCCTGAGAAGATTGATTCTTCTGGAGTTAAACCGAGTGTTCCACCTGTTGTGAATGCAACTGAGAAGGTCAAATTGTCAAGACCTCAAAGAAGAAGAAGAAACAGAAAATTAAAGAAACTGTTAGAACAACCCGTTTTAAAAGAAAGTGGTGAATCTTCTGAATCTTCAAAATCAAATGATAATGTTCAATCAAAAAGGAAGCTTAAGATACTAGTTTTTGATTTTATGAAACAATCTCCTAAAATTGAGGAGATATTTGATTGTGTTTTAAAAGAGATTGTTTATTTTGACAAGTCAGGCCGACCCAAGACCACAATGGCTTGGGTCTCCATTACTAACTGAAACTTATTGTTTATGTGCAGGGGACTCCAATGAGGATTGTAGGCAACCATTGGTATATCGACAGTGGATGTTCTCGGCATATGATAGGAAACCTTAACTTATTGGAGAATGTGAAAGAAATTTAAGGCGGTTATGTAGCCTTTGCAGGAAAGAAGGGTGGCAACATTTCTGGTCAAGGAACAATGTCAAATGGAAGATTGAGATTTGAGAAAGTCAACTATGTGGAGCATTTCGAACATAATCTGTTATCTGTTTCTCAAGTCTATGATACAGATTTCTCATTTCACTTTAATAAGTCAGAATGCTTGGTGTTGAAGCCTGGTTTTGAGATACCTGAAGATTGGATCCTAATGCGAGCTCTAAGGAAGAATGATACGTACATTGCTTAATATGAGCACGGCGATGACAACTTCGTCTATCCCAACGTGTCTTCTTTCTAAAGCTTCTGTGCCCGAATCAACTTTGTGGCACAGGAAGATGGCTCATATAAATTTCAGAAAAATGAACTATTTAGTGAAGAACGGGCTAGTTTCTGGTGTCCCAGCCATGAGATTTCAATTGAACAAAGACTGTATTCCATGCAAGAAGGGGAAGCAGTATAGGAAATCTCACAAATCTAAGTTGATTAATTCAATCGCGACTACTCTCGAGTTGTTGCATATGGATTTATTCCGACCTATTAGTGTCAAGAGGGAAGGTGGAAAATCATACTGTTTGGTAGTGACTGATGATTATTCTAGATTCACTTAGGTAAAATTTCTTGTTTTGAAGGATGAGACAACTGAGATTCTTAAGTTGTTAATCGTGTGGCTTGAGAGCTTATTCAAACAGAAAGTCAGGAGGATTCGTAGTGACAATGGAACGGAATTCAAGAATGGCAATATAGGTTTATTTTGTCTACAAAAAGGTATCCATCATGAATTCAGCGCTCCTTATGTTCCTCAACAGAATGGTGTGGCTG
Organism: Smallanthus sonchifolius; assembly: GCA_023525975.1. Lineage (NCBI taxonomy): Eukaryota > Viridiplantae > Streptophyta > Magnoliopsida > Asterales > Asteraceae > Smallanthus > Smallanthus sonchifolius. The sequence goes on along the minus strand of CM042033.1, from coordinate 48,637,133 downwards.
AACGGAAGAATCAAATGCTGATTGAGATGGCTCGTACTATGTTATCCAACTCAAAGTTGCGAGTGACATTTTGGGCAGAGGCGGTAAACACCGCGTGTCATGTTCTTAATCGTGTTTTGACTGTGAAGAAACACAACAAAACTTGCTATGAACTTCTGAATAACCGGAAGCCTAACTTGGATTATTTGTTGCCCTTTGGAAATCCGTGCACTTTATTGAAGACTCGAGACATTCAAACTAAATTTAGTGCGATGGCAATCGAATGAATTTTCTTGGGTTATGTTGCCAATTCTTACAACAAGCGGGTGTTCAATAAAGAGAGCAGGCAGATTGAGGAGTGGTTTCACATTGATTGTGATAATCGCACGGTTCCTCAAGATACCAAAGGACTGTCATGGGCTTTTGGTTATGATGCTTTATTCAGATCTTTTAATGTTCCTCCTGAAGTGTCTCATGTCGAAGCAGATCTTATGTATCAGTCCTGCTGTAATGATGATTCAATTTTCGATCCACGATCGGTTGTTCCTATTGTGGTTCCTCCTCCGGTTGACCCGAATGTAGCTTCGACCTCGGGTACAACTCATGATAGTGATAGTGATGATGATGAAACTGTGTTTCAGGAATCTTCTAATGATATCCAAAACATAGTTGATGATTCATCAGCAACCGCACAGTCTGAGGGGGAGTTGCCTTCTAATCTTGATGCTGAGATTCAAACTTCAGATATTCCTTAAACTCGTGTGCATAAGAACCATCCCACTGACAATATTATTGGTGATTTGAATGCAGGTGTTCAAACTAGACATCGTACACCCGCTGAAAATTCTTATTTATATGCATAGATTGTGGATACAGGTGTCATGGAAACGTGTTTGCATGCTTGTTTTATTTCTCAAACAGAGCCGAAGAATGTGGCTGAAGTGCTCGGTGATGATTGTTGGATAGAGGCTATGTAGGAAGAGCTAACTCAATTTGACAAACTGCATGTTTGGGATTTAGTTGACTTACCGAAGGGCTCAAGATTAATTGGGACAAAATGGGTGTTTAAATGCAAACGTGATGATCGAGGCGTTGTGGTGCGCAATAAGGTGAGGCTGGTTGTTCAGGGATTTAACCAACAAGAAGGTGTTGACTATACAGAAGTTTATGTTTCGGCAGCGAGGATTGAGGTGATACGTTTATTTCTTGCCTTCGCGTATTTCAAAGGAATTAAAGTTTTTCAACTTGATGTGAAGAGTGATTTCTTGTATGGAAAAGTGAAGGAAGAGGTTTATGTGAAACAGCCACCTAGTTTTGAAGACTCCAAGTTTCCAGACAAATAGTTTAAACTTGATAAAGCGTTATACGGTCTTCATCAGGCTCCTCATGCCTAGTATGAAACATTTTCCGTGCACTTGCTCGAGAATGGATTTGAACGTGGTCAGATTGACTCCACACTTTTCATACGAAAAGTAGGGGGAGATAATCTTCTAGTTCAAGTTTATGTTGACGACATAATTTTTGGGTCGGAAAATGTTGAGATGTGCAAAGATTTTGAAAGAGTTATGTAGCTAAAGTTTGAAATGAGCAGTATGGGAGAATTATCTTTCTTTTTAGGTCTTCAGGTGGATCAAAAGGAAGATGGTTTTTATATTCATCAAACCAAGTATGAGGCTGATAGTTTGAAGAAGTTCGAAATGACAGATGCTTCAGCGTTCACTACTCCAGTTCAAGCAAACCACAAGCTTGATTCTGACTCGAAAAGGAAAGACGTAGTTTGTAGGTTATACAGAGAAATGATCGGGTCTTTGATGTAATTGATTGTATCCCGACCTGATATTATGTTCGTAGTTTGCTTGTGTTCGAGGTTTCAGTTCAAGCCGAAGGAATCTCATCTGATCGATGTGAAGAGAATATTTAGATATTTGAAGGGTAAACCAAAGTTAGGGTTGTGGTATCCTAATAATTCTGACATTGATTTCAAAGCTTTTACAGATTCAGATTATGGAGGTTGTAGCTTGGATCGGAAGTCGACGTCTGGTGGGTGTCAATTCTTAGGAAACAGGCTTGTGTCCTGGCAATGCAAGAAGCAGACCTTAGTTGCAATTTCTACATGTGAGGCTGAGTATATTGCTGCTGCCAGATGTTGCCAAATCCTGTGGATTCAACAACAATTACCGGATTATGGTTTGAACTTCACTGAGACACCAATGCTGATCGATAACACTGCCACGATGTCGATCACTAATAATCCAGTGAAGCACTCGAAGACAAAGCATATTGAGATATGTCATCACTTTATCAGAGATTGTGCAGAAAAGAAATTGATTGAGTTGGTGAAAGTCGACACTGATGAAAACTTTTCCGATCTGTTTACCAAAGCGTTTGATCACTCACGGTTTGAATTTCTTACTCAAATGATTGGGATGTTTAATTCAGCGTGAAAAAGTTTGTCAAAAAGTTTTTTCACGAAAGTTTTTCTTTTATTTTTCTTTCATTAAACTTTTTATTTTCTATGTTATTTCATGCTTTATTTCTTTAGTTTACTTGCTTTCTGAAAATCCAAACAAATTGAAAAAGATAAAATCGGCACTGCTTGAAGTTAGAGAAGAAATGATAGTACATCAGTAGGTGATCATACACACATGACCATAGAATGACTACCTAGTTTCTGTATTTATGTTTGAAGTTTGTGCTTATATGATTTGATCTAAACTTTTTAGTCTGCACAAACAGGAAATGATAGCTTCATGACTTACCATTACATGTTTATATTATTTTAATTTGAATATTTGCATGTAATTTGAATTGTCAGTAGGCTAGAAGCGTTTTTAGACCATTATTAGTGTGAAAACATAATGATTTATGTCACAACTATGATTTGAACCCATGGTACGTCGGGTGCGTGTGTTTAAAGATCATTATTAGATATAGAATATGAGGCTTTAAGAATTTCATGAGACCAGTATCGGATTATGTCATTAGCATAATTTTTCGGTTCACTTCACTACCCATGCCCCGAAAAACATGCAATGTGATGTTGAACTAAGATATGTCTTGATAACATCTGTCAAGCATATGCTAGCCCTTGGATCAAATCACTTGATTATCCTGATCCATTGAAGATATCCAGATAATAGTTAGACCACTTTACCCTAAATCATTGAATCAATCGATTAATTATTCAATCATATTCTGAAGAATCTCATATGTTACTTTATATCATCAAAACCAAGCCAAGCCATATGAATCATTCGATTTTGAATCATTCTGATTCTTCTTTATAATCCTTCTGGATTCTGCTTGCTTTTTACTATGCTAATCGATGTAATTTCATCCTAGAGATTGATAAACATATTCTTTTGCACAAAGTCTCATATGTCTTGAAGATAGTGCAATTTACTTTCAGTTGGCATACTTGTGGGGTACGCGTTGTTTTCATATAAATGGTACTAACTCACAAGAAAGTGGGATAAAAACGCTTTTGGTTTCAAATCTTATAATGCTGACAACTTGAATTAGCATGTAGTATATTGCAAATTCGGTACGAATAAGGTAGCATGTCATGATCTGATCCTGATTACTTTGAAGTTTATCGTGTATCATTTCATGATTTCTGAGAATTCTTTGTTGAGATATCATGTTGTATTGTACAAGTTACATGTTTGTTGAGCTGACATCTGTTTGTACACAGAATGCCATAGGTCACCATAGATCTGGTAGGGATATTAGATCCAGAATGTGTGTGTGAGTCATCAAAGATACTGATATGATCTTCTTACTCGCAGTGTTCGACCAAAAATATGTGCTTCTGTATGTATAGAGAAAAACCAAAAAGATTTTACTTTTTCTTTACTGCTTTATTCCATATTAAAAAAAACCAAAAATATTTTAGTATGTTTTAGCAAAAAGTTTGAAAAATCAAAAATATGTCTGTTATTTGTTCTAGTTCGTTTTAAATAGAAAATTCGAAAAAGATTTTATTTCTGTCTTCCATGAAAAATTCTTACTTTCTGGGAATAAGTTGCAAAACATGTTGAATTTTTGAAGGTTGGTTGGCTCGAGAGGTAAAGTTGGAACTTGAAATATTCAAAATTTGTTGAAGTATTGGAATTGGCGAACTTGTCTATGTTCGCTTGTTAAGTTCGCCTGGGGTGGCGAACTTGTTAAGTTTGTTTAAATTAGCGAACTTATCCTTCTGAGTATATAAGGATTGATTCAACGAACTTGTTCATTTCATCACATCTTATTGCATATGCGAACTTGTTGAGCGAACTTTAGCTTTATTCGTGCGAACTTGTCTAATATCTTATTGTGTGTGATTCTCTGAGTTTTGTGTTTAGATTCTTATTCAAAATTAGTTTGCGAATCTTTCTAAGGTAAATAGATTACATTTTACCATTCAATCGATCACATTATCAATTTTGACTTAGGGTTTTTCGACTGTGACTCTGTTGTGTGTGCATCAGGAGATGTTTTGTGGTGTAAAAGTAAAATTGATGGTATAATATAGCTAATCGGGTGTATGCGACTTGTTTGGTGACCCTGATTCATGAAGTTAACATCAATATTGTGAAGTTTGATTTCTGTGATTGTTCGAAGGAATGAGCGAACTTGCTCAGGCGAACTTAATAAGTTCACCTCTTGTAACTCTAAGCGAACTTAGTAAGTTCGCCTCAGGGTCAGTACTGTCAGGACTTAGCAATTTTTTGTTTGTGGTTTTTTTTCCTTGATTTTATTTTGTTTTATTTTTTTTTTATTTGTCGTATAAATTGCAAAGTCTGATTATATGTCATGTGCAGGTCATGGATAGACGGGTTGAATACAAACATAATCAAGTGGCATTACTTGATCCAGAGTTGGCTGAGGCTGTTAATTACCGGGAGATAATCACATTTCTGAACGGATCTAGACTAAGAACTGCTTTATCTACTAACCCGGTTATAAGTTTGCAATACATTCAACAGTTTTGGGATACTACCGTGCATGACTGTACAGTTGATTCTAATATGACTAGAGCTACAGTGAATAATCAAGAGATAGAAGTTTCTGTGGAAACTAATAGGGAAGCATTAAATTTGGGTGGTGATAATACAGATCCTATCATGCTTCCTTCTTCTCTTATCACAGGATGTTTTAGTAGGATGGGCTACAGAGGTAGAGAAAACGATTCCTAAGCTAGAAAGGGAGGTCTTGTGGGACAGTGGAGGTATTTTATGCATGTTATCATTCAAAGTTTGTCTCTGAGGAAGGTGTGAACCGATGGTTTGAAATCTTCACTACAAGCAGCCATGGTGGCCTTAACTTTGAACAGACCATTCAACTTTGCTTTGTATATCTACAAGGAGTTGATTGCTCAGATAACACCACCAAAGAGTCAGGGTTTCATCATGTACCCTAGGTTTTTGCAGGTTATTGTCAATCATCTTATTCCAAATCTACCGCCATTGAATCCAAGATTGACTTTGACTCCCATGACCAAAAGATTGTTTACTCATTATAACAATGTGAAACAACAAAATCCGTCATTGATTCCAGTTTCTACTCTGTTGTTTGGGCACATAATCAATCCTGATTATGTTGCACCGCCAAATGATAATTGGATTGATGCTAATCCTGCTTTGGAATTACCTCCTGCACAACAACAAGATCAACAAGAAGAACCTGAAGTTAAAGATGATGATGACAATGTTGGTGATGCTGATAATGTTGGTAATGAGAATGAGGAGAATGTTGAGAATGATGAGGAAGAGAATGTGGATAACGTTGAGGTTAATGTTCCATCTCCACCTTAGGCTAAACAAGTACAAGCTGAAGATACAAGTACAAGTTTTAGTTCAAGTGAAGATTCGAGTGAAACTGAAAGTGATGGGAATAATAATGAAGGAAATGATGGTGAAGTTACACAAGACTTTGGTCCTGAGCATTATGCTCAATTGTCTAATGTTCCTCGTAGTAACAGTTTACCTACTACATGTTTTCCTAAGAGAAAAAAAATCTGTAAGTAAGAACAAGGTGAGGTGTCACACCCCAACCGACGACAGAATACGTCGGGGCGGACGTGTAGACTGTTCATAAGCACATGATCAACTATAATTTCATATGTTCATTAAATCATGATTTCATTACATAAGTTCAATCTCTCAATCAAAATCAAATACATCAAGTGTCCAATTTCATTATTTAACTAGGTCCTCTGTCTTATGTGTATCATCTTGTATATGAACTCAAATGTTAGCACCTGAAACATAATGAAAACAAGGACAACTAAAAATAGTTGGTGAGCATACATAGGTTTTGACACCTCAAGTAATATCAAGAGTTTGTATACAATTCATATGATACATGGATTAATAAGGCAATTATGGAGAACCACTATAGTTTAAACTGGGGGCGCACAATCAAACCTTGTGACTGATAGGCATAACACGCAGGTTATCCTTAAGTGTTTTCGTCAACAATCACCCTAACCGGGTGGGTTGGTCAGACACAATAGATCTATCATTGTATACCGTCGGCTTGTACTAAGTTAATGATTGTACTTGCACTATGCACAAAAAGTATGTAAACGTTGTTTGCACAAATAGTGTTCAAGCATAAGTCACAAATTGCACACATGATCATAATGTTTGAATTGAAATAATTGCAAATAGTTTGTATGTAATCATGTTTCACCCCAAAGAATGTAAAAGTGAAAAAGGGGCTATGTAAACTCACCTTGAAATGAGTAGCTTGAATATCACATAAGTATGATGTTGTTGCACAAATGATTTAGCAAATCACAAGGTTAACCTAAGTTTAATGGTATAAATGTATCAACAATCTATACTAATGAAATAGGAAATCCTAATGCACAAAGGGATTGATGTGGGTTTTTAATCAAACAAGATAAATAGTGGTTTTGAGTTCCAAATAATTTTTGTGTAAGCCTCGATGATTAATTGCATTGAAATTTGATTTTGCAAAAGCATAAGTAAACGACTTCATTTGTTTTGTAAGTAAATAGATATCTGCATAAATAGTTTGTGTTCTTTTTGTTTGAAATATCTATATATATAGTTTGTAAATGCATGAATTAATAATTGAATAATTAAATGGATAATAATTAGTTGAGTAAATAATAATTAAATACATGCATAAATAAATAAAATATTTTATTTGTTTAATTTTATTTCTATGAACAATAAGTTGTTAAAATAGTAATTAAACCATATTTTAAAAATAATATTTTAATTAATTAATAATTAAACCAATTTAACTATTAATTAAGAGTATGAAATGTGCTTTATTTATAAAAATAAATTATACATAAAAGGTGTAAAATATTTATGAAATAAATGGTTTTATAAAAGTAATCAAAATTATATTCTACTTATAATTTATAATAGAAGAATCCTAAATAAGTAATTTGTTTAAATTAAATATATTAATTTAACTAAAATTTTATTAGGTTTTAATCTTAATAATAAATAAGATGGTTTTCCCTTAACATCTTTTCAATTTAAGATAAGAGAACTATTCTGAGTTTTTATATGTTGATAAAATAAGTTTTATAAAATGATTTTTGTATGTAAAAATCGGATTTTTTAAAAATGAAAGTCCTGAGCCAGGATCGAACCTGGGCTGTCTTTGGAGGAGTACAAGCGCACAACCGCTGCACCACTGGCACATTAGTGTCATAATGCCAGGTTCTTAGAATTTTAAACAAGTACTGAGATGGGGCCGGGTTCTAGGCAATTACTTGCGCAAAAAGGCGCGGGGAGTAGGTTTCGAACCTGTGACCTCGCGCATACGAATCTCACGTCTTAACCAATTGAACTGGGCTCAAAGCCATGCTGGGAAGAGTCTTGATAATCATTTAACAACCAAGTCCAAGCCTATCTTTGTCACACCCCAACCGACGGCGGAAACGTCGGGGCGGAACATGTAGACTGTTCATGAGCACAAGATTGACTAAATTGAAATATATTAATCATTCAAATTCATTGCATAGATTCAAAACAAACCAAAATCAAACCATGTACATAAAATGAAATACATCAATCCTTTATTAAAATTAACTAGGTCCAAAACTTATGTGTAGCAAGTCTTGATCAAAATCACACATTATCACCTGAAACATGAATAAAATAAGGTCAACTAAAAAGTTGGTGAGCATACACAGGTTTGTACATAGATAGTATATAGGTGTGAATAAACAAATCCTTACATAACATGATAAAATAAGGCATTTATGTGGAGCTACTATTGTGTAACCAAAGTACAATCAAACCTTTGTAACTAGCATGCAAATTGTGTTGTCGGTAACAATCACCCCAATCTGGGTGGGTTTGTCAGACTCAATAGATCTATCATTGTTAACCGTCGGCTTGAATAGTTAATGATTGCACATAAATTGCACACAAACAGTTAACACACCTAGTACTCAAACATAAAGCTCAAATTTGCACACATGAATGTACGGAGGATTTGTGTTTGTGTAGTTTGTGTAAATGTAAACAATTGTATGTATAGAGTTCATGTTTCACCCCAAAAAGTGTGAAAAGGGGGCTACGTAATACTCACATTGTGTCAATTGTGTAAGCAACGAGAGTAGTTATGCAGCTCAAATGATTCTCAAAATCACAGGTTAACCTAGAGTGAAATGTATGAACTTAAATTAATATTGCACACAAAGTCTAGGTCATGATCGAAAGTTCATTGGGTTTTGATACGTGTGGATTTAAACAAGTGTTGAGTCATTTCATGTAACAGGGAATTTGTATGTTACATGTATTTAGATAAGGGTTCAGTATGAAAATGTAAATTCAAAGTATGTTTGGAAAAATAATATTTGTTTTAGGGTTTAAGTTTTTTTTAAATAAATAAATTTATTTTATTTATTTAAACTAGTGTGTCTTTAAAAAGAATTTTGCGATATTATATTTATTAAAATAAGCGAATATAATTTATTCGTTTATTTATAACAAGGTGTTGAAATATAGAGTAAAAATATATTATAGTACATATTAAAATCCTAAATAAATTTGTAAGCGTTAAAAGATAACAAATGAATAAATTTTATTATTTATTAAATATTAAAGTAGTATGCCAAAGAAATACGGATTCTATAGGTATTAATATATATATTAGGAAAAGTTTTATACGGCTTTAGACCCTAATATAAGTATATTTAGTTTTATGGGAAAATAAATGATTTATAACCTTTGTTTTATAGAAAAGTATTTTTTTAAACGATTAAAATGAAACTTTAACAATTGAATTTGTAAAAATAATGGTTTTATGTTAAAGACTTTGGTTTATTGTATTAAGCCAATCTAAATAATATTATGTTTATAACAAAAAATTTTATAGAATTTTTAACCCATTAAAAACTGTTCAAAAAAATAAAAACACATGCCACCCGGCTCGAACCCGGGTGGCTACTGATTAGGGATTGAGAGTTACCACTGGACCAGGCACCCTACTCGTGACACAGAAGGGGTCCGAATTATATTAACATTAAGATCTAGTGGAGCCGAATTTGGGTTTAGATGTTGCGCAAAAAGGGCAGGGCTTGTGGGTTTCAAACCCGTAACCATGCGTGTATAGGTCAAGAGTCATAACCGACTGAGCTGGGCTTAAACCTTGACAGATAGCACATGCGTAACCCTTTTAACACAGAACCCATTACCGTCTCCTTCCCCAAATCGAACAGTTTATGAACCCTAAACCCAATCGAGTTCGATACCCTCTGTCCTTACGAATTGGCAAAGGGCTTTCGTTTAGAATTGGATTACGAACAATATGACATAAATTTTACCTGATTTGACGAGGGGGTGAGAGCACACGATAGCGTCAAAGGACATGCTATTCCAGGCACTAGATGGGCGTTATGAAGTGAAATGAGAATCGATGGAGGGTTGGGAGAGTTTGTACAGGTCTATGCGAAGGTGTGGGAGTGAATGAATTCATCCCATTTCGCCTAATCCAGTCAATTTGATTGGGGTTAGTAGCGTACAACTGTGATCACGAAAAATGCGTTAATTCGTTTGAATGCGGATGAATTGGGTCACGAATTGGGGTTGAATACATGCTAGGATCGTTTGAGCGTGATTTACAGGTTCTATTACTCGTTTAACCCCTAATTTCGAGGTGATTGAGGCTCGGTTTGACTCTTCGAGTCAAAACTGTTTGAATTATGAAATCGACCGCGAAAAGGTTGAAATGAAATGTTAAATTGGGATGGAAACTGACCGATTTTCATTCGAGTATACAAGGCAAGTCCAACAAACTCGGGTTTGATCAATTTTGATGTGGAATTGTATGGGCAAGGGGCTGTTTGACTTTAAAGAAGTCAAACTGATTGAATTGTTTGAATTAGATCAAGATTTGGGGGGGTTAAGGGTTCAAATTTGGTGATGGGGTTCAAGATGGGAGTTCAATTGAAATAGGAAGGGTACAAACTAACAAAGAGGTTCATTGTTCACATAATTAAATACACGTATATATATATATATATATACAAAGATGTAATTAGAACTTTATAAGTTTTATTTCAATTTAATTACCATAGCAAGGTATGTATATATGTGTATATATATATATATATATATATATATATATATATATATATATCTACATAAATATACATACGTATGTTAAATATAAAAAAAATAATATGTAAATGCAAGATTGAAATTTTTACATTGATACAGGTTTAGATTAGTAATAAACATGACATGATGGTTTGGGCAAGTACGGGACTTCAAGTGTTTTATTGTTACACATAGTAAAATGAATAAAGAAAAATTATGGTTTGGAAAATCATGAATGTTACAGTCTCCCCATGTTAAGGGAATTTCGTCCCGAAATTAGTGGAGACTATTGAATCGGGAAGGAAGTTAGTTTGAGTTTTGATCGTCGGTTTTAGGAGTCTGATAGCTAACAAGATTAAGGTTTAAAGCTCAAGTTAAGTATGAATGATACCAGAGGACTGTAGTTTCAAGAGAGTTAAGAAGAGATCCGTCAAAGGATCTAAAGGTTCAATGCTATACATGGGTTGGATTTGACATAAATTGATGATTAGGGTTTGTTTAAGATGTAATCTAACATGTTCAGGAATTATCAATGGGTAAGAGACTTCACGAACTTTGGTCTAGGTCAAAATAACATAAAACTTCACGTGACACGAACAACGCTACTTCTAATAATATAATAGAGCACTTATATATAGGAAGTACCATCGGCGTATCCACCATGCCCTTGTCATATCACCTTAGTTTCGTTGCTATATATCACGATAGGTTTTAGGTCGTAACACACGACAAAATTTACTACGTTTTCCATGCGCTGATTTTTATAATTACGTGTGCACCCGTAATTACTCGAATCATCGCATGGTCCGTATAGATCCTTTCGTTGTGTGCGGGGCAAGAGGGCACAAATTTACTTAGTTCATGTCTATTGTTTCCACATATGAGTTGCTAAAAGTAAATATGTCCGTAAGTAGGCAGGTCAGTTAGAAACTAAAGATTAATAAGGTAGAATAACTTAGAGTTTCATAGCTTACTCGTGTTTGAACAAGAATACGTCGAACCCGAGTTGTTTTAAAGTGTTACAGCTTCCTCGGGTTTGAACAAGAATACGTCAAACCCCAAGTAGCTTCGATGTGTTATAGCTTACAACTTTGGTGAACAAAGTGTATGACCATTCTTTGTGTATAATGTGATCAATCAATTGCACCAGTTGTAAGCAACTTAGTTTCATGTATAATGTAGCACTCAAGTTTCATGTATGGTCTAGCGTCATGTAGCTTGTAACCGAATAGGTTTCATGTGTAGCGTGAACATCATGTATTTTGTAAATCAATATGCTTTCATGTGTAATGTAAACAATGTAGTATCATGTGTATCGCAAGAAATGAATTTCATGTATGGTGTTAACAACTTAGTATCATGTATTTTGTAAACCAATAATCTTTCATATGGAATGTAAGTAATGTAGTATCATGTACTTTGTAACCAAATAAGTTTCAGGTTCAATGTGGTCAATCAAGTATTGTGTATCTAACAACTAATAGTTATGTGTCATGTATATTGCAAATAACCGAATTTCATGTATTATGTGTTCAATCCAGTAGCATGTGTATTGCAAATAAACAAGTTTCGTGTGTTATGTGATCAATCCAGTAGATTGTGATTTGCAAATAAACTAGTTCCATGTATTATGTGATCGTGTTGTGTATCTTGTGAACGTGCATACGTAAGTTATTGAATTTCGTGTGTGAGGTATACTAACGAGATTTGTATGTGATCGAGTGTTGCGGACAAGCGTGTTGTTTGGCATTCATGAATAATGTGAGTGGCTGGGTTATAACTTCCTAAATCTCATTTGAGTTTTGCAGGGATGGTTAATGTCTATGCGGAATGGATCGTCTCTTACAGTGGCAAGTGAAAGGTACGAGGAGGTTCTGAAAACACTCTGGGAAGTGTGTGTACGAATAACTGATGTTGCTTGTAAGTAAGAAATTGTTCATAGATGGATAGGAGGGTGAAAGTGAGGGGTTGAATAAGTAAATAGATAATTACACGAAAGCCTTTTTTGTAAAAATATAGAGGTTAAATAACTTAAACCGTGAATTACAACGGCTAAACAAGTAGTTGTATATTAATTTAGCCAAGGTTTAAAAATAATTAATTTAACGAGAAATGTCAAAATTATTTATAAATTTAAAATAATGTTTTTTTAAAAAAAATGGGTTGTACTAAGTTTCCTTGAAAATGTTTATAGAACATTTATATTTCATGTATTATCTAAAAGTCTAATAAACGTTTTGTTTGAGCAAAATAATGAGGTTGTTTAAATCAAATAATAGGATGATTTGTTTATGACGGAGATTGTCGGTAGTGTACTAAATCGCGGTGAATGAAGAAGGTGATACTTGGAGAATCTTGATGAAAATATGATGGATGTAATTCACACTCAACGTATGAAATCAATGAATAATAACTTTAGAGTTTGAAAAATATAAAATTTATTAAACGCTGAAATGTTAAACATTATTCAAAACACAGAGAAATGGTTCTCAAACTGAAACTTTAAGGACAATAGATAGAAATTTCTACTAACGTCTCTGGTAGCTTTCCACTAGGAAGCAGATAATCACCAAGACGAGCATCGCTATGGTCATTCGGGTAGCTGATCTGGCCTCAGCTCTAGCTACTTCCGTGCGATTCTCCAGCATTTCTTTTTCGAGGGAGGAAATTAACTCTTTTTGGTACCATAATTGATTCGCTAGGCTATCCATTTTCTGTCCTTGCAAGTCGTGCCTTATCTCGTGCTCCATCCTTTGTCTCTCAAACTCTTAGGCCCTCACATAATGGTGAATGTCATCGATTGGAATTCTCATAGCGCTAGTGGGTGCCATGGTATGCCTTACCCAAGGATCAGAATGATACGGGCTGGGCACCAGATACGGGTCTCTTAGTGGGGGTGGTAACTGAATGTGTAGGTGGGGTGTCTGATACTGGTTTCTCGACGGGGTGATCCAGGTGTTCGAAGTCTTGGGCCGGTGTTCCTAATCCAATACATCAAAACTTGGTCAGACAACTGGGGGTGTTGGTGACCGATACACGGGTGACCCAGTGTCTTCTTCCCAATCAGATTCTGCTCCAGGACGGTATACCAGGGAGGAAGGAATGTAGGAGTCCATGTCTAGCAGGAAAAAATGAAAAGGTGGTAGGTGATAATGAAATATTGAGTCTTAAACATAGGAGTTCTCATAGGTTAGAGTTTGGCTAGTCATAACACCGAGCCTTCACGATAGTATTTTAGAAATACACTTGACCTATAAGCAATGCATCCCTGAGGAGAATTCCCAGGAAAGAGGGGTGGCTCACTAGGACACAGTTAAGTACCATGTCTTTCCTTAGCCAGAATCCCTCATGTGCCTACACACTCTTCCGGCCATCATATATTAATAACACTATTGTTGGGCTCATGGTCATGATGAGAATTGTTGTGCACTGGGCTTTGAGGCCCGAAAGTGTGGTTTATTTATTGCAGCGGGCTTCTTCTTCTTAGAGGGTAAGTGGGTTTCTTAGTTTATTGTTAATGGATATTAGGCTTAGTAGTTTAAATTTTTGCTCACAAGAGGTGATGGTATCATGTGTGTGAGTTCAAAGGTGTACGGAGAATTTGGTGTGGATGTGTGTGTGTTTAAAACTTAGGATAGCACTTAATGAAATACATAGGTAGCATGTAGATAGTTATGAATGTAAGAACAAGAGTTATCAAGTTGTGTGACACATAAGTCATTAAATATTGTATCATGTAGTGTGATTACTTAGGATATTATGTAGAAATATTCCCACAAGAAGTAATCATGTAGCATGTAGTAGCATGGCATTGTATGGGTGTCCTAAGGTTATAGTCTAGGTCAGAAGTGTCTAATAACCTAACTCCCTATAACCAAGGTTCTGATACCAATCTGTCACACCCCAACCGACGGCGGAAACGTCGGGGCGAAACATGTAGACTGTTCATGAGCACAAGGTTGACTAAATTGAAATATATTAATCATTCAAATTCATTGCATAGATTCAAAACAAACCAAAATCAAACCAAGTAATTAAAATGAAATACATCAATCCTTTATTAAAATTAACTAGGTCCAAAACTTATGTGTAGCAAGTCTTGATCTAAATCACACATTATCACCTGAAACATGAATAAAATAAGGTCAACTAAAAAGTTGGTGAGCATACACAGGTTTGTACATAGATAGTATATAGATGTGAATAAACAAATCCTTACATAACATGATAAAATAAGGCATTTATGTGGAGCTACTATTGTGTAACCAAAGTACAATCAAACATTTTTATAGTATGCAAATTGTGTTGTCGGTAACAATCACCCCAATCTGGGAGGGTTTGTCAGACTCAATAGATCTATCATTGTTAACCGTCGGCTTGAATAGTTAATGATTGCACATAAATTGCACACAAACAGTTAACACACCTAGTACTCAAACATAAAGCTCAAATTTGCACACATGAATGTAAAGAGGATTTGTGTTTGTGTAGTTTGTGTAAATGTAAACAATTGTATGTATAGAGTTCATGTTTCACCCCAAAAAGTGTAAAAGTGTGAAAAGGGGGCTATGTAATACTCATATTGTGTCAATTGTGTTGGCAACGAGAGTAGTTATGCAGCTCAAATGATTCTCAAAATCACTGGTTAACCTAGAGTGAAATGTATGAACTTAAATTAATATTGCACACAAAGTCTAGGTCATGATCGAAAGTTCATTGGGTTTTGATACGTGTGGATTTAAACAAGTGTTGAGTCATTTCATGTAACAGGGAATTTGTATGTTACATGTATTTAGATAAGGGTTCAGTATGAAAATGTAAATTCAAAGTATGTTTGGAAAAATAATATTTGTTTTAGGGTTTAAGTTTTTTTTAAATAAATAAATTTATTTTATTTATTTATTTAAACTAGTGTGTCTTTAAAAAGAATTTTGCGATATTATATTTATTAAAATAAGCGAATATAATTTATTCGTTTATTTATAACAAGGTGTTGAAATATAGAGTAAAAATATATTATAGTACATATTAAAATCCTAAATAAATTTGTAAGCGTTAAAAGATAACAAATGAATAAATTTTATTAATTATTAAATATTAAAGTAGTATGCCAAAGAAATGCGGATTGTATAGGTATTAATATATATATTAGGAAAAGTTTTATACGGCTTTAGACCCTAATATAAGTATATTTAGTTTAATGGGAAAATAAATTATTTATAACCTTTTTTTTATAGAAAAGTATTTTTTTAAACGATTAAAATGAAACTTTAACAATTGAATTTGTAAAAATAATGGTTTTATGTTAAAGACTTTGGTTTATTATATTAAACCAATTTAAGTAATATTAGGTTTATAACAAATTTTTTTATAGAATTTTTAACCCATTAAAAACTGTTCAAAAAAATAAAAAAGCATGCCACCCGGCTCGAACCCGGGTGGCTACTGATTAGGAATTGCGAGTTACCACTGGACCAGGCACCCTAGTCGTGACACAGAAGGGGTCCGAATTATATTAACATGAAGATCTAGTGGAGCCGAATTTGGGTTTAAATGTTGTGTAAAAAGGGCAGGGCTTGTGGGTTTCAAACCCGTAACCATGCGTGTATAGGTCAAGGGTCATAACCGACTGAGCTGGGCTTAAAGCCTTGACAGGTAGCACATGCGTAACCCTTAATACATAACCCATTACCGTCTCCTTCCCCAAATCGAACAGTTTATGAACCCTAAACCCAATTGAGTTCGATACCCTCTGTCTTTATCAATTGGCAGAGGGCTTTCGTTTAGAAATGGATTACGAACAATATGACATAAATTTTACCTGATTTGACGAGGGGGTGAGGGCACACGATAGCGTCAAAGGACTTGATGTTCCAGGCGCTAGATGGGCGTTATGAAGTGAAATGCGAATCGATGGAGGGTTGGGAGAGTTTGTACAGGTCTATGCGAAGGTGTGGGAGTGAATGAATTCATCCCATTTCGCCTAATCCACTCAATTCAATTAGGGTTAGTAGCGTAAAGCTGTGATCACGGAAAACTGTAGGTCCCTCGGGTGTGGCGGATCGTCACATGCAAGTGGGTCTACTAGTCGGACCGGGTGCGGAATGTCCGTGACTAGGTGGAGATTCAAACTAAACAAAGTAAACCGACAAGAGAAAACACTTTAAACTTTCTTTGTATTATAAACACTTGAAGGTTACAGAGAAAAGCACTGAGATTACAATCTGCGTATTTGCGTCTATGTATGCGTACTTAACTTCTGTCAACCTATCCTATTTATACAAGACCTGATGCCTGCGCACTTAGCAAGTGCGCAGGGCAAAATGCTCTTGCGTACGCAAAGTTACACTTGCGTACTTGCCAAGTACGCAGGAGCTTTCTCCTGCGCACTTACATGTGCGCAAAACACTTAGAGAATTTAGCAACATTCAATATGTAAAAGTAAATACAACTCGATAAACTAATACATAAAGACTCTTATATACAAACACAATTACAAACAAGACAATGCAACCTAAAACTAAGACTCTATCTATCCAGAGTGTTTGTCACAGGAAAGTGCTTCAACAAACTCCCCCTTGACAACAGCTCTGGGTAATCTTCAGTCTTCGGTCTTCACAGCATCAGTCATCACAGCGCTTGATCTTTAGCTTCCATCTTCTTCTTGTAATCAAGGCAGAACTTGATCACCTTGTCGTATTTAGAAGCAAGGAGCTTTGTCCACTCATCCGTGTAGACGCAGTAACGTTCTGCTAGTACCTATAGATCTTTCACAGAGAAGTTGATGAAGTAGACTTCATCAAATATTCTGATCAGTTCCTTTGGCACTATGTTCCCGCTCTCTAAACGTCCTTTACCCATGATCACAGCCTCGCCCGTCTTTGGGTCTATGTACCAGTACCACATGTCACCAAGAATATCCTGAGATAACTTGCTCAGGGGAATCTTAGTTTCACATCGCACTGGCTTGTATACCAATTTCTTTAAGTGCTTCTTAGTCACAGGATGAACAGCGTGCTTATCCTTGACTCTCTTGGGCACTTGAGGCTTGAACATCTCGAACTTCCCTGATCTTGCTTCTCGCTGCAGAACCACCCACAATCCCATCGCCACTGCGTGATTGGAATGACCCAGCAGCTCTCGGTTTGCTAGGTTCACAAGGTCGTATTTGGGCAAGGAGCTGAACGCTTCACTGGTGGGTTTCAAGTATAGAACCCCCCCAGATCTTTTGGTAGCGAACATCTGCTTGTCCTCCTCGAACCTTACAGCTAAGATGATCCCTGTTGCTCCGTGTTTGTCTACTATGGACGTCTTTTGCCACACAGGAGCTGGACCCTTTGTTGAAGTAGAAGGCATGCCTGTTTCTTTCGGTGCCTCTGGGTCCACAGGTGCAGGGTCAACTAGGGAAGCTTCAGTCGAGGCTTCTACATTACTAGCCTGCTCGAATGAACCTGTGTCGAGCGGAGCGTCGAAGGATGGAAATTCAAAGATTTCTCCATCTTCTAGCTCGTACTCTCCTTCCCCGTCACCCTTGGGAATTTCGATCACAACATCTTCGTCATCATCATCCCAATCGTCACCAGAGTCGATCTCTCCTTCTTCTAGATTGAAGAGAGCATCGATCTGTGCTTCTTTGGAATAGTCAGGCTCTAGATATAGGATCTCATCATCAGATAAGTCCTTAAGTACTTCAGCCACTGACTTTCCTTTATCACCACCACCACCAGAGGTATCACCACCCTCTTGATGAGTCGACTCCCCCTGAGCCATTGGAACAGCAGAGATGGGCACGATTGCTAAAGCTTGGTGCTCACCTCCACTAGGACCGGCTTCGGGATCCTTGTCCTTGTTGTCATCCTTAGTCAAGTCGACCGGATGACACGCCTCATCACCAGTAGTCCTATTTTCTTTCTCTTTCTCCTTCTCCCCCTGAGCATCAAGCTTCTTGGTCATATCAGCAATCAACTTGACCATCAGCTCATGCTCCTTCCTTTGAGCGTCAAACCTCAGCTCCAAGGATGACCCGTGACCCAAAAGCATGTCATTTGTCTTTATTAGGAGTTCATTCTGGGCCAGGACGTTTTTCAGTCGTTCCTCAGTCCCTATTCTCTGGCTACGAAGGATTGTAACTTCATCTATCAAAGAATTGATCTGTGCTTGTTGAGCGTCAGACTCCTCCTTCGATTTCTGAATAGTCTTCAGTAATCCAACAACTTGGGTTTCCAGAACATCTATCCTTGCATTATTCGGATCAGGATGTCTGGATGAGGAAGCCTCGGCATTATGAGTAGGGGAGGAGAATATGGTATTAAAGTTAAACCCTTGTGTAAAGTCTCTATAGTTGAAGGGTTAACTTAAAGGCTCTGTGGTGGTAGTTGGGATGGAAGATGTGACAAGAGTTGTAGGGGTAATGGTAGGGGTGATGGTGACTGACTCCGTGAGAATTGTATTAGTCACCGCCACCTGAGTAGTTGTGGTAGGGAGGGTCACTATCACAGGAATCACTTATGTGATTGTAGTGACGGCCACTTCACTTTGCACTTGTGGCCTCCTCCTCCTACGGTAAAGCAGCTGTGAAGGTGGGGTGGAGGCTGAATCCGGACTAGCAGCTGATACTTGTACTTGCTGCTGAGCCTCCACCACACTGGGGATAGAAGGCTGTTGCCTATCGCCCCTGTTCTTGTGAACGCTTTCTCTTCTTTGTCTTTGTATAGCAGCGTCAGAGTCAGAGTTTGGCTCGTATTCGCTGCTAGATGACTGTCGCTAACTCTTGGAGGATGACTCAGGTAGGGTTACCTTAGCCGTTCTCCTTGGGTGTACCTGTGACGGTGCATCATCGGAATCGGAAGAATCTGACTCCGTCGCTTCCGAATCGGATCCCTCAGCGCCCTCATTTCCTCCTTCGCCGTCTCCATCATTAGACGATCCATCATCACTCTCCATTTCCTCCTGTTGTTGTTCCTGTTGTTCGTCGAAGTGTTCACTCAATTCAGGCTCCGATTCGGGACTGTACCATCTCCAGTCACCTGTGGCCACATACGCTTCATTGATGAGGTGGCCAAAGAGTTATGTATGCACAGGGGTAGGATCTACACTGCCTGGCTTTATGAATTGGGCGAATACTCTTTTGTCCACCCTCTTTACTTGCAGTCTCTCCCCTATAGCAGGAAGGTTTGGCAACGCGTCATTAATCAGAAGTTGCACAAACCGAGGGTATAACAAGAACCGAAACCTCTCCGCTGTGTTGATCTGGTCATTGATGGCCTTAAAGATGTAGCGGGAGAAGTTGTAGCCCTTGTTGAGAGAAAGGCCGACCATGGCTGCTGCAAGGTCATGACCCATGGCATCTTTCCCAGCTTTCCTTGATGAGATGCACATGATCATGACGTGGGCGAAATATCTCCATTGGTCTAATACCCAAATCTTTTTGTATGAAGCATAGTCCCTTGCACCGACATCCCATTCTTTGTCTCCAACGGCCGTCCACAAAGTAGTCTGGATAGGCTGTCGGTTCGGTTGCGAGGTCTCTGAATTGAAGGACCCTTCGTACAGTATCTTCAGAGAAAGCAATAGCATGACCAGCAACGGTAGCCCTTATAACGTTGGGGGTTACCGTGCAGTCGTGTTCTGCAGTCTCCCAAAATTGCTCGAGGTAGGGTCTGGACACTAACGGATCAGCAGAAATGGCGTAGCTGATTCTTGAGCGGTTCAAGAAATCAATTATGTCTCTGTACTGCAATGCCGCCCCCTTCCACTCAGGTTCAGTGTTAGCTAACAGGTTGAATTCGTTAGTAAACGCCCGAGCCATGATCTGCAAAAACACACAGAAAACATAATAAGAACAACACGTATCATTAGAAACGGATAAACATGACTCAGTATAGCAGTTACTCTTTGAACAGAATTTCAGACTTAGGAATTTTTGCCAAGTGTTGGTCCTGCGTACTTAGCAAGTACGCAGGAGTTTCCTCCTGTGTACTTAACAAGTACGCATGAAGTCCTTCTTGCGTACTTGTTAAGTACGCAGGAAACGTACTTGGTGAAAAATCCAGAAGTTTGAAATTCAATCAATGTTCAAAAATTGGTGTGTATTGGGTCACCACTAGGTCGGAATTAATGATTCTAACCTATGGGACTAACAACAACACCACATACTACTATACATGACCAATTTTGACCTAAAAATGTTCGACCAAACCACTGTCGGTTCAACTTCATGCACAAGGTCAAAATCGAAGATTAAAAAGGACGATTAAGGGTCGATTATGTGATCTATTCATGTTTAATGACAATAGGTTACCCAAACAACCCTCAAATTGCCCTAAAAATCACGGTTTGAACCTAGATTTTCTTAGTCAAGAATCGGTCCACAGTCACGGGTTTTTGTGGATGGATTAAGCCCAAAATCTCACCAAATCGATGTTAGGAGATGATGAAACTTGTAGTGGTACGAAAAATCGGATTAGTACACTTGGATTTTTGAGTAAGTTTGCAGAGGGAAAAATTTGTTTGAATGAGGTGAAAACCCTGAAAATTTCTAAGTCCTCTTTATATACTCAACACTAAAAGGCCGTACGTACTTAATAAGTGCGCACGTTTTAACTCGTGCGTACTTACAAGTGCGCAAGCTTTAACTCTTGCGTACTTACAAGTGCGCAAGACTTAACTCTTGCGTACTTGTTAAGTACGCAGGGCTTACCTCATGCGCACTTACAAGTACGCACAAACCCTTAAGTGCGCAAACTTTCAACTCAAAATTATGAAGTTTTCAAGTCAAATAACGAACAAGTTAAAAATATTCAATCAAGAGGATTCAAATACAATTCAGGAAGGTTAAACACAAATATTTTTGGCTTTTCTGAATAAAATTGAACTATGCATAAACTTAAAATCTTTTTGATCTTTTCTAATAGAAATATACAAGTATTAACACAAACTATTTTTGATCAAAGACACGAGTAGAGGATCATATCAGGCTATCTTTTAGCAAAAAACGATACAATATAAACATCAAATAATATGGGATCATGTCATGGATTACTATTTATTCATACGTAATAAGCACATAAACAAGTAATTCAAGTTGACAATATTATAAGATTTGAAACTATAAGCATCTGTGTATCACATTCTTGTGTATTAAGGTATTATTTATAAGATATACAACATGTACCCCACTGATATGCTACAATAATGTAAATTGCATTATCTCAAGGCATCTAAGATTTTCCCAATGATTTTCTAAATTTTTAGAATGAAGTTACATCAATTAGCACAGGAAAAATCAAGCAGAATCCATAAGGATTATCAGGAATCATAAGATTCAGAATCGAGTGATTCATTTGTCTTGGTTTCATTTGATTTTCTTCATTGAATATTGGTATGATGATTCATAATAATGTATATGGTGTTTGAGTTTTAAGGTAAGGGGGTCCAACTTTTATCTGGATTTGATTTCAATGAATCAGGAGTGATTCAAGGGTGAATACACGCTCAACGGTTAATGTAGAGACATGTCTTGATTCAATCTGTAACGAACCAAAATCCGGGTTTCGTTTTCAAATAAATAAATATTTCTAATTAATATTATGGTGAAAATAATATTTTAGAAATAAGTTGAAACAAGTGGGTTTCAAGTTAGTAATGGGGTTATATTAGTTTTTAACTAATTTTGGAATGAAAATGGGTGATATGGAAGTTGAGGGACTGAAAGTGTAAAATGGCAAATCTGCCATATTTGACTAAAAGAAGTCAAAATTCAGATTTCTCTCATTTGTGTGTGGGTTGATGCTCTCAAGAGAAAAAAGGGAGAAAAAGGTGTTGAAGTCAAAATCGTGCAATTGAAGCTTGGATTGTGAAGGTGTTGGCTTGCACATCATCCTTCTAACATCAAGTAAGTGTTAATCATTCTTTTGATTTCACCATTGATGTGTTAATTGGTGGGTTTTGTAGAAATCCAAAATTTATGTTGCATGTTGATAATTAGTGTTAGATTATTGATAATCTAGCTAAACTAAAGTTAAAGAATGATGATTAACATCTTAGAACCTTTGATTTTGATTATGAGAAGTTAGGGTTCATATGGTGAAAATTGGGGGTGTTTGGATCATAATGCTAGAATGTTGAATTAATGAAGATTAAGTGTTTTTAAGATGTTAGACACTAACAAACACCAAATTAACTTAATGATAATTTTTGAAAGAAGAATTAGTGTTAAGATTAAGTTAACGAAACTCAAGTAGGTGAGTTTGTGGTGAAAGAGGGTGTTTGGTTATGAGGATAACCCAAACGGGTCAATTTGGGTTGGAATTGGAGAAATTGAGTTGTGAACTCAATTGTAATGAAATTTTGGTATATGTTAGATTACTAAACTAGGTGTGTATGTTTAGGTAATCAAATTGTGGGTCTAGAAGGCGGAGCGGGATCTTCTAACCTGAAAGGTAAGTGCTTTTGCACTTACTTAGTTATGATGATATATGAGTTTTATGCAATGTTGTATGTATAATGTGTAAAGTTGCATAATTTGTTATGTGGTATGAATGAGCATAAAATTGTATGCATAATTGAAGGAATGTAGTTATAGTATTTATACCATAATGGATAGATCGGTTATGGAGTTATGATCTCGTATCCTTTGGGATATGAAGTTATGGCCTACGTGCCATGATGGAAATGGATCATGTGTTGATCATAAATGAAACGGAATTATGAATGATGAAAGTAACTTGTGGGTGATATACAAGTGTATGAAATCCTTAATTGACCAAATGGGTGTTAACGGGTCAAATGGGTGGAAGGTGTGAAAATAAGTTGTGGATTATGTGTTATGTGATTGTGTGCATACTTGTGATATGATAAATTGTGAATGATTTAGTATGTACAATGAATGAATGTAGTTATAGTGTTAAGCTATAATGGAAATGGATTATGTGTTGATCATAAATGAAACGGGGATAAATGAGTTTTATGCAAGGTTGTATGTATAATGTGTAAAGTTGCATAATTAGTTATGTGGTATGAATGAGCATGAAATTGTATGCATAATTGAAGGAATGTAGTTATAGTATTTATACTATAATGGATATGTTGATATGGAGTTATGGTCTATGAACCATAATGGATAGAATGGATATGGAGTTATGGTCTATGAACCATAATGGATAGAATGGATATGGAGTTATGGTCTATGAACCATAATGGATAGAATGGATATGGAGTTATGGTCTAAGTACCATAATGGATAGATTAGTTATGGAGTTATGATCTCGTATCCTTTGGGATATGAAGTTATGGCCTACGTGCCATAATGGAAATGGAAAAGTGATAATGAAATGATGGAAGTAACTTGTAGGTGATATACAAGTGTATGAAATCCTTAATTGACCAAATGGGTGTTAACGGGTCAAACGGGTGTTAACGGGTCAAATGGGTGAAAGGTGTGAAAATAAGTTGTAATTACTTGTTTGTTATGTTTAACACATTACAATGGTAATATGTTGATGAATTGTTAATGTATGGAACCCTAATAGAACAAATAGATGCAAACGGGTCAAATGGGTGAAAAGGGTGACAACAAGTTGTAAATACTTGTTGGTTATGTTTATCGCATTACTAATGGTGATATGTTTATATGGTTGTAGGAAAGGCTCCGAAGTAGTCCAAGTCAAGTCCAAGGCGTGAAGGGTTCTCGTATGCATTTTGGTAATTTGGGGATTTTTGGGGAAAACCCCGAAGATGGATGTAAATTTGATACACAAATGATGTTTTAGTGTATTTACTTGTTGTTGATGTGTTTTTGGTCAAAACCCAAGTGTTGGAAATTTTTAGTGTCTTGAAAAATGGAAAAAGTTGGAAAAATGGTTAAGTGCTGAAACCTGCAGAAAAACTGAAACTTTCTGTGAAAAAGGTCCCCTCGCGGGCCGCGACTGGGGTGGCACGTATGAGTCGCGGTACGCGACAGAAAAAAAAGAAAAAAAATAAAAAATAAAAATAAAAATAAAAAAATTTCCTGGGTTTAAGTCTTCCGCGCGTTAAAGTTTTGTTGTTTTTAAAAAGTGGTGTGTTTCACAATCTCTCCTTGCATACTTGTGAGTATGGGCAGTGAGATGAACCGCATTAATTGTGCTAACGACATAACCCGAAACTGACCTCAAAAGAAAATTATTGCCAAAATCTAACATCCTATATCTGATAATGATCTTTTCTATTCTTTTACGCACACACACTTGCAAACATGGGTTCAAATCACAGTTGTAATTTAGATTTAGTTTCCACACTACTAGTGATTCAAAGATGTATACAACCTACTGACAATTTAAATTTCTTGTAAATAAGCAGATTAAAAACATAGTAAGTTAAAGAATTAAGTAAGCATGACTCAATCATTTCCCATATGAGCAGTCTGTAACGTTTAGATCATTTCTGATGTACTATCATTTTCTCTTTTCTCAAGTTAACTTTGAAATTTTCTCCATTTTCTAATTTTTTTTTTGTTTTTGTAAAATATTTTGAAACTTAAAAGAACTATACAGAAAATTTAAAAGAAATAAAATTTAACTTCCATGAATTGAATTGATTTACGAAAAATTAATTTTCACTCAGGATTGAACATTCCTTTCAAGTTGACAAGATGCTCAAAACGGGATCGATCAAATGCCTTTGTGAAAAGGTCAGTAAGATTGTCATCCGTGTGAACTTTTACAAGTTCAATTAAATGCTTTTCAGCACAATCACGGATGAAATGATGGCGAATCTCTATATGTTTAGTTTTGGAGTGTTTCACCGGGTTATTTGTGATGGACATGGTGGCATTGTTGTCAATGAATAGAGGAGTTCCAGTGAAGTTTAAGCCGTAGTCTCTCAACTGCTGTTGAATCCACAGTATCTGAGAACAACCGCTCGCTGCAGCAATGTATTCTGCTTCACAAGTTGAGACAGAAACCGTTGACTGCTTCTTACACTGCCAGGAGACCAGTCTGTCTCCTAAGAATTGACATCCACCAGAAGTTGACTTTCTGTCAAGGTTACAACCGCCATAATCTGAATCAGTGTAGGCTTTGAAGTCGAATGACTGCTGCTTAGAGTACCAAAGACCTAATCGGGGTTTCCTTTTCAGATATCTAAAAATCCTCTTCACGGCTATCATATGTGACTCCTTCGGTTGAGACTGAAACCTTGAGCACAAGCACACAGCAAACATTATATCGGGTCTTGAAGCTGTGAGATACATAAGTGATCCGATCATCCCACGGTACAATCTGCTATCTACATCCTTTCCATCTTTGTCAGGATGCAGACCATGATTGACTGGGATGGGTGTCCCATAAGTACTGCTATCATTCATCTTGTATTTTGACTAGATGTCCTGCACATACTTGGTTTGATGTAGATAAATGCCATCCTCTCTTTGACTAACTTGCAGACCCAGGAAGAACGACAATTCACCCATATTACTAATTTCAAACTTGGACTTCATCACCTGCTCGAATTCCCTACACATCCCTTCATTGGTAGATCCAAAGATAATGTCGTCGACGTATACTTGTACAAGAAGAATGTCACCTCCTGCTTTCCTAATGAAGAGAGTCGAGTCAATCTGTGTCACAACCCGACCAGGGGCTAGGCGTAACGATCGAATACCAAAACAAAACACAGCGGA
The DNA here is from genome assembly GCA_023525975.1 of Smallanthus sonchifolius. Taxonomy (NCBI): domain Eukaryota; kingdom Viridiplantae; phylum Streptophyta; class Magnoliopsida; order Asterales; family Asteraceae; genus Smallanthus; species Smallanthus sonchifolius. The sequence goes on along the minus strand of CM042033.1, from coordinate 48,610,919 downwards.
AATAACGTGACATATAATTTATAAATGTCATTGGTCCAACTAAGTCAAATTATACATTTACAAAGGTTCATATCAACTAAACACTAACTAAAAATATAATGAAACAATGGATTCTATCCTCTCATCAAAGCTTTCTCGGGTAGAATCTATGGCTCGACATAAGTCTTCTAAGGAATCATCTATCTTCAAGCAAGCTCGTGTCTAGGTTGCTAATTTCCAAACTCGAGAATGGTACCTGAATACATGCTTAAAAATATTGTGTCAACTAAAAAGTTGGTGAGTTCACGAGTTTAGTTAATAGAGCATTTATATTGAGAATCCAAATATGTATGGTGTAAAATTAAACAAGTTCACAATCAACCCTGTGCCCACAACCTGTGGACATCTAGAAATAATAATATTCCCCTAACCCATACCCCTTATTGTTATGTGTCTAATTACTCATGCCTGCCAACATAAGTTCCAAACTGTTAAACGAATATATGTCACAAGATATTTACCATCATTATATGATTATCATCCCATGGGAGGTTGTCCCGGTTACGTCGGGCCCATGGTGTGCGGGGGTTTCACCAGATAGTACTACCCATATATTCGCTGGCTCCAAAGGAGTTAATGATTATGTGCTAAAGTTTGGGGATTCGTTATGGCAACTAAAAATGGCCTTATTTAATTAATACACCAATATGTAAACAAAATAGAAGCATGTAATCACCCTAACAAGTTTAAGTAAAATAGGGGAAAAAGCACATGAACTCGCCTGGTAATCTTGTATATGTCCAAACAATATGCTAAAGTTGCGAGCTTGCTATCGTGTGTGTAGTCATTAAGGCAAATCCTAAGTATGATTGTGACATTAGTATAATGTCCTAGAGTAATGTCATTAACCATGTGGTTGAGCTCGACCGATTCGTTAAAGTGTTGGGTCGTTTTGGTAAAAATCTCGGGTTGTAAACCTCTATTTATTATTCTAAATAGTTGTGGCATAAAAGTATTTGCTTCCTATTAGTACTCTTGTATGATAGCGATACTTGTACTTATGCCCTAACGAAAGTAGTAAAATAATTGTTTGACCCGAATCAAGGTAATGCTAAGTATTATAATAATTATTCGATTCAAACAATGTAACACTAAATATTTTTTTACTTACGTGATGTATCTATATATGTATAAATAACTAAATATATTTACAAGTAGTTATATTTGTTTCGAAGATAATAATCAGTCTATAGTTACACATATACATATGTTCAAAATATACTCATATAATATATATTATAAGGGTTGACGAAACTATTTATGTTCGTCTAATACTAAAACATAATTATAGTGTTTGGTTTACAACTGTTGGTGATGTCTAAGTTTATACTTTACATGAAACTACATAAAACGTATTTATAACAATAATTATATTTGAGTAATTGTAGTTGTTTCAAAAGTAATAATCAAGTTTTATAAACACACGGTTGTGTGATAATAAGTTTAGATGCGAGTATCATAATTTTATATGTATCAAGAGTAAAGTATTGTAGGTTGGTGATATAGTTACTATTCATAATGAAACTAATGATATATTTAATAACTAGTAGAGGTAAAAATAATACTTATGGTGTCTCTATACTAACTATACGAATAATAGATAATATTAACAATATTAAGAATGGTGTAATGAGTAAAGTTAGTATTCATAGTATTTTAAAATAATGTTAACGATAATAATAATAATAATACTAATACTTAATACAGTAATTAATAAAGTAATGATAATAAATATATACTTTAATAATTATAAAGATACTAATGTTAATAAAAAGTGTAACGGTTTTGATCAAGAAAACACAGGTTTATAAAGTTTTACATAAATACATTTTTAGTAATAATAACAAAAATAATAAACATAACATTTTTAATAATAGTCATGACTTTTATAATATAAGTATAACTTTCAAATGTATAATTATGTTATTTATTCTAACAAAACAATAATAATAACTACTGTAAAAATAATGTAGCTCTTTTAATATTACTAACAATTTGTACTACATTAATATTAATTACTTTTTGATTAATTATTGCTATTTTCATATTAGATAAAACTAGAATAATAACAATAGTATAATAATAAAATTAATAATAATTATTCTATTAAAGTACTAATATTTATAAATATGGTTATATGAAGTTAACGTTGTTATGTTTATAAATATAAATATATATATATATAACTTTCATTGATCGCATAATTACTTGACTTCAACTTATATTTATTATATTTCTGTTCATATATGTTTAGTTGTAGTAGTTTTATAAATCTAGCTTCAAAATAATATAACTTATAACTACATACTTGGGTATATATATATATCTTATATTTCTAAATAAAATATGTTATCTTTATAACTAAATGCATATACACGTATACATATTTTTGATTTTTATAAATTCTTGAGTTCCCAACAATTATATAAGTGTAAATTTATCTAAATACTATAATTTAGATTTATAATTACCTGTATATATTATGGGTGTACGTATATAGCTTTTATATTTTTCTTTTAGTATGGACGGAGACCCGGTTATTACAAATATACAAACGAGGTTTGGTTTTACATCTATATCTCGAGTGATCGGGATCGAGTCGGTTTAGCTCAACTAACTATTACACACGTTTACAACTTTACAAATTACAAAAATAAATATAACTTAACGTGTGTTTGTACATATCCTCACGTACGGGAACTCGCTCGTCGATTCTGCCGTTGACCACCTTTGACCCGCGTTGACCAGGTCTGACTTTCGTTGACTGAAACCCGTGACCGCCGGGGCGACTCGAATGGTGCAGAATATGCTAGTGACTTTCGTCCACCACCATAACCTGTCAATGTACTCGTTTAAACCCGCGAATGGAACCCGGCCATAAATCAATCGGACTAGCCGGAAAATAAATTAAAAGAAAATTAACGCAGAATGTGTAAGGTATACACCCAGATTTAAACACGAACGCAGGAACAAGGCTCACCAGAACGACGGGTTTGTCGAAAAAAAAACAGGTTTGAAAACCCTAGCCGCCGTCACTGTCTTCACCAGAATCCACCGTCATCGCTACCGCCTGACTAGCAGAACCCTAGCCGCAAGGGACAGCTGCTACTGCCGTCCTCTTCATCACACCGTCCGCCACCACCGTCGCCCGGAGGGACACCCGGAGAGCTGCATGTCGGCATCCCTCTCTTTTTTTCTCCATCTGTTTCTCTCTCTCTAGGATTTGTGTGGGTTAGGGTTTGTGGGGTAGAGACATGAAGAAGGGATGAATATGAAGGTTGTTGTGGTCGCCGAGGGTCGGCCGGTGGAGAGGGCCGACCTCCTCCCTGTCTACTCTCCTTCTTCCTTTCGTGCTCTCTCTCTCGATCGAAGCTCTTGGGAGCAATTGAAAAGGATATGGAAGAGTATGTTTAAGGATAAAGGGTAAATGAAAGAAAATACAGTGAATAGATGATTATTATGAGAGAGAATTGGTTTAATGGTTTTCTAAAACCGTATGAGGTTTTGTAAGATTTGAAATAAGATTTAGGTAAGATTTAGTTAGGAAATCATATCTTTGAAATGATTTTATCTGATTTTACAAGATAGTTCTTGGGAAAAGAAAAAGAATAGATATATAAATAATAATAAAATCTTGAAGGTTCTAGAGCTATGCAAAATAACAGTGTAACCTAGACTGCTTACTTGCATATTGCGTGTTCACTCAAGTTTCCATCTCGTTAATTAAATCCAAATTTTTATTCTATATTTCTTATAAAAATTAGACGTGTTAATAAATATAATTTAAATGTTTATTTCATAAGATTTTCTGTTTCGACTGTTTTTCAAGCCGGTATGCGTCGGCACCGCGTGTCTCTTACGTGTCCGCCTAAATAAACGTTTCACGCTCCGATAAATAATATTATTGATAATAATAACAAAAAGATATAAATAATCATCTAATCTAATTTCTTAATCGCTCAGTTCTAGAATAGCCGGATAGTGCTCCTGTACCGCGTGTCTAACCGCAGATACTCAGATTAAACGTTTCGCATCTCGAGATTAATTATTATTTTATAAGTCCTATAATTTATATATCGTGGCAATATATATATATATATATATATATAGTCTTTAAATATTTGTTTTGTATAAACTATGTTTCGACTGTTGTCTAAGCCGGTATACGTTGACACAGCGCGTGCCACATGCGCTTGCTATGAATAACGATTCGCTTCGATAAGTTCTATTATTTATTAATACTAATATTATTAAGTATAATAATAAATAATTATATATTTTATTATGCTATTTCTAAAATAGCCGGTATCGATCTTGTACCGCGTGTTCACACGCGTTTGTTTCAGGTAAAGCATGTCGCGTTCCACAAGTAGTTATTAATTCTTAAATAGTAATAACATTAATAATTTAATGCGATAAGTATAGAATAAATACTTATTTATATTATTTAGTTATACCGAATCTATTAAGACCCGCTGATGTCCACACCGGTGTTTGTCGTAGTCGCGCATCCAACGTCGCATTTCTCGCGTAAACTCCTAATCAGTCGCCCGGATAAATACTAGTACTTATTAATTTTATTTATTTGTGATTTGACGTCTAAATATTCTATCGCGTCGGATAACCGGTAATAACCCGTACGAGCGTGTTAATCGTTTTAACAGTTCTCCGCGTAAACGAATTAGTTCGTGATTATTATAAATTATATCGAATCATGTAATGACCCGTAAAATAATGTTTACTAGTTTGTTTCGGATTCAGTTCGTAGATTGGGCCTTTAATTGGGTCGTTAACGGGTCGAGTATGTTTATCTACAGTTAGGCCAAGCCCAATGGGCCTTGTTCAAGTATCGAAATAGGTAACACGAAATGAAAAATCAGGCCCTAAATTTGGGGTTGTTACAGTCTCCCCTTGTTAAAGAAATTTCGTCCTCAAAATTTAAGTTTTGGTTATCTTCTAAAATTTGCTTATGAATCTCGACAGTAGTGCAAGTTTTTAAACCACCTGACGAATTTGGAAGGAATAGATATTCTCAAATTGGGTTTTCAATGGTAAAGAATGACTAGACGTAGCATCGATGGCATTTCGGGATATCCGAGAATTAGAGGATACGATTTCAATGTCTTGGGAACAGACGGTTTAATTACAATTTTAATAGCTTGAGAATTAGAGGAAATGATTTCAATGACTTGTTGAAAGGGAACCGACGGTTGGTTTTTATAATATGAAGTCGTTATTCTGGCTAAGGGGCTCATATAGAGATTTTTAAAGTGTAAGTTTAGGTAACTTAATGAAGTGATAATTGATCTTGAAATGCAATATAGTGTGGAATGAGAGTGATTTGTTATTCCTATAAGGGGAAGGAATAAGCACCGATATACGCAAATAGCTAGAATAAGGTCATAGAAAGCGAAGATGATAAGGGACATCGTAGACAATCCATGCAAGGGGGGGGTTTACTGTGTACTCATTACGAATAACTCTAGACGGTTTGAGATAATCGTCATAGTTAAGGAAGGGAAAGGACGTAAGTATATGTGGGAATCCTTGGGCAAGAGATCACACACGTAAAGCTTATTAGTTGATGATTAATTCTCCAAGAAGGTTATAGGATGGTTTGGGAGTAGAAGTTAGACAAGGGTCTAAAAGGAGTTCGATTGGGTAGATCACTTGGAAGACTATATATAATAGTTCGAAATCAAGCAGTTGACCGTTTGTCGCAAGGAATTGGCGTCTTGGTACGTTCATATTTACAGAACATAGGAGTCTTGTTGATATAGAAAAAGAGATTCTCACTGAAATATGGTCTGTTGAGAGGGTTTATTGATTCAATCAGATTTTTCGGGAGTAAGAATGACATTTTCTTTTGCAGCCTCCTTAGTGTTGATTGAAATGATTCGAGGGGAGTTGAAAATAGTTGTCCAGGTAGTGAAGTAGACAGTTATGACATGGAAGGAAATTTCATGGAAATAGGGTTTCCTAAGATTGATTATGGGCTTGTTAAGTCTATTTTGTTGATAACCTTTGACATAACATTGGCGTTGATCAGTTTGTGGCTAGATCTTCACGGGGTATACGTCGAATAGTCAACATGGAGATAACAGAGTTTCACGAAGTTGTCAATTGTGGAGTCGTCGGGCTTCTAGGGTTCCTTTGAAAGGATGCATGGGCATTCAAATAGGATGAGAATAAAATTGAAAATAGGTTTGAAAATGGATTTGTTTGCTGGAAATTCCTAACGTTCGAAAGGGTTTATAAGTCTACCCGAAAACCGTACGTTTATAAGCGTTCATTTCATTATTTTACACCTTTGTAGGCACGTATGACCTCATATATGTCCAAACCATTAAAGATACTAATTTTCAAATTATTAAGTTTATAAAACTGACTCATAACAACTTATGGCTCAAAACTTGAAAATATAGCAAAAACCATTGAAAACGGATTTCGCAATCTTGTTTACTCAAAAATGATATTTTTACCAAAAAATTTACAAACTCAGAATTCTTCAAAGGACATAAGTCCTAAATAAAGAGTTTACCACAAAGAATCACCCAAAATCGTTTTTCTAAACAACCGCACGATTTAGAACGAGTTTAAAAGCCATAAATTAGGAAAAATAGTTAAACATCTCAGAAAATTATGAAAATTTATAGGGAATTTTCTAATACTAATCTAAACCTAGAAAAAATATTGATTTAAGTGCAGGTCTCCAATTATAAAACATATTTAACGTATGTAAAATAAACCGGCAACTATTTGAATGTTAAATAAATATTGAATCTGATCAAAATCTGAGTTTTATCATTTTTAGGACTTACATATACTGTATTAAGACTATATAAAATATAAAATTTAATTTCTAATTTTATTTAATAATTATTAGGAATTTAGGTCATTTTTAGACAATTAAATACACTAAAAATGTAAAAATATAGAAAATAAATATATAAAATTTATTTTTATACCTTATGAGTCATAAGGTACGGTAGAAAAATATAACTTAGAAATGTTAAGGTAATTTTAATTATTTAAGAATATATATCATTTAAACGCGTTAAAACAATAGTTAATTAAGTAAAAGTAACAAAATAATACAATAGTTATAAACTTTTATTTTTCCAGAAAAATTTGTCTTATATATCTTAAGTACTATGAGCTTCCAATTAAAGTGAAAATGTTAATTTTATCAAGGATTGGGTATTAGGTTTGATGTACCTGGTACTAGTTGTTGGACTTGGGTTTTCGTAATGAAATATTTCTTTAACAGGGTCTTAAGTTTACAACGGAAATTCAAAGTCAAGAAAGGGTTTGGCGTTCCCTTTGTGACGAGTTGATGAAGAGGTTGTATTGAGGAGTAACTGCTTCATGTGATGTAGTTTAAGGTCATGGGGGACGAGACAAGTCTTTAGTGTTCCAAGTTGACCGATGCTTCCGCCACGCTTATTCCAAATTTTCTCAACTTCTTCGAGGTAGTAGGAACTCAGATAGGGAGTCTAGTCAGTGAAGTAATGAAGTTGGAATATAACTGGTGTTTGATAATGGATCAACAAGTGTGTTGTTAAGGATAATATAGTAAATACATGAGGATACGAACTCGAAACAATATGGTTGCGACAATGTTGTTCATGAGTTATCTATGATTCCTTGTATAAGAGAGTCAAAGGAATTGAAAGACGTTATCATGAAAAAGCACAGTTGAGTCGAGTTTCTTATGAAGAGTGTTGAATTTAGAAGGATGCAAGGATGAATTGAGTTAATGAATGCCTCCTTATCGTCAAGGATTGTTTTAATTTAAGTGGAGTTTTATGTTTGTGGCTTACGCATATGGAGACCCGATAGGATTTCCTAGAATTCACATGTGCATGTAAGCTCTCAATTACGTGATATCAAGTGTAATTCTCAACTTACTCACAAGATCACTCTAGTAGTCTCCTAGCATAGTCATATTGTATGCGTGCACCAAGGTTATTTCAAGTGTCGATGTGGAAATGACCATCCTAAAGTGTACTTATGAGCCAAGGTCCTAAAAGTCATGTCTCGGGGTACTTAGGTTCTCCTAAAGTACTAAAATTGTAATCAAAGCCATAGTAGTTTTAGGGTCCTAAGGATGAGGAACCTTAAGGTGTTCTCGGTTAAAGCCTAGGAATCCTAAAGGAAACCTAAGTCGCTAAAACCGTTGGCTCTGATACCAATCTGTCACAACCCGACCAGGGGGCTAGGCGTAACGATCGAATACCAAAACAAAACACAGCGGAAATAACGTGACATATAATTTATAAATGTCATTGGTCCAATTAAGTCAAATTATACATTTACAAAGGTCCATATCAACTAAACACTAACTAAAAATATAATGAAACAATGGATTCTATCTTCTCATCAAAGCTTTCTCGGGTAGAATCTATGGCTCGACATAAGTCTTCTAAGGAATCATCTATCTTCAAGCAAGCTCGTGTCTAGGTTGCTAATTTCCAAACTCGAGAATGGTACCTGAATACATGCTTAAAAATATTGTGTCAACTAAAAAGTTGGTGAGTTCACGAGTTTAGTTAATAGAGCATTTATATTGAGAATCCAAATATGTATGGTGTAAAATTGAACAAGTTCACAATCAAACCTGTGCCCACAACCTGTGGACATCTAGAAATAATAATATTCCCCTAACCCATACCCCTTATTGTTATGGGTCTAATTACTCATGCCTGCCAATATAAGTTCCAAACTGTTAAACGAATATATGTCACAAGATATTTACCATCATTATATGATTATCATCCCATGGGAGGTTGTCCCGGTTACGTCGGGCCCATGGTGTGCGGGGGTTTCACCAGATAGTACTACCCATATATTCACTGGCTCCAAAGGAGTTAATGATTGTGTGCTAAAGTTCGAGGATTCGTTATGGCAGCTAAAAATGGCCTTATTTAATTAATACACCAATATGTAAACAAAATAGAATCATGTAATCACCCCCAAAAAGTTTAAGTAAAATAGGGGAAAAAGCACATGAACTCACTTGGTAATCTTGTATATGTCCAAACAATATGCTAAAGTTGCGAGTTTGCTATCGTGTGTGTAGTCATTAAGCCAAATCCTAAGTATGATTGTGACATTAGTATAATGTACTAGAGTAATGTCATTAACCGTGTGGTTGAGCTCGACCGATCCGTTAAAGTGTTAGGTCGTTTTGGTAAAAATCTCGGGTTGTAAACCTCCATTTATTATTCTAAATAGTTGTGGCATAAAAGTATTTGCTTCCTATTAGTACTCTTGTATGATAGCGATACTTGTACTTATGCCCTAACGAAAGTAGTAAAATAATTGTTTGACCTGAATCAAGGTAATGCTAAGTATTATAATAATTGTTCGATTCAAACAATGTAACACTAAATATTTTTTACTTACGTGATGTATCTATATGTGTATAAATAACTAAATATATTTACAAGTAGTTATATTTGTTTCGAAGATAATAATCAGTCTATAGTTACGCATATACATATGTTCAAAATATACTCATATAATATATATTATAAGGGTTGACGAAACTATTTATGTTCGTCTTATACTAAAACATAATTATAGTGTTTGGTTTACAACTGTTGGTGATGCCTAAGTTTATACTTTACATGAAACTACATAAAACGTATTTATAACAATAATTATATTTGAGTAATTGTAGTTGTTTCAAAAGTAATAATCAAGTTTTATAAATACACGGTTGTGTGATAATAAGTATAGATGCGACTATCATAATTTTATATGTATCAAGAGTAAAGTATTGTAGGTTGGTGATATAATTACTATTCATAATGAAACTAATGATATCTTTAGTAACTAGTAGAGGTAAAAATAATACTTATGGTGTCTCTATACTAACTATACGAATAATAGATAATATTAACAATGTTAAGAATGATGTAATGAGTAAAGTTAGTATTCATAGTATTTTAAAATAATGTTAACGATAATAATAATAATAATACTAATACTTAATACAGTAATTAATAAAGTAATGATAATAAATATATACTTTAATAATTATAAAGATACTAATGTTAATAAAAAGTGTAACGGTTTTGATCAAGAAAACACAGGTTTATAAAGTTTTACATAAATACATTTTTAGTAATAATAACTAAAATAATAAACATAAAATTTTTAATAATAGTCATGACTTTTATAATATAAGTATAACTTACTTTTAAATGTATAATTATGTTATTTAATCTAACAAAAAAATAATAATAATTACTGTAAAAATAATGTAGCTCTTTTAATATTACTAACAATTTGTACTACATTAATATTAATTACTTTTAGATTAATTATTGCTATTTTCATATTAGATAAAACTAGAATAATAACAATAGTATAATAATAAAATTAATAATAATTATTCTATTAAAGTACTAATATTTATAAATATGGTTATATGAAGTTAACGTTGTTATGTTTATAAATTAAAACAATATATATATATATATATATAACTTTCATTGATCGCATAATTACTTGACTTCAACTTATATTTATTATATTTTTGTTCATATATGTTTACTTGTAGTAGTTTTATAAATGTAGCTTCAAAATAATATAACTTATAACTACATACTTGTGTATATATATATATATATTTTATATTTCTAAATAAAATATGTTATCTTTATAACTAAATGCATATACATGTATACATATTTTTGATTTTTATAAATTCTTGAGTTCCCAACAATTATATAAGTGTAAATTTATCTAAATACTATAATTTAGATTTATAATTACCTGTATATATTATGGGTGTACGTATATAGCTTTTATATTTTTCTTTTATATTTTTCTTTTAGTATGGACGGAGACCCGGTTATTACAAATATACAAACGAGGTTCGGTTTTACATCTATATCTCGAGTGGTCGGGATCGAGTCGGTTTAGCTCAACTAACTATTACACACGTTTACAACTATACAAATTACAAAAATAAATATAACTTAACGTGTGTTTGTACCTATCCTCACGTACGGGAACTCGCTCGTCGATTCTGCCGTTGACCACCTTTGACCCGCGTTGACCAGGTCTGACTTTCGTTGGCTGAAACCCATGACCGCCGGGACGACTCGAATGGTGCAGAATATGCTAGTGACTTTCGTCCACCACCATAACCTGTCAATGTACTCGTTTAAACCCGCGAATGGAACCCGGCCATAAATCAATCGGACTAGCCGGAAAATAAATTAAAAGAAAATTAACGCAGAATGTGTAAGGTATACACCCGGATTTAAACACGAACGCAGGAACAAGGCTCACCAGAACGACGGGTTTGTCGAAAAAAACGGGTTTGAAAACCCTAGCCGCCGTCACTGTCTTCACCAGAATCCACCGTCATCGCTACCGCCTGACTAGCAGAACCCTAGCCGCAAGGGACAGCTGCTACTGCCTTCGTCTTCATCACACCGTCCGCCACCACCGTCGCCCGGAGGGACACCCGGAGAGCTGCATGTCCGCATCCCTCTCTTTTTTTCTCCATCTGTTTCTCTCTCTCTCTAGGATTTGTGTGGGTTAGGGTTTGTGGGGTAGAGACATGAAGACTGGATGAATATGAAGGTTGTTGGTGGTCGCAGAGGGTCGGCCGGTGGAGAGGGCCGACCTCCTCCCTGACTGCTCTCCTTCTTCCTTTCGTGCTCTCTCTCTCAATCGAAGCTCTTGGGAGCATTTGAAAAGGATATGGAAGAGTATGTTTAAGGATGAAGGTAAATGAAAGAAAATACAGTGAATAGATGGTTATTATAAGAGAGAATTGGTTTAATGGTTTTCTAAAACCGTATGAGGTTTTGTAAGATTTGAAATGAAGATTTAGGTAAGATTTAGTTAGGAAATCATATTTTTGAAATGATTTTATCTGATTTTAAAAGATAGTTCTTGAGAAAAGAAAAAGAATAGATATATAAATAATAATAAAATCTTGAAGGTTCTAGAGCTATGCAAAATAACAGTGTAACCTATACTGCTTACTTGCATATTGCGTGTTCACTCAAGTTTCCATCTCGTTAATTAAATCCAAATTTTTATTCTATATTTCTTATAAAAATTAGACGTGTTAATAAATATAATTTAAATGTTTATTTCATAATATTTTCTGTTTCGACTGTTTTCCAAGCCGGTATACGTCGGCACCGCGTGTCTCTTACGTGTCCGCCTAAATAAACGTTTCACGCTCCGATAAATAATATTATTGATAATAATAACAAAAAGATATAAATAATCATCTAATCTAATTTCTTAATCGCTCAGTTCTAGAATAGCCAGATAGTGCTCCTGTACCGCGTGTCTAACCGCAGATACTCAGATTAAACGTTTCGCATCTCGAGATTAATTATTATTTTATAAGTCCTATAATTTATATATCGTGGCAATATATAAATATATATATAGTCTTTAAATATTTGTTTTGTATAAACTACGTTTCGACTGTTGTCTAAGCCGGTATACGTTGACACAGCGCGTGCCACACGCGCTTGCTCAGACTAACGATTCGCTTCGATAAGTTCTATTATTTATTAATACTAATATTATTAAGTATAATAATAAATAATTATATATTTTATTATGCTATTTCTAAAATAGCCGGTATCGATCTTGTACCGCGTGTTCACACGCGTTTGTTCCGGGTAAAGCATGTCGCGTTCCACAAGTAGTTATTAATTCTCAAATAGTAATAACATTAATAATTTAATGCGATAAGTATAGAATAAATACTTATTTATATTATTTAGTTATACCGAATCTAGTTAGACCCGCTGATGTCCACACCGGTGTTTGTCGTAGTCGCGCGTCCAACGTCGCATTTCTCGCGTAAACTCCTAATCAGTCGCCCGGATAAATACTAGTACTTATTAATTTTATTTATTTGTGATTTGACGTCTAAATATTCTATCGCGTCGGATAACCGGTAATAACCTGTACGAGCGTGTTAATCGTTTTAACAGTTCTCCGCGTAAACGAATTAGTTCGTGATTATTATAAATTATATCGAATCATGTAATGATCCGTAAAATAATGTTTACTTGTTTGTTTCGGATTTAGTTCGTAGATTGGGCCTTTAATTGGGTCGTTAACGGGTCGAGTATGTTTATCTACAGTTAGGCCAAGCCCAATGGGCCTTGTTTAGGTATCAAAATAGGTAACACGAAATGAAAAATCAGGCCCTAAATTTGGGGTTATTACAATCTGTCCACGGTCGAAACCAATAGACAGTAAATGCTTAGATAATGTCTCATACCATACCCGCGGTGCTTGATGAAGACCATAAAGTGTTTTGTCGAGCTTATACACTTTATTGATATTATGCGGATCTTCAAAGCCGGGAGGTTGAGTGACATAGACCTCTTCATGAACTTACCATAAAGGAAAGCAATCTTCACATCAAGTTGATAAACCTTGAAGCCGACATATGTGGCATAAGCCAAGAACAGTCGAATGGCCTCAATTCTAGCAACTGGGGCATATACTTCCGTGTAATCCAAGCCCTCTTGCTGATAAAAACCCTGAACAACCAATCTTGCTTTGTTCTTCACAACGACATGACGATCATCCGTCTTGCATTTGAACACCCATCTGGTTCCAATTGGCTGAAGCCCTTTTGGCAAGTCAACCAAATCCCACACGTTCAACTTTTGGAATTGAGACAATTCATCTTGCATCGCCTCAATCCAGCAGTTGTCAGTGAGAGCCTCCTTCACATTCTTCGGCTCTAACTGGGACACGAATGCAGCATGCAGACATGTTTCCATGACACCAGTGTCAAGTATCTCTGTGTAAAGACTTGTGTTCTCAGTGATGGTTCGATGACGAGTCTGAACACCAGCATAAGGATCACCAATAATGTTGTCGATTGGATGATTCCTATGCACTCTCGTCTCCGGTACAATCGGTTCCTGAATTTCTGGATCTAGATTCGTGCTTAACTCCCCCATTTCCTATGTTCCAGAGGAAGAATATTTAATGTTAATTGGATCAGCTCGAGAGTCATTTCCTACAGTTGTGTTAGGATCAGCTGGAGCGTCATCTCCAACGACAAGAACATCTTCACTGTTATCACTGTCATGAGTTCCAGATGCAGATGCAGCATTGGAATCAGGAGTTATAATTGGTACAGTAGCACGAGTAGAGAAGCTGGAGTCATTGTCGCCACCCAATAATTCATACACATTTGCGGCGTCAACTGCAGATAGATCAGGAAGATTGAATGACTTGAATAGCGCATCATAACCGAAACCCTAAGCTGGACCTGTTGGTTCGGGTGGAATGCTGTGTTTACTGCAATCCACTTCAAACCATTCCTCGACAGTACGAGTTCCTATGTTGTACACTCTCTTGCAATGCGAGTTGGCAACGTATCTTAAGAGGATGCCTTCCACCGCTTTTGCATGAAACTTAGACTGGCGGTCTTTGTACTGTAGCAACAAGGAACAGGGACTACCAAAAGGAACTAGGTAATCAAGATTGGGAAGTCTATTGTTGATCAACTCGTAATAAGTCTTGTTGTGCCTTTTCACAACCAGAACTCTGTTTAAGACGTGACAAGCTGTAATAACGGCTTCTGCCCAGAAAGTGACAGGAAGCTTTGCATCCGACAGCATAGTCCTTGCAGTCTCAATGAGTGTTCCGTTCTTCCGTTCAGCAACTCCATTCTGATGAGGCGTGTACGGCGCGCTGAATTCATGACGGATCCCTTTCTTGAGACAGAAAAGCTCCATCAAATTATTCTTGAACTCGGTTCCGTTGTCGCTCCTTATCCTTCTAACTTTCAGCTTGCAAAGAGATTCCAAGCTCAGGATCAAGTATTGAAGAATATCAGCAGTCTCGTCTTTAGTACCTAAAAAGTGCACCCAAGAAAAACGTGAGATGTCATCAGTTACAACCAGACAGAACGACTTACCTCCAATACTCCTGATACTTATGGGGCCAAACAGATCCATGTGTAATAGCTCCAAAGGGGTATCAATAGAGTTTTGGAGCTTGGGCTTGTGAGACTTCCGTTGCTGTTTGCCCTTTTTACAAGGCATACAGTCATCTGCAATGGTAAATCTCAGCTTAGGAACCCCGGTCACCAAACCGTTTCGGACAAGATGGTTCATTTTACGATACGAAATATGTCCGAGTTTCCTATGCCACAAGATGGAGTCAAGCTCTGTCGCTTTTGTAAGCAAGCAAGTAGCAACTGATGAGGTGGTTGTTGCCACGCTCATATCGATCTGATAGGTGTCGTTTGTTCTTGGCGCTCTCATCAGGATCCAATCTTCGGGAACTTCAAAACCAGGTTTGAGAATCAGGCATTCTGACTTGTCAAACATCACCGAGTACTCCTTGTCACACATTTGGGAGACACTCAACAGGTTATGCTTCAGCTGCTCGCAAAAGTTGACATTGTCAAAGCTGACACAACCATTCGAAACCACGCCTTGACACGTGATGCTGCCGCCTTTTTCTCCGGCAAAGGCCACATAGCCGCCTCTGAATGGTTTAACGTCTTGAAGCAGGGCCATGTTTCCTGTCATGTGCCAGGAGCATCCACTATCTACATACCAGCGGTTAGAGATAGTACCCTTCGGACGTCCCTGTACGAGTAACAAAAGAATTAGTTAGATTTGGAGACCCAAGCCATTGTGTTCTTGGGTCGTCCATCCTTCTCAAAATAAACTACTTCCTTTAACTCACAGTGATGACTGTTCAAAACGGATGAATCTTTTAAAGAATTAGGACTAGGAGATTGAGAAGTTTTGGAATTGGCAGTCCAGGATCTCTTCTGTTTCTTAACTGGAACAGGAGACTTTGGTTCAACAACTGCAGGTGAACTTGTGGAAGCTTCACCTGATTGAACTGAAGTCAACTGTTCAAGCTTTCTCAACCTCTTGTTCCTTCTTCTTCTCTATGGCTTTGAGAGTCTTGCCACAGGTTTCTCACCAGTACGTGTACTACTAGAGGTTGATACACGAGGTACAGCAGGTTGCGTTACCTTTCTTGAAACGGATGGTTTAGCTTCAGATTTGATCTTAGGCTTTACCATCGGTTTGACTGGTGGTTTCACCACATTTTTCTTTGAACATTTGGGAGGGATCACTGATGGCGACTTAGGGATAACAGCTGGCTGTGAAACAACAGGCCGTTTCCCTTGGTTCTTTGAAGGACAGTTCACAAAAATGTGACCAACCAAGCCACAGTGAAAACAATTCCTCTTGTCTACATAAGTTCTCCTGTAAGGCTCATTAGATCTGGCCTTAGATAACTCAGCATTATGAGCAGGAGGAGTTGGTTTATGAACAGAAGTCTGAATCTTTCCAGTTTGGTTTTTGGGAGTATAATATTTTTCCAAATTTTCTTTATACCCAAGCCCATAATGAGCTGAAAAAGCTTCTTTCTTTGCTTGGTTAAGACTTTTATAACCCCCATAAAGCATTACCTTTAGATTATCATTTGTTTCAATAATATCGGGTTCAGTTAAAATGCAATTATCACCATTAGTGATAACGTTTTTTTTTACTTTCTGTTCAGTCAACAACTTCTCAGATACTACTCCTTCAGGGCAAGTGTTAACTGACCCATCATCAGAAGCAGTAAAGAACTCCTCACTAGATGTAGAGTTAGCCTTACTTGAGGATTCATCCTTTTTAGGGGAATCATCCTTATCAGAGGACTCATCTAGACAAGTGAGATCAATGTCTATTAAACTATTGACAAACTTCCCGCTCACTGGTGAAGGAATGGCATTAGTACCCAAACCTAACCCATTCAGTTGTCTCACCACAGACTCGTAGTGTTCCACCACAAAGCAAGAGTTTTTCAACTTCTCATTGGTGCATTTTAACTGCAAGATCTCATTTTGTAGTTTGTTGATTTCATTGTTCCGTTTTTCTAACCCCCTGTATGCAACATCTAAGTGATGCTGTTGATCACTTATTTTTAAAGAATATTCACATTTTTCCTTTTTTAACGTTTCAATAGAATATTTAAAACGTTTTTCATTTTCTTTATAGTTTAGAGCTGCCAAACTTAGGGGTTCGATTTTGTCTTGGAGCCTAGAATTTTCAAGTTTTAGCCCTAGACATTTGGAACATGAAATAATAGAGAAAGGGTTAGAATCTACCTCAGACGACGAACTTGTTGCTTCTCCAATGGCCATGAGAGCAACAGCAGTGGTTGATTCCTCTTCATCAGCTACAGAAGCTTCCTTTTCTTCAGCTTCCTTCACATTCTCTATAGCAGCAGTTGTAGATTCTTCTAGGTCAGCCATAGAAGCTTCCCTTTTCTCTGCTTCCATCATCTCCATGATCCCAGCCATGAGACCAACCTGTGTCTGTGCGATGATGGCATCCTCAAGATGAACACCCCAGTCAAAGCTTTCGTCCTGTTGGGCTACCAGTGCATTGGACGTTCCAGCTTGGCTTTGATTGTGGTGGTTTGAGTTGTTGTAGCCATGGTTTTTCCTTGGCTAGGTCGCCGGTGCTCTATCTTTCTGACACTCACGAGCAAAGTGTCCAAAATTTAGACACTTATAGCATTTGGCCTTAGATTTGTCAAACCCTACCTTGGCATTAGGATGCCCGCCAATAAACTTCCTTCCTGTTATGTTCAGGAAACGCTTGGCTCTCCTCAATAGCATGGCCATATTCCACTGAATATCCATGTCCTCCATGTCATCAGGATCCACTTGATTAAAATCTTCTTCAATCGTCTCGGGATCAGTAAGCTTGCCACCTATGAAATTTTCATACGCAAGCATACAAGATGAGAAAAGTGCTACATGATCTTCAACTATTCTGGCTATAGCTGATTGGTTAGCTGAAGACGCAGCAGGAGGATTTCTTGAGGTATGTTGATGATGAGACCCCAACCCTGATCCAGATGCATAGCATGCATGAACACCACAACCAGTTGAGTGGTCTTCTTCAGTAGGGTTTTCAGTGAAGAGGGCAATTCCAGAGCCCGATGACTTAGATGTAGAAGTCATCCCATGATACATAGAAGGGTCTTGTATCTGGGGTCTTCCTGAGCTCTCCTTTCTTCTTAGGTTCATGTCATGAGCTTGAACCTTTCCTATTGCCTCCTCTACTGTCAACTAATAGAAATTAGGGTTTTCCTTCATCAGGGTTGTGTACATCTCAAATTTGGGTGGTAAAGCATCCAAAAACTTTTCCACCATCTCTTCATCCGGATACCTGATTTCAAAAGCCCTCAACTCAGTTTGTAAATGATAGAATCTAGAGATGAGGTCATCTAAAGATTCGTTCTCTAAAAATCTGAAGCACTCATACTGCTTCCTGAGAAGATCCCTCTTACTCTTCTTGATGTCACTATTTCCTTCGAATATTTTCTGTAAAGCTTTCCAAAGATCCTTGGAATTGTCATAACCTCGGAAACTATGGAACAATTCCCGAGTTAATGCCATAGTGATCGAACCAAGTGCCTTCTTTTCACGATCATAAGCTTTCTTTTCCTCGTCAGTAAGCTTAGAGAAAGGTTTGGGCATGGCTTCTTCAAGATAGATGTGTGTGGGATGCTTATATCCTTCAAGGATTGGTATCCATAGTGATGAGTCAGTATAAGAAATGTAGTGCTCAAAACGTGCTTTCCAATTAGAATAATCGTTCACATTCAGCAACTTTGGTGGTTTCTGTGGTGTACCGATCTCATTATCATAATTTAACAGGTTTCCAAGATTCTGAAGATTCGACATAGTGAACACTTAGTAAAATTTCAGAAAAATCAGACACAGTTGCGCACTTGATCTTGGCCTTGCGCACTTGAGAAATGGTCCTGCGTATTTAGATTTCCTCTTGCGTTCTTGTAAGTACGCAGGATTAAATGTAAGTACGCACGATATAACTTAAGTTCGCACAAGTTCAGTCTTGCGCACTTATAAGTACGCAGGAGATAAGTCTTGCGTATTTAGTAAGTACGCACAAAACTGTACTTTTTTCCAGAAATGGTAAGTACGCAAAACACCTTTTCAGCAACTCTCACCAAACTTTTCCGGTCACCTGAAAGTCGCCGGAGATGGTAAAAATTGAACTGATGATCAATGCAAATGAGCCAAAGGGTTAGAAACTTGTTTCTAACCAACCTTTGATGCTCAAAACACTCAAATACACAACAAAAATTAGTTTTTGAGTGATTTTTGCTTCTAAAATAGTGCTCAAGAGCTACCCTATTTTATCACAAAAATCAACAAAAATACCTCTTTTTGCTTGTAAAAACTCGATAGAAACTCTCCAAACTCACTCACAACACTCGAAATCAGGAGCAATGCTCTGATACCACTTGTAGGTCCCTTGGGTGTAGCGGATCGTCACATGCAAGTGGGTCTACTAGTCGGACCGGGTGCGGAATGCCCGTGACTAGGTGGAGAGTCAAACTAAACAAAGTAAACCGACAAGAGAAAACACTTTAAACTTTCTTTGTATTATAAACACTTGAAGGTTACAGAGAAAAGCACTGAGATTACAATCTGCGTATTTGTGTCTATGTCTGCGTACTTAACTTATGTCAACCTATCCTATTTATACAAGACCTGATGCCTGCGCACTTAGTAAGTGCGCAGGGCAAAATGCTCTTGCGTACTTAGCAAGTACACAAAGTTACTCTTGCGTACTTGCCAAGTACGCAGGAGCTTTCTCCTGTGCACTTACAAGTGCGCAAAACACTTAGAGAATTTAGCAACATTCAATATGTAAAAGTAAATACAACTCGATAAACTAATACATAAAGACTTTTACATACAAAGACAATTACAAACAAGACAATGCAACCTAAGACTAAGACTCTATCTATCCAGAGTGTTTGTCATAGGAAAGTGCTTCAACAAAAACGCGTTAATTCGTTTGAATGCGGATGAATTGGGGTTGAATACATGCTAGGATCGTTTGAGCATGATTTACGGGTTCTATTACTCGTTTAACCCCTGATTTGGAGGTGATTGAGGCTCGGTTTAACTCTTCGAGTCAAAACTGTTTGAATTATGAAATCGACCGAAGGTTGGATTGAAATGTTAAATTGGGATGGAAACTGACTAATTTTCATTCAAGTATACAAGGCAAGTCCAACAAACTCGGGTTTGATCAATTTTGATGTGGAATTGTATGGGCAAAGGGCTGTTTGACTTTAAAGAAGTCAAACTGATTGAATTGTTTGAATTAGATCAAGATTTGGGGGGTTAAGGGTTCAAATTTGGTGATGGGGTTCAAGATGGGAGTTCAATTGAAATAGGAAGGGTTCAAACTAACAAAGAGGTTCATTGCTCACATAATTAAATACATGTATATATATATATATATATATATACAAATATGTAATTAGAAATTTATAAGTTTTATTTCAATTTAATTACCATAGCAAGGTATGTATATATGTTATATATATATATATATATATATATATGTATATATATCTACATAAATATACATACGTATGTTAAATAGAAAAAAAAAATAATATGTAAATGCAAGATTGAAATTTTTACATTGATACAAGTTTAGATTAGTAATAAACGTGACATGATGGTTTGGGAAAGTACGGGACTTCAAGTGTTTTATTGTTATACATAGTAAAATGAATAAAGAAAAATTATGGTTTAGAAAATCATGAATGTTACAATCTTCTTCCCCAATTCGATCGGCTTAAACCCTAACCCCAGAATCGGTCCGATTGGCCACGAAACCTTAGGGCTTTCATTCCATGAGTCAAGATGAGCCTATTGGTATATAATTTACCTATTATGGTTGAGTAGAGGTTGAGATCGACCGGGGGTTCCAAGTTCGAGTTCTTCGACTGAGATTGTGATACAGAGGTGTAATACGATTGAAATGAGTGTTTAGGGAGTTCGCAGGGGCTGTTGCGAAGGTATTAGACTCGTTAGATGGATTCAATTTCACATAAAACGTACGGATTGCTTGGGTTCGAGATTAGGGACAGTTTCGGGGTAAATGGCATTCAAAATTAATGAAGTCGGTTAAATTGGATCACCATGTACAGTCGTAACTGATGTAGTAATGTCCTTACATGATTTCCATGAGTTAATGCGCACGATTCCACTGTTTTGTAACCGATTTTGTGATGGGTTGACTTTTTAAGGTCAAAATCAGTGTTTTGGGTTCAATCTCAGGAAAGAGGTTCAAATCAAGGGGGTTCAAACAGTTCCAAGGGGTCCAAAATCAATTAGGGGGGTTCCTTATCTTGTGGGGGGGTTCAAAACTTTTGAATGGGTTAAAACCAATATTATTTGATTTACATTCTCTTAAATCAAATAAATAAATTAAGTATGTAATTTTGTCATAAAATTAGTTTTTATAAAACTTGTAAAATCTAAAACATTATTTATTTTATTTTAAATTATTTTATATAGAAAGTTTAATTTTTTTTTGAATTAAAAGTTGTATGATCCATATACATATGTATTTATAAATAATAAATAAATGCATATATATATATATAGTGTATTTAGATGATTTAACCTTTAGAAGTTAAACTTTTTAAATTTAATTAATATAACCAAATATATATATATCATAAAAATGAAGGATTTAGTTACAAGGTTAAGACTCACATGTTTCATTTATAGATATATATTTATTATAACATAAGGTTTACATATATATATATATATATATATGTAAATATACTTACATGAATTATATATAATAGAGAAATGACATTTAATACAAGGTTAAAAATTTGAATTGATACATGTTAAAAATAATAATTGATGTGACATATTATGTTTGAACAAGTACGGGTTTGAAATGCAGTGTCATTATTGTATAAAATAAAATAAAGTAGTATTAGAAAATCATGGATGTTATAGTATCCCCAAGTTGAGGGAATTTCATCCCGAAATTCAACTGTTGCAGGCTACTGAATCAGGAAAAGATGAGGGTTTGGATTTTCAACGAGTTTGACTATCGGATCGAGGAGTACAATTGATAACACGATTTAGGTCTGATACTCAAGGTCAGATATGAATGGTGATAGTGGATTTAGTTTAAAGAGAAATAAGGAGAAAATTGTCGAAGAACATTTTGGACTCCAAAGTGGAATGCATCACTTACAAATTGGAACGATGAGAATTTTGATGTTCAAAACTTGTTTAGGCTGTAGTCTAATATGTTCAAGATGTATCACTGGATAAGAGATTTCACAAACATAGGTCTAGGTCAAAATAACATAAAACTTCTCGTAACACGAACAACGCTACTTCTGACAATATAACAGGAACACTTATATATAGGAAGTGTCAGCGGCGTATCCACCATGCCCTTATCATATCACATTAGTTTCGTTGCTATATATCACGATAGGTTTCATGTCATAACACATGACATAATTCACTATGTTTTCCATGCACTGACTTTTATAATTACGTGTGCACCCGTAATTACTCAGTTCATCGCATGGTTCATATAGATCATCCCATTGTGTGTTAGTCAAGAGGGGACACAGCGTCACTTAATTCATAACTATTGTTTTCACATATGTGTCGCTAACGAATAACTATGCCCATAGATAATGAAAATCATTCAAAGAATAATAATGTGGCATAACCCTATGGTTGTCCTTGATAGATGGCATAATCTTCTAGATTATTCATAGACTTTGTAGATCCCTCGTGTTTGAACAAGAATACGTCAAACCCCGAGTACTCAAAGTTTATAACTTCTTCGTGTTTGAACAAGAATACGTCAAACCCCGAGTAGCTTTAAAGTTTTACAGTTTTCAACTTTCATGGATAAAGTGAATTATCATACCTTGTGTATGATGTACTCAATCAGTTGCAATAATGTAAACAATCTAGTATCATGTACATTGTAAATAACCAAGTTTCATGCATCATGTGATCAATTTGTGTATATTGTAAACACCCAAGTTTCATGTACCATGTGATCAATATATGTATATTGTAAGCCAATATGTTTCATGTATCATGTGAACAATCTAGTATTGTGTATCATGTGCTAAATCTAGTATTGTGTATATTGTATTCGACTAAGTATCATGTATCATGTGAACAATCTAGTATTGTGTATCATGTGCTAAATCTAGTATTATGTATATTATATTCAACCAAGTATCATGTATCGTGTGAACAATCTAGTATTGTGTTTCATGTGCTAAATCTAGTATTATGTATATTGCAAACAAGCAAGTTTCATGTATCATGTGATAAATCCAGTGTCATGTATCACGTGAATGCTCATATGTAAGTTACTGAATCTCATGAGTAACGTAAACTACCGAATTTTGTAGGTGGTCAAGTGTTGCGGGCAAACGTGCTGCTTGACGTTCATGTATAATGTGGGTAGTTGGGTTTTAAATTCTCAATCTTCTTGAGGTTTATATGGACGGTTAACGCCTACGCGAAATGATTCATCTACTTGAAATGCCTAGTATGTTCATATATTTCCGAAGGTGCAAGACAACGAGAAGGTTTTGTAGGTATTTAGAGTGATGTGCTTAGGAATAACTGATTTGTGCTTTTTGTTTGTAAATAGTCAAGTAATTGTAACTTATTATTGTTTGTAAATTAATAAAATAGTGAAAATAATAGGTTGAATAACTAGATAAACGGATGAATAAATAAAACCCTTTAATTTTAATTTTCATAAAGAGAATGTTTCAAAGGAAAATAATGGCTAAATCATTTAATAATTGAGCCAAGATTTAATAATAATTAATTTAACGAAGTAAAAGTCATAATTAATTATTAATCAAGATAATGTTTTTTATAAAACAAGTTATATTAAGTTTTCTTACAAGGTGAAAAAGTTTATAGAAAATTCATATTCTAGATAATATTTATAAGTTAAGGGTTTGATAAAGGTTTTGCTTGATTAATAAAATAGTTAGTTTACAAAGAAAGGTTTAGATATGTGCACTAAGTTGCAATAAATAAAATGATGGTGTTTAGATTGTACTCACTTGGTATCATAATCAAATGGATACTTAGACAATTCAAAGTGATTCAAATTCTTATACTTTCAAGAAGACATGCTTTAGCCTATAGGTGAACACTCACTTCGGGAATTCTCAGGAAAGCATATGGATCATTTGGTTGATTTGGATTTATATGTAATGTTTTCCTAGACAGAAGACCCAGAGTACATGCATTCACCCTTCCGGATTGCACATGCTCTTTACTAATTTTCATAACTCAAAACTTTGACGGGATTTTAAAATTTAATAGGCTTTAGGCCTAAGAGTTTAAATTTTTGTTTACAATGATGATGGTGACATAATTCTCAATGCATAAGAGTGAAGGTGTATAAAGACTTAGATATGGATAAGCGTGTGGTAAGACTTAGGATAGCATTTAATGGAATCAGATAGGTAGCATGTAATCAAACAGTGTGGTAAACAAAGAATTACATAGATAGCAATGTTTATGAGCATGTGAGTTATCAAGTAGTGTAGCATGTAAGATAACATGTATTGTATCATGCAATGTAATTCCTAAGATAACATGTAGGATAATCACACAAGGGTGCCCTAAGGTTATAGACTAGGTCATTGGTTTCTAATAACCTAATTCCATATAACCATGGCTCTGATACCAATCTGTCACACCCCAACCGACGGCGGAATACGTCGGGGCGGACGTGTAGACTGTTCATAAGTACATGATCAATGTAATATCCGTGAATTTTTACATGTAACATTTTTATTTCATTTTGTGCAATAATAACATCTGGACTCATCATTTCTTGTTATAGCATACGTGTACATATTTCCGTGCCAATTATTATTCTCAAACATATAACGACACGAAGCCTTTATTTTTTTTTAATTTTTTATATATATTTGGTTAAAGTAAGTAAATTAATTATAAACTTTAAGCTTTATAAAATAAGGTTTGATTTTATAAAAGATGATAATAAAAATAAATAAGGATATGTATAAGTTGTAAAGCTTTTTTTATATAAAATGAATTATTTGAAAAATGATTAAAAACCCTTAGAAAAACCCCAATAAACTCTTTGAAACCCCCTCAAAATGTTTGAACCTCATTTTGAACCTCATTTTGAACCTTTTCCCTTCCTTTTGAAACCTGGAACCAATATAAGATAAAGTTGACTTTCAAAAGTCAAACCCACGTCCAACCTCTTCAAATCCCTATAAATCCGGAACTTAAATCCTCCCAATCTGATTCCAACCTATTAAAGATTGTAAAGGAATGATAAATTCATTGATTGATTGAGAAATCATGACTAATTAGGACCGAATTGAAATTTACGGGTGGGTTTCAATCCCGCAAATCAAGCTCTAAACCCCACTAATCCCGTTGATTCCAAGCTGAAAAACGCGTCCTACTCAATGCTAAACACCCTATGAAAACCCACATCCATTAGCTAATCGAGGACACCACCAAAATTCGTTCTTTTCTTCCCTGTTCCCGATCGACACAAGTTGTTCCGGTCTCACTCTAAATCAGCGGTGATTTCTGTTTGGCTTTCGAAGAGCAACTCCAAGTAAGGTTTCCTTGTTCGTTTACTCACCCTCTGTACTTTTGTTTCTTGAAATCGATTTAGGGTTTGGGGGAGAGGAACACGGTTTGCAACTGTGTTGGTTAGGGGAAGAAGAAAGCTATCAAAATCGCATTTTTATAAAAACAGTTCTAGCAGTTTAATCAATATGGAGCAGTAGCCCAATGGTTGAACTCTTGGGCATAACAGCGGAGGTCGCGGGTTCTTTTCCCGGCACCTACGCCTATTTTTCATTTCTGTTCTTTTTGAGTTTTACATTACACAGACTAATATGTGTTTTTCTTTTGTCATATTAATTAATAAACCGACTTTTCCTAAATAAATGAATCATAAACATTTTCTAGAATATTAAGATGTTATGTATATTGCCTGTTTCAATTAAGAATAAAATAAATTATGTCTTTTTAGAATAACTAGGAAAGAATTATTTGTAGTATATTTAAAACTTATTACATAAATATATGGTGTCAAATTGAATTGAAACTATAGTTTTAAATCATTAGTCGTCATGCGATGTCATAAGTTGTATTAAGCGAAAGAGTTATAAATAAATTATTTAAAACGACATGATCATATTCCTTGGAGTCAGTTAGTGTTAATATCTAATCATAAAAAGTATTTTTATTAACTAGTTTATATTAATAAAGATCGTATTCCTTAGTATTCTCGTTCATTCATTCCAAATCCTATGTCCCAAATTGTTCCGTCCTTATTCCTATTAAATCGTTCCTATATATTAAATAACATATCTTATGTATCTAGGGCATCATTAAAACCAGTTCACTTGTCCTCACGATCTAGTTCAAGAATAAGCCACAATATCAAGGTGAGTTTACATAGCCCCTTTTTTCGTATTTACATATTTGGGGTGGAACATGATTACATTCAAATACTATTTGCAATTACACACGTACAATTCTACAATATGATCATATGTGTTTATTTGTGCTTTATGCTTGAATGCTAACTGTTAAGGCAACATATACATGATATACACATGCAACACACAAATACATTACTTCAGGCTAACATGTGTTGTTAGGCCCTACATTAGGATAGCATGTGTTGTTATGCCCTTCATTAGGATAACATGTGTTGTTATGCCCTACATTTACATCAGGATAACATGTGTTGTTATGCCCTACATTAGGATAACATGTGTTGTTATGCCCTTCAATAGGATAACATGTGTTGTTATGCCCTTCAATTACAAGTTTCATCTGTGCATCTAGCTTAACTTAGATTCTCCATAAATGCTTTATAAACCATGCATCATATGAATTGTACACAAAACATTTGAACTTTACTTGTGGTGTCAAACCTATGTATGCTCACCAACTATTTATAGTTGACCCTCTCATTTTATCATGTTTCAGGTACAGTGTTTGAGTTAAGACTTCAAGTCGCTTCACTTAGGATTGAGGACCTAGTTTTAAATTTAATAAAGTTATTCATGTATTTTTATTTTTGTAAGAGTTGTACTTGATTACTTGAGCTATGAAATGAAAGTTATTGTTTAATTATCACAACTTTAGTAAACCATGAGCTTATGAACAGTCTACATGTCCCGCCCCGACGTTTCCGCCGTCGGTTGGGGTGTGACAATCAACTATAATTTCATATGTTCATTAAATCATGATTTCATTATATAAGTTTAATCTCTCAATCAAAATCAAATACATCAAGTGTCCAATTTCATTATTTAACTAGGTCCTCTGTCTTATGTGTATCATCTTGTATATGAACTCAAATGTTATCACCTGAAACATGATGAAAACAAGGTTAACTAAAAATATTTGGTGAGCATACATAGGTTTTGACACCACAAGTAATATCAAGAATTTTTGTACAATTCATATGATACATGGATTAATAAGGCAATTATGGAGAACCACTATAGTTTAAACTGGGGCCGCACAATCAAACCTTGTGACTAATAGGCATAACACGCAGGTTATCTTTAAGTGTTTTTGGCAACAATCACCCTAACCGGGTGGGTTGGTCAGACACAATAGATCTATCATTGTATACCGTCGGCTTGTACTGAGTTAATGATTGCACTTGCACTATGCACAAAAAGTATGTAAATGTTGTTTGCATAAATAGTGTTCAAGCATAAGGCACAAATTGCACACATGATCATAATGTTTGAATTGTAATAATTGTAAATAGTTTGTTTATAATCATGTTTCACCCCAAAGAATGTAAAAGTGAGAAAGGGGCTATGTAAACTCACCTTAAAATGAGTAGTTTGAAAATCACATAGGTATGATGTTGTTACACAAATGATTTAGCAAATCACAAGGTTAACCTAAGCTTAATGGTATAAATGTATCAATAATCTGTACTAATGAAATAGGAAATCCTAATGAACAAAAGGATTGATGTGGGTTTTTAGTCAAACAAGATAAATAGTGGTTTTGAGTTCCAAATAATTTTTGTGTAAGCCTCGATGAATAATTGCATTGAAATTTGATTTTGCAAAAGCATAAGTAAACGATTTAATTTGTTTTGTAAGTAAATAGATATCTGCATAAATAGTTTGTGTTCTTTTTATTTGAAATATCTATATATATAGTTTGTAAATGCATGAATTAATAATTGAATAAATAAATGGATAATTATTAGTTGAGTAAATAATAATTAAATACATGCATAAATAAGTAAAATATTTTATTTATTTAATTTGATTTTTATGAACAATAAGTTGTTAAAATAGTAATTAAACCATATTTTAAAAATAATATTTTAATTAATTAATAATTAAACCAATTTAACTATTAATTAAGAGTATGAAATGTGCTTTATTTATAAAAAAAAATTATACATAAAAGGTGTAAAATATTTATAAAATAAATGGTTTTATAAAAGTAATCAAAATTATATTCTACTTATAATTTATAATAGAAGAATCCTAAATAAGTAATTTGTTTAAATTAAATATATTAATTTAACCAAAATTTTATTAGGTTTTAATCCTAATAATAAATAAGATGGTTTTCCCTTAACATCTTTTCAATTTAAGATAATAGAACTGTTATGAGTTTTTATATGTTTGTAAAATAAGTTTTATAAAATGATTTTTGTATGAAAAAATAGGATTTTAAAAATGAATGTCTTGAGCCGGGATGGAACCTGGGCTGTCTTTGGACGAGTACAAGCGCGCAACCGCTGCACCACTGGCACATTAGTGTCTTCTTAGAATTTTAAACAAATACTGAGATGGGGCCGGGTTCTAGGCAATTAATTGCGCAAAAAGGCCCGGGGAGTAGGTTTCGAACCTGTGACCTCGCGCATACGAGTCTCGCGTCTTAACCGATCAAACTGGGCCAAAGCCATGCTGGGAAGAGTCTTGAAAATCATTTAACAAGAAAGTCCAATCCTATCTTCTTCCCCAATTCGATCGGCTTAAACCCTAACCCCAGAATCGGTCCGATTGGCCACGAAAACTTAGGGCTTTCATTCCCTGAGTCAATACGGGCCTATTGGTATATTATTTACCTGTTATGGTTGAGTAGAGGTTGAGATCGACCGCGGGTTTCGAGTTCGAGTTCTTCGACTGAGATTGTGATACAAAGGTGTAATACGATTGAAATGAGTGTTTAGGGAGTTCTCAGGGGCTGTTTCGAAGGTATTAGACTCGTTAGATGGATTTAATTTCACATAAAACGTACGGATTGCTTAGGTTCACGATTAGGGACGGTTTCCGGGTAAATGGCATTCAAAATCGTTGAATTCGGTTAAATTGGATCACCATGTACAGTTTTAACTGATGTAGTAATGTCCTTACATGATTTCCATGAGTTAATGCGCACGATTCCACTGTTTTGTAACCGATTTTGTGATGGGTTGACTTTTCAAGGTCAAAATCGGTGTTTTGGGTTCAATCTCAGGAAAGAGGTTCAAATCAGGGGGGTTCAAACAGTTCCATGGGGTCCAAAATCAATTAGGGGGCTCCTTATCTTGGGGGGGGGGGGGGGGGGGGGGTTCAAAACTATTGAATGGGTTAAAAACCAATAATATTTGATTTACATTCTCTTAAATCAAATAAATAAATTAAGTATGTAATTTTGTTATAAAATTAGTTTTTATAAAACTTGTAAAATCTAAAACATTATTTATTTTATTTTAAATTATTTTATATAGAAAGTTTATTTTTTTTTTGAATTAAAAGTTGTATGATCCATATACATATGTATTTATAAGTAATAAATAAATACATATATATATAGCGTGTATTTACATGATTTAACCTTTAGAATTAATTTTTTTAAATTTAATTAATATAACCAAATATATATATCATAAAAATGAATGATGTAGTTACAAGGTTAAGACTCACATGTTTCATTTATATATATATATATATATATATATATATACTTATTATAACATAATGTTTACATATATATATATATGTAAATATACTTACATGAGTTATATATAATAGAGAAATGATATTTAATGCAAGGTTAAAAATTTGAATTGATACATGTTAAAAATAATAATTGATGTGACATATTATTTTTGAACAAGTACGAGTTTGAAATGCAGTGTCATTATTGTATAAAATAAAATAAAGTATTATTAGAAAATCATGGACGTTACATGAAGTTACCAAGACGCAAGACTGCCAGGGGTCCTCCTCCCGGTGCAGTTCTTAGCAAGAGGACATTACGTGATGAATCTTAATATTCAGAGTATGCTCCTACATCTCCAAAATCTCAAAAATTGATGGCTTCGGCTATCCGAGCGGCAAAAACTGATGTGAACTTTGTGGATTCATTGATTATTAGTCCAATCCCATCACAAGCTCCTACTCCATAAGGGACTCCTTCTATTCCTTGTACTCATGATGAAGCAGGTCCATCCACTACATCTGGTCCTAAAGATGCTAAGATTGCAGCCTTAGAGTGTAAAGTTTCATGTTTACAAGGCCAAGTGGCTGGCTTAAAGACTCAGGTTGATGTGCTCCAAGCAAGTGACTTCCAGCATCAACAAGATCTTCTTGCCTAGAATAGATAAATTGCTGAAATGCAGATCTTGTATCTCAACTGTTAGAACGTATTGACGCTCAAGGGGAGAAAGTTGTTGTTGTGGATGATGCTTGTCACACAACTGTTATAAATACGGGTAATGACGACGATGAACCCGATGTTGGTGGTGGTGGTCAAAGTGAGCGTCAAAACGATGATGCTAATATGACGTCTCTAACTCAGGGGGAGTCAGAAAAGATTGTTGAAGTTGAAATGATTTCATCTGACAAAGGAATTTCTACTGTGGATGCTACACATATGTTAGATAATTCTTTATTTGAAGATTCTGATGTAGATGAGGCAGACAAGTTGGAATGTTTGTTTAATTTAGATGATTTGATAGATGATGATGGAGTGGATGATGAATTGTCTGAGATTGAAGAGGGTGAGATAGTAGAGTTGGAGATTGAGAGAGACACACAGAAAATTACATATGAAGGTTGTAACGGAATTAATGTGACGACAGATTTCTTTCAAAATAATGTAATACATGATGACTTGTCAGAAGGAACTGCAGAGTCTGAAGAGTCTGACCATGATGTTACAAAGCCTATCTCTGATACTGCAAGTGATATGCCTGAAGAACTGTTGATGTATAAAGAGACCGGAATGACAAAGTAAAAATGGCTTGAAATGGTGAGAAGCTGGAAGAAAGTGTTGCTAGTGTCTCCACCAATACCAATTCAAAAGGCAAAGTATGTGAACAAGGAAAGGTGTATTAGAAGGATTTTGAGTTGGTTCTATGAAGATGAGCTCAAGATGTTTGCCTTTAAGAGATCTGATGGTGTTCAGTATCTCAAACTGAGACTGAAATACTTCAACTCTTTACCAAAATGTGAAGTCAGTAGTTTATCAACTAAACCATTGATTAACAGATCGAGGAATGGCATTGCTGATTCTATTGCCAAGTTGATAAGGAATGAAGTCAATTCAAGAAAGTTTGAACGATTGAAGCCTCATCAGGGTAAAAGATTTAAAGAAGTAGATCCAGTATCAAAGAAAAAGATCTAGAGATACAAATTCAAACATGTGAAAGTTGTTCCGAAGATACCGTTGAAGATGATTCCACAAGATTTTTTAGGAAATATCAAATTGTGATATGTGGATGTGAACACTAGTGAAGCAGTGGTTGAAGAATTAAATGGAAAGATTCTAGCAAGATTCTTTGATGTTATGAATCTTATAAAATTTTCTAAAAAGGACCAACTTATGCTAAAGCGTAAAGAGATCATGTATACAAGTGAGAGGATAGAACAGGCGATGCAATATAAGAGAGTTCTTTATGTGTGTATTACTCATGGAGTGTGTGCTAGAAGCTCGTTACCAGAGATTGGAAGAGCAAGACTTGAAGACAAAGACCAAGCTGTTGTAAAGGGGGAGTTTGTTGGAACATGATGTGTGACAATCATTCTTGTAATAGAATAGGTCTTTTGTACTTTAAGTTTGTAATGTTTTCTAAGTAGTTTGCTATGTTTTGTGAATGGCGAACTTAACAAGTTCGCCTAAGCCAGGTGTGGCGAACTTGTTAAGTTCTCCTATGGCAGTGTGTTGCCTATAAATAGTGCTTAGTTTGTATTCATTTGTACTTTAGTTGTTTACAAGTTGTATGCACTTTTATCATAGCAATACAGAGAGTATTTTGATAATCTTGTGCATCTTTGTATTCTATCTTGTGTTCTTATCAGTTCGTTACGCACGTATTCGTTAGGATTCCCCACTACGAGTCCATGTAGTGTGTTATACGTCTGAGATCGATCCGTAGACCCACTGGGACCTACAATATATATATATATATATATATATATATATATGTATATACATTTAGAAATTAACAAAGATATTTTACATGCACAAAGTTATGTATGATTATGTGCATGATAAGCCAATATTTTAAACATGACCATGGGAACATATTCGAGTTGTGAATCCCGACTGATCTTAGTATCCAATATTACCGATCGTTAAACCGACATCATATACAAAATCAGTAATACCTTTGAGAATCAACAGAGCTCGACTGTACGTGTGATAACCCGAGATGAGTAAGAATTATTGTATAGTACTAAGGTTAGTTCATAAATCTCATTAAGTACCTACATGTATCGTAGGACTCGAATGGGATGTAAGTCTGTGCTAACACATGGACATTAGTTTCCATTACTACCAGAATGACATTAGTGTTCCTGACACGTCACCTGGTGAGTTCACTGCCCCCTTTTAACTTTTTAAATGTTTTAGAAACATCGGGGGAGAAACATACTTGCTTAACATATTTGATACATTTGGGAACATCATTACGTGATACATTTTTGAAAACATGAAACACATTTACGAACATTTTCATATGGTAATGAGATAACAAGACCCGACCTTATGTTTGCATGAGTTAACGAAGAAAGTGCTTGTTAAAAGTCCCCTGGAACAATTTTATAACCATTAGCTATCTAGCCTGGGATTTAATGAATAGTACTATTGGGAGTGACGCCCCCAGTCATGGTTAGTCGCGCTAACCGACGACATGTAGGGTCGAATGGCCGCATATCATCCAAACACATACTTCGGGAAGACCGAGGGAGGGGCAAAATACCTGTTGTCGTGGTTTGGTTATGCCTCATGTATGAACATTTATTTGTATTCCTTGGTAGTCTACAAATGGGGTCAACATTACTTGTTTTGTTTATCACATACACTTGGAACTATTTACGAACAATTGGATTTACAAGGATTATATCACATGTTTTCATTGGGAAAACTACTCGTTTTATGATCATGAAGTCATCACATGTTTTCATTGGGAAAGTGACTAATTTTATGACTATGAAGTCATCACATGTTTTTGGGAAAACTACTCATTTATGACTATGAATTCATCACATGTTTTCAAGGAAAACGGTTTTCATATTATGGACGTGAGCACACTAACAATGTTTTCAAGGAAAACCACTTTACATTGCAACAATAAAACCTCTAAACCCACCAACCTTTGTGTTGACATTTTTAAGTATGTTTTTCAGGTAACACGTAGCTATGGCTCGGTTGGAATAGGTTAGCCATTTGGATAAAACCCTAGAAGCCAAAGGAGCATGAACGTCAAACCTCAAGACGGTTTTGACCTATACATGGTTCTAGGACAATGTACAAGTTTATTTTAGCATTTGTAATGGTGTTCAATATTAAGAAGTCTTTACTTTAGCTTCCGATGTTGTGTAATTTTATCAATCGTTGCAACCTTGATTTATTTATTTATTTATCAAGTGAATAAATTTGAGGGTGTGACAGATTGGTATCAGAGTCAATGGTTTGAGAGAATTAGGTTTGCTTAGTCATACCTAGGTTCTATCCAGACTTATTTAGGGATCAAGATTTCTAAGACTTACATCACACTAAGAACACCCAAGACCTTGAGCATAGAAATTACAACCGTTGTCGAATACCTTGAGTAGAACATTAGTGTAGGCAGTTACACTAGAGTATAATTGGCTACATTAATACTTAATACAATTACATGGCACACGTAACAGACATTTAACACGCATAACAACATGGAAATAATAGACATCTACAACATTACTCAACAAAGTGTCACTGTTCGGATTACAAACTAAGGATGACGAGTACTCAGCACCCTGCGACTCAAGAAGATCGCTTTACGAACTAAGTTTGGGTGACGACGGTAGTGATCGCCTACTATTGATCTTGATATCACAACAGGCGGAACTCGTACCAGAAGCTGTACCTGTAGCTGCACCACACATGCATCTACTCCAACTATGGAGTCAACTTTCTTTCTGATATACGTTATCTTCATTTGGTGCGATATATATACTCTCCTTCATGAATTGTTGGACTGAATGACTAGGAATTTCGCCATGAGATATGGCAGACAGGACTACCCAAGCAGAAGGGAACCCGAGGTGGATAAGCAGAACTATACGGGAGAGAACTCCACGGGTTAGAAGACCCATGAACTCATCGGGATCATGTTGATCCACACATACATATGAACTTGGAGCATGAGTTTCTTGACACTGATTTGAGAATCTTTGCCCTAACATAGTGCCTGACTTCCACGCACACATCATGTTATTAGAAGACACCGGTTGTGTCTCTTCCACGCACACATCCTGTTAGTCGGCAGATTCCTGAGCATTGGTATACACGACTAAGAGTAATCCGATTGAAAATACGCACTATTGCGCAAGAGTGCAACACGATGACACGATCTAAAGAACATTTAAGATCCCTTTCAACAGAGAGCTTGGGATAGGAGAAACACTAGAGGGACCATGCGAAGTAAATTATCATTACGGGTGCACACGTAATCATAAATTGCAGCGCATGAGAACTCTAGTGAGTCTTGCTGTCTGAGCTAATGCTCATGATTAATCCATATTCCTAATCTCAATTCCCAATCACTCGATTAATGATCGAAATTTCCGTAACCAAAGGGTTGAGCCAAACGGGCATCGGATTATACGATGGGCTATCACAAGTGACGTGGGAATGTACATCATCTGTTTCATATTTGAATTCTAATGAATCTAAAACTCTTATAAAGACTTCATTGGCATGACAATTTTGACCGAAACACTTAATATGTCTATTCTCAGTTGATTTGACCTCGGTACTTGGACCGAATCTGGAAATTCTCTAAAAAGTACTATTACAACATTTGAGATCCAACTATACATTTTCCCTTTTCTATCTCGTTACCTATCTACCAAAGCAGGAGGCTGATATACGAACTCTTAAATGTACCCAGAGGAAATTGCAGCCATATTGTGCTACCGGTCGTTGACAAATAATCAATTCGACCATTTTCAACGCTAGATCACAAGACAAATACTTGAATTTATACTCGATTCATGTCCACTTTCTGACACCTACCTAAAGAGAGTCAAGCCTAGACTAAATTGGAAATGATATTACATTAAAGTCTATCGATTCAATGGTAGGCAAACCCGGAAATCTGCTTCAAGAGACACTACTTCCATGATGTGACTGTTCACCTTCTTATCTAGACGAATCGCGGTCTAGAATTTCTTAAGACTTATCTATCTTGTGGACATTATAGTCAAGTAATGAGTTAACAAATCAAATATATTACAACCTAAATGCCAGACTACAGTAGAAATGCAGTGCAAACAATGACTAGTGAGGTGTTAAACTCAATCATTGCCGGTGAAAGTACATGAGAAATCTTGAAACCATTAATCCATTACAACAAATGTTAGTGGAAGAATCTTATATGTCACAGAACCTAATATGAGAGTATGATTTTAATGTTTCCGGAAGATGCTTTTGAGAAATATAATGGAACAATCATAACATTTCAATTATGTATTCTGCCATTGCTATCCGAGTACAAGAAGGTGATGGATATGCAGTTAGAAAACGTATATGAGTGAAACCACGTCACTAACCCTTAGTAACTGGTTTGAGAGCCATTCTCACTTTTCTTTGAACCCCATGGAGATTCGTTTACCTCTGGTATTTGTTGAGCCAAATAAACAATACTATTCCCAAATACATTGACACTCCCTTTTCTTCTTCCTCTAGATTCACCCTCATCTTTATGGGAATCATAGAAATCTGGATGATTCGAAGTTACTACGAGATTTGATTGTCTCAAATTAATTGTTCGACAATTATTTCATCAAGGTTTCAATATAAACCAAATTATGAATAACATTCGTGAAAGAATTAACCGTAATGAGATTTGAAAAAACCAAGGTCAATCTCAGTAGATCATATCTCCATAAAATTTTATTCCATATCATAACTGTCTAATTCGCTACTTAGACAACTATTAACATTTATCTAAACCATTTCGACTCCCTTGTGAGAAACTACGTACGTTGATAGCATTTTCTGGAATTCAATTGAATCAGTTTAACCTACATAACTGATTAGACAATTGAAAGGTAAGTTAAAATCTTTTTTTCTAAAAAGATAGAATGCATTAAGGCATGGACTCGCTTTGACGAACGAGTAATTGCCTGATTATGAACTAACATGTGAACATTTCATTTAACCATATGACATATCTTTACTGGATTTCCGATAATTTCCTTTTATGTTCGATCATGATGTGATTTTCATGAGAGAAAATCAA
The DNA here is from genome assembly GCA_023525975.1 of Smallanthus sonchifolius. NCBI lineage: Eukaryota > Viridiplantae > Streptophyta > Magnoliopsida > Asterales > Asteraceae > Smallanthus > Smallanthus sonchifolius. Next base: position 48,574,200 of record CM042033.1, on the reverse strand, counting down.
GCATGAATAAAGTATATGTACTCTTACACTTTCGGAAATCCATGTGCACGAATGCACTTTTGGTTTCCTTATCAAAGATGGTGATCATACAGTTACATTCTGACGAGAACGATCATAATGAAATTCTTTGATGGCTAAACCTTGATTGTTTACTTTGGTGCTTGAGTAGTTCACTCGATTTGGGAAAACTCGCTATTTTTATTCACACCGATTAGACATTTTCTTAATGACTCACTCAATACACAAATATGACCTTTATAATTGTAATCCCTCTTATTCATGAAACTCTAGTGATGACTTTATCACTTAGTGGTGTAGTCAATGTCGTCACTTGATGACATATTTAAGGAGTATTTCTAAAGCTACCCAATTGACATAATGTCTGCCCCACAATAACGTTAACTATTACATGATGCGTTGACCCACAAATCCTTACACATCCAATATCATTAATTGATGTGATATCCACTTTATCTACGTATACCGACTACTATTTGAAATGAGTTAAAATTCTCCCTAAAAATCCGAAAATGGAGTAAGGATACGAAATCCTAATCCAAGTGAGTGTAATAAATTTCGAGGACGAAATTTCTTTAAGGATGGGAGAATGTGATACCTGCAAAATTCCAGAATCTAAAACATAATTGTTGGGCTAAACCTAACTAGGCCTAATAAGGCCTAATAGGAAATAAGCCAGTTAGAGGCCCAAATTTCATAATCCGAATATCAAAGTAGTCACTCGGTCTTATCTAATGACTCGTTACGCAAAGTCTAAGAAATTAAGAAAAAATAGATATACGTACGTGATTCAATATTTTAAAATTTTAACGCGTCAGTCGACGGTTATCACGAAATATTCGGTATAACAACTATTTAAGACAACGAAGTATTAATATTAGTTATTAACATTCAATTGGAAAGTTCGTTTAGACTAAAGCGCGCGGATTTCACGTACATGCACGTTAAACCGTGTTAGATATGCGTAAAACCAACGATAATAATACGAATATTACCAATACATTTATTGGCACGACAAGTATTATAAAATATTTATTAAAATATTTTAGAAAAATAATAATAATAATCGTAACGTGAAACGTTAGACCTGACACAAAGGGGTTCAAATACGCGTTGTCCACCAGTACTGATTTAGATACACCTCGGTAATAGATTTTAACAAAATAATTATTATATCGATATTTATTTTAATATTAATTATTAGCAACGAGAAATTAATAAATGAGAACAGGTTTACACGACGTTACACCGGTAGCTTAAGGGTTTAATACGCGATAGCGTTATGTTATTTCCCTCTAAAAACCCTAGATATAAATATCCCTTATCTCTACCACCATCCTCATTCCAAACCCTAAACACACAATCTTAGAGAGAGAGTAGAGAGATAGAGAGAGCTTGCGGGAGAAAGAGGAGGAGGGGCAGCTCGTGACGGTGGAGACGGTGGCGTGAGGCCCCTCCGTTAAGACGACATCCATTAGAGACGTTGCTGAAGAGGGTTTTGGGACCAGCAATCGGCGGCTAGGGCTGATCCTCTCTCCATTCAGTTGTGATCCCTGCAAAAAGGATTGAAAAGGGCTCAGATTTCCGACTCAATATAAATTTCCGGTGATGTCCGTTTTTCCGGCGAACTCCGAACGTGCCGATCCAGACCTACATGCTAATCAACTATCCCGATCTATTGTTTTGAGGTTACATCCAGTGAGTGTTTTAGATTTAACTCTTTTCCTGCCATCCCCGTTATTCCGACGAGGCTTACGCTGCCACAAACAACGAATCGCGTAAACCTGCCTTTGGGTAAACCTTAGGTATTTCCGGCCATCCTTGTTTTTCTGGCGAAAAATCTAGGAGGTGGCTAGGGTTCTGAGCACTTTAGATGATAGTGTCCGGAAATGGTGCTCGTTATTCCAGCCAGATTCACTTTCCTGTGAGTCCCCATTCCATTTTTCTTGTCATCCAAGCTTAGATCTACGCATCTTTGGCATTAAATGTCTCGTTGGGACGATCCCAGTGAATAGGGAGTTTTTCGGCAACACCGGCGGGTCCCACTTGATCGGATCCATGTTGTTTGTTGTTCTCCCGTCCCGATCTACAAGGTTCGAGTTATATTTCATTAAAATCTAGTAGATTACTTTACGGTTAAATATTTTTGGTTTAGATCGGTTGATTTGGTTGCCGGGTTTCTTTCCCGAGTATAAAATGTGTGTTTTTGGGTGGATGACGACATCCCAGGGCATGGTCAAACCCAGTAAACGCTGGTCAAACTTGGTTAATCATGGTCAAACTTGGTTAAAGATGGTCAATGCATGAACCGTGAGAGTTAGAATGTTTGGCTCGTAAATGAGATCTACGAAAGGTATAAATGCACGCTAAAACGATTATACTTATTTATTACTAAAGTTAAACGTGCGTGTATGGTTAAAACGCGTTGAGCCCTAAACGATTCGTCAACAATGAAAATAAATATTAAACTAACAATAAATATTGACGATTCGAGCCACATTGACGTGTTATTAGCGAGAGGTTTTCTCCAAATTATATATATAAATTAAACGATAAAAACGAACGTGAGCGTGTAATCGGTAAAATGGACCTTAAACACGATTAACTAATGACACATACAATTAGTAAATATTGATACTTAAACGTAAAAACAATTAAAGTATATTATATTTGTGTTACAACGCGGACTATATAAAATAACTACGATGGGGATGACTTTAACTTCGAGTATTTTGTACAAACATATGTAAGTATATATGTTTGTTATGATATTGAACGGTAATCAAAGTTAAAACTCGACGGACTAATTTATGATTTGACTAATAACGAGCGCTAATACGAATATATTTTTCATAAATATAAATGTATAATATGAATATATATACATATATATACACACACATAAATATATATACAGGGTGAGGTTCAAATGATAACCATGAAAACCACACTAAAAAATGGTGTTATGACAATTATCATTCTGTTAGTATTACATATACGTAAACACTACGTGTCACGTATATGTAACATTATTTGGTACGTATATGTAAGACTCATCATTTCGTATTTATGTTCAAGATATATGTCCAAGATACTTAAATACTCTTTTAACAATTAAAAGAAAAAATAATTTATAAATTATGTGATTGTTTGATAGTGGTTATCACGGTTATCATATAAAAAGTGGGTTATTATTTGAACCCTTCCCTATATATATAAGTATGTAAATACACACATCTTTATAAAATCAAATGATTGTTTTGTAACACGATACATAGAATCGAATATATATACATGTATATTTTATACACAAATATAAAAAGTATATATATGTTTATATCATTAAGATTATTGTTTATAAGGCACGGATGATTGGAAACTTAAACAATCATATATTAGATAAATGTGAAAACTTAAATCTTATTAAACTTGAATTTATATTTTGTCATATAGATAATTGAAATTATATATATATATATATATATATATATATATATATATATATATATATATATATATCTTACGGGTTAACTTTCATATGCAGGATCCTGAGCGTAATCTGGAATCCAAGATCCCTGATATTTTCGGTATCCTGACCATTAATATTACTAACGGTTATTTGTCCTCTATTTCGATTTATATTCACATGTAACGCGTATGGACTTAGTCAATACTGAAGAATCGCTCACTACAACGAGAACCACATGTGGAATATGCACGAAGAGGCTTATAACGGTCACATTTGAGGAGTTAGTCAGGCCGGGACTCTCAGATAGTTAGTTAGCTTATCTTTTTTGTATTTATTCAGCAGTAATGTCGATTAGGAAAAACACAACAATACTGATTCACAACACACTCGTGAACAACTCTGTAACAATTAACATTCGATCAATTACTGCTCATATTGTATTTGCTTTCAAGGTTCTAATAAAAGATCAAGAGGCAAGTGACTTTCAGTCACTTCCCGAGGTTTTATGCCGGAGATCCTCAAGGATTAAGGGTTTTCCTCGTACATCATCGTGTCAAGCTTTACATTTACGTTCATTGTTTCACATTTTGATCAAGCACACTACCTCACATACTAAGTTTGCTTACAAAATTAATGTTGTTAATTTTTACTCAAAACAATTTGGCGCCCACCGTGGGGCAAGTGTTGCTTTTTATCCTAAAATCTTTATTGAAATTTGCTTTCAATAACTATTTTTTCAAACTTGTTTAAAAAATGTTGTCCCAATCCAAGTCAGTTTCTTCTTCTATTCCGTCTTCAAGCTCTGGGTTGACCAACCCTATTCCTCCTCCTCCGTCATTCCTGAAAAAGAATGATAATATGCCTAAGAAAACTACTTCTGCTGGTTTTTCGGGATTTGGAATACCTGTCGGAGGACATGTGCATGTTTCAAACAACGACATCCTCAATTTGTTCTCAGAAGTGAAGCTACAAATGAAACAACAATAGAGCACCAATCAGATGATGTTCAAGGAGCTTGATAGGATAAAAGAATCAAAGAGACCGGTGGAAACGACAACTCCATTACAACCCAGGATCCTAAATGCTGACTATGTAGGATCCTTGGGAAATAATTAGGGAGACATTATCCCATGCAGGCTGGAACCACTACAGTTGATCCAACTCCGGCTGTTAGAGTCACTACTAACCGGGATATCGGGATCGCCCCAGGATCCTCATCGCAGGATCCTAACTTTGGTAACACTTTCAATCAATTTTTAGATGCTAACAAACTTATGCAGGATACATGGATCGGTCCAATTATGGCTAAAGAACTGAAGAAGCTCAGGGACATGATCTCCACTGTACCAGGTGTGGTCCAACCAATACCAGAGGCATCCTCAGCCAGTCACAGAATCTACAGATTCGCCCCTCCAATATGTGATGCAGAGATCCTGAACGCTTCCAAACTCCCAACATGAAGTTATATGATGGAACTACGGATCCTGAAGAGCATGTCGCCCAATACATGGAGTGAATGGAAATCAATCCCATTCCCTTAGATTTAAAAGAAGCTTGCTTATGAAAAGGATTCGGGTCCACTTTGATAGGATCAACCTTGAAATGGTTGCTGAATGTTCCTCCTTATTCAATTACCTAATTTGCTCACTTAGTTAATTTGTTTAATAATCAATTTTCTTGCAGCAGAACATTTGAAAGAATAACAAGTGATTTGTATAGGGTAACCCAGAATACCGGAGAGTCCCTTCGGGATTATGTTAGCAAGTTCGACCAGGAATCCCTGGATATCCCGAACCTTGACGTCGCCACAGCGGTCCAAGCATTCAAGATGGGATTGAAGAAGGATTCCCCGTTTTACGAAGGCCTTGTCATGAATCCATGTAGGAATCTTGATGAAGTCTAGAGTCGAGCATTAGGGTTTATCAGGCTCGAAGATGACAAAAAGATCCAACAAAGAATGGATACTCCAACCAGCTACAGTCAACCCAACCGGAAAACTGAATCTGCACCCTACAAACCTTACAGATCCAAGCCTTACTCCAAGCCTAACAATCACAGAGTCAACACTGTAAAGGATGAAGAACACAAAGAAGAGTATCCTAGAATATCTGAATACTGTTTTTCTCTTGATACAACAGGTTTAATGTTTGCCGTAAAAACGAGAAGAAATCAGGGTGGAAGGATAAATCCATGGTGTGTGTTCCGTGAAGATTTCGGCCACGTGACTAAGGATTGCATCGCCTTACGAAAGGAGATTAGTTACCTCCTAAGTAAGGGCCAGCTCAAAGAATTCCTGGGCAAAAGAAAGGACAAAACTTAGGATCACGATAGGATCCCGCAAAGAGCAACATCCCCACCGCCGGATTGAAAGGTAATAAATTTTATATCTGGTGGTTCTGACATATGTGGTACTTCTTATTCCGCAACTAAAAGAAACGCTAAGGAAGCAAAGTCGGAAAAATGAGATAGACCTACTAAAACGTCAACCTTAACAGAGAAAAAAATGATATCTTTTGATGAGGAAGACAGAGACAACGTGTAGGATCCTCACCATGACGGTCTGGTGATCACTCTATACATAGCCAACCACTTTATTGGCAGGATCCTAATTGACGCAGGAAGTTCAGTAAACATCATACAGCTTGAAGTTCTGAAAAGGATGGGGATCCCTGATTCCGAAAGTATCTCAAAATCCTCAGTGTTGGTAGGATTCAGTGGACAAGTTAAGAAAACAGTTGGAGAAATAAAGCTACCAATCTACATCGAGGGGGTAAACTCTATACAGAAATTTTGAGTCATTGATTCTTTGTCTTGCTATAACATTATTCTAAGGAGACCCTGGATACATGACATGAAAGTGGTACCCTCAACATATCACCAGTGTGTCACAATGCCAACCCCTTGGGGGGTAGTAAGGATCAACAGCGATCAACAGGAAGCTAAAGACTGTTATACTTCCTCAATGAAAGCCTCTGCCAAAACTAGGCAAGCGTAGCAATTAAAGAAACAAACCCGAGACGTCTTAGAAACCAAATAGTAGGATGTCAAAGAAATATCATTAAGCATGGAGGATCCTGACGTCAATGTGTTTATTGGAACTAATATCCCCAAAGATATTGAACAAGAACTCTTAGAGTTACTTAAAAGCAGAATCTCAACCTTCGCTTGGAAACATGAATACATGACAGGTATTTCTAAAAATGTTACTACACATAAATTAGGTGTTGATAATAATTTCAGGCCAATACACCAAAAATATGGAAATTTGCACCGAAAAGGAATGAAGTTATCCAAGAAGAAGTTGAGAGACTGCTAAAAGCATGAATGATAAAGGAATTGAAATTCCCAAGTTAGCTAGCTAATGTAGTGGTGGTCCAAAAGAAAAATCAAAAATGGAGGGTCTGTGTAGACTTCACTGACTTGAATAAAGCATGTCACAAGGATCCTTTTCCATTGCCACACATAGACTCGATGGTTGATGCTACATCGGGCCATGAAATCCTAACTTTTATGGATGCTTCTTCGGGATTTCAGCACATCCAAATGGAGCCATCAGACCAGGAGGATACAGCCTTCATGACTCTGACAGGTATTTACTGTTATATAGCTATGCCATTTGGCCTTAAAAATGCAGGTGCCACATATCAGAGACTGGTGAATATGATGTTCAAGGATAAACTGGGGGACACCATGGAAGTCTATATAGATGATATGGTGGTAAAGTGAAAGAAATTTGAGGATCATCCTAGGGATTTGTCTCACCCTGAAAACGACGGTTCACAGCAAAAACGAGACGTAAGCATGGTGATTACATAAGTTGGAGCCCAATGATAATAAGAAAACACATTTAATTAAAACATCAGAAAGATTCAATGAAGTAAAAGATAAGTCTAACAATTATCCAAATTCAAAAGCATTGAAGTTTAAAACAAGAGTTTTTCATGATCCAATACATGAGGATCCAAAATAAAGTTTAAAGTCCCAAATGAGTTCCGATGCAAATGTTTGCCCAAAAACCCGTTTTCATAACCGCGCGAGAGCATCTAAGTACCTGAAAAACATGCTTAAAAACATCAACATAAAGTTGAGCGAGTTTCACAGGTTTAAACGATAAAATAAACGAATTTAACGAACTATCAAGTAACTTAGACAAACATGTGATATGTCATAGACTAGCTAAGAATACGACAAAATGACAGTACCTAGATTCTATAATCAAACCGAGACACGAATATAACATGTCCCCACGAATCCTTTCAAAATATATTCTCTCGTACGAACGACCGATCAGCGCTACTGATCACGAGAGTGGGCAGTCAGTCCTAAATAGATCTATCAACACACCTTGCGGCCTACACAAGGCTAATGATTATAACGATGGGGCAATTCATCAACGAATACATGAATACATAACGAATGCCCTTACTCGAGACCATCAAACGAACACATAAAGTAAGTCAAGTAATTGACAGATAAGCGAAGCATGTTCTTCCCCCATATTTTATAAAACGATAAAATAGTTTGAAAAGGGGCCGTGAAAAACTCACCTTGAAGTAACGAACGACGGAAAAAAGAGTGCTAGCAAAATACGCCCACGAACGCATGTTGATTCTAACGATGCCCTAAACACGAGGGATACATTACTAATTGAACCTCAAGTCTTACAAGAAAGTTGTTCACCCAACCTACTTAGACTTATATCATATTTATCACCTTATTTCCAGATTTCAAATAATCTTAGTAATCCATGTACAAACCTAGCTTTTATCATGCCTTTAAACAACAATTTCTAGCAATAAGCACCCAAACATAGAAGTTCAAGATCCATACAAAAAATAACAAGTTTTTATGTAATAATACACTTTATTTTTCTGTTTTAAATCAATTATAACAAAATATTTGTTTGTATGCAAAGATCTAGTACCATTCATCAACATATTGCAAGATATGAACACATAAACACACATACACCCGCATGACTACATGCATGCATATATATATACTAAAACCTTTTATAACAACTCATATTTTGCTGAATTTTAATAATTCATAAAAAGTCTTTTAGTTGGTGATGAACAACTCTTGCAAAAATCATCATTTTCATCAAAAGAAAGAGAAAGAGACAAGAAAAGATGAGGTTCATACCTCTTGAACTTAATCAAGGGAAGTTCTAAGAAATACTAAATGTGTAGGGATGATTCTTCATAACTCTTCCAACTATGGTTTCCAATCCTTCAAGAACTTGCAAAAACTCTACCAAAATACAAGAAATCACACTTGAAGAGGATGAACACTTTGAGAGAATTCTTGAGAGATTGAAAATGGATTTGAAAGGGAAAGTAAGATTGGTGGTGGATGATTTTAAGAGGGATGGGGAGAGGGGATTGGTTGATTTGGGAGGTGGGTAATAATAAGGGAGATGGAGTGTGGTGTTGGAAATATGTGTAAGTAAATAAAATGATTAGGATTTTGTGGGAAAAGAGGGAGGGGGGAACCACATAGGGCCGGCCTAAAGGAGGTGGGAGAGGGGTTTCTAGAACATTTTTTTTATAAAAATTTTGTAAGTGTAGGTAACTTTTATAAAACCCAACACTTAAATATATATTTTTAACACTTTAAAGCATGGTTTTTCATCAAAATAATTATTTATAAATTATCTAGTAATTATATACAATCATAATCAGTATAATTAATATTAATTACCAAACGGTGCATTTTTATCACATACGGTACGCAATAGACAAAAAGACCGGGTAACATGCAACGAAAAATCACCGAAAAGGACTGTAACATGTAATCACGTAATTATCACATATAATCCACTAATTTATGACTGTATAAATAATTTTGGCAAAAGAAGATATTTTTAACTAAACCGGGTCGTCACCAACGCTAAATACGGACATTTTACCGATGCGCGGTACCGTAAATTCCAGAAATTCACAACATGCAAATCCAAGCATATGAAGGGCTTTGCTAGACTTTAAAATGACCTAATTAACCGAAATTAAGTTAAATGATGCAATGATTAAAATAGTAATACGTTCTAAGGTTGTACGGTAAATGACCTAAAAATTGCCGAATGTCACACGATCTCAGAGAGCGTTTGATATCCTGGACCAGTACAACATGAAGCTGAATCCTTCAAAATTCCACTTTGTAGTAGGGGCAGGAAAGTTCTTGGGATACATGGTAACCAAGAGAGGGATAGAAGCTAGTCCAGAGCAGATCAAAGCAATCATCAAATCTGAAATCCCCAGCAAATACTAAGGATGTTCAGAGACTAACCGGAAGGGTAGCGGCACTCAACTGATTTATTTCAAGATCCTCAGAGAGATATAAGGAATTTTATGACATCTTGAAAAAGAACAAGTGATTCGAAGGGGAAGAGAAGCATGAACAAGCGCTTCAAGCATTGAAGGACTACTTATCATCAGCACCTCTACTAATGAAGCCGGAGGATGGTAAGCCATTATCCCTCTACTTGGCAGTATTCAAAAATGTTGTAAGTGATGTATTGGTCAAGGATCATGAAGGACAGCAGCATCCCATATACTATGTAAGTAAAAGCTTGTTAGCCGCAGAAACAAGGTATTCTCATTTAGAAAAACTAATTTTAGCTTTAATAATGGCATCTACTAAGCTTAGACATTACTTTGAAACTCATGTTATTCATGTTAAAACTAATTATCCTATTAATTGTGTCTTGAGAAAGCCAGAGATGTCAGGAAGGATGGCAAAATGGTCTGTTAAACTCAGTGCCTATGATCTAGTATACGAACCTAGAACAGCAATAAAGTCTCAAGCACTTGCGGACTTTGAGGCTGATTTTAGTAGTGACATTCAACATGAAGTAGACATTGAAGTCCAACAATTGGCGGAATCCAAGGATAAATGGATATTATTCACTGACGGTGCGTCAAACATAAGGGGAACAGGTCTAGGTATAATACTAAAATTGCCACAGGGGGACATAATACCCCGATCCATAAGTTGTGAGTTCCAGACAACGAATAATGAAGCAAAATATGAAGCACCGATAGCGGGATTGCAACTAGCCAGAGATATGAAAATCAGGTATCTACAGGTACACGTAGATTCATTGTTACTCGATAACCATTTCAATGGTTCATATGCAGTGAAAGGCGAGAAGTTAGCTAAATATCTCGTAATAGTTAAAAATTTATCCATAGAATTCAAAATTTTTAGCATCACATAAGTACCTAGAGAAGACAATGTTAAGGCTGATGCCAGATGGTGCTTCGGCTCTTAAAATACCAGAACGCATTAAAATACCAATCATACATGTTTTGGGCCCAACAATTGAGAAAATGGATGAAGTGTCAAACACAGAAAAAGAAGAGACTCAGGATCTTGAAACATTTCAAGGATCCTAGATCCCGCCCATTAAAAAATATTTGCAGGATGGTGAGATCCCGAGTGACGAAATGAATCACAGGGCTTTTCGTATAAAGGTATCTCGTTTCATAATTTTGCATAATATTTTGTATAGAAAATCTGTTGCAGGTCCAAACTTGAGATGCTTAGAGGGTCCTGAAGCACAATAAGTCTTGAGAGACATACATGAGGGAGACTGTGGTGATTATACTGGGGGTGAGAATTATTCTCGAGGATCCTGACAACAAGATACAACTTGCCTAGTATGAAGAAAGAAGCTATGACTTATGCTCAGAAATGTGATGTCTGCCAAAGACACAGTAATATACTCCATCAACCAGCGGAGCCTTTGCATCCAGTCATCTCCCCATAGCTATTTATGAAATGAGGAATGGATATTGTTAGGGGTCAATTTTTACCTTCTGGAATCCCGGATCCTCAGATATGTATCGGTATCCTTGATCCCTACCATATTTCCGTATCATGATTATATAACGTTTATAATCGGATCTTACGTAATCTTTTCTTTGACTTGTTCTTATAGGTAACCCCCTTGACCTAGAGGAGGCTGAAGACACGGGATTACAATGATTACAACGGATATATGCTTGAAGGAAGACTTGTAACGGTCCATTAAGGCATTTCCAGGATATTAGCTTAGCAATTAATGTCATGATATGTATTTATAGAGGCAATGATCGATAGGAAAAAGGACACTACACTCTCACTACTCACTTGTAACACCTAGTCTTGATCAAATTGCTCTCTCATATTATACGTTTTACCGAATTCAATAAGATAAAAAGGCAGCCCGACTTTAGTCGGCTCTCGAGGTTTTATGCCGGAAATCCTCAAAGATCAAGGGCTTCCTCGTAACTCATCGTGTTATTTCTGTATTTATACTGTATTTTACACAATTTTATACAAGCATACTACCTCACATACAAAGTTTGGCTACTTAATTATCCCTGTTAATTTTTTGTCAAAACAGTTTAGCGCCCACCGTGGGGCGATTGGTGTTTTTCATCTTAAAATCTTTGCTAAAATTTGTGTTCAATCACTATTTTTCCAAACTGATTTCAAAAATGTCGTCCCAATCCAAAAATGTTTCTGTTTCTACTCCATCTTCAAGCTCTAGGTTGAAAACCCTCTTCCTCCTCCTTCATCATTCCAGAAAAAGAATGATAATCTAACTAAGAAAATAACTTCTGCGGGTTTTTCAGGATCTTGGATACTTGCCGGGGGACATGTGCTTGTTTCAAACAACGACATCCTCAATCTGTTCTTAGAAGTGAAGCAGCAGATGGAACAGCAAAAAAAGATTAACCTGTTGCTGTTCAGAGAGCTGGAAAAGGTCAAAGAATTGAAGAAACCAGTGGAAGTGACAACTTCGCTGCAACCAAAGATCCTAGATTTTAATTATTCGGGATCCTCAGAAATCCATAACGGAGACTTCCTTCCCATGCAGACTGAAAGCACTACTGTTGGTCCAACTCCGCCTTTTAGAGACACTACGGACCGGAATATCGGGATTATCCCAAGATCCTCGTCGAAGGATCCTAACCTCGGTAACAATGTCAATCAATTTTTAGACACTGACAAACTTTTGCAGGATATAGGGATTATTCCACTCATGGCCAAGGAACTAAAGAAATCGAGGGAGATGATCTCCAGTGTACCGGGTGTAATCCAACCAATACCGGAGATATCCGCTACCAATCACAGGATCTCAAGCTCCGATATGTGATGCGGATATCCCTAAACGCTTCCAGACTCCTAACATGAAGTTGTATGATGGAACTACAGATCCCGAGGAGCACGTCGCCCAATAAAGGGAGAGAATGGAAATTAATCCCATTCCCTTAGACTTAAAAGAAGCTTGCTTGTGCAAGGGTTTCGGCTCTACCCTAACAGGATCAGCTTTGAAATGGCTACTAATTGTTCCACCTTATTCAATAACTTCATTTGCTCATTTAGTTAATTTATTTAATAATCAGTTTTCTTGCAGCAGAACCTTTGAAAGACTAACTAGTGATTTGTATAGAGTAACCCAAAATGCTGACGAATCCCTTGGGGATTATATGAGCAAGTTTGGCCGAGAATCCTTGGATATCCCGAATCTTGACATTGCTACAGCAGTTCAAGCCTTCAAAATGGGATTACAAAAGGACTCCCCGTTCTATGAGGATCTTGTAATGAACCCTTGCAGGAACTTGGACGAAGTCAGGTATAGGTCTCTGAGGATCATAAGGCTAGAAGATGACAAGAAGATCCAGAAAAGGATTAATGCACCTTCCATCTATGATCATCCCAGCAGGAAATCTGAATCATCATATTTCAAACCCCATAGATCAAAGCCTTATTCGAGATCTGACAATCATAGGGACAACGTTGGAGAGGATGATGAGGAAGAAGAAAATTATCCTAAACTAACCGATTATTGCTTTTCTGTTGATATTTCAGGACTCACGTATGCTATGTAGGATCTTGGGGACAAAGCCATATGGACAAGGAAAACTGACAAAGGATCCAGATGTAAGGACATATCCAAATGGTGTGCCTATCATGAGGATTTCGGGCATATGATTGAGGATTGCATTGCCCTTAGAAAGGAAATAAGTTATCTCCTTAGCAAGGGCCAATTGAAGGAACTCTTGGGCAGAAAGAAAGAAAAGAATCAGAATTCTGATACTACCCCAAATTGAGCGGCATCCCCACCTCAGGATGCCAAGTGGAGCCCTGGCATAGGATCATGTAAGTTAGAATTTAAATTCTAACTAAGACTGGTATGTCTTCTATCCCTGATTATTTTTGTTTCAATTACTATCTTTTGTTTTATCAAAGTACTAACTTGAGCATGTAAGTTAGAATTTAAATTCTAACTAAGACTGGTATGTCTTCTATCCCTGATTATTTTTGTTTCAATTACTATCTTTTGTTTTATCAAAGTACTAACTTGAGCATGTAAGTTAGAATTTAAATTCTAACTAAGACTGGTATGTCTTCTATCCCTGATTATTTTTGTTTCAATTACTATCTTTTGTTTTATCAAAGTACTAACTTGAGCATCGGATGGGTGTTAGCCTTGCTAAAACCCACCTTCACCAAGATCTAAGGTTTTTGCAGATGGAATCCCGGAGGATCCTGATCAGGAAATTTGAGATTGGCTATCTCTCTAAGTTAAAGGTGTTACATAACCCTTCTAAGGTTTGAACGGTTTTCGCCTGCCTAAGTAGATTGGGTTTCTACACCCCGCCAGGAGCGCACGATATCCATGTATAGTTCGAGATAGTGGGACAAGTCTGTGATGAGCATCTGACAATTTCACTATTGTTGGCTATATGTTGGACCTTACAAATATTATCAATGGAGTAACATGGACGTGTTATACAACCGGGCATGACCCAAGCAGTTTAACATTGGCATGTTAACCAAAGGTTATTGGCATTTTCATGTCACTACGATCACCGGGTACTACCCACGAATGTGAACAAAAGTTTTTGGCTAGTCCCAAGTATTTGGCATTAATATGCTAACTTAAGATTATAATACTCAATCAAGCTGGGAATATCCCCTTAAATCTTACCAATCATTTACTCAAGAAAAATGGGGACATCTCTAAGAATCCTAAGATTCGCTCTTTATGGTGACTTAAGATAAAAGGTTCTCTCAGCAGCAGCAATTTAAAAAATTTAACAGCTGTGAATGATTATATAACAACTGTCAAATTTTTGGGGACAATTGTTAGGGGTTAATTTTTACCTTCTGGAATCCCGGATCCTCAGATACGTATCGGTATCCCTGATCCCTACTATATTTCAGTCTCATGATTATATAACGTTTAAAATCAGATCTTACGTAATCTTTTCTTTGACTTGTTCTTACAGGTAACCCCCCTCGACAAGGATGAAGACACGGGATTACATTGATTACAATGGATATATGCTTGAAAGAAGACTTGTAACGGTCCATTAAGGCATTTTCGGGATATTAGCTTAGCAATTAATGTCATGATATGTATTTATAGAGGCAATGATCGATAGGAAAAAGGACACTACACTCTCACTACTCATTTGTAACACCTAGTCTCGATCATATTGCTCTCTCATATTGTACTTTTTACCGAATTCAATAAGATAAAAAAGGCAGACCAACTTTAGTCGGCTCCCGAGGTTTTATGCCGGAGATTCTCAAAGATCAAGGGCTTTCCTTGTAACTCACCATGTTATTTCTATATTTATACTGCATTTTACACAAGTTTATACAAGCATACTATCTCACATAAAAAGTTTGGCTACTTAATTATCCCTGTTAATTTTTGGTCAAAACATATATAGTCGGCAAACTTCCCAAAGCACCAGGAGGGAAGGTATTCGAATTGCAGCTTATCAACAGAGGATAACAATATACAACAAGAACATAAGGATCAGAAGGTTCCAAGTAGGTGACCTAGTGTTGAGAAAAGCATCCCAAAATACTACCAATCCCAATGAAAGAAAGCTCGCACCTAAGTGGGAAGGCCCATACTTAATAGATTCAGAAGCAGGCAAGGGTGCCTATTGGCTATCCACTAAGGAGGGAGATATACTGCCAAGATCCTAGAATGCAACCCATCTCAAAGCATCTTTATGTAAGAATTTAAATTCCAACTAAGACTAGTATGTCTTTTATCCCTAATTATTTTTATCTTCATTATCTTTTATAAAAGTACTGACTTGAGCGTCGGGGGGTGTTAGCCAGGCTAACACCCAGCTTCACCAAGGTTTCATATTTTGCTGGAAGGATACTCAAGGATCCTGACAAAGATAGAGACTCGACATCTCTCTAAGTTTAAGGTATTCTAAATACCTTCTAAGGTTTAAAGGTTTTCACCTTTCTATGAATTGAGTTTAAACACTCCGCCTGGGCACACGATATCCAAGTATAGTTCAAGGTGGAGTGACCGGTCCATGTAATAGTGGCTGATAATTTCATCACTATTGGCTATATCTTGGATCCTACGAATGTAACAGGCATGTTACTCACTCAGGTTTTTAGCATTTTCATGCTAACTCAAGTTTGGCTTGTCCCAAGTATTTAACACTTATATGTTAACCTAAGTTTTTAGCTTGTCCCAAGTATTTAACACTTATGAGTTAACCTAAGATTTTTGACTTGTCCCAAGTATTTAACACTTACATGCTAACCCAAGGATTTATCATTGATATGTTGATTCAAGATCCTGATACTTAAACGGATTAGAGACATTTGTGAAGATCCTTAGGTACAATTACTAAGCATATAATTTGTTTGACAACTATATACAAGGGACAGCTAAAAGCTATCATGCATTGAGTCTGTTTGGACTCCTTATCCTTATCTGGTATGTATATCTACCCAACCTAGCTCTCAATCGAGGTATGTACCCAGAATTACTTATTTTTCAATTAAGGGTAGATTTAAAATTTGGATGACTAAGTCATGATGTGTTTGTGGCTAGTACTTTTCAAATTATTTATCAAGATATGTTTTCCTAAAACAAAGTCTAATAAAAACCTAAGATGTTATTTATAAATGTTTATTAAGGATCTGGTATCTAAAAAATATACCTAAACTTACTTCTCTAAGTATCAAAAGGCTTAATTGCCCGAGGATCCTAACTTTCTAGAACATATCAAAACATACCACACGCATGACAATCATATCACATAGTCATAAGCTATTTGATAATATTTAAAGTACAGGAAAATAAGTGACTCGGGCTTCATCCAAAAAACGGAACCATCCACCCGATTCATAAACTATCAGTCAAATTGTCAATCCCGACCTGGGATCCCCAAAAGCAAAGGAAATAAAATTGTTCAATAGACCACAAGAATAAAAAGTAAAGAGTTCATTCACCAAGATCATAAAAACACAGGACTCAGGCATTGTCTTTGTCGCCATCATTGTCCTGTTCCATCAACGTCTCTGCCACCTTCACAGTGCCCTTAGCCTCAACCACCTGGTTATCCACCTCCGCATCCTATACCAACTCACCTCCAAGCTACACTACGACTCTTTTCCACTCTTGGACAACCCAAGTTGCCCATTTAAAATCCCTATCATCAGCCTCCTTAGCCATTTTTATCCTGGCTTGAAATATAGAAATTGCAGCTGATTTTTTGACTTATTCTTGGGATTCCTCGAGGTCTTGGGCATGTTTGGCATAGGCATCCTCCAGCTCTTCCTTCACCATGCTGAGCTCCTTGGTCTCATCTGCTAATCTTTATAATTTTAGTTGCAACTATCTTTTGCAAGTCGCTCACCATCTGCTTGGCCTCTTCAGCTTCTTTCACCAATGACTAGTAGCATCTAGTCATTTGCTCCTAGGCCTGTCACAGAAAAATATGTTATGATTTCTCTAATACAGATTCAGGATCCGGGATACTAAAATTTTCTTACCATATGACCAAAGACGTGAAGCATTTTGTGGGCATCAACATAGCTTTTTGTGGGCATCAACATAGCTTAGGCTTTCGAAGATAGCTGCATCAACGACATCACAAGGCTTTCTCTTCTTGCTAGCAGTAGGCTTGGAGTGGGGAGTTGGAGCTTCCGGCTTAGGAGCTTCAATGGCAGGCTTGGAAACCATGATGCCAATGTCGTCAAGAGCGAATCTAGATCTAGACCTGCGGACACCTATTTCAGGATAACGGGTTAGAATCTCATACATGCATTTAACGAACAAATTAATATGATTTTTCCTATCTTACCAGACATCTCAGAGGTGGAAGGATGGTTTTCTAAAGTTTCTTCTATGGAGGGGACCTTGAATCGAAAGGTTCTTTCAGTAGGTTCAAGACTGAAAAAGAAAGAAACCCTCTTAGCAGTGTCGGATCGGGGAGGAGCAACCTTCCAAAACCTGAGCACTGCAAACAAAGAGGAAACCTAGAGTTAATATGTTAGATTTCAAAATCTTAAGGATCCTTCAAGCAGAATCATACCCTTTCCAATCCATTTCAAAGGCAACTTATCCCTACCAGGACGGAATCCCTCCTTACAAAGAAAAAATGATTCTTCCAGTTGGAATCGTTCTGAGTGGTTTTCAAAATCAGGTGACTTTGACTAGTTTTTATTTGAAACAGAAAATGAAAAGAACCGTGGCTTCTAAGTTTGTATACATGGGCAAGCTCAGAAACTCTAAAATCAAGGGCATGATGTCGAATCAGGATTTCAAGAACATGCAGACTTCTCCAAATCATTGGCATCGTCTGAGCATAACTCATGCCGGTTTTTTCGAAAAACTCCGTAGTCAGAGGGGGGAAAAGGATACGAAAAACTTAAAGTGAATGGAAAAGCAGGGAAGCAAACCCAAACTCCAAAGTAAAATCAGACCTCACTTTAGGATCAAAGGGCCTAAAAACAGTCTTTTTTGGAAAAGCATCTCCGGATTTCAAAAGCTCAATGTCATCGTGGACTAGAGAGGAGGCTGATCGAGTCATTTTCTTACCCATTTTTTGAAACTAGGTCGAAAATTTTTAAAAAACCACGAGAGAGAATTACTTGAAGTTGCAGAAAAAAGGGGAAGATAGTAGAAAGAGATGAAAGAAATAGAGTAATTATAGGGTGCAATCTCTAACCTCCTCAAACGGCGTCGTTTTGACACCTCGTTTACCGCACCGCGTCGCATCAAATCTCATTGTGGGTTAAATTTTGAATTTTGAGAATATTACAGCCATTAATGGATAACAGCTGTAAATATTTTGGGGACAATTGTTAGGGGTTAACTTTCATATGCAAGATCCTGAGCGTAATCCGGAATCTAAGATTCCTGGTATTTTTGGTATCCTTACCATTAATATTACTAACGGTTATTTGTCCTCTATTTCGATTTATATTCACAGGTAACGCGTATGAACTTAGTCACTCCTGAAGACTCGCTCACTACAACGTTGACCATGTGTGGAATATACACGAAGAGGCTTATAACGGTCACATTTGAGGACTTAGTCAGACCGGGATTCTCGGATAGTTAGTTAGCTTATCTTTTTTGTATTTATTCAGTAGTAATGTCGATTAGGAAAAACACAATAATACTGATTCACAACACAACACACTCGTGAACAACTCTGTAACACTTAGCATTCGATCGATTACTACTCATATTGTATTTGCTTTCAAGGTTTTAATAAAAGATCAGGAGGCAAGTGACTTTCAGTCACTTCCCGAGGTTTTATGCTGGAGATCCTCAAGGATTAAGGGCTTTCCCCGTACATCATCGTGTCAAGCTTATTTTGATCAAGCACACTATCTCACATACTAAGTTTGGTTACAAAATTAGTCTTCTTAATTTTTACCCAAAACAATATATATATACACATATAAGAACAAATTTAAATGTCAAA
This sequence comes from Smallanthus sonchifolius, assembly GCA_023525975.1. NCBI lineage: Eukaryota > Viridiplantae > Streptophyta > Magnoliopsida > Asterales > Asteraceae > Smallanthus > Smallanthus sonchifolius. The sequence continues at coordinate 48,554,949 of CM042033.1, read as the reverse complement.
TTATATAAATATATAAAGATATTTATTTATAAATTCTCGTATGAATATATTATAAAACCTTGAGATCATCATATTAAATCATAAAGTTGTATACATTCTATTAATAAACGTATAAACGAGAATTATTATTACTTATACGTGCACAGAGTTATGTAAGTATCTATACAACCAATATTTTAAACATGACCATGGGAACATATTCGAGTTGTGAATCCCTACTAGATCTAAGTATCTAATATTATCGATCGTTAAACCGACATCGTATACAAAATCAGTAATATCTTTGAGAATCAACAGAGCTCGACCATACGCGTGATAACCCGACACGAGTAAGATTTATTGTATAGTACTAGGGTTAGTCCATAAATCTCATTTATTTCCTACAGGTATCGAAGAACTCGAATGAGACGTAAGCCCGTGACTATAACGTGGACATTAATTTCCATTGCTACTAGAAGGACATTAGTGTTCCTGACACGTCACTAGGTGAGTTCATTGCCCCCATTTAACTTTTTAAATGTTTTAGAAACATCGAGTGAGAAACATACTTGCTTAACATATTTGATACATTTGGGAACATCATTACGTGATACATTTTTGAAAACATGAAACACATTTACGAACATATTAATATGGTAACGAGAGAAAAAGACCCGACCTTATGTTTGCATGAGTTAACGAAGAAAGAGCTCACTAAAAGTCCCCTGCAACAATTTTATAGCCATTAGCTATCTAGCCTAGGATTTTATGAATAATACTATTGGGAGTGACGCCCCTGGTCATGGTTAGTCGCGCTAACCGACGACTTGTAGGGTCGAATAGCCGCATATCATCTAAACACATACTTCGGGAGGACCGAGGGAGGGGCAAAATACATGTTGTCGTGGTTTGGTTATGCCTCATGTATGAACATTTATTTGTATTCCTAGCTAGTCTACAAATGGGGTCAACATTACTTGTTTTGTTTATCATATACACTTGAAACTATTTGCAAACAATTGGATTTACAAGGATTATATCACATGTTTTTATTCGAAAAACTACACGTTTTATAACCATGAAATCATCACATGTTTTCATTGGGAAAATGACTCATTTTATGACTATGAAGTCATCACATATTTTTGAGAAAACTACTAATTTTATGAGTATGAAGTCATCACATTTTTCAAGAAAAATGGTTTTCATATTATGGTCGTGAGCACACTAACAATGTTTTCAAGGAAAACCACACTACATTGCAACAATAAAACCTATAAACTCACCAACCTTTGTGTTGACATTTTTAAGTATGTTTTTCAGGTAACACGTAGCTATGGATTGGTTAGAATAGGTTAGCTATTTGGATTAAACCCTATAAGCCAAAGAAGCATGATCGTCAAACCTCAAGACGGTTTTGACCTATACATGGTTCTAGGACAATGTACAAGTTTATTTTAGCATTTATAATGGTGTTCAATATTTAGAAGTCTTTACTATAGCTTCCGCTATTGTGTAATGTTACCAATCGTTGCAACCTTGATTTATTTATTTATTTATTAAGTGAATACAAATGGGGTGTGAGAACACGTGTCAACATCCGGTGGTTTTGCGCCGTGACGAACCGTTACGGGTTGTGAAGGTCCGTCATAGGGTTTCCACGTGTCCACTCGTCACTAGACATGTGTCATTCTCCTGTCAACTCCCTGCTCGACCCGTAACGGACCGTTACGGGCTGTGACAGTCCGTTACTGTCCAAAAATCAAAATTTTTACTTTTTAACCCATGAACTTTTATCTAATTACACTTTTAGTCCTTAGGTTTTAACTTTTTGTAAATTTGGAACTGAAATTTTATGGATGTTACACTGATACCGGTTTAGATAACACCAATACAGGTGCCGATGTTTTTCGGTCGGTATGAGTTTCGTTCATCAAGATACCGGCACGCTACTTGCATTCGATATAGCCTACGATACAAAAAAACACTTTATTTCAAACACAACCTTGTTTTGAACAAAAGTTATATCCGATGTTTTTAAACCCGGACAGGACCAGCCTGTCGGACCGGGAACCGGTACCTCCAGCGGTCCGGTTGCATGTTGTGAGACCGTTTTACAAAAAAACAGGGGGTTCTTACGATTAATCGGCCGGACCCTGAACCGTGAAACGGGGGGGTCGAACCGGGTCTCTTTTTTTTACTTTTTGAGTTTTTTTAACAAATAAATAATCTCAAAAACAACCAATTGCCATTAAACTTCCTTGTATACAGCTCCTAAACAGAAGGTATACAAACCAATTGCCATTAAACTTCCTTGTATACAGCTCCTAAACAGAAGGTATACAAACCAATTGCCATTAAACTTCAGTGTTTACAGCTCGTACATAATTTATGTTTTTATTGGCTAATGAACTTGGGAAGAAAATTGTTTATATGTACCTAATGTATTTGTTAATTTATGTTTCTGATGCAAAAGTTACATAATTTATGTTTCTACTTTTTATGAATATTCATATTTTTTATTACGTCATCCGGTTCTTGAATCCGGTCCAACCGATCCAACCAATGAACCTCTAATGCGTCTGGTTCGTTGTCCGGTCCGGTCCGGTTCTGAAAACATTGGTTATATCGGAATGTCAAGGAAATAAAAACCAAACACAGTTGCGTATTCGATTATTTTAAAAAAAGCTAATGAACACAGGTTATTAGAGAAAAATCAAATTAGTAAAAAATGAAATAGGTTTAAAGCGCATATTATATATATAGTATTGGGGTGAAAATGAAAATAAAAGAAAATAGTATAATTATTGAAGACGTGTTAGTATATGTTATGTATATAATATTTTTGTAGTTATATTAAATTAATTAAAAACATAAAACACAACATAAATATATATATATATATATATATGTGAAAGTAAACTGATAGGAACAATACTCTAAGTCTATTGGACTGTCATGCCAAGTGGCATTTGCTAATTGGTGTTTTTTTATAAAATTCTGAATTTTTTATTGCATATATACAGTTTGCTAAACACTTGAAATCAAAAAGGGTTTTGGTTGGGATGGTAGCGTGTTTCCCCTCCCCCTTGGTGACTCAGATTCGAATTTGTTACCCTATCCCCCTCCTCCCTCGATTTTGTGCTTTTTCCGATTTATTTACTGTTTTTTATTACTTTTTTCTATTTAATTAATTTAACCGTTCATGAGTTTTTAATTTTTTTATGCTTTTTTGGTTTATTTATACCTTAGGGTTTTAGTACACGTTGTTTTAATATTTGGGGTCGTAACGGTAATCCTGCTTCCGCAAGGCGCAGGGTGAAAACCCTCTTGTTTGTATCTTATTTTGAAACAGCAAAACGTTACTGGGCTAACTTGATATTTGGGCTTGAACTTGGAAGAGTTAGTTACCAGGAGCGCACGTTAGCCGCAGTATATAAAAAGAGCGTATATCGTAATCCAAAGACGGATGGATGTGTGAAGAAAAAGAAACGACGTGGAATCACTCACATCTCACGGTCCCCCTCCCGCTTGCTTCATTTTTCTCACACACCAACACCAACACAGATATGGCTTCAACCACACTTCATTCCCGGTTATCTCACACCCGATCTCCGGTACTCGCTCGACAGATCACCGGCAATTCGCTGACGTGGAGCCGCTCCTTCGCACCTGACCGATTTCTTCCCCCTGTCTCTCAGTCTTCGCTTAGAGGTGGTATCAATTGCTACCATTTATTTTGTTGCTTAATTTTTAGTTCAATTTGATGTTGTTTGGTGTTAATTGTTTGTATAAATTTCTTAGAACTATAATTCATATGAAATTCAAACTAATTCTAAGATTTCCATGTTGAAACTAATAAAATTATCGTAGTTGGGGGGTCTGTGATCACATGTACTGCGGGGACAGCACCTGTAGCAGCAGCTAATTTGGCACCAGGAACCCCCGTGAGACCAACCAGCATAATGGTTATTGGAGCTACAGGAACTCTAGGACGGCAGGTCGTTAGGCGCGCACTAGATGAGGGATATGATGTGCGATGCCTTGTCCGACCTAGACCCGCCCCTGCTGACTTTCTTCGTGATTGGGGTGCTACTGTTGTCAACGTACTTACTTACTTACTGCTTGTTTGTTTCATAAACGAATAGTAGCCAAGTCTCCCATTTGTTCACAAAACTTTTTTGTCTTATTTCAGTCGCTCCCTCCAATCTTGCGTATTTACCGGGTTAATATGTTACTTTTTTTTTATTTAATTTTGTGGATATGGTGAAAATGTTTTTGGATTTCATTTTCAGTTTTTCACCATATCCATACCATGAAATCCAAAAAAAAGTAACCTGTAACATGCATGCTAATTGCGCAATATTGGAACAACATGTGAAACTTGAATGACTAAAATGAAACATATGAAAACTTGGTTACTTTATTTAAACTCTAGGGTTTGATAGATGATATTTGTTAAATGCAGGGAGACTTAAGCAAACCTGAAACAATTCCAGCAACACTGGTTGGAGTCCATACAATTATTGATTGTGCCACAGGGCGTCCAGAGGAGCCCATAAAAACCGTAAGCCCGCGGTCTTCTCATTGGTTCATTTTCTATGACTAAAGTATTTCATTTTAGGTAGATTGGGAAGGAAAGGTTGCTCTTATACAGTGTGCAAAAGCAATGGGAATCCAAAAGTATGTATTCTTTTCTATTCATAATTGTGACAAGCATCCAGAAGTTCCATTGATGGAGATCAAGTATTGTACTGAGAAGTTTCTTCAAGAGTCTGGCATCAACCACGTTGTCATCCGGTTATGTGGTTTCATGCAGGTAGGTATACATACTTTCTTGATTTTACTAATTCTCCACAACTTGACGGGACGGTGTTTTATCTATCACTCAGGGGCTCATTGGGCAGTATGCTGTTCCTATATTAGAAGAAAAATCTGTATGGGGAACTGACGCCCCGACAAGAATAGCTTATATGGACACTCAGGTAAGTTTACACGTCTTATCTAAGCCGCCAGCAGTCAGTAGTGTTAAATTAAAGGTGACCTTTTCCAGGATATAGCTCGTTTAACATTTATCGCAATACGAAGTGAGAAAGTTAATGGCAAACTACTTACATTTGCCGGGCCTCGTGCATGGACAACCCAAGAGGTAAAAAATATTTTCTTTCCGCCTGTCTGAGACAGTTTTAACGGGTTCATTAATTAGGTGATAACATTGTGCGAGAGGCTAGCTGGACAAGATGCAAATGTGACTACAGTCCCAGTCTCTGTTCTGAAATTTACTCGCCAGCTAACTCGTTGTTTTGAGTGGACAAATGATGTGGCAGACCGATTGGCATTTTCAGAGGTGTCAAGTGTTAATAATACACGGGGATGGGGACGGGGGCATGTTCAAGTAACTAACAATGTCTCATATGTTATGTTGCAGATTCTGACAAGTGACACGGTGTTTTCGGTAGCAATGAACGAGACGTATGAGCTTCTTGGCGTGGATCAGAAAGACATCCTTACTTTGGAGAAATATTTGCAGGATTACTTCACAAACATACTGAAGAAGTTGAAGGACCTTAAGGCCCAATCCAAGCAAAGCGACTTTTACATTTAGAAAGTAAAGTAATTATCTCTGTGCTTGTACATGAGGCATTACATATCATCTTGTAACCAACCAACCATAAAAAAAGGTTTGTAAATTTTTTTATTTTTTCAATGTTACTAAACCTCAATTAAGTGTTTTTTTATTCTTCTCTGTCTGTTTTACTTCTCTTGCTTGTTATTTAGTCTAGTCATACAGAATAGATTGGGTTTTTTTTTCTTCTTATAACTTTTAATCTTTAATATAAAGACATTCAGGAGGTTTTTAATTTTGATCAAGCTTTAAAACTTTACCTAATTGTATTAGGTGATACAAAAATAAATGGTTAAACACCTCTACATTTAAAACAGTAATCTAGAAAAGGCAAACCCGGTGCACGAGGCTCCCATATGTGCGGGGTCCGGGGTGTCGAACGCCTGATGTAGCATCTTTATCCTGTATTTCTGTAAAAAGTTGTTTTCACAACTTGAACCCGTAGCCTCTAAGTCACATGACAAGTAAATAAATGGCTTAGTAAAAGACAAAATAAAAAAGAAGTGAAAGCCAAGTAAATAAATGGCCTAGTAAAAATTGAAGTAAATAGTAATACTAAGTCATTTGATGGTTGTAAATTAGTTGTTGATGATAAGGGCCGGGTTTTTCATTTATTTTGTTAGAAACGGTTTCTTTCTTGTGTGGATTATACAATAAGAAAATAGAAGGATGAGCTAACTTTTTTTTTCCTCCTGGGAATAGAAGGTAAGTTATCTGATGGATTATATGTATGACACCTACCGAAATTGTAAAGTCCTAATAAAAAACAAAGCCATAAATTCCTAATTAGAGGTCGTGTCGATTTAAGATGATGAGAACGGGCCATACCAATACCTGACAAAGGGGCGGATCGGGTCGGGCGAGGTTCCGGATGAGAACAAGCCGATTTTAAAAATGGTCAATTTGGTTTAGGACGGGTTCGTCTCAGAATGGGATGATTTAAAAATTTGTTAAAATTTCTTCTGCATAGTTGCAGCACCTATTTCTAACAAAATTCATAAGAAAAAAAAAAAAAGAATCTGTTCACAGTACCATAATTTACACACAATCCTAAATGGAGCAACATAAAAATGAACATAAACTTAGCAACACAAAAATAAGAAGATAAGTCAATCATAGAGAAACAGAAGGAAAATAAAAAGGGACAAGCCATTTTCTAAACACAATCCAAAAAAAAAAAAAAATCCAAAATCAACAGACCTAAAAGTTACACAATCCAAAAACCCGCCATCTTATCTGGCAACAACAACATCAATTTCACATACAGAACAAACCATTTTCTAAACTCAAATTAAAATCAAGGGAACTGAAACTAAAAAACTAAAAAGAATCATTGTTTTATTAAATACTATCTATATAAATATGAAATAGTATCTGTGTTGTATTAAAAGTCAACTGCAGCAAAGTTCTGGGGTGTGTTCTGCTTATTAGCCAAAGTTCAACTTGAGGGCTTATTTTGTATTTGTTTCATAGTTCAGGAAATTAGGTGGAAAAAGTCTGTTAATAGTTTGTTAATTAGGTTATAGATTTTGGGGATAATCTCATTCCTTCCGATTTCATTTTCATGTTCTTGTAATTCCGTTTCTTTCTTTTGTAATTCACAATTAGAATCATTTGAATAAAGAATCAATCGTTTGAGAGTTTTGATCGCTTGTTATCTAGTGTTCTTAGTAACAAGTGGTATCAGAGCGTTGGTTGAGCTCGATTCAGATAACATTTCCGCAAATTGGCGATCAAAATGGTGTCGACTAGATTTGAATTGGAGAAATTCAACGGAAAAAGTGATTTCAGTTTGTGGAGGGTGAAGAAGCGATCACTGTTGGTGCACAATGGCGTTGTGGATGCCCTAAAGGGTGAAGATAACATGCCGGCGAATCTCACAGACAAAGAGAAGAAAGAGATCATGGAGAAGGCTCATAGTGCGATCATACTGAGCTTGGGTGATTTTGTATTGAGGGAGGTATCCAAGGAGAATTCGGCACCCGGAATTTGGTCAAAGTTGGAGACCGTGTATATGACTAAATATTTGGCAAACCGATTTTATCTCAAGAAGCAATTGTACACTTTCCAGATGGGGTCAGGAAGTCCTTGGAAGATCACACAAATGAGTTCAACAAACTCGTCTTGGATCTTGAAAATATTGAGGTTGAATCGGACGAAGAAGACCAGGCAATAATCTTTCTAACCTCTCTTCCACAAACTTGTGAACCTTTCATAGATACTCTCATGTATGGCAGAGAGACACTAACTATGGAAGAGGTTATAGCCGCTCTTAATTCCAAGGAATTAAAGAAAAGATCAGATCCTAAGGAAAAAGGTGGAGAGGGGCTAGTAGTGAGAGGGAGGTCTGAACAAAGAGGCCTAAAGTTTAAGAGTGGGTCAAGGTCCAAATCAAGGTTCAAGAGAAAGTGTTTTGTTTGCAATTCAGAAAAACACTTGAAGAGGGACTGCCCTGAGTGGAAAAGAAAAAGGAATGAGGCAATCGGTTCCAAAACCAATAACATCCATATAGTCCAAGATGATTCTTCAGAAGGTTATGAAAGTGCAATTTCTTATGCATTTCAAGTTCTGAAACAAAAAGGGACTGGGTTCTTGATTCTGGTTGCTATTTTCATATGACACCAGTAAAAGAATTTTTCAAAGAATTAAAGGATGTAGAACTTGGGTCAGTGAAGCTTGGTGATGACAGGCCTTGCAAGATCTTAAGAATTGGTTCAGTTACCTTCAAGATGAATAATGGCACTGAGATTGACATCAAAGAGGTCAGGTATATTCATAGTCTTATGGAGCTTACTGTTATTAGGAACTTTTGAAAGGGGGATTGATATCACCCAGACGGTCTATAAAAATTATTAATAAAAACTTAATTTAGACTCCTAAGTAATAAATGGAGTACCTATGAACTAAACCGCACTGACAGGCAAGTGAACCTATCGAGTGTAGCACAACTTAATGGTAAACCGGATTATCGAACCCTAGAGACACTGAATAATACACTAGACTCTGACTCGGACAAACGATGATTGATTTGGGGGGTTTTCTACACTACTGATTAGACTAATAATGAAGAACTAAAGATCGACTCTAACTATCAAGACAAAGACTTTAGGAATATCAGGAATGGGAAGAATACCACCTAGGTCGGAATCCTACTTGCAAAGCACAGACTTCTACCGCTTATGGAAACTATGATGGATCTGGGTATCTAAGGATAACAGCTCTAGACAACCTAGTGGATCCCTAATCATTCTCATGATGTCACCAACTAAGAAACTCTAAAGATGCAGTGAAACTCACCAGAATGATCGGATTACCTTTCAGTCTCTCCAACAATGACAATGTACCTGTCACACCCCGGCTGGTGGCGGATTATAAGCCGGGGCTGACGCGGTTGTTCATTAGCACATGATCATCTATTAATAAGTGATAATATTATTTCATCATAATTAAAGCATCCGTTACAAATAGAAATGGAAAACAAGGAGTTCAAACATAACACAAGTTAAATTCAATCTTTAATAAAGCTAGGTCCATAGTCCTATGTGATCATGTAGTGTCCTCAAACTGGTGCACCTGAAACATGTGAGTAAATGTCAACTACAAGTAGTTGGTGAATAACATAGGTTTTGACACCAAACAAAAATTAAGTATATGTTTATAATTCAATATGTTCAAATCATGTCTAAAGCATATATGTGAAAACATACAAGGTTACAAGCGTACAATCAGTCCTAGTAATGGAAAACTAGATACGCAATCCCACTGATTACCATTTTAAAAAAGAAGTAAGATGTACGCACAAAACCCTCAAAGGTTTGTGTTAACTGTAATATGGTACACACAAAACCCGCCAAGGTTTGTGTTAACTGGTATGTATCGGCTTCCCGTATAAATGATCATAAAATGTACCACCTTAGGCTTGGGTAGCAAGTTAATGATTCTACTGACATGAACACACGTAATGGTCACCAAGTAGTTTAAGACATAAAGCATAAAGACCTTCGCATAAGAACAAAGGTATGGAATTGTGTATGAAATATAGTTAATAACATGTTTCACCCCAAAAGTAAAAAGGGACTATATAAACTCACCTTGCAATGGTAGCTTGGATGCCACACAATTATGTGGTCGTTGCTCAAAAGTCCTAACTAACCACAAGGTTAACCTATGGTTGATGAAATGCGTGAAATAAATTGTACATATTAAATAGAGAACAAAAAGGATTGAAGAATTAAGAATGGGAACGATTTGGGCCTTCAGGATTTGGAACGAAAGAATGGACGAAAGGAGGGTATTAAATATTTCCATTTTAATGATACCGAGTTTAGATAAAGTGATAATGTTTTATAAGTTTTATTTGTAAAAGATAATTTTGGGCGTCAACAATTAAGGCAAGCCAAAAGTAAATAAAGAAATATCATAATGTAATAATATTTATTAGGATTTTATTTTGTAACATAATTTAGTCTTATGGATTTTTTTTACTTAAGGAAAAATCTATTCATTAAGTTCGATTACAAGAGAATAATTAGCTACGAACCTCATATTATAGGTGAAATTAATAATAATTGTATGAATAATATATAAATATCTTACTAAATGTATTTAACATCATGTTATTAAAACTTGTTATAGACCACGGTGTTTTAACGATTTAGCTATGAACTTGTACATATATATATATATATATATATATATATATATATATATATATACCCGACCTTTTTGTTTAAAAGAGTACACGACGTTACATCTCCAGAATATTTATAGGTTTAAAGGTCATATATAATTTAATAGGTTTAAAATCAACTTAGTACTCTCTATTTAACAAGAATATCATTATCTCTAAACGGTTGGTTTATAACACAAAGAAAAGATTATATATATTTCTACTTACATGTATATATATTCATATGTATATATAAGGTATAGTTGTTTAAAACTTATTTGCTTAGGTTTTGATATAGCAAACAAAAAAGTATACCGATCTGATTAAAATACCTGAGTTTACATGTACACCTTGTATATGGAAAGTAATATGATAAAACAAACAAAAGAAATAAAAAGGGGACAGGTCGGGGTTCGAACCCGTTACCTGTTCTGTGTGGGGAAAGAGAGCTAACCAATCGATCTGGGCTTGTGCCTTGTTAAGGATTGAGAAAACTTTGGTTTTAACATAAAGGCTCGGGAACCTTTCTTCCCCAATCGCCCCAACCAAACCCTAACCCATAAATCCACACGAATTCGTTTCTATTTCAGAGGGCTTTTGATCAATAACTAAAATCGAGCAAGAGTGTAAGTAATTTACCTTAAAATCGGGTTGGTTGGGTTAAGAAGGACGGGTTCTTGCTCATTCCCAGATGTCGCGACCACTGGAGGGTGTAGGGACGAATTCGAGCACTAATTCGAATGGGAAATCGATTTGCGGTGATAGGGGGTGTTAGGAGGATGTCATATAATCTCGTAACAGCGTTATACGTTGGATTAAACACGTGTTGGGACTTGATTCGTGTCCTTCGATGCTAAAACCGAAATTCCCATCAATGTGCTTTAAAGCTCTGATTGCGATTAAATTGGGGTGTTAACATCATTTAAAACTGGCCAAGTAACGTCTCTGCATGATTAGTTGGAATTACTCGACGATTTGGTCTTTAAATTTCATGAGTTTCTTTCTTGTTGACTTTTGAGAGTCAAAATTGGCTCAAGATGCATTTAGGATGCAGTAGTTAAAGGGGGTTCAAGAAGAAAGGGTCCAAACTAGAATTTGAGGGTTCAAAGGTATTAGAATGGGTCCAAAATCAATCTTCATTTGTTTTACATTTCAATTCCTTTTTTTTATTTCATTAAAAGAAATATATGTTTTTATAACTTTCATAAATTTTTTAACTTGTTTAATTTCTAATACATATAAAGGAGTAAATTTCATATTTAATAAAGTACACAATGGTTTATTAAATGTGATTAAGTATATATATGAATACATATTTATTTATAAATAAATACATGTATATATATATAAAGGAATTTGTAATGTATGCTTAAAACTCAAAACTTTTATGTCATTATCCTTTGTAAATAAGTTTGATTTATTTATTATACTAGAAGGCATATATATGTACATAATTAAATACATATCTATACATATGATATAGAAAAAGAAAAATATGAGTACCAGGTTAAATCTCACATGTTCTAGTTTTGATAAATATATTTTTTTTACTATAATAAAGTGTATTTATCTTTATAAACATGCATAAATATGTCATGTATAATAAGGAAACACTTGGTGAAAGCAAGCTTTAAAATTTAGATTAATACCCGTTAAAATAATAATTGGTGTGACATAAGCATAGGGTTTGAATGTAGTGTTAGTATTGTATAGAATAAATAGAAAATAATAAATAACACAAAAAAAAGTATGGCCGAAAAATCATGAATGTTACAGTACCCATGAGACAAATCACTTCCCGGTCTCAATGTCCACAATACATCGAAGATGCACGGGGTAATCTCAGATCAGCACACTATGACTCGGACTAGCAACAATTACTAAGAACCATAGGCAATTTCCTCTCAAACAGTTAACACTCGGAATCCTAATACGAAGACTAACCGATTACCTCTAACCTTTCGGGTATCAAGATAAGAAGAACACTTAGATCAAATCTACTTTCAATCACCGTTCCTATGGAATACTACGTCTAGCAAACCACAAAACAATCACAACACACAGTCAATGATCTAAAATATGCAACTATAACTGGAAGACATCCAACAGGCAGCATATGGAACGATAATCAATTATAGAACAGATCTAAACATGCATAAACATCATAAATATCAATCCAAGATCTTTACAAAATCATTAATCCAAACATTGAATCCAAAAACCGATAAAAGTCATAACTTTACTAACAATTCATCAATAACCTAGGCAGTATCAAAGATCTAGCCAATAATCATAATCCAAAACATCAAAACAGAAGTAATAGACAAGAACATGGTTCAATAAAACAATTCAAAGATAAAAATCAAGACTTTGAAATCGAATACGCTATTACTAACGAACCCGGATCGAAAAGCTATGAACTTTTACTCCAATTGGCTTCCAAACTCCCAAAAATTGCCTTAGAACCCTCTTTGAACGGCCAAAACTCGAACCCCTCAAAGAATGGCTATCAAAAATCTATTTAAATTAAAATTCTAGGGTTTTGCGGAATTCCTGTCTCTCGCGTACCGCGAGAGGTTGTCCCCAGTCCTTCGTGTACCGCGAAGGACAATTTAGTAGCGCCCGGTTTTGTTCTTCCTCGCGTACCGTGAGACATGCTTGGCCTTCCTTCGCGTACCGCGAAGGACCTGGTTTTTAACTTTTTGACTTTATTTCTCTTGGGCTTCTTCTCTTGCTCGGTTTCTCCATGATTTGACTTGTTATTCACACGAGCACCTGAAAACATAACAAAGATACAAATGTACACTAAAACGACTAAAAATATATATAAAACTATCTAAAAACGCACGAATACAAAGGAAATAAGACGTATGCTTCGCACTACATCAGGGATACCAAGTAAGTCTGAAAGATGGTAAAGAAAGAGTAATAAGAGGGTCATTAGTAGTGATTTCTGGTCTAAGACAAGAAAATAACATATACCTACTAGATGGTAAGGCTGTTAAGGGAAAAGATTCAGTTGCAACCACTGTTGAAAGGGATGATAAAGCCCTACTATGGCATAAAAGATTAGGCCACATCAGCACTCATGGGTTAGTTGAGTTGCACAAGCAATAAGTCATTTATGAGTTAAAGTAGTGTGATATTGGTTTTTGTGAAACAAGTGTGTTGGGGTAACATAAAAGGGCCAGGTTCAGTAGGGGGAGACACACCACCAAAGTTGTATTAGACTATGTTCATTCGGATCTATGGGGACCTGCAACGGTCAATTCCCTAGGAGATGCAAGATACTTTATGTCCGTCATTGATGATTTATCAAGGAGAGTATTTGTGTTCATTCTTAAAACCAAAAGTGAAGCTTTTAGAAATTTTAAAGAGTAGAAAGCCAAGGTGGAAACATAGACTGAAAGGAGAATTAAAAATTTAAAGACAGACAATGTTTTAGAGTTCTGCAATGGAGAGTTTAACCAGTTTTGTAAAGAATGTAGGATAACCAGGCATTTAACAGTGCCAATAACTCCTCAGTAGAATGGCTTAGTTGATGGAATGAACATGACACTACTTGAAAGAGTTAGGTGTATGTTGACTAGCCCAGGGCTGCCCAAGAGTTTTCGGGCTGAAGCAGTCACAACTGCAACCTATTTGGTTAACACGTCACCTTTTGTTTTGGAGATGAAGACTCCAATGGAAGCCTGGTCTGGAAGTAAATCAGATTATAGTGGGTTGAAAGTGTTTGGATCCCTGGCCTATGCACATGTGAACCTGGGAAAATTAGAACCAAGGGCTTGTAAGTGTGTTTTTCTAGGATACCCGAAAGGGGTTAAGGGTTATAGGCTGTGGAAGATTGAAGGCAGTCTTAAAGCCATAACTAGCAGAGATGTGGTTTTAATGAGAATGTCATGTACAAGGATGTGGTTAGAAGATAGACTGAAGATGATATTAACAGTCAAGAGGAAGTTTAGATTGAGGTGGAGCACAACTTTAAATGATGGTGCTGATAGTCAGTCTGAGGTGCAAATGGAAGAAGGTACTACTAGTTATAACTTTGCTAGGGATAGGCCAAGGAGACAAGTTGTCCCTCCATTAAGATTTAGGGATAATTCTGACATTTCTGCAGTATCATATATGGTTGCTTGACATGAATCAACTTATAAACCATTAACATATGCTGAGGCACTAAGTTCAAGGGACAAAGAAAAATGGTGCAAAGCTATGGAAGAAGAGATGGAGTCTCTAAATAAGAACGGCACATGGGAGTTAGTTGAAAAACCAAAAAGTCAGAAACTTATATCTTGTAAATGGATTTATAAACTCAAAGAGGGATTACCAGGGGTTGAAGGACCAAGATTCAAAGCCAAACTTGTGGCCAAGGGGTTCACTCAGAAAGTTGGTGTGGATTACACAGAGATATTCTCACCAATGGTAAAGCACACTTCCATTAGAATATTGTTGTCTATTACTGCAGTCTTAGATTTAGATCTGGAACAATTAGATGTTAAGACAAAATTTCTACATGGTTATTTAAATGAGACTATCTATATGAAGCAGCCTCTGGGTTTTGAGGAAAAGGGACAGGAGGACAAGGTTTGTTTGTTGAAAAGGTCTTTATATTGGCTCAAACAATCTCCTAGGCAATGGTATAGGAGATTTGATGAGTACATGGTCACACATGCGTTCAAGAGGAGTTCTTATGATAGTTGTGTGTATTACAGAGAATATAGCAAAGGGGATTTCATTTATTTGCTATTATATGTTGATGATATGCTTATAGCATGCAAGGATAATGCTGAGATTGAAGCTACAAAGGATCTACTAAAGTTGGAATTTGAAATGAAAGAGCTTGGTGAGGCCAAGAGGATTTTAGGCATGGAAATTCAGAGGAATAAAAGTCTGAGGCAGTTGCATTTGACTCAAAATTCATATGTTCAGAAAATTTTGAAAACTATGCTATGGAAGGTTGCAAGTCCGTAAACACTCCATTGGCTGCTCATTTCAAATTATCATTAGAAGACTTACCCAAGTTAGAAGATGAGGTCAAGTATATGGACACGATACCATATGCATATGTGGTGGGAAGTCTAATGTACTTAATGGTGTGTACTAGACCAGATTCGATTATTCGGAAAACGAAGCTGTTTCAACGGTTGAATCCCGATGTAACGAGTTTTCAACGAAGCTGTTTCGACGTTGCTGCTTAAGGATTTGGTTGCGGATCCGAATGTAATGAGTTTTCCGGCGTCGGCAGTGTTGTGATTCGAGGAGTTGTTCATCGTTTTGCAGAGCGTGAAGACGTTGATTGAACATTGTTGTAACGGAAGCAAATTGTGGCTTCTGATTTAGCAACAATGTTTCAGGTGCTAATTGTTTTCAGATAATTAGGCTTTTTTTCTTTGTGGGTATGGGAGGAAGATGAAGTGTGTGGCCACTTGTGGGCCCACAGATAATAAGGTTTTTTTTTATTTCTTTTCCTTTTAATAATAAAGGGTATTTTTGGTTTTTTTTTAAAGTTTAACAGAAAAACTTAATGGCTATCCAAATTAGGGACCATCCGTGTTACAGTTTGGCAAACAAATGGACCATACATGTAGTTTCTGGAACTTGGGGACCATACTTTCAATATATGCAAACCACAGGGACCATCCGTGTAATTAACTATAAAAATAAACAAAACCCTACATAACTAACGTTTTCATTTA
Source organism: Smallanthus sonchifolius (assembly GCA_023525975.1). Lineage (NCBI taxonomy): Eukaryota > Viridiplantae > Streptophyta > Magnoliopsida > Asterales > Asteraceae > Smallanthus > Smallanthus sonchifolius. The sequence goes on along the minus strand of CM042033.1, from coordinate 48,538,979 downwards.
GATCCAAACATCATAATTATGATTAGTTTTTTTGGTAACCACAGGATCTCACGTGACAGACCAACATAAATTTAAACTTTCTTTTGTTAGACTCGTATGCCCAAGTAACGACATATAACAATGCTGATATCAATGTACGATCCAAAACGTTACAATTCGAGCGACAATCATAAAATGTTTTATGAAAACATTTAGACACAGAATTTTGTGACGGGAATAAATTATTTATGAAATAATTTATGGAAAAGTAATAAATTTATTTAGAATAAATTAATAGAAAGGTTATTAATTAATTAAGAAATAAATAATTAAATTATCTAGCGGTAGATAATTAATATTTAAATACTATATTTAAATATTTGAATTTTGAAATTAAAAATCAAAACCCTAACTTGTTCCTAAAGTTTGAGCGGCTTATAAATTGAAGGGGATTTTGTAGAATCACATATTCGGAAAAAACCCTAATCTCTCCCCACCCGCTTTCTGCACCGTCCACCTAGTTGCCGGCCCCCTCCCTTGCGTTGCCGCCAACCGACCGCCAGCCACCATCTGGCCGCTGTCGCAAGCCGCTGCTAACGCCGATTTTCATGTTACGGATCTAGCGACACCCTAACGCCGATTTTCATGTTACGGATCTACCGCCGCCGCTGCTGTCACCCTAACTTGATGCCATCGCAAGCCGCTGCCGTCGTGGGGATTTCCGGATTTTCATGTTACGGATCTAGCGATCGGATTGCTAGGGTCGAGGTGTTCCAACTTGGTTAGCTGTCAACTCGTAAGGTACGTTTATCTGATCTAATCTATGGTTGGATTTCTGTTCTGCTTGATTTGCATCTAGAACCCTGGAGGGCGGATCAAAGATTGATTTGATCCGGTTATACACACGCTTATGCTATTATGATTAAATTTAAAACCTGTATATGAAATCCAACATCTTTGACAAACAATAAGCATCAGATATAATATAATATTGAGTAAACTGTAGTTTTCGTCCCTAAGATTTGATGGTCTTAACAGGTTCTGTGCACCCCTAACACTCTGAGTCCCTGACGTTATATTTCTTAACTCTTTTAATCCAATTTACTAACTCCGTTAAATTTTTTATATTAACTCTTCTCAAATGACCAAAATACCCTTAAAACACCTCACTCCACCACCAACCGCCGCCGGCAACCACCCACACTTGCCACCACCAGCCACCTCTACCCTCTATGGTGGTGCTGTGCTCAGACTAGAATGACGGCGAGGAGTGGCGGTACTGGTAGGGTGTTTGAATGGCAGCAGCAAAGGTGGTCCATGGTGTTCCATGACGGCAACGACCGTTTGAAGATTGGATGCGCTTTTCCGGCGAAGGTGACGAACGGATTAGGGTTCCGTTGGTCCAGATGGCAACAATGGTGATGGACTAGGGATTCTCGTCCTGATGGTGTTGGAACGGTGGGTAGTAGGGACTGTTTAAGTGTTGACAGTCATTTTCCGGCGACCCATTTAGGGTTTCGACGACCCTTGATTTTTTGGCGAGGTGAATCAGTTGGCGGGGATGATGAGACGAGGGCTAGATGGCGGGGATGATGATTGCTATGTCTAGAACAAAGGAGGAGAGGGTGCGTTGAGGATCAAGCTACAAACTCCGACGATAAAACTAGGGGTGGTGGTAGGTGGTGGTGGTGGTGGCTGCTGGTGGTACGTGGGGGTGGTCGCAGGTGGTGGTGGTCGGCCGGTGGTGGTGGTGCCGGCAGCAGTTGGTGGTGGAATGAGGAAGAAGAGGGTGAAGTGAGTGTTTTAAGGGTATTTTGGTCATTTGACAAGAGTTAACATAAAAAATTTAATGGAGTTAGTAAATTAGATTAAAAGTGTTAAGAAATATAACATCAGAGACTTAGAGTGTTATGGGTGCACTGAACCTGTTAAGACCATCAAATCTCAGAGACGAAAACTATAATATTAGTAAAGAAAACCAAATACAAGATCAGTTCTTATATTTATCATTTTATTGTTTTACTTTTATGATATGTTAACCATTCGATTTTGTCGATTTAGGCTTGGGTATATTAACTTCCATAATATTAGTAAAGAAAACCAAATACAAGATCAGTTCTTATATTTATCATTTTATTGTTTTACTTTTATGATATGTTAACCATTCGATTTTGTCGATTTAGGCTTGGGTATATTAACTTCCATGGCATTTAAAATCATGTTTGACCAGAATACTTAAAGGAACCGAGAGATAAATTCTTTACTTGTTATAAATGCGGACTATTTTAGGCCCAGCCCAATATGTATGCCTTTAGAGTTTTCATATTGTATCTTTATATAATGTAATGTATAGATGAAATATCGAATGAATAGAATTAGTTTCTCCGTTCTCTCATTTCTCCATGGTTTTTCTTACGTTATCAGCACGATAGCCCTTTTTCTTGATCATCGTTGTACCCAAACCAAAGATAACAGAGAAACATCAAAATTGGATGAATGGGATGAACATGAATTTCGAGTCTTCGTTCCCACATATCAATCCTCGACCAAGTTTCGAGGCTTATGAAACCACCACACCAACTGAACCGTCAACGCTGCCATTTTTCTATCCATGATGAAGAATTCAGGCCTCTATCTCGTCCCGAAGTTGTAGTGTATCATGTGTGTCTCCCTCGTCAGTATTTCATCTTCAGTCGGTAACCACGCAACCACTGACGAGCGACGTTTCTCACCACCGCCGCCATAACCTAGACACGCATCCATAATCGGTAGTTGTTCTGCACGATCTGGAATCACAGTTTTCAAGAACGGGCGAAACGAAATCTAGAGTACTTGAAGCGATTTGTTTTGTAGTGGAATCAAATCCCATTTTGTATGGAAGCCATATAGAACCACCATTTCCAAAGTGCTTCTACACTCTCCACAAACCTTTGTAAAGGTTAAAGCATGGTTTTTTTTTACAAACTACGACTAAAACCGAGGCAAATAAAAGCAACCGTCACCGCTCAACCGCTCCGCCATCACAATACCGAGATGTTGGAATCACCCGATGGTGCCGAGAATCATGAACTCGAACTCGATTTTTGCTTGTCATCAGGTACCTTTCCAATTTTATTTACGGAATACATCCTACTAGTTTCGCTTTGAAGGTTTAATCAATCGACATGGTCAATGACTCAAAACGATTTCTTCCGGCCTATGCGTAACTGCTTCTGGTTTAAAACACTTTTAATGATTTTGACTGGTCAAACATTTTTGATTCTTTAAAAACAATTTAAGTTTTCTTAAATCATTATACTACAATTCATTTGTTATTACTAAATTTACTATATTCTAAACAAAACTTGTGGTGGAGAACAACACGCAAGGGTTGAGCAATTAGCCCGATCAAACCAAATTAAATAATAATTTACTATTACAATGGCTATACTACTATTACTTAGTGATTCGCTTCATTGTATTACCATACAACTATTCTGAATAGTAAGCATATGATTAATAAACATATATTGTTATGATTATTTCTTAACTTCCCTAGTTACAAGATAACGGTATAGTCATTTGATAATTACGTTTCACACTAATGTAATGGAAGGTAGTTACTATATAATGATATAGTTAGTGCCTTAGTGGTCTCTAGCCTAAATAAACTACTCCTATGCTAGTAAAGTAAATGAATAGATGATGAATCATAGTATTGAAATGACTGCTTTTTGGGGTCTTCAGATGAGGTTAAACACATTTTAATCCTTTTTAAGTTAAAGAGAATCTTAAGTTCCTGATTTATAAGAACTTAGATGTCACTATCCACTTGACAACAAATAGTCTAGGAGAGACAGTTCTTGATGAAAATAGGATTTCCCTCCAATCCAATGCTAAAGTCACGATCTTTCTCCATTACCACATCTTCAAAGACATAAAAAGGAAATTCCTTACAACTAAGGAAGAAGTCTTGACATGTGGAAGAACCTCAAAGACAGGCTTGACCACCAAAAGTTGGCCCTTCTGCCAAAAACTTGCTTTAATTTTCTCCACCTATGATTGTAAAATTTAAGTTGGTTAGCGAGTACCACTTTGCTCTTATCCACATTACCCTAGATTTAAAACTATGCAAAGACATCATCGATTTTGGCATGCTTGGCAAGATGTTATCCATATCTCACAATCATAACTTGCCCTTGTCGCGGCACTACCAAGAATGTGTTCTCATGAAATACTCAGAGCTCGTATCATGTCTCCTAATCTAGACCAACCGGTGCTAGATCTTTCCCTGAGTCGAATACGACTACTATTCAATGCTGATGGAGGAGAAAAAGCATGTGTGGCCCCAGCAGAAGCTATACGCATGGAAGAAACAACTTATAGAGGTGAGAGGTTTGTCATCAAAAACCCTACATCAGTGGGTAAACCAATATAACATGGGTCAGCCATTGAGGGGGAGATCTAACAAAGGGGCTAGAAAGCATATGCCAAAAATGTAGAATGACTAGCCATGGTATCTAGTTGACATTTATGAGAAACCAAATAAAATAAAATGAGAAAGAGGTTAAAACAAACCTCATTGAGGGCATCCTTATAGCCCCAGTATCACCCTTTTCATTTGGATACTATTGTTTAGTCATCACCGATGAAAACCTAGTAAATAACAATGTTTGTAACATATCGAATGCTCCGGAATAGAATGGTTATCTTACCTACCAGGTAAATGGTTATTACATTAAAACCGTGATCGAAAACGATAGTGAATGTCCCCAAATTACAAATATGGCCAGAAGACCATCCCAGGAATTAAAGGCTTTACCAACTAGAATATATTGCACAAAATAAATCTAACAAAAATCAAATATGATGGGTAACCAGAAGTTACCAAAGATAATTTCATCATACATCATGACCAAATTGGTCATTGCGGTAGCATTATGATGAGGTGAAAGAACAAAAGTGACAACGAGCACCCTCTTAACAATTTAATTTTTTTGCTGCCAAAAGACTTATCATGTGTAGTGAGTTCTCTCAGCAAATCAATCTTTAAGCTCTCTAAAAACAATCTCCAACAAAGAATCCATCTTATATTTTGAAAGCATCCAAGAGGACATCTGTAGGCATATTAATCTCCATGTTGACCATTTCAATATATTATGGTCCTAAGAGATGCATCTCTATAGGGTCACATGTGAGTCTTTTAGCTACCCAATATGTAGCATTTGCACAATTATATGTTTATCAAGATAATGTTGAACATCCAGTAGCTTATGTTCACACGTAAAACAGTTTTAGCTCTTGATAAGAGGTGAATTAACCATCTTCTGCAAGAGGACATGCTATTCTACATACCACCACAATGATCAGTTCAAAACCAACTATTGATCATGAATACTCCCCATTACATCTGTTCTCCGAAAGAGAACTAAGTTTGTCTCAACAATAAATATTTCGTAGTGCGATCTATGTACCAATACCGTCACCATAATGTACTACAATTGGACATGTTTACAACATAATATGTTGTCTAAATAAGACATTATTCTCAGTCTTATGGGGAGATTGGATAAAGAAAGAAAAGTCTGGTAATACATGAAAAAAAAAACATCGAATGCATCATCATCCTCATCCCCGAAGTGGCTAATATGAGTCTGAAGTCTAATATGTCATGCTTTTACAAATAATAGCAAATGAATTATCTGATGCATTCACACACACACAAACAGAGTGACAAAGTCACATATACCAGCATAAACTTGACTTGCTCAAACTGAAGTAATCGTAGAAAGATTACCATACACATGAAACATGGGAAATAAATCGGTTCCAAACATAAAAACCTATGAGAATAAAAAGAGCACAATAACGCTGTTGGTCTAAACCTAGAAGAGGTTATACACAAAACCCTAGAAGAGGTTATAGATAAAATCGCAGAAGAGATTAACGAAATCACATAAAGAAGCGATGAAGCCTCGAAAGAGGTAAATGTCCTAGAAGAGACTATTATGATTCGAGAAGAAAATTATAATGCCCCAGAAGAGGAAAAATGGAGTTCCAGAAGAAACTCATGTACCAAACAAGTACAAGATCTCAATAATTTATGTGCAACGTAGTACATTATGGAACCGAAATGAAACACGTGTTTGAAATATTTGCATAAGCTATAGCAACAGATGTAATCAAATAAAATGATTACGTATCTTAAACGCTGTAAAAGTACAAACACAGAGATGACTGCCTAAAATGGCAAGCCTAAAAGGCTGAACTAAATTTGCATGACAAGCGAAACGTTTTCGGACCTGTAGTCCGAACACCCATAGACATCAAACTAGTAGGGTATAAATGGGTGTCTTTAATATAAAAAGAAATTAAAGTTATGAGATTATGCGATATAGGTACGACTTGTAACATTAAGGTTTTTCCCAAATTCCCAAAGTTGATTATGAGGAAACGTATTCCCCTATAGTGGATGCGATAACCTTTAGATGTTTAATCGGCCTTGAAATCTTAGAAAGACTTTAGAAAACTTATAGATGTTGTCACTGCAAATTTGTATGGAAAACTTGAAAGTGACATATATATGATAACCCCTAAAGGGTTAGAAATGCCTGAAGCATTATAAGTAGTATCCCGAGATGTGTGTTATAAATCTCAAGATATTTTTTGTATAGTATTAAAAATACTGGTCGTATATGGTAAATCGACTCGGTATATGTGACAACCCTTAAGTTAGGGTCAACAACCTAGGATGACTTACGTTCCATAAACGGGCTTGGCCCACTAACGGCCCAATTGAAGGCCCAGAAGGGATTGAAGCCCATTAAAGGCCTGGACATAGGCTCAATAGGTAAACTAAATTCCTAACCTTGCTTGACGGATCATAGTATGATTCTAGATAACACAAAATTGATACATAGTGTTTGTACACTCTCGCGGGGTTTAGTTAAATCAGTTAACGCACCAGACAACGGGTTATTACGAAATATTCGGCACGATGATGATTTAAAATAAAAAAAAGTATTAATATTCCTTCGGAAAGTTCATTTAGAAAACTTCACACAAAGCACCTATACGTAAACGTTAAACTGTATTGGACACACAGTAGACCACCGTTAATATTATAAACATCACCAATGCGTAAAATGGTATGTTAGGTATTATGAAGTACATGTATTTTTTTATATTATTAGAATAATAATAATAACGATAAAATGGAGTGCGAGACATTAAATCCAAAACACAGGTTTTGACATGCGAAGTCATTTCGTATTGACCCGAATAACCTCCGGTAGTGAAATTAATATTCAAAAGAATAATATATTTAGTATTCCTAATTATTGTAGACGAGAAATAATTTAACGGGAATAAGAACGCGATAACATTTCTGGTTTTATACGCGGTATCCACCTACTCTCCCTCTCGCATCCAAAACCCTAGATATATAATGACCTTATCTCTTTTCTTCCTCATTTTACCCCCCCAACACCCACACATTTACTCTCATTTTAGAGAGAGAGAAGCCGGAATTCCGGCAACCAGTGGCGGTGCACGAAGGCAACTTCCGACTCCGACCAATCCCCGGAGAGGGTGGTCTTCGAGCCACATATTCTTTTCATGTAGATCGGTACAGGGGACGGCTCCACGGGTGGTTCGGCACCTCAAACGCCGACGACAGGATTGGAGGTCATGTTTTCTGACAGCCTTTCTCCCCTTTACTCTGTCACCGACCAAGATCCGGCAGTACAGAGGTGGCAAACGGCGGCAACGACGAGCATCGGCTACGAACCGTCTCTATCGTGAACTCGAAATATGGACCTCAACATCTCCATTGAAGACATAAGAAAGAGGGAGGGGAGATCGATGGCGGTTCTAAGGTTTCACGAACGGGCCTCCGACGACTGATAAAGAGGGTCCGGCGGCGGCGATTCGGGTTTAGGGCGGCGGATGTGGCAGTTTCAAGTGGAATCTATACAGATCCGGCCAAACGCGTTTCTATGGCTAGGAATCCGGTATCCCTCCGGCGAAATCGGTTTTCTGGAGAAGTTCAAGTGAGTTCCGGTGAGTTCTCTTCACATTTTCTTGTTGTTTAAGGTTAGATCTACACGTTTTAATGATCGGTTTCTGTTTCCTGTTCCGGTGAAACTCCGAAGAGCCCCAAACGAACGGATCTAGGATTATACGTTTCTCTATTGTCCCCGATCTACGATACACAAGGTTAGTTTCGTAGTTCAAGTATAGTTTTTGACGAACGGTTGATTTTCCGACTAGATCTAGTACATTGTGATGGCCGGGTTTCATTCCCGAGTATAAAATGTGTGATTTTGGACAGAAAACGATGTCACGAGCCCCGGTCAAACATAGTCAAACCTGGTCAAACATGGTCAAACTCGGGTCAACTGCTGTCAAACGTGGCCATTACGAAAACTGTGAGGTTTAGGATGCGTCGGTTCGTAAACGAGACACCTGAAAGGTTAAAACGCACGCTAATATGAATATATTTAATTGCGTGAATGTTAAGCGTGTGTATGCGGTTGAATACGTTGAGCTTTAAACGATTCGTTAGCGACAAATAAATATTATTGTAACAATAAATAATAACGAGTCATATTGACGGGTGTTTGATGAGTGAGATACGTACAAATTAAAAGTATGAATTATTAGGTAATAAATATAAACATGAATGTATCACCGATAAAAATGGAACTTTAGTACGACTAACGATCGTCACGAGACGATTCCAACGCCGCTGAAATTAGCTCAATCGGAGTTCGTTTGATATCGTTTCTTAAGATTTTTTTGTCATTTCTTAGATTTTTTAGCGAAAAACTACTTTTTATTTGATCCTCCCCTATATATATATATATTAATAATGACAAATGGATATATGTATACTATACATAAACTCAAACGTTTATTTGAGAAATAAAATACTCGTATAATATATTGATAGTTTTTGAATAGATATATACATATATATATATATATATACGTTCATATGTGTCTGAATACCTTTAATACTGTTAGGACATAGATTGTATGACAAAAGCTTTGTAATAGTTTAGATCTAAATGTCTTTATGTTTTTGTATTAAATGTTTTCTAAGTGTTTATACAAGTTATGCTAGAGGCGAACTTGTCAAATTCGCCTAGTTTATCAGAAGTGAAGTTGTTAAGTTCGCTTAGCCTATTAGAGGCGAACTTAAGCATCTTTTAGGCGAACTTGTTAAGTTCGTCTGGTGCAGAACATGTGTCTATAAATAGAGTTTACAGAGTCTGTTATAAGGATAAGCGAGATACAAAAGTGAACGATTCAAGTCTGTAAACTCTATGATTGTTGGAATACAAGTGAATGTTATTTACCTGATTGTTTCTATTGTCTATTTCGTATGCAATCGTTGATTCGGTAGGATTCCTCACTCCGCGTTAACGATACGTCTTATCACGAGAACGATCCGTAGAAGAGCCATGTGGACCTACAAGTGGTATCAGAGCTTATGCTCGTGATTCTTGGTGATTTGAGACGGTTTTGTGCAAATTGACAAGAAATTGATCACCTTTTTTGATTTTTCATTTCCATGGAGTTTTTCAAGTTCTTGAATATTATTTTGCTGCTGATTTTGTGATTTTGAAGTTGATTTTGAGGAAATTCATCCGATAGAAGTGTTATAATTGATAAAATACATAATCCTATGGTTTAATTTTGTCTAATTCCTTCAAATCAGTGAGATATGAAGATTTTTGGTAAATCTTTGTTCGTGTTTTTGAGTTGAAGCTGTTCTTGATTTTGATTCTGTTGAAGCAAGCGAACTTGCTGAATCTGTGTGAAGGCGAACTTGTCAAGTTCGCTTCTCCCAATTCAGGCGAACTTAATTTTCTAAGCGAACTTATTGGATTTTCTGGATTTTTGATTTAAGCGAACTTATTAAGTTTGCTTGATATCAAATTCGCTTGGGTGTATCTGAAGCGAACATATTATCTTCGCCTAAGGGTAAGCTTGTTCAACACTTGGAAATTTTTTCTGGAAAAATGGCAAATATGGTGTAGGTGACGAACATGTTCAATTATGATAATGAGATCGGTACATCTCAGAAACCTCCAAAGTTGTTAAGTCTTGCAGATTATTGTAATTGAAAAGATCGGTTTGATCAGTTTGTATATTTCACTGATACAAGTCTATGGATTCCAATTTTGGAAGGTTATACGCATCCGACATACACTTGGATGGGAAGGGATGATGTTTCGAAACCGGTGTCTGCGTTAACCACAGAAGAAAAGTTATTGTTTGATAGAGAAAAGAAAGCGATGGCAAGTATCTCGATGTCTCTTCCTAAGAAAATTTATCACAGTTTTAAACAATTCAAGTCTTCTCAACAATTGTGGGAAGCATTACAAAAGAGATGTGAAGGGAATTTGGATGTAAAGAAGAGCAGAAAGGAATTACTGAAGAAGCAATTCTTAGTATTCAAGCACTTTCAAAATGAATCTTTGGATGATCTTGCTACAAGATTCTATCATCTGCTAAGTGAATTGTCGAGTGCTTCAGTGGTGTATGAGACAGAAGAGATAAATCATAAGTTCTTGGAGGCATTACCATCTAAGTTTGATGTGTATACAGTTTTGATAAAAGAGAATATCAAGTATAAAGCAATGTCTCTCGAAGAGGTTCTTGGAAAGATTCAATCTCATGATATGAATATGAAGAAGAAGGAGACTAATATGGAACATATACAAGATCCTTCAATGTATTTTGCCAAGACTTCTGGTAAAACTGGTACAGGGGTCGCATTCTTTTCTCGTGATGCTCAAGATACTTCTAATGATCAGTGTTCTGGAGTTCCTATTCATTCTGGTCATTCTAGTTATTCTGGTTTCTCTGCAACTACAGCGTCTTCATCGTCTGGAACTCACAATATGAATCAAAAGGTTGCTGATGATTATTTGGCTATGTTTTCCTCATTCATGGCATCGTATGAAAATTTTATTGGAGGAAAAATTCATGATCCAGAGGTTATTGAAGAAGATTTCAGACAGATTGATCCTGTTGATCTGGAAGAAATGAACATTCAATGGAATATGGTTATGCTGATGCGACAAGCAAAAGATTTTTTGAAGAAGACTGGAAGAAAATATATTGGCTCTAACAGTCGATCACGCATGTGATTTGATAAAACCGAAGTGTGTTGCTATAACTGTCAAGAGTATGATCACTTTGCTAAAGAATGTGTGAAACCAAAAGTTGAGTTTGATTCTCAGAAGAAACCGAACAACTTTCAAAATAATCGTAATCGGTCACATGGTTCATCTGGAAATTCTATTCATGCATCTGCGTCATCGGCTTTGGTTGCTCAGAACGATGAAAACTATGACTGGGGTATTCATCTGGAAGATTTGGTGGGTACGGTAAGTCAAGCATTTGTAGCAGAGATTCATTCTGAAAATTCTGAAGAGTCGACTGATGATGATAGTTCGAGTGATGGTGAAAGTGTGCCGAGTGTTGATGAAGAGATTGAACAAGTACAGAATGTTGATTCTGATATCGCATCAGGTGTTGCTGAAGATGATTTTGTTTTAACTCAAAATGCTTCAGATGGTGCTGATTCAGAAAATATTCCTATTGCAAAAGTATTCATGGCAGACATGTCTGATCCGTCAAAGGTAAAAGATTCTGTCTGTAACATTTATTGTTCTAATTGCATTAGTGTAAAAGATAAAATGCAAAAAGTCATGGATGATAATACAAATTTAATTTGTGATATGAAATCGATGCATTCAGTTAATCAAAAACTGAAAGATAATGATAAACTGTGTGTCGATAGAATTGAATCTTTGAAAAGAGATTTAAATTCTTTGGGGTTGAAATATAAGGAACAAGCATATCATCTGGATATGGCTTATGCTGAGATTGAGAAACGAAATGAAATTGTTGCTCTAAAGAACAAGGAAATTTCTGATAAAGAATCTGAGGTGATCAAATTACATCGAAAGCTGGAGAATTTTTAAAACTCTTCTATAGTATTGAATTACTTTAATGCTAATGCTGATCCTACTAAGAGAGTTGCTGGAATTGGATTTGTTCCTCCACCATTCAATGCAAATGATGTGGTTGAACCTGAAATTATTCATGAAGAGGAAATAGATCCAAAGACAGTGTTGAAAGTCAATCCAGTAACTGGTGAAGATATGATATATGATTCTGATTCTGAGGATGAGGTTTTTGATGATAAGAAGGTTGAAGGCATTCCAAAGGAAGTGCAACTTGATGATCCAAAATGTTACCCATGATAGATGTATTTTGACAGAACCTGATGAGGTGCAAGTTGAACAACCTAAGCTGTCAAAAATGTTACAATCAAGTGGTTTTGTTGCTGCTGGTTATCAAAAGCCGCTTTCATCAAAGGTGCCTACACAAATTTATGTACAAAAGAAGCCAGTTAACTGTTCAGTTACATCTTCTGAAGCTTATTCATCAGAGAGTTCTTCAAATTCAAGAAAAACTCCTTATGTCAGAAATCATCATGACAGAAGAGTGTGTTTTCACTGTAATGAGGCTTGTCACATTATGATTCATTGTCCTTATCAGAACCAAGGCAAATTAAAAATTGCTCCCTCACAATAAAAAGTGGTTTCGATTCTGACAAGACCAAATGAGGTAAAGCCTACTTATAGTGGTTCAAAGAATGTGCCGGGTCAATCATTTGCTAAATCTTTGGGATTTAAGCAGCATGACAAACATAGTTCTAAACCAGTTGTGTTTCATCAAAAGTTTGAGATTACACATGTTGGAATTTCAAAGGAGTCTCAACCTGAGGCCAAACTTTCTAGACCACAACGAAGAAGACGTAATAGGAAATTAAAGAAAATTTTGGAAACAACTGAATCTGATAATAATAAATCTAAAAATGTTTATCCAATAAATCAAAATATGTCTTCTTTGAGAAAGTCAAATAATAAATCTTATGTTCCAAAGGTTGATGACAATGTTAATTATGAATTACTTTAAGTTGTTTATTTTGATCCATCTGGACGACCCAAGACCACAATGGCTTGGGTTCCTATTTCTAACTGATTTTCTTTGTTTATGTAGGGACAACCAAGGAGGACTATCAACAATACGTGGTATGTGGATAGTGGTTGTTCTCGACATATGACAGGGAATATTCGGTTGCTTGAAGATGTCAAAAATATTGATGGAGGTTATGTCGCTTTTGCGGGCAATAAAGGCGGGTACATAACTGGTCAGGGTACTTTAAAGAATGACAAAGTCAAATTTGAGAAAGTGAATTATGTGGAGCAACTTGAACATAATCTTTTGAGTGTATCTCAAGTGTGTGAAAAGAAGTTTTCTTTTCATTTCAATGATTCTGAGTGTTATATCTTGAAACCGGGCTTTATTATTCCTGATGAATGGATTCTAATGAAGGCTCCGAGGAGAAATGACACATATGTCCTTGACATGAGTGTTGCTACTACAACGGATTCAATTCCTACATGTTTACTCTCCAAGGCGTCTGAGTCAGATTCTATTTTGTGGCATAGGAAGCTTTCTCACACCAACTATCGGAAGATGAACTATCTTGTTAAAAATGATCTGGTTCTTGGTATTCCGAAGATGAAATTCTCTGTTCCTGATGATTGTATTCCTTGCAAGAAGGGAAAACAATGCAAGAAATCCCACAAATCTAAATCAAATAATTCTATTGTAACTCCTTTGGAGCTGCTGCATATGTGTAACATTTCTGATTTTTAGTATCCGTATTTCAATTCAATGTAATGCATTTCAAACTCAATTCTAATGCACTGTTTTGTTCTATTCGTACCATCAATTAAATACTATACTTCAATGCAAATCCACAAATTTTACTCGGTTATATTCTATTAAAACACTACATAAGCATCTATTTATACAAATACGCCAAGGACTAAAGTTACAAGATCCGATGTTGAAAAATAGCAAGAAACCCTAATAGGCACGGTCGCGCCTCGTTTTGGCACGGTCGCGCCAAGTGCTATGGCACGGTCGCGCGACTTGCTTTGGAACGATCGCGCCCGGTGCCTTGGCACGGTCGCGCCTCGTTTGGGCACGGTCGCGCCTAGTACCAGTTGAAACGTAAAATCAGTTTTAAACGCGAGATCGTTAATTGTCATAACCGTTATACGTTTCACTTTAGTTATCAAATACAATAATATTATCAATCGTAACAATTAACATCAGAAAATCGATTCAAGAAAAAAAAACTCCTCATTTGAAAATCCTCTTCCTTGAACATCGATTTTCTTTCCTGGAGTGAAATTCCCCCAACCAAACGCTCCATCGATTCTCCCAGAAGCCGCTGAACCATTTGAAGCAACCAGAATCGCAGCAGAATACGCCGAAAACCAAGCTCGCCGACGCCGGAACTCATTCTACCCGTTCTCTATCAATTTGCTATTGTTTCGGGTAATTGAAATCTTGTACTCAATCTTTTTAGTCGCTATATCAAAAGCCTCTTATCAATTTGGGCTTCCATTATGGAAATCATCTCGAATCAGAATCTATAATTTATTCAAAATGGTTTAATCGATTTCGACCCTGAACATGTTGTTAATACAATTAAAACATCCCATCATACTCGTAATAATACTATAAATAAAAGCCCTATGATTTACATCACTAACAATATAAGAATCAGTCAATTCGTGTCTGATTTGGAAGAGACACGGTCGCGCTAATCATCTAGCGCGGTCGTGCCTCATGAGACGTGGTCGTGCTGGTTACCAGCGCGGTCGTGTCCTCCTGTCCAGACCCAATCGTGCCCTTTGGCTAATCTCAGTCGTGTCTTAGAATCATAGATACGATCGTGCCTGGCCAAGGCACGGTCGTGCCTAATGATTTAGTTAGTTAAGCCCTCTGTTTGATCAACACGGTCGTTCCCTGACTAGCGCGGTCCCGCCCGTGGTTCGAGCACGATCGTGCCCTTCCCATGCACGGTCATGTGTGAGTTAATTTTTTTGGCAGAATTATAATTTTATATATTTTTCAAACAATAAATATTTCTGATTAAATTACAAAATAAAAATAGTTGATTTTTATAAAAATGCATTTAATTCTATTTAGAAAGATCAAATATTTAATCTTGGAATAAATAGAAAATTATTTATTTAAAGTTTATAAAAAAATTAAATTTACAATTATTGCTAAACCTTTCATGTAAAAAGTATTTAAATGGTTAAGTTACATTTTATAAATAAATAAATAAAATAATGATTATTTATTTACTTTATATTTAAACAAAGACATTTATTTATTTACACTTAATTACATTTAACACTTACAATATTTTCACAAACGATAATTATTTAATTTACTTAATTAATTATTCAAACTCAAACCTTAAACAAAATGCTTCAAAAATGTTTATTTCAAAACCTTATATTTTATTCAATACTTTTAAGTACAAATCAATGGCCTTATACACAAATTCAAATTCAACTTTAAACTTAAACTTTTGTGCACACTATTGATACAATACGCATTACACACTAGGTTAACTTGTGCATTTCAAGGATCCTTATGCTATCTAGTATCTTTGTTAGCTACGCCTTCAAACCAAGTGAATATTTCATAGCTCCTTTTACTCTTTTACACTTTTGGGGTGAAACATGAACTCTATCAAATTATATGTTTACATTTACACAAACAACACAAATACAAATCCTATTTACATTCATGTGTGCAATTTGAGCTTTATGCCCGAGTGCTATGTGTGCTAACTTTTGTGAATACTTATGTGTAATCATTAACTATTCAAGCCGACGGTTTTCAATGATAGATCTATTGAGTATGACAAACCCACCCAGGTAGGGTGATTGATACCGACAACACAATTTTGCATGCTAGTTACAAAGGTTTGATTGTACTTGGTTACACAATAGCTGCTCCCCATAAATGCCTTATTTATCATGTTATGTAAGGATTTGTTTTACAAACTATATGCTACCTATATACAAACCTGTGTTATACTCACTAACTTTTTAGTTGACTTTATTTTATTCATGTTTCAAGTTCTAATGTGTGAGATTGTTCAACATGTGCTACACATAGGCTTGGACTTAGTTAATTTAAATAAAAGAACTCTATGTATTTCAATTTTGTTCTATCTTGGATTTGGTTGTGTTTGGATTACTTGAAATGAAATTTGATGTTTAATATATTCAATTTAGTCAACCTTGTGCTTATGAATAGTCTACATGTCCCGCCCCGATGATTCCACCATCGGTCGGGGTGTGACAGATTGGTATCAGAGCCTTGGTTATAGGGAATTAGGTTATTAGACACCTTGACCTAGACTATAACTTTAGAACACCCACTTATGCTATGCTTCATGATTATGTGTTATGTGCTACATGCTATGTGCTACATGCTATGTGCTACATGCTTACTATGATTAAATATTATTTCATTTTTGATGCATTACTTGTTAAAAATTCATGACTTATTAGAATATATCTAAATAATAAGTAAATAAATAGTATCCCTTCCTATACCCTAAACCTCATAATACTCTTATCTCCTTCTCTGTCTATATCTTTCTTAGCATGTGGAATCTTCATGAAGCTAAATCCATAAAATTTTCTTTATTTCCTCGTTAAGGTTTTTAAACTTTGTTAATTATTTGAGGACACGTGCAATCTGGAAGAGTGGCACCTGTATTTTGGGATTTCTGTCTAGGAAAGCATTTCGCATAAATCCCAATCAACCGAGGGACCCGTATGCTTTCCTGGGAATTCTCGAGATGAGTGTTTACTTATAGGCTAAAGCATGTCTCCTTGAAAATTATATGAGTTTAATTAACCTTAATGTGTCATAGTATTCAAGAGATTATATCACTATTTGAGTACAATCTAAACTATGATTAACTATTTTATTTCATTACCTTGTCCTTTTAATTCAAGCAATTCTCATGAGTTCTTACATCTTTTCTTGTCTTGTGTAAATCTGTAGAATGCCTCCCCGTCGTGCTCCCGTGACCAACACCAACACCGACATTGCTACCATCCTTACACAACTCGTAACTCAACTCACTCAAGCTAATGGTGCCGCCAATGGTAACCATGGTGGTAATGGTGGTAATGGTGGAAATGGTGGTGTCAACCCATCTCAATGCACCTTCAAGCATTTCAAATCATGTAATCCCCTCAAGTTTTATGGTACCGAAGGAGCTACCGGACTCCTTCAATGGTTCGAAAGCATTGAGAATACCTTTCTCAATAGTGACTGCCCCGACAACCTTCGTGTTCGTCATGCCACAAGTGTCCTACAAAAACGGGCACTCACATGGTGGAATGGGGAGAAAAGAAATAGAGGGGTGGATGTAGCAATGGCCTTACCTTAGGATGAGGTTAAAAGGCTAATGACCGAGGAATTCTGTCCTCGAAACGAAGTAAAGAAACTTGAAGCCGAATTTTGGGATCTTGCCCAAGATAGTGGTGAAAGCTTGGCATATACGACTCGGTTCCATGAGTTGAGTCTCCTCGTGCCCCACATGGTCACTCCTTTGTCCCGCTGCATTGAAAAGTATATTGGGGGACTACCTAGGAAAATTCAAGATACTGTCCTAGGAAGGAATCCCGCAACACTTGAGGATGCTATTCGTTTGTCTGCTACCTTAACCGATAATCATGTGAAGGGGGGGAATCTTGCTAAAAAGGGCACCAAGAAAGTTTCCGACACCGCAACTCCTCCTACCCACAACAAAGAAGCCACAACTGAGCCCTCCCGGCACAATAAGAAGAGAAAGTCTAGAAATTTTGCTGTGGTCACTCCTGCTATTCCTGTTAATCAAGCTGCACCTATGGTTCAAGCACCAGCCAAAAAGCCATATGTTGGGATTTACCCGCTGTGTGCCACATGTAACTATCATCACCCCCAAAGCATCCCATGTTGCCTTTGCACTTATTGTGGGAAATATGGCCATACGGTCAATGTTTGTAGGGCTAAAGCTCTTGCGGGCCAAGTCAACCCACCAAACCGAACCAACCCGCAAGGGACTAATCAAGGTGTTCCCACGATTGCAAATGGGCGTGCTAGTTATGAATGTGGCGACCCAAACCACTTCCGTGACCAGTGCCCAAGATTTACCAATTCTAGACAAGGTGGAGCTCGTGGGCGTGCTTTCAACATAAACGCCAACGAAGCTCAAGTCAACAATGACGTGGTCAATGGTACGTTCCTTGTTAATAGTCAATATGCCTCCATTTTATTTGATACCGGTGCCGATAAATTCTTTGTGTCACTTAACTTTGAACCTTTACTTGCAAAGACAAGATCCCAATTAGAGAAAACCTTTACCGTCAAAATAGCAAATGGTGACTCTCTTACAATCGACTCCATCATCTATGATTGCTCCCTAGAACTTAATGATCATACATTTCCAATCAACCTTGTACCAATGCCACTAGGAAGTTTTGATATCATCATAGGCATGGATTGGCTATCAAATCATCATGCCGAAGTCATCTGTTTCGAGAAGTGCATCCGAATACCTCTACCATCGGGAGAAACACTAAGAGTCTTTGGTGAAAAGCCTTGCAAAAGGCTTAAATTAATGTCATGCACTACTGCTCAAAAGTACTTACGAAAGAAGTACGTTGCCTTTTTGGCCCATATCGTTAAAAAAGATGTAAAAAAGAAGAGCATTCAAGACATCCCCATAATCCGAGATTTTCCCGAAGTGTTCCCCGAAGATTTATCCGGCCTTCCTCCCGTTCGTCAAGTAGAGTTTCGCATTGATCTTATACCTGGAGCTAACCCCGTGGCTAGAGCTCCTTACCGCCTTGCACCATCTGAAATGCAAGAACTTGCATGCCAACTCCAAGAGCTCTCCGACAAAGGTTTCATTCGTCCAAGTCATTCACCGTGGGGTGCACCCGTCTTGTTCGTCAAGAAGAAGGATGGATCATTCCGCATGTGTATTGACTACCGCGAACTTAACAAGCTTACTATCAAAAACCATTATCCCTTACCTAGAATTGATGACCTCTTTGATCAGCTCCAAGGTTCTACTTGCTTCTCGAAGATCGATCTGGTTATCACCAACTCCGTGTGCAAGAGGATGATATTCCAAAGACTTCCTTCCGAACAAGGTATGGACACTATGAGTTCATGGTCATGCCTTTTGGGCTAACCAATGCACCCGCAGTTTTCATGGACCTCATGAATCGTGTGTGCAAACCGTACCTTGATAAATTCGTGATCGTCTTCATTGATGATATCTTAATCTATTCCAAGACTAAAGCCGACCATGAGCAACATCTTAGTTTGGTTTTGGATCTCTTGAGAAAGGAACAACTATATGCCAAGTTCTCCAAATGTGAATTCTGGCTAAAGGAAGTTCAATTTCTTAGTCATATCGTCAACGACAAGGGTATTCATGTTGACCCTGCTAAGATCGAAATGGTTAAGAATTGGAATGCCCCGAAGACTCCCACTGAAGTCCGTTCATTTCTTGGTCTTACGGGATATTACCGTTGTTTCATCTCAAACTTCTCTAAGATTGCTGTCCCCCTTACCGCTTTGACCCACAAGGGTAAGACTTATGAATGGGGACCAAAACAAGAAGAAGCTTTCCAAACCCTCAAGCAAAAGTTGTGCAATGCTCCCATTTTGACTCTCCCTGATGGGAATGATGATCTAGTTGTCTATTGTGATGCTTCTAACCAAGGTCTCGGTTGTATCCTCATGCAACAAGGTAAAGTGATCGCTTATGCATCAAGGCAACTTAAGATTCACGAGAAGAATTATACAACGCACGACCTTGAATTGGGTGCGGTTGTATTCGCATTGAAGATTTGGAGACATTACCTCTATGGCACAAAATGTGTGGTGTTCACCGACCACAAAAGTCTTCAACATATCTTCAATCAAAAGGAACTCAATATGAGGCAACAACGTTGGGTTAAACTCCTTAACGACTATGAATGCGAGATTCGTTATCATCCCGGCAAAGCGAATGTTGTAGCCGACGCTTTGAGTCGAAAGGACCATGTTATGCTTCATTGTGCCCGAATTCAAACCGATATTCAAATCCGCATCTTAGAAGCTCAACACGTCTCAGTCACTAAGGGTAACATGTACGAAGAAATGTCATGTGGTTTTGAACTCCTACTCGAATCAAAATCCAATGGCTTACTTTATTATTTGAACCGTATTTGGATTCCCGATCACGATGATCTCCGTGCAATTCTCATGGACGAGGCTCATAAGACTCGTTATTCCATTCATTCTGGTGTGGATAAAATGTACCAAGATCTTCGCCAGCAATATTGGTGGCCCGGTATGAAGAAGGACATTGCCCTTTATGTTGCCAAATGTCTAACTTGCTCCAAAGTCAAAGCCGAACATCAACGTCCTTCTGGTTTACTCGAACAACCAGAAATTCCCGTATGGAAATGGGAGAACTTAGCTATGGATTTCATTACCAAACTCCCTCGCACCTCGAGTGGCTATGATAGCATTTGGGTGATCATTGATCGTCTCACCAAATCTGCCCATTTCTTGCCTATCCGTGAAGACTATCGGGTTGAGAAACTAGCCCGAATTTACATCGACGAAATTGTGAGCCGTCATGGTGTTCCCTTGAACATAATATCCGATCGAGATGCCCGGTTCACTTCTCGATTTTGGCAATCTCTCCAAACTGCTCTTGGCACACGATTGGATTTGAGCACGGCTTACCATCCTCAAACTGATGGTCAAACCGAGCGAACAATCCAAACTCTTGAAGACATGCTTAGAGCTTGTGTAATCGATTTTGGTGGCAATTGGGATTCACATTTATCCCTCATTGAGTTCTCTTACAATAATAGCTACCACACGAGTATCAACATGGCTCCATTTGAAGCTCTTTATGGTCGCAAATGTCGTTCTCTGATCTGTTGGAATGAGATTGGTGAAGCACAAATCACCGGTCTCGAGCTAATTCAAGAAACATCCGATAAGATCATTCAAATCCGTGACAGCATTCGAGTAGCGAGGAGTCGGCAAAAGAGTTATGCCGACAAACGTCGAAAACCCTTGGAATTCCAAGTCGGTGACCTTGTTTTTCTTAAGGTGTCTCCGTGGAAGGGTGTGATCCGCTTTGGAAAGAAAGGCAAGTTAGCACCTGGCTATGTTGGTCCATTCAAGATCCTTGAAAGGATTGGGAAAGTAGCTTACAAACTCGACTTACCTCCATCTCTTGGAAATGTGCATCCTACATTTCATGTATCTAATCTGAAGAAATGTCTCGCTGAGGAGAATCTCCATATACCGCTTGATGACGTGCGCATTGATGAAACGATGCACTTCGTTGAGAGACCGGTAGAAATCATGGATCGTGAAATCAAGCAGCTCAAGCGAAGTCGTATTCCTATTTTCAAAGTTCGTTGGGATTCTAAGCGTGGTCCTGAATTCACTTGGGAACGAGAGGACCAAATGATGCTCAAGTACCCCCACCTTTTTACTGATGCCGTAGCTTCCTCTAACTAAATTTCGGGACGAAACTCCCTCAACATGGGGAGACTGTAACATTTCTGATTTTTAGTATCCGTATTTCAATTCAATGTAATGCATTTCAAACTCAATTCTAGTGCACTGTTTTGTTCTATTCGTACCATCAATTAAATACTATACTTCAATGCAAATCCACAAATTTTACTCGGTTATATTCTATTAAAACATTACATAAGCATCTATTTATACAAATACGCCAAGGACTAAAGTTACAAGATCTGATGTTGAAAAATAGCAAGAAACCCTAATAGGCACGGTCGCTCCTCGTTTTAGCACGGTCGCGCGACTTGCTTTGAAACGATCGCGCCCGGTGCCTTGGCACGGTCGCGCCTCATTTGGGCACGGTCGCGCCTAGTACCAGTTGAAACGTAAAATCAGTTTTAAACGCGAGATCGTTGATTGTCGTAACCGTTATACGTTTCACTTTAGTTATCAAAGACAATAATATTATCAATCGTAACAATTAACATCAGAAAACCGATTCAAGAAAAACAAAACTCCTCATTTGAAAATCCTCTTCCTTGAACATCGATTTTCTTTCCTGGAGTGAAATTCCCCCAACCAAACGCTCCATCGATTCTCCCAGAAGCCGCTGAACCATTTGAAGCAACCAGAATCGCAGCAGAATACGCCGGAAACCAAGCTCGCCGACGTCGGAACTCATTCTACCCGTTCTCTATCAATTCGCTATTGTTTCGGGTAATTGAAATCTTGTCCTCAGTCTTTTTAGTCGCTATATCAAAAGCCCCTTATCAATTTGGGCTTCCATTATGGAAATCATCTCGAATCAGAATCTATAATTTATTCAAAATGGTTTAATCGATTTCGACCCTGAACATGTTGTTAATACAATTAAAACATCCCATCATACTCGTAATAATACTATAAATAAAAGCCTTATGATTTACATCACTAACAATATAAGAATCAGTCAATTCGTGTCTGATTTGGAAGGGACACGGTCGCGCTAATCATCTAGCGCGGTCGTGCCTCATGAGACGCGGTCGTGCTGGTTACCAGCGCGTTCGTGTCCTCCTGTCCAGACCCAATCATGCCCTTTGGCTAATCTCAGTCGTGTCTTAGAATCATAGACACGATCGTTGTGACATTTCGGGTTTTTATTCACGCTTTTATATTATGTATCATGTAATCATTCTCTATTAAATGAAATGCAAGTGTTTTTATTTAATTTTGTACAATATATATATATATATATTTTTATTTTATGGATTTAAAATAATTAAAATTTTATAAGTTTTAAACTTATATGAAATTTTATATAAAAATCTAAACAAAAAGGTTCATAAATAAATAAGATAACCCATTTAAATAAAATAATTAACTTTTATGAAAATATTTATAATAATAATAATAATATAAGTTTATAAAATATAATTGAAATTAAAAAGAAATTTAATTAATTATTTTTATAAAAGTTAAGGGGTTGTTTTCGAAATAATCAAACTAAAAGGTTTTAAAACAAAAATCTGTTAAGGGGCTGTTTCTGGACAAACTAAACCACAGGGACTAACGGGTAAAAATCCCAGGGACTATTTTAATTCAAAAACAAACTCCAGGGACCATTCTTGCTAACTCTCAATTTGCGTTTCCGGTCACCTCCTTCATTATCCGGCGGTCCAAGCCAATTTCCGGCGACATCTCGACACGCCTGTTCCCTGCACCTCGACAGCCGATAAAGGTGTCCCTGACCTCGTCGTCCCCACGCGAGCAAAAGCCCCCGACCAATTGGTCTCCCCAACATCCGAATCGTCTGATCGTGTTTGTGGCCGAAAGTCCACGCCACGAATTCGGCCCCGACAGTCAACCTCCACGCCTGCAAGATGGCTCGACAGTTTCGTCTCATCCAGACGAGTGTCTGGACATACTTAATTGCGTGTTTTATTATAAGGATCGAGCTCGGCTATAAATAGCCGTTTACGGACCTGCTCGAGCTCGCCACCCCTCCTCCACCCACTCTCACTCAAAATTGAAGCCGACATTGTGTTCGTCGTCTCTGTGAGAAGCAGTGACTAGAATCTTAGAGCCCAATTCCATCCTCAAGCTTGAATTCCCGATCTTGGTATTTTCGGATTAAAAGCCCTGCCGACCAGATCCTTCGCGACCTAGTAGGTACCTCGAATTCGTTCCTTTGCCTTCTGTTATCCTCTGGCAATCTGTACTAATCGAAATCGCTACTTCAAACCATCGATTACCGGGCAAACCAGTGTTATCGGACACGGTTTACCGGTTGCCGAGGACCAGAAACCAGTTTCGTGTATATGCTTATCAATTAAACGATACACACATAACCAGCGATGGGCAGTGGCCCGGCTGGTTATGCGTGTGTGTGTTTGTGTCTAAGGTCGCGGGTTCGATTCCGGTTGGCCTTCGGCCCAATTTTTTTCTTCTGTTTTATAAACCTTTTATTTTATTTATTTATTTTATCTCATTTTAATAATTTCTCTATACAATAAAAACTATTACGAATGGGTTGACTCGTTCGTCTATTTTGAAATCGATTAAACAATTTTTTTTCATAATTAACCCATCCAATTTTTATAAAATAATAAACCCTACAATTTTTATAAACTTGTTAAAATAAATTTTAATATATAATAATGATAACATAATTAAACAAATAGAAAATTTTCTTTTTATTTATTATTATATAT
Organism: Smallanthus sonchifolius; assembly: GCA_023525975.1. NCBI lineage: Eukaryota > Viridiplantae > Streptophyta > Magnoliopsida > Asterales > Asteraceae > Smallanthus > Smallanthus sonchifolius. Next base: position 48,514,818 of record CM042033.1, on the reverse strand, counting down.
AAATACAATAAACATAATAACAAATTATTTAAAATATAATATTTCAACAAGATTAAAATATATATATATTTTTGATGTTAAGTTTTACAAAATCATTATCATCTTTCTACAATATTTTATACAAATAAATGTTAAGAAATATTATTATAAACCTATACACATTTAAATACGAATACGCACATATAAAACATACAATAATACCTATTTATCCACATAGGGTTTCAACGTGCTTAGTTTTCAACATCCTTATCACCCGCACTCGTGGATTAAAACATCCTCTAGCCTGGTGAGTTACATAGCCCATATTTTACATTTTTATATACTTTGGGGTGAAACATTATTTCATGCTACTCAATCAAATTGTTATACGTGTTATTCATATGGATTATATGCTTATTATCTTGGATGTACAATCATTTACTTTAAACACAAGAAAACCAACAGTAATATTAATAGATCTATTATGCCTGACCAGCCCACCCATGTAGGGTGTTTATTACTGCATACTCGGATATAGCCGCGTGTTATATTCAAACATATCGGATATAGTGGGTAACTATATTCAAACATACCGGACCTAGCTGTTGTGCTATGTTCAAGCGCGTCAATCAAGGTTTGAATTGTGCTTAGATAAATGATACAACCATGAATGCTATGTTTAACAAGATAAACAATGAGTTGCAAAACGTTTTTATCTACTATTTATCGGTTCCACTAAACCTATGTACTCACCAACTTTATAGTTGACACTTGATTTAAATAATGTTTCAGGTTTGGATATGTGATTGCTTGCTGAAGATTCTACCACTTAAGAACTTATGGACCTAGTTAATTAAATCAATGTTTTGAAATGGACTAGGTTATTTGAATTTGTATTGTACTTGAATGATTGTTGTCTTTAATTAAATTAATGAATTATGCAATATTTTAGTTATCATGTGCTTTTGAACAATCATTCCATTGTCCGCCTCGATGATTCCGCCATCGGTCAGGGTGTGACAGATTGGTATCAGAGCCATGGTTATAGGGAATTAGGTTATTAGACACAATGACCTAGACTATAACCCTAGGACTCCCTTTTATGTGTTTCGTGCTAAATGATTATCTGCTATGTGAATTATTTGTAGTTAGGTATTATTTGAATTTCCCCAAGTTTGGTACATGAGACTTATACACATACATACAAGGCTTTAAAACACATAATACATACTTTACACACACATTTGACAAACAAACGTATGCAAACAAATACACTACCCATCCTTATCCATACTCTTTCCATACTATTTGCAACATTCCTACACATTTTATACTCATAGACTCTCAAATCTATTAAAGCCTTGAAAATCTCGTCAACGACTTAATTTCTTGAAACCAGTAAAGGACATGTGCAATCTGGAAGGGTGACACCTGTACATTGGGTTTTCTGTCTAGGAAAGCATTTCGTATAAATCCAAATAAACGGACCCGTATGCTTTCCTGGGAATACCTGAAGTGAGTGTTTACCTATAGGCTAAAGCATGTCTCCTTGAAAGTTTTGAGGAATTACTTAACGTTGATAAGTCATTGTATTCGCAAGAATACGATCCGAACCTAAACTCAAAATTTTGGGGATATTATAGTAAGATAGGAAGATCTAGATGAACATGCAAAACAAATCATTATTACGGGTGCACACGTAATAACGATTTGTAGTGCATGCAAATCCCGACGATTCCTATTACGCAAATAATGATCTATGACATCATATCCTACCCGGAATAGATGGCTTACCTCCCCCATCAACCCTGAATAAATACACATACATTGGCAAGCGACATGATGAATTCCGCATTTCTGCTTACATTATTCCCACTATAGCTCATGTATACCCACTTTATCTAAAATATCATTGTCTTTTCTTATGGTGTTAGAATGCCTCCTCGACGTGCAAACTCTAGCATTTCCAACCCGGATCTTGCTACTCTTCTTGCCCAACTGGTAGGACAAATGACCCAAGCCAATAACAACAGTGACGGGTCTCACAACATCCAAGGAAACGGTGGTACCAACCCGCCTCAATGCACGTTTAAGCACTTTAACTCGTGCAACCCTACAAAATTTTACGGGACTGAAGGTGCTACCGGCCTACTACAATGGTTTGAAAGCATGGAAAGCACATTCCTAAACAGTGACTGTCCCGATAATCTTTGGGTTCGCTATGCCACAAGTGTACTACAAAAGAGAGCCCTCACATGGTGGAACGGTGAGAAACGCACTCGTGGTGTTGAGGTTGCTACATCTTTATCATGGGATGATCTGAAGAAAGCCATGACTGATGAATTCTGTCCTCGAAATGAAATAAGGAAGCTCGAGACTGAGTTTTGGGATCTTGCCCAAGACAGCGGGGATAATCCGGCTTACACCACCCGATTTCAAGAGCTGAGCCTACTGGTACCTCATATGATCACTCCCCTTGCTCGGGAAATTGAAAAATACATAGGTGGGCTGCCTATGCAAATTCAGGATGCTGTGTTAGGAAGCAATCCTCCTACACTTGAAACTGCTATTCGTCTATCCGCTACGCTATCCGACAACCACGTCAAAGCCAGAACCTTAACAAGAAAGGGTTCCAAGAAGGTTGTTTCTACTCTTGCGGCCGTCAAGGATGTAAAGCCCGAGTCTTCTAACCGCAACAAGAAACGAAAGGGTCGAAACTTCGCAGCCGTAACTCCCACCGTACCTGCTATTCAAGTGGCCCCTTTGGGTCAAAACCCGAAACCTTATTTGGGTCCAAATCCCCAATGTCAGACCTGCAAGTACCACCATCCTGCCAACTTACCATGCCGATTGTGTTCAAGCTGCGGACGATATGGACACGTGGTCACTACTTGTCGTACCCGTCCTCCCGTCCATCAAGCTGCTCCAGCCAACTGTCCAAACTATCCGGCACCTCTCAATGGTCGGGCATGTTACGAATGTGGAGACCCAAACCATTTCCGTGACCGATGCCCAAAACTTCATCATCAAGGTGGTCCCCATGGACGAGCATTTAATATAAACGCTAATGAGGCACAAGCAATCAACGACGTGATAAACGGTACGTTTCTCGTAAACAATCATTATGCATCCATTTTATTTGATACCGGTGCCGATAGGAGTTTTGTGTCTCTTACCTTTGAATCTCGACTTGCTAAACAAAGAACGAAACTTGACAATTCTTATTCCGTGGAGATAGCAAACGGAAAATCTATTACTATAAATTCTGTTATCCGTGACTGCAATCTCGAGCTTAATAATCATGAATTCTCTGTTGATCTCCTTCCAATGCAATTGGGAAGCTTCGATATTATAATTGGCATGGACTGGTTATCCAAGCACCATGCCGAAGTTATTTGCTACGAATAGTGCATTCGTATACCTCTCCCTTCGGGCGACACGTTAGTTATTTTCGGTGAAAAACCATGTCGTGGTCTTCAACTCATGTCTTGCACATTGGCACAAAAGTACTTGCGGAAAAAGTACGTTGCCTTCTTGGCCCACGTAGTTGACACGAAAGACAAAGGTAAGAAATTGCAAGATATTCCGATCATTCGAGACTTTCCCGAGGTATTCCTCGAGGATTTACCCGGTCTTCCTCCCCCTAGACAAGTAGAGTTTCATATTGACCTTGTGCCTGGAGCAACTCCCGTGGCAAAAGCTCCCTATCGTCTTGCACCTTCCGAGATGCAATAACTCGCAAGTCAATTACAAGAACTCTCATCCAAAGGATTCATCCGACCAAGCCATTCACCTTGGGGTGCTTCTGTGCTGTTCGTAAAGAAAAAGGATGGATCGTTTCGAATGTGCATTGATTATCGTGAACTCTACAAGCTTACAATCAAGAACCGTTATCCTTTACCCCGTATCGATGACCTTTTCGATCAACTTCAAGGTTCAACATGTTTCTCCAAGATTGACCTTCGTTCCGGATACCATCAACTTCGTGTTCTCGATGAAGACATTCCGAAGATTGCCTTTCGGACTAGATATGGTCACTACGAGTTCATGGTCATGCCTTTTGGCTTGACTAATGCACGTGCGGTTTTCATGGATCTCATGAACCGTGTATGCAAACCTTATTTGGACAAGTTCGTGATCGTTTTCAATGACGACATTCTCATCTATTCTAAAACGAAAGCGGAGCATGAACAACATCTTCGTTTGATTTTGGAGCCCTTGAAGAAAGAAAAACTATATGCCAAGTTCTCCGAGTGTGAATTCTGGCTAAAGGAGGTTCAATTTTTGGGACACATAGTCAACGATAAGGGGATTCATGTGGACCTGGCAAAAATCGAAGCGGTAAAGAATTGGAGTACTCCTAAGACTCTTACCGAGATTCGTTCCTTCCTTGGACTAGCGGGTTACTATTGTCGCTTCATCTCAAATTTCTCCAAGATTGCAGTTCCGCTCACTGCCTTGACTCACAAAGGTAAACCTTACGAGTGGGGACCCAAACAAGAGGAAGCTTTTCAAACTCTCAAGCACAAGCTCTGCAACGCTCCTATTCTAACTCTTCCTAGTGGTAATGACAACTTTGTCGTTTACTGTGATGCATCCAACCAAGGTCTTGGTTGTGTTCTTATACAGCATGGCCAAGTAATTGCATACGCATCACGTCAGCTCAAAATCCTTGAGAAGAACTATACGACCCATGATCTCGAGCTTGGTGCTGTCGTTTTCTCCTTGAAAATTTGGAGACACTATCTTTATGGCACCAAATGCGTGGTTTTCACCGACCACAAAAGTCTCCAACATATTTTCAATCAAAAAGAAGTTAATATGAGGCAACGACGATGGGTCGAACTTCTTAACGACTACGACTGCGAGATTCGCTACCACCCCGGCAAAGCAAATGTTGTAGCCGACGCCTTGAGTCGTAAGGAACGTATCATGCTTCATAGTGTTCATATTCATAACGATATCCAAGCCCGCATTCTCCAAGCACAACACACCTCGGTTACCGAGGGAAACATGTACCAAAAAATGGCATGTAGTGTAGAACTCTTGCTAGAAACCAAAGCCAACGGCCTGTTGTATTACTTGGATCGTATCTGGGTTACAGATCGCGACAACCTTCGTATATTTTTGATGAACGAGTCCCACAAAACTCGATATTCGGTACATCCCGGAGCTGATAAGATGTACATGGTTCTTTGTCAACAATATTGGTGGCCCGGCATGAAAAAGGATATTGCCCTCTTTGTGTCAAAATGCTTAACTTGTTCTAAAGTAAAGGCCGAACACGAGAAGGCTTCCGGACTCCTCGAACAACCTGAAATTCCCATGTGGAAGTGGGAGAACCTTGCTATGGATTTCATCACCAAACTCCTACGCACTTCTAGTTGACACGATAGTATCTGGGTTATTATCGATCGACTCACAAAGTCTGCTCATTTCTTGCCTATTCGTGAGGACTATCGAGTCGAGAAATTGGCTCGGATCTACATTGATGAGATCGTAAGTCGGCACGGAATCCCTTTGAACATTATCTCCGATCGTGATTCACGTTTTACTTCCCGATTTTGGCAAACATTACAATCTGCGCTTGGTACTCATTTGGATTTAAGTACGGCTTACCATCCTCAAACTGATGGACAAACCGAGCGAACAATCCAAACTCTCGAGGATATGCTTAGAGCTTGTGTCATTGACTTTGGCGGCAATTGGAATTCTCACCTACCACTGATCGAATTTTCCTACAACAACAGCTACCACACAAGTATTAACATGGCACCATTTGAAGCTCTTTATGGACGAAAGTGTCGTTCACCAATTTTTGGAACAAAATTGGTGAAGCACAAATCACCGGTCCCGAGCTTATCCAAGAGAACACCGATAAAATCTCTCTTATTTGTGACAACATTCGAGTAGCAAGGAGTCGGCAAAAGAGCTATGCCGATAAACGACGAAAACCCTTGGAATTCCAAGTTGGGGATATGGTTCTTCTAAAGGTATCACCTTGGAAAGGCGTAGTCCGATTTGGTGTAGGTCCCTCGGGTGTGGTGGATCGTCACATGCAAGTGGTCTACTAGTCGGACCGGGTGCGGAATACCCGTGACTAGGTGGAGAGTCTAACTGAAGAAAGTAAACCGAACACAAGAGTCACAATAATCGTTCTTTGTATTATAAACACTCGACGGTTACAGAGAGAATACAAGCTGCGTACTTAGAAAAACTGAGTTCGTCTGAACAAATGGTTCTGCGTACTTATCCTCTGTCAACCTATCCTATTTATACTGACCTGATGCCTGCGCACTTAGGAAGTGCGCAGGACCAATTACTCCTGCATACTTAACAAGTACGCATAGGTCTTCCTACGTACTTGCTAAGTACGCATGAGCTTTCTCCTGCGCACATACAAGTGCGCACAACACTTGGAAGAAATCAACAACACATTATGTAAAAGTAAATACAACTCGATAAACTATTACATAATGACTCTTACATACAAAGACAAAATACAGACATTAGACATACAAACCTAGACTCTATCCAGAGTGTTGTCACATGAAAGTGCATCAACAAACTCCCCCTTGACAACAGCTCGGGATCTTCATCGTCTTCAGTCTTCAATCTTCAGTCTTCACAGCACTGCTTCCTTAGCTTCCATCTTCTTTTTGTAATCAAGACAGAACTTGATTAACTTGTCGTATTTGGCCGAGAGAAGCTTTGTCCATTCGTCAGTGTGGATGCAGAATTTGTCTGCTAGTACCTCCAGATCGTTCACAGAGAAATTGATGAAGCAGACTTCATCAAAAACCCTGATCACTTCCTTTGGCACTATGTTTCCACTATCTGACTTACCTTTACCCATGATCACAGCCTCGCCCGTTTTTGGATCAACGTACTAGTACCACATGTCACCAAGAATATCCTGAGGTAACTTGCTCAGGGGAATCTTAGTTTCACATCGCACTGGCTTGTATACCAATCTCTTTAACGGCTTCTTAGTCACAGGATGCACTGCATGCTTATCCTTGACTCTTCTGGGCACCTGAGGCTTGAGATATTCATACTTTCCCGATCTTGCTTCACGCTGTAGTATACTCCACAAACCCATTGCTACTGCATGATTCGAATGATTCAGCAAGTCGCGGTTTGCAAGGTTAACTAGGTCGTACCTGGGCAAAGAGTTGAACGCCTCACTGGTTGGTTTCAAGTATTGAACCCCTCCAGATCTTTTGATGGCGAACAACTGCTTGTCCTCCTCAAACCTGACAGCTAAGATCATACCTGTTGCTCCGTGCTTGTCTGTGATAGACGTCTTTTGCCAAACTGGAGCTGGACCCTTTGTAGATCCAGAAGGCATGTCTTTCTCTTTTTGTGCCTCGGGGTCCACAGGTATAGGGTCGACCGGGGGGGCATCAGTTGTAGCTTCAACATTACTTGCTGTATCAACTGAGCCTGTGTCTGTTTCGAGCAGAGATTCGAGCGATGGTATTTCAAAGATCTCACCATCCTCTAACTCATACTCTAGTTCCCCGTCGCCCTTGGGAATCTCTATCACCACATCATCGTCGTCATCGTTCCAATCATCACCAGAGTCGATCTCTCCTTCTTCCAGATTAAGGAGAGCATCGATCTGTGCTTCTTTAGAATAGTCAGGCTCGAGACATAGAATCTCGTCAGCCACTGACTTCCCTTTATCACCGCCACCGCCACCACCACCTCCTGAGGTATCGCCACCACTTCCCTTTATCACCGCCAGAATCATTTCATTCGTCTTCATTAATAGTTCATTCTGCGCCATCACATTCTTCAGCCGTTCATCAGTCCCCGTTCTCTGGCTACGCAGAATCCTAACTTCATCTGCCAGAGAGTTTATCTGTGCTTGTTGAGCATCAGACTCCTCCTTTGACGTTTGAATAGTCTTCAACAAGCCAGCAACTTGGGTTTCTAGCACATCGATCCTAGCTTCATTTGGATCCGGATGCCTAGATGATGAGGCTTCGGCGTTGTGGATGGGGGAAGAGAAGATTGTGTCAAAGTCGAACCCCTGTGAGAAATCACCGTAGTTGAAGGGTTGACCTGACGGCTCTTTGGTGGGTGTTGGGATGGGGGATGTAATGATGGGAGTTATGGTTGGGGTGATGGTGACTGACTCCATGAAAAGTGGAGCAGTCACCGTCACCTGGACGGTTGGAGTAGGGAGGGTCACCGTCACAGGAATCTCCTCTGTGACCGCCGTGACTGCCACATCTGTTTGAACTATTGGGCTTCTCCTCCTGCTATACAGTTGCTGTTCTGGTTGGGTAGATTCTGGAATGGCAGCTTCAACTTGTACTGGCTGCACAGTTGGAATCTCTTCAACCCTGGGGATGGCAACCTCTTGCCTATCGCCCCTTTTCTTGTTGGTGCTCTCATGCCTCTGTCTTTGTAAAGCAGCGTCAGAGTCGGAATCCGGCTCATATTCGCTGCTGGAGCTTTGTCTCTTTCTTTTTGAAGACGACGCAGGCTGGGTTACCTGTGCCCGTCTCCTCGGATGTGCCTGTGATGGTGCATCATCGGAATCAGAAGAATATGATTCTGTAGCCTCCGAATCGGATTTCTCAGCACCACCAACACCACCTTCATCATCACCCTCATCATTACCTTCATCATTACCTTCATCATTACCTTCATCATCCTCATTCTCTTCATCTTGTTCTTCATCAGAGTGATCACTCATCTCTGGTCCCGAGTTGGGACTATACCAGTTCCAGTCCTCCGGAGCGACGTATGCTTCATTAATCAGGTGGCCGAAGAGTTCAGTAGGCTCAGGGGTAGGTTCTACACTGCCTGGCTTTAGAAACTGTGCAAAGACTCTCTTGGCCACCCTTTTCACTTGCAGTCTCTCCCTGATAGCACGCAGGTTTGGCAACGCATCATCGATCAAAAGTTGCACAAACCTCGGGTATAAAAGGAACCTAAATCTCTCAGCTGTATTTATCTGGTCATTAATTGCTTTGAAAATAAAGCGTGAGAAGTTGTAGCCCCGATTGAGAGACAAGCCCACCATGGCTGCTGCAAGGTCATGACCCATCACATCTTTCCCTGCTTTCCTGGATGAGATGCACATGATCATGATGTGGGCAAAATAACGCCATTGATCTAATACCCACATTTTCTTTTAAGAAGCATAGTCCCTTTCCCCGACATATCCCATTCTCTGCCTCCAACACCCATCCACGTAGTAATCTGGATAGGATGTCGGGTCGGTGGCAAGGTCTCTGAACTGCAGTACTCTTCTGATTGTATCTTCAGAGATTGCAATAGCCCGACCATCAACAGTAGCCCTTATGACATTAGGGGATACTGTGCAATCGTGCTCTGCAGTCTCCCAGAATTGTTCTAAGTATGGTCTTGAGACTGTTAGATTAGCCGAGATTGCATAACTTATTTTAGATCTGTTCAGAAAGTCCACAATCTCTCTATATTGTAAGGCTGCCCTTTTCCATTCTGGTTCAGTGTGCGCCAACACATTGAATTCGTCAGTGAATGCACGAGCCATTATCTGCAAACACACACAGAAAACATAATCAGAACAATATATAACAATGGAAATAGACACACATGACATAGAATAGTAGTTACACTTTGAAAAAATTTTCAGACTTAGAAAAATTTTCTAAGTGTTGATCCTGCGCACTTAGCAAGTGCGCAGGATTTTACTCTTGCGTACTTAACAAGTACGCAGGAATTACTTCTTGCGTACTTGCTAAGTGCGCAAGAACAACCCTTAGCAAAAATTTCAAAGATTTAAATTCGTTCAAAATGCGGGTTGATTAGGTAGCCACTAGGTCGGAATCAGGGATTCTAACCTATGGTACCATTATCAACACCATTAACCACTAAATCACGATCAAATTTTGACCTAGGTCGTCGAACGACCCACTGACGGTTCGACTTCAACCCGTCGGATCAATCGATGACCAAAGGGAAAATGTATGATCGATTAGGCAATCTAATAACTTGTTAGTGACATTAGTTACCCAAACAACCCATTTGACCCCAAAAATTTGACGGATTTAACCTAAAAATTCTAAGTCAAAAATCGGTCCAAAAATCACGAATCTATGGATGGAATCGGCGTAGAATCTCACCAAAGAGATGAAATACGAAGATGATAATGTGGACGGGATGAAAAACGGGTTTGAACACACTCGATTTTGAGAGAAAAATCGCAGGGGGGGAAAATTTTGGTTTGAATGAGTAAACCTGAAAATTTTCTAAGTGTCTGCTTTATACCCCACTGATATTGTTCGTGCGTACTTGCTAAGTGACGAATTAACTCTTGCGTACTTAACAAGTACGCAGGAATTAACTCTTGCGTACTTGCTAAGTGCGCAAGTCTTACTTCGTGCGTACTTGACAAGTGCGCAGAAACTTTAAGTGCGCAATTTTCAACTCAGAATTATGAAGATTTTCAAGTCAAATAACGAACAAGATAAAAATATTCAATCGGGAGGATTCAAATACAATTCATGAAGGTTAAACATAAAATATTTTTGGCTTTTTCTGAATTAAACTTAAACAATGCATAAACTTAAAATCTTTTTGTTCTTTTCTAGATAGAAATATACAAGTATTCACACAAGCTATTTTTGATTAAAGACACGAGAAGAGGATCATATCAGGCTAATTTTTAGCAAAAACGATACAATATAAACATCAAAGAATATGGGATCATGTCATGTATTACTCTTTATTCTTACGTAATAAGCACATAAACAAGTAATTCAAGTTGACAATATTATAAGATTTGAAACTATACGCATCTTTGTATCATGTTCTTGTGTATTAAGTTATTAATTATAAAATATACAACGTGTACCCCACTTAAATGCTATGATATTTTGCACTATCTCAAGGCATCTAAGATTTTTTCAATGATATTCTTAATTTTCAGAATGAAGTTACATCAATTAGCACATAAAAATCAAGCAGAATCCATAAGGATTATCAAGAATCATAAGATTCAGAATCGAGTGATTCAATTGTCTTGGTTTCATGTGATTTTCTTCTTTGAATATCGGTATGATGATTCGGGATAATGAACATGGTGTTTGATTATAAGGTAACGGGATCCAACTTTTATTTGGATTTGATTTCAATGAACCAGGAATGATTCAAGGGTGAATACATGCTCAACGGTTGATGTAGAGACATGTCTTGATTCAATCTCTCCTTGCATACTTGTGAGTATGGGCAGTGAGATGAACCGCATTAATTGTGCTAACAACATAATCCGAAACTGATCTCAAAAGAAAATTATTGCCAAAATCTAACATCCTTTATCTGATAATGATCTTTTCTATTCTTTTACACACACACACTTGCAAACATGGGTTCAAATCACAGTTGTAATTTAGATTTAGTTTCCACACTACTAGTGATTCAAAGACGCATACAGCCTACTGACAATTCAAATTACTTGTAAGTAAACAGATTAAAAACATAATAATTTAAACAATTAAGTAAACATGACGCAATCATTTCCCATATGAGCAGTCTATGATGGTTAGATCATTTCAGATGTACTATCATTTCCTCGTTTCTCAAGTGAACTTTTGAAATTTTCTCCATTTCCTTTTTTTTTTTTTTTTGATTTTTGTAAAGTATTTTAAACTAACAGAACTATACAGAAAAATTTAAAAGAAATAAAATTTAACTTCCATGAATTGAATTGATTTAAGAAAATTAATTTTTCACTCGGGATTGAACATTCCTATCAAGTTGACAAGATGCTCAAAACGGGACCGATCAAATGCCTTTGTGAAAAGGTCAGCAAGATTGTCATCCGTGTGAACCTTTACAAGTTCAATTAAATGCTTTTCAGCACAATCACGGATGAAATGATGGCGAATTTCAATATGCTTAGTTTTGGAATGTTTCACCGGGTTATTTGTGATGGACATGGTGGCATTGTTGTCAATGAATAAAGGAGTTCGAGTGAAGTTCAAGCCGTAGTATCGCAATTGCTGCTGAATCCACAATATCGGAGAACAACCGCAAGCTGCAGCAATGTATTCTGCTTCACAAGTTGAGACAGAAACCGTTGACTGCTTCTTGCACTGCCAGGAGACCAGTCTGTCTCCCAAGAATTGACATCCGCCAGAAGTTGACTTTCTATCAAGGTTACAACCGCCATAATCTGAATCAGTGTAGGCTTTGAAGTCGAATGACTGCTGCTTGGAGTACCAAAGACCCAATCGGGGTTTCCCTTTCAGGTATTTGAAAATCCTCTTCACAGCTATCATATGTGACTCCTTCGGTTGAGACTGAAACCTTGAGCACAAGCATACAGCAAACATAATATCGGGTCTTGAAGCTGTGAGATACATAAGTGATCCGATCATCCCACGGTACAACCTGCTGTCTACATCCTTCCCATCTTTGTCAGGATGCAAACCATGATTGACTGGGATTGGTGTGCCATAAGTAGTGCTATCACTCATCTTGTATTTTGATAAGATGTCCTGCACGTACTTAGTTTGGTGTAGATAAATGCCATCCTCTCTTTGACTGACTTGCAGACCCAGGAAGAACGACAGTTCACCCATATTGCTCATTTCAAACTTGGACATCATCACCTTTTCGAAATCCCTACACATCCCTTCATTGGTCGACCCAAAAATGATGTCGTCGACATATACTTGCACAAGAAGAATGTCACCTCCTGCTTTCCTTATGAAGAGAGTCGAGTCAATCTGCCCACGGTCAAAACCATTAGACAGTAAATGCTTTGATAGTGTCTCATACCATGCCCTCGGTGCTTGATGAAGACCATAAAGTGCTTTGTCGAGCTTGTACACTTTATTGATATTATGCGGATCTTCAAAACCGGGAGGTTGAGTGACATAGACTTCTTCATGAACTTTACCATAAAGGAAAGCACTCTTCACATCAAGTTGGTAGACCTTGAAGCCGACATATGTGGCATAAGCCAAGAACAGTCGAATGGCCTCAATTCTAGCAACTGGGGCATATACTTCTGTGTAATCCAAGCCCTCTTGTTGATAAAAACCCTGAACAACCAATCTTGCCTTGTTCTTCACAACTACATGACGATCATCCGTCTTGCATTTGAACACCCATCTGGTTCCAATTGGCTGAAAGCCTTTTGGCAAGTCAACCAAATCCCATACATGCAACTTTTGGAATTGGGACAATTCATCTTACATCGCCTCAATCCAGCAGTTGTCAGTGAGAGCCTCCTTCACATTCTTCGGCTCTATCTGGGACACGAATGCAGCATGCAGACATGTTTCCATGACACCAGTGTCAAATATCTCTGTGTAAAGACTGGTGTTCTCAGTGATGGTTCTATGACGAGTCTGAACACCGGCATAAGGATCACCAATAATGTTGTCGATTGGATGATTCCTATGCACTCTCGTCTCCGGTATAATTGGTTCTTGAATTTCTGGATCTAGATTTGTGCTCAACTCCCCCATTTCCTGTGTTTCAGCAGAAGAAGATTCAATGTTAATTGGATCAGCTGGAGCTTCATTTCCTACAGTTGTGTTAGGATTGGCTTGAGCGTCATCTCCAATAACATGAACACTTTCACTGTTATCACTGTCATGAGTTCCAGATGCAGATGCAGCATTGGAATCAGGAGTTATAATTGGTACAGTAGCACGAGTAGAAAAAATGCCGCCATTCAATAGATTATAAACATTTTCGGCGTCTTCTGCAGATAGCTCAGAAGATTGAAAGACTTGAATAGCGCATCATAATCAAAACCCTAAGCTGGACCTTTTGGTTCTGGTGGAATGCTGTGTTTACTACAATCCACTTCGAACCATTCCTCGACAGTACGAGTTCCTATGTTGTACACTCTCTTGCAGGGCGAATTGGCAACATATCCTAAGAAGATGCCTTCCACCGCTTTCGCATGAAATTTAGATTGACGGTCTTTATACTGTAGCAACAAGGAACAAGGACTACCAAAAGGAACTAGGTAATCAAGATTGGGAAGTCGATTGTTGATCAACTCATAACAAGTCTTGTTGTGTCTTTTCACCACCAAAACTCTGTTTAAGACGTGACAAGCTGTATTTACTGCTTCTGCCCAGAAAGTGACAGGAAGCTTTGCATCTGACAGCATAGTCCTAGCAGTCTCAATCAGTGTTCTGTTCTTCCATTCAGCAACTCCATTCTGCTGAGGCGTGTACGGCGCGCTGAATTCGTGACGGATCCCTTTCTTGAGACAGAAAAGTTCCATCAAATTATTCTTGAACTCAGTTCCGTTGTCACTCCTTATTCTTCTAACTTTCAGCTTGCAAAGAGATTCCAAGCTCAGGATCAAGTATTGAAGAATATCAGCAGTCTCATCTTTTATACCTAAAAAATGCACCCAAGAAAAACGTGAGAAATCATCAGTTACAACTAGACAGAACGACTTACCTCCAATACTCCTGATACTTATGGGGCCAAACAGATCCATGTGTAATAGCTCCAAAGGGGTATCAATAGAGTTTTGGAGCTTGGGCTTGTGAGACTTCCGTTGCTGTTTGCCCTTTTTACAAGGCATACAGTCATCTGCAACGGTAAATCTCAGCTTAGGAACCCCGGTTACCAAACCGTTTCGGACAAGATGATTCATTTTACGATAAGAAATATGTCCGAGTTTCCTATGCCACAAGATGGAGTCAAGCTCTGTCGCTTTTGTAAGCAAACAAGTAGCAACTGATGAGGTGGTTTTTGCCACGCTCATATCAATCTGATAAGTGTCGTTTGTTCTTGGTGCTCTCATCAGAATCCAGTCATCAGGAACTTTGAAACCGGGTTTGAGAATCAGACATTCTGACTTATCAAACATCATTGAGTACTCCTTGTCACACATTTGTGAGACACTCAACAGGTTATGCTTCAGCTGCTCGCAGAAGTTGACATTGTCAAAGCTAACACAACCGTTCGAAACCACGCCTTGACACGTGATACTGCCGCCTTTTTCTCCGGCAAAGGCCACATAGCCGCCTCTAAATGGTTTAACGTCTTGAAGCAAGGCCATGTTTCCTGTCATGTGCCGGGAGCATCCACTATCTACATATCAGCGGTTAGAGATAGTACCCTTCGGACGTCCCTGCACGAGTAACAAAAGAATTAGTTAGATTTGGAGACCCAAGCCATTGTGGTCTTGGGTCGTCCATCCTTCTCAAAATAAACTACTTCTTTCAACTCACAGTCATGATGATTGTCCAAAATTGGTGAATCTTTGGAGGAATTGGGAACAGGAGATTGAGAATCTTTAACTTTCTTGTTCCAGGATCTCTTTTGAATCTTAACCAGAACAGGAGACTTTGGTTCAATCACAGCCGGTGAACTTGTGGAAGCTTCACCTGATTGAGCTTTAGTCAGCTGTTCCAGCTTTCTCAACCTCTTATTCCTTCTTCTTCTCTGTGGCTTAGAGAGTCTAGCCACAGGTTTCTCACCAGTGCGTGTACTACCAGATGTAGACACACGAGGTACAGCAGGTTGCTTTACCTTTCTTACAACAGATGGCTTGGCCTCAGATTTGATCTTTGGCTTAGCTATCGGTTGCACTGGTGGTTTCACCACATTTTGCTTTGGTCTGATAGGAGCTTTCACTACTGGCGACTTAGGGATAACAGCTGGTCGTGAAACAACATGCCGTTTCCCTGGGTTCTTAGAAGGACAGTTCACAACAATGTGACCAACCAAGCCATAGTGAAAGCAATTCCTCTTGTCAACATAAGTTCTCATGTAAGGCTCTTTAGTTCTGGCCTTAGAAAACTCACCATTGTGAGAAGGAAGAGTTGGTTTATGAACAGAAGTTTGAACTTTTACAGTTTGATGTTTGGGGGTATAATACTTTTGCAAATTCTCTTTGTAACCCAGCCCATAATGAGATGAAAAAGCCTCTTTCTTAGCTTGGTTAATATTTTTAAAACCCCCGTAAAGCATTCCCTTAAGTTTATCATTTGTTTCAATGATATCAGGTTCAGTTAAAATGAAATTATCACCATTAGTGATAATGTTTTTCTGGACTTTCTGTTCAGTCAACAACTCCTCAGAAACTACTCCTTCAGGGCAAGTGTTAACCGACCCATCCTCAGAAGCAGTAACATACTCCTCACTAGATGTGGAGTTAGCCTTACTTGAGGATTCATCCTTTTTAGGGGAATCATCCTTATCAGAGGGCTCATCTAGACAAGTGAGATCAATGTCTATCAAGCTATTGACAAACTGCCCACTTATTGGTGGAGGAATGGCATTGGTACCAAGTCCTAGGCCATTCATTTTTCTCACCACGGATTCGTAGTGTTCCACCACGAAGCGAGAGTTTTTCAATTTCTCGTTAGTGCATTTGAGCTGCAAGATCTCATTTTGCAGTTTGTTAATTTCATTGTTCTTCTTTTCCAAAGCCCTATACGCAATGTCCAAATGAACCTGTTGGTCGCTTATTTTTAAAGAATAGTCTTGTTTTTCTTTCTGTAGCATTTCAACTGATTCTTTAAAACGTGATTCATTCATTTTGTAATTTTTAGCTGCCAACTTTAGGGGTTCGATTATGTCTTGGAGATCAGAAATTTCATTTTTTAGCCCTAGACATTTAGAACAAGAAATAACAGAGAAAGGGTTAGAATCTACCTCAGATGATGAACTTTGTCCTTCTCCAATTGCCATGAGAGCGACAGCAGTGGTAGACTCCTTTTCATCAGCTACAGAAGCTTCCTCTTCTTCAGATTCAAAAGATTCCTCTTCTTCAGCGTCCTTCCTCTTGGCCTCCATCAGCTCCATGATTTCTGCCATGAGACCAACCTGTGCTTGAGCAATGATGGCGTCTTCTAGATGCACACCCCAATCAAAATTTTCGTCATTCTGTGCGACCAGTGCATTGGACTGATTACTTTGGGTATGATTGTGGTGGCTTTGGTTGTTTTGGCCATGGCTGTTTCCCTGGCTCGGTCTGGTAAAACCAGAGGCCGGTGCTCTGTCCTTTTGACATTCACGAGCAAAGTGTCCATAGTTTTGACACTTGTAGCACTTGGCCTTGGATTTGTCAAATCCAACCTTGGCATTAGAATGCCCGCCAATATACTTTCTTCTTGTTCTGTTCAGGAAACGCTTGGCCCTCCTCAGTAACATGGCCATATTCCACTGAATATCCATGTCTTCAATATCATCAGGATCCACTTGATTGAAGTCCTCTTCAATAGTCTCAGGATCCGTTAGCTTTCCACCAATGAAATTCTCATATGCCAGCATGCAAGATGAGAATAGTGCTACATGATCTTCAGCTATCTTGGCAATAGCTGACTGGTTGGCTGAGCACGTATTCTGAGGAGTCTTTGAGTTTTGTTGATTTTGTTGATGAGTTCCAAACCCTGATCCTGATGCATAACATGCATGACCACCACAACCATTAGAGTGGTCTTCTTCAATGGATTTTCCAGTAAAGAGTGCAATCCCAGAGCCGAAAGACATTGAAGTGGAAGTCGTCCCGTGATACATGGAAGGGTCCTGTATCTGAGGTCTTCCAGAATTCTCCCTTTTTATAAGATTCATGTTATGAGCCTGAATCTTACCGACTGCCTCATCTACTGTCATCTCGTAGAACTTTGAACTTTCCCTCATCAGGGTTGTATACATCTCATATCTCGGTGGCAGAGCATCCAAAAACTTTTCCACCATTTCCTCTTCTGGATATTTAAGCTCAAACGATTTCAACTCCGTTTGTAGGTGATAGAATCTAGAGATAAGATCATCTAAAGATTCATTTTCTATAAATCTGAAGCACTCGTATTGCTTCCGGAGCAGATCCCTCTTGCTTTTCTTGATGTCACTATTTCCTTCGAATCTTTTCTGTAAAGCTTTCCAAAGGTCCTTAGAAGATTCATATCCTCGGAAACTGTGGAACAAATCCCGGGTTAATGACATAGTGATTGAACCCAATGCCTTCTTCTCTCGATCATAATTTTTCTTTTCTTCTGCATCCAGCTTAGAGATAGGCTTAGGTACGTTTTCATCAAGATACAAGTGGGTGGGATGCTTATATCCCTCAAGAATAGGTATCCATAACGATGAATCGGTGTATGAAATATAGTGCTCAAAACGGGCTTTCCAATTGGAATAATCGTTTACATTGAGCAACTTGGGAGGTTTCTGTGGAGTACCGATTTCATTATCATAATTTAACATACTACTAAGGTTCTGAAGGTTTGACATGGTGAACACTTGGTCAAAAATCAGAAAAGTCAGTTGCTATTGCGCACTTAGGATTGGCCTTGCGCACTTATGAATGGTCTTGCGTATTTAATATTTGCCCTTGCGTACTTGTAAGTACGCAGGAGTAAATTGTTAAGTACGCAGGATAAGTCTTAAGTTCACAGTTCAGTCTTGCGCACTTGTAAGTACGCAGGAGATAACTCTTGCGTATTTAGCAAGTTCGCAGAAAACTGTACTTTTTGCCAAAAATGGTAAGTACGCAGGACACCTTTTCAGCAACTCTCACCAAACTTTTCCGGTGACCTGAAACTCGCCGGAGTTGGTAAAAAATGGTCTGATGATCAATGCAATTGAGCCAAAGGGTCAGAAACAAGTTTCTAACCAACCTATGATGCTCAAAACACACAAATACACAACAAAAATCGGTTTTTGAGAGATTTTTGCTTCTAAAAAAGTGCTCAAGAGCTACCCCTTTTTTATCACAAAAATCAATAAAATAACCTCTCTTTGCTTGTAAAACTCAGTAAAAACGTCTCCAAACTCACTTACAACACTCGAATTCAAGAGCAATGCTCTGATACCACTTGTAGGTCCCTCGGGTGTGGTGGATCGTCACATGCAAGTGGTCTACTAGTCGGACCGGGTGCGGAATACCCGTGACTAGGTGGAGAGTCTAACTGAACAAAGTAAACCGAACACAAGAGTCACAATAATCGTTCTTTGTATTATAAACACTCGACGGTTACAGAGAGAATACAAGCTGCGTACTTAGCAAAACTGAGTTCGTCTGAACAAATGGTTCTGCGTACTTATCCTCTGTCAACCTATCCTATTTATACTGACCTGATGCCTGCGCACTTAGTAAGTGCGCAGGACCAATTACTCCTGCGTACTTAACAAGTACGCATAGGTCTTCCTGCGTACTTGCTAAGTACGCAGGAGCTTTCTCCTGCGCACATACAAGTGCGCACAACACTTGGAAGAAATCAACAACACATTATGTAAAAGTAAATACAACTCGATAAACTATTACATAATGACTCTTACATACAAAGACAAAATACAGACATTAGACATACAAACCTAGACTCTATCCAGAGTGTTGTCACAGGAAAGTGCATCAACATTTGGAAAGAAAGGAAAACTTGCACCTCGATATGTGGGTCCATTCAAGATACTCGAAAGGGTAGGAAAAGTGGCCTACAAACTCGATCTTCCTTCAGAGCTCAGCAACGTCCATCCGACTTTTCACGTGTCTAATTTGAAAAAGTGCCTAGCCGACGAGAATCTCCACATCCCTCTTGATGAAGTGCGCATTGACGAGAAAATGCACTTTGTTGAGAAACCCGTGGAAATCATAGACCGTGAAGTCAAGAAACTCAAGCGTAGCCGCATCCCCATTGTTAAGGTCCGTTGGGAGTCTAAACGTGGACCCGAGTTCACTTGGGAACGTGAAGACCAAATGAAGACCAAATATCCGCATCTCTTTTCATAGCCTCCACTAGTTGAATTTCGGGGCGAAATTCCTTTAACATGGGGAGACTGTGACATTTCGGGTTTTTATTCACGCTTTTATATTATGTATCATGTAATCATTCTCTATTAAATGAAATGCAAGTGTTTTTATTTAATTTTGTACAAAATATATATTTTTTTTATTTTATGGATTTAAAATAATTAAAATTTTATAAGTTTTAAACTTATATAAAATTTTATATAAAAATCTAAACTAAAAGGTTCATATATAAATAAGATAACCCATTTAAATAAAATAATTAACTTTTATGAAAATATTTATAATAATAATAATAATATAAGTTTATAAAATATAATTGAAATTAAAAAGAAATTTAATTAATTATTTTTATAAAAGTTAAGGGGTTGTTTTGGAAATAATCAAACTAAAAGGTTTTAAGACAAATATCTGTTAAGGAGCTGTTTCTGGACAAACTAAACCACAGGGACTAACGGGTAAAAATCCCAGGGACTATTTTAATTAAAAAACAAACTTCAGGGACCATTCTTGCCAACTCTCAATTCGCGTTTCCGGTCACCTCCTTCATTATCCGGCGGTCCAAGCCAATTTCCGGCGACATCTCGACACGCCTGTTCCCTGCACATCGACAGCCGATAAAGGTGTCCCTGACCTCGTCGTCCCCACGCGAGCAAAAGCACCCGACCAATTGGTCTCCCCAACATCCGAATCGTCTGATCGTGTTTGTGGCCGAAAGTCCACGCCATAAATTTGGCCCCGACAGTCAACCTCCACGCCTGCAAGATGGCTCGACAGTTTCGTCTCCTCCAGACGAGTGTCTGGACATACTCAATTGCGTGTTTTATTATAAGGATCGAGCTCGGCTATAAATAGCAGTTTACGGACCTGCTCGAGCTCGCCACCCCTCCTCCACCCAATCTCACTCAAAATTGAAGCCGGCATTGTGTTCGTCGTCTCTGTGAGAAGCAGTGACCAGAATCTCAGAGCCCAATTCCATCCTCAAGCTTGAATTCCCGATCTTGGTATTTTCGGATTAAAAGCCCTGCCGACCAGACCCTTCGCGACCTAGTAGGTACCTCGAATTCGTTCCTTTGCCTTCTGTTATCCTCTGGCAATCTGTACCAATCGAAATCGCGACTTCAAACCATCGATTACCGGGCAAACCAGTGTTCTCGGACACGGTTTGCCGGTTGCCGAGGACCAGAGACCAGTTTCGTGTATATGCTTATCAATTAAACGATACACACATAACCAGCGATGGGCAGTAGCCCGGCTGGTTATGCGTGTGTGTGTTTGTGTCTAAGGTCGCAGGTTCGATTCCGGTTGGCCTTCGGCCCAATTTTTTTCTTCTGTTTTATAAACCTTTTATTTTATTTATTTATTTTATCTCATTTTAATAATTTCTCTATACAATAAAAACTATTACGAATGGGTTGACTCGTTCGTCTATTTTGAAATCGATTAAACAATTTTTTTTCATAATTAACCCATCCAATTTTTATAAAATAATAAACCCTACAATTTTTATAAACTTGTTAAAATAAATTTTAATATATAATAATGATAACATAATTAAACAAATAGAAAATTTTCTTTTTATTTATTATTATATATAAATACAATAAACATAATAACAAATTATTTAAAATATAATATTTCAACAAGATTAAAATATATATATATTTTTGATGTTAAGTTTTACAAAATCATTATCATCTTTCTACACTATTTTATACAAATAAATGTTAAGAAATATTATTATAAACCTATACACATTTAAATACGAATACGCACATATAAAACATACATTAATACCTATTTATCCACATAGGGTTTCAACGTGCTTAGTTTTCAACATCCTTATCACCCGCACTCGTGGATTAAAACATCCTCTAGCCTAGTGAGTTACATAGCCCCTATTTTACATTTTTATATACTTTGAGGTGAAACATTATTTCATGCTACTCAATCAAATTGTTTATACGTGTTATTCATGTGGATTATATGCTTATTACCTTGGATGTACAATCATTTTCTTTAAACACAAGAAAACCAACAGTAATATTAATAGATCTATTATGCCTGACCAGCCCACCCATGTAGGGTGTTTATTACTGCATACTCGGATATAGCCGCGTGTTATATTCAAACATATCGGATTTAGTGGGTAATTATATTCAAACATACCGGACCTAGCTGTTGTGCTATGTTCAAGCGCGTCAATCAAGGTTTGAATTGTGCTTAGATAAATGATACAACCATGAATGCTATGTTTAACAAGATAAACAATGAGTTGCAAAACGTTTTTATCTACTATTTATCGGTTCCACTAAACCTATGTACTCACCAACTTTATAGTTGACACTTGATTTAAATAATGTTTCAGGTTTGGATATGTGATTGCTTGCTGAAGATTCTACCACTTAAGAACTTATGGACCTAGTTAATTAAATCAATGTTTTGAAATGGACTAGGTTATTTGAATTTGTATTGTACTTGAATGATTGTTGTCTTTAATTAAATTAATGAATTATGCAATATTTTAGTTATCATGTGCTTTTGAACAATCATTCCATTGTCCGCCTCGATGATTCCGCCATCGGTCGGGGTGTGACAATCATGCCTGGCCAAGGCACGGTCGTGCCTAATGATTTAGTTAGTTAAGCCCTCTGTTTGATCAACACGGTCACGCCTTGACTAGCGCGATCGCGCCCGTGGTTCGAGCACGATCGTGCCCTTCCCAGGCACGGTCGTGTGTGAGTTAATTTTTTTGGCAGAATTATAATTTTATATATTTTTCAAACAATAAACATTTCTGATTAAATTACAAAATAAAAATAGTTGATTTTTATAAAAATGCATTTAATTCTATTTAGAAAGATCAAATATTTAATCTTAGAATAAATAGAAAATTATTTATTTAAAGTTTATAAAAAAATTAAATTTACAATTATTGCTAAACCTTTCATTTAAAAAGTATTTAAATGGTTAAGTTACATTTTATAAATAAATAAATAAAATAATGATTATTTATTTACTTTATATTTAAACAAAGACATTTATTTATTTACACTTAATTACATTTAACACTTACAATATTTTCACAAACGATAATTATTTAATTTACTTAATTAATTATTCAAACTCAAACCTTAAACAAAATGCTTCAAAAATGTTTATTTCAAAACCTTATATTTTATTCAATACTTTTAAGTACAAATCAATGGGCTTATACACAAATTCAAATTCAACTTTAAACTTAAACTTTTGTGCACACTATTGATACAATACGCATTACACACTAGGTTAACTTGTGCATTTCAAGGATCCTTATGCTATCTAGTATCTTTGTTAGCTACGCCTTCAAACCAAGTGAATATTTCATAGCTCCTTTTACTCTTTTACACTTTTGGGGTGAAACATGAACTCTATCAAATTACATGTTTACATTTACACAAACAACACAAATACAAATCCTATTTACATTCATATGTGCAATTTGAGCTTTATGCCCGAGTGCTATGCGTGCTAACTTTTGTGAATACTTATGTGCAATCATTAACTATTCAAGCCGACGATTTTCAATGATAGATCTATTGAGTCTGACAAACCCACCCAGGTAGGGTGATTGATACCGACAACACAATTTTGCATGCTAGTTACAAAGGTTTGATTGTACTTGGTTACACAATAGCTGCTCCCCATAAATGTCTTATTTATCATGTTATGTAGGGATTTGTTTTACAAACTATATGCTACCTATATACAAACCTGTGTTATACTCACCAACTTTTTAGTTGACTTTATTTTATTCATGTTTCAGGTTCTAATGTGTGAGATTGGTCAAGATGTGCTACACATAGGCTTGGACTTAGTTAATTTAAATAAAAGAACTCTATGTATTTCAATTTTGTTCTATCTTGGATTTGGTTGTGTTTGGATTACTTGAAATGAAATTTGACGTTTAATATATTCAATTTAGTCAACCTTGTGCTTATGAACAGTCTACATGTCCCGCCCCGATGATTCCGCCATCGGTCGGGGTGTGACAATATGGATTTGTTCGGTCCGATTAGTATCAGGAGCATTGGTGGTAAATCTTACTGTGTGGTAGTAATAGATGATTTCTCTAGATTTTCATGGGTTAAGTTTCTTGTTTTTAAAGCTGAAACCACTGAGTTGGTACAATTCTTAATTCTGGGTTTGGAGAATTTGTTCAATCTGAAAGTCAGAAGAATTAGGAGTGACAATGGCAGCGAGTTTAAGAATAGCAAGTTGGGTTTATTCTGTCTACAAAAGGGAATTCATCATGAATTCAGTGCGCCATATGTTCCTCAACAAAATGGAGTTGTTGAACGAAAGAACATGACTTCGGTTGAAACGGCATGCACGATGCTTGCAGATTCTAAGCTTCCAGTAACTTTTTGGGCTGAGGCTGTGAATACTGCGTGTCACGTTTTGAACAGAGTCTTGACCGTTAAGCGACACAACAAGACATGCTACGAGTTGCTGAATACTCGGAAGCCGAATCTGGAATATTTACTACCTTTTGGTAATCCGTGCACCCTTTTGAAAGTTAGAGATGTTCCAACCAAGTTCAGTGCTAAGGCTATTGAAGGGATTTTTCTGGGGTATGTTGCAAATTCTACTACCAAGAGGGTTTATAAAGAGACTCGCCAAGTTGAAGAATGGTTCCATATTGAATGTTCTAATCGGTCTTTACCTCAAATGGCGATTGGACCAGACTGGGCTTTTAATTATGAAAACTTATTCAAGTCTTTTCATTTACCTTCTGATATTTCTCCTGAGGAAGCTGCTGTGTTATATGATTCATGTCAGGATGCTCAGCATAGTGGTTTTCTACCAAATGCAGTTCCACATTCATCGGTTCCATCTACTTCTGCTCCTGATCCTAATGTTGCTTCTTGTTTGGGACCACAAGAGTCTGAGAGTGAGGAAGACAATGCTATTTTTCAAGATTCTTCTGCTGATCCTTTGTTAGGTGATGAACCATTTCCTTCGACTTAGGATCAGGGGGAGATTCCTACAAATCTAGACTCGAAGATTCCAATTAATCAGGATTTATCTTATCAATCTGATACAACTCAAGTTGATGTGTTGCCGGTTCCTAGGGTTGCATCAATCAAGGAACTCAAAGATCATCCGGTGACAAATATAATTGGGAATTTACGAGATGGAGTGAAAACGCGTTCTATTATTGATAATACTTGTTTGTATACGTGTATTAAAGATTCTGGTGTTCTTGATGTGTGCTCACATTCCTGTTTTATTTCTCAGGTCGAACCAAAGAATGTCGAAATGGCATTAAATAATAACAATTGGATAGAGGCCATGCATGAAGAACTTGCTCAGTTTGACAAACTCAAGGTTTGGAATCTTGTTGATCTTCCGAAAGGTATGTATCTAATTGGTACAAAGTGGGTGTTTAAATGCAAGAAAGACGATCGAGGTGTCGTGGTAAGAAATAAGGCAAGATTAGTTGTCCAAGGTTTCAATCAACAAGAGGGAATTGATTACACCGAGGTTTATGCTTCTGTTGCGAGGCT
The DNA here is from genome assembly GCA_023525975.1 of Smallanthus sonchifolius. Lineage (NCBI taxonomy): Eukaryota > Viridiplantae > Streptophyta > Magnoliopsida > Asterales > Asteraceae > Smallanthus > Smallanthus sonchifolius. The sequence goes on along the minus strand of CM042033.1, from coordinate 48,489,558 downwards.
TGAGGCTATACGGTTGTTTCTGGCTTTTGCTTCTTATAAAGGGTTTAAGGTGTTTCAATTGGACGTGAAAAGTGCTTTCTTATATGGTAAGGTCAAGGAGGAGGTTTATGTTTGTCAGCCGCCGGGGTTTGAAGATCCACTTAATCCGAATAAAGTTTTCAAGCTTGATAAGGCTCTCTATGGTCTTCATCAGGCTCCTCGTGTGTGGTATGAAACGTTATCCACACATCTTATGGCCAATGATTTTGTTCGTGGCAAGATTGACTCGACCTTATTCATAAAGAAATCAGGTGGAGATTACCTACTGGTGCCGATATATGTAGATGATATTATTTTTGGCTCTACAAATGAAGGGTTGTGCAAAGATTTTGAGAGTGTTATGAAGTCGAAGTTTGAAATGTCAGCTATGGGAGAGTTATCATTTTTCCTAGGTTTACAAGTGAATCAAAAGGAAGATGGTTTCTTTATTCATCAGTCCAAGTATGTCAAAGACATCTTGAGCCGGTTCAAGATGGAGGACTGTACCCCATATGATACTCTGATTCCAGTCAATTATAGATTGAATTCTGACTCGGATGGAAAAGATGTTGATTGCCGACTTTATCGGGCAATGATTGGATCTATCATGTACTTAACCGCTTCAAGGCCAGATATAATGTTCGCTGTGTGTATTTGTTCCAGATTCCAGGCAAAACCAAAAGAATCTCATTTGATTGCAGTAAAAAGAATATTTCGTTATTTGAAAGGAAAACAAAGATTGGGACTATGGTTTCCACATGATTCTAATTTTGATTTCAATGCATATACTGATTTTGATTTTGGTGGTTGTTGTTTGGACAGTAAATCTACTACAGGTGGTTGCCAGTTCTTGGGTAATCGTCTAGTTTCCTGGCAATGCAAAAAGTAAACTACGGTCTCCATTTCAACATGCGAAGCAGAATACATTGCTGTTGTAAGTTGTTGTTCATAGATCTTGTGGATCCAACATCAATTAAGAGATTACGGTTTGAATTTTACAGGAACCCCCATGTTTATTGATAATAATGCTACAATGTCTATTACAAACAATCATGTTAAGCACAGTAAAACAAAGCACATTGAAATTAGATATCATTTTATTCGTGATTGTGCAGATAAAAAGTTGATTGAGCTGGTAAAGGTTCATATAGATGATATCTTTTTACCAAGGCATTTGATCGTACCAAGTTTGAATTTCTGATCAAAATGATAGGTATGATCAATCCCGAATAAAAGTTTTTCAAAATCAGATTTTCATGGAAAATTTTGTTTTTAATTTCTTTCATTGCTTTATTACATTTCTGCATTTTAAATTTCAGTCAAAAAGTTTTTATTTATAAAAATTCAAAACAAAATGAAAAATATAAAATTTGACATCATTTGAAGTTAGAGAATAGATGATAGTACATCAGTGATTAGTTCATTACACACGACCTTAGTAGACCTTTGATATATGATTGTTTAAAGTAATTTGATTTGATCTAAATTTCAAAGTGTGCATAAATGAGAAATGATAGTGTTTTGAATGCTCTAATCTTGATAATCTGTTTTAAATTTGTGTATGAGTTTTGAAACTTGAATTGTCAATAGACTAGAAGCATTTATAAACCAATAGTAGTGTGAAAATTAAATATGATATGATTACATCTGTGATTTGAATCCATTCTATGCCTGATCATTATCAGATAAAGAATATATGGTTTTAAAGAATTTCATGAGACCAATATCTAATTATATCTTTAGCATAAACTTTTTCAATTTACTTCACTGCCCATGCCCCGAAAAACATGCAATGTGTTGCTGAACTAAGATATGTTTTCTAACAACATCGGTTGGAACATATGTTCACCCTTGGATCAGTTAGATACATCATCTAGTCTGACTCCATTGAAATTTATCCAGATAATAGTTGGATCCTCATACCTGAATCTGTTTGATTCTCATTATACAGTCAATTCATTAGAATCTTCTGATTCTGAATCATCATGATTCTTATATCCTTTGGGATCTGCTTTTCTATACTTGTGCTAAAAGAGATAATTTCATCTTGGAAATTGATCTAATCTTAAAATAAACTATATTTGTCTTGAAGATAGTACAATTTATATTTGTGTTTGGCATATATGTGGGGTACACGATGTTTTTCATCTAAATGGTACTAACTCACATGAAATTGGAAGATAAACGCTTATAGTTTCAAATCATATAATATTGACAAATTTAAGAATTCATGCTTTATATTACAAATTCGGTATGAATAATTGAGCATTTCATAACCTGATCTTGTTTACTTTGAAATTTATCGCGTATCATTTCAAACATTATTCATAATACTGCAAAGAGTATATAAAAATGAAAAAGATGCGAGTTGCATAAGAATGAGTTGAATTGTTTCATATCATAAGTTACCCATGGTTGTTGATAAAATGTGTGATGAATTACTCCTATACTGATATGATCTTCTTACTCATGATGTTAATAAAAAAATATGTTATTTCAGTTTGTTCAGATAAAATCCAAAAATATGGATTCCATTTGTACAAGATAAAATTCAAAAAGATTTTGTTTTTTATTTTCCATGAAATCTTAATCTTTTATTAAAATGATTCGGGATTGGATCGGATACAGGATGCTGACGGAAGCTCACAAGAACTGACGTTTTGAAAGTTGGTAAAAATTATTCAAGGCAAAAATTTGAGGAGAACTTGTTATGTTCGCTTGGTTCTAGTGAAGCGAACTTAATAAGTTCGCCTGAGACTTGTTAAGCGAACTTAACAAGTTTGCCTGATGAAGCGAACTTAATGGGTATAATTCCTTTTGTTCAGGCGAACTTAGTCACTTATGCTTCTTCATCAGATGTTTAAGCGAACTTAACCATTTGAGCACTTTCGAAAAAAATTTTGAAATTCAAAAGGTGTTGTTGGTTGTTAATCGTTCATCTTCTGATTGATTATTGATTGCGATCATTTCTGAGGTAATTTTGTTGGATTTCATTCGTTAAATCGTGAGAAATTGGGTTTTTTCTTTCCGGTTTTCGTCAAAGTTTTTACCCGAGACATATTTTGACCTAATTGATGCTAAATCTGTATTAAATCGACAAATTGAGTCTTGATTTTGTTTCGTGAGTACTAGTCGAAGTCATTCCGATGGTTAATTCATGTTTACAATATCATTTTGACAAATTTGGATTTCTGTGTAGAATCTGTATCGGCAGACAAGTTCAGACGAACTTGTTCAAGCGAACTTGTTTAGGCGAACTTATTATGTTCTCCTCTTGCAACACTAAGCGAACTTAGTAAGTTCGCCTAGGGGCTCAGAGGGTTTTTGGACTTATGAATTTTATTTTTTTTTTGTTTGAAATTTTTTTTTTTGTATTTTATAAGTGTGTTTGTTATATGTCTAATGTGTTTGTTGTCCAAATACTTTTCAGATGGCTCGTCGTGTTGAGTACAAACATAACCAAGTGGCACAATTAGATTCTAACATGTCGGAGGCTGTAAATTTTCAAGGGATTATTGGATTCTTGAACCGTTCACGTCTACGTGTAGCCTTATCAGCAGATCCGTATATAAGCTTAGTGTACATTCAACAATTTTGGGATACGGTACATCAAGATACGGATGTTGAACCTCATGTTCTTCGTGCTACAGTGAGCAATACAGAGATTGTTATCTCGGCAGAGACTATTCGTGCTGCTCTAGATGTTGGAGGTGCTAATGACGATCCTATGTCATATCCTGGAACATTGATTACGAGATGTTTTCAGAGGATGGGTTATCATGGAAGACCTAATGATACTCAAGCTCGTAAGGGTGGTTTAGTTGGAGAGTGGAGGTACTTCATGCACGTGATTATCTAATTCTTATCTCCTAGAAAAGCTAGTACTGATGGATTAAAGAGTGCTCTACAGGCTGCAATGGTGGCTTTGACTTTGAACAAACTGTTCAACTTTGCTCTTTATATTTACAAGGAGTTGGTTATGCAGATTAATCCTCCAGAAGGTCAAGGATTTCTAATGTATCCTCGGTTCATCCAAATGATTGTGAATCATCTTATTCCTGGTCTCCCACAGCATCCAATTCGTTTAACTTTGTCTCCGATGTCAAAACGTATCTTTACTGATTGCACAAAGGTGAAACAACAGAATGCTGATTTGATTCCTGTTAAAACTCCTTTATTTGGTCACTTAATCAATCCCGATTATGTTGAACCCCCAAATGATAATTGGTTTCATCCTGAGGAGTTGGCTCAAGGGCAAGGTCAGAATATACAACAACAACCTCAACCACAACAACCTGTACAAGTTCCTATTCAACAACAAGTTCCTTAACAACAACAAATTCCTATTCAACAAGTTCCTATTCCACAAGTGCCTGTGAATGAACCTGTTCAAGAAGAAGTTGTTCAAGAGCATGAACAAGACTTAGGTATGAATATGGAAGATTTTAATGATGAAGCTGTGAACTCGCCCATTCATGAACCTGAAGGGAATGTCGTGGATGAAAATGATTCTAGTTCCAGCTCTAGTGATACAATTTTACCTGTTTATGAGAGTACTGACTCTAATAAGTCTAGAGATTTTTGCTCAGATCATTATGAGAGATTGGCTAATGTGCCATTGGCAAATGCTGGCAAGCGTATTAAATCCAAAGCCAGAAGACCAAGACGTAAGTCTGTTCGGGATCCTCCTTCTGGATCAGTACTTGGTAAGAGAACATTAGTTGATGAGAGTTCTGATTCATATAGTGATTTTAATTCGGCTCCAAAAGCTCAGAAGCTTATGTCTGCTTCTATTGCTGCTGCTCATTCTTCACAAGGTGTTGAGGATGCTAACTTTGTTGCTTCCTTATTGATTACACCTCCAAGATCTAAAAATCCATCTCCTATGATTACTCCTATTCCGTCTTTTCCTCAATCTTCGGCTGGTCCTTCAAAGCCTTCTGATTCTGATAGGATTACTTTCCTTGAATCACAAGTGCTTGCTTTACAGAATCAGGTGGATATTCTTGTGTCTACTGATGCTCAGAGACAACTGGTTATTCAGACTCAAGCTACACATATTGCCGACATGCAATTATTGGTGTCCAAACTTGTTGAGCGTCCTGACGCTTAGGGGGAGTTAAGGATACATGATACATGTCATACCGACTCTATTCAACGAAAGGATGATGAAGAGAATGATCCTACTGGTAATGTTGAGGGTGATCGTCAATATGCTGCTGACGTTAATCCTATATCAAGAGTTCAGGGGGAGTCGACATCACAAACGATTGAAGGAAACAAGGATGACTCTGGAGTTAACAAAGAAATTCTATTATTGGAATTCTTTGCAGACTCTGAAGAGGAAGAAGCTGAGAAAATAGAATGTCTGGATGATATTGATGAATTATTCAATGACATTGAAGATGAAGTGTCTGATAATGAAGTTGAAGAAGGAGAGATAGTGGAGATAGAGATAGAGAAGAATAAAGATAAAGTTACTTATGAAGGATGTGATGGTCTGAATGTCCCTTATAACTTCATCCAAGATGATTTTATTCCTGACATCTCTTATGAAGGAGTAATAGATTCTATGGACTCTATTGAAGATATCACTATGCCTGAGGATACTGCTCAATCCAAGATTGATACTGATGATGAAAATGTTCAATCCAATATAGATGCTGATACTAATGCTACTCACACTGTGTCTCCTAAGCAGAATGAAGAACCTGTGATGTATAGAAATATAGGAATGACTAGAGAACAGTGGGGAGAAGTTGTGAAAAGCTGGATGAAGGTGCTACCCAAGTCACAAGTACAACCTGCTCAGAAAGAAAGATATGTGAATAAGGAGAGGTGTATTGGAAGAATCATAAGTTGGTTTTATGATAATGACACAAAGTTGTTTGCTCTTAAAAGATCTGATGGTGTTCAGTACTTAAAGCCTAGGATCAAGTATTTCAATACCTTTCCAAGGTGTGAAATGAATGGTCTAACTACTAAACCATTGATTAATAGATCAAATTGTGGATTAGCTAATGTGATTGCCAATTTGATAAAGAAAGAAGGTGATTCAGGGAAGTATGAAAGGATAAAGCCTCAGAAAGGAAAAAGAGTGAAGATCATAGATCAAAAGACTGGGATAGTGACATGGAAGTACAAGTTCAAATCAGTACGTGCTGTACAGAAGATACCATTGAAGAAGATTCCACAAGATTTTCTTGGGAATATGAAATGGTGGTATGTAGATGTTAATACTGGTGAAGCAAGGATTGATGATAAAGATAATAAGGTCGTTGTGAGTTTCTATGATGCAATGAATCTTATTAACATTTCAAAGAAAGATCATATGACGTTGAGAAAGAATGAGATCATGTTCACTGATGAATGGAAAGAACAAGGATTGCAGTACAAAAGAGTTTTGGAGATTTGTAGAAGATATGCAGTGCATGTAGGCAGCAGATTACCGGATAACTGGAAGAGCTCATCATAAAGACTGAACTCTGAAGATCAAGCTATTGTCAAGGGGGAGTCTGTTAGGATATAGATTGTATGACAAAAGCTTTGTAATAGTTTAGATCTAAATGTCTTTATGTTTTTGTATTAAATGTTTTCTAAGTGTTTATACAAGTTATGCTAGAGGCGAACTTGTCAAGTTCGCCTGGTTTATCAGAAGCGAACTTGTTAAGTTCGCTTAGCCTATTAAGCATCTTTTAGGCGAACTTGTTAAGTTCGCCTGGTGTAGAACATGTGTCTATAAATAGAGCTTACAGAGTCTGTTATAAGGATAAGCGAGATATACAGAAGTGAACGATTTGAGTCTGTAAACTCTATGATTGTTGGAATACAAGTGAATGTTATTTACCTGATTGTTTCTATTGTCTATTTCGTATGCAATCGTTGATTCGGTAGGATTCCGCACTCCGCGTTAACGATACGTCTTATCACGAGAACGATCCGTAGAAGAGCCATGTGGACCTACAAATACCATTGTTCGGGGCACGGCGTATCTATGTATCAACTTACAATACCTAATTTTATACAAACATGTTTACACGCGTGACACGTACATTATGTATTTTCCTAGGACTAGTTATACTAGGATTGCAGTTTGACATAAATAAATGTGTACAAATATATTTCTGTTATACGTATCTAAATACTCAAAAACAAACCAATACCCCAAAGTATAACACTTTAACGAACCAGTCAAGCTCAACCGCACACATGATAACTCAACATGAGTTTAGACTCGTTTTACAATATTAGGGTTAGTCCATAAAGATCTTTAAGTAACTACATGTATCGTAGGACTAGAGTAGGACGAAAACCCGTGACTATCATATCACATGGACATTGGTTTCCCTTACTATCAGAAGGACATTATTGATCTTGACACGTCGCCAGGTGAGTTCAGTGCCCCCTTTTAACTTTTTAAATGTTTTAGAAACATCGGGGAGAAACATACTTGCTTAACACCTTTGATACATTTGAAAACATCATTGTTTGATAAATTTGGGAACATCATTACTTGATACATTTGAGGAAACATGAAACATACTTACTTTACACGTTTGAAAACATGAAAACACACTTACAAACATCTTCATATGGTAATAAGAGAACAAGACCCGACTTTATGTTTGCATGAGTTAACGAACATAGAGCTTGCTAAAAGTCCCCTATGTGAACATTTTTATAACCATTAGCTATAGTTTTAGCCTGGGACTCTGTGGATAGTTCTATTGGGATTAACACCCCCAATCATGGTTCGATCAGTTTTATTTTAATGGCCGCATAGTGTTCAAACGTGTGCTCGGGAGGTACGAGATGGGGGAAAAATACATGTGTCTTGGTTTGGTTATGCCTCATGTATGAACATATTATTTGTATTCCTAGCTAGTCTACAAATGGGTCAACATTACTTGTTCTCTTTATCATATACACTTGGAACTATTTTCAAACAACTGGGTTTAGAAGGATTACATTACATGTTTTCAGTGGGAAAACTACTCATTTTATGACTATGAAGTCATCACTCGTTTTCATTGGGAAAACTACTCATTTTATGACTATGAAGTCATCACTGGTTTTCAATGGGAAAGCTACTCATTTTATGACTATGAACTCATCACATGTTTTCGAGAAAAAACGGTTTTACTATATGGCCATGTACACTTTATTGATGTTTTTAAGGAAAATGATTTTTATATTATGGCCGCGTGCACATTAACAATGTTTTCAAGGAAAACCACTTTACATTGCAACAATCAAACCTGTGAACTCACCAACCTCTGTGTTGACATTTTTAAGTATGTTTTTCTGGTAGCACATAGCTATGGCACAGTTGGAATAGGTTAGCCATTTGGATTAAACCTTAGAAGCCGAAGGAGTATGATCGCCAAACCTCAAGACAGTTTTGACCTATACATGGTTCTAGGACAATATACAAGTTTATTTTAGTATTTTGTAATGTTGTTCAGTATGTAGAAGTCTTTACTTTAGCTTTCGTTGTTGTGTAATATTACCAATCGTTGCAACCTTTATTTATTTATTTATTTATTTATTCATTAAGTAAATGAATTTGGTGGTGTGACTGATTGGTATCAGAGCCAATGGTTTTAGCGAATTAGGTTTTTTTAGTGGCACCTAGGCTCTAACCAGACTTATTTAGGGACCAAGACTTCCTAGACTTGCACCACATTAAGAACACCCAAGACCTGAGCGGCCATTATTCAAGACTCTAGTTTTCGATTATTTAAAGATTTGAGCGGCCATTATTCAAGGAGTTCGATTGTTTGCGGCTGTGGACGACAAGAGAGACTTCAAGGACAAGTTTGGAGCTTCAGGATCACTTGGATTGCTTGTGGAGATTGTGTTCGAGCATATTCTGGTGACAACGAGCTTGAAGATATTATGTCTTAGTCTTAGAGTCTTTGACTTGTAATTGATAGAATTGTTAGCAACAGTTAAAGGGGAGTCTGTTAGGACATGTTTTGTAACTGTTGATAAAATTCTGTGTAAGTTCATAGAGAGGCGAACTTAATAAGTTCGCTTGGTTTATCAGAGGTGAACTTGTTAAGTTCGCTTAGTCTATCTGAGGCGAACTTGTTAAGTTGGCTTAGCCTATTAGAGACGAACTTAATAAGTTCGCCTAAGCATCTTTTAGGCGAACTTGTTAAGTTCGCCTGGTGCAGAACTGGTGCTTATAAATAGACAGTTTACAAAGTTTGGTAAAAAGGAGATATCAGAGTAGACTAGAAAGAATTCTGTGAATCTTGTAACCTGATATTGTGGTGGAAATACAAAGCGTTTATTTACACCGTTGTTGTTGATTGAGTTACACGAGCACGTTGATCATGGATTCCGCATGTTATCACCGTGTCGTACCACGAGTCTAGAGATCCGTCACGCACCAAATTAGGGACATACAAGTGGTATCAGAGCTTTTTCTCTTGATTAGCAGAAGATTCGTGGTGTTTTCGTGTCCAATCAACATCAAATTTCAGATATTTTGAAGATTTTTCATTTTTTTTGTGTTCTTGATAAAAATGGAAGATTTTTGATCATTTTGGATTCTTTTGATGAAATTGATCCGATAGAAGTGTTCCTAATCAGTTCCTACACATTCCTACGGTTCAATTTAATCAAATTCCATCAATTCAGCAAGATATGATGATTTTCAGAATTTTTGGTTCGTGTTTGGTTGAACACTGATGCAGGCGAACTTAGCAATTCTGTTGCAGGCGAACTTAGAGAGTCGAACTTAATAAGTTAGCTTGGTGCAGATTAGGCGAACTTAATCAGGCGAACTTAACAAGTTCGCTCGGGTCAAGTTCGCTTGGAGTCAAGTTCGCTCGGGTCAGTTTCAGGTGAATTTTGTCAGGCGAACTTATTAAGTTCGCTTGATATTAAAAAAAAATGTGCATCTGAGACTTTTGTGCATATCAGATTACCGTAGCTGGAAAGTCCGGTTCAAACAGTTCGTATCAGAAACTGATGAAAACTTTTGGACATCCATATTTGACGGATATGTGCATCCTACTTATGACTATATGAGATATTATGATGTTCCTAAACCAGTGACAGCTCTTACTAAAGTAGAAAAGCAGAAGTTTGATCGAGAGATGAAGACGCGTGAAACTTTAACGATGTCTTTACCTAAAGAAATCATTCATAGTCTCGGGAAGTGTCCAACTTCAAGAGATCTATGGGAAGCATTGAAGAAAAAGGGTGAAGCAACTTCTCAAGCGTTTGTGGTCTTGATCAATGAAGAAGTAGTAAAGCAGAGTGTTTCTGAAAGTGATTCTTCTACCGAGTTAAGTGATAGTGAGAGTATTAGATCTGGTGAAAGTACTAAGTCTACCGAGAGTGATATGATGACTGAAGTAAGCTTTCAGACAGTTGAAGATGATCTGAGTGAATTAGAAACTGATGCAGAGCCTGTCATTGTTGAACAAAAGGTTGAAGCTGATGATGATGTATTCATGGCTCCTGGTGCATCTTCTTCAGAAGTAAAACCTGAGGTAGTTTCTAACTCTGAGACGTTTTGTTCTAAGTGTGTTTCAGTGAAGGATAAAATGATGAGGGTTATGGATGACAATGTAAACCTCATTTGTGATATGAAATCGATGCACACGGTAAATCAGAAATTAAAAGATAATGAGAATGTGTGTATTGAGAGAATAGAATCACTAAAGAGGGATATAAGTTCTCTGACTTTGAAGATCAAAGAGCAGGCATATCACCTGGATATGTCCTTTGCAGAAATTGAGAAAAGAAATAATGATCTTGTTGAGAAAGATAAGGAACTAGCTGAATCTAAAGCAGAGGTGATCAGATTGCATAGAAAGTTAGAAAGCTTTGGAAATTCGTCATTCTTATTAGGACATTATCATGATAATAATAAAGATGGGAAGGGAACTAGTGGTATTGGTTATGTTACTCCACCATTCAACGGAAATTATTCTGTTACACCTGGGATTATAAACGTTGAGGATTTAGATCCTTCACTGAAACTTAGGATGACAATGGTGAGCATAAAGTCGTTGATGCAACCATTTGACTAGTTGAGGGGGAGTCTACAGGACAGGGGGAGTACAGAACTGTGTTGGTGACAAAGGCAAAGACATTCAATTACAGGTTTACATCGGTTTAATTTTTTAATTGATTGACTTGCTTAATCCTGAGTAACCAAGCAAAGACGAAGACTACAGTGTGTTTGATGATATATGAAGAGTAAAATGTTTTTCTTAAAATGTTTTCATGGAAGAGTTTAATTTCGTTTGTTTTACTTTCTTTGAAAAATATTTTGAAAAAGCCAAACAAATTGAAAAAGATAAAATCGACATTACTTGAAGTTAAAGAAGAGATGATAGTACATCAGTAGATGTTCTTTCACACATGACCTTAGATTGACTGGTTGGTGCTTTATGTTAATATATCTGAATTATATGTTTTGATCTAAACTTCAGATACTACACAAATAGGAAATGATAGTGTTGTGTATGCATATAATTTGAATTGTCAGTAGACTAAAAGCGGGACTGAACCATTAGTAGTGTGAAAACATAATTGCATATGTTACAACTATGATTTGAACCCATTTTATGCCTGGGTGTGTGTGTTAGAAGATCACTATCAGATAAAGAATATTAGCTTTTAATAAAGATTTTCCTATGAGATCAGTTTCGGGTTATGTCCTTAGCACTATTCATTCGATTTGCTTCAATGTCCATGTCTCGAAAAGCATGCAATTTGAAGTATAATCAAGATATGTACTTGACAACATCTGTCAAACATATACTAGCCCTTGGATCATATTGATAAATCACCTTTACTGATTTCATTGAATTCATAATCCAGATAACAGTTGGATCCACGTACCTGAATCTTATGATTCCACATATATAAGCTAAGACATTGAATCATTCGATTCTGAATCTCATTGATTCCTATACAATCTAATTTGGATTCTGCTATTCATGTGCTAAGTGATGTCTCCTCATTCTGGAAATTCGGATAATCTTTAGTAAAATCTCATATGTCTTGAAGATAGTGCATTTACTTTTTGTTGGCATACTAGTGGGGTACACGTTGTATTTCATACTTAAATGGTACCTTAACTCACAAGAAAGTGGGAATGAGATGCTTTAGTTTCAACTCTTATAATATTGACAATTTGAATTTGTGTGTCATAGCCTGATCCTATTTTCTTTGAATGTTTATCGCGTATCATAACATGCAATATGAAAGTCTTGAAAAGATAGAGTGTGATAATCTTGAAAGATATTGGTTTGATTGGTCAAGGCTTGAAAGAATGATATAGGATACCATTTGATATTATATGGATTTTATATCCAAGATGTGTGATTGATATCTCATATATACTGATATAAGCTTCTTACTCGTGATGTTCGACCAAAAAGATGTGATTTTGTATTTTACATTTCAGTTTATATAGAGAAATACCAAAAGGATTTTGTGTTTCTTATGTTTGAAAAACCAAAAAGATTTTATTTTTTCAGCTTCCATGGAAATCTTAATTGTTGGTTATTCTTGGTTGTTCTCCTTTGCATAAACTGATTATTGCAGACAGAAGTTGATAAGGGGTCCTTCTCCCAAGTTTTCTTCTAGAAATAAAGAGAGTGTGCAGATGAACAAGACAAAGACTACAGTGTGTTTGATGATATATGAAGACGGATGACAATCTTCTAAAGCTGTTGTCAAGGGGGAGTCTGTTGGAGCATATTCTGGTGACAACGAGCTTGAAGATATTATGTCTTAGTCTTAGAGTCTTTGACTTGTAATTGATAGAATTGTTAGCAACAGTTAAAGGGGAGTCTGTTAGGACATATTTTGTAACTGTTGATAAAATTCTGTGTAAGTTCATAGAGAGACGAACTTAATAAGTTCGCTTGGTTTATCAGAGGCGAACTTGTTAAGTTCGCTTAGTCTATCTGAGGCAAACTTGCCTATTAGAGGCGAAGTTAATAAGTTCGCCTAAGCATCTTTTAGGCGAACTTGTTAAGTTCGCCTGGTGCAGAACTGGTGCTTATAAATATACAGTTTATAGAGTCTGTTAAAAAGGAGATATCAAAGTAGACTAGAGAGAATTCTATGAATCTTGTAACCTGATATTGTGGTGGAAATACAAAGCGTTTATTTACACCGTTGTTGTTGATTGAGTTACACGAGCACGTTGATCATGGATTCCGCACGTCATCACCGTGTCGTACCGCGAGTCTAGAGATCCGTCACGCACCGAATTAGGGACCTTCATATTGCTATTCGGTTTGAGATTCGCGTTTTCATCATTCGGTTTCTTCTATTTACATTTGTTTCAAATTCTGAACATGTTTCCAGTATTTTGTGGCTTGTTTCTCAGTATTATGAGTAGCTAAACTTATAGCTACCTAGATTAGGATGAATGTTGATATGTTTTGATTGTTTTCGAGTTTTAATCGTCGTATGACGGATATCAGTGTAAAGATTCTTGATTTATTGCTTATAAATGTGTTTGAGTACTGATTTGCTTCTGATCTTGCATGAATTTGTTGCTCTTGGGGTTTTGCTTGAATACTTTGTGTGTTTTGGGTGAGATTTCGGGTTTCTGGGTCATTTGCTTTGTGTTTGTGAACTAGACGGTTAGGCCAATCGTTGTAGCAGGTTTGTGTGGTCATAAAAATCAGTGTTTTACCAATCTTGAGTCCGAGAGGAGATAGGTTGTCGGGTTGTCTTGTGGTTTGTCAGTTTGGGTAGCAATTGCACGAGAGTGGTTGTTCGAGTCGTCTTTATCATCTTGCAATTTTGTGTCATAAACAGTATTTTGGGAGTTTACTCCTTGCTCTTAGGTCTGTGTAGGATAGTCTCTGAGTATAGGACGGTTGAGACCGAGAGGTGAAACCGTTGTTGAATACGTGGTATTCTAGGTTTTGGTGAGTCCGAGAGGAAATCCAATTCCTTACCGGTGAGCTTAATCCGACCCTTAGGATAGTTGAGATGTGTAGGTGAGTCCGAGAGGATATCCTACATGTTTTAGTGATTCCCGAGTCAGTCTATCTTTAGAACCGGTGTCATACAGTCGGTTGTCCCGAAAGCAGTTGAGTCATTCAATAGGATTCCTGGGCTAGGTAGTGTTTGTCGCATATTTGGTCTTCGTCTGAGTTCTAGTGTGTTTGATCTTTCTAGTGTCGTTTATTTTTCCGTAACCTTTAGCGTCTTTTCTGTCTTTGCGTCGAGTCAGTATTTCGTTACATCGGTTAGGAGTCAATAAAGGTTCAGTATCGAGGGCCGCCGCCTTTTGTGTCCACGGTTCGATAACTCGGGCTTACTGTCTTTACTACGCGCGACCGGTACACTTGCCGTGAGCGTGTGATTTAGTTGTGAGTCCATTTCTACATTTAAAACTTGGTTGATTTAATTCAATATATATAATATCATGCATCAAGTTTTTGGCGCCGTTGCCGTGGACACTTTTAGGCGACTTCGAGAACGACCGAGTTTGGGGTCTGACCACTATTTGTTAACTATTTGTGCTACTTATTTGTTTAGTATTTTATCATTTTTCTCATCTATTTTATCTATTTTGTTTTGTTTCCTAGTTAGCATACTATCTTTATTTTCTACGTTTACTTTTGTTTTTGCAGTGAATGCAACATATTCGCCGCACCCGTTCCACAGGATCTGCCGAGTTTACTACTCTAATCGAGCCCGAGCATTTGTTCTGAAAGAAACCTGTTGAAGAGACCGTTGAAACATCTTCTGAAGAAATGGGCGAACCACCAGCACGAAGGACCGTTTCTGATTACGCCAAGTCGACCGACGGTGGCGTGCGTTCTAGCATCACTCAGCCTACTGTAGAGGCTAACTCGTGGCAGTTTCCATCTCATGTCATGAGCACTATCGCCACTAATGTGCAATTCCATGGGAACTCGCATGAGAATCCACACTCCCATCTCCGTAGATTCAGTAGGGTCTATGACACTTTCCGCCTTAATGGCGTCACTGAGGACGCAAAACTGGTGCGTCTATTCCCATTCAGTTTAGCAGATAAACCCGCCACTTGGCTTGAGTCCTTACCCAATGGTGCCATCACCACTTGGGCTGCTATGAAGGACAAATTTCTTGCTAAATACTACCCCCCTTCTAAGGCCGCTCACCATAGGAGTTTGATCCATGCTTTTAAGCAACAACAGGGGGAGAGTTTTCATGACGCGTGGGAGAGATTTAAAGGGTTGTGTAATGATTGCTCGCGTCATGGTATAGAGGATTGTTGTTTGGTCAAGAAGTTTTACAATGGCTGTTCCATTGTTAGTAGAGGACTGCTAGATACAGCTGCAGGGGGGAACATGATGACTAGTAAGACCCCTGATGAGTGCTTTGACCTCTTCGAGGATATTGCTATGACAAGTTACCAGAGCCCACATTCTGAGAGTTCACAGAGAGGGGTTATGCATGTTGATTCAAATACAGCCTTGGCAGCGCAGATAGAGGCATTAGCTAGGATAGTGAAAGATTTGTAGGTGAAGTCGGACACGAGCTGCGAGATCTGTAAGGGAGGCCACAACACTGCTGATTGCCAGATGACCCAGGAGCAGGTTGAGTACTTAGGGAATCAAAACCGTAACAGCTCGTACGGTAGTTCTGGATGGAGAAATAATTATGGGCCTAATTGGAGGGGTAACCCAAACCAGAATTTATTCAGAATTCAGGTCAGGCAAGCGAGGAGAAAAAGGACCGCTTAGAGGAGATGATGGCTCAGTTTCTAGAGCGTGATGATAGGCGGTAGATGGAGAATGATGCAAAGTTTAAGGAGCATGACACGATGATCCAAAGCCAAGGAGTGGCGTTGCAGAATGTGGAGAGGCATGTAGGAGAGATAGCTGAGATGCTGAAGAGTAGGAAGGAGGGTAGTCTGTCTAGTAATACTGATGCGAACCTCGGTCACTGATGGCAGTTCGCGAAGGCAGTGACTACTAGAAGCGGCCGAGGTGCCGAGACCGGTGGATGATGAGGATGAATAAGTCGATGAGGAGATTGAGATGGAGGCAAATCCTGGAAAGGTGCAAGAGAGGCGAAGCCCAGCAACTACAGCACAGCCAAAGGATACCGCGAGGAAGGCAACCGAGACGCCTGTGAGAGAGTATAAGCCCCCACTTCCATATCCCGGTAGGCTTAGAAAGGAGAAGGAGGACAGTCACTACCAGAAGTTCCTCAGCATGCTACGACGGCTACACATTAACATCCCATTTGTTGAGGCTCTGTCTAGTATGCCCAAGTATGAAAAGTTCCTCAAGGACATGTTGACTAACAAAACTAAACTTGAGGCACTTTCCACCATGGTGATGAATGAACAGTGTTCTGCAGTTATAGAACCCCGCCTTCCACAGAAGATGTTGGATCGAGGGAGTTTCACTATCCCTTGTGTTATTGGTGGGTTATCTGTCGGCGACGCTCTTGCCGACCTAGGTGCTAGCATCGACCTGATGCCCTACTCTGTTTTTAAGAAGCTAGGCCTAGGAGAACCGCAGCCTACGCGGATGAGTCTTCAGCTTGCCGACCGATCGGTTTTGTTGAGAATATGTTGGTTAGGGTCGACAAGTTCATCTTCCCTATGGACTTTGTCATATTGGATATGGACGAGGACGAGCATGTCCCTTTTATTTTGGGGCGTCCATTCCTAGCTACCGCTCATGCGATGATAGATGTTTTTAGCGGTAAGCTGACCCTTGGTGTGAATGATGAGAAGGTGACATTTGACGTGAATAAGTCCATGAAGCATCCGAGCAGTCAAGACGATACACTGTACTTCATAGAATTGATCATGTCACATGTGGGATAGTTCTTGAGCGATATGTGTGGGAGAGATGCATCTGATACGCAAATCCTGGTTAGAGAGAATGGCGATATTGAGATGACAGCAGCAGCCATTGATGAGAGTATGAGTCCTCTAGAGAGTGAGACTGCCCAGGATCCCACTAGATTCGAGGACATTGAGAGGAGTGAGCCGGTAGAGAGGCCGTCTGTTGAGAGCCCACTGTCCTCCTTAGAGCTTAAGGAGTTACCGTCGCATCTAGAGTATGCTTTCCGAGATGATGAGAGGAAGCTTCCAGTGATTATTGCGGCGGATTTGACGGGAGATGAGAAGGAGAGACTGACTGGCGTGTTGAAGGCACATAAGCATGCGATCGCGTGGAATTTGATGGATATCAAGGGTATAAACCTGTCCTTTTGCATGCATAAGATCTTGATGGAGTATGATTTTAAGCTAGTTGTGCTAGGGCAACGGAGACTGAACCCCAAGATGCAGGAGGTAGTGAAGAAGGAGGTGCTGAAGTTGTTAGATGCAGGGCTAATCTACCCCATATCTGATTCTACATGGGTTAGTCCAGTGTAGGCTGTCCCCAAGAAAGGGGGGTGACGGTTGTGGTGAATGAGAGGAATGAGCTGATTCCGACACGGACAATTACAGGTTGGAGAGTGTGCATAGATTACAGGAGGCTGAACGACGCGACTAGGAATGGTCATTTCCCACTTCCGTTTATTGATCAGATGCTGGAGCGTCTGGCGGGACAGCAGTTCTATTGCTTTCTCGATGGCTTCTCTGGTTATTTCCAGGTCCCTATTGCACCCGAGGACCAGGAGAAGACCACTTCACGTGCCCCTATGGTACGTTTGCTTACCGCCGCATGCCCTTCGGGCTATGCAACGCTCCAGCTACCTTCCAGCGCTGTATGATTGCTATCTTTCATGACATGGTCGAAGACTTTATGGAGGTCTTTATGGATGATTTCTCGGTTTTTGGGAGCTCTTTTGACCACTGCTTGAGGAATTTAGAGAGAATGTTGGCACGATGTGAGGAGACAAATCTGATGCTGAATTGGGAGAAGTGCCACTTTATGGTGAGAGAGGGTATAATGCTAGGGCACATGATATCACATGTAGGCATAGAGGTGGATAGAGCTAAAGTGGAGACGATCTCTAAACTTCCACCGCCGACATGTGTGAGAGCGATTAGGAAATTTCTTCGCCACGCCGGCTTCTACCGGCGATTCATTCACGATTTCTCTAAGATAGCAAGGCCGATGACTCAGTTGTTGGAGAAGGATGTGCCCTTCGTGTTTTTTAATGAGTGTTTGAGGGCATTTGAGTTGTTGAAGGGAAAGTTGGTTGATGCCCCCATCATGGTAGCCCCGGATTGGCCACTTCCATTCGAGTTGATGGGCGATGCGAGCGATTTCGCATTTGGGGCGGTTTTAGGACAGCGGAAGGACAAACACTTCCATCCCATTTACTATGCTAGCCGGACCTTGAACGATGCTCAAGAGCACTACACCACCACATAGAAGGTGTTGTTGACCGTGGTGTTTGCATTCGATAAATTCAGGTCCTATCTTGTGCTGTCCAAAATCATCGTGTACACAGACCATGCAGCAGTGAGATATCTCTTCAGCAAGCAGGAATCTAAGCCCCGCCTTATTCGTTGGATCCTATTGCTGCAAGAGTTTGATATAGAGATTAGAGATAAGAAGGGGGCAGAAAACGTGGCAGCCGATCACTTGTCACGAGTAGAGGGTACTGAGAGTGGACACACGGGAGTCCAGATTGATGATCAGTTTCCTATGGAGAGTTTGATGAAAGTGAGTATGAGTGAGGATGATTGCCCTTGGTTCTCGGACATTGCGAACTACCTTGTTGGTGGCACTTTGATAAAGGGCATGACTCACCAGAAGAAGAAGAAATTCTTCGCGGATATTCTGCACTACATTTGGGAGGATCCACATCTGTTCAGAGTAGGAGCAGATCAGGTGATTAGGAGATGTGTAGCCGAGAGTGAGGTCGAGAGCATTTTGAGGCAGTGTCACGAGGGTCCCACTTGAGGTTATAATAGGGCCAGCTACATAGCTAAGCGGGTGTTTGATTCAGGTTTTTATTAGCTAACGATATTTAAGGATGCTCACGCGTTTGTTAGGAGATGTGATGCATGCTAGAGGACAGGGAACATCTCTTCGAGGAATGAGATGCCACATAACCCCATCCAGATTGTTGAGGTGTTTGATGTCTGGGGGATTGACTTTATGGGACCGTTCCCTTCATCTCGAGGGAATAAGTACATACTCGTCACAGTGGATTACGTTTCGAAGTGGGTGGAGGCTGAAACTCTACCCACGAATGATGCGAGAGTAGTTGTAAGGTTCTTGAGGAAGTTGTTTGCTAGATTTGGTGTGCCAAAAGCACTGATTAGCGATAGAGGTACCCACTTCTGTAATGCGCAGATAGAGAAAACCTTGCAAAGATATGGGGTCACCCATCGACTTGCAACGGCTTATCATCTGCAAACTAGTGGGCAGGTAGAGGTTAGCAACCACGGGATTAAGCGGATCCTGGATAAACGGTTGGGTCAAATAGGAAGGATTGGGCAGATAAGCTAGATGATGCACTCTAGGCTTTCCGTACGGCATTCGGGACACCTATCGGTTCCACATCGTTTAGGTTGATTTATGGGAAAGCGTGTCATCTGTCGGTTGAGTTAGAGCATCGTGCATATTGGGCCCTCCGCACTATCAATCTTGACGAACCCAAGGCGGGGGAGAACCGGATGTACAAGTTGCATGAATTAGAGGAGTTGAGGGATCATGCATATACACGATCATATGATTATAAGTTGAGGACTAAGGAGATGCATGATTGCCACATAAAAGCTAGTAAGGAATTTAAGGTAGGAGATCGAGTGCTATTGTTTAATTCCCCGGTTGAGGCTTTTCCCAGGAAAGTTGAGATCTCGATGGTCGGGCCCGTTCACAGTCATTCAGGTTTTTTCTTACGAGACGATAGAGATAGAGGGAGAAGATGGAGCGAAGTTCAAAGTAAATGGGCATAGATTGAAGCACTATATCACTGGCCCGGTTACGGAACGCTCAGTTGAGGCGGTGCACCTCGACCCACCACAGAACTAAGTGTGACGATGACTCAGGCTAAGGACTCGGTAAACCAAGCGCTTCCGGGAGGCAACCCAAGTTGTATTTCTCATCTGTTTTCGGTGTTTATTTTTGTCTGTGTCGTGTCTTGCAGGGATTCGTGCGTGATTCAGCGGGGAAAATCATCAGGAATGTAGTCCGAGGTATTCTTACAGTTGTTTTTATAGTGGGACAGGTTTTTATTGGAATTGGGGTAAAAAAGTTTTGGGGGCCAAAAGTTTTATAAAAAAATGAATTAACTTTCTGTGATTAACACCCCTTCGCAACACGTGAAATCCGGAGAATGGATCTTCGCGACACGCGAGGATGCGTTATTTTGGTCGGCCCCAAATCCACCTCCTCGCGACACGCGAGGAGTGTCCATTGAATCTTCGCGACACGCAAACCTTCCCTGGACTTGCCTTTTTCCTTATTTTCCAGGGTTTTTCACCACCATTCATCACCATCACCCATTACTATCTCATCCATCATTATCATATCATCTACCATTATCCACTACCATGGGAAGCTCAGAGCCATTCATGACCGACGATCCACCTTGCCACATATCAGGTGTGTTCCCCACGTATCAGGTACGTACCCCGGCATTCTATCTTGAGTCTTAGCCAGTCCGTAGAGTCTTTTATTTTAACTTGAGTCTGTAACATGAATCAGTTTAAAGCTGCGAGTTGGTTTGAGTTTTATTTTGTAGGTATTGATTGTTCCGTCCGTACTCAATATCCATTCGGGCTGAGTTGATCTTAATCTGATCTTTGTGTAAAGGTAACCCGACAGGAAGTGTGCAACCGCGACCAAAATGCTATACGGTGCACAAATGGAAGAACAACGCTGGACATTTCAGGCCTATACATTACCAGCTAAGTCATTTTCTGTTTATTTTTGTCTTTTTATTTTTGATTGTTTCTTGTTTCACATTGAGGACAATGTGTCTTTCAATTGTGAGGATGGGAGACTGTTGAGTCTTAGGTTTATCTTTCTTTAAAAATGAAAAATAAAAAAAATAAAAAAAGAGAGTTGTTTGGTTTTGCAAGTCCCGAGTTGTCACACCCCCGGATTTATCTACTTAATAAATAAATACAGGTTGCAACGATTGGTTCATTACACGATAGCGGAAGCGGTAATTGTGATTTCTAAGACTTGATTACATATACAATTACTAAAACTAAGTAATACTATGATCTAAGTTCTTCTAGATCAACGATAGACTTGAGACTTGATATTCTACGTCCTTCCAGCTACTAGGAATTGATCCAACATAGCTAGCTTATTCCAACCGCGCCATGGCTAAAGGTTACCTGAGAAACATACTTGAAAGTGTCAACACAAAGGTTGGTGAGTTCACAGAGTTAGTTATATCCGTGCTTATAGTTTTTCCCGAAAACATGTACATGACTTTACTGTCATAAAACTAAGTAGTTTTCCCCGAAAAACTATACATGACTTAATCGTCATAAATAATAAGTAGTTTTCATTTGAAAACATGCCCATGACTATACCGTCATAAAATATGTAGTTTTTCTTTGAAAACATTATCATGACTTAACCGTCATAAATCCAATGTTTAAACATGATCATTTTAACCTGATCAAAACCCTTTGTTTAAACCTGATCACTTTAACCTGATCAGAACCCTTTGTTTAAACCTGATCAGAATCCTTTGTATAAACCTGATCACTTTAACCTGATCAGAACTCTTTCGTTTAAACCTGATCACTTTAACCTGATCAGAACTCTTTTGTTTAAAACCTGATCACTTTAGCCTGATCAGAACTCTTTTGTTTAAAACCTGATCGCTTTAGCCTGATCAGAACTCTTTTGTTTAAAACCTGATCACTTTAGCCTGATCAGAACTCTTTTGTTTATATTACCAATGAATATGAATACTAATCCGATCTATTGACCCCATTTGTAAGCTTGCAAGGAATACAAAATAGTATGTAATGTACGAGACCGTAACCAAACCCCAACATTATGTGCCTCCCCTCGCCTTTCTGCGAGTAAGACAATATGCGGTCATTCGGCCATTTGGACCCCTGGTTAGCGCGACTAACCATGACCGGAGGCGTCACCCCCAATAGTACTATTCATATAATCCCGGGCTAAATCCATAGCTAATGGTTACTAATTTATTCCGAGGACTTTAAGCGCTTTACTTTTCCCTCAATACACACATACGGTCAGATCATTAGTTCAATTCATTTACATATAAAGGTCTTTTACAAGTATGTTTCCACCCCAAATCATTTCAAAACTTTAGAAAAAGGGGGATTAGTGAAACTCACAAGAAGTTAAACCAAAATGTTCATATTGTAAAACGTATAAGCAATATAATTCCTGTTTTCAAAACATAACAAGTAGTATGTTTCTCCCCCGATGTTTACAAAACAGTAAAGAGTTAAAAGGGGGTCGTGAACTCACCTTGTGTTCGAAGAAATCCTAGCAAACAAACTTGTGCTAGTTCTTGTCTATCCGTACCCTAATCACGCAAGGGTACTAATGTGTTAAAACTACTCGTCTTATACGTAAGTTATTCACCTGACTTAACAAATCCTGTTAAGTACGCCTTTGTTTAAATATCTTTTTAGTTTTTCAACACTTGTTTCGTTATAAAATAGTTCTAAGTTACTGCCCCATGGGACTGATGAACAGGTATCGAAACTACCTAGTTTCGATTGAACAGGACAGATGTCGAAGAGTAAACTGGGTATCGAAACTATCTAGTTTCGATTGGCAAGAAGAGTATCGAAACTACCTAGTTTCGATTGGACAATAGGTATCGAAACTACTTAGTTTCGATTGAACAACAGGTATCAAAACTACCTAGTTTCGATTGAGTAAACAGGTATCGAAACTATAGTTTCGATTACTGAACTTTTGATTGACAGAATCAGTCTTGCATATTTTTATGTTTTAATCTTGAATTTGACACACTTTTCTTGTTATCTTACTTGCGTTCGAACGATTTGTAGGTTTAGCTACGGTTTTAAAGAAAATAATATGGATAATATTGAGTTTTTACCTCTAAACAGAGATGATGATTTTTGAGAGAAACAGAGAAGATGATCTTGACTTCGCTTGGTTAGAAATCTTTGAGAAAATCCTTGAAACTCCTTAGAACACCAACGATGGGAAATTCTACTGCTTGAAGCAGGAGAATGGTAAATATGTGTGGTGTAGGTGCCGTAAGAAATGAGAGAGATAAAAGGAATTGTGAGAATTTGATTGAGGGGGTATGGTTTATATCTGAGTTCTCACTAATAAGGTATGGGTTTCTCTCTGAAACTTGTTTAAGAAAGTCAAGGAGTTGGGGGGGGGGGGGGGGTCTTCTCTGGCTTCGGCCGAGAAAGTCAAGGGTGGGTTGGGTTAATTTAATCTAATAATTAGATTTAGGTGTAAATTTATTTAATTTAATCACTAGCGTTCGTATTTAGTCGGGTCATCCTGGTACGTGAACCGGTAACTCCTAGAATTACCAAATATGAAATGAGACCATGTACGGTTTTTGTTAGACCTTAATGTCCTTGATTGTGAAATTAAGTAAATCACAAAAACAATTATAATGTAAACTTGTTTATAACATGTACGGATATTGACCTGAAATGTCGGGTGTCACACGAGTGCTTCACATAATATACTTTTACCCGGGTATACAAAAGACCGGTTTTTGTGCAATGTAAATCAAGAGTTTTAAGCGGGTGGGTTTGCGTTTTCCTAACGCGGTGTAGAAATAAAGACTGATGGCTACAAAATTCTCTAAGTACAAATGCTGCTGATCTCAGAGTTTGCTGCTGACCAACAAACTGCTGCGGATAGCCTTATCTGCTGAAGTCCAGAGTTGCTGCGGATAGGCTTCTCAGCAGCATCAACACTTGATACTACTGATAGGCAAATCATCAGCAGCATTGGATGGTTGTGTCTTGTTGCTGATCAACAACTCTGCTGGTGATAGTTATCCACCCATTGAAGATCAAACGTTGCAGCTGACCAGTCTTGCAAAAGCAAAAGCAACCATGACCACTGAGAACTTTCTGCTACACCACTGACACACTCCACGCAGAAAGAATGTCATTGGATGGTTGTGTCTTGCTGCTGATCAACAACTCTGCTGCTGATAGTTATCCATCCATTGAAGATCAAACGTTGCAGCTGACCAGCCTTGCAAAAGCAAAATCAACCATGACCACTGACAACTTTCTGCTGCACCACTGACACACTCCACACAGAAAGAATGTCACTGGTGCAGAAAATAAAGCACTACAACGCTCTTCTCCAAGCATACAAGCAATAATGCCTAAGAAGACGTTTGAGAAAAGTTAACTAGCATAGTTATTATTATTGTCTGTACATGTAGAATAGCTTCAATACAAGATCAACGGTTTGTGTTAGATCTGATCCTTAGAATCAAGGGTCTGTCTTGATTCTAAGTTACTATATAAGTAGTACTTAGAGTCATTGTATCTTAGTGCTTTTCTTAGAGTTTTCTCTGTAATCTTGTAACCATTGAAGCTTAATACAAATTGCATTTATCATTACTTTTTGTGTTTACTTGTTTACTTTGATTAAGTTGTGATTGTTTCCGCCAATCTCAATTGGAATAGAACCATCTTGTATTTACCGATCCTACAAGTGGTATCAGAGCTTTGGCTCACAGATTAAACAAACTCACACTTGTTTAATCATTCTTCGGTTCTATTCTAAACTATCTCTTTGTTAAAGTCTCTCACTATCATAAATCAAACAAAATGGCTCAAAACAATGGATTTGAAGATATAGGAAGCATCAACAGGCCACCAAGACTGGTGTCTGGGGAAGACTACGATATGTGGAAGAACAGAATGGAAAGCTTCTTCTGCTATCAGGAATATGGGATGTGGAAATCCATTAAAGATGGACCATACATACCCATGGTGTCCTCAGCTGATTCCAGAGGTACACTGGTTACCAAAGAACCCTCCAAGTACTCTGATGAAGACATCAAGAAAATGGAGGTAGACTTCAAAACCTTGGGAGCCATCCAGATGTGCTTACCAAATGAAGTTTTTCATAACTTTAGAGGTTATAAAACTGCAAAGGAGCTATAGGAGGCTCTTGAAAAAATGTTTGCTGGTTCAAAAGAAGTCAAAGAAAACAGAAGAGACATTCTGAAGCAGCAATATGAAAACTTCGTCTGGAAGGAAGGTGAGTCTCTAACGGTTTTACATAACAGATTTACCTATCTTGTAGGTGAGCTGTAGTGCTCAAAGGTGAAGCTGGAGAATGAAGATATTCTCAAGAAGTTCATCAGGTCTCTACCGAGCTGCTGGACACTTTACACAGTGTCCATCAGAAGAACTGAGAATCTGAAGACTCTCCAGATGACTAAGCTCTTTGGAATGCTAATAACCTATGAGCTAGAGATGATTCAGGCAAAAGAAAGAAGCTCAAGCTACCAAACAGCCTCAACATCCACCACCACCTACTTTGCCCTCCATTCTGACCACTCAGGTTCTAGTTCAAGCAACTATTATCCTCCCATCATCACTCATCCCAAACTACAACCTCTCAAACAAACACATCACCATTCCTCCTAGAAGCCCCTCCTCAAACCTCAACCTCTGCTGCTTTTGTTTCTGAAAACTCAAGCAACATGTCCTTCATCAAGGAGGATCTGGAATGCTTCCATCCAGATTACTTAGAAGAAATGGACATACAGCACTCGTATGCCATGATATCTATAAGAGCAAAAAGGTTCTACTCTAGAACCGAAAGACCCATTCCAAGTAACAACTCCAACACCAGAGTTGGCTTGGATAAAAGCAAATTAAGATGTTACAACTGTAACCAACTGGGTTATTTTGCTAGAGAATGCAAGGCACCTAGGGCAAACCTAGCAGCTCCTCAACCAAGACAAGCTCACCAAGCCTAACCAAGACAACAACAGCAATAAGCTACTCCTCCAGCTCAAACTGCAGCTTATGCAGCTGTTGGAACTTCTGACTTTGACTGGAGCTTCCAGTATGAAGATCTGCCTGCTAACAACCAAGCTCTTATGGAAGACACAACTGAGATACCGCCTCAGGTATATGAACATCTCTGTTCCCAAGCTTGTATTGATAAGGTGTTAGGCTACAGAAAGCATAATCAAAACCTTATAGATCAAAATGAAGAGTTTCATCAAATGAAATATGAATTCACAAAAGTAGAAAACAGTTATAAAGAAAAAATTAACTGTCTAAAGAAAGAGATTTCATTACTAAAACATGAACAAACCAATCTTGAAACTCAGATTGATGATCTACTGGCTAGATTAAAATCTACCAGAGCAGAATTGGCAGAACTGAAAGTTCATGTTGACAAATATGAATTTGCATCCAAAAAGCTGTAAAGACTTTTGGATGCTCAAATTCATGACAAGGTAAAAACTGGTCTGGGGTATCATGTTGAACAATATCAAGTCGTTGCACCTCCTGCTGACTACGTTGCCATCCATGAACCAAGCTTCAATCTCTCAAATCTTGAAAAGGCCAACCGAGATCTTGATCCTTCAAGACATGAACCACTGGTGCAAGAATGCACTACCTCGTCAGAATCTGAGTCAACTTGCTCAGAGTCCACTAAAACTGAGGAGGACTCATCACCAGTACCAGAACCGCCTATTCTTAAAGTCATTCAAACAAGTGCTCCTGTCCCTTTACCAGTTGTTCCGGTTCCTATACCTTTCAACCAAATAAAAATCAGCTATCCTCCAGAAGGAAGAAAGCTAAATGTTGAAAAGGGGCAGTCTTCAACCTCAAACAAACTCAAAGCCTCAAAGAAAGGTGTTTGACATATGTCATGCGCCTGGAGAAAGCATTCCATATGTTCAAAAGATATTGGAAGAAGCCACCTTTGAGCACAACAAAGATCACCCCTGGAACTTTAAAGACCTATTCAAAAGAAAGGACTATGTTTACTTTTCAAGGGACAAACTGGCCAAATCATGCTTTGTCTGTGGAAAATACAACCACACTGTCAGCACCTGCTTCTACTACCTTCAGCAGCAAAGAAACCTCAAACAACATGCTTTTGAGAAGACACACAAGAACAGAAAGGTAAGGAGTTCTGAAGCCAAGGCAACTCATTTCAGAAACTCTCTTTCCCCACCAAGGAAGCAGCTGCCAAAGCCTCAACAATCTTGCATCATCTGTGGTGAATCAGACGACTTTGCTGTAAATTGTAATTTTAATCCCTTTAACCAGATCCTTCATCAAGCCCCTCCTAAACAAAAGCCCATCAGCATGAGAACTTCTATAGAGAAGTCCTCCGTCAACAAGGCAAAAAAGGATAAACATACATTGGTTGTTGAACCATCAGCAGCCAGCAAAAATGTTGGTAATCAAGCTAAGCCCAAGAAACAAAAGGACAAGCCTTCAGCAGCAACCAATTCTGCTGCTGCTCAAGCAAAACCATCAGCAGCAACAAAATCTACTGCTGATAAGTTGTAGGTCCTCATTACACATATCCGATCGATCTCGTGATAAGTCGTCTTGATAACACGGAGTGCGGAATCCTTCGTGTTAACGAATGTATACTAATTGACAGGTAAACACAGCATGTAAATAAAGTTTTTTCTTAGTATTCACAAACACAGAGTTTATAGAATTCTTGTTCGATCAGTCTCACTTCTCTTTCTGAACAGACTCTGTAACTCTATTTATACACACATGTTCTGCACTAGGCGAACTTAACAAGTTCGCTTCAAAGATGCTTAGGCGAACTTAACAAGTTCGCCTCTGATAGACCAAGCGAACTTATCAAGTTCGCCTCTAGCAGAACTTGTACAAATACTTAGACAAAAACTAAACATTTACATAAAAACATAAAGAAAATAAGATCTAAACTATTACAAAACTTTTGTCATACAATCTATGTCCTAACAGACTCCCCCTTGACAATAGCTTGATCTTCAGTCTTCAGTCTTCATGATGAGCTCTTCCAGTTATCTGGTAATCTGCTGCCTGCATGCACTCCATATCTTCTACAAATCTCTAACACTCTTTTGTACTGCAATCCTTGTTCTTTCCATTAATCAGTAAACATGATCTCATTCTTTTTTAATGTTCTCTAGTCTTTCTTTGAGAAATTAATAAGATTCATTGCATCGTAGAAACTAACAATGACCTTATTATTCTTATCATCAATCCTAGCTTCACAAGTATTCACATCTACATACCACCATTTCATATTAACCAGAAAATCTTGTAGAATTTTCTTCAATGGTATCTTCTGTACAGCACGTACAGGCTTGAACTTGTACTTCCAAGTCACTTTCTTAGTCTTTTGATCTACAAGCTTCACTCTTTTACCCTTCTGTGGTTTTAACCTTTCATACTTCCCTAATCCACCTTCTCTCTTTATCAAATTGGCAATCACATCGGCTAATCCACAATTTGATCTATTAATCAATGGTTTAGTAGCCAGACCATTCATTTCACACCTTGGCAAGGTATTGAAATATTTAATCCTAGGCTTTAGGTACTGAACACAATCAGATCTTTTAAGAGCAAACAACTTTGTCTCATTATCATAGAACCAACTTATGATCTTTCCGATACACCTCTCTTTACTCACATATCTTTCTTTTTGAGCAGGTTGTACAAGTGACTTTGGTAGTACTTTCATCCAACTGTTCACCACTTCTCTCCACTGTTCTCTAGTCATACCTGTATCTCTATAAAACACAGGTTCGTCATTCAGCTTAGGAGACACAGTACGGGTAGTATCAACATCAGAATCAATCTTGGATTGAGCAGTATCATCAGGTGTAGTGATATCTTCAACAGAGTCCATAGAATCTGTTACTCCATCATAGGAAAACTCAGGAATAACATCATCTTGGATGAAGTTATACGGAACATTCAGACCATCACTTCCTTCATATGTAATCTTAGATGTACTCTTTTCTACCTCAATCTCTACAATCTCTCCTTCTTCTACTTCATTATCAGGCATATTCTCTTCAACATCATCAAATAATTCGTCAATATCATCTAGACACTCTAACTTCTCAGCTTCGTCTTCTTCGGAGTCTTGAAAGAATTCCAATAATAGTATTTCTTCATTCACTCCAGAATCATGAGTAGTGGTTCCTTCAATAGATTGTGATGTCGACTCCCCCTGAACTCTTGATATAGGATTCACGTCAGCGTATTGACGATCACCCTCAACATTACCACGAGGATCATTGTCTTCATCATCCTTTCGTTGAATTGATTGAGTATGACACGTATCAGGTATCCTTAACTCCCCCTAAGCGTCAAGACGCTTTACAAGTGTAGACACCAATAACTGCATGTCAGCAATCTATTGTGCTTGAGTTTGAAAGACCAATTGTCTTTGAGAATCAACAGACACAAGAGTATCCACCTGAGTCTGTAATGCTAGCACCTGGGATTCAAGGAATGTAATTCTTTCAGAATCAGACGGCTTTGAAGGATCAGCATCGGATGAAGTAGGAACATTTGGAACACTTGGAGAAAGCACTGGAGATTGTTGCCTAGAAGGAGGAGGTGTAACCGGTAGAGATGAAATAAAAGTAGTATCCTCAACTCCCTGAGATGATTGAGCAGCAGCAATAGAAGCAGACATAAGATTCTGAGATTTAGGAACTGGAATAAAATCACTATCCGAGTCAGAACTTTCATCAAGCAAAGTTCTTTTGCCAAGTACTGATCGAGAAGGAGGATTCCGAACAGACTTACGCCTCGGCTTTCTGGCTTTAGATTTAATGCGTTTTCCTGTATTTGCCAACGGTATCTTAGCCAAACTCTCATAATGATCTGAGCTAAAGTCTCTAGACGAATCAGACTCAGTAGCCTCAGAATCAGGTAAGACAGTATCACCGGAACTCGTATCTTCAACATTGCCTTCAGCCTCATGAATCGGTGAGTTCACAGCATCATGATCAAAATCATCCATATTCATACCCAAATCTTGTTCATTATCATGAGTCATCTCATCTTGAACTGGTTCATTAACAGGAATTTGAACCTGTACATGTGGAATAGGAACATTTTGCTGTTGTGGAGCAGGCACTTGTTGTTGTTGTTGTTGAGCAGGAACTTGTTGTACTTGAGCTTGAACTGGTTGTTGAATTGGATCTTGATGCTGCACCTGTCCTTGTTCTAACTCATCAGGATGAAACCAATGATCATTAGGTGGCTCAACATAATCAGGATTGATTAAGTGACCAAACAATGGAGTTGGAACAGGAATTAGAGCAGCATTTTGTTGTTTCACCTTCGTACAATCAACAAAAATCCTTGTTGACATCGGAGTCAAAGCCAAACGAATTGGATGCTGAGGTAAATCCGGATTTAAATGATTCAAAATCATTTGCACGAACCTAGGATACATCAGAAATCCTTGACCTTCAAGAGGATTTATTTGCATGACTAACTCACGGTAAATGTATAAAGCGAAATTAAACCGTTTATTGAGTGTCAAAGCAACCATAGCAGCCTGTAGTGCACTCTTCAAACCATCAGTACCACCCTTCCTTGGAGACAGACATTGTATGATAACATGCATAAAATATCTCCATTCGCTAACCAAACCTCCTTTTCTTGCTTGTGTATCATTCGGTCTTCCTCTATAACTCATCCGCTGAAAACATCCCATAATCAGGGTTCCAGGATATGATATCGGATCATCAACAGCACCTCCTAATGCCAAAGCAGTACGAATAGTTTCTACTGAAATAGCGACCTCCGTATTATTTACTGTAGCACGAAGAACGTGAGGTTCAATATCTGTGTCGTGATGAACGGTATCCCAGAATTGTTGAATATAAGGTAAACTTATATACGGATTAGCAGATAAAGCAATATTCAAACGTGAACGATTCAGAAAGTTGATAATTCCTTGAAAATGAGCAGCTTCAGACATATTAGGATTCAATAACGCCACTTGATTATGTTTGTACTCAACACGACGAGCCATCTGAAATGTAGAGGACAAAAACACATTAGTAAGCAAAACAAAAAAAAGATAAAAAAAAATTAAAATTTTTTTTTTCAACAAAACAGAAAAAAAAAATACAAGTCCCAAACACCACTGAGCCCCTAGGCGAACTTACTAAGTTCGCTTAGTGTTGCAAGAGGCGAACATAATAAGTGCGCCTAGACAAGTTCGCTTGAACAAGTTCGCCTGAACAAGTTCGCCTGAACAAGTTCGCCGGAACAAGTCTGTCGATACACATTCCACACAGAATCACAAACTTGTCTGAATCAAGCAAAAAATCCAATTCAAGCCTAACAATAGCATCGATTAAGATTCACGACACATTTTCAATTATCAATTTCAAATGTTAATGCATAAACCATGTTCAAAATTTCAGAAAACGTGAAAAAATTAAACCAAATAAACACATATCAAAACTTGCAAAATCTAAAAGATTTACCGGATAGAAATCGATGAAATTACTCTAGAATGACTCGCAATTGAAAATCGATTTAGAAACAACCACAAAAATATCGAACAGAAACCCTAGATCTGAAAATAAGATTTCTAGAAAAGACCGAATAAGTTCGCTCGTTTAAGTTCGCTCAAACAGTGAAGAGGATAAAAGAATAAGTTCGTCTGAACACAATACTTAAAACACCATTAAGTTCGCTCCATTAGGCGAACTTGTTAAGTTCGCTTAACAATCCTCAGGCGAACTTGTTAAGTTCGCTTACTCAGAACCAGGCGAACATGTTAAGTTCGCTCCAAACCCTTCCTTTGACCAAAATTCTTAACTTTCAAACACGACCCATTCTCGTGAACTTCCATCTGTATCAAGTATCCGATCCAATCCCGAAACATTTTAAAATTAAAATTTTCATGGAAGATAGAAACAAAATATTTTTGGATTTTATCTGTATAAACGGAATCACATATTTTTGGTTTTTATCTATATAAACAGAAACACAAATTTTTGGTTTTTAAATGAGCAAACTAAAATGCATATTTTTGGATGAACATCGTGAGCAAGAAGATCATATCAGTATATGAGTAATTCATCACACAGTTTATTATCTACTATGGGTAACCTAAGATATGAAACAAACAAACTCATACTTAAGTAGCTCATACTTTTTCAATTTTATGAACTTTTTCAATCAATTTGAATAATACTTGAAATGATACGCGATAAATTTCAAAGTAAACAAGATCAGGTTATGAAATGCTTAATTATTCATTCCGAATTTGCAATATAAAGCATGAAATTTTAAATTGTCAATATTATATGATTTGAAACTATAAGCATTTTTCTTCCAAATTCATGTGAGTTAGTACCATTTAGATGAAAAACATCGTGTACCCCACATATATGCCAACGGAAATTAAAATTTGCAATATCTTCAAGACATACATAGTTTATTGTAAGATTAGATCAATCTCCAAGATGAAATTATCTCTATTAGCACAAGATAGAATAGCATATCCCAAAGGATATAAGAATCATGATGATTCAGAATCAGAAGATTCTAATGAATTGGCTGTATATTGAGAATCAATAGACTCAGGTAGGAGGATCCAACTATTATCTGGATAAACTTCAATGAAATCAGAATAGATAATGTATCTAACTGATCCAAGGGTGAATATATGTCCCAACAAATTTTGTCAGAAACATATCTTAGTTCAGCAACACATTGCATGTTTTTCTGGGCATGGGCAGTGAAGTGAACTAAAAGAGATTATGCTAAAGACATAATTCGATATTGGTCTCATGAAATTCTTAAAACCATATATTCTATATCTGATAATAATCTTTTACACACATACTCAGGCATAAAATGGATTCAAATAACAGATGTAATCATATCATATTTAATTTTCACACTACTAATGGTCAAAAACGCTTCTAGTCTATTGACAATTCAAGTTTCAAACTCATATTCAAATTAAAACATTATCAAGATTAGAGCATTCAAAGACACTATCATTTCTCATTTATACAGACTTGAAATTTAGATCAAATCAAATTATTTAAGCTTTCATATATCAAAGGTCTACTAAGGTCATGTGTAATGAACTATTCACTGATGTACTATCATTTCTTCTATAACTTCAAATGATGTCAATTTTATATTTTTCATTTTGTTTTGAATTTTTATAAATAACAAAATTTTGATTGAAATGTAAAATGCAGAAATGTAATAAAGTAATAAAAGAAATTGAAAACAATATCTTCCATGAAAATTGCTTTGAAAAACTTTTATTCGGGATTGATCATACCGATCATTTTGATCAGAAATTCAAACCTGGTACGATCAAATGCTTTGGTAAAAAGATCAGCAAAGTTATCATATGTATGTACCTTTACCAGCTCGTTCAACTTCTTATCTGTACAATCACGAATAAAATGATATCTAATTTCAATGTGCTTTGTTTTACTGTGCTTAACATGATTATTTGTAATAGACATTGTAGCATTATTATCAATAAACATGGGGGTTCCTGTGAAATTCAAACATTAGTCTCTTAATTGTTGTTGGATCCACAAGATCTGTGAACAACAACTTGCAGCAACAATGTATTCTGCTTCGCATGTTGAAATGGAGACCGTAGTTTGCTTTTTGCATTGCCAGGAAACTAGACGATTACCCAAGAACTGGCAACCACCTGTAGTAGATTTCCTGTCCAAACAACAACCACCAAAATCAGAATCAGTGTAAGCATTGATATCAAAGTTAGAACCATGAGGAAACCATAGTCCCAATCTTTGTTTTCCTTTAAGATAACGAAAGATTCTCTTTACTGCAATCAAATGAGACTCTTTTGGTTTTTCTTGGAACCTGGAACAAATACACACAGCCAACATTATGTCTGGCCTTGAAGCAGTTAAGTACATAAGAGATCCAATCATTGCACGGTAGAGTCGGCAATCAACTTCCTTTCCATCCGGGTCAGAATTCAATTTATGATTGACCGGTATTGGAGTATCATATGGGGTACAGTCCTCCATCTTGAACCGGCTCAACATGTCCTTTACGTACTTGGACTGATGAATAAAGAAACCATCTTCCTTCTGATTAACTTGAAGACCTAAGAAAAATGATAACTCTCCCATAGCTGACATCTCAAACTTAGATTTCATAACACTCTCAAAATCATTGCACAACCCTTCATTTGTAGAGCCAAAAATAATATCATCTACATATATCTGCACCAGTAGGTATTCTCCCCCTGCTTACTTAATGAATAAAGTCGAGTCAATTTTCCCACGAACAAAATCATTTTCCAAAAGATGTGCAGACAATGTTTCATACCACGCTCGAGGAGCTTGATGAAGACCATAGAGAGCTTTATCAAGCTTGAAAACTTTAGATGGATTAAGCGGATCTTCAAACCCCGGCGGCTGACACACATAAACTTCCTCCTTGACTTTACCATATAAGAAAGCACTTTTTACATCTAATTGAAACACCTTAAACCCTTTGTAAGAAACAAAAGCAAGAAACAACCTTATAGCTTCAAGCCTAGCAACAGGCGCATAAACCTCGGTGTAATCAATACCCTCCTGTTGATTGAAACCTTGTACAACTAGTCTAGCCTTATTTCTTACCACAATACCTCGATCGTCTTTCTTGCATCTAAACACCCACTTTGTACCAATTGGATACATACCCTTCGGAAGATCAATAAGATTCCAAACCTTGAGTTTGTCAAACTGAGCAAGTTCTTCTTGCATGGCCTCTATCCAATTGTTATCACTTAACGCCATTTCTACATTCTTTGGTTCGACCTGAGAAATAAAACAGGAATGTGAGCAAACATCAAGAACACCAGAATCTTTAATACCTGTATACAAGCAAGTATTGTCAACAATAGAACGCGTTTGCACTCCATCTCGCAGATTCCCAATTATATTCGTCACCGGATAATCTTTGTGTTCCTTGATTGATGCAACTTCAGGAACCGGCAACACATCAACTTGAGTTGTATCAGATTGATAAGACATATCCTGATTAATTGGTATCTCCGAGTCCAAATTTGTAGGAATCTCCCCCTGAGCCTGTGTCGAATTAGAAGGTTCATCAATTAACAAAGGATCAGCAGAAGAATCTTGGAAAATAACATTTTCATCTTCACTATCAGACTCTTGTGGTCCAGAACAAGAAGCAACATTAGGATCGGGAATAGAAGTAGATGGAACAGATGACTGTGGAACTGCATTTGGTAGAAAACAACTATTTCGTCCATCCAGACATGAATCAATTAATACAACAGCTTCCTCAGGAGAAATATCAGAAGGTAAATGAAAAGACTTGAATAAATTGTCATAATCAAAAGCCCAGTCTGGTCCAATCGCCATTTGAGGTAAAGACCGATTAGAACAGTCAATATGAAACCATTCTTCAACTTGGCGAGTTTCTTTGTTATAAACCCTTTTGGTAGTAAAATTAGCAACATACCCCAGAAAGATCCCTTCAATAGCCTTAGCACTGAACTTGGTTGGTACATCTTGAACTTTCAAATGGGTGCATGGATTACCAAAAGGTAGTAAATATTCCAGATTCGGCTTACGATTATTAAGCAACTCGTAGCATGTCTTGTTGTGTCGCTTAACGGTCAAGACTCGATTCAAAACGTGACACACAGTATTCACAGCCTCAGCCCAAAAAGTAACTGGAAGCTTAGAATCTGCAAGCATCGTATGTGCCGTTTCAACCAAAGTCCTGTTCTTTCGTTCAGCAACCCCATTTTGTTGAGGTACATATGGCGCACTGAATTCATGATGAATTCCCTTTTGAATACAGAATAAACCCATCTTGCTATTTTAAAATTCACTGTCATTGTCACTCCTAATTCTTCTGACTTTCTGTTTGAACAAATTCTCAAAACCCAGGATTAAGAATTGTACCAACTCTGTGGTTTCTGTGACACCCAGTAGTCGAGGTCAATACCCATAGTCATATTTGCACATTCCTATTTTATATTTCTTGGAATATTATCTTTGACATGGTATTGTCAGGAGTCTAGCAAAGGGACAAGTGTCATATTTAGTAATTTTTAAGAATTACTACGATATAAACGATAATAAACCGCATTGAACGTTCGTTGATGATTAACAAGATTTTATTCCGGTAAAAGTCTAGGGAGACGCTTTAACATAAAATCATAAATATTGGTAACTAAACTTTTATAAAAAGCTGACATATAAATAGTTGTTACATGGCTCTATGTTATTTTATGTATACATGTATTATATTAGTTAAAACATTAACTATGACGGGTTAAATTAGTGGACTATTAAAATAATCAAGATACAAAATATATATAGTTTTTAATCATAAAAGTTCGTACATCGGGTATTAGATCACGGGAACACCTACCGAGTATACCCTACCTAAAAATCTATCTAACTAAATACTTAGAAATCAACTAGAAGTGGAACAAGACCCAACCCCCCACCCTTCTACCCATTTCGGCCAAGAAAGGGGGGCCCCACCCACACACCATCACCTACACCACTCCACCACCATACTTGTTGTCATGAGAAGCCATCTCCAATCAAGTAAGAATCAAGCAACCATCAAATCCATCCATTCAAGCCTCACCTTGTAATGATGATAGTGTAGTCCAACACTCCACTCAATCCATCTCATGATGATGATCTTGGACAAGCATACACTCCATCTAATTGGTATATATAGGAGTGTATGGAAACAAAGCAAGAACTTTCTCTTGCTCCCTCTCTTCCTCTCGGTTTTAACCAGCCCCAAAACATAAGTTATACCCAAAAATCCTGTAACTCAGCTTCTGCCAGATTTTTGGCCAACTTTGCAAGACCATATCTCCTTCGTTACTTGGCCAAATCGGTCCATTTTTCTTCCAGAATGAAGCTCCATGTTAAGAAGGAAGAACCCAAGTGGAATCACTTGAATCCATGGAGTATTCAACCTCCAAACAGCCGGCGCAAGAAGGCCGCTCAGTGCAGGTCGAATCTGGATATCTCTTTTCATTTTCCTGTTGTGAGGTACCTAAACAACTCCAAACCTAGTAATTCTTTTTCACATCTCCTCTGGTTTCAATAAACTTGATTTTAAAAAGAAAACCCCAAGTCATTTGGTCTTCTAAACCATCTAAAAGTCTATTCGAAGTACGCCTAAAAATCTGAGTTTTCAAGAACAAAATAAAACATAAAAGTCTTGATGAGTTTTGGCTTTATTTCTTCATAAGTCATGTTTGAATACATATATTTAAACATGTACATGTTCATACATAAAATACCAAACTAGAAGGACCATGGACAAGACAAAGACACATCAAATATAAACTACATATATATATATACTATCACATAAAATAACACTTAGATGATGGTGTTTTTCATAAACCCTTCATTCCATTCATGTGTTATGTTGAAGGATACATGTTTGTGAAGTTATATGATCATGTGTGACTTACCTGGCAAGACCCGAGGTAGTGTCCTATGATTCAAGAAGACAAACGAACGATTATTATCAACATATGAACGTGAAAGGTGTTACTAAAAATATATGATTATTGGTAAAATTGTGATATATATGTGTTGATGTACGGTTTTGGTTAAATCATGGAAATGTTTTAGGAATTAAAGATTAGTATCCTAATATGAACATTTGATATATGTCATGGAACATATGAAAAGATTCGGTTAAAAATAAATAATCACATGACATCGTGGAACATAAGTGAATATATTTGAAGTTACAAAAATAATATTTATTTTTGGTAAACTTAATAAGTCACCAATAGGGAAACATATTATTTTCTCGGAAAATATGTAAGCGTCTAGACTGGAATAATAATAACCAACGATTCGTAAATAAAAACACTATTTTTACTAAACAAAGGCGTACTTAACGGGATTCGTTAAGTCGGATGAACAACTTACGTATAAGACGGGTAGTCTTAACACATTAGTACCCTCGTGTGATTAGGGTACAGATAGACAAGAACTATTAGCACAAGGTTGTTTGCTAGGATTTCATCGAACACAAGGTGAGTTCACGGCCCCTTTTTAACTTTTTAATGTTTTGTAAACATCAGGGGGAGAAACATACTTACTTGTTATGTTTTGAAAACATGAATTACATTTCCTTACACGTTTGACATCATGAACATTCGGGTTTAACTTCTTGTGAGTTTCACTAACCCCTTTTTATTTTCTAAGTTTTTGAAATGTTTTAGGGTGGAAACATACTTGTAAAGAATTTTTGTATGTAAATGAATGAACTAATGATCAGA
This sequence comes from Smallanthus sonchifolius, assembly GCA_023525975.1. Taxonomy (NCBI): domain Eukaryota; kingdom Viridiplantae; phylum Streptophyta; class Magnoliopsida; order Asterales; family Asteraceae; genus Smallanthus; species Smallanthus sonchifolius. The sequence continues at coordinate 48,451,339 of CM042033.1, read as the reverse complement.
CCGTATGTGTGTATTGAGGGAAAATAAAGCGCTTAAAGTCCTCGGAATAAAAATTAGTAACCATTAACTATGGACTTAGCCCGGGATTTTATGGATAGTACTATTGGGGGTGACGCCTCCGGTCATGATTAGTCGCGCTAATCAGTGGTCCAAATGGCTGAATGACCGCATATTGTCTTAACTCGCAGAAAGGCGAGGGGAGGCACAGAAAGTTGGGGTTTGGTTACGGTCTCGTACATTACATACTGTTTTGTATTCCTTGCAAGTTTACAAATGAGGTCAATCGATCGGATTAGTATTCGGATTCATTGGTAATACATACAAAGAGTTTTGATCGGTAAATGATCAAGTTTAAACAATGTATATGTTTTCAAAGGAAAACTACATATTTTATGACGGTTAAGTCATGGGCATGTTTTCAAAGGAAAACTACTTATTTTATGACGGTTAAGTCATGTATATGTTTTCAAAGGAAAACTACTTATTTGATGACGATTTAGTCATGTATATGTTTTCAAAGGAAAACTACTTATTTTATGACGGTTAAGTCATTGACATGTTTTCAAAGGAAAACTACTTATTTTATGATGGTTAAGTCATGGACATGTTTTCAAAGGAAAACTACATATTTTATGACGGTTAAGTCATGGACATGTTTTCAAAGGAAAACTACTTATTTTATGACGGTTAAGTCATGGACATGTTTTCGAGGAAAACTAACTGTACTAAATGAACAAACTCTGTGAACTCACCAACCTTTGTGTTGACACTTTCAAGTATGTTTCTCAGGTAACCTTTAGCCATGGCGCGGTTGGAATAGACTAGCTATGTTGGAACAAGTCCTAGTAACCGGACGGGCATAGATTATCAAGTCTCTAGTCGACATTGAACTAGCAGGACTTAGATCATTGTATTTATTTAGTTTTAGTAATCGTATATGTAATCAAGTCTTAGAAATCACCATTACAGCTTCCGCTATAGTGTAATGAACCAATCGTTGCAACCTGTATTTATTTATTAAGTAAATAAATTTGGGGGTGTGACAGTTTCGGCTTTAGAAGCAAGGAACTTAACCCATGAAAATCTAGAGAAATCATCTGTTACGACCAGGCAGTAAGATTTACCGCCAATGCTCCTGATACTAATCGGTCCAAACAAATCCATATGCAATAGCTACAAATGATTTACAATTGAATTCTTTGTCTTAGATTTGGAGACTTCTTGTGTTGTTTCCCCTTCTTGCAAGGAATACAGTCATCAGGAATTGAATATTTCATTTTCGGAACACCAAAAACCAGATCATTCTTTACAAGATAATTCATTTTTCGATAGTTGATATGAGCAAGTTTCCTGTGCCACAAAATAGAATCTGACTCAGACGCCTTGGAGAGTAGACAAGTAGGAATTGAATCCGTAGTAGTAGCAACACTCATGTCGAGGACATATGTGTCATTTCTCCTCGAAGCCTTCATTAGAATCCATTCATCAGGAATTACAAAGCCCAGTTTCAAGATATAACATTCAGAATCGTTGAAATGAAATGAGAACTTCTTGTCACACACTTGAGATACACTCAAAAGATTGTGTTCAAGTTGTTCCACATAATTCACTTTCTCAAATTTTACTTTTTCGTTCTTTAAAGTACCCTTACCTGTTATGTACCCGCCTTTATTTCCCGCAAAAGCGACATAACCACCATCAATCTTAATCACATCTTCTAACAAACTAATATTCCCTGTCATATGTCGAGAACAACCACTATCTACATACCATGTATTGTTGATAGTCCTCCTTGGTTGCCCGTACATAAACAAAGAAAATCAGTTAGAAATAGGAACCCAAGCCATTGTGGTCTTGGGTCGTCCAGATGGATCAAAATAAACAACTTCAAGTAATTCACAATTAACATTGCCATCAACCTTTGGAATATAAGATTTATTATTCGACTTTCTCAAAGAAGACATATTTTAATTTATTTGAAAAATAGTTTTAGATTTATTATTATCAGATTCAGTTGTTTCCAAAATTTTCTTTAATTTTCTATTACGTCTTCTTCGTTGTGGTCTAGAAAGTTTGACCTCAGGTTGAGACTCCTTTGAAATTCCAACATGTGGAATCTCAAACTTCTGTTAAAAAACAACTGGTTTACAACTATGTTTGTCATGCTTCTTAAATCCTGAAGATTTATCAAATGATTGACAAGGCACATTCTTTGCACCACTAGAAGTAGGCTTTCCCTTATTTGGTCTTTTCAGAATCAACACCACTTTTTGTTGTGAGGGTGCGATCTTTAATTTGCCTTGGTTCTTATAAGGACAATGAATCAGAATGTGACCAGCCTCATTACAATGAAAACAAACTCTTTTATTATGATGATTTCTGACATAAGGAGTTTTTCTTGAACTTGATGAATCTGCCGATGAACAAGCTTTAGAAGAATTTACTGAACAGTTAACCGGCTTCTTTTGAACATAAATTTGTGTAGGCACCTTTGATGAAAGCGGCTTTTGATAACCAGCAACTACAAAACCACATGATTGTAACATTTTTGACAGCTTAGGTTGTTCAACTTTCACCTCATCAGGTTCTGTCAAAATGCATCTATCACTGGTAACATTTTTCACTATTTTTGGATCATCAAGTTTCACTTACTTTGGAATGCCCTCAACCTTCTTATCACCAAAAACCTCATCCTCAGAATCAGAATCATATATCATATCTTCACCAGTTACTGGATTCACTTTTAACACTGTCTTTGGATCTATTTCCTCTTCATGAATAATTTCAGGTTCAACCACATAATTTTCATTGAATGGTGGAGAAACAAATCCAATCCTAGCAACCTTCTTAGTAGGATCAGCATTAGCATTAAAATAATCTAATACTACAGATGAATTTTCAAAATTTTCCAGCTTTCGATATAGTTTGATCACTTCAGATTCTTTATCAGAAATTTCTTTGTTCTTTTGAGCGACAATTTCATTTCGCTTCTCAATCTCAGCATAAGCCATATCCAGATGATATGCTTGTTCCTTATATTTCAACCCCAAAGAATTTAAATCTCTTTTCAAAGATTCAATTCTATCGACACACAGTTTATCATTATCTTTCAGTTTTTGATTAACTGAATGCATCGATTTCATATCACAAATTAAATTTGTGTTATCATCTATGACTTTTTGCATTTTATCCTTTACACTAATGCAATTTGAACAATAAATGTGACATACAGAATCTTTTACCTTTGAAGGATCGGACATATCTGCCATGAATACTTTTGCAATAGGGATATTCTCTGAATCAGCACCATCAGAAAAATTTTGAGTTAAAACAATATCATCTTTAGAAACACCAGAAGTAATATCAGATTCAACTTTCTGTACTTGATCACGGTCTTCATCAGTACTCGGCAAACTCTCACCATCACTTGAGTTATCATCATCAATTGACTCTTTAGATTGTGTAGAATGAATCTCAGCTACAAACGCTTGACTTACCGAACCAACCAAATCTTCAAGATGAATACCCTAGTCATAATTGTCATCATTCTGAGCTACCAAAGCAGATGACGCAGAAGCATGATTAGAATTTCCAGAACTAGAGGGACCATGTGACTGATTCTGATTGTTCTGAAAGTTATTAGGCTTCTTCTGAGAATCAAACTCAACTTTTGGCTTCACACATTCTTTCGCGAAATGACCATACTCCTGACAATTATAGCAACGAACTTTGGTTTTGTCAAATCCCATACGTGAACGACTGTTTGACCCAATATACTTTCTTCCAGTCTTCTTTAAAAAATCCTTTGCTTGTCGCATCAGCATAGCCATGTTCCATTGAATATTCATCTCTTCCAGATCAACATGATCAATCTGTCTAAAATCTTCTTCAATAACCTTTGGATCATGAATCTTCCCACCAATAAAATTTTTATAAGATGCCATGAATGAAGAAAACATTGCTAAATAATCATCAACAACTCTTTGACTCATATTATATGTTCCAGATGATGACGAAGTTGAATTTGCAGAGAAACCTGAATGACTTGGAATTCCAGAACAATGATCATGAGAAACCTCTTGAGTATCACCAGAAAAGAATGCAACCCCTGTACCAGTTTTGCCAGAAGACTTAGCAAAATACATTGAAGGATCTTGGATATGCTCCATATTGGTTTCCTTCTTCTTCGTATTTAAATCATGTGACTGAATCTTGCCAAGTACCTCCTCAAGAGACATAGTTTTATACTTGATATTCTCTTTAATCAAAACTGTATACACATCAAATTTTGATGGTAATGCCTCCAAGAATTTATCATTTATCTCCTCAATCTCATAAACCACTGAAGCACTCGACAACTCACTTAGCAAATGATAGAATCTAGTTGCAAGATCATCTAAAGATTCATTTTGAAAGTGCTTGAACACTAAGAATTGCTTTTTCAATAATTCTTTTCGGCTTTTCTTAACATCCAAACTCCCTTCACACCTCTTTTGCAACGCCTCCCACAATTGTTGAGAAGTCCTGAATTGTTTAAAGCTGTGATAAATTTCTTTTGGAAGAGACATTGAGATACTAGCCATTACCTTCTTTTCTCTATCAAACAATATTTTTTCTTCTATGGTTAACGCATATACTGATTTAGGAACATCATCCTTTCCCATCCAAGTATATGTCAGATGCGTATAACCTTCTAAGATTGGAATCCATAAACTTGTATTAGTAAAGGATACAAACTGATCAAACCGATCATTCCAATTCGAATAATCTGCAAGACTTAACAATTGTGGCGGTTTCTGAGATGTACCAATCTCGTTGTCGTAATTCAACATATTTATCACTTGTACCACATTTGCCATTTTTTTTAACAAAAATTTCAAGTGTTGAAAAAAAAATCCCCTTAGGCGAAGATAATAAGTTCGCCTCAAACAAGCAGATTTAATATCAAGCGAACATGATAAGTTTGCTTATCCAAGAAACTTCAGTAAGTTCGCCGATTAAGTTCGCCTAAACTGACAGGAGCGAACTAAATAAGTTCGCCTGCTAAGTTCGCATGCAACAACTTTCAGCAAGTTCGCTTAAAACAGCTGAAACAAACTCAGCAAGAACTTTAACCCAAACACGAACAAAAATCATCATTTCAAGCAGATTTAGAAGGATTTAGGAAAAATTGAACCGTAGGATATCGTATTTTATCAATTCGAACACTTCTATCGGATTAATTTCATCAAAATCAACCTCAAATTCACGAATTCAGCAGTAAAATCAGTTTCAAGAACTTGTAAACTCCATGGATACAAAATCTTCAAAAATGACCAATTTCTTGTCAAATTGTACCCAAAAACCGTCTCTAATCAACAAAAATCAACCACAAATCACGAGCAAAAGCTCTGATACCACTTGTAGGTCCTCATTACACATCTCAGATCGATCTCGTGATAAGACGTCTTGATAACACGGAGTGCGGAATCCTTCGTGTTAACGAATGTATACTAATTGACAAGTAAACACAGCATGTAAATAAAGCTTTCTCTTAGTATTCACAAACACAGAGTTACAGAATTCTTGTTCGATCAGTCTCACTTCTCTTTCTGAACAGACTCTGTAACTCTATTTATAGACACATGTTCTACACCAGGCGAACTTAACAAGTTCGCTTCAAAGATGCTAAGTTCGCCTCTGATAGACTAGGCGAACTTATCAAGTTCGCCTGTAGCAGAACTTGTACAAATACTTAGAAAAAAACTAAACATTTACATAAAAACATAAAGACAATAAGTTCTAAACTATTACAAAGCTTTTGTCATACAATCTATGTCCTAACATAAGCCAAAGTCCTCAGCAGCAACAAAATTGGCTGCTGATAAGCCAAAGTCATCAGCAGCAAAATCTGCTGTTGATAAAGTAAATTCATCCGCAGCCAAAGCAACATCATCTGCTGACAGAGCAAAGAGAACTGGAAAACCATCTCCTCAGCAATGGAAGGCCAAGATCCCAGCTTCTATCCCTTCAAGAATCATCATTGGCTCTTGTGACACCCAGTAATTCAGGTCAATATCCATATTTCATAAATACACGTTCATAACGTATATTTCCTGAAGTTTTATTTTGACTAAGTAAAGTTAAGGAGTCTAGCAAAGAAATTATATCAAAATAGTAATTATTACTAGAAAAATAAACAGTAATAACCCGCAAAGTACGGTCGTTGGTGATTAACAAGAACTTGACAATAAAAGTCTAGGGAGACACTTTAACATAAAAACATAAATATTGGTGACTAAACTTTTATAAAAAGTTGACATATAAATAATTGTTACATGGCTCTATGTTATTTTGCGTATACATGTATAATATAGTTCAAGTAATAACTACATCGGGAATTCACTAGCAGATTATTAAAGCTAGTCAATCTACACAAAATGTAGGACGTTTTAATAATTAAATATATTAAAACGGGTATTAATTTCGGGTAGTATACCGCGTCTAAATCAATCACATCATCATCATGATTGCTTTGCTTACACAACACTCAAGCGTCATAATCATCATGATTATGACCAAGAGTGCAAGCAACCTCAAAGATCACATCACAATCATTATATCTTTGCTTATACTCCACTCCAACGTCAAGGCGTAATGATGATGACTTGTTGAGTTCTACACTCAACCCTCTTTTCATCAAATAATTATATATATATACGTGTATATATATGTATGTATATATATATATAATATCTAGGTATATAGATATATAAAGTTTAAACCATTAAAAAGTCATACACTGAGTATTAGATCACGGGATCACCTACCGGGTATACACTACCTAAAAACCAATCAACTAATACATGGAATGATGACTCGTGATGTGACAAGACCCAACCCCCACCCCATGCCCAATCATGGCGGAAATGTGTGGGACCACCCACACACTCACTCCACCATCATGTCCATGATGATTGTCATAAGAGGCCATACACTATTAACCAAATGTGCAAGCAAGGGTCAATCCATCAAGTCAACCATCCCTTGCCATGATTAGGTTGAATGCAACACCCAAACCCCCACCCTAACCCTTGGTTCGGCCGAGAGTAGAGGGCCCCACCCACCTCACATCACCTCACCACTTCCATACTCATGTCATAAGAAGACCATGCTTCTTTAAGTGTAGACCGTACCAACATCAAAGCCATCACACTTAATACACCCTCTTACACACTCAAGCTCTCACTCTCTCATATATATATCGACATATGCACACACATAATCACTTTGCATCTTTCAAATTCAAGAGCAAAAACCATAGAGAAGTTTGAGTTAGAGTTGAAGATTCAAGGAAGGTTTGAGTCTACGAGTCGGGACTTGATAACAACACGAGCACCTGGTGTCTTCCATACGTTTTTCTTCACCTAGTTTGTCTTGTGGTACGAAACCATCATCCATCTTTTATGTTTTCTTTACTTCCTTAAATTAAGCATGTTGTTCATCCTAATAATTAAAGGAGGTTTAAAAAGCTAAAGAGTTATATAAAGTTTAACATTATTATGATTAAAAACTAGATTTTATAATAAAAAGATGTATGAAATTCAAAAATGATAAGCTCTTATACATAGATTCTTATCTTAACATATTTATGAGATATTTGTTAATTTGAATTCATGATGCTAAATTAAGAATTGATAAACTAAAAAGATGTGTGTAAATATATATATACATATATATGTGTAACCGAAATTTGTATGTATAAGTGTAAAAGTGATTGTTTTGATCCTATAATGATAGTTGTAGATATTAAAAGCATGATTAACATTAGATAAAAAGGTTTGAACATGAATACATATCCATGATTAGAGATGTAAACCGAAAATAATCAAGTGTATTATTTAAAAAGAAATCGTGACATATGTATGTTCAAATGTATGTTCATAAAGTGTTAACTTGTTGAATTGAGATTTATTGAAACATATGCATGCTTGATAAGAACCGAAATATATGTCCCGAAATGTATGCATACAAGAGTAAATATGGTACATGAGTAAAATGATATATATATATATATATATATATATATATATATGGAAGCTAGAAAGTATATATGGAGACATAATTATAATCGTATCTTGAAAGTAAATTATGGATAATATTGTATTGTTGTGTATTGACATGAAATTTGTTATGATTAAAGTGTTTGGGACATTTGGTACAATAAAAAGCATACATGCACATATCATGAAATAACCATAGATAGGTTCATGTGCATGAAATTAAAGATGTTTCAGTTAAAAATAAATAAGTGTATGTTGCATATTTATTGGAAAGAAGTGAAATATAAATACATGTCGAACTGAAACAAGTTAATAAATATCGTTCGAAACAAGTAATTGTATATGCATATAGAGATAAACATACATAGAAAATACATGAACGATACTTGCATATTTATTGGAAAGAAGTAATTATGTGTTTATACATGGATGATAGTATAAATATATTACAAGACGTTGCAAAAATAATATTTATTTTTGACAAACATAACGAGTCACCAATATGGAAATATAATAGTTTTTCCGGAAAATAAATAAAGTGTCTAGACTGGAATAATAATCACCAACGAGTCGTCATGAGAAAACATTGTTTTAAATAAACAAAGCCGTGCTTAACAGGAATAGTTAAGTCGGGTGAACAACTTTTGTTTAAGACAGGTAGTCTTAACGTGTTTAGTACCCTTGTGTGATTAGGGTACGGATAGACAAGAACTATTAACACAAGGTTGTTGCTAGGATTTCATCGAACACAAGGTGAGTTCACGGCCCCCTTTTAACTTTTTAATATTTTGTAAACATCGGGGGAGAAACATACTTACTTATGTTTTGAAAACATGAATTACATTTGCTTACACGTTTGACATCATGAACATTCAGGTTTAACTCCTTGTATGTTTCACTAATCCCCCTTTTTCTAAAGTTTTTTAAATGATTTGGGGTGTAAACATACTTGTAAAAGACTTTTGTATGTAAATGAATGAACTAATGATCTGACCGTATGTGTGTATTGAGAGAAAAGTAAAGCGCTTAAAGTCCTCTGAATAAGTTAGTAACCATTAGCTATTTTAGCCCGGGATTATATGGATAGTACTATTGGGGGTGACGCCTCCGGTCATGGTTAGTCGCGCTAACCAGGGGTCTAAATGGCCGAATGACCGCATATTGTCCTACTCGCAGAAAGGCGGGGGGAGGCACAGAATGTTGGGGTTTGGTTACGGTCTCGTATATTACATACTATTTTGTATTCCTTGCAAGCTTACAAATGGGGTCAATAGATCGGATTAGTATTCAGATTCATTGGTAATACATGCAAAAGGGTTTTGATCAGGTTTAAACAAAGGGTTCTGATCAGGTTTAAACAAAGGGTTCTGATCAGGTTAAAGTGATCAGGTTTAAACAAAAGGGTTCTGATCAGGTTTATACAAAGGGTTTTGATCAGGTTAAAGTGATCAGGTTTAAACAAAGGGTTCTGATCAGGTTAAAGTGATCAGGTTTAAACAAAAGGGTTCTGATCAGGTTAAAGTGATCATGTTTATACAAAGGGTTTTGATCAGGTTAAAGTGATCAGGTTTAAACAAAGGGTTCTGATCAGGTTAAAGTGATCAGGTTTAAACAAAGGATTTTGATCAGGTTTATACAAAGAGTTTTGATCAGGTTAAAATGATCATGTTTAAACATTGGATTTATGACGGTTAAGTCATGGTAATGTTTTCAAAGAAAAACTACATATTTTATGACGGTATAGTCATGGGCATGTTTTCAAATGAAAACTACTTATTATTTATGACGGTTAAGTCATGTATAGTTTTTCGGGGAAAACTACTTATTTTTATGATGGTAAAGTCATGTACATGTTTTCGGGAAAAACTATAAGCACTGATATAACTAACTCTGTGAACTCACCAAACTTTGTGTTGACACTTTCAAGTATGTTTCTCAGGTAACCTTTAGCCATGGCACGGTTGGAATAGGCTAGCTATGTTGGATCAATTCCTAGTAGCTGGAAGGACGTAGAATATCAAGTCTCAAGTCTATCGTTGATCTAGAAGAACTTAGATCATAGTATTACTTAGTTTTAGTAATTGTATATGTAATCAAGTCTTAGAAATCACAATTACCGCTTCCGCTATCGTGTAATGAACCAATCGTTGCAACCTGTATTTATTTATTAAGTAAATAAATTTGGGGGTGTGACAGATTGGTATCAGAGCAATGGTTTTAGCGAATTAGGTTTCCTTAGTGACACCTAGGCTCTAACCGGACTCATTTAGGGACCAAGATTTCTAAGACTTGCATCACACTAAAAACACCCAAGACTTGAGTATAGGAATTCCAACCGTTGCCGAACAATTTGTGTAGACTATTAGTGTATGGAGTTACACTAGGGTATCATTAGCTACACTAATACAATTAAATGGCACATGTAATGAACACTTAAACACATACAACAATGTGGAAATAATAAACACTTACAACATGTTACTGTTCGGATTACGAGTCAAGAATAATGGGTACTCAGCATACTGCAACCTTAGAAGATCGAGTTACGAGCTGAGCTTGGGCGACGACGGCAGCAACCGTCAGTTACCGATCTTGGTATCACAACAGGCTGAAGCTGTACCAGAATTTGTACCTATACCGGCACCACAACTACTCCAGCCATGTTGGCAACTATCTTCCGAACGTATGTACGGTATAAATACTCTCCTTCATAAGTTGTCGAATCGGATGCCTAGACTCTCGCCATGATATATGGCAGACATGATTGCCCAGACAGAAGGGAATTCAAGGTAAATAAGCAGGACTAAATGGGAGAGAACTCCAAGGGTCAGGAGACCCAGACATACATCAGGATCATGTGGATCCATGCATATATACAGACTTGGAGCAGTAGTTGCTCGACACTCATTTTAGGATCTCTGCCCAACACATAGTGCCTGAATTTCACCATACACATTTTATTTTAAGAGACACTGGGGGTGCCTCTCTACCATTAGCCGTATCCGACAACAGCCATATTTGGCAGAGTCATGAGTATTGGTACACATAATTAAGAGTAATCCGATAAAACAATACACACTCCTGTACAAATGTGCAAACGCAATCTAATGATTATTTCAAATCCCTTTTGATTAAAAGCTAGGGATAGAAGAAACACTATAGGGATCAGGCAGGCAAATTATCATTACGGGTGCACACGTAATCATAATTTGCAGTGCATGAGAACTTTAGTGAGTCTTACTGTCTAAGCTAACGATCAACCCATGTTCTCAATCACTTGATTAAGGATTGGATCTTAACAAATTAGACTTCTCAATTAGGTGCTCACAAAGCATTCTCCTAGTTTTGGAGGAAAAAGAGAAATTCAAAGTGAATTCAACCAATCCTTAGTAAATCCTGAACGACGAAGGAATTTGCACATTCATTCTTTGAGATTCTACTTGTCAGGAATGCTTCAAATTGAGCGTTACCACAACTAACACTTACAGTAATTGCACAACTATTGTGGGAGATTATAGCGTAATCTCAGGATCCATCATACAGTTCAATCTCACAATTGCTTGAAAGTTACGCCAAGAGTGTTATGCACTAACTTCAGTAATAGGGTAGGATATTATTCTGACCCGCATACACATGGCACCTATGGATATTATGGAAGCTCGACATGAGACAAGTAGGAAATCGGACATTTCAGAATGTCGGTCAAACAGGATTGCTCTCGCAGCCATTGACATTCAATATACCTTTAAGTCTGACTATTCTCTCTGCAATGGATAAGTCGGGGTTGATGCTCAATCGAATGCCAAAGAAACCTAAGTGTGGACTAACGACTATTGTCGCACTAACCGGAAAACGACATGCAAAACTCTTAAAGGAGTCCCAAATGCGGAATTTCATGCTAATCTCATTAGCTCATGATATGCATAAGGGGCGTAAGCTCAAGCTATTCACAACAGGCCACTGTCCACAAAGAGTTGAGAAGAATAATTTATTACTCTTTTGTACTCGCACTTCCCAAAGGTTCATCTTGATGGATGGATCACAGATTTAGCCTAAAAGAGAGGTGTGATTGCATCTTTCACTCCTAGTTTTCTATAATTAGGAAGCTCTAGAGCATCTATTGTTAAGAAATGATCTCTTGGAGTAGACTCAGTTAGAATACAAAAGTCTGGACATTCAACACTCATTACCTCAAGTTTGTCCTTGTGCTAAGGATTTTGAGGCTATAACCTGAATGAGTGGAATACGTAATGGTAAGTCACCAAAGTACCATTCAAACACTAAGGGAGTACATACACACTGTATGACTAATAGTTGGCTATCAACCCTTTCTGCCAACTTAATGGGTTGACAAAACCATAGCCCATTTTGGGGAAAGCACTAATTCGATGAGACTATTCTCACAGTATTACTATTCATTCCCTCAGCTAGACGGAATGTGAATATTCCAAACAAACATAGAACTTCGTATGGCTTACATACTTTGAAGGTATGGTAGTCGAGACATGAGTTTACATATCAGGACGCTACAACCCAAGGCTAGTCTGCTTCGAAAGGTAGTGCAAGCAAAGGGGTAAAGTGGTGATTAGACTCGAAGTTCGCAAATAAGAGCTCCCAAGGAACATCAATTCCTAGCTCCATGAAGGCACATGGAGAGGAAAATCCTAGAAAACATGAAACCTGAAATAAGAGAAAAGTCTTAGTCCAGGAAAATGCTTTCGAAAAGCATAAGAGGGACAAACATAAAGTTTCATTTTCATACTGTTTCATTACTACCCAATATACAACAAAAACTTGGACACCTCGTCGAGTAATTCTTTCATAAGACCTATAGTGCGTAGATGAATAGAGAGTATGTGTCAACATACGCTCAAGATTCGCAGGCACCATTCCTTTCATTACCAGGAATGAGCATCACATAATCCTACCATATTGAGGATAATCAAATAAAGGGATTCTTGCATGTTTAATATCGTTAGTCGGGGAAGTATTCGCTTTGCTTTCGAATACCCACTACCAAGTAAATGGAATCAAACAATTGAAGCCTAAGTTGGATGATACAGATATAATTTGGGTACCAGGTATCAGTAGCCTATGTGGGAGGTTATGGATGAAGTCCATAAGCCCAAGTACTCCGTTCATCCAGAATCAAATGAAATGTATAAGGACCCCGAGGAACTCCATTATGTGGCCAAACATGAGAGAAGAAATAGCTATCTATGCTAGGAGATACTTGGCAGTACAAGTAGAATGTTAGGAATCACCTGAGTGATCACAACAAACTCATATTTATCAATGGGAAGGGGAAGAGAATTCCATGGATTTCATTACAAATCCACCCAGAACACCTAGCGACTATGATACTATATGGTAATCGTCAGTCGTTTGATGAAATCCTCGCATTCCCTACCAATAAAGGAGACAGACAAAAGTAAGAAGCGTGCAAGGCTAAATATTAAGGGAATTAAGGCTAGGCATGGTATGCCAGTTTCCATTTTCTCTAAAAGGGACAATCGATTCATGTCAAGAACCTGGCAGTCTGTACAAGAAGCCTTGGGCACACTCCTTTACATGAGCACTGCATATCATCCCCAGATGAACGGTCAAAGTAAAAGGACCATCCAAACTTTAAAAGATGTGCTCCGTACGTGTGTAATCAATTTCAGAGGAAATAGGGATACTCACCGCCGTTGGCTGAGTTTTCATATAATACCAACTACCATACCAGCATTAAAGCCGCTCCGTTGAGGCTTTGTATGGTTGTAAGTGTCACTCATCGCTATGTTGGGCGGAGGGTGGCGAAAAGCATTTGACTGGTCCTGATATTGGCTAGGAAACCAATGACAAGATCGTCAAAATAAAAGATCGTCTGAAAGCCACTCAAGACAGACGAAAGAGAGTTGTGCTAGCAACAGACGAAAGCCATTAAAATTCCAAGTGGGAGACAAAGTCATGTTAAAGGTCTCATCTTGGAAAGGAGTTGCAAGATTTGGCAACCGTGGCAAGCTTAACCCTAGGTACGTTGAACCAATTGAAATTTTGACTAGGGTTGGCCGTGTAGAATACAAGCTCAATGCCACAAGATCTAAGCAATGTACATGATACGTTTCATGTATCAAATCTCAAGAAGTGCTTATCAGACGAGACATTAATTATACCGCCTGATGAGATTCCCATAGATAACAAGCTACACTTCGTTGAGGAACCCATTGAAGTCTCAGATTGGAAGGTTCAGAAAACAAGGCGTAGCCGGATTAAATTGGTTAAGGTACGTTGGGATTCAAAGCGCGGCCCCGAGTATACGTGGGAGCGGGAAAATAAAATGAAAGCCAAGTATCCGTCCTTGTTCATGAACACTCCAAGTAAAGATGACAAGAACTGAATTTCGGGACGAAATTCTCTTTAACATGGGGAGAATGTGACACCCAGTAATTCAGGTCAATATCCATATTTCATAAATACACGTTCATAACGTATATTTCCTGAAGTTTTATTTTGACTAAGTAAAGTCAAGGAGTCTAGCAAAGGAAATTATATCAAAATAGTAATTATTACTAGAAAAATAAACAGTAATAACCCGCAAAGTACGGTCGTTGGTGATTAACAAGAACTTGACAATAAAAGTCTAGGGAAACGCTTTAACATAAAAACATAAATATTGGTGACTAAACTTTTATAAAAAGTTGACATATAAATAATTGTTACATGGCTCTATGTTATTTTGCGTATACATGTATAATATAGTTCAAGTAATAACTACATCGGGAATTTACTAGCAGATTATTAAAGCTAGTCAATCTACACAAAATGTAGGACGTTTTAATAATTAAATATATTAAAACGGGTATTAATTTCGCGTAGTATACCGCGTCTAAATCAATCACATCATCATCATGATTGCTTTGCTTACACAACACTCAAGCGTCATAATCATCATGATTATGACCAAGAATGCAAGCAACCTCAAAGATCACATCACCATCATTATATCTTTGCTTATACTCCACTCCAACGTCAAGGCGTAATGATGATGACTTGTTGAGTTCTACACTCAACCCCCTTTTCATCAAATAATTATATATATACGTGTATATATATGTATGTATATATATAATATCTAGGTATATAGATATATAAAGTTTAAACCATTAAAAAGTCATACACTGAGTATTAGATCACGGGATCACCTACCGGGTATACACTACCTAAAAACCAATCAACTAATACATGGAATGATGACTCGTGATGTGACAAGACCCAACCCCCACCCCATGCCCAATCATGGCCAAAATGTGTGGGACCACCCACACACCCACTCCACCATCATGTCCATGATGATTGTCATAAGAGGCCATACCCTATTAACCAAGTGTGCAAGCAAGGGTCAATCCATCAAGTCAACCATCCCTTGCCATGATTAGGTTGAATGCAACACCCAAACCCCCACCCTAACCCTTGGTTCGGCCAAGAGTAGAGGGCCCCACCCACCTCACATCACCTCACCACTTCCATACTCATGTCATAAGAAGACCATGCTTCTTTGAGTGTATACCATACCAACATCAAATCCATCACACTTAATACACCCTCTTACACACTCAAGCTCTCACTCTCTCATATATATATCGACATATGCACACACATAATCACTTTGCATCTTTCAAATTCAAGAGCAAAAACCATAGAGAAGTTTGAGTTAGAGTTGAAGATTCAAGGAAGGTTGGAGTCTAGGAGTCGGGACTTGATAACAACACGAGCACCTGGTGTCTTCCATACGTTTTTCTTCACCTAGTTTGTCTAGTGGTACGAAACCATCATCCATCTTTTATGTTTTCTTTACTTCCTTAAATTAAGCATGTTGTTCATCCTAATAATTAAAGGAGGTTTAAAAAGCTAAAGAGTTATATAAAGTTTAACATTATTATGATTAAAAACTAGATTTTATAATAAAAAGATGTATGAAATTCGAAAATGATAAGCTCTTATACATAGATTCTTATCTTAACATATTTATGAGATATTTGTTAATTTGAATTCATGATGCTAAATTAAGAATTGATAAACTAAAAAGATGTGTGTAAATATATATATACATATATATGTGTAACCGAAATTTGTATGTATAAGTGTATAAGTGATTGTTTTGATCCTATAATGATAGTTGTAGATATTAAAAGCATGATTAACATTAGATAAAAAGGTTTGAACATGAATACATATCCATGATTAGAGATGTAAACCGGAAATAATCAAGTGTATTATTTAAAAAGAAATCGTGACATATGTATGTTCAAATGTATGTTCATAAAGTGTTAACTTGTTGAATTGAGAATTATTGAAACATATGCATGCTTGATAAGAACCAAATTATATGTCCCGAAATGTATGCATACAAGAGTAAATATGGTACATGAGTAAAATGATATATATATATATATATATGGAAGCTAAAAAGTATATATGGAGACATAATTATAATCGTATCTTGAAAGTAAATTATGGATAATATTGTATTGTTGTGTATTGACATGAAATTTGTTATGATTAAAGTGTTTGGGACATTTGGTAACAATAAAAAGCATACATGCACATATCATGAAATAACCATAGATAGGTTCATGTGCACGAAATTAAAGATGTTTCAGTTAAAAATAAATAAGTGTATGTTGAAATGTAGTTATACTTGTGTGTATATATATTTGTAAGGAAATATAAATACATGTCGAACTGAAACAAGTTAATAAATATCGTTCGAAACAAGTAATTGTATATGTATATAGAGATAAACATACATAGAAAATACATGAACGATACTTGCATATTTATTGGAAAGAAGTAATTATGTGTTTATACATGGATTATAGTATAAATATATTACAAGACGTTGCAAAAATAATATTTATTTTTGACAAACATAACGAGTCACCAATATGGAAATATAATAGTTTTTCCGGAAAATAAATAAAGTGTCTAGACTGGAATAATAAACACCAACGAGTCGTCATGAGAAAACATTGTTTTAAATAAACAAAGCCGTGCTTAACACGAATAGTTAAGTCGGGTGAACAACTTGCGTTTAAGACAGGTAGTCTTAACGTGTTTAGTACCCTTGTGTGATTAGGGTACGGATAGACAAGAACAATTAGCACAAGGTTGTTGCTAGGATTTCATCGAACACAAGGTGAGTTCACGGCCCCCTTTTAACTTTTTAATGTTTTGTAAACATCAGGGGAGAAACATACTTACTTGTTATGTTTTGAAAACATGAATTACATTTTCTTACACGTTTGACATCATGAACATTCAGGTTTAACTCCTTGTGAGTTTCACTAATCCCCCTTTTTCTAAATTTTTTGAAATGATTTGGGGTGTAAACATACTTGTAAAAGACTTTTGAATGTAAATGAATGAACTAATGATCTGACCGTATGTGTGTATTGAGGGAAAAGTAAAGCACTTAAAGTCCTCTGTATAAGTTAGTAACCATTAGCTATTTTAGCCCGGGATTATATGGATAGTACTATTAGGGGTGACGCCTCCGGTCATGGTTAGTCGCGCTAACCAGGGGTCCAAATGGCCGAATGACCGCATATTGTCCTACTCGCAGAAAGGCGGGGGGAGGCACAGAATGTTGGGGTTTGGTTACGGTCTCGTACATTACATACTATTTTGTATTCCTTGCAAGCTTACAAATGGGGTCAATAGATCGGATTAGTATTCAGATTCATTGGTAATACATGCAAAAGGGTTTTGATCAGGTTAAAGTGATCAGGTTTAAACAAAGGGTTCTGATCAGGTTAAAGTGATCAGGTTTAAACAAAAGGGTTCTGATCAGGTTAAAGTGATCAGGTTTATACAAAGGGTTTTGATCAGGTTAAAGTGATCAGGTTTAAACAAAGGGTTCTGATCAGGTTAAAGTGATCAGGTTTAAACAAAAGGGTTCTGATCAGGTTAAAGTGATCAGGTTTATACAAAGGGTTTTGATCAGGTTAAAGTGATCAGGTTTAAACAAAGGGTTCTGATCAGGTTAAAGTGATCAGGTTTAAACAAAGGATTTTGATCAGGTTAAAATAATCAGGTTTATACAAAGAGTTTTGATCAGGTTAAAATGATCATGTTTAAGCATTGGATTTATGACGGTTAAGTCATGGTAATGTTTTCAAAGAAAAACTACATATTTTATGACGGTATAGTCATGGGCATGTTTTCAAATGAAAACTACTTATTTGTTATGACGGTTAAGTCATGTATAGTTTTTCCGGGAAAACTACTTAGTTTATGACGGTAAAGTCATGTACATGTTTTCGGGAAAAACTATACTCACTGATATAACTAACTATGTGAACTCACCAACCTTTGTGTTGACACTTTCAAGTATGTTTCTCAGGTAACCTTTAGCCATGGCGCGGTTGGAATAGGCTAGCTATGTTGGATCAATTCCTAGTAGCTGGAAGGACGTAGAATATCAAGTCTCAAGTCTATCGTTGATCTAGAAGAACTTAGATCATAGTATTACTTAGTTTTAGTAATTGTATATGTAATCAAGTCTTAGAAATCACAATTACCGCTTCCGCTATCGTGTAATGAACCAATCGTTGCAACCTGTATTTATTTATTAAGTAAATAAATTTGGGGGTGTGACAGCTCTGTTGAATGCACACAAGCTGAATCGGATATTCCAAGAATCCTTTTCTTCAAGGATGCAAGCTCTTGGATTCCTCCCACTAACTAGATCTCTCTCATGTGCAGGGGCAGCCAGGTCACAAGAATAACACCTGGGTGGTTAACAATGGTTGTTCCAGGCACATGACAGGCAACAGATCCATCCTCTCCAACTTCAGACACTTCAATGGAGGATATGTTGCCTTTGGGAGTGACTCAAAAGGAGGATCTATTACTGGACAAGGGACTGTGTCAAATGAAAGAATGAGTATTGATAAGGTAAATTATGTCAAAGAATTAGACTTCAATCTCATGAGTGTTTCCCAGGTCTATGATCAAAAGCATTGGATGCTCTTCACAAACAAAGAATGCTTTGTACTATCTCATGGCTTATCCAAACCTCCTCCAGAGAAGATTTTATTAACTGCTCAGAGAAAAGAAAATCTTTATGTGCTTGACATGAATGAGGTCACTCCATCTGGAAGTGTATCCTGTTTTCTGGCACATGAGACTAAGCCACGTTAACATCAAAACCATCAACAAATTG
Organism: Smallanthus sonchifolius; assembly: GCA_023525975.1. Classification (NCBI taxonomy): domain Eukaryota; kingdom Viridiplantae; phylum Streptophyta; class Magnoliopsida; order Asterales; family Asteraceae; genus Smallanthus; species Smallanthus sonchifolius. The sequence continues at coordinate 48,432,088 of CM042033.1, read as the reverse complement.
GTGAAGGACAGTCTTGTAAGAGGGCTTCCTGATAAAGAATTCTAGCTAGAAGATCACTACATTTCTTGTCTGAAGGGGAAGCAACACAAGAGTTCTCACAAGCCCAAGACTTAGAATACAAATGATACTCCACTACAGCTGTTGCATATGGATCTCTTTGGTCCTACAAATATTATGTCAATGGGTAAGAAGTCATACTGTCTGGTGATAACTGATGACTACACCAGATTCTCATGGGTATACTTCTTAAGAACTAAAGATGAAACTGCTGAAATTCTCAAATCCTACATTCTTAGGGTAGAGAATCAAAGCAATCAGAAGGTGAAGATAATAAGGTGTGATCAGGACATAGAGTTCAAGAACCACACTTTGAACTGTTTCTGTGAGAGCAAGGGAATCGAATGGCAATACAATGCTCCAAGAACTCCTCAACAAAATGGAGTTGCTGAAAGAAGAAACAGAACTCTAATTGAGTCAGCAAGATCTATGTTGGCTGACTCAAAACTGCCTCTCACATTTTGGGCAGAAGCAGTAAGCACAGCCTGCTATGTGCAAAATAGAGTTCTCATAGTCAAGCCTCTCTACAAGACACCTTATGAACTATGGTTCCAAAGAATTCCATACATTGGATTTCTAAAACCTTTTGGATGTCCATGCATAATTCTGATCACACATGGGGTTCTTCCTAAGTTTGGTGCCAAATCTGAAGAAGGATATTTTATGGGCTATTCCTCTCAATCCAAGGCCTATAGAGTATTCAACTGAAGAACAAGAATTGTGGAAGAATCAGCCAATGTGGAATGGAGAGAACACATTGTCTGTGAACAGGGAAAAGGCCCAAACTAGCTTTTTGACATAGACTCCTTCACCCAAATATTTGAGCCTCGTATCTTCTCAAATATGGAGTCTTCCTCTTCTCAAGCACCTGATGCTACCTCCTCTGACTATAGACTGGATTTTCCAAAATCTTCTATCAGTCTGAGAAGACCATCCATTGATCCTCCATCTGTTATGGAAGCCATTGAAGCAAGTGCAGCCCGAACCACACTCTCTAATGTCACCAGCAGCAGCCTGTCTGAAAATGAAAACTTGAATGAAGAATCTTCGGTAAATGATGTAGATGCTGCAAATACCATTGCTGATAATACTGATGTAGTTGTAGATCTTGAAGACTCTTCAACCATGAATGAAGAAATCCCTGATCAAAATAAAAGCAATCTTGAGCAAGGGATACAGCTGGAGGTGGTACCAGTACAAAGGGTCAACAAGAAACATCCTCTGGAAAATATTATTGGCCAAGTTCACCAAGGAGTTCTAACAAGAAGCAAATCTCATGAGGCCAATATATGTTTGTTTTCATATTTTCTATCTCAGTTGGAACCAAAGAAGATAGATAAAGCTCTGCAACACAGCAGTTGGATTGAGGCAATGCAGAAGAGTTGTTGCAATTCAAGAGACAGGATGTCTGGAAGCTTGTTGATCTTCCACCTGGTCAATCTACCATTGGCACAAGATGGGTATTCAGGAACAAGCAAGATGAGAGAGGTATTGTAGTCAAGAACAAAGCCAGACTTGTAGCTCAAGGTTACACTCAGGAAGAGGGAATTGACTATGATGAAGTCTTTGCTCCTGTTGCCAGACTAGAGGTCATCAGAATCTTCCTGGCATATGCTGCATCCAAGAATTTCATGGTCTATCAAATGGATGTCAAGAGTGCCTTTCTGTATGGGAAGATTGGTGAAGAAGTATATGTCAAACAACCTCCAGGCTTTGTAGATCCTGCACATCCTAACAAAGTGTTCAAACTAGACAAAGCTCTATATGGCTTACATCAAGCCCCAAGAGCCTGGTATGAAATTTTGTCTGGATATTTACTAAGCAACAACTTCAGAAGAGGTGCCATTGACCAGACCTTGTTTATCAAATATGAAGGGGGAGAAATCTTACTGGTTCAAATCTACGTAGATGATATCATCTTTGGATCAACAAGGAAGAAGTTATGTAAAGACTTCGAGATCCTGATGCACTCAAAGTTTGAAATGAGCTCAATGAGTGAGCTAAATTTCTTTCTGGGTCTTCAAGTCAAACAAGTCCCATATGGAATCTTCATCAGTCAATCCAAATATGTCAAGAGCATTCTGGAAAGATTCAAGATGGCTGACTGCTCTGCTGCAAGAACCCCTATGCAAGTGCATCATCAGCTGACTCCAGACAAAGATGGTCAAGACACTGATCAACATCAGTACCGTGCAATGATAGGGTCTCTCATGTATCTCACTGCCTCAAGGCCAGATATCATGTTTGCAGTATATCTATGTGCAAGATTTCAAGCAGCTCCAAAGATTTCACATCTTCAAGCCGTCAAGAGAATTTTTAGATACCTAAAGGGAGCCCCAAGACTTGGGCTATGGTACTCTAAAAATGATAAGTTTAATCTGTATGCATACACCGACAGTGATTATGTGGGATGCAACTTGGACAAAAAGTCCACTTCAGGGGGATGTTAGTTTCTGGGAGGAAGATTGATTTCATGGCAGTGCAAGAAGCAAACATGTGTTTCAACTTCTACAGCAGAAGCAGAATACATTGCAGCTTCAAGTTGCTGTGCACAAGTCATCTGGATACAAAATCAAATGCTGGATTATGGGATGACTTTCATGGAAACTCCCATTCACATTGACAACATGAGTGCTATGTCAATCACAAACAATCCGGTGCAGCACTCCAAGACAAAGCACATTGACATCAGGTATCACTTCATAAGAGATCAAGTTGAGAAAAAGAGAATTATTTTAACCAAAGTTCATACCAATGAGCAATATGCTGATTTGTTTACAAAACCGTTTGATGAAGTTAGATTTAGATATTTAGTTGAATCTATCGGTATGATGAACTTTGATTAAAATATTTCTCTAAAAATTTGTATTTGTAAATATGTTTATCTTTTGTTATAAATAAAAGTTACAAGTCAGCAGCATCTTTTTTTTGCTGCTGACAGGTTTAATAATCAGCAGCAAAGATTTTGCCACTGACAGCTTTAAGGCAGTCAGCAGCAACTCCCTTGCTTCGGATCATTGCATCCATCAGCAGCAATAGAGTTTGTTGCTGATAGACTTAACTATCCGCCGTAACCAAGCTTGCAGCGGATAGGCTTAACCATCCGTAGCAACCAAGTTTGCTGCTGATGGGTAAAATTAAGTCTAAATTAACTTTTACCCGCTGTAAAAATTCCTTTCAGTCTTTACCATGACTGCTATAGTGTATTACAGCTGTTACAGTAAAAAGGTGAATGAGGTTGTACTGTACAAGTCATTTTGCTTTTCCCTCCTCTGCCGTTATAAGAACAAATCAAATTTCTTCACCAACCCTTGACATTCAATTTCGCCCTAACTCCCATCACTTTCTCTCAAGCCCCAACAACATTCAAAGCCTTTCATTCCTAACCACCCTTCAAAATCTTCCCCTTTCCCTCCAAACCAACAAAAATGGCAAACATAAACAATCCTAATGATAAGTTCTCCCCATATCACAACCTCACGGCATACTTAACCAAAGGAAAAAATTCTGAGGGATTCGATGATATGATCGACTTTCTGTGCCAATCAAAGATACATTTCGCACTAACAGTCAACCCTACCATTTATATTCCTCATATGGAGGATTTTTGGAATACCGCTGTCTACTCTACCGAACAGGGGATTCCCCAAATAAAAGCCAAGGTAGACGGCAAAGACATCATCATCTCCGAAGCCACTCTCCGAAAACATCTTCAGCTTCAAGATGAGGGGGCAGCCATCTCATACTCAAAGGAAGAATACATGAGGACCTTTGTATCCATAGGGTACACTGGAAATCAAAATGAGTACACAATAGAGAAGGCACTGATGGGCCCTCCATGGAAGTATCTCTGCCACACTCTTCTACAATGCATATCTCAGAAGAGAAGTGGATGGCATCAAGTAAGCTCTGCACTTGCCTCTACTGTTCACGGTATGATTACTTGCCAAGGTTTCAACTTTGCACACCTCATCTTTGAGGGTTTGAGATATAACCTTCAAGAGGGTGCAAAGCAAAAATTCTTTATGTACCCCAGATTCTTGCAGAAGGTTTTCAACCAGGAACTAAAAGATCTCTCAAAACCTGTAAGAATCTAAATCATGTTGAGTCATAAAAATAATATTTTTCAAAGTATGAGAACTGTTTCCAAAAAGTTCTCAGGGGTCAATGTTCCATTGTTATCTACAATGCTGAACATACAAAGTACCCAGGGTGACAGTTCAGCAATCCCAGCTGATACTGATCCCACACCCTCCACTTCAAATCCTGAACAATAAGCTGCTTCCATTGCTCGAACCCCTGTGCAAACTACTAAGGATGTTATCGTTCAACTGGAACAAAGGGCCCCAGTTGCAACGACATACACTAAAAAAAGGAGCAAGAAGACTCTTTCTCTTCTTGTCTCACAGGCCCAATCCCAACCTAAAAGCCCTCATTCAGAATCCCAACATTCTGATGAGAATATCAAAAGGGATAGCCACATCATTAGAGAGACTTCCTTAGAAGTTTCTCTATTAGGATCAGGATCATGTCCCGGATCCATAGAACAACCCGCTGAGCCACATCATTATTTCTCTTCTCTGAACTTAAGTGCAGAGGCACCTAGTCAAGATGATATACCTTCTCCAACTACCACTATCTCGGGGGTATTGATTACCTTGGCTGCTGGTGCACCTAACCCAAGTTCATCACCCAAGAAGGTTCACTCTAATGGTACTGACAGAGTGAATGTGGAAAGGGCTGTCACTACTCCTGGTACATCAACAGCCCAGGAGGACAGTGACAACATCACTAAGACCCTAACCACGGTAACTCACAGTGAGGATGTTTCCTTTGAAACACTCTTCACTGAGAGGAATCCTAGGTGCCAAGAAAACCAGGGTGATGGGGATGCAGAGGCTAGGCCTAAGGCCCCATCTAGCTCCAAGGATTCCACAACTGTGGATGAGGACAAACTGAAACTTCATAATATGGAATTGACGGCCAGGGTAGCTATGCTAGAGGCTGAAGTGTCCAAACTAAGGCACCAAGTCTCTAAGCATGAAGCCCATCAATGCCCAACTATGCCTACTCCCTCCCTTATATCAGTGGGTACTCAAACAGATAACACTCAATGCACTGATGCAACCAAAAGGGGGAGGTAGTTACCAAGGAAGATGATGCGGACAGCCTAGAAGAATGGATACAGGAGCAGACTGTCTTTCAAAGTTCACTATACAAACCTGCTTTTGTTCAAATCCATGACTTGCCAGACTCAGTAGATGAAAAGGAAGATATCACTGAGGATTGGAAGTTAGTTGTCCGAGCTATTGATGAGGTGTTGCAAGATGAAACTCTCCATGAAGACACACCTCCATTATTCAGCATACTTCCTGAAGCTGTAGCCATAATAAGTCAAACATCTACTCCCTAATTCTCACTAACTTCAAACAAGCTAGAATTCGACTCCATTCTAGCTTGGGGGTATGATGGCATAGCTGAGAGATTCTGGATTGGATGGGAGTTTAGTGGAGTAGAAGAGCTAAACTGGAACACTCTTAATGCCCTCCAGGTTCTTAATCGGTATCTAACAAGATGTATCAACACATCATCAGATCTCTTAGCAGAACTTGCAATCAGCAGGTTCTATGAATTAATGGAGGATAATATGCCCTGGTTTGAAATACTACTAAAAGAAGCAAATAGGGTGGCTTATCCTGAATCTTCATCATCAGCAGAACAAAGACTAGCTCCAAGAAGACTTGACTTAATCAGGAGCAGTGCTTTAACTGAAGAAGAAGTTATCTGCTGGCGAAGATTCATGTACAACATCATGGTCAGGGACTTAGAAGTGCTAGGATGGGTGAGCACTGAGTCCTCTGATTTCACCTTCTTCTTTAACAATGGATCTTCCCTCTCAATCAACATCAAAGAGATCTTACTCCTACCTTCAGACTTCCTACACAAGGTCTTTGAGCTTAGATCACTCATCTGCAACATCAACTCCTTAGAAAGTCAAGAAATGATCAAACTCATCAAGGCTTCTTTTTATAAGGAGGAATCGCCTGCAATGAATGACTCTGACTCAGATCTATCCCTTCCCTCCTCACAAACTGTCATACTGAACGCAGCAGAATGGTCAAGAAAAGTGGCTGCTCAGAATGTCAAAGAAGCCTTTAAAGCTTTATATAGGAATGAATGGGAAAAGGAAGAGAATGAGGCAGTCCCTTCCTCGGTGTCTACTCCTCATCATGCTAATGAAGCTGAAGCTGAGATCCCAACAACATCTCTTCATCTGCTGTTGTGGTCCATGAAGCTGAAGCAGAGGCATCCAGCAAAGACAAAGGGAAAAGACCTATGACAGAAGAAGATGAAGAAAATTTATTGAAAGAGAAGAAGGAAAGGGAGGAAAGAAAAAGAAGAGGAGATGGCTGAACTAAGAAAAGCGGCCATTCTCCTCAGAGAACAACAGATCCAGCTGTATGCCAAACAGTTGGATGATCTGAAAGTCAAGATTCCTGCAGTCTATCAAATTCAAGAAGATGAAGCTCTTGCTCTTCAACTGTAGGAACAATTTGATAAAGAAGAAGAAGAAGAAAGAGAGAAGAAGAAGAAGAAGAAGAAGAAGAAGGAAGAGGCCAAGTTCAGAATAACTGATTCTGAACTAGCCAGAGAAATGAGAGAGGAGTGGATAGAAGCTCTTATTTCTCAAGGTGAGGATGCAAACTACCTTGAGAAACTATCAAATAAAGAGATCCACAGAGCCTTCATGGGTCAGCAGGGTCAATTGGGAAATAAGAAAAGGGCTGAAGAAGAAGAAGAAAAAGCCAAACAGAAATCCAAGAAGACCATTGCATTCAACAAAAGAACCCATGAAGAAAGGAAGGTCATGATTGACTTCCTAAAGGCTAGAGGAGAGAGTGGAAAAAGGTTGGGTCCCATGAATTTCATGAACCTGCAAGCCCTTTACCTTAGAGTCAAAAAGGAAGAGGAAGAAAGACTAGGGAAGAAAGTCTCAAAGAAGAGGGTAATCAATCAAGAAGAAGAAAAGAAACCAAAGAAACCCAAGCCTTCTCCCTCATCCACCACTTCCTCTATCCAAAAACCATCCACTCTCCATCCTAGACCTCCCTCCTCTCCACCCACAAAGTCCAAATCCTCCCACCCAGCTCCTACTCATAAACAACCTCCCAAGAAGAAAAGCAAACCTACTACTAAACCAGAAGACTCAAGAGAAATTGTCAACTGGTCCTACAGCACTCAAGATCAAAGGTTTGAAGTCTTCAGGGGGAAGAACAGAAGAAAGAAGATCACTCTATGCAACTGTTGATGAGATATTGCAACTTCCAGATTCAGATCTAAGAAGAATAATGGAGCTGGGTGAAGCTCATGAGCCCGAGAATGAAGGTGGGAGACATCTGTTTCTGGTGATCAAACATCACTTCAACCCCAGCAGAGATGAAATTATTGATGCAAAACCTCTCAAATCCCACTCTCCATTCATCAGTTGGTCCTACAATGCTGAACAAAATGAGTTCACCTTGACAGACGTTAAAGGACAGAAGATGAGGTATCTAAGCAAGGCTATCTTCAAAATGCCAAGCAAAGATATCAAGACTCTATCTGAGCTTCCTCTTAACAATCCCAGTAAGGACCCAAGAGGCTATGAGGTTGCAAGAATCGTCAGCCACATGCAAAAGCTTTAGCAACAAAAGCAGTAAGAGAGTTTTGGTAGCATCAGTCTAGGGGGAGTTTGTAGAAATAAAGACTGATGGCTACAAAATTCTTTAAGTACAAATGTTGTTGATCTCAGAGTTTGCTGCTGACCAACAAACTGATGCGGATAAGCTTATCCGCAACGGATACTTGTTCTTCTGCTGAAGAACAAATTTTGCTGCGGATATCCTTATCTGCAAAAGTCCAGAGTTGCTGCGGATAGGCTTCTTAGCAGCATCAACACTTAATACTGCTGATAGGAAAATCATCAGCAGCATTGGATGGTTGTGTCTTGCTGCTGATCAACAACTCTGCTGCTGATAGTTATCCATCCATTGAAGATCAAACGTTGCAGCTGACCAGCCTTGCAAAAGCAAAAGCAACCATGACCACTGACAACTTTCTGCTGCACCACTAACACACTCCACGCTAAAAGAATGTCACCGGTGCAGACAATAAAGCACTACAACGCTCTTCTCCAAGCATGCAAGCAATAATGCCTAAGAAGACGTTTGAGAAAAGTTAACTAGCATAGTTATTATTATTGTCTGTACATGTAGAATAGCTTCAATACAAGATCAACGGTTTGTGTTAGATCTGATCCTTAGAATCAAGGGTCTGTCTTGATTCTATGTTACTATATAAGTAGAACTTAGAGTCATTGTATCTTAGTGCTTTTCTTAGAGTTTTCTCTGTAATCTTGTAACCATTGAAGCTTAATACAAATTGCATTTATCAGTACTTCTTGTGTTTACTTGTTTACTTTGATTAAGTTGTGATTATTTACGCCAATCTCAACTAGAATAGAACCATCTTGTATTTACCGATCCTACACGCGGTATTCTCCAAGTATTCGGGATTAAGTGTATTCAACTAGTCATTTTTTTCAGTAATAAAATCATTTGGGATACTTAGGAGAGTTTAGCAGACTAGACGGTTTTGACTGTGCGTGACTTGTATCGGTAACCCGATTCCACACATTCAGTGAGATTTGAGCCTTTTCATATTCATTTATATTCACTGCTTTCGTTTGATGTGTGTTTACCTGCATGATTTGTTGGGATTAGAACTTGATTATCTTGATACATTTTGAGACCCTAGGTTTAGACTGCACATAGAAATGATCTAAGACATTAGGATTCAACCCTTTGTATTTAGCCCTTTTTCATTTGTTTTCCCTACCCGAATATTATCCCTTAGTGAACCCAGTTTAAACCTTTATCCCTTTCATTTGTTTAACCCACTTATTACACCTTGAGTCTTTTAGCCTTTTTATTTTTAACCCGTGTTATTAATCCGGTTCGAGTTAGTCGTGTTAAGATGTGTGTGTTTCAGCAATATAGCTTATGTAAAAAAAATAGTCAAAAGAATAAGTGTGAGGATCAAAGATCCTCAAATGTTTAGTTATGTTTGTTTGTTCGTGCTTAGCTTGACTAGTCCCGGATTAGTTTCACCTTAGCCACTTTTATACCCTTTATCCATACCTAAACCCTAACCTTACATCACAACCCAGAAAAACCTTGTTGATATGTGTGTTTGTCTTCACATTCGGGTGGAGATTTGATTGTTTCTCATGCATATGACTTAAACATTTCATTGGCAGGTCTGAGAGTTAGAATAGGAGCCGGCACATCTTTTGCTAGTCATAGAAATAAACCGAGTGGAGAGAACTCTTGTGAGGGGTACGAGTTATGCATAGGTAGAGCTTGAAAGAAATTGAGTCTTGATTAGGTGCGCCCATGTTTTTCAAAAAGTTAGGTCCCATCTAGACTGGTTGAAGTGTAAATCTGTTGACCGTTGTAAAACTTGGGGAGTCGTTCGTTGTTATTGGATTTCGTTATCTGCTTCTGACCTTAACTTGAGAATTTTGGTATTTGTATGATTACTTGGTTGGATGTACTGCTTTGGGCTTTGCTTAAGGACAAGCAAAGTTCAAGTGTGAGAATGTTTGATGTGTTCTAACACATATGTTTATGGAGTTGTTTTTGACCAGTTTTACATGGTTTTATTAGCAAATATCTTAAGAAATTGGTACTTAATGAAATTATTGTTGAATTTGCAGGTTTACAATATAAACCAAAGAATTATAATGAAGAAACGGAGCCGGAGAGAGACAAAAGAAAAAAGGTTGGAAATTATACTCTTCGTGACACGTGAAGAGTGAGCTCTAGAAGTTCGCGACACGCGAATATCTCCAGAACCGGGCCCAACTAAATTGGCCTTCACGACACGTGAAGGGTTGGGTAGATTGTTTTGCGACACGCGAAGGGCCAAAAAGCCGCAAAACCCTAGTTTTCGATTATTTAAAGATTTGAGCGGCCAATATTCAAGGAGTTCGATTGTTTTGCGGCTGTGGACGAACAGAGAGACTTCAAGGACAAGTTTGGAGCTTCAGGATCACTTGGATTTCTTGTGGGGATTACTATTCGGTTTGCAATTCGTGTTTTCATCATTCGGTTTCTTCTATTTACATTTGTTTCAAATTCTGAGCATGTTTCCAGTATTTTGTGGCTTGTTTCTCAGTATTATGAGTAGCTAAACTCATACCTACCTATATTAGGATGAATATTGTTTATGAGATCCAAACCCTGATCCTGATGCATAACATGCATGACCACCACAACCATTAGAGTGGTCTTCTTCAATGGATTTCCCAGTATAGAGTGCAATCCCAGAGCCGGAAGACATTGAAGTGGAAGTCGTCCCGTGATACATGGAAGGGTCCTGTATCTGAGGTCTTCCAGAATTCTCCCTTTTTATAAGATTCATGTTATGAGCCTGAATCTTACCGACTGCCTCATCTACTGTCATCTCGTAGAACTTTGAACTTTCCCTCATCAGGGTTGTATACATCTCATATCTCGGTGGTAGAGCATCCAAAAACTTTTCCACCATTTCCTCTTCTGGATATTTAAGCTCAAACGATTTCAACTCCGTTTGTAGGTGATAGAATCTAGAGATAAGATCATCTAAAGATTCATTTTCTATAAATCTGAAGCACTCGTATTGCTTCCGGAGCAGATCCCTCTTGCTTTTCTTGATGTCACTATTTCCTTCGAATCTTTTCTGTAAAGCTTTCCAAAGATCCTTAGAAGATTCATATCCTCGGAAACTGTGGAACAAATCCCGAGTTAATGACATAGTGATTGAACCCAATGCCTTCTTCTCTCGATCATAAATTTTCTTTTCTTCTGCATCCAGCTTAGAGATAGGCTTAGGTACGTTTTCATCAAGATACAAGTGGGTTGGATGCTTATATCCCTCAAGAATAGGTATCCATAACGATGAATCGGTGTATGAAATATAGTGCTCAAAGCGGGCTTTCCAATTGGAATAATCGTTTACATTGAGCAACTTGGGAGGTTTCTGTGGAGTACCGATTTCATTATCATAATTTAACATACTACTAAGGTTCTGAAGGTTTGACATGGTGAACACTTGGTCAAAAATCAGAAAAGTCAGTAGCTATTGCGCACTTAGGATTGGCCTTGCGCACTTATGAATGGTCTTGCGTATTTAATATTTGCCCTTGCGTACTTGTAAGTATGCAGGAGTAAATTGTTAAGTACGCAGGATAAGTCTTAAGTTCGCAGTTCAGTCTTGCGCACTTGTAAGTACGCAGGAGATAACTCTTGCGTATTTAGCAAGTTCGCAGAAAACTGTACTTTTTGCCAAAAATGGTAAGTACGCAGGAGACCTTTTCAGCAACTCTCACCAAACTTTTCCGGTGACCTGAAACTCGCCGGAGTTGTTAAAAAATGGTCTGATGATCAATGCAATTGAGTCAAAGGGTCAGAAACAAGTTTCTAACCAACCTATGATGCTCAAAACACACAAATACACAACAAAAATCGATTTTTGAGAGATTTTTGCTTCAAAAAAAGTGCTCAAGAGCTACCCCTTTTTTATCACAAAAATCAACAAAATAACCTCTCTTTGCTTGTAAAACTCAGTAAAAACGTCTCCAAACTCACTTACAACACTCGAATTCAAGAGCAATGCTCTGATACCACTTGTAGGTCCCTCGGGTGTGGTGGATCGTCACATGCAAGTGGTCTACTAGTCGGACCGGGTGCGGAATACCCGTGACTAGGTGGAGAGTCTAACTGAACAAAGTAAACCGAACACAAGAGTCACAATAATCGTTCTTTGTATTATAAACACTCGACGGTTACAGAGAGAATACAAGCTGCGTACTTAGCAAAACTGAGTTCGTATGAACAAATGGTTCTGCGTACTTAGCTTCTGTGAACCTATCCTATTTATACTGACCTGATGCCTGCGCACTTAGCAAGTGCGCAGGACCAATTACTCCTGCGTACTTAACAAGTACGCATAGGTATTCCTGCGTACTTACTAAGTACGCAGGAGCATTCTCCTGCGCACATACAAGTGCGCAAAACACTTAGAAGAAATCAACAAAACATTAAGTAAAAGTAAATACAACTCGATAAACTTTTACATAATGACTCTTACATACAAAGACAAAATACAGACATTAGACATACAAACCTAGACTCTATCCAGAGTGTTGTCACAGGAAAGTGCATCAACAAATATTGATATGTTTTGATTGTTTTCGAGTTTTAATCGATCGTATGACGAATATCAGTGTAAAGATTCTTGATTTATTGCTTATGAATGTGTTTGAGTACTGATTTGCTTCTGATCTTGCATGAATTTGTTGCTCTTGGGGATTTTCTTGAATACTTTGTGTGTTTTGGGTGAGATTTCGGGTTTCTGGGTCATTTGCTTTGTGTTTGTGATCTAGACGATTAGGCCAATCGTTGTAGCAGGTTTGTGTGGTCATAAAAGTCAGTGTTTTACTAATCTTGAGTCCGAGAGGAGATAGGTTGTCGGGTTGTCTTGTGGTTTGTCGGTTTGGGTAGCAATTGCACGAGAGTGGGTTGTCCGAGTCGTCTTTATCATCTTGCAATTTTGTGTCATAAATAGTATTTTGGGAGTATACTCCTTGCTCTTAGGTCTGTCTAGGATAGTCTCTGAGTATAGGACGGTTGAGACAGAGAGGTGAAACCATTGTTAAGTACGTGGTATTCTAGGTTTTGGTGAGTCCGAGAGGAAATCCAATTCCTTACCGGTGAGCTTAATCCGACCCTTAGGATAGTTGAGGTGTGTAGGTGAGTCCGAGAGGAGATCCTACATGTTTTAGTGATTCCCGAGTCAGTCTATCTTTAGAACCGGTGTCATACAGTCGGTTGTCCCAAAAGCAGTTGAGTCAGTCAATAGGATTCCTGGTCTAGGTAGTGTTTGTCCCATATATGGTATTCGTCTGAGTTCTAGTGTGTTTGATCTTTCTAGTGTCGTTTATTTGTCCGTAACCTTTGGTTTCTTGTCTATCTTTGCGTCGAGTCAGTATTTAGTTGCTTTAGTATAAATTGCATGTCCTAAAAGTATTAAATAGAATCATCTTGTGTGTTACATCGGTTAGGAGTCAATAAAGGTTCAGTATCGAGGGCCGCCGCCTTTTGTGTCCACGATTCGATAACTCTGGCTTACTGTCTTTACTACGCACGACTGGGGTACACTTTCCGTGAGCGTGTGATTTAGTTATGAGTCCATTTCTACATTTAAAACTTGGTTGATTTAATTCAATATATATATATATATATAATATCACGCATAGTTGACTATTAGTGTGTGTGTGATTACAGTAGCGTATCATTAGCTATATTAATACTAAATACAATTACGTGGCATACGTAACAAACACCTAATACGTAAAACAATGTGGAAATAATAAACACCTACAACATGACCTAACAGAGTATCACTGTCATATTACGAATCAAGGGTGACGGGCACACATCACAATGTAGCCCTAGAAGATCGAGTTACGAGTTGAGCTTGAGAGACGAAGGTAGTGATCACCAGTTACCGATCTTGGGATCACAACATACTGAACCCGTACCTGAACTTGTACCTGTACCTGCACCACACCTACATCTACTCCATTTGTGGAGTCAATTTTCTTTTCTAGTATATGTTGTCTTCAATCAGTGTGGTATATATATATATATATATACTCTCTTTCATGATTTGCTGGATTAGATGACAAAAACCTTTGCAATGAGATATGATAGACGGAACTGCCCGATCTGAAGGGGACCCGAGGTTGAGGAGTAGGACCAAACGGGAGAGAACTCTAAGGGTCAGGAGAACCATAGACTCATTGGGATCATGTGGATCCACACGTACATATAAACTTGGAGCATGAGTTACTCGACACTGATTTGAGGATCTCTACCCTAACATAGTGCCTGACTTCCACCACACACATCCTATTATTAGAAGACACCGGTTGTGCCTCTCTACCATTAACTCCATCCAGCAACAACCTTAGTTGGCAGATTCTTGAGTATTGGTACACATGACTAAGAGTAATCCAATGGAACACATACATTTGTACGCGAGAGTGCAACACGATGACACGATCTAATGAACATTTTAACTTTCTTGTTAGCTGAGAACTTGAGATAGAGAAAATATTATAGGGACCATGCGAAGTAAATTATCATTACGGGTGCACACGTAATCATAAATTGCAGCGCATGAGAAGTCTGGTGAGTCTTACTGTCCAAGCAAATGTTCATGATAAATCTATATCCCTAATTCTGATTCCCAGACATACGATTGTTGATCGAAATTAACAGAGCCGTAGGGTTGAGCCAAAAGGCATTAGGTGATACGATGGCCTATGAGGTGACATGGGAATGTACATCATCTCTTCTATCATTGAGTTTTAATAAATCTAAAACCCTCATCGAGATTTCTTTCGCACGACAATACTAGCCGAAACTTTGAAGAGATCTATTCTCAGTTGATTTGACCTCGGTAGTTGGACCGAATTTGGAAATTCTTTGTAAGTTACCGCTTCAACTTTTGAGATTCAGCTCTTTTCGATTTCGTTACCTATCTACCAAAGCATGAGGCTAATATACAAACTCTTAAACGTGCCAGGGAAATAAAAATCTCTGACACTTAACACTCCTTACCTCAATTTTATGGCTTAAGCCCTTGTGTTAAGGACTTTAAGGCTATAACCGATATAGGTAAAATGTGAATTGGTAAGTCATGATAATACCATTTGAAAGCCAAGGAGGTTGTAGGCATACTGTACTACCAGTTGTTGGCAAATAATCAATTCGACCCTCTTCAACGATAGATCATGAGGCAAATTCTGAAAACCTTATGATCCGCTTCGACCAACTTTAATGAGAAATCAAGGACCTACGTCGAAATTTGAGAATTCATTTCTGTGTTTAACGAATGTTAACCGTTTAAAGTTGTAAGCTACCAAGAAGAGGAACAAAGGACGAATCGTAATTGACATTGCTCTTTTGAATATCTACACATATACATTTCTTTTGACTTCCCAAATCCCTTTTAATATTATATTCGTTCTTTTTGGAGACATCTATACGTATTCTCTTAGGAACCTAAGAACATGACGTCCTTGCGTCCGACAAATCCTGCGGTTATACTTGATTCTCGTCTACGTTTAGACATCTACCTAAAGAAAGTGAAGCCCAGACTAAATTGAAAATAATACTACATCAAATTCTACCAATTTAATGGTTGATAAACCCGGAATCGGTTTCAAGAAACACTACTTCTATGAGACTATTTCCAGGATATGACTTTTACCTCTCCATCTAGACAAACTGTGACTTTTCCACACGAACACAGAACTTCTTAAGGCTTTACCTACCTCGTGGACATGATAGCCAAGTCATGAATTCACAAATCATGATATCACAATCGAAAGTACTAAACTGCAGTAGAGGTACGGAGCAAACAGTGATTGATGAAGTATTGAATTCAGTCTTCGCCAACAAAAGCTAGACCATTCTCAAACATTTCTCTCTGAACCCCATGAAAATCCAATTGTATTTAGTATCTGTTGAGCCAAATCAACAAGACTATTCCCAAATACTTTGGCATTCTCTTTCTTCATCAAGGATTCACCTCCATCTCTAGATGAATCATAGAAATCTGGATGATTCAAAACCTGGATGATGCAATGTTACTATAAAGATTGAATTCGCCGAGACGTTGACACGTTACGATGAGTGATCAATTATCTGATTTTGGATTAACATATGATCATATCATTAAACCACCTGACCTATCCCTGTTGAATTTTTGATAGTTTCCTCTTAGGTTCTATCATGAATTGGTCTTCGTGCGTTAAAAAACGTATATAAATAAAGAGTATGTGCCCACATACCTTTAGAGTTCAGGTGCACGAATGCTCGTCTACCTTTCATTACTAATGATGATTGTCATACAGTTCCACTCTGATGAGAGTGATCACATAATGAAATTCTTTGACATCTGAACTTTGATTAGTTACCTTGGTGTGTGAATTGTTCACTTGGTTTGAGAAAACTCATCATTTTAATTCACAACAATCAGAAAATCTCTTGATGACTCGCTCATTTTATGAATGTGATCTCCCTGATTGTAATCCCTATTGTTCATGGGATTCTGATGATGACTTTATCACTTCAGGGTACAGACAACGTCATTCCTTTGTCGATATATTCAAAGAACTTTTCTACATCTGCTTGTTTGATATACTGAATGTTCAACAATACTGTTGCACTGTTACATGATACTGCGATATCTCAAATCCTTACACGTCCAAATATCGTTAGCCAATGAGGTATTCGCCTTACCTTCGAAAACCGACTACTAAGTAGATTGAGTTAAAATTCTCCCTATGAACTAGGAATGAACTATGCACACGAAACGCTCATCTAAATAAATCAAGTCAATCCTAGAGGCTAACTTGAACCAAGTTTCGAGGATGAAACTTCTTTAACGATGGGAGAATGTGACAACCCTAAAGTTAGGGTCAACAACCTAGGATGACTTACGTGCCATAAACGGGCTTGGCCCACTAACGGCCCAATTGAAGGCCCAATTGGGATTGAAGCCCATTAAAGGCCCGGAAATAGGCCCAATAGGTAAACTAAATTCCTAACATTGCTTGACGGATCATAGTATGATTCAAGATAACAAAAAATTGATACATAGTGTTTGTGATGTCGATCAAACGGTCTATAAAATTAAACACAAACTAACCTAGACACCATAGTTAAACTCTAGACAACTCTACTAAACTAGACCACAAAGATAGGAAAGTGTACCTATCAATTGCAACACAGCTAACAGAAGTCCGGATATCGAACCCATGAGACACTTACTCTAACACAAATTAGACTCTAACTAGGACTTAATATTTGGTTTGGATTGGGGGGGATTCTATGAACTAAGATTAAACTAGGCAATGAATACTAAAGAAGACAAATAACTATCTAACAAGGACCGGGATGAAATCAATAAGAATGGATAGGACTACCTAGGCTGTGAATCATGAATGCTAAGCTCGGCTTCGAATGGTTAAGTAATATGATATGGAACTGGGATCTAAAGATATGACACCCTCAAGACTGACTAATGGATTCCCGATCACTCTCGGTCGCGGGATGTGACTAGAAGACTACTCAAAGGCTATTAAACTCACCAGTTATCGGATCACCTCTTGGTATCACCGATTATGCTATAGACTCGATAGACAGCTCGCCTCTCGGTTACACTATCTCAATACATCAAAGATGCAAAGAGCAATCTGAATTCACTATGTTTGACACGGATCAGCAACGATACTAGACCTCTAAGGAAACGCCTTCTCAGACAATTTGCACTCAGAAACCCTAACACTGAAGACTACCCGATTACCTATCACTTTTGCAGATATTTAGATAAGAAGAACACTTGATTTTAATTCATTATTAGTTGACAATCCTATGGTGACTACGTCTAGACAACCACAAACTAATCTCAAACACAAAGTAAACGACCTACTACACGCTCATTCATGAAAGACATTCAACAAAGAATGTATGGATGAATCAACCAACAAACAATCAATAACAAGCATGCCTATTCAGCAAACACATCAAATCAGATATGGACCAGAGCATTAAATCAAATCAACATCCAAAAACCAATAAAAATCCAAACTTTAACATCCAATCATCTTAAACCTAGGTAGTTCTAAAGTTTTAGCCAAGAAACATGACAAAGAAATAAGTATCAGAGTTACAAATAGCAAAAAAAGTCATAGAACACAGATCAAGAACAACCGAATGTTTAATCGTGACCGAATGCTTGATTCTAACCCCAATTTGTCTCCAATACCTTGAAACCTTGATCAAAATCCAATCTTTCTTGCCAAAATCGCCCAAGATCCAAACTCTGGCGGCAATTAGTCGATTCCTTAGAAGAATGGCCGACATAAACATTAAAACCCTAAACATTCCTAGAAAACCGGATTAGCGGGTCTCTCGCGTACCGCGAGAGACTTTGGGCCGGTCCCTCGCGTACCGCGAGGGACAATTTAGTCGGGGCGCTTCCTGGCTTCCCTCGCGAACCACGAGGGGATTTCTCCTCCTGCCTCGCGTACCGCGAGGCACCTAAAATCATTGAAAATTAACATTTTCTTCTTTCTTTTTCCTCTTTCCCCGTGTGCTCGATTTCTCCAAGTTTTAGCTTAGCTTTCCGCTCCCTTAGCACACTATGACCTGCAAATCAGACCCGAACTTAGAACGAACACAAAACAATACAAAATGAATACAAAACTGGACAAATACACATAAATATACACGGATAAATGCATGTGTTTTGCAACACATCAAACATCCCCACACTTACACTTTTTTCTTCCTCGAAAAAGAAATCTGCAATGGAATCATAACTGAACAAAGCTTTATCATTCTCAATTTTTTTCAACACAAATATAATAATGCATTAAAGTGCAATAACCGGTATTTCTATCCGACTAAACCCAAACACCAAATATCAAGCCCCCAAGAAGTGTTCTAATCCAATATATACAACGGGTCAATCAAACTATGGATCTCACACTTAAAAGCTACACTTCCACCTAATCCCGTCTCACCGTCATGCTTAGGCCAGGGTTAGATCATGTAGATCTTCCCACCACAGTACTCCAAAATCTTTATGTTTTCCAAATATAGATGATTTGATGGAATGAAATGGAATGAGTATTATTAGATGTAGGAATCAACCTTACCTAGTGGTGCATCAACCGGGTCACCATCCCAGAAGGTAGCACATAGGATGCAGCCTTATCAATCAAGCACATAAGAATTCAACTTAGAGGCGTATCCACAGAGTCATTATCCCCATGGGAAACACATAAATCAAACCTTATTTATCCCAATTATTGATCACACAAGTCCCGACCCATGGGTGTATCAACCAAGTCGCTATCCCGGAGGGTAACACGTAGGTTAAAACTCAAGCTTTCAATTATACTCATAATGGATGGAAAAATGGAATGCGGGCGCCACCAACTCTCGAATTCATTTTCATAAACGGAAAGTGGGGTGCCAAAATATTTCAGAAACATAAAAACCTTAGCTTACCGTGGTACCTATCACCCTATTTTGACAATTTCAGTTTCACCGTTTCCCTAAGATGAGAACCCACAAGATTTCATGATTTAATTTAGTTATTAATCCTAAGCAACACCTTCAGGATATTTAAGCTTTACAACTGGCTGGGCCTACCGATTCATCACAAATTAGACACACTTTCTATTGTTTATTTTCCTTTTACTTCAGCATACTATAACCAGTTGTACTATCATTTTCCATGTACTTGCAAGACTCTAATTCAAAGGACATTTTTTGAAAAATTTTCTAAAAATTACAACAACAGACTCAAAATACAAAACCTAGACGAATGTCTCCCATCCCCACACTTAAAATTTACGTTGTCCTCAATGTGGACTGAGAAACGATGATTAAATAAAAATAAGAGAAAAATACACAATAAAAATAAACAAATAAAAATAAGTTAGAAATAAAAATAAACTATACAAAAATCGGAACAGACTTCCCTGGTAAAATGGATATGAAATTCCTCGTAAGTCGTGCTCCCTCGCCCTCCATTCGAACGCGCTCAGCTCACACTTATTCCAAGTACTCCTCGCGAACGAAAGCGGCTAATTTGTACCACATACTAGCAACCACTTCAAACACAATATATATACAATATCAACACAACTAATCCGTGCCTAAACCCCCAAATATGTACACTACTGTATATATAAGAGTTTCTGTACAGGAATGAAAATACAAGAATGAAATACATACAAAGAAATACATAAATGAAAATACAAGAACTAAACAATATACAACCCGGCAAAAGGCAACTGATGATCATGGCTGGTCACCTCCCATCTCTGGCAGATCCGGTTGCTGCTGGTCTGCTGCCCTGAAGAACAGTGTGATCTATATGCCCTGCTGCGTCATCATGTACCGTATAGCATCGTCCTGTCGATCCAATCGGTCAAAAATCTGATCACGCAGTGCCTCGAGAGTGAGTGGTGCCGGTGGTCTAACCCTCAACGGGTGCTGAACCTGGGGGCACTCTATGTGGTGTAGAAACCTCTGGCGCGTTGTCGGCGTCCCCGTCTCTACTACCTCCGCGGCAGGTGGTGGGACCTGCAGACCCTGCCGGATCTCCATGAGTCGTGGGGGATCATCCATCGTGATGATCCCCGCTAATCTCAGCTCGACAAGACCGTATGAAATGGTATCCGGGCCCAGTGTAAGTAGACGGCCCGGATAGCGGTCAAAAACTCCCAAACGCTCCACCAGCCTACTAATATAAGGTCCGAGTTCCAGCCTAGCCTCTGGTCCACGGCGATGACCCCTGGCAATAGATGAAATGAGAATGCTCGCCAGGTTGGCCTCTCGACGGCCTACGATGCAATAAAGGCAGAAAAGATCCAGCTTGTTGCACTTCTCAATACCGGACCGGCGTCCGATGAGAGTGCAAGCCAGTATCCTATGAATGTAGCGGATAAGAGGGTCGTGAATGGATGACTCAATCAAGGAGGAAGAGTACCGCCCATTGGAGATGGAATGCCAGAAGTCACGCAACTGACTGTTGCTGACCCCCTGGTCGTGTCGCCTCCTGAATAACCCACATAAGCTCTGTAGAAACGGCTGTGCTACCACCTCGGCCTCGGTGTACCACCCTGTGGCAACCGTAAACTGTGACACCGACATCTCAAAAACCTGTTGGCCCAACGTAAACGACACTGCAGCAGGCTCCTCGAACTGGCATGTGACGTACCTGAAGGTAGTGTGGAACTCGACGGTGAGCTCTAGGTACTGTGTGGCGTCACAGGCCAATGCTGTCGTCCAACGGGCATCAATAAGCTCCTGTAACCTCTGGAGCTGCCCTAACTCCTCGACGAGCCCCCATTCAAATCCTCTATGCTGATATAGCTCCATATCCATGAACCTCTCTAGCCGGACAGCCTCCTCTGTCATGAGATCGAATCGGAGGAGGGTATGGTGCTGAAGAACTCGAGCCTCTATCGGTGTCGGCTCCGCGTATCGAATGGGACGGGACGGGCCTCAGGAACCGCGTATCGAATGACACGCGGCGCCCGACGAATCGGGCACGACTCCTCATCCTCTCCCCTAGGGTGGGGAACTGGGCCCCACCTGCGCTTGGGCGCACTGAACCACTCTCCGCGGTCAGACATTCTTGCATTTACATGTTAGAAAACAAATATACAATAACAAAAATATATCACGGGTCGAACGGCCGTATAACATTTCATTCGCGGTCGTCTGATGTGGCAGAACCTCAAAAGGACACTACAAAAATTAAAAAAAATTGAAAAATTCGGGATACCCTATTTGTTTATTTAAAAACTAGACAACCCCACCTGAATGGATATTGAGTATGGGCGAGGCGGTCTAAACCTGCAGAGAAATCGATAAGTATATCCCATTACAAATTATACAATCTACAACAATTTTCTAGACCATAAGAAATATACAAATAATAAACTACGAATAACTAATATCATGACTACAATTACAACCTACTTTAAAATATTAACTCATAATTTGACCCATTTTACTAACTTTGACCCAATGATGCACAAATACAAGATAAAGGACACAATTGAAATACATTTTACAAAGCTAAACACGTTTTGCTTCAATGGTCCCAATCAAACCGACACTATAAACAATTTTGGGCTCAACTAACGGAACTAAAGACGGACATGATGCAAAGACTTCAAGTTAAACTCTAATCAAAGACTCACTATAGGTCTGAAATGACCAAAACGACTCAATTTACATTATTATGCAAATAAAGACTCCAATCTACACGTTGTACGATTTAATTAGAACTATTGACTCAATTTACACTACTATTGACTCGATCTTATGGGGTGAAACAGGAATTCGTACCTCGATATAGAGCTAAATGAATGAATGGAAGTGATATGAGTGGACCCAAGCCCCTGTGAGTGTCATGAATCGGTGATGATGACGGTCGCAGATGGTTGTGAGATGGTGGTCGCCGGTGGGAT
Organism: Smallanthus sonchifolius; assembly: GCA_023525975.1. Lineage (NCBI taxonomy): Eukaryota > Viridiplantae > Streptophyta > Magnoliopsida > Asterales > Asteraceae > Smallanthus > Smallanthus sonchifolius. The sequence goes on along the minus strand of CM042033.1, from coordinate 48,409,878 downwards.
CTGGTGGCGGTGGTGACTGATGGAAATGGTGAAGGGTTCTCGCGTGGGTGGAGTAGGTGGTGGGGATGATGGGTGGGTGTAATCGCTGATGGTGGTGGTGATTGATGGTGGTTTAGGGCGGTGACGGTGGTAGTGGAATTTATGGTGGTGAAAAGACGCGTGGGTGAGAGGGAGGGGTCGCCGGAGTAGTGGCAGTGGTGGATAGTGGTTGCGGTGAGGAGGTGGCGGTGGGGTGACGAGTGGAAGGTGTAGGTGTAGTGGTGGAATGACAGAGACAGGGTTTATATATTTTTTTCTGAGTTTCCCATTCTCTCGTGTATTGCGAGAGGTCTGTGCTCACAGTCACGCGTACCGCGAGGGGTGGGTAGGCGGAGGTGTCCCTTCAATGCCCCGCGTACCGCGAGAGCACAAACAATAATTTTCGTGTACCGTGGGGGACAAGAAAGTTGGCCATGGTTTTTTGTATCACGCGTACCGCGAGAAATCACTCCCCAACCCATCGCGTACCGCGAGGAGGCACTATTCACAGAAAGTTAAGCCCGTTTTTTATACTTAGAAAAAATTTCACCATTTAAGAATTTTTTTTCAACTTGCTTTCAAAACTTGTTCCAACCTTAGATTTTTAAGCGTACATACCTGGAACGTCATTTTTGATGGTTTTCTTCCGCCTTTTTGGCAACGATTCCCTGAAACACACAAAAACATACAAACACACAAACCAAAAATGCACAAAAACTAGAAAATGAAAATAAAACACCGAAATTTACAAACTCTACACTCGGGTTCTACCCCGATGACCTACTCTTCTTCAACTTTGTGTTCCGGTCTTGTCAAAGAGGATTTCATCCCCCTCAACATTCTCAATCGGTCCTCCGATGTAATGCTTCAATCTATGACCGTTCACCTTCCACGAGCTACCTTCCCCATCGTGTAGCTCCACCGTACCATAAGGAAATACCTCTTTGACCGTGTATGGCCCTGTCCATCTAGACTTAAGCTTTCCTGGGAATAGTTTCAATCTCGAATTGTATACTAACACCCTATCCCCACACTTGAAGTCTTTCACTCCCTTCAATCGACGATCGTGCAACGCCTTTGTGCGCTCTTTATAACTCCATGAATGCGCGTATGCTTCGTCGCGTAATTCATCTAACTCATGCAACTGGAGAAACCGGTGTCGTGCTGCTTGTGGCAAGTCAAGGTTAACTACCTTTAAGGCCCAATACGACTTGTGCTCTAGTTCCACCGGTAGATGACACGCCTTGCCATAGATCATCCTAAAGGGTGTTGTCCCTATAGGTGTTTTGAACGCGATCCTGAACGCCCAAAGCTCATCATCTAACTTGTCGGACCAATCCTTCCTACTATTCCTGACAGTTTTCTCCAAGATCCTCTTGACTCCCCAATTCGCATTCTCGACTTGCCCACTAGTTTGTGGATGATAGGCAGTTGAAAGCCGATGGGTGACCCCATAGCGTGACAACACCTTCTCTATCTGGGCGTTGCAAAAGTGTGTGCCCCTATCACTGATTAGGGCTCTAGGAGTACCAAACCTGCTAAACAACTTCTTCAGAAATCCCACCACAACTCGGGCATCGTTCGTAGGTAGAGCTTGAGCCTCGACCCACTTTGATACATAGTCTATTGCCACAAGAATGTATCGGTTCCCTCTTGAGATAGGGAACAGACCCATGAAATCAATTCCCCAAATGTCAAACACTTCAACTACTTGAATCGGGTTTTGGGGCATTTCATTCCGGGATGAAATATTACCGGTGCGTTGACAAGCGTCACACCGCTTCACTAACTCATGAGCATCTTAACCACCGTCGGCCAATAGAATCCAGAATCAAACACCTTTTTTGCGGTGAAGGAGGGTCGTTGTGACCTCCCGTCAAGCCCTCATGACAATGCTTAAGGATCTCTACACCTTCGTCCTTGCTCACACACCTCCTCAGAACTCTATCAGCTCCCACACGAAACAGATGTGGAGCATCCCGAATGTAGTGGTTGGCATCGGCAAAGAATTTACACCTCTATTGTGAAGTCATGTCCTTCACCACTACACCATCAGCCAAGTAGTTTGTTATGTTATAAAACCATGGCAAACCTTGCGCCTCAGCACTCATGTAAAACACCGGTTTCTCGGCCGGTCTCACACTCACCATCATCAAGGACTCATGGGGAAATGTGTCCCCTATGGCTTCCTCCCGGATCTCTTCTCTACCGGGTCCTCTAGCCTCGACCAATGGTCGGCCGCCACATTCTCCGCTCCCTTCTTGTCTTTGATATCAATATCAAACTCGAAAAGCAAGAGAATCCATAGAATCAATCTAGGTTTGGCATCTTTCTTTGCGAACATATATCGTAATGCCACATGATCAGTATAAACGATGGTTTTAGAGAGCACTAAGTATGAACGAAACTTGTCAAATGCAAACACCACCGCTAACAACTCCTTCTCGATAGTCGTGTAATTCTCTTGAGCATCATTAAGAGTTTTACCAGCATAATAGATCGGGTGGAAGTGCTTCTCTCTTCTTTGGCCTAAAACAGCCCCGACTGCGTAATCACTCGCATCACACATGAGCTCAAAGGGTAAGCTCCAGTCGGGGGAGATCAAGATAGGAGCACATACTAACTGCTCCTTCAAGAACTCGAATGCGTTCAAAAAGTCCGCATCAAACTCAAATGGGACGTCTTTCTCCAGAAGGCGGGTCATGGGTCGGGTAATCTTCAAAAAATCTTTAATGAATTGTCTATAGAAACCCGCATGACCAAAGAAACTACGAATCGATTTCACACTAGTCGGCGGTGGAAGACTACTGATCGTATCAACTTTCGCTCTATCCACTTCGATACTGGCCCGTGAAACTTTGTGCCCAAGCACAGTCCCCTCAGTGACCATGAAGTGACACTTCTCCCAGTTAAGCATCAACTTCGTCTCTACACACCTCATCATCTTCTAGAGGTTCTGCAAGCAATGATTGAAAGAACTCCCAAACACAGAAAAATCGTCCATGAAGACCTCCATGGAGGTCTCGATCATGTCCTGAAAGATAGCCACCATGCACCTCTGGAAGGTGGCTGGAGCATTACACAACCCGAATGGCATACGTCGGTACGCGAAGGTACCGTACCGGCATGTAAAGGTGATTTTCTCCTGATCCTCTAGTGCAATGGGGATCTGGAAATAACCCGAGAAACCATCAAGGAAACAGTAGAACTACTGCCCAGACAGGCGCTCTAGCTTCTAGTCAATGAACGGAAGGGGAAGTGGTCCTTCCTAGTGGCATCATTCAGTCTCCTATAGTCAATGCACACTCTCCAACCGGTGATTTTCCTCGTAGGGATCAACTCATTCTTCACGACTGTCATCCCACCCTTCTTCGGGACGACCTGAGTCGGGCTTACCCATGGAGAGTCCGAAATCGGTTATATCAATCCAACATCCAGGAGTTTAAGAACCTCCTTCTTCACCACATCTGACATGTTCGGGTTAAGCCTACTTTGAGGTTGCACAACTGGCTTGTGCTCCTCCTCCATCAATATCCTATGCGTGCAGAAGGCCGGGCTGATGCCTTTTATATCAGTGAGTTTCCACACAATGGCTTGTTTATTCGCCTTCAAGAACTCAATCAATCTCTCCTTCTCCTCCTCCGTCAGTGCAACATAAATCACGATGGGCAAACCGGCCTCGCCATCCAAGAAAGTGTACTCCAAATGAGAGGGTAGCTCTTTGAGCTCAAGGGATGGTGGTGCCTCAACCGAGGGCTTCTTCTCCTCCTCGTGGTTTTTATAAACCTCAAAAACCTCTGGGTACACATTAGGTTTACTAGCCGGGTGGCTTTGCTCGAGGAGAGCATCAGTCTCAACCTCCTGGTCTTCCTCACCCAGGTGTTGTGTGTCAAGCAGGTCAGCGCCACACACGTAGTCAAAGAAACGATCCATGTGAGATATGAAAGTGTCTAGAAAGAACACTGAATTGTCCTGACCACTAGAATGCTTCATCGATTTCATGACATCAAAGGTGACATTCTCATCCCCCACACGAAGTGTGATCTTACCGTCGAAGACATCGATCAATGCCTTGGCGGTGCGCAAGAAGGGGCGTCCTAAAATGAGTAGGACTCTATCGTCAACCTCCATATCAAGAATGACAAAGTACGCGGGGAAAACAAACTTATCAACCTTCACCAACAGATTCTCCACTATTCCCCGTGGATATTTGACCGAACGGTCGGCCAAAGATATGCTCATGCGCGTAGGGGCCGGATCTCCAAGGCCTAGCTTCTCGAAGAGAGAGTATGGCATCAGGTTGATGCTAGCACCGAGATCGGCCAACGCGTGGTGCAGAGTCGAACCACCAAACAAACACGGGATCGTGAAGACACCCGGATCTGCTAATTTCTCCGGTGGCTTGTTCTGGACCACCGCAGAGCATCTTTCATTCAGAGTGACAGTTGAAAGGTACTCCAGCTTCTTCTTGTTTGACAGAAGATCTTTCAGGAATTTAGCATATTTTGGCATATGCTGGAGGGCTTCAACAAAAGGCAGATTAATTTTGAGCTGCTTAAACAACTCCAGAAAGTGTCCATAATCCTTATCGTATTTATGTTGCATCAGGCGAGTAGGATATGGAACACGAGTAAGATCAACATCGGGGGTCTTCTTCTTCTCCTCACTCTTCTCCTCCTCAGCAGGAGACTCACTATTAGGAACTGTCCTTGTTGGGACTCGCCTCTCGTGCACCCCTCCAGGAGCCTCCATCTCTATCTCCTCATCAACTGGCTCGTCATCATCAAATGCCGGTGTCTGCTCACTTTCTCCTCCCTTACCACTGCGTGTGGTAACCGCCTTCAATGTGGCTTTCGGGTTAGTCTCAGTACTACCCAAAAATGAACCTCCAGATCGGTCAGTCAACTGGCGCGCTATGTCTCCCACTGTGCGCTACAAATATAAGAATGCAGACTGCTGACTCCTCAGTAAAGTATCGTGCTCCTTCAGCTTATACTGAGTTTTCTGATCCGTCTTCACCAACTGAGCAAGCAATTGTGTCTAGTTAGCTAACATCTCCTCAATCCTCTTCTCACCAGCACTGCTACCAGAATTATGTCCTGCTTCTCCAGCTCCTCCTCCATACTGATTTTGGCGGTTTTGAAACCCAGGTGGGTTCCCGCCAGATATCCAATTAGAGTTGGGGTAGTTTCTCCATCCAGAGTTGAACAGAGGGGGTTTTTGGTTCCCCAGGAAGTCTACCTGCTCCTGTTGAGTAACAGGACAATCGATGGTATCATGACCTCCTCTACATACCTCACACTTCATCACGCTCATCTTCAACTCCTTAATCTCCTTTGCCATAGTTGCAAGTGCAGCAGCCATGCTAGTCTCAGTAGTGACCTAATGATCACCTCTAGTGGCAGAAGTAGGTGTCCTAGCACTAGGAGTGGAATTCCTAGTAGAAGGCTGTTGTTGCTCAGCTTGAGCAAAACTCTCAAACATTTCCTCACACTCCTCCGGCTCCTTCTCCATGATGTGGCCCCCTGCAGCAGTATTGAACATCTGTTTTATCTCAAAAGTAAGACCATTATAGAACTTTTCAACAAGTGCCCAATCAGAAAGGCCATGTTGCGGACACTTGCTCAGCAGAGTATTGAACCGCTCCCAAGCCATGTGGTAAGGCTCATCGGGGTCCATACGGAAAGAGTGGATCTGATCCCTCAGACGGGCGGCCTTAGATGGTGGATAATACTTCTTCAAGAATTTGGCCTTCAGATCTTCCCAAGTGGTAATGGAATCCTGGGGCAGGGTATCCAACCAAGTGGCAGAGCGACCAGATGGGGTGAACGGGAAAGGACGCAACAGGATGGCGTCATCAGTAGCACCAGTAATGCGAAAGGTATCGCAAATACGCGCAAAGCGGGACAGATGTCCTGGTGCATCCTCGTCCTCAAGTCCGTGGAACTGAGAAGAGTTACTGATAGTGTTCATCATATGAGATGGAATCTGCCAAGTATTAGTGTTAGCCATAGCAGGACGGGTAATAGAGGACCTAGTACCCGTGAAACCATTACACACCCTCTGGTGGACGGTACGCCTAGCAGGTGGATTAGCATCACCCATGTCAGCAATAGGAATTGGAATGCATACCTTTTTTCTCAACTAGCTCGCTCAAACGACTGCGAAACTTCTGGCTGCGCTCCCGAAGCTATCGCTCAGGCTCTGAATAGGCTTCAAAGTCGGGTGATCCCTGTGAGCGAGTATGTTGCATAAACTGGACAGAAAACAAAGGGAAAACAGACGAACTAAGAACAAGGAAAAGACTCAAACTAAAACACACACAAATAGCAAATAAGGACACAAAAGAAAACAAGCAAATTAAGGAAATAAACTAGAAAGGAGAAATAAAAACAAATAACCAAACAAGAACTAATCAAAGCTAATTTTGCTATTGCCAAGTATCCCCAGCAACGGCGTTAAAAACTTGATGTTGGTCAAACGGTCTATAAAATTAAATACAAACTAACCTAGACACTCTAGACAACTCTACTAAATTAGACCCTAAAGACAGGCAAGTGTACCTATCAATTGCAACACAAGTAACAGAAGTTCGGATATCGAACCCACGAGACACTGACTCTAACACAAATTAGACTCTAACTAGGACATAATATTTGGTTTGGATTGGGGGGATTCTACGAACTAAGATTAAACTAGGCAATGAATACTATAGAAGACAAATAACTATCTAACAAGGACCGGGATAAAATCAATAAGAATGGATAGGACTACCTAGGCTGTGAATCATGAATGCTAAGCTCGGCTTCTAATGGTTAAGGAATATGATATGGAACTGGGATCTAAAGATATGACACCCTCAAGACTGACTAATGGATTCCCGATCACTCTCGGTCGCGGGATGTGACCAGAAGACTACTCAAAGGCTATTAAACTCACCAGTTATCAGATCACCTCTTGGTATCACCGATTATGCTATAGACTCGATAGACAGCTCACCTCTCGGTTACGCTATCTCAATACATCAAAGATGCAAGAAGAAATCTGAATTCACTATGTTTGACACGGATCAGCAACGATACTAGACCTCTAAGGAAACGCCCTCTCAGACAATTTGCACTCAGAAACCCTAACACTGAAGACTACCCGATTACCTATAACTTTTGCAGATATTTAGATAAGAAGAAAACTTGATTTTAATTGATTTTTAGTTGACAATCCTATGGTGACTACGTCTAGACAACCACAAACTAATCGCAAACACAAAGTAAACAACCTACTACACGCTCATTCATGAAAGACATTCAACAAAGCATATATGGATTAATCAACCAACAAACAATCAATAACAAGCATGCATATTCATCAAACACATCAAATCAGATCTGGACTAGAGCATAAAATCAAATCAACATCCAAAACCAATAAAAATCCAAACTTTAACATCCAATCATCTTAAACCTAGGTAGTTCTAAAGTTTTAGCCAAGAAACATGATAAAGAAAGAAGTATCAGAGTTAAAAACAGCAAACAAAGTCATAGAACACAAATCAAGAACAACCGAATGATTAATCATGACCGAATGCTTGATTCTAACCCGATTTGTCTCCAATACCTTGAAACCTTGATCAAAATCCAATCTTTCTTGCCAAAATCACCCAAGATCCAAGCTCTGACGGCAATTAGTCGATTCCTTAGAAGAATGGCCGACATAAACATTAAAACACTAAAAATTCGTCAAAAACCGGATTAGCGGGTCTCTCGCGTACTGCAAGAGACTTTGGGCCGGTCCCTCGCGTACCGCGAGGGAATTTCTCCTCCTGCCTCGCGTACCGCGAGGCACCTAAAATCATAGAAAATTAACCTTTTCTTCTTTCTTTTTCCTCTTTCCCCGTGTGCCCGATTTCTCCAAGATTTAGCTTCGCTTTCTGCTCCTTTGGCACATTATGACCAGCAAATCTGACCCGAACTCAGAACGAACACAAAACGAATACAAAACTGGACAAATACACATAAATATACACGGATAAATCCATGTGTTTTGCAACACATCAGTTTGTATACTCTCGCGGGGTTTAGTTAAATCAGTTAACGCACTAGACAACGGGTTATTACGAAATATTCGGCACGAAGATTATTTAAGATAACAAAGTATTAATATTCCTTCGGAAAGTTCATATAGAAAACTTCACACAAAGCACGTGTACGTAAACGTTAAACTGTATTGGACACAAAGTAGACCACCGTTAATATTATAAACATCACCAATGCATAAAATGGTATGTTAGGTATTATGAAGTACATGTATTTTTTTATATTATTAGAATAATAATAATAACGATAAAATGGAGCGCGAGACATTAAATCCAAAAGACAGGTTTTGACACGCGCAGTCATTTCGTATCGACCCGAATAACCTCCGATAGTGAAATTAATATTCAAAAGAATAATATATATAGTATTCCTAATTATTGTAGACGAGAAATAATTTAACGGGAATAAGAACGCAATGACATTTCTGGTTTTATACGCTGTATTCACCTACTCTCCCTCTCGCATCCAAAACCCTAGATATATAATGACCTTATCTATTTTCTTCTTCATTTTACCCCAAGACGCACACATTTACCCTCATTTTAGAGGGGGAGGGAGAACCAGAAGAGAGAGAAGCCGGAATTCCGGCAACCAGCAGCGGCGCACGGCGGCAGCTGCTGACTCCGACCAACCCCCGGCAAGGGTGGTTTTCGAGCCACATATTCTTTTCATGTAGATCGGTACAGGGGACGGCTCCACGGGTGGTTTGGCACCTCAAACGCCGACGACAGGACTGGAGGTCGTGGTTTTCGACAGCCCCTCTCCCCTTTTCTCTGTCACCGACCAAGATCCGGCAGGATAGAGGTGGCAAACGGCGGCAACGACGAGCAAGGGTTACGACCCCTCTCTGTCGTGAACTCGGAATACGGACCTCAACATCTCCGTTGACGACATGAGAGAGAGGGAGGGGAGATCGATGGCGGTTCTAGGGTTTCACAAACGGGCCTCCGACGGCTGATAAAGAGGGTCCGGCGGCGGCGATTCGGGTTTAGGGCGGCGGATGTGGCAGTTTCAAGTGGAATCTATACAGATCCAGTGAAACGCGTTTCTAAGGCTATGAATCCGGTGACCCTCCGACGAAATCGGTTTTCCGGCAAAGTTCAAGTGAGTTCCGGTGAGTTCTCTTCACATTTTCTTGCTGTTTAAGGTTAGATCTACACATTTTAATGATCGGTTTCTGTTTCATGTTCCGGTGAAACTCCGGTGAGTCCCAAACGAACGGATCTTGGGTTATACGTTGCTCTATTGTCCCGATCTACGATAGACAAGGTTAGTTTCGTAGTTCGAGTATAGTTTTTGACGAACGGTTGATTTTCCAACTAGATCTAGTACATTGTGATGGCCGGGTTTCATTCCCGAGTATAAAATGTGTGATTTTGGACAGGAAACGAAATCATGAGCCCGGTCAAACGTAGTCTAACCTGGTCAAACTCGGGTCAACTGCTGTCAAACGTGGCCATTATGAAAACTGTGAGGTTTAGAATGCGTCAGTTCATAAATGAGACACCCGAAAGATATAAAACGCACGCTAATATGAATATATTTAATTGCATGAATGTTAAGCGTGTGTATGCGGTTGAATACGTTGAGCTTTAAACGATTCGTTAGCGAAAAATAAATATTAATGTAACAATAAATAATAACGAGCCATATTGACGGGTGTTTGGTGAGTGAGATACATACAAATTAAAAGTATGAATTATTAGGTAATAAATATAAACATAAACGTATCACCGGTAAAAATGAAACTTTAGTACGACTAACGATCGTCACGAACGAATAAAAAGATACTACTTTAACGTGTAAATTTTTGCATTACGATAATTATATATACACAAATAATAATAATTATTTTGGTCTTATAAAGATTTGCAAAATATTCGTAATATAAAACATTGACGGTTATTATTTGGGATAAATTGGACAACAAGTATGTTTGTATAAACTTATAATTTGAATACGGTATGAACAATTATCTAATACTAGTACACAAACGTGAATTCAATTTTACGATACTTATGGTATGTGATGGTCTATACGAAATAAATACAAATGGTAATGATCTTCAAACTCTAAGTACTTTGAATAAATGTGTATATATATATACAAATACATGCATAGATACATATGTATATATGCATTCATATATTGTTATCAAACGCTTATTATGTGACACGGTATTTAGATCCGAATACTTTGTCGCAAAGATAATTTTAATTATATATACGAATATAATTATAAATGTTTATAGTTTGTAAACAAACAAACTGAATATGATGTCTAGCTACAAAAACAAACACACACACACACATATATATATATATATATATATAAATATTAATACTAACAAAAGGATATATGTATACTTTACATAAACTCAAACGTTTATTTGCGAAATAAAATACTCGTATAATATATTGATTGTTTTTGAAAAGATATATAGATACATATATATATATATATACATTCATATGTGTTTGAATACCTTTAATACCATTGTTCGGGGCAAGGCGTATCTATATATAAACTTACAATATCTAATTTTATACAAACATGTTTACACACGTGACACGTATATTATGTATTTTCCTAGGACTAGTTAAACTAAGATTATAGTTTGACATAAATAAATGTGTACAAATATATTTCTATTATATGTATCCAAATACTTAAAAACAAACCAATACCCCAAAGTATAACTACAACTCGAGAATGGCTATCAATAATCACTACACTTTAACGAACCAGTCAAGCTCAACCGTACACATGATAACTCAACACGAGTTTAGACTCGTTTTTCAATATTAGGGTTAGTCCATAAAGCTCTTTAAGTAACTATAGGTATCGTAGGACTCGAGTATGACGTAAACCCGTGACTATCATATCACGTGGACATTGGTTTCCCTTACTATCAGAAGGACATTATTGATCCTGACACGTCGTCAGGTGAATTCACTGCCCCCTTTTAACTTTTTAAATGTTTTAGAAAAACATCGGGGGACAAACATACGTGCTTAGCACCTTTGATACATTTGAAAACATCATTGTTTGATACATTTGGGAACATCATTACTTGATACATTTGAGGAAACAAGAAACATATTTACTTTACACGTTTGAAAATATGAAAACACACTTACGAACATTTTCATATGGTAACAAGAGAACAAGACCCGACCTTATGTTTGCATGAGTTAACGAACATAGAGCTCGCTAAAAGTCCCCTACGTGAACATTTTTATAACCATTAGCTATAGTTTTAGCTTGGGACTCTATGGATAGTAATATTGAGATTGACACCCCCGGTCATGGTTTGATCGGTTTTAGTCGAATGGCCGCATAGTGTTCAAACGTGTGCTCGGGAGGTACGAGCTGGGGACAAAATACCTGTGTCATGGTTTGGTTATGCCTCATGTATGAACATATTACTTGTATTCCTAGCTATTCTACAAATGGGTCAACGTTACTTGTTCTGTTTATCATATACACTTGGAACTATTTGCGAACAACTGGGTTTAGAAGGATTACATTACATGTTTTCAGTGGGAAAACTACTCATTTTATGACTATGAAGTCATCACTCGTTTTCATTGGGAAAAATACTCATTTTATGACTATGATGTCATCACTGGTTTTCATTGGGAAAGCTACTCATTTTATGACTATGAACTCATCACATGTTTTCGAGAAAAACAGTTTTACTATATGGCCATGTACACTTTATTGATGTTTTCAAGAAAAACGGTTTTTATATTATGGCCATGTGCACATTAACAATGTTTTCAAGGAAAAACACTTTACATTGCAACAATCAAACCTGTGAACTTACCAACCTCTGTGTTGACATTTTTAAGTATATTTTTCAGGTAGCACATAGCTATGGCACGGTTGGAATAGGTTAACCATTTGGATTAAACCTTAGAAGCCGAAGGAGTATGATCGCCAAACCTCAAGACGGTTTTGACCTATACATGGTTCTAGGACAATGTACAAGTTTATTTTAGTATTTTGTAATGGTGTTCAATATGTAGAAGTCTTTACTTTAGCTTTCGCTGTTGTGTAATGTTACCAATCGTTGCAACCTTAATTTATTTATTTATTCATTAAGTAAATGAATTTGGGGGTGTGAAAGTATATATTTTGAAAACGAGAGTTATAAGTTTGATAAAATCAGCCATGTCTATTTATCAAAATTTCGCTCTTAAAGTTCATTATAATCGCATTTTACAGTGATGATCTAAGCATCATCGAGAGACTCTGTCGAACTTCTAAAGAGAAAATTTTGAAAGAATCTGACACAATGAAACTAATCCTCGGCCTGTTGTTCGAGTATATGTGTAATTATATATTTGTCTTTAAATTAAACTACTTCTAGAAGTTGTTAACATATTCAAATATAGATAAAGTTTATCCACTAAGCACACCCATAATTTTCTGGTCGCTTAACATACACAAATATCCTTACTTCCCCCAAGAAGAGGGTGAAGAAGTACTTGGTCTACAAGTACTGTACTTAAGTGTGATCGGTGCACTAATGCATCTCGTGTATATCACAAGACATGATATTTAGTTTAAGTATATGTGCTAACGAAATATAGTTCTAATCTAACACGTTACACTCTTTTTCCCTTCATTAAGTTTTTGTCCAATTGAGTTTTCTTAGTAAGGTTTTTAACAAGGCGACTTAAATGATCCGGTAGCATCAGTTTATTTTAAGGTTCCGAAGTACCGATTTAACACCATCCTGAATCATGTTGTTAATTATGTCTTATACGCTCTGCACTCTTGTCCCATGGGATTTTCCTAGCAAGGTTTTAACGAGGCAATATCATCAAGCGTATAAAAGAGAAAGATGATGTTTTTACGAGACTCGAGATATGGGATTGCTCTATGAGAAAAAACACGGAGTCCCAAATAGTTGGTTATGTTTATGTTGGACACTTATCAGATCCGCACAGAGCTCGATCTCAATTTTCATACATTTTACTTATGGAGGTACGACAATCTTATGGCGGTCAACAAAGCAGACATTTAACCAGACCAAAGTTAATTAAAATAAGTCCAACTACACTACGACAATGCAACCTACATCGCTCAAATTAATGAAGACTACTTCAAAGATCAAGTCAAGAAGTTATTATAGAAGATTGTATTCTGCAAAGTAAAAGATATATGTTAAATTGAGAGAGAGTATTATGTACGTTGTACTCTTTTTCCTTAACTAAGTATTGTCCCACTGGGTTTTTTTAGTAAGGTTTTAATGAGGCGGCATAATTGATCCTACAGTATCAGTTAGTATATGTCCTGAAGAACCGAGACAACATTATCCAGTAGTATAATGTTGATAGTGTATAATATAAAATGTTTGAGGGGGAGTGTTATAAATGCAGACTATTTTAGGGGCAGCACAATATGTATGGACTTTAAGGTTTTCATATTGTATCTTTATATAATGTAATGTATAGATGAAATATTGAATGAATAGAATCAGTTTCCCCGTTCTCTCATTTCTCCCTGTTTTTCTTATTACTAAACTTATTTAATCTTTATCCCTATTCTAATAAAAGAATAAATACTGTGCCACTTATCAACACCATATTTATCATCACACCCATTTCCTCCCAAAACCACATTTACTTCATCCATTTAGTCTTTCCATATTTTTCTCCTTTTTTTTGAAAAATTACATAAATAAACATTTTATCAAATCAATTCATCATATTACCATCGACTCACATTTTTTTAAAAATTGTCATCAATAATGAATATTTAAAAAGAATCAAGAATTAAAAAATAAGAGATTTTAAAAAAAAGGAGTTTTTAAAGTTTTATTATTAAAAAGCGAGTTTTTAAAATGTTATTCTTAAAAAAGCAAAATTTTAATTTTACATATAAAATTTGAAAATACTACTGTTGTATTTTAAATAAATATGTGTTAGAATAAATTTTATTACTATTTAGTTAGTAGCTTTTAATTAAGTTTGGTATTTATAAATAAACTTTTTATTTTGACTTGTAAATTTTGACAGTTAGTTTTTAATTAATATTAAGAAACTTGTAAATATTTATTTTTAAAATTTTATTATATTTTAAATTTTAATCTTTTTTTAAATGGCGAGATTTTTTTTTCAAAAAAATATGTTTGGTTTCAATTATAATTTATTAGTTTTAACTGGGTTAGAAACCTATGTATTACACAGGTTGAATAAATCTAACTTTTGTAAACCAGCAGTTTGTATGAAGATTTGTTTGTAGGATATCATCAGCCATTGGTAAAATAAGAAATAATGAAGATTTAAGAATTATAAGTAACGAATAGTGAAGATTTAAAAATTATAAATAACAAATAATGAAGATTTAAGAATTATAAAATTATATTTTAAGATAAAACATAATTAAAATCTTCTTATATAGTAAGTCTTAATAAAATATTAGAACAAATTCTAGATATTTAATTATTTAAAATCATTAATTATTTAATAAGAGAGAGTTATTTAAGAGAGAAGCGGGAAACAAAAATGTAGACTTCACCAGAAGTCGACACGTGGTAAATAAAGTTATTCATTTATTATAATAAGGATTTTTTTCATATTTAATTTTAGAATTTTAAATTTAAATTGTGGCGATATATTAAGGAGTGAGATTTTTAAAATTTGTAGTTTAAATATTGAATTTAAAAGACGATATATTATTGAAATTTAATTTTTAGAGTGAACTGCAATTTGCGTTCATGTGATTTACTCCAATCTACACGTTGCTTCTCTAAGTTTGAAATTTTGACCTCTGAGTTCTTGTGGTTATATTTTTTCTTGTATTACTTTTCTGTTAAAAAACAAGTTAAATGTTCATTTTACCCTCAGAGGTGCATTATAATATTATTTATTTTAAAGTTTATACACAAGTCTTTTTAATTAAATTTAATGTTTTTTATTTTATAAATAAACCCTTCTTCTTCCTCCTTTTGCAGCACCCCCTTTCAACCGTGAACCATCATATTTCCTCATTGATCAGACGTTGAAACTCAGGGGGTGTTTGGGATTACTTTTTGAAACTACTTATGACTTTTGTAAAAGTTATTTTGAAAAGTAAGTATTTCTTACTTTTGGATTTTAACTTCTCCATCTCACATTTTACATCTTACTTTGAATTATCCAAACAAACTTATAACTTATTGACTTATCACAAAAGGTAATAAGTCAATAAGTATGTTTGAAAAGTAATCCCAAACACCCCCTCACTGACACAAACCCTAGATGGGTTCCTCTTTTTGCAGCACCCCCTTTTAATGTTTGGGTTCTCACACAAACCCTAGATAGGTTCTCACCACACGTTCAAACTCCCACCCACACCCACATACACACTATGCTCTAGTCGGCCCTTGATCACCACCACAAACCACCACAACCCATGGTTCCTTTGATTGCACACCAACAAACCTCTTCATATTTCTTTGTGATTTGGATCCATCGACGCATCAAAATCTAGAAGGTAGGGAGCAATTGAACAACAGAAGTTCTTTGGGACTCCAAATCAGTGGCAATCGGGGTGTAGGGGGAGGAATTGAACAAAATTCGACCTGAAAATGGCCCAAATCGACCCCTGATTTAGTCCAATTTGGTGGTGGTTGTAGGGGGAGGAGGGTTGGTGATGGTGGAGGCGGTCTACCGCCGTTAGCCTCACTCCATAACCCAGATATGCATTAATCAAATCCACCACTCTTTCATGTTTACTGCTTTAATATGCAATTCAAAATTAAATCACATGAATTTCTGTCTTTGATTACAGACTAGAAATTTACCCGTTTGTTGCCATTTCTTCGATTTCTTGGACGATTTTTACCCATCCGCCTACTCTTGAGCGAATGTGATTTTAGGGTTTTTATTAGTGATTACTGGTTATTTGTATGAGTATGGCTTGTGATCACTGATTATTGGTATTAGCATGATTTTGGCTTCTAACTACCCATCTGCCTATTCATTACAGCTAACAGCCCAATGGGTATGATATTAGGTTAGATCTGCAATTCATTCAGTAAATGATTTTACGGTTTTATGCCTGTTGCATATATAATTCATTTTTAGGAAGAACATTTTTATGAGAGATCGGTGATTGAGGCTCGATCTGAAGAACATTTTTAGGAAGGGGTGGGTGTGGTGGTGATGAAGGTGGGGGAGGGGGCCGGACAGACGAAAGAGAGTGGGGGAAGAAAAGGTTGGGTTTGCTTTGTGTTAATTAAAGACTTTTTTTTATATTTATACTTAAGCAAGAGTAAATGACGAAATTGTCCCCAAAAAGCCAAGTAAAATGACGAATGTACCCTTCATCACTAACATATTTTTAACGGGCGTTAGCCTCAGGGATTTAAAAGAAGAAAAAATGAAACCACAGGGACTCAGTAGTCGAAATTTCAAACTTAGGGACACAACGTGTAGATTGGAGTACACCAAATGGACGCAAATTGCAGTTTACTCTAAATTTTATTTGTATCTTTTTTTTTAAATGAGAGATTTAGTATTCGAAGTTTAATGAGATTTTTTGTATACAATGCGAGTTTTTATTTAAAAAAATTTAATTTTGATACGTAAATTTAATTACAACTTAAGTATTTGTAAATATGTTACAATATCATGGTTAAAGTTTCTACAAAGATGTTGATAGAGTTTCAAAAGCTAATAAAATGAAGAAACAACGTATGCAAGGAAATCCGTTGACCAATTTGATTATCTCCGATTTCTTTGACTCCCTTCTAGCTTCAATCAGGTTCGAACCGTCTGTGAGCTTTATTTTGATCGGTTTTACATATTTTGTGTTTTCAGTCATTGAGGAAAAGAAACTCAATTATTTGTTGATTTAGTGGGTGTTAATATTTTTTGCATTTCAATTCGGTTTTGGTATTGAAATTACGAAACACTTAAGGGTATATGACGATCTTTAATTTCGTTAGGTCGTGTTCTTCATATTTATGTTCTAATCTGTGGGTTATGTTCACTTTTATGTTTTAAGATAATCTTTTTGCATATTTGAGTTCTGATGCTGCAAAATTTTAATCAATTATTATGCTTCTAGATCTGCAATCGTTAATTAGGAACTAGCATTCTTTAAATATGTTTGATGAGTCAAATTCCTTAGATCAAGAAAGTTACATGTAAAATTCAAAATTTTTTCATTCTACTGATGTATTTGTATGTTTATATGTTGTTATGTCAAGACCTTAGTTTTAATTTTAATTTTAATTTTTATGTATAAAATGTATAAGTTTATAATTATGTAAAAACACATGAATATTTGTTTTATTGATTCTTTTCATTCATGGATTATTAAGTATGATAGATGTAATATTAGATGAAGCCATAAGTCTAAATACACAATACATCCTAGCAGTGATAAAATATACAAAAATTTAAGAAACAGTTTTTGGTAGTCAGGAATGAAAAGATCAATCGTTAGATATGTTGAAAATTGTCTAACTTATTCACAAGTCAAAGCAATGCATCAAAAACCATCACGATATCTTCAACATTTATAGATTCCAGAATGAAAATGGAAAATGATAACTATAAACTTTATTGCAAAACTCCAAAGAATAAGTTCTGCTTATGATGCTATCTGGGTGATACTTGATAGGGGTGTTCAAAGTCGGATATCCGAAAATTCGGATATCCGAAAATTCGGATATCCGAATTTCGGATATCCGAAATTTTCGGATAGTGGATTTCACTATCGGATATCCGAATTTCGGATATCCGAAAATTCGGATACGGATTCGGATAGTGAAACGGATATCCGAAAATATAAAAAATATATAAAAATAATATTTTTAAATTACAAAAACAATTAAAAACATTAGAAAATATACATATAAAAATATATAAATATAATATATCGGGTTTTGATTCAAATTTTCTTATTTTTAAATAATAAAAACAATTAAAAAAAATATATAAATATAATATTTCGGATATTCGGATATCCGAACTATCCGAAATATCCGAAAATCACTATCCGAATCCGAAAATTCGGATATCCGAATTTCGGATATCCGAAATTTCGGATATCCGAATTTTCGGATAATTTGGATTCGAATTTTTGGATAATTCGGGTTCGGTTTCGGATTCGGATTTTTTTGAACACCCCTAATACTTGATAGACCAACAAAGTCGGCTCCTTTTCTACCAATCCGAAAAGAGTACAAGATGGAAAAGTTAAAGCAAGAATCTACGTTAAAGAAATAGTCACAAGACACGGTGCGGGGATCTTAATCGTTTCTAACAGAGAGAGTCGTTGTACTTCATGGTTTTGGGTCTCTTGGCATAAAAAAGTCAACATAAATTGAATACATAAAAAGTCAAACATTGACCAGACTGTACAATTTACATGCTTCACTACAGAATTCATTTTCCTTTTTCAAAAGTTACAGAGCGGTGTATAGTTTCTCAGATAAAACTGAAACAAGATCTGTTTTCGCCTTTTGGAGTGCACTTAACAAATTCTCCGGGTTCCTTCCACCAGCCTGAGCAAAATTTGGGCGGCCACCACCACCTCCTCCACACATTTTTGCTATCGGCCCTACGAACTTCCCGGCTTGCATCCCCATACTAACTACTGAAGGACTGAATGCAGCAACTAAACTCACCTTATCTTCCCCCGGACAAGACCCCAAAATTATTGCTGCGGGGTCTTGTAAAACATCAACAAGATATTCAGCAGCACTTTTAAGTGAATCTGCATCCGTATCATCCATAAATTCGACGAGCACCCTAACAGTTCAAAATCATTAATGAGTTCCGAGCCATTGACTTTTGAGGTCAAACCTGTTCTTTTTCAGTTGCCAACAAGTCAATATTAAAACCTGATTTGTGTTGAAGTCCCAACATGAAAAACGTTGTTCGCAAGCACTGATGCTTTATAAACCGCTGTTTTTGCATTGGCGGCTAAGACTTGGGTTTTTACCATTCTAAGTTCTTCCATAATTGCCACTACCCTTGCGGGTACTTCTTCTGCTTTTACCTGTACAACACAAGATTGAAAAATCTACATTTCTTTTTGTATAAATTACAGGATATATTTACAGATATTACTTTGAGTGTGGAGCAAAGTTGCTTCATATAGTGATCCCGATCACTGACGTATTCGATAAAAGCATCACCTGCAACAGCTTCTATACGTCTTACTCCCGAGGAAATCCCTTGTTCTGAAATTATCTTGAACCCACGAATCTCTGAAGTATTGCTAACATGTGTGCCACCACATAGTTCCATTGATACACCCGGAACATTTACAACACGTACCTACAAAACATAAGTTGGAAAAAGAAATAGATACGAGGACCAAACTAAATACAACATAATACCTAAAGGTGGCAAAAAGAGCTGGTCAGGAAACTGGTCAAAACAGGTAACTTTGAACGGGTCGAAGCGTGTCGGGTTAGATTGGGTTGACAAGAACATCTATTGTATAAACTTATTATTTTTTTCAATTAATTGGTGCGTTAAATGTAACAACTAAAACGTTAGTGTTTCAATCTTTAGATTAAAATGAGTTAAAGATGTTTTATGCATTACAAATTCGACTTTCTACGTGTTTCCTTTAAACTATTTGGGCCAATTTCATATATACCCCTCAAAACTTACATAATATCATATTTACCCGGCCAAAATATTTAATATCAAATATACCCAATCAAAATATTTATAATATCATATTTACCTATTTCATTAAATACAATTTATAATATTACCATTATACCCTTCTCTTTCTCTTTCTCCTTACACTCTAAACTCTCATAGGATTAATGCAAATTTTAAGGAAAGAGTATAAATGTCATAAATTTAAACATGGGTATTATGATTTTACGTCGGGTAAATATGGAAACCAAGTTTTGAAGAGGATACATCCCATACTTTAAAAAGATTTTAAGCTATTTTTAAAATTTTAACTGTTTGAAAGAAAATATAACCTGAATAGACCCATTCATAACTAGCTACCTATAAATATACCTCTTCGCCATATTTTTCTCCAAACATTGCTATAGCACCAGCACTTTTAGCATCAGCAATGGGCATCACTTTAGTTTGTAGAGGAGTAGCATCTCCAACCCATTCATTGATTAAATCTTCAATTTTTGTTAACTCGTGATCAAGAAGTTGTCGATGGAAGTTGAAATCAAATCTTAGCCGTTCAAATGCCACCAATGAACCAGCTTGTGATGTCTCTTGTCCTATAACTTTCTTGAGTGCGGCTTGTAGCAAATGAGTAGCAGTATGATGGACCTGCGTTTGGATATTCATTTTCAAACTAATTAAATAATTATAATTAGGTAATCAGAAATAAAGAGAGGCATACCTTTGCCCGTTGCCTTAGTTTTGCATCCACTGCAGCTTCAACTTCTCTACCAACCGCAACACTTCCTTCTTTTATCACACCTTTGTGAACAAATATGTTTCCTAACGACTTTTGGACATCGGCTATCTCAATAACAGCGGTATCGTTGACTTTTAGTACACCACGGTCTCCAATTTGACCACCAGATTCAGCATAAAATGGCGTACGATCCAGTAAAACTTCAACTTCATTTCCTTGGGAAACCTCCACAACCGGCTTCCCGCTCAACAGAAGACCCTTGATGACTGCTTTAGAATAAAGGGTATCGTAACCGATAAACTCAGTGTCGGGAATGCTTTCGGTCAACTCTGACCCGTTTTCGACTGTAAGTTTGACCGTGTTATGTGCAGCTTGTGATTGTCGCCTTTGATTTTCCATTTCGATATCAAAACCACTCATGTCTATAGAAACCCCACGTTCGTCAGCTACTTCCATAGTTATTTCAACTGGAAAACCGTAAGTGTCATACAAAAGGAAGGCGTCTTTTCCTGACAAACAGGGGCCGGTATTGTTTATTTTTGCTTTTCCTAAAGCATCATCCAACATTTCATCTAGAAGCTTTTCTCCTCTTTCTAGTGTTACCACAAAACGTAACTCTTCCCGTTTTAACTCTTCAAGAATACGGGATTTTCTTGATCTTAAATCGGGGTCGATTTCACTACTTAAATCTATAACTTTTTCAGCAACAATTGGCAAAAACGCCCCTTCGAGGTTGCCAATCTCGTCTCCTCTAATATCGAGTAATCTTGCCATACGTACAGCCCGCCTAATGAGCCGTCTCACCACATAGCCCCTACCGATGTTTGATGGGAAAACACCGTCTGATATTAGATAAACAATTGCCCTCATGTGATCACCGATAACCTAGTTAAGTTACAAAGTTCATTAAGTTTTTCATGATAAGAAAGGAAAAAGAAGACACTTAAATAACATACTTTAAGTTTTGTTTTTGTAGAATCGTCTGCAAGGGCATATGAGACATTTGCCAATTCCGACACTTTTTCTATAATGGGGAAAATCAAATCCGTTTCATAATTGTTGGGAACCTGTAGAAAAGTTAAAAAAATATGATTACTACTCACTTAACAACCTGAAAATTAACAAGTTAGTTTTTTTCCAATACCTTTTGCAAGATGCGGGCCATGCGTTCCAAGCCCATACCTGTATCTATATTCTTCTGTTTCAGGGGTTCTAAAGAACCGTCGTCTTTTTTATTGAATTGCATGAACACAAGATTGTAGAACTCTATAAACCTCGTATCATCATTCAAATCCTAGGTATGAACATTAAAAGTCAGCATTAAGAAACAGCATGGAACCTGCTAACAAGACTCGAACTTACAACAGTTGAGTGCCCCCTGTCAGGATGGAAATCATAGTAGATTTCCGAGCACGGACCACAAGGACCCGTCGCACCACTTGTCCAAAAGTTGTCTTCTTCACCCATCTTCTTTATATGATCTGCTGGAACACCTATCTGAACCAAAAGCACAGTTTTTATGCTTTAAGAAACAGTTTTTGGAGAATTTCTTTTCAGCTAAGCTTGTTTCTGTGACCTGTTTGACTTGCTAAAGGTCAAACAAAACCCAAATTGACCCATTAATACGTAAATGGGTGAAACTTGCCACCTATCATAACAGGTTATGCACGTTTATACCCTTACTGACATTCACCCAATGGATCAAAAGATTATTTAATTTTCCTCCCATTCAAGACATTTATATAAAAAGATGATTCACCTCATCATGCCATATTGCATACGTTTCTTCATCATTTTCATAGACACTAATCCATAAGTTCTCGGCAGGCAATCCGTATCTGAAAACAAATAAGAATTAGGAAAAACAATAGGATGCAGATTCAAATTTTGCAATTCATACTCTATGGTTGAGAGTTCCCAAGCCCACTTTATTGCTTCTTTCTTGAAGTAATCACCAAAGCTAAAATTCCCGATCATCTCAAAAAATGTATGGTGTCGAGATGTTCTGCCTACATTCTCTATATCATTGGTACGTATACACCTTTGAGAAGTAGTAGCACATGGCACTTGCCTCGCCACCTGTACAATGTTGCTTGTATTCTATTTCACAATTTCTTTATTTGGACATTATTTTTTTTACATTTAAAGAATTGATTACCTTCCCAAGAAAAATAGGCTTGAACTGAAGCATGCCAGCAATAGTGAGCAAAACAGTAGGATCATCAGGCACAAGAGAAGAGCTTGGAAGAATCTTATGACCTCTTGCAGCATAAAACTCAAGAAATCGCCTACGAATAGAATTGCCGCTTGTAGGAAGCTCTTCAGAAACAGGATCCTTTGTCACAGGTTGTACCGAAGCTGAAAAAGAGATCATAATCATATAATATTAGTTTTCACCAAATGTAGTGAGTGCATATCCAAGAAGCAATATACCTGATGCATTTCTGACAAACCGTGTTCTCTTCTTTCGGGACATTAGTGCTAGACTTTGTACTTTGTAATTCCTGAAACCTGCATGCAAATTCGCTTATTTACACAGGAGAGTTATGAGATAGTATCAAAAATTCAACTTCAAATTTGATTAATAATTCAAAGACCCAAAGGGATATCAGAACTGAATATGTCAATCAGCCATGCGGATTCAGGATTCTCATTGAACCCTAACACCACGCATATATTTTTAAATTTATTATCTCCGCTATTGTGAATCATGAAATGCAATACCAAAACAGACAAATTTATGAACCAAATATATGCCTTGTAAGAGTGATTACATACTTCCTATGCTTGGTTTTGGGTTCATAATTTCGTTTGGTTATATTATAACTAAAAATCCGGAATAAATAAAAATTTTATTTTGGGTCAAACCTAGAACTACACAATTTCGGTGTCTGATACAGTTTTCTCGATCAACTTAAAAGTCAAAATAATCTGAAACAACAATTCACGAAAAGCTAAAAATTGAACACGAACTTTAACAAAATTATTAAACTTCAACGGTACCTGCGGAAGTAGGAAAGAGGCATTTGGGACGATTTCTTGTGGAGGATGGAAAGGGGGCGAATGAGCATGGAAGCTTGGATGCTTCCATGGCAGCGAGTAGGGAGGAGATAAAGCAAAAGAATCAATCCACACGATTTCAAGGTTATGTTTTGCCCAAACTACAAAACCAAAACGTCATTTCCAATCACATTTTTGAAGATATTACGGGTGTCTGGAATTTAGTTTGAAAATAACTTATTGTTTTATTTATTTTTTTAAAAAGCTAATAAGTAAAAAAAATGTTTGGCATTGATAAAAGTCTTTTTTGTTTTGAGTTTTTGATAAGTCTTAAAAAGTTGTTTTCTAAAAGTCACAAATCCTGTATTTTTAAAACTCCTTATGACTTTTTGAACATAAAATTACCAATCTACCCACCCTTTACATTACAATAAATATAAGCTAAGTCAAACACTTTTTAAAAAATAACTTATTAATTTATTGGTTTTCCCACCACAAAAGCTAATTCAAACACTTTTTTAAAAACTTCTTTTAGAAAAATTATAAGTCAATAAACAGTTTTGATAAAAAACACTTTTGAAGTTAAATAAGCAATCCCAAACACTCTCTATATACATCTAATTATAAAATAGCCAATGCAGAGGTTCTTGATGAAAGGAGTAGATTTGCCGTTTAAAAAATATAATTATAAAATAGATAATCATAAATTGAACACTGTTACTTCCATCAGATTTGTGACACGTGCGTCAATTTTAGCGGGCCGCCAGCATTCCTTCTACGTTATCTTTTCCTAGGTAGTAACTAGAGAGAGAAACTACATTTTGCATTCCCTCTCTCCCTCCCTTTCGATTAGAACCCTAATCTCCAATATCTTCCATCATCTTCTTCTACGAGGCTTCTCATCCAACAGGGTTGTAATCGCTTGTATGTACATATAATCATCAATTAAAGATCGTAGTTTTCGTGTTCTTTGGTCAGATCTTGATAGGTAGCTTAGCTTCTAATTTTGACTAATCGTTAACTGATTTTTGTTTATTCTGGTTTGATCCAGTGTTGTTGCTTTTTGACTTAATTAATATTTGCTTTTAGATGTTATGCTTGCTGATTTGGTTGCAGCGACGGCAACGGGACCTTTGTCGATGCTGGTGTTCAACGGATAGTGGTAGAGATTGAGACAAAGGAAGATGAGTTTGATTTTGCGTTTGAAGCAACAACAGGGTTGGCCGAATATGTTGTTAAAATCTTTGGTAATTTAAAATTTTAAAACGAGTTACCTTTATGACAGAAAATACCACAATCATAGATTAACACCTAAATTCCAATTTAAGGGTGCGTTTGGTTCGCGTAATGTTTTTGAAAGAATTGGAATTTTAAGGAATTTGATTTGGAATTGTAATTTGTCCAAAGCATTTTGGAATTTAAAGGATTTGGAATCTATTAAAGGAATTTGAATTCCTAATCCATTTGAGTGACAAAACAATCATAAAGGAATCGAAATCTATCACCACGACCACCACCTACCGAATGTTGTCAGCCGTGTCACCGTCAGCCCCCCACCAACCACCGCCATTGACCACATCCAGCCATCGACCACCCCCGCCACCGCTCCACCGTCACCCAACCATCCCGCCACCACCAACCACTCGTTCCGCTGGCGAAGGACACGGGGTCGGGCGACGGCGAATACATGTTCCTCATCATCGGAGACCCCTCCCGAGCCTCGATGTAACATCCCGGAAATTCATGAACTAGTGAACCGGATTAGTAAATGAACTGAGTCTCCTTTAAACACTTGGACTCTAAGGCTTTCGCGTAAATGTCGGATTTAAAGAATTAAAGGGACCCGGTTAGCCAAAAAGAGAACAGTTTGGGTCGGAACGAATGAGACGAAAACGCAGGGCCCCAAAGCGGAACTAGTGACCATTTAAAAGCTACCTTAGGCGCAAACCCTAGGCCATTTTGGCTAGGAAGTTTGCGACGGCAGCATGTAAGAAAAGAGAGGAGGGGGACGGCCGAAGGAGAAGGAGGATACACGGCGGTTTCGAGCGGGAACCTCATTTGTATCAAAGGTAAACCTCGTTTGTATCTTTTTTACTCATTCCCTTTTCATGTGTACTTGAGAAACCCGATTAGGGTTTAGCGTTTGTTTATGGTGTTCGGGGAAGAAGACGAGGATGGTGGTGGTCGGCTGTAGTGGTGGTCACGGGTAGCAGAGGGCGGCAACAACTAGGTGTTGGTGAGCGATGGTGATGGTCGGAAGGAAGCAACCGTAGGTGGTGGCGGCATGCGACGGGACGGCCGACAAGAAGAGTAACAAGGTGACCCATTTGGGTGACGCCTGACGACAGAATGCGGTGGAGCAAAGGAATACAGCGGTGAGACACGGAGAAGACCCGCTTGGCATGGTGAGTGGTTGCGGAGAGGGAAATAGTGGGTAGAGGCGGCTGCCGATGGCAGCGGAGATGGTGTGCTACAGCGGGAAACCCGATTCGAGTTCATGCGATTCGCGGGGTTAAGGTTGCATGGTGTGACGAAGGATCTTTGTGTGGCTTGTATACGCGCATGCATGGGAAACCGGATTGAGCATGCGGTTTCTTAACGGTTCGAGGATAATCCGATACGAGATAGTAATTACGAGATGAAGACGGCTAAGGGTTTGCATGGCACACGTAAGTGCATGCATAGAAGCTTAGGTGCGGGTACACTTGTAGGGAATTTTGTCATGTGTATGGTATAAAACTTTTAGCAACGGAAGCATATTAAGTACTCCTACCAAGGATCCAATTGCAAGGTGATGAAACTAAAACAAACAACCATAGTGGGTTTAGAATACGACTTTCGTAGAATAGTGGTGGCCTAAAACACTTAGAAATAGTAGAAGAAGAGATCTAAAAATTTGTCAAATACTGATGAATCCAAATCATCATCCTTAGCTTCAAATGTTAAATGTGTGAACAATTCTAATGCTTCTACATCATGTGCAGACACAGCAAAAATACATGATTGGTCAAGTGAGGATGAAAAAGTTGAGGAGTCACAAGTTTGCAATTTGAATTTGAAATCTAATAACCATAAAAACAATACTTTTGTTAGTTCAGTTTTTAAAGGAAACAAACCGTATGCGTGTAATTTTATTGGTTTGAATGATTCTAGTATTAAATCATCTGCTTTGAAACATGTGAATGTGGTTGAAGGTACCGTCTTTGTAAAACCTTCGGTCAATGGTAAAACTGAAAAACATGTTTTTAAGAAAACCAAACTCGTGATCAAGCAAATGGCCTCTGTTCAAACCTCAAATGCTTCACCTAAGCATTATACTAAGGATCAATTTTATTCTAAATATGATCATCATCATAAGAGGTTTGAGCAAAGTCATTCTCATCAACACAGGAAACCTGAGCAGGTCAACAATAACAAACAGGGTGGTTCATCTCATCAGTGGTCAAACAGGTCAAGCTTTGCACCGTACGCAAAGAATCAGTCATGTTATACTAGTGGAAAATCTGGTCATGTGGCAAGAAATTGTGTACATCGTCCATATGTGCCTTATTATGAGCAAAGTCAGAAGACTACACATAGGAAAGTCTCTCACTCTAAGCCAGTGAAGGCTACACAGCCCAAGGTAATGAAGAGTCAGTCATCCTATGTTAAGCCTTCTGATGGTGACTGAAATGTCGCAAAGCGAAACAGACAGGCTTATTTTGAAAGACAAAAGATTAAACAGAATAAACAAAAGGAGAAACCTAAATCTCCTGTCTTGAAAGAAAGAAAAACTTCTGTTCCATCCAAGCCTATCTGGAAAGCTAAAGAAAATCATGAAGCAAAATTGAATCTAATAATGATATGTGTCTGCACGAAGTGCCTTATATTGATGTTTTAGGAATACCCAGATCTACTATGGCCTAGGTACCAATGACTAATTAATCTTCCATTTCGTGCAGGAACAACCAAGGAGGACTGTCAATAACCTATGGTTTGCTGATAGTGGTTGTTCCAGGCACATGATAGGAGACATATCTCTACTTCATGATTTGCATAATTTTAATGTAGGTTATGTTTCTTTTGTGGGAGGAAAAGGTGGCAAGATAAGTATGAAAGGTATTGTGGTAAATGGTTCTTTAAGTTTTGATGACTTAAGCTACGTCTCTGAGCTAAATCATAGCTTGCTGAGTGTTTCCAAATTTGTGATAAATATTATTCAACACATTTCACAAATAAGGAATGCTTATTTTTGAAACGAGGCTTTGTGGTGCCTGAGGAATGGATTTTGTTTAGAATACCCCGTAAGAGAAACTCATATGTAATTGACATGAACAGTAAACCTGTTTATGAAAATACATGTCTTTTATCAAAATCTGCTGAAACCGATGCTATGTTGTGGCATCGTCGTCTTGGTCATGTTAATCTGAAAAATCTAAATCGTATTGCCAAAGGTAATCATGTTCGTGATCTACCTATCCAGGAGTTTTTCTCAATTGAGAAATGTGTTGCATGTGCCAAAGGGAAACAACACAGAAAGCCCCACAAGTCAAATTTGATCAATTCAATTGACTGTATTCTCCATCTACTTCATATGGATCTCTTCGGTCCAGTGAATGTGATGAGCATCGGGTAAAAGTCTTATTGTTTAGTTATTACTAATGATTAGTCACGTTTTTCTTGGGTTTTCTTTTTAGCTAACAAAAGTGAGACTGCAGAGCTTATTAAGAATTTCATCATTTTGGTGGAAAATCAAAGAGATGTGAAAGTAAAGGCTATTCAGTGCGACAATGGAACAGAATTCAAGAATGCAGTCTTGAATCAATTCTGCACTAAAAAAAGGATAGCAAGACAGTACAGTGCTGCTCACATACCTCAACAAAATGGTGTAGCCGAGTGCAAGAATAGAACTCTCATTGAAGCTGCTCGAACCATGCTTTCTGAATCCAAGCTGCAGACTAATTAAAGGGGCAAGCTCATGCGGAGCATTGGAGGAGATAACGTTGAGATTTTAGAACAAATCATGATCGTGGTGTTCAAATACTTAAATCATTGGAGGACGGTGATCGAGGCACTAATGATAAGCGGTGCATGCTTACCTATAAGACGCGATGAACGCATGGTAATTTAGTAAAGAGATACTTTAGTGGTGATACCTTAGAGAAGATCCATGAAGCTTTGCACAAGCTCTTGGAGGTCATCCGTAAAAGACAGATGTATCACATTTGTGACTAAGGAGCGGTGCCTGAGTTTTGAAGAATCATCGCTGGATGGCGATTAGGGTATGAGACAAGAAGACCGACAAATGATCCTAATTATGAAAGGCAAGAAGCTTTACTTATGGATGACCATCGGAATGACGAGATTATCAGGACTATGCAAGGAATGACGGCATAGTTTCGACGAGCAAATTAGGAGAGTGTGATAAGTAAGCAAGTATAAAGGAATATGTAGGTGATCCTACAAATCCCAAAGTTGAAAGCGAGAAACGGATAAGGCTTCTTTGAACACCAAGAGTGTTGGTCGAATTGCAAAGCAAAGTAATAGATACGTTAAGTGTGAAGGTGAATGTTTGACACCAGATGAAATTGGTGCACGAGTGAGAACGAAAAGATAAGTCGTGTTGGTTTGTGCTGACGCAGGATTCGAGGACGAATCCTCTTTTACGGGGGGTAGACTTGGAACATCTTGGAAATTCGTGAACTAGTGAACCGGATTAGTAAATGAACCGAGTCTCCTTTAACAAACTTGGACTTTAAGGCTTTAGCGTAAATACCAGATTTAAAGAATTAAAGGGACCCAATTAGCCAAAAAGAGAACAGTTGGGATCGGAACGAATGAGACAAAAACGCAGGGACCCGAAGCGGAACTAGTCACCATTTAAAAGCTACCTTAGGCTCAAACCTAGGCCATTTTGGCTAGGAAGTTTGGGACGGAAGCATGGAAGAAAAGACAGGAGGGGACGGCCGAAGGACGAGGATACACGACGGTTTCGAGTGGGAACTCCATTTGTATCGAAGGTAAACCTCGTTTATATCTTTTTTATTCGTTTCCTTTTCATGTGTACTTGAGAAACCCGATTAGGGTTTAGCGTTTGTTTTTGGTGATTAGGGAAGAAGACGAGGATAGTGGTGGTCGGCAGTAGAGGTGGTCATGGGTAGCAGAGGGTGGCAACAGCTAGGTGGATGTGAGCGATGGTGATGGTCGGAAGGAAGCAGCCGTAGATGGTGGCGGCATGCGACGGGACGGCCGGTAGGAAGAGTAACGGGGTGACCCGTTTGGGTGACGCCTAACGGCAGAATGCGGTGGAGCAAAGGAAGACAGCGGTGAGACACGGAGAAGACCCACTTGGCATGGTGAGCGGTTGCAGAGAGGGAAATAGTGGGTAGAGCGGATGCCGATGGCAACAGAGGGGTGTAATCGAGTTTATGCGATTCGCGGGGTTAGGGTTGCATGGTGTGATGAAGGTTCTTTGCATGGCTTGTATACGCGCATGCATGGGAAACCGGATTGAGCATGCGGTTTCTTAACGGGTTGAGGATAATCCGATACGAGATAGTAATTACGAGATTATGACGGCTAAGGGTTTGCTTGGCACACGTAAGTGCATGCATGGAAGCTTGGGTGCGGGTACACTAGCCTTAACGAGTCGGGAGTATTAATACGTGTACTCGTAGGGCTAGGGTTCGTAGAAAAGAAATGGCGAGCGGAGGAGACCGAGGGTCGAGATTTAGTTATACTGTTATGAGTTAATCAACATAATATTTGAACGTGCCTGATCATGTGATCATCCCTTGACGGGTTCGGGTTTCCGGTGTGATCAAACGAGTTATAGAGCAGGGACTGGGGCTCAGCATAACCAGTGAGTTTTGACCCTCGGTCTCATCCGCTCATGTTGTCAAACGTGTAAGAAAATATGTTTCATGTTTTTAGGTATGTTATTTAAGTATGTTTCTCTCCCGATGTTTACAAAACATTAAAAAAACTAAAAGAGGGGCCGTGAACTCACCTGGTGTTCGATGAAATGCTAGAAAACGATAATTGTTCCTATTTGACCTTGAAAATTCGTACCTAATTACACGAGGGTAACTATGTGTTAAGACCTATTCATCATAAGTGCAATTGTTCACCCACTTATGTACATCCGGTCAAAGATATGTTTGTCTTAAGTGCAATTACACGAGGGTAACTATGTGTTACGACTCGTTGGTGATTATTATTTTTGTTACCTATGTGTCCTTAGACACGAACACTTTGTATTGTGACTTAATGTTGACATAACACATGAACAATTAATTATCACGTATTACTTCCAAATAATAGCACGTAATATATATATATATATATATATATATATATATATATATATATCTATACTATGTTATTCCGGTGTTTGTCATAGCGAGAATTTATTTGTTGGAATAATGTCTTGTTGATATAACAATCAAACAAATATTTAAATCTTTTATTTCGCTTGACTTGTAATAATATTATTTTTAAAACTTCATTCTTTTCAAAACGTCTTTATTTTGTAATAACTATTATCTTTTACCAAAAATATTTCTAAGTTTATAAAACCGTTACTTCCATGAAATCGTTTCCACCAAATATACTCATGTTTCACATTTGTTCGAGTCACGTTGTCTATCATAAAATCATAACCATCGCTTAGTTATATTATTTATCAAGTCACTCATAATTAATATTCCTGTGTTTTTATTTATAAAAGTTGTGCTATTTTAACACGCTAAACTTCATGTAATATATTATGCTCGTGTTTTCAAATATCGATTTTATAGATCTACCTATACGCATGTGCATCAACTTGTTCATAACAACACACTCTGTCAAAAGTATGTATTTTCCATATGTGTTTAAATCTAGGGTTTTACACACACATATACGAACATATTTCCATACTTAAAGTTTTATATATAGTCCTTGATCCGTGTATTTTAAATGACTAAAAGTACATAACTAATATCATAAATGTCAAACTCTACACCTGCTTGCATACATCCATCATCTAGTCTACTTTTATGAAAAAAGATACATACACACATAAATACATATACATACGGCACACATATATACACATATTCCCATGTTCTAAACACTAGATCGGGTTCTCTTTTATTTGTTAGTTCACTTAGTTACAAGTGTTTTATGAAAACATCTCATCTTTTAGGTGAACAAAGTGCACTTTAAGCCATGATCTAAAGAAAAGGAATATTTTGTGAGGTATTATACCAATAAGAAATGAAGATGGTGATTTTAGAGAGGAAAAGAAGGTGATCCTCGAGTTTATAGCTACATTCCGTGTAGACCTACTCTTAAATGCTCCTTGAAACATCAAATGGGATGGTTTGAACTTGAATTCTAGTGCCAAATCTCAATTAAAAGAATTGTGTGTGTGGGTGGATCTAGAGCCGAGAGAGGAGGGGTAGAGGGAAATAGTTCTTGAACTCGTGTTCTTGTGTTAGTTTACTCTATTATATACCAAATAGATGGAGTGTAAGCTTGTCCAAGATTATCATCATGAGATGGATTGAGTGGAGTGTTAGATAATAAAGTAAATGATGATGATGTGCTGGTGTGATGTTGCTGTAAGAAGAGAGGAAAAGAGGAAGAGTGGAGTGTGATCTTGAAATAATGATGATGTGCTGGTGTGATGTTGCTGTAAGAAGAGAGGAAAAGAGGAAGAGTGGAGTGTGATCTTGAAATAATGATGAAATAGCATGGATGTAGAGATCTTGAATTGATGGTAGAGTGTGAATCTAGTTGATTGAAGATGGCCTTACAAATCAAAATGATGATGAATAGATTTTGTGTGGGTGGCCCCTCCTTCATTGAAGATTTCGGCTGAACTAAGGGGTGGGGGGGGGGGGTGGGGTTGGGTTGGGTTGGTTTGGTCAAGTTCTAGTTAGGTTTATACGAGAAATAGTTAAATCATTAGGAACTTGAATTTTACATAGGGTGATACACGGTAATTCGGTTCCAGTGCCACATTAGCGTAGGGCGGATTTATATATATAACTAGTTGACATTTAGTATAGTCATATACACTTAATTCTTATGTCGTCTTAAGTGTAGGTGTGATCATTCGTATATAAAAGTGTTTAAGCGTATCTATTTGTGGTAAGGTCATAGAAAGGTCATCAAATATTTAATTCATAAATATTTATTTTATACATATAAGCTCATATTTTATGGCTTCTAAATATTGTATGGGGTATTTTTAGCCAATCACCAACGTTCGTACTGAGCGGGACGTTCACACACACACACATATATATATATATATTAGATGGAACGGAGGTTGAGTGTTGTCATAATAAATTTCATCATTATGACAATGTGTTCTTTGAGTGGAGTGCACATTTCATAATAATCATGGAGATGTGATTTTTGGAGGTTGCTTGCACTCTTTGTCATAATCATGGAGACTATGACATTTGAGTGGAGTGTAAGTTTAAATGTAATGATGAGAGTAGTTGGGTTGGTGATTCAAACGCAGTATACTAACCGTAATTAATATCTGCTTTAATATATAAATCACGGAGTCGTCAACTTAATATATATATATAATCTCTTAGTTTTGACGCGTTAACGAACTTGAATGAAAACGTTCAAGTTTACGTATATTTTTATTTGTAAATTTGTTCGCTCACACTTACGCGCATCCTAAAAGAATTATTTACAACGACAACTCGAGAATCTTTATATAATATATATTAAAGACTTGATCTTCGGAATATGATCGTTTATTTAGAATATAATTCTAAATAATTTTCCGTCATAATAATTAATTGTTATCGTTTGCGTTATACGGATTTTACGTCCGCATGAACCGGTTATTTTTATAATTATTACGGTATGAAAGGATCGATGTATTTTGTTCGCTAAACTTTTATCGTTCAAGAGCATGATTTCGAGTGATTCAGGAAACACGTGAACGTAAACACGTTTATGTCATGTACGGATGATGTTTTGGAAATATCGGGTGTCACATTCTCCCCTTGTTAAAGAGGTTTCGTCCTCGAAACATGATCAAAGTTACCCTCTAGGGTTGATTCACTCTATCCCGATTAGGGCTTTGTAACCTTAGTTCGTTTCTAGACCATAGGGAGGATTGTTGATTTCTATTCACTTAGTAGTCGGTATTTGAAAGTAAAGTGATTATTTCTCTGACTAACGATATTAGATGTGCAAGGATTTGAGATGTTATAGTATAATGTGACAGTGTATCCGTACCGTTGAACATTTGTTATCTCAATGTTAGGGTTTAGGAAAATTCTTCAACTATCTTGACAATTGAATGACGTTGACTGTACCCATAAGGGACAAACTCATTGTCAGAACCCTATGAACAAGATGGTCTATACTTAGTGAAGTCACTCCCTGGCATTGAGTGAGTAATTAAAATGTCGAATTAGATGTCGAAGGATTTTCTTACTTGATCACTCTCATCAAAGTGAAATCGGGTGATATTCATCATTTGTGATGAACAGAAAATGGTGCGTGTGAATTTTGGATGTATGTTGACACATACCCTTCATTCATCTATGCGTTCTAATGCACGAAGGTCAGATCTCGATAGATCTTTGAAAGAAATTATCGGAAGCCTAGTAAGATAGGTCTGATGGGTTGATGAGGTGTTCATGCTTTAGTTTAAAATCGAGTACTTGATTGTGTTCTTATGATTAATGCCTTGATGCATTTAATCTTTTCAGGGAAAAAGATTCTAACTGGTCTTTCACCTGTCAAATTAGTTTGTAGGTTAAGTTGGTTCAATCATGTTTCAGGAAATAGTATCCTCGTATATTATTTCTTCTTAATTAACCCGGAATGGTTTAGAGAAACCACATTTGGTGGCCTGGGTAGAGAATGAGACAACTATACAATAAAGTTTTTCGGATACACGATCTCCTGAGATTGACTTTAGTCTTGTCGAATCTCATTATTGGTAATTCTATCTCGCGCTTTATTCGTAACTCGGTGTAGATTGATTTCTTCATGAAATAGATGTCGAATCATAATTCGAGATTACGAAATCTCTCGGTAGTCTTGTATCGTCAAGATTTATGTGGTTCATCTACTATTTAGACGAAGCAGGTGAGCGTGTCAAAGTATTTGAGAATAGTATCGTTGACTTGGCTTAACAAATACTAATGATAAGCGAATCTTCATAGGTTTTCAGTAAAGTGAGGATGGGTTTCTAACCAGTTCTGAGAGTTAGTATCGTAGTTCCATTTCCATCACTTTGTTGTAATCGGATATCAACGATAGAATATAGAAATGAAGCTTTATGTTTGTCCCTTTTGTACTTCTCGAAAGTATTTTATGGGATTTTAATCTTTACTTTCCTCTTGGGTTTCGAGTCATATAAAATATTCCATTAACATGGGCCGCAATGGATTTAGAATTTTAAGATTCGTTGTGAGCTCTTGCTAGCAAGGATCGAGTTGATTCACCATTTTCTAATTACTTGCACTACCTTTCCACTGCATACCAACGTTTAGGTTGTACCGTCATGATTTGTAAATTCATGACATGCTATCATACCCACGAGGTATGTAAGCTACAAGAAGTTCTATGTTAGTTTGGAATAGTCACAATTCGTCTAGGTGAGGAAATAAATAGTGAGACTGTGGGGATGGTCTCATAGAATTAGTGTTTCCCCGAGATGGGCTATGGGTTTGCCAACCCATTAAGTTGGTAGGAAAGGTTCGGGAGTTTTAAAATTTGCCAACTATTAGTCATATAGTGTGTCTGCACTTCCCTAGCGTTCGAATGGTATTTTAGTGACTTACCATTACGTATTCCACTCATATCGATCATAGCCTTACATTCCTTAGCGCAAGGATTTAAGTTATGAAATTGAAGTAATGAGTGTTAAATGTCGGAGTTTTGTATTTTCCCCGATCGTATGTTAGGAAGTCGTTTCCTAACATTAGATGTTTTTCGAGCTTTCTATCTATAGATGGCTGGAAGTAAGAGATGTGAGAGTGTCTCTCCCGTCGGCTGAAGTCAGAGACTCAGCCGGCCAAATGATTCTTGGGTAAATTGTAAGTACAGAGAAGTTGAAATTGTCCACTCGTCTCAATTCGGGTTTCCACAATACTCTATAGGTGTCGGGCGTAAGAGGAGGATCAGCATAAATTCCCATCCTATTACAGGAGTTAGTGCAGCGCACTTTCGATTGGGAACTTCAAGTGAATGTGACTAGATCATATGGTAGATCCTAAGATTACGTCGTGATTTCCAACAATAATCATGCAATTACTGCAAGTGTTGATTATTTGTAAGAACCAAGATGAAGTTGAAGTAAAATTTCAAGAGATATGAATTATCAAGTATGAATAGGTGAGCGAGAACCTTCATCACTCAGGATTCACCACAGGCTCGTTAAATCCAATTTGAATTTCTCTGGTTCCTTCAGAACCGTGAGAATGTTTCGTGAACATCTAATTGAGAAGTCCGAATTGTTAAGGTCTAATTCATGCTAGACCGAAAATCGGCCATATACGTTGATTGATAAGTAGCGAAGTCGAAAAGAGGCAATCTATTGCGTAAACTAAAAAGTTGAAGTAGTACTCCATAAAGAATATCAGTCTAAACAGTGAAGTCAAATCACCAAAAATAGATCTCTTCAAAGTGTTGGTTAAAAACTGTCGTGCCGATGAAATCTCGATAAGAGTTTTGGATTCACTAAAATTCAAAGATAAAGGAGATGATATATATTTCCATGTCACTTGCGGTAGTCCATCACATCACCTGATGCTCTTTTGGCTCAACCCTGGTGGTTATGGTGATTTTGACCATTAATCGAGTGACTGTGAATTGAGATTAGGGATACGGATTAATCATGAACACTAGCTTTGGACAGTAAGACTCGCTACAATTATCATGCACTGCAAATTATGATTACGTGTGCACCCACAATGATAATTTTCTTTGCATGGTCCCTATAGTGTTTCTCATATCCTAAGCTCTCGGTCAAAGGGGTTTGAAATGTTCATTAGATTGTGTCCCCGTGTTGTACTCTCACGCGAGAGCGTGTATGTTCCATCGGATTACTCTTGGTTATGTGTACCCATACTTATGAATTTGCCGACTAAGGTTGTTGCTGGATGAAGTCAATGGTAGAGAGAAACAATCATGTCCTTTGTATGTGGTGGAAGTCAGGCACTACATTAGGACAGAGAACCTTGAGTTAGCGTCAAATAACTCTTGCTCCAAGTTGGATGTACGTGTGGATCCACGTGATCCTGATATGTCTTTGGGTCTCCTGACCCATAGAGTCCTCTCCCATTTAGTCCTGCTTCTCAACCTCGGGTTTCCACCAGATCAAGGAGTCCTATCTATCAAGTCATAGGTGTGCTTAATGTGAGGTAAGCCTTTAGAGTTTTTTGTCCTTAAATGAGTCTGGGTAGAGCCTAGGTGTTGCTAAGGAAACCTAATTCGCTAAAACCATTGGCTCTGATACCAATCTGTCACACCTCCAAATTTATTTACTTAATAAATAAATAAAGGTCGCAACGATTGGTAACATTACATAAGAGCGAAAGCTGTAGTAGTGATTTCTAAAGTAATGAGTACTTTTACAATTACTAATATAAAGTAATACAATGATCTAAATCCTTCTAGATCAATGATGGACTTGAGACTTGATAATCTATGCTCCTTCGGCTACTATGATTTAATCCAAATAGCTAGCCTATTCCAACCGAGCCTTAGCTAAGTAATACTTGAAAAACATACTTGGAAGTGTCAACACAAAGGTTGGTGAGTTCACAGGTTTAGTTGTTTTAGTGTAACACTGTTTTCTTTGAAAGCATTGATATCGTGTATATGGTCATATTAATAAACCGTTTTACTCCGAAAACATTTAGTGACCATAGTATAAAAATTGTTTCCCAAACTTTGAAACTGTGTTCGTGGGCTTATTATAAAATTGTTCTCTTTAGAAACATTTGACAACCTCATAGTCATAAAGTTGGTCATTTTCCCAAACAAAAATATAGTGATGACTTAACAGTCATAAAATGAGTTTAAACTTGTTATAAGCCCTTTAAGATCGTTAATCAAATTGTGTAGTGGATTCATGTGTTTTAGTCAATTAGTTCTTACATAACCATGTGTTTGTAATTTGTTCCAAGTATATATGTTTAAACATAGTAACCAATTCAGTT
The DNA here is from genome assembly GCA_023525975.1 of Smallanthus sonchifolius. Lineage (NCBI taxonomy): Eukaryota > Viridiplantae > Streptophyta > Magnoliopsida > Asterales > Asteraceae > Smallanthus > Smallanthus sonchifolius. The sequence goes on along the minus strand of CM042033.1, from coordinate 48,372,233 downwards.
GTATATAATAAACAAAGTGATTAACGAATGACCTATTTGCAAACTAGCTAGCTTTACAACGTTATGTTCATACACAAACCCCTTTAACCAAACCTGACATAGTGAAATCTCCCCTCCCTCGCTCCTCATGAGAATGTGTTAAGACAATATGAGGTCATTTGGCCATGTGGACCCCAGGTTAGCGCGACTAACCATGACCGGGGGTGTCAAACCCAAATAATACTATTCATAGAATCTCCGATAATTATCGCTAATGGTTAAAAATTGTATTGGGATGCGCATTGTTTCGGGGGGGCTTTATTGAGCTCTTATTAGTACTTATGCAAACATAATATTCAGTCTTGTTTATTTGTTGTTATACAAAAACAGTTGTTTGTTTCGTGTTTTCTCAGTTGTATCAAACATTGATTTATAATGCTTTCAAAATTGTAATTAAATGTGTTGTATAAGAGTCAAACCAAAATGTTCGTGTCGTCAAACGTGTAAGCAAATATGTTTCGTGTTTTTAGGTATGTTATTTAAGTATGTTTATCCCCCGATGTTTACAAAACATTTAAAATAAACTAAAATAAGGGCCGTGAACTCACCTAGTGTCCGATGAAATGCTAGCAAACGATAATTGTTCCTATTTGACCTTGACTATTCGTACCCTAATTACACGGGGGTAACTATGTGTTAAGACCTATTCATATTAAGTGCAATTGTTCACCCACTTATGTACATCCGGTCAAAGATGTGTTTGTTTTTAGAAAAAAAGAGTGTTTCGAGTTACGACTCGTTGGTGATTATTATTTTTATTACCTATGTGTCCTTAGACATGAACACTTTATTGTGACTTAATGCTGACATAACACATGAAAAATTAATTATCACGTATTACTTCCAAATAATAGCACGTATACTCATGTTTCACATTTATTCGAGTCACATTGTCTATCATAAAATCATAACCATCGGTTAGTTATATTATTTATCAAGTCACTCATAATTAATATTCCTGCGTTTTTCTTTATAAAAGTTGTGCTATTTTAACACGCTAAACTTCGTGTAATATATTATGCTTGTGTTTTCAAATATTGATTTTATAGATCTACCTATATGCATGTGCATCAACTTGTTCATAACAACACACTATGTCAAAAGTATGTATTTTCCATGTATGTTTAAATCTAGGGTTTTACACACACGTATACGAACATATTTCCATACTCAAAGTTTTATATATATTCCCTGATCCGTGTATTTTAAATGACTAAAAGTACATAACTAATATCATAAATGTCAAGCTCTACACCTGCTTGAATACATCCATCATCTAGTCTACTTTTATGAAAAAAGATACAAGTGTTTTATGAAATCATCTTGTTAGAACCTAGTAGTCCATAGAAATCAATTATAGACTGAAATAGTACATCTCCAAGGTTTTCGGTCGAAAACTAAGATTTCGATCAGAAGTTTTCGGCCGAAATTATTTAAAGTATAAATATGTTGTCTTTTGTATTTTCAAGAGAGAGATTTCATATTTTGTATTGTCTGATTCAGAAGTGTTGAAGTGAAATCAAAGCTTGTAGTTATTGATTCATAGTGTAATTACCAGAGATAATCAATGGAAATCAATTAGTTTGATTGTGCATTTCATGTTTGTGGTGTTTCTCATTCTAGTTCGTGTTTGATTCGATCTTATCGATGTTAGTTGTTTTTCTGGATTGTTTCCGCCTTTCCAGAAGCTGTTTGAAGATTAGAGACTTGATTATCAAAGGATCAGAAGGGATTACAAGTGGTATCAGAGCTGTTGGTTAAAGCTCTTGGTATTCAAGAAGTTTTTTCATCAAAATCGATCGAATCAGAGTGTTTATGTGCCATTGTTGTACTTTCAGAGCTAAAAGTGATGGAGATGAAGTCTACACTTGGTTTGGAGGCTTGATTTTGGATTCGGATTGTTGCAGATAGTTTTCGGTCAATTGAAGTGTTCTTGGGAAGAATTGTCCGAAAAGTCTGTTTTGAAGGAGTCGAAATCTACTTTTCGATCGAAAAGTTGTTTGATCATCAGTTTTCGACCAAAAAGTGTTCAAAATTTTCGGAAGTGTCCGGAATATCCTGTGTTCAAAAGCTTGACTTTTCGACCGATAAGTCTTGTATGAAATAGTTTTCGACCAAAAAGTCCTGAGTTGGAAGTTTTTTAGTTTTCGACTAAGTATTCTAAGTACAAGTTTAAGATGGCTGGTAAGGTTTACGATACTGAGAGAGTTGTGGGAAAGTCGCCACCGATGCTGAAGTCAATATCAGAGTTTTCCAACTGGAAGATTATGATGAAAGCATATTTCAAGTTCACTGAGCATACTCTGTGGGAGTCAATTGCAAAAGGTCCTCATATACCTAAAACTGCGAATGCCGATGGGTTAGTTCCTATTGCAGATCCTGATTTGTATTTCGAGGAAGACAAGAAACTGATTGAGAGAGATAACAGAGCATTGGGATCAATCATCTTGGCTCTTCCGACTAAATTGTATCTAATTTTTTAGCAACATGAGACAGCTCAGGGATTGTGGAATGCATTATGTCTATGGTTTGAAGGAAATGCAGCACTGCAAGAAAGCCAAACTGATCTTCTGTTGAAGCAATATAACATGTTTAGTTACAAAAAGAATGAAACCCTGAGTGAACAGGTCACAAGGTTCACTACAATGATTAACAGACTAATGAAGATGGGTGTCAAGTTTGAGGAGTATGATTTGGGAAAGAAGCTGTTGGATTCTCTACCAGATTGCTGGAGCATACCATGTATGTTGATCAAAAACACTACTCCAGATTTGAAGAACAAGTCACTTGATGATATTATCTGCTTGCTTGAGTCATATGAGCTGGATGCAAAGAAACGTGAGTTGAATAATCCATACAAGCCTAATGGTTCGGGTTCAGTCAATGCAGCTCTGTTTTCTGGAATAAGTGATGGAAGCAGTGGTTCTAAGTCTGAAAAGGGTAAGGGTTGTTGTGAACATTCTTCTGGAGAAAAAGTTAAGACAATTCCTGAAGATCAAATTGCTTTATTTGGAGCCTTTATGAGTAGCTATGATGCCTTGGTAACTGGTAAGCTTCAACCAGCTGTGCATGATGTCGAAGATCTTATACAAATAAATCCAAACGATCTTGAATACATGGATTTACAATGGCAAATGACCATGATTGCTGTTAGATCAAAGAAGTATCTTAAAAAGGTCGGAAAAGACAAGCTTCAATTTGGTAAGAGAGTTGGTTTTGACAAAGCAAAACTCCGATGTTATAACTGCCAACAACTTGGACACTTTGCTCGTGAGTGTACAAATGATAAGAATAAGAAAGTTGAAGGTAGTGGAGTGAAGCTTGTAGAGATGATTGAGGAGAATGAGAAGTCTAAGAAAGCTCCGACTGCTCTTATGTCAAAACAACTATGTAATTGTGAGTGGGATGAGGAAATTGAAAATGTTGAGAATGAGTTTGATGAAGCACTGATGGCTGAAATAGAAGTCTCAAAGAAAACAGCTGAAGTTGCAAGTGATTATGCTTTGAAATCTGACGACAAAGGCAAAGCAACAGTCTCTACTTCTAAGGAAAATTCATCTGATAATGAGGTAACTTCTGATGATGATTCATTCATATGTTCTTCTGAATGTATTAAGAAAATGCAGAATCATCATACAGCAAACACATTCTTGATTGCTGAAAATGATAAAGTGAAAAGGGTAAATAAGGAATTAAAACAGAATGAGGTCACCTACACCAAAAAAATCAATGCTTTGTTAAAAGATAACATGAACTTTAAAGAATACTTAAACAAAAAGGATGTGTTAATCAAGGATCTTACAGATAAACTTATTGCTGCCAAGTCCGATCTTATAAAAGAAAGGGTTTTGATTTCTAAATGGGGTATGCAAAGAAAAAATTTAGAAAATTGTGTTGATAAGCAAATAAGTTGTTTTATTAAAGATGGTGTTGGTTACAAAGCGGTACCTCATCCTTATCATTTCGAACCGTTTCCTGAATCTCATGTTTCAAATGATTTACTTAAAGATGATAACTCTAATTTTCATGACTTATATGTTAGTGCAGCAAATAATACAGGTCATGTAGATGAGAAGGTTTCAGTTGATGATGTGAGGAGTTTTAATGAATTCAATAAAGTTTGTGTGAGAGAGACAATAAGAGATTGTAGACAATTTGTGGTTGATACATGTATTGCAAACAAGTTTATTAAGTCACGTGCTAACAATGTTTTTGATGATGTACACAGTCTTTCAGATTCTGATAGTTCTTATGTTTCTACTTGTTCTACTAACTCTGTGTGTGATGTTTCTGATTGTATGTCTAAGGGTTCTTCTGATTCTACTTTCTTCGATAAAGTGGTGCATACAGCGAGAGAGTATATTCCAATTCACAAAATGTCATGTCCACCTAAAGATGTCGTGTTAGATGAATTTGGAAATCCATTGATACAAGATTATGATCTTTCTCATGAGAGGCCAAAGAAAAATGATTTCATAGCTCCTGAAAATCACATTCTGATAAATGAAAGAGAGAATGTGAAACCTGTACAAATTAAAATCAGTACACTAACAAAGAGTAAAAATGTTTGTGGAAGGTCAAATCAAATGAATGTCAAAGGCAAATCAAATGATGTCAAAGACAAGTTCATTGATGTCAAAGATAAGCCCGTTCAAAGTAAAGGAAAGTCAGTAATAAGTCAGAGTTCAAAAGAGTGTGAGATAGAAAAATCTGTGTTTGAAGTAGGCGAATGTTCAAGGTCAAAGTCAAAGACAAAGTCAAAGTTTAAAAGTCAAAATTGTTTCACTTGTGGTCAAGTTGGACATTTTGCTAGAAATTGCAAACACAAGTTAAGTGAGTCAAAGGTCAAAGGATACAATACAAGAACAAAAAGCAAAATCAACAAGTGCTATCTTGTTGAAACCTGTTATTCATAGCAGATTCAATACACCGATACAAGAATCATGAAATAAGGTAGAATTAATAAAACATAGTTAAAGGTGTAATCTCAAATGTTTATTGATATTTGCAAATGAATTCCCCTTCACAAAAGTCAAACTACACAAGTATTTATACTAAGAACACAAATAAAGACTTCGTCCGAAATACATTTCGGCCGAAATGTATTTCGTCCGAAAACGATTTCGATCGAAAGAGATTTCGGTCGAAATCTTTTAACTTCAAAGAATTCCTCCAACTTCAGACTGTTTTATATCGCCTACAATTAGTTCCAACAATCTCCCCCTAGGCCATTGTATATCAAAACACGGGAATTCTGCAAAGCTCCCGCATACACTTTGCATCATCAAAGTTAGATCTTGGACTCGAAGCTTTAACTCTCCAAACTTGTCTTGGTTTAGCTTTGACCTGCCAATCTCGTTTTGGTTTTGATGTCCAAAACATATTCAACCAATTAAAAACTTTAACAACCTTTTCTTGAACCTTTCTCCAAGGTTGAGAACCGACCTTCTGTTTTGGAGACTTGTGTTTCTTGATGAAACAATCTCTTGATAAATGACCCTGCTTTGCACAGCTGAAACATTTCTTCAAAGCAGGACATGTTCTTTGATAAGGCCCCTTTCGAGATTCTGACTTATCTTTATACTTCTGTTCTACAGCTTTTGACGTTTCTACTCCCTCTTTAACAAACATGAACGGAGCAAATTTATTTGAAACGAACAGGATGACATTAGCATTGAGTGGACTCTCTTTCTTGAACCCTAAGCCACCCTTATTGTCAAAATAATCCACACATTCTTGACTTTCTTCAGATTTTTCACTGACACAATCATAATCAGAAGCAAGATCTCTTGGAATCTTCCATTCAACTTTCTTTGCTTCGGAATTTCTCTTTGGCTCTAGCGAAGGATAAACATTTGACACAAACGGCTCTGGAATGTATGGTTGAGGCATATGTGAATAAAATTCATTTGTAGTAAATGGAGGAGGAACACTTTTGTATCCAATCTCGCTATTCACTTTATCATTAACTTGAGCCTCAATGTTTTCACCAATGCTTTTATATCCAAGACCAGACTTTACTTTGTCATGTATTTGAGATTCAATGATCCCATTAGCATCTTTCCCAGAAATGTTTATTTTATCAACTTTGATTGCTGAATTTGCAACTTTCTCCATCTTTTCTGTCAATAATTTCTTTTCTGTTTCTCTTTTCTCAATCAACAGTTGAATTTCATAATTCTTTCTCTTTAACTGAAGCTTCACATGAGAATTTTCTTTGACACAGTCATCAATCTTTCTTTTATACTCTTTCTCACGATCTTTTAGAATCTTGTTTGTAGTATGTGAATGTTTCAAAGCATCCATCAGAAGTTGATTTTGTTTCTTGTATTTAGCAATTTTCTCAATACACTCTACAGAACACATATTTTCATTGAGCACCTCAGAATATGCTTTAAGTTCGTGTGATTCTTTCAATGCTTCAGCAACCAAATCGGATTCTATACGTTTACAATTTCCTTGAAAATCATAACCATATCCACCTTTGATCACTATTATGTTCTGATCCGCTTTGAGCGCATACATCTGTAGCTTTGTACATAAATCCCCTAATGAATTAAACTTTAATCCTTTATTTCTGATGTTATGTTTAAAAATCTCCCATTCCTGTGGTTGAGCATTAAGAAAATTATCCATGACTTCCGATTCTTCGTATTCAATATCAACCTCCTTTAGATCATTTATCAATTCCACATATCTATGAAATTGATTAGTCAAAGATTCTCCTTTAGTGCGTGCGAAGACTTGATATCTTTTCTTTAATTGCTCTTGTCTTGCTTGTCTTTTCTTATCTTCCTTAGTCACACATAATGATTTAGCAAGATCTGGATGAACATACCCCAATCCATTTACAAAGACCTTATGCACACACCCTTCGTCAGCCATTGAGAATTCCCTCTTTTTTTATTTTTTAACTACCTCATTTTTTCATAATCAGCGCCAAACATAGCTCCGAGCATCCTTCAGAAATTTCGACCAAGAAAATTTTCCCGCCAAAAAACTCCCTTTTTATTTTTACCCAGGCATACTTTTCGATCGAGAACTTTTTCGGACAAGATTTTTCGGTCGAAAAGTCAGATTTCGATCAGGAGAATTTGGACAAAACTTGAGATTTTGATTGAAAACTCTGATCGAAAACGCTTTTCGATCGAAAAGAGATTTCGACTCCTTCAACAGAGATTTCGGACGATTAAACTGAAACTCGTAAAATCTCGATCTGCAACTCCCGAACGTCAAATTAAGGCCCAAAAATCATCCCAAACTTCATCTCCACTGTTGTACATGCTAAATACTCAAAAATGGCACTGAAAATGATCCAATTTGATAACTTTTGAATCGTGAAAAGTTGAAAACTTTAACAAACTTTGAAACTTGCTTGAATCTCCAAAAACCGAGCACCGAAAGCTCTGATATCACTTGTTGAAACCTGTTATTCGCAGCGGATTCAATACACCGATACAAGAATCATGAAACAAGGTAGAATCAATAACACATAGTTAAAGGTGTAATCTCAAATGTTTATTGATATTTGCAAATGAATTCCCCTTCACAAAAGTCAAACTACACAAGTATTTATACTAAGAAGACAAATAAAGACTTCGTCCGAAATACATTTCGGTAGAAATGTATTTCGTCCGAAAATGATTTCGATCGAAAAAGATTTCGATCGAAATATTTTAACTTCATCGAATTCATCCGACTTCAGACTGTTTTATATGCGATGGCCTATAATTAGTTCCAACACATCTCATCTTTTAAGTGAACAAAGTGCACTTTAAGCCATGATCTAAAGAAAAGGAAGAGTTTGTGAGGTATTATACCAACAAGAAATGAAGATGGTGATTTAGGTGATCTGTAGGATCGGTAAATACAAGATGGTTCTATTCCAGTTGAGATTGGCGAAAACATTCATAACTTAATCAAAGTAAACAAGGAAACATAAGAAGTACTGATAAATGCAATTTGTATTAAGCTTCAATGGTTACAAGATTACAGATAAAACTCTAAGAAAATCACTAAGATACAATGACTCTAAGTACTACTTATATAGTAACTTAGAATCAAGACAGACCCTTGATTCTAAGGATCAGATCTAACACAAACCGTTGATCTTGTATTGAAGCTATTCTACATGTACAGACAATAATAATAACTATGCTAGTTAACTTTACTCAAACGTCTTCTTAGGCATCATTGCTTGCATGCTTGGAGAAAAGCGTTGTAGTGCTTTATTGTCTGCACCAGTGACATTCTTTCTGCATGGAGTGTGTCAGTGGTGCAGCAGAAAGTTGTCAGTGGTAATGGTTGCTTTTGCTTTTGCAAGGCTGGTCAGCTGCAACGTTTGATCTTCAATAGATGAATAACTATCAGTAGCAGAGTTGTTGATCAGCAACAAGATGCAACCATCCAAAGCTGCTGCTGATTTGCCTATTAGCAGCATCAAGTGTTGATGCTGCTGAGAAGCCTATCCGCAGCAACTCTGGTCTTCAGCAGATAAGGCTATCCGCAGCAGATTTGTTCTTCATCAGAAGAACAAATATCCGCTGCAGATAAGCTTATTCGTAGCAGTTTGTTGGCCAGCAGCAAACTCTGAGATCAACAACATTTGTACTTAGAGAATTTTGTAGCCATCAGTCTTTATTTCTACAAACTCCCCCTAGACTGATGCTACCAAAACTCTCTTACTGCTTTTGTTGCTGAAGCTTTTGCGTGTGGCTGACGATTCTTGCAACCTCATAGCCTCTTGGGTCCTTGCTGGGATTGTTAAGAGGAAGCTTAGATAGAGTCTTGATATCTTTGCTTGGCATTTTGAAGATAGCCTTGCTTAGACACCTGATCTTCTGTCCTTTAACGTATGTCAAGGTGAACTCATTTTCTTCAGCATTGTAGGACCAACTGATGAATGGAGAGTGGGATTGGAGAGGTTTTGCATCAATAATTTCATCTTTGCTGGGGTTGAAGTGATGTTTGATCACCAGTAACAGATGTCTCCCACCTTCATTCTCGGGCTCATGAGCTTCACCCAGCTCCATTATTCTTCTTAAATCTGAATCTGGAAGTTGCAATATCTCATCAACAGTTGTATAGATTGATCTTTTTACTTATGTCCTCCACCTAAAGACCTCAAACCATTGATCTTGAGTGCTGTAGAACCATATGAATATTTCTCTTGAGTCTTCTGGTTTTGAGGTAGGTTTGGTTTTCTTCTTGCGAGGCAGTTGATGAGTAGGAGCTTGGTGTGAGGATTTGGACTCTTTGGGTGGAGAGGAGGGAGGTCTAAGAGAGAAAGTGGAAGGTTGTTGGATAGAGGAAGGGGAGGATGAGGAAGTAGGCTTGGGTTTATTTGGTTCTTTATCATCAGCTAGAGTGATTACCCTTTTCTTGGAGCCTGTCTTCCCAATCTTTCTTCCTCTTCCTTTTTGACTTTAAAGTAAAGGGCTTGCAGGTTCATGAAGTTCATGGGACCCAGCCTTTTTCCACTCTCTCCTCTAGCTTTTAGGAAGTCAATCATGATCTTCCTTTCTTCATGGGATCTTCTGTTAAAGGCAATGGTCTTCTTGGATTTTTGTTTGGCTTTTTCTTCTTCTTCAGCCCTTTTCTTGTTTGCCATTGACCCTGCTGACCCATGAAGGCTCTGTAGATTTCTTCATTTGATAGTTTCTCAAGGTAGTCTGCATCCTCACCTTGAGAAATCAGAGCCTCTATCCACTCCTCTCTCATTTTTTTGGCTAGTTCAGAATCAGTTATTCTGAACTTGGCCTCTTCCTTCTTCTTCTTCTTCTTCTTCTTCTTCTCTCTTTCTTCTTCTTTATTAAATTGTTCCTGCAGTTGAAGAGCAAGAGCTTCATCTTCTTGAATTTGATAGACTGTAGGAACCTTGACTTTCAGATCATCCAGTTGTTTGGCATACAGCTGGATCTATTGTTCTCTAAGGAGAATGGCCGCTTTTCTTTCTTGAGCTTTTCTTAGTTCAGCCATCTCCTCTTCTTCTCTTCTTCTTCTTCTTTCCTCCCTTTCCTTCTTCTCTTTCAATAACTTTTCTTCAGCTTCTTCTGTCATAGGTCTTTTCCCTATGTCTTTGCTGGATGCCTTTGCTTCAGCTTCATGGACCACAACAACAGATGTAAGAGATGCTGTTGGGATCTCAGCTTCAGCTTCATTGGCATGATGAGGAGTAGACACAGAGGAAGGGACTGCTTCACTCTCTTCCTTTTCCCTTTCATTCCCATATTTAGCTTTAAAGGCCTCTTTGATATTCTGAGCAACCACTTTTCTTGACCCTTCTGTTGCGTTCAATATGACAGTTGGTGCGGAGGGAAGGGATAGATCTGAGTCAGAGTCATTCATTGCAGGAGATTCCTCCTTATAAAGAGAAGCCTTGATGAGTTTGATCATTTCTTGACTTTCTAAGGAGTTGATGTTGCAGACGAGTGATCTGAGCTCAAAGACCTTGTGTAGGAAGTCTGAAGGTAGGAGTAAGATCTCTTTGATGTTGATTGAGAGAGAAGATCCATTGCTTAGGAAGAAGGTGAAATCAGAGGAATCAATGCTCACCCATCCTAGCACTTCCAAGTCCCTGACCATGATGTTATACATGAATCTTCGCCAGCAGATAACTTCTTCTTCAGTTAAAGCACTACTCCTGATTAAGTCAAGTCTTCTTGGAGCCAGTCTTTGTTCTGCTGTTGATGAAGATTCAGGATAAGCCACCCTATTTGCTTCTTTTAGTAGTTTTTCAAACCAGGGCATATTATCCTCTATTAAGTCATAGAACCTGCTGATTGCAAGTTCTGCTGAGAGATCTGATGAAGTGTTGATACATCTTGTCAGATACAGATTAAGAACCTGGAGGGCATTAAGAGTGTTCCAGTTTAGCTCTTCTACTCCACTAAACTCCCATCCAATCCAGAATCTCTCAGCTATGCCATCATACCCCCAAGCTAGAATGGAGTCGAATTCTAGCTTGTTTGAAGTTAGTGAGAATTGGGGAGTAGATGTTTGATTTATTATGGCTGCAGCTTCAGAAAGTATGCTGAATGATGGAGGAGTGTCTTCATAGAGAGTTTCATCTTGCAACACCTCATCAACAGCTTAGATAACTAACTTCCAATCCTCAGTGATATCTTCCTCTTCAACTACTGAGTCTGGCAAGTCATGGATTTGAACAAAAGCAGATTTGAACAGTCTGCTCTTGTATCCATTCTTCTAGGCTGTCCGCATCATCTTCCTTGGTAACTACCTCCCCCTTTTTGGTTGCATCAGTGCATAGAGTGTTATCTGTTTGAGTGCCCACTAGTATAAGGGAGTGAGTAGGCACAGTTGGGCGTTGATGGGCTTCATGCATAGAGACTTGGTGCCTTAGTTTGGACACTTCAGCCTCTAGCATAGCTACCCTGGCCGTCAATTCCATATTATGAAGTTTCAGTCTGTCCTCATCAACAGTTATGAAATTCTTGGAGCTAGATGGGGCCTTAGGCCTAGCCTCTGCATCCCCATCACCCTGGTTTTCTTGGCACCTGGGATTCCTCTCAATGAAGAGTGTTTCAAAGGAAACATCCTCACTGTGAGTTGCCGTGGTTAGGGTCTTAGTTATCACACCCCCAATTTCAACTAACGGAGTATTATCGTTTGGGAAGTGACAAACCAGGATCTCAGACACTAGTTACATTGAACGACTCTACATGGGACTCAAAATGAAAATATCCTTTAAATCAGAGTATCAATGCGGAAGCGTAAAGAAAGTAAATGCGCAAAATACACGCGCCCAAAACCAAAGTCCAAAAGTCCAAACGTTCAACCAAACAAAGTACATTAAAATAATTCAATCAACATAAATAGACACAAAGCAAAGCAGTTGAATCCCATGCATGCCCTAACGTGCACCTGTGTCTTAGCTTAGCGTCCTGAGAAAACATACAAGAAAAAGTGTCAACACGAGGTTGGTGAGTTCACAGGTTTCAATATATAAATAAACGTTTACCAGATTTGTTGTACAATCAACATAAATACCAAATGAGTAGCTAACCCATGTTCATTGTTTGCTATTACGCTCGCAACCGTAAACTGACTGTTTGTATTGCCTCCCACTAGGTCTATCAACCACGGTGCACGTTTAGGTCAATATTGCACCCGTTCGATATCCAATCGTGTTAGCGCGACTAACGCGGGTGAGGTTTGTCAAACCCAGTAGTACTACCCAACATACCTCGCTATATTCATATTTAAACGGTTCGATGTGAGGACTTTCATGATAGAGTTTACGCATAGTCATAACAATTGATATAAAATGAAGTACAAAAATCAAAAGACTTGTATCATGTTTTCTCCCCCAGTTTAAAAGCAGTAAAAAGGGGCCGTGAAAACTCACGTGAGCTTGAGTAAGGATTTGAATCACACAAGGGAAGAGTTGGAACCAAGTGTGTAAGTCTCAAAAGACTTACGAATGCCCTAAAATTATAAACACATAAAATTAGGGATAAAGGAAAATAGGAAATGTGACAATGACACGGATTGAGAAGCGTCCTAAAGAAACGCTCTAATATTCAAGAGTGGACGAAAGTGTCCACGGAATTAGGAATTACTTTACGCGACGAATGACACGACTAATAATAATTATAACCGGGTGTTTTGTCATTCACAAAAATTAAGAAAATAATAATATATGAATACGAGTAAATAGTATAACCAATTATATTATTATTTAGTCTCAATCGACACACGATGTTATAAATTGATTTGAAATAATATAAATATATATTATTTAATAATACGGGTCACGGTTTGAAAATAATATAAACATATTATTTTATACAAATTTATGGCTTAAAATAATATAAACATATCATTTTTACTTGATAATAATAATAATGTATAAATTATAAAGGCGGGTATAATTTATAAAAATAAGCTAATAATTCAAACCCGAGCCTACGGGTTATTTTCCGGGTTAAAACCCATTTATATAATAATATAATATTAAAAGGTTTGATTTTTATTAATTAAATATTAACAGAAAAATGTTTAAAAATAATTGTGGGAGTCCGGACTTGAACCCGGGTCTCTCCCACACACGCACACAGCTCTAACCAGTCCCGGCCGCTAGGCTATCGCAACATGATCCAAATTGAAATGGTTTTATCAAGTAACTCGAATGGGTTTCCCTCCCCCACGCATACCCGGTTCGAAACCCGTCCAATTACCCTTAGATTCGGTCGCGATTCAACAAAGGATCATAGGGGTTTTGATTATCGACTCAAAACGACTCTGTGGTGAAAGCTAATTGCAAAAACAATTGGATTTGGATCGTTAAATTACAGAAACTAGGACCGAAAACCCTAGTTTTGATTTTGGATTGATTTGATTAATTCTCATAATGAAAATGTCTGGATTCATAGGGCTTTTATAGAGTAGAGGATTGCGAATCTGCATATATGGTTTAATTGGATTGAGGTTGAGTTTAAGATCGAAATCCCCAAATCGTTTTTATGAAGAACCCTAGTTTTGGGTCTCGATAATTTGTATAATAAAACATTGAATTGACAGAGGGCTTTCAATTAAAATGGTGTTGCGAATCCAACTGTATAGGTTAATTGCATTTTGATTGGGTCTAGACTAGGGTTCGATTAAATCGGTCAGAGATGAACCCTAGGTTACAGATTTCGATCGAATTGATAGTGTAAGCCCTAATTGAGTTAGGGCTTTCATCTACGAGATGAAAACGAAGCTGGTGATGTATCTAGTTACCTGAATTGATGTCGGGACTGTGGAGGTCGACTAAAATCGATTCCGACTGCACTGGTTTGATCTCCGGCTCTCTCTGCTACTTCTCCGGTTAATCTGGTTTGTGTGAAAGCTTCAGGGGGTTCGTTAAGCGATTGCAGCGTCTCAATTCGTGAAGGAATTACAGGGATTTGCCGGATTTGATGATAATCGAATATGGGGTCGACGGTTACGAAATGAATTATCATAATTTGAGTTTAATTCGATTAATTGTTGGTTTAATGGGTTAATGATGATCGTTATGATCATTATCATGCAAGAACGGTTCTAATTCCAACGGATTTCGGGTATAATTCGCGAATTGGAGATCAAAGGATTCCAATGTTGACTTTCAAAAGTCAACAAGAGCAATTTTGATAAAATTGACTTTGGTGGGTCAATTTATTTGATTTGGTAACTTCACACAACTAGTCCCTGAAGTTTTGAATTAATATTGTGACCGAATTAGACCTTGGGGTTAGATTTGACTAACGGGGTTAGGTTTTTAACGGTAAGTTAACGGAATTTGCTAACTGAGTTAATCAGAAAAGTCGGGTTGTCACATCATCCCCTAGTTAAAAGAATTTTCGTCCCGAAAATTAAAATAAATTTTTTTTTTCCCGGGTATCACATCATCCCCTAGTTAAAAGAATTTTCGTCCCAAAAATTTAAAATAATACCTTAAAGATTTGACGTGGAGTGCTTGAATAGATTAGGATATTTGCGCATCATCTGATCCTCGCGCTCCCGCGTGAATTCTGATCCGCGTTTCGAGTTCCAACGGACTCGAACAATAGGGTTCTTACTGTGCTTTAACGTTTTAACTTCCATATCCATAATTTCCACAGGTTCTTCGATGAAACGTAACTGTTCATCAACATGTAGTTCCTCCAGAGGAACTGCGAGTGATTCATCTGCCAGGCATTTCTTTAAATTTGAGACGTGAAAGACGTTGTGTACACCACTAAGTCTTTCAGGTAGGTCCAGTTGATACGCGACTGGTCCGATTCTCTTTAATATTTTGAAAGGTCCAACATAACGAGGATTCAGTTTTCCTCGTTTCCCGAAACGAATGACACCTTTCCAAGGTGAGACTTTGAGTAAAACCATGTCACCTATTTGAAATTCCAAAGGTTTACGACGCTTGTCGGCATAGCTCTTTTGACGATCATGAGCTGCCGCCATACGATTTCTAATTTGAACGATCTTTTCGGAAGTTTCAAATACAAGTTCAGGACCTGTGACTTGGCTATCCCTAACCTCGGTCCAACAAATGGGAGAACGGCATTTCCGCCCATAAAGTGCTTCAAATGGAGCTGCCTTGATGCTAGTGTGATAACTGTTGTTGTAGGAGAACTCCACCAATGGTAGGTGAGACTCCCAAGTGTTACCGAAATCGATCACACAAGCTCGTAGCATGTCCTCCAGAGTTTGGATAGTACGTTCAGTTTGGCCATCAGTTTGAGGATGGTATGCTGTGCTCATATCTAGACGCGTGCCTAATGCTTTATGCAATGATTGCCAGAAACGGGAAGTGAATCGTGCATCACGATCCGAAATAATAGAGATTGGCACTCCGTGCCGAGAGACTACTTCTTTCAAGTATATTCGGGTGAGTTTATCCATTTTGTCGGTTTCTTTGATTGCTAGAAAGTGAGCAGATTTTGTCAGGCGATCCACAATTACCCATATAGTATCACATCCGGTAGGGGTTCGGGGTAATTTGGTAATGAAGTCCATGGATATTTGTTCCCATTTCCACATGGGAATTTCAGGTTGCTGCAGGAGACCGGACGGTTTTTGGTATTCAACCTTGACCTTCGCGCAGGTCAGACACTTACTAACATAAGTGGCTATATCGGCCTTCATCATCGGCCACCAATATAGTACTTTTAGATCATGGTACATTTTATCGGAACCCGGATGAATGGAGTAACGAGATTTATGAGCTTCATCCATGATTAATTCCCTTAAATTTCCGAACACTGGAACCCATATTCGTTCGACAAAGTAACGAATTCCGTCAGATTTTACTTCAAGTTGTGCTTCCATGCCACGTGTACCTTCTAACGGTAGGTTATCTTCTTTCAAGGCTTCAAGTTGAGCACTACAGATTCTGTCAGGCAATCCAGGGTGAATAGTGAGTTGTAACGCTCGAACTCGTTTGGGTTTCGTTTCTTTTCGGCTTAGTGCATCAGCCACGACGTTAGCTTTACCCGGATGATACCGGATCGCACAGTCGTAATCATTTAAAAGTTCAACCCAACGACGTTGTCGCATGGTCAACTCCTTCTGCTCGAAGATATGTTGGAGGCTCTTGTGGTCGGTGTAGATGGTGCATTTGGTACCGTACAAGTAATGTCTCCATATCTTAAGTGCAAAAACTACTGCTCCCAACTCTAGGTCATGAGTGGTGTAGTTTTTCTCGTGAACCTTTAACTGACGTGAAGCGTATGCGATTACTTTTTCGCGTTGCATTAAGACACAACCCAGACCATGAATAGATGCATCACAATACACCACAAAGTCATCGGTTCCTTCCGGAAGAGCTAAAATAGGTGCACTGCAAAGTTTCTGTTTGAGATGCTGGAAAGCTGATTCTTGATTATCGCCCCAATTATAAGCTTTTCCTTTTTGAGTTAGGGCGGTGAGAGGTTGCGCAATCTTCGAAAATCCTTCGATAAAACGACGGTAATATCCAGCCAATCCCAGAAATTGTCGCACTTCAGTCGGAGTCGTCGGTGCTGCCCAATTCTTGATGGCTTCTATTTTGGACGGGTCGACATGTATCCCTTTTTCATTTACCACATGCCCTAGAAATTGAACCTCTCGAATCCAAAATTCACATTTGGAAAACTTAGCATAAAGTTGCTCTTGCTTAAGTAGTTCCAAAATTAGACGCAGATGTTCTTCATGTTCTTCCTCGTTCTTGGAATAAATAAGAATGTCATCGATGAAAACGATAACAAACTGGTCAAGGTAAGGTTTACACACACGGTTCATGAGATCCATGAATACCGCGGGTGCGTTGGTTAAACCGAAAGGCATGACCATAAATTCGTAATGGCCGTACCTTGTCCTAAATGCAGTTTTAGAGATATCTTCTTCTCGGACTCTTAACTGATGATAGCCGGACCTAAGATCTATTTTGGAATAGAAACTTGATCCTTGGAGTTGATCAAAAAGGTCATCAATACGAGGTAAAGGGTAGCGGTTCTTGATTGTAACTTTGTTCAGCTCCCGGTAATCAATACACATACGGAACGTACCATCCTTCTTCTTGAAAAATAATACCGGAGCTCCCCACGGTGATGAACTAGGTCGGATGAAACCTTTATCCAATAAGTCTTGTAATTGAGTGGACAGTTCCTGCAATTCACTGGGTGCTAATCGATAAGGTGCCCGAGCAATCGGTGCTGCTCCGGATGCTAGGTCAATTTGGAATTCAACCTGACGGTGTGGTGGCAGACCGGGCAGATCCTCGGGAAATACTTCCAAAAATTCACGCACAACGGGAATATCTTCGATCTTCTTTTCTTCTGACGGCTGTTCAGCAACAAGGGCCAAAATGGTCGTATGCCCCTTTCGAAGGCATTTTTGTGCTTTCATGAAGGATATAATGCCCATGACAGTACCAACTCTTTCGCCCTGAACTGAAAGAATTTCTCCACTCGGGAGGGGTATGTGAACGATTTTCTCATGACAAATGATTTCCGCTTGGTTTCTAGACAACCAATCCATGCCAACGATTACATCAAAACTACCAAGTGTGACCGGCATAAGGTCGATATCTAGAATATGGCTAGCTAGATCAAGCTTACAACCCTTAAGAATGTGGGTTGCTTCAATTATTTGGCCGTCAGCTATCTCTATTACATACTTAGCTTCTAGCAGAGTTGGAGTTCCTTTTATCATATCACTAAGTTTCTTAGATATAAAACTCCTATCAGCACCAGTGTCAAAAAGGACAGAAGCAAAGTAATTATTTAAGAGAAATTTACCGGTGACCACGTTATGATCGTAGCGAGCCTCTCCGGATCCCAGTACAAAAGCTCTTCCTTTCGCCCCATTTCCTCCATTACCACCGTTATTACCGTTATTCCCACCATTGTTGTTTTGATTGGGGTTGTTACCATTGTTGCCCTGGTTATTACCGTTACCACTACCACTGCCATTACCATTTCCACCCTTTTTCAACTGAGGACAGTTCCTTTGAATGTGCCCCTCTTTACCGCACTGAAAACATCCCCTCATGAATCCCTGTGATTGAAATGGTTGTTTGTTCGGGAGTGCAACTCTACAGTCCTTTGCAGCGTGGCCCATTTTACCACAACGCTGGCAACGTTGTCGGTCACAAGTGCCCGTGTGGTGATAGCCGCATTTGTTGCACTTGGGGTACCTCCCAGCATATTCCCCTTGATTCGGACCTGATGAGGTCGTTTGATTAAAGTTTCTAGCATGCTCAAACTTTCGCTGTTATTGGTGCTGAGGTTGATTGGATTGGGATCCTTTAGAATTTGAGTGGTTGTGTGAGTGGGAGTGATGGTCGAACTTGCGCTTATTGTTGTCGGTGGGTTTAGAAACCGAACCTCTTGGAGGTAAAGTTCCCTGTGTCACTGCCTGATCGGTCAATTTGTGAGCAAGTCTGATGGTCTGTTGGATGTTGGTAGGGTTGGATGAGGTCACCATGCTTTGAATCTGAGGTACCAAACCTCCAATGTATAGTTCAATCCGTTTGTAATCCGGAGTCACCATATGTGGGCACATGGTGGCAAGTTCGTGCGAACGGGTGGTGTAGAGTTCAATTTCTGAACCCTCCATCTTAAGGTTCCAGAACTCTCCCTCTAGCTTTTGAATTTCATCTCGTGGGCAGTATTCTCCTTTCATCATTGACTTAAATTCCTCCCACGAAAGTCCATTTGCCATTGCTAGTCCCAACATTTGAACTTGGGCATTCCACCATGTTAGGGCCGGGCCTTCTAAAGTTCCAGCAGCAAATTTCACTTGGTTAGCCACGGGGCAGTTGCACATGGCTATTACTGATTCAACCTTCTCAAACCAGCGAAGTAATCCAACTGCTCCTTCAGCTCCACTAAAGGTGTGGGGCTTGCAGTCCATGAATGCCTTAAAAGTGCAGGCTGGCTGTTGATTTTGTTGATTTTGCTGGCCTGGATTTAGAAATACGAATTGAATTGGAATTATAGAGTTTAGAAAGATATTCTTAGGAAAAGGGATTGACACTACTAGTCAATAGTTGAAAGCATTTACTTGCAGCATTCTGTGCTGCTAGGGCCTCTGCCACACTATTGTTTATCAAGGCTGCTAGTTCTGCTGCCGTCATGTTGATGGTACCACGACCACCGGTACGGCCTCCTCGTCCTCTCCCAGACATATTTCTTCACAATCACAAACGAAAACAATGAGAAATATATCGCATATTAAACATTATTCAGGTACGGGTAAGGAAATACAACATCTAATATTTTGAAAATTAAATAAATTGTAAGGCTACAAAATAAATAACTCAAATATTAAACTTCTCATGCTTTTATTGGATGGGAACAACCTTACCCATCTAGGTTTGAAAAGGGAAATAACATAAGCAAAAACAAACATGAAAAGGAAGATAGAATAGGAAGATCCTCAAATATCCTCGTCATCAGAAGAGACATATGACTGTGCATCATCAATCTCCACTGGCTCTTCCTCAGCTGGTTCCCCCTCTAAGGGTTCCTCCTCGAAGGGCTCCTCCTCAAAGAGCTCTTCCTCAAAGGGTTCCTCCTCATCGTCAGATACTGGAATGTCTTCCGGGTGTAGGGCGCTTGCAGTTGGGCTTCCAAGTGAGTCACCCTCTCTTGAAGGCCTTCAGCAGTGTGGTTAGCCACATGTAGCTGAGCTTCCATAGCAGCTAATCTTTCCAGAACTCCTTGCATATCATCATCCATAATGTCAGCCCTCGTCTCTAGGTGTGCTACACGATTCACTAAAAGGTTGTGGACATGATCCGTTGTAGCTAGTTCGGTAGTCAAATATTCTATTCCTACCCTATTCTTTTCCACTTGTTTTCCATTCTCCAGGAGTTTAGGTATCTCCTCGGTAGCATCTTGTACAAAACTTAATTCCTTTAACATATAGGACACAAATGCTGCGAAGGCTTGTTCCATGGTACATGGTAAGCTAGGCAGTGTAGACGATGAAGTTGTGGATGCAAAGTACGGTGATGGAACATCTCCCATTTCGATCCATCTTTGGATCATATGTGGGTACATATCCCAATTGAGAGCATACTCCAATGCCCGTGCGTTGCTCGGTTCGCCTTGCTCAATTGAGGTAGTCCGGCGCCTTTTGGGCTCCGGGGATGAGGGTACAGGTGCCTTATGCCCTGATGCGTTAGGTGATGGAGGTGGTGTTGATGACATGATCCTGCAACAATTTGTATAAGTGCCAACATCCAAATGGCATGTAACTCAAATGACATGTAACTAATGTGTGAGGATATAGTCTAGTATGCAATCCTAGTTCTCTATAACCAATGGCTCTGATACCAATCTGTCACACCCCCAATTTCAACTAACGGAGTATTACCGTTTGGGAAGTGACAAACCAGGATCTCAGACACTAGTTACATTGAACGACTCTACATGGGACTCAAAATGAAAATATCCTTTAAATCAGAGTATCAATGCAGAAGCGTAAAGAAAGTAAATGCGCAAAATACACGCGCCCAAAACCAAAGTCCAAAAGTCCAAACGTTCAACCAAACAAAGTACATTAAAATAATTCAATCAACATAAATAGACACAAAGCAAAGCAGTTGAATCCCATGCATGCCCTAACGTGCACCTGTGTCTTAGCTTAGCGTCCTGAGAAAACATGTAAGAAAAAGTGTCAACACGAGGTTGGTGAGTTCACAGGTTTCAATATATAAATAAACGTTTACCAGATTTATTGTACAATCAACATAAATACCAAATGAGTAGCTAACCCATGTTCATTGTTTGCTATTACGCTCGCAACCGTAAACTGACTGTTTGTATTGCCTCCCACCAGGTCTATCAACCACGGTGCACGTTTAGGTCAATATTGCACCCGTTCGATATCCAATCGTGTTAGCGCGACTAACGCGGGTGAGGTTTGTCAAACCCAGTAGTACTACCCAACATACCTCGCTATATTCATATTTAAACGGTTCGATGTGAGGACTTTTATGATAGAGTTTACGCATAGTCATAACAATTGATATAAAATGAAGTACAAAAATCAAAAGAGTTGTATCATGTTTTCTCCCCCAGTTTAAAAGCAGTAAAAAGGGGCCGTGAAAACTCACCTGAGCTTGAGTAAGGATTTGAATCACACAAGGGAAGAGTTGGAACCAAGTGTGTAAGTCTCAAAAGACTTACGAATGCCCTAAAATTATAAACACATAAAATTAGGGATAAAGGAAAATAGGAAATGTGACAATGACACGGATTGAGAAGCGTCCTAAAGAAACGCTCTAATATTCAAGAGTGGACGAAAGTGTCAACGGAATTAGGAATTACTTTACGCGACGAATGACACGACTAATAATAATTATAACCAGGTGTTTTGTCATTCACAAAAATTAAGAAAATAATAATATATGTATACAAGTAAATAGTATAACCAATTATAATATTATTTAGTCTCAATCGACACACGATGTTATAAATTGATTTGAAATAATATAAATATATATCATTTAATAATACGGGTTACGGTTTGAAAATAATATAAACATATTATTTTATACAAATTTATGGCTTAAAATAATATAAACATATCATTTTTACTTGTTAATAATAATAATGTATAAATTATAAAGGCGGGTATAATTTATAAAAATAAGCTAATAATTCAAACCCGAGCCTACGGGTTGTTTTCCGGGTTAAAACCCATTTATATAATAATATAATATTAAAAGGTTTGATTTTTATTAATTAAATA
Source organism: Smallanthus sonchifolius (assembly GCA_023525975.1). Taxonomy (NCBI): domain Eukaryota; kingdom Viridiplantae; phylum Streptophyta; class Magnoliopsida; order Asterales; family Asteraceae; genus Smallanthus; species Smallanthus sonchifolius. The sequence goes on along the minus strand of CM042033.1, from coordinate 48,350,471 downwards.
TTAACAGAAAAATGTTTAAAAATAATTGTGGGAGTCCGGACTCGAACCCGGGTCTCTCCCACACACGCACACAGCTCTAACCAGTCCCGGCCGCTAGGCTATCGCAACATGATCCAGATTGAAATGGTTTTATAAAGTAACTCGAATGGGTTTCCCTCCCCCACGCATACCCGGTTCGAAACCCGTCCAATTACCCTCAGATTCGGTCGCGATTCAACAAAGGATCATAGGGGTTTTGATTATCGACTCAAAACGACTCTATGGTGAAAGCTAATTGCAAAAACAATTGGATTTGGATCGTTAAATTACAGAAACTAGGACCGAAAACCCTAGTTTTGATTTTGGATTGATTTGATTAATTCTTATAATGAAAATGTCTGGATTCATAGGGCTTTTATAGAGTAGAGGATTGCGAATCTGCATATATGGTTTAATTGGATTGAGGTTGAGTTTAAGATCGAAATCCCCAAATCGTTTTTATGAAGAACCCTAGTTTTGGGTCTCGATAATTTGTATAATAAAACATTGAATTGACAAAGGGCTTTCAATTAAAATGGTGTTGCGAATCCAACTGTATAGGTTAATTGCATTTTGATTGGGTCTAGACTAGGGTTCGATTAAATCGGTCAGAGATGAACCCTAGGTTACAGATTTCGATCGAATTGATAGTGTAAGCCCTAATTGAGTTAGGGCTTTCATCTACGAGATGAAAACAAAGCTGGTGATGTATCTAGTTACCTGAATTGATGTCGGGACTGTGGAGGTCGACTAAAATCGGTTCCGACTGCACTGGTTTGATCTCCGGCTCTCTCTGCTACTTCTCCGGTTAATCTGGTTTGTGTGAAAGCTTCAGGGGGTTCGTTAAGCGATTGCAGCGTCTCAATTCGCGAAGGAATTACAGGGATTTGCCGGATTTGGTGATAATCGAATATGGGGTCGACGGTTACGAAATGAATTATCATAATTTGAGTTTAATTCGATTAATTGTTGGTTTAATGGGTTAATGATGATCGTTATGATCATTATCATGCAAGAACGGTTCTAATTCCAACGGATTTCGGGTATAATTCGCGAATTGGAGATCAAAGGATTCCAATGTTGAGTTTCAAAAGTCAACAGGAGCAATTTTGATAAAATTAACTTTGGTGGGTCAATTTATTTGATTTGGTAACTTCACACAACTAGTCCCTGAAGTTTTGAATTAATATTGTGACCGAATTAGACCTTGGGGTTAGATTTGACAAACGGGGTTAGGTTTTTAACGGTAAGTTAACGGAATTTGCTAACTGAGTTAACCAGAAAAGTCGGGTTGTCACATTAGTGATGTTGTCACTGTCCTCCTGGGCAGTTGATGTATCAGGAGTAGTGACATACCTTTCCACATTCACTCTGTCAGTACCACTAGAGTGAACCTTTGTTCCAGTTAGCTATCCCTTTTGATATTCTCATCAGAATGTTGGGATTCTGAATGAGGGCTTTGAGGTTGGGATTGGGCCTTTGAGACAAGAAGAGAAGGAGTCTTCTTGCTCCTTTTCCTAGTGTATGTCGATGCAACTGGGGACCTTTGTTCCAGTTGAACGATAACATCCAAAAAATATGTAAGTGATTTTTGTACCTGTGCATCCTTAGTAGTCTACACAGGGGTTCGAGCAATGGAAGCAACTTGTTGTTCAGGATTTGAAGTTGAGGGTGTGGGATCAGTATCAGCTGGGATTGTAGAACTGTCACCCTGGGTACTTTGTATGTTCACCATTGTAGATAAAAATGGAACATAGACCCCTGAGAACTTTTTGGAAACAGTTCTCATACTTTGAAAAGTATTATTTTTATGACCCAACATGATGTATATTCTTGCAGGTTTTGAGAGATCTTTTAGTTCCTGGTTGAAAATCTTCTGCAAGAATCCGGGGGTACATAAAAAATTGTTGATTTACACCATCTTGAAGGTTATATCTTAAACCCTCAAAGATGAGGTGTGCAAAGTTGAATCATTGGACAGTAATCATACCGTGACAGTAATCATTTTCGGCTACACACATATATATCAAAATAGTAATCTTTATGAATTACTAGGGAAATAAGCAATAATAACCCGCAAAGTACGATCGTTGGTGATTAACAAGGATGTTATTCTAGTAAAAGTCTAGGGAGACGCTTTAACTTAAAAACACAAATATTGGTAACTAAACTCTTGAAAGTTGACATATAAATAATTGTTACATGTCGCTATGTTATTTTATGTGTAAAACACGTGTGATTTAGTTAAAGTAATGACTAGGTCGGGATTAACTAGTAAACTAATAAACAAGTCACAATACACAAAAATACATAAGGATATTTGATCATAAAAAGTCCTAAACCGGGTATTAGATCACGCGATCACCTAGAAGGTTGACACCACCAAAGAACCTATCTAACTAGGACTTGGATTGTAATTATGAGATGTGACAAGACCCAACCCCCACCCTACTACCCCATTTCGGCCAAGGATGTGTGGGACCACCCACACACCCACTCCACCGTGCTTACCACCATCATGGTTGTCATAAGCCCATACTCTATTAACCAAGTGTGCAAGCAAGGGTCAAACCATCAAGTCAACCATCCCTTGCCATGATTAGGTTGAATGCAACACCCAACCCCCCATCCCTTCTCCCCCACTTCGGCCGAGAATAGAGGGCCCCACCCTCTTAACACCACCTCACCACTCCCATACCCATGTCATAGAAGGCCATGCCTCTTTGAGTATAGACCACACCAACATCAAGTTCCATCACATTAAATGCACCCACTTACACACTCAACCTCTCACCATACCATATGTATACACACATACGGCTCACACATGCACACACACAAACACTTTGTATCTTTCAATTTCAAGAGCAAAAACCCTAGAGAAGTTTGAGTTAGAGTTGAAGATTCAAGGAAGGTTTGGAGTCTAGGAGTCGGGACTTGATAACAACACGAGCACCTAGTGTCTTCCATACGTTTTTCTTCACCTAGCTTGTCTAGTGGTACGAAACCATCATCCATCTTTTATGTTTTCTTTACTTCCTTAAAGTAAGCATGTTGTTCATCCAAAATTAAAGGAGGTTTAAAAAGCTAAAGAGTTTATAAAGTTTAACATTTTTATGATTTAAAAGCTAGATTTTATATAAAAAGATGTATGAAATTCGAAAATGATAAGTTTTTATACATAAGTTATTATCTTAACATATTTATGAAATATGTGTTGATTTGAATTCATGATGCTAAATTAAAAAGATGTGTGTAAATGTGTATATATGTGTGTAGCCGAAAATTGTAGGTATAAGTGTATATGTTGTTGTTTTGATACCATAATGATAGTTGTAGATGTTAAAAGCATGATTAACATTAGATAAAAAGGTTTGAACATGGATACATACATGAAGGAATCATGATATATAGATATATATATATGTAGGTGTGTTTTGGAAAACTTGATAAATGTATGTTCATAAAGTGTTAAACTTGTTAAAATGAGAATTGTTGAATCATATGTATGCATGATTATGGAGTATGTTCATAAAAATAGTTTATGATATTGGTTAAAAACATGACAATACATATATATATATATATATATGTATATAGATATACATATTGATAACTTATCAAGTTCTGGAAATGTATACTAAGAAGATCATGTTAAAAACCCTAATATTATACATAAAGTATATGTATGTGTATGCATGTAAATCTTGAAAGCACACTGCCAAGTTAGTCTAAAAATATATGTGCATACATAAGGATAAAAGTTCTTATGTTATCATGGAGCATACTTAAATATATGTTGGATCGTTGGACTATATTTATAATTGTGTGCATAGATTAGTACAAATAAATGCATGATAAACATAAACAAGTTAATAAATATCGTTCGGAACATGTAATTGTATGTACATACAGAGATAGACATACATAGGAAATACATGAATGATACTTGTATAATTATTGGAAAGAAAGAATTATATGTGTTTATACATGGACTATAATATAAATATATTATAAGACGATTGCAAAAATAATATTTATTTTTGACAAACATAATGAGTCACCAATATGGAAATATAATAGTTTTTCCGGAAAGCGTCTAGACTTGAATAATAATCACCAACGAGTCGTCATGATAAAACAATGTTTTAAATAAACAAAGTCGAACTTAACAGGAATAGTTAAGTCGGGTGAACAACTTGTGTTTAAGACGGGTAGTCTTAACGGGTATAGTATCCTTATGTAATTAGGATACGGATAAGCGGGTCTGCTGTTATTTAAAGATTTGCTAGCATCAAGGTGAGTTTCATTAATCCCCTTTTTCTAAAGTTTTTGAAATGATTTGGGGTGGAAACAAACTTGTGAAAGACTTTTGTATGTAAATGAATGAACTAATGATCTGACCGTATGTGTGTATTGAGGGAAAAGTAAAGCGCTTAAAGTCCTCTGAATAAGTTAGTAACCATTAGCTATTTTAGCCCGGGATTATATGGATAGTACTATTGGGGGTGACGCCTCCGGTCATGGTTAGTCGCGCTAACCAGGAGTCCAAATGGCTGAATGACCGCATATTGTCTTACTCGCAGAAAGGCGGGGGAGGCACAGAATGTTGGGTTTGGTTACGGTCTCGTACATTACATACTATTTTGTATTCCTTGCAAGCTTACAAATGGGGTCAATAGATCGGATTAGTATTCAGATTCATTGGTAATACATGCAAAAGAGTTTTGATCACGTTAAAGTGATCAGGTTTAAACAAAAGAGTTCTGATCAGGTTAAAGTGATCAGGTTTAAACAAAAGAGTTCTGATCAGGTTAAAGTGATCAGGTTTAACAAAAGAGTTTTGATCAGGTTAAAGTGATCAGGTTTAAACAAAAGAGTTCTGATCAGGTTAAAGTGATCAGGTTTAAATAAAGGGTTTTGATCAGGAGAAAATGATCAGGTTTAATCAATGGGTTTATGATAACTCTTTATAATAATTTGTGAACTCACCAACCTCGTGTTGAAATTTTTAAGTATGTTTTCAGGAAAATGAACGTGGTCTCCAGGCTAGCAATGTAGGTTACTTACATACATGAGGATACAGCTTTTGGAAGGATTTCACTTGTATAACTCATGGTTTTGAGTCATATTTGAGAAATCTTAAACTTTGTATAAAAACTAAGTTATGTTTTGGGATGTAAACATTTAAACTTTGATTATGTATCCAATATCATGTATGTGTTTGCGGTAATCATATGCTTTGAAAACCAGTGAACGTTACGCCTTGCGTTTCCGCCTTGGCGGGGTGTGACCGAACTTGGTATCAGAGCCATTGATTATAGCGAACTAGGAGTCTAAAATGGAACCTTGTCTATAATTTGAATGACTCACTAAAACGTTTTCATTGCATAAGCATTGCATAACCAGTCATCATGTAATATGGATATTGTAGTCACGCCATGTCACACACTAACCCCACTTAAACTCCATAGTTAGGAAACGTCTTACACAACAATGGCTGAATCCACCGGAGAGCATGCCTAGAGGACCAAGGATCGACGCATCATACTTGGAATGGCTTTGCCAAGTAGTTCAAATGTGGAGGGTGGAGGAGGATCTCCCTGCGACTTGCGACTCTGTCGGACTGACATGCGAATCACAACCAGTGCCGCTCACCGGGGAGTGCGCAGAATGCACCATCCCTTTACTTGTGTCCCGAACCAGTAAGCAAGGGATAGATATTGATCTCTTGGAGATGAATGTGAAGTCCATCCGAAGGGACTTGGCAACTCTTCCAACTTTAGTGGAAAATGTTAATGGGATGGCGGAGGATCAGAAATTAATCGACCAGTCCCTTCAGCATGCATCCAGCCACATGATGGAGTTCGAGAAGAGATTGGCGGAAATGGAGAGGAGGACCGCCGCAGCCGAACGGAGGGCAGAAATAGCCGAGCAGAGGGTGAAAGATGCTGAACTTCGGGCTACTCTAGCTGAGGCACGCGTGGAGCAGATGCTAACTTCAGCTACCGTTCCGACAGGAACGCTTGCCTATTTCTAGATCTATTACGGGCGGATTGTGCCCGTAGCACGTTATGTAGTTTAAAACTTTAGTACTGATGTGGTCATGTGAACCCATCCCTTTTGTATCCTTGTCTTTTGGAACAATGTACTATGTATGTTTTAACTATGTATGTGATGGTTTATGTTGTGATGATGGTTGTTTACGTTTGACGTTGTTGTATCCTTATGTCATGATCTATCATTATTATTATATAATGTTGTTTCTTTTTAAATGTTATGTTAGAAAGAACGTCATGGCACCTAAGCGAAGGACGCCCCGTAACACTACTAGTGGCAACAACGAGACGATTTCCTCAAACGTGGAACAACTCATAGCACAGCGAGTAGCTGCCGCCATGGTGCAGTATGAAGAAAATCGAAATAGTGGCGGAGGAAACGGCAGCGGTACCGGCGGAGGAGGTGCAGGAGGTAGCCGTACAGCAGGAGGTAGCGGTACATCAGGAGGTTCCGGAGGTAATAAAAATAAATAAGCCATAACACATAATCATGATCTGAATTAATGACGTTATGACTTGTGATTCTACAGATGCTCCAAATAGGAAGTGCACCTACAAGGCCTTCCTATCCTGCAACCCCCGCAGTTTTAATGGCACCGAGGGTGCAGTAGGACTAATGAGATGGATAGAAAAGATGGAGTCGGTGATTGATATAAGTGAATGCACCGCTGACTGCATGGTGAAGTATTCTACATGCACACTCACTGATAAAGCTTTAACCTGGTGGAATTCACAAGTCAAGACTTTGGGGAGAGAGACAGCGTATCAATTATCTTGGGAAGACTTGAAAAATATGATGATCGAGGAATATTGTCCTCGAAACGAATTGCAAAAGATTGAAACTGAGATGTGGAACTTACAAATGATCGGAGGTGATGTGGTGGGGTACACCGACCATTTTAATGAATTGGAAATTCTGGTACCTCATATGGTCACACCAGAACATAAGCGTGTGGAAAGGTATCTGTGGGGCCTTGCGCCTCAAATTCGTAGTATGGTAACATCATCTAATCCAATGGATGCCAAGAGTGCTATAACTTTAGCATTCAAACTGAGGGATGACGCAGTGCGTAATGGAGTGTTTAGAAGGAAGGAGAATGAGGAAGGTAGATCTGGGGATAAAAGGAAATGGATGGGAAATTCAAGTAACAAATCTGGAAAACAAGGGTTTAAGAAACAAGGAACTGTGAAGGCTTTTGCAGCCAACACAATGGAAAGGAAGGAGTACGATAGGGGCCTACCGAGGTGTAAGAAGTGCGGAAATCAGCACACCGGTGAATGTATCAAATGTGGAAAATGTGACAGGTTTGGTCACACCACACAAGCTTGTCGAGTTGACGACCGAATAGGGAAATTTAAACCGGGATGTTTCATATGTGGTGACCTGAAACACTTCAAAAAGGATTGCCCCAAGTGGAAGAATCAGACGAACGCTCAGGCACATGGGAGAGCATTTGTGATGGGTGCAAGGGACGCACGCCAGGACCCGAACATCATCACTGGTACGTTCCCGATAAATAATCACTATGCCTCTGTACTTTTTGATTCGGGTGCGGATATGAGCTTTGTGTCGAATGATTTTAAATCCTTACTCGGTATTAAGGCCAGCAAACTAGATCAAAGTTATACAATTGAATTAGCAAATGGGAAATTAATAGAAGCCGGAGAGGTCATTAAGGGTTGTACTTTATGTTTAGAAAACCATACATTCAGTATAGACCTTCTACCCGTTGAACTAGGGAGTTTTGATATTGTTATTGGCATGGATTGGTTATCAAAGAATCGTGCCGAGATCGTATGCTTCGAGAAGATTGTACGTATCCCACTACCAAGCGGAGAAATTCTTTCAATTCGAGGCTAAAAGTGTAGAACGATGTTGAAGACGATAAACTGCATGAAAGCTCATAAGTATCTACGCAAGGGTTATTGTGCATTCCTGGCTCACATCGTCGAGAAGAAACCCGAGGAACGTCGACTCGAGGACATACCAATCGTTAGGGATTACCCTGAAGTATTTCCCGAGGACTTACCTGGATTACCACCATTAAGGCAAGTCGAGTTTCGGATCGACCTAGTACCAGGAGCCGCACCAGTTGCACGATCTCCATATCGTCTAGCCCCTTCCGAGATGTAGGAACTGTCGAGCCAACTACAAGAATTACTTGACAAAGGTTTCATAAGACCGAGTTTCTCACCATGGGGAGCTCCGGTCCTGTTTGTAAAGAAAAAGGATGGAACCTTTAGAATGTGTATTGATTACCAAGAATTGAACAAGCTGACAATCAAAAACTGGTATCCTCTTCCTCGAATAGACGATTTGTTTAATCAACTTCAGGGTTCCAGTTTCTATTCTAAAATTGATCTACGATCAGGGTATCATCAACTGAAAATTCAAGAAGAAGATATACCAAAAACGGCTTTTAGGACTCGCTACGGTCACTACGAGTTCCTAGTTATGCCATTTGGCTTGACTAATGCACCGGCTGTTTTCATGGATCTCATGAACCGCGTGTGCAAGCCGTACTTGGATAAATTAGTGATTGTGTTTATCGATGACATATTGATATATTCACGAACCAAGGAGGAACATGAACATCATTTGAAATTAATCTTGGAACTACTCAGGAATGAGAAGCTTTATGCTAAATTCTCTAAGTGTGAGTTTTGGATCCGAGAGGTTCAGTTTCTCGGACACGTCATCAATAAGAATGGTATTCACGTAGATCCATCCAATATTGAAGCTATCAAAAACTGGGAAGCACCAAGAACTCTGATTGAGGTGCGTCAATTTCTGGGTTTGGCAGGCTATTACAGGCGATTCATCGAGAATTTTTCAAAGATAGCCTTGCCTTTGACCACGTTAACTCATAAGGACAAAAAGTTTGATTGGACTGATAAACAAGAATCAGCTTTTCAATTGCTGAAGCAAAAACTTTGCAGTGCACCAATCCTATCCCTTCCTGAAGGAACTGACAATTTCATCGTGTACTGCGATGCATCACACCAAGGTCTGGGATGTGTGTTGATGCAGAGAGAAAAAGTCATAGCGTATGCTTCCAGACAGCTGAAAGTCCATGAGAAAAAATATACGACTCACGATCTGGAATTGGGTGCTGTCGTGTTTGCACTCAAGATTTGGAGACATTACTTATACGGTACAAAATGCACTATCTTTACATACCACAAGAGTCTCCAGCACATCTTTAATCAGAAAGAACTCAACATGAGGCAACGTCGTTGGGTAGAGCTACTGAATGATTACGACTGTGATATCAAGTATTTGGGAAGGCGAATGTCGTAGCAGACGCCTTGAGTCGTAAGGAGCGAGTTAAAACTCTTCGTGTTCATGCCCTAGGATTGACAATTCATACGAGTCTCATGACTCAAATCCGGATGGCACAACAAGAGGCAATCAAAGAAGAAAACATTCAGAATGAGGCTTTACGAGGAATGATCAGATAGTTGGAACCAAAGTCTGATGACACTTTATACTTCATAAATAGAATTTGGGTGAATTGTTTTGGTAACTTACGGGAGTTGGTTATGGACGAAGCCCACAAGTCCATGTACTCCATTCACCCAGGTTCGGATAAGATGTATAAGGATCTGAAAGAACACTATTGGTGGCCGAACATGAAAGGAGAAATTGCTATTTAGGTCGGTAAATGCCTGACATGTTCAAAGGTAAAGGCAGAACATCAGAAACCATCGGGATTATTACAACAACCCGAGATACCTCAATGGAAATGGGAACAGATTTCAATGGATTTCATTACAAAGTTACCCAGGACGTCGAGCGGGTATGACACGATATGGGTAATTGTCGATCGTCTGACAAAATCAGCTCATTTTCTACCCATCAAAGAGACGGATAAAACCGAGAAACTTGCGAAGCTTTATATCAAGGAAATTGTGGCTAGGCATGGAGTGCCAATTTCTATTATCTCTGATAGAGACAGCAGATTCGTGTCTAGAATCTGGAAATCATTACAAGAAGCCATAGGCACACGTCTTGACATGAGCACGGCATATCACCCACAAACAGATGGTCAAAGTGAAAGGACCATTCAAACCTTAGAGGATATGCTCCGTGCGTGTGCAATTGACTTCGGTGGAAATTGGGATACTCATTTGCCGCTAGCTGAGTTTTCATACAATAACAGTTACCACACCAGCATCAAAGCCGCTCCGTTTGAGGCTTTGTATGGTCGAAAATGTCGTTCACCGCTATGTTGGGTGGAGGTTGGCGACAAACATTTAACCGGTCCTGAGATTATTCAGGAGACTACTGACAAGATCTTCAAGATCAAAGATCGTCTGAAGGCCGCCCTTGACAGACAAAAGAGTTACGCGGATAACAGACGAAAACCATTAGAATTCCAAGTCGGGGACCGCGTCATGTTGAAGGTCTCACCTTAGAAAGGAGTTGCAAGATTTGGCAACCGTGGCAAGCTTAACCCTAGGTACGTTGGACCATTTGAAATATTGGCTAGGGTTGGCCCTGTAGCATACAAGCTCAAGTTGCCACAAGAACTAAGCAATGTACATGATACGTTTCATGTATCAAATCTCAAGAAGTGCTTATCAGACGACACGTTAATTATACCGCCTGATGAGATTCACATAGATAACAAGCTGCACTTCGTTGAGGAACCCATTGAAGTCACAGATTGGAAGGTTCAGAGAACAAGGCGTAGCCGGATTAAATTGGTTAAGGTACGTTGGAACTCAAAGCGCGGCCCCGAGTATACGTGGGAGCGGGAAGATAAAATGAAAGCCAAGTACCCGTCCTTGTTCACAAGCACTCCAAGTCAAGATGACAAGAACTGAATTTCGGGACGAAATTCTCTTTAACATGGGGAGAATGTGACACCCAGTAATTTAGGTGAATATCCATATTACATAAATGCACGTTCAAATCATATATTTTCCTGAAGTATTATTTTGACTAAGTAAAGTCAAGGAGTCTAGCAAAGAAACTTATATCAAAATAGTAATCTTTTTGAATTACTAGGGAAATAAGCAATAATAACCCGCAAAGTACGATCGTTGGTGATTAACAAGGATATTATTCTAGTAAAAGTCTAGGGAGACGCTTTAACTTAGAAACACAAATATTGGTGACTAAACTCTTGAAAGTTGACATATAAATAATTGTTACATGTCGCTATGTTATTTTATGTGTAAAACACGTGTGATTTAGTTAAAGTAATGACTAGGTCGGGATTAACTAGTAAACTAATAAACAAGTCACAATACACAAAAATACATAAGGATATTTGATCATAGAAAGTCCTACACCGGGTATTAGATCACGCGATCACCTAGAAGGTTGACACCACCAAAGAACCTATCTAAATAGGACTTGGATTGTAATTATGAGATGTGACAAGACCCAACCCCCACCCTACTACCCCATTTTGGCCAAGCATGTGTGGGACCACCCACACACCCACTCCACCATGCTTACCACCATCATGGTTGTCATAAGCCCATACTCTATTAACCAAGTGTGCAAGCAATGGTCAAACCATCAAGTCAACCATCCCTTGCCATGATTAGGTTGAATGCAACACCCAACCCCCATCACTTCTCCCCCACTTCGGCCGAGAATAGAGGGCCCCACCCTCTTAACACCACCTCACCACTCCCATACCCATGTCATAGAAGGCCATGCCTCTTTGAGTATAGACCACACCAACATCAAGTTCCATCACATTAAATGCACCCACTTACACACTCAACCTCTCACCATACCATATGTATACACACATACGGCTCACACATGCACACACACAAACATTTTGTATCTTTCAATTTCAAGAGCAAAAACCCTAGAGAAGTTTGAGTTAGAGTTGAAGATTCAAGGTTTGGAGTATAGGAGTCGGGACTTGATAACAACACGAGCACCTAGTGTCTTCCATACGTTTTTCTTCACCTAGCTTGTCTAGTGGTACGAAACCATCATCCATCTTTTATGTTTTCTTTACTTCCTTAAAGTAAGCATGTTGTTCATCCAAAATTAAAGGAGGTTTAAAAAGCTAAAGAGTTTATAAAGTTTAACATTTTTATGATATAAAACCTAGATTTTATATAAAAAGATGTATGAAATTCAAAAATGATAAGTTTTTATACATAAGTTATTATCTTAACATATTTATGAAATATGTGTTGATTTGAATTCATGATGCTAAATTAAGAATTGATAAACTAAAAAGATGTGTGTAAATGTGTATATATGTGTGTAGCCAAAAATTGTAGGTATAAGTGTATAAGTTGTTGTTTTGATACCATAATGATAGTTGTAGATGTTAAAAGCATGATTAACATTAGATAAAAAGGTTTGAACATGGATACATACATGAAGGAATCATGATATATAGATATATATATATGTAGGTGTGTTTTGGAAAACTTGATAAATGTATGTTCATAAAGTGTTAAACTTGTTAAAATGAGAATTATTGAATCATATGTATGCATGATTATGGAGTATGTTCATAAAAATAGTTTATGATATTGGTTAAAAACATGACAATACACATATATATATATATATATATATGTATATAGAGTATACTAAGAAGATCATGTTAAAAACCCTAATATTATACATAAAGTATATGTATGTGTATGCATGTAAATCTTGAAAGCACACTGTCAAGTTAGTCTAAAAATATATGTGCATACATAAGGATAAAAGTTCTTATGTTATCACGGAGCATACTTAAATATATGTTGGATCGTTGGACTATATTTATAATTGTGTGCATAGATTAGTACGAATAAATGCATGATAAACATAAACAAGTTAATAAATATCGTTCGGAACATGTAATTGTATGTACATATAGAGATAGACATACATAGGAAATACATGAACGATACTTGTATAATTATTGGAAAGAAAGAATTATATGTGTTTATACATGGACTATAATATAAATATATTATAAGACGATTGCAAAAATAATATTTATTTTTGACAAACATAATGAGTCACCAATATGGAAATATAATAGTTTTTCCGGAAAATAAATAAAGCGTCTAGACTTGAATAATAATCACCAACGAGTCGTCATGATAAAACAATGTTTTAAATAAACAAAGTCGAACTTAACAGGAATAGTTAAGTCGGGTGAACAACTTGTGTTTAAGACGGGTAGTCTTAACGGGTATAGTATCCTTGTGTAATTAGGATACAGATAAGCGGGTCTGCTGTTATTTAAAGATTTGCTAGCATCAAGGTGAGTTTCACTAATCCCCTTTTTCTAAAGTTTTTGAAATGATTTGGGGTGGAAACATACTTGTAAAAGACTTTTGTATGTAAATGAATGAACTAATGATCTGACCGTATGTGTGTATTGAGGGAAAAGTAAAGCACTTAAAGTCCTCTGAATAAGTTAGTAACCATTAGCTATTTTAGCCCGGGATTATATGGATAGTACTATTGGGGGTGACGCCTCCGGGCATGGTTAGTCTCGCTAACCAGGGGTCCAAATGGCTGAATGACCGCATATTATCTTACTCGCAGAAAGGCGGGGGAGGCACAGAATGTTGGGGTTTGGTTACGGTCTCGTACATTACATACTATTTTGTATTCCTTGTAAGCTTACAAATGGGGTCAATAGATCGGATTAGTATTCAGATTCATTGGTAATACATGCAAAAGAGTTTTGATCAGGTTAAAGTGATCAGGTTTAAACAAAAGAGTTCTAATCAGGTTAAAGTGATCAGGTTTAAACAAAAGAGTTCTGATCAGGTTAAAGTGACCAGGTTTAACAAAAGAGTTTTGATCAGGTTAAAGTGATCAGGTTTAAACAAAAGAGTTCTGATCAGGTTAAAGTGATCAGGTTTAACAAAAGGGTTTTGATCAGGTTAAAATGATCAAGTTTAAACAAAAGAGGTCTGATCAGATTAAAGTGATCAGGTTTAAACAAAAGAGTTTTGATCAGGTTTAAATAAAGGGTTTTGATCAGGAGAAAATGATCAGGTTTAATCATTGCGTTTATGATAACTCTTTATAATAATTTGTGAACTCACCAACCTCGTGTTGACATTTTTAAGTATGTTTTCAGAAAATGAACGTGGTCTCCAGGCTAGCATTGTAGGTTACTTACATACATGAGGATACAGCTTTTGGAAGGATTTCACTTGTATAACTCATGGTTTTGAGTCATATTTGAGAAATCTTAAACTTTGTATAAAAACTAAGTTATGTTTTGGGATGTAAACATTTAAACTTTAATTATGTATCCAATATCATGTATGTTTTTGCGGTAATCATATGCTTTGAAAACCAGTTAACGTTACGCCTTGCGTTTCTGCCTTGGCGGGGTGTGACACTCTTTGCTCTGTCAGCAGCTGATGTTGCTTTGGCTGCTGATGGATTTGCTTTATTAGCAGCAGATTTTGCTGCTAATGACTTTGGCTTATCAGCAACCGATCTTGTTACTGCTGAGGACTTCGGTTTATCAGCGGTAGTGGAGTTTGCTTCTGATGACTTTAGCTTATCAGCAGTAGATTTTGTTGCTGTTGATGGTTTTGCTTGAGCAGCAACAGACTTGGTTGCTGATGAAGGCTTGTCCTTTGGTTTCTTGGGCTTGGCTTGATTACCAACATTTTTGCTGGCTGCTGATGGTTCAACAACTAATGTATGCTTATCCTTCTTTGCCTTGTTGACGGAGGGCTTCTTTGTAGAAGTTCTCATGCTGATGGGCTTTTGTTTAGGAGGGGCTTGATGAAGGATCTGGTTGAAGGGATTACAATCACAATTTGCAGCAAAGTGGTCTGATTCACCACATATGATGCAAGATTGTTGAGGCTTTGGAAGCTGCTTCCTTGGTGGGGAAAGAGAGTTTCTGAAATGAGTTGCCTTGGCTTCAGAACTCCTTACCTTTCTGTTCTTGTGTGTCTTCTCAAAAGCATGTTGTTGAGGTTTCTTTGCTGCTGAAGGTAGTAGAAGCAGGTGATGGCAGTGTGGTTGTATTTTCCACAGACAAAGCTTGATTTGGCTAGTTTATCCCTTGAAAGGTAAACATAGTCCTTTCTTTTGAATAGGTCTTAAAGTTCCAGGGGTGACCTCTGTTGTGCTCAAACGTGGCTTCTTCCAATGTCTTTTGAACATATGGAATCTTTCTCCAGGCGCATGACATATGTCAAACACCTTTCTTTGAGGCTTTGAGTTGTTGGAGGTTGAAAACTGCCCCTTTTCAACATTTAGCTTTCTTCCTTCTGGAGGATAGCTGATTTTGATTTGGTTGAAAGGCATAGGAACCAGAACAGCTGGTAAAGGGACATGAGCACTTGTTTGTATGACTTCGAGAACAGGCGGTTATGGTACTTGTACTGGTGATGAGGCCTCCACAGTTTTAGTGGACTCTGAGCAAGTTGACTCAGATCTTGACGAGGTAGTGCATTCTTGTACCAATGGTTCATGCCTTGAAGGATCAAGATATCGGTTGGCCTTTTCAAGATTTGAGAGATTGAAACTTGGTTCATGGATGGCAACATAGTTAGAAGGAGGTGTAGCGGCTTGATATTGTTCAGCATGATACCCCAGACCAATTTTTACCTTGTCATGAATTTGAGCATCCAAAAGTCTTTGCAGCTTTTTGGATGCAAATTCATATTTGTCAACATGAACTTTCTGTTCTGCCAATTCTGCTCTGGTAGCTTTTAATCTAGCCAGTAGATCATCAATCTGAGTTTCAATTTGGTTTGTTCATGTTTTAGCCTAACACCTTATCAATATAAGCTTGGCAACAGAGATGTTCATATACCTGAGGCCGTATCTCAGTTGTGTCTGCCATAAGAGCTTGGTTGTTAGCAGGCAAATCTTCATACTGGAAGCTCCAGTCAAAGTCAGACGTTCCAACGGTTGCACAAGCTACAGTAGCTTGTTGCTATTGTTGTCTTGGTTGGGCTTGGTGAGCTTGTCTTGATTGAGGAGCTGCTGGGTTTGCCCTAGGTGCCTTGCATTCTCTAGCAAAATGACCCAGTTGGTTACAGTTGTAACATCTTAATTTGCTTTTTCTTAGATCCAGAAAGTACAAGATGGTTATGTTCTTAGTTGAAATTGGCTGAAATAATAGCAACTACACAAGTATAATCGAGTAAACAAGAAAGAATACTAATAAGAACACTGTTGTATTAAGCTTTTGTGAATAAACGATTACAAATGAAAACTCTATCAAGAAGCACACTTACAATGAAGTGTTTACACAGTATTTATACTAACTTAGAATCAAGACAGACCCTTGATTCTAAGGATCAGATCTAACACAGACCGTTGATCTTTTGTACAAAGCTAATAATACAAGTTTAGTCTAAACTAGCTAAATTTATTGAAGCGTCTTCTTTATGCATCATTACCTGCATGCTTGGAGAAGAGCATTGTTGTCCGTCATTGGTTGCACCATTGAGGTTCCTTCTGCTTTGAGTGTGTCAGTAGCTTTTGCAGAAAGTTGTCAGTGACGCTTGGCATGGATAGTTAGCTGCAACGATTTATCTTCAAGGCACAAGGCTGTCAGCAGCAAGGATGAGGATCAGTATCAAGACTGATCTGTTGAACGCTGCTGATAAGCCTATCAGCAGCAACAAGTGTTGAACGTTGCTGATAAGCCTATCAGCAGCAACAAGTGTT
The DNA here is from genome assembly GCA_023525975.1 of Smallanthus sonchifolius. Taxonomy (NCBI): domain Eukaryota; kingdom Viridiplantae; phylum Streptophyta; class Magnoliopsida; order Asterales; family Asteraceae; genus Smallanthus; species Smallanthus sonchifolius. The sequence goes on along the minus strand of CM042033.1, from coordinate 48,333,749 downwards.
GAATGCTGCTGATAAGCCTATCAGCAGCATTTGTACTTAGAAGAATTTTGTTGCAATCAGTCTTTAGTTCTACAAACTCCCCCTATACTGATGCTACCAAAATTCTTCTAATCACTTTGTTGCTAAAGCTTTTGCATGTGGCAGACTATCCTTGCAACCTCATAGCCTTTTGGATCCTTGCTGGGATTGTTCAGTGGAAGCTCAAACAGAGTATTGATGTCTTTACTTGGCATTTTGAAAATTATCTTGCTTGAACATCTCATCTGCTGCTTCTTAACATCAGTTAAGGTGAACTCATCCAGATCAGCATTGTAGGACCAACTTACAAATGGAGAGTGGGACTGAAGTGGTTTGATATCTATGATCACATCTTTGCTAGGGTTGAAATGGTGTTTGATTGATAGCATAAGACGTTTCCCACCCTCATTTGCAGGCTCATGAGCTTCACCCATCTCCAGAATTCTACTGAGATCTGAATCTGGTAATTGTAGAACTTCATCAACAGATTTGTAAACAGATCTCCTTCTTTCAGTTCTCCCCCTGAAGATTTCAAACCACTGATCCTGTGAACTGTAGAACCAATCAACTATATCTCTGGAGTCTTCTGGTTTAGGTGTGGGTTTGGATTTCTTCTGGAGAGGCTGTTGATGAGAGGGAGCTGGGTGAGATGGTTTGGACTTTTTGGGTGGAGGAGAGGAAGGTTTGGGGATATCTGTGGAAGGTTTTTGGATAGTGGAAGTAGTGTCTGGGGCAGAAGTCTTTTGTTTCTTGACTGGTCTCTTGTCTTCCTTTTCTGTGACCTTTTTCTTGAAGACTTTCTTTCCTAGTCTTTCTTCTTCTTCCTTCTTGACTTGTCTATACAAGGCTTGTAGGTTGATGAATGTCATGGGACCTAGCCTCCTTCCACTTTCCCCCCTTACCTTTAGGAAGTCAGTCATGACCTTCCTTTCTTCATGGGTTCTCTGGTTAAGTGCAATGGCCTTCTTGGATTTTTGACAAGCCTTTTCTTCCTCTTCAGCTCTCTTCCTCTTTGCCAATTGCCCCTGCTGACCCATGACGACTCTATAGATCTCTTTGTTTGAAAGTTTTTCATGGTAGTCAGCATCCTCACCTTGAGAGATCAGAGCTTCAATCCACTCCTCCCTCATTTCTTTTGCTAATTTAGAATCAGAGATTCTGAATTTAGCATCTTCCTTCCTTTTCTTTTCTTCCTCCTCCTCTTCTTCCTTGTTTAGTTGTTCCTGCAGCTTTCTAGCAAGTTCTTCATCTTCGTCAACTTGAGACACTGCATGGAGTTTGACTTTCATCTCATCAAGCTGTTTGGCATACTGCTAGATAAGTTGTTCTCTGAGGAGCATGGCTGTTTTTCATTCTTGAGTCTTTTTCAGGCCTGCCATCTCCTCTTCTTCTCTCTTCCTTCTTATTTCTTCCTTCTCTATCTTCTCTATGAGCAACCTCTCTTCATCTTCTTTGGTCATAATTCCCTTCCCTTTGTTTACACTGGATGCCTCTGCTTCGGTTTCACTGATCACAACAGCAGATGATTGTGCTGCTGTTGGGATCTCAGCCTCAACTTCATTGGCAAGTTGAGAGGTTGATAAGGGAAGGTCATTAGCTTCATCTGATTTGTACTCAGGACTTGTAAATTCTATCAACATTTCTTGGATAGTGGATCTTGATTCATATGCTGCAGCAAAGATGTCTACTCGAGGGGAAGCTGAGTCAGAATTAGTGTCTAAATTTGACACATATACTGCCTCAGCAATCCTTCCTTCTTGTTCAAGATGGGCTCTGAAAGTAGCTATCATTGCCTGGCTTTCGAGGGAGTTAACATTGCAGATATTTGCCCTGAGTTGAAAGATCTTGTAAAGAAAGTCTGTAGGCAGTAGCAGGATGTTCCTGGTGTTGATGGTGAGAGAGGAGCCGTTGCTTAGTAGTAAGGTGTGGTCAAGAGACTTAGTGCTTACCCATCCTAGCACATCTAAGTCCTTGACAATGGAGTTGTACAGAAATCTTCTTAAGCACATAACTTCTTCTTCAGTGAGAAGACTGCTCCTTATTATTTCAAGTCTTCTAGGAGTCAGTCTTCTTTCTGCTGCTGCTGAAGATTCAGGATATGCTACCCTTTTTGCTGCTTGTATTTGTCTTTCAAACTTGGGTAGATTATCCTCCATCAAGTCATAGAACCTGCCAATAGCAAGTTCTGCTGAAAGGTCCGTAGAGTTGTTGATGCATTGTAGATGGTATAGGTGAAGGACTTGGATGCTGTTGAGAAAGTCCCAGTTTAGCTCTTCTACTCCGCTAAACTCCCAACCAATCCAGAACCTCTCATACTTTCCATCATACCCCCAAGCTAGTATTGTGTCAAAATCTAGCTGTGTTGAAGTCAGTGGAAATTGGGGGGCAGTGGATTGACTTATGATGGCTGCTGCTTCAGGGATGATGCTGAAAGATGTATATGTTTGTTCTTTGTCTTCAACATCAGTCAGCACCTCATCAACAGCCCTGACGACTAACTTCCAGTCTTCAGAAGTCTCTTCTTATTCGTCATCTGAAGCTGGCAAGTTATGAACCTGTACAAAAGCTGGCTTGAATAGTGTACTTTGAAATGCAGCCTGCTCTTGAATCCAGTCGTCAAGACTGTCTGTGTTCTTCCATTGGGACTATCTCCCACTTTTTGGTTGCATCAGTGGACAAATAAGCATCAGTTTGGGTGCCCACTGAGACACATGAGGGAGAAGCCATGGAGGGGCATTGATGGGCTTCATGTAGAAGGATCTGGTGTTGTAGTTTTGACACCTCAGCCTCAAGCATAGCCACCCTGGCCATCAATTCCTGATTTTTAAGTTGCATACTGTCCTCATCCATATTTGTGGAATCCTTGGACCCAGATGGGGCTGTAGGACTAGCCTCAGTATCCCCATCACCCATGGTTTCTTGGCACCTGAGATTCCTCTCAGTGAGGGGAGTTTCCAAGGAAACATCCTCACTGTGAGTTGCCATGGTTGAGGTCTTAGCGATGTTGTCACTGTCCTCCTAGTCATTTGATGGACCAGCAGTAGTGATAGCCTCTTCCACATCCACTCTGTCATAACTCCTAGAGTGGACCTTCAGGGGAGTAGAACTTGGGTTAGGTGTGTTGGAAGCAAGATCAATCAGTACCTTCGAGATAGTGGCAGTTGGAGAAGGTACATCATCTTGATCAGGTTTCTCAACACTTAAGTTCAGAAGAGAGAGGAGTGGCTTAAGGGGTTGTTCTATGGATCCGGGAAGTGATCCTGATCCTAATAGGGAGACATCCGAAGGAGTCTCCCTAACAATGTGGCTGTCCCTTATGATATTCTCACCAGAATGTTGTGATTCTGAGTGAGGGCTGTTAGGTTGGGTTTGGGCCTTGGAGGCAAAAGAAGAAGGAGTTCTCTTGCCCCTTTTTCTGGTATATTGGCTGCAACCGGGGCCCTGTGTTCCGGTTGAGCAATCAAACTGGGTGTTAGAAGTGTATGTGCCTGTGCATCTTCAGTAGAATGCACAGGGATTCGATCAAGGGAAGCATTTGTTTGTGATTCAGGAAGTGAGGTGGAGGGTGTGGGATCAGTACCAGCTGTGTTTGCTGAACTGTCACCCTGGGTGCTTTGCATGTTCATCATTGTAGATAACAATGGAACATTGACCCCTGAGAACCATTTGGAAACAGTTCTCATGCTTTGAAAAATGTTATTTTTATGTCCCAAAATGATGTAGATTCTTGTAGGTTTTGAAAGTTCTTTTAGTTCCTGGTTGAAAACCTCCTGCAAGAATCTTGGGTACATAAAAATTTGTTGCTTTGCACCCTCTTGGAGGTTATATCTCAAACCCTCAAAGATGAGGTGTGCAAAGTTAAAACCTAGGCAAGTAATCATACCATGGAAAGCAGAGGCAAGTGCAGAGCTCACTTGATGCCATCCACTTCTCTTCATTGGAGAAGAGTGTGGCAGAGATACTTCCATGGAGGGCCCATCAGCGCCTTCTCTATTGTATACTCATTTTGATTTCCAGTGTACCCTATGGATACAAAGGTCCTCATGTACTCGTCCTTTGAGTATGAGATGGCTGCTCCCTCATCTTGAAACTTAAGATGTTTTCGTAGTGTGGCTTCCGAGATGGTGATGTCCTTGCCGTCTACCTTGGCTTTAATTTGGGGAATCCCCTGTTCGATAGAGTAGACGACGGTTTTCCAGAAATCCTCCATATGAGGGATATATATGGTAGGGTTGGTTGTGAGGGCAAAATGGATCTTTGATCGGCATAGGAAGTCGATCATATTATCGAATCCTTCGGATTTCTTTCCCTTGGTTAAATATGCTGTAAGGTTATGGTACGGGGAGAACTTATCGTCAGGGTTATTTATGTCTGTCATTGTTGTTTGATTTTGGAGGGAAGGTTTGAAGGTTAAGAGTGTGGAAGGCTTTGAATGTTTTGTGGATGGAAGGCTTTGAATGTGGTGGGGACTTGAGAGAAGGTGATGTGGGTTTAGGGTGAAATTGAATGTGAAGAGGTGGTAAGGAAATTTGATTTGTTCTTATAACGACAGAGGAGGGAAAAAGCAAAATGACTTGTACAGTACAACCTTATCACTTTTTACTGTTACAGTTGTAATACACCGAGGCAGTCATGGTAAAGACTGACGTTAATTTTTACAGCGGGTAAAAGTTAATTTGGACTTAAATTTACCCATCAGCAGCAAACTTGGTTGCTGTGGATGAATAAGCCTGTCCGCTGCAAGCTTGGTTGCTGCGGAAGGTTAAGTCTGTCAGCAGCAAACTCAATTGCTGCTGATGGATTCAATGATGTGCAGCAAGGATGTTGCTGCTGACAATCTTAAAGCTATCCGCAGGAAACCTGTTCCTGCTGATAACTTGAAGCAGTCAGTGGCAAATCTTTTGCTGCTGAAGATTAAACCTGTCAGCAGCTGAAGGACAAAAGTGCTGCGGACTCATAACTTTTATTTACAACAAAAGACAAAAACACATTTTTAAAACATAATTTTAGAGATAGATTTTAATCAAAGTTCATCATACCAATGGATTCAACTAAATATCTTAATCTAGCTTCGTCAAAAGGTTTTGTAAACAAATCAGCATATTACTCATTTGTATGAACTTTGGTTAAAATAATCCTCTTTTTCTTAGCTTGATCTCTTATGAAATGATACCTGATGTCAATGTGCTTTGTCTTGGAGTGCTGCACAGGATTGTTTGTGATTGATATAGCACTCATGTTTTCAATGTGAATTGGAGTTGCCATGAAAGTCATCCCGTAATCCAGCATTTGATTTTGTATCCAGATGACTTGTGCACAGCAACTTGAATCTGCAATGTATTCTGCTTCAGCTGTAGAAGTTGAAACACATGTTTGCTTCTTGCACTGCCATGAAATCAGTCTCCCTCCCAGAAACTGACATCCCCCTGAAGTCGACTTTTTGTCCAAGTTGCATCCCCCATTGTCACTGTCAGTGTATGCATACAGATTAAACTTGTCATTTTTAGTGTACCATAGCCCAAGTCTTGGGGCTCCCTTTACGTATCTAAAGATTCTCTTGACGGCTTGAAGATGTGAAATCTTTGGAGCTGCTTGAAATCTTGCACAGAGATACATGAGAGACCCAATCATTGCACGGTACTGATGTTGATCAGTGTCTTGGCCATCTTCGTCTGGAGTCAGCTGATGATGCACTTGCATAGGGGTTCTTGCAGTAGAGCAGTCAGCCATCTTGAATCTTTCCAAAATGCTCTTTACATATTTGGATTGGCTGATGAAGATTCCATTTGGGACTTGTTTGACTTGTAGACCCAAAAAGAAATTTAGTTCACCCATTGAACTCATTTCAAACTTTGAGTGCATCAGAATCTCAAAGTCTTTGCACAGCTTTTTCCTTGTTGATTCAAAGATGATATCATCAACATAGATTTGAACTAGTAAGATATCCCCCCCTTCATCTTTGATAAACAAGGTCTGGGTTTATAGCACCTCTTCTGAAGTTGTTGCTTAGTAGATATCCTGACAAGGTTTCATACCAGGCTCTTGGTGCTTGATGTAGGCCATACAGAGCTTTGTCTAGTTTGAACACTTGAGTAGGATGTGCAGAATCTACAAAGTATAGAGGCTGTTTGACGTATACTTCCTCACCAATCTTCCCATACAGAAAGGCACTTTTTACATCCATTTGATAGAAAGTGAAATTCTTGGATGCAGCATATGCGAGGAAGATTCTGATGGCCTCCAGCCTGGCAACAGGAGCAAAGACTTCATCATAGTCAATTCCTTCTTCCTGAGTGTAGCCTTGAGCGACAAGTCTGGCTTCAGATTTGGCACCAAACTTAGGAAGAACCCATGTGTGATGAGAATGGTGTATGGACACCCAAAAGGCTTTAGAAACCTAATGTAGGGAACTCTTTGAAACCAAAGTTCATAAGGTGTCTTGTTGAGGGGTTTGATAATGAGAACTCTATTTTGCACATAGCAGGCTGTACTAACTGCTTCTGCCCAGAATGTGAGAGGCAGTTTTGAGTCAGCCAACATAGATCTTGCTGACTCAATTAGAGTTCTGTTTCTCCTCTCAGCAACTCCATTTTTTTGAGGAGTTCTTGGAGCACTGTATTGTCTTTCTATCCCCTTGCTTTCACAGAAACAGTTCAAAGTGTGGTTTTTGAACTCTGTGCCCTGATCACGCTGCTTTGATTTTCTACCCTCAGAATGTAGGATTTGAGAATTTCAGCAGTTTCATCTTTAGTTCTCAAGAAGTATACCCATGAGAATCTGGTGTAGTCATCAGTTATCACCAGACAGTATGACTTTTTGCCCATTGACATGACATTTGTAGGACCGAAGAGATCCATATGCAGCAGTTGTAGTGGAGTGTCATTTGTATTCAAGGTCTTAGGCTTGTGAGAACTCTTGTGTTGCTTCCCCTTTAAGCAAGCAATGCAGTGGTCTTCTAGCTGGAATTCTTTGTCAGGAAGCCCTCTGACAAGAATATCCTTCACCAGTTTGTTAATAGTTTTTATATTAACATGACTTAATCTCCTGTGCCAGAGAGCTGATTCATCAACTGAGGCTTTTGATTGAAAATAGGAAACACTCCCAGATGGAGTGACTTCATTCATGTCCAGTACATAGAGATTTTCTTTTCTCTGAGTTGTTAATAAAATATTTTCTGGAGGAGGTATGGATAAGCCTGGAGACAGTACAAAGCATTCTTTATCCGTGAAGAGCATCTAATGCTTTTGGTCACAGACCTGAGAAACACTAATGAGATTGAAGTCCAATTCTTTGACATAGTTGACCTTATCAATGCTCATTCTTTCGTTGGACACAGTTCCTTGTCCAGTAATGGATCCTCCCTTTGAGTCACTTCCAAAGGCAACATATCCTCCATTGAAGTGTCTGAAGTTGGAGAGGATGGATCTGTTGCCTGTCATGTGCCTGGAACAACCACTGTCTACCACCCAGGTGTTATTCTTGTGACCTGGCTGTCCCTGCACATGATAGATATCTAATTAGTGGGAGGAACCCAAGAGTCTGCAGACTTGAAAAAGATGGTTGTTAGTTTATCCTTTTCAGTATGTTTGCAGTCAATGGAACCAATGATAATGCTTGGAGATGGTTTGGCTTTCCATTGCTGTGTTGGTGATTTTCTAGTTTTCCTCACATTGTCAGCAGCGGATTTTGCTACTGATGTTTCTGGCTTATCAACAGTAGATTTTGCTGCTGATGGCTTTGCTGGAGTGGCATCATTTTTTGCTGTTGAAGGCTTTGCCTTGGATTTTGCCTTATCAACAGTGGACACTCTTGCTGCTGATGGCTTTGCCTTTGATTTCCCTTTATACGCAGTAGACATTTTTGCTGCTGAAGGCTTAACTTTTGCTTTTCCAGACTTTTCAAGATCAGCAGCTGTTTTGGTTACTGCTGATGGTGTAAATCTAGATGAGCAGTTTGCAATCTGGTTGAAGGGATTAAATCTGCATTTGGCACCAAAGTGGTTGGTTTCACCACAAATGATACAGGTTTGTTGAGGTCTTGACACCTTCACTCTTGGGGGAGATAGAGACTCCCTGAACTTAGTTTCTTTGGCCTCGTAGCTTCTTACCTTCTTGTTTCTGTTAGTCTTTTCAAAGACATGCTGCTTTGAATTTCTTTGGTATTCCAGGTAATGAAAGCAGGTGCTGGCAGTGTGATTATATCTGCCACACACAAAGCATGATCTGGCCAATTTATCTGTTGAAAGGTAGACATAGTCCTTTCTTTGGAACAGATCCTTGAAGTTCCATGGATGAGCTTTGTTATGTTCAAAAGTGGCTTCTTCTAGGGTCTTTTGAACATATGGAACTTTTTCTCCAGGCGTATGACATATATCAAACACCTTCCACTTTGTGATCTGCTTTGACTGAGGCTTGGGGTTAGTGGATCCTGATGTCTCTCCTTTTTCAATATTTAGCTTTCTTCCATCTGGAGGATAGCTAATCTTGATCTGTTTGAATGGGACAGGGGCTGGAATAGCTGGAATAACAGCAGGAACTTCAGCTCTATTCAGAACAGCTTCAGATGGGGCTGCACTGGTTTCATCATGGTCTGAGCAGGTTGACTAAGATTCCGATGAGGTAGTGCAGTCTTCGACGAAAGGTTCATCCGTTGAAGGATCAAGATTTCGGTTTGCAGTGTCAAGATTTGCAACATTGAAGCTTGGTTCGTGAATGGCAATATAGTCAGCAGGAGGAGGAACAAATTTGTACTGATCATTGTTATACCCAAGTCCACTCTTTACCTTCTCATGGACTTGAATATCTAAAAGTCTTCGTAACTTTTTGGAGGAAAATTCACAACATGAACTTTCTGTTCTGCCAGTTCAGCTCTGGTAGCTTTTAGTTTGACCAGTAGATCATCAATCTGAGTTTCAAGATTAGTTTGTTCGTGTTTTAACAATGAAATCTCTTTCTTAAGGCATTTAATCTTTTCTTTATAAGTATTTTCAACCTTTTTGAACTCAGATTTCATCTGATGAAACTCTTTATTTTGATCTATAAGGTTTTGGTTATGCTTTCTATAACCTAAAACTTTATCAATACAAGCTTGAGAGCAAAGATATTCAAATACCCGAGGTGGTATCTCTGCAGTGTCTGCCATAAGAGCTTGGTTGGTGGTAGGAACATCTTCATATTGAAAACTCCAGTCAAAGTCTGAAGTTCCAACATTTGCACAAGCTGCAGTTTGAGCTGGAGGATTTCCTTGCTGTTTCTGCTGCTGTTGCCTGGGCTGACCTTGGTAGCCTTGTCTTTGATGGCTGATACTCGGATTGGCTTTTGGCACCTTGCACTCCCTAGCAAAGTGACCTAATTGGTTACAGTTGTAACACCGCATCTTGCTTTTATCCAACCCCACTCTGGTGTTTGAGTTGTTTCTTGGAACAGATCTCCCGGTTCTAGAATGGAACCTTTTTGCTCTGAGGGAGAGCATGGCATATGAGTGCTGAATATCCATTTCTTCTAGAGGATCTGGATGAAATCATCTGTATGAAAGCATTCCAGATCCTCTTTTGTGAAATACATGCTGCTTGAGTTGTCAGAGACAAAAGCAGTAGAGGTTGACTGTTGAGGAGGGGCTTCAAGAAGAAGTGGTGATGAGTTGGATTGTGAAGCAGTTGGTGTTTGAGGATGAGTGACGATGGGGGGATAGTAATTGCTTGCACTAGGACCGGAGTGATCAGAGTGAAGCGCAGATGAGATGGTGGAGTAAGTAGAGGCTGATTGATGATTGTAGCTCCTTTCCTTGGCTTGAATCATTTCTAATTCATATGTTTTCAGCATGCCAAAGAGCTTTGTTATCTGGAGAGTTTTTAAATTCTCCGTTCTTCTTATAGACACTGTATATAGTGTCCAGCAGCTCGGGAGAGATCTGATAAACTTTTTGAGAATATCTTCATTCTCTAGCTTTACTTTGGAGCACTGTAGTTCTCCCACCAGGTACGTGTACCTGTTATACAAAACGGTTAGTGACTCACCTTCCTTCCAGACGAATTTTTCGTACTGCTGCTTCAGGATGTCCCTTCTGTTTTCTTTGACTTCCTCTGAGCCAACAAACATCTTCTCAAGAGACTCCCAGAGCTCCTTAGCAGAAAACTTCATTTGGAAGGCACATTTGGATAGCTCCTAGTGCCTTGAAGTCCACCTCCATCTTCTTTATGTCTTCTTCTGAGTACTTGGAGGGCTCCTTCGGGACTAGTGGTCCTCCAGAATCAGCCTTGGTGGTCGGTTGATGCTGCCGATGTCTTTAAATCCATTGCGCTGTGCCATCTTTGTTTTGTGATTTTGGGTGACTTGATCATAGAGAAAGTTTAGAATAGAACCAGAAGTGATTAAAGAAGTGTGAGTTTGTTTAATCTGAGCCAAAGCTCTGATACCACTTGTTAGATCGTGAAAGTACAAGATGATTCTGTTCTTAGTTGAAATTGGCGAAAACAATAGCAACTACACAAGTATAATCGAGTAAACAGAAAGAATACTAATAAGAACACTGTTGTATTAAACTTTTGTGAATAAACGATTACAAATGAAAACTCTATCAAGAAGCACACTTACAATGAAGTGTTTACACAATATTTATACTAACTTAGAATCAAGACAGACCCTTGATTCTAAGGATCAGATCTAACACAGACCGTTGATCTTTTGTACAAAGCTAAAAATACAAGTTTAGTCTAAACTAGCTAACTTTATTGAAGCGTCTTCTTTATGCATCATTGAGGTTCCTTATACTTTGAGTGTGTCAGTAGCTTTTGCAGAAAGTTGTCAGTGACGCTTGGCATGGATAGTCAGCTGCAACGATTTATCTTCAAGGCACAAGGCTGTCAGCAGCAAGGATGAGGATCAGCATCAAGACTGACTGGTGAACGCTGCTGATAAGCCTATCAGCAGCATTTGTACTTAGAATAATTTTGTTGCAATCAGTCTTTGGTTCTACACTTTTATCCAAGCCAACTCTAGTGTTGGAGATGTTACTTGGAATGGGTCTTTCGGTTCTAGAGTAGAACCTTTTTGCTCTTATAGATAGCATGTCATACAAGTGCTGTATGTCCATTTCTTCTAAGTCATCTGGATGGAAGCATTCCAGATCCTCCTTGATAAAGGACATGTTGCTTGAGTTTTCAGAAAAAAAAAAGCAGCAGAGGTTGAGGTTAGAGGAGGAGCTTCTAGGAGAAATGGTGATGTGTTTGTTTGAGAGGTTGGAGTTTGGGGATGAGTGATGATGGGAGGATAATAGTTGCTTGAACTAGGACCTGAGTGGTCAGAATGGAGGGCAGAGGAGGTGGTGGTGGATGTTGAGGCTGTTTGGTAGGTGAGGGTGGATGTTGAGGCTGTTTGGTAGCTTGAGCTTCTTTCTTTTGCCTGAATCATCTCTAGCTCATAGGTTTTTAGCATTCCAAAGAGCTCAGTCATCTGGAGAGTCTTCAGATTCTCAATTCTTCTGATGGACACCGTGTAGAGTGTCCAGCAACTCGGTAGAGACCTGATGAATTTCTTGAGAATATCTTCATTATCCAGCTTTACCTTTGAGCACTGCAGCTCACCTACAAGATAGGTAAATCTGTTATATAAAACCGTTAGAGACTCACCTTCCTTCGAGATGAAGTTTTCATATTGCTGCATCAGAATGTCTCTTCTGTTTTCTTTGACTTCTTCTGTACCAGCAAACATTTTTTCAAGAGCCTCCCATAGCTCCTTTGCAGTTTTATATAACATCTGAAGTTATGAAAAACTTCATTTGGAAAGCACACATGGATGGCTCCCAAGGCTTTGAAGTCTACCTCCATTTTCCTGATGTCTTCATCAGAGTACTTGGAGGGTTCTTTGGGAAACAGTGTACCTCCGGAATCAGCTGAGTACACCATGGGTATGTATGGTCCATCTTTAATGGATTTCCACATCCTATATTCCTGATAGCAGAAGAAGCTTTCCATTATGTTCTTCCACATATCGTAGTCTTCCCCAGACACTAGTCTTGGTAGCCTGTTGATGCTTCCGATATCTTCAAATCCATTGTTTTGGGTCATTTTGTTTGATTTGTGATAGTGAGAGACTTTAACAAAGAGATAGTTTAGAATAGAACCGAAGAATGATTAAACAAGTGTGAGTTTGTTTAATTTGTGAGCCAAAGCTCTGATACCACTTGTAGGATCGGTAAATACAAGATGGTTCTATTCCAGTTGAGATTGGCGAAAACAATCACAACTTAATCAAAGTAAACAAGTAAACACAAGAAGTACTGATAAATGCAATTTGTATTACGTTTCAATGGTTATAAGATTACAGAGAAAACTCTAAGAAAAGCACTAAGACACAATGAATGTAAGTACTACTTATATAGTAACTTAGAATCAAGACAGACCCTTGATTCTAAGGATCAGATCTAACACAAACTGTTGATCTTGTATTGAAGCTATTCTACGTATAATGACAATAAACACTATAAAAGTTAACTTTACTCAAACGTTGTCTTAGGCATCATTGTTTGCATGCTTGGAGAAGAGCGTTGTAGTGCTTTATTGTCTGCACCAGTGACATTCTTTCTGCATGGAGTGTGTCAGTGGTGCAGCAGAAAGTTGTCAGTGGTAATGGTTGCTTTTGCTTTTGCATGGCTGGTCAGCTGCAACGTTTGATGTTCAATGGATGAATAACTATTAGCAGCAGAGTTGTTGGTTAGCTGCAAGATGCAACCATCCAAAGCTGCTGATGATTTGCCTATCAGCAGCATCAAGTGTTGATGCTGCTGAGAAGCCTATCCGCAGCAACTCTGGTCTTCAGTAGATAGGGCTATCCGCAGCAGATTTGTTCTTCAGCAGAAGAACAAGTATCCGTTGCAGATAAGCTTATCTCCAGCAGTTTGTTGGTCAGCAACAAACTCTGAGATCAGCAACATTTGTACTTAGAGAATTTTGTAGCCATCAGTCTTTATTTCTACATGATCCTTGAGTTTGTAGCTAGATTCCGTGTAGACCTCCTCTTGAATGCTCCTTGAAACATCAAATGGGATGGTTTGAACTTGAAGTCTAGTGCCAAATCTCAAGTAAAAAGTTGTGTGTGTGGGTGGATCTAGAGCCGAGAGAGGAGGGGTAGAGGGAAAGAGTTCTTGAACTCTTGTTCTTGTGTTAGTTTACTCTATTATATACCAAATAGATGGAGTGTAAGCTTGTCCAAGATCATCATCATGAGATGGATTGAGTGGAGTGTTAGATAAAAAAGTAAATGATGATGTGTTGGTGTGATGTTGCCATAAGAAGAGAGGAAAAGAGGGAGGGTGGAGTATGATCTTGAAATAATGATGAAGTAGCATGGATGTAGAGATCTTGAATTGATGGTAGAGTGTGATTCTAGTTGATTGAAGATGGCCTTACAAATCAAAATGATGATGAATAGATTTTGTGTGGGTGGCCCCTCCTTCATTGAAGATTTCGGCCGAATAAGGGGTTAGGGGGCCGAATAAGGGGTTAGGGGGTGGGTGGGTTAGTTTGGTCAAGTTCTAGTTAGGTTTAGACGAGAAATAGTTAAATCATTAGGAACTTAAATTTTACATAGGGTGATACACGGTAATTCAGTTCCAGTGCTACATTAGCGTAGTGCGGATTTATATATATAACTAGCTGACATTTATATATATTTTATACATATAAGCTTATAGAAAGGTCATAGAAAAAGTGTTTAAGCGTATCTATTTGTGGTACAGTTATAGAAAGGTCATGAATTAAATAATTTGGTTCCACTACTACATTCCTATATAAAAGTGTTTAAGCGTATCTATTTGTGTAAGGTCATAGAAAGGTCATCAAATATTTAATTTATAAACATTTATTTTATACATATAAGCTCATATTTTATGGCTTCTAAATATCGTATGGGTTATTTTTAGCTAATCACCAACGTTCGTATTGAGCGGGACGTTCATATATATATATATATGCATGAAGATATATATATATATATATATATGTATATATATATATGTATATATATATGTATATATATATATGTATATATATATATATATGTATATATATATATGTATATATATATATATATATTAGATGGAACAGAGATTGAGTGTTGTCATAAATAAGTTTCATCATTATGACAATGTGTTCTTTGAGTGGAGTGCACACTTTATCATAATCATAGTGATGTGATTTTTGGACGTTGCTTGCACTCTTTGTCATAATCATGGCGACTATGACATTAGAGTGGAGTGTAAGTTTAAATGTAATGATGAGAGTGGTTGGTTTGGTGGTTCAAACGCAGTATACTACCCGCAATTAATACCCTCTTTAATATATAAATCTCGGATTCGTCAACTTATAATACACACACACACACACACACATATATATATATATATATATATATTTATATACATAATCTCTTAGTTTAGACGCGTTAACGAACTTGAATTAAAACGTTCAAGTTTACGTATATTTTTATTTGTAAATGTGTTCGCTCACATTTATGCGCATCCTAAAAGAATTATTTACAACGAAAACTCGAGAATCTTTATATAATATATACTAGGTTAGAAACCAGTGTATTACACGGAGTTGGATCAATAAAATATTAAACAGTTATTAATAAGCGAAAAGAACAAAGGAAATAGTTGAGAAAAGAAATATTCATAAAATTAATATTAATAAAGAAGATAATAAATAATTCAGAAACAATAAGTGAAAAAAATTTCAATCAGTTACTTAATTATTAGGTATAGAATGAGCTTACAGAAAAAAAAAAAGCAGGAAAAATTTCAAATGGTTACAAGAATCTTGGGCTCACATAATTGTGACACGTGACACAACCAATTACTTATTTATTAGGTATAGCTTAGTGTCAAATATAACTAAAAATTTATATTATTTTTATTATAATATAACAATCTAAATATATTTATTTGCATTAAATTTAAACTTAGAACGACTTTCAACCGATATGCTTTCTCGTTTTAAACTACTTTATTTGATTTTTAACCGTTTGGCTCGCTAGAGATAAAACATAACCCAAATCGACCCGTTCATAAGAAAATGGGTCGAAGTTGCCACATCTAGAAAATATATACAAAAAGCTAAAATAAGTAATGATATAGATCGAAACAGGAATAAAAGAAAATAATTACTTGAATACTTCTGGCTATAATGATATGACAAAAAATACAGTATGATTTAACAAATTATAACAAATATTAGATATTTGAATATGTAAATATATGATTGAATTTTTTTTAATTGGTGCTTACTTGGCTATAAAATCATTTTCAGTTTGTAGAATTTATAAAAATATGATTGATGATAAACAAAATTTTGAATTAAAAAATCTGTAGAGAAAAATTCAAACGAATAATTAATCTAGTTGTCTAAAATAATGAAGTTTATTAAAATATAAAAACATACTGATAATATAATTGATTTCCATAATACAAATTTATTTTTTAAAAATAATAACTAACGTTATGAACTAAAGATATCCATGATTAATTTTATATTAAGTTTATTTAGTTATAATATAATAACTATTCATAAGTAACTTGTTATGTTTCTCAATATAATTATTATTTAATATCATTAAATAATTTAGTAGGAGAGAGAAACGAAAAATTAGTATTTAATAGGAGAGAGAGGCGGGAAAATAAGGGTGAGAAGGAACCAGAGAGTGACACGTGTCACCTCATATTTTCATTTATTAGTATAGATAGATTAAAGACTTGATCTTCGGAATATGATCGTTTATTTAGAATATAATTCTAAATAATTTTCCGTCGTAATAATTAATTGTTATCGTTTGCGTTATAAGAATTTTACGTCCGCATGAACCAGTAATTCTTATAATTATTACGGTGTGAAACGATCGATTTATTTTGTTCGCTAGACTTTTTTCGTTCAAGAGCATGATTTCGAGTGATTTAGGAAACACGTGACCATAAACACGTTAGGAACTAAAGATATCCATGATTAATTTTATATTAAGTTTATTTAGTTATAATATAATAACTATTCATAAGTAACTTGTTATGTTTCTCAATATAATTATTATTTAATATCATTAAATAATTTAGTAGGAGAGAGAAACGAAAAATTAGTATTTAATAGGAGAGAGAGGCGGGAAAATAAGGGTGAGAAGGAACCAGAGAGTGACACGTGTCACCTCATATTTTCATTTATTAGTATAGATAGATTAAAGACTTGATCTTCGGAATATGATCGTTTATTTAGAATATAATTCTAAATAATTTTCCGTCGTAATAATTAATTGTTATCGTTTGCGTTATAAGAATTTTACGTCCGCATGAACCAGTAATTCTTATAATTATTACGGTGTGAAACGATCGATTTATTTTGTTCGCTAGACTTTTTTCGTTCAAGAGCATGATTTCGAGTGATTTAGGAAACACGTGACCATAAACACGTTAGGAACTAAAGATATCCATGATTAATTTTATATTAAGTTTATTTAGTTATAATATAATAACTATTCATAAGTAACTTGTTATGTTTCTCAATATAATTATTATTTAATATCATTAAATAATTTAGTAGGAGAGAGAAACGAAAAATTAGTATTTAATAGGAGAGAGAGGAGGGAAAATAAGGGTGAGAAGGAACCAGAGAGTGACACGTGTCACCTCATATTTTCATTTATTAGTATAGATAGATTAAAGACTTGATCTTCGGAATATGATCGTTTATTTAGAATATAATTCTAAATAATTTTCCGTCGTAATAATTAATTGTTATCGTTTGCGTTATAAGAATTTTACGTCCGCATGAACCAATAATTCTTATAATTATTACGGTGTGAAACGATCGATTTATTTTGTTCGCTAGACTTTTTTCGTTCAAGAGCATGATTTCGAGTGATTTAGGAAACACGTGACCATAAACATGTTTAAGTCGTGTACAGACGATGTTTTGGAAATGTCGAGTGTAACAGATCATAACAGTGAACGAATGGAACGTCCCAAAAACACCGACAGAGATACGAAGCTTTCTAGGTTTGGCAGGGTACTATCAAAGATTCATTCAGGATTTTTCGAGAATAGCTTCGCATGGACAAAGTTAACGCGTAAAGAGGTCAAGTTTGAATGGGGTCCAACTCAAAACAACGCGTTTGAAGAATTAAAGACACAACTAACCCAAGCTCCAGTCTTGACCTTGCCTGAGGGAAACGAAGACTTGGTGGTTTACTCTAACGCTTCGAGTCAGGGATTGGGTTGTGTACTAATGCAACGAGGAAATGTAATTGTATACACCTCACGACAGTTGAAGGTGCACTAAGTTAACTACCCCACTCACGATCTAGAGTTGGCGGCAATCGTTTTCGCATTAAAGATTTAGAGGCACTACTTGTACGGAGTTAAGTGCACCATTTACTCTAATCATAAAAGCCTGAAGTATTTCTTCGAGCAAAAGGAGTTAAACATGAGGCAAAAAAGGTGGTTGGAACTACTAAAGGATTACGACTACGAGATATTATGTCACCCAGGCAAGACAAACGTAGTGGCTAATACCGTGAGTACAAAGGAAGAGTAGATGCCTATCCGGATTAAAGCATGCCAGCTGATTATAACGCCGGATCTGATGACTGAGATAGCAAAGGTATAAGGGGAAGCTCTGTTAGAAAGAAATGTGAAACGGGAAAGAATAGTAGGTCAACAAGCAAAGCTGGGAACTAATGCAGACGTAGTACGAATTCGGTTTGACCGGATGTGGATACCCAAGATTGGTGAGCTTAGAACCAAAATCCTTGATGAGGCCCATAAGTCTTGCTAATCTATCAACCCCAAGATGAACAAAATGTATTAGGACTTGAAGAAAGAATACTGGTGGCCCGGCATGAAGAACGATGTGACTAAAATTTTTGAGAATCCAATATCCACCTTAGGCGAGACCCGAGATTACCATGAAGCTTTTCCTACATTCAAAACAATAATTTGAATATGGTTAGTAAAGATAAGTAGTCTTAGGGACCTCTCCACAAGTCCCCACAACGATTACCAAGTCCGTAGACTCCCCCCTTTTCATTGGTAAAACCCAAGAAAAGTCATTTTAAAAAATACAAATTTATGTCATGGTAGTGTTCAGATGAACACTACCATGTTCCCCTGAAGCCTGAACACAACTGTGTTCAGATGAACACAACCGTGTTCATATTCAGCTCTAGAAAAGAAACAAACTTGCTGTCATGGTTGTGTTCATATGAACACAACCATGTTCCCTGACAACACCTTTCATTCTCACCATTTTTACAATTTTTTTTGTATATAACAAGTATCTATCGTGTATTTACTTGTTTTTCAACCACACATTAACTACCACATTAACTAACATTTATTTGTTAGTTTATCCACCCTCAATACGAGCACCACTACTCGTTTTCCATTCCGACCCATTCCGACCCGTTTGCATCTTTGTGCAATACGACACCAATATAACATGTATGACAACAACACACACATGTTTACTCCTACCCATTTATTACCTTTTAGTTGGCTTACAACGTCTTGGTGCGAGAACCACAACTCGTCTTACCCGTACTTGGAGTATTTGACTCCAAGTCCACCATTTGAAGTATTCCATACTTCTTATTGGGTTTACGACCTCTTGGTGCGAGTAACACAACTCGTCTTACCCGTACATGAAGTATTTGACTCCAAGTCCACCTTTTGAAGTATTCCACACTTCAATAGACCATTTCACCAAATTATCACAATTTGTTTGACTATATACCACATAAGTCAATTACACCAAATTCACCACATTTACATATTAGTTTGACTATTTACCACATAAGTCAAATTACACCACATTCACCACATTTACATAATAGTTTGACTATTTACCACATTAGTCAAATTACACCAAATTCACCACATTTCACAATCAAGTTTGACTATTAACCACATAGTCTAATTACACCAATTCCAACATATTAGTTTGACCTTATACCACTAAAGTCAAATTACACCAATTTCACCATTATCCGTAATGGTTTGACTTATACCACATTAAACCAATTTATTCCAATTCCAGCACATACTACATTCAAGTTGACTCTTGACCACATTGAGTCTTTTATACCAATTAATCACATTAGTTAATATAGTTTGGCTAAATACCACTTAAGCCAATTTTACACACATTATCACACATCAATGGTTTAGTTTGACTAAATATCCACATTGAGTCAAACACACAAGTTCTACCATAGCCATTATATTTTGACTATATACCACACAAGTCAACACAACTATAACATGTAAATAGCATACCACACATACTATTTACACAAAACTACTTATCTAATAGTAAATAAGTGCAAAGCACTTACCTTTACCAATGAAGATTACAATTCGTCTTCCAAGCTAGCCACTCCATACCTTGATCACCTAAACAATCCACTTGTTTAGTAATCTAGTAAACTCCTATAAATCACCAATTTGAGGTTTGACACCCACCTAAGATCATATGATCTTCATCAATAACTATCTTAGTTTAGTTAGCTTCATTCAAGCTTTCAACCTTTCTAGATAACAACCAACCCATTTTGACCAGTTAATGTTTTATCCAATTTCATCCAATTCTCCAAGGTTCTTGATTCATCAAATAGATTGAGGGCTTTTACTAATATTTGTGTTCATTAAAACCACAAACACTTATCAACCACCAATTCATCATTTAACTTCATCAAATTGAAAACCCCCAATTTTCATTTCAAGAACCCTAATTCTGAAATCATAAAATTGGATGTTAGAATCATGTTAATCATGATTCTCCACCATTTACAACACTAGATTAAGTTTCTATACAACTTTTAACCATAATCACCACACCAATTAACCCAATCATCGTTTTCAACAAAAACCCACTAAAACTCCATTAATGGAGGTTCAAGAGATGGAATAAACACTTACTTAATGCTTGTTTGAAGAAAGACACCTCCATTGCAACTAATTTAACATGCAATTCTTCAAAATCAAGTCTTGGCTCTCTTCCCCTTTTCTCCTTGCAAAATCATGAACACACACACACACATAAGTGTGTTTTTTGTGAGCCATCCACCCCATATGAAATCTGGTTTATTGATTTAACACAATCAGTCCTTACACTTTCTTATTTGGCTCCTACATCCTGAATTACAAACAAAGCACCATTTAAAAATTACCCTCCAAATTTTATTTATTCAAATACACCCTACAAT
Source organism: Smallanthus sonchifolius (assembly GCA_023525975.1). NCBI lineage: Eukaryota > Viridiplantae > Streptophyta > Magnoliopsida > Asterales > Asteraceae > Smallanthus > Smallanthus sonchifolius. The sequence continues at coordinate 48,313,491 of CM042033.1, read as the reverse complement.
ATAATTAATATATTATAGGGAAAACCCGAAAGTTGGTTCGTTACAATATGTGAGCAAGTGCCTAACCTGTTCACTAGTTAAGGCTGAACACCAGAAGCCATGTGGTAAAATGCAACCATTTAGGTAATTGTCGACCGCTGTTAGGACATAGAATGTATGACAAAAGCTTTGTAATAGTTTAGGTATTATTGTCTTTATGTTTTTATGTAATTGTATAGATTTTTTCTAAGTGATAGAACAAGTTCTGCTAGAGGCGAACTTGTTAAGTTCGCCTAGTCTATTAGAGGCGAACTTGTTAAGTTCGCCTAGTCTCATGTGAGGCGAACTTGTTAAGTTCGCCTATTGCAGAGTTTGTGTCTATAAATAGGAGTTTACAGATTCAGAGGGAGAGAGAGAGGAATCGAACATGTATACTCTGTAAAATCTGTGTTTTGGTGATATACAAAGAGAAGTTTATTTACGTGCTGTTTCTATTTTCAATTCGTTAACACGAAGGATTCCGCACTCCGTGTTATTGAGACGTCCTGTCACGAGATCGATCTGCAGATGAGTCATGTGGACCTACAAGTGGTATCAGAACTTTTGATCGTGATTTGTGTTTGATTCTTGGTGATTAGAGATGATTTTGTGTACAATTTGACAAGAAATTTATCATCTTTAGAAGTTTTTGTATCCATGGAGTTTTCAAGTTCTTGAAGCTGATTTTACTGTTGAATTTGTGGATTTGAAGTGGTTTTTGGTGAAATTAATCCGATAGAAGTGTTCTAATTCATAAAATACTAAATCCTACGGTCTAATTTCTTCAAATTCCTTCTAATCTGTGAGAAATGATGATTTTAGGTGATGTTTGTTCGTGTTTCTCTTGCTTAGTTTGTTACAGCTGAAGCATGCGAACTTGCTGAAATTTTTTGCAGGCGAACTTAGCAAGTGAACTTATCAAGTTCGCTTCTCTCAGTTTAAGCGAACTTAGTAGGCGAACTTATCAAGTTCGCTTCACTCAGATTAAGCGAACTTATTCAGTAGGCGAATTTACTGGATTTTCTTGTTGTAAGCGAACTTATCAAGTTCGCTTGATATCAAATTCGCTTGTTTGGATTTGAAGCGAACTTATTATATTCTCCTGAAGGGAGTACTTGTTCAATACTTGGAAATTTTTTCTGAAAATGGCAAATATGGTGCAAATGACTAACATGTTAAATTACGATAACGAGATTGGTACATCTCAGAAACCACCCTAATTGTTAAGTCTTGCAGATTATTCTAACTGGAAATATCGGTTTGATCAGTTCGTGTCTTTTACTGATACAAGTTTATGGATTCCAATCTTGGAAGGTTATACACATCCGACATATACTTGGATGGGAAAGGATGATGTTCCTAAATCGGTATCTGCGTTAACCACAGAAGAAAAATTATTGTTTGATAGGGAAAAGAAGGCAATGGCTAGTATCTCAATGTCTCTTCCTAAAGAAATTTATCATAGCTTTAAACAATTCATGACTTCTCAACAATTGTGGGAAGCGTTACAAAAGCGGTGTGAAGGTAGTTTGGATGTTAAGAAAAGCATAAAAGAATTACTGAAGAAGCAGTTCTTAGTATTCAAGCACTTTCAAAATGAATCTTTAGATGATCTTGCAACGAGATTCTATCATTTGCTGAGTGAGTTGTCAAGTGCTTCTGTGGTTTATGAGACTAAAAAGATAAATGATAAGTTTTTGGAGGCATTACCATCTAAATTTGATGTGTATTCAGTTTTGATAAAAGAGAATGTCAAGTATAAAACTATGTCTTTTGAAGAGGTTCTTGGAAAGATTCAATCACATGATTTGAATATGAAGAAGAAGGAAACCAATATGGAGCATATTCAAGATCCTTCAATGTATTTTGCTAAGACTTCTGGCAAAACTGGTGCAGGGGTTGTGTTCTTTTCTAGTGATACTCAAGATGTTTCTAATGATCATTGTTCTGGGGTTCCAAGTCATTTTGGTTTCTCTGCAAATACAACTTCTTCATTATCTGGAACACATAATTGTTAGGACATGTTTTGTAACTGTTGATAAAATTCTATGTAAGTTCTGCTAGAGGCGAACTTAACAAGCCTGGTTTATCAGAGGCGAACTTATTAAGTTCGCTTAGTCTATCAGAGGCGAACTTAATAAGTTCGCTTAGACTATTAGAGGCGAACTTAATAAGTTCGCCTATAGCAGATCGTTTGTGTATAAATAGGAGATATCAGTTTCTGTTTAAAATACAAGACAGATTAGAGACGAGAGAAATTATGTGAAATCTTGTAAACTGATATCTTGGTGAAATACAAAGAGTTTATTTACACCATTGTTGTTGATTGAGTTACACGAGCACGTTGATCATGGATTCCTCACGTTATCACCGTGTCGTACCGCGAGTCTAGAGATCCGTCACGCACCGAATTAGGGACCTACAAGTGGTATCAGAGCTATTGCTCTTGATTAGCAAAAGATTCGTGGTGTTTTCATGTCCAATCAACATCAAATTCATCATCTTTGACATTTTCGAGTTTTTCATTTCCATGGAGTTTTCAAGACTGATTCAGATCTGATTTGGTGTTTTTGAAGAGGATTATGATGAAATTGGTCTGATAGAAAGCTTCTAATTGACAAATTACACAATCCTACGGTCCAATTTTGTTTAATTCCTTCAATTCAGTGATTAATGACGATTTTTGGTTGATTTTGGTTCGCGGCTGTGGTCTGAAGAAGTTCTTGATCAAGATTCTGTTACGGCAAGCGAACTTGCTGAAATCTGTGCAGGCGAACTTGTCAAGTTCGCTTCTCACAGGGTTAAGCGAACTTAATTTTAGGCGAACTTGATCAGATTTTTGAATTCAGGATTAAGTGAACTTATTTAGGCGAACTTAATCGGATTTTCAGGTTTCTGGTTTAAGCGAACTTATTAAATTCGATTGGGGAGAAGTTCAGGCGAACTTATTAAGTTCGCTTAGGCAGGCGAACTTAGCTAGTATTAAAAAAAAAGTATTATTGAAAATTCTTCTTGTTCAAATTTTTTAGGGAAAGCTTATATGGTCGTTTTGAATCATTTTTGAAATTTTGAATTTTCAAAATTTTTTAAAAAGAGTATTTTGGCGGGAATTTTTTTTTTCCGGATATTTTCGCAAAAATTTCAAAATGTCAATTTCATGTGATGATAATGAGATTGAAACTATGCCACTAACACTTTTGTGCATATCAGATTTCCGTAGCTGGAAAGTCCGGTTCGAACAGTTCATATCAGAAACTGATGAAAACTTTTGGACTTTCATATTTGAAGGATATGTGCATCCTACTTATGACTATATGGGATATTATGATGTTCCTAAACCAGTGACAGCTCTTACAAAAGTAGGAAAGCAGAAGTTTGATCGAGAGATGAAGACGCGTGAAACTTTAACGATGTCTTTACCTAAAGAAATCATTCATAGTCTCGGGAAGTGTCCAACTTCAAGAGATCTATGGGAAGCATTGAAGAAAAAAGGGTGAAGCAACATCTCAAGCGTTTGAGGTCTTGATCAAAGAAGTATTGGAGAAGCCTAGTTATTCTCAAAGTGATTCTTCTGCAGATTTAACTTATAGTGAGAGTATTCATTCTGGTGAAAGTACTCAATCTACTGATACTGATGTGATGAGTGAAGAAAGCTTTCAGACAGTTGAAGATGATCTGAGTGACTTAGAAACTGATGCAGAGCCTGTCATTGTTGCTCAAAAGGGTGAAGCTGATGATGACGTTTTCATGGCTTCCGCTGCATCTTATTCAGAAGTAAAACCTGAGGTACTTTCTAACTCTGAGACGTTTTGTTCTAACTGTATTTCAGTGAAGGATAAAATGATGAGGGTTATGGATGACAATGTAAACCTCATTTGTGATATGAAATAGATGCACACGGTAAATCAGAAATTAAAAGATAATGAGAATGTGTGTATTGAGAGAATAGATTCACTGAAGAGGGATATAAGTTCTCTGACTTTGAAGATTAAAGAGCAGGCATATCACCTGGATATGTCCTTTGGAGAAATTGAGAAAAGAAATAACGATCTTGTTGAGAAAGATAAGGAACTAGCTGAATATAAAGTAGAGGTGATCAGATTGCATAGAAAGTTAGAAAGCTTTGGAAATTCATCATTCTTATTAGGATATTATCATGATAATACTGAAGAGGGGAAGGGAACTAGTGGTATTGGCTATGTTCCTCCACCATTCAACGGAAATTATTCTGTTATACCTGAGATTATAAATGATGAGGATTTAGATCCTAAGACTGTGTTGAAGGTGAATCCAGTCACAGGTGAAGATATGGTGTATTCTGATGAGAGTGATGATGAATATTTTGATGAAGCTAAGGTAGAGGGGATACCGATAGCTGTTAAGAAAGAAGACTCAAAGGTTGTTTCTAATTCATCTGGAAATTATACATTTGGAAGTTCTTCAAATTCAAGGAGAGTTCCATATGTCAGAGATTATAAAGACAGGCGTACATGTTTTCATTGTAATGAGATAGGACACATTATGGTGACCTGTCCTTACAAAAATAAAGGGAAGAAGCATGTATTTCCTGAGAAGATGAAGCCTAAATCAAAACCTGTTGCAAAATCTGGAGTTCCAGAGAAAATAAAACAAAAAGAAGTTCACGTAGGAGAATCTTCTTCAAGTGCATCTTATCATGTGAAGATTCCTTATATGAGAGATTATCGTGAGACGAGATCTTGCTTTTACTGTGGTCTTGTGGGTCATATTTGGATTGCTTGTCCACAAAAAGACAAAGGTAACCGACATGTTACTCCAGGAAAGGTAAGAACTCATGGTAAGCCTTATGTTAACCCAAATGTGGTTAAATCTCATGCTATACCAAAGGGTAATTCAAAATATGAGGTTAGGCTTTCTAGACCTCAAAGACGGAGGAGAAACAGAAGATTGAGAAAACTTTTAGAACAAGAGCTTTCACAATCTAAACATTTTTCAACTGACCATGATTGTTCAAACACTTCACATTTTAAGCAAAAAGAACTTAATGAAAAGAAGTATGTTTGGAAATCTAAAGTTTCTGTTTCTGACTCGTCAGAGCAATCACCGAAAATCGATGAGAGATTCGATTGTGAATGGAGTGAGGTTTATTATTTTGATACAGATGGACGACCCATGACTACCATGGCTTGGGTCCCAATTTCAAATTAATGTTTCTTGTTATATGTGCAGGATTAACCAAGAGGGACTATTAATACCATTTTGGTTGTTGATAGTGGTGGTTCTTAGAACATGACAGGGAATGACATCTGCAAGAGTAACGAGTTGTTGATAACTGAGAATCTATTTGTTTCAACGACTTGATGCTCAAGGGGGAGAATATGTCACACACAATGTTTTGGAAAGAGTTTTACAAAGTCCAAATGATAACCTGATACTTAGGATGACAATGGTGAGCATAAAGTCATTGATGCAACCATTTGACTAGTTAAGGGGGAGTCTACAGGCAGGGGGAGTACAGAACTGTGTTGGTGACAGAGGCAATGACATTCAATTACAGGATTACATCGGTCTGAGTTTTTAATTGATTGAATTGCTTAATCCTGAGTAACCAAGTAAAATGTTTTTCTTAAAATGTTTTCATGGAAGGTTTATTTTCGTTTGTTTTACTTTCTTTGAAAAAGATTTTGAAAAATCCAAACAAATTGAAAAAGATAAAATCGACATTACTTGAAGTTAAAGAAGAGATGATAGTACATCAGTAGATGTTCTTTCACACATGACCTTAGATTGACTGGTTGGTGCTTTATGTTAATATATCAGAATTATATGTTTTGATCTAAACATCAGAGACTACACAAATAGGAAATGATAGTGTTGTGTATGCATATAATTTGAATTGTCAGTAGACTAAAAGCGTCACTGAACCATTAGTAGTGTGAAAACATAATTTCATATGTTACAACTGTGATTTGAACCCATTTTATGCCTGGGTGTGTGTGTTAAAAGATCACTATCAGATAAAGAATATTAGCTTTTAATAAAGATTTTCCTATGAGATCAGTTTCGGGTTATGTCCTTAGCACTATTCATTCGATTTGCTTCAGTGCCCATGTCCCGAAAAGCATGCAATTTGAAGTATAATCAAGATATGTACTTGACAACATCTGTCAAACATATACTAGCCCTTGGATCATATTGATAAATAATCTTTACTGATTCCATTGAATTCATAATCCAGATAACAATTGGATCCACATACCTGAATCTTGTGATTCCACATATATAAGCCAAGATATTGAATCATTCGATTCTGAATCTCATTGATTCCTATACAATCCAATTTGGATTCTGCTATTCATGTGCTAAGTGATGTCTCCTCATTCTGGAATTTTGGATAATCTTTAGTAAAATCTTATATGTCTTGAAGATAGTGCATATACTTTATGTTGGCATATTAGTGGGGTACTCGTTGTATTTCATACTTAAAATGGTACCTTAACTCACAAGAAAGTGGGAATGAGATGCTTTAGTTTCAAATCTTATAATATTGACAATTTGAATTTGTGTGTCATAGCCTGATCCTATTTTCTTTGAATGTTTATCGCGTATCATAACATGCAATATGAAAATCTTGAAAAGATAGAGTGTAATAATCTTGAAAGATATTCGTTTGATTGCTCAAGGCTTGAAAGAATGACATAGGATACCATTTGATAATATATGGATTTTATATCCAAGATGTGTGATTGATGCATTGTTTTTACTGATATGATCTTCTTACTCGTGATGTTCGACCAAAAATAAGTGATTTTGTACTTTACATTTCAGTTTATACAGAGAAAAACCAAAAATATTTTGTGATTCTTATGTTTAAAAAAAATCAAAAAGATTTTATTTTTCCAGTTTCCATGGAAATCTTAATTGTTGGTTATTCTTGGTTGTTCTCCTTTGCAAAAACTGAATATTGCATACAGAAGTTGACAAGGGGTCCTTCTTCCAAGTTTTCTTCTACAAATAAAGAGAGAGTGCGCAGATGAACAAGACGAAGACTACAATGTGTTTGATGATATTTGAAGACGGATGACAATCTTCTGAAGCTATTGTCAAGGGGGAGTCTGTTGGAGCATATTCTGGTGACAACGAGCTTGAAGATATTATGTCTTAGTCTTAGAGTCTTTGACTTGTAATTGATAGAATTGTTAGCAACAGTTAAAGGGGAGTCTGATAGGACATGTTTTGTAACTGTTGATAAAATTCTATGTAAGTTCTGCTAGAGGCGCCTAGCCTATCAGAGGCGAACTTATTAAGTTCGCCTGGTGTATCAGAGGCGAACTTATTAAGTTCGCTTAGTCTATCAGAGGCGAACTTAATAAGTTCGCTTAGACTATTAGAGGCGAACTTAATAAGTTCGCCTATAGCAGATCGTTTGTGTATAAATAGGAGATATCAGTTTCTGTTTAAAATATAAGACAGATTAGAGATGAGAGAAATTCTGTGAAATCTTGTAAACTGATATCTTGGTGAAATACAAAGAGTTTATTTACACCGTTGTTGTTGATTGAGTTACACGAGCACGTTGATCATGGATTCCGCACGTTATCACCATGTCGTACCGCGAGTCTATAGATCCGTCACGCACCGAATTAGGGACCTACAATAATATGAATCAAAGAGTTGCTGATGATTATTTAGCGATGTTTTCTTCCTTTATAGCTTCTTATGAAAATTTTATTGGTGGAAAGATTCATGATCCAGATGTTATTAAAGAGGATTTCAGACAAATTGATCATGTTGATCTGGAAGAGATGAACATTCAATGGAACATGGCTATGCTGATGCGACAAGAAAAGGGTTTTTTGAAGAAGACTGGAAGAAAGTATATTGGTTCTAACAGTCGTTCACGTATGGGATTTGACAAAACCAAAGTTCGTTTCTATAATTGTCAGGAGTATGGTCATTTCGCCAACGAATGTGTGAAGTCAAAAGTTGAATTTGATTCTCAGAAGAAGCCTAATAATTTTCAAAACAATCGTAATCAGTCACTTGGCTCCTCTGGTTCTGGAAATTCTAATCATGCATCTGCATCATCTCCTTTGGTTGCTCAGAATGATGAAAATTATGACTGGGGTATTCATCTTGAAGATTTGGTTGGTACGGTAAGTCAAGCTTTTGTAGCTGAGATTTATTCTGCAAAATCTGAAGAGTGAACTGATAATGATAACTCAAGTGATGGTGAGAGTTTGCCAAGTGCTGATGAAGAACTTGATCAAGTACAAAATGTTGAGTCTGATATTGCATTTGGTGTATCTAAAGATGATATAGTATTAACTCAAAATTCTTCTGATGGTGCTGATTCTGAAAATATTCCGATTGTAAAAGTCTTCATGGCAGATATGTCAGATCCTTCAAAGGTAAAAGATTCTGTCTGTCACATTTATTGCTCTAATTGCATCAGTATAAAAGATAAAATGCAAAAAGTAATGGATGATAACACAAATTTAATTTGTGATATGAAATCAATGCATTCAGTTAATCAAAAATTAAAAGATAATGATAAATTGTGTATAGATAGAATTGAGTCTTTAAAAGAGATTTGAACTCTTTGGGATTGAAATATAAGGAACAAGCATATCATCTGGATATGGCTTATGCAGAGATTGAGAAGCGAAATGAAATTGTCACTCAAAACAATAAAGAAATTTCTAATAAAGAATCTGAAGTGATCAAATTACATAGAAAGCTGGAAAATTTTGAAAATTCATCTGTGGTATTGGATTACTTTAATGCTAATGCTGATCCTACTAAGAGGGTTGCTGGAATTGGATTTGTTCCTCCACCATTCAATGCAAATTATGTGGTTGAACCAGAAATTATTCATGAAGAGGAAATTGATCTAAAGACGATGTTGAAAGTAAATCCAGTAACTGGTGAAGATATGATCTATGATTCTGATTCTGAGGATGAAGTTTTTGATGATAAAAAGGTTGAAGGCATTCCTAAGGAAGTGCAACTTGATGAACCAAAGGTAGTGAAAAATGTTACCCGTGATAGATGCATTTTAACAGAACCTGATGAGGTGAAAGTTTATCAACCTAAACTTTCCAAAATGTTACAATCAAGTGGTTTTGTTGCTGCTGGTCATCAGAAAAAGAATTTATCAACGATGACTAAACAAGTTTTTGTTCAAAAGAATCCAGTCAACTGTTCAGTAAAATCTTCTTAAGCTTGTTCATCAGAAGTGTCATCAAATTCAAGAAAAAACTCCTTATATAAAAAATCATCAAGATAGAAGAGTTTGTTTTCACTATAATGAGGCTGGTCATATTCTGATTCACTGTCCTTATAAGAATCAAGGCAAATTAAAGAGTGATCCCTCACAACAACGAGTGGTGACGATTCTGAAAAGACAAAATGTGGGAAAGCCTACGTCTAGTGTTGTAAAGAATGTGTCTTGTCAATCATTTGCTAAATATTCGGGATTTAAGCAACATGATAAGCATATTTCTAAACCAGTTGTTTTTCAAAATAAGTTTGAGTTTCCACATGTTGGAATTCCAAAAGATTCTCAACCTGAGATCAAACTTTCTAGACCACAACGAAGAAGACGTAACAGAAAATTAAAGAAATTTTTTGAAATATCTGAATCTGATAATCATAAATCTAATAATGTTTTTCCAATTAATCATACTTTGTCTTCATTGAGAAGGTCTAATTGTGAATCTTATGTTCCAAAGGTTGATGACAATGTTGATTGTGAATTGCTTGAAGTTGTTTATTTTGATCCATCTGGACGACCCAAGACCACAATGGCTTGGGTTCCAATTTCTAACCGATTTTATTTGTTTATGTAGGGGCAACCAAGGAGGACTATCAACAATACGTGGTATGTGGATAGTGGTTGTTCTCGACATATGACAGGGAATATTCGTTTGCTGGAAGATGTTATTCATATTGATGGTGGTTATGTCGCTTTTTCTGGAAAAAAAGGCGGGTACATAACTTGTCATAGTACTTTGTAGAACGATAAAGTCAAATTTGAGAAAGTGAACTACGTGGAGCAACTTGAACACAATCTTTTGAGTGTATCTCAAGTGTGTGACAAAAAGTTTTCATTTCATTTCAATGATTCTGAGTGTTATATCTTGAAACCAGGCTTTGTTATTCATGCTGAATGGATCCTAATGAAGGCTCCGAGGAGAAATGACACATATGTCCTAGGCAGGAGTGTTGCAACTACAACGGATTCAATTCCTACATGTCTACTCTTCAAGGCGTCTGAGTCGGATTATATTTTGTGGCACAGGAACCTTGCTCACATCAATTATCAGAAAATGAATTATCTCGTGAAGAATGATCTTGTTATTGGGGTTTCGAAAATGAAATTTTCAGTTCCTGATGACTGTATTCCTTGCAAGAAGGGGAAACAACACAAAAATTCCCACAAATCTAAGTCAAAGAATTCAATTGTGACTCCTTTGGAGCTACTTCATATGGATTTGTTCGGACCGACTAGTATCATGAGCATTGGTGGTAAATCTTACTGTCTGGTAGTAACAAATGATTTCTCTAGATTTTTATGGGTTAAGTTCCTTGCTTCTAAAGCCGAAACCACAGAGTTGGTAAAATTCTTAATCCTGGGTTTAGAGAATTTGTGCAAACTGAAAGTCAGACGAATTAGGAGTGACAATGGCATCAAGTTTAAAAATAGCAAGACGGGTTTATTTTGTCTTCAAAAGGGAATTCATCATGAATTCAGTGCACCATATGTACCTCAACAAAATGGAGTTGTTGAACGAAAGAATAGGACTTTGGTTGAAACGGCACGTACGATGATTGCAGATTCTAAGCTTCTTGTAACTTTTTGGGCTGAGGCTGTGAATACTGCATGTCATGTTTTGAACAGAGTTTTGACCTTTAAGCGACACAACAAGACATGCTATGAGTTGCTTAATAATCGTAAGCCGAATATGGAATATTTACTACCTTTTGATAATCCATGCACCCTGTTGAAAATTAGAGATGTCCGAACCAAGTTCAGTGCTAAGGCTATTGAAAGGATCTTTCTGGGATATGTTGCAAAATTCTTCTACCAAGAGGGTTTATAACAAAGAGACTCGTCAGGTTGAAGAATGGTTTCATATTGACTGTTCTAATCGGTCTTTACCTCAAATGGCGATTGGACCAGACTGGGCTTTTGATTATGACAATTTATTCAAGTCCTTTCAATAACCTTCTGATATTTCTCATGCGGAAGTTGCTGTCTTATATGATTCATGTCAGGATACACAGAATAGTGGTTTTCTACCGACTGAGGTTCCTCAATCATCTGTTCCTTCTACATCTGTTCCAGATCCTAATGTTGCTTCTTGTTCGGGAACACAAGAGTCTGATAGTGAGGACGAAAATGTTATTTTCCAAGATTCTTCTGCTGATCCTTTGTTAGTTGATGAACCTTCTAATCTAAAACAGGCTCAGGGGGAGATTCCTACAAATCTGGACTCGGAGATACCAGTTAATCATGATATGTCTTATCAATCTGATACAACTCAAGTTGATGTGTTGCCGGTTCCTGAGGTTGCATCAATCAAGGAACTCAAAGCTCATCCAATTACAAATATCATTGGGAATTTGCGTGATGGAGTGCAAACGCGTTCTATTATTGACAACACTTGCTTGTATACAGGTATTAAGAATTATGGTGTTCTTGATATATGCTCACATTCCTATTTTATTTCTCAGGTCGAACCAAAGAATGTCGAAATGGCGTTACGTGATAACAATTGGATAGAGGCCATGCAGGAAGAACTTGCTCAGTTTGACAAATTCAAAGTTTGGAATCTTGTAGATCTTCCAAAGGGTGTGTATCCAATTGGTACAAAGTGGGTGTTTAAATGCAAGAAAGACGATCGAGGTGTTGTGGTGAGAAATAAGGCAAGATTAGTTGTACAAGGTTTCAATTAACAAGAGGGTATTGATTACACCGAGGTTTATGCTCCTGTTGCTAGGCTTGAAGCTATTCGGTTTTTTTGAAATCGAAGTTTGAGATGTCAGCTATGGGAGAGTTATCATTGTTCCTAGGTCTTCAAGTTAATCAGAAGGAAGATGGTTTCTTTATTCATTAGTCCAAGTATGTAAAGGATATCTTGAGCCGGTTCAAGATGGAGGACCGTACCCCATACGATACTCCGATTCTGATCAATCATAAATTGAATTCTGACGCGGATGGAAAAGAAGTTGATTGCCGACTCTACCGTGCAATGATTGGATCTCTCATGTACTTAACCACTTCAAGGATAGACATAATGTTCGCTATGTGTATTTGTTCCAGGTTCCAAGAAAAACCAAAAGAGTCTCATTTGATTGCAGTAAAGAGAATCTTTCGTTATCTGAAAGGAAAACAAAGATTGGGACTATGGTTTCCACATGGTTCTAACTTTGAATTCAATGCATACACTGATGGTGGTTTTTGTTTGGACATGAAATCTACTACAGGTGGTTGTCAGTTCTTGGGTAATCGTCTAGTTTCCTTGCAATGCAAAAAGAAAACTACGGTCTCCATTTCAACATGTGAAGCAGAATGCATTGCTGCTGCAATTGTTCACAGATCTTGTGGATCCAACAACAATTAAGAGACTACGGTTTGAATTTTACAGGAATCCCCATGTTTAATGATAATAATGCTACAATGTCTATCACAAATAATCCTGTTAAGCATAGTAAAACAAAGCACATTGAAATTAGATATCATTTTATTCGTGATTGTGCAGATAAAAAGTTGATTGAACTGGTGAAGGTTCATACAGATGATAATTTTGCTGATCTTTTTACCAAGGCATTTGTTCGTATCAGGTTTGAATTTCTGCTCAAAATGATAGGTATGATCAATCCCAAATAAAAGTTTTTCAAAAACTGTTTTTCATGGGAGATTTTGTTTTAAATATCTTTTATTTCTTTATTACATTTCTGCATTTTAAATTTCATTCAAAAATTGTTATTTATAAAAATTCAAAACAAAATGAAAAATATAAAATTGACATCATTTGAAGTTAGAGAAGAAATGATAGTAAATCAGTGAATAGTTCATTACACATGATCATAGTAGACCTTTGATATATGATAGATTAAAGTAAATTGATTTGATCTAAATTTCAAAGTCTGCATAAATGAGAAATGATAGTGTTTTGAATGCTCTAATCTAGATAATATGTTATAATTTGAATATGAGTTTGAGACTTGAATTGTCAATATACTAGAAGCGTTTTTTTAACCAATAGTAGTGTGAAAATTAAATATGATATGATTACATCTGTGATTTGAATACATTATATGCCTGGGTGTGTGTGTAAAAGAACATTATCAGATAAAGAATATATGGTTTTAAGAATTTCATGAGACCAATATCGAATTATGTCTTTAGCACAATCTCTTTAAGTTCATTTCATTGCCCATGCCTCGAAAAACATGCAATGTGTTGCTGAACTAAGATATGTTTTCTAACAACCTCTGTTGGAACATATATTCACCCTTGGATCAGTTAGATACATCATCTATTCTGAGTTCATTGAATTTTGTCCAGATATAGTTGGATCCTCCTACCTGAATCTATTGATTCTCATTATAAAGCCAATTCATTAGAATCTTTTGATTCTGAATCATCATGATTCTTATATCCTTTGGGATCTGCTATTCTATACTTGTGCTAATAGAGATAATTTCATCTTGGAGATTGATCTAATCTTACAATAAACTGTGTATGTCTTGGAGATAGTGCAAATTTAAATTTCTGTTGGCATATATGTGGGGTACACGATGTTTTTCATCTAAATGGTACTAACTCAACTGAATTGGAAAGAAAAATGCTTATAGGTTCAAATTATATAATATTGACAACTTAAGAATTCATGCTTTGTGTTACAAATTCGGTATGAAAAATTGAGCATTTCATAACCTGATCTTGTTTACTTTGAAATTTATCGCGTATCATTTCAAGTATTATTCAAATTGATTGCAAAAATTACATAAAAATGAAAAAGATTCGAGTTACATAAGAATGAGTTTGATTGTTTCATATTATTTTTTTTGTGCATTTCATAGGTTACCCATAGTTGATGATAGACTGTGTGATGAATTACTCATATACTGATATGATCTTCTTGCTCATGATGTTCATCCAAAAATATGTGCTTCAGTTTGCTAAGATAAAAACCAAAAATATGTGTTTCAGTTTGCTCAGATAAAAACCAAAAATATGTGATTCTGTGTAACGAACCAAAATCCGGGTCTCGTTATAAATAAATAAATATTTCTAATTAAATATTATGGTGGAAATAATATTTAGAAATAAGTTGAAACAAGTGGGTTTCAAGTTAGTATCGGGGTTACGCTAGTTTTAGCTAGTTTTGGAATGAAAGGGAAGAAAAAGGAAAGTTGAGGGACTGAATTTGTAATATGACAAATCTGCCATATTTGACTATAGAAGTCAAAATTGAACTCATTTTGAGTTGTTTGGTCGTTCAAGAGGAAGAGGGGAGAAAACGGGATTGAAGCCAAAATCGTGCATTTGAAGCTTGAAACTTGAAGGTGTTGGCTCACACATCACCTCTCTAACATCAAGTAAGTGTTGATCATCCCTTTCCTCTCATTCTTGAGGTGTTCTTGGTGGGTTTTGATAGAAACTCGAATTTATGTATGCATGTGGTGAAATAGTGTTAGATTATTAATAATCTAGCTAAACTAAAGTTAAAGAATGATGATTAACATCTTAGAACCCTTTGATTTTGATTATGAGAAGTTAGGGTTCATATGGTGAAAATTGGGGGTGTTTGGATCATAATGCTAGAATGTTGAATTAATGAAGATGTTAGACACTTGAACAAACACCAAATTAACTTAATAATAATTTTTGAAAGAAGAATTAGTGTTAAGATTAAGTTAATGAAACTCAAGTAGGTGAGTTTGTGGTGAAAAAGGGTGTTTGGTTATGAGGATAACCCAAACGGGTCAATTTGGGTTGAAATTGGGAAATTGAGTTGTGAACTCAATTGTAATGAAATTTTGGTATATGTTAGATTACTAAACTAGGCGAATGTGTTTAGGTAATCAAATTGCAAGCTTGAGAGCGGTGCGGGATCTTCTAACCCGAAAGGTAAGTGCCTATGCACTTACTTAGTATTGATGATAAATGGTGAATTTTGTGAATTATGTGTTATGTGATTGTGTACATACTTGTGATATGATAAATTGTGAATGATTTAGTATGTACAATGAATGAATGTAGTTATAGTGTTAAGCTATAATGGAAATGGATCATGTGTTGATCATAAATGAAACGGGGATAAATGAGTTTTATGCAAGGTTGTATGTATAATATGTAAAGTTGCATAATTTGTTATGTGGTATGAATGAGCATGAAATTGTATGCATAATTGAATGAATGTAGTTATAGTATTTATACTATAATGGATATGTTGATATGGAGTTATGGTCTATGAACCATAATGGATAGAATGGATATGGAGTTATGGTCTATAAACCATAATGGATAGAATGGATATGGAGTTATGGTCTAAGTACCATAATGGATAGATTAGTATTGGAGTTATGATCTCGTATCCTATGGGATATGAAGTTATGGCCTACGTGCCATAATGGAAATGGAAAAGTGATAATGAAATGAGGAAAGTAACTTGTAGGTGATATACAAGTGTATGAAATCCTTAATTGACCAAATGGGTGTTAACGGGTCAAATGGATGAAAGGTGTGAAAACAAGTTGTAATCACTTGTTTGTTATGTTTAACACATTACAATGGTAATATGTTGATGAAATGCTAAAGTATGGAACTCTAATAGACCAAATAGATGCAAACGGGTCAAATGGGTGAAAAGAGTGAAAACAAGTTGTAAAAACTTGTTGGTTATGTTTATCTCATTACTAATGGTGATATGTTTATATGGTTGTAGGAAAGGCTCCGAAGTAGTCCAAGTCAAGTCCAAGGCGTGAAGAGTTCTCGTATGCACTTTTGGTATTTTAAGGATTTTCGTAAAATCTATGTAAAGTGGTGTAATTTGGCACAAAAGTTATATTTTGGTGTAATCATATGTTGTCATGATGTTTTTGGTCAAAAACCCATGTGTTGGGTGAATTTGTTGTCTTGTATTTTGGAAAAAGATGGAAATTTGGCTAAGTATGAAACCTGTAGAAAAACTGGAAACTTTCTGTGAAAACAGGTCCCTCGCGGGGCGCGAGGGAGGTGGTCTATGTTTCTCGCGGGACGCGAGAGGTAAAAAAAAAAAAAAAAAAAATTCTGGGATTTAGACTTCCGCGCGTTAAAGTTTTGTTTTTAAAAGTGGTATGTTTCAACTTGGTATCAGAGCAATGGTTTGAGGGATTTGGTGTGGTGGAACCAAACTCAAACCGGATGCTCTTGATATGGAGGAAAATGATACGAGAAGCCATGAAGGACTTGACTAAGACTCGGAGCTTACGGAAACGAAAGGTTAGTAATGATCTGATAAGGTGTTTATGTATATGTATGAATGATTGGTAAAGTGTTATGTGTGCCGAAACTTGTCTTGTGATTTGTTATATGAATATGATAATTGTAATTGGGCATAACACATTATTAAACATGTCTGGCCAATATGATTAATAAGACGAGATGTGCAAGAGCTTTTATGATAACCATATGACAATGAACATTAGCAAGGAGTAGGTGAAGGTGGTTATATGTGTATGTATGTATGTATGTATATGGATGATTAGATGGGGGTAATACATATACACATAGATAAGATATAGTGCCTTAACAAGTGGGTAGATTAAAGACCTATAAGTAGGTAGAACATCTACAACTTAGTTAAAAATTGGTCAGGGAGACTAAGGGGCACTTGTGTAAGTAAAAGAAATGGTGGATGAAAGTCATCTTAAGGACTCAAGTATGTTAGAGTCTAGTCGTGTATCACCTCGTGGGTGGTGAAGAACATGGAATAGGTTGGGAGAAAAAGAATGCATCAATCTAGCGGAGAATGGCTAGAGCTTTCTATCATGTTGTATCGATCTTCCTTCAAGGAAGATAGGGCTCTTTGAGGTGATCCTTGGGAGGAACAGTGTGAAGCCTAGAGAGCGGGAAGAACTACGGTTGGTGAACCGAAGTGGAAGGAAAACCTTGTTTTCACAAGAGGGTTCGTGGTGTACGAACCAAAGGAGTTAAAGGGTGAGAGTTAATAGCTGATTAATTAACAATGAATCACTATGATGGTCTTGGCTTTTGAAGCAATCCATTGTGATTGGTAGATGGCGTAT
Source organism: Smallanthus sonchifolius (assembly GCA_023525975.1). Lineage (NCBI taxonomy): Eukaryota > Viridiplantae > Streptophyta > Magnoliopsida > Asterales > Asteraceae > Smallanthus > Smallanthus sonchifolius. The sequence continues at coordinate 48,296,190 of CM042033.1, read as the reverse complement.
TACTCACGATGAGTAGACTCCGGGACGTGGAAGAGATGTAAATAAATCGGGTTTCCCGATTCTATCTGGTGTATATACATGGCTTGTGCCATTGACATCAACCGGGGATATAAAAGGGATACTTAGTATTCCAGCTGAGAAAGAGGATTTGATAAGGGTCATTGAACCTGTGTGCCTTGTTCTAAAGCACATAAACTTTTCGGTGGAAAAGGAAAATGGAAGAGTGCGTATTGTCACTGACAGTCAGGGGTAGGATGAAACTGACCAGAGGTCTCGTGGTTTGTAGACTTTATGGTTGAGGTGTGTAGAGCATAAACTGCTCACAGGTGGTAGATTAATCGAAGATAGTCGTTTATATCTCCGAGCTAATGTTGTTTATACTCAATTTCGTTGTGAACTTATTGAGAAGTCCCAGAAGAAAGAGGTTTTACTTTGGAACGGCTGGGTATGCCGTTTTGGCCTTGGTGAAAATCCAATTTTTGGATGGGGTGGTGAATTCAGAAGAAATACTTGTGGACCCGTTAAAGATTGAATGGTTAGTGGGTGAATGTTAAAATGTACATTGTACGCAAATAGTGATATACATAAATGAAATATGTATATAAAGGGGTGAAATGTGCATAGGTGAAATATGTACATGGATGGTGGATAAAGTCTTGGAACTTCATAAATGATGTTGGAAGTCTTTTGTACTTCACAAACGGTGTTTGATAACGAAGTCTTCGAACTTCAAAGGCGGATTTGGTGATTGAGATCCTTGAATCTCAAAGGATGACTAATGATTAAGTCATTGGAGATACTTAGAATGTTTGGGTCACGGATAGGGATCTTCCTTCCAGTGTTGTAAAAGAGGATTCAAGTAAGGAAATTGATGTATCCTTACTCGAGGAAGTCTCATGCTTTCTTGGTTAAGAAGGGGTTGAATTGAAGACTCGAGCTTCAATGGGTGTTGGGATCCTCGAATCCCAATCGGTATGAACTTGAGAACTTGAGTCTCAATGGGTGGATTGGTGAGGTAATTTTGAAACATCCATTGCTGAGTTTCATGGTGGGTTATTATCGGCGATTTATTAAGAATTTCTCTAGGATTGCCATGCCGATGACGAAATTAACGCGTAAGGAGACTAAGTTTGTTTGGGATGCCGAGCAAGAATCTGCCTTTCAACTCTCGAAAGAAAAGTTGACTAAGGCACCTATTTTGTCCTTGTCAGACGAGACCGAAGATTTTGTTTTTTATTCGGATGCCTCGCATTCGGGGTTGGGATGTGTTTTGATGCAAAGGGGGAAAGTGATTGCCTATGCATCTAGGCAATTAAAGACTCATGAGGAGAATTACCCAACCCATGATTTAGAGCTTGCAGCCGTGGTTTTCGCGCTCAAGATTTGGAGGCATTATTTGTATGGTGCTAAGTGTACGATCTACACGGATCACAAAAGTCTCAAATATTTCTTTGACCAAAAGGACCTCAATATGAGGCAAAGTCGGTGGCTTGAATTGGTTAAGGATTATGATTGTGAGATACTTTATCATCCGGGTAAAGCGAATGTTGTGGCGGATGCGCTTAGTAGGAAGCCAAGTCATTCACCTATCAAGGTGAAGTCATTTAAGATGACAATTTCATCATCTCTTATTGATGAAATCCGGGAGGCCCAAGTGTTAGCACTTGGTGGTGACTTGAAGAAAGAACGGATGATTTCTTATGTTGATAAGCTTGGTGAAAATAGCATGGGTTTGAAGACATGCTTTGATAGAATTTGGATACCTAGGTTGTCAAGTGTCTTGACAACCATTCTTGACGAGGCGCATAAATCCAAATATTCTATCCATCCGGGGGCCACGAAGATGTTTTATGATTTGAGGTGTCATTTTTGGTGGCCGGGTATGAGGCGTGATATTGTTAAGTATGTGGAGAGGTGTCTCACATGCTTAAGGGTTAAGGCGGAGCATCAAAAGCCGTATGGAAAGCTTCAACCGCTTGAAATACCACTTTGGAAATGGGAAAACATAACCATGGATTTGATCACTAAACTACTAAAGACTCGAAAGGGTTATGATGTGATATGGGTAGTAGTGGATCGGTTGACAAAGAGTGCACATTTCCTTCCTATAAAGGAAACGTATTCTTCGGATAGATTGGCGGAAAAGTATGTGAAGGAAATTGTGTCACGTCATGGGGTGCCGGTGTCGATTATATCGGATCGTGATACGAGATTTACTTCTCGTTTTTGGAAGAAATTCCATGAGGATATGGGGACTAGGTTGAATCTTAGCACCGCTTATCATCCACAAACGGATGGTCAAAGCGAGCGAACGCTTCAAACGCTCGAGGATATGTTGCGAGCGTGTGCCTTGGATTTTGGTGGTAGTTGGGACGACCATTTACCGTTGGTGGAATTCTCTTACAACAATAGTTACCATTCTAGTATTGGTATGCCGCCTTTTGAGGCATTGTATGGGAGAAAGTGTCGAACACCCGTGTGTTGGGGTGAAATTGGTCAACGAGAGCTTGGTAGTGTCGAAGTGGTCAAGGAAACTAATGATAGTATTGACCAAATTAGAGCACTCTTGAAGGCGGCTCAAGATCGCCAAAAGTCTTATACGGATAATAGGAAGCGGGCGATTGAGTTTCAAGTGGGGGACTTTATGCTTTTGAAAGTCTCTCCTTGGAAAGGGGTGATACGGTTTAGGAAACAGGGGAAGTTAAGCCCACGTTTCGCCGGACCGTTTAAGGTGATAGTAAGGGTGGGTGCGGTAGCTTATCGTTTGGAGCTATCGGAGGGACTAAGTAGACTTCATAGCACGTTTCATGTGTCTCATTTGCGAAAATTTTGACGGATGAATCTACTTTTGTCCCATTGGATGATATTGTATTGGATGATAAGTTGATTTATGTTGGGGAAACAGTGGCAATCTTGGATAGAAAGTTGATGCGTTTACGTATTAAAGAGATTAGCCGAGTTTTGCAAGGTGGAAACATAAGAAAGGAGCGGAAATAACTTGGGAAAAGCGAGGAAGAAATGCTCAAATGTTATCCGAACCTTTTTATGTGAAGTCGGGTTTCGGGGACGAAACCCAAATAAGGGGAGGTGATTTGTAACGAACCAAAATCCGGGTCTCGTTATAAATAAATAAATATTTCTAATTAAATATTATGGTGGAAATAATATTTAGAAATAAGTTGAAACAAGTGGGTTTCAAGTTAGTATCGGGGTTACGCTAGTTTTAGCTAGTTTTGGAATGAAAGGGGAGAAAAAGGAAAGTTGAGGGACTGAATTTGTAATATGACAAATCTGCCATATTTGACTATAGAAGTCAAAATTGAACTCATTTTGAGTTGTTTGGTCGTTCAAGAGGAAGAGGGGAGAAAACGGGATTGAAGCCAAAATCGTGCATTTGAAGCTTGAAACTTGAAGGTGTTGGCTCACACATCACCTCTCTAACATCAAGTAAGTGTTGATCATCCCTTTCCTCTCATTCTTGAGGTGTTCTTGGTGGGTTTTGATAGAAACTCAAATTTATGTATGCATGTGGTGAAATAGTGTTAGATTATTAATAATCTAGCTAAACTAAAGTTAAAGAATGATGATTAACATCTTAGAACCCTTTGATTTTGATTATGAGAAGTTAGGGTTCATATGGTGAAAATTGGGGGTGTTTGGATCATAATGCTAGAATGTTGAATTAATGAAGATTAAGTGTTTTTAAGATGTTAGACACTTGAACAAACACCAAATTAACTTAATAATAATTTTTGAAAGAAGAATTAGTGTTAAGATTAAGTTAATGAAACTCAAGTAGGTGAGTTTGTGGTGAAAAAGGGTGTTTGGTTATGAGGATAACCCAAACGGGTCAATTTGGGTTGAAATTGGGAAATTGAGTTGTGAACTCAATTGTAATGAAATTTTGGTATATGTTAGATTACTAAACTAGGCGAATGTGTTTAGGTAATCAAATTGCAAGCTTGAGAGCGGTGCGGGATCTTCTAACCCGAAAGGTAAGTGCCTATGCACTTACTTAGTATTGATGATAAATGGTGAATTTTGTGAATTATGTGTTATGTGATTGTGTACATACTTGTGATATGATAAATTGTGAATGATTTAGTATGTACAATGAATGAATGTAGTTATAGTGTTAAGCTATAATGGAAATGGATCATGTGTTGATCATAAATGAAACGGGGATAAATGAGTTTTATGCAAGGTTGTATGTATAATATGTAAAGTTGCATAATTTGTTATGTGGTATGAATGAGCATGAAATTGTATGCATAATTGAATGAATGTAGTTATAGTATTTATACTATAATGGATATGTTGATATGGAGTTATGGTCTATGAACCATAATGGATAGAATGGATATGGAGTTATGGTCTATAAACCATAATGGATAGAATGGATATGGAGTTATGGTCTAAGTACCATAATGGATAGATTAGTATTGGAGTTATGATCTCGTATCCTATGGGATATGAAGTTATGGCCTACGTGCCATAATGGAAATGGAAAAGTGATAATGAAATGAGGAAAGTAACTTGTAGGTGATATACAAGTGTATGAAATCCTTAATTGACCAAATGGGTGTTAACGGGTCAAATGGGTGAAAGGTGTGAAAACAAGTTGTAATCACTTGTTTGTTATGTTTAACACATTACAATGGTAATATGTTGATGAAATGCTAAAGTATGGAACTCTAATAGACCAAATAGATGCAAACGGGTCAAATGGGTGAAAAGAGTGAAAACAAGTTGTAAATACTTGTTGGTTATGTTTATCTCATTACTAATGGTGATATGTTTATATGGTTGTAGGAAAGGCTCCGAAGTAGTCCAAGTCAAGTCCAAGGCGTGAAGAGTTCTCGTATGCACTTTTGGTATTTTAAGGATTTTCGTAAAATCTATGTAAAGTGGTGTAATTTGGCACAAAAGTTATATTTTGGTGTAATCATATGTTGTCATGATGTTTTTGGTCAAAAACCCATGTGTTGGGTGAATTTGTTGTCTTGTATTTTGGAAAAAGATGGAAATTTGGCTAAGTATGAAACCTGTAGAAAAACTGGAAACTTTCTGTGAAAACAGGTCCCTCGCGGGGCGCGAGGGAGGTGGTCTATGTTTCTCGCGGGACGCGAGAGGTAAAAAAAAAAAAAAAAAAAAATTCTGGGATTTAGACTTCCGCGCGTTAAAGTTTTGTTTTTAAAAGTGGTATGTTTCAACTTGGTATCAGAGCAATGGTTTGAGGGATTTGGTGTGGTGGAACCAAACTCAAACCGGATGCTCTTGATATGGAGGAAAATGATACGAGAAGCCATGAAGGACTTGACTAAGACTCGGAGCTTACGGAAACGAAAGGTTAGTAATGATCTGATAAGGTGTTTATGTATATGTATGAATGATTGGTAAAGTGTTATGTGTGCCGAAACTTGTCTTGTGATTTGTTATATGAATATGATAATTGTAATTGGGCATAACGCATTATTAAACATGTCTGGCCAATATGATTAATAAGACGAGATGTGCAAGAGCTTTTATGATAACCATATGACAATGAACATTAGCAAGGAGTAGGTGAAGGTGGTTATATGTGTATGTATGTATGTATGTATATGGATGATTAGATGGGGGTAATACATATACACATAGATAAGATATAGTGCCTTAACAAGTGGGTAGATTAAAGACCTATAAGTAGGTAGAACATCTACAACTTAGTTAAAAATTGGTCAGGGAGACTAAGGGGCACTTGTGTAAGTAAAAGAAATGGTGGATGAAAGTCATCTTAAGGACTCAAGTATGTTAGAGTCTAGTCGTGTATCACCTCGTGGGTGGTGAAGAACATGGAATAGGTTGGGAGAAAAAGAATGCATCAATCTAGCGGAGAATGGCTAGAGCTTTCTATCATGTTGTATCGATCTTCCTTCAAGGAAGATAGGGCTCTTTGAGGTGATCCTTGGGAGGAACAGTGTGAAGCCTAGAGAGCGGGAAGAACTACGGTTGGTGAACCGAAGTGGAAGGAAAACCTTGTTTTCACAAGAGGGTTCGTGGTGTACGAACCAAAGGAGTTAAAGGGTGAGAGTTAATAGCTGATTAATTAACAATGAATCACTATGATGGTCTTGGCTTTTGAAGCAATCCATTGTGATTGGTAGATGGCGTATTACTCACGATGAGTAGACTCCGGGACGTGGAAGAGATGTAAATAAATCGGGTTTCCCGATTCTATCTGGTGTATATACATGGCTTGTGCCATTGACATCAACCGGGGATATAAAAGGGATACTTAGTATTCCAGCTGAGAAAGAGGATTTGATAAGGGTCATTGAACCTGTGTGCCTTGTTCTAAAGCACATAAACTTTTCGGTGGAAAAGGAAAATGGAAGAGTGCGTATTGTCACTGACAGTCAGGGGTAGGATGAAACTGACCAGAGGTCTCGTGGTTTGTAGACTTTATGGTTGAGGTGTGTAGAGCATAAACTGCTCACAGGTGGTAGATTAATCGAAGATAGTCGTTTATATCTCCGAGCTAATGTTGTTTATACTCAATTTCGTTGTGAACTTATTGAGAAGTCCCAGAAGAAAGAGGTTTTACTTTGGAACGGCTGGGTATGCCGTTTTGGCCTTGGTGAAAATCCAATTTTTGGATGGGGTGGTGAATTCAGAAGAAATACTTGTGGACCCGTTAAAGATTGAATGGTTAGTGGGTGAATGTTAAAATGTACATTGTACGCAAATAGTGATATACATAAGTGAAATATGTATATAAATGGGTGTTAACGGGTCAAATGGGTGAAAGGTGTGAAAACAAGTTGTAATCACTTGTTTGTTATGTTTAACACATTACAATGGTAATATGTTGATGAAATGCTAAAGTATGGAACTCTAATAGACCAAATAGATGCAAACGGGTCAAATGGGTGAAAAGAGTGAAAACAAGTTGTAAATACTTGTTGGTTATGTTTATCTCATTACTAATGGTGATATGTTTATATGGTTGTAGGAAAGGCTCCGAAGTAGTCCAAGTCAAGTCCAAGGCGTGAAGAGTTCTCGTATGCACTTTTGGTATTTTAAGGATTTTCGTAAAATCTATGTAAAGTGGTGTAATTTGGCACAAAAGTTATATTTTGGTGTAATCATATGTTGTCATGATGTTTTTGGTCAAAAACCCATGTGTTGGGTGAATTTGTTGTCTTGTATTTTGGAAAAAGATGGAAATTTGGCTAAGTATGAAACCTGCAGAAAAACTGGAAACTTTCTGTGAAAACAGGTCCCTCGCGGGGCGCGAGGGAGGTGGTCTATGTTTCTCGCGGGACGCGAGAGGTAAAAAAAAAAAAAATTCTGGGATTTAGACTTCCGCGCGTTAAAGTTTTGTTTTTAAAAGTGGTATGTTTCATTCTGTTTGTATAGATAAAATCCAAAAATATTTTGTTTCTATCTTCCATGAGAATTTTATTTTTATTAAAATTATTCGGGATTGGATCGGATACATGCTACAGATGGAAGTTCACAAGAATGTGTCGTGTTGAAGGTGAAGAAATTGTTCAAGGAAAAGGTTTGAAGCGAACTTAATATGTTCGCCTGTTTCTGATTAAGCGAACTTAATATGTTCGCCTGGGGCTTGTTAAGCGAACTTAACAAGTTCGCCTAATGAAGCGAACTTAATTGTGAATAAATATTTTGTTCAGGCGAACTTATCCTTATTATTTGTTTCATTGTGGGAGCGAACTTATTGAGCGAACTTACGGGTTTTAACGAACTTGTGAAAATTCTGAACTAGGGTTTTCGATTTGAAATTTTCGTGTTTCTCTCTGGATCGGATTTGAATTGCGAATCTTTCTAAAGTAATTTCAGGGTTTTTTATCCGTTAAATAGATGGGAAATTGAACCTTTGAACCTGTGTTCATTGTATTTTGACAGCCGGTCTGAGATTGATCTAATATGGTGTCTTTTCATGGTTAAAGCATACAATTGACGCTTAATATTGTTTCGTGGTTGAGAATCGATGATTATGATGTGTTTAATTTGAAAAAAATTATAGATTTAGACATTTTGAGAATCTGCTGTAGAATTTGTATCGACAAACTGGTTCAGGCGAACTTGTTCAGGCGAACTTGTTTAGGCGAACTTATTATGTTCGCCTCTTGCAACACTAAGCGAACTTATTAAGTTCGCCTAAGGGCTAAGCAGTGTTTGGACTTGTGATTTTTTTTGTGTGTGAAATTTTTTTTTATGATTTTTTTGTTTTGTTTTGTGAGTAATGTGTGTTCTTTGTCCAATACATTTACAGATGGCTCGTCGTGTTGAGTACAAACATAATCAAGTGGCGTTATTAGATCCAAATATGTCTGAGGCTGTAAATTTTCAAGGAATTATCAACTTCCTAAATCGTTCACGTTGACATGTGGCCTTATCCGTAGATCCATACATAAGCCTACCGTATATACAACAATTCTGGGATACAGTACATCAAGACACATATGTTGAACCTCACGTACTTCGTGCTACGGTGAATAATACAGAGGTAGCTATTTCAGTGGAAACTATTCGTGCTTCTTTGGCATTGGGAGGTGCTATTGAAGATCCTATGTCTTATCCTGGAACACTGATTATGGGGTGTTTTCAGAGGATGGGTTACAGAGGTAGACCAAATGATACTCAAGCACGAAAAGGTGGTTTAGTTGGAGAATAGAGGTATTTTATGCATGTAATCATCCAATGTTTGTCTCCAAGAAAGGCTGGTACTGATGGTTTTAAGAGTGCATTACAAGCTGCAATGGTTGCATTGACCCTGAACAAACGATTTAACTTTGCTTTGTATATATACCGTGAGTTGGTCATGCAAATCAATCCTCAAGAAGGTCAAGGGTTTCTTATGTACCCTAGGTTCTTACAAATGATTCTGAACCATTTAATTCCAGATTTACCACAGCATCCAATACGTTTGACCTTGACTCCTATGTCCAAAAGAATCTTTACTGATTGTACTAAGGTTAAACAACAAAATGTTGCTTTGATTCCTGTTCCAACTCCTTTGTTTGGTCACTTAATCAATCCTGATTATGTCGAACCTCCTTATGATAATTGGTTTCATCCTTAGGATTTATTTCAAGGACAAGTCCAGAATCAAGTACAACAACCACAACAACCGCAACAAGTTCATTCTCAGGTACAAGCACCACACCAAGTTCCTATTCAACAACACCAAGTTCCTATTCCACAACAACAAGTTCATATTGCACAAGAACAAATTAATATTCTTGTTAATGAACCAGTTCAGGAAGACGTTGCTCAAGATAATGAACAAGATTTGGGTATGAATATGGACGATTTTGATAATGAAGATGTGAACTCACCCATTCATGAAGCTGAAAGGAATGTGGTGGATACGAGTTCCGGTGATACTATTTTACCTGATTCTGAGGCTACTGACTCTGACTCATCTAGAAATTTTAGCTCAGATCATTATGAGAGGTTGGCTACTTTGCCATTGGCAAATGCGGGGAAACGTATTAAATCTAAAGCAAGAAAGCCGAAGCGTAAGTCTTGTAGAAATAAAGACTGATGGCTAGAAAATTCTCTAAGTACAAATGCTGTTGATCTTAGAGTTTGCTGCTTACCAACAAACTGTTGCGGATAAGCTTATCTGTAGCGGATACTTGTTCTTCTGCTGAAGAACAAATCTGCTGCGGATAGCCTTATCTGCTGAAGACAAGAGTTGCTGCAGATAGGCTTCTCAGCAGCATCAACTCTTGATGCTGCTGATAGGCAAATCATCAGCAGCTTTGGATGGTTGCATCATGCTGCTGATCAACAACTCTGTTGCTGATAGTTATTCATCCATTGAAGATCAAACATTGCAGCTGACCAACCTTGCAAAAGCAAAAGCAACCATTACCACTGACAACTTTCTTCTGCACCACTGAAAAATTCCATGTAGAAAGAATGTCACTGGTGCAGACAATAAAGCACTACAACGCTCTTCTCCAAGCATGCAAGCAATAATGCCTAAGAAGACGTTTGAGAAAAGTTAACTAGCATAGTTATTATTATTGTCTGTACATGTAGAATAGCCCCAATACAAGATCAACGGTTTGTGTTAGATCTGATCCTTAGAATCAAGGTCTGTCTTGATTTTAAGTTACTATATAAGTAGTACTTAGAGTCATTGTATCTTAGTGCTTTTCTTAGAGTTTTCTCTATAATCTTGTAACCATTGAAACTTAATACAAATTGCATTTATCAGTACTTCTTGTGTTTACTTGTTTACTTTGATTAAGTTGTGATTGTTTCGGCCAATCTCAACTGGAATAGAACCATCTTGTATTTACCGATCCTACAAGTGGTATCAGAGCTTTGGATCACAAATTAAACAAACTCACACTTGTTTAATCATTCTTCGGTTCTATTCTAAACCATCTCTTTCTTAAAGTCTCTCACTATCACAAATCAAACAAAATGACCCAAAACAATGGATTTGAAGATATCGGCAGCATCAACAGGCCACCAAGACTGGTGTCTAGGGAAGACTACGATATGTGGAAGAACAGAATGGAAAGCTTCTTCTGCTATCAGGAATATGGGATGTGGAAATCCATTAAAGATGGACCATACATACCCATGGTGTCTCCGGGGGTACACTGGTACCCAAAGAACCCTCCAAGTACTCTGATGAAGATATCAAGAAAATGGAGGTAGACTTCAAAGCCTTGGGAGCCATCCAGATGTGCTTACCAAATGAAGTTTTTCATAACTTCAAAGGTTATAAAACTGCAAAGGAGCTATAGGAGGCTCTTGAAAAAATGTTTGCTGGTTCAGAAGAAGTCAAATAAAACAGAAGAGACATTCTGAAGCAGCAATATGAAAACTTTGTCTGGAAGGAAGGTGAGTCTCTAACGGTTCTATATAACAGATTTACCTATCTTGTAGGTGAGCTGCAGTGTTCAAAGGTGAAGCTAGAGAATGAAGATATTCTCAAGAAGTTCATTAGGTCTTTACCGAGTTGCTGGACACTCTACACAGTGTCCATCAGAAGAACTGAGAATCTGAAGACTCTTCAGATAACTGAGCTCTTTGGAATGCTAAAAACCTATGAGCTAGAGATGATTCAGGCAAAAGAAAGAAGCTCAAGCTACCAAACAGCCTCAACATCCACCACCACCTCCTCTGCCCTCCATTCTGACCACTCAGGTCCTAGTTCAAGCAACTATTATCCTCCCATCATCACTCATCCCCAAACTCCAACCTCTCAAACAAACACATCACCATTTCTCCTAGAAGCTCCTCCTCAAACCTCAACCTCTGCTGCTTTTGTTTCTGAAAACTCAAGCAACATGTCCTTTATCAAGGAGGATCTGGAATGCTTCCATCCAAATGACTTAGAAAAAATGGACATACAGCACTCGTATGCCATGCTGTCTATAAGAGCAAAAAGGTTCTACTCTAGAACCGGAAGACCCATTCAAAGTAACAACTCCAACACCAGAGTTGGCTTGGATAAAAGCAAATTAAGATGTTACAACTGTAACCAACTGGGCCATTTTGCTAGAGAATGCAAGGCACCTAGGGCAAACCCAGTAGCTCCTCAATCAAGACAAGCTCACCAAGCCCAACCAAGACAACAACAGCAACAAGCTACTCCTCCAGCTCAAACTACAGCTTGTGCAGCTGTTGGAACTTCTGACTTCGACTGGAGCTTCCAGTATGAAGAACTGCCTGCTAACAACCAAGCTCTTATGACAGACACAACTGAGATACCGCCTCAGGGGTAGCCAGATCTCAAGAATAACACTTGGGTGGTTGAAAGTGGTTGTTCCAGGCACATGACAGGAAACAGATCCATCCTCTCCAACTTCAGACACTTCAATGGAGGATATGTTGCCTTTGGGAGTGACTCAAAAGGAGGATCTATTACTGGACAAGGGACTGTGTCAAATGAAAGAATGAGTATTGATAAGGTAAATTATGTCAAAGAATTGGACTTCAATCTCATGAGTGTTTCCCAGGTATGTGATCAAAAGCATTGGATGCTCTTCACAGACAAAAAATGCTTTGTGCTATCTCCTGGCTTATCCAAACCTTCTCCGGAGAATATTTTATTAACTGCTTAGAAAAAAGAAAATCTTTATGTGCTCGACATGAATGAGGTCACTCCGTCTGGCAGCGTATCCTGTTTTCTGTCAAAAGCCTCAGTTGATGAATCAGCTCTCTTGCACATTAGACTACGCCACGTTAACATCAAAACCATCAACAAATTGGTGAAGGACAATCTTGTCAGAGGGCTTCCTGATAAAGAATTCCAGCTAGAAGATCACTACATTGCTTGTCTGAAGGGGAAGCAACACAAGAGTTTTCACAAGCCCAAGACTTTGAATACAAATGATACTCCACTACAGCTACTGCATATGGATCTCTTTTGTCCTACAAATATTATGTCAATGGGTAAGAAGTCATACTGTCTGGTGATAACTGATGACTACACCAGATTCTCTTGGGTATACTTCTTGAGAACTAAAGATGAAACTGCTGAAATTCTCAAATCCTACATCCTTAGGGTAGAGAATCAAAGCAATCAGAAGGTGAAGATAATAAGGTGTGATCTGGGCACAGAGTTCAAGAACCACACTTTGTACTGTTTCTATGTGAGCAAGGGAATCGAAAGGCAATACAGTGCTCCAAGAACTCCTCAACAAAATGGAGTTGCTGAAAGAAGAAACAGAACTCTAATTGAGTCAGCAAGATCTATGTTGGCTGACTCAAAACTGCCTCTCACATTTTGGGCATAAGCATTAAGCACAGCCTGCTATGTGTAAAATAGAGTTCTCATAGTCAAGCCTCTCAACAAGACACCTTATGAACTATGGTTCCAAAGAGTTCCATACATTGGATTTCTAAAACCCTTTGGTTGTCCATGCATAATTCTATTCACACATGGGGTTCTTCCAAAGTTTGGAGCCAAATATGATGAAGGATATTTTGTGGGCTATTACTCTCAATCCAAGGCATACAGAGTTTTTAACTCAAGAACAAGAATTGTGGTTAAATCAGCCAATGTGGAATGCAGAGAACACATTGTCTGTGAACAGGAAAAAGGCCCAAACTGGCTCTTTGACATAGACTCCTTCACACAAATATTTGAGCCTCTCATCTTCTCAAATATGGAGTCTTCCTCTTCTCAAGCACCTTCCTCTACCTCATCTGACTACAGGCTGGATTTTACAAAATCTTCTATCAGTCTGAGAAGGCCATCCATTGATCCTCCATCTGTTATGGAAGCCATTGAAACAAGTGCAGCCAGAACCACTCTCTAATGTCACCAGCAGCAGCCTGTCTGAAAATGAAAACTTGAATGAAGACTCTTCGGTAAATGTTGTAGATGCTCCAAATACCATTGCTGATAATACTGATGTAGCTGTTGATCTTGAAGACTCTTCAACCATAAATAAAGAAATCCCTGATCAAAATCAAATCAATCTCGAGCAAGGGATACATCTGGAGGTGGTACCAGCACAAAGGATCAACAAGAAACATCCTCTGGAAAATTTTATTGGCCAAGTTCACCAAGGAGTTCTAACAAGAAGCAAATCTCATGAGGCCAATATATGTTTGTTTTCATGTTTTCTATCTCAAGTGGAACCCAAAAAGATAGATGAAGCTCTGCAACACAGCAGTTGGATTGAGGCAATGCAGGAAGAGTTGCTGCAATTCAAGAGACAGGATATATGGAAGCTTGTTGACCTTCCACCTAGTCAATCTGCCATTGGCACAAGATGGGTATTCAGGAACAAGCATGATGAGAGAGGCATTGTAGTCAAGAACAAAGCCAGACTTGTAACTCAAGGCTACATTCAGGAAGAGGTAATTGACTATGATGAAGTCTTTGCTCCTGTTGCCAGACTGGAGGCCATCAGAATCTTCCTGGCATATGCTGCATCCAAGAATTTCATGGTCTATCAAATGGATGTCAAGAGTGCCTTTCTGTATGGGAAGATTGGTGAAGAAGTATATGTCAAACAGCCTCCAGGCTTTATAGATCCTACACATCCTAACCAAGTGTTCAAACTAGACAAATCTCTATATGGCTTACATCAAGCCCTAAGAGCCTGGTATGAAACTTTGTCTGGATATCTACTAAGCAACAACTTCAGAAGAGGTGCCATTGACCAGACCTTGTTTATCAAAGATGAAGGGGGAGAAATCTTTCTGGTACAAAGATGATATCATCTTTGGATTAACAAGGAAGAAGCTGTGTAAAGACTTCGAGATCCTGATGCACTCAAAGTTTGAAATGAGCTCAATGGGTGAGCTAAATTTCTTTATGGGTCTCCAAGTCAAACAAGTTCCAAATGGAATCTTTATCAGCCCATCCAAATATGTCAAGAGCATTCTGGAAAAGATTCAAGATGACTGACTACTCTGCTCCACGAACCCCTATGCAAGTACACCATCAGCTGACTTGAGACAAAGATGGTCAAGACACTGATCAACATCAGTACCGTGCAATGATAGGGTCTCTCATGTATCTCCCTGCCTCAAGGACAGATATCATGTTTGCAGTATGTCTCTGTGCAAGATTTCAAGCAACTCCAAAGATTTCACATCTTCAAGCTGTCAAGAGAATTTTTAGATACCAAAAGGGAGCTCCAAGACTTGGGCTATGGTACTCTAAAAATGATAAGTTTAATCTGTATGCATACACTGACAGTGATTATGTGGGATGCAACTTGGACAAAAAGTCCACTTCAGGGGGATGTCAGTTTCTGGGAGGAAGACTGATTTCATGGCAGTGCAAGAAGCAAACATGTGTTTCAACTTCTACAGCAGAAGCAGAATACATTACAGCTTCATGTTGATGTGCACAAGTCATCTGGATACAAAATCAAATGCTGGACTATGGGATGACTTTTATGGCAACTCCCATTCATATTGACAACATGAGTGGTATATCAATCACAAAAAATCTGGTGCAGCACTCCAAGACAAAGCACATTGACATCAGGTATCATTTCATAAGAGATCAAGCTAAGAAAAAGAGAATTATTTTAACCAAAGTTCATACCAATGAGCAATATGCTGATTTGTTTACAAAACCGTTTGATGAAGCTAGATTTAGATATTTAGTTGAATCTATTGGTATGATGAACTTGGACTAAATTATGTCTCTAAAAATTTGTCTTTGTAAATATGTTTGTCTTTTTTTATAAATAAAAGTTACAAGTTAGCAGCATCCATTTTTGCTGCTGACAGGTTTAAAAATCAGCAACAACTCCCTTGCTGCGGATCAATGCATCCATCAGCAGCAATAGAGTTTGATGCTGACAGACTTAACTATCTGCTGCAACCAAGCTTGCAGCGGATAGGCTTAACCATCCACAGTTACCAATTTTGCTGCTGATGGGTAAAAATAAGTCTAAATTAACTCTTACCCGCTGTAAAAATTTCTTTTAGTCTTTACCTTGACTGCTATAGTGCATTACAGCTGTAACAGTAAAAAGTGAATGAGGTTGTACTGTACAAGTCACTTTACTTTTCCCTCCTCTGTCGTTATAAGAACAAATCAAATTTCTTCACCACCCCTTCACATTCAATTTCGCCCTAACTCCCATCACTTTCTCTCAAGCCCCCACAACATTCAAAGCCGTCCATTCCTAACCACCCTTCAAAATCTTCCCCTTTCCCTCCAAACCAACAAAAATGGCAGACATAAACAATCCTGATGATAAGTTCTCTCCATATCACAACCTCACGGCATACTTAACCAAAGGAAAGAAGTTTGAGGGATTCGATGATATGATCGATTTTCTGTGCCGATCAAAGATACATTTTGCACTAACAGTCAACCCTACCATTTATATTCCTCATATGGAGGTTTTTTGGAATACCGCCGTCTACTCTACCGAACAGGGGATTCCCCAAATAAAAGCCAAGGTAGACGGCAAGGACATCATCATCTCTGAAGCTACTCTCCGAAAACATCTTCAACTTCAAGATGAGGGGGCAGCCATCTCATAATCAAAAGAAGAATACACGAGGACCTTTGTATCCATAGGGTACACTGGAAATCAAAATGAGTACACAATAGAGAAGGCACTAATGGGTCCTCCATGGAAGTATCTCTGCCACACTCTTCTACAATGCATATCTTAGAAGAGAAGTGGATGGCATTAAGTGAGCTCTGCACTTGCCTCTGTTGTTCACGGTATGATTACTTGCCAAGGTTTCAACTTTGCACATCTCATCTTTGAAGGTTTGAGATATAACCTTCAAGAGGGTGCAAAGCAACAATTTTTTATGTACCCTAGATTCTTGTAGGAGGTTTTCAACCAGGAACTAAAAGATCTCTCAAAACCTGCAAGAATCTACATCATGTTGGGTCATAAAAATAATATTTTTCAAAGTATGAGAACTGTTTCCAAAACGTTCTCAGGGGTCAATGTTCCATTGTTATCTACAATGGTGAACATACAAAGTACCCATGGTGACAGTTCAGCAATCCTAGCTCATACTGATCCCACACCCTCCACTTCAAATCCTGAACAACAAGCTGCTTCCATTGCCCGAACCCCTGAGCGAACTACTAAGGATGCACAGGTACAAAAATCACTTACATCTGTTTTGGATGTTATTGTTCAACTGGAACAAAGGGCCCCAGTTGCAACGACATACACTAGAAAAAGGAGCAAGAAGACTCCTTATCTTCTTGTCTCAAAGGCCCAATCCCAACCTCAAAGCCCTCATTCAGAATCCCAACATTCTGATGAGCATATCAAAAGGGATAGCCAAAATATTAGAGAGACCTCCTTGGAAGTTTCTCTATTAGGATCAGTATCACATCCCGGATCCATAGAACAACCTAATGAGCCATACCTTCATTTCTCTTCTCTGAACATAAGTGTAGAGGCTCCTTGTCAAGATGATATACCTTCTCCAACAACCACTATCTCGGAGGTATTGATTGACTTGGCTGCTGGTGCACCTAACCCAAGTTCATCTCCCAAGAAGGTTCACTCTGGTAGTACTGATAGAGTGAATGTGGAAAGGGCTGTCACTACTCCTGGTACATCAACTGCCCAGGAGGACAGTGACAACATCACTAAGACCCTAACCACGGCAACTGACAGTGAGGATGTTTCCTTTGAAACACTCTTCACTCAGAGGAATCCCAGGTGCCAAGAAAACCAGGGTGATGGGGATGCAGAGGCTAGGCCTAAGGCCCCATCTAGCTCCAAGGATTCCACAACTGTGGATGAGGATAGACTGAAACTTCATAATATGGAATTAACGGCCAGGGTAGCTATGCTAGAGGCTGAAGTGTCCAAACTAAGTCACCAAGTCTCTATGTATGAAGCCCATGAATGCCCTCCAGTGACTTCTCCCTCCCTTATATCAGTGGGCACTCAAACAGATAACACTCTATACACCGACGCAACCAAAAAGGGGGAGGTAGTTACCAAGGAAGATGATCCGGACAGCCTAGAAGAATGGATACAAGAGCAGACTGTGTTTCAAAGTTCGCTATACAAACCTGCTTTTGTTCAAATCCATGACTTCCCAGACTCGGTATATGAAGAGGAAGATATCACTGAGGATTGGAAGTTAGTTGTCCTAGCTGTTGATGAGGTGCTGCAAGATGAAACTCTCCATGAAGACACACCTCCATCATTCATCATACTTCCTGAAGCTGCAGCCATATTAAGTCAAACATCTACTCCCCAATTCTCACTAACTTCAAACAAGCTAGAATTCGACTCCATTCTAGCCTCGGGGTATGATGGCATAGCTGAGAGATTCTTGATTAGATGGGAGTTTAGTGGAGTAGAAGAGCTAAACTAGAACACTCTTAATGCCCTCCAGGTTCTTAATCTGTATCTGACAAGATGTATCAACGCTTCATCAGATCACTCAGCAGAACTTGCAATCAGCAGGTTCTATGACTTAATGGAGGATAATATGCCCTGGTTTGAAAGACTACTAAAAGAAGCAAACAGGGTGGCTTATCCTGAATCTTCATCAAAAGCAGAACAAAGACTGGCTCCAAGAAGACTTGACTTAATCTGGAGCAGTGCTTTAACTGAAGAAGAAGTTATCTGCTGGCGAAGATTCCTGTACAACATCATGGTCAGGGACTTGGAAGTGCTAGGATGGGTGAGCACTGATTCCTCTGTCTTCACCTTCTACCTAAGCAATGGATCTTCTCTCTCAATCAACATCAAAGAGATCTTACTTCTACCTTCAGACTTCCTACACAAGGTCTTTGTGCTCAAATCACTCATCTGCAACATCAACTCCTTAGAAAGTCAAGAAATGATCAAACTCAACAAGGCTTCTCTTTATAAGGAGGAATCGCCTGCAATGAATGACTCTGACTCAGATCTATCCCTTTCCTCCTCACCAACTGTTATTCTGAACGCAGCAGAAGGGTCAAGAATAGTGGCTGCTCAGAATATCAAAGAGGCCTTTAAAGCTTTATATGGAAATGAATGGGAAAAGGAAGAAAGTGAAGCAATCCCTTCACATGTGTCTACTCCTCATCATTCCAATGAAGCTGAAGTTGAGATCCCAACAGCATCTCTTACATCTGATGTTGTGGTCCATGAAGCTGAAGCAGAGGCATCCAACAAAGACAAGGGGAAAAGACCTATGACAGAAGAAGATGAAGAAAAGTTATTGAAAGAGAAGAAGGAAAGGGAGGAAAGAAGAAGAAGAAGAGAAGAAGAGGAGATGGCTGAACTAAGAAAAGCGGCCATTCTCCTCAGATTACAACAGATCCAGCTGTATGCCAAACAGCTGGATGATCTGAAAGTCAAGATTCCTGTAGTCTATCAAATTCAAGAAGATGAAGCTCTTACTCTTCAACTGCAGGAACAATTTAATAAAGAAGAAGAAGAAAAAGAGAAGAAGAAGAAGAAGGAAGAGGCCAAGTTTAGAATAACTGATTCTGAGCTAGCCAAAAAAATGAGAGAGGAGTGGATAGAAGCTCTGATTTCTCAAGGTGAGGATGCAGACTACCTTGAGAAACTATCAAATAAAGAGATCTACAGACCCTTCATGGGTCAACAGGGTGAATTGGGAAATAAGAAAAGGGCTGAAGAAGAAGAAAATGCCAAACATAAATCCAAGAAGACCATTGCCTTCAACAAAAGAACCCATGAAGAAAGGAAGGTCATGCTTGACTTCCTAAAGGCTAGAGGAGATAGTGGAAAAAGGCTAGGTCCCATGAATTTCATGAACCTGCAAGCCCTTTACCTTAAAGTCAAAAAGGAAGAGGAAGAAAGACTAGGGAAGAAAGGCTCAAAGAAGAGGGTAATCAATTAAGAAAAAGAAAATAAACCTAAGAAACCCAAGCCTTCTCCCTCATCCACCACTTCCTCTATCCAACAACCTTCCACTCTCCATCCTAGACCTCCCTCCTCTCCACCCACAAAGTCTAAATCCTCCCACCCAGCTCCTACTCATCAACAACCTCCCAAGAAGAAAAGCAAACATACTACTAAACCAGAAGACTCAAGAGAAACTATCAACTAGTCCTACAGCACTCAATATCAAAGGTTTGAAGTCTTCAGGGGAAGAACATAAGAAAGAAGATCACTCTATGAAACTGTTGATGAGATATTGGAAATTCCAGATTCAGATCTAGGAAGAATAATGGAGCTGGGTGAAGCTCATGAGCCGAGAATGAAGGTGGGAGACATCTTTTGCTGGTGATCAAACATCACTTCAACCCCAGCAAAGATGAAATCATTGATGCAAAACCTCTCCAATCTCACTATCCATTCATCAGTTGGTCCTACAATGCTGAAGAAAATGAGTTCACTTTGACAGACGTTAAAGGACAGAAGATGAGGTGTCAAAGCAAGGCTATCTTCAAAATGCCAAGCAAAGATATCAAGACTCTATCTAAGCTTCCTCTTAACAATCCCAGCAAGGACCCAAGAGGCTATGAGGTTGCAAGAATCGTCAGCCACATGCAAAAGCTTCAGCAACAAAAGCAGTAAGAGAGTTTTTGTAGCATCAGTCTAGGGGAGTTTGTAGAAATAAAGACTAATGGCTACAAAATTCTCTAAGTACAAATGCTGCTGATCTCGGAGTTTACTGCTGACCAACAATGTCACACCCCCAATTTTTAACTAACGGAGTTTTACCGTTTGGGAAGTGACGAACCAGGATCTAAGACATTAGTTACATAGAACGACTCTACATGGGACTCAAATAAAAATATCATATCAAACAGAGTTAATGCGGAAGCGTAAAGAAAGTAAATGTGCAAAACACACGCGCCCAAAAGAATAGCCCAAAAGAATAGCCCAAAAGTCCAAACCAAACACAAATTAAATAGTCCAAATAGTTTATTGAAACATGAATCAAAGGCAATATTTCCATGCATGTCCTATTGTGTGCACCTGTGCCTTATCTTAAGCGACCTGAGAAAAACATGTAAGAAAATGTCAACACGAGGTTGGTGAGTTCACAGGTTTCAATTTATAGAAGCGTTTTAACAGATTAATATACATTCAATATATAAATCAATAGGTAGCTAACCCATAAACATGTTAACTAATGCGCTCGCGACCGAAAGCTAACTGTTTATATGCCTCCCACCATCATGGTGCATGTTTAGGTCAATATTGCACCCGTTCGACCTCCAATCGAGTTAGCGCGACTAACGCGGGTGAGGTTTGTCAAACCCAGTAGTACAACTCAAATTACCTCGCTATGTTCATATTAACGGTCCGATGTGAGGACTTAAAGGATAATGTATACGCATAGTCATACAAGTGATATCATATATGAATTACCAAAACTTAAAAGTATTTATGACATGTTTTTCTCCCCCAGTTTAAAACAGTAAAAAAGGGGCCGTGAAAACTCACCTGAATGGCGTAGGTAGTATCACACAAGGGATAAGTTGGAACCACGAGTGTAAGTCTCAAAAGACTTACGAATGCCCTAAAATTATAAACACATAAATTAGGAACAAGTTGGGATTTGTGACAACGACGCGGAATGAGAAACATCCTACAGAAACGCTCTAACAACCAAGAGTAGACGAACGTGAATAGTAATTCTTTAATTAATAATTAAGATATATATATATATATATATATATATATATATACACGTTACGCGACGAATGACAAAATAATATTTAATAAATATATTCGAGCGTTTTGTCGTTTACAAAACTTAGGACAATAATATAATTTAATATATTATTTTTAGGCTCGCATGAATATTCTAAATACCCATTCGAGGAAAAATAATAAATATATTATTTTTAATGGAGGTAATAAAAACGAGTAAATAATATAACAATTATATTATTAAATGGTTTAAAACGTTACACGAGTTATAAAATGATACGAAATAATATAACCTATATATTATTTTATAATATTAATCACGGGTTGAAAATAATATAAATATATTATTTTATATGAGGTTGTGGCTTGAAAAGAATAAAATATACTATTTTTAAAAGTGAAATTAATAATAAAAATAGGTTATAAATCCAAACCCGAGCCTACGGGTTGTTTCCCGGGCTAAAACATATTAATTTAATATTATAATAATATAGGGTCTGATTTTTAATAATTAAATATAACTAAAAGTGCCCCAAAAAATAAATGTGGGAGCCCGGTCTCGAACCCGGGTCTCTCCCACACATGCACACTGTTTTAACCAGTCCGCCCGCTAGGGTCATTGCGTTAGCATCCGGATTGGAATTAATTATCATCAAGGTTCAAGTGACTTCCCTCCCAATCCCATTCGCGATAGAAACCCGGCTCTGATCCATCGATCCCGGTGTCGATCGATCAAAACAACAAAGGGGTTTTGATACCCTGGAAATCACGAACCTGAGCATGGTTTTAATTTAAAAAACGATAGGGTTTAGGTCGTTTAATTACTGAAAATTGGATCGAAACCCTAGTTTGATAAGTCAGAATTGAATAGAAGTATTCTGATAATAAAAATTGATGAAATCATAGGGCTTTTGTTAATCGGAACATTGCGAATTTGATGATGTTATTTAATTGTATTACTTTTGAGTTTAAGATCGAGAACCCCAAATCATTCTCAGATGAACCCTGATTACAGGATTACGATCAATTCGATGATGGAAGCCCGATATTTCATAGGGCTTTCACTCTACAGACGATTACGAGCCTAATGATGTGGTTTAATTTGATTTAAAAACACTTTAGAGTTGAATTCGATAATTTGGTTTCATAAGAACCCTAGATTACGGGTTACAATGATCCTGATAATAAAACATCAAATTGACAGAGGGCTTTCAAAGAAAATGGTATTGCGAATCTGACTGTATAGTTTAATTGTATTTTGATTGGGTCTAGACTAGGGTTCGATTAAACCGGTCAGTGATGAACGATAGAGTCGAGATTTTGATCGAATTGATAATGTAAGCCCAAATTGACACAGGGCTTTCATTCTATGGATAAAAAAGAAGCAATTGGAGTAAGAAATTACCATAATGTGAGTCGAATTGATAGAGTTCGAGTATTGCAGGTGTCGGCTAAGAACTGTTTGATCTCCTATGATTTCTGCTGCTTCTCCGGCCACTGTGGATTGTGCGAAAGCTTCAGGAAAGTTCGTCGAGTGTGCGTAGTGTCTCAATTCGTGAAGTTACTACTAGGATTAAACGAATTTGATTTCTGTCGATGGTTTTGAGTTACACGCTCGTTAATTGAGTTTAAACCGAATCAATGTCCGCATTTAAGATGATAATGATGATAAAAAACGGTTGAATCGTGGGGAATCAGTTTCAGTTTCAACGAATTCCAACTAGAAACAATCGAATTCAAGGGAAATCGTGATGTTTGACTTTCAAGAGTCAACAATTCGGTTTCATGAATTGGCAGGACTGGTCCCTGAGGTTTTGCTAAGAATTTGAGTTTGAAACTTGGTAGGATAGGTCCTTCAAGTTTGAACTTGGTTATTTAGGTTAAATTTTGGTTAATTTTGAATTCCAAAGTCAACAAGACTTGGATATTGACTTTCCAAAGTCAACATAGAGATTAGGGTTATTACATAACTAGTCCCTGTGGTTTAAGTTTGAGATATTGACAGAAATAGTCCCTGGAGTTTAAGTAAAGTTAATTTAAATGGATTTTGTTAACGGAGTTAACTAGAAAAGTCCGGATTGTCACATCATCCCCTAGTTGAAAGAATTTTCGTCCCTAAAATTAAAATAACACAAAAAAAAAATTTTAGGGTGTCAAATCATCCCCTAGTTGAAAGGATTTTCGTCCCGAAAATTAGAATAGTACCTTAAGAGTTTGATGTGGATTGCTTGAACAGATGAGGATACTTGCGCATCATCTGATCCTCGCATTCCCATGTGAATTCCGGTCCGCGTTTTGAGTTCCAATGAACTCTGACAATAGGGATTTTACTGCGCTTCAGCGTTTTGATTTCCCTATCTATGATTTCTACCGGTTCTTCAACGAACCGTAGATGTTCATCAATATGCAGCTCCTCAAGAGGAACCGTGAGTGTTTCATCTGCTAGGCATTTCTTCAAGTTTGAGACATGGAAGACATCGTGTACACCACTAAGTCCTTCCGGTAGGTCCAGTTGATATGCTACTGGGCCAATTCTCTTTACTATCTTGAAAGGTCCAACATAACGAGGGTTTAGTTTACCTCGCTTCCCGAAGCAAATGACACCTTTCCGAGGTGAGACTTTGAGTAAGACCATGTCACTGATTTGAAATTCTAACGGTTTACGACGCTTGTCGACATAGCTCTTTTGACGATCTCGAGCTGCTTCCATACGGTTTCAGATTTGAACGATCTTTTCGGAAGTTTCAAATACAAGTTCAGGACCTGTAAGTTGGCTATCCCAAACTTCAGCCCAACAGATGGGAGATCGGCATTTACGTCCGTACAATGCCTCGAATGGTGCCGCTTTGATGCTAGTGTGATAACTGCTGTTGTAGGAGAACTCCACTAAAGGTAAGTGAGACTCCCAAGTGTTACCGAAATCGATCACACAAGCTCACAGCATGTCCTCTAATGTTTGGATGGTACGTTCCGTTTGACCATCGGTTTGCGGGTGATAAGCTGTGCTCATGTCTAAACGCGTGCCTAAAGCTTTATGTAACGATTGCCAGAAACGAGTGGTGAATCGTGCATCACGATCCGAAATGATAGAGATCGGCACCCCCGTGCCGAGATACTACTTCTTTCAAATAAGTACGAGTAAGCCTGTCTAATTTGTCGGTTTCTTTGATTGCAAGGAAGTGCGCATATTTTGTTAAGCGATCTACGATGACCCAAATGGTATCGCATCCGCCGGGGGTTCTAGGTAATATTGTTATGAAGTGCATAGAAATTTGCTCCCATTTCCACATTGGGATTTCCGGTTGTTGCAGTAGACCAGAAGGCTTTTGATACTCCACCTTGACCTTTGAGCAAGTCAGGCACTTGCTTCATAGGTGGCTATATCAGCCTTCATCTTTGGCCACCAATATAACACCTTAAGGTCGTGGTACATTTTGTCAGAACCTGGATGAATAGAGTATCGAGATTTGTGCGCCTCATCCATGACTACTTCTCTTAAGTTCCCATATACAGGAATCCAAATTCTTTCTGTGAAATAGCGAATACCATCAGACTTGACATCGAGTTGTGCTTCCATACCGCGTGTAACTTCCAGCGGTAGATTTTCCTCTTTCAGGTCTTCAAGTTGAGCACTACGGATTTTGTCAGGTAGTCCGGGGTGAATAGTAAGCTGTATTGCTCGAACTCGTTTGGGCTTGGTTTCCTTTCGACGTAGGGCATCAGCTACAACGTTAGCTTTACCCGGATGATATCGGATCGCACAGTCATAATCATTCAAAAGCTCGACCCAACGACGTTGTCGCATGTTCAGCTCTTTCTGCTCGAAGATATGCTGCAGACTCTTGTGATCGGTGTAGATGGTGCACTTGGTACCGTACAAGTAGTGTCTCCATATCTTAAGTGCGAAAACTACAGCTCCCAACTCTAGGTCATGAGTGGTGTAGTTTTTCTCGTGAATTTTTAGTTGACGCGAAGCATATGCGATCACCTTTTCTCGTTGCATTAATACACAACCCAAACCCTGAATAGATGCGTCGCAATACCCCACAAAATCATCCGTACCTTCCGGAAGAGCTAGAATAGGTGAACTGCAAAGTTTCTGTTTAAGATGCTGAAATGCTGACTCTTGGTTATCACCTCAGTTGTAGGCTTTACCCTTTTGAATTAAGGCAGTGAGGGGTTGAAAATAATAAGTATATTATTTTTAATGGAGGTAATAAACACGAGTAAATAATATAACAATTATATTATTAAATGGTTTAAAACGTTACACGAGTTATAAAATGATACGAAATAATATAACTTATATATTATTTTATAATATTAATCACGGGTTGAAAATAATATAAATATATTATTTTATATGAGGTTGTGGCTTGAAAAGAATAAAATATACTATTTTTAAAAGTCAAATTAATAATAAAAATAGGTTATAAATTCAAACCCGAGCCTACGGGTTGTTTCCCGGGCTAAAACATATTAATTTAATATTATATTAATATAGGGTTTGATTTTTAATAATTAAATATAACTAAAAGTGCCCGAAAAAATAAATGTGAGAGCCCTGTCTCGAACCCGGGTCTCTCCCACACACGCACACTGTCTTAACCAGTCCGCCCGCTAGGGTCATCGCGTTAGCATCCGGATTGGAATTGATTAATCATTAAGGTTCAAGTGACTTCCCTCCCAAACCCATTCGCGATCGAAACCCGGCTCTAATCCATCGATCCCGGTGTCGATCGATTGAAACAGCAAAGGGGTTTTGATACCCTGGAAATCACGAACCTGAGCATGGTTTTAATTTCAAAAATCATAGGGTTTAGGTCGTTTAATTACTAAAAATTTGATCGAAACCCTGGTTTGATAAGTCAGAATTGAATCGAAGTATTCTGATAATAAAAATTGATGAAATCATAGGGCTTTTGTTAATCGGAACATTGCGAATTTGATGATGTTATTTAATTGTATTACTTTTGAGTTTAAGATCGAGAACCCCAAATCATTCTCAGATGAACCCTGATTACAGGATTACGATCAATTCGATGATGGAAGACCGATATTTCATAGGGCTTTCACTCTACAAACGATTACGAGTCTAATGATCTGGTTTAATTTGATTTAAAAATAGTTTAGAGTTGAATTCGACAATTTGGTTTCATAAGAACCCTAGATTACGGGATACAATGATCCTGATAATAAAACATCGAATTGACAGAGGGCTTTCAAAGAGAATGGTATTGCGAATCTGACTGTATAGTTTAATTGTATTTTGATTGGGTCTAGACTAGGGTTCGATTAAACCGGTCAGTGATGAACCATAGAGTCAAGATTTTGATCGAATTGATAATGTAAGCCCAAATTGACATAGGGCTTTCATTCTATGGATAAAAACGAAGCAATTGGAGTAAGAAATTACCAGAATGTGAGTCGAATTGATAGAGTTCGAGTACTGCAGGTGTCGGCTAAGAACTGCTTGATCTCCTATGATTTCTGCTGCTTCTCTGGCCAATGTGGGTTGTGTGAAAGCTTCAGGAGAGTTCGTCGAGTGTGCGTAGTGTCTCAATTCTTGAAGTTACTACGAGGATTAAACGAATTTGATTTATGTCGACGATTTTGAGTTACACGCTCATTAATTGAGTTTAAACCGAATCAATGTCCGCATTTAAGATGCTAACGATGATCGGAAACGGTTGAATCGTGGGGAATCAGTTTCAGTTTCAGTTTCAACGAATTCCAACTAGAAACGGTCGAATTTGAGGGAAATAGTGATGTTTGACTTTCAAGAGTCAACAATTCGGTTTCATGAATTGGCAGGAATGGTCCCTGAGGTTTTGCTAAGAATTTGAGTTTGAAACTTGGCAGGATAGGTCCTTCAAGTTTGAACTTGGTTATTTAGGTTAAATTTTTGTTAATTTTGACTTCCAAAGTCAACGGGACTTGGATCTTGACTTTCCAAAGTGAACATAAAGAATAGGGTTATTAATAACTAGTCCCCGTGGTTTAAGTTTGAGATATTGATAGATATAGTCCCTGGAGTTTGAGTAAAGTGAATTTCAGTTAACTTTAACTGGATTTTGTTAACGGAGTTAACAAGAAAAGTCCGGATTGTCACAAACAAACTGCTGCGGATAAGCTTATCTGCAGCGGATACTTGTTCATCTGCTGAAAAACAAATCTGCTGCAGATAGCCTTATCTGCTGAAAACCAGAGTTGCAGCGAATAGGCTTCTCAGCAGCATCAACTCTTGATGCTGCTGATAGGCAAATCATCAGCAGCTTTGGATGGTTGCATCATGCTGCTGATCAACAACTCTGCTGCTGATAGTTATTCATCCATTGAAGATCAAACATTGCAGTTGACCAGCCTTGCAAAAGCAAAAGCAACCATTACCACTGACAACTTTCTTCTGCACCACTGAAAAATTCCATGTAGAAATAATGTCACTGGTGCAGACAATAAAGCACTACAACGCTCTTCTCTAAGCATGCAAGCAATAATGCCTAAGAAGACGTTTGAGAAAATTTAACTAGCATAGTTATTATTATTGTCTGTACATGTAGAATAGCTTCAATACAAGATCAACGGTTTGTATTAGATCTGATCCTTAGAATCAAGGGTCTGTTTTTATTCTATGTTACTATATAAGTAGTACTTAGAGTCATTGTATCTTAGTGCTTTTGTTAGAGTTTTCTCTGTAATCTTATAACCATTGAAGCTTAATACAAATTGCATTTATCAGTACTTCTTGTGTTTACTTGTTTACTTTGATTAAGTTGTGATTGTTTCCGCCAATCTCAACTGGAATAGAACCATCTTGTATTTACCGATCCTACAAGTCTGTTCGGAATCCTCCTTCTGGATCAGTACTTGGCAAGAGAACTTTAATTGATGAGAGTTCTGACTCGGATAGTGATGTTATTCCAGTTCCAAAAGCTCAGAAGCTTATGTCTGCTTCTATTGCTGCTGCTCATTCATCTCAAGGTGTTGAGGACGCTACTTTTGTTGCATCCTTACTGGTTACACCTCCTACATCTAAACATCCATCTCCGGTGATTTCTCCACATGTTCCACACTCATCTGACGTTGGTCCTTCAAAACCTTCTGATTCCGAAAGGATTACCTCCCTTGAATCACAGGTGCTTGCTTTGCAGACTCAAGTAGATACTCTTGTGTCTACTGATACTCAGAGACAGTTGGTTCTTCAGGCTCAAGCTACACAGATTGCTGACATGCAGTTATTGGTGTCCAAACTTGTTGAGCGTCTTGACGCTCAGGGGAGTTAAGGATACATGATACTTGTCATGATGAGTCAATTCAACGAAAGAATGATGACGACAATGATCCTAGTGGTAATATTGAGGGTGATCGTCAACGCTGACGTGAATCCAATATCAAGAGTTAAGGGGGAGTCTACATCAGGTAATATTGAAGGAACCAAGAATGATTCTGGAGTGAATGAAGAAATTTTATTATTGGAATTCTTTGCTGATTCTGAAGAAGAAGAAGCTGAGATGTTAGAATGTCTGGATGATATTGACGAATTATTTGATGATATTGAATAGGATGTGATGGATAATGAAGTTGAAGAAGGAGAGATTGTAGAGATTGAGATAGAAAAGAGTAAAGATAAAGTTACGTATGAAGGAAGTGATGGTCTGAATGTACCATATATCTTCATCCAAGATGATGTTATTCCTGAGTTTTCTTATGATGGAGTAACAGATTCTATGGACTCTGTTGAAGATATCACTACACCTGATGATACTACTCAATCCAAGATAGATTCTGATGCTGATACTACTCATCATGTGTCTCCTAAGCTGAATGAAGAACCTGTGATGTATAGAAATACAGGAATGACTAGAGAACAGTGGAGAGAAGTAATTAACCGTTGGATGAAATTACTACCAAAGTCACATATACAACCTGCTCAGAAAGAAAGATATGTGAATAATGTTAGGACATAGTTTGTAATGACAAAAGCTTTGTAATAGTTTAGATCTAATGTCTTTATGTTTTTGTATGTAATGTTCTAAGTGTTTATACAAGCTTTGTAATACTTGTCAAGTTCACCTAGTCTAACAGAGGCGAACTTGTTAAGTTCGCTTAGTCTATCTGATGAGGCGAACTTATTAAGTTCGCTTAATCTGTTAGAGGCGAACTTGTTAAGTTCGCCTAATACAGATCAGATGTCTATATATAGAGGTTACAGAGTCAGTTTGAGCAGAGAATTGGAGAAGTAGAACAGAAGTGATCGAATTGTCTGATTGAGTCTGTAAACTCTATGATTCTTGGAATACAAGCTTGAATGTTATTTATGTGATTGTTTCTATTGTATTTTGTGTATACAATTGTAGGTCCCTAATTCGGTGTGTGATGGATCTCTAGACTCGTGGTACGACACGGTGATAACGTGCGGAATCCATGATCAACGTGCTCGTGTAACTCAATCAACAACAACGGTGTGAATAAACGCTTTGTATTTCCACCACAATATCAGGTTACAAGATTCACAGAATTCTCTAATCTCTAGTCTGTCTTGTATATTAAACAGAAACTGATATCCCCTATTTATAAACACCAGTTCTGCAGTAGGCGAACTTAATAAGTTCTCCTCATAGATGCTTAGGAGAACTTATTAAGTTCGTCTCTAATAGGCTAAGCGTACTTAACAAGTTCGCCTCTGATA
Organism: Smallanthus sonchifolius; assembly: GCA_023525975.1. Classification (NCBI taxonomy): domain Eukaryota; kingdom Viridiplantae; phylum Streptophyta; class Magnoliopsida; order Asterales; family Asteraceae; genus Smallanthus; species Smallanthus sonchifolius. Next base: position 48,266,430 of record CM042033.1, on the reverse strand, counting down.
GACCAGGCGAACTTAATAAGTTCGCCTCTGCTAGGCTAGGCGAACTTGTTAAGTTCGCCTCTAGCAGAACTTACATAGAATTTTATCAACAGTTACAAACACATGTCCTAACAACAACGCCGGAGGCACGACCCAGCCAATTAAGGCTAGGAACGCATCACCGACAGAAGGGACGAGTAAACCGGTGCATACCTGAAGGTGGACCGGCTGACCCAACCCAAAGTCCAACTATAAGCTTTTTAACTACTGAGATAAAATAGAAGGTGTTGTTCCTGCCCCTACAAATAGAAGGTGTTGTCTTCATTTGTAGTGGGAACTAGGGACAAGGTTGAGAGAGGTTCTGGCCGGGATGAGCTCTCCCGGCCCCCGTGAACCCTGAGTGTAAACGAGAGATGTGTACTCCTTCGGTATGTGGTCTGTAATGTGAGATGACTTCTTTGTTATGGATTACATTTCCTTTCTGTCGATTCTCTTGTCTTTATGTTCATGGTTTTCTCTGCGTTGTTTCTTGGTTCCCGCACGAATCAATGATCAGATCCGTGTATTTTCCGCTGCGCAACGAGGCTCCCGGGACCTATAATTGGTACGAGTAAACCGGTGCACACCTGAAGGCGGACCGCCCAACCCAAAGTTCAATAACTGTAGAAGCATGTTTTAGTAACTATAGATAAAATTCTATGTATCGGTGTACTTAGCTAGTACACAGGAGGGTGTTCCTGCGTACTTAGCTTGTACACTAGATTGGTGCTGCGTATTTAGTAAGTACGCATGGCCTTTGCCCTGCGTACTTATCAAGTACGCATGACCAATGCCCTGCGTACTTAGCCAAGTACGTAGGAAAGGTTCCTGCCCCTATATATTGAGATGATGGCCTCATTTGTAGGTGGAACTTGGGACAAGTTTGAAAGAGGTTCTGGCCTGGATGAGCTCCCCCGGGCCCCGTTAACCATGAGCGTAAGCGAGAGTTGTGTACTCCTTCGGTATGTGGTTTGTAATGTGAGATGACTTCTTTGTTATGGATTACGTTTCATTTCTGTCGATTCTCTTGTGTATGCTTTTCTATCTGCTCTTCATTGTTCCCACACGAATCAACGATCAGATCCGTGTATTTTCCGTTGCGCGCCGAGGCTTCCGGGACCTACAGTTGGTATCAGAGCTTCGGTGTTTGTTGATTTGTGTTCCAGATTCGAGTTTTTAGGGTTTTGATCAGTTATGAGTTCTTGACTGAGTCGCTACTTTTTCAGACCAAAATCCTTAATTTCGAGTTTGTTATCGCTTCATTTGGTGTTTGGAAGGCTAGGGGTTTGTTAGAAGATGATTTCTAAGCTTTTGGAAGCATCAATTTCTTAGATCCAACACTTTTCGAGCATTCTCCTCAAGATCAGACATGCACGTTGTTGGGCTGTTGCGTAAGTATGTAGGAACAACTATTGCGTACTTACTAAGTACGCAAGAGCATTTTCTATGAGAACTTATTAAGTACGCAAGGACTGTACACCATGTACGCATGAACATCTAACCTGCGTACTTACTAAGTATGCATGAGCATTGGCTCTGCGAACTTAGCATGTACACAAGAGTAGTCTGCCCTGCGAACTTACTAGTCATTTGAAAACTTTTCTTGGCCAAATTTTTTAGGGATCGTTTGTACGCTTGTTTCGGGCCATTTTTTAGAAGATAGCAGTTTTGGTTTTTTCGGGACCGAAATTTTTATTTGATGTGGCTTGGCGAAACAAGGATGAGATTTTTGTTGGATGATACCAATTGTCATATATAGGTGAGGTGTTCAAACCTGAAAATGTAGGCTACGAATATCCAGGATACTTCTTTAATAGGGAATGAATGCTGAATCAAGTTGAGCAACTGGGTCGTCATCGGCTAAAGGTCTTGTTTTATTTGTGAAGATGTTGCTTTTTTGGGTCTTTGCAAAAAGAATCATATTGTTTAGGTATTCAAGCCTGAATATGTAGGCTACGAGTATCTATGATACTTTTTTAATAGGGGATGAATACTGGAACAACTTGAACCCAAGGATTTGCTGTTTTGGATCTTTGCAAAGGTAAATAATAAAATCCTAGATTTGACTAGTCATGGTTTTTGAAGATTTGAGTGAAACGGTGATGAAGCTGGTCAGAGTTTATAGATAAATGAGGGGGATAAAATCTAAAAGTATTCATGGGACATTAAAGAGGTGGTGGAAAAGCCGTTGGTACTTTCTATATATAAACCTCTTTGACGTAACATGGATCTCAACTATGATTTCTCGTGTAAACTATTTTTTTCGTGCTCATTGGTCAAGCATGTGTTCAAGATCTGATGTGATTCAGTTATGATGGGATTTTTCATTTGGGATCTGGGCAGAATGCCAGATAGATAACCTAGTTATGGAACTTCACCGTGGTGAATGTAGACAAATTAGGAGATGTGAACCAGGAATGAAGATCTAATTGAAGAATGTTGGACTTTGATTCAGGATGATCACTGCCGAGCATGATTTTGTGTTAGATTCTATCGAGTGTTTTCAAGATGAAGCTGGATCTCTGCTGGATTATTAGTTGAAGATGGAACCTTTATCATTTGCCAACGGGATAGGAAAAATTCCTTTGTTTCTGGTCTAGTCAGATGGAGTTTAAAGTGAAAGGGTAAATTGGAAATGAACATCTTCGGGAATCTAGTTGATTTGTGAAGTTATAGGATAGAGTTTGACACATCTGGTTTGAAGACTAAATTTTACCTTACTGGAATTCCAATGGGAGCTGATTAGTTTGATGCAGGTTATTGGAAATTCAAACTCTCTATCATATGCCAGTTGATTTGGAGGAAGTCTAAGTCAAGTTGGAGGAATCTACTGCTGAGAGGTTGAACTACAATGAGGTGTGTTGGGTTAGTTGGTTCTCATTGAAGCACTTGGTTTGGTCTACAAGGAAAGCTACATTTAAGAGGGAGTCATGTTTGTCAGATCACTCGACAACTGAAGACTGAAGTTTGAAGATTTGAAGATCTCAAGTGGAATGCCAGAAGATCAAGTTTCGCCAGAAAACACGTGTTGTCATTATTTTAGAGGGAGTCTTTTAGGAAATTCTTTGTAAACGGATGATTATCAGTGTTAGTTATAGATAGAATTTGATGCTATAGTTAAGAGGGAGTCTGTAGAAGCATGTTTTAGTAACTATAGATAAAATTCTATGTATCAGTGTACTTAGCTAGTACGCAGGAGGGTGTTCCTGCGTACTTAGCTTGTACACCAGATTGGTGTTGCGTACTTAGTAAGTTTGCATGGATTTTGCCCTGTGTATTTATCAAGTACGCATGACCAATGCTCTGCGTACTTAGCCAAGTACGCCGGAATGGTTCTTGCCCCTATATATTGAGATGATGGCCTCATTTGTAGGTGGAACTTGGGACAAGGTTGAGAGAGGTTCTGGCCGGGATGAGATCTCCCGACCCCCGTGAACCGTGAGCGTAAACGAGAGATGTGTACTCCTTCGGTACTGTAATGTGAGATGACTTCTTTGTTATGGATTACGTTTCGTTTTTGTCGATTCTATTGTGTATGCTTTTCTATCTGTTCTTCATTGTTCCCACACAAATCAACGATCAGATTAGTGTATTTTCCGCTGCGCCGAGGCTCCCGGGACCTACAATAAAAGTACCCTCAATGCTTTCGAACCATTGGAGAAGTCCAGTGGCTCCTTCATTCCCGTAGTACTTGGTAGGGTTGCATGAGTTGAAATGTTTGAACGTGCACGTGGGATTTCTTGGAGTTGCATTCTGGTTCAGTTGGTTGACCATGGTGGGTAAGATCATAGCCATTTGCTAGATAATCCTGTTAGTGAGGTTGTTCCCACGTTCATGATGAGGAGGCATTCTACAATAGTAAAACACATGAAGGATAAATAAGAAATTCATATGATATGAATCATGAATAAGAGTTTGTAATAAAATCATGAGGTACTTAATAAAACATTGGATGGCACCCATTTAGTTTATATTACCAAATGGATACGTTGACTTATCAAAAGTATTTTAAGTTCACCTAATGTCCGAGAAGTCGTGCTTTAGCCTATAAGTGGACACTCATCCCAAGAATTCCCAGGAAAGCATAACTGGTCCATCGGTTGATTTGGATTTATACGAAATGCTTTCCTAGACAGAATTTCCCAGAATACAGGCATCCACTCTTTCGGATTGCACAAGTTCTCATTCATTGTCTTGAACTTACATACTTTTGACGAGAGTTTCATTTTGGATTAGACCTTTAAGTCTAAGAGTATGTTTCATGTAATCCATGTAGTTTCGAGTAGTTTCATGTAGTCCCTTGAAGTTGTTGTTCATGTATTTGCACTACGTAGACATGAATAGATAGATGTAGATAGGTATAGGTGAGTGGATGTGATTCATGTAGGTATGTGTATAGAATAAGAATAGATTGTAGTTCTGATGTCGCCTAGACGGTCTATATAAAAACTAACAAAACCTAACCTAGACTCCTAAGTAATAATAGGAATACCTATGAACTAAACCGCACTGACATGCAAGTGTACCTATTGAGTGTAGCACGGCTTAATGGTAAACAAGTTATCGAACCCTAGAGACACTACGAATAACAAAACTAGACTCTGACTCGGACTAAATATTGATTTGGTTTGGGGGGTTGACTACACTAAAGGTTAACTAAGAATGAAGCAAACTAAGGTCGACTCAACTATCAAGAACAGAGAACTAAAGGTGAAATCAGAAGATGGGAAGAATATCACCTTGATCGGAATCCTACTTGCAAAGTACAACTTCTACTGGTTCTGGAAACTGTGATGGATCTGGGTTTCTAAAGATGACAACTAAAGACTACCTAGTGGATCCCTAATCACTCTCAGGGTGTCACCAACTAAGCTACCTAAAGTGTACTAACTCACCAGATTGTTGGATCACTTCTCGGGTATTTCCAACTATGATAAAGTACCCTAATAGACAGATTACCTCTCAGTCTCTCCGTCCACCAATACACTCGAAGAATGCACGGGGTAATCTCAAGATAACAAATATGAAACGAATAGCAACAATCACTAGACACCTAATATCGGCTTCCTCTCAGACAGCTGACACTCGGATTCCTAATGACGAAGACCAAACAACTAATTCTCACCTCTCGGGTATTGAACTAGGATACACATTTAATTCTAATCAGCAATCAAAGACAACTCCTATGGCTACTATGTCTAGCAAACCACCCTACTCACAAATCCTAAGATCTATGACCAAGATACGCTAATCAAACTGGCAGACAACCACAATCAACGCAAGGAATTGAAATCAAACACAAGATCAGATCTAAACATGCAATAACTTCACAATAATCAACTCAAGATCGTTTACAAAATCATTAATTCATTAATTAAAATCCAAAAACAGATAAAAATCAAAACTTTAACAAGTATTCATCATGTTACCTAGGCAATATTAATGTTTTAGCCTAGGATCATGCTCAAACAACCATAAACTGAAGTATAAACAAGATTCATGGTTTCAAACAAAGCAAACAAAGATACAAATCCAATCTTATCAACCGAATACGTAAAACTACAAACTCGTTCAAAAGCTTCAAACTTTAACTCCACTTGACCTCCAATCACCCAAAATCGCCCTAATGCTCTCTCTGGACGGCTCAAAATCGAACTCTCCTCATAATGGCAATCAAAATCTTTTTAATTTGAAAATCTAGGGTTTTACGGAATTACGGTTTCTCGCGTACCGCAAAACAATGCTAGCCGGTCCTTCGCGTACCGCGAAGGAAAATATTGTCAGGCGCCCCCTGGAGTTTCTCGCGTATCGCGAAAGATGGTCCTCTCCTTTCTCGCGTACCGCGAAGACTTGAAATTCACCATTTTTGAACTTTTAAACTTTGGGCTTCACTCTCTAGCTCGGTTTCTTCACGTATTTACTTGTAATTCATACGAGTACCTTTAAACATAACAAAGACTCAAATACAGACTTAAACGAATAAAAACAAACACAAAACTAAGTAAAAACTCACAAAACACTAGAAATAAAGATGTGTGCTTTGCACTAAATCAAACATCCCCACACTTAACCTTTTTTGGTCCTCGAAAAAGCTGCAAATGGAATCATAACTTAGATCTAACTTAACAAACATCAATTACCAATTAGCAAAATATACTCATGCGTTAAAAAGCAATAATTAGTATTTATGTCCGATTAAACCCAAACACCAACTATCAAGCCCCCGTAATGTGTTCTAATATTCTTTACCAAGCATATCAATCAATCTATGGGACTCACACTTAACAGTTACGGCTCTACATAATCCCGTCTCACGGTCATGTCTAGACACGGATCAAACCATATAGATTTACCTTACCATGTTAAACTAAAATTTACAGGTTTTTAGAAATCAGATGAAATATGAATGAATGGATGAAATATGAACAATAATCAAATGTATGAATCAACCTCACCTAGTGGTGCGTCTCCCAGGTTAAAATCCCAGAAGGTAGCACATAGGATGCAGTTTATCAATTAAGCACATAAGAATCACTTAGAGGCGTTTTCTCCAAGTGGTCATCCCGGAGGGTAACACATAAGCAACATTTAGTATTCTAATCAAATAAGCTCATGAATTATGGAATTTATGGATGCGGGCGCCACCAAACTCGGATTTATTCTCATAAGAAGATAGTGGTGTGCCAAGAAATTTCAAAAACCTCTAAATTTTAACTTAACGTGGTACCTATCAACCTATTTTGACAGTTTCAGTATTACCGTTACTCTAAGACGAATACCCACAAGATATCATGAATTAATTCAGTTAATTCCTAAGTAACACTCACATGATATTTAAGCTATCAAATTGGCTGGGTCTACCAAGACATCACTAATTAAACACGTTTTCTATTATTTAAATCATTTAAACTCAACAAGCAGATCTAGTTCTACTATCATTTTCCATGTATATGCAATTATTTCCAAGGACATTTTTCAAATTTTTTTTAATTTTTTTGTATTTTTTTTTTTGATTTTTTTATAAACAAGACAAACTAGACTCAACTAAACACTCACATCCCCACACTTGAAAGACACATTGTCCTCAATGTGAAGTAAGACACAACTAAAAATAAAAATGCAAAAATAAAAATGCAAAAATAAAAACAGGAAGCGACTTAGCTGGTAATGATTTGATCAAAAATAAAATCCAGCTTCCTTCATCCTTATGTTCAACTTCATTCTTCCCCGTGTGCATCGTATAGCATTTCGGTCACGGTAGCACATCAGCTGCCGGGTTGCCTTTACAACTGGATATAAGTGATAATCAACCCCGCCCGAATGGAGATTGAGTACGGGCGGGATGATAAAACCTGCAAAATAAACTTCACAACAAACCCGCAACATTAAACTGACTCAAATAAAATAAAATAAAAACTCGACTGACTCAAACTAACTCACTAAAAACTTAAAGACTCAAGATAGATGGATATGCAGAGAAATGTACTCAATGTGTGGCAAACACATAGACATGAAAGCCACAGCAAGGTCGGTCATCGGATAGAAACGGCTTCAAGTTCTCCCATGGTCGTGGTGGTCGGAGAATGATATGATGATGGATGGAAGTGATCGATGATGGATATGGTGATGCATGATGGTGGAAGGTGGTGAACGGTGTGGAAAACCATGGGAAAACAAGGAAGAAGGGTGAAATCAGCACTTCCCCGCGTACCGCGAGAAACCAGGCGGCCACTCCTCGCGTACCGCGAGAGAGTGGACTTTAAGCCGGCTTCTTGGTTTGCCCTTCGCGTACCGCGAGAAGACTTCCCAAATGCTTCGCGTACCGCGGGGATTAGTTGGTAACAGAAAGTTTTGAAAATTTTCCAACTTTTATACTTAGAAAATTTTTGATCATTTAAAATTTTGTTTCAACCAAATTCCTTGAAAACCTATTCTAAGCATAATAACACATGTAAAAATACCTGGAACTTCATTCTTGATGATTTTCCTCACCGAATCAAGCACGAATCCCTGTTAAACACTGACACGAACAAAACACACATACCAAAAAACACAAAAATGGACACGGACTCAAACCAAGTAGTGCAAACAAACTCTACATCCCGAGCACGTGCCCGAGACTCAAACAAGCCTATCAGGAGGCTTCTTCTTAATCCTAACCGGTACCGCCTTCATCCTTCGCGGTCTACCGGTTCTCCACATCACATGACTACCAACTAACCTCAACTATCTACTAACACTCTCTCTCAAATCGGTCCACCAGCACTTAAACCTACTAGGTCCAAAGATAATATGATTCAAATAACCAAGTACTTTATTACCCGTAAACCTCCCCACACTTGGGGTTTTCATTCTCCTCAAACTAGATGAATCTATCAAAGCACGGTTTCTCTCACAGGGCGGCCTAGATTTAGGGGATGACTCGGCTGCTATCCCCTCAGTATGAACAATATAAAAGGTCAAAGGCTCAATGTGTGGTATCCTTAAAGGTGTGGCCTCTAACCTCTCGCCCGGATCCTCGTGATCCTCAACAACCTCCACGGGTGCCTCACAAACTATCTGCTCCACTTGTGCTAATATCTCACTCAGACTGTAATCATTATCGTCAGCACTTAGGAACAAGGACCCTAGCAACTTCCTCTCAAACTCCTCTAACCAATCCTGAGGCTCCTCTATCATTCCTATATCTAAATCATCCTTTATTGGATTAGAGTCCCGATGATCGTCTATGGAGGCATCAAGACTGCACACGTAGTGGCTATGCTCGCCAACATCCTTCACGGAGTTTGTAGCATTGAATGTAATAAACTCATTCCCCACACGAAGTGTTAGTTTCCCGTCGAAGACATCAATCATCGCCTTGGCGGTACGTAGGAACGAGCGTCCTAGGATGAGTGGGACTTTGCCATCCACCTCCATATCTAGGATGACGTAATCCACGGGGAATACAAACTTACCGACTTTCACTAGAAGATTTTCCACAATTCCCCATGGTTACTTGACAGAACGGTCAGCCAAGGATATGCTCATGTGCGTCGGCTGCAGTTCACCTAGGTCTAGCTGTTTATAGATAAAATATGGCATCAGATTGATGCTAGAACCCAGATCAGCCAACGCGTGGTTTCGATGCAAACCGCCAAAAAGACACGGGATCGTGAACCGACCTGAATCCACCATCTTCTCCGGCAGTTTGTTCTGCACCACAGCAGAACATTGCTCACTAAGTGAGACTTCAGAGATCCCTCCTGGTTTCTTCTTGTTCGAAAGAAGATCTTTAAGGAACTTGCCATACTTAGGCATATGCTGGAGGACCTCTATGAATGGGAGATTGACCTTGAGTTGTTTGAACATATCAAGGAAAGTACCGTATTCCCTAGCGTGCTTATGTGGCAAAACACGTGCTGGATAGGGGATACAACTTAGGTCAATCTCGGGGGACTTCATCTCCTCCCCCTTCTTCTTCTCCACTGCCCTCTCGGCAGGCTACTCCATCTCTATCTCTTCATCCACCGGCTCTTCTTCTTCGACAACCGGTGGGCTCTCCTTCTCTTCGGCCCTATGACTTCTTGTCGACACAACTTTTAACTCAGGCTCCTCTATCCTCCTAGCATCGATCTCAGCAAATCGAGATCTCCAGTCTACCTTATTCACTTCCTCTACCGAAGGTATGCCATACTCAATGGAGTGGGAGTCATCCTCTACAACCTCTTTCTTCTCCATACTCCTAACTGACACGACCATCACTTAAGCATTTGAGCCCAAAGATGGGCCTCCTTGTCTACCCTTCAGGCTCTAAGCGATGTCTCCTACCGTGCATTTCAAATCTTGGAATGCCGACTACTGATTCTTCAATAGAGTGTCATGGCTATCCAGTCATTGCTGAGCATCCCTATCATTTTCACTAACTGAGCAAGCAACTGTGTCTGATTCTCTATCATCTCCTCAATCTTCCTTGTGATGACACTGCTTCTTGAACTTGCTCCCCCTTTATCTCCTCCATACTGCTGCTGGTGACCATTAAACCCAGGCGGGTTATTTCCAGATCTCCATCCCGAGCCAAAAGAATTGTAGTTGTTGTACCCTCGGTTCTGGTTCTGGTTGCCAGCATAGCCACGTGCTCCTGATTATTTACGGGGCAATCTCGGGTGTCGTGGCCTCCTCTGCACACTTGACACCGCTGTGCACTGAGCTTCAGATCCTTAATCTCGTTAGCCATTAAGGCGAGTGCAGCAGCCACGATAGTCTCAGGAGTGACCTGATGCACACCTATAGGAGAAGAGGCGAGTGCTCTAGCAGTAGGAATGGAATTCCTAATAGAATGTGGATGCTGCTGTTCGGCTTGAGCGAAGCTCTCGAACATTGCCTCACACTCATCATTCTCAAGTCTCTCCAGGATATGGCCTCCCTCAGCTGTATTGAACATTTGCTGCTTCTCGAAGGTGAGACCATTGTAGAACTTCTCCACTAGCGCCCAGTCGGAAAGACCGTGATGGGGACATCGGCTCAACAGCGCGTTGAACCGCTCCCAGGACATGTGATAGGACTCGTCGGGATCCATCCGGAACGAATGGATTTGGTCTCTAGGGCGAGAGGCCCTGGAAGGTGGATAGTACTTCTTGAAGAACTTGGCTTCGAGATCCTCCCATGTGGTGATAGAATTGTCTGGGAGAGTGTCAAGCCAAGTAGATGCACGCCCAGAGAGGGAGAATGGGAAGAGATGCAAGTAGATAGCGTCCTTAGACACACCCGTGATATTGAATGTATCACATATCCGCGTGAAGCGGGACAAATTTCCTGGTGCATCCTCATCCTCGAGGCCATGGAATTGAGTAGCATGAATGATCGTACTCATGACATGTGATGGGATCTGCAATGTATTGGTGTTCGGAATAGTGGGGCGGGTGATCGAAGATCTAGCGCCCGTGACCCCATTACTAGCCCTCTGGTGTACTGTACGCCTCGCTAGTGGGTCAGCGTTGCCCATTTGTGGAAAGGGGATTGGGCTAGTAGGACGTACCTGGGTGCTGCACAATGCTTTCAAACGCTCCCGGAAGTCGCAGGTGCGCTCGTGTAGCTCTTGCTCGGGAATTAGGAAAACTGAATAAGGTGGTGATCACTGCGAACGAGTATGGTGCATAAACAGAAAGACTCTAGAAGGAAACAGAACAAAGACTCATAAAAACTAACAAAGTTTAAGAATAGAGTGGAGTTCTGATGTCGCCCAGACGATCTATACAAAAACTAACAAAACCTAACCTAGACTCCTAAGTAATAATAGGAATACCTATGAACTAAACCGCACTTTCAGGCAAGTGTACCTATCGAGTGTAGCTCAACTTAATGGAAAACCGAGTTATCGAACCCTTGAGACACTACGAATAACAAAACTAGACTCTGACTCGGACTAAAGATTGATTTGGTTTGGGGGTTGAATACACTAAAGGTTAACTAAGAATGCAACAAACTAAGGTCGACTCAACTATCAAGAACAGAGAACAAAAGGTGAAATCAGAAGATGGGAAGAATATCACCTTGGTCGGAATCCTACTTGCAAAGTACAACTTCTACTGGTTCTGGAAACTGTGATGGATATGGGTTTCTAAAAATGACAACTAAAGACTACCTACTGGATCCCTAATCACTCTCAGGGTGTCACCAACTAAGCTACCTAAAGTGTACTAACTCACCAGATTGTTGGATCACTTCTCGGGTATTTCCAACTATGATAAAGTACCCTAATAGACAGATTACCTCTCAGTCTCTCCGTCCACCAATACACTCGAAGAAAGCACGGGGTAATCTCAAGATAACAACTATGACACGAATAGCAACAATCACTAGACACCTAATGCCAGCTTCCTCTCAGACAGCTGACACTCGGATTCCTAATGAAGAAGACCAAACGACTAATTCTCACCTCTCGGGTATTAAACTTGGATACATATTTAATTCTAATTAGCAATCAAAGACAACTCCTATGGATCTATGACCAAGATACGCTAATCACCCTAATCACAAATCCTAAGATCTATGACCAAGATACGCTAATCAAACTGGCAGACAACCACAATCAACGCATGGAATTGAAATCAAACACAAGATCAGATCTAAACATGCAATAACATCACAATAATCAACTCAAGATCGTTTACAAAATCATTAATTCATTAATTAAAATCCAAAAACCGATAAAAATCGAAAGTTTAACAAGTATTCATCATGTGACCTAGTCAATATTAATGTTTTAGCCTAGGATCATGCTCAAACAACCAAAAACAGAAGTATAAACAAGATTCATGGTTTCAAACAAAGCTAACAAAGATAAAAATCCAATCTTGTAAACCGAATATGTAAAACTACAAACCCGGATTCAAAAGCTTCAAACTTTAACTCCACTTGACCTCCAGTCACCCAAAATCGCCCTAACGCTCTCTCTGGACGGCTCAAAATCGAACTCTCCTCGAAATGGCAATCAAAATCTTTTTAATTTGAAAATCTAGGGTTTTGCGGAAATACTGTTTCTCGCGTACCGCAAAACAATGCTAGTCGGTCCTTCACGTACCGCGAAGGACAATGTAGTCGGGTGCCCTCCTGGAGTTTCTCGCGTATCGCGAAAGATGGTCCTCTCCTTTCTTGCGTACCGCGAAGACTTGAAATTCACCATTTTTGAACTTTTGAACTTTGGGCTTCACTCTCTAGCTCGGTTTCTTCACGTATTCACTTGTAATTCATACGAGCACGTGTAAACATAACAAAGACTCAAATACAAACTTAAACGAATAAAAACAAACACAAAACTAAGTGAATACGCACAAAACCCTAGAAATAAAGATGTGTGCTTTGCATTACATGAAGTTCCTAATAAAGGACACGAGTTAAACACATGTTTTGGACTCCTAGGTTATAGTCTAGGTCTTGTGTAACTAATAACCTAATTCCTTATAACCATGACTCTGATACCAATCTGTCACACCCCGGCCGACGGCGGATTATATGCCGGGGCTTCCGCGGTTGTTCATAAGCACACGATCAACTATCAAATGCATTACCATATTTATTCATCAAATTAAATATTCGTTACAAGTAAAATAGAAACATATTGTTCATAACATAATCAAAATTTAAATTTATTAATGCTAGGTCCATAGCCCTAAGTGATCAAGCATGGTCCTCAAACGGGTGCACCTGAAACATGTAAGTAAATGTCAACTACAAGTAGTTGGTGAGTAACTTAGGTTTTGACACTAAACAAAGTTGAATATGTTTTACAATTCATTATGTTCAAAGCAAGTCTAAGGCATAAATGTGAAAACATACGAGGTTCCAAAGAGTACAATCAAGCCGTGTAATATGTATGCACAATCCTCCGGATTGCATGACGTAAGGTACCAAAATGTATACACAAATCCGCCAAGATTTGTGTTAAGTAATGTATCGGTTTCCCATATAAGTAATCATAAAAGGTACTACCTTATGCTTGCCACACAAGTTAATGATTGTACTAAAGATGAACACATGTATCACCAAGTAGTTTAAGACATAAAGCACATGAACTTTGTATAAGAACATAGGTAATTGAATTGTGTATGTAAAGTAATGTAGACATTTCCCCCCCCCCCCCCCCCCCGGAGTATTTGTAAAAAAAGTATGTAAAAGGGGCTATGAAACTCACTTGTAATGAAGCTAACAAATAATAAGAATTGTTAGTGATAGATAGGATTCGTGAGGATTTCTCACAATCAAGCTACATGAATAAATGTATTCCAAACTCAATGTATGCCTAATGGAAGTAAGAAAATTTGAGATTTTAGGATTTCCTAGGATTTGAGATTGGATATGGGATTTGTACAAGTTTGAAGGAAAACATATGTTTATAATGATAAGATAATAGTAATTAGAATTAATTAGAACCTCTAATTAATTATATAGTATTTATAATGATTGAATTTATTTATATAATTATTCTTAAAATAATGTAATAAATAAAAATAGAAAAAAGGTTTAAATGGTAATACGTTTGGATTTATTTATATAATTATTCTAAAAATTAATAAATAAATCATGAAATGAAAAAGTTTTAAACAATTATTTTATGTAGCTAAAATAATTAATTGAACTATTTAATAATCTCTCTTACTTAATTGATTTATAAAATAAATATTAAATAACTATAAGCTTTAAATGAATTTTTTTGAACTTGTATAATTATTTATCCAAAATAAATATTTAAGTATTTCTATAGATTTAAAAATGTTTTAAATAATTATTCTTTGCCAAAATAACTATTTATATATTTAAAAGTTGAGTTAATAATATGTAAATAAATGTTTAAAGTTTCTTTTATAAACATGGGTATTTTATAAATAAAACAACATATTTAAATAAACCATTTATATTTTTTATTTAGGATCTTATAATGTTTATAATATGTTTTTAAATAAATAAAACATTATTTTAATTTTTCTGTTTTTATAAAAGTTGAAGAATATATTTGTTAGATTTATAAAAATTAAATCATAATTTAAAACACTGTTTTATGTAATGAAATAATCAAAAAAGAGAGGTTTAGGTTCAAAACCGGCCTCGAACCCGCGCCGAGACCGGGTCAATCACACACGCGCGCCTTAGACCACTGGACCAGGGCATGGTGGCTTGTCCAGAATCAGACTCGTTTAGTTTTTTAGCATCCAAGCCCCCAGCCATCTTCGTACCCAAACGACACCCGTCATTTTACCAGAGAATGTAAAGCACCAAAGGCAAACCCAGCTGCTGCACAACCAAGACAGACACATCAAAGTCAGGCAGGTCAAAACACTTCTCCTGCTCAAACCGCAGCTTGTGCAACTCAACAAGTAGGAACAACTGATTTTGACTGGAGTTTTCAATATGAAGAACCAACAGCTAACAACCAAGCTCTCATAGCAGACACCAGGGAGATACCACCTCAGGTATATAAACATCTATGTTCTCAGAACCAAAATCTTATAGATCAAAATGAAGAGGTTCATCAAATGAAATCTGAATTCAAAAAGGTTGAAAATAGTTACAATGAAAAGATTAACTGTCTAAAGAAATAAATTTCATCATTAAAACATGAACAAACAAATCTTGAAACTCAGATTGATTATCTATTGGTTAAGCTAAAAGCTACAAGAGCTGAACTGGTAGAACAAAAGGTTAATGTTGACAAATATGAATTTGCATCCAAAAAGCTGCAAAGACTTTTGGATGCTCAAATTCATGAGAAGGTAACTGCTGGTCTTGGGTATCAAGCTGAGAAGACTTACAAATCTGTACCACCACCTGCTGACTATGTAACTATCCATGAACCTAACTTCAACCTCACAAACCTTGACCAAGCAAACCAAAACCTTGATCCTTTCAAGGAAGAAACAGTTGTGCAAGAATGTAATACCTCAACTGAATCTGAGTCCACTTGCTCAGAATCCACTGAAACCAGTGAAGCCCCATTACTCCCTACCAATGAAGTAATTCTCAAAACCACCAAATCTGGTAGAGTAATCCAAACCAATGGTCCAAGTCCCTTTATTCCCTCTATACCAGTACCTCAACTCACCAAACAGATTAAAATTAGCTATCCTCCTAAAGGAAGAAAGTTAATTATTGAAAAGGGTCAATCCTCAATCTCTACAAATCATCAAGCAAACCAACCAAGGAAGGTGTTTGACATATGTCATGCATCTGGAGAGAGAACTCCATATGTTAAGAAAACATTGGAGGAAGCCACTTTTGAGCATAACAAAACTCATCCCTGGAATTTCAAAGACTTATTCAAAAGAAAAGACTATGCGTACTTTCAAAGGGAAAAAATTGCTAAATCATGCTTTGTCTGTGGAAAATACAATCATACCACTAGCACCTGCTTCTATTACCTTCAGCGGCAACGAAATTTCAAGCAACAAGCTTTTGAGAATACCAACAAGAACAAGAAGGTAAGAAGCTATGAATCCAAAGCAACTAATTTCAGAAAATCTCTCTCTCCACCAAGGAAGCAGATCCCAAAAGCTCAACAATCTTGCATCATATGTGGTGAATCAGACCACTTTGCTGCATATTGTAAATTCAATCCATTCAACTAGAACTCTCAATCAGCTTCAACAGCAGTCAAGATTCTTCCTGACCAGAAGCAGGTCTATAGAAGAACTCCAACAGAAAAACCCACTTTCAACAGGAAGGTAAAAAAGGAGAAGCAGGTGTTTGCTGAATAGTCAGCATCAATCAAAATTGCTGCTGATCACATGAAGCCGAAAATGATGAAAAACAAACCCAAGCCTTCAGCAGCAACCAAATCTGCTGCTGATCAGTTAACACCATCAGCGGCAACCAAGTTTGCTGCTGATCAGCGAAAACCTTCAGCAGCAAAGTTCGCTGTTGATCAGTCAAAACCATCAGCAGCTAAGACCACATATGCTGCCGATAGAGTAACAAGATCTGGAAAACCTACTCAACAATGGAAAGCAAAATTAGCTCCCTCTCACATCATTTTCTTTGGATCCATTGAATGCCAACATATTAATGATCTTGGTCTTAAAACACAATCACCCAAGTCAGCAAGCTTTTAGGTCCCTCCCTCTAACTAGATCTCTCTCATGTGCAGGGATAACCAGGTAATAATGATAACACATAGGTTGTAGACAGTGGTTGTTCCAGGCACATGACTAGCAACAGATCCATCCTCTCAGATTTAAGAATTTTTTATGGAGGATATGTTGCATTTGGAAGTGATTCAAAGGGAGGATCTATCACTGGACAAGGAACTGTGTCCAATGAGAGAATGAGTATTGAAAGGGTGAACTATGTAAAAGAACTAGAATTTAACCTCATGAGTGTGTCTCAAATCTGTGATCAGAAGCATTGGATGCTTTTCACATATAAAGAATGTTTTGTGCTCTCCCTTGGGCTAAGCAAACCTCCTCTAGAAAAGATCTTGTTGACTGCTCAAAGAAAAGATAACTTATATGTGTTTGACATGAACAAAGTCACTCCATCTAGTAGTGTATCTTGTTTTCTGTCCAAGGCATCAGTTGATGAATCCGCTCTATGGCACATGAGATTAAGCCATGTGAATGTGAAAACTATCAACAAGTTGGTGAAAGGAAATATTGTTAGAGGTCTTCCTGACAAGAAATTTCAGCTTGAATATCACTACATAGCCTGCTTAAAGGGGAAGCAACACAAGAGTTCTCACAAGCCCAAGACATTGAATTCAAATGACACTCCACTACAGCTGCTGCATATGGATCTTTTTGGTCCTACAAACATCATGTCAATGGGCAAGAAGTCATATTGTTTGGTGATAACTGATGATTACACCAGATTCTCATGGGTATACTTCTTGAGAACAAAAGATGAAACTGCTGAAATTCTTAAATCCTACATTCTTAGGGTTGAGAATCAAAGCAATCAGAAAGTCAAAATCATAAGGTGTAATCAAGGTACATAATTTAAGAACCAGACCTTGAACTTTTTTTGTGAGAGCTAAGGTATTGAAAGACAATACAGTGCTCCAAGAACTTCTCAACAAAATGGGGTTGCTAAAAGGAGAAACAAAACTCTCATTGAGTCTGCCAGATCAATGTTGGCTGACTCAAAACTACCTCTCACATTCTGGGCAGAGGCAATTAGCACAACTTGCTATGTGCAAAATAGAGTTCTCATTGTCAAGCCTCTCAACAAAACACCTTATGAGCTGTGGTTCAAAAGAGTTCCTTACATTGGATTCTTGAAACCCTTTGGATGTCCATGTACCATTCTTATCACCAATGGAATTCTTCCAAAGTTTGGTGCAAAATCAGATGAAGGATACTTTGTGGGCTATTCCTCTCAATCCAAGGCTTACAGAGTATTCAATTCCAGAACAAGAATAGTTGAAGAATCAGCAAATGTGGAATGTAGGGAACACATTCCATGTGAAAAGGGTAAAGGACCAGACTGGCTTTTTGATATTGACTCCTTTTCACAAGTATTTGAGCCTCCCATCTTCTCAAATATGGAGTCTACCTCTTCCAAAAAGAAAACATCTACATCATTTGATGACTACAGATTAGGCTTCAATGGTCCATCTATAAGAATCAAAAGACCATCCATTGATCCTCCATCTGTTGTTGATGCTATTGAAGCCAGTGAAGCCAGAACAAGCAACTCAAACGTCACCAGCAACAGTCTTTCTGACAATGAAGATCAAGATGAGGGTATTGCATCTGATGCTGCTGATACTGCTGATGCTGCTGACAACTCACCTGCAGATGATGTTGCAGTTGAAGACATTTCTGCAAACAACCCTATTGAAAGTCATCATCTTCCTAATAAACCAAAGCAATCTTGACCAAGAAATCCGGATGGATGTTGTTCCAGTCCAAAGAATTAATAGAACACATCCTATAGAGAATGTCATTGGTTCAAGGAATTCAGACAAGAAGTAAGTCACATGAAGCCAATATTTGTCTGTTCTCCTGCTTTCTGTCTCAAGTTGAACCAAAGAAGATAGATGAAGCACTGAAGCACATCAGCTGGATTGAAGCTATGCAGGAAGACCTTTTGCAATTTAAGAGATAGGAAGTATGGACCTTAGTTGATCTGCCACCTGGTCAAACTGCTATTGGCACAAGGTGGGTCTTTAGAAACAAGCAAGATGAGAGAGGGATTCTAGTCAGGAACAAAGCTAGACTTGTAGCTTAAGGCCACACTCAGGAAGGCGGAATTGACTATGATGAAGTATTAGCACCTGTTGCTAGACTGGAGGCTATCAGAATCTTCTTAGCATATGCTGCATCCAAGAACTTCACTGTCTATCAGATGGATGTCAAAAGTGCTTTTCAATACGGGAAGATCGGTGAAGAAGTCTATGTCAGACAGCCTCCAGGCTTTGTAGATACTGCACATCCTGATAAAGTGTTCAAATTAGACAAATCTCTTTATGGCCTACATCAAGCTCCAAGAGCCTGGTATGAGACCCTGTCAGGATATCTACTCAGCAACAATTTCAGAAGAGGTGCCATTGATCAGACATTGTTTATCAAATATGAAGGGGGAGAAATCCTACTAGTACAAATCTATGTAGCTGATATCATCTGTAGGTCCCGGGAGCCTCGTCGCGCAGCGGATAGTAACACGATCTGTTCTGTGATTTGTGTGGGAACCAAGAAACGAGACAGAGAACACGAACACAGACAAAAGACGATGAAACGAAACGTAATCTATAACAAAGAAGTCATCCCGTATTACAGACTACATACCGAAGGAACACACATCTCTCATCTAAGCTCACGGTCCAGGGGTCGGGAGAGCTCTTCCCGACCCGGATAAACCTAGTTCCATAGTTCCACCTACAAATGAAGAAAAGTCTTCTATTTATAGGGGCAGGAACACTTCCTGCGTACTTGACAAGTACGCAAGGCAAAAGCCTTGCGTACTTACTAAGTACGCATGGTTTGGTCATGCGTACTTGACAAGTACGCAAGGAAAAAGCCTTGCGTACTTACTAAGTACGCAGGACCAAACTGGTGTGCGGGCTAAGTACTCAGGAACACCCTCCTGCGTACTAGCCACGTACACCGATACATAGAATTTAATCTATAGTTACAAAACATGCTTCTACAAACTCCCTCTTAACTATAGCATCAAATTCTATCTATCACTAACACTGATAATCATCAGTTTACAAAGAATTTCCTAACAGACTCCCTCTAAACTAATGACATCACGTGTCTTCTGGCGAGACTTGATCTTCTGGCATTCCACTTGAGATCTTCAAATCTTCAAACTTCAGTCTTCAGTTGCCGAGTGAAGACAAACCCGACTCCCTCTAACTGTAGCTTTCATTGTAGACCAAACCAAGTGCTTCAATAAGAACCAACTAACCCAACACAACTCATTGTAGTTCATCCTCTCACCAGTAGCAACCTCCACCCTGACTTAGACTTCTGAGTCTGACAATGTCTTCCTAACAGGTAACAATAGTAGACTAAGACAGCTCCAAATCAGCTGGCATATGATAGAGAGTTTGAGTTTCCAATAACCTGCATCAAACTAATCAGCTCCCATAGGAATTCCAGTAAGATAAACTTAAGTCTTCAACCAGATGTGTCCAACTCTATCCTGTATCCTCACGAGTCAACCAAATTCCCGAAGACGTTCATTTCCAATATCCCCTTTCAGGTTAAGCTCCATCTGACTAGACCAGAAACAAGGGTATGTTTCCTATCCCATCAGCCAATGGTAAAAGGTTCCATCTTCAACTAATAATCCAACGAATATCCAGCTTCATCTTGAAGACACATGATAGAATCAAACACGATAAATATAGTTTACACGAGAAATCACGGTTGAGATCCATGTTACGTCAAAGAGGTATATATATAAGAAGTACCAACGGCTTTTCCACCACCTCTTTAATGTCTCATGAATACATCCCCCTCATTTCTCTGTAAACTATGACCAGCTTCATCACCACTTCACTCAAATCCTCAAAAAGCACAACTAGCCAACTCCAGGATTTTATTCTTTATTCCTTTGCAAAGATCCAAAACAGCAAATCCTTGGGTTCAAGTTGTTCCAGTATTCATCCCCTATTAAAGAAGTATCCGAGGACACTCGTAGCCTACATATTCAGGTTTGAATACCTAAACAAGATGATTCTTTTTCCGAAAGACCCAAAGCAGCCACATCTTCACAAATAGAACGAGACCTTTAGCCGATGACGACCCAATTGCTCCCATTAGTTCAGCATTCATACCCTATTAAATAAGTATCCCGGATACTCGTAGCCTACATTTTCAGGTATGGACCCTTAAACAATGTATGACAAAAGGTATCATCCAACAAAAATCTCGTTCATGTTTCGCCAAGCCACATCGTATACAAATTCTGGTCCGGAAAAACCAAAATTACTATCTTCTCAAGAATGGGCCGAAACACGCGTACAAATGATCACACAAAATTTTGGACAAGGAAGGTTTTCCCGCCAAAAAACTTTTTTTTTTTTTTTTGAATCCCAGATGGTAGTCAATGCGTACTTAGTAAATACGCATATGTAGGGTGTTGCTGCGTATTTAGTAAGTTCGCAAAGCCAAGTACTCATGCGTACATGCTAAGTGCGCAGAGAAATGCTCTTGCGTACTTAGCTAAGTACGCAGGTCACTTCTCAAGCGTACTTACTAAGTACGCAGGGCTAACCCATGCGTACTTAGCAAATACGCAGAAAAGGTGATTCTGCGTACTTGTTCAGTACAGCAGTGTTCTTGACGGATCTTGAGGAGAATGCTCGAAAAGTGACGGATCTGAGAAATTAATGCTTCCAAAAGCTTCGAAAACATCATCTAACAAACCCTTAGCCTTCCAAACACCAAATGAAGTGATAACAAACTTGATTTTAAGGATTTTAGGTTACGAACTCGTTTTGCTCAAAACCCTAAAAAATCAAAACTGGAACACAAATCAATGAACACCGAGGCTCTGATACCACTTGTAGGTCCCGGGAGCCTCGTCGCGCAGCGGATAGTAACACGATCTGTTCTGTGATTTGTGTGGGAACCAAGAAACGAGACAAAGAACACGAACACAGACAAAAGACGATGAAACGAAACGTAATCTATAACAAAGAAGTCATCCTGTATTACAGACTACATACCGAAGGAACACACATCTCTCATCTAAGCTCACGGTCCAGGGGTCGGGAGAGCTCTTCCCGACCCGGATAAACCTAGTTCCAGAGTTCCACCTACAAATGAAGACAAATCTTCTATTTATAGGGGCAGGAACACTTCCTGCGTACTTGACAAGTACGCAAGGCAAAAGCCTTGCGTACTTACTAAGTACGCATGGTTTAGTCATGCGTACTTGACAAGTACGCAAGGCAAAAGCCTTGCGTACTTACTAAGTACGCAGGACCAAACTGGTGTGCGGGCTAAGTACTCAGGAACACCCTCCTGCGTACTAGCCACGTACACCGATACATAGAATTTAATCTATAGTTACAAAACATGCTTCTACATCATCTTTGGATCAACAAGGAAGAAGTTATGCAAAGATTTTGAGATCTTAATGCACTCAAAGTTTGAAATGAGTTCAATAGGTGAACTAAATTTCTTTTTGGGTCTCCAAGTCAAACAAGTTCCAAATGGAATCTTCATCAGTCAATCCAAATATGCCAGAAGCATTTTGGAAAGATTCAAACTGGCTGATTGCTCTGCTGCAAGAACTCCTATGCAAGTGCACCATCAACTGTCCCGAGAAAAAAATGGTCAAGACACTGATCAAAATCAGTACAAGGCAATGATTGGATCACTCATGTATCTAACTACATCAAGACCAGATATCATGTTTGCAGTATGTCTGTGTGCAAGATTTCGAGCAGCTCCAAAGAACTCACACCTCCAAGCTGTCAAGAGAATTTTTAGATACCTAAAGGGAGCTCCAGGACTTGGGCTATGGTACTCTAAGAATGATAACTTCAACTTATATACATACACTGATAGTGACTATGGAGGATGCAACTTGGACAAAAAATCCACATCAGGAGGATGCCAATTTCTGGGAGGAAGATTGATTTCCTAGCAATGCAAGAAGCAAACATGTGTGTCAACATCTTCAGCAGAAGTAGAATACATTGCAGCTTCAAGTTGTTGTGCACAAGTCATCTGGATACAAAATCAAATGCTAGATTATGGGGTGACTTTCATGGCAACTCCCATTCACATTGACAACAAGAGTGCCATACCAATTACAAATAATCTTGTGCAGCACTCCAAGACTAAACATATTGACATCAGGTATCATTTTATCAGAGATCAAGCTGAGAAAAGGAGAATCCTTTTAACCAAAGTTCATACCAATGAGCAATATGTAGACTTATTTACAAAAGCCTTTGATGAAGCTAGATTTAGATATCTAGTTGAGTCTATTGGCATGATGAACTTTGATTAAAAATTTTCTCCAAAAACTTCAATAATAAATGTGTTTGTCTTTGTTTTGCTGTCAATAAAATTCTTCTGAAAAACTCAAAAATATGTTTAAGTTATTGTTAATAACTTCATCTGTCAACAGCAAACAAAGTTGCCACTGATAGGTTTAGTTAACAGCAGCAAAAGGCTTTTGCTGCTGAGTACTTTAGACCATCCACAGGAACACTTTTGCTGTGGATAGCTTCAAGGCAATCAGCAGCAACATCTATTGCTGCGAACCAGTAAATCCATCAGCAGCAACCTTGTTTGCTGTGGATGGGTAAAAATGGTCCAAATTAACTTTTACCCGCTGTAAAAAGTCACTGTCAGTCTTTACCATGACTGCTACAGTGTGTTACAGCTGTAACACAGTAAAAAGTAAAGCGTCACTGTAGATGACTGCTACAGTGTGCTACGCTTCATCTTTTTGTATGGTACAAGTGACCGTTGCCCAAACTTTTGCCGTTATAACAAAATCAAATTCCCTCCTTCACCTCTTCACATTCAATTCTGAGCTAACTTTCATCTGTTCTCCCTCTCTCCCAAGCATTCAAAGCTTCCCCACACTTAACCAACTTTTAAAAGCTTCATCCTTCCCTCCAAACCTCACCAAAATGGCAAACGTTAACATCAATAACCCTGATGACAAGTTCTCAACTTACCACAATTTAATGATATATCTTGTTAAGGGTAAGAAATCAGAAAGGTTTAATGATATGATCGACTTACTTTGTCGGACAAAAATACACTTTGCTCTGACTGTCAACCCCACAATCTACATACCCCATATGGAAGATTTCTGGAACTCTGCCTTCTTCTCTACCGAACAGGGGACTCCCCAAATCAAATCAAAGGTAGATGGCAAGGATATCACTATTACAGAAGCTACACTCAGAAAATATCTCAAGCGTCAGGACGAGGGTGCCGCCAACTCATACACCAAGAATGAGTACATGAAGACCTTTGTATCCATAGGGTACACTGGAAATCAAGAAGAATATACCATTGAGAAGGCACTGATGGGTCCTCCATAGAAGTTTTTGTGCTACACTCTTCTATAATGTATCTCACATAAGAGGAGTAGATGGAATCATTTGAACTCTAGTCTTGCCTCTGCTATTCACGGTATGATAACTGGGGAGGGGTTCAATTTTTCTCATTTGATATTTGAAGGTTTGATATACAACCTTAAGGAAGGAGCAAGACAAGATTTCTATATGTACCCTAGATTCTTGCAGGAAGTTTTTAACCATGAATTAAAAGATCTTTCAAAACCTGCAAGAGTCTACATGATTGGGGGACATAAAAATAATATTTTTAAAAGTATGAGAACTGTTTCAGAAAAGTTCTCAGGGGTCAATGTTCCATTTTTATCTACAATGATGAACATACAAAGTAGCCAGGGTGACAGTTCAGCAGTCCCAACTGATATTGATCCCACACCCTCCACTACACAACCTTAACACACAACAATCTCTTTTGTTCGAACCCCTGTGCATCCTACTGAGGGTGCACATGTACATCAAATACTTACACCCATTCTTCAAGCCCAACTAGAACAAAGGGCCCCAGTTGAGGTGAGCTATACCGGGAAAAGAAAGAAGAGCAAGAAAAGTACTTCTATTCTTGGCTCAAAGGCCCAATCCCAACCCAACAGCCCTCATCCAGAGTCACAGCACTCCGATGGGAATATCAAAAGGGATAGCCACATTACTAGGGAAACTTCATTGGAAGTTTCTCTATTAGGATCAGGATCACATCCCAGATCCATAGAACAACCCAATGAGCCCACACACTTTCTCTCTTCTTTGAACTTAAGTGTAGAGGCACCTAGTCAAGATGATGTACCATCTCCAACTGCCACTATCTCGAAGGTACTGATTGACTTGGCTGTTAATGTACCCAGCCCAAGTTCATCACCAAAGAAGGTTCACTCTGGAAGTACTGATAGAGTGAATGTGGAAGGGGCTATCACTACTGGTCCATCAATTGACCAGGAGGACAGTGATAACATCACTAAGTCCCCAACCACATCAACTCACAGTGAAAATGTTTCTTTTGAAACATTTTTCACTGAGAGGAATCCCAGGAGCCAAGAAAACCAGGGTGGTGGGGATGCAGAGGCTAGGCCTAAGGCCCCATCTAGTTCCAAGGATTCCACATATGTGGATGAGGACAATTTGAAACTTCAAAATATGGAATTCACGGCTAGGGTGGCTATGCTAGAGGCTGAAGTGTCAAAACTAAGACACCAAGTTTCTATGCATGAAACCCATCAATGCCCAACATTGACTCCTCCTTCCCTTGTATCAGTGGGCACTCAAACAGACCCCTCTCTATGCACTGATGCAACCAAAAAGGGGGAGAAAATTACAACTGAAGATGACACTAACAGCCTAGAGGATTGGATACAAAAGCAGGCAACCTTTCAAAGAACACTATTTCAGCCTGCCTTTGTTCAAGTCCATGATCTGATGCCCCTCAGAGATGAAAAAGAAGAGGTCTCTGAAGAATGGAAGTTAGTTGCCAGGGCTATAGATGAAGTATTCCCTGAGGAGATGGAGTTTGAAAATGAAGATGAAGAAATGCCTCCTTCATTCCTTATATTTCCAGCTGCTGTAAACATATCAAGACAGATCATAGCCCCCGAATTCCCACCAACTGCACACAACTTGGAATTTGACTCTATTCTAGCATGGGGGTATGATGACATCCTTAAAAGATTCTGGATTGGCTGGGAATTTGCTGGAGTCAAAGAGCTTATCTTGGATAACCTAAATCTGTTTGAAATCCTGTCCTTGCACCTGACTGAAAGCGTTAACACTTCCAAGGACCTATCTTCCAGGCTTGCCCTTGAAGAAGAAAAAAGGGTGGCTTATCCAAGACTTGAGGATGTAGAAGCAGAGTCCTCAAGAGCGGCAGAAGAAAGACATGAAAGGCAAGCCAAAGAATGGAGCTGATAAGAAGCAGGGTCTTAACTGAAGAACAAGTCCTATGTTTAAGAAAATTCATGTACAATGAGGTAGTTAGAGGCCTGGAAATTCATGGATGGTCAAGCACTAAGCCTCCAGGGTTTCAATTCTTTCTGTGTGATGGATCTACATTCATAATAAACAATATCCATGAGATCCTACTACTCAATCCAGACTTCCTTTGTAAGGTATTTGAACTCAGATCACACATCTGCAACATCAACTCCAAGAAAAGTCAAGAAATGATCAAAATTGTCAAAACCTTTCTTGAGAAGGAGGGATGGATTGCAATGGATGAATCTGATTCAGACTTGTCCCTCCCCTCTTCTCCAACTGTCATCCTAAACACTGAAGAAGAATCTGCAAGAAAAGAGAAACATAAGATTATGACAGAATGGAAGGCAGTAACTGGAGAAGAATGGGAAGAAAGTGGTGATGAAGAAATCCCCCCCCCTCCCCTTTGTCCTCTCCTCAATTTGCCAATGAAGCTGAGGCTGAGGTCTCAATAGCAACTCCCACCTCTGCTATTGTGATCTATGAAGCTGAAGCAAAGACATCCAATAAAGACAAAGGGAAAGGAATCATGACAGAAGAACAAGAAAACAAAATAGAGGAATAAAAGAAGGAGGTGGAAAGGAGAAAAAGAGAAAGAGAAGAAGAAGATATGGCTGAACTCAAGAAAGCTCAAGAAAGAAAAGTTGCCATGCTCTTCAGAGAACAACAGATCCAGTTGCAGGCAAGGCAACCGGATAGAACAAAAGTTTAAGTTCATGCAGCTTCACAAATAACAGAAGATGAAGCCTTAGCCTGACAACTGCAGGAACAATTAAATAAAGAAGATAAAAAGAGAGAGAAAGAGAGAGAGAGAGAGAGAGAAAGAGAGCAGAGGAAGCCAAGTTCAGAATTACTGATTCTGAACTTGCTAAAGAGATGAAGGAGGAGTGGATGGCAGTTCTGATTTCTTAAGGTGAGGATGCAGACTACCTTGAGAAATTATCCAATAAAGAAATCTACATGGCCTTCATGGGTCAATCTGGTGAATTGGCCAAGAAGAAGAGGGCTGAAGAAGAAGAAAAAGCCCGAATGAAATCTAGGAAAGCCATTGCCTTTAACTTAAGAACTCATGAAGAAAGGAAGGTCATGATCGACTTCCTAAAGGCAAGAGGTGAGAGTGGAAAGAGGCTGGGTCACATGAACTTCATGAACCTGCAAGCCCTCTACATAAAGGTGAAAAATGAAGAAGAAGATAGGCTGAGGAAGATAAGCTCTAAAAGAAGGGTAGACATTCAAACAGAGGAAAGAAAACAAAAGAAACCCAAGACAACTCCCTCATCCTCTCCTCCTTCTGTCCATCATATTCCCTCTCACCCTCCTAGACCACTCTCCTCCCCTCCCAAATAGTCCAAATCCTCTCACTGAGCTCCCTTTCATCAACAGCCTCCTAGAAAGAAAAATAAACCTCCTACCATATCTGAAGATTCAAGAGAGATTGTACAATGGATTTATATTGACTCAGATCAATGGTTTGAAGTGTTTAGAGGAAAGATAGAGATGAAGAGATCAGAATACAAATCTGTTGATGAGGTAATGCAGCTTCCAGACATTGACCTAAAGAAAATTCTGGAGTTGGGTGAAGCTCATGAGCCTGACAATGAAAGTGGGAGAGATCTTTTGCTGGAGATCAAACATCACTTCAATCCTAACAAAGATGTCATCATAGATGTAAAACCACTCCAATCCCACTTTCCTCTTGTCAAATGGTCATATAATGCTGATAAAGCTGAATACACACTGGAGGATGTAAGAGGAAACAAGATGAGATATCCTAGCAAAGTCATCTTCAGCATGCCTAGAAGGGACAAAAAATCTTTGTCAAAAATTCCTTTTGATAATCCTAGCAAGGATCCAAGAGGCTATGAGACTGCAAGGATAGTCATGCATATGCAAAAGCTTCAGGAACAAAGGCTGTAAGAGTGTTTTGGTAGCATCAGTCTAGGGGGAGTTTGTAGAGATATAGACTGATGGCTATAAAATTCTCTAAGTACATATGTTGCGGACTCAATAATTATGCTGACTTACAAAGTTGCTGCTGACAAGGCATATGCTGCGGATAGTAAGTTCTACTGCTGATGAACAACTATGATGCGGATAGTCTTATCTGCTGAAGTCCAAAGTTGCTGCTGATAGGCTTCTCAGCAGCATCAAACATTGATGCCGCTGATAGGCAAATCATCAGCAGCTTTGACTTTACTATTGACACCTTTTGCTGCAAAACTGACACACCTATCAGCAGAAGGAATGTTATTGGTGCTGATGATTAAAGACAAAGCTACTACTTCTGAAGTTTCCTGCAGAGATTCCTAAGAAGACTTTTGACCTGATTCATACTGTTTGCTGCAGTTTGTCTTTTAGTTGTCTACCAATCGTAGTGTAACTTGTAACTGTCAAAGATCAATGGCTTGTGTTTGATCTGATCCTTAGAATCAAGGGTCTATCTTGATTCTAAGTTCCTTTATATGTATTGTATCTTTTCATTTTACAAGTATGCTTCCTTAGAGTTTTCTCTGTAACTTGTAAACCTTGAAGATTAATACAATTTGCATTTATCAGTATTATCATTGTTTCTTGTTTACATTGCATAGTTGTGATTGTTTCTGTCAATCTCAACTGAACATAACCATCTTGTAAAACACCGATCCTACAAGAACATTGTTCAAAATTTATTAACTAGGTCCAAGAGCATTCCTATGTGATCCTTCAACATCCTAATTATTATTCCCTGAAACATTTAGAGTAGACGGGTCAACATAAAGTTGGTGAGAAGCATATGTTTTATAAAGAAAATAATTAAAATTTGTTGGCATAAAAAAAGAAACATTCAAATCCGTTACAAGTTCCTTGTAATCACTCCTATATGATATATGTTATATGCATCAACAATTCCCAAGATTATATCGTTTACATGTTATGTGCATCCACAATCCTAAGATTGTGCCTTTGTTATGTAGGTTGCCAGTTTCCCACGTATGGCTATACTAGTACTACCTTAGACTTGTACTCAAGTTAATGATTGCAATGCTATCATTTAGTGTTCAAATATCAAAGCATATAGTTGAGTTTACTTGTTTAAGGATTTGTTTGATAAAAATGTTTAAGTTATGAAACCAACGTGTACATGTTCCACCCCGTAAGTAAAGGTTTGAAATAGGGCTATGATTCTCACCTTGATTAGTAGAGGGTTGATCTTGTAACTTGTAGTGATTGATTTAAGAATGCCCTAAGTTAATAATGACACACTTATTATAATGTAGAAATGATTAAGAGAAACAAAATGGAACGATTGGGACTTTAGGATTTTTGAAACGAACGAGAATATTAAATATCCGAACTTTATTGATACCAAGTTATAAATTAGATAAAAAAAATGATGTTTTATACTTTTTATTTAAAAAAGAAACTCGATGTCAATAATAACTATTGTTTGCAAAAATATTAATTGGACAAAGTCAATAACGATTCAAAATTAGTTTATTAATAAAATAATAATCATGTTTAAAATTAACATTTGTATGTAAAACACTAACTGATCCCAAGGAATAGGATATTGTAGTTTTAGGTAAAACGTTATAATGTTTTAAAACGAAGTATATGATTTAATAGCGAAGTCACTAATTAATAATACTCAAATACTATAAATTATACGTTTGTGGTGATCATAACGTTTTGAAAAAATAACTAAACATATATATGTATACTTTTTATTTAAAATGGACAATATTTATAAAACCCTTGAAAATCTATAAAAAGAAATTGGTTTATTAACCATAACATAATAATTTATAAATATATAATGTGTGTGTGGACATGTATGTATATGTTAGTTTGTTAAAACCAAATAGGAAAAAGAAACAGAAGGTGGGGGCGTCGGGTTTAGAACCCGTGACTTATGTGTGGGTGTCAAGGGCGTGAACAACAAGACTACACACCCATCTTTGCTTTAGAACAGGAACGAAATTAATTTTATCATTTTGTTTTGGGTTATCTTCTTCCAAAAACATAGCTGTCGCAACCTGAGGTCCCCCACCCCCAAACCCTAAATCGTTCACATGAAAATCGAGACCAGAGAGGTGTGAAAATCAACAAGTAATTGTTACTTGGAGTTGACCTTGAACACAAAGCCAAAAATCGAATTCGTTGGGGAGCCCTAATGCCGATCGCAACAGGAGAGAAAAGGAAAAAAAGGAGAACGATTTCGTGGTGATTTTGATTGCGAATTGATATGGTAATTTATAGGGTGTTCAAGCATCGCGTTTACAGCTTGCGATTAACCGAGATTTCGGGGATTGGGAGCTTGATTTACGGATTTAAAAACCAATGACCGAAAGTTTAATTTGGTCCCAAAATAGTCGAATATGACAATGATTTTCCAATTGATTGAGTGTTTCCTTTTTTCCATTCGATCTTGATTGATTTAGAATTATAATTGGAGGATTCCAACTCCGAATTTGAAGGAATTCAAAGGATGGAACACGGGTTTGACTTTTACAAGTCAAACTTGTGTTTGATTTTGTGCCGGGGTTAAAAAACATAGGGAGGGTTTCAAATAGATGGGTTTCAAGAATGATGGAGTGTTCAAAAGGAATTTGAGGGGGGTTCAAGACTCCTTTTTCTATTTTAAATAGATTATATAATTCATTTTTTTTATAAAAACAATCATAAAAATAAAACTTAAATTTTTACATTTACGAAAAAGACAAAACACGAAAATTAAATACTTACGCATATAATCCCGTGGGGGGATTGGCTACGAATATAACCTCGGGGTTGTTTGTTACCCGAATAAAATTATATTTAAAGTTTTATTAAATGTTTATACTCGCTCCGGATCGTTACGCCCGGGTGGGGTTGGGACATAGTGATTTGTTGTAAAACACATGTCTTTTATTATATTGTTTTGTGTGTTTTTAGTTAGTTTTGTATTTGTTTTTCATCGGTTTTAGCTTGTACTTAGTTCGGGGTGTGTTTGCAGGTGATCGTGTGCGAAAGTAAAAGAAAATGAAGTTAAATCCTGGAGAGATCAAGCACAAGAAGAAGTTCAAGAAAAAAAATTTAAAAGTTGGAAAAATGGATCTTCGCGGTACAAGAAGATGGTGCTTTAGAGTCTCGCGGTACGCGAGAAAGTGGAATTTGGGCCTCGACTAATATGGACTTGTTTACTTCGCGGTATGCGAGGATACTATAATCTGTGAAAAAACCCTAAAATCGATTTTTAATGTTTTGGATGGCCATTCTTGGAGAGGGTTCGACTATTAGCCGTCTGGAGAAGAGTCTTGGGCGATTTTGAGAGAGAAGAAAGCATTTGGATGATGGTCTGGAGAGGTTGTCTGTGACTCCTCCATCGCTAGCTCAAAACGGAGCAAAGTATGATGGTGTAGGATCCTGTCGTCTAGTGGAATCAACTCCGCATTGGCTGCTGGACGAGCCTCAGGAACCGCGTATCTAATCACGCGCGCAGCCCGATGGATCGGGCATGGCTCCTCCGCGCTTTTCTCAGCTGTGGGGCCGGTCCCCGTCTGCCCTTGGCCCCACCGGTCGCGCTAGATGATGCACCCGCGTCGGACATGCCTGAAAAAACAAGTTAGACACAAATATATAAAATAAAAAGGCATTCCTAGCAGGCAGGACGACTGTATAGCATTTCCTTCGCAGTCGTCCTAAGTACTCGTACAATAATATAAAAGAAAATAAAATAAAATAAAATAAAAATAAAAAAAATAAAGTTGAAAAATCAGGGATACCCTATTTAGTTAATTATAAACCAGATAACCTCTTCCGAATGGAGATTGAGTACGGACGAGGTGGTCTAAACCTAAAAGATCACAAGAACATATTCCTGAGACTCGATCTAAACAAGCTATACATAAATTAACTAGAATAAAAGACTTAAATGACTTGAATTAACAATTAAACTAAAAACAAGAAATTGGAATTTAAACTAACTAAACTACTAATTAGACTCACAATACAACCCGTTAGATCTTACCCTCACCGAACCACAAATCTATCGATCCCAAAGTAGAATAGTGGGTATGGAGGTTGCTGTGACGGTGATGGGGTGATGTGGACGGTGGTGGCCGGAGAAATTAGGGTTAGGTAGTGGCGGTGAGAGTATGGTGGTAGACGGATGTGATGGGGGAGTGGGTTCGTCGGAGGTCTGGTCTTGTAGGTCCTTAGCAGATCCAAAAAAACACAAATATTCGGATAAATCCTTCAAACAGTCCGGATCGAGAGGCGGAATCTCTGGATCCGGTATCACTCTCTAATCAGAAATGGTAGAGACGGGTGCGGGAATCACATACACGAACAGAAACATATGAATATGAAAAGAACAGATAATTGAAAGCATAAAACGTATGATTCTTTGATTGAAATGAAAATAAACGCTCGATCATATACTAACAGTTAGTCTCACCCCAGGGTGAGCTCCCCCTGGGGTGGTGATTCCCTCTACAGACACACACTCACTCCTAGGACATAATCTGCTCTATATAGGAGGCCAAGCACATGCGCCTTGTTTTCCAAGCCACCGCCCAATGGGCCTGAAAAACAGGTATCGAAACTACCTAGTTTCGATTGAACAAATGTTCAACCGAAACTAGTAGTTTCGATTGAATAAAAGTTCAACCGCAACTAGTTGTTTCGATACTGTAATTTCGATTGACAGCATCAGTCTCAAAATTATACCCAACAATCTCCCCCTAGACTGATGCTATCAATTATTGTCTGACTCTGTCTTTCGTCTTCATAGATTGACTGATGATCCAATGCCTTTCGTCGTGATTCTCCCCCTCAAGTGTAGACCCTCCTATCTTGTAGGCAAATGATAAAGGTTTGAATCCCAAGTATTTAGCAGTAAATAACCATCTTTCTACAAGGATTCTTGACATTCTCGAACACTTGATCAACTTTTGCCTTCTCTCCCCTAAAAAAAGGTCAATTTCAAGCAAAGGCTCACTTTGTCTTACATCTTCATAACTCTGCTGATAATTTGAAGTCTTTCGTGGTAATTCTCCCCCTGAAGTGTAGACCCTCCTATTTCTAGGCAAAAGATAAGGGATCGAATCACCATGTAATCAACAACTAATGATCCGGTTTGTCACAAGTATGCTTGAATTTGATACCCGCTGCCCAAACTTGAACTTTGATCAAAGGAATTACGGCTGAATCAGGCAGAACATCGTGTATATTGCCGAAGAAACGAAATTTTTGAAAACCCGAAAAAGGCTGTCTCCAAGTTTTCTTCCAAAACTCCCCTCCTTTGATGCAATATCCTGTTAAAAAAAATTTATCCAAGAAAATTTCCAAAAAAAACTCTTTTTTTTTTTTTTTGGAAAGTACTTGGACAGTTCTGCCTGTAGTTTCGATAAGCTCTACTTCAGTCGAAACAAGGCTAGTTTCGATAGAGACAGTATCGAAACAAGAAGTTTCGATAGAGAGATTTTTCAATCGAAACTAGTAGTTTCGATAGGCGATTCTTCAACCGAAACTAGTAGTTTCGATACCCTCTAGTTTCGATAGCCTAGTTTCAACAGCCTAGTTTCGATGTCTTCTACTTCTGATTTAGAGTGTGTGTCTGTAGAGGGAATCACCACCCTAGGGGGAGCTCACCCTGGGGTGAGACTAATTGTTAGTGTATGATCGAGCGTTTATTTTCATTTCAATCAAAGAATCATACGTTTTATGCTTTCAATTATCTGTTCTTTTCATTTTCATATGTTTCTGTTCGTGTATGTGATTCCCGCACCCGTCTCTACCCATTTCTGATTCGAGAGTGATACCGGATCCAGAGATTCCGCCTCTCGATCCGGACTGTTTGAAGGATTTCTCCGTAGATTTGTGTCTACAGTTCTGCTCAGGACCTACAGTTGGTATCAGAGCCATGGTGGCTCTTATTGCTCTCGAATCTGCTCGAAAATCTGAAAAAACCCGCCATTGAGACGTTAAACATGAAGAAATCGATGTGTAGCAGGTTCGTGACTGTTGTTCTACATTTCCATTGTCAAAATCTGAAGATGTAAGGCTCTTGAAGCATTTTTCAGACCTGGATTGGGGGAATCGAAGTAGCTGAAGGTTGAAGATGGTCAATCGAAACTATGTGGCGGCTGAACATTTTCTATCGAAACTACTAGTGTTGCCCTAAATCAGAAGTAGAAGACATCGAAACTAGGCTGTCGAAACTAGGCTATCGAAACTAGAGGGCATCGAAACTACTAATTTCGGTTGAAGAATCTCCTATCGAAACTACTAGTTTCGATTGAAGAATCTCTCTATCGAAACTTCTTGTTTCGATACTGTCTCTATCGAAACTAGCCTTGTTTCGACTGAAGTAGAGCCTATCGAAACTACAGGCAGAACTATCCAAGTACTTTCCAAAAAAAAAGTTTTTTTTTTGGAAATTTTCTTGGATAAATTTTTTAACAGGATATTGCATAGAAGGAGGGGAGTTTTGGAAGAAAACTTGGAGACAGCCTTTTTCGGGTTTTTAAAAATTTCGTTTTTTTCGGCAATATACACGATGTTCTGCCTGATTTAGCCGTAATTCCTTTGATCAAAGTTCAAGTTTGGGCAGCGGGTAACAAAGTCAAGTATACT
Organism: Smallanthus sonchifolius; assembly: GCA_023525975.1. Lineage (NCBI taxonomy): Eukaryota > Viridiplantae > Streptophyta > Magnoliopsida > Asterales > Asteraceae > Smallanthus > Smallanthus sonchifolius. The sequence goes on along the minus strand of CM042033.1, from coordinate 48,231,827 downwards.
TGTGACAAACCGGATCATTAGTTGTCGATTACATAGTGATTTGATCCCTTATCTTTTGCCTAGAAATAGGAGGTCTACACTTCAGGGGGAGAATTGCCACGAAAGACTTCAAATTATCAGCAGAGTTATGAAGATGCAAGACAAAGTGAGCCTTTGCTTGAAATTGACCTTTTTTTAGGGGGAGAGAAGGCAAAAGTTGATCAAGTGTTCAAGAATGTCAAGAATCCTTGTAGAAAGATGGTTATTTACTGCTAAATACTTGGGATTCAAACCTTTATCATTTGCCTACAAGATAGGAGGGTCTACACAGAATCACAACGAAAGTCATTGGATCATCAGTCAATCTATGAAGACGAAAGACAGAGTCGGACAAGAATTGATAGCATCAGTCTAGGGGGAGATTGTTGGGTATAATTTTGAGACTGATGCTGTCAATCGAAATTACAGTATCGAAACTACTAGTTTCGGTTGAACTTTTGTTTAATCGAAACTACTAGTTTCGGTTGAACTTTTGTTCAATCGAAACTACTAGTTTCGGTTGAACATTTGTTGAATCGAAACTAGGTAGTTTCGATACCTGTTTTTCAGGCCCATTGGGCGGTGGCTTGGAAAACAAGGCGCATGTGCTTGGCCTCCTATATATAGCAGATTATGCCCTAGGAGTGAGTGTGTGTCTGTAGAGGGAATCACCACCCCAGGGGGAGCTCACCCTGGGGTGAGACTAATTGTGAGTGTGTGAGGAGCTTTATCATTTTCATATCAATGAAAGAATCACACGTTTTATGCTTTCAATTATCTGTTCTTTTTCACTTGTATATATTTATGTCGTGTATGTGATTCCCGCACCCGTCTCCACCCTTTTTCTGATTCGAGAGTGATACCGGATCCAGAGATTCCGCCTCACGATTCGGACTGTTTGAAGAATTTCTCCGCAGATCTATGTCTACAGTTCTTCTCAGGACCTACATCTGGTGCGCAGGTGATGGTTTGGGGAAGACAACACAAAAAAAATAGATATATATTTATTTTTTTCTGATTTTAATGCGTTTTCGTTCACCGCGAAGAAAATAACTCACCTCCTCGCATAGCGCAAGGGGCTAGAAATTAGGGATGACTTTTGGGTTACTCGTGTACCGCGAGGATGTAAGGCGTGGCGTTCGCGTACCGCGAGGAACAAAAATTCCTCATTTTCTCATTTTGATCTCGCGTACTACGAAGAACCTCTCCCAAAGCTTCGCGTACCGCGAGGAGCATCCATTCACAGAAAGTTAACCCCGTTTTTACTTAGAAAAAATTTTGATCTTTAATTTTCTTAATCACCCAAACTTCTTAAAAACCCGTTCTAACTTCAAGATTGAATGTAAACATACTAGAACGTCGTTTTTGATGATTTTTCCATTGTCACTTTGATCACGAATCCCTGAAACTAGAGGTGAGCAAAAAAACCAGTTAGAAATTCCAAACCCGTCCCAACCCAAAAACCGGTTTAATCCAAACCGGTTACAACCCGAAACAACCCGCGCGGTTTAAAACCGGTTTACACTTTTAGGGGACAAGACCAGTTCATTTAAACCGATTAAGTTTAATCGGTTCGATCACTGAATCAAAAAAAGAGCCTTTATTCAACGACTATATAGCCGTTTGACATGAATTTGACCGTTTTTTGGGCCTTTTTTTACCCTTAATTCAGTATAAATATGTGGGGGGTGTTTAGGTTTAATCTCACATCTCTCTACACTCTATAATCTCTAAAACCACTCTTTAAACGCTCAAAAACGCTCTCTAAACTCTCTAAAAAAACCATGGCAAGTAGTGTTGGTGCTTGATATGTCCTAAATTATACATGTTTTGCATGCATAATAATCCCCATATTATGGTATTAATCAAACAAAAGCCTTGCAAATAATACTTAATACGTTAATATTTCACAATTGCAGGTTATTCGGTGCCCCAAGATAAATAGAGCAAAAACCAGCTTAAAACGTGAAGAAATCAAGCTTTTGGAGGACCAAACCCGAGCATTGAACCCCAAGAAGTCAAACCAGGTCAACATAAGTAAAAAAACAGCTAAAAGACAAGCCTGGGAAGAAGACAGGGCATTGCACGGTCGTGCAATGCCATGCACGGTCGTGCAATGCCATGCACGGCCGTACATTGCCAGTCTTGCTCCCCAAGGTTCCGGTACACTTTCCTTTGTACCCTGTTTGATTCCCGTGGTGTTTGCATGCCGATGCAATCCAATGCACGGTCGTGTATTGCTCATTTTGAGGCCTATAAATAGATGGCTTGGGATCTTCATTCCACTCACCTCAACACACCCATCCATACCTCAATAACACACCAGAGAGAGCTTATTTCGTAGTTTAGAGTATAGAGTAGAGAGTCGAGGGGCTCTTCCTCCTTGTTCCACAATAGGGGAGCCTAAAGTTAAACTTAAAAAAAAACAAACAACAACGACAACCATTTAATATGTTTAGTATGGAAAATTCAATGAATCAAAGCTGTAGTTCAGCGGTAAAACCTTACGAATGGAAGGCGGACTTCGCGGGTTCGAATCCAAGGAGTACCGCTTGATTTTTTTCATTTAAAAATGTCTGGCGGAGAATGGTTCCCTTGTTCCTTTTTTTTCTTGGTTCCTATATATATATAGGGTTGGGTTCATAAGAAAACTCATTTTCATGAGAAAACCAAAAAACTCCCCCCTCAATTTTTAAACCTTAATATCTTTTTCATACGTTATTATTATTATTTTTTAAATTACAGCAATAAATTAAATATTTTTTATCTTTAATTTAAGTATAATAATGCTATATAAAAAACAAAAAATTAATGTGTCAGACTTTTTTGATACTATACATATGCAGTATATGCAATATGATGATACTTCATATACGTAGTATGATCATACTACATATATGCAGTACATATATGCAGTATCATCATACTACATATATGTAGTATCGAATAAATTCGAAACGTTAAAAAAGTTTCTTTTTAATATAGAAATATTATACTTAAATTAAAGATAAAAAATGCTCTTTTTTATGGTGTAATTTTTTTTAAAAACTGATAACGTATGGAAAAGTTATTAAGATTTTAAAATTAAAGGGGTAATAGTTTTCTAGTTTTATCATGAACAATTAGTTTTCTCTTGATGCTCTTCCTATATATATATATATATATATATATATATATATAAAGGATGAAAAAATCCACATAAGAAAAACGGGTTTTTACATGGTTTTGTTTTTTTGCAAAAGCTTTTTTATATAATTTCAAAACTTAAAAAAAAATCTAAAAAACTCCGACCAGATGTTTTTATAAAAAATAATAATAATAAAATTCTATCAAGTTGTTTTACATATGTAACATGTTATGTTACTTAAGTAACACGATATTTTCACATAAAAACGGGGATTTTTGTCCTTTTTAATAAAAAATCGCTCGGCATTTTTTTTGACGAAAATTTTATAAAAGTTGCTTAGAATGATTTCCAATTAAAAAAAATGTAAAAACACGTTTTTTCTAAAGTTTTCAACATTTTCACAACTTAGATACGTTTTCAAAACATCAATCCCCTATATATATATAATATAGATATTAGAGGGGCAAAAAAGTCTTTTTACCTAAAATCTTAAAATTAAGACTTGTGTCACTTTTAAAGCATGATGTACAACAAAAGAAGCCGATATGCTGAACTGGGGCGCGAACCCGATTTAGGGTTACCTTTTGATGCGTGAACCACCCACAGACACAAACATTTAGAATTCAAACGCCGCTTTGAAGAGAGAGAGAGAGCAGCGATACGCTACTAGTGGTGTTCCATCGACGACGACTAGGGTGGTTGAAGCCGATCTAAGAGACGGCTAGGGTTGAAGGCTTTGAATCCAACCCCAAATCAAACACGCACATTTTGATATCTTATTTAGGGTTTTGGCAGATTTCGTTCATGTATGGTACCGAAGCCACATAGATTTCTCTAAAAAACACACACATTTGCTCATCCGAAGAATGACACGATATTTAGATGAAGAACCTAAGGAACCCAGGTATGTATATGATTTTCGATTGAAGAATCCGCGTATGTAACCCGACGATTGACGGACCCAGGGTTTCGGTGCACATATCGTATGTAACCTAAGGAACGGTGTTGTCGGTGCAGGTAGCGGTGGCTGGCAGTGGTGTTGGTGCTAAACACCTATCGGGACGGTGGTAGTGTCGGTGCAGGTACCGGTGACCGACGGTGGTGTTGGTGCTAAATGCCCTCAATGGGTGAGCCTTGAAATGATGTCCTGAAATTGATAAACCCTAACTCAATAGGTACCGGTGACCGATTGTTGTTTTGTTTCGTACTTTTCTCTTTTGAACCGCAATTTCATACTCTTTTTTTGAAAATGATTAGATGGAACTATTATTATGTTTTATGATTAGATGCATCAATTGAATTGATTTCAATTTTGCAGATATGGATCAACTGTGAGTTGTTATCGCAATAGGGAAAACTGTAAATAAGCACTTGTGATGCCTCCTTCTCCCCACGTTTATAGAATCTCCTTCTCATTCTTGACTGATTTCATGTTTGAAATTCTACAACAAAATCGGATGTCAAAAGAATGTTTGTGTTGTGAAGTTTGCTTTCATTTTAATATAGAAAATGGATAATTAATTATGTACTAATTCATGCACATAAACATTAGGTTTGATATAAAACGTTTTAGGATGCTTTTGCATCGGGTGAGTTTTGAGGCTTGACTCGTTCTATAACATCCCGATATTTCTACAATTTCCGACACGTAAATAAATATTAAGGTGAGTTAATATATAACCTCGTGTGGATGTATTTTAAAATGATGTTTCGCCTTTTAAAATAATGTTTCGTCTTTTAAAATATTATGACTCGGGTTCAAGATTTAAGTCGGGTTTAGCGAGGGTTTCTAACCACGAATGAACATGCGTAACCTCATATAAACCCGTCTTGAAAGGTTACTTAAAGGGGAGCTAGGGTTTTCAAGGAAAGAGCACACCACACACACACACTTGTGTGTGTCTAGAGAGAATTCCAGCAAGGGTCGTTTTTCGGCGACCCATCCCTTTCTGGCAACAGTAGATGGTGACCGGTGGTGGAAGAACAGAGCTGTAGGAGGTGGTCAGCGATAGGATGGTGGTGTTGGTAACCTTGGGTGGCGGTTGAGAAGGAGGTAAGAACGTCTTTTAGTTTTCCGGCAAGCACCTTTTCCGGCTAGGATGACAAGTGGTGGTCGCAAATGGAGGGTTGCAGCATCTTGATGGCATTCAGGTGGTCGTGAAGGTGGTAGGGGAAGCAAGAAACGGCTAAAAATGGTGATGAAGGTGGCGGTGGCGGCGGCGGCTAGGGTTCCGCCGTGAAACCGCTGGCGACGGACGAACATGGTAAGAACTCGTTCCTTGCTTCGTTTCCTTGATGATTATGGCGTCCTAACACCTTATATTAGTGGTCACATGTTTTTTTCCGGCTGAAACACAGTTTTTCGGCGATTCCCGACTTTCCGGCGGCTGGCGGCGCCGGATTCCGGTTGAATCATCTTAATCGGAGTTCGTATGGTCAAGTTATGGACAAAACAAGTTTCTTCTCACGTGGTGCTCAGCAATTTCATACAAAAACGTTTAGTATGGACCATACGCAAAGGTATAACTCATAAAACTTATATATTTAGTGTTGGTTAGTGGCAAGTGACTCGGAAAAATTATCGGGGACGTCTTTTGAGAACATTTTTTGGACACTTTAAAAATGGGTTATAGTTATATAACTTTTATTATAATTATCAAGTGAAGGATGAATGGAAGTATGATTTTGGTACTATAATCTAAAGTGCGGTTATTGGATTATTGTTGGTTGATTTGGGATGGAAATAGACAATTGGAATTGTCGGGTTTAGACCAGAAACAAACGGGACTCTGTCCGATTTTTCGTTTAGAATTAAAGAAGTGTATAGTTCACGGTTGGGGTTCACAGGTAGGGTTCATGGGTAGGGTTCACAGTTGGGAATTCTCGGTTGGGAATACTGGAGTAGGGTTCACGCTGGAATTCCCCGGAACGGTTCACGGTGGGAGACTCGTGTATAGCTCACGGCTGAGGTTCTCGTGCCTAGTTCACGGGTAAACTACCGAGCACTTCCCTTGAGCCGTGAACTCCTATGTTCACGGGAAGGAGTCGTGTACACCTACGGAGCCATGTACTTCTAGGTTAACGGGAATGAGCCGGGTACGTTTAAAGTTCCCGGTATAAAGGGATTAATGTAATGAGCTGAATTTGAAGCTAAGATTAGGTTGTGTACGTACAGGTTAAAAGATCCTTTAGAGACCTTTGACCCTGTTTATCTCAGGTGAGTTCTAGAGCCATCCCTTTTAATGTTTTAAATTATAGTTTGGGCTAGTGTGCATACTTACAAACGATGTTTACGAAATGATGTTTACGAGATGATGTTTATGAAATGTTTTGCCAAATGAAGTTTACAAAAGGTCTGTGAATGAAATGATGTTTTGTTTAATAAAGCGTACGAATGCTTTAACTGTGATGAGGTAAAGGTTTTATGAAAGTCACAATTGAACGAATCTGCCACAACTTCCTACGGGAGCTAGGGTATGTATGTGCGTATTGGCCTCACCCTTACGGGGGCCCTTTGTGGTTATACAAATGGTTGATGATGGTGTGACGACGGTCACCCATGGGATTTCCGGGATCCACGATGGAAGGCACTATTCCTTGTGGGGAAATAATGTATAAGGTACGGGTTGGTGTTGAATGGCTTTGAGGTATCGGGCCCTAGGATTTATTCACCCGAAGGACAGTACGGTGTTGATGGGCCTAGTGGTGGTGTGCCTCAGGGTGTCTCAGCCAACTGATGTAGCCCAGACGGTCTATATAAAACTAATAAAACCTAACCTAGACTCCTATGTAATAAGATGGAGTACATGTGAACTAAACCGCACTGACAGACAAGTGTACCTATCGAGTGTAGCACAACTTAATGGTAAATCGGACTATCGAACCCTAGAGACACTATAATAACTATACTAGACTCTGACTCGGACTAAAGATTGATTTGGTTTGGGGGTTTACTACACTAAATATTAAACTAAGGAATGCAGCAAACTAAGGTCGACTCAACTATCAAGAACAAGAACTAAAGTGAAATCAAGAGATGCGAAGAATATCACCTAGGTCGGAATCCAACTTGTAAAGTACAACTTCTACCGGTTCTAGAAACTAAGATGGATCTGGGTTTCTAAAGATGACAACTAAAGACTACCTAGTGGATCCCTAATCATTCTCAGGGTGTCACCAACTAAGCTACCTAAAGTGTACTAAACTCACCATATGGTTAGATCACCTTTCGGGTATTTCCAACTATGATAATGTACCCTAATAGACAGATTACCTCTCAGTCTCACTGTCCACCAATACACTCAAAGAATGCACGGGATAGTCTCAAGATAACAACTATGACATGAATAGCAACAATCACTAGACACCTAATAGCGGCTTCCTCTCAGACAGCTGACACTTGGATTCCTAATGACGAAGACTAAACGACTAATTCTCACCTCTCGGGTATTGAACTAGGATACACACTCAACTCTAATCAGTAATCAAAGACAACTCCTATGGCTACTACGTCTAGCAAACCACCCTAATCACAAACCCTAAGATCTATGACCAAGATACGCTAATCATATTGGCAGACAACCACAATCAACACAAGGAATTGAAATCAAACACAAGACCAGATCTAAACATGCAATGACATCACAATAATCAACTCAAGATCTTTTACAAAATCATAAAACCATTAATTGAATCCAAAAACCGATAAAAAAATCAAAGCTTTACTAAGTATTCATCATATGACCTAGGCAATATCAATGTTCTAGCCTAGAATCATGCTTAAACAACCAAAACAGAAGTAGAAACACAAAACCATGGTATCAAACACACAAATTAAAGATAAAGTTTCATTCTTGAAATCAAAAACGCTAAATCTAACTAACCCGGAAGCAAAGTCTTCATCTTTTGTCTTCTAATCCCTTCTCCAGCCTCAAAATCACCTCTAGTCTCTCTCTAGACGGCTGGAAATCGAACTCCTCTAAGAATGACAATTAAATTCTATTTAAATCAAAATTAGGGTTTTTCTCGGAATTCTGTTCCCTCGCGTACCGCGAGAGAATCTGGCAAGCCCCTTGCGTACAGTGAGGGCCAAAATAGTTGCGGCTGATTCTGAAGTTCTTCGCGTACCGTGAGATTTTCTCTTCTGGGTCTTCGCGTACCGCGAAAACTTGATTTTCTTTATTTTTTTTTCTTTTTTGAACTTCCGGCTTCTCTTTCTTGCTCAGTTTCTTCACGTATTCACTAGTAATCCTTACGAGCTCCTGAAAACACAACATAGACTCAAATGTACATCAAAACAACTCAAAACAAACACAAAACTAATTAAAGATACACTAAAACAATGGAATAAAGATGTGTGCTTTGCACTACATCAAATATCCCCACACTTAACCTTTTTTTCGTCCTCGAAAAAGCTGCAATGGAATCATAACTAGATCTAACTTAACAAACATCAATTACCAATTAGCAAAATATACTCACGCGTTAAAAAGCAACAATTAGTATTTCTGTCCGATTAAACCCAAGTACCAAATTTCAAGCCCTCGTTACGTGTTCTAATTCCATTTTATACATTTATCAATCAACCTATGTGACTCACACTTAGAAGTTACAACTCTACCTAATCCCGTCTCACATTTATGTTTAGGCATGGATCAAACCATATAGATTTACCCTACCACGTTAAACTAAAATTCACAGGTTTCAGAAATCAGATGAAATCAATGAATGAATGGATGATAATGAGCATTAATTATCAAATAAACTTTCGTCTAGAGGTGTTTCAACCAAGTCACTATCTCGGAAGGTAACACATAGACTAAGTCATAATCAATAAGCACATAAGCATCAACCCAGTGGTGTTTCAATCAGGCTGGAACCCGACGTGTGACACGTAGGTGAAACTTAGATTTCAATTAAATAAGCTCAAGAATTATGGAATATGGATGTGCGCGCCAACGAAACTCGGATTTATTCTCATAAAAAGAGAGTGGTGTGCCATGAAATTTCAAAAACCTCTAAATTTTAACTTAACGTGGTACCTGTCACCCTGTGTTGACAGTTTCAGTATTACCGACACCCTAAGATGAATACCCACAAGATATCATGATTTTAAAATTCAATTAATTCCTAAACAACACAAACAGGCTATTTAAGCTTTACTAGCTGGCTGGGTCTACCAAAACATCACTAATTAAACACGTTTTCAATTATTTAAATCATTTAAACTCATAAGTAGATCCAGTTGCCCTATCATTTTCAAGTATATGCAGTTATTTCCAAGGACATTTTTTAATTTTTTTTATTTTTTTGTATTTTTGAATTTTTATAAACAAGACAAACTAGTTAAACTATACACTCACATCCCCACACTTGAAAGACACATTGTCCTCAATGTGAAGCAAGACACAACTAAAATTAAAAATTGCAAAAATAAAACAAAACAGGAAGCGACTTAGCTGGTAATGTAGCATGAATGGTCCAGCATTCTCTTCCATTCATGTATGTGTTTACCACCCATCGAGTATGTTTCTCTGCATGCTATCTATCTTGAGTCTTTAAGTTCTTAGCGAGTCAGTCGAGTCTTATTATTTTAGTTTGAGTCAGTTTAATGATGCGGGTTTGTTGTGAGTTTTATTGTGCAGGTTTTGATCGCTCCGTCCATACTCAATCTCCATTCGGGCGGGGTTGATTCTAACATGAATGCCACAGCAAGGTACGTCATCGGTCACGAACGGTTTCAAGTTCTCCCATGGTCGTGGTGGTCGGTGAATGATATGATGATGGATGGAAGTGATGGACGATGGATATGGTGATGCATGATGGTGGAAGGTGGTGAACGATGTTGGAAACCATGGGAAAACTAGGAAGAAGGGTGAAATCAGCACTCCCCCGCGTACCGCGAGAAACCAGGCGGCCATTCCTCGCGTACCGCGAGGGTGTGTCCTTTTAAACCGGCTTCTTGGTTTGTCCTTCGCATATCGTGAGAGAACTTCCCAAATGCTTCGCGTACCGCGGGGACTTGTTGGTAACAAAAAGTTTTGAAATGTTTCCAACTTTTATACTTAGAAAATATTTAATCATTTAAAATTTTGTTTCACCCAAATTCCTTAAAAACCTATTCCAAGCATAAAAACACATGTAAAAATACCTAGAACTTCATTCTCGACGATTTTCCTCACCGAATCAAGCACGAATCCCTGCAAAACTTGACACAAACAAAGCACACACCGAAAAACACAAAAATAGACACAGACTCAAACCAAGTAGTGCACACAAAATCTACATCCCGAGCACTTGCCCGAGTCTCAAACAAGCCTATCAGGAGGCCTCTCCTTGATCCTAACCGGTACCGCCTTCACTCTTCGTGATCTCCCGGTCCTCCAAAACAGCATCAAATTCCTACCTCTATCCAACTTCAAGCTTTTATTATCTTCATCCATCCGCTCCTTCCACCACAACTTATACCTACCCGGTCCAAAGATGATATGATTCAAATAACCAAGTATCTTATCACCCGTAAACCTCCCCACACTTGGGGTTTTCAGCAACCTAAAACCAGATGACTCTATGACGGGGCGGGTCCTCTTACGGGGTGGCCTAGGCCTAGGAACACTAGAACTAGGGGTCGGATCAACGGTTCTCCCCTCAGAAAGCACAATGGTGATGGGTAACGGTTTAGGAATGGGATTTTCTATATGTGGGACCTATAAACCTTCACCAGTATCTCCTGGATCCTCTATACTCTCCACTAACTTCCCCACGCTTGGGGTTGTGCCTATGATATCTTCAAATTCTGCAATCATCTCCAGCAGATCATCAGGCACCTCATCGCCGTAATCGTCTGGCTCATCTAACAACCCTTCTAACTCTAACGCCTAATCAGATATCTCTCCCAAGTTAGGGGCGGGTTCATCAATTTCTCTCTCTGGATCATAGTCTCGATGGTCATCCATGAGGGAATCAAGCATGCACACGGAGTGGCTATGCTCTCCAACATCCTTCATGGACTTCATAGTATCGAATGTGATCGACTCATCCTCCACACGAAGTGTTAGTTTCCCGTCAAAGACATTGATCATTGCCTTGGCGGTACGTAGGAACGGGCATCCTAGGATGAGTGGGACTTTGTCATCCACTTCCATCTCCAGAATAACAAAATCCACGGGGAATACAAAATTACTACTTTCACTAATAGATTCTCCACAATCCCCCGTGGATACTTGACTGAGCTGTCAGCCAAGGAAATGCTCATGCGCGTAGGCTGCAGTTCACCTAGGTCTAGCTGCTTATAAACAGAATATGGCATCAGATTGATGCTAGCACTCAGATAAGCCAACGCGTGGTTTAGATGCAAACCTCCAAGCAGACATGGGATCGTGAAATGACCCGAATCCGCCAGTTTCTTCGATAGTTTGTTCTGAACCACAGTAGAACATTGCTTACTAAGTGAGACTTCAGAGATCCCCCCTAGCTTCTTCTTGTTGGAAAGAAGATCTTTGAGAAATTTGTCATACTTAGGCATGCGCTGGAGGACCTCTACAAATGGAAGATTGACCTTGAGTTGTTTAAACATATCAAGGAAGGTACCGTATTCCCTAGCATTCTTATATGGCAGTACGCGCTCTGGGTAAGGGATACCACTCAAGTCAACCCTAGGGGACTTCATCTCTACCCCCCTTCTTCTTCTCCACTGCTCCCCAGGCAGGCTTCTCCATCTCTATCTCTTCATCCACCGGCTCTTCTTCTTCTACAACCTATGGGGTCTCCTTCTCTTCTGCCCTATGACTTCTTGTTGACACAGCTCTTAACTCGGGCTCCTTTGCCATCCTAGAATCGATCTCAGCAAATTGAGCTCTCCATTCTACCTTCTTCACTTCCTCTACCGAAGGTATGCCATACTCGATGGAGTGGGAGTCATCCTCTACAACCTCTTTCTTCTCCACACTCCTAACTGACACGGCCATCACTGAAGCATTTGGACCTGAAGATGGACTTCCTTTTCTACCCTTCAGGCTCTGAGCGATGTCTCCTACCGTGCGTTGCAAATCCTGGAATGCCGACTGTTGATTCTTCAATAGAGTGTCGTGGCTATCCGGTCTTTGCCTCGTGTCCTTGTCTTGCTGGACAAAGTGGGCAAGCAGTTGTGTCTGATTCTCAAGCATCTCTTTGATCTTCCTTGTATTGACACTGCTTCCCGAGCTCGCTCCAGCCTCTCCTCCTCCATACTGCTGCTGGCGACCATTAAACCCAGGCGGGTTATTTACAGATCTCCATCCCGAGCCATAAGTATTGTTGTTATTATACCCTCGGTTCTGGTACTGGCTTCCAGCATAGCTCACATGCTCCTGATTATTTACGGGGCAATCCCTAGTTTCGTGGCCTCCCCTACACACTTAACACCGCTGAGCACTTAGCTTTAGCTCCTTGATCTCGTTAGCCATTGAGGCGAGTGCAGCAGCCATGCTAGAATTAGGAGTGACCTGATGCACACCTCTAGGAGAAGAGGCAGGTGATCTAGCACTAGGAATGGAAGTCCTAGCAGATGGATGCTGCTGTTTGGCTTGAGCGAAGCTCTCGAACATGTCCTCACACTCTTCTTGCTCGAGCTAATCGCCTCCCGCAGCTGTGTTGAACATTTGCTGCTTCTCGAAGGTGAGACCATTGTAGAACTTCTACACTATCACCCAGTCAGCAAGACCATGCTGGGGACTTCGACTCAACAGTGTGTTGAACCTCTCCCAGGCCATGTGATAAGGCTCGTCAGGGTCCATCCGGAAAGAATGGATTTGGTCCCGAAGGCGAGCGACCCTGGAAAGTGGATATTACTTCTTGTAGAATTTGGCTTGAAGATCCTCCCATGTGGTGATAGAATTGTCGGGAAGGGTGTCAAGCCAAGTAGATGCGCGACCGGAGAGCGAGAATGGAAAGAGACGCAAGTAGATAGCGTCCTTAGACACACCCGTGATATTGAATGTATCACATATCTGCGCGAAGCGGGACAAATGTCCAGGTGCATCCTCATCCTCAAGGCCATGAAATTAGGTGGCTTGAGTGATCGTGCTCATGACTTGTGATGGGATCTGCCATGTATTGGTGTTAGGAATGGCGAGGTGTGTGATCGAAGATCTCACCCCGGTGACCCCGTCACTGGCCCTCTGGTGCACGGTACGTCTCGCTGGTGGGTCAGTGTCGCCCATGGTAGGAAATGTAATTGGGCTAGTGGAACGTACATGGGATTTGCAAAGATCTTTCAAACGCTCCCGAAAGTCGCAGGTGTGCTCGTGTAGCTCTCGTTCAGGCTCTAATGAAGCATAATATGGTGGTGATCCCTATGAACGAGTGTGGTGCATAAACAGACACAAGAATAAAAGAAAACAAATAAAGACTCAAGACAGAAAGACTCGATCCTATAGTAGACACTCAGATAGCACGTAGGACAAGCATAGAAGACAAGCATACTCACAAGAATTAAAAGAAAAAGAAAATAAAATAAATCAAAAATCAAACAAAGAACTAGTCAAAGTCAATATTGTTATTGCCAAGTGTCCCCGGCAACGGCGCCAAAAACTTTATGTAGCCCAGACGGTCTATGTAAAACTAATAAAACCTAACTTAGACTTCTAAGTAATAAGATGGAGTACCTATGAACTAAACCGCACTGACAGGAAAGTGTACCTATCGAGTGTAGCACAACTTAATGGTAAATTGGAATATCGAACCCTAGAGACACTATGATAACTATACTAGACTCTGACACAGACTAAAGATTGATTTGGTTTGGGGGGTTTACTACACTAAATATTAAACTAAGGAATGCAGCAAACTAAGGTCGACTCAACTATCAAGAACAAGAACTAAAGTGAAATCAAGAGATGGGAAGAATATCACCTAGGTCGGAATCCAACTTGTAAAGTACAACTTCTACCGGTTTTGGAAACTAAGATGGATCTGGGTTTCTAAAGATGACAACTAAAGACTACCTAGTGGATCCCTAATCATTCTCAGGGTGTCACCAACTAAGCTACCTAAAGTGTACTAAACTCACCATATGGTTAGATCACTTTTCGGGTATTTCCAACTATGATAATGTACCCTAATAGACAGATTACCTCTCAGTCTCACTATCCACCAATACACTCAAAGAATGCACGGGATAGTCTCAAGATAACAACTATGACACGAATAGAAACAATCACTAGACACCTAATACCGGCTTCCTCTCAGACAGCTGACACTCGGATTCCTAATGACGAAGACTAAACGACTAATTCTCACCTCTTCGGTATTGAACTAGGATACACACTCAACTCTAATCAGTAATCAAAGACAACTCCTATGGCTACTACGTCTAGCAAACCACCCTAATCACAAACCCTAAGATCTATGACCAAGATACGCTAATTAAATTGGCAGACAACCACAATCAACGCAAGGAATTGAAATCAAACACGAGATCAGATCTAAACATGCAATGACATCACAATAATCAACTCAAGATCTTTTACAAAATCATAAAACCATTAATTGAATCCAAAAACCGATAAAAAATCAAAGCTTTACTAAGTATTCATCATATGACCTAGGCAATATCAATGTTCTAGCCTAGAATCATGCTTAAACAACCAAAACAGAAGTAGAAACACAAAACCATGGTATCAAACACACAAATTAAAGATAAAGTTTCAGTCTTGCAATCGAAAACGCTAAATCTAACGAACCCGGAAGCAAAGTCTTAAACTTTTAGCTTCTAATCCCTTCCCCAGCTTCAAAATCGCCTCTGGTCTCTCTCTAGACAGCTGGAAATCGAACTCTTCTGAGAATGGCAATCAAATTCTATTTAAATCAAAATTAGGGTTTTTTTCTCAGAATTCAGTTCCCTCGCATACCGAGAGAGAATCTGGCAAGCCCCTCGCGTACAGCGAGGGCCAAAATAGTCGCGGCTGATTCAGAAGTTCTTCGCGTACCGCGAGATTTTCTCTTCTGGCTCTTCGCGTACCGCGAAGACTTGAATTTCTTTATTTTTTTCCTTTTTGAACTTCCGGATTCTCTTTCTTGCTCAGTTTCTTCACGTATTCACTAGTAATCCTTACGAGCTCCTGAAAACACAACATAGACTTAAATGTACATCAAAACGACTCAAAACAAACACAAAAATAATTAAAGACACACTAAAACAATGGAATAATGATGTGTACTTTGCACTACATCACCAACCGATGATGTGGAATTGACGGTTACGAGAAGGCGCATATTCGGTTCATGTTGACTTATGTTAGGATGCTATGTTACAATGTTTTGATGTTGTTAAGTTACTACATGTTACGTACGCTTTTGTTAAATAAATGTATGTTACATTTTTGGCAAAAAAATGATTATGCTAAGGTTTTATGTAAAGCTAGAACTCACCAGCGTAACTGACTTTTAGTATGCACATTCAGGTTAAGGACAGGTACTGAGGGACGGTGATGCTTGGCAAGCGATGATGAGTTACCCGGATGATATGATGACTGTCATCCCGTTACGTTACGTTTATGTTATGAATGTTTTAGACAATGTTTACGCTTCCGCATGTCTGAAAATGTTACTATTATGTTTAAATGAAAGTTTTTCGTTGCGTTATTTGATATTCAAGTCTAAGAACTGTTTGTGAATGAGTAAATCAAACAAGTGAGGCATCCCGGGTTTGGGGCCTTACAAGTTGGTATCAGAGAAATAGTTTGAGAGATTTGGACACTCCTAGTGTCTGAACTTAAACTGTGAATGGAACCGAAAGCGGATGCCAGTACGGGTAAATCGAGCCACAACATTAGGTATGAAGGTAGTAAATATATTTACATATATAGTATGTCTTAGAAGTGTTAGGTTAGGACTTTTGTTCTGTTGGAATCACAAAGGTGGTCAAATGGAAGACAAAAGGTAGTGTAATGGTTAATTGCAGATGGTCAGTGTATATTAACATCTTACAATACTTGTTGAATTCTATTTTTTAACTAGCGTGATGACATTAGATTCCTTGTCTTATACAACAAAATCGTCGAAATAAGAGGCGGAAGGCGTGGTGGGAGTCGTACAGGATGACACGGTAAGATGCCCACCCACCAAGTTTGCAGTAAAGAGGCAAGTGTTCATACGGAACTGGAAGGTAGTGTGCATGAGACCATAAGAGTGTGTTCCGAGTTGTCATCTGTTGTGTGGACTTAGCGCAGGAGTGGTAGTAGGTGTCGAGAAGAATACTTTGACAAAATCTCAACTTTGAAGAGACGCGAGTATTATGAAGTGTTATAAGAGGAAATAGGCTCGAGTAAGGTAAATTGGTAATTACGTTTGGATCCGCGAAATTGTGAATTTACAAGTGCACGTGCATGATAGTGAATCTTATGGTGTTGATTAATGCTTACGTATCAGAGTTGACCCAATTACTCAACTATGACTACGAGATGTTAGTCACCTGAGTAACGATTTAAAGAGATTGATGAACGTCATTAGTAATAGTAACGATGTCAAAGATGGTGTACCTTACAACAGTGAATGATGTCAGCAAGTCTGAGCCACGAGCAAAATGAGGAGGAATGAAACTTCGGTTTTACCTATGTCAGAAGAGCATATGTATGAAGAATGCCAATGAGATAAAGTGGACTACGCTTAGCACAAACACGTTATGATGAATAAAAAATCAGTCTACTATTGAAGTATGCATGAGTATAAAGGTAATAACCACACAAGTGTATGTCCAAGGAATATATGAGTGCATGAACGCACAAATGGAACTCTCCATGTAGAAGACGATCCCAGACAACTACTATGAGTATCTCCTGAAACAAGAAGATAGATGTAACAACAACAAGTAACGGGAATCGCGATGTTAATTAGGGCATGCAGGCTAAACCAAATGAAACCATATCCGACCTAAGGATTGTTTGTTCAGAATGAATGTGAATGAAAAGTTTTGACCAACAATGTGAAGTAAGGATTGGGCACTAAGAAGAAATTCAAGATGACTAATAGAACGCTCTACTATGGCTAAGTCTAATCAATAACCGCGAGGGTTGTTAGAATTGGAAAGCCATTAAGGGACCCATTGAAACTAGAAAGGAAATGAAACTACAAGTGTCACCGCACGTTTCATTTACTCGTAAAGAAACCTATGAACGTGACTTTAAAAGGATCACATACAGAAAATGCTAACGGTCATGAGAGGTTACAGAATGTATTCCCTTAGGTCGCGAGGCCATTCCAATCCCTAAGACCATCCAGTGGTATGAAAGAAGAATGGGTACAACAAATCGATGATGTGAAATATAAAATCTTGACAAGTATACTTGAAAGAAAGACTAGAAGGATATTGTTTATAAAAATATGAATGTAAAGGTCATATACCTAGTGTTTCGTCTGAATGAATATTCTCCCGACAAGTTGAGTATAATGGGTAATACTTCATATGGTTCCTTCGGAAACGAAATGATACGCTTCTTTCGGGGACAAGACGATATGGTTCCTTCAAGAATGAGACGATGTGGTTCCTTCAAGAATGAGACGGTACGGTACCTTCGGAAACTTGATAGTAGGATTCATTCAGGAACGAGAGGGTATGATTCATTCGAGAACGACATGGTATGGTCCTTCGAGGATGAACGCACCATGAATAGCTTATGAGGCGCACACAATGATCCACAAAGTCGAGAGATGGTCGATAGTAACCATCTAGATGACAGTGTAGACAACTTAATGAGGAAATTAATTTATGGCAATGGAGTCTTCGGTGGACGACTCTAAGCTTGATAAGATAGTTTACGTAGAATGACGAGATGAGAATCCTAACGGTGAAATATGAAAGACCGACTAGGGATGTACAATGTCGAAAAAGATGACGTCTATCAAGAACCAGGGAGGTATAGTCAAGACTACACAAGAATCTAGCAATGGGAAAACATAGTCTGATTAATGACGGCAATCTGGATTTGGTTCGGTTGAAGGACGCTAAATTCAACGGTATACTACAGCTCCTAAGAAACACCACTAAGTGTTGAAAGGAATCCATGACTTGCTCAACATGACAACCCATACAAGTTTTTAGTGGATTCGAATTAAGTCACACCCATGAGATGCTCGTAAAGTCAAGAAAATAACACTATTCATTACAACTTCCCGGATACTTAGGATAGTGGGGTATGAATGCATTTCCGGTAACATGAATAAACCCTAACTTCGTGTGTCTCACGTATGTCATTGAATGTTCACCAGTCTGAGGATCCACCTACAGATATGAAGGAAGCAGATATACTACCTAGCGTATGAGGTATCCTTAATGATCTTAGTATTCGAAAGATGATTGAAAAGGAGCAGACTTGAGGACAAGTAATCGGCTTAACGAAAATATGGATTGATGACAGCAGGGTTTCCAAATAATGACTCTAGGCTTGCTAAACCAATCCACGAAGGAAGGAAAGATAGTTGTGACAAGTATCTATTCCCAGAGGTGGTGCAAAGCCTAACAACTTGTGGTAATACTATGACGGAAAGTTTTCATCCTGTGGATGAAAGAAATTCCCTATCTACTTATGTTGATAGGAGGCTTGAAATTTAGCACCAAATCCAACTTTTGGATAAACTAGAGTATAAGTAGGAGCACAGTACAATGGATTTCATAACCAATCTACCTTAGACAACTAAAAGTTATGACACCATTCGGTAACTGTGGATCTTCGTACTGAAGATGCTCAATGTGTTTAGATTTAGCAGAGATATAAAAGGAACCAGACCGTACATAGACGCTAAAGAAGGAATGGAGGAGTTGTACCCTTAACAGATCGACTTATAACAGGTTTCGAGGACGAAACCTCTTGTAAGGAGGGTAGACTTGTAACATCCCGAATTTTCTAGAATTTTCGACACGTAAATAAATATTAAGGTGAGTTAATATATAACCTCCTGTGGATGTATTTTATAATGAAGTTTCGCCTTTTTAAATATTATGACTTGGGTTCAAGATTTAAGTCGGGTTTAGCGAGGGTTTCTAACCACGAATGAACACGTGTAACCGCATACGAACCCGTCTTGAAAGGTTACTTAAAGGGGAGCTAGGGTTTTCAAGGAAAGAGCACACCACACACACACACACACTTGTGAGTGTCTAGAGAGAATTCCAGCAAGGGTGCGACCCCTCCCTTTCCGGCAACAGTAGATGGTGACCGGTGGTGGAAGAACAGAACTGTAGGAGGTGGTCAGCGATAGGATGGTGGTGTTGGTAACCTTGGGTGGCGGCTGAGAAGGAGCTAATAACCTCTTCTCGTTTTCCGGTGAGCACCTTTTCCGGCCAGGATGACAAGTGGTGGTCGCAAACGGAGGGCTGCAGCGTCTTGATGGCATTCAGGTGGTCGTGAAGGTAGTAGGGGAAGTAAGAAACGGCTAAAAATGGTGATGAAGGTGGCGGCGGCGGCTAGGGTTCCGCCATGAAACCGCCGGCGACGGACGAACATGGTAAGAACTCGTTCCTTGCTTCGTTTCCTTGATAATTATGGCTTCTTAACACCTTCGATTCATGGTCACATGTTGTTTTCCGGCCGAAACAAAGTTTTCCGGCCGTTCCCGACCTTCCGGCAGCAGAAGGCGGCGGATTCCAGCGGTGGCAACCGGTGGCGCTGGTGGGGCTCGGCGAGACGAGTTCATGGCCGCTTGAATCGCCTTAATCGGAGTTCGTATGGTCAAGTTATGGACAAAACAAGTTTCTTCTCGCGTGGTGCTCAGCAGTTTCGTAGAAAAACGTTTAGTACGGACCGTACGCAAAGGTATAACTCGTAAAACTTATACATTTAGTGTTGGTTAGTGGCAAGGGACTCGAAAAAATTATCGGGGACGTCTTTCGAGAACATTTTTCAGACACTTTAAAAATGGGTTATAGTTATATAACTTTTATTATAATTATCAAGTAAAGGATGAATGGAAGTATGGTTTTGGTACTATAATCTAAAGTGTGGTTATTGGATTATTGTTGGTTGATTTGGGATGGAAATAGACAATTGGAATTGTCGGGTTTAGACCAGAAACAAACGGGACTCTGTCTGATTTTTCATTAAGAATTAAAGAAGTGTATAGTTCACGGCTAGGGTTCACGGATAGGGTTCACGGGTAGGGTTCACGGCTGGGGGTTCACGGGTAGGGTTCACGGTTAGGAATTCTCAGGTAGGGTTCTCGGTTGGGAATTCTCGGGTAGGGTTCACGGCTTGGATTCCCCGGAGCGGTGCACGGTGGGAGTCTCGTGTATAGCTCATGGCTGAGGTTCTCATGCCTAGTTCACGGGTAAACTCCCGAGCACTTTCCTTTAGCTGTGAACTCCTCAGTTCACGGGAAGGAGCCGTGTACACCTACGGAGCCGTGTATTTCTAGGTTCACGGGAATGAGCCAGGTACGTTTAAAGTTCCCGGTATGAAGGGGTTAATGTAATGAGTTGAATGTGAAGCTAAGATTAGGTTGTGTACGTACAGGTTAGAAGATCCTTTAGAGACCTTTGACACTGTTTATCTCAGGTGAGTTCTAGAGCCCTCTCTTTTAATGTTTTAAATTATATTTTGGCCTGGTGTGCATACTTACAAACGATGTTTATAAAATGATGTTTACGAAACGATGTTTATGAAACGATATTTACGAAACGATGTTTACGAAATGATGTTTACGAGATGATGTTTACGAAATGTTTTGCCAAATGAAGTTACGAAAGGTTTATGAATGAAATGATGTTTTGTTTAATAAAACGTACGAATGCTTTAACTGTGATGAGGTAAAGGTTTTATGAAAGTCACGAATGAACGAATCTGCCACAAGTTCCTACGGGAGCTAGGGTATGTATGTATGTATTGGCCTCACCATTATGGGGGACTTTGTGGCTGGCTAACGGTTGTACAACTGGTTGATGATGGGGTGACGACGGTCACCCATAGGATTTTCGGGATCCCCAACGGAAGGCATTATTCCTTGCGGGGAAATAGTGTCTAAGGTACGGGTTGGTGTTGAATGGCTTTGAGGTATCGGGCCCTAGGATTTCTTCACCCGAAGGACAGTACGGTGTTGATGGGCCTGGTGGTGGTGTGCCTCAGGGTTTCTCAGCCAACCGATTATGTGGAATTGACGGTTACGAGAAGGCGTAGATTCGATTCATGTTGACTTATGTTATGATGCTATGTTACGATGCTTTGATGATGTTAAGTTACTGCATGTTACGTACGCTTTTGTTAAATAAATGTATGTTACGTTTTTGGCAAAAAAAAAATGATTATGCTAAGGTTTTATGTAAAGCTAGAACTCACCAGCGTAGCTGACTTTTAGTATGCACATTCAGGTTAAGAACATCTACTGAGGGACGGTGATGCTTGGCAAGCGATGATGAGTTACCCGGCTGATATGATGACTTGCATCCCATTACGTTACGTTTATGTTATGAATGTTTTAGACAATGTTTAAGCTTTCGCATGTCTGACAATGTTACTATTATGTTAAAATGAAAGTTTTCTGCTGTGTTATTTGATACTCAAGTCTAAGAACTGTTTGTGAATGAGTAAATCCAACAAGTGAGGCCTCCCGGGTATGGGGCCGTACACGTTCAATTCGTTGGGTTAACCCGACCTGATAAATCCGGTTCCGATTAACCCGAAACCCGAAAATAATAATTAGACAGTCAAACATTTATAAAAATTTATTAGAAATCAATTTTAGGAAAAAAAAAACATAATAAGACAAAATAGTTAGTAGTTAAAGATTGTAAATGGAAGAAAGGAAAAGAAATAATAAAAAAAGGAATATAGTGATAGGGATGGGGAATGGGATATGGGAGATTTTAAATTAAGAATGATGGTCGAACCATGTAATTGACACACGGATTTTTATTTTGTAAATTGTTATGTTTCTAACTTATATTTTCTTATTCGTGTGTTTGTTGTTATTTTATTAAGATCTGTAAGACTCATGACATATATATAGACCCACCGATGCTACGAAAAAGAAAACTAACAGAAGTACTATACAATACATTACGAGAGAATTGATAAACTAACAGAAAACAAGTACCACGTTGTAAATTGTCGCCGCTGCCGCATCGCGCGGGCTTCCTACTAGTATATATATATAAAGAGATGGAGAGAGAGATAGATAGATAGATAGAGAGAGAGAGTTTCGAATACAAAGTCTGTTTTTCGTGCGAAGGTACGAAGGGCATGCGTGATTAGGGGTGAGCATAGATCGGGAATACCCGAAAATCACCGAAGACCAACCCGAAAAAATCCCGATACCGAGCCGATTTGCATAACATATTTCGGGATTCGGTCACCGTTTCCATAAAAATTCGGGATCAGGTAAATCCCTATGAAATCGAGAAAATATTACCGACCCGATATGTTTAAAAATTAACAAAAATTCATCATATTTTACTGCAATATAACAGAAAATCATAACAAAGAATGATATCTTTGTAAAGTTTTAACTCTCATGCACAATTAAGTAAGAAAAGACAAAGAATATTCAACTAGAAATTTTTTAAGATTTATTTAAAAAAAATCACTAATTGACTGTATTTTTTTGTTAAAAAAAACCTCATATTTTCACAGAAGCACACCAACAAAATAGAAAAAACAAGTATTAACACTTATGTACGTCCCTGGAGCCTCGTCGCGCAGCGGAAATACACGGATCTGTTCTGTGATTTGTGTGGGAACAAAGAAGAACGAGACAGAGAGAAACACGAACATAAAGAAGAGAATCAACACAAAAACGATACGTAATCCATAACAACGAAGTCACCTCACATTACATACCGAAGAAGTACACATCTCTCGTCTACGCTTACGGTCCAGGGGTCGGGAGAGCTCGTCCCGACCCGAACACCTCTCAACCTTGTTCCAGAAGTTCCACCTACAAATAAAGACAAGTCTTCTATTTATAGGGGCAGGAACACTACCTGCGTACTTGGCTAAGTACGCAGGACCAACTGGTGAACAAGCTAAGTACGCAGGAACACCCTCCTGCGTACTAGCCTAGTACACCGATACATAGAATTTAATCTATAGTTACTAAAACATGCTTCTACAACTTAATCTATCGGGAATACCCTATTTACCGATCGTTCATTCCCGACCGAAACCCATTACCGACTGTGTGACCTAGGGACGGTATTCGGGTAATACGTTTATAGAAATTCTGAATTGGGATATCAAACGCACTATATATATATATAGGGGGAGGATCAAATAAGAAAAAGTTTTTCGCTAAGAAAATCTAAGAAAGAACAAAAACCTTAAGAAAAAAGATATCAAATGAACTCCGATTGAGCTAATTTCAGCGGCTTTGGAACCGTCTCATCGAACTCTACCATCTTAGCTTTTATGGTTTAGCTTTTAAGGTTTAGATTTTACGTTTGAATTTTACGGTTTTAGCCTTAGGGTTTATCTTTTAGGCTTTAGATTTTTTGGTTTAGGTTTTTTTTTTTTTTTGGTGGGGGTGGGGGGTTTAGTTTTTGGGGGTGGGTTTAGGTTTTTGGGGGGGTTTAGTTTTTGGGGGGTGGGGGTGGTGGTTTATATGCTTTTTGGGGTAGGGTTGGTGGGGGGTTTAGGTTTTTGAGGGTGCGGGTGGAGGGGGGTTTAGGTTTTTGGGTCCGGGTTAGGGTTCTATGATTCGGTTCCAACACCGCTGGATTAAGCTCAATCGGAGTTCGTTTAACCCACTTCTTAATATTTCTTAGCAAAAAACCACTTCTTAGTGGAACCGTCCCCTATATATATATATATAGGGGAGGGATATTCTAAGAAGTGAAAAAAGTGTAGAAAGCCACCATGAAGTGACATGTGTCCAAGGTGTCATACCCACAATTTCAACTAACGAAGTTTTAACGTTTGGGAAGTGACAAACCAGGATCTCAGTCATTAGTTACATTGAACGACACTATATGGGACAAAAATGAAAATATATCACAAATGATCAAAGTAATGCGGAAGCGTAAAACAAGAGTAAATGCGCAAAACAAACAAGTGATAACATATATGAATTACATAACCAAAAATGTTTATGTCATATTTTTCTCCCCCAGTTGTAAAACAGTAAAAGGGGCCGTGAAAACTCACCTGAACGGCGTAGGTAGGTTCACACTAGAATAAGATTGAAACCACGAGTGTTACCTGCAACGGCTTACGTATGCCCTAGAATTACAAACAACAATTAGGGATGCCATGGGAACTTGTGACGACAACACGGAAGATTGAACGTCCTAAAGAAACGCTCTAATGATTAAGAGTAGACGAACGCGTCCACGGGAATAAGAATTCTTTATTTAATAAGTACGATAAATACGTTACGCGCCGAACGGCAAAATAAAATAATATATATATACATTTATTCATACCTTTGCGCCATTAATAGTGATTTAAGATAATAATATAATTTAATATATTCTTCATAAGTTTAAGAAATAACACAATAGTAAACTTCGTGGCAAAATAATAAATAATTTTTTTTATTCGAGAACATGCGCGAGGGTAAACGATATAAATAATTATATTAATTTTAAGTTTGAATTGTTTCACAATATTTAGAAACGCGGCTAAAATAAGATATAAAAATATATTATTTTTAATAGGAATCACGTTTTTAAAAATAATATGACTTATATTATTTTATTCGGAAATACAAATTAAATAATAGTATAAACATTTTATTATAAAAGTAGTAATTAAAGAAAAATGGTTTAATAAACTAAACCCGAGGCTATGGCTAGATTTCCGGTTTAAAACTTATTAGTATATTAATATAATGATATGGGGAATGATTTTTATTCTAAATTATTAACAAAATATGAATTTAAAAAAAATCAGGGGATGAGGGCTCGAACCCTGGTCTCCTCCCCAACAGTCTAATGCCTTAACCAATCGATCCGCTAGGACAATCGCAACAATTCTCGGATCGGATTAGTTTTAACACACAGATCCAGCGGATCCGCCCCTTATCGAAACCTAACTCGAAACCCACTCCAATTCCCATCGATTTTGACTCTGATTTGATTCAACGTTTCGGGTTTTTGTTAATCGGGTAATCGTGAATCTGATGGTGGTGTTTAATTGAAAAATCGTTAAGTATAAAGTTGTTTAATTTATGAATGAACACCGAAACCCTAGCTTTAGAACTTGGAATCAATATGATGAAATCTTATGTTAAAAGACGTTAAATTCATAAGGCTTTTACTAAATCAAACCTTGCGAACCTACTAGAATGGTTTGATTTCATTGAGAAAAGGTTTAAGGTTAAAACCCCAACTATGCATATGAACAAACCCTAGATTCCGGATTGCAAACAATTCGATGTTAATTGATAAAATAAACATAGGGCTTTCGATGAGTGACTGATTACAAAGCTAAACATGTGAATTAATTGGATTATGATTGAGTCTAGAATCAAAAGCCCCAAATCTATTTTAGAACGAACCCAAGATTATGGATTCGGTTCAATTCGATGTTAACGGATCGAATTACAATAGGGCTTTTAATTTACGAGTAAAATCGAAAGTGTGGATGGAATCAATTACCAGAATAGCGCTTAAATTAAGGGTTTCCGATTAGGATGAGTGCCGAGGAAGACGGGTTCGATCTTCGGCGATTCCTGCTGTGACTCCGGCCAAGATTTCATAGACAAAAGCTTCCCGGGAACTCGTACAAGCAGTACAGAGGTTTAATTTGAGAGTGCAAGCTCGAATATATGCGAATTGGTGTGTATAAAAACCGAACTCGGCGGTTACGACTTGAATACCCATAATTGGGTTTAATTCGGAGTAATAACGATGATTAACGCTATAATGGTGATCGATTATGGCTATTAACACTGCCTTCAGTTACGAATTTGGGTAGATTTCGGTTATAGGTTTGAATTTGAATCAAGGTTTGCGAGTTTGACTTTTAAAAGTCAACCAGGAACAATTTTATTCGATTTTGACTACAAAGTCAACATAATTGGGTTTTGGTTAATTACAACTTTGATCCCTATAGTTTGAATTCAGATATTGACAGAATCAGACCCTAAGGTGTAAGATTAGGTTAACAGAGTTGGGATTTAACAGAAAACTTAACGGAATTGCTAACGGAGTTAACTTGAAAAGTCGGATTGTCACATCATCCCCTAATTGAAAGAATTTTCGTCCCGGAAATTAAATAAAATAAATTAAAAATTTCCGAATGTCACATCATCCCTTAGTTGAAAGAATATTCGTCCCAAAAATTAAAATAGTACCTTAAGAGTTTGACGTGGAGTGCTTGAATAGATGAGGATACTTGCGCATCATCTGATCCTCACGCTCCCACGTGAATTTCGGTCCGCGTTTCGAGTTCTAACGGACTCTGACAATAGAAATTTTACTACGCTTAAGCGTTTTGACTTCCCTATCCATGATTTCCACGGGTTCTTCGATGAAACGCAACTGTTCATCGATGTGTAGTTCCTCTAGAGGAACCGCGAGTGACTCGTCTGCTAGACATTTCTTCAAGTTTGAGACGTGAAAGACATTGTGTTCACCACTAAGTCCTTCAGGTAGGTCAAGTTGATACGCTACTTGACCAATTCTCTTCACTACCTATAATGGTCCAACATAACGAGGATTTAGTTTGCCCCGTTTTCCAAAACGAATGACACCCTTCCAAGGTGAGACTTTTAACAAGACCATATCCCCTACTTGAAATTTTAACGGTTTACGACGCTTATCGGCATAGCTCTTTTGACGATCACGAGCTGCTGCCATACGATTTCTAATTTGAACGATTTTCTCAGAAGTTTCAAGTACGAGTTCAGGACCTGTAAGTTGACTATCCCCAACCTCGGCCCAACAAATAGGAGAACGGCATTTCCGTCCATATAATGCTTCAAATGGAGCTGCCTTGATGCTAGTGTGATAACTTTTGTTGTAGGAGAACTCCACCAATGGTAGGTGAGATTCCCAAGTGTTACCGAAATCAATCACACAAGCTCGTAGCATGTCCTCCAGAGTTTGAATAGTACGTTCTGTCTGGCCATCAGTTTGAGGATGGTATGTTGTGCTCATATCTAGACGCGTGCCTAAAGCTTTATGTAACAATTTCCAGAAACGAGAGGTGTAGAACCAAAGACTGATTGCTACCAAATTATTCTAAGTACAAATGCTGCTGATAGGCTTATCAGCAGCATTCAACACATGTTGCTGCTGATAGGCTTATCAGCAGCATTCATCACAAGTTGCTGCTGATAGGCTTATCAGCAGCATTCAACACTTGTTGCTGCTGATAGGCTTATCAGCAGCATTCAACACAAGTTGCTACTGATAGGCTTATCAGCAGCATCCAACACTTGTTGCTGCTGATAGTCTTATCAGCAGCATTATTCTCATCTCTGCTGCTGATAGCTTTATTCACTGAAGACCAAACGTTGCAGCTGACTACCCATGTGAAGCGCCTCTGACACCTTTCTGCAAAAGCAACTGCCACACTCCAAGCAGAAGGAACCTCAGTGGTGCAACCAATAAAGGACAATAACGCGCTTCTCCAAGCATGCAAACAATGATGCCAAAGAAGACGTTTCAATAAAGTTAACTAGATTAGCCTTTGCGTGTAATTTAGTTTAATAAACAAGATCAACGGCTTGTGTTAGATCTAATCCTTAGAATCAAGGGTCTGTCTTGATTCTAAGTTACTATATATATATATCCTGTAAACACTTCAAAGAAAGCGTGCTTGTGAGTGCTTGTGCTTATACTTAATAGTGCTTGATGTGCTTTGATAGTGCTTCTTGATAGTGTTTTACTTGTAAACTTGTAATCTCATAAGTTTAATACAACAGTGCATTTATCAGTATTCTTGTTGTTTACTTGTTTACTTTGTTGGTTGTTATTGTTTCCGCCAATATCAACTAGAATAGAATCACCTTGTAATCTTACGATCCTACAAGTGGTATCAGAGCTTTGGCTCAAGATTAAACAAACTAACATTTGTTTAATCACTTTCTGATTCTATTCAAAACTCTATTCTTGATCAAGTCACATCAAAACAAAAATGGCACAAAACAACGGGATTGAAGACATCCTGAAGCAGCAATACGAAAACTTTGTCTGCAATAAAGGTGTGAGTCACTAACCAGTGTGTATAACAGGTACACTTACTTGGTAGGAGAGCTGCAGTGCTCTAAGGTGAAACTGGAGAATGAAGACATTCTCAAAAGGTTCATCAGATCTCTTCCTAGTTGCTGGACACTTTACACAGTGTCAATAAGAAGAACTGAGAATCTGAAGACTCTGCAGATGACCGAGCTCTTTTGTATGCTAAAAGCCTATGAATTAGAAATAATTCAAGCCAAAGAAAGAAGCTCAAGCCATCAATCAGCCTCTTCCACCACCTCTCCCGCGCTTCACTCTGACCACTCAGGTCCTAGTTCAAGCGACTACTATCCTACCAGACAAGCACAGCAAGCTCAGCCAAGACACCAACAACAGCAACATGTCAATCCTCTAGCACAAACTGCAGCCTGTGCAAATGTTGGAACTACTGACTTTGACTGGAGCTTCCAGCCTGAGGATCTTTCTGCCAACAATCAAGCTCTCATGGCAGACACATTAGAGGTATCCTCTCTAACTTCAGACACATCAGAGGTACCACCAAAGGTATATGAAAATCTATGTACTCAAGAGTGCATTGACAAGGTCCTTGGATATAGGAAACATAACCAGAAGCTCATAGATCAAAATGAAGAATTTCACCAAATGAAATCTGAATTTAAAAAGGTTGAAAATAGTTACAAGGAAAAGAATGATTGTTTAAGGAAAGAAATTTCATCATTAAAACATGAACAAACAAACCTTGAAACTCAAATTGATGATATTCTGGTTAAGTTGAAAGCTGCAAGGGCTGAATTGGCAGACCAAAAGGTACATGTGGAAAAATATGAACTTGCATCCAAAAAGCTGCAAAGACTTTTAGATGTTCAAATCCATGAAAATGTAAGAACTGGGTTGGGATATCATGCTGACCAGTATAAAACCGTCGCACCTCCTGCTGATTACGTTGCCATCCATGAACCAAGCTTCAATCTAGCAAATCTTGACATGGCCAACCGAAATCTTGACCCTGCTGTCAAAGAAACTCATGTGCAAGAATGCACTACTTCATCAGAGACTGAGTCAACTTGCTCAAACTCCACTGAAACAAGTAATGTCTCATCTCCTCATGCCCCTCAAGTGATAGTCACTAAAGATGAAGTCCCTATTATCTCTTCAATACCAGTTCCTAAACCCTTCAAACAAATCAGAATTAGCTATCCTCCAGAAGGAAGAAAGCTAACCATTGAAAAGGGACAGTCTTCCACCTCCATCAACTCAAAGCCTCCTTTCAATTCAGTCCAGCCAAGGAAGGTGTTTGACACATGTCATGCGCCTGAAGAAAGGATTCCATATGTTCAAAAAACATTGGAAGAAGCTACTTTTGAGCACAACAAAGCTCACCCTTGGAATTTCAAAGACCTTTTCAAAAGAAAGGATTATGTGCATCTTTCAAAGGATAAACTGGCAAAATCATGTTTTGTTTGTGGGAAATATAGCCACACTGCCAGCACCTGCTTCTACTACCTACAGCAGCAAAGAAACCTCAAGCAACATGCTTTTGAGAAGACAAAGAAGAACAAACAGGTAAGAAGCTTTGAAGCTAAAACAACTCAATTCAGAAAATCTCTTTCTCCACCAAGGGAGCAGTTGTCAAAGCCTCAAAAATCTTGCATCATCTGTGGAGAATCAGACCACTTTGCTGCAAACTGTAAGTTTAACCCTTTCAACCAGATTCTTCATCAAGCCCCTCAAAGACAAAGGATAAAGAAGAATCAACATACATCGGTTGTTAGTCCAGTTAAGCCCAAGAAAACAGAGCAGAAGCTTTCAGCAGCAACCAAATCTGCTGCTGATAAGCTAACAAAATCAGCAGCTAAAGTGTCCACTGCTGATAAGGCAAGATCCAAGGGAAAGCCTTCAGCAGCAACACAGTCTGCTGCTGCACAATCAAAACCATCAGCAGCAACACCAGCTGCTGCAACTATGCCAAAGTCATCAGCATTCACACCAGCTGCTCATAGGTCAAAGAAAACTGGAAAACCTATATCTCAACAATGGAAGGCAAAGAAACCACCAAGCATCACCATCGGTTCAGTTGAGTGCATCTATCCTTCCTTGTAAATATGTCTATGTTTTGTTCTTAATAAAAGGTTATAGTCAACAGCACTTTTTCACTGCTGACAGATTTACTCTTCAGCAGCAAAGTCTTTGCAACTGATCGCTTTAAGTTATCAGCAGGAACAAGTTTCCTGCGGATAGCTTTAAGGCGGTCAGCAGCAACCTTTTTGCTGCGGAATGAATACAACAGTCAGCAGCTACCAAATCTGCTGCTGAAAGACTACACTATCCGCAGTAACCAAGTTTGCAGCGGATAGCACACCATCAGCAGCAACCAAGTTTGCTGCTGATGGGTAAAACATGTCTACATTAACTTTTACCTGCAGTAAAAACTACTCTCAGTCTTTACCATGACTGCTCGAGTGCTTTACAGCTGTAACAATGAAAAGTGAAACAGGTTGTACTGTACAAGTAAGGTTGCTTTTTCTTCGTTTGCCGTTATATCATAATTTCAAACATTCTCACAACCTCTTCATATTCAATTTCAAATCCTAAACCCATCACTTTCTCTCCCGTCCCCACAGCATTCAAAGCCCTCCATAATTAATCCCTCCATTCAAACACCCTTCTCTCTTCCCTCCAAATCCATTATAATGGCAGGTGCAGACATAAACAACCCCAACGACAAGTTTTCCCCATATCACAACCTCACGGCATGCCTAATAAAGGGCAAGAAATCAGAAGACTTCGATGATATGATCGACTTCCTTTGTCGATCCAAAATCCACCATGCCCTAACAGTCAACCCAACCATCTACACTTCCAACATGGAAGATTTTTGGAGCTCAGCCGTGTATTCTACTGTACAGGGCACTCCCCAAATCAAAGGAACAGTAGACGGCAAAGAGATAATCATCACTGAAGCAAAGCTCCGCCAACACCTCAAGCTTCAAGATGAAGGGGACGCCACCTCTTACCCAAGAGACGTATACATGAGGACCTTTGTATCCATAGGGTACACTGGGAATCAAACAGAGTATACGATAGAGAAGGCACTCATGGGTCCCAAATGGAAGTATCTCTGCCACACTCTTCTCCAATGCATATCCCAGAAGAGAAGTGGCTGGAACCAACTCAGCTCCGGACTTGCGTCGGCAATTCACGGTATGATAACTGGAGCGGGTTTCAATTTTTCCCACCTCATTCTTGAAGGTTTGAGATACAACCTTCAAGAAGGGGTTAAATCTCAGTTCTTCATGTACCCAAGATTCTTGCAAGAAGTGTTCAATATTGAACAAAAACTGCAAGAATCTTCTCAATTCTGGGACATAAGAACAATATTTTTCAAAGCATGAGAACAATTTCATCAAAGTTCTCAGGGGCCGATGTTCCATTGTTGTCTACAATGTTGAACACGCAAAGTGCCCAGGGTGACAGTTCGGCAAACCCAGCTGATACTGATCCCACACCCTCCACCTCACTGCCACAAACTCAAACTACTGTTTCCCTTGATCGAACCCCTGTGCATTCTACTGAGGATGCACAGGCACATACATTACTCACCCACAGTTTGATTTCTCAATCGGAACACAGGGCCCCGGTTGCAGCCAAGTATACAAGGAAAAGGGGCAAGAGAACTCCTTCTTCTCTTGCCTCCAAGGCCCAAACCCAAGCCAACATCCCTCACTCAGAATCACAACATTCTAGTGAGAATATCATAAGGGAAAGCCACATTGTTAGGGAGACTCCTTCGGAAGTCTCTCTATTAGGATTAGGATCACTTCCCGGATCCGTAGAACAGCCCCCTGAGCACTTCCTTTCTCTTCTGAACTTAAGTGTTGAGGAACCTGATCAAGATGATGTACCTTCTCCAACTACCACTATCTCGGAGGTACTGATTGGTCTTGCTTACGAAACACCAAACCCAAGTTCTTCACCCTTGAAGGTCCACTCTAGGAGTAATGAAAGAGTGGATGTGGAAGAGGCTGTCACTACTACTGGTCCATCAATTGACCAGGAGGACAGTGACAACATCTTTAAGACCTCAACCATGGCAACTCATGGTGAGGGTGTTTCCTTGGAAACTCCCCTCACTGAGAGGAATCCCAGGCGCCAAGAAACCACGGGTGATGGGGATGCTGAGGCTCGGCCTACGGCCCCATCTGGGTCCAAGGATTCCACAACTGTGGATGAGGACAGACTGAAACTTCATAACTTGGAATTGACGGCCAGGGTGGCTATGCTAGAGGCTGAAGTGTCCAAACTAAGACACCAAGTCTCTATGCATGAAGCCCATCAATGCCCAACTTTAGCCACTCCCTCTCTTGTATCAGTAGGCACCCAAACTGATGCCTACCTGTCTACTGATGCAACCAAAAAGGGGGAGATGGTCTCAATGGAAGAAGATAAAGACAGTCTTGACGACTGGATTCAAGAGCAGTTTGTACTTCAAAGCTCACTATTCAAGCCAGCCTTTGTCCAAATTCATGACTTGCCAGTCCCAGATAATGAAGACGAAGAGACATCTGAAGACTGGAAGTTGGTCGTCAAGGCTGTCGATGAAATGCTGAATGATGTTGAAGACACAGAACAAACAAATACATCATTCAGCATCCTTCCTGAAGCAGCAGCCATCATTGGTCAATCCTCAACCCCCCAACTATTCAGATCATCAAAGAAGCTAGAATTTGACTCCATTCTAGCTTGGGGGTATGATGGATCATCTGAGAGGTTTTGGATTGGATGGGAGTTCAGCGGAGTAGAAGAGCTGAACTGGAACTCTCTCAATGCCCTCCAAGTCCTACATCTGCATTTAACTAACTGCATCAACACCTCAACAGATCTCTCAGCAGAACTTGCCATTGGCAGGTTCCATGACCTGATGGAGGATAATCTACCCAGGTTCCAAAGATTCCTACAAGCAGCACATTGGGTAGCTTATCCTGAATCCTCGGCGGCCGCAGAAAGGAGACTGACTCCTAGCAATCTTGAAATAACAAGGAGCAGTCTTCTCCCTGAAGAAGAAGTTCTGGGCCTTCAAAGATTCCTGTATGCCTTCCTGGTCAAGGACTTGGACGTGCTAGGTTGGGTGAGCACTAAGTCCCTTGACCACACTTTTCTGCTCAGCAACGGCACCTCTCTCATCATCAACACCAGGAACATCCTTCAGCTGCCCTCAGACTTCCTATTCAAGATTTTTCAGCTCAGGGCAAACATCTGCAATGTCAACTCTCTTGAAAGCCAGGCAATGATAGCTACTGTCAGAGCCCATCTTGAAGAAGAAGGATTGATTCCTCAGGAAGAGTCTGTGTCAACCTCTGATGCTGACTCCAACTCAGATACTCCACAAGTTAAAGCCACATCTGCAGCATCTGGCACAAGATCTTCTCTTAGGGATCAACTGAGGGAAATAGAAGGTCCTGAGTATAAACTTGATGAAGAAAGTGATCATCCCTTGTCAATCCCTAAACTTGCCAATGAAGCTGAGGCGGAGATCCCAATAGCAGCATCATCATCTGCTGTTGTGGTCAGTGAAG
Organism: Smallanthus sonchifolius; assembly: GCA_023525975.1. Lineage (NCBI taxonomy): Eukaryota > Viridiplantae > Streptophyta > Magnoliopsida > Asterales > Asteraceae > Smallanthus > Smallanthus sonchifolius. Next base: position 48,198,004 of record CM042033.1, on the reverse strand, counting down.
CTGAAGCAGAGGCATCCAATGTAAACAAAGGAAAGGGAATCATGACTGATGAAGATGAAGAGAGGTTGCAAAAAGAGAAAAGAGAGACAGAAGAGAAAAGAAGAAAAAGAGAAGAAGAGGAGATGGCTGACCTGAAAAAGGCTCAAGAAAGAAAAACAGCCATTCTCCTAATAGAACAAACCATCCAGCTGTATGCTAAACAGCTAGATGAACTAAAAAGAAAGATTCCTGCAGTTGACCGGATTGAAGAAGATGCAGCTCTTGCTCTTCAACTGCAGGAACAATTCAATAAAGAAGAAGAAGAATTGGAGAAGAAGAAGAAAGAAGAAGCTAAGTTCAGGATAACCGATTCTGAACTAGCTAAAGAAATGAGGGAGGAGTGGGTAAAGACTCTAGTCTCTCAAGGTGAGGAATCAGACTACCTTGAGAAACTTTCAACCAAAGAGATTTACAGAGCCTTCATGGGTCAGCAGGGTCAATTGGCTAGAAAGAAAAAGGCTGAAGAAGAAGAGAAAGCCAAGCTACAGTCCAAGAAGACCATTGCCTTTAATAAAAGGACCCATGAAGAAAGGAAAGTCATGATTGACTTCCTTAAGGCCAGAGGAGATAGTGGAAAGAGGCTAGGTCCCATGAATTTCATGAACCTGCAAGCCCTCTACTTCAAAGTTAAAAAGGATGAGGAAGAAAGACTAGGGAAGAAGGGCTCCAAGAAAAGAGTACTTATCAAAGAAGAAGAAAAACCAAAGACAAAGAAACCCAAGCCTTCTCCCTCACCTAACTCTTCCTCAGTCCATCATCCTTCCACTCTCCTCCCCAAACCTTCCACTCCTCCACCCAACAAGTCCAAATCACCCCACCCAGCTCCCACTCATCAACAGCCTTCCCTGAAGAAATCCAAATCCTCATCTGAACCTGAAGACTCAAGAAACATAGTTGAATGGGTCTACAATCCACAGGATCAAAGGTTTGAGATCTTCAGGGGGAGAACTGAAAGAAGAAGATCTACATACAGGTCTGTTGATGAAGTTCTGCAACTCCCAGATTCAGACCTAAGAAGAATTTTGGAGCTGGGTGAAGCTCATGAGCCTGCAAATGAGAGAGGGAAACATCTTATGCTAGCAATCAGACATTACTTCAACCCTAGCAAAGATGTGGTCATGGATATCAAACCACTCAAGTCCCACTCTCCATTTGTATCTTGGTCCTACAATGCTGATTTGGATGAGTTCACTCTGATTGATGTAAAGAAGCAGCAGATGAGATGTTCAAGCAAAGCAATCTACAAAATGCCACACAAAGACATCAAGACTCTGTCTGAACTTCCACTGAACAATCCCAGCAAGGATCCAAGAGGCTATGAGGTTGAAAGGATAGTCAGCCACATGCAAAAGCTTCAGCAGCAAAGTAATTAGAAGAATTTTGGTTGCATCAGTCTAGGGGGAGTTTGTAGAACCAAAGACTGATTGCTACCAAATTATTCTAAGTACAAATGCTGCTGATAGGCTTATCAGCAGCATTCAACACATGTTGCTGCTGATAGGCTTATCAGCAGCATCCAACACTTGTTGCTGCTGATAGTCTTATCAGCAGCATTATTCTCATCTCTGCTGCTGATAGCTTTATTCACTGAAGACCAAACGTTGCAGCTGACTACCCATGTGAAGCGCCTCTGACACCTTTCTGCAAATGCAACTGCCACACTCCAAGCAGAAGGAACCTCAGTGGTGCAACCAATAAAGGACAATAACGCGCTTCTCCAAGCATGCAAACAATGATGCCAAAGAAGACGTTTCAATAAAGTTAACTAGATTAGCCTTTGCGTGTAATTTAGTTTAATAAACAAGATCAACGGCTTGTGTTAGATCTGATCCTTAGAATCAAGGGTCTGTCTTGATTCTAAGTTACTATATATATATCATGTAAACACTTCAAAGAAAGTGTGCTTGTGAGTGCTTGTGCTTATACTTAATAGTGCTTGATGTGCTTTGATAGTGCTTCTTGATAGTGTTTTACTTGTAAACTTGTAATCTCAGAAGTTTAATACAACAGTGCATTTATCAGTATTCTTGCTGTTTACTTGTTTACTTTGTTGGTTGTTATTGTTTCCGCCAATATCAACTAGAATAGAATCACCTTGTAATCTTACGATCCTACAAGAGGTGAATCGTGCATCACGATCCGAAATGATAGAGATTGGCACCCCGTGCCGAGAGACTACTTCTTTCAAGTAAATACGAGTAAGCTTCTCCATTTTGTCGGTTTCCTTGATTGCTAAAAAGTGAGCGGACTTTGTTAAACGATCGATTATTACCCAAATAGTATCACATCCGGTAGGAGTTCATGGCAATTTTGTGATAAAGTCCATGGATATCTGCTCCCATTTCCACATGGGAATCTCCGGTTGCTGTAGTAAACCAGAAGGCTTTTGATACTCAACTTTGACCTTCGCGCAAGTCAGGCACTTACTCACATAGTTGGCTATATCGGCCTTCATATTTGGCCACCAATACAGCACCTTTAGATCATGGTACATCTTGTCGGAACCTGGATGAATAGAGTAACGAGATTTATGAGCCTCATCTATGACTAGTTCCCTTAAGTTTCCGAATACTGGAACCCATATTCGCTCGGCGAAGTAGCGAATGTCGTCAGATTTGACCTCGAGTTATGCTTCCATACAGGTTCTCCTTTTTCAGAGCTTCGAGTTGAGCACTACGGATTTTGTCAGGTAATCTGGGGTGAATAGTAAGCTGTAATGCTCGAACTCGTTTAGGTTTGGTTTCCTTTCGACTTAGGGCATCAGCTACAACCTTAGCCTTACCCGGATGATACCGGATCACACAGTCATAATCATTCAAGAGCTCGACCCAACGACGCTATCTCATGTTCAGCTCTTTCTACTCGAAGATATGCTGAAGACTCTTGTGATCAGTGTAGATGGTGCACTTGGTACCGTACAAGTAGTGTCTCCGTATCTTAAGTGCGAAAACTACAGCTCCCAACTCTAGGTCATGAGTTGTGTAGTTTTTCTCGTGAATATTTAGTTGACCGTATGCAATCACCTTTTCTCGTTGCATTAATACAAAACCCAGACCCTGAATGGATGCATAGCAATACACCACAAAATCATTCGTTCCCTCCGGAAGAGCTAGAATAGGTGCACTACAAAGTTTCTGCTTAAGATGTTGAAATACTGACTCCTGGTTATCGCCCCAGTTATAGGCTTTACCATTTTGAGTTAAGGCAGTGAGAGGTTGTGCAATCTTAGAGAATCCCTCGATGAATCGACGGTAATAACCAGCCAATCCTAGAAATTGTCGCACCTCAGTCGGAGTCATCGGTGCTGCCCAATTCTTGATGGCTTCTATCTTTGATGGATCGACATGTATTCCCTTCTCGTTAACCACATGTCCTAAGAATTGACCTTCCCGGATCCATAATTCACACTTGGAAAACTTAGCATATAGATGCTCTTGCTTAAGTATTTCCAGAATTAAGCGTAGATGTTCCTCATGTTCCTCTTTGTTCTTGGAATAATTGAGAATGTCGTCGATGAAAACGATGACGAATTGATCAAGGTATGGCTTACACACACAGTTCATGAGGTCCATGAACACCGCGGGTGCGTTGGTTAATCCGAAAGGCATGACCATAAACTCGTAGTGGTCGTACCTTGTCGTGAAAGCAGTCTTAGAGATAACCTCATCTTGGACTCTCAATTGATGGTAACCGGACCTAAGATCTATCTTGGAATAGAAGCTTGATCCATGGAGTTGATCAAAGAGATCATCTATACAAGTTAGAGGATAACGGTTCTTGATCGTCACTTTATTCAGTTCACGAAATTCGATACACATACGGAAAGTCCCGTCCTTTTTCTTGACAAACAGAACTGGAGCTCCCCATGGCGATGAGCTAGGTCGGATGAAACCTTTATCCAATAATTCCTGTAACTGAGTGGACAGCTCTTGCAATTCACTAGGTGCTAATCTATAAGGTGCCCGAGCGATTGGTGCCGCTCCGGGTGCTAGATCAACTTGAAATTCAACTTGACGGTGAGGTGGCAGACCAGGCAATTCTTCGGGAAACACTTCCCGAAAATCACGAACGATGGGGATATCATCAATTTTCTTCTCTTCGGATGGTTGCTCGGCAACGAGTGCCAGAATGGCAGTGTGACCTTTACGCAGACACTTCTGCGCTTTCATGAATGATATGATCCCTATGACTGCACCACTCTTTTCTCCTTGAACGGAAAGGATTTCTCCACTAGGGAGAGGAATGCGAACAATTTTCTCACGACAGACAATTTCAGCTTGGTTTTTAGATAACCAATCCATACCAACAATTACATCAAAACTACCAAGTGTGACCGGCATGAGGTCGATATCAAGTATATGACTAGCCAGCTCAAGCTTACAACCTTTAAGAATGTGGGTTGCTTCAATTATTTGGCCATCAGCTATCTCTATTATGTACTTAGTTTCTAACAGAGTTGGGGTTCCTTTTATCATATCACTAAGTTTCTTAGATGTAAAACTCATATCAGCACCGGTATCAAATAGAACAGAAGCGAAGTAATTGTTTAAGCGAAACTTACCGGTGACCACATTATGATCATATCGAGCTTCTCCAGATCCTAATACGAAGGCTCGTCCTTTTGCACCATTCCCTCCATTATTGGCATTATTGGCACCATTGTTGTTGCCTTGATTGCCGTTACCGTTACCATTGCCATTACCATTTCCATTACCACCCCTCTTCGACTGAGGACAATCCCTCTGAATATGTCCCTCCTTAACGCACTGAAAACATCCTCTTGTGGACCCTTGCGGTCGGAATGGTTTCTTGTTCTGAAGATCAACTCTACAATCTTTTGCAGCGTGGCCCATCTTGCCACATCGTTGACAACGGTTACAAGCACCGACATGGTGGTAATTGCACTTGGGGGCTCTTCCCAGATAACCACCTTAATTTTGACTTGAAGAGGTCGTCTGGTTGAAGTTCTTAGTAGGCTCAAACCTACGTTGCTGCTGCTGTTGCTGAGGTTGATTAACCTGGGATCCCTTAGAGTTGGAGTGAGAGTTGGAGTTGTGATCAAACTTGCGCTTATGATTATCGGTAGCTTTAGAAACTGAACCCCTCGGGGGTAGAGTCCCTTGAGTTACCGCCTGGTCAGTTAACTTGTGGGCAAGTTTGATAGTCTGCTGGATGGTAGTGGGGTTGGATGAAGTAACCATACTCTGAATCTGAGGCACTAAACCTCCAATATACAGCTCAATCCTCTTGTAGTCATGAGTCACCATATGTGGGCACATGGTAGCAAGCTCATGGGAACGAGGGGTATAAATCTCAATTTCAGAACCTTCCATTTTTAGGTTCCAGAATTCTCCTTCCAACTTCTGGATTTCATCCCGAGGACAGTACTCCTCCTTCATCATCGTCTTAAACTCCTCCCACGGCAGTGCATGGGCCATAGCCAAACCTAACATCTGAACATGTGTGTTCCACAAAGTGAGAGCCGGGCCCTCCAAAGTACCAGAAGCAAACTTGACCTGATTGGCCAAGGGGCAGTTGCACATGGCAAATACCGACTCTACTTTCTCGAACCAACGGAGTAGTCCGACAGCTCCTTCAGCTCCACTAAAGGTGTGAGGCTTGCAGTCCATAAATGTTTTGAATGTGCATGCTGGTTGCTGATTCTGCTGATATGGATTTAGAAACATAATATAGGATCGAGATTATAAAGCTTGGGAAAGGCGCTTTGAGAGATGAATTGACCTCACTAGTCAATGGTTGTAGCATTTACCTGCAGCATTCTGTGCTGCTAGAGCCTCAGCCACACTATCGTTGATTAGTGCCGCCAGGTCAGCTGTTGTCATGTTGATGGTACCTCGGCCACCAGCACGTCCTCCACGTCCTCTTCCCGACATGATTCTTCACATTCATAAATACAAAACAATGAGAAATATATCGCATATTAAACATTATTTATGTACAAGTAAGGAAATACAACATCTAACATTTTGAAAATTAAATAAATTGTAAGGTTACAAAATAAATAACTCAAACATTAAACTTCTCATGCTTTTATTGAATGGGAACAACCTTACCCATCAAGGTTTGAAAAGAGAAATAACATAAATGAAGCATGAATGAAAAGGAAAGATAGAATAGAAAGATCATCAAGCATCCTCGTCGTCGGAAGAAACGTATGATTGTGCATCGTCGATCTCCACCGGTTCCTCCTCGGGTGGCTCCTCCTCTAAGGGCTCATCCTCGAAGGGCTCCTCCTCGTCATCCGAAAGTGGAATGTCCTCTGGAAATAGGGCTGCTTGTAGTTGAGCTTCTAAGTGGGTCACTCTCTCTCGAAGTCCTTCAGCAGCATGGTCTGCTACTTGTAGTTGGGTTTCCAGATGAGTCACTCTCTCCAGAATCCCTCCTACATCATGGTCTGAGGTGTCCACCCTTGTCTCCAAATGTGCGACCCGATCCACCAATTGGTTATGGACCTGATCCGTTGCTGCTAGTTCAGTGGTCAGATGCTCTATTTGCTCCTTGTTTTCTTCCATTTGTGGCTCTCGTTCTAGAATTCCGGGTATCTCATCAGTGGCTTCCTTCATCGCTTTTAACTCCTTAGTTATGATGAACATAAAAGATGCAAAAGCTTGTTCCATGGTGCATGGCAAGCTTGGCAAAGTAGAGGATGAGGAAGTTGAACAAAAATAGGGTGATGGAACATTTCCCATCTCGATCCATATTCGGATATGCATTCCAATTAAGTGTTGTGTTCCTTGCTTGTGCATTACTTGGTTCACCATGTTCCACCGAGTTGTCAATAGAACTGGTCCGGCACCTTTTGGGCTCCGGGGATGATAAGGTAGATGCCTTAGGTGATGGTGGTGGGGTTGACGACATGATCCTGTAACGTAATACATAAGTGCCAATACACAACGCTTATGATATGTAACTAATGTGTGAGGTTATAGTCTAGTATGCAATCCTAGTTCTCTATAACCAATGGCTCTGATACCAATCTGTCCCTCCCCCAATTTCAACTAACGGAGTTTTACCGTTTGGGAAATGACAAACCAGGATCTCAGTCATTAGTTACACTGAACGACACTATATGGGACTAAAATGAAAATATATCACAAATGATCAAAGTAAGTGCGGAAGCGTAAAACGAAAGTAAATGCGCAAAACAAACGCGCGCAAGAAAAGTCCCAAAGTGTTCAGTCCAAACAAAGTCCAAAGCAAATCGATATTTTATAAATAAATCATAAGACTCCATGCATGCCCTACGCGTTCACCTGTGCCTTATCTTAAGCGACCTGAGAAAACATGTAAGAAAATGTCAACACGAGGTTGGTGAGTTAACATGTTTCAGTTTGCAACAAAGCTTAATAGGTTAATGTACATTCAATATATAAATCAATAGGTAGCTAACCCATAAGCATGTTAACTAATACGCTCACAACCGACAGCTGACTGTTTATGTTTATGCCTCCCATCGGGCCTATCAACCATGGTGCATGTTTAGGTCAAGACTGCACCCGTTCGACCTTAAGTCGGTTTAGCGTGACTAACGCGGGTGAGGTTTGTCAAACCCAATAGTACTACTCAACTTACCTCGTTATGTTCATATTAACGGTCCGATGTGAGGACTTAGTGATAGATGTGTACGCATAGTTAAACAAGTGATAACATATATGAATTACATAACCAAAAATGTTTACGTCATGTTTTTCTCCCCCAGTTGTATAACAGTAAAAGAGGCCGTGAAAACTCACCTGAACGGCGTAGGTAGGTTCACACTAGAATAAGATTGAAACCACGAGTGTTAGCCTGCAACGGCTTACGTATGCCCTAGAATTACAAACAACAATTAGGGATGCCATGGGAACTTTTAACGACAACACGGAAGATTGAACGTCCTAAAGAAACGCTCTAATGATTAAGAGTAGACGAACGCGTCCACGGTAATAAGAATTATTTAATTAATAAGTACGATAAATACGTTACGTGCCGAACGGCAAAATAAAATAATATATATATACATGTATTCATACGTTTGCACCATTAATAGTGATTTAAGATAATAATATAATTTAATATATTCTTCATAAGTTTAAGAAATAACACAATAGTAAACTTCGTGGCAAAATAATAAATAATTATTTTTATTCGAGAACATGCGCGAGGGTAAACGATATAAATAAGTATATTATTTATAAGTTTGAATTGTTTCACAATATTTAGAAACACGGTGAAAATAAGATATAAAAATATATTATTTTTAATAGGAATCACGTTTTTGAAAATAATATGACTTATATTATTTTATTCGGAAATGCAAGTTACATAATAGTATAAACATTTTATTATAAAAGAAGTAATTAAAGAAAAATGGTTTAATAAACTAAACCCGAGGCTATGGCTAGATTTTCGGTTTAAAACTAATTAGTATATTAATATAATGATATGGGGAATGATTTTTATTCTAAATTATTAACAAAATATGAATTTAAAAAGAAATCAGGGGAGGAGGGCTCGAACCCGGGTCTCCTCCCCAACAGCCTAATGCCTTAACCAATCGATCCGCTAGGACAATCGCAACAATTCTCGGATCGGATTAGATTTAACACACAGATCCAGTGGATCCCCCCTTATCGAAACCGAAGTCGAAACCCACTCCAATTCCCATCGATTTTGACTCTGATTTTATTCAACGTTTCGGGGTTTTGTTAATCGGGTAATCGGGAATCTGATGGTGGTGTTTAATTGAAAAATCTTTAAGTATAAAGTTGTTTAATTTATGAATGAACACCGAAAACCTAGCTTTAGAACTTGGAATAAATATGATTAAATCTTATGTTAAAAGACGTTAAATTCATAGGGCTTTTACTAAATCAAACATTGCGAACCTACTAGAATGGTTTGATTTCATTGAGAAAAGGTTTAAGGTTAAAACCCTCAATTATGCATATGAACAAACCCTAGATTCCGGATTGCAAACAATTCAATGTTAATTGATAAAATAAACATAGGGCTTTCGATGAGTTACTGATTACAAAGCTAAACATGTGAATTAATTGGATTATGATTGAGTCTAGAATCAAAAGCCCCAAATCTATTTTAGAACGAACCCTAGATTATGGATTAGGTTCAATTCGATGTTAACCGATCGAATTACCATAGGGCTTTTAATTTACGAGTAAAAACGAAAGTGTGGATGGAATCAATTACTAGAATAGCGCTTGAATTAAGGGTTTCCGATTAGGATGAGTGCCGATGACGACGGGTTCGATCTTCGACGATTCCTTCTGCGACTCCGGCCAAGATTTCGTAGACAAAAGCTTCCCTGGAACTCGTACAAGCAGTGCAGAGGTTTAATTTGAGAGTGCAAGCTCGAATCGATGCGAATTGGTATGTATAAAAACCGAACTCGGCGGTTACGACTTGAATACCCATAATTGGGTTTAATTCGGAGTAATAACGATGATTAACGTTATAATGGTGATCAATTATGGCTATTAACACTGCCTTCAGTTACGAATTTGGGTAGATTTCGGTTATAGGTTTGAATTTGAATCAAGGTTTGCGAGTTTGTCTTTTAAAAGTCAATCAGGAACAATTTCATTTGATTTTGACTACAAAGTCATCAGAATTGGGTTTTGGTTAATTACAACTTTGATCCCTGTAGTTTGAATTCAGATATTGACAGAATCAGACCCTAAGGTTTAAGATTAGGTTAACAGAGTTGGGATTTAACAGAAAACTTAACGGAATTGCTAACGGAGTTAACTTGAAAAGTCGGATTGTCACATCATCCCCTAGTTGAAAGAATTTTCGTCCCGAAAATTAAATAAAATAATTAAAAAAAATTTGGATGTCACACAAGGAGTGGACCAAGGGGGAAGGGCAAAATCGTAAGAAAACAGGTGCTTGATTTTTTAAATGCACAAAATATGTACATGCAAGTCACATGCATATTCCCCCATATTTTTTAAACGTTCATAACTTTTTAATGCGTTATTATTTTAAAAAAAATTTACACCATAATAACGAGCGCTTTTTTATCTTTAATATGAGTACACTATTGTTATATAAAATTTTAAAAAAAAATTATGTGTTAAGTGTGGTTTTTTATTCGTGGTGTTTTTGCACTATATTGTACAAACTCTATAAAAACATCATAAAAACGACGTACAAATAACATAAAAACGTCATAAATTAAAAAAAAATCATAAAAAAACATTTAAAATGGACATTTTATGCTATTTTTGAAGTGAACGTGTTATGGTGTTTTTAGAATTGGGCAAGTTTTTAGTGTTTTTGAACCGAAGGAATTTATGATATTTTTAAAAGAGCTTGTTTCATCTGGAAAACAAAACCACCAAAATTAAAACACCTAAAACCGTTATGGTAATGGCGTCCAGAAATGCGTTTTCTGTTTTCTGCTTGATCTTGTACGAGCTCCTGCAACTCTCACATTCATAGAGCCGAGCACCAAAGATAACGATTCCTCGGAGGTGTTGGAGAATCTGAAAAACACATTTTCTGTTTTCTTCACAATCACAGTTCAAAACACACCATAAAGTTGCCTAGTTTAAAAACACCATAATACACCCAGTTTAAAAACACTATAAAAGAAGACACCATAAAGAAAACACCTAAAACCATAATGGTAATTGCATCAAAAAAACACCATAAAACGTATTTTCTGTTTTCTGCACAATCACAGTTCAAAACACACCATAAAGTTGACCAGTTTATAAACACCATAACACGCCCAGTTTCACATACGTTTTTTCTGTTTTTCCGCACGATCGGTGATAAAAAAAAACACCAGAAAACTCCATGAAAAAGAGATTGCACAGTTCAAAACCCACCATAAAGTTGCCAGTTTAAAAACACCATAAACGCATTTTCTGTTTTCTGCACAATCACAGTTCAAAACACACCATAAAGTTATCCAGTTTAAAAACACCATAACACGCCCAGTTTCACATGCGTTTTTCTGTTTTCCGCACGATCGGTTATTAAAAACACCAGAAAACTCTATGAAAAAGACACCATGAAAAAAAAAAACGTCATGAAAAAACGCAATGAAAAACGTCCATGAAAAGCGCAGTGAAAAAAGTCATAAAAAAACCATGAAAAAACGCAGTAAAAAAACATTATAAAAAAGTTTTAAAAAAAACGCCATGAAAAAGACATCATGAAAAAAACATAATGAAAAAATGCAATGAAAAACGTCCATGAAAAACGCAGTGAAAAAGTCATAAAAAAACGCCATGAAAAAACACAGTGAAAAAACATCATAAAAAACGTTATGAAAAAATCTAGAAAAAACGACATGAAAAAACGTCAATAAAAAACACAGTGAAAAAAGTCTTGAAAAAACGTCTTGAAAAAATGCGATGAAAAACGCCATGAAAACGCTGTTAAAAACGTATAAACCCAGTTCAACGATTTTTTATTTTTTTAAATATAGCAAGACTATACTCGTTTTAAAGATAAAAAAACGCTTGATTTTATGGTATATTTTTTTTTAAAAATAATGACGTATAAAAAGATATAAACGTTTAAAAAATGAGGGTGGAAAAAGCATGTGACTTGCATGTGTATGTTATTTCTCTCTGTTGAAAGCAATTACTATTATATCATTCAAGTCTTAAAATCTCTTCTTTTTTACGTGATATTCTTAGAAATCCTCCATCTCCAAGATCAATGGCTCAAAATCCTTCCTACATTTCCTATATTTTTTTCCTTTCTAGTGGAACCCTATAATATATATATATATATATATATATATAACTAAAAAATATTAAAATTACTTATAATAATATATATAATTAATAAAAGACGAACCGTAAACTTTTGCTTTTCCTGATAACAAAGGAATATATACGTGCGCCAAGATGATGATATGAAACTATTTTGGTCAACTTTTTTTTTTGAACGGCAATTTGGGCTATTTTGGTCAACTAGTGCTTGAAATGCTCCTTACGCTTTCTTTATCATTAATAAAATATTACTTTTGATAAATGTTCTAAATAAATTGGAAAGTTGTGAGTTCGATCTAAATGTGTACTTTTTAGATATATAAAAAAAGTTTGATAACAAACTCATATACATCCTTGTATTATATTAACATTCATTAGTTGATATAATGTACTTTATAAAACAAAGTGTAATTTAAGATGAAAAAAATATTTCAAGATAAAAGAATATATTGTGTTGATATAATTCACTTTTGATAAATAAAACTATACTGAAATATAGAAAAAAGTATGTGATAACATTGTATTGCAATGCTATATATTAGAAGTTACGAATAAACAATGAAATGTTAAGAATATAAAAAAAATATTAATGTCAAATCAATCAATGCTCATAAATATACAATTTTTAATGCCAAGAGAATGAGCGTGTGTATATATATATATATATGGGGATCAAATAAGAAGTTGTTTTCGGCTAAAAACTCTAAGAAGTGACAAAAACATTAAGAAACGATATCAAACGAACTCGGATTGAGCTCATTCCAGCGGCGTTGGAACCGTATCGTCGAACTCTACCATCTTAGCTTTTAGGGTTTAGATCTTAGCGTTGAATTTTAGGATTTTAGCCTTAGGGTTTAGCTTTTAGGGTTTAGATTTTAGGATTTAGGTTTTTTTTGGGGGGTGGGGGTGGAGGTTTAGGTTTTTGGGGGTGGGTGGGGGTGGGTTTAGGTTTTTGGGGGGATGGGGGGGTTTAGGTTTTTGGGGGGTGTGGGTGGTGGTTTTAGGTTTTTCGGGGTGGGGTTGGAGGGGGGGTTTAGGTTTTTGGGGGTGCGGGTGGAGGGGAGTTTAGGTTTTTGGGTCCGGATTAGAGTTCGATGAGACGGTTCCAACGCCGCTCGAATGAGCTCAATCGGAGTTCGTTTGACCCACTTCTTAGCGTTTCTTAGCGAAAAACCACTTTTTAGCGGAACCTTCCCCTATATATATATATATATATATATATATATATATATATATATATATATATATATATATAATTGCCTTTAAAAGCCAGCAAATGCCTTAAGAATTCAAACCACCACCAACACCAAGGAAAAGGAAGAATGGTTATATGGAGCTACGCTATCCCTGTGTTGGTGCTTGTGATGTATGTGGTAAAATCTCTTAATCTTAAAAGAACCCATGGTAAGTTGCCCTTGGGAGGAAGAGGGTCGCCTATAGTCGGGGATAGCATACGTTGGTATAACGCGGTTGCAAGCTCTAATCCAACCACTTTCGTTCAACAACAAGTTTTAAGGTGAGTATAGTTGATGTTTCATAATTTTATAAGTAATTAATGTATTAAATATGATTAAAATCATTTTAATGTAATAACAAAAAGCTTGAGAGATTGCAAGTATATTTAATACATTTTAGATGATTTTAACATGTTCGGTTGTTTCATTTTAATCCAACTTTTTAGGGGTTTTACCTCATTTATCAACTAAAAATAAATGTCTATCATCTTGTGGTCTATTGGTATTGGTGATTGTCTTTCATAAAAATGGTATGTGTTTAAATCCTGCATGTACAAGTTAGGTGATATTTATGAATAAAAATTGTTATTAAAAAAAACTAAAAATAAAATAACTCATTTTATTACATAACTTAAATGAATGATTTCATACGTTTTCTATAAATTTATAAAATATTTCACATACAAAAGAAATCATTCAGAAAATATCATGTGCTAACATTAAAAAAAAACTTACAAAGGGTGAAAAAGGTGTGAAAGGTAGGAAGGATTTTGGAATATCTTAAATAATAGTTACGTAAAACATGGATGGAAAAACGAAAAAGGAATAACCATCATTATTGACTTTTTTTTGGGTTAAATTTAGTTTCACAAATTCTTTTTTTAAAATCTAATAACTTCTATATGTTTTATTATTTAAAAAAATTATACCATAAAATAGAAAAATTTATTATCGCTAATTTGAGTATATAATATTGTTATAATTAAAAAAAACGATCTTTTAAATGGTACGTAACTATGTTCGTGATACGTAATTACGTAATTATGCATGATTTTAATCAAATATAACTGTGTGTAATTATATATATATATATATATATATATATATATATATATATATATCCTTGTATATAATTACGTATACCGTTACGTTATTACATATGAACGGTTATGCCCCTCGCCTAAACTAATATGTCACATTTGGTGGCTTCCTACGTTTCACATTTGGTGGTTATCGTACAAAGCGTTCTTAGCGTACGAAGGCCTCCTACCCGTAGAATTGATTTAATCTAGGGCTTAAAAAACGCGGTGGCATAGATGTAAATATAATGAAAAAATAAATGAGTGTCTAGGTATAAAAGGGTATTAAGGTCAATCTCTAACAACATGCATAAAAAACAATCTATGTAAAACCGCCGTCGACGACCTGAAATCACCTTCACATAGGGGTGGGTTGCGGGTTATTCGGGTTGGTATTTTTTTTTTTTTGAAACCACAATTCGAACCGAACCATATTTGAGAAAACCTAATCTGAACCTAAAACCATATTGTAATTTGGTTTGGTTTTCGGTTTGAACCTAACAAATCGAATTAGCCAAAAAAAACTTTTTTTTTATTTTTGGTAGCCATAACTTATTCGCTTTAAACAACACAACATTTTAAGAAAATCTAAACAAAAACATACATTCATCAAATAATGATTTATAATCCATATATGGGTATTGGTTATTGATATAAATGAATTGGTTTAACTATAAAATATAGATTAAAATAGTGGAATAACCTAATTCGTGTTTTTTGGTTCAAACCGAATTCAAAATCTTGAAACCTAAACCAAACCAAATTACATATTCGGTTTTCGGTTTGAACCAAACCGAAAACCAAATATGTAATTCGATTTGGTTTAAACGGTTTCGTTTTCGATTCGGTTATCAGTTTAATCAGTTTGAAACCAAATATTGAACACCCCTATCTTCACCCTTATTTGGCATATCAAATTCAAGTATGTAATCACGTTCACTCTTATTTGTACAATCACGTTTGTTGATTTGTATGAGGTTTATTACGCACATGTAAAAACGCAAGTCTAAGGTTGATTACGCATACTTAATCATGCATGTTGATTTGTATGAGGTTTATTACGCATACATAATAACGCAAGTATGGGGTTTATTACGCATACGTAATCACACATGTTGATTTGTATGAGGTTTATTACGCATACGTAATAACGCGAGTCTGAGGTTTATTACGCATACGTAATAACGCAAGTCTTAGGTTTATTACCCATATGTATATATATGTCTAGTAATCACGCATATGTAATCACTCAAGACTAAGGCTTATTACGCTTGTATGATTATAGCAAATGCAAAATTATAACGAATTTTAATTAATTAAGCATGTACAATTAATAACTGGTAGAATGACAAAAATATTTCTCCCACTAAAAATTAAAAGGAAGACGTGGCACGTTGTTTTTCCTTTGTACGTAATAAGCCCTTTGTATTTAAAACTTTATATATATATAATATATATTTATGGGTGTGTGTATGTGTGTTTTTTTTTTTACGAAGATATATATGTATTATTTAGTTTAAAAAACTTGATTGGATATCGACAAAGTAAGATGCCAAATCTCGCCTCCGTATCCTCAGGCATTGGAAGGGGAACCGGATCATAATACACATGTTAATTTTTTCTTCTTTCGAGTTAAATAATGGCATATACTTATGATAAAAAAATGTTTTTTTAATTGAATTTACTTGGTCATTCGTAGACTTTGTTCGAATTAAGTTTGATCAACAAGTTTAGAGAGTATTTTGGTGCATGTTTTAACTTATAATTTAATTTGATATTTGTACTGGGTTATATTTGTTGGGTTTTTTTGCAATGGTGATCAGTTATATTAGTTATCAAAATGGTTGATAAGTAATTATAGATTAAAATAATTATTTAGTAATTATTAATACGCAGCGGAACGAAACCGATTCAACACAAAATAAAAACCCGACAGGATCTGGGTTACAAAATCATACGAATACGGAATAAATTAAATCTAACTACCAACGAGATTAATTATACCTTAGTGGTTAATGATTAACCGGTTGAGACACCTAGGTACAACGAACCGAAGCTAGACACAAACCAAAAACACGAGAACGGGGCGGTGCCGGTCAACGGCAGCGGCTTGAAGCTGTCGTAAATTGCAAAGACTCCTTCCTGCCTTTGCTCCCTTTTCAAGAGGTGCTTGCAAAAGCAAATGGCAAAGAAATCAATACTTTGATTTGTTTCTTGTTTTTGGTCGACCGAAAAAGCCAAGAAGAAAAAAACGTGGTCTTCTCCTATGCGGCTCCAATTAGTTGTTGTAATATCTAATAGGATTATTCCTTAAATAATAATCACAAACCCTACTAATTGTTTTCGGGCCCAAAATCCAATACGGGATAAAAAGCCTGTACCCATTTAATTATTTTAATGAAAGATTAAAACAATATATATATATATATATATATAATTATTATTTATAAACTAGTATAAATAATAATACTCGTTTAACGAATATATACAAAATATATCACCTCGCTAACAGTTCGTAATTACCAGTTAAGCGGGTTAAGTGGATTTGATGTTCGTTGCCCTAAGTGTAACTCTTACGGGTCACAACTCAGTTAGTAGTGTTAAATAATCAGGACCGGACATATAATTCCAACAGTCTCCCACTTGGACGTCCTTCGATTAAGTTCCTTAACGCAGACAGCCAGCGGTGTTCTAGCTACACATGGTTGCCCCTAACAAGGTATGACACTTTAAAGTCATTAACCAAGACATCTTGCTATTGCAAGACAATAGACTTATGGTAATTATCGTCATTCATCCTTTCCGTAAAAGACATCAATTGAATCAATGAGACATGGATTAGATTCATTCTCATATAGCGTCCAATCATTATTGTTCTCGTTCAAGATTCATAGTGGTCCAATCAAACACACAGTCAGTTTGGGTAAAGCCTTACACTTCACCAGTTTGAATCACGAAGGCGCCACGACGTCTAACTGTTACATGACATGTAAGAGTACAGAATCCCTTATCGACCACATACAGCTCCCACTGAACTTCAGATCTGTTCCTAACCAATGCCTTTATGACTGGTAGTTACGCGACAGCGGTTGACAGTGATTAAAGAACAGTCCTTGGTAAACGAAAGTTCTAGTATGCGTCTCAAGTCAGAGGATACTAAATGAGCATACCAATATCAAAAACATCTTATGATTAAAATTCATGAAGATGATTTGAAACGAGTTACATCCAACGTCATCCAAGATGAGGTCTGTGAAGTTGGAAGTCAACTACTTGAGTCCAAGTTCATAATAGTCTTAATTCAGAGTCGTTCCCACGATTCTGATTGACTACGGATAATTAAGAATACAAGATTCATGGATTAAACGTATTAAAATCAAACACAGTTATAAGATTCAAAGTTGCATTTAACTAGTAAATCAAATTGAATTCAAAAAGTATAACTGTTTAATGTTTGTGCATCCAAATACTAAATCAAAACATATCGCTAGCAAAACTAAGACCGATAGCATTTCTGTGTTGAGCATGCTTTTCCTGAGTCATCGGCTTAGTGAACGGGTCCGCTAGGTTTTGATCTGTGTCTTCTTTGCTTATCACGACGTCTCCACGTTCCACAATTTTCCGTATATAGTGGAACTTCCTTTGAATGTGTTTGGCTTTGTGATGAGATCTGGGCTCTTTGGCTTGAGCTATAGCACCTGTGTTATCACAAAGTATCTCGATTGGTTGGCGAACACTAGGAACCACATCGAGGTTAGTAATGAATTTCTTCATCCAAGTAGCTTCCTTAGCAGCATCTGATGTGACTATATACTCAGATTCGGTGGTTGAATCCGCCACTACACTCTGCTTGGAGCTCTTCCAGGAGATAGCTCCTCCGTTTAGAGTGAATACGAATCCTGATTGTGAGCGAGAGTCATCTCGGTCAGTTTGGAAGCTGGCGTCAGTGTAACATCTTACAGTGAGCTCTTCTTCCACTCCTCCAAACATTAAGAACATGTCTTTAGTCCTTCTCAAGTACTTCAAGATGTTCTTGACTGCAGTCCAATGGGCAATGCCAGGACTTTGCTGAAAATGACTGATCAAGCTTAAAGCATACGAGACGTCAGGCCTGGTACATAACATAGCATACATGATAGAACCAATCGCCGAAGCATATGGAATTGCTTCCATACGCTTGGTTTCAATGTCCGTTGAAGGAGATTGCGATTTGTTCAGCACGGTGCCTTTAGTCATAGGAACACCTCCTTTCTTGGAGTTTTCCATATGAAAGCGTGCCATGACTTTGTCCATGTATGTGCCTTGACTAAGCCCTAGAAGCCGCTTAGATCTATCCCTGTAGATCTTGATTCCTAGAATGTAAGTTGCTTCTCCAAGATCTTTCATTGCAAAACAAGTTCCCAACCAGTGTTTAACATCGTTAAGCATAGGGATGTTGTTTCCAATGATAAGTATATCATCCACATACAAGATAAGGAATGATATAGTGCTCCCACTAGCCTTTCTGTAAACACAAGGCTCATCTTCATTTTTGACAAATCCAAACTCTTTAATCTTTTGGTCAAAACGAAGATTCCAGCTTCGAGATGCATGTTTGAGTCCAAAAATAGACTTATTCAGTTTACATACCCTATTAGGATATTTTGGATCAACAAAACCATCAGGTAGTACCATATAGACATCTTCAGAGAGATGCCCATTAAGGAAAGCGGTTTTGACATCCATTTGCCATATCTCATAGTCATAGTACGCGGCTATGGCAAGCAATATCCTTGTAGGTCCCTAATTCGTTGCGTGACGGATCTCTAGACTCGCGGTACGACACGGTGATAACGTGCGGAATCCATGATCAACGTGCTCGTGTGACTCAATCAACAACAACGGTGTAAATAAACGCTTTGTATTTCCACCACAATATCAGGTTACAAGAATTCTCACCGTTCTGTTATGTTCTCACCTATCTCTGTGTTCTGTTCTACTCTGTTTCTGTATTTATAAACTACTGTTCTGCACTAGGCGAACTTATTAAGTTCGCCTCTAACAGACTAAGCGAACTTAATAAGTTCGCCTCTGACAGACTAAGCGAACTTAATAAGTTGTTAAGTTACAAAACTTAATAAGTTCGCCTCTGATAGGCTAGGCGAACTTGTTAAGTTCGCCTCTAGCAAAACTTACACAGAATTCTATCAACAGTTACAAAACATGTCCTAACAGACTCCCATTTAACTGTTGCTAACAATTCTATCAATTACAAGTCAAAGACACTAAGACATAATATCTTCAAGCTCGTTGTCACCAGAATATGCTCCAACAGACCCCCCCTTGACAACAGCTTCAGAAGATTGTAACCTGTCTTCAAATATCAGCAAACACACTGTAGTCTTCGTCTTGTTCATCTGCACACTCTCTCTATCTAGAAGAAAACTTGGGAGAAGGACCCCTTGTCAACTTCTGTCTGCAATATTCAGTTTTTGCAAAGGAGAACAACCAAGAATAACCAACAATTAAGATTTCCATGGAAGCTGGAAAAATAAAATCTTTTTGGTTTTTCAATCATAAGAAACACAAAATCTTTTTGGTTTTTCTCTATATAAACTGAAATGTAAAATACAAAATCACATCTTTTTGGTCGAACATCACGAGTAAGAAGATCATATCAGTATATATGAGATATCAATCACACATTTAGGATATAAAATCCTTATAATATCAAAAGGTATCCTATGTCATTCTTTCAAGCTTTGACCAATCAAACCAATATCTTTCAAGATTATCACACTCTATCTTTTCAAGACTTCTATATTGCATGTTATGATACGCGATAAACATTCAAAGAAAATAGGATCATGCTATGACACACAAATTTAAATTGTCAATATTATAAGATTTGAAACTAAAGCATCTCATTCCCACTTTCTTGTGAGTTAAGGTACCATTTAAGTATGAAATACAACGTGTACCCCACTAGTATGCCAACAGAAAGTAAATGCACTATCTTCAAGACATATGAGATTTTACTAAAGATTATCTGAATTTCCAGAATGAGGAGACATCACTTAGCACATGAATAGCATAATCCAAATTGGATTGTATAGGAATCAATGAGATTCAGAATCGAATGATTCAATGTTTTGGCTTATATATGTGGAATCATTAGATTCAGGTACGTGGATCCAACTGTTATCTGGATTATGAATTCAATGGAATCAGTAAAGATGAATTATCAATATGATCCAAGGGCTAGTATATGTTTGACAGATGATGCCAAGTACATATCTTGATTATACTTCAAATTGCATGCTTTTCGGGACATGGGCACTGAAGCAAATCGAATGAATAGTGCTAAGGACATAACCTGAAACTGATCTCATAGGAAAATCTTTATTAAAAACTAATATTCTTTATCTGGTAGTGATCTTTTAACGCACACACCCAGGCATAAAATGGGTTCAAATCACAGTTGTAACATATGAAATTATGTTTTCACACTACTAATGGTTCAGTGACGCTTTTAGTCTACTAACAATTCAAATTATATGCATACACAACACTATCATTTCCTATTTGTGTAGTCTCTGAAGTTTAGATCAAAACATATAATTCAGATATATTAACATAAAGCACCAACCAGCCAATCTAAGGTCATGTGTGAAAGAACATCTACCGATGTACTATCATCTCTTCTTTAACTTCAAGTAATGTCGATTTTATCTTTTTAAATTTGTTTGGCTTTTTCAAAATCTTTTTCAAAGAAACTAAAACAAACGAAAATAAACCTTCCATGAAAACATTTTAAGAAAAACATTTTACTTGGTTACTCAGGATTAAGCAAGTCAATCAATAAAAACTCAAACTGATGTAATGTAATTGAATGCCTTTGCCATTGTCACCAACACAGTTCTGTACTCCCCCTGTCCTGTAGACTTCCCCTCAACTAGTCAAATGGTTGCATCAACGACTTTATGCTCACCATTGTCATCCTTAGTTTCAGGTTATCATTTGAACTTTGTAAAACTGTTTCCAAAACATTGTGTGTGACATATTCTCCCCCTTGAGCATCAAGTCGTTGAATCAAATAGATTCTCAGTTATCAACAACTCGTTACTCTTGCAGATGTCATTCCCTGTCATGTGCTTAGAACCACCACTATCAACAACCAAAATGGTATTAATAGTCCCTCTTGGTTAATCATGCACATCTAACAAGAAACATTAATTTGAAATTGGGACCCAAGCCATGGTAGTCATGGGTCGTCCATCTGTATCAAAATAATAAACCTGACTCCATTCACAATCGAATCTCTCATCAATTTTTGGTGATTGCTCCGACGAGTCAGAAACAGAAACTTTAGATTTCCAAACATACTTCTTTTCATTAAGTTCTTTTTGCTTAAAATGTGAAGTGTTTGAACATTTTCTTTCATTTGAAAATTGATTTGATTGTGAAAACTCTTGTTGTTCTAAAAGTTTTCTCAATCTTCTGTTTCTCCTCCGTCTTTGAGGTTTAGAAAGCCTAACCTCAGATTTTGAATTACCCTTTGGTATAGCATGAGGTTTAACCACATTTGGGTTAACATAAGGCTTACCATGAGTTCTTACCTTTCCTTGAGTAACATGTCGGTTACCTTTGGCATTATGAGGACAAGCAATCCTAATGTGACCAACAATACCACAAGAAAAGCAAGATCTCGTCTCACGATATTCTCTCATATAAGGAATCTTCACACGATTAGATGCACTTGAAGAAGATTCTCCTACATGAACTTCTTTTTTGCTTTATTTTCTCTGGAACACCAGATTTTGCAACAGGGTTTGATTCAGGCTTCATCTTCTCAGGAACTACATGCTTCTTTCCTTTATTTTTGTAAGGACAGGTCACCACAATGTGTCCCATCTCATTACAATGAAAACATGTACGCTTGTCTTTATAATCTCTGACATATGGAACTCTCCTTGAATTTGAAAAACTTCCAAATGTATAATTTCCAGATGAATTAGAATCAACCTTTGAGTCTTCTTTCTTAACCTCTTTCGGTATTCCCTCTACCTTAGCTTCATCAAAATATTCATCATCACTCTCATCAGAATACACCATATCTTCACCTGTGACTGGATTCACCTTCAACACAGTCTTAGGATCTAAATCCTCATCTTTTATAATCTCAGGTGTAATAGAATAATTTTCGTTGAATGGTGGAGGAACATAGCCAATACCACTAGTTCCCTTCCCCTCTTCAGTATTCTCATGATAATATCCTAATAAGAATGATGAATTTCCAAAGCTTTCTAACTTTCTATGCAATCTGATTACCTCTGCTTTAGATTCAGCTAGTTCCTTATCTTTCTCAACAAGATCATTATTTCTTTTCTCAATTTCTGCAAAGGACATATCCAGGTGATATGCCTGCTCTTTGATCTTCAAAGTCAGAGAACTTATATCTCTCTTCAGTGATTCTATTCTCTCAATACACACATTCTCATTATCCTTTAATTTCTGATTTACCGTGTGCATCGATTTCATATCACAAATGAGGTTTACATTGTCATCCATAACCCTCATCATTTTATCCTTAACTGAAACACAGTTAGAACACAACGTTTCAGAGTTAGAAAATACCTCAGGTTTTAGTTCTAAAGAAGATGCACCAGAAGCCATGAAAACGTCATCATCAGCTTCACTCTTTTGATCAACAATGACAGGCTTTGCATCAGTTTCTAATTCACTCAAATTATCTTCAACTGTTTGAAAACTTACTTCAGTCTCCACATCACTCTCTGTAGACTGAGTACTTTCACCAGATATAATACCCTCACTATCACTTAACTCCGCAGACGAAATACTTTCAAAATCACTCTGCTTCTTTAATTCTTCTTTGATCAAGACCACAAACGCTTGAGTAGTAGCTTCACCCTTTTTCTTCAAAGCTTCCCATAGATCTCTTGAAGTTGAACACTTCCCGAGACTATGAATGATTTCTTTTGGTAAAGACAACGTTAAAGTTTCACGCGTCTTCATCTCTCGATCAAACTTCTGCTTTTCTACTTTAGTAAGAGCTGTCACTGGTTTAGGAACATCATAATATCCCATATAGTCATAAGTAGGATGCACATATCCTTCAAATATGGATGTCCAAAAGTTTTCATCAGTTTCTGATACGAACTGTTCGAACCGGACTTTCCAGGTATAAAAATATGATATGCACAAAAGTCTCGGTGGCATAGTTCCAATATCATTATCATCACATGAAATTGACATTTTGAAATTTTTACGAAAATATCCGGAAAAAATTTTCCCGCCAAAATACTCTTTTTAAAAAATTTCGAAAATTCAAAATTTCAAAAATGATTCAAAACGACCATATAAACATTCCCTAAAAAATTTGAACAAGAAGAAATTTCCCACCAAAATACTTTTTTTTTTAATCACACAAACAGATAAGTTCGCCTGATACTGTACAAGCGAACTTAATAAGTTCGCCTGACTGATACACCCAAGCGAACTTAATGAGAAGCGAACTTAATAAGTTCGCTTAAATCAGAAAATTTGAAATCAGATTAAGTTCGCCTAAAATAAGTTCGGTTAATCCTGTGAGAAGCGAACTTGACAAGTTCGCTTGAAGCTAAGTTCGCCTGCACAGATTTCAGCAAGTTCGCTTGCTCCAACAGAATCAACTCAAGAACAGCTCAGAACCATATTCGCGAACCAAAACTTCCGAAATTCATGATTTCTTGCTTAATTGATGGAATTTGATAAAATTGAATCGTAGGAAGGTGTAGAAACTAATTTGGAACACTTCTATCGGATCAATTTCATCAAAACAATTCAAAATCAATCCAAATTTGTCAAAATTCTTCCATTTTTATAAAGAACACGAATTCATCAAAAATTTTCAAAATCTCTGAACTTTGATGTTGATTGGACACGAAAACACCACGAATCTTTTGCTAATCAAGAGCATAAGCTCTGATACCACTTGTAGGTCCCTAATTCGTTGCGTGACGGATCTCTAGACTCGCGGTACGACACGGTGATAACGTGCGGAATCCATGATCAACGTGCTCGTGTGACTCAATCAACAACAACGGTGTAAATAAACGCTTTGTATTTCCACCACAATATCAGGTTACAAGAATTCTCACCGTTCTGTTATGTTCTCACCTATCTCTGTGATCTGTTCTACTCTGTTTCTGTATTTATAAACTATTGTTCTGCACTAGGCGAACTTATTAAGTTCGCCTCTAACAGACTAAGCGAACTTAATAAGTTCGCCTCTGACAGACTAAGCGAACTTAATAAGTTCGCCTCTGATAGGCTAGGCGAACTTGTTAAGTTCGCCTCTAGCAGAACTTACACAGAATTTTATCAACAGTTACAAAACATGTCCTAACAATCCTGATCGATTTGATCATAGCAACGGGCGAGAAGGTTTCATCATAGTCAATGCCTTGAGTTTGAGTAAAACCTTTCGCAACTAGCCGTGCTTTATAGGTGTGTATATTTCCATGCATGTCGGTTTTTCTCTTGAAAATCCATTTGCTCCCTACTGCCCGAGATTCGGGGGGTAGCTCAACCAAGTCCCAGACTTGATTGTCACGCATAGATTGCATCTCGGCGTTCATGGCTTCTAGCCATTTTGCAGATTCTGGATCTGAAATAGCAGATTTGTAGTTAGTAGGTTCGTCATTAGACTCGGCTACTAATAGGACCTCGGTACCCTCAAGATGCCATAGGTATCTGTCAGGTTCTTTGCGAGTCCTTACACTTCTGCGAACGCTTGTGTTTATGTCTGATTCATCAGCAACAACTTCTTGTTGTTCAGACGCTCCGACTTCATCAGCGGTTGTTTGTGGTTCTTGAATTTCTTCAAGATCCACTATATTATCTCCAGTTCCTCGTTCAAGAATTTCTTTCTCGAGGAAGTGTCCCTTCCTTT
This sequence comes from Smallanthus sonchifolius, assembly GCA_023525975.1. Taxonomy (NCBI): domain Eukaryota; kingdom Viridiplantae; phylum Streptophyta; class Magnoliopsida; order Asterales; family Asteraceae; genus Smallanthus; species Smallanthus sonchifolius. The sequence continues at coordinate 48,172,965 of CM042033.1, read as the reverse complement.
TGATGGAAATTACATTTGCATCAGGATGGTAGAAATAATATTCGCTTCTGTTAGAGTATCCGACGAAAACAACCTTTTCGCCTCTTGGATCGAGCTTGTCATCAGAATCACTGTTGACATATGCATCACATCCCCATACTCTAAGGTAAGACAAATTGGGTTTAGACCCATGCCATATCTCATATGGAGTCTTGTTTACCTTCTTAGTCGGTGCCAGATTGATAATGCGGGCGGCGGTCATAAGAGCATAACTCCAGAAGGAGTGAGGCAAGTTTGTTCTACACATCATCGATCGAACCATATTAAGTAGGGTTCGATTTCTCCTTTCGCTCACGCCATTAAGTTGGGGTGTGCCAGGTGGAGTAGGTTGTGAAACTATTCCACGCTCCTTGAGATGATTTATGAACTCTGTGCTGAGATATTCACCACCTCGATCTGATCGAAGTGTCTTTATCATTTTACCGAGTTGGTTTTCCACTCCGTTTTGAAACTCTTTGAACTTTTCAAAAGTTTCATGCTTGTGTTTCATAAGATAGACATAAGCATATGGACTATAATCGTCGATGAATGAAACGAAGTATCTTTCACGATTTCTAGACATGGTTCTGAAAGGGCCACATACATCAGTGTGTATGAGTCCTAGCAGATCCTTGGCTCGTTCACCAACGCCGGTGAAGGATCCTTTAGTGAGTTTGCCAGGTAAGCAAGACTTGCATTCTTCAAAGGATTCTTGTCCGGTGGATTCAAGGATCCCTTCGGATTGGAGCCTTTTCATGCGGACCTTGCTTATGTGACCAAGTCTACAACGCCATAGAAATGTATCATTAATGCTAGATTTGATACGTTTAGAAAGATTGTATATGTTATTATTAGTTTGAACATCAACCTCATAAATTCCATTTCGAGGTTTAGCCTCAAAATAGAAAATATCATTTAAGTAAGTAGAAATATTAATTCCATTAAAAACGTACTTACAACCTTGTTCAAACAATAAGGAAATTGAAATAATGTTTCTGGTTAAACCAGGTGCAAACAAACAGTTATTTAAGATAACTACAAGGCCAGAAGGACATGAAAGGTGAAATGTTCCAGTTGCAAGAACTGGTACTCTCTTCCCATCACCAACGATGAGTTCCATGTCACCTTGTTTCAGCTTCTTCCACTTTTCAGGCTCGTGCAATACATTAACGATTTGATAAGCACATCCGGTATCAAATACCCATGTGTCGCTAGAGACAGTGAAAAGTTCAATAACATAGATAGAAATACTTGAAGAGGTGCCTTCACCATTGGCACTCTTCGATCTCAGCTTGGCTAGATATTCAGGGCAGTTACGTTTCCAGTGCCACATATTGTTGCATTCAAAACACTGACGCTCCTCGGGAAGGGTGTTTTTGCAACTTGCTTGTTATTGTTGGTGGCATTCTTGGCAGCAACAATAACTTGCTTCTTACCTTTGCTGTTATAACCCTTTTTCTTGGTTTTGGGATTGTTAACACCAACAAATTTGACCATCAACTCTTGATTAGTCTCACTTGATATGCTCATCTCGGCCGTTTCCTGCATACCGTGCAGTTCGGGCATAGTCTTCTCCCATGTGTTCATATTTAAGTTCATTACAAAGTTGTCATAAGAACTCGGGAGAGAGTTCAAGATGAGGTTGGTGTCATTCGGTTTTTCATTCTCAAGCAAAGACTTGAGAGAGAAGGAGGAGTGAGATTCTTTTTCAGTAGACATCGGTTAAATAAGCAAATTAAATGTTAATTAGTATTTTTGATGTAATAAATTCTTATATTAATGACCCATGGCAAGAATAGATTAAGAATAGAGAATCTGGTTATATCAATTAGTAATGGCGGCTGTGGCACGCAACATTAGTAAGTGATTTAGGCAGACTGACAATAATTGTCAATTGTGAAAAATGCACAGTTCTCGAGTATGAGGCCGCTAAGACAACTCTTGTCTATGCGTTGATACGTTTAGCCTCATCTATGCCCACTTTTGGTCTCCATACAGCTGGGGCATGTAATAGAGAGAAAAGTAATAGTTTCCCTAGTACTGGTACATGTGGAAAGGCTGGATGTGTCAACGAAACCCTTGCACCTTGGAGGGATAGGTTACGCACCAAGTGCGGTGCTGTGGCTTCAAACACTGGTGTTTCACGTTATGCCTCAAGTGTTCCTTATAGTAGGATGGCATAGACTAAAGATTTTAAATATGGGATTTAATTTTAGTGTTTACCGAATAGGGTCAAACACAACGAATGATAAATCATACGTGTGTTATAAAAGCCAGTTTTACTATATATTAGATCGTGACAACGTGATGAACTCTTTCATCTCTCAGGACACTTAATTTTAAATAACTTATTAAAACTAAGTTTGTCGCGATGTAATTAACCAATTAAAAGTTAATAGTTTAAATGAACTATTAAGTTATTTGTTTTGAAAATTTAAAATCAGTTTAAATTGTAAAACTTTATTGGTTATCATTTATTTTTAAAAAACAAACTGTTTGTTTTAATATAAAGTATCCACAAGTTGTAAAAAAAAGTTTAGAACTTGTTATTAATTTGATTGTGAAAATTTTGGTCGGTACGTTATAACATTTATAAGATAAAAACAACCATAATAGCAAATACAAAAATATGTAAATCATATGACCAAGGAAAAAGTGTTTGATCTTGCTAGAGCCTAACAGCAAGACCAAACTAGGTCACGGGGTCACAACACACAAACAACCACAAGGATGAACTTCGTGCATGCATCTAGCTGTTCCGTGTGACTCCCACTAAATCCAAGATCCTGTCTCCGTCTTCTGTTTTGTCTTCGGGTATTTATCTTTACAATATTTATACAGAATACAAAAAAATAAAACCCTAAGCTATTACAACTTTGAGCCATCAAAGTGGGCCAAAACATAAAATCTAACCTATTAAAATTTTGAGCCATCAAATGGGCCAAACCATAAAACCAAAAACAAAAAACAAATACAAGACATGGTCGGGCCAAAATTACATATTTAATACAATCAAATAACTGGGCAATCCTTTTGGTCAAATAAAATAAATAAAAACTTTGACCAAAATAAATAAATAAAAATTGCCCTAAAAAGATCTAGATCAGAAACTTTAAACAAGTTAAAGTTTGTGATCTATAACCGGTTAAAAGACCGGATCCGATTCGTATGTCGTAACCAAGGCTCTGATACCACTGTTGGGTTTTTTGGCAGTGGTGATCAGTTATATTAGTTATCAAAATGGTTGATAAGTAATTATAGATTAAAATAATTATTTAGTAATTATTAATACGCAGCGGAACGAAACCGATTCAACACAAAATAAAAACCCGACAGGATCTGGGTTACAAAATCATACGAATACGGAATAAATTAAATCTAACTACCAATGAGATTAATTATACCTTAGTGGTTAATGATTAACCGGTTGAGACACCTAGGTACAACAAACCGAAGCTAGACACGAACCAAAAACGCGAGAACGGGGCGGTGCCGGTCAACTGCAGCGGCTTGAAGCTATCGTAAATTGCAAAGACTCCTTCCTGCCTTTGCTCCCTTTTCAAGAGGTGCTTGCAAAAGCAAATGGCAAAGAAATCAATACTTTGATTTGTTTCTTGTTTTTGGTCGACCGAAAAAGCCAAGAAGAAAAAAACGTGGTCTTCTCCTATGCGGCTCCAATTAGTTGTTGTAATATCTAATAGGATTATTCCTTAAATAATAATCACAAACCCTACTAATTGTTTTCGGGCCCAAAGTCCAATACGGGATAAAAAGCCTGTACCCATTTAATTGTTTTAATGAAAGATTAAAACAATATATATATATATATATATAATTATTATTTATAAACTAGTATAAATAATAATACTCGTCTAACGAATATATACAAAATATATCACCTCGCTAACAGTTCGTAATTACCAGTTAAGCGGGTTAAGTGGATTTGATGTTCGTTGCCCTAGGTGTAACTCTTACGGGTCACAACTCAGTTAGTAGCGTTAAATAATCAGGACCGGACATATAATTCCAACAATATTCTCTTAGGTGATGTATTTTGTGATAATATAAACATAATATGTTTTGTTAGTTTAAAAGAATATATATCATTACTTTTAAACAACTAATAAACAAAAACCACTAATTCAATTTATTTTTATTATTTATCATGAAATTAATTAAGTTTATTTGCATAAAACATAATAAACAAATTGGTGTAAGTGAAAATTCGTTTCCACTTTACTTGTTATTCTAATTAACTTGGTAATTAAATGAAAAGGATGTTTAATTATATGGGCATTGTTGCTCTGAAAAATGAATATTTATAAAAAAATGGTACAAATGGTGTAGGTATGGAAAGATATTCTCATGCAACATATTTGGGAGGATGGCAGTGGTATCCGTTGATCCATTGTTTAATAGATTTGTAATGCATAACGAAGGAAAGCTATTCAAATCGAGTTATCCCAAGTCCTTCCGTGACCTGGTTGGGACGAATGGTGTCATCACCGCCCAAGGAGATCAACACCGCAAGCTTCATACAATCGCTTCAAATATGATGCGTTCTGATGCCCTCAAGACTCGCTTCTTGACAGATATCCAACTAGTTTTGAACCAAACATTCGCCGATTTGAACCATAATCAAACCATATTGCTTCAAGATGTATGTAGAAAGGTTAGATATGGTCGATCAATCATTTCAACTCTAAATATATGTTTCCTTGACCTTGAGACATGACTAGTTGTGTAATGTTGGTTTCAGTTGGCTATAAACTTAATGGTGAATCAACTCCTAGGTGTTTCAAGCGATAAGGATGTGGGTGAAATGGCACAACTATTCTCAAACTTCGTAGATGGTTGTTTGTCTGTTCCTATCAATTTACCTGGATTTGTTTATCACACTGCCATGAACGTAAGCGTGTTTCTCTAACACTTCACACTAATTTGGATTATTGACACACACTATAAGAAAAAGTTTATACTAAACAATATTGTCTTTAACTTATAGCATGGCTTGTTATGAGAGAAATTTCTAATTTTTTTTTGTCATCATAGTATTGCGCCTAAACTCGGGTTGTTTCTTGAATTATCCTTAAAGTGGTTTCATGTAACTGGAGGCGATTAATTAGGGGTCCAAATACTTCTTTTCAAAAATAGACAAGGATTTCTATAATCCATTTTGATTATCTTTAACTTACCTTGTAACCAAGTTTCCCAACACCTAATTAACTAGGAGATGTTTGAGATTGAGGTTGCAAAATTGATTTTATGTTTGCAAAACAATGTCTTTAGAAAACCATGTTTCAGTTTTTCTCTTTAAACTTGTGTTTTATCCCAAAAAAAAATATACTATTTTCTTACTATTTGCATTTTACTCTTTAACATTTAATTCCTATTTGTCTTACAATTTGTTAGCTTTAATTAACTTTTTTTTTCTTGATTAAGTTGATATGAATACATTACAATTTCTGCTTATTTTAAGCTATGAATTTATTTCAAATTTTAAAACCTTTTGAAACATGTTTGATTTGTAATATACATCTGAGATTATATTTCTATTTTTCTTAGATAATAACTCTTTTCTTGCTATTTAAAGGAACTAAAACATGTCTATTGGAAGAGGGACCAAACGGCATCTTCTATATCTAATAAATAATTAAATGGTTGTGTCATATGTTACAATTTTGTAAGTATAAGATTCTTTTTCTCGTTTATTTTTTCTTCATTATTAACTACTTGCTATTTTTTTATTAATTCTTAAATCTTCATTAGTATTTCATATTTTCTTTATAATTCTTAAATCTTCATTACTAACTATTTAATATTTTCTTTATTCAATCTAGAGTTAATTTCATAAATGGCCCCTGTGGTTTGATCAAATTGCATGTTTGGTCCCCAGGTTTTAAAAATTACAAATTTAGTCCAAAATTTTGAGACCTGGTTATGCCTTTAGCCCCTGATATTAACACCAGTTAGTTTTTAACGGAAAGTTAGCCTATATGCCATCCACGTGACTTACGATTGCAAATTTAACCCTAAAAATGAGTTAAAAAAATAAATCATTAAAAATCAATAAAAAATAGTAAAAATACTAAATTTTTTACCGATTTTTAATGATTTTAACTCATTTTTAGGGTTAAGCTTGCAATCGTAAGTTATGTGAATGACATCTGGGCTAAATTTCCATTAAAAACTAACTGATGTTAACATCAAAGGCTAAAGGCGTAACCAGGTCTCAAAAGTTTGGGCTAAATTTGAAAATTTTAAAACCTGAGGGCCAAACATGCAATTTGATCAAACCACATGTGCCATTTATGCAATTAACTCTTCAAACGATGTAAAACACAGGTTTCTAACCTAGTATTAGAATATATTAATATCAACTTATTGTTCTTATATGGGAAATATATAAAAGAATTATTGGATATATTTTCGCAGGCAAGAAATAATATAATTAAAAAGATCAATAAAATAATAACGTATACAAGACATGGTGATGCTACTAGCGATTATGATGGCGGTTTGGTCGGGAGACTTGTGATGGAGGGAAGTCTCCCTGGTGAAGCAATTGCCGATTTCATCATCAACCTCTTATTTGCCGGAAATGAGACAACATCTAAGACTATGCTTTTTGCCATATATTTCTTGACTCATTCTTCGGTAGCGTACAATCAGCTCTTGGTAAGCATTCTTATAAGTGAAATAAGACCGTCTAACTTATCAACATTTATAGTAATTTTGGTGATCAATTTTACTGTTACTTCTTTTGTGTTACTGTTTACCACAACAAATGTCCACATTTTAAAAATGATAACTTTATATAACAGTAACCAAGTTTATTATTTGTTTTATTTTAGTCACTCACACTTTTTTTGTCTTATTTTAGTTACACAAATATCTCATCTGTTCCATTTTAGTCACTCAAATTTTTTTTGTTCTCATTTTATCACTCAAGTTTCACATGTTATTCCAATCTTGCGTAACTACCATGTTACAAATTACTTTTTTTTATTTCATTTTATGGATATGGTGAAAATGAAATCCAAAAAGAGTAAACCAACATTTTCACCATATTAATAAAACAAAATAAAAAAAAAGTAACATGTTAACCTCGTAATTGCGTAAGATTACAACATGTGAAAGTGGAGTGACTAAAATGAGACAACAAAAGTTTGAGTGACTAAAATGGAACAGATTAGAAACTTGAGTGACTAAAATAAGACAAAAAAAGTTTAAGTGACTTAAATGTAACAAATGAGAAACTTGATTACTATTATGTGAAGTTTTCACTTTTAACAAAAGGTATAATACATTTTTAAAAAGGTATAGTTATATTCGACTAGTTATCCACTTTTACTCATAAATTTATCAGGATGCTAAAACCTCATGTACAAAAATTGTAAAACACCATGTACAAAATGCTTATTTCAATGCTTTTTTAAAAAGACGTTTTTTTTAATATGGCAAGACCATACTCATATTAAAAATAAAATAAAAACGTTCGTTTTTATGGTATAAATTAAAAAAAACTAATGACATATAAAAAAGTTATTGTCGTTTAAAAAATGAGGGAAAGTTACATGTGACTTGCATGTACAGTCTCCCATATATTTATTGGACAATGAGACATATATATTTTTCAACTCTCTCTCTCTGGAGAGGAAAAAACAAACAAATGGAATGTTTATTCTGCTCTTTGAAATCCAAGAAAAAAAATACTCAAAGAAACGATCCGCGATTAAGAGTACCTGTTCCCAGTTGTGGTTGATTTGAGCAACTTGTGTCTATCGTCGGCTGAACAGGAACGAGGAGGGTGAGGGTGGTGCGCAATGGAAGTAGTGGTCTGGTTGTTGACGACGGGAAAGAGGGGAGGTGGTCGATGGGGTGGTGCTTCGTGGTGACTTAAGGGTTCACAAGGGTTCACAAGGGTTGTCGGAACATCCAGATCGACGTTAAGCGGCACCCGAGAGGGGTCGGAGGTTCGTATGCAGCTGATTAACCTTGTCGAAGAAGCTAGAAGATGCCACCGGAATAGCCAAGAAGTAGGTCGCCCGTCGTTTAACCCAGTTGTCGGAGGGAGTGGTTCTGTAGATGGAATTTGAACGCCGACGACTTAGAGGAGAAAGTAGAAGATGGAGATTGTACTTCACAGAGTTAATTGGATTTTGACGAGTCGGCGGTTTCAAAAATCAGTTTCAGATCTAGGTTTAGAGATAAAAGACAAGATCTAGAGTTTTGAAACCGATTTTTGATGTTTGAAGGTTTCAGATCTGGGTATAGTAGGATTTTGATGTTTGAGAGATAGTGAAGTTAGAGATAAAGAAAGATCTGGATGAATGAGAGATAAAATTGATTAGATTTAGGGTTTTAAGGAAAATGAAAAAGACATAAATGCTCTTGAAAAATTTTAAAAAATCATAAATTCAAGAAATGGAATGTGTGGTCTAGAATTAGTTTATGAGTTTTCACAATAACTAAGGATTTTCATTTGATACTATATATATACATATATATATACATATATATATAGATATATATATATATATATATATATATATATGGGATGATTCAATTCAGAACAATGTTTTTTAAGAATAGGGAGAACATATATATATATATATATATATATATATATATATATATATATATATATATGGGATGATTCAATTCAGAACAATGTTTTTTAAGAATAGGGTGAACTAATCTGAGCCACTCATTTTTTTTCAATCTTAACAAATTTTAATTAAATCAAAAAGGTATTATGATAAAAATAAAAAAAACTTTATCTCTCAAATTAATTAGTTTATCTTCTCTCCGATTAATTACTTTCTCTTTCTAATCTCTAATTAAATAGTTTTTTTTTATTATTTTCAATTAGTAAGTTGAAATTAATCCTACACATAACAACACTTATCTTAAACAACACGAAAATTTTGTTACGAATAACGAAATTTATCCTGCATGTAACGAAATTTATCCTACACACAAATAAACTTATCATACACATAACGAAATTAATCCTACACATAACAACACTTATCTTACACAACACAAAAATTTTGTTACGAGTAACGAAATTTATCCTACACGTAACGAAACTTATCTTACACACAAAGAAACTTATCATACACATAACGAAATTTATCCTACACACAAATAAATGTATACTACAAATAACGAAACTTATCCTACACACAAAGAACTTATCCTACACTTAACGAAACTTATCAAGCACACAAAGAAACTTATCCCCACACATAACGAAACGTATCCTACGCATATTAACATTTATCCTACACATATCAAAACAGTTAACAAACTCATTCATTAAAAACACATGAGCTAGGAAGACCAAACATACCTAGGCTCATGTTCACCCTGTGAATGACCGTCGTCATTCCTTGTCACGAAGAACCAATTGTACAACAGTTGGCCAACCACAAAGGCCCCTATAAAGGTATTGCCCATACATAAAATACATAACTTCGATTCTCGAAGGAACCATGGCAGATTTGTTCATTTTGTGACTTTCATAAAATCTTTACTTCTTTTACATCAAAATTTAGTTAAAATATTTGTACGTTTATTAAATAACATTTCATTCATAAACACTTCGTAAACTTCTTTGGTAAAACATTTCGTAAACACATTTCAAAACCTCACTTTTAAGACATCTTTCATAAACATCATTTCATAAAACATCATTTCGTTATGTATGCACATCAGCCTAAAACATCATTAAAACATTTAAAAGAGGGCTTTAGAACTCACCTATTAAGCTAGCTCAAACGTACTATCACAAGTCAACCGGTGTCGCTCGAATTTGGATAAATAGTCAAAGGTATCAGTTCTAAACTTCATTATGGTCTGAGCGAAACTAAGGTTAGTTTCGCTTCATTATTCTAAGCGAAACTATGCTCTTGTTCATTATTCTAAGTGAAACTAAGGTTAGTTTCGCTTCACTATTACCCTTCTACTCATTTCTACCACCTCATTGGTTCATACATTTTTTTATGCTAAATGTGTTTTGTACCGGATCCATCATCTATATGTATATATATATGTGTATATATATATATATGTATATATATATATAATACATATATATATATATACATATATATATACATATATATATATACATATATATATATATATACATATATATATACATATATATATATACATATAATTACAATTGTCAAACTAATTATTCCAATTATTTAATTAACTAACAATTAGTTAATTTATAGTCATATCTAATATAATTATAATTAGAATAACATCGTAATCAATAATATGTTCCGAATATATTATCCACCAATTTATTATGAATCTCATTAATAATAACAATAATTATTTCATACTAGTTATCGTGTCCAACAGTTCATTCGTCTTGATAACTATTTTACAAATAATTATCTCGCCTCTTTATATATTCGTATAATAGACTACATTAACCTTAATATATCCATTGACAGTAATTGTTGCTCAATGTGTAACCCTTTGGATCTTACCAAGTTAGCAGTATTGTCAAATGTCGTTACTTGAGCATACAAGTCCAACACCATTTGCTTCCCCATTGATTAATAGCCAAGCAAACATATAACACTCTTGGAGATTCATTGATCTCAATTTGATTAACACTCATTGAAGTTCATAAACATCATATCAATCACCGTATATACACACATATGTCTAATTCCCCATTCATCACCAAACCCCCCAATAACATATTAATATAACATCCTTTGAGATTCAATAATCTCAATTATACAACACCCCTTTGAGATTCATTGATCTCAATTATGATTAACACCCATTGAAGTTCATAGACTTCTTGTTCAACGCCCGTTATGAAGTTCTATTACTTCAAGCATTGTACACCCTTTAAGACTCAAGGTCTCACTTCATTTATATCCATTGTGATTTAACTGATCCCATTGTATAAACAAAATGCCTTATGAAGTTCAAGACTTCCATAAAACACTAATTATTACCCCAAGATTTATTCATATAAACACACATACAATGAGTAACTCAATTAAATCCCACAACACAAATAGGCATGCTATTCATCATAGATAACAATCATATTAAGTTTGGTGTAGGCAATAAGTTTAACCAACTACTAAGTCAATGTAGAACACTTACTTTTACTTGATGAGTCTCCCCTTTGCCTTTCAACTTTCTCCATTGATTACCTATAATCAATGATCATAACTTGGTTTATAAACCATTAACATACTACATGATCACCTAATAAACTTACAACATTCCCCAATTGTTAGATTATCAAAACATCAATCCCAATTAGTCATTTGCATATCAAATATATGCATATTTCCCCCAATTCACTATTCAACCCGTTTGAGTCAAACTCCCAAACCACCAAATTCATCATTCATTCCAATTTATTATTTCTTTAACTTTGTTTATTAATTCTAGTTGTTTTTGGTTCATGGTTAACATAACACCACATAATCCCCAACGTTCCATATTTCACCTTATATGGTCAAAACCCGCAATTTCTTGAACATGAACCCATGAATTTTAATTATCCAACTAAGTGTTTAAATTATGAAATTCATGATCCCCTAACACCAAAAACACTAGATTAATACTTCTAACCAAGATTTAAAGCAAATTATTCCACTAATTTAACCCTCTAAGGGTTTTCTACCAAAACTCCATTAATGAAGGTGTAGGAGATAAAGATAATGGATGTGAACTTCCATGATAGTTGCTTGAACTGCAAACATCTTCAAATCAAGGATCTTTCACACTCAAATTTCTAGAAATTGAGTTTTATTCTTCTTCCCCCTTTTTCTTTGCTTTTCACCGCCAAGAACACACACACATACACACTATGTTTGTTTGTCATGACCCCCCCACCCCCAACTTGCATCAGATTTTTCAAGTTTGTCAAATGCACATAAAGACCCCATACACTTCACATTTTGACCCTTTTAATCATAATGTCAAAAATTCAGATTTTAAAGCTTTAAACCCGAAGTTTATTCTTCCAACTTTAACCCCTTCAAATTCATTTAAACATTATATTAAAGGGTCAACATAAAATATCCAAATTTGGAATTTGGTTCGTTACAAAAACATATAAAAGTAATTAGATTTTTTTTAATTAAATGGTGGAATTAGATTTAACCCCAAAAAAGTCAACAATGGTAGTTATTCCTTTTTTGCCCTTTCTACTCTATTTTACATAACTTTTATTTAAGATTTGGGACCATTTAATCTTGACCATTTAATCTTAACCAAAATTCTTCTAACACTTCGCACCAAAAAATCATTTGTATATGAATCGGCTCATATGTATGTATATGTGTATATTAGTGTGATCAATAGTCCAAAATTCTTCTAACACTTCGCACCAAAAAATCATTTGTACATGAATCGGCTCATTTGTACCAAAAAATCATTTGTACATATACATACGTATATAAATGTATGTGTATACGTACATATATACATATACATATACATATATACAAATATATGTATACATGTGTGTGTATATATATAGGGTAAAAATCCAATCAAAACCCTGTTTACATGTAAAAACCCAAAAAAACCCCGTAAAAATCGATTCAAACTTCACTTCATTTCTTTTAATAACATTATTATACGAATTCAACGTCGTGTTATTTTTTGCATTTTGTTGAATTCGCAAATGTAACAAGAGTTTACACCGGTGTAAGGGTTGGAGCTTACACCGGTGTAAGTTTTAAAAAATATATTTTTTTGTAAAAACTTACACCGGTGTAAACTCCCATACATTTGCGAATTTATAAAAATACAAAAAAGAACACGAAGTTGTATTCGTGTAATAATGTTATTAAAAAAATGAAATGAAGATTGAATCGATTTTTGCGAGGTTTTTTTTGGGTTTTTACATGAAAACAAGGTTTTGATTATCAACTTCTCCATATATATATATATAGGGGGAGGTTCAAATAAGAAGTAGTTTTTTGCTATATATATATAGGGTCAGGGTTCGATGAGACGGTTCCAACACCGCTGGAATGAGCTCAATCGGAGTTCGTTTGACCCACTTCTTAGGATTTTTTAGCGAAAAACCACTTCTTATTGGAATCGTCCCCTATATATATATATATACAGGGTTAGGTTCAAATGAGAACTCTAAATATTTGAAAACTCGTAAAAACTCGTGAAAAACAATAAGAAATCATTTAGTTATCTAAAATAATAACATTGCTATTAAAATACAACATTTTTATATGGATTGGTATGTGTAAATTTACATGTACTAGTATACTATAAACATTTATACATGCGTCAATGGTAAAAGCTTACACATGTATAAATGAGAGACTTACACATGTGAAACTTTTTATAATATACGAGTACATGTAAATTTACACATCAATTCTTATAAAAATGTTGTATTTGAATAGTAATTGTAGTATTTTAAATAAAATGAATGGATTTTTTGTTGTTTTTAGCGAGTTCTCAAAATACTCAGGAGTTCTCAAATGATCAATATATATATATATATATATATATATATATATATATATATATATATATATATATATATATATATATATATATATATATATATATATATATATATATATGTATGTATAGGGGAGAGTTCATGAGAAACCACATAATTAGGCGAAAACCGAGAAAACTACTAAGAAAAACCAATTTTAACCCATCATATAATAATAATTTTTATTTTATTTTATTTATAAACGTATCAATGTAATATTACACATTTTTAATAAAAAATAATTTGAAGTATTGGCGTACGTATACATAACACATAGTGTTACGTATACGTAAACAAAAAATAAAAAAATGCAGTTACGTATACGTAAAACACAATACGTAAAATGATTTTTTGGTAAATTGTGTAATATTATATTAATACACTTAGAAATAATTTAAAAAAATATAAATTATATAAGTTTTTTGATTGGCTCTTGACAGTTTTCTCGGTTTTCGTCTAATTATGTGGTTTTCTCATAATACTTCCCATATATATATATATATATATATATATATATATATCATTTGAGAACTCCTAAATATTTTGAGAACTCGCGATAACTCGTCAAAAATCCAATCAAAACCATTTTTTTGTTTTTACTATTTTTATTATTAGAATACAACATAAAAAAATGAATTTATATATGTAAATTTACATGTCTTCATATATTAAAAAAATATACACTTGTATAAGTTTACCACTTACACATGTGTAAGTGTTTACCATTTACACATGTATATAAATTTTTTTAAGGATAATTTAGAGAGAATGGATGAATTAATTGAATAGATAAATTATTTTTTATGTTATATTTTAATAATAAAGATATTGAAAAAAAAATGGTTTTAATTAGTTTTTTGATGAGTTCTTGCGAGTTCTCAAGTATTTATGAGTTCTCATTTGAACATAATCCTATATATATATATATATATATATATATATATATATATATATATATATATATATATATATATATATATATGGGAGGGATATTCTAATAAGTGAAAAAAGTGTAGGAAGTGTAGGAAGCCACCATAAAGTGACATGTGTCCAAGGAGGGGACCAAGGGGGAATGGCAAAATCGTGAGAAAACATGCGCTTAATTTTTCAAATGCACAAAATACGCACATGCAAGTCACATGCATATTCCCCCATATTTTTTAAACGTTCATAACTTTTTAATGCGTTATTATTTTTAAAAAAATTACACCATAATAACGAGCGTTTTTTATCTTTAATATGAGTACACTATTGTTATATAAAATTAAAAAAAAATTACGTGTTAAGTATGGTTTTTTATTCATGGTGTTTTTGCACTAGATTGTACAAACTCTATAAAAACATCATAAAAAACGACGTACAAATACCATAAAAACGTTATAAATTAGAAAAAAATCATAAAAAAAAATTTAAGTGGACATTTTATGGTGTTTTTGAATTGAACATGTTATGATGTTTTTAGAACTGGGCAAGTTTTTGGTGTTTTTGAACCGGAGGAATTTATGATATTTTTAAAAAAGCTTGTTTCATCTGGAAAAGAAAAACACCATAAATAAAACACCTAAAATCATTATGGTAATGACGTCCAGAAATGCGTTTTCTGTTTTCTGCTTGATAGCGTACGAGCTCCTACGACTCTCGCATTCATAGAGCCGAGCACCAAAGATAACGATTTCTCGGAGGTGTTGGAGAATTTGAAAAACACATTTTCTGTTTTCTGCACAATCACAGTTCAAAACATACCATAAAGTTGCCCAGTTTAAAAACACCATAATACACCCAGTTCAAAAACACTATAAAAGAAGACACCATAAAGAAAACACATAAAACCATAATGGTAATTGCATCAAAAAAACACCATAAAACGCATTTTCTGTTTTCTGCACAATCACAGTTCAAAACACACCATAAAGTTGCCCAGTTTATAAACACCATAACACGCCCAGTTTCACATACGTTTTTTCTGTTTTTCCGCACGATCGGTGATAAAAAACACCAGAAAACTCCATGAAAAATAGCTTGCACAGTTCAACACCATAAAGTTACCCAGTTTAAAAACACTATAAAACGCATTTTATGTTTTCTTCATAATCACAGTTCAAAACACACCATAAAGTTGCCCAGTTTAAAAACACCATAACACGCCCAGTTTCACATGTGTTTTTCTGTTTTCCGCACGATCGGTTATCAAAAACACCAGAAAACTCTATGAAAAAGACACCATGAAAAAAACGTCATGAACAAACGCAGTGAAAAACGTCAATGAAAAACGCAGTGAAAAAAGTCATAAAATAAGCGCCATGAAAAAACGCATTAAAAAAAACATTAGAAATAAGTCTTGAAAAAACGCCATGAAAAAGACACCATAAAAAAACATCATGAAAAAACGCAGTGAAAAACGTACATGAAAAACGCAGTAAAAAAGTCATAAAAAACGTCATGAAAAAACGTAGTGAAAAAACATCATAAAAAAACGTTAAGAAAAAGTATAGAAAAAACGCCATGAAAAAAACGTCATAAAAAAACATAGTGAAAAAAGTCTTGAAAAAACGCCATGAAAAACGTCTTGAAAAAACGCCATGAAAAAACACCATGAAAACGCTGTTAAAAACGTATAAACCCGGTTCAGCGATTTTTTATTTTTTTTAAATATAGCAAGACCATACTCGTTTTAAAGATAAAAAAACGCTTGATTTTATGGTATATTTTTTTAAAATAATAATGACGTATAAAAAAGATATAAACGTTTAAAAAGGAGGGTGGAAAATGCATGTGATTTGTATATATATGTTATTTCTCTCTCTTGGAAACAATTACTATTATACCCTTTAAGGCTTAAAATATCTTCCTTTTTATGTGGCCTTCTTAAAAACTCTCTATCTCCAAGATCAAGGGCTCAAAATCCTTTCTACACTTTTTTCCCTTTCTAGTGGAACCCTATGTATATATATATAGGGGACGTATCAAATAAAAAATCTGAGTTGTTATGAAAACCCTTAAACTCATCCTGTACCACACATTTCATTTTGTATATTTTAACTTGTGGCTACCAATTAATCTGGATTTTTTTCATGTTTTAAATTCTTAAAGTACACTCAAAAGGGTAAATATGTAACTTTACATCCTTGATTTAATAAAAAGCACACTTCTCTCTCTATCTCTCTCTCACTATATATATATATATATATATATATATATATTTAGATCCAAGTTTACAAGAACAAAAATCTGAACATGATCCCAAATATCTTTACATCATTTTCTTGCTTTTTTGAACATTTTTCTTTCTTGTCTCAAGGGTTTCCACATTTGCCTTTTCCTTCCATTTGAAATCTGAAAAATCCAGCATAAATTTTTATTTGATTTAAATTATATGTTATTGATAATTACACCATATATGAACCTTCAAACATCAAACAAATCTGGAACGATAGAAGCGTGAAAGAGTTTGTCATTGGGTCTTAGGTATAAATTCAGTTTACACATGTGTATACTGAATTTACACATGTGTAAACTGAAACTACACATGTGTAAATTCAGTTTACACGTGTGCAAAACTCAGACCTGGGCTATTATTTTTTACAAAACTGATATGGTTTTTACAGATCTGAATTTGTAAATTCAAATGTATTACAGATCATGAAAAAAAAATTCAAATGAGGGCTTCCTAAAGTTTCAACAAATTGATGCCCAAAACAAAACCCTAAACCGTAGATTTTTGAAATCAAGGGGATTATTACGAATACACAATCAATTGAAAAAAAATTAACCCCAAAAAGAAATCTGGTTTACACACGTACACATGTGTATACTAAATTTACACGTGTGTAAATTGAAATTACACAGGTTTAAATCCAGTTTACACATGTGTAAAAAATAGATCTAGGCTATTATTTGAGCCAAATAGTTGAATCAAGGAGCAGTAGAAAAGAAAGGAATTTCAAAATGAAATTAAAACAAAAAAATGGATCGATAACCCCAAATGCCATGTACAAAATGTCTAATTGGTTGTCCCTTTATTTTATATGACCAGTCATAACATTTTATTCAAAATAGATTGATAATCCCAAACGCCATGTGCATCTTCAAATGAAAAAATAGATTGAACTAGTAAATTACCGAATACCATTAATTTTAATATAAAAAAAACCCACATGACAGCCTACCATTACCAAATACCATTACCTAATTTACATTTCTTTCAGCATCATTGTAAATTTAATAAAAAAACCAACATGACATCATCATTGTACCAGATCCAATGTTATAACTTGGATCTAGCTTTTCACACGATCTGGGTTATTAACAGATAAGTGACGAACCTCGTTGATTGCTTAGTGGTGGTGCAAGGATATGTTCTTGGGTCGCTAAATCCAAGCGGGTGGGGGAGATCCAAGCTACCGACAAAAAGCGCCCGATGTTGGTGGTGGTGGTTTGTGAAATCCATAAATCAAAGATCGATCTTCACTGTCGCTAGATCCACTCATCATGAAATTGATAAACAAATCGTCCAGGGGGATATTGAAGCCGGCGACAAATCGTTCGGTGTTGGTGGTGGTTTGTGAAATCTATAAACCAAAGATAGATCTTTAAAGCCAGTGTTCGTGGTGGTGGTTTGTGAGAGACAGAGTTTAAGAGAGAGACAAATGATAAATAAATTTGTCTGGTGTTAGTAGAGAGAGAGAGAGAGTTGTGAGTGAGAGTTTATAAGGAGAGAGAGTGTGACAAAGACAAAAATACCCTTTCAAATAAAAATAAACTAAAAAATTTGAAAAGTAAATGAGCGGATGGGAGAGGGTTTATGGGTTTACACAACAACTCAGAATTTTCATTTGCTACGTCCCATATATATATATATATAAGAGATATTTTAATAACGTTCTATTATTGTGTTAACCCAATTAACTCTGCCAAAATTGATCCAAATCAATTTTTTTAAATTGTATTATTACAATAATACAACGTTATATTCTTTTTTTGCATTTTTATAAATTCGCAAGTTTAAGGGAGTTTACACCCAGTGAAACATTTTGCTAAAAAACTTACACTACACCAGGTGTAAAATCACTTATACTTGCGAATTTACAAAAAAATGCAAAAAATAACATAACGTTGTATTAGTATAATATTGTGATTTAAAAAAATATTTGATTTGGATCGAATTTGGCAGAGTTAATTGGGTTTACACAATAACAGTGTGTTAACAATGGAATCTTATATATATATATGTATGGAGAATATCATGATAAAACTCATTTTAATGAAAGAACCAAGAAACTACTCATTAATGACATTTTCGTAATTAATGACATAGTTTTTGTAAGGAAAAAAAACCTCTAAAAAAATAAAAAAAATAATAAAACAAAAAAAACTAAAAACTAAAAAAACCAAAATATTTATATACACGTGCGGGGTTGAAGTACATCTGCAGGAACCCATATACATGGTTTTAGATATAATGCTCAGTGTAGATGACTTTCATAACCATATACAAAATTATGAAATGTTGAAATATATGTAAAAGCTTGGACTAAAGTTACAATACGATAAAGAAACGTATAACAAGTATAATTGTAGATAAAAGAGAAATTTGCAAAATTGGATTGAACAAAATATGAAGTTTTCTTTCGAAAATAGAAAATACATTATTGCGTTTTAGAATTTCAAAATGTATGGTATGACCAATATTATAACTAGCTAGCTAGCAATTAATAGATAGATTAAAGGACGAAAAGGACAAGGCTAATCAACATTACCTTCTCCACCTGATGTGCGCCACGTATTGCTTTCTCTCTTTTTTTTCTTTTTTTAATTTTCAATATTACCTTGATAGTATATACGATATACGCTTTTAATCCGTTTAATTTTCTAATAATTTCATTTATTTTTAATAACTTTCGTTCGTTAACTTTTTTTTAAAACGGAGTGCGCAACTGTTTTTACTTTTTTTTGTCAACGTTCAGATATAATTTTTTTTTAAAACGGAGTTATATTAAAAAACGACTATTTTTTTTTATTATCTTAGCGTATAACGAGTGCCGTTACCGTTGTCGTACCGTGACGAGACAAAGCTGTTATGAGCGAACAACATCATTGCCGATGTTGGTGTTATCGGAACCCGTATTTGTATTCGCTTTTATTGTTTTCGACGACCCCAACCGATAACGACCAAACTTCCGCCGCGTGGCGTTGGCGAAAAACAACCACACTCTCGCAACGAAGCGCGGGTTTTCGTTTATACAAGCTTATTTTCGTTAACTTAAAAAAAAAACGGAGCGCGCGGCAATTTTTTTATTTATTTATTTTTTTTAATGTTCCGATATACATTTATTTGAAAACGGATTTGAATTTAAGATCGAGTTTTTTTCTATCGTAACCTATAGCGAGTGCCGTTACCGTTGTGGTACCGTGACGAACAACACCTATTATGAGCGAATTACGCAACCTAACACCCGACGCGAAGCGCAGGAATATACCGTTGTGGTACCGTAACAAGTTGTATTAAAAAAGTAGAACTCTTTTGGATAGTGTCCTTTCCGTTCACAATTTTACACATAATAGTTTTTTTTTCTTTCTTTTTCACATTTTTATTTTCAACCCTTATACTATATATAATATACGCTTTTAGTCCGTTTCATTTTCTATTAATTTCGTTTTTCTTTAATAACTTTCGTTCGTAAACTTTTTTCAAAATATGGAGGGCGCGGCTGTTTTTAATTTTTTTTGTCAACGTTCCGATATAATTTTTTTTGAAAACGGAGTTGTATTCAAAATCGAGTTTTTTTTGTATCGTTGCGTATAACGAGTGCCGTTACCGTTGTGGTACCGTGATTAGTTGAACCTATTATTAGCGAACATCATTGTCGGTATTGGTATTATCGGAACCCGTATTGGTATTCACTTTTATGGTTTTCGACAACTCGAACGGTAATATTTTAATTTTGTTTTTTTATTATTTTGTTTTCTGTTTCTCTTTTATTAACATTATTTTACCGTTGCGCCTATGTTTTCATTTAAATTTTATTAACGATTGGCCCGATACCCGCCGTGAAGCGCGGGTATAACATCTAGTTATAAAAGAGAAATTTGCAAAATTGGATTGAAAAAAATATGAAGTTTTCTTTGGAAAACAGAAAATACATTATTGCATTTTAGAATTTCAAAATGTATGGTATGACAAATATTATAACTAGCTAGCTAGCAAAGTTCATCAAAGAGCTTTTAGCCTAGTATTATATAATGATGTGTACTAAAGGTATTTCTTTTCAAGTGATTGATTATTTTCGTCAAATGGTGAACACTAGTGGTAAATTTAAAAATAAGTTTAGAACATGTGAGTTAGCGGTTCTAAAAGATAAAAAAACAAAAAAACTAGCAAACTTAATTTTGTAGAATATATTTATTGTAACTTGATGCAGGTAATTGATGAAACTCTTCGTTTAGGTGGGATTGCCATTTGGTTGATGAGGGAAGCAAAAGAAGACGTCGAATATCAAGGTACATTTGTATGCTACTCAATGGAGGATCCAAAAATTCTTTTCTACTCGTATTACTTTTTTAAAGTGTTTAGTAAATTGGTGTTACACGTGTTTCGGACATTGAAACGGGTATCATATACTATATAACACATAAAAAGTATGACATTGGTGCTTCCTACATAGATCCGCCTCTATTGCTATTACATTCTACTAGCTTAATTTATTTACCAACACGCTTTGAGGACGCAATATATCATATCGTAGATTACGTTATCCCCAAAGGATGCTTTGTGGTTCCATTTCTTTTGGCGGTTCATCAGGATGAACACTTTCATAAAGGAGCGACTACTTTTAATCCTTGTAGATGGATGGATCCCAAGGACCAGGTGAGCTTTATCTATACACATATCGGGTTTTGTATTTGTATATTGTAATACCATTATATGAAACTTAATATACATTCTTGATTAAAGGATAAGACAAATTGGAGAAATAGTCCATTTTACTCACCATTTGGGGGAGGGTCTCGTTTATGTCCTGGTGCCGAATTGGCTCGGCTTCAAATTGCGCTATTTTTGCATTACTTTATAATGTCTTACAGGTGCGATTTCATTTTGTGAGCTTTGATCTTAGTAATTGGTATGTGTATACATCATAAATACACACAAATGTGTGTGTGCAGATTATCTGTGTATACATCATAAACACACATGAATGTGCGCAGGGCCGGCCCAAAGGCATGCGGGCTACACGACCGTAGGGGGCCAAACATTTCGAGGGTCCCAAAATTTTTTAAATATATATATATATATATATATTCATATGTTTAAAATTTTCGAGGCTTTAAAAAAAAATATTTGGCCTTTTTTTTACGGCTCGTGTAGGGCATTCGAATCCTCGGGACCGGCTCTGAATGTGCGTTCAGACATTATTTGTGTGTATATATCATAAACGCGCACACATGAATATTGTGTATATACGTATATGTTTCTATATTAAGAAATGAATATGACAAAATCACTTACAATTTTCAGGTGGAGCCAAGTTAAGGAGGATAGAATGTCTTTCTTCCCGTCGGCTAGGTTGGTTAATGGATTTCCAATCCAGCTATCTAAAAGAACATGATGTACTGAATGTATATATGCATGTGCGTGTTTGTACGCACATATACACGTGTCTATATGTATGTGTGTCTATATATATATATAAAAGAACTTTAGACTAGATGTTAAGTTGTGTTTATATATTCAGAATTGTTTTTGAAATAATGAGAGTTCTTTCCAGTATATTTTAACATGCCAGGCATCATTTATCTTTTATGAATAAACTATGAACCTTTAACTTTTAAGTACTGATTTATGTGCATATTAATTTTAAAAGAATTTCCATAAACTTAGTATTCCGTTAAGACATAACAACATAAAATTGCAAACCGATTGAACAATGTAGTAATAGAAAATATTTTTTCACGGTTGAATTTATTTAGGATAGCAACAAGGTGTTGGGATTTGTATAAGGAATTTTTAAAATTTTAGTAAACAAATTTCAGTCAACGCAAGCGTAAAACGTATACAACAATTTAAAACCATTTTAATACTCCCACCAAGGATCCATTTGCATGTAATGAAAGAAATCAAAACAACCATAGGGTGTTTAGAAATTACAACCTTTGTAGAAAAGTGGTTGAACGAGTTGATGTTATGGATGAAGGAACCCGGAGCTTCCCTCTACAAGTATCCACACCAAGCATTTTTTCCTTTCAAGTGGTGCGAGCCATGCGACTCCAAAATAGTCAAGATGTTTCATAAAACTCAAGAACATATTCATTAGTTTCATATATATATATATATATATATATATATATATATATATATATATATATATATATATATATATATATATATATATATATATATATATATATATATATATATATATATATATATAGGGGAGGGTTATTTTACAAAGTATAAAAACTGTAAAAAGTATTTTAAAAACCTCACCACCACCCCCCAAAAGTCTAAAACCCCCACCCCACCCTCCCAAAACCTAACCCCCACCCCACCCTACCCCCAAAAACCTAAATTCTAACAAAAAACCCTAAAAAGGCGAAAAAGTCTAAAAAAACACCACCACCACCCCCCAAAAGCCTAAACCTCCAACCCAACCCCCCCCCAAAAACCTAACCCCCACCCCACCACACCCCCAAAAACCTAAACCCCCCCCCCCTCCCAAAGCCTAAATACTAAAAGCTAAACCCTAAGTCTAAACCCCTAAGGCTAAATCCTAAGACAAAAACTAAACCCTAAAATCTAAACCCTACAAGCTAAGATCGTAGAGTTCGACGAGACGGTTCCAACGCCGCCGAAATGAGTAAAATCGGAGTTCGTATGAGCCGGTTATAAGCGTTTTAAACGACTTTTTACATTTTTTTTGACTTTTTAGCGAAAACTCACACTATATATATGTGTGTGTGTGTGTGTATGCAAGTATAAGGAATGAAACACACAAAATGGTTTGGAAATCAACCCTAACCATTAGTGATCCATTCTTATTGTTTGTAACACCCGTAAAACGACACCTATACTTGGGCCAAAAGGAAAGAAAATAATGAAAGAAAATGGGCTTGTGGAGGACGGACTAGGCCCATTAGGGTTCCATAAACCCTACACACCTCCATTCTAGCCTCCATTTGCATCAAACACACAAAATTTGTTAAGAGAGGATGGGGGGGGGGGGTTTAGAGAGAGAAAGTCCAAGAATCAAGTGTTTGGTCTCAAAGCTTGCTCCAATCTGTTTCTCCAGTGTTTGTGAGCAAGATCAAGAGAATAAGACGTTGTTTTTGAGGTAAGAATCCAACCTAAAACATTTGTTTTCAGTTTAAATGGGTTTGGGGGTAAAACTAGAGTTTTGATATCAAAAACATAGTTTTTACATGTTAATGGCCAAACAAAGCCTAGATCTGGCTTCATGCAAGTTAAATAAACGTTTTAGATGTAAAAAGTTACAAACTTGGGTTGAAAACATGTCTGTTTGAAGATGATGTTCATTAGGCGACACTGACAGTGTCGCCAACTTCATGTGACGACACTAGCCGGGGAAAACGATGGGGAAGTGGCGTTGTCCCCATGGTTTTCAATGATTGGGACACGTGCCATTCCCTATCGACACTAAGAGTGTATCCAAAACCAATTGGCGACACTAACGTGGGTGACACTGAGTTGTGGCGACACTAATGAACGACACTATGTCCTTAACGAAAGTTAGGGCGACACTGATCTAACGACACTGTCCCTGGCGATACTGTCACCAGGCGACACTGTCCAGCGGCACTAGTGTCCAACGACACTAGTGGCTGGACACACTAAGCTGGAGACACTAGTCTAGCGACGCTAGTTTAAAAATTGATAGTTTCAAACTGACACGTATATATAGCATATAAAAGGCACCAGAAAATATTTTCGGTCGAAAACATTTTCGACCGAAATTTGTTTCGGCCAAAAGCCTAACACTTAGACAAAATCTTCATCTTTAACGGTTTAGAATGCGATGGACTATAGGTTTCAACAATCTCCCCCTAGTCCGTTGCATACCAAAACATTCAGCTTGTTGTAGTGTCAGCTTTCTCTTTAGCTTTGTCCGCCTGCTTTACGACGTGTTGTTCGATTATCTTTCTCAGAACTTCACCCCTTTGTCTTAGGCGAAGACACCTTGCTACAACTCACATAAACAACTGTGCTTCATCTCTAATAGTAGCTCCTTCTCCACAACGGGTCGTATTGTAATACATAATCTTCAGTTCTACATCATCAAAACTAAACAGATCCATCAGGACTAGAATCTGTACTTCTGGCTTGTCATACATCTTAGTTTCCAAGATGAACACTAATTCTTCACAAACAAACTTCGTCTCAAAATCCAAAAAATTCACAAGTCTAAAGATTTCAGACGAAATCTTTTTCGGGCTGACTTTTCGAACGAAAACTGTTTCGAACGAAAACTTTTTCGGTCGAAATATGAATTCGAACAAGAGATTCTGGATATCTATTCCTCGGGCAGAAATTTGAAACACAATATTTCGGTCAGTCATTTTCAAACGAAAACTCAATATGCTCGAAATTGTTTTCGGTTGAAAATAGATTTCAGATCCTTCAACAAGATTTTAGTCACTTCAACCACAAGAACTCAAATTCCAACCAGAAGCTCCAAAACTCAAAATCAAATGCCAAAACCTACTATGATCTCCATCTTCACTATAGTAGATACAAAATAGTCAAAAATGGCGGGTAATTAGATCTTAAAACGTGTCTCTAATGACTAAAAGAAACTTGAAAGCTCTAAGAGTATCGAAAGCTCTAATACCACTTGTTAATCCCTCTAATCTTCTAGATTTCAAGCCAAAATCAATCCAAATATGATGGAGTTGCGGAAATACTCTAATAGGAACTAAAAATGAACACCAAAAGATCAAAACCCAAACACGCACATAAAAGCTTTCATAAACGCGTAGGCGAATCCCAACATCAACTTGTATTCACTAGAAATATTCAAAGCATTAAAGTACGAGTGAAATAGATCAATTACAGAATTAGTCAAAACGTCTAATGTAAAACGCGTACAAAGCTTACAAATGAAATCAAACTAACACGTATATGTAGCATGCAAAAGGTGTCAGAAAACGTTTTAGGTCGAAAACGTTTTCGCCTGAAACTCCACTTAAATCAATCATCATACGATATAATGTGTGATTAAGACAATGTGCAAATATGATCCTATGTCATTTCACATTAACCAAAAATATAAAGAAATTGATAAGACTGTTCGTTGTTGTAAATATTAAGTGTTCGGTTGCAGTATTGATAGTTTGAATAATTTCTGGGTTCGTGTTTGTGTTTTATGTTTTGTGTTTGTGTATGTGCTGAGTTGTGGTTAAAAAGATTTTGGAACAAGTCTTAATGATCCTGATTTTGGTTCGAAAAACGAAAAAGTTAGAAAAACGTCAAATTTTGAAAACTTTGATTTTTGTCCGAAATCTCAGTGGCAGAAAAAGTTTTCGACCGAAATGGTTTTTGACCAAAACCGTTTTTGAACGAAAAGGTTTTCGACCTAAATCTCAAAATGATTAATATGGGGCTTTTTGACGAAAATCATTTTCGACCACACTATTCACTTGACCCGACCTGATTGCATTTCATGTTTTCGATCCTTCTTTTCGTGCAACTTTTCGATCATCACTATTCTCACAAGTTTTTAC
The DNA here is from genome assembly GCA_023525975.1 of Smallanthus sonchifolius. Classification (NCBI taxonomy): domain Eukaryota; kingdom Viridiplantae; phylum Streptophyta; class Magnoliopsida; order Asterales; family Asteraceae; genus Smallanthus; species Smallanthus sonchifolius. Next base: position 48,146,681 of record CM042033.1, on the reverse strand, counting down.
TCATTACAGGCTTGAAACAAAAAGAATGGACATGTATTAGATCGATCGAATATCTAAATTTTTCAAGTTTTTGAACTGTCTGAAATCTTAAGAATGGACCGAAAACTATGGACTGACAGAAATCTCATTTCGAACGAAGATGAAAAGTCAAGCTAAAACCTTGACCGAAATATTTTTCAGTCGAAAAAATTTTCGAGCGTTTTTGTTTCTCTACTTTGTCCGAAATACTTTCCGTCCGAAAAAACTTTTCAACCAAAATCTAAAAAAGTTGTACAATTCTCTGATTCGTGCTGTTTGATCATATTTGCAGTTATGGAGCATTTAAAGTCAGATCCAAGGCATAAGATATGTGCCTGTTTTACGGTTAATGGCAAGAAGGCCAAGAAATACAAAGAGTTCGTCACATTTCTGTCAAAATCAAGAATTAACACAACGATATCCACCGTTGTAAAAGTTTATGATGAACAAGTTTGTGAATTCTGGAGAAACGTCGAGTCTCATCATGAAAACAAGTAGATTTGAATACAAAGGAAGGTGCGATATAAGGAAGTAAGGATTGACGAGCAAGTGATCAGAGAGGTGTTGAAATTTAGAGATTCTCTGACATTCCCATACCGTCTGAACTATGACAAGGTGGCAACTATAATAGTACAAATGGGTTATGAGGGCCAGTTTCCAAGAAAGCAAATTATAAAGAAACTTTTAGAAGACAATGGAGATACTTGATACATGTCTTCATTCACTGTCTAGGACCAAGAACTGGAGGGTTTGATAAAAATAGAAGAGGTGTTCAGTCGGGCATTTGTTTGTTTGGCCACACATAAATTCAACTTTTGAAGGATGATCTTTGAGGCAATGATCAGTAAATTTTATGGTCCAAGGCAATACAAGAAGTTCGTGATGTACCCAAGATTCATTAAAATGATTCTGAATACCATGTTACCGGATTTGAGGAATGAAGAACCGGAATTTGAATTGGATCATACGTCAAATTCAATCTTTAGTAGCATGAGTTCAAGGAGGAAGACTAGTACTTTCAGTGATAATATTACACCTTTGTTTTCGAACATGCTAATTGATAATCCGGATCCAGAGTTCAGGGATGGGGATAAGATTGATGACCTATTTAGTGATGATGATGGTTTGAGTGATGATGATGGTTTGAATGATGATGATGATGATGATGGAGATGGTGATAGTGGTGACGTGGAGATAGAATGAATGAAGAGGTTGTAGTACCTGAGGAAGTGGTTCCTGAGAATGTGACTACTACAGAACCAGCAACAGTAACAACAACTGCTTCAAAGAAGAGAAAGGAGAATATTGAAAAGCACTAGATTGTCAGGACTCCTCATCCTACATCTGGAATATCTATTAGTAGTCCAGTTCAAGACGAGCCTGAGAGCAAGCGTCAAAACACTATAGCTAGAAAGAAATTCACAAAAAAGCCTGAGTCTGTCAAGAGAAAAGGAAAAGAGAAAGGGTAGTCTGAGAAAGTTGATAAAGCTAAAAATTTTAAAGCTACAAGTCTTATAGACGAATACCTTGCTAACTTTTCTACTAGAGAAACAACTAATATTGTGAGTCAGCTAAAGACTCAGATTATGGATCTGCATGCTAGTGCAGCAGCCAGTGCAGCTAAGATTAGAGGTTTGAAGATAATAGTCATCAGACAAGAACATATCGACATGCTTCAGAAGTTGGTTCAGGAATTGGTTAAGCATGTGGGATACCAGGAAACACCGACAACCCCAGTCCAACCAGTTCAAACTGATCAAGGTTCCTTAGCTAGAATGGATATGGAAATGGGTTATACTTTCAAGATGCCTGGATCTGAAGATGATTTTAATGTGGATGATATGTTTAATGCTGAAGGTGAAGGTATGGAGTGATCTCAGAAAGAACAAGGTGATAAGGTTCAAGAGGATAAGGAGGATGAGGAAGAGAAAAATGAAGAGGATGAGGATGTGATTATTACAGGTGATAAGAAAGACGACGAGCCACCTTCAGATGATAGTTATGGTGGGTCTGGTAGTGAAAGCTCGAGCTCATCTGACTCGGATTCTGATGATGATGCTCCGAGTAAGAAAGATTACCAGAAGATAGAGTATGAGACTAAACAAGACAATGTGGTGGCAGAAGGATCAGTGATTAGAAAGTTAGACGAGTTGGTTGATGACGACAACAACTTCGACCTTCCTTCTGACACAACTGATTCTGAAGCTAAAGCTACTAAATCTACTGCTGAGAAGGAGAAGTCTGATAGAATGAAAGAGGGAGATACTTGGTGGAAGAAGAAGGAACCGATATCGATAGTTGAACAGGTTATTCAAAGAATGAAGAAGTCGAAGAAAGGGTTGACAGGGAAGATATTGGATTGGATGTATGATGATGAACGAAATGTATGTGATCAAAAGAGAAAAAAAAGGAGAGATACAATATTTCGAGAACAAACACAAACTGCAATCTCTGCCTCGATGGGATGTTCGAGAGTTAAGCAAACTTGACTTGATAAATCCGTCTCCAGATCTGATAGTGTAGGTCCCTCGGGTGTGGCGGATCGTCACATGCAAGTGGGTCTACTAGTCAGACCGGGTGCGGAATACCCGTGACTAGGTGGAGAGTCTTACGAAACAAAGTAAACCAATAAGATAATCACTATAAATGTTCGTCTATTATAAACACTTGAAGGTTACAGAGAGAAGTTCTGAGATTACAAAGTTCTGCGTTATTGCTAATCTGAATGCGTACTTATCTACTGTCAACCATTCCTATTTATTCAACAAACTCCCCCTTAACAACAACTCTGGATCATCTTCGATCTTTAGTCTTCAGTCTTCAGTCTTTAGTCTTCACAGCTATGCATCTTTAGCTTCCATCTTCTTCTTATAGTCAAGGCAGAACTTGATCACCTTGTCATATTTAGAAGCAAGGAATTTCGTCCATTCGTCCGTATGCATGCAATACCTGTCTGCTAGTGCCTCCAGATCTTTCACAGAGAAGTTAATGAAGCAGACTTTATCAAATACTCTGATTAGTTCCCTCGACACTAAGTATCCACTTTCTGACCTCACCTTTCCAATCACCACAGCCTCACCTGTCTTTGGATCTAAGTACCAGTACCACATGTCACCGAGGATATCCTGAGATAACTTGCTCAGGGGAATATTGGTTTCACATAGCACTGGCTTGTATACCAATTTTTTTAAGAATTTCTTAGTCACAGGATGTCTTGCTGTCTTATCCTTGACTCTCTTGGGCACTTGAGGCTTGAACATATCAAACTTCCCAGATCTTGCTTCCCGCTGTAGAACCACCCACAAACCCATCGCCACTGCATGATTAGAATGACCCAGCAGCTCTCAGTTTGCTAGTTTCACAAGGTCGTATTTGGGTAAGGAGTTGAACTCTTCACTGGTTGGTTTCAAGTATTGAATCCCCCCAGATCTTTTGATTGTGAACAACTTCTTATCCTCCTCGAACCTTACAGCCAAGATCATCCCTGTTGCCCCTTGTTTGTCTATGATAGACGTCTTCTGCCAAACAGGAGCTAGACCCTTAGATGAAGTAGAAGGCATATCTTTTCTTTTGGTGCCTCCGGATCCACAGGTGTAGGGTCAACTGGGGAGGCTTCAGTCGAGGCTTCCACATTACTAGCATGCTCAACTGAAACTGTGTCGAGCTGAGCTTCGAAGGATGGAAATTCAAAGATCTCTCCATCTTCTAACTCGTACTCTCCTTCCCCGTCACCCTTGGGAACTTCTATCACTACATCCTCATCATCTTCATCCCAATCATCACCAGAGTCGATCTTTCCTTCTTTTAGATTAAAGAGAGCATCGATCTGTGCTTCCTTGGAATAGTCAGGCTCTAAGTATAAGATCTCATCATCAGATAGATCCTTAAGCACATCAGCCGCTGACTTTCCTTTGTCACCACCACCAGAGGTATCACCACCCTCTTGATGAGTAGACTCCCCCTGAGCCATTGGAATAGAAGAGATGGGCACAATTGCTAAAGCTTGGTGCTCACATCCAGTAGGACCGGCTTCGGGATCCTTGTCTTTGTCGTCATCCTTAGTCAAGTCAATAGGATGACAAGCCTCATCACCAGTAGTTTTCTCCTTCTCTTTCTCCTTCTCCTTATCTTTCTCCCCCTGAGCATCAAGCTTCTTGGTCAGATCAGCAATTAGTTTGACCATCAGCTCATGCTCTTTCTGTTGAGTATCAAACCTCAGCTCTAGAGATGACCTGTGACCCAGAATCATTTCATTTGTCCTGATTAGAAGCTCGTTCTGGGCCATGACGTTCTTCAGCCTCTCGTTAGTCCCCGTTCTTTGGCTTCTTAGAATCCTAACTTCATCCACCAACGAATTAATCTGTGCTTGTTGAGCGTCAGATTCCTCCTTTGACTTCCGAGTAGTTTCCAATAATCCAGCAACTTGGGTTTCCAGAACATCTATCCTTGCATCATTAGGATCAGGATGTCTGGATGATGACGCTTCGGCATTGTGAATTGGGGAGGAGAAGATGGTGTCGAAGTCAAACCCTTGAGTAATCGGTTCGGTGGTTGTTGGGATTGAGGATGTGATGACGGTTGTAGGTGTTATGGAAGGGGTGATGGTGACTGACTCCGTGAGAATTGGAGTAGTCACTGCCACCTGGACAGATGTGACAGGGAGGGTCATTATCACAGTAACCTCCTCTGTGATTGAAGTGACTGCCACCTCAGGTTATACCTGTGGCCTCCTCCTCTGTCTCCTGTATAGCTGCTGTGAAGGTGGGGTGGAAGCTGAGTCAGAACTCGCAGCTGAAACTTGTACTTGCTGCTGAGGACTCACCACCACCTCACTAGGAATAGGTTGTTGCTGCCTATCCCCCCTGTTCTTATGTATACTTTCACGTCGTTGCCTTTGAATAGCAGCGTTAGAGTCAGAATCTGGCTCATATTCGTTGCTAGAGGACTGTTGCTTTCTCTTTAAGGATGACTCAGGAAGGGTTACCTTTGTCAGTCTCCTTGGGTGTGCTTGAGATGGTGCATCATCGGAATTAGAAGAATCAGACTCAGTATCTTCCGAGTCGGATCCCTCAGCACCATCATTCCCCGCTCCTTCGTCTCCACTATCCGACGATTCATCTTCACTTTCAACTTCCTCCTCTTGTTGTTGTTGTTGTTCATCTGAATGTTCACTCAATTCTGGCTCCGAATCATGACTATACCATCTCCAGTCACCTGGTGCCACGTACGCTTCATTTATAAGGTGGCCAAAGAGTGCTGTATGCTCAGGGGTAGGATCTACACTGCCTGGCTTTAAAAACTGTGCAAACACCCTTTTGTCCACCCTTTTAACCTGCAATCTCTCCCCGGTAGCAGGTAGGTTTGGCAACGCATCGTTTATCAGAAGTTGCATAAACCTAGGGTATAATAAGAACCTGAACCTCTCAGTCGTGTTGATTTGGTCATTGATGGCTTTGAATATGTAACGTGAGAAGTTGTAGCCCTTATTGAGAGATAAGCCAACCATGGCTGCAGCAAGGTCATGACCCATTGCATCATTTCCAGCTTTTCTTGAGGAGATGCACATGATCATGACGTGGGCAAAATATCTCCATTGGTCAAGCAACCACATTTTCTTATACGAAGCATAGTCTCGCACTGACATATCCCATACGTTGCCTCCAATAGCCATCCACAAAGTAGTCTGGATAGGCTGTAGGGTCGGTCGAGAGATCTCGAAATTGCAGGATCCTTCTAATTGTATCTTTAGAGAAGGCGATCTCATGACCAGCCACGGTAGCCCTTATAACATTGGGGGTTACCGTGCAATCATGCTCCGCAGTCTCCCAAAATTGCTCCAGATAAGGTCTTGAAACGATCGAGTCAGCTGAAATAGCGTAGCTGATTCTTGAACGGTTCAAGAAATCAACTATCTCTCGATACTGAAGCGCTGCACCCTTCCATTTCGGTTGAGTATTAGCTAACAGATTGAATTCGTTCGTAAACGCCCAAGCCATAATCTGCAAAACACATAGAAAACATAATCAGAACAACAAGTTTCATTGGAAATGAATAAACATGACGCAGTATAGCAGTTACTCTTTGAACTGAAATTTCAGACTTAGAAATTTTTCCCACGTGTTGGTCCTGCGTACTTAGCAAGTACGCAGGAATTTCCTCTTGCGTACTTAACAAGTACGCATGAGTTGCTTCTTGCGTACTTGTTAAGTGCGCAGGAAACACACTTGTTCAAATTTTTTTAGACTTAAAAAATGCAACAGATGTTTAAACATTGGGTAGATTAGGTCACCACAAGGTCGGAATCAGTGATTACGACCCATGGAACCAACATCAACACCAAATCACTTGCTACACTAGTCCAATTTTGACCTAATCGATGACCCTGACGAAACGTCGGTCAAATCCAAGGTGAGGTAAAAAATAAGGACGATTAACGACTGATTCTGGGTCTATTACGAGTTCTATACAAGTTTTAGTTATCAAGTTTTACCAAAACAACTATAATTTGTCCAAAATCACGAATTAAACCCAAATAAAATTTAACTTCTCAAAATCGGTCCATGAATCATGATTTAGCGGATGGAGTGCCTCTAGATTCTCACCAATGGATTGTTGGACAATGATGATACTAGAGATGGGACGAAAAATCGGTTGGAACACTCGGAATTTTTTTGAGAAAATTTTGCAGAGGGAAAATGAACAGGCGTTAAGTTTGAATGAGATAAAACTCTGAAATTTTCTAACTCCTGTTTATATACCCAACACCAAAAGGTCTTGCTTACTTGCTAAGTGCGCAAGCTTTAACTCCTACATACTTACAAGTGCGCAAGACTTAACTCTTGCGTACTTGTTAAGTACGCAGGGCTTACTTCATGCGCACTTGTCAAGTACGCAGAAACTCTTAAGTGCGCAAACTTTCAACTCAAATTATGAAGATTTTCAAGTCAAATAACGAACAAGATAAAAAATATTCAATCAAGAGGATTCAAAATCAATTCACGAAGATTAAACACAAATATTTTTGGTTTTTCTGATTAAGATTGAACTGTTCATAAACTTAAAATCTTTTTGATCTTTTCTAGATAGAAATATGCACGTATTTACACAAACTATTTTTGATCAAAGATATGAGCAGAGGATCAAATCCGGCTAACTTATAGCAAAAATGATACAATATAAACATCAAAGAATCTGGGATCATGTCATGGATTACTATTTATTCATACATAATAAGCACATAAACAAGTAATTCAAGTTGACAATATTATAAGATTTGAAACTATAAGCATCTTTGTATCACGTTCTTGTGTAATAAGGTATTAATTATAAGATATACAACATGTACCCCACTGATATGCTACAATAATGTAAATTGCACTGTCTCAAGGCATCTAAGATTTTCCCAATGATTTTCTAAATTTTCAGAATGAAGCTACATCAATTAGCATAGGAAAAATCAAGCAGAATCCATAAGGATTATTAGGAATCATAAGATTCAGAATCGAGTGATTCATATGTCTTGGTTTCATTTGATTTCTTCATTGAATATCGGTATGATGATTCAGGATAATGAATATGGTGTTTGAATAAGGTAAGGGAATCCAACTTTTATCTGGATTTGATTTCAATGAATCAGGAGTGATTCAAGGGTGAATACATGTTCAACGGTTGATGTAGAGACATGTCTTGATTTAATCTCACCTTGCATACTTGTGGGTATGGGTAGTGAGATGAACCACATTAATTGTGCTAACGACATAACCCGAAACTGATCTCAAAAGAAAATTATTGCCAAAATCTAACATCCTTTATCTGATAATGATCTTTTCTATTCTTTTACGCACACACACTAGCAAACATGGGTTCAAATCATAGTTGTAATTTTAGATTAAGTTTCCACACTACTAGTGATTCAAAGACGCATACAACCTACTAACAATTCAAATTACTTGTAAATAAGCAGATTAAAACCATAATAATTTACACAATTAAGTAAGCATGACGCAATCATTTACCATATGAGCAGTCTGTGACGTTTAGATCATTTCTGATGTACTATCATTTCCTCTTTTCTCAAGTTAACTTTGAAATTTTCTCCATTTTCTATTTTGTTTTTGATTTTGTAAAATTATTTTGAAAGTTAAAAGAACTATACAGAAAACTTTAAAGAAAATAAAATTTAACTTTCATGAATTGAATTGATTTACGAAAAACAAGTTTTCACTCAGGATTGAACATTCCTATCAAAACGGGATCGATCAAAAGCCTTTGTGAAAAGGTCAGCAAGATTGTCATCCGTGTGAACTTTAACATGTTCAATTAAATGCTTTTCATCACAATCACGGATGAAATGATGGCGAATTACTATATTTTTAGTTTTGGAATGTTTCACCGGGTTATTTGTGATGGACATTGTGGCATTGTTGTCAATGAACAAAGGAGTTCCAGTGAATTCAAGCCGTAGTCTCTCAATTGCTGCTGAATCCACAATATCTGAGAGCAACCGCTCGCCGCAACAATGTATTCTGCTTCACAAGTTGAGACACAAACCGTTGACTGCTTCTTACACTGCCAGGAAACCAGTATGTCTCCTAAGAATTGACATCCACCAGAAGTTGACTTTCTGTCAAGGTTACAACCACCATAGTCTGAATCAGTGTAGGCTTTGAAGTCGAATGACTGCTGCTTAGAGTACCAAATACCCAATCGAGGTTTCCCTTTCAAGTATCTGAAAATTCTCTTCACGGCTATCATATGTGACTCCTTCGGTTGAGACTGAAACCTTGAGCATAAGCACACAACAAACATTATATCGGGTCTTGAAGCTGTGAGATACATAAGTGATCCGATCATCCCACAGTACAATCTGCAATCCACATCCTTTCCATCTTTGTCAGGATGCAGACCATGGTTGACTGGGATAGGTGTGCCATAAGTACTGATATCATTCATCTTGTATTTTGACAAGATGTCCTGCACATACTTTTTTTGATGTAGATAAATTCCATCCTCTCTTTGACTGACTTGCAGACCCAGGAAGAATGTCGTCGACGTAGACTTGTACAAGAAGATAATGTCGTCGACGTAGACTTGTACAAGAAGAATGTCACCTCCTGCTTTCCTAATGAAGAGGGTCGAGTCAATCTGTCCACGGTCGAAACCATTTGACAATAGATGCTTAGATAATGTCTCATACCATGCCCGCGGTGCTTGATGAAGACCATAAAGTGCCTTGTCGAGCTTATACACTTTATTGATATTATGCGGATCTTTAAATCCGGGAGGTTGAGTGACATAGACCTCTTCATGAACTTTTTCATATAGGAAAGCACTCTTCACATCAAGTTGATAGACCTTGAAGCCGACATATGTGGCATACGCCAAGAACAGTCGAATGACCTCAATTCTAGCAACTGGGGCATATACTTTCGTGTAATCCAAGCCCTCTTGTTGATAAAAACCCTAAACAACCAATCTTGCTTTGTTCTTCACAACCACATGACGATCATCCGTCTTGCATTTGAACACCCATCTGGTTCCAATTGGCTGAAAGCCTTTTGGCAAGTCAACCAAATCCCACACGTGCAACTTTTGGAATTGAGACAATTCATATTGCATCGCCTCAATCCAGCAGTTGTCAGTGAGAGCCTCCTTCACATTCTCCGGCTCTAACTGGGACACGAATGCAGGATGCAGACATGTTTCCATGACACCAGTGTCAAGTATCTCCGAGTAAAGACTAGTGTTCTCAGTGATAGTTCGATGACGAGTCTGAACACCGGCATGAGGATCACCAATAATGTTGTCAGTTGGATGATTCTTATGCACTCTCGCCTCTGGTACATTCGGTTCCTGAATTTCTGAATCGAGATTCATGCTTAACTCCCCTATTTCTTGTGTTCCAGAAGAAGAGGATTCGATGTTAATTGGATCAGCTGGAGCTTCATTTCCTACAGTTGTGTTAGGATTAGCTTGAGCGTCATCTCCATTAACATGAACATCTTCACTGTTATCACCATTAAGAGTTCCAAATGCAGATGCAGAATTGGAATCAGGAGTTACAATCGGTACAGTAGCACGAGTAGAGAAACTGGAGTCATCGCCGCCACCCAATAATTCATAAACATTTGCGGCGTCAACTGCAGATAGATCAGGAAGATTGAATGACTTGAATAGCGCATCATAATCAAAACCCCAAGCTGGACCTGTTGGTTCTGGTGGAATGCTGTGTTTACTACAATCCACTTTAAACCATTCCTCGACAGTACGAGTTCCTATATTGTACACTCTCTTGCAAGGCGAGTTGGCAACGCATCCTAAGAAGATGCCTTCCACCGCTTTTGCATGAAACTTAGACTGGTGGTGTTTGTACTGTAGCAACAAGGAACAGGGACTACCAAAAGGAACTAGGTAATCAAGATTGGGAAGTCGATTGTTGATCAACTCGTAACAAGTCTTGTTTTGCCTCTTCACAACCAGAACTCTGTTCAAGACGTGACAAGCTGTATTAACTGCTTCTGCCCAGAACGTGACAGGAAGCTTTGCATCCGACAACATTGTCCTTGCTGTCTCAATCAATGTTCTGTTCTTCCGTTCTGCAACTCCTTTCTGCTGCGGTGTGTATGGGGCGCTGAATTCGTGATGGATCCCCTTCTTAAGACAGAAAAGTTCCATCAAATTATTCTTGAACTCAGTTCCGTTGTCACTCCTTATTCTTCTAACTTTCAGCTTGCAAAGAGATTCCAAGCTCAGGATCAGGTATTGAAGAATATCAGCAGTCTCGTCCTTTTATACCTAAAAAATGCACCCAAGAAAATCGTGAGAAATCATCAGTTACAACCAGACAGAACGAATTACCTCCAATACTCCTGATACTTATGGGGCCAAACAGATCCATGTGTAATAGCTCCAATGGGGTATCAATGGAGTTTTGGAGCTTGGGCTTGTGAGACTTCCGCTGCTGTTTGCCTTTTTTACACGACATACTGTCATCTACAACGGTAAATCTCAGCTTAGGAACCCTGGTTACCAAACCGTTTTGGACAAGATGGTTCATTTTACGATACGAAATATGTCCGAGTTTCCTATGCCACAAGATAGAGTCAAGCTCTGTCGCTTTGGTAAGCAAACAAGTAGCAACTGATAAGGTGGTTGTTGCCACACTCATATCAATCTGATAGGTGTCATTTGTCCTTGGCGCTCTCATCAGGATCCAATCTTCAGGAACTTCAAAACCAGGCTTGAGAATCAAGCATTCATCCTTATCAAACATCACCGAGTACTCCTTGTCGCACATTTGGGAGACACTCAGCAGGTTATGCTTCAGCTGCTCGCAAAAGTTGACATTGTCAAAACTTACACAACCAGTTGATACCACGCCTTGACACGTGATACTACCGCCTTTCTCTCCAGCAAAGGCCACATAGCCGCCTTTGAATGGTTTCACGTCTTGAAGCAAGGCCATGTTTCCTGTCATGTGCCGGGAGCATCCACTATCTACATACCAGCGGTTAGAGGTAGTACCCTTCGGACGTCCCTGCACGAGTCACAAAAAGAATTAGTTAGTTTTGGAAACCCAAGCCATAGTGGTCTTGGGTCGTCCATCCTTTTCAAAATAAACTACCTCTTTTAACTCACAGTCGTGATGACTGTTCGAAATGGATGAATCTTTAAAAGAATTAGGACTAGGAGATTGAGAATTTTTGAATTTGTTAGTCCAGGACCTCTTCTGTTTCTTAACTAGAACAGTAGACTTATGTTCAACAATAGCAGGTGAACTAGTGGAAGCTTCACCTGATTGAACTCCAGTCAGCTGTTCTAGCTTTCTCAACCGCTTATTCCTTCTCCTCCTCTGTGGCTTAGAGAGTTTCACCACATGTTTCTCACCAGTAGGTATAATACCAGAGGTAGATACACAAGGTGTAGTGGGTTGCTTTCCCTTCGTTGAAACAAACGGTTTAGTCTTAGAGGTTATCTTTGGCTTTACCATCAGTTTTACTGGTGGTTTCACCACATTTGCTTTTGGACTTTTGGGATGGTTCACTTATGGTGACTTAGGGATGACAGCCAGTTGTGAAAAAATAGGCCGTTTCCCTTGGTTCTTAGAAGGGCAGTTCACAAAAATGTGACCAACCATACCACAGTGAAAACAAGTTCTCTTGTCTGTGTAAATTCTCCTGTAAGGCTCATTAGATCTGGCATTAGATGACTCAGCATGATGAGCAGGAGGAGTTGGTTTGTGAACAGAAGTTTGACCCAATACAGATTGGTTCTTGGGAGTATAGTATTTTTGCAAATTTTCTTTGTAACCAAGCCCAAAGTGAGTGAAAAAGCCTCTTTGTTTACTTGATTAAGATTTTTATACCCCCCATAAAGCATTACCTTTAATTTATCATTAGATTCAATGATATCGGGTTCAGTTAAAATACAGTTATCACTATTAGTGATAATGTTTTTCTTGACTTTCTGTTCAGATAACAACTCCTCAGTTACTACTCCTTCAGGGCAAGTGTTAACCGACCCATCATCAGAGGCTGTAAAGAACTCCTCATCAGATGCTGAGTTGGCCTTACTTGAGGAATCATCCCTTTTAGAGGAATCATCCTTTCCCGAGGACTCATCAAGACAAGTTAGATCAATGTCTACTAAGCTGTTGACAAACTTCCCGCTAACTGGTGGAGGAATGGCATTAGTACCTAGCCCTAAGCCATTCATTTGCCTCACTACAGATTCGTAGTGTTCCACCACAAAATGAGAGTTTTTCAACTTCTCATTAGAACATTTCAACTGCAAGATTTCATTTTGCAGCTTGTTATTTTCATTGTTCCTTTTCTCCAACCCCTTGTATGCAATATCCAAGTGAAGCTGTTGATCGCTCATTTTCAGTGAATACTCACGTTTTTCCTTTTTCAACCTTTCAATTGAATCTTTAAAACTTTTTTTGTTTTCTTTATAACTTAGAGCTGCAGTGCGAACCACCGTGGCTTTAATTGTAGTCGTTAGTGTTGTTGTAGCCATGGCTGTTTCCTTGGCTAGGTCTGGTGAAACCCGAAGCCGGTGCTCTGTCTTTCTGACATTTACTAGCAAAGTGTCCAAAGTTTAGACACTTATAGCATTTGGCCTTGGATTTGTCAAAACCAACCTTGGCATTAGAATGCCCGCCAATGAACTTTCTTCCTGTTCTGTTCAGGAAACGCTTGGCTCTCCTCAGTATCATGGCCATATTCCATTGAATATCCATGTCCTCCATGTCATCAGGATCCTCTTGATTGAAGTCTTCTTCTATTTTCTCAGGATCTGTAAGCTTGCCACCTATGAAGTTCTCGTAGGCCAGCATACAAGATGAAAATAGTGCTACATGATCTTCGGCTATTTTGGCTATAGCTGATTGGTTAGCTGAAGTTGTAGCGGGAGGATTTCTTGAGGTATGTTGTTGATGAGATCCAGAACCTGATCCAGATGCATAGCATGCATGACCACCACAACCATTTGAGTGGTCTTCTTTAGTAGAGTTTCCAGAGAAAAGGGCAATTCTAGAGCCCGAAGATTTGGTTGTAGAAGACGTCCCATGATACATAGAAGGGTCTTGTATCTGAGGTCTTCCTGAGCTCTCCTTCTTTCTAAGGTTCATGTTATGAGCTTGAACCTTTCCAATTACCTCCTCCACTGTCATTTGATAGAATTTTGGATTCTCTCTCATCAGGGTTGTGTACATTTCAAACCTGGGTGGCAAAGCATCCAGAAACTTTTCCACCAACTCTTCATCGGGATACTTGAGCTCAAAGGCTTTCAATTCTGTCTGCAGATGATAGAATCTAGAGATGAGGTCATTTAAAGACTCATTCTCCAAAAATCTGAAGCATTCATACTGCTTCCTGAGTAGATCTCGTTTACTCTTCTTGATATCACTATTCCCCTCGAATATTTTCTGTAGTGCCTTCCAAAGATCCTTAGAGTTGTCATAACCTCTGAAGTTGTGGAACAACTCCCGAGTTAATGCCCTAGTGATTGGACCAAGAGCCTTCTTCTCTCGATCATAAACTTTCTTTTCTTCTTCATCGAGTTTAGAGATAGGCTTAGGCAGTTCATCATCAAGATAGATGTGTGTGGGATGCTTATATCCTTCTAGGATTGGTATCCATAACGAGGAATCGGTGTATGAAATGTAATGCTCAAAGCGTGCCTTCCAGTTAGAATAATCATTTACATTTAGCAGCTTTGGCGGTTTCTGAGGAGTACCGATCTCATTGTCATAGTTTAAAAGGTTTCCAAGGTTCTGAAGATTTGACATGGTGAACACTTAGTCAAATTTCAGAAAAATCAGAGACACTTGCGCACTTAGAGGAATGGTCTTGCGTATTTAAGATTTGCTCTTGCGTACTTGATAAGTATGCATGGGTAAATGATAAGTACGCAGGATATAACTTAAGTATGCACAAGATTAGTCTTGCGTATTTAGTAAGTACGCAAGAGATTATTCTTGCGTATTTAGTAAGTACGCATCAAGACTATACTTTTTGCCAGATATGGTAAGTACGCAGAACACCTTTTCACCAACTCTTACCAAACTATTCCGGTCACTGGAAAACACACCGGAGATGGCAAAAATCGGATGGATGAACAATCAAAATGTGCCAAAGGGTCAGAAACTTGTTTCTAACCAACCTTTGATCCTCAAAACACTCAAAATACACAACAAAAGTCGGTTTTTGAGTGATTTTTGCTTCTAAAATAGTGCTCAAGAGCTACCCCTATTTTATTACAAAAATCAACAAAAACACCTCCTTTTGCTTGTAAAACTGTATAGAAAACTCTCCAAACTCACTCACAACACTCGAAATCAAGAGCAAAGATCTGATACCACTTGTAGGTCCCTCGGGTGTGGCGGATCCTCACATGCAAGTGGGTCTACTAGTCGGACCGGGTGCGGAATACCCGTGACTAGGTGGAGAGTCTTACGAAACAAAGTAAAACGACAATATAATCACTATAAACGTCCGTCTATTGTAAACACTTGAAGGTTACTGAGAGAAGTTCTGAGATTACAAAGTTCTGCGTATTTTCTAATCTGAATGCGTACTTATCTACTGTCAACCATTCCTATTTATACACGACCTGATGCCTGCGCACTTAGCAAGTGCGTAGGGCAATTTGCTCATGCGTACTTAGCAAGTACGCAAAAGGTATTCTTGCGTACTTGCTAAGTACGCAGGAACTATCTCCTGCGCACATACAAGTGCGCAAAACACTTAGAGAAATCTGCAACAGTCAATATGTAAAAGTAAATACAACTCGATAACTAATACATACAGACACTTACAAACAAAGACAAATACATACATGAAAGTACTAAACTAAGACTTTATCTATACATAATATATCCAGATCAATGCAACCTTCAGAAGTTTTATTCCATATATTCTAGATAGAAGAAAGTTAAAGTCAATAGATGAAAGGACCAGAAAGAGAAAGGTTGTGTATTTGATTAAGCCTGCTGAGTCAGTTGAGACAATGAAGATTCCAGATAGTAAACCAGCTTTCATCACAAGCTTTAGAAAGTGGTTTTATGAAATCAAGACCGGAGAGTCTGTAATTACGGATTCTGGATCCGATAGATTTGTTTAGTTTTGATGATGCAGATATGAAGATCTTATATTACAATATGATCCGTTGTGGAGAAGGAGCAGCTATTTGAGATGAACCATAGTTGTTTATGCGAGTTGTAACAAGGTGTCTTCATCTAAGGCAAGAGGTTGAAGTTCTAAGAAAGAGAATCGAACAACACGACGCAAAGCAGGCAGACAAAGCTAAAGAGAAAGCTGACACTACAACAAGCTGAACGTTTTGGTATGCAATGGACTAGGGGGAGATTGTTGGAACCTATAATCCATCGCATTTAAAACCGTCAAAGATGAAGATTTTGTCTAAGTGTTACGTTTTCGAGCGAAACAGATTTCAGGTGAAAACGTTTTTGACTGAAAACGTTTTCTCGCGACTTTTGTATGCTATATATACGTGTTAGTTTGATTTCATTTGTAAGCTTTGTATGTGTTTTCCCTTAGACGTTTTGACTGATTCTGTAATTGATCTATTTCACTCGTACTGTAATACTTTGAAGATTTCTAGTGAATACAAGTTGATTTTGTGATTCGTCTATGTATTTATGATGGCTTTTATGTGCGTGTTTGGGTTTTTGATATTTTGGTGTTCATTAGGAGTTTCTATTGACTTGGATAGAGTATTTCCTCTACTTTATCATATTTGGATTGATTTTGGTTTGACATCTAGACGATTAGAGGGATTAACAAGATAATCTTGATTAGTTTTATTTGACTTTTTACAAAATATTTTTAACACCAACTCAACTCGAACACAAACACAAAACATAAAACACAAATAGGAAACCAAAAATTATTCAAACTATCAATACTGCAACGGAACACTTAATATTTACAACAACGAATAGTCTTATCAATTTCTTTATCTTTTGGGTGAATCTGAAATGACAAAGGATCATATTTGCACAATGTCTTAATCACACTTCATATCGTATCAGGATCTATACAGTTCAACATTGAATTTCAATATACTTATCCACTTAAACTCATGCATAATGTTTCATCCAATACTGTGTGACAATTAAGGTAAGTATTAATCAATACAGTCTGTATCTCACAATAAAGAGAAATGGAATAAGCAATAATGTAAGGATTCACTAGGACACAATCCAATCTCTAGGATGAATGAAGAATCTTTAGCACAGGAAAAGAGAAATCCAAGTGGATTATGCTGTAACATCCCAAATTCTCTTTTACTTAAAACACGAGAATTTGTTTAGAACTAAGGTAGTCAAGGAACGAAAACATGGCACAATAATTTGACTACTATATGAATTTAAAAGCTGGAAATGTAATTTCTACAAAGTTTAGGGGAGCAAAGTGAAAATTTATTTAAACTTAATAACCATTCTCATTTTATCCAGCCGCCAACTCCTGAGAATTCATTTTCCCTTATCCTCTTTGTCGGCAGCCACCCAAGACCACAACCATCACCACCACCTTCATGTAATGATCCAATTTGAGCATGTGTTACGCACGAGAGAGAGAGAGAGAGAGAGAGATAGAGATAGAGAGAGAGAGAGAGACGAGAAATTTCTTATGTTCCGACGCAATTGCAGGCAAACTGTGGTAACGGGGACTCCGACTACTCAACGACGATGAAGGGTGTGTGGGCTGCTGCCATAGCTTCGGCAACAGCAGAAAGCCCACTGAAACATGATTACCTAGTTACAACAACATAACGTGCACCGCTGGCTATTTTGGTAGCTGGGGGCAGACGTGAAGAAATGGGTCTCACGGTGGAGATGGTGCGTGGTAGTTGATGGGTGTTAAAGGTGGTACGAGCTTCATGATGGTGCTGGATGTGCGGGTCTTACGGCGGGGATGGTTGTGGTCGTACGGGTCTCATGGTGGAGACGATGGTGACTGTGTTTCACGACAATTGTCCTTATGATGTCTGTTATGGTTAGCGGTGGATGTACTGTGGCAGTGGTGGCTGTTAGCGACTACATGGTGGTTCATGGTGGTTCATGGTGGTGGGTGGTGGTGAGCTTCACGTACGGTGGTGGATGGTGGTGGTATGACAGCCCCGTGGCAGCGTGTTATGTGAGCTTCACGATGGTGTTGGTTCTACGGGATGAGGGTGAAGGTGGGTGGTAACCTAGGCTGTTGATGGTAGATGATGGTGGTTAGTGGTGGTCGTAGTGGTTTCAAGATGGTTCACGGTAGTTCACAGCGGTTTCGGGTTGACTAGGATGATCACAGTTTCATGGAATGAGGATGGTGAGAGTACAATGAGGATTGACAGCCTTGAGTTCCATCTTGTGGTAACCGGCGCATCGAGGCGAGTTTGGGGGCTTTCGAATCTTGCGATTTAGAGTTCGTTTGACCTAGATACGAGCATGGTTAAACGAAGTGGTTCGTGTCTAGTTTGGGTATATTACGGGTTCATGTTCTAGACGTCGTGTTCGGAAAGGTATATCTTCTCAAACCATAGAATGATAATTAGAGAGTATTACTTCAGGTTTTGAATACCGTGTTCGAGGGGACGTGTAGAGTTTATATTTTGACAAAACCATAATCGACGAAAATATTAATTATTTTTATATAAGTGTCACTTGTCAAAAATAATGGAATTAATGCTATCGATACTGGAAGCTAAAAGCCTGTTTACTTATGAATTATTGGCTATGATTTGACAAAGGAAATAGACAATTGGAATTGTCGGGTTTAGACCAAAATGGGACTCTGTCTGATTTTCGTTAGAATTAAAGAAGTGTATATAACCTAGACATCTTCATTACAGTTTGGGTTGTTTCAGGAAAAGAACCAGTTCAGGAGAATTTAGTATGTTCGCCTGAAGCAAGGATGGCGAACTTAGCATGATCGCCTATTGAAGAGGAGGCGAACTTACCACATGTTTGCTAGGTCATGGAGGTGAACTTACCATATGTTCGCCTAAGTCAAAGTGGCGAACTTAATCTTATGTTCGCTAAACCTAAGTAGCGAACTTACCATGTTCGCCTAAGCCATGAATAGCGAATTTGCCCAAGTTCGCCAAACCCTAAAGATAGAAGCGTCTAGTGTCGGTTATGTTAACTTATATGAATGATTTATCCAAATTGTGCGTGACATAGTTTGAGCAGTAGAGAACACTTGAGGCTAGCATGTAGGTCCCTTGGGTCTCAGATGTTTCATGTGAAAGTGTGTTGTTAGTCTAACAGGGTGCGGAATCCCCTGAGACTAGGTGGATAATCACGACAAGGAAAACGACAACAAACACGAGTAACAAAATGCTCAGTCTATTATCATTCAACAACCGGTTACAAGTTAGCTTTCCACATAATCTGAGTGTAAACAATGAAAGCGTACTTAGAAGAACTTGCAACCAGCTATATATACCAACAGACCAGCCACCAGCGTACTAGTAAGTACGCAGGACCAAACCCGTGCGTACTAGCCTAGTACGTAGGCCAGCATGTGCGTACTAGCTAAGTACGCAGGAACACCTTCCTGCGTACTTTCTTACTGCGCACAAGTACAAACATAACTGAAACGACTAAGTACAAGATGTTTTAACAAACCATTACAACTCGATAAAGACGATTACATCAGAGACTGAATACAAACATACATACAAAAGAACACAAACAACACACTACAATCTTCAGAGTGCCTGTCACTAGGAAATGCCTCTACAGACTCCCCCTTGACAGCAGCTCTGGAGATGTCTTCAGTCTCTACAGGTCTTCAGCTCGAGAGTCACTTCCCATCCTTTTTTTGTAATTAAAGCAGAACTTGACTAGCTTGTTGTACCTGTAAGCCAGAAGCTTTGTCCATTTATCTGTGCTGATGCAGTACCTGTCTTGTAGAACCTTTAAATCTTTCACAGAGAAGTTGATAAAGTTGATTTCATCAAAGACTCTAACCAACTCCTTCGGTTCCACTCCCATTGACTTGGGATCAGTTTTCTCCACCATAACCGCCTCACCTGTAATCAGATCAACAAGACAACGACTCATGTTCCCTAGAATGTCTTGAGGAATCTTCTTCAGGGGAATCTTGGTCTCACACAAAACTGGCTTGTAAACCAACTTTTTCAAGTACTTGTTAGTCACGGGGTCCTTTCTATTTTTATCCCTGACTCTTGTCGGCATCTTCGGTATAAACACCTCAAAGTTCCTAGACTTTCCTTCTCTCTATAGTACTCCCCATAAGCCTCTGACAACTGCATTGGAAGTTTCACCAGGTCGTACCAGGTTTTATCCCTGACTTTTGTCGGTATCCAATAAGATCTCTGTTTGCAAGGTTCACCAGGTCGTACTTTGGTAAAGAGTTGAATGCCTCACTGGTTGGTTTTAAGTACTGAACCCCACCAGCTTGTTTGATGGCAAACAAATCCAAATCATCCTCAAAGGTAATAGAAAGTATTATCCCTGCAGCTCCATGCTTGTCCACATAATGAGACTTTTTCCAAGTAGGAGGTTGACTTTTCTTGAACCATTCTTGAGGACGCTTACTTCTCCAACCTTCATAAAGATTAACAAAAGGACTTGGTTCTGTATGGGAAGCCTCAGTTGAGATTTCTGCTCCACTAGCCTCAACAATTTTTTCAGAATCAACATGAACTATTCTTTCTGCAAATGAGAGATAAGGAGCTTGAAAATCTCCCAATCCTCCAATTCGTAAACCCCTTCAACTGAACCCTTTGGAAATTCAATAATCACATCCTCGTCATCCATACACCAATCATCACCATCGGAATCGATCTCTCCCTCTTCAATCTCAGTAACAAAATAGCTACATCAGAAAGTTCTTCTAATACTTTCGCCGTCGATTTACCCTTTTCTTCACCACCAGAACCCTCACCACCTCTGTGAGAAGACTCCCCCTAAGACATATCCACTACAGATATTGGAAAAACAACCAAAGCTTGATGCTCACTGATGTGTGTCGTGTTAAGTATAAATATTATATAATAATATATAGAGATATTGATTTCACGAGATCAGGTTTTAAACTTATAAAATGATAATTACTTTAACTTAAAACACACACAATAGGCAAGTGTACCTATCGCAACGTAATATAGTTTAGGTAACAACTAAGTATCGAACCAATGGACATGGTCGAGTTCCAATACTCAACTTTTGTTATCGTTTAGTCGGATTAATTAGTGAGTGGCTTTATTGTGCTTGTGAAGCAGAATAGTAAATGACAAAAAAGTAAATGACGGTAAAGTAAATAAAAAAAAAAGTAAAAACGTGCGTGATGTGTGTAACAGAAATGTAACGAACAGAATAGTAAATAGCAGAAAAGTAAATGTCTCGGAAATGATCAGGTCACGAACAGTATTGCTTTAGGCTTTGAATCCGCTTGGTACGTGATAATGTTAAGTTGACTAAGCCAGTGGTATGACTACTACAAACTTGTGACCCGGGTCACCGCTAGAGCCTCGTCCTCACGACATTTGATTCAAGAATTAAAATCTTTAAATCAAAATAGTAGTGCCTTGCGTTAGGGACAACATTTACCCTCAACTCTTTGGTGTTATATCCAATTTGGTTTAAGACGTCGAACTTAAATGCTTTATATTAAAGTTAAATAGGTAATTATATTTTGCTCACCTGGAGGCGGTGTAACAATGGGACCGAGTGTCACACCCCGACCGATGGCAGAATCATCGGGGCGGGACAAGTAGACTATTCATAGCTCATGGTTGACTAAATTGAAATATATTAAAGTTAAATTTGCATTACAAATAATCCAAGTACAAAGCCAAATTCAAACAAGATACATAAAATAACTCATAAAATTCTTGATTTAAATTGCTAAGTCCAAATCCTATGTTGAACACGTCTTGAATCAATCTCACATATTGGGGCCCGAAACATGAATAAAATAAAGTCAACTAAAAAGTTGGTGAGTATAACACAGTTGTATGTAGATAGCATATAGTTGAAAACAAATCCTTTACAAAACATGATAAAATAAGGCATTTATGGGGAGCAGCTATTGTGTAACCAAATGTACAATCAAACCTTGTAACTAGCATGCAAAAATTGTGTTGTTGGTTTCAATCACCGCGTACCAAGGGTGGGTTTGTCAGACTCAATAGATCTATCATTGAAAACCGTCGGCTAGTATAGTTAATGATTGCACATAAGAGCATACAAAGGTTAGCACACCTAGCACTCGGGCACAAAGCTCAAATTTTGCACACATGTATGTAAATAGGATTTTTGCACTTGTGTTGTTTGTGTAAATGTAAATGTGTAATGTGTAATGCGTATAGAGTTCATGTTCCACCCCAAAAGTGTAAAAGAGTAAAAGGGGGTTGTGAATACTTACTTGGTATGGAAGTGTAGCTAACAAAGATTATGGATAGCAAATATGATCCTCGAAATGTACAATTTAACCTAAAGGGTAATGCGTATTGAATCAAATAGATGCATAAGGTTTAAGTCTAAAATGAAAGTTGAATTTGTGTATAAAACTATTGATTTGTATTTAAAAAGTATTGAATAAAATATATAGAGTTTGAAGTAAAATATTTTTGAAACTATTTGATTAGGTTTGAATTGAATAATTGAATAAATATATAATTATAGTTTATGAAATAATGTAAATATTAATTGTAATTAAGTATAAATAATAAATGAGTTTGATTTAAAATGTAAATTAAATAAATAATCATTATCTTATTTATTTATAAATTTTGTAACTTAATTATTTAAAATATCATTTAAGTGTAAGATAGTAAATATGAATTTAATTTTTCATAAACTTTTAAATAAACTATATTTATCTCTTCAAATACAGAAAACATATTTTTATAAAATTTAAAACATTTATTGGTTGAAAAATATAAAATTATAATTTTGTTAAAGGTTCTGAATCTCACATGACGGGCGCGACCGGGTTGATCAACAGAGGGCACAAACTAGACAAGTCAACAGGCCAGACCGTGCCTTGGCCCGGCACGGTCGTGTTTATGATCTTTAGACACAATAGGGACTAGCCCAGAGGGCATGACAAGGTCTGGGCAGGAGGACACGACCGCGCTGCTAGTCGGCACGACCGCACTCTATGAGGCACGGCCGCGCTAGACGATTAGCGCGACCGTGTCTCTTCCAAATTAGACACGAATTGACAAATGCTTGTATTTTAAATGCTGGAATTGTTAGGGCTTTTGAGTAATGGGTTATTACGAGCCTTTTCATATAATTTAATTGCATGGAAATCGTTTTTAAGTATGGATTCGATTACATTATTTTTATTAAAACATGGTTTCTGATTTAGACAGATTTACGAATTGAAAACCCAAATTAATAAAGGGCTTTTGATTTAGATACTGGAATGAATAAATTAGAGGATTCAATTAACCTGAATAGAAGCGAATCGATAGAGAACGATAGAGAGGTAGTCCGGTGACGGCGGGATTTGCTTCCGGCGGCTTCTGCTGCGATTCTGGCTAGGCCAGAGAGTCCAATAATAACAGGGGAGATTGTTAAACAGAATTTCTTGATTGCTTGAGAGAAAATTGATCGAATTTTAGGATTGAGCCTTGAGGGAAAAGATCGACTGTTTTGAGAGAGTTTTGATAATAATGATTATAATCAACTGAGTTATTTTCTTTGTCAATGGAAATGAAACGTAATCGGGTTTGAATTCGAACGATCGAGCGTTTTGAAATCACATTTACGTTTTGACAGTTACGCAGGCGCGACCGTGCCTAATAGAGGCGCGACCGTGCCTAGGCACCGGGCAAAATCGTTCCAGGACCAGTCGCGCGATCGTGCCGAGGCACTTGGCGCGACCGTGCCAGAACGAAGCACGACCGTGCTAGACTAGGGTTTCTTGACATTTTTCAACTTTAGACCTTGACTTTTCAGGTTTAATGCGTTTGAATTAAATAGTTTCTTGCATAGTGTTTAAATGTATATAATCGAGCAAAACTTGCAAATTTGTATTGAATCATTGCATTTCGTTTAAGGTAAGCAAAATACTAAGTCAGTGCACGAACATTGAATTTGAAATTGCATTACATTGAATTGAAATATGGATACTAAATTCAGAGATGTTACAGTCTCCCCATGTTGAGAGAATTTCGTCCCGAAATTTAGCTAGAGGAAACAATAGTATCGGTAAAAAGATGAGGGTACTTGAGCTTCATTTGGTCTTCTCGTTCCCAAGTGAACTCAGGACCACGCTTAGATTCCCAACGAACTTTGACAATAGGAATGCGACTTCGCTTGAGCTGTTTGACTTCACGATCCATAATTTACACCGGCTTTTCAACGAAGTGCATCGTTTCATCAATGCGCACGTCGTCAAGCGGTATATGGAGATTTTCATCAGCGAGACACTTCTTCAGATTATATATATCAAATGTAGGATGCACATTGCCAAGAGATGGAGGTAACTCGAGCTTGTAAGCCACTTTCCCAATCCTTTCAAGGATCTTGAATGGACCAACATAACGAGGTGCTAACTTGCCTTTCTTTCCAAAACGGATCACACCCTTCCACAGAGACACCTTAAGAAGAACAAGATCACCGACTTGGAATTCCAAGGGTTTTCGACGTTTGTCGGCATAACTCTTTTGCCGACTCCTCGCTACTCGAATATTGTCACGGATTTGAATAATCTTGTCGGATGTTTCTTGAATTAACTCGGGACCAGTGATTTGTGCTTCGCCAATCTCACTCCAACAGATAGGAGAACGACACTTGCGACCATAGAGAGCTTCGAATGGAGCCATGTTGATACTTGTGTGGTAGCTATTGTTGTAAGAAAACTCAATGAGGGATAGATGTGAATCCCAATTGCCACCAAAATCGATTACACAGGCTCTAAGCATGTCTTCAAGAGTTTGGATTGTTCGCTCGGTTTGACCATCAGTTTGCGGATGGTAAGCCGTGCTCAAATCCAATCGAGTACCAAGAGCATTTTGGAGAGATTGCCAAAAATCGAGAAGTGAACCGGGCGTCTCTATCAGATATTATGTTCAAAGGAACACCATGACGGCTCACAACTTCATCAATGTAAATTCAGGCTAATTTCTCCACTTTGAAGTCTTCACGGATAGGCAAGAAATGAGCGGATTTAGTGAGACGATCAATGATCACCCAAATACTATTATATCCACTCGAAGTGCGAGGGAGCTTGGTAATGAAATCCATAGCTAGATTCTCCCATTTCCACACGGGAATTTCTGGTTGTTCGAGTAAACCAGAAGGACGTTGATGTTCGGCTTTGACTTTGGAACAAGTTAAGCATTTGGCCACATAAAGAGCAATATCTTTCTTCATACCGGGCCACCAATAAAGTTGGCGAAGATCTTGGTACATTTTATCCGCACCAGGATGAATAGAATAACGAGTCTTATGAGCCTCGTTCATGAGAAATGCACGGAGATCGTCACGATCGGGAACCCAAATACGGTTCAAGTAATATAGTAAGCCATTGGGTTTTGATTCAAGAAGAAGTTCAACACCACACGACATTTCTTCATACATGTTACCCTCGGTTACCGAGACGTGTTGAGCTTCTAAGATACGGGTTTGAATATCGGTTTGAATACGGGCACAATGAAGCATAACATTGTCCTTTCTACTCAAAGAATCGGCTACAACATTCGCTTTGCCGGGATGGTAACGAATCTCACAGTCGTAGTCGTTAAGGAGTTCGACCGAACGTCGTTGTCTCATATTGAGTTCTTTTTGGTTGAAGATATGTTGAAGACTTTTGTGGTCGGTGAACACCACATATTTCGTGCCATATAGGTAATGTCTCCAAATCTTTAACGTGAATACGACCGCACCTAACTCGAGATCGTGCGTCGTATAATTCTTTTCATGAATTTTGAGTTGTCTTGATGCATAAGCGATTACTTTTCCTCGTTACATGAGGACACAACCAAGACCTTGGTTAGAAGCATCACAATAGACCTTGGTTAAAAACCTTAACGAAGAAATAAATTTTTTTTTAAAGATTTTTGCTTCAAGAATTTTCCACATGCTTAGAAAAGGTAAAGATAGAAAAGAAAATAGAAATATTATGAGGTTTTAGAATATAGGAAAGGATATTATTTATTTAATTATTAAGAATATCCTAATAAGTCATGGATTTAAAACACATAAGTCATCATAATGCAATAAGTAATCATACTAAACATGTAACATATAACATATAGCACATAGCATGTAACACATAGCACAAAAATCATGAAGCATAGTATAAGTGGGTGTCCTAAAGTTATAGTCTAGGTCAAGGTGTCTAATAACCTAATTCCCTATAACCAAGGCTCTGATACCAATCTGTCACACCCCGACCGATGGCGGAATCATCGGGGCGGGACATGTAGACTATTCATAGCACATGGTTGACTAAATTGAAATATATTAAAGTCAAATTTGTATTACAAATAATCCAAGTACAAAACCAAATTCAAACAAGATACATAAAATAACTCATAAAATTCTTGATTTAAATTGCTAAGTCCAAATCCTATGTTGAACACGTCTTGAATCAATCTCACATATTGGGGCCTGAAACATGAATAAAATAAAGTCAACTAAAAAGTTGGTGAGTATAACACAGTTGTATGTAGATAGCATATAGTTGAAAACAATTCCTTTACAAAACATGATAAAATAAGGCATTTATGGGGAGCAGCTATTGTGTAACCAAATGTACAATCAAACCTTGTAACTAGCATGCAAAAATTGTGTTGTCGGTTTCAATCACCGCGTACCAAGGGTGGGTTTGTCAGACTCAATAGATCTATCATTGAAAAACGTCGGCTTGTATAGTTAATGATTGCACATAAGAGCATACAAAGGTTAACACACCTAGCACTCGGGCACAAAGCTCAAATTTTGCACACATGTATGTAAATAGGATTTTTGCACTTGTGTTGTTTGTGTAAATGTAAATGTGTAATGTGTAATGCGTATAGAGTTCATGTTCCACCCCAAAAGTGTAAAAGAGTAAAAGGGGGTTGTGAATACTCACTTGGTATGGAAGTGTAGCTAACAAAGATTATGGATAGCAAATATGATCCTCGAAATGCATAATTTAACCTAAAGGGTAATGCGTATTGAATCAAATAGATGCATAAGGTTTAAGTCTAAAATGAAAGTTGAATTTGTGTATAAAACTATTGATTTGTATTTAAAAAGTATTGAATAAAATATATAGAGTTTGAAGTAAAATATTTTTGAAACTATTTGATTAGGTTTGAATTGAATAATTGAATAAATATATAATTATAGTTTATGAAATAATGTAAATATTAATTGTAATTAAGTATAAATAATAAATGAGTTTGATTTAAAATGTAAATTAAATAAATAATCATTATCTTATTTATTTATAAATTTTGTAACTTAATTATTTAAAATATCATTTAAGTGTAAGATAGTAAATATGAATTTAATTTTTCATAAACTTTTAAATAAACTATATTTATCTCTTCAAATACAGAAAACATATTTTTATAAAATTTGAAACATTTATTGGTTGAAAAATATAAAATTATAATTTTGTTAAAGGTTCTGAATCTCACACGACCGTGCCTCGGAAGGGCACGATCGTGCTCGAGCCACGGGCGTGACCGCGCTAATCGGGGCGCGACCGAGTTGATCAACAGAGGGCACAAACTAGATCAGTCAACAGGCACGACCGTGCCTTGGCCCGGCACGGTCGTGTCTATGATCTTTTGACACAACAGGGACTAGCCCAGAGTGCATGACAAGGTCTGGGCAGGAGGACACGACCGCGCTGCTAGTCGGCACGACCGCGCTCTATGAGGCACGGCCGCGCTAGACGATTAGCGCGACCGTGTCTCTTCCAAATCAGACACGAATTGACAAATCCTTGTATTTTAAACGCTGGAATTGTTAGGGCTTTTGATTAATGGGTTATTACGAGCCTTTTCATATAATTTAATTGTATGGAAATCGTGTTTAAGTATGGATTCGATTACATTATTTTTATTAAAACATGGTTTCTGATTTAGACAGATTTACGAATTGAAAACCCAAATTAATAAAGGGCTTTTGATTTAGATACTGGAATAAATAAATTACAGGATTCAATTAACCTGAATAGAAGCGAATCGATAGAGAACGATAGAGAGGTAGTCCGGTGACGATCCATATATGAATAGAAGCGAATCGATAGGAATGCGACTTCGCTTGAGCTGTTTGACTTCACGATCCATAATTTCCACCGGCTTTTCAACGAAGTGCATCGTTTCATCAATGCGCACGTCGTCAAGCGGTATATGGAGATTTTCATCAGCGAGACACTTCTTCAGATTAGATATATGAAATGTAGGATGCACATTGCCAAGAGATGGAGGTAACTCGAGCTTGTAAGCCACTTTCCCAATCCTTTCAAGGATCTTGAATGGACCAACATAACGAGGTGCTAACTTGCCTTTTTTTCCAAAACGGATCACACCCTTCCACGGAGACACCTTAAGAAGAACAAGATCACCGACTTGGAATTCCAAGGGATTTCGACTTTTGTCGGCATAACTCTTTTGCCGACTCCTCGCTACTCGAATATTGTCACGGATTTGAATAATCTTGTCGGATTTTTCTTGAATTAACTCGGGACCAGTGATTTGTGCTTCGCCAATCTCACTCCAACAGATAGGAGAACGACACTTGCGACCATAGAGAGCTTCGAATGGAGCCATGTTGATACTTGTGTGGTAGCTATTGTTGTAAGAAAACTCAATGAGGGATAGATGTGAATCCCAATTGCCACCAAAATCGATTAAACAAGCTCTAAGCATGTCTTCAAGAGTTTGGATTGTTCGCTCGGTTTGACCATCAGTTTGCGGATGGTAAGCCGTGCTCAAATCCAATCGAGTACCAAGAGCCTTTTGGAGAGATTGCCAAAATCGAGAAGTGAACCGGGCGTCTCTATCAAATATTATGTTCAAAGGAACACCATGACGGCTCACAACTTCATCAATGTAAATTCAGGCTAATTTCTCCACTTTGAAGTCTTCACGGATAGGCAAGAAATGAGCGGATTTAGTGAGACGATCAATGATCACCCAAATACTATCATATCCACTCGAAGTGCGAGGGAGCTTGGTAATGAAATCCATAGCTAGATTCTCCCATTTCCACACGGGAATTTCTGGTTGTTCGAGTAAACTAGACGGACGTTGATGTTCGGCTTTGACTTTGGAACAAGTTATGCATTTGGCCACATAAAGAGCAATATCTTTCTTCATACCGGGCCACCAATAAAGTTGGCGAAGATCTTGGTACATTTTATCCGCACCAGGATGAATAGAATAACGAGTCTTATGAGCCTCGTTCATGAGAAATGCACGGAGATCGTCGCGATCGGGAACCCAAATACGGTTCAAGTAATATAGTAAGCCATTGGGTTTTGATTCAAGAAGAAGTTCAACACCACACGACATTTCTTCATACATGTTACCCTCGGTTACCGAGACGTGTTGAGCTTCTAAGATACGGGTTTGAATATCGGTTTGAATACGGGCACAATGAAGCATAACATGGTCCTTTCGACTCAAAGCATCGGCTACAACATTCGCTTTGCCGGGATGGTAACGAATCTCGCAGTCGTAGTCGTTAAGGAGTTTGACCCAACGTCGTTGTCTCATATTGAGTTCTTTTTGGTTGAAGATATGTTGAAGACTTTTGTGGTCGGTGAACACCACACATTTCGTGCCATATTGGTAATGTCTCCAAATCTTTAACGCGAATACGACCGCACCTAACTCGAGATCGTGCGTCGTATAATTCTTTTCATGAATTTTGAGTTGTCTTGATGCATAAGCGATTACTTTTCCTCGTTGCATGAGGACACAACCAAGACCTTGGTTAGAAGCATCACAATAGACAACTAAATCATCATTTCCATCGGGGAGAGTCAATATGGGAGCATTGCACAACTTTTGCTTGAGGGTTTGAAAAGCTTCTTCTTGTTTCGGTCCCCATTCATAAGTCTTACCCTTATGGGTCAAAGCGGTAATAGGGACAACAATCTTTGAGAAGTTTGAGATGAAACGACGATAATAACTCGCAAGACCAAGAAATGAACGAACTTCGGTAGGAGTCTTCGGGGCATTCCAATTCTTAACCGTTTCAATCTTAGCAGGATCAACATGAATACCCTTGTCGTTGACGATGTGACCAAGAAATTGAACTTCTTTTAACCAAAATTCACAGTTGGAGAATTTGGCATATAGTTGTTCTTTCTTTAAAAGGTCCAAAACCAATCTAAGGT
Organism: Smallanthus sonchifolius; assembly: GCA_023525975.1. Classification (NCBI taxonomy): domain Eukaryota; kingdom Viridiplantae; phylum Streptophyta; class Magnoliopsida; order Asterales; family Asteraceae; genus Smallanthus; species Smallanthus sonchifolius. The sequence continues at coordinate 48,116,820 of CM042033.1, read as the reverse complement.
GTTCTTCATGGTCGGCTTTAGTCTTGGAATAGATTAAGATATCGTCAATGAAAACGATCACGAATTTATCAAGATATGGTTTGCACACACGGTTCATGAGATCCATGAAAACTGCGGGTGCATTGGTTAACCCGAAAGGCATAACCATGAACTCGTAATGACCATACCTTGTTCGAAAAGCAGTCTTAGGAATGTCATCTTCTTGAACACGAAGCTGATGATAACCGGATCGAAGATCGATCTTCGAGAAACAAGTAGAACCTTGAAGTTGATCAAAGAGATCATGTTGATGCACTTTCCTGTGACTACTCTCTGGATAGAGTCTAGGTTTGTATGTCTAATGTCTGTATTTTGTCTTTGTATGTAAGAGTCATTATGTAATAGTTTATCGAGTTGTATTTACTTTTACATAATGTGTTGTTGATTTCTTCCAAGTGTTGTGCGCACTTGTATGTGCGCAGGAGAAAGCTCCTGCGTACTTAGCAAGTACGCAGGAAGACCTATGCGTACTTGTTAAGTACGCAGGAGTAATTGGTCTTGCGCACTTACTAAGTGTGCAGGCATCAGGTCAGTATAAATAGGATAGGTTGACAGAGGATAAGTACGCAGAACCATTTGTTCAGACGAACTCAGTTTTGCTAAGTACGCAGCTTGTATTCTCTCTGTAACCGTCGAGTGTTTATAATACAAAGAACGATTATTGTGACTCTTGTGTTCGGTTTACCATTTTTGGCAAAAAGTACAGTTTTCTGCTGAAAAAGTTTGGTGAGAGTTGCTGAAAAGGTGTCCTGCGTACTTACCATTTTTGGCAAAAAGTACAGTTTTCTGCGAACTTGCTAAATACGCAAGAGTTATCTCCTGCGTACTTACAAGTGCGCAAGACTGAACTGCGAACTTAAGACTTATCCTGCGTACTTAACAATTTACTCCTGCGTACTTACAAGTACGCAAGGGCAAATATTAAATACGCAAGACCATTCATAAGTGCGCAAGGCCAATCCTAAGTGCGCAATAGCTACTGACTTTTCTGATTTTTGACCAAGTGTTCACCATGTCAAACCTTCAGAACCTTAGTAGTATGTTAAATTATGATAATGAAATCGGTACTCCATAGAAACCTCCCAAGTTGCTCAATGTAAACGATTATTCCAATTGGAAAGCCCGTTTTGAGCACTATATTTCATACACCGATTCATCGTTATGGATACCTATTCTTGAGGGATATAAGCATCCCACCCACTTGTATCTTGATGAAAACGTACCTAAGCCTATCTCTAAGCTGGATGCAGAAGAAAAGAAAAATTATGATCGAGAGAAGAAGGCATTGGGTTCAATCACTATGTCATTAACTCGGGATTTGTTCCACAGTTTTCGAGGATATGAATCTTCTAAGGACCTTTGGAAAGCTTTACAGAAAAGATTCGAAGGAAATAGTGACATCAAGAAAAGCAAGAGGGATCTGCTCCGGAAGCAATACGAGTGCTTTAGATTTATAGAAAATGAATCTTTAGATGATCTTATCTCTAGATTCTATCACCTACAAACGGAGTTGAAATCGTTTGAGCTTAAATATACAGAAGAGGAAATGGTGGAAAAGTTTTTGGATGCTCTGCCACCGAGATATGAGATGTATACAACCCTGATGAGGGAAAGTTCAAAGTTCTACGAGATGACAGTAGATGAGGCAGTCGGTAAGATTCAGGCTCATAACATGAATCTTATAAAAAGGGAGAATTCTGGAAGACCTCAGATACAGGACCCTTCCATGTATCACGGGACGACTTCCACTTCAATGTCTTCCGGCTCTGGGATTGCACTCTTTTCTGGAAAATCCATTGAAGAAGACCACTCTAATGGTTGTGGTGGTCATGCATGTTATGCATCAGGATCAGGGTTTGGATCTCATCAACAAAATCAACAAAACTCAAAGACTCCTCAGAATACGTGCTCAGCCAACCACTCAGCTATTGCCAAGATAGCTGAAGATCATGTAGCACTATTCTCATCTTGCATGCTGGCATATGATAATTTCATTGGTGGAAAGCTAACGGATCCTGAGACTATTGAAGAGGACTTCAATCAAGTGGATCCTGATGATATTGAAGACATGGATATTCAGTGGAATATGGCCATGTTACTGAGGAGGGCCAAGCGTTTCCTGAACAGAATAGGAAGAAAGTATATTGGCGGGCATTCTAATGCCAAGGTTGGATTTGACAAATCCAAGGCCAAGTGCTACAAGTGTCAAAACTATGGACACTTTGCTCGTGAATGTCAAAAGGACAGAGCACCGGCCTCTGGTTTTACCAGACCTAGCCAGGGAAACAGCCATGGCCAAAACAACCAAAGCCACCACAATCATACCCAAAGTAATCAGTCCAATGCACTGGTCGCACAGAATGACGAAAATTTTGATTGGGGTGTGCATCTAGAAGACGCCATCATTGCTCAAGCACAGGTTGGTCTCATGGCAGAAATCATGGAGCTGATGGAGGCCGAGAGGAAGGAGGCCGAGAGGAAGGAAGCTGAAGAAGAGGAATCTTCTGAATCTGAAGAAGAGGAAGCTTCTGTAGCTGATGAAAAGGAGTCTACCACTGCTGTCGCTCTCATGGCAATTGGAGAAGGACAAAGTTCATCATCTGAGGTAGATTCTAACCCTTTCTCTGTTATTTCTTGTTCTAAATGTCTAGGGCTAAAAAATGAAATTTCTGATCTCCAAGACATAATCGAACCCCTAAAGTTGGCAGCTAAAAATTACAAAACGAATGAATCACGTTTTAAAGAATCAGTTGAAATGCTACAGAAAGAAAAACAAGACTATTCTTTAAAAATAAGCGACCAACAGGTTCATTTGGACATTGCGTATAGGGCTTTGGAAAAGAAGAACAATGAAATTAACAAACTGCAAAATGAGATCTTGCAGCTCAAATGCACTAACGAGAAATTGAAAAACTCTCGCTTCGTGGTGGAACACTACGAATCCGTGGTGAGAAAAATGAATGGCCTAGGACTTGGTACCAATGCCATTCCTCCACCAATAAGTGGGCAGTTTGTCAATAGCTTGATAGACATTGATCTCACTTGTCTAGATGAGCCCTCTGATAAGGATGATTCCCCTAAAAAGGATGAATCCTCAAGTAAGGCTAACTACACATCTAGTGAGGAGTATGTTACTGCTTCTGAGGATGGGTCGGTTAACACTTGCCCTGAAGGAGTAGTTTCTGAGAAGTTGTTGACTGAACAGAAAGTCATGAAAAACATTATCACTAATGGTGATAATTGCATTTTAACTGAACCTGATATCATTGAAACAAATGATAAACTTAAGGGAATGCTTTACGGGGGTTTTAAAAATATTAACCAAGCTAAGAAAGAGGCTTTTTCATCTCATTATGGGCTGGGTTACAAAGAGAATTTGCAAAAGTATTATACCCCCAAACATCAAACTGTAAAAGTTCAAACTTCTGTTCATAAACCAACTCTTCCTTCTCACAATGGTGAGTTTTCTAAGGCCAGAACTAAAGAGCCTTACATGAGAACTTATGTTGACAAGAGGAATTGCTTTCACTGTGGCTTGGTTGGTCACATTGTTGTGAACTGTCCTTCTAAGAACCCAGGGAAACGGCATGTTGTTTCACGACCAGCTGTTATCCCTAAGTCGCCAGTAGTGAAAGCTCCAATCAGACCAAAGCAAAATGTGGTGAAACCACCAGTGCAACCGATAGCTAAGCCAAAGATCAAATCTGAGGCCAAGCCATCTGTTGTAAGAAAGGTAAAGCAACCTGCTGTACCTCGTGTGTCTACATCTGGTAGTACACACACTGGTGAGAAACCTGTGGCTAGACTCTCTAAGCCACAGAGAAGAAGAAGGAATAAGAGGTTGAGAAAGCTGGAACAGCTGACTAAAGCTCAATCAGGTGAAGCTTCCACAAGTTCACCGGCTGTGATTGAACCAAAGTCTCCTGTTCTGGTTAAGATTCAAAAGAGATCCTGGAACAAGAAAGTTAAAGATTCTCAATCTCCTGTTCCCAATTCCTCCAAAGATTCACCAATTTTGGACAGTCATCATGACTGTGAGTTGAAAGAAGTAGTTTATTTTGAGAAGGATGGATGACCCAAGACCACAATGGCTTGGGTCTCCAAATCTAACTAATTCTTTTGTTACTCGTGTAGGGACGTCCGAAGGGTACTATCTCTAACCGCTGGTATGTAGATAGTGGATGCTCCCGGCACATGACAGGAAACATGGCCTTGCTTCAAGACGTTAAACCATTTAGAGGCGGCTATGTGGCCTTTGCCGGAGAAAAAGGCGGCAGTATCACGTGTCAAGGCGTGGTTTCGAACGGTTGTGTTAGCTTTGACAATGTCAACTTCTGCGAGCAGCTGAAGCATAACCTGTTGAGTGTCTCACAAATGTGTGACAAGGAGTACTCAGTGATGTTTGACAAGTCAGAATGTCTGATTCTCAAACCCGGTTTCAAAGTTCCTGATGACTGGATTCTGATGAGAGCACCAAGAATAAACGACACTTATCAGATTGATATGAGCGTGGCAAAAACCACCTCATCAGTTGCTACTTGTTTGCTTACAAAAGCGACAGAGCTTGACTCCATCTTGTGGCATAGGAAACTCGGACATATTTCTTATCGTAAAATGAATCATCTTGTCCGAAACGGTTTGGTAACCGGGGTTCCTAAGCTGAGATTTACCGTTGTAGATGATTGTATGCCTTGTAAAAAGGGCAAACAGCAATGGAAGTCTCACAAGCCCAAGCTCCAAAACTCTATTAATACCCCTTTGGAGCTATTACACATGGATCTGTTTGGCCCCATAAGTATCAGGAGTATTGGAGGTAAGTCGTTCTGTCTAGTTGTAACTGATGATTTCTCACGTTTTTCTTGGGTGCATTTTTTAGGTACAAAAGATGAGACTGCTGATATTCTTCAATACTTGATCCTGAGCTTGGAATCTCTTTGTAAGCTGAAAGTTAGAAGAATAAGGAGTGACAACTGAACTGAGTTCAAGAATAATTTGATGGAACTTTTCTGTCTCAAGAAAGGGATCCGTCACGAATTCAGCGCGCCGTACACGCCTCAGCAGAATGGAGTTGTTGAACGGAAGAACAGAACACTGATTGAGACTGCTAGGACTATGCTGTCAGATGCAAAGCTTCCTGTCACTTTCTGGGCAGAAGCAGTAAATACAGCTTGTCACGTCTTAAACAGAGTTTTGGTGGTGAAAAGACACAACAAGACTTGTTATGAGTTGATCAACAATCGACTTCCCAATCTTGATTACCTAGTTCCTTTTGGTAGTCCTTGTTCCTTGTTGCTACAGTATAAAGACCGTCAATCTAAATTTCATGCGAAAGCGGTGGAAGGCATCTTCTTAGGATATGTTGCCAATTCGCCCTGCAAGAGAGGGTACAACATAGGAACTCGTACTGTCGAGGAATGGTTCGAAGTGGATTGTAGTAAACACAGCATTCCACCAGAACCAAAAGGTCCAGCTTGGGGTTTTGATTATGATGCTGTTAGGACATGTTTTGTAACTGTTGATAAAATTCTGTGTAAGTTCTCCTAGAGGCGAACTTGTTAAGTTCGCCTAGGCTATCAGAGGCGAACTTAACAAGTTCGCTTAGTCTATCAGAGGCGAACTTGTTAAGTTCGCTTAGCCTATTAGAGGCGAACTTAACAAGTTCGCCTAATACTGTTCAGTGTCTATAAATAGCAGTTATCAGCAGAGAACAGAGAAGAGACGATATCAGAGTAGACAGATTCTGTAATCTTGTAACCTGATATTGTGGTGGAATAAAAAGAGCGTTTATTTACACCGTTGTTGATTGAGTCACACAAGCACGTTGATCATGGATTCTGCACTTTATCACCGTGTCTAACCACGAGTCTAGAGATCCGTCACGCAACGAGTTTGGGACCTACAAGTGGTATCAGAGCTTATGCTCTTGATTAGCAAAAGATTCGTGGTGTTTTCGTGTCCAATCAACATCAAATTCATCATTTTTGAGTTTTCATTTCAATGGAGTTTTCAAGACTGATTCTAATCTGATTTGGAGTTTTTGAAGAAGATTATGATGAAATTGATCCGATAGAAAGGTTCTAATTGAGAAAATACACAATCCTACGGTCCAATTTTGATTAATTCCTTCAAATCAGTGATTAATGATGATTTCAGCACGTTTCTGGTTCGCGATATCTGTTTGAAATGTTCTTGATTTTGAATCTGCTGAAGAAAGTGAATTGCTGAATCTGTTGTGCAGGCGAACTTAAGGAAGCGAACTTAATAAGTTCGCTTGGTGAATATTAGGCGAACTTAATAAGTTCGCTTGGTGCAGAGTAAGCGAACTTAATCAGCAGGCGAACTTAATCAGCAGGCGAACTTAACAAGTTCGCTCCGGGTCAAGTTCGCTTCGGGTCAAGTTCGCTTCGGGTCAGTTTCAGGCGAACTTAAAAAAAAAAAAAAAAAAAAAAAAATTCAAACAACAATTCTTATAGTGCAAATTTTTTCCGGATATTTTTGTGAAAATTTCAAAATGTCAATTTTATGTGATATTAATGATATTGGAACTATGCCACCGAGACTTTTTTGCATATCAGATTACCGTAACTGGAAAGTCCGGTTCGAACAGTTCGTATCAGTCACTGATGAAAACTTTTGGACATCCATTTTGGAAGGATATGTGCATCCTACTTATAACTTCATGGGATATTATGATGTTCCTAAACCAATGGCAGCTCTTAATAAAGCAGAAAAGCAGAAGTTTGATCGAGAAATGAAGACGCTTGAAACTTTAAAATTGTCTTTACCAAAAGAAATCATTCATAGTCTCGGGAAGTGTCCAACTTCACGTGATATATGGGAAACTTTGAAGAAAAAGGGTGAAGCTACTACTCAAGCATTTGTGTTCTTGATCAAAGAAGATTTAGTGAAGCAGTGTGATACTGAAAGTGATTCTTCTGCAATTTTAACTGATTGTGAGAGTATTCGTTCTGGTGAAATTACTCAGTCTACTGTGAGTGATGTAGATACTGAAGTAAGCTTTCAGACAGTTGAAGATGATCTCAGTAAATCAGAAATTGATGCAGAGCCTGTCATTGTTGATCAAAAGAGTAAAGCTGATGATGACGTATTCATGGCTCCTGGTGCATCTTGTTCAGAAGTAAAACCTGAGGTATTTTCTAACTCTGAGACGTTTTGTTCTAACTGTGTTTCAGTTAAGGATAAAATGATGAGGGTTATGGATGACAACGTCAACCTCATTTGTGATATGAAATCCATGCACACGGTAAACCAGAAATTAAAGGATACTGAAAATGTGTGTATTGAGAGGATAGAATCACTAAAGAGGGATATAAATTCTCTGACTTTGAAGATCAAAGAGCAGGCATATCACCTGGATATGTCCTTTGCAGAAATTGAGAAAAGAAATAATGATCTTATTGAGAAAGATAAAGAACTAGCTGAATCTAAAGCAAAGGTAATCAAATTGCATAGAAAATTAGAAAGCTTTGCAAATTCATCATTCTTATTAGGTTATTATCATGAGAATACTGAAGAGGGGAAGGGAACTAGTGGTATTGGATATGTTCCTCCACCATTCAATGGAAATTATTCTGTTACACCTGAGATTATAAATGATGAGGATTTAGATCCTAAGACTGTGTTGAAGGTGAATCCAGTCACAGGTGAAGATATGGTGTATTCTGATGAGAGTGTTGATGAATATTTTGATGAAGCTAAGGTAGAAGGGATACCGAAAGAGCTTAAGAAAGAAGACTCAAAGGTTGATTCTAATTCATCTGTTAAAAATACATTTGGAAGTTCTTCAAATTCAAGGAGAGTTCCATATGTCAGAGATTATAAAGACAGGCGTACATGTTTTCATTGTAGTGAGATAGGTCACATTGTGGTGAACTGTCCTTACAAAAATAAAGGGAAGAAGCATGTAGTTCCTGAGAAGATGAAGCCTGAATCAAAACCTGTTGCAAAATCTGGAGTTCCAGAGAAAATAAAGCCAAAAGAGGTTCATGTAGGAGAATCTTCTTCAAATTCATCTTATCGTATGAAGATTCCTTATATGAGAGATTATAGTGAAAAGAGATCTTGCTTTTCTTGTGGTCTTGTTGGTCATATTCGGATTGCTTGTCCTCACAAAGACAAAGGTAACCGACAAGTTACTCCAGAAAAGGTAAGAACTCCTGGTAAGCCTTATGTTAACCTAAATGTGGTTAAACCTCATGATACACCAAAGGGTAATTCAAAATATGAGGTTAGGCTTTCTAGACCTCAAAGACGGAGGAGAAACAGAAGATTGAGAAAACTTTTAGAACAACAAGAGTTTTCACAATCAAATCAATTTTCAAATGAAAGAAAATGTTCAAACACTTCACATTTTAAGCAAAAAGAACTTAATGAAAAGAAGTATGTTTTGAAATCTAAAGTTTCTGTTTCAGACTCGTCGGAACAATCTCCGAAAATTGATGAGAGATTCGATTGTGAATGGAGTGAGATTTATTATTTTGATACAGATGGACGACCCATGACTACCATGGCTTGGGTCCCAATTTCAAATTAATGTTTTTTTGTTAGTTGTGCAGGATTTACCAAGAGGGACTATTAATACCATTTTGGTTGTTGATAGTGGTGGTTTTAAGCACATTACAGGAAATGACATCTGCAAGAGTAACGAGTTGTTGATAACTGAGATTTTATTTGATTCAATGACTTGATGCTCAAGGGGGAGAATATGTCACACACAATGTTTTGTAAAAAGAGTTTTACAAAGTCCTAATGATAACCTGAAACTTAGGATGACGATGGTAAGAATAAAGTCGTTGATGCAACCATTTGACTAGTTGAGGGGAAGTCTACAGGACAGGGGGAGTATAGAACTGTGCTGGTGACAGAGGCAAAGGCATTCAATTACAGCATTACATCGGTTTGAGTTTTTAATTGATTGACTTGCTTAATCTTGAGTAACCAAGTAAAATGTTTTTCTTAAAATGTTTTCATGGAAGATTTTATTTTCGTTTTTTTTACTTTCTTAAAAAAAAAAAAAAAAAAGAAAGATTTTGAAAAAGCCAAACAAATTGAAAAAGATAAAATCGACATTACTTGAAGTTAAAGAAGAGATGATAGTACATCAGTAGATGTCTAGTCACACATGACCTTAGTTGGACTTTATGATGCTTATCTAATATATCTGTGATAAATGTTTTGATAAGAACTTCTTAGACTGCACAGTATGAGAAATGATAGCTTCATAACTGCTTATGCTTAATAAAAATTGATGCTTGATGCTTATATTTTAATTTGGATACTAGTATGTAGTCTGAATTGTCAATAGGCTATGAGTATCTTTGGTCCATTAGTAGTGTGACAACATAATGATCTTTGTGACAACTGTGATTTGAACCCATGGTATGCCGAGTGTGTGTGTAAAAGATCATTATCAGATAAAGAATATAAGATCTAAAGTACTTCATGAGACCAGTATCGGTTATGTCGTTAAACACAATTTTTCAGTTCACTTCACTTCCCATGCCCTGAAAAACATGCAATGTGTTGTTGAACTAAGATATGTTTCTGACAACATCTGTTGGAACATATACTAGCCCTTGGATCAATATCCTGATTCCATTGAATATATCCAGATAACAGTTGGATCACGCTACCCTATGTCATTGAATCAATCGATTCCTTGATGAATCTTTCTGTTACTATGAATCATGATACTTCATCCAAACCACGACATTTGAATCATTCGATTCTGAATCATTCAGATTCTCTGCTTGATATTTACCTGTGTTTATCGGTATAATTCATCCTGGAGATTGAATATTATCTTGCAATGATCTTATATGTCTTGAAGATAGTGCAAATTTATTTTTCTGTTGGCATATTTGTGGGGTACGTGTTGTATTACAAAACAAATGGTACCTTAATTCACAAGAACATGGGACAAAGATACTGATGGTTTCAATTCTTATAATATTGACAACTTAGATTGACATGTTATGTGTTGCAAATTCGTATGTAATAAGCATGTTATGATCTGATCTCATCTTCTTTAAAGTTCTTCGCGTATCATTACATGTTTTGGTTGAAGCTTAAAAGATTTGATCTTATCTGATATAAAGAAATGATGAATCTGGATAGGATACCATTTGATACTATATGGATTGTTTATCCAAGATGTGTGATTGATGCATTGTTTTTACTGATATGATCTTCTTACTCGTAATGTTCGACCAAAAAGATGTGATTTTGTATTTTACATTTCAGTTTGTACAGAGAAAAACCAAAAAGATTTTGTGTTTCTTATGTTTGAAAAACCAAAAAGATTTTATTTTTCCAGCTTCCATGGAAATCTTAATTGTTGGTTATTCTTGGTTGTTCTCCTTTGCATAAATGAATATTGCAGACAGAAGTTGACAAGGGGTCCTTCTCCCAAGTTTTCGTCTAGAAAGAGAGAGAGTGTGCAGATGAACAAGACGAAGACTTCAACTTGTTTGATGATATATGAAGACGGATGACAATCTTCTGAAGCTGTTGTCAAGGGGGAGTCTGTTGGAGCATATTCTGGTGACAACGAGCTTGAAGATATTATGTCTTAGTCTTAGAGTCTTTGACTTGTAATTGATAGAATTGTTAGCAACAGTTAAAGGGGAGTCTGTTAGGACATGTTTTGTAACTGTTGATAAAATTCTGTGTAAGTTCTCCTAGAGGCGAACTTGTTAAGTTCGCCTAGGCTATCAGAGGCGAACTTAACAAGTTCGCTTAGTCTATCAGAGGCGAACTTGTTAAGTTCGCTTAGCCTATTAGAGGCGAACTTAACAAGTTCGCCTAATACTGTTCAGTGTCTATAAATAGCAGTTATCAGCAGAGAACAGAGAAGAGACGATATCAGAGTAGACAGATTCTGTAATCTTGTAGCCTGATATTGTGGTGGAATAAAAAGAGCGTTTATTTACACCGTTGTTGATTGAGTCACACGAGCACGTTGATCATGGATTCCGCACTTTATCACCGTGTCTAACCACGAGTCTAGAGATCCGTCACGCAACGAGTTTGGGACCTACAAGTGGTATCAGAGCATAAGCTTGTACAGAGAAAAACCAAAAAGATTTTGTGTTTCTTATGTTTGAAAAACCAAAAAGATTTTATTTTTCCAGCTTCCATGGAAATCTTAATTGTTGGTTATTCTTGGTTGTTCTCCTTTGCATAAATGAATATTGCAGACAGAAGTTGACAAGGGGTCCTTCTCCCAAGTTTTCGTCTAGAAAGAGAGAGTGTGTGCAGATGAACAAGACGAAGACTTCAACTTGTTTGATGATATATGAAGACGGATGACAATCTTCTGAAGCTGTTGTCAAGGGGGAGTCTGTTGGAGCATATTCTGGTGACAACGAGCTTGAAGATATTATGTCTTAGTCTTAGAGTCTTTGACATGTAATTGATAGAATTGTTAGCAACAGTTAAAGGGGAGTCTGTTAGGACATGTTTTGTAACTGTTGATAAAATTCTGTATAAGTTCTCCTAGAGGCGAACTTGTTAAGTTCGCCTAGGCTATCAGAGGCGAACTTAACAAGTTCGTTTAGTCTATCAGAGGCGAACTTGTTAAGTTCGCTTAGCCTATTAGAGGCGAACTTAACAAGTTCGCCTAATACTGTTCAGTGTCTATAAATAGCAGTTATCAGCAGAGAACAGAGAAAAGACGATATCAGAGTAGACAGATTCTGTAATCTTGTAACCTGATATTGTGGTGGAATAAAAAGAGCATTTATTTACACCGTTGTTGATTGAGTCACACGAGCACGTTGATCATGGATTCCGCACTTTATCACCGTGTCTAACCACGAGTCTAGAGATCCGTCACGCAACGAGTTTGGGACCTACAAGTGGTATCAGAGCTTATGCTCTTGATTAGCAAAAGATTCGTGGTGTTTTCGTGTCCAATCAACATCAAATTCATGATCAACGTGTTTTACATCTTGTTGATAACTGAGATTTTATTTGATTCAACGACTTGATGCTCAAGGGGGAGAATATGTCACACACAATGTTTTGTAAAAAGTGTTTTACAAAGTCCTAATGATAACCTGAAACTTAGGATGACGATGGTGAGCATAAAGTCGTTGATGCAACCATTTGACTAGTTGAGGGGAAGTCTACAGGACAGGGGGAGTATAGAACTGTGTTGGTGACAGAGGCAAAGGCATTCAATTACAGCATTACATCGGTTTGAGTTTTTAATTGATTGACTTGCTTAATCTTGAGTAACCAAGTAAAATGTTTTTCTTAAAATGTTTTCATGGAAGATTTTATTTTCGTTTGTTTTACTTTCTTAAAAAAAAAAAAAAAAAGAAAGATTTTGAAAAAGCCAAACAAATTGAAAAAGATAAAATCGACATTACTTGAAGTTAAAGAAGAGATGATAGTACATCAGTAGATGTCCAGTCACACATGACCTTAGTTGGACTTTATGATGCTTATCTAATATATCTGTGATAAATGTTTTGATTAGAACTTCTTAGACTGCACAGTATGAGAAATGATAGCTTCATAACTGCTTATGCTTAACAAAAATTGATGCTTGATGCTTATATTTTAATTTGGATACTAGTATGTAGTCTGAATTGTCAATAGGCTATGAGTATCTTTGGTCCATTAGTAGTGTGACAACATAATGATCTTTGTGACAACTGTGATTTGAACCCATGGTATGCCGGGTGTGTGTGTAAAAGATCATTATCAGATAAAGAATATAAGATCTAAAGTACTTCATGAGACCAGTATCGGTTATGTCGTTAAACACAATTTTTCAGTTCACTTCACTTCCCATACCCTGAAAAACATGCAATGTGTTGTTGAACTAAGATATGTTTCTGACAACATCTGTTGGAACATATACTAGCCCTTGGATCAATATCCTGATTCCATTGAATATATCCAGATAACAGTTGGATCACGCTACCCTATGTCATTGAATCAATCGATTCCTTGATGAATCTTTCTGTTACTATGAATCATGATACTTCATCCAAACCACGACATTTGAATCATTCGATTCTGAATCATTCAGATTCTCTGCTTGATATTTACCTGTGTTTATCGGTATAATTCATCCTGGAGATTGAATATTATCTTGCAATGATCTTATATGTCTTGAAGATAGTGCAAATTTATTTTTCTGTTGGCATATTTGTGGGGTACTCATTGTATTACAAAACAAATGGTACCTTAATTCACAAGAACATGGGACAAAGATACTGATGGTTTCAATTCTTATAATATTGACAACTTAGATTGACATGTTATGTGTTGCAAATTCGTATGTAATAAGCATGTTATGATCTGATCTCATCTTCTTTAAAGTTCTTCGCGTATCATTACATGTTTTGGTTGAAGCTTAAAAGATTTGATCTTATCTGATATAAAGAAATGATGAATCTGGATAGGATACCATTTGATACTATATGGATTGTTTATCCAAGATGTGTGATTGATGCATTGTTTTTACTGATATGATCTTCTTACTCGTAATGTTCGACCAAAAAGATGTGATTTTGTATTTTACATTTCAGTTTGTACAGAGAAAAACCAAAAAGATTTTGTGTTTCTTATGTTTGAAAAACCAAAAAGATTTTATTTTTCCAGCTTCTATGGAAATCTTAATTTTTGGTTATTCTTGGTTGTTCTCCTTTGCATAAATGAATATTGCAGACAGAAGTTGACAAGGGGTCCTTCTCCCAAGTTTTCGTCTAGAAAGAGAGAGAGTGTGCAGATGAACAAGACGAAGACTTCAACTTGTTTGATGATATATGAAGACGGATGACAATCTTCTGAAGCTGTTGTCAAGGGGGAGTCTGTTGGAGCATATTCTGGTGACAACGAGCTTGAAGATATTATGTCTTAGTCTTAGAGTCTTTGACTTGTAATTGATAGAATTGTTAGCAACAGTTAAAGGGGAGTCTGTTAGGACATGTTTTGTAACTGTTGATAAAATTCTGTGTAAGTTCTCCTAGAGGCGAACTTGTTAAGTTCGCCTAGGCTATCAGAGGCGAACTTAACAAGTTCGCTTAGTCTATCAGAGGCGAACTTGTTAAGTTCGCTTAGCCTATTAGAGGCGAACTTAACAAGTTCGCCTAATACTGTTCAGTGTCTATAAATAGCAGTTATCAGCAGAGAACAGAGAAGAGACGATATCAGAGTAGACAGATTCTGTAATCTTGTAACCTGATATTGTGGTGGAATAAAAAGAGCGTTTATTTACACCGTTGTTGATTGAGTCACACGAGCACGTTGATCATGGATTCCGCACTTTATCACCGTGTCTAACCACGAGTCTAGAGATCCGTCACGCAACGAGTTTGGGACCTACAGATGCGCTATTCAAGTCTTTCAATCTTCCTGAGCTATCTGCAGAAGACGCCAAAAATGTTTATAATCTATTGAATGGCGGCAGTTTTTCTACTCGTGCTACTGTACCAATTATAACTCCTGATTCCAATGCTGCATCTGCATCTGGAACTCATGACAGTGATAACAGTGAAAGTGTTCATGTTATTGGAGATGACGCTCAAGCCAATCCTAACACAACTGTAGGAAATGAAGCTCCAGCTGATCCAATTAACATTGAATCTTCTTCTGCTAAAACACAGGAAATGGGGGAGTTGAGCACAAATCTAGATCTAGAAATTCAAGAACCAATTGTACCGGAGACGGGAGTGCATAGGAATCATCCAATCGACAACATTATTGGTGATCCTTATGCCGGTGTTCAGACTCGTCATAGAACCATCACTGAGAACACCAGTCTTTACACAGAGATATTTGACACTGGTGTCATGGAAACATGTCTGCATGCTGCATTCGTGTCCCAGATAGAGCCGAAGAATGTGAAGGAGGCTCTCACTGACAACTGCTGGATTGAGGCGATGCAAGATGAATTGTCCCAATTCCAAAAGTTGCATGTATGGGATTTGGTTGACTTGCCAAAAGGATTTCAGCCAATTGGAACCAGATGGGTGTTCAAATGCAAGACGGATGATCGTCATGTAGTTGTGAAGAACAAGGCAAGATTGGTTGTTCAGGGTTTTTATCAACAAGAGGGCTTAGATTACACAGAAGTATATGCCCCAGTTGCTAGAATTGAGGCCATTCGACTGTTCTTGGCTTATGCCACATATGTCGGCTTCAAGGTCTACCAACTTGATGTGAAGAGTGCTTTCCTTTATGGTAAAGTTCATGAAGAAGTCTATGTCACTCAACCTCCCGGTTTTGAAGATCCGCATAATATCAATAAAGTGTACAAGCTCGACAAAGCACTTTATGGTCTTCATCAAGCACCGAGGGCATGGTATGAGACACTATCAAAGCATTTACTGTCTAATGGTTTCGACCGTGGGCAGATTGACTCGACTCTCTTCATAAGGAAAGCAGGAGGTGACAGTCTTCTTGTGCAAGTATATGTCGACGACATCATTTTTGGGTCGACCAATGAAGGGATGTGTAGGGATTTCGAAAAGGTGATGAAGTCCAAGTTTGAAATGAGCAATATGGGTGAACTGTCGTTCTTCCTGGGTCTGCAAGTCAGTCAAAGAGAGGATGGCATTTATCTACATCAAACTAAGTACGTGCAGGACATCTTATCAAAATACATGATGAGTGATAGCACTACTTATGGCACACCAATCCCAGTCAATCATGGTTTGCATCCTGACAAAGATGGGAAGGATGTAGACAGCAGGTTGTACCGTGGGATGATCGGATCACTTATGTATCTCACAGCTTCAAGACCCGATATTATGTTTGCTGTATGCTTGTGCTCAAGGTTTCAGTCTCAACCGAAGGAGTCACATATGATAGCTGTGAAGAGGATTTTCAGATACCTGAAAGGGAAACCCCGATTGGGTATTTGGTACTCCAAGCAGCAGTCATTCGACTTCAAAGCCTACACTGATTCAGATTATGGCGGTTGTAACCTTGATAGAAAGTCAACTTCTGGCGGATGTCAATTCTTGGGAGACAGACTGGTCTCCTGGCAGTGCAAGAAGCAGTCAACGGTTTCTGTCTCAACTTGTGAAGCAGAATACATTGCTGTAGCTAGCGGTTGTTCTCAGATATTATGGATTCAGCAGCAATTGCGAGACTACGGCTTGAACTTCACTGGAACTCTTTTATTCATTGACAACAATGCCACCATGTCCATCACAAATAACCCGGTGAAACATTCCAAAACTAAGCATATTGAAATTCGCCATCATTTCATCCGTGATTGTGCTGAAAAGCATTTAATTGAACTTGTAAAGGTTCACACGGATGACAATCTTGCTGACCTTTTCACAAAGGCATTTGATCGGTCCCGTTTTGAGCATCTTGTCAACTTGATAGGAATGTTCAATCCCGAGTGAAAAATTAATTTTCTTAAATCAATTCAATTCATGGAAGTTAAATTTTATTTCTTTTAAAATTTTCTGTATAGTTCTGTTAGTTTAAAATACTTTACAAAAATCAAAAAAAAAAAAAAAAAAAAAGGAAATGGAGAAAATTTCAAAAGTTCACTTGAGAAACGAGGAAATGATAGTACATCTGAAATGATCTAACCATCATAGACTGCTCATATGGGAAATGATTGCGTCATGTTTACTTAATTGTTTAAATTATTATGTTTTTAATCTGTTTACTTACAAGTAATTTGAATTGTCAGTAGGCTGTATGCGTCTTTGAATCACTAGTAGTGTGGAAACTAAATCTAAATTACAACTGTGATTTGAACCCATGTTTGCAAGTGTGTGTGTGTAAAAGAATAGAAAAGATCATTATCAGATAAAGGATGTTAGATTTTGGCAATAATTTTCTTTTAAGATCAGTTTCGGGTTATGTTGTTAGCACAATTAATGCGGTTCATCTCACTGCCCATACTCACAAGTATGCAAGGAGAGATTGAATCAAGACATGTCTCTACATCAACCGTTGAGCATGTATTCACCCTTGAATCATTCCCGGTTCATTGAAATCAAATCCAGATAAAAGTTGGATCCCGTTACCTTATAATCAAACACCATGTTCATTATCCCGAATCATCATACCGATATTCAAAGAAGAAAATCACATAAAACCAAGACAATTGAATCACTCGATTCTGAATCTTATGATTCTTGATAATCCTTATGGATTCTGCTTGATTTTTCTGTGCTAATTGATGTAACTTCATTCTGAAAATTAAGAATATCATTGGAAAAATCTTAGATGCCTTGAGATAGTGCAAAATATCATAGCATTTAAGTGGGGTACACGTTGTATATTTTATAATTAATAACTTAATACACAAGAACATGATACAAAGATGCGTATAGTTTCAAATCTTATAATATTGTCAACTTGAATTACTTGTTTATGTGCTTATTACGTAAGAATAAAGAGTAATACATGACATGATCCCATATTCTTTGATGTTTATATTGTATCGTTTTTGCTAAAAATTAGCCTGATATGATCCTCTGCTCGTGTCTTTGATCAAAAATAGCTTGTGTGAATACTTGTATATTTCTATCTAGAAAAGAACAAAAAGATTTTAAGTTTATGCATTGTTTAAGTTTAATTCAGAAAAAGCCAAAAATATTTTATGTTTAACCTTCATGAATTGTATTTGAATCCTCCCGATTGAATATTTTTATCTTGTTCGTTATTTGACTTGAAAATCTTCATAATTATGAGTTGAAAATTGCGCACTTAAAGTTTCTGCGCACTTGTCAAGTACGCACGAAGTAAGACTTGCGCACTTAGCAAGTACGCAAGAGTTAATTCCTGCGTACTTGTTAAGTACGCAAGAGTTAATTCGTGCACACTTAGCAAGTACGCACGAACAATATCAGTGGGGTATAAAGCAGACACTTAGAAAATTTTCAGGTTTACTCATTCAAACCAAATTTTTTCCCCCCTGCGATTTTTTTCTCAAAATCGAGTATGTTCAAACCCGTTTTTAATCCCGTCCACATTATCATCTTCGTATTTCATCTCTTTGGTGAGATTCTAGGCCGATTCCATCCATAGATTCGTGATTTTTGGACCGATTTTTGACTTAGAATTTTTAGGTTAAATCCGTCAAATTTTTGGGGTCAAATGGGTTGTTTGGGTAACTAATGTCACTAACAAGTTATTAGATTGCCTAATCGATCATACATTTTCCCTTTGGTCATCGATTGATCCGACGGGTTGAAGTCGAACCGTCAGTGGGTCGTTCGACGACCTAGGTCAAAATTTGATCGTGATTTAGTGGTTAATGGTGTTGATAATGGTACCATAGGTTAGAATCCCTGATTCCGACCTAGTGGCTACCTAATCAACCCGCATTTTGAACGAATTTAAATCTTTGAAATTTTTGCTAAGGGTTGTTCTTGCGCACTTAGCAAGTACGCAAGAAGTAATTCCTGCGTACTTGTTAAGTACGCAAGAGTAAAATCCTGCGCACTTGCTAAGTGCGCAGGACCAACACTTAGAAAATTTTTCTAAGTCTGAAAATTTTTTCAAAGTGTAACTACTATTCTATGTCATGTGTGTCTATTTCCATTGTTATATATTGTTCTGATTATGTTTTCTGTGTGTGTTTGCAGATAATGGCTCGAGCATTCACTGACGAATTCAATCTGTTGGCGCACACTGAACCAGAATGGAAAGGGGCAGCCTTACAATATAGAGAGATTGTGGACTTTCTGAACAGATCTAAAATAAGTTATGCAATCTCGGCTAATCCAACAGTCTCAAGACCATACTTAGAACAATTCTGGGAGACTGCAGAGCACGATTGCACAGTATCCCCTAATGTCATAAGGGCTACTGTTGATGGTCGGGCTATTGCAATCTCTGAAGATACAATCAGACGAGTACTGCAGTTCAGCGACCTTGCCACCGACCCGACATCCTATCCAGATTACTACGTGGATGGGTGTTGGAGGCAGAGATTGGGATATGTCGGGGAAAGGGACTATGCTTCTTACAAGAAAATGTGGGTATTAGATCAATGGCGTTATTTTGCCCACATCATGATCATGTGCATCTCATCCAGGAAAGCAGGGAAAGATGCGATGGGTCATGACCTTGCAGCAGCCATGGTGGGCTTGTCTCTCAATCGGGGCTACAACTTCTCACGCTTTATTTTCAAAGCAATTAATGACCAGATAAATACAGCTGAGAGATTTAGGTTCCTTTTATACCCGAGGTTTGTGCAACTTTTGATCGATGATGCGTTGCCAAACCTGCGTGCTATCGGGGAGAGACTGCAAGTGAAAAGGGTGGCCAAGAGAGTCTTTGCACAGTTTCTAAAGCCAGGCAGTGTAGAACCTACCCCTGAGCATACTGAACTCTTCGGCCACCTGATTAATGAAGCATACGTCGCTCCGGAGGACTGGAACTGGTATAGTCCCAACTCGGGACCAGAGATGAGTGATCACTCTGATGAAGAACAAGATGAAGAGAATGAGGATGATGAAGGTAATGATGAAGGTAATGATGAGGGTGATGATGAAGGTGGTGTTGGTGGTGCTGAGGAATCCGATTCGGAGGCTACAGAATCAGATTCTTCTGATTCCGATGATGCACCATCACAGGCACATCCGAGGAGACGGGCACAGGTAACCCAGCCTGCGTCGTCTTCAAAAAGAAAGAGACAAAGCTCCAGCAGCGAATATAAGCCGGATTCCGACTCTGACGCTGCTTTACAAAGACAGAGGCATGAGAGCACCAACAAGAAAAGGGGCGATAGGCAAGAGGTTGCCATCCCCAGGGTTGAAGAGATTCCAACTGTGCAGCCAGTAAGCTGCCATTCCAGAATCTACCCAACCAGAACAGCAACTGTATAGCAGGAGGAGAAGGCCAATAGTTCAAACAGATGTGGCAGTCACGGCGGTCACAGAGGAGATTCCTGTGACGGTGACCCTCCCTACTCCAACCGTCCAGGTGACGGTGACTGCTCCACTTTTCACGGAGTCAGTCACCATCACCCCAACCATAACTCCCATCATTACATCCCCCATCCCAACACCCACCAAAGAGCCGTCAGGTCAACCCTTCAACTACGGTGATTTCTCACAGGGGTTCGACTTTGACACAATCTTCTCTTCCCCCATCCACAACGCCGAAGCCTCATCATCTAGGCATCCGGATCCAAATGAAGCTAGGATCGATGTGCTAGAAACCCAAGTTGGTGGCTTGTTGAAGACTATTCAAACGTCAAAGGAGGAGTCTGATGCTCAACAAGCACAGATAAACTCTCTGGCAGATGAAGTTAGGATTATGCGTAGCCAGAGAACGGGGACTGATGAACGGCTGAAGAATGTGATGGCGCAGAATGAACTATTAATGAAGACGAATGAAATGATTCTGGCCCACAGAACTTCAATTGAGCTAAGGCTGGATGCTCAAAGGCAGGAGCACGCTACTATGGTCAAATTGATTGCAGAACTGACCGAGAAGCTAGGTGCTCAGGGGGAGAAGGAAAAAGAAAAATCCACCGGTGCAGAGGGTTATCATCCAGTCGATTTGACTAAGGATGATGACAAAGACAAGGATCCTGAAGTCGGTCCTAGTGGAGGTGAGCACCAAGCTTCGACAATTGTGCCCATCTCTACTACGTCAATGGCTGAGGGGGAGTCTACTACGCAAGAGGGTGGTGATACCTCAGGAGGTGGTGGTGGCGGTGATAAAGGGAAGTCAGTGGCTGACGAGATTCTATGTCTCGAGCCTGACTATTCTAAAGAAGCACAGATCGATGCTCTCCTTAATCTAGAAGAAGGAGAGATCGACTCTGGTGATGATTGGAACGATGACGACGATGATGTGGTGATAGAGATTCCCAAGGGCGACGGGGAACTAGAGTATGAGTTAGAGGATGGTGAGATCTTTGAAATACCATCGCTCGAATCTCTGCTCGAAACAGACACAGGCTCAGTTGATACAGCAAGTAATGTTGAAGCTACAACTGATGCCCCCCGGTCGACCCTATACCTGTGGACCCCGAGGCATAAAAAGAGAAAGACATGCCTTCTTCATCTACAAAGGGTCCAGCTCCAGTGTGGCAAAAGACGTCTATCACAGACAAGCACGGAGCGACAGGTATGATCTTAGCTGTCAGGTTTGAGGAGGACAAGCAGTTGTTCGCCATCAAAAGATCTGGAGGGGTTCAATACTTGAAACCAACCAGTGAGGCGTTCAACTCTTTGCCCAGGTACGACCTAGTTAACCTTGCAAACCGCGACCTGCTGAATCATTCGAATCATGCAGTAGCAATGGGTTTGTGGAGTATACTACAGCGTGAAGCAAGATCGGGAAAGTATGAATATCTCAAGCCTCAGGTGCCCAGAAGAGTCAAGGATAAGCATGCAGTGCATCCTGTGACTAAGAAGCCGTTAAAGAGATTGGTATACAAGCCAGTGCGATGTGAAACTAAGATTCCCCTGAGCAAGTTACCTCAGGATATTCTTGGTGACATGTGGTACTGGTACGTTGATCCAAAAACGGGCGAGGCTGTGATCATGGGTAAAGGTAAGTCAGATAGTGGAAACATAGTGCCAAAGGAAGTGATCAGGGTTTTTGATGAAGTCTGCTTCATCAATTTCTCTGTGAACGATCTGGAGGTACTAGCAGACAAATTCTACATCCACACTGACGAATGGACAAAGCTTCTCTCGGCCAAATACGACAAGTTAATTAAGTTCTGTCTTGATTACAAAAAGAAGATGGAAGCTAAGGAAGCAGTGCTGTGAAGACTGAAGATTGAAGACTGAAGACGATGAAGATCCCGAGCTATTGTCAAGGGGGAGTTTGTTGATGCACTTTCCTGTGACAACACTCTAGGTTTGTATGTCTAATGTCTGTATTTTGTCTTTGTATGTAAGAGTCATTATGTAATAGTTTATCGAGATGTATTTACTTTTACATAATGTGTTGTTGATTTCTTCCAAGTGTTGTGCGCACTTGTATGTGCGCAGGAGAAAGCTCCTGCGTACTTAGCAAGTACGCAGGAAGACCTATGCGTACTTGTTAAGTACGCAGGAGTAATTGGTCCTGCGCACTTACTAAGTGCGCAGGCATCAGGTCAGTATAAATAGGATAGGTTGACAGAGGATAAGTACGCAGAACCATTTGTTCAGACGAACTCAGTTTTGCTAAGTACGCAGCTTGTCTTCTCTCTGTAACCGTCGAGTGTTTATAATACAAAGAACGATTATTGTGACTCTTGTGTTCGGTTTACTTTGTTCAGTTAGACTCTCCACCTAGTCACGGGTATTCCGCACTCGGTCCGACTAGTAGACCACTTGCATGTGACGATCCACCACACCCGAGGGACCTACAGATCATCGATTCTAGGCAAAGGATAACGGTTCTTGATAGTAAGCTTGTTATGTTCGCGGTAGTCAATACACATACGGAATGATCCATCCTTCTTCTTAACAAATAAGACGGGTGCACCCCACGGTGAATGACTTGGGCGAATGAAACCTTTATCGGAGAGTTCATGAAGTTGACTTGCGAGCTCTTGCATTTCGGAAGGTGCAATACAATAAGGAGCTCTAGCAACGGGGTTAGCTCCGGGCACAAGATCAATACGGAACTCTACTTGACGAACGGGAGGAAGACCGGATAAATCCTTAGGAAAAACTTCGGGGAAATCCCGAATGATCGGAATGTCTTGGATACTCTTCTCCTTGACATCCTTTTGAACAATATGGGCTAAGAAAGCAATGTACTTCTTTCGTAAGTACTTTTGAGCGGTAGTACACGACATCAACTTAAGTCCCTTGCAAGGCTTTTCACTAAAAACCCTTAAGGTTTCTCCCGATGGTAGCGGAATTCGGATACACTTTTCAAAGTAATTGACTTCGGTATGATGATTTGATAGCCAATCCATACCTATGATAATATCAAAGCTTCCTAGTGGCATTGGAACAAGGTTGATTGGAAATGAATGATCATTTAGTTCTAAGGAGCAATCATAAATAATGGACTCAATGGTAAGGGAGTCACCATTTGCTATTTCAACGGTGAAGGTTTTCTCTAATTGGGATCGCGTCTTTGCAAGTAAAGGCTCAAAATTAAGTGACACAAAACTTTTATCGGCACCGGTATCGAACAAAATGGAGGCATATTGACTATTAACAAGGAACGTACCATTAACCACGTCGTTGTTGGCTTGAGCTTCGTTGGCGTTTATGTTGAACGCATGCCCACGAGCTCCACCTTGTCTAGCATTTGCAAGTCTTGAACATTGATCACGAAAATGGTTCGGGTCACCACACTCATAGCAAGCACGCCCATTAGCAATGGCGGGAGCACCTTGGTTAGCCACTTGAGGTACGGTTCGGTTTGGAGGGTTGACTTGGCCCGTAAGAGCTTTGGTCCTACAAACACTAACCGTATGACCATATCTCCCAAAATAAGTACAAAGACGACATGGGATGTTTTGAGGATGATGAAAATTGCAGGTGGCACAAAGAGGGTAGATCCCAACATATGGCTTTTTGACCGGTGCTTGAACTACGGTTGCAACTTGATTAACGGGAACAGCAGGAGTAACCACAGCAAAATTTCTAACTTTCCTCTTTTTGTTATTGCGAGAGGGTTCAGTTGTGGCTTCTTTGTTGTGGGTAGAGGGGGTTACGGTTTCAGAAACTTTCCTAGAACCCTTTTTGGTAAGAGTTCCAGCTTTCACATGATTATCAGTTAAGGTAGCAGATAGACGAATAGCATCCTCCAGAGTAGCAGGATTTCTACCTAAAACAGTATATTGGATTTGTCTTGGTAGCCCACCAATATACTTTTCGATACAACGGGACAAAGGAGTGACCATGTGGGGCACTAGAAGACTCAACTCATGGAACCGAGTTGTATATGCTAAGCTTTCCCCACTATCTTGGGCAAGATCCCAAAATTCAGCTTCTAGCTTTTTCACTTCATTTCTAGGACAGAACTCCTCGGTCATAAGCCTTTTGACCTCATCCCAAGGTAAGGCCATAGCTACATCAACACCCCTATTTCGTTTCTCCCCATTCCACCAAGTAAGTGCCCGTTTTTGTAGGACACTTGTAGCATGACGAACACGGAGGTTGTCGGGACAGTCACTATTGAGAAAGGTATTCTCAATGCTTTCAAACCATTGAAGGAGTCCAGTAGCTCCTTCGGTACCATAAAACTTGAGGGGATTGCACGAATTGAAGTGTTTGAAGGTGCATTGAGGTGGATTGTTACCAACATTTCCACCATTATTACTACTATTGCTTCCATTTCCACCATTGCCATTGGTGGCACCATTGGCTTGGGTGAGTTGTGTCACCAATTGGGTAAGAATAGCAGCAATGTCGGAGTTGGCGTTGGTTGCGGGAGCACGACGAGGAGGCATTCTACAGATTTTTACAAGACAAGAAAAGATTGTAAGAACTTATGAGAATTGCTAGGATTTAATAAAATAGGATAACAAAATAATAAAAAAAAAATAGATATTCATAATTTGGATTGTACTCAAAAGTGACAAAATCACTTGAATACTATGGCACATTAAGGTTAATTAAACTTATAAAATTTTCAAGGAGACATGCTTTAGCCTATAAGTAAACACTCATCTCGGGAATTCCCAGGAAAGCATACGGGTCCCTCGGTTGATTGGGATTTATGCGAAATGCTTTCATAGACAGAAAACCCAAAATACAGGTGTCACCCTTCCGGATTGCACGTGTCCTCAAATAATTTAACAAGTTTAAAAACCTTAACGAAGAAATAAATTTTTTTTTAAAGATTTTTGCTTCAAGAATTTTCCACATGCTTAGAAAAGGTAAAGATAGAAAAGAAAATAGAAATATTATGAGGTTTTAGAATATAGGAAAGGATATTATTTATTTAATTATTAAGAATATCCTAATAAGTCATGGATTTAAAACACATAAGTCATCATAATGCAATAAGTAATCATACTAAACATGTAACATATAACATATAGCACATAGCATGTAACACATAGCACAAAAATCATGAAGCATAGTATAAGTGGGTGTCCTAAAGTTATAGTCTAGGTCAAGGTGTCTAATAACCTAATTCCCTATAACCAAGGCTCTGATACCAATCTGTCACACCCCGACCGATGGCGGAATCATCGGGGCGGGACATGTAGACTATTCATAGCACATGGTTGACTAAATTGAAATATATTAAAGTCAAATTTGCATTACAAATAATCCAAGTACAAAACCAAATTCAAACAAGATACATAAAATAACTCATAAAATTCTTGATTTAAATTGCTAAGTCCAAATCCTATGTTGAACACGTCTTGAATCAATCTCACATATTGGAGCCTGAAACATGAATAAAATAAAGTCAACTAAAAAGTTGGTGAGTATAACACAGTTGTATGTAGATAGCATATAGTTGAAAACAATTCCTTTACAAAACATGATAAAATATGATATTTATGGGGAGCAGCTATTGTGTAACCAAATGTACAATCAAACCTTGTAACTAGCATGCAAAAATTGTGTTGTCGGTTTCAATCACCACGTACCAAGGGTGGGTTTGTCAGACTCAATAGATCTATCATTGAAAAACGTCGGCTTGTATAGTTAATGATTGCACATAAGAGCATACAAAGGTTAGCACACCTAGCACTCGGGCACAAAGCTCAAATTTTGCACACATGTATGTAAATAGGATTTTTGCACTTGTGTTGTTTGTGTAAATGTAAATGTGTAATGTGTAATGCGTATAGAGTTCATGTTCCACCCCAAAAGTGTAAAAGAGTAAAAGGGGGTTGTGAATACTCACTTGGTATGGAAGTGTAGCTAACAAAGATTATGGATAGCAAATATGATCCTCGAAATGCACAATTTAACCTAAAGGGTAATGCGTATTGAATCAAATAGATGCATAAGGTTTAAGTCTAAAATGAAAGTTGAATTTGTGTATAAAACTATTGATTTGTATTTAAAAAGTATTGAATAAAATATATAGAGTTTGAAGTAAAATATTTTTGAAACTATTTGATTAGGTTTGAATTGAATAATTGAATAAATATATAATTATAGTTTATGAAATAATGTAAATATTAATTGTAATTAAGTATAAATAATAAATGAGTTTGATTTAAAATGTAAATTAAATAAATAATCATTATCTTATTTATTTATAAATTTTGTAACTTAATTATTTAAAATATCATTTAAGTGTAAGATAGTAAATATGAATTTAATTTTTCATACACTTTTAAATAAACTATATTTATCTCTTCAAATACAGAAAATATATTTTTATAAAATTTGAAACATTTATTGGTTGAAAAATATAAAATTATAATTTTGTTAAAGGTTCTGAATCTCACACGACCGTGCCTCGGAAGGGCACGATCGTGCTCGAGCCACGGGCGCGACCGGGTTGATCAATAGAGGGCACAAACTAGACCAGTCAACAGGCACGACCGTGCCTTGGCCCGGCACGGTCGTGTCTATGATCTTTAGACACAATAGGGACTAGCCCAGAGGGCATGACAAGGTCTGGGCAGGAGGACACGACCGCGCTGCTAGTCGGCACGACCGCGCTGCTAGTCGGCACGACCGCGCTCTATGAGGCACGGCCGCGCTCTATGAGGCACGGCCGCGCTAGACGATTAGCGCGACCGTGTCTCTTCCAAATCAGACACGAATTGACAAATGCTTGTATTTTAAACGCTGGAATTGTTAGGGCTTTTGATTAATGGGTTATTACGAGCCTTTTCATATAATTTAATTGTATGGAAATCGTGTTTAAGTATGGATTCGATTACATTATTTTTATTAAAACATGGTTTCTGATTTAGACAGATTTACGAATTGAAAACCCAAATTAATAAAGGGCTTTTGATTTAGATACTGGAATGAATAAATTAGAGGATTCAATTAACCTGAATAGAAGCGAATCGATAGAGAACGATAGAGAGGGAGTCCGGTGACGGCGGGATTTGCTTCCGGCGGCTTCTTCTGCGATTCCGGCTAGGCCTGAGAGTCCAATAATAACAGGGGAGATTGTTGAACAGAATTTCTTGATTGCTTGAGAGAAAATTGATCGAATTTTAGGATTGAGCCTTGAGGGAAAAGATCGACGGATTTGAGAGAGTTTTGATAATAATGATTATAATCAACTGAGTTATTTTCTTTGTCAATGGAAATGAAACGTAATCGGGTTTGAATTCGAACGATCGAGCGTTTTGAAATCACATTTACGTTTTGACAGTTACGCAGGCGCGACCGTGCCTAATAGAGGTGTGACCGTGCCTAGGCACCGGGCGCGATCGTTCCAGGACCAGTCGCGCGATCGTGCCGAGGCACTTGGCGCGACCGTGCCAGAACGAAGCACGACCGTGCTAGACTAGGGTTTCTTGACATTTTTCAACTTTAGTCCTTGATTTTTCAGGTTTAATGCGTTTGAATTAAATAGTTTCTTGCATAGTGTTTTAATGTATATAATCGAGCAAAACTTGCAAATTTGTATTGAATCATTGCATTTCGTTTAAGGTAAGCAAAATACTAAGGCAGTGCACGAACATTGAATTTGAAATTGCATTACATTGAATCGAAATATGGATACTAAATTCAGAGATGTTACACCGAGTATAAAGACGTACCATTCCCAACATGAGTTCACCAATTCTTGGTCGCATAATAAGTTCGTATAAAGACGTACGACCTTAATAGAGTAGAACAAGCATTGGCTTATCAATTTCCACTTTTATAAATACGTACAATCTTCAAAGGAAGTTTGATTAAAAAGGTTTTACAATCTTACGCTTTAAAATCAAGACACTCACAAATATAAAGACGGATTTAGACAATAATAAAATCCAACCATATGGTGGTTTTAAGAGCGAATAATTAAAGACCTAAACATACCACTAAATTAATACATCAAACATTAACATGCACCAAACATCATCTTCACCCTAGCAATACAAGGAAGTTTAGCCACGAATGGCCATACTAGCTAGCGTAACGCTGAGTTTCGTAGGCTCCCCTATTGTGAAACAAAGAGGAGGAGCCTTTCTACTCTCTACTCTACTCTAACTACAAAGTTCTCTCTCTCTAGATAGTGTATTTACTGTTCTTAAGGTATGTGGAATGAAGAACCCAAGCCTCTTATTTATAGGCCTCAGATTGAGCAATGCACAGCCGTGCATTAGATTGCACCGGCGTGCAAACACCTAGGGAATCATAGGGTATGAGTGGCAGTGTACTGGGAGCCGTGGGGTGCAAGCAGGCAAATGCACGCCTGTGCATTGGGATGCACGGCCGTGCATCCCCTGCCTGCTTCCCACTTTTATCTTTTAGCTGCTGGTTGACTCTTGTTGACCAATTTTGACTTCTTGGGGGACAAAGCTCGGGAATGATCCTTCTAGAAGCTTGAATTCTTGGTGTTTTTGATAGATTTTCTTTTGATTTATATTTTTAACACCGAATAACCTATATTTATAAAATATAAACGTTTTAAGTATCAATTGCAAGGTTATTAATCAATTAGTACCATAATATGGGTATTATTATGCATGCAAAACATATATAATTTAGGGCATATCATAATACCCCACATTTAAACTTTGCTTGTCTTCAAGCAAACTCATGCATGATCATACCCATAACTAAAAAACTTTACAAAGGTAATGGAGCTCCAAGTAGTTGGACACTCCGGGATAACTCATGAGTCGCTATATTCTATTTTTATGCTTTTCTATCTTTAAGATGGTGGAATCCATGGCAAGCCTACTAGAACTTTAATTATGCATAATCCCTCACTCCTCACAATGTTCACTCAACTCTGGGGTTATATATGTGGATAATGTAAGTTAAGTGGAACACTCAAGTTTGAATCGAATTATGCAATGGTCATAAGCTTGTATGCAAATGAAGTCTCCACTAACCAACTAAGTAGTATGCATGAATCAAGAGGACTTTAAAAGGGTTGTAATGTGGCTACAAGAAAATAAAGGGTGAAAATGAAAATGTTTATATATTTTTAGGGATTTAAAGGGTTTGAAAGGGCTGCAACTATCGTAAAACACAAAGCTACGGCTTCTTGGCTTAAAATGGAAAATACTAGCAGATCCCTCTACATTACTCAGATCATGAGGACATAACTAATCTGAGGGCTCGTTTATGGTTAGATTGCCAAGACCAAGATCTCTTATCTTTCTTAACTCTTCCCTTACTGCGTAGTACATATTACTGCCTTTTTGTATGGTTCCTTCGGCTTGTACCCTAACAGCTCCTACTTTGATTAGATGCGTATACTCATGTTGGGATTGAGTTTGATTCTTGCCACACTTTACACATTTGTCATATATTTTGGCTCTTCTTTTAGCGGCGTTTTTTGATAACCCGCATAATGGTGGCAATTGTTCTTGCTTGCGCCACCATTTTCTTCATCACTAGTTGCTTGGATAATCTTCTCTCGGAGTTCGGTTGGTAATTCAGGCTTTGCGAAATGAAGGCAGAAAAGCAAATTGAAATCAAAAGAATGCATATCTAATTCTTTAAGGTCTAGCCGGTAAAAGACCCACTTCTCTCTTTCTTTTTCTTTTCTTCTTTTTCTATTTTCTTCTTTTCTTTTTGTATCAAGACAAATTCTTCAATAATTCTTTTTCCTCAATTTCCTTGAAATAATATTTCCATAAATTTCTTGGAGATACTTCGGCTGTTTCTTCCTAATACATCCACCTTCTTGTATATTCCAATTCTTTTGAGTAAAACAGATACTTTCCAAAGTTGTCTCAATGGTAATGAACTTGAAATAACGACATAGGATAATTTTTCCATTTCGAAGACAGTTAGCCAATAACCGGCGTTTACGAAAAGCTGGTTGGGTGATAAATGTGGGTAGTAGAAAAGAAAAGGATAAGGCTTAGAGGGCTATCTATGCGGATAATATTTTTGGGATTTTGGGTTTAAGGATGATATATAAGGGTAATAAGGTCCTAGGTGCCTCAATCATTTTCATACTTCTAATAGTTCATGATCTCGATATGTACAAGTCACACAAGTTCTAATTATGCATAAAATCCGATTAAATAAGCACTCAGTATACCAAACGAAAGAGCACGCGAAAAACAATGATAATAATGCGCATGAAAAGGCTCAGATTATCCTCACATGGAAATGGATGGGATAAGGTTTAGTGATTTGTTACGCATAATATCTATTTGTTTCTACTTGCCATGTCTACATTTTATTTAATTAAGTGCGAACTCAAAGAGTTTTAGATTTTAGGGTTTAATTTTTTTTTGAAAACTACGAAAGGTAGGTTTTCAGTATGGTTTTAGTCAAATGGGTAGAAAATCACAAGTTAAGTTTTACTGATTTGAGGTTACAAGTAGTCTTGAATCTCTAATTCCCCACCCCACACTTAAAACTGTGCATTGCCCTCAATGTATAAATGCATGTAATGGAATGCTATGCAGGAATTTAAATGCATGAAGTTTTAAGGGAAAAAAAACTGGTACTCCCCTGGTCAATTCGGTGTATAACCTAAGGCCAAAACTTATTGCTGCTATCAAGCTGTGCCTATCAGCTGATTGTCAACACTTTGCTTCAAAGACTTCATCGAATTTCTCAGAAATTTGATGTGGTTTCCGGTTCATAGAGGTGGAGTGTAACTCCTCAAAGAAGTAGAGCCTGGTGATGTTATGCTACACATAAATAAAAACATAAAAACAGACAAAGAAAATAAAAGGTAGTAGTTAAGCTACTAAGGTCCTAGTATCGAGAAGGCATACCTGGGGGCTGAAGTATGAAAAACTTACATTTGGAAAACCAAACCTGAGGTCCACATGTTCTGCCGTATGCACCAACTTCTCAATTTATTCATGATCATCGGGTTGCCTCTCGGAAACGCCACATTTATTTAAGGGTCGCTGGCCAGACCCATACGTGCTTCATCACTCTTTCTTCAGGTGGGGGCCATCGACTTCCCCCGTGTCTTCTGTTCCCTCCTTCAAGTCCTTTAGTTTTGGTAGCTTATCAAAGTATTCATCGATCCAGTTATTGTTTTCAAAATTCTTGCCAAGATCTAGTTTCTTTCCTTTATTGAATTCTTTAGCTTTCTTCAGTCGGTAGTCCATATTGGTATCGATGAACTGAGCAATTTCAAAGGGATTATTTGATAAGCATTCATTCCCTTTGATATTGTAGGTTACCGATTGCTTTCCGACCCGCAGTGTCATAATTCCTTCATTCATGTCAATGACAGCTCTGGCGGTAGCTAAAAATGGGCGACCCAAGATCAAAGGTACAGAGTAGCCGGGTCCCATTTCTAAACCTTGAAGTCGACAGGGAAGACAAACTTGCCGAATTTTACTCATAAGTTCTCAATGACTCCTATAGGTGATTTAATCGATCCATCCGTGAGTTCGATAGTTGCATTAACATGCCAAAGATTTCCAATTTTTAGTCTTTGGAACATGTTATATGGCATTACGTTCACACTTGCTCCTAGATCAGCGAGTGCGAACATTATCGGCAGTGGTCCGATAGAACATGGTAGAGAGAACTTTCCAGGATCTGAAAGTTTCTTCGGAAGGCATCTTTCAATGAGAGCGACACATTGTTTAGTCTTTTTAACTGCCTCTTCCATGTTTCTTTTGTTAGTAAGGAAATCTTTCAAGAAACGTCCATACTTAGGCATTTGTTGTATGATATCTAGGAAAGGATGATTAACATGGATTTGACTTAATAGCTCGATGAATTTCTCATATTGTTTGTCAGTCTTCTGCTTTACTAACCTTCCTAGGTATGGTATGTGAGAATGGAACGCTCTTTTTGTTGGAACTTTTGGAGGAGTATTCACTGGAGCAGGAGGTGGGACTACATTTGATTGTGATCCTTGAGTAGCCGTCTCTGGGATATGCGGATGAAGTGGTACTCTGGTGAATATTTCTCTCCTTGGTGATTGTACCTCTTCTCCTGGCATTGGTGGTTATGGTTAAACCTTGCTATTTCTAAGAGTGATAACACTTACATTTGTTTTCAGATTGGTTTCAGTATTACCTGGGAGACATCCTGGTTGTCTTTCGGATAGAAGTTTTGCAATCTGTCCTAACTGTGTCTCAATGGACTGAAGAGTCACTTTGTGTGTCCTAAACTCAGCTTTGTGAAGACTAAACTTTTCCTCATATTGTTTGTGATGGGAATCTGCTAGAAGGGCTTGACTTTCAGTTGTAGATATCAACTTAGTTACTGCGTCCTCCAAGCTTAACCCATTATTTGGCTTGTTAGTTCCCTGAAATTGTTGGCGAGGCTGATAGTTTTGAGTTTGTCTTTGTTGAAAGTATTGTTGCTGTCCGAAACCGGATTGTCCTTAGTTGTTGTTATCTTTCCAGCTGAAATTTGGATGATTCCTCCATCCAGGATTGTAAGTATTGCTGTAGGGATTGTTCTGCGGGCGGTTTGTTTCGATAAAGTTAACTTGCTCAGTATTGGCATTGATTCTTTTTACTTCTTCAGTAGTCTCAGTGATTGCTTTGCCCTTGCTAAGTTGATTGAGTCAAGTGGTGAGGGCATCACTTGAGCGGAAAGTGAAGTGACAGTATCGATAGAATGAACTCCTTACCTAGCTCCCCTATTACTCCTTGGATTGTACCATTGATAGTTGTTCATAGCTATTTCGTCAATTAGGTTGTAAGCTTCTTGTGGCCTTTTGTTTCCAAAAATACCACCAGCAGTGACAAGCTTGATTGTGCAACCCATTGTAGAATTATGATACTTGTAGCCAAACTTCTAGCCTATGGTGAGGGCATTTCCTCAGCATATCCTTAAAACATTCCTAAGCCTCATATAGTGATTCACCATCTTCCTGGGTGAAAGTGGTAATATCATTTCTCAATTTAGCAGTTTTTGCTGGCAGGAAGTATTTTGACAGGAATTTCTGGGCAATATCGTCCCATGTAGTGATTGACCCATTAAGAAAAGAGTTTAACCATGCCTTTTCTCATTCCCTTAAAGAAAAGGGAGACATTCGGAGGTGAATTGCGTCATTCGCAACTCCGTTCAGTTTGAAAGTGTCACAAATATCGAGGAAATTTGCAATGTTGGCATGTGGATCTTTATCGGGAAATCCATGAAAAATGCATGATGACAGGATCATGTGGATAACATGAGATTTGATCTCAAAGTTGTTAGCCTCAACCGTTGGCCTTGTGATACTAGACCCCAACGCTTCTGGTGACGGTCTTGCGAAATCGGAAATAGTGCGGTTTTCAACGGCTATTTTTCTAGCACGGTTTTCTGGTATTCGGCGGTGAAAGAATATTTCGGGCTCTGCTAAAGGTTGATATAAACCAGTAGAGGAGCTATGGGTCATAGACCACCGTAACAGAAAAACAGATGGAAAATGATAAGGCTAATCCGTTAACTTGAATTTTTCTTGAAATCACCGTGTCCCCGGCAACGACGCCAAAAACTTGATGTGTGTCGTGTTAAGTATAAATATATATAATAATATTTAGAGATAATGATTTCACGAGATCAGGTTTTAAATTTATAAAATGATAATTACTTTAACTTAAAACGCACACAATAGGCGGTGTAACAATGGGACCGACTATAAAGACGTGCCGTTCCCAACATGAGTTCACCAATTCTTGGTCGCATAATCAGTTCGTATAAAGACGTACGACCTTAATAGTGTAGACCAAGCCTTGGCTTATCAATCTCAACTTGTATAAAGACGTACAGGCTTCAAAGGAAGTTTGATTAAAAAGGTTTTACGATCTTACGCTTTAAAATCAAGACACTCACAAATATAAAGACGGATTTAGACAATAATAAAAGCCCACAAAATGGTGGTTTTTAGAGAGAATACATAAAGACATAAACATACCACTAAATTAATACATCAAACATTAACATGCACCAAACATCGTCTTTACCCTAGCAATACAAGGAAGTTTAGCCACGACTGGCCATACTAGCTAGCGTAACGCTGAGTTTCGTAGGCTCCTCTATTGCGGAACAAAGAGGAGGAGCCTCTCTACTCTCTACTCTACTCTAACCATGAAGTTCTCTCTCTAGATAGTGTATTTCCTGTTCTTGAGGTGTGTGGAATGAAGAACCCAAGCCTCCTATTTATAGGCCTCAGATTGAGCAATGCACGGCCATGCATTGGATTGCACGGGCGTACAAACACCTAGGGAATCATAGGGTACGAGTGGCAGTGTACTGGGAGCCGTGGGGAGCAAGTAGGCAAATGCACGCTCGTGCATTGGCCGTGCATCCCTACCTGCTACCCACTTTTGTGTTTTAGCTATTGGTTGACTCTTGTTGACCAATTTTGACTTCTTAGGGGTCAAAGCTTGGGAATGATCCTTCTAGAAGCTTGAATTCTTGGTGTTTTTGGTAGATTTTCTCTTGATTTATATTTTTAACACCGAATAACCTGCATTTACAAAATATAAACGTTTTAAGTATCAATTGCAAGGATATTAATCAATTAGTACCATAATATGGGGATTATTATGCATGCAAAACATGAATAATTTAGGGCATATCACTCACCACCACTAGTATCAGCCTCGGGATCCTTGTCTTCATCATCAGTACCTGTCAAATCAACTTGATGACAGACATCCTTGGTGTCAGTTTTCTTCTTCTCCCCCTGAGCGTCAAGCTTCTTTGACAATTCTTCTACTAAAGCAACATTTTTTGGTGTTGTTCTCGTTGAAGCTCAAGTCTTGCCTCAACAGATTGACTGTGGGATAGTAGAGAGTTGTTAACCAGTATTTGAATTTCATTATGTTCTTTCAAAGTTCTGATATGCTCTTGAGCTCCAATCCACTGGTGCCTGAGTAGAGTTGTCTGATCAATAAGAGAGTTTATCTGAGTTTGTTGAGACTCAGACTCACTCCTTGAATTGCTAACAGTCTCCAAAAATGAAGCAACCTATGCTTCAAGATAAGCTATCCTAGCATCACGAGGATCAGGATCCCTAGATGTGGATGCTTCACCAGCTTCATGAACGGGAGAAGCAAAGATATCAGTAAAATCAAATCCTCTAAAGAATTCTTCATAAGTGATTGGCTGAGTTATGGAAACGGGAATGGTTGAAACTTGTGTTGTGATGATGGGAGTAGTAATCACTGACTCAGTAAAAATGGGGACGATACTCACAAAGCTTCAGCTGTAGTCATTGGAAGAGATACTATCTCAAGCACTTCCTCTGAGATAGTTGTTACCACAACAGTTGACAATATTTGTCTCTTCCTCTGGTACAGTAGAGATGGACTTACATAAACTGTCTGAGCTGCTAGACGAGCATTGAGGTCACTCAACACCATCTCCCATGGTCTGTCAGCCTTTGTTTTCATTCTTCGTTCAGTCTCTCTAAGTCTGGTAGCTTTAGTCTCTGAATCTTCATCTTCGGGTTGATATTCGCTATCAGAGCTATCTTCCCTCTTTCGTTTGGAAGACGATTCAGGAAGGGGAACCCTAATCTGTCTTCGTGGGTGTGCCTGATCGGGTGCATTATCGGAATCAAAATCAGATTCAGTCCTCTCAGAATCCGTTTCCTTAGCACCTTCACCCTCAACTTCCTAATCACCATCTCCTCCTTGTTCTCCTTCTTCAGAAACACTAACACGCTCTTCTTCTTCATGTGGTTGTTCTTGTTGTTCATCGGAGTGTTCTTCACTATCCTCAGGCTCAAACTCTGCGTTGTACCAAAATGCACCAGGTGGTGCCACATAGTTGACATTGATGAGGTGACCAAAAAGAGGTGTAAGCACGGGAATAGGTTCTTCAGTTCTCGGATTCATAAAGTGAGCAAACACTCTCTTGTCAACCCCCTTCACTTGCAATCGTTTTCTAAGTTGAGGTAGATTTGGTAAGAAATGATTAATCAACAATTAAACAAAATGAGGATACAAGAGAAATCTGAACTTCTCAGCAGCATTAATCTGGTCTACCAAGGATCTGTAGACGTACTTATAGAAGTTGTATCCTTTGTTCAAGGATAATCCTACCATTTTCGATGCTAAATCATGACCCATTGCATCTTTACTCGCCTTGATTGCTGAAATGCACATAATCATGACATGTTCAAAGTAACGCCATTGATCCAGTAACCATTTCTTCATGTAAGACGCATAGTCTTCTCTTCCAACGTAACCCATCCTTTGTCTCCAGCAACCATCTATCATGAAATCAGGATAAGCAACTGGATCATCAGCTTGGTTGTTAAACTGCAACACAAGCCTGATGATACCTTCAGAAATGGAAATATCTTGACCTGCAATAGTTGCCCGAATGACATTTGGAACAACAGTGCAATCATGTTCTGCCGTCTCCCAGAACTGCTCCAAATAAGGTCTGGATATAACAGGATTTGAAGAGATAGCGTATACAATCTTTGAACGGTTAAGAAAAGTGACTATTTTTTGATAATTTACTACTGCACCTTTCCATTCTGGATTAGTAAGTGCCAACAGATTGAATTCACTTGTAAAGATACGAGCCATACCTACAAGAACAAACAAAGAACAACATAAGAACATATACATTCATTAGAATTGAACACACATAATTTGGAATGGCATGAACACATGAAACAAGGATTTCAGAGAACCATTGCCTATGTACTAGGCATGTACGCATGACTTAACCGTTGCGTACTTAGCCAAGTATGCAGGAACATGTTCTTGCGTACTTAGTAAGTACGCAGAAACTGGTCTTTGGCACATTTCAAATCTTCGAAACTATGATCTTGTGTTGTTTGCCCAAGATTTTACGCACCAAACCAGCAAAAACCATTTCTAACTAGTTTAGGTCCAAAGCCGAGGATAGTATCAAGTCAAACAACGTCCAAAATGACCAAGAACACAGTCGACATGACCATGAAGACCGACAAGGTCCAAAATCCAAAATCCAACCTTTTAAGGACTGATTTCGAAGTCATTAAGGTATATTGATGTTAAGAAACATGTTTTGAGCATCAATTTCACTATTAAACACCCAAAAATCAACAAATTTTGCTTGTCAAAACTCGCCAATATGCGATGTATGGAATTGACGGTTACGAGAAGGCGTAGATTCGATGTGTTTGTTGACTCATGAGTTATGTTATGTTATTGCATGTTTACGTACACTTTTATTAATGAAGTTGAATGTTATGTTTTGGCAAAATATTTGAAGTTAATGTTTTATGTAAAAGCTAGAACTCACCAGTATAGCTGACTTTTAGTATGCAGATTCAGGTTAGGGACAAGTATGGATGTTGAACGGTGATGTTTGGCTGGTGAAAAGAGTTACCTGTCTGATTATGAAACTGGCATCCCGTTTACGATTATGTTTGTATTATGGTTATGTTAAGACAATGTTAATGTTTTGATATGTTGAACAAGTTTATGTTATGTTTGAATGAAAGTTTTCCGCTGCGTTAATGATATTCAAGTTTTACGAACTGTTTGTTTATGAGTAAATCTAATAAGTGAGGCCTTCCAGGTTTGGGACCTTACATATGCGGAATCATATTGATTCAACATCTTGCGATTCATATGGCTTAGCTTATATATTGGGAAGCGAAATATTAGGGTAAGCAGATATCTAATTGATAGTGGATATTGAAATGAAATCAAGAATGATTCAACGGGTAAGAACAATCTGACTCTTTAATTTCCAAACGAGATTTCCATTAAAGCCATCAGATCTTATGAAAGGTTTAACTCTAATCGTATGTTTGACGGGCATAGTCGATAGAGCAAAACAAATTGTGCAAAAGATCACATCAAGATACTGGTCTCATGGTATGCCTAGATCCACCTAGCATTCGAAATGGAACGGTTCTCGATATGGGTATTAACACAAAGTATGAGATTGTTGAAGAAATTCTTGTGACAAGCACTCTGAAGATTGTTTTTACTTATGCAATGTCTTTATGTATCTGTATGTCAGCGTCTGTTTGTATTGGTTTATCAAGTTGTAATCATGTTCGTAGGTACTTGTCGTTGTTGTTGTCTTTGTTAAGTGTTGTGCGCACTTAATAAGTGCGCAGGATGTATATCCTGCGTACTTAGCAAGTACGCAAGAACAAAGTCTGCGTACTTGCTAAGTACGCATGACTTAAACCCTACGCACTTGTTAAGTGCGCAGGCAACAGGTCTAGTATATATAGTTGTTAGTCACATAATGTAAGTACGCATTCATATGTAAGAATTCTGTAACCGGCTAAGTTTATAATAGACGAAGTTTGAAAGTGTTTTTGTTGTCGATTTACTTTGCGTTGTTTGATTCTCCACCTAGTCAAGGGCATTCCGCACCCGGTTCAACTAGCCACACGCTCGCACGTAACGATCTGAGACACCCATGGACCTACAGAGATAATTTAGTTAATCACACAAATACTGCCTAATTTATACGTGCAAAGCCTACCAACATATCAAATATTGTAACCGATGTCACCATCAAACTCATTTCATGCGTAAGCTCAATGAAACAAATATACTATCATTTCCTATTTTGCACGTCAAATCAGTCGCATTTACATATCATTATGTCTATTTAACCTTTTTAACAGCATATATCACGAACAACATATAACGCATACACATACTAACTTCAATAACAATTAACGCACACCTTGCTTGATTTCTCCAAATGAGCGTTTCCTTGCTTCTCGAGTATTTCTAGGATGATCCGGCACCTCGGGAACTTAAACGCACGAGCGGGAATGGTTTTATGAGAGTGGAAATAGCTTACTATAACTTGGAATTCGGTTTTGTGAGTTTTGGAAAGTGAACGACAAGTGAAACCGATTTATAGGCTGATTTCTAGACCCATGTCGAACCGATATCAATTGGATGTCGGTTCGACATCCAGCCATGCCCACGTCTGCCTTAAATGTCAACATCTGATTGGACCGCACATATTTTCGATTCATTTCGAACCGTTATGTGGTCCATGTCGGTCCGACATCACGACACACGTCAGATTCTAGGGCTGAGTCATAGAACACGTGTCAGCGCCACAAATTGCGGCTGAGAGGAGGTCGTCGGACCGTTATGCATTGATGTCGGTCCGATAACCGACTCAACGTTCCATTGAAAAACAATATAAGAATGGATATCGGTCTGATATCCGATCATGTTTCGCTTCAGTCCGATATCTGACCATGTTTCGCTTCGGACCGATATGAAAAGAGATATCGGTCAGTTATCTAACAATTTCTAGAGTTTTCATTTTTTTGTCCTTGATATTTGATGTAATTGCACTTATGGCCCTTATACTTTATATTTTTATTATTTTTTCACGAAATTTTTACGAATGTTACATTCTCCCCACCTTTTTACGAATGTTACATTATTGGAACGGGTGTGGATACTTCTTTTTCATTTCTGATTCTAGTTCCCAAGTATATTTAAGACCACGTCTAGAATTCCACTTGACTTTGATCAGTTTCAATCTTTTCTTCTTCAACTTGTTAGTCTGACGATCTTCTATTTGTAAAGGTTGTTCTACAAATCTAAGTTCTTTATTTACCTCTATGTCTTGAAGAGGCATTATCAAAGATTCACCAGCTAGACATTTGCGAAGATTAGATACATGGAATACGTCATGTATTCCACTCATCTCTTCTGGTAATTCCAACTGATAAGCCACTGGTCCAATTCGTTTAATAATCTTGAAGGGTCCAACAAATCGAGGACTTAGTTTACCCTTCTTTTTGAATCGAACTATTCCTTTCTAAGGTGATACTTTTAATAACACCTTGTCTCCAATGTTAAATTCTAGTGGCTTTCTTCTTTTATCAGCGTAGCTCTTTTGTCTATCCCTTGCTGCTTTCAATGGTTCTTGTATTTTAGCTACTTTGTCAGTTGTTTCCTGAACAAGTTCAGGTCCTGACAATTGGTTTTCTCCTATATCAGCCCAGCATACATGAGTTCGGCATTTTCTACCATATAAGGCTTCAAAAGGTGCTGCCTGAATGCTTGTGTGATAACTATTGTTGTATGAAAATTCCATTAGGGGTAGGTGATCATCCCAACTACCACCTAGGTCTATCACACAGGCTCGAAGCATATCTTCTAAAGTTTGAATTGTTCTTTCACTTTGCCCATCTGTCTGTGGATGATAGGCAGTGCTCAGGCTCAGACGAGTTCCCATGGCTTTTTAGAAACTTTGCCAGAATCGAGATGTAAACCAATTATCTCTATCTGACACTATGGATAATGGCACTCCATGTAAAGATACAATCTCATTTACATATAGACGAGCCAATCTATCCATACTGAAGGTTTCTTTCATTGGGAGAAAATGAATAGATTTAGTCAATCTGTCAATGATAACCCAGATAGTGTCATTTCCCCGACTGGTTCGAGGAAGTTTAGTAATAAAATCCTTTGTTATCATCTCCCACTTCCAAACTGGTATTTCTAATTGTTGCATTAAACCAAATGGTTTCTGATGTTCTGCCTTTACTTGAGTGCAAGTAAGGCATTTTGCAACATATATGGCAATATCTTTCTTCATGCCAATCCACCAGTAATTATCCTTCAGATTTTTATACATCTTATCACTTCCTGGGTGCATCTTATATTTTGATTTATGTGCTTCTTCGAGTATTCTTTCCCAAAGATTTCTGGTAATCGGAACCCAGATTCTTTTATTCATACGAAGTATTTCATCGTCTCCTTTAGCTAATTGTTTAATCATGCTCTCCATTCCTTCTTGTTCTAAGTCTTCTTCTGTTTGAACAAAATGTTGAGCATCTTTTAATCGAGATATGAGATCTGCACGAAGTTCAAGTCTGAGAGCACGAACACGTTTAGGTTTCTCTCTTTCTTTTCTACTTAACGCATCTGCAATAACATTTGCCTTACCTTCGTGGTAACGGATTTCACAATCATAGTCACTTAAGATCTCTGACCATCTTCTTTGTCTCATGTTTAGTTCTTTCTGACCAAAGATATATTTCAAACTCTTATAGTCAGTATAGACTGTAAATCTAATTCCATAGAGATAGTGTCTCCATAATTTCAGGGAAAAAATTATGGCACCTAACTCTAGATCTTGAGTTATGTAATTCTTTTCATGAGTCTTTAATTGACGAGATGCATAGGCAATAACTTTGTCCTTTTGCATTAACACACAACCTAGACCGTTATGTGAAGCATCACAATAGACTACAAAGTCCTAATTACCATCTGGCAAAGCCAGTATAGGTGCATGAGTCAGTTTCTCTTTTAGAGTTTGAAAAGCTTCTTCTTGCTTTGTTCCCCATTCATACTTTATATTCTTACGAGTTAAAGTAGTTAGAGGAACTGCAATCTTTGAGAAATCCTGAATAAATCGTCTGTAATATCCTACAAGACCCAAGAAACTACGGACTTCTGTCGGAGATTCAGGAATTTCCCATTTGGATATGGCTTCAATTTTCGTTGGGTCTACTTGAATACCTTTTGCATTCACTATATGACCCAGAAGTTGTACTTCTCTAAGCCAAAATTCACATTTAGAGAATTTAGCATACAATTTCTCTTTTCTTAGAATTTCAAGTATTATTCTGAGATGATTTCCATGATCTTCCGCCTTTCTAGAATAAATAAGTACATCGTCAATAAAGACAATAACAAATTTATCTAGATAGGGTTTATAGATACGATTCATCATATCCATAAATGTGGCAGGAGCATTAGTAAGTCCAAACGGCATAATCGTGAACTCATAATGTCCATATCTGGTTCAAAAAGCAGTTTTAGGAATATCTTCTTCTTGAAGTTTCAGTTGGTGATACCCTGATCGAAGATCTATTTTAGAAAAATGGCAAGCGCCTTGTAATTGGTCAAATAGATCATCAATTCTAGGAAGAGGATAACGATTTTTAATCGTTACTTTATTTAGCTCACGGTAATCAATGCACATCCGCATTGTATCGTCTTTCTTTTTAACGAAAAGAATTGGAGCATCCCAAGGAGATGAGCTTGGACGAATGAATCCTTTCTCCAGTAATTCATCCAATTATGTTTTTAATTCTTTCATTTCAGTTGGGGCTAAACGGTAAGGAGCTTTGGCAATAGGAGCCGTTCCTGGTACAAGATTGATTTTGAATTCAACTTCTCTTTCTGATGGTATACCAGGTAATTCATCTGGAAATATATCTGCATAATCAGCCTACACCTTTAATCTCTTTTTCTTTTGTACTGGTATAAATCTGAACTAAATATGCAATGCATCCGTTCTGAAGGCATTTAGTTGCTTTCAGTATTGAGATGATTCCCAGAGGTCTGTTTTGTTTGTCGCCATAGATTGTTAAAGATTTTTTCTAGAAGGAATTCAGATTTCTATAGCCTTTTTATCACAAAGGATATGAGCTTGGTTACTGGCTAACCAATCCATTCCTAAGACAACATCAAATCATGCTAATGTCAGAGGCATTAATCGTACAGGTAAGATGTGTCTTGATTTTGTGATAGCATAAACATCTAGGAATTAAGATATTTTGACAAGTGTTCCTTCGGCCGTCTCTATTTCATAAATCTTATCTAATCGAACTAAAGGCTTGTTTAATATATTACAGAATTTATAATATATAAAACTTAAATTTGCACCAGAGTCAAATAATACTCTAGCATAAATATTGTCAATGAGAAATGTACAAATGACTGCATCTGGAACATCTGCAGCATCACGAGTATTAAGTACGAAAGCTCGTACATTTTTCTTGTTTCCTTCATTGGCCTTTGTCCCACTAGATCCTGCTTGATTAAGCTTTTGGCAAGCTGATTTAAAATGGCCGGCCTCTCCATAATTAAAACAAGAGATATTTTTCTTTATTGGGCAGTTCTCAAACACATGCCCGGTCTGTTTGCAAAAGTGGCAATAAATTTTCTTGAAAAAGCATTCTCCCGTATGCCTTTTCTTGCAAATCTTGCATTCTGAGATGGAAGAATTAAATCCTCCTTTGGCAGGCTGATTTCTTCTCTTCCAAGGAGAATTATTTTCCTGATTCTCCGTAGCCTTCTTGCCACTTCCATTGCCTTTCCTTCTTCATGTTTTCTTATCATAGCGTCAGTTAGAATTCCTCCTAGCTGTACGACAGAAGCAATGGTTTGAGGCGTAGTAGCCTTGACCATATCCCTGATCTCTTCTACAAGACCCCAAATGTATCTCTTGATGGGATTAGGTTCAGGAGTAGATAAATATGGAACCAAACGAGCATATTCAAACATTTTGGAGACATACTCCTGATGTTTAGTTCCTTCCATACGGAGATTTAAAGATTTAGTTTCAATTATCTCTCTCTCATTGATGGGACAAAATCTTTGTATCACCATTTCCCATTCCATGGCATAGGCTTTGTATCTACCCATGACTTGAATGATAGAGTTCCACCATTCCAATGCTTCATCTTTGAATAAATTTGATGAATAAGCACCATATCTTCATCAGCGGAGATAACAGATTCAATTTTCTCCAGCCACCTCAGGGCTCCCACCGCTCCCTCATTTCCAGCATACTCCAGAGGTTGGCAAGATCGGAATGCACGGAATGTACATCCCTTCCTTCTCTTTCTTTTCTTGCTAACTTCTTTACAATTACTTGATGAATTATCTCCTTTTGAACTATGGTTTTCTTCATGATGATTATTTTTAGATTTAGCCACTTTATTTTTCATTTTATCTTCCTTCATAGCTTTCAGAATTTTAGGAAGAGCTTCCTTTATTCCTTTTGCAACCATTTTCTTTATTTATGCTTTTTGTTGTAGTTGTTTAGAATTTTCATTTTTGATTTGTTTGCTCTTACCCCTTGTATTATAAGAAGGACCTTGTTTTGACATTCTATTCATAAGAGGAATTTTTATTAGTATTTGTAATATATTTTACAAAGATCGGAAAGGAAATTTACATATAACCCTGGTTACGGGCATTTTCTAGC
Organism: Smallanthus sonchifolius; assembly: GCA_023525975.1. NCBI lineage: Eukaryota > Viridiplantae > Streptophyta > Magnoliopsida > Asterales > Asteraceae > Smallanthus > Smallanthus sonchifolius. The sequence continues at coordinate 48,072,877 of CM042033.1, read as the reverse complement.
ATTTGTCTTAACACTTTTTTCTGGGCGTCTACAGATGCTAATCTATGATTTTCTTTTTTGAATTCTGCTACTCGTTCCTGTAAGGCTCTAATATTATCATTATTAGAATTTCCTCATTTTCTTGAGGATTTTGTATGTTCGTAGGCTCATAATACTCATATGGCCTATTTGAATCTTCTCTTTCTTCTCCTTCAGGAACATAATTACTTACATAAGGAATTTCAGGTAACTCTTGATAATAATAAAGATTATAGTATGGATTTTCTCCATAATCCGGATTCCGACTTATGGCTGTAATAGCAGAATGGAAACTGATAGAAGGTACATAAGGATTTGTCGGAGGTGTTAATTCTCCTAAGCTTCGATATGTACTTCCTGAATGTCTTGAACTTATTCCAATTTCTAAATCCGTTTCATTTGTAAGCTGGAATTCATATTCAGGTGGAGCATATTTTTAAACATAGAAGGGACCTTTTCCTTTTCCAGTCATCTGAATAAAATAAAATACTTTTATTTATACTTTATATTTTACATACTGAAATAAATCTTCCTATTTATTATATTTAGTAGACTAGGGTGGTTATCGTTCTAGAGTAGTACCTCCAACTAAATTGTTCCCAGGAAAGAATGACGGGTTTGGGAGAGATGTATACACCACTCTTTCCTTATACAGAACATTTTGCTCTTACGTCTAGTTATTTTGCTCTTTCGTTTTACATTTTCTTTTATTTTTCTCCAGTTGACGAACCCTTTAGTTGAGCTGCCTTGATTCTTTCTTGACTTCATCAGTTTCTCTTAAGGCACGATCAAGGAATTCTATGGGTGTTCCAAGATGAGCTGAAGAATAATTATACCGAGGAGGGGGTTCACGAATACCAAATAATATGTCGTTGAACACATTATGTTATGGATCATTTAGACCATCAGCTGGTTCTTCAATATACTCCTTTAACATTGCTGGAAGAGTATAAGGATTTGAAGTACCTTCAGGATACAGATATGGATCGTACATTTCCAATTTAGGTTCTTCTTATTCCGGTACTTCCCGGTAGACTTCCTCCATTTCTTCTGCAGACACATGCACATGCTCGGTCGGAGTTCGTACACGCATCCTTGGTTTAGTAGACCGACTGGGTCCAGCTTCATTTATATCTACTTGTTTTACTAAAGGTGGAGTATCAGTTCTCCAGTTCTTAAAATCCGAAGTAGCTTCCATCTAGGATGAGCTAGATTGATTTTGATGATAGGATTAATTGTCAGAGACAATGATAGGATCAAAAAGGGATTCACCGGTATCAGGAATGATTACAGGATTTTCCATGGATCCAGTAGGATGATAACGTTCTTCTTTAGATCGTCTAAATATATAAGTATAGTAACTATTTCTATACTTCTGTATAGTTGTCACTTAATTATTATGGAGATCTACCTACTTTTCTTAGCAGGCAGTTTATACTGGTTTAAGCTTAGATACCTTACCTGAGTATCTTAATTTGCTAAACCAAATAATATCAGATTCAAGTTAAAGATTAGATACTAAGCTCTAGTATCTAATATGCTGAAACAAATGGCTCTGATACCAACCTGTCACACCCCGGGTTTAGCCCACCCGGGCGTGCGACCAACGATTGGTACATGTTTCTTATTTTATCTCATCAGAGATTTATAAATACAGCGGAATAATTCAATAACTCAGGATCTTTTCAAAAGACGGGGAATATCTCATTTCATTTCATTTCATAAATAGGGATAAACCCTAATATTGTATACAAACGTTTTAATTTACAAAACCAAGGTTTTTATGAGCCATTTCTTTCAACTGATGTCTAGGGTGGAAGTTCCCTTTTTCATGACATATTTTCCTTGTCATCACATGGCTAATCAAAATCAATTCACCTTTGGTTATCTGTAAAAATGTTTGAAAATATTTTATCAGCATAAACTGGTGAATACAAGTATATTGGAATCATAATCTGATAAACGTGAATAAATAGAACAATTTGCCCTTAGTTTTTGGTCAATTTACACAGTCAACGGACTAACCACCAGCCACACCAGGGACCTTGGATATACAGCGTCTCATCTGTAACATGTGTATATATACATGACTCTATGGGCTGACTGCTATATAGTAAATCACCTTATGCAACTAATGGCTATATTAATTCATTCAAGTCAGAGTATAATAAAACTATTTTCAGTTTTGCAATCATTTTATAAAAATACAAGTATTCACCTTGACAGAGGTTGGACTTAGGAATCTTCTAGAGTGAGTATCCTAGTGGGCAGCTTCTTTGCTTAAGAACCTTGCTTGATTTCTCCAAATGAGTGTTTCTTAGCTTCTTGGGTATTTCTAGGATGATCCGGCAACTCGGGAACTTAAACGGATGAGCGGGAATGGTTTTATGAGAGTGGAAATGGCTTACTATCACTTGGAATTCGGTTTTGTGTGTTATGGAAAGTGAACGACAACTGAAACCTATTTATAGGCTGATTTCTGGACCCATGTCGGACCGATATCAATTGGATGTTGTCCAACATCCAGCCATGGCCACGTCAGCCTTAAATGTCAACATCTGATTGGACCGCACATATTTTCGGCTCATGTCGGACCGTTATGTGGTCCATGTCGGTCCGACATCACGACACGCGTCAAATTCTAGGGCTGAGTCATAAGACACGTGCCAGCGCCACAAATTACGGTTGAGAGGAGGTCGTCGGACCGTTATGGATTGATGTCGGTTCGATAATCGACTCAACGTTCCATTGCGGACCGTTATAAGAATGGATATCGATCGGATATCCGATCATGTTTCGCTTCGGTCCGATATCTGACCATGTTTCGTTTCGGACCGATATGAAAAGAGATATCGGTCCTGTAGAACCAAAGACTGATGGCTTCTAAATTATTCTAACTACAAATGCAACCAATGACGGACGACAATGCTTTTCTCCGAGCATGCAAACAATGATGAATAAAGAAAACGCTTCAATAAAGTTAGCTAGTTTAGCCTTAACGTGTAAAATTAGCTTTTGTATAAACGATCAACGGTCTGTGTTCGATCTGATCCTTAGAATCAAGGGTCTGTCTTGATTCTAAGTTAGTATAAATACTGTGTAAACACTTCATTGTAAGTGTGCTTTTGAATTAGAGTTTTCACTTGTAATCGTTTATTCACAAAGCTTAATACAACAGTGTTCTTATCAGTATTCTTTCTGTCTACTCGATTGTAATTGTGTAGTTGTTATTGTTTCCGCCAATCTCAACTAAGAATAGAACCATCTTGTAATTTCACGATCCTACAAGTGGTATCAGAGCTTTGGCTCAGATTAAACAAACTAACACTTGTTTAATCACTTCTGGTTCTATTCTAAACTCTCTCTCTTTCATCAAGTCACCAAGAACAAAAATGGCACAAAGCAATGGTTTTGAAGACATTGGCAGCATCAACCGACCACCAAGATTGGTGTCTGGAGAAGACTACGACATGTGGAAAAATCGCATGGAAAGTTTTTTCTGCTATCAGGAGTACGAAATGTGGAAATCCATCAGGGATGGACCCTACATTCCCATGGTGGCATCTGCTGACTCTGAAGGACCATCAGTTCCAAAGGATCCCTCCAAGTACTCGGATGAAGATATAAAAAGGATGGAGGTGGACTTCAAGGCACTAGGAGCTATCCAAATGTGCCTTCCAAATGAAGTTTTTCAGAACTTCAGAAGTCACAAAACCGCCAAAGAGCTCTGGGAGGCTCTTGAGAAGATGTTTGCTGGCTCAGAAGAAGTCAAAGAAAAAAGAAGGGACATCCTGAAGCAGCAGTACGAAAACTTCGTATGGAAAGAAGGTGAGTCCCTAACTGTTTTATATAATAGATTTACTTATCTTGTAGGTGAGCTGCAGTGCTCAAAGGTGAAACAGGAGAATGAGGATATTCTCAAAAAGTTCATCAGGTCTTTACCTAGCTGCTAGACACTATACACGTTGTCCATTAGAAGAACTGAGAATCTGAAGACTCTCCAAATGACTGAGCTCTTCGGTATGCTGAAGACTTATGAGCTAGAGAAGATTCAGGCAAAAGAACGAAGCTCAAGCTACCAAACAGCTTCAACATCCACCACCACCTCTTCTGCTTTTCACTCTGAGTACTCAGGTCCTAGTACTAGCAACTACTATCCTCCCATAGTCACACATCCTCAAACTCCTACCTCTAAAACAAACACATCAGCATTTCTTCTTGAAGCTCCTTCTCAATCCTCATCCACTGCTGTTTTTGTTTCTGAAAACTCAAGCAACATGTACTTTATCAAGGAGGATCTTGAGTGCTTCCATCCAGATGATCTTGAAGAAATGGATATTCAGCACTCGTATGCCATGCTCTCTATAAGAGCAAAAAGGTTCTACTCTAGAACCGGAAGACCCATTCCAAGCAACAGCTCCAACACCAGAGTTGGCATGGATAAAAGCAAATTGAAATGTTACAACTGTAACCAACTGGGTCATTTTGCTAGAGAATGCAAGGCACCTAGGGCAAACCCAGCAGCTCACCAAGCCCAACCAAGACATCAACAGCAACAAGCTACTCCTCCAGCTCAAACTGCAGCTTGTGCAGCTGTTGGAACATCTGACTTTGACTGGAGCTTCCAGTATGAAGATCTGCCTACTAACAACCAAGCTCTTATGGCAGACACAACTGAGATACCGCCTCAGGTATATGAACATCTATGTTCCCAAGCCTGTATTGATAAGGTTTTGGGCTACAGAAAGCATAATCAAAACCTAATAGATCAAAATGAAGAGTTTCATCAAATGAAATCTGAATTCAAAAAGCTTGAAGACAGTTACAAAGAAAAAATTAACTGCCTAAAGAAAGAGATTTCATCATTAAAACATGAACAAACCAATCTTGAAACTCAGATTGATGATCTTCTTGTTAAATTAAAAGCTACCAGAGCAAAATTTGCAGAGAGCAGAAAGTTCACATTGACAAATATGAATTTGCATCCAAAAAGCTGCAAAGACTTCTGGATGCTCAAATTCATGATAAGGTAAAAACTGGTGTGGGGTATCATGCTGAACAATATCAAGTCGTTGCACCTCCTGCTAACTACGTTGCCATCCATGAACCAAGCTTCAATCTGGCAAATCTTGATATGGCCAACAGAAATCTTGATCCTTCTAAGGATAAACCATTGGTACAAGAATGCACTACCTCATCAGAGTCTGATTCAACTTACTCAGACTCCACTAAAACAAGTGAAGCTTCATCTCCTCCTGCCCCTCAAGTCACTCTGACTAAAGATGAAGTCCATTCAGCACAAGTACCAGCCATTTCAGTACCAGTTCCTACACCATTCAAACAAATCAAAATTAGCTATCCTCCAGAAGGTAGGAAGCTAAATACTGAAAAGGGCCAGTCCTCATCTTCAGTCCAGCCAAGGAAGGTGTTTGACATATGTCATGCACTTGGAGAAAGGGTTCCATATGTTCAAAAAACATTGGAAGAAGCTACTTTTGAGCACAACAAAGCTCACCCTTGGAATTTCAAAGACCTTTTCAAAAGAAAGGATTATGTGTATCTTTCAAGGGATAAAATGGCAAAATCATGTTTTGTCTGTGGAAAATATAACCACACTGCCAGCACCTGCTTCTACTACATTCAGTAGCAAAGAAACCTCAAGCAACATGCTTTTGAGAAGACAAAGAAGAACAAACAGGTAAGAGGTTTTGAAGCTAAGACAACTCAATTCAGAAAATCTCTTTCTCCACTAAGGGAACAGTTGTCAAAACCTCAACAATCTTGCATCATCTGTGGAGAATTAGACCACTTTGTTGCAAATTGTAAGTCAAATCCTTTCAATCAGATTCTTCTTCTAACCCCAGTTATACAGAAGCCTATCGGCAAGGTGAAGAAGTATAAGCATACACCTGTTTCTAAGCCAGCAGCAGCCAAAATAACTGCTGCTGATCGAGTAAAGCCCAAGCAACCAAAAGGAAAGCCTTCAGCAGCAACAAAGTCTGCAGCTGCTCAAGTAAAACCATCAGCAGCAACAAAATCTGTTGCTGATAAGCCAAAATCCTCAGATACAACATCTGCTACTGAAAAGACAAAGAGAGCTGGAAAACCACCAACTCAACAATGGAAGGTAAAGAAACCACCAAGCATCATCATCGGTTCAGTTGAGTGCGTCTATCCTTTGGTGTAAATATGTCTGTCTTATGCTGTAAATAAAAGTTATAACTCAGCAGCATCCTTTTGGCTGCTGACAGGTCTAATTTTCAGCAGCAAAGAATTTGCCCCTGACTGCTTTAACTTATCAGTAGGAACAAGTTTCCTGCGGATATCTTTAAAGCCATCAGCAGCAACATCCTTGCTGCAGATCACTAAATCCATCAGCAGCAATTGAGTTTGCTGCTGACAGACTTATCCTTCCACAGCAACCAAGCTTGCAGCGGACAGGCTAATCCATCCACAGCAACCAAGTTTGCTGCTGATGGGTAAATTTAAGTCCAAATTAACTTTTACCCGATGTAAAAGAAATCAACGTCAGTCTTTACCATGACTGTCTCAGTGTATTACAGCTGTAACAATGAAAAGTAAATAAGGTTGTACTGTACAAGTCATTTTGCTTTTTCTCTCATCTACCGTTATAAGACCAAATCAAATTTTCTTTACCACCTCTTCACATTCAATACAACCCTAACCAACTATCACTTTCACCCTAAGTCCCCACCACATTCAAAGCTTTCCATATTCTCCATACTCTCAAGTCTCCACCATACTCAAACCATATTCAAATCATCCCTCCAGAATCAAACGACTATGGCAGATATGGACAACCCAGATGTCAAGTTTTCCACATACCATAACCTAACAGCATACCTTACCAAAGGAAAGAAATCCGATGGTTTTGACGATATGATCGATTTCTTATGTCGATCAAAGATCTACTTTGCACTCACCACCAACCCTACCATATATATCCCTCATATGGAGGATTTCTGGAGTACCGCCGTCTACTCAACCGAACAGGGGATTCCCCAAATCAAAGCCAAAGTAGACGGCAAGAATATCACCATCTTGGAAGCTACAATCAGAAAACATCTTAAGCTTCAAGATGAGGGAGCAGCCATCTCATACTCGAAGGACGAATACATGAGGACCTTTGTCTCCATTGGATACACTGGAAATCAAACCGAGTATATGATCGAAAGGCGCTGATGGGCCCTCCATGGAAGTATCTCTGCCACACTCTTCTCCAATGCATATTTCAGAAGAGGAGTGGATGGCATCAGGTGAGCTCTGCACTGGCCTCCGCCTTCCATGGTATGGTCACTAACCAAGGCTTCAACTTTGCACATCTCATTTTTGAGGGTTTATGATATAACCTTCAAGAGGGTGCAAAGCAGCAATTTTTCATGTACCCAAGATTCCGGCAGGAAGTTTTCAATCAAGAACTAAAAGAACTTTCAAAACCTGCAAGAATCTACATCATGTTGGGTCATAAAAATAACATTTTTCAAAGCATGAGTACTATTTCCAAAAAGTTCTCAGGGGTCAACGTTCCATTGTTATCTACAATGCTGAACGTACAAAGTACCCCGGGTGACAGTTCAGCAATCCCAGCTGATACTGATCCCACACCCTCCACCTCACATCCTGAACAACAGTCTGCATCCACCATTCGAACCCCTGTGCATACTACTGTGGATGTACACGCACAAAAATTACTTTCACCTCTTTTGGATGTTATTGTTCAACCGGAACACAGGGCCCCGGTTGGAACAACATATACTAGAAAAAAAGGGGCAAGAGAACTCCTTCTTCTCTTGCCTCCAAGGCCCAAACCCAACCTAACATCCCTCACTCAGAATCACAACATTCTTGTGAGAATATTTTAAGGGAAAGCCACATTATTAGGGAGACTCCTTCGGATGCCTCTCTATTAGGATCATGATCACTTCCCGGATCCGTAGAACAGCCTCCTGAGCCCTTCCTTTCTCTTCTGAACTTAAGTGTTGAGGAACCTGATCAAGATGATGTACCTTCTCCAACTACCACTATCTCAGAGGTACTGATTGATCTTGCTTCCAACACAGCCAACCCAAGTTCATCTACCCTGAAGGTCCACTCTAGGAGTTATGAAAGAGTGGATGTGGAAGAGGCTGTCACTACTGCTGGTCCATCAAATGACCAGGAGGACAGTGACAACATTGTTAAGACCTCAACCACGGCAAATCACAGTGAGAATGTTTCCTTGGAAACTCCCTTCACTGAGAGGAATCCCAGGTGCCAAGAAACCATGGGTGATGGGGATGAAGAGGCTAGGCCTAAGGCCCCATCTGGGTCCAAGGATTCCACAATTGTGGATGAGGACAGACTGAAACTTCATAACTTGGAATTGACGGCCAGGGTGGCTATGCTAGAGGCTGAAGTGTCTAAACTAAGACACCAAGTCTCTATGCATGAAGCCCATCAATGCCCAACTTTAACCACTCCCTCTCTTGTATCAGTAGGCACCCAAACTGATGCTTACTTGTCTACTGATGCAACCAAAAAGGGGGAGATGGTCTCAATGGAGGAAGACACAGACAGTCTTGACGACTGGATTCAAGAGCAGGTTGTAATTCAAAGCTCACTATTCAAGCCGGCTTTTGTACAAGTTCATGACTTGCCAGTCTCAGATAACGAAAAAGAAGTGACATCTAAAGACTGGAAGTTGGTCGTCAGGGCTGTTGATGAAATGCTGAATGATGCTGAAGACACAGAACAAACAAATACATCATTCAGCATCCTTCCTGAAGCAGCAGACATCATAAGTCAATCCATTACCCCCCAACTGTTTCAAACTACACAGAAGCTAGAATTTAACTCCATTCTAGCTTGGGGGTATGATGGATTAGCTGAGAGAATTTGGATTGGATGGGAGTTTAGTGGAGTAGAAGAGCTAAACTGGAACTCTCTCAATGCCCTCCAAGTCCTACAACTGTATTTAACTAACTGCATCAACACTTCATCAGATCTATCAGCAGAACTTGCCATTGGCAGGTTCCATGACTTGATGGAGGATAATCTACCCCACTTCGAAAGACTAATACAAAAAGCAAAACGGGTAACTTATCCTGAATCTTCGGCAGCAGCAGAAAGAAGACTGACTCTTAGAAGACTTGACATTATAAGGAGCAGTCTTCTCACTAAAGAAGAAATTTGCTGCTTAAGAAGATTTATGTACTCCTTCATTGTCAAAGACTTAGATGTGCTGGGATGGACAAGCACTAAGTCTTTTGACCACACCTTCTTACTAACCAACGGCTCCTCTCTCACCATCAACACCAGGAACATCTTGTCACTTCCTACAGACTTTCTCGATATGATCTTTCAACTCACGGCAAATATCTGCAATGTCAACTCACTTGAAAGCCAAGAAATGATAGCTACTGTCAGAGCCAAACTTGAACACGAAGGAAGAATTACTGAGGAAGTATATGTGTCAAACTCTGACACTGATACTGACTCAGCTTCCCCTCGAGTAGACATCTGTGCTGCAGCATATGAGTCAAGATCAATAATCAAAGAAATGCTGAAAGAAGTCACAGGTCCTGAGTGCAAATCGAATGAAGCCATTGACTTTCCCTTGTTCACCTCTCAATGTGCCAATGAAGCTGAGGCTGAGATCCCAATAGCAGCACCATCATCTGCTGTTGTGGTCAGTGAAGCCGAAGCAGAGGCATCCAATATAAACAAGGGAAAGGGAATTATGACAGATGAAGATGAAGAGAGATTGCTAAAAGAGAAAAGAGAAAGGGAAGAGAAGAGAAGAAGAGGAGATGGCTGACATTAAAAAGGCTCAAGAAAGAAAAACCGCCATTCTCCTCAGAGAACAAACCATCCAGCTGTATGCTAGGCAGCTGGATGAACTGAAAAGAAAGATTCCTACAGTTGACTAGATTGAAGAAGATGCAGCTCTTGCTCTTCAACTGCAGGAACAATTTAACAGAGAAGAAGAAGAATTGGAGAAGAAGAAGAAAGAAGAAGCTAAGTTCAGAATAACCGATTCTGAATTAGCCAAAGAAATGAGGGAGGAGTGGGTAAAGGCTCTAGTTTCTCAAGGTGAGGATGCAGACTACCTTGAGAAACTATCAAATAAAGAAGTATACAGAGCCTTCATGGGTCAGCAAGGTCAATTGGCAAAGAAGAAACAGGCTGAAGAAGAAGAAAAAGCCAAACAAAAGTCCAAGAAGACCATTGCCTTTAATAAACGGACCCATGAAGAAAGGAAGGTCATGATTGACTTCCTTAAGGCTAGAGGAGAGAGTGGACAGAGGCTAGGTCCCATGAACTTCATGAACCTGCAAGCCCTCTACTTCAAAGTCAAGAAGGATGAGGAAGAAAGATTGGGGAAGAAGGGATCCAAGAAAAGGGTACCTATTCAGGAAGAAAAAGAAACAAAAGCAAAGAAACCCAAGCCTTCTCCCTCACCTACATCTTCCTCAGTCCAACAACCTTCCACTCTCCTCCCCAAACCCTCCACTCCTCCACCCAAAAAGTCCAAACCATCCCACCCAGCTCCCACTCATCAACAGCCTCCCTTAAAGAAATCCAAACCCACACCTAAACCAGAAGACTCAAGAGACATAGTTGACTGGGTCTATAATCCATAGGATCAAAGGTTTGAGATCTTCAGGGGGAGAACTGAAAGAAGAAGATCTATCTACAGATCTGTTGATGAAGTTCTGCAATTTCCAGATTCAGATCTTGACAGAATTTTGGAGCTGGGTGAAGCTCATGAGCTTGCAAATAAGGGTGGGAAACTTCTTGTGCTAGCCATCAAACACTACTTCAACCCTAGCAAAGATGTGATCATTGACATCAAACCACTGAAGTCCCACTCTCCATTTGTAAGTTGGTCCTATAATGCTGATTTGGATGAGTTCACTTTAACTGATGCAAGGAAGCAGAAGATGATATGTTCAAGCAAAACAATCTATAAAATGCCACATAAAGACATCAAGACTCTGTCTGCACGTCCACTGAACAATCCCAGCAAGGATCCAAGAGGCTATGAAGTTGAAAGAATAGTCAGCCACATGCAAAAGCTTCAGCAGCAAAGTGATTAGAAAATTTTTGGTCGCATCAGTCTAGGGGGAGTTTGTAGAACCAAAGACTGATGGCTTCTAAATTATTCTAAGTACAAATGCTGCTGATAGGCTTATCAGCAGCATTCAACACATGTTGCTGCTAATAGGCTTATAAGCAGCATTCAACACATGTTGCTGCTGATAGGCTTATCAGCAGCATTTAGCACTTGTTGCTACTGATAGGCTTATCAGCAGCATCATTCTCATTCTTGTTGCTGATAGCTATGTTCCTTGAAGACAAATCGTTGTAGCTGACTATCCATGCCAAGCGTCACTGACAACTTTCTGCAATAGCAACTGACACACTCAAAGCAGAAGGAACCTCAATGGTGCAACCAATGACGGACGACAATGCTCTTCTCCGAGCATGCAAACAATGATGAATAAAGAAAACGCTTCAATAAAGTTAGCTAGTTTATAACGTGTAAAATTAGCTTTTGTATAAACGATCAACGGTCTATGTTCGATCCGATCCTTAGAATCAAGGGTCTGTCTTGATTCTAAGTTAGTATAAATATTGTTGAAACACTTCATTCTAAGTGTGCTTTCGAATTAGAGTTTTCACTTGTAATCGTTTATTCACAAAGCTTAATACAACAGTGTTCTTATCAGTATTCTTTCTGTCTACTCGATTGTAATTGTGTAGTTGTTATTGTTTCCACCAATCTCAACTAAGAGCAGAACCATCTTGTAATTTCACGATCCTACAGGTCTGATATCTAACAATTTCTAGATTTTTCATTTTTTGTCCTTGATCTATGATGTAATTTCACTTATGGCCTTTATACTTTATATTTTTTTTATTTTGGCACGAAATTTTTACGAATGTTACACATTTTTGTTCCATGTTATTGTGAGTTAGGTACCAGTTAGTATGAAATACAACGTGTACCCCACAATTATGCCAACAAGAAATATTTACAATTATCTCAAGACATAAGATTTTTCCAAGGATTATCCTAATTTTCGGAAAGAAGAGACGTTGTTTAGCACAGGAAAAATCAAGTAGAATCCATAAGGATTATCAAGAATAAGATGAATCATAATCGATTGATTCAGTTGTCTTGGTATTTGGATATATCTTGTAGTGAATATCATGATGATTCAGGTTAATAGGTATGAAATTTGAAGATTTGGGTAAGGGGATCCAACTATTATCTGGATTTATCTTTAATGGAATTAGATGTGATCCAAGGGGTAGTATATGTTTGACGGATGTTGTCAAGACATATCTTAGTTCAGCTTCAAATTACATGCTTTTTGGGACATGGGCAGTAAAGAGAACTGAAAAATTATGCTAAAGATATAACCCGAAACTGGTCTCATAGAATAATACTAGCAAAAATCTTGCATTCTCTATCTGATAATGAGAATATATACACCCACCCCCGACATAATATGGGTTCAAATCATAGTTGTAGTATAAGTCATTACGTTTTCACACTACTAATGGTCCCAAAACGCTTCTAGCCTACTAACAATTCAAATTACATGAAGATATTCAAATTAAAGCTAGATTATACAATTTTAAAACTTAAGTAGTCATGACACAATCATTTCCCATTTGTGCAGTTTAGGAAGTTTAGATCAAAACATATGACACTGTATAATATATATACATAACTATCAACAAATCAAGCTAAAATTATGTGTGAATGATCATCTACTGATTTACTATCATTTATTCTATTCCTCAAATGACTTGGCTTTTCAAAATTTGTGTTTTAATTTGTTTGGACTTTTGATATTTTACAAAGAAAAAGAACTGTATAGAAACACAGAGTTAAAATAAAGAAAGAACTTCCATGAACCACTTGTTTTTGAAAAATATTTTCACTCGGGATTGAACATTCCTATCGTATTGACAAGGTGTTCAAAACGAGTATGATCAAAGGCTTTAGTAAACAGGTCGGCAAAGTTGTCATCCGTGTGAACCTTTACAAGTTCAATCAAGCGCTTTTCAGCACAATCATGGATAAAATGGTGACGAATTTCAATATGTTTAGTTTTGGAATGTTAAACCGGGTTATTTGTGATGGACATGGTAACATTTTTATCAATGAACATAGGAGTTCCAGTGTAGTTCAAGTCGTAGTCTCTCAGTTGTTGCTGGATCCACAATATCTGAGAACAGCATCTCATAACTGCAATGTATTCAGCTTCACATGTTGAAATAGAAACAGTTGACTGCTTCTTACACTGCCAGGAGACTAGCCTGTCTCCTAAAAACTGACATCCACCTAAGGTCGACTTCCTATCAAGGTTACAACCGCCATAATCTGAATCTGTGTAAGCTTTGAAATCAAACGACCGCTGATTAGAATATAAAAGACCTAATTGGGGCTTCCCTTATAGGTATCTGAATATCCTCTTCACAGCTATCAAGTGTGATTCCTTCGGTTGTGACTGAAACCTTGAGCAAAGGAAAATTGCAAAACATAATATCCGGCCTTGAAGTTGTAAGATACATTAGAGAACCAATCATCCCTCGGTACAATTTGCAATCTACATCCTCGCCGCCTTTGTCTGGATGCAGCTTGTGATTGACTGGGATCGGTGTGTCATAAATAGAACAATCATTCATCTTATATTTGTCCAAAATATCATGTACATACTTATTTTGATGAAGATAGATGCCATTCTCTCTTTGATTGACTTGCAGTCCCAGAAAGAATGATAGTTTACCCATGTTGGTCATCTCAAACTTTGACTTCATCACCGTTTCGAATTCTTTACACACGTATCTTCATTCATAGACCCAAATATAATGTCATCCACGTATACATGTACTAGTAGGATATCTCCCCTTGCTTTCCTGATGAACCGAGTCAAGTATATTTTCCCACGATCAAAACCGTTGGCCAACAGATGCTTAGATAACGTTTCACACCAAGCCCGCGTTGCTTGATGAAGACCATGGAGTGCTTCATCCAGCTTGTACACTTTATCTGGGTAGTGCGGGTCTTCAAAGCCAGGTGATTGAGAAACGTATACCTCCCCGTGTACCTTTCCATACAAGAAAGCACTTTTCACATCAAGTTGAAAGACCTTGAAACCAACAAATGAATCATACGCCAGAAACAATCTGATGGCCTCAAGTTTAGAAACTGGGGCATACACCTCTGTGTAATCCAACCCCTCTTGCTGATAAAAACCCTGAACAGCTAGTCGTGCCTTGTTTCTCACTACTACATGTCGATCATCTGTCTTGCATTTGATCACCCATCTGGTACCAATCAGATGTACACCCTTTGAAAAATCAACCAGATCCGACACATTCAACTTCTTGAACTGAGATAACTCATCTTGCATTCCCTATATCCAAAAGTTGTCTGCAAGAGCCTCCTTCACATTCTTCGGCTCTATTTAGGATATAAAGCTAGCAAGCAATCATGTTTCCATGATTCTCGTGTCAAGTATCTCCGCATATAGACTAGTGTTCTCTGTGATGGTTCTATGACGAGTCTGAACACCTGCATCAGGTCTCTTGCATGACAGGTTCCTGGATATCTGAATCGAGATTTGTACCCACCTCCCCCATATCATGTGTCCTAGAAGAAGATTCAACATTAATAGGATCAACTTGTTCAACCAATTCTTCAACATCTTCAACTTCTTCAGCGTTACTTTCATGAGTCCCAGATGCAGATGAGGCATTAGGGTCTGGGGTAGGAATAGGTACAGTGGATATTGTTGAAAAAACGGGGTCTTCGCCACCGCTATAGTACTGATATAGCTTGGCGGCATCTTCAGCAGATAGACCTAGAGGAAGATTAAAAGAATTGAAAAGAGTATCATAATCAAAACCCCAAGCTGGACCTGTTGGTTCTCGTGGAATGTTGTGCTTCCTGCAATCCACTTCGAACTACTCTTCCACAGAACGAGTCTCTTTATTGTACACCCTTTTGCATGGAGAATTGGCAACATATCCTAAGAAGATGCCTTCCACTACTTTAGCTTGAAACTTGGATTTGCGATCCTTGGATTGTAACAACAAAGAACAGAGACTACCAAATGGAATCAAGTAGTCTATGTTTGGAGGTCAAATGTTGATCATATCATAGCAAGTCTTGTTGTGTCGCTTCACAACTAGAACCCGATTCAAAATGTGACAAGCTGTGTTCACTGCTTCAGCCCAGAAGGTAATTAGCAACTTCGCGTCTAATAGCATAGTCCAAGCCGTTTCAACCAACGTTCTATTCTTCCTTTCTGTTACTCCATTCTGCTGTGGTGTGTACGACGCACTGAACTCATGACGAATACCCTTCTTCAAACAGAAAAGCTCCATCATGTTGTTCTTGAACTCTGTGCCATTGTCACTCTTGATTCTTCTAACCTTCAACTTGCATAATGTTTCCTAATTCAGGATCAGGTATTGAAGAATCTCAGCAGTCTCAACTTTTGTACCTAAAAAATGCACCTAAGAAAAATGTGAGAAATCATCAGTTACAACTAGATAGTATGACTTTCCTCCAATACTCCTGATACTTATGGGCTTGAAAAAATCCATGTGTAAGAGCTCCAAAGGGGTATTAATAGATTTTTGGGTCTTGGGGTCATGAGATTTTCGTTGTTGTTTGCCCTTTTTACAATGCACATAGTCATCTGCCACCGAAAATCTCAACTTAGGAACACCGGTTACTAAGCCGTGTTGGACAAGATAATTCATTTTCTTATAGGAAAGGTGTCCGAGTTTCCTATGCCCCAATATTGAGTCAATCTCTATCGTTTTGGTAGGCAAACAAGTAGCAACTGATGTGGTGGTTTTTGCCACACTCATATCAATCTGATATGTGTCGTTTGTTCTTGGCGCTTTCATCAATTTCCATTCTTCAGGAACCACAAAGCCAGGCTTGAGAACCATGCATTTTGACTTATCAAACATCATAGGGTACTCCTTGTCACACATCTGAGAGACACTCAACAGGTTGTGCTTTAGCTGTTCACAGTAGTTGACTTTGTCAAAGCTGATACTTTCGTTAGATACCACGCCTTGGCTTGTAATGCTTCCACCCTTCTCTCCTGCAAAGGCCACATACTCGCCTCTAAATGGTTTAACACCTTGAAGTAGAGCCATTTTGCCTATCATGTGCAGGGAGAATCCACTATCAACATACTAGTGGTTAGCAATAGTGATGTGCCATCATTTATACATGTTTTGCATGCATAATAATACTCATATTATGGTACTGTTAGGACATAGTTTGTAATGACAAAAGCTTGTAATAGTTTAGATCTTATGTCTTTATGTTTTTGTTATGTAAAAGTCACTAAGTGTTTATGCAAGTTTACCTAGAGGCGAACTTAACCTGGTCTAACAGAGGTGAACTTAATAATTTCGCTTAAGTCTATCTGAGGCGAACTGGTTAAGTTCGCTTAATCTGTTAGAGGAGAACTTAATAAGTTCGCCTATATCAGGTCAGTCGTCTATAAATAGGAGATAACAGACTAGAAAAAGAACAGAACAGAGAATTATCAAATTAGTCTGATTGAGTCTGTAAACTCTACTGTGATTTGGAATACAATTGTGAAGGTTATTTACTTGATTGTCTACATTGTCTTTTGTGCGTATAAACGTTGATTCGTTGGATTCCGCACTCCGAGTTAACATCACGTCTTTTCACGAGAACGATCTGTAGAAGTGCCATGAGGACCTACAAGTGGTATCAGAGCTTATGCTCGTGATTCTTGTTGATTCTAGACGGTTTTATATGCAAATTGACATGAAATTCGTCATTTTTGAGTTTTTCATTTCCATGGAGTTTTTCAAGATTGATTCAGATTTGATTTTGTGTTTTTGAAGAGGATTTTGATGAAATTGATCCGATAGAAAGCTTCTAATTGACAAATTACACAATCCTATGGTCCAATTTTCATTAATTCCTTTAAATCAGTGATTAATGATGATTTCAGTATGTTTCTTGTTTACGAATTTGGTCTGAAGTGTTCTTGGTCTTGATTCTGTTACTGCAAGCGAACTTGCTGATTAGTGTTTCTAGTTTAAGCGAACTTAATTGACAAATTCTCACAGGTTTAAGCGAACTTATTTTTAATCTAACTTAAGCAGATTTCAAGTTTCTGGTTTAAGCGAACTTATTAAGTTCGCTTCACATTAAGTGAACTTATTAAGTTCGCTTCACATTAAGTTTGCTTGGGTGTCTCTGAGGCGAACTTATTATCTTCGCCTAAGGGTAAAGGGAGTTCAACACTTGGAAATTTTTTAGGAAAAATGGCAAATATGGTTCAAGTAACGAATATGTTCAATTATGACAATGAGATCGGTACATCTCAAAAACTCCGAAGTTGTTGAATCTTGTTGATTACTCAAATTGGAAAGATCGGTTCGACCAGTTCGTATCTTTTACCGATACCAATCTGTGGATTCCGATTTTAGAAGGATATACGCATCCAACTTATTCGTGGATGGGACAGGATGATGTTCCAAAGCCGGTGTCAGCGTTAACTACTGAAGAGAAGTTGCTATTTGACAGGGAAAAGAAAGCGATGGCTAATATTTCGATGTCTCTTCCGAAGGAAATATATCACAGTTTCAAACAGTTTAAGTCTTCTTAACAACTGTGGGAAGCATTACAGAAAAGGTGTGAAGGAAGTTTGGATGTGAAGAAGAGTAGAAAGGAGCTACTAAAGAAGCAGTTCTTGGTCTTTAAACATTTTCAAAATGAATCCTTGGATGATCTTGCTACAAGATTCTATCATCTTCATAGTGAACTGGCAAGTGCGTCTGTGGTGTATGAGACTGAGGAAATCAATGATAAATTCTTGGAGACTTTACCATCAAAATTTGATGTGTACACGGTTTTAATCAAAGAGAATATTAAGTACAAAACCATGTCTCTTGAAGAAGTTCTAGGGAAGATTCAGTCGCATGACATGAATATGAAGAAGAAAGAGAATAACTTGGAGCATATCCAGGATCCCTCAATGTATTTTACCAAATCTACTGGTAAAACTGGTACTGGAGTGGCATTCTTTTCTGGTGATGCTCAAGATTCTTCAAATGATCAGTGTTCTGGAGTTCCGATTCATTCTGGTCATTTAAGCCATTCTGGATTTTCTGCGACTACAGCTTCTACTTCATCTGGATCTCATTTGAATCAGAAGGTTGCTGATGATTATCTTGCTATGTTTTCCTCATTCATGGCATCATATGAGAATTTTATTGGAGGTAGAATACATGATCCTGAGGTTATAGAAGAAGATTTCAGACAGATTGACCCTGTTGATCTGGAAGAAATGAATATCCAATGGAATATGGCCATGCTGATGCATCAAGCTAAAGATTTCTTGAAGAAAACTGGCAGAAAATATATTGGCTCAAATAGTCGATCTCGCATGGGTTTTGATAAAAGCAAAGTTCAGTGTTACAACTTTCAAGAATATGGTCACTTTGCTAAGGAATGTGTGAAGCCAAAGGTCGAGTCTGATTCTCAAAAGAAGCAGCCTAATTTTCAGCATAATAGGAATCAGTCACATGGTTCATCTGGTAATACAAATCATGCATCTGCTTCATCGGCATTGGTTGCTCAGAACGACAAAAACTATGACTGGGGCATTCATCTGGAAGACTTGTTGGGTGCTGTGAGTCAGGCTTTTGTAGCAGAAATTCATTCTGAAAAACCAGAGGAATCGACTGATGATGAAAGTTCTAGTGATGATTCTTGTGATGGTGACAGTGTTCCGAGCGTTGATGAAGAAATAGAATAAGTGCAGAATATTGATTCTGATGCTGCATCAGGTGTTGCTGAGGAGGATATTGTTCTTACTCAAAATGCTTCTGATGGTGCTGATTCAGGAAATATTCCCATTGCCAAAGTAGTCATGGCAGACATGTCTGATCCGTCTAAGGTAAAAGACTATGTTTGTCATATTTACTGTTCTAACTGCATTACTGTTAAAGATAAACTGCAAAAGGTCATGGATGATAACACAATATTGATATGTGATATGAAATCGATGCATTTAGTTAACCAGAAACAGAAAGATAATGATAAATTGTGCATCGATAGAATTGAGTCTTTGAAAAGAGACTTAAATTCTCTGGGGTTGAAATATAAAGAGCAAGGTTATCATCTAGATATGGCTTATGCTGATATAGAAAAACGTGATGAAGTTGTTGCTCAAAAGAATAAAGAAATATCTGACAAAGAGTCTGAAGTGATCAAACTTCATAGAAAGATGGAAAAATTTGAAAATTCTTCGGTTGTTTTGGATTATTTTAACTCAAATGCTGATCCTACTAAGCGTGTTGCTGGTATTGGATTCATTCCTCCACCATTTAATGCAAATTATGTGGTTGAACCTGAAATCATTCATGAAGAGGAGATAGATCCAAAAAACAGTGTTAAAAGTGAATCCGGTAACTGGTGAGGATATGGTGTATGAATCTGATTCTGAAGATGAGGAATTTGATGAGAAGAAGGTGGAAGGTATTCCAAAAGAAGTGAATCTTGATGAACCAACTGTTGCAAAAGTTGTTACCCGTGATAGATGCATTCTGACTGAACCTGATGAGGTGAAGGTTGTTACCCCTAACCTTTCTCAAATTTTACAGTCAAGTGGGTTTGTCGCTGCGGGTCATCAAAAGGTGCATTCATCGAAGGTGCCTACACAGGTTTATGTTCCAAAGAAGACAGTAACCTGTTCTGGAAAATCTTCTGAAGCTTATTCTTCTGATGGATCTTCAAATTCAAAGAGTTCTCCTTACTTTAGAACTTTTAAAGAGAGAAGAGTTTGCTTTCATTGCAACGAAGCTGGTCACATTCTGATCAATTGTCCTTATAAGAACCAGGGTAAAATGAAGACTGTTCCTTCACAACCGAAAGTGGTGAAGATTCTGAAAAGAAAAGATGAGGGAAAGTCGTCTTCTAGCTTGGAGAAAAAATTGCCTAGTGGATCTTTTGTTAAATCCTCTGGATTTAAACAACAAGATAAATTAAATTCTAAATCTTTTGTATGCAAAGAGAAACTTGAGATTCCTAATGTTGGAATTTCAAAAGATTCTCAGCAGAAAGTTAAATTGTCTAGACCTCAAAGGAGAAGAAGAAACAGAAAATTGAAGAAAATTTTGGAAACATCCGAATCTGACAATAATATATCAAATAATGTTTTTCAAAATATCAAAAAGTCTGATAGTCAAACTTCAGTTCCAAAAGTTGATGATAAGATTGATTGTGAATTACTAGAAGTTGTTTATTTTGATCAATCTGGACGACCCAAGACCACGATGGCTTGTGTTCCTATTTCTAACTGATTTTCTTTGTTTATGTAGGGACAACCAAGGAGGACTATCAACAATACATGGTATGTGGATAGTGGTTGCTCTCGACATATGACAGGGAATATCAAATTGCTTGAAGATGTTAAAAGGATTGATGGAGGTTATGTCGCTTTTGCGGGGAATAAAGGCGGGTACATAACTAGACAGGGAACTTTAAAGAATGATAAAGTCAAATTTGAGAAGGTGAATTACGTAGAGCAGCTTGAACACAATCTTTTGAGTGTATCACAAGTGTGTGACAAGAAGTTTTCATTCCATTTTAATGATGCTGAGTGTCATATTTTGAAACCTGGTTTTGTTATTCCTGACAAATGGATTCTCATGAAGGCCCCGAGGAGAAATGACACGTATGTCCTTGACATGAGTGTTGCTACTACAACGGATTCAATTCCTACATGTTTGCTCTCCAAGGCGTCAGAATCAGATTCTATTCTGTGGCACAGGAAGCTAGCACACATAAACTATCGGAAGATGAACTACATTGTTAAGAATGATCCGGTTCTTGGTATTCCGAAGATGAAATTCTCAGTTCCTGATGATTGTATTCCGTGCAAGAAGGGGAAACAACGGAAGAAATCACACAAATCTAAATCGACGAATTCTATCGTAACTCCTTTGGAGCTGCTGCATATGGATTTGTTCGGTCTGATTAGTATCAGGAGCATTGGTGGAAAATCATACTGTTTGGTTGTAACGGATGATTTCTCTAGATTTTCATGGGTTAAGTTTCTTTCTACTAAAGCTGAAACCACTGAGTTGGTACAATACTTAATCCTGGGTTTGGAAAATTTATTCAATCTGAAGGTCAGAAGAATTAGGAGGGAAAATGGCAGCGAATTTAAGAATAACAAGATGGGCTTATTTTGTCTACAAAAGGGAATTCATCATGAATTCAGTGCGCCATATGTTCCTCAACAAAACGACAAAATGGCAGCGAATTTAAGAACAACAAGACTTGCTACGAGTTGCTGAATAATCGAAAGCCGAATCTGGATTATTTACTACCTTTTGGAAATCCTTGCACCCTATTGAAAGTTCCAGATATCCCAACTAAATTCAGTGCTAAGGCTGTTGAAGGGATTTTTCTGGGGTATGTTGCTAATTCGACTACCAAGAGGGTTTATAACAAAGAGACACGCCAAGTTGAAGAATGGTTCCATATTGACTGTTCAAATCGGTCTTTACCACAAATGGCTATTGGTCCGGATTGGGCATTTGATTATGAAAACTTATTCAAGTCTTTTCATTTATCTTCTGATATTTCTGCTGAAGATGTTGCTGTTCTCTATGATTCATGTCAGGATGCACAGCACAATGGCTTTCTACCAAATGCAGTTCCAAATTCATCGGTTCCATCTACTTCTGCTCCCGATCCTAATGTTGCTTCTTGTTCAGGTCCACAAGATTCAGAGAGTGAGGAAGATAATGCTATTTTTCAAGATTCTTCTGCTGATCCGTTGTTGGGTGATGATCCATTACCTTCGACATAGGCTCAGGGGGAGGTTCCTACAAATTTAGACTCGGAAATTCCTATTAATCAAGATTATTCTTATCAATCTGAATCTACTCAAGTTGACGTGTTGCCGGTTCCTGCGGTTGCATCCATCAAGGAACTCAAAGCTTATCAGGTGACAAATATAATTGGAAATTTACAGGATGGAGTGAAAACACGTTCTCTTGTTGACAATACTTGCTTGTATACATGTATTAAAGATTCTGGTGTTCTTGATGATTGCTCACATTCATGTTTTATTTCTCAGGTCAAACCCAAAAATGTTGAAATGGCTTTAAATGATAACAATTGGATAGAGGCTATGCAGGAAGAACTTGCTTAGTTTGTCAAACTTAAGGTTTGGAATCTTGTTGATCTTCCGAAGGGTGCGTATCTGATAGGAACAAAATGGGTGTTTAAATGTAAGAAAGACGATCGAGGTGTCGTGGAAAGAAACAAGGCAAGATTAGTTGTCCAGGGCTTCAATCAACAAGAGGGAATTGATTACACCGAGGTTTATGCGCCTGTTGCGAGGCTTGAAGCGATACGGCTGTTTCTAGCTTTTGCTTCTTATAAAGGTTTTAAGGTGTTTCAATTGGATGTGAAAAGTCGTTTTTATATGGAAAGGTCAAGGATGAAGTTTATGTTTGCCAGCCGTCGGGGTTTGAAGATCCACTTAATCCGAATATGGTTTTCAAGCTTGATAAGACCCTCTATGGTCTTCATCAGGCTCCTCGAGCGTGGTATGAAACATTGTCAACACATCTTTTGGCAAATGATTTTGTTCGTGGCAAGATTGACTCAACCTTATTCATAAAGAAATCAGTGGGAGATTACCTACTGGTGCAGATATATGTGGACGATATTATTTTTGGCTCAACAAATGAAGGGTTATGCAAAGATTTTGAGAGTGTAATGAAGTCGAAGTTTGAAATGTCTGCTATGGGAGAGTTATCGTTTTTCTTAGGTTTATAAGTAAATCAAAAGGAAGATGGTTTCTTTATTCATCAGTCCAAGTATATCAAAGACATCTTGAGCTGGTTCAAGATGGAGGACTGTACCCCATATGATACTCCGATTCCGGTCAATCATAGCTGAATTCTGACCCGGATGGAAAAGATGTGGATTGTCGACTATACAGAGCAATGATTGGATCTTTCATGTGTTTAACCGCTTCAAGGCCAGATATAATGTTCACTGTGTGCATCTGTTCCAGATTCCAGGCAAAACCAAAAGAATCTCACTTAATAGCTGTAAAAAGAATCTTTCGTTATTTGAAAGGAAAACAAAGATTGGGACTATGGTATCCACATGGTTCTAACTTTGATTTCAATGCTTATACTGATTCTGATTTTGGTGGTTGTTGTTTGGACAGGAAATCTACAACAGGTGGTTGCCATGTAATATCCGAGATTTTCCGACTTATCTTTTGCACGTGTTATAAAAATCAAAACTCGATTTCATGATAAGACTATTTCCTTAAATCAATAAATATTAATTTTAAATTAATATATAAAGGATGTATTCTTGAAACATGCAAATATATATATGTATTTATATAAGAATCCTTAAAACTTCATAAATTTATAAATAAAATGAGTTTATTTTAACTACATAAAATTTTAACAAAACTCATAAATCATTAAGCTTAGAAATTGTTTTATAATTTTATAAAACAATAAAATTTATAAAAACAATCTAAGTTTTATAAAAATAAAACATATACACTTTTACATAAAGTTGAGGGACTAAAATTGCTATTCTGAAAACTTATTTTGAATTTAAATCTAAACTTACGCATAAAATGATAAAGAGGGAAACTACAGGGACCAAATCTGTAATTTATCCAAACCTGCAGTTTGGAAACAGGTTCCAAGTTCGAGTCCCGCGCAGTCCCGGTTCCACCATCCTTTTTCGCGAAATCGCGATTTTCGACCAGGTTCGATGAACCTCGAACTCGCCTCTCGCATGCGACCTGTTCCCAACAACAATCAATGCCAAATCTCGAGTCTATCAACCGCGTGGGTTCGAATTGAGTCCGACATTTACAACCGTGAACTTCCCACCTGTTTCGTCATTAATTGATGAAATCACCTATAAAAACTAGTTGCAGTCAACCTGCGAAATCATACTCAAACTACTCAAACCCTCAATTGCTCCAAATCGAACCTGCAGTGGCTATTCAAACTCACGAACCGCCGAGGTCCAACCCAGAACCTTTATCGCTTGATTCTCCATCATTTAAGGTAAATCTTGTATCATTGTAATCGCCTCAGGCCATAGATCGAAAGCCCTCTGTTTAATCCCATTAACAGAGGGCAATTCGATGCATATTGTAGGGATTTCGTTTCTAGGGTTCTTGGGGGATTAGGGCAGATTCGAGGTTCTGTTTAAAAGATTTGTGTTTCAGATTATACACTAACGAACCCGTAGTCGGGATGGTTAGTATGTGTTTGTGTGTTGGAGACCCGGCCCCAGACCCGAGTTCGAGTCCAGGGAACCCGGTTTTGCCCCTCCTTATTCTTTTAGCCTTTTAAAACAGTTTTAACAGTTTTATTAATTTTTATAAATTCTGTAAAGTTTTTATAAACTTAAAAATAAATTTTATTTACACTGGTTATATTCGGAGATATTTTAATTAATTTAATTTAGTTAAACTTGTAATGATATATTCTTTAAAAATAGTTTTAATCCCTTGAAAATTATAAAAGAAAGATAATTATAAACTTTATAAAAATTAGACTTTAATTAGAAGTTAATTTATCATACTCCCGACAATAAATAGATTTATTTGTTTTAAAACTTTAAATAAATCCTTTAAATAGAAAATTTATATGAATTTTCTTTAGAAAAGGTTATATAACTTTCATATTAATTAGAAAACATAAACTTATGAGTCTTTACATGTTCATAAAATTTATACCTATTAATTTAAGATGTATTGTTTATAAACTTTTATAAAAGTATAAATCTTCAAAAAGAAATTAGAAACTTAAAATTTTATATATATATATATACACATACATATTTAAAACAAGAGAAGTAACTATACTTTACTTTTCTAAATAGTTATAGATTTTTAAACTCTATAAATTAGAAACTTTAAAACATTGGAAACCCGTAAACCTTATAAACTTATAAACCAATAAAATCTCTATTTAAAAACCTTATAAACTTATGGTTTGGTTTTAGACTTTGAAAATATTTATAGACTATTAATTAAGATATAACCATTAAAGGGAATGCTATTTAATATCTTATAAGCTTGTAAGCGTTACTATTTATTTAAACTTATTTATTTACAAGTTAATTTGTAAATGTTAATACTTAGAAACTCAAATAAATCTAAAATGATTTATGTTAAATTATAACTAGTCTAAAACTATAAATTCATTAAACTTTGAGATACAAGTCTTGTGTCATTTATTCAAAACCTTTATTTTAAACTTGATTTAAACTCCATAAACACAACTAATCTCATCTCCCATTGGAACCCTAGTCAAATCTTGAATCCTAGATCCTTTATCTTAGACTCTTTATTTGAAACTTTAGACTTATATTCCTATGCTTATTGTGAGGATACTCTCCCTCTCCAAGTCTTGCAAACACTTAGTCTTGTAGATACTCGTCATCATCCAAGTGAGTATACTTAGCCCCTTTTTCATTTTACATTCTTTTGGGGTGAAACATGTTCAAACTTCAAACTTATACAATTCTTGTACAAACTATGACTAGATGCTTATTCTTATGTTAAACTTGAGACTTGTATGCTTAGATTAAACTTAATTCTAGCATGTTTATTAACTTTGATCAAGCCGATAGTAACAATGATAGATCTATTGCATTTAACCAATCCACCTTGATTGATTGACCCTTCGGGGGGAGCCCTTGGTGTTTGTTACTTAAACTATTAAACTTGATACTATAAGGGTAACCTGCGGGTTATGCCTACACTTGGTTTGGAGGTTTGACATGCACAATGTTTAAGATACTTGTTTCTCATACTTACATTATAGAATGCATATATCATAGTGAATTGTAATTCTTCTCAAATACTTGTTAAACGGTGTCAAAACCTTTGTATCTCACCAACTATTTTGTAGTTGACATATTCTTTCACATGTTTCAGGTTCTACATCATGAGACTCGTTTGTGATCACATAGGATGCTTTGGACCTAGACTACTTATTAAATAAATGTTGTATACTTGTTATTTCCTTTGTATTAAACCTTTGAATCTATTATAAATGAAATATTGAAACTTTAATAGTCAACCTTGTGCTATTGAACAACCGCGTCCGCCCCGACGTATAATCCGCCGTCGGTTGGGGTGTGACATGCCAGTTCTTGGGTAATCGACTTGTGTCCTAGCAATGTAAAAAGCAAACCACAGTATCCATTTCTACATGCGAAGCAGAATACATCGCTGCTACAAGTTGTTGTTCACAGATCCTGTGGATACAACAGCAATTGAGAGATTACAGTTTGAATTTCAAAGGAACCCCTATGCTTATTGATAATAATGCTACTATGTCCATAACTAATAATCCTGTTAAACATAGTAAAACTAAGCACATCAAAATTCGATATCATTTTATTCGTGATTGTGCTGAGAAAAGGTTGAATGAGCTGGTCAAGGTACACACTGACGATAATTTTGCTGATTTGTTTACCAAGGCATTTGATCGTACCAGGTTTGAATTCCTAATTAAAATGATTGGTATGATCAATCCCGAATAAAAGCTTTTCAAAATCAGAATTTCATGGAAAATTTTGTTTTTTAATTTCTTTTATTGCTTTAATACATTTCTGCATTTTAAATTTTCAGTCAAAAAGTCTTAATTTATAAAAAGTTAAAACAAATTGAAAAATATAAAATTTGACATCATTTGAAGTTAGAGAAGAAATGATAGTACATCAGTGATTAGTTCATTTCACACGACCTTAGTAGACGTTTGATATATGTTTGATTAAACTGAGTTGATTTGATCTAAATTTCAATGTCTGCATAAATAAGAAATGATAGTGTTGTGCATGCTCTAATCTTGATAATCTGTTTTCAAATTTGTGTATGAGTTTTTAAACTTGAATTGTCAATAGACTAAAAGCGTTTTGAAACTAATAGTAGTGTGAAAATTAAATATGATATGATTACATCTGTGATTTGAATCCATTATATGCCTGGGTGTGTGTGTAAAAGATCATTATCAGATAAAGAATATATGGTTTTAAAGAATTTAATGAGACCAATATCGAATTATATCTTTAGAACAAATCTATTTCAGTTCACATTACTGCCCATGCCCTGAAAAACATGCAATGTTTTGTTGAACTAAGATATGCTTTCAAAATCTGTTGAAACATATATTCGCCCTTGGATCAGTTAGATACATCATCTAGTCTGACTCCATTGAATCTTGTTCAGATAATAGTTGGATCCTCTGAATCTGTTGATTCTCATTATACAGCTAATTCATTAGAATCTTCTAATTCATTAGAATCTTCTGATTCTGAATCATCATGATTCTTATATCCTTTGGGATCTGCTTCTATGTTTGTGCTAAATGAGATAATTTCATCTTGGAAATTGATCTAATCTTAACATAAACTGTATATGTCTTGAAGATAGTGCAAATTATATTTCTGTTTGGCATATATGTGGGGTACACGATGTGTTTCATCAAAATGGTATTAAATCACATGAATTTGTAGAATAAACGCTTATAGTTTCAAATCATATAATATTGACAAATTTAAGAATTTATGCTTTATATTTCAAATTCGGTATAAATAAAAGAGCATTTCATAACCTGATCTTATTTACTTTGAAATTTATCGCGTATCATTTCTAATATTATTCAAATTGAATGAGTTTCATATACTGGAAAAGATACATAAGTACAAGATGAGTTGGATTGTTTCATATCATAGGTTACACTTGGTTATTGCTAAAATGTGTGATGAACTACTCGGATACTGATATGATCTTCTTACTCATGAAGTTCATTCAAAAATATGTGTTTCCGTTTGTACAGATAAAAATTTAAAAATATGTGTTTCCGTTTGTACAGATAAAATTCCAAAAATATGTGTTTCCGTTTGTATAGATAAAATTCAAAAAGATTTTGTTTTTTATTTTCCATGAAAATTCTAAACTTTTATTAAAATTGTTCGGGATTGGATCGGATACATGATGCTGACGAAAGTTCAAGACTTGAAAGGTTGAAGTTGGTAAATATTTGTTCAAGGCAAAAGTGAATAGATATTATGTTCGCCTGTGTACAGTGAAGCGAACTTAATATGTGCGCCCAAGAACAGTGAAGCGAACTTAATATGTTTGTCTGTGGATGGTGAAGCGAACTTAGCATGTTCGCCGAAGGCTTGTTAAGCAAATTTAACAAGTTCGCCTAAATAAGCGAACTTAATGTGTATAAGGCTCTTGGCAAGCGAACTTATCAGTCATCATCTTCATTGAGCAAACGAACTTATCATCCGTTAAATCATGCGTATTTTGAAGTTTTATTCTCGGATTTCATCGCGATTTTGAATCGACTGTTTTGACCTAATTTTTGCTTGGAAATATAAAATTGATCATTATAATTGGTTGTTAAGTGATAATCGACCGATGTACATTGCTTATTTCATGATTTTAACTCGATTTGCCGAATTTTGAAATTCTGTGTTTGGTATTTGAATCGTCACAAGTTCAGGCGAACTTGTTCCAAGCGAATTTGTTCGAAGCTAACTTGTCCAGGCGAACTTAATAAGTTCGCCTCTTGCAACACTAAGCGAACTTATTAAGTTCGCCTAGGGGTCAGAGGGTATTTGGACTTGAGAATTTTTTGTGTGTTAGAAAAAAATTTAAAAATTTTTTTTTTTTTTGCTTAAATTTGTTTTTTTAATGTTCGTGTTTGTTATTTTTTTAATGTGATTGTTGTCCGAATGTTTTCAGATGGCTCGACGTGTAGAATATAAACATAACCAGGTGGCATTGTTAGATTCTAACACGTCAGAGGCCGTCAATTTTCAAGGAATAATCGGATTTATGAACCGTTCGTGTCTCCATACTGCTTTATCTGCTGATCCTTACATCAGTCTGGTATACATACAACAATTTTGGGATACAGTTCATCAGGATACGGACGTAGAACCTCATGTTCTTCGTGCCACTGTAAATAATACTGAAATTGCCATATCTGAAGAAACAATTCGTGCTGCTCTTGCTTTGGGTGGTAATGCTGAAAATCCGTTGTCATATCCGGGCACTCTTATTATGGGTTGTTTTCAAAGAATGGGTTATCGTGGGAGACAGAATGATACACAAGCTCGTAAAGGTGGCTTAGTCGGTGAATGGAGATACTTCATGCATGTAATTATTCAATGCATCTCTCCTCGTAAAGCTGGAACCGATGGCTTAAAGATGGCTCTTCAAACTGCAATGGTGGCTTTAACATTGAATAAGTGATTCAATTTTGCACTTTACTTCTATCGGGAGATGGTCATGCAAATTAATCCTGCTGAAGGTCAAGGATTTTTTATGTATCCTCGCTTTATTCAAATGATTCTAAATCATCTTATTCCGAATCTTCCACAACATCCTATAAGATTAACTTTGACTCCGATGTCAAAGCGTATCTTTACAGATTGCATGAAGGTGAAACAGCAGAATGCCGCATTGATACCGGTTAATACCCCTTTATTTGGTCATTTAATCAATCCTGATTATGTTGCATCACCGAATGACAACTGGTTTCATCCTGATGAAATTGCTCAGATGCAAGGTCCAAATGTTAAACAACAGCAACCACAACAACAACAAGTTCAAGTTCATGTACAACAACAAGTTCAAGTTCCTGTACAACAATAAGCTCAAGTTCCTGTACAACAACAAGCTTAAGTTCCTGTACAACCACAAATTCCTATTCCCGAACAAGTTCAAATTCCACAAGCTGAGGTTGAAATACCTATTCATGAACCAGTTCAAGAAGAAGTCGTTCATGCACATGAAAAAGATCTAGGAATGAACATGGATGATTTTGTTGATGACGCTGTGAACTCGCCCATTCATGAAGCTGAAGGGAATGTGGTGACTGATGATGAATCTAGTTCAAGCTCAAGTGATACGATCTTACCTGTTACTGAAAGCACTGACTCTGATGCATCTAGGGATTTTTCCTCAGATCATTATGAGCGGTTAGCTGCTATTCCACTGGCTAATGCTGGAAAACGCATTAAATCTCAAGCCAGATGACCAAGAAGAAAGTCTGTTCGGGATCCTCCTTCCGGATCAGTACTTGGAAAAAGATCCTTGGTTGATGAAAGTACTGATTCTGATAGTGACTTCAATCCAGATCCAAAGACTCAAAAGTTAATGTCTGCTTCTATAGCTGCTGCTCAATCTTCGCAGGGAGTAGAGGATGCTAATTTTGTTGCCTCCTTTATTATTACTCCTCCAAGATCTAAAGATACATCTCCGGTTATAACTCATGTTCCTCCAGTTATTACTCTTACTGCAAGTCCTTCAGTTCCACAATCGTCAGCTGGTCCGTCAAAGCCTTCTGATTCTGAAAGGATTACTTTCCTTGAATCTCAAGTGCTTACACTACAAACACAGGTGAATATTCTTGTTTCTACTGATTCCCAACGACAGCTGGTGATTCAGACTCAAGCTCAACAGATAGCTGACATGAAAGCATTGGTGTCTAAACTCGTTCAGCGTCTTGACGCTCAGGGGGAGTTGAGGATACACAATACTTGTCACACATAGTCTATTCAAAGAAGTGATGATGAAGACAATGATCCTTCTGGTAATATTGAGGGTGATCGTCAATAAGCTGACGTGAATCCAATATCTAGAGTTCAGGGGGAGTTGACGTCACAATCTATTGAAGGAAACAAAGATACTTCTGGATTTTAAAGTGTAAGACCGTAAAACCTTTTTAATCAAACTTCCGTTAATACTTGTACATCTTTATACAAGTAGAGATTGATAAGCCAAGGCTTGGTCAACACTAGTAAGGGGGTATGTCTTTATACGAACTTATTATGCGACCAAGAATTGGTGAACTCATGTTGGGAACGGTACGTCTTTATACATGGTCCCATTGTTGCACCGCCTCCCGGTGAGAAAAGTATAATCACCTCTTTAACAATAATAATTAAGCATTTATGTTCGATGTCCTAAACCAACCTGGAGATAGCATTCAAAAGGTTGAGGGTAACATAGTCCCTAGCGGGAATCATTACCTTTTTATTATTATAGATTATAATTCGTGAATCAAATACTGTGAGAATGAGGCTCTAGCGGTGTCCAGGGTCACATGTTTGTATTAGTCATACCACCGGATTAGTCAACTTAACATTATCACATACCAAGCGGATTCGAAGCCCAAAGCAATACTCTTCGTGACCTGATCATTTCCGAGATATTTACTTTTCTACTATTTACTATTTTGCTGTTTACATTTCTGTTACACACATCACACACATTTTTACTTTTCTGTTATTTACTTTACCGTCATTTACTTTTCTGCCATTTACTTTTTTGCTTCACAAGCACACAAAACCCACTCACTAATTAAACCGGCTAAACGATAACAAAAGTTGAGTACTGGAACTCGACCGTGTCCATTGGTTCGATACTTGGTTCTTACCTAAACAATATTACGCTACGATAGGTACACTTGGCTATTGTGTGGGTTTTAAGTTTAAGTATTTCTCATTTTATAAATTTAAAACCTGATCTCGTGAAACCATTTCTAAAACAAATATATATTTATATTTATCTATACACCTATCACGTGCACATAAAATAGTCCCCCTTGGATGTCCCTCCACGAGTCAAATGAATTAGTTAGATTTGGAGACCCAAGCCATGGTGGTCTTGGGTCGTCCGTTTTTCTCAAAATAAACTACTTCAATGTAACATCCCGATAATCCAAGAGTTAATGGTACGTGTTAGTGGACGACCCGAATCTTATTTAAATGTAATGATGAGTAGGGTTAATCAATTGAGGTTTGTCTTAACGACGATAAGGGAGACGGTTAGTCGTTAAAGAGGTAACTTGTGATCAAAACGTGCGAGAAGGAAGTACAGGGACCCGAGTATATTATCCAGTGGTATATAAACCACTTTAGTGCAAACCCTAGGTCATTATTGACCTAGGTGCGTGACGACATAGAAGGAGAGAGATGAGCCGGCAACGGAGAAGGAAGAGGACGACGATGCAAGGTGGTCCGGCTAGTGGGGCTGTTGTGTCACGCCAAAGTAACCCTTGTCTACCCGTTTATTCTATTGGTGTCTTAGTTTTAGGATATGGCTGTTGGTGGAAGTGTACTGGTGGTGGCTATGGCTGTAATGACAGTTGCAGTGGCTATGGGTGGTAGCTGGTGATGGCGACGACCAGGCGGTGGCGTACGACGGCGGAAGACGACAAGCGTGGATCACAGTGGTGCGCGGTTTGCGTGTTGGTGGACTGCCATGAGGAGAGATAGAGAGAGCTGTAGGCTTTGGATGAGCGACAAGAGAACGGTGGTGGTGCCCGACGGTTGCCGGTGCTGACTATGGTGGTGTCTCATGGTGGTGAGCGATGGAAGACGACAATGGAGTTGCTTCCGGCATGTGGGATAGTACGGGTGGAGTGCAATGGTGTTGGTGGTGGTAATGGTAGCCGTTAGGGTTTGCCCGACGAAGAAAATGGTGGGGATACACATGGTGGTACACGGCCTTGGAGCACGATGGAACACGGGAGGCCGACTGGGTGGTAACTGATCATAGTGGTGGCTGTGCGGGTGACACACGGGGTACGCGGTGGTGCTTGGATGAGCAAGGCTACGGTTTGCATGGAAAGGCTAGGGTTTGCATGAGGAGGGTAGGGTTTGCATGGCACGCATGCGTGCATGCATGGAACCTAGTTCGAGTATTCAAGTTCTAAACGGGTCATGAACGGTCCGATGTGTGTACTCGCAAAACTAGGGTTTCATGGAGGTGGTACAGAGCGGATGAGACTAAGCTTTGGGGATTATTATGTTATACGTCATTCGATGTAAGTTTAGAACGTGTCTGATCATGTGATCATGCATTGACAGGTTCGGGTTCGAGCGTGATAGAACGAGTTACAGAGTAGGGACTGAAGCGTAGCTTAACCCGTGAGTTTCTAATCCCCTACTTTTAAACATTTTATTGTTTTTGGGGATATTGTACATACTTGCAAGATATGTTTACTATATTAAACGAGTTAAGAGTTTTGGGTTAAACCCGATGTTTTATGAACTAAAACACTCATTAATGAGACCGAGGGTATATGGATATCTATGAGATTACGTGAGCTAGGGGTGAAAGAGTCATTGATGTATGTCGTGTTAAGGGTTAGTCGGGGTGAGTCGGGATATGAGCTAGATACTTATGAGTTTGTGTAGGATATGTTATCCTTAGAAGGTGTGTGGGGTGCATGCTTAGTTAACTAGTTATCTAAATGATATGTGATGTTATGTGTTATATGCTTGTATTGTGTTTGCTTCGTTTTCTTTGTAACCTGGCAAACGAGGTTGCGGAGGACAAAGTCCTTAGAGAGGTCACCAAAAGTGAAATGTCCAATAGGACGGTGATGAGCTCGTGGTGTGTCGAACGCCCTGACGAGAGTGATTATGACGATGTATGTGTTTGTGTGCTGTTATGATGTGATTTGATTGCATGCAAGTATTGATTTATAGTTATTATGCTGAGTTGATATTGTTGTGGTGTTGAGTATTAGATTGACCGTTGTGTCGGGAGGATAACGTTGTGTTTACAATTGTTGTGTTAGTTAACTTGTGAGAGTCTTCATAAAGGCTGGTTAAGTCGATGTCTAGGGGTTGGTTGTGTTAACCGGGTTCTGGGTTAATAAGTGTGGTAGATTACGAGTTATTAGTGAAGTAAGCTCAATCCATGTCGATGAGATTTACCGGGCTATAATTATGGAATGAGTCTTGGTGGTGAACAATTATGGGATATCAAAAGATAACATGGGTTATCTATATGTTAGTAACTGACAATACTATTTTATTAAGGACCGAGGTGTCCTGAGTGGAGATAAATAAACATTTTGTGGCGAGATGATTTTGACTTAAATTAAAGTATTAGAACTCACTCAGCGTAGCTGGCTTTGTATGTACGTTAGATTGTTTTGTAGGTGAGCTTCGTGGTCGACGTATCTTGGTTTGGGAGCGGTGCTACTCGGATTGGCGTGTAGGCATTCCTGAGGTAAAGTTAATAACGATAATGTGTAACAAAGGTGATTATTATTTTTAGAAAAACTTCCGCAATATGTTTAAATAATAAAACGAGTATTTTAAAGAGAATACCCAGTAATGAGAACCAACTGTAGGGTGCCTGGTTTGGGGCCTTACAAGTTGGTATCAGAGCCGTGGTTTAAGAGAAAACCGGTGTTTTTATTAAAATAAAGTACCTTAACTTCAACCGAAAATGGGACGAGGGTGTAACGAATGCCACCACGAGTAATCGCGAGCCAAGAGGTACGTCTTTTGAGTTAAACATTAATTCTTAGAGTATAACTTGTGTAGTAATACACTATGTGGACTTGTTTGGTGTGATGGTGTGGGTTAGTTATTTCATGTGTAATTGAGATATATATGTTTACGTGATAGTTATCGTTTTGGTGGATTTGTGTGGGATGCATGCGCATCCGTTGTGTGAAAGGTAGAAAGTTAGTGTGAGTATGGTGGGTAACGTTTAGAATCCGAGTAGTAACGTGGACAACCAATCACATTTGATCACCATGATTCGGCAGTCTATAGTTACTCTTATATTCTGAATTTGTTACCTGTAATAGTCGCATAGATATTCTACCTTGAGTAGAATTAGATGGCCAAGATGAAGCATACGAGATCGGGTAGGCGTGAATCTCTTGTTAGGAGGAATACAGGACGATTAGACAAGCCGAAGGCAGCTGCAGGTGGAACTGCAGTGAGATAGGGGCAGTGTTGGCGCTTCCCGCGCTGAGTGTGACTAGAGCTTCGGTTGGCAACATGCCACGTGGTGCTATGATTGGAAAGATTGGATGGAAAGAGGGGCGATGTCAGCCGTACGAGATTTTACTCCAAAATGTGGACCAGCATGGTGGAGAGATCAACCATTTGTGACAGTTCAGAGAGCTCTGTTCCAGGAGAACCCGGTGGATGACTCGGGGAGTGGCGAGGAGCAACCAGAGGAGGACACATCAGATGCACCTGATGTGGTCTAGTAGTGATTTTGTGGGCATCGTTAGAATGCTCGATTATTTGATGATTAGATGCTGAGGCAGTTACCATGAGGGATTCTGGGGTGATTTGATGTTTACGCGGTGTGATGCTTAATTCAAATATTGACTATTTGATTTTGACATTGCTTGTGAGTTTTACCGCATGGTGATTTGAACGTGACTAATAATAGTCGTGTATGTGATAGCATACTATTGTGGGTGCAATGTTAAAATTTTGTGTGATTATGTGAATACCTTTGGAACGACGTGAGTTGCTATTAAATGTAATCCTTGTTGTGATTCTTAGAGAGCATGGTTGAGTAGGTTGTGCAGGTAAACTTTTATAGACATAAAATTGAATTTTTCCGTGTCTACAGTCTTAAGGTAGTGTCACCTATGTGCTAGTGTTTCGGTGATGTTGGAATGCAATGGGTATATTGCACTTCGTGTGAATGTTCAAGATGGGGTCAAGTGGGAATTGATGGTCATACATCTTGTGTATGTATAAATGTTCAGGATGAGGTCCTGTGGGAAATTGTGATTTTATATCTTGTGTGTATGAATGTTTAGGATGAGGTCTTGTGTCTAGACGGAGTAGTGTGTCGTCCTGAATCATTGGTACGACCCGTATGGGGTACGACCGTGTGAACTCTGTGTGAGTATGTGATGATGTGTGGCAGCGGCTACCGTTGTGATGAATAGAAGATGGAGTTCAGGAGTTTGTGTGTCTATAAGTGACAAGGTCATATTGTATACATGTAGATTTGCTCAGGTCTAGCTAGTTGTGTGTGCACTTTGTGCGATTTAGAAGGTTGGGGTACTAGTACGTATGTAGAACATTATGTGTTATGTAGTTATGTTGTGTCGGTATGTGTCCTTGTAGTGCACGCTTAACGTACATAGGACGGATGATTGGTGTGCTCAAGTATAGTATTTCTATCTTGACGATTTTCTCGGCGTTGATACATCGAGGTGATGTGAGAAATTTTGACTTCTTTCATGACGATCGGTGAGGTGCTCTTATGAGATTCCTATGCTTATATCTCGGGAATTCGGAGCACGAAGCCAAGGGGTGGAGCTGTTAAAGGTGATGATGAAAGAATTGTGTGGACGCTTGATCGGAGATAGTTATGATGTGATCGAGGTGACGACGCTGGAGACTTCAGCACAGAGTGGACGAAATGGCAATAGGGTCTCCATGGAATACGTCTCATATGAGGAGTTCTATCAATATATGATACAAGAGGAGTGAAAATGTTTTCTCTGAACGAGACAAGGGGTGGCTGAGGCTTGTCATATCACGGACTTCATGTTCGCACTTGATAAGTGAGACGCAGTCGGTGATCGCATGGTAATGATAGAGCAGCAACGAAGAAAGTGGAATGAAGGGAGAGTGAGTGCAAGATTGCACATAAGTGACTGGGAAGGAAATGCTTACGCTGGTAAACATATGTCTAGTTTAAAATGAGCTCCTGTGCAGCATTGGCTAAAGCCAATAGTGGGTTGTTGAGACAACGTGACAATGATAGATGAACTTTTGAGAAACATTGAGAGCTAATGAAGATAACTCTAGGGTTGAGCGTATGTGCATATTTAAGGGACGTACTGGACGCATGATAGTGAAGTAAAGAAGTGTCTTGGTAGAGGCACGTTATGACTTTAGAAACCGGTAGGAGCTTCGCATGAGCTCCTAGAGATCATCTGAGAAAGACGGATGTAATACCTTTTTGAGTAAGGCAGTGGTGCCTGAGTTTTGAGAAAATCATCGCGGGATGGCGATTAGGGTATGAGGCGAGAAAGACGACGAATGATCCTATTCCGAAAGCCAGGAACCTTACTAAGGATGATGACCGTCGGAGTGACGTGATCATCAAGACTATATAAGGAATGACGGCAAAGGTGCCCATGAGCAAGATAGGGAAATGTGATGAGTAAGCTGGTAATTTACGGTGTGGCACCATTTGAGTAAAGGTTGGAGGGACGAGATATGAAAGAACATGTAGACGAAACCAACAACTCCAATAGTTGAAAGCGAGCAACAGAGAAGACTTCTCTGAACCCCGAGGAAGGTGGTCGTATTGCCAAGCGAGGTAACGAAAACGAATAGTGTAATGATAAACACTTGATATCGAATGAATTTGGTGCACGATTGAGAACGAAAGAATATGATGGGCTGGTTTGTGCCGATGCAGGATTCGAGGACGAATGCTCTTTTAAGGGGGGTAGGCTTGTAACATCCCGATAATCCGAGAGTTAATGGTTCGGGTTAGTGGACGACTCGAATCTTATTTAAACGTAATGATGAGTAGGGTTAATCAATTGAGGTGTCTTTTAACGACGATAAGGGAAACAGTTAGTCGGTAAAGAGCTAAACTATGATCAAAACATGCGAGAAAGAAGGACAGGCACCCGAGTGTGTTATCCAGTGGTATATAAACCAATTTAGGTAAAACCCCAGGTCATTATTAACGTAGGTGCGCGGCAGCAGACAAGGAGAGAACGAGAATGAGGAGCCTACAATGGAGAAGGTAAAGGACGACGGTGCAAGGTGGTTCGGCTAGTGGGGTTGCTGTGTCACGCCAAGGTAATCCTCTTTTACCTGTTTATTTGATTCGTGTCTTAGTTTTCAGGTATGGATATTGGTGGAAGTGTAGTGGTGGTGGCTACGGCTGTAATGACAGTGGAAGTAGATACGGGTGGTAGCGGGTGTGGGATGGTACGGGTGGAGTTCAATGGTGTTGGTGGTGGTAATGTTAGCCGTTAGGGTTTGCCTAACGAAGAAGACAGTGGGGATGCGCATGGTGGTACATGGCGGTGGAGCGCGGTAGAACACGGGAGGCCAACTGGATGGTAACTGATCACAGTGGTGGCTGTGCGGGTGACACACGGGGTACGCGGTGGTGCTTGGACGAGCAAAGCTACGGTTTGCATCAGGAGGTTAGGTTTTGCATGGCACGCATGCGTGCATGCATGGAACCCGGTTCGAGTATTCAAGTTCTAAACGGGTCATGAACGGTTCGATCCGTGTACTCGTGAAACTAGGGTTTCATGGAGGTGGTAATGAGCGGATGAGTCTGAGCATCGGGGATTATTATGTTATACGTCATTCGATTTAAGTTTAGAACGTGTCTGAACATGTGATCATGCATTGACAGGTTCGGGTTCGAGCGTGATAGAACGAGTTGCATAGAAGGTACTGGAGCGCAGCTTAACTTGTGAGTTTCTAATCCCCTACTTTTAAACGCTTTACTATTTTTGGGGCTATCGTACATACTTGCAAGTGGTGTTTACTATATTAAACGAGTTAATAGTATTGGGTTTAACCCGATGTGTTGCGAACTAAAACAATCATTAATGAGACCGAAGGTCTATGGGATATTTATGAGATTACGTGAGCTAGTGGTGAAAGAGTCATTGATGTATGTCATGTTAAGGGTTAGTCGGGGTTGTTGATGCATTTCATAGTGAAAGGCACTCTGAAGATTGTTCATGTTGATTGTATCTTTTCTATGTTTGTTTGTATTCAGTCTCTGTTGTAATTGTTGTTTATCGTGTTGTAATAGTTTGTGTTAGAACTTGTCATGTTTGTCATTCAGTCACTTTTGTACATGTGCATACTATGCAAGTACGCAGGAGGGTGTTCATGTGTACTTAGCTAGTACGCATGTAGGAGCCTGCGTATTAGGCTAGTACGCATAGGTTTGTTCGTGCGTACTAGCTAGTACGCAAGAGCTGTTCTGTTTAGTATATATAGCCGGTTAGAAGTTTGTCTATGTACGCTTTCATTTGTAACTCAGAATATTTGGGAAAGAAAACTTGTAATCGGCTATTGGTTGATAATAGACGGAGCACTTTTCTTACTCGTGTTTGTTGTTGATTTCCTTGTCGTGATTACCCAACTAGTCTCGGGGGATTCCGCACCCTGTTAGACTAGCCACACACTTGCATGTGATAGATCCGAGAAACCAGGGACCTACAAGTGGTATCAGAGCTTTTGCTGTTGTTTTCAAGTGTTGTGAGAGTGTTAAGGACAATTTCGACTAGGTTGTACACCGATTTACTTGTTTTTGGACTTGATTTTGAAGAAAATTCGGCCAAAAAGTAACTCCCTGCTTCTACTCCATTTTCGGTCCTAAGAATCTCAAATTAGGTGTTGTTTGTTGTTTGTTTGAGCGATTTGATCTTCAAGGGTTTGTTAGAATCAAGTTTCAAAGCTTTTGGGTAGATTAAGTTCGTGATTACAATAATTTTGGAGATTTTTGGAAATTTTCGGTGGCCGAAAAACTGACCGGAAAAAGTAGTTGGCTGTACTTTTTCTCAAATTCAAAAAGGGGACAACGCACTTACTATTTTTAGCCTCAAAGATTTTTCCAGCGTACATGTCTTGTACGCAAGATCTAACTCACTGCGTACTTACTGTGTTCCTGCGTACTTACCTAAGTACGCAAGAACAAAATCCTTAGTACGCAAGGCTATTCCCTAGTACGCATAGTCTGCTGATTTTCTGGAAATTTGACTAAATGTTTCGCCATGTCGAATATTCAGAACACTAATAACATGTTGAATTATGACAATGAGATTGGGACTCCAAAGAAACCACCTAAGTTGCTGAATGTGAATGATTACACGAACTGGAAAGCACGATTTGAGGAGTACGTCTGGTACAGTGATTCTAACATGTGAATACCCATTCTGGAAGGGTATAAGCATCCAACTCATGAATTCTTTGGAGAGACTGTTCCCAAACCTTTGTCCAGACTTACCTAAGAAGAGAAGAAGGCTTATGACCTAGAAAAGATAGCACATGATTCAATCATCATGTCATTAACTAGGAAATTATTTCACAGCTTTCGGGGGTATGAGAGTTCTAAAGATCTTTAGGAAGCGATAAAGAATAGATTCGAGGGAAACAATGATGTAAAGAAGAGTAGGAGAGATCTGTTGAGGAAGCAGTACGAATGTTTCAAGTATCTGGTGAAAGAGTCTACCGATGATCTTATTTCTAGATTCTATCACTTGCTGATTGAACTGAAGTCATATGAACTGAAGTATCCCGATGAGGAGTTAATTGAGAAGTTTCTTGATGCATTACCTCCAAAGTTTGACATGTACACAAATTTAATCAGGGAAAACAGTAAATTCTACGAGATGATCATTGACACTATTATTGGGAAGATTCAAGTACATGATATGAACATGAGGAAGAAGGAAACTCGCAATAGACCTTGGGTTCAAGATCGTGCAATTTACTTTGGGAAGTCTTCTACATCTAAGTCGTCTGGTTCAGGGATTGCTTTATTCTCGAGAAATTCTACACAGGATGAAGAAAATGTCACAGGTTGTGGAAACCTTACATGTTTTCCTGCTACAGGGTCAAGTTCATTTCATCAGAATTCTTCAAGATGTCCTTCAACTTCATCATCAACCCATCAAAACATGATTGCGAAGAGATGATCATGTCGCCCTATTTGCATCTTGTATGCTTGCCTACGAGAACTTCATTAGTGGGAAGCTTATAGATCCTGAAACGATTGAAGAGGATTTCAATCAAGTCGATCCTGATGACATGGAGGACATCAACATTTAGTGGAATATGACAATGATCTTGAGAAGGGCTAAGCGTTTTCTTGGTAGAACTAGAAGGAAATTCATTGGTGAACATTCAAAGGCTAGATTAAGTTTTGAAAAGTCAAAGGTGAAGTGTTTCAACTATCAGAACTTTGGTCATTTTGCTAAGGAATGTCAGAAAGATAAAGCACAAGCTTCTGGTTTTACAAAGCCAAGCCCTGGAATCAACCAAAGTCCCAACAATCAGAACAACCGAAGTCAGAACCAGTGGTCTACTTCCAATGCATTGGTGGTTCAGCAGGATGAGAACTTTGACTGGGGTGTTCATTTGGAGGAAGCTATTATTGCTCAAACTCAACTTGGGCTGATGGTAGAGATTGTTGAGATGCTGGAAGCACGAGAAAAGGAAGCAGAAGTTGCTGACCAACATGAATCTGCCTTGGCGTTGAGGGCCATTGGAGAAGCGTCAAACTAATCTAGTGAGATAGATTCTAACTATTTTGCTAAAGTTTCATGTTCTAATTGTATGATTTTGAAAGGTGAGAATGATCGTATCCATAATCAACTCGAACCTCTTCGTACTGCAGCTCTAAATTACAAAGAAAATGAAAAACGTTTTAAAGAATCAATTGAAAATCTTAAGAAAGACAGACAAGATTTTTCAATTAAAATTAGTGAACAACAATTTCATTTAGATGTTGCATACAAAGAGTTAGAGAAAAGAATATTGAATTGGCCAAACTGCAAAATGAGATCCTGCAGTTGAGTGGCAAACTTGAGAAGTTGAAAAACTCTCGTTTTGTGGTGGAACACTACGAATCTGTAGTAAGACAAGTGAGTGGCAAAGGTTTAAGTACTAATGCCATTCCTCCACCAGTAAACGACAAGTTTGTTAACGGGCCAATTGATATTGATCTGTCTTGTGTAGATGAATCTGCAGGTAAGGTGTAACATTTCTGATTTTAGTAACCATATTTCGATTCAATGTAATGCATTTCAAACTCAATACTCGTGCACTGTCTTTTTATACTCTTCGCCATAAATTAAATGCAATGATTCAATACAAATTTACAAGTTTTGCTCGATTATATACACTTAAACGCTATACAAGTAACTATTTGTTTCAAACTAATCAAACCTGAAAGGTTAAGGACTAAAGTTGAAAATTTAGCAAGAAACCCTAATTAGCACGGTCATGCTTCGTCCTAGCACGGTCGCGCCAAGTGCCTCGGCACGATCGCACGACTGGTCCTGGAACGATCGCGCCCGGTGCCTAAGCACGGTCGCGCCTCTCTTGGGCACGGTCGTGCCTGCGTAACAGTTGAGACGTAAATGCAGTTTAATCACCCGATCATTGGAAATCCGTAACAGTCGTCCGTTACTTTTCCCCTTAACGAATGAATCA
The DNA here is from genome assembly GCA_023525975.1 of Smallanthus sonchifolius. Classification (NCBI taxonomy): domain Eukaryota; kingdom Viridiplantae; phylum Streptophyta; class Magnoliopsida; order Asterales; family Asteraceae; genus Smallanthus; species Smallanthus sonchifolius. The sequence goes on along the minus strand of CM042033.1, from coordinate 48,030,738 downwards.
CAATTATCGAATTCCTCAAACGTCTCAGTTTCATATTACCAATTTTGAAAAACTCTCTCAAGCTTTCCAAGAAACTAGAATCCGCTGTTCGATCCGAATCCTCTCAATCCAGCAGCAGAGACTCGATACTCAATCATCCCTGAAGTTCCCAGGCTATTTGGATTGGCCGGAGTTGCAGTAAAGATTGCCGGAACTCAAGCCGTCGACGCCGGAACTCTTTCTTGCCGATCTATATCAATCCTCTACTGTTTCGGGTAATTGAAATCATTTATTTCAGTTATTTAGTCTCTATATCGAAAGCCCCATAATAATTTAGGCTTCCATCATAGAATTTACCCCGAATCAGAATCGATGTTTTATTTAAAATAATTTAATCGAATCCACTGTTAAAAATGTTGTTAATACAATTAAAATATCCTAAAAGACTCGTAATAACCCATTAATCAAAAGCCCTAACAATTCCAGCGTTTAAAATACAAGCATTTGTCAATTCGTGTCTGATTTGGAAGAGACACGGTTGCGCTAATCGTCTAGCGCGGCCGTGCCTCATAGAGCGCGGTCGTGCCGACTAGCAGCGCGGTCGTGTCCTCCTGTCCAGACCTTGTCATGCCCTCTGGGCTAGTCTCTGTTGTGTCTAAAGATCATAGACACGACCGTGCCGGGCCAAGGCACGGTCGTGCCTGTTGACTTGTCTAGATTGTGCTCCTGTTGATCAACCCGGTCGCGCCCCGACTAGCGCGGTCGCGCTCGTGGCTTGAGCACGATCGTGCCCTTCCGAGGCACGGTCGTGTGAGATTCAGAACTTTTAACAGAATTATAATTTTATATATTTTAATAAGTAAATGTTTCATATTTTATAAAAATATGTTTTCTGTATTTAAAAATGGATTAAAAGTTTAATCTTGGCATAAATATAATTTATTTAAAAGTTTATGAAAATTAAATTCATATTTACTATCTTACACTTAAATGATATTTTAAATAATTAAGTTACAAAATTTATAAATAAATAAGATAATGATTATTTATTTAATTTACATTTTGAATCAAAATCACTTATTTATTTATACTTAATTACAATTAATATTTACATTATTTCATAAACTATAATTATATATTTATTCAATTATTCAATTCAAACCAAATCAAATTGTTTCAAAAATATTTTACTTCAAACTCTATATATTTTATTCAATACTTTTTAAATGCAAATCAATAGTTTTATTCACAAATTCAACTTTCATTTTAGACTTAAACCTTATGCATCTATTTGATTCGATACACATTACTCTTTAGGTTAAATTGTGCATTTCGAGGATCATATTTGCTATCTATAATCTTTGTTAGCTACACTTCCATACCAAGTGAGTATTCACAACCCCTTTTACTCTTTTACACTTTTGGGGTGGAACATGAACTCTATACGCATTACACATTTACATTTACACAAACAACACAAGTGCAAAAATCCTATTTACATACATGTGTGCAAAATTTGAGCTTTGTGCCCGAGTGCTAGGTGTGCTAACCTTTGTATGCTCTTATGTGCAATCATTAACTATACAAGCCGACGGTTTTCAATGATAGATCTATTGAGTCTGACAAACCCACACATGGTGCGCGGTGATTGAAACCGACAACACAATTTTTGCATGCTAGTTACAAGGTTTGGTTGTACATGGTTACACAATAGCTGCTCCCCATAAATGCCTTATTTTATCATGTTTTGTAAAGGATTTGTTTTCAACTATATGCTATCTACATACAACTGTGTTATACTCACCAACTTTTTTGTTGACTTTATTTTATTCATGTTTCAGGCCCCAATATGTGAGATTGATTCAAGACGTGTTCAACATAGGATTTGGACTTAACAATTTAAATCAAGAACTTTATGAATTGTTTTATGTTTCTTGTTTGAATTTGGTTTGTACTTGGATTATTTGTAATGGAAATTTAACTTTAATATATTTCAATTTAGTCAACCATGTGCTATGAACAGTCTTACATGTCCCGCCCCGATGATTCCGCCATCGGTCGGGGTGTGACAGATTGGTATCAGAGCCTTGGTTATAGGGAATTGGGTTATTAGACACCTTGACCTAGACTATAACTTTAGGACACCCATTTATAGTATGCGTCATGATTTTTGTGCTATGTGTTACATACTATGTGCTATATGTTATATGTTACATGCTTAATATGATTACTTGTTATTTCATTTTGATGACTTATGTGTTTTAAATCCATGACTTATTAGGATATTCTTAATAATTAAATAAATAATATCCTTTCCTATATTCTAAAACCTCATAATATTTCTATTTTCTTTTCTATCTTTATCCTTTCTAAGCATGTGGAAATTTCTTGAAGCAAAAATCTCTAAAATTTTTATTTCTTCGTTAAGGTTTTTTAAATTTGTGAAATTATTTGAGGACACGTGCAATCTGGAAGGGTGATACTTGTATTTTGGGTTTTCTGTCTAGGAAAGCATTTCGCATAAATCCCAATCAACCGAGGGACCCGTATGCTTTCCTGGGAATTCCCGAGATAAGTGTTTACTTATAGGCTAAAGCATGTCTCCTTGAAAATTTTATAAGTTTAATTAACCTTAATGTGCCATGGTATTCAAGTGATTTTGTCACTTTTGAGTACAATCCGAACTATGAATATCTATTTTTTTATTTTGTTATCTCATTCTATTAAATCCTAGCAATTCTCATAAGTTCTTACAATCTTTTCTTGTCTTGTGGAAATCTATAGAATGCCTCCTCGTCGTGCTCCCGCAACCAACGCCAACACCGACATTGCTGCTATTCTCACCCAATTGGTGACACAACTCACCCAAGCCAATGGTGCCACCAATGGCAACAATGGTGAAAATGGAAGCAATAGTGGTAATAATGGTGGAAATGGTGGTAACAATCCACCTCAATGCACCTTCAAGCACTTCAACTCGTGCAATCCCCTAAATTTTTATGGAACCGAAGGAGCTACTGGACTCCTTCAATGGTTCGAAAGCATTGAGAATACCTTTCTCAATAGTGACTGTCCCGACAACCTCCGTGTTCGTCATGCTACAAGTGTCCTACAAAAACGGGCACTTACTTGGTGGAATGGGGAGAAAAGAAATAGGGGTGTTGATGTAGCTATGGCCTTACCTTGGGATGAGGTCAAAAGGCTTATGACCGAGGAGTTCTGTCCTAAAAATGAAGTGAAAAAGTTAGAGGCTGAATTTTGGGATCTTGCCCAAGATAGTGGTGAAAACTTGGCTTATACAACTCGGTTCCATGAGTTGAGTCTTCTAGTGCCCCACATGGTCACTCCTTTGTCCCGTTGTATCGAAAAGTATATTGGCGGGCTACCAAGACAAATCCAAGATACTGTCTTAGGTAGAAATCCTGCTACTCTGGAGGATGCTATTCGTCTATCTGCTACCTTAACTGATAATCATGTGAAAGCTGGAACTCTTACCAAAAAGGGTTCTAAGAAAGTTTCTGAAACCGTAACCCCTCCTACCCACAACAAAGAAGCCACAACTGAACCCTCTCGCAATAACAAAAAGAGGAAAGTTAGAAATTTTGCTGTGGTTACTCCTGCTATTCCCGTTAATCAAGTTGCACCCGTAGTTCAAGCACCGGCCAAAAAGCCATATGTTGGGATCTACCCTCTTTGTGCCACCTGCAATTATCATCATCCTCAAAATATCCCATGTCGCCTTTGTACTTATTGTGGGAGATATGGTCATACAGTTGGTGTTTGTAGGACCAAAGCTCTTGCGGGCCAAGTCAACCCTCCAAACCGAACCGTACCTCAAGTGGCTAACCAAGGTGCTCCCGCCATTGCTAATGGGCGTGCTTGTTATGAGTGTGGTGACCCGAACCATTTTCGTGATCAATGTCCAAGACTTGCAAATGCTAGACAAGGTGGAGCTCGTGGGCGTGCGTTCAACATAAACGCCAACGAAGCTCAAGCCAACAACGACGTGGTTAATGGTACGTTCCTTGTTAATAGTCAATATGCCTCCATTTTGTTCGATACCGGTGCCGATAAAAGTTTTGTGTCACTTAATTTTGAGCCTTTACTTGCAAAGACACGATCCTAAATAGAGAAAACCTTCACCGTTGAAATAGCAAATGGTGACTCCCTTACAATTGAGTCTATTATCTATGATTGCTCCTTAGAACTTAATGATCATACATTCCCAATCAACCTTGTTCCAATGCCACTAGGAAGCTTTGATATTATCATAGGTATGGATTGGCTATCAAATCATCATGCCGAAGTCATTTGCTTTGAAAAGTGTATCCTAATTCCGCTACCATCGGGAGAAACCTTACGGGTTTTTGGTGAAAAGCCTTGCAAGGGACTTAAGTTGATGTCGTGTACTACCGCTCAAAACTACTTACGAAAGAAGTACATTGCTTTCTTAGCTCATATTGTTCAAAAGGATGTCAAGGAGAAGAGTATCCAAGACATTCCGATCATTCGGGATTTCCCCGAAGTTTTTCCTAAGGATTTATCCGGTCTTCCTCCCGTTCGTCAAGTAGAGTTCCGTATTGATCTTATACCTGGAGCTAACCCCGTTGCTAGAGCTCCTTATCGTCTTGCACCTTCCGAAATGCAAGAGCTTGCAAGTCAACTTCAAGAACTCTCCGATAAAGGTTTCATTCGCCCAAGTCATTCACCGTGGGGTGACCCCGTCTTATTTGTTAAGAAGAAGGATGGATCATTTCGCATGTGTATTAACTACCGCGAACTTAATAAGCTTACTATCAAGAACCGTTATCCTTTGCCTAGAATCGATGATCTCTTTGATCAACTTCAAGGTTCTACTTGTTTCTCAAAGATTGATCTTCGATCCGGTTATCATCAGCTCCGTGTTCAAGAAGATGACATTCCCTAGACTGCTTTCCGAACAAGGTATGGTCATTACGAGTTCATGGTTATACCTTTCGGGTTGACCAATGCACCCGCAGTTTTCATGGATCTCATGAATCGTGTGTGCAAACCGTACCTTGATAAATTCGTGATCGTTTTCATTGATGATATCTTAATCTATTCCAAGACTAAAGCCGACCATGAAGAACACCTTAGATTGGTTTTGGACCTCTTGAGAAAAGAACAACTATATGCCAAATTCTCCAAATGCGAATTTTGGCTAAAAGAAGTTCAATTTCTTGGTCACATCGTCAACGAAAAGGGTATTCATGTTGATCCTACTAAGATTGAAACGGTTAAGAATTGGAATGCCCCGAAGACTCCTACCGAAGTTCGTTCATTTCTTGGTCTTGCGGGTTATTATCGTCGATTCATCTCAAACTTCTCAAAGATTGCTGTCCCTCTTACCGCTCTGACCCACAAGGGTAAGACTTATGAATGGGGACCGAAACAAGAAGAAGCTTTCCAAAACCTCAAGCAAAAGTTGTGCAATGCTCCCATATTGACTCTCCCCGATGGAAATGATGATTTAGTTGTCTATTGTGATGCTTCTAACCAAGGTCTTGGTTGTGTCCTCATGCAACGAGGCAAAGTAATCGCTTATGCATATAGGCAACTCAAAGTTCATGAGAAGAATTATACGACGCACGATCTCGAGTTGGGTGCGGTTGTATTCGCGTTAAATATTTGGAGACATTACCTATATGGCACGAAATGTGTGGTATTCCCCGACCACAAAAGTCTTCAACATATCTTCAACCAAAAAGAACTCAATATGAGGCAACGACGTTGGGTGGAACTCCTTAACGACTACGACTGCGAGATTAGTTACCATCCCGGCAAAGTGAATGTTGTAGCCGATGCTTTGAGTCGAAAGGACCATGTTATGCTTCATTGTGCCCGTATTCAAACCGATATTCAAACCCGTATCTTAGAAGCTCAACACGTCTCGGTAACCGAGGGTAACATGTATGAAGAAATGTCGTGTGGTGTTGAACTTCTTCCTGAATCAAAACCCAATGGCTTATTATATTACTTGAACCGTATTTGGGTTCCCGATCGCGACGATCTCCGTACATTTCTCTTGAACGAGGCTCATAAGACTCGTTATTCTATTCATCCTGGTGCGGATAAAATGTACCAAGGTCTTCGCCAACTTTATTGTTGGCCCGGTATGAAGAAAGACATTGCTCTTTATGTGGCCAAATGCTTAACCTGTTCCAAAGTCAAAGCCGAACATCAACGTCCATCTGGTTTACTCGAACAACCAGAAATTCCCGTGTGGAAATGGGAGAATCTAGCTATGGATTTCATTACCAAGCTCCTTCGCACCTCGAGTGGATATGATAGTATTTGGGTGATCATTGATCGTCTCACTAAATCCGCTCATTTCTTGCCTATCCGCGAAGACATCAATGTGGAGAAACTAGCCCGAATTTACATTGATGAAATTGTGAGCCGTCATGGTGTTCCTTTGAACATAATATTTGATCGAGATGCCCGGTTCACTTCTAGATTTTGGCAATCTCTCCAAAAGGCTCTTGGTACTAGATTGGATTTGAGCACGGCTTACCATCCGCAAACTGATGGTCAAACCGAGCGAACAATCCAAACTCTTGAAGACTTGCTTAGAGCTTGTGTAATCGATTTTGGTGGAAATTGGGATTCACATTTATCCCTTATTGAGTTTTCGTACAACAATAGCTACCACACAAGTATCAACATGGCTCCATTCGAAGCTCTCTATGGTCGCAAGTGTCGTTCTCCTATCTGTTGGAACGAGATTGGTGAAGCACAAATCACCGGTCCCGAGTTAATTCAAGAAACATCCGACAAGATTATTCAAATCCGTGACAATATTCGAGTAGCGAGGAGTCGGCAAAAGAGTTATGCCGACAAACGTCGAAAACCCTTGGAATTCCAAGTCGGAGATCTTGTTCTTCTTAAGGTGTCTCCATGGAAGGGCGTGATCTGTTTTGGAAAGAAAGGCAAGTTAGCCCCTCGCTATGTTGGTCCATTCAAGATCCTTGAAAGAATTGGGAAAGTGGCTTACAAGCTCGAGTTACCTCCATCTCTTGGCAATGTGCATCCTACATTTCATATATCTAATCTGAAGAAATGTCTCGCTGATGAAAATCTCCATATACCGCTTGACGACGTACGCATTGATGAAACAATGCACTTCGTTGAGAAGCCGGTGGAAATTATGGATCGCGAAGTCAAACAGCTCAAGCGAAGTCGCATTCCTATTGTCAAAGTTCGTTGGGACTCTAAGCGTGGTCCTGAGTTCACTTGGGAACGAGAAGAACAAATGAAGCTCAAGTACCCTCATCTTTTTACCGATACCATCGCTTCCTCAAACTAAATTTCGGGACGAAATTCTCTCAACATGGGGAGACTGTAACATTTCTGATTTTAGTAACCATATTTCGATTCAATGTAATGCATTTCAAACTCAATACTCGTGCACTGTCTTATTATACTCTTCGCCATAAATTAAATGCAATGATTCAATACAAATTTACAAGTTTTGCTCGATTATATACACTTAAACGCTATACAAGTAACTATTTGTTTCAAACTAATCAAACCTGAAAGGTTAAGGACTAATGTTGAAAATTTAGCAAGAAACCCTAATTAGCACGGTCGTGCTTCATCCTAGCACGGTCGCGCCAAGTGCCTCGGCACGATCGCGCGACTGGTCATGGAACGATCGCGCCCGGTGCCTAAGCACGGTCGCGCCTCTCTTGGGCACGGTCGCGCCTGCGTAACAGTTGAGACGTAAATGCAGTTTAATCACCCGATCATTGGAAATCCGTAACAGTCGTCCGTTTCTTTTCCCCTTAACGAATGAATCACAATTATCGAATTCCTCAAACGTCTTAGTTTCATATTACCAATTTCGAAAAACTCTCTCAAGCTTTCCAAGAAACTAGATTCCGCTGTTCGATCTGAATCCTCTAAATCCAGCAGCAGAGACTCGATACTCAATCATCCCTGAAGTTCCCAGGCTATTTGGATTGGCCGGAGTTGCAGTAAATATCGCCGGAACTCAAGCCGTCGACGCCGGAACTCTTTCTTGCCGATCTCTATCAATCCTCTACTGTTTCGGGTAATTGAAATCATTTATTTCAGTTATTTAGTCTCTATATCGAAAGCCCCATAATAATTTAGGCTTCCATCATAGAATTTACCCCGAATCAGAATCGATGTTTTATTTAAAATAATTTAATCGAATCCACTGTTAAAAATGTTGTTAATACAATTAAAATATCCTAAAAGACTCGTAATAACCCATTAATCAAAAGCCCTAACAATTCCAGCGTTTAAAATACAAGCATTTGTCAACTCGTGTCTGATTTGGAAGAGACACGGTCGCGCTAATCGTCTAGCGCGGCCGTGCCTCATAGAGCGCGGTCGTGCCGACTAGCAGCGCGGTCGTGTCCTCCTGTCCAGACCTTGTCATGCCCTCTGGGCTAGTCTCTGTTGTGTCTAAAGATCATAGACACGACCGTGCCGGACCAAGACACGGTCGTGCCTGTTGACTTGTCTAGATTGTGCTACTGTTGATCAACCCGGTCGCGCCCCGACTAGCACGGTCGCGCCCGTGGCTTGAGCACGATCGTGCCCTTCCGAGGCACGGTCGTGTGAGATTCAGAACTTTTAACAGAATTATAATTTTATATATTTTAATCAGTAAATGTTTCAGATTTTATAAAAATATGTTTTCTGTATTTAAAAATGGATTAAAAGTTTAATCTTGGCATAAATATAATTTATTTAAAAGTTTATGAAAATTAAATTCATATTTACTATCTTACACTTAAATGATATTTTAAATAATTAAGTTACAAAATTTATAAATAAATAAGATAATGATTATTTATTTAATTTACATTTTGAATCAAAATCACTTATTTATTTATACTTAATTACAATTAATATTTACATTATTTCATAAACTATAATTATATATTTATTCAATTATTCAATTCAAACCTAATCAAATTGTTTCAAAAATATTTTACTTCAATACTTTTTAAATGCAAATCAATAGTTTTATTCACAAATTCAACTTTCATTTTAGACTTAAACCTTATGCATCTATTTGATTCGATACACATTACTCTTTAGGTTAAATTGTGCATTTCGAGGATCATATTTGCTATCTATAATCTTTGTTAGCTACACTTCCATACCAAGTGAGTATTCACAACCCCTTTTACTCTTTTACACTTTTGGGGTGGAACATGAACTCTATACGCATTACACATTACACATTTACATTTACACAAACAACACAAGTGCAAAAATCCTATTTACATACATGTGTGCAAAATTTGAGCTTTGTGCCCGAGTGCTAGGTGTGCTAACCTTTGTATGCTCTTATGTGTAATCATTAACTATACAAGCCGACGGTTTTCAATGATAGATCTATTGAGTCTGACAAACCTACCCATGGTGCGCGGTGATTGAAACCGACAACACAATTTTTGCATGCTAGTTACAAGGTTTGGTTGTACATGGTTACACAATAACTGCTCCCCATAAATGCCTTATTTTATCATGTTTTGTAAAGGATTTGTTTTCAACTATATGCTATCTACATACAACTGTGTTATACTCACCAACTTTTTAGTTGACTTTATTTTATTCATGTTTCAGGCCCCAATATGTGAGATTGATTCAAGACGTGTTCAACATAGGATTTGGACTTAACAATTTAAATCAAGAACTTTATGAATTGTTTTATGTTTCTTGTTTGAATTTGGTTTGTACTTGGATTATTTGTAGTGGAAATTTAACTTTAATATATTTCAATTTAGTCAACCATGTGCTATGAACAGTCTTACATGTCCCGCCCCGATGATTCCGCCATCGGTCGGGGTGTGACATAAGGCTGATCCAATTTCTGTGAATGATGAGGAGTTTGATTCCGATGAATTCGTTGATGACAACAAAGTTGAGGGAGTTGTCACAGAAGAGAAGTGTGATGAACTCAAGATACAGAAAGTCATTATCACAAATCGTGATAACTGTATCATGACTGAACCTGATGTAATTGACTCAAATGACAAACTAAAAGATATGCTTTTTGGCGGTTTCAAATCCATTAAGCAAACAAAGAAAGAAAATTTTGCCAATAAACTTGGTAAGAATTTTCAAGAAAACATCAAAAAGAATTATGTGTCTAAGAGTCAAGTTGCATTGTTTCAAGCACAAGTTGCTGTTCATCAAACTCCTCCTAGTGTTCGTTAAAATGAAGCCTCCACATCACAAGTAAAAGAGCCTTACAAGAAAGAGCACAAGGATAAAAGAATTTGTTTTCACGGTGGTATAACATGTCACATTCTTGTGAACTGTCCTGACAAGAATCAGGAGAAAATGTCAGTTGTTCCCCAACAGGCTAAATATCCTAAGACACCACCAGTGAAGAAAGAGACAATCAGATTCCAAAAGTGGTGAAACCACCGGTCAAGCAAATGGTAAAGCCACAAGTGAAGCCTGTGGCTGTACCATCTGTTGAGAAACAGGATAGGCAACATGCTAGTCCTGGTGCATCTACATCTGGTAATGCACAAACTGGTGAGAAACCTGTGGTGAAGCTCTCTAAACCACAGAAGAGAAGGTTGAATAAGAGATTGAGGAAACTTGAACAAAAGTTTACTGAAAATGGAGTTTTACAAAACCCTGTTTTTGAAGGTCAAAAATGTGAAGCTACTATTGATTCACCATCTGTTGACACAAGTAAACATGTTGTTCAAAAGAAAAACAAACGGAGATCCTAGAAAAAGAAAAGTAAAGTTTCTCAATCTTCTGGTTCAGACAATCCAAAAGAGTAACCAATTTTGAATAATCATAATTGTGAGTTAATTGAAGTAGTTTATTTTGAGAAAAACGGACGACCCAAGATCACCATGGCTTGGGTCTCCAAATCTAACTAATTCATTTGACTCGTGCAGGGACATCCAAATGGGACTATTGCTAACCACTGGTATGTTGATAGTGGATGCTCCAAGCACATGACAGGCAACATGGCTCTGCTTCAAGATGTTAAACCATTCAGAGGCGGCTATGTAGCCTTTGCAGGAGAAAAAGGTGGTAGTATCACAAGCAAGGAGTGGTATCAAACGGTTGTATAAGCTTGGACAAATTCAACTATTGTGAATAGCTGAAGCACAACCTGTTTAGTGTCTCTCAAATGTGTAACAAGGAGTACTCGGTGATGTTTGATAAGTCAGAATGCCTGGTTCTCAAACCTGGCTTTGTGGTTCCTGAAGAATGGTTTCTGATGAGAGCGCCAAGAACAAACTACACTTATCAGATTGATATGAGTGTGGCAAAAACCACCACATAAGTTGCTACTTGTTTGCTTACAAAAGCGACAGAGATTGACTCAATCTTGTGGCATAGGAAACTCAGATATCTCTCTTATAGAAAAATGAACCATATTGTCTGACACGTCTTAGTAACCGGTGTTCCTAAAGTGAGATTTTCGGTGGTAAATGACTGTTTGCCATGTAAAAGGGGCAAACAGCAACGAAAATCTCACAAGCCCAAGACCCAAAACTCTATTGATACCCCTTTGGATCTCCTACAAATGGATTTGTTCAGGCCCATAAGTATCAGGAATATTGGAGGTAAGTCATACTGTCTAGTTGTAACTGATGATTTCTCACGTTTTTCTTGGGTGCACTTTTTAGGTATAAAGGATGAGACTGCTGAGATTCTTCAATACCTGATCCTGGATTTGGAAACATTATGCAAGTTGAAGGTTCCAAGAATCAGGAGTGACAACGACCCAGAGTTCAAGAAAAATATGATGGAGCTGTTATGCTTGAAGATGGGTATTCTTCACGAGTTTAGTGCGCCGTCCACACCACAGCAGAATGGAGTAGCAGAAAGGAAGAATAGAACAATGGTTGAAACGGCTCGGACCATGCTGTCAGATGCAAAGCTATCAATTACCTTCTGGGCTGAGGCAGTGAACACAGCTTGTCACATTTTGAATCGAGTTCTAGTTGTGAAGCGACACAACAATCGACCTCCAAACATAGACTACTTGATTCCATTTGGTAGCCCCTGTTCCTTGTTGTTACAATCCATGGATTGAAAATCCAAATTTCATGAAAAGGCAGTGGAAGGAATCTTCTTAGGATATGTTGCCAACTCTTCATGTAAAAGGGTGTACAATAAAGAGACTCGTTCAGTTGAAGAGTGGTTCGAAGTGGATTGCAGCAAGCACAACATTCCACCAGAACCAACAGGTCCAGCTTGGGGTTTTGATTATGATGCTCTATTCAAGTCTTTCAATCTTCCTCCCGATTTGTATGATGAAGATGCTGCCAAACTGTATCACTACCTGTGCATCTGGGACTCACAAAGAGTGATAATGAAGAGGATGCTAATGTTGAAGGGGAAGCTGAACAAGTTGATCCTATTAATATTGAATCTTCTTCTGGTACACATGACATGGGGGAGGTGTATGCCTCGGTTGCTAGACTTGAAGCTATCAGATTGTTTCTGGCTTATGCTTCATTTGTTGGTTTCAAGGTCTATCAACTTGATGAGAAGAGTGCTTTCCTATATGGAAAAGTACATGAAGAGGTCTACGTTTCTCAACCACCTGGATTTGAAGATCCGCAACACCCAGATTAAGAGTACAAGTTGGATAAAACACTCTATGGTCTTCATCAAGCTCCCCGGGCGTGGTACGAGACGTTATCAAAGCATCTATTGTCCAATGGTTTCGTTCGCGGGCAAATAGATTCAACTCTTTCCATAAGGAAAGCAGGGGGAGATATTCTACTAGTACAAGTTTACGTAGATGACATTATTTTCGGGTCTACAAATGAAGATATGTGCCGAGATTTCGATACGGTGATGAAGTCAAAGTTTGAGATGAGCAACATGGGCGAATTGTCATTTTTTCTAGGACTACAAGTCAATCAAAGAGAAGATGGCATTTATCTTCATCAAACTAAGTATGTACATGACATTTTGAAGAAATACAAAATGATTGATTGTTGTACTTATGACACACCGATCCCAATCAATCACAAGCTGCATCCAGACAGAGATGGCAAGGACGTAGATTGTAAACTGTACCGCGAGATGATTGGTTCTCTTATGTATCTTACAGATTCAAGACCTGATATTGTGCTCAAGGTTTCAGACACAACCCAAGGAATCTCACTTGATAGTTGTGAAGAGGATATTCAGATATCTGAAAGGGAAGCCCCAATTAGGTCTTTAGTATTCCAAGCAGCAGTCGTTTGATTTCAATGCTCACACTGCTTCAGATTATGGAGGCTGTAACCTTGATAGAAAGTCGACCTCAGGTGGATGTCAGTTGTTAGGAGACAGGCTAGTCTCTTGGCAGTGTAAGAAGTAGTCATCGATTTTTGTTTCAACTTGTGAAGCTGAGTACATTGCTGCTGTAAGCAGCTGTTCTCAGATTTTGTGGATCCAACAACAACTGAGAGACTACGGCTTGAACTACACTAGAACTCCATTGTTCATTAACAATAATGCCACCTTATCTATCACAAATAACCCGGTGAAACATTCCAAGACTAAACATATTGAGATTTGTCACCATTTCATCTGTGATTGAACTAGTAACGGTTCACACGGATGGAAACTTTGCCGACATTTTCACTAAAGCCTTTGATCGTACTCGCTTTGAACACCTTGTCAACATGATAGGAATGTTCAATCCCGAGTGAAAATCATTTTCAAAACAAGTGTTTCTTGGAAGTTGTTTTTATTTTTTTACTTTTAATTTGTACAGTTCTTTTTCTTTCAAAAATATAAAAAACAATCCAAACAAATTAGAAAATTATGAAAAACCAAAGTCATTTGAAGAAAAGAGGAAATGATAGTACATCAGTAAGTGATCTAAACTTCTTAGACTGTACGATTGGTAAATGATTGAGTCATGTCTACTTAAGTTTGAAAATTGTTTTATCTAGCTTTAATTTGAATATCTGCAAGTAATTTGAATTGTCAGTAGGTTAGAAGCATTTTTGGATCACTAGTAGTGTAAAAACTTAATATCTTATATTACAATTATGATTTGAACCCATATTATGCCGGGTGTGTGTGTATATAAGATCGTTATTAGATAAAGAATGTAAAATTTTGGCTAGTATTATGCTATGAGACCAGTTTCGGGTTATATATTTAGCATAATTTTTCAGTTCTCTTCATTTCCCATATCCGGAAAAGCATGCAATTTGAGGTTGAACTAAGATATGCCTTGACAACATCCGTCAAGCATATGCTACCCTTTGGATCAAGTCACTTGACTTTTCATCTGATTCCATTGAAGATATATCCATCTAAAAGTTGGATCTCCTTACCCGAATCCTCAGATTCCATATCTATTAACATGAATCATCAAAAATATTCACTGAAGAAAACCTCTCAATCCAAGACAAATGAATCAATCGATTCTGAATCTTATGATTCTTGATAATCCTTGTGGATTATGCTTAACTTTTTCCTGTGCTAAACGATGTCTCTTCATTCTAGAAATTAGGATTGTGACAACCCTTAAATTAGACTCGGTTACTTTTGATAGTAAAGTCATCGTAGACAGGCTTGGCCCAATAACGACCCAGTTATAGGCCCATTAAGTGAACTTGATATGTGGCTTTACTTGACGGATCATCGAATCATTCGAGATAACATAGTATTAATACATAATGTTTACATAAGCCTAGCAATATATAGATAAATAAACACGTTCACGGTTGGTAACCGGCACACAACGCGGTGTCTAATTTCTAATATTAATTATTAGTAACAATTATGAATGTTATTTAGATGATTAATTTAGAAATAATTACACATGAGGCAGAAATCATTGGAGCGCGACGGCCACAAATACCGGCATAAACATGAACCGATTGTTTATTACATGTTATGATTTAATAAAATAAATAATTATTAATTTTTATTTTCTCATTACCGATTCAACGTTATTATTATTATTTAAGAAATAAAAATTACATGCGGAATACAAAACGTATAAACGAATGAACGGGTTAGACACTCAGTACCGTCGCGTACCGGCCTGGATGTCAGTCAAAGCAGAAATCTCGTAAACTAAACATCCTAATTAATATTTATAAGAACATTCCCTAATTCTAAGAATATTAAAATAATGTTTCTTGAGTTTTGGTTGTGTCGGAGACTCGAGTGGATACGCGTTCCCTACAAACCAATATTTTTCCCTC
Organism: Smallanthus sonchifolius; assembly: GCA_023525975.1. Lineage (NCBI taxonomy): Eukaryota > Viridiplantae > Streptophyta > Magnoliopsida > Asterales > Asteraceae > Smallanthus > Smallanthus sonchifolius. Next base: position 48,015,553 of record CM042033.1, on the reverse strand, counting down.
TTGAAGCCCCCTCCCTAACCCTACTTATATAAACGCCATTATAAGTTGCAGCCTCATTTGCACCAACACATTTCACATTCACCTCAAAAATGCTCTCAATTCACAAAGGGAGGAAAAGGGAGGAAGAGGGCCGCCGGCCACCCAGCTCACGACGGCAACGGTGGCTGCGGAAAATGAAGGTGGTGTGGGGGTGCTCGGTGGCAGGGTGGACGACGGCGAAGGCTATCGAGAAGTCAAAAACGGCGTCAAGGGCCGTTCCCCGCTTTTCCGATGACGGACATAGACTTTCGTTGACTAGTTCAAGGAGTGGTAGCGGCGGCCTGGTGGCGGAAGAGAGAAGAGAGCCGCTGACATGGCTCCGACAGCAGCCGCTGACATGGCTCCGACAGCAGCCACAGCCGTTCACGTTTTTTCGACAGAGACCAGGGGTGGTCTTATGCTCCCCGAATGGTGACGGATCTGGTGGTTTCCGGCTTTTCTCCTCTGCGTTACTCTGTTTCCAATCAAAAACACCTTTCCGGCGAAGTATAGTGGGGGCGCTAGGGTTCCGGTGGATCCAACCTACTTCCGGCGAAGGTCAGGTGATTCCCGGTGAGTCCCTCCTTGTATTTCTTGTTGTTCCAGGTTAGATTTATGCATGTATAATAATTAGTTTATTTGTTTTAAGTTCCGGCGAAGCCCCGATGAGATTAAGGTATCCTGATCATTTCTTGTTCATTGTTCCACCGCCCCGATCTACAAATTTTGAGGTTTGCATTATTAATATAAGATTAGTTTCACTACCGTTGGTTATTTTCCGTTTAGTTTTGTCGAGTTTGTGGTCGGGTTTAATTCCCGGGTGTTAAATATGTGCTTTTGGACAGGATACATGTCACACCCCGAAAACGATGATTCGCAGCGGAAACGAGTCGTAAGCATGGTGGTCACATAAGTTGGAGTCCAATGATAATAAGCAAACACATTTATTTGAAACATCGGAAAGGTTTAACAAAATAAGGATAAGTCTTACAATTATCCAAATTAAAAGCATTGAAATTTAAAACGAGAGTTTTCATGATCCAACACATGAGGATCCAAAATAAACTTTAAAATGTCCCAACAGAATTCCGATGCAAGTGTTTGCCCAAAAGCTCGTTGTCATAACCGCGCGAGAGTATCTAAGCACCTGAAAAACATGCTTAAAAACATCAACATAAAGTTAAGCGAGTTTCACGGGTTTAACAATAACATAAACAAATTTAACGAACTATCAAGTAAATTGGACAAACATGTGATATGTCATAAGGTTGCAAGGAATACAACAAGATGATAGTACCTAGAGCTTATAATCAAACCGAGACACGAATACAACATGTCCCCACGAATCCTTTCAAAATATATTCTTTCGTACGAATGACCGATCAGCGCTACTGATCATGAGAGTGGGCAGTCAGTCCCAAATAGATCTATCAACACACCTTGCGGCCTACACGAGGCTAATAATTATAACGGTGGGGCTATTCATGAACGAATACATGAATACATAATGAATGCCCTTGCTCAAGACTCAAACGAAAACATAACGTAAGTCCAGTATCGTGATAAATGAACGAAAGCATGTTCTTCACCCATAGTTTATAAAACAACAAAATAGTTTAAAAGGAGCCGTGAAAAACTCACCTTGATAACGAACGACGAAAAACGAGTGCTAGCAAATATACGCCCACGAACGCTAACGGTGCCCTAAATACGAGGGATACATTACTAATTGAACCTCATGTCTTACAAGCAAGTTGTTCACCCAACCTACTTAGACTTACAATATTTTTAAGAAAATGTTTATTTAAACGACCCGTTGGTGACTATGACACACGGTTATGTTTTTAACGAAAAACGATGGATCATACACACTACGAAGACATCAAGTGTTATTACTTATCAACAACCAAAATGTGAAAGCAAAGTAAGAACACTAATAAAAATATACGCCTATAGCATATTCATATGCTTATAAATCTTAAATCATATGTGAAATCACTAGAGTCACAATATTTGCACATAAGCAAAAACGACTAACTTTTAAGGAATAAACTTCCGAATTTCTAACACATGAGTTCATATAACATCATATATCATCAAAATATACTTAATAAATTATATTCATCAAAAAAACAATCTTTTATGATTTTGACATACAGGTACCTAAACATGGCAATTTCTAGCACATATGCGATAACCGAAACATCATACCACAAGTACAAACGCATATTTCATAACATGAACTCATTATATATCCTAAGAGCTGTAACTTTTCCATAAAATATATCCAAACTTACTACTCAAAATCAGATTTAACAAGTACACATTTTTTATGCCGAAAACTACCGTTTTAATCGACTAGTTTAGTGTAAAACCTAGCAAAACGCTTCAAACACCAAGAATCATACATATTACTAAAAATATATATTTTAGACATAATATCATCATATTACAGCCATTATTGTAGATTTACAAATCTATCTATTTTCATACAAAAATCTACCTTTTTAGCTTCTTTTAAGCAACATAAACATGTCATACACTTAACAAATCATCACAACCTAAATAACACTTTTAGAGCTGGTCATTATCACTATAAAAAATCATTTTTATCAACATATTTCCAGATTTTGCACAATCTAAATAATCCATGCCAAAACCCTAGTTGAAATCATGATTTTTGACAACAATCTTTAGCAATAAACACCAAAATCATTAATTCAATGATCCATGCATAAACTAACATGATTTTATGCAATAATATACCATTATTTTCTGTTTGAAATAAACCATAACAAAACATTTGATTGTATGTAAAGATCAAGTCCTAATCATCAACATTTTCAAGATATGAACACATGCACATATATACATACATACGCCAATATATATACATATATACCCATCAAAACCTTCAATAATAAGCCATTATTTACTGATTTTAAATGTTTCAAAAAGATCCTTTTACTTGGTGATGAACAATACTTGCAGGAATCAAAACTAGTAAGAAGAAAGTAAGAGAATGGTTAGGGTCCATACCACTTTATTAAATCAACGGAGACACTTAGAGAAATTAAAATATGATGGATGTTTTTCCCTTGTATAATCAGCCCCTAACACTCTTGAATCTTCAAGAGGTGCTTCAAGAACACCAAAACTCAAGAACACTTGTAAGAACACATAGAAAGAGGATGATAGAAATGGTGTGGAGTTGCAAATGAAGTTTGAAGGGATATTTATAGAGGTGGGGATTGGATTTCGGCTAATAAGAGAGGGAGAGAGGAGAGAGATGGAGATTTGACATGCTCCACACAAAAATCATGCAAAGATATGATCACATTTGTGGAGTGTGGAGTTGGGTTAAGTGTGTAAAGAATCAAATGAGTGTGTTTAATTCTTGATTAGGGTGTGGAACCCACTTTTATGGCTGATTTTTGGAGATAGAGGTCTTCTAGAACCTCATTTGTTTTATAAAAACAACACCACACAAGTGTAGGTGACTTTTTATAAAAACTACTACACTTTTATAATATTTTACCACTTTAAATATGGTTTTTCATTAAAATAAAAATATATAAGATACCCACTAATTATTTGCTATCGTAATTAGTAAATATAATAATTTTTGCTAACAGTTCATTTTAACTCACCCGTTACGCGATTGTACCGGGTAAAACGCAACGAAAATCACCAAAAACGATATTTAACAAGTAGCATAAAAATTTCACTTATAATCCCCTAATACAAACCAGTTTATATAATTTTCATCAAAACTTATATTTTAAATTAACCGGGTCATCACCAACGCTAAATACGGACATTTTACCGATACGCGGTACCGTAAATTCCAAAAATTCACGAAATGCAAACCTATGCATACGAAGGGCTTTGCTAGACTTTATAATGACCTAATTAACTGAAATTAAGTCTAAGATGCACACAATTAAATTATAAACGCGTTCTAAGGTTTTACGATAAATAACCTGAAAATTACCGGATGTCACATCCTCCCCTCCTTAAATAAATTTCGTCCCGATATTTTACGCTACGAAGCCTTGTTACGGACAGACTTAAACAAATGAGGGTACTTTCGTTTCATCTCATATTCGCGTTCCCACGTGAACTCGGGACCACACTTTGAATTCCATCCGACCTTGACTAACTTGATACGACTACGTCTAGTCTTGTGAATCTTCCAATCCGAAACCTCTACGGGCTCTTCACGAAATTGAAGCTTTTCATTAACACATACTTCACTTGGAGGTATCACGAGTGTCTCATCAGACAGACACTTTTTTAGATTGGACACATGGAATACGTTATGAACTCCACTCAGTTCTCACGGTAACTACAGTTGGTAAGCAACTAGCCCTACACAAGCAGTAATGTTGTAAGTTCCAATGTAGTGGGGGCTAAGCTTAACATGCTTGCCAAACCTAGCTACCCCCTTCTAAGGAGAGACCCTCAGCATAACTCTGTCTCCCACTTGGAATGCTAATGCTTTCCTTCTTCAATCATCGTATATCTTCTGACGGTCCTGGGCAACCTTTAAACGATCACGGATCTTGAAAACCTTATCGGTAGTTTCCTGGACAAGCTCCAGTCCAGTTAAATGCTTGTCATAAACTTCTGCACAATAAAGAGGTGAGCGATATTTTCTCCCATACAGGGCTTCAAACGGAGCGGCTTTCAAGCCAGTTTGGTAACTGTTATTATAAGAGAACTCAGACAATGGTAGGTGAGTATCCTAATTTCCACCAAAGTCGATTACGCATGCACAGAGCATGTCTTCCAAAATCTGGATGGTCCTTTCACTTTGACCATCACTCTGAGGATGATACTCCGTGCTTAAATCCAGGCGGGTACCCAAGACTTTTTGTACTGACCGCCAAAACTTTGATGTGAAATGACTATCTCTATCGGAGATGATCGAAGTCGGCACCCCATGCTGGGACACTACTTCCTTGAGGTATATGCTCGCCAATTTCTTCATTCGCTAAGATTCCTTCACGGGAAGGAAATAAGCCGATTTCGTCAAACGATCCACACTCACCCAGATAGAATTGTAGCCACTAGACGTTAGGGGTAATTTGGTGATGAAATCCATGGCAATACAGTCCCATTTCCACTACGGAATCTCCGGTTGCAGCAGAAGTCCAGATGGCTTTTGGTACTCGGTCTTGACCTTCGCGCAACTGAAACATTTACTGTGACACCTGCAAAATTCCATTACCTAAAACATAATCGTTAGGCTAAACCCAACTAGGCTCTATAAGAAATTCAAGCCCTTCAGAGGCCCAAATTGCATAATCCGAATATCAAACTAACCACTCGGTTTCGTCTAATGACTCGTTACGCAAATCCTAAGAATATAAGAAAGAATACACAAACGTACGTGGTTCAGTATCTTAAACGTTTAACGTGTCAGACATCGGTTTATTACCGAATATTCGGCAAGACAATTAAGTAAAATAATGAATTATTGATAGAAAGTATTAATATTCATTTGGAGAGACTGATACGCGTAGTTCATTTATACGAACGTTAAACCGCATCAGATATCTGTAAGATTAACGATAGCGGTACGGTTGTTACCGATACGTATTTTGATACAATAAATATTAAAAATATTTTTAATATTTTTAGTAAAATAATAATATTCTATAGACACGGAGCACAAAACGTTTAAAAATAACGAATGCGTTAAAAAAGAGGTACCGACGCGTACCGGCTCGTACGTCAATTAAATCAGGGATTTCAAGATTTAAAATATTTAAATAATATTATTAATAACGTTTCATAATCCTAAAAATTTTGAAATAATGATTTGAGAGTATTAAACGTGTCAGAGACCCGAGAGAATACGCGATACTCGTAAACCAGTATTATTCCTCTTGGAGAACCCCTACCAAAACCCTAGGTATAAATTCATCATTTTCTATACTTCTCCTCATTTTATCAAGCCTCCATACCTTTTAGAGAAAGAGAGAGAGAGAGTAGAGAGAGAGAGATCGTGGAAGGGGAGGGGAGCCGGCCACCCTCCGGCGGCCCCCTCCGGCAGGCGCAAGGAAAGAAGACAACAGCGACAGAGGAACACACGGCGGCGCAAGGAAGCTGTGCATAGCGGCAGACCGTCCTCCGGCGAGTGGCGGTAAGTGGGGTTGTTTTTCGGGTAGATTTCGTCTTCCTACTTCCGATAGTGGTGGTGGTCGTCCCTAACTCACGGGGGTGGAGGTGTAAACCATTTCCAAACAGTGACGGCGACGCTGTTAGGGTTTCAAGGGCGGTGGTTGTTCAAGGTGGTGGTGGTATCCGGTCTAACAAAGGCAATGGTGGGGCAATCAAAGAGGACATCGGCAGTGTACAATCGGGAAAGAACAGCCTACAGTGGCTAGGGTTTCACAACCCGGTTTTCCGACAGCCACAAATAGGGTTCCGGCAAGAGACATTTTTTCAGGCGAACCCGTATACCCGGTAAGCTTCTTTCTAGCCTTTTTGTGTTTTAAAGGTTAGATCTACTCACTTGGAGTTTTAAAGTTTCTGTTTTGGAAATAATTCCGGTGAACAGAACCATTTTCCGACGATTCCCGACTTTCCAACAAGTCTCAAACGACCAGATCCGTGTTAGTTGTCGTTTTACTATCCCGATCTACTAATCACGATGTTGGTTTTGACGATTAAGGGTAATCCACAAATAATTATTGATTTTCTTACTAGATCAAGTACTTTGTGTGGCCGGGTTTTATTCCCGAGTGTTAAACATACGTTTTTTGGAAAGGAAATGACAATACGGGTCTCGGTCAAACTCGGCCAGCGCTTGTTAAACTCAGGTAAACGGCGGTCAAACGTAGATATTACAAAAATCGTGAGGTTTAAGACACGTCGGTTCGTAAACGAGACTTACGAGAGGTATAAAACACACGCTAAAGCAATTATACTTATTTACATGAAAATAAACGTACGTGCGGTTGAATTACGTTGTTCTTAACAATAAAAAAAATTAATAAATATTAACAGAACCATTAATATATAACGGATCGTAAATGCGTATATTAAATCTAGAGAGTTCGTTATAGTTATTATTAAACGAGTAGGTGTATTCGTAAATGACTAATCGATTAAACGAGAATCTTAAACACGGTCAACGAACGACACATTTGAATTGTAAATATTATTTCGTGAACATTAAAGCAAGTATATTAGGTTTATGGTATCAAACGGTTTATACAAAAAAAATACAATTAGGATGACTTTAACTTAAAATATTTCATAAAACGTATTTATATATATATATAAATATATATATATATATATGTATATCCATTTGGCTTGTGATTAAGTGGTATTTAAGTACATAAACCGAATAACTAAACTAGGATTTGTCAAGTAACAAACGTTGGTACAACTATTTTTTTTTATAAATGAAAACGTACCGTATAGATACATATACTTATACATATACCTACAAATACATGCATGAATATAAATATTCATATGTTTATGAAATCAAATGATTATTTTGAAGCACGACATTTATACTCAAACATATACATGTATATTCTTAAACTCATATGTAAATGTATAGTTATAATTATTTATATCCTCTACAAACATTGGATATTATGTAATGTGACGCCTAACTGTAAACACATACACATAAATATATGTATATATATATATATATAAAATATTAACAAATGGACTTATGTATGACTTACATAAACCTGAACGTTTTACTTAAGGGATACATGAACTGTACAAACATATCTTAGGGTATTGATTTCATATATATATATATATATACACACACACACACACACACACGTCTATACTAATAAATAAATGTTTGAGATGACACATGTCATTTTCTGATTCCTTCTCATTTTTATTTTCCAGTCTCTCTCTTCTATTAAATACTAATTTTTTATTTTCTCTCTCCTATTAAATATTATATATTAAAAAACATAACAAATTTAATTATTGATAGTTAATATATATTAACTAAATAAGCTTAATGTGAAATTAATCATGAATAGTTATAGTTAATGATGTTATTTATCATTTTTGAAAAATAAATTTTTAATATGAAAAGTTATTATATTATCACACAGTTTTTACATTTTAATAAACTTCATTATTTTAGACAACTAGATCAATTTTCGTTTGAATTTTTACCTACAGATTTTTTATTTCAAAATTTTATTTATCATCAATCACATTTTTATAAATTTTATAAACTGAAAACGATTTTATAGCCATTTAAGATCCAATTAAAAAAACTTTCAATCATATATTTACATATTCAAATATCTAATAATTGTTATGATTTGTTAACTGTTGTTGTGTTTTTTGTCATATTATTATAGCCGAAAGTATTCAAGTAATTATTTTCTTTTTTTTTTTCTATTTCGATTTACATCATTACTTATTTTAGCTATTTGTATATGTTTATATATGTTTTATATATGTGGCAACTTCGAACTATTTTCTTTGAACGGGTTGATTTGAGTTATGTTTTTTCTCTAACGGGTCAAACGGTTAAAATAAAATAAAAGTAGTATAAAATGAGAAGTCATATCGATTGAAAGTCTCACTTAGTTTAAATTTTATGCAAATAAATATATTTAGATTGTTATATTATAATGATAATAATATAAATTTTTAGCTATATTTCACACTAAACTATACCTAATAAATAAATAATTAGTCATTTGAAAATTTTCCCGCTTATTTTCTTGTGAGACCAAGCTATACCAAAAAATAAGTAATTGGTTAAAGTTTTTTTCATGTATTGTTTCTCAATTATTTATTATCTTATTTATTAATATTTACATTATAAATATTTCATTTATTCAATATTTATTTTCTTAATTATTTCCTTTGTTTTTTTCACTTATTAATAAATTTTTAATATTTCATTAATCAAACCTCGTGTAATATACGGGTGTGTAACCTAGTATATATATATATATATATATATATATTAACGTATATATATTGTAAAACTTCGAGATAGTTTCATTAAAACATAGAGTTGCATACATTCTATTAAAAGTCACACGAATGAGAATTGTGTTTAATAACTATAAGTACATATCGTTATGCACAACCGTGAGCTCAATAAACAATTATGTTCGAACGTGACCATTGGAACATAAATTAGTTGAGAAGCCCGATTCTACCTAAATAACATATATCACCAATTAATAAATCGACAACATGGCTCAACTGCACACGCGATAACTCAACACGAGTTTAGACTTACTTTATAATGTTAAGGTTAGTCCATAAAGTTGTTTAAGTACCTACAGGGATTGTATGACTCAAGTACGACATAGACCCGCTACTATCTTTTTACGTGGACTTTGGTTCCCATTATTACATGAAGGATGTCATCATTCCTAACAAATTACCAGGTAAGTTCACTGCCCCCTTTTAACTTTTTATATGTTTTAGAAACATCGGGGGAGAAACATACTTGCTTAACACATTTTATACATTGGGGAACATCATTACTTGATACACTTGAGAAAACCTGCAATATATTTGCTTACATGTTTGAAAACCCGAAACACACTTATGAACATTTTCATATGGTAACAAGAGAATAAGACCCGACCATATGCTTGCATGAGTTAGCGAACAAAGAGCTCGCTAAAAGTCCACTGGAACAATTTTATAACCATTACCTATCTAGCCTGGGATTCTATGAATAGTACTATGGGGGTGACGTCCCCGATCATGGTTAGTCGCGCTAACCGACGACTTGTAGGGTCGAATGGCTGCATATTATCTAAACACATACATCGGGAGGACTGAGGGAGGGGAAAAATACCTGTTGTCGTGGTTTGGTTATGCCTCATATATGAACATATTATTTGTATTCCTAGCTAGTCTACAAATGGGTCAACATTATTTGTTTTGTTTATCATATACACTTGGAACAATTTGCGAACAATTGGATTCACAAGAACTATTTCATCGGGAAAACTACTCGTTTTATGACTATGAAATCATCAGATGTTTTCATTGGAAAAACTACTCATTTTATGACTATAAAGTCATCACATGTTTTCAAGAAAACGGTTTTACAATATGGCCATGTACACGTTATCAATGTTTTCAAGGGAAACGTTTTACATCAAGCCCATGTACATATTTTCAATGTTTTCGATGAAAATGGTTTTTATATTACGGCCATGTATACTTTTTAAATGTTTTCACCTTATGACTCTGAAGTCATCACATGTTTTCGAGGAAAACGGTTATATGTTATGGCCATGTACACGATATCAATGTTTTCAAGGAAAACTGCTTTACATCGAGACAGCCAAACTTGTGAACTCACCAACCTTTGTGTTAACATTTTTAAGTATGTTTTTAGGTAGCACATAGTTGTGGCACGGTTAGAATAGGTTAACCCTTCAGATCAAAACCCTAGAAGCCGAAGAAGTATGATTGTCAAACCTCAAGTCGGTTTTGACCTATATGGTTCTAGGTCAATGTACTAGTTTAATTTAGTATTTGTAATCGTGTTCAATATTTTAGAAGTCTTCATTTAACTTCCGATGTTGTGTAATGTTACCGATCGTTGCAACCTTAATTTATTTATTTATAAATTAAGTAAATGAATTTGGGGGTGTGAAAGATTGGTATCAAAGCCAATGGTTTTAGCGAATTAGGTTTCCTGAGTGACACCTTGGCTCTAACCAGACTCATTTAGGGACCAAAATATCTAAGACCTGCATCACACTAAGAACACCCAAGACTCGGGTATAGAAATTCCAACCCTTGCCGAACAACTTGTGTAGACCATTATTGTATGTAGTTACACTAGCGTAGTATTAGTTGTATTAATACTAAATACAATTGCATGGCATACGTAACAAACACCTAATACGTATAAAAATGTGGAAACAATAAACACCTACAACATGACCCAACAGAGTATCACTGTTCGGATTACGAATCAAGGATGACGGGTACTGAGCACACTGTAACCCTAGAAGATCAAGTTACGAGTTGAACTTGGGCGACAACGGTAGTAATCACTAGTTACTGAACTTGGAATCACAACAGGCTGAACCCGTACCTGTACCTACGCCACACCTACATCTACTCCAGTCGTGGAGTCAGTTTTCTTTTTCGACATATGTCGTCTTCATTCGGTGTGGTATATATACTCTCCTTCATGAATTGCCGGATTGGATGACTATAACTTTCACCATGAGTTATGGTAGACGGGACTGCCATAACTACACAACAGGCTGAACCCGGATTCGATGACTACGCAACAGGCTGAACCCGTACCTGTATTTACGCCACACCTACATCTACTCCAGCCGTGGAGTCAGTTTTGTTTTTCGACATATGTCGTCTTCATTCGTTGTGGTATATATATACTCTCCTTCATGAATTGCAGGATTGGATGACTATAACTTTCACCATGAGTTATGTTAGATGGGACTGCCTAAGCAGAAGGGAACCCGAAGTGGGAAAGGCAGGACTAATCGGGAGAGAACTGTACAAGTCAGGAGACTCATTTTGATCATATGGATCCACACGTACATATGAACTTGGAGCATGATTTTCTCGACACAGATTTGAGGATCTCTGCACTAACATGATGTCTGACTTCCACCGTACACGTCCTGTTATTAGAAGACACCGATTGTTTCTCTATATCATTAACTCCACCCAACAACAACCATAGTCGGCAGATGCATGAGTATTGGTACGCATGACTAAGAGTAATCCGATAAAACATGCACACTGTTACACGAGAGTGCAACACGATGACACGATCTAATGAACATTTTAGACCCCTTTTAACTGAGAGCTTGGGATAGGAGAAACACTATAGGGACAATGTAAAGTAAATTATCATTGCGGGTGAACACGTATTCATAATTTATAGTGCATGAGAACTCTAGTGAGTCTTACTATCCGAGCTAATGTTCATGATTAATCCGCAATCCTAATCTAAACTCACAGTCACTCGATTAATGATCGGACCTTAACAATTTGGACTCCTTGACTAAATATCCACGTAATGTTCTCACAGTTCTGGAGGAACAAGAGAATTTCAAATTGGATCAAACCAACTCTTAATGAATCTTGAACGACGAAGGTCTCCCTCATCCGTTTGTACTTTCTAAAGCATATCCTCTTGAAACACGTAAATTTCAGGTTGCTCTTTGCAACGATCAACACGTGCGGCAATAGTACAACTATTATTGGGAATCACAACGTAATCACAGGGTCTATCTTACGACCCTGTATCACACTTACTTGAAGTTTACATCGGAAATGCTATGCACTATCTCCTGTATTAGTATGGGAATTTTTTCTTACACCTGACACCTACAGGGTATTGTGAAAACCCGATATGAGACAGGTGGATAATATTACATCCTTCCATACTTACATTTCCTTGAGGATCATTCTGTTGGTTGAGTCTTTGATTTCAGACTTTAGGAGAGATGTGTTCACACCTCTTACTCCTCGTCGTCAATAGTTAAAGAGCTCTATTGCATCTATTGTTATGAAACGACTTCTTAACACATGCTCAGGGAAAATACAAAACTTTGACATTTAACACTCCTTACCTTGATTTCATGACTTAAACCCTTGTGCTAAGGACTTTAAGGCCATACCGATGCGAGTGAAATACGTAATGATAAGTCACGATAATAACATTCGATTGCCAAGGAAATTGCGGACATACTTTATTATCAGTTGTTGACAAATTTTGAAAACTCCATGATCCATTCCGACCAACTTTGATGAGAAATCAAGGACCTAAGTTGAAATATGAGGAACTAACTCTGTGCTCTACGATTAACAATCATCTAAAGCTATATGCTACCAGGAAGAGGAACAAAGGACGAGTCATAGCCGACTCTGCACTCTTGAAGGGCTACACATATACATTTACTTTGACTTCTTAGCTTTCCTCGATAATTTTGTTTTACTCTTACAAGATCTTTTGGTATATCTGTGCGTTATCTTCAAGTAACCTAAGAGCATGACAATCTCGTGTTTGGAGACTCTCTGAAGTTTGATTGATTTTCATCTAACTTCTGGCATCCACTTAATGAGAAGTCAAGCCCTGGACTAAGTTGACAATGACATTACATCACAGTCTACCAGTTTAATAGGTTAGCAAGCTTTGGACCAGTTCGGGGAAACCCTAATTTTATGAAACTATTTCCACAGCCTCATTCTTTGCCTCCCCACTCAGACGGATTGTGACTTTTCCAAATGAACCTAGAACTTCTTAAGGCTTACATACCTCATGGACATGATAGTCAAGCCATGAATTCACAAAGCATGATATCACAACCTAATGCAGGACTGCAGTAGAGGTACGGTGCAAATAGTGGTTAATGGAGTGTAGAACTCAATTTTTCGCAGTGAAAGCTAGACTATTCTTAAACATTTTTATTTGAACCCCATGAAGATTCGCTTATCTTTAGTATTGGTTAAGCCAAATCAACTATACTATTTCCAAGTACTTTGACATTCTCTTCCTCCTTCATCTAAATTCGCCCTCATCTTCAGATGAATCATAAAAATCTGGACGATTGAAGTACCTGGATGATTCAATGATACTACGAGATTTTATTGTCTCAAGGTTCATTGTTCGATATCTATTTTGTTAGTATTTCTATTTAAACACTTCCAACTCCTCTGTGAGAAATGGTATGCGTTGATACTATTTCTTGGAACTCAATTGAATCAGTTCAACCTACATACCGAGTAGGTTGATGAAATGTCAGAACCTTTTGTTCTAGAAAGATAGAATACACTAAGTCATTGACTTGTTGCGATGAACGGTCAACTACGTGATTGCAAACTAACACATGGACATTTCATTAAACTACCTGACATATTTTACTGGACTTTTGATAATTTTTTTTAGATTCTAACGTGATTTGGCCATTAATACGTTAAAATACGTATATGAAGGAAGCGTATGTGCCCACATGTCTTCAGAATTCATGTGCACGAATACACCTTTGTCTTTCGCTACCAATAATGATCGTCACACAGTTCCATCTAGATGAGAGTGATCACATAACGGCATTCTTCGACATCTAATCCTTGATTATTTAACTCAGTGTGTGAGTTGTTTACTTGGCTTGTGAAAACTAATTATTTTGATTCACATTAATCCGAGAATCTCTTAATGACTCACTCATTACATGGAATGTGATCTCACTGACCGTAACCCCTTTTTGTTCATGGGACTTTTTTGATGACCATATCACTTCAGGGTATAGCCAACGTCATTCCTTTATCGATATACTCAAGGAACTTTACTAAATCTGCTCGTTTGATGTAATGAAAGTTCAACGACACCGTTGTGTTGTTATATGGTACGATGATATTTCAAATCCTTACACATCCAATATCATTACTTGTTGTGATATCCACTTTATCTACGTATACCGACTACTAATTGGAATGAGTTAAAATTCTCCCTAAAAACACGAAAGTGGAGTAAGGATACGAAATCCTAATCCAAGTAAGTGTAACAAATTTCGAGGACGAAATTTCTTTAAGGAGGGGAGAATGTGACACCTGCAAAATTCCAGTACCTAACACCTAATTGTTGGGCTAAACCCAACTAGGCCCAATAAGAAATTCAAGCTTGTCAGAGGCCCAAATTGCATAATCCGAATATCAAACTAACCACTCGGTTTCGTTTAATGACTCGTTACGCAAATCCTTAGAATATAAGAAAGAATAGACATACGTACGTGGTTTAGTATCTTAAATGTTTAACGCGTCAGACACCGGTTTAATATCGGATATTCGGCAAGACAATTAAGTAAAATAATGAATTATTGATATCAAGTATTATTATTCATTTGGAGAGACTGATCAAGTAAATACCCGCGTAGTTTGTTTATGCGAACGTTAAACCGCGTCAGATATCCGTATGATTAACGATAGCGGTACGGTTGTTACCGATACGTATTTTGATACAATAAATATTATAAATATTTTTAATATTATTAGTAAAATAATAATATTCTATAAACACGGAGCACAAAACATTTAAAAATAACGAATGCGTTAAAAACGCGGTACCAACGCGTACCGGTTCGTACATCAATTAAATCGGAGATTTTGAAGATTTAAAATATTTAAATAATGTTATTAATAACGTTTCATAATCCTAAAAATTTTGAAAAAATAATTTCAGAGTTTTAAACGTGTCAGAGACCTGAGAGAATATGCTATACTTGTAAATTAGTATTATTCCTCTTGGAGAACCCCTACCAAAACCCTAAGTATAAATTCATCATTTTCTCTACTTCTCTCATTTGATCAAGCCTCCATACCTTTTAGAGAGAGAGAGAGTAGAGAGAGAGACCTTGAGAGAGAGAGAGAGAGAAAGAGATCGTGGAAGGAGAGGGGAGCCGGCTACGCTCCGGCAGGCGACGACGGATCTGCATCAAAGAACACGGTAGCGACAAAGGAGCGCACAGCGGCGCAAGGAAGCAGCGCACAATGGCATACCGTCCTCCGACGAGTGGCGGTAAGTAGGGTTGTTTTTCAGGCAAATCTCGTCGTCCTACTTCCGATAGTGGTGGTGGTCCTCCCTAACTTACGGCGGTGGAGGTCCTCCCTAACTCACGGCGGTGGAGGTGTAAACCATCTCCAAACAGTGGCGGCGGCGCTGTTAGGGTTTCAGGGGCGGTGGTTGTTTAAGGTGGTGGTGGTATCCGGTCTACCAGAGGCAATGGTAGGGCGATCGACGACGGCGATAGTGTACAAGCGGGAAAGAACAGCCTCCAGTGGCTAGGGTTTCACAACCTAGTTTTCGAGCAGCCACAAATAGGGTTCCGGCCAGAGACGTTTTTTACGGCGAACCCGTATACCCGGTAAGCTTCTTTCTAGCCTTTTTGTGTTTTACGTGTTAGATCTACTCACTTGGAGTTTTAAAGTTTCTGTTTTGGAAATAATTCCGGCGAACAGAACCATTTTCCGATGATTCCCGACTTTCCGGCAAGTCTTAAACGACCAGATCCGCGTTAGATGTCGTTCTACTATCCCGATCTTCTAATCACGAGGTTGGTTTTGACGATTAAGGGTAATCCACAAATAATTATCGGTTTTCTTACTAGATCAAGTACTTTGGGTGGCTGGGTTTCATTCCCGATTGTTAAACATACGTTTTTTGGACAGGAAATGACAATATGGGTCTTGGTCAATGCTGGTCAAGCTCGGGTCAACGACGGTCATACATAGATATTACAAAAATCGTGAGGTTTAAGACACGTCGGTTCGTAAACGAGACTTACGAGAGGTATAAAACATACGCTAAAGCAATTATACTTATTTACGCGAAAATAAACGTACGTGCAGTTGAACTACGTTGATCTTAACGATTCGTAACGATAAAAAAAAATAAAAATAAATATTAACATAACCATTAATATTTAACGGATCGTAAACGCATATATTAAATGTAGAGAGTTCGTTATAGTTATTATTAAACGAGTAGGTGTATTCGTAAATGATAGATCGATTAAACGAGAATCTTAAACACGATCAACGAACGACACATTTGAATTGTAAATATTATTACGTGAACATTAAAGCAAGTATATTAGGTTGATGGTATCAAACGGTTTATACAAAAAAATACAATTAGGATGACTTTAAACTAAAATATTTCATAAAACGTATATATATATATATATATCCATTTGACTTTTGATTAAGTGGTATTTAAGTACATAAACCGATTAACTAAACTAGGATTTGTCAAGTAACAAACGTTGATACAACTATTTTTTTTATAAACGAAAACGTACCGTATAGATACATATACTTATACATATACCTACAAATACATGCATGAATATAAATATTCACATTTTTATGTAATCAAATAATTATTTTGAAGCACGGCATTTATTCTCAAACATATACATGTATATTCATAAACTCATATGTAAATGTATAGTTATAATTATTTATATCCTCTACAAACATTGGATATTATGTAATGTGACGCCTAACTGTAAACACATACACATAAATATGTATATGTATATATATATATACATATATAAAATATTAACAAATGGACTTATGTATGACTTACATGAACCTGAATGTTTTACTTGAGGGATACATGAACTGTACAAACATATCTTAGGGTATTGATTTCATTTTTATATATACACACATATATATATATATTAACGTATGTATATTGTAAAACTTTGAGATAGTTTCATTAAAACATAGAGTTGCACACATTCTATTAAAAGTCACACGAATGAGAATTGTGATTAATAACTATAAGTACATATCGTTATGCACAACCGTGAGCTCAATAAACAATTACGTTCGAACATGACCATTGGAACATAAATTAGTTGAGAAGCCCGATTCGACCTAAATAACAATTATCACCAATCATTAAATCGACAACATGGCTCAACCGCACACGCGATAACTCAACACGAGTTTAGACTTACTTTATAATGTTAAGGTTAGTCTGTAAAGCTCTTTAAGTACCTACAGGGATTGTATGACTCAAGAAGCACATAGACCCGCTACTATCTTTTCACGTAAACTTTGGTTCCCGTTATTACATGAAGGATGTCATCATTCCTAACAAATTACCAGGTGAGTTCACTGCCCCCTTTTAACTTTTTAAATGTTTTAGAAACATCGGGGGAGAAACATACTTGCTTAACACATTTTATACATTAGGGAACATCATTAGTTGATACATTTGAGAAAACCTGAAACATATTTGCTTACACGTTTGAAAACCTGGAACACACTTACGAACATTTTCATATGGTAACAAGAGAATAAGAGCCGACCTTATGTTTGCATGAGTTAACGAACAAAGAGCTCGCTAAAATTCCCCTGGAACAATTTTATAACCATTTGCTATCTAGCCTTGGATTCTATGAATAGTACTATTGGGGGTGACGTCCCCGGTCATGGTTAGTCGCGCTAACCGACGACTTGTAGGGTTGAATGGCCGCATATTATCTAAACACATACTTCGGGAGGACAGAGGGAGGGGAAAAATACCTGTTGTCGTGGTTTGGTTATGTCTCATGTATGAACATATTATTTGTATTCCTAGCTAGTCTACAAATTGGTCAACATTATTTGGTTTGTTTATCATATACACTTGGAACAATTTGCGAACAATTGGATTCATAAGAACTATTTCATCGGGAAAACTGCTCGTTTTATGACTATAAAGTTATCAAATGTTTTCATTGGGAAAAATACTCATTTTATGACTATAAAGTCATCACATGTCTTCAAGGAAAACGGTTTTACAATATGGCCATGTACACGTTATCAATGTTTTCAAGGGAAACGTTTTACATCAAGACCATGTACATATTTTCAATGTTTTCTATGAAAATGGTTTTCATATTATGACCAGGTACACTTTTTCAATGTTTTCACCTTATGACTCTGAAGTCATCACATGTTTTCGAGGAAAATGGTTATATATTATGGCCTTGTACACGATATCAATGTTTTCATGGAAAACTGCTTTACATCGAGACAACTAAACCTGTGAACTCACCAAGCTTTGTGTTGACATTTTTAAGTTTGTTTTTCAGGTAGTACATAGTTGTGGCACGGTTGGAATAGGTTAACCCTTCAGATCAAAACCCTAGAAGTCGAAGAAGCATGATTGTCAAACCTCAAGTCGGTTTTGACCTATATGGTTCTAGGTCAATGTACTAGTTTAATTTAGTATTTGTAATCGTGTTCAATATTTTAGAAGTCTTCATTTAACTTCCGCTGTTGTGTAATGTTACTGATCGTTGCAACCTTAATTTATTTATTTATTCATTAAGTAAATGAATTTGGGGGTGTGAAATTTACCAACGTATGAAGAAATATCACCCTTCATGTTTTGCCACTAGTAGTGCTCCTTGAGATCTTATACATTTTCTTCGATCCTAGGTGAAACGAATATCTTGATTTATGGGCCTCATCCAAAACCATTTCTTGTAAATTGCCTGCTAGAGGCACCCATATTCTATCCATAAAGTACAAGGTATCATCAGACTTGGGTATAAGTTCTCTAGTCATACCACAAAGATTGTCATCCTTTAAGTTCTCTTCCTTCAGAGCTTCTTGTTGTGCATCACGAATCTGAGCCGTGAGGTTTGTGTGAATGGTCAATCCCAGCGCACGCACGCATCAGGGCTTGACTCACTCCTTCCTACTCAAGGCATCAGCCACGACATTTGCCTTGTCTGGGTGATAACCAATATCACAATCGTAGTCATTGAGCAATTGCATCGAACGTCTCTGCCTCATATTCAGCTCTTTCTGGTAAAAAATGTGTTGGAGACTCTTATGATCTGTAAAAAATTATGCACTTAGTACCGTAAAAGTACTGCCTCCAGATTTTGAGTGCAAAAGCCACCGCACCCTGTTCCAAATCATGCGTCGCATAGTTCTGTTCATGCACCTTGAGTTGACGAGACACATAAGCTATGACCTTTCCATTCTGCATTAGGACACAACCAAGACCTTCGTGAGAGGCGTCACAGTACACCATGAATCCATCTGTCCCCTCAGGAAGAGACAGGATAGGGGCACTACACAGCTTCATTATCAACAACTGAAACATTGCCTCTTGCTTTTCTCCCCAGATATACTCCTTGTCTTTCTGGGCCAATAGCGTTAGGGATTGTGCTATCTTGGAAAAATTCTCAATAAACCTCCGATAATAGCCCGCCACACCTAGGAATTTCCGTACCTCAGTTGGACTCTTCTGCGCATCCCAATTCTTAATTGCCTCAATTTATGCTGGTTCCACATGTATACCCTTCTCATTGATAACTTGCCCAAGAAAATGAACTTCTCGGATCCAGAACTCGCATTTGGAAAGTTTAGCATATAGCTTCTCATTCCTCAACATCTCCAAAATCAGTCTCATATGATGATCGTGCTCTTCCTTGGTCCGCGAATAGATGAGTATATCGTCGATAAACACTATCACTAACTTGTCCAAGTCTGGTCTACACACTCTATTCATGAGATCCATGAATACCGCAGGAGTGTTTGTCAAACCAAAAGGCATAACCAAAAGCTCATAATGACCATACTGACTTCGGAACGCAGTCTTCGGAATATCTTCTTCTACAATCCTCAATTGATGGCAGCCTGAACGTAAATCGATCTTTGAATAATAACTCGATCCCTCCAGCAGATCGAACAAGTCGTTAGTTCTCGGAAATGGATACCGATTCTTGATGGTAAGCTTGTTCAATTCTTGATAATCGATACACATCGTCATATAACCATATTTCTTTTTCATGAATAAAATCACGGGTTAAACATCAGACGAGCCGAATAGACAAGCAAGGCACGATGGGCCGTGCCGAATGGGCCAAGCACGCATGGAGGTGGCAAATAAGGGAAGTGAGCCCCAGTATAAATAGCATAAACCACCACCTTTTCTCTCGTTTGCAAGTTCTAGAGAGAGAAACTGTAGAGAGAGAAAGTTGGCAGATCGACTCGAGATTCAAGAAGTGTGTTACCACATAGCTTGGGAGCAAGACCTCCGAATCAGACGTTCGATTCAGGTAACGACTTGTTTCGAATCTGGGTTTTTGTTTAAAATTGGGTTCCCGGGTATTTTTGGTAAAAAGGTTGAGTTTTTATTAACCAAAAGAGAAAAGGATTATAGATCTAGAATCATGAGAGGAAAATACGTGTTTTGAACGTAAAAAGTTCCAAACTTGACGAATCAATCGATCCAGATCTGAATCCATGAAAAAACGGGGTTTGGGATGAAGTTCACGGTTTGGGATGAAGTTCATGGTTGGGAGAATATTACGGTTTGGGTGAAGTTCACGGTTGGGTGAAGTTTGCGGTTTGGGTAAAGTTTGCGATTGGGTGAAGTTTCCCGTTAGGAATGAAATGTAATGAGTTGTATGAGAAGCTAAAACTAGGTTGCGTACATACAGGTTAGAAGATCCTTTAGAGACCTTTGACCCTATTTATTTCAGGTGAGTTCTAGAAGCCCTCTTTTAAATGTTTTGAATAATATTTTTGGGCTGGTGTGCATACGAAAGATGAGACTATTTTATAAAACGATGTTCATGAATGATGTATGTGACGTTTTATAAAATGATGTTTATGAACGATATTTTGGAAGGAAAGGTTATGAAAGAAGTGTTTATGAAATATTTTGCTAAAAGAAGTTTACGAAGTGTTTATGAATGAATGATTTTTAATAAACGTACGAATGCTTTAACTAAAGTTTTGAAGTAAAAGAAGTGAATGTTTACGAAAGTCACAAACGAACGAATCTGTCATTATTCCTTAGGGAATGAAGGTTTTGGGTATGGGATGTATGTTATGGCCCTTTACGTTTTAGGGGCCTTTGTGGCTGGCCAACTGTTGTACAACTGGGGTGATGACGGTCACCAAGGGGATTATCATGATCCTTGAAGTTGGTACGATTTACCTTATGTGGTAGTCATGCTTGAAGTTTGGTACGTGTCATCCTTGTGATGCCATGCTTGAAGTTTGGTGTTGAATGACCTAAGTATCGGGCCCTAGGATTTCTTCACCCGAAGGACTGTACGGTGTTGATGGGCCTAGTGGTGGTGATCTTTAGGTTCTTCCGCCGGTATGCGATGTTTGGAATTGACGGTTACGAGAAGGTGCAGATTCAATATGTTCGTTGACTTATGGGTTATGTTGTGAGGTTATGTTATGTTATTACATGTTTTCGTACGCTTTTATTAATGAAGTTAAATGTCATGTTTTTGGCAAATATTTGAAGTTAATATTTTATGAAAGACTAGAACTCACCAGCGTAGCTGACTTTTTAGTATGCACATTCAGGTTAAGGCAGGTTATGATGATGGACGGTGATGCTGGGCGGCTTGATGAGTTACCCGGCTGATCATGAATACTATTATCCCATTATGTTTTAGTTATGATATGTTCATGTTTTAGACAATGTTACGCTTACGCATGTTGAGCAATGATTATGACTATGTTTGAATGAAATTTTCCGCTGCGTTATTTGATATTCACGTTTAAGAACTGTTCGTGAATGAGTAAATCCAACAAGTGAGGCCTCTGGGTTTGAGGCCTTACAAGTTGGTATCAGAGCAATAGTTTGAGAGATTCGGACACTCCCAGTGTCTGGACTTAAATTGTGAATGGGACCAAAAGTGGATGTCAGTACAGGTAACTCGAGCCACATCATCAGGTATTAAGGTAGTATATATTTACATATATAGTATGCCTTAGAAAGTGTTAAGGTTAGGACTTGTGTTCTAATGGAATCACAAAGGTGGTCAAATAGAAATCAAAAGGTAGTGTAATGGTTAGTTGCAGATGGCCAGTGCATATTAACATCTTACAATACTTGTTGAATTCTATTTGTTAACTAGCGTGTTGACATTGGATTCCTTGTCTTATAGAACGAAATGGCAAGAAGAGGAAACGGAAAGCGTGGTGGGGGCCGTACCAGTGGTCGTACCAGTGGTGGCCGAGGTAGAACTCCTGCTCGTCAGGAGTACAACGAAGAAGGAAGTGTCCACACTGAACCGACAGTTAGTGTCATGGAACTGAGCCGACTCATGTCAAAGAACAATTCACTTTTGAACCGGAAGTGAGAGCGGCTCTGGCATGCTAGTTCACTGAGTTGATGAAGGCTTCTTTGCCAGGACTGTTGGCAGAAGCATTAAAGAAGGCTAGTGAGACGGATGGGTCTAACACGGCGGTTGGTACCCCGAACACTGAGGCAGTTAACGCACCGCTTACCCGTGGTTGCGACTATAAGTCCTTTAAGGCATGTGACCCGCCGGTCCTAATTGGGAAGAGGGACGCAGTGGCTACCTTTGATTAGGTGATCCATATAGAAGCCACCATTCGTCTGAGTGAATGTCGACCGAATCAGGTCGTGAAGTTTGCTGCTAACTCCTTTAGGGAGGAAGCATCTCATTGGTGGGAAGGTGTGCGACAAGCCAAAGGAGACGAGGCTGTTGACGCAATGATGTGGAATGATCTGAAAACTCTTGTGATCAAGAATTTCTGTCCAAGGAATGAGATCGAGAAGGTAGAAAAAGAATTTCTAGGGTTGAAGGCCGGGAGCATGACGCACCGGCAGTACACTACCCGATTCAATGAACTGGCACGTCTGGTGCCACATCTTGTCAAGACTAAGGAGAGGAAGATTTCCTACTACATTCAAGGGCTGCCGGACCTGGTCCGCACTTACATTAAGGCAAACGCCCCTACTACCTATGATTCAGTAGTAGAACTGAGCGGCGTGGTATTTGATGATTTAGCGTTGAATGTCGTTGCATTGAAGAGCCTAAGAAGAAACTGAGTTTTCCCGCTAAGCAATCGGGTGGGAAGTTGTTTGTGACTTGGGACAAACAGGCCAGGGTAAGCGAGGAGGCAGTCTGTGGAAAATGTGGGGTAAGACATGCGGGTGAATGTCGGCTAGGGTCAAATCTGTGCTTTAAATGCAGCAAGACCGGACACTACTCCCGTGAATGCCCGCAAGGCTTCAAATGCTACAACTATGGGGAGAGTGGTCAAATGAGCCAGGAATGCACTAAGCCTAGGATGGGTGAAGCCTAGAAGGGGAAAGGCCCAGAGAAGAAAGAAGAGAGGCCCCGAGCAAAGACTCGTGCGTATGCACTGACGCAAGAACAAGCCAGGGTAGACCTCGATGTGGAGTCAGGTACGTTCATCCTCGACAACACTTTTGTGTCTGTTATTTGATTCGGGCGCCAGTAAAAGTTTTATATCTACCTTTTGTAAACGGGTAAAATACTCAGTCAGTAAACTAGATAGGGCCTTTAGTGTAGAAAACGCTGAGGGTAGAACCACAAGGGTAACCAAAGTAGTTGACAATTCCACGATAAAAATAGAAGGTTTGACGTCGTGTTGGGTATGGATTGGCTAACTACCAATGAAGCGCAAATTATACGCAAACGAAAGATAATCCGACTCAAGGCTCCGGATGGTAGCGAAGTCGAGGTTTTTGGAGAACGTGACTCCCCGATGCCTAACGTCATTTCAATGATTAAGGCAGCAGATTACGCGAGGCGCGGATGCAAGGCTTATCTAGTGTACGTAATTGACAGGTGTAAGGAAGTGAAGGAAATGGACGATGTACCTGTGGTACGTGAGTACCCGGAGGTGTTTCCAGAGGATTTGCCTGGGATACCGCCTGACAGAGAGATTGAGTTCCGAATCAACTTGGTACTAGATGCCCAGCCCGTGGCTAAGGCTCCATATCGACTAGCACCGGTAGAGACGAAAGAACTAATGGCACAATTAGACGAATTACATGAAAAAAGGATTTATCCAACCGAGCATCTCACCTTGGGGTGCTCCGGTATTGTTTGTGAAGATGAAAGATGGTTCTATGAGAATGTGTATCGACTACAAGGAGTTGAACAAACGAACGGTGAAGAACAAGTACCCTTTACCAAGGATCAACGATGTGTTCGATCAGTTACAGGGCGCAAGTTGGTTCTCAAAAATTGACCATCGATCCGGGTACCATCAGTTGAAGGTGAGGGAAGAAGACATACTGAAAACCGCGTTTCGTACACGTTATGGACATTTCGAGTTCCGCGTGATGTCCATCGGATTGACGAACGCCCCGCAGCATTCATGGATTTAATGAATATGGTGTGTCGACCGATGCTGGACCGATCGGTAATAGTGTTCATCGATGATATCCTCATCTACTCCAAGAATAAGGGTGATCACGCATGTTACTTGACGGAAGTGTTGGAAGCTCTAAAGAAGGAGAAGTTGTATGCTAAGTTCTCCAAGTGTAGTTTCTTGGGATTGGCGGGCTACTATCGGAGATTCATTTAGGATTTCTCGAAAATAGCTTCGCCATTGACAAAGTTAACACGGAAGGAGGTAAAATATGAATGGGGTCCGACCCAGGAAGAAGCGTTCAAGGAACTTAAAAAGAAGTTAACCCAAGCTCCAGTTTTAGCCATTCTCGAGGGTAATGAAGACTTGGTAGTATACTCTGATGCTTCGGGTCAGGGGTTGGGGTGTGCGCTGATGCAACGTGGTAGATTGATCGCGTATGCATCACGATAGTTGAAAGTTCACGAAGTCAGTTATCTGACTCATGATTGGGAACTTGCTGTTGTTGTGTTTGCATTGAAAATCAGGAGGCACTACCTTTACGGGGTGAAGTTTACCATATACTCCGATCACAAAAGTTTGAAGTACTTCTTCGAACAAAAGGAGTTGAATATGAGGCAGAGGTGATGGTTGGAACTTTTGAAGGACTATGATTGTGAAATCATATACCATCCTGGAAAGGCGAACGTGGTGGTTGACGCTCTAAGCCGAAAGGATGTGCCTGCTCCTATTAGAGTGAAAGCTTGCCAGTTGGTGGTAACATCAGATGTGATGAGGGAAATTGAAAGGGGTCAAGATGAAGCACTTAAAGAAGAAAACATAAAGAAGGAGAGAATGGTTGGCCAACAGGACAAGTTGGAATATAACACCCTTGGTGTTAGGACATGTTTTGGACGTGTATGGATACCTATGGGTGGCGAGCTTAGAACCAAAATCTTAGATTAGGCTCATAAGTCTCGTTACTATATCCATCCCGGTACGAACAAAATGTACCAAGATCCGAAGAAAGAATACTGGTGGCCTGGGATGAAACATGAAGTGACGAAATACGTAAGCAAGTGCTTGACTTGCTCACATGTTAAGGCCGAACACCAGAAACAATATGGGAAGATTCAACCACTTGATATACCAGAATAGAAGTGGGAACACATTACCATGGACTTTATAACCAAGCTACCTCGCACATCTAAAGGTCATGATACCATTTGGGTAATTGTGGACCGTTTAACGAATAGTGCTCATTTCCTACCTATTTACGAGACATTCTCGTCGGAAAGGCTAGCAGAAGTATTTATTAATGAAGTGGTGGCACGACATGGGATGCTTTTTGACGATTGTATCTGACCGGGACACACGATTCACATCGAGGTTCTAGAAGAGATTTCACGAAGCAATGGGCACGAGACTTAATAATAGTACGGCATACCACCCGCAAACGGATGGTCAGTCCGAAAGGACCATTCAAACGTTGGTTGACATGCTCCATGCTTGTATTATAGACTTTGGGGGCAGTTGGGATAGTCACCTGCCGTTAGCCGAATTCTCCTACAACAACAGTCATCACACGACGATAGGTATGTCGCCTTACGAAATGTTGTATGGAGGAAGATGCAGGACCTCGGTCTGTTGGGGTGAGATTGGACAGAAGGAAATAGGAAGCCTTGAAGTCGTACGAGAAACGTCGGAATGGTTTGATCAAATCAAAGCACGAATGAAGGCCGCACAAGATCGCCAGAAATCCTATGAGGATAAACGAGAAGGCCTATTGAGTTTGATGTTCGGGATACAGTAATGTTGAAAGTGTCGCCCTGTAAGGGAATTATATGATTCAGAAAGAGAGGAAAGTTAAGTCCGAGGTTTGTCGAACCATTCAGAATAATGGCACGGGTTGGTGAAGTCGCTTATCGGTTGGAGTTGCCTTGTAACATCTCTGATCTTTCCATGTATTTGTTTTAAGTGCAATAAACAGTGTTTCCATTTCCAACTTCTAGTACAATTCTCTATGTTATCTACACAAATATTATGGTTCAGATTTCCGCAATATTATCCTGTTTATATACAAGTTAGAATTTAAGGATTTCATATCCTTATTCCATATACATACTTATCCACATAAAACAAATATACATATATACATGTAAGTCAAGTTACCTATCTATATGTAAACAAATATATATATATATATATATATATATATATACATGTATAATTACAATGTAACGGTACAACCCCCCCCCCCCCCTTAAACATTGAACCTAATAATTAAATCCTCAATTGGACCTTTGGAATTGAACCTTGACTTTCAATTTTGACCTACAACACCAAATGTGACCTGTTTGACTTTTAAAAGTCAAACAGGCCAAAATCAATGCAATCCGGCAGGAGGCTTGTTTAGGCCGGTTGGATTGGACCTGTTTTGAGTGTTAGACCAAGTACTAATCAGTCCCAGGCCCAAACAACAATCCAATTCGATCAAGTCGCGCGGTTAATTTCAAATCCAAACACGTTTGACTCGGCAGAGTCAAACCGAGCTAAATTAGGAATGAATTCGGGGAATTAAGGCGTGTTGATGACAGCAAATCATCCCTAAACGGTTCGCGCATGACCCCAGACCACAATCTCGACCCAATACATTCCCAATTGACTGAATTAACACGTAATTCGTCTAAACGGCTGTCATCCTCTAACTCCTAATCGAATTCTGCTATCTAGATGAAATCAAGCCAATTAGACCATACCCACACCTTCGCATACTCACCCACAAACTCTCCCGACCCCAATTTAATCGGCATTACACCTCTGAGACGCTGTCGAGCATCAGGAACCGCCGGAGCCAAGTCCTAGTCGTTCTCACCCGATCCTCCACTAAATCGAATAAGGTTAGTCTCGTTTGATTCGTCCTAGGAGGTAGTCCGATAGCCCCATAACAATTTGGGATTTCAAATCGAATCGGGACCAAAGTGGGATTAGGGTTCATATCGATCGATTGGATTTAGGGCCGGGGACCGGGTGTTCTATTTAGAATTTCGGAATACATATTCAACCAGCGAAACCCCTTGGCTCAGCTGGTAAGTCACTGCGCCACGAGCCAAGGGGCGTGGGTTCGAAACCCACAGGCCAAAACCCGGTTCCTTTTTGCGCGTGTCCCACTGACCAGACCCGGCTCCCCTTCTCGTTTATGTTAAAACCATGCGGACCGGTTTGTTATCAGTATCAGCCCCCTGGTCCGGCGGTAGAGCACGACCCACACACAGAACCCACCCGGGTTCGAACCGGGTGGAGTTCTTTTTATAAAAAAAATCATTTTTAAACAGTTTTATAAACAAAAAACTTCTATAAAAATATTTTTATAAACCCCCACATAAATTAAGTCAGTTTAAATCAGAAATTCGCAATTTTTAACTTAAAACAATAATTCTAATAAATTCAAATTGTTTAAAAAAAAAATTTCCATCTTTTAATTATCAAAAGAAAATATACTATTTAATTAAATTCCTAAATTATAAAAATTATGACAAGATTTTTGTAAATCGCTTTATTGTAAAACGAACTTTTATAAACCATTCGTGTTATTAAATCAAATATAATAGTGTAGAAACCATATTCAAACGAATAAAACTTATTTCAAAACATATAAACTAATAAATAACTATTTTATATTTTGAGACATTTTCATAAATAAATAAATAAACAAAAAATTTTATTTATTTATATTATATTTAAATAAATATATATACCACACTATTTCTTTAAAAGCAATATTCTAAATAAATAATTATTTAATTTATTTATTCATTATTCTTACAAACCCTAAACTTATTTTATATAACCACCAACGAATCCATTTTTGACAAAGAATGACACAAACCATCAGCACAAGTCCTTACACTTATAAACCCACAAAAACCTTAGACTTTAGATCTTTGTACATAACAATAATACATGTTTATACATTTATTCATTAGGTCGCACCTAGTGACCTACAACTCACCGCTACAATCTATTTGATTGTGCAATCTACGTTCTTTATACAAGTGAGTTACATAGCCCCTCTTTTACTCTATTTTACAAACTTTTGGGGTGGAACATGAGTTCAATCTATATGTTTACAAACTACACAATACAATTCCACCCTACATCCATGTGTTACAATTTTGTGCTTTGTGCTTGAGTACTAGGTGTGTAGACCATCTTTATGCTACTATACAATCATTAACTATTTAGCCAACGGTAAACAGTGATAGATCTATTGAGTCTGAGAAACCCACCTAGGTAGGGTGACTGTTACTGCCAACACGCTTTTGTTTTGCATGCTAGTTACAAAGGTTTGATTGTATACTTAGGTCACACGATGGTATCTCTCCATAAATGCCTTAATTGCCATGTTTGTATGAATTGTATGCACACAACACTATATTCTATTACATGACACGAAAACCTATTTATTCTCACCAACTTTCTAGTTGACTTTGCTTTAACCATGTTTCAGGTACTAATGTTTGAGGTGCTTCAAGTCTTGCTACACTTAGGATTTGGCCTAGTATTAATTTGAACAATTTATCTTTTGTAATCTACTTTGTTGAGTTATTGGATTGAATGTTCGTGTTACTTGAATTGAAATGAAATGTGATTGATAATTATTCAAACGTTAGTAAACCATGAGCTGTGAACAATCTACGTGTCCCGCCCCGACGTATTCCGCCGTCGGTTGGGTGTGACAGATTGGTATCAGAGCCTTGGTTATAGAGATTTAGGTTATTAGACACCATTGACCTAGACTATAACTTTAGGACACTCAACAATGCCATGCTACATGTTTTATGTGATACGTGCTATTTGCTATATGTCACATGTTTAATATTTTTTTTTTGTGTTAGTTTATTTGATACTTAACTTATTAAACTTCATGACTTATTAGGTAAACTCAAATAATAAATTAAATAACCAATATCCATACCCATACCCTAAACCACACATCCTTCTTGCCTGCTCCATATCATCATCATCATAGCTTGTGGAATCGTATTCCTAGACTTTAGTCTATTAAAATAATTTTTTTTTTCTCTCCATTAAGGCTTTTAGGCTTTGTTAATTATTAAAGGACATGTGCGATCTGGAAGGGTGACACCTGTATTCCGGGTTTTCTGTCTAGGAAAGCATTTCATATAAATCCCAATCAACCGAGGGATCCGTATGCTTTCCTGGGAATTCTCGGGATGAGTGTTTACTTATAGGCTAAAGCACGTCTCCTTGGTAATTATATGAGTCTAATTAACCTTAATATGTCATAGTATTCGAGTGATTATGTCACTATTTGAGTACAATCCGAACTATGAAATACTTATGTTTTTATCACCCTTCTATGTAATTCAAGAATTCTTACAACTCTCATTGTGTTATTTAAATCTGTAGAATGCCTCCATGTCGTGTCAACAACAACAATAGCAACAACAATAGCAATGATCTTGCTGCTCTGCTCACCCAGCTTGTGACTCAACTTACCCAAGCCAATAACAACAACAATAATGGGCACACCAGTGGTAGTGCAAATGGTGGAGGTGGTGGTGGTGCCAACCCGCCACAATGTACCTTCAAACACTTCAACTCCTGCAATCCCCTCACATTTTATGGCACCTAAGGAGCCACGGAACTCCTTCAATGGTTCGAGAGTATTGAGGGCACCTTCCTCAATAGTGACTGTCCGGAAAATCTACGTGTCCCGCCCCGACGTATTCCGCCGTCGGTTGGGGTGTGACAGATTATGAAAAAGTTGGAAGCAGAATTTTGGGATCTTACCCAAGATAGTGGTGAGAGCTTAGCATACACCAACCGTTTCCATGAACTGAGCATGCTGGTACCGCACATGGTCACACCCTTGTCTAGGTGTATTGAGAAGTACATTGGTGGATTGCCTAGACAAATCCAAGACACTGTTTTGGGGAGAAATCCCGCTAATCTGGAGGATGCGATTCGCCTAGCTGCTACTTTGACCGACAACCATGTTAAAGCGGGTACTCTTACCCGAAAAGGTGCCAAGAAAGTCCAAGACACCACAACCCCTCCTGCTCATGTCAAAGAAGTCCAAACCGAACCTTACCGAAACACTAGAAAGAGAAAGGTGAGGAATTATGCGGTGGTCACTCCGGCCACTCCGTTTAATCAAGTTGCACCTATGGCTCAACACCCAGCCAAGAAACCTTATGGGGGCACCTACCCACTTTGCAACAACTGCAACTATCATCACCCCCAAACTATCCCATGTCGCCTTTGCAACCATTGTGGGAAACTTGGCCATACGGCCAATATTTGCCGATCTAGGGTACTTGGTACCCAAGCCAACCCAGCTAATCAACCAAGAGCTAATCAAGTGATTCCAGTCAACGCAAATGGACGGGCTTGCTTCGAATGTGGCGACCCGACTCACTTCCGGAACCAATGTCCGAAACTTGTGAATGCTAATCAAGCCGGAGCTCGTGGGCGTGCTTTCAACATCAACGCCAATGAAGCTCAAGCCAACGATCATGTGGTTAACGGTACGTCCTTGTAAATAAGCAATTTGCATCCATACTGTTTGATACCGGAGCCGATAAGAGTTTTGTGTCACTTAACTTCGAACCCTTACTTGCAAAAACACGATCCAAACTCGAAAGAACCTTCACCGTGGAAGTAGCGGATGGAAATTCCATCACTATTGACTCCATTATTCTTGACTGCTCCCTAGAACTCAATGGTCACACATTCCCAGTCAACCTTATACCAATGCCACTAGGAAGTTTTGACGTCATCATCGGCATGGATTGGTTGTCTAAAAACCATGCCGAAGTCATGTGCTTTGAAAAATACATCCGAGTACCTCTTCCATCGGGAGACATATTGAAAGTCTTTGGCGAGAAACCTTGCAAGGGACTCAAACTGATGTCATGCATAACTGCCCAGAAATACATTCGAAAGAAGTGTATGGTTTTCCTAGCCCATGTGATTCAAAATGAAGACAAGAAGAAAAGTGTACAAGATATTCCCATCATTCGGGAGTTTCCCGAAGTCTTCCCCGATGACTTGCCCGGTCTTCCACCTGTTCGGCAAGTAAAGTTTCGCATCGATCTTGTACCCGGAGCAAACCCAGTGGCTAAAACTCCATACCGACTTGCACCTTCCGAGATGCAAGAACTTGCAAGTCAACTTCAAGAACTCGCCGACAAAGGATTCATACGCCCAAGTCATTCACCGTGGGGTGCACCAGTTCTATTTGTTAAAAAGAAGGACGGTTCATTCCGCATGTGTATTGACTACCGAGAACTCAACAAGCTTACAATCAAAAACCGCTACCCTTTACCTAGGATTGATGATCTCTTCGATCAGCTCCAAGGTTCTACTTGTTTCTCGAAGATTGATCTTCGATTTGGCTATCACCAACTACGTGTACAAGAGGAAGATATTCCCAAGACCGCCTTCCGAACAAGATATGGTCACTACGAGTTCATGGTTATGCCTTTTGGGTTAACCAATGCACCTGCCATTTTTATGGATCTCATGAACAGCGTATGCAAACCATACCTTGACAAGTTCGTGATTGTTTTCATCGACGACATCTTGATCTATTCCAAGAATGAGGAAGAGCATGAGCAACACCTTAGACTGATCTTGGACCTCCTGAAGACGGAACAATTATACGCCAAGTTCTCAAAATGTGAATTTTGGCTAAAGGAGGTTCAATTTTTTGGGTCACGTTGTTAATAAAAAGGGAATTCATGTTGACCCCGCCAAAATCGAAGCTGTTAAGAATTGGAGTGCTCCTAAAACCCCTACCGAGGTTCGTTCGTTTCTTGGTTTAGCGGGTTATTACCGAAGATTCATTTCTAATTTCTCCAAGATTGCTGTTCCCCTCACCGCCTTGACGCATAAAGGTAAACCTTATGTATGGGGGTCAAAGCAAGAAGAAGCCTTCCAAACTCTTAAGCAGAAATTGTGCAATGCTCCCATCTTGACTCTTCCTGAAGGAAATGATGATCTAGTCGTCTACTGTGATGCCTCTAACCTAGGTCTTGGTTGTGTTCTCATGCAACGAGGCAAGGTAATCGCTTATGCATCGAGACAACTTAAGATCCACGAGAAGAACTATACGACGCACGATCTGGAGTTGGGTGCGGTCATATTTGCTTTGAAGATTTGGAGACATTATCTCTATGGCACAAAAAGTGTGGTATTCACCGACCACAAAAGCCTCCAACACATCTTCAACCAAAAAGATCTCAACATGAGACAACGACGTTGGGTTGAACTCCTTAGTGATTATGATTGCGAGATTCGTTATCATCCCGGCAAGGCAAACGTTGTAGTCGATGCACTGAGCCGTAAAGAACATGTCATGCTTCAAAGTGTCAAGATTCACTCCGATATCCAAACCCGTATTCTAGCAGCTCAGCACATCTCGGTTACCGAGGGCAATATGTATGAGGAAATGTCTTGTGGTGCTGAATTCCAATTGGAGACTAAAAATAATGGCTTACTTTATTTCTTGGATCGTATCTGGGTTCCCAATCGCAATGATCTTCGGGCATTCCTCATGACTGAGGCACACAAGTCTCGGTATTCTGTTCATCCCGGTGTGGATAAAATGTATCACAATCTTCGACCACAATATTGGTGGCCTGGTATGAAGAAAGACATTGCACTCTATGTTGCAAAATGTCTAACATGCTCTAAAGTCAAAGCCGAACATCAACATCCTTCCGGTTTACTTGAACAACCGGAAATCCCCGTGTGGAAATGGGAGAATCTAGCCATGGATTTCATTACTAAACTTCCCCACACTTCAAGCGGCTATGATAGCATTTGGGTAATCATTGACCGTCTCACTAAATCCGCACACTTTTTGCCCATCCGTGAAGACTATCGAGTTGAGAAATTGGCCCGAATCTACATTGACGAGATTGTGAGCCGTCACGGTGTTCCTTTGAACATAATATCCGATAGAGATGCTCGTTTCACTTCCAGGTTTTGGCAATCTCTACAAAAGGCACTTGGCACACGATTGGATTTAAGCACGGCCTACCACCCACAAACTGATGGTCAGACCGAGCGAACAATTCAAACCCTTGAAGACATGCTGAGAGCCTGTGTCATAGACTTTGGTGGTAATTGGGATTCACATTTGACACTTATTGAATTCTCCTATAATAACAGCTACCACACCAGCATCAACATGGCCCCATTTGAAGCTCTTTATGGTCGCAAATGTCGTTCTCCTATCTGTTGGAACGAGATTGGTGAAGCATAAATCACCGGTCCCGAGTTAATTCAAGAAACAACCGACAAAATCCTTCAAATCCGTGACAATATCCGAGTAGCGAGAAGTCGACAAAAGAGCTATGCCGACAAGAGACGAAAACCCTTGAAATTCCAAGTGGGTGACCTTGTGCTTCTAAAGGTATCCCCTTGGAAGGGTGTGATTCGCTTTGGGAAGAAAGGAAAACTAGCACCTCGTTATGTAGGCCCATTCGAAATCCTTGAAAGAATTGGGAAAGTGGCTTACAAACTCGACCTACCTCCGGAACTCAACAATGTCCATCCAACTTTCCATGTGTCCAACTTGAAGAAATGCCTTGCTGACGAGAATCTTCACAACCCCTCGACGATGTGCGCATTGATGAAACGATGCACTTCGTTGAGAAACCGGTAGAGATCATGGACCGTGAGATCAACCAACTCAAGCGAAGCCGAATTCCTATAGTCAAAGTCCGTTGGGATTCTAAACGTGGTCCTGAGTTCACTTGGGAACGTGAGGACCAAATGAAGCTCAAGTATCCTCACCTTTTCACCAATCCAGCAGCCTCAACTAGTTGAATTTCGGGACGAAATCCCCTCAACATGGGGAGACTGTAACATCTCTGATCTTTCCATGTATTTGTTTTAAGTGCAATAAACAGTGTTTCCATTTCCAACTTCTAGTACAATTCTCTATGTTATCTACACAAATATTATGGTTCAGATTTCCGCAATATTATCCTGTTTATATACAAGTTAGAATTTAAGGATTTCATATCCTTATTCCATATACATACTTATCCACATAAAACAAATATACATATGTACATGTAAGTCAAGTTACCTATCTATATGTAAACAAATATATATATATATATATATACATGTATAATTACAATGTAACGGTACAACCCCCCCCCCCCCTTAAACATTGAACCTAATAATTAAATCCTCAATTGGACCTTTGGAATTGAACCTTGACTTTCAATTTTGACCTACAACACCAAATGTTACATGTTTGACTTTGGCCAAAATCAATGCAATCCGGCAGGAGGCTTGTTTAGGCCGGTTGGATTGGACCTGTTTTGAGTGTTAGACCAAGTACTAATCAGTCCCAGGCTCAAACAACAATCCAATTCGATCAAGTCGCGCGGTTAATTTCAAATCCAAACACGTTTGACTCGGCAGAGTCAAACCGAGCTAAATTAGGAATGAATTCGGGGAATTAAGGCGTGTTGATGACAGCAAATCATCCCTAAACGGTTCGCGCATGACCCCAGACCACAATCTCGACCCAATACATTCCCAATTGACTGAATTAACGCGTAATTCGTCTAAACGGCTGTCATCCTCCAACTCCTAATCGAATTCTGCTATCTAGATGAAATCGAGCCAATTAGACCATACCCACACCTTCGCATACTCACCCACAAACTCTCCCGACCCCAATTCAATCGGCATTACACCTCTGAGACGCTGTCGAGCATCAGGAACCGCCGGAGCCAAGTCCTAGTCGTTCTCACCCGATCCTTCACAAAATCGAATAAGGTTAGTCTCGTTTGATTCGTCCTAGGAGGTAGTCCGATAGCCCCATAACAATTTGGGATTTCAAATCGAATCGGAACCAAAGGGGGATTAGGGTTCATATCGATCGATTGGATTTAGGGCCGGGGACCGGGTGTTCTATTTAGAATTTCGGAATACATATTCAACCAGCGAAACCCCTTGGCTCGGCTGGTAAGTCACTGCGCCACCAGCCAAGGGGCGTGGGTTCGAAACCCACAGGCCAAAACCCGGTTCCTTTTTGCGCGTGTCCCACTGACCAGACCCGGCTCCCCTTCTCGTTTATGTTAAAACCATGCGGACCGGTTTGTTATCAGTATCAGCCCCCTGGTCCGGCGGTAGAGCACGACCCACACACAGAACCCACCCGGGTTCGAACCGGGTGGAGTTCTTTTTATAAAAAAAATCATTTTTAAACAGTTTTATAAACAAAAAAATTCTATAAAAATATTTTTATAAACCCCCACATAAATTAAGTCAGTTTAAATCAGAAATTCGCAATTTTTAACTTAAAACAATAATTCTAATAAATTCAAATTGTTTAAAAAAAATTTTCCATCTTTTAATTATCAAAAGGAAATATACTATTTAATTAAATTCCTAAATTATAAAAATTATGACAAGATTTTTGTAAATCGCTTTATTGTAAAACGAACTTTTATAAACCATTCGTGTTATTAAATCAAATATAATAGTGTAGAAACCATATTCAAACGAATAAAACTTATTTCAAAACATATAAACTAATAAATAACTATTTTATATTTTGAGACATTTTCATAAATAAATAAATAAACAAAAAATTTTATTTATTTATATTATATTTAAATAAATATATATACCACACTATTTCTTTAAAAGCAATATTCTAAATAAATAAATTATTTAATTTATTTATTCATTATTCTTACAAACCCTAAACTTATTTTATATAACCACCAACGAATCCATTTTTGACAAAGAATGACACAAACCATCAGCACAAGTCCTTATACTTATAAACCCACAAAAACCTTAGACTTTAGATCTTTGTACATAACAATAATACATGTTTATACATTTATTCATTAGGTCGCACCTAGTGACCTACAACTCACCGCTACTATCTATTTGATTGTGCAATCTACGTTCTTTATACAAGTGAGTTACATAGCCCCTCTTTTACTCTATTTTACAAACTTTTGGGGTGGAACATGAGTTCAATCTATATGTTTACAAACTACACAATACAATTCCACCCTACATCCATGTGTTACCATTTTGTGCTTTGTGCTTGAGTACTAGGTGTGTAGACCATCTTTATGCTACTGTACAATCATTAACTATTTAGCCGACGGTAAACAGTGATAGATCTATTGAGTCTGACAAACCCACCCAGGTAGGGTGACTGTTACTGCCAACACGCTTTTGTTTTGCATGCTAGTTACAAAGGTTTGATTGTATACTTAGGTCACACGATGGTATCTCTCCATAAATGCCTTAATTGCCATGTTTGTATGAATTGTATGCACACAACACTATATTCTATTACATGACACGAAAACCTATGTATTCTCACCAACTTTCTAGTTGACTTTGCTTTAACCATGTTTCAGGTACTAATGTTTGAGGTGCTTCAAGTCTTGCTACACTTAGGATTTGGCCTAGTATTAATTTGAACAATTTATCTTTTGTAATCTACTTTGTTGAGTTATTGGATTGAATGTTGGTGTTACTTGAATTGAAATGAAATGTGATTGATAATTATTCAAACGTTAGTAAACCATGAGCTGTGAACAATCTACGTGTCCCGCCCCGACGTATTCCGCCGTCGGTTGGGGTGTGACATGCCTGATGAGTTAAGTGGGATCCATCCTACCTTCCATGTATCACACTTGCGAAAGCATTTGGCGGATGAATCAGCTCACGTACGACTTACTGACATCGAGGTTGACAACAGCCTTAACTACATCGAAGAACCCGTGGCCATCCTAGATCGAAGGAGAAACGGTTACGTAATAAAGTTATCCAATTGGTTAAAGTCCAATGGAAACATAGAAAGGGGTTGGAAGCCACTTTGGAAACGGAGACGGATATGAGGGAGTCGTACCCTCAATTATTTGACTTATGAAAGGTTTCGGGGATGAAACCTATTGCAGGGGGGGTAGAATTGTAACATCCCAAAAATAAAACAAAAATTTTAATCACGGGTTAAACAAGAGACGAGCCGAATAGACAAGCAAGGCACGATGGGATGGGCCGGGCCGGATGGGCCAAGCGCGCATGGGGGTGGCAAACAAGGGAATTGAGCCCCTCCATAAATAGCATAAACCACCACCATGTCTCTCGTTTGCAAGTTCTAGAGAGAGAAACCATAGAGAGAGAAAGTTGACGGATCGACCCGAGATGCAAGAAGCGTGTTACCACATAGCTTGGGAGCAAGACCTCCGAATCAGACGCTCGATTCAGGTAACGACTCTATCCGAATCTGGGTTTTTGTTTAAAATCGGGTTCCCGGGTATTTTTGGTAAAAAGGTTGGGTTTTTATTAACCAAAAGAGAAAAGGATTATAGATCTAGAATCATGAGAGGAAAATACGCGTTTTGAACGTAAAAAGTTCCAAACTTGACGAATCAATCAATCCATATCTGAATCCATGCAAAAACGGGGTTTGGGATGAAGTACATGGTTTGGGATGAAGTTCATGGTTGGGAGAAGTTTGACGTTTGGGGGAAGTTCACGGTTGGGATGAAGTTCACGGTTGGGTGAAGTTCACGGCTGGGTGAAGTTCACGGTTGGGTGAAGTTTGCGGTTTGGGTAAAGTTTGCGGTTGGGTGAAGTTTGCGGTTAGGAATGAAATGTAATGAGTTGTATGAGAAGCTAAAACTAGGTTGCGTACATACAGGTTAGAAGATCCTTTAGAGACCTTTGACCATGTTTATTTCAGGTGAGTTCTAGAAGCCCTCTTTTAAATGTTTTGAATAATATTTTTGGGCTGTTGTGCATACGAATGATGTGACTATTTTATAAAACGATGTTCATGAATGATGTATGTGACGTTTTATAAAATGATGTTTATGAACGATGTTTTGGAAGGAAAGGTTATGAAAGAAGTGTTTATGAAATATTTTGCCAAAAGAAGTTTACGAAGTGTTTATGAATGAATGAATATTTTTAATAAAACGTACGAATGCTTTAACTGAAGTTTTGAAGTAAAAGAAGTGAATGTTCACGAAAGTCACAAATGAACGAATCTGCCATTATTCCTTAGGGAATGAAGGTTATAGGTATGGGATGTATGTTTTGGGCCTTTACCTTTTAGGGGTCTTTGTGGCTGGCCAACTGTTGAACAACTAGGGTGATGACGGTCACCAAGGGTATTATCATGATCCTTGAAGTTGGTACGATTTACCTTACGGGGTAGTCGTGCTTGAAGTTTGGTATGTGTCATCCTTGTGATGACGTGTGATGTGTGTTTTATATGTAGATAAAAATATAAATATATATATATATATATATATATATATATATATCCTTGACAACGACACCAAAAACTTGATGGTGTAGTTTTAGTAATAAATATATTATATTTGGAGCTATACAAAATCAGGTTTTAAATTTATAAATTAAAATGATAATTACTTCCACTAAATACACACACAATAGGCAAGTGTACCTTTCACAGTGTAGTAAAGTATGGGTAAGAACCAAGTACCGAACCATGGACATGGACTCCGTACTCAACCCTCGCTATTGTCTGACTAG
The DNA here is from genome assembly GCA_023525975.1 of Smallanthus sonchifolius. NCBI lineage: Eukaryota > Viridiplantae > Streptophyta > Magnoliopsida > Asterales > Asteraceae > Smallanthus > Smallanthus sonchifolius. The sequence continues at coordinate 47,976,292 of CM042033.1, read as the reverse complement.
GATAATAAGTTGGAAAATGGGTTTTGCTTTAGAAGGAAAATAAAAGGTTAAGAAATGTAATTAGAAGTATTATCATGTTTAACGTGTTACTCTAGTTGTTATCCCTTGTTAATTAATGATGTATTTAAAGTAAGGTTGGTCATAGTTACTAGTACTAGCCCTTTCGATAGGGGAGTTAGTATTTCGTAACGGAACAGTGGATACGGTCGACCAACTGTTCCTTAATTAATATAACGGACCCTAAACGGAGTCTCAAGTCCGTCGGTATCTCACAATTCATTATTCGGACTTATATTATCCCTGTGACTGACGTACGTCTGGTCTTGTAATTTTCTTTGGAAAGTCGGAATGCGTAACTCCCTCCAGAGCTACTTTATGAACGCTCAGACCTAACAAATTATGTTCTTAAATAGTTTTCTTTACTTATAATATTATTTTAAATAAATAAGACTTTCCTTCTCAAGATTAAACCCCATGGCTCCCGCTAGAAGTCCTCTACAAGCCGACACGAGAGAAGTAAAGAAATACCGACACAAACCGCCCGGTCTGGTTAGGGCTCAAACGACCTGCTAAATACCCAAACCTCCAATCAACCCATAATATTAAATCTATAATAACTGGTCATGCTAGCACCAAGATTTGTATAAAGACCTTACAAACATCGAATAAGCTTCCAGAACAAGAAGTCTTGCTTAAGTAACTAACAAGATTTAAAATTATTAGATTGGTTTAAAGATCACTTATTCTTGTCTTTTTAAGATAAATCATAGTAAAGACTTTAAAAACATAACATAGTAAAAATACTTCATTAATTAATTAAAGTTCAACCAACTCGAGCAACACAAGAGGACTAGCCATGAATGACCATACAAGTGACTCCACTAACCCTTAGATAATGTGTGAAAGTGTTCCAACACCAAGGGAGAGTGGGTATAGGTTGCCTATTGTTTCACTCGAACGAGAAGAATAAGTTCATATTACTAGACTTTAAAAAGGAAATAAACAAAGAAAAGCTAAACGGACCAAAACCGAGAGAGTTCCGGCTCTTAGCAGAGCACTAAGGCCTTCACACCTCTTGGTAATGGACACCTAAAACACTAGAATGAGCTTTCTATTTATAGGCAAAGATTTTGGGATTGCACGAGCGTGCGAAGTACCCATTTCTTTCACGTGCGGAATCTAGCAGTACAGGGGAATATAGGGACCCAGAATTGGGTTTGCACGACCGTGCAAGGCAATGCACGGCCATACATTGCCCTTATCTGGTCCCTGTTGACTTTTTTGATCTTCTGGTTTGACTTCCTACGCCCGGTTTCGTTCAATTGGCCCCCGAATGCTGATTTTACCCTGATTTTGAGTGTTTTCTTCATGTTGTTGTAAATCCGGGTCAATTATCCTATCGAAACACAAATGAGTGGATTAGGCATCAATTATTATCATACTATCTCTAATTGTGATGATTTCGGGGATAATTATGCGTGCAAAACATGTATAATTTACGTCATATCATAATACCCTACACTTAAACTTTGCTTGTCCTCAAGCAAACTCATGCATGATTATACCCGTAGAAGTAAGATATTTATTAAATGTTACTCTAAAGCTGTTGTCCCAAATGGCTGAATGGCCCTCTTTAAAAATAATTGTTTGGTGGTTATACCTTTCGAGTGTTTCTCCACAATAGGGTAGCAATCCCAACATACTTGATGGAACTATGATTATGCATAAAATTACAGTCTCACAAATGTTCAATGAACACTCAGGATAAATATATGGATATAGTATGTTAAGGAGAACACTCAATACTATAATTAATGCTTGCATAATCATAGGCTTGTATATAAATCAAATCTCCATTAATTGACATAAAATATGTGCATAAATCAAGAGGGCTTTATAAAGGGTTGTAATGATTGGCTTAGGGTTAGGGTAGGAAGTATTTGGGAATAGTGGCTAAATGTTGAAAATTTGACTTGGCTTTATGATAAAAATGAAAATGATTCTGTTATTCAACTTAGATTAGACATTGTGACTAATCTAAGGACTCTTTTAAGGTAAGATCATCAAGACCAAATCCCTTCCTTCAAGAATGTCAACTTCTTCTTATTGTTGAAATATTCATTGCTATCAATTCTTCATGAATTATTCGGTTGTTTCTTCCTAATACATCCACTTTGATTAGCTTTGCATACTCCAATTTTTTGAGTAAGTTTGATTTTCTTTTGATGAGATTTCTTCACTAGGTTGGGCAATTTAATAATATCTTTTGGTTGCCCCTTTATCTTCACAATAGTTCTTCTTTTCATACCAATTCTTCTTTTTATGAGTTTCTTTCTTTGAACATAGGATTGATCTTTAATCTTTCGGCGGATGATCATTCTTTAAATCATAGCCAAGTCGATTTTCAACTAAAAGGGTTAAAAGATAAAAGGCTAATTTTTCGGGTTTAATGGTTTTGAGATGTGGGTTTAGAAACGAAAAGTTTTAGGCTCAAAGGGGCTAACTAGGGGATAATATTTAAGGTAGGTAAAAGAAAAGAAAAGGCTAAAGAAAATGGGTTAATCCTAATGCGTCAATCATTTTCATGCATTCTTTTAGTCCATGATTTTGAAATGTATATTTTATACAAGTTCTAATATGCAAAGCAATAATTAGCAATTACTCTAACAAACGAAATGAGCATGTGAAATATGTAATAATCAATGGCATCAAAAACTTGATGTGTTCGTGATAATGCTCGGATAGGTTCAAATCTCTCATATGGAAACGGAAGGTAAAGGGCAATAAAGTAAAAATGTGCATAAACTTATTTCTTTCATTCTATTGTGCTTCCTAATCTTCCCTATTTGTTTCCTTGATTCACTTCAACGGTATTCCAAATTGCTACTTTTATAAGCTCGTTTATACCAAATGATTTTTAAGACTTTTGCTTTAAGATTATTTTTGAAAATGTTTTTATTACATCTATATAACTTTTAATTCAATAGATTGGGTAGTTATTAGTCATGCACTCGTAATACTTAGGACAAAATTTTGCACGCAAAATATCAACGGGGTTCCACCCCACACTTAGTTTCTGACAATATGAATGTATGCAATATGATATGTGTCATGAATAATAAGAGTGTGGTGAACTAATACTCCCCTGGTGAGACGTAATTTCCATGCATGTAGTTGATTCTCATCATTGCCTAGATCGTATTTCCGGGGATTAACCAAAATCTATATCACCTGTAATGCTATGCAATGCTTAACACATAAAGTAAGTACTAAAAGAAAAATTTAAACTAATATTCGCTTAATAAAAATATAAATATATATATCCTTGACAACGACACCAAAAACTTGATGGCGTAGGTTTAGTAATAAATATATTATATTTGGAGCTACATAAAATCAGCTTTTAAATTTATAAATTAAAATGATAATTACTTCAACTAAATACACACACAATAGGAAGTGTACCTATCACAGCGTAGTAAATTATGGGTAAGAACCAAGTATCGAACCATGGACACGGATTCCGTACTCAACCCTCGCTATTGTCTGACTAGGATAATAAGTTGGAAAATGGGTTTTGCTTTAGAGGGAAAATAAAAGGTTAAGAAATGTAATTAGAAGTATTATCACGTTTAAGGTGTTACTCTAGTTGTTATCCCTTGTTAATTAATGATATATTTAAAGTAAGGTTGGTCATATTTACTAGTACTAACCCTTTCGATAGGGGAGTTAGTATTTCGTAACGGAACAGTGGATACGGTCGGCCAATTGTTCCTTAATGTATATAACGGACCCTAAACGGGGTCTCAAGTCCGTCGGTATCTCACGATTCATTATTCGGACTAATATTATCCCTATGACTGACGTACGTATTGTCTTGTAACTTCCTTTGGAAAGTCGGAATGCGCAACTGCCTCCAGAGCTACTTTATGAATGCTCGGACCTAACAAATTATGTTCTTAAATTGTTGTCTTTACTTATAATATTATTTTAAATAAATAAGACTTTCCTTCTTAAGATCAAACCCCATGTCTCCCGCGAGAAGTCCTCTACAAGCCGACACGAGAGAAGTAAAGAAATACTGACACAAACCGCCCGGTCTGGTTAGGGCTCAAACGACATGCTGAATACCCAAACCTCCAATCAACCCATAATATTAAATCTATACTAACTTGCCATGCTAGCACCAAGATTTGTATAAAGATCGTACAAACATCGAATAAGCTTCCCGAATAAGAAGTCTTGCTTAAGTAACTCACAAGATTTAAGATTATTAGATTGGTTTAAAGATCACTTATTCTTGACTTTTTAAGATAAATCACAGTAAAGACTTGGATTGGTTTAAAAATACAACATACTAAAAATACTTCAATAATTAATTAGAGTTCAACCAACTCTAGCAACACAAGAGGACTAGCCATGAATGACCATACAAGTGACTTCACTAACCCTTAGGTAATGTGTGGAAGTATTCCAACACCAATGGAGAGTGGTTATAGGTTGCCTCTTGTTTCACTCGAACGAGAAGAATAAGTTCATATTACAAGACTTTAAAAAGGAAATAAACAAAGAAAATCTAAACGGACCAAAACCGAGAGAGTTTCGGCTCTGAGTAGAGCACTAAGGCCTTCACACATCTTGGTAATGGACACCTAAAACACTAGAATGAGCTTGCTATTTATAGGCTAATATTTTGGCAATGCACGGTCGTGCATTGGATTGCACGGGCGTGCAAACTACCCACTTCTTTCACGCGTGGAATCTGGTAGTACAGGGGAGTACAGGGACCCATAATTGGGTTTGCACGACCGTGCAAGTGCATTGCCCTTGTCTGGTCCCTGCTGACTTTTTGATCTTCTGGTATGACTTCCTTCATCCGGTTTCGTTCAATTGGCCCCTGAATGCTGATTTTACCCTGATTTTGAGTGTTTTCTTCATGTTTTTATAAATCCGGGTCAATTATCCTATAGAAACACAAATGAGTGGATTAGACATAAATTATTATCATATTATCTCTAATTGTGATGATTTCGGGGATAATTATGCGTGCAAAACATGTATATATTACGTCATATCACCGTGCTTGAAGTTTGGTGTTGAATGACCTAAGTATCGGGCCCTAGGATTTCTTCACCCGAAGGATAGTACGATGTTGATGGGCCTAGTGGTGGTGATCTTTAAGTTATTACGCCAGTATGCGATGTATGGAATTAACGGTTACGAGAAGGTGCAGATTCGATATGTTCGTTAACTTATGGGTTATGTTATGAGGTTATGTTATGTTATTGCATGTTTTCGTACGCTTTTATTAATGAAGTTAAATGTCATGTTTTTGGAAAATATTTGAAGTTAATATTTTATGAAGGCTAGAACTCACCCGCGTAGCTGACTTTTTAGTATGTACATTCAGGTTAAGGCAGGTTATGATGATGGACGGTGATGCTGGGCGGCTTGATAAGTTACCTGGATGATCATGAAGACTAGCATCCCGTTAAATTTTAGTTATGATATGTTTATATTTTAGATAATGTTACGCTTCCGCATGTTGAGCAATGATTATGACTATGTTTGAATGAAATTTTTCTCTGCATTATTTGATATTCAAGTTTAAGAACTTATGTGAATAAGTAAATCCAACAAGTGAGGCCTCCGGGGTTTCGGGCCTTACAGCTCCCCAGGGCGAGAAACTCGGTCTTATAAAACCTTTATCTAACAATTCTTGCAATTGCTTGGATAGCTCTTGCATTTCAGATGGTTCCAAACGATAAGGAGATCGAGCTATCGGCGCTGCTCCGGACACTAGGTCAATCATCAACTTGACTTGCCTTTGCGGTGGCAATCGAGGTAACTCTTCAGGAAATACCTCCGGATAATCACTAACTACGGGGATCTCTTCAAGCTTTTGTTCCTCCACCCTAGTGTCAACCACGTGGGCTAAGTTTGTTGGGTATCCTTTTCGCAAATACTTTTGTGCTTTCATCATATTAACAATTCTCAAAGGGGCACACTCATCACTTGAATTTCCAGCGGTTCGCTAGTTGGGGGTAGAAGACGAACTATCTTCCTATCGCACACAATCTCTGCATATTTTTTTTATAACCAATCCATGCCAATAACGACATCGAAACTTCCAAGTTCTACTGGTAAAAGGTCAATATTATACGTATGATCTCCCAAACGCATGGTACACTCACGAAAAACTTCGTCGGCTTCTATTAACTTTCTGTTAGCTAACTCTATAGAATACTTAACATCTAGTTTACTTGATTTTGAACTAAGAAAAGGTTCAAAGTTTTTGGAAACAAAGCTTTTATCGGCTCCGGTATCAAATAAAACGTAAGCATAACGGTCGTTAACGAGAAACGTACCGGTAACAACCGGTGGATCCTTTCATGCTTTCTTGGCCTCCATCACGAATGCTCTATCACGGGTTCCCTGGATCTTTGGTTTTGGGCAATACTTCCTGAAATGCCCTACAATTCAACATTCAAAGCATCCAAGGTTCAATTCTTCTTTCTTCACACTCAATTTCACACGACAGGTTTGGGCTTGATGTCCAAATTTGTTGCAACGGTAACAGACGTTGCATTGACCAGTGTGAAAATAACGACATTTGTTGCACTTTGGGTTAGGACCCTGATACCTTCTTGTTTCCGTGGTGTTGGCAGCATACATCCTTCCCTGATTCCTCCTTTTGTTCTGAGAGTTACCAGCATGACTCCCAGATCCTTCAGACCACTTACGCTTTCCTTCAGTTGACACTTTTTCTTTCTCAGTCGTTCCATCAGCAACTTCCACCGGCTTCTTCCCTGAACCACTCTTCTTCAGTGTCTCCATACGACAACATCATCAGTTAGGGAGTGAGCTAACTGCACAACACTCTGCATAGTCGTAGGGTTTGCTGACGTCACCATACTACGGATCTGAGGTGCCAAGCCCTATATAAAACGCTCAATTATTTTGTGCTCCGGTGTTAGGAGATGGGGTACAAGTCGTGCCAACTGATGAAACTTGGTCGTGTGTTCCCTTACTTCAGCATCTACCATGGTTAAATTCTATAATTCTGCTTCAAATTTCAAAATTTCATTACGTGGACAATACTCACGCAGCAACATTTCCTTCAATTGATCCCAAGTGAGACCGTAGGCATTAGCCTCACCGAGACCCTAAATCTGAGTATTCCACCAGGTTAGAGCTTCATCTTGAAATGAACTTGTTGCAAACTTCATGCGCTGAGCTGCAGTACAGTTACTTATGACCATCACAGACTCCATTTTCTCAATCCAGCGGACAATGACGACTGGTCCTTCTGTTCCAGAAAAGAGTCGGGGCTGACATGCTTGAAAGGTCTTGTAAGAGCACCCTTTAATATGGTTCCCCTGGTTCATGTTCTGGTTGGCCGTCCGATTAGCGAGGGCGGTGTTGACGTTTTGCGAAATCAACTGGGCCAATTCCTTGGTCGTAGTGTGGAGTGGGTTAGCATTTTGGTTTTCTCACCGTGGAGGCATATTCCTTTTTCCAATACAAACAATATAACGAGTGAGACAATATATGTCATACCCTGAAAACGACGATTCACAGCGGAAACGAGATGTAAGCATGGTGGTCACATAAGTTGGAGCCCAATGATAATAAGCAAACAAATTTATTTAAAACATCGGAAAGGTTCAACAAAATAAAGATAAGTCTTACAATTATTCAAATTGAAAGGCATTAAAATTTAAGACGAGGGTTTATCCAACAAATGAGGATCCAAAATAAAGTTTAAAATGTCCCAACAGAATTCCGATGCAAGTGTTTGCCCAAAAGCCCGTTTTCATAACCGCGCGAGAGCATCTAAGTACCAAAAAAATATGCTTAAAAACATCAACATAAAGTTGAGTGAGTTTCACGGGTTTAACAATAACATAAACGAATTTAACGAACTATCAAGTAACTTAGACAAACATGTGATATGTCATAAGCTTGCAAGGAATACAACAAGATGACAGTACCTAGAGCTTATAATCAAACCGAGACACGAATACAACATGTCCCCACGAATCCTTTCAAAATATATTCTCTCGTACGAACGACCGATCAGAGTTACTGATCACGAGAGTAAAGGTAATGCCTCCAAATATTCAGAGCGAAAACCACCGCCCCCAATTCCAAATCGTGCGTCGCATAGTTCTGTTCTTGCTCCTTGAGTTGACGAGACGCATAAGCTATGACCTTTCCATTCTGCATTAGGACACAACCAAGACCTTGGTGAGAGGCGTCACAGTACACCACGAATCCATCTGTCTCCTCAGGAAGAGACAAGATAGGGGCACTGCACAGCTTCTTTTTCAACAATTGAAACACTACCTCTTGCTTTTCTCCCCAGATATACTCCTTGTCTTTCTAGGTCAATAGCGTTAGGGATTGCGCTATCTTGGAAAAATTCTCAATAAACTTCCGATAATAGCCCGCCAAACCTAGGAATTGTCATACCTCGATTGGACTCTTCGGCGCTTCCCAATTCTTAATTGCCTCAATCTTTGCTCGGTCCAAGTGTATACTCTTCTCATTGATAATGTGTCCAAGAAAGTGAACTTCTCAGATCCAGAACTCGCATTTAGAAAGTTTAGCATAAAGCTTCTCATTCCACAACATCTCCAAAATCAGTCTCAGATGTTGCTCGTGCTCTTCCTTGGTCCGCGAATAGATGAGTATATCGTCGATAAACAATATCTTGAACTTGTCCAAGTATGGTCTGCACACTTTATTCATGAGATCCATGAATACCGCAGGAGCGTTTGTCAAACCAAAGGCATGACCAAAAACTCATAATAACCATACCGGGTTCGGAACGCAGTCTTCGGAATATCTTCTTCAACGATCCTCAATTGATGGTAGCCTGAACGTAAATCGATCCTCGAATAATAACTCAATCCCTGCAGCTGATCGAACAAGTCCTCAATTCTCAGCAATGGATACCGATTCTTGATGGTAAGCTTCTTCAATTCTCGATAATCGATACACATCCTCAAAGAACCATCTTTCTTTTTCGCTAACAAAACCGGCGCTCCCCAGGGACAGAAACTTGGTCTTATAAAACCTTTATCTAACAATTCTTGCAATTGCTTGGATAGCTCTTGCATTTTAGATGGTGCCAAACGATAAGGAGATCGAGCTATCAGCGCTGCTCCAGACACTAGGTGCCACACCCCGGGTTTAGGATACCCCGGGCGCGTGACCCACGGTTGGTACCTGGTTCTTATTTTATCTCATCAGAGATTTATAAACACAGCGGAATATTTTGAATACCTCAGGATCTTTTCAAAAGTCGGGGAATCTCCCGTTTCATTTTATTATAACAGGGATAAACCCTGATATTGTACACAAATGTTTAATTTACAAAACCAAGGTTTTACATAAGCCATTTCTTTCAACTGATGTCTAGGGTGGACGTTCACTTTTTCATGACATCATTTTACTTGTCATCATATGGCTAATCACAATTAATTCACCCTTGGTTACCTGTAAAAACGTTTGAAAATATATTATCAGTATAAACTGGTGAATACAAGTATATTGGAATCATAATCTGACAAGCGTGAATAAATAGAACAATTTGCCCATGGTTTCTAGTCAATTTACACAATCAACGGACTAACCACCAGCCACACCAGGGACCTTAGATATATTTTTAGGTCTGTTTGCGTTACAGTTACTGCAATGGGCTTTACAACAACCAAGGGTTCAACCCCTAGCCTTGTTACATCGTCTCATCTCTAACACGTGTATATATACGTGACTCTATGGGCTGACTGCTATTTAGTAAATCACCTTATGCAACGAATGGTCGTATAAATTCATTCAAGTCAAAGTATAATCAAAACCATTTTCTGTTTTGAAATCATTTTATAAAAATACAAGTATTCACCTCGAAAGAGTCTTGGTTTAGGAATCTTCTAGAGTAAGTGTCCTATTAGGCAGTGTCTCTGCTTAAGAACCTTGCTTGGTTTCTCCAAATGAGCGTTTCCTAGCTTCTTAGTTACTTCTATAACGATACGGCACCTCGGGAACTTAAACGTACGAACGGGAATGGTTTTATGAGAGTGGAAATGGCTTACAAGAACTTGGAATTTGGTTTTGGTGTGTTTTGGAATTGCATGGCCGTTGCATCTATTTATAGGCTGAATTTTGGGTCCGTAGCGGACCGTTATGGTAACGGGTAGCGGCCCACTACCGCCCAAACCCTAATTAGTCAGCATGCCACATGTCGGTCTTCGGAGTTGAGGCTCAAATTGCGACTAGCGGACCGTTAAGCTACAAGGTAGCGGTCCGCCACCCAACTGAGGTAGCCGTAGCGGACCGACAAGAATCTGGTAGCGGTCCGCTACCTGTGACACGCGTCAAAAACCCTAATGACTCATCAGGGCACATGCCATTCCCTTGTTATTGTTTTTGGGACCACGTAGCGAACCGTTATGCTTATGGTAGCGGTCCGCTACCAATGAAATTTCAGAATATTTCCTTTTTAGTCCCTGATCTTTTAAGTAATTATACTTCTAGTCATTAAATTTTTTATTTTTGTAGTATTTAGCACGAAAAATTTTCAAATGTTACATTCTCCCCACCTTTTGAATAATCTCGTCCTCGAGAATTACTGGAACAGGTGTGGATATTTCTTCTTCATTTCTGATTCTTGTTCCCATGTGTATTCAGGACCACATCTAGAATTCCATTTTACTTTGACCAGTTTCAATCTTTTCTTTTTCAACTTTTTAGTCTGATAATCTTCTATTTGTAGAGGTTGTTCTACAAATCTGAGTTTTTCATTTACCTCTATGTTTGAAGAGGCATTATCAAAGATTCATCAGCTAGACATTTACGAAGATTAGATACATGGAATACGTCATGTATTCCACTCATCTGTTCTGGTAATTCCAATTGATAAGCCACTGGTCCAATTCTTTTAATAATCTTGAAGGGTCTAACAAATCGAGGACTTAACTTACCCTTCTTCCCGAATCGAACAACACCTTTATAAGGTGATACTTTCAATAACACCTTGTCTACAATGTCAAACTCTAGTGACTTTCTTCTTTTACCAGCATAGCTTTTTTGTCTATCTCTTGCTGTTTTCAATCATTCTTGTATTTGAGCTACCTTGTCAATGTTTTACTGAACAAGTTCGGGTCCTGACAATTGATTTTCTCCTATATCAGCCAAGCATATAGGCGTTCGACATTTTCTACCATATAAGGCCTCAAAAGGTGCTGCCTGAATGCTTGTGTTGTAACTATTGTTGTATGAAAATTCCATTAGGGATAGGTGATCATCCGAACTACCACCTAAGTATATCACACAGGCTCGGAGCATATATTCTAATGTCTGAATTGTTCTTTCACTTTGCCCATCTATCTATGGATGATAGGCAGTGCTTAAGTTCAGACGAGTTCCTATGGCTTCCTAGAAACTTTGCCAGAATCGAGATGTAAACCGACTATCTCTATCTAACACTATGGTTAATGGCATTCCATGTAAAGATATAATCTCATTCACATATAGACGAGCCAATCTATCCATACTGAATGTTTCTTTCATTGGGAGAAAATGAGCAGATTTAGTTAATCTGTCAATGATGTACGTCCCTCGGGTGTGGCGGATCGTCACATGCAAGTGGGTCTACTAGTCGGACCGGGTGCGGAATGCCCGTGACTAGGTGGAGAGTCAAACTAAACAAAGTAAACCGACAAGAGAAAACACTTTAAATGTTCTTTGTATTATAAACACTTGAAGGTTACAGAGAAAAGCACTGAGATTACAATCTGCGTATTTGCGTCTATGCCTGCGTACTTAACTTCTGTCAACCTCTCCTATTTATACAAGACCTGATGCCTGCGCACTTAGCAAGTGCGCAGGGCAAAATGCTCCTGCGTACTTAGCAAGTACGCAAAGTTACTCTTGCGTACTTGCTAAGTACGCAGGAGCTTTCTCCTGCGCACTTACAAGTGCGCAAAACACTTAGAGAATTTTGCAACATTCAATATGTAAAAGTAAATACAACTCGATAAACTAATACATAAAGACTCTTACATACAAAGACAATTACAAACAAGACAATACAACCTAAGACTAAGACTCTATCTATCCAGAGTGTTTGTCACAGGAAAGTGCTTCAACAAACTCCCCCTTGACAACAGCTCTGGATAATCTTCAGTCTTCAGTCTTCACAGCACTTGATCTTTAGCTTCCATCTTCTTCTTGTAATCAAGGCAGAACTTAATCACCTTATCATATTTAGAAGCAAGGAGCTTTGTCCACTCATCCGTGTAGACGCAGTAACGTTCTGCTAGTACCTCTAGATCTTTCACAGAAAAGTTGATGAAGCAGACTTCATCAAATATTCTGATCAGTTCCTTTGGCACTATGTTCCCGCTCTCTGAACGTCCTTTACCCATGATCACAGCCTCGCCCGTCTTTGGATCTACGTACCAGTACCACATGTCACCAAGAATATCCTGAGATAACTTGTTTAGGGGAATCTTAGTTTCACATCGCACTGGCTTGTATACCAATTTCTTTAAGTGCTTCTTAGTCACAGGATTTATAGCGTGCTTATCCTTGACTCCCTTGGGAACTTGAGGCTTGAACATCTCGAATTTTCCCGATCTTGCTTCTCCATGCAGAACCACCCACAAACCCATCACCACTGCGTGATTGAAATGACCCAGCAGCTCTCGGTTTGCTAGGTTCACAAGGTCGTATTTGGGTAAGGAGCTGAATGCTTCACTGGTGGGTTTCAAGTATTGAACCCCGCCAAATCTTTTGATAGCGAACAGCTGCTTATCCTCCTCGAACCTTACAGCCAAGATCATCCCTGTTGCTCCGTGTTTGTCTATTATGGATGTCTTTTGCCACACAGGAGCTGGACCCTTTGATGAAGTAGAAGGCATGTCTGTATCTTTCGGTGTCGCTAGGTCCACAGGTGCAGGGTCAACTAGGGAAGCTTCATTCGAGGCTTCTACATTAGTAGCCTGCTCGACTGAACCTGTGTCGAGCTGAGCGTCGAAGGATGGAAATTCAAAGATTTCTCCATCTTCTAGCTCGTACTCTCCTTCCCCGTGACACTTGGGAATTTCGATTACAACGTCTTCATCATCATCCCAATCGTCACCAGAGTCGATCTCTCCTTCTTCTAGATTGAAGAGAGCATCGATCTGTGCTTCTTTGGAATAGTAAGGCTCTAGATATAGGATCTCATCATCAGATAAGTCCTTAAGTACTTCAGCCACTGACTTTCCTTTATCACCACCACCACCACCACCACCAGTAGAGGTATCACCACCCTCTTGATGAGTAGACTCCCCCTGAGCCATTGGAACAACAGAGATGGGCAAGATTGCTAAAGCTTGGTGCTCACCTCCACTAGGACCGGCTTCGGGATCCTTGTCCTTGTTGTCATCCTTAGTCAAGTCGACCGGATGAAACGACTCATCACCAGTAGTCCTCTTTTCTTTTTCTTTCTCTTTCTCTTTCTCCTTCTCCCCCTGAGCATCAAGCTTCTTGGTCAAATCAGCAATCAGCTTGACCATCAGCTCATGCTCCTTCCTTTGAGAGTCAAACCTCAGCTCCAAGGATGACCCGTGACCCAGAAGCATTTCATTTGTCTTGATTAGGAGCTCGTTCTGGGCCAAGACATTCTCCAGTCGTTCCTCAGTCCCTGTTCTATGGCTACGAAGGATTCTGACTTCGTCTACCAAAGAATTGATCTGTGCTTGTTGAGCGTCAGACTCCTCCTTTGACTTCCGAACAGTCTCCAGTAGTTCGCAACTTGGGTTTCTAGAACATATGTCCTTGCATCATTCGGATCAGGATGTCTGGATGAGGAAGCCTCGGCATTATGAGTAGGGGAGGAGAATATGGTATCAAAGTCAAACCCTTGTGTAAAGTCTCCATAGTTGAAGGGTTGACTTAAAGGCTCAGTGGTGGTAGTTGGGATTGAGGATGTGACAAGAGTTGTAGGAGTAATGGTAGGGGTGATGGTGACTGACTCCGTGAGAACTGGAGTAGTCACCGCCACCTGAACAGTAGTGGTAGGGAGGGTCATTATCACAGGAATCACCTCTGTGATTGTAGTGACGGCCACTTCACTTTGCACTTGTGGTCTCCTCCTCCTACGGTAAAGCTGCTGTGAAGGTGGGGTGGAGGCTGAATCCGGACTAGCAGCTGATACTTGTACTTGCTGCTGAGCCTCCACCACACTAGGGATAGAAGGCTGTTGCCTATCGCCCCTGTTCTTGTGAATGCTTTCTTTTCTTTGTCTTTGTATAGCAGCGTCAGAGTCAGGGTCTGGCTCGTATTCGCTGCTAGAAGACTGTCTCTTTCTCTTGGAGGACGACTCAGGTAGGGTTACCTTAGCCATTCTCCTCGGGTGTACCTGTGACGGTGCATCATTGGAATCGGAAGAATCTGACTCAGTCGCTTCCGAATCGGATCCCTCAGCACCCTCATTTCCTCCTTCGTCGTCTCCATCATTAGACGATCCATCATCACTCTCCATTTCCTCCCCTTGTTGTTCCTGTTGTTCGTCGGAGTGCTCACTCAATTCCGGCTACGAGTCATGACTGTACCATCTCCAGTCGCCTGGGGCCACATATGCTTCATTGATGAGGTGGCCAAAGAGTTCTATATGCACAGGGGTAGGATCTACACTTCCTGGCTTTAGGAATTAGGCGAATACTCTTTTGTCCACCCTCTTTACTTGTAGTCTCTCCCCTATAGTAGGAAGGTTTGGCAACGCATCATTAATCCGAAGTTGCACAAACTGAGGGTATAACAAGAACCGAAACCTCTCCGCTGTGTTGATCTGATCATTGATAGCCTTAAATATGTAGCGGGAGAAGTTGTAGCCCTTGTTGAGAGAAAGGCCGACCATGGCTGCTGCAAGGTCATGACCCATGGCATCTTTCCCAGCTTTCCTTGATGAGATGCACATGATCATGACGTGAGAGAAATATCTCCACTGGTCTAACACCCACATCTTTTTATATGAAGCATAGTCCCTTGCACCGACATAGCCCATTCTTTGTCTCCAACAGCCGTCCACAAAGTAGTCTAGATAGGCTGTCGGGTCGGTTGCGAGATCTCTGAATTGAAGGACCCTTCGTATAGTATCTTCAGAGAAGGCAATAGCATGACCAGCAACGGTAGCCCTTATAACGTTGGGGGTTACCGTGCAGTCGTGCTCTGTAGTCTCCCAAAACGGCTCGAGGTAAGGTCTTGACACGGTCGGGTCAGCAGAAATGGCGTAGCTGATTCTTGAACGGTTCGAGAAATCAACTATGTCTCTGTACTGCAATGCTGCACCCTTCCACTCAGGTTCAGTGTTAGCTAACAGGTTGAATTCATTAGTAAACGCCCGAGCCATGATCTGCAATAACACACAGAAAACATAATAAGAACAACATGTATCATTGGAAACGGATAAACATGACTTAGTATAGCAGTTACTCTTTGGACTGAATTTCAGACTTAGGAATTTTTTCCAAGTGTTGATCCTGTGTACTTAGCAAGTACGCGGGAGTTTCCTCTTGCGTACTTAACAAGTACGCATGAAGTGCTTCTTGCGTACTTGTTAAGTGTGCAGGAAACGCACTTGGTGAAAAAAAAACTCAGAAGTTTGAAATTCAACTTGTTGTTTAAAAATTTGTGTGTATTGGGTCACCACTAGGTCGGAATCAATGATTCTAACATATGGGACCAATACTTACACCAGAGACCTGCTAAACTTGACCTAATTTGTTCTAACAGTCGAACGAAGCAACCGTCGGTTTAAATTCTAGCAAAAAGTCAAAATCAAAGACTCGAATGGATGATTAAAGGTAGATTAGTGATCGATTAATGATTATTAACAAGTTTTAATTATTAGGTATTACCCAAACAACCCAAAAATTGTCTCAAAAAATCTTGAACAATAACTTAGGATAATCGGTCCAAAATCAAGAGTTTTTGTGGATTGATTAAGCCCAAAATCTCACCAAATCGATGTAATGAAGTGATGAAACTAGTAATGGTACGAAAAATCGGATTGGAACACTTGGATTTTTCGAGTGAAAGTCGGAGGGAATATGAACCGGTTTGAAAGTGATAAGGTTCTGAAAATTTTCTATGTCCGATTTATATACCCCACGTAAAAAGGTCGTGCGTACTTAGCAAGTGCACACGGTTTAACTCATGCGTACTTACAAGTGCGCAAGACTTAACTCTTGCGTACTTACAAGTGCGCAAGACTTAACTCTTTCGTACTTATTAAGTACGCAGGGCTTACTTCATGCGCACTTACAAGTACGCACAAACCCTTAAGTGCGCACACTTTTAACTCAAATTTATGAAGTTTAGCAAGTCAAATAACAAACAAGTTAAAAATATTTAATCAAGAGGATTCAAATACAGTTCAGGAAGGTTAAACACAAATATTTTTTGGCTTTTCTGAATAAAATTGAACTATGCATAAACTTAAAATCGTTTTGATCTTTTCTAATAAAAATATACAAGTATTCACACAAACTATTTTTGATCAAAGGCACGAGCAGAGGATCATATCAGGCTATCTTATAGCAAAAATGATACAATATAAACATCAAAGAATATGGGATCATGTCATGAATTACTATTTATTCAAACGTAATATGCACATAAACAAGTAATTCAAGTTGACAATATTATAAGATTTGAAACTATAAGCATCTTTGTATCACGTTCTTGTGTATTAAGGTATTAAATATAAGATATACAACGTGTACCCCACATATATGCTAGAATAATGTAAATTGCATTATCTCAAGGCATCTAAGATTTTCCCAATGATTTTCTAAATTTTCAGAATGAAGTTACATCTATTAGCATAGGAAAAATCAAGCAGAATCCATAAGGATTATCAGGAATCATAAGATTCAGAATCGAGTGATTCATTTGTCTTGGTTTCATTTGATTTTCTTCATTGAATATCGGTATGATGATTCAGGATAATATATATGGTGTTTGAGTTTTAAGGTAAAGGGATCCAACTTTTATCTGGATTTGATTTCAATGAATCAGGAGTGATTCAATGGTGAATACATGTTTAACGGTTAATGTAGAGACATGTCTTGATTCAATCTCTCATTGCATACTTGTGAGTATAGGCAGTGAGATGAATCGCATTAATTGTGCTAACGACCTAACCCGAAACTGACCTCAAAAGAAAATTATTGCCAAAATCTAACATCCTTTATCTGATAATGATCTTTTCTATTCTTTTACGCGCACACACTTGCAAACATGGGATCAAATCACAGTTGTAATTTAGATTTAGTTTCCACACTACTAGTGATTCAAAGACGCATACAGCCTACTGACAATTTAAATTACTTGTAAATAAGCAGATTAAAAACATAATAACTTAAACAACTAAGTAAGCATGACGCAATCATTTCCTATATGAGCAGTCTGTGACGTTTAGATCATTTCAGATGTACTATCATTTCCTCTTTTCTCAAGTTAGCTTTGAAATTTTCTCCATTTTCTATTTTTTTTTTGTAAAAATATTTTGAAACTTAAAAGAACTATACATAAAATTTAAAAGAAATAAAGTTTAACTTCCATGAATTGAATTGATTTACGAAAAATTAATTTTCACTCAGGATTGAACATTCCTATCAAGTTGACAAGATGCTCAAAACGGGATCGATCAAATGCCTTTGTGAAAAGGTCGGCAAGATTGTCATCCGTGTGAACTGTTACAAGTTCAATTAAATGCTTTTCAGCACAATCACGGATGAAATGATGGCGAATCTCTATATGCTTAGTTTTGGAATGTTTCACCGATTATTTGTGATGGACATGGTGGCATTGTTGTCAATGAATAAAGGAGTTCCAGTGAAGTTTAAGCCGTAGTCTCTCAATTGCCGTTGAATCCACAATATCTGAGAACAACCGCTCGCCACAGCAATGTATTCTGCTTCACAAGTTGAGACAGAAACCGTTGACTGCTTCTTGCACTGCCAGGAGACCAGTCTGTCTCCTAAGAATTGACATCCACCAGAAGTTGACTTTCTGTCAAGGTTACAACCGCCATAATCTGAATCAGTGTAGGATTTGAAGTCGAATGACTGCTGCTTAGAGTACCAAAGACCTAATCGGGGTTTCCCTTTCAGATATCTGAAAATTCTCTTCACGGCTATCATATGTGACTCCTTCGGTTGAGACTGAAACCTTGAGCACAAGCACACAACAAACATTATATCAGGTCTTGAAGCTGTGAGATACATAAGTGATCCGATCATCCCACGGTACAATCTGCTATCTACATCCGTTCCATCTTTGTCAGGATGCAGACCATGATTGACTGGGATAGGTGTGCCATAAGTACTGCTATCATTCATCTTGTATTTTGACAAGATGTCCTGCACATACTTTTTTTGATGTAGATAAATGCCATCCTCTCTTTGACTGACTTGCAGACCCAGGAAGAATGATAATTCACCCATGTTACTCATTTCGAACTTGGACTTCATCACCTTTTCGAATTCCCTACAAATCCCTTCATTGGTAGATCCAAAAATAATGTCATCGACGTATACTTGTACAAGAAGAATGTCACCTCCTGCTTTCCTAATGAAGAGAGTCGAGTCAATCTGTCCACGGTCGAAACCATTAGACAGTAAATGCTTAGATAATGTCTCATACCATGCCCGCGGTGCTTGATGAAGACCATAAAGTGCTTTGTCGAGCTTATACACTTTATTGATATTATGCGGATCTTCAAAGCGGGGAGGTTGAGTGACATAGACCTCTTCATGAACTTTACCATAAAGGAAAGCACTTTTCACATCAAGTTGATAGACCTTGAAGCCGACATATGTGGCATAAGCCAAGAACAGTCGTATGGCCTCAATTCTAGCAACTGGGGCATATACTTCCGTGTAATCCAAGCCCTCTTGCTGATAAAAACCCTGAACAACCAATCTTGCTTTGTTCTTCACAACGAAATGAGGATCATCTGTCTTGCATTTGAACACCCATCTGGTTCTAATTGGCTGAAAGCCTTTTGGCAAGTCAACCAAATCCCACACGTGCAACTTTTGGAATTGAGACAATTCATCTTGCATCGCCTCAATCCAGCAGTTGTCAGTGAGAGCCTCCTTCACATTCTTCGGCTCTAACTGGGACATGAATGCAGCATGCAGACATGTTTCCATGAAACCAGTGTCAAGTATCTCTGTGTAAAGACTGGTGTTCTCAGTGATGGTTCGATGACGAGTCTGAACACCGGAATAAGGATCTCCAATAATGCTGTCGATTGGATGATTCCTATGCACTCTCGTCTCCGGTACAATCGGTTCCTGAATTTCTGGATCTAGATTCGTGCTTAACTCCCCCATTTCCTGTGTTCCAGAGGAAGAAGATTCAATGTTAACTGGATCAGCTGGAGCTTCATTTCCTACAGTTGTGTTAGGATTAGCTGGAGCGTCATCTCCAATGACAAGAACATCTTCACTGTTATCACTGTCATGAGTTCCAGATGCAGATGCAACATTGGAATCAGGAGTTATAATTGGTACAGTAGCACGAGTAGAGAATCTGGAGTCATCGCCACCACCCAATAATTCATAAACATTTGCGGCGTCAACTGCAGATAGATCAGGAAGACTGAATGACTTGAATAGCGCATCATAATCAAAACCCCAAGCTGGACCTGTTGTTCGGGTGGAATGCTGTGTTTACTGCAATCCCCTTCAAACCATTCCTCGACAGTATGAGTTCCTATGTTGTACACTCTCTTGCAAGGCGAGTTGGCAACGTATCCTAAGAAGATGCCTTCCACCGCTTTTGCATGAAACTTAGACTGGCGGTCTTTGTACTGTAGCAACAAGGAACAGGGACTACCAACAGGAACTAGGTAATCAAGATTGGGAAGTCGATTATTGATCAACTCGTAACAAGTCTTGTTGTGCCTTTTCACAATCAGAACTCTGTTTAAGACGTGACAAGTTGTATTAACGGCTTCTGCCCAGAAAGTGACAGGAAGCTTTGCATCCGACAACATAGTCCTTGCAGTCTCAATGAGTGTTCTGTTCTTCCGTTCAGCAACTCCATTCTGCTGAGGCGTGTACGGCACGCTGAATTTGTGACGGATCCCTTTCTTGAGACAGAAAAGCTCCATGTCGCTCCTTATCCTTCTAACTTTCAGCTTGCAAAGAAATTCCAAGCTCAGGATCAAGTATTGAAGAATATCAGCAGTCTCGTCTTTAGTACCTAAAAAGTGCACCCAAGAAAAATGTGAGAAGTCATCAGTTACAACCAGACAGAACGACTTACCTCCAATACTCCTGATACTTATGGGGCCAAACATATCCATATGTAAAAGCTCCAAAGGGGTGTCAATAGTGTTTTGGAGCTTGGGCTTGTGAGACTTCCGTTACTGTTTGCCCTTTTTACAAGGCATACAGTCATCTGCAACGGTAAATCTCAGCTTAGGAACCCCGGTTACCAAACCGTTTGGGACAAGATGGTTCATTTTACGATACGAAATATGTCCGAGTTTCCTATGCCACAAGATGGAGTCAAGCTCTGTCGCTTTTATAAGCAAGCAAGTAGCAACTGATGAGGTGGTTGTTGCCACACTCATATCGATCTGATAGGTGTCGTTTGTTCTTGGCGCTCTAATCAGGATCCAATCTTCGGGAACTTCAAAACCAGGTTTGAGAATCAGGCATTCTGACTTGTCAAACATCACCGAGTACTCCTTGTCACGCATTTGGGAGACACTCAACAAGTTATGCTTCAGCTGCTCGCAAAAGTTGACATTGTCAAAGCTGACACAACCGTTCAAAACCACGCCTTGACACGTGATACTGCCGCCTTTTTCTCCAGCATAGGCCACATAGCCGCCTCTGAATGGTTTCACGTCTTGAAGCAAGGCCATGTTTCCTGTCATGTGCCAGGAGCATCCATTATCAACATACCAGCGGTTAGAGATAGTACCCTTCGGACGTCCCTGCACGAGTAACAAAAGAATTAGTTAGATTTGGAGACCCATGCCATTGTGGTCTTGGGTCGTCCATCCTTTTCAAAATAAACTACTTCCTTTAACTCACAGTTGTGATGACTGTTCAAAACTGATGAATCTTTTAAAGAATTAGAACTAGGAGATTGAGAAGTTTTGGATTTGGCAGTACAGGATCTCTTCTATTTCTTAACCGGAACAGGAGACTTTGGTTCAACAACAGCATGTGAACTTGTGGAAGCTTCACCTGATTGAACTGAAGTCAGCTGTTCAAGCTTTCTCAACTTCTTGTTCCTTCTTCTTCTCTATGGTTTAGAGAGTCTTGCCACAGGTTTCTCACCAGTACGTGTACTACCAGAGGTAGATACACGAGGTAAAGCAGGTTGCGTTACCTTTCTTGAAACGGATGCTTTAGCTTCAGATTTGATCTTAGGCTTTACCATCGGTTTGACTGGTGGTTTCACCACATTTTGCTTTGGACATTTGGGAGGGGTCACTGATGGCGACTTAGGGATAACAGCTGGTTGTAAAACAACATGTCGTTTCCCTTGGTTCTTTGAAGGACAGTTCACAAAAATGTGGCCAACCAAGCCACAGTGAAAACAATTTCTCTTGTCTACATAAGTTCTCCTGTAAGGCTCAGTAGATCTGGCCTTAGATAACTCAGCATTATGAGCAGGAGGAGTTGGTTTATGAACAGGAGTTTGAACCTTTCCAGTTTGGTTTTTGGGAGTATAACATTTTTCCAAATTTTCTTTATACCCATGCCCATAATGACCTGAAAAAGCTTATTTCTTTGCTTGGTTAAGACTTTTATAACCCCCATAAAGCATTATCTTTAGATTATCATTTGTTTCAATAAGATCTGGTTCAGTTAAAATGCAATTATCACCATTAGTGATAACGTTTTTCTTTACTTTCTGTTCAGTCGACAACTCCTCAGATACTACTCCTTCATGGCAAGAGTTAACTGACCCGTCTTCAGAAGCAGTAACGAACTCCTCACTAGATGTGGAGTTAGCCTCACTAGAGGATTCTTCCTTTTTAGGGGAATCATCCTTATCAGAGGACTCATCTAGACAAGTGAGATCAATATCTATTAAGCTATTGACAAACTTCCCACTCACTGGTGGAGGAATGGCATTAGTACCCAGCCCCAACCCACTCATTTGTCTTACTACAGATTCGTAGTGTTCCACCACAAAGCGAGAGTTTGTCAACTTCTCATTAGAACATTTTAACTGCAAGATCTCATTTTGCAGTTTGTTGATTTCATTGTTCCGTTTTCCAACCCCCTGTATGCAACATCTAAGTGAAGCTGTTGATCGCTTATTTTTAAAGAATATTCACATTTTTCCTTTTTTAAGGTTTCAATAGAATCTTTAAAACGTTTTTCATTTTCTTTGTAGTTTAGAGCTGCCATACTTAGGGGTTCGATTTTGTCTTGGAGCCAATAATTTTCAAGTTTTAGCCCTAGACATTTAGAACATGAAATAACATAAAAGGGGTTAGAATCTACCTCAGAAGATGAACTTGTTGCTTCTCTAATGGCCATGAGAGCAACAGCAGTGGTCGACTCCTCCTTATCAGCTACAGAAGCTTCCTTTTCTTCAGCTTCCTTCTCTTCCTCTGTAGCAGCAGTAGACTCTTCTAGGTCAGCCATAGAAGCTTCCCTTTTCTCTGCTTCCATCATTTCCATGATCTCAGCCATGAGACCAACCTGTGTCTGTGCGATGATGGCATCCTCAAGATGAACACCCCAGTCAAAGCTTTCGTCTTGTTGGGCTACCAGTGCATTGGACATTCCAGCTTGGCTTTGATTGTGGTGGTTTGAGTTGTTGTGGCCATGGCTGGGTCGCGTAAAGCCAGAGGCCCGTGCTCTGTCTTTCTGACACTCACGAGCAAAGTGTCCACAATTTAGACACTTATAACATTTGGCCTTAGATTTGTCAAACCCGACCTTGGCATTAGGATGCCCGCCAATAAACTTTCTTCCTGTTCTGTTCAGGAAACGCTTGGCTCTCCTCAATAGCATGGCCATATTCCATTGAATATCCATGTCCTCCATGTCATCAGGATACACTTGATTAAAATCTTCTTCAATCGTCTCCGGATCAGTAAGCTTGCCACCAATGAAATTCTCATACGTAAGCATACAAGATGAGAATAGTGCTACATGATCTTTAGCTATTCTGGCTATAGCTGATTGGTTAGCTGAAGACGCAGTAGGAGGATTTCTTGAGGTATGTTGATGATGAGACCCCAGCCCTGATCCAGATGCATAGCATGCATGAACACCACAACCATTTGAGTGGTCTTCTTCAGTAGGGTTTCCAGTGGAAAGGGCAATTCCAGAGCCCTGTGACTTGGATGTAGAAGTCGTCCCATGATACATAGAAGGGTCTTGTATCTGGGGTCTTCCAGAGCTCTCCTTTCTTCTTAGGTTCATGTCATGAGCTTGAACCTTTCCTATTGCTTCCTCCACTGTTAACTCATAGAACTTTGGATTTTCCCTCATCAGGGTTGTGTACATCTCAAATTTGGGTGGTAAAGCATCCAAAAACTTTTCCACCATCTCTTCATCTGGATACCTGAGTTCAAAAGCCTTCAACTCAGTCTGTAAATGAAAGAATCTAGAGATGAGGTCATCTAAAGACTCGTTCTCTAAAAATCTGAAGCACTCATACTGCTTCCTGAGAAGATCCCTCTTACTCTTCTTGATGTCACTATTTCCTTCGAATCTTTTCTGTAAGGCTTTCCAAAGATCCTTGGAATTGTCATAACCTCGGAAACTGTGGAACAATTCCTGAGTTAATGCCATAGTGATCGAACCAAGTGCCTTCTTTTCACGATCACAAGCTTTCTTTTCTTCATCAGAAAGCTTAGAGATTGGTTTGGGCATGGCTTCATCAAGATAGATGTGTGTGAGATGCTTATATCCCTCAAGGATTGGTATCCATAGCGATGAGTCGGTATAAGAAATGTAGTGCTCAAAACGTGCCTTCCAATTAGAATAATCGTTTACGTTTAGCAACTTTGGTGGTTTCTGTGGTGTACCGTTCTCATTATCATAGTTTAACAGGTTTCCCAAATTCTGAAGATTCGACATAGTGAACACTTAGTCAAATTTCAGAAAAGGCAGACACAGTTGCACACTTTTTTTTTGGCCTTGCGCACTTGAGAAATGGTCTTGCGTATTTAGATTTCCTCTTGCGTACTTGTAAGTACGCAGGATTAAATATAAGTACGCAGGATATAACTTAAGTTTGCACAAGTTCAGTTTTGCGCACTTATAAGTACGCAAGAGATAAGTCTTGCGTATTTAGTAAGTACGCACAAAACTGTACTTTTTGCCAGAAAAGGTAAGTACACAGGATACCTTTTCAGCAACTTTCACCAAACTTTTCCGGTCACCTGAAACTCGCCAGAGATGGTAAAAATTGGTCTGATGATCAATGCAAATGAGCCAAAGGGTCATAAACTTGTTTCGAACCAACCTTTGATGCTCAAAACACTCAAATACACAACAAAAATCAGTTTTTGAGTGATTTTTGCTTCTAAAATAGTGCTCAAGAGCTACCCCTATTTTATCACAAAAATCAACAAAAATACCTCTTTTTGCTTGTAAAAACTCGATAGAGACTCTCCAAACTCACTCACAACACTCGAAATCAGGAGCAAAGCTCTGATACCACTTGTAGGTCCCTCGGGTGTGGCGGATCGTCACATGCAAGTGGGTCTACTAGTCGGACCGGGTGCGGAATGCCCGTGACTAGGTGGAGAGTCAAACTAAACAAAGTAAACCGACAAGAGAAAACACTTTAAATGTTCTTTGTATTATAAACACTTGAAGGTTACAGAGAAAAGCACTGAGATTACAATCTGCGTATTTGCGTCTATGCCTGCGTACTTAACTTCTGTCAACCTCTCCAATTTATACAAGACCTGATGCCTGCGCACTTAGGAAGTGCGCAGGGCAAAATGCTCTTGCGTACTTAGCAAGTACGCAAAGTTACTCTTGCGTACTTGCTAAGTACGCAGGAGCTTTCTCCTGCGCACTTACAAGTGCGCAAAACACTTAGAGAATTTTGCAACATTCAATATGTAAAAGTAAATACAACTCGATAAACTAATACATAAAGACTCTTACATACAAAGACAATTACAAACAAGACAATACAACCTAAGACTAAGACTCTATCTATCCAGAGTGTTTGTCACAGGAAAGTGCTTCAACAAATGATAACCCAGATAGTATCATTTCCCCGATTGGTTCGAGGGAGTTTAGTGATAAAATCCATTGTTATCAATTCCCACTTCTATACTGGTATTTCTAATTGTTGCAATAAACCAGAAGGTTTTTGATGTTCTGCCTTTTACTTGAGCGCAAGTAAAACATTTTGCAACATATATGGCAACATCTTTCTTCATGCCAATCCACCGGTAATTATCCTTCAGATTTTTATACATCTTATCACTTCGTGGGTGCGTCATATATTTTGATTTATGTGCTTCTTCGAGTATTCTTTCTCGAAAATTTCTTCTGATCGGAACCCAGATTCTTTTATTCATACGAAGTATTTCATCGTCTCCTTTAGTTAACTAATTTATCATGCTCTCCATTCCTTCTTGTTCTAAATCTTCTTTGGTTTGAATGGAATATTGAGCATCTTTTAATTGAGACACGAGATCTACACGAAGTTCAAGTCTGAGAGCACGAACCCGTTTAGGTTTATCTCTTTCCTTTCTACTTAAGGCATCTGCAACAACATTTGCCTTACCTTCGTGGTAACAGATTTCACAATCATAGTCACTTAAGATCTCTCGCCATCTTCTTTGTCTCATATTCAGTTCTTTCTGACAAAAGATATATTTTAAACTCTTATGGTCAGTATAAACTGTAAATCTAATTCCATAGAGATAGTGCCTCCATAATTTCAAAGCGAAAATTATGGCACCTAACTCTAGATCATGAGTTGTGTAGTTCTTTTCATGAGTCTTTAATTGACGAGATGCATAAGCAATAACTTTATTTCTTTGCATCAACACACAACCTAGGCCGTTATGAGAAGCATCACAATAGACTACAAAGTCTTCATTGCCATCTGGTAAAGCCAGTATTGGTGCATGAGTGAGTTTTTCTTTCAGAGTTTGGAAAGCTTCTTCTTGCTTTATTCCCCATTCATACTTTACATCCTTGCGAGTTAGAGTAGTCAGAGGAACTGCAATCTTTGAGAAATCCTGAATAAATTGTTTGTAGTATCCTGTAAGACCCAAGAAACTACGGACTTCTGTTGGAGATTTGGGAATTTCCCATTTGGATATGGCTTCAATTTTGGATGGGTCTACTTGAATACCTTTTGCATTCACAATATATCCCACAAATTGTACTTCTCTAAGCCAAAATTCACATTTAGAGAATTTAGCATACAATTTCTCTTTTCTCAGAAGTTTAAGTATCATTCTGAGATGATTTCCATGATCTTTCGCATTTTTAGAATAAATAAGTATATCGTCAATGAAAACAATAACAAATTTATCTAGATAGGGTTTACAGATACGATTCATCATATCCATAAATGCGGCAGGAGCATTAGTAAGTCCAAATGGCATAACCGTGAACTCATAATGTCCATATCTGGTTCGAAAAGCAGTTTTAAGAATATCTTCTTCTTCAACTTTCAGTTGGTGATACCCTGATCGAAGATCTATTTTAGAAAAATGGCAAGCGCCTTGTAATTTGTCAAACAGATCATCGATTCTTGGAAGAGGATAACGGTTCTTAATCGTTAATTTATTTAGCTCCTGATAATTAATACACATCCTCATTGTACCGTCTTTCTTTTTAACGAAAAGAATTGGAGCTCCCCAAGGAGATGAACTTGGGCGAATGAATCCTTTATCCAGTAATTCATCCAATTGTGTTTACAATTCTTTCATTTCGGTTGGGGCTAGACGGTATGGAGCTTTGGTAATAGGAGCCGTTCCTGGTACATGACTGATTTTAAACTCGACTTCTCATTCTGATGGTATACCAGGTAATTCATCAGGAAATATATCCGCGTAATCAGCTACTACCGGTACATCTTCAATTTTCTTTTCTTTTGTATTGGTAGAAATCTGAACCAAGTATGCAATGCATCCCTTCTGAAGGTACTTAGTTGCTTTTAGCATTGATATGATTCCCAGAGGTTGATTTTGTTTATCGGCATAGATTGTTAAAGGTTTTCTAGAAGGAATATGGATTTCTATGGCCTTTTTATCACAAAGGATATGGGCTTGGTTATTGGCTAACCAATCCATTCCTAAGACAACATCAAATCCTGCTAAGGTCATACGCATTAATCGTACAGGCAAGATGTGTCCTGAAATTGTGATAGCACGATCATCTAGGAATTCATAAATTTTGATTAAATTTCATTCGGCCGTCTCTACTTCATAAATCTTATCTAATGGAACTAAAGGCTTGTTCAATAGATTACAAAACTTATAATCTATGAAACTCAAATTTGCACCAGAGTCAAACATTACTCTTGCATAAATATTGTGAATGAGGAATGTACCAGTGACTGCAGCATCACGAGTATTAAGTATGAAAGCTGATACATTTTTCTTATTTCCTTCATTGGTCTTTGCCCCACTAGATCCTGCATTATTAAGCTTTGGACAGGTTGATTTAAAATGGCCAGTTTCTCCACAATTGAAACAAGAGATATTTCTCTTTCTTGGGCAGTTCTCAAACACATGCCCGGTCTGCTTGCAAAAGTGACAATAAACTTTCTTGAAAAAGCATTCTCCAGTATGCCTTTTCTTGCAGATTTTGCATTCTGGAATAGAAAAGTTAAATCCTCCTTTGGTAGGTTGGCTTCTTCCTTTCCAAGGAGAATTGTCTTTCCGATTTTCTGTAGCCCTTTTGGCTACTTCCCTTGCCTTCCCTTCTTCTTGTTTTCTTATCATACCGTCAGTTAGAATTCCTCCTAGCTATACGGCAGATGCAATGGTCTGAGGCATAGTAGCCTTGACCATTTCTCTAATTTCTTCAGCCAGACCCCAAATATATCTTTTAACTAGATTGGGTTCAAGGGTGGATAGATGTGGAACCAAAGGAGCATACTCAAACATCTTGGAAACATACTCCTGATGTTTAGTTCCTTCCATACGGAGATTTAGAAATTTGGTTTCTATTCTCTCTCGTTCATTTATGGGATGAAATCTTTGAATTACCATTTCCTTGAATTCTTCCCATTCCATGGCATAGGCTTTGTGTCGGGCCATAGCTTGAACAAAGGAATTCCACCACTCTAAAGCTTCATCTTTAAATAAATTTGATGCATAAAGCACCATATCTTCATCAGCACATTTGCTGATGGAGATAAATAAATTTAGTTTTCTCCAGCCACCTCATGGTTGCCACTTCTCCCTCATTTCCAGTATATTCCAAATGTTTACATCCTTGGAATGCATGAAACGTACATCCCTTCCTTCTCTTTCTTTTTTTTTTCTAATTTTTTCAGAATCAGAATTAGAATTATCTCCGTTTGAACTATGGTTTTCTTCATGATGATTATTTTTAGATTCAGCCCCTTTATTTTTCATTTTATCTTCTTTCATAGCTTTTAGAATTTTAGGGAAAGCATCCTCTATTCCTTCTGCAACCATTTTCTTTATTTATGCTTTCTGTTGCAGTTGTTCAAAATTTTCGTGTTGGATTTGTTTGCTATTGCCCTTGTATTATAAGAAGGACCTTGTTTCGACATTCTATTCACAAGAGGAATTTTATTAATATTTGGAATATATATTACAAAGATTGGAAATGAAATTTACATATAACCCTGATTACGGGCATTTTCTAGCATTTGTCTTAACGCTCTATTCTGGGAGTCTACAGATGCTAATCTATGATTTTCTATTTCCAATTCTGCTACTCGTTCCTATAAGGCTCTAATATGTTTGTTATCAAAACCTTCCTCATTTTCTTGAGGATTTTGTATATTTGTAGGCTCATAATATTCATATGGCCTATTTGAATATTCTCTTTCTTCTCCCTAGGAACATGATTATTTTCATAAGGGATTTCAGGTAGTCCCTGATAATAATAAGGATTATAACATGGATTTTCTCCATAATCCGGATTTCGGCTTGCGGCTGTTAGAGCAGAATGAAAACTGATGGAAGGTACAAAGGGATTTGCCGGAGGTGTTAATTCTCCTAAGCTTCGATATGTACTTCCTGAATGTCTCGAACTTGTTCCATTTTCTAGATCCGTTTCATTTGTAAGCTAGAATTCATATCCAGGCTGAGCATATTTCTGAACATAGAAAGGACCTTTTCCTTTTCCAGTCATATGAATAAAACAAGAATACTTTATATTTATACTTTGTATTTTACATACTAGAAATAGTAAATTATACTATTATATTTTGTAGACTAGGGTGGTTATCATTCCAGAGTAGTACTTCCAACTAATTTGTTCCCAGGAAAGAATGAGGGGTCTGGGAGAGATTTATACACCATTCTTTCCTTAGACATAACATTTAGTTTGCCAGATAACTACATACCGGTCGGATGGTTACCCATACATCTAGTTATTTTATTCTTTCTTTTTATCTTTTCTTTTATGTTTCTTTTCTTTTTCTTTCTCCAATTGCCGAACCCTTTCCTTGAGCTGCCTTGATTCTTTCTTGACTTCATCAAATTCTCTTAAAGCACGATCAAGGAATTCTATGGGTGTTCCAAGATGAGCTAAAGAATAATTATACTGAGAAGGGGGTTCACGAATACCAAATAATATGTCGTTAAACACATTATGGTACGGATCATCAGGACCATCAGTTGGTTCTTCAATATATTCCTCTAACATCATTGGAAGAGTATAAGGATTTTCCTCACCAATTGGATAGAGGTATGGGTCTTAAGTTTCTATTTCATGTTCTGCTTCCTCGGGTATTTCTTGATATATCTCTTCCATTTCTTCTACAGACACATGCATATGCTTGGTCGGAGTTCATACATGCATCCTTTGTTTAGTAGACCGATTGGGTCTAACCTCATTTATCTTTACTTGATTTAATGGAGGTGGAGTATCAGTTCTCCAATTCTCAAAATCCGAAGTAGCTTCCATCCAGGACGAGCTAGATTGATTTTGATGATAGGATTCATTGTCAGAGACAATGATAGGATCAGAAAGGGGATTCACCAGTATCAGAAATGATTATAGGATTTTGCATGGATCCGGTAGGATGATAACGTTCTTCTTTAGATCGTCCAAAGATATAAGTATAGTAACTATTTCCAGAAAACTGTATAGTTATCACATAATTATTATAAAGATCTACCTACTCTTCTAGCAGGCAGTCTATACTGGTTTAAGCGTAGATACCTTACCTGAGCCTCTAACTTGCTAAAACCAAATAATATCATATTCAAGTTACAACTTAGATACTAATTTCTAGTATCTAATATGCTGAAACAAATGGCTCTGATACCAACCTGTCTCACCCCGGGTTTAGGACACCCCGGGCGCGTGACCCACGGTTGGTACCTGGTTCTTATTTTATCTCATCGGAGATTTATAAACACAACAAAATATTTTGAATACCGAAGGATCTTTTCAAAAGACGGGGAATCTCCCGTTTCATTTTATTATATCAGGGATAAACCCTGGTATTGTACACAAACGTTTAATTTATAAAACCAAGGTTTTACATAAGCCATTTCTTTCAACTGATGTCTAGGGTGGACGTTCCCCTTTTCATGACATCATTTTTCTTGTCATCATATGGCTAATCACAATCAATTCACCCTTGGTTACCTGTATAAAAGTTTGAAAATATTTTATCAGTATAAACTGGTGAATACAAGTATATTGGAGTCATAATCTGACAAGTGTGAATAAATAGAACAATTTGCCCATAGTTTCTAGTCAATTTACACAGTCAACGGACTAACCACCAGCCACACCAGGGACCTTGGAAATATTTTTAGGTCTGTCTGCCTTACGCTTACTGCGATGGGCTTTACAACAACCAAGGATTCAACCCCTAGCCCTGTTACAGCGTCTCATCTGTAACACGTGTATATATATGTGACTCTATGGGTTGACTGCTATATAGTAAATCACCTTATGCAATGAATGGTTGTATAAATTCATTCAAGTTAGAGTATAATCAAAACCATTTTCAGTTTTGAAATCATTTTATAAAAATACAAGTATTCACCTTGACAGAGTCTTGGTTTAGGAATCTTCTAGAGTAAGTGTCCTATTGGGCAGTGTCTCTACTTAAGAACCTTGCTTGGTTTCTCCAAATGAGCGTTTCCTAGCTTCTTGGTTACTTCTATAACGATACGGCACCTCGGGAACTTAAACGTATGAACGGGAATGGTTTTATGAGAGTGGAATCGGCTTACAAGAATTGGAATTTGGTTTCGGTGTGTTTTGGAATTGAATGGCCGTTGCATCTATTTATAGGCTGAATTTGGAGTCCATAGCGGACCGTTACAGTAATGGGTAGCGGTCTGCTACCGCCCAAACCCTAATTAGTCAGCATGCCTCGTGTCGGTCTCCAGAGTTGCGGCTAAAATTGCGGCTAGCGGACCGTTAAGCTACAAGGTAGCGGTCCGCCACCCAACTGAGGTAGCCGTAGCGGACCGACAAGAATCTGGTAGCGGTCCGCTACCTATGACACGCGTCAGAAACCTTAATGACTCATCAGGGCACGTGTCATTCCCTTATTATTGTTTTTGGGACCACGTAGCGGACCGTTATGCTTATGGTAGCGGTCCGCTACCAATGAAATTTCAGAATTTTTCAAATGTTACACCAGGTCAATCCTGAACTTGACTTGCCTTTGCGGCGGCAATCCAGGTAACACTTCAAGAAATGCCTACGGATAATCACGAACTACGGGGATCTCTTCAAGCTTCTGTTCCTCAAGACTAGTGTCAACTACGTGGGCTAAGTATGCTGGGTATCCTTTTCGTAAATACTTCTATGCTTTCATCGTATTTACAATTTTTAAAGGGGCACACTCATCACCTTGAATTTCCAGCGGTTCGCCAGTTGGGGGTAGAAGACGAACTATCTTCCTATCGCACATAATCTCTGCATGATTCTTTGATAACCAATCCATGCCAATAACAACATCGAAACTTCCAAGTTCTACTACTAAAAGGTCAATACTATACGTACGATCTCCCAAACGCATGGTACACTCACGAAAAACTTCGTCGGCTTCTATTAACTTTCCGTTATCTAACTCTATAGAATACTTAACATCTAATTTACTTGATTTTGAGCTAAGAAAAGGTTCAAAGTTTTTGGAACCAAAACTTTTATCGGCTTTGGTTTCAAATAAAACGTAAGCATAACGGTCATTAACGACAAACGTACCGGTAACAACCGATGGATCCTTTCGTGCTTTCTTGGCCTCCATCACGAATGCACTACCCTGGTTCTTCAGTTTGGGGCAATCCTTCTTGAAATTCCCTACAATTCCACATTCATAACATCCAGGGTTTGATTCTTCTTTCTTCACACCCAATTTCACATGACAGGTTTGGGCTTGATGTCCTAATTTGCCGCAACGGTCATAGACGTTGCACTGACCAGTGGGAAAATAACCACATTTGTTGCACTTTGGGTTAGGACCCTGATACCTTCTTGTTTCCGTAGTGTTGGTTGTATACATCCTTCCCTGATTCCTCCTTTTATTATGATAGTTACCAGCATGACTCCCAAATCCTTCAGACCACTTACGCTTTCCTTCAGTTGACATTTTTCCTTTCTCAGTCATTCCATCAACAACTTCCACCGGCTTCTTCCCTAAACCACTCTTCTTCAATGTCCCCATACGAACAACATCATCAGTCGGGGAGTGTGCTAACTGCACAACACTCTGCATAGTCGTAGGGTTTGCTAACATCACCATACTACGGATTTGAGGTGTCGTGCCCCAGATGTAACGCTCAATTCTTTTGTGCTCCGGTATTACGAGATGGGGTACAAGTTGTGCCAACTGCTGAAACTTGGTCGTGTATTCCCATACTTCAGCATCTACCATGGTCAAATTCCAGAATTCTGCTTCTAATTTCTAAATTTCGTTGCGTGGACAATACTCACGCAGCAACATTTCCTTCAATTGATCCTAAGTGAGACCGTAGGCATTAGCCTCACCGAGACCCCTGAATCTGAGTATTCCACCAGGTTAGAGCTTCATCTTGAAATGAACTTGTTGCATACTTCACGCGTTGAACTATAGTACAGTTACTTAAGACCATCACAGACTCCATTATCTAAATCCAGTGGACAATGCCGACTGGTCCTTCAGTTCCAGAAAAGGCTCGGGGATATGCTTGAAAGGACCTGTAAGATCACCCTTCAATTTGGTTCCCCTGGTTCATGTTCTGGTTGGCCGTCCTATTAGCGAGGGTAGTGTTGACGTGTTGCGAAATCAACAGGGCCAATTCCTCAGCCGTAGTGGGGAGTGGGTTCGCATTTTGGTTTTCTCTCCACAGTGGCATATTCCTTTTTCCAATACAAACAATACAACGAGTGAGACAATATATATCACGCAATATCCATGTCATTCATGTATGTACAAAAATAATTTAACAAACACCACGATAAACCAAAATTAACCACATTATGTCGTATTTGTTAAAAAATAGAGTTTAAACTTGAATACATCATTAAACCAAAAGATTACAAAAATGGGTGTGGCATACGACCAACCCTAACAAGTTTCTCCAATATAACAAAAGAAAAAAGACATGAACTCCAAAAGCAACATCGTCACGGACAAGGGCTAGCGGTTCTGACGAGGGAGAACACCGAGGCAAGCAACAGTGGCAGCGAGCAGAACACACGTAACTACAGGGCTAGAGAGGCCTCGAGGCGCCCCTCAAGTGCATTTACACGCTGTAAGGCCTCAACCTCTCTGACTTCCGTGGCTTTCGCAGTAGCCACCTCGACCATCTTTATTGCTTCTTCGGCCTTCTTCTCGCTTTCTTCCAACCTTCTCCTCAATTCAACCATATCTTCTCGGGCCTGAACCTGGTCTTCTTTCCCGGTTGCCGCATTGTCTTCATCTCTATCGGCCAGTTTTCTCTTCTTTACTGGCGACACAGTCTTCCTAGCAGTAAACTTTAGAAGTGGACCTTCAGGATGTTCACGATAAGACCGATAAGATGGAAGACGTAAATTTCCCGTAGTTGGCCTAACAGGCTCAATGGCAGTCATAACCTCATCGTTCTCATGAACATGTCTAATAGTCACAGGAATCACTAGAGTAGGCTCTTCACTAGCTGGAGTCTCCTTATTGCCTAACTCAGCAACTAGAGCTTCCTTGATTGGTTTCTTAACCAAAGGACTCATCCTAACTGGCTCTTCCTTAACTCCTTTTCATCATCAGATGCCTCTTCGCTAGATTCCTCTTCATCTTCAAATTCCTCTTCACTTGTTGGTACCTCTTCATCTTCAAGTTCTTCTTCACCAGATCGTACCTTTTCGTCTTCAGATTCTTCTATCCACCCATTCCCATAATACGGGTGAATAGCAAAACTCGGCATGTTCGGGTCAAATACGAAATCAAGAACTGAATCTGTAGACATCGGCGAAACTGGTGAGAACTCTGGCTAACTATCAGAAGAGATCGAGATGATGGAAGGCGAAAGAGACATCTGTGACACGGAATATTTACATGATATAAATGATTTGCCCATAAATGTAAGCACGTACGTATGCAACACACTTAAGGAACGTAAGGCACATAGAGGATGTATCCTAATACTACCTAAATACTAACACTTACTCTTAATGTAAGATGCATGCGGTATGAAAACGTCTTTAACCCAAAAACCCAATTTTTAAAAGTTATAGTCTAGATTTTTAAGAAAACATTTTCTAGTTCGCTATAACCATGGGCTCTAATACCAACTTCTGCCACACCCCAAAAAAGATGATTCGCAGAGGAAACGAGACGTAAGCATGGTGGTCACATAAGTTGGAGCCCAATGATAATAAGCAAACACATTTATTTAAAACATTGGAAAGGTTTAACAAAATAAAGATAAGTCTTACAATTATCCAAATTGAAAGGCATTAAAATTTAAGACGAGAGTTTTCATGATCCAACAAATGAGGATCCAAAATAAAGTTTAAAATGTCCCAACAGAATTTTGATGCAAGTGTTTGCCCAAAATCCACGCTTTCATAACCGTAAGAGCATCTAAGTACCTGAAAAACATGCTTAAAAACATGAACATAAAGTTGAGCGAGTTTCACGGGTTTAACGATAACATAAACGGGTGCTAGCAATTTATATGCCCACGAACACTAACGGTGCCCTAAATACGAGGGATACATTACTAATTGAACCTCATGTATTACAAGCAATTTTTTCACCTAACCTACTTAGACTTATAATATTTTTAATAAAATATTTATTTAAACGACCTGTTGGTGACGTCGACACGCGGTTAAGTTTTTAACGAAAAACGGTGGATCATACACACATACGAAGACATCAAGTGTTATTACTTATCAACAACCAAAATGAAAGTATGAAACTAGTAACACACACACACACACACACTTATATATATATATATATATATATACTCATACATATGCATATAAGTTATAAATCACATATGAAAACACTAAAATCACAATATTTGCAAATAAGCACTTTTCAAGCAAAACGACTAACTTTTAAGGAACAAACTGTAGGTTCCTAATTCGGTGTGTGACGGATCTCTAGACTCGCGGTACGACACGGTGATAACGTGCGGAATCCATGATCAACGTGCTCATGTAACTCAATCAACAACA
Organism: Smallanthus sonchifolius; assembly: GCA_023525975.1. Classification (NCBI taxonomy): domain Eukaryota; kingdom Viridiplantae; phylum Streptophyta; class Magnoliopsida; order Asterales; family Asteraceae; genus Smallanthus; species Smallanthus sonchifolius. Next base: position 47,940,440 of record CM042033.1, on the reverse strand, counting down.
ACGGTGTAAATAAACAATTTGTATTCCACCAAGATATCAGTTTACAGGATTACAGAATTTCTCTCGTCTCTAATATGTCTTGTCTAATCTGTTTCTGCTGAAATATCCTATTTATAGACAAACGATCTGCTATAGGTGAACTTATTAAGTTCGCCACTAATAGGCTAAGCGAACTTAATAAGTTCGCCTCTGATATACTAAGCGAACTTAATAAGTTCGCCTCTGATAAACCAGGCGAACTTAATAAGTTCGCCTCTGATAGGCTAGGGAGAACTTGTTAAGTTCGTCTCTAGCAGAACTTACATAGAATTTTATCAACAGTTACAAAACATGTCCTAACAGACATGTTTTCAAGTCAGGATGATTCCTCTAACAAGGATTATTCCTCAAGTAAGGCTGACTCTGCAGCTAATGAAGAGTTCTTTACTGCTTCTGATGATGGGTCTGAGAACACCTGCCCTGAAGGAGTAGTCTCTGAGGAGTTGATAGGTGAACAGAAAGTTAAGAAAAACATTATTACTGATAGTGATAATTGTATTTTGACTGAACCCGATATCATTGAACCAAATGAAAAATTAAAAGTGATGCTTTAAGGGGGATATAAAAACATTTATCAAGTTAAGAAAGAAGCTTTTTCAGCTCATTTTGGGCTTGGTTATCAAGAAAATTTGAAAAAATTTTATACTCCCAAAAAACAATCATCATCGGGTCAAACTACTGTTCTCCAAACAACTTCTCTTGCTCATCATGCTGAGTCATCTAATGCCAGATCTAATGAGCCTTACAGGAGGACTTACAAAGAAAAGAGAACTTACTTTCACTGTGGTATGGTTGGTCACATTATGGTGAGTTGTCCTGCTAAGAACCAAGGGAAACGACCAATTGTTTCACAACCAGCTGTTATCCCTAAGTCACCACTAGTGAAGCATTCCAAAAGTACAAAAGCAAATGTGGTGAAACCACCAGTAAAACCTATGGTAAACCAAAGATCACATCTGAGGCTAAACCATTTGTTTCAAAAAGGGGAAAGCTACCAGCTAAACCTAGTGCATCTACCTCTGGTAGTGCACCAACTGGTGAGAAACCTGTGGTGAAACTCTCTAAGCCATAGAGGAGAAGAAGGAATAAGAGATTGAGAAAGCTGGAACAGCTGGCTGAAATTCAATCAGGTGAAGCTTCCACTAGTTCACATGCTCCTGTTGAATCTAAATCCACTGTTCCAGTTAAGAAAAATAAGAGGACCTTGAATAACAAATCTAAATGTTCTCAATCTCCTGGTCCCAATTCTTCTAAAGATTCATCCATTTTTGACAGTCACGACTGTGAGTTAATTGAGGTTGTTTATTTTAAGAAAGACGGACGACCCAAGACCACTATGGCTTGGGTCTCCAAATCTAATTAATTTTTTTTGACTCGTGCAGGGACATCCGAAGGGTACTATCTCTAATCGTTGGTATGTAGATAGTGGATGCTCCCAGCATATGACAGGTAACATGGCCTTGCTTCTAGATGTGAAACCATTCAGAGGCGGATATGTGGCCTTTGCTGGAGAGAAAGGCGGTAGTATCACGTGTCAAGGCGTGGTTTCAAATGGTTGTGTCAGCTTCCACAACGTCAACTACTGCGAGCAGCTGAAGCATAACCTGTTGAGTTTCTCCCAGATGTGCGACAAGGAGTACTCGGTGACGTTTGACAAGACTGAATGCTTGATTCTCAAACCTGGTTTTGAGGTTCCCAAAGACTGGATTCTGATGCGAGCGCCAAGGATAAACGACATATATCAGATCGACATGAGCGTGGCCAAGACAACCTCATCAGTTGCTACTTGTTTGCTTACTAAGGCGACAGAGCTTGACTCAATCTTGTGGCATAAGAAAATTGAACACATTTCTTATCGAAAAATGAATCATCTTGTCCGAAACAGTTTGGTAACCGGTGTTCCTAAGCTTAGATTTACCATTGCAGATGACTGTATGCCTTGTAAAAAAGGCAAACAACAACGAAAGTCTCACAAGCCCAAGCTCCAAAACTCCATCGATACCCCTTTGGAGCTATTACATATGGATCTGTTTGGCCCCATAAGTATCAGGAGTATTGGAGGTAAGTCATTTTGTCTGGTTGTAACTGATGATTTCTCACGTTTTTCTTGGGTGCATTTTTTAGGTACAAAGGACGAAACTGCTGACATTCTTCAATACCTGATCCTGAGCTTGGAATCTCTTTGCAAGTTGAAGGTTAGAAGAATAAGGAGTGACAACAGAACTGAATTCAAGAATAATTTGATGGAACTTTTCTGTCTCAAGAAGGGGATCCGTCACGAATTTAGTGCCCCGTACACACCTCAGCAGAATAATTTGATGGAACTTTTCTGTCTCAAGAAGGGGAAGAACATAACCTTGATTCAGACTACAAGGACAATGCTGTCAGATGCAAAGCTTCCTGTCACTTTCTGGGCAGAAGCAGTTAATACAGCTTGTCACGTCTTGAACAGAGTTCTGGTTATGAAGAGGCACAACAAGACTTGTTATGAGTTGATTAACAATCGACCTCCCAATCTTGACTATCTAGTTCCTTTTGGTAGTCCTTGTTCCTTATTGCTACAATACAAAGACCGAAAGTCTAAGTTTCATGCAAAAGCGGTGGAAGGCATCTTCTTAGGATATGTTGCCAACTCGCCTTGCAAGAGAGTGTACAATATAGGAACTGGTACTGTCGAGTTATGGTTTGAAGTGGATTGTAGTAAACACAACATTCCACCAGAACTAACTGGTCCAGCTTGGGGTTTTGATTATGATGCGTTATTCAAATCTTTCAATCTTCCTGATTTATCTACAGATGATGCCGCAAATGTATATGAATTATTTGGTGGCGGTGATGACTCCAGTTTCTCAACACGTGCTACAGTACCGATTGTAACTCATGATTCCTATGCTGCATCTGCATCTGGAACTCATGACAGTGATAACATTGAAGATGTTAATGTTGATGGAAATGACGCTCAAACTAATCCTAACACTCGTATAGGAAATGAAGCTCCAACTGATCCAATCAACTGTGAATCTTCTTCTTCTGGAACACAGGACATGGGGGAGTTAAGCACGAACCTCCATTCATAAGGAACCGAATGTACCAGAGACGAGAGTGCATAAGAATCATCTAATTGACAACATTATTGGTGATCCTCATGCCGGTGTTCAAACTCGTCATCAAACCATTGCTGAGAACACTAGTCTTTACTCTGAGATACTTGACACTGGTGTCATGGAAACATGTTTGCATGCTACATTCGTGTCCCAGTTAGAGCCGAAGAATGTGAAGGAGGCTCTCGCTGACAACTGTTCGATTGAGGCAATGCAAGAAGAACTGTCTCAATTCCAAAAGTTGCATGTGTGCGATTTGGTTGACTTACCAAGAGGCGTACAACCAAATGGAACCAGATGGGTATTCAAATGCAAGACGGATGATCGTCATGTTGTAGTGAAGAACAAAGCAAGGTTGGTTGTTCAGGGTTTTTATCAACAAGAGGGCTTGGATTACATAGAAGTATATGCCCCAGTTGCTAGACTTGAGGTCATTCGACTGTTTCTGGCTTATGCCTCCTTTGTCAGCTTCAAGGTCTATCAACTTGATGTGAAGAGTGCTTTCTTGTATGGAAAGGTTCATGAAGAGGTCTATGTCACTCAACCTCCTGGCTTTGAAGATCCGCATAATATCAATAAAGTTTATAAGCTCGACAAAGCACTTTATGGTCTTCATCAAGCACCTAGGGCATGGTATGAGACATTATCAAAACATCTACTGTCAAATGGTTTTGACCGTGGACAGATTGACTGGACCCTCTTCATATGGAAAGTAGGAGGTGATATTCTTCTTTTACAAGTGTATGTCGATGACATTATCTTTGCGTCTACAAATGAAGAGATGTGTAGGGAATTCGAACAAGTGATGAAGTCCAAGTATGAGATGAGTAACATGGGTGAGTTGTCGTTCTTCCTGGGTCTGCAAGTCAGTTAAAGAGAGGATTGCATTTATCTGCATCAAACCAAGTATGTGCAGGACATTTTGTCAAAATACAAGATGAATGATAGCAGTACTTATGGCACACCTATCCCCATCAATCATGGTCTGCATCCTGACAAAGATGGAAAGGATGTGGATTGCAAATTGTACCGTGGGATGATCGGATCTCTTAAATCAATTCAATTCATGAAAGTTAAATTTTATTTCTTTTAAGTTTTCTGTATAGTTCTTTTAGTTTTCAAATATTTTACAAAAATTCAAACAAAATAGAAAATGGATAAAATTTCAAAGTTATCTTGAGAAAAGAGGAAATGATAGTACATCAGTAATGATCTAAACGCCATAGATTGCTCATATGAGAAATGATTGCGTCATGCTTACTTGATTGTTTAAATTGTTATGTTTTTAATCTACTTATTTACAGGTAATTTGAATTGTCAGTAGGCTGTAGGCGTCTTTGAATCATTAGTAGTGTGGAAACTAAATCTAGACTACAACTGTGATTTGAACCCCATGTATACATGTGTGCATGTGTAAAAGAATAAAAAAAGATCATTATCAGATAAAGGATGTAAGATTTTAGCAAATATTTTCTTAAGAGACCAGTTTTGGGTTATGTCTTTAGCACAATTACTGCGGTTCAATTCACTACCCATACTCACAAGTATGTAATGAGAGATTGAATCAAGACATGTCTTTACATCAACCGTTGAGAATGTATTTACCCTTGAATCATACCTGATTCATTGAAATCAAATCCAGATAAAAGTTGGATCACCTTACCTAAATCCTCAGACTCCATATCTATTAAGCTGAATTATCATATGATATTCATAGAAGAAGATCCAATCAAACCAAGACATCTGAATCACTCGATTCTGAATCTTATGATTCTTGATAATCCTTATGGATTCTGCTTGATTTTTTCTATACTAAACGATGTAACTTCATTCTGGAGATTTGAAAATCTTTGGGAAAATCTTAGATGTCTTGAGATAGTGCAAGTTACATTTCTGTAGCATATCAGTGGGGTACACGTTGTATATCTTAAAATTAATACCTTAACACACAAGAACGTGATACAAAGATGCTTATGGTTTAAAATATCATAATATTGCCAACTTGAATTACTTGTTTTATGTGCTTATTACGTATGAATAACTTGTAATCCATGACATGATCCCATATTCTTTGACGTTTATCTTGTATCGTTTTTGCTATAGTTTAGCCTGAAATGATTCTCTGCTCGTATCTTTGACCAAAAATAGTGTGTTTGTATATACTTGTATATTTCTATCTAGAAAATATCAAAAAGATTCTAAGTTTGTGTACAGTTCAATTTTAATCAGAAAAGCCAAAAATATTTGTGTTTAACCTTCTTGAATTGACTTTGAATCCTCTTGATTGAATGTGCTTATCTTGTTCGTTAATTGACTTGAAATCTTCATAATTTGAGTTAAAAGTTTGAGTACACAAGGGTCTCTGCGTACTTAGTAAGTGCGCATGAGGTAAACCCTGCGTACTTAACATGTACGCAAGACTAAAGTCAGGCGTACTTAGTAAGCACGCAAGAGTTAAGTGCTACACATTTAACAAGTACGCATGACCATTTTGTGTTGGGAATATATACATGAGTTAGAATTTTTCTTTAGTTTCACCTCATTTCACGACTGTTGAATACCTCGACACATTTTTACTCAAAATTTTTTAGTGTGTTCCTAATCGATTTTCCATCACGATTCTTGTTTCATCTTCACCTTAATCATCTTTGGTGAGAATATCAGTGAACTTCATCCTTAAATCTCCGTTTATTGACTGATTCGTTTAAGGGTTTGATAGTGAGGTTTTAACCGATTTTAGATGTTCTTAATGAAAATTAAGACCTAAATCTAGTTTTAAGTCACTAATCGAAGCTCCTAGACTCCTAATTTATCTTTAACAGGGTTTGATTTTGAGTTTAATCCCTTGTTTGACCATAGATTACCGTCGGACAAAGGCTAGGTCAAATTTGACTAGTTTAGCGGCTCATTGATGTTGATAGTGGTTCCATAGGTCATCATCATGAATTTTGACCTTGTGGTGACCATAATCTACAGCAATGCTTCTCATCTAATGAATTTTGGATTTTTGAAATTTGGCTAAGTGCAAGTCCTTGCTCACTTAACAAATACGCAAGAAGTAATTCATGCGTACTTGCAAAGTACGCAAGAACTAATCCCTGCGTACTTGCTAAGTACACAGGAAGGGCACTTGTGAAAAATTTCTAATTCTGAAATTCAGTTCATTGTGTAGCTGCTATATCTTGTCATGTCTGATCCATTCCAATGATGCTTGTTGTTCTTATTTTGTTTATTGTTTGTTCTTGCAGTTATGGCTCGTGTATTCACCAGCAAATTCAAACTGCTGGCTCTAACACAGCCCGAGTGGAAGGGTGCTGCACTTCAGTATAGGGAAATAATCGACTTCCTGAACCGTTCAAAGCTCAACTATGCCATATCTGCTAATCTCGTTGTCTCAAGACCGTATCTGGAGCAATTCTGGGAATTTGCTGATCATGACTGTACAGTAACCCCAAACGTCATTAGGGCTACTGTAGTAGGTCATGACATTGCTATTTCTGAAGATACCATCAGACGCATGCTACAGTTTAGGGACTTATCCACTGATCCGGTGAGTTACGCTGACTACTTCGTTGATGGATGCTGGAGACAAAGGATGGGGTATGTTGGTACCATGGACTATTCCTCATACAAGAAGATGTGGGTACTTGATCAGTGGCGTTACTTCTCACACGTCATGATCATGTGCATGTCTGCTAGAAAGGCTGGAAAGGATGCCATGGGGCATGACTTGGCGGCTGCAATGGTTGCCCTCTCTCTCAACAAGGGTTATAACTTCTCGAAGTATATCTACAAGTCTATCAACGATCAGATCAGTGCTGCTGATAGGTTTAGATTTCTATTATACCCTAGGTTCGTACAGCTGTTGATTAATGATGCTGTACCGAATCTACCGGCGATTGGAGAGAGACTACAAGTCAAACGGGTGGACAAGAGAGTGTTTGCACAATTTCTAAAGCCAGGCAGTGTAGAACCTACCCCTGAGCACACTCCTCTCTTTGGCCACCTGATCAATGAAGCATATGTGGCCCCTGCTGACTTAAGATGGTATAGTGCCGAGTCTATGCCAGAACTGTAGATCCAGGTAACTCAACTACTGATCGGACTCGTAATGTGACGTTTCTATAACACGAAGTGCGGAATCCTTCCTGTTAACATTTGTATACTAACCGACAATTGAAACAACACACGTAAATAAACTTCTCGTTATATTCCAAATTTCATAGAGTTTACAAGATAATCGCTTCTGCTCCGTTCGGTTTCTCACTGCTCTGTTATCTCTAGAAACAAACTGTAAACTCTATATTTATAAACACAAGTTCTGATATAAGCGAACTTATTAAGTTCGTCTCTAACAATTTAAGAGAACTTAACAAGTTCGCCTCAGTTAGACCTAAGCGAACTTATTAAGTTCGCCTCTGATAGACCAGGCGAACTTAACAAGTTCGCCTCTAGGCTCACTTGTAAAACACTTAGTTACTTTAGACATTTACATAACAAAAACATAAAGACATAAAATCTAACTATTACAAGCTTTTGTCATTACAATCTATGTCCTAACAGACTCCCCCTTGTCAATAGCTTCATCTTCTGTCTTCAGTCTTTATCTTGAACTCTTCCGGTTATCCGGTAGTCTGCTGCCAGCATGCACTCCATATCTTCTGCATATCTCCAAAACTCTTTTGTATTGTAGACCTTGTTCTCTCCATTCATCAGTGTACATGATCTCATTCTTTCTCAGTGTCCTCTGATCTTTCTTTGAAAAATTAATAAGATTCATTGCGTCATAGAAACACACAATGACCTTATTATCTTTATCTTCAATCCTTGCTTCACCAGTATTAACATCAACATACCACCATTTCATAATCCCAAGAAAGTCTTGAGGAAAATTCTTTAATGGTATCTTGTGAATAGCACGCACTGGTTTATACTTGTATCTCCAGGTTACTTTCCCAGTCTTTGGATCTGTGCTCTTCACTCTCTTTCCTTTCTGTGGTTTCAGCCGTTCTTACTTACTCGAACTACCTTCTTTCTTTATCAGGTTTGCTATCACATCAGCCAAACCATTCTTCGATATATTTATGAGTGGCTTTGAAGCTAGACCATTTATTTCACACCTCGGCAAGGTATTGAAATATTTGATCCTCGGCTTTAAGTATTGAACACCGTCCGATCGTTTAATAGCAAATAGTTTTGATTCATCATCATAGAACCAACTTATTATCCTTCCAACACACTGCTCTTTATTCACATATTTCTCTTTCTGAGCAGGTTATGCTGGAGACTTGGGTAGCACTTTCATCCAACTGTTTACAACTTCTCTCCACTGTTCTCGTGTCATCCCTGTATCTCTATACATCACAGGTTCTTCATTAACCTTTGGAGACTCAGTGTGAGTAGTTTCAGTTTCACTCTCTTTATTGGATTGACTTGTCTCATCATCAGTATCCATCTCTGAGTCAGCTGTATCATCAGGCAGTGTGACGTCTTCAACAGAGTCCATAGAATCTGTTATTCCTTCATAAGTGAATTCAGGAATAACATCATCCTGGATGAAGTTATATGGCACTTTAAGACCATCACAGCCTTCATAGGTGACACTATCTTTATCTTTTTCTATCTCAATCTCTACTATTTCTCCTTCTTCTATCTCATTATCCGACATATCATCTTCCATGCCATTGAATAAATCGTCAGTGTCATCAAGACATTCAATCTTTTCAGCTTCCTCTTCTTCTGAATCTTGAAAGAATTCTAATAACAGAATTTCTTCGTCATTAGTACCAGTAGTATCTTTGTTTCCTTCAAGTGATTGTGATGTTGACTCCCCCTGAACCTTTGATATAGGATTAGCATCAGTGTATTGACGATCACCCTCAATATTTCCAGCAGGATCATTGTCTTCATCATCACGTCTTTGAATTGACTCTGTGTGACAAGTATCAGGTATCCTCAACTTCCCGTGAGCGTCAAGACGCTGAACGAGTTTGGAAACTAATGCTTGTATATCAGCAATCTGTTGAGCTTGAGTCTGAATCACCAGCTGCCGTTGTGAATCAGTAGACACAAGAGTGTTTACCTGTGTTTGTAGAGAAAGCACTTGAGATTCAAGTAAAGTAATCATGTCAGAATCAGAAGGCTTTGACGGACCAACTGTTGATTGTGGAATAGAAGGACTTGAAGTAGTAGGAATGACTGGAGGAACATGAGAAATCACTGGAGATGGATCCTTAGATCTTGGAGGAGTAATTATCAAAGAAGAAACAAAATTAACATCCTCAACTCCCTGAGATGATTGTGCAGCAGCAATCGACGCAGACATAAATTTTGACGTATAGGATCTGGATTAAAGTCACTATCAGTGTCAGAACTCTCATCGACCAAAGATCTTTTACCAAGTACTGATCTGAAAGGAGGATCCCAAACAGACTTTCGTCTTGGTCGTCTTGCTTGAGATTTAATGCGTTTTCCAGCATTAGCCAGTGGAATAGCAGCCAACCGTTCATAATGACCTGAGGAAAACTCCCTAGATTCATCAGAATCAGCGTTGTCATCATCAGATGATATCGTATCACTTGAGCTGGAACTAGAATCAGCATATGTCACCACATTCCCTTCTGTTTCATGAATGGGCGAGTTCACAACATCATCAGCGAAATCATCCATATTCATTCCTAGATCGTGATCAAGGTCATGAACGACCTCTTCTTGAACTGGTTCCTAAATAGGTATATCAAATTCAGCTTGTGGAATAGGAACTTGTTCAGGAATAGGAATTTGTGGTTGTGCAGGAACTTGTACTTGTGCGGGTTGTTGTGGTTGTTGCTGTTGTTGTTGTGGTTGTTGCTGTTGTTGCACATTGATGCCTTGAGCTTGAGCAAGTTCATCAGGATGAAACCAGTTGTCATTAGGTGGTGCAACATAATCAGGATTGATTAAGTTCCCAAACAAAGGAGTATTGACGTGAATCAATGCAGCATTCTGCTGTTTCACCTTCGTACAGTCGGTAAAGATACGTTTTGACATCGGAGTCAACGTTAATCTTGTTGGATGTTGTGGAAGATCAGGAAGAAGGTGATTGAGTATCATTTGAATAAAACGAAGATACATCACGAAACCTTGACCTTCAGCTGGATTGATCTGCATTACCATCTCCCGATAGAAGTAAAGAGGAAAATTGAATCGTTTATTCAATGTTAAGGCCACCATAGCTGTTTGAAGAGCCATCTTCAATCCATCAGTACCAGCTTTGCGAGGAGAGATGCATTGAATAATCACATGCATGAAATACCTCCATTCACCAACTAATCCACCTTTCCGAGCTTGGGTATCATTTTGTTTCCCACGATATCCCATCCGTTGAAAACAACCCATAATAAGAGTGCTAGGATAAGATATTGGATCGTAAGCATTTCCACCTAAATCAAGAGCAGTACGTATCGTTTCTTCAGAAATTGCAATCTCAGTATTATTAATTGTGGCACGAAGAACATGAGGTTCAACGTCCGTATCTTGATGCACAGTATCCCAAAATTGCTGTATGTACACGAGACTGATGTAAGGATCAGCAGACAGAGCAACATGAAGACGTGATCTGTTCAAAAATCCTATGATGCCTTGAAAATTCACAGCCTCGGACATGTTCGGATCTAACAAAGCCACTTGATTATGTTTATATTCAACACGTCGAGCCATCTGAAACATTTGGACAAACAAACATATTAAAAAAATAACGAGTACAAACAAAACAAAACAACAAAAATTTTTTTTTTTTTTAAATTTCAAACAAAAAAAAATTTTCAACAAAAATTCACAAGTCCAAACCCTCACTGACCCCTAGGCGAACTTAATAAGTTCGCTTAGTAGTGCAAGAGGCGAACTTATTAAGTTTGCCTGACAAGTTCGATTGGAACAAGTTCGCCTGCACTGTGACGTTTCAAATTCTAACTCAGATAATCAAATGTCATCGAATCAAGATAAAATCATGGAATAAACGTTGAATAACAGTCGAATAACACTTTATAACCAAATAGTATGATCAATTTTACAAGTCCGGTCAAAATTAGGTCAAAATTTGCCGTTGAAACAGTCGACGTAAAAACCGAGAAGAAAATCGTCAAATACACAATCTACCGGATGAAATTTAACGAAAGTACCTTAGTTGAATTCGCAATTCAATTTGGATTAAGATACAACCAGTAAACAACTCCAACGACAACGTTTAAAAATTTTGGAAAATTCTGTCAAGTTCGCTTAAAACGGAGGAAGACGATGAACTGACAAGTTCGCCTGATTTGAATTCTTTTTTTTTTTTTTTGACTTTAAATCATGAGCAAGAGGATCATATCAGTATTCAATTAATTCATCACACATATTATCAATAACAAAGGGTAATCTATAGTATGAGACCATTCAACTCAATTTTGTGCATTTTGCATATTTTTCATTTTGAAACTCATTCAATTTGAAATGATACGCGATAAATTTCAAAGTAAATAAGATCAGGTTATAAAATGCTCTTTTATTTATACCGAATTTAAATTTGTCAATATTATATTATTTGAAGCTATAAGCGTTTATTCTCCAAATTCATGTGATTTAGTACCATTTAGATGAAAAACATCGTATACCCCACATATATGCCAAACAAAAAGTAAATGCACTATCTTCAAGACATATAAGATTTTACTAAGGATTATCCGAATATTCAGAATGAGGAAACATCACTTAGCACATGAATAGCAGAATCCAAATTGGATTGTATAGGAATCAATGAGATTCAAAATCGAATGATTCAATGTTTTGGCTTATATTTGTGGAATCATAGGATTCAGGTACATGGATCCAACTGTTATCTGGATTATGAATTCAATGGAATTAGTAAAGATGATTTATCAATATGATCCAAGGGATAGTATATGTTTGATAGAAGTTGTCAAGTACATATCTTGATTATACTTCAAATTGTATGCTTTTCGGGACATGGGCACTGAAGCAAATCGAATGAATAGTGCTAAGGACATAACCTGAAACTGATCTCATAAGAAAATCTTTATTAAAAGCTAATATTCTTTATCTGATAATGATTTATTACACACATCCAAGCATATAATGGATTTAAATCACAGATGTAATCATATTATATTTAATTTTCACACTACTATTAGTTTCAAAACGCTTTTAGCCTATTGACAATTCAAGTTTCAAATTTTATACACAAATTTTAAAACAAATTATCAAGAATAGGGCATTCACAACACTATCATTTCTTATTTATGCAGACTTTGAAATTTAGATCAGATCAACTTATTTTAATCAATCATATATCAAGGTCTACTAAGGTCGTGTGAAATGAACTAATCACTGATGTACTATCATTTCTTCTCTAACCTCAAATGATGTCAAATTTTATATTTTTCAATTTGTTTTGACTTTTTATAAATTAAACTTTTTGACTGAAAATGTAAATGCATAAATGTAATAAAGCAATAAAAGAACTTAAAAAAAATTTTCCATGAAATTCTGATTTTGAAAAACTTTTATTCGGGATTGATCATACCAATCATTTTAATTAGGAATTCAAACCTGGTACGATCAAATGTCTTGGTAATCAAATCAGCAAAATTATCTTCAGTGTGTACCTTGACCAGCTCAATCAACCTTTTCTCTGCACAATCACGTATAAAATGATATCGAATTTCGATGTGCTTAGTTTTACTGTGTTTAACAGGATTATTCGTTATGGACATAGTAGCATTGTTATCAATAAGCATAGGGGTTCCTATGAAATTCAAACCGTAATCTCTCAATTGCTGTTGTATCCACAGGATCTGTGAACAACAACTTGCAACAACGATGTATTCTGCTTCGCATGTTGAAATCGAGACTGTGGTTTGCTTTTTGCATTGCCAGGATACAAGTCGATTACCTAAGAACTGACAACCACCTGTTGTAGATTTCCTGTCTAGACAACAACCACCAAAATCAGAATCAGTATAAGCATTGAAATCAAAGTTAGAACCATGAGGATACCATAGCCCTAAACGTTGTTTTCCTTTTAAATACCGAAGATTCTTTTCACAACAATTAAGTGAGATTCTTTTGGCTTTGCCTGAAATCTGGAACAGATACTCATGTCGAACATTATATCCGGCCTTGAAGCGGTTAAGTACAGAGGGATCCAATTATAGCTCTGTAAAGTCGACAATCCACATCTTTTCCTTCCGGGTCAGAATGCAACTTATGATTGACTGGAATTGGAGTATCATATGGGGTACAGCCCTCCATCTTGAACCGGCTCAAGATGTCTTTGACATACTTGGACTGATGAATAAAGAAACCATCTTCCTTTTGATTTACTTATAAACCTAAGAAAAACGATAACTCTCCTATAGCAGACATTTCAAATTTCGACTTCATAACACCCTCAAAGTCTTTGCATAACCCTTCATTTGTCGAGCCAAAAATAATATCATCCACATAAATCTGTACCAGTAAGTAATATCCCCCTGATTTCTTTATGAATAAGGTTGAGTCTATCTTTCCACGAATAAAGTCATTCACCAAAAGATGTGTGGATAAAGTCTCATGCCACGCACGAGGAGCCTGATGAAGACCATAGAGAGCCTTATCAAGCTTGAAAACCATATTCGGATTCAGTTGATCTTCAAACCCCGGCGGCTGACACACATAGACTTCCTCCTTGACCTTTCCATATAAAAACGCACTTTTAACGTCTAATTGAAACACCTTAAAACCTTTAAAGTAAGCAAAAGCTAGAAACAGCCTTATAGCTTCGAGCCTCGCAACGGGCGCATAAACCTCGGTGTAATCAATTCCTTCCTGTTGATTGAAGCCCTGGACAACTAATCTTGCCTTGTTGCGCACCACGACACCTCGATCGTCTTTCTTACATTTAAACACCCATTTTGTTCCTATCGGATACGCACCTTTCGGAAGATCAACAAGATTCCAAACCTTAAGTTTGTCAAATTGAGCAAGTTCTTCCTGCATAGCTTCTATCCAGTTATTGTCATTTAAAGCCATCTCAACATTCTTGGGTTCAACCTGTGAAATAAAGCATGAATGTGAGCAATCATCAAGAACACCAGAATCTTTAATGCAAGTATACAAACAAGTATTGTCAACAAGAGAACGTGTCTTCACTCCATCCTATAAATTTCCAATGATATTCGTCACCGGATGATCTTTGAGTTCCTTGATGGATGCGACCTCAGGAACCGGAAACACGTCAACTTGAGTAGATTCAGATTGATAAGAATAATCTTGAGTAATTGGAATTGCCGAGTCTAAATTTGAAGGAATCTCCCCCTGATCCTGTGTCGAAGGTAATGGATCATCACCCAACAACGGATCAGCAGACGAATCTTGAAAAATAGCATTGTCCTCCTCACTCTCTGAATCTTGTGGACCGGAACAAGAAGCAACATTAGGGTCGGGAGCAGAAGTAGATGGAATCGATGAATTTGGACCTGCATTTGGTAGAAATCCATTATGCTGTGCATCCTGACAAGAATCATAAAGAACAGCAGCATCTTCATCAGAAATGTCAGAAGGTAAATGAAAAGACTTGAATAAGTATTCATAATCAAATGCCCAATCCGGACCAATCGCCATATGTGGTAAAGACCGATTTGAACAGTCAATATGGAACCATTCTTCAACTTGGCGTGTCTCTTTGTTATAAACCCTCTTGGTTGTCGAATTTGCCACATACCCTAGAAAAATCCCTTCAATAGCCTTCGCACTGAATTTTGTTGGGACATCTCGATTTTCAATAAGGTGCAAGGATTACCAAAAGGTAGTAAATATTCCAGATTCGGCTTTCGATTATTCAGCAACTCGTAGCAAGTCTTGTTATGTCGCTTGACGGTCAAGACTTGTTCAAAACATGACACGCGGTATTCACAGCTTCAGCCCAAAAGGTGACTGGAAGCTTAGAATCTTCAAGCATAGTGCGAGCTGTTTCGACCAACGTCCTGTTCTTTCGTTCAGCGACACCGTTTTGTTGAGGAACATATGGCGCACTGAATTCATGATGAATTCCTTTTTGTACACAGAATAAGCCCATTTTGCTATTCTTAAATTCGCTGCCATTGTCACTCCTGATTCTTCTGACTTTCAGATTGAATAAATTCTCTAAACCCGGGATTAAGTATTGTACCAACTAAGTGGTTTCAGCTTTAGAAGAAAGAAACTTAACCCATGAAAATCTGGAGTAATCATTAGTTACGACCAAGCAATACGATTTCCCATTAATGCTCCTAATACTGATAGGACCGAACAAATCCATATGCAGCAACTCCAAAGGAGTTACGATAGAATTCGTCGATTTCGATTTGTGAGATTTCTTTCTTTGCTTCCCCTTCTTGCACGGAATACAATCATCAGGAACTGAGAATTTCATTTACGGAATACCAAGCACAAGATCATTCCTAACAATGTAGTTCATCTTCCTGTAGTTAATGTGAGCTAACTTCCTGTGCCACAATATTGAATCAGATTCCGACGCCTTGGAGAGTAAACATGTTGGAATTGAATCCGTTGTAGTGGCGACACTCATATCAAGCACATACGTGTCATTTCTCCTCGGAGCCTTCATGAGAATCCATTCATCAGGAATCACAAAACCCGGTTTCAGAATATAGCATTCATGATCGTTGAAATGGAATGAAAACTTCTTGTGACAGACTTGTGATACGCTTAAAAGATTGTGTTCCAGCTACTCAACATAATTCACCTTTTCAAATTTGACTTTGTCATTCTTTAACGTTCCCTGGCCAGTTATGTACCCGCCTTTATTACCCGCAAAAGCGACATAACCTCCATCAATTTGTTTTACATCCTCAAGCAATCTAACATTCCCTGTCATATGTCGAGAGCAACCACTATCCACATACCATGTATTGTTGATAGTCCTCCTTGGTTGTCCCTACATAAACAAAGAATATTAGTTAGAAATGGGAACCCAAGCCATTGTGGTCTTGGGTCGTCCAGATGGATCAAAATAAACAACTTCTAGTAACTCACAATCTACTTTATCATCAACCTTATGCACATAAGATTCAGACTTAGATTTTCTCAAAGAAGACTCAGAATGATTAATTGGAAAAACATTGTTAGATATATGATTATCATATTCAAATGTTTCCAAAAGTTTCTTTAGTTTTCTGTTGCGTCTTCTTCGTTGAGGTCTAGAAAGTTTAATTTCAGGTTGAGGCTCTTTTGAACTTCCAACATGTGGAATTTCAAACTTCTTTTGAATAACAGCAGGTTTAGAAATATTTTTATCATTTTGCTTATATCCTGCAGATTTAGCAAAAGATTGATAAGATACATTCTTTACACCACTCAATGAAGACTTTTCCACATTCGGTCTTTTCAGAATTTTCACCACTCTTTGTTGTGGAATTTCACTCTTCAATTTTCCCTTATTCTTATATGGACAATGAATCACAATGTGACCAGCTTCATTACAATGAAAACATACTCTTTTATCATGATGACTTCTGATATAAGGAGCTTTTGTGAAATTTGAAGAGCTGTTGGACGAACAAGATTCAGAAGATTTCACTGAACAGTTGACTGGCTTCTTTGGAATATATACCTGTTTAGTCATTGTTGATGAATTCTTATTTTGATAACCAGCAGCCACAAACCCACTAGATTGTAATACTTTTGACAAATTAGGTTGAACAACCTTCACTTCATCAGGTTCTGTCAGAATACACCTATCATGAGTAACATTCTTCACAACATTTGGTTCATCAATTTTCACTTCTTTTGGAATGCCTTCAACCTTTGAATCATCAAAAACCTCATCCTCTGTATCAGAATCATACACCATGTCTTCACCCGTCACTGGATTCACTTTTAATACTGTCTTGGGATCAATTTCCTCTTCATGAATGATTTTAGGCTCAACCACATAATTTGCATTGAACGGTGGAGGAACAAACCCAATACCAGCAACTCTTTTTGTGGGATCAGCATTAGCTTTGAAATAATCCAAAACTACAGATGAATTCTCAAACTGTTCCAACTTTCTATGTAATTTTATCACCTCAGATTCTTTATTAGAAATCTCCTTGTTCTTTTGAGCAACAATTTCATTACGCTTTTCGATATAAGCATAAGCCATATCCAGATGATATGCTTGTTCCTTATTTTTCAATCCCAAAGAGTTTAAATCTCTTTTCAAAGACTCAATTCTTTCTATGCACAATTTGTCATTATCTTTTAATTTCTGATTAACTGAGTGCATGGATTTCATATCACAAATTAGATTTGTGTTATCATCCATAACTTTTTGCATTTTATCTTTAACACGGATGCAATTAGAACAGTAAATTTGACAAACATAGTCTTTTACCTTTGTTGGATCTGACATATCTGCCATAAGACTTTAGCAATAGGAATATTGTCAGAATCAGCACCTTCAGTAAGATTTGGAGTTAAAGCAATCTCTTCTTCAGATACACTAGATGCCATCTCAGGTTCAACAGTATCATGTTCTTCATCAGCACTCGGCAAACTTTGACCATCACTGGAACTTCCATCATCAGTTGACTCCTCAGACTTGTCAGAATGAATCTCAGCCACAAATGCTTGACTCACAGCACCAACTAAGTCTTCAAGATGAATTCCCCAGTCATAATTGTCATCATTTTGAGCAACCAATGCAGATGATACAGTTGCATGATTAGAATTTCCTAAACCGGATGAACCATGTGACTGATTACGATTGTTCTGAAAAGTATTTGGTTTTTTCTGAGAATCAAACTCAACTTTAGCCTTCACACACTCTTTAGCAAATGACCATACTCTTGACAATTGTAGCAACGAACTTTTGATTTATCAAATCCCATACGAGAACGACTGTTAGACCCAATATACTTTCTTCCCGTCCTTTTCAAGAAATCCTTTGCCTGTCGCATTAGCATAGCCATATTCCACTAAATGTTCATCTCCTCTAGATCAACCGGATCAATCTGTTTGAAATCTTCTTCAATGATCTCCGGATCATGAATCTTCCCTCCAATAAAGTTTTCATAAGACGCCATGAAAGAAGAAAACATTGCTAGATAATCATCAGCAACTCTTTGATGCACATTATGTGATCCATAAGATGAAGAAGCGGTATTTGCAGAAAAACCCGAATTACTTGGAATTCCAGAACAGTGATCATTAGTAGCTTCTTGATTATCTCCAGGAAAAAAATGCAACCCCTGCACCAGTTTTTCCTGAAGTCTTCGCAACGTACATCGAAGGATCTTGAATATGCTCCATATTAGTTTCTTTCTTCTTCATATTTAAGTCATGAGATTGAAGCTTCCCAAGAACCTCTTCAAGAGACATAGTTTTATACTTCACATTTTCCTTAATCAACACTGTATACACATCAAATTTTGATGGTAATGCCTCCAAGAACTTATCATTAATCTCTTCAGTCTCATAAACAACTGAAGCACTCGATAATTCACTCAGCAAATGATAAAATCGTGTTGCAATATCATCCAAAGATTCATTTTGGAAATTCTTGAAAACTAAGAACTGTTTTTTTAATAACTCTTTCCTGCTCTTCTTGACATCCAAACTCCCTTCACATCTCTTTTGCAAAGCTTCCCACAACTGTTTAGAAGACTTGAATTGTTTAAAGCTGTGATAAATTTCTTTAGGTAAAGACATAGAAATGCTAGCCATAGCCTTCTTTTCTCTATCAAACAGTAGTTTCTCTTCGGTGCTCAAAGCAGATACCGGTTTTGGAACATTATCCTGACCCATCCAAGTATACGTCGGATGCGTATATCCTTCTAAGATTGGAATCCATAAACTCGTATTGGTAAAAGACACAATCTGATCAAACCTATCTTTCCAATTAGAATAATCTGCAAAACTTAACAACTTTGGTGGTTTCTGAGATGTACCAATCTCATTATCATAGTTAAACATATTTTTCACTTGCACCATATTTGCCATTTTAAAAAAAAAAAATTTTAAAAAATTTCCAAGTGTTGAAGCTGAACACCCCTTAGGCGAAGATAATAAGTTCGCTTCAGTGAGTACCAAGCGAACTTGAGATCAAGCGAACAAGACAAGTTCGTTTAAGGAGGAAATACGGTAAGTTCACCTACTAATTAAGTTCGCCTAAAATGTGAGAAGCGAACTTAATAAGTTCGCTTGCTAAGTTCGCTTGCACAGGAACTAGCAAGTTCGCTTAAACTGCTGTAACAGACTCAGAGGAATCTCTACCCAAACACGAACCAAGATCTTCAAAAATCATGATTTCTCAGCGAATTGATGGAATTTAAGGAAATTGAACCGTAGGATTATGAATTTTATCAAATAGAACACTTCTATCGGACTAATTTCGTCAAAATCAATTCCAAAAACACGAATTCAGCAGAGAAACGATCTTCAAGAACTTGAAAAACTTCATTGATGCAGAGATTTCAAAAATGTGGAATTTCTTGTCGAATTGTACACTAGACCGTCACTAATCACCGAGAATCGTACTTAATTCACGAGCATAGGCTCTGATACCACTTGTAGGTCCAGGTAACTCAACTACTGATCGGACTCGTAATGTGACGTTGCTATAACACGAAGTGCGGAATCCTTCATGTTAACATTTGAATACTAACCGACAATTCAAACAACACACGTAAATAAACTTCTCGTTATATTCCAAATTTCATAGAGTTTACAAGAGAATCGCTTCTGCTCTGTTCGGTTTCTCTCTGCTCTGCTATCTCTAGAAACAAACTGTAAACTCTATATTTATAAACACAAGTTCTGATATAAGCGAACTTATTAAGTTCGCCTCTAACAACTTAAGCGAACTTAATAAGTTCGCCTCAGTTAGACCTAAGCGAACTTATTAAGTTCGCCTCTGATAGACCAGGCGAACTTAACAAGTTCGCCTCTAGGCTCACTTGTAAAACACTTAGTAACTTTAGACATTTACATAACAAAAACATAAAGACATAAAATCTAACTATTACAAGCTTTTGTCATTACAATCTATGTCCTAACAAGAACCAAGTCAGCAAAGTGATGAACAGCAAGAAGAAGAGGAAGTTGGATCTTAAGATGATATGTCTGAAGACGAAGGGGACGAGGAACAAGTAGTTGGAGGTGCTGAAGAGTCCGACTCCGAATCGACCGAGTCAGATTCATTTGATTCTGATGATGCACCGTCCCAGGCACACCCAAGAAGACTGACGAAGGTGACCCTTCCCGAGTCATCTTCTAAGAGAAAGCGACAATCGACTAGCAGTGCATACGAGCCCGATTCTGATTCTGACGCTGCTATACAAAGACGTAGGAGAGAAAGTATTAATAAGAAAGGTGGGATAGGCCGGAACAAGCTATCCTTGGTGAGGTAGAAGTCAGTGCTCAGAGGCAAGCACATGTAACAGCTGCGAGTACTGATTCCGCTTCTACCTCACCAAGGACTGGGACTGAAGAGAGACTTGTAAATGTGATGGCCTAGAATGAACTACTGATCAAAACGAACAATATGATTCTGGGACACAGAACGTCTTTAGAGGTACGGTTTGACATACAGTGGAAAGAACATGAAATGATGGTCAAGTTAGTAGCTGACCTGACCAGGAAGCTTGCTGCTCAAGGGGAGAGAGAAAAAGAGAAGGAGAAGGCATCAAAATCTACCGGTGATGAGACTTGTCATCCGGTTGATCTAACAAAGGAATGTGACAAAGACAAGGATCCTGAAGTCGGTTATAGTGGAAGTGAGCAACAAGATTTGGTGATAGTGCCCATTTCTGCTGTTCCAATGGCTGAGGGGGAGTCGACTCACCAGGAAGGTGGTGATGCTTCAGGTGGAAATAAAGGAATGTCGGTGGCTGACATTTTGAAAGATCTATCTGACGACGTGTCGGATAATGTCTTTTATTCTTAGAGCCAGACTATTCCAAAGAAGAACAGATCGAGGCTCTCTGCAATCTTGAAGAGGGAGAGATCGACTCTTGTGACAATTGGGATGAGGAAGATGATGTGGTGATCGAAGTTCCCAAGGGCGACGGGGAAGGAGAGTATGAGTTTGAAGATGGAGAGATCTTCGAAGTTCCATCCTTTGAATCTCATCTTGACATAGGTTCAGTCGAGTCTGCTAGTATTGCTGAGGCGACGACGAAGCCTCCCCTGCCGATCCTACACATGTAGATCCAGAGGCACAGAAAGACAAACAAATGCCTACAAGCTCATCGAAGGATCCGGCTCCTGTCTGGAAAAGACTTCAATCATAGACAAACACGGAGCGACAGGGATGATCTTAGCTGTGAGGTTCGACAAGTATAAGAAGTTGTTTGCAATCAAGCGAGCTGGGGGGTTCAATACTTGAAACCAACCAGCGAAGCTTTCAACTCCTTGCCAAGATACGACCTCGTGAACCTTGTAAACCGAGAGCTGCTGGGTCACTCAAATAACGTAGTAGCGATGGGTTTGTGGCAGGTTCTACAACGAGAGGTAAGATCTGGGAAATTCGAAATATTTAAGCCTCAAGTGCCCAAGCGAGTCAGGGACAAGAACGCTAGACATCCTGTGACTAAGAAAAGCTTAAAGAAACTAGTATACAAGCTAGTGTTGTGTGAAACCAAGATTACCCTGAGCAAGTTATCTCAGGATATCCTCGATAACATATGGTACTGGTACGTAGATCCTAAATTGGGCGAGGAAGTGGTGATTGGAAAGGTGTGGTCGGATAGTGGAAGCTTAGTGCCAAGGGAACTAATCAGAGTGTTTGTTGAAGTCTGCTTCATAAACTTCTCTGTGAAAGATCTGGAGGCACTAGCTGACAAGTATTGCATGTATACGGACGAGTGGACAAAGTTCCTTGCTTCTAAATACAACAAGGTGATCAAGTTCTACCTTGACTTCAAGAAGAAGATGGAAGCTAAAACTGGGGAGCAGTGAAGACCGAAGACAATCCAGAGCTGTTGTCAAGGGGGAGTTTGTTGAAGCACTTTTGTGTGACAAACACTCTAGATAGTGTCTTAGTTTACTGTACTTGTCTTGTATGTCTTGACTTTGTATGTTAGTGTCTGTATGTATTAGTTATCGAGTTGTAATTTCTAATGCAAGTTATTGTTGTATTATTTCTCTAAGTGTTTTGCGCACTTAGCATGTGCGCAGGAATTACTTCTTGCGTACTTAGCAAGTACGCAAGAATACTCTGCGTACTTGCTAAGTACGCACGAACAATTTGCCCTGCGCACTTGTTAAGTGCGCAGAGATCAGGTCTAATATAAATAGAATAGGTTGACAGAAGATATGTACACAGACATTTTGCACTCAGTATTTTCTCTCTGTAACCGTTCAAATTTATAATAGACGGAGTTTTAAAGAGATTTCGTTGTCGGATTACTTTGTGTTGTTTGATTCTCCACCTAGTCACGGGCATTCCGCACCCGGTCCGACTAGTCACACACCCACACGTAACGATCCGAGACACCCGGGGACCTACACCTACTGCTCAAAATTAGATTTAACAAATACACATTTTTCATGCCGAAAACTATCGTTTTAATCGACTAGTTTAGCTTAAAACCTAACGAAACGCATCCAAACACCAAGAATCATAAATATTACTAAAAAACTATATTTTAGACATAAAATATCATCATGTTACAGCCATGATTCCAGATTTACAAATCTATCTATTTTTATACAAAAATCAACCTTTTTTGCGTCTTTTAAGCAACATAAACATGTCATACAATTAGCAAATTATCACAACATTATGTAGACTTTTAGACCTGATTATTTTTATCATAAAACATCGCTTTTATCATCATATTTCCAGATTTCAAACAATCTAAATGATCCATGCCAAAACCCTATTTTAAATCATGCTTTTGGACAACAATCTTTAGCAGTAAACACCTAAATCATCAATTCAATGATCCATGCATAAACTAACATGTTTTTATGCAATAATATACCATTATTTTCTGTTTGAAACAAACCATAACAAAACATTTGATTGCATGTAAAGATCAAGCCCTAACTCACTACTTTTTGCAAGATTTGAGCATATAAATATACATGCATATACACGACATCCATACATACAAATAAATCCATGAAAATCTTCAATAAAGACCCATTATTTGCTGATTTTAATAGTTCATAAAAAACCTTTTATTAAAGGTGAACAATACTTGCAAAAATCAAAGCTTTCTTTAAGAAAAGTAAAGAAAGAGATGGAGATTCATACCACTTGACTAAACCAAGGGAGATTACTAGAGAATATGGAAGATGATGGATGATATTTCTTGGATTCTTACTTCTCAACTTTTGATTCTTCAAGAAAATGCTCCAAGAATACCAAAAACTCAAGAACACTTGAAAAATATTTAGAGAGAATATGATAGAAAGGTGTGGGATTGAAGTATTGAATTGAAGTGGTATTTATAGGGGGTGGGGTGGGGTTTACGGCCCAAAGGAGAGATATTTTGAGGCCATGGATACTTATGATTTAGTTTGTGTGTAGTTTTGGTAGTGTAAGTGAAAGAATGTGTAAGTAACTCTAATCATGGTGTTTAGCTCATGATGGTGGGGTGTGGGACCCACCTTATGGCTGATTTTTGGGGAGAGAGGTCTTCTAGAACCTTATTTTTTTTATAAAAACTACACCACACAAGTGTAGGTGATATTTTATAAAAACTACAACACTTTTATAAAATTCTACCACTTTAAACATGGTTTTTGACCAAAATAAAATTATATAAATTATCCACTAATTATTTACTATCATAATTAGTAAAAATAATATTTTTTGCTAACAGTTCATTTTAACTCATCCGGTACGCGATTGTACCTGTTAAAACGCAACGAAAATCACCGAAAGCGATATTGAACAAGTTGTACATAATTTTCACATATAATCCACTAATATAAACCATTCTATATAACTTTCATCAAAACTGATATTTTTAAATTAATCGGGTCGTCACCAACGCTAAATACGGACATTTTACCGATACGCGGTATCGTAAATTCTAAAAATTCACGATATGCAAACCTATGCATACGAAGGGATTTGATAGACTTTATAATAACCTAATTAACTGAAATTAAGTCTATGACACGCATAATTAAATTATAAACGTGTTCTAAGGTTTTACGATAAATAACCTGAAAAATGCCGGATGTCACAATATATATCACGCAATATCCATGTCATTCATGTATGTACGGAAATAATTTAACAAAGACCACGAGAAACCAAAATCAACCACTTCATGTCATCTGTGTTAATAATTAGAGTTCAAACTTGAATACATCATTAAACCAAATGATTTCAAAAATGGGTGTGGCATACGACCAACCTTAACAAGTTTCTCCAATGTAACAAAAGAAAAGACATGAACTCCAAAACAACATCGTCAAGGACAAGGACTAGCGGTTCTGATGAGAGAGAACACCGAGGCAACAACAGTGGCAGCGAGCAGAACACATGTAACTGCAAGGGCTAGGGAGGCCTCGAAGCGCTCCTCAAGTGCATCTACACGCTGTAAGGCCTCAACCTCTCTGACTTTCGCTTCCGCGGCTCTCGCAATAGCCTCATCGGCCATCTTTATTGCTTCTTCGACCTTCTTCTCGCTCTCTTCCAACCTTCTCCTCAATTCAACCATATCTTCTCGGGCCTGAACCTGGTCTTCTTTCCCGGTTACCACATCATCTTCATCTCTATCGGCCAGTTTTCTCTTCTTTACTGGCGACACAGTCTTCCTAGCAGTAAACTTCAGAATTGGACCTTCAGGATGTTCACGATAAGACCGATGAGAATGAATACGTAAATTTCCCGTAGTTAGCCTAACAGGCTCAATGGCAGTCATAACCTCATCGTCCTCATGAACATGGCTAATAGTCACGGGAATCACTGGGGTAGGCTCATCACTAACTGGCGTCTCCTTATTTCCTAACCCATCAACTAGAGATTCCTTCATTGGTTCCTCAACTAAAGGACTCGTCTCAACTGGATCCTCCTCACTAGACTCCTTTTCATCATCAGATTCCTCTTTGCTAGACTCCTCTTCATCTTCAGATTCCTCTTCACTTGTTGGTACCTCTTCATCTTCAAGTTCTTCTTCACCAGATGGTACCTCTTCATCCTTAGATTCTTCTATCCACCCATTCCCATAATACGGGTGATTAGCAAAATTTGGCATGGTCGGGTCAAATCCGAAATCAAGAACCGAATCTAGAGACATCGGCGAAACTGGTGAGAACTCTGGCTCACTATCAGAAGATATCGATATGATAGAAGGTGAAAGAGACATATGTGACACGGAATATTTACACAATGTGAATAATTAGCCCATAAATGTAAGAACGTACGTATGCAACACATTTAAGGCTCTTAAGGCACATAGAGAAAGTATCCTAATACGACCCTAATACTAACACTTACTCCTAACATAAGATGCATGCGGTATGAAAACACCTTTAACCCAAAAACCCAATTTTAAAAGTTATAGTCTAGATTTTTAAGAAAAACATTTTCTAGTTCGCTATAACAATGGGCTCTGATACCAACTTCTGTCACACCCCGAAAACGATGATTCGCAGCGGAAACGAGACGTAAGCATGGTGGTCACATAAGTTGGAGCCCAATGATAATAAGCAAACACATTTATTTGAAAATCGGAAAGGTTTAACAAAATAAGGATAAGTCTTACAACTATCCAAATTAAAAGCATTCAAATTTAAAACGAGATTTTTCATGATTCAACACATGAGGATGCAAAATAAAGTTTAAACGTCCAAACAGAATTCCGACGCAAGTGTTTGCCCAAAATCTCGTTTTCATAACCGCGCGAGAGCATCTAAGTACCTGAAAAACATGCTTAAAAACATCCACATAAAGTTGAGCGAGTTCCATGGGTTTAACGATAACATAAACCAATTTAACGAACTATCAAGTAACTTGGACAAACATGTGATATTGTCACATCCCCAATTTCAACTACCGTTTTGGGAGGTGACACACCAGGATCTCATTCATTATTACATTGAACGACTCTACATGGGACTCAAAAGAAAATAACATAACAATCAGAGTTTAATGTGGAAGCGTAAAGAAAAGTAAATGCGCAAAACACACGCGCCCAAAAAGTCCAAAAGTCCAAACCAAACACAATTCAAAATAGTCCAAACAATTTAATAAAACAACAATCAATAGAAGAATCCCATGCATGTCCTAATGTGCACATGTGCCTTATCTTAGCGACCTGAGAAAACATGTAAGAAAAGATGTCAACACGAGGTTGGTGAGTTCACAGGTTTCAGTATATAAATAAACGTTTACCAGATTATTGATCATTCAATATGTATCTATAGGTAGCTAACCTATGTTCATGTTTAACTTAAGCGCTCGCAACCGAAGCTGACTGTTTGTTTATTTGCCTCCTGCCAGGTCTATCAACCCCGGCGATGTGAGTAGGCTAACATTTCACCCGTTCGATCTCCAATCGAGTTAGCGCGACTAACGCGGGTGGGATTTGTCAAACCCATTAGTTCTACTAAACATTACCTCTCTAAGATCCATATTAACGGTTCGATGTGTGTTGAGGACTTTCAGTGATAGCGTGTTACGCTTAGCTTTAACATTGATAACATATGAATACAATATTCCAAAAATAGTTTGCGACATGTTTTCTCCCCCAAGATAAAATAGTAAAAGTGGCCGTGAAAACTCACATGCGTTGCATAGTAGGTAGTATCACATAAGTATGAGATTGAAACCACAAGTGTTAGCCAGAAACGGATCACGTATGCCCTAAAATTTAAACATAACAATTAGGGACACATTGGAATTTGTGGTGACGACGACACGGAAGGTTAGAACGTCTTAACGCATTCTAAGGATTTAAGAGTGGACGGACATGTCTACGGGAATAAAGATTCTTAATACAAAAATTACGATCGTAGCGTTACGTGTCGTACGTTAATAACAAATAATCATTAAACAAATAGATAAATTCGTGCGTTCGAGTCGTTTACAAAAATTAGGAAAATAATATAATTTAATATATTATTTTTAGGTTCGCAGGATTATCAAAATAATCATTTGTTTGGAAAAATAATAAATATATTATTTTTAATCGAGAATATAAACGTAGGAAAATGATATAACAATTTATATTATTTATAGTCTTAAAACGTCACACGAGGTAATTAAACGAGCCGAAATAATATAACTTATATATTATTTTTTAATATTAATCATAGATTGAAAATAATATAAATATATTATTTTATACGAGGTTATGGCTTGAAAATAATATAAATATGCTATTTTTTAAAGTGGAAATAATAATGAAAATAGGTAATAAATCCAAACCCGATCCTGCGGGTGGTTTCCCGTTCTAAAACACATCAATATAATATTATAATAATATAGGGTTTGATTTTTAAAAATTAAATATAATAAAAAATGCCTCAAAAATAAAATGTGGGAGCCCGGCCTCGAAACCGGGTCTCTCCCACACACGCACACAGTCCTAACCAATCCCGCCCGCTAGCGTATCGCGTTAGATACCGGTTCCAAATGTTTTTAACAATCAACCCTTGTGGGTTCTTCTCCCCCACTCAAGCCGAGCCAAACCAGTCCCGATTCCTTCGATTTCGATTACGGAAGATCCAATATTCAAAGGGGTTTTGTTTAATGGCTTCAAGCGAACCTGTGGTCGATTTTAATTGTAAAAACAACAGGTTTAAGATCGATTATTTACAAAAGTTAACACCTAAACCCTAGACATGAACTCAGAATCAATTTGGTCAAATTGAATATTAGAACTTGATGTAATCATGGGGTTTTTACTAAACAATATATTCAGAATCTGACCCTGTGGTTTAATTTCATTAAAACAGTGTTTAAGATCGAAACCCCCAAATTGGAATATGAACAAACCCTAGTTTCCGGATCGCCAGCAATTCGATGTTATCAGCCATGCATTTCATTGGGCTTTCTATCCAGGCATATAGGCGACTCTAAGGGTGTGTTCAATTTCATAAACGGACATCGAATTGATTCGACCAAACTGGAAATGTATGAACCCTAGATTACTGGATCGATTCAATTCGATGTTGTAAGCCCTGGAATTGATAGTGATTTCAATCAACAGGTGAAACCAAAGCTAAGGGTGTAGAAATTTACCAGAATAGTTGACGAATTAATGGGGTTCGAGTGAATGCTGTTCCCGACTGTGAATAGCTTGATCTCTAGTGACCTCTACTGTGAATCCGATCCAATTGCTGTGTGCAAAAGCTTCAATAGAGTTCGAATGAGGTGTGGAGAGTGCTCAATTGAGAGGATAACAGATGAAAACGATCGAATTTGGTGATTAGTCTTAATGTGTCGACGGTTATAGTTTGATTACCCATAATTGGGGTTTAATTCAATTAATGTCGAGTTTAAACGAGTTAATGATGGCCATTTAGGTTGTTAACGTGCATTTCGGTTACAAATTCCCGCATATCTTCGATTATGGATTCGAATTGGGATAAAAGGATTACGGGTTTGACTCCTAGAAGGCAACATGAACCAAATTTGTTTGATTTTAACTTTGAGAAGTCAACTGATAGAGTTTTGGGACTTGGCCGATTCAGTCCCTGTAGTTTCATGTGAATTGGAGTTTTAGAGTTTGATAGAATTAGTCCTTGTGGTTTGTAGAGTTAAGAACTAGTTTGTTTGACTTTCAAAAGTCAACAGAATAACAATTTTGACTTTGCAAAGTCAACAGATTTGATTTATGAGTATTTACATAACTAGTACTTCTAGTTAGAGTTTGAAGGAATGACAGAAACAGTCACTGAATTTTGAGTTTGGGTTACAAAGGTTAGGATTTAACTGGATATAGTTAACAGAGTTAATCTGAAAGTCCGGATTGTCAAATCATCCCCTAGTTGAATGAATTTTCGTCCCGAAAATTAAAATAATAAAAAAAAATTCTGAGGTGTCACATCATCCCCTAGTTGAAAGAATTTTCGTCCCGAAAATTAAAATAGTACCTTAAGAGTTTGATGTAGATTGCTTGAACAGATGATGATACTTGCACGTCATCTGGTCCTCGCGCTCCAAGTGAATTCAGGTCCGCGTTTCGAGTTCCAACAGACTCTGACAATAGGGATTTTAGTGCGTTTTAACGTTTTGACCTCCCTATCCATGATTTCGACTGGTTCTTCGATGAAACGTAGCTGTTCATCAATGTGTAGTTCCTCAAGAGGAACCACGAGTGACTCGTCTGCCCGATATTTCTTCAAGTTTGAGACGTGAAAGACGTTATGTACACCACTAAGTCCTTCAGGTAGGTCCAGTTGATACGCTACTGGCCCGATTCTCGTCACTATCTTGAATGGTCCAACATAACGAGGATTCAGCTTGCCTCGTTTACCAAAACGAATGACACCCTTCCAAGGTGAGACTTTTAACAAAACCATATCCTCTTCTTGAAATACTAACGGTTTACGACGCTTAACGGCATAGCTCTTTTGACGATCACGAGCTGTTGCCATACGGTTTTTAATTTGGACGATTTTCTCAGAAGTTTCAAGTACGAGTTCAGGACTTGTAAGTTGACTATCCCCAACCTCAGCCCAAAAAATAGGAGAACGGCATTTCCGTCCATATTATGATTCAAATGGAGCTGCTTTGATGCTAGTGTGATAACTGTTGTTGTAGGAGAACTCCACCAACGGTAGGTGAGATTCCCAAGTGTTACCGAAGTCAATCACACAAGCTCGTAGCATGTCCTCCAGAGTATGAATTGTACGCTCCGTCTGGTCATCAGTTTGAGGATGGTATGCTGTGCTCATATCTAGATAGGTGCCTAAAGCTTTGTGTAACGATTGCCAGAAACGAGAGGTGAATTGTGCATCATGATCCGAAATGATAGAGATTGACACCCCGTGCTGAGAGACTACTTCTTTTAAGTAAATACGAGTAAGCTTATCCATTTTGTCGGTTTCCTTGATTGCTAAGAAGTGAGCGGACTTTGTTAAACGATCGACTATCACCCAAATGGTATCACATCCGGTAGGATTTCATGGCAATTTTGTGATAAAGTCCATGGATATCTGCTCCCATTTCCACATGGGAATCTCTGGTTGCTGGAGAAGACCAGAAGGCTTTTGATATTCAACTTTGACCTTCGCGCAAGTCAGACACTTGCTCACATAGGTGGCTATATCGGCCTTCATCTTTGGCCACCAATACAACACCTTTAGGTCATGATACATCTTGTCAGAACCTGGATGAATAGAGTAATGAGATTTATGAGCCTCATCCATGACTAGTTCCCTTAAGTTTCTGAATTCTAGAACCCATATTCTCTCGGCAAAGTAGCGAAAACCGTCAGATTTGACCTCGAGTTGTGCTTCCAAACCGCGTGTACCTTATAGCGGTAGGTTTTCCTCTTTTAGGGCTTCAAGTTGAGCATTACGGATTTTGTCAGGTAATCCGGGGTGAATAGTAAGCTGTAGTGCTCAAACTCGTTTGGGCTTGGTTTCCTTTCTACTTAGGGCATCAGCTACAACGTTAGCCTTACCCGGATGATACCGGATCGTACAATCATAATCATTCAAGAGCTCGACCCAACGACGCTGTCTCATGTTCAGCTCTTTCTGCTCGAAGATATGCTGAAGACTCTTATGATCGGTATAGATAGTGCACTTGGTACCGTACAAGTAGTGTCTCCATATCTTAAGTGCGAAAACTACAGCTCCCAACTCTAGATCATGAGTGGTGTAGTTTTTCCCGTGAATCTTTAGTTTACGCGAAGCATATGCGATCACCTTTTCTCGTTGCATTAATACACAACCCAGACCCTAAATGGATGCATCACAATACACCACGAAATCATCCATACCCTCCGGAAGAGCTAGGATAGGTGCACTGCAAAGTTTCTGCTTAAGATGTTGGAATGCTGACTCTTGGTTATCACCCCAGTTATAGTCTTTACCCTTTTGAGTTAAGGCAGCGAGAGGTTGTGCGATCTTAGAGAATCCCTCGATGAATCGATGGTAATATCTAGCCAATCCTAGAAATTCTTGCACCTCATTTGGAGTAGTCGGTGCTGCCCAATTCTTGATGGCTTTAATCTTTGATGGATCGACATGTATTCCCTTCTCATTAACCACATGTCCTAAGAATTGAACTTCTCGAATCCAGAATTCACACTTGGAAAACTTAGCATACAGCTGCTCCTTCTTAAGTAATTCCAGGATTAAACGTAGATGTTCCTCCTTGTTCTTGGAATAAATAAGAATGTCGTCGATGAAAACGATGACAAACGGATCAAGGTACGGTTTACACACACGGTTCATGAGGTCCATTAATACCGCAGGTGCGTTGTTTATTTCGAAAGGCATGACCATAAACTCGTAGTGGCCGTACCTTGTCCTTAAAGCTGTCTTAGAGATATCTTCATCTCGGACTCTCAATTGATGGTAACCGGACCTAAGATCTATCTTGGAATAGAAACTCAATCCTTGGAGTTGATCAAAGAGATCGTCTACATGAGGCAAAGGATAACGGTTCTTGATTGTGACTTTATTCAGTTCACGGTAGTCGATACACATACGAAAAGTCCCATCCTTCTTCTTGACAAACATGACCGGAGCTCCCTACGGCGATGAGCTAGGTCGGATGAAACCTTTATCCAACAATTCCTGTAAATGAGTGGACAACTCTTGTAATTAACTAGGTGCTAGTCTAGAAGGTGCCCGAGCGATCGGTGCCGCTCAGGGTGCTAGATCGATTTGAAATTCCATTTGACGGTGTGGTGGCAGACCAGGCAAATCCTCGGGAAATACTTCTAGAAATTCACGAACGATGGGAATATCATCAATCTTCTTCTCTTCTGATGGCTGCTCAGCAACGAGAGCCAAAATAGCAGCATGCCCATTTCGAAGGCATTTCTGTGCTTTTATAAAGGATATGATGCCCATGAATGCACCAACCTTGTCGCCCTGAACGGAAAGGGTTTCTCCACTCGGGAGAGGAATGCGAACAATTTTCTCATGACAGATGATTTCGGCTTGGTTTTTAGATAACCAATTCATGCCGATAATTACATCAAAACTACCAAGTGTGACCGGCATAAGGTCGATATCGAGTATATAACTAGCTATCTCAATCTTACATCCCTTAAGAATGTGAGATGGTTCAATTATTTGACCATCAGCTATCTCTATTACATACTTAGCTTCTAAAAGAGTTGGAGTTCCTTTTATCATATCACTAAGTTTCTTAGATATAAAACTCCTATCAGCACCACTGTCAAAAAGGACAGAAGCAAAGTAATTATTTAAGAGAAACTTACCGGTGACCACATTATGATCATAATGAGCTTCTTCAGATCCTAGCACGAAGGCTCGTCCCTTCGCACCATTCCCTCCGTTATTGCCGTTGTTGCAACCATTGATGTTATTCTAATTAAGGTTGTGGTTTCCATTACCTCTCTTCTTTAACTGAGGACAATTCTTTCGAAAATGTCCCTCTTTCCCACACTCGAAATAACCCTTTGTAGACCTAGGCTGTTGAAAAGGCTGCTTGGCTTGCAACTCACCCCTACAATCTTTGGCAGCATGACCTATTTTGCCACACCGCTGACAACGACTGTAAACCCCGATGTGATGGAAGTTGCACTTGCTACACTTAGGAGATTTTCCTGCATAACCACCTTGATTTTGACCTGAAGAGGTCGTCTAGTTGAAGTTCTTAGTAGGCTCAAACCTACGCTGCTGCTGCTGCTGCTGGGGTTGGTTAACCTGGGATCCCTTGGAGTTGGAGTGAGAGTTCGAGTTGTGATCAAACTTACGCTTATGATTGTCACTGGATTTAGAGACCGAACCCCGTGGAGGTAGAGTTCCTTGAGTTACTGCTTGGTCCGTTAACTTGTGGGCTAGCCTGATCGTCTGTTGGATGGTAGCAGGATGAAGTAACCATACTTTGAATTTGTGGCACTAGACCTCCAATATACAGCTCAATCCTCTTGTAGTCCGGAGTCACCATATGTGGGCACATGATAGCAAGCTCATGGGAACGAGTGGTATACAGCTCAATTTCAGAACCTTCCATTTTCAGGTTCCAAAATTCACCTTCCAACTTCTGAATTTCATCGTGAGGTTAGTACTCCTCCTTCATAATTGTCTTAAACTCCTCCCACGGGAGTCTATTTACCATGTCTAGACCCAACATCTGGAACTGACCATTCCACCACCTGAGAGCCGGGCCCTCCAAAGTTCCAGCGGCGAACTTGACCTGATTGGCCTTTGGGTAGTTGCACATGGCAATCACCGATTCTACTTTTTCGAACCACCGGAGTAGTCCAACAGCTCCTCTAGCTCCACTAAAAGTGTGGGGCTTACAGTCCATAAATTTCTTGAAAGTGCAGGCTGGCTGCTGATTCTGTTGACCTACAACATTCTGTGATGCGAGAGCCTCTGCCACACTATCGTTGATTAGTGCCGCCAGCTCAGCTGCTGTCATGTTGATGGTACCTCTACCACCAGTACGAGCTCCACGTCCTCTTCCCGACATGATTCTTCACATTCTCAAATACAAAACAATGAGAAATATATCGCATATTAAACATTATTTATGTACAAGTAAGGAAATACAACATCTAACATTTTGAAAATTAAATAAATTGTAAGGATACAAAATAAATAACTCAAACATTAAACTTCTCATGCTTTTATTTAATGGGAACAACGTTACCCATCTAGGTTTGAAAAGAGAAATAACATAAGCGAAACATGAATGAAAAGGAAAGATAGAATAGAAAGATCATCAAACATCTTCGTCATCGGAAGAAACGTATGATTGTGCATCGTTGATCTCCACCGGTTCCTCCTCGAGTGGCTCCTCCTCTAAGGGCTCCTCCTCGTCGTCCGAAAGTGGAATGTCCTCTGAAAATAGGGCTGCTTGTAGTTGGGCTTCTAAGTGAGACACTCTCTCCTGAAGTCCTTCAGCAGCATGGTCTGCTACTTGAAGCTGGGCTTCCAGATTAGCCACCCTCTCTAGAATTCCTCCTACATCATGGTCTGAGGTGTCCACCCTCTTCTCCAAATGTGTAACCCGATCCACCAAAAGGTTATGGACCTGATCCGTTGCTGCTAGCTCAGCAGTCAAAAGCTCAATTCCTACCTTGTTTTCTTCCACTTGTGGCTCTCGCTCTAGAATGCCCGGTATCTCATCAGTGGAATCCTTCATCTCCTTTAACTCCTTAGTTATGACAAACACAAAAGCTACAAAAGCTTGTTCCATGGTGCATGGCAAGCTAGGTAAAGTAGCGGATGAGGAAGTAGAACCAAAGTAGGGTGATGGAACATTTCCCATCTCGATCCACCTTTGGATCATCTTCGGATATGCCCTCCAATTAAGTGTCGTGTTCTTTGCTCGTGCATTACTAGGTTCACCCTGTTCCATCGAGTTGTCACTAGAACTAGTCCGAAGCCTTTTGGGCTCCGGGGACGATACGGTAGGTGCCTTAGGTGATGGTGGTGGAGTTGACGACATGATCATGTAATATAATATATAAGTGCCAGACATCTAAGGTTTATGACATGTAACTAATGTGTGAGGTTATAGTCTAGTATGCAATCCTAGTTCTCTATAACCAATGGCTCTGATACCAATCTGTCACACCCCAAATTTCAACTAACGGAGTTTTACCGTTTTGGGAGGTGACACACCAAGATCTCAGTCATTAGTTACATTGAACGACTCTACATGGGACGCAAATGAAAATATCATAACAATCAGAGTTTAATGCGGAAGCGTAAAGAAAAGTAAATGCGCAAAACACACGCGCCCAAAAAGTCCAAAACTCCAAACCAAACACAATTCAAAATAGTCCAACAATTTAATAAAACAACAATCAATAGAAGAATCCCATGCATGTCCTAATGTGTACCTGTGCCTTATCTTAGCGACCTAAGAAAACATGTAAGAAAAGATGCCAACACGAGGTTGGTGAGTTCACAGGTTTTAGTATATAAATAAACGTTTACCAGATTATTGATCATTCAATATGTATCTATACGTAGCAAAACTATGTTCATGTTTAACTTAAGCGCTTGCAACCGAAGCTGACTGTTTGTTTATTTGCCTCCTGCCAGGTCTATCAACCCTGACGATGTGAGTAGGCTAACATTTCACCCGTTCGATCTCCAATCCAGTTAGCGTGACTAACGCGGGTGGGATTTGTCAAACCCAGTAGTAATACTAAACATTACCTCGCTAAGATCCGGTTCGATGTGTGTTGAGGACTTTCAGTGATAGCGTGTTACGCTTAGCTTTAACATTGATAACATATGAATACAATATTCCAAAAATAGTTTGCGACATGTTTTCTCCCCCAAGATAAAACAGTAAAAAGGACCGTGAAAACTCACCTGCGTTGCGTAGTAGGTAGTATCACACAAGTATGAGATTGAAACCACAAGTGTTAGCCTGAAACGGATCACGTATGCCCTAGAATATAAACATAACAATTAGGGACACATTGGGACTTGAAACGACGACACAGAAGGTTACAACGTCTTAACGCATTCTAAGGATTTAAGAGTGGACGAACGTGTCTACGGGAATAAAGATTCTTAATGCAAAAATTACGATCGAAGCGTTACGTGTTGTACGTTAATAACGAATAATCATTAAACAAATACATAAATTCGTACGTTCGAGTCGTTTACAAAAATTAGGAAAATAATATAATTTAATATATTTTTTTTAGGTTCGCAGAATTATCAAAATAATCATTTGTGTGAAAAAATAATAAATATATTATTTTTAATCGAAAATATAAACGTAGGAAAATGATATAACAATTTATATTATTTATAATTTTAAAACGTCACACGAGGTAATTAAACGAGCCGAAATAATATAACTTATATATTATTTTATAACGTGTTGAAAATAATATAAATATATTATTTTATACGAGGTTATGGCTTGAAAATAATATAAATATGCTATTTTTTAAAATGGGAATAATATTTAAAATAGGTTATAAATCCAAAACCGAGCCTACGGGTGGTTTCCCGGGCTAAAACACATTAATATAATATTATAATAATATCGGGTTTGATTTTTAATAATTAAATATAATAAAAAATGCCTCAAAAATAAAATGTGGGAGCCCGGCCTCGAACCCGGGTCTATCCCACACACGCACACAGTCCTAACCAATCCCGCCCGCTAGGGTATCGCATTAGATACCGGTTCCAATTGGTTTTAACAATCAACCCTCGTGGGTTCTTCTCCCCCACTCAAGCCGAGCCAAACCAGTCTCGATTCCTTCGATTTCGATTACGGTAGATCCAATATTCAAAGGGGTTTTGTTTAATGGCTTCAAGCGAACCTGTGGTTGATTTTAATTGTAAAAACAACAGGTTTAAAATTGATTATTTACAAAAGTTAACACCGAAACCCTAGACATGAACTCAGAATCAATTTGGTCAAATTGAATATTAGAACTTGATGTAATCATGGGGTTTTTACTAAACAATAGATTCTGAATCTGACCCTGTGGTTTAATTTGATTGAAATAGTGTGTAAGATCAAACCCCCAAATTGGAATATGAACAAACCCAAGATTCCGGATCGCCAGCAATTTGATGTTATCAGCCGTGGATTTCATAGGGCTTTCAATCCAAGCATATAGGCGATTCTAAGGGTGTGTTCAATTTCATAATTAGACATCGAATTGATAGTGTTCGACGAAACTAGAAATGTATGAACCCTAGATTACTGGATCGATTCAATTCGATGTTGTAAGCCATGGAATTGATAGGGATTTCAATCAACAGGTGAAACCGAAGCTAAGGGTGTAGAAATTTACCAGAATAGTTGACGAATTAATGGGATCGAGTGAATGTTGTTGCCGACTATGAATAGCTTGATCTCTGATGATCTCTACTATGAATCCAATTCATGTGTGCAAAAGCTTCATTAGAGTTCGAATGAGGTGTGGAGAGTGCTCAATTGAGAGGATAACAGATGAAAAGATCAAATTTGGTGATTAGTCTTAATGTGTCGACGGTTATAGTTTGATTACCCATAATTGGGGTTTAATTCGATTAGTGTCGGGTTTAAACGAGTTAATGATCGGCATTTAGGTTGTTAACGTGCTTTTCGGTTACAAATTCGCCCATATCTTCGATTATGGATTCGAATTGGGATTAAAGGATTACGGGTTTGACTCCTAGAAGTCAACAGGAACCAAATTCGTTTGATTTTGACTTTGAGAAGTCAACTGATAGAGTTTTGGAACTTGGCAGATTCAGTCCCTGTAGTTTCATGTGAATTGGAGTTTTAGAATTTGACAGAATTAGTCCTTGTGGTTTGTATAGAGTTAAAAACTAGTTTGTTTGACTTTCAAAAGTTAACAGAATAACAAATTTGACTTTGTAAAGTCAACAGATTTGATTTATGAATATTTACATAACTAGTCCTTGTAGTTAGAGTTTGAAGTAATGACAGAAACAGTCCCTGAAGTTTAAGTTTGGGTTACAAAGGTTAGGATTTAACTAGATATAGTTAACAGAGTTAATCTGAAAGTCCGGATTGTCACAGATATGTCATAAGCTTGCAAGGAATACAACAAGATGACAGTACCTAGAGCTTATAATCAAACCAAGACACGAATACAACATGTCACCACGAATCCTTTCAAAATATATTCTCTCGTACGAATGACCGATCAGCGCTACTAATCACGAGAGTGGGCAGTCATTCCCAAATAGATCTATCAACACACCTTGCGGCCCACACTAGGCTAATGATTATAACGGCGGGGCTATTCATGATCGAATACATGAATACATAACGAATGCCCTTGCTCGAGACAATCAAATGAACACATAACATAAGTCGAGTATCGTGATAAACGAACGAAAGCATGTTCTTCCCCCATAGTTTATAAAACAACAAAATAGTTTAAAAGGGGCCGTGAAAAACACACCTTGATAACAAATGACGGAAAACGTGTGCTAGCAAAAATACGCCCACGAACGCTAACGGTGCCCTAAATGCGAGGGATACATTACTAATTGAATCTCGTGTCTTACAAGAAAGTTGTTCACCTAACCTACTTAGACTTACAATATTTTTAAGAAAATGTTTATTTAAACGACCCATTGGTGACTATGACACGCGGTTATGTTTTTAACGAAAAACGGTGGATCATACATACATACAAAGACATCAAGTGTTATTACTTATCAACAACCAAAATGTGAAAGCAAAGTAAGAACACTAATAAAAATATACACCTATAGCATATTCATATGCTTATAAATCTTAAATCATATGTGAAATCACTAGAGTCACAATATTTTCATATAATTAAAAGCGACTAACTTTTAAGGAACAAACTTCCGAATTTCTAACACATGAGTTCATATAACATCATATATCATCGAAATACACTTAATAAATTATATTCATCAACAAAACAATCTTTCATGATTTTGACATACAAGTACCTAAACACGACAATTTCTAGCACATACGCGATAACCGAAACATCATACCACAAGTACAAACGCATATTTCATAAGATGAACTCATTATATATCTTAAGAGCTGTAATTTAACCATAAAATATATTCAAACTTACTGCTCAAAATCAGATTTAACAAGTACACATTTTTCATGCCGAAAACTACCGTTTTAATCGACTAGTTTAGCGTAAAACCTAACAAAACTCATCCAAACACCAAGAATCATACATATTACTAAAAATATATATTTTAGACATAAAATATCATCATATTACAGCCATGATTCCAGATTTACAAATCTATCTATTTTCATACAAAAATCTACCTTTTTAGCTTCTTTTAAGCAACATAAACATGTCATACACTTAGCAAATCATCACACCCTAAATAACACTTTTATAGGTAGTAATTATTACTATAAAACATCATTTTTATCAACATATTTCCAGATTTTACACAATCTAAATAATCCATGCCAAAACCCTAGTTTAAATCATGCTTTTGAACAACAATCTTTAGCAATAAACACCTAAATCATCAATTCAAAGATCCATGCATAAACTAACATGTTTTAATGCAATAATATACCATTATTTTCTGTTTGAAACAAACCATAACAAAACATTTGATTGCATATAAAGATCAAGCCCTAATCATCAACATTTTGCAAGATATGAACACATGCACATACATGCCTACATGCATACGCCACTATATATACATATGTACCCATCAAAACCTTCAATAATAAGCCATTACTTACTGATTTTAAATGTTTCAAAAAGATCCTTTTAGTTGGTGATGAACAACACTTGCAAGAATCAAAACTAGTAAGAAGAAAGTTAGAGAATGGTTAAGGTTCATACCACTTGATTAAATCAAGGTTAGGGTTCATACCCTTATATAATCAGCTCCTAACACTCTTGAATCTTCAAGATGTGCTTCACGAACACCAAAACTCAAAAACACTTGCAAGAACACTTACAGAGAGGATGATATAAATGGTGTGGAGTTGTAAATGAATTTGAAGGGGTATTTATAGGAGGTGGGTTGGATTTTGGCCAAGAGAGGGAGGGAGGAGAGAGATGCAGATTTGACATGCTCCACACAAAAATCATGCAAGGATATGATCACATTTGTGGAGTGTGGAGTTGGGTTAAGTGTGTAAGGAATCAAATGAGTGTGTTTAGTACTTGATTAGGGTGTGGGACTCACTTTTTATGGCTGATTTTTGGAGAGAGAGGTATTCTAGAACCTCATTTGTTTTATAAAAACTATACCACACAAGTGTAGGTGGCTTTTTATAAAAACTACAACACTTTTATAAAATTTACCACTTTAAACATGGTTTTTCATGAAAATAAAATTATATAAGATACCCACTAATTATTTGCTATCATAATTAGTAAATATAATAATTTTTTCTAACAGTTCATTTTAACTCATCCATTACGTGATTGTACCAGGTAAAACGCAACGAAAATCATCGAAAACGATATTTAACAAGTAGCATATAAATTTCACGTATAATCCGCTAATATAAACCAGTTTATATAATTTTCATCAAAACTGATATTTTAAATTAACCGGGTCGTCACCAACGCTAAATACAGACATTCTATCGATACGCATAACAGATGTATATTTATGATGTTTTTTTTCCTTTCAATTAAAATATATTAACACTTTAAATACATATATATATATATATATATATATATATATAAATGTACAAAATTTATAGGTTAAATCAGTAATTGTTCTTAAAACAATAAAATGTATTCCGCATGATGATGAATGGATTTAAAATATCAGGTTTGTCAAACCATAACTCAGTTCTAAAGGTATGTGTTCCAGTTATGCTATTAAGAAATATTGATCAAAAGAGTGGTTTATGTAATAGGACAAGACTACAACTTATATCATTGGGAAATCTTGTTATTGAAGTTGAGATAATATCTGGAAGTAATATTGGTAATCGCACTTTTACCCCAAGATTAATTTTGACGCTTTCAAACAAGAGGATTCCTTTTAAATTTCAAATAAGACAATTTCCACTAACTGTTGTTTTGCAAGGACAATAAAAAAGAGTCAAGGACAATCATTATCCAGGGCTGGTTTGTTTTTTAAACAACCATTTTTTACACATAGTCAACTGTATGTTGCCTTATCTAGAGATGGAGTCAAACTATTAATGTTAGATAAAGATGATAAACTTAGCAGGCAAACAACAAATCTATATTATATAATAAATAAATGTTTTAGTGGTACACTTGTCACTCCCTTGTGCATCCTCAACATTTTTTTCCTGCATCTCTCTCCTGTTAATTATACAAATTTCTTTAATTGTTTTTATAATTTTTTGTTTCACGCTTCTTTCTTTTATTAAATGATAATGATTTCTATAATTATTTTTAAAAAACATTTTTTATTTAGAAAAATAGGTTTGTTCATAAAACATTTTTATATAAATTGAACATTTCTTTCATTATTTTTATAAAACATTTTAAAAAAATAACTATATAACGTTTCTAGAATTTGTATTAAAAAACTATGTAATATGTCATAAATACGTAATATGTAAATCTTTATTACTAAGTATATAACATTGAATTTATTCAACCCGTGTAAAACACCGGGTTTATAACCTAGTTATATATATATATATATATATATATATAGAGGGAGGATCAAATAAGAAGTAGTTTTTCGCTAATAAATCTAAGAAATGACAAAAACCTTAAGAAACGATATCAAACGAACTCCGATTGAGCTAATTTCAGCAGCGTTGGAACCGTCTCGTTGAACTATACCATCTTAGCTTTTAGGGTTTAGCTTTTATGTTTTAGATTTTATGTTTGAATTTTAGGATTTTAGCCTTATGGTTTAGCCTTGGGGTTTAGATTTTATGGTTTAGGTTTTTTTTTTGGGTGGGGTAGGTGGTTTAGGTTTTTGGGGGTGGGTTTAGGTTTTTGGGGGGGGGGTGGGGGTTTTAGGCTTTTCGGGGTAGGGTTGGAGGGGGGTTTAGGTTTTTGGGGGTGGGGGTACGGGTGGAGGGGGGTTTAGGTTTTTGGGTCCGGGTTAGGGTTCGGTGAGACGGTTCTAACGTCGCTGGAATGAGCTCAATCGGAGTTCGTTTGAGCCACTTCATAGTATTTCTTAGCGAAAAACCACTTCTTAGTGGAATCGTCCCCTATATATATTGTTGATGCACTTTCCTGTGACAACACTCTGGATAGAGTCTTAGTTTGTATTTCTAATGTCTGTAATTTGTCTTTGTATGTAAGAGCCGTTATGTAATAGTTTATCGAGTTGTATTTACTTTTACATAATGTATGTTGCTATTCTTCTACGTGTTTTGCGCACTTACATATGCGCAGGAGAAAGCTCCTGCGTACTTAGCAAGTACGCAGGAAGACCCATGCGTACTTGCTAAGTACGCAAGAGCATTTGGTCCTGCGCACTTACTAAGTGCGCAGGCATCAGGTCTGTATAAATAGGTTTGGTTCACAGAGGATAAGTACGCAGAACTCATATCTTAGACGAACTCAGTTTGCTAAGTACGCAATTTGTAATCTCTATGTAACCGTCGAGTGTTTATAATAGAAAGAGCTTTTATTGTGACTCTCGTTTTTGGTTTACTTTGTTTAGTTAGACTCTCCACCTAGTCACGGGCATTCCGCACCCGGTCCGACTAGTAGACCCACTTGCATGTGACGATCCGCCACACACGAAGGGACCTACATATATATATCAGAGCATTGCTCTTGAATTCGAGTGTTGTAAGTGAGTTTGGAGACGTTTTTACTGAGTTTTACAAGCAAAAAGAGGTATTTTTGTGATAAAAAAGGGGTAGCTCTTGAGCACTTTTTTAGAAGCAAAAATCTCTCAAAAACCAATTTTTGTTGTGTATTTGAGTTATTTGAGCATCAAAGGTTGGTTAGAAACAAGTTTCTGACCCTTTGGCTCATTTGCATTAATCATCAGGCAAATTTTTACCGACTCCGGCGATTTTCCAGTCACCGGAAAAGGTTGGTGAGAGTTGCTGAAAAGGTATCCTGCGTACTTACCATTTTTGGCAAAAAGTACAGTTTTCTGCGTACTTACTAAATACGCAAGAGTTATCTCCTGCGTACTTACAATTGCGCAAGACTGAACTTGTGCGAACTTAAGTTATATCCTGCGTACTTAATCATTTCCTCCTGCGTACTTACAAGTACGCAAGAGCAAGTCTTAAATACACAAGACTATTTCTCAAGTGCGCAAGGCCAATCCCAAGTGCGCAACTGTGTCTGATTTTTCTGAATTTTGACTAAGTGTTCACTATGTCGAACTTTCAGAATTTGGGAAACATGTTAAATTATGATAATGAGATCGGTACACCACAGAAACCACCAAAGTTGCTGAACATGAACGATTATTCTAATTGGAAAGCACGTTTCGAGCACTACATTTCATATACCGACTCATCGCTATGGATACCAATACATGAGGGATATAAGCATCCCACACACATCTATCTTGATGAGGTGATGCCAAAGCCTATCTCTAAGCTTGAAGATGAAGAAAAGAAAGC
The DNA here is from genome assembly GCA_023525975.1 of Smallanthus sonchifolius. NCBI lineage: Eukaryota > Viridiplantae > Streptophyta > Magnoliopsida > Asterales > Asteraceae > Smallanthus > Smallanthus sonchifolius. The sequence continues at coordinate 47,897,156 of CM042033.1, read as the reverse complement.
TTATGATAGAGAAAAGAAGGCTCTTGGTTCGATCACTATGGCAATAACTCGGGAATTGTTCCACAGTTTCCGAGGGTATGACAATTCTAAGGATCTCTGGAAAGCTTTACAGAAGAGATTTGAAGGAAATAGTGACATCAAGAAGATTAAGCGGGATCTTCTTAGGAAGTAGTATGAGTGCTTCAGGTTTTTTGAGAACGAATCTTTAGATGACCTCATCTCTAGGTTCTATCATTTACAGACTGAGTTGAAGGCTTTTGAACTCAGGTATCCGGATGAAGAGATGGTGGAAAAGTTTTTGGATGCTTTACCACCCAAATTTGAGATGTACACAACCCTGATGAGGGAAAATCCTAAATTCTATGAGCTGACAGTTGAGGAAGCAATAGGAAAGGTTCAAGCTCATGACATGAACCTAAGAAGAAAAGAGAGCTCTGGAAGACCCCAGATACAAGACCCTTCGATGTATCATGGGACGACTTCTATATCCAAGTCATCGGGTTCTGGAATTGCCCTCTACACTGGAAATCCTACTGAAGAAGACCACTCAACTGGGTGTGGTGGTCATGCTTGCTATGCTTCAGGTTCAGGGTTGGGGTCTCGTCATCAAAATACCTCAAGAAATCCTCCTGCTACGTCTTCAACTAACAACTCAGCTATAGCCAGAATAGCTGAAGATCATGTAGCACTATTCTCATCTTGCATGCTTGCATATGAAAACTTCATAGGTGGCAAGCTTACTGATCCAGAGACAATTGAAGAAGATTTTAATCAAGTGGATCCTGATGACATGGAGGACATGGATATTCAATGGAATATGGCCATGCTTTTGAGGAGAGCCAAGCGTTTCCTGAACAGAACAGGAAGAAAGTTTATTGGCAGGCATCCTAATGCCAAGGTCGGGTTTGACAAATCCAAGGCCAAATGCTACAAGTGTCTGAACTATGGACACTTTGCTCGTGAGTGTCAAAAAGACAGAGCACCTGCCTCTGGTTTCACCCGACCCAGCCAAGGAAACAGCCATGGCCACAACAATCCAAACCACCACAATGAAAGCCAAAGTGGAACGTCCAATGCACTGGTAGCACAACAGGACGACAGCTTTGACTAGGGTGTTCATCTTGAGGATGCCATCATCGCACAAACCCAGGTTGGTCTCATGGCTGAGATCATGGAGATGATGGAAGCAGAGAAAAGGGAAGCTTCTATGGCTAACCTAGAAGAATCTACAACTGCTGCTACAGAGGAGGTAAAGGAAGCTGAAGAAATGGAAGCACCAGTAGCTGATGAAGAGGAATCGACCACTACTGTTGCTCTCATGGCCATTGGAGAAGCAACAAGTTCATCGTCTGAGGTAGATTCTAACCCTTTCTCTGTTATTTCATGTACTAAATGTCAAGGGTTAAAACTTGAATGTTCTAGGCTCCAAGACAAAATCGAACCACTAAGTTTGGCAGCTCTAAACTATAAAGAAAATGAAAAACGTTTTAAAGATTCTATTGAAACGTTGAAAAAGGAAAAACGTGAATATTCTTTAAAAATAAGTGATCAACAGCTTCACTTAGATGTTGCATACAGGGGGTTAGAAAAACGGAACAATGAAATCAACAAACTGCAAAATGAGATCTTGCAGTTAAAATGCACTAATGAGAAGTTGAAAAACTCTCGCTTTGTGGTGGAACAGTACGAGTCTGTGGTGAGACAACTGAATGGGTTAGGTTTGGGTACTAATGCCATTCCTCCACCAGTGAGCGGGAAGTTTCTCAATAGTTTAATAGACATTGATCTCACTTGTCTAGATGAGTCCTCTGATAAGGATGATTCCCCTAAAAAGGATGAATCCTCAAGTAAGGCTAACTCCACATCTAGTGAGGAGTTTGTTACTGCTTCTGAAGACGGGTCTGTTAACTCTTGCCCTGAAGGAGTAGTATCTGAGGAGTTGTTGACTGAACAAAAGGTAAAGAAAAATGTTATCACTAATGGTGATAACTGCATTTTAACTGAACCCGACATCATTGAAACAAATGATAAACTAAAGGTAATGCTTTACGGGGGGTATAAAAGTCTTAACCAAGTAAAGAAAGAGGCTTTTTCAGCTCACTATGGGCTTGGGTATAAAGAAAATTTGGAAAAATATTATACTCCCAAAAAACAAACTGGTAAGGTTCAGACTAATGTTCATAAACCAACTCCTCCCTCTCATAATGCTGAGTTATCTAAGGCCAGATCTAATGAGTCTTACAAGAGAACTTATGTAGACAAGAGGAACTGTTTTCACTGTGGCTTGGTTGGTCACATTTTTGTGAACTGTCCTTCTAAGAACCAAGGGAAACGGCCTGTTGTTTCACAACCAGCTGTTATCCCCAGGTCGCCACCAGTGAAACCATCTCCCAAACATCCAAAGCAAAATGTGGTGAAACCACCAGTCAAACCGATGGTAAAGCCTAAGATCATTTCTGAAGCTAAACCATCTGTTCCAAGAAAGGTAACACAACCTGCTGTACCTCGTGTATCTACATCTGGTAGTACACGTACTGGTGAGAAACCTGTGGCAAGACTCTCTAAGCCATAGTGGAGGAGACGGAACAAGAGTTTGAGAAAGCTTGAACAACTGACTTCAGTTCAATCAGGTGAAGCTTCCACAAGTTCACCTGTTGTTGAACCAAAGTCTCCTGTTTCGGTTAAGAAACAGAAGAGATCCTGGACTGCCAAATCTAAAACTTCTCAATCTCCTAGTTCTATTTCTTCTAAAGATTCATCAATTTTGAACAGTCATCATGACTGTGAGTTAAAGGAAGTAATTTATTTTGAAAAAGATGGACGACCCAAGACCACAATGGCTTGGGTCTCCAAATCTAACTAATTCTTTTGTGACTGGTGCAGGGACGTCCGAAAGGTACTATCTCTAACCGCTGGTATGTAGATAGTGGATGTTCCAGGCACATGACAGGAAACATGGCCTTGCTTCAAGACGTGAAACTATTCAGAAGCGGCCATGTGGCCTTTGCCGGAGAAAAAGGCGGCAACATCACGTGTCAAGGCGTGGTTTCGAACGGTTGTGTCAGCTTTGACAATGTCAACTTCTGCGAGCAGCTGAAGCATAACTTGTTGAGTGTCTCCCAAATGTGTGATAAGGAGTACTCGGTGATGTTTGACAAGTCAGAATGCCTAATTCTCAAACCCGGTTTTGAAGTTCCGGAAGATTGGATCCTGATGAGAGCACCAAGAACAAACGACACCTATCAGATCGATATGAGCGTGGCAACAACCACCTCATCAGTTCCTACTTGTTTGCTTTCTAAAGCGATAGAGCTGGACTCAATCTTGTGGCGTAGGAAACTCGGACATATTTCGTATCGTAAAATGAATCATCTTGTCCGAAACGGTTTGGTAACCGGGGTTCCTAAGCTGAGGTTTACTGTTGCAGATGACTTTATACCTTGTAAAAAGGGCAAACAGCAATGGAAGTCTCACAAGCCCAAGCTCCAAAACTCTATTGATACCCCTTTGGAGCTATTACACATGGATCTGTTTGGCCCCATAAGTATCAGGAGTATTGGAGGTAAGTCGTTCTGTCTAGTAGTAACTGATGATTTCTCAGGTTTTTCTTGGGTGCATTTTTTAGGTACTAAAGACGAGACTGCTGATATTCTTCAATATTTGATCCTGAGCTCGGAATCTCGTTGTAAGCTGAAAATTAGAAGAATTAGGAGTGACAACGGAACTGAGTTCAAGAATATCTTGATGGAGCTTTTCTGTCTCAAGAAAGGGATCCGTCACGAATTCAGCGTGCCGTACACGCCTCAGCAGAATGGAGTTGCTGAACGGAAGAACATAACACATATGAGACTGCAAGGACTATGCTGTCGGATGCAAAGCTTCCTGTCACTTTCTGGGCAGAAGCCGTTAATACAGCTTGTCACGTCTTAAACAGAGTTCAGGTTGTGAAGTGGCACAACAAAACTTGTTACGAGTTGATCAACAATCGACTTCCTAATCTTGATTACCTAGTTCCTTTTGTTAGTCCTTATTCCTTGTTGCTACAGTACAAAGACCGCCAGTCTAAGTTTCATGCAAAAGCGGTGGAAGGCATCTTCTTAGGATACGTTGCCAACTCGCCTTGCAAGAGAGTGTACAACATAGGAACTCGTACTGTTGAGGAATGGTTTGAAGTGGATTGTAGTAAACACAGCATTTCACCCGAACCAACAGGTCCAGCTTGGGATTTTGATTATGATGCGCTATTCAAGTCATTCAATCTTCCTGATTTATCTGAAGTTGACGCCGCAAACGTTTATGAATTATTGGGTGGCAGTGATGACTCCAGCTTCTCTACTCGTGCTACTGTACCAATTATAACTCCTGATTCCAATGCTGCATCTGCATCTGGAACTCATGACAGTGATAACAGTGAGGATGTTCTTGTTGTTGGAGATGACGCTCCAACTAATCCTAACACAATTGTAGGAAATGAAGCTCCAGCTGATCCAATTAACATTGAATCTTCTTCCTCTGGAACACAGGAAATGGAGGAGTTAAGCACGAATCTAGATCCAGAAATTCAGGAACCGATTGTACCGGAGATGAGAGTGCATAGGAATCATCCAATCGACAACATTATTGGTGATCCTTATGCCGGTGTTCAGACTCGTCATCGAACTATCACTAAGAACACCAGTCTTTACACAGAGATATTTGACACTAGTGTCATGGAAACATGTCTGCATGTTGCACTCGTGTCCCAGTTAGAGCCGAAGAATGTGAAGGAGGCTCTCACTGACAACTGCTGGATTGAGGCGATGCAAGAAGAACTGTCTCAATTTCAAAAGTTACACGTGTGGGATTTGGTTGACTTGCCAAAGGGATTTCAACCAATTGGAACCAGATGGGTGTTCAAATGCAAGATGGATGATCGTCATGTAGTTGTGAAGAACAAAGCAAGATTGGTTGTTCAGGGTTTTTATCAACAAGAGGGCTTGGATTACACAAAAGTATATGCCCCAGTTGCAAGAATTGAGGCCATTCGACTGTTCTTGGCTTATGCCACATATGTCGGCTTCAAGGTCTATCAACTTGATGTGAAGAGTGCTTTCCTTTATGGTAAAGTTCATGAAGAAGTCTATGTCACTCAACCTCCCGGTTTTGAAGATCCGCATAATATCAATAAAGTGTATAAGCTCGACAAACCACATTATGGATTGAGGCGATGCAAGAAGAACTGTCCCAGTTAGAGCCGAAGAATGTGAAGGAGGCTCTCACTGACAACTGCTGGATTGAGGCGATGCAAGAAGAACTGTCTCAATTTCAAAAGTTACACGTGTGGGATTTGGTTGACTTGCCAAAGGGATTTCAACCAATTGGAACCAGATGGGTGTTCAAATGCAAGATGGATGATCGTCATGTAGTTGTGAAGAACAAAGCAAGATTGGTTGTTCAGGGTTTTTATCAACAAGAGGGCTTGGATTACACAGAAGTATATGCCCCAGTTGCAAGAATTGAGGCCATTCGACTGTTCTTGGCTTATGCCACATATGTCGGCTTCAAGGTCTATCAACTTGATGTGAAGAGTGCTTTCCTTTATGGTAAAGTTCATGAAGAAGTCTATGTCACTCAACCTCCCGGTTTTGAAGATCCGCATAATATCAATAAAGTGTATAAGCTCGACAAACCACATTATGGTCTTCATCAAGCATCGCGGGCATGGTATGAGACATTATCTAAGCATTTACTGTCTAATGGTTTCGATCGTGGACAGATTGACTCGACTCTCTTCATTAGGAAAGCAGGAGGTGACATTCTTCTTGTACAAGTATACGTCGACGACATTATTTTTGGATCTACCAATGAAGGGATGTGTAGGGAATTCGAGAAGGTGATGAAGTCCAAATTTGAAATGAGTAATATGGGTGAATTGTTGTTCTTTCTGGGTCTGCAAGTCAGTCAAAGAGAGGATGGCATTTATCTACATCAAACTAAGTATGTGCATGACATCTTGTCAAAATACAAGATGAATGTTAGCAGTACTTATGGCACACCTATCCCAGTCAATCATGGTCTGCATCCTGACAAAGATGGAAAGGATGTAGACAGCAGATTGTACCATGGGATGATCGGATCACTTATGTATCTCACAGCTTCAAGACCCGATATAATATTTGCTGTGTGCTTGTGCTCAAGGTTTCAGTCTCAACCGAAGGAGTCACATATGATAGCCGTGAAGAGAATTTTCAGATACCTGAAAGGGAAACCCCGATTAGGTCTTTGGTACTCTAAGCAGCAGTCATTCGACTTCAAAGCCTACACTGATTCAGATTATGGCGGTTGTAACCTTGACAGAAAGTCAACTTCTGGTGGATGTCAATTCTTAGGAGACAGACTGGTCTCCTAGCAGTGTAAGAAGCAGTCAACTGTTTCTGTCTCAACTTGTGAAGCAGAATACATTGCTGCAGCGAGCGGTTGTTCTCAGATACTGTGGATTCAGCAGCAGTTGAGAGACTACGGCTTAAACTTCACTGGAACTCCTCTATTCATTGACAACAATGTCACCATGTCCATCACAAATAACCCGGTGAAACATTCCAAAACTAAACACATAGAGATTCGCCATCATTTCATCCGTGATTGTGCTGAAAAGCATTTAATCGAACTTGTAAAAGTTCACACGGATGACAATCTTGCTGACCTTTTCACAAAGGCATTTGATCGATCCCGTTTTGAGCATCTTGTCAACTTGATAGGAATGTTCAATCCTGAGTGAAAACTAAGTTTTCTTAACTCAATTCAATTCATGGAAGTTAAATTTTTAATTCTTTTAAATTTTCTATATAGTTCTTTTAGTTTTTAAAATATTTTACAAAAATCAAAAACAAAATAGAAAATGGAGAAAATTTCAATGTTAACTTGAGAAAAGAGGAAATGATAGTACATCAGAAATGATCTAAACACCATAGACTGCTCATATGGGAAATGATTGCGTCATGTTTACTTAATTGTTTAAATTATTATGTTTTTAATCTGTTTATTTACAAGTAATATGAATTGTCAGTAGGCTGTATGCGTCTTTGAATCACTAGTAGTGTGGAAACTAAATCTAAATTACAACTGTGAATTGAACCCATGTTTGCAAGTGTGTGTGCGTAAAAGAATAGAAAAGATCATTATCAGATAAAGGATGTTAGATTTTGGCAATAATTTTCTTTTGAGATCAGTTTCGGGTTATGTCGTTAGCACAATTAATGCGGTTCATCTCACTGCCCATACTCACAAGTATGAAATGAGAGATTGAATCAAGACATGTCTCTGCATTAACCGTTGAGCATGTTTTCACCCTTGAATCACTCCTGATTCATTGAAATCAAATCCAGATAAAAGTTGGATCCCCTTTCCTGATAATCAAACACCATATCTATTATCCTGAATCATCATCCCGATATTCAAAGAAGAAAATCACATGAAACCAAGACAAATGAATCACTCGATTCTGAATCTTATGATTCCCGATAATCCTTATGGATTCTGCTTGATTTTTCCTATGCTAATAGATGTAGCTTCATTCTGAACATCTAGAAAATCATTGGGAAAATCTTAGATGCCTTGAGATTGTGCAAGTTAAAATAGCATTTCAGTGGGGTACACGTTGTATATCTTATAATTAATACCTTAATACACAAGAACATGATACAAAGATGCATATAGTTTCAAATCTTATAATATTGTCAACTTGAATTACTTGTTTATGTGCTTATTACGTATGAATAAAGAGTAATCCATGACATGATCCCATATTCTTTGATGTTTATTTTGTATCGTTTTTGCTAAAAGATAGCCTGATATGATCCTCTGCTCGTGTCTTTGATTAAAAATAGTTTGTGTGAATACTTTTATATATCTATCTAGAAAAGAACAAAAAGATTTTAAATTTATGCATTGTTCAAGTTTAATCAGAAAAAGCCAAAAATATTTTATGTTTAACCTTCATAAATTGTATTTGAAACCTCGTGATTGAATATTTGTTATCTTGTTCGTTATTTGACCTGAAAATCTTCATAACTCTGAGTTTCAAATTTGCGCACTTAAGGCTTGTGCGTACTTGTCAAGTTCGCACGAAGTAAACCTTGCGCACTTAGCAAGTACGCAAGAGTTAGTCTTGCGCACTTGTAAATGCGCAAGAGTTAAGTCCTGCGTACTTGTAAGTACGCAAGAGTTAACTCGTGCATACTTAACAAGTACGCACGACCGATAAGTGAGGGGTATAAAAGTGACACTTAGAAAAAAAATTTCAGTTTCAAGCTTTCAAACCGATCACTTTCCCTCTGCAAATTTAACTCAAAATCAAGTGTGTCTAATCCATCTTTTCGTCCCGTCTATAGTTTCATCATCTCATTTCATCTCATTGGTGAGAATCTAGGCGATTTCCATCCATACAATCGTGACATTGGACCGATTCATGACTTAGAAGTTTTTAGGTTAAATCCGAAATATTTTGGGTAAAATTGGGGTTGTTTGGGTAACTTATTGACATTTCTATGCTAATAGGATTCTTAATCAACTCCATATTCATCCATTTCGTCCTCGATTCTAGCCGTCGGTTGAATCTTAATCGACAGTGGGTTGGGCGACGTTTTTAAGTCAAAATTGGTCTTGGTTTGGTAGTTACTGGTGTTGATAATGGTCCCATAAGTTCGAATCCTCGATTCCGACCTAGTGGCGACCTACTTGACCCGGATTTTGAGCAATCTTTCATCTCGTTAAAAATCTGAAATTTTTGCCAAGTGTTGTTCTTGCGCACTTAGCAAGTACGCAAGAAGCAATTCCTGCGTACTTGTTAAGTACGCAAGAGGAAAAGCCTGCGCACTTGCTAAGTGCGCAGGACCAACACTTAGAAAATTTTCCAAGTCTAAAATTTTTGTTCATAGTGTACCTACTATACCGTGTCATGTTTGTTCATTTCCAATAATATACGTTGTTCTGATTATGTTTTCTTTGTGTTTCTGCAGACCATGGCTCGGGCATTCACTAACGAATTCAACTTGTTAGCGAACACTCAACCTGAGTGGAAAGGGGCAGCTTTGTAATATCGGCAGATCGTTGATTTTTTGAACCGATCAAGAATAAGTTATGCAATCTCAGCTGACCCAACAGTCTCAAGACCTTACTTGGAGCAATTCTGGGAGACGGCAGAGCACGACTGCACGGTATCCCCTAATGTCATAAGGGCTACCGTTGATGGTTGGGCTATTGCTTTCTCTGAAGATACAATAAGAAGGGTCCTACGGTTCGGAGACCTCGATACCGACCAGACATCCTATCCAAATTACTATGTGGATGGGTGTTGGAGGCATAGAATGGGATATGTCGGAGCGAGGGACTATGCTTCTTACAAAAAGATGTGGGTGTTGGATCAATGGCGGTATTTTGCCCACGTCATGATCGTGTGCATCTCGTCAAGAAAAGCGGGGAAAGATGCCATGGGTCATGACCTTGCAGCAGCCATGGTGGGCTTGTCTCTTAATAGGGGCTACAACTTCTCTCGCTACATATTCAAAGCAATCAATGATCAGATCAATACAGCAGAGAAGTTTAGGTTCCTATTGTACCCGAGGTTTGTGCAACTCTTGATTGATGATGCCTTGCCAAACCTACGTGCTATCGGGGAGAGACTGCAAGTAAAACGGGTGGATAAGAGAGTATTTGCTTAGTTTCTAAAGCCAGGCAGTGTAGATCCTACCCCTATGCATACAGAACTCTTTGGCCACCTGCTTAATGAAGCATACGTAGCGCTAGAAGATTGGAATTGGTATAGTCCCAATTCGGCACCAGAGATTAGTTATGATTCTGATGAACATCATGAACAACATAATGAGGAGAATGATAGTGATGATGGATCGTCTGAGGATGGAGACGACGAAGGTGGTGATGGTGGTGCTGAGGAGTCCGATTCAGAAGCAACAGAATCAGATTCTTCTGATTCCGATGACGCTCCATCCCAGGCACACCCGAGGAAATCAGCACAGGTAACCCTGCCTGCGTCGTCGTCTAAAAGAAAGCAACAAAGCTCGAGCAGCGAATATAAGCCGACCTCTGACTCTGACGCTGCTCTACAAAGACAAAGCCAAGAGAGTGCCAACAAGAAGAGGGGCGATAGGCAAGAGGTTGCTATCCCCAGGGTTGTAGAGATCCCGACTGTGCAGCAAGTACAAGCTGCGGCTAACAGTCCAGATTCAGAATCTACTCCACCAGCACAACAACTGTATAGAAGGAGGAGAAGGCCACTAGTACAAGGTAATGTGGCAGTCGCGGCGGTCACAGAGGAGATTCCTGTGATGGTGACCCTCCCTACTCCAACCATCCAGGTGACAGTGACTACTCCACTTCTCACGGAGTCAGTCACCATCACCCCAACCATAACACCCACTCCCATCATTACATCCCCACTCCCACCTCACACCACTGAGCCGTTAGGTCCACCCTTCAACTATGGTGATTTCTCACAAGGGTTTGACTTTGACACAATCTTCTCCTCCCCCATCCATAATGCCGAAGCCTCATCATCTAGGCATTCTGATCCGAATGAAGCAAGGATCAATGTCTTAGAGACCCAAGTTGCTGGAATGTTGAAGACCATTCAAAAGTCAAAGGAGGAGTCTGATGCTCAACAAGCACAGATCAATTCCCTGGCCGATGAAGTTAGGATTCTCCACAGCCAGAGAACAGGGACAAATGAGCAACTGAAGAATGTTATGGCACAGAACGAGCTGCTAATGAAAACCAATGAAATGATTCTAGGCCACAGAACTTCACTTGAGCTAAGGTTGGATTTACAGAGAAAAGAGCACGAAGCGATGGTCAAATTAGTTGAAGAACTGACCAAGAAGCTTGATGCTCAGGGGGGGAAAGAGAAAGAGAAAGAGAAAGAGAAAGAGAAGGAGAAAGAGAAAGAAAATTAATCCACTGGTGCTGAGCCTTGTCATCCAGTCGACTTGACTAAGGATGATGATAAAGACAAGGATCCTAAAGCCGGTCATAGTGGAGGTGTGCACAAAGCTTTGGTGATTGTGCTCATCTCTTCTATTCTAATGGCTGAGGGGGAGTCTACTCAGCAAGAGGGTGGTGATACCTCTGGTGGTGGTGGTGATAAAGGGAAGTCTGCTACCAATGTGCTCAAGGACTTATCTGATGATGAGATCCTCTATCTTGAGCCTGACTATTCCAAGGAAGCACAGATCGATGCTCTCCTTAATCTGGAAGAAGGAGAGATCGACTCTGGTGATGACTGGAATGAGGATGATGAAGACGTGGTGATAGAGATTCCCAAGGGTGACGGGGAAGGAGAGTACGAGCTAGAAGATGGAGAGATCTTTTAATTTCCATCTTTCGACGCTACGCTCGATACAGGTTCAGTCGAGCAGGCCAGTAATGTAGAGCCTCGACTGAAGCCTCCCCAGTTAACCCTGAACCTGTGGACCCAGAGGCACCGAAAGATATAGATATGTCTTCTACCTCATCAAAGGGTCTAGCTCCGGTGTGGTAAAAGACGTCTATCATAGACAAACACGGAGCAACAGGGATGATCTTGGCTGTAAGGTTAGAGGAGGACAAGCAGCTGTTCACCATCAAAAGATCTGGCGAGGTTCAATACTTGAAACCCATCAGTGAAGCGTTCAGCTCCCTGCCCAAATACGACCTGGTGAACCTAGCAAACCGAGAGCTGCTGGGCCATTCCAATCACACAGTGGCGATGGGTTTGTGGGTGGTTCTGCAGCGTGAAGCAAGATCTGGGAACTTTGAAACGTTTAAGCCTCAGGTGCCCAAGAGAGTCAAGGATAAGCACGCTGTGCATCCTGTGACTAAGAAGCACTTAAAGAAATTGGTATACAAGCCAGTGCGATGTGAAACTAAGATTCCCCTGAGAAAGTTATCTCAGGATATTCTTGGTGACATGTGGTACTGGTATGTAGATCCAAAAACGGGCGAGGCTATGATCATGGGTAAAGGACGTTCAGAGAGCGGGAACATAGTGCCAAAGGAACTGATCAGAATCTTTGATGAAGTCTGCTTTATCAACTTTTCTGTGAAAGATCTGGAGGTACTAGCAGAATGCTACTGCGTCTACACGGATGAGTGGACAAAGCTCCTTGCTTCTAAATACGACAAGGTGATTAAGTTCTGCCTTGATTACAAGAAGAAGATGGAAGCTGAAGACCAGTGCTGTGAAGACTGAAGATTGAAGACTGAAGACGATGAAGATCCCAAGCTGTTGTCAAGGGGGAGTTTCTTGATGCACTTTCCTGTGACAACACTCTGGATAGAGTCTTAGTTTGTATTTCTAATGTCTGTAATTTGTCTTTGTATGTAAGAGTCATTATGTAATAGTTTATCGAGTTGTATTTACTTTTACATAATGTATGTTGCATTTCTTCTAAGTGTTTTGTGCACTTACATGTGCGAAGGAGAAAGCTCCTGCGTACTTAGCAAGTACGCAGGAAGACCCATGCGTACTTGCTAAGTACGCAAGAGCATTTGGTCCTGCGCACTTACTAAGTGCGCAGGCATCAGGTCTGTATAAATAGGTTTGGTTCACAGAGGATAAGTACGCAGAACTCATATCTTAGACGAACTCAGTTTGCTAAGTACGCAATTTGTAATCTCTCTGTAACCGTCGAGTGTTTATAATAGAAAGAGCTTTTATTGTGACTCTCGTTTTTTGTTTACTTTGTTTAGCTAGACTCTCCACCTAGTCACGGGCATTCTGCACCCGGTCCGACTAGTAGACCCACTTGCATGTGACGATCCGCCACACACGAAGGGACCTACATATATATATATATATATATATATATATACAACTGTATGTGGATAAATATTAAATGTACAATCCGGAACTATTAATAAATATTAAGTGTTGTCGTTAATTTTGGTTAGTAACTTGTAAAAAAGAACATGATGTGTTTACGTGTTACGAACAAATTGCTATTTTCATGACGTAACAAATAACTTTATTAACGGGTTATTTATATATATTTATATAGGTATATATGACAATATATTATTTAGATTAAATAACATTTAGTATTTCATTATAACACGTGATGAGCGTGTTTTAGTGTAAAATATATTCTATTTAGAGTTACCTAAAATCAGGTTTTAATTTTATAAATTAAATGATAAATACTTCAACTAAACACACACACAATTGGCAAGTGTACCTATCGCAGCATAGTATAGTCTAGGTAAGAACCAAGTATCGAACCATAGACACGGATTCCTTACTCAACCCTCGCTATTGTCTGACTAGGATAATAAGTTGGGAAAGGGGTTTTGTTTAAAAGAAAATAAAAGAAAGATAAGAAACGTAACTAGAAATGCTATCTCGTTTAAGGTGTTATTCTGGTTGTAATCACTTATTAATGTTATACTTTAGTAAGGTTGGTCATAGTTACTAGTACTAACCCTTTCGATGGGGGAGTTAGTATTTCGTAATGGAACAGTGGATACGGTCGGCCAACTGTTCCTAATAAATCTTGGGACCCTTAACGGGGTCTCAAGTCTGCTGGCTATCACGTGATTTATTATTCGGACTAAGATTATCCTATGACTAACACACGTCATGTCTTGTAAGTTCTGTCGGTAAGTTGGAATGCGCAATTTCCTCCAAAGATACTTTATGAATGCTCGGACCTAACAAATTATATTCGTAAAATAGTTGTCTTTACTTACAATAATATTTTAAATAAATATAACTTTCATTCTCAAGATTAAGACCCATGGATCTCGCTAGAAGTCTTCTACAAGAGAAGTAAAGAAATACCATCACGTTTCATAGGGTCCAGTCAGGACTCGAATGACTCGTTGAATACCAAAACCTCCAATCAACTCATAATGTTAAATTTATACTAACCAGGCCCTTGGTAGCACCAAGATTTGTATATAGACCGTACAAATTCGAATAAGCTTCCTAAACAAGAAGTCTTGCTTAAGAAACTCACAAGATTTAAGATTATTAAGTTGGTTTAAAGATCACTTATTCTTGTCTTTTTAAGATAAAATAAAAAAAGACTTTAAGAACGTAACATACTAAAAATACTTTATTAATTAATTAAAGTTATCCATCACCAAGGGAGAGTGGATATAGGTTGCCTCTTGTTTACTGGAACGGGAAGAATCATTCCATATTACAATACTAGAAACATAAAATAAACATAGAAAAGCTAAAACGGACTAAAACCCAGAGTTCCGGCTCTAGCAGAGCACTAGGGCCTTCGCAACCCTTGGTCTTGGACATCTAAATGCTTGGAATGAGCTTGCTATTTATAGGCTAAGATCTGGGCAATGCACGGCCGTGAAGTGGATTGCACTAGCGTGCAAAGTACCCATTTCATGGACGTGAGGGAATCTGGCAGCTTTTGGGAGTCGGCCACTTTTCTCCATTTACACGGCCATGCATCCCATCCTCCAATTTTAACCAATGCTTGATTTAGACTTCCTGGTTTGACTCCCTTGGTGGACGAACGTCCGATTGGCTTCCAGGTGCTGAATTTCCCTTGTTTGTGAGTGATTTCTTCATATTTTTGTATGTAAGGGATAATTATCCTGTTGTAAAATAATTAAATAGATTAAGTATCAATTCCTATCATCAGATTGGCTTCCAGGTGAATCCCATCCTCCAATTTTGACGAATGCTTGATTTTGACTTCCTGGTTTGATTCCCTGGGTGCACGAACGTCCTAATGGCTTCCAGGTGCTGAATTTCCCTTGTTTTTTAGTGATTTCTTCATGTTTTTGTATGTAAGGGATAATTATCCTATTGTAAAATAATTAAATAGATTAATTATCAATTCCTATCATTTTGTCTATAATTGTGATTAATATGGGGATAATTATGCATGTAAATTATGTATAAATGATGGCACATCAACACGTATACGTATATGTTTTAGGTAAAAATTATCAAGACTAATTTTGTAACCAAACTTAGTATGTGAGGTAGTGAGCTTGATCAAAATATGAAAACATGAACGTAAATGTAAAGATTGACACGATGATATATGAGGAAAGCCCTTAATCCTTGAGGATCTCCGGCATAAAACCACGGGAAGTGACCGAAAGTCACTTGCCTCCTGAAATTTTATTAAACTCTGAAAAAAAGTACAATAAGGGCAGTAATCGATCGAGTGCTAAGTGTTATAGCTGACTGTTTGTGTGTTGCGAATGAATGTATCGTGTGTTTCCTAATCGAACTTCCTGCTAATTAAATACAAAAAAGGAATAACAAACTCTCCGAGAATCCCGGAGTCTACTAAGTCTTCCAATATGACCATTTGAAGCTTCTCCAAGCATGTTCTACACGTTTCCATTAACTGTTTGACCGATTCTCCAAGGATGAGTGGATCAACACGTTTTACTTGCGAACACAAATCCAGATGGGGAACAAATAACCGTTAGTAATATTATTGGTCAGGATACCCAAGTCATCAAGGATCTTGGATTCCGGATCATACTATACTTAGGATCCTGCACATAAAAATAACCCATAACAATTGTCCCCAAAATTTACAGTTGTTTATTACCATTACAGCTCGTAATTTTTAAAATTTCAAAAAACTAAACGATTAAATCTCGATAATACTCGATAGGATACGGCTCGAGTCTCCATGCGAAATGGCCGTTGTTAAAAATAGGCTATAATTATCTCTTTCTCTCTTCATTATATTCTACCGTCTTCTTCACTTGGAGTTGCAGAAAAAAGGTAATAAATCTTCTCTCGAGCTTGCTTTTCTTTTGAGAAAATCTCTTCCCTTTCGAATGGGTAAAAAACAAACGACTCGTTCACAAGCTTCAGCCATTGTTGAGTCGGGGGAGGATTTCTCCAATCAACGGTTGCTCAGCCATCCTGAACAGGAGATTTCCACCGTCTCTGACCAAGACATCGATCTTTTGAAAATTTGAAATGCTTTTCCTGAAAAAAACTCAAATTAGGGCTTTCAACCCTCGGGTCAGGGCTGATTTGGTTCACTAACTTGGGTTTGTTTCTTAGTTTATCCCTATACTCTCGGTCTTACTTATCCCTTCCCACCATTGATTTCTGAGTTCTTTAAAGTCACATGGCTAAGCTGTTGATAGGCCCTAAATTATACATGTTTTGCATGCATAATAATCCCCATATTATGGTACTAATTGATTCAACGCTTGCAATTGATACTTAAAGCGTTAATATTTCACAATTGCAAGTTATTTGGTGTCCTAAGATAAACAAAGCAAAAACCAACTTAAAACATGAAGAAATCAAGCTTTTGGAGGACCAAACCCGAGCATTGACCGCAAGAAGTAAAACCAGGTCAAAGGAAGTTAACACAAGCAGCTAAAAGACAAAACAAGAGGCAAGAAGAGGATGCACGGCCGTACATCCCATTGCACGACCGTGCAATGCCCAACTTGCTCTCCAAGGGTCTAGTACACTGTCCCGTGTACCCTGTTTGATTCCTGAGGTGTTTGCACGCCCGTGCAATCCAATGCACGGCCGTGCATTGCTCATTTTGTGGCCTATAAATAGATGGCTTGGGTTATTCTTTACATACACACCACTCCATACCCCAAGATAGAGAGAATAGTTCATTTATATTAGTATTAGAATAGTAGTAGTGAGTAGAGGGGCTCTTCGTCTTTGTTCCACAATAGGGGAGTCTATGAAACTCAGTGTTACGCAAGATAGTATGGCCATTCGTGGCTAAACTTCTTGTATTGATAGGGTGAAGATGAAGTTTGGTGCATGTTAATATTTGACGTATTAATCTAGTGGTATGTTTATATCTTTAATTATTCATCCTTAAAACCACCATTTGATGGGCTTTTATTATTGTCTAAATCCGTCTTTATATTTGTGAGTGTTTTTGATTTTAAAGCGTAAGATCGTAAAATCTTTATAATCAAACTTATTTTGAAACTTGTACATCTTTATACAAGCAGATATTGATAAGCCAAGGTTTGTTCAACATTATTAAGGTCGTACGTCTTTATACGAACTTATTATGCGACCAAGAATTGGTGAACTCATGTTGGGAATGGTACGTTTTTATACTTGATCCCATTCTTACACCGCCCCGGTGAGCAAAATATAATCACCTATTTAACTTTAATACAAAGCATTTACATTCGATATCTTAAACCAACCCATAGATGACCATTCGAAGGGTTAAGGGTAACTGTTGTCCTTAACGGGAGGCACTACCATTTTAATTTAAGAATTTTAATTTGTGAATCAAATGTCGTGAGGATGAGGCTCTAGCAGTGACCCAGGTCACAAGTCTGTAGTAGTCATATCACTGGATTAGTTAACATAACATTATCATGTACCAAGCGGATTCGAAGTCTAAAGCAATACTATTCGTGACCTGATCATTTCCAAGATATTTACTTTCCTGCTATTTACTATTCTGTTCGTTACATTTCTGTTACACACTTCACGCACGTTTTTACTTTTACGCTATTTACTTTACCGTCATTTACTTTTTTGTCATTTACTATTCCGCTTCACAAGCACACAAAACCCACTCACTAGTTAATCCAGCTAAACGATAACAAAAGTTGAGTATTGGAACTCGATAGTGTCCATTGGTTCGATACTTGGTTCTTACCTAAACAATATTGCTCTGCGATAGGTACACTTGCCTATTGTGTGTGTTTTAAGTTAAAGTAATTATCATTTTATAAATTTAAAACCTGATCTCGTGAAACCATCATAAAAATATATTATATTTTTATACATTTAAAACGACACACCAAGTTTTTGGCGCCGTTGCCGGGGACACGGTGATTTCAAAGAAAATTCGAGTTAACGGATTAGCCTTATCATTTTCCATCTATTTTTCTTTTACATTTTGTTGCAGGTATTGTATGATCCATAGCTCCACTACTGGTTTATATCAACCTTTAGCAGAGCCCAAAAGATTCTTTCACCGTCGAATACGAGAAAACCGTACTAGAAGAATGGCCGTTGAAAACCGCACAATTTCTGATTTCGCAAGGCCGTCACTGGAGGCTTTAGCGTCTAGTATCACAAGGCCAACAGTTGACGCTAACAACTATGAGATCAAATCTCATGTTATCCAAATGAACCAGTCATCATGCACTTTCAATGGATTACCCGATGAAGATCCACATGCCCACATTGCAAATTTCCTCTAAATTTGTGATACTTTCAAACTAAACAGAGTTTCGAATGACGCAATTCGTCTCCGAATGTTTCCCTTTTCCTTAAGGGAACGAGCTAAGTCATGGCTAAACTCTCTTCCTACCGGGTCGATCACTACATGGGACGATCTATCCCAGAAATTCCTATCAAAATACTTCCCGCTAGCAAAAACTGCAAAACTGAGAAATGATATTACCACTTTCACCCAGGAAGATGGTGAATCACTACATGAGCCTTGTGAATGTTTTAAGGACATGTTAAGGAAATGTCCACATCATGGGCTAGAAGTTTGGTTACAAGTATCATCATTCTGAAATGGGTTGCACAATCAAGCTCGGCAGACACTCGACGCTACTGCAGGTGGTATTTTTAGAAACAAGAGACCACAAGAAGCTTACAACCTAATTGAGGAAATAGCTATGAACAGCTATCAATGGTAAGGAGCAACAGGGGAGCCAGGCAAGGAGTTCATTCTATCGATACTATCACTTCACTTTCTGCTCAAGTAGACGCCCTCATCGCTCGACTCACTCAGTTTAGCAAGGGCAAGGCAACATCTGAGGCTACTGAAGAAGTAAAAAGTATCACTACTAATGCTGAGCATGTTGACCTTATCGGGACAAATCGCCTACAAAACAATCCCTATAGTAATACTTATAATCCTGGATGGAGAAACCATCCAAACTCTAGATAGAAGGATAACAACAACTAGGGACAATCTGGCTTTAGACAACAACAACAGTTTCAACAAAGACAGTCTTAGAACTATAAGCCTCGTCAAAAATTTCAAGAAACTAACAAGCCAAGTAACGGGTTAAGATTGGAGGACGCGGTAACTAAGTTAATCTCTACAACTGAAAGTTATGCCCTTCTAGCGGATTCTCGTCACAAACAATATGAGGAGAAGTTTAGTCTTCACGAAGCTGAGTTTAGGACGCAGAAAGCAAATCTTCAATCCCTTGAGACGCAATTAGGACAAATTGCGAAACTTTTATCCGAAAGACAACAAGGATGTCTCCCGAGTAATACTGAAACAAATTCAAAAGCAAATGTAAGTGCTATTACTCATAGGAATAACAAGGTCTATCCAGAACCACCAATGCCAAAAGAAGAAGTTCAATCATCAAGGAGAGAAATATTCACTGGAGTACCGCTTCGTCCGCATATAGAAGGAACAACTACCCAAGGATCACAATAAAATATAACCCCACCTCCTACTCTAGTGGATACTCCTCCAAAAGTACAAACAAAAAGAGTCTTCCATTCTCACATACCATACCAAGGAAGGTTAGTGAAGCAGAAGACTGACGAACAAATGATAAATTCATCGAGCTATTAAGCCAAATCCATGTCAGTCTTCCCTTCGTGGATATCATACAATAAATGCCTAAGTATGGACGTTTTTTGAAAGATTTCCTCACAAACAAGAGAAACATGGAAGAGGCAGTAAAAAGGACCATTCATTGCGTCGCTCTAATTGAAAGATGCTTTCCAAAGAAACTTTCAGATCGTGTAAATTCTCTCTACCATGTTTTATCGGACCACTGCCGATAACCTTCGAACTCGCTGATCTAGGGGCAAGTGTGAATGTAATGTCATATATCATATTTAAAAGGATAAAAATTGGAAATCCGCGACCGGTTGATGCAACTATCGAACTCGCGGATGGATCAGTCAAATTACCTATAGGAGTCATTGAGAACTTACTAGTGAAAGTCGGCACGTTTGTCTTCCTTGCCGATTTCATGGTTTTAGAAACGAGGCCTGACTACTCTGTACCTTAGATTGTGGGTCGTCCATTTTTAGCTACTGCCCGAGCCTTCATTAACATGAATGAAGGAATTTTGACACTTCATGTCAGAAAACAATCAGTGACCTACAACATCTAAGGAAATGAGTTCTTATCCAATGATCCCTTAAAAATTGCACAATTCATCGATACTAATCTGGACTACCAGCTGAAGAAAGCCAAAGAATTCAACAAAGGAAAGAAATTGGATCTTGGAAAGGATTTTGATAACACTAACTGGATCGATGAATACTTTGATATGCCACCAAAACTGAAAGACTTGAATGAAGGAACATGAGATACGGGGAAAATCGATGGCCCCCACCTGAAGAAAGACTGATGAAGCACATACGGGTCTGGCCAACGGCCCTTAAATAAATGTGGCACTTCCGGGAGGCAACCCGATGATCATGAATAAATTGAGAAGTTGATGCATACGGCCAGTATGCGTGCTAGTAGAATTTACATAAATGCTATACACCTTGATTTGGGATAGCATTCATGTGTTGCAAGAAGTTATGTTTAAATCTTAAAACTAAGTAACGGAGTATTCATAAAATATCAAAGAAGCGTTGGGTAACCATCCGACCGGTATGTAGTTATCTGATAAACAAAATGTTCCATCTAAGGAAAGAATGGTGTATAAATCCCTCCTGGACCCGTCATTCTTTCCTGGGAACATCTCTATTGGAGGTACTACTATGGGAAGATAACCACCTTGTCATCTTGATATAACATGGTGAAACTATTACAAGGATTTAAGATAGTAAATGATTTTGAAAGAAAAAGAGAAAGAAAGAAAATGAATACTCGCCTTTTTGGCATGAATTCATAAAGTAAAGAGTTGAGAAAGAAAATGGTTTTGACATGTAAAAACATTTTAGAACTTGTCATGGTGCGCCCAGATAAGTAATGGCAGAGAAGTCAGGGTTTTACCTTGACTAGTAGAGGTCTTGACATTTATTGTCTTGACAAAAGAATAAAGAGAAAGAGATAGAGTTTTTGACATGTTTTGCCATGTCAAATATTTGGACCATATTGGTCTGTTAAGAAAGAAAGATTTTGCCATGTGTGGCCAAATACCACATGATATCTTGCAACTTAAGACGCTGAGGTATACTGTATTCCTTTGTAGGATATAGTATGGACACCTTGTACAAGGGTATTTATAAGTGGTGACGACCACTTAGAGGTTAACGTGACCTCAGGAAGACAAGTGTGCAAATTTAAAATATTATGTTTGGGCAAGAAGTTAATGTGATGATTTGAATGCGTGTCATATAAATCCATTTATGAATGAAACGGAGGTCAAAAATATTTTGACCAAAAACTTAGAACTCACCAGTGTAAAGCTGAAAGATGTTTAAGCATGTGTATCAGGTAAAGATGTAGCTTCCAGCAGTAAAGGCAAGGGGCTAGAATAGAGGCAACTGGCGAATATCTGGCATATTTGGCAACTGTCATTCGAATAGTTATGTTGTACTTCCTTTAGAATGTACATTAAACAAGTAAAGATATAAAATAGTATTTTAAAGACTTCCGCTGTGTATGATTTCTGATTAATATATGTTCATGAGTAAATCCGACAAGTGGCTGACATCTCGGGCGAGCCGGGATGTGGGTGTCACAAGTTGGTATCAGAGCTATAGTTTAAGAGATTTAGATACTTGCCCAAGTATCTTGACACAAACTAGGATTAAGAGACAGTAAGAATGCCAGTAGAGAGGCCAGTCAAGATAGCCTGATGCCAAGGGAAAGAAGAAAGGTATGAGTATTTTAGCAGGAAGCATAATAGAAGGATAACTAGAGCACCGAAAGTCGAGTAAATAATTGATTTCGTTGTGGCCACAATTATTAATATTTACAATACACTTGTGTTCTAGCTATCAAATCCATCATGTGAATACTAAAACACTCCATATCTTTTATAGATATGGTTGGTAGAGGCAGAAGAGGAGGAAGGGTTAATCCCAATACTCCTAGAAGGCAGACGCAGTCTACCGCTAATGCCGAACCTAAAATAGAACATATCGAGAGAGAAGAACGAGTAGAGGAACCTGTGATAGATCCTCATCTTAAAAATCTTGTAGACTTGGTTGTTGCCAAAGCTCTAGACACGGCTTTGCCAATATTATTAACAAGTTTAGAGGAAAATAGAAAGAAGAATGATGAGACTCAACCGGTAGAAAAGCCAAATGATGAGGATAATTTTGATTATGATTATGAATATAATGATTCATATGAGGCAAGACCTCGAAAGAAAGGGAAGAAGGGATGTCCTTACAAGGCATTCAAAGACGAAAACCCTCCTAAGTTTGAAGGAACGAGGGATGCCACTGTTACTCATCAGTGGATATGAGAAATAGAGGCGATACTCAAGATTAGTGAGTGTAGAGATGACCAGAAGGTCAAGTATGCAACCCACTCATTTGTTTCAGAAGCTTTATGTTGGTGAGAAAACTTGGTCATAGCTTTGGGAGATAAAGGTATTGGTCGAATGACTTGGGAAGAATTAAAAAGATTGCTGAGAGAGGAGTTCTATCCATATAATGAGATGGACAAACTCGAGAGAGATTTTCTTAAATTAGAAGCTGGTAGTATGACTCACCGAGAGTATACTACTAAGTTTAATAGAATGGCTCGTTTAGTACCCCATCTAACTACCCTTGAATCTGTACGCATCAAACGGTACGTACAGGGTTTACCATCTGAGATACGGAGGTTAGTAAAGACTTCAGATTTAAAGACATATCGGTCCGCCGTGCAACTTGCTTCGACAATGTACGATGAAGTTTTCGGTTCCCACCCTTTGGAATCAAAGAGAAAATGGTCAGACTTTTCTAAAAAGCAGAACAAGAAGAATAGAGGAGGAGGAGGAGGAGGAAAGAAGGAAGAACAGGGAGGTGGCTTTTATAAATGTACCAAATGTGGCAAACTTCATACTGGAGAATGCAGGTATGGATCTAATACTTGCTGCAGCTGTGGTAAGCCTGGACATATAGCCACCAATTGCCCAAGTAAGTCAGGGCTGAGGTGTTACAAGTGCGGAGAACTTGGACACCGAATCATAGAATGCCCAACCCTAAAGATTTCAACACCAGTTGTAATAAAAAATAGAAAGGAGAAGGAAGCCCCAACAGAGGAAGCTAAGACACTGCCTGACGTAGTATCAGGTACACTTCTCGTTAATAATGTACATGCTACTGTGTTATTCGACTCAGGAGCTAGTAGAAGTTTTGTATCTTTAGATTTCTCTCCTTCATTAACTAGACCTACGGTAAGATTAGCCGAAACTTTTGAAGTCGAAACGACTATTGGGAAGACACTGAAGGTGGCAGAAGTCATTCAAGGTTGTTTCATCAATCTTGAAGGACATAGATTTCCGGTTAGACTATATCCAATGATCCTCAAAGGATTTAATGTAGTCTTAGGAATGGACTGGTTAGCAGCAAACGATGCCCAGATCATTTGCAACAAGGAAGCAGTCCAAATGCAAACCCCGGACGATAAATGGATTACAATCCATGGTGATAAATTAAGACCAGCCATTAGGATTTTTTCCATGATGAAAGCCATGAAGTTTATAAGTCAAGGCAGTGAGACCTACCTAGCTTATGCTATTGATTCCAAAGTGAAGACTAAGGAACTAAAAGACATGCCAGTAGTCTGTGACTTTCCTGATATATTCCCAGAAGAATTACCATGAATACCTCCAGAAAGAGACGTGGAGTTTCGAATTGACTTAGTGCTTGGTGCTAAGCCAGTAGCTAAGGCATCGTATCGATTTGCTCCATCCGAATTGAAAGAACTAATGTCACAACTGCAAGAGTTGTTAGACAAAGGTTTCATAAGACCGAGTATATCGCCTTGGGGTGCTCCGGTATTATTTATGAAAAAGACGGATGGTAGTATGCGTATGTGCATAAACTACCGAGAGTTGAACAAACTTACCACCAAGATCAGATACCTGTTACCCAGGATTGATGACTTGTTTGATCAATTACAAGGAGCAAACTGGTTTTCCAAAATTGATCTATGGTCAGGTTATCATCAGTTGAAGGTTAGAGATGAAGATATTCCAAAGACAGCCTTCCTTACGAGATATGAACATTATGAGTTCTTAGTAATGTCATTTGGTTTGACTAATGCCCCCACTGCATTCATGGACCTCATGAATACGGTTTTTCAACCAATGTTGGGGCGATGTGTGATCGTATTTATTGATGATATTCTAATTTACTCAAAGAATGAAAGAGAACATGTATGTCATCTCATGGAAGTGCTGGAAACTCTAAGGAAAGAGAAGTTCTATGCAAAATTTTCTAAGTGTGCGTTTTGGCTCCGAGAAGTTCAGTTCTTGGGTCATGTGATAAACACAGAAGGAATTCTTATAGATCCTTCAAAGATAGAAATAGTGATGAAATAGAACCCGCCAAAGACACCTACAGAGATACGTAGTTTCTTAGGTTTTCCTGGTTACTATAGAATATTTATTCAAGATTTCTCTAAAATTGCTACCCCATTAACGAAACTTACTAAGAAGGAGACAAACTTTGTATGGGGAATGGAGCAAGAAAATGCTTTCCAAAAGCTAAAAGAGAAATTAACTCAAGCACCGATATTGTCTTTACCAGAAGGGACAGAGGATCTGGTAGTTTACTATGATGCTTCGTATCAGGGACTGGGGTGTGTATTAACGCAGAGAGGCAAGGTTATAGCCTATGCTTCATGACAACTCAAACCCCATGAAGTAAACTACCCGACCTATGATTTAGAGTTAGCTGCTGTATTATTTGCACTTAAAATATAGAGACAATATCTGTATGGAGTTAAGTTCCCAATCTACACAGTTCATAAAAGCTTAAAGTATTTATTTGAACAAAAAGATCTAAGTATGAGGCAGTGAAGATGGTTAGAGCTGATAATGGATTATGATTGTGAAATCCTATATCACCCAGGGAAGGCCAATGTAGTGGCAGATGCTCTAATTAATAAAAAAGAGCATCCTCCTATCAAGGTGATGTCATATAAGTTAATTGTAACTCCTGACTTTATGACTCAGCTCAGGAATGTCCAGACAGACGCATTGAAAGCAGAAAATATTAAGAAAGAGAGAATGGCTGGACAAGAGAAATACCTGGAAGAGAATGAGTATAGAGTTAAAATTCAATTCGGTCATATGTGGATACCACATATAGGTGAATTCAGAGTTAAAATTCTAGATGAAGCTCATAAATCACGATATTCAATTCATCCGGTACTACAAATACGTACCAAGATCTGCGCCAAGATTATTGGTGGCCCGATATGAAATTTGATGTCATGAAATATGTGGCTAAGTGCCTAACTTGTTCTCAAGTTAAAGCAGAGCATCAAAAGCCTTATGGCAGATTATAGCCACTAGACATTCTAAAATGGAAATAGGAGCATATCACTACGGACTTCATAACAAAGCTACCAAAAACAGCTAAAGGTTATGATACCATATGGGTGATAGTTGATAGGCTAACTAAGAGTGCTCACTTTTTACCAATACGGGAGACATACTCTTCTGAAAAGTTAGCAGAAGTATTTATTAAAGAAATTAATTCACGGCATGGAGTGCCGGTTTCAATTATATCTGACAGAGACACGTTTTACGTCGTGTTTCTGTAAGAAGTTACATGAAGAATTGGGAACTAAGTTATTAATTAGCACGGCATATCATCCTCAAACGGATGGTCAAAATGAAAGAACGATTCAAAAACTTTAAGATATGTTGCATGCTTGTATTATTGACTTCGGTGGAAGTTGGGATAGTCATCTACCGTTGGTAGAATTTTCGTATAACAACAGCTATCATGCAAGCGTTGGCATGCCGCCATACGAAATGTTATACGGAAGAAGATGTAGAACTCCCATCTGTTGGGGATAAGTTGGACAGAAAGAACTTGGAAGCAAAGAAATTGTCCGAGCAACAAGTGTAAAGTTAGATCAGATTATAAAAGCCGCACAGGACAGACAGAAGTCTTATGCAGATAAAAGGAGAAGGCCCATAGAATTTCAAGTTGGAGATTTTGTTCTGTTGAATGTAGCTCCATGGAAAGGAATCATTAGATTCAGAAAGGGGGGGGGGGGGGAAGTTGAGTCCAAGATTTATTAGACCATTTAAGATTTTGGCTCGAGTAGGGAAAGTTGCTTATAGACAACAATTGCCTGAAGAGTTGAGTGAAATTCACTCGACATTTCATGTATCACACTTGCGAAAGTGTTTGGCAGATGAAACCTCTCATGTACCACTGAATAATATAGAGGTAGGCGAAAGATTGAATTATGTTGAAAATCCAGTGGCTATACTCGACTACAAAGAAAAGAGATTACGGAATAAAGTGATCAAGCAAGTGAAAGTTCAGTGGCAACATCAAAAGGGGTCTGAAGCCACATTGGAGACAGAGGAAGAGATGAGGCAATCTTATCCCTACTTATTCGAGTAAGTATCAGGTTTCGAGGACGAACCTTTGTAAGGGGGGTATATTTGTAACACCCTAATACAAGTATAATGGTTGAAATAATCATGTGATGAAACCCTAGCTGGTTAAAGTAATATTAAGTTAAAGTGTAGGGGGATATATTATAAATAAATCAAAGTTCAGGGGATAAAAGTGAAAATTTGGAAAGAAAGGCTGATGTCGGACCGACATCTGAGGAGATAGCGGCCCGCTATGTAAAAGGCAAGGAATCAACCGGGGAGTGACACGTGTCATGTGACTAATCACTAAAGACCGACACGTGGGGGATCGATATTAGACCGAGCTAGGATCCGTTGCGGTCCGTTAGCCGCAATTCATTCATTTCGGACCGACATGAGATATATAACGGTCCGTTATGTGCCCAATAAGCAAAATACACCGCCACACTAGATAGCGGACCGACATGTGTAGGGTTAACGCTCTGCTATGGAACCATCGGACAACCTATAAATAGATGGGACTTGTGATCGATTTTGAAGCATCCCACACAGCAAAACGTACTTAGACACACACACTTAACCTCGATAAGCATGCCAAAGAGCCCCGATTCGCGTAGAGAAGTATGGTTTCCAGCTTTTCGACCCCAATACGCAGGAGATAGTTCTGAGGTAAGATTTTGCCTAGTTCCTAATGACTTGGTTAAGCTTGGAACTTATGGTTAAATAATGTTGTAATGACTTAGGACCCTGATCCCTGTCATTGTGTTGTTTACATTAGCACGAAAGAATTGTGTGAAGGAGATGAAAGTTAGTGGTGAGTTCTATGAGGCCCTTTTTCAATGTTTACTTTAAATGTTTTAGGCCAGTATGCATGATAGCATAATTTACATAAATGCTATATACCTTAATTTGGGATAGCATTCATGTGTTGCA
The DNA here is from genome assembly GCA_023525975.1 of Smallanthus sonchifolius. NCBI lineage: Eukaryota > Viridiplantae > Streptophyta > Magnoliopsida > Asterales > Asteraceae > Smallanthus > Smallanthus sonchifolius. The sequence goes on along the minus strand of CM042033.1, from coordinate 47,869,799 downwards.
AGAAGTTATGTTTAAATCTTAAAACTAAGTAACGGAGTATTCATAAAATATCAAAGAAGCGTTGGGTAACCATCCGACCGGTATGTAGTTATCTGACAAAAAAATGTTCTGTCTAACGAATGAATGGTGTATAAATCCCTCCTGGATCTTTCATTCTTTCCTGGGAACATCTCTGTTGGAGGTACGACTTTGGGAAGATAACCACCTTGTCTTCCTGATATATCATGGAGAAACCAATACAAGGATTTAAGATAGTAAATTATTTTGAAAGAAAAAGAGAGACAAAGAAAATGAATACTCGCCTTTTTGGCATGAATTCATAAAGTAAAGAGTTGAGAAAGAAAACGTTTTGACACGTAAAAATGTTTTAGAAATTGTCATGGTGATAAGTAATGGCAGAGAAGTCAGGGTTTTACCTTGACTAGTAGAGGTCTTGACATTTATTGTCTTGACAATAGAATATAGAGAAAGAGGTATAGTTTTTGACATGTTTTGTTATGTCAAATATTTGGACCATATTGGTCTGTAAAGAAAGAAAGATTTTGCCATGTCTGGCCAAATGCCACATGATATCTTGTAACTTAAGATGTAGAGGTATACTGTATTCCTTTGTGGGATATATTATGGATACCTTGTGCAAGGGTATGTATAAGTGGTTACGACCACTTGGAGGTTAACGTGACCTCAGGAAGACAAGTGTGCAGGTTTAAAATATTATGTTTGGGCAAGAAGTTAATGTGATGATTTGAATGCGTGTCATATAAATCCATTTATGAATGAAACATAGGTCAAAAATATTTTGACCAAAAACTTAGAACTCACTAGCGTAAAGCTGACAAATGTTTAAGAATGTGTATCTGGTAAAGATGTAGCTTCCAGCAATAAAGGTAGGGGGCTAGAATAGAGGCATCTGGCGACTATCTGGCATATTTGGCAACTGGCATTAGAATAGTTATGTTGTACTTTCTTTAGAATGTACATTAAACAAGTAAAAATATAAAATAGTATTTTAAAGACTTCCGCTGTGTATGATATCCAATTTACTATATGTTCATGAGTAAATCCGATAAGTGGCCAACATCTCGGGCGAGCCGGGATGTGGGTGTCACATGATGGGTCTGTGATAGGAAAGTCGGACAAATTGATAAGTGATCAAGAATCATTTCAAGTTCTTGAAGAAGTAGAACAGACTGCTGAAGTTGCAAAGATAACTGGTATAGATAAGAGTCAGTGGTGGAAAGTTCGAGAACAACCGTCAATTGTTGAAAAGATAACATAGAAGATCAGAAATCCAAAGAAAGCATTGACTGGTGAGATTCTAAGCTGTATGTATGATGAAGAGAAAAAGATGTATGTGATTAATAGGGGAGAAGGTGACATTCAGTACTTTGATAGCAGTAGTAAGTTGAAGACATTGCCAACTTAGGATATTAGAGAATTAAGTCATTTGAAGTTGATAAATCCGTCAAAGAATAATTATGCTAAAAATTTTGAGAAATTATTAAGGAATCAATGTGAGTTGGATAAGTTTGATAGCTTCAAGCCTCAGATGCCAAAATGTGTTAAGCTGAAGAAGAAAGACAAAGATGGTAAGAGGCAGTTCAGGTACATTGTCTAACCTGCAAATATAGTGACTACTGTATACATCCCAACAAGAAAAGAAGTCTTTATCAAGGCATTTAAAAGATGGGAGTATGACAGTTTAACTCATGAAGCTGTGATCACACAACATGACTTACCAGAGGTTAGAGTTTTCGATCCGATGGATCTCTTTAGTTTTTTCCGATGAAGATCTGAAGATTCTGTATCATAACCCGATCCAATGTGACATGAGCTTAAAGATCAAGACTGAAGCCAAGCTGTATATAAGGGTTATTGCTAGGTGCCTTTCAATGAGATATGAAGCAAAGGTGATTAAGAAAAGACTGCTGAGTTGGAATCAAAGAGAGTGAAGGTTGAAGCCAAGCCTACTGCTGACAACAACTGAAGACTTGATGTTCTATGGACTAGGGGGAGATTTTTGGAACCTAGTAGTCCATAGAAATCAAACTTTAGACTTAAATATACAAGTTTACAGTTTTTGGTCGAAAATGTTTCCGATTAGAAGATTTCGGTCGAAATTTTTATCCTATATATAGTTTGTTGTTTTGAACTTGAAAGAGAGATTACTCATTGTATGTTTGGTAATCAGATTGAAAACTTTGTAATCTTGTATTCTATCTAGTCTTATTCATTGTAATCACAAGTTTTATTAATGGAATCATTGTGTTTGATGTTACATCTCGTTTATATGGCGGTTTTCGTTCTTTTTCGTGCTTGATTTGATTTGATTGGTTATTGTTGACTTCTGGATTGATTCCGCCTATTCAGAAGTGTTGCTGTTGATTATAGGTTTGTTTATCACAAGATCAGAGGGATTCACACTTAGCAATACACTCGCAAGCCCTATAACACTTAGCATTGGATCGATCACTGCTCACATTTGTACTCATTTCTTTTTATTTATATAAGACTAGGAGGCAAGTGACTTTCGGTCACTTCCCGAGGTTTTATGCCAGCAATCGTTAGGGATTAAGGGCTTTCCTCATACATCATCTTGTCAAGCTTTACTTTTTCGTTCCCAATCTTACATTTTGATCAAGCACACTATCTCACAAACTAAGTTTGGTTACAAAAGTAGTCGTTATATATTTTACCCAAAACAATTTGGCGCCACCGTCAGGCAAGTGGTGCTTTTTATCTTAAAATATTCGTTAAAGTTTGCATTTAATCACTATTTTTCCAAACTTATTGCGAAAATGTCATCCCAATCCAAATTGGTTTCCTCTTCAACTCCATCTTCAAGCTCTGGGTTGAACAACCCTCTTCCTCCTCCTCCTCCATCATTCCAGAAAAAGAATGATAATCTGCCTAAGAAAACTATTTCTGCAGTTTTTTCGGTATTTGGGATACCTGCCAGGGGACCTGTGCTTGTTTCAAACAACGACATCCTCAATCTATTCTCAGAAGTGAAGCAACAAATGAAACAATAGGAAAAGACTAATTAGATGCTGTTTAGAGAGCTTGAAGGATAAAAGAATCAAAGAAACTAGTGGAAGTAACAACTCCACTGCTGCTCAGGATCTTGGATTTTGATTATTCAGGACCCTCGAGAATTCATCATGGAGACATTATCCCCATGCATGCTGGAACCACTATTGTTGATCCAACTCCAGCTGTTAGAATTGCTGATAACCGAAATATCGGGATCACCCCAGGATCCTCGTCGTAGGATCCTAACACTTTCAATCAAATTTTCAAACGCTAACGAATTTGTTTAGGATAGAGGGATCAGTCCACTCATGGCCAAGGAACTGAAGAAACTAAGAGAGATGATCTCCAACGTACCGGGTGTAGTCCAACCAATACCGGAGATATCCTCTACCAGTCACAAGATCTTAAGATTTGCTCCTCCAATATGCGATGTAGAGATCCCGAAACGCTTCTAAACTCCCAACATGAAGTTGTATGAAGGAACTACAGATCCCGAAGAGCACGCCACGCAATACAGGGAGAGAATGGAAATCAATCCATTCCCTTAGGTTTGAAAGAAGCTTTCTTATGCAAGGGCTTCGGCTCCACTCTGACAGCATCAGCCTTGAAATGGCTGCTAAATGTTCCTGCTTATTCAATAACTTTGTTTGCACACTTAATCAATTTGTTTAATAATCTATTCTCTTGCAGCAGAACATTCAAAAGACTGACAAGTAACTTGTATAGGATAACCCAGAATGCTGGAGAATCCCTTCGTGATTATGTCAGCAAATTCGGCCGGGAATCCCTGGATATCCCGAACCTTGACATCGCTATGGCAGTTCAAGCTTTCATGATGGATTGAAGGAGGACTCCCCATTTTATGAAGATCTTGTCATGAATCCTTATAGGAATCTTGATGAATTCAGGAATTGGGCACTACGATTCATAAGGCTCGAGGATGACAAAAAGATCCAGCAAAGGATGGAAGCTAGAACCAGCTATAATCAGCCCAAACGGAAAACTGAATCTGCACCCTTTAAACCTTACAGATCCAAGGCTTATTCCAAGCCTGACAATCGCAGGGTCAATGCTATGGAGGATGACGAAGACGAAGAAGAGTATCCTAGACTGTCTGAATACTATTTTTCTCTTGATATAATGGGTTTATTGTTTGCCATGCAGGATCTTGGTGAAAGGGCCAGATGGCCTCGCAAATTACGAGAAGAACACAGGATAGAAGGATAAGTCCAAATGGTGTGCATTCCATGAAGATTTCGGCTACGTAACTGAGGACTGCATAGCTTTGAGAAAGGAGATAAGTTACCTCCTGAGCAAAGGACACCTCAAAGAATTCCTGGGCACAAGAAAGGACAAAACCAAGTATCATGACAGGATCCCGCAGAGAGAACATCCCTACCGCCGGATGCCAAGGTAATAAGTTTCATATCTGGTGGTTCTGACATATGTAGTACCTCTTATTATCCAGCAAAGAGAAACGCTAAGGAAGCAAAGACGGAAAAAGGAGACAGACCTACCAAAACGTCCACCTTAACTTTCGATGAGGAAGACTGAGACAACGTACAGGATCCTCATTATGATGGCTTGGTGATCACTCTATATAACTTGAAGTCCTAAAGAGGATGGGGATCCCTGATTCCGAAATCATCTCGAAATCCTCAGTGTTGGTAGGATTCAGTGGTGAGGTTAAGAACACAGTCAGAGAAATAAATCTACTAATCTACATCGAGGGGGTAAACTCTATACAAAAATTTTGTATCATTGATTTTTTATCTTGCTATAACATTATTCTAGGGAGACCATGGATACATGAAAGCAGTACCCTCAACATATCACCAATGTGTCAAAATGTCGACCCCTTGGGGGGTAGTAAAGATTAACAGTGATCAACAGGAAGCTAATGACTGTTATATGTCCTCAATGAAAGCTTCTACAAAGACGAGGCAGGCATAGCAATTAACGAAGCAGGCCAGAGACGTTCTAGAAGCTAAAGAGCAGGGTGTCAAAGAGTATCCCTGGATGCTGAAGACCCGGATGCTAAAGTCCCTATAGGGAGCAATATCCCTAAGGGTATTGAGAAAGATATCTTGAACTTCCTGAAGGGCAGAAAAGCAACTTTCGCTTGGAAGCACGAATACATGACAGGTATATCCAAAAACATCATAACTCATAAAATTGGAATTGACAAAAGTTCCAGGCCAATACATCAAAAGCGAAGAAAATTTGCTCCTGAAAGAAACGTGATCATCCAAGAAGAAGTGGAAAGGCTCCTAAAGTCCGGAATGATTAAGGAAGTGAAATTCCCATGGTGGCTAGCAAATGTAGTAGTTGTACAAAAGAAAAACTGGAAATGGAGAGTTTGTGTAGACTATACAGACCTCTGCAAGGCGTGTCCTAAAGATCCCTTCCCATTAACACACATAGACTCAATGGTGGATGCTACGACAGGCCATGAAATCCTGACCTTTATGGATGCCTCTTCGGGATTTCAGCAGATCCAAATGGAACCATCAGATCAGGAAGTCACAGCCTTCATGACTTTGACATGAATTTACTGTTACAAAGATATGCCATTTGATCTTAAAAATGCAGGTGCCTCATATCAGAGACTGGTAAACATGATGTTCAAAGAAAAGCTAGGGGACGCCATGGAGGAATATATAGATGATATGGTGGTAAAGTCAAAGAAAAATGAGGATCATCTTAGGGTTCTCAGAGAATCATTCGATATCCTGGACTAGTACAACATGAAGTTGAATCCTTCAAAATGCCATTTCGGAGTGGGGGCAGGAAAATTCTTGGGCTACATGGTAACCAAGAGAGGGATAGTGGCCATTCTAGAACAAATCAAAGCAATCATGAATCTGAAATCCGCAGCAATTACCAAGGATGTCCAGAGACAAATAGGCAGAGTAGCGGCACTCAACCAATTTATTTCAAGATCCTCATAATGGTTCAAGGAATTTTATGACATCCTGAAGAAGAACAAGCGATTCGAATTGGAAGAAAAGCACGAACAAGCGCTTCAATCAATGAAGGAGTTCTTATCATCAGCTCCTCTATTAATGAAGCCAGAGGATGGTGAGCCATTATCCCTATACATGGAACTATCCAGAAATGCTGTAAGTGCTGTCTTAGTTAAGGATCATGAAGGACAGCAGCATCCCATATACTATGTATGTAAAAGCTTGTTAGCAGCAGAGACCAGGTACTCTCATTTAGAAAAACTAATTTTAGCTTTAATAATGTCATCTACTAAGCTTAGACATTACCTTGAAACTCATGTTATTTATGTTAAGACTAATTATCCTATTAAGTGTGTCTTAAGGAAGCCAGAGATGTCAGGAAAAATGGCTAAGTGGTCCATTAAAATCAGTGCATACGATCTAGTGTATGAGCCCAGAACAACAATAAAGTCTCAGGGTCTTGCGGACTTTGTGGCTTGACTTCAGTAGTGACATTGAGCATGAGGCAGACATTGGAGTCCAACAATTGGAAGAATCCAAGGATAAGTGGATACTATTCACTAATGTTGCATCCCACGTAAAAGGAACAAGTCTAGGCATTATACTGAAATCGCTACAAGGGAACATAATACCCCAATCCATAAGTTGTGAGTTCCAGGCAACGAATAATGAAGCAGAATAGGAAGCGCTGATAGAAGGTTAACAACTAGCTAGAGATATTAAAATCAGGTACCTAGAGAAGACAATGCTGAGGCTGATGCCTTAGAAAATCTTGCTTCGGCTCTGAAAATACCAGAAGGTATTAAAATACCTATCACACATATTTTGAGCCCAGCGATTGAGAAAATAGACGAATTATCCAGTACAGAAGAAGAAGAAGAAGAAGAGACTCAGAATCCTGAAACTAGTCGAGGATCCTAGATGCTACCCATTAAAAAATATTTGCAGAATGGCGAGATCCCGAATGATGAGAAGAATAACAGAGCTTTTAGCATGAAGGTATCTCGTTTTATGATTTTGCCCAATGTTTTGTATAGAAAATCTATTGCAGGTCCAGAATTAAGATGCTTAGAGGATCCTGAAGCACAAGAAGTCTTAAAAGACAAACATAAAGGTGACTGTGGTAATCAAGCTGGGGGCAGAGCATTATTCTCCAGTATCCTGAGAACATGATACTATTGTCCTACTATGAGGAAAGACGCTATCACTTATGCCAAGGAATGTGATCCCTACGGAGATGGTTATCCCTACTGCCAGAACCAATCTCCAAACTACATACACCAGCGAAGAATTTATTGCTCATGATCTTGACACTGTGGATGAGCTCAGGGATCTTGCTAAAGTTCGTATTGCAGCTTATCAACAGACGATAGCAAAGTCATACAACAAGAATATAAGGATGAGAAGATTCCAAGTAGGTGACCTAGTATTGAGAAAAGCATTTCAAAATACTACCAATCCCAATGAAGGAAAGCTTGCACCAAAGTGGGAAGGCCCATACTTAATAGATTCAGAAGCAGGCAAGGGTGCCTATTGGCTATTCACTATGGAAGGAGAAATTCTGCCAAGATCCAGGAATGTGATCCATCTCAAAGCCTATTTTATGTAAGTTAGAATTGAAATTCTAACTAATACTGGTATGACTTCTATCCGTAATTATTTCTATCTTAATCAAGATACTGACTTTAGCGTCGGAAGGGTGTTAGCCAGGCTAACACCCACCTTTACCAAGGTTTCATGTTTTGCAGGAAGGATCCTCAAAGATCCTGACAGAAGACAGAGACTGGTCATCTCTCTAAGTTTAAGGTATTCTGAATACCTTATAAGGTTTAATGGTTTTCACCTTTCCAAGAATTGCAAGTATAGTTCAAGGTGGTGCGAACAATCTATGTAACAGTGGCTGATAATTTCATCACTGTTGCCTATATCTTGGATCCTACAAATGTAACAGACGTGTTACTTACTAAGGTTTTTAGCATTTTCATGCTAACTCAAGTTTGGCTTGTCCCAAGTATTTAACACTCAGGTGTTAACCCAAAGTATTTAGCATTAATATGTTGATTCAAGATCCTGATACTTAAATGGATTGAAGACATCTATGAAGATCCTAAGATACAATTACTAAGCATACGGTGTGTTTGACGGCTATACATAGGGGACAACTAAAAGTTGTCATATTTTTAGTCTTGGACTCCCTATCGTTATCCGGTATATGTATCTACCCAACCTAGTTTGCAATGAAGGTATGTATTTAAAATTAGTCGTCAATTTTCAATTAAGGGTAGATTCAAAATTTGATAGATTAAGTCATGATGTGTTTGTAACTAGTATTCTCCCAAACTATATATCAGAAACAAACTACATTTTTCTAAAATCAAAGTTTGATAAAAAAAAACCTAAGATATTATTTATAAATGTTTATTAAGGATCTGGTATCCTAAAAGTTTACCTAAACTTATTTTTCTAAGTGTCAAAAGGCTAATTGTCCAAGAATCCTAATTTTCTAAAAACATAACAAACTCATGACAATCATGGCATATAGTCAAAAGGTATTTAACGATATTTAAAGTGCAGGAAAATAAGTGAATCGGGCTTCATCCAAGAACGGACCCATCCACCCGATTCACAAGCTATCAACCAAATTGTCTATCCCTTACAGGGATCCCCAAAGCAAAGAAAATAAAATTGTTCGAGAACCACAAGCATCAGAGTTGAAAACATCAACCACAGAAATTACAAACACAGGACTCAGGCCTTGTCTTTTTCGCCCTCATTGTCCTGTTCCATCACCTCCGCTGTCACTGTCTCAGAGCCCTCAGCCTCAGCCACCTCGGTATCCACCTCCGCATCCTACACCGATTCACCTCCTAGCTCTGCCAAAACCCTTTTCCACTCTAGGACGTCCCAGCTCGCCCGGTCAAAATCGCTATCCTCAGCCTCTTTAGCCATCTTTATCCTGGCTTAGAATATAGAAATTACAGCGGATGTTTTGGCTTGTTTGTGGGATTCCTTGAGGTCTTAGGCATGTTTAGCATAGGCATCCTCAAGCTCTGCCTTCACCCTACTGAGTTCTTAGTCACATCTGCTAATTTTTTATTTTTAGCTGCAGCTATCTTTTGTAGGTCGCTAATCATCGGCTTGGCCTCTTCAGCTTCTTTCACCACCGACTTATGGTTTTTGGTCATTTGCCCCAGGGCCTGTCACAGGAAAATATGTTATGATTTCTCTAATACAGGTTTAGGATCCGGGATATTGAAATTATCTTTCCAGATGACCAAGGGCATGAAGCTTTTTGTGAGCATCAGCATAGCTTAGGCTTTCGAAGATGGTTGCATCAGTGGCATCAGAGAGCTTCCTTTTCTTACCAGCAGCAGGCTTGGAGCGAGGAGTTGAGGATTCCGGTTTAGGTGCATTAGGCTTTGAAGCTTCGAGGGGCAGGGTGGCTCATTTCTTTCTTGATAGATTTGCCCATGGAAATCATGCTATCAAGAGCGAATCTAGAGCTAGATCTGCGGACGCCTGTTTTAGGATAACGGGTTAGAATATTGCACATGTATTTAACTAACAAATTAATATGATTTTTCAAGTCTTACCAAACATCTTAGAGGTGGAAGGATAGATTTATGAAGTTACTTATACGGAGGGGATCTTGAATCAGAATGTTCTTTCAATGGGTTAAAGGCTGAAAAAGAAAGAAACCCTCTTGGCAGTGTCAAATCGAGGAGGGCAACCTCAGAAAACTTGAGCGCTGCAAAGAAAAAAAAACCTAGAGTTAATATGTTGGATTTCAAAGTCTTAAGGATCCTTCAGGAAGAATCCTAACCTTTACAATCCATTTCAAAGGCAACTTATTCCCTCCAGGAATGGAATCCCTCCTCACAAAGAAGAACCGATTCTTACAGTTAGAGTCGTTTTGAGTGGTTTTCAAAATCAAGTGACTCTGACCAGTTTTTAATTGAAATAGGAAATGTGAAGAACCGTGGCTTCTAAGATTGTATGTCACACCCCGACCGATGGCGGAATCATCGGGGCGGGACATGTAAGACTGTTCATGAGCACAAGGTTGACTAGATTGTAATATATTAAATCCATTCCCATTCAAACAAACACGAAACAAGTTCAAAGTACATAATGAAATACAATTTGTCTTTGATTTAATATTACTAGGTCCAAAGCATATGTGTAGCATGTCTTGATCAAACTCAAATGAAATCACCTGAAACATGAATAAAATAAAGTCAACTAAAAAGTTGGTGAGTATAACACAAGTTTGTACATAGATAGCATATAGTTTGTAAACCAAATCCTTTACATAACATGATAAATAAGGCATTTATGGGGAGCAGCTATTGTGTAACCAAACGTACAATCAAACCTTTGTAACTAGCATGCAAAACAAAGTGTGTTGTCGGTTTCAATCACCGCGTACCATGGGTGGGTTTGTCAGACTCAATAGATCCATCATTGAAAATCGTCGGCTTGAAAAGTTAATGATTGCACATAATAGCATACAAGAGGTTAACACACCTAGCACTCGGGCATAAAGCTCAAATTTGCACACATGAATGTAAATAGGATTTGTACTTGTGTTGTTTGCGTAAATGTAAACATGTAAGTTGAATAGTGTTCATGTTTCACCCCAAAAATGTAAAAGAGTAAAAAGGGGTTGTGAATACTCACTTGTTTCGAAGGCGTAGCTAGCACAAATACTAAATAGTATAATGATCCTTGAGATGCACAAGATAACCTAAAGTGTAATATATTGCATTAATAATGCACAATAGTCTAAGTCTAAGTCTATGGTTGAATTGGATGGAGTTAGTGATTTGGTACTTGAAAGTAAAATAGAAGATTCGAAATGAATATTTTTAGAACATTTTAAATAAGGTTTGATTTTGGGATAATTACTTAAGTAAATTAAATAATTATAGTTTATGGAAATAACGTAGGTATTATATGTAATTTAGTATAATTAAATAAATGTTTTTGTTTAGTTATAAATCAAATAAATAATTATTAACTTATTCATTTATTTATAAAATGTAACTTAAACATAACAATATTATTTAAGAGTAGAGTTTATGAATTAAATGTTGAACTTTAAATAATTTCCATTTATTTTAAGATTTAATATTTGATCTTTTCTAAATAAACAATAATACAGATTTTTATAATTTCTATCATTTTTATTTTAAAAATAAATCTGAAATACTATTTGTAAAAAGAAATAAAAATTATAAATATTCTGTCAACACACACGACCGCGCCTAGACAGGGCACGACCGTGCTCGGACCACGGGTGCGATCGCGCTAGCCAGGGCGCGACCGTGTTGATCAACAGAGGACATAGTTAAGTAAATCACTAGGCACGACCGTGCCTTGGACAGGCACGCCCGTGTCTATGCTTCTGGGGCACGACCAAGTCTAGCCAACGAGAATGACTGTGTCTGAGCAGGAGGCACGACCGCGCTAGAAGTCGGCACGACCGCGTCTCCCGAGGCACGACCGCGCTAGATGATTAGCGCGACCGTGTCTCTTTCAAAACAGACACGAATTGGTTGATCCTTATATTGATGGAGTCGGGATTGATAGGGCTTTCATTCACAAGATTATTACGAGTCTTTTGGTGTAGATTAATTGCTTTTAAAACATGTTTAAAGTCATATTCGATTAAACCATTTTGGAATGAAACATAGATTCTGATTCGGGATGATTACTATAATGGAAGCCCAAATTAATATGGGGCTTTTGATATATGGATTGAAACGAACAAGAGGAATGATTCAATTACCTAAAATAGAAAGGAATTGATAGCGATCGGTAGAAGGGAGTTCCGGCGACGGAGAAAGTGGCTTCCGGCGGCTTCTGCTGCTATTCCGGCTGTTCCAACTCCTTCAGCAACCTTAGAGATGATTGGAGGATTGAGTTTCTTGATTATTTGGTAGCAACGGGATCGAAAATAATGATTCGAGGCTTGGGAGAAATATTGGATGGCTTTTCTTGAGAGAATTTGCAATTGGATGATAGTAATCGAAATAGACGATTATTTTCTTTGATACAGGAAATGAAACGCACATAGGATTCGAATTCGAACGACCAAGCGTTTTGAAACTGCATTTACGTTTTGACTGTTACTCAGGCGCGACCGTGCCAATAATAGACGCGACCGTGCCAGACGAGGCGCGACCGTGCCAACACGTGGCGCGACCGTGCCTACTAGGGTTTCTGGTTATTTACAGATTCAGCCCTTGCAACTTCAACTTTGACAGAATTAGCTTGGTTAGGATTTAACGGAAAATTAACGGGATTACTAACTGTATTAACTCTAGGAGGTGTTACCACATGATTAAGAGTTCTATATCTTTGAATTGAATACAATCGGCTAACAATTAATGAGGTGTAGGTTTGAACAAGTATATGATTTAATGTCGTATTGTTATTTTATTAATTAAAATAAATTCAAATAGGGTCGGAAAATCAGGAATGTTACAGTCTCCCCATGTTAAGGGAATTTCGTCCCGAAATTTAATTAATGGAGGCTGCTAAGATCAAGAAGGAGGAGGGAGTTTTTGATTCTCGCTGAATTTTGATTGTTGGATTTCAAAGGGGTGTAACGGTTGACATTGTTTAAGAAGAAGATTGGACGAATAATAAAATGAAGGTGAGATGTATTATTTGAAATGGAAATGGGGGGAAATTTTAAAATTTTGAGTTCGTGTAAGATGTAGACTAATGTGCTCAAAATTGTTAAAGGGTAAAAGATTTCACAAACATTGGTCTAGGTCAAAACTTCACGTGACACGAACAACGCTACTTTTGATAATATGATAGGACACTTATATATAGGAAGTACCATAGGCGTATCCACCATACCCTCGTCATATCACATCAGTCTCGTTGTTACATATCATGATAAGTTTTAGGTCACAACACACTACAAAATTTCACTATAGTTTCCATGCGCTGATTTTTATAATTCCGTGTGCACCCGTAATTATTCAAATCATCGTATGGTCCGTATAGATCATTCCATTGTGTGCGGGTAAGGGCACAATTTCACTATTATCACGTCTATTGTTTACACATAAAATTCGCTAAAAATTAATTATGCATCAAATCAGATAAGTTTGTAACCAAAGAGTAGTAAAGTAGTAACACTGAAAGTTTCTTAGCTTGCTCGTGTTTGAACTAGAATACGTCAAACCCCGAGGCGTCTAAATGTATCATGGTCTTCAACTTTGGTGTACAAAGTGCATGACCATGTCTTGTGTATAATGAAATCGATCCATTGTAATAATTGTAAGCAAATTTTGTTTCGAGTATATAGTAAGCACATAAGTCTCATGTATGTAAAGTAAACAATTTAGCATCTTGTATTTTGTAATCGGTAAACCATAACGTGTAATGTAAACAACATAGTATTATGTGTATCGAAGGAAATGGACCTCATGTATAGTGTTAGCAACGTAGCATCATGTATCTTGTATAGTGTACACCGTTTAGTATAAAGTACTTTGTAATCAAACAAGTTTCATGTACAGTGTGGTCAATCTAGAATTATGTATCAATGAAGCAATTCTTATGTATCACGTAGATTGCAAACAATCTAAGTTCCGTGTATCATGTGCTCGATCCAATAGCATATGTATTGCAAATAAACATGTTTCGTGCATTACGTGATCAATCGAGCAAATTGTAATTTGTAGGCAACTAGTTTCATGTATCATGTGGTTGCGTTGAGTATATTGTAAACGGGCATACATGAGTTTTGAACTTCGCGTGCGATGTGTACTAACGGGTTTTGCATGTGATCGAGTGCTGCGGACAAACGTGTTGTTTGGCGTCCTTGATCATGTGGTAGTTAGGTTCAAGTCCTCAAATCTCATTGATGTTGGTGGGAAAAGGTTAACGTTTACGCGGTATAGATCGTCTCTTGAAGCGTCAAGTGAAAGGTAGTGAGGAGGTTTTGGAATTATTCGGGAATTATGTTTACCAATACGGGCCTTTGTTTGAATATAGAAAGTGGGAAAATGTCTTTGGTTGAAGATATATAAAGTAGTGAGATCAATGAATCGCATATTTTAAATGGATATGCAATTTATGAGAAAATATTTTTTTAACTTAAATTTTCAACTATTGGCTAAATAAGTTGTAGTATATTAATTTAGCCAACTTTAGAAATATTTACTTTAATGAAGAAAAATCAAAATTATTTATCAGTAGAAAGAAATTAATATTTTTATAAAAATGGTTGCATTAACCTTTCCTATTAGGTAAAAAGTTTTATGGAAAATTTATGTTTTTGGTATTATCTAAAATTTCGTTAAACATTTTATTTAAACAAGATAACGAGGTTTTGTTTAAATAAAAAAATAGGATGATTTATTTAATGAAAGAGATTGTTGGTAATGTACTAAATCATGTTGAATGAAAGAAGTAATATTTGAGAAGGTTTGATGAAAATATAACAGGTGTAATTTACGTTCCACGGATCAAATCAATGAAAAATAACTGTAGAGTTGAAATATATGGAATTGACTGAATACTGAAATGTTAAACATTATTCAAAACATAGGGTAATGGTTTTCAAATTGAAAATTTAAAGGAAATCAGTAGAAGCTTCTTCTAACGTCTCACGTAGCTTTCCACTAGGAAGAAAATAATCGCCAAGATGAACACCGCTATGGTCACTCTAGTAGTAGATCTGGCTTCAGCCCTGGCGGTCTCCGTGCGATGCTCTTGAACTTCCATTTCGAGGATGGAGATCAACTCCTTTTGGTACCCTAATTGGTTTGCTAGACTATCAATTCTTTGTCCTTGTAAATCGTGTATTATCCCCTGCTCTAACCTTTGCCTCTCAAATTCTGAGGTTCTTACATATTGATGGAGGTCATGGGTTGGAATCCCCATAACACCAGTGGGTGCTATGGTTTGTCTTACCCAAGGGTTAGGATGGTATGGGTCGGGCATTAGGTATGGGTCTCTTGGTGGGGGTGGCAATTGATTGTGGAGGTGTGGTGTATGATATGGGTTTATGGGTACGGGTGATCCAGGTGTTCGAAGTCTCGGGTCGGTGTTCCCAATCCCGTACGCCCTTACATCGAAACTTGGCCTAGCGGGTGGGGGTGTTGGTGATCGATAAACGGGTGTCTCCGTGTCTTCTTCCCAATCAGATTCTGATCCAGGACGGTAAACCGGGGAGGGAGGAGCGTAGGAGTCCATGTCTAACAGAAAAACAATGAAAAAGTTGTAAGTGATAATGAAATATGAAGTGTCAAATATAGAAGTTCTTATGGGTTTTAGAGTTTGACTAGTCATAACGCCGAACCTTCACGATAGTATTTTAGAAATACACTTGACCTATAAGTAATGTATCCCTAAGGAGAATTCCCAGGAAAGAGGGGTGGGTCACTAAGACACACTTAAGTACCCTATCTTACCTTAGCCAGAATTCCTCTTGGGCTTACACACTCTTCCAGCCATCATGTATTAATAATACTATTGTTGGGCTCATGGTTAAGATGAGAAATGTTGTGGACTGGGCTTTGAGGCCCAAGGTAAGATTTATACATTTAAGTGGGCTTCTTCTTCTTGAAGGATAGATGGGCTTCTTGGTTTATTATTGGTGGACATTAGGCCCAATAATTTAAGTCTTTGCTCATAAAGGTGATGGTATCATGTATGGGAGTCTAAATGTGTATGAACAATTTGGTGAGTATGTGTGTGTGTCAACTTAGGATAGTGTTTAAATGATTTAAGTAGGTAGCTATGAATAGAAGGAAGAGTTGACACATAAACTATTGAATATTGTATCATGTAATGTAATCATGTAGTATAACATATGAAGATATTCACATAGGAAATATTCATATAGCATGTAGGTAGTAATGAGTGTAGGCACAAGAGTTATCAAGTAGTGTGACACATAAGTCATTATGTATTGTATGTAGTGTGAGTACTTAGGTTGGCATGTAAGAAAAAAAAAATAATCACACATGAATTGATAATGTAACATGTAGTAGTATAGCATTGTATGGGTGTCCTAAAGTTATAGTCTAGGTCAAGAGTGTCTAATAACCTAGTTCCCTATAACCAAGGCTCTGATACCAATCTGTCACACCCCGACCGATGGCGGAATCATCGGGGCGGGACATGTAAGACTGTTCATGAGCACAAGGTTGACTAGATTGTAATATATTAAATCCATTCCCATTCAAACAAACACGAAACAAGTTCAAAGTACATAATGAAATACAATTTGTCTTTGATTTAATATTACTAGGTCCAAAGCCTATGTGTAGCATGTCTTGATCAAACTCAAATGAAATCACCTAAAACATGAATAAAATAAAGTCAACTAAAAAGTTGGTGAGTATAACACAAGTTTGTACATAGATAGTATATAGTTTGTAAACCAAATCCTTTACATAACATGATAAATAAGGCATTTATGGGGAGCAGCTATTGTGTAACCAAACGTACAATCAAACCTTTGTAACTAGCATGCAAAACAAAGTGTGTTGTCAGTTTCAATCACCGCGTACCATGGGTGGGTTTGTCAGACTCAATAGATCCATCATTGAAAACCGTCGGCTTGAAAAGTTAATGATTGCACATAATAGCATACAAGAGGTTAACACACCTAGCACTCGGGCATAAAGCTCAAATTTGCACACATGAATGTAAATAGGATTTGTACTTGTGTTGTTTGCGTAAATGTAAACATGTAAGTTGAATAGTGTTCATGTTTCACCCCAAAAATGTAAAAGAGTAAAAAGGGGTTGTGAATACTCACTTGTTTCGAAGGCGTAGCTAGCACAAATACTAAATAGTATAATGATCCTTGAGATGCACAAGATAACCTAAAGTGTAATATATTGCATTAATAATGCACAATAGTCTAAGTCTAAGTCTATGGTTGAATTGGATGGAGTTAGTGATTTGGTACTTGAAAGTAAAATAGAAGATTCGAAATGAATATTTTTAGAACATTTTAAATAAGGTTTGATTTTGGGATAATTACTTAAGTAAATTAAATAATTATAGTTTATGGAAATAACGTAGGTATTATATGTAATTTAGTATAATTAAATAAATGTTTTTGTTTAGTTATAAATCAAATAAATAATTATTAACTTATTCATTTATTTATAAAATGTAACTTAAACATAACAATATTATTTAAGAGTAGAGTTTATGAATTAAATGTTGAACTTTAAATAATTTCCATTTATTTTAAGATTTAATATTTGATCTTTTCTAAATAAACAATAATACAGATTTTTATAATTTCTATCATTTTTATTTTAAAAATAAATCTGAAATACTATTTGTAAAAAGAAATAAAAATTATAAATATTCTGTCAACACACACGACCGCGCCTAGACAGGGCACGACCGTGCTCGGACCACGGGTGCGATCGCGCTAGCCAGGGCGCGACCGTGTTGATCAACAGAGGACATAGTTAAGTAAATCACTAGGCACGACCGTGCCTTGGACAGGCACGCCCGTGTCTATGCTTCTGGGGCACGACCAAGTCTAGCCAACGAGCATGACTGTGTCTGAGCAGGAGGCACGACCGCGCTAGAAGTCGGCACGACCGCGTCTCCCGAGGCACGACCGCGCTAGATGATTAGCGCGACCGTGTCTCTTTTAAAACAGACACGAATTGGTTGATCCTTATATTTATGGAGTCGGGATTGATAGGGCTTTCATTCACAAGATTATTACGAGTCTTTTGGTGTAGATTAATTGCTTTTAAAACATGTTTAAAGTCATATTCGATTAAACCATTTTGGAATGAAACATAGATTATGATTCGGGATGTTTACTATAATGGAAGCCCAAATTAATATGGGGCTTTTGATATATGGATTGAAACGAACAAGAGGAATGATTCAATTACCTAAAACAGAAAGGAATTAATAGCGATCGGAAGAAGGGAGTTCCGATGACGGAGAAAGTGGCTTCCGGCGGCTTCTGCTGCTATTCCGGCTGTTCCAACTCCTTTAGCAACCTTAGAGATGATTGGAGGATTGAGTTTCTTGATTATTTGGTAGCAACGGGATCGAAAATAATGATTCGAGGCTTGGGAGAAATATTGGATGGCTTTTCTTGAGAGAATTTGCAATTGGATGATAGTAATCGAAATAGACGATTATTTTCTTTGATACAGGAAATGAAACGCACATAGGATTCGAATTCGAACGACCAAGCGTTTTGAAACTGCATTTACGTTTTGACTGTTACTCAGGCGCGACCGTGCCAATAATAGACGCGACCGTGCCAGACGAGGCGCGACCGTGCCAACACATGGCGCGACCGTGCCTACTAGGGTTTCTGGTTATTTACAGATTCAGCCCTTGCAACTTCAACTTTGACAGAATTAGCTTGGTTAGGATTTAACGGAAAATTAACGGGATTACTAACTGTATTAACTCTAGGAGGTGTTACCACATGATTAAGAGTTCTATATCTTCGAATTGAATACAATCGGCTAACAATTAATGAGGTGTATGTTTGAACAAGTATATGATTTAATGTCGTATTGTTATTTTATTAATTAAAATAAATTCAAATAGGGTCGGAAAATCAGGAATGTTACATTGTATACATGGGCAAGCTTAGAAATTCTAAAATTAAGGGCACGATGACGAATAAGGATTTCTAGAACATGCAAAGTCCTCCAAATCATCGACATCGTCTAAGTATAACTCAGGTTGGTTTTTTTGAAAAACTTTGTAGTCAGAGGAGGAAAATGATACAAAAAACCTAAAGTAAAAGGAAAAACAGGGAAGCAAACCCGTGTTTCGGAAATAAAATCAGACCTCACTCTAGGATCAAAAACCCTAAAAGCAATATTTTTTGGAAAAGCTACTCCGGATTTCAAAAGCTCAATGTCATGATCAGAGAAGGTGCACTTCTCAGATTCGGGATGACCAAATAGATTTTGGCTAACAAGATCATCAGAATCATGGACCGGAGAAGAAGTTGAACGAGTCATCTTCTTGCCCATTTTTTGAAAGCTAAACTCGAAAGATTTAAGGGTTGGGGAGAAGATTTACCTGAAATTCTAGAGAAAAAAGGAACGAGATGGTAAGTTATAATGAGAGAGAGAGAAGGATAATTATCGCCTGCTGAAGATAACGGCTATTACGCATGGAAAATCGAACCGCGTCCCATCAAGCGCCAACAAGTCTATCTGAGATAAATTTGAATTTCAAAAAATTTACAGATGTTACCATATTAGACAACTTTCAATTTTGGGGACAATTGTTAGGGATTGATTTTTATGCAGGATCATGAGTATAGCGTGATCCGGAATCCAAGATCCTGGTAACCTCGGTATCCTAAACATTATATTAGCTAACAATTATTTGTCCTCTATTTTGATTTATGTTCGCAGGTAACACGTGTGGATTCAGTCATTCCTGAAGACTCACTCACTACAACATGGACCACGTGCGAAATACGCATGAAGAGGCTTATAACGGTCATATGTGAAGACCTAGTCTGACCAAGATTCTCAGATAGTTAGATAGGATCATTTTTTTTATTTATTAAGCAGCTGGTCGACTTAGAAAATACACAACTCACTTAGCAATACACTCGCAAGCCCTGTAACACTTAGCATTCAATCGATCACTACTCACATTTGTACTCATTTCTTTTGATTTATATAATACTAGGAGGCAAGTGACTTTCAGTCACTTCCCGAGGTTTTATGCCGGCAATCCTTAGGGAGTAAGGGCTTTCCTCGTACATCATCGTGTCCAGCTTTACTTTTTCGTTCACTATCTTACATTTTGATCAAGCACACTACCTCATAAACTAAGTTTGGTTACAAAATTAGTCGTTATACTTTTTACCCAAAACAGTTAGTTTAATGTATATATAGGAATCTAACACATTGTCCTGTAACAGGTTGATATGCCCTAAATTATACATGTTTTGCATGCATAATAATCCCCATATTATGGTATTAACCAAACAAAAGCCTTGCAAATGATACTTAATGCGTTAATATTTCACAATTGCAGGTTATTCGGTGTCCCAAGATAAACAGAGCAAAAACCTGCTTAAAACATGAAGAAATCAAGCTTTTGGAAGACCAAACCTGAGCATTGACCCCCAAGAAGTCAACCAGGTCAAAGGAAGTCAAACCAGCTACTAAAAGACTAAATTGGCCTCCCTTACTCCCCAAGGCCTAGTACATTGTCCTGTGTACCCTGTTTGATTCTCGAGGTGTTTGCACGCCCGTGCATTGCTCATTTTGAGGCCTATAAATAGATGGCTTGGGTTCTGCATTCCACACACCCATCCATACCTCAAGAACACACCAGAGAGACCTTATTTCATAGTTATATTAGAGAGTAGAGAGTAGAGGGGCTCTTTCTCCTTGTCTCGCAATAGAGGAGCCTACGTAACTGAGCGTTATGCTAGTTAGTATGGCCATTCATGGCTAAACTCTTTGTATTGCTAGGGTGAAGATGGTGTTTGGGGCATGTTAATGTTTGACGTATTATTCTAGTGGTATGTTTATGTCTTTAATTATTCGTCCTTAAAAACATCATTTGGTGGGGTTTTATTATTGTCTAAATCCGTCTTTATATTAGTTAGTGTTCTTGATTTTAAAGCATAAGATCGTAAAACCTTTTTATTCAAATTTCTTTTGAAACTTGTACGTCTTTATACAAGAAGAGATTCATAAGCTAAGGCTTGGTCTACATTATTAAGGTCGTACGTCTTTATACGAACTTCTTATGTGACCAAGAATTGTTGAACTCATGTTGGGAATGGTAAGTCTTTATACCTGGTCCCATTGTTACACCGCCTCCCGGTGAGCAAAATATAATCACCTATTTAACCTTAACATAAAGCATTTACGTTCGATGTCATAAACTAACCTGGAGATGACCATTCGAAGGTTGAGGGTAACTGTTGTACTTAACGAGAGGCACTATTATTTTAATTTATAGATTTAATTAGTGAATCAAATGTCGTGAGGACGAGGCTCTAGCGGTGACCCAAGTCACAAGTTTGTAGTAGTCATATCACTGGATTAGTCAACTTAACATTATCACATACCAAGCGGGTTCGAAGCCAAAAGCAATACTCTTCATGACCTGATCATTTCCAAGATATTTACTTTCCTTCTCTTTATAGTAGTCATACTAGGTTTTTACCTAAACCATATTACGCTGCGATACGTACACTTGCCTATTGTGTGTGTTTTTAAGTTAAAGTAATTATCGTTTTATAAATTTAAAACATGATCTCGTAAAACCATTCTAAAAATATTTATTTTTATATACTAAAAACGACACATCGAGTTTTTGGCGCCGTTGTCGGGGACACGGTGATTTCAAGAAATATTCAAGTTAACGGATTAGCCTTATCATTTTCATCTGTTTCTCTCTTATATTTTGTTGCAGGCAGTGTATGATCCATAGCTCCACTACTGGTTTATATCAGCCTTTAGCAGAGCCTGAAAGATTCTTTCACCGCCAAATACGAGAAAACCGTACGAGAAGAATGATCGTAGAAAACCGCACTATCTCCGATTTCGCAAGACCGTCAATAGAGGCTTTGGGGTCTAGTATCACAAGGCCAACGGTTGATGCTAACAACTTTGAGATTTGTAAGACCCCAACCCGGGCATCATACAGTTGGTTCTCATAATGGGTTATTCCCTTGAAAATACTCATTTTAGATAAATTAAACTACAGCGAAAGTCTTTCTAAAAACATTAATTACTATTTAATGTCATTAAGTTACCTCACGAATGCTTACACACCAATCCGAGTAGCACCGCTCCCAAGGCAAGATACGTCAATCCAACGTTTACCTACAAAACAATCTATCGTATACACAAAGTCAGCTACGCTGAGTGAGTTCTAATAGTTTAATTTAATTAAAAGCCAACTCGTCACAAAAGTTATTTGAACTTTACTCAGGACCCACGGTCCTTATAAAATATGTCCACAATTCATTAACAAATAGATAACCCATGTTATCCCACAATATCCCATAATAGTTCATTACCCAAGACTCATCTCATAATAATAATAATCCCGCAGTCTCATCGACATAGGTCCAACTTACTACACTAATAACTCATACTCAAGTACACGTAATAAATCGACACTTGGTTAACACAACAAATCACTAAACATCAACTTACTCAGCCTTGACCAAGGCTCTTACAAATCAACTGACATAACAGTTTAAGCACCACAACACAATCCTAACACAACGGTCAATCTAACTCAACTCACCACATTAATACTATCTCATGAACAATAAATATAACTCAATGCTTCTTTGAAATTTAACATAAATATATAAGCACACAAACCCATACCTCATCACTTCACACTCGTCAGGGCATATGACACACCCTGAGCTCATCAGTTGGACATCATCACCTTTGCCGTGTTATAAAGATGACGATGTAAACACATCACCCGCCATGTCACAAGGACAACGATATACAAACACAACTCATTTATAAACATGTAATATCACACTACACGTATATGACTTGTTAACTACACCTGCACTTCACACATAGCATTAGAACAATACATATATCCTACACGTAGTCATAAGCGTTCAGCTTATATCCCGACTCACCCATACTATAGCAACACAAGTACAAATACTATGCATCATTATAAAAGTAAATACCACGTACATGCATACATGTGAAACCTCCTAGTCGTACTCGTACGATCTGTAAATACAATCTCGACTCACCCCTATTAGGTCACTATATGGTCCACGACCATTTACCCACCTTTAACCTACACATCTTAAGGACAATGCATAGTCCCTTAGCCCTATATATAAATACTTAAGTTCATAAACTCACCGGGTTAGACCCTAAAGCTTGTTGCACATTTAATGTAATAAAACACGTCTCGAAAGTATGTATGATAGCCCCAAAAATGTTAAAAACATTTTAAAATAGGGGATTAGAAACTAACTGGATATGAAGATCCAACTCTCGAACTGCAAAGGTCTCCTCGTACGAACTTGAACCTGTCAACGTACGATCACATGGTCAGAATATGTTCCAACAAGTGTGTTGGAACTAATTGTAGGCCATCGCATATAAAACAATCTGAAGTCGGCGGAATTCTTTTACGTTAAAAGATTTCGACCGAAATCTTTTTCGATCGAAATCGTTTTCGGACGAAGTCTTTATCTGTCTTCTTAGTATAAATACTTATGTAGTTTGACTTTTGTGAAAGGGAATTCATTTACAAATATCAATAAACATTTGAGATTACACCTTTAGCTTTGTGTTATTGATTCTAGCTTGTTTCATGATTCTTGTATCGGTGTATTGAATCTTCTACGAATAACAGGTTTCTACAAGTGGTATAAGAGCTTTCGGTGCTCAGTTTTGGGGGATTCAAGCAGATTCAAGCAAGTTTCAAAGTTTGTTAAAGTTTAAAGTTTTCAACTTTTCAAGATTCAAATGTCATCAAATTAGATCGTTTTCAGTGCCATTTTTGAGTATTTAGCATGTACAACAGTGGAGATGGAGTTTCGGATGATTTTCGGGGCTTAATTTGACGTTCGGAAGTTGTAGGTCGGAATTTCACGAGTTTCAGTTGAATCGTCTGAAATCTCTGATTGAAGGGGTCGAAATCTCTTTTCGATCGAAATCTCTTTTCGATCGAAATCATTTTCAATCAGAGTTTTCGATCGAAATCTCAAGTTTGGTCCGAAAAGTTTTGTCTGAAATCTCCTGATCGAAATCTGACTGTTCGACCGAAAAGTCTTGTCCGAAAAAAATTTGGATCGAAAAGTATGCCTGAGTAAAAATTTTTCTTGGTCGAAAATTTTGGAGGATACTTGAAGCTATGTTTGCGATGATTATGAAAAAATGAAGTAGTTAAAAAAAAGGAGGGAATTCTCAATGGCTGACGAAGGGTGTGTGCATAAGGTCTTTGTAAATGGATTGGGGTATGTTCATCCAGATCATGCTAAATCATTATGTGTGAATAAGGAAGATAAGAAAAGACAAGCAAGACAAGAGCAATTAAAGAATAGATATCATGTCTTCGCACGCACAGAAGGAGAATATTTGACTAACCAGTATCATAGATATGTAGAGTTGATAAATGATCTAAAGGATGTTGATATTTTATATGAAAAATCAGAAATCATGGATAAATTTTTCAACGCTCAACCACAGGAATGGGAGATTTATAAACATTACATCAGAAATAAAGGATTAAAGTTTAATTCATTAGAGGATTTATGTGCAAAGCTACAGATGTATGCGCTCAAAGCGGACCAGAACAGAAAAGTGATCAAAGGTGGATATGGTTATGATTTTCAAGGAAACTGTAAACGTATAGAATCCGATTTGGGTGCTGAATCAGTGAAAGAGTCAAAGGAACTTAAAGCTTATTCTGAACTGCTCAACGAAAACATGTGTTATGTGGAGTGTTTTGAAAAAATTGCTGATTACAATAATCGAAATCAACTTCTGATGGATGTATTGAATCATGCACATACTACAAACAAGATTCTAAAAGATCATGAGAAAGAGTATAAAAGAAAGATTGATGACTGTGTCAAAGAAAATTCTCATGTGAAGCTTCAGTTAAAGAGAAAGAATTATGAAATTCAACTGTTGATTGAGAAAAGAGAAAAAGAAAAGAAATTGTTGACATAGAAGATGGAGAAAGTTGCCAATACAGCAATCAAAGTTGATAAAATAAACATTTCTAGGAAAGTTGCTAGTGGGATTATTGAAGCTCAAATACATGATAAAGTAACTTCTGGGCTTGGATATAAAGTTACTAGTGAAAGCAATGAGGCTAAAGTTAATGATAAGGTGAATAAAGATATGGGATACAAGAGTGTTTCTCCTCCATTTATTACAAATGGATTTTATTCACATATGCCTCAACCATACATTCCAGAGCCATTTGTGCCAAAGGTTTATGTTTCGTTAGAGCCAAAGAGAAATTCCGAAGCAAAGAAAGTTGAATTGAAGATTCCAAGTGATCTTGCTTCTGATGATGATTGTGTAAGTGACAAATCTGAAGAAGGTCAACAATGTGTGGATTATTTTGACAATAAGGGTGGCTTAGGGTTCAAGAAAGAGAGTCCACTCAATTCTAATGCCATCCCGTTCATTTTGAATAAATTTGCTCCGCTCATGTTCGTTAAAATGGGAGTAGAAAAGTAAAAAGTTGAATAGCAGAAGTCTAAAGACAAGTCAACATCTCGAAAGGGGCCTTATCAAAGAACATGTCCTGCTTTGAAGAAATGTTTCAGCTGTGGAAAGCAGGGTTATTTATCAAGAGATTGTTGTATCAAGAAACACAAGTCTCCCAAACACAAGGTCGTTTCTCAACCTCAGAGAAAGGTTCAAGAAAAGGTTGTTAAAGTTTTTAATTGGTTGAAGATGTTTTGGACGTCAAAACCAAAACGAGATTGGCAGGTCAAAGCTAAACCAAGACAAGTTTGGAGAGTTAAAGCTTCGAGTCCAAGATCTAACTTTGATGATGCAAAGTGTATGGGGGAGCTTTGCAGAATTGTAGGTCCACATGACTCATCTTAGATCGATCTCGTGACAGGACGTCTCATTAACATGGAGTGCGGAATCCTATTGTACTAACATTCGTATACTAATTGACAATAGAAACAACATGTAAATAAACTCTCTTTGTATATCACCAAAACATAGAGTTTACAGAATACAATCAATCAAGTCTTTCTACTTTTCTCTCTCTCTCTTTTTTAGAACAGATTCTGTAAACTCCTATTTATAGACACAAATTCTACAATAGGCGAACTTAACAAGTTCGCCTCAAAGATGCTTAGGAGAACTTAACAAGTTCACCTCATATGAGACTAGGTGAACTTAACAAGTTCGCCTGTAATAGGCTAGGTGAACTTAATAAGTTCGCCTCTAATAGGCTAGGCGGACTTAACAAGTTCGCCTCTAGCAGAAACTTTTTCTATCACTTAGACAAAATCTATACAATTACATAAAAACATAAAGACAATAAGACCTAAACTATTACAAAGCTTTTGTCATACATTATATGTCCTAACAAACTCCCCCTTGACAATAGCTTGATCTTCTGTCTTCAGTCTTTACGACGAGCTCTTCCAGTTATCTGGTAATCTGCTTCATGCGTGCACTCCATATCTCTGACAGATCTCCAACACTCTTTTATACTACAATCCTTGTTCTCTCCATTCATTAGTAAACATAATCTCATTCTTTCTTAACGTCCTCTAATCTTTCTTTGAGAAGTTAATAAGATTCATTGCATCATAGATACTAACAATGACCTTATTATCTTTATCATCAATTCTAGCTTCACCAGTATTCACATCTACGTACCACCATTTAAATATTCCCCCAGAAAATCTTGTGGTATTTTCTTCAATGGTATCTTCTGTACCGCACGTACTGGCTTGAACATATACTTCCAAGTCACAATCTCAGTCTTTTGATCTACAATCTTCACTCTTTTTCCTTTCTGTGGCTTTAATCTTTCATACTTCCCTGATCCACCTTCTCTTTTAATCAGGTTAGTAATCACATTGGCTAATCCACACTTTGATCTATTAATCAGTGATTTTGTAGCTAGACCATTCATTTCACACCTTGGTAAGGTATTGAAATACTTGATCCTAGGCTTTAAGTATTGAACACCATCAGATCTTTTAAGAACAAACAATTTCGTGTCATCATCATAAAACCAACTGATGATTCTTCCAATATACCTCTCTTTATTAACATATCTTTCTTTCTGAGCAGGTTGTATAGGTGACTGTGGTAGTACTTTCATCCAATTATTAACTAGTTCACTCCACCATTCTCTAGTCATACCTGTCTTTCTATACATCACAGGTTCTTCATTCAGCTTAGGAGACACAGGATGAGTAGTATCAACATCATAATCTATCTTGGATTGAGCAGTATCATCTTGGATGAAGTTATATGGTACATTCAGACCATCACTTCCTTCATATGTAACTTTAGCTTTACTTTTTTCTATCTCAATTTCTACAATATCTCCTTCTTCAACTTCATTATCTATCACATCCTCTTCAACATCATCAAATAATTCATCAATATCATCCAGACATTCTAACTTCTCAGCTTCTTCTTCTTCAGAATCAGCAAAGAATTCCAATAGTAAAATATCTTCATTCACTCCAGAATCATTCTTGGTTCCTTCAATATTTCTTGATGTAGACTCCCCCTGAACTCTTGATATTGGATTCACGTCAGCTTATTGACGACCACCCTCAATATTACCACTAGGATCATTGTCATCATCATTCTTTCTTTGAATTGACTCAGCATGACAAGTATCATGTATCCTTAACCCCCCTTGAGCGTCAAGACGCTCATCAAGTTTGGACACCAATAACTTCATGTCAGCAATCTATGTAGCTTGAGCTTGAAGAACCAACTGTCTCTGCGTATCAGTAGACACAAGAGTATCTACCTGAGTCTGCAAAGCAAGCACCAGTGATTCAAGGAGGTAATCCTTTCAGAATCAGAAGGCTTTGAAGGACCAGCGTCAGATGAATGTGGAACATGTGGAGAAATCACCGGAGATGGATGTTTAGATGTAGGAGGTGTAACCAGTAAAGATGCAACAAAAGTAGCGTCCTCAACACCTTGAGATGAATGAGTAGCAGCAATAGAAGCAGACATAAGCTTCTGAGCTTTTGGAACTGGAATAACATCACTTTCCGAGTCAGAACTCTCATCAATTAAAGTTCTCTTACCAAGTACTGATCTAGAAGGAGGATTCCGAACAGACTAACGCCTCGGTTTTCTTGCTTTAGATTTAATACATTTCCCCACATTTGCCAATGGTAACGTAGCCAATCTCTCATAATGATCTGAGCTAAAATCTCTAGACGAATCAGAATCAGTAGCTTCAGAATCAGGTAAAATTGTATCACTGGAACTCGTATCTACCACATTCCCTTCAGCTTCATGAATGGGTGAGTTCACAGCGTCATTATCAAAATCTTCCATATTCATACCCAAATCTTGTTCATTATCTTAAGCAATATCTTCTTGAACTGGTACATTAACATGAATGTGAACCTGTTCTTATGGAATAGTAACTTGTGGTTGTTGAATAAGAACTTGTTGTTGTTGAATAGGAACTTTTTGTTGTTGAGCTTGAACTTGTTGCGGTTGTTGTACTTGATTCTGGACTTGGCCTTGAACTAACTCCTCAGGATGAAACCAATTATCATTAGGTGGCGCAACATAATCAGGATTGATTAAGTGTCCAAACAAAGGAGTCGGAATAGGAATCAAAGCAACATTTTGTTGTTTAACCTTAGTACAATCAGTAAAGATTCGTTTAGACATAAGAGTCAAAGTCAAACGGATTGGATGCTGTGGTAAATCCGAAATTAAATGATTCAGCATCATTTGTAAGAACCTAGGGTACATAAGAAACCCTTGACCTTCTGGAGTATTTATTTGCATGAACAACTCACGGTATATATATAAAGCAAAGTTAAACCGTTTTTTCAGGGTTAAAGCAACCATTGCAGCTTGTAATGCACTCTTCAAACCATCAGTACCAGCCTTTCTTGGGGACAAACATTGTATGATGACGTGCATAAAATACAACCATTCTCCAACTAAACCTCCTTTTCTTGCTTGTGTATCATTTGGTCTGTCTCTGTAACCCATCCTCTGAAAATATCCCACAATCAGTGTTCCAGGATAAGACATAGGATCGTCATTAGCACCTCCCAATGCCAAAACAGCACGAATAGTGTCCACTGAAATAGCTACCTCTGTATTATTCACTGTAGCATGAAGTACGTGAGGTTCAACATCTGTGTCTTGATGTACTGTATCCCATAATTATTGTATATATGGTAAGCTAATGTACAGATCTGCGGATAAGGCCACATGCAAACGAGAACGATTAAAAAAGTTGATAATTACTTGGAAATTAACAGCTTCAAACATATTTGGATCGAACAACCCCACTTGATTATGTTTGTACACAACACGACAAGCCATCTGTAAAGTATTGGACAAAGAACACACATTAGTCATACAACAAACAAAAGAAAAAATCATAAAAAAAATTTCACACAAAAAAAATCACAAGTCCAAACACTTCTGAGCCCTTAGGCGAACTTAATAAGTGTAGGATAGGTAAATACAAGATGGTTCTATTCTAGTTGAGATTGGCAGAAACAATCACAACTAAGCAATGTAAACAAGTAAACACAAGAAGTACTGATAAATGCAATTTGTATTACTCTTCAATGGTTACAAGATTACAGAGAAAACTCTAAGAAAAGCACTCTTTACAATGACTCTCAGTACTGCTTATATAGTAACTTAGAATCAAGACAGACCCTTGATTCTAAGGATCAGATCAAACAAAAACCTTTGATCTTGTATTGATGCTATTCTACATATAATGACAATAAACACTACAAAAGTTAACTTTACTCAAACGTCTTCTTAGGCATCATTGCTTGCATGCTTGGAGAAGAGCGTTGTAGTTCTTTATTGTCTGCACCAGTGACATTCTTTCTGCGTGGAGTGTGTCAGTGTTGCAGAAGAAAGTTGTCAGTGGTTATGGTTGCTTTATCGAAGCTAGTCAGCTGCAACGTTTGATCTTCAGTGGAAATGGTTATCAGCTGCAAAGTTGGAGATCAGCAGCAATACACAACTGTCCACAGCTACTGATGATATGCCTATCAGCGGCAACTTTGATCTTCAGCAGATAAGGCTTATCCGCAGCAGATTTATTCTTCAGCAGAAGAACAAGTATCTACTGCAGATAAGCTTATCCGCAGCAGCTTGTTGGTCAGCAGCAAACTCTGAGGTAAGCAGCATCTGTACTTAGAAATTTTTGTAGCCATCATTCATTATTTCTATAAACTCCCCCTACACTGATGCTACCAAAACTCTATTACTTCATTTGCTGCTGAAGCCTTTCCATGTTGCTGACTATTCTTGCAACCTCATATCCTCTCTTGTCCTTGCTGGGATTGTTAAGAGGAAGCTTAGATAGAGTCTTGATGTCTTTGCTTGACATTTTGAAGATGGCCTTGCTTGAACACCTCATCTCCTATCCTTTAACATCTGTCAATGTGAACTCATCCTATTCAACATTGTAGGACCAACTGATGAATGGAGAGTGGGATTGGAGAGGTTTGGCATCAATAATTCATCTTTGCTGGGGTTGAAGTGATGTTTGATGACCAGCAACAGATGTCTCCCACCTTCATTCTCAGGCTCATTAGCTTCACCCAACTCCATCATTCTTCTTATTAGATCAGAATCTGGAAGCTGCAATACCTCATCAACAGTTGTATAGGTTGATCTTCTTTCTTCTGTTCTTCCCCTGAAGACTTCAAACCGTTGATCTTGAGTGATGTAGAACCAGTTGATGATTTCTCTTGAGTCTTCTGGTTTGGTAGTAGGTTTGCTTTTCTTCTTGGGAGGTTGTTGATGAGTAGGAACTGGGTGGAAGGATTTGGACTTTGTGGGTGGAGAGGAGGGAGGTCTAGGATGGAGAGAGGAATGTTGTTGGATAGAGGAAGTGGTGGGTGAGGGAGAAGGCTTAGGTTTCTTTGGTTTCCTTTCTTCTTCTTGATTGATTACCCTCTTCTTTGAGCCTTTCTTCCCCAATCTTTCTTCCTCTTCCTTTTTGACTTTAAAGTAAAGGGCTTGCAGGTTCATGAAACTCATGGGACCCAGCCTTTTTCCACTTTCTCCTCTAGCCTTTAGGAAGTCAATCATGACATTCCTTTCTTCATGGGATCTTTTGTTGAAGGCAATGGTCTTCTTGGATTTCTGTTTGGCTTTTGCTTCTTCTTCAGCCCTTTTCTTATTTGCCAATAGACCTTGCTGGCCAATGAAGACTCTATAGATTTCTTTATTGGATAAATTCTCAAGGTAGTCTGCATCCTCACCTTGAGAAACAAGAGCTTCTATCCACTCCTCTCTCATCTCTTTGGCTTGTTTAGAGTCAGTAATTATAAACTTAGCCTCTTTTTTTCTTTTCTGCTCTGTTTCTTCTTCTTCTTTATTTAGTTGTTCCTGCAGCTGAAGAGCTAGAGCTTCATCTTCTTGTATTTGGAAAGCTGCAGGAATCTTGACTTTCAGATCATTCAGCAGCTTAGTATACATTTGGATCTCTTGTTCTCTGAGGAGAATGGCTGTTTTTTGTCTTGAGCTTTTTGTAATTTAGCCATCTCCTCTTCTTCTCTTCTTCTTCTTCTTTCCTCCTTTTCCTTCTTTTCCTTCACTATCCTTTCTTCATCTTCTTTTGTCATAAGTCCCTTCCCCTTATCTTTGCTGGATGCCTCAGCTTCAGCTTCATGGACCACAACGGCAGATGTAGGAGATGCTGTTGGGATCTCAGCTTCAGCTTCATTGGCAGTTTGGGGAATGAACAAGGGAAGGACACTTTCTTCATCTTCTTCCCATTCAAGACCTATTACTTCTTTCCACCCTTCCTTCACCTTTTCCTCTTCTCTTCTTTTGGATTCTTCTTCTGTGTTCAGTCTGACCGTAGGTGAGGAAAGGAAGGATAGGTCTGAGTCAGAGTCAAAGGCATCCATTGCAAGTAGACCTTCCTTTTCAAGGTGAGCTTTGATGGTTTTTATCATTGCTTGACTCTCTAAGGAATTAACGTTGCAGATGTGTGTTCTGAGCTCGAAGACCTTGTGTAGGAAGTTTGAATTTAAGAGTAGGATCTCATTGATGTTGATTGAGAGAGATGGTCCATTACTCAGGAAGAATGTGAAGTTAGAAGACCCAGTGCTCGACCATCCTAGCACTTCCACATATCTGACCACTTTGTTGTACAGAGATCTTCTCCGGCAGAAAACTTCTTCTTCTGTTAAAGTGCTGCTCCTGATTAAGTGTTAGGACATAGATTTGTAATGACAAAAGCTTGTAATAGTTAGATTTTATGTCTTTATGTTTTGTTATGAAATTGTAAAGTTGCTAAGTGTTTTTAGTAGTAAGCCTAGAGGCGAACTTAGTTAAGTTCGCCTGACCTATCAGAGGCGAACTTAATAAGTTCGCTTAGGCATAGCTGAGGCGAACTTGTTAAGTTCGCTTAGTCTGTTTCAGGCGAACTTAACTAAGTTCGCTTACATCAGTTTTGGTTCTATATATATATGTGTTACAGAGTCATTAGACAGAGAGTTAAATAGAAGTGAACAATTGTCTAATTGAGTCTGTAACCATTGTTATTCTGAATATAATCGAGAAGTTTATTTACGCGTGTTGTTTTGGATTGTCGGTTAGTATACAAATCGGTAACGCGAAGGATTCCGCACTTCGTGTTATATCAACGTCATATCACGAGTTTGATCAGTAGCTGAGTTACCTGGACCTACAAGTGGTATCAGAGCCAGGTGCTCGTGAATTTAGTACGATTCTTGGTGATAATTGACGGTTTTTGTGTACAATTTGACAAGATTTTCAACATTCTTGAAGTTTCTGCAACAATGGCATTTTTCAAGTTCTTGAAGACTGTTTCTTGACTGAATTCGTGATTTTGGAAGTGTAATTGACGAAATTAGACCGATAAAACTGTTACATTTGTTAAAATTCATAATCCTACGGATCAATTTCCTTGAATTCCATCAATTCGCTGAGAAATCATGATTTTTTAAAGGCTTCGGTTCGTGTTTGGTTGAAGACTCTGATTGATTCTGTTACAGCAGTTTAAGCGAACTTGCTGAGTTCCTGTTCAAGCGAACTTAGCAAGCGAACTTATTAAGTTCGCTTCTCACATTTCATGCGAACTTAGCTGTTAAGCGAACTTACCCGATTTCCTCCTTAAGCGAACTTGTCTTGTTCGCTTGATATTAAGTTCGCTTAGTCCTCCCTAAAGCGAACTTATTAAGTTCGCCTGAGGGTAAAGAAGTTCAGTACTTAGAAAATTTTTCAGGAATTTTTTTTTTACATGGCAAATATGGTTCAAGTCACAAACATGTTCAATTATGACAATGAGATTGGTACATCTCAAAAACCTCCGAAGTTGCTGAATCTATCTGATTATTCAAATTGGAAAAAGATCGGTTTGATCAATTCGTATCTTTTACCGATACTAGTTTGTGGATTCCAATTTTGGAAGGATATACACATCCTACTTATTCATGGATGGGAAAAGATGATGTTCCAAAACCAGTGTCTGCTTTATCTACTGAAGAGAAGTTGTTATTTGATCGAGAAAAGAAAGCAATGGCTAGCATTTCGATGTCTCTACCAAAGGAAATTTATCACAGTTTTAAACAGTTCAAGTCTTCTCAACAGCTGTGGGAAGCTCTACAGAAAAGGTGTGAAGGGAGTTTAGATGTGAAGAAAAGTAGAAAAGAGTTACTAAAGAAGCAGTTCTTAGTTTTTAAACATTTTCAGAATGAATCTTTGGATGATCTTGCTACAAGATTCTATCATCTTCTTAGTGAACTGGATAGTGCATCTGTGGTATATGAGACTGAGGAAATCAATGATAAATTCTTGGAGGCTTTACCATCAAAGTTTGATGTGTATACGGTTTTGATCAAGGAAAATGTTAAGTACAAAACCATGTCTCTTGAAGAAGTTCTAGGGAAGATCCAGTCACATGACATGAATTTGAAAAAGAAAGAGACTAATTTGGAGCATATCCAGGATCCCTCGATGTATTTTACCAAATCTGTTGGTAAATCTGGTACTGGTGTAGCATTCTTTTCTGGTGATGCTCAAGAGTCTTCAAATGATCAGTGTTCTGGAGTCCCAAGTTATTCTGGTCATCCAAGCCATTCTGGATTTTCTGCTACTACTGCTTCAACATCATCTGGATCTCATGTGAATCAGAAAGTTGCTGATGATTATTTGGCTATGTTTTCTTCTTTCATGGCATCATATGAAAATTTCATTGGAGGTAAAATACATGATCCTGAGGTTATAGAAGAAGATTTCAAACAGATTGACCCTGTTGATCTGGAAGAAATGAATATCCAATGGAATATGGCAATGTTGATGCGACAGGCTAAAGATTTCTTGAAGAGAACTGGTAGGAAATATATTGGTTCAAATAGTCGATCGCGTATGGGGTTTGATAAGAACAAAGTTAGGTGTTACAACTGCCAAGAGTATGGTCACTTTGCTAAGGAGTGTGTGAAGCCAAAGGTAGAATTTGATTCTCAAAAGAAGCAATCTAACTTTCAGCATAATAGGAATCAGTCACATGGTTCATCTGGTATTCAAAATCATGGTCCTTCTGGTAATACAAATCATGCATCTGCATCATCAGCTTTAGTTGCTCAAAATGACGAAAACTATGATTGAGGCATTCATCTGGAAGATTTGGTGGGTGCTGTGAGTCAGGCTTTTGTTGCAGAAATTCAGTCAGAAAAACTGGAAGAGTCTACTGATGATGATAGTTCTAGTGATGATTCATGTGATAATGATAGTGTTCCAAGTGTTGATGATGAGGAAGAAAAAGGGCAAAATATTGATTCTGATGATGTGACAAGGGTTGCTGATGAGGAAATTGTTCTTATAGAAAATACTTCAGTTGGTGATGATGCAGAAAATATTCCAATTGCCAAAGTAATCATGGCAGACATGTCTGACCCGACTAAGGTAAAAGACTCTGTTTATGATATATTTTGTTCTAACTGTATTTCTGTTAAAAATAAAATACAAAAGGTCATGGATGATAACACCAATTTGATTTGTGACATGAAATCAATGCATTTAGTAAATCAGAAACTGAAAGATAATGATAAGATATGCATTGATAGAATTGAGTCTTTGAAAAGAGACTTAAATGCTCTTGGGTTAAAATACAAAGAGCAGGGTTATCATCTTGATATGGCTTATGCTGAAATTGAAAAACAAAATGAAGTAGTTGCCCAAAAGAATAAGGAAATTTCGGAAAAAGAATCTGAGGTGATAAAGTTACATAGAAAGATGGAACAGTTTGAGAATTCATCTGTAGTTCTGGATTATTTCAATGCTAATGCTGATCCAACAAAAAGGGTTGCTGGTATTGGATTTGTTCCTCCTCCATTCAATGGGAATTATGTAGTTGAGCCTGAAATAATTCATGAAGAGGAGATTGATCCCAAGACAATCTTTTAAGCGTATCACAAGTCTGTGACAAGAAGTTTTCGTTCCATTTCAACGATCATGAATGTTATATTCTGAAACCGGGTTTTGTGATTCCTGATGAATGGATTCTTATGAAGGCTCCAAGGAGAAATGACACGTATGTCCTTGACATGAGTGTCGCCACTACAACGGATTCAATTCCAACATGTTTACTCTCCAAGGCGTCGGAATCTGATTCAATATTGTGGCACAGGAAGCTAGCTCACATAAACTACAGGAAGATGAACTACATTGTTAGGAATGATCTTGTGCTTGGTATTCCGAAAATGAAATTCTCAGTTCCTGATGATTGTATTCCGTGCAAGAAGGGGAAGCAAAGAAAGAAATCTCACAAATCGAAATCGACAAATTCTATCGTAACTCATTTGGAATTGCTGCATATGGATTTGTTCGGTCCAATAAGTATTAGGAGCATTGGTGGGAAATCGTACTGCTTGGTAGTAACTGATGATTACTCCAGATTTTCATGGGTTAAGTTTCTTTCCTCTAAAGCTGAAACCACTGAGTTGGTTCAATACTTAATCCTGGGTTTGGAAAATTTATTGAATCTGAAAGTCAGAAGAATCAGGAGTGACAATGGCAGCGAATTTAAGAATAGCAAAATGGGCTTATTTTGTTTACAAAAAGGAATTCATCATGAATTCAGTGCGCCATATGTTCCTCAACAAAATGGTGTCGCTGAACGAAAGAACAGGACGTTGGTCGAAACAGCTCGCACGATGCTTGCAGATTCTAAGCTTCCAGTCACCTTTTGGGCTGAAGCTGTGAATACTGCGTGTCCTGTTTTGAACAGGGTCTTGACCGTCAAGCGACACAACAAGACTTGCTATGAATTGCTAAATAATCGAAAGCCGAATCTGGAATATTTACTACCTTTTGGTAATCCGTGTACCCTACTGAAGGTTCGAGATATCCCGACAAAATTCAGTGCGAAGGCTATTGAAGGGATTTTTCTAGGGTATGTGGCTAATTCGACTACCAAGAAGGTTTATAACAAAGAGACACGCCAAGTTGAAGAATGGTTCCATATTGACTGTTCAAATCGATCTTTACCACAAATGGCCATTGGTCCGGATTGGGCATTTGATTATGAAAACTTATTCAGGTCTTTTCATTTACCTTCTGACATTTCTGATGAAGATGCTGCGGTTCTTTATGATTCTTGTCAAGATGCACAGCATAATGGATTTCTACCAAATGCATTTCCAAATTCATCGATTCCATTTACTTCTGCTCCTGATCCTAATGTTGCTTCTTGTTCCGGTCCACAAGATTCAGAGAGTGAGGAGGATAATGCTATTTTTCAAGATTCTTCTGCTGATCCGTTGTTGGGTGATGATCCTTTACCTTCGACACAGGATCAGGGGGAGATTCCAACAAATTTGGACTCAGAAATTCCAATTCCTCAAGATTATTCTTATCAATCTGAATCTACTCAAGTTGACGTGTTGCCGGTTCCTGAGGTCGCATCCATCAAGGAACTCAAAAATCATCCAGTAACAAATATAATTGGAAATTTACATGATGGAGTGAAGACGCGTTCTCTTGTTGACAATACTTGTTTGTATACTTGCATTAAAGATTCTGGTGTTCTTGATGATTGCTCACATTCTTGCTTTATTTCCCAGGTTGAACCCAAGAATGTAGAGATGGCTTTAAATGACAATAATTGGATAGAAGCTATGCAGGAAGAACTAGCTCAATTTGATAAACTGAAGGTTTGGAATCTGGTTGATTTACCGAAAGGTGCGTATCCGATAGGAACCAAATGGGTGTTTAAATGTAAAAAGGACGATCGAGGTGTCGTGGTACGCAATAAGGCAAGATTAGTTGTCCAGGGCTTCAATCAACAAGAAGGAATTGATTACACCGAAGTTTATGCGCCGGTTGCAAGGCTTGAAGCTATAAGGCTGTTTCTCGCTTTTGCTTCCTTTAAAGGATTTAAGGTGTTTCAATTAGATGTCAAGAGTGCATTTTTATATGGAAAGGTCAAGGAGGAAGTCTATGTGTGTTAGCCGCCGGGGTTTGAAGATCCGCTGAATCCGAACATGGTTTTCAAGCTAGATAAGGCTCTTTATGGTCTTCATCAGGCTCTTCGTGCGTGGTATGAGACTTTATCAACACATCTTTTGGCGAATGACTTTGTTCGTGGAAAGATAGACTCGACCTTATTCATAAAGAAATCAGGGGGAGATTACCTACTGGTACAAATTTATGTGGATGATATTATATTTGGCTCGACAAATGAAGGGTTGTGCAAAGAATTTGAGGGTGTTATGAAGTCGAAATTTGAAATGTCTGCGATGGGAGAGTTATCGTTTTTCTTAGGTTTACAAGTAAATCAAAAGGAAGATGGTTTCTTTATTCATCAGTCCAAGTATGTCAAAGACATCTTGAGCCGGTTCAAGATGGAGGACTGTACTTCATACGATACTCCAATTCCGGTCAATCATAAGTTAAATTCTGACCCGGAAGGAAAAGATGTGGACTGTCGACTTTATAGAGCTATGATTGGATCCCTCATGTACTTAACCGCTTCAAGGCCGGATATAATGTTTGCCGTGTGTATCTGTTCCAGATTTCAGGCAAAGCCAAAAGAATCTCACCTAATTGCTGTGAAAAGAATCTTTCGGTATTTAAAAGGAAAACAACGTTTAGGGCTATGGTATCCTCATGGTTCTAACTTTGATTTCAATGCTTATACGGATCTGATTTTGGTGGTTGTTGTCTGGATAGGAAATCTACAACAGGTGGTTGCCAGTTCTTAGGAAATCGACTTGTATCCTGGCAATGCAAAAAGCAAACCACAGTCTCGATTTCAACATGCGAAGCAGAATACATCGCTGCTGCAAGTTGCTGTTCACAGATCCTGTGGATACAACAACAATTGAGAGATTACGGTTTGAATTTCACTGGAACCCCTATGTTCATTGATAATAATGCTACTATGTCCATAACTAATAATCCTGTTAAACATAGTAAAACTAAGCACATCGAAATTCGATATCATTTTATCCGTGATTGTGCAGAGAAAAGGTTGATTGAGCTGGTCAAGGTACATACTGAAGATAATTTTGCTGATTTGTTTACTAAAGCATTTGATCGTACCAGGTTTGAGTTCCTAATTAAAATGATTGGTATGATCAATCCCGAATAAAATTTTTCAAAATCAAAATTTCATGGAAAAATTTTCTTTTAGTTTCTTTTATTGCTTTATTACATTTCTGCAGTTACACTTTCAGTCAAAAATTCTAAATTATAAAAAGTCAAAACAAATTGAAAAATATAAAATTTGACATCATTTGAGGTTAGAGAAGAAATGATAGTACATCAGTGATTAGTTCATTTCACACGACCTTAGTAGACCTTGATATATGATTGCTTAAATTAAGTTGATTTGATCTAAATTTCATAGTCTGCATAAATGAGAAATGATAGTGTTGTGAATGCTCTAATCTTGAAAATTTAATTTTAAATTTGTATATGAGTTTTGAATCTTAAATTGTCAATAGACTACAAGCGTTTTGAAACTAATAGTAGTGTGAAAATTAAATAAAACATGATTACATCTGTGATTTGAATCCATTATATGCCTGTGTGTGTGTATAAAAGATCATTATCAGATAAAGAATATATGGTTTTAAAGAATTTCATGAGACCAATATCGAATTATATCTTTAGCACAAATTTATTTCGGTTCACTTCACTGCCCATGCCCCAAAAAACATGCAAGGTGTTGTTGAACTAAGATATACTTTCACAATCTGTTGAAATATATATTCGCCCTTGGATCAGTTAGATACAATATCTAGTCTGACTTCATTGAAACTTATCCAGATAATAGTTGGATCCTCATACCTGAATCTGTTGATTCACTTTATTCAGCCAATCATTAGAATCTTCTGATTCTGAATCATCATGATTCTTATATCCTTTGGGATCTGCTTCTATGCTTGTGCTAAATGAGATAATTTCATCTTGGAAATCGATCTAATCTTAAAAATTAAAAACTGTATATGTCTTGAAGATAGTGCAATTTATATTTCTGTTTGGCATATATGTGGGGTACACGATGTTTTTCATCAAAATGGTACTAAATCACATGAATTTGGAAAATAAACGCTTATAGTTTCAAATCTTATAATATTGACAAATTTAAGAATTCATTCTTAATATTTCAAATTCGGTATAAATAAAAGAGCATTTTATAACCTGATCTCATTTACTTTGAAATTTATCGCGTATCATTTCAAATATTATTCAAATTGAATGAGTTTCCAAAATGAAAAAGATGCAATATGCACAAAATTGAGTTGAATGGTCTCTTATTATAGGTTACCCTTTGTTATTGATAATATGTGTGATGAATTAATTGAATACTGATATGATCTTCTTGCTCATGATGTTCAGACCAAAATTATGTCATTTCAGTTTATTCAGAGAAAAATAAAAAATATGTGATTCTGTTTGAAAAAGAGAAAAATCAAAAATATGTGATTCCGTTCTGTACAGAGAAAAAGAAAAATCAAAAATATGTGTTTCTGTCTGTATAGATAAAATTCAAAAAGATTTTATTTTTACTTTCCATGAAAATTCTAAACTTTTATTAAAATTGTTCGGGATTGGATCGAATATTGCTGATGGAAGTTCGGGATTTGAAAGTTTGAAGTTGGTAAATTTTGTTCAAGGCAAAAAGGTTGAAAAAGAAATTAAGTTCGCCTGTGAACAGTGAAGCGAACTTAATATGTTCGCTTAAATTGATGAAGCGAACTTAATTTTTCAGTCTCGGGTGAAGCGAACTTAAGGTTCAAGCGAACTTATCTTGTTCGCCGATGGATTGTTAAGCGAACTTAACAAGTTCGCTTAGTCAAGCGAACTTATTCTGTTTAAGATTTGATTCAGGCGAGCTTGTCATGTTCATCGTCTTCATCAGATCAAGCGAACTTATCCCAAATTTCTCAACTTTTTAAATCTGTGTTGTGAGTGCTATTTTTTGGTT
This sequence comes from Smallanthus sonchifolius, assembly GCA_023525975.1. Taxonomy (NCBI): domain Eukaryota; kingdom Viridiplantae; phylum Streptophyta; class Magnoliopsida; order Asterales; family Asteraceae; genus Smallanthus; species Smallanthus sonchifolius. Next base: position 47,829,630 of record CM042033.1, on the reverse strand, counting down.
GTTTCTTGATCGAAATCTCATTGCGAATCTAACGAAGGTAATTTCGTTGAATTTCATTCACCATATTGAGCGTATTCGATGGTTTTTGAATTTGGTTTTCGTCGGACTGTTTCAGACTGCTTTTGACCTAATTTTTGACCGTCATATAAAATTGAACCTCATTGCTGGTTAGATTACGATATTCGATTGATTGTATAGGATTATTTCTTGATTTGATCTTGTTTTGCCAAAATTTGAATTCTCTGTGTTTGAATTTGAACCGTTTCAGGTTCAAGCGAACTTGTTCCAAGCGAACTTGTCAGGCGAACTTAATAAGTTCGCCTCTTGCACTACTAAGCGAACTTATTAAGTTCGCCTAGGGGTCAGAAGTGAAAAAGTGTTGTGATTTTTTTTTCTGTTCGAAATTTTTTTTGTTTGAATTTTTTTTAATTTTTGTTGTTCTTATTGTTTGTGTGTCTTATTATAAGTATGTTTCATATATGTGTACGTGTTCTAATGTTTGTTAAGATGTCCAATTTTTCACAGATGGCTCGACGTGTCGAATACAAGCATAATCAAGTGGCTTTATTAGATCCTAATTTGCCGGAAGCTGTTCATTTTCAAGGCATAATAAATTTTCTAAATCGATCAAGATTGCATGTTGCATTATCTGCGGATCCTTATATCAGCTTGGTATATATACAACAATTCTGGGATACCGTACATCAAGATATTGACGTGGAACCGCATGTCCTTCGCGCAACAGTCAATAATACCGAGATTACAATTTCGGAAGCGACAATTCGTGCTGCTCTTGCTTTGGGTGGAAATGCTGAAGATCCAATTTCTTATCCTAATACTCTTATTATGGGTTGTTTTCAAAGGATGGGTTATCGTGGACGACAAAATGACTCTTAAGCTCGGAAAGGTGGATTAGTGGGTGAATGGAGGTACTTTATGCATGTGATTATACAATGCATCTCTCCACGAAAAGCTGGTACGGATGGCTTGAAGATGGCACTTCAAACAGCAATGGTGGCTTTAACATTGAATAAACGATTCAATTTTCCACTGTATTTTTATCGGGAGATGGTTATGCAGATTAATCCAGCTGAAGGTCAAGGTTTCTTGATGTATCCAAGATTTATTCAAATGATACTCAATCATCTTATTCCGGATCTTCCACAACATGCTATCAAATTGACTTTGACACCGATGTCAAAACGTATCTTTACTGATTGTACAAAGGTAAAACAGCAAAATGCTGCGTTGATTCCAGTAAATACTCTATTGTTTGGTCACTTAATCAATCCTGATTATGTTGCACCACTGAATAATAATTGGTTTCATCCTGATGAACTTGCTCAAGTTCAAGGAGTTAATGTTCAACCACAACCACAACAGCAACAACAGCAACAACACCAACAACAACCACTACAACAAGTTTAACCCCAACAGATTCCACACCCACAAATTCAAACTCCTATTCCTGAACAAATTCCTATTCCACAAGCTGAAGTTAATATTCCTATTCAGGAACCTGTTCTAGAAGAGGTCGTTCATGATCCTAATCAAGATATGGGTATGAACATGGATGATTTTGTTGATGAAGCTGTGAACTCACCCATTCATGAACAAGAAGGGAATGTGGTGACAGACGCTGAGTCTAGTTCAAGTTCAAGTGATACTTCATCATCTGATGATGACAGCACTGCTTCTGATGAATCTAGAGATTTTTCTCCAGGTCATTATGAATGGTTGGCTGCTATTCCACTGGCTAATGCTGGAAAGCGCATTAAATCTCAAGCCAGACGACCACGACGCAAGTCTGTTCGGGATCCTCCTTCCGGTTCAGTTCTTGGAAAAAGATCGTTGGTAGATGAAAGTTCTGACACTGATAGTGACTTTAATCCTGATCCTTCATGACAAAAGTTAATGTCTGCTTCAATTGCGGCTGCACAATCTTCTCAAGGAGTTGAGGATGCAAATTTTGTTGCTTCTCTGATTGTTACTCCTCCAAGATCTAAAGATCCATCTCCTATTCCGACAGAGATTCCTTCTACTTCAAGTCCTTCTATTCCACAATTCACAGCTGGTCCATCAAAGCCTTCTGATTCTGATAGGATTACTTTCCTTGAATCTCAAGTGCTTACTTTACAAACACAAGTTAACTCTCTTGTGTCTATTTATTCTCAACGACAGCTGGTGATTCAGACTCAAGCTCAACAGATTGCTGATATGCAAGCGTTAGTGTCCAAACTTGTTCAGCGTATTGACGCTCAGGGGGAGTTGAGGATACCTGATACTTGTCACACTGAGTCAATACAAAGACGTGATGATGAAGACAATGATCCTGCTGGAAACATTGAGGGTGATCGTCAATACACTGACGTTAATCCTATATCTAGAGTTCAGGGGGAGTCGACATCACAATCTCTTGAAGGAAACAAATATAAAGATACTTCGGGTAATAATGAAGAAGAAATTTTGTTATTAGAATTTTTTCAAGATTCAGAAGAAGAGGAAGCTGAAAAGATTGAATGTCTTGATGACATTGACGATTTATTCAATGACATGGAAGATGATATGTCAGACACTGAGATAGAAGAAGGAGAAATAGTGGAGATAGAAATAGAGAAAGATAAATACAGTGTTACATATGAAGGCTGTGACGGTCTTAAGGTGCCGTATAACTTCATCCAAGAGGATGTTGTTCCTGAGTTCTCTTATGACGGAATAAATGACTCTATGGACTCTATTGAAGACGTCACATTGCCTGATGATACAGCTGACTCAAAGATGGATACTGATGATGAGAATCTTCAATTCAATAAGGGTGCTGAAACTGAAACTACTCACACTGAGTCTCCGAAGATTAATGAAGAACCTGTGATGTTCAGAGATACAGGTATGACACGAGAACAGTGGAGAGAAGTAGTAAATAGTTGGATGAAGGTACAACCCAAGTCTCCAATACAACCTGCTCAGAAAGAAAAATATGTGAATAAAGAGCAGTGTATAGGAAGGATCATTAGTTGGTTTTATGATGGTGAATCAAAATTGTTTGTAATCAAACGATCTGATGGCGTTCAATAGTTAAAGCCAAGGATCAAATATTTCAATACCTTGCCGAGGTGTGAAATAAATGGTCTAGCTTCAAAGCCACTCATAAATAGATCGAAGAATGGTTTGGCTGATGTAATAGCAAATCTGATAAAGAAAGAAGGAAGTTCGGGTAAGTATGAACGGCTGAAACCACAGAAAGCAAAGAGAGTGAAGATTACAGATCCTAAGACTGGGAAAGTAACCTGGAGATACAAGTATAGACCAGTGCGTGCTGTTCACAAGATACCATTAAAGAAGATTCCTCAAGACTTTCTTGGGAATATGAAATGGTGGTATATTGATGTTAATACTGGTGAAGCAAGGGTTGAAGATAAAGATAATAAGGTCATTGTGTGTTTCTATGACGCAATGAATCTTATTAATTTTTCAAAGAAAGATCAGAGGACCCTGCGAAAGAATGAGATAATGTATACTGATGAATGGATTGAACAAGGTCTACAGTATAAAAGAGTTTTGGAAATATGCAGAAGATACGGTGTGCATGCTGGCAGCAGACTACCGGATAACTGGAAGACTTCAAGATAAAGACTGAAGACAGAAGATCAAGCTATTGTCAAGAGGGAGTCTGTTAGGACATAGATTTGTAATGACAAAAGCTTGTAATAGTTAGATTTTATGTCTTTATGTTTTGTTATGAAATTGTAAAGTTGCTAAGTGTTTTTAGTAGTAAGCCTAGAGGCGAACTTAGTTAAGTTCGCCTGACCTATCAGAGGTGAAATTAATAAGTTCGCTTAGGCATAGCTGAGGCGAACTTGTTAAGTTCGCTTAGTCTGTTTCAGGCGAACTTAACTAAGTTTGCTTACATCAGTTTTGGTTCTATATATATGTGTTACAGAGTCATTAGACAGAGAGTTAAATAGAAGTGAACAATTGTCTGATTGAGTCTGTAACCATTGTTATTCTGAATATAATCGAGAAGTTTATTTACGCGTGTTGTTTTGGATTGTCGGTTAGTATACAAATCGGTAACGCGAAGGATTCCGCACTTCGTGTTATATCAACGTCATATCACGAGTTTGATCAGTAGCTGAGTTACCTGGACCTACATTAAGTCAAGTCTTCTAGGAGCAAGTCTTTGTTTTGCTGTTGTTGAAGATTCTGCACTGTCTTTAGGATAGGCCACCCTGTTTGCCTCTTCTAATAGTGTTTCAAACCAGGGCAGATTTTCCACCATTAGGTCTTGGAACCTGCTGATAGCAAGTTCTGCTGAGAGATCTGTAGAGGTGTTGATGTAGTTGGATAGGTACAGTTCAAGCACTTGGAATGGATTTAGTGCATTCCAGTTCAGCTCTTCTACTCCGCTGAACTCTTTCCCAGTCCAGAATCTCTCAGTTGAATCATCATACCCCCAAGCTAGTATGGAGTCAAATTCTAGCTAATTTGCAGACAGTGTGAATTGGGGGGCAGTGGTTTGTTTTTGTGACAATCCGGACTTTGGGTTAACCCCGTTAACTAAACCCAGTTAAACCTTAACTTATTTAACAAAAGCTAACCCCAGGGTCTAATTCTGTCAATATCTGAATTCAAACTTCAAGAATCAAAGTTGTAATTAACCCAAACTCGATTTGTTGACCATGCAAAGTCAAAATGGAGTGAAATTGTTCGTGTTGACTTTTTAAAGTCAAACAGTGGACTCTTTGGTTCAAAATCGTGATCCACAACCGAAATCGGATCGAAGTTGTAACGGATTTGCATAATGAAGTTGTTAACGTTCATCATTGAGCCATTAACATCACAATTACGAGCAATTAATCCCAATTATGGGAAATCAATTCGTAACCGCCGAATTCGATCTTCATACGCCTAAATTCGTAGCAATTCGTGTAAAATTCTTCCATTCAACACTCTGCGCACCTTGATCGAACTCTTTGGAACTTTTGCACTCACCAATTTCACTGGAAACACAGCAGGAGAAGTCGGAGTCCAAGCCGTCGCACCGTGACTTCCTTTCTAATCGAGAACCACCAATTCGAACCTCATTTTTGTAATTCCTTGCATCCTCAGTTTCATTTTTACCCATCAATTGAAAACCCTATCATATTTGTAGCTTAAAACATCGAATCGATCATGAACCCAATTCTAGGGTTCATATGAAATCGGATTTGTGGCTTTTGAATCTAGACTCGTTTTCAATTCAATTAAATCATACTATTGGTTTCGCAATTTTCAGCTTAATGAAAGCCCCATGTTAATTGATTCAAACAACACCCAATTTTACAAGATCCGGAATCTAGGGTTCTTCACATAACGATTTGGGGGTTTCGAACCTAGACTTAACCAAAATGAAATTAATTTATATGGTCAGATTCGCAATCTTCCACTGATCAATAGCCCCATGAATCCAGCAACGGATATTACAAGAATTGAGCAAATCGATCGAGGGTTCTAATCTAGGGTTTCGGTTTCTAATCAGGATAATTAACATACTTAAACTCGATGTTTTCTCAATTAAACTCACACCTAGATTCGCTATACCCCGATTTACAACCCATGTCACCTTGTTGGATCGCGATCGAATTGGTGGGTTTTAGTCGTGGCCGATCGTGGTTGAGGATGGGGAAGAGGCTCTCTGAACTTTTGATTAAAACTGGGTAGATACAAATCCTGTTGCGATTACCCTAGCGGGTGGGACTCGTTAAGAGTGTGCTGATGTGGGAGAGAACCGGGTTCGAGTCTCTCCACACCCTTTTTGTGTTTTTAAAAATTGTTTTTATTATTATTTCAATATAAAATCAATACCCTATAATATTACATTAATATATTAACGTGTTTTGAGACCCGGATACAACCGAAGGCTCGGGTTTGATTTTATAACTTATAATTACTAATAGTTCCACTTTTTAAAATAATATATATTTATATTATTTTCAAACCCCGACTTAGTATAAAAGGATATGTTTATATTATTTTTAACTCGTGACCACTAGCATTAAATAACATATATTTTTATATTATTTTGTATCGTTTTATAACCTCGTGTGACGTTTGGAACTAAATAATAATATAATTGGTTATAATATTTACTCGCGTTTATTACTTCGATTAAAAATAATATATTTATTATTTTTGCCACTATGATTTTTAGTAATCATACGAACCTAAAAATAATATATTAAATTATATTATTTTCCTAACTTTTGTAAACAACTTTAACGTGTGAATGTATTTATTTATTTATTATTCGTTATTAACGTACGACACGTAACGCCGTTCCCTTAATGATTATACTAAGGAATTTATATAATTCCGTAGACACGTTCGTCTACTCTTAAATCCATAGAAAGCGTTAAGATTTTCTAACTTCCGTGTCGTCGTCACATATCTCAACTTGTCCCTAATTTGTGTGTTTATAATTTTAGGGCATACGTAAGTCGTCTGAGACTTACACTTGTGGTTCCAACTTATCTCTTGTGTGATCCAATCCACTACCTAAACAAGGTGAGCTTTCATGGCCCCTTTTACTGTTTTAATCTGGGGGAGAAAACATGATGCAAACTCTTTTTGATTTTTGTACTTCATATTATATCACTTGTTATGACTATGCGTACACTCTATCATGAAAGTCCTCACATCGAACCGTTTAAATATGAATATAGCGAGGTATGTTGGGTAGTACTACTGGGTTTGACAAACCTCACCCGCGTTAGTCGCACTAGCTCGATTGGATATCGAACGGGTGCAATGTTGACCTAAACGTGCACCATGGTTGATAGACCTGGTGGGAGGCAATACAAACAGTCAGTTTACGGTTGCGAGCGTAATAGCAAACAAGAACATGGGTTAGCTACCCGTTGGTATATATATGTTGATTGCACAATAAATATGGTAAACACTTACTTATATTGAAACTTGTGAACTCACCAACCTCGTGTTGACATCTTTTCTTACATGTTTTCTCAGGTTGCTAAGATAAGGCACATGTGCACATAATAGGACATGCATAGAATTCTTCTTTTGACTTATGTTTTATTAAACTGTTTGAAATATTTTGAATTGTGTTAGGTTTGAACATTTTGGGCGCGTGTGTTTTGCGCATTTACTTTCTTTACGCTTCCACATTAACAATTATTGATATGATATTTTCATTTGAGTCCCATGTAGATTCGTTCAATGTAACTAATGACTGAGATCCTGTTTTGTTACTTCCCAAACTATAAAACTCCGTTAGTTGAATTGGGGAAGTGACAGATCACCAGACTAGTTCTAGTGACTATTCGGTTGATCAGGGTGAACAGAGTAGCGCGCAAGCAACGAATCCTGCTCGCAATTGGAATGTTTACCGGCAAATGATCCAAAGGTGGATCGAGATGGGAAATGTTCCATCGCCCTACTTTGGTTCCACTTCCACATCATCTACTTTACCTAGCTTGCCCTGCACTACGGAACAAGCTTTTGTAGCTTTTGTATTTTACATGTATAGAGAGTTAAGCATTGTGAAGGATGCTACTGATGAGATACCTGACATCCTGCAGTGAGAGTCACAAATAGAGGAGAATAAGGGAGGGATTGAGCTCTTGACTACTGAACTAGCAGTAACGGATCAGGTCCATAACGTTTTGGTAGATCGGGTTACACATTTGGAGACTAGGGTGCACACCTCGGATTTTGAGTTAGGAGGGATTCTGGAGAGAGTGGCTAATCTGGAAGCCCAGCTACAGATAGCAGACCATGCTGCTGAAGGACTTCGAGAGAGAGTGACTCACTTGGAAGCCCAACTACAAGCAGCCCTATTTCCGGAGGATATTCCACTTTTGGACGACGAGGGGGAGCCTTTCGAGGAGGAGCCCTTTGAGGATGAGCCGGTAGAGGAGGAGCCACCCGAGGAGGAACCGGTGGAGATCGACGATGCACAATCATACGTTTCTTTCGATGACGAGGATGCTTGATGATCTTTCTATTCTATTTTTTTTCTTTCCTTTTCATTCATGCTTCGTTTATGTTATTTCTCTTTTCAAACCTAGATGGGTAAGGTTGTTCCCATTCAATAAAAGCATGAGTAGTTTAATGTTTGAGTTAATTATTTTGTAGCCTTACAATCTATTTAATTTTCAAAATATTAGATGTTGTATTTCCTTACTTGAACATAAATAATGTTTAATATGCGATATATTTCTCATTGTTTGTATTTGTGAATGTGAAGAATCATGTCGGGAAGAGGACGTGGAGGTCGTGCTGGTGGCCGAGGTACCATCAACATGACAGCAGCGGAGCTGGCGGCACTAATCAAAGATAGTGTGGCTGAAGCTCTAGCAACACAGAATGCTGCAGGTAAATGCTTTAACTATTGACTAATGGGGTCAATTCATCTCTTAAAGCGCATTTCCTAAACTCTATAATTCCAATCCTATATTATTTCTAAATCCAGGCCAACAAAACCAGCAGAATCAGCAACAAGCATGCATGTTCAAGGCATTTATGGATTGTATGCCCCACACCTTTAGTGGTGCTGAAGGAACTGTCAGACTACTCCGGTGGTTCAAAAAGGTAGAATCGGTGATTGCCATGTGCAACTGCCTAGTGGCCAATCAGGTCAAGTTCACCGCCGGAACTTTGGAGGGCCCGGCTCTCACGTGGTGGAACGCCCAAGTCCAGATGTTGGGACTGGCCATGGCAAATGGACTCCCGCGGGAGGATTTTAAGACGATGATGAAGGAGGAGTACTGTCCTTGGGATGAAATTCAGAAACTGGAAGGAGAGTTCTGGAACCTAAAAATGGAAGGTTCTGAAATTGAACTGTATACCACTCGCTCCCATGAGCTTGCTACCATGTGCCCACATATGGTGACTCCAGACTACAATAGGATTGAGCTATATATTGGAGGTCTAGTGCCTGAAATTCAAAGTATGGTTACTTCGTCCAACCATCCAGCAGACGATCCGACTAGCCCACAAGCTAACCGATCAGGCGGTGACTCAAGGGACTTTATCCCCGAGAGGTTCGGTCTCTAAATCCACCGACAATCATAAACGTAAGTTTGATCACCACTCCAACACTCACTCCAACTCCAAAGGACCCCGGTTCAATCAACCCCAGCAACAGCAGCAGCGAAAGTTTGAGCCTGCTAAAAACTTTAATCTAACGACCTCTTCAAGTCCGAGTCAAGGGGAATATGCTGGGAGACATCCCAAATGTAACAAATGTGGCTATAACCACACTGACACTTGCGACCGACAGCGTTGCCAGCGATGTGGTAAGATGGGTCACGCTGCAAAAGACTGTAGAGTTACACTTCCGAATAACAACCATTTCGACCGCAAGGATTTACAAGAAGATGTTTTCAGTGGGTAAGGAGGGACATATTAGAGGGATTGTCCACAGTCAAAGAGGGGTGGAAATCGGAATGGAAATGGGAATGGTAACGGTAACAGCAATAATCAGGGTAACAATGGTAACGGCAACGGAAATCAAGGCAACAACAATGGTGGCAACAAAGGCAATAACGGAGGGAATGGTGCGAAGGGACGAGTCTTCGTGCTTGGATCTGGAGAAGCTCGTTATGATCATAATGTGGTCACCGGTAAGTTTCTCTTAAATAATTACTTTGCTTCTGTCCTTTTTGACACTGGTGCTAATAGGAGTTTTATATCTAGAAAACTTAGTGATATGATAAAAGGAACTCCAACTCTGTTCGAAGCTAAGTATGTAATAGTGATAGCCGATGGTAAAATAATTGAAGCAACCCACATTCTTAAGGGTTGTAAGCTTGAGCTAGCTAGTCATAAACTTGATATTGACCTTATGCCGGTCACGCTTGGTAGTTTTGATGAAATTATCGGCATGGATTGGTTATCTAAAAACCAAGATGAGATCATTTTTCATGATAAAATTGTTCGCATTCCTCTCTCGAGTGGAGAAACCCTTTCCGTTCAGGGCGAAAAGTTTAGTGCAGTCATGGGCATCATATCCTTTATGAAAGCACATAAATGCCTTCGAAAAGGGCATACTGCTGTTTTGGTTCTCGTTGCTGAGCAGCCATTAGAAAAGAAGAAGATTGATGATATTCCCATTGTTCATGAATTTCTGGAAGTATTTCCCTAGGATTTTCCTGGTCTGCCACCACACCGCCAAGTTGGATTTCAAATCGATCTGGCACCCGGAGCGGCACCGATCGCTCGGGCACCTTATAGACTAGCACCTAGTGAATTGCAAGAGCTATCCACTCAGTTACAGGAATTGTTGGATAAAGGTTTCATCCGACCTATCTCACGCCATGGGGAGCTCCGGTCCTGATTGTCAAGAAGAAGGACAGAACTTTCCGTATGTGTATCGACTACCGTGAACTGAATAAAGTCACAATCAAGAATCGTTATCCTTTTCCTCGTATAGATGATCTCTTTAATCAACTCCAAGGATCAAGTTTCTATTCCAGGATAGATCTTAGGTCTGGTTACCATCAATTGAGAGTCCGAGATGAAGATATCTCTAAGACTGCTTTCAGAACAAGGTACGGCCATTATGAATTTATGGTCATGCCTTTCGGGTTAACCAACGCACCTACGGTATTCATGGACCTCATGAACCATATGTGTAAACCATACCTTGATCAATTTGTCATCGACGACATTATCATTTTTTCCAAGAACAAAGAGGAACATGAGGAACATCTATGTTTAATCGTGGAACTACTTAAAAAGGAGCAGCTTTATGCTAAGTTTTCCAAGTGTGAATTCTAGATCCAGGAAGTTCAATTCTTAGGAGATGTGGTTAATGAGAAAGGAATACATGTCGATCCATCAAATATTGAAGATATTAAGAATTGGTCAGCACCGAAGACCCTGACTGAGGTGCGACAATTTCTAGTATTGGCTGGTTATTATCGTCGATTCATCGAGGGATTTTCAAAAATTACACAACCTCTCACTGCCTTAACTCAAAAGGGTAAAGCCTATAACTGGGGCGATAACCAAGAGTCATCATTCCAACATCTTAAACAGAAACTTTGAAGTGCACCTATTCTAGCTCTTCCGGAGGGGACGGATGATTTCGTGGTGATCGCATTTGCTTCGCGTCAACTAAAGATTCACGAGAAAAACTACACCACTCATGTTCTAGAGTTGGGAGCCGTAGTTTTCACACTTAAGATATAGAGACACTACTTATACGGTACCAAGTGCACTATCTATACCGACCATAAGTGTCTTCAGCATATCTTCGAGTAGAAAGAGCTGAACATGAGACAGTGTCGTTGGGTCGAGCTCTTGAATGATTCCGATATCATCCGGGTAAGGCTAATGTTGTAGCTGATGCCCTAAGTCGAAAGGAATCCATGCCCAAACGAGTTCGAGCATTACAACTTACTATTCACCCCGGATTACCTGATAAAATCCGTAGTGCTCAACTTGAAGCTCTGAAAGAGGAAAACCTACCGCTGGAAGCCACACACGGTATGGAGGCACAACTCGAGGTCAAATCGGACGGTATTCGCTACTTCGCTGAGCGAATATGGGTTCCTATATTCGGAAACTTAAGGGAACTAGTCATGGATGAGGCTCATAAATCTCGTTACTCTATTCATCCAGGTTCCGACAAGATGTATCATGACCTAAAGGTGCTGTATTGGTGGCCAAAGATGAAGGCCGATATAGCCACCTATGTGAGCAAGTGCCTGACTTGCGTGAAGGTCAAAGTTGAATATCAAAAGCCTTCTGGTCTTCACCAGCAACCAGAGATTCCCATGTGGAAATGGGAGCAAATATCCATGGTCACAAAATTGCCATGAACTCCTACCGGATGTGATACCATCTGGGTAATCGTTGATCGTTTAACAAAGTCCGCTCACTTCTTAGCAATCAAGGAAACCGACAAAATGGATAAGCTTACTCGTATTTATTTGAAAGTAGTATTATCTCGGCACGGGGTGCCAATCTCTATCATTTCGGATCGTGATGCACGATTCACCTCTCGTTTCTCGCAATCGTTACATAAAGCTTTAGGCACGCGTCTAGATATGAGCACAGCATACCATCCTCAAACTGATGGCCAGACAGAGCGTACTATTCAAACTCTGGAGGATATGCTACGAGCTTGTGTGATTGACTTCGGTAACACCTGGGAGTCTCACCTACCGTTGGTGGAGTTCTCCTACAACAACAGTTATCACACTAGCATCAAGGCAGCTCTATTTGAAGCACTATATGGACGGAAATGTCGTTCTCCTATTTGTCGGGCCGAAGTTGGGGATAGTCAACTTACAGGTCCTGAGCTCGTACTTGAAACTTCTGAGAAAATCGTTCAAATTAGAAACCGTATGGCAGCAGCTCGTGATCGCCAAAAGAGTTATGCTGATAAGCGCCGTAAACCGTTATAATTTCAAGTAGAGGATATGGTCTTATTAAAAGTCTCCCCTTGGAAGGGTGTCATTCATTTTGGGAAATGAGGCAAATTAAATCCTCATTATGTTGGACCATTCAAGATAGTGAAGTGAATTGGTCCAGTAACGTATCAACTAGACCTACCTGAAGGACTTAGTGGTGTACACAACGTCTTTCACTCTACAACTTAAATAAATGTCTGGCAGACGAGTCACTCGCGGTTCCTCTTGAGGAACTACACATTGATGAACAACTACATTTCATCGAAGAACCAGTCGAAATCATGGATAGGGACGTCAAAACGTTAAAATGCAGTAAAATCCCTATTGTCAGAGTCCGTTGAACTCGAACCGCGGACCGGAATTCATTTGGGAGCACGGGGACCAGATAATGCGCAAGTATCCTCATCTATTCAAGCAATCCACATCAAACGTTCTAATTTTCGGGACGAAAATTCTTTTAACTAGGGGATGATGTGACACCCTAGAAATTTTTATAACTATTTTAATTTTCGGGACGAAAATTCTTTCAACTAAGGGATGATGTGACAATCCGGACTTTTAGGGTTAACCCCGTTAACTAAACCCAGTTAAACCTTAACTTATTTAACAAAATCTAACCCTAGGGTCTAATTCTGTCAATATCTGAATTCAAAATTCAAGAATCAAAGTTGTAATTAACCCAAACTCGATTTGTTGACCATGCAAAGTCAAAATGGAGTGAAATTGTTCATGTTGACTTTTTAAAGTCAAACATTGGACTCTTTGGTTCGAAATCGTGATCCATAACCAAAATCGGATCGAAGTTGTAACGAATTTGCATAATGAAGTTGTTAACGTTCATCATTGAGCCATTAACATCACAATTACGAGCAATTATTCCCAATTATGGGAAATCAATTCGTAACTGCCGAATTCGATCCTCATACGCTTCAATTCGCAGCAATTCATGAAAAATTCTTCCATTCAACACTTTGCGCACCTTGATCGAACTCTTTGGAACTTTTGCACTCACCAATTTCACTGGAAACACAACAGGAGAAGCCGGAGTCCAAGCCGTCGCACCGCGACTTCCTTTCTAATCGAGAACCACCAATTCGAACCTCATTTTGGTAATTCCTTGCATCCTCAGTTTTGTTTTTACCCATCAATTGAAAACCCTATCATATTTGTAGCCTAAAACATCGAATCGATCATAAACCCAATTCAAGGGTTCATATAAAATCGGATTTGGGGCTTTTGATTCTAGACTCGTTTTCAATTCAATTAAATCATACTATTAGTTTCGCAATTTTTAGCTTAATGAAAGCCCCATGTTAATTGATTCAAACAACACCCAATTTTACAAGATACGGAATCTAGGGTTCTTCGCATAACGATTTGGGGGTTTCAAACCTAGACTTAACCAAAATGAAATTAATTTATATGGTCAGATTCACAATCTTCCACTGATCAATAGCCCCATGAATCCAACAACGGATATTACAAGAATTGAGCAAATCGATCTAGCGTTCTAATCAAGGGTTTCAGTTTCAAATCAGGATAATTAACAGACTTAAACTCGATGTTTTCTCAATTAAACTCACACCTAGATTCGCTATACCCCGATTAACAAAACCCCCATGTCACCTTGTTGGATCGCGATCGATTTGGTGGGTTTTAGTCGTGGCCGATCGTGATTGAGGATGGGGAAGAGGCTCTCTGAACCTTTGATTAAAACCGGTTAGATACAAATCCTGTTGCGATTACCCTAGCGGGTGGGACTGGTTAAGAGTGTGTGCCGGTGGGGGAGAGACCCGGGTTCGAGGGTCTCTCCACACCCTTATTGTTTTTAAAAATTATTTTTATTATTATTTCAATATAAAATCTATACTCTATAATATTATATTAATATATTAACGTGTTTTGAGACCCGGATACAACCGAAGGCTCGGGTTTGATTTTATAACTTATAATTACAAATAGTTCCACTTTTTAAAATAATATATATTTATATTATTTTCAAACACCAACTTAGAATAAAAGGATATGTTTATATTATTTTTAACTCGTGACCCCTAGCCTTAAATAACATATATTTTTATATTATTTTGTATCATTTTATAACCTCGTGTGACGTTTGTAACTAAATAATAATATAATTGGTTATATTATTTACTCGCGTTTATTACTTCGATAAAAAATAATATATTTATTATTTTTGCCACTATGATTTTTAGTAATCATACGAACCTAAAAATAATATATTAAATTATATTATTTTCCTAACTTTTATAAACAACTTTAACGTACGAATGTATTTATTTATTTATTATTCGTTATTAACGTACGACACGTAACGCGTTTCCCTTAATGATTATAATAAGGAATTTATATAATTTCGTAGACACGTTCGTCTACTCTTAAATCCATAGAAAGCGTTAAGATGTTCTAACTTTCGTGTCGGCGTCACATATCCCAACTTGTCCCTAATTTGTGTGTTTATAATTTTAGGGCATACGTAAGTCGTCTGAGACTTACACTTGTGGTTCCAACTTATGACTTGTGTGATCCAATCCACTACCTAAACCTGGTGACTTTTCACGGCCCCTTTTACTGTTTTAAACTGGGGGAGAAAACATGATGCAAACTCTTTTTGATTTTTGTACTTCATACTATATCACTTGTTATGACTATGCGTACACTCTATCATGAAAGTCCTCACATCGAACCGTTTAAATATGAATATAGCGAGGTATATTGGGTAGTACTACTTGGTTTGACAAACCTCACCCGCGTTAGTCGCGCTAGCTTGATTGGATATCGAACGGATGCAATATTGACCTAAACGTGCACCATGGTTGATAGACCTGGTGGGAGGCAATACAAACAGTCAGTTTACGGTTCCGAGCGTAATAGCAAACATGAACATGGGTTAGCTACCCGTTGGTATATATATGTTGATTATACAATAAATCTCTTAAACACTTATATTGAAACATGTGAACTCACCAACCTCGTGTTGACATCTTTTCTTACATGTTTTCTCAGATCGCTAAGATAAGGCACAAGTGCACATAATAGGACATGCATGGAATTCTTCTTTTGACTTATGTTTTATTAAACTGTTTGGACTATTTTTAATTGTGATTGGTTTGGACTTTTGGACTTTTTAGGCGCGTGTGTTTTACGCATTTACTTTCTTTACGCTTACGCATTAACGCTGATTGATATGATATTTTCATTTGAGTCCCATGTAGAGTCGTTCAATGTAACTAATGACTGGGATCCTGGTTTGTCACTTCCCAAACGGTAAAACTCCGTTAGTCGAAATTGGGGGTGTGACAGTTTTATTATTGCTGCTGCTTTAGGAACTATACTGACTGATGGAGGTGTGTCTTCATTTTGACTTTCATCCTTTAACACCTCATCAACAGCTCTGACAACCAACTTCCAGTCCTCAGTGATTTCTTCCTCTTCATGTACTTAGTCTGGCAAGTCATGAACTTGAACAAAGGCAGGCTTGAATAATGAACTTTGAAATGCGGCCTGCTCTTGTAGCCATTCTTCTAGGCTGTCAACATCATCTTCTACTACAACTATCTCCCCCTTTTTGGTTGCATCAGTGTAAAGGGCTGCATCTGTTTGAGTTCCTACTGATACAAGGGAGGTAGTAGGCATAATTGGGCATTGATGGGCTTCATGCATAGAGACATGGTGCCTTAGTTTGGACACTTCAGCCTCTAGCATAGCTACCCTGGCCGTCAATTCCATAATATGAAGTTTCAGTCTGTCCTCATCCACAGTTGCGGAATCCTTGGAGCTAGATGGGGCCTTAGGCCTAGCCTATGCATCCCCATCACCCTGGTTTTCTTGGCACCTGGGATTCCTCTCAGAGAACTTTTGTAGATAACACTGGAACATTGACCCCTGAGAACTTTTTGAAAACAGTTCTCATGCTTTGAAAAATATTACTTTTATGACCCAGCATAAGATAGATTTTTGCAGGTTTTGAAAGTTCTTTTATTTCATTGTTAAACACCTCCTACAAGAATCTTGGGTAAATGAAAAATTGCTGCTTTGCACCCTCTTGAAGGTTGTATCTCAAACCTTCAAAGATGAGATGTGCAAAGTTGAATCCTTGGACAATAACCATACCGTGAACAGCAGAGGC
Source organism: Smallanthus sonchifolius (assembly GCA_023525975.1). Taxonomy (NCBI): domain Eukaryota; kingdom Viridiplantae; phylum Streptophyta; class Magnoliopsida; order Asterales; family Asteraceae; genus Smallanthus; species Smallanthus sonchifolius. The sequence continues at coordinate 47,813,061 of CM042033.1, read as the reverse complement.
AAGTGCAGATCTCACTTGATGCCATCCACTTCTTTTCTGAGATATGCATTGTAGAAGAGTGTGGCATAGATACTTCCATGGGGGTCCCATCAGTGCCTTCTCTATTGTGTACTCATTCTGATTTCCAGTGTACCCTATGGATACAAAGGTCCTCATGTAGACTTCTTTTGAGTACAAAATGGCGGTCCCCTCGTCTTGAAGCTTGAGGTGTTTGCGGAGAGTGGCTTCAGAGATGGTGATGTCCTTGCCATCTACCTTGGCTTTAATTTGGGGTATCCCCTGTTCGGTAGAGTAGATGGCAGATTTCCAAAAATCCTCCATGTGAGGAATGTAAATGGGTGGGTTGACAGTGAGTGCATGGTATATTTTTGATCGAAAGAGAAAGTCGATCATGTCATCAAACCCGTCGAACTTCTTCCCTTTTTATTAAGTATGCTGTGAGGTTGTGATATGAGGAGAACTTATCATCTGGATGGGTTATGTCTACCTCTGCCATTGTTTGGTTTGGAGGGAAAGAGGAAGGTTTTGAAGGGAGGTTAGGAATGGAAGGCTTTGAATGTTGTGGGGGCTTGAGAGAAAGTGATGTGAGTTAGGGAGAAATTAAATGTGAAGGGGTGGTGAGGAAATTTGATTTGTTCTTATAACGGATGAGGAGGGAAAAGCAAAATGACTTGTACAGTACAACCACATTCACTTTTTACCGTTACAACTGTAATGCACTATATCAGTCATGATAAAGACTGAAAGGAATTTTTACAGCGGGTAAAGTTAATTTAGACTTATTTTTACCCATCAGCAGCAAACTTGGTTACTGCGGATGGTTAAGCCTATCCGCTGCAAGCTTGGTTGTGGCGGATAGTTAAGTCTGTCAGCAGCAAACTCTATTGCTGCTGATGGATGCATTGATCCGCAGCAAGAGTGTTGCTGCTGACTGCCTTAAAGCTATCTGCAGGAAACTTGTTCCTGCTGATAACTTAAAGCGGGCAGTGGCAAAATCTTTGCTGCTGATTATTAAACCTGTCAGTAGCAAAAATGGATGCTGCTGACTTGTAACTTTTATTTATAACAAAAGGCAAACATATTTACAAAAACAAATAATTATTATTTTTTTGAGACATATTTTAATCAAAGTTTATCATACCAATAGATTCAACTAAATATCTAAATCTAGCTTCATCAAACGGTTTTGTAAATAAATCAGCATATTGCTCATTGGTATGAACTTTGGTTAAAATAATTCTCTTTTTCTCAGCTTGATCTCTTATGAAGTGATACCTGATGTCAATGTGCTTTGTCTTGGAGTGCTGCACCATATTGTTTGTGATTGATATAGCACTCATGCTGTCAATGTGAATGGGAGTTGCGATGAAAGTCATCTCATAATCCAGCATTTGATTTTGTATCCAGATGACTTGTGCACAACAACTTGAAGCTGCAATGTAATCTGCTTCTGCTGTAGAAGTTGAAACACATGTTTGCTTCTTGCACTGCCATGAATTCAGTCTCCCTCCCAGAAACTGACATCCCCTTGAAATGGACTTTTTGTCCAAGTTGCATCCCCTATAATCACTGTCAGTGTATGAATACATATTGAACTTATCATTTTTAGAGTACCATAGTCCAAGTCTTGGAGCTCCCTTTAGGTATCTAAAAATTCTCTTGACAGCTTGAAGACGTGAAATCTTTGGAGCTACTTGGAATCTTGCACATAGACATACTACAAAGATGATATATGGCCTTGAGGCAGTGAGATACATGAGAGACCCTATCATTGCACGGTACTGATGTTGATCAGTGTCTTGATCATGTTTGTCTGGAGTCAGCTGATGGTGCACTTGCAAAGGGGTTCTTGCAGCAGAGCAGTCAGCCATCTTGAATCTTTCCAGAATGCTCTTGACATATTTGGATTGGCTGATGGAGATTCCATTTGGGATTTGTTTGACTTGAAGACCTAGAAAGAAATTTTGCTCACCCATATTTCAAACTTTGAGTGCATCAGGATCTCGAAGTCTTTACACAGCTTCTTCCTTGTTGATCCAAAGATGATATCATCTATGTAGATTTGAACCAGTAAGATTTCTCCCCCTTCATCTTTGATAAACAAGGTCTGGTCAATGGCACCTCTTTTAAAGTTGTTGCTTAGTAGATATCCAGACAAAGTTTCATACCAGGCTCTTGGGGCTTGATGTAAGCCATATAGAGCTTTGTGTAGTTTGAACACTTGGTTAGGATGTGCAGGATCTACAAAGCCTGGAGGCTGTTTGACATATACTTCTTCACCAATCTTCCCATACAGAAAGGCACTCTTGACATCCATTTGATAGACCATGAAATTCTTGGATGCAACATATGCGAGGAAGATTCTGATGGCCTCAAGTCTGGCAACAGGAGCAAAGACTTCATCATAGTCAATTCCCTCTTCCTGAGTGTAGCCTTGAGCTACAAGTCTGGCTTTGTTCTTGACTACAATGCCTCTCTCATATTGCTTGTTCCTGAATACCCATCTTGTGCCAATGGCAGATTGACCAGGTGGAAGATCAACAAGCTTCCAGACATCCTGTCTCTTGAATTGCAGCAACTCTTCTTACATTGCCGCAATCCAACTGCTGTGTTGCAGAGCTTCATCTATCTTCTTAGGTTCCACCTGAGATAGAAAACATGAAAACAAACATATATTGGCCTCATGAGATTTGCTTCTTGTTAGAACTCCTTGGTGAACTTGGCCAATAATATTTTCCAGAGGATGTTCCTTGTTGATCCTTTGTGCTGGTACCACCTCTAGTTGTATCACTTGCTCAAGATTGCTTTGATTTTGAACAGGGATTTCTTCATTCATGGTTGAAGAGTCTTCAAGATCAACAGCTACATCAGTATTATCAACAATTGTATTTGCTGCATCTACAGCATTTACCGAAGAGTCTTCATTCAAGTATTCATTTTCAGACAGGCTGCTGATGATGACATTTGAGAGTGTGGTTCTGGCTGCACTTGCTTCAATGGCTTCCATTACAGATGGAGGATCAATGGATGGTCTTCTCAGACTGATAGAAGATTTTGGAAAATCCAGTGTGTAGTCAGAGGAGAAAGTGGAAGCAGGTGCTTGAGAAGAGGAAGACTCCATATTTGAGAAGATGAGAGGCTCAAATATTTGGGTGAAGGAGTCTATGTCAAAAAGCTAGTTTGGGCCTTTTCCCTGTTCACAGACAATGTGTTCTTTGTATTCCACATTGGCTGATTCTTCCACAATTCTTGTTCTTGAGTTGAATACTCTGTAGGCCTTGGATTGAGAGGAATAGCCCACAAAATATCCTTCATCAGATTTTGGCACCCAACTTAGGAAGAACCCCATGTGTGATCAGAATTGTGCATGGACATCCAAAAGGTTTTAGAAATCCAATGTATGGAACTCTCTGGAACCATAGTTCATAAGGTGTCTTGTTGAGAGGCTTGACTATGAGAACTCTATTTTGCATATAGCAGGTTGTGCTTACTGCTTCTGCCCAAAATATGGGAGGCAGTTTTGAGTCAGCCAACATAGATCTTGCTGACTCAATTAGAGTTCTGTTTCTTCTTTCAACAACTCCATTTTGTGGAGGAGTTCTTGGAGCACTGTATTGCCTTTCGATTCCCTTTCTCTCACAGAAACAGTTCAAAGTGTGGTTCTTGAACTCTGTGCCCTAATCACACCTTATTATCTTTACCTTCTGATTGCTTTGATTCTCTACCCTAAGGATGTAGGATTTGAGAATTTCAGCAGTTTCATCTTTTGTTCTCAAGAAGTATACCCATGAGAATCTGGTGTAGTCATCAGTTATCACCAGACAGTATGACTTCTTACCCATTGACATAATATTTGTAGGACCAAAGAGATCCATATGCAACAGCTGTAGTGGAGTGTCATTTGTATTCAAAGTCTTGGGCTTGTGAGAACTCTTGTGTTGCTTCCCCTTCAAACAAGCAATGCAGTGATCTTCTAGCTGGAATTCTTTGTCAGGAAGCCCTCTAACAACATTATCCTTCACCAATTTGTTGATAGTTTTGATGTTAACGTGGCTTAATCTCTTGTGCCAGAGAGCTGATTCATCAACTGAGGCTTTTGATAGAAAACATGATACACTACAAGATGGAGTGACCTCATTCATGTCAAGCACATAAAGATTTTCTTTTCTCTGAGCAGTTAATAAAATCTTTTCTAGAGGAGGTTTGGATAAGCCAGGAGATAGTACAAAGCATTCTTTGTCTGTGAAGAGCATCCAATGCTTTTGATCACAGACCTGGGAAACACTCATGAGATTGAAGTCCAATTCTTTGACATAATTTACCTATCAATACCCATTCTTTCGTTTGACACAGTCCCTTGTCTAGTAATAGACCCTCCTTTTTAGTCACTTCCAAAGGCAACATATCCTCCATTGAAGTGTCTGAAGTTGGAGAGAATAGATCTGTTGCCTGTTATGTGCCTGGAACAACCACTGTCTACCACCCAGGTGTTATTCTTGTGACCTGGCTTCCCTTGCACATGAGAGAGATCTAGTTAGTGGGAGTGTCACACCCTAACCAATGGCGGAATCATCGAGGCGAGACATGTAGACTGTTCATGAGCTCAAGGTTGACTAAATGGTAATATGTTAAATCCATTTACATCTAAACAATCATGAATCAAGTTCAAAGTACATAATGAAATACAATTTGTTTTTGAATTAAGATTAACTAGGTCCAAAGCCTATGTGTAGAATGTCTTGATCAAACTCATATGAAAGCACCTGAAACATGAATAAAATAAGGTCAGCTAAAAAGTTGGTGAGTATAACACAGGTTTGTATATAGATAGCATATAGTTTGTAAAACAAATCCTTACATAACATGATAAATAAGGCATTTATGGGGAGCAGATATTGTGTAACCAAGTACAATTAAACCTTTGTAACTAGTATGCAAAATTGTGTTGTCGGTATCAATCACCCCAATCTGGGTGGGTTTGTCAGACTCAATAGATCTATCATTGAAAACCGTCGGCTTGAATAGTTAATGATTGCACATAATCGCATACAAAGGTTAGCACACCTAGCCCTCGGGCATAAAGCTCAAATTGCACACATGAATGTCAATAGGATTTGTAATTGTGTTGTTTGTGTAAATGTAAACATGTAATTTGAATAGTGTTCATGTTTCACCCCAAAAATGTAAAAGAGTAAAAGGGGCTATGTATACTCACTTGATTCGAAGACGTAGCTAACACGAGATACTAGATAGTAATGTGATCCTTGTATTGCACAATGTTAACCTAGAGTGTAATGTATATTGCATTAATAATGCACAATTGTCTAAGTCTATATCTAAAGTTAAATTGGATAAAGTTAGTGATTGGTACTTGAAAGTATTGTATAAAATGGAAGATTTGAAATGAATATTTTTAGAACATTTTTGAGTAAGGTTTGAGTTTGGAATAATTAAATATGTAAATTAAATAATTACTGTTTATGATAATAATGTAAGTGTTAGATGTAATTAAGTATAACTAAATAAATATTTTTGTTTAATTATAAATCAAATAAATAATTATTACCTTATTCATTTATTTATATAATATAATTTAGACATTAAAATATTATTTAAGTGTAGGGTTTATAAATTAAACGTTGAACTTTAAATAATTTCCATTTATTTTAAGATTAAATATTTGATCTTTTCTAAATAAAAAAAATACAGATTTTTATAAATTCAATTATTTTTATTTTAGAAATTAATCTGAAATACTAATTGTTTAGAATTATAAACATTCTGCCAACACACACGACCGTGCCTAGGGTAGGGCACGATCTTGCTAGGGCGGGCGTTACCGTTCTAGACAGGGCGCGACCGTGTTGGTCAAACAGAGGACAAGTAGCCAAACCACTAGGCACGACCGTGCCTTCGATAGGCACGACCGTGTCTATGCTTCTGGGGTACGATCAAGTCTAGCCAACGAGCATGACTGGGTCTGAGCAGGAGGCACGACCACGCTGGAAGTCGACATGACCACGTCTCCCGAGGCACAACCGTGCTAGATGATTAGCGCGACCGTGTCTCTTTCAAAACAGGAACGAATTGATTGATTTTTATATTAATAGTGCTGGAATGCATAGGACTTTCATTCACAAGGTTAGTACGAGTCTGTTGGTGTAGATTAATTGTGTTTAAAACATGTTTAAAGTTGGATTCGATTAAACCATTTTTAAATGAAACTTAGAATCGGGTTCGAGTAAATTTCGATATTGAGAGTTTAAATTAGATTAGGGCTTTTGATCTATAGAATAAATAGATAGTTTTGAAAGTTTCAATTACCCTGTGAGACGATGAATTGATGGCCTACGGTGGGGACGAGTTCCGGCTATGACGGGTGTGGTCTCCGGTGTTTTCTGCTACAACTCCGGCCGAGTTGATGTGTTCTGGAGCTTTAGGGGGAATCAACTAAGGTGTTGGTTTGTTTGGTTGAGAGAATTTACAACGAAACGATGAAATCGATGGTCACAATGGAGGGTTTTGGTAATTAGGAGAGGGATCGACTAAAAATGGGTTTATTTGATGTAATTGAGATGGTTAAACTCATAATGGGTTTGTTAATGCAAAAATTGGTTACGAAATCGAATGGTTCCGCGATTAAAGGCTGTATTTACGTTTCAACTGACGTGAGGCGCGACCGTGCCAAAACAAGGCGCGACCGTGCCAAGGCGAGGCGCGACCGATCCAACAATAGGCGCGACCGTGCTTACTAGGGTTTCTGGTTATTTACAAAATCAGCCCTTGCAACTTCAGCTTTGACAGAATTAGCCTGGTTAGGATTTAACAGAACACCTAACTGGATTACTAACTGGATTAACTCTAGGAGGTGTTACCACATGATTATGAGTTCTAAATCTTTGAATTGGATACGATCGGCTAACGATTAAATAGTTGTAGGTTTAAACAAGTATATGTTTTAATGTCGTGTTGTTACTTTATTAGTTAAATTAAATTTAAAATAGGGTCAGAAAATCAGAAATGTTACAGTCTCTCCATGTTAATGGAATTTCGTCCCGAAATTTAACTAATGGAGGCTACTAAAAATCAAAAATAAGGTGGGAGTTTTGGGTTCTCGGTGAGTTTTGATTGTTAGATTCTGGGGAGTGTTACCATTGACATGGCTTAGGCCTGATACTCAAAGTTGAATATGAAGGGTGATAATGAATTTTGTTTTGGAATGAATTTAAGGAGGAGATTGTCGAATACAAATTCTGAATTCTAAATGTGAGATATATTATTTGGAATGAATTTGATGGGACCTTGATCGTTAGGGTTTGTGCATGATGTAGTCTAATATGTTTAAAAAAATGTCAGTGGTAAAAGATTTCATAAACATTGGTCTAGGTCAAAACTTCACGTGACACTAACAACGCTACTTCTGATAACATGATAGGACACTTATATATAGGAAGTACCATCGGCGTATCCACCATGTCCTTGTCATATCACATCAGTTTCGTTGTTACATATCACGATAAGTTTTAGATCACAACACACAACAAAATTTCACTATGTTTTCCATGCGCTGATTTTTATAATTCCGTGTGCACCCGTAATTACTCAAATCATCTTATGGTCCGTATAGGTCATCTCGTTGTGTGCGGGTCAAGGGGGCACAATTTCACTCCGTCCATGTCTATTGTTTTCACATAAAAGTCTCTAACAAGTAACTATGTCCTTAAGCAGGTAAGTTCACAACTAAAGAGTAGTAAAGTAGAACAACTTAAAGTTTCTTAGTTTGCTCATGTTTGAACAAGAATACGTCAAACCCTGAGTCGTTTCCACGTATTATGGTCTTCAACTTTGGTGAACAAAGTGCATGACCATGTCTTGTGTATAATGTAATCAACCAATTGTAATAATTGTAAGCAATTTCGTTTCATGTATAAAGTAAACACACAAGTCTCCTGTGTAGCATGAACAGCTACCATTATGTATTTTGTAAATCAATGAGCTCTCGCGTGTAATGTAAACAACATAGTATCACATGTATTATAGGAAATGAATTTCATGTATGGCGTTGACGACTTAACATCATGTATTTTGTAGATCAATATGCTCTCACGTGTAATGTAAACAATCATAGCATCATGGGTAATGCATAATGTGTACAGTTTAGTATGATGTACTTTGTAACTAAATGAGTTTCATGCTTAATGTGATTAATCTATAATTATGTATCAATCAAACAATTGTTATGTATCACATATATCGCAAACAACTAAGTTTCGTGTATTATGTGCTCAATCCGGTAGCATGTGTATTGTAAATGAACATGTTTCGTGTGTTATGTGATCAATCCAGTAAATTGTGATTTGTAGGAAAACTAGTTTCTTGTATAATGTAATTTGTGTAGCATTGGGTATATTAAGAATAATTGAGTTTCATGTACCATGTGGTTGCGTTGGGTATATTGTGAACGTGTATACGTAAGTTGTTGGACTTCGTGTGTGATGTATACTAACGGGTTTTGCATGTGATCGAGTGTTGCGGACAAGCGTGTTGTTTGACGTTCTTGTATAATGTGGTGGTTAGGTTGTAGCTCTTAAATCTCATTGAGGTTGATGGGGATGGTTAACGTCTACGCGGTATGGATCGTCTCTTGAAGCGGCAAGTGAAAGGTAACGAGGGGGTTTTGAAAACACTCAGGGAAATATGTTTACAAATAACTGATCTTTGTTTGAAAATAGGAAATTGTAAATTGTTCTTGGTTGTAGATATATAAAAAAGATGAAACTATTGAGTTAAATAATCTAAATAAATAGACAATTTATAGGAAAAATCTTTATAATTTAAATTTTCAATTTCTAATAAAAGAATATTTTTAAGAAGAATTATTGGCTAAACTAGTAGTCTTATATTAATTTATTCATGGTTTTAGAAATAATTACTTTAATGGGGAAAATCATAATTATTTATCAATTTGAAATAATATTTTTATAAAATAGGTTGTATTAAGTTCCCTTTCATAGTGAAAATGTTTATGGAAAAATTTATATTTCTGATACTCTCTAAAAGTTGATAAACGTTTGATTTGAGAATAACGAGGTTGTTTAAATCTAATAGGATGAGTTGTTTACGAAGGAGATTGTCGGTAGGGTACTAAATCGTATGAAATGAAGAAGGTGATACTGGGGAAATTTTGATGAAAATATGATGGGTGTAATTCACACTCAACGTGTCAAATCAATGAATAATAACTTTAGAGTTGGAATATATAAAATTGATTAAATGCTGAAATGTTAAACATTACTCAAAACATAGGTAAATGGTTCTCAAACTGAAAATTTAAAGACAATAAGTAATGGAAAAAATAATTTTGTTAACGTCTCTTGTAGCTTTCCACTAGAAGGAGAATAATTCCCAAGACGAGCACCGCTTCGAGGATGGAGATTAATTCCTTTTGGTACCCTAATTGGTTTGCTAGGCTATTCATTCCTTGTCCTTGCAAGTCGTGCATTATCCCTTGCTCCATTCTTTGCATCTCAAATTATGAGGTCCTTACATATTAGAGCGTGTCATTGTTGGAAATTTGATAGTACTAGTGAGTGTCATGATATGCCCTACTCAAGGATTAGAGTAATACGGGTTGGGCATTAGATATGGGTCTCTTAGTGGGAGTGGTAGTTGATTGTGGGGATGAGGTGTCTGATACGGGTTTCTGAGCACGGCTGATCTAGGTGTTCGAAGTCTTGGGTCGGTGTTCCTAATCCAATCTACCCTTCTATCAAACCTTGGTCTAGCAGCTGCGGGTGTTGGTGATCGATGTACGGGCGATCCGGTGTCTTCTTCCCAATCAGACTCTTCTTCGGGACGGCATACCGGGGAGGTAGGAGAGTAGGAGTCCATGCTTAGCAGGAAAACAATGGAAAGGTTGTAAGCGATAAATAAATACTGAGTGTCAAACATAGGAGTTCTCATAGGTTTAGAGTTTGACTAGTCATAACGCCGAGTCTTCACAATAGTATTTTAGGAGTAAACTTGACCTATAAGTAGTGTATCCCTGAGGAGAATTCCCAGGAAAGAGGGGTGGGTCACTGGGACACACTTAAGTACCCTATCTTTCCTTAGCCAGAATTCCTCATGGGCCTACACACTCTTCCAGCCATCATGTATTAATAATACTATTGTTGGGCTCATGGTCATGATGAGAATTGTTGTGAACTGGGCCTTGTGGCCCGAAAGTAAGGTTTATGCATTTCAGTGGGCTTTTGCTTCTTGAAGGATAGATGGGCTTCTTAGTTTATTATTGATGGACATTAGGCCCAATAGTTTAAAAATTTGTTGTTCACAAGAGATGTGGTATTATGTATGTGAGTTTAGGGGTGCATGAATAACTAAGTGTGTATGAGTGTGTGTAGAAACATAGGATAGCACTTTAAATAAATTAAATAGGTAGCAATGAATAGGAGAGAAAAAAAAAATTTTGGCAGGTAATGTGACACATAGATTATTAAGTATTGTATTATAACATGTGAGAATATTCGCATAAAAAGAAAAAAATAATCATATAGCATGTAGATAGTAATGAGTGTAAGCACAAAAGTTATCAAGTAGTGTGACACATAAGTCATTATGTATTGTATCGCATAGTGTAAATACTTATGATAGCATGTAAAAATATTTACACAAAAACTAATAATGTAACATGTAGTAGCATGACATTGTATGGGTGTCCTAAAGTTATAGTCTAGGTCAAGGGTGTCTAATAACCTAGTTCCCTATAACCAAGGCTCTGATACCAATCTGTCACACCCCAACCGATGGCGGAATCATCGGGGCGAGACATGTAGACTGTTCATGAGCTCAAGGTTGACTAAATTGTAGTATGTTAAATCCATTTACATCCAAACAATCATGAATCAAGTTCAAAGTACATAATGAAATAAAATTTGTTTTTGAATTAAGATTAACTAGGTCCAAAGCCTATGTGTAGCATGTCTTGATCAAACTCATATGAAAGCACCTGAAACATGAATAAAATAAGGTCAACTAAAAAGTTGGTGAGTATAACACAGGTTTGTAAATTGATAGCATATAGTTTGTAAAACAAATCCTTACATAACATGATAAATAAGTCATTTATGGGGAGCAGCTATTGTGTAACCAAGTACAATCAAACCTTTGTAACTAGCATGCAAAATTGTGTTGTCGGTATCAATCACCCCAATCTGGGTGGGTTTGTCAGACTCAATAGATATATCATTGAAAACTGTAGGCTTGAATAGTTAATGATTGCACATAATCGCATACAAAGGTTAGCACACCTAGCCCTCGGGCATAAAGCTCAAATTACACACATGAATGTAAATAGGATTTGTACTTGTGTTGTTTGTGTAAATGTAAACATGTAATTTGAATAGTGTTCATGTTTCACCCCAAAAATGTAAAAGAGTAAAAGGGGCTATGTATACTCACTTGATTCGAAGGCGTAGCTAACACGAGATACTAGATAGTAATGTGATCCTTGTATTGCACAATGTTAACCTAGAGTGTAATGTATATTGCATTAATAATGGACAATAGTCTAAGTCTATATCTAAAGTTAAATTGGATAAAGTTAGTGATTGGTACTTGAAAGTATTGTATAAAATGGAAGATTTGAAATGAATATTTTTAGAACATTTTTTGAATAAGGTTTGAGGTTGGAATAATTAAATATGTAAATTAAATAATTAATGTTTATGAAAATAATGTAAGTGTTAGATGTAATTAAGTATAACTAAACAAATATTTTTGTTTAATTATAAATCAAATAAATAATTATTACCTTATTCATTTATTTATATAATATAATTTAGACATTAAAATATTATTTAAGTGTAGGGTTTATAAATTAAATGTTGAACTTTAAATAATTTCTATTTATTTTAAGATTAAATATTTGATCTTTGCTAAATAAAAAAATACAGATTTTTATAAATTCAAATATTTTTATTTTAGAAATTAATCTGAAATACTAATTGTTTAGAATTATAAACATTCTGCCAACACACACGACCGTGCCTAGGGTAGGGCACGATCGTGCTAGGGCGGGCACGACCGTTCTAGACAGGGCGCGACCATGTTGGTCAAACAGAGGACAACTAGCCAAACCACTAGGCACGACCGTGCCTTCGATAGGCACGACCGTGTCTTTGCTTCTGGGGTACGATCAAGTCTAGCCAACGAGCATGACTAGGTCTGAGCAGGAGGCACGACCGCGCTGGAAGTCGACATGACCGCGCTAGATGATTAGCGCGACCGTGTCTCTTTCAAAACAGGAATGAATTGATTGATTTTTATATTTATAGTGTTGGAATGCATAGGGCTTTCATTCACAAGGTTAGTACGAGTCTGTTGGTGTAGATTAATTGTGTTTAAAACATGTTTAAAGTTGGATTCGATTAAACCATTTTTAAATGAAACTTAGAATCAGGTTCGAGTAAATTTCGATATTGAGAGTCTAAATTGGATTAGGGCTTTTGATCTATAGAATAAATAGATAGTTTTGAAAGTTTCAATTACCCTGTGAGACGATGAATTGATGGCCTACGGTGGGGACGAGTTCCGGCTATGACGGGTGTGGTCTCCGGTGTTTTCTGCTACAACTCTGGCCCAGTTGATGTGTTCTGGAGCTTTAGGGGGAATCGACTAAGGTGTTGGTTTGTTTGGTTGAGAGAATTTTCAATGAAACGATGAAATCGATGGTCACAATGGAGGGTTTTGGTAATTAGGAGAGGGATCGACTAAAAACGGGTTTATTTGATGTAATTGAGATGGTTAAACTCATAATGGGTTTGTTAATGCAAGAATTGGTTACGAAATCGAATGGTTCCGCGATTAAAGGCTGTATTTACGTTTCAACTGACGTGAGGCGCGACCGTGCCAAAACAAGGCGCGACCGTACCAAAACAAGGCGCGACCGTGCCAACAATAGGCGCGACCGTGCCAGACGAGGCGCGACCGTGCCAAAACGTGGCGCGACCGTGCCTACTAGGGTTTCTGGTTATTTACAAAATCAGCCCTTGAAACTTCTGGTTTGACGGAATTAGCCTGGTTAGGATTTAACAGAACACCTAACGGGATTACTAACTGGATTAACTCTAGGAGGTGTTACCACATGATTATGTGTTCTAAATCTTTGAATTGGATACGATCGGCTAACGATTAATGAGGTGTAGGTTTAAACAAGTATATGTTTTAATGTCGTGTTGTTACTTTATTAGTTAAAATAAATTTAAAATAGGGTCGGAAAATCAGAAATGGTATAGGGAGCAATCCAAAAGCTTGCATCCTTGAAGAAAAGGGTTCTCGGAATATCAGATTCAGCATGTGTGCATTCAACAGAGCTAATGATGATTCTTGGAGGGATAGAAGCTGGGATCTTGGCTTTCCATTGCTGAGGAGATGGTTTTCCAGTTCTCTTTGCTCTGTCAGCAGCTGATGTTGCTTTTGCTGCTAATGGATTTGCTTTATCAGCAGCAGATTTTGCTGCTGATGACTTTAGCTTATCAGCAGCCGATTTTGTTGCTGCTGAGGACTTCGGCTTATCAGCGTTAGATTTTGTTGCTGCTGATGGTTTTGCTTGAGCAGCAGCAGACTTGGTTGCTGCTGAAGTCTTGTCTTTTGGTTTCTTGGGCTTGGCTTGATTACCAACATTTTTGTTGGCTTCTGATGGTTCAACAACCAACTAATGTATGCTTATCCTTCTTTAACTTGTTGACGGAGGGCTTCTCTGTAGAAGTTCTCATGCTGATGGGTATTTGTTTAGGAGGGGCTTGATGAAGGATCTGGTTGAAGGGATTAAATTCACAATTTGCAGCAAAGTGGTCTGATTCACCACAGATGATGCAATATTGTTAAGGCTTTGGCAGCTGCTTCCTTGGTGGGGAAAGAGAGTTTCTGAAATGAGTTGCCTTGGCTTCAGAACTCCTTACCTTTCTGTTCTTCTTTGTCTTCTCAAAAGCATGTTGTTTGAGGTTTCTTTGCTGCTGAAGGTAGTAGAAGCAGGTGCTGGCAGTGTGGTTGTATTTGCCACATACAAAGCATGATTTCGCCAGTTTGTCCCTTGAAAGGTAAACATAGTCCTTTCTTTTGAACAAGTCTTTGAAGTTCCAGGGGTGAGCTTTGTTGTGCTCAAAGGTGGCTTCTTCCAATGTCTTTTGAACATATGGAACTCTTTCTCTAGGCGCATGACATATGTCAAACACCTTTCTTTGAGGCTTTGAGTTGGTGGAGGTTGAAGAATGTCCCTTTTCAACAGTTAGCTTTCTTCCTTCTGGAGGATAGCTGATTTTGATTTGGTTGAAAGGCATAGGAACCGGAACAGCTAGTAAAGGGACAGGAGCACTGGTTTGAATGACTTCAAGAATAGGCGATGCTGGTACTTGTACTGGTGATGAGGCCTCCTCAGTTTTAGTGGACTCTGAGCAAGTTGAATCAGACTCTGACGAGGTAGTGCATTCTTCCACCAATGGTTCATGCCTTGAAGGATCAAGATGTCGGTTGGCCTTTTCAAGATTTGAGAAATTGAAGCTTGGTTCATGGATGGCAACGTAGTCAGCAGGAGTTGCAACGGCTTGGTATTGTTCAGCATGATACCCCAGACCAGTTTTTACCTTGTCATGAATTTGAGCATCCAAAAGTCTTTGCAGCTTTTTAGATGCAAATTCATATTTGTCAACATGAACTTTCTGTTCAGCCAATTCTGCTCTGGTAGCTTTTAATCTAGCTAGTAGATCATCAATCTGAGTTTCAAGATTGGTTTGTTCATGTTTTAGTAACGAAATCTCTTTCTTTAGGCAGTTAATTTTTTCTTTATAACTGTTTTCGACTTTTGTGAATTCAGATTTCATTTGATGAAACTCTTCATTTTGATCTATAAGGTTTTGATTATGCTTTCTGTAGCCTAACACCTTATCAATACAAGCTTGGGAACAAAGATGTTCATATACCTGAGGTGGTATCTCAGTTGTGTCTGCCATAAGAGCTTGGTTGTTAGCAGGCAGATCTCTATACTGGAATCTCAAGTCAAAGTCAGAAGTTTCAATAGCTGCACAAGCTGTAGTTTGAGCTGGAGGAGTAGCTTGTTGCTGTTGTTGTCTTCTTGAGAATATCTTCATTCTCCAGCTTCACCTTTGAGCACTGCAGCTCACCTACAAGATAGGTATATCTGTTATATAAAACAGTTAGAGACTCACCTTCCTTCGAGTCGAAGTTTTCATATTGCTGCTTCAGGATGTCTCTTCTGTTTTCTTTGACTTCTTCTTAACGAGCAAACATCTTCTCAAGAGGCTCCCATAGCTCCTTTGCAATTTTATAACCTCTGAAGTTATGAAAAACTTCATTTTGTAAGCACATCTAGATGGCTCCCAAGGCTTTGAAATCTACCTCCATTTTCTTGATGTCTTCATCAGAGTACTTGGAGGATTCTTTGGGAACCAGGGTACCTCTGGAATTAGCTGAGGCCACCATGGGTATGTATGATCCATTTTTAATGGATTTCCACATCCCATATTCTTGATAGCAAAAGAAGCTTTCCATTATGTTCTTCCACATATCATAGTCTTCTCCAGACACCAGTCTTGGTGGTCTAGAGATGCTTCCAATATCTTCAAATCCATTGTTTTATCTATTTTGTTTTGATTTGTGATAATGAGAGACTTTAGCAGAGAGATAGTTTAGAATAGAACCGGAGAATGATTAAACAAGTGTGAGTTTGTTTAATCTGTGAGCCAAAGCTCTGATACCACTTGTAGGATCGGTAAATACAAGATGGTTCTATTCTAGTTGAGATTGGCGGAAACAATCACAACTAAGCAATGTAAACAAGTAAACACAAGAAGTACTGATAAATGCAATTTGTATTAAGCTTCAATGGTTACAAGATTACAGAGAAAACTCTAAGAAAAGCACTCTTTAAAATGACTATCAGTACTGCTTATATAGTAACTTAGAATCAAGATAGACCCTTGATTCTAAGGATCAGATCTAACACAAACCGTTGATCTTGTATTGAAGCTATTCTACATATAATGACAATAAACACTACAAAAGTTAACTTTACTCAAACGTCTTCTTAGGCATCATTGCTTGCATGCTTGGAGAAGAGCGTTGTAGTTCTTTATTGTCTGCACCAGTGACTTTCTTTCTGCGTAGAGTGTGTCAGTGTTGCACCAGAAAGTTGTCAGCGGTAATGGTTGCTTTATCGAAGCCAGTCAGCTGCAACGTTTGATATTCAGTGGAAATGGCTATCAGCTACAAAGTTGGAGATCAGCAGTAAGACACAACTGTCCACAGCTGCTAAAGATATGCCTATCAGCAGCAACTTTGGTCTTCAGCAGATAAGGCTTATCCGCAACAAATTTATTCTCCAGCAGAAGAACAAGTATCCGCTGCAGATAAGCTTATCCGCAGCAGCTTGTTGGTCAGCAGCAAACTCTGAGGTAAGCATCATTTGTACTTAGAAAGTTTTGTTGCCATCGGTCTTTATTTCTACAATAAGTTCGCTTAGTGTTGCAAGAGGCGAACATAATAAGTTCGCCTAAACAAGTTCGCTTGAACAAGTTCAACTGAACCAGTTTGTCGATACAACTTCTACAGCAGATATCTAAAATGTCCAATTCGTCAATATATTTCAAATTAAACACATCATTATCATTGATACTCAACCACGAAACAATATTAATCGTCAATTTTAAGTTTTAACCATAAAACGATACCATGTTAGATCATTCACAAACCGGCTGTCAAAAAATGATGAACACAGGATCAAAGGATCAAATTCACATCGATTTAACGGATAACAAAACCTTGAAATTACCTTAGAAAGATTCGCAATTCAAATGCGATCTAGAGGGAAACAAGAAAATTTCAAATCGAAAACCCTAGTTCAGATTGTCACAAGTTCACTTAAGTTCGCTCAATAAGTCGTTTTCACAGTGAAAGAAGATAATAAGGATAAGTTCGCCTGAACAAAACATTTATTCATAATTAAGTTCGCTTCATTAGGCGAACTTGTTAAGTTCGCTTAACAAGCCTCAGGCGAACATATTATGTTCGTTCCAAACCTTTGCCATGAACAATTACTTCATTTTCAACACGTCATATTCTTGTGAACTTCCATCTGTAGCATGTATCCGATCCAGTCCCGAATCATTTTAATAAAAATAAAATTCTCATGGAAGATAGAAGCAAAATATTTTTGGATTTTATCTATACAAACGGAATCACATATTTTTGGTTTTATCTAAGCAAACTGAAACACATATTTTTGGTTTTTATATGAGCAAACTAAAATACATTTTTGGATGAACATCATGAGCAAGAAGATCATATCAGTATATGAGCAATTCATCACAAAGTCTATTATCAACTATGGGTAACATATGATATGAAACAATCAAAATCATTCTTATGTAACTCAAATCTTTTTCATCATATGTAATTTTTGCAATCAATTTGAATATAATCTTGAAATGATACGCGATAAATTTCAAAGTAAACAAGATCAGGTCATGAAATGCTCAATTTTTCATTCCGAATTTGTAATACAAAGTATGAATTCTTAAGTTGTCAATACTATAAAATTTGAAAATATAAGCATTTTTCTTCCAACTTCATGTGAGTTAGTACCATTTAGATGAAAAACATCGTGTACCCCACATATATGCCAACATAAATTTAAATTTGCACTATCTTCAAGACATACACAATGTATTCTAAGATTAGATCAATCTCCAAGATGAAATTATCTTTATTAGCACAAGTATATAATAGCAGATCCCAAAGGATATGAGAATCACAATGATTCAGAATCAAAAGATTCTAATGAATTGGCTTTATAATGAGACTTGTCACACCCCGACCGATGGCGGAATCATCGGGGCGGGACATGTAGACTGTTCATAGCACAAGGTTTACTAAATTGAAATATATTAAAGTCAAATTTCCATTTCACATAACCCAAGTACAAACCAAATCCAAACAAAGAAACAATAAACAACTCATAAATTTCTTGATTTAATATTGCTAAGTCCAAATCCTATATTGAGCACGTCTTGAATCATTCTCACATATTAGGGCCTGAAACATGAATAAAATAAAGTCAACTAAAAAGTTGGTGAGTATAACACAGTTGTATATAGGTAGCATATAGTTGAAAACAAATCCTTTACACGACATGAAAAATAAGGCGTTTATGGGGAGCAGCTATTGTGTAATCAAGTACAACCAAACCTTTGTAACTAGTATGCAAATTGTGTTATCGGTATCAATCATGTCCACTTGGGTGGGTTTGTCAGACTCAATAGATCTATCATTGAAAACCGTCGGCTTGTATAGTTATTGATTGCACATAGTTTTCACAAAGACTAGCACAACTAGCACTCAGGCACAAAGCTCAAATTTTGCACACATGTATGTAAGTAGGATTTTGCACTTGTGTTGTTTGAGTAAATGTAAATGTGAAATGTGTAATGTGTATAAAGTTCATGTTCCACCCCAAAAGTGTAAAAGAGTAAAAAGGGGTTGTGAATACTCACTTGATATGGAAGTGAAGCCAACAAAGATTATAGATAGCAAATATGATCCTCGAAATGCACAACTTAACCTAAAGGGTAAATGTGTATTGAATCAAATAGATGCATAAAGTTTAAGTCTAAAATGAAAGTTGAATTTGTGTATAAAACTATTGATTTGTATTTAAAAGTATTGAATAAAAAATACATATAGAGTTTGAAGTAATAATATTTTTGAAACAATTTGATTAGGTTTGAATTGGATAATTGAATAAATATATAATTATAGTTTATGAAATAATGTAAATATTAATTGTAATTAAGTATAAATAAATAAATGAGTTTGATTTAAATTGTAAATTAAAAAAATAATCATTATCTTATCTATTTATAAACTTGTAACTTAATCATTTAAAATATCATTTAAGTGTAAGATAAATTTAAATTTAATTTTTATAAATTTTTAAATAAATAAAATTTATCTCTTCAAATACAGAAAACATATTTTTATAAAATTTGAAACATTTATTGATTGAAAAATATAAAATTATAATTTTGTTAAAGTTTCTGAGTCACACACGACCGTGCCTCGGAAGGGCACGATCGTGCTCAAGCCACGGGCGCGACCGGGTTGTTCAACAGGAGCACAATCTAGACAAGTCAACAGGCACGACCGTGCATTGGCCCGGCACGGTCGTGTCTATGATCTTTAGACACAACAGAGACTAGCCCAGAGGGCATGACAAGGTGTGGACAGGAGAACACGAACGCGCTGCTAGTCGGCACGACCGCGCTCGATGAGGCACGGCCGCGCTAGATGATTAGCGCGACCGTGTCTCTTCCAAATCAGACACGAATTGACAATTTCTTGTATTTTAAACGCTGGATTTGTTAGGGCTTTTGATTAATGGGTTATTACGAGTCTTTTCATATAATTTAATTGTATGTAAATCGTGTTTAAGTATGGATTCGATTAAATCATTTTTATTAAAATGAGAAATCCGGTTCAGGATGATTTTTATGATGGAAGCCCCAATTAACAAAGGGCTTTTGTTATGAGGACTAAATCGACTGAGAAAAAGGTGATAATTAGGTGATAATTACCTTGGAGAGTATCGGATTGATAGGAAGCGGTAGAAGAAAGTTCCGGCGTCGGCGATAACGGCTTCCGGCGACTTCGACTGCGATTCCGTCTGCTTCAACGGTTCCGAAGCTTCAGGAGAGATCGAATGGCGTGACGATGTTGCTGGATTAAGAGGGTTCTGATCGAATTGCTTGAGAGAGTTTTCTTGGAAAATATTTGAGAGAGAGTTCTTTGAGGTTCACGAATTCTGGTTAATTGGTCGTAAAGAGGATGTTTTGGTAGTATTATTTCTTAGTTAATGGGAGCAAAACGTATAACGGATTTGAATTCGAACGATCGGGTGATTAAACTGCATTTACGTTTCAACTGTTACGCAGGCGCGACCGTGCCAAACATGGGCACGACCGTGCCTAGGCACCGGGCGCGATCGTTCCAAAGCAAGTCGCGCGACCGTGCCAAAGCACTTGGCGCGACCATGCTAGGACGAAGCACGACCGTGCTAGACTAGGATTTCTTGATATTTTTCAACTTTAGTCCTTGACTTTTCAGATTTGATAAGTTTGATTAACATAGTTTCTTGCATAGTGTTTAAGTGTATATAATCGAGTAAAACTTGCGAACTTGTATTGAATCATTGCATTTAATTTATGGCGAGAAAAATAATAAGACAGTGCACGAGTATTGAATTCGAAATTGCATTACATTGAATTGAAATGTGAATACTAAATATCAGGAATGTTACAGTCTCCCCATGTTGAGAGAATTTCGTCCCGAAATTTAGCTAGAGGAAACAACATTATTAGTAAAAAGATGAGGGTACTTGAGCTTCATTTGGTCCTCTCATTCCCAAGTGAACTCAGGACCACGCTTAGATTCCCAACGAACTTTAACGATAGGAATGCGACTTCGCTTGAGCTGCTTGACTTCACGATCCATAATTTCCACCGGCTTCTCAATGAAGTGCATCGTTTCATCAATGCGCACGTCGTCGAGCGGTATATGGAGATTTTCATCGGCGAGACACTTCTTTAGATTAGATATATGAAATGTAGGATGTACATTGCCAACAGATGGAGGTAACTCGAGCTTGTAAGCCACTTTCCCAATCCTTTCAAGGATTTTGAACGGACCAACATAACGAGGTGCTAACTTGCCTTTCTTTCCAAAACGGACCACACCCTTCCATGGAGACACCTTTAGAAGAACAAGGTCACCGACTTGGAATTCCAAGGGTTTTCGACGTTTGTCGGCATAACACTTTTGCCGACTCCTCGCTACTCGAATATTATAACGGATTTGAATAATCTTGTCGGATGTTTCTTGAATTAACTCGGGACCAGTGATTTGTGCTTCACCAATCTCACTCCAACAGATAGGAGAACGACACTTGCGACCATAGAGAGCTTCGAATGGAGCCATGCGGATACTTGTGTGGTAGCTATTGTTGTAAGAAAACTCAATAAGGGATAAATGTGAATCCCAATTTCCACCAAAATCGATTACACAAGCTCTAAGCATGTCTTCAAGAGTTTGGATTGTTCGCTCGGTTTGACCATCAGTTTGCGGATGGTAAGCCGTGCTCAAATCCAATCGAGTACCAAGAGCCTTTTGGAGAGATTGCCAAAATCGAGAAGTGAACCGAGAGTCTCTATCAGATATTATGTTCAAGGGAACGCCATGACGGCTCACAATTTCATCAATGTAAATTCGGGCTAATTTCTCGACTTTGAAGTCTTCACGAATAGGCAAGAAGTGAGCGGATTTAGTGAGACGATCATTAATTACCCAAATACTATCATATCCACTCGAGGTACGAGGGAGCTTGGTAATGAAATCCATAGTTAAATTCTCCCATTTCCACACGGGAATTTCTGGTTGTTCGAGTAAACCAGAAGGACGTTGATGTTCGGCTTTGACTTTGGAGCAAGTTAAGCATTTGGCCACATAAAGAGCAATGTCTTTCTTCATACCGGGCCACCAATAAAGTTGGCGAAGATCTTGGTACATTTTATCCGCACCAGGATGAATAGAATAACGAGTCTTATGAGCCTCGTTCATGAGAAATGCACGGAGATCATCGCGATCGGGAACCCAAATACGGTTCAAGTAATATAGTAAGCTATTGGGTTTTGATTCAAACACCACACGACATTTCTTCATACATGTTGCCCTTGGTTACCGAGACGTTTTGAGCTTCTAAGATACGGGTTTGAATATCGGTTTGAATACGGGCACAATGAAGCATAACATGGTCCTTTCGACTCAAAGCATCGGCTACCACATTCGCTTTGCCGGGATGGTAACGAATTTCGCAGTCGTAGTCGTTAAGGAGTTCGACCCAACGTCGTTGCCTCATATTGAGTTCTTTTTGGTTGAAGATATGTTGAAGACTTTTGTGGTCGGTGAACACCACACATTTCGTGCCATATAGGTAATGTCTCCAAATCTTTAACGCGAATACTACCAAACCCAACTCGAGATCGTGCGTCGTATAATTCTTTTCATGAATTTTGAGTTGCCTTGATGCATAAGCGATTACTTTGCCTCGTTGCATGAGAACACAACCAAGACCTTGGTTAGAAGCATCACAATAGACAACCAAATCATCATTCCCATCGGGGAGAGTCAAAATGGGAGCATTACACAACTTATGCTTAAGAGTTTGGAAAGCTTCTTCTTGTTTCAGTCCCCATTCATAAGCTTTACCCTTATGGGTCAAGGCGGTAAGAGGGACAAAAATCTTTGAGAAGTTTGAGATGAAACGACGATAATAACCCGCAAGACCAAGAAATGAACGAACTTCGGTAGGAGTCTTCGGGGCATTCCAATTCTTAACCGTTTCAATCTTAGCAGGATCAACATGAAAACCCTTGTCGTTGACGATGTAACCAAGAAATTGAACTTCTTTTAACCAAAATTCACATTTGGAGAACTTGGCATATAGTTGTTCTTTCTTTAAAAGGTCCAAAACCAATCTAAGGTGTTCTTCGTGGTCGGCTTTAGTCTTGGAATAGATTAAGATATCGTCAATGAAAACGATCACGAATTTATCAAGGTACGGTTTGCACACACGGTTCATGAGATCCATGAAAACTGCGGGTGCATTGGTTAACCCGAAAGGCATAACCATGAACTCGTAATGACCATACCTTGTTCGAAAAGCAGTCTTAGGAATGTCATCTTCTTGAACACGGAGCTGATGATAACCGGATCGAAGATCAATCTTCGAGAAGCAAGTAGAACCTTGAAGTTGATCAAGAGGTCATCGATCCTAGGCAAAGGATAACGATTTTTGATAGTAAGCTTGTTGAGTTCGCGGTAGTCAATACACATGCGAAATGATCCATCCTTCTTCTTAACAAATAAGACGGGTGCACCCCACGGTGAATGACTCGGGCGAATGAAACCTTTGTCGGAGAGTTCTTGAAGTTGGCTTGCGAGTTCTTGCATTTCCGAAGGTGCAAGACGATAAGGAGCTCCAGCAACGGGGTTAGCTCCGGGCATAAGGTCAATACGGAATTCTACTTGACGAACAGGAGGAAGACCGGATAAATCTTTAGGAAACACTTCGGGAAAATCCCTAATGATAGGAATGTCTTGAATACTCTTCTCCTTGACGTCCTTTTGATCAATATGAGCTAGGAAAGCGATGTACTTCTTTCGTAAGTACTTTTGAGCGGTAGTACAAGACATCAATTTAAGACCCTTGCAAGGCTTTTCACCAAAAACCCTTAAGGATTCTCCCGATGGTAGCAGAATTCGAATACACTTTTCAAAGCAAATGACTTCGGCATGATGATTTGATAGCCAATCCATACCTATGATAATATCAAAGCTTCCTAATGGCATTGGAATAAGATTGATTGGGAATGAATGGTCATTTAGTTCTAAGGAGCAATCATAAATAATGGACTCAATGGTAAGGGACTCACCATTTGCTCTTTCAACGGTGAATGTTTTCTCTAATTGGGATCGTGTCTTTGCAAGTAAAGGCTCAAAATTAAGTGACACAAAACTTTTATCGGCACCGGTATCGAACAAAATGGAGGCATATTGACTATTAACAAGGAACGTACCATTAACCACGTCGTTGTTGGCTTGAGCTTCGTTGGCGTTTATGTTGAACGCACGCCCACGAGCTCCACCTTGTCTAGCATTTGCAAGTCTTGGACATAGATTTCGAAAATGGTTCGGGTCACCACACTCATAACAAGCACGCCTATTAGCAATGGCGGGAACACCTTGATTAGCCACTCGCGGGTTGGGTTGGTTCGGTGGGTTGACTTGGCCCTCAAAAGCTTTGGCTCTACAAACGTTGATAGTGTGACCATATATCCCACAATGAGTACAAAGGCGACATGGAATATTTTGAGGATGATGAAAATTGCAGGTGGCACAAACTGGGTAGATCCCAACATATGGCTTTTTAGCCGGTGCTTGAACTACGGGTGCAACTTGATTAACGGGCACCGCAGGAGTAACCACAACAAAGTTTCTAACCTTCCTCTTTTTGTTATTGCGAGAGGGTTCAATTGTGGCTTCTTTGTTGTGGGTAGGAGGGGTTACGGTTTCAACAACTTTCTTAGATCCCTTTTTGGTAAGAGTCCCAGCTTTCACATGATTTTCAGTCAGGGTAGCAGACAGGCGGATGGCATCTTCCAAAGTAGCAGGATTTCTACCTAAGACAGTATCTTGGATTTGTCTTGGTAGCCCACCAATGTACTTTTCGATACAACGAGATAACGGAGTGACCATGTGGGGCACGAGAAGACTCAACTCATGGAACCGAGTTGTATATGCTAAGTTTTCCCCACTATCTTGGGCAAGATCCCAAAATTCGGTCTCTAACTTCTTCACTTCATTTCGAGGACAGAATTCCTCGGTCATAAGCCTTTTGACCTCATCCCAAGGTAAAGCCATAGCTACATCAATACCCCTATTCCTTTTCTCCCCATTCCACCATGTAAGTGCCCGCTTTTGGAGGACACTTGTAGCATGACGAACACGGAGGTTGTCGGGACAGTCACTATTGAGAAAGGTATTCTCAATACTTTCAAACCATTGAAGGAGTCCAGTAGCTCCTTCGGTTCCATAAAACTTTAGGGGATTGCACGAATTGAAGTGCTTGAAGGTGCATTGAGATGGATTGTTTCCACCATTTCCACCATTACCACCATTGTTACCATTATTGCTTCCATTTCCACCATTGCCATTAGTGGCACCATTGGCTTGGGTGAGTTGTGTCACCAATTGGGTAAGAATAGCAGCAATGTCGGAGTTGGTGTTGGTTGCGGGAGCACGACGAGGAGGCATTCTACAGATTTTCACAAGACCAGAAAAATAAATTGTAAGAACTTATGAGAATTGCTAGGATTTAATAGAATGAGAAAACCAAATAAAAGATAGATATTCATAGTTTGGATTGTACTCAAAAGTGATAAAATCACTTGAATACTAAGGCACATTAAGGTTAATTTAAACTCATATAATTTTCAAGGAGACATGCTTTAGCCTATAAGTAAACACTCATCTCGGGAATTCCCAGGAAAGCATACGGGTCCCTCGGTTGATTGGGATTTATGTGAAATGCTTTCCTAGATAGAAAACCCAAAATACAGGTGTTACCCTTCCAGATTGCACGTGTCCTCAAATAATTTAACAAGTTTAAAAAACCTTAACGAAGAAATAAAATTTTTTTTGAGATTTTTGCTTCAAGAATTTTCCACATGCTTAGAAAGGATAAAGATAGAAAAGAAAATAGAAATATTATGAGGTTTTAGAATATAGGAAAGGATATTATTTATTTAATTATTAAGAATATCCTAATAAGTCATGGATTTAAAACACATAAGTCATCAAAATGAAATAATAAGTAATCATATTAAGCATGTAACATATAACATATAGCACATAGTATGTAACACATAGCACAAGAATCATGAAGCATAGTATAAGTGGGTGTCCTAAAGTTATAGTCTAGGTCAAGGTGTCTAATAACCTAATTCCCTATAACCAAGGCTCTGATACTAATCTGTCACACCCCGACCGATGGCGGAATCATCGGGGCGGGACATGTAGACTGTTCATAGCACAAGGTTGACTAAATTGAAATATATTAAAGTCAAATTTCCATTTCACATAATCCAAGTACAAACCAAATCCAAACAAAGAAACAATAAACAACTCATAAACTTCTTGATTTAATATTGTTAAGTCCAAATCCTATATTGAGCACGTCTTGAATCATTCTCACATATTAGGGCCTGAAACTTGAATAAAATAAAGTCAACTAAAAAGTTGGTGAGTATAACACAGTTGTATATAGGTAGCATATAGTTGAAAACAAATCCTTTACAAGACATGAAAAATAAGGCGTTTATGGGGAGCAGCTATTGTGTAATCAAGTACAACCAAACCTTTGTAACTAGTATGCAAATTGTGTTGTCGGTATCAATCACGTCCACTTGGGTGGGTTTGTCAGACTCAATAGATCTATCATTGAAAACCGTCGGCTTGTATAGTTAATGATTGCACATAGTTTTCACAAAGACTAGCACAACTAGCACTCGGGCACAAAGCTCAAATTTTGCACACATGTATGTAAGTAGGATTTTGCACTTGTGTTGTTTGAGTAAATGTAAATGTGAAATGTGTAATGTGTATAAAGTTCATGTTCCACCCCAAAAGTGTAAAAGAGTAAAAAGGGGTTGTGAATACTCACTTGATATGGAAGTGAAGCCAACAAAGATTATAGATAGCAAATATGATCCTCGAAATGCACAACTTAACCTAAAGGGTAAATGTGTATTGAATCAAATAGATGCATAAAGTTTAAGTCTAAAATGAAAGTTGAATTTGTGTATAAAACTATTGATTTGTATTTAAAAGTATTGAATAAAAAATATATATAGAGTTTGAAGTAATAATATTTTTGAAACAATTTGATTAGGTTTGAATTGGATAATTGAATAAATATATAATTATAGTTTATGAAATAATGTAAATATTAATTGTAATTAAGTATAAATAAATAAATGAGTTTGATTTAAATTGTAAATTAAATAAATAATCATTATCTTATCTATTTATAAACTTGTAACTTAATCATTTAAAATATCATTTAAGTGTAAGATAAATTTAAATTTAATTTTTATAAATTTTTAAATAAATAATATTTATCTCTTCAAATACAGAAAACATATTCTTATAAAATTTGAAACATTTATTGATTGAAAAATATAAAATTATAATTTTGTTAAAGTTTCTGAGTCACACACGACCGTGCCTCGGAAGGGCACGATCGTGCTCAAGCCACGGGCGCGACCGCGCTAGTCGGGGCGCGACCGAGTTGATCAACAGGAGCACAATCTAGACAAGTCAACAGGCACGACCGTGCCTTGGCCCGGCACGGTCGTGTCTATGATATTTAGACACAACAGAGACTAGCCCAGAGGGCATGACAAGGTCTGGACAGGAGAACATGACCGCGCTGCTAGTCGGCACGACCGCGCTCGATGAGGCACGGCCGCGCTAGATGATTAGCGCGACCGTGTCTCTTTCAAATCAGACACGAATTGACAATTTCTTGTATTTTAAACGCTGAATTTGTTAGGGCTTTTGATTAATGGGTTATTACGAGTCTTTTCATTTAATTTAATTGTATGTAAATCGTGTTTAAGTATGGATTCGATTAAATCATTTTTATTAAAATGAGAAATCCGGTTCAGGATGATTTTTATGATGGAAGCCCCAATTAACAGAGGGCTTTTGTTATGAGGACTAAATCGACTGAGAAAAAGGTGATAATTACCTTGGAGAGTATCAGATTGATAGGAAGCGGTAGAAGAAAGTTCCGGCGTCGGCGATAACGGCTTCCGGCGACTTCGACTGCGATTCCGTCTGCTTCAACGGTTCCGAAGCTTCAGGAGAGATCGAATGGCGTGACGATGTTGCTGGATTAAGAGGGTTCTGATCGAATTGCTTGAGAGAGTTTTCTTGGAAAATATTTGAGAGAGAGTTCTTTGAGGTTCAAGAATTCTGGTTAATTGGTCGTAAAGAGGATGTTTTGGTAGTATTATTTCTTAGTTAATGGGAGCAAAACGTATAACGGATTTGAATTCGAACGATCGGGTGATTAAACTGCATTTACGTTTCAACTGTTACGCAGGCGCGACCGTGCCAAACATGGGCGCGACCGTGCCAAAGCACTTGGCGCGACCGTGCTAGGACGAAGCACGACCGTGCTAGACTAGGATTTCTTGATATTTTTCAACTTTAGTCCTTGACTTTTCAGATTTGATAAGTTTGATTAACATAGTTTCTTGCATAGTGTTTAAGTGTATATAATCGAGTAAAACTTGCGAACTTGTATTGAATCATTGCATTTAATTTATGGCGAGAAAAATAATAAGACAGTGCACGAGTATTGAATTCGAAATTGCATTACATTGAATTGAAATATGAATACTAAATATCAGGAATGTTACAAGACTCCATAGATTCAGGTAGGAGGATCCAACTATTATCTGGATAAATTTCAATGAAATAAGAATAGATAATGTATCTAACTGATCCAATGGTGAATATATGTTTCAACAGATGTTGTTAGAAAACATATCTTAGTTCAGCAACACATTGCATGTTTTCCGGGGCATGGACAGTGAAGTGAACTGAAAGAGATTGTGCTAAAGACATAATTTGATATTGGTCTCATGAATTTATTAAAAACCATATATTCTTTATCTGATAATGATCTTTTACACACACACCCAGGCATATAATGGATTCAAATCACAGATGTAATCATATCATATTTAATTTTCACACTACTATTGGTTCAAAAACGCTTCTAGTGTATTGACAATTCAAGTTTCAAACTCATATTCAAATTTAAAACGCATTATCAAGATTAGAGCATTCAAAACACTATCATTTCTTATTTATGTAGACATTGAAATTTAGATCAAATCAATTTACTTTAAACTATCATATATCAAAGGTCTACTATGGTCATGTGTAATGAACTATTCATTGACGTACTATCATTTCTTCTCTAACTTCAAATGATGTCAATTTTATATTTTTCATTTTTTTTTGAATTTTTATAAATAACAATTTTTGAATGAAATTTAACTTGCAGAAATGTAATAAAGCAATAAAAGAAATTTAAAACAAAATCTCCCATGAAAATTTGTTTTTGAAAAACTTTTATTCGGGATTTGATCATACCTATCATTTTGATCAGAAATTCAAACCTGGTATGATCAAATGCCTTGGTAAAAAGATCAGCAAAATTATCATCTGCATGTACCTTTACCAGCTCAATAAACTTCTTATTTGCATAATCACGAATAAAATGATATCTAATTTCAATGTGTTTTGTTTTACTGTGCTTAACAGGATTATTTGTGATAGACATTGTAGCATTATTATCAATAAACATGGGGGTTCCTGTAAAATTCAAACCGTAGTCTCTTAATTGCTGTTGGATCCATAAGATCTATGAACAACAACTTGCAGCAGCAATGTATTCTGCTTCACATGTTGAAATGAAGACCGTAGTTTGCTTTTATCATTGCTAGGAAACTAGACGATTACCCAAGAACTGGCAACCACCTGTAGTAGATTTCTTGTCCAAACAACAACCACCAAAATCAGAATCAGTGTATGCATTGAATTCAAAGTTAGAACCATGTGGAAACCTTAGTCCCAATCTTTGTTTTCCTTTCAGATAATGAAAGATTCTCTTTACTACAATCAAATGAGACTCTTTTGGTTTTGCTTGGAACCTGGAACAAATACACACAACGAACATTATGTCTGGCCTTGAAGCGGTTAAGTACATGAGAGATCCAATCATTGCACGGTAGAGTCGGCAATCAACTTCTTTTCCATCAGGGTCTGAATTCAATTTATGATTGACGGGAATCGGAGTAGCTGACATCTCAAACTTCGATTTCATAATACTCTCAAACTCTTTGCACAACCCTTCATTTGTAGAGCCAAAAATAATATCATCTACATATATCTGTACCAGTAGATATTCTCCCCCTGCTTTCTCAATGAATAAAGTCAAGTCAATATGTCCACGAACAAAATCATTTTCCATAAGATGTGTAGACAACGTTTCATACCATGCTCGAGGAGTTTGATGAAGACCATAGAGAGCTTTATCAAGCTTGAAAACATTAGACAGATTAATTGGATCTTCAAACCCCGGCGGGTGACAAACATAAACTTCCTCCTTGACTTTACCATATAAGAAAGCACTTTTTACATCTAATTGAAACACTTTAAACCCTTTGTATGAAGAAAAAGAAAGAAACAACCGTATAGCGTCAAGCCTAGAAACAGGAGTATAAAACTCCGTGTAATCAATTCCCTCTTGTTGATTGAAACCTTGTACAACTAATCTTGCCTTATTTCTCACCACAACACCTCAATTTCTTGCATTTAATCACCTACTTTGTACCAATTGGATACACACCCTTTGGAAGTCTACAAGAATCCAAACTTTGAGTTTGTCAAACTGAGCCAGTTCTTCCTGCATGGCCTCTATCCAATTGTTATCACTTAAAGCCATTTTGACATTCTTTGGTTCGACCTGAGAAATAAAACAGGAATGTGAGCATACATCAAAAACACCAGTATCCTTAAAACCTGTATACAAGCAAGTGTTGTCAATAATAGAATGCGTTTGCACTACATCACACAAATTCCCAATGATATTTGTAATCGGATGAGCTTTGAGTTCCTTGATTGATACAACCTCCGGAATCGGCAACACGTCAACTTGAGTTGTATCAGATTGATAAGACAGATCTTGATTAACTGGTATCTCCGAGTCCAGATTTGTAGGAATCTCCCCCTGATCCTGTGTCAAATTAGAAGGTTCATCAACTAACAAAGGATCAGCAAGAGAATCGTGGAAAATAACATTTTCATCCTCACTATCAGACTCTTGTGTTCCCGAACAAGAAGCAACATTAGGATCTGGAGCAGATGTAGAAAGAATAGATGATTGTGGAACCGCAGTCGGTAGAAAACCAATATTCTGTGCATCCTAACATGAATCATATAATACAGCAGCTTCCTCCGGAGAAATATTAGAAGGTAAATGAAAAGACATGAATAAATTGTCATAATCAAAAGCCCAGTCTGGTCCAATCGCCATTTAAGGTAAAGACCGATTAGAACAATCAATATGAAACCATTCTTTAACCTGACGAGTCTCTTTGTTATAAACCCGCTTGGTAGTAGAATTTGCAACATACCCCAGAAAGATCCCTTCAATAGCCTTAGCACTGAACTTGGTTGGGACATCTCTAACTTTCAACAGGGTGCATGGATTACCAAAAGGTAGTAAATATTCCAAATTCGGCTTAAGATTATTAAGCAACTCATAGCATGTCTTGTTGTGTCGCTTAACGGTCAAGACTCTGTTCAAAACATGACATGCAGTATTCACAGCCTCAGCCCAAAAAGTTACTCGAAGCTTAGAATCCGCAAGCATCGTACGTGCCGTTTCAACCAAAGTCATGTTCTTTCGTTCAGCAACTCCATTTTGTTGAGGTACATATGGCGCACTGAATTCATGATGAATTCCCTTTGAAGACAAAATAAACCCATCTTGCTATTTTTAATCTCGCTTCCATTGTCACTCCTAATTCTTCTGACTTTCTGTTTGAACAAATTCTCTAAACCCAGGATTAAGAATTGTACCAACTCTGTCGTTTCGGCTTTAGAAGCAAAGAACTTAACCCATGAAAATATAAAGAAATCATCTGTTACTACCAGACAGTAAGATTTACCGCCAGTGCTCTTGATACTAATCGGTTCGAACAAATCCATATGCAGTAGCTCCAAAGGAGTCATAATTGAATTTTTTGACTTAGATTTGTGGGACTTCTTGTGTTGTTTCCCCTTCTTGAAAGGAATACAGTCATCAGGAATTGAAAATTTCATTTTCGGAACACCAAAAACTAGATCATTGTTCACGAGATAATTCATTTTTCGATAATTGATGTGAGCAAGTTTCCTGTGCCACAAAATAGAATCCGACTCAGACGTCTTGGGGAGTAGACAAGTAGGAATTGAATCCATTGTAGTAGAAACACTCATGTCTAGGACATATGTGTCATTTCTCCTCGGAGCCTTCATTAGAATCCAGTCATCAGGAATCACAAAGCCCGGTTTCAAGATATAACACTCAGAATCATTGAAATGAAATGAAAATTTCTTGTCACACACTTGAGATACACTTAAAAGATTATGTTCAAGTTGCTCCACATAGTTCACTTTCTCAAATTTGACTTTATCGTTCTTTAAAGTACCCTGACCAGTTATGTACCCGCCTTTATTTCCAGCAAAAGCCACATAACCACCATCAATATTAATAACATCTTCCAGCAAACGAATATTCCCTTTCATATGTCGAGAACAACCACTATCCACATACCACGTATTGTTGATAGTTCTCCTTGGTTGTCCCTACATAAACAAAGAAAATTAGTTAGAAATTGGAACCCAAGCCATTGTGGTCTTGGGTCGTCTAGATGGATCAAAATAAACAACTTCAAGCAATTCACAATCAACATTGTCATCAACCTTTGGAACATAAGATTCACAATTAGACCTTCTCAATGAAGACATATTATGAGTAATTAGAAAAACATTATTAGATTTATGATTATCAGATTAAGATATTTCTAAAAATTTCTTTAGTTTTCTGTTACGTCTTCTTCGTTGTGGTCTAGAAAGTTTGACCTCAGGTTGAGAACCTTTTGGAATTCCAACATGTGGAATCTCAAACTTCTTTTGAAAAACAACTAGTTTAGAAATATGCTTATCATGTTGCTTAAATCCCAAAGATTTAGCAAATGATTGACAAAGCACATTCTTTACAACACTAGACGTAGGCTTTTCCACATTTTTTCTTTTCAGAATCGGCACCACTCGTTGTTGTGAGGAAACACTCTTTAATTTGCCTTGATTCTTATAAGGACAGTGAATCAGAATATGACTAGCCTCATTACAGTGAAAGCAAACTCTTCTATCTTGATGATTTCTGATATAAGGAGTTTTTCTTCATTTTGATGACCCTTCCAATGAACAATCTTCAGACGATTTTACTGAACATTTGACTGGCTTCTTTTGAAAAAAAAACTTGTTTAGTCACCGTTGATAAATTCTTCTTCTGAGGACCAGCAGCAACAAAACCACTTGATTGTAACATTTTGAAAAGTTTAGGTTGATCAACTTTCACCTCAACAGGTTCTGTTAAAATGCATCTATCACGGGTAACATTTTTTACTACCTTTGGTTCATCAAGTTGCACTTCCTTAGGAATGCCTTCAACCTTTTTATCATCAAAAACTTCATCCTCAGAATCAGAATCATAGATCATATCTTCACCAGTTACTGGATTTCCTTTCAACACCGTCTTTGGATCAATTTCCTGTTCATGAATAATTTCTAGTTCAACCACATAATTTGAATGGAAAGGTGGAGGAACAAATCCAATCCAGCAACCCTCTTAGTAGGATCAGCATTAGCATTATAGTAATCCAATATCACAAATGAATTTTCAAAATTTTCCAGCTTTCTATATAATTTGATCACTTCAGATTCTTTATCAAAAATTTCTTTGTTCTTCCGAGTGACAATTTCATTTCGCTTTTCAATCTCAGCATAAGCCATATCCAGATGATTTGCTTGTTCCTTATATTTCAATCCCAAAGAGTTCAAATCTCTTTTCAAAGACTCAATTCTATCTATACACAATTTATCATTATCTTTCAATTTTTGATTAACTGAATGCATCGATTTCATATCACAAATTAAATTTGTGTTATCATCCATTACCTTTTGCATTTTATCTTTTATACTGATGCAATTAGAGTAATAAATGTGACAGACATAATCTTTTACCTTTGAAGGATCTGACATATCTGCCATGAAGACTTTTTCAATCGGAATATTTTCAGAATCAGCACCATCAGAAGAATTTTGAGTTAATACAATATCATCTTCAGGTACACTAGATGCAATATTAGACTCAACATTTTGTACTTGATCATGCTCTTCATCAGCACTTGGAAAACTCTCACCATCACTTGAGCTATCATCATTAGTTGACTCTTCAGATTTTGTAGAATGAATCTCAGCTACAAACTCTTGACTTACAGTACCAACCAAATCTTCAAGATGAATACCCCAGTCATAATTTTCATCATTCTGAGCAACCAAAGCAGATGATGCAGATGCATGATTAGAATTTCTAGAGCTATAGGAGCCATGTGATTGATTTCGATTGTTCTGAAAGTTATTAGGCTTCTTCTGAGAATCAAATTCAACTTTTGGTTTCACACATTCTTTGGGAAAATGACCATACTCCTGACAATTATTGGAACGAACTTTGGTTTTATCAAATCCCATACGTGAACGACTGTTAGACCTGATATACTTTCTTCCAGTCTTCTTCAAAAAATCCTTTGCTTGTCTCATCAGCATAGCCATATTCCATTGAATTTTCATCTTTTCCAGATCAACAGGATCAATCTGTCTGAAATCCTCCTCAATAACATCTGGATCATGAATCTTTCCTCCAATAAAATTTTCATAAGAAGCCATAAAGGAAGAAAACATCGCTAAATAATCATCCGCAACTATGTGATTCATATTATGTGTTCCAGATGATAAAGAAGCTGTATTTGCAGAGAAACCAGAATGACTTTGACTTTGAACTCCAGAACAATGATCATTAGAGACATCTTGAGTATCACCAGAAAAGAACGCAACCCCTGCACCAGTTTTGCCAGAAGACTTAGCAAAATACATTGAAGGAAATTGAATATGCTCCATATTGGTTTCCTTCTTCTTCATATTCAAATCATGTGATTGAATCTTGCCAAGAACCTCTCCAAGAGACATAGTTTTATACTTGACAATCTCTTTTATCAAAACCGTATACACATCAAATTTAGATGGTAATGCCTCCAAAAACTTATCATTTATCTCTTCAGTCTCCTAAACCACTGAAGCACTTGACAATTCACTCAGCACATGATAGAATCTAGTTGCAAGATCATCTAAAGATTCATTTTGAAAGTGCTTGAATACTAAGAACTGTTTCTTCAGTAATTCTTTTCTGCTTTTATTAACATCCAAACTACCTTCACACCGCTTTTGTAATGCTTCCCACAATTGTTGAGAAGTCTTGAATTGTTTAAAGCTATGATAAATTTCTTTAGGAAGAGACATAGAGATACTAGCCATTGCCTTCTTTTCCCTATCAAACAATTATTTTTCTTCTATGGTTAACGCAGATACCGATTTAGGAACATCATTCTTTCCCATCCAATTATATGTCGGATGTGTATAGCCTTCCAAGATTGGAATTTACAAACTTGTATTAGTAAAAGACACGAACTGATCAAACCGATCTTTCCAGTTAGAATAATCTGCAAGACTTAACAATTTGGGTGGTTTTTGAGATGTACCAATCTCGTTATCATAATTTAACATTATAGTCACTTGCACCATATATGCCATTTTCAGAAAAAAATTTCAAATGTTGAACAAGTACTCCCCTTAGGCGAAGATAATAAGTTCGCTTCAAATCCAAACAAGCGAATTTGATATCAAGCGAACTTGATAAGTTCGCTTAACCAAGAAACTCCGGTAAGTTCGCCTACTGATTAAGTTCGCCTACTAAGTTCGCTTAAACTGAGAGAAGCGAACTGGATAAGTTCTCTTGCTAAGTTCTCCTGCAACAAATATCAGTAAGTTCACTTGCTTCAGCTGTAACAAAATCAGCAACCCAAACACGAACTCATAGCACCGAAAATTATCATTTCTCACAGATTTGAAGGAATTGGAAGAAATTGGACCGTGAGATTTAGTATTTTATTAATTAGAACACTTCTATCAGATGAATTTCACCAAAATCCACCTCAAATCCACTAATTCAGTAGTAAAATCAGCTTCAAGAACTTGAAAACTACATGGATACAAAAACTTCTAAAAATGATCAATTTCTTGTCAAGCTGTACACAAAAACGTCTCTAATCACCAAGAATCAAACACAAATCAGAGCAAAAGCTCTGATACCACTTGTAGGTCCATATGACTTATCTTAGATCGATCTCGTGACAGGACGTCTCGTTAACACGGAGTGCGGAATCCTACCGTACGTTCGTATACTAATTGACAATAGAAACAACATGTAAATAAACTTTCTCTTTGTATATCACCAAAACATTGAGTTTACAGAATACAATCCATCAAGTCTTTCTACTTTTCTCTCTCTCTCTTTTTTAGAGCAGATTCTGTAAACTCCTATTTATAGACACAAACTGCAATAGGCGAACTTAACAAGTTCGCCTCAAAGATGCTTAGGCGAACTTCACATGATACTAACAAGTTCGCCTCTAATAGGCTAGGAGAACTTAACAAGTTCGCCTCTAATAGGCTAGGCGAACTTAATAAGTTCGCCTCTAGAAGAATCTTGTTCTATCACTTACACAAAATCTATACAATTACATAAAAACATAAAGACAATAAGACCTAAACTATTACAAAGCTTTTGTCATACATTCTATGTCCTAACAAGAATTCCCGTGTTTTAATATGCAATGGCGTAGGGGGAGATTGTTGGAACTAATTGTAGGTCATCGCATATAAAACAGTCTGAAGTCGGAGGAATTCTTTGAAGTTAAAAGATTTCGACCGAAATCTTTTTCGATCGAAATCGTTTTCGGAAGAAATACATTTCGATCGAAATGTATTTCAGACGAAGTCTTTATTTGTCTTCTTAGTATAAATACTTGTGTAGTTTGACTTTTGTGAAGGGGATTCATTTGCAAATATCAATAAACATTTGAGATTACACCTTTAACTATGTGTTATTGATTCTACCTTGTTTCATGATTCTTGTATCGGTGTATTGAATCTGCTACGAATGGCATGTTTCAACAAAGTGTCACAACTTAAAAACATAAATGTTCCCGATAATCGCCTCATACACACAACCCCATCAACCATGCAAAAACCCTAATCCACATGTCTGCTTGTATCGGGTCATCCTGGATCCGTCTGGACCTGCATGCATGCACGTTCATGGCCATGCAACTATTACTCCACAAGAGTACACGTACATGAACCGGGTCTCATACTCACACGCAAGCCATGCACGTAAAAGCCTAACCATGCGAATGTGTGCATCCATGTTACGTCCTTCTTACAAGCATACTCCGTGAAACTCTAGCTGACCCGCCGTCATGTCCCGTCATCGTCCTCCTCGTCCAGACATAACCCTAATCGGGTGTACCTAACTCCACCCTCCTTTTTGCTCATCTCCATGAACTCCCATCCTCGCACATCACCGCCACGTACGACCCACCGTGTACTTCCCACGCGTGACGCCATGATGCACCACCATACCTGCCACCTTAGTCTTTTCTACCAAGCCACACCCACGACGGAACATTGCTATAGCCTTTGCCGCTATTCCCCGCCATAGAACACTATAGCCGTAGGGCACTGCCGCCGTGTGCTCGCCATTCTCCCATAGCCCGTATTCCTCCTCCTTTCCTTCATGGTCGTTGCAGCTAGCTCCAACATGTCACTGTAGCTCTGTCACAGGCTGCCGAGAGTCACCACCACAACCGGCCGTCATCACGAGCCCACCCCCTCCTTCGTTCAAGGCCAATAGCTAAGAAACCCTAATCGTGATCTCACGCATAACCGGAAATCAAGACATGATTGAAGCAATATAATGAACTAGGTTACCTTAAT
Source organism: Smallanthus sonchifolius (assembly GCA_023525975.1). Taxonomy (NCBI): domain Eukaryota; kingdom Viridiplantae; phylum Streptophyta; class Magnoliopsida; order Asterales; family Asteraceae; genus Smallanthus; species Smallanthus sonchifolius. The sequence goes on along the minus strand of CM042033.1, from coordinate 47,775,639 downwards.
GAAGTTTTGAAGCCACACTGTTGGGGACACTGTCGTCGGCCTCCCTTTGTTCTTCCCGGTTTTTTCCGGCCGTCGTGCGCCACCCTGAGACACCACATGTCTTCTCCCCGGCTCTTCTCTCCCCTTGCGCTGACGTCGCGAAGTGCTTAGGCCGAATGGCCTAGGGTTTGTTCAATGTTGGTATTTAAATATCTTGATATATCTACTCGGGTCCCTCCTAAATCGTTTAACGCACTTCCAACCTAATCCTTGGTAATAACGACTATCCGGGTCCCTAACTATAACAATCTAAGCTTTACGGGGAACCTTTATAATCCGAGTTGTTTAAAAGAGGTTCTGATCCCTCACTAAATCGATCCATTAGTTAATTGATATTTTGGGATGTTACAAGTCTACCCCCCTTAAAAGAGGATTCGTCCTCGAATACTCAGTCGGTATAAACCAACCCAACACATCCTTCTGTTCCCATCGTGCACCAAATCCCTTTGGTGACAAGCACTCACTTAAACACTTATCGAATCTACTACATCATTTCGTAACTCAACCACCCTCCTTGGGGTTCAAATAAATCTTCTCCATTGCCCGTTCTCTAATTTAGGACTTGTAGGTTTCACCCGCACGTTCTCTCATCTCTCCCGCCATTAGTCATGCAACTGCATTCCCAACTCTCGCTATCCCGGCACTTGCTAGAAGTTTCCATTCATGATTGCCTTGACTACTCACCCCTTTCACGAAGGTTTCATTATCATTATCCTTAACAATACACCGTCGCCCTTATTATCCTTAAGAACATCGTACGTATCATTCCTAGTGTTACGTAGCACAACACTGCCAGCTATCCGCTCACTTGCCACATTTCATTCGACTTACGGGCACAATTGCATTTGTCTCATGTATATCCTTAATGATCTCGTCCTTCCAACGATCATCCTCCCAAGTAGGCTCAATACATCGTCATCCTGTGATGATTTTCCCAAACTCAAGTCCACCGTCTACCCATAAGGGCATTACTTCTGCTCTTCTCCTATGATTCTCCATGAGCTTGTGCGATGCTACACTGGCCTCCTCAAAATTCCTCTACTGTAGTATCTTTTTACTTCATTACCATGCGATCACCGACCGGGTCTCATTTATAATTTATGAATACGAAGTCCGTCTGCTCACAAGCCTCAGCTGTTCGTCGCCTCGTCCAAGGAAAACATCCTTCTTCATCTGGTGTCTCACGTCAACTGAATCCTACATATGGAACGTGTTCCATGAAGGTCCTTCTTCACACTGTTAAACCCATGCTGAAATCTTCAGCGTCATCACCTTGATCTCATCATAAAATTTTCTGGTCAAGCGTCCACGTAAACGCTTTCATAATCTACTCTCACAGCTCCGCCCATTGGCTTTGTGCTCCGAATTCCTGAGATATAAGCATAGGCATATCATAAGTGCACCTCACCGGTCGCCTAGAAGACGTCAAAACTCCTCGCACCACCTCGATGTATCAACGTCGAGAAAATCGTCAAGATAGAAATACTATACTTGAGCACACAGACCTCCCGTCCTATGCACGACTAAGCGTGTACTACAAGGACACACACCGACACACATAACTACATAACACACAATGATATACACACGTACTAGTAACTCAACCTTCTAACTCGCACAAAGTGCACATACACAACTAGCTAGATCTGAGTAAATCTATGTAAATATAGTATAACCTCATCATTTATAGCCACACAAACTCTTGAACCTTACCTCTTATTCGCTACAACGGTGTCCCCTGCCATACGTCATTATATACTCATACAGAGTTTACTCGGTCGTACCCAGACGGGTCATACCCAAATTTCAAGACGACACACTACACAGTCTAGACACAAAACATCCCTAAACATTCATACACACAAGATAAAATACCTTATTTCTCACATGATTTGGTCCTGAACATGCATACCTAAACATAAGGTATGTAGCTACAGTTTCCCACAGGACCTCGTCCTGAACATTTACACAATGTGCAACACACCCTTTACACTTCAAACATCACCTAAACCTAACACATAGGTGACACTATCTTAAGACCGTAGATACACACAATTAATCAAAACTCAGGTCTATGCAGGTCTACTCATACAGTCTAATCAACCAAGCTCTAACATCACATCAAAGATTACATTTAGTATGAACTCACATTGTTCAAAAGGCAAGCTATCACACATGGAACTATCATCAACTACGTTTTAAACCATCCCATGGTAAGACTCACTGTTAGGGTCAAAATCAAGTAATTAAAAAACCAAGAACATATATTTCATCACAAAAGTGCCTGACGACCACTACTCAAAATGCTCTAGTCCTCTTGTGGTAACCACCACTGCTCTAATCACTAAACAACTCAAAGTTGTCACCCGCTAGTTCCACATCGTTAGATTCCTCCAGCCATCCATTTCCTGATCCCGAATCATGCCTCGAAGGCTGATGCCTAACCGCAAATGCATTCCTTCCTATCCAACCATTCCTCCTCTAGAAGGAGTTACTAAGTCCACCCCTCATACCTGCCCTGGTAGTACTAGGAGCATTAGGCGCCGGAAGCGCTAAGATCACCTCCTGTGCTAGTAGCTCCTACTCATCCTTAGCCAGCGGTGGAACCACGTCAATGGAACAGGTGCTAAGATCCATCTTCTCCCATAGATAACCGTGCGAACCGCAGCCGCACGTCTAGCCCGCCGTTCTGTCACCCTCCTGAAAAGAGCTCCCAGCCTAATCCAGCTAGTCTGAATCGTCATGGCCATCAGTACCTACACAAGATAGAACATTGGAGTGATTACAATGGACATCAAATTCATAATATGTGAGTAATCATAGACTGCCAAATTACGGTGATCAAATGCAATTTGGTGGTCCACATTACTGCTCAGATTCTAAACCTCCCCATCATATTCACACTAGCTTTCAATCTTTCTTACACCCCAGATGCACATGCATCTCACACAACTCACATAGCACCACACAATAATCTAGCAAGGCATCATATCTATCACAATTTCACACCAAAAAGGTTACACACAAAATCACTAAATCATATCGGCACACTAAAGTATCTCACATAGTTACAATTAATGCTACTCCATGTTACTCAACTCACCTTATAGTTTCATTTAATCACACTACACTACTTCACATAGTTCTACATACTACCACACATATCACTACACATGATCCCACATGGAACCATAAATCACTTTACCTAGTGTAACACCACACAAATGGTAAATAATAACTACTGCTCAACTCGAAAGACGTACCACTTGGCTCGCGGTTACTCGTGGTGACATTCGTTTCACCCTTGTCCCATTTTCAGTTTAAGTTAAGGCATTTTACTTGTTTAAAAACACTAGTTTTCTCTTAAACTACCAACTTGTAAGACCCTAACCCGTGCATCCTACAGTTGGTTCCCATAACGGGTTATTCCCTTGAAAATACACATTTTAGATAAATTAAACTACAGCGGAAGTCTTTCTAAAAACATTAATTACTATTTAATATCATTAAGTTACCTCACGAATGCTTGCACACCAATCCGAGTAGCACCGCTCCCAAGCCAAGATACGTCAACGCAATGCTTACCTGCAAAACAATCTATCGTACACACAAAGTCAGCTACGCTGAGTGCGTTTTAATAGTTTAATTTAATTAAAAGCCAACTTGTCACAAAAGTTATTTGAACTTTACTCAGGACCCACGGTCCTTATAAAATATGTCCACAATTCATTAACTAATAGATAACCCCTGTTATCCCACGATATCCCATAATAGTTCATTACCCAAAACTCATCCCATAATAATAATAATCCCGCAGTCTCATCGACATAGGTCGAACTTACTACACTAATAACTCGTAATCAAGTACACGTATTAACTCGACACTTGGTTAACACAACAAATCCCTAGACATCAACTTACTCAGCCACGGCCAAGGCTCTTACAAATGAACTGACATAATAGTTGTAAGCACCACATCACAATCCTGACACAGCGGTCAATCTAACTCTACTCACCACATTAATACTATCTCAGGCACAATAAATATAACTCATGCACCATTGGTGACCTCTCGAAGGGCCTCTTCCTTCACAAATCCCATTTTCCATGTCATAAAGATGACGATGCAAACACATCACCCGTCGTGTCACAAGGACAATGACATACGAACACACAACTCAATTATAAACATGTAATTTCACAGTACACGTATATGACTTGTTAACTACACCTACACCTCACACATAGCATTAGAATAATACATATATCCTACACGTAGTCATAAGTGTTTAGCTTATATCCCGACTCACCCCGACTAGTCCTTAACACAATACCCTACTACTATAGCAACACAAGTACAAATACTATGCCTCATTATCTATGTAAATACCACGTACATGCATACATGTGACACCTCTTACTCGTACTCGTATGACCTATAAATACGATCTCGACTCACCCCTATTAGCTCACTATATGGTCCACGACCATTTACCCACCGGGTTAGACCCCAAAGCTTGATGCACATTTAATGTAATAAAACACATCTCGAGAGTATTACGATAGCCCCAAAAAATTTAAAATCATTTTAAAAGAGGGGATTAGAAACTCACTGGATATGAAGATCCAACACTCGAACTTCAAAGGTCTCCTCGTACGAACCTGAACCTGTCAACGTACGATCACATGGTCAGAGTACGTTCCAACAAGTGTCAATACTTAAAAACATAAATGTTCCCAATAATCGTCTCATCCACACAACCCCATCAACCATGCAAAATCGCTAATCCACGTGTCTGCTTGGATCGGGTCATACTGGATCCGTCTGGACCAGCATGCATGCACGTTCATGGCCATGCAACTATTACTCCATAAGAGTACACGTACATGAACCGGGTCTCAGACTAACACGCAAGCCATGCACGTAAAAGCCTAACCATGCGAATGTGTGCACCACTGTTAGGTCCTTGTTGCAAGCACACTCCGTGAAACTCTAGCTGACCCGCCGTCGTATCTCGTCATCGTCCTCCTCGTCTAGACATAACCCTAATCGGGTGTACCTGAATCCACTCTCCTTTTCGCGCATCTCCATGAACTCCCATCCTCACACATCACCGCCACAAACCACCAACTGTGTACTTCCCACGTGTGACGCCATCATGCACCACCATACCTGCCACCTTAGCTTTTCTGCCAAGCCACACCCACGCCGGAACATTGCCATAGCCATTGCCGCTGTTCCCCACCATAAAACACTACCGTTGTAGCCCCAACAACCGTCGGGCATCGCCGCCGTGTGCTCGCTATTCTCCCACAGCCTGAAATCCTCCTCCTTTCTTTCATGGTCATTGCTCCCAACCCCAATGTGTCACTGCCACTCCGTCGCAGGTTGCCGAGAGTCACAACCACAATCGGCAGTCACCACGAGCCCACCCCCTCCGTCGTTCAGAGCTAATAGCTAAGAAACCCTAATTGTCATCTAGCGCATAACCATAAATCAAGACATGATTGAAGCAATATAATGAACGAGGTTACCATAACGATGTTTTGATGCCACACAGTTGGGGACACCGTCGTTGGCCTCCCTTTGTTCTTCCCGGTTTTTTCGGCCGCCGTGCGCCACCCCGAGACACCACAGGTCTCCTCTCCGGCTCTTCTCTCCCTTGTGCTACCGTCGCGAAGTGCCTAGGCCGAATGGCCAAGGGTTTATTTAATGATGGTATTTAAATATCTTGATGTTTCTACTCGGGTTCTTCCTAAATTGTTTAACGCGCTTCCAACCCAATCCTTGGTAATAACGACTATCCGGGTCCCTAATTATGATAAACTAAGCTTTACGGGGAACCTTTATAATCCGAGTTGTTTAAAAGAGGTTCTGATCCCTCACTAACTCGATCCATTAATCCACATGATCCAGTCATCATGCACTTTCCATGGGTTACTCGATGAAGATCCACATGCCCACATAGCAAATTTCCTCGAAATTTGTGACACTTTCAAACTGAACGGAGTCTCGAATGATGCAATTCGCCTCCGAATGTTTCCCTTTTACTTTAGGGAACTAGCTAAGGCATGGCTAAACTCTCTTCCTACCGGGTCGATCACTACATGAGATGATCTAGCTCAGAAATTTCTGTCAAAATACTTCCCGCCAGCAAAAACTACTGAGAAATGATATCACCACTTTCACCTAGGAAGAAGGGGAATCAGTATATGAGGCATTGGAACGTTTTAAGGACATGTTAAGGAAATGTTCACATCATGGGCTAGAAGTTTGGTTAGAAGTATCATCATTCTACAATGGGTTGCACAATCAAGCTCGTCAAACACTCGACAATACTGGCGGTGGTATTTTTGGAAACAAGAGGCCACAAGAAGCTTATAACCTAATTGAGGAAATAGCTATGAACATCTATCAATGCTACAATCTAAGGAGTAATAGGGGAGCAAGGCAAGGAGTTCATTCTGTCGATACTGTCACTTACTATCCGCTCAAGTAGATGCCCTCACCACTCGACTCAATCAGCTTAGTAAGGGCAAAGCGAATAGTGAGAGTACTGAAGAAGTAAAAAGCATCACTACTAATACTGAGCAAGTTGACTTTATCGGAACAAACAGACCGTAGAACAACCCCTACAGCAACACTTATAATCCTGTATGGAGGAATCATCCAATTTTCAGTTGGAAGAATAACTACAACCATCGACAATCTGGCTTCGGACAACAACAACAGTTTCCACAAAGAAAATCTCAAAACTATCAGCCTCGTCAACATTTTCAAGGAACTAACAAGCCAAGTAACGGGTTAAGCTTGGAGGACAAGGTAAATAAGTTAATATCTACAACTGATTCCGTCACAAAAAATATGAGGAGAAGTTTAGTCTTCACGAAGCTGAGTTTAGGACACAGAAAGCAACTCTTCAGTCCATTGAGAGACAATTATGACGAATTCCGAAACTTCTATCCGAAAGACAACCAGGATACCTCCCTATTAATACTGAAACCAATCCAAAAGCAAATGTAAGTGCTATCACTATTAGAAATAGCAAGGTTTTTCCAGAACCACCCATGCCAAAAGATAAAGTTCAATCACCAAGGAGAGAAGTATTCACCGGGGTTCCACTTCGTCCGCACATCGCAGAAACAACTACTGAAGGATCGCCATCAAATGTAATCCCACCTCCTGCTCCAGTGAATACTCCTCCAAAAGTTCCAACAACAAGAACGTTCCATTCTCACATACCTTACCCAGGAAAGTTAGTAAAGCAGAAGACTGACGAACAATATGAGAAATTCATTGAACTACTAAGTCACATCCATGTCAATCTTCCCTTCATGGATATCATACAACAAATGCCTAAATATGGACGTTTCTTAAAGGATTTCCTTACAAACAAAAGAAATATGGAGAGGCGGTAAAAAGGATCAACCATTGTGTCGCTCTTATTGAGAGATGTCTTCCGAAGAAACTTTCAGATCCTGGAAAGTTCTCTCTACCATGTTCTATCGGACCACTCCCGATAACCTTCGCGGTCACTGATCTAGGAGCAAGTGTGAATGTAATGCCATATGTCATGTTTAAAAGACTAAAAATTGGAAATCCACGACATGTCAATGCAACTATTGAACTCGCGGATGGATCAGTCAAATCACCTATAGGAGTCATTGAGAACTTACTAGTGAAAGTCGGCAAGTTTGTCTTCCTTGCCGATTTCATGGTTTTAGAAATGGGACCCGACTACTCCGTACCTTTGATTTTGGGTCATCCATTTTTAGCTACCGCCCGAGCCATCATTGACATGAATGAAGGATTTTTTACACTTCGTGTCAAAAAACAATCAAAGACCTACAACATCGGAGGAAATGAGTGCTTATCTAATGGTCCCTTTGAAATTGCACAATTCATCGATCCTAATCTGGACTACCAGCTGAAGAAAGCCAAAGAACTCAACAAAGGAAAGAAACTGGATCTTGGCAAGGATTTAGACAACGTTAACTGGATCGATGAATACTTTGATACGGGGGAAGTCGATGGCCCCCACCTAGAGAAAGACTGATGAAGCACGTACGGGTCTGGTCAACGACCCTTAAATAAATATGGCACTTCTGGGAGGCAACCCGATGATCATGAATAAATTGAGAAGTTGGTGCATACGGCAGAACACATGGACCCCAGGTTTGTTTACAAATTCAAAAGTTTCACGTACATCAGCCCTCAGGTATGCCTTCTCGATACTAGGACCTTAGTAGCTTAACTACTACCTTATATTTTCCTTGTCTGCTTTTATGTTTTCCTTTATGTGTCAGGTAGAATAGCATCACCAGATAGTCTCTCTACTTCTTTGAGGAATCACACTCTATCTCTACAACCTGAGGAATCGGAAGCCACATCAAATTTCTTTGAAACTCAATGAAGTCTTTGAAACAACGTGTTGACAAGCAGCTGATTGGCACACCCTGACAGCAGCAATAAGTTTTGGCCTTAGGTTATATACCGAATTGACCGGGGGAGTACCATTTTCTTTTCCTTTAAAACTTCATGCATTTAAATTCCTGCATAGCATTCCATTACATGCATTTGTACATTGAGGGCAATGCACAGTTTTAAGTGTGGGGTGGGGAAATAGAGATTCAGGACTACTTGTAACTTCAAAGTAGTAAAATTTTAACTCATGATTTTCTACCCATTTGACTAAAACATTACAAAAAAACTTACCTTTCGTAAAACCAGAAGAATTTTCAACAATTTTAAACCATAAAACCAAAACCTCTTTGAGTTCGCCCCTAATTAAATAAAACAAATACATGGCAAGTAGAAACAAATGGATATTATGCATAACAAATCACTAAACCCTATCCCATCCATTTCCATGTGAGAATAATCTGAGCCTCTTCACGAGCATTATTATCATTATTTTTCGCATGCTCTTTCGTTTGGTATATTCAGTGTTTTTCGATCGGATTTATGAATAATTAGAACTTGTATGACTTATACATATCAAGACCATGAACTAGTAGAAGTATGAAAGTGAGTGAGGCACCTTGGACTTTATTACCTCTATATATTTTCTTTAAACCCAAAAATCCTAAAAATATAATCCGCCTAGATAGCCATTTGATCCATAGCCTTTTCTTTTCTAAAACCCACATTTATCACCCAACCAGCTTTTCGTAAACACCGGTTATTGGCTAACTGTATTCGAAATGGAAAAATTATCCTATGTCATTATTTCAAGTTCATTACCATTGAGGTAACTTTGGAAAGAATCTGTTTTACTCAAAAGAATTGAAGTATACAAGAAGGTGGATGTATTAGGAAGAAACAGCCAAAATATTTGTAAGGAATTTATGGAAATATTATTTCAAGGAAATTGAGGAAAAAGAATTATTGAAGAATTTGTCGTGATACAAAAAGAAAAGAAAAAATAGAAAAAGAAGAAAAGAAAAAGAAAGAGAAGTGGGTCTTTTACTGGCTAGACTTTAAAAAACTGGATATGCATTCTTTTGATTTTAATTTGCTTTTCTGCCTTCATTTCGCAAAGCCTAAATTACCGGAACTCCGAGAGAAAGTTTTCAAAGCAACTAGTGATGTAAGAAAACGGTGGCGCAAGCAAGAACAACTGCCACCATTCTGCGGCTTGTCAAAATGTGCCACCAAAAGATACGACAAATGTGTGAAGTGTGGCAACTGGAGCCACGATGGAAAGTGTAGCAAGAATTAAACTCATTCCCAACATGAGTCTACGCATCTTATCAAAGTAGGAGTTGTTAGGCTATATGTCGAAAGATCCATACAGAAAGGAAGTAATGTGTACTACGCAGTGAGAAAAGAGTTGAGAATGATAAGAGATCTTGGTCTTGGCAATCTGACCGTAAACGCGCCCTCAGATTAGTTATACCCTCATGATCTGAGTATTTTAGAGGGACCAGCTAGTATTTTCCATTTTAAGCTATAAAGTCGAAGCTGTGTGTTTCACGATAGATGCAGCCCTTTAAACCCTAAAAATTCAAAAAGATTTTCATTTTCACCCTTTATTTTTATTTTAACCACATTACAACCCTTTTAAAGTCCTATTGATTCATGCATACTACTTACTTAGTTGGTGGAGACTTGATTTGCATACAAGTTTATAACCATTGCATAATTCGATTCGAACTTGAGTGTTCCACTTAACCTACAATATCCATACATATATAACCCTGGAGTTGAGTGAAAATTATGATCACTGAAAGTATATGCATAATTGAGGTTCTAGTAGGCTTGTCATGGATTCCATCATAGAAAAGCACAAAAAATAGAATAAGTGACTCAAGAGTTATCCCGGAGTTTCCAACTACTTGGGGCTACATTACCCATGTAAAGTTTTCAGTTATGGGTATGATCATACATGAGTTTGCTTGAGAACAAGCAAAGTTTAAGTGTGGGGTATTATGATATGACCTAACTTATACATGTTTTGCATGCATAATAAACCCCATATTAGGGTATTAATCAAATAAAAGCCTTGCAAATGATATTTAATGCATTAATATTTCACAATTGTAGGTTATTCGGTGTCCCAAGATAAACAGAGCAAAAACTAGCTTAAAACATGAAGAAATCAACCTTTTGGAAGACCAAACCCGAGCATTGACCCCCAAGAAGTCAAACCAGGTCAAAGGAAGTCAAACCAGCAGCTAAAAGACGAAACTGGGAAGCAGGGGAGGGATGCACGGCCGTGCATCCCATATCAAGGTCGTGCATTGGCCTCCCTTGCTCACCAAGGCCCAGTACACTGTCTTGTATACCGTGTTTGATTCTCGAGGTGTTTGCATGCCCGTGAAATCCAATGCACGGCCGTGCATTGCTCATTTTGAGGCCTATAAATAGATGGCTTGGGTTCTTCATTACACACACCCATCTATACCTCAAGAACACACCAGAGAGAGCTTATTTCGTAGTTAGAGTAGAGTGTAGAGAGTAGAGGGGCTCTTCCTCCTTGTTCCGCAATAGGGGAGCCTACGAAACTTAGCGTTATGCTAGTTAGTATGACTATTCATGGCTAATCTCTTTGTATTGCTAGGGTGAAGATGATGTTTGGTGCATGTTAATGTTTGACATATTAATCTAGTGGTATGTTTATGTCTTTAATTATTCGTCCTTAAAACCACCATTTGGTGGGCTTTTATTATTGTCTAAATCCGTCTTTATATTTGTAAGTGTTCTTGATTTTAAAGCGTAAGATCGTAAAACCTTTTTAATCAAACTTTTTTTGAAACTTGTACGCTTTTATACAAGCAGAGATTGATAAGCCAAGGTTTGGTCAACATTATTAAGGTCGTACGTCTTTATACGAACTTCTTATGCGACCAAGAATTGGTCAACTCATGTTGGGAATGGTATGTCTTTATACTTGATCCCATTGTTACATCGCCTCCCTGTGAGAAAAATATAATCACCTATTTAACCTTAACATAAAGCATTTACGTTCGATGTCTTAAACCAACCCGGAGATGACCATTCGAATGGTTGAGGGCAACTGTTGTCCTTAACGGGAGGCACTACAATTTTAATTTAAAGATTTTAATTCGTGAATCAAATGTCGTGAGGACGAGGCTCAAGCGGTGACCTGGGTCACAAGTTTGTAGTAGTCATAACACTGGATTAGTCAACTTAACATCATCACAGACCAAGCGGATTCGACGCCCAAAGTAATACTCTTCGTGACCTGATCATTTCCAAGATATTTACTTTCCTGCTATTTACTATTCTGCTATTTACATTCCTGTTACACACATCACGCACGTTTCTACTTTTCTGTTATTTACTTTACCGTTATTTACTTTTCTGTCATTTAATATTCTGCTTCACAATCACACAAAACCCACTCACTAATTGATCCGGCTAAACGATAACAAAAGTTGAGTACTGGAACTCGACCGTGTCTATTGGTTCGATATTTGGTTCTTACCTAAACTATATTATGCTGCGATAGGTACACTTGCCTATTGTCTGTGTTTTTAAGTTAAAGTAATTATCATTTTATAAATTTAAAACCTGATCTCATAAAACCATCCTAAAATATATATTTATTATATTTTTATATATTAAAATGACACATCACAGGTGTTCGTCGATCAAGTTCCCGATTCGCCCTCGATGATATTGACAACATGGTTTCTAAGAGCAAAGCGACCAAGAAAGAAAAGGAACAACCGATCACCGAAGCTTCAAAGCCTGAGAACCCTACACCACGTCCTAAAATCACCGTAGGCAAAAGAGGAAACTTTTGCGAGACTGCTGACGTTGCTATCTTCGAAGGGATGGACTATACCGAAGCCTACAAGAAGCTTCATGTCCTCAGCCACTTGGTAAGATATTTTCAGTATCGCAGGTTCTGAACCTGTATTAAAGTGAATCAAACACATTTATCTATAACAGAGCCTAGAGCATATGACCAGGTGTTATGAGTAGTTCATAAAGGAAGCTGACAAGGCTAAACAGATGGTCAGTGATCTGCAAAAGATAGTCGCTGCTAAGAATAAGAGAATGGTAGAGGAGGCCAAGGAGCTCCACCGGGTGAAGATAGAGTTGAATGATGTCAAAGCCAAGCATGTTCAAGATCTTGATAAGTCTTATGAACAGGCCAAGAAGTCAGCTGCAATTTCTATCTTCAAGGCTAGGATCAAGATGGCCAAGGAGGCTAATGACAAAGACTTCGATCGTGCTGCTTAGGATATTCAAGAATGGGAGAAGGTTGTGGCTGAGCTCGGGGGTGAACCGGCACAAGTGGTTGAAGTGGGCAAGCAGGCTGGCGAGGCTGAGGGTAGTGGAAAGGCTAAAGAGAATGTGGCTGAGCAGGACGATGAGGGCAATATAGATAAGGCCTGAGTCCCGCGTTTGTGATTTCGGTAGTTGAAGCTTTAACTTTCATGCTTGTTGATCTTGTCTGTTGAACAATTTTACTTTTCTGTCTTGGGGATCCCGGTTTATGGGATTTGATGCTTGAACAATATAACCTACATGTGACTGATGGATTGGATGGCTAGGTCATGGTTTTGGATGAAGCCCGAATCGCTGATTCTCCTGCCCTCTTAATATTAGTAGATAACTTATGACTATTTGCCATGGTTGTTATGTGTTCGATATGCTTTGACACATTTGAAAACTAGGATCCTTAGGCAATTAATCCTTGTGATACTTGGTAAAACAGGTTTAGCTATTTTTTAAGGATACTGGATCCTTAGTGGACATTTGTAAACAACATCTTAGGTTTTAAACTTTGATTCCGAAAAACATACTTTGTTACTGATAAGTAGTTCAGAAGAATACCAGCTGCAAATATACCATGACTTAGTCATCAAACCTTTGGATCTACCCAAAATAAGCAATTTTAAGTAAATACTTTTATTAAGAATCAGACCAGGTAGATATACATACTAGATAACGAAAAAGAGGTTAAAGCATATCATATCCTTTTGATATCCTTAAGTTGTCCCCTACGCATAAGTGAATTGCTTACTTAGTAATCGCACTTTAGCATCCTCAGGGATGTCCCCAATCCTCTTGAGTGTCTGAATCTCGAGTCAGCAAATAAATACTTGGGACAAGCCAAAAACTTAAGTTAACACATAAATGTTAAATACTTGGTACAAGCCAATTCTTGAGTTAGCATGTGAATGCTAAAAACTCGGGACAAGCCAAAAACTTAGGTTAACTCTTAAGTGTTAAATGCTTGGGTCATGCTCGGTGAATAAGACATCTGTGTTATGCCAACCAACATATAGCCAATAGTGATGAAATTATCAGCCACTGTTACATGGACTGGTCACACCACCTTGAACTATAGTTGGATATCGTGCGTTCAAGCGGAGTGTTTAAACTCAATTCGTAGAAAGGTGAAGAACTTTAAACCTTTGAAGGGATTTGGAATACCTTAATCTTAGAGAGATGGCCAGTCTCTAATGCTTTTGTAAGGGTCCTTGGGGATCCTCCCTGCAAAACATTGAACCTTGGTGAAGGTGGGTGTTAGCCTTGCTAACACCCCTCCGACGCTCAAGTCAGTACTTTGATAGAAGATAATAAAAAAATACCAGTCTTGGTTAGAATTTAAATTCTAACTTACATGAAATATGCTTTGAGGTGGATAGCATTCCAGGATCTTGGCAGGATCTCCCCGCCCATTGTAGCCTAACCAGTAGGCTCCCTTGCCTGCTTCTAAGTCTATTAAATATGGACCTTCCCACTTCGGTGCAAGCTTTCCTTCATTGGGATTGATAGTATTCTGAAATGTATTTCTCAATACCAAGTCACCTACTTGGAATCTTCTGATCATTATATTCTTGTTGTATGATTTTGCTATTCTTTGTTGATAAGCTGCGATACAAACTTTGGCGAGATCTCTGAGCTCATCCACAGTATCAAGATCCTGTGCCAGTGATTTTGAAGGTTGGATCGTGCTGTAGGGATCACCATCTCAGTGGGGATCACTGCTTCTGTTCCGAATACTAACGAGAATGGAGTTTGACCCGTTGCATTCTTAGCGGTTGTTCTATCTGCCCAGAGTACGAAAGGTAATTCCTCTGCCCATCTTCTATTCTTGGCGTCCAATATCTTCTTGAGGTTGTTAATGATGATTTTGTTGCTGGATTCTGCTTGTCCGTTAGACTGAGGATGTACGGGGGTAGAAGTTATCATCTTTATCCCCTAACTAGCACATAAATTGGTCGTTATTTTGCCAATGAACTGAGATCCATTATCACACACTATTTCTGCAGGGATGCTGAATCTTGTCAGGATATTGCGCTTTATAAATGAGACTAGTTCCTTTTCTCTGACTTAAACAAAGGCTTCGGCTTCTATCCATTTGGAGAATTAATCTGTCATTGCTAACATGTTAGGACATAGATGTGTGACAATATGCCTTGTAATAGTTTAGATCTTATATGTCTTTATGTTTTTGTAATGTTTGGTTAAGTTTTGTAATAGGAGACCTTAACAAGTTCGCCTAGGCCTAGTATTAGGCGAACTTGGTAAGTTCGCCTGTGGGAGAAGAGTTACCTATAAATAGGAGTTTACATGTTACTTTGAAGTGTTCAGTCATTTGTATTGAAGCATTGTAAACTCTGTGTTTGGAGGAAATCAAAGAGAAGATTATTTACATTGTGTGTTGATTGTTATCATTGTGATTGTCTCATATACACAGTCATGCGTATGGTTGTATTCCGCACTCCGTATGTTTGATATGTCACATCTCGAGTTAGATCCGTAGAAGACCCGAAGGGACCTACATGTGGCATTAGAGCATTTGCTCGTGATTTGTGATTGTTTTGTGACGGTTTGTGTATGATTTGACACCAAAAAGACTGAATTTTGCTTGATTTTCATATCCATGGTGTTTTCAAGTTCTTGAGAGGATTTTAGGGGCTGAATTTATCAAATTGAAGGTGTTTTTGAAGAAATTGATCCATTAAAGTGTTCTATTTCATATTGTACTCAATTCTACGGTTTAATTTTATCAAATTCTATCAATTCAGCAAGTTATGATGATTTTCGGAGGTTTTGGTTCGTGTTTTGGTTGAAGAGTTCATCTTCCTAAGATTTTTCAACTGAAACAGGCGAACTTAGCCTGAATTCAGTTACAGGCGAACTTAGCACAAATTCTTGATTAAGCGAACTTATCTAGTTCGCTTGGGACAAGTTCGCATAAGGAGTTTGAAGCGAACTTATCTAGTTCGCCTCTGGGTAAACCTGTTTCAAACTTTGTTTTTTACTTGTGATATTTTTACAAACATGTTCAACTAGAACTATGCTCTCTGAATCCAGGTTGCCTTTATTATATTGGGCAGAAGCTGTCAACACAACATGTTATATGCTAAAACAAACGCCTTCAGATGACTCCTTACGAGATTCTGTACAATGAGTAGCCTCGAGCAGGCTACTTCAGAGCTTTTGGGTGTCCGTGCACTGTTTTACATACAGAATCCACACCAAAGTTCAATGAAAAGGCTGATGAGTGTTACTTTGTGGGTTATGGATCTAACACCACTGCCTACAGAGTGTACAACAAAGTCACCAAAGAAATTCGAGAGTCGACATATGTTGACTGGCAAGAGAAAAATCCTACTGATGTAGAGTGTGGTGTTTCATGGTTATTTGATTATCATTCATTATTCAAATCATTTAATATTTGCACTAATCATATTGCAGGGTCATATGATGAATCGTTTGAGCTAAGTGATTATGAAGATGGTCCTTACACTGGACCCTGTTGACTATTGATCCACCAGAAGTTATGAGACAATTCAGTGAAGGTACCTCTACATCTACTCATTAGCAAACTCATGATTCAACATGTGTCCTTGAGGACTCACCAGCACATCACGAGGATTCTACATCTGTAGTCAATGATGGTACTTCATCAACTGAGACTTCGGGTGCCTCCTAATTCCAGGAGCCGATTCCTGATGAAATTATGGTCCAGAAGCCGGTTTTCGACACTATTGATGAGTCTAATGAAGAGACCCAAGAGAATGTTACAAATTTGCCTTCTACGGTCCCAGTTCCCGAAACACCATCTCATCGAATCAACAAGGATCATCCGGTGGATAGCATTATTGGATCATTGACTGATGATGTCAAGACTAGGAGTTCTGCTAGAGACATCAACATATGTCTTTGCTCATGTTTCAACTCTCAGATTGAACCTAAAAACATAAAAATGGTTCTACTTAAACCTAGATGGGTTGATGCAATGCATGAGGAGCTGAATCAATTAGCAAAGCTCAAGGTTTGGGAGATGGTGTCATTGCCACCAGGCAAGAAAGCTATTGGCACTCGTTCGGTTTTCAGAAATAAACAGGATGAAAGCAAAGTGATTACTCGAAATAAAGCTCGTCTGGTTGTGCAAGGATTCTATCAGCAGTAGGGAATTGATTACGAGGAGGTGTTTGCACTAGTCGCTCGTCTGGAGGCAATCAGGATTTTCTTAGCATATGCATCATTTATGAATTTTACTGTTTATCAAATAGATGTCAAGACCGCATTCTATATGGGAAGGTTAAAGAGGAGATTTATGTCTGTCAACCTCCAGGATTTGAAGATTGTGATCATCCAGAGTACGTATATAAACTGGATAAGGCTCTGTATGGATTACATCAGGCACCTTGTGCTTGGTATGCCACTTGTGCATGGAGTTCAGGCAGATTATGGAAAAGAAGTTTGAAATGAGCGCTTTGGGTGAAATGACATTCTTTCACGGGTTGCAAGTTCAACAATTAGGTGACGGTACTCTTCTTCACCAGGGCAAATATGTGGATAATATACTGGATAAGTTCAAGTTTACTGATGCTCAAGCTGCATCCACACCCATGGCTTCTCGGCCAGTTCTGGATGCTGATCTAAATGGGGTTTCTATTGATCAAAAACATTATCGATCTATAATTGGCTCTTTGATGTACTAAACGACAAGTCGTCCAGGCATAATGTTTGCCGTTTGTCAATGTGCTCGTTATCAAGCCAATTCCAAGATGTCCCACCTAACTGCTGTTAAACGTATCTTTCGTTACCTTAAGGGCAAGCCCAGGCTTGGCCTTTGGTACCCCAAAGATTCTAACTTTGATTTGTATGCTTTTTCTGACAGTGATTATGGAGGTTGTCAACTTGACAGGAAACCTACAAGTGGGGATACCAATTTTTTGGAGATAGGTTAATTTCATGGTAGTGTAAAAAGCAACACACTGTTTCCACCTCCACGGCTGAGGTTGAATACGTTGCTGCATCGGCTTATTGTTCACAAGTCATCTAGATGCAACATCAATTGTTGGATTACGGTTTGACCTTTCTAAATACTGTTATTTTCTGTGATAATGAGGCTGCTGTGCTTATTGTGAAAAACCCTATTCAACATTCTAAAACCAAGCATATTGATATCAAGGTGCATTTCATTCGGGACTGCTTTTAAAGAAATCTCATAAGTCTTGATGGTGTTGATTCTGACAACAATGTTGCAGACATCTTCACAAAAGCATTTGACACATCTCGATTCAATGTGCTTGTAGAGTCCCTGAAAATGATTGGTTTTAAATATTGAAACTGGTCTCAAAAATATTTTTTATTTTTCTAGGTTAAATTTCTACATTTTATTTTTTTTCTTTTATTTATGCACAAATTTAGGGGCAGAGTCAAGAAAAATTACAAAAAAGAGTCTCCTTTCATTCTTTTATTAGAGTCAAGAAAATTTCCAAAAAGAGTTTGCTTTTATTCTTCTATTAGAGTCAAAAAATTATAAAAAGAGTCTGCTTTCAATTTTCATTAGAGTCAAGAAAATTTCAAAAAGAGTGTGTTTCTACTTGAGTCGGGAGTTTTTGCAAATAAATGGGAAGTGCTATGATTGTTCGTTTCTTAAGGCTAGGATCAACACATGTAAGGAACTAAATTGAAATGACTAGGATCTTTGTTGGATTTGTTGATAGGCTCTGCATGTGATATACTTGAACAAGATAATCTTATGGCCTTAGTGGGGAACATCTCATAGATTAGTGTAATGTCTTTCCTGTTAATAATTGAAAACTTAAACATAAAGGTTGATGTTCTGTGGATAACCCTTGCTCTATTGGGATTGCACTAACCGAGACCCTTCACAAAAGGGTTGCAAGCTGACTTGATACAACTCTGTAAATATTATATATATACTATAGATAACAATAGGTGTAAAGACACTCAATGATAGTGCAAAGCAGAATTCTGAGCAAAAAGATACGCAATGTTAATGTCGTGCTATAGGAAAACTTCAAAAAGATATGTCTAAAGGTGTACATATAAATATACTTGTAAATATTTTTTTTTTCCTTTTTTTTGGGAATATGTGACTGGAAAGGGATCTCTTATCAGGGCATGTAAGTCCGTTGTGCTATGACCCTGAGCTTATGCTGGTTCTGAACATCTAAGCCCGTCGTGCTATGTTTTTAATAAAATTTTGATAGAGGTTCCCCAAAAAGGTTACATAAACCCATGCTAGTTACGCTCAATTAGTTATTTTTTAGGTGCTCAAAAGATCACGAGGAAGAGAAGGTTTACCTAATAAGCTGTGGGGTCTATTAAAGTTCATCAATAATTCACATAACTTACATTCACTTAATTACAGGTTTCTGAGATATGAGTGTGGGACCCATTAATTCAAAACTAATTCTATCTAAAACATGATAACATAAATCACTGTGAGTTTAGAAGGATCTGAATATTAGCACTTCACTAGACCTGTCTGAGTAAAAATACGTGCTAAAAAATGTTCCTTGGTTTGCCTATAGAACGATTTGATCCCATTGAAAACCTCCTAAAGACTATTTGTCGATAATTGTGTATAGATGTTATTCTATATTTGTTTATTGAGTCAAGCTTGTTGTGTTTATTTATTTTGTTTTTGTTTTTTTGTTTGTTTTTTTTTATCTGTTTAGTATTTTTTATCTCTTAATTTTTTTTGAATAAAATGATCTTGTTCACTTCTCTTAAACATCAACATTTAAGGGATTAATCTTTCTTGAATCGGGTATTCGAGAATAAAATGGCCCATAATAGGTCTTGGTGGGGCCCATCTTTGGTAGAGGAGTGTGTTTTAAGGTCTTTTAAACCCTTATGTTAGGGTTTTAGGTTCACGGCTACTTTTATCTTTCTCTCTCTCATGTACTTGGCGATTTTGTGATCCTCTCAAAACAATCCTTTAAACTCGATTCATGGTATTTGATCTGATCTACGTGTTTTCTCGTTGTTACAGGTACATATCTTAATCTTTTAAACATCTTATTGAGATATTGGACTACGATTTTGAGGGAAACCCACCTACGAAAGCATTCAGGATCATGGAAGGGTTTATTTGACATCAAAAGATAAAATTGAAGGGGTGTATTTACTCGGTATAGGTAGGCGACCATAAATGAATGGTCAAGAACTAAAGATTTGGAGAAATTTTGTGGATTGAGTGATTGGAATTGATCGTATTCGGTATTACAGGGCGAAACGGGTTCACGGTGAAAATTATAAATTAACCGTGAACCTCTTGGTATTCCCGTATACAGTAGAACTTCCCATGAACCATCCAGAAGTTGTGACCAGCCGAGAACATGTGGCCGTAAACCCTTATTTCTAGAGAACCTCTACTTTTTCTGTAAGCCTTCTTGACCGAGAACCCTATAAAGGCCGTGAAATCAGAAGGCCGTAAAAGAAGGCCGTAAAACTTTCTTCACCATGTGCTTTAAGGGGAACCGTAAACCCCTAACAAACCGAGAAGTCTAGAACTTTGAATCTTATTTAAAATTAAATTATTTGTTTTGGTACTAACTTACTTTGGTTCATGCAGATATGGCCGATATGAGATTTGTTACAGATCATAACATTTGTTCTTTCACTCTGGACCCACCTAAGGAATTTGAATACTTCAAGTCTATGGTTATGGGGTTGACACTTTCCCCCATCAAATTTGTTGTGATGGAAAATCCTGATATCTACAGAAGTCATATTCAGGAGTTTTGGTCCACTGCTTTTATACATCCAATTGACAACGGAGAAAAGTGCATAATTGGAACAGTTCGCACAAGAAGAATCAGAGTTTCAGAAGCTATCATTAGAACTACTCTACAGTTTGAAGATGAGCCTGACCATCCCACAAAGCTTGATACAGATACAGTTGTGGGTCCTGTAACATTTCTGATTTTTAGTATCCGTATTACAAGTTCAATGTAATGCATTTCAAACCAAATTCTAGTGCACTGTTTTGTTCTATTCGTACCATCAATTAAATACAATATTTCCATGTTAACCCACAAATTTTACACGGTTATAACCTACTAAAACACTACACAAGTATCTATTTATACAAATATGTCAAAGACCAAAGTTACAAGGTCTGATGTTGAAAATTCACAAGAAACCCTAATAGGCACGGTCGCGCCTCGTTCTGGCACGGTCGCGCCGAATTCTTTGGCACAGTCGCGCGACTTGCTTTGGAACGATCGTGCCTGGTACCTTAGCACGGTCGCGCCTCGTATGGGCACGGTCGCGCCGAGTATCAGTTGAAACATAAAATCAGTTTTTACGCGAGAATCGTTGAGTTTCGTAACCGATATACGTTTCACTTTCGTTATCAAAGACAATAATATTATCAAACGTAACAATTGATAACAGAAATCGATTCATCTCAAAGAAAACTAAAATACTTCACTTGAACCAAAATCTCCTATTCTAAAGTGCAATTTCCTCGATCAATCGCTCCATAGAATCTCTCTGAAACCCTTGACCACACTGGTTTAGCCGGAAATGCAGTGGAAGACGCCGGAGACCGAACTCGTCAACGCCGGAACTCCTTCCTACCGTCATCTATCAATTCTTCGTCCTTTCGGGTAATTGAAACTCTTACCTCAGTCTATTTAGTCCATAGATCAAAAGCCCCATATCAATTTGGGCTTTCAATATAGAACTCGTCCGAAACCCGAATCTGAGTTTTGTTCAAAAATGATTTAATCGAATCCAGTTCTAAACATGACTTACATACAATTAATCTATATAACAAGACTCGTAATAGCACGGTAAATAAAAGCCCTATGATTCCCAGCAATAACAATATAAAAATCAATCAATTCGTGTCTGTTTTGGAAGAGACACGGTCGCGCTAATCATCTAGCGCGGTCGTGCCTCATGAGACGCGGTCATGCCTACTATCAGCGAGGTCGTGTCCTCCTGTCCAGACCCAATCATGCCCTTTGGCTAATCTCAGTCGTGTCTTGAAATCATAGACACGATCGTGCCTGGCCAAGGCACGGTCGTGCCTAACGATTTAATCAGTTTAAGCCTCTGTTTGATCAACACGGTCGCGCCCTGATTAGCATGGTCGCGCCCGTGGTTTGAGCACGATCGTGCCCTTCCCAGGCACGGTCGTGTGTGAGTTAAATTCTTGACAGAATTATAAATCTTATGTATTTTTCAAACCATAAATATTCTGATTAAATTACAAAACAAAAATAGTTGATTTTTATAAAAATTGCATTTAATCTTATTTAGAAAGAACAAATATTTAATAAATGGAAAATTATTTATTTTAAGTTTATAAAATTTAATTTACAATTATTGCTAAACCTTTCATTTAAAAAGTATTTAAATGGTTAAGTTACATTTTATAAATAAATAAATAAAATAATGATTATTTATTTACCATATATTTAAACAAAGACATTTATTTATTTACACTTAAATTCATTTAACACTTATAATAATTTTTATAAACAATAATTATTTACATTACTTATTTAATTATTTAAACTCAAACCTTAATCAAAGTGTTATAAAAATAATTCTTTCAAACTTTATATATTTTATTCAATACCTCCGATTGCAAATCAATGACTTTTTACACAAGTCCAAATACAACCTTAGGATTACACTCTTGTGCACACTATTAATACCATATACATTACACTTTAGGTTAACTTGTGCATTTCAAGGATCTTTATTCGATCTAGTACCTTGGTTAGCAACGCCTTTAAACCAAGTGAGTATACATAGCCCCTTTTACTCTTTTACATTTTTGGGGTGGAACATGAACATTATTCAAATTACATGTTTACATTTACACAAACAACACAAGTACAAATCCTATTTACGTTCATGTGTGCAAATTTGAGCTTTATGCCCGAGTGCTAGGTGTGCTAACCTTTGTATGCGATTATGTGAAATCTTTAACTGTTCAAGCCGACGGTTTTCAATGATAGATCTATTGAGTCTGACAAACCCACCCAGATTGGGGTGATTGATACCGACAACACAATTTTGCATGCTAGTTACAAAGGTTTGATTGTGCATGGTTACACAATAGATGCTCCACATAAATGCCTTATTTATCATGATATGTATGGATTTGTTTTACAAACTATATGCTATCTATATAAACCTGTGTTATACTCACCAACTTTTAGTTGACTTTATTTTATTCATGTTTCAGGTTCTAATGTGTGAGATTGATCAAGATGTGCTACACATAGGCTTGGACTTAGTTAAATTAAATAAAAGAATTCTATGTATTTAAATTTTGGTTTCTATCTTGGATTTGGTTGTGTTTTGATTACTTGCAATGAAATTTGACGTTTAATATATTCAATCTAGTCAACCTTGTGCTTATGAACAGTCCACATGTCCCGCCCCGATGATTCCGCCATCGGTCGGGGTGTGACAGATTGGTATCAGAGCCAGGTTATAGGGAATTACGTTATTAGACACCTTGACCTAGACTATAACTTTAGGACACCTACTTATGTTATGCTTCATGATTTCATGTTTTATGCTACATACTATATGTTATATATTATGTGTTACATGCTATGTGCTACATGCTTACTATAATTAGTTATTATTTTATTTGATGTCTTAATTGTTAAATACCTATGACTTATTAGTATGTACTTAAATAAAAAATTAAATAAACAATATCTTTTCCTATATCCTAAAACCCCATAATATTCTTATCTTCTTCTCTATCTTTATCTTTCTTAGCATGTGGAAACTTCATGAAGCTAAATTAATAAAAATTTCTTTATTTCCTCGTTAAGGTTTTTAAACTTTGTTAATTATTTGAGGACACGTGCAATCTGGAAGGATGACACCTGTATTCTGGGTTTTCTGTCTAGGAAAGCATTTCGCATAAATCCCAATCAACCGAGGGACCCGTATGCTTTCCTAGGAATTCCAGGGATGAGTGTTTACTTATAGGCTAAAGCATGTCTCCTTGAAAATTTTATAAGTTTAATTAACCTTAATGTGTCATAGTATTCGAGTGATTATATCACTATTTGAGTACAATCCAAACTATGATTATCTATTTATTTTGTTATCATATTCTATTAAATCCAAACAATTCTCATAAGTTCTTACATCTTTTCTTATCTTGTGAAAATCTGTAGAATGCCTACTCGTCGTGCTCCCGTGGCCAACACCAATACCGACATTGCTGCTATTCTTGCACAACTCGTGACATAACTCACTCAAGCTAATAGTGCCACCAATGGCAACAATGGTGGAAATGGTAGTAATAGTGGTAATACCGGTAATGGTGGAAATGGTGGTAACAACCTACCTCAATGCACCTTCAAGCACTTCAACTCGTGCAATCCCCTCAAGTTCTATGGTACTGAAGGAGCTACTGGACTCCTTCAATGGTTTGAAAGCATTGAGAATACCTTCCTCAATAGTGACTGCCCCGACAACCTTCGTGTTCGTCATGCCACAAGTGTCCTACAAAAACAGGCACTCACGTGGTGGAATGAGGAGAAAAGAAATCGAGGTGTGGATGTGGCAATGGCCTTACCTTGGGATGAGGTTAAAAGGCTAATGACCGAGGAATTCTGTCCTCGAAATGAAGTAAAGAAACTTGAAGCCGAATTTTGGGATCTTGCCCAATATAGTGGTGAAAGCTTGGCATATACAACTCGGTTCCATGAGTTGAGTCTTCTTGTGCCCCATATGGTCACTCCTTTGTCCCTCTGCATTGAAAAGTATATTGGGGGACTACCTAGGCAAATTCAAGATACTGTCCTAGGAAGGAATCCCGCAACACTTGAAGATGCCATCCGTTTGTCCGCTACCTTAACCGATAATCACGTGAAGGCGTGGACACTTACTAAAAAGGGCACCAAGAAAGTTTCTGACACTATAACCCCTCCTACCCACAACAAAGACACTACAACTGAACCCTCCCGCAATAATAGGAAAAGGAAGACTAGAAACTATGCTGTGGTCACTCTTGCTATTCCTGTTAACCAAGCTGCACCTATGGTTCAAGCACCGGCCAAAAAGCCATATGTTGGAATCTACCCACTTTGTGCCATCTGCAACTACCATCATCCCCAAGGCATCCCATGTCGCCTTTGTACTTATTGTGGAAAATATGGCCATACAGTTAATGTTTGTAGGGCCAAAGCTCTTGCGGGCCAAGTCAACCTACCAAACCAAACCAACACCCAAGTGGCTAATCAAGGGGTACCCGCTATTGCAAATGGGCGGGCATGTTATGAGTGTGGCAACCCGAACCATTTCCGTGATCAATGCCCAAAGTTAGTCAATGCTAGACAAGGTGGAGCTTGTGGGCGTGCATTCAACATAAACGCCAATGAAGCTCAAGCCATCAATGACGTGGTCAATGGTACGTTTCTTGTTAATAGTCAATATGCCCCCATTTTATTCGATACCGGTGCCGATAAAAGTTTTGTGTCACTTAACTTTCAACCTTTACTTGCAAAGACACGATCCCTTTTAGAGAAAACATTTACCGTTGAAGTAGCAAATGGTGACTCTCTTACAATTGAATCCATTATCTATGATTGCTCTTTAGATCTTAATGATCATACATTCCCAATCAACCTTGTTCCAATGCCACTAGGAAGCTTTGATATCATCATAGGCATGGATTGGCTATCAAATCATCATGCCGAAGTCATTTGTTTCGAGAAGTGCATCCGAATACCTCTACCATCGGGAGAAACACTAAGAGTTTTTGGTTAAAAGCCTTGTAAAGGGCTTAAACTAATGTCATGCACCACTGCTCAAAAGTACTTACGAAAGAATGTCAAAAAGAAGAGTATTCAAGATATCCCCATTATCCGAGAATTTCCTGAAGTATTCCCCGAAGACTTATCCGGTCTTCCACCCGTTCGTCAAGTAGCATTTCGCATCGATCTTGTGCCCGGAGATAACCCCGTGGCTAGAGCTCCATACCGTCTTGCACCTTCTGAAATGCAAGAACTTGCAAGTCAACTTCAAGAGCTCTCCGACAAGGGATTCATTCGTCCAAGTCATTCACCGTGGGGTGCACCCGTCCTATTCGTCAAAAAGAAGGATAGATCATTTCGCATGTGTATTGACTACCGCGAACTCAACAACCTTACTATCAAAAACCGTTATCCTTTGCCTAGAATTGATGACCTCTTTGATCAACTTCAAGGTTCTACTTGTTTCTCGAAGATTGATCTTCGATCTGGTTATCATCAACTCCGTGTGCAAGAAGACGATATTCCAAAGACTGCCTTCCGAACAAGGTATGGTCATTACGAGTTCATGGTTATGCCTTTTGGGCTAACCAATGCACCCGCAGTTTTCATGGACCTCATGAATCGTTTGTGCAAACCGTATCTCGATAATTTCGTGATAGTTTTCATCGATGTCATCTTAATCTATTCCAAGACTAAAGCCGATCATGAGCAACATCTTAGGTTGGTTTTGGATCTCTTGAAGAAAGAACAACTATATGCCAAATTCTCCAAATGTGAATTTTGGTTAAAAGAAGTTCAATTTCTTGGTCATATCGTCAACGACAAGGGTATTCATGTTGACCCTGGTAAGATCGAAACGGTTAAAAAATTGGAATGCCCCGAAGACTCCCACTGAAGTTCGTTCATTTCTTGGTCTTACGGGATATTACCGTCGTTTCATCTCGAACTTCTCTAAGATTGTTGTTCCCCTTACCGCTTTGACCCATAAGGGTAAGACTTATGAATGGGGATCAAAGCAAGAAGAGGCTTTCCAAACCCTTAAGCAAAAGTTGTCCAATGCTCCTATTTTGACTCTCCCTGATGGGAATGATGATTTAGTTGTCTACTGTGATGCTTCTAACCAAGGTCTCGGTTGTGTCCTCATGCAACGAGGCAAAGTAATTGCCTACGCATCACGACAACATAAGATTCATGAGAAGAATTATACGACGCACGATCTCGAGTTAGGTGCGGTCGTATTTGCATTAAAGATTTGGAGACATTATCTCTATGGCATGAAATAAGTGGTGTTCACCGACCACAAAAGTCTCCAACACATCTTCAATTAAAAGGAACTCAATATGAGGCATCGGCGTTGGGTTGAACTCCTTAACGACTATGACTGCGAGATTCGTTACCATCCCGGCAAAGCGAATGTTGTAGCCGACGCTTTGAGTCGAAAGAACCATGTCATGCTCCAATGTGTTCGAATTCAAACCGACATTCAAAACCGCATCTTAGAAGCTCAACACGTCTCAGTCACCGTGGGTAACATGTACGTGGAAATGTCGCGTGGTGTTGAACTTCTGCTTGAATCTAAACCAAATGGCTTACTTTATTACTTGAACCGTATTTGGGTTCCCGATCGCGATGATCTACGTACATTTCTCATGAACGAGGCTCACAAGACTCGTTATTCTATTCATCCTGGTGCGGATAAAATGTACATAGATCTTCGCCAGCAATATTGGTGGCCCGGTATGAAGAAGGACATTGCTCTTTATGTTGCCAAATGTTTAACCTGCTCCAAAGTCAAAGCCGAACACCAACGTCCTTCCGGATTACTTGAACAAGCGGAAATTCCCATGTGGAAATGGGAGAACTTAGCCATGGATTTTTTTACCGCACCTCGAGTGGTTATCATAGCATTTGGGTGATTATTGATCGTCTCACCAAATCTGCTCATTTCTTGCCTATCCGTGAAGACTATCGGGTTGAGAAACTAGCCCGAATTTACATTGATGAAATCGTGAGCCGTCATGGTGTTCCCTTGAATATAATATCTGATCGAGATGCCCGGTTCACTTCTCGATTTTGGCAATCTCTCCAAACCGCTCTTGGCACACGATTAGATTTGAGCACGACTTACCATCCCCAAACTGATTGTCAAACCGAGCGGACAATCCAAACTCTTGAAGACATGCTTAGAGCTTGTGTAATCGATTTTGGTGGAAATTGGGATTCACATTTATCCCTCATTGAGTTCTCCTACAATAATAGCTACCACACAAGTATCAACATGGCTCCATTTGAAGCTCTTTATGGTCGCAAGTGTCGTTCTCCTATCTGTTGGAACGAGATTGGTAAAGCACAAATCACCGGTCCCGAGCTAATTCAAGAAACATCCGACAATATTATTCAAATCCGTGACAACATCCGAACAGCGAGAACTCGGCAAAAGAGTTATGCCGATAAACGTCGAAAACCCTTGGAATTCCAAGTCGGTGACCTTGTTCTTCTTAAGGTGTCCCCGTGGAAGGGTGTGATCCGTTTTGGAAAGAAAGGCAAGTTAGCCCCTCGCTATGTTGGTCCATTCAAAATCCTTGAAAGGATTGGGAAAGTGGCGTACAAACTCGAGTTACCTCCCTCTCTTGGCAATGTCCATTCAAAATCTGAAGAAATGTCACGCCGATGAGAATCTCCATATACCGCTTGATGACGTGCACATTGATGAAACGATGCACTTTGTTGAGAAACCGATACAAATTATGGATCATGAAATTAAGCAACTCAAGCGAAGTCGTATTCCTATTGTCAAAGTTCGTTGGGAGTCTAAGCGTGGTCCTGAATTCACTTGGGAACGAGAGGACCAAATGAAGCTCAAGTACCCCCACCTTTTTACTGATACCGTAGTTTCCTCTAGCTAAATTTCGGAACGAAATTCCCTCAACATGGGGAGACTGTAACATTTCTGATTTTTAGTATCCGTATTTCAAATTCAATGTAATGCTTTTCAAACCAAATTCTAGTGCACTGTTTTGTTCTATTCGTACCATCAATTAAATACTATATTTCCATGTTAACCCACAAATTTTACACGGTTATAACCTACTAAAACACTACACAAGTATCTATTTATACAAATATGTTAAAGACCAAAGTTACAAGGTCTGATGTTGAAAATTCACAAGAAACCCTAATAGGCACGGTCGCGCCTCGTATGGGCACGGTCGCGCCGAGTATCAGTTGAAACGTAAAATCAGTTTTAAACGCGAGAATTGTTGAGTTTCGTAACCGATATACGTTTCACTTTCGTTATCAAAGACAATAATATTATCAAACGTAACAATTGACAATAGAAATCGATTCATCTCAAAGAAAACTAAAATCCTTCACTTGAACCAAAATCCTCCTATTCTAAAGTGCAATTCCCTCGAATAATCGCTCCATAGAATCTCTCTGAAACCCTGAACACACTGGTTTAGCCGGAAGTGCAGTGGAAGACGCCTGAGACCGAACTCGTCGACGCCGGAACTCCTTCCTACCGTCATCTATCAATTCGTCGTCCTTCCGGGTAATTGAAACCCTTCCCTCAGTCTATTTAGTCCATAGATCAAAAGCCCCATATCAATTTGGGCTTTCAATATAGAATTCGTCCGAAACCCGAATCTGAGTTTTGTTCAAAAATGATTTAATCGAATCCAGTTCTAAACATGACTTACATACAATTAATCTATATAACAAGACTCGTAATAGCACGGTAAACAAAAGCCCTATGATTCCCAGCAGTAACAATATAAAAATCAATCAATTCGTGTCTGTTTTGGAAGAGACACGGTCGCGCTAATCATCTAGCGCGGTCGTGCCTCATGAGACGCGGTCGTGCCGACTATCAGCGAGGTCGTGTCCTCCTGTCCAGACCCAATCATGCCCTTTGGCTAATCTCAGTCGTGTCTTGAAATCATAGACACGATCGTGCCTGGCCAAGGCACGGTCATGCCTAACAATTTAATCAGTTTAAGCCTCTGTTTGATCAACACGGTCGCGCCCTGATTAGCATGGTCGCGCCCGTGGTTTGAGCACGATCGTGCCCTTCCCAGACACTGTCGTGTGTGAGTTAAATTCTTGGCAGAATTATAATCTTATGTATTTTTCAAACCATAAATATTCTGATTAAATTACAAAACAAAAACAGTTGATTTTTATAAAAATTGCATTTAATCTTATTTAGAAAGAACAAATATTTAATAAATGGAAAATAATTTATTTTAAGTTTATAAAATTTAATTTACAGTTATTGCTAAACTTTTCATTTAAAAAGTATTTAAATGGTTAAGTTACATTTTATAAATAAATAAATAAAATAATGATTATTTATTTACCATATATTTAAACAAAGACATTTATTTATTTACACTTAAATTCATTTAACACTTATAATAATTTTCATAAACAATAATTATTTACATTACTTATTTAATTATTTAAACTCAAACCTTAATCAAAGTGTTATAAAAATAATTCTTTCAAATTTTATATATTTTATTCAATACCTCCGATTGCAAATCAATGACTTTTTACACAAGTCCAAATACAACCTTAGGATTAAACTCTTGTGCACACTATTAAGACCATATACATTACACTTTAGGTTAACTTGTGCATTTCAAGGATCTTTATTCTATCTAGTACCTTGGTTAGCAACGCCTTCAAACCTAGTGAGTATACATAGCCCCTTTTACTCTTTTACATTTTTGGGGTGGAACATGAACATTATTCAAATTACATGTTTACATTTACACAAACAACACAAGTACAAATCCTATTTACATTCATGTGTGCAAATTTGAGCTTTATGCCCGAGTGCTAGGTGTGCTAACCTTTGTATGCGATTATGTGCAATCATTAACTGTTCAAGCCGACGGCTTTCAATGATAGATCTATTGAGTCTGACAAACCAACACAGATTGGGGTGATTGATACCGACAACACAATTTTGCATGCTAGTTACAAAGGTTTTATTGTGTATAGTTACACAATAGCTGCTCCCCATAAATGCCTTGTTTATCATGATATGTATGGATTTGTTTTACAAACTATATGCTATCTATATAAACCTGTGTTATACTCACCAACTTTTAGTTGACTTTATTTTATTCATGTTTCAGGTTCTAATGTGTGAGATTGATCAAGATGTGCTACACATAGGCTTGGACTTAGTTAAATTAAATAAAAGAATTCTATGTATTTCAATTTTGGTTTCTATCTTGGATTTGGTTGTGTTTGGATTACTTGCAATGAAATTTGACGTTTAATATATTCAATCTAGTCAACCTTGTGCTTATGAACAGTCTACATGTCCCGCCCCGATGATTCCGCCATCGGTCGGGGTGTGACAGGTCCCTAATTCGGTGCGTGACGGATCTCTAGACTCGCGGTACAACACGGTGATAACGTGCGGAATCCATGATCAACGTGCTCGTGTAACTCGATCAACGTGCTTGTGTAACTCAATCAACAACAACGGTGTAAATAAACTCTTTGTATTTCCACCACAATATCAGGTTACAAGATTCATAGAATTCTCTCTGGTCCTTCTCAAGTCTACTTTGATATATTCTAATTAACAGACTCTGTTCTCTATTTATAAACACCAGTTCTGCAGTAGGCGAACTTATTAAGTTCGCCTCATAGATGCTTAGGCGAACTTATTAAGTTCGCCTCTAATAGGATAAGCGAACTTAACAAGTTCGCCTCAGATAGACTAAGCGAACTTAACAAGTTCGCCTCTGATAAACCAGGCGAACTTGTTAAGTTCGCCTCTCTATGAACTTACACAGAATTTTATCAACAGTTACAAAACATGTCCTAACAACAGTTACTCCAATTCTGTTAAGAATGGGTTATGAAGGAAACTACCCACCATTATACAAGAAGCTGCTACATCCATATTAGAGATATCTTGCACACGTGTGCATGAACTGCTTATCTGGAAGAAAGGGAGAATTTGATGAAATAAACACTACTATCTCATCAGCTATGGTGGCCCTGACCATGAGCTGGAATTAAAACTTTTCAAAGATGGTATTTTAGGAAATGAAAAGCAATCTAAAAGGAGGAAAAAAGGATATTTTTCTGATGTATCCTAGGTTTCTCCAGATTATTCTAAACAAGAATCATTCCAATTTGGAGCCTACAATTGACACCTTGGACTTGAAATCTATGGGGCCACTAATATTCAAGTTTATGAGTGTCAACAAGCAAGGAAAAAGGGTATACCAGGGGCTGCATCCCCTAGAAAAGTTTGGAAGATTCGCTGCTTTGGTTAATGAAGAAGTAGAAGAACCGGATATTCAAGTTCAAGCCTAGGTTGTAGAAGAACAGCAACTACCTGTTCAACCACAAGTAGAACAACTGAATGATCCAGAACCACAGGATCCAGGTGCGCCTGAATTAGAAGATGCTGAGATCATATCTTCTTCTGATGATGAAGGTACACCTAAAGGATCGCAAGTACCAAGAAATCGGTTCGTCATGGAATTAGAAAACAAACGACGTAGAGTTGGGAATCCTCCTCTCATTTCCTCGTCTACTCAAGAAGACACCGATGCTGATTACTCACCGGATCATGACTTAATTTCCAAACCACGAAAACGATGAGGTCTGAGACATATTAGAGTACCACCCACCACATCTACACCCACAAAACTATCCACTCCTACAACTCCCACACCATCTCAAGTACTCCATTTACCACTACTTACTTCATCTCAACCCCAATCATCATCTCAAGTTGGTCCAACACCTAAAGTCTTTGACACCAATAAATTTCTAGTGTCATCCTCTGAAGCTTATAGGGTTGAGAAGAATAAAGGCAAAAGCACCGTGGATTCATCAACCTCTTCACCGGTAGATCAACATGTTCTGCAAGAAAGGGTGTTCACTTTGGAACTACATGTGGCTGCACAGAACTCAAAAATAAAGGCCTTAGAAGCGAATCAGGGATATCTAACTGCTTTAATCTATGATCTTAAGAAGAAGCTGGATGATCTTAAGGCACAATATACTGATGAAGAGAACAAATATGATAATGATAAAGGAGATGGAGACACTAGAGGTAAAGATCTAGGAAGTCATCCTGATAACACTTAAGACAATAATTTATTTCAGTTTGACTTTGAAAAAATATTGAAGATCCAAAACAAGATAATCTTCCTAGACATGTGAATAAATATGATGACTCAAATCCAGTGCATAATTTACAAGGCTAAATGTTTGATAGCTCTTCTGATTCTGAATTAGAACGATTACATCAAGACATCGACGATGAAGGGAATCACGTGAGTTCAACAAAGGAAGCTAAAGAATCATTAACGCCAAAGCCTTCAAAAGAACGTCCTGCATGGCTGCTCCCCCTGGTCCTCTTTCTGAAACTCATGTTACTACTAGCATCAATGGATACTACTCAAAAAGGGGTGACAGGTCAGTAATTGCAGCCTGGCAATTTGATGATGAGAAAAAGATGTTCGTGGTGAAAAGAAAAAGTGGTCGAGTTGAATATTACAAGCATGCCAATGTTTTCAGTTCCTGGACAAAGCTTGACCTTCGGGAACTAAATGAGCCTTATTTTGTGAATCGAGGAAACAATACAATGGCAAATATGTTTTATCATTTTCTTAATCAACAATGTATGACCAGTTTTGTTGGTATGAAGACTGTTGAATCTACATTGAAGAAAGCCAAGGGTGTAAAACATTCTCGTACGGGAAGGAGTTTATATAGTTTGGTTTGGCTACTTACCAAGATCACAAAGAAAGTGCCCGTTCAAAAGAATATGCCTGTTAATTCGCTGAAGGACTTTGAGTTCTGGGCTTATGATCCAGTGTCTACTGAGGCCATGATTGTAACTAGAACTACTGAGTACAGAGTCATAGATCCATTCGATTTATCTAAATTTGGTGAGCAAGATATCAAAGTGTTGGCAAGGAGTCAGATTAGAAGTGAAGATCTTTTTGAGCAACAGGCAAAAATCTTCACAAGAGCAGTAGCTGATATATTAAACAAGAAACTATATGCTGGAAGTGGGAGTCACCATGAAGATATAAACTTTTGATAACTAAATGGAAGCTTAATCCTAGGGGGAGATTGTTGGAACCTTATTATAATTAAGATTTAGTGAGGTGTTTGTTTGGATGTATACCGTGAACATTTGGTTCACGGCTTGGGGTGTTTGGGCCTGCTTTAAGCCAAGTACATGTATGATGGGCCTAGTATTGTGTAGCTAGGTATAAATACATGTATACCCTAACTGTAACATCCATGTTTTTCCTAGTGTTTCATATTGTGCAATAAATGACAACTTCAATCTAATGTTCACATTCAAAACGTTGTGTCACATCATTTACTATTTTCATGTGCAATTAAGGAGTATTATCATAATGTTGAAAGTACATACACACATTTTACATTGCTACAATAACAACTGAAACAAACCAACGCTATCTTACAAACTACAAGGACTAGTCTTGAAAATTATCAAAAATATCACTTGACACGGTCGCGCCATGACTGGCATGGTCGCGCCCCGTAAACACGGTCGCGCCATGACCTGGAACGGTCGCGTCCCGTAAACACGGTCGCGCCGAGAACTGGCACGGTCGCGCCTGAAACTCAGATGAAACGTAAACACTGCCTTAATCAAAAAGTTTGTTCGAGTCTGCGATTGTAACGTCTTTTGTGCCGTTTCCAAACGTTCATCAATAACCAAACACTCTTGATTAATCACATTAGTAATTAGAAAACAAAACCGTCATATTTTCATCTCCTTCTCTCAACCTCGTCCAATTTTCAAAACACTCTCGAAATCAAACCCCTGCGCATATTCTTCATGCTTCTGTAATCACAATCCCCACATCAATCGTGCCGGAATCCCAGCAGAAGACGCCAAGGATCAACGCGTCGAAATCGGAACTCCGTTTAGTCGAACTCCACCAATTCGATATCGTTTAAGGTAAGTAAACACACCCTCAGACTTATTTCAATCCCGTTAATGAAAGCCCTAACCTATACAGGGCTTATACTACCGAATTGAACCCGAATAAAATCTAGGGTTCATTACATTTTGGTTTAATCGAACTACACCCTAGACATGATCTCCGTTCAATTAAAATATATGGTTAGATTCGCAAACACCCAACAATCGAAAGCCCTATGAATTCACCTAATATTAAAACAGGATTTAGACAATTTAGCTTCTGGAACATTCAGACTCGATCGTGCTAATCGATTAGCACGGTCATGCCTCTTGTCCAGAAATGGTTGTGCCCCATGTCTAAGCACGGTCGCGCCACATGCCTACGCACGGTCGCGCCCCATGCCTAAGCACGGTCGCGCCCCATTCCTAAACACGGTCGCGCCCCGTGCCTAAGCGCGGTCGTGCCATACATTTGACACGGTTGTGCTACCTTTGGTCAGAACCTATTTCTTCTGTTATTTTAATATAAACTCATTTTCTTTTATAAAAATTATTTTATAAAAACTCCAAAGTCAGAATTGTTTTCATAAACTAAATTACCTACTTGGAAATATTAAACAAATTAATTAAGTCGTTTCTAATGGATTAAAAAGTAATAAATTTAAAATAAAAGTTTTACATATAATTGTTTTATACAAACCTACACAAACTATTTATATTCTAATATATTTTTAAAATGCCTCTTGACACATTTTCATGAACAACTAAATAAAAAGGATTAAATTATTATTTTAGTTAATTATTCAAATTAAACCTAAAGTCTTTCATTATTTACTTGAACTTACATTTTCATTCAATTACCAACGCAAATGAATACACCAACCATTCGTACAAATCCATTCCTATTGAAAACCTTAGAATTTCCTTAGACATTATGCTAACTATTAATCCAAAGTTATACTATTTTACTCTAGGTCAAACTTAGGGATTAGCAAATCACTTGGATTATACAACACA
Source organism: Smallanthus sonchifolius (assembly GCA_023525975.1). Lineage (NCBI taxonomy): Eukaryota > Viridiplantae > Streptophyta > Magnoliopsida > Asterales > Asteraceae > Smallanthus > Smallanthus sonchifolius. Next base: position 47,740,124 of record CM042033.1, on the reverse strand, counting down.
CGTGTTAACTACTACATTTTGATACAAGTGAGTATACATAGCCCCTTTTACTCTTTTACATTTTTGGGGTGAGACATGAACATTATTCAAATTACATGTTTACATTTACACAAACAACACAAGTACAAATCCTATTTACATTCATGTGTGCAATTTGAGCTTTATGCCCGAGTGCTAGGTGTGCTAATCTTTGTATGCGATTATCTGCATTCATTAACTATTCAAGCCGACGGTTTTCAATGATAGATCAATTGAGTCTGACAAACCCACCCAGATTGGGGTGATTGATACCGACAACACAATTTTGCATGCTAGTTACAAAGGTTTGATTGTACATGGTTACACAATAGCTGCTCCCCATAAATGCCTTATTATCATGTTATGTAAGGATTTGTTTTACAAACTATATGCTATCTATATAAACCTGTGTTATACTCACCAACTTTTTAGTTGACTTTATTTTATTCATGTTTCAGGTTCTAATGTGTGAGATTGATCAAGATGTGCTACACATAGGCTTGTACTTACTTAAATTAAATAAAAGAACTCTATGTATTTCAATTTTGTTCTATCTTGGATTTGGCTGTGTTTGGACTACTTGATATGAAATTTGATGTTTAATATATTCAATCTAGCCAACCTTGTCCTTATGAACAGTCTACATGTCCCGCCCCGATGATTCCGCCATCGGTCGGTGTGTGACAGATTGGTATCAAAGCCTTGGTTATAGGGAATTAGGTTATTAGACACCTTGACCTAGACTATAACTTTAGGACACCTACTTATGCTTTGTTTCATGATTACATGTTATGTTATGTGTTACATGCTATGTGCTACATGCTTACTATGGTTAGTTATTATTTTATTTGGTGACTTAATTGTTAAATATCCATGACTTATTAGTATATACTTAAATAATAAATTAAATAAACAATATCCTTTCCTATATCCTAAAACCTCATAGTATATACTTAATCTGTAGAATACCTCATCGTCGTGCTCCCGCGGCCAACACCAATACCGACATTGCTGCTATTCTTGCACAACTCGTGATACAACTCACTCAAGCTAATAGTGCCACCCATGGCAACAATGGTGGTAATGGTAGTAATAGTGGTAATGGTGGTAATGGTGGAAATGGTGGTAACAACCCATCTCAATGCACCTTCAAGCACTTCAACTCGTGCAATCCCCTCAAGTTCTATGGTACCGAAGGAGCTACCGGACTCCTTCAATGGTTCGAAAGCATTGAGAATACCTTTCTCAATAGTGACTGCCCCGACAACCTTTGTGTTCGTCATGCCACAAGTGTCCTACAAAAACAGGCACTCACGTGGTGGAATGGGGAGAAGAGAAATCAAGGTGTGGATGTGGCAATGGCCTTACCTTGGGATGAGGTTAAAAGTCTAATGACCGAGGAATTCTGTCCCCGAAATGCAGTAAAGAAACTTGAAGCCGAATTTTGGGATCTTGCCCAAGATAGTGGTGAAAACTTGGCGTATACGACTCGGTTTCATGAGTTGAGTCTTCTTGTGCCTCACATGGTCACTCCTTTTTCCCGCTGCATTGAAAAGTATATTGGGGGACTACCTAGGAAAATTCAAGATACTGTCCTAGGAAGGAATCCCGCAACACTTGAAGATGCCATCCGTTTGTCCGCTACCTTAACCGATAATCATGTGAAGGCGGGGACTCTTACTAAAAAGGGCACCAAGAAAATTTCTGACACTATAACCCCTCCTACCCACAACAAAGAAGCCACAACTGAACCCTCCCGCAATAATAGGAAAAGGAAGACTAGAAACTATGCTGTGGTCACTCCTGCTATTCCTATTAACCAAGCTGCACCTATGGTTCAAGCACCGGCCAAAAAGCCATATGTTCAAATCTACCCACTTTGTGCCACCTGCAACTACCATCATCCCCAAGGCATCCCATGTCGCCTTTGTACTTATTGTGGAAAATATGGCCATACAGTTAATGTTTGTAAGCCCAAAGCTCTTGCGGGCCAAATCAACCTACCAAACCAAACCAACACCCAAGTGGCTAATCAAGGTGTACCCGCTATTGCAAATGGGCGAGCATGTTATGAGTGTGGCAACCCGAACCATTTCCGTGATCAATGCCCAAAGTTAGTCAATGCTAGACAAGGTGGAGCTCGTGGGCATGCTTTCAACATAAACGCCAATGAAGCTCAAGCCAACAATGACGTGGTCAATGGTACGTTTCTTGTTAATAGACAATATGCCTACATTTTATTCGATACCGGTGCCGATAAGAGTTTCGTGTCACTTAACTTTGAACCTTTACTTGCAAAGACACGATCCCAATTAGAGAAAACCTTTACCGTCGAAATAGCAAATGGTGATTCACTTACAATCGAGTCTATTATCTATGACTGTTCTCTAGATCTTAATGAACATTCATTCCCAATCAACCTTGTTCCAATGCCACTAGGAAGTTTTGATATCATCATAGGCATGGATTGGCTATCAAATCATCATGTCGAAGTCGTCTGTTTCGATAAGTGCATCCGAATACCTCTACCATCGGGAGAAACGTTGAGAGTCTTTGGTGAAAAGCCTTGTAAAGGGCTTAAATTAATGTCATGCACTACTGCTCAAAAGTACTTACGAAAGAAGTACGTGGCCTTTTTGGCCCATATCGTTCAAAAGGATGTTAAAAAAAGAGTATTCAAGATATCCCCATTATCTGTGATTTTCCTGAAGTATTCCCCGAAGACTTATCCGGCATTCTACCCGTTCGTCAAGTAGAATTTCGCATTGATCTTGTGCCCGGAGCTAACCCCGTGGCTAGAGCTCCATACCGTCTTGCACCTTCTGAAATGCAAGAACTTGCAAGTCAACTTCAAGAGCTCTCTGACAAAGGATTCATTCGTCCAAGTCATTCACCGTGGGGTGCACCCGTCTTATTCATCAAAAAGAAGGATGGATCATTTCGCATGTGTATTGACTACCGCGAACTCAACAAACTTACTATCAAAAACCGTTATCCTTTGCCTAGAATTGATGACCTCTTTGATCAACATCAAAGTTCTACTTGCTTCTCGAAGATTGATCTTCGATCTGGTTATCATCAACTCCGTGTGCAAGAAGACGATATTCCAAAGACTGCCTTCCGAACAAGGTATGGTTATTACGAGTTCATGGTTATGCCTTTTGGGCTAACCAATGCACCCGCAGTTTTCATGGACCTCATGAATCGTTTGTGCAAACCATATCTCGATAAGTTCGTGATAGTTTTCATCGATGACATCTTAATCTATTCCAAGACTAAATCCGATCATGAGCAACATATTAGGTTGGTTTTGGATCTCTTGAAGAAAGAACAACTATATGCCAAATTCTCCAAATGTGAATTTTGGTTAAAAGAAGTTCAATTTCTTGGTCATATCGTCAACGACAAGGGTATTCATGTTGACCCTGGTAAGATCGAAACGGTTAAAAAATTGGAATGCCCCGAAAACTCCCACTGAAGTTCGTTCATTTCTTGGTCTTGCGGGATATTACCGTCGTTTCATCTCGAACTTCTCTAAGATTGTTGTTCCCCTTACCGCTTTGACCCATAAGGGTAAGACTTATGAATGGGGATCAAAGCAAGAAGAAGCTTTCCAAACCCTTAAGCAAAAGTTGTGCAATGCTCCTATTTTGACTCTCCCTGATGGGAATGATGATTTAGTTGTCTACTGTGATGCTTCTAACCAAGGTCTCGGTTGTGTCCTCATGCAACGAGGCAAAGTAATTGCCTAAGCATCACGACAACTTAAGATTCATGAGAAGAATTATACGACACACGATCTCGATTTGGGTGCGGTCGTATTCGCATTAAAGATTTGGAGACATTATCTCTATGGCACAAAATGTGTGGTGTTCACCGACCACAAAGTCTTCAACATATCTTCAATCAAAAAGAACTAAATATGATGCAACGACGTTGGGTTGAACTCCTTAACGACTATGACTACGAGATTCGTTACCATCCCGTCAAAGCGAATGTTGTAGCCGACGCTTTGAGTCGAAAGAACCATGTCATGCTTCAATGTGTTCGAATTCAAACCGACATTCAAAACCGCATCTTAGAAGCTCAACACGTCTCAGTCACCGAGGGTAACATGTACGAGGAAATGTCGTGTGGTGTTGAACTTCTGCTTGAATCTAAACCAAATGGCTTACTTTATTACTTGAACCGTATCTGGGTTCCCGATCGCGATAATCTCCGTACATTTCTCATGAACGAGGCTCACAAGACTCGTTATTCTATTCATCCTGGTGCGGATAAAATGTACCAAGATCTTCGCCAACAATATTGGTGGCCCGGTATGAAAAAGGACATTGCCCTTTATGTTGCCAAATGTTTAACCTGCTCCAAAGTCAATGTTGGATCGGGATCTACCTTGATCCAATGATTCAACACATTAACCGAACCAAATCGTGCGGAATCTGATTTGATTGACAATCCAATCTATGACACGGATCGGGTCGTGAGAAACGAGCGGATTAGATGTCGAAACGAAGGTTTCTATCGACCCTTTGGTGTAGAGAAGTTGGATACAAGACCTGGAAACTCTCAACGGACAGAGATTCGACAATGCCGGTGCAAAGAGTTTGTGTGTGTTCTGTTGCTTAGTCTGGTTCTGCTCTGGTTAGTCTCTACTATTTTTTTTTGTGCTCATGAAGTGAAAGTTATATATATAGTGCAGAGGCCATTCGTACGAATGAGCCATGTGAATGAATCAGTAGAATGGTTCATTCGTACAAATAAATCATTCTCATGACTTATTCTAGCGAATGAATCATTCTCATGATCTATTCGCGCGCGAATGGGCCTTTCATTAGCACGATTGATCAACGTTATCGATATTTATCAGATCGTTTAATACACAGTCGTTATATATGAGTAAACATTAAGGATAAACATGTAATTTCATTAATATATCAAATAGTTACATTAAACATAGATGAAATACATACTACAAGGGATTAGGGACATATCATGCATCTACATACTCCCCCTTGGACCTAGATCCCTTCAAAATGACCTAACTGACATTAGTTGGTCTTCAACATCTCTTTTGTACGAGTTTTCCAGTTGACCCCGGCGTGTATGTCAAAAGCAAAGCATATACGTATCACCTTAACATACTGCAACGCCTGGTCTATATCTGCAACATCAAAAAACGGCTGACACTTGTATAAAGTTGTAACATCTTGTTCAGACAAGTTGGTCAGCCACAAGGGATCAAAGACCCTGATGGTCTCCCATGAACCTTCTTTACAAAGCACTATAACAGCTTCACCAGTACGCCCATCATAGTACCACCATTTGAACTGATCTGAGAAGTCGTGGATCATTTTCCTTAAAGGAATCTTCTTCATGATCGTTGGAGGTTTCCACTTTAAGACATTTAGGGGCTTCTTGGTGATTGGATGAACCTTTTCCTTGTGAATGTAACGTGTAGGCATTTGTGGCTTGAAGTTCACCCACTTCTTCCGGTATTCGTACTGTAATTGACGTTCAAACCATTCGGATAGACCGGAAGATTCGCTGTATAGAAGCTTTAGACGAGCCAATTGATTTACTTCAAATGCGGGCAGCGTCTTGAAGTCATGAGGGTACCTGAAATATTGTATGCCCTTCTCTCTTTTTATAGCATAGCAGCTTAAGTCGTTGAAGTATGCCCAACTGATTATACAACCATCAGACTTGTGTCCTTTGAGTCGATAAACTTTAGTGTACTTGGTTGGAGGAGAGGGCTTTGAGTTCTTCTTTAATTCGGCCATGTATTCCATCCACTGACTCTTACGTTCATTCAACTCGTCAATGTCAATAGTGGAGGGACCGGCTTCATCTTCTTTGTTGTCGATAATGCGGTTGACCTCCTCGTCGGATTGCTGAGTGAATAAGTCTGCGAAGGAGGGAAGATCATCACCATCTACTGATGTGTACTTTGGATATTCTTGATCAGTGATGTCTTCGACTTCAACCTCATCAACGTCTTCTAGTTCGTCAGAGGAGGGATAATCAGTTGTAGGAACAGATGCCTCTTCAGTGATGACTTCGTCGGGATTCATTTGAAATAGCTCGGCAATCTGTTCTTTTGACAAGCAGTGTACGATTTCCCCTTCCTCTTTGTCATAAATAACTAAATGTTGGATGATCCCTTGCATGTCAAGCACATAAGTTAACTTTGAAGGTTGTTGCTTGAGAGGCATCACATCCAAAACTATTTACATAAACAATCATAAAATAAACATGTGAGAATAAGAAATTTCATTGATTTAATCAAAATAAAACTGAAATTATTTACATAATAATCTAATATTTACAATAAGATAAGTTAAAACACTTAAAACAAAAACTATCAACCTTCATTGCCCTTTTGTTTATCTGATGATTAGCCTTCTGATTTGTCTGATTTTTGCTTTGTTCGCGCCTCTGCTTCTGCTGTCTTTGCAGCACTTGATGCAGCACCAGCATTGGCACCATCGTCCTTATCTTTGTCATTATTGTCATCATCATCATCACTATCATCATCATCATCGTCATCATCCTCATCCTCATCGTCATCATCATCATCATCGTCACCATCATCACCATCATCACCATCATTGCGAGCACCCTCAATTCTGGGTGTCGGGTCCCTTCTGCTTTCTAAGTCTTCCAACAGTCTCTTATTTTCCTCCTCAAGCCTTTGTATCCTCTGAGCATGTGCATCAACAGTTGTAGACAACTGTTGATTCTGGTTTGTAGCAGTGAGAAGGAGGACTTGTTGATCATTACACCTGTTGGTGAGACTTGTGATGGCTTGAGATTGTTCAGAGTTTTGCAGAGTCAGATGACCAATCTGCGAGCCCTGTTGGTCAATCATCAAACCCTGTTGATCAAGACGCTTTGATTGCTCTTCAATCTGAGCCAGTAAACGAAGTACCAAACTGTTTAAAGTGCTGATCTGGTCGTGTAGAGAGACAGTCGGCAGTGACATTGAAGATTCAGCTCGAATAGTTGATGGCTGTGATGTAGGAGCAGTCGTGTAGATGGGAGGAGGCATAGTTAGTGTCTGAGGCATAGATGTTGACATTGGAGCCTCAGACCTGGTGGCCATTGCAATAGTAGCAGAGGTGCTCTCCGTCCTTCTAACAAGCTTAAACTTTTGGCGTTTGGCCATTCTTTTCTTTCCTCTTCCCTTCTTGACCGGGGTAGATTGGGAAGAAGGAGCAGCAGATACTTGTAGACAGCCAGGGACAAAGTCAGCATCCCTGACGTCATCATCAACCCTTGAGCTTCCTTGATCTGCTCCCCTTTTTCTTTTTGTTGCGACCAATCTTGCCCCTTGTTGACTGATTTCAAATTCATCTTCAGTTTCCTCAGAATCAGTAAACAGGACGGTGTCCAGGTTAACGTCTTCTGGGTTAGTTGGAAGGGAAGGATCGATAGCAGTAACAGTGGGAGTGGTGGCAGCGGTAGATGAAACATGAGAAGTATTGCCACCATCTCCCTAACCATCTTGGTCGTCATCATCTTGGTCGTCAGCTGGAGGTACAACAATATCCTCCCTGTCCGAATCACTGTTATCGTGATGCCATTTTCTGTTTACTGGTGCCACATACTCTTGATTTGCCAGATGTCCAATGAGTCGTTTGTGATGTGGCTTTGTTGGTCTGCCCCTGTAGGTCTGTACCCTGTTTAGAGTGTCGTCCGTCATGTGTTCTAACTTGATTATGTCGACGTCTGACCTTGGTAGAAGAGGAAGTTGGTCATCTATTATCATTTGTAAGAATCTGGGGTACATAAGATACGCATTGTCCCCTTTAAGATAGATGTTTTCCTTAAGGTGCGTGAACACCATCTCGGAAAAGTTGAACGGAAAGTTCAACACCAGTGCAACGAATGCGCTCTGTATTGTTTCGCGCATATCATCAAATCCGCCACGACGGGAACCGAGGCAATGCAGAAGAACATGTCCTAGATACTTGTATTGCGGACAGAGGTTCGCTTTGTTTAAAACTCCCTCGGCGACATTCCCGTCGTACTTTATCCTCATGAAGCATCCTCGGACCAGATATTTATCCAGTGTCACTGGATCTTCAGGATGATCACCAAATTGACACAATCGGCGAATGTGAGCTGCCGATACAACCACATCTTGACCTGCGATCTTCCCTCGTATGACCGGTGAAGATACCTCGCAGTCAATCTCGGCGGAGGCCCAGAACTCCCTTTGGTGCGACGTATATGGAGTGCGGAGATGGGATATAGCATGAGCATTCCGGGATCTGGATAGAAACTCGATCATGCCGACAAACGGACGTGCATTCTTTGATGTCGGAATCATGTACGCACATATGTTGCTTTTTATGGAAGCCTTAAGAACAACTGGAGCTCTGTGCGCCATAACGATCAATCTGCAAACACAAAAACATGAAGCACCTCAGATCAATACATGCAAGATTTTGGAAATATGAACTTTTGGACCATTTTTCCCTTGGTACGAATGAATCATTCTGCCTATTCATTCGTGCGAATGAGTGTTCATTCGTGTGAATGAGCGTTCATTCGTGTGAATGAGGGTTCATTCGTGTGAATGAGTTTTCATTCGTGTGAATGAGTTCTCATTCGAGTGAATGAGCGTTCATTCGTACAAATGAACATGAAGAGTATATCCATTCGTGTGACAGATGGGTCGCGATCCAACTTGTCCAAAAATCAACCAACACTTGAAAAGATTTGCCGAAAAAGACACCAACACACTCGACTATGGTTTTCAACCAATATTTAGCATTTTAATTGGTTTATTAAGTCAGTTTTTTACGTTTTTAGTTCGTTTTTCGGTTTCGAACCCTAAATCTAATCGAGCATCCATGAATCGGTATACAATCGATGAATACTTGTGGGGTTATACCTGTAAAAAGAAATCGAATGATTAGATTACAGATTTGACAGAGTTTTGTTCAAATTCAGATTTTGATGAAACAGACGTGCGAATGCTTTCTATTTTGTGCGAATGATTCTGCACATGCGAATGAATGGCCTATTTATAGGATGCCTGGTTCATTCGTACGAATGGGTATGCATTCGTACTAATGAACCCTTCATTCGTACGGATGGATGTTCATTCATACTAATGAACCTTCATTCGTACGAATGGACCATTCTGGTCAGTCCATTCGTGTGAATGACCTATTCTCATCATCCATTCTTACGAGTGAGCCATTTTGCTCATCCATTCGTACGAATGGGACAATCCCCTTATGCAAATTAAACTTTTCAAGTTAAATGGGGTATCCGACCACATTGGTTTTAACAAAAATTTAATTATGAAGTAATTTACATTTAATTATGAAGTGAGGGATCAATTATGAAGTTTTGGAATAGTTTATGAAGTAAAGGAACGATTTAATCAATCAGGAAGTCAAGCGGTTTTCAAAATTTGATTTTCTGATAGTCGTTCGAGTCTTATCAGATAATCTAAAATTCAGGAAAAGTAAAATCTTTTTGGATTTTTGAATATGTAATGCTGAAAATAATATCAACAAGATATATACACGAATGTCTTAGTAAGAATGATCCTTATGAGAAATCATACAGACTTAATGACTAATGATCTGAGACATTTTGAATTTTGTAGATACAACTATACAATGGTATTTACACATCTTTTTGTGAGAAAGATCCGAACGTGGGATCAGTACTAAGCTCATAGCAATCAGCAACATTGCAAATTATCTGAGCTTTAAGTACACTTAGTCAAAATGCGATCATTGATATGTTTGTCCATCTTAAACCTATGCAGACCTCTTCTCAACACTTACAAGATGATCTTGAAGGATTGAGTCCATTGTCTGTGTGTCCCACACTAGTTAAGAATTGACTTGAATTACTTTTCAAAACATGTTAATGTTTCAAATCAGCACAACTTACTTAACCAGCCATCATAAGTTCATGAGATCTCAGTTATTCCCTGTTACTTCTTTACTACACAAATTTATATATATATATATATATATTTTTATATATATTTTTTTTAGTATTCACAGTGACAGCCATCAGCTCATGGACGGCTTCAGCCAGGTATTTACAAGGAAATATGGCACGTATGCAGCTAACGGTGTTTGTGTTCAGCCTATCCCATGGATGGCTTCAACCAGGCTGCAACCCGGTAATATGGCACATATACGGATTCGGATTCATACTTTTATTTTATTCTTAATCGCATGGACGGCTTCAGCCAGGTATTTACAAGGCAATATGGCACGTATACGACTTCGGAATCTAATTTTATAACTACTTTCTGATATCTCATTAAACCGATGATAACTGGTGTGCACAGAATGAGAAACACCTTCAGTTTCTATTGTTGATTTTCGTCAATCCTTTCACCATTATGTGACTCACAAGACAATATCTAATATGGTATAGATTGATCATCAATGGTCGAGATTCAGTAAGATAAGCCTATCAATGCATCACATGTCGACTTAGTGTGACTATTCACTATGACATTAAATGCAATGTCCTTCATACATATGGTTAGTATGCCATTACTTCCCAAAGGTTGGATACGATTTCTCATTTTTGAGTTTTTCAGATGTTTTTGGGTTTTAGTTTGTACAAAAATGGAAAATCTTTTTGAAAATTTTTTTATTTTTATTTTTATTTTTTTTTTAAACATACTGTACACAAATAACTGTACACAATATAGAAATCTTTTTGGAGTCTCAGATAACTAGCGTCTGTGTACTATCATTTTTCTCAGCGAGAGATCATTTTCTTACTGACATTTTCTCCCCTAAAATTTTAAAATGAAAAATCTTTTTGAGTTTTTGAGATTTTTAATAAACGCAAGAAAGAAAATATATACAGGAACGTAATTGATAAAAATGATTATTGACTCGACTCTTGGTCCGGAACAACGTCATCCTTCTTTTTCATGCCGTTTACCTCTAACAAGAATAAAAATCTTGATTTGTCAAAGGCTTTTGTATAGAGGTCGGCCTTTTGGAAATCAGTGTTAATTTGAACCATATTAATAAGTTTCTTTTCAAAACAGTCACGAATGAAGTGATATTTTATACCGATGTGTTTGGTTTTTAAATGCTGAACCGGATTCTTAGTGATAGCTATGGCAGCAGAATTATCTACATAAATAGGAGTGTTAGAGAATTGCAAACCGTAGTCCCGAAGTTGCTGTTGAATCCAGATAATATGAGAACAGCAACTGGCAGCAGCGATGTATTCAGCTTCACATGTAGATGTAGCCACTGAAGTCTGCTTTTTGCATTGCCATGTCACGAGACGGTTTCCAAAGAACTGACACCCTACAGATGTAGACTTGAAGTCTGTTTTGCAACCACCATAATCAGAATCACTATATGCAGTAAGCTCAAAGTTATCATCATTAGAGTACCATAATCCAAGATCAGGAGTACCCTTCAGATAACGAAAAATCCTTTTGACAACAATTAAGTGGGAGACTTTTGGTTTTGACTGATATCGGGCACAGAGACACGTGGCGAACATGATGTCTGGTCGAGATGCCGTGAGATACATGAGAGATCCGATCATGGCTCGATATAGAGTAGCATCAATATACACCCCCTTGTCATCAGGCGAAATCCCGTGATTGATCGCCAATGGAGTACCAGTAGGTTTGGCATCAGTCATACTGAATCGGCTCAGTATGTCTCCAACATAGTTGGTTTGATGAAGGAAAATCCCTGTCTCAGATTGATCTACTTGTAGCCCTAGAAAGAACTTCATCTCTCCCATGGAACTCATCTCGAACTTGTCCTGCATAACTTTTTCAAATTCTTTGCACAGAACATCATTCGTCGATCCAAAAATAATGTCATCCACGTATACCTGTACCATTAAAAGTTCTCCACCCTTTTCCTGAATAAACAACGTGCAGTCGATGTCACCTCTTCTAAATCCATTGTTCAGAAGATGAGTGAAAAGTGTATCGTACCACGCTCGCGGAGCTTGGTGCAATCCGTACAGTGCCTTGTCCAATTTGTAGACACGGTCACGATGCATAGGATCTTCAAACCCGGGAGGTTGACTGACGTATATGACTTCACTGATTTCTCCATGAAGGAATGCACTCTTTACATCCATTTGATAGACTTTGAACCTTTTGTAGGATGCATAAGCAAGAAAAATTCGAATTGCTTCCAGATGAGCAACCGGTGCAAACACTTCATTGTAATCTATACCTTCAATTTTCCTAAATCTCTGAACGACCAAACGAGCCTTATTTCTTATGACTATTCCTTGATCATCCCTTTTGCAACGAAGAACCCATCGAGTACCAATCTTCTTAGCTCCTTTTGGTAAATCAGCTAACTTCCAAACTCCGAGCTTCTGAAATTGGAGTAGTTCTTCCTGCATTGCATTTACCCAAGATTATTCTTTTAAAGCATCTGTTATAGACCGTGGTTCGATTTGCGAGACGAAACATGAATGCGCACAATCGTTGACCACACCAGATTCCATGATTTCTGAGTAGACTCCAGAGTTGATCTGACCCCTAGTTTTGACACCAGATGTGGGATCACCAATAATGTTCTGTTGAGGATGAATTCTATCAATCCTACCCACAGGATGAGCAGGAACCTCAACAGTTTGATCAAGGTTTGTGATACTCTGTTCAATTGCCATAGAATGTGAAACATCATCACTTAATTGTACAACATCATGGGAAGGATCTTCAATCAGCTGGTCTATTTCTTGTCGAGAACCCTCATACTCTGAAGAAGAAGAAGAGTCATCATCATGTGTGACTTGTGTTTTTGGAGGACTCAGGAATGTCAGATGATGAGGGAGTAGGTTGCACATGTTCATCAGGTGCATTTTGAGCATCATACATCATTTGAACAGCAACCTCCTCATCTGAACATTCTGGAGGAAGATTAAACGAGGCAAAAAGTTCTTCATAATCAAACATCCAAGGAAGACCTTTTCCAGCAGCAGGAGAGTTATACTATTGAACATAAACATGGTACCATTCTTCTACATTCCCAGAAGCTTTGTTGTAAACTCTTTTATTGGGAGTGCTGTACCCTAAGAAGTAACCTTCCTCTACTTTCTCGTTAAACTTGCCATGAGTATCTTTTTTTAACATGGCACATGGAGCGCCGAACGGTTCAAGATACTGTAAGTTCGGTTTCCGTCGATGCAACAATTCAAAGCAAGTTTTATCGTGACGCTTGACAACTAGAACCCGGTTGAGCGTGTAACACGCATTAGCAATAGCTTCATTCCAGAACTGCACGGGTAAGTTTGAGTCAGCGAGCATAGTCTTTGCCGCTTCTATCAAGGTCCGATTCTTCCTCTCAGCAACACCGTTCATTTGTGGAACATATGGCGCACTGAATTCATGGTGAATACCAAGTTTTTGACAGAAAGTTTTCATAAGGTGATTTTTAAATTCAGTACCATTGTCCGAACGGATCCTCCTAACCTTTAACTTATACAGAGACTCCAATTTGGTAATCAGAATCTCCACATATTCAAAAGTCTCAGATTTTTCTTTCAAGAACATCACCCAAGAATATCTCTAATACTCATCTGTCACAACCAAACAATATAAGTCTCCAGCAATGCTCTTCTGGTTGATAGGACCAAACAAGTCCATGTGTAAGAGCTCTAGTGGTATAGTGATGGAATGTTGAGATTTGGGTTTATGAGATTTCTTGGTTTGTTTGCCTTTCTTGCAAGAAACACACAAGTCAGGAAGATTTAAACTTTTCACAGTGACTCCTTCAACAAGATTTTTGTGCACCAAATGATTCATTTTTCTGAGACTGAGATGTCCCATTCTTTTGTGCCATAAAATAGAATCCTTCTCAGTGGCTTTTGAAACAAAACATGATGCTGTGGACACTGAGGATGATGCTTGTGACATGTCAAGAATATAAAGATCATTCACTCTTGGAGCAGACATAATCACCATGTCTTCTGGAATTATAAACTCCTTTTTCAAGATATAACAATGCTTGTCATCAAAAAGAACCTTGAACTCCTTATCACAGATTTGAGAAACAGAAAGCAAGTTGTTATCCAACTGTTTGAAAAAGTTGACCTTCTCAAAGCTGACAGCTCCATTAGACAGTGTTCCCTGAGCTGAGATAAAACCACCTTTATCGCCTGCAAATGAAACATAGCCCCCTTTGATATTTCTGACGTCGAAAAGGAGAGCTAAGTTCCCAGTCATGTGCCTGGATGCCCCACTATCAATAATCCAATTATTGCTAATAGGATTATAAAGGACAACCTGCACAAGAAGGAAAGTAAATAGTTTAGGTTAGGAACCCAAGCCTTTACGGTCTTGGGTTTCCCAGTCTCATCTACAACAGTACAATCCATCCACTGTCCTTGTGGACTTTTGGAACAACCATTTGACTTTGAAGTAAAGTCGTCAGAAGCATCATCTGATTTTGCTTTCCACACATGTTGTTTGTGCAACGACTGTTTGTGGTAAACAATGGATTGCTTAACGATTTGTACAGGTGTGGAACTCGAATCAGAGACCAACAAGTCATGCATCTTTTGTTTAACTTTCTTTTGATGCACTTGTTGTTGGGTAAAAGAGTTAGATTTTGACTTTAAAAACTTTTGTTTATTTTCTGGAAAATGGTTAATTCTTTTACTTGGCTTCTGAAGATAAGGACAGTTGACAACAACGTGTCCTTGTGTACCGCACTCAAAACAGTATCTCCGCTCAACCAACCTCGGAGAACTGTATTGATTTTCACTTTGGTGAGTTTTTGAACCACCAGCCTTAGCTTCTTTTAGTTCAGCTGACGAGAGTGATTTGTTTGATTGAACAGACTCTCCAGCTTTAACAAAATTAACCTTTTTGATTGAGGCTTTGGTTACTTGACTCTTCTGATCAGAAGTAGTGGGATAAGATGGACGGCAATTGGTTTGTTTAATTTTAAAAACATTTTTAGAAGCAGATTTTGAAATACCAATGCTGTCATTCTGTGGAGCAGACGAGTTTTTGTGTCCCAAACCACGAGTAGGGCACTCATCGTCGTCTTCATCCCACTCTTCTACCATTCCATCAACACACTGGGACTCCGAGGTCGAAGCACCATTATCGTTAACCTTTGGTTGAGAAATTTTGTTTTCGGTTAGATCAACGACAAGTGGCGTTTTGACCTTAAAGTCAGTGATTGGGTTATCATCCGGTGTGTTTACCATAGTATTCAACACAGGTGGAGGACAATTGTTATACCCCATCCCAGCATTTTTCTTTCCTGGACGCTGTGAAACCATGTAATCAAGAATGTAATAAGCATTTGAATAAATTTTCAGCTTTTGATTTAAAGTTTCATAATCACATTCGACAAGCGCCAGCTTTTTCTTTGTTTCATCAATCGTGTTTAAATAAAAGGTGATGGCATTTTGTTTGTTGAGAACACAGATTTCTAATTCATGAACTTGCCTGTTTAAAAGATCAATTTTGTTTTTGAAGGCAAGTTCGTTTCCCTTTAAAACACGGTTTGCTTCAAGACAACCAGTTAAATCAGTAATTAAGTCTGTGTTGTGACTTTTAAGTGCCTCAACTTTCTTTTCAAGTTCATCACAAATTAAACACGGTTGAGATTCAGACTCGCTTTCAAAACTGTCAGAATTTACCTGAATGCATGTGGATGTTTTTACCAAAAAAGCACAGCTACAGGTAGATTCAAAAGAGGAATTGCTATCATCCACATCAGCTGTCAATTGACTTGAAGAGACGACAGATGATTTTTCTTCATTCTCAACTGTGAAGCCAGAACTGTTTGAAGATGTGTCGTCTTCAGCTGATGAACTTTCTGAAGCAATCTCTCTCTCAGCATCAGAATCTGATTCTTCATTGATTTCTACAGCCTTTGCCATGTAAGCTCTATCCCCTGAACTGCCATCAGCTCCAAATTTAAAAGACCAATCAACAGGCTCATCTGTTTGAACAACCATAGCTTTTGTTCCACTTGAAGTGCCCTTATCTTGTGCAAGAGTAACTGGAACAAGGTTTGTTTCTGTATTTTGAGTTTGTGGCTTCGGTTGGCTTTGACGGTTGTTGAAAGGGTTGCGGTTTCCAGTCTGTTTAGGCTTTTCACATTGCCTAGCAAAATGCCCTTTCTCACCACAGTTAAAACAAAGAACAGTAGACCGATCAAAACCATAAGTAGTGTCTTTGTTCCCTTCGAGAGTTTTTCCTGTCCTTTTTACATAATCTCTCGCTCTTCTGGCTGCACTTGCAAGAGCCCACATTATATCAATTCGATCCATTTCATCCTTATCAATCTGAGCATAGTCTTCTGCTGTCAGATGACTGTTTCCAACCTGTCCAGCAACAAGACTGTCATATGAATTGATAACGGTAGACAATAGTGCCATGTGTTCCTTGGCCACTTCGATAGTAACCTTGTGGAAGTTGTCTGTTTGCAATTTAATGGGGCTTGGTGGAGGAGTACTAGCAGTATTTCCCTCCTTTGGAACCGAGCTTGATGAAACTGAAGCATGAGCTGTTGAAGACTGGCTGGCTGAAACATTTGACATGTTTGATACAAACGCAGTCTGCAAAGGAACATTTTGTTGAGTTGATGTAGAATAGTACAATGAAGGATCCTGAGCTTGTACGCCTCTCTTTAGCTTCCACTTATTCAACACCTCTTGTTCTCTCAATTTCTGAAGAAATTCATTGATGTCAATGGTTCCAAGAGTATTGTTCTGTTTGAGAACCATCAAGAATGAATCCCATTTTGGTGGTAGCGCATTTGCCATGCATTGAACCTTTTCTTCTTTCGTTGTTTTGATCTCAAGGGCATGCAATTCACTCATCAAGTGATAGAATCTCTCAATTAGATCATCTAAGGACTCATTCCCAATATACATGAAATTATCAAATTCCTTCTTAATGGCCTTAGCATTGATAGCTTTCAACGAAGCATTTCCTTCGTGACGTTGTTCTAAGGCATCCCACAGAGATTTTGAAGATGTAAACTGCCTGAATTGATGAAATATTTCTCTTGATATGGCCTGAGATAGGATAGCATATGCCTTCTTTTCTAAGTCATAATCTTTTCTTTGTTATTCGCTTAAAAGGGAAGGCAAAACAGGAGTTCCATCCTCACTCAACACTTTCTGATATCCATTCTCTAACATCATCCATAAGTTTGTATCAACTCCATTAATGTGTATCTCAAACCTGTTTTTCCAGTGATGATATTCGTCCATTGTCATGAGTTTTGGAGCCTTGTTAGCATTTCCAGCTTCATTATCGATTAATAACAAGTTTTGGATTTTGCTGTTCTGACTGGCAACAAAGGCTAAGTCCGACATGGTAAAAAAAAAGTTTTTCGACACTAAAAAAAAATTCAGAAGAGATTTGTCCGAATGGGTCTATTCTTGCGAATGGAATTTTCTATTCGTGCGAATGGAATTTTCTATTTGTGCGATTGGAAGCTTGAACGAATGAGCAGGAGACTTGATCTATTCGTGCGAATGGTAGGAGCCATTCGTGTGAATGAAGTTCATCATAGTAGCCATTCGTACGACAGAGAGCTGTTTGACTTTTTTGCACCAAAAAGCACCAATGATTGAGCCTTTTATCAGATCTGGAAACTGAAATGATCAGATCACTCAGAAGCAATAATCACAAGTTTTGAACGTGGCTAAACAGCGATCAAGTGATCTTTATAACATTCAAGAATATAGAAAAAGCAAGATTAGATTTTCTACGTTGAATCTAGAGCACGAATGGCTCTGATACCACTTTGTTGGATCGTGATCTACCTTGATCCAATGATTCAACACATTAACCGAACCAAATCTTGCGGAATCCGATTTGATTGGCAATCCAATCTATGACACGGATCGGGTCGTGAGAAACGAGCGGATTAGATGTCGAAACGAAGGTTTCTATCGACCCTTTGGTGTAGAGAAGTTGGATACAAGACCTGGAAACTCTCAACGGACAGAGATTCGACAATGCCGGTGCAAAGAGTTTGTGTGTGTACTGTTGCTTAGTCTGGTTCTGCTCTGGTTAGTCTCTACTATTTTTTTTTTGTGCTCATGAAGTGAAAGTTATATATATAGTGCAGAGGCCATTCGTACGAATGAGCCATGTGAATGGACTCATTCGTGCGAATGAATCAGTAGAATGGTTCATTCGTAAGAATGAATCATCAGAATGGTTCATTCGTACAAATGAATCATTCTCATGACTTATTCTAGCGAATGAATCATTCTCATGATCTATTCGTGTGAATGGATCATTCTCATGATCCATTCGTGCGAATGGGCCTTTCATTAGCACGATTGATCAACGTTATCGACATTTATCAGATCGTTTAATACACAGTCGTTATATATGAGTAAACATTAAGGATAAACATGTAATTTCATTAATATATCAAATAGTTACATTAAACATAGATGAAATACATACTACAAGGGATTAGGGACATATCATGCATCTACAGTCAAAGCCGAACATCAACGTCCTTCTGGTTTACTTGAACAACCAGAAATTCCCGTGTGGAAATGGGAAAACTTAGCTATGGATTTCATTACCAAGCTCCCTCGCACCTCGAGTGGTTATGATAGCATTTGGGTGATTATTGGTCGTCTCACCAAATCTGCCCATTTCTTGCCTATCCGTGAAGACTATCGAGTTAAGAAACTAGCCCGAATTTACATTGATGAAATTGTGAGCTGTCATGGTGTTCCCTTGAACATAATATCCGACCGAGATGCCCGGTTCACTTCCTGATTTTGGCAATCTCTCCAAACTGCTCTTGGCACACGATTAGATTTGAGCACGGCTTACCATCCCCAAACTGATGGTCAAACCGAGCGGACAATCCAAACACTTGAAGACATGCTTAGAGCTTGCGTAATCAATTTTGGTGGCAATTGGGATTCACATTTATCCCTCATTGAGTTCTCTTACAATAATAGCTACCACACAAGTATCAACATGGCTCCATTCGAAGCTCTTTATGGTCGCAAGTGTCGTTCTCCTATCTGTTGGAACGAGATTGGTGAAGCACAAATCACCGGTCCCGAGCTAATTCAAGAAACATCCGACAGGATTATTCAAATCCGTGACAACATCCGAACAGCGAGAAGTCGGCAAAAGAGTTATGCCGATAAACGTCGAAAACCCTTGGAATTCCAAGTCAGTGACCTTGTTCTTCTTAAGGTGTCCCCGTGGAAGGGTGTGATCCGTTTTGGAAAGAAAGGCAAGTTAGCCCCTCGCTATGTTGGTCCATTCAAAATCCTTGAAAGGATTGGGAAAGTGGCTTACAAACTCGAGTTACCTCCATCTCTTGGCAATGTGCATCCTACATTTCATGTATCTAATCTGAAGAAATGTCTCGCTGATGAGAATCTCTATATACCACTTGATGACGTGCGCATTGATGAAACGATGCACTTTGTTGAGAAACCGGTAGAAATTATGGATCGTGAAATCCCCTCAACTAGGGGATACTGTAAGATCCATGTTTTTCCTAGTGTTTCATATTGTGCAATAAATGACAACTTCAATCTAATGTTCACGTTCAAAATGTTGTGTCACATCATTTACTATTTTCATGTGCAATTAAGGAGTATTATCATAATGTTGAAAGTACATACACACATTTTACATTGCTACAATAACAACTGAAACAAACCTACGCTATCTTACAAACTACAAGGACTAGTCTTGAAAATTATCAAAAATATCACTTGACACGGTCGCGCCCCGTAAACACGGTCGCGCCATGACCTGGCACGGTCGCGCCCCGTAAACACGGTCGCGCCGAGAACTGGCACGGTCGCGCCTGAAACTCAGATGAAACGTAAACACTGCCTTAATCACAAAGTCTGTTCGAGTCTGCGATTGTAACGTCTTTTGTGCCGTTTCCAGACGTTCATCAATAACCAAACACTCTTGATTAATCACATTAGTAATTAGAAAACAAAACTGTCATATTTTCATCTCCTTCTCTCAACCTCCTCCAATTTTCGAAACACTCTCGAAATCAAACCCCTGCGCATATTCTTCAAGCTTTTGTAATCACAATCCCCACATCAATCGTGCCGGAATCCCAGCAGAAGACGCCAAGGATCAACGCGCCTAAATCGGAACTCCGTTTAGTCGAACTCCACCAATTCGATATCGTTTAAGGTAAGTAAACACATCCTCAGACTTATTTCAATCCCGTGAATGAAAGCCCTAACCTATACAGGGCTTATACTACCGAATTGAACCCGAATAAAATCTAGGGTTCATTACATTTTGGTTTAATCGAACTACACCCTAGACATGATCTCCGTTCAATTAAAATATATGGTTAGATTCGCAAACACCCAACAATCGAAATCCCTATGAATTCACCTAATATTAATACAGGATTTAGACAATTTAGCTTCTGGAACATTCAGACACGATCGTGCTAATCGATTAGCACGGTCGTGCTTCTTGTCCAGAAATGGCTGTGCCCCATGTCTAAGCACGGTCGCGCCCCATGCGTAACCACGGTCTCGCCCCATGCCTAAGCGCGGTCGTGCCATACATTTGACACAGTTGTGCTACCTTTGGTCAGAACCTATTTCTTCTGTTATTTTAATATAAACTCATTTTCTTTTATAAAAACTCCAAAGTCAGAATTGTTTTCATAAACTAAATTACCAATTTGGAAATATTAAACAAATTAATTAAGTCGTTTCTAATGGATTAAAAAGTAGTAAATTTAAAATAAAAGTTTTATATATGATTGTTTTATACAAACCTACACAAACTATTTATATTCTAATATATTTTTAAAATGCCTCTTGACACATTTTCATGAACAACTAAATAAAAAGGATTAAATTATTATTTTAGTTAATTATTCAAATTAAACCTAAAGTCTTTCATTATTTACTTGAACTTACATTTTCATTCAATTACCAACGCAAATGAATACACCAACCATTCGTACAAATTCATTCCTATTGAAAACCTTAGAATTTCCTTAGACATTATGCTAACTATTAATCCAAAGTTATACTATTTTACTCTAGGTCAAACTTAGTGATTAGCAAATCACTTGGATTATACAACACTCGTGTTAACTACTACATTTTGATACAAGTGAGTATACATAGCCCCTTTTACTCTTTTACATTTTTGGGGTGATACATGAACATTATTCAAATTACATGTTTACATTTACACAAACAACACAAGTACAAATCCTATTTACATTCATGTGTGCAATTTGAGCTTTATGCCCGAGTGCTAGGTGTGCTAACCTTTGTATGCGATTATGTGCAATCATTAACTATTCAAGCCGACAGTTTTCAATGATAGATCTATTGAGTCTGACAAACCCACCCAGATTGGGGTGATTGATACCGACAACACAATTTTGCATGCTAGTTACAAAGGTTTGATTGTACATGGTTACACAATAGCTGCTCCCCATAAATGCCTTATTATCATGTTATGTAAGGATTTGTTTTACAAACTATATGCTATCTATATAAACCTGTGTTATACTCACCAACTTTTTAGTTGACTTTATTTTATTCATGTTTCAGGTTCTAATGTGTGAGATTGATCAAGATGTGCTACACATAGGCTTGGACTTAGTTAAATTAAATTAAAGAACTCTATGTATTTCAATTTTGTTCTATCTTGGATTTGGTTGTGTTTGGACTACTTGTTATGAAATTTGATGTTTAATATATTCAATCTAGCCAACCTTGTGCTTATGAACAGTCTACATGTCCCGCCCCGATGATTCCGCCATCGGTCGGGGTGTGACACTAACCATTTTGGTTAGCGGCGATTGTGTGTTTTTCTCTGTAATTTGTTTTTTTCTAATATACAAGGATTACTAGTGTCTCGAGCTCTTGAATCACCAAAGTTAATAGTTTCCGCCTATTAACTGTGAGAATTGATATTGTGTCTGCGTGTGTTCGTTTGTGATAATCGAAGATCCATCTAGAGAGATTTGGGACTTACACTATCTCACATCAACTTCATAAAAATAAATTACATAGTGAAGAATGATTTGGTTTCTTGTATTCCAAAAATGAAATTCTCTGTGCTTGATGACTGTATTCCTTGTAAGAAGGGCAAGCAGCACAGAATGTCCCACAAATCGAAGATGCAAAATTATATTGTTACTCCTCTGAAACTACTTCATATGGATTTGTTCGGGTCGATAAGTATTCGAAGCATTGGAGGAAAATCGTATTGTTTGGTGGTAAAGGATGATTTTTCCAGATTTTCTTGGGTCAAGTTCTTAGCAACCAAGGCTGAAACTGTAGGTCCTTTCGTGTGTGTCGGATCGTCACATGCAAGTGGTCTACTAGTCGGACCAGGTTGCGGAATACCCGTGACTAGGTGGAGAGTCTTACAAAACAAAGTAAACCAAACACGAGAGTCACAATAAATGTTCTTTGTATTATAAACACTCGACGGTTACAGAGAGAATACAAGCTGCGTACTTAGCAAAACTGAGTTCGTCTGAACAAATGGTTCTGCGTACTTAGCCTCTGTGAACCTATCCTATTTATACAGACCTGATGCCTGCGCACTTCGCAAGTGCGCAGGACCAATTGCTCTTGCGTACTTAACAAGTACGCAAATGTGTTCTTGCGTACTTGCTAAGTACGCAGGAGCTTTCTCCTGCGCACATGTAAGTGCGCAAAACACTTAGCAGAAAAACAACATACATTATGTAAAAGTAAATACAACTCGATAAACTATTACATAACGACTCATAAATACAAAGACAAATTACAGACATTAGAAATACAAACTAAGACTCTATCCAGAGTGTTGTCATAGGAAAGTGCATCAACAAACTCCCCCTTGACAACAACTCGGGATCTTCATCGTCTTCAGTCTTCATTCTTCAGTCTTCACAGCACTTGTTCCTTAGCTTCCATCTTCTTCTTGTAATGAAGGCAGAACTTAATCACCTTGTCATATTTAGCAGAGAGAAGCTTCGTCCATTCGTCAGTGTGGATGCAGTACTTGTCGGCTAGTACCTCCAGATCGTTCACAGAAAAGTTGATGAAGCAGACTTCATCAAATATCCTGATCACTTCCTTTGGCACCATGTTTCCACTTGCTGACTTACCTTTACTCATTACCACAGCCTCGCCTGTTTTTGGATCAACGTACCAGTACCACATGTCACCAAGAATATCCTGAGGTAACTTGCTCAGGGGAATCTTAGTTTCACATCGTACTGGCTTGTATACCAATCTCTTTTTGGGCTTCTTAGTCATAGGATGCACAGCGTGCTTATCCTTGACTCTTCTGGGCACCTGAGGCTTGAGGTATTCAAATTTCCCTGATCTTGCTTCCCGCTGTAGTGTTACCCACAAACCCATTGCTACTGCATGATTCGAGTGACTTAGCAGATCGCGGTTTGTGAGGTTAACTAGGTCGTACTTGGGCAAAGAGTTGAACGTCTCACTGGTGGGTTTCAAGTATTGAACCCCCAGATCTTTTGATGGCGAACAGCTGCTTGTCCTCCTCGAACCTAACAGCCAAGATCATACCTGTCGCTCCGTGCTTGTCTGTGATAGACGTCTTTTGCCACACGGGAGCTGGACCCTTTGTAGATGCAGAAGGCATGTCTTTCTCTTTTGGTGCCTCGGGGTCCACATGTGTAGGGTCGACTGGGGAGGCTTCAGTTTTAGCTTCAACATTACTTGCCATGTCAACTGAGTCTGTGTCGAGCAGAGATTCGAGCGATGGTACTTCAAAGATCTCACAATCCTCTAACTCGTACTCTCCTTCCCCGTCGCCCTTGGGAATCTCTATCACCACATCATCGTCATCCTCATTCCAGTCATCACCAGAGTCGATCTCTCCTTCTTCCAGATTAAGGAGAGCATCGATCTGTGCCTCTTTGGAATAGTCAGGCTCTAAATAGAGGATCTCATCATCAGATAAGTCCTTGAGCACGTCAGCTGCTGACTTCCCTTTATCTCCGCCACCACCACCTGAGGTATCACCACCCTCTTGCTGAGTAGACTCCCCCTCAGCCAATGGAACAGAAGAGATGGGCACAATCGCCAAAGCTAGGTGCTCACCTCCACTAGGACCGACTTCAGGATCCTTGTCTTTATCATCATCCTTAGTCAGATCGACTGGATGACAAGACTCGGCACCGGTGGATTTCTTTTCTTTGTCTTTCTCTTTCTCTTTCTCTGTCTCCTTCTCCCCCTGAGCACCTAGCTTCGCGGTCAGCTCACCAACTAATTTGACCATCGCTGCGTGCTCTTTTCTCTGCAAGTCCATCCTCAGCTCAAGTGAAGTTCTGTGGCCTAGAATCATTTCGTTAGACTTCATTAAAAGTTCATTTTGTGCCATGACATTCTTCAATTGATCATTTGTCCCTGTTCTCTGGCAGTGGAGAATCCTAACTTCATCGGCCAGGGAATTAATCTGTGCTTGTTGAGCATCAGACTCCTCCTTTGACTTTTGAAAGGTCTTCAATAGTTCAGCAACTTGGGTCTCTAGCACATCGATCCTTGCATCATTCGGATCAGGATGCCTAGATGATGAGGCTTCGGCATTATGGATGGGAGAGGAGAAGATTGTGTCAAAGTCGAACCCCTGTGAGAAATCACCGTAGTTAAAGGGTTGACCTGACGGCTCTTTGGTGGGTGTTGGGATGGGGGATGTAATGATGGGAGTTATGGTTGGGGTGATGGTGACTTACTCCGTGAGAAGTGGAGCAGTCACCGTCACCTGGACGGTTGGAGTAGGGAGGGTCACCGTCACAGGAATCACCTCTGTGACCGCCGTGACTGCCACATCTGCTTGTACCAGTGGCCTTCTCCTCCTTCTAAACAGTTGTCGTGCTGGCGTGGTAGATTCTGACTCTGGACGGGCAGCTTCAACTTGTACTGGCTGCACAGTCGGAATCTCTTCAACCCTGGGGATAGCAACCTCTTGCCTATCGCCCCTTTTCTTGTTGGCTTTTTCTCGCCTTTGTCTTTGTAGAGCAGCGTCAGAGTCGGAATCCAGCTCGGATTCGCTGCTCGAGCTTTGTCGTTTTCTTTTTGAAGACGACGCAGGCAGGGTTACCTGTGCCGACCTTCTCGGATGTGCCTGTGATGGTGCGTCATCGGAATCAGAAGAATCTGATTCTGTTGCCTCCGAATCGGATTCCTCAGCACCACCAACATCACCTTCATCATCACCTTCATCATCACCTTCATCATCATCATGCTCTTCCTCTTGCTCTTCACCAGAGTCATCACTCATCTCTGGTGCTGAGTTGGGACTATACCAGTTCCAATCTTCAGGAGCGACTTATGCTTCATTCAGTAGGTGTCCAAAGAGGTCAGTGTGCGCAGGCGTAGGTTCTACACTGCCTGGCTTTAGAAACTGAGCAAAGACTCTCTTGTCCACCCTTTTTACCTGCAGTCTCTCCCCGATAGCTCGTAGGTTTGGCAGTGCATCATCGATCAGTAGCTGCACAAACCTCGGGTACAAAAGGAACCTGAACCTCTCTGCTGTGTTTATCTGGTCATTGAGTGCTTTGAAGATATAGCGAGAGAAGTTATAGCCCCGATTGAGAGACAGGCCCACCATGGCCGCTGCAAGGTCATGACCCATGGCATCTTTCCTGGCTTTCCTGGATGAGATGCACACGATCATGATGTGGGCAAAGTAACGCCATTGATCCAATACCCACATCTTCTTGTAGGAAGCATAGTCCCTTGCCCCGACATATCCCATTCTGTGCCTCCAACACCCATCCACGTAGTAATCTGGATAGGATGTCGGGTCGGTGGCAAGGTCTCCGAACTGCAATACTCTCCTTATTGTATCCTCGGAGATAACAATAGCCCGACCGTCAACGGTAGCCCTTATGACATTCGGGGATACCGTGCAATCGTGCTCTGCAGTCTCCCAGAATTGCTCCAGAGGTCTTGAGACTGTTGGGTTTGCTGAGATTGCATAACTTATTCTTGATATGTTGAGAAAATCCACAATCTCCATGTATTGCAAGGCTGCGCCTTTCCATTCTGGTTCGGTGTTAGCCAGTAGGTTGAATTCGTCAGTGAATGCACGAGCCATAGCCTACAAACACACACAGAAAACATATTCAGAAGAACTTATAACACTGGAAGTAGACACACATGACGTAGTATAGTAGTTACATTTTGAAAAAAATTTCAGACTTCAGAAAAATTTCTAAGTGTTGGTCCTGCGCACTTAGTAACTGCGCATGATTTTCCTCTTGCATACTTAACAAGTACGCAAGAAGTATTTCTTGCGTACTTGCTAAGTGCGCAAGAACAACCCTTAGCAAAATTTCCAGAAACTTGTAATTCGTTCAAAATGTATGTTGATTAGGTCGCCACTAGGTCGGAATCAAGGATTCTAACCTATGGTACCATTATCAAGACTACACTCGTTCAATTTTTGACCTAGACCCGTCGCCGACCCACTGTCGGTTCAACTTCAAATGACGGATCAATCAAGGACCATGAGATGATTAGGGAGTCGATTAAAGCTTCCTATTAGCTTGTTACAGATAATAAGTTACCCAAACAACCCCATATTACCCCAAATTTTGTCGGCATTAACCTAAAAAGATTCTAGGTCATTCGGTCCAAAGTGACGATTAAACGGATTAAATCGGCCTATAATCTCACCACTGAGATGGAATACGATGATGAAAGTATGGACGGGACGAATAGATGATTGGACATAAACGATTTTGAGAGTAAAATTGCAGGGGGGAAATTTTGAGTTTTGAATGCGTGAAACTGAGAACAATTCTATGTGTCACATATATACCCCTCACTTACTGCTCGTGCGTACTTGTTAAGTGCGCACGAATTAACTCTTGCGTACTTAACAAGTGCGCAAGGCTTAACTCCTGCGTACTTGTTATGTGCGCAAGTGTTACTTTGTGCGTACTTGACAAGTGCGCACAACCCTTAAGTGCGCAATTTACAACTCAGAATTTATGAAGATTTTCAAATACAATTCATGAAGATTAAACATAAAATATTTTTGGCCTTTTTCTGTTTTAAACTTGAACTATGCATAAACTTAAAAACTTAAGATCTTTTTGTTCTTTTCAAGATAGATATATACAATCATTTACACAAGCTATTTTTGATCAAAGGTACGAGTAGAGGATCATATCAGGCTAACTTATAGCAAAAACGATACAATATAAACATCAAAGAATATGGGATCATGTCATGTATTACTCTTTATTCATACGTAATAAGCACATAAACAAGTAATTCAAGTTGACAATATTATAAGATTTGAAACTATAAGCATCTTTGTATCACGTTCTTGTGTATTAAGGTATTAATTATAAGATATACAACGTGTACCCCACTGATATGCTATGATATTTAGCACTATCTTCAAGGCATCTAAGATTTTTCCCAATGATTTTCTAGATTTTCAGAATGAAGCTACATCTATTAGCACAGGAAAAATCAAGCATAATCTATAGGGATTATCAGGAATCATAAGATTCAGAATCGAGTGATTCATTTGTCTTGGTTTCATTTGATTTTCTTTATTGAATATCGGAATGATGATTTAAGATAATAGATATGGTGTTTGATTATCAGGTAAGGGGATCCAACTTTTATCTGGATTTGATTTCAATGAATCAGGAGTGATTCAAGGGTGAATACATGCTCAACGGTTAATGTAGAGACATGTCTTGATTCAGTCTCTCCTTGCATACTTGTGAGTATGGACAGTGAGATGAACCGCATTAATTGTGCTAACAACAAAACCCAAAACTGATCTCAAAAGAAAATTATTGTCAAAATCTAACATCCTTTATCTGATAGTGATCTTTTCTAATATTTTACTCACACACGCTTGCAAACATGGGTTCAAATCACAGTTGTAATTTAGATTTAGTTTTCACACTACTAGTGATTCAAAGACGCATACAGCCTACTGACAATTCAAATTACTTGTAAATAAACAGATTAAAAACATAATAATTTTAAACAGATAAGTAAGCATGACGCAATCATTTCCCATATGAGCAGTCTATTTAGTTTAGATCATTTCTGATGTACTATCATTTCCTCTTTTCTCAATTTAACTTTGAAATTTTCTCTATTTTCTATTTTGTTTTTGATTTTTGTAAAATATTTTAAAACTAAAAGAACTATACAGAAAATTTAAAGGAATTAAAAATTTAACTTCCATGAATTGAATTGAGTTAAGAAAACATACTTTTCACTCAGGATTGAACATTCCTATCAAGTTGACAAGATGCTCAAAACAGGATCGATCAAATGCCTTTGTGAAAAGGTCAGCAAGATTGTCATCCGTGTGAACTTTTACAAGTTCAATTAAATGCTTTTCAGCACAATCACGGATGAAATGATGGCGAATCTCTATATGTTTAGTTTTGGAATGTTTCACCGGGTTATTTGTGATGGACATGGTGGCATTGTTGTCAATGAATAGGGGAGTTCCAGTGAAGTTTAAGCCGTAGTCTCTCAACTGTTGTTGAATCCACAGTATCTGAGAACAACTGCTCGCTACAGCAATGTACTCTGCTTCACAAGTTGAGACAGAAACCGTTGACTGCTTCTTGCACTGCCAGGAGACCAGCCTGTCTCCTAAGAAATGACATCCACTAGAAGTTGACTTTCTGTCAAGGTTACAACCGCCATAATCTGAATCAGTGTAAGCTTTGAAGTTGAATGACTGCTGCTTAGAGTACCAAAGACCTAATCGGGGTTTCCCTTTCAGATATCTGAAAATTCTCTTCACAGCTATCATATGTGACTCCTTCGGTTGAGACTGAAACCTTGAGCACAAACATACAGCAAACATTATATCGGGTCTTGAAGCTATGAGATACATAAGTGATCCGATCATCCCACGGTACAACCTACTGTCCACATCCTTTCCATCTCTGTCGGGATGCAAACCATGATTGACTGGGATTGGTGTGCCATAAGTAGTGCTATCACTCATCTTGTATTTTGACAAGATGTCCTGCACGTACTTAGTTTGATGTAGATAAATAGCATTCTCTCTTTGACTGACTTGCAGACCTAGAAAGAATGACAGTTCACCCATATTGCTCATTTCAAACTTGGACTTCATCACCTTCTCGAATTCCCTACACATCCCTTCATTGGTCGACCCAAAGATAATGTTGTCGACATATACTTGCACAAGAAGAATGTCACCTCCTGCTTTCCGTATGAAGAGAGTAGAGTCAATCTGTCCACGGTCAAAACCATTAGACAGTAAATGCTTAGATAATGTCTCATACCATGCCCGCAGTGCTTGATGAAGACCATAAAGTGCTTTGTCGAGCTTGTACACTTTATTGATATTATGCGGATCTTCAAAACCGGGGGGTTGAGTGACATAGACTTCTTCATGCACCTTACCATAAAGGAAAGCACTCTTCACATCAAGTTGATAGACCTTGAAGCCGACATATGTGGCATAAGCCAAGAACAGTCGAATGGCCTCAATTCTAGCAGCTGGGGCATATACTTCATTGTAATCCAAGCCCCCTTGTTGATAAAAACCCTGAACAACCAATCTTGCTTTGTTCTTCACAACTACATGACGATCATCCGTCTTGCATTTGAACACCCATCTGGTACCAATTGGCTGAAAGCGTTTTGGC
The DNA here is from genome assembly GCA_023525975.1 of Smallanthus sonchifolius. Classification (NCBI taxonomy): domain Eukaryota; kingdom Viridiplantae; phylum Streptophyta; class Magnoliopsida; order Asterales; family Asteraceae; genus Smallanthus; species Smallanthus sonchifolius. Next base: position 47,710,449 of record CM042033.1, on the reverse strand, counting down.
AAGTCAACTAAATCCCACACGTGCAACTTTTGGAATTGAGACAGTTCATCTTGCATCGCCTCAATCCAACAGTTGTCAGTGAGAGCCTCCTTCACATTCTTCGGCTCTAACTGGGACACGAATGCAGCATGCAGACATGTTTCCATGACACCAATGTCAAATATCTCTGTGTAAAGACTGGTGTTCTCAGTGATGGTTCTATGACGAGTCTGAACACCGGCATAAGGATCACCAATAATGTTATCGATTGGATGATTCCTATGCACCCTCGTCTCCGGTACAATCGGTTCTTGAATTTCTGGATCTAGATTCGTGCTTAACTCCCCCATTTCCTGTGTTCCAGAGGAAGAAGATTCAATGTTTATTGGATCAGCTAGAGCTTCATTTCCTACAGTTGTGTTAGGATTGGCTGGAGCGTCATCTCCATCAACAAGAACATCTTCACTGTCATTACTGTCATGAGATCCAGATGCAGATGCAGTATTGGAATCAGGAGTTATAATTGGTGCAGTAGCACGAGTTGAAAAACTGGAGTCATTGTCGCCACGCAATAAATCATAAACATTTGCGGCGTCTTCTGCAGATAAGTCAGGAAGATTGAAGGATTTGAATAGCGCATCATAATCAAAACCCCAAGCTGGACCTTTTGGTTCTGGTGGAGTGCTGTGTTTACTACAGTCCACTTCAAACCATTCCTCAACAGTACGAGTTCCTATGTTGTACACTCTCTTGCAGGGGAATTGGCAGCATATCCTAAGAAGAATCCAGTCTTCGGGAACCTCAAAACCGGGTTTGAGAATCAGACATTCTGACTTGTCAAACATCACCGAGTACTCCTTGTCACACATTTGGGAGACACTCAACAGGTTATGCTTCAGTTGCTCGCAGAAGTTGACATTGTCAAAGCTGACACAACCGTTCGAAACCACGCCTTGACACGTGATACTGCCGCCTTTTTCTCCGGCAAAGGCCACATAGCCGCCTCTGAATGCTTTAACGTCTTGAAGCAAGGCCATGTTTCCTGTCATGTGCCGGGAGCATCCACTATCTACATACCAACGGTTAGAGATAGTACCCTTCGGACATCCCTGCACGAGTAACAAAAGAATTAGTTAGATTTGGAGACCCAAGCCATTGTGGTCTTGGGTCGTCCATCCTTCTCAAAATAAACCACTTCTTTCAACTCACAGTCATGATGACTGTTCAAAATTGGTGAATCTTTGGATGAATTTGGAACAGGAGATTGAGAACCTTTAACTTTCTTGTTCCAGGATCTCTTTTGATTCTTAACCAGAACAGTAGACTTTGGCTCAACCACAGCCGGTGAACTTGTGGAAGCTTCACCTGATTGAGTCTTAGTCAGTTGTTCCAGCTTTCTCAACCTCTTATTCCTTCTTCTTCTTTGTGGCTTAGAGAGTCTAGCCACAGATTTCTCACCAGTGCGTGTACTACCAGATGTAGACACACGAGGTATAGTAGGTTGCTTTACCTTTCTTGCAACAGATGGTTTGGCCTCAGATTTAATCTTAGGTTTTCCCATAGGTTGTACTGGTGGTTTCACCACATTCTGCTTTGGACTTTTGGGAGATGGTTTCACTGGTGGCGACCTGGGGATAACAACAGGCTATGAAAAAACATGTCGTTTCCCTTGGTTCTTAGAAGGACAGTTCACAACAATGTGACCAACCAAGCCACAGTGAAAACAGTTCCTCTTGTCTACATAAGTTCTCTTGTAAGGCTCATTAGATCTGGCCTTAGATAACTCTCCATTATGAGCAGGAGGAGTTGGTTTATGAACAGAAGTCTAACCTTTTTTAGTTGGGTTTTTGGGGGTATAATACTTTTGCAAATTCTCTTTGTAACCAAGCCCATAATGAGCTGAAAAAGCCTCTTTCTTATCTTGGTTAATATTTTTATAACCCCCGTAAAGCATTACCTTAGGTTTATCATTTGTTTCAATGATATCAGGTTCAGTTAAAATGAAGTTATAACCATTAGTGATAATGTTTTTGTGGACTTTCTGTTCAGTCAACAACTCCTCAGAGACTACTCCTTCATGGCAAGTGTCAACCGACCCATCTTCAGAAGCAGTAACATACTCCTCACTAGATGTGGAGTTAGCCTTACTTGAGGATTCATCCTTTTTAGGGGAATCATCCTTATTAGAGGACTCATCTAGACAGGTGAGATAAATGTCTATCAAGCTATTGACAAACTTCCCACTTATTGGTGGAGGAATGGCATTGGTACCAAGACCTATACCCTTCATTTTCCTCACTACTGATTCCTAGTGCTCCACCACAAAGCAAGAGTTTTTCAACTTCTCATTTGTACATTTTAACTGCAGGATCTCATTTTACAGTTTGTTGATTTCATTGTTCCATTTTTCTAACCCCCTATACGCAATATCCAAGTGAACTTGTTGCTCACTTATTTCTAAAGAATATTCACATTTTTCTTTTTTCAACGTTTCAACAGACTCTTTAAAACGTTTTTCATTTTCTTTGTAATTATGAGCTGCCATAGATAGGGGTTCGATTTTGTCTTGGAGCTTAGAAATTTTAAGCTTTAGCCCTAGACATTTAGAACAAGAAATAATAGAGAAAGGGTTAGAATCTACCTCAGATGATGAACTCTGTGCTTCTCCAATGGCCATGAGAGCAACGGCAGTGGTAGACTCCTTTTCAACAGCTACAGAAGCTTCCATCTCCTCAGCTTCTTTTCTCTCAGCCTCCATCAGCTCCATGATCTCAGCCATGAGACCAACCTGTGTTTGAGCAATGATGGCGTCCTCTAGATGAACACCCCAATCAAAGTTTTCGTCATGCTGAGCTACCAGTGCATTTGACGAACCACCTTGGTGTTGATTGTGGTGGCTAGTGTTGTTGTGGCCGTGGCTGTTTCCCTGGCTAGGTCTGGTGAAACCAGAGGCCGGTGCTCGGTCTTTTTGACACTCACGAGCAAGGTGTCCATAGTTCAGACACTTGTAGCATTTGGCCTTGGATTTATCAAATCCAACCTTGGCATTAGAATGTCCTCCAATGAACTTTCTACCTGTTCTGTTCAGGAAACGCTTGGCCCTCCTCAAAAGCATGGCCATATTCCATTGAATATCCATGTCCTCAATATCATCATGATCCACTTGGTTAAAGTCTTCTTCAATAGTTTTGGGATCCATTAACTTGCCGCCTATGAAATTCTCATACACAAGTATACATGATGAAAACAAAGCTACATGATCTTCAGCTATTTTGACTATTGTAGAATGGTTAGCTGAAGACGTAGCTAGAGGATTTCTTGAGGTGTGTTGATGATTAGTTCCCAACCCTGATCCGGATGCATAACAAGCATGACCACCACACCCATTTGAGTGGTCTTCTTCATTGGAGTGTCCAGTAAAGAGGGCAATTCCAGAGCCCGATGATTTTGAAGTGGAAGTCGTCCCATGATACATGGAAGGGTCCTGTATCTGAGGTCTTCCCGAGCTCTCCTTCTTCATAAGATTCATGTTATGAGCTTGAATCTTACCAATAGCCTCATCTACTGTTAACTCATAGAATTTCGGATTTTCCCTCATCAGGGTTGTATACATCTCAAACTTTGGTGGCAAAGCATCAAGAAATTTTTCCACCAGTTCTTCATCGGGATATTTCAGGTCAAAAGCTTTCAACTCCGTTTGTAAATGATAGAATCTAGAGATGAGATCATCTAACGATTCATTTTCCATGAAATTGAAGCATTCATACTGCTTCCGGAGAAGATCTCGCTTACTCTTCTTAATGTCATTGTTCCCCTCAAATCTTTTCTGAAGTGCTTTCCAAAGATCCTTGGAGGTGTCATAGCCTCGGAAACTGTGAAACAATTCCCGAGTTAATGACATAGTGATTGAGCCAAGAGCCTTCTTTTCCCGATCATAAGCTTTCTTTTGTTCCTCATCAAGCTTAGAGATGGGCTTTGGCACCTCTTCATCAAGATAGATGTGTGTGGTATGCTTATATCCATCAATGATTGGTATCCATAATGATGAGTCGGTGTATGAAATGTAGTGCTCAAAACGCGCCTTCCAATTGGAATAATCGTTTACATTTAATAGTTTAGGCGGTTTTTGAGGTGTACCGATCTCATTATCATAATTTTTTGGGCCATATGTTACTCAACAAAATGGTGTTGCTGAACGAAAGAACAGAACATTGATTTAGGCTGTAAGAACAATGTTGGCAGATTCTAAGCTACAGGTAACTTTTTGGGCCAAAGCTGTGAATATTGCATGCCATGTCCTGAATCGAGTTCTTACCGTGAAGCGATACAACAAGACTTGTTATGAATTGTTAAACAATCGGAAGCCTAACTTAAATTATCTTCTTCCTTTTGGGAATCCGTGTACTCTTCTGAAGATCAGGGATGTTTCTACCAAGTTTAGTGAAAAGGCGATCGAAGGAATTTTTCTCGGTTATGTTGCCAATTTGTTGAATAAAAGAGTATATAACAAGGAACCACGACAGATCGAAGAATGGTTCTAGATCGATTATTCTAATCAATCTATTCCTCATAAGGCAGTTTGTCAATACTGGGCATTTAATTATGATAGCTTGTTCAAGTCTTTTACTTTTGCTCCTGTTTTATCTGCTGAAGAAGTTGCATTGTTATATGAGTCTTGTCATGGTGACCAAGATTACGGTTTTCTACCAAGATCAGCGGTTCCATTATCAGTTTCATCCTCCTCTAACCCTAATCCGAATGCAGCATCTAGTTCGGGAACTCACGAGTCTGAAAGTAAAGATGATAAAGCAATTTTCCAGGATTCTTCGGCTGATCCGTTAATTGTTGATGATTCGTCCACTTCTACACATGTTCAGGGGGAGCTTCCTACAAATCTGGAGTCTGTGAAACCAGTTACTCAAAATGTTCTTTCTCAAGAGGACACTACTCAAGTTGATGTACTACCTGTTCATGAGGTAGTTTCTATAAAAGAATTGAAAGATCATCCGGTGACAAATATCATTGGGAATCTGTAGGATGGAGTCCAAACTCGTTCTTTATCTGAAAATACTTGTTTATATTCTAGCATTAGAGATACCAGAGTTGTTGATGTTTGCTTGTATTATTGTTTTATTTCTCAGATAGAACCAAAAAAGGTGGAGATGGCTTTACAAGATAACAATTGGATTGAAGCAATGCAAGTGGAGCTTGCACAATTTGATAAGCTAAAGCTGTGGAATTTGGTTGATCTTCCAAAGGGCATGTAACCGATCGACACCAAATGGGTTTTTAAGTGTAAAAAAGATGATAGTGGTGTCGTGGTGAGGAACAAAGCAAGATTGGTTGTTCAAGGGTTCAATTAACAAGAGAGTATAGATTATACTGAGGTGTACGCACATGTTGCATGGTTGGAAGCAATTCGATTGTTTCTAGAATTTGCGTCGTTTAAAAGATTTAAGGTATATCAATTGGATGTCAAAAGTGCTTTCTTGTATGGAAAGGTTATAGAAGAAATGTATGTGTGTCAACCACCGGGGTTTGAGGATCTGTTGTATCCCTCAAGAGTGTTTAAGCTAGATAAGATGCTTTATGGTCTTCATCACGTACCCCGTGCGTGGTATGAAACGTTGTCACAACATCTCCTGGACATTGATTTCGATCGTTGTCAAATTGATTCAACCTTGTTCATCAAGAAAGCAGGGGGAGATTACCTAATGGTTCGATCTACAAGGATGATATTATATTTGATTCAACAAACGAAGGGTTATGCAAAGAGTTTGAGAGTGTTATGAAATTGAAGTTTGAAATGTCCGCTATGGGAGAGTTGTCGTTCTTTTTAGGATTTCAGGTTAATCAAAAAGAGGATGGTTTCTTTATTCACCGGTCTAAGTACGTGAAAGACATCTTGAGCCGGTTCAAGATGGAAGACTGTACCCCATACGACACTCTGATTCTTGTCAATCATAAGATGAATCCAGATCCGGAAGGAAAGGATATTGATAGCCGTTTGTACAAAGCAATGATTGGATCTCTCATGTACTAAACCACATCAAGACCATATATAATGTTTGTCATGTGTCTCGGTTCCAGATTTCAAGCAAAACTAAAGAAATCTCATCTGATTGCAGTCAAACGTATTTTTCGGTACCTGAAAGGGAAACCGAGATTAGGATTATGACATAGAAATGATTAGATCTCTCATGTACTTAACCGCATCAAGACCAGATATAATATTTGCCGTCTGTCTCTGTTGAAGATTTCAAGCAAAACCAAAGGAATCTCATCTGATTGCAGTCAAACGTATTTTCCAGTACCTGAAAGGGAAACCGAAATTAGGATTATGGTTTCCGCATGGTTTTAATTTTGAATTTAATGTCTATACTGACTCGGATTTCGGAGGTTGTTGTTTAGACAAGAAATCTACGAGAGGAGGTTGCCAATTTCTGGGTAATTGGCTTGTTTCGTGGCAGTGTAAAAAGCAAACCACAGTTTCCATATCAACATGTGAAGCAGAATACATCACAGCTTCAAGTTGTTGTTCCCAAATTTTGTGGATCCAGCAACAATTAAGAGACTACGGTTTGAATTATACTTACACCCCTATGTTCATAGATAACAATGCCAAAATTTCCATAACTAACAATCCTGTTAAGCACAATAAAACTAAACACATTGAAATAAGATATCATTTTATTCGTGATTGTGCAGATGAAAGGCTGATTGAGCCGGTGAAGGTACACACTGATCATAATTTTGCAGACCTCTTCACCAAGGCATTTGATCGGACCATGTTTGAATTTTTGGTAAAAATGATTGGTATGATCAATCCCGAATAAAAGTTTTTCAAAAATAATTTTCATGGAAGATTTTATTTTATTTTATTTTATTGCTTTACAACATTTCTGCACTTTATTTCTAGTCAAAAAGTTGTTATTTATAGAAATTACAAACAAAATGATAAAGATAAAAATCGACATCATTCGAAGTTAGAGAAGAGATGAAAATACATCAGTTGAAAATGTATCACACATGACCATTGTAGAAACAAAGACTGATGGCTACAAAATTCTCTAAGTACAAATGTTGCTGATCTCAGAGTTTGCTGTTGACCAACAAACTGCAGCAGATAAGCTTATCTGCTGCGGATACTTGTTCTCCTGCTGAAGAACAAATCTGCTGCGGATAGCCTTATCTGCTGAAGACCAAAGTTTCTGCGGACATGCTTCTCAGCAGCATCAACACTTGATGCTGCTGACAGGCAAATCATCAGCAGCTTTGGATGGTTACATCTTGCTGCTGATCATCATCTTTGCTGCTGACAGCCTTGTGCCTTGAAGACAAATCGTCGCAGCTGACTATCCATACCAAGCGTCACTGAAAACTTTCTGCAAAAGCCACTGACACACGCAAAGCAGAAATAACCTCAATGGCACAACCAATGATAGACAACAATGCTCTTCTCCAAGCATGCAAGCAATGATGCATAAAGAAGACGTTTCAATAAAGTTAACTAGTTTTTGACTAAAAGTGTAATAGTTAGCTATATACAACAGATAAACGGTCTGTGTTAGATCTGATCCTTAGAATCAAGGGTCTGTCTTGATTCTAAGTGAGTATAAATACTGTGTAAACACTTCATTGTAAGTGTGCTTTTTGATTGAGTTTTCATTTTTAATCGTTTATTTCCAAAAGCTTAATACAACAGTGTTCTTAAAAGTATTCTTTCTGTTTACTCGATTATACTTGAGTAGTTGTTATTGTTTCCGCCAATTTCAACTAAGAACAGAACCATCTTGTACTTTCACGATCCTACAAGTGGTATCAGAGCTTTGGCTCAGATTAAACAAACTCACACTTGTTTAATCACTTATGGTTCTATTCTAAACTCTCTCTTTCATTAAGTCACCAAAAAGAAAGATGGCACAGAGCAATGGATTTGAAGACATCGGCAGCATCAACCGACCACCAAGATTGGTATCTGGGGAAGACTACGACATGTGGAAGAATCACATGGAAAGCTTTTTCTGTTATCAGGAGTACGGAATGTGGAAATCCATCAGGGATGGACCCTACACTCCCATGGTGGCCTCTACTGACTCTGGAGGACTACTAGTTCCAAAGGAGCCCTCCAAGTACTCAGAAGTGGACATAAAGAAGATGGAGGTGGACTTCAAGGCACTAGGAGCTATCCAAATGTGCCTTCCAAATGAAGTTTTTCATAACCTAAAAAGTTACAAAACTGCTAAAGAGCTCTGGGGGGCTCTTGAGAAGATGTTTGCTGGCTCTGAGGAAGTCAAAGAAAACAGAAGAGACATCCTGAAGCAGCAATACGAAAACTTCGTCTGGAAGGAAGGTGAGTCTCTTACTGTTTTATATAACAGATATACTTATCTTGTAGGTGAGCTGCAGTGCTCAAAAGTGAAGTTGGAGAATGAAGATATTCTTAAGAAATTCATCAGATCTCTACCTAGTTGCTGGACACTCTACACAGTGTCCATCAAAAGAACTGAGAATCTGAAGACTTTTCAGATGACTGAGCTATTCGGTATGCTCAAAACCTATGAATTAGAGATGATTCAGGCCAAGGAAAGGAGCTCAAGCTACCAAACAGCTTCAACATCCACCACCACCTCTTCTGCCCTCCATTCCGAACACTCAGTTCCTAGTTCAAGCAACTACTATCCTCCCATTGTCACCCATCCACAAACTCCTACCTCTCAAACAAACAGCTCACCATTTCTCCTAGAAGCTCCCCCTCAAACATCAACCTTTGCTGATTTTGTTTCTGAAAACTCAAGCAACATGTCCTTTAGCAAGGAGGATCTGGAATGCTTTCATCCAGATGATTTAGAAGAAATGGACATACAACATTCGTATGCCATGCTCTCTATAAGAGCAAAAAGGTTCTACTCTAGAACCGGAAGACCAAATCCAAGTAACAACTCCAACACCAGAGTTGGCATGGATAAAAGCAATCTAAGATGTTACAACTGTAACCTACTAGGTCACTTTGCTAGAGAATGCAAGGCACCAAGAGTAATTCCAGCTACTCATCAGTCAAGACAAGCTCACCAAGCCAACCCAGACAACAACAACAAGCTACTCCTCCAGTTCAAACTGCAGCCTATGCAACTGTTGGAACCTCTGAGTTCGACTGGAGCTTCCAGTATGAAGAACTGCCTGTCAAAAATCAAGCTCTTATGGCAGACACTACAGAGATACCACCTCATGGACAGCCAGGTCACAAGAATAACACCTGTGTGATAGACAGTGGTTGTTCCAGGCACATGACAGGCAACAGATCCATCCTCTCCAACTTCAGACATTTCAATGGAGGATATGTTGCCTTTGGAAGTGATTCAAATGGAGGATCCATTACTGGACAAGGAACTGTGTCCAACGAAAGAATGAGCATTGATAAGGTCAACTATGTCAAAGAATTGGATTTCAATCTCATGAGTGTTTCCCAGGTCTGTGATCAAAAGCATTGGATGCTCTTCACAGATAAAGAATGCTTTGTACTGTCTCCAGGCCTATCCACACCTCCTCCAGAAAGCATCTTAATAACTGCTCAGAGAAAAGAAAATCTCTATGTCCTAGACATGAATGAAGTCACTCCATCTGGGAGTGTCTCCTGCTTTTTATCAAAAGCCTTGGTTGATGAATCAGCTCTCTGGCACAGGAGATTAAGCCATGTAAATATCAAAACCATTAACAAATTGGTGAAGAATAATCTTGTCAGAGGGATTCCTCACAAAGAATTTCAGCTGGAAGACCACTGCATTGCATGCCTAAAGGGGAAGCAACACAAGAGTTCTCACAAGCCCAAGACCTTGAATTCCAATGACACTCCACTGCAACTGCTGCATATGGATCTCTTCGGTCCTACAAATGTTATGTCAATGGGAAAAAAGTCATACTATCTTGTGATAACAGATGACTACACCAGATTCTCATTGGTATTCTTCTTGAGAACTAAAGATGAAACTGCTGAAATTCTCAAATCCTACATTCTCAGGGTAGAGAATCAAAGCAATCAAAAGGTGAAGATCATAAGGTGTGATCAGGGCACAGAGTTCAAGAACCACACCTTGAACTGTTTCTGTGAAAGCAAGGGGATAGAAAGACAATACAGTGCTCCAAGAACTCCTCAACAAAATGGAGTTGCTGGATGAAGAAACAGAACTCTTATTGAGTCAGCAAGATCTATGTTGGCCGACTCAAAACTGCCACTCACATTCTGGGGCAGAAGCAGTTAGCACAGCCTATTATGTGCAAAACCGAGTTCGAATTGTCAAACCCTTCAACAAGACACCCTATGAACTTTGGTTTCAAAGAATTCCCTACATTGGGTTCCTAAAACCTTTTGGGTGTCTATGCACCATTCTCATCACACATGGGGTTCTTCCTAAGTTTGGTGCCAAATCTGATGAAGGATATTTCGTAGGCTATTCCTCTCAATCAAAGGCCTATAGAGTATTCAATTCTAGAACAAGAATTGTGGAAGAATCAGCAAATGTGGAATGCAGAGAACACATTGTCTGTGAGCAGGGAAAAGGTAACTGGCTCTTTGACATAGACTCCTTCTCCCAAATATTTGAGCCTCTCACCTTCTCAAATATTGAGTCTACGTCTACACAAACACCTGCCTCCACTTCATCCACTGACTACAGACTGGATTTTCCCAAATCTTCTATCAGTCTGAGAAGACCATCAATTGATCCTCCATCGGTTGTGGAAGCAATTGAAGCAAGTGAAGCAGGAACAAGACTGTCTAATGTAACCAGCAGCAGCCTGTCTGAAACTGAAAATCTAAATGAAGACTCTTCGGTAAATGTTGTAGATGCTATTGTTGAAAATATTGATGTGGATAATGTTGTTGAAGACTCTTCCACCATGAATGAAGAGACCCCTGATCAAAATCAAAGCAATTTGGAGCAAGGGATACAGCTGGAGGTGGTACCAGCACAGAGGATCCACAAAGAACATCCTCAAGAGAATATTATTGGCCAAGTACTCCAAGGAGTTCTCACAAGAAGCAAATCTCACGAGGCCAATATATGCTTGTTTTCATGTTTCCTATCTCAAGTGGAACCCAAGAAGATAGATGAAGTAGTCAAACACAACAGCTGGATTAAAGCAATGAAGAAAGAATTGCTGCAATTCAAGAGGCAGGATGTCTGGAAAATTGTTGATCTTCTACCAGGTAAATATGCTATTGGTACACGATTGGTTTTCAGGAACAAGCAAGACGAGAGAGGCATTGTAGTCAAGAACAAAGCCAAACTTGTAGCTTAAGGCTACACTCGGGAAGAAGGAATTGACTATGATGAAGTCTTTGCTCCTATTGCCAGACTGGAGGCCATCAGAATCTTCCTGCATATGCTGTATCCAAGAATTTCATTGTCTATCAAATGGATGTAAAAAGTGCCTTTCTGTATGGGAAGATTGGTGAGGAAGTATACGTCACACAGCCTCCAGGCTTTGTAGATCCTGCACATCCTACTCAAGTGTTCAAACTAGACAAAGCTATGTATGGCCTACATTAGGCACCAAGAGTCTGGTATGAAACCTTGTCAGGATATCTACTAAGCAACAACTTCAGAAGAGGTGCCATAGACCATACCTTGTTTATCAAAGATGAAGGGGGAGAAATCTTACTAGTTCAAATTTATGTTGATGATATCATCTTTGGATCAACAAGGAAACAGTTGTGCAAAGACTTTGAGATTCTGATGCACTCAAAGTTTGAAATGAGTTCAGTTGGTGAACTAAATTTCTTCTTGGGTCTACAAATCAAACAGGTCCCAAATTGAATATTCATCAACCAATCCAAATATGTAAAGAGCATTTTGGAAAGATTCAAAATGGTTGACGGCCCTACTGCAAGAACCCCTATGCCAGTGCATCATTAACTGACTCAAGACAAAGATGGCCAAGACACTGATCAACATTAGTACCGTGCAATGATAGGGTCTTTCATGTATCTCACTGCCTCAAGGCCAGATATCATATTTGCAGTATGTCTCTGTGCTAGATTTCGAGCAGCTCCAAAAGTTTCACATCTTCAGGCTGTCAAGAGAATCTTTAGATACCTAAAGGGTGCCTCAAGACTTGGGCTATGGTACTCTAAAAATGACATGTTTAATCTGTATGCATACAGTAACTATGGGGGATGCAACTTGGACAAAAAGTCCACTTCAGGGGGATGTCAATTTCTAGGAGGGAGATTTATTTCATGGCAGTGTAAGAAGCAAACATGTGTTTCAACTTCTACAGCTGAAGCAGAATACATTGCAGCTTCAAGTTGCTGTGCACAAGTCATCTAGATACAAAATCAAATGTTGGATTATGGGATGAATTTCATGGCAACTCCAATTCACATTGACAACATGAGTGCTATCTCAATCACAAACAATCCGGTGCAGCACTCAAAGACAAAGCACATTGACATTAGGTATCATTTCATAAGAGATCAAGCTGAGAAAAAGAGGATTATTTTAACCAAAATTCATACGAATGAGCAATATGATGATTTGTTTACAAAACCATTTGATGAATCCAGATTTAAATATTTAGTTGAATAAATTGGTATGATGAACTTTGATTAAAATCTACCTCTAAAAAAAATAAAAAAATATTTCATTTTAAAATATGTTTTGTCTTATGCTGTAAATAAAAGTTATAAGTCAGCAGCATTTTTGTCCTTTAGCTGCTGACAAGTTTAATCTTCAGCAGCAAAAGATTTGCAGTTGACTGCTTTAAGTTATCCGCATAAACAGGTTTCCTACGGATTTCTTTAAGACTGTCAGCAGCAACATCCTTGCTGCGGATTATTAAATCCATCAGCAGCAGATAAGTTTGCTGCTGACAAACTTAACCTTCCGCAGCAACCAAGGTTGCAGCGGACAGGCTTATTCATCAACAGCAACCAAGTTTGCTACTGATGGGTAAATTTAAGTCCAAATTAACTTTTACCCGCTGTAAAAATTAACGTCAGTCTTTACCATGACTGCCTCGGTGTATTACAACTGTAACAATAAAAAGTAAATAAGGTTGTACTGTACAAGTCATTTTGCTTTTTCTCTCCTCTGCCGTTATAAAAACAAATCAAATTTCCTTACCACCTCTTCACCTTCAATTTCTCCCTAAACCAACATCACTTTCTCTCAAGTCCCCACCAACCTTCAAACCTTCCCTCCAAATCATACAACAATGGCAGACATCAATAACCCTGACGATAAGTTCTCCCCCTACCATAACCTTACAGCATACCTAACCAAGGGAAAGAAATCCGAAGGATTCAATGATATGATCGACTTCCTATGTCGATCAAAGATCCAATTTGCCCTCACAACCAACCCTACCATATATATCCCTCATGTGGAGGATTTCTGGAGTACTGCCGTCTACTCTACCGAACAGGGGATTCCCCAAATCAAAGCCAAGGTAGACGGCAAGGATATCACCATCTCGGAAGCTACACCAAGAAAACATCTTAAGCTTCAAGATGAGGGAGCATCCATCGCATACTCAAAGGAAGCCACACCAAGAAAACATGTTGTGCTTCTTCGCGCCATCGCGGAGACGGAAGACGAGTTGGAGAGTTGACTCCTTCTGGATGTTGTAATTGGCTAGGGTTCTGCCGTCCTTGAGCTGTTTTCCGGCGAAGATTAGACGCTGCTGGTCTGGCGGGTTGCCTTCTTTGTCTTGGATCTTTGCCTTCACATTGTCGATTGTGTCGGAGGATTCGACCTCCAACGTGATCGTCTTACCCGGTAAGGTTTTCATAAAGATCTGCATTTTTGCCGATTTGGAGTGATAAGATGAAGTTGTTTCCAAAAAGTTCTCAGGGGTCAATGTTCCATTGTTATCTACAATGCTGAACATACAAAGTACCCCGGGTGACAGTTCAGCAATCCCAGCTGATACTGATCCCACACCCTCCACCTCACATCCTAAACAACAGTCTGCTTCTACCACTCGAACCCCTGTGCATACTACTAAGGATGCACATGCACAAAAATTACTTACACCTCATTTGAATGTTATCGTTCAACCGGAACACAGGGCCCCGGTTGCAACGACATATACTAGGAAAAGGGGCAAGAGAACTCCTTCTTCTCTTGCCTCCAAGGCCCAAACCCAACCTAACAGCCCTCACTCAGAATCACAACATTCTGGTGAGAATATCATAAGGGACAGCCACATTATTAGGGAGACTCCTTTGGATGTCTCTCTATTAGGATCAGGATCACTTCCCGGATCCATAGAACAGCCCCCTGAGCCTTTCCTTTCTCTTCTGAACTTAAGTGTTGAGGAACCTGATCAAGATGATGTACCTTCTCCAACTACCACTATCTCGGAGGTACTGATTGATCTTGCTTCCAACACACCCAACCCAAGTTCTTCTTCCCTGAAGGTCCACTCTAGGAGTTATGAAAAAGTGGATGTGGAAGAGGCTGTCACTACTGCTGGTCCATCAAATGACCAGGAGGACAGTGACAACATTGCTAAGACCTCAACCACGGCAACTCACAGTGATGATGCTTCCTTGGAAACTCCCCTCACTGAGAGGAATCCCAGGTGCCAAGAAACCATGGGTGATGGGGATGAAGAGGCTAGGCCTAAGGCCCCATCTGGATCCAAGGATTCCACAACTGTGGATGAGGATAGACTGCAACTTCATATCTTGGAATTAACGGGCACGGTGGCTATGCTAGAGGCTGAAGTGTCCAAACTAAGACACTAAGTCTCTATGCATGAAGCCCATCAATGCCCAACTTTACCTACTCCATCCCTTGTTTCAGTGGGCACCCAAACTGATGATTATTTGTCCACTGATGCAACCAAAAAGGGGAAGATGGTCCCAATGGAGGAAGACTCAGACAGTTTTGATGACTGGATTCAAGAGCAGGATGTATTTCAAAGCACATTGCCTTCAAAGCACATTACCTTCCACTCTCCTTCCTAGACCTCCCTCCTCTCCTCCCTCAAAGTCCAAATCCTCGCACCCAGCTCCTACTCATCAACATCATCCTAAAAAGAAAAACAAACCCACTTCAAAACCAGAAGACTCAAGAGAAATAATCAGATGGTCATACAGCCCTGAAGACCAATGGTTTGAAGTGTTCAGGGGGAGGATAGAAGCTAAAAGATCAATCTATACATCTATTGATGAGGTACTGCAGCTTCCAGATTCTGATCTAAGAAGAATGATGGAGCTGGGTGAATCCTCTGAGCCTGAGAATGAAGGTGGGAGACATCTATTGCTGGCAATCAGACATAACTTCAATCCCAGCAAAAATGAAATCATTGATGTCAAACCTCTCCAATCCCACTCTCCATTCATCAGCTGGTCCTACAATGCTGAGAAGAATGAATTCACTCTGACAGATGTTAAAGGACAGAAGATGAAGTGTTCAAGCAAAGCTATCTTCAAAATGGTAAGCAAAGACATCAAGACTCTATCTGAGCTTCCTCTTAACAATCCCAGCATGGACCAAAGAGGATATGAGGTTGAAAGGATAGTCAGCAACATGCAAAAGCTTCAGCAACAAAGGCAGTAAGAGAATTTTGGTAGCATCAGTCTAGGGGGAGTTTGTAGAAACAAAGACTGATGGCTACAAAATTCTCTAAGTACAAATGTTGTTGATCTCAGAGTTTGCTGCTGACCAACAAACTGTAGCAGACAAGTTTGTCTGCTACGGATATTTGTTCTCTTGCTGAAGAACAAATCTGCTACGGATAGGCTTCTCAGCAGCATCAACACTTGATGCTGCTGACAGGCAAATCATCAGCAGCTTTGGATGGTTACATCTTGCTGCTGATCATCATCGTTGCTGTTGACAGCCTTGTGCCTTGAAGACAAATCGTCGCAGCTGACTATCCATACCAAGCGTCACTGACAACTTTCTGCAAAAGCCACTGACACACTCAATGCAGAAGGAACCTCAATGGCACAACCAATGACAGATAACAATGCTCTTCTCCAAGCATGCAAGCAATGATGCATAAAGAAGACATTTCAATAAAGTTAACTAGTTTTAGACTAAACGTGTAATAGTTAGATATATACAACAGATCAACGGTCTGTGTTAGATCTGATGCTTAGAATCACGGGTCTGTCTTGATTCTAAGTGAGTATAAATACTGTGTAAACACTTCATTGTAAGTGTGATTTTTGATTGAGTTTTCATTTGTAATCATTTATTTGCAAAAGCTTAATACAATAGTGTTCTTAAAAGTATTCTTTCTGTTTACTCGATTATACTTGTGTAGTTGTTATTGTTTCCGCCAATTTCAACTAAGAACAGAACCATCTTGTACTTTCACGATCCTACAACCATAGATGACTTGTTGGTATGATATGATAATCTGTGTTTGTGTTCATTTGATTTGATCTGAATTTCAAAGTCCGTCTGCATGAACAAGAAATGATAGTGTCAAAAATGCTCTAATCTTGAAAATCTATTTTATGTTTAATTTGGATATGTGTATGTAATTTAGATTGTCAGTAGACTAGAAGCGTTTTTGTACCATTAGTATTGTGAAAGCATAATGATTCTTGATAACAACTGTGATTTGAACCCATATTATACATGGGTGTGTGTGTTAAAAGATCATTATCTGATATAGAATACGAGGCTTAAAGTATTTCATGAGATCAGTATCGAACTATATTGATTAGCATAATTTTTCAGTTCACTTCACTGCCCATGCAATGTAAGATATGATTCTGACAACATCTGTTGGAACATATACTCACCCTAGGGTAAATATCTTGATTCCATTGAATATCCAGATAACAGTTGGACCACATTACGCTATATTATTGAATCAATCGATTCTTTAATCATTAATTCTATTGAAGAGTTCTTCTGTTACAATCAATCATGATATTACATCCCAAACCAAGCAATGTGAATCATTCGATTCTTCATTCTGATTCCTTATATCCTTCGGGATCTTTTTTTTTTACTGTGCTAATTGAGATAGTTTCATATGTCTGGAAGATAGTGCAAATTTATATTTCCGTCACGTTGTTTTTCATCAAAATGATACCTTAACTCACAAGAACATGGAAGAAAAACGCTTGTAGTTTCAAATTCTATAATATTGACAACCTAGGTTTACATGTTTTATATTGCAAATTCGGTGTGAATACTTGAGCATTTTATGGCCTGATTATGTTTACTTTGAGATTTATCGTGTATAATTTCAAGGCTAAATGTATGAATTAAAAAGAATATGATCTGAAAAGTTTGTAAAATATTCAACAGTAATATATGAGAAAATGTATCGTAGGTTACCCTTAGATCTAATTAGATTGTGTGACGGATTTCTCGTTTACTGATATGATCTTCTTACTCATGATGTTCGAACAAAAATATGTGCATTTGTTGTTATATTTCAGAAAAACCAAAAAATATGTGATTTTTGTATGTATAGATAAAAGCCAAAAATATATTATTTCAAGTTCTTTAATTCATCCGTATAGGTCCCTTATGGCGTGACGGTTTTTTTTCTTCTTTCAAAAATCCAAAAAGATTTTCTTTCTGTCTTCCATAAAAATTCCATCTTTTATTTCTTATAATGTTTGGGATTAGATCAGATACATGTTCTAGGTGGAAGACAAAAGGATCGGTGTTTGAAAGTTGAAGCATAAAAAGGTGAAATTTCAAAAGTTCTCTAAGTGTGTGAGAATAAGCGAACTTATCGTGTTCCCCTGGTAAGCGAACTTATCATGTTTGACTGGTAAGCGAACTTAATGTCTATCTATATATATCTTGGATCAGGCGAACCTGTTCATTTCCACCTTGTGACCTCAGATGAACTTATCGAGCGAACTTGAGCATAGTGTGAGCGAACTTGTCTGTGTGTGATTGTCTGTTTGTGGATCTGTGTTTTGTGTTGAATTTGTGATAAAACATCTGTTTGTGCATTGAAACAAGGTAGAATCATGCTCTTTTAACCGTTCAATCGTCTAATTGACCATGCTTAGGGTCTGGTTCTCAGGGTTTGTGTGTGTTGGACTGGTTTATTCATGAAAAAAGGTGTTGTTGTTTACAGCTGAAATTGATGCTTATATATGTCTTATATGTTGTTATCCTTCATGTGTATATGATTCATTGCATCCAATTTCATCGTTTTGACAAGATTGGATTTCTGGTCTGTGGTTTGAAGCTTGGAGCGAACTTGCTCAGGCGAACTTAATAAGTTCGCCTCTTACAACACTAAGCGAACTTATTAAGTTCTCCTCTGTAAGCAGTAGTGATTTGGACTTGAGATTTTTTTTAACGTGTTAATTTTTTTGTTGGTTGATTTTTTTGTTTCATTTCTCTACTGTTTTTGCTATTATTGACTCGTGTGTTTGTTTTTTTTGTTTGTCCATATTTGGTATGTACAGATGGATCGTCGGGTGGAATATAAGCATAACCAGGTGGCATTACTAGATCCGAATATGTCTGAAGCTGTGAACTACCGTGACATAATAAACTTTTTAAACAGGTCAAGACTGAGAGTGGCATTATCTGCAAATCCCTGCATCAGCTTGAACTACATTCAACAATTCTAGGATTCTACAGAGCATGATTGCACGGTGGATCCAAATGTGATTAGGGCAACCGTGAACAATACTATGATTGCAATTTCTGTGGACACTATAAGGGATGCTTTGGATCTTGGAGGCAATAATGTTGAACCTATGATGGTACCAACTACATTGATCATGGGTTGTTTTCAAAGAATGGGATACCGTGGAAACCCAATGATACTCAAGCAAGAAAAGGTGGATTAGTGGATCAATTACGATATTTTATGCACGTAATCATTCAGTGCATATTACCGAGGAAAGTGGGTACTGATGGTTTGAAATCTTCGTTACAATCTGCAATGGTGGCTCTTACTTTGAACCATGGCTTCAACTTTGCTCACTATATATACAAGGAGATTGTTGCACAAATTACACCGCCAGAGGGTCAAGGGTTTCTGATGTATCCGAGGTTTATTCAAATGATTCTCAATCATCTTATTCCAAATCTACCACAGTGGCAACATCATTTAACTCTTACACCAATGACCAAAAGGATCTTTACAGATTACAATAATGTCAAGCAATAGAATCCTGCATTGATTCCTATTCCATCACCATTATTCGGGCACATAATTAACCCTGATTATGTTGCACCACCGCTTGATAATTGGTTTCATCCAGAATAAATGGTGGCACAGCAACCACAATCACAACAACAGCAAGTACAATAACCATAAGTATAACAACAAGTTCAACACCCTATTCCAGACAATGTACAGGAGGAAGTTCAAGAGAATGTCATTGAACCAAATGTTGAGGTTCATGATGAAGTTCAAATTTATGCTAATGTTGCAAATCAAATTGATCAAGATAATCAAAACTTGGGTCTTAATATTGATAATCTGAATGAAGAAGTTCATGTGCAATCCCCTGCTCAGGGTGAAGGGGGTCATGTAGTAGATATAAGCACAAGTTCTTTTGAAAGAGCTAATTATGATGATACTGATTCAGAGGCTACACTAGATTTCAGCTCAGATCATTATGAAAGACTTGCTAGAGTTCCGGTGGCTAATGCTGGGAAAAGAATGAAGTCTATAAGTACAAGAAAGTTAAAGATACCGAGGAAGAACTCTGTTCGGGGTCCTCCTTCTGGAGCAGTACTTGGCAAACGCATATTACGTGATGAATCATCTGATTCAGAGTATCTTCCTTCTCTAAAATCTCAGAAGCTGATGGCTGCTGCAAATACTCAGGTAGCTGATGACATAGATTTTGTGGAATCCTTGATTGTTACACCACAACCGTCTCAGACTACTTCTCCTCACGTTACTCTTGCTCCACTTCATCCTCATACTTCATCTCAAGCGGGTCCGTCTACAACATCAAAGGATGATAAGATAATTGTTCTCGAAGGCAAAGTTTCTTGTCTTGAAGCTCAAGTTATGGGCTTGCAAGGTCAAGTTGATGTTTTACTCGCTAATGATTATCAGAGAGAACAGTTACTTCAATATCAAAGCAAACAATTAGCTGAAATGAAGATTTTAGTCTCTCAGTTAGTAGAGTGTATTGAAGCTTAGAGGGAGATGCTGGTAATTGTTAAAGATGCTTGTCATATAGAAGCAGTACAAAGAAATGATGATGAAGACAATTATCCCAGTGGAGACAAGGGTGATCATCAATACGCTGACGTTACTCCGATATCTCAGTTTCAGGGGGAGTCTACAATAGCTCAAGATCAGGTTGAAGCTTCTAGTGAAAAGAACAATGGTGAAACTGAAGAGGTGTTGTTATTGGAATTCCTTAAAAATGATGATTCTGATCTTGATGAAGTTGAAAAGTTAGACTGTTTAGATGTTTAGATGATCTGTTTGATGAGTTAGAGGATGAAAAGAATGACTCAGAAATTGAAGGAGAGATAGTTGAACTGGAGATTACAAAGATACAACCAGGCTTACTTATGAAGGTTGTGATGGTCTTAATGTTCCATTTAACTTCATCCAAGATAATCTTATTCCTGAAGTTACTTCTGATGGAATGGCTGGCTCTATAGACTCTGTTGAAGAAGTCACAAAGCTTGATTATGAAACTGATACTGCTCAGACAAAGCCAACTGAAGAGCCTGTGATGTATAAAGATACATTTTTGACTTAAGAGAAATGGCAAGAGTTAGTGAGAAGTTGGAAGAAAATATTACCTGCTTCACCATCACCACCTGTGCTTAAAGAAAAGTATGTGAACAAAGAAAGGAGTGTTGGTAGAATAATTAGTTGGTTGTTTGATGAAGATTTCAAGTTATTTGCCTTGAAAAGATCTGATGGTGTGCAATATTTGAAGCCTAGACTGAGATATTTCAATTCTTTGCCTAGATGTGAGATGAATGGTCTGGCAACAATGTCTTTAATCAACATATCAAAGTATGGTATTGCTAATGCAATAGCAAAGCTGATCAAATTAGAAAGAGGTACTGGGAAGTATGAGAAGCTAAAACCACAAAATAGTAAGAGAATTAAGAGTGTTGATCCTATAACTGGAAAGATTATCTGGAAGTACATGTTTAAACCAGTGAAAGTTGTATAGAAGATACCATTGAAGAAAATACCACAGGATTTTCTGGGAAATATGAAGTGGTGGTATATGGATGTAAATACTGCACAGGCAAGGATTGAAGATCATGATAATAAGGTCATATCTTGTTTCTATGATGCTATGAACCTTATAAACTTTTCAAGGAAAGACCAACTAATGCTAAAGAGAAAAAAGAATATGTTTACTAGTGAATGGAATGAGTAGGGACTACAATATAAGTGTGTGTTGGAGATATGTGTTAGACATGGAGTTTATGCAGGAAGCAAGTTACTGGAGAAGTGGAAGAGCTTAGCATGAAGACAAAATATCAAGCTATTGTCAAGGGGGAGTCTGTTAGGACATAGAAGTGTAATAATAGGCCTTGTAATAGTTTAGATCTTATATGTCTTTATGTTTTTGTAATGTTTTGTTAAGTTTTGTAATAGGCGAACTTAACAAGGTCGCCTAGACCTAGTATTAGGCGAACTTGGTAAGTTCGCCTATGGCAGAAGAGTTACCTATAAATAGGAGTTTACATGTTAGTTTGAAGTGTTCGTTCATTTTTATTCAAGTATTATAAACTCTGTGTTTGGTGGAAATCAAAGAGAAGATTATTTACATTTTGTGTTGATTGTTATCATTGTGATTGTCTTGTATACATAGTCATGCGTACGGTTGGATTCCGCACTCCATATGTTTAATACGTCACGTCTCGAGTTAGATCCGTAGAAGACCCGAAGGGACCTAGATAACATGAATACTTTTCCTCCTGGTGCCTTGGGTAATTTACCAACTATGTCCATCCCCCACTTCATGAATTACCATGGGGAAATGATAGGATACATAGGTTCAGTCGGTTGGTGAGGCACATTGTTGTGTCTTTGGTAAGCATCACACTTTTGAGCATACTTTACAACATCATTTTTCATAGTTGGCCAATAATATCATATCCTCAGGATCTTGGAACATAGTGCTCTGCCTTCGGTATTAGTGCCGCAATCTCCTTCGTGTATATCTTTCAGTACTTCTTGTATCTCGCGATTCTCCAGACATCTCAAGTATGGACCTGCAATATATTTTCAATACAAAATATCATGTATAATAATGAAGCGAGATACCTTCATACGAAAAGCTTTGTGATTCTTTTCGTTACTCGGGATCTCACCATCCTGCAAATATTTTTTAATAGGTAAGATCCTTGCTCTTTTCAAGGATCTTGGATCTTGAAGACTTGTGTATCTAACACTTCATTTCCCTTGCACTCTGTTGTATTGACTGCAGGGTTCATGTTGTGTATAATTGGAATCCTCACATCTAGCGGTAGCTTAAGAGCTGATCCAAGATTTTCTAAGGCATCAGCCTCTACATTATCTTCTCTGGGTACCTGTCTTATATTAAAAATCTTGAATTCTTTTGCCAAATTCTTGACTATCTCAAGATACTGGGCTAGTTTCTCGCCCTTAACTGCATAAGAACCGTTAAAGTGGTTAGCGAGTAATAATTAATCCACATATACATGGAGATACTTGATTTTCACATATCTGGCTAGTTGTAACCCGGCTTTCAGTGCTTCATACTCTACTTCATTATTCGTGGCTTGGAATTCACAACTGATTGATTGGGGTATTATGTCCCCTTGTGGCGATTTCAGTATGATGCCTAGACCTGTTCCCCTTGCATTGAATGTACCATCAGTGAATAATGTCCACTTATCCCTGGTTTCTTCCAACTATTGGACTTCAAGATCCGCTTCATGCTGAATATCACTACTGAAATCAGCCACAAAATCCGCAAGTTCTTGTGACTTTATTGCTGTCCTAGGCTCATACACTAGATCATAGGCACTGAGTTTAACGGGCCATTTTGCCATCCTTCCTGACATCTCTGGCCTTCTGAAAACACACTTAACAGGATAATTCGTTTTAACATGAATAGTATGCGTTTCAAACTAGTGTCTAAGTTTGGTGGATGTCATTATTAAAGCTAAAGTTAATTTTTCCAAATGAGAATACCTGGTTTCCGCGGCTAATAAGTTTTTACTTACATAGTAGATGGGATGCTGCTGTGCCTTGACCAATACAGAACTTACATCATTTTCGGATACTGCCAAGTATATGGATAGTGGCTCATCATCCTCTGGCTTCATTAGTAGAGGTGTTGATGATAAGTATTCCTTCAATGCTTGAAGCGCTTGTTCATGCTTCTCTTCCCATTCGAATCGCTTGTTCTTATTCAAGATGTCATAGAATTCCTTGCATCTTTCTAAGGATCTTAAAATAAACCGGTCAAGTGCCGCCACCCTTCTAGTTAGTCTTTGGACATCCTTGGTATTTGCTGGGGATTTCATATTGACGATTGCTTTGATCTGCTCTGGACTAGCTTTCATCCCTCTATTGGTTAACATGTATCCCAAGAATTTTCATGCCCCCACTCTAAAGTGGCATTTTGAAGGATTCAGCTTCATGTTGTACTGATCCAGGATATCGAACGCGTCTTTGAGATCCCTAAGATGATCCCCGGCTTTCTTTGACTTCACAGCCATATCATCTATATAGACCTCCATGGTGTCCCCCAGCTTATCTTTGAACATCATGTTTACGAGTCTCTGATACGTGGCACCTGCATTTTTAAGACCAAATGGCATGGCAATATAACAGTAAATACATGTCGGGCTCATAAACGTTGTATCTTCCTGATCTGAAGGCTCCATTTGGATCTTCTGAAATCCCGAAGAAGCATCCATAAAAGTTAGGATTTAGTGGGCCGCTGTAGCATCAACCATCGAGTCTATATGTGGCAACAAGAAGGGATCCTTGGGCTATGCCTTGTTCAGGTCCGTGTAATCCACGTAAACTCTCCACTTCCCGTTGTTCTTCTATACAACCACTACGTTTGCCAACCATCTTGGGAATTTTACTTCCCTGATCATTCCTGATTTGAGGAGTCTTTCCACCTCTTCTTAGATAATCACGTTCCTTTCAGGAGAAAATTTCCTTCGCTTTTGATGAATTGGCCTGAAACTTTTATAAATTCCAAGTTTGTGAGTTATAATGTTTTTGGATATACCTGTCATATCTTTGTGCTTCCATACAAAAGTTGCTTTTCTGCCCTTCAGGAAGTCCAATATATCCTTCTCAATATCCTCAGGGATATTGGTTCCTACAAGTACTCTAATATCTGGGTCATCAACGTCCAGGGATACTTCCTTGACATCCTGTTCTTTAGCTTCTAGAACATCCCTTGCCTACTTCGTTAATTACTACACTTGTCTTGTCTTTGTAGCAGATTTCATCGAGGACGTGTAGCAGTCTTTAGCTTCCTGTTGATCGCTATTGATCTTTACTACCCCCCAAGGGGTCGGCATTTTGACACACTGGTGGTATGTCGATGGCACTGCTTTCATATCGTGTATCCAGGGTCTCCCTAGGAAAATATTCTAGCAAGATAAAGAATTAATGACAAAAAATTTTTGTATAGAGTTTACCCCCTCGATGTAGATAGGTAGCTTTATTTCTCCAACTGTGTTCTTAACCACTCCACTAAATCCTACCAACACTGAGGATCTCGACATAATTTCGGAACCAGGGATTCCCATCCTTTTTAGAACTTCAAGTTGTATAATGTTTAATAAACTTCCTCCTTCAATCAGGATCCTAGGAATGAAGTGGTTGGTTATGTATAGAGTGATCACCAAACCGACATGGTGAGGATCCTGCACGTTGTCTCTGTCTTCCTCATCAAAAGAGGTCACTTTCTTCACTGTTAAGGTCGACGTTTTGATAGGTGTATCTCCTTTTTTCGTCTTTGCTTCCTTTGCATTTCTTTTTGCTATGAAATAAGAAGTACCACATATGTCAGAACCATCAGATATGACACTTATTACCTTGGCATCCAGCAGTGGGGGCGTTTCTTTCTACGGGATCCTAACATGAACCTTGGCTTTCTCCTTTCTTCTGCCAAGGAATTCTTTGAGATGCCCTTTACTCAGGAGGTAGCTTATCTGCTTCTGTAAAGCGATGCAGTCGTCACTCATATGACCGAAATCCTCGGGGTATGTGCACCATTTGGACTTATCTTTCCATACAGAGCTCTTCTCATTCTTTCGAGGCCACATAGCCTTTTGACCGAGATCCTGCATAGCAAACATTAAACATGTTGTATCAACTGAAAAGCAGTATTCAGATATCTTAGGATACTCTTCTTCTTCATCCTCTACGGCATTGACTTTGTAATTATCAGGCTTTAAGTAAGGCTTGGATCTGTAAGGTTTGTAGGGTGCAGATTCAATTATCCGGTTGGGTTGATTGCAACTTATTGGAGCATCCATTCTTTTTTGGATCTTCTTGTCATCTTCGAGCCTTATGAACCTTAATGCTTGATTCCTGACTTCGTCCAGATTCCTGCAAGGATTCATGACGAGGTCTTCGTAAAACGAGGAATCCTTTCTCAACCCCATTTTGAACGCTTGGACCGTTGTAGCGATGTCAAGGTTTGGGATATCCAGGGATTCCCGGCCAAACTTGCTAACATAATCCCAAAGGGATTCTACGGCATTCTGGGTTACCTTATACAAATCACTTGTTAGTCTTTCAAATAGTTGCAAGAAAATTGATTATTAAACATATTTTTACTAAGTGAGCAAATGAGGTTATTGAATAAGGAGGAACGTTTATCAGCCATTTTAAGGCTGATCCTGTCATAGTGGACCCAAAGCCCTTGCTCTTCGGGTTTGATTTCCATTCTCTCCCTGTATTGGGCGACATGCTCTTCGGGATCCATAGTTCCATCATATAACTTCATGTTGGGAGTTTGGATGTGTTTCGGGATCTCAGCATCACATATTGGAGGAGCAAATCTTGAGATCATGTGACTGGTTGAGGATATTTTCGGTATTGATTGGACCACACCCGGTAGGCTAGAGATCATATCCCTTAGATTCTTTAGTTCCTTGGCCATGACTGGACTAATCCATGTATCCTGCGCAAGTTCGTTAGTATTTAAAAATTTATTGAAAGTATTACAAATGTTAGGATCCCGCGATGCTGATATTCGGGTGATTCCAAGATCCCGGTTCGCAAAAACTCTAACAGCTGGAGTTTGACCAACTATCATAGTTCGAGTCTACATGGGGATGAAGTCTCCCTTATGGTTTCCTGAGGATCCTGCAGAGTCAAACTTCAGGATCCTTGGCAGTAGTGGAGTTGTCGTCTCCACTGGTTTCTTTGATTCCTATATCCTTTCGAGCTCCCTAAACAGCGTCTGGTTGGTCTTTTCTTGTTGTTTCATATGCTGCTTGACTTCTGAGAACAAAGTGAGCATGTCGTTGTTCGAAACAAACACAAGTCCT
Source organism: Smallanthus sonchifolius (assembly GCA_023525975.1). Taxonomy (NCBI): domain Eukaryota; kingdom Viridiplantae; phylum Streptophyta; class Magnoliopsida; order Asterales; family Asteraceae; genus Smallanthus; species Smallanthus sonchifolius. The sequence continues at coordinate 47,684,023 of CM042033.1, read as the reverse complement.
CCAGCAGGCAATCCGTATCTCGAAAAACCAGCACAAGTTGTTTTCTTAGGTAGATTATCATTCTTTTTCTGGAATGATGGAGGAGGAGGGAGAGGGTTGTTCAACCCAGAGCTTCAAGGCGGAGAAGAAGAAGAAACTGACTTGGATTGGGATGACATTTTTGCAATAAGTTTGGAAAAGTAGTGATTGAATGCAAATTTTAAGATAAAAAGCATCACTTGCCCCACGGTGGGCGCCAAATTGTTTTGGGTAAAAATTATCAAGACTAATTTTGTAACCGAACTTAATATGACGTGCTTGATCAAAGTATGAAATTATGAACGTAAATGTAAAGATTGACTTGATGATATACAAGGAAAGCCCTTAATCCTTGAGAATCTCCGGCATAAAACCTCAGAAAGTGACCGAAAGTCACTTGCCTCCTGAACATTTATTAAAGTTTGAAAACAAGTACAATAAGAGCAGTAATCGATCGAGAGCTAAGTGTTACAGCTAAGTATGAGAGTGTTGTGTGTTGTATCATGTGTTTCCTATTCGATCTTCCTACTAATTAAATACAAAAAAGGAATAACAATCTCTCCGAGAATCCCAGAGTCTACTAAGTCTTCCAATATGACCATTTGAAGCTTCTCCACGCATGTTCTACCCGTTTCCATTAACTGTTTGACCGATTCTTCAAGGATGAGTGGATCAAAACATTTTACCTGCGAACAAAAATCGAGATGGGGAACAAATAACCTTTAGTAATATTAATGGTTAGGATGCCGAAGTTATCAAGGATCTTAAATTCCATATCATACTATACTCAGGATCCTGCACATAAAAATTAACCCATAACAGTATATGGATAGATATACATGCTTTTCACAATTTGCAAGTGAAACTGGATTGTATATAATTGTACAATTTTACTTATACTAGTAAACAATTATCTTTCGGTGTAATATATGCACATGTATTTACGCTTTATCACAACTAGTATGCAAAGAGTGATGTACGTATAGATTTGTAATTATATTTACACTAGCAACAATCATAATTAGATATAAAACATATATAAATGCAAATTTTTCTTAGTTATTGTAAAACTTAATATACATACATGTACTCACTTTTTTTATGTAAACTGTTTAATTGTAAAGTCAAGCGATGATTTTATTAAAGTATATATATCTATATAAATAGAATCTTATATTAGATTAAAACGATACTTTCGAATTTTGTAAACGGATATTATTATTTTGCTCGAAATGTTAATATTATTATCACTAATATAATAAACAATGCTTTCATATATTACTCAAGTATTAATAATAATATTTTTTTTCGTATAGACACTAGCAATTTATTTATAAAATGATTTTAAACAAATAATACAATTTGGTTATTAATACTTAAAAGACTATTTTATGAATACTTAGAATATGTATTACTTGAAAATCATATTTTGATATGAAACCGAGTATTTTATACTTGATTGGTCTTTAATGTGTATATATATATATATATATATAATTACACATACTATATTTCAAAGTTGTTTATATTTCAAAGTTAGGAACAACACTTTCTACATACGAACCTATCATACTCTTTCAATGAACCAAACATGTATATTTTGTCTCCATGATTATATATTATAGATACGAGCATTAATAACTAGAACTTGAGAGACACATCGACAACTTGAACTAATCAAAGAGCATAAAGAATTAGGACATAATTCTGCTTATGTATTGATAGACATATTAACCCATTTACATGGAACATAGGGTAGCCCATAAATCTTATAGTGCCTACGTGTATTGTGGGACTCAAGAAGGATGTATACCAAACACTGTCACTTATTCGAGGAATATGGTTTTTACAACAACATTATTAGGTGAGTTTTGTGGCCCCATTTTTCAATTTTTACCGTTTTACAGGGAAAATTTGTTTCACACTGCACGTTGTTACTTGGATTAGGGTTACCTAGGTTTACCTATGAATGTATTAAGTCAACACTTTAATACAATCAATTAGCTTGGATAGCCGATGGGAATTATGTATAGTATTATTTGGGTTGACGCCCCCGCCCAGCGTTGGTCGCGCCAGCCAGACTTGTAGGGTCATTTAGGCGCATAATTAGCCATAATAGGTATTCACATTCGACACCAGGATACAGGGGCAATAACTAGTCTGACGATTTTGATTGTGGCTCGGGGTAATTAAATCTTAACACGTGTAGTTGATCATCTACGTATGGTTACTATTATATTTTAAAATTTATTTACTTACTTTTTATCAAGTCGCAAAACCTGCGAACTCACCAACTATTTATATAGTTAACCCATTTTCAAAACATGTTTTTTAGGTAAACAGTTATGAGGAACGACGAGCTTTTAGATTGTACGCTTTGGAAGACCTTTTATGTTTTCCACTTTTGTTTGATAACTTTTGTATTTTTTTGGTTAGGACTTCATGTATTAATTACTTTAGCACTCGAAGCATGTTGTATGGTTCAATGTAATGCGCAATTTCCCTATTAGTTTGTCTGGTACTTGTGTTCAATGCGATATACCGGTTACATCCCGTACTTCCGCCTTGGCGGGGTGTGATAGATTTGGTATCAGAGCACTGGTTATAGAGAATTAAGTTTACCCGAGACTAGACCTAGACTATAACTTTAAGTTTATTGCATTGAACCTTAGGAATTATATGTGCAATGCATACTACCTTTTTCTTATCTACTACACATTGCTTTGTCATAATCATGTCGTCGTCACAACACTATGCGTACTCTTTGATGATTCCGGTTACGTTTATGGTAATCTATATCCGCCGCTATCGGTCTTGGTGTTACTACGGGTTGTACCTGTACTTGCACCACACATGCATCTACTCAAGCTGTGGAGTCAGCTTTCTTGTTTGACGTCTATTGTTTTCACTTGATGCAGTATATACATTCTTTCATGATTTGCTGGATTGGACGGCTAGGACTTTCGCCATGAGTTATGGCATGTCACACCCTGAGATTCCACAGCGGTTTACCCACGGTTTGTGACTGTTAAGGATCATCGGTGCTGGTCATTTTGAACGACCTCTAAATGGTTTTCGAAAAGACTTTCTGTTTGAACATCCTACAAAAATGAATAAGTAATACAGAGTTTGAAAATGTGAAAAGTAAAGTGCAGAAGCAACAGTAATAGTATCAAAATACAGAATGCTCGACTGAACCTGTGTCGAGCTGAGCTTCGAAGGATGGAAATTCAAAGATCTCTCCATCTTCTAACTCGTACTCTCCTTCCCCGTCGCCCTTGGGAATTTCAATTACTACATCCTCATAATCATCATCCCAGTCATCACCAGAGTCGATCTCTCCTTCTTCTAGATTAAAGAGAGCATCGATCTGTGCTTCCTTGGAATAGTCATGCTCTAGGTATAAGATCTCATCATCAGATAGATCCTTAAGAACATCAGCCACTGACTTTCCTTTGTCACCACCACTAGAGGTATCACCACCCTCTTGATGAGTAGACTCCCCCTGAGCCATTGGAATAGCAGAGATGGGCACAATTGCTAAAGCTTGGTGCTCACCTCCACTAGGACCGGCTTCGGGATCCTTGTCTTTGTCGTCATCCTTAGTCAAGTCAACAGGATGACAAGCCTCATCACCAGTAGTTTTCTCCTTCTCCTTCTCTTTCTCTTTCTCCCCCTGAGCATCAAGCTTCTTGGTCAGATCGGAAATTAGTTTGACCATCAGCTCATGCTCTTTCTGTTGAGTATCAGACCTCAGCTTTAGATATGACATGTGACCCAGAATCATTTCATTTGTCCTGATTAGAAGCTCGTTCTGGGCCATGACGTTCTTCAATCTCTCTTCAGTCCCCGTTCTCTGGCATCTCAGAATCCTAACTTCATCCACCAATGAATTAATCTGTGCTTGTTGAGCGTCAGATTCCTCCTTTGACTTCCGAATAGTTTCCAAATATCCAGCAACTTGGGTTTCCAGAACATCTATCCTTGCATCATTAGGATCAGGATGTCTGGATGATGACGCTTCGGCATTGTGAATTGGGGAGGAGAAGATGGTGTCGAAGTCAAACCCTTTAGTAAATTCCCCGTAGTTGAAGGATTGACTTAATGGTTCAATGGTGGTTGTTGGGATCATGGATGTGATGACGGTTGTAGGTGTTATGGAAGGGGTGATGGTGACTGACTCCGTGAGAATTGGAGTAGTCACCGCCACCTGGGCAGATGTGATAGGGAGGGTCACTATCACAGGAACCTCCTCTGTGACTGAAGTGACTGCCACGTCAGGTTGTACCTGTGGCCTCCTCCGTCGTCGGTATAATTGCTGTGAAGGTGGGGTGGAAGCCGAGTCAGAACTTGCAGCTGAAACATATACTTGCTGCTGAGGACTCACCACCACCTCACTAGGAATAGGTTGTTGCTTCCTATCCCCCCTGTTCTTATGAACACTTTCTCGTCTTTGCCTTTAGATAGCAGCGTTAGAGTCAGAATCTGGCTCATATTCGCTGCTAGAGGACTGTCAAGGACGACTCAGGTAGGGTTACCTTTTTCATTCTCCTTGGGTGTGCCTGAGATGGTGCAACATCGGAATCAGAAGAATCAGACTCAGTCTCTTCCAAGTCGGATCCCTCAGCACCATCATGTCCTCCTTCTTCGTCTCCATTATCAGACGATCCATCTTCACTTTCATCTTCGTCTTCTTGTTGTTGTTGTTGTTCATCAGAATGCTCACTCAATTCTGGCTCTGAATCGTGACTATAGCATCTCCAGTCACCTGGTGCCATGTACGCTTCATTTATAAGGTGGCCAAAGAGTGTTGTGTGCTCAGAGGTAGGATCTACACTGCCTGGCTTAAGGAATTGTGCGAACACCCTCTTGAGTGAGGGATGTTGGCTTGGGTTTGGGCCTTGGAGGCAAGAGAAGAAGGAGTTCTCTTGCCCCTTTTCCTTGTATACTTGGCTGCAACTGGGGCCCTGTGTTCCGATTGAGCAATCAAACTATGGGTGAGTAATTTATGTGCCTGTGTATCCTCAGTAGAATGCACAGGGGTTCGATCAAGGGAAACAGTAGTTTGAGTTTGTGGCAGTGAGGTGGAGGGTGTGGGATCAGTATCAGCTGGGTTTGCTGAACTGTCACCCTGGGCACTGTGCGTGTTCAACATTGTAGACAACAATGGAACATCGGCCCCTGAGAACTTTGATGAAACTGTTCTCATGCTTTGAAAAATATTGTTCTTATGTCCCAAAATTGAGTAGATTCTTGCAGTTTTTGAAAGATCTTGGTGCTCAATGTTGAACACTTCCTGCAAGAATCTGGGGTACATGAAGAACTGTGATTTCACCCCTTCTTGAAGGTTGTATCTCAAACCTTCAAGAATGAGGTGGGAAAAATTGAAACCCTCCCCAGTTATCATACTGTGAATTGCCGACGCAAGTCCGGAGCTGAGTTGGTTCCAGCCACTCCTCTTCTGGTATATGCATTGGAGAAGAGTGTGGCAGAGATACTTCCATTTGGGACCCATGAGTGCCTTCTCTATCGTATACTCTGTTTGATTCCCAGTGTACCCTATGGATACAAAGGTCCTCATGTATACGTCTCTTGGGTAAGAGGTGGCGTCCCCTTCATCTTGAAGCTTGAGGTGTTGGCGGAGCTTTGCTTCAGTTATGATTATCTCTTTGCCGTCTACTGTTCCTTTGATTTGGGGAGTGCCCTGTTCAGTAGAATACACGGCTGAGCTCCAAAAATCTTCCATGTGGGAAGTGTAGATGGTTGGGTTGACTGTTAGGGCATGGAGGATTTTGGACCGACAAAGGAAGTCGATCATATCATCGAAACCTTTGGATTTCTTGCCTTTTATTAGGTATGCGGTGAGGTTGTGATATGGGGAAAACTTGTCGTTTGGGTTGTTTATGTCTGCGCCTGCCATTGTTATGGATTTGGAGGGAAAAGAGAAGGGTGTTTGAATGGTGGTTGATTATGGAGGGCTTTGAATGCTGTGGGGATGGGAGAGAAAGTGATGGAAGGTTAGGGTTTGAAATTGAAAATGAAGAGGTGGTGGGAACGTTTGAGATTGTGATATAACGGCAAACGAGGAAAAAGCAACTTCACTTGTACAGTACAACCTGTTTTAATTTTCATTGTTACAGCTGTAAAGCACTCGAACAGTCATGGTAAAGACTGAGAGTAGTTTTTACCGCAGGTAAAAGTTAATGTAGACTTATTTTACCCATCAGCAGCAAACTTGGTTGCTACTGATGGTGAGCTATCCGCTGCAAACTTGGTTGCTGCGGATAGTTAAGTCTTTCAGCAGCAGATTTGGTTGCTGCTGACTGTTGTATTCATTCCGCAGCAAAAAGGTTGCTGCTGACCGCCTTAAGGCTGTCCGTAGGAAACTTGTTCCTGCTGATAACTTAAAGCGATCAGTAGCAAAGGCTTTGCTGCTGAAGAGTAAGTCTGTCAGCAGTGAAAAAGTGCTGCTGACTATAACCTTTTATTAAGAACAAAAACATAGACATATTTACAAGGAAAGATAAACAATTTGAGACATGTCTTATTCAAAGTTCATCATGCCAATTGATTCAACTAGATATCGAAATCTTGCTTCATCAAAAGGTTTAGTGAACAAATCAGCATATTGTTCATTTGTGTGAACCTTGGATAGGACAATTCTCTTTTTCTCAGCTTGATCCCTGATAAAGTGATACCTGATGTCGATGTGCTTAGTCTTGGAATGCTGCACTGGATTATTCGTGATAGAGATAGCACTCATGTTGTCAATGTGAATTGGAGTTTGCATGAAGGTCATTCCATAGTCAAGCATTTGATTTTGGATCCAGATGACCTGTGCACAGCAGCTTGAAGCTGCAATGTATTCTGCTTCAGCTGCTGAAGTAGAGACACATGTTTGCTTTTTGCATTGCCATGAGATGAGACTTCCTCCAAGAAATTGACATCCCCCAGATGTGGACTTTTTGTCCAAGTTACAACCCCCATAGTCACTATCAGTGTAGGCATAGAGATTGACATTTCCATTCTTTGGATACGATAGCCCAAGTTTTGGAGCTCCCTTTAGGTATCTAAGGATCCTTTTGACAGCTTGAAGATGAGACACTTTTGGAGCAGCTTGAAATCTTGCGCAGAGACAAACTGCAAACATGATATCTGGTCTTGAGGCAGTGAGATACATGAGAGAACCTATCATTGCTCTGTACTGATGTTGATCAGTGTCTTGTCCTTCTTTATCCGGAGATAATTGATGGTGCACTTGCATAGGAGTTCTTGCAGCAGAGCAGTCAGCCATCTTGAACCTTTCCAAGATGCTTTTGACATACTTGGATTGACTTATGAAGATTCCATTTGGTACCTGTTTGACTTGAAGTCCTAAAAAGAAATTTAGTTCACCCATTGAACTCATTTCAAATTTGGAATGCATCAGAACTTCAAAGTCTTTGCAGAGCTTCTTTCTTGTAGATCCAAAGATGATGTCATCAACATAAATCTGGACCAACAAAATTTCTCCCCCTTCATCTTTGATGAATAATGTCTGATCAATGGCCCTCCTTCTGAAGTTGTTGCTAAGTAGATATCCAGATAAAGTTTCGTACCAGGCTCTTGGGGCTTGGTGTAAGCCATAGAGAGCTTTGTCCAGTTTTAAGACCTTATTTGGATGTGCAGGATCCACAAAGCCTGGAGGCTGTTTGACATAGACTTCTTCACCAATCTTGCCATACAAAAAGGCACTCTTCACATCCATTTGATAGATCATAAAGTTTTTGGATGCTGCATATGCCAGAAAGATTCTGATGGCTTCCAGACGGGCAACAGGAGCAAAGACTTCATCATAGTCAATGCCTTCTTCTTGAGTGTAACCTTGAGCTACCAGTCTGGCTTTGTTTTTTACCACGATGCCCCTTTCATCTTGCTTGTTTCTGAAGACCCATCTTGTTCCAATGGCTGTTTGACCAGGTGGAAGATCAACAAGCTTCCAAACATCTTGTCTTTTGAATTGCAGCAATTCTTCCTGCATTGCTTCAATCCAGCTGTTGTGTTTGAGAGCTTCATCAATCTTCTTGGGTTCCACCTGAGATAGAAAGCAAGAGAACAAACAAATGTTGGCTTCATGAGACTTACTTCTTGTCTGGATACCTGTCTGTATTTGGCCAATGATGTTTTCCAGATGATGCTCTTTGTTTATTCTCTGTGCTGGTATCACTTCCAGCCGTATTCCCTCTTCAAGATTACTTTGGTTTAGATCAGGATTGTCTTCAGTTGTGAGGAGAGGAGCTTGGAGGTTCTGATCATTGTGTTCCACAGTGTCAGCAGTATTAGCATCAGAGGCCTCTTCAGCATGGGTTGAGGAGGCTTCATTAAAGATTTCTTGGTCAGAGAGATTGCTGCTTGTGGTGTTGGAAGTACTGGCTTCACCTGTACCGGCTTCAATAGCTTCTGCCACTGATGGAGGATCAATGGATGGCCTTTTCATCCTGATGTAGGGACTGGGAAAGTCCAGTCTGTAGTCAGTAGAAGAGGTTGAGGTAGAAGATGTTGATTTTGAAGAAGAACACTCCATATTTGAGAAAATGAGAGGCTCGAATATCTGGGTGAAGGAGTCTATATCAAAGAGCCAGTTAGGACCTTTGCCTTGTTCACAGACAACATGTTCCCTGCATTCCACATTAGCAGATTCTTCCACAATCCGAGTCCTAGAATTGAACACTCGGTAGGCCTTTGATTGAGAGGAGTAGCCCACAAAGTAACCGTCATCAGACTTTGCACCGAATTTAGGAAGAACTCCATGTGTGATGAGGATGGTACATGGACATCCAAAGGGCTTCAGGAAGCCAATATAGGGAACATTTTTGAGCCATAATTCATAGGGTGTTTTCTGGAGAGGCTTAACAATAAGGACTCTATTCTGCACATAACAGGTTGTGCTTACTGCTTCTGCCCAGAAAGTAAGGGGCAGCTTTGAGTCAGCCAGCATAGATCTTGCTGATTCAATCAGAGTCCTATTTCTTCTTTCAGCAACCCCATTTTGTTGAGGGGTTCTTGGAGCACTGTATTGCCTTTCAATGCCCTTGCTTTCACAGAAACTGTTCAAGGTGTGATTTTTGAACTCTGTTCCCTGATCACACCTTATGATCTTTACCTTTAGATTGCTTTGATTCTCTACCTTAAGAATATAGGATTTGAGAATCTCAGCAGTTTCATCTTTTGTTCTTAGGAAGAATACCCATGAGAATCTGGAGAAGTCATCAGTTATCACCAGACAGTAGGACTTTTTGCCCATTGACATGACATTCATAGGACCAAAGAGATCCATATGAAGTAGCTGGAGAGGGGTGTCATTTGTGTTCAATGTCTTGGGTTTGTGGGAACTTTTGTGTTGTTTTCCCTTCAAGCAGGCAATGCAGTGATCGTCTAGCTGGAATTCTTTGTCAGGAAGCCCTCTGACAAGATTGTCCTTCACTAATTTATTGATTGTTTTGATGTTAACATGGCTTAACCTCCTGTGCCAAAGAGCGGATTCATCAACTGATGCCTTTGACAGAAAACATGAAACACTACCGGATGGAGTGGCTTCATTCATGTCAAGCACATATAAGTTGTCCTTTCTACGAGCAGTTAGGAGAATCTTCTCTGGAGGGGGTTTAGATAGACCAGGAGCTAACACAAAACATTCTTTGTCAGTGAAGAGCATCCAATGCTTTTGATCACATACTTGGGAAACACTCATGAGATTGAAGTCAAGTTCTTTAACATAGTTGACTCTTTCAATACTCATCCTTTCATTGGACACAGTTCCTTGTCCAGTGATAGATCCACCCTTTGAGTCACTCCCAAAGGCAACATATCCTCCATTGAAATGTCTGAAGTTAGAGAGGATGGACCTGTTGTCTGTCATGTGCCTGGAACAGCCGCTATCTACCACCCAAGTATTGTGTTTGTTGCCTGGCTGTCCCTGCACATGGAAGATATCTAATTAGTGGGAGGATCATTGTAGCATGCAGCATTGTAGAAGATCGTTGCTAATTTGCCATTTTCAGCGTGCTTGCAGTCAATGGAACCAATAGTTATGCTTGGAGATTGTTTGGCCTTCCATTGCTGTGTTGGTGGTTTTCTAGCTTTCTTTGCATTGTCGGTAGAAGATGTTGTTGCTGACAATTTTGGCTTATCCGCGGCTGATTTTGCTGCTGAGGGTTTTGCTGGAGCAGTAGCAGTTTTTGCTTTGTCAGCAGCAGATACTTTTGCTGCTGATGCCTTTGTTTTTGATTTTGCTTTGTCAGCAGTAGAGACTTTTGCTGCTGGAGGCTTTGCCTTTTGTTTCCTGGACTTTACTCTATCAGCAGCGATTTTGTTTGCTGCTGATGGGTTGAGCACAGATGAACGATTTGCAGCTTGTTTAAAAGGGTTGAACTTGCATGTTGCAGCAAAGTGGTTTGATTCCCCACATATGATGTATGTTTGTTGAGGTTTCTGCATCTTCACTCTTTGAGGGGATAGAGATTCTCTGAACTTTGTTGCCTTGGCATCATAGCTTCTCACCTGTTTGTTTCTGTTTGTTTTCTCAAAGGCATGCTGCTTTGAGTTTCTTTGGTGTTCACGGTAGTGAAAGCAGGTGCTGGCAGTGTGATTGTATTTGCCACACACAAAGCATGATACTGCTATCTTGTCCCTGTGAGAGTCCACATAGTTCTTATTTTGAAACAAATCTTTGAAGTTCCAGGGATGAGCTTTGTTATGTTCAAAGGTGGCTTCTTCTAGTGTCCTTTGAACATATGGACCTTTTTCTCCAGGTGTATGAGAAATATCAAACGCTTTTGACTTTGACTGATATTTGGGGTTGGTGAAACCTGATGTCTCTCCCTTTTCAATGATTAGCTTTCTTCCACCTGGAGGATAGCTAATCTTGATTTGTTTGAATGGGATGGGAGCTGGAATGGTTGGAGTAACAACAGGACAACCGGCTTCAGAGAAAGGAGCAGATGGGACTTCACTAGTTTCACAATGGTCTGAGCAGGTTGACTCAGATTTTGAAGAGGTGGAGCAGTCTTCCACAAAACATGCATCCATTGAAGGATCAAGGTTTCGGTTTGCCATGTCAAGGTTTGCAGTATTGAAGCTTGGTTGGTGAATGGCAACATAATCAGCAGGAGGAGGAACTGTCTGGTACTCGTCACTGTGATATCCAAGTCCAGTTTTTACCCTTTCATGGACTTGAATATCTAACAATCTTTGTAACTTTTTAGATGAAAATTCATATTTTTCAACATGAACTTTCTGTTCAGCCTGTTCAGCTCTGGTAGCTTTAAGTTTTACTAATAGATCATCAATCTGAGTTTCTAGATTGGTTTGTTCATGTTTTAATGAAGAAATCTCTTTCTTAAGGCAGTTAATTTTTTCTTTGTAAGTATCTTCGACCTTTTTGAATTCAGACTTCATTTGATGAAACTCTTCATTTTGATCTATCAGATTTTGGTTATGCTTTCTATAACCTAAAACTTTGTCAATGCAAGCTTGAGAGCAAAGATGTTCAAATACCTGAGGTGGTATCTCTGCATTGTCTGTCATAAGTGCTTGGTTGGAGGCAGGAACATCTTCATATTGAAAACTCCAGTCAAAGTCTGAAGTTCCAACATTTGCACAGGCTGCAGTCTGTGCTGGAGTAGTTCCTTGCTGCTGTTGCTGCTGCCTGGGCTGACCTTGGTAACCTTGTCTTTGATGGCTGGCACCCTGATTGGCTTTAGGTGCCTTGCACTCCCTAGCAAAGTGACCCATTTGGTTACAGTTGTAACATCGGATCTTGCTTTTATCAAGCCCAACTCTGGTGTTTGAGTTGTTGCTTGGAACTGATCTCCCGGTTCTAGAATAAAACCTTTTTGCTCTGAGGGAGAGCATGGCATATGAGTGCTGAATATCCATTTCTTCAAGATCATCTGGATGAAAGCATTCCAGATCCTCCTTTATGAAGTACATGCTGCTTGAGTTGTCAGAGACAAAAGCAGTAGAGGTTGGCTGTTGAGGAGGTGCCTCAAGAAGAAATGGTGATGAGTTGGATTGTGAAGCAGTTGGTGTTTGAGGATGTGTAACTATGGGAGGATAGTAGTTGCTTGCACTAGGACCAGAATGATCAGAGTGAAGCGCTGAGGTGGTGGTAGAGGAAGTGGTAGCTGATTGATAACTGGAGCTCCTTTCTTTAGCTTGAATCATTTCTAATTCATAGGTTTTGAGCATGCCAAAGAGCTTAGTCATCTGAAGAGTCTTCAGATTCTCTGTTCTTCTGATGGACACTGTATACAATGTCCAACAACTAGGAAGAGATCTTATGAACTTCTTGAGAATGTCTTCATTCTCCAGCTTTACCTTGGAGCACTGCAGTTCTCCAACCAGGTACGTGTACCTGTTATATAAAACTGTTAGTGACTCACCTTCTTTCCAGACGAAGATTTCATACTGTTGCTTGAGAATGTCACGTCTGTTCTCCTTGACCTCCTCAGATCCAGCAAACATCTTTTCCAGGGCTCCCCATAATTCCTTAGCAGTTTTGTGAGCCTTGAAATTGTGAAAAACTTCATTTGGAAGGCACATTTGGATAGCTCCTAATGCCTTGAAGTCCACCTCCATATTCTTGATGTCTTCTTCAGAATACTTGGAAGGCTCCTTAGGAACTAGTGGTCCTCCGGAGTCAGCAGAGGCGACCATGGGAACATAAGGTCCATCCCTTATGGATTTCCATATTCCGTATTCATGGTAGCAGAAGAAGCTTTCCATACGGTTCTTCCACATATCATAGTCCTCCCCAGACACCAACCTCGGAGGTCGGTTGATACTTCCGATGTCTTCAGATCCATGACTTTGTGTCATTTTTTTTTATGTGACTTGATCAAGAATAGAGTTTAGAATTGAATCAGAAAGTGATTAAACAAATGTTAGTTTGTTTAATCTTGAGCCAAGGCTCTGATACCACTTGTAGGATCGTAAGATTACAAGGTGATTCTATTCTAGTTGATATTGGCGGAAACAATAACAACCAACAGAGTAAACAAGTAAACAACAAGAATACTGATAAATGCACTGTTGTATTAAACTTCTGAGATTACAAGTTTACAAGTAAAACACTGTCAAGAAGCACTATTAAGTATAAGCACAAGCACTTTAAAAGACACACTTACTATGAAGTGTTTACACAGTATTTATAGTAACTTAGAATCAAGACAGACCCTTGATTCTAAGGATCAGATCTAACACAAGCCGTTGATCTTGTTTATTAATCTAAATTACACGCAAAGGCTAATCTAGATAACTTTATTGAAACGTCTTCTTAGGCATCATTGTTTGCATGCTTGGAGACGCGCGTCCTTGTCCTTTATTGGTTGCACCATTGAGGTTCCTTCTGCTTGGAGTGTGGCAGTAGCTTTTACAGAAAGGTGTCAGAGGCGCTTCACATGGATAGTCAGCTGCAACGTTTGGTCTTCAGTTAGTAAGGCTATCAGCAGCAGATATGAGAATAATGCTGCTGATAAGCCCATCAGCAGCAACAAGTGTTGAATGCTGCTGATAAGCCTATCAGCAGCCATATGTGATGAATGCTGCTGATAAGCCTATCAGCAGCCATATGTGATGAATGCTGCTGATAAGCCTATCAGCAGCATTTGTACTTAGAATAATTTGGTAGCAATCAGTCTTTGGTTCTACATCCACTCTTTTCACTTGCAATCTCTCCCCTGTAGCAGGTAGGTTTGGAAACACATCGTTTATAAGAGGTTGCACAAACCTAGGGTATAAAAAGAACCTGAACCTCTCAGCTGTGTTGATCTGGTCATTGATGGCTTTAAAGATGTAGCGTGAGAAGTTGTAGCCCTTATTGAGAGATAAGCCAACCATGGCTGCAGCAAGGTCATGACCCATGGCATCCTTTCTAGCTTTTCTTGAGGAGATGCACATGATCATGACTATAACATTCCTGATTTTTTTTTTAGTATTCATATTTCAATTCAATGTAATGTAATTTAGAATTCAATACTCGTGCACTGTCTCATTATTTTCTCGCCGTAAATTAAATGCAATGATTCTATACAAGTTCGCAAGTTTTACTCGGTTATATTCATTTAGACACTATACAAGAAACTATTTTATTCAAACTTATCAAATCAGAAAAGTCAAGGACTAAAATTGAAAAATGTCAACAAACCCTAGTCTAACACGGTCGTGCTTCGTCCTAGCACGGTCGCGCCAGGTGCTTTGGCACGGTCGCGCGACCTGCTTTGGAACGATCGCGCCCGGTGCCTAGGCACGGTCGTGCCTATCTTCGCACGGTCGCGCCTGCGTAACAGTTGAATCGTAATTGTGACTTTAATCATCCGATCGTTCAAATTCGTAACATCAACACACTTTATTCACATTAACAAACACAATAAACATTTCCATTACTCGAAATCACTTCGGTTTTATTCTACCAAATTCCAAACGCTTGGACATTTCAAGGGGAACCCAAATTCTCTCAATTTTCTCAAAGCAATCCAGTCAAGCATTTCCAGACCATCTCTGAATCATTCGAACCCGCTGAAACATTCGGAACCGCAGCATAGGTCGCCGGAAACCAAGCTTGCCGCCGACAGAATTCCTTCCTACCATTCTCTAACGATTCGCTTCTATTCCGGGTAATTGAATCTTCTATTTCATTCTCTACTGTATCAGTATCGAAAGCGCCTATTCAATTTGGGCTTCCATTATAGAAATCGATCCGAATCAGAACTCATATTTTATTGAAAATGATTTAATCGAATCCCTACTTAAACGCGATGTTCATACAATTAAGTTATATGAAAAGACTCGTAGTAACCCATTAATCAAAAGCCCTAACAAATCCAGCGTTTAAAATACAAGAAATTGTTAATTCGTGTCTGATTTGGAAGAGACACGGTCGCGCTAATCATCTAGCGCGGCCGTGCCTCATGTAGCGCGGTCGTGCCGAATATCAGCGCGGTCGTGTCCTCCTGTCCAGACCTTGTCATGCCCTCTGGGCTAGTCTCTGTTGTGTCTAAAGATAATAGACACGACCATGCCGGGCCAAGGCACGGTCGTGCCTGTTGACTGGTCTAGATTGTGCTTCTGTTGATCAACCCGGTCGCGCCCCGACTAGCGCGGTCGCGCCCGTGGCTTGAGCACGATCGTGTCCTTCTGAGGCACGATCGTGTGAGACTCAGAATTTTTAACAGAAATATAATTTAATCAGTAAATGTTTCAGATTTTATAAAAATATGTTTTCTGTATTTAAAAATGGATTAAAAGTTTAATCTTGGCATAAATATAATTTATTTAAAAGTTTATAAAAAAAAATTAAATTTATATTTATTATCTTACACTTAAATGGTATTTAAATAATTAAGTTACAAAATTTATAAATAATGATTATTTATTTAATTTACACTTTAAATCAAAATCATTTATTTATTTATACTTAATTACAATTAATATTTACATTATTTCATAAACTATAATTATATATTTATTTATTCAATTCAAACCTAATCAAATTGTTTCAAATATATTTTACTTCAAACTCTATATAATTTATTCAATACTTTTGTTTTAAATACAAATCAATAGTTTTATACCCAAATTCAACTTTCATTTTAGACTTAAACTTTATGCATCTATTTGATTCAATACGCATTACCTTTTAGGTTAAATTGTGCATTTCGAGGATCATATTTGCTATCCATAATCTTTGTTAGCTACACTTCCATACCAAGTGAGTATTCACAGCCCCTTTTTACTCTTTTACACTTTTGGGGTGGAACATGAACTTTATACACATTACACATTTCACATTTACATTTACTCAAACAACACAAGTGCAAAATCCTACTTACATACATGTGTGCAAAATTTGAGCTTTGTGCCCGAGTGCTAGTCTTTGTGAAAACTATGTGCAATCATTAACTATACAAGCCGACGGTTTTCAATGATAGATCTATTGAGTCTGACAAACCCACCCAAGTGGAGGTGATTGATACCGAAAACACAATTTGCATACTAGTTACAAAGGTTTGGTTGTACTTGATTACACAATAGCTGCTCCCCATAAATGCCTTATTTTTCATGTCTTGTAAAGGATTTGTTTTCAACTATATGCTATCTATATACAACTGTGTTATACTCACCAACTTTTTAGTTGACTTTATTTTATTCATGTTTCAGGCCCTAATATGTGAGAATAATTCAAGACGTGCTCAATATAGGATTTGGACTTAGCAATATTAAATCAAGAAGTTTATGAGTTGTTTATTGTTTCTTTGTTTGGATTTGGTTTGTACTTGGATTATGTTAAATGGTAATTTGACTTTAACATATTTCAATTTAGTCAACCTTATGCTATGAACAGTCTTACATGTCCTGCCCCGATGATTCCGCCATCGGTCGGGGTGTGACAGATTGGTATCAGAGCCTTGGTTATAGGGATTTAGGTTATTAGACATCTTGACCAAGACTATAACTTTAGGACACCCACTTATACTATGCTTCATGATTTTGTGCTATGTGTTACATGCTATGTGCTACATGCTTACCATGATAAATTGTTATTATATTTGATACCTTACTTGTTAGAAATTCATGACTTATTAGGATCTTCTTAAATAATAATTTAATAAATAATATCCTTTCCTATATTCTAAAACCTCATAATATTTCTATCATTTCCTATATTCTAAAACCTCATAATATTTCTATCTTCTTTTCTATCTTTATCCTTCTTAGCATGTGGAAAATTCTTGAAGCGAAAAAAAAAATAAAAATAAAAAATAAAAAAAAAATCTTTAAAAATTTTTATTTCTTCGTTAAGGTTTTTAAACTTGTTAAATTATTTGAGGACACGTGCAATCTGAAAGGGTGACACCTGTATTTTGGGTTTTCTGTCTAGGAAAGCATTTCGCATAAATCCCAATCAACCGAGGGACCCGTATGCTTTCCTGGGAATTCCCGAGATGAGTGTTTACTTATAGGCTAAAGCATGTCTCCTTGAAAAATTATATGAGTTTAAATTAACCTTAATGTGCCTTAGTATTTAAGTGATTTTATCACTTTTGAGTACAATCCAAACTATGAATATCTATCTTTTATTTGGTTTTCTCATTCTATTAAATCCTAGCAATTCTCATAAGTTCTTACAATTTATTTTTCTGGTCTTGTGAAAATCTGTAGAATGCCTCCTCGTCGTGCTCCCGCAACCAACGCCAACTCCGACATTGCTGCTATTCTTACCCAATTGGTGACACAACTCACCCAAGCCAATGGTGCCACTAATGGCAATGGTGGAAATGGAAGCAATAGTGGTAACAATGGTGGTAATGGTGGAAATGGTGGAAACAATCCATCTCAATGCACCTTCAAGCACTTCAATTCGTGCAATCCCCTAAAGTTTTATGGAACCGAAGGAGCTACTGGACTCCTTCAATGGTTTGAAAGTATTGAGAATACCTTTCTCAATAGTGACTGTCCCGACAACCTCCGTGTTCGTCATGCTACAAGTGTCCTCCAAAAGCGGGCACTTGCATGGTGGAATGGGGAGAAAAGGAATAGGGGTATTGATGTAGCTATGGCTTTACCTTGGGATGAGGTCAAAAGGCTTATGACCGAGGAATTCTGTCCTCGAAATGAAGTGAAGAAGTTAGAGGCCGAATTTTGGGATCTTGCCCAAGATAGTGGGGAAAACTTAGCATATACAACTCGGTTCCATGAGTTGAGTCTTCTCGTGCCCCACATGGTCACTCCGTTATCTCGTTGTATCGAAAAGTACATTGGTGGGCTACCAAGACAAATCCAAGATACTGTCTTAGGTAGAAATCCTGCTACTTTGGAAGATGCCATCCGCCTGTCTGCTACCCTGACTGATAATCATGTGAAACCTGGGACTCTTACCAAAAAGGGATCTAAGAAAGTTGCTGAAACCGTAACCCCTCCTGCCCACAACAAAGAAGCCACAATTGAACCCTCTCGCAATAACAAAAAGAGGAAGGTTAGAAACTTTGTTGTGGTTACTCCTGCGGTGCCTGTTAATCAAGTAGCACCCGTAGTTCAAGCACCGGCTAAAAAGCCATATGTTGGGATCTACCCTCTTTGTGCCACCTGCAATTTTCATCATCCTCAAAATATCCCATGTCGCCTTTGTACTCATTGTGGGATATATGGTCACACTATCAATGTTTGTAGGGCCAAAGCTTTTGAGGGCCAAGTCAACCTACCGAACCAACCCAACCCGCGAGTGGCTAATCAAGGTGTTCCCGCCATTGCTAATAGGCGTGCTTGTTATGAGTGTGGTGACTCGAACCATTTTTGAAATCTATGTCCAAGACTTGCAAATGCTAGACAAGGTGGAGCTCGTGGGCGTGCGTTCAACATAAACGCCAACGAAGCTCAAGCCAACAACGACGTGGTTAATGGTACGTTCCTTGTTAATAGTCAATATGCCTCCATTTTGTTCGATACCGGTGCCGATAAAAGTTTTGTGTCACTTAATTTTGAGCCTTTACTTGCAAAGACACGATCCCAATTAGAGAAAACCTTCACCGTTGAAATAGCAAATGGTGACTCCCTTACAATTGAGTCTATCATCTATGATTTCTCCTTAGAACTTAATGATCATACATTCCCAAACAATCTTATTCCAATGCCACTAGGAAGCTTTGATATTATCATAGGTATGGATTAGCTATCAAATCATCACGCCGAAGTTATTTTCTTTGAAAAGTGTATTCGAATTCCGCTACCATCGGGAGAAACCTTAAGGGTTTTTGGTGAAAAGCCTTGCAAGGGTCTTAAATTGATGTCTTGTACTACCGCTCAAAAGTACTTACGAAAGAAGTACATCGCCTTCCTAGCTCATATTGTTCAAAAGGACGTCAAGGAGAAGAGTATTCAAGACATTCCTATCATTAGGGATTTTCCCGAAGTGTTTCCTAAAGATTTATCCGGTCTTCCTCCTGTTCGTCAAGTAGAGTTCCGTATTGATCTTATGCCCGGAGCTAACCCCATTGCTAGAGCTCCTTATCGTCTTGCACCTTCGGAAATGCAAGAACTCGCAAGCCAACTTCAAGAACTCTCCGACAAAGGTTTCATTCGCCCGAGTCATTCACCGTGGGGTGCACCCGTCTTATTTGTTAAGAAGAAGGATGGATCATTTCGCATGTGTATTGACTACCGCGAACTCAACAAGCTTACAATCAAAAATCATTATCCTTTGCCTAGGATCGATGACCTCTTTGATCAACTTCAAGGTTATACTTGCTTCTCAAAGATTGATCTTCGATCCGGTTATCATCAGCTCCGTGTTCAAGAAGATGACATTCCTAAGACTGCTTTTTGAACAAGGTATGGTCATTACGAGTTCATGGTTATGCCTTTCGGGTTAACCAATGCACCCGCAGTTTTCATGGATCTCATGAACCGTGTGTGCAAACCGTACCTTGATAAATTCGTGATCGTTTTCATTGACGATATCTTAATCTATTCCAAGACTATAGCCGACCATGAAGAACACCTTAGATTGGTTTTGGACCTTTTAAAGAAAGAACAACTATATGCCAAGTTCTCCAAATGTGAATTTTGGTTAAAAGAAGTTCAATTTCTTGGTCACATCGTCAACGACAAGGGTATTCATGTTGATCCTGCAAAGATTGAAACGGTTAAGAATTGGAATGCCCCGAAGACTCCTGCCAAAGTTCGTTCATTTCTTGGTCTTGCGGGTTATTATCGTCGTTTCATCTCAAACTTCTCAAAGATTGCTGTCCCTCTTACCGCCTTGACCCATAAGGGTAAAGCTTATGTGTCACACCCCGCCAGGGCGGAAACGCGAGGCGCGACTTTCACTGGTTTCCAAAGCATATGATTACCGCAAACACATACATGTAATTGGATACATAACTGAATTTAAAATATTTACATTACAAAATATCAATTTGAGTTTACAAATGTTTAAGATTTCGCAAATATGACTCAAGACCATGAGTTATACAAGAGAAATCCTCCCAAAAGCCGTATCCACGTGCATGCATGTAACCTACATTGCTAACCTGATGACCACGTTCAATTTCCTGAAAACATACTTAAAACTGTCAACACGAGGTTGGTGAGTTCACAAGTTATTATAAAGAGTTATCATAAACCCAATGTTTAAATCTGATCTTTTTGCCGATCAAAACTCTTTGTTAAACCTGATCATTTTAACCTGATCAGTACTCTTTCGTTTAAACCTGATCACTTTAACCTGATCAGAATTCTTTACTTTAAACCTGATCACTTTACCCTGATCAGAACTCTTTTGTGTAAAACCTGATCATTTTAACCTGATCAGAACTCTTTTGATAAACCTGATCACTTTACCCTGATCAGAACTCTTTTGTGTAAAACCTGATCATTTTAACCTGATCAGAACTCTTTTGATAAACCTGATCACTTTACCCTGATCAGAACTCTTTTGTGTAAAACCTGATCATTTTAACCTGATCAGAACTCTTTTGATAAACCTGATCACTTTACCCTGATCAGAACTCTTTTATGTAAAACCTGATCACTTTACCTTGATCAGAACTCTTTTGTGTAAAACCTGATCATTTTAACCTGATCAGAACCCTTTTGTGTAAAACCTGATCATTTTAACCTGATCAGAACTCTTTTGATAAACCTGATCACTTTACCCTGATCAGAACTCTTTTGTATGTATTACCAATGAATATGATTACTAATCCGATCTATTGACCCCATTTGTAAGCTTGCAAGGAATACAAAATAGTATGTAATGTACGAGACCGTAACCAAACCCCAACATTCTGTGCCTCCCTTCGCCTTTCTGCGAGTAAGACAATATGCGGTCATTCGGCCATTTTGACCCCTGGTTAGCGCGACTAACCATGACCGGAGGCGTCACCCCCAATAGTACTATTCATATAATCCCGGGCTAAATCCATAGCTAATGGTTACTAATTTATTACGAGGACTTTAAGCGCTTTATGTTCCCTCAATACATACATACATACGGTCAGATCATTAGTTCCATTCATTTATACACAAAAGTCTTTTACAAGTATGTTTCCACCCCAAATCATTTTAAAAACATAGAAAAAGGGGGATTAGTGAAACTCACCTCGACAGTATGAATGCTAGCAAATATTTGAATGACAGCAGATTCGCCTATCCGTATCCTATTTACACAAGGATAACATACACGTTAAGACTACTCGTCTTAAACGCAATTTGTTCACTTGACTTAGCCGATCTGATTACTTTTGTTTTAATTATCTTTTTAGTTTTTCCAACCTTGTTTTGTTATGAAAATAGTTCTGAGTTACTGCCTTATGGGCTGATGAACAGGTATCGAAACTTTCTTAGTTTCGATTGAACAGAACAGATGTCGAAACTTCCTAGTTTCGACTGAGTGAAATAGGTTTCGACACTACCTAGTTTCGATTGGCAAGAATAGTATCGAAACTACCTAGTTCGATTGTACACAGGTATCGAAACTTCCTAGTTTCGATTGAGTAAATAGATATCGAAACTCCTAGTTTCGATAGAACAACCGGTATCGAAACTCCTAGTTTCGATTGAATAACTGGTATCGAAACTCCTAGTTTCGATCAATAGGTATGGAAACTCCCAGTTTTGATTGACTAACAGGTATCGAAACTATAGTTTCGATATCTGCACTTTGATTTACAGAATTCACTCTGTATATTTTTATGTTCAAATCTTGAGTTTGACACAGTTTTCTTGTTATCTTACTTGCGTTTGAACGATTTGTATGTTTAGTTACGGTTTTAAAGCAAATAATATGGATGGTATCGAGTTTTTACCTCAAACCGAGAATGGCGATCTTTAGAGAAAAACAGAGAAGTAGTCTTGAATCTTTTGCTAAGCTTTCTTCAAGAACACTTGAAATTCTCCTTATGACACCGAATTATGGTGATTTTCGCTTTAAAACTGGACTTCGAGATGAAAGAGAATTGTGAAATTGCTGTAAGAAAAATGAGAAAGATTGGAAGTGAAGGTGAGGTTTCGACTGAAGAAGTATGGTTTTTCCTCTGAATTTGAGTGAAATAGGCAAGTGGGAGAATGGCTCCCTGACTCTCGGCCAAGAAAGTCAAGAAGTGGGTTTGGGGTTAATGATAACAATTTTAATCATTAATTTATTAATGATATTAGTATCAATTATAGTTTTAAAGAGGTAATTTAATTCAGTTTCGATTCTTCACGGTATTATAATTTTTAACCATTTTATGGCTCGTTGAAGAAAATATTAGAATCTTGGCTCAACGTAAATTTTGTGTAATATATATATATATATATTTTTCTGGTTATTTTATTTAACCATTTACGTTCGCATTAAGTCGGGTTATCCTGCTTACTTTTTCTAGTAACTCTTTACGGTTTACTAGACTTGGAACAAACTTCTTTGCTAGACTTCTTGACTTTACTTAGTCAAAATAAAATATCAGGAAATAATAATTATGAACGTGCGTTTATGAAATGTGGATATTGACCTGAAATGCTAGGTGTCACATTCTCCCCATGTTACAGAGAATTTCGTCCCGAAATTCAGTTCTTGTCACTCTGACTTGGTGTTTTTGTAAACAATGACGGGTACTTGGATTTCATTTTATCTTCCCGCTCCCACGTATACTCGGGGCCGCGCTTTGAATTCCAACGTACCTTGACCAGCTTAACACGGCTGCGCCTTGTTCTCTGAACCTTCCAATCTGTGACTTCCATAGGTTCCTCAATGAAGTGCAACTTGTCGTCTATGTGAATCTCATCAGGCGGTATTATTAATGTCTCGTCTGATAAACACTTCTTGAGATTTGATACATGGAACGTATCATGTACATTGCTTAGTTCTTGTGGCAACTTCAGCTTGTAAGCTACAGGGCCAACCCTAGCCAATATTTCAAACGGTCCAACGTACCTAGGGTTAAGCTTGCCACGGTTGCCAAATCTTGCAACTCCTTTCCAAGGTGAGACCTTTAACATGACTTTGTCTCCCACTTGGAATTCTAAAGGTCTTCGTCTGTTATCCGCGTAACTCTTTTGTCTGTCACGGGCGGCCTTCAGACGATCCTTGATTTTGAAAATCTTATCTGTGGTCTCTTGAATAACTTCAAGACCGGTTAAATGTTTGTCGCCAACCTCTGCCCAACATAGCGGTGAACGACATTTTCGACCATACAAAGCCTCAAACGGAGCGGCTTTGATGCTGGTGTGGTAACTGTTATTATATGAAAACTCAGCTAGTGGCAAATGAGTATCCCAATTTCCACCGAAGTCAATTGCACACGCACGGAGCATATCCTCTAAGGTTTGAATGGTTCTTTCACTTTGACCATCTGTTTATGGGTGATATGCCGTGCTCATGTCAAGACGTGTGCCCATGGCTTCTTGTAACGATTTCCAGATTCTAGACACGAATCTGCTGTCTCTATCAGAGATAATAGAAATTGGTACTCCATGCCTAGCCACAATTTCCTTGATATAAAGCTTTGCAAGTTTCTCGGTTTTATCCGTTTCTTTGATGGGTAGAAAATGAGCTGATTTCGTCAAACGATCGACGATTACCCATATAGTGTCATACCCGCTCGACGTCTTGGGTAACTTTGTAATGAAATCCATGGAAATTTGTTCCCATTTCCATTGAGGTATCTCGGGTTGTTGTAACAATCCCGACGGTTTCTGATGTTTTGCTTTTACTTTTGAACATGTCAGGCATTTACCGACATAAATAGCAATTTCTCCTTTCATGTTCGGCCACCAGTAGAATTCTTTCAGATCCTTATACATTTTATCCGAACCTGGGTGAATGGAGTACCTGGACTTGTGGGCTTCGTCCATAACCAACTCCCGTATGTTACCAAAACATGGCACCCAAATTCTATTCATGAAGTATAAAGTGTCATCTGACTTTGGTTCCAACTGCTTTATAATTCCTCGTAAAGCTTCGTTCTGACTGTTTTCTTCTTTGATTGCTTCTTGTTGTGCCATCCGAATTTGAGTCGTGAGACTCGTATGAATTGTCAATTCTAGGGCACGAACACGTAGTGTTTTAACTCGTTCTTTACGACTTAAGGCATCTGCTACGACATTTGCTTTGCCAGGGTGATACTTGATATCACAGTCGTAATCATTCAGTAGTTCTACCCAACGACGTTGCCTCATGTTGAGTTCTTTCTGATTAAAGATGTGCTGGAGACTCTTGTGGTCTGTAAATATAGTACATTTTGTGCCGTATAAGTAATGTCTCCAAATCTTGAGTGCAAACACGACTGCACCCAATTCCAAGTCGTGGGTCGTATAATTCTTTTCGTGCACTTTTAGTTGTCTGGATGCATATGCTACGACTTTTTCTTTCTGCATCAACACACATCCCAGACCTTGGTGTGATGCGTCACAGTACACAATGAAATTGTCAGTCCCTTCGGGAAGGGATAGGATTGGTGCACTGCAAAGTTTTTGCTTCAGCAATTGAAAAGCTGATTCTTGTTTATCAGTCCAATCAAACTTTTTGTCCTTCTGGGTTAACGTGGTCAAAGGCAAGGCTATCTTTGAAAAATTCTCGATAAATCGCCTGTAATATCCTGCCAAACCCAGAAATTGACGCACCTCAGTCGGAGTTCTTGGTGCTTCCCAGTTTTTGATAGCTTCAATCTTGGATGGATCCACATGGATACCCTTCTTATTAATGACATGTCCGAGAAAGTGAACCTCTTGGATCCAAAACTCACACTTAGAGAATTTAGCATAAAGCTTTTCATTCCTGAGTAGTTCCAAGATTAATTTCAAATGATATTCATGTTCCTCCTTGGTTCGTGAATATATCAATATGTCATCGATAAACACAATCACGAATTTATCCAAGTACGGCTTGCACACGCGGTTCATGAGACCCATGAAAACAGCTGGTGCATTAGTCAAGCCAAATGGCATAACTAGGAATTCGTAGTGACCGTAACGAGTCCTAAAAGCCGTTTTTGGTATATCTTCTTCCTGAATTTTCAGTTGATGATACCCTGATCGTAGATCAATTTTAGTATAGAAACTGGAACCTTGAAGTTGATCAAACAAATCGTCTATTCGAGGAAGAGGATACCGGTTTTTGATTGTCAGCTTGTTCAATTCCCGGTAATCAATGCACATTCTAAAGGTTCCATCCTTTTTCTTTACAAATAGGACCGGAGCTCCCCATGGTGAGAAACTCGGTCTTATGAAACCTTTGTCAAGTAATTCTTGTAGTTGACTCGACAGTTCCTGCATCTCGGAAGGGGCTAGACGATACGGAGATCGTGCAACTGGTGCGGCTCCTGGTACTAGGTCGATCCGAAACTCGACTTGTCTTGATGGTGGTATTCCTGGTAAGTCTTCGGGAAATACTTCCGAATAATCTCTGACGACTGGTATGTCCTCAAGTCGACGTTCTTCGGGTTTCTTCTCGACGATGTGAGCCAGGAATGCACAATAACCCTTGCGTAGATACTTATAAGTTTTCATGCAGTTTATCGTTTTTAACATCGTTATACACCTTTCGCCTTGAATTGAAAGAATTTCTCCGCTTGGTAGGGGAATACGTACAATCTTCTCGAAGCATACTATCTCGGCACGATTCTTGGTTAACCAATCCATACCAATAACAATATCAAAACTCCCTAACTCGACGGGTAGAAGGTCTATACTGAATGTACGGTTTTCTAAACATAAAGTACAACTCCTAAAGACCTCTCCGGTTTCTATTAATTTCCCATTTGCTAATTCAATTGTATAACGTTGATCTAGTTTGCTGGCCTTAATACCGAGTAAGGATTTAAAATCATTCGACACAAAGCTCATATCCGCACCCGAATCAAAAAGTACAGAGGCATAGTGATTATTTATCGGGAACGTACCAGTGACGATGTTCGGGTCCTGGCGTGCGTCCCTTGCACCCATCACAAATGCCCTCCCTGGTGCATGAGCGTTGTTCTGATTCTTCCACTTGGGACAATCCTTCTTGAAGTGTTTTAGATCACCACATACAAAACATCCCGGTTTGATTTTTCCCAATCGGTTGTTAGTTCGACAAGCTTGAGTGGTGTGACCAAACTTGTCGCATTTTCCACACTTGATGCAAACACCGGCATGATGATTTCCACACCTCTTACATCTCGGTAGGCCCCTATCATACTCCTTTCTTTCCACTGTGTTGGCTGCAAAAGCCTTCACAGTTCCTTGTTTCTTAAACTCTTGTTTTCCAGATTTGTTACTTGAATTTCCCATCCATTTTCTTTTCTCCCCAGATCTACCTTCCTCATTCTCCTTCCTCACAAACAATTCATTACGTACTGCATCATCCTTTAGATTGAATGCTAAAGTTATAGCACTCTTGGCATCTATTGGATTAGATGATGTTACCATGCTACGAATTTGAGGCGCAAGGCCCCACAGATACCTCTCCACACGCTTATGTTCTGGTGTGACCATATGCGGTACCAGAAGTGCCAATTCATTGAAGCGGTCGGTGTATCCCGCTACATCATCTCCTATCATCTGTAGGTTCCACATCTCAGTTTCAATCTTTTGCAATTCGTTCCGAGGACAGTATTCCTCAATCATCATGTTTTTCAAATCTTCCCAAGACAATTGGTACGCCGTCTCTCTCCCCAAAGTCTTCATTTGAGTATTCCACCAAGTTAAAGCTTTATCAGTGAGCGTGCAGGTAGAATACTTCACCACGCAATCAGCGGTGCATTCACTTATATCAATCACCGACTCCATATGTTCTATCCATCTCATTAGTCCTACTGCACCCTCGGTGCCATTAAAACTGCGGGGTTTGCAGGATAGGAAGGCCTTGTAGGTACACTTCCTATTTGGAGCATCTGCAGGATCACAAGTCATAACGTAATTAATTCGGATCATGACTATGTGTTATGGCTTATTTATTATTTATTTTTTTTACCTCCGGAACCTCCTGCTGTACCGCTACCTCCTGCACCTCCTCCGCTATTTCGGTTTGCTTCATACTGCTCTATAGCGGCAGCTACTCGCTGTGCTATTAGTTGTTCCATGTTTGGGGAAATTGTCTCGTTGTTGTCACCAGTAGTGTTACGGGGTGTCCCACCCTTAGGTGCCATGACGTTCTTTCTAACATGTCAATTAAAAAGAAACAACATCATATATCAATAATTATAGATCATGACATAAGGATACCACAACATCAAACATGAACAACTATCATTACAACATAAACCATTACATACATAGTCAAAACATACATAGTACATTGTTCCCAAAAGACGAGGATACAAAAGAGATGGGTTCACATGACCTCATCAGTACTAACGTTTTAAACTACATAATGTACTATGGGCACAACCCGCCCATAATAGGTTTAAAAGAAGAAGTGGGAGTACAACCCAATCATCATGGCAAGTCCTGCCATGACAAAGCTAGCTCTCGCCACAAATTCTGCAGCCAAAGTCCTCTCCTCCAGCGCCTCCACCATGTCTCGGACCGTGAGAGTGAACTGCCAGTCCATATCAGCTCTCAACTCGAGGTAGTCAGTGGCACTCTGTATGTCTCGAGTGCTATCCTCCAGAGTCTGTACTCGAGATCCGAGCCCTTGACGTAAGCGCCTGGTTGCATCCCCCTGTGCCCGAATATCATCTAGGAGATCATCAAGACGCTCCTCATGCGTACGAACGCGAGCTACCAAGGTAGGCACCCCAGTGTGGGGTAGGGGTGTTGGGGAGTTAGAAGACTCTCCAAGCTCAAAGGTAGATGGGATGCTCTCCATCTCCCTCCTACGTGCCAGAGTACGGGGCATCCAACGGATGGTTCCCACGGTAGGGTGGTAGCAGGGTCGTTGCCTCGGTGGTTCCTCATCGGTCTCCAAGTCTTTCGGGTCACGGGCTGCCAGGTTTCTCTTGCGCGGAAGTCAAACCTTCTTCCTAGCACTTTGCACCTTAACTGGTCCTCCGCTTTTCTTTCGGTAGACGATGGGCGGTTCTCCCAGGGCGACATTGGAATGTGACGAGCTGCGAACTTGTACTCGATTTTTAGGGCGTGAGGCAGAAAGTTCCTCGTTGGATTCAGAGTCAGAGACGGGGTCAGAGTGTGAATGTGACGACATACTTGTGACTACAATATCCACATGACATGATGACTGGTTATGCAATGCTTATGCAATGAAAACATTTTAGTGAGTCATTCTAATTATAGACTAGGTTCCGTTTTAGACACCTAGTTCGCTATAATCAATGGCTCTGATACCAAGTTCTGTCACACCCCGCCAGGGCGGAAATGCGAGGCGCGACTTTCACTGGTTTCCAAAGCATATGATTACCGCAAACACATACATGTAATTGGATACATAACTGAATTTAAAATATTTACATTACAAAATATCAATTTGAGTTTACAAATGTTTAAGATTTCGCAAATATGACTCAAGACCATGAGTTATACAAGAGAAATCCTCCCAAAAGCCGTATCCACGTGCATGCATGTAACCTACATTGCTAACCTGATGACCACGTTCAATTTCCTGAAAACATGCTTAAAACTGTCAACACGAGGTTGGTGAGTTCACAAGTTATTATAAAGAGTTATCATAAACCCAATGTTTAAATCTGATCTTTTTGCCGATCAAAACTCTTTGTTAAACCTGATCATTTTAACCTGATCAGTACTCTTTCGTTTAAACCTGATCACTTTAACCTGATCAGAATTCTTTACTTTAAACCTGATCACTTTACCCTGATCAGAACTCTTTTGTGTAAAACCTGATCAGAACTCTTTTGATAAACCTGATCACTTTACCCTGATCAGAACTCTTTTGTGTAAAACCTGATCATTTTAACCTGATCAGAACTCTTTTGATAAACCTGATCACTTTACCCTGATCAGAACTCTTTTGTGTAAAACCTGATCATTTTAACCTGATCAGAACTCTTTTGATAAACCTGATCACTTTACCCTGATCAGAACTCTTTTATGTAAAACCTGATCACTTTACCTTGATCAGAACTCTTTTGTGTAAAACCTGATCATTTTAACCTGATCAGAACCCTTTTGTGTAAAACCTGATCATTTTAACCTGATCAGAACTCTTTTGATAAACCTGATCACTTTACCCTGATCATAACTCTTTTGTATGTATTACCAATGAATATGATTACTAATCCGATCTATTGACCCCATTTGTAAGCTTGCAAGGAATACAAAATAGTATGTAATGTACGAGACCGTAACCAAACCCCAACATTCTGTGCCTCCCCTCGCCTTTCTGCGAGTAAGACAATATGCGGTCATTCGGCCATTTTGACCCCTGGTTAGCGCGACTAACCATGACCGGAGGCGTCACCCCCAATAGTACTATTCATATAATCCCGGGCTAAATCCATAGCTAATGGTTACTAATTTATTACGAGGACTTTAAGCGCTTTATGTTCCCTCAATACATACATACGGTCAGATCATTAGTTCCATTCATTTATACACAAAAGTCTTTTACAAGTATGTTTCCACCCCAAATCATTTTAAAAACTTAGAAAAAGGGGGATTAGTGAAACTCACCTCGACAGTATGAATACTAGCAAATATTTGAATGACGGCAGATTCGCCTATCCGTATCCTATTTACACAAGGATAACATACACGTTAAGACTACTCGTCTTAAACGCAATTTGTTCACTTGACTTAGCCGATCTGATTACTTTTGTTTTAATTATCTTTTTAGTTTTTCCAACCTTGTTTTGTTATGAAAATAGTTCTGAGTTACTGCCTTATGGGCTGATGAACAGGTATCAAAACTTTCTTAGTTTCGATTGAACAGAACAGATGTCGAAACTTCCTAGTTTCGACTGAGTGAAATAGGTATCGAAACTACCTAGTTTCGATTGGCAAGAATAGTATCGAAACTACCTAGTTTCGATTGTACACAGGTATCGAAACTTCCTAGTTTCGATTGAGTAAATAGATATCGAAACTCCTAGTTTCGATAGAACAACCGGTATCGAAACTCCTAGTTTCGATTGAATAACTGGTATCGAAACTCCTAGTTTCAATCAATAGGTATCGAAACTCCCAGTTTCGATTGACTAACAGGTATCGAAACTATAGTTTCGATATCTGCACTTTGATTTACAGAATTCACTCTGTATATTTTTATGTTCAAATCTTGAGTTTGACACAGTTTTCTTGTTATCTTACTTGCGTTTGAACGATTTGTATGTTTAGTTACGGTTTTAAAGCAAATAATATGGATGGTATCGAGTTTTTACCTCAAACCGAGAATGGCGATCTTTAGAGAAAAACAGAGAAGTAGTCTTGAATCTTTTGCTAAGCTTTCTTCAAGAACACTTGAAATTCTCCTTATGACACCGAATTATGGTGATTTTCGCTTTAAAACTGGACTTCGAGATGAAAGAGAATTGTGAAATTGCCGTAAGAAAAATGAGAAATATTGGAAGTGAAGGTGAGGTTTCGACTGAAGAAGTATGGTTTTTCCTCTGAATTTGAGTGAAATAGGCAAGTGGGAGAATGGCTCCCTGACTCTCGGCCAAGAAAGTCAAGAAGTGGGTTTGGGGTTAATGATAACAATTTTAATCATTAATTTATTAATGATATTAGTATCAATTATAGTTTTAAAGGAGTAATTTAATTCAGTTTCGATTCTTCACGGTATTATAATTTTTAACCATTTTATGGCTCGTTGAAGAAAATATTAGAATCTTGGCTCAACGTAAATTTTGTGTAATATATATATATATATATTTTTCTGGTTATTTTATTTAACCATTTACGTTCGCATTAAGTCGGGTTATCCTGCTTACTTTTTCTAGTAACTCTTTACGGTTTACTAGACTTGGAACAAACTTCTTTGCTAGACTTCTTGACTTTACTTAGTCAAAATAAAATATCAGGAAATAATAATTATGAACGTGCGTTTATGAAATGTGGATATTGACCTGAAATGCTGGGTGTCACATTATGAATGGGGACCGAAACAAGCAGAAGCTTTCCAAACTCTTAAGCATAAGTTGTGTAATGCTCCCATTTTGACTCTCCCCGATTGGAATGATGATTTGGTTGTCTATTGTGATGCTTCTAACCAAGGTCTTGGTTGTGTCCTCATGCAACGAGGAAAAGTAATCGCTTATGCATTAAGGCAACTCAAAATTCATGAGAAAAATTATACGACGCACGATCTCGAGTTGGGTGCGGTCGTATTCGCGTTAAAGATTTGGAGACATTACCTATATGGCACGAAATGTGTGGTATTCACCGACCACAAAAGTCTTCAACATATCTTCAACCAAAAAGAACTCAATATGAGGCAACGACGTTGGGTCGAACTCCTTAACGACTACGACTGCGAAATTCGTTACCATCCCGGCAAAGCGAATGTGGTAGCCGATGCTTTGAGTCGAAAGGACCATGTTATGCTTCATTGTGCCCGTATTCAAACCGATATTCAAACCCGTATCTTAGAAGCTCAACACGTCTCGGTAACCGAGGGCAACATGTATGAAGAAATGTCGTGTGGTGTTGAACTTCTTCTTGAATCAAAACCCAATGGCTTACTATATTACTTGAACCGTATTCGGGTTCCCGATCGCGATGATCTCCGTGCATTTCTCATGAACGAGGCTCATAAGACTCGTTATTCTATTCATCCTGGTGCGGATAAAATGTACCAAGATCTTCGCCAACTTTATTGCTGGCCCGGTATGAAGAAAGACATTGCTCTTTATGTGGCCAAATGCTTAACTTGCTCCAAAGTCAAAGCCGAACATCAACGTCCTTCTGGTTTACTCGAACAACTAGAAATTCCCGTGTGGAAATGGGAGAATTTAGCTATGGATTTCATTACCAAGCTCCCTCGCACCTCGAGTGGTTATGATAGTATTTGGGTGATCATTGATCGACTCACCAAATCTGCCCACTTCTTGCCTATTCGTGAAGACTTCAAAGTGGGGAAATTAGTCCGAATTTACATTGATGAAATTGTGAGCCGTCATGGCGTTCCCTTGAACATAATATCTGATAGAGACGCTCGGTTCACTTTTCGATTTTGGCAATCCCTCCAAAAGGCTCTTGGTACTCGATTGGATTTGAGCACGGCTTACCATCCGCAAACTGATGGTCAAACCGAGCGAACAATCCAAACTCTTGAAGACATGCTTAGAGCTTGTGTAATCGATTTTGGTGGCAATTGGGATTCACATTTATCCCTTATTGAGTTTTCTTACAACAATAGCTACCACACAAGTATCAACATGGCTCCATTCGAAGCTCTCTATGGCCGCAAGTGTCGTTCTCCTATCTGTTGGAACGAGATTGGTGAAGCACAAATCACCGGTCCCGAGTTAATTCAAGAAACATCCGACAAGATTATTCAAATCCGTGACAACATTCGAGTAGCGAGGAGTCGGCAAAAGAGTTATGCCGACAAACGTCGAAAACCCTTGGAATTCCAAGTCGGTGACCTTGTTCTTCTAAAGGTGTCTCCATGGAAGGGTGTGGTCCGTTTTGGAAAGAAAGGCAAGTTAGCACCTCGTTATGTTGGTCCGTTCAAAATCCTTGAAAGGATTGGGAAAGTGTAGGTCCCTAATTCGGTGCGTGACGGATCTCTAGACTCGCGGTACGACACGGTGATAACGTGCGGAATCCATGATCAACGTGCTCGTGTAACTCAATCAACAACAACGGTGTAAATAAACGCTTTGTATTTCCACCACAATATCAGGTTACAAGATTACAGAATCTGTCTACTCTGATATCGTCTCTTCTCTACTTCGCTGTTCTGGTCTGTTCTATTCCAACGGTGTAAATAAACGCTTTGTGTTCTGCACCAGGCGAACTTAACAAGTTCGCTTCACTGTGCTTAGGCGAACTTATTAAGTTCGCCTCTAATAGGCTAAGCGAACTTAATAAGTTCGCCTCTGATAGACTTAAGCGAACTTATTAAGTTCGCCTCTGATAGACCAGGCGAACTTATTAAGTTCGCCTCTGATAGGCTAGGCGAACTTAACAAGTTCGCCTCTAGCAGAACTTACACAGAATTTTATCAGCAGTTACAAAACATGTCCTAACAGACTCCCCTTTAACTGTTGCTAACAATTCTATCAAATACAAGTCAAAGACTCTAAGACTAAGACATAATCTTCAAGCTCGTTGTCACCAGAATATGCTCCAACAGACTCCCCCTTGACAACAGCTTCAGAAGATTGTCATCCGTCTTCAAATATCATCAAACACACTGTAGTCTTCGTCTTGTTCATCTGCACTTTCTCTCTTTATTTCTAGAAGAAAACTTGGGAGAAGGACCCCTTGTCAACTTCTGTCTGCAATATTCAGATTTTGCAAAGGAGAATAACCAACAATTAAGATTTCCATGGAAGCTGGAAAAATAAAATCTTTTTGGTTTTTCAAACATAAGAAACACAAAATCTTTTTGGTTTTTCTCTGTACAAACTGAAATGTAAAATACAAAATCACATCTTTTTGGTCGAACATCACGAGTAAGAAGATCATATCGATACAAACAATGCATCAATCACACATCTTGGATAAACAACCCTAAACATTCTAAGGGTATCCTATCCAGATTCACCATTTCTTTATATCAGATAAGATCAAATCTTTTAAGCTTCAACCAAAAAATGTAATGATACGCGAAGAACTTTAAAGAAGATGAGATCAGATCATAACATGCTTATTACATACGAATTTGCAACACATAACATGTGAATCTAAGTTGTCAATATTATAAGAATTGAAACCATCAGTATCTTTGTCCCATGTTCTTGTGAATTAAGGTACCATTTATTTTGTAATACAACGTGTACCCCACAAATATGCCAACAGAAAAATAAATTTGCACTATCTTCAAGACATATAAGATCATTGCAAGATAATATTCAATCTCCAGGATGAATTATACCAATAAACACAGGATAATATCAAGCAGAGAATCAGAATGATTCAGAATCGAATGATTCAGAATCGAATGATTCAAATGTCTTGGTTTAGATGAAGTATCATGATTCATAGTAACAGAAAGATTGATCAAGGAATCGATTGATTCAATGACATAGGGTAGCGTGATCCAACTGTTATCTGGATATATTCAATGGAATCAGGATATTGATCCAAGGGCTAGTATATGTTCCAACAGATGTTGTCAGAAACATATCTTAGTTCAACACCACATTGCATGTTTTTCAGTGCATGGGCAGTGAAGTGAACTGAAAAATTATGTTTAACGACATAACCGATACTGGTCTCATGAAGTACTTTAGATCTTATATTCTTTATCTGATAATGATCTTTTACACACACACCCGGCATACCATGGGTTCAAATCACAGTTGTCACAAAGATCATTATGTTGTCACACTACTAATGGACCAAAGATACTCATAGCCTATTGATAATTCAGACTACATACTAGTATCCAAATTAAAATATAAGCATCAAGCATCAATTTTTTTGTTAAGCATAAGCAGTTATGAAGCTATCATTTCTCATACTGTGCAGTCTAAGAAGTTCTGATCAAAACATTTATCACAGATATATTAGATAAGCAACATAAAGTCCAACTAAGGTCATGTGTGACTGAACATCTACTAATGTACTATCATTTCTCCTATAACTTCAAGTAATGTCGATTTTATCTTTTTCAATTTGTTTGGCTTTTTCCTAATATTTTACAAAGAAAGTAAAACAAACTAAAATAAAATCTTCCATGAAAACATTTTAAGAAAAACATTTTACTTGGTTACTCAGGATTAAGCAATTCAATCAATTAAAAACTCAAACCGATGTAATGTAATTGAATGTCATTGCCTTTGTCACCAACACAGTTCTGTACTCCCCCTGTCCTGTAGACTCCCCCTCAACTAGTCAAATGGTTGCATCAATGACTTTATGCTCACCGTCGTCATCCCAAGTTTCAGGTTATCATTTGGACTTTGTAAAATTCTTTCCAAAACATTGTGTGTGACATATTCTCCCCCTTGAGCATCAAGTCGTTGAATCAAATATATTCTCAGTTATCAACAACTCGTTACTCTTGCAGATGTCATTCCCTGTCATGTGCTTAGAACCACCACTATCAACAACCAAAATGGTATTAATAGTCCCTCTTGGTAAATCCTGCACATCTAACAAGAAAAATTAATTTGAAATTGGGACCCAAGCCATGGTAGTCATGGGTCGTCCATCTGTATCAAAATAATAAACCTCACTCCATTCACAATCGAATCTCTCATCGATTTTCGGAGATTGTTCCGACGAATCCGAAACAGAAACTTTAGATTTCCAAACAAACTTCTTTTCATTTATTTCTTTTTGCTTAAAATGTGAAGTGTTTGAAAATTTTCTTTCATTTGAAAAATGTGTAGATTGTGAAAACTCTTGTTGTTCTAAAAGTTTTCTCAATCTTCTGTTTCTCCTCCGTCTTTGAGGTCTAGAAAGCCTAACCTCAGATTTTGAATTACCCTTTGGTATATCACGAGGTTTAACCACAGTTGGTTTAACATAAGGCTTACCAGGAGTTCTTACCTTTTCTACAGTAACATGTCGGTTACCTTTGACGTTGTGAGGACAAGCAATCCGAATATGACCCACAAGACCACAAGAAAAGCAAGATCTCTTCTCACTATACTCTCATATAAGGAATCTTCGTACGATAAGATGCACTTGAAGAAGATTCTCCTACATGAACTTCTTTTTGCTTTATTTTCTCTCGAACTCCAGATTTTTCAACAGGTTTTGATTCAGGCTTCATCTTCTCAGGAACTACATGCTTCTTTCCTTTATTTTTGTAAGGACAGTTCACCACAATGTGTCCTATCTCATTACAATGAAAACATGTACGCCTGTCTTTATAATCTCTGACATATGGAACTCTCCTTGAATTTGAAGAACTTCCAAATGTAGAATTTCCAGATTAATTAGAATCAACCTTTGGTTCTTCTTTCTTAAGCTCTTTCGGTATCCCCTCTACCTTAGCGTCATCAAAATATTCATCATCACTCTCATCAGAATACACCATATCATCACCTGTGACCGGATTCACTTTCAACACAGTCTTAGGATCTAAATCCTCATCATTTATAATCTCAGGTGTAACAGAATAATTTCCATTGAATGGTGGAGGAACATATCCAATACCAGTAGTTCCATTCCCCTATTTAGTTGTATCATGACAATGTCCTAATAAGAATGATGAATTTCCAAAGCTTTCTAACTTTCTATGCAGTTTTATCACCTCTGCTTTAGATTCAGCTAATTCCTTATCTTTCTCAACAAGATCATTATTACGTTTCTCAATTTCTGCAAAGGACATATCCAGGTGATATGCCTGCTCTTTGATCTTCAAAGTCAGAGAATTTATATCTCTCTTCAATGATTCTATTCTTTCAATACACACATTCTCATTATCTTTTAATTTCTGATTTACCGTGTGCATCGATTTCATATTACAAATGAGGTTGACATTGTCATCCATAACCCTCATCATTTTATCCTTAACTGAAACACAGTTAGAACAAAATGTTTCAGAGTTAGAAAATACCTCAGGTTTTACTTCTGAACCAGATGCACCAGGAGCCATGAATACATCATTATCAGCTTGATCAACAATGACAGGCTCTGCATCAGTTTCTGATACACTCAGATCATCTTCAACTGTCTGGAAGCTTACTTCAGTCTCTACATCACTCTCGGTAGACTGAGTACTTTCACCAGATCGAATACTCTCACTATCACTTAACTCAGTAGACGAATCACTTTCAAAAACACTCTGCTTTACTACTTCTTCTTTGATCAAGACCACAAACGCTTGAGTAGTAGCTTCACCCTTTTTCTTCAAAGTTTCCCATAGTTCTCTTGAAGTTGGACACTTCCCGAGACTATGAATGATTTCTTTTGGTAAAGACAACGTTAAAGTTTCACGCGTTTTCATCTCTCGATCAAAATTATGCTTTTCTACTTTAGTAAGAGCTGACACCGGTTTAGGAACATCATAATATCCCATATAGTCAAAAGTAGGATGAACATATCCTTCAAATATGGATGTCCAAAAGTTTTCATCAGTGACTGATACGAACTGTTCGAACCGGACTTTCCAGTTATGAAAATCTGATATGCACAAAAGTCTCGGTGGCATAGTTTTAATCTCATTATCATCACATGAAATTGACATTTTGAAATTTTTGCGAAAATATCCGGAAAAAATTTTCCCGCCAAAATACTCTTTTTAAAAAATTTTGAAAATTCAAAATTTCAAAAATGATTCAAAACGACCATATAAACTTTCCCTAAAAAATTTGGACAAGATGGATTTTCCCGCCAAAATACTCTTTTTTTTTAACACTAAGTTCGCCTGATACTGTATAAGTGAACTTGACCCGAGCGAACTTGACCCAAGCGAACTTGTTAAGTTCGCCTAAAGTTCGCCTGATCTTCACCAAGCGAACTTATTAAGTTCGCCTAATACTGAGTGAAGCGAACTTATTAAGTTCGCTTATAAGTTCGCCTGCAACAGAACGTTAAGTTCGCCTGGTTCAGCTGTTCAAACCAAACACGAACCAAAAATTCCGAAAATCATGATTTCTTGCTTAATTGATGGAATTTGATAAAATTGAACCGTAGGAATGTGTAGAAACTGATTTGGAACACTTCTATCGGATCAATTTCATCAAAACAATTCAAAATCAATCCAAATTTGTCAAAATTCTTCCATTTTTATCAAGAACACGAATTCATCAAAAATCTTCAAAATCTCTGAACTTTGATGTTGATTGGACACGAAAACACCACGAATCTTTTGCTAATCAAGAGCAATAGCTCTGATACCACTTGTAGGTCCCTAATTCGGTGCGTGACGGATCTCTAGACTCGCGGTACGACACGGTGATAACGTGCGGAATCCATGATCAACGTGCTCGTGTAACTCAATCAACAACAACGGTGTAAATAAACGCTTTGTATTTCCACCACAATATCAGGTTACAAGATTACAAAATCTGTCTACTCTGATATCGTCTCTTCTCTACTTCTCTGTTCTGGTCTGTTCTATTCAAACTGACTCTGTTATGTATATATAAGCTACTGTTCTGCACCAGGCGAACTTAACAAGTTCGCTTCACTGTGCTTAGGCGAACTTATTAAGTTCGCCTCTAATAGGCTAAGCGAACTTAATAAGTTCGCCTCTGATAGACTTAAGCGAACTTATTAAGTTCGCCTCTGATAGACCAGGCGAACTTATTAAGTTCGCCTCTGATAGGCTAGGCGAACTTAACAAGTTCGCCTCTAGCAGAACTTACACATAATTTTATCAGCAGTTACAAAACATGTCCTAACAGACTCCCCTTTAACTGTTGCTAACAATTCTATCAAATACAAGTCAAAGACTCTAAGAC
Source organism: Smallanthus sonchifolius (assembly GCA_023525975.1). Classification (NCBI taxonomy): domain Eukaryota; kingdom Viridiplantae; phylum Streptophyta; class Magnoliopsida; order Asterales; family Asteraceae; genus Smallanthus; species Smallanthus sonchifolius. The sequence continues at coordinate 47,645,561 of CM042033.1, read as the reverse complement.
TAAGACATAATCTTCAAGCTCGTTGTCACCAGAATATGCTCCAACAGAAAGTGGCTTACAAGCTCGAGTTACCTCCATCTCTTGGCAATGTACATCCTACATTTCATATATCTAATCTAAAGAAGTGTCTCGCCGATGAAAATCTCCATATACCGCTCGACGACGTGCGCATTGATGAAACGATGCACTTCGTTGAGAAGCCGGTGGAAATTATGGATCGTGAAGTCAAGCAGCTCAAGCGAAGTCGCATTCCTATCGTTAAAGTTCGTTGGGAATCTAAGCGTGGTCCTGAGTTCACTTGGGAACGAGAAGACCAAATGAAGCTCAAGTACCCTCATCTTTTTTCTAATCATGTTGTTTCCACTAGCTAAATTTCGGGACGAAATTCTCTCAACATGGGGAGACTATAACATTCCTGATTTTTTTTTTAGTATTCATATTTCAATTCAATGTAATGCAATTTCGAATTCAATACTCGTGCACTGTCTCATTATTTTCTCGCCGTAAATTAAATGCAATGATTCTATACAAGTTCGCAAGTTTTACTCGGTTATATACATTTAGACACTATACAAGAAACTATTTTATTCAAACTTATCAAATCAGAAAAGTCAAGGACTAAAATTGAAAAATGTCAACAAACCCTAGTCTAGCACGGTCGTGCTTCGTCCTAGCACGGTCGCGCCAAGTGCTTTGGCACGGTCGCGCGACCTGCTTTGGAACGATCGCGCCCGGTGCCTAGGCACGGTCGCATCCTGCGTAACAGTTGAATCGTAATTGTGACTTTAATCATCCGATCGTTCAAATTCGTAACATCAACACACTTTATTCACATTAACAAACACAATAAACATTTCCATTACTCGAAATCACTTCGGTTTTATTCTACCAAATTCCAAACGCTTGGACATTTCAAGGAGAACCCAAATTCTCTCAATTTTCTCAAAGCAATCCAGTCAAGCATTTCCAGACCATCTCTGAATCATCCGAAGCCGCTGAAACATTCGGAACCGCAGCATAGGTCGCCGGAAACTAAGCTTGCCTCCGACAGAATTCCTTCCTACCATTCTCTAACGATTCGCTTCTATTCGGGGTAATTGAATCTTCTATTTCATTCTCTACTGTATCAGTATCGAAAGCCCCTATTCAATTTGGGCTTCCATTATAGAAATCGATCCGAATCAGAACTCATATTTTATTGAAAATGATTTAATCGAATCCCTACTTAAACGCGATGTTCATACAAATAAGTTATATGAAAAGACTCGTAGTAACCCATTAATCAAAAGCCCTAACAAATCCAGCGTTTAAAATACAAGAAATTGTCAATTCGTGTCTGATTTGGAAGAGACACGGTCGCGCTAATCATCTAGCGCGGCCGTGCCTCATGTAGCGCGGTCATGCCGAATATCAGCGCGGTCGTGTCCTCCTGTCCAGACCTTGTCATGCCCTCTGGGCTAGTCTCTGTTGTGTCTAAAGATCATAGACACGACCGTGCCGGGCCAAGGCACGGTCGTGCCTGTTGACTGGTCTAGGTTGTGCTTCTGTTGATCAACCCGGTCGCGCCCCGACTAGCGCGGTCGCGCCCGTGGCTTGAGCACGATCGTGTCCTTCCGAGGCACGGTCGTGTGAGACTCAGAATTTTTAACAGAAATATAATTTAATCAGTAAATGTTTCAGATTTTATAAAAATATGTTTTCTGTATTTAAAAATGGATTAAAAGTTTAATCTTGGCATAAATATAATTTATTTAAAAGTTTATAAAAAAAAAATTTTAATTTATATTTATTATCTTACACTTAAATGATATTTAAATAATTAAGTTACAAAATTTATAAATAATGATTATTTATTTAATTTACACTTTAAATCAAAATCATTTATTTATTTATACTTAATTACAATTAATATTTACATTATTTCATAAACTATAATTATATATTTATTTATTCAATTCAAACCTAATCAAATTGTTTCAAATATATTTTACTTCAAACTCTATATAATTTATTCAATACTTTTTTTTAAATACAAATCAATAGTTTTATACCCAAATTCAACTTTCATTTTAGACTTAAACTTTATGCATCTATTTGATTCAATACGCATTACCTTTTAGGTTAAATTGTGCATTTCGAGGATCATATTTGCTATCCATAATCTTTGTTAGCTACACTTCCATACCAAGTGAGTATTCACAACCCCTTTTTACTCTTTTACACTTTTGGGGTGGAACATGAACTTTATACACATTACACATTTCACATTTACATTTACTCAAACAACACAAGTGCAAAATCCTACTTACATACATGTGTGCAAAATTTGAGCTTTGTGCCCGAGTGCTAGTTGTGCTAGTCTTTGTGAAAACTATGTGCAATCATTAACTATACAAGCCGATGGTTTTCAATGATAGATCTATTGAGTCTGACAAACCCACCCAAGTGGAGGTGATTGATACCGACAACACAATTTGCATACTAGTTACAAAGGTTTGGCTGTACTTGATTAAACAATAGCTGCTCCAAATAAATGCCTTATTTTTCATGTCTTGTAAAGGATTTGTTTTCAACTATATGCTATCTATATACAACTGTGTTATACTCACCAACTTTTTAGTTGACTTTATTTTATTCATGTTTCAGGCCCTAATATGTGAGAATGATTCAAGACGTGCTCAATATAGGATTTAGACTTAGCAATATTAAATCAAGAAGTTTATGAGTTGTTTATTGTTTCTTTGTTTGGATTTGGTTTGTACTTGGATTATGTGAAATGGAAATTTGACTTTAACATATTTCAATTTAGTCAACCTTGTGCTATGAACAGTCTTACATGTCCCGCCCCGATGATTCCGCCATCGGTCGGGATGTGACAATGACGTGGGCAAAAAATCTCCATTGGTCAAGCACCCATATTTTCTTATACGAAGCATAGTCTCTCCCCCCGACATATCCCATTCTTTGCCTCCAACAGCCATCCACAAAGTAGTCTGGATAGGCTGTCGGGTCGGTCGAGTGATCTCGGAATTGCACGACCCTTCTAATTGTATCTTCAGAGAAGGCGATGTCATGACCAGCCACGGTAGCCCTTATAACATTGGGGGTTACCGTGCAATCATGCTCCGCCGTCTCCCCAAATTGCTCCAGATAGGGTCTTGAAATGATCGGGTCAGCAGAAATAGCGTAGCTGATTCTTGAACGGTTCAAGAAATCAACTATCTCGCGGTACTGTAGAGCAGCACCCTTCCATTCCGGTTGAGTATTCGCTAACAGATTGAATTCGTTAGTAAACGCCCGAGCCATAATCTGCAAAGACACATAGAAAACTTAATCAGAACAACAAGTGTCATTGGAAATGAATAAACATGACGCAGTATAGCAGTTACTCTTTGAACTGAGATTTCAGACTTAGAAATTTTCCTAAGTGTTGGTCCTGCGTACTTAGCAAGTACGCAGGAATTTCCTCTTGCGTACTTAACAAGTACGCATGAATTACTTCTTGCGTACTTGCTAAGTGCGCAAGAACTACACTTGTTCAAAATTCCAGAAGTTTTAAAAATTCAACTGATGTTCAAATAACGGTTAGATTAGGTCACCACTCGTCAGATTTTGACCTAAATGACGACCGAAGATGAACCGACGGTCAATCCAAGCCCAAGGTCAAAATTAACGGATTAAGCGGACGATTAAGAACAGATTAAGGGTCTATTACATGTTCTAATCAAGTTTTAAATGTAAGGATTTACCCAAACAACCCAAAATTTGACTAAAACTCTCGATTTAAACCCTAAGTTTTTGTCTCAGAATCGGTCCAAAACCGCGACTATTGCGGATGGATTGAGTCTAGATTCTCACCGATTGGTTGTTACACTATGATGATACTAGATATGGGACGAGAAATCGGTTAGGGACACTTGAATTTTTTAGTATGATTTGGAGAGGGAAAATGAGCAGATGTACTTAAGTTTGAATGAGATAACATCTGAAAATTTTCTAAGTCCTGCTTATATACCCAACACCAAACGGTCGTGCGTACTTGCTAAGTGCGCAAGATTTAACTCTTGCGTACTTACAAGTGCGCAAGACTTAACTCTTGCGTACTTGTTAAGTACGCATGGCTTACTTCATGCACACTTGTCAAGTACGTAGAAACCCTTAAGTGCGCAAAGTTTCAACTCAAATTATGAAGATTTTCAAGTCAAATAACGAACAAGATAAAACATATTCAATCAAGAGGATTCAAAATCAATTCAGGAAGGTTAAACACAAATATTTTTAGTTTTTCTGATTAAGATTGAACTGTTTAAAAAATTAAAATCTTTTTGATCTTTTCTAAATAGAAATATACACGTATTTACACAAACTAATTTTGATCAAAGACACGAGCAGAGGATCATATCAGGCTAACTTATAGCAAAAAACGATACAATATAATATAAACATCAAAGAATATGGGATCATGTCATGGATTACTATTTATTCATACATAATAAGCATATAAACAAGTAATTCAAGTTGACAATATTATAAGATTTGAAACTATAAGCATCTTTGCATCACGTTCTTGTGTATTAAGGTATTAATTATAAAATATACAACGTGTACCCCACTGATATACTACAGCAATATAAATTGCACTATGTCAAGGCATCTAAGATTTTCCCAATGATTTTCTAAATTTTCAGAATGAAGCTACATCAATTAGCACAGGAAAAATCAAGCAGAATCCACAAGGATTATCAAGAATCATAAGATTCAGAATCGAGTGATTCATTTGTCTTGGTTTCATTTGATTTTCTTAATTGAATATCGGTATGATGATTCAGGATAATGAGTATGGTATTTGAATAAGGTAAGGGAATCCAACTTTTATCTGGATTTGATTTCAATGAATCAGGAGTGATTCAAGGGAGAATACATGCTCAACGGTTAATGTAGAGACATGTCTTGATTCAATCTCTCATTGCATACTTGTGAGTATGGGCAGTGAGATGAACCGTATCAATTGTGCTAACGACATAACTCGAAACTGATCTCAAAAGAAAATTATTGCCAAAATTTAACATCCTTTATCTGATAATGATCTTTTCTATTCTTTTACGCACACACACTAGCAAACATGGGTTCAAATCACAGTTGTAATTTAGACTTTAGTTTCCACACTACTAGTGATTCAAAGACGCATACAGCCTACTGACAATTCAAATTACTTGTAAATAAGCAGATTAAAAACATAATAATTTAAACACTTAAGTAAGCATGACGCAATCATTTCCCATATGAGCAGTCTGTGATGTTTAGATCATTTCCGATGTACTATCTTTTCCTCTTTTCTCAAGTAAACTTTGAAATTTTCTCCATTTTTTTTTTGATTTTGTAAAATATTTTGAAAATTAAAAAAACTATACAGAAAATTTAAAAGAAACAAAATTTAACTTTCATGAATTGAATTGATTTACGAAAACAAGTTTTCACTCAGGATTGAACATTCCTATCAAGTTGACAAGATGCTCAAAACGGGATCGATCAAAAGCCTTTGTGAAAAGGTCAGCAAGATTGTCATCCGTGTGAACTTTAACATTTTCAATTAAATGCTTTTCAACGCAATCACGGATGAAATGATGGCGAATTTCTATATGATTAGTTTTGGAATGTTTCACCGGGTTATTTGTGATGGACATTGTGGCATTGTTATCAATGAACAAAGGAGTTCCTGTAAAGTTCAAGCCGTAGTCTCTCAATTGCTGCTGAATCCCCAATATCTGAGAGCAACCGCTCGCCACAGCAATGTATTCTGCATCACAAGTTGAGACAGAAACCGTTGACTGCTTCTTACACTGCCAGGAAACAAGTCTGTCTCCTAAGAATTGACATCCGCCAGAAGTTGACTTTCTGTCAAGGTTACAACCGCCATAGTCTGAATCAGTGTAAGCTTTCAAGTCGAATGACTGCTGCTTAGAGTTTCAAATACCCAATCGAGGTTTCCCTTTCAAGTATCTGAAAATTCTCTTCACGGCTATCATATGTGACTCCTTCGGTTGAGACTGAAACCTTGAGCACAAGCACACAGCAAACATTATATCGGGTCTTGAAGCTGTGAGATACATAAGTGATCCGATCATCCCACGGTATAATCTGCAATCCACATCCTTTCCATCTTTTTTAGGATGCAGACCATGATTGACTGGGATAGGTGTGCCATAAGTACTGCTATCATTCATGTTGTATTTTGACAAGATGTCCTCCAGATACTTTGTTTGATGTAGATAAATCCCATCCTCTCTTTGACTAACTTGCAGACCTAGGAAGAATGACAATTAACCCATGTTACTCATTTCAAACTTGGACTTCATCACCTGTTCGAATTCCCTACACATCCCTTCATTGGTAGATCCAAAAATAATGTCGTCGACGTAGACTTGTACAAGAAGAATGTCACCTCCTGCTTTCCTAATGAAGAGGGTCGAGTCAATCTGTCCACGGTCGAAACCATTAGACAGCAGATGTTTAGATAATATCTCATACCATGCCCGCGGTGCTTGATGAAGACCATAAAGTGCTTTGTCGAGCTTATACACTTTATTCATATTATGCGGATCTTCAAAGCCGGGAGGTTGAGTGACATAGACCTCTTCATGAACTTTTCCCTATAGGAAAGCACTCTTCACGTCAAGTTGATAGACCTTGAAGCCGACATATGTGGCATAAGCTAAGAACAGTCGAATGGCCTCAATTCTAGCAACTAGGGCATATACTTCCGTGTAATCCAAACCCTCTTGTTGATAAAAACCCTGAACAACCAATCTTGCTTTGTTCTTCACAACCACATGACGATCATCCATCTTGCATTTGAACACCCATTTGGTTCCAATTGGCTGAAAGCCTTTTGGCAAGTCAACCAAATCCCACACGCGCAACTTTTGGAATTGAGACAATTCATCTTGCATCGCTTCAATCCAGCAGTTTTCAGTGAGAGCCTCCTTCACATTCTTCGGCTCTAACTGGGACACGAATGCAGCATGCAGACATGTTTCCATGACACCAGTGTCAAGTATCTCCGAGTAAAGACTAGTGTTCTCAGTAATGGTTCGATGACGAGTTTGAACACCGGCATGAGGATCACTAATAATGTTGTCAATTGGATGATTCTTACGCACTCTCGCCTTTGGTACATTCGGTTCCTGAATTTATGAATCGAGATTCGTGCTTAACTCCCCCATTTCTTGTGTTTCAGAAGAAGAGGATTCAATGTTAATTGGAATAGGTGGAGCTTCATTTCCTACAGTTATGTTAGGATTAGCTTAAGTGTCATCTCCATTAACATGAACATCTTCACTGTTATCACCATTAAGAGTTCCAGATGCAGATGCAGCATTGGAATAAGGAGTTACAATCGGTACAATAGCACGAGTAGAGAAACTGGAGTCATCGCCGCCACCCAACAATTTATAAACATTTGAGGCGTCAACTGCAGATAGATCAGGAAGATTGAATGACTTGAATAGCGCATCATAATCAAAACCCCAAGCTGGACCTGTTGGTTCTGGTGGAATGTTGTGTTTACTGCAATCCACTTCAAACCATTCCTCGATAGTACGAGTTCCTATATTGTACACTCTCTTGCAAGGCGAGTTGGCAACGTATCCTAAGAAGATGCCTTCTATCGCTTTTGCATGAAACTTAGACTGGCGGTCTTTGTACTGTAGCAACAAGGAACATGGACTACCAAAAGGAACTAGGTAATCAACATTGGGAAGTCGATTGTTGATCAACTCGTAACAAGTCTTGTTGTGCCTCTTCACAACCAGAACTCTGTTCAAGACGTGACAAGCTGTATTAACTACTTCTGCCCAGAACGTGACAGGAAGCTTTGCATCCTACAGCATTGTCCTTGCAGTCTCAATCAATGTTCTGTTCTTCCGTTCTGCAACTCCATTGTGCTGCGGTGTGTATGGGGCGCTGAATACATGACGGATCCCCTTCTTGAGACAGAAAAGTTCAATCAAATTATTCTTGAACTCAGTTCCGTTGTCACTCCTTATTCTTCTAACTTTCAACTGGAAAGAGATTCCAAGCTCATGATCAAGTATTGAAGAATATCAGCAGTCTCGTCCTTAGTACCTAAAAAATGCACCCAAGAAAAACGTGAGAAATCATCAGTTACAACCAGGCAGAACGACTTACCTCCAATACTCCTGATACTTATGGGGCCAAACAGATCCATGTGTAATAGCTCCAAAGGGGTATCAATGGAGTTTTGGAGCTTGGGCTTGTGAGACTTCCGCTTCTGTTTGCCTTTTTTACAAGGCATACAGTCATCTGCAACGGTAAATCTTAGCTTAGGAACCCAGGTTACCAAACCGTTTCGGACAAGATGTTTCATTTTACGATACGAAATATGTCCGAGTTTCCTATGCCACAAGATAGAGTCAAGCTCTATCGCTTTGGTAAGAAAACAAGTAGCAACTGATGAGGTGGTTGTTGCCACGCTCATATCAATCTGATAGGTGTCGTTTGTCCTTGGCGCTCTCATTAGGATCCAGTCTTCAGGAACTTCAAAACCAGGCTTGAGAATCAAGCATTCATTCCTATCAAACATCACCGAGTACTCCTTGTCGCACATTTGGGAGACACTCAGCAGGTTATGCTTCAGCTGCTCGCAAAAGTTGACATTGTCAAAACTGACATAACCATTTGATACCACTCCTTGACACGTGATACTGCCGCCTTTCTCTCCAGCAAAGGCCACATAACCGCCTCTGAATGGTTTCACGTCTTGAAGCAAGGCCATGTTTCCTATCATGTGCCGGGAGCATCCACTATCTACATACCAGCGGTTAGAGATAGTACCCTTCAGACGTCCCTGCACGAGTCACAAAAATAATTAGTTAGATTTGGAGACCCAAGCCATAGTGGTCTTGGTTCGTCCATCCTTTTCAAAATAAACTACCTCTTTTAACTCACAGTCGTGATGACTGTTGGAAATGGATGAATCTTTAAAAGAATTTGGACTAGGGGATTGAGAATTTTTCAATTTGGCAGTCCAGGACCTCTTCTTTTTCTTATCCGAAACAGTAGACTTTGGTTCAACAACAGCAGGTGAACTTGTGGAAGCTTCACCTGATTGAACTGAAGTCAGCTGCTCTAGCTTTCTCAACCTCTTATTCCTTCTCCTCCTCTGTGGGTTAGAGAGTTTCACCACAGGTTTCTCACCAGTACGTGTACTACCAGAGGTAGATAAACAAGGTACAGTAGGTTGCTTTACCTTTGTTGAAACAGATGGTTTGGCCTCGGATTTGAACTTTGGCTTTTCCATCGGTTTTACTGGTGGTTTCACCACATTTTGTTTTGGACATTTGGGAGGTTTCACTGATGGCGACTTAGGGATGACAGCCGGTTGTGAAACAATAGGCCGTTTTCCTTGGTTCTTTGAAGGACAGTTCACAAAACTGTGACCAACCAAGCTATAGTGAAAGCAAGTCCTCTTGTCTGTGTAAGTTCTCCTGTAAGGCTCATTAGATCTAGCATTAGATGACTCAGCATTATGAGCAGGAGGAGTTGGTTTGTGAACAAGAGTTTGACCCGATATAGATTGGTTCTTGGGAGTATAGTATTTTTGCAAATTTTCTTTGTAACCAAGCCCAAAGTGAGCTAAAAAAGCCTCTTTCTTTACTTGATTAAGATTTTTATAGCCCCCATAAAGCATTACCTTTAATTTACCATTAGATTCAATGATATCGGGTTCAGTTAGAATACAGTTATCACTATTAGTGATAATGTTTTTCTTGACTGTCTGTTCAGATAACAACTTCTCAGATACTACTCCTTCAGGGCAAGTGTTAACCGACCCATCATCAGAAGCAGTAAAGAACTCCTTATCAGATGCGGAGTTGGCCTTACTTGAGGAATCATCCCTTTTAGAGGAATCATCCTTTCCTGAGGACTCATCAAGGCAAATTAGATCAATGTCTACCAAGCTGTTGACAAACTTTCCGCTAACTGGTGGAGGAATGGCATTAGTACCCAGCCCTAAGCCATTCATTTGTCTCACTACAGACTCGTAGTGTTCCACCACAAAACGAGAGTTTTTCAACTTCTCATTAGAACATTTCAACTGCAAGATCTCATTTTGTAGCTTGTTAATTTCATTGTTCCTTTTCTCTAACCCCTTATATGCAATATCCAAGTGATGCTGTTGATCGTTCATTTTTAGTGAATAATCATGTTTTTCCTTTTCAATGTTTCAATTGAATCTTTAAAACGTTTTTCGTTTTCTTTATAACTTAGAGCTGCAATGCGAAAGGCTTCGACCTTGTCTTGAAGCTTACAATTTCAAGTTTTAAGCCTAGACATTTAGAACCATAAATAACAGAAAAATAATTAGAATCTACCTGAGATGATGAACTTGTTGCTTCTCGAATGGCCATGAGAGCAATAGCAGTAGTAGATTCCTCTTGATCAGCTACAGAAGCTTCCTTTTCTTCAGCTTCCTTCTCCTCAGCTCTCTTTTTCTCAGTTTCCATCAACTCCATGATATCAGCCATGAGACCAACTTGAGTTTGTGCAATGATGGCATCTTCCAAATGAACACCCCAATCAAAGTTGTCGTCCTGTTGAGCTACCAATGCATTGGACGTTCCACTTTGGCTTTGATTGTGATTGTTTGAGTTGTTGTAGCCATGGCTGTTTCCTTGGCTAGGTCTGGTGAAACCCGAAGCCGGTGCTCTGTCTTTTTGACATTCACGAGCAAAGTGTCCATAGTTCAGACACTTGTCGCATTTGGACTTGGATTTGTCAAAACCAACCTTGGCATTAGAATGCCCGCTAATGAACTTTCTTCCTGTTGTGTTCAGGAAACGCTTGGCTCTCCTCAATATCATGGCCATATTCCATGGAATATCCATGTCCTCCATGTCATCAGGATCCACTTGATTGAAGTCTTCTTCTATTGTCTCGGGATCTATAAGCTTGCCACCTATGAAGTTCTCGTAGGCCAGCATACAAGATGAAAATAGTGCTACATGATCTTCAGCTATTTTGACTATAGCTGATTGGTTAGCTGAAGTTGTAGCGGGAGGGTTTCTTGAGGTGTGTTGTTGATGAGATCCACAACCTGATCCAGATGCATAGCATGCATGACCACCACAACCAGTTGAGTGGTCTTCTTCAGTATAGTTTCCAGAGAAAAAGGGCAATTCCAGAGCCCGATGATTTGGTTGAAGATGACGTCCCATGATACATAGAAGGGTCTTGTATCTGAGGTCTTCCTGAGCTCTCCTTCTTTCTAAGGTTCATGTTATGAGCTTGAACCTTTCCAATTGCCTCCTCCACCGTCATCTCATAGAATTTTGGATTCTCTCTCATCAAGGTTGTGTACATTTCAAACCTTGGTGGCAAAGCATCCAGAAAGTTTTCCACCAACTCTTCATCGGGATACTTGAGCTCAAAAGCTTTCAATTCTGTCTGCAGATGATAAAATCTAGATATGAGGTCATCTAAAGACTTATTCTCTAAAAATCTGAATCATTCATACTGCTTCCTGAATAGATCCCGTTTACTCTTCTTGATATCACTATTCCCCTCAAATCTTTTCTGTAACGCTTTCCAAAGACCCTTAGAGTTGTCATAACCTCTGAAGCTGTGGATCAACTCCCGAGTTAATGCCATAGTGATTGAACCAAGAGCCTTCTTCTCTCGATCATAAGCTTTCTTTTCCTCTTCATCGAGTTTAGAGATAGGATTAGGCAGTTCATCATCAAGATAAATGTGTGTGGGATGCTTATAGCCTTCTAGAATTGGAATCCATAACGAAGAATCAGTGTACAAAATGTAATGCTCAAAGTGTGCCTTCCAGTTAGAATAATCATTTACATTTAGCAGTTTTGGCGGTTTCTGAGGAGTACCGATCTCATTGTCATAGTTTAAAAGATTTCCAAGGTTTCGAAAATTCGACATGTTGAACACCTAGTCAAATTTCAGAAAAATCAGAAACACTTGCGCACTTGATATTGGCCTTGCGCACTTAGAGGAATGGTCTTGCGTATTTAAGATTTGCTCTTGCGTACTTGATAAGTACGCAGGGGTAAATGATAAGTACGTAGGATATAACTTAAGTACGCACAAGATTAGTCTTGCGTATTTAGTAAGTACGCTGGAGATTAGTCTTGCGTATTTAGTAAGTACGCAGCAAGACTGTACTTTTTGCTAGAAATGGTAAGTACGCAGAACACCTTTTCACCAACTCTCACCAAACTATTCCAGTCACTGGAAACACACTGGAGATTGCAAAAATCGAACGGATGAACAATCAAAATGAGCCAAAGGGTCATAAACTTGTTTCTAACCAACCTTTGATACTCAAAACACTCAAAATACACAACAAAAGTCGGTTTTTGAGTGATTTTTGCTTCTAAAATAGTGCTCAAGAGCTACCCCTATTTTATCACAAAAATCAACAAAAACACCTCCTTTTGCTTGTAAAACTCTATAGAAAACTCTCCAAACTCACTCACAACACTCGAAATCAAGAGCAATGCTCTGATACCACTTGTAGGTCCCTCGGGTGTGGCGGATCGTCACATGCAAGTGGTTCTACTAGTCGGACCGGGTGCGGAATACCCGTGACTAGGTGGAGAGTCTTACGAAACAAAGTAAACCGACAAGATAATCACTATAAACGTTCGTCTATTATAAACACTTGAAGGTTACAGAGATATTACAAAGTTCTGCGTATTTGCTAATCTGAATGCCTATGATTGCATACTTATCTCCTGTCAACCATTCCTATTTATACATGACCTAATGCCTGCGCACTTAGCAAGTACGTAGGACAATTTTCTCATGCGTACTTAGCAAGTACGCAAAGGTATTCTTGCGTACTTGCTAAGTACACAGGAACTACTTCCTGCGCACATACAAGTGCTCAAAACACTTAGAGAAAATTGCAACAATCAATATGTAAAAGTAAATACAACTCGATTACTAATACATACAGACACTTACAAACAAAGACAAAAACATACATGAAAGTATTAAACTGACTCTATCTATCCATAATCTATCCAGAGTGTTTGTCACAGGAAAGTGCTTCAACAAAAAGAATTGATAGCATCAGTCTAGGGGGAGATTGTTGGGTATAATTTTGAGACTGATGCTTTCAATCGAAACTATTATATCGAAACTACTAGTTTCGATACCTGTTTTTCAGGTCCATTTGGCGGTGACATGGAAAACAAGGCACATGTGCTTGGACTCCTATATATAGTAGAGTACCTCATAGGAGGAGTGTGTGTCTGTAGAGGGAATCACCACCCCAGGGGGAGCTCACCCTAGGGTGAGACTAATTGTAGAGTGTGTGTGGACCTTTTTATTTTTCATATCAATCAAAGAATCATACGTTTTATGCTCCAATTATCTGTTGTTTTTCACTTTTATATATTTCTGTTCGTGTATGTGATTCCCGCACCCGTCTCTACCAATTTCTGATGTGAGAATGAAACTGGATCTAGAGATTCCGCCTCTTAATTCGGGCTGTTTGAAAATTTTCTCCGCAGATCTGTGTTCTCAGGACCTACAAGCCGACTCTCTGAGAGTCGCTAAGTTGTTTTCAGCTAGCTCTCTGAGTGTCGCTAGGTCGGTTTTCAGTCGACAATCACTGATTTTACATGCGTGATAGCCGACTCTCTTAGGGTTTTCAAGAAGTGGCGACTTGCTTGGAGACCAAGGCTCATTGGGTTATAAATAGGACCTTAGGGTTTCATTTGTGGTTGTTGGTTTATGTGTGAGCCACCACCCCGGGGGAGCTCACCCGGGGTGGATGAAAGTTGTAATTTTGTTGTCCAAAATCAATGAAGTTTACTTCTTTCCGTTTCTAGTCTTCTCTATCTATCGATCTATGAGTTTGTTTGTTTGTTTTGGCTCACAACAACCTGTCTCTACCCATTTCTATCAAGAACGAAGCTGAACCGGATCTTGGAGGGTTTATCAAGTTTGTTAATAAGCGAAAGATTTAATTACACGGATGGTCTCTGTGGTTTGCACATATTGCAAGTATGGTACCTAATTTTGAAAAACTACACTCATGGTCTAATAGTTTGCCTAAATGTAACACGGGTGATCCTTAGAGTGGATGACCGTTAAATTCTTGTGTTAAATAGGTGTTAAGTGACCAAACTACCCCTGTTTAAAAAAAGAAAAAGAGATATTTAAATCCCATATCCCCACTTTCATTAATAAACTAAATAAAAAAACAATAAATAATTTAAATAACCAATTCCCACCCTACCGATCTTCTCTCAAAACCGATGACCTTCTCCATCTCTGACGTTTTCTTCTTCAGCCAACCACTGCCCTAAACCTACAATCACCGTCCCATCATCTTCACCGTCGTCTTCACTCAAGAGCACAAAGAATGAAACTCAAAGTATTCAAACACTTCGTTATAACATCAAACACACTAAACTATTCATTCGTTGTAGACGAACACTCCCTCTTCAGCGTTGAGTTCCAGTGGTTTTTAATGGCATTATCCGTCTGGCCGTTCAACAACAGTGCAATCGTCACTCACTTGTTTCCAAACTGAGCATGAACACGGCATTCCAGATCTACTGGCTATAAACCGATGCTCCACATTCGGTCATTCAACACACTTAACCGGTGCTCCACTTGCGGAAAAAGCTGCTTACACCACCGCAACCTACATGGCGTTCCAAATCTATCAGGTATAAACGTCCCTGTCAGCGAGCCAGTGAAGAAGGTGGTGGATGATTGTGGCCGTGATTTGGGGCTGATGTGTGATAGCGTGTGTTGTGATAAGTTAAAAATATGTTTAAGTTATTAAGGTTTCACGAGATCAGGTTTTAAGTTTATGAAATTTTAATTACTCAAACTTAAAACACACACAATACTCAAGTGTACCTATCGCAGCGTAATATAGTTTTGGTACGAACCAAGTATCAAACCAATGGACACGGTCGAGTTCCAAAACTCAACTTTGGTTATCGTTTAGCCTGTTTAAATAGTGAGTGGGTTTTGTGTGCTTGTGAAGCAGAAAAGTAAATGATAGAAAAATAAATGATGGTAAAGTAAATAACAGATAAGTAAAAATGTGCGTGACGTGTGTAACAGGAATGTAAATAACATAATAGTAAATAGCAGGAAAGTAAATATCTTGGAAATGATCAGGTCACGAAGAGTATTGCTTTGGGCTTCGAATCCGCTTGGTACGTGATAATTTTAAGTTGACTGATCCAGTGATATGACTACTACAAACTTATGACCCGGGTCACCGCTAGAGCCTCGTCCTCAAGACATTTGATTCACGAGTTAAAATCTTTAAATTAAAATAGTATTGCCTCCCTCTAGGACATCATTTACCCTCAACCCTTTGGTGTTATCTCCGAGGTGGTTTTAGACATCAAACTTAAATGCTTGAGTATTATTGTTAAATAGGTGATTATAATTTGCTCACCGAGAGGCAGTGTAACAATGGGACCATGTATAAAGACGTACCTTTCCCAACATGAGTTCACCAATTCTTGGTCGCATAATCAGTTCGTATAAAGACGTACGCCCTTACTAGTGTTGACCAAGCCTCGACTTCTCAATCTCTACTTGTATAAAGATGTACAAGTATCAAAAGAAGTTTGATTAAAAATGTTTTGCAGTCTTACACTTGAAAATCAAGAACACTCACAAATATAAAGACGGATTTAGACAACAATAAAAAGCCCACCAAGAGGTGGTTTTAAGAACGAATAGTTAAAGACATAAACATACCACTAGATTAATACGTTAAACATTAACATGCACCAAACTTCAACTTCACCCTAGCAATACAAAGAGTTTAGCCACGAATGGCCATACTAACTAGCGTAATGCTGAGTTTCATAGGCTCCCCTGTTGCGGGCAAAGAGAATGAGCCTCTCTACTTTCTATTCTCTACTCTAAACTACGAAATACTCTCTCTGGATAGTGTCTTTAGGTCTGGTGTGGTGTCTCAAACCAAGAACCCAAGCCCTCTATTTATATGCCTCAAAATAAGCAATGCACAGCCGTGCAAACACCTCGGGAATCAAACAGGGTACACAGGACATTGTATTGGGTTCCTGGAGGGAAAAAAAGGGGTTTGCACGACCGTGCAATGGGATGCATGACCGTGCATTGCCCTTCCTGCTCTCCTGCTTTGTCTTTTAGCTTCTTGTTGACTTGTTGTTGACCAATTTTGACTTCTTGGTGGTCAAAGCTCGGGAACCATCTTCCAAAAGGCTTGATTTCTTGTGTTTTTGACTAGTTTCATCTTGATTTATATTTAGGACTCGGAATAACCGGCAATTATGAAATATAAACGTTTTAAGTATCAATTGCAAGACTATGAATCAATTAGTGTAGGTCCCCTCGGGTTCTCAATAGATCTAACTCGAGACATGACGTGTATCAAACACATGGAGTGCGGAACCTAACCTTATGCATGATTGTGTATATGAGACAAGATCAAGACTAGAATCAACACAAGTTGTAAATAATATTCTCTTTGATTTCCACTAAACTCAGAGTTTACAGAACTTGAATACAAATTGCAAAACTTAAGAAACTAACGTGTAAAATTTATAGACTCACACAGCCATGCAGGCGAACTTAACAAGTTCGCCTAAACTAGGCCTAGGCGAACTTGTTAAGTTCGCCTTTTACAAAACTTAACCAAATCTTACACAAACACAACGATATAAAAGATCTAATCAATTACAAGGCCTATTGTCACAAAACTATGTCCTAAAAGACTTTCCCTTGACAATATCTTGATCATATGTCTTCATGTTAAACTCTTCTAATTCTCTAGTAGTTTACTCCCTACACAGACTCCATGTCTGATGCAAATCTCCAAGACTCTCTTATATTGCAAACCCTGCTCACGCCATTCACCAGTAAACATAATCCCTTTTCTCTTTAACATGTGCTGATCTTTCTTTGAGAAGTTAATAAGATTCATAGCATCATAGAAACAAGCTATAACATTATTGTCTTGATCTTCAACAAACCAGTGTTCACATCAACAAACCACCATTTCATATTACCCAGACAATCTTGTGGTATTTTCTTCAGAGGTATCTTCTTTACAACTTTGGCTAGTTTAAACTTGTAACTCTAAATCAATTTACCAGTTTTAGAGTCAGTACTCTTTAATCTCTTGCCCTTCTGTGGTTTCGGCTTCTCATATTTCCCTGAACTACCTTCCACTCTAATCAACCTTGCTATAGCATCAACTATACCATTCTTTGAATTGTTGATTAAGGATTTAGTTTCCAAACCATTCACCTCACATCTAGGCAAAGTATTAAAATACCTAAGTCTTGGTTCCAAATATTGAACACCATCATATCTTTTTAAGGCAAATAGATTGATTTCTTCATCAAATAACTAATTGATAATTCTACCAACACATTTTTCTCTATTCACATATTTTTCTTTCAGAATAGTTGGTGATGATGAATCAGGTAAGACTTTCTTCCAGCTTTTTACCAATTCTAACCATTTTTCCTTCGTCATACCTATATCCCTATACATCACAGGTTCTTCAGTTGTCTTTGACTGAGCATTATCTGAGTTAGAATCAGGCATTGTGACATCTTCAGTTGAGTCCATAGAGTCAGCAATTCCATCAGAAGTTACTTCAGGAATAACATCCTCAAGGATGAAATCAAAAGGCACATTAAGACCATTACACCCTTCATACATCAAACTTGTTATATCTTTGGTAATCTCCACTTCTACACTCTCTCCTTCTTCTATCTCTGAGTTATTTTCTTCATCTTCTAAGTCATCAAACAACTCATCTATATCATCTAAGTAGTCTATCTTTTGAGCTTCATCCAAATCAGAATCATCTTTAAAGAATTCTAGAAGCAAAACCTCTTCATTCTCTCTTATAACTTTATCACCTGAAGCTTAAACTTGAATTAATGTAGACTCCCACTGAAACTGAGTTACCGGAGCAACGTCTGAGTATTGACGATCACCCCTGTTCCCACTGGGATCATTATCTTCATCATCCTTTCTATGAGTTGCCTCTGTTTGACAAGTATCCTTAATTGTGACGGGCATCTCCTCCTGAGCGTCAATACGCTCTATCAATTATGAGATTAGACTATGCATCTCAGAGATATGCTTTCTTTGAGATTGAAGAGTTTGTTCTCTCTGAAAATCATTAACCCTTAATACATCGACTTGGCCTTGAAGACCCATAACTTGGGCTTCTAGGTAAGAGACTTTGCCTTGTAGAGAAACAACTATAGCATCCTTTGATGAACTAGATGGACAATGATGTGTTGCTAGACACACATGCATTTCCGTCCTATTTTGTGTCGTTTTTGTATAGTTTTAGAGTCGTATTGAGTCATTTATAGTTAATATTGATTTATGCCATGGTTTGTAGGTAATCGGGTGAGTTTGGAGCTTAAACGATCAAGTATGGTGATGGCATGAGCGAACAAGGCAAAACGATCAAAGGCCAAAACTTTCTGTGAAGATGGTTTCCTCGCGGTACGCGAGCCAGGGTGGCCTTTCCCCTCGCGGTACGCGAAGGGTGGGATTCAGAAAATTACGCGTTAAGCTTGTCTCTCGCGGTACGTGAGAGACTTGTTCCCTGGGCCTCGTGGTACGCAGGATAACCCAGTTACGGGTATTTTTGCTTATTTTCAAGGTAAAAAAGTTTAAGTTCATTTTTAGGGTTAGGAGGTCGATTCCAGACGTAAAGTTGAGATCTTTTTTGTGATTCTATGTGGGAGAAAGTTTCTAGGATCAATCGGAGACTTGGATTGAAGTTGGATATTGAGGATCGGGTCGATTTCGTCATCCGGTTCTCGTTATCTTTCTTTGTTCTACTTTTCCAAATTTGATACCATGATTTATGTGTTTGATTCTTTTGTTTTGATGTTATTGACCATGATGATTGGCTAGACTTTAATAGCTACCTAGGTTTTGATGATTATGCGTTGTTAATTGGTTGGATTTCGGATTTCAGTTATTTGTTGATGGGTTAACGTTAAAGTAAAGAACTTGGTTTTCTTTGATGAGATGTTTATGCATATTTGATCTTGATTGATAATCTGTTGAATGTTCCATATTCTACTTGTGAATGTCTTTCATGTATGGTGGCGTATTAGGTCGCTACTTGTGTGCATGTGATTTGTTTAAGGTTGATTAACGTCGTATCCATAAGAACTTCTATTGAAAGTTTATTAGGATTGAGTATTCTGCCTGCTTCAATAGCTCAGAGGTGCGAAGTTGTCGGGTAATCTGTGGTGTTAGGGTTTTTAGGTCAACTACTCTGAAAGGAGGGTTCCTAGGGTTTCTTAGCATTCATTGTAGTTAGGACATGTTTTGTATCTGTTGATAAAATTATGTGTAAGTTCATAGAGAGGCGAACTTAACAAGTTCGCCTGGTTTATCAGAGGCGAACTTGTTAAGTTCGCTTAGTCTATCTGAGGCGAACTTGTTAAGTTCGCTTAGCCTATTAGAGGCGAACTTAATAAGTTCGCCTAAGCATCTTTTAGGCGAACTTGTTAAGTTCGCCTGGTGCAGAACTGGTGCTTATAAATAGACAGTTTACAGAGTATGTTAGACAAGATATCAGAGTAGACTTGAGAGAGACTAGAGAGAATTCTGTGAATCTTGTAACCTGATATTGTGGTGGAAATACAAAGAGTTTATTTACACCGTTGTTGTTGATTGAGTTACACGAGCACGTTGATCATGGATTCCGCACGTTATCACTGTATCGTACCACGAGTCTAGAGATCCGTCACGCACCGAATTAGGGACCTACAAGTGGTATCAGAGCTTTTGCTCTTGATTAGCAGAAGATTCGTGGTGTTTTCGTGTCCAATCAACATCAAATTTCAGAGATTTTGAATATTTTTTGTGTTCTTAATAAAAATGGAAGATTTTTGATCATTTTGGATTGATTTTGGATTATTTTGATGAAATTGATCCGATAAAAGTGTTCCTAATTAGTTCCTACACATTCCTACGGTTCAATTTAATCAAATTCCATCAATTCAGCAAGATATGATGATTTTCGGAATTTTTGGTTCGTGTTTGGTTGAACAGCTGAAGCAGGCGAACTTGGCAATTCTGTTGCAGGCGAATTTAATAAGTTCGCTTGGTGCAGATTAGGCGAACTTAATCAGGCGAACTTAACAAGTTCGCTCGGCTCAAGTTCGCTCGGGTCAGTTTCAGGTGGATTTTGTCAGGCGAACTTATTATGCTTGTTTGGTAGGAAAATTCTTCTTGTTCAAATTTTTGAGGGAAAGTTTATATGCTTGTTTTGAATCATTTTTGAAATTTTGAAGTTTCGAAATTTTTTAAAAAGAGTATTTTGGCAGGAAATTTTTTTCCGGATTTTTTCGCACAAATTTCGAAATGTCAATTTCTTATGATGATTATGAGATTGGAACTATGCCACCGAGACTTTTGTGCATATCAGATTACTATAGCTGGAAAGTCCGGTTCGAACAGTTCGTATCAGAAACTGATGAAAACTTTTGGACATCCATATTTGAAGGATATGTGCATCCTACTTATGACTATATGGGATATTATGATGTTTCTAAACCAGTGACAGCTCTTACTAAAGTAGAAAAGCAGAAGTTTGATCGAGAGATGAAAACGTGTGAAACGTTAACGATGTCTTTACCAAAAGAAATAATTCATAGTCTCGGGAAGTGTCCAACTTCAAGAGATCTATGGGAAGCTTTGAAGAAAAAGGGTGAAGCAACTTCTCAAGCGTTTGTGGTCTTGATCAAAGAAGTATTGGAGAAGTCGAGTTATTCTCAAAGTGATTCTTCTGCAGATTTAACTAATAGTGAGAGTATTCCTTCGGGTGAAAGTACTCAGTCTACCGAGAGTGATGTGATGAGTGAAGAAAGCTTTCAGATAGTTGAAGACGATCTGAGTGAATCAGAAATTGATGTAGAGCCTGTCATTTTTTATCAAAAGGGTGAAGCTGATGATGACGTTTTCATGGCTCTTGGTGCATCTTCTTCAGAAGTAAAACCTGAGGTAGTTTCTAACTCTGAAACGTTTTGTTCTAACTGTGTTTCAGTGAAGGATAAAATGATGAGGGTTATGGATGACAACGTAAACCTCATTTGTGATATGAAATCCATGCACACGGTAAATAAGAAATTAAAAGATAATGAGAATGTGTGTATTGAGAGAATAGAATTACTGAAGAGGGATATAAATTCTCTGACTTTGAAGATCAAAGAGCAGGCATATAACCTGGATATGTCCTTTGCAGAAATTGAGAAACGAAATAATGATCTTGTTGAGAAAGATAAGGAACTAGCTGAATCTAAAGCAGAGGTGATCAGATTACACAGAAAGTTAGAAAGCTTTGGAAATTCATTATTCTTTATAGAACATTATCATAATAATACAGAAGAGGGGAAGGGAACTAGTGGTATTGGTTATGTTCCTCCACCATTCAACAGAAATTATTCTGTTACACCTGAGATTATAAAAGATGAGGATTTTGATCCTAAGACTATGTTGAAAGTGAATCCAGTCACAGGTGAAGATATGGTGTATTCTGATGAGAGTGATGATGAATATTTTGATGAAGCTAAGGTAGAGGGGATACCGAAAGAGGTTAAGAAAGAAAACTCAAAGGTTGATTCTAATTCATCTGGAAATTTTACATTTGGAAGTTCTTCAAATTCAAGGAGAGTTCCATATGTTAGAGATTATAAAGACAGGCGTATATGCTTTCATTGTAATGAGATGGGACACATTGTGGTGACCTGTCCTTACAGAAATAAATGGAAAAAGCATGTATTTCCTGAGAAGATGAAGCCTGAATCAAAACTTGTTACAAAATCTGGAGTTCCAGAGAAAATAAAGCAAAAAGGTGTTCATGTAGGAGAATCTTCTTCAAGTGCATCTTATCGTGTGAAGATTCCTTATATAAGAGAATATCGTGAGATGAGATCTTGTTTTTCTTGTGGTCTTGTGGGTCACATTCGGATTGCTTGTCCTCACAACGCCAAAGGTAACCGACATGTTACTCCAGAAAAGGTAAGAACTCATGGTAAGCTTTATGTTAACCCAAATGTGGTTAAACCTCATGATACACCAAAAGGTAATTCAAAATATGAGGTTAGGCTTTCTAGACCTCAAAGACGGGGGAGAAACAGAAGATTGAGAAAACTTTTAGAACAACAAGAGTTTTCACAATCAAATCAATTTTCAAAGGAAAGAAAATGTTCAAACACTTCACATTTTAAGCAAAAAGAACTTAATGAATAGAAGTATGTTTGGAAATCTAAAGTTTCTGTTTCTGACTCGTCGGAACAATCTCCAAAAATTGATGAGAGATTCAATTGTGAATGGAGTGAGGTTTATTATTTTGATACAGATGGACGACCCATGACTACCATGGCTTGGGTCCCAAATTCAAATTAATGTTTCTTGTTAGATGTGCAGGATTTACCAAGAGGGACTATTAATACCATTTTGGTTATTGATAGTGGTGGTTCTAAGCACATGACAGGGAATGACATCCGCGAGAGTAAAGAGTTGTTGATAACTAAGAAATCTATTTGATTCAACGACTTGATGCTTAAGGGGGAGAATATGTCACACACAATGTTATTTTGAAAGAGTTTTACAAAGTCCAAATGATAACCTGAAACTTAGGATGACAATGGTGAGCATAAAGTCGTTGATGCAACCATTTGACTAGTTGTGGGGGAGTCTACAGGACAGGGGGAGTACAGAACTGTGTTGGTGACAAAGGCAAAGGCATTCAATTACAGGATTACATCGGTTTGAGTTTTTAATTGATTGACTTGCTTAATCCTGAGTAACCAAGTAAAATATTTTTCGTAAAATGTTTTCATGGAAGATTTTATTTTCGTTTGTTTTACTTTCTTTGAAAAAGATTTTGAAAAAATCCAAACAAATTGAAAAAGATAAAATCGACATTACTTGAAGTTAAAGAAGAAATGATAGTACATCATTAGATGTTCTTTCACACATGACCTTAGATTGACTGGTTGGTGCTTTATGTTAATATATCTGAATTATATGTTTTGATCTAAACTTTATAGACTGCACAAATAGGAAATGATAGTGTTGTGTATGCATATAATTTGAATTGTCAGTAGACTAAAAGCGTCACTGAACCATTAGTAGTGTGGAAACATAATTGCATATGTTACAACTGTGATTTGAACCCATTTTATGCCTGGGTGTGTGTGTTAAAAGATCACTATCAGATAAAGAATATTAGCTTTTAATAAAGATTTTCCTATGAGATCAGTTTCGGGTTATGTCCTTAGCACTATTCATTCGATTTGCTTAAGTGCCCATGTCCCGAAAAGCATGTAATTTGAAGTATAATCAAGATATGTACTTGACAACATCTGTCAAACATATACTAGCCCTTGGATCATATTGATAAATCATGTTTACTGATTCCATTGAATTCATAATCCAGATAACAATTGGATCTACGTACCTGAATCTTATGATTCCACATATATAAGCCAAGACATTGAATCATTCGATTCTGAATCTCATTGATTCCTATACAATCTAATTCGGATTCTGCTATTCGTGTGCTAAGTGATGTCTCCTCATTCTGGAAATTCGGATAATCTTTAGTAAAATCTTATATGTCTTGAAGAAAGTGCATTTACTTTATGTTGGCATACTAGTGGGGTACACGTTGTATTTCATACTTAAATGGTACCTTAACTCACAAGAAAGTGGGAATGAGATGCTTTAGTTTCAAATCTTATAATATTTACAATTTGAATTTCTGTATCATAGCCTGATCCTATTTTCTTTGAATGTTTATCGCGTATCATAACATGAAATATGTAAGTCTTGAAAAGACAGAGTGTGATAATCTTGAAAGATATTGGTTTGATTGGTCAAGGCTTGAAAGAATGACATAGGATACCATTTGATATTATATTGAATTTATATCCAAGATGTGTGATTGATATATCATATATACTGATATGATATTCTTACTCGTGATGTTCGACCAAAAAGATGTGATTTTGTATTTTACACTTCAGTTTATATAGAGAAAAACCAAAAAGATTTTGTGTTTCTTACGTTTGAAAAACCAAAAAGATTTTATTTTTCCAGCTTCCATGGAAATTTTAATTGTTGGTTATTTTTTGTTGTTCTCCTTTGCAAAAACTGAATATTGCAGATAGAAGTTGATAAGGGTCCTTCTCCCAAGTTTTCTTCTAGAAATAAAGAAAGAGTGTACAGATGAATAAGACGAAGACTACAGTGTGTTTGATGATATATGAAGATAGATGACAATCTTCTGAAGCTGTTGTCAAGGGGGAGTCTATTGGAGCATATTCTGGTGACAACGAGCTTGAAGATATTATGTCTTAGTGTTAGAGTCTTTGACTTGTATTTTATAGAATTGTTAGCAACAGTTAAAGGGGAGTCTGTTAGGACATGTTTTTTAACTGTTGATAATATTCTGTGTAAGTTCATAGAGAGGCGAACTTGTTAATCAGAGGCGAACTTGTTAAGTTCGCTTAGTATATCTGAGGCGAACTTGTTAAGTTCGCTTAGCCTATTAAAGGCGTACTTAATAAGTTCGCCTAAGAATCTTTTAGGCGAACTTGTTAAGTTCGCCTGGTGCAGAACTGGTGCTTATAAATAGACAGTTTACAGAGTCTGTTAGACAAGATATCAGAGTAGACTTGAGAGAGACTAGAGAGAATTCTGTGAATCTTGTAACCTGATATTGTGGTGGAAATACAAAGAGTTTATTTACACCGTTGTTGTTGATTGAGTTACACGAGCACGTTGATCATGGATTCCGTACGTTATCACCGTGTCGTACCGCGAGTCTAGAGATCCGTCACGCACCGAATTAGGGACCTACAAAACGTGTCGTACCGCGAGTATAAAGATCCGTCACGCATCGAATTAGGGACCTACAATTGTTAATCCGTGTCTTTTCAAGTGAATTCAAGTTACTCCTTGAACTGAAAGGTGTATTGAGATAGTGAGACTGAGAGGTAATATTGTAGAAATAAATACTGATGGCTACAAAATTCTCTAAGTAAAACCGCTGTGGACCTCAGAGTTTGCTGCAGATCGACAAACTGCTGCGAATAAGCTTATTTGTTGCGGATACTTGTTCTTCTGCTGAAGAACAAATCTGCTGCTGATCAACAACATTGCTGCTGATCAACAACATTGTTGTTGATAGCCATTCCCTCTAAAGATCAAACGTTGCAGCTGACTGGCTTCGATAAAGCAACCATTACCACTGACAACTTTCTACTGCAACACTGACACACTCCACGCGAAAGAATGTTACTGGTGCTAGACAATAAAAGACAACGACGCTCTTCTTCCAAGGACTCAAGCAATGATGCCTAAGAAGACGTTTGAGTAAAGATAACTTTTGTAGTATTTATTGTCGTTACATGTAGAATAGCTTCAATACAAGATCAACGGCTTGTGTTAGATCTGATCCTTAGAATCAAGGGTCTGTCTTGATTCTAAGTTACTATATAAGTAGTACTTAGAGTCATTGTATAAGCTGTGCTTTTTCTTAAGAGTTTTTCTCTGTAATCTTGTAATCTTTGAAGCTTAATACAAATTGCATTTATCAGTATTCTTCTTGTTTACATTGCTTAGATGTGATTGTTTCCGCCAATCTCAACTAGAATAGAACCATCTTGTATTCACCGATCCTACAAGTGGTATCGGAGCTTTGCCTCAAAGATTAAACAAACTCACACTTGTTTAATCATTCTCTAGTTCTATTCAAAACTATCCCTTTGCTAAAGTCACCCATTATCACAAATCAAAAATGGCACAAAATAATGGATTTGAAGAAATTGGAAGCATCAGCAGACCACCAAGACTGGTGTCTAGAGAAGACTATGGGATGTGGAAATCCATTAAAGATGGACCATACATATCCATGGTGGCCTCCGGTGATTTCGGAGGTACACTGGTTCCCAAAGAATCCTCCAAATACTTTGATGAAGACATCAGGAAAATTAAGGTATATTTCAAGGCCTTGGGAGCCATCCAGATGTGCTTACCAAATAAAGTTTTTCACAACATCAGAGGATACAAAACTGCAAAGGAGCTATGGGAGGCTCTTGAGAAGATGTTTGCCGGTTCAGAGGAAGTAAAAGAAAACAGAAGAGACATCCTGAAGCAGCAATATGAAAACTTCGTCTCGAAGGAAGGTGAGTCTCTAACTATTTTATATAACAGATATACTTATCTTGTAGGTGAGCTGCAGTGCTCAAGAGTGAAGCTGGAGAATGAAGATATTCTCAAGAAGTTCATCAGGTCTCTACCCAGTTGCTGGACATTCTACACAGTGTCCAACAGAAGAACTGAGAATCTGAAGACTCTACAGATGACTGAGCTTTTCGGTATGCTAAAGACCTATGAATTAGAGATGATTCAGGCCAAGGAAAGAAGCTCAAGCTACCAAACAGCCTCAACATCCACCACCACCTCTTCTGCCCTCCACTCTGACCACTCAGGTCCTAGTTCAAACAACTATTATCCTCCCATCATCACTCATCCGGCAGCTGTTGGAACTACTAACTTTGACTGGAGCTTCCAGTATGAGGATATTCCTACCAACAATCAAGCTCTCATGGCAGACACATCAGAGGTACCACCTCAGGTATATGAAAATATTTGTACTCAAACTTGTATTGATAAGGTCCTTGGATACAGGAAACATAACCAGAATCTCATAGATCAAAATGAAGAATTTCACCAAATGAAATCTTAATTTAAAAAAGGTTGAAAACAGTTACAAGGAAAAGATTGATTGTTTAAAGAAAGAAATTTTATCATTAAAACATGAACAAACAAACCTTGAAACTCAAATTGATGATCTTCTAGTTAAGTTAAAAGCTACAAGGGCCGAATTAGTAGACCAAAAGGTCCATGTGGAAAAATATGAGTTTGCATCCAAAAAGCTGCAAAGACCTGCCGAATGATCCGGGATCCACTAGGTTGTCGAAGTGTGTCGTATTCTAAGAGCTCGGTTCCATCATAGTTTCCATATCCAAGAGATTTCCAAGGTACATGCATAGGATTCAGAGTCTAGGTAGTGCTTTCCCTATTTGTGAGTTGTCTAAAGGTTTGCTCTTTATATTTGCTGTCGATAGTTAGGAGTTCATTAG
The DNA here is from genome assembly GCA_023525975.1 of Smallanthus sonchifolius. Lineage (NCBI taxonomy): Eukaryota > Viridiplantae > Streptophyta > Magnoliopsida > Asterales > Asteraceae > Smallanthus > Smallanthus sonchifolius. The sequence continues at coordinate 47,618,349 of CM042033.1, read as the reverse complement.
TTATAGTTCACAAGACAAATCCCCCCAAATACATTTCAGTTTAGTTAGTTGAGTAAGAGTCTAGATAGATTTATCGCTTGTGTCTCGTGGGTTCGATATCCGGACTTCATTTGACTTTGCTACTTTGATCGGTACACTTGCCGGTTTTGTGGTCTAGTATTAGGTTGAGTCTAGATTTATAAATTTAAAGCTAGAGTGTCTAGGTTAGGTTTTATATTAGTTTTTATAGACCGTCTAGCACACATTAGACAAGCTTGTGAAGACGTATGTGGAGGAACTGGAGCAGGAGTACCTTGAGGTGAAGTGGACTGAGACGGATATGGAGATATAAGCAAATAATCCACAAAATCCAAGTCATCAGTTACTCGAGCAGTTGCAGCAGCAGTCATGGAAGTAGAAAATAGCTTTTGTGACTTTGGAGTAGGAATATAATCAGAATCAGAAGAAGATTCATCTCTTAACGACCTTTTGCCAAGTGTTGTTCCAAGAGGAAGACCCCGAACAGACTTGTGTCTTGGTTTAGTAGCCACCGACTTTAGTCTTTTACCAGCATTTGCCAATGGAATTTTAGCAAGTTTAGCATAATGATCTGGATCAAATTCTTGTGTAGCTTCAGAATCAGTATCATAATTAGCATCATTTGCTGTTTCAGAGGAACTAGAACTAGTTTCATTTACAATTCCTTCTTGATTTACTTGAGGAGAATTTGCTTGTGCTTCTTCATTCACATTCCCCTGTTCAACATTATGAAATTCAGGTATATCAACATGAACCTCCTCATGAACCTCTAAATTAGGTTCTATGACATTCTCCTGAGTAGCATCTTGAACTTGTACATGAATTTGTTATGGTTGTACTTCAGGTGCAACTTGTTGTGGTTGAGGTTGATGTTGAACATGCTGTTACGGTTGTTGGTGTTGTTGGTGTTGTTGTTGTTGTTGAACCTCTTCTGGATGAATCCAATTATCATTTGGAGGAGCAACATAACCAGGATTAGTAATATGCCCAAACAGAGGAGTTGGAACAGGAATCAAAGCAGGATTTTGTTGCTTGATGTTGTTACAATCAGTGAAAATCCTTTTGGTCATTGGAGTGAGAGTAAGACGCTGTTGTAACTAAGGTAGATTAGGTTTAAGATGATTCAGAATCATGTGTAGAAACCTCGGATACATAAGAAATCATTGACCATCCGGTGGAGTAATCTGTGCAACTATCTCCTTATAAAAATAGTGGGCAAAGTTGAACCCCATGTTCAAAGTAAGAGCCACCATTGCAAATTGTAATGAGGTCTTCAAACCACCAGTTCCAGATTTCCTAGGAGAAAGACATTAGATAATGAAGTGCATAAACTATCTCTATTGTCCTACTAGACCACCCTTCCTTGCTTGAGTATCATTTGCTCGTCCTCTGTAACCCATTCTTTGAAACCATAATCTCTTAATTGTTGTTGAATCCACAAGATTTTTGAACAACAACTTGTAGCATCGATGTATTTGGCTTCACATGTTGAAATTGAGACAGTAGTTTGCTTTTTACATTGCCATGACACAAGATGATTACCCAGAAATTGGCAACCTCCTGTTGTAGATTTCCTGTTCCAAACAACAACCTCCAAAATCTGAGTCAGTATATGCATTAAATTCAAAATTAGAACCATGAGGAAACCATAATCCTAATCTCGGTTTCCCTTTTAGGTACCGAAAAATACGTTTGACTGCAATCAGATGTGATTCCTTTGGTTTTTCTTGAAGTCTGGAACAAAGACACACAACAAACATTATATCTGGCCTTGATGATGTTAAGTACATGAGAGAACCAATCATTGCTCTGTATAATCGACAATCAATATCCTTTCCATCCGGATCTGGATTCATCTTGTGATTTACAGGTATCGGAATGTCATATGGGGTACAGTCTTCCATTTTGAACCGGCTCAAAATGTCTTTCGATGTATAAAGAAACCATCCTATTTTTGGTTAACATGTAATCCTAAAAAGAACGACAACTCTCCCATATCTGACATTTCGAATTTTGATTTCATGACGTTCTCAAACTCCTTGCATAAATCTTCTTTTGTTGTGTCAAAATTAATATCGTCCACGTATATCTGAACCATCAGATAATCTCCCCCTGATTTTTTAATGAACAAGGAGGAATCAATTTGACCACGATCGAAACAATTGTCCAAAAGATGTTGCGACAATGTTTCATACCACGCACGGGGTGCTTGATGAAGACCGTAAAGAGCCTTATCTAGCTTGAACACTTTTAAAGGATACAATGGATCCTCAAACCCTGGTGGTTGACACACAAAAACTTCCTCTTTCACCTTGCCATACAAGAAAACACTTTTGACATCCAGTTGATAAACCTTGAAACCTTTGAATGATGCAAAAGCTAAAAACAAACGAATTGCTTCCAACCTTGCTACATGTGCGTACACCTCTGTATAATCAATTCCTTCTTGTTGATTAAAGCCTTGTACTACCAATCTTGCTTTGTTCCTTACCATGACACCACGATCATCCTTTTTACATTTGTAAACCCACTTGGTGCCAATCGGATACATACCCTTTGGTAGATCAACTAAATTCCACACCTTCAGCTTATCAAATTGAGCAAGCTCTTCCTGCATTGCTTCTATCTAGTTATTGTCTTGAAAAGCCATCTCCACATTTTTAGGTTCTATCAGAGAAATAAAACAATAATGTAAGCAAACATCAATTACCCCAGTATCTCTAATGTATGAATATAAAACAAGTATTTTCAGTTAAAGAACGAGTTTGAACTCCATCTTGCAAATTCCCAATGATATTCTTCACCGGATGATCTTTGAGTTCTTTTATGGAAGCCACCTCCGGAACAAGTAAAATATCAACATGAGAAATCTCTGTTTGAGAAGATTGATTAACTTGTATCTCTGAATCTAAATTTGTAGAAATCTCCCCCTGAACATGTGTAGTATTGGATGAATCATCAACAATTAATGGATCTGCCAAAGAATCCTGAAAAATTTCTTCATCATCCCCACTATCAATCTCGTGAGTTCCTGAACTAGATGCAACATTAGGATCAGGGTTAACTGATGATGATGGAACAGAATATGGAACCGTTGATGTTGGATTTAACCCACAATCTTGGTCACCATGACATGAATTGTATAGTAAAGCAACTTCTTCATCAGATAAGTCAGGAGCAAAGTTAAAAGACTTGAACAAGTTGTCATAATCAAATGCCCACTCTGGACCAACCGCCTTCTAGGGAATAGATCAATTAGAGCAATCGATATGAAACCATTCTTCGACCTGTCGTGTTTCCTTGTTATACACTCTTTTATTCAACGAATTGGCAACATATCCCAGAAAAATTCCTTCAATCCCCTTTTCGCTAAACTTGGTAGAAACATCCTTGATCTTCATAAGAGTACCCGGATTTCCAAAAGGAAGAAGATAATTCAAATTAGGCTTTCGACCATTTAACAACTCATAACGCGTCTTATTGTGTCGCTTGACAGTCAGAACTCGATTCAGGACATGGCGTGCCGTATTCACAGCTTCGGCCCAAAAGGTAACCGGTAGCTTAGGATCCGCCAACATTGTTCTAGCTGCCTCAATTAGAGTTCTGTTCTTTCGTTCAACAACACCATTTTGTTGAGGAACATATGGCGCGCTAAATTCATGATGTATAACCTTTTGTAAACAAAAGAGTCCCATCTTGCTATTCTTGAAGTCGCTGCCATTGTCACTTCTAAGACGCCTGACTCTCAGATTCAAAAGATTCTCCAACCCAAGAATTAAGTATTGAACTGTCTCTGGTGTTTCCGACTTTGTTGCCAAAAACTTGACCCATGAGAATCTTGAGAAGTCATCCGTTACCACCAGACAGTACGATTTACCTCCAGAATACTTATCTGTCTGAACAAATCCATATGAAGTAACTCCAAAGGAGTGACAATAGAATTTTGTTTCTTGGATTTGTGAGACTTCCTGTGTTGCTTTCCCTTCTTGCAAGGAATGCAGTCATCAGGCACAAAAAATTTCATTTTTGGGATACGAGAAACCAAATCATTCTTCACAAATTAGTTGTTGTGAACCGATGCTTATAATGTGTTTGATTTGAAAATATTTGATGATTTGAACATTTTTGGAATCTACTGTTGAATTTGTATTGACAAACTGGTTCAGGAGAACTTGTTCAGGCGAACTTGTTCGGGCGAACTTGTTTAGGCGAACTTATTATGTTCGCCTCTTGCAACACTAAGGGAACTTATTAAGTTCGCCTAAGGGCTAAGCAGTGTTTGGACTTGTAATTTTTTTTGTGTGAAATTTTTTTATGATTTTTTTCTTTTGTTTGTTATATGACTAATGTGTGTTCTATGTCCAATACATTTACAGATGGCTCGTCGTGTTGAGTACAAACATAATCAAGTGGCATTGTTAGATCCAAATATGTCTAAGGCTGTTAGTTTCCAAGGAATTATCAATTTTTTGAATCGTTCACGTTTACATGTTGTTGATGCACTTTTCTGTGACAACACTCTGGATAGAGTCTTAGGTAGTATGTCTAATGTCTGTAATTTGTCTTTGTATTTATGAGTCATTATGTAATGGTTTATCGAGTTGTATTTACTTTTACATAATGTATGTTGTGTTTCTGTTAAGTGTTTTGCGCACTTACAAGTGCGCAGGAGAAAGCTCCTACGTACTTAGCAAGTACGCAAGAAGACCCATGCGTACTTGTTAAGTACGCAAGAGCAATTGGTCCTGCGCACTTGCTAAGTGCGCATGCATCAGGTCTGTATAAATAGGATAGGTTCACAGAAGCTAAGTACGCAGGAACATTTGTTTAGACGAACTCAGTTCTGCTAAGTACGCAGCTTGTATTCTCTCCGTAACCGTCGAGTGTTTATAATACAAAGAACGTTTATTGTGACTCTCGTGTTTGGTTTACTTTGTTTAGTAAGACTCTCCACCTAGTCACGGGTATTCCGCAACCCGGTTTGACTAGTAGACCACTTGCATGTGACGATCCGACACACACGAAGGGACCTACACATGGGGCCTTATCTGCAGATCCGTACATCAGCTTACCGAATATCCAACAATTCTGGGATACAGTACATCAAGACACAGATGTTGAACCTCACGTACTTCATGAAATGATGAATAATACAGAGGTAGCTATTTCAATGGAAACTATTCGTGCTGCTTTGGCATTGGGAGGTGCTAATGAAGATCCTATGTTTTATCCTGGAACACTGATTATGGGGTGTTTTTAGAGGATGGGCTATAGAGGCAGACCAAATGATACTCAAGCACGAAAAGGTGGTTTAGTTGGAGATAGGAGGTATTTTATGCACGTAATCATCCAATGTTTATCTCCAAGAAAGGCTGGTACTGATGGTTTGAAGAGTGCGTTACAAGCTGCAATGGTTGCATTGACTCTGAACAAACGGTTTAACTTTGCTATGTATATATACCATGAGTTGGTCATGCAAATCAATCCTCCAGAAGGTCAAGGGTTTCTTATGTACCCTAGGTTCTTGCAAATGATTTTGAACCTTTTAATTCCAGATTTACCATAGCATCCAATACGTTTGACTTTGACTCCTATTTCCAAAAGAATCTTTACTGACTGTACCAAGGTTAAACAACAAAATGTTGCTTTGATTCCAGTTCCGACTCCTTTGTTTGGTCATTTAATCAATCATGTTATATTGAGCCTCCTAATGATAATTGGTTTCATCCTGAGGAGTTAGTTCAAGGACAAGTCCAGAATCAAGTACAACAACCACAACAAGTTCAAGCTCAGGTACAAGCACAACAACAAGTTCCTATTCCACAAGAACAGGTTCATATTCCTGTTAATGAACCAGTTCAGGAAGACGTTGCTCAAGAAAATGAACAAAATTTGGGTATGAATATGGATGATTTTGATAATGAAGTTGTGAGCTCACCCATTCATGAAGCTGAAGGGAATGTGGTGGATACGAGTTCCGGTGATACTATTTTACCTGATTCTGAGGCTACTGGCTCTGATTCGTCTAGAGATTTTAGCTCAGGTTATTATGAGAGATTGGCTACTTTGCCATTGGCAAATGCAGGGAAACATTTTAAATCTAAAGCCAGAAAGCCGAGGCGTAAGTCTATTCGGAATCCTCCTGCTGGATCAGTACATGGAAAGAGAACATTAATCGATGAGAGCTCAGATTCTGATAGTGATGCATATCCAGTTCCAAAAGCTCAGAAGCTTATGTCTGCTTCTATTTCTACTGCACATTCATCTCAAGGTGTTGAGGACGCTACTTTTGTTGCATCCTTGCTAGTTACACCTCCTTTATCTACACATCTGTCTCCTTTGATTACTCCTGTTACTACAGTTTCTAAATCTTCTGCTGGTACTTCAAAGCCTTCTGATTCTGAAAGGATTACCTTCCTTGTATCACAGGTGCTTGCTTTGCAGACTCAAGTGGATTCTCTTATGACTACTGATACTCAGAGACAGTTGGTCCTTCAGGCTCAAGCTAGACAGATTGCTGACATGTAGATCTTGGTTTCCAAACTTGTTGAGCGTCTTGACACTCAGGGGGAGTTAAGGATACATGATACTTGTCATGCTGAGTCAATTCAACGAAAGGATGATGATGACAATGATCCTAGTGGTAATGTTGAGGGTGATCGTTAATACGCTGCTGACGTAAATCCCATATCAAGAGCTCAGGGGAAGTCGACATCACAAACTATTGAAGATAAAGTTACATATGAAGGAAATGATGGTCTGAATGTACCGTATAACTTCATCCAAGATGATGTTATTACTGAGTTTTCTTATGAAGGAGTAACAGATTCTATGGACTCTGTTGAAGATATCACTACACCTGATGATACTGCTCAATCCAAGATAGATACTAATGCTGATACTACTCATCCTGTGTCTTCTAAGCCGAATGAAGAACGTGTGATGTATAGAAATACAGGAATGACTAGAGAACAGTGGAGAGAAGTAGTTAACCGTTGGATGAAAGTACTACCCAAGTCACTTATACAACCTGCTCAGAAAGAAAGATATGCGAATAAAGAGAGGTGTATTGAAAGAATCATCAGTTGGTTTTATGATGATGACACAGAATTGTTTGCTCTTAAGAGATCTGATGGTGTTCAATACTTAAAGCCTAGGATCAAGTATTTCAATACCTTGCCAAGGTGTGAAATGAATGGTCTAGCTACGAAACCACTGATTAATAGATCAAAGTGTGGATTAGCCGATGTGATTGCCAACTTGATTAAAAGAGAAGGTGGATGAGGGAAGTATGAAAGATTAAAGCCACGGAAAGGAAAAAGAGTGAAGATTGTAGATCAAAAGACTGAGATTGTGACCTGGAAGTATAAGTTCAAGCCAGTACGTGCTGTACAGAAGATACCATTGAAGAAAATACCACAATATTTTCTAGGGGAATATGAAATGGTGGTACGTAGATGTGAATACTGGTGAAGCTAGAATTGATGATAAAGATAATAAGGTCATTGTTAGTTTCTATGATGCAATGAATCTTATTAACTTCTCAGAGAAAGATCAGATGACGTTAAGAAAGAATGAGATTATGTTTACTGATGAATGGAGAGAACAAGGATTGCAGTATAAAAGAGTGTTGGAGATCTGTAAGAGATATGGAGTGCACGCAGGAAGCAGATTACTAGATAACTGGAAGAGCTCGTCATAAAGACTGAAGATAGAAGATCAAGCTATTGTCAAAGGGGAGTCTGTTAGGACATAGAATGTCTGACAAAAGCTTTGTAATAGTTTAGGTCTTATTGTCTTTATGTTTTTATGTAATTGTATAGATTTTGTCTAAGTGTTAGAACAAGTTCTGCTAGAGGCGAACTTATCTAGTTTGCCTAGTCTATTAGAGGCGAACTTGTTAAGTTCGCCTAGTCTCATGTGAGGCGAACTTGTTAAGTTCGCCTAGTCGTTAAGTTCGCCTATTGGTTAAGTTCGCCTATTGCAGAGTTTGTGTCTATAAATAGGAGTTTACAGATTCTGTTTGAAAAGGATATTGACTTGAATGATTGTATTCTATAAACTCTGTGTTTTGGTGATATACAAAGAGAAGTTTATTTACCTGCTGTTTCTATTGTCAATTCGTATACAAACGTTAACACGAAGGATTCCGCACTCCGTGTTATCGAGACGTCCTATCGCGAGATCGATCTGAAGATGAGTCATCTGGACCTACAAACACACGGAGTGCGGAATCCAACCGTATGCATGATTGTGTATATGAGACAAGATCAAGACTAGAATCAACAAAAGATGTAAATAATATTCTCTTTGATTTCCACCAAACTCAGAGTTTACAGAACTTGAATACAAATTGCAAAACTTAAGAAACTAACATGTAAACTCCTATTTATAGAATCACACAGCCATGCAGGCGACTTAACAAGTTCGCCTAAACTAGGCCTAGGGGAACTTATTAAGTTCGCCTATTACAAAACTTAACCAGATCTTACAAAAACATAAAGACATAAAAGATCTAATCAATTACAAGGCCTATTGTCACAAAACTATGTCATAACAATTAGTACCATAATATGGGGATTATTATGTATGCAAAACATGTATAATTTAGGGCATATCTTAATACCCCACTCTTAAACTTTGCTTGTCCTCAAGCAAACTCATGCATGATCAGACCCATAACTAAAAACCTTACAGAAGGTAAGAGAGTTCCAAGCAGTTGGAAACTCCGGGATAACTCATGAGTCGCTTTATTCTATTTTGGCTTTTCTATTTTAGGGTGGTGGAATTTATGACAAGCCTACTAGAACTTCAATTATTCATAATCTATCACTCCTCACATTTTTCACTCAACTCTACGGTTATATATATGTGGATAATGTAAGTTAAGTGGGACACTCAAGTTCGAATCGAATTATGCAACAGTCATAAGCTTGTATGCAAATCAAGTCTGCACCAACTAACCAAGTAGTATGAATGAATCAAGAGGACTTTAAAAGGGTTGTAATGTGGCTAAAAATAAAAATATAGGGTGAAAATGAAAATCTTTTTGGATTTTTAGTGTTTTAAAAGGGTTTGAAGGGCTGCAGATATCGTGAAACACACAGCTACAGCTTCATGGCTTAAGGTGAAAAATACTAGCGGGTCTACAGTACTCAGATCATGAGGGTATAACTAATCTGAGGGCTCGTTTATGGTCAGATTGCCAAGACCGATATCTCTTATTTTTCTCAACTCTTCCCTCATTGGGTAGTACACATTACTGCCCTTTCGTATGGTTCTTTCGGCTTGTAGCCTAACAGCTCCTACTTTGATCAGGTGCTTATACTCATGTTGGGAATAAGTTTGATTCTTGCTACATTTTCCTTCGTGACACCAGTTGCCACACTTCACACATTTGTCGTATCTTTTGGCTCTTCTTTTAGCGGTACTTTTTGACAAGCCGCCGAATGGTGGCAATTGTTCTTGCTTGCGCCATCGTTTTCTTTCATCACTTGCTGCGTTGAAAACATTCTCTCAGAGTTCGGGTGGTAATTTAGGATTTGCTAAATTAATACAAGAAAGAAAATTGAAATCAAAAGAATTCATGTCCAGCTCTTTAGGGTCTAACCCGTAAAAGACCAACTTCTCTCTCTTCTTCAAGACTAATTTTTAAATAATTTTTTTTCCTCAATTTTCTTGAAATCATTTTCCATATCTTCTTTGTAGATTGTTCGGTTGTTCCCTCCTAACACATACACTTTCTTCTTGTATATTTCAATTATTTTGAGTAAAACAGATTCTTTGGCGATTTAACCGATCCATCCGCGGGTTTGATAGTTGCATTAACAGGCCCCGGATTTCCAATTTTTAGTCTTTGGAACATGTTAAATGGCATTACATTCACACTTGCTCCTAGATCAGTGAGTGCGAAGGTTATCGGCAGTGGTCCGATAGAACAAGATAAAGAGAACTTTCTGGGATCTGAAAGTTTCTTCAGAAGGCATCTTTCAATAAGAGAGACGCAATGATTGGTCATGTGCACTGCCTCTTCCATGTTTCTCTTGTTTGTAAGGAAATCCTTCATGAAACGTCCATACTTAGGCATTTGTTATAAGATATCCAAGAAGGGAAGATTAACGTGGATTTGACTTAACAGCTCGATGAATTTCTCATATTGTTCGTCAAATTTCTGCTTTATTAACCTTCCTGGGTATGGTATGTAAGAATGGACCGCTCTTTTTGTCCGAACTTTTGTAGGAGTATCCACTGGAGCAGGAGGTGGGATTACATTTGATTGTGATCCTTAAGTAGTTGTTTCTGTGATATGCGGACGTAGTGGTACTCCGGTGAATGTTTCTCTCCTTGGTGATTGAACCTCTTCTCCTGGCACTGGTGGTTCTGGATAAACCTTGCTATTTCTAAGAGTGATAGCGCTTACATTTGATTTTAGATTGGTTTCAGTATTACTTGGGAGACATCCTGGTTGTCTTTCTGATAGAAGTTTTGCAATTTCTCCTAATTGCGTCTCAATGGACTAAAGAGTTGCTTTCTGTGTCGTAAACTCAGCTTCGTGAAGACTGAACTTCTCCTCGTACTGTTTGTGATGGGAATTTGCTAAAAGGGCTTGACTTTCAGTAATAGAGATTAACTTAGTTATCGCCTACTCCAAGCTTAACCCATTACTTGGCTTATTAGTTCCTTGAAATTGTTAACGAGGCTGAAAGTTTTGAGATTGTCTTTGTTGAAACTGTTGTTGTTATCTGAAGCCAGATTTTCGTTGATTGCTATTATCTTTCCAACTAAAATTCGGATGGTTCCTCCATCCGGGATTATAAGTGTTGCTATAAGGGTTGTTCTGTGAGCGGTTTATTCCGATAAAGTCAACTTGGTCAGTATTGGCAGTGATGCTTTTTACTTCTTCAATAGTTTCAGGGATTTCTTTGACCATGCTAAGTTAATTGAATCGAGTGGTGAGGGCGTCTACTTGACCAGAGAGTGAAGTGACAGTATCGATAGAGTGAACACCTTTCCTGGCTCCCCTATTACTTCATGGATTGTACCATTGATAGATGTTCATAGCTATTTCCTCAATTAGTATGTAAGGTTCCTGTGGCCTTTTGTTTCCAAAAATTCCACCTGCAGTAGCGTCGAGTGTCTGACGAGCTTGATTGTGCAACCCATTTTAGAAAGATGATACTTGTAGCCAAACTTCTAGCTCATGATGAGGGCATTTCCTCAACATGTCCTTGAAACGTTCCCATGCCTCATATAATGATTCACCATCTTCCTGGGTGAAAGTGGTGATATCATATCTTAGTTTTACAGTTTCTGCTAGCGGAAAGTATTTTGACAGGAATTTCGGCGCTAGATCATCCCATGTAGTGATTGACCCGGTAGGAATAGAGTTTAGCCATGCCTTTGCTCATTCCCTTAAGGAAAAGGGAAACATTCGGAGGCGAATTGCGTCATTCGAAACACCGTTAAGTTTGAAAGTATCACAAATTTCGAGGAAATTTGCAATGTGGGCATGTGGATCTTTATCGGGTAATCCATGAAAAGTGCATGATGATTGGGTCATATGGATGACATGTGATTTGATCTCAAAGTTGTTAGCGTCAACTGTCGGCCTTGTGATTCTAGACCCTAAAGCCTCAAGTGACGGTCTTACAAAGTCGAAAATAGTGCAGTTTTCTACGGCCATTCTTCTAGTACGGTTTTCACGTAATCGATGGTGAAGGAATCTTTCGGGTTGTTCTAAAGGTTGATATAAACCAGTAGAGGAGCTATGGATCATACACTACCTGAAATAAACGTAACAGAAAAACAGATGGAAAATGATAAGGATAAAAAGGCTAATCTGTTAACTAGAATCTTTCTTCAAATCACCGTGTCCCCGGCAACGGCGCCAAAAACTTGATAGCATGTGTTGTGATAAGTTAAAAAGATGTTTAAATTATTAAGGTTTCACGAGATCATGTTTTAAATTTATAAAATGATAAATACTCAAACTTAAAACGCACACAATAGGCAAGTGTACCTATCACAACGTAATATAGCTTAGGTACGAACCTAGTATCGAACCAATGGACACGGCCGAGTTCCAATACTCAACTTTTGTTATCGTTTAGCCGATTTAATTATTGAGTGGCTTTTATGTGCTTGTGAAGCAGAAAAGTAAATGACAGAAAAGTAAATGACGGTAACGTAAATAACAAAAAAGTAATAATGTGCGTGATGCGTGTAACAGAAATGTAAATAACAGAATAGTAAATAGTAGGAAAGTAAATATCTCAAAAATGATCAGGTTACGAAGAGTATTACTTTGGCTTCGAATCCGCTTGGTACGTGATAATATTAAGTTTACTAATCCAGTTATATGACTACTACAAACTTGTGACCCGGGTCACCGCTAGAGCCTCGTCCTCATGACATTTGATTCACGAATTAAAATCTTTAAATTAAAATAGTAATGCCTCCCGCTAGGGACAATATTTACCCTCAACCCTTCGGTGTTATCTCCGAGGTGGTTTTAGACATCGAACTTAAATGCTTGAGTATTATTGTTAAATAGGTGATTATACTTGCTCACGGTGAAACAGTGGGACCATGTATAAGGACGTACCATTCCCAACATGAGTTCACAAATTCTAGGTCGCATAATAAGTTCTTATAAAGACGTACGCCCTTACTAGTGTTGACCAAGCCTTGGCTTATTAATCTCTACTTGTATAAAGACATACAAGTATTAAAAGAAGTTTGATTAAAAAGGTTTTACTATCTTACACTTGAAAATCAAGAACACTCACAAATATAAAGACGGATTTAGACAACAATAAAAAGCCCACCAAGAGGTGGTTTTGAGAACGAATAGTTAAAGACATAAACATACCGTTAAACATTAACATGCACCAAATTTCATCTTCACCCAAGCAATACAAAGAGTTTAGCCACGAATGGCCATTCTAACTAGCATAACGCTGAGTTTCGTAGGCTCCCCTATTGCGGACAAAGAGGAGGAGCATGTCTACTCTCTATTCTCTACTATAAACTACGAAATACTCTCTCTGGACAGTGTCTTTAGGTCTAGTGTGGTGTCTCAAACCAAGAACCCAAGCCCTCTATTTATAGGCCTCAAAATAAGCAATGCATGGCCATGCATTGGTTTGCACGGCCGTGCAAACACCTCGGGAATTAAACAGGGTACACAAGACATTGTACTAGGTCCTTGGAGGGCAAGAAAGGGTTTGCACGACCGTGCATTGCTCTTCCTGCTCTCCTGCTTTGTCTTTTAGCTCTTTGTTGACTTGTTGTTGACCAATTTTGATCTTCCAAAAGGCTTGATTTCTTGTGGTTTTGACTGGTTTCATCTTGATTTATACATAGAACTCCGAATAACCTGCAATTATGAAATATAAACGTTTTAAGTATCAATTGCAAGGCTATTAATCAATTAGTACCATAATATGAGGATTATTATGAATGCAAAACATGTAAAATTTAGGGCATATCAATGTGTGATGAAGAAAGAATGATATGCAAAAAGGGGGAAGGGGTGGGTGAAGAAGGCCATGGGAAGAGAATGTTGATCGAGGAGTAGGCTTTTTTTGGAAGAAAAGTTTATGTGGGTCACTGGGTCCCACCCATTATTTGGTTTGTGTTTAATATTATTATATTTATTTTTTTAATATAAGAGGTATTTTAGGCATTTCACACCCACTTAACAGAAAAACTTAACCTCCATCTGTTGAAGCATTTTTGTGTGACAGACACTCTGGAGATTGTCCCTGCTTGTAATTGTCTTTTGTATTATCTGTATTCAGTCTCATATGTATCTGTCTTATCAAGTTGTATTCTTGTTTGTTTGAATTTGTACTTGTATTTGTTATTGTTTCAGTCAGTTTGTAAGTTGTGGGTACAATTCAAGTACGCACAAGTACACGTGCGTACTTGATAAGTACGCATGAGGAGTGTTTCATGCGTACTTGTTAAGTACGAAGGAGTTAGGTCTGTTGCTATAAGTAGCTGATTGTTAGAGCTAGTATGTACGCTCTCAGTTTGTCTTGTTCTAGAAATATTGGAGAGCAAACTTGTAATCGGTTACTGTGATAGTAGACCAATTATTTTGTTACCTGTGTTTTTTGTCGTTTACCTTTGTCGTATTGCATTTCATCTAGTCTCGGGGATTCCGCACCTTGGTGGACTAGATACACATGCACACGAGTACGATCCAAGACACCCGGGGACCTACAAGTGGTATCAAAGCATTTGCTCTTGTTTTCGAGTGTCGTGAGTGTATTAGGAGCATTTTTGACAAAGTTTTACATCAATTTACTTGTTTTTGGACTTGCATTTGGTGATTTTCAATCAAGATACATCTCTGCTGAGTTGTACCTTTTCAGCCTTGATGTCACACCCATAACACAGGACAATTATCTAACCAGAGTAGTACCTCCAACAGAGATGTTCCCAGGAAAGAACGATGTGTCTAGGAGAGATTTATACACCGCTCTTTGCTTAGACAGAACATTCCGTTTGTCAAATAACTACATACCGGTCGGAAGGTCGCCTTCTTAGTTACTATGACGTTGATATAAAAAACACATAGCCGAAACTAAAATCATCAAATTTTATTTAAACATCAAAATATTGATTACATCATGTTCTCATAAAACTTACATCATTTGTTCCTAACAAGGAAAATATCATTCGGGTCTTATAGTTCCAGGCATGCCCATCATCTGGATCATTCATCAGTTCATTCTAGTTCTGGAAATGCCTTGTCTAATGACAACCTGTGATGTGTTCAAAAACATTTGATAAAACATGGGTCATCACAAAGCTGGTGAATTCATAAACTAAAATAGTTTATTAAAACGCCCTGCCAAAATATCTTGAACAAAATTATGGGATTCCACCCCCGCTCATAGACGATTATGAGTAATCATTCAGTCTATATATAACCAAAGACCGTTCCACGGCTCCTGTCCAACATGCCGTTCCACGGGTAAGTGAAACACAATAATCGCTTAGAATGCGCTATATATAAACAATCGGTGCAATCATATTAAGATACTCAAAATATTTTCATAAATCAACCATGCTAAAATTGGACTATAGTAGAGCCATGGTTGTTTCAAATGCATCACAGTTTAGGAACTCACCTCGGCAGTATTTCAGCTTATCAATTCAGTAAAATGACAAACACCTCGGACAGAACTCCTAGATATGTAATGACATTACTGTTGGAGCATATTCTGGTGACAACGAGCTTGAAGATATTATGTCTTAGTCTTAGAGTCTTTGACTTGTAATTGATAGAATTGTTAGCAACAGTTAAAGGGGAGTCTATTAGGACATGTTTTGTAACTGTTGATAAAATTCTGTGTAAGTTCTGCTAGAGGCGAACTTGTTAAGTTCGCCTAGGCTATCAGAGGCGAACTTGTTAAGTTCGCCTAGGCTATCAGAGGCGAACTTGTTAAGTTCGCTTAGCCTATTAGAGGCGAACTTAACAAGTTCGCCTAATACTGTTCAGTGTCTATAAATAGCAGTTATCAGCAGAAAACAGAAACAAACTTGGACGATATCAGGAGGGACTGAGAATTCTGTAAATTGTGTAAACTGATATTGTAGTGGAATAAAAAGAGCGTTTATTTACACCGTTGTTGATTGAGTCACACGAGCACGTTGATCATGGATTCCGCACTTTATCACCGTGTCTAACCGCGAGTCTAGAGATCCGTCACGCAACGAATTAGGGACCTACAATATGTTGCCAATTCTCCATGTAAGAGGGTGTACAATAAGGAAACTCGTTTGGTTGAAGAATGGTTTGAAGTGGATTGTAGTAAACACAGTATTCCACCAGAACTAAGAGGACCAGCTGGGGTTTTGATTATGATGATCTATTCAAGTATTTCAATCTTCCTACCAATTTATCTGCTGAGGATGCCGCCAATCTGTATCATTATTCTAGCGGTGGCGATAACTCCAATTTCCCGACGAGATCTACCGTACCTATTCCTACCCCTGATCCTAATGCCGCATCTGTATCTGGGACTCATGAGAGTGACAATGAAGAGGGTACTAATGTTGATGGAAACGATGCTCAAGTTGATCCTAATAATGTGGAAGGAAATGAGGCTCTAGTTTATCCTATTAATATTGAATCTTCTTCTGGTACACATGATGTGGGGGAAATAGGCACAAATCTCGACTCATGTATCAATGAACCTATAGTGCCAGAGACCAGAGTGTATAAGAATCATACAATTGAGAATATCATTGGTGATCGTGATGCTGGAGTTCAAACTCATCACAGAACCATTACTGAGAACACTAGTCTTTAATGCAGAGATACTTGACACAGGAATCATTGAAAAATGTTTGCATATTGCATTTGTATCCAAAATTGAGCCAAAGAATGTGAAAGAGGCTCTCGCAGACAATTGTTAGATTGAGGATATGCAAGATGAATTGTCTCAGTTCCACAAATTGCATGTGTGGGACTTAGTTGATTTGCCGAGAGGGGTACATCCGATTGGTACTAGATGGGTGTTTAAATGCGAGATGGATGATCGACACGTTGTAGTGAGAAATAAGGCACGGCTGGTTGTTCAGGGTTTTTATCAGCAAAAGGGCTTGGATTACACAAAGGTGTATGCCCCAGTTACTAGACTTGAGGCGATCAGACTGTTTCTGGCTTACGCCTCATATGTCAGCTTCAAAGTCTTTCAACTTGATGCGAAGAGTGCTTTCCTATATGTTAAAGTTTATGAAGAGGTCTATGTTTTTCAACCTCCAGGCTTTGAAGACCCACCATACCCAAATAAAGTGTACAACCTAGATAAGACACTTTATGGTCTTCATCAAGCTCTAAGGGCATGGTATGAGACGTTATCAAAGCATCTATTGTCCAACGGTTTTGACCGCGGACAAATAGACTAGACTCTTTTCATACGGAAAGTGGGGGGAAATATTCTACTAGTAAAAGTTTACATAGATGACATCATTTTTGGGTCTACAAATGAAGATATGTGTTGAGAATTCTAGACGGTGATGAAGTCGAAGTTTGAAATGAGCAACATGGGAGAATTGTCATTTTTTCTAGGTCTGCAAGTCAGTCAAAGGGAAGATAGCATTTATCTACATCAAACCAAGTATGTACACGACAATTTTATCTAGACAAAGATGGCAAAGATGTAGACTGTAATTATATCGAGGGATGATCGGTTCTCTTATCTATCTCACAGCTACAAGACCTGGTATAATGTTTTTCGTTTTCTTGTGCTCAAGGTTTCAATCAAAACCCAAGGAGTCTCATTTGATAGCTGTAAATAGGATATTCAGATACCTGAAAGGGAAACTCCAATTAGGTCTTTGGTACTCCAAGCATCATTTATTTGATCTTAAAGCCTACACTGATTCAGATTATGGCAGTTGTAACCTTGATAGAAAATCGACCTCAGGTGGATGTCAACTCTTGGGAGACAGGCTAGTCTCATGGCAGTGTAAGAAGCAGTCAACAGTTTCTGTTTCAACTTGTGAAGCTGAGTACATTGCTGCTGCGAGCTGTTGTTGTCACATATTGTGGATCGAGTAACAACTGAGAGACTATGGCTTGAAATACACTGGAACTCCTTTGTTCATTGACAATAATGCTACCATATCTATCAAAAACAACCCGGTGAAACATTTCAAAACTAAACATATTGAGATTCATCACCATTTCATCAGTGCTGAAAAGCGCTTGGGTGAACTTGTAAAAGTTCACACGGATGACAACTTTGCTGACCTTTTCACTAAAGCCTTTTATCATGCTAGCTTTGAACATTTTGTCAACGTGATAGGAATGTTCAATCCTGAGTGAAATACTTTTTCAAAACAAAATGTTTCTTGGAAGTTAAATTTATTTTCTTTTAACTATTTTTTTTTAAATTTCCTTTTCTTTGAAAATTTTAAGAAAATCTAAACAAAATAGAAAATTATGAAAATTTCAAGTCTTTTGAAGATAAGAGGAAATGATAGCACATCAGTAAGTGATCTAAACTTCTTAGACTGCACGTTTGGAAAATGATTGTGTCATGACTACTTAAGTGTGAAAATGTTTTATCTAGCTTTAATTTGAATATCTGCAAGTTATTTGAATTGTCAGTAGGCTAGAAGCGTTTTGGATCATTAGTAGTGTGAAAACTTAATATCTTATACTACAACTGTGATTTGAACCCATATTATTCTGGGTGTGTGTGTTTATAAGATCTTTATCAGATAAAGAATGTAAGATTTTGGCGAATATTATCCTCTGAGACCAGTATCGGGTTATGTCTTTAGCATAATTTTTCGGTTATCTTCACTTGAAGCTAACTAAGATATGTCTTGGCAACATCCGTCAAGCATATGTTACCCCCCTTTGATCACATCCGATTTCATTATAGACAAAATCCAGATAATAGTTAGATCCATGTACTCAAATCCTCAGATTCCATATCTATTAACCTGAATCATCAACAATATTCACTGAAGAAAAACCTCTCAAACCAAGAAAAATGAATCAATCGATTCTGAATCTTATGATTCTTGATAATCCTTATGGATTCTGCTTGATTTTTTCTGTGCTAAATGATGTCTCTTCATCCTGGATATTAGGATAATCATTGGGAAAATCTTACATGTCTTGAGATAAAGCAAGTTAACTTTTGTTGGCATAATAGTAGGGTACACGTTGTATTTCATACTAAATTGTACCTTAACTCACAAGAACATGGTACAAAAATGTTTGTAGTTTCAAATCTTATAATACTGACAAATTAAATTAACATGTTGTGTATTACAAATTCGTTATCTGATTTAGTAGTATGTCATATACTGATCCCACTCTCTTTGATATCATTTTTGCTATGTTTTAGCCTGATATGATCCTCTTCTCATGATTTTGACCAAAAAGAAGTTCACTTTAAGTATTCATGTTTCCTAATTTGTATCTTGTCTATACCGTCTTTTCTTCAGAAAAACATCAAAAAGATTTTCAGTTTATTTCATCTTAAACATTGAAAAATACAAAAAGATTTTACGTACAGTTTATCAAATTTTTAGAAAAACCAAAACTATTTTAGTTTTAACTTCCTGGAATGTCTTTGTGAATCTTAAGGTTGAACATTCATATCCGGTTCGTTTTTTAATCAAAATTACTTCATAATTTGAGTTGTATTTCTCAGCTGGGTATTTGGTCATGCGTACTTGCTAAGTACGCAAGACTTAATGCCCGCGTACTTAGCAAGTGCGCAGCCTTGTTGTGTGTGAGTATATAAGCAGGTGTTAGAACTTTTTCCTCAGTTCAAACACTTCAGTGGCTTTTTACTCTCAGACTTCACTACCTGCTCATACTACTCAAAAATCCGTGTGTTCCTAAATGATTTTTCATCCCATTTCTAGTTAGAACATCATCTTAACATCATTTGGTGAGAATATCAGCTCATTTGATCAGTTAAATCATCACTTTTGGACCGATTTTGTGTTCTTGAGGACTAGGTTTTTGATGACCAAATTTCTTGGATTTTTGGATGTTTTTATGTGAAATTGAGCATCAATGCATGTTTCTAATCATCATTCGAACCTAGTGGATACAAAATTTGCCCTTAAAATTGTTTGATTTTGATTTTTGATCCTTGGGTTGTCGTTAACTTGCGTCGGCTCGATTTTTGATCAAAATTGGTGGTTTTTAGCTTGATATTGGTGATGGTTTTTGACCCATTGTGCTTCATTACAATTTTCTACACTATGGTGACCAAGATCATGGATCAAAACACTGAATTGTTGGATTTGAGACTTTGAAAAACTGCCGAGTTTCAGGTTTTGCGTATTTGATAAGTACGCACGACATTCTTCATGCGTACTTAGTAAGTACGCAAGGCCATTTTTCTGCGCACTTACCAAGTACGCAAGAAGGCTAACTTGGAATTTTTTCTAAGTCTGGAATTCATGATTGCTGTATTCGTGTTATCCCAAGTGATGTATCTTGTATTCTATTGTTCGTATCTGTTCTTATCTTGTTTATTGTGTGTTCTTTACAGGTATTGCTCGTGCATTTACCGATGAGTTCAACATGTTGGCACTTACAAATCCTGAATGGAAAGGCGCAGCTGTTAACTATTAGGCGATTGTAACCTTTCTAAACCAATGCAAGATCGCCCACTACAAAAAAATGAGCCTGATGCAACTTTTTTTGTCAGAAAAACATTGCATTAGGTGAAATTGTATTAGACCAAATGCAACTTTTTGTTACATAATGCAACTTTTTTTCCAAAGAGTTGCATCTTAAAAGGGTTGCATTTGAAAAAAAAAGTTTCATCTGTAACAAAAAGGTTGCATTAGGTCTAATGCAACTTCACCTAATGCAACCTTTTTCTGACAAAAAAAGTTGCGTTAGGCTCATTTTTTTGTAGTGGCCTATGCTATTTCGACAGATCCTGTCGTTTCAAGACCTTACTTAGAGCAATTATGGGAAATAGCTGAACATGATTGCACTGTTAATCCTAATGTCATTAGAGCTACTGTTGCAAATCAAGAGATTGCCATTTCAGAAGACACCATTCGGACAGTATTGCAGTTTCGAGACCATTCTGAAGATCCAATTATTTATCTTGAGTTTATGATTAATGGGTGTTGGAGGTAGAGGATGAGTTATGTGGGAAGAGTAGACTATGCTTCCTACATGAAGAACTGGGTACTTGATCAATGACGGGACTTTTCTCATGTCATGATCATGTGCATTTCTGTGAGAAAGGCTGGAAAGGATGCTATGGGTCATGATCTAGCATCAGCTATAGTTTCTAATGCTATGAGTATGATGTTCCACATGTGAAGATGATGAAGGCATAGCAAGGGGAAAGAAGGATATGAGACTTAGGGTAGGAGTATTATTATATAGTTAATTAATTATTGTTTATGGTAGGAATTAGTAAGTCATATAGTCTAACAAGCAAGGTATCAAGTAATTTAGCACATAGAGTAGAAGATAACAAGTAGCATGTAACATAGCACATAATGGGCATCCTAAGGTTATAGTCTAGATCATTGGTTTCTAATAACCTAATTCCCTATAACCATGGCTCTGATACCAATCTTTCACACCCCAACCAACGGCTGAATACGTCAGGGCGGGACATAGAGACTGTTCATAAACTCATGATCACACTAAATTTCTTATAATTATTAAACCAAAATTTCATAATATAAGTTCAAACAAAACATCCAAAACAAAATACATCAAAAGTTCGATTCTTTATTCAATCTTGGTCCTTTCCCTAAGTGAGGCATCTTGCATATTATCTTAAATATTTGCACCTGAAACATGATGAAAACAAGGTCAACTAAAAATAGTTGGTGAGCATACATAAGTTTTGACTCTACAAATAGGTTCAAAATGTTGTGTACAATTCATGTGTAACATGGTATAAATAGGAAATTATGGAGAACAACTATAGTAAACCGGGTGCACAATCAAACCTTGTGACATGTTAGGCATAACACTCATGTTACCCTTGTCTTGTCGGAAAGCCATCACCCTACCTGGGTGGATGTGTCAATTCAATAGATCTATCATTGTTACCGTTGGCTTGTACGGAGTTAATGATTGCACTTATTATAAATGTAGTTTAACTCATAGTGTTCAAAGCATAAGGCAAAAAAATACACACACGTACACGTTGTTTGAATTGTATAAATTACAAATAGTTCAATATAATCATATTCCACCCCAAAAATGTAAAAATATAAAATGTGAGGCTATGTAACTGACCTTGCAATGAGTGGCTTGATAATCAAGTAAGTTGTTGTTGCACAAGTGTTCTAGCTAATCACAAGATTAACCTATGTTTGATGGAATATGTGTATCAATAAGTTGTACATATTTATAGGAGAATCTTAATGCGCAAAGGGGTTGATATGGGTGTCCTCATTTTAATAATAAAATAATTATTTGAGTTTCAAATAATATTTATGTAAATCTTGATAAATAATTTTATTGTAATTTGAATAAGTGAAAGAATAAATAAATGATTTCATTTGTTTGTAAATAAGTAATATATAAATATTTAGTGTCCTTTTGTTCGTAAATAAATTCATGAATAAATAAATATATAGTTTTCATTTATTTGTAAATGCATAACTTAATAAATGAATGAGTAATAATTTGTTAAATAAATAATTAACTACATAATTGAATAAATAAAACCTTTTCTTTATTTAGTTTGATTTTCCTGAAAAACAAGTGTTAAAAAAAATACTAATTTACTTAATTAGTAATTAAACCAAAATTTAAGGTATAAAAACAATGTTCAAATCAATTAATAATTAAACCATAATTAATTATTAATTAAAAGTATAAAATATATTTTAAATGTTTTTATATAATAAAAATAAATTATATAAAGGATTGTAAAATTTATTTACAAAGAGATGGGTTTATAAAAATAACTAAAATTATATTTCAGTTATAATTTATAAACCAAGGAGTTTAAATAAATAATTTGATTAAAATAAAAATATTAATTAAACTAAATTTTATTAGGTTTTAATCCTAATAATAATAAATAAAATGGTTTCTCTTGATAATTTAATAATTAAATTTATTAAAAAAAACTGAGTTTTATAGGATTTATAAAATAATTTTTATAAAGGAAATAAAGGTTAAAAATAAAGAGGGCGCTGGGACTCGAACCCGGTTGGGTTCGGTGTGGGTCAAGCGCACCAACCGCTGGACCAGTGGCCCAATGTTGTTATAAGGCTCGTTCGAGTAAATGTTAAACAAGAATTACAAGGGGACCGAAAGAGTGGTGTGTGTGGGTTCGAACCCGTGACCTTGGCCGTGAAGGATTGAAGCTTTAACCAATTGATCTGGGCGATTGCCTTACTATGGTTCAACACAACAACTATTTAACAAACAGCCCCAAACCTATCTTCTTCCCCATTTACGCAACCCGTAAACCCTAGCCCCAAATTGACCGCGATTAACTATAGGTACAAGATCAAAATGATGGGGCTTTTGTTCAAGAGATCAAGAAGAGTAAAATGGTAGGTTAATTACCTGAAATGGTTACGAGGAGATGGAGGTCGACTGGAGCCTTGGTTCGTGTTTCTTCGAGCTCGTGTTCCAGAAATGATTTGGAGTGAAATAGTGTGTTTGGGAAGTGCAAATGGGTTGTTGCGAACATGAATGATTAGGTATAATGATTCGATTTCAACCATAACGCACAATTGAGGTTTGAGTTAAGAGGGCCGGTTACGGGTAATTGTTTTGAGTTAATATGTGTGATTTCAATTAAATTGGTTCATCCAAAACATTTGAAACTGGTCGAATAATGATTCCGCAAGATTTGCGTGCATTAACATCATTGATTTCGTGCAAATTGAAACCGATTTTGATCGGTTTGACCTTTCAAAGTCAAAATTGATTTTATGGTTCAAACTTCATGATAGGGTTCAAGTTTGTTAAATGAGGGGGTTCAAAAGAATTAGGGAGGGTTCAAAGGCATTAAGGGGGGTTCATGGCTCATATTATTCAATTTAAACTCTTTTTATTTGTTTTAATTCATTTTATCTATTTATAAAAATTGTTTTTATAAAATTTAAAAAAGTAAACAATATTTTTTTTATTCTAATTATTATGTATAGGAAAAGTTCCCATTTTTGTAAAACTATAAATTGTATAAATGATTCATTTAATATAATCAAATATATATATATATACATATATTTACATATATATTTATAAATATATACATAAAAGAAAATAATATGCAAGTGAAAAATTAAAACTCTAAATTGAAATAACACTTGATGTGGCACATTGTATTGAACAAGTATGTTGATCCCCCCGATATGCTATATTCCAAGCTATCCAAACACCAAATATCTCCAGGAAAGGCGGAAACAATCCTAGAGATAGCTAGAGTGAAACAGACGAATAAAACTCCAACAAATGAATAAAACGCCATGAACACGAGATAATCACAACCGAATTACTTGTATTGATGATAAAATGCTGAATACAATCACTAATTCAGACTAATCACTGATCAGAACAATCACTAAGACAAAAGCATATAATATGATTATCAAGTTCTAGCTCTAAACACAATTCAAAACAAGACATATATATAGTACAAAGTTCCCGTCCGAAAACTCTAACGTCCGAAAACTATTTCGATCGAAAACTTTTTCGACCGAAAGAGTTTTCATCCGAAAACTTTATACTTGAGCAAATCAGATCTAAAGAACTTGAATTCGATGGACTACTAGGTTCCAACAATCTACCCCTTGTCCATTGAATTATAAGTCTTCTGTCTTGTTGGCATCATGCTTGGTCTCTGTCTTCACTTTCTTGGCATCCAGATCCTACAAACGCTTCTTTATAATCTCTGCCTCTGCTCTCATAGTCAAACAACAAGAAACAACCCGCATATACAACTTTGCCTCATTCTTTATCATCGAGCTCATGTCACACTGGATCGTGTTGTAATAGAGAATCATGAGATGTTCATCGGACAAGCTGAAAAGGTCCATCAGATCAAAGACTCTAAATTCTTGTAAGCCTCTCTGTTGAATAACCGCTTCATGAGTCTTGGAATCATAAAACCATATGTCAAAGTCTTTGATAAAGCTCTTCTTCCTCTCAGGAATGTACACAGTCATCACCGTATCAGCTAGTTTGACTATGTATCTAAACTTTCTTTGAGCACTTGATCTGTATTCCTTCTTAATCTTTTCACATTTTGGAATTTGAGGTTGGAATGAAGTAAAACAATCTTGTTCACACTGTTTTCTCAAGAAATTCTCAAAATCATAAGCAAGTGTGCTATTTGATGGATTGAGCAATTTGAGATTACTTAAATATCTGATATCCCATCTCGGTAATGTCTGCAGCTTTTGACTTATAGCAATATACTAAATATCCCCTTCAACCCTCTTGATAACGTACATCTTTTTCTCACTATTATATTTCCAATCTAGGATCTCCCCTATCAGTGCCTTTCTTGGATTTCTTATCTTTTGTGTAAGTTGTTCCTCAATTGAAGGAGTTTCTCTTGTTTTCCACCATAAACTTTTATCAGGTAAATCTTTCTTTGTATTAGAATCTTCTTGTGCTTCATCAGTTGTACCTTCTTCTATTGGTTCACTAAAAGGTATTCTTTCATCCACTACTTTATCCATCCTTCCTATGACATTTCCATCGCCTTCGGCATATGTTTGTTTCTCTTCATATTCATACTTCTCATAAACTTTGTTCGAATCATTTCATCACTTGATTCTTTATCATTTGATCCACCATCACCAATATCTGAACTACCACTGCTACTATCATCGTCATCTAATGGATCTTTATCATTCTTTTTAATATCGGTTATGATCAAATCATCTTCCTCCTCTTTCTCTTCTTCCTACTCTTTCTCTTCATCCTCTACTTCCATTCCCTCTCCTTGTTGATTAATTAATGAATCAACATCGAACATATCTTGTGATCTAAATACAGTTTGATCATCATTCTTAACTTTATCCTTCTGTGGATTAGATGAGGGTCCTTCTCTATTTACTTCAGTACTTGGTTGAGGGATTTCAACATTTCCTTGAATTGACATTCCGAGATGCTTTAACAAATCTTACACAATGCCTTGAAGTTGATCATTTTAATTTGTTGTTGATCAAGCTGCACTTGTCGTCTATTATCTCTTGCCCTCAATTCTCTAATCTCTTGGGTACTAGCAGCTTCACGACTTTGAAGATTCAAAATTTGAGTTTTCAATTGACTCACTATGTTAGCTGTCTCTTGTGCTGCATAGTTTGCAAATTCATCATCAATTAAGTTGTAATCTTTAGAAGTCTTTTGCTTCACAAGTTCTGGAACTTCCTTTGCCTGTATACCTTTGTGCCATTGTCTTTTGTCTTTTCTTCTCAGGCTCTTTGATCATAATAACTTTAGACGAAGGAGTTTTTAGATTCAGCTTCTTTTCTTTTGACTGGAGTATTTGTTGTTGTTGTTGGTTCAACATCAGGTGTTGCCACGGGAATATTAACTTGAACATTCTCTGACTCTTTCACTGGCTCATTCTTATTCAAACTTGTATCAACTTGCTTATCTTGATCACATCCCTTTACTGTTTCTGACTCATTTACAACTGGAACTTCATTATCTGTTTCACCATCCAGTACTTGATTATTTCCAGCATTAACAGGTTGTTCACCTTCTTGATTCAAGTTTGCTTGTCCTACACCACCTTCACCACCATCACCTCCTTCATCACCATCATCTTCATTATCTCCTTCATTATCTTCTACGCCACTACTCAGAATATCATCAACTTCATCATTCACTCCAAAATCTGGATCAGTGTTTTCTTCAAGCATATTAGCAAAAAACGGTGTCAGTTGCCCAGATAATTTGCTTTTCTTCCTGATTGTGTTCATGCTACTGAATATTGTTTCTGACGTATGCTCCAGTGGAAGTTCTACTCCATCGTTCGATAAATTTGGTTCTAGAGTGCTTATGATCATTTGTAAGAACCTCGGATATAGCAAGAATTTGTTGTTCTGCCTTGGTCCAATGAAATTGTTTATCATCGCCTCAAATAGCATCCTTGAGAAGTTGAATCTTCGGTGATTTGCTAGACAAACTAGAGCACGGCTGAAGACTTCACCGATCTGATCAAACGCACCAATCCTCGGTCTTAGACAATGAATGAAGTCTTAGTAACCTAATAAGGTCTTAGTAACCTGTCTTCTTTGAAAATCACCTTCATAACCCATGTCACACCCCAACCGACGGCGGAAACGTCGGGGCGGGACATGGAGACTATTAATGAGCACATGGTTGGCTAAGTTGTAATATATTAAAACATCACATTTTATTTCATAATTCAAAACAATCAAAATCCAACAAATACATGAATTGTAAATACATAATGAGTTCACTTTATTTAATTGACTAGGTCCACAACCTAAGTGAAGCAATCTTGTTCAATCTCAAACATTCATACCTGAAACATGATTAAAACAAGGTCAACTAAAAAGTTGGTGAGCATATATAGGTTTTGACTCTAAATAGTATCATTGTGTTGTGTGTATACAATCCATACATACATGGTTAATAAGGCAATAATGGAGAGTTACTATTGTGAAATAAAGTTGTACAATCAAACCTTTGTAACTAGCATGCAAATAATCTAATTGTGTTGTCGGTAACAACCACCCTAACTGGGTGGGTTTGTCAGACTCAATAGATCTATCATTGTTAACCGTCGGCTTGTGTAGTTAATGGTTGCACATATAAATTGCACACAAATTGTAGTTTGCACACCTAGTACTCAAGCATAAGGCTCAAATTGCACACATGAATGTAGGGTGGAATTGTATTGTGTAGTTTGTAAATATTGTATAATTGTACTCATGTTCCACCCCAAAAATGTAAATAGTGTAAAAAGGGGCTATGTAAACTCACTTGTATCAAATGTAGATAGCACGAGGATTAGGTAGCAAAAGTGGTTCTTGTAAATCACAAAGTTAACCTAGAGAAAAATGCAAGTCTAAGGCAAGTCTAGGGTTTAACGGGATTGAGTGTAGGGACTTGTACAAAAGGGTTGGTGTTATGTCATGTAGGGAATGTGTATTTGTTTGTGCTTGTATTTGAATAAGAATTATAAGTTCAAAGTATAAGATTTTATTGATAATGGTTTAGGGTTTAATTTGTATAACTACATAATTAAATAAATACCTTTTATTTATTTTTTTAGAAAAGTAGTATGAAATTATATTTATTCAAATATAATTTAAATAAATAAATTTATTTTATTTATTTACTTATGAAAATGTGTAAATATATATTAGTATATAAGAAATAACGCAAAATACAATTTAACTCTAAGTAGATTGTAAATGTAAAATATATAAATAATAAAAAAAGTTATTTATTTATTTATCATTTAAAATGGTATGATCTTTTAAGAAATATGAAAAATGTATATATATATATATATGTATATATATATATATATTTATATTTAGACAGAGTTTTATTTGTTTAAATAGGGTTTAAAACTCTATTATATGTAATTTAATAGAAAGTGATTTATAAAATATGTTTTATGACATTATTTAAAATGGTAATGTATTTTATAAAAATTTTGTCATAATTTGTATAAAATAAGTAACATAAAGGCTTTAATTAAAACTAATAATATTAATTAAAAAATAGATTTATTTTTAATCTATTTGTATTGTAAATGAGGCTTTGAAATCATTTAAATTGTAAGAATAATAATTCTTAATTAAAATCTGCTAATTTTTGCATACGTCAGTTCTAAATGATAATGGGTTTTATAAAATAGTTTTTTTTTAATTTAATTCTGCAGCTAAAAACGATTTTTAAAAATAAAATACACCACCCGGCTCAAACCTGGGTGGGTTTTGTGTGTGTACATCGTGTTACCACTGGAACAGGGGCTGACCCTTGTCATTGATCTGATTCGAAATCGTTTTGACCTGTAATTGAGAGGGTGGCCGGTCTGGGTTTAATGCACACGTAAAAGGGTCGTTGGATGTGGGTTTCGAACCCACACCACCTAGTCCAGCGGTGCAATGGCTTAACCGGCTGGGCTAGGTGGTTTCGTTGGTCATAATAGGGAAACTGAAATCTTAAATGTGCTAATTCCAATGGGGATCATACCCAAATCGAACAAATGTGTAGATCGATCACAAGTCTATGATCAATTGAATTAGATTCCCTTTGTCAATTGAAATTGAAAGAGGGCTTTCGATTGGGAGGGAAAAATGAAACTAATACCAGAAACCTTACCTGATTTGGTTACGAGATGAGCATGAACGACAGGGATCTAGGGCTCGGTGTTCTTGGAATTCGTCTGTGCTTCAGAGGTGAAATAAGATGCGTAGGTGTGTTTGGAAAGTTTGTTATGATCGGTGCGAAGGTGCATGTGTATATTAATTTATTCAATTCCCTTTTAATTACATGATTCTGTTGTGATTAGAGAGTAACCATTGTCGGACACAATTTCACGATAATTCGAACGACTGTTAATGAATTTGGCTGCGTATAAGGTTTGAATACATAGGAGGATTGATCGTGCGTGATTTGCGGGCATTAACATGTCCTAATTTCTTGATTTGGAAACGAATTGCGCTCGGTTTGACTCTGAGGAGTCAAAGTTCATTTGAATTTGAAATTAGCCGCGTGAAATGTCCAATTGGAAGGTCTTGATTAGTTAGGAGTGGTCGATGGTTAAAATAGCAAACATGGAAAGTCTTTAACACATGGATTTGATCGAAATTAGCCTTGAAATTCAAGGAGTTGGGATTGTTAACTTTTCTAGAGTCAAAATTGGTCACATGGAAGTCAAAATAGGTTGAACTTGATGAATGGGTTTCAAATTGAGGTGATGGGGTTCAAGTTCAAGGACGAGGGTTCAAGTGTTTAGAGGGGGGGGGGGTTCATTGCTTTAGAAAAGGTCCAAGACTAATTTAATTGAAATTTTGTTATAAAATAGTTTTTTTTTTATAAAACTTGTAATAAAAACTAAAATATTATTTATTTTATTTTAACTATTTTATATAGGAAATTCCATCTTTACATTATTACTAATTATGTAAAATGGTTTATTTGATATTAATAACTATATATATTTTTACATATATATTTATAATTAAATACATATGTATATGTATATATATATAAAGAGATGTAAATACGTAATTAAAGCTCATAATTACAAAGTATATATATAAGTATATGCTTATATAAATATACCTAAATATGTTATATATATAATAGAAAACAATATGTTATTGTAAGGTTGAAGTTTGGAATTGATATACGTCTAAATAATAATTAATGTAACATAAGGTATCGGATAAGTACGGGTTTTGAAATGAAGTGTCATTATTATATAAAGATAAGATAAAATTATGCCAGAAAATCATGGATGTTACAACCCATGGTTTGAATAATCTGTGAAACTCGAGTATAACTGATTCTGTACGGAAAGTTAACATTGTCCCTTAAATTCAACACCTCCCTGATGACTTGTTCATTAACTTTGATCTTCTTCCTGGGAACAGTACTTTCTATCCAAATCTCTTTATTGACATGTTTGTATTCGACGTTATTCCAGAATTCTCGAATTTGTGTTTCACAAACAGTTACTTGAGTTGATATTGCGGTTAATATCCTTGATTTGTTGAGAAATCGAACTATCTCCTCGTAACCTCTTGATTTCCTGGTACTTGATGTCAAACACGTACATATATTGTGCCTTGCATCAAACATTAATCGATTCATGACTGCACAACACAAAATTTATTAAAATTTGCTAACTCCAAAAATTTCGGACGAAAAGTCCTGCTCGAAATCTTTTTCGATCGAAAACTCAAACTAAGAAAAATTTCAACTCAAAATCGGTCGAAAACTCCTTGTTTAAAAACCTTTTCGAATGAAAACATAATTTCTCAGAAAAACCCAACTCTAGAGATTTTGAACGAAAAACCCACTATCAAAAATCCATTTCGATCGAAAACTATCTCGATCGAAATCTTTTTCAGACAAATCAGAGTTATGACTCTTCATTTCCATCCGAAAACAATTTCGATCCATTCAACAAAGATTTCGGACCATTCATCTAAGATTTTGAACGGTTCAAAAACTATCAAATCTATGTCCATCGATATATCTTATCTTAATCTATGGGTCAAGAAAACATACCTCGATGTCGTAAAGATCAATTCCGAAACAATTCACACGCAGATTGGAGATTTCGCACGAAAACACTTGACTTTGATGAATTCAGGACAACAGGCTCGAAAACTCAACAATGGTGGTGAAACAGATTTCGACCGAAAACATGTATATATATACATTCTGAGATTTCGGACGAAAACACATTTCGAACACGAATTTTCGATCGAAAACTATTTCGGACGAAGTAGATTTCGGACATATTATTCATCCGGAAATTTTTTACTTATTGAAATTTTTAGTTTTTTATCAACAATACGATCTCAAAATCATTAAGACCTGTTCCAAGATGTTTTTGAACAAATTTTATGTATACTAAACAGCAACTATAACACTATATAACACAAAAAAACACAAGAAACATATCATGAAGTATTTTCTATCAAACATGAACAAAAATATAAGAACAAACTTTAACTTTTATGACAAAAACACACTATAACATATATAGAACTAGAATATCAACTATATTTGCAATACTGAACTATAAACCACATCAAATGAATAACACTTATTGAATTTCATACTTTTCTTTATTTGATCTTTTTATTTTCCCTTTTTAGTGAACTGAAATTGACATAGGATCATAAATGCACATTGTCTCATTACACTTCATATCAAATCAAGATCTATACAGTTCAACATAAATTTCCAGTATGTTTATCCACTTAAACTCATGCATCATATTTCAGCAGATATCGTATGATGATTAAGGTAACATTTAATCAATACAATGTGTACCCCATAATCAAGATGGAATGAAGTAAGATACATTGTAAGATTTCACTAGATCAAGATCCAATCACCAGCATGAAGGAAGTATTCTTAGCACAGAAAAATAATCCAAGTGGATTTGAAGTATAGAATCAAATGTCTTGGTCTGAAAGTGAATGAGATGAATGATATATAT
The DNA here is from genome assembly GCA_023525975.1 of Smallanthus sonchifolius. Taxonomy (NCBI): domain Eukaryota; kingdom Viridiplantae; phylum Streptophyta; class Magnoliopsida; order Asterales; family Asteraceae; genus Smallanthus; species Smallanthus sonchifolius. The sequence continues at coordinate 47,586,649 of CM042033.1, read as the reverse complement.
GAAGTCATGAAATCTTCAGATGAGTATATGTGTATGGAAAGAGAATCAGATAGAATCATATGAATTTGAGATTTGTAAAGAATCAGATGATTCGGGTACCGGGTATCCAACTGTTATCTAGATATACAATGAATTCAGAAACTGAATCAAGGGCAAACAGACTGACTTCCTGGTTTCTATCTGAGATTTTCACCAGAACTATTAGCTGTGTAAGAGGTGTTTAACTCTAGATTATATATTTGACGGATATAGGCACTAGAGCAAACAAATTGTGCTAAGAACGCATCAAGATCCTAGTGTCATGGCATGTCTAGATTCACCTAGCATTCGAATGATGAAACAACCGATATTCGATGTGGGTAAAACACAAAGATTGCAATTTAACTAGTCACACAAATATCGCCTATTTTATTACATGCAGAGCCTACCGACACATCAATAATTGTAACCGATGTCACCATCATATCCAATTCATGCATAACCTAGGCATACAAATATACTATCATTTCCTATATGCACGTCAATCAGTCACATTTTCAACTTTTATCAGGATCAGCACAATTTTCAATATCATATCAACTCAACACAAATACTCACAAACAACCAAAGTACTATCACTTATTTTATTATATTTTTTATTTTTTTTTATTCTCCCTCTAAAATTGTGATGTACTTTATTTAACTACACACTATTATTGCAAAATAAAATCACACAGTAAACATAACACAATACTAAACCTAAGGAACACAACACAATTTTATCACTAAAAGAAAACACGAAACGAAAAATATTTTTGTGGAACAAACATGGTCTTTCAATCAAAATCAGACGTTATTCAACAATTTTATATATTTTTTATTTTTTAAAAATTTTGTTTTCATTTATTTTTTTTATTTATTTTATTTATTTTAACGCAAAAATGTCCTCAAAAAGAAATTATCCCCAACATTTCAATTAGAGAGTTAAACCGATCAGTTGAAAAAGCTTTTGTAAGAATATCGGCTTTCTACTCTAAGGTATCAATGTGGACCACCTTTATCAAGCCATTATCGAAACAATCACGAATGAAATGTAACCTGATCGCAATGTATTTGGTTTTGGAATGTTGGATTGGATTCTTCACAATGCCAAGCACGACTTCATTATCACAGAAAATGGGTGTGTCTAAGAAATTTTTCCCGAAGTCCAAGAGTTGATGCTGAATCCAGATAACTTGAGAACAACATATCGATGCAGCTGTGTATTCCACTTCAGCAGTTGATGTGGAGACGTTCGTTTGTTTCTTGCATTGCCATGACAACAATCGCTCCCCCAAAAACTGACATTCACGAGATGTAGATTTACGATCTAAATCAAAACCTCCATAGTCACTGTCAGTAAAAGCATACAGATTAAAATCAAACTCTGACGGGTACAAAAGACCAAGATTGACACGGCCTTTCAGATAACGCAGAATCCGCTTGACAACAATCTCATGAGATTCTCGAGGTGGCGCTTGATATCTAGCACACGAGAATACAACGAACATGATGTCTTGTCGACTCACAGTTAAGTATTTAAGAGATCCGATCATGGAGCGATAATACTTTTGATTAACTTCAACTCCGGTTGGATCTAGAGAGTGAGGTTCATGTGGAATAATAGGAGTAGAAGCAGCTTTACGGTCTTTCATATTAAACTTTGTCAAGATGTCGTTGATATACTTCGCCTGATGAATGAGTATACCCAACTTTGATTGCTTTACTTATAGACCAAGGAAAAACTGCATTCGACCCATAAGACTCACTCGAATTTCATCTTCATGACACCTTCGAATTCTCTATTCAAATTCTCATTCGTCGAACCATATATAATGTCATCCACATAAACTTGAACCAGCAACAGATAATCTCCAAACTTCTTCAAAAACAAGGTCTTGTCAATTGTTCCACGTGAAAAACTATTTGTAACCAGATGCGTGGATAGAGTTTCATACCAAGCACGAGGTGCCTGATGCAAACCATAAAGCGCTTTATCCAACTTATAAACTTGTAACGGGTGCTCAGGATCTTCAAATCTTGGAGGTTGATTTACATAAACTTCCTCTTTAACCACCCCGTATAAAAATACGGTTTCCACATCCATTTGATACACCTTGAATTTCATATATGAATCATAAGCTAGAAAAATCCTGATAGCTTCAATTCTGGCCACAGGTGCAAAGACATCATCGTAATCCAAACCTTCTTCTTGATAAAAACCTTGCACAACCAATTTGGCTTTGTTGCGCACAACAATCCTGCGTTCATCTCTTTTGTTCCTAAATACCCACTTAGTACCAATTCGATACTTTCCTTCTGGAAAATCCACCAAGTGCCTGTGACATTCGACGATTTTCAGGTTAATTACCGTTAAGCCCTGATACGCATCATAAATTAATTATACGCATCTTAGACTTAATTTTAGTTAATTAGGATATTATAAAGTCTAGCAAAGCCCTTCGTTTACAAAAATTGGCATTTCGTGAAATTTCGGAAATTTCTGTACCGCGTATCGGTAAAATGCCCGTAATATGCGCTGGTAACGACCCGGTAAGATAAAAATATCCGTTTTTGCCAAAAATTACTTGGATAAAATTAAATTGGTGGATTATATGTGAAAATTATGTGCTACTTATTAATTGTTGCGTCCGGTAATTTTTAGCGCGTTTTTACCAGTATTTTAACTGTTTGGCGCACCGGAAGTGTTAAAAATTCACCTTTAGTAAAAATTATGATCTTTATCAATTATGATAGAGAAAAATTTGTAGTTAATTTATATAATTTTTATTTGGTGAGAAACCACGTTTAAAATGGTTTATTTTTAGAAAAGGTTGGTTTTTATACAAAGAATTACCTACTTATGGGTATTTTTATAAAAAAAATGGTCTTCTAGAAGTTACCCCCCCTTTAAAAATTTGCTGAAAAATGTGGGTTCCACCTACCACAAATCATCAAATCTAATCTAATTATTTTACCCAAGATTACACATTTTCTTAAAACCAATCTTACACCCAAATCCTCATCATTTCTTTGCATGAACACCCATTGGACCAACTCCCCTCTCTCCCCCCCTCTTGAGTTCGAAAACCAGCCCCCCTCCCCCTATTTATACCCTTCAACTCTTGCAACAAGTCTCCACACCATCTCCATTTATTACCTCTCTAAGTTCTTAACTATTCTTGAAGTTTTTATGGTGTTTTGAGTCTTGGAGTCTCTTGGAGCTGAGTTTCCAGCAGAAAATACTCCCTTTTCACCTACATTTATAGTGCTTCCCTTGATTTATTTAAGTGGTAAGAAAACCCCATCTATTCCTTTACTTATTTTATCGAATTTGACACTTACAAGTGATTGGTCACCACCAACTAAGAGGAACTTTTTATAAAGTTTTAAATCAGTAAATTATGGCTTATTATTGAAGGTTTTGAAGTATTTATGGGTGTGTATGTGTGTCGTGTATATATGTATGTATGTATTTGTTCATATCTTGCAAAATGTTACGACTTAAGACTTGATCTTGGCATGCAAACAAATATTTATTATGGTTAGTTTCAAATAGTAAATTAGGATATATTATTGTATAAAAGCATGATAGATTATGGACGGATCATTTATTTGTTGATTTAGGTGTTTATTGCTTAAAATTGTCGTTAAAATGCATGTTTAAATTAGGGTTTTGAGTATGGATTAAAAGGATTATTGAAATCTGAAAATAATGTGATAAATGTGATGTATTTTGGCTATAATAATCTGTTCTAAAAGTATATCATGTGTTGGGATGATTGGTTAAATAGTGGACTAGCTTACGATGCTTAAAAGTACGCTAAAACGGTGAAATTTGGCCATAAAAAGGAAATTGTTAAAAATCTGGAGCTATGGCAGTAACTTGATGATATTTTATGTTTAAAACTTAGATTTTTAGTTATATGTATGAATCTTGATGTTTGGATGCATTTCGTTAAGTTTTACGGTAAACTAGTCGTAAAAATCGACTATTTTCGGTATGAAAAATAAGTGTTCTATAAATCTGATTTTGAGCAGAAAGTTTGGTCATATTTACAGCTTTTAAGTTATAAAAAATTGATTAACGTCATTAAACATGTTTCTATATGCATCATTTGACTATTCGGTTACCTCGTATGCGTAGAAATTGCCATGTTTTAGGTACATTGATGCTAATGTGATGAAAGATTGTTTTGATTCATGAAACATGGTTTGTCAATTATGATTTCATGTTACGAGATGATATGTGCTCACTAGTATTGGTAAATTGAGAATTTGACTAGTAAAAATTGACCGTTTTACTTAAATAATGTGTATATGCAAGTAGTATGATTTGGGTATGTTCACATATGATCTAGGACTTATGTATATAAGTATGAATGTTTTTATGTGCTATATGATTATAATTTCATATTTTGATTATTGATTAGCATTTTATCTAAGGGTGCGTAATCCATCTTTTTCATTAAAATCTTAACCGAGTGTCGAAGTCACCAAAGGTTCTCGTAAATAAATATTTTCTTAAAAATATTATTAGTCTAGTAGGTTGGATGAACAACTTACTTGTAAGACTTGAGTTCGATTATTAAAATGCTAGTACTTGTCAATTTCGTTGTTCCTTGCTCAAGGTGAGTTTTCACGGCCCCTTTTCAAATTATTTTAACTGTTTATAAAATATGGGGGAAGAACATGCTTTCGTTCGTTTGTTATCATGATACTTGACTTACTTATATGTGTTTTTGTGATGGTCTCGAGTAAGGGCATTTTTATATATATATTCATGTAAATCGCTCATGAATAGCCCCCCCGTCGTTATAATCATTAGCCTCTTGTGGGCCACATGGTATATTGATAGATCTATTTGGGTATGACCACCCACTCTCGTGATTAGTAGCGTTAATCGGTCGTTTGTACGAGAGAGTATATTTTGAAAGGTTTTGTGGGGACATATTGTTTATTTCGTGTCTCGGTTTGATTATAAGCTCTAGGTACTATCATCTTGTTGTATCCCTTACTAGTTTACAACTTAGCACATGTTAGTCAAAAGTTGCATGATAGTTCGGTTAGTAATTATTTAAAGCTGTGAAACTCGCTCAACTTTTTGTTGATGTTTTTAAGCATGTTTTTCAGGGAAATAGATACAAGCACGCGCGGTCATGAAAATGGGCTTTTGGCAAATGCTTCACATGGGAAATTCATTTGGGACTATCTTTTGTAATATGATCCACCTAGTATTGGATCATTAAACTTATGTTATGTTTAAACTAAATTTCATCTTATGTAAGACTTATTTCCCTAATTTATAAATAAAAGTGTTTGCTATTATATTATGGGCTCCAACTTATGTTACCACCATGCTTTCATAAATATTTCCGCTGCGATTCGTTGTCTTGGGGTGTGACAGTTAAGTTGGTATCAGAGCCCATGGTTATAGCGAACTAGAAAATATTTTTCTTAAAAATCTAGTCTATAACTAATAAAAAAAGGGGTAAAAGAGTTTTTGGGTTAAGAAGCGTTTTTCAAACCGCGAGCATCTTAGTTATGTATGAGTATATTTTTTTCCCCTTATATCTAAATACTTAATTGTTTGCATGCGTATGTGCTTACAAGTTATTCGTTTATTTCTTAATAGTTTGCATGCGTATGTGCTTACAAGTTTTCCTCTCTATTTGTTTCGTGCCTTAATATGTTGCATACGTATGTGCTTATATTATGGGCTAGTTATTTACATCGTGTAAATATTTTCGTGTCACAGATGACTTCTCCTTCTCTGATTATTCCAATCTCATTAGACGACGAGCCGGAGTTCTCACCAGTTTCACCCATGTCACCGGACTCGGTCCTCGATGGCTTTGCAACCCACATGGCCGAGGATGCTGATCATCCAGATAATCGAAATGGGTGGATAAAAGAATCAGAAGAAGAAGAAGAAGAAGAAGAATAGGCCCCTTTGGAACTTACACATGTGACCCCTACTGCTGACAGCCCTGTATACGAGGGCGAGGACGTTGCTATTGCCGTTGAGCCACCTAGGCCAATGACAGGGGCATTACGTCTTCCATCTCCCCATTCTTTTCGTCAGTCTCCTAGGGGTGCGTTTTTTAAAATGACTGCTAGAAAATCTATATCACCGGTTAAGAAAAGAAAGATGGATGAAAGGGAAAATGAATCGGCTATAGTTGGTTACATAGTGGAGCGTCCTCCTTAAAAGACGAGGGCCTTTGTTGCGAGGCGTTGGAGTTGGCTATCTGAGCGTGTGCAAGAATGGACCGATGAAGAGGGTGTCCCCTATATTCGTTGTGTTGGAGAGTCCTCCTCCTTGAGGGTATTACCCCTCACAGGCCAGCCCATTGAGCGGATAGTTCCATTACTAGCCGCTAGGTGTGCCCGTGAGGAGACTAGGATGGATTCTATGGGAGCCAAAGTTGACCGTGTTGACCGTAGGTCAGAGAGGTTAGGTGATCATGTTAAGGTAGTGAGTAGTGAGCAGGTGAAGACGCGCGACGAGATTGCTGAGTTAAAGAAGAGGATGGATGAGTGCGAGAGAGTGACTGAGCAGGCTAGGTTGGTGGCTGAAAACGCCACAGTTATAGCCGCAGCAGCGGAAGTTAGGGAAGTCGAGGCTCTGCAGCGTATGGACACACTCGAGGAGCGCCTCGAGGCTACACTAGCCCTAGCTGTAGCATGTGTTTTCCTTGCTGCTACTGTTGCTCATGTCGGTGTTGTTACCCGTCATACTCGCTAGTTATTGGTAGTTGTTTCTTTTGGGATCATTTATGTCATTTCATTTACTGTATTGGTGAACTTGAGGGTTGGTTGTATGCCATACCCATTTTTGGTTGTCATTTTAGTTTAAAATGATGTTGTCAAGTCAAACACTATTTATTATGGAAATGACATGAATTATCTTTTGGTTTTATGTGTTGTGCTTATTTATTTTCCTTGCTTACGTGCATGATTTAATTAAATATTGCGTATGATAATGTCGTAATTATCTTGTATCGTATGTATTAGAGTGAAAAATGGCACCAAGACGTGAAACTAGTGGAACGATGCTTCCAACCACCGCTGAAGAGTTGAATCAAGTGATTACTCAACATGTTAATGCTGCTCTTGCCCAATTTGCTGCTACTCATGGTGTTCAAGCTAACTAAGGTATGCCAAACTCTCCTAATGATGCTTTATAACACCAATGGATGATGTTTTCGTAGGGTTCCAAGCAACTGTTCTTGTATAACCAGTTATTGAGAAATGGTTTTTACTTGTGAAAACAGGGAACCCGAACGAGGGATGTTCGTACAAGACTTTTCAAGCGTGCCAACCACGACCATTCTCTAGAACAGAAGGACCCATAGGAATCGTTCGTTGGATCGAGAAGATGGAGTACGTAATGGTCATAAGCAACTGCACTCCTGCTCAACGTGTAAAGTATGCAACAAGTTGCTTTCAAGACGAAGCATTAACCTGGTGGAACACCCAAGTACAGGGGCTCGGTGAAGCGAATGCTTATGGTCTCAATTGGAATCAACTGAGGGAAATGTTGATGCGTGAATACTGCCCGCTCAATGAGATCCAGAAAATTGAAGCTGAATTTTGGAACTTGACTATGATTGATGCTGAAGTTAGAGAGTACACTACCCAGTTTCATCAGATGGCAAGGCTTGTACCCCATCTCGTCACCCCTGAGCCGAAAAGGATTGAGCGTTATATTTGGGGGTTGGCACCTCAAATTCGTGGTATGGTGACATCAGCAAACCCCACAACCATTCAGGATGCTGTGCAGCTGGCACACACTTTAGCTGATGATGCAGTTCGTACTGGACTATTGAAGAAGGGTAGTACTGGGAAAAAGCCAATGGAAGCTTGTGAGGAGAAAGGAAAGTGGTCTAATGAAGGGAAGCGTAAGTGGACTGAAGCTTATGGGAGTCGTGCTAATAACTTCCAGAACAAGAAGAAGAATCCGGGAAGGATGTTTGCAGCAAATATTACTGAACCAAGAAGGAATCAGGGCCCAAGCCCTAAATGCAACAAGTGTGGTTACTTTCACACCGGCCCATGAAATGTCTGCAACCGTTGCAACAAGTTTGGGCACCAAGCCCCAACCTGCCGTGTGAAGTTAACTGTGAAGAAGGAAGAATCAAACCCTTGTTGTTACGAATGTGGCGCTGTTGGGCATTTTAAGAAAGACTGCCCAAAACTGAAGAATAATGAAGCCTGTGGCAGAGCCTTTGTGATGGATGGAAAGAAGGCGAAGAAGGACCCGTCAGTTGTTACTGGTACGTTTCTCGTTAATAACCATTATGCTTGCGTTTTATTTGATACTGGGGCTGATAGAAGTTCTGTTTCTAAAAACTTTGAACCTCTCCTTAGCTCACAGTCAAGTAAATTAAATGTTAAATATTCTATAGAGTTAGCTAATGGTAAATTAATAGAAACCAATGAAGTGTTTCGTGAGTGCACTTTACGTTTAGGAGATCATACGTTTAGTATTGACCTTCTGCTAGTAGAACTTGGAAGTTTCGATGTTGTTATTGGCATGGATTGGCTATCAAAGAATCATGCGGAGATTGTGTGCTCCGAAAAGATAGTTCGATTGACACTCCCAAGCGGCAAGGTGCTGAAGATTCAAGGTGATGAGAGTGCCCCATTGAAAATTGTCACTATGATGAAGGCGCACAAGTATTTGCGAAAAGGTTATCTGTCATTCTTAGCTCACGTGGTTGATACTAGAGTGGAAGAAAAGAAGCTTGAAGAAATTCCGATAGTATGTGATTATCCAGAAGTGTTCCCCGAGGAATTGCCTGGTTTGCCGCCGCAAAGACAAGTTGAGTTTAGAATAGATCTAGTGCCAGGAGCTGCACCAATTGCTCGATCTCCTTATCGTTTGGTGCCGTCTGAAATGCAAGAGTTATCCAAGCAATTGCAAGAATTGTTGGACAAAGGTTTCATAAGACCTAGTTTCTCACCCTGGGGAGCGCCGGTTTTATTTGTGAAAAAGAAGGATGGATCAATGAGGATGTGTATCGACTATAGAGAGTTGAACAAACTTACTGTCAAGAATCAGTATCCTTTGCCGAGAATTGATGACTTGTTCGACCAACTACAAGGTTCAAGTTATTACTCGAAGATTGATTTGCGATCTGGTTACCATCAATTGAGAATCATTGATGAAGATGTTCCAAAGACTGCGTTCCGAACACGGTATGGTCACTATGAATTTTTGGTCATGCCCTTTGGGTTGACTAATGCTCCTGCTGTATTCATGGATCTCATGAATAGGGTGTGTCGCCCGTACTTAGACAAATTCGTTATAGTATTCATTAATGACATACTCATCTATTCGCGAACAAAAGAGGAGCATGAGCAACATTTGAAGTTGATTTTGGAGTTGCTAAGGAATGAGAAGCTCTATGCAAAGTTCTCAAAGTGTGAGTTTTGGATCCGAGAAGTTTATTTTCTTGGACACGTGATCAATGAGAAGGGCATTCATGTGGATCCAGCAAATATTGAAGCGATTAAGAATTGGGAAGCGCCTAAAAGTCCAACCGAGGTACGACAATTCTTAGGTTTGGCAGGTTATTACCGAAGGTTCATTGAGAATTTTTCCAAAATAGCACAGCCTATGACGCTATTGACTCAGAAGGAAAAGGAGTTCGTTTGGAGTGAAAAACAAGAAACAACCTTTCAGTTGCTGAAACAAAAGTTATGCAGTGCCCCTATCTTGTCTCTTCCTGAAGGGACGGATGGTTTCGTAATATATTGTGATGCCTCACGACAAGGACTCGGATGTGTTCTGATGCAGAATGGAAAAGTTATAGCTTATGCTTCACGCCAGCTAAAAGTGCATGAACAGAATTACGTAACTCATGATTTGGAATTAGGTGTCGTAGTGTTCGCACTTAAGATTTGGAGGCATTACCTTTATGGTACTAAATGCACAATCTTTACCGATCACAAAAGTCTCCAGCACATCTTTGATCAAAAGGAGTTGAATATGAGGCAGAGACGTTGGGTGGAATTGCTCAATGACTACGATTGTGATATCCGTTATCACCCAGGCAAGGCTAATGTCGTGGCCGATGCTTTGAGTAGGAAAGAGCGAGTTAAGCCTTTATGTGTGCGTGCACTGGGGCTGACCATTCAATCAAACCTCGCAACCCAAATTCATGATGTATAGCATGAAGCTTTGAAGGAAGAAAATTTGAAGAATGAGAATCTCCGTGGTATGGCCAGAGAATTAGTGCCCAAGTCTGATGATACCTTGTACTTTATGGATAGAGTATGGGTGCCTCTTATTGGGAACCTACGTGAATTGATTATGGACGAGGCCCATAAATCCACGTATTCGATTCACCCATGATCGGATAAGATGTATAAGGATCTCAAAGAGCATTATTGGTGGCCAAACATGAAGGGTGATATTGCTACATATGCTGGTAAATGTTTGACTTGCGCGAAAGTCAAAGCTGAGTACCAAAAACCGTCTGGACTTCTTCAACAACCTGTGATTCCGCAGTGGAAATGGGATCGTATTACCATGGATTTCATCACCAAGTTACCCCGCACTCGTAGTGGCTTTGATGCCATTTGGGTAATTGTGGATCGTTTGACGAAATCAGCGCATTTCCTACCCATTAAAGGATCCTATCGTATGAAGAAATTAGCCAACATTTATCTTAAAGAAGTAGTGGCTAGGCATGGTGTGCCAATTTCGATCATTTCGGATAGAGATAGCCGATTTACGTCAAGGTTTTGGAAAGCCCTACAAAAAGCCTTAGGTACTCGTCTGGATATGAGCACAGCCTATCATCCGCAGAATGATGGTCAAAGTGAAAGGATCATCCAAATTTTAGAAGACATGCTTCGAGCCTGTGTAATTGATTTTGGTGGAAGTTGGGATACTCATCTACCGTTGGCTGAGTTTTTCTACAATAACAGCTACCAAACCAGCTTGAAGGCCGCTCCGTTTGAAGCTTTGTATGGTAGAAAATGTCGTTCCCCACTTTGTTGGGCAGAAGTTGGAGATAAGCAATTAACTGGACCCGCACTTATCCAAGAGACTACTGATAAGGTTTTTAAGATCCGAGATCGGTTGAAAGTCTCTTTGGATAGGCAAAAGAAGTATGCCGATAGAAGAAGAAAGCCGTTAGAATTCCGGATAGGAGATAAAGTTATGTTTAAAGTCTCTCCCTGGAAGGGGGTTGTTAGGTTTGGTAAGATTGATAAGCTTAGCCCCCGCTATATTGGTCCTTATAAGATTATTGCTTGCATTGGCTCAGTTGCTTACCGACTCGAGTTGCCGCAAGAATTAAGCGGAGTGCACAACGTGTTTCATGTTTCCAATCTGAAAAAGTGTCTAGCCGACGAGACACTTATAATACCTCCTAATGAAGTTCGTGTCGATGACAAACTTCATATTCGTGATGAACCCATAGAAATCACAGATTGGATTGTTCACAAGTTGAAACGTAGTTGCATTAAATTGGTGAAAGTAAGGTGGAATTCAAAGCGTGGTCCCGAGTTTACGTGGGAGCGTGAAGATGAGATGAGACAGAAGTACCCACATTTGTTCAAGTCTGTTCGTAACCAAACTGTATAGTTGAAAATTTCGGGACGAAATTTTTTAAAGGAGGGAAGGCTGTGACATTCGACGATTTTCAGGTTAATTACCGTTAAGCCCTGATACGCATCATAAATTAATTATACGCATCTTAGACTTAATTTTAGTTACATAGGATATTATAAAGTCTAGCAAAGCCCTTCGTTTACAAAAATTGGCATTTCGTGAAATTTCGGTACCGCGTATCGGTAAAATGCCCGTAATACACGCTGGTAACGACCCGGTAAGATAAAAATATCCGTTTTTGCCAAAAATTACTTGGATAAAATTAAATTGGTGGATTATATGTGAAAATTATGTGCTACTTATTAATTGTTGCGTCCGGTAATTTTTAGCGCGTTTTTACCAGTATTTTAACCGTTTGGCGCACCGGAAGTGTTAAAAATTCACCTTTAGTAAAAATTATGATCTTTATCAATTATGATAGAGAAAAATTAGTAGTTAATTTATATAATTTTTATTTGGTGAGAAACCATGTTTAAAATGGTTTATTTTTATAAAAGGTTGGTTTTTACACAAAGAATTACCTACTTATGGGTATTTTTATAAAAAATGGTCTTCTAGAAGTTCCCCCCCCCTTAAAAATCTGCTGAAAAATGTGGGTCCCACCTACCACAAATCATCAAATCTAATCTAATTATTTTACCCAAGATTACACATTTGCTTCAAACCAATCTTACACACCAAATCCTCATCATTTCTTTGCATGAACACCCATTGGACCAACTCCCATCTCTCCCTCCCTCTTGAGTTCGAAAACCAGCCCCCCCCCCCTCCCCCTATTTATACCCTTTAACTCTTGCAACAAGTCTCCACACCATCTCCATTTATTACCTCTCTAAGTTCTTAACTATTCTTGAAGTTTTTATGGTGTTTTGAGTCTTGGAGTCTCTTGGAGCTGAGTTTCCAGCAGAAAATACTCCCTTTTCACCTACATTTATAGTGCTTCCCTTGATTTATTTAAGTGGTAAGAAAACCCCATCTATTCCTTTACTTATTTTATCGAATTTGACACTTACAAGTGATTGTTCACCACCAACTAAGAGGAACTTTTTATAAAGTTTTAAATCAGTAAATTATGGCTTATTATTGAAGGTTTTGAAGTATTTATGGGTGTGTATGTGTGTCGTGTATATATGTATGTATGTATTTGTTCATATCTTGTAAAATGTTACGACTGAAGACTTGATCTTGGCATGCAAAAAAATATTTATTATGGTTAGTTTCAAATAGTAAATTAGGATATATTATTGTATAAAAGCATGATAGATTATGGACGGATCATTGATTTGTTGATTTAGGTGTTTATTGCTTAAAATTGTCGTTAAAATGCATGTTTAAATTAGGGTTTTGAGTATGGATTAAAAGGATTATTGAAATCTGAAAAAATGTGATAAATGTGATGTATTTTGGCTATAATAATCTGTTCTAAAAGTATATCATGTGTTGGGATGATTGGTTAAATAGTGGACTAGCTTACGATGCTTAAAAGTGCTAAAACGGTGAAGTTTGGCCATAAAAAGGAAATTGTTAAAAATCTGGAGCTATGGCAGTAACTTGATGATATTTTATGTTTAAAACTTAGATTTTTAGTTATATGTATGAATCTTGGTGTTTGGATGCATTTCGTTAGGTTTTACGGTAAACTAGTCGTAAAAATCGACTATTTTCGGTATGAAAAATAAGTGTTCTATAAATCTGATTTTGAGCAGAAATTTTGGTCATATTTACAGCTTTTAATTTATAAAAAATTGAATAACTTCATTAAACATGTTTCTATATGCATCATTTGACTATTCAGTTACCTCGTATGCGTAGAAATTGCCATGTTTTAGGTATATTGATGCTAATGTGATGAAATATTGTTTTGATTCATGAAACATGGTTTGTCAATTATGATTTCATGTTACGAGATGATATGTGGTCACTAGTATTGGTAAATTGAGAATTTGACTAGTAAAAATTGACCGTTTTACTTAAATAATGTGTATATGCAAGTAGTATGATTTGGGTATGTTCACATATGATCTAGGACTTATGTATATAAGTATGAATGTTTTTATGTGCTATTTGATTATAATTTCACATTTTGATTATTGATTAGCATTTTATCTAAGGGTGCGTAATCCATCTTTTTCATTAAAATCTTAACCGAGTGTCGAAGTCACCAAAGGTTCTCGTAAATAAATATTTTCTTAAAAATATTATAAGTCTAGTAGCTTGGATGAACAACTTAATTGTAAGACTTGAGTTCGATTATTAAAATGTCTATCTTATTTAGGGCACTATTAGGTCCGATCGGCATTCGTGGGCGTAGTTGCTAGTACTTGTCAATTTCGTTGTTCCTTGCTCAAGGTGAGTTTTCACCCTTTTCAAATTATTTTAACTGTTTATAAAATATGGGGGAAGAACATGCTTTCGTTCGTTTGTTATCATGATACTTGACTTACTTATTTGTGTTTGTGTGATGGTCTCGAGTAAGGGCATTTTTATATATATATTCGTGTAAATCGTTCATGAATAGCCCCCCCCCCCCCCGCCGTTATAATCATTAGCCTCTTGTGGGCCACAGGGTATATTGATAGATCTATTTGGGTATGACAACCCACTCTCGTGATTAGTAGCGCTAATCGGTCGTTTGTACGAGAGAGTATATTTTGAAAGGTTTTGTGGGGACATATTGTTTATTTCGTGTCTCGGTTTGATTATAAGCTCTAGGTACTATCATCTTGTTGTATCCCTTGCTAGTTTACAACTTAGCACATGTTAGTCAAAAGTTGCATGATAGTTCGGTTAGTAATTATTTAAACCTGTGAAACTCGCTCAACTTTTTGTTGATGTTTTTAAGCATGTTTTTCAGGGAAAATAGATACAAGCACGTGCGGTCAAGAAAATTGGCTTTTGGCAAACGCTTCACATGGGAAATTCATTTGGGACTATCTTTTGTAATATGATCCACCTAGTATTGGATCATTAAACTTATGTTATGTTTAAACTAAATTTCATCTTATGTAAGACTTATTTCCCTAATTTATAAATAAAAGTGTTTGCTATTATATTATGGGCTCGAACTTATGTTACCACCATGCTTTCATAAACATTTCCGCTGCGATTCGTTGTCTTGGGGTGTGACAGTGCCAGACATTAAGTTTCTTGAACTGTAAAAGTTCGTCCTGCATTGCTTCAATCCAGTTTGCATCTTGAAGAGCGATGGTGACGTTTTTGGGTTCATCTTGAGATAAGAAGCACGAATACAAACAAATGTTTATAGCTCCTGATTGGTTTCTTGTTTTCACTCCATCCTCAATTGATCCAATAATATTTTCAGCAAGATGCACAGAATTAATTCGGTGAGCTGGAACATCTTTTACTTGGGTTGTCTTCTGCAAATTTGTAATATTGACATCAAAATGAGTTGTTGATAGATTCATCAACACTCGAAGAAGTTTGTTGATCATCTTGATTATTAGAAGAAACAGAATCTTCTTCCTGAACATCTGGAGTGACATGATCATCATTAGCAGGTTAAGTTGCTTCAGAATTTAGTTCATTCTCCAAATTTTCAATTTGTACTTCTTGAGTCTGTGTTGATGAAGAAATGGCCTCTGAATTTTCAATTTGAACTCTTACAGGTTGAGGACCAATCATGAAATCATTCATATTCTGATTAAGACATGTTGAAGTCTCATCAGTTGTGCCTAAAGAACTCTGATATGCCCTAAAGTATACATGTTTTGCATGCATAATAATCCCCATATTATGGTACTATTTGATGAAAAGCCTTGCAAATGATACTTAATGCTTTAATATTTCACAATTGCAGGTTATTTGGTGTTCCAAGATAAACTGAGCAAAAACCATCCTAAAACATGAAGAAATCAAGCTTTTGGAGGACCAAACCCGAGCATTAACCCCCAAGAAGTCAAACCAGTCCAACACAAGTCAACCAGCAGCTAAAAGACGAGTCTGGGGAGCAGACAGAGGGATTCACAGCCGTGCATCCCTTTGCACGGTCGTGCATTTCATGCCTGGCCTCCCAGACTCCGGTACACTGTCCTTTGTACCTTGTTCGATTCCGGAGGTGTTTGCACGCCCGTGCAATCCAATGCACGGCCGTGCATTGCTCATTTTGAGGCCTATAAATAGGTGGATTGAGTTTTTCATTGAGACATCCCTTACACACCCTAAGAACACATCAGAGAAAGCTTATTTCATAGTTAGAGTGTAGTAGTAGTGAGTAGAGGGGCTCTTCCTCCTTGTTCTACAATAGGGGAGCCTACGAAACTCAGCGTTATGCTAGTTAGTATGGCCATTCGTGGCTAGACTCTTTGTATTACTAAGGTGAAGATTAAGTTTGGTGCATGTAAATGTTTAACGTATTAATCCAAGTGATGTGTTTATGTCTTTAATCATTCATCCTTAAAACCATCTTTTCGGTGGGCTTTTATTATTGTCTGAATCCGTCTTTATATTTGTGAGTGTTCTTGATTTTAAAGTGTAAGATCGTAAAACCTTTTTAATCAAACTTCTCTTGAATCTTGCACGTCTTTATACAAGTAGAGATTGATAATCCAAGGCTTGGTCAACACTATTAAGGTCGTACATCTTTATACGAACTTATTATGCGACCAAGAATTGGTGAACTCATGTCGGGAACGGTACGTCTTTATACTTGGTCCCATTGTTGCACCGCCTCCCGGTGAACAAAACATAATCACCTATTTAACTCTAATACAAAGCATTTTATGTTCGATGTCTTAAACCAACCCGAGGATGACCAATCGAAGGGTTGAGGGTAATTGTTGTCCTTAACGGGAGGCATTACCACTTTTAAAAAAAATTAATTTGCAAATCAAATGTCGTGAGGACGAGGCTCTAGCGGTGACCCGGGTCACAAGTTTGTAGTAGTCACATCACTGGATTAGTTAACTTAACATTATCACGTACCAAGCGGATTCGAATCCTGAAGCAATACTCTTCGTGATCTGATCATCTCCGAGATATTTACTTTTCTGCTATTTACTATTTTGCTATTTACTATTCTGTTCGTTACATTTCTGTTACACACATCACGCACGCTTTTTTTCTGTTATTTACTTTTCCGTCATTTACTTTTCTGTCATTTACTATTCTGCTTCACAATCACAAAAAATCCACTCACTAATTAATCCGGTTAAACTATAACAAAAGTTGAATACTTGAACTCGACCGTGTCTATTGGTTCGATACTTGGTTCTTACCTATAGTATATTACACTACGATAGGTACACTTGCCTATTGTATGTGTTTTTAAGTTAAAGTAATTATCATTTTATAAATTTAAAACCTGATCTAGTAAAACCATCTTAAAAATATATTTATTATATTTTTATATACTAAAAACGACACATCACGTTTTTGGCGCCGTTGCCGGGGACACGGTGATTTCAAGAAAAATTCAAGTTAACGGATTAGCCTTATCATTTTCCCTCTGTTTTCGTCTTACATTTTGTTGCAGGTAGTGTATGATCCACATCTCCACTACTGGTTTATATCGACCTTTAGTAGAGCCCAAAAGATTCTTTCACTGCCGAATACGAGAATACCGTGCTAGAAAAATGGCAGTTGAAAACCGCACTATTTCCGATTTCGCAAGACCGTCACTAGAAGCTTTGAGGTCTAGCATCACAACGCCAACCGTGGACGCTAACAACTTTGAGATCAAGTCTCATGTTATCCACATGATCCAGTCATCATGCACTTTCCATGGATTACAAGATGAAGATCCACATGCCTACTAGGGCAGAGCATTTCGGGAATCCCGGGTCTATTAGGGTAACCCGACCCGATCCCGATTCCCGAATTCTTCTAATATACTTACCAGATTACCGGATCTAGGCAGCAAATCGGTAGTCGGTTTTGGTCGGTAGATACAAATCGGGTTTGGGTTAATACCGAGACCGACAACTTTATGCAGAATCTTCATATGTAAAGATATTTTAACTTCAAATTTTATCAGCTTGACCTTTTATAAGTCAAAGCATGTTACTGGATGCTTAACACTAGGTTCATATAAAGAAGGAGTTTCAATCAATTTGGATAACTGCATATCATGTTAAAGAAGTTGACTTTGTGTTAACTGCATTTTTTTATTTTCTTGAAGGGGATACGTGTTTCATGCAAAACACGAACCATGCCGGAATCTTACATGGTTCTGCAAAAAATAGAAGGGAAACCTGAGAATCAAAATCATGTCATAATCATTACAAGAGGGGAACCTCTTCAACTCTAGATTGATTAACTCTGGATTTCTGGTGTCTAATATCATTCTCCTAACAGTTACGCAGGTTTTTTGCATAGTTTCCTTATTTTAAAATTAGGTCAAACAATTTGAAGGTCAATATACGTGGACTTCTTGACTGGGTTGATTTTCTAATTCTAAACATTCGATCTTTTTTTTGCCTTCGGGTATCCCTGTGTCAATCCCGAATACCGACCCAATACCGAAACATTGGCAATATGGATACCGAATACCTACATCTATGTAGAATATCGGTTCGATTACGGGATTTTTTCGGTGCGGGATTCGGTAAAATTCGGGTATACCCGAATTTTGCTCAGCCCTAATGCCCACATTGAAAATTTCCTCGAAATTTGTCACACTTTCAAACTGAACGGAGTTTCGAATGACGCAATTCGCTTCCGAATGTATCCCTTCTCCTTAAGGCAACGAGCTAAGGCATGGCTAAATTCTCTTCCTACTGGGTAAATCAATACATGGGACGATCTTACTCAGAAATTCCTGTCGAAATACTTCCCTCCAGCTAAAACTGCTAAACTAAGAAATGATATCACCACTTTCACTCAAGATGATGGTGAATCACTATATGAGGCATGGGAACGCTTTAAGGATATGTTGAGAAAATGTCCCATCATTAGTTAGAGGTTTGGTTACAAGTATCATCATTCTACAATGGGTTGCACAACCAAGTTCGTCAGAAACTGGACGCTACTGCAGGTGGTATTTTTGGAAACAAGAGGCCACAAGAAGCATACAACCAAATTGAGGAAATACCAATGAATAGCTATCAATGGTACAATCCAAGGAGTAACAGGGGAGAAAGGCAAGGAGTTCACTCTGTCGATACTGTCACTTCACTTTCTATTCAAGTAGATGCCCTCACCACTCGACTCAATCAACTTAGAAGGGGCAAAGCAACCCCTGAAACTACTGAAAAGGTAAAAAGCATCACTGTTGATGCCGCGCAGGTTGACTTTATCGGAACAAATCACCCGCAGAATAACCCCTACAGCAATACTTACAACCCTGGATGGAGGAACCATCCAAATTTCAGCTAGAGGGATAATAACAATCAGGGACAATCTGGTTTCGGACAACAACAACAGTTTCAACAAAGACAATCCCAGAACTATCAGCCTCGTCAACAATTTCAAGGAGCTAACAAGCCAATTAATGGGTTAAGCCCAGAGGAAGCGGTAATAAGTTGATCTCTACAACTGAAAGTCAAGCACTTATAGCGGACTCCCGTCACAAACAATATGAAGAACGGTTTAGTCTTCATGAAGCTGAGTTCAAGACACAAAAAGCAACTCTTCAAGCCATTGAAACGCAATTAGGGCAAATTGCAAAACTATTATCCGAAAAGATGTAACACCCAAAAATTCAACCCGATTTAAACTTTTAAAACGACGCGGAAGTTAGGTACCAAAACGACATTTAACGTATCCACACGTTAAGTTTTACAAACACGAATTAAACTAACATAACTACCTTAATTAGTTAAAACAAAAAATATCCATAAGTTATCCACAACTTGTACTAATTTCAAATATTCGGCCAAAATCCCAAAAATCCGGAAATTCCAACATACACTAGGACATAAGGTGTGGCCGTAAGGCAGAACTTTGTGGCCGTAAGGCAGAACTTCTAGGCCGTAAGGTCTAATCCAGCCGTAGGCCATGTTGGGGGGGCGTAGGCTACTACTAGGCTGTAACTTACTGTAGTGGCTGGGCAAATGGTATATTACTGCAGTTTTCTTTTATTTCCATACTCGAGTGCCACAACCCGTTTGCATATTAAGCTATTAACCAAAATTTTCCAACTTTTTCCATCTTGACATAAAATTCTCCCAACACCTGGGTTTGGGTTAAAGCTTTCAAACACCATAACTTTACACCAAAAAGAACACATTCATGTGTCGGTTTAGACACATAATAAAACTTAAATACAACCCAAAACCAACATGTACGCATACGAGAATCCCGCCAATGCCTTGGACTTGACTTTGACTACATCGGAGCTTTTCCTACATAACATCACATATATCACCATTAGTAATGAAGATAAAACATAACAAACAAGTAAAATTCTACTTGTTTCACCCATTCACCCATTTGACCCGTTTCCACCTAATTTTTCATTAGGCTACATATCACTTGCATATCACCTACAAGTTTCATTCTTTTCATTTTATATTCATGATTAACACATTTCCATTTCCATTATGGCACATAGGCCATAACTTCATCACCACATTTCCATTATGATTCTTAGATCATAACTTCATATCCACATATCCATTATGGTACTTAGACCATAACTCCATATCCACATATCCATTATAGTATTAATACTATAA
The DNA here is from genome assembly GCA_023525975.1 of Smallanthus sonchifolius. Classification (NCBI taxonomy): domain Eukaryota; kingdom Viridiplantae; phylum Streptophyta; class Magnoliopsida; order Asterales; family Asteraceae; genus Smallanthus; species Smallanthus sonchifolius. Next base: position 47,566,369 of record CM042033.1, on the reverse strand, counting down.
CTACATTCATTCACTTATTCATACACCTCTATACAAATTCATACCACATAACACATTATGCAACTTAACACATTATGCAAATTAACACATTATGCATACAACATTGCATATAACAACATTTATCAATAATTACTACGTAAGTGCAAAAGCACTTACCTTGTGGATTTGAAGGTCCCGATTCCACTTCACGTTTTGCAATTTGATTACCTAAACACATTCATCTAGTTTAGTAATCCATCATACACCAAAATCACATTTTAATTGGGTTCACAACCCAATTTCCTATTTCCAACCCCCCGTTTGAGTTATACTCATATTCAAACACCCTCTTTCACCCCAAACTCACCTACTTGTGTTTCATTATCCTTACCTTAACACTAATTTTTCATTCAATTTTTATCATTAGGTTAATTTGGTGTTCTTTCAAGTGTCTAACATCATATAAACACTTAATTATCATTAATTCATCATCCTATTATCATAACCCAAAAACCCCCAATTCTTTCCATATGAACCCTAATTTCTCATAATCAAAATCAAAGGGTTATAGGATGTTATTCACCATTCTTTACCTTTAGTTTAGCTAGATTATCAACAATCTAACATCAATTAACCACATGCATCATAAATTTCAGGATTTCTACAAAACTCAACTATGAACTCATCAAAGGTGAACTAAAATGGATGATAATCACTTACTTGATGTTAGAAGGATGATGTGTAAGCCAACACCTTCTCAATTCAAGCTTCAATTGCAAGATTTAGCTTCAAAACTTCTTTTCTCTCCTTTTCTCTTGAAAGCATCGACCCCCACTCCAACTCAAAATCTAAATTTTGACTTCATTTTAGTCAATATGGCAGATTTTCCATATTTGCAATTTCAGTCCCTCAACTTCCATTTCGTTCATTTTCATTCCAAAACTACACAAAAATAACATAACTCCATACAAACTTGAAACCCACTTGTTTTAACTTATTTCAAAAATATTATTTCCACCATAATATTATTTAGAACATTTATTTATTTTAAAACGAAACCCGGATTTTGGTTCGTTACAAATCACCTCCTCTTATTTGGGTTTCGTCACCGAAACCCGACTTCACATAAAGAGGTCCGGATAATATTTGAGCATCTCTTCCTCGGTTTCCCAACTCATTTTTGCTCCCTTTTTATTTTTCCACCTCACCAAAACTTGGCCAATCTCTTTATTGCGCAAACGCTTCACCTTTCTATCCAAGATTGCCACCGGTTCCTCAACATAATTCAACTTTTCATCCAACTCTATATCATCCAATGGAACAAAAGTAGATTCATCCGCCAAACATTTTCGCAAATGAGACATATGAAACGTGTTATGAAGTCTACTTAGTCTCTTCGGTAGCTCCAAACGATAAGCCACCGCACCCACCCTTGCTATCACCTTAAACGGTCCGATGAAACGTGGACTTAACTTCCCCCGTTTCCTAAACCGTATCACCCCTTTCCAAGGAGAGACTTTCAAAAGCACAAAGTCCCCCACTTGAAACTCAATCGCCTGCTTTCTATTATCCACATAGGACTTTTGGCAATCTTGAGCCGCCTTCAAGCGTGCCCTTATTTGGTCAATACTACTATTAGTTTCCTTGACCACCTCTTTACTACCAAGTTCCCGTTGACCAACTTCACCCCAACACATGGGTGTTCTACATTTCCTCCCATACAATGCCTCAAAAGGCAGCATACCAATACTAGAATGGTAGCTATTGTTATAAGAAAATTCCGCCAACGGTAAATGGTCGTCCCAACTACCCCCAAAATCCAATGCACACGCTCGCAACATATTCTCGAGCGTTTGAATCGTCCGCTCGCTTTGACCATCCATTTGTGGATGATAAGCGGTGCTAAGATTCAATCTAGTCCCTATATCCTCATGGAATTTCTTCCAAAAATGAGAAGTAAATCTCGTATCACGATCTGATATAATCGTCACCGGTAAACCATGACGTGACACAATTTCCTTCACATACATTTCCGCCAATCTATCCGATGAATACGTTTCTTTTATAGGAAATAAATGTGCACTCTTTGTCAACCGATCCACTACTACCCATATCGCATCATAACCCTTTCGAGTCTTTGGTAGTTTAATGATCATATCCATGGTTATGTTCTCCCATTTCCAAAGCGGTATTTCAAGCGGTTGAAGCTTTCCATACAGCTTTTGGTGCTCCGCCTTTACCCTTAAGCATGTGAGACATCTCTACACATACTTAATAATATCACGCCTCATACCCGGCCACAAAAAATGACACCCCAAGTCATAAAACATCTTTGTGGACCCTGGATGGATTGAATACTTGGATTTATGCGCCTCGTCTAAAATAGTTGTCAAAACACTTGACAACCTAGGAATCCAAATTCTATCAAAGCATGTCTTCAACTCCGAGCCCCAAGCTTGTCAACATATGTAACCATCCGTTCTTTTTTCAAATCCCCACCAAGTGCTAACACTTGAGCCTCCCGAATTTCATCTAAAAGAGATGATGAAATTGTCATCTTGAATGACTTCACCTTAATAGGTGCATGACTCGACTTCCGACTAAGTGCATCTTCCACTACATTCGCTTTACCCGGATGATAAAGTATCTCACAATCATAGTCCTTGACCAATTCAAGCCACCGCCTTTGCCTCATGTTGAGGTCCTTTTGGTCAAAGAAATATTGGAGACTTTTGTGATCCGTGTATATCGTACACTTAGCCCCATATAAATAATGCCTCCAAATCTTGAGCGCAAAAACCACGGCCGTAAGTTCTAAATCGTGATTAGGGTAGTTCACCTTGTGAGTCTTCAATTGCCTAGACGCGTAAGCAATCACTTTCCCCCTTTGCATCAATACACACCCCAACCCCGAATGCGAGGCATCCGAACACACAACAAAATCTTCAGTCCCGTCCGACAAGGATAGAATAGGTGCCTTAGTCAACTTTTCCTTCAAGAGTTGAAAGGCGGATTCTTGCTCGGAACCCCATACAAACTTAGTCTTTTTACGCAACAACTTCGTCATCGGCAAAGCAATCCGAGAGAAGTTTTCAATAAACCGCCGATAATAACCCGCCAACCCAAAGAAACTTCTAATTTTCGAAGGCGTTTTCGGGGATGACCAATCTTTAACCGCCACTATCTTGGATGGGTCAACAGTAATCCCTTTCTCATTAATCACATGACCCAAGAATTGGATTTTGTGCAACCAAAATGCGCACTTAGAAAATTTTGCATAAAGCTTTTCCCTTTGAAGAACTTCAAGAATCTCACGCAAATAACAAGTATGATCACCCTCTCTCATTGAATAAATGACAAGATTATCAATAAACACAATGACCGAACGGTCGAGGAACGGTCTACACACCCGGTTCATAAGAACCATGAAAACCGTGGGCGCGTTGGTTAAACCGAAAGGTATAACCGTAAACTCATAGTGATCGTAACGAGTGCGGAAAGCCGTCTTAGGAATATCGTCTTCTTTCACTTTCAACTGATGATACCCGAACTTCAAATCAATTTTAGAGAACCATGACGCCCCTTGCAATTGATCAAAGACGTCGTCAATCCGGGGTAACGGGTACCGATTCTTCACCGTCAACTTGTTCAATTCCCGATAATCCATACACATCCTCATGCTTCCATCCTTCTTTTTAACGAAGAGAACGGGTGCACCCGAAGGCGAGACGCTTGGGCATATGAAACCTTTATCAAGTAGTTCCTTTAATCACTCCATTAGCTCTTTCATTTCCAGCGGTGCCAACCTATAAGGTGCTTTGGCTATCGGCTTAGCACCCGGTATCAAGTCAATCCCAAAATCTACTTCCGTCTCCGGAGGAACCCCCGGTAACTCATCTGGAAACACATCCTCAAACTGATTCACGATCGGAACATCATGTATATCTTTCACTTTCTCGATCACATCCGCAACACAAGCCATGTACGCCTTGCACCCACGCGCCATGAACTTTGTTGCCTTCACATAAGAACACAATCTTACCTTACCTTTCTTTTCACCTTCTATGTAAATGGACTCACCCGATGGGGTGTTGAGTTGTGTTGCCTTAGGTCCACATAAAATATTCGCTTTGTTCCTTGATAACCAATCCATCCCACAATAACATCAAAATCCCCCATGGTCATAGGAATTAAATCAATAAGGAACGTTTCACCTCCCGCCCTTAACTTACAATTCCTATAAATATCAAACACTAGGAAACTCTTATCATTTGCCGCCTCGATTTCTATCTAACTTGCTACTTAGAAAAGAAGAATCCTTAACAAATTTCAAAGACACAAATGAACGACTAGACCCGAATCAAATAGAACTACAGTAGGTAAAGATTTAATCTTGAATGTACCTACACCACCTCTAAGTTATTCCTTGCCTCTTCCGCCGAGATGTGGAAAGCTTTACCCTTTGGCTTTGGTATTTCAACCTTCCTTTCACTCCCACCTTGCTCCAGCTCGGGACAATCCGCCCTATTGTGCCCGGGCTTGTAACAATTGTAGCATATGCGGATTTGGCTTGGACATTGATTAGCCATATGCCTCGGCTTCCCACATTTATAACAATTTGACGTACCCTTCCTACACTCCCCAAAGTGCTCTTTTCCACAAACCTTGCATCCCCGTGGAGAAAACTTGTTAAACGGATTCTTGCTAGGGCTCCCGCCCTTTATCTTCTTCACGACTCCTTCCATAATTTCACGCTTTCTCTTTTCACCTCTTGCTTCTTGCCTCCTCAACTCCACCTCCCTTTCCTGACACCTGTTATCAAATCTACAAGTGTGGTAAAAGAGGATGGAGATATGCTATCTCTGAACTCCACAGTCAACATAACATAAAATATGTCAATCTTCGCCTTCTCGGTCGACCCCACGTCCGGACAGAACTTGGCGCGATCAAATCCCCTGCCAATTCATCTATTGACTCAGTCGATTGCAACATGAGGAGGAACTCCTCAGTCACCCTATCAACTGCGGCCTGAGGGCATTGATATTTCAGAAAGGCCGTCTTGAATTCCTCCCAAGTCATGGAGGTAACCCCTAATTCACCCCCTCCTTTCGGAGATTCAACAACCACTCCTTTGCCCTTCCCGTCAGTAGAGGCACACTAAACATAACCCTATCCTTGGGCTTACACTTATTCGTCTCAACGTTCGATTCCATATCCACCACCCACCTGTGGCTAAGGATCGGGTCCACTTGCCCATTATACTCCTTGGGCTTGATCACCATAAACTCCTTAAGAGTACAACCTTGTGGTTCCCTCTCCTTTTCCTTCAATACCTCTTCAAGAGTAAGCTTAATAGCCCCTCTCATTTCCTCCATCATCAAGGTCGTGGCTTGCTCAAAGGCCTTGGCCACTTCTTCCTTAATCATTTATTGGATTCTTGAATCCAACGGTTTATTGCTCGTTTCTTCTGTCATCTCTTAACTGAGAATTAGAACAAAAACACCTTAACATCCTTACACTTTCAATACCTTAGGTATCCGTCACACATTTACTCTTATATGTATTAAGTATATATATATATATATATATATATATATATATATATATATATCTACCTACCTATATACATACATATATAATCACCTTCACCTAGTCCTTGCAAATGTTCATTGTCATATGGTTATCATAAAGACCTTTGCACAACTCGTCTTATTAATCATATTGGCCAGACATGTTTAATAATACGTTATACCCAATTGTAATTATCATATTCATATAACAAATCACAAAAACAAGTTTTGGCACACATAACACCTTGTTATTCAATCATACATATACATATAGACCATATATATAACCACCTTATCAAAACATTACTAACCTTTCACTTCTAAAAGCTTCGAGTCTTAGTCAAGTCCTTCTTGGATTGTCGTATCATTTCCCCCATATCAAGAGCATCCGGTTTGAGTTTGGTGCCACCCACACCAAATCACTCAAACCATTGCTCTGATACCAAGTTGTAACACCCAAAAATTCAACCCGATTTAAACTTTTAAAACAACGCGGAAGTTAGTTCCCAAAACGACATTTAATGTATCCACACGTTAAGTTTTACCAACACGAATTAAACTAACTTAACTACCTTAATTTGTTTAAACAAAAATATCCATAAGTTATCCACAACTTGTAATAATTTCAAATATTCGGCCAAAATCCAAAAAATCCGAAAATTCCAACATACACCAGGCCGTAAGGTGTGGCCGTAAGGCAGAACTTATAGGCCATAAGGTCTAATCCAGCCGTAGGCCATCTTGGGGGGGGGGCGTAGGCTACTGCTAGGCTATAGCTTACTACAGGGGCTGGGCAATTGGTATTTTACTGCAGTTTTCTTTTATTTCCATACTCGAGTGCCACAACACATTAGCATATTAAGCTATTAACCAATTTTTTCCAACTTTTTCCATCTTGATATAAAATTCTCCCAACACTTGGGTTTGGGTTAAAGCTTTCAAACACCATAACTTTACACCAAAAAGAACACATTCATGTGTCGGTTTACACCCATAATACAAATTATATACAACCCAAAACCAACATGTACGCATACGAGAATCCTGCCAATGCCTTGGACTTGACTGTGACTACATCGGAGCTTTTCCTACATAACACCACATATATCACCATTAGTAATGAAGATACAACATAACAAACAAGTAAAATTCTACTTGTTTCACCCATTCACCCATTTGACCCGTTTCCACACAATTTGTCATTAGGCTATATATCACTTGCATATCACCTACTAGTTTCATTATTTTCATTTTATATTCATGATTAAAACATTTCCATTTCCATTATAGCACATAGGCCATAACTTCATCACCACATTTTCATTATGAATCTTAGATCATAACTTCATATCCACATATCCATTATGGTACTTAGACCATAACTCCATATCCACATATCCATTATAGTATTATTACTATAACTACATTCATTCACTTATTCATACACATCTATACACATTCATACCACATAACAAATTATGCAACTTAACACATTATGCATACAACATTGCATATAACACCATTTATCACCAATTACTAAGTAAGTGCAAAAGCACTTACCTTGTGGATTTGAAGGTCCCGATTCCATTTCACGTTTTGCAATTTGATTACCTAAACACATTCATCTAGTTTAGTAATCCATCATACACCAAAATCATATTTTAATTGGGTTCACAACCCAATTTCCTATTTCCAACCCCCCGTTTGAGTTAAACTCATATTCAAACACCCTCTTTCACCCCAAACTCACCTACTTGAGTTTCATTATCCTTACCTTAACACTAATTTTTCATTCAATTTTTATCATTAGGATGATAATCACTTACTTGATGTTAGAAGGATGATGTGTAAGCCAACACCTTCTCAATTCAAGCTTCAATTGCAAGATTTAGCTTCAAAACTCCTTTTCTCTCTTTTTCTCTTGAAAGCATCGACCCCCACTCCAACTCAAAATCTAAATTTTGAATTCATTTTAGTCAAATATGGCAGATTTTCCATATTTACAGTTTCAGTCCCTCAACTTCTATTTCGTCCATTTTCAATCCAAAACTACACAAAAACTAACATAACTCCATACAAACTTGAAACCCACTTGTTTCAACTTATTTCAAAAATATTATTTCCACCATAATATTATTAAGAACATTTATTTATTTTATAACGAAACCCGGATTTTCGTTCGTTACAAAAGACAACCAGGATGCCTCCCGAGTAACACCGAAACCAATCGAAAAGCTAACGTAAGTGCTATCACTCTTAGAAATAGCAAAGTCTATCGAGAGCCACCAATGCCAGGAGAAGAAGTCCAATCACCAAGGAGAGAAATATTCACCGGAGTACCACTTCGTCCACATATAACAGAAACAACCACTCAAGGGTCACAATCAAATGTGATTCCTTCTCCTCCTCCGATGAATCTCCCTCCGAAAGCTCCAACAAAGAGAGCATTTCACTCTCACATACCATATCAAGCAAGGTTGGTAAAGAAGAAGACTGACGAACAATATGAAAAATTCATCGAGCTTTTGAGTCAAATCCATGTCAATCTTCCTTTCCTAGATATCATACAACAAATGCCTAAGTATGGACGTTTCTTGAAGGATTTCTTTACAAACAAGAGAAACATGGAGGAAGCAGAAAAGAGGACTAACCATTGTGTCGCTCTCATTGAAAGGTGCCTTCCAAAGAAACTTTCAGATCCTAGAAAATTCTCTTTACCATGCTCTATCAGACCACTACCAATCATTTCTACACTAGCTGATCTAGGAGCAAGCGTGAACGTTATGCCATATAACATGTTCCAAAGACTCCAAATTGGAAACCTGTGACCTGTTAATGCAACTATCGAACTCGCGAATGAATCAATTAAGTCACCTATAGGAGTAATTGAAAACTTACTAGTAAAAGTCAGCAAGTATGTCTTCCCTACCGATTTCATGGTACTGGAAATGGGTGTAATATCCATGATTTCCCCGGCCACATTTTTTTTCTTCTATTTATTTTATTATCTTATGCAATAATGACACGCCGTGCAAAGCCATACTTGCCCAACACAATACGACACGTTAATTATTATCGACCCGAAGTTCCAAACCTTGTATTTACATAAAAACTTTCTATTATATATGATAAGTAAATCAAACATACAACTTTTAATTTTATAAAAATAAAACTCATGAACATTTATTATGTACTACGTCTCTTATTATATAAACATACACATTATTTATATATTTTGATTTGATGTTATTTTAACCCGTGGAAGTTATTTAGTTATAAAATATTTAAAATCTAATTTAAAAATGTTAGATTCATAAAAACCAAACTTTTTATATTTAGTTTTTATAAAATAAGGTGTTTGAATAAATTAAAATAAAAGGATTGGATTTTAAACAAGGCCTTGAAACACTCCTAATCACATTGAACCTCTTCAAATTACATTGAACCCCCCTTTTTGGTGTTGGACCCTTGAAATCCAATTTGACTTCTTAAAGTCAACCCTAGCCAAGAATCAACCCCCTACCCACGATTTCAAGGCTGTTAATGCTTGCAAATCGCTTGGAATCGCCAATCGAACGGTTTCAAATGGTTATAACGAATTAACTCCTTTGCAATCAAAGCTTTTACGGACAATTTAAGGATTTTGGTTTTTGATTCAAAATCCACCTTCCAATCCATTAATCACATTCAAAACCCCGCAAGAATCATCAATTACAGCCGGTACTAGCGACTTTAACCATTCTAAACACATCTATATCACTCACCAACGAATTGGTCACTCAAAATCATCTCAGAACTCATCTCCCCTCCCCGCTCAATTCGCGACAGCAGGGAAGGCTCCAACGTCCTTTCTTTTTTCAAATCGAGGATCAATCTCAGGTAATCAACGTATCCCTCTTGCTCGATTTCTATCCCCGTTCGGAAGCCCTATGCTTAATGCTCGTTTTGCTTGTTCTGTTTTGAGGGTTAGGGTTAGGGAATCGCTTGAGTTGGGGAAGATGGTGAAGGCAGTCTGTTACTAAAATTTGAACAAGGCTTAGCCCAGATCAACTAGTTTTAAACATCCACTCTCACGCAGGAGGTTGCGTGTTCTATCTCGACCCACTGCATATATTTTTTAAAAACCGATTTTCATGTATAAAGCCACCTTATTTTCGGTTTTGATCTACCCTATACTTATAAATATATATTTTAATACATATATATACATATAAACACAAGTACTTTCTCAAAGATGAAGGGATAAAATACACGTTTAGAATTAGACATAAACAATTTGACTTTAAACATCCATACATTTCGTATCCTTTTTATATAAACTTTTATGAGTGCGTGATCATATATATATATATACACACACATATATTTATATTAAGATTATCATCAAAGGCTCACAACTGACATCTCCTTTTCTTTATTTCCTTCTTATTTATAAAAACAATGTATATTAACTATATTAAAAACTATTATAAACGTGTAACAAAAAATATGTGAGCATTACTACCTCAACACGTGATTTATCTCGTTACTAATATATATTTCTAAAATATGACAAATGTTAAGTGTTCTTCATAAACCTCTATTATTTTTTTATAAAAATTATAGTCGCGTCATGACTTTTATTAAACGAAGGGGTTACATATATATTTTGTCTAACCCAGTTTAGTGACATGATCCATATTATAATATTAAAATGAGTATTAATAATACCATAGGTATTTTAATCATATTATTATTATTACTTTCACAAATGTTAAGGATTCTTTCAATAATTCGATAAATAATAAATTTATTTATTTCAAAGTATACCATATCAGTACATTCATTAACTTGCAGCCCAAGGTTAAGGTAGTACCTTTTATAATCATTTATACGGGAATCTGAAACTATAACTTACCACAAAACCTTGGCGGCTTTTTTATTGGGTAACAACTTACAACTTGGGTATCCTCTTGCCCCTTTTTTTTCAAAATGGCAATCAGTGGGATTGCGTATTTAGTTTTCCATTACCAGGATTGAATTGTATGCTTGGAACCTTGTGTGTTTTCACATATATGCTTTAGACATGCTTTGAACATATTGAATTGTAAACTTACTTAACTTGGTTTGGTGTCAAAACCTATGTTACTCACCAACTACTTGTAGTTGACATTTACTTACATGTTTCAGGTGCACCCGCTTGAGGACAAGTCTTTATCATTAGGACTATGAACCTAGTTAAATTTAATCCATATATTGATTATGTTATGTTTCTTTTGTACAATGTGTATCTTATTTTCTTGTAATAAATACATAATATGATGGAATAAATATTTAAACTTATTAAATAGTTGATCATGTGCTTTTGAACAACCGCGTCAGCCCCGACGTATAATCCGCCGCCGGCCTGGGTGTAACAATGGGGCCCGATTATTCAGTACCCTTGATTTTAGGTCGCCCATTTTTAGCTACCACCAGAGCCGTCATTGACATGAATGAAAGAATCTTAACACTTCGTGTTGGAAAACAATTAGTAACCTACAACATCGGAGAAAATGAATGCTTGTCAAATGATCCCTTTGAAATTGAACAATTCATCGATACTAATCTGGACTACCAACTTAAGAAAGCTAAGGAATTCAACAAAGGAAAGAAACTTGATCTTGGCAAGGACCTTGAGAAAACTAATTGGATAGATAAATACTTTGATAAGCTAGCAAAGTTGAAGGACTTGAATGAAAGGATAGGAGACACGGGGGAAGTTGATGGCCCCCACTTGAAGAAAGACTGATGCAGCACGTATGGGTCAGGCTAAAGACCCTTAAATAAATGTAGCGCTTCCGTGAGGCAACCCGATGATCATGAATAAATTGAGAGGTTGGTGCATACGGCAGAATCATGGACCTCAGGTTTGACTTTTCAAATTTAAGTTTCTCATACTTCAGCCCTAGGTATGCCCTCTCGATACTAGGACCTTAGTAGCTTAACTACTACCTTTTATTTTCCTTGTCTGCTTTTATGTTTTCCCTTATGTGTCAGGTAGAATAGTATCACCAGATAGTCTTTCTACTTATTTGAGGAATCACACTCCATCTCTACAACCTGAGGAATCGAAAACCACATCAAATTTCTGAGAAATTTAATAAAGTCTTTGAAGCAAAGTGTTGACAGCAGCAATAAGTTTTGGCCTTAGGTTATACACCGAATTGATCGGGGGAGTACCGGTTTCTTTTCCCTTAAAACTTCATGCATTAAATTCCTACATAGCATTTCATTACATGCATTTGTACATTGAGGGCAATGCACAGTTTTAAGTGTGGGGTGGGGAATTAGAGATTCAGGACTACTTGTATCCTCAAAGTAGTAAAACTTATCTTGTGATTTTCTAACCATTTGACTAAAACATTACAAAAATCTACCTTTTTGAAAAACCCAAAAAAATTTAAACCTTAAATATAAACCTCTTTGAGTTTGCAATTAATTAAATAAAATGAATACTTGGCAAGAAGAAACAAATGAATATTATGCATAACAAATCGTTAAACCCTATTCCATCATTTTCCATGTGATAATAATCTGAGCCTTTTCACGAGCATTATTATCATTACTTTCGTTTGGTATACTGAGTGTTTATTCGATCGAATTTTATGCATAATTAGAACTTGTATGACTTATACATATCAAGATCATGAACTAGTGGAAGTATGAAAATGATTGAGGCACCTAGGACTTTATTATCCCTATATATTATCCTTAAACCCTAAAAATCTAAAAAAATATTATCCGCCTAGATAGCCCTCTGAGCCTTAGCCTTTTCTTTTCTACTACCCACATTTATCACCCAACAAGCTTTTCGTAAACACCGGTTATTGGCTGAATGTCTTCAAAATGGGAAAGTTATCTTATGTCGTCATTTCAAGTTTATTATCATTGAGACAATTTTGGAAAGAAATCCGTTTTACTCAAAAGAATTGGAATATACAAGAAGGTGGATGTATTAGGAAGAAACAGCCGAACTATCTGCAAGTAATTTATGGAAGTATTATATCAAGGAAATTGAGGAAAAAGAGTTGTTGAAGAATTTGTCTTGATATAAAAAAAATAATAAAATAGAAAAGGAAGAAAAGAAAAAGAAAGAGAGAAGTTGGTCTTTTACTAGCTAGACCTTAAAGAACTGGACATGCATTCCTTTGATTTCAATTTTCTTTTCTGCCTTCATTTCACAAAGCATGAATTACCGTCCGAACTCCGAGAGAAAGTTTTCAAAGAAACCAATGATATAAGAAAACGGTGGCGCAAGCAAGAACAATTACCACCATTCTGCGGCTTGTCAAAAAGTGCCACCAAGAGAAGAGCCAAAAGATACGACAAATGTGTGAAGTGTGGCAACTGGAGCCATGATGGAAAGTGTAGCAAGAATCAAACTTATTCCCAAAATGAGTATACACACCTGATCCAAGTAGGAGTTGTTAGGCTACAAGCCGAAAGATCCATGCGCAAAGGCAGCAATGTGTATTACGCAGTAAAGGAAGAGTTGAGAATGATAAGCGATCTTGGTCTTGGAAATCTGACCATAAACGAGCCCTCATATTAGTTATACCCTCATGATCTGAGTACTGTAGAGAGACCTACTAGTATTTTTCATTTTAAGCCATGAGGCCGTAGCTGTGTGTTTCACGATAGCTGTAGCCCTTCAAACCCTTTAAAAATCCCTAAAATTCCAAAAAGATTTTTTTTTCACCCTTTATTTTTAATTTAGCCACATTACAACCCTTTAAAGTCCTCTTGATTCATGCATACTACTTAGTTAATTGACGAAGACTTGATTTGCATACAAGCTTATGACCATTGCATAATTCGATTCGAACTTGAGTGTTCCACTTAACTTACATTATCCATACATATATAACCCTAAGAGTTGAGTGAACATTGTGAGGAGTGATAGGTTATGCATAATTGAAGTTCTAGTAGGCTTGTCACGGATTCCATCATAGAAAAACACAAAAATAGAATAAGCGACTCAAGAGTTATCCTGGAGTTTCCAACTACTTGGAGCTCCATTACTAGTGTAAAGTTTTTAGTTATGGGTAATATCATGCATGAGTTTGCTTGAGGACAAGCAAAGTTTAAGTGTGGGGTATTATGATATGCCCTAAATTATACATGTTTTGCATGCATAATAATCCCCATATTATGGTACTAATTGATTAAAAGCCTTGGAAATGATACTTCATGCGTTAACATTTCACAATTGCAGGTTATTCGGTGTTCCAAGATAAACTAAGCAAAAACCAGCCTAAAACATGAAGAAATCAAGCTTTTGGAGGACCAAACCCGAGCATTAACACCCAAGAAGTCAAACCAGGCCAACACAAGTCAACCAGCAGCTAAAAGACGAGCTTGGGACGTGCATCCCTTTTGCACGGTCGTGCATTTCATGTCTTGTAACATTTCTGATTTTTAGTAGCCATATTTCGATTCAATGTATTGCATTTCAAACTCAAAACTCGTGCACTGTCTTATTATTTTGTTTACCGTAAACTAAATGCAATGATTCAATACAAATTTACAAGTTTTGCTCGATTATATACACTTAAACGCTATACAAGTAACTATTTATTTCAAACTAATCAAACCTGAAAAGTCAAGGACTAAAGTTGAAAATTTATCAAGAAACCCTAATTAGCACGGTCGTGCTTCCTCCTGGCACGGTCGCGCCAAGTGCCTCGGCACGATCGCGCGACTGGTCCTGGAACGATCGCGCCCGGTGCCTAAGCACGGTCGCGCCTCTCTTGGGCACGGTCGCGCCTGCGTAACAGTCGAAACGTAAATGCAGTTTCAAAACGCTCGATCGTTCGAATTCAAATCCGATTTACGTTTTACTTTTGTTATCAAGGAAAATATCTCCGTCCATTTCCATTATCATTTCCAAAATACAAATTACTCTCAAAAGAAACCGTCCAAATTATCTCCCAAACCTCAAATCTCTATTTTCGATCCAATTGCTACCAAATAATCAAGGAACTCGATCCTCCGATCATCTCTAAGGTTTCTGAAGGGTTGAATCAGTCGGAATCACAGCAGAAGACGCCGGAAAGCAATCTTGCCGTCGTCAGAACCACCTTCTACCGACGTCCATCGATTCCCTACTCTTTCGGGTAATTGATCACTTGTTATTATCCGTTTTAGTATTTAGATCGAAAGCCCCATGTTAATCTGGGCTTCCCTTACAGAAATTATCCGGAACCGAAATTCCTATTTTTTTTAAAAAAGATTTAATCGAATCCATTCTTAAACATGTTTTCCATACAATTAATTTATATGAATAGACTCGTAACAACTCAGTAATCAAAAGCCCTAACAATTCCAACGCTATAAATACAAGATTTGTTCAATTCGTGTCTGATTTGGAAGAGACACGGTCGCGCTAATCACCTAGCGCGGCCGTGCCTCATGAAACGCGGTCGTGTCCTCCTGACCGGACCAAGTCATTCCCTTTGGGCTAATCTCTGTTGTGTATAAGAATCATAGACACGACCGTGCCGGGCCAAGACACGGTCGTGCCTGTTGACTGGTCTAGTTTGTGCGCTCTGGTGATCAACCCGGTCGCGCCCCGACTAGCGCGGTCGCGCCCGTGGCTTGAGCACGATCGTGCCCTTCCGAGGCACGGTCGTGTGTGACTCAGAAATTTTAACAGAATTATAATTTTATATTTTTCAATCAATAAATGTTTCAAATTTTATAAAAAAATATGTTTTCTGTATTTGAAGAGATTTAAAGTTTAATCTGGAGATAAATATTATTTATTCAAAAGTTTATTTAAAAATTTATAACAATTAAATTTATATTTATCTTACACTTAAATGATGTTTTAAATGATTAAGTTACAAAGTTTATAAATAAATAAGATAATAATTATTTATTTAATATTTAAACAAAAATCATTTATTTATTTATACTAAATTACAGTCAATATTTACATTGTTTCATAAACTATAATCATTTATTTATTTATTAATTTACATTTAACACATGCATTATTTTCATAATCAACAATTTTATAAAAATTCTATTTTATTATTTAAATTCCAAACTTTAATCAAATGTTCCAAAAAATGGTTACTACAACTTTATATATTTCATTTAATACTTTTTATACACAAATTCAACCTCCAATGTTAGACTTAAACTTTGTACACCAATTTGATTCAATATACATTACTATCTAGGTTAACCCGTGCGTGTCAAGAACCCTTATTTCATCTATACTCTTTGTTAGCTACATCTCCATACCAAGTGAGTATTCACAACCCCTTTTACTCTTTTACACTTTTGGGGTGGAACATGAACATTATTCAAATTACATTACATTTACACAAACAACACAAAGTACAAATCCTATTTACTTTCATGTGTGCAATTTGAGCTTTATGCCCGAGTGCTAGGTGTGCTAGGTGTGCTAACCTTTCTATGTGATTATGTGCAATCATTAACTATACAAGCCGACGGTTTTCAATGATAGATCTATTGAGTCTGACAAACCCACCCAGGTGCGCGGTGATTGAAACCGACAACACAATTTTTGCATGCTAGTTACAAGGTTTGGTTGTACATAGTTACACAATAGCTGCTCCCCATAAAGGCCTTATTTATCATGATATGTAAAGGATTTGTTTTCAACTATATGCTATCTATATACAACTGTGTTATACTCACCAACTTTTTAGTTGACTTTATTTCATTCATGTTTCAGGCCCTAATATGTGAGAATGATTCAAGACATGCTCAATATAGGATTTGGACTTAGCAATTTAAATCAAGAATTCTATGAGTTGTTTTATGTTTCTTTGTTTGAATTTGGTTTGTACTTGGATTATTTGTAATGGAAATTTGACTTTAATATATTTCAATTTAGTCAATCATGTGCTATGAACAGTCTTACATGTCCCGCCCCGATGATTCCGCCATCGGTCGGGGTGTGACAGATTGATATCAGAGCCTTGGTTATAGGGAATTAGGTTATTAGACACCTTGACCTAGACTATAACTTTAGGACAACCACTTATACTATGTTTCATGATTTTTGTGCTATGTGTTACATGCTATGTGCTACATGCTTACCATGATTAATTATTATTATATTTGATACCTTACTTGTTATCATGACTTAGTAGGATCTTCTTAAATAATAATTTAATAAATAATATCCGTTCCTATATTCTAAAACCTCATAATATATTTATCTTCTTTCTATCTTTATCTTTTCTAAGCATGTGGAAAATTCTTGAAGCAAAAATCTTTAAAATTTTTATTTTTCTTCGTTAAGGTTTTTAAACTTGTTAAATTATTTGAGGACACGTGCAATCTGGAAGGGTGACACCTGTTTGGGTTTTCTGTCTAGGAAAGCATTTCTCATAAATCCCAATCAACCGAGGGACCCGTATGCTTTCCTGAGAATTCCCGAGATGATGTTTACTTATAGGCTAAAGCATGTCTTCTTGAAAATTATATAAGTTTAATTAACCTTAATGTGCCATGGTATTCAAGTGATTTTGTCACTTTTGAGTACAATCCAAACTAAGAATATCTATTTTTATTTTTGTTATCTCATTCTATTAAATTCTACCAAATCTCATAAGTTCTTACAATCTTTCTTGTCTTGTGAAAATCTGTAGAATGCCTCCTCGTCGTGCTCCCGCAACCAACGCCAACACCGACATTACTGCTATTCTTACCCAATTGGTGACACAACTCACCCAAGCCAATGGTGCCACCAATGGCAACAATGGGGAAAATGGAAGCAATAGTGGTAATAATGGTGGAAATGGTGGAAATGGTGGTAACAATCCATCTCAATGCACCTTCAAGCACTTCAACTCGTGCAATCCCCTCAAGTTTTATGGAACCGAAGGAGCTACTGGACTCCTTCAATGGTTTGAAAGCATTGAGAATATCTTTCTCAATAGTGACTGTCCCGACAACCTCCGTGTTCGTTATGCTACAAGTGTCCTACAAAAACGGGCACTTACATGGTGGAATGGGGAGAAAAGGAATAGGGGTGTTGATGTAGCTATGGCCTTACCTTGGGATGAGGTCAAAAGGCTTATGACTGAGGAGTTCTGCCCTCGAAATGAAGTGAAAAAGTTAGAAGCTGAATTTTGGGATCTTGCCCAAGATAGTGGTGAAAACTTGGCATATACAACTCAGTTCCATGAGTTGAGTCTTCTAGTGCCCCACATGGTCACTCCTTTGTCCCGTTGTATCGAAAAGTATATTGGTGGGCTACCAAGACAAATCCAAGATACTGTCTTAGGTAGAAATCATGCTACTCTGGAGGATGCTATTCGTCTATCCGCTACCCTATCTGATAACCATGTGAAAGTGGGAACACTTACTAAGAAGGGTACCAAGAAAGTTTCTGACACTATAACCCCTCCTACCCACAACAAAGAAGCCATGACTGAACCCTCCCGTAATAATAGGAAAAGGAAGACTAGAAACTATGCTGTGGTCACTCCTACTATTCCGGTTATCCAAGCTGCACCTATGGTTCAAACACCGGTTAAAAAGCCATATGTTGGAATCTACCCACTTTGTGCCACCTGCAACTACCATCATCTCCAAAACATCCCATGTCGTCTTTGTACTTATTGTGGGAGATATTGTCATACGGTTAGTGTTTGTAGGACCAAAGCTCTTACGGGCCAAGTCAACCCTCCAAACCGAACCGTACCTCAAGTGGCTAACCAAGGTGCTCCCACCATTGCTAATGGGCGAGCTTGCTATGAGTGTGGTGACCCGAACCATTATCGTGATCAATGTCCAAGACTTGCAAATGCTAGACAAGGTGTAGCTCGTGGGCGTGCGTTCAACATAAACGCCAACGAAGCTCAAGCCAACAATGACGTGGTCAATGGTACCTTTCTTGTTAATAGTCAATATGCCTCCATTTTATTCGATACCGGAGCCGATAAAAGTTTTGTGTCACTTAATTTTGAACCTTTACTTACAAAGACTCGGTCCCAATTAGAGAAAACATTTACCGTTGAAGTAGCAAATGGTGACTCCCTTACAATTGAGTCCATTATCTATGATTGCTCTTTAGAACTTAATGATCACACATTCCCAATCAACCTTCTTCCAATGCCACTAGGAAGCTTTGATATCATCATAGGCATGGATTGGCTATCAAATCATCATGCCGGAGTCATTTGCTTTGAAAAGTGTATCCGAGTTCCGCTACCATCGGGAGAAACCTTAAGGGTTTTTGGTGAAAAGCCTTGCAAGGGACTTAAGTTGATGTCGTGTACTACCGCTCAAAAGTACTTACGAAAGAAGTACGTGGCCTTTTTGGCCCATATCGTTCAAAAGGATGTTAAGAAGAAGAGTATTCAAGATATCCCCATCATCCGAGATTTTCCTGAAGTATTCCCCGAAGACTTATCCGGTCTTCCACCCGTTCGTCAAGTAGAATTTCGTATTGATCTTGTGCCCGGAGCTAACCCCGTGGCTAGAGCCCCTTATCGTCTTGCACCTTCTGAAATGCAAGAACTTGCAAGTCAACTTCAAGAGCTCTCCGACAAGGGATTCATCCGTCTGAGTCATTCACCATGGGGTGCACCCGTCTTATTTGTTAAGAAGAAGGATGGATCATTTCTCATGTGTATTGACTACCACGAACTCAATAAGCTTACTATCAAGAACCGTTATCCTTTACCTAGAATCGATGATCTCTTTGATCAACTTCAAGGTTCTACTTGCTTCTCGAAGATTGATCTTCGATCCGGTTATCATCAGCTTCGTGTTTAAGAAGATGACATTCCTAAGACTGCTTTTCGAACAAGGTATGGTCATTACGAGTTCATGGTTATGCCTTTCGGGTTAACCAATGCACCCGCAGTTTTCATGGATCTCATGAATCGTGTGTGCAAACCGTACCTTGATAAATTCATGATCGTTTTCATTGATGATATCTTAATCTATTCCAAGACTAAAGCCGACCATGAAGAACATCTTAGATTGGTTTTGGATCTCTTAAAGAAGGAACAACTTTATGCCAAATTCTCCAAATGTGAATTTTGGCTAAAGGAAGTTCAATTTCTTGGTCATATTGTCAATGACAAAGGAATTCATGTTGATCCTGCTAAGATTGAAACAGTTAAGAATTGGAATGCCCCGAAGACTCTTACCGAAGTTCGTTCATTTCTTGGTCTTACGGGTTATTATCGTCGTTTCATCTCAAACTTCTCAAAGATTGCTGTCCCTCTTACCGCTCTGACCCACAAGGGTAAGACTTATGAATGGGGACCGAAACAAGAAGAAGCTTTCCAAACCCTCAAGCAAAAGTTGTGCAATGCTCCTATATTGACTCTCCCCGATGGAATCGATGATTTAGTTATCTATTGTGATGCTTCTAACCAAGGTCTCGGTTGTGTTCTCATGCAACGAGGCAAAGTAATCGCTTATGCATCAAGGCAACTCAAAGTTCATGAGAAGAATTATACGACGCACGATCTCGAGTTGGGTGCGGTCGTATTCGCGTTGAAGATTTGGAGACATTACCTATATGGCACGAAATGTGTGGTGTTCACCGACCACAAAAGTCTTCAACATATTTTCAACCAAAAAGAACTCAATATGAGGCAACGACGTTGGGTCGAACTCCTTAACTACTATGACTGCGAGATTCGTTACCATCCCGGCAAAGCGAATGTTGTAGCCGATGCTTTGAGTCGAAAGGACCATGTTATGCTTCATTGTGCCCGTATTCGAACCAATATTCAAACCCGTATCTTAGAAGCTCAACACGTCTCGGTGACCGAGGGTAACATGTACGAAGAAATGTCGTGTGGTGTTGAACTTCTTCTTGAATCAAAACCCAATGGCTTACTATATTACTTGAACCGTATTTGGGTTCCCGATCGCGATGATCTCCGTATATTTCTCATGAACGAGGCTCACAAGATTCGTTATTCTATTCATCCTGGTGTGGATAAAATGTACCAAGATCTTCGCCAACTTTATTGGTGGCCCGGTATGAAGAAAGACATTGCTCTTTATGTGGCCAAATGCTTAACTTGCTCCAAAGTCAAAGCCGAACATCAACGTCCATCCGGTTTACTCGAACAACCAGAAATTCCCGTGTGGAAATGGGAGAATCTAGCTATGGATTTCATTACCAAGCTCCCTCGCACCTTGAGTGGTCATGATAGTATTTGGGTGATCATTGATTGTCTCACCAAGTCTGCTCATTTCTTGCCTATCCGTGAAGACTATCGGGTTGAGAAACTAGCCCGAATTTACATCGACGAAATCGTGAGTCGTCATGGCGTTCCCTTGAACATAATATCTGATCGAGATGCCTGGTTCACTTCTCAATTTTGGCAATCTCTCTAAACTGCTCTTGGTACACGATTGGATTTGAGCACGGCCTACCATCCCCAAACTGATGGTCAAACCGAGCGAACAATCCAAACTCTTGAAGACATGCTTAGAGCTTGTATAATCAATTTTGGTGGAAATTGGGATTCACATTTAGCCCTCATTGAGTTCTCTTACAATAATAGCTACCACACAAGTATCAACATGGATCCATTCGAAGCTCTCTATGGTCGCAAGTGTCGTTCTCCTAACTGTTGGAACGAGATTGGTGAAGCACAAATCACTGGTCCCGAGTTAATTCAAGAAACATCCGACAAGATTATTCAAATCCGTGACAATATTCGAGTAGCGAGGAGTCGGCAAAAGAGTTATGCCGACAAACGTCGAAAACCCTTGGAATTCCAAGTCGGTGATCTTGTCCTTCTTAAGGTGTCTCCATGGAAGGGCGTGATCCGTTTTGGAAAGAAAGGCAAGTTAGCACCTCGTTATGTTGGCCCATTCAAAATCCTTGAAAGGATTGGGAAAGTGGCTTACAAGATCGAGTTACCTCCATCTCTTGGAAATGTGCATCCTACATTTCATGTATCTAATCTGAAGAAGTGTCTCGCTGATGAAAATCTCCATATACCGCTTGACGACGTGCACATTGATGAAACGATGCACTTCGTTGAGAAGCGGGTGGAAATTATGGATCGCGAAGTCAAACAACTAAAGAGAAGTCGCATTCCTATTGTCAAAGTTCGTTGGGAATCTAAGCGTGGTCCTGAGTTCACTTGGGAACGAGAAGACCAAATGAAGCTCAAGTACCCTCATCTTTTTACCGATACTATTGTTTCCTCTAGCTAAATTTCGGGACGAAATTCTCTCAACATGGGGAGACTGTAACATTTCTGATTTTTAGTAGCCATATTTCGATTCAATGTAATGCATTTCAAACTCAATACTCGTGCACTGTCTTATTATTTTGTTTACCGTAAACTAAATGCAATAATTCAATACAAATTTACAAGTTTTGCTCGATTATATACACTTAAACGCTATACAAGTAACTATTTATTTCAAACTAATCAAACCTGAAAAGTCAAGGACTAAAGTTGAAAATTTATCAAGAAACCCTAATTAGCACGGTCGTGCTTCGTCCTGGCACGGTCGCGCCAAGTGCCTCGGCACGATCGCGCGACTGGTCCTGGAACGATCGCGCCCGGTGCATAAGCACGGTCGCGCCTCTCTTGGGCACGGTCGCGCCTGCGTAACAGTCGAAACGTAAATGCAGTTTCAAAACGCTCGATCGTTCGAATTCAAATCCGATTTACGTTTTACTTTTGTTATCAAGGAAAATATCTCCGTCCATTTCCATTATCATTTCCAAAATACAAATTACTCTCAAAAGAAACCGTCCAAATTATCTCCCAAGCCTCAAATCTCTATTTTCGATCCAATTGCTACCAAATAATCAAGGAACTCGATCCTCCGATCATCTCTAAGGTTTCTGAAGGGTTGAATCAGTCGGAATCACAGCAGAAGACGCCGGAAAGCAATCTTGCCGTCGTCGGAACCACCTTCTACCGACCTCCATCGATTCCCTACTCTTTCGGGTAATTGATCACTTGTTATTATCCGTTTTAGTATTTAGATCGAAATCCCTATGTTAATCTGGGCTTCCTTTACAGAAATTATCCGGAACCGAAATTCCTATTTTTAATAAAAAAGATTTAATCGAATCCATTCTTAAACACGTTTTCCATACAATTAATTTATATGAATAGACTCGTAACAACTCAGTAATCAAAAGCCCTAACAATTCCAACGCTATAAATACAAGATTTGTTCAATTCGTGTCTGATTTGGAAGAGACACGGTCGCGCTAATCACCTAGCGCGACCGTGCCTCATGAAACGCGGTCGTGCCGAGTAGCAGCGCGGTCGTGTCCTCCTGTCCGGACCAAGTCATGCCCTTTGGGCTAATCTCTGTTGTGTCTAAGAATCATAGACACGACCGTACCGGGCGAAGTCACGGTCGTGCCTGTTGACTGGTCTAGTTTGTGCCCTCTGGTGATCAACCCGGTCGCGCCCGTGGCTTGAGCACGATCGTGCCCTTCCGAGGCACGGTCGTGTGTGACTCAGAAATTTTAACATAATTATAATTTTATATTTTTCAATCAATAAATGTTTCAAATTTTATAAAAAAATATGTTTTCTGTATTTGAAGTGTTTTAAAGTTTAATCTGGAGATAAATATTATTTATTCAAAAGTTTATTTAAAAATTTATAACAATTAAATTTATATTTATCTTACACTTAAATGATGTTTTAAATGATTAAGTTACAAAGTTTATAAATAAATAAGATAATAATTATTTATTTAATATTTAAACAAAAATTATTTATTTATACTAAATTACATTCAATATTTACATTATTTCATAAACTATAATCATTTATTTATTTATTAATTTACATTTAACACATGCATTATTTTCATAATCAACAATTTTATAAAAATTCTATTTTATTATTTAAATTCCAAACTTTAATCAAATGTTCCAAAAAATGGTAACTACAACTTTATATATTTCATTTAATACTTTTTATACACAAATTCAACCTTCAATGTTAGACTTAAACTTTGTACACCAATTTGATTCAATATACATTACTATCTAGGTTAACCCGTGCGTGTCAAGAACCCTTATTTTATCTATACTCTTTGCTAGCTACATCTCCATACCAAGTGAGTATTCACAACCCCTTTTACTCTTTTACACTTTTGGGGTGGAACATGAACATTATTCAAATTACACATTACATTTACACAAACAACACAAAGTACAAATCCTATTTACTTTCATGTGTGCAATTTGAGCTTTATGCCCGAGTGCTAGGTGTGCTAACATTTTTATGAGATTATGTGCAATCATTAACTATACAAGCCGACGGTTTTCAATGATAGATCTATTGAGTCTGACAAACCCACCCAGGTGCGCGGTGATTGAAACCGACAACACAATTTTTGCATGCTAGTTACAAGGTTTGGTTGTACATGGTTACACAATAGCTGCTCCCCATAAATGCCTTATTTATCATGATATGTAAAGGATTTGTTTTCAACTATATGCTATCTATATACAACTGTGTTATACTCACCAACTTTTTAGTTGACTTTATTTCATTCATGTTTCAGGCCCTAATATGTGAGAATGATTCAAGACATGCTCAATATAGGATTTGGACTTAGCAATTTAAATCAAGAATTCTATGAGTTGTTTTATGTTTCTTTTTTTGAATTTGGTTTGTACTTGGATTATTTGTAATGGAAATTTGACTTTAATATATTTCAATTTAGTCAACCATGTGCTATGAACAGTCTTACATGTCCCGCCCCGATGATTCCGCCATCGGTCGGGGTGTGACATGTCTGGCCTCCCCAGACTCCGGTACACTGTCCTTTGTACCATGTTTGATTACCGAGGTGTTTGCACGCCCGTGCAATCCAATGCACGGCCATGCATTGCTCATTTTGAGGCCTATAAATAGATGGCTTGAGTTCTTCATTGAGACATTCCTTACACACCCCAAGAACACACCAGAGAAAGCTTATTTCATAGTTAGAGTGTAGTAGTAGTGAGTAGAGGGGCTCTTCCTCCTTGTTCCGCAATAGGGGAGCCTACGAAACTTATCGTTATGCTAGTTAGTATGGTCATTCGTGGCTAGACTCTTTGTATTGCTAGGGTGAAGATGAAGTTTGGTGCATGTTAATGTTTAACATATTAATCCAAGTGATGTGTTTATGTCTTTAATCATTCGTCCTTAAAACCATCTTTTCGGTGGGCTTTTATTATTGCCTAATTTCGTCTTTATATTTGTGAGTGTTCTTGATTTTAAAGTGTAAGATCGTATAACCTTTTTAATCAAACTTCTCTTGAAGCTTGTACATCTTTATACAAGTAGAGATTGATAAACCAAGGCTTGGTCAACACTATTAGGGTCGTACGTCTTTATACGAACTTATTATGCGACCAAGAATTGGTGAACTAATGTTGGGAAAGGTAGATCTTTATACTTGGTTCCATTGTTGCACCGCCTCCCGGTGAACAAAATATAATCACCTATTTAACTCTAATACAAAGCATTTTACGTTCGATGTCTTAAACGAACCCGGAGATGACCATTCGAAGGGTTGAGGGTAATTGTTGTCCTTAACGGGAGCCACTACCACTTTTTAAGGATTTTAACTTTCAAATCAAATGTCGTGAGGACGAGGCTCTAGCAGAGACCCGGGTCACAAGTTTGTAGTAGTCACATCACTGGATTAGTCAACTTAACATTATCACATACCAAGCGGATTCGAATCCCGAAGCAATACTCTTCGTGACCTGATCATCTCTGAGATATTTAGTTTTCTTCTATTTACTATTCTGTTCGTTACATTTATGTTACACAAATCACGCACGTTTTTATTTTTCTGTTATTTACTTTATCGTAATTTACTTTTCTATCATTTACTATTCTGCTTCACAAGCACACAAAATCCACTCAAAAGTTGAGTACCGGAACTCGACTGTGTCCATTGGTTCGATACTTGGTTCTTACCTAAACTATATTACGCTGCGATAGGTAAACTTGCCTATTGTGTGTGTTTTTAAGTTAAAGTAATTATCATTTTATAAATTTAAAACCATCATAAAAATATATTTATTATATTTTTATATACTAAAAACGACACATCAAACTCGCATTACTTAAACCTTCTAACAATTTCTGATCAAAAGTTTTTAAGATAACATTCGCATCAAAGAACCAATCCGGTCCATTCTGATCATGAGGAGTTGTAGATTCTTGCCATTCAACATAGTATGATTCCTGAACTGTCTTTGTTCTCTTGTTATAAACCCGAAATACTTCTGATAAGATGAGTATCCCAAAATATAATATTCATCGCCAACGGCTGCGAATTTTGGCAAAGAATCTGAAGTATTCAAGAGAGTACATGAACACCCAAAAGTTCGAAAAAACATTACACAAGGCTTCCTTTTGAATAACAGCTCATATGGAGTCTCTTCATGTTGTTTAACCAATAAGACTCTGTTCCACACGTAGCAATCTGTATTGACCGCTTCTGCCCAGAAAATAATCGGAAGACGAGAATCAACCAACATTGTTCTTGCTGCTTCAATAAGAGTACGATTTTTTCTTTCAGCAACTCCATTTTATTGATATTCTTTAAGTTCACATGCCCCAGACGTCTATGCCACAGGTAAGACTTAGAATCAGTGGCCTTTGACAATAAAATGACACATTCATGGGTGATGAATGATCATTCATGTCTACCACGTATGTGTTAAACCTTTGAGGGGCTCTCGTCAGAATCATATCTTCAAGAATTACAACTCCAGGTTTCAGAAATAAACACTCTTTGGTAGTAAAATGAACTGGAACGTCTTTATCACAAACTTGTGACACACTCAACAAGTTGTATTCCAGCTGGGACACATATTTCACTTTCTCAAGCGTAATAAGGTCATTTGACACAGTTTCTTGACCATAAATTTTACCACCCTTCTTGTCTCCAGCAAAAGCAACAAATCCTCCATCAAAATATTTGAAATCACTAAGTATTTCTCTTTGGCCTGTCATGTGCCTTGAGCAACCACTATCAATATGCCAAGCATTGTTGATAGTCCTCCCCGGTTTACTTTGCACATTCAATAAAGTTTCAATGAGAAACAGGTACCCAGATCATCTCAGACCTGGGCTGACTTTGACTTTTTACAGTCTCAGTCCACAACGACTTGTTCCTTCCTTTTCACATTCAAATCATCATTTGTTGCAAAGTTATGTGAAGACAAATTACCATTTTTAACTTTCCAAAAACAACCATCCTTTCTTTCATATTTATTTATGACTTTTTGTTTTGAAATTTTTTTTGAAGTGATGGGTTTCTTCACATATCTCGGTCCATTTTGGACTTTTCTGTCCACAAACTTTGGCAACACATAAGCATGACACGCATTTGAATAATATACACAACGATCCCTAGAAATCATATAATCACGATTGTATTTATGAATCACTCCAGACTCGAAAACTTTGGTTTTCTCTGATGCTTTCTTGTTGATATATATCTTTGACCTCTCATTGTGAACTTTAGACTTTGACTCAAATGACTTGTGCTTGCAATTTCTTGAAAAATGCCAGACTTTGCCACATGTGAAACAATTGTAGCTTTTAATCTTTGACTTTGACTGGGACTTTGACTTTAACCTTGAACTTTCGCCTACTTCAAACACAAACTTTACTTGATCACACTTTGACTTACACTCATTCCTCACCAACTTTCCTTTGACTTCTAGTTGATTAGACTTTGTGACTACACTCTGACTTGGTGACTTTATAACGACTTTGACTTTTCTCTCTGAATCACTCATCATAATATGATTTTCTGGAGCAATATATTCATTTTTCTTTGGCTTTTCATGAGACAGATCATATTCTTTAATCAGAGGATTTCCATGATCATCTAGCACAACATCTGTAGCTTTATGAATCGGCACATAATCTCTAGCTGTGTGCACCACTTTATCAAAGAAAGTGGATGTAGATGACACCTCAGACACACAATAAGAATCATCACAATCAGAATTAGTAGTGCAAGCAAAAACATTTAAAGTATTAACATCAAAAGCATTGTCAACTCGTCACTTAACAAACTTGTTTGCAATACATGTATCAACCACAAATTGTCTACAATTCCTGATTGTCTCTCTCACACACAGTTTATTGAATTCATTAAAATTCCTCACATCATCAACTGAAACCTTCTCATCTATATGATCTGCGTTATTGGCTGCACTTACATACAAGTCATGAAAATTAGAGTTATCATCTCTAAGGAAGTCATTCGAAACATGAGGTTCAGGAAACGGTTCGAAATGATCAGGATGAGGTACTGCTTTGTAACCAACACCATCTTTAATAAAACAACTTCTTTGCTTATCAACACAATTTTCTAAAATCTTTCTTTGCATACCCCATTTAGAAATCAACACCCTTTCTTTTATAAGACCGGATTGGGCAGCAACAAGTTTGTTTGTAAGATCTTTGATTAACACATTCTTTTTATCTAAGTATTCTTTAAAATTCATGTTATCTGTTAACAAAGCATTAATTTTTCTGGTGTAGGTGACCTCATTTTGTTTAATTTCCTTGTTAACCCTTTTCAATTTATCATTCTCGGCAATCAAAAAGACATTTGCTTCATGATAATTCTACATACGAGTAATGCATTCCAAAGAACAAATAAGTGAAGTATCATTAGAATTTACCTCACTATCAGTCTCGGAATTGTCTCAAGAATCAGATACTGCAGCTTTTCCCTTGTTGTCAGCTTTCAATGCTTTCACAGACTCTGCACTTTCACTTTTACTAACTGCTTCTTTCACTAAGCTTTCAACTTCAGCTATCAAAGCTTCATCAAAATCCTCCACTGCATCCTCAATCTCAGATTCCCTCTCACAGTTTCCTAGTTTCTTTGACATGAGCGCTGTTGGAGCTCTCTTTGATTTATTCTCTTCATCAATAAGCTCGATTAGCTTAACTCCATTGCCTTCAACTTTTTTTTCTTTTCCTTTGGACATTCACATGCAAAGTGTCCAAGCTGTTGACAATTGTAACATCTTAACTTTGCCTTATCCAAACCAACCTTCTTTCCAAACTGAAGTTTATCTCTTCTAGTCTTTTGCAGATACTTCTTTGCTCGGACTGCAATCATGGCCATCTTCACTATAAGTCCATGTACTCAAAGACATATGGATTAATTTGCACAAGATCTTCAGCATCCAAAGTAGCTGGTTGAATTTTACCAGTCACAAAAGCATTGCAACTATTCATGAAAGCACTAAACAAGGCGATCTGGTCATCAAGAATCTGACCAACCACTTTACTGTTTTCACCACTGACATTCTCATAACCACATCAGTTCTTACACTTATAAACCTTCGATCCACCACTACTACCCTCTCCCTTTCCTGAAAATAGAGTTGCATTAGCTGAACTTGTACTGTGTGACTTTTCAGAATTATTCAACTCTCTTTTCTTTGCTTTCAGCTCATAAGATTCCAGCAGACATATGATATCATCAAGGGTTTTATTTTTCAAATCTGGAGTAGTGTTTTTAATCAACATACAAGGGATACTCCAACTATCAGGTAGTGAATCCAGCAGCTTCTTGCACACATCATATTCCTCTAATTTGAAACCTATCTTTCTCAGCCGGTTGATCATAGTGGTGTAACGAGTAACATGTTCATTCAAGGATTCACCCTTTTTGTAGTTGAACATATTGTATTGTTTTAGTAGAATATTGGTATGACTTTCCTACAAAGCGTCATTCCCTTCAAACCTCAAACATAAAGCATTCCATAACCCACGAGCCGTCTCATGCTGTTTGAAGTTTAAGTAAAGTTCAGTCGGAAGAGCAAGGATAATTGCTCCCAAGGCTCGATTATCCCTTTCGATTAACTTCTTATCTTCTTCAGTATACTGATCTAGATCTGCAATTAGAACAAGTCCATTAGCATTAGCCATCCTAGGTACATGTGGACCTTTTACAATCGAGTCCCACAGTGTATGCTCGGTAAACTTAAAATATGCTTTCATCATAATCTTCCAATTTGAAAATTCTGAAACGGATTTCAGCATCGGTGGTGACTTACCCACAAGCTTCTCAGTCTCGTACACTTTTCCAGCCATCTTCAACACAAACAAACAAGTTCATAAAAACCGGACAATTCTGAAAATTTCACAAGTATGGAGATTTCAGACGAAATCTTTCTCGATCGAAAACAATTTCAAACCAACTTTTCGATCGAAAATTCTGAGATTTCGGACAAGAGATTTCCGACGGAGAGATTTCAGACAAACTGAACTTTTCGGACAAGATCTCGGACGAAAGAGATTTTGACTCCTTCAACTGAGGTTTTGGACAACTCAAACTCAGCACCTCCAATCCATACCTGCAACTTATCCAACTGTGAAATCAACCCCCAAACTCGATTCCACTATCCATCTCCATGAAAATCTGATCAGAAAACTCTAAAATGGCAAGAAAATCCACACTAAATCAATCTCAATCGACGAAAAATGCTTGAAATACTAAGAGCTTAAACCAACAAATCTGATACCACTTATTGATCCTCCCGGTCTGCTATATTCTAAGCTATCCAAACACCAAATATCTACAGGAAAGGCGAAAACAATCCTAGAGATAGCTAGAGTGAAACCGACGAATCAAACTCCAATAAATGAATAAAACGCCATGAACACGAGATAATCACAACCGAATTACTTGTATTGATGATAAAATGTTGAATACAATCACTAATTCAGACTAATCACTGATCAGAACAATCACTAAGACAAAAGCATACACTCTGATTATCAAGTTCTAGCTCTAAACACAATTCAAAACAAGACATATATAGTACAAAGTTCTCGTCCGAAAACTATTTCGATCGAAAACTTTTTCGACAGAAAAAGTTTTCGTCCTAAAACTTTATACTTGAGCAAATCTGATCTAAAGAACTTGAATTCGATGGACTACAAGCTTCCAACAGAGTACGGATTTGAAATTGAAATATCATTATTGCATAAAATAAAGTACAAGAAAACCATGGATGTTACAGTATCCCAAATTTGAGGGAATTTCGTCCCGAAATTCAATTGGTGGAGGCTTCTGAATCAAGAAGGATGTGAGGGTACTTCTATATGCCTAACATAAATGAAAAGTAGGTTCATTGCACTTTGAAATGTCAAGGTAACGAGTTCATCCTAGATTAGAGATTGGTGACTTGAGTTTAGCAAATTAGATTTGAGATTAAAGAAAGTTTAGTCATTGCTCGAGTAATCATGTTAGGTAGCGGGTTGCTTTAAAATACAAATAGCAAGTTTGGTAATCTTGATAATTTGACAGAAAGTAATTCATGCTTATAAGATTGAATTAGTGTATGAGTAAAATGAAATTATAACACCCCAAATTCTGAGTTGAAGGACTAAAATGGTAATTGGATGAAACCCTAGGGGTTAAAATGACCTTTTATTAAATTAGAAGGGTTAGAATACGTTGGACTTAAATCCGAAGGACTGAAAATGAAAAACTTGAAATCTGGATGGACGTCGGACCGACATCATCCTTCCCATCGATCCGGAGTGAGCCAAGGGTCAGATATTGGACCGACATCTGTTGGATAACGGTCTGATGGCCGCTATTGTGCCTCAATTTCTGGTGCTGACACGTGTCCTATGACTCAGCCCAAATTCTTACACGTGTTCTGATAGGGGACCGACATCCATGCACAAAGTGGTCCGCTATGTGCTCACCAAGCCAATATGTCACACCCCCAATTTCAACTAACGGAGTTTTACCGTTTTGGGAAGTGACAAACCAGGATCTCAGACATCAGTTACATTGAACGACTCTACATGGGACATAAGTGTAATATAATCAAAGTTCAGAGTTTAAATACGAAAGCGTAAAGAAAATAAATGCGCAAAATACACATGCCCCAAAAGAAAGTCCAAACGTCCAAGTCCAAACAATAATAAAAAGAAAACAATCAAAGTAGCAAGACATCAATAAATCAGGAGCATCCCATTCATGATCCTAGTTGTGCACTTGTGTCTTAACTTAGCAACCTGAGAAAACATGTAAGTAAAAATGTCATCACGAGGTTGGTGAGTTCACAGGTTTCAATATATAAATAAACGTTTACCAGATTTAGTGTACAGTCAACATATATATACCAATGAGTAGCTAACCCATGTTCATGTTTGCTATTACGCTCGCAACCGTAAACTGACTGATTGTATTGCCTCCCACCAGGTCTATCAACCACGGTGCACGTTTAGGTCAATATTGCACCCGTTCGAAATCCAATCGAGTTAACGCGACTAACGCGGGTGAGGTTTGTCAAACCCAGTAGTACTACCCAACATACCTCGCTATATTCATATTTAAACGGTTCGATGTAAGGACTTTCATGATAGAGTTTACGCATAGTCATAACAAGTGATATAAAATGAAGTACAAAAATCAAAAAGAGTTTGCATCATGTTTTCTCCCCCAGTTTAAAATAAGTAAAAAGGGGCCGTGAAAACTCACCTGAACGGCGTAGGTAGTAATCACACAAGTATGAGATTGAAACCACGAGTGTTAGCCTACAACGGATTACGTATGCCCTAGAATTATACACATAATAATTAGGGATACATTGGGAATATGTGACGACAACATGGAAGATTGAACGCCCTAAAGAAACGCTCTAATAACCAAGAGTAGACGAACGTGTCCACGAGAAAAGAATTCTTTAATTAATAATTAAGATATATACGATACGCGACGAATGACAAAATAATATATAATAAATAAACATTTCCAATCGTCTTCGACATTAAGTAATGATTTAGAAAAATAATATTATTATATTATTTTTAGACTCGCATAGTTAATACAATAACTATTTATGTGGCAAAATAATAATATATTATTTTATTTTAGAATGTAATTACGGGTAAACAATATAAATGTTTATATTATTTATAACATTGAAACGTTACAAAAAAAAAATATTTTATAATATGGGGGCAATAATATATAAATTTATTATTTTTAATTTGTGTCACAGTACAAAATAATATGAACATATTATTTCATAATTAGATTTTAATAACAAATATTGTTTGCAAGACCAAACCCGAGTCCACGGGTGGTTTCCAGGTTCAAAACATTTTTATATATTAGTATAATAATATGGGATTTGATTTTTATATTAAATTATTAGTTAAAATAATTTTTAAAAACAAAAGGTTGTGGAGAGACTCGAACCCGGGTCTCTCCCACACACGCACACTGTCTTAACCAGTTCCACTACTTGGTGCTTCGCAAACAAAACCCGATTTAAATTCTTTTAACACACAGTAGATGTGTTCATCCCTCCCCTTTCGAACCCGAGACCAAACCCCACCCCAAATTCGACGAATTCGATTTTGAATGTCAACAAAATTTTAGGGGTTTTGATAATCGGGTATAGGCGAAACTGATGTGGTGTTTAATTGTAAAAATTCACACGTTTTGAATCGATTAGCTACACGTATTCGGCCGAAACCCTAGATTAAGAACCAACAATCAAATTCTTTGAATTCGATGTTGATAATCATCGAATTTATGGGGCTTTTACAGAGGAAAGAATTTTGAATTAGCCTATATAGATTAATTCCATTTTGGTTAAGTCTAGGATATAAACCCCCAAATCAATTTTGAGCAAACCCTAGGTTACGGATTATGATCAATTCCGTTTCGATTGATGAAATAAACATAGGGCTTTTGATTGATACATGATTGCTAAACTGATGGTATAAATTAATTGGATTGGGGTTAAGCCTAAGTTCAAAACCCCCAAATCGTATACGGATGAACCCTAGAATTTTGGATCGAGTGAAATTCGATGATAAATGATCCAATATTCATAAGGTTAATGATCTAGATGCTAAAACGAAACAGTAGGTTCGAAAAGTTACCAGAATCACGATGGAATTGATAGCGTTCGACTAACTTGAACTCCGGTTTGCGAAACCCTTGACTCCGGCGACTTCTGTCTTGAATCGGATCGAATTGAACTGTGTAGACTGACTACAGAGAAGTGATTTCAGTGTGTGAGGTGATAATTTGTACATTGAAGGACCCATTTGCCGAGTTCTTGTATCGATTTCATTGGTTTCGCAATAAAATGTCATAATTGGATTGAATTCAGTTCAAAGATCGTGTAACGGTTCTATTGATGACCGACTGTGTGATCATGCGTTTCAGTTACAGAAATTAAACAAAACTAATGTGGATGTCGAATTTGGATTGAATTTGAATCAAATTTGCAAGGTTTGACTTTTAAAAGTCAATCAAGAACAAGAACTTCCAAATTTTGACTTTCAGAGTCAACTTAAATGAAATTGAGTGAAATACAATTTGATCCCTGTAGTTTGAATTCAGATATTAACAGGATTAGTCCTTAGGATTAAATTTTGTTAACTAAGTTAGGATGTAACCGGATTTACTTAACGAAGTTAAGTTTTAAGAGAAAATTTAACAGACTTGTTAACGGGGTTAACATGAAAAAGTCGGGTTGTCACATCATCCCCTAGTTAAAAGAATTTTTGTCCCGAAAATTAAATAAAAAAAATATTTCTGGATGTCACATCATCCCCTAGATAATAGAATTTTCGTCCCGAAAATTAGAATAGTACCTTAAGACTCTGACGTGGAGTGCTTGAACAGATTAGGATATTTGCGCATCATCTGATCCTCGCGCTCCCACGTGAATTCCGGTCCGCGTTTTGAGTTCCAACGGACTCTAACAATAGGGATTTTGCTGCGCTTTAACGTTTTGACATCCCTATCCATAATTTCGACAGGTTCTTCGATGAAACGCAACTGTTCATCAATTTGTAGTTCCTCAAGAGGAACTGTGAGCGATTCTTCTGCTAGACATTTCTTCAAGTTTGAGATGTGAAAGACATTGTGTACACCACTAAGTCTTTCAGGTAGGTTCAGTTGATACGCTACTGGACCAATTCTTTTCACTATCTTGAATGGTCCAACATAACGAGGATTCAGCTTGCCTCGTTTCCCAAAACGAATGACACCCTTCCAATGTGAGACTTTTAAAAAGACCATATCTCCTACTTGAAATTCTAACGGGTTACGAAGCTTATCGGCATAGCTCTTTTGACGATCACGAGCTGCTGCCATACGGTTTCTAAATTGAACGATTTTCTCAGAAGTTTCAAGTACGAGTTCAGGACCTGTAAGTTGACTATCCCCAACCTCGGCCCAACAAATAGGAGAACGGCATTTCCGTCCATATAGTGCTTCGAATGGAGCTGCGTTGATACTAGTGTGATAACTGTTGTTGTAGGAGAACTCCACCAATGGTAGGTGAGACTCCCAAGTGTTACCGAAATCAATCACACAAGCTCGTAGCATGTCCTCCAGAGTCTGAATAGTACGTTCTGTCTGGCCATCAGTTTGAGGATGGTATGCTGTGCTCATATCTAGACGCGTGCCTAAAGCTTTATGTAATGATTGCCAGAAACGAGAGGTGAATTGTGCATCACGATCCGAAATGATAGAGATTGGCACCCCGTGCCGAGAGACTATTTCTTTCTGGTAAGTACGAGTAAGTTTATCCATTTTGTCGGTCTCTTTGATTGCTAAGAAGTGAGCGGACTTTGTTAATCGATCAATAATTACCCATATGGTATCACATCCGGTAGGGGTTCGTGGTAATTTGGTGATGAAGTCCATAGATATTTGTTCCCATTTCCACATAGGAATTTCTGGTTGTTGCAGAAGACTGGATGGTTTTTGATATTCAACCTTGACCTTCGCGCAAGTCAGACACTTACTAACATAGGTGGCTATATCGGCTTTCATTTTTGGCCACCAATATAACACCTTTAGATCATGGTACATTTTGTCGGAACCTGGATGAATAGAGTATCGAGATTTATGAGACTCATCCATGACTAGTTCCCTTAGGTTTCCTAATACTGGAACCCATATTCGTTCAGCAAAGTAGCGAATACCGTCAGATTTGACTTCAAGTTGTACTTCCAGACCGTGCGTACTTTCCAACGGTAGATTTTCTTCTTTTAGGGCTTCGAGTTGAGAACTATGAATTCTGTCAGGTAATCCGGGGTGAATAGTAAGCTGTAATGCTCGAACTCGTTTGGGTTTTGTTTCTTTTCAACTTAGGGAATCAGCTACAACATTAGCTTTACCCAGGTGGTATCGGATCGCACAGTCATAATCATTTAAGAGCTCGACCCAACGACGCTGTCTCATGTTCAGCTCTTTCTGCTCGAAGATATGCTGAAGACTCTTGTGATCGGTGTAGATGGTGCATTTGGTACCGTACAAGTAGTGTCTCCATATCTTAAGTGCGAAAACTACGGCTCCCAACTCTAGGTCATGAGTGGTGTAGTTTTTCTCGTGAACTTTTAACTGACGCGATGCATATGCGATTACTTTCTCTCGCTGCATCAACACACAACCTAAACCTTGGATAGACGCATCATAATATACTACGAAGTCGTCCGTTCCTTCCGGAACGGCTAGTATAGGTGCACTGCAAAGTTTCTGTTTAAGGAGTTGAAATGCTGACTCTTGTTTATCACTCCAGATATAGGCTTTACCCTTTTGAGTCAAAGCAGTAAGGGGTTGTGCGATCTTAGAAAATCCTTCCATGAAACGACGGTAGTAACCAGCCAATCCCAGAAACTGTCGCACCTCAGTCGGAGTTGACGGTGCTGCCCAATTCTTGATGGCTTCTATCTTCGATGGGTCGACATGAATCCCTTTCTCGTTAACTACATGCCCTAAGAATTGAACTTCCCGAATCCAAAATTCACACTTGGAAAACTTGGCATAAAGCTGTTCATTCTTAAGCAGTTCCAGAATTAATCGAAGATGTTCTTCATGTTCCTCTTCACTTTTGGAATAGATTAAGATATCGTCGATGAAAACGATGACAAACTAATCAAGATAAGGTTTACACACACGGTTCATGAGGTCCATGAATACTGCGGGTGCATTGGTTAACCCAAAAGGCATAACCATAAACTCATAATGGTCATACCTTTTCCCGAAAGCAGTTTTAGAGATTTCCTCATCTCGGACTCTCAGCTGATGGTAACCAGATCTAAGATCTATTTTGGAATAGAAACTTGACCCTTGGAGTTGATCGAAGAGGTCTTCAATACGCGGTAGAGGATAACGATTCTTGATTGTTACCTTGTTCAATTCCCGGTAATCAATGCACATACGGAAAGTACCGTCCTTCTTTTTAACAAACAGGACTGGAGCTCCCCATGGTGATGAGCTAGGTCGAATGAAGCCTTTATCTAACAATTCCTGTAACTGAGTAGATAGTTCTTGTAATTCACTAGGTGCTAATCGATAAGGTGCTCGAGCTATCGGTGCTGCTCCGGGTGCTAGATCAATTTGGAATTCCACTTGACGGTGCGGTGGTAAACCGGGTAAATCTTCGGGAAATACTTCCAGGAATTCTCGTACAATTGGAATATCTTCAATCTTCTTCTCTTCAGATGGCTGCTCGGCGACGAGAGCTAAGATAGCGGTATGTCCTTTCCGAAGGCATTTTTGTGCTTTCATGAAGGATATGATACCCATGACGGTACCAACCCTTTCGCCCTGAACAGAAAGAATTTCTCCACTCGGGAGGGGTATGCGAACGATTTTCTTATGACAAATGCTTTCCGCTTGGTTTTTAGACAACCAATCCATGCCGACGATTACATCAAAACTACCAAGTGTGACCGGCATAAGGTCGATATTGAGAATATGGCTAGTTAGATCAAGCTTACAACCCTTAAGAATGTGGGTTGCTTCAATTATTTGGCCATGAGCTATCTCTATTACATACTTAGCTTCTAACTGATATCACTAAGTTTCTTAGATATAAAACTCCTATCAGCACCAGTGTCAAAAAGGACAGAAGCAAAGTAATTATTTAAGAGAAACTTACCGGTGACCACGTTATGATCGTAGCGAGCTTCACCAGATCCCAGTACAAAAGCTCTTCCTTTCACCCCATTCCCTCCATTACCACCGTTATTACCGTTATTCCCACCATTGTTGTTCTGATTGGGGTTGTTACCATTGTTGCCCTGGTTATTACCGTTACCACTACCACTGCCATTACCATTTCCACTCCTCTTCAACTGAGGACAATTCCTTTGAATGTGCCCCTCCTTGCCGCACTGAAAACATCCTCTCGTTAATCCCTATGATTGAAATGGTTGTTTGTTCGGGAGTGCAACCCTACAGTCCTTCGCAGCATGACCCATTTTACCACACCGCTAGAAACGTTGTCGGTCACAAGTGCCTGTGTGGTGATAGCCACATTTGTTGCACTTGGGATACTTCCCAGCATATTCCCTCTGATTCGGACCTGATGAGGTCGTTTGATTAAAGTTTCTAGCAGGCTCAAACTTTCGCTGCTGTTGGTGCTGAGGTTGGTTGAGTTGGGATCATTTAGAGTTAGAGTGGGAGTTGGAGTGATGGTCAAACTTGCGCTTATTGTTGTTGGTGGGTTTAGAAACTGAACCTCTCGGAGGTAAAGTTCCTTGCGTCACCGCCTGATCGGTCAACTTGTGAGCAAGTCTGATGGTCTGTTGGATGGTGGTAGGGTTGGATGAGGTCACCATGCTTTGAATCTGAGGTACCAAACCTCCAATGTATAGTTCAATACGTTTGTAATCCGGAGTCACCATGTGTGGGTACATGGTAGCAAGTTCGTGCGAACGAGTGGTGTAGAGTTCAATTTCCGAACCCTCCATCTTAAGGTTCCAGAACTCTCCCTCTAACTTTTGAATTTCATCGCGTGGGCAGTATTCATCCTTCATCATTGCTTTAAATTCCTCCCACGGGAGTCCATTTGCCATTGCCAGACCCAACATTTGAACTTGGGCATTCCACCATGTTAGGGCCAGGCCTTTTAAAGTTCTAGCAGCAAACTTCACTTGGCTAGCCATGGGGCAGTTGCACATGGCTATTACTGATTCTACCTTCTCGAACCAGCGAAGCAATCCAACGGCTCCTTCAGCTCCACTAAAGGTGTGGGTCTTGCAATCTATAAATGCCTTGAAAGTACAGGCTGGTTGTTGGTTTTGCTGATTTTGCTGACCTGCAGCATTCTGTGCTGCTAGAGCCTCTGCAACACTATCATTTATCAGTGTTGATAGCTCTGCTGCCGTCATGTTAATGGTACCACGACCACTGGCACGGCCTCCGCGTCCTCTCCTAGACATGATTCTTCACAATCACAAATGATAAACAATGAAAAATATATCAAATATTAAACATTATTTAGGTACGAGTAAGGAGGTACAACATCTAATATTTTGATAATTAAATAAATTGTAAGGCTACAAAATAAATAACTCAAATATTAAACTTCTCATGCTTTTATTGGATGGGAACAACCTTACCCATCTAGGTTTGAAAAGAGAAATAACATAAGCAAAAACAAACATGAAAAGGAAGATAGAATAGGAAGATCATCAAACATCCTCGTCATCAGAAGAGATGTATGACTGTGCATCATCGATCTCCACTGGCTCCTCCTCAGCTGGCTCCCCTTCTAAGGGCTCCTCCTCGAAGGGCTCCTCTTCAAAGGGCTACTCCTCAAAGGGCTCCTCTTCATCGTCAGATACTGGGATGTCTTCCAGAAATAGGGCCGCTTGCAGTTGGGCCTCCAAGTGAGTCACCCTCTCATGGAGTCCTTCATTGGCACGGTTTGCTGCTTGGAGCTGGCCTTCCAGGTTAGCCACTCTCTCCAAAATCTCTCATGTGTCCAGTTCCGAGGTGTCCGCCCTCGTCTCTAAATGTGCAACACGATCCACCAAAATGTTATGGACCTGATCAGTTAGTGCTAACTCAGCAGTCAAGAGTTCAATCCCCGCCTTGTTTTCCTCCACTAGTGATTCCCGTTTTAGAATGCCGGGTATCTTATCGGTAGATTCCTTCATCTCCTTTAATTCATTAGTTATGATAAATACAAAGGATGCAAAAGCTTGCTCCATGGTGCATGGCAAGCTTGGCAAAGTAGCGGATGAGGAAGTAGAACCAAAGTAAGGCGATGGAACATTTCCTAGTTCGATCCACCTTTGGATCATCTTCGGGTATGCATTCCAATTTAGCGAGACATTTCTTGCCTGCGCATTACTCGGTTCCCCTTGCTCCACCGATTTCTCACTAGAACTAGTCCGACGACTTTTGGGCTCCGGGGACGATAAGATGGATTCCTTAGGTGATGGTGGCGGAGTTGATGACATAATCCTGTAATATAGTACATAAGTGCCAACCATACAAACGCTTATGACATGTAACTAATGTGTGAGGTTATAGTCTAGTATGCAATCCTAGTTCTCTATAACTAATGGCTCTGATACCAATCTGTCACACCCCCAATTTCAACTAACGGAGTTTTACCGTTTTGGGAAGTGACAAACCAGGATCTCAGACATCAGTTACATTGAACGACTCTACGTGGGACATAAGTGTAATATAATCAAAGTTCAGAGTTTAAATGCGGAAGCGTAAAGAAAATAAATGCGCAAAATACACGCGCCCCAAAAGAAAGTCCAAACGTCCAAGTCCAAACAATAATAAAAAGAAAACAATCAAAGTAGCAAGACATCAATAAATCAGGAGCATCCCATGCATGATCCTAGTTGTGCACCTGTGTCTTAACTTAGCGACCTGAGAAAACATGTAAGTAAAAATGTCAACACGAGGTTGGTGAGTTCACAGGTTTCATTATATAAATAAACGTTTACCAGATTTATTGTACAGTCAACATATATATACCAATGAGTAGCTAACCCATGTTCATGTTTGCTATTACGCTCGCAACCGTAAAATGACTGTTTGTATTGCCTCCCACCAGGTCTATCAACCACGGTGCACGTTTAGGTCAATATTGCACCCGTTAGATATCTAATCGAGTTAGCGCGACTAACGCGGGTGAGGTTTGTCAAACACAGTAGTACTACCCAACATACCTCGCTATATTCATATTTAAAGGGTTCGATGTGAGGACTTTCATGATAGAGTTTACGCATAGTCATAACAAGTGATATAAAATGAAGTACAAAAATCAAAAAGAGTTTGCATCATGTTTTCTCCCCCAGTTTAAAAGCCGTAAAAAGGGGCCTTGAAAACTCAGCTGAATGGCGTAGGTAGTAATCACACAAGTATGAGATTGAAACCACGAGTGTTAGCCTGCAACGGCTTACGTATGCCCTAGAATTATACACATAATAATTAGGGATACATTGGGAATATGTGACGACAACACGGAAGACTGAACGCCCTAAAGAAACGCTCTAATAACCAAGAGTAGACGAACGTGTCCACTAGAAAAGAATTCTTTAATTAATAATTAAGATATATACGATACTCGACGAATGACAAAATAATATATAATAAATAAACATTTCCAATCGTCTTCGACATTAAGTAATGATTTAGAAAAATAATATTATTATATTATTTTTAGACTCGTATAGTTAATACAATAACTATTTATGTGGCAAAATAATAATATATTATTTTATTTTAGAATGTAATTACGGGTAAACAATATAAATGTTTATATTATTTATAACTTTGAAACGTTACAAAAAAAATGTTTTATAATATGGGGGCAATAATATATAAAATATATTATTTTTAATTTGTGTCACAGTACAAAATAATATGAACATATTATTTCATAATTAGATTTTAATAACAAATATTGTTTGCAAGACCAAACCCGAGTCCACGGGTGGTTTCTAGGTTCAAAACATTTTTATATATTAGTATAATAATATGGGATTAGATTTTTATATTAAATTATTAGTTAAAATAATTTTTAAAAACAAAAGGTTGTGAACAGACTCAAACCCAGGTCTCTCCCACACACGCACACAGTCTTAACCAGTTCCACTACTTGGTGTTTCGCAAACAAAACCAGATTTAAATTCTTTTAACACACAGTAGATGTGTTCATCCCTCCCCTTTCGAACCCGAGATCAAACCCCACCCCAAATTCGACGAATTCGATTTTGAATGTCAACAAAATTTTAGGGGTTTTGATAATCGGGTATAGGCGAAACTGAGGTGGTGTTTAATTGTAAAAATTCACACGTTTTGAATCGATTAGCTACACATATTCGGCCGAAACCCTAGATTAAGAACCAACAATCAAATTCTTTGAATTCGATGTTGATAATCATCGAATTTATGGGGCTTTTACAGAGGAAAGAATTTTGAATTAGCCTATATAGATTAATTCCATTTTGGTTAAGTCTAGGATATAAACCCCCAAATCAATTTTGATCAAACCCTAGGTTACGGATTATGATCAATTCCGTTTCGATTGATGAAATAAACAGAGGGCTTTTGATTGATACATTATTGCTAAACTGATGGTATAAATTAATTGGATTGGGGTTAAGCCTAAGTTCAAAACCCCCAAATCGTATACGGATGAACCCTAGAATTTTGGATCGAGTGAAATTCGATGATATATGATCCAATCTTCATAAGGTTAATGATCTTAGATGCTAAAACGAAACAGTAGGTTCGAAAAGTTACCAGAATCACGATGGAATTGTTAGCGTTCGACTAACTTGAACTTCGGTTTGTGAAACCCTTGACTCCGGCGACTTCTGTCTTGAATCGGATCGAATTGAACTGTGTAGACTGACTACAGAGAAGTGATTTGAGTGTGTGAGGTGATAATTTATACATTGAAGGACCCATTTGCTGAGTTCTTGTATCGATTTCATTGGTTTCGCAATAAAAGGTCATAATTGGATTGAATTCAGTTCAACGATCGTGTAACGGTTCTATTGATGGTCGACTGTGTGTGATCATGCGTTTCAGTTACAGAAATTAAACAAAACTAATGTGGATGTCGAATTTGGATTGAATTTGAATCAAATTTGCAAGGTTTGACTTTTAAAAGTCAATAAAGAACAAGAACTTCCAAATTTTGACTTTCAGAGTCAACTTAAATGAAATTGAGTGAAATACAATTTGATCCCTGTAGTTTGAATTCATATATTAACAGGATTAGTCCTTGGGATTAAATTTTGTTAACTAAGTTAGGATTTAACCGGATTTACTTAACGGAGTTAAGTTTTAAGAGAAAATTTAACGGACTTGTTAACGGGGTTAACATGAAAAAGTCAGGTTGTCACACAATATGCCACCTCACTTGGATGTCGGGCCGACATGGCTAGGGATAATGGTCCGACATGGACCTTAACTCAGCCTATAAATAGATGGCTTCAGCTATTCAATTGAAAACACAAAACCATCACCACCACTTCACACACACACGCATACCAAGGAAATCGATGTGACAGTTATGAGCGCGGTGGTTACGAGTGCAGTAGGTTGCGAGTACGGTTCGAGTTCGGGGAAACATTTAAAGCAAGGAACAAACTTAGAAAATACCCAAGGATAAAGTAAGTACACTGAACCCGTACCCTAGACATGATTATGTGAATTATGTGATTAAATGATATGTGTTATGTGCTATGTATATGATGAGGGTACGAAGTAATGATATGTGCTATGTATATGATGAGTAGTCACGACGTATCCAAGGGGTGGTGGATACGCCGCTGGTACCTCCTATATATAAATCTCTTTGATACTTCGTGGTGAAACCATTATGAACATTTAGGGGTATAGACTAAAATACAGTAATGAAACTATAGTAAAGGTACGGGAGAACTTCCAACCGGTATGTAGTTATTTGACAAACGGAATATTCTGTCTAAGAAAAGAGTGGTGTATAAATCTCTCCTAGACCCGTCACTCTTTCCTGGGAACATCTCTGTTGGAGGTACTGCTCTGGAAGGAAAATCACCCCAGTTTACAATATATGACGAATATGAATATATGATGAAAGTACACCATGCACGATGAATGTGAATACATGATGAATATGAATACGTGAAATGCATGATGAATACGTGAATCCATGATGATACGTGCAAATATGAATGAGTATGATGGAACGAGTCTAAACCCTAAAATGGAATAACGGAGTACTCACGAAGTGTTAAAGGGGTGGTGGATACGCCGCTGGTACTTCCTATATATAAACCCTTTTAATGCATCGTGGAGAAACTGTTACGAATTTTTAAGGTAAGGACTGGTTGGTAAGTAAATCAAGCATATACATGAAATAAAAACAAATGCTTGATACATTTGGGAGGCTATGGGTCTAAGATACTCAAAGTCCCAAATGAAATGAGATACCCGGCCTGTAAGGTGGTTCTCAATAAATAATAAAGAAGAGAACTAAAAAGAGAACTCCAGTCATACGGGGCTGAAGGTGAAAAGATTTAAGCCTATGGGCTGAGGAATGAATGAGTCTTCATGACAAATGCGAGGGGTCTATACTGACGAGTATAAGAACCTTGCCAATACTCAGACCGGAGGTACGACCTAAGATGTTGTGAGGGGGTTAGCACACCCATAAAATACATAAATACCGTGATCGGAGGTACGTCCGAAGATGGTCACGGGGGCACCGAGAGCCGGAGAGAACGTGAATAATAATAAGAACCTAAAGGGTTCATATTAAAATAAAAATATACTGTGTACTTACTTAGCGAAAGCTAATTCAAAAACGTTTTTTAAACACTACAGGAAAGAGACACATGGAATGAAGCTTCCTGAGGATGAAACAATCGGAGTTGAAAGATCCCTATGTAATATGATGTAATTACATTGTCTTTTGTAAAACAATAATTATAAATGAAAAATATACCTTAGCCATTTAATGGCAAGGTTTTGTCAAACTGGAATGTTTTTTGTAATATAATACTCTGATAAAATAAGAACTAAATAGGGTGTTTCAGGTTGGTATCCGAGCACGGTTTGAGGGATTTAAGTATCAAAAAGGGGTACTTAAACTCAAACCATAAGTGCTCTATATAAATAGGGTTTCAATCCGAGTCCATCCAAGGAAGAAGGTATGTTTAAATTCCAGTGCTAGAACATAAATGTATGAATATACGTGGGCAGAAATTTGTATGAGATAAGCTGCAGATGATAGTTGGGAGTATCGTGATAAGTAACATACATTGCCTTATGCCTGGCCAGTATAGGAGCTAATGTATGGGACCATTATGTTATCGCAAACATCATATGATAACTTATTTCAGTAGATAGTAAGCCGGGAATGTGATTATGCATGATTAAAATGCATGAATGAATGTGCATATGTGTAAAATGAATAGATGGGGCCTTATGTGAAACCCTAGAATACTGGAATAGGGTTAAACTGATAAAAGGCCTTTAATATAAAATCCCTAGACAATGATTAGGGTAAACAAATGAGAAATTAAACGACATCATGTTTCAGGAAATGGCTGAACATCAAAATGACGAAATACGTGACGAGGGAAGGCATAAGAGGGCTGAATCTCCATTTCA
The DNA here is from genome assembly GCA_023525975.1 of Smallanthus sonchifolius. Taxonomy (NCBI): domain Eukaryota; kingdom Viridiplantae; phylum Streptophyta; class Magnoliopsida; order Asterales; family Asteraceae; genus Smallanthus; species Smallanthus sonchifolius. Next base: position 47,521,388 of record CM042033.1, on the reverse strand, counting down.
TGATGAAAACGAAGTTGAACAAGTCCCGGAGAACATCCGGAGACAGATCGCAATAGAAGTAGGAAAAACGTTCGATGCAAATTTTCCAATTTTACAAGCAGACCTACAAAGCTCATTAGAGAGCTGGCTTGAAAGCCACAAGGATGTTACTTATAATGGAGAAGGAGGGAATCCAAAAGTTGAGATGAAACCAACTCGTTGCACATATAAGGATTTCATGACATGCAAGCCATTAGAGTTTAATGGAGCAGTAAATCCTTTAGAAAGTCAGAGGTGGATCGCCTCAATAGAAAGGGCATTCGATATATGCCACTGCGAAAAAGAAGATTAAGTCACCTTAGCCACCAATCAGCTAAAAGAACGAGCTGATGATTGGTGGGGAGTAGTGCATAGAGAAAAAGGTAGAGAGAGAATCAAAGAGATGAGGTAGGAAGATTCAAGGATCTCTTCTTAAAACACTATTGCCCTCGAGCGGCAAACGAAAGAATCACTGAGGAGTTTCTTTAACTCTGTCAGACAACAGAGATTGTGGATGAAATCACAAGGATCTTCTTTGACAAGGCCCGATTCTGTCTGGCTTTGTAAACAACCCCTGAGATATGGATGACGAGATACCATCTCGTTTTAAAAACAGATATTAGAGAGTTTATCCATCCATCCAAGTGCACGAACTTGGATGAAATGATTGATTGGGCTCGGGAACGCGAGACTGAGCTCAAGAGACAAGCTGAAAGAGACGGGAAGAGGAAATGAGAGAGTTATCCTTCTCCTATACCTCTTAAGAGGTTTAAGTTTAGTAAACCGGGAGGTGGTTCCTCCCAAAGGAAAAGTATCCAAAATTGCAAGACTTATGGAAGAAGGCACTTGGGGGAGTGCCGATTCAAGTCCACGACTTGCCACAAATGTTGGAAGGCAGGACACACTGCATTGTAGTGTATGAGTGGAACCAGATTGTGCTACAACTGTTATAAACAAGGACATTTTAGCAGAGAATGTCCTGAGTTAAAATTTTAGACCGAAAAGACCGGAGAAGGGTCAAGAGTAGCAGAAAATGAAGTTAAAAGGATCGAGGCTTCGAAGCCAAAGGGAAGGGTTTTTCAGATCACTACAGAGGAAGCGAAAGATGTTCCTAACGTTGTATCAAGTACATTCCTCTTGAATTCCCTACCTGCTTATGTTTTATTTGATATAGAAGCTAGTCGATCGTTTATTTCCTTAAAATATGCGAACTCTAGAAATATCAATAGAACTAGGTTGGCTAAGGCATTAGAAGTCGAAATTGCGAGTGATCACAACTGCGTAGTGACTGAAATATGCAGAGATTGCCGACTACTGATAGATGAAGAAGAATATTTCGTCGACTTAATTCCGATGCCGATGCAAGAATTCGGCGTGATCATTAGAATGGACTGGTTATCTTTACATGCTACAACGATTATATGCAATCAGAAGATTGTACGATTCATGACGCCTACAGGAAAAGAAGTTAGTGTCATTGGTGAACGACGGAACCAGATCACACTATGTACGATGGCCAAGATAAGTAGCAACGTGAGACAAGGTCATCAAGCCTTCTTAACCTACGTAGCTGATGTAAAGATGAAAGGGAAAGAACTGGATCAAGTTCCAGTAGTAAAAGAATTCGCAGAAGTATTCCCAGACGATCTTCCAGGTGCTCCACCTGAGAGAGAGAGATCGAATTCAAAATTGATTTAATTCTTGAAGCTAAACCGGTAGCTAAGGCTCCGTATCGGTTAGCACCAACAGAGATGAAGGAATTAATGTCACAACTACAAGAGTTGTTAGACAAGGGATTTATACGTCCAAGTGTATCTCCTTGGGGTGCACCATTTCTATTCGTGAAGAAGAAAGACGGTAGTATGAGGATGTGTATAGACTACCGTGAATTGAATAAGCTGACTATCAAGAATAGGTATCCCTTACCTAGAATTGATGATTTGTTTGATCAATTACAAGGATCAAGTTGGTTTTCCAAGATTGACTTAAGATCTGGTTATCATTAGGTCAAGGTACGAGAAGAAGATATACCTAAGACAACATTTAGAACTCGTTATGGACACTATGAATTTGTAGTGATGCCATTTGGAGTGAAGAATGTTTCGGAAATTTTCATGGACCTTATGAATAGAGTATATCGGCCAATGTTAGATAAATTCGTTATTGTCTTCATTGATGACATCCTGATTTATTCAAAGAATGAAGAAGAGCATGCACAACACCTTCGTGAAGTAATTAATACTTTACGGAAGAAGAAATTGTATGCCAAATTCTCAAAATATGCATTTTGGTTAAAGGAAGTTCAATTTCTTGGTCATGTTGTAAACACAGAAGGTATCTCAGTAGACCCAGCAAAGGTAGAGGCCGTAATAAAATGGTCTCCACCTAAGAATCCATTGGAAGTTAGAAGTTTCTTGGGATTAGCTGGCTATTATAGAAGGTTCATCAAGGACTTCTCTAAGATAGCCACCCCATTAACTAAGCTAACTCGAAAGAACTCGAAATACGAATGGAATGCGGCACAACAGAAGGCATTCCAAATATTGAAAGAAAGATTGACAAAAACTCCAGTTCTGGCATTGCCAGAAGGAGTAGAAGACTTTGTGGTATATTCTGACACTTCCAATCTTGGATTAGGATGTGTTCTAATGCAAAGAGAAAAGGTAATAGCCTATGCCTCTCGACAGCTAAAGACACATGAAGCAAACTATCCAACTCATGATGTGGAATTAGTTGCGGTGGTGTTCGCACTAAAGATCTGGAGGCATTACCTGTACGAAACGAAGTGCACGATTTACACAGACCACAAGAGTCTTAAATATTTCTTTGACCAAAAGGACTTAAACATGAGGCAATGACGATGGTTAGAACTGGTCAAGGATTATGATTGTGAGATCTTGTATCATCCTGGAAAGGCCAATGTAGTAGCTGATGCTCTAAGTCGCAAGGAAGAGCATCATACTATTCGTGTGAAAGCATATAAGTTAGTGATAACTCCTGATTTCATGAGCCAGCTTCGAGACGCACAAATCGAAGCATTAAAAGGTGAGAATATTAAGAAAGAAAAAATGGCTGGTCAGGAGAAGTTTCTAGAAGAGAATGAATATAAAGTCAAGACTCGATTTGGTCGCATGTGGATACCACGATCAAGTGAGTTTAGACTTAAGATTCTTGATGAAGCTCATAAATCACGATATTCTATTCATCCGAGAACTACAAAAATGTACCAAGATCTGCGCAGAGATTTTTGGTGGCCCGGAATGAAATTTGATATCATGAAATATGTAGCAAAATGCTTGACTTGTTTAGAAGTTAAAGCAGAACATCAGAAACCGTATGGGATATTACAACCATTAGAAATCCCAGAATGGATGGGGGAACATCTCACTATGGACTTCATAACCAAGCTAGCAAAGATAGCTAGAGGTTATGCCACCCTTTGGGTGGTTGTAGATTGACTAACTAAGAGTGCTCATTTCTTAGCAATATGTGAAATATACTCTCCAGAAAAGTTAGCCGATTTGTTCATCAAAGAGATTGTTTCAAGACATGGAGTGCGAGTCTCGATTGTCTTTGATCCAGATACTCGTTTCACTTAACATTTTTGGAAAAAGTTCCATGAGGAGATGGGAACTAGATTATTGATCAGCACGGCATATCATCCTTAGACCGACGGTCAAAGTGAGAGGACGATACAAACTCTTAAAGATATGTTGCGTGCTTGTATAATTGATTTCGGTGGAAGTTGGGATAATCAATTGCCATTAGCAGAACTCTCATACAATAACAGCTACCATTCCAGTATTGGTATGCCACCATATGAGATGATATATGGTAGAAGATGTAGGACTCCTGTATGTTGGGGAGAAATTTGGCAGCAAAGAAATAGTTCAAGCCACGTCAGAAAAGCTTGATTTAATCAAGGCACATTTGAAAGTTGCACAAGATAAATATAAGTCATACACAGACAAGAGACGTAGACCAATAGAATTCCAAGAAGGAGATTACGTATTGTTGAAAGTATCTCCTTGGAAAGGTCTAATCCAATTCAAGAATCATGGAAAGTTAAGTCCACGATTCATTGGTCCTTTCAAAATCATCAGAAGAGTCGGAAAGGTAGCCAATCAGTTAGAGCTACCTGAGGAATTGTATAAGATACATAACACGTTTCATGTATCTTATTTAAGGAAATGCTTGGCGGATGAAACTGCACATATTCCTTTAGAATAACTAGAAATAGACGATAAATTGACTTATATTGAAGAACCTATCAAGATCCTAGACACAAAAGAAAACCAGTTACGTCTCAAGACAATCAAACAAGTGTTAATGCAATGAAAGCACAGAAAAGGATCAGAAATGAACTGGGAAAGTAAGGATGAAATGAGAAAGAATTATCCTTAATTCTTCATGGTTTATCGAGTTTCGAGGACAAAACCTAATTTAAGGGGGGGAGAGTTGTAACACCCCAAATTCTGAGAAAATACAAGTTAAAAGACTAAAATGGTCATTGGATGAAACCCTAGGGGTTAAAATGACCTTCTATTAAAGTAGAAGGGTTAGAATACGTTGGACTTAAAGCCCAGGGACTGAAAATGAAAAATTTGAAATCTGGATGGACGTCGGATCGACATCATCCTTCCCATCGGTCCGAAGTGAGCTAAGGGTCAGATATCGGACCATATAAACCCTTTTAATGCATCGTGGGGAAATCGTTACGAAGTTTTAAGGTAATGACTGGTTGGTAAGTAAATCAAGCATATGCATGAAATAAAAACAAATGCTTGATACATTTGGGAGGCTATGGGTCAATGATACTCAAAGTCCCAAATGAAATGAGATACCCGGCCTGTAAAGTGGATATCAATAAATAATAAAGAAGAGAAATAAAAAGAGAACTATAGGCCTCCGGGGCTGAAGGAGAAAAGATTCCAATCCTACGGGGCTAAGGAATGAATGAGTCTTCGTGACAAATGCGAGGGGTCTATACTGACGAGTATAAGAACATTTCCAATACTAGGACCGGAGGTACGGCCTAAGATGGTTGCAAGGGGGTTAGCACACCTATAAAATACATAAATACCGTGATCGGAGGTACGCCCGAAGATGGTCACGGGGGCACCGACAGCCCGAGAGAACGTGAATAATAATAAGAATCTAAAGGGTTCATAATAAAATGAAAAGATGCAGTGTACTTACTTAGCGAAAGCTAATTCAAAAACGTTTTTCAAACACTACAGGAAAGAGGCACATGGAATGAAGCTTTATGAGGACGGAACAATCGGAGTTGAAAGATCCCTATGTAATATGATGTAATTACATTGTCTTTTGTAAAACAATAATTATAAATAAAAAAATATACCTTAGCCATTTAATGGCAAGGTTTTGTCAAACTAGGACCGTTTTTCGCAATATAATACTCTGATAAAATAAGAATTAAGTAGGGTGTTTCATAAATTAACACCAAGGTAGTAGAATTGAGATAGAAATTCGTAGAATAAGGCAGATAAACATAAATTTCAAGTGGTGAACCAGACACGATGAAAGAATCAGGGTTGCCAAGTCTCCCCTAGTTAAGGGATTTTCATCCAAAACTTATCTAGTGGTGTTTGTGTTACCCTAGACAGCAGGATCTCGGTAGTTTCCAAGTGCTCCTAAGATAAACTCGACTTTGAGCAGCTTGATTTTTGGTAAAGTTCAGCTTGGGGTAATGGCTTCCGAGGTGGTTAAGGTCATTCCATAAATTGCAAATCCTGACACCGTTGATGGAAGATAATGGTAGCAATCTCGTTGTTTTTTATAGTGTTACAAGAAGAGGCATTCCAGCACGTTTAGGTATAATGACAAGTGATAGAATCGTAACCAAGGGTGGAATTTCATTTAAAATCAAATTGGTTTAAACTACAAATGAAGAAGACAGAGACACGATACTGGTGCTTGTATTCGTAAACAGAGCCACTAATTCATTAATAGAAGTGACAACATGGGGAAACAGTTAGAGATGAAAATTTGACTAAGCAAAATTCAAAGAACACGACTCTACCGACACCGATGACAAAGCATAATGGATGTAAGTGGTTCGAACATAAGTGAAAACAAACCAACAAGATAGCGTAATTGGTTACAATGCAAAATTTATTCTAGTTTCATCCTCAAACGTTTTCATCTGCCGCTTCGTTATTGGCTTGGGCCTCGTTGGTGTTTATGTTGAAAGCACGCCTACGAGTGCCACCTTGGTTTGCATTTGCCAATCTTGGGCATTGGTTCCGAAAGTGGTTTGGATCACCATGCTCGAAACATGCACGCTCATTAGCAATAGCCGGTGGAACTTGGTTAGCAGCTTGTTGATTGGCTCGGTTCCCTTGGTTGGCTTGGTTAACAAGAGGCCTAGATCGACAGATATTTTCCAAATGACCATACCTTCCATAACTCGTGCATAGACGGCACGATACATTTGCGAAATGATGGTACTTACAAGTGTTGCATTGAGGATTGTTGCCCACATATGACCTATTGCTTGGGCACTGGGCTACCAGAGCGACTTGGTTGATTGGTGCAACAGGGGTAACGACAATAAAGTTACTAGCCTTACGCTTCTTATTATTGTGAGAAGGTTCATGCGTGTCCTCTTTAGCCATTTCAGAGTTGCCTTGTCATTGATTTTCTTGGTACCCTTTCTTGTTAACGTGCCCGCCTTCACGTGATTGTCGGTCAACGTGGCGGCTAAGCGTATTGCGTCTTCAAGAGTTATGAGATTTCTTTCCAATATGGTGTCTTGAATTTTCATAGGTATGCCACCTATATACTTATCAATGCAACGGGATAGTGGCGTAACCATGTGTGGCAGGAGAAGACTCAACTCATGGAAGCGAGTTGTGTAAACTAGGTTTTCACCACTATCTTTGGCAAGATCCCAAAATTCAGCTTCCAACTTCTTCATTTCATTCCGAGGGTAAAATTCCTTCGTTATCAATCTTTTCACCTCATCCCATGGTACGGCCATTGCCACATCAATTCCTCGAGTCCGTTTTTCACAGCTCCACCAAGTGAGCGCTCGTTTTTGAAAAACACTCGTAGCATAACGGACCCGAAGATTGTTGGGGCAATCACTATAGAGAAAGGTGTTTTCAATGCTTTCAAACCATTGGAGAAGGCCGATAGTACCCTCGGTACCATAGAACTTGGTGGGATTACAGGAATTGAAGTGCTTGAAGGTGCAGTGGGGCGGGTTGGCACCACCACCACCACCATTGTTGTTTTCAACACCACCACCACCATTATTGGCTACTTGAGTAGTTGGTTCACAAGTTGTGCAAGGAGGGTAGCAAGATCATTGTTGTTGGTGTCGACACGACGGGGAGGCATGCTATAGAAGAAGACAACATAAGGAAGATGTCACACCCCGTCCCGGGCACCCCCGGGACATAACCGAGCTACAACGTTAGTTGGCACCTTCGGTACCTGCTTTAATTTTAGAGTTTGTATTGTGTAGCGGAATAGTGGTTTTATCAAAGGATATTTTTATCAATTATCAATCTCTAGGTTTGGTTTTGTAAATACTAGAATCTCGTCGTGTAGAGAAAAGATTTCTTTAATTAAACACTTGGGTATAAAACCCGATCGTTTGAACATTTGATTTTTTTTTTAAATCAAAACCCTGACCAAAGTCAGCAAAATCTTCAAAGAAGTATTCTGCCTAGGGAGTCGACATCCTTTGGGCACCTTAACCTTGTCTTTTTTCAGGTTTTTTCCTGTGCATCGCATGAACCTGTATAACATAATTTTTGGGTTGCATCGGGTCCAAGTGTGTGGCCTGACCCGACTTAAGCAACAAAATTTTCCCCGGGCCTTAGGCCATAGCCGGTCCCGGTATGCTGAGGTCATATCATTCTTTTCCTGAAAATATTTGAAAATGAACGTCAGCTATGTGCTGGTGAATACTTCATGACCTCAAAACATTTCATAAGCATGGCAAAACAGTTAAATTAAATAATTAAACATTTCGTCCTTGGAATCTAGCGAACACTTCTCTTCTTTATGTTTTTACATCTATGTATACATTAGTGATGTACTCAGCGGTTTTGCGGCTCCGTACGCACATAAGCGTTTAGCCGACATACATGCCAACCCCGCCCAGCCATAACCAGAACCGGAGCGAGTATAAAGACTTGATTAAACTTTACGTACACTGTTGGGGTATTTCCATCCAAGGGGTTTATCTCAACCCCCTTACCGGGATTATATGAGTAAGTATTTAATTCTCGTGTTTTGCATTTTTGTAAAACATGATAGTTTGTCTTGTTGCGTGATGATAGCCTATAGCCCAAGCATGTCTTAGAAATCGTTTTTGACAGACTCTCGTTCACCATGTGAACGAGCGTTTATGACACAGACAAGTAGTTTACAATCACGTCTTTATAAATCATTTTGAAAAGTTGTTCTCACCTCGAGAACGTGTATATTTGATAAAGACGAGTATTCACCTTGTTTTTAGAAGTTGGATGGTTAAAAGATAACAAACTAGTGCAACACGGCTCTTAGGGCTCTAGCACTTGGACTAGCACTTCTATATGCTCCTTGGGTTGCTTTATCTTTTAAACGCTTGATCTCGTTGAACGCTGGTTGAACCGGGAGGAGCGGCTTGTGAGTCGGGACGTCTGGAAGGCTCGGGAGTAAAGGAAAATTGAGAGAGAGCTTGAGAGTTAGTGTGAGAATGAAGAGAAATTGCTCCTCTACGTATAGGCCTGATGTACGCCCATGTTGGACCGTTATCCAGAGGGATATTGGTCTGATATGCCTCCCTTGTCCCACATGCGCGCCACGTGGAAGCCATGCAAAGTTGGTGTGCCGTCTGTCCATACCGGACCGAGTTAGCGTGCCATGTCGGTCCGACATCCGTCCACGCGTCTGACATGCTGATGCATGCCCTACACATGTCTGGTGTAGAGGGTTCCTAGAGTTTTATACTTCGGACCGTTTTCTAGGTCATGTCGGTCCAATATCCAAACTCTTCTCATATCAGACCGATATCTAATCATATGTCGGTCCAATATCCCCTAATTTCCAAAATTTATTACAAATTTCTATCTTTCAAGATTTATGAAATTTCTTATTCTTTCTTATAATTGTTGCAGGTAGAAATAAAGATTGAATTTTGGCAGGTGTTATAGAAAAGAATAAGAATTATGAGATTTTGGATATTGATAAGGATGAAACAAACACATGTCACGTTATGTAACATGCAAAATAATCATATTTGGATTGTACTCACTTGGTAACATAACCAGGTGAATACTATGACACATCAAGGTTATTTAAATTCATATAACTTTCGAGAAGACATGCTTAGCTTATAAGTAAACACTCACCCTAGGAATTCCCAAGAAATCATAACGGATCCTTCGGTTGATTGGATTTATATGAAATGCTTTTCTAGACAGAAAACCCAAAGTACAGGTGTCACCCTTCCAGATTGCACATTTTCTCTAATATTTAACAAAATTTAAAACTTTGACAGGGTTTCAGAATTTTAATAGACTTGTGTCTATGAGTATGATGTTCCACATATGAAGATGATGAAGGCATAGCAAGGGGAAAGAAGGATATGAGAATTAGGGTAGGAGTATTATTATATATTTAATTGATTATTATTTAGGGTAGGAATTAGTAAGTCATATAGTCTAACAAGCAAGGTATCAAGTAATTTAGCACATAGAGTAGAAGATAACAAGTAGCATGTAACATAGCACATAATGGGCATCCGAAGGTTATAGTCTAGGTCATTGGTTTATAATAACCTAATTCCCTATAACCATGGCTCTGATACCAATCTGTCACATCTCACCTGATATGACGTAAATTATACATGTTTTACATGCATATTCATTCCCATTCTTGGTGCTTTATGGACATTATACATTGGAATTATTGTCTAAATCGTTCCTTTGTGATAATTGTAGGTTTTCAGGAGCTCTCGGAAGAAATTAAGCAAAAACAGTCAAACCTGAAGAATCGAAGACCTTGCGGAGCCTTAGCAAAATCCACAAGCCTACGTACCATTTTCTAAGTCAACTGGGATATTATTAGGCCTTAGAAAGCCGAACATCTCCAAAGAATTATCAAGAAATCATCAAAGTCAATGCAAGTCAAAGTAAAGTCAATGAAAGTCAAATGCACTTATGAAGCACTCTTACACCTATCCAAGACCCATGGATAGCCCAAGCACCCATGAGTACTATCCATGGATGATCCATGACCCTTTTTGACCCATGGAGCCTTCTAGAAGAGTCAAATAAAGTCAAGAACGTAGGCTCCAAGTAAGAACGGAGAAGAAGATTCTGCCAGCTATAGGCGTGCCTGCGCCCCCTTCTGCACGAGAATCTTGTTTTGCCTATAAATATCAAGCTCATTCCAATCATTTATGTGTCCATGATCAAGAGTAGGGAAGGCCTTAGTGCTCTACTATTAGCCGAAACTCTCTCGGTTTTGGTCCGTTTTAGCTTTCTTGTTTATTTTCCTTTTTAAAGTCTTGTAATATGAATGTTTCTTCCCGTTTTAGAAATCATCAGGCAATCTATACCCATTCTTCCTTGGTGTTGGAATACTTCCACACATTGTCTACGGGTTAGTGGAGTCACTTGTATGGTCATTCATGTCTAGTCCTATTGTGTTGCTCTCGAGTTGGTTGAACTTTAATTAATTAATGAAGTATTTTTAGTATGTTATGTTTTTAAAGTCTTTACTATGATTTATCTTAAAAAGACAAGAATAAATGATCTTTAAACTAATCTAATAATCTTAAATCTTGTAAGTTACTTAAGAAAGACTTCTTGTTTGGGAAGCTTATTCGAGTTTGTACGGTCTATATACAAATCTTGGTGCTAGCAACGGCCGTGTAGTATAGATTTAATATTATGGGTTGGTTGGAGGTTTGGATATTCAGCAAGTCGTTTGAGCCCTAACCAGACCGGGCGGTTTGTGTCGATATTTCTTTACTTCTCTCGTGTCGGCTTGGAGAGGACTTCTAGCGGGAGCCATGGGGTTTGATCTTGAGAATGGAAGTCTTATTTATTTAAAATAATATTATAAGTAAAGACAACTATTTAAGAACATAATTTGTTAGGTCCGAGCGTTCATAAAGTAGCTTTGGAGGGAGTTGCGCATTCCGACTTTCCAAAGGAAGTTACAAGACATGACGTACGTCAGTCATTGGATAATCTTAGTCCGAATAATGAATCACGAGATAACCGGCGGACTTGAGACCCCGTTCAGGGTCCGGAGATTCATTAAAAAATAGTTGGTCGACCGTATCCACTATTCCGTTACGAAATGCTAACTCCTCTATTGAAAGGGTTAGTACTAGTAACTATGACCAACCTTACTTTAAATATAACTTTAATTAACAAGGGATAACAACTAGAGCAATGTCTTAAACGAGATAGCATTTCTAATTACATTTCTTATCTTTTTATTTTCCTTTTAAAACAAAACCCATTTTCCAACTTATTATCCTAGTAAGACAATAGCGAGGGTTGAGTACGGGATCCAAGTCTATGGTTCGATACTTGGTTCTTATCCATACTATACTACGCTACGATAGGTACACTTGTCTATTGTGTGTGTGTTTAGTTGAAATAATTATCATTTTAATTTATAAATTTAAAACCTGATTTTGTGTAGCTCGACATAGAATATATTTATTACTACTAAAAACACGCCATCAAGTTTTTGGCGCTGTTGCCGGGATATATATATATTTATATTTTTGTCTACATATAAAACACACATCAAGTTTTTGGCGCCGTTGTCAGGGACACGGTAATTCTGCGAAAGATCTAAGTCGTCGGACTGACTCTTTCTATTTTCTCTTTGTTTTCTTTCTACTTTATTTTTCTCTTTTATTTTTATTTTCAACTTTATTTTCCCTTTGTTTTATTTCAACTTTATTTTCCCTTTTTATTTTTAATTTTCTCACTTTTATCCTCTTTTACTTTGGTGCTCATGTTCGTTTTATTTGTTCTTTGTTGTAGCTTTCATGGAGCGCGCTTATGGGAGTTATTGTGGAGGATACTAGGACGATTATAAGTACCACCACTTGCCCTAGACAGACTTATATGGGCCGAGTCTGGTCAAAGACTCGTTAAATAAACATGACGCTTTCGGGAGGCAACCCGATGATAAATAAATTGAGAAGTTGGTGCATACGGTAGAATACATAGATCTCAGGTTTGTCTTACAAATTCAAGTTTCTCGTACTTCCACCATCAGGTATACCTTCTCAATATTAGGACTATGTAGTATTTATTTTTTTCCGTTTTATGTTTTTATTTGAGTACTTGATATCTTTTATTGGTGAAGGATGAATCTTAAGCTTCTATGGGTACTGACCACACGGATGGTGATGACGTCTCATCAGGGGAGTATTAGTTTCACCACACTCTTATTATTCATGACACATATCATATTGCATATATTCATATTGTTAGAAACTAAGCGTGGGATGGAACCCCACTGATAAATTGGCTGGCTAATTTTGTTCCAAGTATTACAACGAATGATTAACAACTACCCAATCCATTGAATTAATATATAGAAGTGTTAAAACATTTTCAAAAATAATCTTTAAGCATGACGACTTCTTAAATAATCTAAAAGCAAAAGTCTTAAAAATCATTTGGCATAAGCGGGCTTGTAAAAACAGCAATTTGAAATACCGTTGAAGCGAATCAAGGAAACAAATAGGGAAGATTAGCAAGCACAACAAAAAGAAAAAAATAAGTTTATGTGCATTTTTACTTTTATACCCCTATCATTCGTTTCCTGTGAGAATCTGAGCCAATTCTAGCATTATCACATAACACATCAAGTTTTTGACGTCGATGATTTTTACATATTTCACATGCTCATTTCGTTTGATAGAGTGTTTGCTAATTATTGTTTTGCATGTTAGAACTTGTGTAAAATATACATTTCAAAATCATGGACTAAAAGAATCTATAAAAATGATGGAGGCAATAGGATTAACCCATCTTCTTTAGCATTTTTCTTTTAACTACCCTAAACATTATCCCCTAGTTACTCGTTTGAGCCTAAACCTTTTTCGTTTCAAAACCCACATCACCCACTTAGCCAAATTTAGCCTTTTTATTTCTAACCCTTTTCTGTTAAAAAAACCGGTACTGGTCATATTGGCATTGACTTATGGACATCTGTCCATTTCAAGTACGTAATTATGAAGACAAGTGTTTATGAACGAATGAAGAAAAGTAGGGCAAAAAGCTACTACAAATGCCTAAGTTGCGAAATTGGTGTTAAAAAAAAGATATATATGAAGAAAGAAAAGAGAAGGGCAAAAAGATACAACAACCGCCCAAAATTATGGAATGATCTCATGAAGAAAATTGAAGAAAGAATCAAACTTACCCTTAATTTGAGTATACAAAACTGATCAAGATGGTTGCTATTAGGATAAAAGCCAAACGATCCACAAGAAAATATAGTAATGTGTATTTCAAAAACAAGGAGGAAGTGACGTTCTTAAAGAATGAGATTCGGTCTTGATGATCTGACCTTAAAAGAGTCCTAAGATTAGCTACAACATCCTAATATAAGTTTATCAACAGTCCTTTTGTTCATAGCTCAATTAGCCAAGACCCGGATTTTTAACATTTAGCCACTCTCCCCAAAAACTACCTACCCAAACCCTAAGCCAATCATTACAACCCTTTACAAAGCCCTCTAGATTTATGCACATATTTTATGTCAATTGGTGGAGATTTGATTTCTATACAAGCCTATAATCGTGCAAGCATTAATTGTAGCATTGAGTGTTTTCCTTGACATACCATATCCATATATTTAACCCGAGCGTTGAGTGAACATTTGTGAGACTGAAATTTTGTGAATAATTATAGTTCCATCAAGTATGTTAGGCTTACTATCCTATTGTGGAGAAATTGAAAGGTAAACATCTCATAATTGCTTTTGATAAAAGACGTTTAACCATTTGGGACAAAAGCATTGGATTAACATTTTATCAACACTTTACTTCTATGGATATAATCATGTATGAGTTTGCTTGAGGACAAGCAAAGTTTAAGTGTGGGGTATTATGATATGACGTAAATTATACATGTTTTACATGTATATTCATTCCCATTATTGGTGCTTTATGGACATTATACATTGAAATTATTGTCTAAATCGTTCCTTTGTGATAATTGTAGGTTTTCAGGAGCTTTCGAAAGAAATGAAGCAAAAACAGTCAAAACCAAAGGAAAACCAAAGAATCGAAGACCTTGCGGAGCCTTAGCAAAATCGACAAGGCTACGTACCATTTCCCAAGTCAATTGGGAGATTATTAGGCCTTAAAAAGCCGAACATCTCCAAAGAATTATAAAGAAATCATCAAAGTCAATGCAAGTCAAAGTAAAGTCAATGAAAGTCAAAGACACTTATGGAACACTCTTACACCTATCCAAGACCCATGGAGAGCCCAAGTACCCATGGGTACTATCCATGGATGATCCATGACCCGTTTTGTCCCATGGAGCCTTCTAGAAGAGTCAAAGAAACTCAAGAACGTAGGCTCCAAGCAAGAATGAAGAAGAAGATTCTACCAGCTATAGGTGCGCCCGCGCCCAAGGTGGGTGTGTATGCGCCCCCTTCTGCACCAGAATCGTGTTTTGCCTATAAATAGCAAGCTCATTACAAACATTTAGGTGTCCAAGATCAAGAGTAGGGAAGGCCTTAGTGCTCTGCTAAGAGCCGGAACTCTCTCGGTTTTGGTCCGTTTTAACTTTCTTGTTTATTTTCCTTTTTAAAGTCTTGTAATATGAATGCTTCTTCCCGTTCGAGTAATCAAGAGGCAACCTATACCCATTCTCCCTTGGTGTTGGAATACTTTCACACATTGTCTAAGGGTTAATGGAGTCACTTATATGGTCATTCATGGCTAGTCCTCTTGTGTTGCTCGAGTTGGTTGAACTTTAATTAGTTAATGAAGTATTTTTAGTATGTTATGTTTTTCATGTCTTTACTATGATTTATCTTAAAAAGAAAAGAATAAGTGATCTTTAAACCAATCTAATAATCTTAAATCTTGTAAGTTACTTAAGCAAGACTTCTTGTTTGGGAAACTTATTTGAGTTTGTACGGTCTATATACAAATCTTGGTGCTAGCAATGGCCGAGTAGTATTATTTTAATATTATGGGTTGGTTGGAGGTTTGGGTATTCAGCAAGTCGTTTGAGCCCTAACCAGACCGGGCGGTTTGTATCGGTATTTGTTTACTTCTCTCGTGTCGGCTTGTAGAGGACTTCTAGTGGGAGCCATGTGCTTTGATCTTGAGAATGAAAGTCTTATTTATTTAAAATAATATTATAAGTAAAGGCAACTATTTAAAAACATAATTTGTTAGGTCAGAGCGTTTATAATGTAGCTCTGGAGGGAGTTGCGTATTCTGACTTTCCAAAGGAAGTTACAAGACATGACGTACGTCAATCATTGGATAATGTTTGTCCGAATAATGAATCACGAGATAACCGGCGGACTTGAGACCCTGTTCAGGGTCCGGAGATTTATTAAGGAACAGTTCGCCGACCGTATCCACTGTTCCGTTACGAAATGCTAACTCACCTATCTAAAGGGTTAGTACTAGTAAGTATGACCAACCTTATTTTAAATATAACTTTAATTAACAAGGGATAACAACTGGAGTAACGTCTTAAACGAGATAACATTTCTAATCTTTTTATTTTCCTTTTAAAACAAAACCCATTTTCCAACTTATTATCCTAATTAGACAATAGCGAGGGTTGAGTACGAGATCCGTGTCTATGGTTCGATACTTGGTTCTTACCCATACTATACTACGTTGCGATAGGTACACTTGCCTATTGTGTGTGTGTTTAGTTGAAGTAATTATCATTTTAATATATAAATTTAAAACCAGATTTTGTGTAGCTCTAAATAGAATATATATTTATTACTACTAAAAACACGCCATCAAGTTTTTGGCGCTGTTGCCGGGGATATATATATTTATATTTTTGTCTACATATAAAACCCACATCACCAACCAATGACGGAATATGTCACACCCGCTAATGCGGAAGCGCGAGGCGCAACGTTCATGGTTTTCAAAGCATATGATTACCGCAAACACATACATGATAAAATGGATACATAAACAAGTTTCAAGTTTTACATCCCAAAATATCAATTGAGTTTACAAAAAGTTAATATTTCGCAAATATGACCCATATAAAATGATTAATACAAGAGAAATCCTCCAAAAGCCGTATCCATCATGCATGCATGTAATCTACATTGCTAACCTTGAGACCACGTTCAATTTTCCTGAAAAACATACTTAAAATGTGTTTGCTAATTATTGTTTTGCATGTTAGAACTTGTGTAAAATATACATTTCAAAATCATGGACTAAAAGAATGTATACAAATGATGGAGGCGTTAGGATTAACCCATCTTCTTTAGCGTTTTTTCTTTTAACTACCCTAAACATTATCCCCTAGTTAGCCCGTTTGAGCCTAAACCTTTTTCGTTTCAAAACCCCCATCACCCACTTAGCCAAATTTAGCCTTTTTTTATTTTTAACCCATTTTCGTTTAAAAAAAACCGGTACTGGTCATATTGGCATTGACTTATGGACATATATCCGTTTCAAGTACGTAATTATGAAGACAAGTGTTTATGAACGAATGAAGAAAAGTAGGGCAAAAAGCAACGACAAATGCCCAGTTGTGAAATTGGTGTTAAAAAAAAGATATATATGAAGAAAGAAAAGAGAAGGGCAAAAAGATACAACAACCGCCCAAAATTATGGAATGATCTCATGAAGAGAATTGAAGAAAGAATCATACTTACTCTTAATTTAAGTATACAAAACTGATCAAGATAGTTGCTATTAGGATAAAATCCGAACGATCCACAAGAAAATATAGTAATGTGTATTTCAAAAACAAGGAGGAAGTGACGTTCTTAAAGAAGGAGATTCGGTCTTGACGATCTGACCTTAAAAGAGTCCTTAGATTAGCTACAACATCCTAATCTAAGTTTATCAACAGTCCTTTTTATCATAGCTCAATTAGCCAAGACCCGGATTTTTAACATTTAGCCACCCTCCCCAAAAACTTCCTACCCAAACCCTAAGCCAATCATTACAACCCTTTAAAAAGCCCTCTTGATTTATGCACATATTTTATGTCATTTGGTGGAGATTTGATTCCTATACAAGCTTATAATTGTGCAAGCATTAATTGTAGCATTGAGTCTTTTCCTTGACATACCATATCCATATATTTTACCCGAGTGTTGAGTGAACAATTGTGAGACTGTAATTTTGTGTATAATCATAGTTCCATCAAGTATGATAGGCTTACTACCCAATTGTGGAGAAACACTCGAAAGGTAAACATCTCATAATTGCTTTTGATAAAAGACGTTTAACCATTTGGGACAAAAGCTTTGGATTAACATTTTATCAACACTTTACTTCTATGAGTATAATCATGCATGAGTTTGCTTTAGGACAAGCAAAGTTTAAATATGGGGTATTATGATATGACGTAAATTATACATGTTTTACATGCATATTCATTCTCATTATTGGTGCTTTATGGACATTACACATTGGAATTATTTTCTAAATCGTTCCTTTGTGATAATTGTAGGTTTTCAGGAGCTTTCGGAAGAAATGAAGCAAAAATAATCAAAACCGAAGAATCAAAAACCTTTCGGAGCCTTAGCAAAATCCACAAGGCTACGTACCACTTACCAAGTCAATTGGGAGATTATTAGGCCTTAGAAAGCCGAACATCTCCAAAGAATTATCAAGAAATCATCAAAGTTAATGCAAGTCAAAGTAAAGTCAATAAAAGTCAAAGGCACTTAAGGAGCACTCTTACACCTATCAAAGACCCATGGATAGCCCAAGTACCCATGGGTACTATCCATGGAAGATCCATGACCCTTTTTGACCCATGAAGCCTTCTAGAAGAGTCAAAGAAAGTCAAGAACGTAGGCTCCAAGAAAGAACTAAGAAGTAGATTCTGCAAGCTATAGGCGCGCCCGCGCCCAAGGTTGGCTTGCCCGCCCCCTTTCTACAGCAGAATCTTGTTTTGCCTATAAATAGCAAGCTCATTCTAAGCATTTAGGTGTCCAAGATTAAGAGTAGGGAAGGCATTAGTGCTCTGCTAAGAGCCGAAACTCTCTCGGTTTTGGTCCGTTTTAGCTTTCTTATTTATTTTCCTTTTTAAAGTCTTGTAATATGAATGTTTCTTCCCTTTTGAGTAATCAAGAAGCAACCTATACCCATTCTCCCTTGGTGTTAGAATACCTCCACACATTATCTAAGGGTTAGTGAAGTCACTTGTATGGTCATTCATGGCTAGTCCTCTTGTGTTGCTCGAGTTGGTTGATCTTTATGTAATTAATGAAGTATTTTTAGTATGTTATGCTTTTAAAGTCTTTACTATGATTTATCTTAAAAAGACAAGAATAAGTGATCTTTAAACTAATCTAATAATCTTAAATCTTGTAAGTTAATTAAGCAAGACTTCTTGTTTGGGAAACTTATTCGAGTTTGTACGGTCTATATACAAATCTTGGTGCTAGCAACGGCCGGGTAGTATTGATTTAATATTATGGGTTGGTTGGAGGTTTGGGTATTAAGCAAGTCGTTTGAGCCCTAACCAGACCGGATTGTTTGTGTCGGTATTTCTTTACTTCTCTCGTGTCGGCTTGCAGAGGACTTCTAGCGGGAGCCATGGGGTTTGCCCTTGAGAATGAAAGTCTTATTTATTTAAAGAAAATATTATAAGTAAAGACAACTATTTAAGAACATAATTTGTTAGGTCCGAGCTTTCATAAAGTAGCTCTGGAGGGAGTTGCGCATTTCGACTTTCCAAAGGAAGTTACAAGATGTAGAAGCATGTTTTGTAACTATAGATTAAATTATATGTATCGGTGACGTGGCTAGTACATAGGAGGGTGTTCGTGAGTACTTAGCCCGCACACCAGTTTGGTCCTGCGTACTTAGTAAGTACGCAAGGCTTTTGCCTTGCGTACTTGTCAAGTACGCAGGTAGTGTTCCTTCCCCTATAAATAGAAGACTTGTCTTCATTTGTCGGTTGAACTTTTGGAACAAGGTTGAGAGATGTCCGGGTCGGAAGAGCTCTCCTGACCCCTGGACCGTGAGCTTAGATGAGAGATGTGTGCTCCTTCGGTATGTAGTTTGTAATACGGGATGACTTCTATGTTATGGATTACGTGTCGTTTCATTGCCTTTTGTCTATGTTCGTGTTTTCTCTGTCTTCTTTCTTTGTTCCCACATAAATCACAGAACAGATCGTGATATTTTCGCTGCACGACGAGGCTCCAGGGACCTACAAGTGGTATCAGAGCCTCGGTGTTTGTTGATTTGTGTTCCAGTTTTGGGTTTTAGGGTTTTTTGAGAAGATCTGAGATATAAAAGTTCGCTACTTTTTCTTCTAAAAATCCTTAAATCCGAGTTTGTTATCACTTCATTTGGTGTTTGGAAGGCTAAGGGTTTGTTAGATGATGTTTTCTAAGCTTTTGGAAGCATCAATTTATCAGATCCGTCACTTTTAGAGCATTCTCCTCAAAATGCGTCAAGAACGCTGTTACTTTTTGATAAGTACGCAAATTCACCTTTTCTGCGTACTTACTAAGTACGCATGGGTTTTGTCCTGCGTACTTACTAAGTACGCAAAATAAGTTGTCCTGCGTACTTCTTAAGTATGCATGAGTATTTGACTCTGCGTACTTAGCATGTACGCATGGTTGTGTTTGCGAACTTATCAAATACGCATGAGCACTTGGCTTTGCGTATTGACTAAATACGCATGAGCACCCTTTATGTGCGTATTTACTAAGTACGCATGGACTAGCATCTGGGATTAAAAAAAGTGTTTTTTGGCGGGAAAAAATTTCTTGGCCAAAATTTTGATTGATCATTTGTACGCGTGTTTCGGCCCATTCTTGAGAAGATAGTAATTTTGGTTTTTCCGGACCAGAATTTGTATACGATGTGGCTTGGCGAAACACGGACGAGATTTTTGTTGGATGATACCACTTGTCATACATTGTTTAAGGGTCCATACCTGAAAATGTAGGCTACGAGTATCCGGGATACTTATTTAATAGGGTATGAATGCTGAACAGATGGGAGCAATTGGGTTGTCATCGGCTAAAGGTCTCGTTCTATTTGTGGAGATGTGGCTGCTTTGGGTCTTTTGGAAAGAGAATCATCTTGTTTAGGTATTCAAACCTGATTATGTAGGCTACGAGTATCTGGGATACTTATTTAATAGGGGATGAATACTGGAACAACTTGAACCTAAGGATTTGCTGTTTTGGATCTTTGCAAAGGAATGAAATAATAAAATCCTGGACTTGGCTAGTTGTGCTTTTTGAGGATTTGAGTGAAGTGGTGATAAAGCTGGTCATAGTTTACAGAGAAATGAGGGGGATAAAATCTAGAATTCATGAGACATTAAAGAGGTGGTGGAAAAGCCGTTGGTACTTCCTATATATATACCTCTTTGACGTAACATGGATCTCAACTATGATTTCTCGTGTAAACTATATTTTTCGTGTTTGATTCTATCGTGTGTTTTCAAGATGAAGCTGGATATTCGTTGGATTATTAGTTGAAGATGGAACCTTTTATCATTGGCCAATGGGATAGGAAACATACCCTTGTTTATGGTCTAGTCAGATGGAGCTTAAACTGAAAGGGAATATTAGAAATGAACATCTTCGGGAATTTGGTTGACTCGTGAAGATACAGGATAGAGTTGGACACATCTGGTTGAAGACTTAAGTTTATCTTACTAGAATTCCTATGGGAGCTGATTAGTTTGATGCATGTTATTGGAAACTCAAACTCTCTATCATATGCCAGCTGATTTGGAGTTGTCTTAGTCTACTATTGTTACCTGGTTAGGAAGACATTGTCAGACTCAGAGTCCTAAGTTAGGGTGGAGGTTGCTACTGCTGAAAGGATGAACTACAATGAGTTGTGTTGGGTTAGTTGGTTCTTATTGAAGCACTTGTTTTGGTCTACAATGAAAGCTACAGTTTTGAGGGAGTCGGGTTTGTCATCACTCGACAACTGAAGACTGAAGTTTGAAGATTTGAAGATCTCAAGTGGAATGCCAGAAGATCAAGTCTCGCC
This sequence comes from Smallanthus sonchifolius, assembly GCA_023525975.1. Lineage (NCBI taxonomy): Eukaryota > Viridiplantae > Streptophyta > Magnoliopsida > Asterales > Asteraceae > Smallanthus > Smallanthus sonchifolius. The sequence continues at coordinate 47,500,150 of CM042033.1, read as the reverse complement.
AGAAGACACGTGATGTCATTAGTTTAGAGGGAGTCTGTTAGGACATTCTTTGTAAACTGATGTATATCAGTGTTAGAGATAGATAGAATTTGATGCTATAGTTAAGAGGGAGTTTGTAGAAGCATGTTTTGTAACTATAGATTAAATTCTATGTATAGGTGACGTGGCTAGTACGTAGGAGGGTGTTCCTGAGTACTTAGCCCGCAACCAGTTTGGTCCTGTGTACTTAGTTAGTACGCAAGGCTTTTGCCTTGCGTACTTGTCAAGTACGCATGACCAAACCATGCGTACTTAGTAAGTACGCAAGGCTTTTGCCTTGCGTACTTGTCAAGTACGCAGGTAGTGTTCCTTCCCCTATAAATAGAAGACTTGTCTTCATTTGTAGGTGGAACTTCTGGAACAAGGTTGAGAGATGTCCGGGTCGGGAAGAGCTCTCCCGACCCCTGGACCGTGAGCTTAGATGAGAGATGTGTGCTCCTTCGGTATGTAGTATGTAATACGGGATGACTTCTTTGTTATGGATTACGTGTCGTTTCATTATCTGTTGTCTTTGTTCGTGTTTTTCTCTGTCTCGTTTCTTTGTTCCCACACAAATCACAGAACAGATCGTGTTATTTCCGCTGCGCGACGAGGATCCAGGGACCTATACAAGACATGACGAACGTCAGTCATTGGATAATCTTAGTCCGAATAATGAATCACGAGATAACCGGCAGACTTGAGACCCCTGGTCCAGAGATTCCCTAAGAAACAGTTGGCCGACCGTATCCACTGTTCCGTTACGAAATGCTAACTCCCCTATCGAAAGGGTTAGTGCTAGTAACTATGACCAACCTTACTTTAAATATAACTTTAATTAACAAGGGATAACATCTAGAGTAACGTCTTAAATGGGATAACATTTCTAATTACATTTCTTATCATTTTATTTTCCTTTTAAAACAAAACCCATTTTCCAACTTACTATCCTAGTCAGACAATAGAGAGGGTTGAGTACGGGATCCGTGTCTATGGTTCGATACTTGGTTCTTACCCAAACTATACTACGCTACGATAGGTACACTTGCGTATTGTGTGTGTGTTTAGTTGAAATAATTATCATTTTAATTTATAAATTTAAAACCTGATTTTGTGTAGCTCTAAATAGAATATATATATTACTATTAGAAACACGCCATCAAGTTTTTGGCGCCGTTGCCGGGGATATATATTTATATTTTTGTCTACATATAAAACACACATCACCAACCAACGACGGAATATGTCACACCCCGCCAATGCGGAAGCGCGAGGCGTAACGTTCATGGTTTCCAAAGCAAATGATTACCGCAAACACATACACGATAAATGGATACATAAACAAGTTTCAAGTTTTACAACCCAAAACGTCAATTGAGTTTACAAAAAGTTAATATTTCGCAAATATGACCCATATAAAATGAGTTATACAAGAGAAATCCTCCAAAAGCCATATCCATCAAGCATGCATGTAATCTACATTGCTAACCTTGAGACCCCGTTCAATTTCCTGAAAAACATACTTAAAATGTGTTTGCTAATTATTGTTTTGCATGTTAGAAATTGTGTAAAATATACATTTCAAAATCATGGACTAAAAGAATGTATAAAAATGATGGAGGCATTAGGATTAACCCATCTTCTTTAGCGTTTTTTTTAACTACCCTAAACAATATCCCTTAGTTAGCCCCTTTGAGCCTAAACCTTTTTCGTTTCAAAACCCACATCACCCACTTAGCCAAGTTTAGCCTCTTTATTTCTAACCCTTTTTCCGTTAAAAAAAACTGGTACTGGTCATATTGGCATTGACTTATGGACATCTATCCGTTTCAAGTACGTTATTATGAAGACAAGTGTTTATGAACGAATGAAGAAAAGTAGGACAAAAAGCTACGACAAATACCCAAGTTGTGAAATTGGTGTTAAAAAAATATATATATGAAGAAAGAAAAGAGAAGAGCAAAAAGATACAACAACCGTCTAAAATTATGGAATGATCTCATGAATAAAATTAAAGAAAGAATCAAAATTACTCTTAATTTGAGTATACAAAACTGATCAATATGGTTGCTATTAGGATAAAAGCCGAACGATCCACAAGAAAATATAGTAATGTGTATTTCAAAAACAAGGAGGAAGTGACATTCTTAAAGAAGGAGATTCGGTCTTGACGATCTGATCTTAAAAGAGTCCTTAGATTAGCTACAACTTCCTAATCTAAGTTTATCAACAATCCTTTTGTTCATAGCTCAATAAGCCAAGACCCGAATTTTTAACATTTAGCCACTCTCCCCAAAAACTTCATACCCAAACCCTAAGCCAATCATTACAACCCTTTACAAAGCCCTATTGATTTATGCACATATATTATGCCAATTGGTGGAGATTTGATTTCTATACAAGCATTAATTGTAGCATTGAGTGTTTTCCTTGACTTACCATATCCATATATTTAACCCGAGTGTTGAGTGAACATTTGTGAGACTGAAATTTTGTGAATAATCATTGTTCCATCAAGTATGTTAGGCTTACTACCCTATTGTGGAGAAACACTTGAAAGGTAAACATCTCATAATTGCTTTTGATAAAAGACGTTTAACCATTTGGGACAAAAGCTTTGGATTAACATTTTATCAACACTTTACTTCTATGGGTATAATCATGCATTAGTTTGCTTGAGGACAAGCAAAGTTTAAGTGTGGGGTATTATGATATAACGTAAATTATACATGTTTTACATGTATATTCATTCCCATTATTGGTGCTTTATGGACATTATACATTGGAATTATTGTCTAAATCGTTCCTTTGTGATAATTGTAGGTTTTCAGGAGCTTTCGAAAGAAATGAAGCAAAAACAGTCAAAACCGAAGGAAAAACCAAAGAATCGAAGACCTTGCGCAGCCTTAGCAAAATCCACAAGGCTAAGTACCATTTCCCAAGTCAATTGGGAGATTATTAGGCCTTAGAAAGCCGAACATCTCTAAAGAATTATCAGGAAATCATCAAAGTCAATGCAAGTCAAAGAAAAGTCAATGAAAGTCAAAGGCACTTATGGAGCACTCTTACACCTATCTAAGACCCATGGAGAGCCCAAGTATCCATGGGTACTATCCATGGATGATCCATGACCCTTTTTGACCCAATGCAAGTCAAAGAAAAGTCAATGAAAGTCAAGAACGTAGGCTCCAAGCAAGAATGAAGAAGAAGATTCTGCCAGCTATAGGCACGCCCGCACCCAAGGTGGGTGTGTCCGCGCCCCCTTCTGCAGCAGAATCTTGTTTTGCCTATAAATAGCAAGCTCATTCCAAACATTTAGGTGTCCAAGATCAAGAGTAGGGAAGGCCTTAGTGATCTGCTAAGAGCCAGAACTCTCTCGGTTTTGGTCCGTTTTAGCTTTCTTGTTTATTTTCCTTTTTAAAGTCTTGTAATATGAATGTTTCTTCCCGTTCGAGTAATAAAGAGGCAACTTATACCCATTCTCTCTCGGTGTTGCAATACTTCCACACATTGTCTAAGGGTTAGTGGAGTCACTTGTATGGTCATTCATGGCTAGTACTCTTCTGTTGCTCGAGTTGGTTGAACTTTAATTAATTAATGAAGTATTTTTAGTACGTTATGTTTTTAAAATCAATACTATGATTTATCTTAAAAAGAAAAGAATAAGTGATCTTTAAACTATTCTAATAATCTTAAGTCTTGTAAGTTACTTAAGCAAGACTTCTTATTTGGAAACTTATTCGAATTTGTACGGTCTATATACAAATCTTGGTGCTAGCAACAGCCGGGTAGTATAGATTTAATATTATGGGTTGGTTGGAGGTTTGGGTATTCAGCAAGTCGTTTGAGCCCTAACCAGACAGAGCGGTTTGTGTCGGTATTTCTTTACTTCTCTCGTATCGGCTTGCAGAGGACTTCTAGTGGGAGCCATGTGGTTCGATCTTGAGAATGAATGTCTTATTTATTTAAAATAATATTATAAGTAAAGACAACTATTTAAGAACCTAATTTGTTAGGTCCAAGCGTTGATAAAGTAGCTCTTGAGGGAGTTGCGCATTCCGACTTTCTAAAGGAAGTTATAAGGCATGACGTACGTTAGTCATTGGAAAATATTAGTCCGAATAATGAATCACGAGATAACTGCAAGACTTGAGACCCAGTTCAGGGTCCGGAGATTCATTAAGGAATAGTTGGCCGACCGTATCCACTGTTCTGTTACGAAATGCTAACTCCCCTACCGAAAGGGTTAGTACTAGTAAGTCTGACCAACCTTATTTTAAATATAACTTTAATTAACAAGGGATAACAACTAGAGTAACGTCTTAACCGAGATAACATTTCTAATTACATTTCTTATCTTTTTATTTTCCTTTTAAAACAAAACCCATTTTCCAACTTATTATCCTAGTCAGACAATAGCAAGGCTTGAGTACGGGATCCGTGTCTATGGTTCGATACTTGATTCTTACCCATACTATACTACGTTGCGATAGGTACACTTGCCTTTTGTGTATGTGTTTAGTTGAAGTAATTATCATTTTAATTTATAAATTTAAAAACCTGATTTTGTATAGCTCTAAATAGAATATATTTTTTACTACTAAAAACACGCAATCAAGTTTTTGGCGCTGTTTCTGGGGATATATATATTTATATTTTTGTCTACATATAAAACACAAATCACCAACCAACGACGGAATATGTCACACCCCGCCAATGCAGAAGCGCGAGGCGTAACGTTCATGGTTTCCAAAGCATATGATTACCGCAAACACATACATGATAAATGGATACATAAACTAGTTTCAAGTTTTACATCCCATAATATCAATTGAGTTTACAAAAAGTTAAGATATCGCAAATATGACCCATATAAAATGAGTTATACAAGAGAAATCCTACAAAATCCGTATCCATCAAGCATGCATGTAATCTACATTGCTACCCTTGAGACCACGTTCAATTTCCTAAAAAACATACTTAAAATGTGTCAACACGAGGTTGTTGAGTTCACAGGTTTTGATCGAATTTTCTTGTAAATCCAACGTTCACAAAACGTTCAAATGTATAAAGTTATCAGATCAATTAGTAATTGAATAACCAATGAATTGAACGATGAATGAATGACCGACAGACCCCATTTGTAAACTAGCTAGGAATATAAATAATATGTTAATACATGAGACCATAACCAAACCATGACTGGTGAATTCCCATCCCTCGCTTTACCACGAGAACGGAATAAGGCAATATGCGGTCATTCGACCCTTCAAGTCGCCGGTTAGCGCGACTAACCATGACCGGGGGCGTCACCCCCAATAGTACTATTCATAGAATCCTAGGCTAATTCCATAGCTAATGGATACAATGATGGTGACGTTCAGGGGACTTTTAGCACTCTATATGTTTCCTCATGTAAACATAACGGTCTGGTCTTTGTTTGTTTATTAATGTATGAAAAACAGTTATAAGTATGTTTCCTCCCAAAAAGCATTTCAAAACAGTAAAAAGGGGACAGTGAAACTCACCTCGTTAACGGTGTATGCTAGCAAATATTTGTGTGCAAATATAGGCCCCGCCTATCCATACCCTAATCACACAAGGGTATTTATGTCTTAAGACTACCGTCTTAAATGCAAGTTGCTCACCCGACTTAACGAATCCCGTTATGTACTTATTTGTTTAGTAAAAACAGTGTTTTCATGTTGCGACTCATTGGTGATTATTATTCCAGTCTAGACGTTGTACATTTCTTTAATAAAATGTTATGTTCCAATATTGGTGACTTATTATGCTTACCAAAAATAAATATTATTTTTGTGACGACTTATAATTTATTCACATTAGGGTTCACGTATATACATATAATTATTTCTCAAAGATAATTATATACAATATCAAATATCGTTCAAGTATATCCATGCATGTTAATTACTCTACGTACGTACAAACCACGTTACTACGTCCACTTGCAAATACTTACGTTCTGAACGACATTTATTAACTTAGTTATGTTCATCATGCATACGACTTTATTTATTTTTATCAATTGCATGCATACATGTATTTCTATGTTTCTATATATGCATTAAAGTATTTTTACTATTTCACATGCATATGTAAACATATGTTTTTAGACAAACTAGTCAACGTGTTTCCAAGATTTATGTATCTACACATACATATACATACACTTTTTATGTATACTTATACCCATTCATGCCTAATATTAGGGTTTTCAAACATGATCATTTACACGTTTATTTCTTAGCATTTATCAATCACAACACGTATATACTTTTCATAACAAATGACATGAACTCTTTTATGAACATGCTACATAACATTCATATACATACACTTTTTATGTATACTTATACCCCCCTCCCCCCCCCCCCCTCCAATTTTTCACGTAGTAGTGTTATTTTATACATATTCGGCCATTTTTTCGCTCAATAGTGTTAGTTTATACATATTCGGACGATAATTTTATAGTTCTGGCCCTTATAAGAAAAAAATTCCCGGCTCCCTGCGTTTTTCTTCAAGCTTCGCCACTGTTCATATACATATATATACATATATATTTTGACACATATGCTTATATTAAATAACCTAATCATTTCATAAAACATGTTCCATGATTACTAACCATAACCATACACATACATATATATTACGTTTTTCATATATACATATATACACTTAACACTTTGTCCAAGTTAACAAATTATAATCACACACACATATATATATATATATATACCATGACTTTTATATATAGATATACATGCATATACATAGCAATTTATCCAAGTTCAACAACTTATAATCACATGCATACATATATACATGTCACGATTTCTATATATATATATATATATATATATATATATATATATATATATATATATATATATATATGTGAATACACTTTATCAATTTCAAACTAACCACTACAACTATATACATGCATCTATATATATCGATTTATATATATATATATATGTATATATATATATATGTATACACTTACAATCTTTCCAAGTTATCAACGCAACTAGATACACACACACATATATATATATATTCGGCCCATATATACATATATATACTTTCCTTGTTTTAAACCTTAAACTATTCAAGTTATTACTTCTTAAACTTTATAAAAATCATTAACTTCCAAATCCTTTCATTTTTTTAAAGATGAACAACATGCTTGGACAAGAATAATAAACTAAAATTAGAGATTTGAATCAGTTTTTCATACCGCTAGACAACCTAGGGAAGAATAACGATTAGAAGGTGGTGATGACTTGATCTTCCTAGTGAGAGCTTCCTAAATCCCCAAGAACTCTTTAAATCTCCTATGTAGCACCTCTAAGAGAGTTTGTTCTTGAATTTTTTAAAGTGTAAAGTGAAAGTGTGTGTGTATCGAATATATGGATAAAGAGAGATTGGGATTTGAGTGTTGGACTCAACAAAACTCATTGCAAGGGATGGTTGACTTGATGGATCTTGACCCTTGCTTGAACTTCTAGTTGATGGAGCATGGTTCCTATGACAACATGATGGAGGAAGAATGGGTTTGGTGGTGATTGTGGGTGGCTCCACAAATCTCGGCCGAAAAGGGTTAAGAGGAGGGGGTTTGTGTAACATTTCTGATTTTTAGTATCCGTATTTCAAATTCAATGTAATGCATTTCAAACCAAATTCTAGTGCACTGTTTTGTTCTATTCGTACCATCAATTAAATACAATATTTTGATGTTAATCCGCAAATTTTTACACGGTCATAACCAACTAAAACACTACATAAATATCTATTTATACAAATATGTCACAAGACCAAAGTTACAAGGTTTAATGTTGAAAATTTACAAGAAACCCTAATAGGCACGGTCGCGCCTCGTTCCGGCACGGTCGCGCCTCGTTCCGGCACGGTCGCGCCAAGTGCCTTAGCACGGTCGCGCGCCTTGCTTTGGAACGGTCGCGCCCGGTGCCTTGGCACGGTCGCACCTCATATTGGCATGGTCGCGCCTCTCATGAGTTGAAACGTAAATGCAGACCTTTAATCACAGGAACGTTCGGTTTCATAACCGTTCTACACGTTTTCGTCATTAACAAACTCCATGAAGCCCTTTAATCATCACCATTACAACAAATAAACTTATTATCATCGAATTACCTCCTAATCACAAAATTTTCTCACGAAATCACCAAATTCACCAACTTGATTACAATTCTTCCTAGCCAACCTACCATCGATCCTCTATAAGGCTCTGGACACGCTGGTCTAGTCGGAATTACAGCAGAGGACGCCGGAGACAGAACCCGTCGTCGCCGGAACTTTTCTCTTCCGGACACTATCAATTCGTCATCCTTCCGGGTAATTGAAACCTCTCACACTTACGATTTAGCCTACTAATCAAAAGCCCTAATCTAATTTGGGCTTATAATATGGGAATCATCACGAACCGGAGTCTAGTGTTCGTTCAAAATAGATTTAATCGAATCAAACCTTAGACACGTTTTAAATACAATTAATTTATATAAAAAGATTCGTGATGACCTAATGGGTGAAAGCCCCATGAATTCTAACATTAACAATATAAGAATTAGCCAAATCGTTTATGTTTTGGAACAGACACGGTCGCGCTAGTATTCTAGCGCGGTCGTGCTTCATGAGACACGGTCGCGCCAAATACCAGCGCGGTCGTGCCTCACACACTCAGACCCAGTCATGCCTTTGGCTAAACTTGGTCATGCCTCAAAACCTTAGACACGGTCGTGCCTAGTCCAGAACACGATCGTGCCTAGAGAACAATCCAAATTGTGCATTCTGTTTGATCAACGCGGTCACGCCATGACTAGCATGGTCGCGCCCGTGGTTCGAGCACGGTCGTGCCCTTCCCAGGCACGGTCGTGTGTGAGTTAGATTTTTTGGCAGAATTATAATTTTATATGTTTTTCAAACAATAAATAATTCTGATTGAATTACAAAATATAAATAATGATTTTTATAAAAATGCAATTTATTCTATTTGTAAAAGATCAAATATTTAATATTGGAATAAATAAAAAAAATTATTTATTTAAAGTTTATAAAAGTTAATTTACAATTATTGTTAAACCTTTCATTTAAAAAGTATTTAAATGGTTAAGTTACATTTTATAAATAAATAAATAAAATGATTATTTATTTAATTTATATTTAAACAAAAACGATTAATTAATTATACTAACTTATAACTAATACTTACAATGTTTTCATAAACAATAATTATTTACATTACTTATTTAAACTCAAACCTTAATCAAAATGTTCTAAAAATACTCCTTCAAACTTTATATACTTTATTCAATACCTCCAATTACAAACCAATGACTTTATTACACAAGTCCAAATACAACTTTAGACTTAAACATTAGTGCACACTATTAATACCATAAACATTACTCCTTAGGTTAACTTGTGCATTTCAACGATCCTTTTTCTATCTAGTATCTTTGTTAGCTACGCCTTCGAACCAAATGAGTATACATAGCCCCTTTTACTATTTTACATTTTTTGGGTGAAACATGAACATTATTCAAATTACATGTTTACATTTACACAAACAACACAAGTACAAATCCTATTTACATTCATGTGTGCAATTTGAGCTTTATGCCCGATTGCTAGGTGTGCTAACCTTTGTATGCGATTATGTGCAATCATTAACTATTCAAGCCGATGGTTTTCAATGATAGATCTATTGAGTCTGACAAACCCACCCAGATTTGGGTGATTGATACCGACAACACAATTTTTGCATGCTAGTTACAAAGGTTTGATTGTACATGGTTACACAATAGCTGCTCCCCATAAATGCCTTATTTATCATGTTATGTAAGGATTTGTTTTACAAACTATATGCTATCTATATAAACCTGTGTTATACTCACCAACTTTTTAGTTGACTTTATTTTATTCATGTTTTAGGTTCTAATGTGTGAGATTGATCAAGATGTGCTACACATAGGCTTGGACTTAGTTAATTTAAATAAAAGGATTCTATGTATTTCAATTTTGTTCTATCTTGGATTTGGTTGTGTTTGGACTACTTGTTATGAAATTTGATGTTTAATATATTCAATCTAGTCAACCTTGTGCTTATGAACAGTCTACATGTCCCGCCCCGATGATTCCGCCATCGATCGGGGTGTGACAGATTGGTATCAGAGCCTTAGTTATAGGGAATTAGGTTATTAGAAACCTTGACCTAGACTATAACTTTAGGACACCTACTTATGCTATGTTTCATGATTTCATGTTATATGCTACATGCTATATGTTATATATTATGTGTTACATGCTATGTGCTACATGCTTACTATGATAGTTATTATTTTATTTGATGACTTGTTTATTAAAAATCCATGACTTATTAGTATATACTTAAATAATAAATTAAATAAACAATATCCTTTCCTATATCCTAAAACCTCATAATATCCTTATCTTCTTCTCTATCTTTATCTTTCTAAGCATGTGGAAACTTCATGAAGCTAAATTCAAAAAAAAAAAATAATAATTCTTTATTTCCTCGTTAAGGTTTTTAAGCTTTGTTAATTATTTGAGGACGCGTGCAATCTGGAAGAGTGACACCTGTATTTTGGGTTTTCTGTCTAGGAAAGCATTTCGCATAAATCCCAATCAACCGAGGGACCCGTATGCTTTCCTGGGAATTCCCGAGATGAGTGTTTACTTATAGGCTAAAGCATGTCTCCTTGAAAATTATATAAGTTTAATTAACCTTAATGTGTCATAGTATTCGAGTGATTATATCACTATTTGAGTACAATCCAAACTATGATTATCTATTTATTTTGTTATCTTATTCTATTAAACCCAAACAATTCTCATAAGTTCTTACATCTTTTCTTGTCTTGTGAAAATCTGTAGAATGCCTCCTCGTCGTGCTCCCGCCGCCAACACCAATACCGAAATTGCTGCTATTCTTGCACAACTCGTGACACAACTCACACAAGCTAATAGTGCCACCAATGGCAATAACGGTGGTAATGGTAGCAACAATGGAAATAGTGGTAATGGTGGAAATGGTGGTAACAACCCATCTCAATGCACCTTCAAGCACTTCAACTCGTGCAATCCCCTCAAGTTATATGGTACCGAAGAAGCTACTGGACTCCTTCAATGGTTCGAAAGCATTGAGATTACTTTTCTCAATAGTGACTACCCCGACAACCTTCGTGTTCGTCATGCCACAAGTGTCCTACAAAAACGGGCACTCACGTGGTGGAATGGGGAGAAAAGAAATAGGGGTGTGGATGTAGCAATGGCCTTACCTTGGGATGAGGTTAAAAGGCTAATGACCGAGGAATTTTGTCCTCGAAATGAAATGAAGAAACTTGAAGCTGAGTTTTGGGATCTTGCCCAAGATAGTGGTGAAAACTTGGCGTACACAACTCGGTTCCATGAGTTGAGCCTTCTTGTGCCCCACATGGTCACTCCTTTGTCCCGCTGTATTGAAAAGTATATTGGGGGACTACCTAGGAAAATTCAAGATACTGTCCTAGGAAGGAATCCCGCAACACTTGAGGATGCTATCCGTTTGTCCGCTACCTTAACCGATAATCATGTGAAGGCGGGGACTCTTACTAAAAAGGGCACCAAGAAAGTTTCTGACACTATAACCCCTCCTACCCACAACAAAGAAGCCACAACTGAACCATCCCGCAATAATTGGAAAAAGAAGACTAGAAACTATGCTGTGGTCACTCCTGCTATTCCTATTAACCAAGCTGCACCTATGGTTCAAGCACCGGCCAAAAAGCCATATGTTGGAATCTACCCACTTTGTGCCACCTGCAACTACCATCATCCCCAAAGCATCCCATGTCGCCTTTGTACTTATTGTGGGAGATATGGCCATACAGTTAATGTTTGTAGGACCAAAGCTCTTGCGGGCCAAATCAACCCACCAAACCAAACCAACACCCAAGTGGCTAATCAAGGTGTACACGCTATTGCAAATGGGCGAGCATGTTATGAGTGTGGCAACCCGAACCATTTCCGTGATCAATGTCCAAAGTTAGTCAATGCTAGACAAGGTGGAGCTCGTGGGCGTGCTTTCAACATAAACGCTAATGAAGCTCAAGCCAACAATGACGTGGTCAACGGTACGTTTCTTGTTAATAGTCAATATGCCTCCATTTTATTCGATACCGGCGCCGATAAAAGTTTTGTGTCACTTAACTTTGAACCTTTAATTGCAAAGACACGGTCCCAATTAGAGAAAACATTTACCGTTGAAGTAGAAAATGGTGATTTACTTACAATCGAGTCTATTATCTATGACTGTTCTTTAGAACTTAATGATCATACGTTCCCAATCAACATTGTTCCAATTCCACTAGGAAGTTTTGATATCATCATAGGCATGGATTGGCTATCAAATCATCATGCCGAAATCATTTGTTTCGAGAAGTGCATCCGAATACCGCTACCATCAGGAGAAACACTAAGAGTCTTTGGTGAAAAGTCTTGTAAAGGGCTTAAACTAATGTCATGCACTACTACTCAAAAGTACTTACGAAAGAAGTACGTGGCCTTTTTGGCCCATATCGTTCAAAAGGATGTCAAAAAGAAGAGTATTCAAGATATCCCCATTATCCGAGATTTTCCTGAAGTATTCCCCTAAGACTTATCCGGTCTTCCACCTGTTCGACAAGTAGAATTTCGCATTGATCTTGTGCCCGGAGCTAACCCCGTGGCAAGAGCTCCTTACCGTCTTGCACCTTCTGAAATGCAAGAACTTGCAAGTCAACTTCAAGAGCTCTCCGACAAGGTATTCATTCATCCAAGTCATTCACCGTGGGGTGCACCCGTCTTATTCGTCAAAAAGAAGGATGGATCATTTCGCATGTGTATTGACTACCGCGAACTCAACAAGCTTACTATCAAAAACCGTTATCCTTTGCCTAGAATTGATGACCTCTTTGATCAACTTCAAGGTTCTACTTGCTTCTCAAAGATTGATCTTCGATCTGGTTATCACCAACTCCGTGTGCAAGAAGACGATATTCCAAAGACTGCCTTCCGAACAAGGTATGGTCATTACGAGTTCATGGTTATGCCTTTTGGACTAACCAATGCACCCGCAGTTTTCATGGACCTTATGAATCGTGTGTGCAAACCGTACCTCGATAAGTTCGTGATAGTTTTCATCGATTACATCTTAATCTATTCCAAGACTAAAGCCGATCATGAGCAACATCTTAGATTGGTTTTGGATCTTTTGAAGAAAGAACAACTATATGCCAAATTCTCCAAATGTGAATTTTGGTTAAAAGAAGTTCAATTTCTTGGTCATATTGTCAACGACAAGAGTATTCATATTGACCCTGCTAAAATCGAAACGGTTAAGAATTGGAATGCCCCGAAGACCCCCACTGAAGTTCGTTCATTTCTTGGTCTTGCGGGATATTACCGTTGTTTCATCTTGAACTTCTCTAAGATTGCTGTCCCCCTTACCGCTTTGACCCACAAGGGTAAGACTTATGAATGGGGACCAAAGCAAGAAGAAGCTTTCCAAACCCTTAAGCAAAAGTTGTGCAATGCTCCTACTTTGACCCTCCCTGATGGAAATGATGATTTAGTTGTCTAATGTGATGCTTCCAACCAAAGACTTGGTTGTGTCCTCATGCAACGAGGCAAGGTAATCGCTTATGCATCAAGGCAACTTAAGATTCATGAGAAGAATTATACGACGCACGATCTCGAGATGGGTGCGGTCGTATTTGCATTAAAGATTTGGAGACATTATCTCTATGGCATGAAATGCGTGGTGTTCACCGACCACAAAAGTCTTCAACACATCTTCAATCAAAAAGAACTCAATATGAGGCAACGACGTTGGGTAGAACTCCTTAACGACTATGACTGCGAAATTCGCTACCATCCCGGCAAAGCGAATGTTGTAGCCGACGCTTTGAGTCGAAAGAACTATGTCATGCTTCAATGTGTTCGAATTCAAACCGACATTCACAACCGCATCTTAGAAGCTCAACACGTCTCAGTCACCGAGGGTAACATGTACGAGGAAATGTCGTGTGGTGTTGAACTTCTGCTTGAATCTAAACCAAATGGCTTACTTTATTACTTGAACCGTATCTGAATTCCCGATTGCGATGATCTCCGTACATTTCTCATGAACGAGGCTCACAAGACTCGTTATTCTATTCATCCTGGTGCGGATAAAATGTACCAAGATCTTCGCCAACAATATTGGTGGCCCGGTATGAAAAAGGACATTGCTCTTTATGTCGCCAAATGTTTAACGTGCTCCAAAGTCAAAGCGGAACATCAACGTCCTTCTGGTTTACTTGAACAACCAGAAATTCCCATGTGAAAATGGGAAAACTTAGCTATGGATTTCATTACCAAGCTCCCTCGCACCTCGAGTGGTTATGATAGCATTTGGGTGATTATTGATCGTCTCACCAAATCAGCTCATTTCTTGCCTATCCGATAAGACTATCGGATTGAGAAACTAGCCCGAATTTACATTGATGAAATTGTGAGCCGTCATGGTGTTCCCTTGAACAAATATCCGACCGAGATGCCCGGTTCACCTCTCGATTTTGGCAATCTCTCCAAACCGCTCTTGGCACACGATTGGATTTGAGCACAGCTTACCATCCCCAAACTGATGGTCAAACCGAGCGAACAATCCAAACACTTGAAGACATGCTTAGAGCTTGTTTAATCGATTTTGGTGGAAATTGGGATTCACATTTATCCCTCATTGAGTTCTCTTACAATAATAGCTATCACACAAGAATCAACATGGCTCCATTCGAAGCTCTTTATGGTCGCAAGTGTCGTTCTCCTATCTGTTGGAACGAGATTGGTGAAGCACAAATCACCGGTCCCGAGCTAATTCAAGAAACTGTAGGTCCCTAATTCGTTGCGTGACGGATCTCTAGACTCGCGGTTAGACACGGTGATAAAGTACGGAATCCATGATCAACGTGCTCGTGTGACTCAATCAACAACGGTGTAAATAAACGCTCTTTTTATTCCACTACAATATCAGTTTACACAATTTACATAATTCTCAGTCCCTCCTGATATCGTCCAAGTCTATCTCTGTTTTCTGCTGATAACTGCTATTTATAGACACTGAACAGTATTAGGCGAACTTGTTAAGTTCGCCTCTAATAGGCTAAGCGAACTTAACAAGTTCGCCTCTGATAGACTAAGCGAACTTGTTAAGTTCGCCTCTGATAGCCTAGGCGAACTTAACAAGTTCGCCTCTAGGAGAACTTACACAGAATTTTATCAACAGTTACAAAACATGTCCTAACAGACTCCCCTTTAACTGTTGCTAACAATTCTATCAATTACAAGTCAAAGACTCTAAGACTAAGACATAATATCTTCAAAGTCGTTGTCACCAGAATATGCTCCAACAGACTCCCCCTTGACAACAGCTTTAGAAGATTGTCATCCGTCTTCATATATCATCAAACAAGTTGAAGTCTTCGTCTTGTTCATCTGCACACTCTCTCTCTTTCTAGAAGAAAACTTAGGAGAAGGACCCCTTGTCAACTTCTATCTGCAATATTCAGTTTTTGCAAAGGAGAACAACCAAGAATAACCAACAATTAAGATTTCCATGGAAGCTGGAAAAATAAAATCTTTTTGGTTTTTCAAACATAAGAAACACAAAATCTTTTTAGTTTTTCTCTGTACAAACTGAAATGTAAAATACAAAATCACATCTTTTTGGTCGAACATTACGAGTAAGAAGATCATATCAGTAAAAACAATGCATCAATCACACATCTTGGATAAACAATCCATATAGTATCAAATGGTATCCTATCCAGATTCATCATTTCTTTATATCAGATCTTTTAAGCTTCAACCAAAACATGTAATGATACGCGAAGAACTTTAAAGAAGATGAGATCAGATCATAACATGCTTATTACATACGAATTTGCAACACATAACATGTCAATCTAAGTTGTCAATATTATAATAATTGAAACCATCAGTATCTTTGTCCCATGTTCTTGTGAATTAAGGTACCATTTATTTTGTAATACAATGTGTACCCCACAAATATGCCAACAGAAATTTAAATGTGCACTATCTTCAAGACATATAAGATCATTGCAAGATAATATTCAATCTCCAGGATGAATTATACCGATAAACACAGGATAATATCAAGTAGAGAATCAGAATGATTCAGAATCGAATGATTCAAATGTCGTGGTTTAGATGAAGTATCATGATTCATAGTAACAGAAAGATTCATCAAGGAATCGATTGATTCAATGACATAGGGTAGCGTGATCCAACTGTTATCTGGATATATTCAATGGAATCAGGATATTGATCCAAGGGCTAGTATATGTTCCAACAGATGTTGTCAGAAACATATCTTAGTTCAACAACACATTGCATGTTTTTCAGGGCATGGGCAGTGAAGTGAACTGAAAAATTGTGTTTAACGACATAACCGATACTGGTCTCATGAAGTACTTTATATCATATATTCTTTATCTGATAATGATCTTTTACACACACACCCGGCATACCATGGGTTCAAATCACAGTTGTCACAAAGATCATTATGTTGTCACACTACTAATGGACCAAAGATACTCATAGCCTATTGACAATTCAGACTACATACTAGTATCCAAATTAAAATATAAGCATAAAGCATCAATTTATTTTTTTTTTTAAGCATAAGCAGTTATGAAGCTATCATTTCTCATACTGTGCAGTCTAAGAAGTTCTGATCAAAACATTTATCACAGATATATTAGATAAGCATCATAAAGTCCAACTAAGGTCATGTGTGAAAGAACATCTACTGATGTACTATCATCTCTTCTTTAACTTCAAGTAATGTCGATTTTATCTTTTTCAATTTGTTTGGCTTTTTCAAAATCTTTTTCAAAGAAAGTAAAACAAACGAAAATAAAATCTTCCATGAAAACATTTTATGAAAAACTGTTTACTTGGTTACTCATGATTAAGCAAGTCAATCAATTAAAAACTAAAACCGATGTAATCATGTAATTGAATGTCATTGCCTCTGTCACCAACACAGTTCTGTACTCCCCCTGTCCTGTAGACTCCCCCTCAACTAGTCAAATGGTTGCATCAACGACTTTATGCTCACCATTGTCATCCTAAATTTCAGGTTATCATTTGGACTTTGTAAAACTCTTTACAAAACATTGTGTGTGACATATTCTCCCCCTTGAGCATCAAGTCGTTGAATCAAATAGATTTCTCAGTTATCAACAACTCTTTACTCATGCAGATGTCATTCCCTGTCGTGTGCTAAGAACCACCACTATCAACAACCAAAATGGTATTAATAGTCCCTCTTGGTAAATCTTGCACATCTAACAAGAAACATTAATTTGATATTGGGACCCAAGCCATGGTAGTCATGGGTCGTCCATCTGTATCAAAATAATAAACCTCACTCCATTCACAATCGAATCTCTCATCGATTTTCGGAGATTTTTCCGACGAATCCGAAACTGAAACTTTAGATTTCCAAACATATTTCTTTTCATTTATTTCTTTTTGCTTAAAATGTGAAGTGTTTGAAAATACTTGTTCATTTGAAAAATGTGTAGATTGTGAAAACTCTTGTTGTTCTAAAAGTTTTCTCAATCTTCTGTTTCTCCTCCGTCTTTGAGGTCTAGAAAGCCTCACCTCAGATTTTGATTTACCCTTTGGTATATCATGAGGTTTAACCACATTTGGGTTAACATAAGGCTTACCATGAGTTCTTACCTTTTCTGGAGTAACATGTCGGTTACCTTTTTCTTTGTGAGGACAAGCAATCCGAATGTGACCCACAAGACCACAAGAAAAGCAAGATCTCTTCTCACGATATTCTCTCATATAAGGAATCTTCACACGATAAGATGCACTTGAAGAAGATTCTCCTACATGAACTTCTTTTAGCTTTATTTTCTCTGGAACTCCAGATTTTGCAGTTTGAGACCGAACAAACTTTTTCTCAACAGGTTTTGATTCAGACTTCATCTTCTCAGGAACTACATGCTTCTTTCCTTTGTTTTTGTAAGGACAGTTCACCACAATGTGTCCCATCTCATTACAATGAAAAAATATACGCCTGTCTTTATAATCTCTGACATAAGGAACTCTCCTAGAGTTTGATGAACTTCCAAATGTATTTTTACCAGATGAATTAGAATCAAACTTTGAGTCTTCTTTCTTAATCTCTTTCGGTATCCCCTCTACCTTAGCTTCATCAAAATATTCCTCATCACTCTCATCAGAATACACCATATCTTCACCTGTGACTGGATTCACCTTCAACACAGTCTTAGGATCTAAATCCACATCATTTATAATCTCAGGTGCAACAGAATAATTGCCATTGAATGGTGGAGGAACATAGCCAATACCACTAGTTCCCTTCCCCTCTTCAGTATTATTATGATAATGTTTTAATAAGAATGATGAATTTGCAAAGCTTTCTAATTTTCTATGCAATCTGATTACCTCTGCTTTAGATTCAGCTAGCTCTTTATCTTTCTCAGTAAGATCATTATTTCGTTTCTCAATTTCTACAAAGGACATATCCAGGTGATATGCCTGCTCTTTGATCTTCAAAGTCAGAGAATTTATATCCCTCTTCAGTGATTCTATCCTCTCAATACACACATTCTCATTATCTTTTAATTTTTGATTTACTGTGTGCATGGATTTCATATCACAAATGAGGTTTACATTATCATCCATAACCCTCATCATTTTATCTTTAACTGAAACACATTTAGAACAAAACGTTTCAGAGTTAGAAAATACCTCAGGTTTTACTTCTGAAGAAGATGCACCAGGAGCCATGAATACGTCATCATCAGCTTCACTCTTTTGTTTAACAATGACAGGCTCTGCATCAGTTTCTAATTCACTCAGATCATCTTCAACTGTCTGGAAGCTTACTTCAGTCTCTACATCACTCTCGGTAGACTGAGTACTTTCACCAGATCTAATACTCTCACTATCAGTTAAATGTGCAGAAGAATCACTTTGAGAATAACTTGGCTTCTCCAATACTTCTTTGATCAAGACCACAAACGCTTGAGAAGTTGCTTCACCCATTTTCTTCAATGCTTCCCATAGATCTCTTGAAGTTGGACACTTACCGAGACTATGAATGATTTCTGTAGGTAAAGACATCGTTAAAGTTTCACGCGTCTTCATCTCTCGATCAAACTTCTGCTTTTCTAGTTTACTAAGAGCTGACAGTGGTTTAGGAATATCATGAAATTCCATGAACTCATAAGCAGGATGCACATATCCTTCACATATAGATGTCCAAAAATTTTCATCAGTTTCCGATACGAACTGTTCGAACCGGACTTTCCAGCTACGAAAATTTGATATGCAAAAAAGTCTCGGTGGCATAGTTCCAATATCAATATAAGCACTTGAAATTGACATTTTGAAATTTTTACGAAAATACCCGGAAAAAATTTTCCAGCCAAAATACTCTTTTTAAAAAATTCCGAAAATTCAAAATTTCAAAAATGATTCGAAACGACCATATAAACTTTCCGTAAAAAAATTGAACAAGGTGAATTTTCCCGCCAAAATACTTTTTTTTTTTTTGGATAAGTTCGCTTACAGAATTAAGTTCGCCTGAAACTGACCCGAAGCGAACTTGTTAAGTTCGCCTGATTAAGTTCGCTTACCCTGCACCAAGCGAACTTATTAAGTTCGCCTCCCTAAGTTCGCCTGCACAACGAACAGCAAGTTCGCTTGCTCCAATAGATTCAAACTCAGGAACACTTTTGCGAACAGAGACATTCAAAAATCATCATTTCTTGCTTAATTGATGGAATTTGATTAAATTGAACCATAGGAATGTGTAGGAACTGATTTGGAACACTTCTATCGGATCAATTTCATCAAACGAATACAAAATCAATCCAAATTGATCAAATTTTCTCCATTTTTATCAAGAACATAAAAAGATGAAAAATCTTCAAAATCACAGAACTTTGATGTTGATTGGACACGAAAACACCACGAATCTTTTGCTAATCAAGAGCAATAGCTCTGATACCACTTGTAGGTCCCTAATTCGTTGCGTGACGGATCTCTAGACTCGCGGTTAGACACGGTGATAAAGTGCGGAATCCATGATCAACGTGCTCGTGTGACTCAATCAACAACGGTGTAAATAAACGCTCTTTTTATTCCACTACAATATCAGTTTACACAATTTACATAATTCTCAGTCCCTCCTGATATCGTCCAAGTCTATCTCTGTTTTCTGCTGATAACTGCTATTTATAGACACTGAACAGTATTAGGCGAACTTGTTAAGTTCGCCTCTAATAGGCTAAGCGAACTTAACAAGTTCGCCTCTGATAGACTAAGCGAACTTGTTAAGTTCGCCTCTGATAGCCTAGGCGAACTTAACAAGTTCGCCTCTAGGAGAACTTACACAGAATTTTATCAACAGTTACAAAAATGTCCTAACAGACTCCCCTTTAACTGTTGCTAACAATTCTATCAATTACAAGTCAAAGACTCTAAGACTAAGACATAATATCTTCAAGCTCGTTGTCACCAGAATATGCTCCAACAGAAACATCCGACAAGATTATTCAAATCCGTGACAACATTCGAGTACCGAGAAGTCGGCAAAGAGTTATGCTGGCAAACGTTGAAAACCCTTGGAATTCCAAGTCGGTGACCTCGTTCTTCTTAAGGTGTCCCCATGGAAGGGTGTAATCCTTTTTGGAAAGAAAGGCAAGTTAGCCCCTCGCTATGTTGGTCCATTCAAAATCCTTGAAAGGATTGGGAAAGTGGCTTACAAACTCGACTTACCTCCATCTCTTGGCAATGTGCATCCTACATTTCATGTATCTAATCTGAAGAAGTGTCTCGCTGATGAGAATCTCCATATACCACTTGATGACGTGCGCATTGATGAAACGATGCACTTCGTTGAGAAACCGATAGAAATTATGGATCGTGAAATCAAGCAACTCAAGCGAAGTCGTATTCCTATTGTCAAAGTTCGTTGGGAGTCTAAGCGTGGTCCTGAATTCACTTGGGAACGAGAGGACCAAATGAAGCTCAAGTACCCCCATCTTTTTACTGATGCCGTAGATTCCTCTAACTAAATTTCGGGACGAAATTCTCTCAACATGGGGAGACTGTAACATTTCTGATTTTTAGTATCCGTATTTCAAATTCAATGTAATGCATTTCAAACCAAATTCTAGTGCACTGTTTTGTTCTATTCGTACCATCAATTAAATATAATATTTCGATATTAATCCGCAAATTTTTACACGGTTATAACCAACTAAAACACTACATAAGTATCTATTTATACAAATATGTCAAAGACCAAAGTTACAAGGTCTGATGTTGAAAATTTACAAGAAACCCTAATAGGCACGGTCGCGCCTCGTTCTGGCACGGTCGCGCCAAGTGCACTACCACGGTCGTGCGCCTTGCTTTGGAACGGTCGCGCCCGGTGCCTTGGCACGGTCGCGCCTCATATTGGCACGGTCGCGCCTCTCATCAGTTGAAACGTAAATGCAGACCTTTAATCACAGGAACGTTCGGTTTCATAACCGTTCTACACGTTTTCGTCATTAACAAACTCCATTATGCCCTTTAATCATCACCATTACAACAAATAAACTTATTATCATCGAATTACCTCCTAATCACAAAATTCTCTCACGAAATCACCAAATTCACCAACTTGATTACAATTCTTCCAAGCCAACCTACCATCGATTCTCTATAAGGCTCTGGACACGCTGGTCTAGTCGGAATTACAGCAGAGGATGTCGGAGACAGAACCCGTCGTCGCCGGATCTTTTATCTACCGAACACTATCAATTCGTCGTCCTTCCGGGTAATTGAAACCTCTCACACTTACGTTTTAGCCTACTAATCAAAAGCCCTAATCTAATTTGGGTTTATAATATGGGAATCATCACGAACCAGAATCTAGTGTTCGTTCAAAATAGATTTAATCGAATCAAACCTTAGACACGTTTTAAATACAATTAATTTATATAAAAAGATTCGTGATGACCTAATGGGTGAAAGCCCCATGAATTCCAAGATTAACAATATAAGCATTAGCCAAATCGTTTCTGTTTTGGAACAAACACGGTCGCGCTAGTATTCTAGCGAGGTCGTGCTTCATGAGACACGGTCGCGCCAAATACCAGCGCGGTCGTGCCTCACACACTCAGACCCAGTCATGCCTTTGGCTAAACTTGGTCATGCCTCAAAACCTTAGACACGGTCGTGGCTAGTCCAGAACACGATCGTGCCTAGAGAACAATCCAAATTGTGCATTCTGTTTGATCAACGCTGTCGCGCCATGACTAGCATGGTCGCGCCCGTGGTTCGAGCACGGTCGTGCCCTTCCTAGGCACGGTCGTGTGTGAGTTAGATTTTTTGGCAGAATTATAATTTTATATGTTTTTCAAACAATAAATAATTTTGATTGAATTACAAAATATAAATAATGATTTTTATAAAAATGCAATTTATTCTATTTGTAAAAGATCAAATATTTAATCTTGGAATAAATAAAAAAAATATTTATTTAAAGTTTATAAAATTTAATTTACAATTATTGTTAAACCTTTCATTTAAAAAGTATTTAAATAGTTAAGTTACATTTTATAAATAAATAAATAAAATGATTATTTATTTAATTTATATTTAAACAAAAACGATTAATTAATTATACTAACTTATAACTAATACTTACAATGTTTTCATAAACAATAATTATTTACATTACTTATTTAAACTCAAACCTTAATCAAAATGTTCTAAAAATACTCCTTCAAACTTTATATACTTTATTCAATACCTCCAATTACAAGCCAATGACCTTATTACACGCCAATGACCTTATTACACAAGTCCAAATACAACTTTAGACTTAAACATTGGTGCACACTATTAATACCATATACATTACTCCTTAGGTTAACTTGTGCATTTCAATGATCCTTATTCTATCTAGTATCTTTGTTAGCTACGCCTTCGAACCAAGTGAGTATACATAGCCCCTTTTACTCTTTTACATTTTTGGGGTGAAACATGAACATTATTCAAATTACATGTTTACATTTACACAAACAACACAAGTACAAATCCTATTTACATTCATGTGTGCAATTTGAGCTTTATGCCCGAGTGCTAGGTGTGCTAACATTTGTATACGATTATGTGCAATCATTAACTATTCAAGCCGACAGTTTTCAATGATAGATCTATTGAGTCTGACAAACCCACCCAGATTGGGGTGATTGATACCGACAACACAATTTTTGCATGCTAGTTACAAAGGTTTGATTGTATATGGTTACACAATAGCTGCTCCCCATAAATGCCTTATTTATCTTGTTATGTAAGGATTTGTTTTACAAACTATATGCTATCTATATAAACTTGTGTTATACTCACCAACTTTTTAGTTGACTTTATTTTATTCATGTTTTAGGTTCTAATGTGTGAGATTGATCAAGATGTGCTACACATAGGCTTGGACTTAGTTAATTTAAATAAAAGGATTCTATGTATTTCAATTTTGTTCTATCTTGGATTTGGTTGTGTTTGGACTACTTGTTATGAAATTTGATGTTTAATATATTCAATCTAGTCAACCTTGTGCTTATGAACAGTCTACATGTCCCGCCCCGATGATTCCGCCATTGGTCGGGGTATGACAGTTTGGGTGTTGTCCAATCACTAGTTACCTCTCAATCGTTAGTTAGATCGGTCTAAGGTAGTGTAAACCCGGTAGGTGCTCTTGTGATATAATATCCGGTGCAATAACTTTAATTATTAGATTTTGTGTAGTTTGACTAGTTTTAATAATTTGCTAGTGAATCCCGACATAGTTAATAAATTAACTACTTTATGCATGTTCACACATAGATAATTTATTAGGAACCGTGTGAACCCAAGTTTTTGTATCAATCTTTAAAAATTTAGTCACCAATATATATTTTAATAATCATGCTTCTAGACTTTACTCATATAAAATTTGTTAATCACCAATGACCGTACTTTGCAGGTTATAATTGTTTATGACCTAGTAATTCCCATAATTACTAAAATGTGACATGTGTTCCTTTGCTAGACTCCTGGCAATACTTTGTCAAAATAATGATTCGGGAAATTTGAAATATGAACGTGCAAATATGAATATGGATATTGACCTGAAATGCGGGGTGTCACAGAATACGTCGGGGCGGGACATGATACTGTTCATAAGCACATGATCACACTAAATTTTATATAATTATTAAAACAAGATTTCATAACATAAGTTCAAACAAACATCCAAAACAAAATATATCAAAAGTTCAATTCTTTTTTCAATCTTGGTCCTTTCCCTAAGTGAGGCATCTTGTATGTAATCTCAAATATTTGCACCTGAAACATGATGAAAACAAGTTCATCTAAAAATAGTTGATGAGCATACATAGTTTTTGACTCTATAAATAAGTTCAAATTGTTGTGTGCAATTCATGTGTAACATGGTATAAATAGGAAATTATGGAGAACAACTATAGTAAACCGGGTGCACAATCAAACCTTCTGACATGTTAGGCATAACACTCATGTTACCCCTTGTATTGTCGGTAAGTAATCACCCTACCTGAGTGGATGTATCAATTCAATAGATCGATCATTGTTACCATTGGCTTGTACGAAGTTAATGATCGTACTTGTTATAAATGTAGTTTAACTCATAGTGTTCAAAGCATAAGACACAAAAATACATACATGTACACGTTGTTTGAATTGTAGAAATTACAAATAGTACAATGTAATCATGTTCCACCCCAAAAATGTAAAATGTGGGGCTATGTAAACCTTGCAATGAGTCGCTTGATAATGAAGTAAGTTGTTGTTGCACAAGTGTTCTAGCTAATCATAACTTTAACATATGTTTGATAGAATACGTGTATCAGTAAGTTGTACATATGAATGAGGGAATCTTAATGCGCAAAGGAGTTGATGTGGGTGTCCTCATTTTAATAATAAAATAATTATTTGAGTTTCAAATAATATTTATGTAAATCTTGATAAATAATTATATTATAATTTGAATAAGTGAAAGAATAAATAAATAATTTCATTTGTTTGTATATAAATAAATAATGTATAAATAATTAGTATCCTTTTGTTTGTAAATGAATGAATGAATAAATAAATACATAATTTTCTTTTATTTGTAAATGCATAACTTAATAAATGAATAAATAAATGAATGAGTAATAATTTGTTGAATAAATAAATAATTAACTACATAACAGAATAAATAAAACTTTTTATTTATTTAGTTTGATTTTCATGAAAAACAAATTTTAAAAAAATACTGATTTACTTAATTAATAATTAAACCAAAAATTAAGGTATGAAAACAATGTTCTAATCAATTAATAATTAAATCATAATTAATTATTAATTAAAAGTATAAAATATGTTTTAAATGTTTTTATATAATAAAAATAAATTATATAAAAGATTGTAAAATTTCTTTACAAAGAGATGGGTTTATAAAAATAATTAAAATTATATTTCAATTATAATTTATAAACCAAGGAGTTTAAATAAATAATTTGTTTAAAAGAAAAATATTAATTAAACTAAATTTTATTAGATTTTAATCCTAATTATAATAAATAAAATGGTTTCTCTTGATAATTTAACAATTAAATTATTAAAATAAATCTAAGTTTTATAGGATTTATAAAATATTTTTTATAAAAGAAATAAAGGTTAAAAAAACGAGTTTAAAAATAAAAAGGGCGACGGGACTCGAACCCGGGTGGGTTCGGGTGGGACCAGTGGCCCAATGTTGTTATAAGGCTGGTTCGAGTAAATGTTAAACAAGAATTACAAGGGGACTGAGCTCAGTTTAGGCACACGCACAAAAAGAGTGGTGCGTGTGGGTTCGAACTCGTGACCTTGGCCGTGAAGGATTGAAGCTTTAACCAAATGATATGGGCGATTGCCTTACTAAGGTTAAGCACAACAACTGTTTAACAAATAGCCCCAAACCCATCTTCTTCCACATTTACGCAACCAGTAAACCCTAGCCCCAAATTAACAGCGATTAAGCATAGATACAAGATCAAAATGATGGGCCTTTTGTTCAGGAGATCAAGAAGAGTAAAGTGGCAGGTTAATCACCTGAAATGGTTACGAGGAGATGGAGCTCGACTGGAGCCTTGGTTCGCGTTTCTTCGGGCTGTGATCGTGTTCAAGAAACGATTTAGAAGGAACTTGTGTGTTTGGGAAGTGCAAATGGGTTATTGTGAACGTGTATGATTAGGTATAATGATTCCATTTCAACCGAAACGCACAATTGGAATTTGAGTTAAGTGGGCCGGTTACAGGTAATGATTTTGAGTTAATATGCGTGATTTCAATTAAATTGGTTCATCTAAAACATTTGAAACTGGTCGAATAATGATTCTGCGCGATTTGCGTGCATTAACATCATCGATTTCATGCAAATTGAAACCGATTTCGATCGGTTTGACCTTTCAAAATCAAAATTGATTTTATGGTTCAAAATTCATGAAAGGGTTCAAATTTGTTAAATGAGGGGGTTCAAATGGGGTTCAAACGAATTAGGGAGGGTTCAAAGGCATTGAGGTGGGTTCATGGCTCATATTATTCAATTTAAACTCTTTTTATTTGTTTTTATTCATTTTATTTATTTATAAAAATTGCTTTTATAAAATTTTAAAAAACTAAACAATATTTGTTTTATTCCAATTATTTTGTATAGGAAAAGTTTCCTTTTTTGTAAAACTACAAATTGTATAAATGATTCATTTAATATAATCAAATATATATATATATATATATATACATATATTTACATATATGTTTATAAATATATACATAATAGAAAATAATATGCAAATGAAAAATTGAAACTCGGAATTGAAATAACACTTGATCAGGCACATTGTATTGAACAAGTACGAATTTGAAATTGAAATATCATTATTGCATAAAATAAAGTACAAGAAAACCATGGATGTTACATGAAGCAAGCGAAGAACACTCAGATGAAAAACATGAAGAAGTAGAAAAAGACGTAGAACATGATGGTGGTTCTGGTGATGAAAAAGAAGGAGGATATGAAGAAGAAGAAGAAAGTGAGGGTAACGGTGCTGAAGAATCTGATTCAGAAAGGAGTGAATCTGATTCATCCGATTTTGATGATGCACCTGATGTGACACACCCAAGGAGGATAGTTTAGGTATCCTTTCCCGAGTCTTCCTCAAAACGACAAAGAGAGGAAAGTTCAGACAATGATTATCACCCGGAGACAGAGATTGAAGCTGCGAGACAGTAAGAGACAGAGAGAAGGAAGAAGTATAGGTCTAACAGGCCTTGGCTGAAGGTCTTAAGTGAACTAAATGCTAGTCTCCAGGCTCAGAGAAGTGCTGGTGCTCCATCTCAATTGTACAGTAGAAGGAAGCATCAGAGATTGACACCTGTGGTTGTATCAACTATCTCAGAGGGGCTTCCTGAGATAGTTTCTCTTCATGTGGCTACAACATCTGTGGTGATGAGTGCCGTCCCAATCATTGCGGAGTCTATTACTGTTACACTATAAATTATCCCATCAACAACAACTCATGCTACATCTATACCTGTTACCATATTACATCCCTTGTCACAGCCTCTTGCTTTTGGTGACTTCACTCATGGCTTTGACTTTGCAAATATCTTTGCTTCCCTGATCCACAAAACTGGTGAGGCGTCCACATCTAGGGATCCTGATCCTCTTGATGCTCAGATTACCTATCTAGATGAACAAGTTGCTTCTCTACTAGAGACGGTGGCCAACTCCAAGAGTGAATCTGAGGCACAACAAACATGGATCAACTCTTTGGTTGATGAGACTACTCACCTGAGACATCGGTGGTTTGGCACTCAGGAGCAGCTAAGGACCTTAATGGAGCAGAATGATCTTCAAAACAGAGTCAATGACTGTATCCTTACCCATGGGGAATCGATTGAGGCAATACTTGCCCTTGAATGTGAAGAACATCTAAAGATGGTTTACCTGGTTAAGGAGTTGTCCAAGAAGCTTGCTGCTCAGGAAGAGAAGAAGAAGCCAGACTCTAAAGATGCATGTCACCAGGTTCATCTAACTGGTGATGATGAAGATAACAAGGATCCTGAAGCCGGTCCAAGTGGTAGTGAGCAGCAAGCTTTATCTGTTGCTCCATTATCAGCTGTACCTATGGCTCAGGGTGAGTCATCTGGATTTGGTGGTGAAGTTGGAGGTTCTGGAAGTGAGAAAGGAAAGTCACCGCTGAAGTGTTGGAAGAATTATCTGATGATGACATTTTACTAATCGAGCCTGAGTATTCCAAAGCTATGATGATTGAGGCTCTTGAGGAAATTGAAGAAGGAGAGATCGACTCGGATGGTGATGAATGGGGAGATGAGGATGAGGATGTTGTGGTGGAGTTCCTGAAAGGATCTGGCGAGGGGGTGTATGAATTGGAGGATGGTGAAATATTTGAAACTCCGTTCTTGGAATTTTCTGAAGGTTCAGTTGAGCCTGATGTTGCTAAGGCTAGTTGTGCAGCAACTTCAACTGAAGCCTCCCCTGCCGACCCTTTTCCCACTGACGAGACAGACATCTGGAGGAGCAAGCTTCCTCAAGAATGGTTTAAAAAGAGTCAGCCTCCAGCTTGGCACAAGTCTCATTATACAGACAAGCATGGAGCGGCTGGAATGATTTTGTCCATCCGCTTTGAAGATGATATGGGGTTGTTTGCCATAAATCGTGCTTGCGGTGTTCAGTACTTGAAGCCGACTAGCGAGGCATTCAACTCCTCCCCCAAATACGACTTGGTAAACCTGGCACACAGAGACTTGATCGGTGATACATCATTTGCAGTCGCTAAAGGTTTATGGGGTGCACTTCAGAGGGAAGGGAGATCTGGGAACTTTGAAATATTCAAACCGCAAATTCCAAAGCGAGTCAGGGATAAAGCTTGCAGAGATCCTGTGACTAGAAATTATGTGAAAAAGTTGGTTTACAAGCCAGTTCTCTGCGAGACCAAGATACCGTTAAGGAAGACCCCTCAGGAAGTTCTGGGGAATATGTGGTACTGGTTTGTGGATCCAATAACTGGCGAAGCGGTGATGCTGGAGGAGACAACGTCGAACACTGAAGGCGTGGAGCCGAGGGAGTTGATTAGGGTATTTAATGAAATCTGTTTCATCAATTTCTCAGTGAGTGACTTGGAGGTTCTGAAGGATAAGTACTGCATCTGAACGGATGAGTGGGCGAAGCTTCTTGCATCCAGATACAACAGGTTGGTCAAATTCTGTTGTGACCACAAGAAAGGGATGGGAAGCGGTGCTAGAGCTGAAGACCTATAAGAGACTGAAGACAATCCAGAGCTGCTGTCAAGGGGGAGTATGTTGAAGCATTTCTATGTGACAGGCACTCTTGAGATTGTCCCTTCTTGTAATTGTCTTTTATTTTATTTGTATTCAGTCTCATATGTATCTGTCTTATCAAATTGTAATCTTGTTTGTCTGAACTTGTACTTGTAGTTGTTGTTTTTTAGTCAGTTTGTAAGTTGTGGGTACAGTTCAAGTACGCACATGAGTTGTTCCCGCGTACTTGATATGTACGCACAAGTACACCTACGTACTTGATAAGTACGCATGATGAGTGTTTCCTGCATACTTGTTAAGTACGCAGCAGTTAGGTCTGTTGCTATAAGTAGCTGATTATTAGAGCTGGTATGTACGCTCTCATTTTGTCTTGTTCCAGAAATATTAGAGAGCAAACTTCTAATCGGTTACTGTGATAATAGACCAAGTATTTTGTTACCTACGTTTGTTGTCGTTTACCTTTGTCGTAGTGCATTCCGTCTAGTCTCGAGGATTCCGCACCTTGGTGGACTAGATACACACGCACACGAGTACGATCTGAGACACCGGAGGACCGACAACATCTAATCCAGGGACCACCCGGTGTTACATTTACTAGAATGTGAAAAGTCCTGCCACATCACTATCACGTAGTGAGGAGTGAAATCAATAACCAGAATTACTAAAGTGTGTAATGGTTTCACTATCACATATACATACACTAACACACATGAGATCGCGGGTAACATAAAAGTCCCTAAATGAGATGGACGTTAAGTTTTATGTTAATTTTTAAAAAAATGACCAAAATAACCCTAATATTAAAAAGAAAACAAAATAAAAACATTAATAAAAGGGTGGGACCCACTTAATATAAAGTTTTATATTAACAATAAAAAATTATATTAAATTAACTTCAAAAACAAACTAATAAACCAACCCATCGTCTTCACCAAAATCAGTCATCCTACACCAACCCATCGTCTTCACCACTACATGTCGATCGAGCCACCTAGTGGTCTTCCACGAAGTCGTAGACAACAAGTTACTGTTACGGCTGGAAAATCGATTGAGAGAGTGATAGATCTGAGAGTTCAAAGGCAGGTGATTTTGGGTCGGATCTTGTTTGATGACCCGATGTCACACCCCGCTAAAACAGAAACACGATGCGCGACTGATAAGGAACCATAACAACATTGCTTACACAGAGTACCTAAGTACTTTTATAACATCATCAAATTAAGAATAAATTGTTCTAAGCCTAGAGGGGGCTACATAATTGTATCCAAATACACATTCATCAAAACAATGAAGTGACAATAACAAAAGTCTTCAAAATAAAATCCCTAGCCGGAATTCCATCATGCTTGCTCATTTCTTGAAAAATATGCTTGAAAATGTCAACTAAAATAGTTGGTGGGCTCGCAGGTTTGAGACACAAATATATAATTGCATATTTTACACACAAACAGGAGATAATTACAATAAGCCCACAACCAAACCTCGACTTCCTTGTTCGCCACTAACAAATGCATTATCACGAAGCATCTAAAATGAAATGGATAATATGCATTCACAATACATGTAGTTAGAGCAACCAACCATGAATGGGGATGTCAACCCAAATAGATCTATTCATATATTCCACTGCTTAATTCCAATCTAAATAGTTGTGCAAAATGAGGGGACTTTAGTGATAATATGCTTAACTCGTGTAAAATTATTCCCAAATACTGACACATGTGTAAAATAAGTGATAGAAACATGTTTTTCCCTCTAAATAAATAAGTAAAAAGGGCCCGCGAGAACTCACTGGTTGGTAGTCTGAAGCTACGTCAATTCCAACAAAATATGTATTTAAAGTTTAAGTTGGAGGGATAAGAATAAGAGAAAGTAATATGCATGTTTAGTCCTACGATGTATTTAAATGCTATTGAGGACTATGTATCAATCCTAATGTAATATGCATGTTTAGTATCGTAATTTCTAGTACAAGAGAAAACGGTGATAAATTGTTTACCAAAAGATTTGTTGACTTTAAATGTTTATGAAAATCTTTGTCAAACACTTGTTAGATGTTAAAGTTTAAGTTGGAGGGATGAGAATAAGTGAAATTTTACACATGCGTTAAAATACCGTTTATATAGTTAAAAACACGTTTTTGAATTACGTAAACCGTATATGTGTTAAGGACTTTCAAGGGACCAATATTTGATCAAATATAACTTCAAGAGTAAACTTCATTTTAGGCCCCTATGGTTTGGACAAAATAACGGTTTTGGTCAATTAGTTTCAATTTGACTTTTTTGCTCCCTGTGGTTACCTAATTGTCTCAATCAGACCCCTTGCACTAAATCCGTTAGTTTTTTCTTTTAAAGATAAGGGTATTTTAGTCTTTTTACCTGATAAGGACTAATTATGTCTTTTTCTTAAATTAATAGAGGGACCATTTGTATAAATTACACAAATACAAAAACAAAGCTTTTGTCTTCACAAAACAAAACCCTTGCTTCAAATCCCCTACGCCTCCCCCTGCCACCACCAGCCACAACCCCTTGCCACCACCTACCACCACCAGCCACCACTAGCCACTGCATAAATGAGGTATCCAAGTCGGCAGCCACTCATTTACCACCACGACACGGCACCGGTACCACCACACCACCCCCTCCGGCTACCACCATCACCTGCGGTTCAACCTCAAAATCCAAACCCACCTGCGGCTCCTCTTTCGTCGCTCATCATTGTCCTATACCACCACCCGTAGTGGTCGTCAGCCACCGACGGTGGGAGCAGCTGGAACGGGCTAGGGTTGTTGACAAATCCTCCCATCTTCAACCTTCTTGCTATCTATCAAAGTCGACAAATCTGGTGGCGATCTTGTCTGATTTAGGAACCTGCAACATCACCCATTTCATGGGCCAGAGATTTGGTGCCATTAGCCTCTGGAACATCACCCTCACCGGGGATCTTGAGTCCATCTACTTGCATTTCCCTAATCCGTCCAGTAAGGATGAATTCGTTTGCTTATTGAATTCGTATTTGGAGAAGAACAAGATGTCGGAATTTTAATTGGGCTTGAACCTAAGGAAGAGGGTTATACCAAGTTCCTTATACAGTATTTAGGATTTTTGATCGGTGATGTTGTTTTACGTTTGGTGTTAGAAGCTTGTTTTGCTTTTGAGATTTGGGAGATATTAGAAACTCTGATAGTTGATGGGGCTAATTGATGGTTCTTGTTCTAACAATTTTGATTCATAGTTTGATTGTTGAAATTTGGCAAACTTATTTACAGGTTTGAAAATTTGACGTTAAAGGTGATGATTTTGACGTAAAAAGCAAGGCTCTGATTAAGGGTGATGATTTTGCAGGTAGCGGTGGTTGTAGGTGGTGGGTGGTGGGGGTGGCGGTAGGGGAGGAGGAGGGGAAGGGTGGGGGTGACAAGTGTGAGTAAATTACACACCTAGTCCCTTTAATAATTTGAGTATATTACATAATTAGTTATTATATGTGAAAAGTCCAAAATGCCCCTACCTTTAACAGAAAAAACTAACGGAGTTAGTGCTAGGGGTCTGATTGAGACAACTAGGTAACCACAGTGAGCAAAAAAGTCAAATTGAAACTAATGGATCAAAACTGTTATTTTGAGCAAACCACAGGGGCCAAAAACAAAGTTTACTCTAACTTAAAAGTCATAATTTTAAAAGTTGAGTTTGTTCTCCCTTCACACTCCATTGCATTGCATTCCATTTTGTTTTGCATGTTTTTGTGTACATTGAGGGCAATATACATTTCTAAGTATGGGGGTGGGGTGTTATTCTTACTTTGCATTCTTTTTTGTTGTACATTGAGGGCAATGTACGATTCTAACTGTAGGGTGAGAATTTGTTCATGTGATGTTTGTGCTCTTAGCATTTTATGACTTCATTTTTTTACAAAATCTTCCTTCATAATTTTTATTGGCATTATATAAGTTTTATGAAAATTTAAAAGCACAAAAATAGAATAAAAGGTAACCGTTTAGCATTCAAAATTTTTAATAAATATTAGAGGTTTGATTTTTCAAAATCAGCAGAGATAGAAATTCCATCGTTTCAAACCGAGTTTTTTATGATAACCGTGAGTTCAGTGGGCTAAACGAATGAATTGTATGTTAACCTTATGCTTACACCCATTCCTTTCCGTTTCCGTGAGTTTATTTTTTGGCCTTGATAGCTTTAGACATTTTTGCTCTCATTTTTAAGGATTTGAGTGTGCCGGATGTTTCATGCTTATTAGAACTTTCTTTTGGTATACATTTCAAAATCATGAACATAAATATTGCATAAAAACCCGCGGGACATTCACGGGCTGCGACGTCGATTGGCACCATAGGTAACTGCTTTGATTTCAGAGTTTCTATTGTGTAGCGGAATAATGTTTTTCAAAGGATCATTTCAAAAATCATTTTCAACGTCAAGGGTTGGTTTGTAAATAAGAGAATATCATCATGTAGACAAAAGATATTTATTTAAATACTTGGGTATAATAATCCGATTGTTTGTTAGTTTGAAACCGAAATCAAAACCCTGACACGAGTTAGTAAATCCTACAAGGGAGGTATCTGCCTAGGGAATCGTAATCCTTTTGGTACCTAACCTTGTATCATTTCCCCAGGTCCTTCCAGTGCATAGCATGAACTTGTATAATATATTTTTGGTTGTACCGGGTCTAGGTGTGTAGCCTGACCCGGATGTACAACAAAACTATCTCTAGGACTTAAGCCGTGGCTAGTCCCGAAAGTTTAAAATCATTTAATCCTTTCATGAAAACATTTGAAAATGAACGTCAGCTATGTGCTGGTGAATACTTTATCACCTCAAAATCCTTTTATGTATATGGGAAAATAGTTGAATTAAATAATTAAACATAACTCCATGTAAGACAGTGAACATATCACTCCGTCCCATTTTATGTGCGTATACATTGGTCACATACCCGAGTGGACACGTGGTGACACATGCTCCAATCGGAGCGAGTATAAAAATTTGACCAAACTTTACGTATACTTTTATTTGGGTAACAAATATCCCCGGGGTTATATCTATAACCAACCCACCCCCCATGGGATGGTATGCGTAAGTATTTAATTTTCGTGTTTTTCCTTTTTCATAAACGTAAATAGTTTGATCGTTGAGTGAGAGTGTTTGTAGCACACTCACGACGTAAAACCGTATTTTTAACAGACTCGTATTAACAACGTAGACGAGTATTCAACTTTGATTTGAAGTGGAAGGATAGTAAACTTAGTGCTAGATTGCTTAGAAGTTAGCTCTTAATGCTCTAGCACCTTTACTTGGGCTTCTCTGCTCTTTTCGGGTTCTTGCGACTCTAAACTCTCTAGTGCGATAAATAAGTGAAAGCCAGACAATATTGGGAGAGCGGCTCCAGATTCGGGATGGAAGAGGAGGCTCGGGATCAGCTCAGAGGCTTGCGAGCTTGGATGTGTTGTTGTAAGAACTGTGTGAGAAATGTGTTGCAAGTGAGCTCTTATTTATAAAATAGAACTGCACTCGTAGCGGACCGTTAGCTAGGGAGCTGGCGGTCCGCTACCGCCCCATGTGGCCCGCATGCATGACACATGGTGGCCATGCAGCGCATGCGCACCCCACGTCCGTAACAGACCGTGTGGGCCTGCCGTAGCGGTCTGCCACCGACCACGCGTCTCTAGAGGGCTGACGTATGCCCTACACGCGTCTAGGACACGTGTCTTGTGTAGAGGGTGCCTAGGGAGGTGCGTAGCAGACCATTAGTTGGGATGCTTGCGGTCCTCCAACCATGTCCTTTCCATATCTTTTGGATTCCGTCAATTCTAGTCCTACGGGATTAGAATTTTGTGAAATATAGCCGATTAGTGGAATTTTGTGAGCAAACAAGAAAAAAATATGTTGGTTAGCTCTTAGTTATAAGAAATATTTTAGTTTAAGTTTATTTTAGTTGTAATCCGTTTGTAGTTTTTGAGTTAGCATAACCACTGACTTTTTAACCATTTAGCCACTTTTAAACTTCCACTTCCTCACCCTTAACCATTGCCAAGTTACAACCCATTTAAAGCCCTCTTGATTTATGTTTTGTTTCATGTTATTTTTGAAGGAGTCGAAATCTATTTCGTCCAAGATCTTGTCCGAAAACTTGGTTTTGTCCGAAATCTCTTGTCCGAAATCTCAAGTTTTCGATCGAAAAGAACTTCCGAAATAGTTTTCGATCCAGAAAGATTTCGTTCGAAATCTCCATACTTGTGAAATTTTCAAAATTGTCCAGTTTTTGTAAACTTGTTTGTTTGTGTTGAAGATGCTGGAAAAGTGTACGAGACTAAGAAGTTTGTGGGTAAGTCACCACCGATGCTGAAATCCGTATCTGATTTCTCTAACTGGAAGATTCATACTAAAGCGTATTTTCGTTTTACCGAACACATCCTTTGGGACTCGATTGTGAAAGGTCCTCACATTCCTAGGATGGCAAATGCTGATGGTCTAGTTCCAATAGCAGATCCAGATCAATACAATGACGAAGATAGAAGGTTGATTGAAAGGGACAATCGTGCTTTGGGATCCATCATACATGCCCTACCAACTGAATTGTATCTGAATTTTGAGCAACATGAGACTGCTCAAGGACTGTGGAATGCGTTATGCTTACGGTTTGAAGGAAATGAAACTCTACAAGAAATTCGTACAGATCTTTTACTTAAACAATAAAATATGTTCAACTACAAGAAGGATGAATCCTTGAGTGAACAGGTTACTCGTTACACCACTATTATTAATCGACTGAGAAAGATGGGTGTCAAGCTAGAATAGTATGATATGTGCAAAATGTTGCTGGATTCATTACCTGATACATGGAGCATCCCATGTATGTTGATAAAGAATACTACCCTAGATCTGAAAAGTAAAACTCTTGACGACATCGTATGCTTGCTGGAATTTTGTGAGCTGGAAGCAAAGAAAAAAGAGTTGAACAATCCTGATAAGCCACAAAATACAAGTTCAACAAATGCAGCTCTATTTTCTGGAAATGGAGAGGGTAGAAGCAATGAATCAAAGGTTGATAAGGGTAAAGGTTGCTATGGATCAGAGAATGCTTGTTATGAGAAGAGTAAATCGACAGGTCAGATTCCTAAGGACCAGATCGCCTTGTTTGGTGCTTTCATGAGTAGCTATAATGCGTTTGTTACAGGCAAACTTCAACCAGCTATTATGGACGCAGAAGATCTTGTGCAAATCAGTCCAGATGACCTCGAGTATATGGATTTACAGTGGCAGATGGCCATGATCGTAGTTCATGCAAAGAAGTACTTGCAGAAGACTGGAAGAGATAAACTACAATTTGGAAAGAGAGTTGTTTTTGACAAAGCCAAACTGAGATGCTATAATTGCCAACACCTTGGACATTTTGCTCGTGAATGTCAAAAGGAGAAGAAAAGAAGGCCGATGGAAATGGAGTCAAGCTGATTGAACTAATTGATGAGGAAGATAAATCAAAGAAGGCTCCAACGGCTCTCATATCAAAACAACTGGGTAACTGTGAGTGGGAATCTAAGCTTGAGGATTCAGTGGAGGATTTTGATGAGGCTTTGATGGCTGAGGTTGAGAGTTTGGTGAAAGAAGTGGTTAGTGAAAGCGAAGGCAATGTGTCTGAGAGAGCCTTGAAAGCTGATAACAAAGGAAAAGCTGCAGTATCTGACTCTGGAGAGAATTCTGAGACTGACAGTGAGGTAGATTCTGATGATACTTGTAG
The DNA here is from genome assembly GCA_023525975.1 of Smallanthus sonchifolius. Taxonomy (NCBI): domain Eukaryota; kingdom Viridiplantae; phylum Streptophyta; class Magnoliopsida; order Asterales; family Asteraceae; genus Smallanthus; species Smallanthus sonchifolius. The sequence goes on along the minus strand of CM042033.1, from coordinate 47,462,839 downwards.
AGATAAAGACTGATGGCTACAAAATTCTCTAAGTAAGATTGCTACGGACTCCACAATTTTGCTGCTGACTTACAAGTTGCTGCAGATAAGGCTAAGTGCTGCAGATAGTTGTGTTCTCCTGCTGATGAACAAGTTTCCTATGGATAGCTTATCTACGGAAGACCCAAGTTGTTGCTGATAGGCTTCTCATCAGCATCAAACATTGATGTTGCTGATAGGCAAATCATAAGAAGCTTTGACTTTACTACTGACACCTTTTGCTGCAGCACTGACACACCTATCAGAAGAAGGAATGTTATTAGGACAGAGAACAAAAGACAATGCTCCTATTCTGATCTGTTCTTCAATGATTACTGAGAAGTCCTTAGTTTTGCTGTTGTCTTTTCATTGCAGAAGTCTTTTCACTGCAGTTTTCTTTTAGCTACTTGTCTTTTTGTTGTCTACCAATGGTAGTGTAACTTGTAACTGTCAAAGATCAACGACTTGTGTTTGATCTGATCCTTAGAATCAAGGGTCTGTCTTGATTCTAAGTTCCTTTAAATGTATTGTATCTTCCATTTGTACAAGTGTGCTTCCTAAGTGTTTTCTTTGTAACTTGTAAACCTTGAAGATTAATAAAACTTGCATTTATCAGTATTATCATTGTTTACTTGTATACATTGATTAGTTGTTAATGTTTCTGCCAATCTCAACTAAGAACAGAATCATCTTGTAAACACCGATCCTATAAGTGGAATTAGAGCTTTGGCTCTCGGATAAATCAAACTAAACACCACTTATTCAGAAATGGCACAAAACAATGGTTTTGATGATATTGGAAGTATTAACAGACCACCAAAACTGGTGTCTGGAGGAGAATATGATATGTGGAGCAACAGGATGGAAAGTTTCTTCTACTATCAAGAGTATGGAATGTGGAAATCCATAAACGATGGACCATATGTACCCATGGTGGCCTCTGCTGATTCCGGAGGTCCATCAGTCCCTAAAGAAGCCTCAAAGTACTCAGAGGAAGACATCAAGAAGATGGAGGTAGATTTCAATGCTTTGGGAGCCATTCAGATGTGCTTGCCAAACTAAATTTTCCATAACTTCAGAGAATACAAGACTGCTAAGGAGCTATGGGAAGCTCTTGAGAAGATGTTTGCTGGTTCTAAGGAGGTGAAGGAGAATAGAAGAGAGATTCTGAAGCAACAATATGAGAACTTTGTCTGGAAGGAAGGTGAGTCTCTTACTGTTTTGTAAAACATGTACACCTATCTAGTGGGAGAGCTACAGTGCTCTAAAGTGAAGCTGGAGAATGAGGACATATGAGCTGGAAATTATTCCAGCCAAAGAAAGAAGCTAAGGCCATTCATCCTCATCCTCATTAACCACCACTTCCTCTCCACTACACTCCGACCACTCCCTTCAAAGTTCAAGTAACTACTATCCTCCCATTATTACCCATCCGCAAACTCCCAACTCACAAACTAGCAACTCACCTTTTCTTCTTGAAGCCCCACCTCAAAATAACTCTCCTGCATTTGTCTCTGAAAACCCAAGCAATATGTCATTTATCAAAGAAGTTCTGGACTATTTCCATCCAGATGACTTAGAAGAAATGGACATATAACACTCTTATGCTATGTTATCTCTTAGAACTAAAAGGTTCTACTCTAGAACTGGAAGACCCATTCCAATCAACAACTGTAGGTCCCTAATTCGGTGCGTGACGGATCTCTATACTCGCGGTACGACACGGTGATAACGTGCGGAATCCATGATCAACGTGCTCGTGTAACTCAATCAACAACAACGGTGTAAATAAACGCTTTGTATTTCACCAATATCAGGTTACAAGATTTCTCTCTCGTCTACTCTGATATCGTCTCCCACCTATATTTGTCATATTCTGGTCTATCTCAACAGACTCTGTTCTGTCAATATATAAGCACTGTTCTGCACCAGGCGAACTTAACAAGTTCGCTTTACTGTGCTTAGGCGAACTTATTAAGTTCGCCTCTAATAGGCTAAGCGAACTTAATAAGTTCGCCTCTGATAGACTTAAGCGAACTTATTAAGTTCGCCTCTGATAGACCAGGCGAACTTATTAAGTTCGCCTCTGATAGGCTAGGCGAACTTAACAAGTTCGCTTCTAGCAGAACTTACACAGAATTTTATCAACAGTTACAAAACATGTCCTAACAGACTCACCTTTAACTGTTGCTAACAATTCTATCAATTACAAGTCAAAGACTCTAAGACTAAGACATAATATCTTCAAGCTCGTTGTCACCAGAATATGCTCCAACAGACTCCCCCTTGACAACAGCTTCAGAAGATTGTCATCAGTCTTCAAATATCATCAAACACACTGTAGTCTTCGTCTTATTCATCTGCACACTCTCTCTATCTAGAAGAAAACTTGAGAGAAGGACCCCTTGTCAACTTCTGTCTGCAATATTCAGTTTTTGCAAAGTAGAACAACCAAGAATAACTAACAATTAAGATTTCCATGGAAGCTGGAAAAATAAAATCTTTTTGGTTTTTCAAACATAAGAAACACAAAATCTTTTTGGTTTTTCTCTATATAAACTGAAATGTAGAATACAAAATCACATCTTTTTGGTCGAACATCACGAGTAAGAAGATCATATCAGTATATATGATATACCAATCACACATCTTGGATATAAAATCCATATAATATCTAATGGTATCCTATGTCATTCTTTCAAGCCTTGACAAATCAAACCAATATCTTTCAAGATTATCACACTCTATCTTTTCAAGACTTTCATATTGCATGTTATGATACGCGATAAACATTCAAAGAAAATAGGATCATGCTATGACACACAAATTCAAATTGTCAATATTATAAGATTTGAAACTAAAGCATCTCATTCCCACTTTCTTGTGAGTTAAGGTACCATTTAAGTATGAAATACAACGTGTACCCCACTAGTATGCCAACAGAAAGTAAATGCACTATCTTCAAGACATATGAGATTTTACTAAAGATTATCCGAATTTCCAGAATGAGGAGACATCACTTAGCACACGAATAGCAGAATCCAAATTGGATTGTATAGGAATCAATGAGATTCAGAATCTAATGATTCAATGTTTTGGCTTATATATGTGGAATCATAAGATTCAGGTACATGGATCCAACTGTTATCTGGATTATAAATTCAATGGAATCAGTAAAGATGAATTATCAATATGATCCAAGGGCTAGTATATGTTTGACAGATGTTGTCAAGTACATATCTTGATTATACTTCAAATTTTCATGCTTTTCGGGACATGGGCACTGAAGCAAATCGAATGAATAGTGCTAAGGACATAACCCGAAACTGATCTCATAGGAAAATCTTTATTAAAAGCTAATATTCTTTATCTGGTAGTGATCTTTTAACGCACACACCCAGGCATAAAATGGGTTCAAATCACAGTTGTAACATATGAAATTATGTTTTCACACTACTAATGGTTCAGTGACGCTTTTAGTCTACTGACAATTCAAATTATATGCATACACAACACTATCATTTCCTATTTGTGTAGTCTCTGAAGTTTAGATCAAAACATATACTTCAAATATATTAACATAAAGCACCAACCAGTCAATCTAAGGTCATGTGTGAAAGAACATCTACTGATGTACTATCATCTCTTCTTTAACTTCAAGTAATGTCGATTTTATCTTTTTCAATTTGTTTGGCTTTTTCAAAATCTTTATGAAAGAAAGTAAAACAAACGAAAATAAACTCTTCCATGAAAACATTTTAAGAAAAACATTTTACTTGGTTACTCATGATTAAGCAAGTCAATCAATTTAAAAACTCAAACCGATGTAATTGAATGCCTTTGCCTTTTGTCATCAACACAGTTCTGTACTCCCCCTGTCCTGTAGACTCCCTCTCAACTAGTCAAATGGCTGCATCAACGACTTTATGCTCACCATCGTCATCCTAAGTTTCAGGTTATCATTTGGACTTTGTAAAACTCTTTCCAAAACATTGTGTGTGACATATTCTCCCCCTCGAGCACCAAGTCGTTGAATCAAATAGATTCTCAGTTATCAACAACTCGTTACTCTTGCAGATGTCATTCCCTGTCATGTGCTAAGAACCACCACTATCAACAACCAAAATGGTATTAATAGTCCCTCTTGGTTAATCCTGCACATCTAACAAGAAACATTAATTTGAAATTGGGACCCAAGCCATGGTAGTCATGGGTCGTCCATCTGTATCAAAATAATAAACCTCACTCCACTCACAATCGAATCTCTCATCGATTTTCGGTGATTGCTCCGACGAGTAAGAAACAGAAACTTTAGATTTCCAAACATACTTCTTTTCATTAAGTTCTTTTTGCTTAAAATGTGAAGTGTTTGAACATTTTCTTTCATTTGAAAATTGATTTGATTGTGAAAACTCTTGTTGTTCTAAAAGTTTTCTCAATCTTCTGTTTCTCCTTCGTCTTTGAGGTCTAGAAAGCCTAACCTCAGATTTTGAATTACCCTTTGGTGCATCACGAGGTTTAACCACATTTGGGTTAACATAAGGCTTACCATGAGTTCTTACCTTTTCTGGAGTAACATGTCGGTTACTTTTGGCTTTGTGAGAACAATCAATTCGTATGTGACCCACAAGACCACAGTAAAAGCAAGATCTCGTCTCACGATAATCTCTCATATAAGGAATCTTCACACGATAAGCTGCACTTGAAGAAGATTCTCCTACATGAACTTCTTTTTTCTTTATTTTCTCTGGAACTCCAGATTTTGCAACAGGTTTTGATTCAGGTTTCATCTTCTCAGGAAATACATGCTTCTTCCCTTTATTTTTGTAAGGACAGGTCACCACAATGTGTCCTATCTCATTACAATGAAAACATGTACGCCTGTCTTTATAATCTCTGACATATGGAACTCTCCTTGAGTTTGAAGAACTTCCAAATGAATAATTTCCAGATGAATTAGAATCAACCCTTGAGTCTTCATTCTTAACCTCTTTAGGTATCCCCTCTACCTTAGCTTCATCAAAATATTCATCATCACTCGCATCAGAATACAGCATATCTTCACCTGTGACTGGATTAACTTTCAACACAGTCTTAGGATCTAAATCCTCATCGTTTATAATCTCAGGTGTAACAGAATAATTTCCGTTGAATGGTGGAGGAACACAGCCAATACCACTAGTTACTTTCCCCTCTTCAGTATTATTATGATAATGTTCTAATAAGAATGATGAATTTGCAAAGCTTTCTAACTTTCTATGTAATCTGATCACCTCTGCTTTAGATTCAGCTAATTCCTTATCTTTCTCAGCAAGATCATTATTTCTTTTCTCAATTTCTGCAAAGGACATATCCAGGTGATATGCCTGCTCTTTGATCTTTAAAGTTAGAGAACTTATATCCCTTTTCAGTGATTCTATCCTCTCAACGCACACATTCTCATTATCTTTTAATTTCTGATTTACTGTGTGCATGGATTTCATATCACAAATGAGGTTTACGTTGTCATCCATAACCCTCATCATTTTATCCTTAACTGAAATACAGTTAGAACAAAACGTCTCAGAGTTAGAAAATACCTCAGGTTTTATTTCTGAAGAAAATGCACCAGGAGCCATGAATACTTCATCATCAGCTTCACTCTTTTGATCAACAATGACAGGCTCTGCATCAGTTTCTGATACACTCAGATCATCTTCAACTGTCTGAAAACTTTCTTCACTCATCACATCAGTCTCAGTAGATTGAGTACTTTCACCAGAAGAATACTCTCACTATCAGTTAAGTCGGTAGAAGAATCACTTTCAGAAACACTCTGCTTTACTACTTCTTCTTTGATCAAGACCACAAACGCTTGAGTAGTAGTTTCACCTTTTTTCTTCAAAGCTTCCCATTGTTCTCTTGAAGTTGGACACTTCCCGAGACTATGAATAATTTCTTTTGGTAAAGACAACGTTAAAGTTTCACGCGTCTTCATCTCTCGATCAAAATTCTGCTTTTCTACTTTAGTAAGAGCTGTCACTGGTTTAGGAACATCATAATATCCCATATAGTCATAAGTAGGATGCACATATCCTTCAAATATGTATGACCAAAAGTTTTCATCAGTTGCTGATACGAACTGTTCGAACCGTACTTTCCAGCTACGAAAATCTGATATGCACAAAAGTCTCGGTGGCATAGTTTCAATCTCATTATCATCACATGAAATTGACATTTTGAAATTTTTGCGAAAATACCCAGAAAAAATTCCCCGCCAAAATACTCTTTTTAAAAAATTTCAAAAATTAAAAATTTCAAAAATGATTCAAAACGAGCATGTAAACTTTCCCTACAAAATTTGGACAAGATGAAATTTCCCCCCAAAATACTTTTTTTTTTTTTTTTAAGAATACTAGCTAAGTTCGCCTGATACTGTACAAGCGAACTTAATAAGTTCGCCTCAGAGACACCCAAGCAAACTTAACCCCAAGCGAACTTATTAAGTTCGCCTAATACTGAGTGAAGCGAACTTATTATGTTCGCCTGCAACTGAATTTTAAGTTCGCCTGGTTCAGCTGTTTAACCCAAACACGAACCAAAAATTCTGAAATTCATGATTTCTTACTTAATTGATGGAATTTGATAAAATTGAACCGTAGGAATGTGTAGAAACTGATTTGGAACACTTCTATCGGATCAATTTCATCAAAACAATTCAAAATCAATCCAAATTTGTCAAAATTCTTCCATTTTTATCAAGAACACGAATTCATCAAAAATCTTCAAAATCTCTGAACTTTGATTTTGATTGGACACGAAAACACCACGAATCTTTTGCTAATCAAGAGCAATAGCTCTGATACCACTTATAGGTCCCTAATTAGGTGCGTGATGGATCTCTAGACTCGCGGTACGACACGGTGATAACGTGCGGAATCCATGATCAACGTGCTCGTGTAACTCAATCAACAACAACGGTGTAAATAAACGCTTTGTATTTCACCAATATCAGGTTACAAGATTTCTCTCTCGTCTACTCTGATATCGTCTCCCACCTATATCTGTCATATTCTGGTCTATCTCAACAGACTCTGTTCTGTCAATATATAAGCACTGTTCTGCACTAGGCGAACTTAACAAGTTCACTTCACTGTGCTTAGGCGAACTTATTAAGTTCGCCTCTAATAGGCTAAGCGAACTTAATAAGTTCGCCTCTGATAGACTTAAGAGAACTTATTAAGTTCGCCTCTGATAGACCAGGCAAACTTATTAAGTTCGCCTCTGATAGGCTAGGCGAACTTTTACACAGAATTTTATCAACAGTTACAAAACATGTCCTAACAACAACTCTACCAGTAGAGTTGGGTTGGACAAAAGCAAGCTAAGATGTTACAACTGTATCCAGCTTGGTCACTTCGCTAGAGAATGCAAGGCACCAAAGGCAAACCCAGCTGCTACACAACCAAGTCAAGCAAGTCAAGGCAAGGCAACACACTCCTGCTGGTCAAGCAAGTCAAGGCAACACCACTCCTGCTCAAACTGTAGCCTGTGCAGCTGTTGGAACAGCTGATTTTGATTGGAGCTTCTAGTATGAAGATCTTGCTGACAACAACCAAGCACTCATGGCAGACTCAACAGAGATACCACCTCAGGTATATGAACATCTTTGTACTCAAACTTGTATTGATAAGGTTCTAGGATACAGGAAACATAACCAAAACCTTACAGATAAAAATGAAGAGTTTCACCAAATAAAATCTGAATTTAAAAAGGTTGAAAACAGTTATAAAGAAAATATTAACTACCTAAAGAAAGAGATTTCATCATTAAAACATGAACAAACAAATCTTGAAACTCAGATTGATGATCTATTGGTTAAGTTAAAAGCTACCAGAGCAGAATTGGCAGAACAGAGGGTTCATGTGGAGAAATATGAATTCACATCCAAAAAGCTGCAAAGACTTTTAGACGTCCAAGTTCATGACAGAGTAAAAACTGGCCTGGGGTACTACAAAACTGTCACACCACCTGCTGACTATGTAGCATCTATGAACCAAACTTCAATCTCTCCAATCTTGACCTGCCAACCAAGTTCTTGATCCTTCAAAGGAAGAATCATTTGTGCAAGAATGCACTACATCTTCTGAGTTTGAGTCCACATACTCAGAATCCACTGAAACAAGTGAAGCCCCATTACTTCCCACAAATGAAGTAATACTCAAAACCACCAAGTTTGGCAAAGTGATCCAAACCAAAGGTCCAAGCTTCTTCATTCCCTCAATACCGGTACCTCCACCCACCAAACAAATAAAAATTAGCTATCCTCCTGAAGGAAGAAAGTTAAAAGTTGAACAGGGACAATCTTCAACCTCCACCTTTCCTCAATCAAAATCCAATCAACCCAGGAAGGTGTTTGACATTTGTCATACACCTGGAGAGAGACCTCCATATGTTCAGAAAACATTGGAGGAAGCCACTTTTGAACACCACGAAGCTCATCCCTGGAACTTCAAAGATCTATTCAAAATAAAAGATTATGTATACTTTCAAAGGGATAAATCAGCTAAATCTTGTTTTGTCTGTGGCAAATACAATCACACTACCAACACATGCTTCTACTACCTTCGGCAGCAAAGAAACCTCAAGCAAAATGCTTTTGAGAAGACAAACAAAAACAAGAAGGTAAGAAGCTATGAAGCCAAGACAACTCAATTCAAAAAGTCTCTCTCTCCTCCAAGAAAGCAGCTTCAAAAACCTCAACAAGCTTGCATCATATGTGGTGAATCAGACCACTTTGCTGCTGATTGTAAATTCAATCCTTTCAGCCAGATTTGTCAACCAGCCTCCATAGCAGTTCAAGCTACTCCAAAATAGAAGCCTATCTATAGAAGAACTCCCATAGAGAAACCCACTTTTAATAGAAAGATAAAGAAGGAGAAGCGTGTATCTATTGAACCATCAGCAGCCAGCAAAAATGATGTTGATCATGTAAAGTTAAAGAAGCCTAGAAACAAGCCTTCAGCAGCAATCAAAGTTGCTGCTGATCAAGTAAAGCCATCAGCAGCAACCAAGTTTGTTGTTGATCAGCCAAAGCCATCAGCAACAAATGCCACATCAGCTGTTGATAGAGTAAAAAGGTCTGGAAAATCACTTCCTCAACAATGGAAAGCCAAGTCCACTACTTCTATCCCTTAAAGCATCATCATAGAATCCATTGAATGCAAGCATACTGATGTTGTTGGCTCAAAGACACACTCACCAAAGTTTACAAGTTCTTGGGTTCCTCCCTCTAACTAGATTTCTTTCATGTGTAGGGACAACCATGTCACAAGGATAATACCTGGGTTGTAGACAGTGGTTGTTCCAGGCACATAACCGGCAACAGGTCCATCCTCTCTAATTTCAGACATTTCAATGGAGGATATGTTGCCTTTGGGAGTGATTCAATGGGAGGATCTATAACTGGACAAGGAACTATGTCCAATGAAAGAATCAGTATTGAAAGGGTAAACTTTGTCAAAGAATTGGACTTCAATCTCATGAGTGTGTCTCAGATCTGTGATCAAAATCATTGGAATCTTTTCATAGACAAAAGATGCTTTGTGCTCTCCCCTGGGTTAAGCAAAACTCCTCCAGAGAAGATTTTATTAACTGCCCAAAGAAAAGACAACCTATATGTGCTTGACATGAATGAGGTCACTCCATCTGGCAGTATATGTCCAAGGCATCAGTTGATGAATCAGCTATCTGGCATAGAAGATTAAGCCATGTTAATGTAAAAACCATCAACAAGTTGGTGAAGGGAAATCTTGTCAGAGGTCTTCCTGACAAGGAATTCCAACTTGAAGATTAGTGCATAGCATGCCTAAAGGGGAAGCAACACAAGAGTTCTAACAAGCCCAAGACATTGAATACAAATGACACTCCTCTACGGCTGCAGCATATGGATCTTTTTGGTCCTACAAATGTCATATCAATGGGCAAGAAGTCATAATGTCTCGTGATAACTGATGACTATACTAGATTCTCATGGGTATACTTCTTGAGAACAAAAGATGAAACTGCTGAGATTCTTAAATCCTACATTCTTAGGGGGGGAGAATCAAAGCAATTAGAAAGTCAAAGTCATAAGGTGTGATCAAGGTACCAAGTTCAAAAACCACACCTTGAACTGTTTTTGTGAGAGCAAGGGCACAGAAAGACAATAACTCCTCAACAAAATAGGGTTGCTAAAAGGAGAAATAGAACTCTAATTGAATCAGCAAGATCAATGTTGGCTGACTCAAAACTGCCTCTCACATTCTGGGCAGAAGCAGTAAGCACAGCTTTCTATGTGCAAAATAGAGTTCTTATTGTCAAGCCTCTCAACAAAACACCTTATGAACTGTGGTTCAAAAGAGTTCCCTACATTGTATTTCTAAAACCCTTTGGATGTCCATGTACCATTCCCATCACACATGGAGTTCTTCCTAAATTTGGTGCCAAATCAGATGAATGATACTTTATGGGCTATTCCTCTCAATCCAAGGCCTATATAGTATTCAACTCAAGAACAAGAATTGTGGAAGAATCAGCAAATGTGGAATGTAGGGAACACATTGCATGTGAAAGGGAAAAGGACGAGACTGGCTCTTTGACATAGACTCCTTCTCCCAAGTATTTGAGCCCCTCATCTTCTCAAACATGGAGTCTTCCTCTTCCAAAGAACCAGCTTCCACATCATCAACTGATTACAGAGTGGAATTCAATAGTCCCTCTATAAGAATCAAAGGCCATCTATTGATCCTCCATATGTTATGGAAGCTATTGAAGCCAGTGAAACCGAAAAAAGTCTGTCCAATATCACCAGCATCAATTTATCTAAACATGAAAATCAAAATGAAATTCACGACAATTCTGAAGCTGGTGTAGAGGCATCTGCTGCCGATGAAGAAAATACCATTGGAATAGAGGCATCTGCTGTTGATGCTGTTGATGCTGCTGCTGGTGTTGAAGACTCTTCCATATTGAATGAAGATATTCCTGATCAAAATCAAAGCAATCTTGAGCAAGAAATACATATGGATGTTATTCCAGCACAGAGAATCAACAAGGAACATCCAATGGAAAATATAATTGGCCAAGTTCAGGAAGGAGTCCAAACAAGAAGCAAGACTCATGAGGCCAATATATGTCTGCATTCTTGCTTTCTATCTCAAGTAGAACCATGGAAGATAGATGAAGCTTTGAAACATAGCAGTTGGATTGAAGCAATGCAAGAAGAGTTGTTGCAATTCAAAAGACAAGAAGTGTGGACCATGGTTGATCTTCCACTTGGTCAAACTGTTATTGGCACAAGATAGGTATTCAGGAACAAGCAAGATGAAAGAGGGATTGTAGTCAAGAACAAAGCCAGACTTGTAGCTCAAGGCTACACTCAGGAAGAGGGAGTTGACTATGACGAAGTCTTTTCTCCTTTTGCCAGACTGGTGGCCATCAGAATCTTCTTAGCTTATGCTGCATCCAAGAGCTTTATTGTTTATCAAATGGATGTCAAGAGTGCCTTTTTGTATGGGAAGATTGGTGAGGAAGTCTATGTCAGACAGCCTCCAGGCTTTGTCGATCCTTCTCATCCTGATAAGGTATTCAAATTAGACAAAGCTCTCTATGGCTTACATCAAGCCCCAAGAGCATGGTATGAAAACTTGTCAGGATATCTACTTAGAAACAACTTCAGAAGAGGTGCTCTTGATCAGACCTTGTTTATCAAAGATGAAGGGGGAGAAATCCTACTTGTACAAATCTATGTTGATGACATCATCTTTGGATCAACAAGGAAGAAGCTGTGTAAAGACTTTGAGGTTCTGATGCACTCAAAGTTTGAAATGAGTTCAATGGGTGAACTAAATTTCTTCTTTGGTCTCCAAGTCAAACAAGTTCCAAATGGAATCTTCATCAGCCAATCCAAATATGTCAAGAGCATCTTGAAAAGATTCAAGCTGGTTGACTGCTCTGCTGCAAGAACCCCTATGCAAGTGCACCATCAACTAACTCTAGATAAAGATGGACAAGACACTGATCAACATCAGTACCGTGCAATGATAGGATCACTCATGTATCTAACTGCATTAAGGCTAGATATCATGTTTGCAATATGCATGTGTGCAAGATTGTAAGCAGCTCCAAAGAATACACACCTTCAAGCTGTCAAGAGAATTTTTAGATACCTAAAGGGAGCCCCTAGACTTGGGCTATGGTATTCTAAAAATGACAAGTTCAACCTGTATGCATACACTGCTAGTGTCTATGGAGGATGCAACTTGGACAAGAAGGCCACATCAGTGGGATGTCAGTTTATAGGAGGAAGACTGATTTCATGGCAATGCAAAAAGAAAACTTGTGTATCAACCTCTACAGTAGAAGCAGAATACATTGCAGCTTCCAGTTGTTGTGCATAAGTCATCTGGATACAAAAATCAAATGCTGGATTATGGGATGACTTTCATGGCAACTCCCATTTACATTGACAACATGAGTGCTATATCAGTTACAAACAATCATGTGAAGCACTCCAAGACAAAACACATTGATATCAGGTATCATTTCATATGAGATCAAGCTGAGAAAAAGAGAGTCATTTTAACCAAAGTTCATACCAATGAGCAATATGCTGACTTGTTTACAAAACCTTTTGATGAAGCTAGATTTAGATATTTAGTTGAATCCATTGGCATGATGATCTTTGTTTAAAATTTGTCTCCAAAATTTTTAAATAAAAATGTGTTTGTCATGTGGTAAATAAAATAAAAAAAATTAAAAGTCAGCAGCAAACATTTTTGCTGCTGACAGGTCTAAGCTTCAGCAGCAAAGAATTTGCCACTGACTGCCTTAAGTTATCAGCAGGAACAAGTTTCATGCGGAAAGCTTTAAGACAATCAGCAACAACATTTTTGCTGCGGACCATTACATCCATCAGCAACAACCAAGTTTGCTGCTGATAGACTTAGCCATCAGTAGCAACCAAGTTTGCTGCTGATGGGTAAAATGAGTCCAAATTAACTTTTACCCGCTGTGAAAACCACTTTCAGTCTTTACCATGGCTGCTACAGTGTGTTACAGCTGTAAAATAGTGAAAAGTAAATGGGTTGTATAGTACAAGTAAATCTGTTTTTTTCCCTCCTTTGCCGTTATAACACAAATCAAATTTCTTCCTTCACCACTTCACATTCAATTCTGACCTAACCCTCATCATTTTCTCTCAAGCATTCAAAGCTTTCCATACTTAACCACCTTTCAAATTCATCCTTCTTCCCTCTAAAACTAACAAAAATGACAGAAGTTGATATCAACAAACCTGATGACAAGTTCTCAACCTACCATAATCTCACCGCTTATCTTGTCAAAGGAAAGAAATCTGAAGGGTTTGACGACATGATTGGCATCCTCTGTCGATCGAAAATCCACTTTGCACTAACAGTCAACCCCACAATCTATATCCCTCACATGGAGGATTTCTGGAACACTGCCGTCTACTCTACCGAATAGGGGACTGCCCAAATCAAAGCCATGGTAGACGGCAAAGACATCACCATCAATGAAGCCACACTAAGAAAACACATCAAACTTTAGGACGAGGGGGCCGCCATCTCATACACCAAATACGAATATATGAGAACCTTTGTATCCATAGGGTACACTGGAAATCAGGACGAATACACGATTGAGAAGGCACTGATGGGTCCTCCTTGGAAGTTCTTATGCCACACTCTTCTTTAGTGCATATCTCAAAAGAGAAGTGGATGGCATAAAATGAGCTCTACCCTTGCGTCTATAGTTCATGGTATGGTAACTGGATAGGGTTTCAACTTTGCTCATTTGATATTCGAAGGTTTGAGATGTAACCTTCAAGAAGGTGCAAAACAAGCCTTCTTTATGTACCCAAGGTTCTTGCATGAAGTTTTTAATCATGAACTAAAACATCTTTCAAAACCTGCAAGAATCTACTTGATGTTGGGTCATAAAAATAACATTTTTCAAAGTATGAGAACAGTTTCCAAAAATTTCTCAGGGGTCAATGTTCCATTGTTATCTACATTGTTGAACATACAAAGCACCAAGGGTGACAGTTTAGCAGTCTCAGCTGATACTGATACCACACCCTCCACTTCACAACTTAAACATACTTCTACTTCCCTTGATCGAACCCCTGTGCAGCCTATTAAGGGTGCACATGCACAACAAATACTTACCCTAGTTCTTGAAGCCTAACTGGAAAACAGGGCCCAGTTGAGGCAAGCTATACTAGAAAGTGAAAAAGTAGCAAGAAGACTCCTTCTATTCTTGTCTCACAGGCCCAATCCCAACCCAAAAGCCCTCATTTAGAATCCCAACATTCTGATGAGAATATCAAAATGGATAGCCACATTATTAGGGAGACTTCCTTGGAAGTCCCTCTATTAGGATCAGGATCACATCCCGGATCCATAGAACAACCCTTTGAGGCTATACAATATTCCTTTTCTTTGAACTTAAGTACAGAGGCACCATGTCAAGATGATGCACCTTCTCTAACTGCCACTATCTCAAAGGTACTGATTGACTTGGCTGCCAAAGTACCCAACCCAAGTTCATCACCTAAGAAGGTTCAATCTGGAAGTATTGAAAGAGTGAATGTGGAAAGGGCTATCACTACTACTGGTTCATCAATTGACCAGGAGGACAGTGATAACATCATTAAGTCCCCAACCATGGCAACTCACAGTGAGGATGTTTCTTTTGAGACATTCTTCACTGAGAGGAATCCCAGGTGCCAAGAAAACCAGGGTGATAGGGATGAAGAGGCTAGGCCTAAGGCCCCATCTAGTTCGAAGGATTCCATAATTATGGTTGAGGATATACTAAAACTAGAAAATATGGAATTGACGGCCAGGGTAGCTATGCTAGAGGCTGAAGTGTCCAAACTAAGGCACCAAGTCTCTATGCATGAAGCCCATCAATGCCCAAGTGTGACTTCTCCCTCCCTTGTATCAGTATGAACCCAAAAAAAGCCAAATCTATGCACTGATGCAACCAAAAAGGGGGAGATAGTTACTATTAAAGATGACAGAGATAGCTTTGATGAATGGATACAAGAGCAGTTTGCCTTTCAAAGAACACTATTTCAGCCTGCCTTTGTTCAAGTCCATGATTTGATGCCTCCTAGAGATGAAGAGGAAGAGATCTCTGAGGAATGGAAGTTAGTGACGAGGGCTGTAGACGAAGTATTCCCTGAGGAGATGGAAATTGAATAAATGCCTCTCTTAGTCACTATACTTCCAGCTGCTGCTTCTATCTCAAGACAAGCCATATCCCTCATTTCCCACTAACTGCTCATAACCTGGAGTTTGACTCCATTCTGTTATAGGGATATGATGACCTATCTAAAAGATTCTGGATTGGCTGGGAATTTGCTGGAATCAAAGAGCTTATCTTGGATAACCTAAATCTGCTGGAAATCCTTAGCCTGCATCTAACTGAATGTATCAACACATCTGATAATCTATATGTAATGCTTGCCATTGAACACTTCCATGACATTTGTGAAGATAACATGCCCAGATTTGAGAGCTTTCTTAAGCTTGCTAAGAAAGTGGCATACAACAAGTTTGAGGATGAAGTAGCAGAGCTCTAACTGAAGGTCAAATTCTGTGTCTGAGAAGATTCCTATATAATGAAGTGGTTAGAGGTTTAGAAGTTCATGGGTGGTCAAGCATTGGGTCCTCTGGCTTTCAGTTCTTCTTGTGTGCAGAATTATCCTTTATCATCAACAGTATTCATGAAATTCTACTCCTCAACTCAGACTTCCTCTATAAAGTATTTGAACTCAGATCACACATCTACAACATCAACTACAAGAAAAGTCAAGAAATGATAATGATTGTTAATAACTTTTTGGAAAATGAGGGATGGATTGCAGTGGATGAATCAGATTCAGACTTATCCCTTCCCTTTTCTCCAACTGTCATCTTAAACACTGAAGAATCTGTAAGAAAAGAGAAACAGAAGATTATGACAGAATGGAAGGAAGTAAGTGGAGAAGAATGGGAAGAAAGTGGAGATGAAGAAGTTGTCCCCCCTTTGTCCTCTCCTCAAATTGCCAGTGAAGCTGAGGTCTCAATAGCAACTTCCACTTCTGCTATTGTGATCTATGAAGCTGAAGTAGAGGCATCCAATAAAGACAAAGGGAAAGGAATCATGAGAGAAAAAGAAGAAGAAGAAAAGAGGATAGAGCAAGAAAAGAAGGAGGTGGAAAGAATAAGAAGAGAAAGAGAAGAGGAGAAGATGGATGAGCTTAAAAAGGCTCAAGAAAGAAAAACTGACTCTGAACTTGCTAAAGAAATGAGGGAAGAGTGGACTGAAGCTCTGATTTCTCAAGGTAAGGATGTAGACTACCTTGAGAAATTATCAAATAAAGAAATATACAGATCTTTCATGGGACAGCAAGGTCAACTGGCAAATAAGAAAAGGGCTGAAGAAGAAGAAGAAAAAGCCAAACAGAAAACCATGAAGACCATTGCATTTAATGTCAGAACCCATGAAGAAAGGAAGGTCATGATGGACTTCCTGATGGCTAGAGGTGAGAGTAGAAAGAGGCTGGGTCCCATGAGCTTCATGAACCTGCAAGCCTTATATGTCAAAGTTAAGAAGGAAGAGGAAGAGAGACTGGGGAAGACATGCTTAAACAGAAGGTTAAACACTCAAACTGATGAAAGAAAACAAAAGAATTCTAAGCCTACTCTCTCATCCACTCCTTCCTTTGTCCAAAAACCTTCCATTCTCCCTCCTAGACCTCCCTCCTCTCCACCCAAAGAGTCTAAATCCTCTCACCCAGCTCCTCCTCATCACTAGCCTCCCAAGAAGAAAATCAAACCTACTACCACACCAGAAGATTCAAGAGAAATTGTAGTATGGTTCTACAGCAATCAAGACCAATGGTTTGAAGTTTTCAGGGGAAGGGTAGAGATAAAAAGGTCAAACTACAAATCTGTTGATGAGGTGATGCAGCTTCCAGATTCTGATCTTCAGAGAATGAAAGAATGATGGAGCTGGGTGAAGCTCATGAGCCTGAAAATGATAGTGGAAGACTTTTGTTTCTGGTGATCAAGCATCACTTCAACCCCAGCAAAGATGCGGTTATTGATGTTAAACCTTTTCAATCCCACTATCCATTTGTTAGTTGGTCCTACAATGCTGCTCAAGATGAGTACACTTTGATAGATGTCAGAGGTCAGAAGATGAGATGTTCAAGCAAGACCATCTTCAGCATGCCAAGCAAGGACATCAAGACTCTATCTGAACTCCTTCTTGACAATCCAAGCATGGACCCCAGAAGCTATGAGACAGCAAGGATTGTTGCTCACATGCAAAAGCTTCAGCAACAAAGGTAATAAGAGAGTTTTGGTAGCATCAGTCTAAGGGGAGTTTGTAGAGATAAAGACTGATGGCTACAAAATTCTCTAAGTAAGATTGCTAGGGACTCCACAATTTTGCTGCTGACTTACAAGTTGATGCAGATAAGGCTACGTGCTGCAGATTGTTGTGTTCTCCTGCTGATGAACAAGTTTCCTGCGGATAGTCTTATCTGTTGAAGTCCAAAGTTGCTGCTGATAGGCTTCTCATTAGCATCAAACATTGATGCTGCTGATAGGCAAATCATCAGCAGCTTTGACTTTACTACTGACCCCTTTTGCTGCAACACTGACACACCTACCAGCCAAAGGAATTTTATTGGTGAAGATAACAAAAGACAATGCTCCTATTCTGATCTACCCTGTAATGATTACTGAGAAGACCTTAGTTTTACTATTGTCTTTTCACTACAGTTGTCTTTTAGCTACTTGTCACACCCCAACCGACGGCGGAATACGTCGGGGCGGGACATGTAGATTGTTCACAGCTCATGGTTTACTAACGTTTGAATAATTATCAATCACATTTCATTTCAATTCAAGTAACACCAACATTCAATCCAATAACTCAACAAAGTAGATTACAAAAGATAAATTGTTCAAATTAATACTAGGCCAAATCCTAAGTGTAGCAAGACTTGAAGCACCTCAAACATTAGTACCTGAAACATGGTTAAAACAAAGTCAACTAGAAAGTTGGTGAGAATACATAGGTTTTCGTGTCATGTAATAGAATATAGTGTTGTGTGCATACAATTCATACAAACATGGCAATTAAGGCATTTATGGAGAGATACCATCGTGTGACCTAAGTATACAATCAAACCTTTGTAACTAGCATGCAAAACAAAAGCGTGTTGGCAGTAACAGTCACCCTACCTGGGTGGGTTTGTCAGACTCAATAGATCTATCACTGTTTACCGTCGGCTAAATAGTTAATGATTGTACAGTAGCATAAAGATGGTCTACACACCTAGTACTCAAGCACAAAGCACAAAATTGTAACACATGGATGTAGGGTGGAATTGTATTGTGTAGTTTGTAAACATATAGATTGAACTCATGTTCCACCCCAAAAGTTTGTAAAATAGAGTAAAAGAGGGGCTATGTAACTCACATGTATAAAGGACGTAGATTGCACAATCAAATAGATAGTAGCGGTGAGTTGTAGGTCACTAGGTGCGACCTAATGAATAAATGTATAAACATGTATTATTGTTATGTACAAAGATCTAAAGTCTAAGGTTTTAGTGAGTTTATAAGTGTAAGGACTTGTGCTGATGGTTTGTGTCATTCTTTGTCAAAAATGGATTCGTTGGTGGTTATATAAAATAAGTTTAGGGTTTGTAAGAATAATGAATAAATAAATTAAATAATTTATTTATTTAGAATATTGCTTTTAAAGAAATAGTGTGGTATATATATTTATTTAAATATAATATAAATAAATAAAAAAATTTTGTTTATTTATTTATTTATGAAAATGTCTCAAAATATAAAATAGTTATTTATTAGTTTATATGTTTTGAAATAAGTTTTATTCGTTTGAATATGGTTTCTACACTATTATATTTGATTTAATAACACGAATGGTTTATAAAAGTTCGTTTTACAATAAAGCGATTTACAAAATCTTGTCATAATTTTTATAATTTAGGAATTTAATTAAATAGTATATTTCCTTTTGATAATTAAAAGATGGAATTTTTTTAAACAATTTGAATTTATTAGAATTATTGTTTTAAGTTAAAAATTGCGAATTTCTGATTTAAACTGACTTAATTTAAGTGGGGGTTTATAAAAATATTTTTATAGAATTTTTTTGTTTATAAAACTGTTTAAAAATGATTTTTTTTTTTAAAAAGAACTCCACCCGGTTCGAACCCGGGTGGGTTCTGTGTGTGGGTCGTGCTCTACCGCCGGACCAGGGCACCATCCCGTGTAACATCTCAGTTCAAATGGACCTTAATCGAGGGCGAAGAGGGGGTCGGGTCTGGTCAGGTTTAAACGCGCAAAAAGGCTTCGGTGTACGGGTTTCGAACCCGTGCCATCCGGTTCAATGGTGCAGTGTCATAACCAGTTGAGCCGGGTGGTTTCGCTGGTTGAATATGTATTCCGAAATTCTAAATAGAACAACCGGTCCCCGGCCCTAAATCCAATCGATCGATATGAACCCTAATCCCCCTTTGGTCCCGATTCGATTTGAAATCCCAAATTGCTATGGGGCTATCGGACTACATCCTGGGATGAATCAAACGAGACTAACCTTATTCGATTTAGTGGAGGATCGGGTGAGAACGACTAGGACTTGGCTCCGGCGGTTCCTGATGCTCGACAGCGTCTCAGAGGTGTAATGCCGATTGAATTGGGGTCGGGAGAGTTTGTGGTCTGGGGTCATGCGCGAACCGTTTAGGGATGATTTTTTGTCATCAACACGCCTTAATTCCCCGAATTCATTCCTAATTTAGTTCGGTTTGACTCTGTCGAGTCAAATGTGTTTGGATTTGAAATTAACTGCGCGACTTGATCGAATTGGATTGTTGTTTGGGCCTGGGACTGATTAGTACTTGGTCTAACACTCAAAACAGGTCCAATCCAACCGGCTTAAACAAGCCTCCTGTCGGATTGCATTGATTTTGGCCTGTTTGACTTTTAAAAGTCAACAGGCTCACATTTGGTGTTGTAGGTCAAAATTGAAACTCAAGGTTCAATTCCAAAGGTCCAATTGAGGATTTAATTATTAGGTTCAATGTTTAAGGGGGGGGGGTTGTACCGTTACATTGTAATTATACATGTATATATATATATATATATATTTGTTTACATATAGATAGGTAACTTGACTTACATGTATATATGTATATTTGTTTTATGTGGATAAGTATGTATATGGAATAAGGATATGAAATCCTTAAATTCTAACTTGTATATAAACAGGATAATATTGCGGAAATCTGAACCATAATATTTGTGTAGATAACGTAGAGAATTGTACTAGAAGTTGGAAATGGAAACACTGTTTATTGCACTTAAAACAAATACATGGAAAGATCAGAGATGTTACACTACTTGTCTTTTTGTTGTCTACCAATAGTAGTGTAACTTGTAACTGTTAAAGATCAACGGCTTGTGTTTGTTCTGATCCTTAGAATCAAGGATCTGTCTTGATTCTAAGTTCCTTTAAATGGATTGTATCTTCCATTTGTATAAGTGTGCTTCCTAAGTGTTTTCTCTGTAACTTGTAAACCTTGAAGATTAATACAACTTGCATTTATCAGTATTATCATTGTTTACTTGTATACATTGATTAGTTGTTATTGTGTCCGCCAATCTCAACTAAGAACATAGTCATCTTGTAAACACCGATCCTACAATACTTCACTTATTTGTTCTTCTGAATGCATTACTCGTATGCAGAATTATCATGCAGCAAATGTGTTTTTGATTGCTGAGAATGATAAATTGAAAAGGATTAACAAGAAAATTAAACAAAATGAGGTCACCTACACCAGAAAAATTAATATTTTTTTAAAAGATACATGACTTTTGGAGAATACTTAGATAAAAAGGATGTTTTAATCAAAGATCTTACAGACAAACTTATTGATGCCCAATCCGATCTTGTAAAAGAAAGTGTGTTGCTTTCTAAATGGGGTATGCAAAGAAAGATTTTAGAAGATTGTGTTGATAAGCAAAGAAATTGTTTTATTAAAGATGGTGTTAGTTACAAAGCAGTACCTCATCCTAATCATTTTGAACCATTTCCTAAACCTCATGTTTCGAATGAATTCCTTAGAGATGATAAATCTAATTTTCATGATTTGTATGTAAGTGCAGCCAATAACACATGTCATATAGATGAGAAGGTTTCTGTTGATGATGTGATGAGTTTTAATGAATTCAATAAACTTTGTGTTAGAGAGACAATCAGGGATTGTTGGCAATTCGTTGTTGATACTTGTAATGCAAACAAGTTTGTTAAGTCATGAAATGACACTGGTTTTGATGTTAATGCTTTAAATTTATGATGGCCTTACTAATTCTGAATGTGATGATTCTGATTGTGTGTCTGAGGTGTCATCTACATCTACTTTCTTTGATAAAGTGGTGCACACAGCTAGAGAATATGTGCCGATTCATAAAGCTAAAGATGTTGTTTTAGATGATCATGGGAATCGCCTGATTAAAGAATATGATCTATGTCATGAATAGCCTAAGAAAAATGAATATATTGCTCCAGAAAATCATATTACGATTAGTGATTCAGAGAGAAAAGTCAAAGTCGTTATAAAGTCACCAAGTCAGAGTGAAGTCACAAAGTCTAATCAACTGGAAGTCAAAGGCAAATCAACTGATATCAAAGATAACTTCATTGATGTCAAAGATAAGCCTATACAATACAAATAAAAGTTGGTGAGGAATGAATATAAGTCAAAGTATGATAAAGAATTGTCTGTGTTTGAAGTAGGCGAAAGTTCAAAGTCACAGTCAAAGTCCAAGTCAAAGTCAAAGATTAAAATCTACAATTGTTTCACATGTGGCAAAGTCGGGCATTTCTTAAGAAATTTCAAGCACAAGTTATTTGAGTCAAAGTCTAAAGTTCACAATGAGAGGTCAAAGATATATATCAACAAGAAAGTGTCCGAAAAAACCAGTGTTCGAGTCCGGAGTGATTCGCAAATACAACCGTAAATATATGTTTTCTAGGGATTGTTGTGATTATTATTCAAATGTGTGTCGTGATTACGCGTTGCCAAAGTTTGTTGACAGAAAAGTCCAATGTGGACCGAGATATGTGAAAAAACCCATCATTTCAAGAAATTTTTTAAAACAAAAATTCATTAAGAAATATGAAAGAAAAGATGGTTGTTTTTCGAAAGTTAAAACTGATAATGTGTCTTCATATAACTCTGGAACAAATGATGATTTGAATGTGAGAAAGAAGGAACAAGTCATTGTGACTAAGACTGCAAATAGTCAAAGTCAGCCCATGTCTGAGAAGATCTGGGTACCTGTTTCTCATTGAAACTTTATTGAATGTGCAGAGTAAATCGGGGAGGACTATCAACAATGCTTGGCATATTGATAGCGGTTGCTCAAGACACATGACAGGCCAAAGAGAAATACTTAGTGATTTTAAACCTTTTAATGGAGGATTTGTTGCTTTTGCTGGAGACAAGAAGGGTGGTAAAATTTACGGTCAAGGAACTATGTTAAATGACCTTATTACGCTCGAGAAAGTGAATTATGTGTCACAGCTGGAATACAACTTGCTGAGTGTGTCACAGGTTTGTGATAAAACATTCCAGTTCATTTTACTGCCAAAGAGTGCTTATTTCTGAAACCTAGAATTGTAATTCCTGATGAGAGCCCCTCGAAGGTTTAACACATATGCAGTGGACATGAATGATCATTCATCACCCGTGAATGTGTCATATTTATTGTCAAAGGCCACTCATTCTGAGTCTTACCTGTGGCATAGACGTCTGGGGCATGTGAACTTAAAGAATATTAATAATTTGGTGTATAAAGATCTTGTGCGAAGATTACCAAAGAAAGATTTTGCACTACAAGAAAATTATTTATCATGTGCAAAGGGAAAGCAACATAAGAAGTCTCATCCTACAAAAAACCATAAATTCTTTTACTAGATATCTGTTTTTAATTCACATGGACTTATTTGGTCCAGTTCGTGTTCGTAGCATTGCGAAGAAGTCGTACTATCTTGTTATCATAGATGATTTCACATATTTTCATGGGTGTTTTTCCTTGCTTCCAAGAATGAAACATCTGAAACTGTCATTGAATTCATCAAAAGAATTGAAAACACCTGTGATACTAAGGTATCGATTATTCGTAGTGATAACGGCACAAAGTTAAAAAATGGTCAAATAAATTCTTTTTGTGCAGAAAAGGGAATAACACAACAGTTCAGTGCTGCCAGGACTCCTTAACAAAATGGAGTTGCTGAAAGGAAAACCGTACTCTTATTGAAGCAGCTAGGACGATGTTGGTTGATTCGTGACTTTCGATAATTTTCTGGGCAGAAGCGGTCAATACATCCTGCTATGTTTTGAACAGAGTCTTAATGGTCAAGCAACACATGAAGACACCATGTGAGCTATTATTCAAAAGAAAGCCTTATGTGAAGTTCTTTCGTACTTTTGGGTGTTCGTGTACTCTCTTGAATACTTCAGATTCTTTTCCGAAATTCGCAGCCGTTGGCGATGAATGTTATTTTCTGGGCTACTCATATTATCAGAAATCATTTTGGGTTTATAACAAGAGAACGAAGATAGTTCAGGAATCATACTATGTTGAATGGCAAGAATCTACAACTGCTCATGATAGAATGGACCGGATTGGTTCTTTGATGCGGATGTTATCTTCAAAACTTTTGATCAGAAATTTTCAGATGGTTTAAGTAATGTGAGTTCTTCAGGCACAACTGATGAGACTTCAACAAGTCTTAATCAGAATTTTAACGATTTCATGATTAGTCCTCAACCTGTAAGGGTTCAAACTGAAAATCCAGAGGTCATTTCATCATCAACACAGACTCAAGAAGTACAAATTGAAAATTTAGAGAATGAAGTAAATTCTGAAGCAGCTCAACCTGGTAATGTTGATCAAGTCACTCCAGATGTTCAGCAAGAAGATTATGTTTCTTTTGATAATCAAGTTGACCAACAAACTTCTTCGAGTGTTGATGAATCTATCAACAGCTCATCTGATGTCAATATTACAAATTTGCCTGAGACTACTCAAGTAGAAGATGTTCCAAGTCACCGAATTAATTTTGTGCATCCTGTTGAAAATATTATTGGATCAATTGAGGATGGAGTGAAAACAAGAAGCTAATCAGGATCTATGAACACCTGTTTGTATTCACGCTTCTTATCACAAGAGGAACCCAAAAATGTAACCATCGCCCTTCATAATGCTAATTAGATTAAAGCGATGCAGGACGAACATTTACAGTTCAAGAAACTTAATGTCTAGCACTTGGTGGATTTCCAAAAGGAAAGTATCCAATTGGTACTAAGTGGGTATTTTGGAACAAAAGAGATGATCGCAGGATTGTTGTACGTAACAAGGCCAGATTGGTTGTGCAAGGTTTTTATCAAGAAGAGGGTTTGGATTATGATGATGTTTTTGCACCAGTGGCCAGAATTGAAGCTATTAGAATTTTTCTGGCTTACGCTTCGTATATGAAATTCAAGGTGTATCAAATGGATGTGAAAACCGCATTTTTATACGGGGTGGTTAACGAGGAAGTTTATGTGAATCAACAACCAGGATTTGAAGATCCTGAGCACCCGTTTCAAGTTTACAAGCTACATAAAGAGCTTTATGGTTTGCATCAGGCACATCGTGCTTGGTATGAAACTCAATCCATGCATCTGGTTACAAATGGTTTTTCACGAGGAACAATTGACAAGACCTTGTTTCTAAAGAAGTTTAGAGATGATATGTTGTTGGTTCAAGTTTATGTTGATGACATTATCTATGGTTCGACGAATGAGAATTTGAATAGAGAATTCGAAGATGTCGTGTAAAATTCGAAGTGAGTCTTATGGGCCGGATGCAGTTTTTTCTTAGTCTACAAGTAGAGCAATCAGAGTCGGGTATACTCATTCATCAGGCGAAGTATATCAACGACATCTTGACAAAGTTTAATATGAAAGACTGTAAAGCTGCTTCTACTCCCATTGCTCCACATGAACCTCTCTCTCTGGATCCAACCGGAGTTGAAGTTAATCAGAAGTATTACCGCTCCATGATCGGATCTCTTAAGTACTTAACCGCGAGTCGACCAGACATCATGTTTGTTGTATGCTCATGTGCTAGATATCAAGCGTCACCCCGAGAATCTCATGAGATTGCTGTCAAGCGGATTCTGCGTTATCTTAAAGGCCTTGTCAATCTTGGTCTTTGGTACCCATCGGAGTCTGATTTTAATTTGTATGCTTTTACTGATAGTGACTATGGAGGTTTTCTTTTAGATCGTAAATCTACATCTGCTAGATGTCAGTTTTTGGGGGAGCGATTGGTGTCATGGCAGTGCAAGAAACAGAAGAACGTCTCCACATCAACTGTTGAAGCTGAATACACGACTGCCTCGAGCTGTTGCTGTCAAGTTATCTTGATTCAACATCAACTCTTAGACTTCGGCATAAATTTTCTGGACACACCTATTTTCTGTGACAATGAAGTCGTTCTAGGCATTGTGAAGAATCCAATTCAACATTTCAAAACCAAACACATTGCAATCAGGTTGCATTTTATTCGTGATTGTTTCGATAATGGCTTGATAAAGGTGGTCCACGTTGATACCTTAGAGCAGAAAGCCGATATTTTTACAAAAGTTTTTCCAACGGATCGGTTTAACTCTCTAGTTGAAATGTTGGGGATGATTTCTTTTTGAGGACAGCTTTGTGTTAAAATAAAAAAAAATAAAAATATAATGAAAAAATATTTTTTAAATAAACAACATCTGATTTTGATTGAAAGACCATGTTTGTTCCACAAAAGATTTTCCTTTTAGTGTTTTTCTTTTAGTGATTGTGTTGTGTTACATCCTTTTAGTATCGTGTTATGTTTACTGTGTGTTTTTCTCTTGCAAATATTGTGTTTAGTTAAATAAAGTAGCTCACAATTTTAGGGGGGAATAAAAGAAAATGGAAATTAATGAAAAATGGAATAAGTGTTAGTACTATGTGAATGTGTATGTTCGTGTTTTGTGCTGATCCTGAAAATTGAAAAGTTAAATAATATGTTGACTGATTGACTTGCATATAGGAAATGATAGTATATTTGTGTGTTGAGCTTATGCATGAATTGGATATGATGGTGACATTGGTTACAATTATTGATATGTCGGTAGGCTCTGCATGTAATAAACTAGGCGATATTTGTGTGATTAACTAAATTGCAATCTTTGTGTTTTACCCACATCGAATATCGGTTGTTTCATCATTCGAATGCTAGGTGAATCTAGTCATACCATGAGACCAGGATCTTGATGCATTCTTAGCACAATTTGTTTGCTCTAGTGACTATAACCGTCACATATATGATCTAGAGTTACACACATCTTACACAACAGATGGTTCTAGTGAAAATCTAGGATAAAAACCAGGAAGTCAGTATGTTCGCCCTTGATTCAGTTTCTGAATTCATTGTATATCTAGATAACATTTGAATACCCGCTACCTGAATCATCTGATTCTTTACAAATCTCAAATTCATATGAATCTATCTGATTCTCTGTCCATACACATATACTCATCTGAAGAATTCATGACTCCATATATATCATTAATCTCATTCACTTACAGACCAAGACAATTGATTCTATACTTCAAATCCACTTAGATTATTTTTCTGTGCTAAGAATACTACCTTCATGCTGGTGATTGGATCATGATCTAGTGAAACTTTACATTGTGTCTTACTTCATTCCATCTCGATTGTGGGGTACACATTGTATTCATTAAGTCTTACCTTAATCATCACACGGTATTTACTGAAATATGGTGCATGAGTTTAAGTGGCTAAATATACTGGCAATCAATGTTGAACTGTATAGATCTTGATTTGATATAAAGTGTAATGAGACAGTGTGTATTTATGATCATATGTCAATTTCTGTTCATCAAAAAGATAAAGGAAAAAAGAAAATAAAAAAAAGAAAAGTGTGAAATTCAATAAGTGGTTTACAGTTCAGTGTTGCAAATACAGTTGATTTTATATCTCTATGTTTGTTATAGTACGATTAAGTTTGTTTGTGTCTTAAAAATAAATTTTGTTCTTATATTTTTGTTCATGTTTGTTAGAAAATACTTCAGGATATGTTACTTGTGTGTTTTTGTGTTATACATTGTTATATTGTGTATATTTGTTGTTTAGTATTCATAAAAGTTGTTCAAAATCATTTTGCAACTAGTCTTAATGATTTTGAGATCAGATTGTCAATAAAAAGATATGATCCTTCTAATGATGATGATAGTAACAGTGGAAGTTCAGGTGTCGGTAGTGGTCCTAATAATCAAGAATCAAGTGATGAAGGTGAATCAAACAAAGTGTATGAAAAGTATGAATATGAAAATAAACAGACATATGCTGAAGGAGATGGTACAGTCATTGATAGGATGGATAAGGTTGTTGATGAAAGAGTACCTTTTGTTGAACCAACTGAAGAAAGCAAGACATATGAACCTCAAACTGATTTTACTTCAAAACAAGATGCTTTAGATAAGAGTTCGTGGTGCATGTTCAATGAGAAACCATCAATTGTTGAGCAAATAACTCAAAAGAATAGGAATCCAAGAAAAGCATTGACTGGGCAGATCTTAGGTTGGAAGTATGACAAAGATAAGAGTATGTATGTGATAGAAAGGGTTGAAGGAGATATACAATACTTTGCTACATGCCACAAGCTTCAAACATTACCAAGATGGGACGTCAGAGATTTAAGTCATCTCAAATTGCTTAATCCATCAAACAGCACTCGTGCTTCTGATTTTGAGAAATTCTTAAGGAATCAGTGTGAACAAGATAGTTTTACATCACTCCAGCCACAAATTCCTAAGTGTGTGAAGATAAAAAAGAGAGACAGGATGACTGGTGATACAAATTTCAAGTACATAGTTCAACCGGCTGATACGGTGTCTACTGTATATATTCCTGAAAAAGAAAAGAGAGTTTCATAAAGGAATTTGATTGATGGTTCTATAATAGCAATACTCATGAGGCAGTGATTCTACAAAGAGATTTACCAGAGTTCATAATATGTGATCCAATGGATTTGTTCAGCCAATCAGATGAAGATCTCAAGTTTCTTTACTACAACACGATCTAATGTGACATGAGTACGATGATCAAGAACTAGGAAAAGTTATACGTGAGAGTTATTGCTCGATGTTTGTCGATGAGAGCAGAAGTAAAGATTATAAAGAATCGTTTACATGATCTAGACTCCAAGAAAGTCAAGATAGAGACAAAGCCTGATGCCAACAAGACAGAAGACTTGTAATTCAATGGACTAGGGGGAGATTGTTGGAACCTAGTAGTCCATCGAATTCAAGATCTTTAGTTTGATTTTGTACAAGTGTAAAGTTTTCGGACGAAAACCTTTTCGGTCAAAATTGTTTTCGATCGAAATAGTTTTTGGATGAAAACTTTGTACTATATATATGTCTTGTTTTGAATTGTATTTAGAACTAGAACTTGAGAATTAGAATTGGATGCTTGTATGATTTTGTCTAAGTGATTGTTCTTATCTGTGATTCATCAGGATTAGTGATTGTAATCAGCATATTATCATCAATACAAGAAAAGCATTTATGATTATCTCGTATACATGGCGTTTCATTCGTTATTTGGAGCTTGATTAGTCAGTTTCGATCTCATTATCTCTCGGATTGTTTCCGCCTTTCCTAGAGAGTTTCGGTGATTGGTTAGCTTGGAATATAGCAGATCAGGTGGACTAACAAAAGACTATGCATCGTACATGAATAAATGGCTACTTGATCGGTGGCGTTACTTTGCTCACATCATGATCATGTGCATTTCTGCGAGAAAAGCCGGTAAAGATGCTATGGGGCATGATTTAGCATGTGCTATGGTAAAGATGCTATGGGGCATAAACAAAGGGTACAATTTGTCACGTTATGTCCACAGATCCATTGTAAATCAAACCAATGCTGCAGAAAGACACATATATCTTTTGTACCCGTGTTTTGTTCAACTGTTGATAAACCATTTCTTACCTAACCTACCTCAAATTGGACAGAGACTTTAGGTAAAGAGAGTGGATAAGAGGGTGTTTGTACAGTTTATGAAGACTGGAACTGAGGAGCCTATTTAGTGCATACACCGCTCTTCGATCACCTAATTAATGAAGCCTACGAGGGACTGCCAGATGATCTATGGTATAAGCAAGGAAGAACACTCAGATGAACAACATGAAGAAGGAGAGGAAGTAGGACATGATGGAGGAGATGGTGGTTCTAGTGATGATGAAGAAGGTGGAGATGGTGAAGAACAAAGTGAGGGTAATGGTGCTGAAGAATCTGATTCAGAAAGAACTGAATCTGATTCATCTGATTCTGATGATGCACCTGATCAGACACACCCGAGAAGGATTGTTCAGGTATCCCTTCCTAAATCTTTCTCAAAAAGATAACGACAGGAAAGTTCAGACAGTGATTACCAACCCAATTCAGAGACTGAAGCTGCGAGGCAGCAAGAGACTAAGAGAAGGAAAAAGTATAGGTCTCACAGGCCATGGCTGACGGTCTTAAGTGAACTAAACGCTCGTCTCCAGGCCCAGCAAAATTATGTTGCACCGTCCCAATTGTACAGCAGGAGGAAGCGTCGATCTTTGACACCTGTGGTTGTATCAACTATCTCTGAGGGGGTTCCAGATATAGTTTCTCTTCCTGTAGCTACAACTTCTATGGTGATGAGTACTGTCCCAATAATGGCAGAGTCTGTTAATGTTGCAACAACTGCTATTCCATCAACTTTTCAACCAACAATTTATGCAGCATCTATTCCTGTTACCAGATTGCTTTCCTTGTCACAGCCAATTGCTTTCGGCGACTTCAACCACGGCTTTGACTTTGCCGATATCATTGCTTCTCCGATCTGCGAGACAGGTGAGGCATCCACATATAGGGATACTGATCCTCGTGATGCTAGGATTACATATCTAGAGGAACAAGTTGCTTTTCTGCTTGAAATAGTGCCCAACTCTAGGGTTGAATCTGAGGCACAACAAACTCTGATAAACTCTTTAGTTGATGAAACAAATTTTTTTAGGCACAAGTGGACCGGAACCCAAGAGCAGCTAAGGACATTAATGGAGCAAAGTGTTTTTAAAATCAAAATCAATGACTTCGTCCTTATGCACAGGCAATCAGTGGAAGCAAGACTTGCTATCCAACGTGAAGAACATGAGAAGATGGTTATCGTGGTTGAAGAACTGTCTAGAAAGCTAGCTGCTCAGGGGGGAGAAGAAGAAGAAGAAGCCAGAATCTAAAGATGCTTGTCACCAAGTTGATCTAACTGGTGATGATGACGATGACAAGGATCTCGAAGCCGGTCCTACTAGTAGTGAGCAGCAAGCTTTATTTGTTGCTCCATTATTAGTGGTGCCTATGGCTCAGGGGAGTCATCTTGAGATGGCGGTGAAGGTGGAGGTTCTGGAAGTTATCAGGGAATGTCAGCATTCGATGTCTTAGAAGAATTATCTGATGAAACTATCTTATTGATCGAGCCTGACTATTCCAAAGATGTGATGATCGAGGCTCTCGAAGAAATAGAAGAGGGAGAGAACGATTCTGGTGATGAATGGGGAGATGAAGATGAAGATGTTGTGATTGAATTTCCTAAGGGATCTGGCTAAGGGGTATATGAACTGGAGGATGAAGAGATTTTTGAAGCTCCATTTTTAATTTTTTCTAAAGATTCAGTTGAACCTGATATTGCTGAGGTAAGAGGTGCAGCAATTTCAGTTGAAGCCTCCCAAGCCGACCCTATTCCTGCTGACGACACTGATACTTAGCTAACCGTGATTTGATTGGTGAAACTTCATTTGCTGTTACCAAAGTTCTATGGAGTGCATTGCAAAGGGAAGGAAGATCAGGGAACTTTGAAGTGTTTAAGCCTCAGATGCCGAAGTGTGTCAGGGATAAAAGTTGTCGAGATCCCATGACTCACAAATTTTTGAAGAAATTGGTTTATTAGCCAGTACTGTGTGAAACCAAGCATCCATTAAGGAAAATACCTCAAGACATTCTGGGTAACATGTGGTATTGTTATGTGGATCCTATTATTGGCGAGGCGGTGATGATGGAAAAGATGAAGGCGAAGACTGAACGTGTGAAGCCGAGGGAGTTGTTCAGGGATATTTGTTGAAAACAGTTTCATCAATTTCTCTGTTAGTGATTTGGAGGTTCTAAAGGAAAAGTACTGCATTTACACGGGTGAGTGGGTGAAGCTTCTTGCATCTAGATAAAACAGGTTAGTCAAATTCTGTTTTGACTACAAGAAGGAGATGGGAAGCGGTGCTCGAGCTAAAGATCTGTGAAAGACTAAAGACATCCAGAGCTACTGTCAAGGGGGAGTCTGTTGAAGCATTTCTGTGTGACAGGCACTCTAGAATTTTCCTTGATTTAATAGTCTTTTGTATTATCTGTATTCAGTATTGTATGTATTTGTCTTTATCGAGTTGTAATCTTGTATGTTTGATGTTGTACTTGTAATCGTTGTTTCAGTTCTTTTGTAAGTGTTGGGTACAGTACAAATACGCATAGGAATTGTTCCTGCGTATTTGTTATGTACGCACACATTATCCTGCGTACTTGATAAGCACGCAAGAAGGAAATGGCTTGCGCACTTGTTAAGTACACATGAGTTTGGTCTAGTAAAAGTAGCAGGTTATGAGTATTTGTAAGTACGCTCTCATTTTTATACCCTCTATTCCAGAAATCTTGGAGAGCATCCTTGTAATATGCTCACTTTGATAAAAGACCACGTATTTTGTTACTTGTGTTTGTTGTCGTGATTACCTTTGTCGTATTGCATTCGGTCTAGTCTCGGGGATTCCGCACCTTGGTGGACTAGATACACACACACGAATATGATCCGAGACACCCGGGGACCTACACAAGTCAAGATTGAACATCAAAAACCTGCAGGTCAACGGCAACAGTTGGAAATACCTGTGTGGAAATGGGATAAGATTACTATGGACTTTGTCACGAAACTGTAGAGAACCCAGAAAGGGCTTGATGCTATTTGGGTTGTGGTTGATAGACTAACCAAATCAGCACACTTTATTCCTATCAATGAGAGTTATTCAATGGATAATCTAGCCCGACTCTATATCAATGAGATCATGACCCGCCATGGTATACCACTATCTATTATCTCTGATAGAGATAGTCGGTTCACATCTAGATTCTGGACTAGTTTTTAAAAAGAGTTGGGAACTCAAATCGACGGACAAAGTGAAAGAACAATCCAAACCCTAGAGGATATGCTGAGAGCTTGTGCAATTGAATTTGGTGGTAGTTGGGATAATCATCTACCACTGATTGAATTTTCTTA
The DNA here is from genome assembly GCA_023525975.1 of Smallanthus sonchifolius. Classification (NCBI taxonomy): domain Eukaryota; kingdom Viridiplantae; phylum Streptophyta; class Magnoliopsida; order Asterales; family Asteraceae; genus Smallanthus; species Smallanthus sonchifolius. The sequence continues at coordinate 47,430,293 of CM042033.1, read as the reverse complement.
CAATAACAGCTACCATTCAAGTATAAAAGTTGCACTTTTTGAGGCGTTATACAGTAGGAAATGCAGAACTCCAATTTTTTGGATGGAAGTTGGAGATCGCCAACTACCTGGACTAGAAATCTTACAGGAAACAACTGATAAGATAATTCAGATCAAACAACGGTTGAAGGCTGCAAAAGATCGACACCAGAGTTACGCAGATAAACGCCGACGACCGTTAGAATTTCAAGTAGGCGACTATGTGATGTTGAAAGTTTCACCCTGGAAAGGTGTTGTACGTTTTAGAAGACGTGGAAAGTTAGGTCCAAGATATATTAGACCCTACAAATTCATAGAAAGAGTTGAAGCCGTAGCATACAAGCTTGAATTGCAAGAAGCATTGCAAGGTATACATAACACGTTCCACATGTCATGTCTACACAAGTGCTTAGCAGACCCCGATCAGGCAATCACATTAGATGATGTGCATGTCAATGATAAGCTCCAATTCACCGAACAACCCATTAAGATCTTAGGAACACAAGATCGAAAGCTTAGGAAGAAAACCATACCAATGGTTCTGGTACAATGGCAAGGACGGAAAAGTTTCGATCAAACTTGGGAATTAACAGAACAGATGAAAGCTAAGTATCCTCATTTATTTGAATGATATTGAATTTCGAGGACGAAATTCTATTAAAAAGGGGAGATTTTTAACACTCGGATAATTCCCAAGTAATATAGGGGCTAAAGGTGTCAAAATATAAAGTTCAGGGGTTGAATTATATGTTCTCCAAAGATGGAGGACTAAAATTGAAAAATATGAAAGTGGAAGAGATAGCGGACCGCTACCTTACACCTTAGCGGTCCGTTATGTGTAGAGGAAGGGATGAATCGGGCAACGACACGTGTCCTGTGACTCACCGGTTAGAAATCTGACGCATGGTACGATAGCGGACCGACTAGACAGACCATAACGGTCAGTTGGCCGCAAAAATAAGGATGACCCACTAGAAAAATGACGCGTATAGGGCTGACGCAAGAAGGGTGATAGTGGACCGCTATCCCCTTGTATAACGGTCCGTTATGGGTCCGTTTTAACCCTATAAATAGATAGCTCCAACCCAGCCATTTGCACACATAAACACTTCTGATTTCACACACAAGAGCTCTGGTGCACGTGTTCCCAAGCTCCGGTCCACTCTCGAAATTCCGGTTTCTCGCAATTCGTCCGCAAACTGCCTTAGATAGTGCCGAGGTAAGGTTTCCGAACACCCTGAGGTTGCTTTGTGTAAACATAAGATAGGGATATTGATTGTGATCATGTCAGATATGATTTCGGGTTATCTTGAGGTATTGACTACTATAGTTAAATCGGAAGGAGGTTCTGCTTGAGGTGAGTTCCTCTGAACTGTGCTCTATAAAATGTTGTTTTTTTTTAAATGATTTTGTCTGAGGTCCCAATATCATGAGTATATATATCCTATAATAAGTACTTATTATGGCCATGATTGGGTGGGACTGACCGGCGAGACTGGTCCTCTCGTATTTGGCCGGACTTATATCCGGAAGCCAAGGAGTCACATGTATATATATATATGTTGTAGACTTAGAACCCGAGTAAAGCTAAGGTTATTGGGTGATGGATTGGGATGGATTATTATTAGACCCAGACCCAAGTAAAGCTGAGGTCCTAGGGTGATCTGTATCATGGATACATGTTGTAAAAATACGATTTTGTTTATGAACTCACCAGCCTTGTGTCGATCCAAATGTTTTCAAATGTTTTTTAGCACAGGTGACCACTAGCTTGTAGTTAGCATTCCAGCAGATGTACATGTGTTTTAATATAGGGATGACTGAGGCTAGGTTCTAGTGTAACCGTAAGGCCTGAGTGGATGGTACGTTCTCCGTGAACTATAAGTCCAAAGCTATATTGTTCATGCTAGGAACAATATGTTGTATTTACCAGTCAGTCCTTATTGTAAAACAATATTACGTATGAAATGAAATAGATACGACTTTTAAGACATCCGGTGTGTGTTTTTGGTATCAACGTCACACTAAATAGAACGCGACCTTCTGACTAGTATGTAGTTATCTGATAAACAAAATGTTATGTCTAAGGAAATAGCGGTGTATAAATCCCTCCTGGACTCGTCGTTCTTTCCTGGGAACATATCTGTTGGAGGCACTACTCTGGTTAGATAACTATCATGTGTTACGGGTGTGGCACTTCCTTACATTTGTCAATCACGTACATGAGGTAGGCCTCGCATCCGCACCTCAAGTAGTCTGCTGCCTTAATCATCTAGATAACGTTAGGCATCGGGATGCTGCGATCCCCGAAGACCTTGACATTGCTACCATCTTGAGCCTTGAGTCGGATTATCTTTCGTTTGCATATAATTTGTTCTTCATCGGCAGTTAGCCAATTCATACCCAACATGACATCAAACCCTCCCAAAACCATAACAAACAATCTGACAGGGAACCTATGGCCTTCTATCTTTATCGTGGAGTGGAGTTGTCAACTACATCAGTCACTGAGGTTCTACCCTTAGCGGTTTCTACACTAAAGGATCTTTCTATTTTACTAACCATGTACTTCACCCGTTTACAGAAAGCAGCTGATATAAAACTTTTACTAGCACCCGTATCAAATAACACATAAACAAAAGTGTTGTCAAGGATGAACTTACCTGTAGAGTTGTGCAGTCCTACTCAAATGCCCGGTTTCTCCATAGTTATAGCATTTGTAGAGTTGGGAGCAATCATAGAGTAGTGCCCAGTCTTGCCACATTTGAAACATAGATTAGATCCCAGTCTGCATTCACCCACATGCTCCTTCCCACACTTATTACACACAGTTAACTCCTCCACCCGAGCCCTCTTATCACAAGCCCTAGACATATTTCCACATGTTTGTTTGTTTTGGAAGCTCTGTTTCTTATTGGGTTCCTCAATAGCGACATCATTTAGTGCGAGGTCATCATACACTACACCACTGAGTTCCACTACCGAACCATAGGTGCTAGGAGTGTTTGCTTTGATAAAACTGCAGACCTTGTCCTGCAGTATTTGGATGTAGCAAACAATCTTCCTCTCTTCAGTCGTGATCAGATGTGGCACCAGACGTGCCAGTTCATTGAATTGGGTAGTGTACTGCCGATGTGTTTTACTTCCGGCTTTAAGTCCTAGAAACTCCTTCTCCACTTTCTCAATTTCGTTCCTCGGGCAGAAGTTCTTAATTACCAGTATCTTCAAATTGTTCCACATCATTGAGTTGACAGTCTCGTCCCCCTTAGCTTGCCGTACGCCCTCCCACCAATGAGATGCCTCCTCCCTCAAGGAGTTAGCAACAAACTTCATCACTTGATCTACCCAGAATTTGCTGAGGCGAATGCAACCTCCATGAGAAATACCCAGTCAAAAGTAGCCACCGCGTCCTTTTTCCCAATCAGTATTGATGGGTTACATGCTTTGAAGGACTTATAGTCGCACCTGCGAGTAAGCGGTGCGTTGACCGCCTCAACGATCGGGGCACCAGTTGTCGGGTTAAACCCGCCTGCCCCGTTAGCTTTCCTCAAAGCCTCTGCCAATATGTTTGGCAAAGAAGCCTTCATCATTTTAGTAAATTCTTGAGCCAGGGCCGCTTTCACCTCCGACTCGAAGGGGAATTGTTGTTCTTCATCGGGAGTCCGTTCAGTTTCGTGCACACTATTTTTCGGCTCCGTGTGAACACTTGTAGGTCCTCATGGCACTTCTACATATCGTTCTCGTGATAAGACGTGTCGTTAACTCGGAGTGCGGAATCCAACGAATCAACGATTGCATACACAAAAGACAATAGAGACAATCAAGTAAATAACATTCACACTTGTATTCCAATTCTCAATAGAGTTTACAGACTCAATCGTTTAACTCTGTTCATTTTCTGATCTATATCTAAACTGACTCTTTAAACATCTATATATAGACATCTGACCTGCATTAGGCGAACTTAACAAGTTCGCCTCTAACAGACTAAGCGAACTTAATAAGTTCGCCTCAGATAGACTTAAGCGAACTTAACAAGTTCGCCTCTGTTAGACTAGGCGAACTTAACAAGTTCACCTCTAGCATAACTTGCATAAACACTTAGAACATATTACATAACAAAAACATAAAGACATTAGATCTAAATTATTACAAAGCTTTTGTCATTACAAACTATGTCCTAACAGACTCCCCCTTGACAATAGCTTGATCTTCAGTCTTCTGTCTTTATGATGAGCTCTTCCAATTATCCGGTAATCTGCTGCCTGCATGCACTCCATATCTTCTATATATCTCCAACAATCTCTTGTACTGCAATCCTTGTTCTTTCCATTCATCAGTGTACATGATCTCATTCTTTCTCAATGTCCTCTGATCTTTCTTTGAAAAATCCTTATTGTCTTTATCTTCAATCCTTGCTTCACCAGTATTAACATCGACATACCACCATTTCATATTCCCAAGGAAATCCTGAGGAATCTTCTTCAATGGTATCTTGTGTACAGCACATACTGGTTTGAATTTGTACTTCCAGGTCACTTTCCCAGTCTTTTGATCTATGTTCTTCACTCTCTTTCCTTTTTGAGGCTTTAGCCTTTCATACTTCCCCAAACCACCTTCTCTCTTGATCAGATTTGCAATCACATCAGCTAAACCAATCTTGGATCTATTAATAAGTAGCTTTGAAGCTAGACCATTCTTTTCACACCTTGGCAAGGTATTGAAATACTTGATCCTCGGCTTTAAGTATTGAACACCATCAGATCTTTTAATAGCAAATAATTTTGTGTCATTATCATAAAACCAACTTATGATTCTTCCAACACACCTCTCTTTATTCACATGTTTTCTTTCTGAGTAGGTTGTACTTGAGACTTGGGTAGCACCTTCATCTAGCTATTTACAACTTCTCTCCACTGTTCTCTCGTCATACCTGTATTTCTGTACATCACAGGTTCTTCATTCACCTTTGGAGACAAAGTGTGAGTAGTATCAGCTTCAACATCTTTATTCGATTGAATGTTTTCATCATCATTATCAATCTTAGAATCAGCAGTATCTTCAGGCAGTGTGATGTCTTCAAAAGAGTCCATAGAAACTGTTGCTCCTTCATAATTAAACTCAGGAATAACATCATCTTGGATGAAGTTATAAGGAACATTAAGACCATCACAGCCTTCATAAATTATATTATCTTTACCTTTCTCTATCTCTATCTCCACTATCTCTCCTTCTTCTATTTCATTGTCTGACACATCATCTTCTATGTCATTGAATAATTCATCAATGTCATCAAGACATGCTATCTTTTCAGCTTCTTCCTCCTCAGACTCTACAAAGAACTCCAATAATAAGATTTCTTCTTCATTAACTCCAGAAGTATCTTTGTTTTCATCAATGGATTGTGATGTCGACTCCCCGTGAACTTTAGATATAGGATTAACGTCAGCGTATTGACGATCACCCTCAATATTACCAGAAGGATCATTGTCTTCATCATCATGTCTTTGAATAGACTCAGTGTGACATGTTTCACGTATCCTTAACTCCCCCTGAGCGTCAAGACGCTCAACAAGTTTGGACACTAATGCCTGCATAGCAGCAATCTGCGTATCTTGAGTCTGAATCACCAGCTTTCTTTGAGTATCAGTAGATACAAGAGTATCCACCTGATTTTGTAAAGCAAGCACTTGAGATTCAAGGAAAGTAATCCTATCAGAATCAGAAGGCTTAGAAGGACCAGCCGAAGATTGAGGAACTGAAGTACTAGGAGTAGGAATAACCACAAGAGGAACAGGAGTTAGAACAGGAGATTGATCTTTAGAACTTGGAGTTGTGACAATTAAGGAAGCAACAAAAGTAGCATCCTCCACACCTTGTGAAGATTGAGCAGCAGCAATTGAAGCAGCCATAAGCTTTTGAGATTTAGGATCCGGATTAAAATCACTATCTGAACTCTTATCCAACAATGTTCTTTTTCCAAGTACCGATCCGGAAGGAGGATCCCAAACGGACTTACGTCTTTGTCTTCTGGCTGTAGATTTAAGACGTTTACCAGCATTAGCCAATGGTATACGAGCCAACCGTTAATAATGATCTGAGGGAAAATCTCTAGATTCATCAGAATTGGTTTCTTCATAAATAGGTAAAATCGTATCACTTGAGCTAGAACTCGACTCATTATCTGCCACCACATTCCCTTCAGCTTCATGAATGGGCGAGTTCACAACTTCATCAATAAAGTCATCCATATTCATCCCTAGATCTTGTTCATGTTCATGAACGACCTCTTCTAGAACAGGTTCATTAACAGGTATCTCAACCTGAGCTTGTTGAAAGACCTCTTGTTCTTGAATAGGAATTTATGGTTGTACGGGAACTTGTTGTTGTGGAACTTGTACTTGTTGTGGAATAGGTTGTTGCGGAGGTTGTTGTGGTTGTTGTTGTTGAACATTTTGACCTTGCACTTGAGCTATCTCATCAGGATGAAACCAGTTGTCATTTGGTGGTTCAACATAATCAGGATTGATTAAGTGACTAAACAATGGAGTATTAACATGAATCAACGCTTGATTCTGTTGTTGCACCTTAGTGCAATCCATAAAAATACGCTTAGACATCGGAGTCAAAGTTAATCTAATCGGATGCTGTGGGAGATCAGGAAGAATATGATTCAGAATCATCTGGATAAACCGAGGATACATCAAGAATCCTTGACCTTCAGCAGGTGTGATTTTCATAACCATCTCCCGATAAACATATCGTGCAAAATTGAATTGTTTGTTCAACGTCAAAGCTACCATTGCAGCTTGAAGAGCAGTCTTTAAACCATTTGTACCAGCTTTACGAGGAGACAGACATTGGATAATCACATGCATGAAGTATTTCCATTCACCCACTAAACCACCTTTACATGCTTGTGTATCATTAGGCTTACCACGGTAACCCATCCTCTGGAAGCAACCCATGATCAATGTATTTGGATATGATATAGGATCATCAGCATCACCACCTAGTGCAAGAGCAGCACGAATAGTTTCTTCAGATATAGAAATCTCCATATTGTTTACCGTGGCACGAAGAACATGAGGTTCTACGTCAGTATCTGAATGAACTGTGTCCCAAAATTGCTGAATATACACCAGACTGATGTATGGATCTGCAGATAACGCGACACGAAGTCGTGAACGATTCAGAAATCCGATAATCCCTTGAAAGTTTATGGCCTCTGACATGTTAGGATCTAACAATGCCACCTGGTTATGTTTGTATTCGACACGACGAGCCATCTGAAAAATATTTGGACAACAAACATATTAGACAAATAACCAACACAAACAACACGAAAAACAAATTTGAAACAAAAACAAAACAAACAAACAAAAAATTATTATTATTTTTTTTTTAAATTTCAAACACACAATAAATTTACATGTCCAAAAACTCTTCTGACCCCTAGGCAAACTTAATAAGTTCGCTTAGTGTTACAAGAGGCGAACTTATTAAGTTCGCCTAGACAAGTTCGCTTGAACAAGTTCGCCTGAACTGTCTGACGTTTCAAATTCAAAACCAGAAATCAAATTTCTTTCAAATCTTGTGGAAATCATGAAATAAGCATTGTAAATACATCGATTAGTACTGCTAAGTCAATATTAATGAACAATTTCAAGATTTAAGACTGGTATAACCACAATTAGGTCAAAACAATCATACGATGAAAACCGAGACAAAAACCGCACTTATCTCACAATTTAACGGATGAAAAACGATGAAATTACCTTAGTTATGTTCGAAATTCAATTTCGATTCAGAAGAAACTGATTAACAACTCAACAACCACGTAATTTGAAGTTTTAAAATTTTGACTACGGTTCAGACAAGTTCGCTTGAATGTGAAGAAGATGAAGTGAATAAGTTCGGCTGGATAAACCCGTATACATATTAAGTTCGCTTATTTAGGCGAACTTGGTAAGTTCGCTTAACAAGCCCTAGGTGAACAAAATAAGTTCGCTTCACCAATATCAGGCGAACATATTAAGTTCGCTTCACCAGAATTAGGCGAACTTAATGCCTTCAACTTTTCCTTGATCAAATTTTTACCAACTTTCAACCCGTCACTTCTTGAACTTCCGTCAGCAGCATGTATTTGATCCAATCCCGAACAATTTAATAAAAGATTAGAATTTTCATGGAAAATAAAAAACAAAATCTTTTTGAATTTTATCTATACAAACGGAATCACATATTTTTGGATTTTTATCTGTACAAACGGAAACACATATATTTGGATTTTTATCTGTATAAATTGAAATCACATATTTTTGAATGAACATCATGAGTAAGAAGATCATATCAGTATCCGAGTAGTTCATCACACATTTTAGCAATAACCATGGCTAACCTATGATATGAAACAATCCAACTCATCTTGTACTCTATGTATCTTTTTCAGTATTTATAAATCAATCAATTTGATTAATATTTGAAATGATACGCGATAAATTTCAAAGTAAATAAGATCATGTTATCTCAATTATTCATACCGAATTTGAAATATAAAGCATGAATTCTTAAATTTGTCAATATTATATTATTTGAAACTATAAGCGTTTATTCTCCAAATTCATGTGATTTAGTAACATTTAGATGAAACACATCGTGTACCCCACATATATGCCAAACAGAACTAAAAATTGCACTATCTTCAAGACATATACAGTTTATTTTAAGATTAGATCAATTTCCAAGATGAAATTATCTCTTTTAGCTCAAGAATAAAAGCAGATCCCAAAGGATATAAGAATCATGATGATTCAGAATCAGAAGATTCTAATGAATTGGTTGTATAATGAGAATCAACAGATTCAGGTATGAGGATCCAACTATTATCTGGATAAGATTCAATGCAGTCAGACTAGAAGATGTATCTAACTGATCCAAGGGCGAATATATGTTTGAACATATTTTGAAATCATATCTTAGTTCAACAATACATTGCATGTTTTTCAGGGCATGGGTAGTAATGTGAACTGAAATAGATTTGTGCTAAAGATATAATTCGATATTGGTCTCATGAAATTATTTAAAACCATATATTTTTTATCTGATAATGATCTTTTACACACACACCCAGGCATATAATGGATTTAAATCACAGATGTAATCATATCATATTTAATTTTCACACTACTATTAGTTTCAAAACGCTTCTAGTCTATTGACAATTCAAGTTTCAAAACTCATACACAAATTTGAAAACAGATTATCAAGATTAGAGCATTCACAACACTATCATTTCTCATTTATGCAGACTTTGAAATTTTGGTCAAATCAACTCAGTCTAAACAATCATAAATCAAAGGTCTACTAAAGTCGTGTGAAATGAACTAATCACTGACGTACTATCATTTCTTCTCTAACTCCAAATAATGTCAAACTTTATATTTTTCAATTTGTTTTGGCTTTTATAAATTAAGAATTTTTGACTGAAACTTTAAAATGCAGAAATGTAATAAAGCAATAAAAGAAATTCAAACAAAATTTTCCATGAAAATCTGATTTTGAAAAACTTTTATACGGGATTGATCATACCTATCATTTTGATTAGAAATTCAAACCTGGTACGATCAAATGCCTTGGTAAACAAATCACCAAAATTATCATCAGTGTGAACCTTTACCAGCTCAATCAACCTTTTCTCTTCACAATCAAGAATAAAATGATATCTAATCTCAATTTGCTTTGTTTTACTGTGCTTAACAGGATTATTAGTTATAGACATTGTAGCATTATTATCAATAAGCATAGGGGTTCCTGTGAAATTCAAACCATAATCTCTTAATTGCTGTTGTATCCACAGGATTTGTGAACAACAACTTGCAGCAGCGATGTATTCTGCTTCCCATGTAGAAATGGAGACTGTGGTTTGCTTTTTGCATTGCCAGGAAACAAGTCTATTACCCAAGAAATGGCAACCACCTGTTGTTGATTTCCTGTCCAAACAACAACCACCAAAATCAGAATCAGTATAAGCATTGAAATCAAAGTTAGAACCATGTGGATACCATAGTCCCAATCTTTGTTTTCCTTTCAAATAACGAAAGATTCTTTTTACAGCTATTAAGTGAGATTCTTTTGGTTTTGCCTGGAATCTGGAACAGATGCACATAGCAAACATTATATCTGGCCTTGAAGCGGTTAGGTACATGAGAGATCCAATCATTGCTCTGTAAAGTCGACAATCAACATCTTTTCCATCCGGGTCAGAATTTAGCTTATGATTGACCGGAATCGGAGTATCATATGGGGTACAGTCCTCCATCTTGAACCGGCTCAAGATGTCTTTGACATACTTGGACTGATGAATAAAGAAACCATCTTCCTTTTGATTTACTTGTAAACCTAAGAAAAACTATAACTCTCCCATAGCTGACATTTCAAACTTCGACTTCATTACACTCTCAAAATCTTTGCATAACCCTTCATTTGTTGAGCCAAAAATAATATCGTCCACATATATCTGCACCAGTAGGTAATCTCCCCCTGATATCTTTATGAATAAGGTCGAGTCAATCTTGCCACGAACAAAATCATTTGCCAAAAGATGTGTGGACAATGTTTTATGCCACGCTCGAGGAGCCTGATGAAGACCATAGAGGGCCTTATCAAGCTTGAAAACCATATTCGGATTAAGTGGATCTTCAAACCCCGGCGGCTGAAAAACATAAACCTCCTCCTTGACCTTTCCATATAAAAATGCACTTTTCACATCCAATTGAAACACCTTAAAACCTTTATAAGACGCAAAAGCTAGAAACAGCCGTATAGCTTCAAGCCTCGCAACAGGCGCATAAACGTCGGTGTAATCAATTCCCTCTTGTTGATTGAAGCCCTGGACAACTAATCTTGCCTTGTTTCTTACCATGACACCTCGATTGTCTTTCTTACATTTAAACACCCATTTAGTACCAATCGGATAAACACCCTTTGGAAGATCTACAAGATTCCAAACTTTAAGTTTGTCAAACTGAGCAAGTTCTTCCTGCATGGCCTCTATCCAATTGTTATCATTTAAATCCATTTCAACATTTTTGGGTTCGACCTGAGAAATAAAACATGAATGTGAGCAATCATCAAGAACACCAGAATCTTTAGTACATGTATACAAACAAGTATTGTCAACAATAGAACATGTTTTCACTCCATCCTGCAAATTCCTGATTATATTTGTCACCGGATGATCTTTGAGTTCCTTGATGGAAGTGACCTCAGGAACCGGCAACACTTCAACATCAGTTGTATCAGATTGATAAGACAAATCATGATTAATTGGAATTTCTGAGTCTAAATTTGTAGGAATCTCCCCCGAATCCTGTGTCAAAGGTAATGGATCATCACCCAACAAAGGATCAGTAGAAGAATCTTGAAAAATAGCATTGTCATCCTCACTCTCTGAATCTTGTGGTCCCGAACAAGAAGCAACATTAGGATCGGGAGCAGAAGTAGATGGAACCGATGAATGTGGAACTGCATTTGGTAGAAAGCCATTGTGCTGTGTATCCTGACATGAATCATAGAGAACAACAGCTTCATCAGGAGAAATATCAGAAGGTAAATGAAAATACTTGAATAAGTTTTCATAATCAAATGCCCAATCTGGTCCAATCGCCATTTGAGGTAAAGACCGATTTGAACAGTCAATATGGAACCATTCTTCAACTTGGCGCGTCTCTTTGTTATAAACCCTCTTGGTAGTCGAATTAGCAACATACCCTAGAAAAATCCCTTCAATAGCCTTGGCACTGAATTTGGTTGGGACATCTCTAACTTTCAATAGGGTGCAAGGATTACCAAAAGGTAGTAAAAATTCCATATTCGGCTTTCGATTATTCAGCAATTCGTAGCAAGTCTTGTTGTGTCGCTTGATGGTCAAGACCCTGTTCAAAACGTGACACGCAGTATTCACAGCCTCAGCCCAAAAAGTAACTGGAAGCTTAGAATCTGCAAGCATCGTGCGTGCCATTTCAACCAACGTCATGTTCTTTCGTTCAGCAACACCGTTTTGTTGAGGAACATATGGCGCACTGAATTCATGATGAATTCCCTTTTATAGACAGAATAAGCCATCTTGCTATTCTTAAACTCGCTGCCATTGTCACTCCTAATTCTTTTGACCTTCAGATTGAACAAATTCTCCAAACCCAGGATTAAGTATTGTACCAACTCAGTGGTTTCAGCTTTAGAATAAAGAAACTTAACCCATGAAAATCTAGGGAAATCATCCGTTACTACTAAACAGTACGATTTTCCACCAATGCTCCTGATACTAATCGGACCAAACAAATCCATATGCAGCAGCTCCAAAGGAGTTACGATAGAATTCTTCGATTTAGATTTGTGTGATTTCTTTCATTGTTTCCCCTTCTTGCAAGGAATACAATCATCAGGAACTGAGAATTTCATCTTTGGAATACCAAGAACCAGATCATTCTTAACAATATAGTTCATCTTCCGATAGTTGATATGAGCTAGCTTCCTATGCCACAAAATAGAATCTGATTCCGACGTCTTGGAGAGTAAACATGTAGGAATTGAATCCGTTGTAGTAGCCACACTCATGTCAAGGACATACGTGTCATTTCTCCTCGGGGCCTTCATGAGAATCCATTCGTCAGGAATAACAAAACCAGGTTTCAAGATATAACACTCAGCATCATTGAAATGGAACGAAAACTTCTTGTCACAAACTTGTGATACACTCAAAAGATTGTGTTCAAGCTGCTCCACATAATTCACCTTCTCAAAATTGACTTTATCATTCTTTAAAGTACCCTGTCCAGTTATGTACCCGCCTTTTATTCCCCGCAAAAGCGACATAACCTCCATCAATATTTTTAACATCTTCAAGCAATCTAATATTCCCTGTCATATGTCGAGAGCAACCACTATCCACATACCATGTATTGTTGATAGTTCTCCTTGGTTGTCCCTACATAAACAAAGAAAATCAGTTAGAAATAGGAATCCAAGACATTGTAGTCTTGGGTCGTCCAGATTAATCAAAATAAACAACTTCTAGTAATTCACAATCAAGGTTATCATTAACCTTTGGAATAGAAGTTTTACCAACAGACTTTTTCAAAGGTGACATATTTTGATTATTTTGAAAAACATTATTTGATATTTTATTATCAGATTCAGATGTTTCCAAAATTTTCTTCAATTTTCTGTTTCGTCTTCTCCTTTGTGGTCTAGACAATTTAACTTCAGAATGAGAATCTTTTGAAATTCTAACATGAGGAATCTCAAGCTTCTCTTGACAAACAAATGATTTAGAGTTCAATTTATCCTGCTGTTTAAATCCAGAGGATTTAACAAAAGATCGACAGGACATATTCTTCTCCAAACTAAATGATGACTTTCCCTCATCTGTTCTTTTCAGAATCTTCACCACTTTTGGTTATAAAGGAACAGTCTTCAATTTGCCCTGGTTCTTATAAGGACAATTGACCAGAATGTGACCAGCTTCGTTGCAATGAAAACAAACTCTTCTTTCTTTATAAGTTCTAAAGTAAGAAGAATTCTTTGAGTTTGAGGAGCCATCAGGAATAAGCTTTAGAAGGTTTTCTAGAACAGTTCACTGATTTCTTTTGAACATAAACCTGTTTAGGCACCTTTGATGAATGCACCTTTTGATGACCAGCAGCGACAAAACCACTTGACTGTAAAACTGGAGAAAGCTTAGGTGTAACGACTTTCACCTCATCAGGTTCAGTCAGAATGCATCTATCACGGGTAACAGTTTTTACAACTGTTGGTTCATCAATTCTCACCTCTTTTGGAATACCTTCAACCTTCTTTCCATCAAACACCTCATCCTCAGAATCAGATTCATAAATCATATCCTCACCAGTTACCGGTTCACTTTCAATACTATTTTTGGATCTATTTCCTCTTCATGTATGATTTCAGATTCAACCACATAATTTGCATTAAATGGTGGAGAAACAAATCCAATACCAGCAACCCGCTTAGTAGGATCAGCATTTGAATTAAAATAATCCAAAACAACAGAAGAATTTGTATAGTTTTCCAACTTTCTATGAAGTTTGATCACCTCAGACTCTTTGTTAGAAATTTCTTTATTCTTTTGAGCAACAATATCATTTCGTTTTTCTATCTCAGCATAAGCCATATCCAGATGATAAGCTTGTTCTTTATATTTCAACCCTAGAGAATTTAAGTCTCTTTTCAAAGACTCAATTCTATCGATGCACAATTTATCATTATCTTTCAGTTTATGATTAACTGAATGCATCGATTTCATATCAAAAATCAAGTTTGTGTTATCATCCATGACCTTTTGCAATTTATCTTTAACAGTAATGCAGTTAGAACAGTAAATATGACAAACAGAGTCTTTTACCTTTGACGGATCAGACATGTCTGCCATGAAAACTTTGGCAATGGGAATATTCTCTGAATCAGCACCATCTGAAGCATTTTGTGTAAGAACAATATCATCTTCAGCAACACCTAATGCAACATCAGAATCAATATTATGCAATTGTTCTATCTCTTCATTAATAATCTGCACACTTTCACCATCACTCGAACCATCACTCGAACCATCACTTGAACCATCACTTGAACCGTCATCATCAGTCACCTCTTCTGATTTTTCAGAATGAATTTCTGCTACAAAGGATTGACTTACAGCACCCACTAAATCTTCCAGATGAATACCCCAGTCATAGTTCTTGTAACATCTCTGATTTTTCGACCCTATTTTAATTTATTTTACTTAATAAAAAAATAACAACACTACATTAAATCCTATACTTGTTCAAACCTATGCCACGTTAACTATTAGCTGAATGTATTTTAATTCAAGATTTAGAACTCATAATCACGTGGTAACACCTCCTAGAGATAACTCAGTTAATGATCCCGTTAGATGTTCTGTTAAATCCTAATAGGCACGGTCGCGCCTCGTTCTGGCACGGTTGTGCCAAGTGCCTTGGCACGGTCGCGCGCCTTGCTTTGGAACGGTCGCACCGGTGCCTTGGCACGGTCGCGCCTCTTATTGGCACGGTCGCGCCTCTTGACAGTTGAAACGTAAAAACGAACTTAAATCCTAAATTCGTTCAACTTTGTAACCGTTATACACGTTCGTCTATTAACAACCATCATTAGTCAATTAAACATCGATATTACACTTGAATTAAAACCAATTATGGATCTTAAACTGAAACCGTCGACCTCTTCATCTTTTACTCATCAAATTCGTTCAATCCTATTGTTACTCTCTCAAACCAAGAAACTACACACTGTAACTAACCCTCTCTGAAGTTTTACGCACACCAATCTCCCCGGAATTACAGAAGAAGACGCCGGAGATCAAACCCATAATCGCCGGAACTCATCCCTACCGTACACTATCAATTCATCGTTCTTCCGGGTAATTGAAACCTCCTACACCTTCGTTTTAGTCCATAGATCAAAAGCCCCAACTTAATTTGGGCTTACAATAACTAATCTAACGCGAACCCGAATCTAGGGTTCATTTCAAAATGGTTTAATCGAATACTACCTTGGAGATGTTTTAAATACAATTAAACTATACAAAAATATTCGTAATAACCTAATGGGTGAAAGCCCTATGAATTCCAACATTAACAATATAAAAATTAGTCAATTCATTTTTGTTTTGGAACAGACACGGTCGCGCTAATCTCCTAGCGCGGTCGTGCTTCATGAGACACGGTCGTGCCAATACCAGCTATCACACCCCGACCGATGGCGGAATCATCGAGGCGGACAATGAAATGATTGTTCATAAGCACATGATCTACTAAGGTTGCATAATTCATTAATGAGATTTAAATACCAAATATCCAAATACAATTCAAGTTACAACACCCTATACTAGAATATTACACATAATTATTTTACTAGGTCCAAAAGCCTTACGTGTAGCACCTTCAACACATAGTCACAAAATCACATATCTTCACCTGAAACGTAATCCAAAACAAGTGTCAACTACGAGAGTTGGTGAGTTTACATATGTTTAAATAAAATAAAAGTTTAGTTAAAAACGTTTATACAATTCATAGTTTGACATGGTATGATATGGCATAATGTGGAGAATTCACTATATGTATACCAATTGTAAGCATGTAATTTTGTATATAAGCATAAAGGTTTAACGTGATAGGCATAGCATACCGCTACCCTAAAAGTGATAGGCATGGAATCAAGACTATGTGGGTTACACATAATTTAAACCATCCTAAAAGTATTCATAGCATAACAAGTGATTAAGCACAAAAGCACAATAATCTACACATGTAAACACAAGTTGAATTGTATGTAAGTAAGCACAGATTACGTTTCACCCCAAAATGTATAAAAATGTAAATAGGGGATATGTAACTCACCTTGCAACGAGGGTTTTACTTCACGCGCGATGGTGATATTGGTATTGTTGTTATACACGATGAAATCCTATGCAAACGAATATGTATCAAATATGTATTCGCGTACGTATATATTTGTTTAAATATGTGTGGATTTGTAAATGGAATAACCTTTGCGGAAAATTATATGTTTTAAAATCATTGTACAAATAAATATTAATTTTTGTAAGACTTTGTATTTTTATAAAATTCTACATTAAATATTTAAACTTCTTGAAATATATATATTTTTAATAACACTTGCATTTTATAAATCATAATTTACCATTTTAAATCTCATGAAAATATTATATTTTAAATAACGCGCATTTTTATTTATTTATAAAAATGTTATTGTATTAATTTTCGTGGGTTCAAATAATTAAATAACTTATGAAAAACGTCGGTTTTATTTATTTTATAAAATTTAACGGGTTTGAATATGTTCAAAAGTTGGGTTAAAAATAAACGGGCCGAGTCAACGGGCTTGAAATAATTTTTAGTGGGTTATAAATATTTAGAAATAATTAAATGGTTTTTAAAACATTTAATTTAGATAATTAATAATAAAGAATATACAAATGGTTTTTAAATTAATTAATTTAATACATATACAATAAATGAAATAAGATTTTAATAGTCAAATGGGTCGAACCGGGTCGGCCCAGACCCGAATCCAGGTTCAGGAAGTGAAACGGGTCAGAGGGGGCTCAAAATGAGAAAAAAAAGGGGTTGGGCCGGAGGCCATAGGTTTCGAACCCGGGACCTTATACACATCGCACACGACACAGACCAGCCGGGCTATAGCCCATCGCTGGTCAGTAACACGCTAATTAATTGATAACCACTTCGAGTATTGCCCACTGGTTCTCGGCAACGACTAGGAGTCGTGTCCGGGTAATCTCGTTTGGCCGGGAATCAGTGGGCTATGGCCTGGATTATGCTCGGAATTTTTAGCACTAGGATAGACGAAGGTTAAGGGATGGAATGATATGATAATACCTGAACCGAAGGGGGTCGACGAAACCGAGAATACCCAGAGCTGGAACCAGACCTTGGGGTCGAATTGGAACTCCAATTTAAAGGTGGGGCTTCGGAAAAAGGGCACGAGTCTGAGGGTGATGCCAATTTAGGGAGAGAGAGTGATACGAGGGAGAATGGGGTTCAAGAGGGACCGGCAATGGTTTTTATACCCGAAGGAAATCCGTATGATGGAACCACAAATTGGCTCCACAATTGGGTTCGGACAGGTCTTACGAAACTAACGAGCCCTCTTTTAGTCGTTGAGATACTGTGTGTCAGCCGAATTTCATTGGGTTGACTTCGGTTTCATTAATGGCGTCGTGGGAATCTGATGATGAAAAAGTAAATTGGTCGGGGGAACATGGTCGCACGAGGAAGGCGAGTACGATGGTGCAGGTTTTAGGTGTTGAGGTGTGGAGGGACAGGGCTGTCGGGGCTCGCCGGAAGGTTCTTGGTCCGCCGGACAAAGGGAAAAGGGTGACCGGGAATACGAATTGGGATCTGGCAATTATGGTCCCTGGGGTTTTTAGTTGATTTAAATTGGTCCCTGCGAATATTACTGATTAGTCCCTGAGGTTTGATTTGTCCCTTAATAGTCCCTTGACTTAGTTTCTGTACAAACCTTTAAGTTTGATTAATTACAAAACGACCCCTAAACTTTTTATTAAACAAATTAATTTAGTTTCTTCTAAATCAATTTAATTTAATATTATATTTTAAATGTTTTTATAAACTTATTTTATTAAAATAAATTATTTTGTATAATTCAACTCATTTTTTTGTCAAATCATTTTATTTGTTTTCAAAGTCATTTATTTTTATAAAATTTATATAATTCAAATATTTTTATTATTTAAATTAAAAATACATAATTTATATATTATTAACACATTAAATTGAACAAATGCACGTGTATATTATTGAATTTAAATTGTTTATAAATACAGGATAAATTTATACCATCATTTTAAATATTTAATTTATTAAAAATAATTGATATACTTTTTCATATATTTTTAAGACTTTAATTTAAAAATACATAAGTTGAAATTTGTAAACACACTCTTTTGTATAAACTTGGTTAAATTCACGTGTGCATATTTGGAATAAAATGTTGAAATTTTTACGTGTTAATATATTATAACTGAAATTTTGAAATGTCACACCAGCGCGGTCGTGCCTCACACAATCAGACCATGTCATGCCTCTTGACTAGACTTGGTCGTGCCTCAGAACCCTAGACACGGTCGTTCCTAGCTAAGACACGGTTGTGCCTAGTGAACAGCTTAGTTATGTCTTCTGTTTGATCAACATGGTCACGCCCTGACTAGCTCGGTCGCGACCGTGGTCCTAGCACGATCGTGCCTTGTCCCAGGCACGGTCGTGTGTGTAAGAAAATTTTGACAGAATGCTTAATTTTATATTTTAAAAAAAATGAGTATTCCAAATTAACTTTCAAATAAAAATAATTGATTTTATAAAGATTTATATTAACTTTATTTAAAAAGATCAAATTCTTATTTCTAAAATAAATAGAAGTATTTATTTTAACATACAAAGTTATGTTTATATTTATCATCAAACTCTACACATAAATATTATTTATACAACTCATTTACACATCTATATAAAAATAGCGTAAAGATTATTTATTAAATTTATATTTAATATAATACGCCCGATACATTTTTATAACTAAATGACTAAGTTACATATCTTTATAAATAAATAAATAAAGTAACGATTATTTATTTAATTTATATTTAAACAAAATTTGTTTATCTAGATTATACTTAACTAGACCTAACACCTACATTGTTTTTATAACTAAATGAATAAATAATTATTATTTAATTTATTTAGTTATTCGAACTCAAACCCTAATCAAAATGTTCTAAAAGTATCCATTTCAAATCTTTCATTTTATACAACACCTTTCAAATACAAACCACTTACATCTACAACTTCAACTCCTTATACACACACCCAATTCAACCCTAGACTTAGACATTGACTATTGTGCACATTATTAATTCAATATACATTACACTCTAGGTTAACGTTGTGCATTACAAGGATCACGTTACTATCTAGTCTCTCGTGTTAGCCACGCCTTTTGAATCAAGTGAGTATTACATAGCCCCTTTTACACTTTTACACTTTTTGGGGTGGAACATGAACACTATACAATACTATTGCTTACATTTACACAAACTATACAAATACAAATCCTCTTTACATTCATGTGTGCAATTTGAGCTTTATGCCTGAGTGCTAGTTGTGCTAACTTTTGTGTACTAACTTTTGTGTGCGATTTATGTGCAATCATTAACTATTTAAGCCGACGGTAAACAATGATAGATCTATTGAGTCTGACAAACCCACCCAGATTTGGGTGATTGTTACCGACAACACAATTTTGCATGCTAGTTACAAAGGTTTGATTGTACTTTGGTTACACAATGGCTACTCTCCATAAATGCCTTATTTTATCATGTTATGTAAGGATTTGTTTATTTACAATCTATACGCTATCAATGTACAAACCTGTGTATGCTCACCAACTTTTTAGTTGACCTTATTTTATTCATGTTTCAGGTGCTATCTTATGAGTTTGATCAAGACATGTTACATATAGGCTTTGGACTTAGTTAATTTTAATTCGAAAAAAAATTGTATTTCATTATGTACTTTGGAATTGATTCATGTTTGTTTGAATGGAAATGGATTTAATATATTACAATTTAGTCAACCTTGAGCTCACGAACAGTCTACATGTCCCGCGCCGACGATTCCGCCGTCGGTTGGGGTGTGACAGATTGGTATCAGAGCCTTGGTTATAGGGAACTAGGTTATTAGACACCCTTGACCTAGACTATAACTTTAGGACACCCATACAATGCCATGCTCCTACATGTTACATTATTAGTTCTTGTGTAAATATTTTTACATGCTATCATAAGTATTTACACTACGTGATACAATACATAATGACTTATGTGTCACACTACTTGATAACTTTTGTGCTTACACTCATTATTATCTACATGCTATATGATTATTTTTTTATGTGAATATTCTTACATGTTATACTATATAACTAAATCATATGATACAATACTTAATAATCTATGTGTCACATTACCTGCCAACTTTTTCTCCTATTCATTGCTACCTATTTAATTTATTTAAAAGTGATATCCTAAGTTTCCACACACACTCATACACACTTAGTTATTCATGCACCCCTAAACTCACATACATAATACCACACCTCTTGTGAACAACAAAATTTTAAACTATTGGGCCTAATGTCCATCAATAATAAACTAAGAAGTCCATCTATCCTCCAAGAAGCAAAAGCCCACTGAAATGCATAAACCTTACTTTCGGGCCACAAGGCCCAGTTCACAACAATTCTCATCATGACCATGAGCCTAACAATAGTGTTATTAATACATGATGGCTAGAAGAGTGTGTAGGCCCATGAGGGATTCTGGCTAAGGAAAGATAGGCTACTTAAGTGTGTCCTAGTGACCCACCCCTCTTTCCTGGGAATTCTCCTCAGGGATACACTACTTATAGGTCAAGTGTACTCCTAAAATACTATTGTGAAGACTCGGCGTTATGACTAGTCAAACTCTAAACCTATGAGAACTCATTTCCATTGTTTTCCTGCTAAGCCTGGACTCCTACTCTCCTACCTCCCCGGTATACCGTCCCGAAGAAGAGTCTGATTGGGAAGAAGACATCGGATCACCCGTGCATCGATCACCAACACCCGCAGCTGCTAGACCAAGGTTTGATGTAAGGGCAGATTGGATTAGGAACACCGGCCCAAGACTTCAAAAACCTGGATCACCCGCACCCAGAAACCCGTATCAGACACCCCATCTCCACAATCAGTTACCACCCCCACTAAAAGACCCATATCTAATGACCGACCCGTATCACTCTAATCCTTGGGTAGGGCATATCATGGCACTCACTAGTACTATCGAAATTCCAATCAATGACACGCACCAATATGTAAGGACCTCAGAATTTGAGAGGCAAACAATGGAGCAAGGGGTAATGCACGAGTTGCAAGGACAAAGAATGGATGGCCTAGCAAACCAATTAGGGTACCAAAAGGAGTTAACCACCATCCTCGAAAAAGAAATACTGGAGCATCGCACGGAGACAGCTAAAGATGAAGCCAGATCGGCTACCCGAGTGACCATAGCGGTGCTCGCCTTGTGAATTATTCTCCTTCTAGTGGAAAGCTACAGGAGGCGTTAACAGAATTATTTTTCTTATTTATTTTAGTTTGAGAACCATTTCCGTGTGTTTTGAATAATGTTTTACATTTCAGCATTTACTAAATTTTATATTTTCCAACTCTAAAGTTATTATTCATTAATTCAATATGTTGAGTGTGAATTACACCCATCATATTTTCATCAAAATTCTCCAAGTATCATCTTTCTCATTCACCACAATTTAGTACACTACCAGCAATCTCCTTCGTAAACAAATCAATCTATTATTTGATGTAAACAAACCTCATTATTTTGTTCAAACAAAATGTTTATCAAACTTTTAGATAGTATCAAAAACATAAATTTTCCATAAAACTTATCACCTGATAGGGAAACTTAATACAATCTATTTTATAAAAATATTATTTTGAATTGATAAATAATTATGATTTTTACTCATTAAAGAAAAATATTTCTAAACCCTGGCTAAATTAGTATACGACTACTTGTTTAGCCAATAATTTCGCTTAAAAATATTCTCTTATTAATAGCTGAAAATTTAAATTAAAATATTTTTCCCATAAATTGTCTATTTATTTAAATTATGTGACTCAATGGATTCACTACGTTACCAAGAATAATTTACCTCTTTCTATTTTCAAACAAAGATCAGTATTTGTAAACACATTTCCCTGAATACTTTTTTCAGAACCTCCTCGCTACCTTTCGCTTGACGATCCATACCGCGTAGACGTTAACCCTCCCCATCAACCTCAATGAGATTTAAGAGCTAGAACCTAACTACCACATTATACAGGAACGCCAAACAACATGCTTGTCCGCAACACTCGATCACATACAAAACCCGTTAGTATACATCACACACGAAGTTCAATAACTTACGTATGCACGTTCACAATAAACCCAACGCAACCACATGGTACATGAAAGTCAATTATTCTCAATATATCCAATGCTACACAAATTACATAATACATGAAACTAGTTTGTCTACAAATCACGATTTACTTGATTGATCGCATAACACATGGAACATGTTTATTTGCAATACACATGCTACTGGATTGAGCACATAACAAACGAAACTTAGTTGTTTGCAAAATACATGATGCATAACAATTGCTTGATTGGTACATAATTCTAGATTGACCACATTTGGTTACAAGGTACATTATACTAAATTATGCACATTATGCAATATACATAATACTAAATTGTTTATATTACACATGAAAGATATTGATTTACAAAATACATGACACTAAGTGTCGACACCATACATGAACTTCATCTTCTACAATACACATGATACTATGTTGTTTACATTTCACATGAGAGCTTATTGATTTACAAAATACATGACACTAAATTGTCGACACCATACATGAACTTCATTTCCTACAATACACATGATACTATGTTGTTTACATACCACATGAGGGCTTATTGACTTACAAAATACATGACACTAAGTTGTCGACACCATACATGAACTTCATTTCCTACAATACACATGATACTATGTTGTTTACATACCACATGAGGGCTTATTGACTTACAAAATACATGACACTAAGTTGTCGACACCATACATGAACTTCATTTCCTACAATACATATGATACTTTGATGTTTACATACCACATGAGAGCTTATTGATTTACAAAATACATGACACTAAGTTGTCGACACCATACATGAACTTCATCTTCTACAATACACATGATACTATGTTGTTTACATTCCACATAGGAGCTGAATGATTTACAAAATATATGAAGCTAAATTGTTCACGCTACACATGAGACCTATTTGATTACGAGCTACGTGACACTAGATCATACATGAGACTTGTGTGTTTACTTTATACACGAAACAAAAGTTGCTTACAATTATTGCAATTGATTGATTTCATTATACACAAGACATGGTCATGCATTTTTGTTCACCAAAGTTGAAGACCAAAATACACTAAAACGACTCGGGGTTTGACGTATTCTTGTTCAAACACGAGCAAACTAAGAAACTTTAAGTTATACTACTTTACTACTCTTTAGTTGCAAACTGACCTGATTAGGGACATAGTTACTTGTTAGCGACTGTTATGTGAAAACAATAGACGTGATCAGAGTGAAATTGTGCCCCCTTGACCCGCACACAACAGAAAGATCTATACGGACCATGCGATGATTTGAGTAATTACGGGTGCACACGGAATTATGAAAATCAGCGCATGGAAAGCATAGTGAAATTTTGTCGTGTGTTGTGACCTAAAACTTATCTTGATATGTAACAACGAAACTAATGTGATATGAAAAGGGCATGGTGGATATGCCGATGGTACTTCCTATATATAAGTGTCCTATAATATTATCAAAAGTAGCGTTTCTCATGTCACGTGAAGTTTTGACCTAAACCAATGTTTATGAAATCTTTTACCTACTGACAATTTTAAGCAAATTAAACTACATCTTGCACAAACCCTGATGATCAAGATCCCATCAAATTCATTCCAAGTTATGCATCTCACCTTTAGAATTCAAATTATTATTCAACAATCTTCTCCTTAAGTTTATTTCAAAACTAAATTCATTGTCATCATTCATATCCAACCTCGATTATCAGGCCTAAACCATGTCAACGGTTACACTCCCTGGAATCTAACGGTCAAAATTCACCGAAGACCCAAAACTCCCACCTCTTTCTTAATTAGTAGTCTCCATTAGTTAAATTTCGGGACGAAATTCCCTTAGCACGGGGAGACTGTAACATCTCTGATTTTTCGACCCTATTTTAATTTATTTTACTTAATAAAATAACAACACTACATTAAATCCTATACTTGTTCAAACCTATGCCTCATTAACTGTTAGTTGAATGTATTTTAATTCAAGATTTAGAACTCATAATCACGTGGTAACACCTCCTAGAGATAACTCAGTTAATGATCCCGTTAGGTGTTCTGTTAAATCCTAACCAAGCTAATTCTGTAAAAGTTGAATGCCCGGTGCCTTGGCACGGTCGCGCCTCTTATTGGCACGGTAGCGCCTCATGACAGTTGAAATGTAAAAACGAACTTAAATCCTAAATTCGTTCAACATGTAACCGGTATACACGTTCGTCTATTAACAACCATCATTAGTCAATTAAACATCGATATTACACTTGAATTAAAACCAATTATGGATCTTAAACTGAAACCGTCGACCTCTTCATCTTTTACACATCAAATTCGTTCATTCCTATTGTTACTCTCTCAAACCAAGCAACTACGCACTGTAACTAACCCTCTCTGAAGTTTTACGCACACCAATCTCCCCGGAATTACAGCAGAAGACGCCAGAGATCAAACCCGTCATCGCTGGAACTCATCCCTACCGTACACTATCAATTCATCGTTCTTTCGGGTAATTGAAACCTCCTACACCTTCGTTTTAGTCCATAGATCAAAAGCCCCAACTTAATTTGGGCTTACAATAACTAATCTAACGCGAACCCGAATCTAGGGTTCATTTCAAAATGGTTTAATCGAATACTACCTTGGAGATGTTTTAAATACAATTAAACTATACAAAAAGATTCGTAATAACCTAATGGGTGAAAACCCTATGAATTCCAACATTAACAATATAAAAATTAGTCAATTCATTTCTGTTTTGGAACAGATACGGTCGCGCTAATCTCCTAGCGCGGTCGTGCTTCATGAGACACGGTCGTGCCAATACCAGCTTGGTCGTGCCTCACACACTCAGACCCGGTCATGCCTCTTGACTAGACTTGATCGTGCCTCAGAACCGTAGACACGGTCGTGCATGGCTAAGACACGATCGTGCCTAGTGAACAGCTTAGTTATGTCTTCTGTTTGATCAACACGGTCGCGCCCTGACTAGCACGTTCGCGCCCGTGGTCCTAGCACGATCGTGCCTTGTCTCAGGCACGGTCGTGTGTGTGAGAAAATTTTGACAGAATGCTTAATTTTATATTTTAAAAACAATGAGTATTCCAAATTAACTTTCAACTAAAAATAATTGATTTTATAAAGATTTATATTAACTTTATTTAAAAAGATCAAATTCTTATTTCTAAAATAAATAGAAGTATTTATTTTAACCTACAAAGTTATGTTTATATTTATCATCAAACTCTACACATAAATATTATTTATACAACTCATTTACACATCTTTATAAAAATAGCGTAAAGATTATTTATTAAATTTATATTTAATATAATACGCCCGATACATTTTTATAACTAAATGACTAAGTTACATATCTTTATAAATAAATAAATAAAGTAACGATTATTTATTTAATTTATATTTAAACAAAATTTGTTTATCTAGATTATACTTAACTAGACCTAACACCTACATTGTTTTTATAACTAAATGAATAAATAATTATTATTTAATTTATTTAGTTATTCGAACTCAAACCCTAATCAAAATGTTCTAAAAGTATCCATTTCAAATCTTTCATTTTATACAACACCTTTCAAATACAAACCACTAACATCTACAACTTCAACTCCTTATACACACACCCAATTCAACCCTAAACTTAGACATAGACTATTGTGCACATTATTAATTGAATATACATTACACTCTAGGTTAACGTTGTGCATTACAAGGATCACGTTACTATCTAGTCTCTCATGCTAGCCACGCCTTTTGAATCAAGTCAGTATTACATAGCCCCTTTTACTCTTTTACACTTTTTGGGGTGGAACATGAACACAATACAATACTATTGCTTACATTTACACAAACTATACAAATACAAATCCTCTTTTCATTCATGTGTGAAATTTAAGCTTTATGCCTGAGTGCTAGTGGTGCTAACTTTTGTGTGCGGTTTATGTGCAATCATTAACTATTTAAGCCGACGGTAAACAATGATAGATCTGTTTAGTCTGACAAACCCACTCAGATTGGGGTGATTGTTACCGACAACACAATTTTGCATGCTAGTTATAAAGGTTTGATTGTACTTTGGTTACACATTGGCTACTCTCCACAAATGCCTTATTTTATCATGTGATGTAAGGATTTGTTTATTTACAATCTATACGCTATCAATGTACAAACCTGTGTATGCTCACCAACTTTTTAGTTAACCTTATTTTATTCATGTTTCGGGTGCTATCATATGAGTTTGATCAAGACATGTTACACATAGGCTTTGGACTTAGTTAATTTTAATTCGAAAACAATTTGTATTTCATTATGTACTTTGGAATTGATTCATGTTTGTTTGAATGGAAATGGATTTAATATATTACAATTTAGTCAACCTTGAGCTCACGAACAGTCAACATGTCCCGCCCCGACGATTTCGCCGTCGGTTGGGGTGTGACAGTTCTTATCGTTCTGTGCAACCAATGCCGATGATGCAGATGCATGATTTGAATTTCCAAATGAACCATGTGATTGATTACGATTATTCTGAAAATTATTCTGCTTCTTCTGAGAATCAAACTCATCCTTTTGCTTCACACACTCTTTAGCAAAGTATCCATACTCTTGACAGTTATAACAACGCACTTTGGCTTTATCAAATCCCATGCGTGATCGACTAATAGATCCAATATACTTTCTGCCAGTTTTCTTCAAGAAATCCTTTGCTTGACGCATCAACATGGCCATATTCCATTGGATGTTCATTTCTTCCAGATCAACAGGGTCAATCTGTCTGAAATCTTCTTCAATAACCTCAGGATCATGAATTTTCCCTCCAATAAAATTCTCATACGAAGCCATGAATGAGGAAAACATAGCTAGATAATCATCAGCAACCTTTTGATTTATATGAGATCCAGAAGATGTAGAAGTTGTTGTCGCAGAAAATCCAGAATGACTAGAATGACCAGAATGAATAAGAACTCCAAAACACTGATCATTAGAAGAATCTTGAGCATCGCCAGAAAAGAATGCAACTCATGTACCAGTTTTACCAGAAGTCTTGGCAAAATACATTGATGGATCCTGGATATGCTCCATGTTAGTCTCCTTCTTCTTCATATTCAGGTCATGCGATTGAATCTTCCCAAGAACTTCTTCAAGAGACATGGTTTTGTACTTGATATTTTCTTTTATCAAAACCGTATACACATCAAATTTTGATGGTAATGCCTCCAAGAATTTATCATTAATTTCTTCAGTTTCATACATCACAGAAGCACTCGACAGTTCACTAAGCAGATGATAGAATCTGGTAGCAAGATCATCCAAGGATTCATTTTGAAAATGTTTGAAGACCAAGAATTGCTTCTTCAGTAGCTCTTTTCTACTCTTCTTTACATCCAAACTACCTTCACATCTTTTCTGTAATGCTTCTCACAGTTGTTGAGAAGACTTGAATTGTTTGAAACTGTGATATATTTCCTTCGGAAGAGACATCGAAATACTTGCCATCGCTTTCTTTTCCCTATCAAACAGCAACTTTTCTTCAGTTGTTAACGTTGATACCGGCTTTGGAACATTATCCTGTCCCATCCACGAATAAGTCGGATGCGTATAACCTTCTAAAATAGGAATCCAGAGACTGGTATCGGTAAAAGATACGAACTGATCAAACCTATCTTTCCAATTAGAATAATCAGCAAGATTCAACAACTTCGGTGGTTTTTGAGATGTACCAATCTCATTATCATAATTAAACATATTCGTTACATGTACCATATTTGCCATTTTCCTGAAAAATTTCCAAGTATTGAACACTCACTACCCTTAGGCGAAGATAATAAGTTCGCTTCTGTGATACCCAAGTGAACTTAATATGAAGCAAACTTAATAAGTTCGCTTAACCCAGAAACCAGAAAATCTGATTAAGTTCGCCTAAAAATAAGTTCGCTTAATTTGTGAGAAGCGAACCTGCTAAGTTCGCCTGCACACAAAATCAGCAAGTTCGCTTGCTTCAGCAGATTCAAAATCAAGAACAGTTCAACTAGAAACCGCGAACCAAGAATCACCAAAAAAAACTTCATAATTCACTGATTTGAAGGAATTAGTCAAAATCAAACCGTAGGATTATGTAATTTCTCAATTAGAACCTTTCTATCGGATCAATTTCTTCAAAATCCTCTTCAAAAACACCAAATCAGAACCAAATTAAGCTTGAAAACTCCATGGAAATGAAAATGTCAAAGATATACAAAACCGTCTAGAATCACCAAGAATCACGAGCAAAAGCTCTGATACCACTTGTAGGTCCTCATGGCACTTCTACAGATCGTTCTCGTGATAAGACGTGTCGTTAACTCGGAGTGCGGAATCCAACGAATCAACGATTGCATACACAAAATACAATAGAGACAATCAAGTAAATAACATTCACACTTGTATTCCAATTCTCAATAGAGTTTACAGACTCAATCGTTCAACTCTGTTCGTTTTCTGATATATATCTAAACTGACTCTGTAAACATCTATATATAGACATCTGACCTGCATTAGGCGAACTTAACAAGTTCTCCTCTAACAGACTAAGCGAACTTATTAAGTTCGCCTCAGATAGACTTAAGCGAACTTAACAAGTTCGCCTCTCTTAGACTAGGCGAACTTAACAAGTTCGCATCTAGCATAACTTTCATAAACACTTAGAACATATTACATAACAAAAACATAAAGACATTAGATCTAAACTATTACAAAGCTTTTGTCATTACAAACTATGTCCTAACAACACTTCCCTTCTCACTATATTCCTGACGAGAAGGAGTCCTATCAAGACCACCGGTATGGCCCCCACCAAACCTTCCGCATCTTTGTCCCGCTATCTCGTTCTACAAGACCAGGAATCCAATGTCGTCATGCTAGTTAACAAATAGAATTCAACAAGTATTGTAAGATGTCAATATACACTGGCCATATGCAATTAACCATTACACTACCTTTTGACTTCTATTTGACCACCTTTATGATTCCATCAGAACACAAGTCTTTATCTATTACTTTCTAAGGTATACTATATACATACTACTTTCATATCTGAAGCTGTGGCTCGAGTTACCCGTACTGACATCCGTTTTCGGTCCCATTCATAGTTTAAGTTCAGACACTAGGAGTGTCTAAATCTCTCAAACTATTACTCTGATACCAACTTGTAAGGCCCCAAACCCGAGAGGCCTCACTCGTTGGATTTACTCATAAACATATAGTTCTTAACCTTGAGTATCAAATAACGCAGCAGAGAACTTTCATTCAAAACATAATGTAATTATGTTCAACATCATAAAAACATGAACTTGTCAACATATCCAAAACATAATCGTAAACATAACATAACGGGATGCCAGTCTTCATATCATCCGGGTAACTCATGTCGCCGCCCAGCATCACCGTCATTCATCATTACCTGCCCTTAACTTGAATGTGCATACTAAAAGTCAGCTACGCTGGTGAGTTCTGGATTTTACATAAAACAATAATTTCAAATATTTTGCCAAAAACATAACATTCAACTTCATTAATAAAAGCGTACGTAAACATGCAATAACATAACATAAAATAACATAACATAACATAACATAACATAACATAACATAACACATAAGTCAACAATAAACTGAATCTGCGCCTTCTCGTAACCGTCAATTCCATACATCGCATACTGGCAGAGAAACCCCGAGGCTCACCACCACTAGGCCCTTCAACACCGTACATTACCTGCAGTTACTCAAGGAACAGTTTCGTTTTTCTCAGTAGTTTCACTAGGTCGTCTTCTCCGGCAGAAACCTAGGGTTTCTGCATGGAGATGACGGCTAGGCCTGATTATGCCAAGATAACAACTTTTTATGTTCAAACTTCGTGTTTCATGCTCGTGATGCTAGATCTAGGATTTGTTTTGCATTTCAAATGTAAAAACGGTTCTTTAATAAAAAATTTAACAAAACCTTCAAAACTTAAAAACTCATATGTAGGGCTGGTTTTTACCTGTTGAAGCTCGATTCCTCTTCTGTGATGATCCAGAGACAGTTAGCAACGATTCTTGAGCTTTCTTGGAGCCAAAACCAACTTTCTCTTTCTACTGTTTCTCTCACTAGATTTGGGTGTTTGGGTGAAAAGTGAGGGAACCAAGTGAAGCTAGGGATTTAAGCCCACTCGCCTCCCTTAGTTTCGCCCCCACCCCACTCATTCCAGCCCATCCTCATGGCCCACTCGTGGCCCACGTGTTCCATTCGTTTATTTCGTTTGTTTCTCCTTGAATACCCTCGTTATTGTTTGTCGTTATTTTTTGGATGTTACAGATGTTGATGAAAAAAATAATTTATTTATTGAAAAAAACTCTTTTGTATATCTTGTTTGGGTGACCTGCTTTCTAAAGATATACTGTACATATTCAATGATAATCATCCACTTTGATCGTTAAGGAACAATAATTTAACTCAATTATACATTTAGTGATAATCATCCACTTTTGATTGTTTCTTTTTTTTTAGGTTTCAAGAGAATTAGCAGCAGAATTTTGTAAGTTTTCTTACTTACATTACAATCTAGTGAATGGTTAACTTATGAGTTTTTGACCCGTTTAATCAACCCGTGTAAGTAGATTTTTTTGTTTGAGGTAAAGTTACATCAATATAAGTGTTAGCTTTGTTGCTTTGTTAGGTTGTACATTTTGCATGTTTGGTTGTACTTCTCATTTCAAAAGTAGTTTATGATTGTTCTAACATCTAGTAGATGTTATTTTGATTTTTTTTTTCGCCGTCCGATTACAACTTGTAACCGATGCTTGTTTGATTGTTCCTAGTGGTCAAGAACTTTTTTGGCATTTTAGTCATTGTCTTGTAACATTAGTCTAATACCTTGTTTATCTTGTTTTTATTATGTAATACCATGGTTTACATTAGTGTAATACACTTTTTTTCATCAATATAATACCTCTTTTTTCATTGGTGTTGTTTTACACCAACGTAAGTGTTCGTTACATTGATGTAATTACGGACCTTTGATAAAATTAATTTTTTTGGACAAAATTATAATGTATTTAAAGATAAAAATGTGATGGTTTTAATTGTGCAGATTTTATAAATAAATAAGATAGTACAAAAAAGTTATAAAGCTTTTAAAAACATGTGGGGATCTTTTTTTAAAAAAAAGGAGAGAAAATAAGGTTTGTATAAGAATGTGATATTTGTAGCACTCTTATTTAATATGATTTTTGGTTGTTTCTATAATGATCTTATTACCCTTTTCATATAAGACAAATATAATGTCATGTGTCATTATCTTGTTAAATCTTTTGAATTCCAACCATTAGATTTTAGTTATATAGTTAACACAAAAACTATGGGTTATTATTAGACCCTTACCATATATATATATATATATATATATATATATATATATATAGTGGACGTATCAAATGAAAACCCTGAGTTGTTGTGAAAACCCTTAAACTCTATCACACCCACTCATTCCTTTTTTTATGTTTTTTGGTTTATTTTTAATTTAGAGGGGTACTTATGTCATTTCCCTAATCTCTCTCTCTTTAAACCTACAATATATCCTCTAAATCAAGATCTGGACTCTTTCTCTCTATTCACTTTTCTCTCTCTAAACATCTACAACTCACAATCTACTTCTTCATCATCGAGATATCAACATCAGAAAATTTCTTCCATCATCACCATCCTCATGAAACCCTTGATCTGGAATTGAACATATACGAAAGGAGAGGGGATTTAGCGGGTTCTAAAACCCTTCATCTCTTTCTCTTTCTCTCAAAAGTATATCTGAGCAAATACGAAGGGTTTAGCGGGTTCTGAAACTCTTCAACGACTCTGGTAACTAGCGATGGTGTGATGACGACGATAAAAGATGTTGATGAAGACGGACCGGCTAAACCAGGGGATCTACTTCTGAACAGATTGATGAATGGGTTTTTACTGCTATTTTTGAAAGAGAATGGTGGTGGTTTCCTTACTGATCATTTCCCCTGTGCCAGAAAAGCAATCTGGTATTTTGAAGGAATATATGCTTGCTCTCCTCATATTCTAGGTAAATGAATAATTGTTTTTAACTAAAAATGAACACATTTTTTAAGTAATATAAGTTAGATGCAAGTATGTAGTGTTGGACTATCAGGTGTAGGGATATTTTTTTGTTGAATCATGTGTTAATAGATGGGTATTTTTTTATTGAATCATGTGCTTATGGCGACGGTGATGAAAAACGTAACCTTCAGCGGTGGCATTAGGGTTCTGCCCAAATCTAGACGGAAACAACGCTTTAGAACTCGTCGTTGCTTACGTTGTTTGTCCTAAAAGAAAGGTCGATGAAACCTCTTGGCAGTGGAAAGCGATAAAACTCATCGTTTCTTACATTGGTCAAGGTATACTAAAGAACTCAATTTCAGTTACCTACTATGCGTATAAAATTTAGAAATTTTTTTATATATTTTTAGCTATTATTAAATTAGACTTATTATATAAAATCCTACATTTTGTTCATTTGTTTCTTGTTCATTTGAAGACCCTCATATGAGTTAAACTTTCATTAAGTTTTTCATATTCTCGGTTACCTTTGTACCATTATATAGTCAAGTTATAAAACAAATTTATGTGTTTTATATGTGTTGAATTTCATTCATTTTTTTGCAAATATTAAGTTTATATTACAGAAATGATACACGGCAGATTTATTAGAAAATAATTTAGAAGATAGAGTTGATGATTTTTCTCACAGAATCTATTTTTCCTTTTATTTTATAAAAAAAAATTCATAAAGATCTTCTGTCTAATAAGAAGAAGCTGGAGGAGCTTTCATTCATGTTAACAGTCTAGACCTGAGTTTTTCATAAACATCTAGTTGAAAAATCGATGAATCTATGTTTATGTTAACAGTCTAGACCTGAGTTTTTATTCATGTGGTTATGTTACTTCAGATCTGAACATGTTGAACAACCCATATTTGAATTTACACAAGTGTAAACTTAATTTACACATGTGTAAACTAAATTTACACATGTGTAAACTAAATTTACACATGTGTAAAGAGTTGTTATTAATGTGTTTTTATGTTAACTCGGATCTGAACATGTATGAACAATCCATATTTTTTACACTTGTGTAAATTGAACGAGTGTCCTCGAGATTTCAGTGAGATAATTGATAAATTTGTGCTAAATTCCTTAAAGATCTTCTGTCTAATAAGAAGAAGCTGGAGGAGCTTTCAACTGTCACTCTTAATGAAAGATGCTCTTCGGTGGTCCAAAACAAGCTACCTAAGAAATTAGCAGATCCGGGTGTCTTCATGATCCAGTGTATGTTTGGTAGTTCGACTGTGCACCACGTGTTGGCTGATCTCGGTGCTAGCATCAACCTGATGCAATACACTCTCTTTGAGAAGCTTAGCCTTGGAGATCCGGCCCCTACGCGCATGAGCATATCCTTGGTTGACCGTTCAGTCAAGTATCCACGGGGAATAGAAGAGAATCTATTGGTGAAAGTTGATAAGTTTGTTTTCCCCGCGGACTTCGACATTCTTGATATGGAGGTCGATGATGTAGTGTCTAATAACCCCGGTTTATATGTCACTTTGTATTCGTTTTAGTCATTTTAGCATGTATCTTTGTACGGTTTTATGCGTTTCTTTCGTATGTGTGTGCTCCCAGGTTTATGTGCTAATGAGCGGAAAACAGAAGCAAATCAGTTAGATACAAAGCACGGGAAGAATCAAAGCCCAACATAATAAAACATGGAATTTTGGATCTTCGCGGTAGGCGAAGAGTTTGGAGAACTTCCTCGCGATACGCGAGATCTTGGAGATCCAATTCTGGGCGCCCGACTATTTTGTCACTCGTGGTACGCGAGGGACCGGCCAAATTTTTGTCGCGGTACGCGATAGAGTTAAGTTTCAGGAAAATTAACCTAATTTAGGTTTTAACCTTTCTCAGCCCCCATTATCTATGATCTTTGATTCCAGCCGTTTCTAGAGCTCCAGGGAGGCGATTTCTAGTGTTCTTGACTCAATTGTTCATAAAGTTTGATGATTGTAAGTTCCATTACATTAGTTTTTATTATTGTGATGAGTATGAGTAACTAAATCACCCGTAGTCTTCTCCGGGTGTAGGGTTTTGCGTTTGCACTTTTTGTTGCTAGAATACTTGGTCTTGGTTTGTAATTTTGACTGGCATCTTAAGCCATATGATTACATTTGTTGATTGAATGCTTTAAACTGTTTGTGTTGATTTCAAATTGTTGATTCAAGTCTCATCAGTCTTAGGTTGATTTACATTAGGGGCCTTGTGAGATTTGAGTGTCAATTGGTTAATATAAACTGATTATACATGAATAGGCTTTCTTTACAACTCGTTCTATTATTTTCACTGAGTTCAGTTGAACCATGTGCGATTATGTCTTTGTGATTGCTTACTAAGTAGACTAGGATTAACTTGTGTTGCAAACCTGAACCCCGAAGAGGATTACCTTTCTCATTATTGTTTTAAACCCAATCCAAATCAGTCTTTACTATTTTTCTGTCTTTCACTATCTGTAACAAAGTGACACTTTCCACAAACTCCTCGTGGATACGATACTCTACTTACCCTTACTAGTTAAGGTGTTTAAGGATTTTTTTTGACCGACCAAACGACATTGATCAGTCGCCGCTCATTCTGGGACGCCCCTTATTGAGCACCGCCAATTGTCTTTGACGGTAAGATCACACTTCGTGTGGGGGATGAAAACGTCACCTTTGATGTCATGAAGTCGATGAAGAACTCTAGTGGTCAGGAAGATTTCGTGTTCTTTCTAGACACCTTCATATCTCACATGGATCGTTGCCTTGACTAAGTGTGTGGAGCTGACCTGCTTAACACGCATCACCTGGGTGAGGAAAACCAGGAGGTTGAGACTGATGTTCTTCCCGAGCACGGTCCGAGCCACCCGTCTAGTAAGCCTCCGGAGTACTCGGAGGTGTTTGAGGTCAGTGAGAATACCGAGGAGGAGGAGCCCTCGGTATAGGCACCACCACCTGTTAGGACATAGAATGTATGACAAAAGCTTTGTAATAGTTTAGGTCTTATTGTCTTTATGGTTTTATGTAATTATATAGATTTTGTCTAAGTGATAGAACAAGTTCTGCTAGAGGCGAACTTGTTAACTTCGCCTAGCCTATTAGAGGCGAACTTGTTAAGTTCGCCTAAGCATCTTTGAGGCGAACTTTGTGTCTATAAATAGGAGTTTACAGAATCTGTTCTAAAAAGGGCAGAGAGAGCGAAGTAGAAAGACTTGATTGATTGTATTCTGTAAACTCTGTGTTTTGGTGATATACAAAGAGAAGTTTATTTACATGTTGTTTCTATTGTCAATTAGTATACAAACTTTAATACGGTAGGATTGCGCACTCCGTGTTATCGAGACGTCCTGTCACGAGATCAATCTGAGATGAGTCATGTGGGCCTACAAGTGGTATCAGAGCTTTTGCTCATGATTTGTGTTTGATTCTTGGTGATTGGAGACAATTTTGTGTACAATTTGACAAGAAATTGATCATTTTTACAAGTTTTTGTATCCATGGAGTTTTCAAGTTCTTGAAGCTGATTTTACTACTGAATTCGTGGATTTGAGGTGGATTTTGGTGAAATTAATCCGATAGAAGTGTTCTAATTCATATAATACTAAATCCTACGATCCAATTTCTTCCAGTTCCTTCAAATCTGTGAGAAATGATGATTTTCGGCGCTATGAGTTCGTGTTTGGGTTGCTGAGTTTGTTACAGCTGAAGCAAGCGAACTTGCTGATATTTGTTGCAGGCGAACTTAGCAAGCGAACTTATCAAGTTCACTTCTCTCAGTTTAAGCGAACTTAGTAGGCGAACTTACCGGATTTTCTTGGTTAAGCGAACTTATCAAGTTCGCTTGATATCAAATTCGCTTATTTGGCTTTGAAGTGAACTTATTATCTTCGCCTAAGGGGAGTATTTGTTGAACACTTGGAAATTTTTTCTGAAAATGGCAAATATGGTGCAAGTGACTAATATGTTAAATTACGATAACGAGATTGGTACATCTCAAAAACCACCCAAATTGTTAAGTCTTGCAGATTATTATAACTGGAAAGATCGGTTTGATCAATTCGTGTCTTTTACTGATACAAGTTTATGGATTCCAATCTTGGAAGGTTATACACATCTGACATATACTTGGATGGGAAAGGATGATGTTCCTAAATCGGTATCTGCGTTAACCACAGAAGAAAAACTACTGTTTGATAGGGAAAAGTAGGCAATGGCTAGTATCTCAATGTCTCTTCCTAAAGAAATTTATCATAGCTTTAAACAATTCAGGACTTCTCAACAATTGTGGTAAGCGTTACAAAAGCGGTGTGAAGGCAGTTTGGATGTTAAGAAAAGCATAAAAGAATTACTCAAGAAGCAATTCTTAGTATTCAAGCACTTTCAAAATGAATCTTTAGATGATCTTGCAACGAGATTCTATCATTTGCTGAGTGAATTGTCAAGTGCTTCAGTGGTTTATGAGACTGAAGAGATAAATGATAAGTTTTTGGAGGCATTAGCATCTAAATTTGATGTGTATACGGTTTTGATAAAAGAGAATGTCAAGTATAAAACTATGTCTCTTGAAGAGGTTCTTGGCAAGATTCAATAACATGATTTGAATATGAAGAAGAAGGAAACCAACATGGAGCATATTCAAGATCCTTCAATGTATTTTGCTAAGTCTTCTGGCAAAACTGGTGCAGGGGTTGCGTTCCTTTCTGGTGATACTCAAGATGTTTCTAATGATCATTGTTCTGGGGTTCCAAGTCATTCTGGTTTCTCTGCAAATACTGCTTTCATCATCTAGAACACATAATATGAATCACAGAGTTGCTGATGATTATTTAGCGATGTTTTCTTCCTTTATGGCTTCTTATGAAAATTTTATTGGAGGAAAGATTCATGATCCAGATGTTATTGAGGAGGGTTTCAGACAGATTGATCCTGTTGATCTGGAAGAGATGAACATTCAATGGAACATGGCTATGCTGATGAGACAAGCAAAGAATTTTTTGAAGAAGACTGGAAGAAAGTATATCGGTTCTAACAGTCGTTCAAGTATGGGATTTGATAAAACCAAAGTTTGTTGCTATAATTGTCAGGAGTATGGTCATTTTGCCAAAGTATGTGTGAAACCAAAAGTTGAATTTGATTCTCAAAAGAAACCTAATAACTTTCAGAACAATTGTAATCAGTCGCATGGCTCCTCTGGCTCTGGAAATTCTAATCATGCATCTGCATCATCTGCTTTGGTTGCTCAGAATGATGAAAATTATGACTGGGGTATTCATCTTGAATATTTGGTTGGTATTGTAAGTCAAGCTTTTGTAGCTAAGATTCATTCTGCAAAATCTGAAGAGTCAACTGATGATGATAGCTCAAGTGATGGTGAGAGTTTGCCAAGTGCTGATGAAGAGCGTGATCAAGTACAAAATGTTGAGTCTAATATTGCATCTTGTGTATCTGAAGATGATATAGTTTTAACTCAAAATTCTTCTGATGGTGCTGATTCTGAAAATATTCCGATTGCCAAAGTGTTCATGGCAGATATGTCAGATCCTTCAAAGGTAAAAGATTCTATCTGTCACATTTATTGCTCTAATTGCATCAGTATAAAAGATAAAATGCAAAAAGTAATGGATGATAACACAAATTTAATTTGTGAAATCGATGCATTCAGTTAATCAAAAATTGAAAGACAATGATAAATTGTGTATAGATATAATTGAGTCCTTGAAAAGAGATTTGAACTCTTTGGGATTGAAATATAAGGAACAAGCAAATCTCTGGATATGGCTTATGCCGAGATTGAGAAGCGAAATGAAATTGTTGCTCAGGAGAACAAAGAAATTTCTGATAAAGAATCTGAAGTGATCAAATTACATAGAAAGCTGGAAAATTTTGAAAATTCATCTGTGGTATTGGATTACTTTAATGCTGATCCTACTAAGAGGGTTGCTGGAATTGGATTTGTTCCTCCATCATTCAATGCAAATTATGTGGTTGAACCAGAAATTATTCATGAAGAGGAAATTGATCCAAAGACGGTGTTGAAAGTAAATCCAGTAACTGGTGAAGATATGATCTATGATTCTGATTCTGAGGATGAAGTTTTTGATGATAAAAAGGTTGAAGGCATTCCTAAGGGGAGTCTGTTAGGACATGTTTTGTATCTGTTGATAAAATTCTGTATAAGTTCATAGAGAGGCGAACTTAACAAGTTCGCCTAAGCATCTTTAGGAGCGAACTTGTTAAGTTCGCCTAAGGAATATTGTTCAAGTTCATATAGAGGTGAATTTAACAAGTGGATAGAGGTAAGATTAAGACGATCAGTAAGCTACCACCACCGACTAGTGTGAAATCAGTTCGAAATTTCTTGGGTCATGCAGGTTTTTATAGATGGTTAATTAAAGTCTTTTCAAAGATAACCCGGCCCATGACCCGCCTTCTTGAGAAAGACGTCCAGTTTGAGTTTGATGCGGACTGTCTTAAGGCATTTGAGTTCTTTAAGGAGTAGTTAGTCTATGCTCCCATCTTGATAGCCCCCGACTGGAGCTTGCCTTTTGAGCTCATGTGTGATGCTAGTGATTATGCAGTCGGGGCTGTTTTAGGGAAAAGGATAGATAAGCACTTCCACCCGATCTATTATGCGAGTAAAACTCTTAATGATGCTCAAGAGAAATACACAACTACTGAGAAGGAGTTGTTAGCGGTGGTATTCGCGTTTAATAAATTCTAATCCTATCTAGTGCTATCTAAGACCATCGTTTATACTGATTATGCGGCATTACGATACCTGTTCGCGAAGAAAGATGCCAAACCTAGATTGATTCAATGGATTCTCTTGCTTTCTGAGTTTGATATTGAGATCAAAGTTAAGAAGGGAGCAGAGAATGTGGCGGCCGACCATTCGACGAGATTAGAGGATCCCAGTAGAGAAGAGATCCGTGAGGAGACCATAGGGGACACATTTCCCCATGAGTCATTGATGATGGTGAGTGTGGGACCGGACAAGGAGCCGGTGTTTTATATGAGTGCTGAGGAGCAGGGTTTGCCATGGTTTTCTGACATAGCAAACTACTTAGCTGGCGGTTTAGTGGTTAAGGGCATGACATCCCAACAGAGGCGGAAATTATTTGTTGATGCCAACCACTACATTTGGGATGCTCCACATCTGTTTCGAGTGGGAGTTGATAGAGTTCTAAGGAGATGTGTGAGTAAGGAGGAAGGAGTTGAGATCCTGAAACACTGTCATGAGGAATTGACGGGAGGTCACAATAGGCCCTCTTACACCGCGAAGAAGGTGTTTGATTCTGGTTTTTATTGGCCAACATTGTTTAAGGATGCTCACGAGTTAGTGAAACGGTGTGACGCGTGTCAACTCACCGGTAATATCTCATCCCGGAATGAGATGCCTCAGAACCCTATCTAGGTAGTTGAAGTATTCGATATTTGGGGCATTGACTTCATGGGCCCGTTTCCGTTATCAAGAGGGAATCAGCACATACTTGTGGTGATAGATTATGTTTCTAAGTGGGTTGAGGCATAAGCCTTACCTACTAATGACACCCGAGTAGTGGTGGGATTTCTAAAGAGGTTGTTCAGCAGGTTTAGTACTCCCAAAGCCTTGATTAGTGATAGAGGCACCCATTTCTACAATGCCCAGATGGAGAAGGTTTTGTCATGCTACGGGGTAACCCATCGATTATTGACTGCCTATCATCCACAAACTAGCGAGCAAGTAGAGAATGCAAATAAGGGAGTGAAGAGAATTTTTTAGAAGACTGTCGAGAGGAATAGAAATGATCGGTCCGACAGAGCTAGATGACGTACATTGGGCCTTTATAACAGCATTCAAAACACCTATTGGGACCACACCCTTTAGGATGGTTTATGGAAAGGTGTGTCACTTACCAATAGAGCTAGAACACAAGGTTTATTGGGCCTTAAAGGCGGTCAACCTTGACTTGCCTCAAGTAGCACGAAACCGGTTTCTCCAAATGCATGAGTTAGAAGAGTTAAGGGACGATGCATATGCACGATCTTGGAGTTACAAAGAACGCAGAAAGGCGTTATATGATCTTCGGTTAAAGGGAGTGAAAGAATTTAAGTGTGGGGATAGGGTATCGGTATATAACTCTAGGTTGAAACTATTCCCAGGAAAGCTTAAGTCTAGGTGGATAGGACCGTACTTGGTGAAGGAGGCATTTCCATATGGTGCGGTGGAGCTACAAGATGAGACGGGTAGCTCATGGAAGGTGAACGGTCATAGATTAAAGCACTACATCGGAGGACCGATTGAGAATGTCGAGGGGGATGAAGTTCTTCTCGACATGCCAGGAAAGCATAAGTGAGTGAGAGTGAATCCTTGGGTTAAAGCCCGAGTGTAGAATTTGTATAATTCCTTGTGTTTATTTTCATTTTAGTTTTTTGTATTTTCGGTTTGTGTGTTCTTGTATGTTTCAGGGAATCGTGACCAAAGTGGCAATAGAAAACCATCATAAAACGACGTTCCATGTATGTTTACAATCAATCCTTAGGTTGGAACGAGTTTTTAAGGACTTTGGGTGAAGAAGAAAATTAGAGATCAAAAATTTTTCTAAGTCAAAACGAGGTTAACTTTCTGTGAATGTATTCGCGATACGCGAAGCTTTGGGAGAGGTTTCTCGCGGTACGCGAGATCCAAATGAAAACTCAAGAAATTCTTGTTCCCCGCGGTACGCGAAAGCCAAACCTTACATCCTCGCGGTACGCGAGGAACCCAAGAGTCAATCCCAATTTCTAGCTCCTCGCGCCATGCACGAGTGTGGGATTCTCCCTTCGTGGTACGCGAAAATGCGATAAATTCAGAAAAATAAAATAAATATCTTTTTGTGAGAGTTGTCTTCCCCACTAAGTTTCCAGCCACCATCAAACACCATCTTCGGCGAAAACAATTCACCCACTACCATCATCGCCACCACCGGTTGTCTCCACAC
This sequence comes from Smallanthus sonchifolius, assembly GCA_023525975.1. Lineage (NCBI taxonomy): Eukaryota > Viridiplantae > Streptophyta > Magnoliopsida > Asterales > Asteraceae > Smallanthus > Smallanthus sonchifolius. The sequence goes on along the minus strand of CM042033.1, from coordinate 47,388,545 downwards.
CATCCACCTAACCCTAGCTCCATCACCTACCACCGTACCACCACCAAACCAGAACCCCTCACCTCAATTCGCCGCCACCTGCTACCACCGTCTTAGGGAGCTCTCAGGGTTTTTCTTGCTCAATTAACCTTCACCCACTTGTTTTCAGTCGGCATTCAGGTACGTTTCCCCTGTTACAAGGTTAAGCAGGTAGCTCTCGTGTAATTTCGAGTCAGTGAATGCTGATTAGTGTAACTTTGAGTCATTGTAGCTTGAATAGTTTAAGGCATGTCGTAAGTGTCAATTGAGTCCATTTTTGTAAATTGAGTTGTTTAGTGCAAATTGAGTCAATCAATCTGAGTAGAGTTGGTTTGGTTTGTAGTTGGACTATTTAGAGTCGGATTTGAATCAGGTTCTATTGCCCGGGGGTTTGTCTTGAATTTAGTTATGGGCTTTAATTGTGTTTTAACTCCATATAGACATGCAGGTTATGTAAGTATATAAATTGGCATTGAATTGTAGTTGTTTGTGTGCCACGGGTTTGATTAGAGTTTGAATTTGCAGGGTTTTTAAAATGGGAAAATATAGTTGTGCAAAGGGGAGTTTTTCAACTTTGTCTAATTTTCAACTTTGTCTAAATTTTCTACATATGCATTTGATATTATATAATCTGGGCTTGTTGGAATGTGAGTTCGTGGCACTGTGGCATTAATTTCATTGGGAGTTTGTTCGTATCTAGGCCCCGGGGTTTGTATAATATCTAGTTTTTAGTCTAATTTTTAATTTCGAGTCATTTAAATCTTTTGTATTTGTCTTATGTTTAGTCCGTTTTAAATAGAGTCTCGGGATTATGCTTTTGTGATCTTGCAGGTTTAGACCACCCCGTCTGTACTCAATCTCCATTCTGGCGAGGTTGTCTGGTTTATAATTAACTAAAAAGGTTGTCCTGAATTTTTCAATTTTTTTTATTTTATTTTATTTTATTTTATTGCATATTATTGTAACTGTATTCAGGACGACTGCGAACGAAATGCTATACAGTTGTCCTGCCTGCTAATAATGCCTTGTTATTGTATATATTTGTATCTAACTTGTTTTTATAGGCATGTCCGACGCGGGTGCATCATTGAGCGTGGGCGGTGGGGCCAAGCGCAAACGTAGACCAGCCCCACCGCCCAGGGGAGCACCATAGGAACCACGTCCGATCCGTCGGGCACCGCGCGTGATCAGATATGCAGTTCCTGAGGTTCGTCCAGCAGCCGATGCGAAGCCGGTCCCATTAGATGACAAGATCCTACACCATCACACTTTGCTCCGTTTCGAGCTCGCGACAGAGGACTCGGTCAGGTGCGAGAGGTTTGTGGACATGGAGCCCTTACAGCATAGGAGCATCAGCTGGGAGCTGATAGAGCAGTTAGGGCAGAAAGAGAGGCTAGAGGAGATGCTGGGAGCCCGTTGGACGGCGGCTCTAGTCTGTGACGCCATCCAGTACCGTGAGCTGACCGTGAGGTTCCATTCTACATTACGGTACATGGCAGGCCAGTTCGAGGAGCCGACGGCTGTTTCGTTTGCATTAGGACGACATGTATACGAGTTGTCGGCCCCACAGTTGGCGGTCGCGACGGGGTTCTATACTCAGGCAGAGGTAGCTGAGCCAACGTTTGTTCAGAGTTTGAGATTTGAGAGGATGCTTTCGAAGGCGTCATGACCAGGGGGTCAGTGACGGTCCGTTTAGATATTATTGGTGCTCGATCGCCGATGGGCCGTTTTCTACATCTATTATGGAGTCATCTATCAGAGATCCACTTATCCGATACGTTCATCGGATCCTGGCCTGCACTCTCTTCGGACACAAGTCTGGTATCGAGAAGTGCAACCAGATTTATCTATTTTACTTGTATTGCATCGTTGGCCGCCGAGAGGCCAACCTGGCTACTATTTTGCTTACTTATTTAGCCAAGGGTCGTCGAGGTGGGCCAGAGGCTAGGTTGGATATGGTCCCCTACATCAGCACGATCGCTGAGAGATTGGGTGTTTTTGATCGTTATCCGGGCCATCTACTGACATCCGGCCTGGATACGATAGGGTATGGTTTACAGGAGCTTATATTGGCGGGTATTGTAGCCATGGATGATCCGCCTAGATGGAGTGAGGCGAGACAGGGTACGCAGGACCCACCACCTGTCGGGAAGCCTGCGGCGGAGGAATTACAGATGGGGGAGCCCACAGCCCGCCAGAGGATACCACATCATATGGAACGCCCCCAGCATCAGCATCCACTCTGCCATCGTCCGCCAGCACCACTTACATTGGAGGAGCTTATAGACCAGATTTTTGACAGACTTGATAGGCAGGACGATGCTATCCGATATATGATGATGCAGCAGGGCGTCGAGATCCCACCATTCTTCCGTGTCCCAGATCATGATCAGGCAGAGCCAGACACAGGTGGAGATCAGGGTTGATTTGCAGCACCGTTAGCCAGGTAGTATTTTGTTTCCTTGTATTTATTTTTATTTATTTATGTTTTTATTATCTTGGCTTGTACTGAATACTGATGTAATTGGGGGGCTCGGCTGGGTGGTTGTGTTTGTATATACTGCTCCTGTTTGGTTATTTGACATGGTTGCTAGTATTATTAGAATTTATCGCTTTCGTTCGTGAGGAATTTTTGGAAATTTGGTAAGCTGAGCGCGTTCGATTGGAGTGCTATGGAACACGACTTACAATGAATAACGTCATAACATCATGGAAGTATGTTCCGATTTTTGTGCAGTTTTTTTATTTTTTTTATGTTTTATTTTTATTTCTTTATTTTATCTTTATTTACCGTCGTTTCTCGGTTCGCATTGGGGAAAATGTGTGTTTCAAGTGTGGGGATGGGAGACTACGTCTATCTTAGTTTAGTTTTTATTTGTTTAGTTTACTTTAAAAAAAATTAAAATTTTTTTTTCAAAAATGTCCTTGATTGAGAACCTTTGCAATTAAATGGAAGATGATAGGTAGAACTAGGAACTGCTTGTTGAACTTTATTGAAATAATAACAATAGAAAGCGTGTCTAATTTTTGATGCAAAGGTAGACCCAGCCCGACTGTGAAAGCTTAAATATCCAGAAAGTGTTTTAATTAAAATTAATTAAATCAGGATATCTTGTGGGTTTTCATCTTAGGGAAAACGGTAAAGCTGAAACTTTCAACATATGGTGATAGGTACCACTTTAAGCTTAAAAATTTATTTGTTTTTGAAATTATTTGGCACGCCACTCTCTTTTTATGAAAATAAATCCGAGAGCTGGTGGCTCCCGCATTCCATAATTCCATCTTTCATGAGCTTAATAAATAAATCTGAAAGAGTGTCGCCTATGTGTCACACGCCGAGTTGTAGCTTGGTTGAAACACCACTGGGTTGACTCTTGAGTGATCATTTGTTTTGGAAAGTTAAGTTTCGCCTACATGTCACACGTCAGGTTCCAGCCTGATTGAAACACCACTGGGTTGATTCTTAAGTACTTCATTGCTAGAACTGCAGTCTATGTGCCACACGCCGAGTTCCAGCTTGGTTGAAGCACCACTAGGCAAAATTTGATTATTTTGACTTTTTAATGCTCATATCATTCATACCATTCATCCATCGTTCACCTTAATTTTTAAAACATATAAGTTTTTGTTTATAGTGGTGGGAAAATCTATACGGTTTAACCCGAGCCTAGACATGACCTTGAGATGGGATTAGGTGGAACTATGACTTTCTGAGTGTGAGACTCATAGATAGAATGATAACTTGGTAATTTGGGTTTAGAACACAATCGGGGGCTTGATAAGTTGGTGGTTGGGTTTAGTCGGAAAGAAATACCAATGGTTGCGGTTAACTCGTAATTATATGTGAGCTAATGCATGATGTGATTATTAAAGCTAGTGTTCTAGTTATGATTACATTGCAGATTCTTTTTCGAGGACGAAAAAAGGTTAAGTGTGGGATGTTTGATGTGTTGTAAAACACATGTCTTTTATCCTGTTGTTTTGTGTGTTTCTAGTTAGTAGTTTGTTCGTTTTCATTTGTTTTTGGTTCTTTCTGAGTTTGGGTCGTGTTTGTAGGTGATCGTGTGCTAAAGAAGTAGAAAATGAAGTTAAATCCTGGAGAGATCAAGCACACGGGGAGAGAAGGAGAAAAGAAAAAAGAAAAATCAAAATTTCTGTGAAATCACATCTTCGCGGTACACGAAGAAGTGTCCAAGTTAAGACACCAAGTCTCTATGCATGAAGCTCATAAATACCAAACTTTACCTACTCTCTCCCTTGTATCAGTAGGCACCTAAACTAATGCTTACTCGTCCACTGATGCACCCAAAAGGGGGAGATGGTCCCAATGGAGGATATAAGGTTGAAAGGATAGTCAGAAACATGCAAAAGCTTCAGCAACAAAGACAGTAAGAGAATTTTGGTAGCATCAGTCTAGGGGGAGTTCGTAGAAACAAAGACTGATGGCTACAAAATTCTCTAAGTACAAATACAGCTGACTTTAGAGTTTGCTGCTGACCAACAAGCTGCTGCAGACAAGCTGCTGCGGATACTTGTTCTTCTGCTGAAGAACAAATCTGCTGCGGATAGCCTTATCTGCTGAAGACCAATGTTTCTGCTGATAGGCTTATCAGCAGCATCATTCTCATTCTTGCTGCTGATACTTGTGTTCCTTGAAGACAAATCGTCTCAGCTGACTATCCATGCCAAGCGTCACTGACAACTTTCTGCAAAAGCAACTGACACACTCAAAGCAGAAGGAACCTCAATGGCACAACCAATGAAACACAACAATGCTCTTCTCTGAGCATGCAAACAATGATGAATAAAGAAAACGCTTCAATAAAGTTAGCTAGTTTAGCTTTAACGTGTATTATTAGCTTTTGTAGAAAAGATCAACGGTCTGTGTTAGATCTGATCATTAGAATCAAGGGTCTGTCCTAATTCTAAGTTAGTATAAATACTGTGTAAACACTTCATTGTAAGTGTACTTTTGAATTAGAGTTTTCATTTGTAATCGGTTATTCACAAAGCTTAATACAACAATGTTCTTATCAGTATTCTTTATGTTTACTCGATTGTAATTGTGCAGTTGATATTGTTTCCACCAATCTCAACTAAGAACAGAACCATCTTGTAATTTCACGATCCTATAAGTGGTATCAGAGCTTTGGCTCAGATTAAACAAATTCACACTTGTTTAATCACTTCTGGTTCTATTCTAAACTCTCTCTTTCATTAAGTCACCAAAAACAAAGATGGCACAAAGCAATGTGTTTGAAGACATCGGCAGCATCAACCGACCACCAAGGTTGGTATCTGGGGAAGACTATGACATGTGGAAAAATCGCATGGAAAGCTTCTTCTGCTATCAGGAGTACGGAATGTGGAAATCCATCAGGGATGGACCCTACACTCCCATGGTGGCATCTGCTGACTCTGGAGGACCATCAGTTCCAAAGGATCCCTCCAAATACTCAGAAGAGGATATAAAGAAGATGGAGGTGGACTTCAAGGCACTAGGAGCTATCCAAATGTGCCTTCCAAATAAAGTTTTTCATAACTTCAGAAGTCACAAAACTGCTAAAGAGCTCTGGTTGGCTCTTGAAAAGATGTTTGCTGGCTCTAAAGAAGTCAAAGAAAACAGAAGAGACATACTGAAGCAGCAGTATGAAAACTTCGTCTGGAAGGAAGGTGAGTCTCTAACTATTCTATACAACAGATTTACCTATCTTGTAGGTGAGCTGCAGTGCTCAAAGGTTAAGCTAGAGAATGAAGATATTCTCAAAAAGTTCATCAGGTCTCTACCAAGCTGCTGGACACTTTACACAGTGTCAATCAGAAGAACAGAGAATCTGAAGACTCTCCAAATGACTGAGCTCTTTGGAATGCTAAAAATCTATGAGCTAGAGATGATTCAGGCAAAAGAACGAAGCTCAAGCTATCAAAATGCCTCAACATCCACCACCACCTCTGCCCTCCACTCTGACCACTCAGGTCCTAGTTCCAGCAACTACTATCCTCCCATTGTCACCCATCCACAAACTCCTACCTCTCAAGCAAACAGCTCACCATTTCTCCTAGAAGCTCCTCCTCAAACATCAACCTCTGCTGCTTTTGTTTCTGGAAACACAAGCAACATGTTCTTTATCAAGGAGGATCTGGAATGCTTTCATCCAGATGATTTAGAAGAAATGGACATACAGCACTCATATGCCATGCTCTCTATAAGAGCAAAAAGGTTCTACTCTAGAACCAGAAGACCCATTCCAAGTAACAACTCCAACACCAGAGTTGGCTTGGATAAAAGCAAACTAAGATGTTACAACTGTAACCTACTGGGTCACTTTGCTAGAGGATGCAAGGCACCAAGAGCAAATCCAGCTACCACTCAGTCAAGACAAGCTCACCAAGCTCAACCCAGACAACAACAACACCAAGCTACTCCTCCAGTTCAAACTGCAGCCTGTGCAACTGTTGGAACTTCTGAGTTCGACTGGAGCTTCCAATATGAAGAACTGCCTGTCAACAATCAAGATCTTATGGCAGACACTATAGAGATACCACCTCAGGTATTTAAACATCTTTGCTCTCAAGCCTGTATTGATAAAGTTTTGGGTTATAGAAAGCATAACCAAAACCTGATAGATCAAAATGAAGAGTTTCATCAGATGAAATCTGAGTTCAAAAAGGTTGAAAACACTTATAAAGAAAACATTAACTGCCTTAAGAAAGAGATTTCATCCCTAAAACACGAACAAACTAATCTGGAAACTCATATTGATGATCTACTGGTCAAACTAAAAGCTACCAGAGCTGAACTGGCAGAACAAAAAGTTCATGTTGAAAAATATGAATTTTCCTCCAAAAAGTTACAAAGACTTTTAGATATTCAAGTCCATGAGAAGGTAAAAAATGGACTTGGGTATAACACTGATCAGTACAAATCTGTTCCTCCTCCTGCTGACTACATTGCCATCTACTAACCAAGCTTCAATGTTGCAAATCTTGACTCTGCAAACCGAAATATTGATCCTTCAACGGATGAACCCTTCGTTGAAGAATGCACTACCTCATCGGAATCTGAGTTAACCTACTCAGACCATGATGAAACCAGTGCATCCCCATGTGAAGCTACTCTGAATAGAGTTGAAGTTCCTACTGTTCTTCCAGCTGTTCCAGTCCCTGTACCATTCAAACAGATCAAGATCAGCTATCCTCCAGATGGAAGAAGGATAAACATTGAAAAGGAACAGACATCAGGACCTACAGACCCCAACCCTCAGTCAAAGCCGATCCCAAAAAGGAAGGTATTTGATATATGTCGTAAGCCTGAAGAAAAAGTTCCATATGTTCAAAGGACCCTAGAAGAAGCCACTTTTGAACATAACAAAGCTCATCCATGGAACTTCAAGGATCTGTTCCAAAGAAAGGACTATGTCTACCTTTCAAGAGACAAACTGGCAAGATCATGCTTTGTGTGTGGAAGATACAACCATACTGCCAACACCTGCTTTCATTACCTGGAATATCAAAGAAACTCAAAGCAGCATGCCTTTGAAAAGACTAACAAAAACAAAAAGGTGAGAAGCTACGAAGTCAAAGCAACCAAGTTCAAGGAGTCTCTATCTCCCCCAAGAATGAAGCTGCCTAAATCTCAACAAACATGCATCATTTGTGGTGAATCAAACCACTTTGCTGCACACTGTCAGTTTAACCCCTTCAATCAGATCCTTCATCAAGCCCCTGGAAGACAAAAAGTACTGAAGGATCAGCGTACATCGGTTGTTAGTCAAGTCAAGTTCAATAAAACAAAGCAGAAGCTTTCAGCAGCAACCAAGACTGCTGCTGATAAGCTAAAATCATCCGCAGCAAAAACTGCTGCTCATAAGGCAAAGCCATCAGCAGCAAGAGTGTCCACTGCTGCTAAGGCAAAATCCAAGGCAAAGAATGCTGATACTTCAACAAAGCCATCAGCAGCAGGATCTACTGCGGACAAGCCAGAAACATCAGTAGCAAAATCTGCTGATAACAATGCGAGGAAACCTAAAAAAAACACCAACAAAGCAATGGAAAGCCAAACCATCTCCAAGCATTGTCATTGGTTCCATGGACTGCAAACATACTGAAAAGGATGAACTAACAACCATCTTTTTCAAGTCTGCAGACTCTTGGGTTCCTCTTACTAATTAGAAATCTATCATGTGCAGGGATAGCCAGGTCACAAGAATAACACTTGGGTGGTAGATAGTGGTTGTTCTACGCACATGACAGGCAACAGATCCATCCTCTCAAATTTCAGACACTTCAATAGAGGATATGTTGCTTTTAGAAGTGATTCAAAGGGAGGATCCATTACTGGACAAGGAACTGTGTCCAACGAAAGAATGAGCATTGATAAGGTCAACTATGTCAAAGAATTGGATTTCAATCTCATGAGTGTTTCCCAGGTCTGTGATCAAAAGCATTGGATGCTCTTCACAGATAAAGAATGCTTTGTACTGTCTCCAAGCTTATCCACACCTCCTCCAGAAAGCATTCTACTGACAGCTCAGAGAAAAGAAAATCTTTATGTTCTGGACATGAATGAGCACTCCATCTGGGAGTGTCTCCTGCTTTTTATCAAAAGCCTCAGTTGATGAATCAGCTCTCTGGCACAGAAGATTGAGCCATGTTAATATCAAAACCATTAACAAATTGGTGAAGAATAATCTTGTCAGAGGGATTCCTGACAAAGAATTTTAGCTGGAAGACCACTGCATTGCTTGCCTAAAGGGGAAGCAACACAAAAGTTCTCATAAGCCTAAGACCCTGAACTCAAATGACACTCCACTGCAACTGCTGCATATGGATCTTTTCGGTCCTACAAATGTCATGTCTATGGGAAAAAAGTCATACTGTCTGGTGATAACAGATGACTACACCAGATTCTCATGGGTATTCTTCTTGAGAACCAAAGATGAAACTGCTGAAATTCTCAAAACCTACATTCTCAGGGTAGAGAATCAAAGCAATCAAAAGGTGAAGATCATAAGGTGTGACCAGGGCACAGAGTTCAAGAACCACACCTTGAACTCTTTCTGTGAAAGCAAGGGGATAGAAAGACAATACAGTGCTCCTAGAACTCCTCAACAAAATGGAGTTGCTGAAAGAAGAAACAGAACTCTTATTGAGTCAGCACGATCTATGTTGGCCGACTCTAAACTGCCACTCACATTCTGGGCAGAAACAGTTAGTATAGCCTGTTATCTGCAAAACCGAGTTCTAATTGTCAAACCCTTCAACAAGACACCCTATGAACTTTGGTTCCAAAGAATTCCCTACTTTGGGCTTCTAAAACCTTTTGGGTGTCCATGCACAATTCTCATCACACATGGGGTTCTTCCTAAGTTTGGTGCAAAATCTGATGAAGGATATTTCGTAGGCTATTCCTCTCAATCAAAGGCCTATAGAGTATTCAACTCAAGAACAAGAATTGTAGAAGAATCTGCAAATGTGGAATGCAGAGAACACATTGTCTGTGAGCAGGGAAGAGGACCAAACTGGCTCTTTGACATAGACTCATTCTCCCAAATATTTGAACCTCTCACATTCTCAAATATGGAGTCTACGTCTACACAATCTCCTGCCTCCACTTCATCCACTGACTACAGACTGGAGTTTCCCAAACCTTCTCTCAGTCTGAGAAGACCATCAGTTGATCCTCCAGCAGTTGTGGAAGCAATTGAAGCAAGTGAAGCAGGAACAAGACTGTCTGACGTAACCAGCAGCAGCCTGTCTGAAACTGAAAATCTAAATGAAGACTCTTCGGTAAATGCTGTAAATGCTATTGCTGAAAATATTGAAATGGATAATGCTGTTGAAGACTCTTCCACCTTAAATGAAGAAACCCCTGATCAAAATCAAAGCAATCTGGAAGAAGGGATACAGCTGGAGGTGGTACCAGCACAGAGGATCCACAAAGAACATCCTCAAGAGAATAATATTGGCCAAATACTCCAAGGATTTCTCACAAGAAGCAAATCTCACGAGGCCAATATATGCTTGTTTTCATGTTTCCTATCTCAGGTGGAACCTAAGAAGATAGATGAAGCACTCAAACACAGCAGCTGGATTGAAGCAATGCAGGAAGAATTACTGCAATTCAAAAGGCAGGATGTCTGGAAAGTTGTTGATCTTCCACCAGGCAAATATGCTATCGGCACATGATGGGTTTTCAGGAACAAGCAAGACGAGAGAGGCATTGTAGTAAAAAACAAAGCCAGACTTGTAGCTCAGGGCTACACTTAGGAAGAAGGAATTGACTATGATGAACTCTTTGCTCTTGTTGCCAGACTGGAGGCAATCAGAATCTTCCTGGCCTATGCCGCATCCAAAAATTTCACTGTCTATCAAATGGATGTAAAAAGTGTCTTTCTGTATGGGAAGATTGGTGAGGAAGTATACGTCAAACAGCCTCCAGGCTTTATAGATCCTGCACATCCTACTCAAGTGTTCAAACTAGACAAAGCTCTATATGGCCTACATCAGGCACCAAGAGCCTGGTATGAAACCTTATCAGGATATCTACTAAGCAACAATTTCAGAAGAGGTGCCATAGACCAGACCTTGTTTATCAAAGATGAAGGGGGAGAAATCTTACTAGTTCAAATTTATGTTGATGATATCATCTTTGGATCAATAAGGAAACAGCTGTGCAAAGACTTTGAGATTCTGATGCACTCAAAGTTTGAAATGAGTTCAATGGGTGAACTAAATTTCTTCTTGGGTCTACAAGTCAAACAGGTCCCAAATGGAATCTTCATCAGCCAATCCAAATATGTAAAAAGCATTTTGGAAAGATTCAAAATGACTGACTACTCTGCTGCAAGAACCCCTATGCAAGTTCATCATCAACTGACTCCAGACAAAGATGGCCAAGATACTGATCAACATCAGTACCGTGCAATGATAGGGTCTCTCATGTATCTCACTGCCTCAAGGCCAGATATCATGTTTGCAGTATGTCTCTGTGCAAGATTTCAAGCAGCTCCAAAAGCTTCACATCTTCAGGCTGTAAAAAGAATCTTTAGATACCTAAAGGGTGCCTCAAGACTTGGACTATGGTACTCAAAAAATGACATGTTTAATCTGTATGCATACACTGACAGTGACTATAGGGGATGCAACTTGGACAAAAAGTCCATTTCAGGGGGATGTCAGTTTCTGGGAGGGAGGTTGATTTCATGGCAGTGCAAGAAACAAACATGTGATTCAACTTCTACAGCTGAAGCAGAATACATTGCAGCTTCAAGTTGCTGTGCACAAGTCATTTGGATACAAAATCAAATGTTGGACTATGGGATGATTTTCATGGCAACTCCAATTCACATTGACAACATGAGTGCTATCTCAATCACAAACAATCCGGTGAAACACTCAAAGACAAAGCACATTGACATCAGGTGTCATTTCATAAGAGATCAAGCTGAGAAAAAGAGGATTATTCTAACCAAAGTTCATACAAATGAGCAATATGCTGATTTGTTTACAAAACCTTTTGATGAAGCCAGATTTAAATATTTAGTTGAATCCATTGGTATGATGAACTTTGATTAAAATCTTTCTCTAAAAGTTCTATTTTAAAATTGTGTTTTTGTCTTATGTTGTAAATAAAAGTTATAAGTCAGCAGCATTATTTGTCCTTCAGCTGCTGACAGGTTTAAATCTTCAGCAGCAAAGGATTTGCCACTGACTTCCTTAAGTTATCAGCAGGAACAAGTTTCATGCGGATAGCTTTAAGGCCATCAGCAGCAACATCCTTGCTACAGACTACTGAATCCATCAGCAACAATTGAGTTTGCTGCTGACAGACTTAACCTTCCGCAGCAACCAAGCTTGCAGCGGATAGGCTTATCCATCCACAGCAACCAAGTTTGCTGCTGATGGGTAAATTTAAGTCCAAATTAACTTTTACCCGCTGTAAAAGAAATCAACGTCAGTCTTTACCATGACTGCCTCAGTGCATTACAGCTGTAACAATAAAAGGTAAATAAGGTTGTAGGGTACAAGTCATTTTGCTTTTTCTCACCTCTGCCGTTATAAAAACAAAATCAAATTTCCTTACCACCTCTTCACCTTCAAATTCCTCCATAAACCAGCATCACTTTCTCATGGAAGTCCCCACCAACCTCCACCCACCAGCATCACTTTCTCACAAGTCCCCACCAACCCTCATCCACCAACCTTCAAACCTTCCCTCCATGGAAGTATCTCTGGAAATCAATCGGGTACACTGGAAATTAAAATGGGTATACAGTAGAGAAGGCACTGATGGGCCCTCCATGGAAGTATCTCTATTACACTCTTCTCCAATGCATATCTCAGAAGAAAAGCTGATGGCATCAAGTAAGCTCCGCTCTTGCCACCACAGAGAAGAAGGACAAGGTGGAGAGTTGACTCCTTCTGGATGTAGTAATCGGCTAGGGATCGGCCATCCTCGAGCTGTTTTCCGGCGAAGATTAAACGCAGCTGGTCTGACGGGATGCCTTCCTTGTCCTGGATCGTTGCCTTCACGTTGTCGATTGTGTCAAAGGATTCGACCTCAATCGTGATTGTCTTACCAGTTAGGGTTTTCACGAAGATCTGCATTTTCGCCAATTTGGAGTGATAAGATGAAGCTGTTTCCAAAAAGGTACTCAGGGGTCAATGTTCCATTGTTATCTACAATGCCGAACATACAAAGTACCCCGGGTGACAGTTCAGCAATACTGATCCCACACCCTCCACCTCACATCCTTAACAACAGTCTGCTTCTACCATTCGAACCCCTGTGCATACCACTAAGGATGCACATGCACAAAAAATCACTTCACCTCTTTTGGATGTTATCGTTCAACCGGAACACAGGGCCCCGGTTGCAACGACTAGGAAAAGGTGCAAGAGATCTCCTTCTTCTCTTGCCTCAAAGGCCCAAACCCAACCTAACAGCCCTCACTCAGAATCACAACATTCTGGTGAGAATATCATAAGGGACAGCCACATTATTAGGGAGACTCCTTTAGATGTCTCTCTATTAGGATCAGGATCACTTCCCGGATCCATAGAACAGCCCACAGAGCCTTTCCTTTTCTTCTGAACTTAAGTGTTGAGGAACCTGATCAAAATGATGTACCTTCTCCAACTACCACTATCTCAGAGGTACTGATTGATCTTGCTTCCAACACACCCAACCCAAGTTCATCTACCCTGAAGGTCCACTCTAGGAGCTATGAAAGAGTGGATGTGGAAGAGGCTGTCACTACTGCTGGTCCATCAAATGACCAGGAGGACAGTGACAACATTGCTAAGACCTCAACCACAGCAACTCACAGTAAGGATGTTTCCTTGGAAACTCCCTTCACTGAGAGGAATCCCAGGTGCCAAGAAACCATGGGTGATGGGGATGAAGAGGCCAGGCCTAAGGCCCCATCTGGTTCCAAGGATTCCACAGCTGTGGATGAGGACAGACTGCAACTTCATATCTTGAAATTGACAGGATGGTCATGCTAGAGGCTGAAGTGTCCAAATTAAGACACCAAGTCTCTATGCATGAAGCTCATAAATACCAAACTTTACCTACTCTCTCCATTGTATCAGTAGGCACCCAAAATAATGCTTACTCGTCCACTGATGCACCCAAAAACGGGGAGATGGTCCCAATGGAGGATATAAGGTTGAAAGGATAGTCAGAAACATGCAAAAGCTTCAGCAACAAAGACAGTAAGAGAATTTTGGTAGCATCAGTCTAGGGGGAGTTTGTAGAAACAAAGACTGATGGCTACAAAATTATCTAAGTACAAATACATCTGACTTTAGAGTTTGCTGCTGACCAACAAGCTTATCTTCTGCGGATACTTGTTCTCCTGCTGAAAAACAAATCTGCTGCGGATAGCCTTATCTGCTGAAGACCAATGTTGCTGCTGATAGGCTTATCATCAGCATCATTCTCATTCTTGTTGTTGATAGCTGTGTTCCTTGAAGACAAATTGTCGTAGCTGACTATCCATGCCAAGCGTCACTGACAACTTTCTGCAAAAGCAACTGACACACTCAAAGCAGAAGGAAGCTCAATGGCACAACCAATGAAACACAACAATGCTCTTCTCCGAGCATGCAAACAATGATGAATAAAGAAAACGCTTCAATAAAGTTAGCTAGTTTAGCTTTAACGTGTATAATTAGCTTTTGTAGAAAAGATCAACGGTCTGTGTTAGATCTGATCATTAGAATCAAGGGTCTGTCCTGATTCTAAGTTAGTATAAATACTGTGTAAACACTTCATTGTAAGTGTACTTTTGAATTAGAGTTTTCATTTGTAATCGGTTATTCACAAAGCTTAATACAACAGTGTTCTTATCAGTATTCTTTCTGTTTACTCGATTGTAATTGTGCAGTTGATATTGTTTCCGCCAATCTCAACTAACAACAGAACCATCTTGTAATTTCACGATCCTACAAAAGAAAAATCAAAATTTCTATGAAATCACATCTTCTCGGTACACGAAGAAGGGGGAGTAGATCTTCGCGGTACGCGAAGATCTTGAGATGGGGGCCCGACTATTTTGTTTTTCGCGGTATGCGTAGAACCCAGGCATTTGTTTCGCGGTACGCGAGAGGCCTAAAAATCCGGAAAAAACCCTGATTTAGATTATTAAAGGATTTAGATGGCCATTATTCTAGGGGTTCTACTATTAGCCGTCTGGAGAAGAGTCTTGGGCGATTTTGAGGGAGAAGAAAGCATTTGGATCTGTAATTTGAAGATTGAAAGATCGAATCGGTTAGCAATCAATCGTTCGGTTTTGATTAATCATTCTCTAGTATTCAATCAGTTAATTGACACCATGTTTGCTACTTTTACTACTGATTTTATGATTTTGATCATGCTTGTTGACTAAAACTCTTATACTACCTAGGTTTTAGATAAATGTTTGACAAAGTTTAGATTTTTATGGGTTTTTGGATCTTGTGTTGGATTTATGCTATTGTAACAGATCTGAATTTGATTGTTTGATGAATATGCATGCTTAAGTTTGACTGGTTGTTGATTAATTGTCCATATGCGTCTTTATGAATGTCGTTCATGTATGGGTGCGTTTTAGATCGCTTACTTTGTGTTTGTGATTCGTTTGTGTTTTGCTAGACGTCAGTAACCATAGGAGCAGTGATTAGTAATCTCTTAGAATTGAGTTTTCTTCTTATCTAGATACCCGAAAGGTGATAGATAATCGGTTAGTCCTCGGTGTTAGAGTTCTGAGTATAAACTGTCTGAGAGGAAGTTTCCTTAGGGTTTCTAGTATCGTTTTTTAAATCTTGTCAAATTGGTTGTTTTCAGATTACTCCTTGCATCTTTGATGTATTGAGACAGTGAGATTAAAAAGTGATCTGTTTGTTGAGTTCTTTAGTATAGTTGGTGAGACCGAGAGGTAATCCGACCACTGGTGAGCATAATATCCCTTAGGTTTCCTTCTGGTCACATCCCGAGAGTGATTATGAATCCATTAGGTATTATAAGGGTGTCATATCTTAGGGTCCCAGTTCCATCACATCTTCCATAACCGATAGAAGTCCAAGCTTAGTAAATATGATTCATAACCTAGGTAGTGCTTTCCTCATTACTAATTTCATCCGAATCTTTTGTTTGATAGTTAACTGTCTTTAGTAGTCTTCTTTATTAATTACTTTTGAGTTTAGTAGATAATATTAGTTTGTAGATTCCCCCCAAACCAAACCCTCCAGTTCTAGTCAGGGTCTAGTTTTAGTTAGAGTCAGTGTTTCGTGGGTTCGATATCCAGACTTTCATTAGGTTGTGTAGCAATTGATAGGTTCACTTGCCTGTCTTTGTGATCTAGTTTATAGGAGTGTCTAGAGTTTAACTAGAGTGTTTAAGTTAGTTTTGTGTTTAGTTTTTATAGACCGTTTGACCGACATCAGTTATGGCTCAAAACCGAACCGAACCGCTCTGTGCACACCAATGTTTTCAAACCGGACCGGCCGGTTGAACCGGTCGGACCGGGAACCGGAGGGCAAAACAGTCCGTTTATAGGTACTGAAACGGTCCTGCAGTCACCCGTCCGGCCAGACCGGAGTTCGGAGGCCGAACCGAAAAAAGGGTAAAAGAAGGCGGTCGGACCGGTGGGGAAACAAACATGATTTCTCAAACAAAAACCCCAAATCGAAGCCCTTCTAGCCTGGATCGTCTTGTGGGAAGTGACAGACAGTCCACTTGAACCGCGGCGAGCGTTGGTTGGTCGGAGTTGGGGTCGACGGCGGAGGAACTCAAGACGATTAGCATTGGTTGGTCGGAAGCTTATGAAAGGAGTGTTAGGGAAGATGAAGTGAAAATGAAATAATAGCCCTGGTAAATATAAAAGCTAAATACAGCTCATTTAAAAAAAAAAGTTGTCAAGACTCATGGGAAACTCAACCACTACAGGCTTGGACAGTTGTTGGAAAATGAAGATGTACACTAATAAGAGTTGTTAGAAAATAAAAGTAGCTTTTTTCTTCGAAAGACATGAAATTTATTATTAATAGGATTTATTTTATATTATATATATATATATATATATATATATATATTATCTTTAATTTAAAGTATATCTTTTAATGCTTCATTCACTTTTTAATTATTAAATTAAATATGATTTTTACTTATTATATTTACTTAATTATTTATAGCTTATTATATTTCATATATATATATATATATAGGTAAAAGTTATGCTAAAAAGACTCTATATCCTAAGAAGGCTAAGAAGCCATGAAAAACTGACATGTGTCAACTTTTAAGTAATAAATACTTATTATGAGAATTTATTATGGTTGATCCTCTACATCAAACAAATCATCTAAAGGATGAAAACTTTAGCATAACCCCACCCTATATATATATATATATATATATATATATATATATATATATATATATATATATATATATATGTAGGGGACGCTTCCAATGAAAAGTGGTTTTTCGCTAAAAAAATCCTAAAACACGGGTCAAACGAACTTCGATTGAGCTCATTACAGCGGCGTTGCAACCGTCTCATCGAACCCTAATCCGGACCCAAAAACCTAAACCTCCCTCCACCCGCACCCCCAAAAACCTAAACCCCCCTCCAACCCTACCTCGAAAAGCCGAAAACCACCACCCCAACCCCACCTCCCCCCCCCCCAAAACCTAAACCCACCCCCACCCACCTCTAAAAACCTAAACCTCCCACCTCCACCAAAAAAAAAAACCTAAACCATAAAATCTAAACCCTAAAAGCTAAACTACAAGACTAAAACCTTAAAATTAAAACGTAAAATCTAATCCTTAAAAGCTAAACCCTAAAAGCTAAGATGGTAGCGTTCGATAAGACGGTTCTAACGCCGCTGAAATTAGCTCAATCGGGGTTCGTTTGATATCGTTTCTTAAGGTTTTTGTCATTTTTTAGATTTCTTAGCGAAAAACTACTTCTTATTTGATCCTCTCCCTATATATATATATATATATATATATAATTATTTATTATGTTGTCCGGTTTTAAAATCCGGTCCGACCAGTGAACCGGTAAGGAGACCGGTTCGACGTCCGGTCCGGTTGTGAAAACATTGGTGCATACCCCTAAAATCACCAACCTAAGTGTTTTGTTCCCCGTCGCATCGCGCGGGTACCCCACTAGTGTGTGTGTGTGTGTATAATCCTTTAGTAAAAAATATATTTTTATTTTTTAAAAACTTATCAGCAATTCCGTCGCTATCTGGTCCGTTAGTAATTTCATCGCTAAATCCGCCGGTAAAGAGATTACTCACGACCATATATCAAACGTACATTCACCAACGGAATTTCTTCGGTATCCACTATTACCGATGGATTTCCGATAGAATCGTCAGTTGGTGAATCCAAATTTCTGGTAGTGATTAAAACATGCTTCAAATCTTCCTCAATTATAGAGAATTAATTAGGCATGGTAACATCCGAATATTGAAAATAGAGACCGAGTGAAAGCATGAAAAAAAATATTCATAACAACATATAAAACTAGAATTGCATCGACAAACTTACCATTTGATCAACTAGGATTAATCCCCTCGTTTTGCGGGTTTTTTTTCTCCTTAAATACTATGTCACGATCGATCGGTTTTGACTAATCAATTCTTACAAATCTCAAGACCCAAGCGTTGCGGCGGCGTTGGTGTTAAACCGTGAAAAAAATTAGCGTCGAAAAGTTGATAAAAATAAGTACGTCGATTCCCTACGCATTATGACAGTGACAGGGGCGTAGATAATATTCGAAACTTTAGATTAAAAAAAAGAAATCGTTAAAAAAATTAACTTCTAAACAATCCTTCAAACGTAGATAAAAAAACATGTCCTGGAAATACGTGAAAAGTAACTTTAAAACCCCGTAAAAGAATGTTATTTTTTTTACAAAAAACAAAAAAAAATTAGAGTAAATTACAGAAATCGTCCTTTATGTTTATACCACTTTTCACTGTATGTCCTTTAGCCTAAAAAATGTCCGAGATCATGCTTTACGTTTAAATATGTTACGGTTAACGTCCTTTAGCCTAACGGAGGTTAACTTTTCCAGTTAACTCCAGTCATGTGCTTTGCACATAAAGGTGTTTTGGTCTTTTTACTCAAAAAAAAATCTGAAATTAAAAAGAATATATATAAATATAACATCTTCTCTCTCTCAACTCCCCCTCTCTCTCCACCCTTTCTCCACCACCAGCCACCACCACCCCAACCTCCGACAACCACGAGCACCACCACCCCAACGGCGACGCCGGTGAGATACCGTGTGACTGCGTTTTCGTTGTGGTAGTTGCAGGTGGTGGCTGGTATATGGCGGTCGTGGTCGATTAAAGAAGCTAGGGTTTCGTTGTGGTAGTTGCAGGTGGTGGCAGGTGTAGATAATGAAGGGCGATGGTTGCTTATGGTGGTAGTGATGATGTTGACAATGGTGGAGGGTGGTGGCAGGTGGGGGTGGTGGTGGCAGGTGGGGGCGGCGGCGGTGGTGGTGGTTCCATGGTGCTGCAATTTTTGTGGGTAAAAATAACAAAACACCCTCATGTGCAAGGCACATGACTGGAGTTAACTAAAAAAGTTAACGACCGTTATGCCAAATGACGTAAACTGCAAAAATAAAATAAACGTAAAGGATGATCTCTGACATTTTTTGGGGTAAAGTACATAAAGTGAAAAATGATATAAACATAAATGACGATATCTGTAATTTACTCAAAAATCTTTACCACCAAAACAAGAGTCACACTTGGCTAAAGTTCCAAACCCATTAATATATGACAAAAACGAAAAGTTAAAAAATCCAAAAAAATTAGAAGTTCATGCATCACCAACTTGTAACCAAAGCTCAAAAGATGTACCAAATATACAGTAATTTTTGTAAGTACCCCCAATATTTGCCTTTTAATATATATATATATATATATAATTACATTTGACATGATTAAAAAGTTCCAAATATATGTGTTAAGTTCAATAGCATGTCAATGGCACCTCCACCAAATGAAAAAAAAACCCTAATCAAGTAAGCAAAATTGAATAAAACTGTAACATCCGGCCTCTCGTACCAACAATATTCTCCATTTTACCCCCTAAGAGTTTACGGATTTGTTTTTGGTTGCCCGGGTGAAAACTTCCTAGGGGGTCACCCGTCCCTAGATTACTCCCACCCGAGCACGCTTAACTGTTGAGTTCTCTTCTCATCCACTACATTATGCCCTAAAACATGTTGTTTTATTTGAGGCGGGGCATTCCTTATGAACCCAACATCTCTCCCGTGGACAGAACAGAACATAACGATATGGGATTTGCCTAAGGTGTTACAAACACCCCCCTTTGGGACTCATCGTCCTCGATGAGGTTTGCCCCACTATCGTAAACAGAAAAGAACGGGAGTGACTCTGATACCATCTGTAACATCCGGCCTCTCGTACCAACAATATTGTCCGCTTTGCCCCCTAAGAGCTCACGAATTTGTTTTTGGTTGCCCGGGTGAAAAGTTCCTAGGGGGTCACCCATCCCTGTATTACTCCCATCCGAGCACGCTTAACTGTGGAGTTCTCCTCTCATCCACTACATTAAGCCCCAAAACGCGTTGTGGTATTTGAGGCGGGGCATTCCTTATGAACCCAGCATCTCTCCCGTGGATAGAACAATATGAAATTTGTCTAAAGTGTTACAAAAACTTCTTATTTTATTTAGGTAAACTGATTTCCTATTGATCCCCGAAGGATAAAGCCGTCTTTATTCCTAGATGAACTTTAAAGTTAGTGATGACACATTTCCCCTCTACCTCAAAATTATATAGTATGTTGACACTGGATCCTTCGTCCGCATCCCTATAATTTAACAAAAACCTTATACATCTCATTTTTCATATCTATCTCTACTCAATTAAATAATACTTCTTTATTATTTTTTTAATTATTTTTCTTTTTCTTTATTATATGAATTCAACAACGAAACACATTACGTATCTATTTAATTTAATTAGTTATAATTAATACCTAATATAAATATTGAAATCTAACTCCTGCGTCGATTATACAT
Source organism: Smallanthus sonchifolius (assembly GCA_023525975.1). Lineage (NCBI taxonomy): Eukaryota > Viridiplantae > Streptophyta > Magnoliopsida > Asterales > Asteraceae > Smallanthus > Smallanthus sonchifolius. Next base: position 47,367,961 of record CM042033.1, on the reverse strand, counting down.
AAACACAATGGGGCTAAATGTAAACTTGCAATTACCCACATCGATGCTGCAAGTTAATCCCAAAGATAATTCCAAAAAACCAAGTGAACTTCCATGGATGTACCTCAAAGTAAATTCCCCAAAATCGTTACAACTTCCATGGATTGCAACTACATTTTTTCCTCCTGCCACTTGATTTCTTAATCATCCGATTATGGGGCCTTAATATTTTCTTTCCTTAAAATGGGCCTTTTTTAGAACATTCTTTGGTTGATTGAGTAGGGCCTTCTCACCTCTCAAACAAGAGTAAATCCGCCCATCACGTTTAATTAATATATAAATAAATTCATCGATAAATTGTGAAAAGAAACAAAAGTAGGTCACTTACCCACTAACAAAAGACTAATGATGGACATGACCCACTAACGTTTGACTAATTATCACTTTTAATACAAAACTTAAGTTGTTTCAAACATTTGTATTAAGGGTGTATGGAGACTATGGAGAATAAAACCAACCGATAACCTTCTAGACTAATTATCACTTTTAATTACATAACTTTCCTTTACCTCAGATGAGCTCTCCCGGGGTGGTGGCTCACAGAAAAACCAATAATGACAAATGAAACCAAATGCCATATTTATAAGCTCCTGAGCTTTGCTCCCCAAGTCAGCCGCCCCTGCTTGAGAAACCTTAGTTAGTGTCGCCAAATCACGCCAGCGACACTCTCAAGAATGTCGCCATGTTCCCGGGCGACACCCAGCAAGTGTCGTCGATCACTAAAAATTAGGAGTGTGCAAATGGGTATACCCGACCCGTACGGGTATACCCGTACCCTTTTGATGACCAAATACATACCTGTAACCCGTATAGTAGTTAAAAGGGTCGGTTAAGGGTTCACGGGTAAACGGGTAAGGGTTTACGGGTTTTGCAGAGATGGACCCGTATAGTTAGAATTCAGAGTTAGCCGTTTGAAATACCAGAATTCACTTCTCTAAGATTGAACATTGAGTTTGACATGGTTTGCAATAATTCAACATCATATTTAAAGTGTCATGTAGTGTGGGTGTGTGGTTTTGTCAACATCATATTTATTATGAATATTTAGATGAAAAGTACAAAACCATAACAACACCTGAACATATACGAGCCAACTACAATAGAATATTGTTTGAAATATGACTGGATGAAAAAGAAACACTACAAACACCAACTGAATTGATCGAAGTTGGCTTGCGAATGGAGTTTGCTTGCCAATTGGGATGGCTTCTATGATCTGCAGTTTTAACCGTGGTTTGATTAGGGCTTTATAATTATATTATCTCTACATTTTTTTTTGATTCTCATAAATTTTATATTTGATAAATTAAAAAAATATATCATATATTTACATACAGATCAAGATCTGACCAAAATATAAGGAATTTTGTTACTTTTTAAAAGTTGGCGGGTTTAACGGGAATGCGATGTTGTCTTCGGTTCAAGACTCGTACCCGTTTAAGGCTAAATCATAGACCCTTTAACCGTAACCTAACTACCTTTAATGGTTTCTCACGGGTCGGTTCTTGCCGGGTTTGACGGGTTTGCCGGGTAATGCCCGTTAACTGCTCACCCCTACTAAATTTGGTTTTCGTCTTGATCTTTCGATTGATACTATCATTCTATTATTTATACCCAACACCAACCAATGAAAGATTGTCATGTCATCTTTAACCAAATCCATAAAGATTATGGAGATTTAATAGGGGCACCCATGGAGATCACGGAGATTATTTTTTGAGTTAATTACACGGATGGCCCCTGTGGTAAGCTCAGATTTCACTTTTGGCCCCTAATTCTGATAAATTACATGGTTAAACCATAAGTTTGCATTTTATAACACCAATGTCCCCCAAAATAGATGGACGTTAACTTTTACTGTTAAATTTTTTAAAATGACTAAAATACCCCTTTGTTTAAATAAAATTAAAAAAAACCCCTAAATTAGAAAACAACAAACCTATATCTCCACCCTTGTTGAATTCTAGTCTTACAACCCACCCCTACCCCCACACATTTTTCTTGCCAAACCTACGACCAATCACTTTCATCGTCGGAGACTTCCTCACAGCTTGCCACAACCGATTAGTTGACTTCCCTCCTCCCCCGATCAATCTTGGTGTTACAACCCACTCGGAAGAGTTTGGTTGAGAGTCTGGTCCCATTCCCTATCGTCATCACCCCACCAAGATCCGACAGCTTGCACACCAAGCCGGTCATCCCCCTCAGCACCACCATCTCCCCATAATCGTCATCATCTCCGACAAAAAATCACCAAAAACTGTCAGCCAAATTGGACATTTTACACTGAAAATGCAGGTCGCGACAAGAGCAAACTAGATCTGAACGATATTTTGGGTGTGGTAAAAGGTAGAGAAAGGTTCTCGGTGTCTCAATTTGTCTCGATTTGTGACCGTCTTGCTGAAGCCTGTAACACCTCAAAAATTCCCAAGGAAATAAGGACTAAAATTGCCAAAATTTAAAAGTTGAGGGGCGAACATAGAAATAGTCTAAAGTACAGGGACCAAAAGTAAAATTTCTGAAATCTGGGCGGTAGCGGACTGCTACCCAAAGGCTTAATGGTCTGCTACGTGGAGAGGAAGGCATCAATGATGTAGGTCCCTCGGGTGTGGCGGATCGTCACATGCAAGTGGGTCTACTAGTCGGACCGGGTGCGGAATGCCCGTGACTAGGTGGAGAGTCAAACTAAACAAAGTAAACCGACAAGAGAAAACACTTTAAACTTTCTTTGTATTATAAACACTTGAAGGTTACAGAGAAAAGCACTGAGATTACAATCTGCGTATTTACGTCTATGTCTGCGTACTTAACTTCTGTCAACCTATCCTATTTATACAAGACCTGATCCCTGCGCACTTAGCAAGTGCGCAGGACAAAATACTCTTGCGTACTTAGCAAGTACGCAAAGTTACTCTTGCGTACTCGCCAAGTACGCAGGAGCTTTCTCCTGCGCACTTACAAGTGCGCAAAACACTTAGAGAATTTAGCAACATTCAATATGTAAAAGTAAATACAACTCGATAAACTAATACGTAAAGACACTTATATACAAAGATAATTACAAACAAGACAATACAACCTAAGACTAAGACTCTATCTATCCAGAGTGTTTGTCACAGGAAAGTGCTTCAACAAACTCCCCCTTGACAACAGCTCTGGGTAATCTTCAGTCTTCGGTCTTCACAGCATCAGTCTTCACAGCGCTTGATCTTTAGCTTCCATCTTCTTCTTGTAATCAAGGCAGAACTTGATCACCTTGTCGTATTTAGAAGCAAGGAGCTTTGTCCACTCATCCGTGTAGACGTAGTAACGTTCTGCTAGTACCTCTAGATCTTTCACAGAAAAGTTGATGAAGCAGACTTCATCAAATATGCTAATCAGTTCCTTTGGCACTATGTTCCTGCTCTCTGAACGTCCTTTACCCATGATCACAGCCTCGCCTGTCTTTGGATCTACGTACCAGTACCACATGTCACCAAGAATATCCTGAGATAACTTGCTCAGGGGAATCTTAGTTTCACATCGCACTGGCTTGTATACCAATTTCTTTAAGTGCTTCTTAGTCACAGGATGAACAGCGTGCTTATCCTTGACTCTCTTGGGCACTTGAGGCTTGAACATCTCGAACTTCCCTGATCTTGCTTCTCGCTGCAGAACCACCCACAAACCCATCGCCACTGCGTGATTGGAATGACCCAGCAGCTCTCGGTTTGCTAGGTTCACAAGGTCGTATTTGGGTAAGGAGCTGAACGCTTCACTGGTGGGTTTCAAGTATTGAACCCCGCCAGATCTTTTGATAGCGAACAACTGCTTATCCTCCTCGAACCTTACAGCCAAGATCATCCCTGTTGCTCCGTGTTTGTCTTTTATAGACGTCTTTTGCCACACAGGAGCTAGACCCTTTGATGAAGTAGAAGGCATGTCTGTATCTTTCTGTGTCTCTGGGTCCACAGGTGCAGGGTCAACTGGGGAAGCTTCAGTCGAGGCTTCTACATTACTAGCCTGCTCGACTGAACTTGTGTCGAGCGGAGAGTCGAAGGATGGAAATTCAAAGATTTCTCCATCTTCTAGCTCGTACTCTCCTTCCCCGTCACCCTTGGGAATTTCGATCACAACATCTTCATCATCATCATCCCAATCGTCACCAGAGTCGATCTCTCCTTCTTCTATATTGAAGAGAGCATCGATCTGTGCTTCTTTGGAATAGTCAGGCTCTAAATATAGGATCTCATCATTAGATAAGTCCTTAAGTACTTCAGCAACTGACTTTCCTTTATCACCACCACCACCAGAGGTATCACCACCCTCTTGATGAGTCGACTCCCCCTGAGCCATTGGAACAGCAGAGATGGGCACGATTGCTAAAGCTTGGTGCTCACCTCCACTAGAACCGGCTTCGGGATCCTTGTCCTTGTCATCATCCTTAGTCAAGTCGACCGGGTGACACGCCTCATCACCAGTAGTCCTCTTCTCCTTCTCTTTCTCTTTGTCCTTCTCCCCCTGAGCATCAAGCTTCTTGGTCAGATCAGCAATCAGCTTGACCATCAGCTCATGCTCCTTCCTTTGAGCGTCAAACCTCAGTTCCAAGGACGACCCATGACCTAGAAGCATTTCATTTGTCTTTATTAGGAGTTCATTCTGGGCTAGGACGTTTTTCAGTCGTTCCTCAGTCCCTGTTCTCTGGCTACGAAGGATTGTAACTTCATCTATCAAAGAATTGATCTGTGCTTGTTGAGCGTCAGACTCCTCCTTCGATTTCTGAATAGTCTTCAGTAATCCAGCAACTTGGGTTTCCAGAACATCTATCCTTGCATTATTCGGATCAGGATGTGTGGATGAGGAAGTCTCGGCATTATGAGTAGGGGAGGAGAATATGGTATCAAAGTCAAACCCTTGTGTAAAGTCTCCATAGTTGAAGGGTTGACTTAAAGGCTCAGTGGTAGTAGTTGGGATGGAAGATGTGACAAGTGTTGTAGGGGTAATGGTAGGGGTGATGGTGACTGACTCCGTGAGAATTAGAGTAGTCACCGCCAACTGAGTAGTTGTGGTAGGGAGGGTCACTATCACAGGAATCACTTCTGTGATTGTAGTGACGGCCACTTCATTTTGCACTTGTGGCCTCCTCCTCCTACGTTAAAGCTGCTGTGAAGGTGGGGTGGAGGCTGAATCCGGACTAGCAGCAAATACTTGTACTTACTGCTGAGCCTCCACCACACCGGGGATAGAAGGCTGTTGCCTATCGCCCCTGTTCTTATGAACGCTTTCTCTTCTTTGTCTTTGTATAGCAGCGTCAGAGTTTGGCCCGTATTCGCTACTAGACGACTGTCGCTTTCTCTTGGAGGACGACTCAGGTAGGGTTACCTTAGCCGTTCTCATCGGGTGTACCTATGATGGTGCATCATCGGAATCGAAAGAATCTGACTCAGTCGCTTCCGAATCGGAACCCTCACCACCCTCATTTCCATCATCAGACGATCCATCATCAATCTCCATTTCCTCCTGTTGTTGTTCCTGTTGTTCGTCGGAGTGTTCACTCAATTCAGGCTCCGAGTCGGGACTGTACCATCTCCAGTCACCTGTGGCCACATACGCTTCATTGATGAGGTGGCCAAAGAGTTCTGTATGCACAGGGGTAGGATCTACACTGCCTGGCTTTAGGAATTGGGCGAATACTCTTTTGTCAACCCTCTTTACTTGCAATCTCTCCCCTATAGCAGGAAGGTTTGGCAACGCGTCATTAATCTGAAGTTGCACAAACCGAGGGTATAACAAGAACCGAAACCTCTCCGCTGTGTTGATCTGGTCATTAATGGCCTTAAAGATGTAGCGGGAGAAGTTGTAGCCCTTGTTGAGAGAAAGGCCGACCATGGCTGCTGCAAGGTCATGACCCATGGCATCTTTCCCAGCTTTCCTTGATGAGATGCACATGATCATGACGTGGGCGAAATATCTCCATTGGTCTAATACCCACATCTTTTTGTATGAAGCATAGTCCCTTGCACCGACATATCCCATTCTTTGTCTCCAACAGCCATCCACAAAGTAGTCTGGATAGGCTGTCAGGTCGGTTGCGAGGTATCTGAATTGAAAGACCCTTCGTACAGTATCTTCAGAGAAAGCAATAGCATGACCAGCAATGGTAGCCCTTATAACGTTAGGGGTTACCGTGCAGTCGTGCTCTGCAGTCTCCCAAAATTGCTCGAGGTAGGGTCTGGACACTATCGGGTCAGCAGAAATGGCGTAGCTGATTCTTGAGCGGTTCAAGAAATCAACTATGTCTCTGTACTGCAATGCTGCACCCTTCCACTCAGGTTCAGTGTTAGCTAACAGGTTGAATTCGTTAGTAAACGCCCGAGCCATGATCTACAAAAACACACAGAAAACATAATAAGAACAACACGTATCATTGGAAACGAATAAACATAACTCAGTATAGCAGTTACTCTTTGAACAGAATTTCAGACTTAGGAATTTTTGCCAAGTGTTGGTCCTGCGTACTTAGCAAGTACGCAGGAGTTTCCTCTTGCGTACTTAACTAGTACGCATGAAGTGCTTCTTGCGTACTTGTTAAGTACGCAGAAAACGTACTTGGTGAAAAATCCAGAAGTTTGAAATTCAATCAATGTTCAAAAATTGGTGTGTATTGGGTCACCACTAGGTAGGAATTAATGATTCTAACCTATGGGACTAACAACAACACCACATACTACTATACATGACCAATTTGGACCTAAAAATGTTCGACCGAACCACTGTCGGTTCAACTTCATGCACAAGGTCAAAATCGAAGATTAAAAAGGACGATTAAGGGTCGATTATGTGATCTATTCATGTTTAATGACAATTGGTTACCCAAACAACCCTCAAATTGCCCTAAAAATCACGGTTTGAACCTAGATTTTCTTAGTCAAGAATCGGTCCACAATCACGAGTTTTTGTGGATGGATTAAGCCCAAAATCTCACCAAATCGATGTTAGGAGATGATGAAACTTGTAGTGGTACGAAAAATCGGATTGGTACACTTGGATTTTTGAGTAAGTTTGCAGAGGGAAAAATCTGTTTGAATGAGGTGAAAACCCTGAAAATTTCTAAGTCCTCTTTATATACTCAACACTAAAAGGCCGTGCGTACTTAATAAGTGCGCACGTTTTAACTCGTGCGTACTTACAAGTGCGCAAGCTTTAACTCTTGCGTACTTACAAGTGCGCAAGACTTAACTCGTGCGTACTTGTTAAGTACGCAGGGCTTACCTCATGCGCAGTTACAAGTACGCACAAACCCTTAAGTGCGCAAACTTTCAACTCAAAATTATGAAGTTTTCAAGTCAAATAACGAACAAGTTAAAAATATTCAATCAAGAGGATTCAAATACAATTCAGGAAGGTTAAACACAAATATTTTTGGCTTTTATGAATAAAATTGAACTCTGCATAAACTTAAAATCTTTTTGATCTTTTCTAATAGAAATATACAAGTATTCACACAAACTATTTTTGATCAAAGACACGAGTAGAGGATCATGTCAGGCTATCTTTTAGCAAAAACGATACAATATAAACATCAAAGAATATGGGATCATGTCATGGATTACTATTTATTCATACGTAATAAGCACATAAACAAGTAATTCAAGTTGACGATATTATAAGATTTGAAACTATAAGCATCTGTGTATCACATTCTTGTGTATTAAGGTATTATTTATAAGATATACAACATGTACCCCACTGATATGCTACAATAATGTAAATTGCATTATCTCAAGGCATCTAAGATTTTCCTAATGATTTTCTAAATTTTCAGAATGAAGTTACATCAATTAGCACAGGAAAAATCAAGCAGAATCCATAAGGATTATCAGGAATCATAAGATTCAGAATCGAGTGATTCATTTTTCTTGGTTTCATTTGATTTTCTTCATTGAATATTGGTATGATGATTCAGGATAATGTATATGGTGTTTGAGTTTTAAGGTAAGGGGATCCAACTTTTATCTGGATTTGATTTCAATGAATCAGGAGTGATTCAAGGGTGAATACATGCTCAACGGTTAATGTAGAGACATGTCTTGATTCAATCTCTCCTTGCATACTTGTGAGTATGGGCAGTGAGATGAACCGCATTATTGTGCTAACGACATAACCCGAAACTGACCTCAAAAGAAAATTATTGCCAAAATCTAGCATCCTATATCTGATAATGATATTTTCTATTCTTTTACGCACACACACTTGCAAACATGGGTTCAAATCACAGTTGTAATTTAGATTTAGTTTCCACACTACTAGTGATTCAAAGACGCATACAGCCTACTGACAATTTAAATTACTTGTAAATAAGCAGATTAAAAACATAGTAAGTTAAACAATTAAGTAAGCATGAAGCAATCATTTCCCATATGAGCAGTCTGTGACGTTTAGATCATTTCTGATGTACTATCATTTCCTCTTTTCTCAAGTTAACTTTGAAATTTTCTCCATTTTCTAATTTTTTTTTTGTAAAATATTTTGAAACTTAAAAGAACTATACAGAAAATTTAAAAGAAATAAAATTTAACTTCCATGAATTGAATTGATTTACGAAAATTTAATTTTCACTCAGGATTGAACATTCCTATCAAGTTGACAGGATGCTCAAAACGGGATCGATCAAATGCCTTTGTGAAAAGGTCAGCAAGATTGTCATCCGTGTGAACTTTTACAAGTTCAATAAAATGCTTTTCAGCACAATCACGGATGAAATGATGGCGAATCTCTATATGTTTAGTTTTGGAGTGTTTCACCGGGTTATTTGTGATGGACATGGTGGCATTGTTTTCAATGAATAGAGGAGTTCCAGTGAAGTTTAAGCCGTAGTCTCTCAACTGCTGCTGAATCCACAGTATCTGAGAACAACCGCTCGCTGCAGCAATGTATTCTGCTTCACAAGTTGAGACAGAAACCGTTGACTGCTTCTTACACTGCCAGGAGACCAGTCTGTCTCCTAAGAATTGACATCCACCAGAAGTTGACTTTCTGTCAAGGTTACAACCGCCATAATCTGAATCAGTGTAGGCTTTGAAGTCGAATGACTGCTGCTTAGAGTACCAAAGACCTAATCGGGGTTTCCCTTTCAAATATCTGAAAATCCTCTTCACGGCTATCATATGTGACTCCTTCGGTTGAGACTGAAACCTTGAGCACAAGCACACAGCAAACATTATATCGGGTCTTGAAGCTGTGAGATACATAAGTGATCCGATCATCCCACGGTACAATCTGCTATCTACATCCTTTCCATCTTTGTCAGGATGCAGACTATGATTGACTGGGATGGGTGTCCTATAAGTACTGCTGTCATTCATCTTGTATTTTGACAAGATGTCCTGCACATACTTGGTTTGATGTAGATAAATTCCATCCTCTCTTTGACTGACTTGCAGACCCAGGAAGAACGACAATTCACCCATATTACTCATTTCAAACTTGGACTTCATCACCTGCTTGAATTCCCTACACATCCCTTCATTGGTAGATCCAAAGATAATGTCGTCGATGTATACTTGTACAAGAAGAATGCCACCTCCTGCTTTTCTAATGAAGAGAGTCGAGTCAATTTGTCCACGGTCGAAACCATTAGACAGTAAATGCTTAGATAATGTCTCATACCATGCCCGCGGTGCTTGATGAAGATCATAAAGTGCTTTGTCGAGCTTATACACTTTATTGATATTATGCGGATCTTTAAAGCCGGGAGGTTGAGTGACATAGACCTCTTCATGAACTTTACCATAAAGGAAAGCACTCTTCACATCAAGTTGATAGACCTTGAAGCCGACATATGTGGCATAAGCCAAGAACAGTCGAATGGCCTCAATTCTAGCAACTGGGGCATATACTTTCGTGTAATCCAAGCCCTCTTGCTGATAAAAACCCTGAACAACCAATCTTGCTTTGTTCTTCACAATGACATGACGATCATCCGTCTAGCATTTGAACACCCATCTGGTTCCAATTGGCTGAAAGCCTTTTGGCAAGTCAACCAAATCCCACACGTGCAACTTTTGGAATTGAGACAATTCATCTTGCATCGCCTCAATCCAGCAGTTGTCAGTGAGAGCCTCCTTCACATTCTTTGGCTCTAACTGGGACACGAATGCAACATGCAGACATGTTTCCATGACACCAGTGTCAAGTATCTCTGTGTAAAGACTGGTGTTCTCAGTGATTGTTCGATGCCGAGTCTGAACACCGGCATAAGGATCACCAATAATGTTGTTAATTGGATGATTCCTATGCACTCTCGTCTCCGGTACAATCGGTTCCTGAATTTCTGGATCAAGATTCGTGCTTAACTCCCCCATTTCCTGTGTTCCAGAGGAAGAAGATTCAATGGTAATTGGATCAGCTGGAGCTTCATTTCCTACAATTGTGTTAGGATGATGAACATCTTCACTGTTATCACTCTCATGAGTTCCAGATGCAGATGCAGCATTGGAATCAGGAGTTATAATTGGTACAGTAGCACGAGTAGAGAAACTGGAGTCATCACCGCCACCCAATAATTCATAAACATTTGCGGCGTCAACTGCAGATAGATCAGGAAGATTGAATGACTTGAATAGCGCATCATAATCAAAACCCCAAGCTGGACCTGTTGGTTCGGGTGGAATGCTGTGTTTACTGCAATCCACTTCAAACCATTCCTCGACAGTACGAGTTCCTATGTTGTACACTCTCTTGCAAGGCGAGTTGGCAATGTATCCTAAGAAGATGCCTTCCACCGATTTTGCATGAAACTTAGACTGGCGGTCTTTGTACTGTAGCAACAAGGAACAGGGACTACCAAAAGGAACTAGGTAATCAAGATTGGGAAGTCGATTTTTGATCAACTCGTAAAAAGTCTTGTTGTGCCTTTTCACAATCAGAACTCTGTTTAAGACGTGACAAGCTGTATTAACGGCTTCTGCCCAGAAAGTGACAGGAAGCTTTGCATCCGACAACATAGTCCTTGCAGTCTCAATGAGTGTTCTGTTCTTCCGTTCAGCAACTCCATTCTGCTGAGGCGTGTACGGCACGCTGAATTCGTGACGGATCCCTTTCTTGAGACAGAAAAGCTCCATCAAATTATTCTTGAACTCAGTTCCGTTGTCGCTCCTTATCCTTCTAACTTTCAGCTTGCAAAGAGATTCCAAGCTCAGGATCAAGTATTGAAGAATATCAGCAGTCTCGTCTTTAGTACCTAAAAAGTGCACCCAAGAAAAACGTGAGAAGTCATCAGTTACAACCAGACAGAACGACTTACCTCCAATACTCCTGATACTTATGGGGCCAAACATATCCATGTGTAAAAGCTCCAAAGGTGTGTCAATAGAGTTTTGGAGCTTGGGCTTGTGAGACTTCCGTTGCTGTTTGCCCTTTTTACAAGGCATACAGTCATCTGCAACGGTAAATCTCAGCTTAGGAACCCCGGTTACCAAACCGTTTCGGACAAGATGGTTCATTTTACGATACAAAATATGTCCGAGTTTCCTATGCCACAAGATGGAGTCAAGCTCTGTCGCTTTTTTAAGCAAGCAAGTAGCGACTGATGAGGTGGTTGTTGCCACGCTCATATCGATCTGATAGGTGTCGTTTGTTCTTGGCGCTCTCATCAGGATCCAATCTTCGAGAACTTCAAAACCAGGTTTGAGAATCAGGCATTCTGACTTGTCAAACATCACCGAGTACTCCTTGTCACACATTTGGGAGACACTCAACAAGTTATGCTTCAACTGCTCGCAAAAGTTGACATTGTCAAAGCTGATACAACCGTTTGAAACCACGCCTTGACACGTGATGCTGCTGCCTTTTTCTCCGGCAAAGGCCACATAGCCGCCTCTGAATGGTTTAACGTCTTGAAGCAGGGCCATGTTTTCTGTCATGTGCCGGGAGCATCCACTATCTACATACCAGGGGTCAGAGATAGTACCCTTCGGACGTCCCTGCACGAGTAACAAAAGAATTAGTTAGATTTGGAGACCCAAGCCATTGTGGTCTTGGGTCGTCCATCCTTCTCAAAATCAACTACTTCCTTTAACTCACAGTCGTGATGACTGTTCAAAACGGATGAATCTTTTAAAGAATTAGGACTAGGAGATTGAGAAGTTTTGGATTTGGCAGTCCAAGATCTCTTCTGTTTCTTAACTGGAACAGGAGACTTTGGTTCAACAACAGCAGGTGAACTTGTAGAAGCTTCACCTGATTAAACTGAAGTCAGCTGTTCAAGCTTTCTCAACCTCGTGTTCCTTCTTCTTCTCTGTGCTTTGAGAGTTTTGCCACAGGTTTCTCACCAGTACGTGTACTACTAGAGGTAGATACATGAGGTACAGCAGGTTGCGTTACCTTTCTTGAAACGGATGGTTTAGCTTCAGATTTGATCTTAGGCTTTACCATCGGTTTGACTGGTGCTTTCACCACATTTTGCTTTGGACATTTGTGACGGATCACTGATGGCGACTTAGGGATAACAGCTGGTTGTGAAACAACAGGCCGTTTCCCTTGGTTCTTTGAAGGACAGTTCACAAAAATGTGACCAACCAAGCCACAGTGAAAACAATTCCTCTTGTCTACATAAGTTCTCCTGTAAGGCTCATTAGATCTGGCCTTAGATAACTCAACATTATGATCAGGAGGAGTTGGTTTATGAACAGAGTCTGAATCTTTCCAGTTTGGTTTTTGGGAGTATAATATTTTTCCAAATTTTCTTTATACCCAAGCCCATAATGAGCTGAAAAAGCTTCTTTCTTTTCTTGGTTAAGACTTTTATAACCCCCATAAAGCATTACCTTTAGATTATCATATGTTTCAATAATATCGGGTTCAGTTAAAATGCAATTATCACCATTAGTGATAACGTTTTTCTTTACTTTCTGTTCAGTCAACAACTCCTCAGATACTACTCCTTCAGGGCAGGTGTTAACTGACCCATCATCAGAAGCAGTAAAGAACTCCTCACTAGATGTGGAGTTAGCCTTACTCGGAGTTAGCCTTATATTAAACTATTGACAAACTTCCCGCTCACTGGTGGAGGAATGACATTAGTACCCAAACCTAACCCATTCAGTTGTCTCACCATAGACTCGTAGTGTTCCACCACAAAGCGAGAGTTTTTCAACTTCTCATTAGTGCATTTTAACTGCAAGATCTTATTTTGCAGTTTGTTGATTTCAATGTTCCGTTTTTCTAACCCCCTGTATGCAACATCTAAGTGAAGCTGTTGATCACTTATTTTTAAAGAATATTCACATTTTTCCTTTTTTAACGTTTCAATAGAATCTTTAAAATGTTTTTCATTTTCTTTATAGTTTAGAGCTGCCAAACTTAGGGGTTCGATTTTGTCTTGGAGCCTAGAATTTTCAAGTTTTAGCCCTAGACATTTGGAACATGAAATAATAGAGAAAGGGTTAGAATCTACCTCAGACGACGAATTGTTGCTTCTCCAATGGCCATGAGAGCAACAGCAGTGGTTGATTCCTCTTCATCAGCTACAGAAGCTTCCTTTTCTTCAGCTTCCTTCACCTTCTCTGTAGCAGCAGTTGTAGATTTTTCTAGGTCAGCCATAGAAGCTTCCCTTTTCTCTGCTTCCATCATCTCCATGATCTCAGCCATGAGACCAACCTGGGTTTGTGTGATGATGGAATCCTCAAGATGAACACCCCAGTCAAAGTTGTCGTCCTGTTGGGCTACCAGTGCATTGGACGTTCCACCTTGGCTTTGATTGTGGTGGTTTAGATTGTTGTGGCCATGGCTGTTTCCTTGGCTGGGTCGGGTAAACCAGAGGCAGGTGCTCTGTATTTCTGACACTCACGAGCAAAATGTCCATAGTTCAAACACTTGTAGCATTTGGCCTTAGATTTGTCAAACCCGACCTTGGCATTTGGATGCCCGCCAATAAACTTCCTTCCTGTTCTGTTCAGGAAACGCTTGGCTCTCCTCAATAGCATGGCCATATTCCACTGAATATCCATGTCCTCCATGTCATCAGGATCCACTTGATTAAAATCTTCTTCAATCGTCTCGGGATCAGTAAGCTTGCCACCTATGAAATTTTCATACGTAAGCATACAACATGAGAAAAGTGCTACATGATCTTCAGCTATTCTGGCTATAGCTAATAGGTTAGCTGAAGACGCAACAGGAGGATTTCTTGAGGTATGTTGATGATGAGACCCCAACCTTGATCCAGATGCATAGCATGCATGAACACCACAACCAGTTGAGTGGTCTTCTTCAGTAGGGTTTCCACTGAAGAGGGCAATTCCAGAGCCCGATGACTTAGATGTAGAAGTCATTCCATGATACATAGAAGGGTCTTGTATCTAGGGTCTTCCAGAGCTCTCCTTTCTTCTTAGGTTCATGTCATGAGCTTGAACCTTTCCTATTGCCTCCTCTATTGTCAACTCATAGAATTTAGGATTTTCCCTCATCAGGGTTGTGTACATCTCAAATTTGGGTGGTAAAGCATCCAAAAAATTTTCCACCATCTCTTCATCTGGATACCTGAGTTCAAAAGCCTTCAACTCAGTCTGTAAATGATAGAATCTAGAGATGAGGTCATCTAACGATTCGTTCTCTAAAAATCTGAAACACTCATACTGCTTCCTGAGAAGATCCCTCTTACTCTTCTTGATGTCACTATTTCCTTCGAATATTTTCTGTAAAGCTTTCCAAAGATCCTTGGAATTGTCATAACCTCGGAAACTGTGGAACAATTCCCGAGTTAATGCCATATCCCTCAAGGATTGTCATAACCAAGTGCCTTCTTTTCACGATCATAAGCTTTCTTTTCCTCGTCAGTAAGCTTAGAGATAGGTTTGGGCATGGCTTATTCAAGATAGATGTGTGTGGGATGCTTATATCCCTCAAGGATTGGTATCCATAGTGATGAGTCGGTATAAGAAATGTAGTGCTCAAAACGTGCTTTCCAATTAGAATAATCGTTCATGTTCAGCAACTTTGGTGGTTTCTGTGGTGTACCGATCTCATTATCATAATTTAACAGGTTTCCAAGATTCTGAAGATTCGACATATTGAACACTTAGTCAAATTTCAGAAAAATCAGACACAGTTGCGCACTTGATCTTGGCCTTGCGCACTTGAGAAATGGTCCTGCGTATTTAGATTTCCTCTTGCGTACTTGTAAGTACGCAGGATTAAATGTAAGTACGCACGATATAACTTAAGTTCGCACAAGTTCAGTCTTGCGCACTTATAAGTACGCAGGAGATAAGTCTTGCGTATTTAGTAAGTACGCACAAAACTATACTTTTTGCCAGAACTGGTAAGTACGCAAAACACCTTTTCAGCAACTCTCACCAAACTTTTCCGGTCACCTGAAACTCGCCGGAGATGGTAAAAATTGAACTGATGATCAATGCAAATGAGACAAAGGGTCAGAAACTTGTTTCTAACCAACCTTTGATGCTCAAAACACTCAAATACACAACAAAAATCAGTTTTTGAGTGATTTTTGCTTCTAAAATAGTGCTCAAGAGCTACCCCTATTTTATCATAAAAATCAACAAAAATACCTCTTTTTGCTTGTAAAAACTAGATAGAAACTCTCCAAACTCACTCAAAACACTCGAAATCAGGAGCAATGCTCTGATACCACTTGTAGGTCCCTCGGGTGTGGCGGATCGTCACATGCAAGTGGGTCTACTAGTCGGACCGGGTGCAGAATGCCCGTGACTTGGTGGAGAGTCAAACTAAACAAAGTAAACCGACAAGAGAAAACACTTTAAACTTTCTTTGTATTATAAACACTTGAAGGTTACAGAGAAAAGCACTAAGATTACAATCTGCGTATTTACGTCTATGTCTGCGTACTTAACTTCTGTCAACCTATCCTATTTATACAAGACCTGATGCCTGCGCACTTAGCAAGTGCGCAGGGCAAAATGCTCTTGCGTACTTAGCAAGTACGCAAAGTTACTCTTGCGTACTTGCCAAGTACACAAGAGCTTTCTCCTGCGCACTTATAAGTGCGCAAAACACTTAGAGAATTTAGCAACATTCAATATGTAAAAGTAAATACAACTCGATAAACTAATACATAAATACTCTTACATACAAAGACAATTACAAACAAGACAATACAACCTAAGACTAAGACTCTATCTATCCAGAGTGTTTGTCACAGGAAAGTGCTTCAACAAATGATGATGCACCACGTGTCTGCTGACTAGCGGACGAATTCTAAAGCGTGTAACCCTATGGGGGACCGCCACCCGCGTCATAACGGTCCGCCAAGGCACAAGTATCCTTAGCGGTCCGCTATGGAATTGTTAACGGTCCGTTACTTGGTCCCGAAGGCTGTTTTGCGGTTGGAGTGGTGGTGGACCGCCACCACCTTGTGTAGCAGTCCGCTACGGGTCCCACTTTGGCCTATAAATAGAAATCCTGAGTTCGGCCATTTTGCACACTTCACACACAACCACACTTACACACAAACACACACATAAGCTCTCTGATCTCCAAGCAAAGCCGATCCCGGTCCACATCCAAAAGTCCGGTTCTTCGCAAATCTCCTCCAAATTGCCGTAGAAAGTGCTGAGGTAAGGTTTCGACCTACTATTAAACTTTGGGTTGAATACCATTAAGCTAGATTTATATAATTAAGTAATGTTATTATAAATCTTGGGCTTTGTCCGATGTGTTTGCCATATTTCACATATACTAAGCCAAGTACTACTGAGGTGAGTTCTTAAACTGTGATGCATTTAAAATAACCATGGCTCTGTTATAGTCCATTTATAAATCTAGGGCTTTGTCCGATGTGTTTGCCATATTTCACATATTCTAAGCGCTTATTGTGTTTCACATGACCCGTGGAATGACATATTGGACATGACCCGTGGAATGGTCTTTGGTTATATATATACCGATTTGATTACTCATAGTTGACTATGAGAGGGGGTGGAACCCCATGTCTGTGTTCAGGATACCTTGGCGGGTCATTTTATAAATTGATTTGTTTATGAATTCACCAACTTTATGTTGACCCATTTTCTTTAAAATGTTTTTGAGCATATCACAGGTAGTCAATAGAGGAGGCATTCCAGCACTACAATTGATGATGAACTGAACCAGATGATGGGCATGTCAAGAGACTATAAGCCCTGAAATGACATGTTCCTTGTTAGGAACGATGATGAAATGATGTAACTTTTGATTTCATGATGTAAACATGTTAGGACATGTTTTGTGACAAGTAGCTTGTAATAGATTAGGTCTTTGTGGTGTCTTTAAGTTTGTAATGTTTTCTATGTGAAGCCTTGTGTGTGGCGAACTTAGCAAGTTCGCCTGTAGGAACTTATTGCCTAAATATAGTGTTTGCTATTTTGAATCTTGTAACAGTTGAGCACTTGATCATTTGTAAACACTGATATTTGAGAGCAATACAGAGAAGTTATTTAAGATATTGTGTGTCTATTGTTCTACTCATTCTTATCATTACGTAAGCATGTATACGTTGGATTCCGCACTTTGTGTACGTGTCGTGTCACTCATCTAGACAGATCCGTAGAGCCGTAGGGACCTACAAGTGGTATCAGAGTTTTGCTTTGATAGAGACCGACGTGTGACATCTACGTGTTGATTTTGACATCTACGTGTTGATTTTGACATCAAAGATCAAGTTTTACAAAAATTTCGTGTTTATGGAGTTTATTGCTGTTTTGAGTGGGTTTTTGGATTGATTTGATCGTTGTTGAAGTGTTTTTGTGTAGTTTGACCCGAAAAAAGTGTTCTAATTCATCAATTACACATTCCTACGGTCCAAATTTGTCTAATTCCATCAAGATTGCAAGAAATGTTGATTTTAAGAAGTTTTCATGCGTTTGGTTGATGATATTTCTCCTCCTTGGTCATCAGCTGTTGTAAGAGAACTTGCTGATTCAGTTACATGCGAACTTAGCTTAGTGAACTTGTCAAATCCGCTTCTTCTGTGTTAGGCGAACTTGTTAACTTCGCTTGTAGTATCTTCGCTTTGTTCTTGACTCAGGCGAACTTACTAAGTTCTCTAAATGTGGATTTTGCTCAAATTTGTTAAGTGTTTTCCAAGATGTAGGATCGAGATATTACAAGATGGTTTTGTTTAGTTGATATTGGCGGAAACAATAACAACTATACAATTCAACAAGGAACAAAGATAATACTGATAAATGCAAATTGTATTACTCTTCAATGTTTTCAAGTTACAAAGAGAACTCTAAGGAAGCACACATACAAATGAAGAAAAACAATACATAATCATGAACTTAGAATCAAGACAGACCCTTGAATCTAAGGATCAGATCAAACACAGACCGTTGATCTTGTACAGATGAAAGGCTACACTACAATTGGTTTACAACAAAAGAAAACTGCAAAACAAAAAGTCTTCTTAGGAATCTTTGCAGGTGAGTTCAGAAATGGGAGCATTATCTTTTGTCTTCTGCACCAATAACATTCCTTCTGCTGATAGGTGTGTCAGTGTTGCAGCAAGGATTGTCAGTAGCAAAGTCAAAGTTGCTGATTATTTGCCTATCAGCAGCATCAGTGTTAGATGATGCTGATAAGCCTATCAGCAGCAACTTTAGACTTCAGCAGATAAAAGCCTATCCGCAGCATAGTTGATGATCAGCAGCATTTACAACTATCCGCAACAAAGACACTTATCAGTAGTAGTTTTCATCAGTGGCAAAGTTGTAGTATCTGCAGCATCCATACTTAGAGAATTTTGTATCCATCAGTCTTTATATCTACAAACTCCCCCTAGATTGATGATACCAAAATTTCTACTACCTTTGATCATAGAGCTTCTGCATGTTTATGATGATCCTAGCAGTCTCATAGCCCATTGGGTCCTTGCTGGGATTATCAATAGGAATTTCAGATGAGGATTTAATGTCCGTCCTTGGCTTGTTGAAGTTAGCCTTTTTGGAACACCTAATCTTATTTATTTTGACATTAATCAGGGTATATTCATCTTTAGCAGCATTGTAGGACCACTGGACAAGAGGATAGTGGGCATGGATAGATTTGACATCAATGACAACCTCTTTGTTAGGATTGAAATGATGTCTTATCACTAGCAAGAGGTGTATCCCACTATCATTGTCAGGCTCTTCTTCTTCACCCATCTCAAGGATTCTTTGTAGATCTGAATCTGGGAGTTGCATCACCTCATCAACAGATGTATATATTAATCTTTTCTTTTCTTGTTCTCCTCTAAAGAAGTCATACCACCCATCTTGCTTACTGTAGAACCACAAGATGATCTTTCTTGTGTCACTGGGGCTGGTTGGAGGTTTTGGTTTCTTTTCAGGAGGCTGCTGTTGAGAGGGAGCTGGGTGAGATACTTTGGACACTGTTGGAGAGGAAGAGGGAAGTCTAGGAGAGAGAAATTTTATGGAAGGAAGAGGATGGACCAAGGATTCTGTTCTAGGCTTCTTTCCTTTTCTTTCTTCTTCAATGATACTTGCCCTCTTGGTTTGATTTGTCTTCTTAAGTCTATCCTCTTCTTCCTTTTTTCACTTTTCTCTAGAGGGATTGAAGGTTCATGAAACTCATAGGACCTAATCTTTTTCCACTCCCACCTCTTGCCTTGAGAAAGTCAAACATGACCTTTCTCTCTTCATGTGTTCTTTTATTAAAGGCAATGACTTTCTTAGACTTTTCTCTGGCTTTCTCTTCTTCTTCAGCCCTCTTCTTCTTGGCCAGTTCTCCTGGTTAACCCATGTAGGCTCTGTAAAGCTCTTTATTGGATAACTTCTCAAGTTAGTCTCCATCCTCACCTTGATTAGTTAGGGCCTCAATCCATTCACTTCTCATTTCCTTTGCAAGTTGAGAGTCTTTTATTCTGAATTTTGCTTCTTTTGCTTTCTGTTTCTCTCTTTCTTCATCTTCTCTGGCAAACTGTTCCTATAGCTTTAGTGCCAAAGCTTCATCTTCATCAATTTGTGAAGCTACATGAACTTGTACCCTTGTGGAGTCAAGAGATCTTGCAGCTTTGCTGATCTGCTGCTCTCTGAAGAGCATAGCAGCTTTTCTCTCTTCATCTTTCTTTATCTGCTTCATTTCCTCCTCTTCTCTTTCTCTTCTTCTTCTTCTTCTTTCTATCTCTCTCTTCTCTTCTTCTATCTTTCTCTTTACTTCTTCTGTCATGATGCCCTTCCCCTTGTTTTGTTTGGATGCCTCAGCTTCTGCTTCATTGACCACAATAGTAGATGAGGAAGTTGCTATTGAGGACTCAACATAGGCTTCATTGGCAATTTGAAGAATAGGCTGGGGAGGAGCGTCTTTTTCTTCATCACTGGGCACTAAATCCCAAGCCTCCATTACCTTCATCCTTGCACTTAGGTCATCTTGGGAAAGGGGAGGAGGTGACTCAGATGAGTTTGGTGATCCATCTAAGGCTATCCATCCATCATCTTGTAAGAAGGTCTTAACAATGAGCATCATTTCCTGACTTCTTGGTGAATTAACTTGTCACACCCCAACCGACGGTGGAATACGTCAAGGCGGGACATGTAGACTGTTCAAAAGCTCATGATCAAACTAAATTACATAATTTTATTTAAATGATTTAAATGTATAGATACACATTGCTTAGACAATCAAAAGCTAACAATAATTCTAGTTTATTTGTCACTAGGTCCATACACTCCTAAGTGATGAACTTGTACTTCAAATAATCCCATCTGAAACATGTTTAAAATGAGAGGGTTAACTATAAATAGTTGGTGAGCATACATTGGTTTAGATATATCATGCAGTTTCCAAATAGTTTATACAATTCATATGACATATGGTAAATAAGGCATTTTATGGAGAATCTATAGTCGAAACTAGGTGTACAATCAAACCTTGTGACTGAGGCATAACACGCATGTTACCCTAATGTAGAGTCGGTAACAAACACCCTACCCGGGTGGGTTTTTCAGACATAATAGATCTATCATTGTTAACCGTTGGCTTGTACTGAGTTAATGATTGTACGAGTGTGTCATGTATATGTAGTTCAACTCATAGCATTAAACTACAAAAGCACAAATTACACAAACAGTCATAATGTAGAATTGTATATTATAATTGCAAATAGTTTTCAATGCACAACATGTTTCACCCCGAAATGTACAAAAATGAAAAATGCGCTATGTAAACTCACCTTGATGTTGTGATTCAAAATTGAACTAGATTGTGTGGGCAAGTGATCCGGGTTAACGATGCGCTAAATAAATAGTCATACATATTTAATACATAGAAATGATCAATGGAAAAAGGAACGGAATGATTTGGGATTTTAGGGTTTTGGAATGGGCGAGTGATCGGGAAGTACGAATAGAGTGTGTAAAAGATGTTTTATAAATTTTTATTTATAAAAGCAAGCTAATGCAATAATAAACACTATTTACAAATATATTAATTTATTAAATATATTTATATTAGTTAAGACAATGTCAAAAAGTGATATGATGAAATGTTATAAAATAATAATATAAGGGTATTACATGAAATAAGTAAATAAGTGTGAATTTGTATTGTTACGATTGACGAAAAGTTTAATTTAATATGATTAATTATTTAACTTGAAATAATCATATTGCGAAAATAATAATGAGATACATATACTAATAAATCATTATTGAAATTTGTACACTAATAAAATTGTATTATCATAGACTATGTCATTTTAACGGTTTAGGTTAAATAATCATTGTAATGGAATATTATAATACAATAACATTTATAAAGATATAGTTTGAAATAGGTAGAGTAGTTATACGAATTGTAATATTATTATTATTTATGAAAAGTAATTTACTAAATAAATCATATAGTTACTAAGACCATATTATTTGTGAAAGTAGTAATAATAGAATAATTATGAAACAATTATTAAAATTAGTAACACTAATAAAATAATATGTCGTTTTAACGGTTTAGGTTACTAACATAACTATAACGCTTTTGGATTAATAAAACTTATGACGTTACCAAATACAACTATTTTATAATTTTTAAGATTATACAATAATAAGGTTTATGACAATAAAATAATGTTTGTCAAGTCCTTTGAAATATGTAGTAGTAATGAACGAATAAGGTAATGATGCTCACATATTCAAAACGATCTTTAGAAAATGATTAAATACAATTATATGTATGCTTTCCCTTTAATGAAGATATTAATGATAAAACTTTTGATAGTTTATATATAGAGAGAAAAAAAGATGTGGATTTTATAACAATGACATAATAATAATAGTTTATTTATAACATACATATAAAGTATTATTAAATAAATATCAAAATTATATGTAGGTGTTTTGTTATAATTGTTTATAAATATGAAAATTCACACCTTTTTTCTCTTTGTAATAATACATAAGTTTATATATATATATATATATATATATATATATATATATGTGTGTGTGTGTGTGTGTGTGTGGGAGTGAGTAAACATGAATAAGTAAACAAAACAAGAGAAACAAAAATGAAAAGGCCTGCAGAGATTCGAACCTGCGACCTTATGCGTATAGGTTATGTACTTTAACCAATCCATCTGGGGTAGTGCCTTGTTAAAATTTAGATACGTTTTAATTTTAACAACTAGGTTCGTAGAACCCTTCTTCCCCATTTAGATCAGCCGTAAGAAACCCAGGTCCCTCCCCCTTACTCCCTATCGATTAGGTGTAAAAACATGACTGGAAAACCCAAAAACAACGACTGAAAGTTACCTACAGTCGGCCCTGGTTTAATCGCAGGTTTGAAGGCTTCTCCTTCTTTGCGTCGGTTCAACCGAGAGAGAAAAAGAGTGGTGATTTTGTGGTGATTTCAAGTGTAAAGGGTGGGGGATGTATATAGGACGATTCGAACGCGTTTACAACTGTTATTGGGGCGCGAAATCAGGGATTTAAAGCTTGATTTAAGGGATTAGTCATAAAGTATACCATTTTTGCGATTTGTTTAAAATGGTTTTCAAAATCGTTGATTCCGGTCCAAATCCGTCAAATTGAAGCGTGATACGGGATCATTAATCCGTCATGAATGATTTGGATCCAAAAAGAGAAAGTTTGGATGCGGATTCAAGCAATCTAGAAGGTGATTTGTGCGCGTTTGACTTTCTGGAGTCAAACTTGTGTTTGAATCCAGGGTTTAGGTTTGAAAGGGTTCAATCAAAGAAGAGGGGTTCAAAAATGAAGGTTTAGGGGGGGGGGGGTCAATTAGAGGGTTCTTGGCTTGTGTGGGGATTTAAAGCTCAAAATAATTATCTAAAGTAATAAAAAAATGTTTTTTATTATTTATTTAATTATAAATGTTTATAAATGAATAAATTTTATTTTTTTATATATAATTACCAATTGTATAAATGGTTTATTTAATGTAATCATTTGTATATGTATCTACCTATTTATTTATAAGTACATGCATATAATTAGAAGAAAAAAATGTAAATACGTGATTTAAGCCCACAAGTTTTATTTTTGATCTAATTATTTTAACAAAGAATATATATATATATATAAATATATATGTGTATATATATATGTCTATATAAATATACATACATATGTTATATATAATAGAAAATTTATAAATAAAAGAAATGTTAAAATTTTAACTTGATACATGTTTAGGATGTGACAATGATGGGTTTGAGCGGTACGGGACTTAAGGTGTTTTGTACATAAGGATAAAAAAAATTATGGCCTGAAAATTATGGATGTTACATAACTGCATAGATTTGTGATCTTAGCTCAAAGACTTTGAAGAGGAAGTTATGATTTAGCAGCAGAACTTCTTGGATGTTGTTGATTTCAATGGATGATCCATCACACAAAAGAAATTTGATTCCTGAAGGATAAGTGTTGGACCATCCATAGATTTCAAGACCTCCGACCACTTCATTGTACATGTATCTCCTTAGGTTTAGAACTTGGTCTTCTGTCAGAACTCCGCTTTTTACCAGCTCCAGTCTTTGACTTTCTCTTCCTTGGGCTGCACTTGAGGATTCTGCTTCTTTTTCCTCAAGGCAGTGGTGTACAACCTGCTTTGCTACTTGTAGAAATATCTCAAACCAAGGCATGTTATCTTCCATCAAGTCATGAAAGCGGTCAATATCAAGCCTGGAAGAAAGATCTTTGGATGTGTTGATGCACTCAGTAGTGTGCAAAGCTAGCATGTCAAGGACATTCAGGTTGTTTCACTGTTCTGCTGGACCTGAGAACTCCCATCCTATCCAGAATCTTCCATCATACCCCCATGAGAGAATTGAATAAAACTCCAAGTTTTCTACTGTTAAGGGGGTATTGGGGGGGATATGACTTGCCTTGAAAGATTGGAAGCAGCTTCAAGTACTTGGACTTCTGGGAATGCTTCTTCTTCTTCCCTCTCTGTCTCCATCTTCTCATGGAACACTTCCTCTTCTTCCCTGGCAACTATCTTCCACTCCTTAGAGAAAACTTCCTCTTCATCTCTGGTATCCATAATTTCTTGAACTTGAACAAAGGAAGGCTTGAAGATGGTTATTTGAAATTCTTCCTCTTCTCTTAGCCATCCTTCCAGGCTATCCTCAGATGAGTTATCTTTAAAGCTTTCCTCCCTCTTTTTGGTTGCATTAGTGAGCAAAGTTGAATCAGTAAGGGAAGGAGAAGCTAAACTGGTACATTTGTGGGATTCATACACAGAAACTTGGTGCCTCAATTGAGACACTTCTGCCTCTAGCATGGCAACCATTGTCATCAATTCCAAATTTATTTGTTTAAGTCTGTCCTCATCCACAGATGTGGAATCCTTGGAACTAGATGGGGCCTTATGCCTAGCCTCTGCCTCCCCCATCAGCCTGGTTTTCTGGGCTCCTGAGACTCCTCTCAATGAAAAAAGTTTCAAAAGAAGCATCTTCACTGTGAGTTGCCGTGGTTGGGGTCTTAATGATGTTGTCACTATCCTCCTGGTCAATTGATGGACCAGAAGTAGTGACATTCCATATTCACTCTATCATGACTCCAAGAGTGAAACTTCTCAGGTGATGAACTTGGGCTGTGTACTTTGGCAGCCAAGTCAACCAGTACCTTCGTGATAGTGGTAGTTGGAGAAGGTACATCATCTTGATTAGGTGCCTTTACACTTAAGTTCAAATAAGAAACAAAATGTATGGGATCAGAGGGGTTCTCTATGGACTCGATATGTAGTCCTGATCCTAATAGGGATCCTTCCAAGGAAGTCTCCCTAGTAATGTGGCCATCCCTTATGATATTCTCATCAGAGTGTTATGACTCTAGATGAGGGCTTTCAGGTTTGGATTGGGTTATGAGCCAAGAATAGAAGGATTCTTCTTGCTCTTCTTTTTCTTTCTTTGGTAACTTACTTCAACTGGGGCCCTGTGTTCCACTTGAACTTGAAGTGTAGGGGTGACTATCTGTTGTACCTGTACACCCTCAGTAGGTTGCACAGGGGTTCGAGCAAGGGAAGCAGAATGTTTAGTTTCAGGTTGTGAAGTGGAGGGTGTGGGATCAGTATCAGCTGTGATTGCTGAACTGTCACCATGTGTGCTTTGTATGTTCATCATTATAGATAATAATGGAACACTGACCCCCGAGAACTTTTCTGAAACTGTTCTCAAGCTTTTAAAAATGTTGTTCTTGTGGGATACAATCATGTAGATTCTTGCAGTTTTAGATAAATCTTTTAGTTCCCCATTAAAAACTTCCTGCAATAATCTAGGGTCCATGAAAAAAGATTGTTTTGTCACTTCCTGAAGGTGGTATCTCAAACCTTCAAAAACCAAGTGAGAAAAATTAAAGTTTTGGGCAGTTACCAAACCATGAACTGCAGATGCCAGTCCAGATGATAGTTGATGCCATCCACTCCTCTTTTGAGATATGCATTGAAGAAGAGTGTGGTATAGGAACTTCCAGGGTGGTCCAAGCAGAGCCTTCTCAATTGTGTATTCTTCCTGATTTCCTATATATCCAATCTTGACGAAGGTCTTCATGTATTCATCCTTGGTGTAGGAGTTGGAACCACCTTCATCTAGAAGCTTGAGATGTTTTCTAAGAGTTGCTTCAGTGACAGTGATATCCTTGCCATCTACATTGGCTTTGATTTCGGGAATCCCCTGTTCAGTGGAGTATGGGGCGGAATTCCAGAAATCTTCCATATGAAATATGTAGATGGAGGGGTTGACTATTAGAACAAAATGTATCTTTGATCGACACAAGAAGTCAATCATGTCATCGAAACCTTCTGATTTCTTCCCCTTTACCATGTACGCCACGAGACTGTGGTACATTGAGAATTTGTCATTAGGGTTTGCCATTTTGACGATAAGTAGAGAGAAGTTGGGGTTTTTGAAAGTTGGTTATGGAGTAGAGAGCTTTGAATGAGAGAATGCGGGAGAGAAGAAGTGGAGGGTTAGGTTGGAATTGAATGTGAAGAGGTGAAAGAGGGAATTTGATTTCATTATAACGGAAGGGTTGAAGAGTGTGAGCAACGGTCACTAGTACCATACAAGAGAAGTAGCGTAGGTACAATGTCTACAATACCCCTGCTATTTTACTGTTTTACATCTGTACTGCACTTTAGCAGTCATAGTAAAGATTGACAGTGTAATTTTATAGTGGGTAAAATTAATGAACCATTTTTACCCGTCCAAAGCAAAATTGGTTGCTGCAGATGGTTATGTCTATCAGCAGCAAACTTAGTTGCTGCTGATGAATATAGTGGTCCGCAACAAAGGTGTTGCTGCTGATTGCCTTAAAGCTATCTGCAGCAGAATTGTTTCTGCATATGGCATAAAGTCATCAGCAGCAAAGGCTTTTGCTGCTGATGACTAAATCTATCAGCAGCAAAAATGTTTGCTGCTGAAAGATAAAGTTATCAAAAATGATAAAATTATTTTTGGATTTTCAAAGAGGATTTCATCAAACACAACAAGAAAAACAAACACATATTTATTTATTTTAATTTAGGGAAATATTTTATTCAAAGTTCATCATCCCAATAGATTCAACTAGATATTTAAACCTAGCTTCATCAAAGGCTTTAGTGAATAAGTCAGGATATTGATCATTGGTATGAACTTTGGTTAAAATAATTCTCTTTTTCTTAGCTTGATCTCTGATAAAATGATACATGATGTCAATGTGTTTTGTCTTGAAGTGCTGCACAGGATTGTTAGTGATTAAGATAGCACTCTAGTTGTCAATGTGAATGGGAGTTGCCATGAATGTCACTCCATAGTCCAGCATCTGATTTTGAATCCATATCACTCAAGCACAACAACTTGAAGCTGCAATGTATTTTGCTTCTACTGTTGATGTTGACACACATGTCTGCTTCTTGCATTGCCAAGAGATAAGTCTTCCTCCCAGAAATTGACATCCTCCTGATGTGGACTTTTTTGTCCAAGTTGCAGCCTCCATAGTCACTGTCGGTGTATGCATACAGATTGAAATTTTCATTTTTGGGATACCATAGCCCAAGTTTTGGAGCTCCTTTCAGGTACCTAAAAATTCTTTTGACAGCTTGGAAATGTGAAGTCTTTGGAGCTGCTTGAAATCTTGCACATATACACACTACAAACATGATATCTTGTCTGGATGCAGTTAGATACATGGGTGATCCAATCATTGCCATGTATTGATGTTGATCAGTGTCTTGACCATTTTTTTATCTAGGGACAGTTGATGGTTCACTTGAATTGGGGTCCTTGCAGTAGTGCAATCAGCCAGCTTGAATCGAGGATGCTTTTGACATATTTGGATTGGGAGATGAAGATTCCATTTTGAACTTGTTTGAATTGGAGACCCAAGAAGAAGTTTAGTTCACCCATTGAACTCATTTCAAACTTGGAATGCATGAGGGTCTTAAAGTCTTTGCACAATTTCTTCTTTGTTGATCCAAAAATGATGTCATCTACATATGTTTGCACCAGTAGAATCTCTCCCCCTTCAACTTTGATAAACAAAGTTTGGTCAATAGCTCCTCTTCTAAAATTGTTGCTGAGTAAATATCCTGACAATGTTTCATACCAGGCTCTTAGGGATTGATGTAACCCATATAGAGCTTTGTATAGTTTAAACACTTTGTTAGGATGTAAAGGATCTATAAAGCCAGGAGGCTGTCTAACATAAACTTATTCACCTATCTTCCCATAGAGAAAAGCACTCTTGACATCCATCTGATAGACAGTGAAGCTCTTATATGCAGCATGGGCTAAGAAGATTCTGATTGCCTCCAGCCTTGCAACAGGTGCAAAAACTTCATCATAGTCAATTCCCTCTTCCTGAGGGTAGCCTTGAGCTACAAGTCTAGCTTTATTCTTGATTACAATTCCTCTTTCATCTTCTTTGTTTCTGAACACCCACCTTGTACCAATAGCAGATTGTCCCGGTGGCATATCAACTAGCTTCCACACCTCTTGCCTCTGAAATTGCAGCATTTCTTCTTGCATTGCTTCAATCCAGCTGATGTGTTTCAAGGCTTCATCCACCTTCTTTGGTTCAACTTGGGATAAGAAGCAGGAGTAAAGACATATATTTACTTCATGGGTTTTTCTTCTTGTCTGAACTCCTTATTGAACTGGACTAATGACATTCTCCAGAGGATGTTGTTTGTTGTTTCTTTGAGTTGGGACAACATCAAGTTGTAGACCTTGGTCAAGATTGTTGTGGTGTTGTTCAAGAGCTTCTTCAGTGGTAGTTGCAAAAGTGTCTCCAACAGCATCTGAAATAGTACCTTCATCAGTAGGGGCCTCTATGTCAGCTGCATATCAATGGTGTCATTTGTATTGTCAGGTTCAGAAATGTTGCTACTTGTGAAATTTTAGTTACTTTTTTTGGCTTCACTTGCTTCAATGGTATCTGCTACAGAAGAGGGATCAATGGAAGGTCGACCATTGAATCCCATTCTATAGTCATCTTCTGATGAGATGGCTTTTTCTGGTGAAGATTCCATGTTTGAGAAAATGAGAGGTTCAAATACTTGAGAAAAGGAATCTATATAAAACAACCAATCTGGTCCTTTTCCTTGTTCACATGGAACATGCTCACTGCATTCTACATTTGCAGATTGTTCAATGATCCGAGTTCTAGTATTGTATACTCTGTAGGCTTTGGATTGAGAAGAATAACCCACAAAGTATCCTTCATCATATTTTGCACCAAATTTTGGGAAAGTTCCTTATGTGATGTGTAGGTCTAGATTTCAATCGAAAATCACACAGAAGATCAATTACACACACACACACAGGCAGAATCTGTATGTATGGTGGTGAAACAGATGGTAGAAACAGAATTGGTGAAGATAAACAGGCAAACCACACAGGAATCAACACAAATAAGATATGAAATTGTAAGAACAACAAATGAAATAACTCCAAATGTGTATTGATTCAGAAAACTATGAAAGAGAGAATTTCAGGGTTACATCCGCTATCAACACCCTAAACATTCTCAAACTAGGCTATTTATAGTAAGTTGACAAGCATCGAAACTATGCTCACCGAATCTAGTAGTTTCGGTAGAGCATTTACAAATGAATGAACCTCCTGTCGAAACTTCCTATCTATCGAAACTACTAGTTTTGATTGAACAAACCTCAATCGAAACTAGGTAGTTTCGATGGCCCAGACTTAGAATAAAAATAGGAAATTACATAAAATGAAATTACATAAAAGGAAATTACAAGTAATCAAAACTTAACTAAAAAATGTTCAAAGAAATACAATGATGACAACAGCTTATACAAAAATAAGACTCTACAATCTCCCCCTAAGCTGCTGCATCAATGTCTTCAACTTTCTCTAAGAAGTTGGTGCTTGACTTGGTTTCTGAAAGTGAGGTTTTGCATTGATAGATACCACCCTTTGATATGCCTTAGCATCAGTTTCGTCATCATCACTAAAGATCTTGATAGGGTTGTTGAATGACACTTCAAGATCCTCAGGTTGAAATTTTAGTAGCTCCATGGGCTCAAAAATATTGATGTCCTCCATTCCTTCACACTCAATCACTGCACTTCCAATGGTAGAGTTGTAAAACCATTTTCTAAAGTTCTGATGTTACACATGTACAGATCATGGGAGTATGATAGATTTGACAGTTTCTGCCGGCTTGTACCTAAGGCTTACCCATGGCCTTTGAGTTCTAGGATGAATTCTAGTCTTTGAGATAACTCTTCTTGGTTTAGCAGTAGTCATGGATCTGAAATCATTAAAGGTCTGATTTCTCAAGAAGATCTCAAAATATTTTGCAATGCCCACATTTCCCGGATTTTGTAGAGGTAGATTGGCAAGAGCTCTTAAATCATATTTAGGGAGGGAGCTGAAGTCAAGGAGACTTGAAGTGCTCCACTCCTCCTTTGTATCTTCTGACTGTAAAAAGTGAGCGTTCCTTGTCGTACGTCCACCCGACTGGTGGCCTTTTTAGCTATTGGTACTCAGCAAATCACTCATAGTGCTTTGGTGGTTCCTGAGCTTGCATCTCTTTGAACCAAGACCTTCTAGGATCTGAGGCCTGGACAGATGGAGTATTGGATCTTGTGACAGTTGGTGTTGGAGTTGCTGTTGGAGCTTCTTTAGTTGTGCCTGTTGGCCCAGCAGTGTTTTCAGGCTCAACAAAGGTCACTGTGACATCTTGATCTTCTAGCTCATTATCTGTTAGAGCATCAAATTCATTTCCTTCTTCAGTAAAATACTTCAGCTTATCTCCCTGTTCTTCTTCTAAGGTAATAATTTCATGGTAATCTTCAATTGTTCCGATTGGGACTTTGTTCTTTGGAAGGTCTACCAGATTCCACACATGTAACTTGTTGAACTGTTGTAATTCTTCCTGCATGGCCTCTACCCAACTGTTCTCAAGCAAAGCAGCTTTGATATTCTTAGGTTCAACTTGAGATATGAAGCAAGTGAAGAGACCGTCATTCATTGCTTCGGTGGCACTACGAGTTCGGACTCCCACATTGATTGGACCAATGATATGTTATCTGTAGGATGATCCTTGTGAATTCTCAACTTTGGAATCTCATCCTCTTCTAAGTGGTCATCTAGATTGGTAACATTGTTGTCAGGAAGATCAGCTTCCTCATTAATAGGACCTTCAACAGATGACTGTGGAGCAACATCCACAATTGGAGGAGTTTATTCCTCAACAGTTTCACTTGTTGCCACAGAGTCCGAAGAATCCTGAGTGGGTGATGAAAAGGAGCTTGAAGCAGTAGAGGTACCTAGGATATTCACAGACATAAAAGGATTAGCTGAGACATATATGTTAGTGAAATCCAGGAGATTAAATGATTTAAACAAAGAATCGACATCAAAAAGCCAATCAGGACTGTCCCCAGCGTCCGTATGATTGCTTTCATGCCAGTTGATATCAATGGACTCCAGCATAATCCTTCATCTCTTGTTGCAAACACGAAAAGCTCTTTGGTTAGAGGAATAGCCCATGAAATAGCACTCGTCCGCTTTGGCTTCAAACTTGTTCAGCTGATCAGAAGTATTCAGCATTGTGCAAACACACCCAAACTTCCTGAAGAAATCAATAACAGGCTTGCGCTTGTACATAATTTCATAAGGTGTCTTGTTGCAACTTTTGGTGATGAGAACTCGATTTTGCTCAAAACATGCGGTATTGACTGCCTCGGCCCAGAACGTGACAGGAAGCTTAGAATCAACGATTATTTTTCTTGCTGCTTCTATCAACGTACGATTTCTTCGCTCAGCTACACCATTTTGTTGTGAAGTATGAGGTGCACTGAATTGCCGATAGATACCCTTACTTTCACAAAAAGAATCTAGAATGGCATTCTTGAACTCTGTGCCGTGATCACTGCGAATAGTCTTCACACTTAGATTGAACATATTCTCGATTTGTAGCAGATGAATCTTCAGAGTTTTTGGCTTCTCATCTTTCTTTGCTAGGAAGAATACCCAAGTAAACCGAGAGAAGTCATCGGTTACCACCAAGCAGTATGATTTCCTTCCATGACTCATGACACTCACAGGAC
The DNA here is from genome assembly GCA_023525975.1 of Smallanthus sonchifolius. NCBI lineage: Eukaryota > Viridiplantae > Streptophyta > Magnoliopsida > Asterales > Asteraceae > Smallanthus > Smallanthus sonchifolius. Next base: position 47,335,903 of record CM042033.1, on the reverse strand, counting down.
CAAAGAGATCCATGTGAAGCAATTGTAGAGGGGAGTCAATGGAATTGGTGGTTTTGGGCTTGTGAGATGATTTGTGCTGCTTGCCCTTGGAACAGGAATTACAGTGTTCAACGGGTGAGAAGTCTTTTAGAGGTAAACCGGTGACAAGGTTTCCTCGAACAAGGCGGTTCATAGTCTTGTAATTCACGTGTCCTAATCTCTTGTGCCAAAGAAAGGACTCGTCCTCTGAAGGTTTTGAAAGAAAGCATGATTTGATTCCTGATGGGTTATGCATATCCAGACTGTAGGTATTGAATCTTTGAGGAGCACGCATAAGGATTAGGTATTTGGGAATAACCACTCCAGGCTTCAGAATCAAACATTCTCTTGAGTTGAAGAGGGCACAAAAGTCTTTATCACAAATCTGGGACACACTCATCAGATTATATTTTAGCTGAGGGACGAAGTTGACATTCTCCAGGATATTTACACTGTTGGACACAGTTCCTTGTCCTTCAATCTTTCCTCCTCTTGGATTTCCTGCAAAGGCAACAAAATCTCCGTCTATTGGATGATAATCTTACAATAAAGAAAATTGACCAGTCATATGTCTTGAGAAGCCACTGCGACATGCCAGATATTGTCTCCAGTCCTCCTTGATTTTCCCTACATAAAATGAATCATTTAGACATTTGTACCCAAGCCATTGCTAACTTGGAACGTCTTAGTTTTACAAGATGCATTTCAGAAATCATAGTCAGAATCCTCCTTTAATGTATTCTCAAAAAGATCATTATTCTTAATTTTTCGAATCCTTTTCGACCAATTTTAACATTTAATCCTTTTACGTCACAAAGTTCTACTATGTCGTGATTTAGAGAAAACATTTGAAACACAATCAACTGAATTTTGAATAACAGATGGTACGTTTACTTCCTCAAAACGATGTGTAGACAATTTACATGTCTTAAAAACATGATTGGATTCCCCACAACTAAAACAAACTTTATCACATGTCGGCTCAGCCTGATAATTGTCATCACAAGATGATGAAAATGATTGTGATGTTGAGACATCAGATCTATAGATAACTCGTTCTTCAATATTTCTTTCATGAAGGCTTTGATCTTATTTTAATCTGAAAAATTCAAGATTTCTCATTGCTTCTTGTGGAATGTTAGTCACAACAACTCATGCACTTTTAAAATTTGCAATACAACTCATAGCATTTACAGATTTAGGAACAAAAGGCAAAGCATTCATAAACTTAGAAATAACATTTCTCAAACTGTCATGCTCAGAAGGCACAGAACCAAAATACAAATTTTCAATGTGTTCACAAATATCTGGTTTTGACACGGACATATTATTACAATAATTCGACTCAAGTTCATTTAAACATTTCCCTTACTAGAACTCTCATCACAATCATCTTCGGAACCTACACAGTCTTACTCTGCACAGGAAGCAAAACTGCCAGAATCTGAAGTTTGGATATAATCATCAACAGATAAATTGTAAACAAAGGGTGTGGGAACATGAGGAACTGGCATATCCGCAAATCTACCAGACTTGGAATACAGAGGAGGGTGAGAGTTATACCCAATGCCTTCTGTGACCTTTTTATGAATTTGGTTATCAATGATTCCAAAAAGAATTTTCTGATCCATACGCATGTGTTCAACTTGAAAATTTGCTTTTTCAGCCTTTTGAAGTCTTTCAGTTAAAATTTGATTATTATTCTTTTGCGTTGTAAGTTGTACAATCAAAGATTGATTTTCTCCAGAAATATCACGAATTTTCTTTAAGTAAAGTTTCTCATTTTTAGCCACATAATCATACATCACCTTTATGTGATCTCGTTCATCGACCAAGGCCTGGTTGATGAATCTATATTTTTGAATCGCATTTAAATAAGATTTAGCATTGCAAAGTCTAGACATTACCTCACCGGGTATGGCAGTGAGATCCTCAGCTGGTTCAATCATGACACATTTTTCTTTTTCTTCAATGTCTGCCATCAGTGCCTTGTCAGCTGCTTCCCCTTCTTGATCACCCCAATAATAGTGTCCATCAGCTTGACAGACCAGAACTGTTGAGCTGGAAGTTGTATTGGATTTGGGAGAGACGACCGCTTGCTTTCCAGATGAGTTCTTCTTCTCATGCTGCTTATTTGATGATGTCTCCTTGCAATTCCTTACGAAATGACGCAGCTAGTCGCAATTGTAGCATCTCACCTTTTTGATGTCAAACCCTAGAGTCTTTCCTTGCTTGAATATATCCATCCCAGTCCTCTTGATGAATATTTTGGCCCTTAGAGTTAGCATAGCCATGCACCATACAATATCCATCTTCTCCAAATCATCCGGGTTGATCTGCTCCAAGACATCAGGTTGAAAGCTGACCGGTGTCAGGTCTCCAGAAATCAGTGCATCATAGCACGGCATGAAGGCAGTCATGATAGGAAGATATTCATCGGGTATCATAGTGGTTGGTTTCTGAGAAGTGGATGAAGTAGTAGGCTGAACTCCAGAAATTGAAGGTGGGACATCAGTTTGAAAATATGTCATTGTAGTTTTGTTGGATGAAGTGGAAGAACCTTGACCAGCAAGAAGTGCTATGTTTCCAGACTGATTAGTTAGAGTGTCTGCACCCTTCTTTATCTCCAACTCATAAGACTCCAAAATGCTGTAGAGTTCTTGCTGTGACAAGTCACTTAGATTTTCTGTTTTCTTAATCATAATCCGACACATATTCCATTCTAAGGGTAGTGAATCATGCAGCTTCTTGTTTAACTCAACAATGGGATACTCAGTTCCCAAAACTTTTAACTTAGAGACAATGCTTGAGAATCGGTTGATCAGTTTAGACATGGGTTCTCCAGGGACAATACTAAACATCTCATACTGCTTCTTGATCAAATCCCTCTTGCTTTCTCTAACCTCAGCACTTCCCTCATACCTTGTACATAAAGCGACCCAAAGATCTTTGGCAGTAGTATACTCAGCAAATATGTTGAACACATCCAGAGGAAGAGCCATAGAAATAGATCCATAAGCCTTGTTATCTCTGGCAATTAAGGAAATATCATTTTCATCATATTCAGACACAAGCTTGGGACGCTGAACATCTACAGTGGTAGTAACTAGCTTGTATGGACCATCAGTGATTGACTGCAAAAGAGTATGGTCATGGAACTGAAAGAAAGTCTTCATTTTCTTGGTCCAATCATCAAAGTCTCTAGTGGACACCAAGACAGGTGGTTTGTTTCCTCCAGCATATTCATTGTTGCTTGAAGATGCCATAACTCAAACAATTTAAAATCAAACAGTAGCTAGTTTCAGGTGAACAGGGTTGATCAAAACACTAGTTTCGATAGAGAAAAAGCTGACCGAAACTCCTAGTTTCGATATATCAATGCTTGCCCGAAACTTCTTGTTTCGATAGAGAAAACAGAGTCCAGAAACAACTAGTTTCGATGAAGAAGACTTAGAAAAAAATCCAGCAAACTCAGTAGAAACTACAAGTTTCGATAGGACAGTAGTTTCAGTTGATCAATCTGCAAAGGTTAGTTTCAATATAACAGGACAAATAACTAGTTTCGATGATACCTTCTCCAGACAAAAGTACAGACAAGAAGTTTCGATGACCAACTAAAAGCAAGAATTGTCTCCCAGTAGTTTCGATGTCTTCTTCCCCAAGTTTCAGAAAACCTCCATTGAAGAACAGCTTCAATAATCAATAGCGAAGAAATAACAATCCAATCCAGCGAAAAGCTTCCTATAATACCACAGATCACGAAAATAACCTTTAAACTTTAAAACTCGTACAAAGACAGCCGGAAATCGATGAAACAGTACTTCCAAAACTCCGATGCAGAAAAACTTCAATAATATACTGATAAACACCTAAAATCAATCACAAAAACTTGAATACACTCTGAAATCAAGAGCATAAAGCTCTGATACCAATTGTAGGTCCAGATTTCAATCGGAAATCACACAGAAGATCGATTACACACAAAGGCGGAATATGTGCGTCTGGTGGTGAAACAGAGGGTAGAAACAGAATTGGTGAAGATAAACATGCAAACCACACAGGAATCAACACAAATAAGATATGAAATTGTAAGAACAACAGATGAAATAACTCCAAATGTGTATTGATTCAGAAAACTATGAAAGAGAGAATTTCAGGGTTACAGCCGCTATCCACACCCTAAACATTCTCAAACTAGGCTATTTATAGTAAGTTGGCAGGCATCGAAACTATGCTCACCGAAACTAGTAGTTTCGGTAGAGCATTTACAAATGAATGAACCTCCTGTCGAAACTTCCTATCTATCGGAACTACTAGTTTTGATTGAACAAACCTCAATTGAAACTAGGTAGTTTCGATGGCCCAGACTTAGAATAAAAACAGGAAATTACATAAAATGAAAATACATAAAAAGAAATTACAAGTAATCAAAACTTAACTAAACAATGTTCAAAGAAATACATTGATGACAACAGCTTATACAAAAAGAAGACTCTACATGATGAGAATGGTGCATGAAAAACCAAAAGGTTTGAGAAAACCAATGTAAGGAACTCTGCTGAACCATAGATCATAGGGTGTTTTGTTATGAGGTTTGACAATGAGAACTCTGTTTTACACATAGCAGGCTGTACTAACTGCTTTAGCCCAGAATGTAAGAGGGAGCTTTGAGTCAGCTAGCATGGATCTAGCAGACTCAATTAGAGTTCTATTCTTTCTCTCAGCAACTCCATTTTGTTAAGGAGTTCTTGGGGGCACTGTACTGTCTTTGAATACCTTTACCTTCACAAAAAACAGTTCAAGGTTTGATTTTTAAACTCTGTCCCTTGATCACACCTATTATCTTAACCTTTTGATTGCTTTGATTCTCAACCTTAAGAATGAAGGATTTGAGAATCTCCGTAGTTTCATCTTTAGTTCTCAAGAAATATACCCATGAGAATCTGGTATAGTCATCAGTTATCACTAGACAGTATGACTTCTTGCCCATAGACATGACATTTGTAGGACCAAAAAGATCCATGTGTAGCAACTGTAGTGAAGTGTCATTTGAGTTGATTGTCTTGGGCTTGTGAGAACTTTTGTGTTGCTTCCCCTTTAGACATGCTATACAGTGATCTTCAAGTTGAAATTCTTTATCAGGTTGCCCTCTGATAAATTTCCTCTTACCAACTTGTTGATGGTTTTGATATTCACATGGCTCAATCTCCTATGCCGTAGAGCAGATTCATCAATTGATGCTTTGGATAGAAAACAAGATACACTGCCGGATGGTGTAATCTTGTTCAAATCAAGCACATAGAGATTGTCTTTTCTTTGAGCAGTTAACAAGATCTTCTCTAGAGGGGGTTTGCTTAACCAAGGGGATAGCACAAAACATTCTTCATATGTGAAAAGCATCGAATGCTTCTAATCACAGATTTATGATTCACTCATGCGATTGAATTTCGATTCCTTCATAAAATTCACCATCTCTATACTTATTCTTTTATTGGACACAGTTCCTTGTCCAGTGATGGTCCCTGCCTTTGAATTACTCCCAAAGGCAACATATCCACCATAGAAATTTCTGAAGTCTGATAGGATGAACCTATTGCCAGTCATGTGCCTGGAACACCCACTGTCTATAACACAGGTGTTATCCTTGTTACCTGGTTGTTCCTGCACATGAGAGTGTTCTAGTTAGAAGGGGGACCCAAGAACCTGCAGACTTGGGTTTGACATGTGAATCAAGAGCATTTAAATTCATCAGTGATGGGTTGGCATTCAATGGATCCAATGAAAATGCTTTGATTTGATGAGTGCTTTGGCTTTACTTGCCATGTTTGAATGACTTTTGCTTTTCCTTTAAAACTGTCTGCAGCAGATATTGCTTTTGCTACAGATGAGCAGTGCATGAGATTACTACTGATTGCTTTAATTTTCTCTTGTTCTTGCTTGGTTTAGACTGATCAGCTGCAGACTTAGTTGTTGCTGATGGTTTTACTTGTTCAGTGGCTGCTGACTTCTCATTCTTCTTTTTCTTCCTGTTGAAGATGGGTTTTGCTGCTGGGGTTCTTTTATAGACAGGTTTTTTCTATCAGGAATGATCTTGATTATTGCAGCTGGTGTTTTGAGTTGAGCAAGTTGATTGAAATGATTGAATTAACAATCTGCAGCAAAGTGGTCTGATTCACCACAAATGATGCAGGATTGTTGTGGTCTTTTTGGTTTTGTACTAGCAGCATTCCTTGGTGGAGACATAGACGTCTGGAACTGATTGGTTCTTGCTTCATAGCTTTTCACCTTTTTGTTTTTGTTGGTCTTTTCAAATGCTTGTTGCTTTAGATTTCTTTGTTGCTGAAAATAGTAGAAGCAGGTACTTGTTGTATGATTGTATTTTCCATATACAAAGCATGATTTTTCAATTTTGTATCTCTGAAAATACACATAATCTTTTCTTTTGAACAGATCCTTGAAGTTCCATAGATGATTCTTGTTATGTTCAAAAGTAGCTTCTTCTAGGGTTTTCTGAACATAAGGCTTTCTTTCTTTAGGTGAATGACAGATGTCAAAAACTTTCTTTTGAGGGTTGGCCTTTTTCAATGATCAGCTTTCGTCCTTGAGGAGGATAGCTAATCTTGATCTGTTGGGTAGGTTTTACCACTGGAGTGTAAGGCTCCAAACCGGACACCCTACAGTCGGTTCTCATAACAGGTTATTCCCTTGAAAATACTCATTTTAGATATATTAAACTACAGCGGAAGTCTTTCTAAAAACATTAATTACTATTTAATGTCATTAAGTTACCTCACGAATACTTGCACACCAATTCGAGTAGCACCGCTCCAAAGCAAAGATACGTCAACGCAACGCTTACCTGCAAAACAATCTATCGTACACCCAAAGTTAGCTACCCTGAGTGAGTTCTAATAGTTTAGTTTAATTAAAAGCCAACACGCCTCAAATGTTATTTAAACTTTACTCAGGACTCACAATCCTTATAAATTAGGTCCACAATTTATTAACAAATTGATAACCCCTGTTATCACCCGACATCCCATAATAGCTCAATACCAAGGCTCACCCCATAATAATAATAATCCTGCAGTCTCCTTGACATAGGTCGAACTTACTACACTAATAACTCATGATCAAGTACACGTATTAACTCGACACTTGGGTAACACAACAATCCCTAAACATCAAGTTACTCAGCCTTGACCAAGGCTCTTATAAATCAACTGACATAACAGTTATAAACACTACATCACAATCCTGGCGCAACGATCAATCTAACTCTACTCACCACATTATTACAATCTCATGCATAATAAATATAACTCAACGCTTGTATGCATTTTAACACAAATATATATAAGCACACAAACACATACCTCATTATTGCACCCTCATCAGGGTTACCCTCGTCAGGGCGTTCGAAAACCCTGAGCTCATCACTGTCCTACTAGACATCGTCACCTTTGGTGACCTCCCGAAGGACTTCGTCCTCCACAATCCCGTTTGCCGTGTCATAATGACAACAATGCAAACACAATACCCGCCGTGTCAAAAGGACATCGACACAATACACACTACACATGTATTATACACATAACATTATACCCTATATACAGGACTCATTAACTGCACCTGCACTTAACACATAGCACTAGGATAAGGTATCCTACACGTATTCATACGCGTTTAGCTCATATCCCGACTCACCCTGACTAACTCATAACCCAATACCTTTCTAATATATCAACACTCATACAATTACTACATCTCATTATTTAAGCACATACCGCATACATGCACACCCTGTGACACCTCCTAGTCGTAACCACACAACCTGTAAATACAACCTCGACTCGCCCCTGATAGGTCACTATACGACCCACGACCATGTACCCACCTTTATCATACACATTCTAAGGACAACACATAGTCAACACATAGTCCCTTCGCCCCACAATTAAATACTTGGTTTCATAAACTTGTCGGGTTAAACCCCAAAATTCTTTACACATTTAACGTAATAAAACGCGTTTTTAAAGTATGTACGATAGCCCCAAAACATTAAAATATTTTAAAGAGGGGATTAGAAACTCACTGGTTATACTGGGTCTCAGTCCTTGCTCTGCAACTCGTCCGTCGCGCTAGAAACCCGAACCTGTCAAACGTATGATCACACGATCATGATACATTTAAAACATATGTTGAATAACATATAACAGTATACTAAAACCCCGAGTTTCATCTTCTTGTCCATCCAACACCATGAACCCTAATCTCATGTCCCCTTCGCACCGAACCGTTCGTGGCCCGTTAAGAACTCGTATACACGTACCGGGTCCCATGCATGCATGCATGCAAACCCTAACTTGATCTACTTCACGCCCGACTTGCTCGTAACTTAACCGTGCAAATCCTATGCTCACAAAACCCTACTCGGGTGTTACTCGATTCCATTCTCATTCTTGCTTGCCGTCGCGAATCACCATCACCGTACATCACCACCATGAATCACCGTCGTGTTCCTTCATCTTTCTTCCCCTAGAACCCTACCCGGGTCTTCTTTCACGTCGGAATACAACCACCACTATCTCCCCGTTGTCCGCCACCGTGAAACACCGCCACCGTCAACCCCGGTCAGCACTTGACGCGGGAAGCGCCAAAACCACTTCTATGTCACTGTCCTTCTTGTCTACAGTAGCCACCTGTTTGTCCTGACGATCTACTCCTCCCCCAGCCGGAGCTCCCAGTCTGACAGAACTGGTACGCTTTGTCTTAGCCATCAGTACCTGCACAAGATAGAACGTTGGAGTGATTACTATGGGCGTCAAATTCATAATATGAGAGTAATCATAGACTGCCAAATCACGGTGATCAAATGCAATTTTGGTGGTCCACATTACTGCTCGAATTCTAAACCTACCCCATCATATTCACTCTAGCTTTCTATCTTTCATACACCCCGAATGCACATGTATCCCACACAACTCATATAGTATCACACAATAATCTAGCAAGTCATCATATTTATCACAATCTCACACCATCAAAGGTTACACACAAAATTACTAAATCATATCGACACACCAAACTATCTCACATAGTTAGAATTAATGTTACTCCACATTACTCAACTCACATCATGGTCTCCTTTAATCATACCACACAACTCCACGTAGTGTTACACTACATGATTAATATTCTAACAATAAATGTTTAACTCAAAAGACGTACCACTTGGCTAGCGGTTACTCGTGGTGGCATTCGTTTCACCCTCGTCCCATTTTCAATTTTAAATAAGGCATTTTATTTGTTTGAAAACACCACTTTTGTCTTAAACCTCAGCTCTGATACCAACTTGTAAGGCCCCAAACCGGGCACCCTACAGTTGGTTCTCATAACGGGTTATTCCCTTGAAAATACTCATTTTAGATATATTAAACTACAGCAGAAGTCTTTCTAAAAACATTAATTACTATTTAATGTCATTAAGTTACCTCACGAATGCTTGCACACCAATTCGAGTAGCACCGCTCCCAAGCCAAGATACGTCAACGCAACGCTTACCTGCAAAACAATCTATCGTACACACAAAGTCAGCTACGCTAAGTGAGTTCTAATAGTTTAGTTTAATTAAAAGCCAACTCGCCTCAAAAGTTATTTAAACTTTACTCAGGACCCACGGTCCTTATAAATTAGGTCCACAATTCATTAACAAATAGATAACCCATGTTATCACCTGACATCCCATAATAGATCATTACCAAGGCTCCCCCCATAATAATAATAATCCTGCAGTCTCCTCGACATAGGTCGAACTTACTACACTAATAACTCATGCTCAAGTATACGTGTTAACTCGACACTTGGGTAACACAACAATCCCTAAACATCAACTTACTCAGCCTTGACCAAGGCTCTTACAAATCAACTGACATAACAGTTATAAACACTACATCACAATCCTGACGCAACGGTCAATCTAACTCTACTCACCATATTATTACTATCTCATGCACAATAAATATAACTCAACGCTTGTATGCAATTTAACACAAATATATATAAGCACACAAACACATACCTCATTACTACACACTCGTCAGGGTTACCCTCGTCAAGGCGGTCGACACACCCCGAGCTCATCACGGTCCTGCTAGACATCGCCACCTTTGGTGACCTCCCGAAGGACTTCGTCCTCCACAATCTCGTTTGTCGTGTCATAATGACAACAATGCAAACACAATACCCGCCATGTCACAAGGACATCGTCACAATATACACAACACATGTATTATACACATAATATTATACCCTATGTACAGGACTCATTAACTGCACCTGCACTTCACACATAGCACTAGGATAAGGTATCCTACACGTATTCATACGCGTTTAGCTCATATCCCAACTCACACCGACTAACTCATAACCCAATACCCTTCTAATATATCAACACTCATACAATTACTATATCTCATTATTTAAGCACACAACGCGTACATGCACACCCTATGACACCTCCTAGTTGTACCCACACAAACTGTAAATACAACCCCGACTCGCCCCTAATAGGTTACTATACGACCCACGACTATGTACCCACCTTTATCATACACGTTCTAAGGACAACACATAGTCCCTTCGCCCCATAATTAGATACTTTGTTTCATAAAATTATCGGGTTAAACCCCCAAAACTCTTTACACATTTAACGTAATAAAACGCGTCTTGAAAGTATGTACGATAGCCCCAAAACATTAAAATATTTAAAAGAGGGGATTAGAAACTCACTGGTTATACTGGGTCTCAGTCCTTGCTCTGCAGCTCATCCGTCGCGCTAGAAACCCGAACCTGTCAAACATATGATCACACGATCAGGATACGTTTAAAACATACGTTGAATAACGTATAACAATATACTAAAACCCTGCGTTTCATCATCTTGTCCATCCAACACCATGAACCCTAATCTCATGTCCCCTTCGCACCGAACCATTCGTGGCCCATTAAGAACTCGTATACACGTACCGGGTCCCATGCATGCATGCAAACCCTAACTTGATCTACTTCATGCCCGGCTTGCTCGTAACTTAACCGTGCAAATCATATGCTCACAAAACCCTACTCGTGTGTTACCCAATTCCATTCTCATCATTGCTTGCTGTCGCGAATCACCATCACCGTACATCACCACCATGAACCACCGTCGTGTTCCTTCATCTTTCTTCCCCTAGAACCCTACCCAGGTCTTCTTTCATGTCGGAACACAATCACCACTATCTCCCCGTTGTCCGCCACCATGAAACACCACCACCGTCAACCCCGGTCAGCCGTGCACCACCCATGGTGCCTCCACTGCCATCGCCGAGCCTCACCACGGCTAACGCTTGCTGCCTCCATCGAGTCCTGTCGTGCTTCGCTCACCAACCGCTAATAGTGCGTCACCATAGCAGCCACTAGCACCAAAGCCGCTCACTTAACCTTCCTGCCGCCACCATCATCCCCTTGCCATGTCCGGCCGTCCCCTTGACGCCATCATCATTACCATGCCCTCAAAACCTCAATCGGGTTTGATGTAAAATGAAAAGGTAAAAGAACGTTAAGGAGGATGAAGGTTACCTGATCAGATTACCACCACCGCGTTGCCCCGTCGTTGAGCTCCCCTCTCTTATGGCCGTTCCTCCCTCGTCTTTCACTGTCGTCACGTATACCTAGCCAAAGTGGCCTAGGGTTTGTGCATAGAATGGTTTAAATACTATGCACGAGTTACGCTTCGGGTCCCTCCTAACACGCCCAACTCGATTCTTATTCGAATCTTTAAAAATAACAACTAACCGAGCCCTCCGACTTTGATAAACCGAGCTTCATGCGAGAACCACATAGTCCGATATTTAAAAGTGGCTCGGTTCACTTAATGACCCGATTTATAAGTTAACGAATTTCCGGGATGTTACATGGAGTTGATGGAATGAAGGCACTTGGAAAGTTGGTTTGAATTACCGTTCCAGTTTTGGTGGTTTTCATGATTACTTCATTGGTTAGAAGTAAAGGAGCATCAATGTTTTCTGAGGAGTCTGAGCGTGTTGAATCAGACTCAGTGGAGGTTGGGCATTCTTGTACATAAATGTTTTCTTTGGTGGGATCAAGGCTTAGGTTTGAGGTGTCAAGATTTTTAAGGTTGAAGTTTGGTTCATGAATGGCTATATAGTCACTAGGTGGTGGGATAGACTTGTAGCTTTCAGCTTGATATCCAAGACCAGCAGTCACCTTTTCATGAATTTGAGCATCTAACAATCTTTGCAGTTTTTTAGATGCAAATTCATATTTTTCAACATGAACCTTTTGATATGCCAATTCTGCTCCCGTAGCTTTCAACTTAACTAATATATCATCAATCTGAGTTTCAAGATTAGTTTGCTCAAGTTTTAATGATGAAATCTCTTTCTTAAGGCAATTAATCTTTTCTTTGTAACTGTTTTCAACCTTTTTAAATTCAGATTTCATTTGATGAAACTCTTCATTTTGATCTATTAAGTTTTGGTTATACTTTCTATAACCCAGAACTTTGTTAATACAAGATTGTGAGCAAAGATGATCATATACCTGAGGAGGAATCTCTGTGGTGTCAGCCATGAGAGCTTGGTTTGTAGCAGATATTTCCTCAATTTGAAAGCTCCAGTCAAAGTCAGTTGGTCTAGTCTGTTTAGTTGCACAAGCAGCAGTTTGAGCAGGATGAGTGTTTTGACCTACTTGACCTTGTTGAGCTTGCCTTGGTTATGTAGCAGCAGGATTTGCCTTTGGTGCCTTACATTCTCTAGCAAAATGACCTTGTTGACTGCAATTGTAGCATCTTAACTTACTTTTGTCCAGACCAACTCTTGAATTTGGACTGTTTCTTGGAATGGGTCTTCCAGTTCTTGAATAGAACCTTTTTGCTCTGAGTGACAACATGGCATGAGAATGTTGTATATCCATTTCTTCTAAATCATCTGGATGGAAGTACTCCAGATCTTCCTTGATAAAGGACATGTTGCTTGGGATGTCAGAAATAAAGGCAACAGGGTTTTGAGGATGTGCTTCAAGAAGAAAAGGAGAGTTGTTCATTTAAGAGTTAGGTGTTTGTGGATGAGTAACTATAGGAGGATAATAGTTGCTTGTATTTTGTGGTGTATGGTTAGAGTGAAGTGCTAAGGAAGAGGTGGTGGTAGATGATGATGGTGCAGATGGATAACCTAATTTCCTATCTCTTGCTTGAATCATTTCCAACTCATAAGTTTTGAGCATGCCAAATAACTCTGTCATGGATAGAGTTTTCAGATTTCCAGTTCTTCTAATTGACACTATATAGAGTGTCCAGTAGTTTAGAAGAGATCTGATGAACTTTTTGAGAATATGTTCATTCTCCAGCTTGACCTTAGCACACTGTAGATCACCAACAAGATAAGTGTATCTGTTGTATTGTGTTGTAAGAGACTCACCATCCTTGTACACAAAGTTTTCATACTGTTCCTTGAGTATGTCTCTTATATTTTCTTTTACTTCATCAGATCCAGCAAACATCTTCTCAAGAGCTCCCCATAGCTCTTTAGCAGTCTTGTATTCCTTGAAATTGTGAAAAACTTCATTTGGTAGACACATTTGAATGGCTCCTAGATATTTGAAATCTACCTCCATCTTCTTGATGTCTTCTTCAGAATACTTTGAAGCTTCCTTTGGAACAGACAGACCTCCAGAATCAGCAGAGGCCACCATTGGTAATAAGGACCATCAATTATGGATCTCCACATTCCATATTCTTGATAGCAGAAGAAAATTTCCATCCTGTTCTTCCACCTATCATAATCCTCACCAGACACCAGCCTTGATGGTCTGTGAAGGCTTCCAATGTCATCAAAACCAGTATTCTGTGCCATACTATGAGTAGATGATATGCAACAAAGAGATAACAGAAACATAACCCGAAAGTGATCAAACAAATGTTAGTTTGCTTAATCTAAGAGCCAAAGCTCTGATACCACTTGTAGGATCAAGATATTACAAGATGGTTCAGTTTAGTTGATATTGGCGGAAACAATAACAACTATACAATGCAACAAGGAACAAAGATAATACTGATAAATGCAAATTGTATTACTCTTCAATGTTTTCAAGTTACATAGAGAACTCTAAGGAAACACACATGCAAATGAAGAGAAACAATACATAAACAGGAACTTAGAATCAAGACAGACCCTTGATTCTAAGGATCAGATCAAACACAGACCGTTGATCGTGTATAGATGAAAGGCTACACAATAATTGGTTTACAACAAAAAGACAACTGCAGCAAAAAGACAACTGCAAAACAAAAAGTCTTCTTAGGAATCATTGCAGGTGAGTTCAGAAATGGGAGCATTGTCTTTTGTCTTCTGCACCAATAACATTCCTTCTGCTGATAGGTGTGTCAGTGTTGTAGCAAGGACTGTTAGTAGCAAAGTCAAAGTTGTTGATGATTTGCCTATCAGCAGCATCAGTGTTAGATGCTGCTGATAAGCCTATCAGCAGCAACTTTGGACTTCAGCAGATAAAAGCCTATCCGCAGCATAGTTGATGATTAGCAGCATTTACAACTATCCACAGCAAAGACACTTATAAGTAGTAGCTTTCATCAGTGGCAAAATTGTAGTATCTGCAGCATCCATACTTAGAGAATTTTGTGGCCATCAGTTTTTATATCTACACAATAATTCAAGGATGTTGAATGCTACTCATGCAAGTGTTAACAACATGACTAATTTGCTGAATTATGACAATGAGATTGGTACACCTACAAAACCAGCAAGGTTGATGAATTTGAAGGATTAGTCAAACTGGAAGAATTTATTTGAAAATTATGTGTCGTTCAATGATACGAGTTTGTGGATTCCTATCAGTGAGGGATATAAACATCCTACTTGTATGTATATGGGTGTATCTGATACAGAAAAGCCTGTTTCAGCACTTACTGTGGAAGAAAAGACGATATATGATCGTGAGAAGAAGGCACTTGCTGCTTTATCCATGTGTTTACCATTAAACATATACCATACTTTCAAGAAGTTCAAGACCTCTAAGGATCTTTGGGAAGGATTGAAACAAAGGTGCGAAGAAAGTATTGATATAAAGAAAAGTAGAAGAGAGTTATTGAAGAAACAGTTCAGTGTCTTTAAACATTTTGAAGGTGAAAGCATTGATGAGATGATGTCTAGATATTATAATCTGCTTAGTGAGATGGTGAACAATGATATATCCTACAAAGAATCGGAAAATACTTGAGAAGTTTTTGGATGCGTTACCACCACATTTTGAGATGTACACTGTTGTTATAAAGGAACAAACTGGTTTTGATAACATGAGTTTGGAAGAGCTAATGGGTAAGATACAGTATTATGACCTTAAAGCAAAAGAAAGATACAGTTTATCAGACTCAAGATCCTAGTTTGTATTTTGGAAAGGTGGCATCTACATCAAAGTCGGGAGTTACATTGTTTTCGGGTGAAACACATGAGTGTCAGTCTTCTTCAAAGGAAAGTTCATGTGGTGGATCTTCATGTTTTGTAGCTTCTGGTTCTGGATAATCTAATAATTCCAAAGGTGATTGTCATTCTTGTTCTCCTAAGGTGTCTCCTAAAGCTGCCGATGATCTTATGGCCATGATTTCTATGTTTCTTACTTCATATGAGGACTTTATTAGCGGGAAGATTACTGATCCTGATATGAGGAAGATTTTAAGCAAATTGACAAAGATACTCTTGATGAAATGAACATACAATGGAACATGGCATTGTGGTTGAGGCAGGGTAAGGAACATCTTAAGAAGACTGGTAAAAAGTTTATTGCAGCTTCGAGTAAATCTAGGATGGGTTTGGATAAGTCAGAGGTGAGATGTTATAATTGCCAAGAAAATGGACATTTTACTCGAGAGTGTACCAAGCCTAAAGTTTCTCAGAATCAGAATCAAAATACTTCTTCAAACAATCAGAACAACCATAATTCTTTGACTGCTTTGATTTCCCAACATGATGAAAATTATGACTGGGGAATACATCTTGAAGATATTGTTGGATATGTTTGTCAAGCTTTTCTTGTTGAGGTTCATGCTGATACTGCTTCTGAAAATGGCTCTTTGGATAGTGATTCAAGTGATTCTGGAAGCGTGACTGAGAATGAAGAATCTAAGAGTCAGAATCCAGAGGCTAGTGTGAATGAGGAAGTGTTGTTTGAAGACAAAGCAACTGAAGAGAAAGTGACAGAGAAAGAAACAGAACCAATTGTTGAAGCCAGAGTATTCATGGCTGACACAAAACAGGTAGATAAGGTTGTTTCTCCTCTGTGTACTAAATGTGCTGATTCTGATCTTAAAATCTTGAGATTGTGTGATGATAACACAAACCTCATATGTGACATGAAGGCAATTCATTCAGCAAATCAATTTTTAAAAGAAAATGAAAAGATTTTGAATGAAAGAATTGAATCATTAAAGGATGACATCAAGGTTTTACAAATAAAAGTTAATGAACAAACTTTTCATATTGATGTTGCTTATTCTGAATATGAGAAAAAGATTAATGAACTTGCCCAGTCACAAAGTGAGGTTACTAAATTGATGAGAAAGATTGAAGGTTATAAGAATTTTAGTTTTCTTTTGAAATACTATAATGACGAAGCTGTGAGTGATAAGGTTGTTGGGGGAGTTGGTTATTATCCTCCATTCAATGGGAATTATACACCTCGTAGTATTGAGGAAGTAAGTGAGGAAGATTTAGAGCCTAAAACCGTTCTCAAGATTAATCCGGTAACCGGTGAGGATATGGTTTATGAAGATTTGAGTGAGGATGAATCCATTGATCCAGAAAAAGTTGAAGTTAAAGTGAAAGATTGTAAGGTTGTTGAACCTACTGTTGTTAAGAAAGTCACCAGAGATCGATGCATCTTGACAGAACCTGATGATGTTGAATAACCAAAAACTGAACCGTTAAAACCTTATGTTAGTGGTGGGTTTGAATTTCAAGAAATTAATATAATCGAGAAAACAAAAAATGTGGATTTTGTTAAAGAGAAAATTAATCGTGATAAACCCAAGGTTGTTCAATCATCTAATGATGTTCCCAAGTGTGAATTGTCAGGTTCAAGTTGTGTTTGAAAGGAACCTTATGTTCGTGTGTACAGGGAAAAGCATACATGTTTTCACTGTGGGTTGGTTGGTCATATTTTGATAAATTGCCCAAATAAGAATGTTGGTAAGAGATTGGAAGATCAAAAGTTGGCTCGACCATTTATGAAACCGGTGGTGAAACCAGTTAGTGTTAAACCTGTTGATAATGTTTCACCTGTTCTAGTTAAACCAAAAGTTAAGTTGGTTGGCTCATCTGGAGTTAAACCAAGTGTATCACCATGTGTGGATACAAAAGGATAGGTTAGATTGTCTAGACCTCAAAGGAGAAGAAGAAACAGACGGCTTCAAAAACTTTTGGAAAAATCAGAATCAAAAGAAACTTGTGAAATAAATTCAACTGAGTTTTCTAAAACAACTGAACGTGTTAAAACAAATTGGAAACCAAGGTCACATGTTTCTGACTCTATGTAACAATCTCCAAAAATTAAAGAGAGATTTGATTTTGTTTTGAAAGAAATTATTTTTTTTATGAATCGGGCCGACCCAAGACCACAATGGCTTGGGTCTCCATTACTGACTAAATTTCTCTGTCTGTGTGCAGGGATGTCCAAGGAGGACTATAGGCAACCATTGCTATGTCGACGGTGGATGCTCCCGACACATGATAGGCAATCTTAACTTATTGGAAAATGTTAAAGAAATTCAAGGAGGTTATGTGGATTTTGCAGGGAAGAAGAGCGGTAATATTTCAGGCCAAGGAACAATTTCAAATGGACGTTTGAGCTTCGAAAAAGTGAATTACGTGGAACAGCTTGAGCATA
This sequence comes from Smallanthus sonchifolius, assembly GCA_023525975.1. NCBI lineage: Eukaryota > Viridiplantae > Streptophyta > Magnoliopsida > Asterales > Asteraceae > Smallanthus > Smallanthus sonchifolius. The sequence goes on along the minus strand of CM042033.1, from coordinate 47,317,930 downwards.
ATCTGTTAAGCGTATCGCAAGTCTGTGACAAAGATTTTTCTTTTCACTTTAACAAATCTGAGTGTTTGGTTTTGAAGCCAGGGTTTGAGATTCCTGACGTCTGGATCCTTTTTAGAGCTCCAAGAAAGAATGACACGTACATGTTTGATATGAGTACGGCGACAACAACTTCGTCTGTCCCAACGTGTCGCTTTCTAAAGCTTCAGAGTCCGAATCAACTTTATGGCACCGGAAGATGGCTCACATTAATTTTAGGAAAATGAATTATTTGGTAAAAATGAGCCTGTCATCGGTGTGCCAGCTATGAGATTTCCAGTGAACAAAGACTGTAACATTCCTGATATTTAGTATTCATATTTCAATTCAATGTAATGCAATTTCGAATTCAATACTCGTGCACTGTCTTATTATTTTTCTCGCCATAAATTAAATGCAATGATTCAATACAAGTTCGCAAGTTTTACTCGATTATATACACTTAAACACTATGCAAGAAACTATGTTAATCAAACTTATCAAATCTGAAAAGTCAAGGACTAAAGTTGAAAAATATTAAGAAATCCTAGTCTAGCACGGTCGTGCTTCGTCCTAGCACGGTCGCGCCAAGTGCTTTGGCACGGTCGCGCGACTTGCTTTGGAACGATCGCGCCCGGTGCCTAGGCACAGTCGCGCCCATTTTTGGCACGGTCGCGCCTGCGTAACAGTTGAAACGTAAATGCAGTTTAATCACCCGATCGTTCGAATTCAAATCCGTTATACGTTTTGCTCCCATTAACTAAGAAATAATACTACCAAAACATCCTCTTTACGACCAATTAACCAGAATTCGTGAACCTCAAAGAACTCTCTCTCAAATATTTTCCAAGAAAACTCTCACAAGCAATTCGATCAGAACCGTCTTAATCCAGCAACATCGTCACGCCATTCGATCTCTCCTGAAGCTTCGGAACCGTTGAAGCAGACGGAATCGCAGTCGAAGTTGCCGGAAGCCGTTATCGCCGACGCCGGAACTTTCTTCTACCGCTTCCTATCAATCCGATACCCTCCAAGGTAATTATCACCTTTTTCTCAGTCGATTTAGTCCTCATAACAAAAGCCCTCTGTTAATTGGGGCTTCCATCATAAAAATCATCCTGAAACGGATTTCTCATTTTAATAAAAATGATTTAATCAAATCCATACTTAAACACGATTTACATACAATTAAATTATATGAAAAGACTCGTAATAACCCATTAATCAAAAGCCCTAACAAATCAAGCGTTTAAAATACAAGAAATTGTCAATTCGTGTCTGATTTGGAAAAGACACGGCCGCGCTAATCATCTAGCGCGGCCGTGCCTCATCGAGCGCGGTCGTGCCGACTAGCAGCGCGGTCGTGTTCTCCTGTCCAGACCTTGTCATGCCCTCTGGGCTAGTCTCTGTTGTGTCTAAAGATCATAGACACGACCGTGCCGGGCCAAGGCACGGTCGTGCCTGTTGACTTGTCTAGATTGTGCTCCTGTTGATCAACCCGGTCGCGCCCCGACTAGCGCGGTCGCGCCCGTGGCTTGAGCACGATCGTGCCCTTCCGAGGCACGGTCGTGTGTGACTCAGAAACTTTAACAAAATTATAATTTTATATTTTAATCAGTAAATGTTTCAGATTTTATAAAAATATGTTTTCTGTATTTAAAAATGGATTAAAAGTTTAATCTTGGCATAAATATAATTTATTGAAAAGTTTATAAAAAAATTAAATTTATATTTATTATCTTACACTTAAATGGTATTTAAATAATTAAGTTACAAAATTTATAAATAATGATTATTTATTTAATTTACACTTTAAATCAAAATCATTTATTTATTCATACTTAATTACAATTAATATTTACATTATTTCATAAACTATAATTATATATTTATTTATTCAATTCAAACCTAATTAAATTGTTTCAAATATATTTTACTTCAAACTCTATATAATTTATTCAATACTATTTTTAATACAAATCAATAGTTTTATACCTAAATTCAACTTTCATTTTAGACTTAGACTTTATGCATCTATTTAATTCAATACACATTTACCCTTTAGGTTAATTTGTGCATTTCGAGGATCATATTTGCTATCTATAATCTTTGTTAGCTTCACTTCCATACCAAGTGAGTATTCATAACCCCTTTTTACTCTTTTACACTTTTGGGGTGGAACATGAACTTTATACACATTACACATTTCACCTTTACATTTACTCAAACAACACAAGTGCAAAATCCTACTTACATACATGTGTACAAAATTTGAGCTTTGTGCCCGAGTGCTAGTTGTGCTAGTCTTTGTGAAAACTATGTGTAATCATTAACTATACAAGCCGACGGTTTTCAATGATAGATCTATTGAGTCTGACAAACCCACCCAAGTGGAGGTGATTGATACCGACAACACAATTTGCATACTAGTTACAAAGGTTTGGTTGTACTTAATTACACAATAGCTGCTCCCCATAAACGCCTTATTTTTCATGTCTTGTAAAGGATTTGTTTTCAACTATATGCTACCTATATACAACTGTGTTATACTCACCAACTTTTTAGTTGACTTTATTTTATTCATGTTTCAGGCCCCAATATGTGAGATTGATTCAAGACGTGTTCAACATAGGATTTGGACTTAGCAATTTAAATCAAGAACTTTATGAATTGTTTTATGTTTCTTTGTTTGGATTTGGTTTGTACTTGGATTATGTGAAATGGAAATTTGACTTTAATATATTTCAATTTAGTCAACCTTGTGCTATGAACAGTCTACATGTCCCGCCCCGATGATTCCGCCATCGGTCGGGGTGTGACAGATTGGTATCAGAGCCTTGGTTATAGGGATTTAGGTTATTAGACATCTTGACCTAGACTATAACTTTAGGACACCCACTTATACTATACTTCATGATTTTTGTGCTATGTGTTACATGCTAGATGCTATATGTCATATGCTACATGTTTAGTATGATTACTTATTGCATTATGATGACTTATGTGTTTTAAATCCATGACTTATTAGGATATTCTTAGTATTTAAATAAATAATATTCTTTCCTATATTCTAAAACCTCATAACATTTCTATCTTCCTTCTATCTTTATCCTTCTTAGCATGTGGAAAAATTCTTGAAGCAAAAATCTTTAAAAGTTTTTATTTCTTCGTTAAGGTTTTTAAACTTGTTAAATTATTTGAGGACACGTGCAATCTGGAAGGGTGACACCTGTATTTTGGGTTTTCTGTCTAGGAAAGCATTTCGCATAAATCCCAATCAACCGAGGGACCCGTATGCTTTCCTGGGAATTCCCGAGATGAGTGTTTACTTATAGGCTAAAGCATGTCTCCTTGAAAATTTTATAAGTTTAATTAACCTTAATGTGCCATAGTATTCAAGTGATTTTGTCACTTTTGAGTACAATCCAAACTATGAATATCTATTTTTTTTATTATTTTGTTATTCCATTCTATTAAATCCTAGCAATTCTCATAAGTTCTTACAATCTTTTCTTGTCTTGTGAAAATCTGTAGAATGCCTCCTCGTCGTGCTCCCGCAACCAACGCCAATTCCGACATTGCTGCTATTCTTACCCAATTGGTGACACAACTCACCCAAGCCAATGGTGCCACCAATGGCAATGGTGGAAATGGAAGCAATAGTGGTAATAATGGTGGAAATGGTGGAAATGGTGGTAACAATCCACCTCAATGCACCTTCAAGCACTTCAATTCGTGCAATCCCCTAAAGTTTTATGGAACCGAAGGAGCTACTGGACTCCTTCAATGGTTTGAAAGTATTGAGAATACCTTTCTCAATAGTGACTGTCCCGACAACCTCCGTGTTCGTCATGCTACAAGTGTCCTCCAAAAGCGGGCACTTACATGGTGGAATGGGGAGAAAAGGAATAGGGGTATTGATGTAGCTATGGCTTTACCTTGGGATGAGGTCAAAAGGCTTATGACCGAGGAATTCTGTCCTCGAAATGAAGTGAAGAAGTTAGAGGCCGAATTTTGGGATCTTACCCAAGATAGTGGGGAAAACTTAGCATATACAACTCGTTTCCATGAGTTGAGTCTTCTCATGCCCCACATGGTCACTCCGTTATCTCGTTGTATCGAAAAGTACATTGGTGGGCTACCAAGACAAATCCAAGATACTGTCTTAGGTAGAAATCCTGCTACTTTGGAAGATGCCATCCGCCTGTCTGCTACCCTGACTGATAATCATGTGAAAGCTGGGACTCTTACCAAAAAGGGATCTAAGAAAGTTGCTGAAACCGTAACCCCTCCTGCCCACAACAAAGAAGCCACAACTGAACCATCTCGCAATAACAAAAAGAGGAAGGTTAGAAACTTTGCTGTGGTTACTCCTGCGGTGCCCGTTAATCAAGTTGCACCCGTAGTTCAAGCACCGGCTAAAAAGCCATATGTTGGGATCTACCCTCTTTGTGCCACCTGCAATTTTCATCATCCTCAAAATATCCCATGTCGCCTTTGTACTCATTGTGGGATATATGGTCACACTATCAATGTTTGTAGGGCCAAAGATTTTGAGGGCCAAGTCAACCCACCGAACCAACCCAACCCGCGAGTGGCTAATCAAGGTGTTCCCGCCATTGCTAATAGGCGTGCTTGTTATGAGTGTGGTGACCCGAACCATTTTCGAAATCTATGTCCAAGACTTGCAAATGCTAGACAAGGTGGAGCTCGTGGGCGTGCGTTCAACATAAACGCCAACGAAGCTCAAGCCAACAACGACGTGGTTAATGGTACGTTCCTTGTTAATAGTCAATATGCCTCCATTTTGTTCGATACCGGTGCCGATAAAAGTTTTGTGTCACTTAATTTTGAGCCTTTACTTGCAAAGACACGATCCCAATTACAGAAAACCTTCACCGTTGAAATAGTAAATGGTGACTCCCTTACAATTGAGTTTACCATCTATGATTGCTCCTTAGAACTTAATGATCATACATTCCCAATCAATCTTATTCCAATGCCACTAGGAAGCTTTGATATTATCATAGGTATGGATTGGCTATCAAATCATCATGCCGAAGTTATTTGCTTTGAAAAGTGTATTCGAATTCCGCTACCATCGGGAGAAACCTTAAGGGTTTTTGGTGAAAAGCCTTGCAAGGGTCTTAAATTGATGTCTTGTACTACCGCTCAAAAGTACTTACAAAGAAGTACATCGCCTTCCTAGCTCATATTGTTCAAAAGGACGTCAAGGAGAAGAGTATTCAAGACATTCCTTTCATTAGGGATTTTCCCGAAGTGTTTCCTAAAGATTTATCCGGTCTTCCTCCTGTTCGTCAAGTAGAGTTCCGTATTGACCTTATGCCCGGAGCTAACCCCGTTGCTAGAGCTCCTTATCGTCTGGCACCTTCGAAAATGCAAGAACTCGCAAGCCAACTTCAAGAACTCTCCGACAAAGGTTTCATACGCCCGAGTCATTCACCGTGGGGTGCACCCGTCTTATTTGTTAAGAAGAAGGATGGATCATTTCGCATGTGTATTGACTACCGCGAACTTAACAAGCTTACTATCAAAAATCGTTATCCTTTGCCTAGGATCGATGACCTCTTTGATCAACTTCAAGGTTCTACTTGCTTCTCGAAGATTGATCTTCGATCCGGTTATCATCAGCTCCGTGTTCAAGAAGATGACATTCCTAAGACTGCTTTTCGAACAAGGTATGGTCATTACGAGTTCATGGTTATGCCTTTCGGGTTAACCAATGCACCCGCAGTTTTCATGGATCTCATGAACCTTGTGTGCAAACCGTACCTTGATAAATTCGTGATCGTTTTCATTGACGATATCTTAATCTATTCCAAGACTAAAGCCGACCATGAAGAACACCTTAGATTGGTTTTGGACCTTTTAAAGAAAGAACAACTATATGCCAAGTTCTCCAAATGTGAATTTTGGTTAAAAGAAGTTCAATTTCTTGGTCATATCGTCAACGCCAAGGGTATTCATGTTGATCCTGCTAAGATTGAAACGGTTAAGAATTGGAATGCCCCGAAGACTCCTACCGAAGTTCGTTCATTTCTTGGTCTTGCGGGTTATTATCGTCGTTTCATCTCAAACTTCTCAAAGATTGCTGTCCCTCTTACCGCCTTGACCCATAAGGGTAAAGCTTATGAATGGGGACCGAAACAAGAAGAAGCTTTCCAAACTCTTAAGCATAAGTTGTGTAATGCTCCCATTTTGACTCTCCCCGATGGGAATGATGATTTGGTTGTCTATTGTGATGCTTCTAACCAAGGTCTTGGTTGTGTCCTCATGCAACAAGGAAAAGTGATCGCTTATGCATCAAGGCAACTCAAAATTCATGAAAAGAATTATATGACGCACGATCTCGAGTTGGGTGCGGTCGTATTCGCGTTAAAGATTTGGAGACATTACCTATATGGCACGAAATGTGTGGTATTCACCGACCACAAAAGTCTTCAACATATCTTCAACCAAAAAGAACTCAATATGAGGCAACGACGTTGGGTCGAACTCCTTAACGACTACGACTGCGAAATTCGTTACCATCCCGGCAAAGCGAATGTGGTAGCCGATGCTTTGAGTCGAAAGGACCATGTTATGCTTCATTGTGCCCGTATTCAATCCGATATTCAAACCCGTATCTTAGAAGCTCAACACGTCTCGGTCACCGAGGGCAACATGTATGAAGAAATGTCGTGTGGTGTTGAACTTCTTCTTGAATCAAAACCCAATGGCTTACTATATTACTTGAACCGTATTTGGGTTCCCGATCGCGATGATCTCCGTGCATTTCTCATGAACGAGGCTCATAAGACTCGTTATTCTATTCATCCTGGTGCGGATAAAATGTACCAAGATCTTCGCCAACTTTATTGGTGGCCCGGTATGAAAAAAGACATTGCTCTTTATGTGGCCAAATGCTTAACTTGCTCCAAAGTCAAAGCCGAACATCAACGTCCTTCTGGTTTACTCGAACAACCAGAAATTCCCGTGTGGAAATGGGAGAATTTAGCTATGGATTTCATTACCAAGCTCCCTCGTACCTCGAGTGGATATGATAGTATTTTGGTGATTATTGATCGTCTCACTAAATCCGCTCACTTCTTTCCTATTCGTGAAGACTTCAAAGTGGAGAAATTAGCCCGAATTTACATTGACGAAATTGTGAGCCGTCATGGCGTTCCCTTGAACATAATATCTGATAGAGACGCTCGGTTCACTTCTCAATTTTGGCAATCTCTCCAAAAGGCTCTTGGTACTCGATTGGATTTGAGCACGGCTTACCATCCGCAAACTGATGGTCAAACCGAGCGAACAATCCAAACTCTTGAAGACATGCTTAGAGCTTGTGTAATCGATTTTGGTGGCAATTGGGATTCACATTTATCCCTTATTGAGTTTTCTTACAACAATAGCTACCACACAAGTATCAACATGGCTCCATTCAAAGCTCTCTATGGTCGCAAGTGTCGTTCTCCTATCTGTTGGAGTGAGATTGGTGAAGCACAAATCACTGGTCCCGAGTTAATTCAAGAAACATCTGACAAGATTATTCAAATCCGTGATAATATTCGAGTAGCGAGGAGTCGGCAAAAGAGTTATGCCGACAAACGTCGAAAACCCTTGGAATTCCAAGTCGGTGACCTTGTTCTTCTAAAGGTGTCTCCATGGAAGGGTGTGGTCCGTTTTGGAAAGAAAGGCAAGTTAGCACCTCGTTATGTTGGTCCGTTCAAAATCCTTGAAAGGATTGGGAAAGTGACTTACAAGCTCGAGTTACCTCCATCTCTTGGCAATGTACATCCTACATTTCACATATCTAATCTAAAGAAGTGTCTCGCCGATGAAAATCTCCATATACCGCTCGACGACGTGTGCATTGATGAAACGATGCACTTCGTTGAGAAGCCGGTGGAAATTATGGATCGTGAAGTCAAGCAGCTCAAGCGAAGTCGCATTCCTATCGTTAAAGTTCGTTGGGAATCTAAGAGTGGTCCTGAGTTCACTTGGGAACGAGAAGACCAAATGAAGCTCAAGTACCCTCATCTTTTTACTAATAATGTTGTTTCCTCTAGCTAAATTTCGGGACAAAATTCTCTCAACATGGGGAGACTGTAACATTCCTGATATTTAGTATTCATATTTCAATTCAATGTAATGCAATTTCGAATTCAATACTCGTGCACTGTCTTATTATTTTTCTCGCCATAAATTAAATGCAATGATTCAATACAAGTTCGCAAGTTTTACTCGATTATATACACTTAAACACTATGCAAGAAACTATGTTAATCAAACTTATCAAATCTGAAAAGTCAAGGACTAAAGTTGAAAAATATCAAGAAATCCTAGTCTAGCACGGTCGCGCCAAGTGCTTTGGCACGGTCGCGCGACTTGCTTTGGAACGATCGCGCCCGGTGCCTAGGCACGGTCGCGCCCATTTTTGGCACGGTCGCCCCTGCGTAACAGTTGAAACGTAAATGCAGTTTAATCACCCGATCGTTCGAATTCAAATCCGTTATACGTTTTGCTCCCATTAACTAAGAAATAATACTACCAAAACATCCTCTTTACGACCAATTAACCAGAATTCGTGAACCTCAAAGAACTCTCTCTCAAATATTTTCCAAGAAAACTCTTTCAAGCAATTCGATCAGAACCGTCTTAATCCAGCAACATCGTCACGCCATTCGATCTCTCCTGAAGCTTCGAAACCGTTGAAGCAGACGAAATCGCAGTCGAAGACGCCGGAAGCCGTTATCGCCGACGCCGGAACTTTCTTCTACCGCTTCCTATCAATCCGATACCCTCCAAGGTAATTATCACCTTTTTCTCAGTCGATTTAGTCCTCATAACAAAAGCCCTCTGTTAATTGGGGCTTCCATCATAAAAATCATCCTGAAACGGATTTCTCATTTTAATAAAAATGATTTAATCGAATCCATACTTAAACACGATTTACATACAATTAAATTATATGAAAAGACTTGTAATAACCCATTAATCAAAAGCCCTAACAAATCCAGCGTTTAAAATACAAGAAATTGTCAATTCGTGTCTGATTTGGAAAAGACACGGTCGCGCTAATCATCTAGCGCGGCCGTGCCTCATCGAGCGCGGTCGTGCCGACTAGCAGCGCGGTCGTGTTCTCCTGTCCAGACCTTGTCATGCCCTCTGGGCTAGTCTCTGTTGTGTCTAAAGATCATAGACACGACCGTGCCGGGCCAAGGCACGGTCGTGCCTGTTGACTTGTCTAGATTGTGCTCCTGTTGATCAACCCGGTCGCGCCCCGACTAGCGCGGTCGCGCCCGTGGCTTGAGCACGATCGTGCCCTTCCAAGGCACGGTCGTGTGTGACTCAGAAACTTTAACAAAATTATAATTTTATATTTTAATCAGTAAATGTTTCAGATTTTATAAAAATATGTTTTCTGTATTTAAAAATGGATTAAAAGTTTAATCTTGGCATAAATATAATTTATTGAAAAGTTTATAAAAAAATTAAATTTATATTTATTATCTTACACTTAAATGGTATTTAAATAATTAAGTTACAAAATTTATAAATAATGATTATTTATTTAATTTACACTTTAAATCAAAATCATTTATTTATTTATACTTAATTATATTTAATATTTACATTATTTCATAAACTATAATTATATATTTATTTATTCAATTCAAACCTAATTAAATTGTTTCCAATATATTTTACTTCAAACTCTATATAATTTATTCAATACTATTTTTAATACAAATCAATAGTTTTATACCTAAATTCAACTTTCATTTTAGACTTAGACTTTATGCATCTATTTAATTCGATACACATTTACCCTTTAGGTTAATTTGTGCATTTCGAGGATCATATTTGGTATCTATAATCTTTGTTAGCTTCACTTCCATACCAAGTGAGTATTCACAACCCCTTTTTACTCTTTTACACTTTTGGGTGGAACATGAACTTTATACACATTACACATTACACACTTTTGGGGTGGAACATGATTTCGCCATCGGTCGGGGTGTGACAAAGACTGTCTTCCATGTAAAAAGGGAAAGCAGCATCAGAAGTCGCATAAATCAAAGTTGATTAATGCTAATGTGACACCTCTTGAGTTATTTCACATGGATTTGTTCGGACCAATCAATCTTAAGAGTGAAGGGGAAAAATCATATGGTTTAGTAGTGACTGATGACTTTTCAAGGTTCTTTTGGGTAAAGTTTATTGCTTCAAAGGACGAGACAACTGAGATTTTAAAGTTTCTAATTGTGGGACTTGAGAATTTTGTTGGGTCTAGTTTGAGAATGATTTTTATCAATTAACGCGATCACGAGAAGTTTAGGTTCGTGTATGAAGATTGGTGTGAGAGTCGCTAGGCTGGTTTCAGCCGACTCTCTGAGAGTCGCTAGGCTGTTTTCAGCCGACTCTCTGAGAGTCGCTAGGCTGGCTTTAGCCGACTCTCTGAGAGTCGATAGGTCAGTGTTAGCTAACTCTTGGCGAGAGTCGGAAATCTACTTGGCGACTCTGAATAGCTGACCAATTTCAAAGCATTTTGGACCTTCCTTTTCACCTGAATTTCTTTGTAATTTCAATTTGTTTTAGCTTGTTAGAGAGTTTATTGGTGTATGTTTGTTTCCCCACCCCGGGGGAGCTCACCCGGGGTGGATGGTGGTTAGTCGTTGTAATCGGTTCATATCCAGGAGCTTATTGTAATCATCTGAGTGGATTTTAATCAAGATTTGGTTGTTTATCTTCTTATTTTTATGCTCTTTTTCTTTGTCTCTTTTGATTCTTCTATAAAAAGCTCATCTATAGCTGATTTGTTGATCAGATCTTGTCTAGAATCATCATAGCACTGGATCCACCCCTGTATTGGGAGTTATCAAATTTATTCAAACAGAAGGTCAGGAGAATTAGAAGCGATAATGGAACAACGTTCAAAAATGGTGATATGGGATTATTTTGTCTTCAAAAGGGCATTCACCATGAATTCAGTGCACCATACGTTCCTCAACAGAACGGTGTAGCTGAATGGAAGAATCGCACTTTGATTGAGACGACGCGTACTATGTTATCCAACTTGAAGTTGCCAGTTACTTTTTGGGCAGAGGCGGTGAACATTGCGTGTCATGTTCTTAATCGTGTATTGATCATGAAGAAACATAATTAAACATGTTATGAACTGCTAAATAATCGAAAGCCAAATTTGAAGTATTTGTTGCCTTTTGGTAATCCATGCACCTTGTTGAAGACTCGGGATGTTTAAACGAATTTCAGTGCGAAGGCAATTGAAGGAATTTTCTTAGGATATGTTGCCAATTCCCATAACAAACGAGTGTTTAATAAGGAAACCAGACAAATTGAGGAGTGGTTTCACATTGACTGTGATAATCGCACGGTTCCTCAGGCTGCCAAAGGACCATCTTGGGCATTTGATTATGATGCATTGTTCTGATATTTCAACGTTCCTTCTAAAGTATCACCTGATGAAGCAGAGCTTATGTTTCAGTCTTGCTGTAATAATGATGATTCCATTATTGAACCGCGATCTGTTATTCCTATTATGGTTCCTCCTCCATTTATACCGAATGTAGTTTCATCCTTGGGTGTAAATCATGAAAGTGACAGTGATGATGAAGAAATTATATTTCAGGAGTCTTCTAGTGATATCCATAATATAGTTAATGATTTGTCAACACTGGCACAAAGTGAGGGGGAGATACCTTCCAACCTTGATGCAGTGATCTAGGAATCAGTAATCCCTCAAACCCATGTGCATAAGAATCATCTTACTGAGAACATTATTGGTGATTTGAATTTAGGTGTTCAGACTTGCCATAGAACAATTGCTGAAAATTCGTGTTTGTATGCACATATTGTTGATACTTGGAATGTGTCTGAAGCTCTTGATGATGACGGTTGGATAGAGGCTATGTAAGAAGAGCTAGTTCAGTTCGACAAGTTACATGTTTGGGATTTAGTTGATTTACCGAAGGGTACAAGGTCTATTGGAACAAAATTGGTTTTTAAATGTAAGTGTGATGATCGAGGCGCTGTGGTGCGCAAAAAAGCAAGGTTAGTTGTCCAAGGCTTCAATCAGCAGGAAGGAGTAGATTATATGGAAGTTTATGCACCAGTGGCTAAAATCGAGGCTATACATTTATTTCTTGCTTATGCGTCATTCAAAGGGTTCAAAGTATTTCAACTTAACATAAAGAGTGCTTTTCTTTATGGAAAAGTGAAGGAAGAAGTTTACGTGTGTCAGCCACCTGGTTTTGAAGACTCGAAGTTTCCAAACAAAGTATTTAAGCTTGACAAAGCTTTGTATGGTCTTCATCAGGAACCTCGGGCCTGGTATGAAACATTATCTGTGCATTTGTTGGAGAATGGATTTGAACGAGGACAGATTGATTCCACACTTTTCATACGAAAAGCAGGGGGAGATATTCTATTGGTTCAAGTTTATGTTGATGATATAATATTTGGGTCGACAAATGTAGAGTTATGCAAAGACTTTGAACGGGTTATGAAGCTAAAGTTTGAAATGTCCAGTATGGATAAGTTGTCTTTCTTTATGGTTCTTCAGGTGGACCAGATGGAAGATGGTTTTTACATTCATCAAACTAAATATGTGTCTAACATTTTGAAGAAGTTTGAAATGAAAGACTCTTCAGCTTTCAATACTCCAATTCCAGTTAGCCACAAGTTTGATTCTGACTCGAAAAGGAAAGAAATAGATTGTCGGTTGTATCGTGGAATGATTGGATCTTTGATGTACTTAACAGCGTCCCGACCGGATATCATGTTTGCGGTGTATTTGTGTTCGAGGTTTCAGTCCAAGCTTAAAGAATCTCATTTAATTGTTATGAAGAGGATTTTTAGATATTTGAAGGAAATTTGGGTTTGTGGTATCCTCATGCATCTGATTTTGTTTTCAAGGCCTTCACAAATTCTGATTATGGAGGTTGCAGTTTGGATCGAAAGTTGTAGGTCCTCGGGTGTCTGGGATCGTCACATGCAAGTGCGTTGGCTAGTCGAACCGGGTGCGGAATGCCCATGACTAGATGGAGTACCGACAACAAAACACAAGATATTTTGAACTTCATCTATTGATAATCACAGCCGGTTACAGTTTGAATGAATGCGTACTTAATCACAACACAAACCCGCTATATATACTAGACTTGCTGCCTGCGCACTTGCTAAGTGCGCAGGGCTTTCTTCCTGCGTACTTAGCAAGTATGCATACAATGTTCTTGCGTACTTGCTAAGTACGCAGGATATACATCCTGCGCATTTGTTAAGTGCACACAACACTTTACAAAGACTAGACAAGTACAATAACCTACATACAGACGCTGAAATACAAATACACATACATAAAGATAATACATAAGTAAAAATATTCTTCAGAGTGCTTGTCAAAAGAATTGCTTCAACAAACTCTCCCTTGACAGCAGCTCTGGAGATGTCTATAGTCGCTAACAGCTTCAGAGTGCCTGTCACAAGAATTGCTTCAACAAACTCCCCCTTGACAGCAGCTCTGGAGATGTCTTCAGTCTCAATCATATGTATGCAAGTAGTTTTTTTCTAACAACATCGTACCAGAGGTTCCCCAAGGTCAAAATTCGTGAGCTCAAGGACGACTACGTCAAGTTTGAGCTCCGTGAAACCGACGCCAGCAACTCAAAAAGATGTATATAGAAAAATTCAGGAAGGGATCCCTGAATAGTCCTATTCATCCTCCTCTCAGTCTCATGTTCAGGAAGATACTTGTTGTCTGAACTCTCTTGTCTTTGTCTTTTGGAGGATGACATGGGAAGGGAAACCTTCGCCATTCTTAGTGGGTGTGTTTGGTCTGGTGCATCATCAGAGTCAAATGAATCAAATTCAGTCGCCTCAGAATCTGACTCTTCAACACCATCTCCTCCTTCTTCTTCATCACCGCTATCACCAGCCATCTCTACAATAACATAAGATATAAAACATTAGATCAAACAGAATCAATGGTATAGAACAAGACTTGACAAAGTATAGCACTTGCACATTGAATTGATTTTCAGACTTAGAAAATTTTCTGAGTTACACTTCCTGCGTACTTAACAAGTACGCAGGGTTTAATCTTGTGTACTTATCAAGTACGCAAGACCTAATTCTTATGTACTTGCTAAGTGCGCAGGAACTAACACTTAAAAATTTTCAAAATGCAAAAACCAGGGACTCAAAGTTTTAGATGATGATATCGGTCACCACAATGTCGAAAAACCTGTTTAAGACTTATGGGACCAAAACCAACACAATGCAAAGCTAAAACATGGTCATTTTGACCTAACCTCGGTCCTACGCAAAACCACGGACACCAAGGGGTCAAACCCAAAATCAAGAGCAGTTAAGGACGAACTTAGAACGCAAGAGGTTCGATTGATGAGCATATACTAGTTTTAGGGCTTAATTTCACTTAAAAACACCCAAAACCGGTCTAAATTTCAACACCAAAACCCTAAGCTCGAAATTTAAAGTAATCGGTCCTCAACAAGAGATTTTGCGGATGACATGGTCCAAGATTCTCACCAAAGATTAGTAAGGTGAAGATGAAATAATGATCGGGACGAAAAATCGGCTTAGGAACACTCGAAATTTTGAGTGAAATCGGAGCAGGGAGTGTACAACAGTGTAGAGACGTTTGAATGAGATGAAACTTAGAAAAAATTCTAACACTCGTATATATACCCCACAGACACTAGCCGTGCGTACTTGACAAGTGCGCAGGACTTAACTCCTGCGTACTTACTAAGTACGCATGACTTAAGTCTTGCGTCCTTGATAAGTACGCAGGGTTTACCTCATCCGCACTTAACAAGTACGCAGAGACCCTTGTGTACTCAAACTTCAACTCAAATTATGAAGATGTCAAGTCAAATAGCGAACCGGATATGAACATTCAATCAAGAGGATTCAAAAGCAGTTCAAGGAAGTTAAACACAAGTATTTTTGGCTTTTCTTAACTTTTGATAAACTGTACAGAATATCTTTTTGTCATTTTTGATAATGATTGAACTGTACAAGATTCAGATACGGATATACAAGAGTATACTCACATTCTATTTTTTTTTGTCAAAGTCATGAGTAGAGTATCATATAAGGCTATTATAAGCAAAAATGATACAAAATAAACATCAAAGAATATGGGATCATGTCATGGATTACTACTTATTCATACGTAATTAACAATATAAGCAAGTTAATTCAAGTTGGCAATATTATAATATTTGAAACCATAAGCATCTTTGTATCACGTTCTTGTGTGTTAAGGTATTAATTTTAGATATACAACGTGTACCCCACAGTTATGCTATAGAAAATTAAATTGCACTATCTCAAGGCATCTAAGATTTTCCCAAGGATTTCCAAATCTCTAGAATGAAGTTACATCGTTTAGCATAGAAAAAATCAAGCAGAATCCATAAGGATTATCAAGAATCATAAGATTCAAAATCGAGTGATTCATTTGTCTTGGTTTGATAGGTTTTTCTTCTATGAATATCATATGATAATTCAGGTTAATAGATATGGAATCTGTGTATTTGGGTAAGGGGATCCAACTTTTATTTGGATTTTATTTCAATAAATCAGGTATGATTCAAGGGTGAATATATGCTCAACGGTTGATGTCAAGACATATCTTGGCCCAACTTCCCATTACATACTTGTGAGTATGGGCAGTGAAGTGAACCGAAAAATTGTGCTAAAGACATAACCCGAAACTGGTCTCATAAGAAAATACTTGCCAAAATCTTACATATTTTATCTGATAATGATCTTTTTGCATTCTTTTACACACACACATGCAAACATGGGTTCAAATCACAGTTGTATTATTGCTTTAGTTTCCACACTACTAATGATTCAAAAATGCTTATAGCCTATTGACAATTCAAATTACTTACAAATATTCAAATTAAAACAAGATAATCAAATTTAAGGCTCAATTAATCAACAATGCAATCATTTCCCATATGTGTAATCTAAGACGATTAGATCACTTACTGATGTACTATTATTTCCTCTTTCCTTCAAATGACTTTGAAATTTTCTTGAATTTCTATTTTGTTTGGATTTTTCTGAAGATGTTAAATAAAGAGAAAAAGAACTGTACAAGGAACGTTTAAAAGAAATAAAGTTTAACTTTCATGAAATGATTTGATTTTGAAAAAAAATTTCACTCATGATTGAACATTCCTATCAAGTTGACCAGATGTTCAAAACGGGTACGATCAAACGACTTAGTGAAAAGGTCAGCAAAGTTGTCATCCGTGTGAACTTCTACAAATTCAACCAAATGCTTTTCAGCACAGTCACAAATGAAATGATGTCGAATATCTATATGCTTAGTTTTGGAATGTTTCACCGGGTTGTTCGTGATGGACATAGTTGCATTATTGTCAATGAATAAAGGAGTTCTAGTGTAGTTCAAGCCATAATCTCTCAATTGCTGCTGGATCCACAATATCTGAGAAAAACAGCTCGTGGCAGCAATGTACTCTGCTTCACATGTTGAGACACAAACCGTTGACTGCTTCTTACACTGCCTAGAGACCAGCCTGTCCCCCAAGAATTGACATCCACCTGAGGTTGATTTTCTATCGAGGTTACAACCGCCATAATCAGAATCGGTGTAGGCTTTGAAATCAAATGACTGCTGCTTAGAGTACCAAAGACCCAATCGGGGTTTCCCTTTCAGGTATCTGAAGATCCTCCTCACAGCTATCAAGTGAGATTCCTTTGGTTATGACTGAAACCTCGAGCACAAGCAGACAACAAACATAATATCAGGCCTTGAAGCTTTGAGATACATTAAAGAACCAATCATCCCGTGGTATAATTTATAGTCCACATCCTTTCCATCTTTGTCCGGCTGCAGACCATGATTAACTGGGATTGGTGTGCCATAAGTAGTACAATCATTCATCTTGTATTTTGACAAAATGTCCTACACATACTTAGTTTGATGTAGATAAATGCCATCCTCCCTTTGACTGACTTGCAGACCCAGAAAGAACTACAGTTCACCCATGTTGCTCATTTCAAACTTGGACTTCATCACCCTTTCGAAGTCTCTACACATCTCTTCATTGGTAGACCCAAAGATAATGTCATCGACATAAACTTGCACAAGTAGAATATCACCTCCTGCTTTCCTAATGAAGAGAGTCGAGTCAATTTGTCCTCGGTCGAAACCATTGGATAGTAGATGTTTAGATAAAGCCTCATACCATGCCCTAGGTGCTTTATGAAGACCATAAAGTGCTTTATCCAACTTGTATATTTTATTGGTATTATGCGGATCTTCAAAACCTGGAGGTTGAGTGACATAGACCTCTTCATTAACTTTCCCATATAGAAAAGCACTCTTCACATCAAGTTGATAGACCTTGAAGCCGACAAAGGAGGCATAAGCCAAAAACAGTCGAATGGCCTTAAGTCTAGCAACTGGGGCATACACCTCGGTGTAATCCAAGCCCTTTTGCTGAAACCCTGAACAACCAACCTTGCTTTATTCTTCACTACAACATGTCGATCGTCCATCTTATATTTGAACACCCATCTGGTTCTAATCGGATGCATACCCTTCGGAAGGTCAACCAAATCCCACACATGCAACTTTTGGAATTGAGACAGTTCATCTTACATCGCGTCTATCCAGCAATTGTTAGCGAGAGCCTCTTTCACATTCTTCGGCTCCAATTGGGATACGAATGCAACATGCAAACATGTTTCCATGTTACCTGTGTCAAGTATCTCAGCATACAAACTGGTGTTCTCAGTAATGGTTCTGTGAGGAGTTTGAACACCGACATCAGGATCACTAATAATGTTGTTAATTGGATGATTCCGATGCACTCTCGTCTCTGGTAATTGAGGTTCTTGAATTGCTGACTCAAGGTTTGTGCTCAACTCCCCCATATCAAGTGTACCTGAAGATGACTCAATGTTGATTGGATCAACTGGAGCATCATTTCCTACATGAACATTAGGATCAGCTTGAGCATCGTTTCCTTCAACATGAACTTCATCTCTGTTGTCACTGTCAAGAGTTCCAGATGCAGATGCAGCATTGGAATATGAAGTTGAGATAGGTAGCGTTGCTCTGGTTGAGAAATTGGAGTCGTCGCCGCCACAACAGAACTCATACAACTTGGCAGCGTCTTCAGCAGATAAATCAGGAAGGTTAAAAGACTTGAATAGAGGATCATAATAAAATCCCCAAGCAGGACCAGTTAGTTCTGGTGGAATGTTGTGTTTACTGCTGTCCACTTTGAACCATTCTTCCACAGACCTACTCTCAATATTGTACACTCTCTTGCATGGCGAATTGGAAATAAATCCTAAAAAGATGCCTTCCACCGCTTTTGCATGAAATTTAGACTTGCGATCTTTGTACTGTAACAATAAAGAGCAGGGACAACCGAAAGGAACTAGGTAGTCAAGATTTGGAGGACGATTGTTGATCATCTCATAACAAGTTTTGTTGTGCCTCTTAACCACCAGAACTCTATTTAAGACGTGACAAGCTGTGTTGACTGCTTCCGCCCAGAACGTTACGGGAAGCTTGGCATCTAACAACATTGTCCTTGCAGTCTCAATTAGGGTTCTGTTCTTCCGTTCTACAACTCCATTCTGCTGGGGTGTATACGGCGCACTGAATTCATGACGAATGCCTTTCTTGAGATAGAAAAGCTCCATCATGTTGCTTTTGAACACCATGCCGTTGTTAATCCTTATTCTTCTAACCTTCAGTTTGCATAGAGTTTCCAAGCTCACAATCAGGTATTGAAGAATTTCAGCAGTCTCATCCTTTATACCTAAGAAATGCACCCAAGAAAAACATAAGAAATCATCAGTTACAAGTAGACAGTATGACTTACCTCCAATACTCCTGAGGGGTATCGATAGAGTTTTGGATCTTGGGCTTGTGAGATTTCTGTTGCTGTTTGCCTTTTTACAAGCCATACAGTCATCTGCAATGACAAATCTCAGCTTAGGAATCCCGGTTACCAAACCGTTTCGGATAAGATAGTTCATTTTACGATAAGAAATATGTCCGAGTTTCCTATGCCACAAGAGTGAGTCAAGTTCTGTCGCTTTAGTAAGCAAACAAGTAGCAACTGATGAGGTGGTTGTGGCCACGCTTATGTCAATCTGATAGGTGTCGTTTGTCCTTGGCGCTCTCATCAGAATCCAATCATCAGGAACCTTAAAACCAGGCTTGAGAACCAAGCATCCAGATTTGTTAAACATAACTGAGTACTCCTTGTCGCACATTTGAGATACACTCAACAAGTTATGCTTCAGCTGCTCACAGTAGTTTACATTGTCGAAGCTTTCACATCCATTGGAAACCACGCCTTGACAAGTAATACTGCCGCCCTTCTCGCCTGCAAAGGCCACATAGCCGCCTCTGAATGGTTTGACATCTTGAAGCAATGCCATGTTACATATCATGTGTCGGGAGCATCCACTATCCACATACCAACGATTAGAGATAGTTCCCTTCGGATGTCCCTGCATGAGTCACAAGAAATTAATTAGATTTGGAGACCCAAGCCATGGTGGTCTTGGGTTGTCCGTTTTTCTCAAAATAAACGACTTCAATTAATTCAAAGTCATGACTATCAAAATTTGGTGAATCCTTTGGAGATTTGGGATCAGGAGATTGAGAACTTTTGGTTTTCTCTCTCTAGAAACTTTTCTTTTTATTATTTTGAATGAAAGGCTTGCTCTCGTCAACCGCAGGTGAACTAGTAGAAGCTTCACCTGATTGACAATCGGTTAGATTTTGTTCCAGTTTTCTCAATCTTTTGTTCCTTCTTCTCCTCTGTGGCTTAGAAAGTTTCACCACAGGCTTTTCACAAGTTTGTGTACTACCAGAGGTAGATACAATGGGTTTAGCATATTGCTTTTCCTATTTTGTTACAGATGGTTCAGCCACATGTTTTGTTGGTGGCTTAACCACTGGTTTCACTGGTGGTTTCACCGCATTAGTTTTTGGACTTTTGGGTTGCTTCACTGAAGGTGTCTTAGGGAAAGCAGCGTGTTGTGGGACAACTGGTTGTTTCCTTTGATTCTTTTCAGGACAGTTCACCAGAATGTGACCGACCTCATTATAGTGAAAGCATGTTCTTCTTTCCTTGTAAACCCTCCTGTAAGTCTCCTTGAATTTGGAAGCAGATGAATCAGCTTAATGAGCAATGGGAGTTGTTTGATGAACATTAACAGCATCTTATGCTTGACCTGATTTACTTTTGGGAGTAAAATGTTTTTCCATGTTTACATGATGATTCTTAATCAAATAATTAACAAAATCTTCTTTCTTAACTTGCTTAATGGATTTGAAACCTCCATACAACATCATTTTCAGTTTATCATTTGACTCAATTGGATCAGGTTCAGTTAAAATGCAATTATCATGATCAGTGACAATGTTTTTCTCAATTTTATGTTCATCAATCAACTCTTCTGAGACAACACCCTTGACCTTGGTGTTCTCAAAACCTTCATCAGAGAAGAATTCCTCATCAGAAGCTGACTGAGCCTTACTTGAGGAATCATGCTTGATTGAGAATTCTTCCTTGCTTGAAGAGTTATCCAAGAAAGACAAATCAATGTCCACCGGCCCATTGACAAACTTGGCGCTTATTGGTGGAGGAATGGCATTAGTACCTAAACCTTTGCCACTTTCTCACCATAGACTCGTAGTGTTCCACCACAAAGCAAGAGTTTTTCAACTTCTCAAGTTTGCCACTCAATTGCAGGATCTGATTTTGCAGCCTAGCGATCTCAACATTTCTCTTCTCTAACCCCTTGTATGCAACGTCTAAATGAAACTGTTGTTCACTGATTTTAATTGAAAATTCGTGTCTTTCTTTCGTTAAATTTTCAATTGATTCTTTAAAATGTTTTTCAATTTCTTTGTAGTTTAGAGTTGCACTACGTAAGGGTTAGATTTGATCATGAATACGATCATTCTTGTCCTTCAAGACATTTGGACCAAGAAACAACAACAAAAGGATTAGAATCTACCTCAGTTGACGAACTGGATGCTTCTCCAATAGCCATGAGAGCCACTGCAGATGTAGATTCTAGTTGGTCAGCTCCAGATGCTTCCCTTTCTTCAGCTTTCATCAGCTCAACAATCTCTGCCATTAAACCCATTTGAGTTTATGCAATGATGGTATCTTCCAGATGAACCCCCCAATCAAAGCTCTCGTCCCGTTGAACTACTAAAGCACTGGGCGTTCCACCTTGACTTTGACTACGGTTGTTCTGATTGTTGTAGCTTTGGTTGTTTCCTTGGCTTGGTCTTGTGAAGACTGAAGCTGGTCCTTTATCCTTTTGACATTCACGAGCAAAGTGTCCAAAGTTCTGACACTTGTAGCACTTGGCTTTAGATTTGTCAAAATCAACTTTGGCATTAGAATGCCTACCAATGAATTTTCTACCAGTTCGGTTCAGAAAACGCTTAGCCCTCCTCGAGATCATGGCCATGTTCCATTGAATGTCCATGTCTTCCATATCATCTGGATCCACCTGATTAAAGTCTTCTTCAGTAGTTTCAGGATCCGTTAGCTTCCCGCCTTTGAAGTTCTCGTAGGCAAGCATGAAAGATGAGAACAGTGCCACATGATCTTTAGCAATCTTGGCAATAGCTGTTTGGTTGGCTGAGGATGTAGAAGTAGGGCTTCTTGAGGAATGTTGGTGGTGTGAACCAGATCCCGATGCAGCAAAGCATGTATGGCTACCGAAACTATTTGAATTTTCTTCTTCTAGAGGATTCTCAGAGAACAGGTCAATTCCAGAGCCCAATGACTTTGCAGTAGAAGACACCCCATAATACAAAGAAAGGTGTTGAATCTGGGGTTTTCCA
Organism: Smallanthus sonchifolius; assembly: GCA_023525975.1. Classification (NCBI taxonomy): domain Eukaryota; kingdom Viridiplantae; phylum Streptophyta; class Magnoliopsida; order Asterales; family Asteraceae; genus Smallanthus; species Smallanthus sonchifolius. The sequence goes on along the minus strand of CM042033.1, from coordinate 47,295,981 downwards.
ACACTTTCTTTCTTATTCAGGTTCATATCGTGTGCTTGAACCTTTCCTATTAATTCATCAACCGTCATCTAATAAAACTTGGGGCTCTCTAAGTAGGGTAGTATACATGTCGAACTTTGGTGGTAGTGCATCCAAAAGCTTTTCCACCAACTCATCATCAGGGTACTTTAATTCATATAAGTTCAGTTCAGTCTGAAGGTGATAGAATCTAGAAATAAGTTCATCAATAGATTCATTCTCTAGGTATCTGAAACACTCATACTGTTTCCTCAACAGCTCTCTCTTGCTCTTCTTGACATCACTGTTACCCTCAAACCTTTTCAGCAGAGCTTTCCAAAGATCCTTAGAAGTATCGTAACTTCTGAAACTATGAAATAACTCTCGGGTTAAGGCCATGGTTATAGAACCATGTGCCTTCTTTTCTCGATCGTAAATCTTCTTCTCCTCTTCATCTAGCTTGGAGATAGGTTTGGGAACAGTTTCTTCAAGAAACAAATATGTTGGATGTTTATATCCTTCAAGGATAGGTATCCATAAGGTGGAATTAGTATATGAGATATACTCCTCAAAGCGTGCTTTCTAGTTAGAAAAAATCATTTACGTTTAGCAACTTTAGTGGTTTTTGTTGAGTACCAATCTCATTATCATAGTTCAGCAGACTACTAATGTTCTAAATGTTTGACATGGTGATTAACTTAGTCAAAAATCAGAAATTTCAGGACAACTTGCGCACTTAAAACTGGCCTTGCGCACTTACAAGTTTGATCTTGCGCACTTATGATTTGCCCTTGCATACTTAGCAAGTACGCAGGAGTAAATGTTAAATACGCAGGAAGAAAAATTAAGTACGCACAAGAATGGTCTTGCGTACTTAGCAAGTATGCAGGAAAACTGTCCTTTTTGCCAAATAAGGTAAGTATGCAGTTTGCTTTATCCACCTGCTCCACCAACTTTTTCCGGTCGCCGGAAAAAAACTCAGATCTTCAGATTTTGAAGATATTAACAAATTAATCAAGCCAAAAGGTTAGAGACTTGTTTCTAACAAACCCTTGATGATCAAAACACTCAAACAAACAACAAAAAAGTCGGATTTTGAAGGATTTTTGCTTTTAAAATAGCGCTCAAGAGCTACCTCTATTTTATCATAAAAATCACCAAAATCGGTCACTTTTCCTTGTAGAAAAGTTGTAGATTGTGTCAAAAATGTTCCTAACACACTCACAACACTCGAAATCAAGAGCAAGTGCTCTGATACCACTTGTAGGTCCTCGGGTGTCTCGGATCATCACATGCAAGTGCGTTGGCTAGTCGAACCGGGTGCGGAATGCCCGTGACTAGATGCAGTACCGATAACAACAAAGTAAACCGACAACAAAACACAAGATACCTAATCACAACCGGTTACAGTTTGAATGAATGCGTACTTAATCACAATACAAACCAGCTATATATACTAGACATGCTGCCTACGCACTTGCTAAGTGCGCCGGGCTTTCTTCATGCGTACTTAGCAAGTACGCAGACAATGTTCTTACGTACTTGCTAAGTACGCAGGATATACATCCTGCGCACTTGTTAAGTGCGCACAACACTTTACAAAGACTAGACAAGTACAAGTACCTACATACAGACGCTGAAATACAAATACACATATATAAAGACAATACATAAGTAAAAACAATCTTCAGAGTGCTTGTCACAAGAATTTCTTCAACAAACTCCCCCTTGACAGCAGCTCTGGAGATATTTACAGTCTCTAACAGCTTCAGAGTGCCTGTCACGAGAATTGCTTCAACAGAAGTCGACGTCTGGAGGGTGTCAGTTTCTTGAAAATAGACTTGTGTCTTGGCAATGCAAGAAGCAGACTAATGTGTTAGAATTCACACATTTTTTGGGCACAAAACTTCACTCATTTCACGATCAATTCTTGGTTATTTTCAACGTTTAGACACTTATTTGTTTCATTTTCATATTTGTAGGTTTTTGTGAAGCTGGGTGAACAAACATGGGAATTCTAGTATAAAAGTTGAAGTTTTAGGGTTTCTGAGTTGGAGGCATGGTCGTGCCCCTATCTAGCACGGTCGTGCCAGCCTTCAAAACCCTAGGCACGGTCGCACCCCGTATTTGGCATGACTGTGCCAAGCCCAATTGCCGAGCACAACCGTGCTCTTGAAGCCCCATGGTCGCGTGTAAAACCGTGAGTCTGATCATGACCTCAGAGCCGTACTTCCTCATTCATTGGGACCCAATAGAAGCTCTGGATCGTTCAACCGTCTGCACCACGACTGTGCTAGTTCCTAGGCACGGTCACGCCAAAGTGACAGGCACAGTCGTGCCTCACCCTTAGGCACGGTCGTGCTTCCCTAATTCTATAAATACATGAGCCATTCTCTCATTCATGCATTCAGCAACTAGAGCAAAAACCCAATGTTTGAGCTCCGAACCAGCCTTGTTCCAACTATATTTCAAGCATCTTTGAGGGATTACAACATCAAGAGGATCACCATGCATCAACAACAACATCTAGGCTTGTAGGAGTGGTTTGATTCTTCTTTTCATAGCATGTTTCTTACTATTTTTCAATGCTTATTTGTCATTCTTGAGCTCATGATGAGCTAAAACTCTTGTTCACTTTGGTTTAGATGAAGTTTAGAATCGTTTGACAACATTCATGGATTATTGGCAACCATTATGTTAATATTATGACAATCATATGATTATTCTTCAATAAAATTATGTATTCAAGTATCTAAGGTTGTTTTCAAAACTTGTGTTTGTGTATACCATATTATGTTGGAAAACTTATGGTTTATGCTTGTATTCATGGATTAGTGTATGTTTGTATGCTAGTTTATGGCATTTGACTAGGAATGGTGGATGAATTATTGTCTATGATTTATGATTCTTGTATGTATATCCTTATGCTTATGTTTGGGAGGACAAAGTGTTTGTTATGGTGTTTCATGCTTAGTTTTATGTTAATTAGGATTTGTTGACACATTCTCCTAGTTTATATGAACTTTGTATGAACATTGTTTGTTGAATAAGTGCACGTGGTTGTCTAATTAAACAAATTGAGGTGGGTAGTGTATTTTTCATATTTTCTTTCCAACTAGTTGTTGGATTGGTATACCTTAATCGGAAGCTAATTCAATCTTTATAAACATTGACATGATTACAACACGTGAGCTTCATTGCATGATTTTAGGTGGTTAGTTTGTGTTATTAATTCTATCTTTCCGAATGGTCATTTGATTAGATGTCATTGACGAGAATTTGGTCAATCTATGTTTCGTGTATTTATCATGTTTCTTTGAGTGTATTGAAGGTATTCTTGATGGATTTGACACCGAAGTGATCTTTTCTCCTTGATTATTTGACTTGTGATTTTAGTTTAGTTTTATATAAATTGCATGCTAGTTAATTAAACAAACTCTTCAAAATATCTTTTTTACCCTCACTTAATTGAATCTTAGTTCCGGTTTATTATCGCATTCATTGATATCCGGTTCTTACCTTTACTATATTGTCATCCGACGGGTACACTGCCTAGTGTGTGTGTGATTAGTCTTTGGTGAAAACCCTTTTTTAAAACTAATTGTGTAAAGAATCCTTGTAAAAATATGTATACACTTCAAGTACATCAAGTTTTTGGCGTCGTTGCCGGGGATACAGTTTTGCGAGAACAATTGTAATTGATTTTTAGTCATTTAGTATATATTTCTTGTGCATATCGTACCTTCTTGTTTATTATTTACAATTTTCGTGTATAGTTATTTTTGCTTGTTTATTTGTTATTTTTAGTCGCATTTGTATATTTATATTTTTAGTTGATTTTAATTCCCATTTATTTTCCACTTTTGTTTTTATTTTTATTTTTATTATTAATTTGTCTAACTTGTGTTTTCTTTTCCTAGGTTCGTCCATTTAAATCTAACTTGTCTTACAGATCGTGCATGTCCGCAACTCCCGCCGAGGAGATTCTTGAGCCGTCTGCCGAGCCGGAGCGCAATCTTCATCAGAGATTGCGGGCCCGTTCCCGATTTGTGGCCCAATTACTGAGCTTGACGAGGTTGTTGTTGACGAGGTTGTTGTTGAAGAGGTTGCTGTTGACGAGGTAGAAGAGATGGCGGATGAGGATGCGGGTCGGACGCTTTCGGATTTTTGCAAACCGACACTTGAGGGTTTGGAGTCGAGCATCAATAGGCCGACTGTTGGAGCGCATCAGTTCGAGATCAAATCCAGCATCATCCAGATAGTGCAGAACATGTGGCAGTTTGACGGAAAGGATCACGAGGATCCCAATACTCATCTGGCCTGTTTCTTAGAAATTTGCGCCACATTCAAAATCCTTGACGCTACCGACGATGCTATTCGGCTCCGGTTGTTCCCGTTTTCCTTACGGGATCGAGCCAAGGCTTGGTTACTGTCACTTCCCCCTAGGTCCATTAGTACTTGGGACCAGATGGCTGCTAAATTCTTAGAGAAGTACTTCCCTCCAGAGAAAACAGCAAAATTGAGGGCTAGGATTCTTTCTTTCGAGCAGGATGGCGGGGAGACGATCTATGAAGCGTGAGAGAGATTCAAGGAACTGATGAGGAAAGTTCCCCACCACGGATTGTTGAAGTAGCATCAGTGTGAGACCTTCTACAATGGTCTAGATATGACAAGGAAGCAGCAGATCGACGCATACGCGGGGGGAGACATTGGAACGAAGACACCCCAGGAGGCGTATGACTTGTTGGAAAAGGTGGCGTCGAAGAGCTATACGTAGCATACTTCCCAAGCGAGGACTCAGAGGCAGGGTCTCTATCACTGTCACACCCCGACCGATGGCGGAATCATCGAGGCGGACAATCGAATGATTGTTCAAAAGCACATGATAGCTAAAAGGTTGCATAATTCATTAATTAAATTTAAAGACAACAAGATCCAAATATGATACATTCCAAATAACCTAGCCTAGTTCAAAACATTGATTTATTTAACTAGGTCCATAGTTCTTAAGTGGAGAAATCTTCGACAAGTAGTCACATATCCAAACCTGAAACATTATTTAAATCAAGTGTCAACTAAAAAGTTGGTGAGTACATAGGTTTAGTAATTCCGGTAAATAGTAGTTGTAAATCGTTTTGCAACTCATTGTTTATCTTGTTAAACATAGTATATATGATGTATCATTTATTTAATCACAATTCAAACCGAGTTTGACGCGCTTGAACAGAGCACAAAAGCTAAGTCCGGTATGTTTGAATATAGTTACCCACTATATCCGATATGTTTGAATATAACACGCGGTTATATCCGAGTATGCAGTAATAAACACCCTAACCGGGTGGGCTGGTCAGGCACAATAGATCTATCAATATTACAGTTGGTTGTCTTATGTTTAAATGTATGTACATCCAAAGAATAAGCATATAGTCTCATGTATAACACGTACAAACAATGTGAGTAGCATGTATAATGTTTCACCCCAAAACGTATAAAAATGTAAAATAGGGGCTATGTAACTCACCTTGCAAGCGGGTATTTTTCCACGCGTGTAGGTGATAAAGATGTTGAAGTCTTAGCACGTTGAAACCCTATGTAGATAAATGGGTATTATTGTATGTTTACATGTGCGTATTAGTATTTAATTGTGTATAGGTTTATAATAACATTTCTTAGTGTTATTTGCATAAAAGTTGGTCCAGATTTACTTGAAATTACTGATTTGATCGAAACTGTTTATAGTTGTGACAGGTATCGAAACTATGTTCAATCGAAACTACTAGTTCCGATTGATCATTTATAAGTGATACACAAGCTGTCGAAACTACTTGTTCCGATTGATCATTTATAAGTGATACACAGGCTGTCGAAACTACCATCTATCGAAACTATAGTTTCGATTGACCATTTACTCAATCGAAACTAGGTAGTTTCGATGGCCTAGACTTTAGAAAATAAAACAGTAATTTTTTTTCAGAACAATAGTTTGTTCGGTAATCGATGGTTTGGATTCGTGACTTCGATTGGTTCAGCTTGCCTTATGATAACAGAAGGTAAAGAAACGAAGTTGAGGATTCTTACGTGGTCGCAAAGGGGCTGGACGGCAGAGTCTTAAATCCGAGAATGTCCAGAATGAGAATCGAGCTTCTGGATGGGATTAGCCTCTACAACCTTGGTCACAGCTTCACACAGAGATGGCGATTGTAATGGTGCCTTCAATTTGGAGTGAGATTGGGTGGAAGAGGGGTAGCGAGCTCGAGCAGGTCCGACTACGGCTATTTATAGACGAGTTCGTTTCTTATGACAAAGCGTGCAATTGGGCACGTCCCGACACTCGTCTGGATGAGACGAGGCTAACGAGCTATTAAATACGCGTGGAGGTTGACTGTCGGGCTCTAATTCGAGGCGTAGGTTCTCGGCCACCAACAAGATCAGGCGATTCGTATGTTGGGGAGACCAATTGGTCGGGGGGTCTTGTTCGCGTGGGAGAGACGAATCCAGAGAAGCCTTTAGCAGCTGTCGAGGTGCAGAGAAACAGCCTTGTCGGGCGTCGCCGGAAAGTTCTTTACCCGCCGGCCCATCGGAGGGGGTGACCGGATAAACGAATCGAGAATTGACAGATTTAGTCCCTGGAGTTTGGGTTGACTCGAATTAGCCCTTAAAATTAATACGGATGGGCCCTTGTAGTTTAAATTGACCAGAAACAGCCCCTTAGTCGATTTCAGTTTTTAATCCTTCTATTTTGTTTAATTACAATACAACCCCTGAACTTTTATTTAAATAAATTAATTTAATTTCTTTTAAATCAAATTAATTTAAAAATGTTTTTATAAACTTATTTTATTTTTTATTATTATAAATAATTTTTATAAAAGTTATTTATATTATTTAAATAGGTTATTTTATTAAATATACAACTTTTTAAATTTAGAATTTTATATAAAACTTTATATTAGTTTTAAAATTTATAAAATTCTAATTAGTTTAAATCCTTAAAATAAAATACCTATTTGTATAAAACCAAATAAAACTCTTACACTTTATTAAAATAGAGAAAAATTACACGATAATTATAATACAAGTGCGAGAACGAAAAATCCGAAACGTCACAGTCTCCCCATGTTAGAGGAATTTCGCCCCGAAATTCAACTAGTGGAGGCTATGAAAAGAGATGCGGATACTTGGTCTTCATTTGGTCTTCACGTTCCCAAGTGAACTCGGGTCCACGTTTAGATTCCCAACGGACCTTGACAATGGGGATGCGGCTACGCTTGAGTTTCTTAACTTCTCGGTCCATGATTTCCAAGGGTTTTTCAACAAAGTGCATTTTTTCGTCAATACGCACTTCGTCAAGAGGGATATGGAGATTCTCATCGGCTAGACACTTTTTCAAATTTGATACATGAAAGGTTGGATGAACGTTGCTAAGTTCTGAAGGAAGATCGAGTTTGTAGGCCACTTTTCCTACCCTTTCGAGTATCTTGAATGGACCCACATATCGAGGTGCAAGTTTTCCTTTATTTCCAAATCGGACTACGCCTTTCCAAGGTGATACCTTTAGAAGAACTATATCTCCAACTTGAAATTCCAAGGGTTTTCGTCGTCTATCGGCATAGCTCTTTTGTCGACTCCTTGCTACTCGAATGTTGTCACGGATAAGAGAGACTTTATCGGTGGTTTCTTGGATAAGCTCGGGACCGGTGAGTTGTGCTTCACCAATTTCGTTCCAACAAATCAGTGAACGACATTTCCGTCCATAAAGGGCTTCAAACGGTGCCATGTTAATGCTTGAGTGGTAGCTGTTGTTGTAGGAAAATTCAATCAGTGGTAGGTGAGAATCCCAATTGCCACCAAAGTCAATGACTCAAGCTCTAAGCATATCCTTAAGAGTTTGGATTGTTCGTTCGGTTTGTCCATCAGTTTGAGGATGGTAAGCCGTACTTAAATCCAAACGAGTACCAAGTGCTGATTGCAATGATTGCCAAAATCGGGAAGTAAAACGCGAATCACGATCGGAGATGATGTTCAAAGGGATTCCGTGACGACTTACGATCTCATCAATGTAGATCCGAGCCAATTTCTCGACTCGATAGTCCTCACGAATAGACAAGAAATGAGCAGACTTTGTAAGTCGGTCGATAATAACCCAGATACTATCGTGCTCACTAGAAGTGCGTGGGAGTTTGGTGATGAAATCCATAGCAAGGTTCTCCCACTTCCACACGGGAATTTCAGGTTGTTCGAGGAGACCGGAAGGCTTCTGGTGTTCGGCCTTCACTTTAGAACAAGTTAGGCATTTTTCCACAAAGAGGGCAATATCCTTTTTCATGCCGGGCCACCAATATTGCTGACGGAGACCCATGTACATCTTATCAGCTCCGGGATGTACCGAATATCGAGTTTTGTGGGACTCGTTCATCAAAAATATACGAAGATCGTCACGATCGGGAACCCAGATACGGTCCAAGTAATACAATAGACCGTTGGCTTTGGTTTCTAGCAAGAGTCCTACGCCACATGCCATCTCTTGATACATGTTTCCCTCGGTAACCGAGGTGTGTTGTGCTTTGAGAATACGGGCTTGGATATCGTTATGAATATGAACACTATGAAGCATGATACGTTCTTTACGACTCAAGGCGTCGGCTACAACGTTTGCTTTGCCGGGGTGGTAGCGGATCTCGCAGTCGTAGTCGTTTAGAAGTTCAACCCATCGTCGTTGCCTCATATTAAGCTCTTTTTGATTGAAAATATGTTGGAGACTTTTGTGGTCGGTGAAAACCACGCATTTGGTGCCATATAGATAGTGTCTCCAAATTTTCAAGGCGAAAACGACAGCACCAAGCTCGAGATCATGGGTCGTATAGTTCTTCTCATGGACTTTGAGTTGACGTGATGCGTATGCAATTACTTGACCTCGTTGCATAAGAACACAACCAAGACCTTGGTTGGATGCATCACAATAAACGACAAAGTCGTCATTACCAGTAGGAAGAGTTAGAATAGGAGCATTGCAGAGCTTGTGCTTTAGAGTTTGGAAAGCTTCCTCTTGCTTGGATCCCCACTCGTAGTGCTTACCTTTGTGAGTCAAGGCAGTGAGCGGGACCGCAATTTTGGAGAAATTTGAAATGAAACGACGATAGTAACCTGCTAGTCCAAGGAATGAACGAATCTCGGTAGGAGTCTTAGGAGTACTCCAATTCTTTACCGCCTCGATCTTTGCCGGGTCCACATGAATTCCCTTATCGTTGACTATGTGTCCCAAAAATTGAACCTCTTTTAGCCAGAATTCACACTTGGAGAGCTTGGCGTATAGTTGTTCTTTCTTTAAGAGTTCTAAGATCAAACGAAGATGTTGTTCATGTTCCGCTTTCGTTTTAGAATAGATGAGGATGTCGTCAATGAAAACGATCACGAACTTGTCCAAATAAGGTTTGCATACACGGTTCATGAGGTCCATGAAGACCGCAGGTGCATTAGTCAAACCGAATGGCATGACCATGAACTCGTAGTGACCGTACCTAGTCCGAAAGGCAGTCTTCGGAATGTCTTCATCGACAACACGAAGTTGATGGTACCCGGAACGAAGGTCAATCTTGGAGAAACATGTTGAACCTTGAAGCTGATCGAAAAGATCGTCGATACGGGGTAAAGGATAACGGTTCTTAATTGTAAGCTTGTTGAGTTCACGATAATCGATGCAAATTCGAAACGATCCATCCTTTTTCTTTACGAACAGTACGGGAGAACCCCAAGGTGAATGGCTCGGGCAGATGAATCCTTTGGATGAGAATTCTTGTAATTGACTTGCAAGCTCTTGCATCTCGGAAGGTGCAAGACGATAGGGGGCTTTTGCCACGGGAGTTGCCCCGGGCACAAGGTCGATACAAAACTCCACTTATCTAGGGGGAGGAAGACCAGGTAAATCCCCGCTGTCTTGGGCAAGATCCCAAAACTCAGCCTCGAGATTCCTCATTTCATTTCGAGGACAGAATTCATCAGTCATGGCCTTCTTCAGATCATCCCATGATAAGGATGTGGCAACCTCAGCACCACGAGTGCGTTTCTCACCGTTCCACCAGGTGAGGGCTCTCTTTTGGAGTACACTTGTGGCATAACGAACCCGAAGATTATCGGGACAGTCGCTGTTTAGGAATGTGCTTTCCATGCTTTCAAACCATTAAAGTAGACCGGTAGCACCTTCAGTCCCGAAGAATTTTGTAGGATTGCATGAGTTAAAGTGCTTAAACGTGCAGTGAGGCGGGTTGGTACCACCGTTCCCTTGGATGTTGTGAGACCCGTCACTGTTTTTATTTACTTGGGTCATTTGCCCTACCAGCTGAGCAAGAAGAGTAGCAAGATCCGGGTTGGAAGTGCTAGAGTTTACACGTCGAGGAGGCATTCTAACACCATAAGAAAAGACAATGATATTTTAGATAAGATGGATATATATGGGTTATAGCTGGAAATAATGTAAGCAGAAAAACGGGATTCATCATGACGCGTGCCAGTGCATGTGTATTTATTCTAAGTTGATGGGGGAAACTAAGTCATCTATTCCGGGTAGGACATGATGTTATAGATCATTATTTGCATAATAGGAATTGCCGGGACTTGCGTGCATTACAAATCGTCTTTACGTGTGCACCCGTAATAATGATTTGCTTTGCATGTTTGTCTAGTTCTTCCTATCTTGCTATAACGTCCCCAAATTTTGAGTTTTAGTTTGGATTGTATCCTTGCGAATACATTGACTTATCAACGTTAAATAATTCCCCGAAACTTTCCAAGAGACATGCTTTAGCCTATAGGTAAACACTCACTTCAGGAATTCCCAGGAAAGTATACAGGTCCGTTTATTTGGATTTATACGAAATGCTTTCCTAGACAGAAAACCCAATGTACAGGTGTCACCCTTCCAGATTGCACGTGTCCTTTACTGGTCTCAAGAAATTAAGTCGTTGACGAGATAAGATTTTGATAGACTTGAGAGTCTATGAGTATAAAATGTGTAGGAATTGTTGCAATTAATACGGATTAGGAAAGAGTATGGATAAGGATGGGTAGTGTATTTGTTTGCATAAGTTTGTTTGTCAAATATGTATGTAAAGTATGTATCATGTATCAAAGTCTTGTATGTATGTGTATAAGTCTCATGTACCAAACTCGGGAAAATTCAAATAATACCTAACTACAAATAATTTACATAGCAATTTATCATTTAGCACATAACACATAAAAGGGAGTCCTAGGGTTATAGTCTAGGTCATTGTGTCTAATAACCTAATTCCCTATAACCATGGCTGTGATACCAATCTGTCACACCCCGACCGATGGCGGAATCATCGAGGCGGACAATCGAATGATTGTTCAAAAGCACATGATAGCTAAAAGGTTGCATAATTCATTAATTAAATTTAAAGACAACAAGATCCAAATACGATACATTCCAAATAACCTAGCCTAGTTCAAAACATTGATTTATTTAACTAGGTCCATAGTTTTTAAGTGGAGAAATCTTCGGCAAGTAGTCACATATCCAAACCTGAAACATTATTTAAATCAAGTGTCAAATAAAAAGTTGGTGAGTACATAGGTTTAGTAATTCCGGTAAATAGTAGTTGTAAATCGTTTTGCAACTCATTGTTTATCTTGTTAAACATAGTATATATGATGTATCATTTATTTAATCACAATTCAAACCGAGTTTGACGCGCTTGAACAGAGCACAACAGCTAAGTCCGGTATGTTTGAATATAGTTACTCACTATATCTGATATGTTTGAATATAACACGCGGTTATATCCGAGTATGCAGTAATAAACACCCGAACCGGGTGGGTTGGTCAGGCACAATAGATCTATCAATATTACAGTTGGTTGTCTTGTGTTTAAATGTATGTACATCTAAAGAATAAGCATATAGTCTCATGTATAACATGTACAAACAATGTGAGTAGCATGTATAATGTTTCACCCCAAAACATATAAAAATGTAAAATAGGGGCTATGTAACTCACCTTGCAAGCGGATATTTTTCCACGCGTGTAGGTGATAAAGATGTTGAAGTCTAAGCACGTTGAAACCCTATGTAGATAAATGGGTATTATTGTATGTTTACATGTGCGTATTAGTATTTAATTGTGTATAGGTTTATAATAACATTTCTTAGTGTTATTTGCATAAAAGTTGGTCCAGATTTACTTGAAATTACTGATTTGATCGAAACTGTTTATAGTTGTGACAGGTATCGAAACTGTGTTCAATCGAAACTACTATCTATCGAAACTACTAGTTCCGATTGATCATTTATAAGTGATACACAGGCTGTCGAAACTACCATCTATCGAAACTACTAGTTCTTATTGATCATTTATAAGTGATACACAGGCTGTCGAAACTACCATCTATCGAAACTATAGTTTCGATTGACCATTTACTCAATCGAAACTAAGTAGTTTCGATGGCCCAGACTTTAGAAAATAAAACAGTAATTTTTTTTCAGAACAATAGTTTGTCCGGTAATCGATGGTTAGGAGTCGTGACTTCGATTTGTTCAGCTTGCCATATGATAACATAAGGTAAAGAAACGAAGTTGAGGATTCTTACGTGGTCGCAAAGGGGCTGGACGGCAGAGTCTTAAATCCGAGAATGTCCAGAATGAGAATCGAGCTTCTGGATGGGATTAGCCTCTACAACCTTGGTCACAGCTTCACACAGAGATGGCGATTGTAATGGTGCCTTCAATTTGGAGTGAGATTGGGTGGAAGACGGGTAGCGAGCTCGAGCAGGTCCGACTACGGCTATTTATAGCCGAGTTCGTTTCTTATGACAAAGCGTGCAATTGGGCACGTCCCGACACTCGTCTGGACGAGACGAGGCTAACGAGCTATTAAATACGCGTGGAGGTTGACTGTCGGGCTCGAATTCGAGGCGTGGGTTCTCGGCCACCAACAAGATCAGGCGTTTCGTATGTTGGGGAAACCAATTGGTCGGGGGGTCTTGTTCGCGTGGGAGAGACAAATCCAGAGAAGCCTTTAGCGGCTGTCGAGGTGTAGAGAAACAGCCTTGTCGGGCGTCGCCGGAAAGTTCTTTACCCGCCGGCCCATCGGAGGGGGTGACCGGATAAACGAATCGAGAATTGACAGATTTAGTCCCTGGAGTTTGGGTTGACTCGAATTAGCCCTTAAAATTAATACGGATGGGCCCTTGTAGTTTAAATTGACCAGAAACAGCCCCTTAGTCGATTTCAGTTTTTAATCCTTCTATTTTGTTTAATTACAATACAACCCCTGAACTTTTATTTAAATAAATTAATTTAATTTCTTTTAAATCAAATTAATTTAAAAATGTTTTTATAAACTTATTTTATTTTTTATTATTATAAATAATTTTTATAAAAGTTATTTATCTTATTTAAATAGGTTATTTTATTAAATATACAACTTTTTAAATTTAGATTTTTATATAAAACTTTATATTAGTTTTAAAATTTATAAAATTCTAATTAGTTTAAATCCGTAAAATAAAATACCTATTTGTATAAAACCAAATAAAACTCTTACACTTTATTAAAATAGAGAATGATTACACGATAATTATAATACAAGTGCAAGAACGAAAAATCCGAAACGTCACAATCACGTGGATGGGATCACCTCTTTAGCTGCCTAGTGGAAGCACTTTCCACCAAGATCGATCAGATGCAGGTCCATAAGGCCCAGTCCTTGTGTGAGTTATGTGGTCGGGCGCATCCCACAAGTTCTTGTCAGATTAGGGATCTAGGGACCCACGAGCAGGTTGACGTCATGTTTAACCAGAATCGTCCCCAGAACAATCCCTACAGTAACACATATAATCCGGGGTGGAGGAATCACCCGAACTTCAGTTGGAAGTCTGGCAACAGTGGCCAGAACCCACCCGGATTCACTCAGCGCCCACCATTTCAACATCAGTCCCACAAGTCTCAGGGACAGGGTTCCCACTCCAAACCTCAACAGGGCCAGTTTCATGGCCAAGGTTCTAGCAGCGGTCCTCCACCCGCATTTGAGGGTAAATCCAGTTTGGAGGACATGGTTGCACGGCTGCTTACCAACTTGAAGAGTCAGAATCAGTTGGCCGAAAAGTAGAACCGTTACATGGAGGAGTGTTTTCATACGCACGAGACTGAGCTGAGGAATAGAATCAGAAAGCTTCGATCCAGACCATAGAGAATCAGGTTGGGCAGATCACGAAGCTTCTTTCTGAGAGACCACAAGGTGGCCTGCCTAGCAACACTGAGGCCAATCCCAATGCCCATGTGAAGGCCATCACCTTGAGGAGCGGTAGAGACACAGGACCAGATCCACCGGTCCATGTGCATGAGTCATCTGAGGAGGAGGTTGTGATTGAGATTCCAGATGAGACACCACCGAGGGGTAAGCCGGCGAGCACATCGCGCCCTCGAGAGGCTGTGAGAGATTACATTCCCACCGTTCCATACCCAGGCAGGTTAAGGAAACAGAAGATGGAGGAGTAGTATGGTATGTTATTGGGGTTGTTTAAGCAGTTGCATATCAACTTGCCATTTGTGGAGGCTCTAGCTCAGATGCCTAAGTATGCGAGGTTCTTGAACGACATCCACACAAACAAGAGGAAATTAGAGGAGTTATCTCATGTGACACTGAATGAGGAGTGGTCGGCCGTGCTTCAGAACAAGCTCCCCGAGAAGAGGAGAGATCCGGGGAGTTTCACCATCCCCTGTTTGATAGGGAGCTTGTCGATCAGCAATGCCCTAGCTGACCTTGGTGCTAGCATTAACCTCATGCCATATGCGGTCTTTGCTAAGCTTGAGTTGGGAGAACCTAAGCCGACACGCATGAGTATCCAGCTTGCCGATCGTTCGGTCAAGTATCCGTGAGAAATAGTGGAGAATATGTTGGTTAAGGTTGATCGTTTTGTGTTTCCTATAGACTTTTTGATTCTGTACATGGATGAGAACAAGAATGTCCCTATTATCCTAGGTCGACCATTCCTGGCCACCGCCAAGGCCCTGATTGATATGTATTCGGGCCGGCTTACACTGAGGGTGGACGAAGAGGAGGTGACCTTTGACGTTGGGAGATCCATGCAGCACACCCAGAATCAGGATGATTCACTCTACTTTGTTGAGACCGTTTATTCTTGTGTTAGTGATCATCTCCAGGACACAGTTGAGGTAGAGTACCTGGACACGCAAGTTGTAGGGGGAGACATTTGATCCAGTTGGTGAGGGTCAGTTTGATGAGCAGATGCATAGCCAGGAGAGCTATGAATTTCCTCAGTGTTCAGAGGTCTTTTCGGCTGTTGATAAAGAGTCCGAGCCGAAAGAGCGGCCTTCTGTTGAGGACCCACAACCTGTTGAGCTTAAGGAACTCCCGAGCCATTTGGAGTATGCCTTTTTAGATGGTGAGTCCCGATTACCCGTTATTATTGCCTCTGATTTGAGGAGTGATGAGAAGGAGAGGCTGTTGGAGGTGCTGAAGCAGCACAAGCAGGCCATTGCATGGAGGATTACGGACATTAAGGGAATTAATCCCTCTTTTTATACCCATAAGATCCTTATGGAGGATGATTTCAGGCCAGTTGTGCAGCACCAGAGGAGGTTGAACCCGAACATGCAGGGGGTGGTAAAGAAAGAGGTGATTAAGCTACTCGACGCTGGTTTGATTTATCCCATATCTGATTCCCAGGGTAGCCAGGTTCAGGTTGTTCCCAAGAACGGAGGTATGACTGTTATCACCAACGAGAGGAATGAGCTGATTCCTACTTGTACAGTCACAGGTTGTAGATTTTGCATCGATTACCGCAAACTCAATCATGCTACCAGGAAGGACCATTTTCCCCTCACGTTCATTGATCAGATATTAGAGAGATTGTCGGGGAAGTGTTCTACTGTTTCCTGGATGGGTTCTCTTGCTACTTTCAGATCCCGATTGCTCCTGAGGACCAGGAGAAGACGACATTCACATATCCGTATGGCACATTTACTTATCGACGAATGCCCTTTGCAGTATGTAATGCTCCGGCCATCTTCCAGCGTTTCATGGTGGCCATTTTTCATGATATGATCGAGGACTCCATAGAGGTTTTCATGGATGACTTTTCTGTGTTTGGGAGCTCATTCGATCATTGTCTCGGGAATCTGAAGAGGATGTTGGCCAGGTGTGAGGAGGCTAACCTGGTGTTGAATTGGGAGAAGTGCCACTTCATGGTGAAGGAGGGTATTGTGCTTGGGCACAAGGTTTCACGAGCAGGGATTTAGGTTGATTGAGCTAAGATTGATACCATATATAAGCTGCCCGCCCACTTCTGTGAAATCTATTCGGAGTTTCCTTGGTCACGCGGGCTTTTACAGACGCTTCATTAGAGATTTTTCTTAGATTTCCCGACCAATGACCCAGCTTCTTGAGAAGGAAGCCCAGTTTGTGTTCTTCGACGAGTGCCTTAGTGCATTCAAACTATTGAAGGAGAAGTTGGTGAATGCCGCTATCATGGTGGCTCCTGATTGGAAGTTGCCCTTTGAGATTATGTGTGACGCGAGTGACTTCGCCGTTGGGGCGGTCTTAGGACAGAGGAGAAGCAGTTTCACCCAATTTATTATGCGAGCAAGACGCCCAATGACGCACAGGAGCACTACACCACGACTGAGAAAGAGCTCCTAGCCGTTGTCTTCGCTTTCGATAAATTCTGGACATATCTCGTCCTATCAAAGACCATTGTATTCACTGACCATGCAGCTCTTCAGCACCTGTTCAGCAAGCAGGATGCCAAACCCCGACTGATCCGGTGGGTTTTGCTGCTTCAGGAGTTCGACATTGAGATCCGCGATAAGAAGGGTGCGAAGAATGTCGTTGTGGATCACTTGTCCCATCTTGAGTGCTCAGCTTCATCTGAGCTTGTGGGGTCATCCATAACTGACAACTTCCCCTACGAGTCTCTCATGCACATACAGAAACGGGATGAGGAATGTCCTTGGTTTGCAGATTTTACAAACTTTCTTGCTAGTGGGATTGTGATTAAGGGCTTAACGCATCAGTAGAAGCGAAAGTTCTTTGCGGATGTGATTTATTATTTTTGGGAGGATCCCTATCTATTTTGAGTCGGGGCTGATCAGATCATGCACAGGTGTGTGTTTGGTGATGAGGCACGTCAGGTGCTTAGAAACTGCCAAGAGGGCCCGACAGGCGGACACCAGGGAGCTACCTTGACCGTGAAGAAGGTCTTTTGATGTACAGGTGTGTGTTTGGTGATGAGGCACGTCAGGTTTCTTTTGGCCTACCATCTTTCGGGACGCTCATGAGATGATCCGTGCTTGTGATGCTTTCTAGAGGACGAGCAACATTTCGTCGAGGAATGAGATGCCCTAGAACAGCATCTAGATTTGTGAGATTTTTTATGTATGGGGTATTGATTTTATGGGACATTTCCCAGATTCTCGTGGCAACCGGTAAATCCTAGTGGTTGTTGACTATGTTTCTAAGTGGGCGGAGGCTCAAGCCTTTCCCACTAATGATGCTAGCGTGGTTGTCCGGTTTTTGAAGAAGTTGTTCTCACGCTTTGGTGTCCCCAAAGCTCTTATTAGTGTGGGACTCATTTCTGTAACTCCCAGTTGGAGAAAGCACTATCACGATATGGTGTGAACCATATATTCTCCACATCCTACCATCCATAGACCAGTATACAGGTAGAGGTCACGAACCGGGGCATAAAGCGGATTTTGGAGAAAACGGTTGGTCAGAACTGTAAGGATTGGTTGGACATGTTAGATGATGCACTTTGGGATTTCCAGACTGCGTATAAGACGCATATTGGTACCACACCATTTATTTTGATCTATGGGAAAGCGCGCCATCTTCCGATGGAGTTAGAGCACAAGGCTTATTGGGTATTGAAGGCGGTGAATCTTGACTTGGTAAGTGCGGGTGAGAACCGTTTCACTCAGATTCACGAGCTTGATGAGTTGAGGAATCAAGCCTATGCAAACTCCACGATTTACAAGGAGCACACCAAGAGTTTACATGACCGACACTTGAAGGACAAGAAGGAATTCCGAGTGGGTGGTCGTGTGTTGCTTTACAACTCTAGGTTGCGGTTGTTTCTCGGGAAGTTGAAATCCCGATGGACGGGTCCCTACACGGTTAGGGAGGTGTTTCCTTATGGGACCGTCGAGATTGAGCATGAAGATGGGAGGATCTTCAAAGTCAATGGTCATCGTCTCAAACCATACATTGACGGACCGGTTGACTTGGCATTGGAGGTAGTGGACCTCCACCCCATGGACTAATTAATTCGGGGACTTGAGTCTAGCTAACGACTCGTTAATAAACTTAGCTTGTTTCGATATCATCTTTGGTAGCATTTCCTTTATCTTATTTCTATCTTTATTTTCCTGTTTTTATTTTCTATTTTTCTAGGATTTTACCATTTATTTTTGAGTTTAGGTTATCGGAACGTGTTTTGGATCGAGCGGATTTGGGATGGTAATTGGGATGGCTCAGTCTTGCTTAGATCTTGGAATTGTGGAACTGCTTGGACCATCATTTTTGTGGGTAGGCTTTGTACATTTGACCGAGATCGATACGAGGGAAGTTTCAGTTCTCCCTTAACACTCCATTGCATTGCATTCCATTTTGCTTTGCATGTTTTTGTATACATTGAGGGCAATGTATGTTTCTAAGTGTGGGGTTGGGTGTTTATTCTTCGCTTTACATTATTTTTTGTTGTACATTGAGTGCAATGTACGATTCTAAGTGTACGGTGGGAATTTGTTCACGCGATGTTTGTCCTTTTGAGCATTCTATCACTTCATTTTTTTTTGCAAAATCTTCCTTTATAATTTTTATTGGCATTAAATCAATTTTATAAAATATATATATATATATACATATATAATAAAAGTTAACCGTTTAGCATTCACATTTTTAGTAAATATTAGAGGTTTGATTTTTTGAAAGCAATTGAGATAGAAATTTCATCAAGTCAAACCCGATTTTTTGTGATAAACCATGAGATTAGTGGGCTAAACGAATGAATTGCATGTACCCTTTTGGTTAAACCCATTCCTTTCCATTTCCGTGAGTTTATTTTTAAGCCTTGATAGCTTTAGACATTGTTTGCTCTCGTTCTTGCGGATTTGAGTGTGTCGGATGTTTCATGCTTATTAGAACTTGCTTTTAGTATACATTTCAAAATCATGAACATAAATATTGCATAAAAATGATTGAGGCATTAGGATAAACCACTTTGTTAGCCTTTTATTTTTATCACTTCCCCTCACCCGAACACATCCACTAGTTAGCCACGTTGAGCCTATCCCGGGTTTTTTCTTTTATTACCCATATTACACCACCATTAAACCTTCATTAGCCTTGTTAGAAATCCGGTTGGCTAATGTTGATTTTATAGTTTGTATTCTTGATTGAAAATTGTTATTTTCTTGAGAAGTTTTTAGCTAAGGAAAGATGCATATTGACTTAGTTCCCTTCAAAAGAAAAGAAAGAAATAGTGTAAAAAAATAAAATAAAATTGATATCTGGTTCTTACCTTTACTATATTGTCAACCGACTGGTACACTGCCCGGTGTGTGTGTGATTAGTCTTTGGTGAAAACCCTTTTTAAAACTAATTGTGTAAAGAATCCTTGTAAAAATATATATACACTTCAAGCACATCACAGACCTTAGTTGCCATATCTACTTTGAGGCTGAGTATGTTGCTGCTGCCAGCTATTGTTCACAAATCCTGTGGATTCAGCAACAATTACGGGATTATGGTTTGAACTTCACTGAGACCCCGATGTTCATTGATAACACAACCACGATTTTGATAACTAATAATCCGATGAAACACTCGAAGACAAAACACATCGAGATCCATCATCATTTTATCAGAGATTATGCTGAGAAGAACCTGATCGAACTTGTTAAAGTGCATACGGATGACAACTATGCTGATTTGTTCACCAAAGCGTTTCATCGCTCATGGTTTGAATTTCTAACCAAAACGATTGGAATGTTTAATCCTACGTGAAAATGGTTTTCAAAAAGATTTTTCATGGAAGTTTTATTTTTTACATCTTTATTTTCTTTTGTTGAATTACTTTAAGAAAAACCAAACAAATTTGAAAAATTTATAATCAGCATCACTTGAAGTTATAGAATAAATGATAGTACATCAGTAGATAATCATTCACACATGACCATAGTTTAACTGACTGGTAACTGTTATATATATTGTTAATATACGTATATGTTTTGATCTAAGTTTCTTAGACTACACAAACAAGAAATGATAGCTTCATGACTGCATTGATTTGATAACTATATAATCTATTTTAATTTGGATATGTGTATGTAATTTAGATTGTTACTAGGCTAGAAGCGTTTTTGGACCATTAGTAGTGTGAAAACTTAACACACTATGTTACAACTGTGATTTGAACCCATAGTATGTCGAGTGTGTGTGTTAAAATATCGTTATTAGATATAGAATATAAGGCTTTAAGAATTTCATTAACCCATAGTATGCCGGGTGTGACCATGCCCCGAAAAGCATGTGATTGAAGTTAGACTAAGATATATTTTTGATAACATATGTCAAAACATATGCTAGCCTTTGGATCATTATCTTGATTCCATTGAATACATCCGGATAATAGTTGGATCACCTTATCCTTAATCATTGAACTAATCGATTCTTTATTCATATCATATTGTTGAAGATTCCATTGTTACCATGAATCATGATACTTCATTCAAACCAAGCCATATGAATCATTCTGATTCTTTATAATCCCTCGGCATCTGCTTGTTTTTCCTGTGCTAATTGATGTTATCTCATCCTGGTGAACGATCTAATCTTAGTCTGAGTCTTATATGTCTTCAAGATAATGTAGTTTACTTTTATGTTGGGATACTTGTGGGGTACATGTTATTTTCATATAATTGGTACATTAACTCACAAGAACGTGGGATAAAAACGCTTGTAGTTTCAAATTCTATAATGTTGGTCCCAAGGGCCTAGGTTGCGCAGAGAAAGAAAGAACATTTAGGCAGATCAGTTCGTGATTTATGGGGGAACAAATGCAGAAATGATAGTGACAAAACAAGAACATACAAACAAGATAATCAATAGAAACGATACACAATCCATAACAAAGTTGTCATCCCGTATTACAGATTACGTACCGAAGAACTATACATCTCTCATTTACGCTCATGGTCCAGCGGCCAGGAGAGCTCATCCCGGCCTGACCTATCTCATTTTCTACATTTGTTCCACACTTACAAATGAGGCCAACACCTCAATTTATAGGAACCATACATGCGCACTTGATCAAGTACGCAGGACATTAGTCATGCGTACTTGATAAGTACGCAAGGTAAAAGCCATGCGTACTTACTAAGTACGCAGGACCAACCGGTGAACTTACTAAGTACGCAAGAACATTCTCTTGCGTACTAGCTAAGTACACCGATACATAGAATTCTATATATAGTTACCAAAAAATGCTTCTACAGACTCCCTCTTAACTATAGCATTAAATTCTATCTATCACCAACACTGATATTCATCAGTTACAAAGAATGTCCTAACAGACTCCCTCTAAACTAATGTTATCACATATCTTCTGGCAAGACTTGATCTTCTGGTATTTCACTTGTGATCTTCAACTCTTTAATCTTCAATCTCTAGTCTGCCTTCAGTAGCTGAGTGGCTGTTAAACACGACTCCCTCTAAACTGATGCTTGCATTTTTGGATCAACCCAAGTGCTTTAAGAAGAATCAACTAACTAAACATACCTTATTGTAGTTCATCCTCTCACTAGTAGCTTCATCTAATCTGACTTAGATGTCTCCAAACCAGCTGGCATATGATAGAGAGTTTGAATTTCCATCAACCTGCATCAAACTAATTAGCTCCCATAAAGACAGGAATTCCAGTAAGGTGAACTTTAAACTTTAGTCTTCAAGCCAGATGTGTCCAACTATATCATGTATCTTCAAGAATCAACTAAATCCCCAAAGTTGTTGATATCCAATTTCGCCTTCAAAGTAAGCTCCTCCTAACTAGATTAGAAACAAAGGGACGTTTCTTATCATGTCGATAAATGATAAACGTTCCATCTTCAACTAATGATCCAACGAACATCCAGCTTCATCTTGAAAACACAAGACTGAATCTAACACCAAATCATGCTCAGCAGTGATCATCCTGTATCAAAGGTCCAACATTCTTCAATTAGATCTTCATTCCTGGTTAACATCTCCTAATCGATAACATTCACCATGGTGAAGTCCCATAACTAGGCTGTCTATCTGTATTCCGCCCAGATCCCAAATGAGAAATCCCATCATAAATAAATCACATCAAATCTTGAACACAGCCTTGAGCAACGAGCACAAAACATATAGTTTACAAAGAAATCTTAGTTAAGAATCTTTGTTGAGATAAAGGTTTCTCTATGTTAAGTTAAAGAATTTTATATATAGGAAGTACCAGCGGCGTATCCACCACCCCTTTAACATCCTATGAATACTCCTTAGCCTTTATCCCTCTCATTTCTCTGTAAACTATGACCATCTTCATCACCGCTTCACTTAATTCTTCAAAAAACCTCGACTAGTCAAATCTAGGATTTTATTCCCTTTATTTCTTTGTAAAGATCCAAAATAGCAAATCAATGGGTTCAATTTGTTCCATTATTCATCTCTATTAAAGAAGTATCCCAGATACCCGTAGCCTACATTTTTAGGTTAATACCCAAACAATATGATTCTTTTTCCAAAGACCCAAAGCAGCACATCTTCACAAATAAAACGAGACCTTTAGTCGATGGCAACCCAGTTGCTCAAATTGATTCAGCATTCATTCCCTATTAAAGAAGTATCCCAAATACTCGTAGCCTACATTTTCAGGTTTGAACACCTAAACAATATGACAATTGGTATTATCCAACAAAAATCTCGTCCTTGTTTCGCCATGCTACCTAATATACAAATTTCAGTCCCGAAAACCAAAATCACTATCTTTTCAAAAATGGCCCGAAACAAGCATTTAAATGATCCTTAAAAAAATTGGCCAAGAAAAGTTTTACTTTGAAAATTTCAGAAACTGTTGGATCTCTGAAATTGATACTTCCAAAGGCTTAGAAAGCATCTTCTAACAAACCCCTACCCTTCCAAATAACAAATGAAGCGATAACGAAGACGAATTTTAGGATTTTGTTCTGAAAAAGTAGCGACCTTCATAAGAACGCAGAACCTTCAAAAATCTAAAAATTGAATTTGGAAAACAAATCAACGAACACTGAGGCTTTGATACCAGTTGTAGGTCCCGGGGGCCTCGGTTGCGTAGCGGAAGAAAGAACATTTAGGCAGATCAGTTCGTGATTTGTGGGGGAACAAAGGCAGAAACAATAGTGACAAAACAAGAACATACAAACAAGAGAATCAATAGAAACGATACACAATCCATAACAAAGTTTCCATCCCGTATTACAGATTACGTACCGAAGAACTATACATCTCTCATTTACGCTCATGGTCCAGCGGCCGGGAGAGCTCATCCCTGCCTGGCCTCTCTCATTCTCTACATTTGTTCCACACTTACAAATTAGGCCAACACCTCAATTTATAGGAACCATACCTGCGCACTTGATCAAGTACGCAGGACATTAGTCATGCGTACTTGATAAGTACGCAAGGCAAAAGCCATGCCTACTTACTAAGTACACAGGACCAACTGGTGAACTTACTATGTACGCAGGAACATTCTTCTGCGTACCAGCTAAGTACACCGATACATAGAATTTTATCTATAGTTACCAAAAAATGCTTCTACATATAATATAGACAACCTAGATTTACATGCTCTATATTGCAAATTCGGTATGAATAATAAGCATGTCATGATCTGATCTTGTTTTCTTTGAAACTTATCGCGTATCAATTCATGTTATACTATGATGTTGAAATATTTAAATGTTTGTATTTCATGGAAATTTCAAAGATTGCTTATTTGATAATCTGAGGAAAGTTGATAGGTTACCCTTAGAGCTAATATTCATTTTGTGTGATTGATTCATCATATACACTAATATGATCTTCTTACTCGATATTTTTGACCAAAAATATGTGATTTCAATATTTGAATTTCAGTTTGTATAGATAAAAAGCAAAAAGATTTTACTTTGTTTACTGCTTTATCTTATTACTAAAAATCAAAAAGATTTTTGGTGTGTTTTAGCATAAAGTTTGAAAAATCAAAAATATGTTCGCATTCTTGAAGTTCGTTTTATTGAAAACTCCAAAAAGATTTTATTTCTTGCTTCCATGAAAATCTCTTATTTGTTTAAAATTCGGAATTGCATTTCTTACAGGTTGAAAGTCGGAAGAAAGAATGATCGGTTGAAAGTTGGAAATCTGAAATTTCCAAAATTTTCTAAGTGTTGGGGGACTAGCGAACTTATTATGTTAGCTTGGACACGTTGGCCCGGGGGTGAACTTGGTAAGTTCGCATAGAGAAGCGAAATTGATGGTGAAAGTATAAAAGGAACAATTGTGCGAATTTGTTGTTTTACCCTCATATGTTTTAGCGAACTTGCAAAGAGCGAACTTGACAGGCTTTTTAGCGAACTTGTGAATTTGAACTTTCTGAGTGTTAAGGGTTGTTTTCTTTGATTGTTTCTTATTCATAACTTCATTACGAATCGATTGAAGGTAATTTCATTCATTTTTATCCATTGAATTGATCAATGCATGGTGGTTGTGTGAGGTGTGAACTTCGGCTTGTTCATACTATGATATTTCATGCTTTAAAACTGAAATTGGTGGTTCCTACATGCTTGTCGGTGCTGTTGGAGGGTGTTGTGTATATTGGATTGTCGTTATATCATCAGAATCGAAGTTTAATTTCTAAGTTGTTTGAGCGAACTTGCTCAGGCGAATTTATCAAGTTCGCCTCTATGTTCTACTAAGCGATCTTGACAAGTTCGCCTCTAGTGCTAGTACTGACCAGACTTGGCAATTTTTTGTGAAAATTTTTTTAAATATTTATTTTATTTTGTTTTTGTTTCGTGTTTATTTTTTCTTGCAAGGTCTAATATTTACTCGTGCAGGTAATGGCTCGTGGTGTGGAGTACAAACATAATCAAGTAGCATTGCTGAATGCAGAATTATCTGAGGCGGTTAACTACCTGGAGATCATTAAATTTCTTAACCGTTCAAGAGTAGAGTTGCTCTATTTACTAATCCCATGATAACCTTCAATATATTCAACAATTTTGGGATTCTGCTGAGCATGACTGTACGGTTGATCCAAATGTGATTCGTGCCATAGTGAACAACCAAGATATCGCTATATCGGTGCAGACTATTATGGAAGCATTGATTCTTGGAGGTGCTGATACCGACCCGCTCATGCTCCCGAACACCTTAATCGCTGGGTGTTTCCACCGGATGGGGTATCGAGGCAAAGCGAATGATTCTCAAGCCAGGAAGGGTGGCCTAGTGGGACAATGGCGGTATTTTATGCATGTTATTATTCAATGCATGTCTCCAAGGAAATCCGGTACTGATGGATTAAAGGCTTCATTGCAATCTGTAGTGGTAGCATTGACATTAAATAGGGGATTTAGTTTTGCTCTCTATATTTACAAAAAAATTGTTGCTCAAATTACACCACCAGAAGGTCAAGGGTTTCTCATGTACCCTAGGTTCTTACAAGTGATTATAAATCATCTTATTCCAGACTTACCACATGTTGGGCAACGTCTGACTTTGACTCCAATGCATAAGCGTATTTTTACATATTGCAGGAGTGTTAAACAACAAAATCCAGCGTTAATTCCAGTTCCCACTGCTTTATTTGGGCACAAAATAAATCCGGGTTATGTTGCACCACCAAATGATCACTAGATTAATGTTAATGAAGAGCAAACACAAGCACATGCAACACAACGACAAGCACAGCAACCACAACAACAACCTGAACAGCCACATATTCAACAACAACCAGATCAAGTGATTGAACCAAATGTTGAGAATATTCAAGAGAATGTAGAAGATGAAAATATTGAAGTTCATAATGAACAGGGTGATGTGAATGTTCCTTCTCCTCAACCCCAGGTTGAAAATGTTTAAGTTGAAGAAACTGATACTGATAGTTCGAGCTCAAGTAGTGAAAGTGATGTTGAGCAAGCAAAGTATGGTGAAGAGTCAGAGGAGTCAGAGGACTCTGAGGGAACTAGGCCTGATTTTAGCCCTAAGCACTATGCTCAGTTGGCTAAAGCTCAAGGTGTTCCTCAACCAAAGGGAAGAAAGAAATCTATTCCACGTAGAAAGTCAGCTCGAGTTCCTCTTCTCGGTGCTACTTTAGGTAAGATAACATTACGTGATGAATCTTCTGATTCTGAGTATGTGTCTAATTCACCTAAGGCAAGGAAGAAGATGGCTAAGGCTACAACTGAAGTTGATAATGATGTGGAGTTTGTTGATTCACTGATTATCACTCCTACACCATCTAATACTAATACTCCTCAAGCTACACCTTCTGTACCTCTAAAGACAAGTGATCAAATAGAACCTTCAGCTACTGATAAAGATGAGAAGATATAGCTCTTAGAATCTAAAGTTGTGTGTTTAGAAGCCCAAGTTGTCGGACTACAAGGACAATTGGATGTCTTACAAGCTAATGACTTCCAGAGGCAACAAGAGATTCAATTTCAAAGTAGACAGCTTGCTGAAATGCAAATCCTAGTTTCTCAATTGGTAGAGCGTCTTGACGCTCAGGGGGAGAAAGCTGGTGATGATGCTTGTTACACTACTGATCTTCACAAAAATAATGATGAACCCGATGCAGGTGGCAAGGGTGAGCGTCAAAACACTGAAGTAAACCTCGACATCACAGGCTCAGGGGGAGTTGACATAAAACACTGAGCCAGTGCAATCAAGTGAAAAGATACTAATGTGGAAGCAATGGATATGTTAGATAATTCATTTTTTGAAGATTCTGATGTTGAAAAGGCTGACAAGTTAGAGTGTTTACTTGATTTGGATGATATTTTTGAGGATGATGTAGTTGAAGATGATTTGTCTGATCTTGAATAGGGTGAGATAGTGGAGCTTGAAATTGAAAAGAATACTGATGCAATAACATATGAGGGTTGTGACGGACTGAATGTTTCTATGGACTTTGTACATGATAATGTAGTTCTTGAAGAAAGCTCAGAGGGAATTACAAAGTCATGGGATACTAATCCTAAAGTCACAAAGCCTTGTTCCCAGAGTACCACTGCTCCTAAAGTTCAGAAAGAAGAACCAGTGTTATACAAGGAAACTGGAATGACAAAAGAAAAGTGGCTAGGAATGGTAAAAATCGGGAAGAAGGTGTTGCCTATAACTCCACCTGAACCGGTACAAAAAGCCAAGTTGTGAATAGAGAAAATTGTGTTGGAAGAATCCTGAGCTAGTTTTATGAGAAAGAATTCACGTTGTTTGCAATAAAGAGATCTGATGGAGTTCAATACTTAAAGCCAAGGCTGAAGTATTTAAATTCTTTACCGAGATGTGAAGTTAATGGTCTTGCAACTAAGCCGCTGATTAACAGATCGAGGGATGAAATTGCTGAAGTCATAGCCAAGCTTATCAGAAATGAAGGATCGTCTGGGAAGTATAACAAGTTAAAGCCTCAGATTGGAAAGAGAGTTATAAGTTTTGGTGATGTAGATCCGGATACGATGAAGCACACTATAAGATACAAATACAAGCCGCTTAAAGCTATGCAAAAGATTCCATTGAAGAAGTATCTACAAGACTTTATTAGAAACATGAAGTGGTGGTTTGTAGATGTCAATTCTGGTGAAGCTGTAATTGAAGATAAAGATGGAAAGATTCTAGCTCAATTCTATGACGCTATGAATCTTATCAATTTTTCAAGAAAAGATGAGCTGACACTAAGAAGAAAGGAGATTATGTATACCAGGGAATGGAGGGAGCAGGCTATGCAGTACAAACGGGTGTTGCATGTGTGTATTAATCAGAGAGTTCATGTCGGAAGCAAAGTGCTAGAGAATCACAAGAACACTTGAAGACCGAGCTACTGTCAAAGGGGAGTCTGTTAGGACATGTTTTATGACAAGTAGCTTATAATAGATTAGGTCTTTGTGGTGTATTTAAGTTTCTAATGATTTCTATGTAACAAGTTTTGTAACATGCAAACTTGTCAAGCCTTGTGTGTGGCGAACTTAGCAAGTTCGCCTGTAGGAACTTAATGCCTATATACAGTGTTTGCTAGTTTGAATCTTGTAACGGTTGAGCACTTGATCATTTGTAAATACTGATATTTGAGAGCAATACAGAGAAGTTATTTCAGATATTGTGTGTCTATTCTTCTACTTGTTCTTATCATTACGTAAGCATGTATATGTTGGATTCCTCACTCCGTGTATGTGTCGTGTCACTCGTCTAGACAGATCCGTACACCCGCAGGGACCTACAAAACAATATTACCAGTTATTAAATAAGAGAATGAGGTTTTAGTTTCCGCTGTGTGTTCTATACCATGCGTCACCTCTAATCAGTACCTAGGACTGGGGTGTGACAAGTTGGTATCAGAGCCTCATTTTAAGGGATTTAGATACTATAGGAATAGTATCTAGGCTTAAACTAGGACTCTGAGAGTAGTCTAGAATGTCTTAGGATAAGTTAGGTGTATGCGTTCAGTACAACATATAACTAGAAATACCAAGAAATCTGATAATTAAAGGCATTTTTGGCCAAATGTTGTTAATTTATGAATTTCTGGATTATGACCGGTTATACGAATTCTGATGTTATACATTTGTGTGTAGGTACAAATGGCAGGAAGGGGTAGAGGACAAGTCAGAGGTAGGGGTACGAGGCCCAATACTAGGTCCCACACCCGCGACACGGCTAACACGAACACCGAACCAAATGAGAATGCAAATGTGACTACTGAGCCTAAACAACATACGGAAGAAGTTATCATGACCGAGGCTCAATTTCAAAGAGCGGTGGCATCTGAAGTCACCAGAGTACTCCAGAAAACTTTACCTGGAATTCTGGATGATGCTCTCCAGAGGAGAATAGGTTCCAATAGTCTAGGGAATAGGAATGAAGGAACTAGTGGTTCAAATCCACGAACAGAAGACACTTTTCATACCAACCCTATAGGAAACAATACCGGCACGACTCGAACCCACGAAACCATTGGGATGACTAACCTGAGCACGGGAGCTAACCATCAAGGATGCAATTACAAGAATTTTAGTTACTGTCACCCAAAGCCCTTCAATGGGAAAAATAATGTCATTGCAGCAATGCAGTGGATTACATCTATGGAAGCAGTAATCAAGATGAGTGAATGTAGAGCAGACCAAGCCATCAAATTTGTTGCACATTCATTTAAGGAAGAAGCACTTGACTGGTGGGAGTCAGTTAAGCAAACAAAAGGAGAAACTTATGTTGATAGGATGACATGGGAGGACCTCAAAACTTTAATTGTCAAGAGATACTGTCCACAGAATGGGGTAGACAAGATTGAGGCAGAATTCCATCGGTTTGAAGTCGGGACTATGACTCATCCGGAGTATACAACCAAATTTAATGAAATGACCAAGATGGTGCCACATTTAGTAACTCCTAAGTCTAGGAGAATTAAGTGTTATGTCCAAGGCTTACCACCTAAGGTTCGTACCTTAGTAAAGACTACGCAACCGAAACGAAAAATTTAGCTGTTGAGCTAAGTGCGGTGATGTATGATGAAGTGGCAGCCCAAGAGACACCAAAAGTAGATCACAAGAGAAAGAAAGAGGAGGTTGTTTATAAATTTAAACAGGGAAATAGCAAATTTCCCAGGAGATGAGGGTTTAACCCGGATAGAGCCATCCAGGGGATGAAATGCCAGACGTGTCAGTTTTTGGAATATTTTCTTCTTGAACTTTCAATTGATGATATCCTGATCGAAGATCTATTTATGAAAAATGGCAAGCACCTAAATAGATCATCGATTCTAGGAAGAGGATAACGATTTTTAATTGTTTCTTTGTTTAACTCCCAGTAATCAATGCACATCCGCATTGTACCATCTTTCTTTTTAACGAAAAGAACTGGAGCACCCCAAGGAGATGAACTTTATCCAGGGGATGAAATGCCAGACGTGTCAGAACTTTGGTCACGCGGCAACCCAATGTCCAAATGTTAAATGTTTCAATTGTGGAGAGATAGGACATTATAGGACTTTTTTTCATAAACCACCTAAGCAAGGAGCGGAGGTGAAAAGAAGAATAACGCCAAAGAGGTGGCAGGTACATTCTTAGTTACTAACATTTACGCCAAAGTACTATTTGTTACAGGGGCGAATAGAAGTTTTGTTTCATATACATTCACCACATATTTAGGTGTAAAACCTGTTCCGCTTATTAATGCCTATATCGTCGAAATAGCAAGTGGAGAACAGATTAGGATAACCGAATCATACCAAGATTGTGTCATCAAGTTTGGTGACGCTGAGTGAGTTCAAACAGTTTATATTAACAAGAAATATTTCCATCAGGATTATCATTTAATTAAATTCAGGACAATTACAGTCCTTTATGAAATAGTTTGTCGTTTATTGACATATAGATAACCCACATTATCTACAATATCCCATAAGGGTTCAACCACCCAAGACTCAACCCGTACTCATAACCCCGTAAGTTTCCCCGACATGGACCGAACTTACCATCACACGTATCAACACGAAATCCGGTTAGATCAACCAACCCCTAGACATAGACGGGACTAGCCAAAACAATGACTTTCACAAGGGCCACTACACATCAGTCGTAAACACGACATAGTTCCAACACAACAGTCAATCAAATGCTTAACACCGAAGCAATAACATCACAACATAATACATATCAATCAACCCTTGCATGCAATTAAATCAAACATAAATGCACACAACAACTACATTCGAAGGATTTTACCTGCCTCGTCACAACTGCCCTCATCAGGGTTACCCTCGTAAGGGTTTTCGTCATACTCCGAGCTCATCACTGCCCCCAAAGGGCATTGTCACCTTTAGTGACCACCCGAAGGACCCCGTCCTTCACATCGTCATTTGTCGTGTCACATTGGCAACGACGCAAGCACACACATCATCAAGCAAGTAATACATAACAGCACACTATCATTTACCATGACTCGTCAACTAAGCATGAACCACATTGGGTTCTTAGGCTAACACACCCTAGGTATACCCCCCCCCCCCAAACGTCTACATTCATAACCCTACTTATCCCATATAAGTCATTACACGATACCCAAGTATCATACCGACTTCGAGCCCACACGACCTAAAGATACCACATAGACCCTTACGTTTGTTATAAGATATTTAACTTGTACATTCTTCAATTTACACCATCACTCGTAACACGTTGAATTTATAAAACAACTCTTACAAGTATGTATGATAGCCCCAAAACAGAAAATTGGTAAAGAGGGGATTAGAAACTCACCGGTTACGAGGAAATCTAAATCCTTGCTCTGCAACCCTCCCGTTCATGCTCGAACCTAAACATATCAAACGTTTGATTGCGTGATCGGATTACATCCTAAACACACGTCGGACACGCATTGATACAAATGAATCCCGACATCTGGTCTCAACTGCTCGTCACTTCATCTTTACCAAAACCCTAGATCCATGTGTTTACCCGGATCGGTCATCCTTGACCTGATTAGAAATCCTAATACCTGGACTGGGTCCAATGCATGAACGTACGTGTCCATACAAACCCTTGTCCCTCGAACGTATGCGTATACTAGTCGGATCTCCTACCCGCATGAAAACAATGCAAAAAGGGAAAACCCTAACCGTCCCCCGTCTCCACATCATGCACTACCACAATGCACCACCACCTCGAATCACCATAGTCGAGCCACCATTACCGTAGCCAAACTCCCAAGTCGTCTCTGTGGTGACCATCGTCTTCATCACTCCCATCATCCTCGTTGTGCTAACCCAAGCCAAGCAACACCCTTGTCTTCCTCTGGCTCGCGCCATCGCACCGCCACCACGTCTGCCATTCACGGCCGCTCCACGCCATCATACATGTCGGGTCCGTCGTGCCCTGCTACTCCCTAAACCATCACCTCAGTCGTTGTCACCCTTACACCACCCTCCTCTCTCTTTCTCTCTCTCCTTCGGCAGCCGTCCACTCCACCCACCGTGCCACCACTGTGACCATACTTGCCTCCGGCCACTTGCTACCCTATGCTACCACCACTATCGTTCACCTCGATCCTCCCCGCCGTCGCCCATAGCCTAGTAACCTAAAACCCTAATCGAGTTTTCCAACCAAGCAAATAAACCAAACACGTAAAAGAGTAAACGAGAATTACCTTGGCTAGACATGGAGTCTCCGCTCGAAACCGTCGTGAACCCTCCTCCTCCGGTCGTCCCTCCCCTCTTCTTTCTTCCTTTCTTCCGTCGCATTCTCCCTAGGTCGAATGGCCTAGGGTTTTTCTTTTTTCTTCTACTTAAACTTCTTAGGTTTACATCCAGGTCCCTGTATTTCCTCTAACGTGCGTGTTGATTTCAAATCGTTCCCCTTTTGGCTAACAGGGTCCCTTAAATTCCTAAAGTTTGATTTTACGTTAAAATCCCTTTAACTCTCTTCTTTACTAGAGATTTGGGTCACCCATTAGCCCGAATCATTAAAGGTAGATTTTCGGGATCTTACAATTATATCCCCTTTATAAGAGGATCCGTCCTCGAATCTCGCGTCTCCACAAACCAAGACATCCCACCCTTCTGTTACACATCATCGGGGTCATTACTTTTCAACACGATCACCATCCTTGGTGTTCAAGAAAGTCTTCTCCATTGCCCGCTTTCAACTTTTGGGCCTCGTAGGTTTCACCTACACATTCCTCATTACTCGTCCTCCCATCCTTTACTCAGACAGCAAAACACCGTCAATTACTAGTTCACTAATCATATTTTCGTATTTGTTCACAGACACCCTTGCCGTCATTCCTTGTGTAGACCTGATGGTCTACTCCGACGGTCATTTCCTTAAGTAAGGTTTCTCGCCTTTCATAATAGTATCATTCGTCATCCTTCTCGTCTCATACCCTAATCGTCATCTTACGATGATTTCTCAAAGCTCAGGCACCACTGCCTTTCTCATAAATGTACTCCCTTGTCCTTCTCCGATGATCTCCAGGAGCTTTTGCAAAGCTACACCGGTTTCTATAGAATCCCCCTACCAAAGTATCACTTTGCTTCACTATCTTGCGTCCAACGTGCCCTTTACCGAGCTCCTATTACTCGAGACTAGAGTTATTATCATCAGCTCCCGATGTCTCTCAAAAGTTCACTTACGATCATCACGTTCTTTCAACAGCCCATCATTTGCCTTAACCGATGCTCCACAGGAGCCTGCCTTAAACTAATGATATGTTTACCAGCATAGGTATTTCCTTTCTAAGGACTTATGTGCAATCCTACACTTGTCCTCCCTTCATTTCACTTTCCTCGTCATTGCTCTATCATCGCCAGTAGATCACCGACTATGTCTCATTCATCCGGTGCGAACATAAAGTCCGTCCTAGCATAAGCCTCAGCTATCCATCGTCTCATCCTGACAGAACGTCATCACTCTTATGTCATCCCACGTCGGCCAAATCCTTCATGCGGAATGCATCCTTGAAGGCTATCCTATCACGACGTCACTCAGCGCTGAAGCCTCCAGCGTCGTAAACCTGGTCACCCCATAAGTATCTACCGATCAAACATTCATGCAAACGCATTCTGCATCATACTCCTAAGTTTTCGTCCATTGGCTTCGCGCTGTGAAGTCCCGAGATATAAGTATAGGCATCTCATAAGAGCACCTCGCCGATCATCTGGAAAACGTCGAATCACCTCGTACCTCCTCGATACGTCAAACGTCGAGAAAAATATCAAGAAAGAAGTACACTACCTAAGCACACACAACGCATCCTACTCACGACTATTCGTGTATCAAAAGGACACTTAACATCAGGTCATTAAAACACACTATGTCCAATATAAATATAGATATATAGTAATCTAAACTCTCGTCTTAAACATTGTACACCCATAATTTGCTAAACCAGAGTAAATTCATACACACGACATAGCTACCGTCATTCGTAATTATACACAATACTTCTGAAGCCTAGAAACTACTCATTTTGACGTTGAATCCCACCACACGACATCATATATCCATGTAGAGTCCACTCGGTTGTATCCTACCCGGGCTATACCAACGGTACAGAAAACACACTACTCCGCCTGACACATAGACAACATCCTATGGCTTTCAATACAGACGTCGCACACCGGACATCGTCCTAACCTTTCATACATACATAAGATGTATCATTCTCACTAACACAGGACATTGTCCTGATCACCCATCCATATAAAAGATGTATGACAATCTCCTCCCACAGGACCTCGTCCTTAACATTCACACAAAGTGCAATACATCCATTGCACTCCGAACATCACCTAGACGTTAGCACATATATGACACTACCTTAAGACCATAGTCATAGACAAATTCAAAACTCATGTCTATACAAGTCTACTCATACAACCTAATCCACCATGCTCTAGCATCACTAGTAAAGATTTCATTTAATATGAGCTCACGTTATTCAAAACGTAATCACACAATACCGTACATAACCAACGACTGCAAGCACAATCGTACACAATCATAAGCACAACTAGCATCAATCACATCACAATCCGCAGGTGGTAAAACTCACAATCAAAATCATTGTCAAATAACAGATACTGAGATAAATATCCCATAATGTCAACATTAAATCAATCACAATGTCACAATCGTCCAAAATCTGTCGTGACAACTATCACGACAACTAACCATCGAACAATCGAGCATCCAAACAATGTCCACAAGGTCACTACTAGGTAACATCAGGACACATCTGACGTGCCCTTCACATGTGTCTCTTATGGTTCCTCATAACCACTTCCCGAGACATCCACCGGGCTCTCCTGGAACAGAGCTCTCTGAACTGTCGCAAGTGGTTGATCTCTCCACCATGATGGTCCACGTCCGAGAGAGAAATTTCGTACCGCTGACAACACTCTCCTTTTCCATCCAGTCTTTCCAATCATAGCACCACGTGGCATGTCGCCTACCGAAATCTAGTCACACTCGGCAAGAGAAGCGCCCACACTACTCCCATCTCACTGTCAGTTCCATTTGTAGCAGCCGTCGGCTTGACCTGTCGATCTGCATTCCTCCTAGCAAGAGCTCCCCGTCTGAGTCTAACCGGACTCGTATGCTTCGTCTTAGCCTATCTAATCCTTCTAAAGATAGAACATTTATGTGACTGTTATAAGCAACAAATTCAGAATATAAGAGTAACGATAGACCGCCGAATCACGGTGATCAAATGTGATCGGTTGTCCACGTCGCTAGTTGAATTCCAAACGTTCCCCATCATACTTACACTAGCTTTCTACCTCCCACACAATGGATGCACATGCACCTCACATAATCCACACAAACACAATGCAATATTTTCATGTAGTTTCACGTAATACAATCTTCACAACACACATTTTTACATAACATAATTCCACATGGAATCACCCAGTCATATAATCACGCCAAACAACTTTACCTAGAGTAACACTACACAAGTGAACTCTAACACTTAAACTCAACTCAAGAAAACGTACCTCTTGGCTTGTGGTGGCATTCGTTCTACTCTCATCCCATTTTCGGTTTAAGTTTAGGTATTTTAAAAACACCGGTTTTCTCTTAAACCGCGACTCTGATACCAACTTCTAAGACCCTAAACCGGGCATCGTACAGTTCGGTCTCGGCACTGGGTATTCTCTTTAAAAACACAAGCCTTATTATAAAAACCATCAGCGAAAGTCTTATTTGAAATAGTTTTATCTCTTTTAACTCATTAGCGTTCTTAACCTTACTTCACGAATGCATGCGCACCAAACCGAGTAGTACCGTTCCAACGCCAAGATACCTGGTCACGTAAACTCACCTGCAAAATAATCTAACGTACATACAAAGTCAGCTACACTAAGTGAGTTCTAACAGTTTATATTAATAAGAAATATTTACATCATGATTATCATTTAATTAAACTTGGGAAAATTACAGTCCTTTATGAAACAGTTTGTCGTTTATTGGCATATTGATAACCCACATTATCTACAATATCCCATAAGGGTTCAACCACCCAAGACTCAACCAGTACCCATAACCCCGTAAGTTTCCCTGGCTGGACCGAACTTACCATCACACGTATCAACACGAAATCCGGTTAGATCAAACAACCCCTAGACATAGACCGGACAAGCCCTAACAATGACTCTCACAAGGGCCACTATACATCAGTCATAAACACGATATCGTTCCAACACAACAGCCAATCAAATGCTTAACACCGAAGCAATAACATCAGAACAAAATATATATCAATCAACCCTTGCATGCAATTAAATCAAACATAAATGCACATGACAATCACATTGGCAATGACGCAAGCACACACATCATTAAGAAAGTAATACATAACAGCACACTAGCATTTACCATGACTCGTCAACTAAGCACGCACCACATTGGGTTCTTAGGCTAACACACCCTAGGTATACCCCCCTCCCAAACGTGTAAGTTCATAACCCTACTTATCCCATATAAGTCATTACACGATACCCAAGTATTGCACCGACTTCGAGCCTACACGACCAAAAGACACCACATAGACCCTTACTTTTGTAATAAAATATTTAACTTATACACTCTTCAATTTACATCATCACTCGTAACACGTTGAATTTAAAAAACAACTTTTGCAAGTATGTACGATAGCCCCAAAACAGTAAATTGGTAAAGAGGGGATTAGAAACTCACCAGTTACGAGGCAATCCAAATCCTTGCTCTGTAAAAGATGTGCTCTAAATTAGCCATATATTTCACATCATTTGCATCCCATTTATTGTCAATTTCTTTACACTTTGATTGATATTTGTCGCTCATTTAGCTTAAATTGAGTTTTCAGGAAATACTTAACTTAAAACGAGCAAACGAGCGGATACGCGACGAAATATGAAGAAATTGGACAAGTCAGAAGCCCAAGCATGGGCTGTGCCCCACTGAGCACGCCCCCGTGCCTCATCCATGCAGAAAAAAACAAAGGACTCCAGCCAAGCATGGGTCGCCCCACTGAGCACGCCGACGTGGTCAACTTAGAAAAGTACTGATGTACTGTTGTCTCCCGACAAGGTAAACACGGGGCCATGCCCCATTGAGCACGCCCCCAAGACAGAAACAAAAATGGTTACGCCATGGTCCCAGCACGGGGTCGTGCCTCACTAGGCACGGGTCGTGCCTCCTCGCTCAGACAGTATAAATAGGCCTCTTTTGTTCATTTGAAGAGGCTGGGTTTTTGGGGAGAAAATCACTCACTTATAACACCCGGGAACCAGGATTTGGAGACCAATTGGTGGCTTGAGAAGGTCCATTTCATCACCAGATTCAACCTTGAAGATTACCACACTAATCCACCTTAAAGCTTTGGTTATATCCTTGAAACTCACCATGATTTTCATGTATTTCCATTGTGTAGTTGTAGTTTGCGAGCTCATCATGAGCTAAACATATTTCAATCATCTTAGTTTGATGAAGCTTAATTAATTATGTTGAATTTATAACTAAGGAATAATATTATGTTAATGTTATGATGATTTTATGTTGATCTCTTGATGGACACGCATGCTTGAATGTTTATGGAATAACTTAAGGTTTATAAATGGGAAATCATATCATGTTGGAAAACTTATGAAATTAACATTTATTCATGATCTTATATCTTTAGATATGATTTTATGGCTAAGTAATAGGAATGATCTTTGAAACCGTAGTTATGAAATAAACACTAAAGTATGCATCCCGTTAATCATGTTTGGAAAAACTACGAGAAATGTTATGGACTGTCTTGGACAAAAGTTATGTTAATAAAAGTATTGATGACTCGAGCTTATTATTTGCATCAATTTATCTTGGAAGTTCATGAATTAAGAAGTTACTTAATTTTGTTTAATTAAACTAACTTTAAGTGGATGTTATGTAATTTGCTCATAAATGTCTTTCTTAATAGTTATGAAGTTAGTCATCTTGACAGGAATCTAATTCAACCGCTTAACCGAACATTATCATGATTGTAAACTTTTGCCATTTAATTTGTCTCAACATAATTAGTTAAGTGGATTCTAGACAAAGATGATTGTCTCACCATAAATTGTTATTTTCATCACTTTAAGAACTTGTAGTCTTTAAATTAATTGTTATCATTTTGGTAAAACTCTAAAAACAAAACAACAAATATTTTCTTAATCAATCGGTTAAATTAATCATTTGGGTTAAGTAGTTTCACTGTGTCCACGGATTGATATCCGGTTCTTATCAATTCTATATTACCACTCGACAGGTGCACTTGTCTTTGTGTGTGTAGTCTAGTTAGGTGAAAACCATTTTAAAACTCATATTTGTATGAAAATCTTTATTAAAATATATACATAGTTCACGCACATTAGCAACCCTCCTGTTCACGCTCGAACCCAAACCTTTCAAACGTATGATTGCGTGATCAGAATACATCCTAAACACACGTCGGACACGCATAGATATAAATGAATCCTGACATCCGGTCTCAACCGCTCGTCACTTCATCCTTACCAAAACCCTAGATCCACGTGTTTACCCGGACCGGTCATCCTTGACCTGATTAAAAATCCTAATACCCGGACTGGGTCCCATGCATGCACATACGTGACAATGCAAAACCTAGTCCCTCGAGGCTACGAGTATACGAGCCGGATCTCCCACCCGCATGCAAACCATGCAAAAAGGGAAAACCCTAACCAGCTCCTCACCGTCCCTTGTCTCCACATCGTGCACTACCACCATGCACAACCACCTCGCATCACCATCGTTGAGCCACCATTACCGTAGCCAAACGCCCAAGTCATCTCCGTAGTGGCCATCGTCTTCATCACTCCCATCATCCTCGTCGTACCAACCCAAGTCGAGCAACACCCTTGTCTTCCTCCAACTCGTGTCGTTGCACCACCTCCACGGCTGCCATTCACGACCGCTCCCCGCCATTGTACCTGCCGGGTCCATCGTCCCTTGCTACTCCCTATACCACCACCTCAGTCGCCTTCACCCGTACACCACCCTCCTCTCTCTCTCTCTCCTCTTCGGCATCCGTCCACTCCACCCACCGCGACCATGCTTGCCGCCGGCCACTTGCTACCCTATGCTACCACCACTACCATTCATCTCCATCCTCCCCGCCATCGCCGTCGCCCATAGCCGAGAAACCCAAAACCCTAATCGGGTTTTCCAACCAAACACATATACCAAAAATGTAAAAGAATAAACGAGAATTACCTTGGCTAGACGTGGAGTCTCAGCTCAAAACCATCATGAACCTTCCTCCTTCAGTTGTCCCTCTCCTCTTCTTTCTTCCTTGCTGTCATCGCAAGCTCCCTAGGCCGAATGGCGCAGGGTTTTCCTTTTTTTCTTCTACTTAAACTTCTTAGGTTTACATCTGGGTCCCTGTATTTCCTCTAACGTGCGTTTTGATTTTAAATCGTTCCCCTTTTGGCTAACCGGGTCCCTTAAATTCCTGAAGTTCGGTTTCACGTGAAACTACCATCAACTCTCTTGTTTACTAGAGATTTGGGTCACCCATTAGCCCGAATCATTAATGGTAGATTTTCGGGATGTTACATGCCTTTTGGAGTAACGAATGCTCCTGCAATTTTCATAGATCTCATGAATAGAGTATGCCGGCCAATGTTAGACAAATTCAGTATTGTCTTCATTGATGATATTCTAATATAATCCAGAAGTGAGGAAGAACACGCACAAAATCTCTATGAAGTTCTTACTACTTTACGAAATGAGAAGTTATACGTGAAATTCTCGAAATGTGCGTTCTGGTTGAGGGAAGTTCAATTTCTGGGCCATGTGGTGAATGCGGAAGGCATCTCAGTGGACCCATTAAAGGTAGAGGCCATAATAAAATGGTCTCCACCCAAGGATCCATCGGAAGTTAGAGGTTTATTGGGGTTAGCTGGCTATTATAGAAGATTCATTCAAGATTTCAACAAGATAGCCACCCCATTAACTAAACTGACTCAAAAGAATTCAAGATTTGAATGGAGTGTAGAGCAAGAAAAGGCATTCCAAATGCTAAAAGAGAGACTGACATAGACTCCAGTTCTGGCACTTCAAGAAGGAATAGAAGATTTTTTAGTATACTCTGATGCTTCAAAGCTTGGATTAAGATGCGTCTTAATGCAAAGAGGAAAGGTAATAGCCTATGCCTCTCGACAGTTAAAGACACACGAAGCAAACTATCCAACCCATGATCTAGAATTAGCTGCGGTAGTATTCGCGCTAAAGATCTGGAGACATTATCTGTACGGAACGAAGTGCACAATTTATACAGACCAAAAAAGTATCAAGTACTTCTTTGACCAAAAAGATTTGCATATGAGGCAACGAAGGGGGTTAGAGCTGGTCAAGGATTACGACTGTGAGATTCTATATCATCCGGGAAAGGCTAACATAGTAGCCAATGCTCTGAGCCGTAAGGAAGAGCATCTTCCTATTCAGGTGTAAGCTTATAAATTAGTGATAAATCCTGATTTCATGAGCTAACTTGAGACACACAAATCGAAGCATTAAGAGGTGAGAATGCCAAGAAAGAAAGAATGGTTGGTCAGGAGAGATTTCTGGAAGAAAACGAGTATAAAGTCAAGACTCGATTTGGTCATATATGGATACCGCGATTAGGTGAGTTTAGACTTAAGATACTCAATGAAGCTCATAAATCATGATATTCTATTCATCCGGGTACTACAAAGATGTAATAAGATCTATATAAAGGTTATTGGTGGCCCGAAATGAAATTTGATATCATTAAATATGTGTCAAAGTGCTTAACTGGCTTACAAGTTAAAGCAGAGTATCAGAAACCATACAGAAGATTACAACCACTAGAAATCCTATAGTGGAAGTGGGAACATCTCTTTATGGACTTCACAACTAAGCTTCCCAAGACAGCTAGAGGTTATGATACCATTTGGGTGGTTGTACACATGCTAACTAAAAGTGCTCATTTCTTAGAAATACGGCAGACGTACTCGTTAGAAAAGTTAGCCGATTTGTTCATTAAAGAGATTGTTTCACGGTATGGAGTGTCGATTTCGATTGTCTCTGATCGAGATACACGTTTTACATCACGTTTCTGGAAGAAGTTCCATGAAGATATGGGAACTAGATTATTAATTAGACTGATGGTCAAAGTGAGAGGACAATATAAAGTCTCGAAGATATGTTGCGTATAATTGATTTCAGTGGAAGTTGGGATAATCATCTACCACTAGTAAACTTCTCGTATAATAACAGCTACCATTCCGGTATTGGTATGCCACCATACGATATGTTTTATGGTAGAAGATGTAGAACTCCTGTATGTTGGGGAGAGGTTGTCCAGAAAGAATTAGGAAGCAAAGAAATTGTCCAGGCTACAGCTGAGAAGCTAAACCTTATCAAGACTCGATTGAAAGCCACACAAGATAGACAGAAGTCATATGCAGACAAAAGATGTAGACCAATAGAATTCCAAGTAGGAGATTACATTTTGCTAAAAGAATCTCCTTGGAAAGGTCTAATTCGATTTAAGAAACGTGGAAAGTTAAGCCCAAGATTCATTGGTTCATTTAAGATCATTAAGCAAGTGGGAAACGTGGCTTATCAACTAGAGCTACCTGAAGAATTGAATAAGATACACAATACGTTCCATGTATCTTATTTAAGGAAATGTTTGGCGGACAAGACTACACATGTACCTCTAGAAGAGATAGATGTTGACGAAAAACTGACTTATGTCGAAGAACCTATAAATATTCTAGACACTAAAGAGAAGCAGTTACGTCCATGATGATCAAACAAGTGTTGGTTCAATGGATGCACAGAAGGGGATCAGAAATGACCTGGGAAAGTGAAGAAGAGATGAGGAAGACTTATTCTCAGTTATTCCAAAATTAACAGGTTTCGAGGATGAAACCTAATTTAATGGGGGGGGGTAGTAACATCCCAAATTCCAAGGCTTGAGAAACAAGAATGACGAATAACACAAAGTCCAAGGTTAAAAATGAAAATTTAGAAATTTAAGCTGTAACGGACGGTAGTGGACGGTAATGGTCCGTTACGAGCCGTGACGGACCGTCACGAGGGATAACGGTACGTTACAGGTTGAGCAAGGACTTGACCGGGGAATGACATGTGTCATGTGACTCATCATTCTGATCTGAAACGTGTAAACCCTATGACGGACCGTCAGAATGGGTAACAGTCCATTACAAGACATGACGGACCGTCATGGGAGATAACAGTGCATTATGTGGTCGCGAAGTACTTAGCCGCCAAGAAAACGGTGACGGGCCGTCACTGACGGTAACGGTCCGTCACGGACCCAGGGAGGCTGTTATAAATATTTGAAGTTAGTCGTTGGTTTTAGAGCATCACACACATACAAACACTGAGATATCTGCTGAGAACAACCAGAAGACCCAGTGCGATGCGTTAAAGTGCGAGTGGAGTACGTTAAGAGTGCGGTTCGGATTTGGAGAGACGTTTAAGCAAAGAACGAATGTAGGAAATGACCCGAGGTTATAGTAAGTACACTGGACCCTTACCTTAGAGAAATTTTTATGTGATTACGTGTATATGTGTTATGTGTGGAACTAAGGTAGGGGGTAATAGTGGATTAGTCTAAACACTAAACTGGATTAATGGAGTATCCACCAGAAATCAAAGGGGTGGTGGGTACGCCGCTGGTACACCCTATATATAAACCTCTTTAATACCTCGGGGTAAAACCATTACAAAGGTTTAGGGGTACAGACTAAGAATAAAATAGCATCGCACAAATTCATGCTAAATAAATGGGAATACGTAATAAATATGTGATAAAAGCTTAATTCTAAATAAAGGAGTATTCAAGAGACGTTAAAGGGGAGGTATGTACACCGCTGGTACACCCTATATATAAACCTTTTTAACGTAACATAGAGAAACTTTTACGAGGAATTAAAGCAGGGATGGGATGAGAGCATGACAAGAAGTTATGCTATGCATGATACGCAACTATGCAATATGATAGCGTGTGTGATTATAGTGTAACTAGATATATATATATACATATATATATATATTTGTTTTAGAAATGGTTTCACGAGATCAGGTTTTAAATTTATAAAATTATAAATACTCAAACTTAAAACACACACAGTAGGCAAGTGTACCTATCGCAGCATAATATAGTTTAGGTAAGAACCAAGTATCGAACCAATGGACACGGTCGAGTTCCAATACTCAACTTTTATTATCGTTTAGGCGGTTTAATTAGTGAGTGGGTTTTGTGTGCTTGTGAAGCAGTAAAGTAAATGACAGAAAAGTAAATGACGGTAAAGTAAATAACAGAAAAGTAAAAATATGTGTGAAGTGTGTAACAGAAATGTAAATAGCAGAATATTAAATAGCAGGAAAGTAAATATCTCGAGAATGATCAGGTCACAATAGGTATTGCTTTGGGCTTTGAATCCACTTGGTATATGATAATGTTAAGTTGACTAATCCGGTGGTATGACTAATACAAATGTGTGAACGGTACCCCGATAGAACCTCATTCTCACAAGATTTGGTTCATGAATTATGTTCTTTAATGATAAAATGGTAGGACTCCCAGCTAGGGATATCGTTACCCTCAGCTCTTCGATACTATCTCCAAGTTGGTTTAAGACATCAGACGTAAATGCTTATTTATTTTTATTAAAAGAGTGATTAGACTTTGTTCACCGGGAGGCGTTGTAACAATGGGACCATGTATGAAGACGTAACATTCCCAACATGAGTTCACCAATTCTTGGTCTCATAACAAGTTCGTGTAAAGACGTACGACCTTATTAATATTAACCAAGCCTTGGTTTATCAAAATCTACTTGTATAAAAACGTACAAGTTTCAAGAGAAGTTTGATTAAAAAGGTTTTACGATCTTACGCTTTAAAACCAAGAACACTTACAAGTGTAAAGACAAATTTAGATAATAATAAAAAAGTCCACCGAAAAGGTGGTTTTAAGAGCGAATAATTAAAGACATAAACATAC
Source organism: Smallanthus sonchifolius (assembly GCA_023525975.1). Classification (NCBI taxonomy): domain Eukaryota; kingdom Viridiplantae; phylum Streptophyta; class Magnoliopsida; order Asterales; family Asteraceae; genus Smallanthus; species Smallanthus sonchifolius. The sequence continues at coordinate 47,251,667 of CM042033.1, read as the reverse complement.
CACTAGATTAATACGTTAAACATTAACATACACCAAACTTCATCTTCACCCTAGCAATACAAAGAGTTTAGCCACGAATGACCATACTAACTAGCATAACGCTAAGTTTGGGTAGGCTCCCCTATTGCGGACAAAGAGGAGGAGCCCCTCTACTCCAACTAAAAAAATACTCTTTCTGGATAGTGTATTGATGCTTCTTGAGGTGTGTGGAATGAAGAACCTAAATCATCTATTTATAGGCCTCAAAATGAGCAATGCACGGCCGTGCATTGGTTTACACGAGCGTGCAAACACCTCTAGAATCAAAAGGTACAAATGGCAGGGTATTGGGAAACTTGGGGAGCAGGATGGGGTAATGCACGCCCGTGCAATGGGATGCACAGTTGTGCATCCCCCCTGCTTCCCAGTTTTGTCTTTTTGCTGCTTGTTGACTTGTGTTGACCAATTTTGAATTCTTGGGGGGTCAAAGTTTGGGTATGCTTCTTCCAAAAGGCTTGATTTCTTGATGTTTTAGGCTGTTTTTGCTTTGTTTCTTTTGGAATACCAATTAACCTGCAATTATGAAATATTAACATTTTAAGTATCAATTGCAAGGCTTTTGTTCAATAAGTACCATAATATGAGGACTATTATGCATGCAAAACTTGTATAAACTAGGGCATATCACAATACGTGATGAATGTGAATATGTGAATGAATGCTAATAAATCATGCAATATGTGCTAAGTGTTTATGTGTGATGGGAACGAGTCTAAACCCTAAAATGGAGTAACGGAGTACTCACGATGTATTAAAGGGGTGGTGGGTACGCCGATGGTACACACTATATATAAACCTCTTTAATGCATCGTGGAGAAACTGTTATGAGGTTTTAAGGTGAGGACTGGTTGGGAATAAATCAAGCATAAGCATGCAATAATAAAAGTAAACATGCATGTTACAACAAATGCTTTATACATTGGGAGGCGGTGAGTCTATGATACTCAAGATCCCAATGAAACGAGATGTCTAACCTACGGGGCGGGTCTCAATAGAAATGAATGAAATGAGATGTCCAGCCTACGGGGCGGGTCTCAGGAATATAACGAGATGTCCAGCCTATGGGAAGGGTCTCGAGAATATCACAAGATGCCCAGCCTATGGCGCGGGCCTTATAAACAAGATGTCCACCCTACGGGGCGGGTCTTGTGAAAGGATGTCCAGCCTACGGGGCGGGTCTTGTCTAAAATTAAACGAGTGACGTGACTTGAGGTACGACCTATGATGGTCACGGGCGCATGTCTGCCTGGTGAAACTTGAACAAGGAACCTAAAGGGTTCCATAATAAAAGAAATAATCAGTGTACTTACTTAGCGTTAGCTAATGTAAAAATGTTTTTTTCAAACACTGCAGGGAAAAAGTACGTGGAATAAAGCTTCCTGAGGACGTGGCCGTCGGAGTTGAAGAATCCCTATGATATGTGTAATATAATGTTGTATGTAAAACAATATTTATAATAAAAATACCTATGTCACTACGGTGGCAAGGTTTTAAAATTTGGGAACAAATTCTGCATAATAACTCTGATAAAATAAAGAAAATAAGCAGAGTGTTTCACTTAACAGTGAAATTTACCGCCCGTTAGTGCAAAGTACGTATTGTGCAAACTTTTTTAAACATAAAGGACGTTTTCTGTAATTTCCTTAGTTAAAGTACGTATTTTGAAATTTAGATAATACTTAAATTACGTAATTTATAATTTGCTCTATATTATTAGACCAAAATATATTATGTTAAATACAATTTAGCTTGTGGTAAATATTGACAAAATAAACTTAGATACCACGCTATATTAAAAGTTCTACTAGTTTAAAAAACTAAATAATATGGTAAATAAAACACCTAAAAAGAAATACAATTCATCTTAAACATTATTAATACGTTTTTATCCTCTATAAAATTACATTTAAAAACTTTCCTATATTTAGATAATTTTTATTTATAAAATAGCTTTAATTTCATAGTCGTTTAAGGCCTCAAATTATATTAAACCGCCTCTAGATATATACACTAGATTACTATATCATTCGTAGACCGTCACTAAAAAGCATAGATAAGTCACTTCCAATATAATTGGTTTTCATAAAAAAAAATGAATTATATAACATTGTCACACCTTCAATAAAAAGGTATCATGACTCAGTTTGAAAGAAGAGAATCAAGTTTTTTATAACTCCATTCGATTGGTAGTAGAACACTTTTTAAACACAAGCACTTGTGTCACATTTTTAGTTTACAAAATGACGAATTATATACAACTTGTAATTTACCTGGCGCGTTGCAGCCTTCACGGGCCATCACACGTTAAACAACGGACGCTAAACGGCTTCGTACTTTACCAAAAAAAAAGAGGAAACCTAATCCATTAAATAAACCAAAGTCTTCTAAAAAGCAAAAAAAGGGACCCCAAACGGTTTTGAAACGTTATAATAAAAAAGCTAAATTGTTAAATAAATCAAAGTATTTGAAAATCCACGCGCGTTAACTCGCACGTAGCGGCACGTTAAAACAAGCAATACAAATAAACTAAAACATTTAATAAAGCGTTGATAGTATTAAAGATATTATATAGGAAAATGAAACCGTTAAAAAGTTATCGTATACGAAATAAATAAGCGTATTCGAAACTTTATAAAAAAAATCAAAACCTTTTCGTAAACTCACGCTTGCAACGAAATAGTTAGCAAAATTCTAGAAACTTTAAACAAAAAAAAATAAACAATAACAAACGTGTTCAAAAAGTTAACCGTAAAAAAGTCAGAAAAGAAAGCAAAAACCGTTTAAAAAAAGTAAGTAGTTAAAAAATGCATAACGACGTTGTACGTAAGTGATTAGACAATTTGTAAACTATCACGCGCAACTCCGTTTTAAACGAATCGTACGTCGAAACGTAGATAAAAAAAAGTACGTCGCAACGATATATACAAAGTTTTATAAAACATAATACTTTAAAAGTTATAAATAAAAAAAATAGAAAAAAGGAAAAAAAAAAAATTATAAGCGAGAGTATAAGATAAAGAAAAATCAAAATCGAAAAGATAAAAAAGATGAATAAAAAAATTATTTTTTATTTTTTTTACTGATTATTAGTTGTTAATGTGAAAACAAACTTGAGAAAAGCACATTTTGAAATAAGAGAGAGAAAGAGAATAAAAAAATAAAATAAGTATATGCATTAGTTGCTTGTAACTTGGGCTTTATAGGTTTGCTTTTTGTCAATTGTAGTTCAAGTATTATCTGTACGTACATATACCATCAATCCTTGGTGTTTTTGTTGTGTTTTCTTAAAAGCAATGTCTCCTACCACATGCTCTGCACGTGATTCTCTGAGTTGTTCTTTGTCTTTTATATTTACATTTTAAAATACAAAGTTGTATTTTATATTCTCTTGCAATTATATAATAAAAAACTTTTTATACAACATTATTGCGACTCATTTTTAGCATATCGAGGATAATATAAAAACGTGTGTGGAACTTTTTTTTATCTTATTTTTTGTCGTTTTGTTGACCTTTTGCCGTGTAATATGTACGACCCTCACATGGGCACCTTGTAAAAACACAAAATTTATGTGTTACGATTCTAATAATCTCTCATATTTTCACATGAGGAACATCACCATTTTCATTTTCATTTTCATTTTTATCTTGTTGGTGATCATAGCATCTCCTGGATGTCACGCATCACAAGACAGTTTAGCCAAGAACGGGTCAATCAGAGATGAGGATCATGACACGCTCGTTTCGCCCCGGAAGGTCTTTCAAATGGGCTTTTTCAGGAGCCAAATTGGAAATCAGAGGTTTCTCGGGATATGGTATTACATGGACCCGAAAACCGTCGTGTGGGTTGCTAACCGAGAAAACCCTGTCTCGTCAACTTCCTCTATTCTCACCATCGAAGACGACGGCAATCTTGCGGTGAAAGATAAAGATAACAAATACTTTGCTACTCGTCTACCTTCGTCTTCAGGGTCGAGGACCCTAAAGTTGTTAGACACAGGAAACCTGATTCTGGTAGATGAATCAAATTCCTGGGTCTGGTCTAGTTTTAGTTTCCCCACCGACACTTTCCTTCCGGGAATGTACATGGAAAAGAATATGAAACTAACTTCATGGAAAACACAACACAACCCTGCAACCGGAACCTTCGTATTCCAGAAAGATCAAGTGTTTGGATACAACAATTACACCATTTTCGATGAAAAGAAGCTTCATTGGAAAAGCGGGTTCGGGCTAGAAAGCAGCATAAACCCTACCAAAATGCCCATCGCCGCCCTTCACCTGCTATCGAGATCAAACTCTACCAAAACAGCTTACTCCAGGCTGGTCATGAACAGTTCCGGTGAAATCCAGCTGTACTATTGGGATTTAACCATCAGAAGATGGGTTCTCAATTGGTCCGAACCCAAGGATTATTGCGCCCAATACAACGCTTGTGGGCCCAATAGCAGCTGCGACATCAGTAAATCAGTTGGAACTGTTTGCAACTGTTTGCCTGGTTTTGAAGCTGTATCTGACATCACTACAACGGAAAAAGTATGCAAAAGGACGTCCACCATTTGCAGTGGCAATGACACTAGTTTTTTAAGCATGGAGATCATGAAGATTGATGTAACTTTTCAGACGTTTTTGGATTCCAGGAGTGAGCCAGAGTGCAAAGAAAAGTGTTTGGGTCTGGATTGTTGTCAAGCTTATTCGTATAATGGTGTCGGGAACCAAGAACTGGTTCTAGCCGGTATCCCTGGAGGTAAGCAAGGTTGCTGGATATGGAGTTCTGGTTCGCAGCTTGTCGATGTACAGATTGGTGAGGGGGTTAGTGGCCACACGATTTCCATCCGGAACCCACTTTCAATAGGTACGGACATATATTTCCGTCTTTTTCATTTTCACTTTCATTTTCATTATTTTGGTTAGGAGCCATACACACTAGTTTTTTCTTTCATTTTTATTTTAAAATAATTATATAATTTTTTTATCATAATAAATACATTTAACGGGTAATAGAACTTTTAAAAGCAGTGGTCTGATGTTAATCTGCTTCCAAGTCTATGACCGTAAATTATTGACCTTTTTGTTAATTACGACCCAAAAGTATGCAACTTTACTCCTAACTTTCTCTTAATCACATTTTCAAAAAGAACAACAAACAGTGTGTTGTCGTTTGCTGAATATATTATATGTTCACATGTGTCTAGTAATTTACATGCTTTCCAAACACAAATATATATGTTGCGTCCCATCAACTAGTTATACTTGAACTTGACACCTAGCCCATGTAAGTTATTTAAATAGATTTTAGAGTTAATTACATAAATGGTCCATGTGGTTTGATCAAATTACATGTTTGGCTTCGAGTTTTAAAAATTACAAATTTAGCCTAAACATGTGTGACATGTTGCGTCTTTAGCCCTGATGTTAACAGCAGTTAGTTTTTAACTGAAAATTAACCCATGTGCCATCCACGTGACTTACGATTGCAAATTTCATCTTAAAATTGATTAATATCAGTAAAAATCAATAAAAAAAAATTAGTGATTTTACTATTTTTACAAGATTTTATTGATTTTTACTGATATTTTTATTATTATTTTAATAATTTTTACTGATTTTAACTCATTTTTAAAGTTAAATTTGCAATCGTAAGTCACGCGTATCACACATAGGTTAACTTTCTATTAAAAAAACTAAATGTTGTTAATATCAATGGCTAAAGGCGTAACATGCCACAAATGTTTGAGCTAAATTTTTAATTTTTAAACCTGAGTCTAAACATGCAATTTAATCAAACCAGAGGTCATTATTACAATTAACTCTAATTTTCATCACATTTAAACCGCTAATACAAGTTGATCTTAATTATGCTTTCACAAAAATATCTATGTATAAATCTGAAACATTATTCATACTTAAGAGCCAAGAGGTTAATTGAACAAAGGTCATTATATATAGTACCATCACATTCTATTCTACATGAAATACCAAAAACCATTTCTACCAAAAACCATTTCTCTCGTGCTAAGTGCTAATTTGAGTTAAAAAAAACCAAAAAACCTTATATAACAATTTTATTTTTAAATAGGGTAGGTCTGTTACTTATTTTCGTCACTTTTTATAAAAAAAAAATTTAAAAAGCGCCGAATTTTTATTTTTTTTATATATGTAATTGGAAAAAATCTCCGTTGTTTTTGTTGTTACATATGTAACAGTTTTTTTTTAAAACCCGGTCGGCACTTTTTTTTATTTTTTTATAAAAAGTGTTGAAATTATGTAACAAAACTATCCAAAAAAAAGGTTGTTACATAGAGTTTTCACGAGTTTTCTCAACTCAAATGGTTTTACATCCAATACTTTCCTTATACATATATATATATTCATCTATTTGATCATTTATATATGTTTATATTCGTAAAAAAACCATTAAACTATTTTTGCACTTTTTTTTAATTTAACCGTTTACATACATATGTGTAGATAATATAAAATCTACACATAAATTACACATATGTAGGTTATATAAATAAAAGATATTTGCTCATATTTTTTATTGAATTTCATAAGAGATGAATAAAAATTGGATTTCTCTCATTACTTATTGAATTTTATTTTTTTGTCTGTTCTTAAAATATTTAGTGTTTTACATAGAACCCTAACATATATATATATATGTGTGTGTGTGTGTGTATAGAGAGTTAAGTACACAGATGGTCTATGTGGTATGTCCAAATTTTAGATTTGGTTCCTAAATTTGAAAAATTACACAAACAGTCTCAAATTATGCATAAACGTAACTTGTTTGGTCTATGGAGTGGATGACAGTTAACATTTCTGTTAAATATTTTAAAAATGATCAAAATATCAAAAAAATAAAAAACAATTCGTTTCAGGATCAAAAATCCCACAAATTGCTAATGGAAATAGGAAGCAATCAAAGTCTCAAGTCATCATCCTTTCTGCAATTGTGATTCCTGGAGTTTTCTTCTTATGCTGCATTGGCTTCATTTGCTACAAGAAAAGAGTCAATGTCGAGAAAGTAAAAGGTACCCAAAGATCAATCGATAGAATTGTCTTGTTGAATTATTGATCAACTTGATCATCAATACGATTGTTCTTTATGAGATACCGAAAAGGTTCTAAAATAATATAACATTTAAGTCGATGTATAATTTTCTATTATAGGAAACATAGAAAGCGATTCTGTTCATCAGTTTAATGAAAGTGTGAGGCAAGTCCAGGAATTGTTGGATCCATTTCGTTCCGGTGAGCACGATTCGCCAACAATAGGTATACCTTTCTTTGACTTTGAAAGAATCTCAGCTTCCACAGATGGCTTCTCCGATGCAAATAAGCTTGGAGAAGGTGGTTTTGGACCTGTTTACAAGGTAATAATTCTTTTCGATTATTGTAATCAGAGATTGAAAATTTATCTATATATTATATTTGTTGTAAGTTTACATCATAGAGAAATATATATAGGAGAGGGAATCACCCCTAAACTAAAACCTCAAGGCACGTTGGGCTTAGATATTGATCATGCCTAGGTTGTTATAAATAGGATAAATTTGACTTCCGGGTAAGGCTTTAGTGAACACATCAACTCACTAACTTGTTTTCGGTTTTTGACATGAGGAGTTGTTATTGTCCCATCTTCAAGCTCTTCCCGAGTTAAGTGACAATCAACTTCTATGTGTTTGGTTCTTTCACGATATACTGGATTATATACAATATGAATGGTTGTCTCATTTAATACCGTAAGTTTACTAGTTTAGCTTGTGTATACCCAAAATCAATAAGCAGATTACAAATCCAAATGAGTTCACAAGTAGTTTGTGTCATAGCCATGTATTCTAATTTCGCACTTGATCGAGACACAACATTATGTTTCTTACTCTTCCAAGATATAAGATTATCCCTATGAGAAGACAATAACATGTAGTAGACCGCGAACTTGTAGCATCTCCATTATAGTCGACATCTATATATCCTTCGATGATATGGTCTCCGTGGTTTTCATATATGATGCCATGGCTTGGACTATCCTTAAGGTATTTGAGTTTATTTTAACCGCTTCCCATTGTAAGATTCTTGGAGATGATATAAATTGACTTACCACACATATTGGTAGGACAATATTAGGAAGAGTAACGGTAAGATAGTTTAGATTCCCAACAACCCTTTTATATTTTTCTTGATCTTCAAGAAGGTCTTTTTCGTCTGCTTTCAAATTTACATTTGGTATTACCAACGCATCACTATTCTTTGCTTCAATCATCCCCAAATCCTCTTAACAGATTCCTCTTCTACTGCTAGAAACTTTAATCCCCAAGAAATACTTCAAATTTCCTAGGTCTTTAGTTTGAAAACGAGTTTGAAGAAAAGCTTTTCTTCTTGATCCCAACTTCATCATTTCTAATAATTACTATATCATCCACATATACAACCCTAAAAATGCATCCTCGGTTAATGAGATAAAGAAGGCTGCAAAGAGTGATAAGAAAAAAAGAAGGCGGCCAGAAGAGAGAGAAGAAAAAAAAAAGATTGCAGAGGGGATTAGCGTTTATTGGCTTGATACCATGTTAGGATTTTTTAAATCCCTCAATGAGCGACACTTTGTATTGATCACCAGTATATATAGATGTACAGTACAAGGGGAAATTAAGATAATTACAGACCACACCCTATACTAATATACACTACTATAACATAACTATAGGCTTATTATTTAACTTATCTAACACTAATGATTGGGAAAACTTTTCCTAGGGTAAGTTGTCGGGAGGACTAGAAGTTGCGGTGAAGAGGTTATCGATCCATTCTGGACAAGGTTTAGAAGAGTTCATGAACGAAGTTACTTTGATTGCTAAACTACAACATCGAAATCTTGTTAGGCTCTTGGGATATTGCATGAAAGGAAACGAGAAGATGCTCATATACGAGTATATGCCCAACAAAAGCTTAGATGCCTTCATATTTGGTAACCCTCTTTGTCCTTATCTTTATGATTAAAAGATTGATCATTTTTTTTCAACTTAACTTGGATAGGATTTTAACAAAGAACATGTTTTGAACAAATATTGCAAGATGGAACACAAAGTCCGTTGCTTGATTGGACCAAGAGGTTTGAAATAATCATGGGGATTTGTAGAGGACTCATATATCTTCATCAAGATTCAAGATTAAGGATCATTCATAGAGATTTAAAGACAAGTAACGTATTATTAGACGGAGATTTAAATCCAAAAATATCAGATTTTGGATTAGCAAAGATCGTAAATGGCAAAGAAGTTGAATCCAATACCAAAAGAATTATTGGAACCTAGTAAGTGTTGCAAATTACAATATTTTCAAGTGTTAATCGTGCCGGGTTGATGAGTTTGGGTTGTCAGGGGTTGAACTTATAAGTTATATATTCTTTATTTTCATTTTAAACATATTGACGAGCCGGGCCGTTTAGTTCTAGTTAAACCTTAACAAGGTTACATTTTAAACGGGTTAGACACGTCAACTTACACATGACATGATTTTTAAATAGGTTAAACCGCCCAAAAGTTGATTATTTTCGTATCTTGTTTTGGACTATCTTAAATATTTGATTTTTTACGTGACTTATGATGTATGCAGCGGTTATATGGCTCCAGAATATGCATTGGAGGGATTATTTTCAATTAAATCCGATGTCTATAGTTTTGGGGTGGTGGTTCTCGAGATTATAAGTGGCAAAAAGAAACACTATCAGTGCGAACAAGCCATTAGTCTTCTAAATTATGTGAGTTTAAGCATCAATCTTTTTAGTGGCAAGATAAAAGATTTTAAACTTGTGGAGCCACAATCGATTATTTACGATGGTTTCAACTACTATACACGTGATGACAATATAGAAGCTAAACTGTAAAAGGAATAACGACATTGGATGTCCTTATTGAAAGATGATTTCCCCACATATCGGACCCATTAGTTAAAAGAACAACTAAATTTCGATATACATTTTTCCTTTTTCAGTTTTTTGCATGGTTTATCTAATTTCCAAATTTCAGGCTTGGCAATTGTGGAAAGAAGGTAGGCCACTAGATTTGATGGAACAAGTTTTGTTAGAAAGCTATGACCCTAACGAAGTTTTGAAGTGCATCATCGTCGGGCTTTTATGTGTGCAAGAAGATCCTGATGATCGTCCTAACATGTCCAATGTAGTAGCGATGATCACGAGTGACATTTCTACACTTCCTGAACCAAAGCAACCTGCATTTATAGTAAGAAAATTTACTACTTGCTATGATACTTCATCTTCTTCGTATCAACCACAAACACAAACCAATGTCGAGGTCACAATATCCACGATACAAGGACGATAAGTATGGTGGCATTATACTTTATATTTTGTTATTGTTTATTAAACAAACGCTATAAAGTTAAAGATCAACTTGTTAGTGGATGTCTTCAATTTGGAATACAACTTGGTACATTAATGTATATTTGATCAAAACTTATTAGTTCACTTCTTATTTTATTAACAATAAATTTATAAACATATGTTAAATACACAAATATTTATATATTAATATCTGGCATTTTTTAAATTGTCAAAAGAAAAATGGTTAGAAGATCAAATAATGAAAGAAAATAGTTAATAATAAATCCAACATGTAATCAATAAAACCAATGATCACAAGTAAAAAATTTTTGTTGGTTCTAACCTAACAGATTTATGGTGTTGGATGTATAGGGAGCACAATGGGCAAAATGGACGGTTGAGACAAACTCAAAAACCGGTCAAATATGTTATGTTTGAACATGTAAACTCGTAGAAAAATGAAAACGAGTTGGTTGGAATTCTAACACGAAAAAATAGATTTATTTTTTTGTATTCAATATATAAATAATTGTTATGTACGATTAAATATTGAAAGTCGTATACAATTTACTTGTATGATGGAATTACATGTTCTCACTGTCAATTTCGAAGATTGAAAATTGATTGTAAATTTATATATTGAGAAAAACGAGAGAGAGAAAATCAAAGAGTAGGGAAACTAAATCTATTTTTTTTTAACGGTTAAAATTTAATTAGACAAGACTAGCAACAAACTAATCGGCAAAAAACTCTTACAAAATCATAAGCGGGTTTTACAACCACACCACCCAATTTGAACTAGCGTTCTTATTTCTATGAACATACCAAAGATACGAAAAGTTAACTATAGTATCAAATATGTTATCTTTTATCGACGAAGTATCAGCAAATATGTTGTCATTCCGAAGCTTCCAAAACACCCACCAAGTCGTAAATAAGACAGCCTCCACTATACTTTTATTCTGTTTCGAAGTCCCCAACAAATCAATCCAATGAACCAAATCTCCCGGCCTTTTAGAATTTGGAAAGTCTAAATCAACCCATTTAGAAATGGAATTCCACGTCCTTGTAGCAATATCACAATCTCCAAAAATACGATCTCTCGATCCAACTGAAACATTCAACCAAATACATCATATAGATACATAGACAAATACAAATCCTAAAGCTCATAAACGTTGGGTTGGGCCTAAATGTCTGCATTTATAACACTCTCCCCTAGATATTTTACATTATATACACTATCAAGATTATACTGCCGGATAATGTGGACTCGGTTTTTCAGGACCGATACTAACTGATACTTCCTGATCAGTTCTGCTACATCATTAAAACCTTACTAAGAAAACCCAGTGGGACAAAACTTAGTTAAGGTAAAAGAGTACAACGTGCATAATACTCCCCCTCAATTTAACATGTATATTCTAGTTTTTGGAGTGCAATCGTCTGTGGTAATTGATTGACTTGATCTTTGTTGTAGCCTTGATTAATTTGAGTGATGCATGCTGCATGGTCTTCATATAGTGTAGTCGGGCTTCCTTTAATCAACTCTAGTCCGTGAAAATGTCTACTTTCTTTATTGCCATAAAATTGTTCCACCTCCGCATGTAAATTTAGATCAAGCTATGTGTAGTCTAATAAGTAACATGCATCACCATAAACAAATGCTTGTGACTCCTTATTTTTCTTGTAGAACAATCCCTTGTCTAGAGTCCCGCCAAGATATCAACTTATATTTTAATACACTTGATAGTGATTCCTTGTTAAAAAACTTTGATAGGAAAACCTAGTGTGACAAAACCATAGCTAAGGAAAAAAGAGTGTAGAACGTATTATGTATAATTAACAGCATACTTCCAGATGATGTTAAATCGGTACTTCGGGACCTATAAGATAAACTGGTGCTACTAGATTAGTTACGTTGTCTCATTAAAAAAAACCCAAAGGGATAAAAAAACTTAGTGAAGGGAAAAAGAGTGCAACGTGTTGAATTAGAAAATTGTATTTCACTAGCACATATACTTAAACAAAATATCTTGTCTTGTGATATACATGAGATGCATTAGTGCACCGATCGCGCTTAAATACGGTATTTCTATACCAAATACTTCTTCACCCTCTTCTTGGGGGAAGTAATGATATTTGTGTATGTTTAGCGACCAAAAAAATTATGGGTGTGCTTAGTGGATAAACTTTGTCCATATTAGAATATGCTAATATCTTCTGGATGTAGTTTGATTTATAAACAAATATACACTCGAACATCAGGTAGATGAATAATTTAGCCATGTCAAGATCTTACATGGCTGATTTTATCAAACTTATACCCCATTTTTTCAAAATATACACTGAGCCGATTGTACCATATATGACTAGTTTTCTTGAGACTAAATAAAAATCTCTTGAGATTTATAATACACATCTCGGGGTAGTAGTTATAATGCTTCTCGCATTTCTAATCCTTTTGTAAGGCCCCCAAACTGGGCACCTTACAGTTGGTTCTCATCACTGAGTATTCTATTATTAAAACACTTATTTTATTACAAAACAATCAGCGGAAATCTTCTTTAAGAATAGTTTTATCTTTTTAACACATTATCGTAATTAGCCTTACCTTACGAATGCCTGCACACCGATACGAGTAGCACCGCTCCCAAGCCAAGATACGATGGCCACGAAACTCACCTACAAAACAATGTAACATACATACAAAGTCAGCTACGCTAAGTGAGTTCTAACAGTTGATTTTTAAAAGAATCATTCGCGTCACCGATAATATTTAATTCAACGCAGGACATTACTATCCTTAATAAAAATAGTTTTGTCATTTATTGACATATTGATAACTCTCGTTATCTTATAATATCCCGTAAGGGTTCACAAACCCTAGACTCAACCCATACCCATAATCTCGTAAGTTCTCCGACATGGACCGAACTTACCGTTCTACTAACCTGTACTTTACCACAAGTATCAGCACAAAATCTAGTTATACCAACCATACCCTAGACATGGACTCAACTAGCCCTAACAATGAATCTCACAAGGCCTATTTAACACCAGTCGTAAACACGACCTCGTTCCCACACCACAGTCAATCCATTGCTTAACATCAAAGAAATAACATCACAACACATTAATTATCAATAAGCACTTGCATGCAATATAAATCAAACATAAATGCACACAACAATTACCTCGTCACAACCGCCCTCATCAGGGTTACCCTTGTTAGGGCTTTCATTATACTCCGAGCTTATCACTGACCCCAATGGCATTGCCACTCTTGGTGACTTCTCGAAAGACCTCGTCCTTCACATCATCACCCGTCGTGTCACAAGGACAACGACATAAACACACAAAACATCAAGCATATAATGCATAATAGCAACTAGCATTTACACGACTCGTTAACTAAGCATGAACAACGTACGGGTTCCCATGTCAACACCTCCTAAATATAAATAACATGTCTAAACTTATTACCCTAATCTTTCGAACAATTCATAGTACGACACACACACTTATCATCCTAACCCAGAGTCCACACCACCTAAGGACACCCCATAGACCCTTAGTTTCATTATTACATAATGATCTCATAAAACGCTTCGGGTTTAAATCCTGATTTGTAATACATTTGTTTAATAGAATAAAACACGCGAGTATGTACGATAGCCCCAAAACATTAAAAACATTTAAAGAAGGGATTAGAAACTCACCGGTTACGAGGCAATCCAAATCCTTGCTCTGCATCACGCCCGTTCACGCTCGAACCCAAACATGTCAAACGTATAATCCAAGATCAGAATACCTTCTAACCCTACATTGAAAACATACAAATATAACTAAACCCCGACCCTTGATCTCTTCTGCTCGTCATTCCTTTCCTATGAACCCTAGTCTCACGAGTACACGAATGTTATTGTTCTCGACCCGTTTAGGACCCGTGTACCCGAACCCAAGCTTCCATGCATGGACGTACGTGTGCCATGCAAACCCTTGGCCACCTTCGTCTTGCAATACCAACTCGTATCGGATTGTCCTTGACCCATTTAGAGACCGAATGCTCAACCGAGTTCCCATGCATGCACGTACACGTGCCATGCAAAACCCTAATCATCAAAACGTCACCATGCAACCCTAGCCGATCATCGCCACCGACATACAGGTTCACCACCATGCACCACCGTGCCACCCGTCACCATCGTCTACTTTGTCCTCGCCATCGTGTTCCGCTAACCTGCCACCACCATGCACATCGTCTCCGTCCTCTTCGTCGTGCCTAACCCTAGACAAGCCTTACCCGACTAACACCGCTGCCACCATCACCCGTTGTCTCCACCCGAGCTACCTTATGTGTCGGGAGCATCATTCCTCTCGTCCTCCGCTTTTCGCCATCGTGACGCGCCAACACAGCAGGCGCCGGCGTCCGTCCCCACGCCATCCACCACATCGAATGGGTCATCACCGTGACACCGCTTGTCACCGGTCACCGTCACACACCTTCACCTAGCCACTTCCGCCACCTACCACAGCCCCCAGCCCCTATCTTCGTTGTCACAACCGTAGCCACCACCGGCCTCCACCGATAACTTCATAGACAACCAAACAACAAGAACAGAAGTAAAAAAACATAAATGAGAATTACCTTGGCATATCACGGATGCCACACAAGCCAAAGCACCCTCTGTAGTCGGCCTCCTCCCCTTCCGTCGCCGGTTCCTCCCTCTTTTCCTTTTTCTCGCCGTTGCACCCCAGGTCACTAATGACCTAGGGTTTTCCCATAATGTGGTATTTAAACCCATTAAATCTTTCATCTGGGTCCCTTTCCATTTTGCACATTTCGATCACGGGTTACCTCCTAAACGACTAACAGTGTCTTTACTACCTCATACGTGATAAACCATGCTCATTATTTCAATTAATAAAGATTCGGGTTGTCCCCTAACTCGGACCTTTAACTTATAGATTTCCAGGATTGATGGGATGTGGATTTTGTGTGTTTATAGTGTTTTAATCCCGCGTTTTTACATATTTTTCTTATCACATATGTTTGGATAGCGAATACTACGAGGTAATATGTTTTGTAGGTAAACGGGATTAAAAAGAAGGTGTTAGAGCAAGTTAAGCAGGACGAAGAAACGAGAAGTGAAAAAGGGCTGGCCGTAAGTTCCGGCCAGCCCACCGTATCTTACGGTGGACAGAAATTCAGATTTTCGAGATCGTAAACCAGAATCTACAGGCCGTAAGATAGTTTGTTGGGTAGGCTGACCGTAAGTTACGGTGCCTCTGGCGTATCTTACGGTGGGAAGAAAAATCAAAAAGTTTGGCCGTAAACCAGAAGCTACAAGCCGTAAGTTATAATTTTGAAAAAGTTGACCGTAAGTTACGGCCAAACCACCGTAACCTACGTTGGTCGGGAAAACAGAAAGACGGGAGCTTCGATTCTGAGGAAAATTAAGCCATGGAAAGTCAGTTTTTTGACAGAGACGAACAGGTAGGGAAATCTAGGTGATTTTGGTGCATTTGGATCATCAAGATTGAAGCTTTTTCACCCAAAAATCGAAGAGCTAATCATGGATTCTTTGAAGAACTTTGAAGAATCAATCATTATGATGTCAGGCTAATCACCCGGTACCCAACCCTAGATGTAAGACTTTGATGTTTGGATTCTTAACTAGTTTTGATTATGTGAATGTAAACATGGGATTGAGTAGTCTTTCTTTCGTGTGTTTATAATTGTTTTCCGGATTCACAAATAGATTTGAATCAATCTAATTTGCAATTATTCGATTGTCATTCGACTTTTACAGCCGCTAGCATATCGAGTTGTTAATCAGGTTTTTGTCGAAGTGATAACTGTTAGATTAGTTCGTGATTGTGTTCCATTGTCCGATCTCAGATCGTTGGGTTAACACACTGAATGAAATCTAATTGTTATTAGTTGAATTGGTAACAAATTGTCACTCAATCAAGTTAGATGGTTTTGAATCCATATCAAGTCTGAAGTCTAGGGTTGGTTACTATTTTTAATCAATTGTTATTCGTTTTCAAGTTTACTCTCATTTATTTTTGATTTCTTAATTTTAAATTCAGTAAGTGCATAATCGGTTTTTCTTAAAAATTAATCAATTCCAAAATTCGGTTTTACTTTTATCGCCTAGTTTAATTAGTTGCAACAGTTAATCTTCCACGAGCTCCTCGAGAATCGATACCCTACTTACCCTTT
Source organism: Smallanthus sonchifolius (assembly GCA_023525975.1). Lineage (NCBI taxonomy): Eukaryota > Viridiplantae > Streptophyta > Magnoliopsida > Asterales > Asteraceae > Smallanthus > Smallanthus sonchifolius. Next base: position 47,235,052 of record CM042033.1, on the reverse strand, counting down.
ACTAAAGGTATTTAGGTTTTAATTTGGTTGTACCTTCGACTGCGATCAAATTTTGGCGCCGTTGCCGGGGAGCCAGTGCGCAAGGTTTATTGTTTAGATTAATTTGTTTCAAGCAGTACTACTTGGGTTGTTTGTTTTTGTTTTGTGCAGGTGATCACAAATCGTATGCATACAAGATATTCTGGTAGATCTTCTCCGTTGAACTTCGATCCAGAAATTGAACGAACAGCTCGCCACAACAGGATTATTCATCGCACCAATCTTGCATCTTCAAGCCAACCAAATCCATCTCCAGAAATGGTGAATCCTAATGTTCCTCCACTCAACTTTGAGGATCAATTCGATCCTCCACCCTACAACAACCCACCACCCAATCAACCACCTCTTAATGACCCTCAAAATCCAAATCCACCCTCAAGCAGAGCACCAACCAATACCGATCGCGATACTCTTGACAATGATAGTGTGCATGGCACACTTGGAACGGGTGTAAGGGTACAACGATGGGATGATGGGTGGAATGGATATGATCCGCATCAAGGGCAGCCACAGAACATGTACGAGAATCCACCACCGAATTACATGAATCAAGAACACCAAATAAATTATGGTGGATATGGATTCCCATAGCAACAACCACAAGGATACCCTCCACAGCCGCAAGGATTCTATAGGCCTCCGATGCCACAGATGCAGGGACCAAATTATGAGCCCGGTATTCCTATGCCTCCACCACATAACATGGGGGTACCGAGAAACTACAATCAAGGCATGATGCATGCCCAAGCTGCCAACAATTACTTCCAACCAGCTTTGACCACGAATGCTTCTCCTGTGGAAACGCCTGTGTGAAATGGAAGATCCTTTGAAGTCCGTCCAGCAGTATTGACTTCCATGCCTACTTTTCATGGGCGTGCCACTGAAGAACCTTATCCACATCTGCAGAGTTTTGAGCAATTTTGTCAGGTAATTGGGCTACAAGGTTTTACACCAGATGAGGTTAAGATGATTTTGTTCTCCTTCAGTTTGAAAGACCGTGCGAAGGAATGGTTTGATTCTCTACCATCTGCTAGTATTTACACATGGGCTGACTTACAACAGAAGTTTTTAGAAGAGTTTTACACTACGAAGAAAACTAATGAGGCCCGAGCAAATATCCGAAATTTCAAGCAGAAGGGTGGGGAGTTGTTTCATGAGTCTTTTACTCGATTCAAGGATATGCTAAGTGTCCTCATCATGGTATTAACATGTGGGAGTTATTGGTGGCGTTTTATGATGGAATGTCGTCTGAAGACATCCGGGATATCAATTCACAGAGTAATGGCACCTTCTTGTATAATCATGTACAAGTTGATTGGGATTTGCTAGAAAGAATGTGTGCCAACTCTAAACGGTTGGAGCAGTCGAACAAAAGATCTAAGCATGAGACGGTGAATGGGACAGCCACCCAAATGACTGATGAGCAGTTGGAGGCTATGGCACAGAAAGTGGCAAAGATAGCCGGGTTGGGTAAGGAGAACACTTCAGCTCCAACGGGTTCGGTCTATCATGTGTGTGGGGTATGTGGTGATCTTGGGCACACATCTAGTCAGTGTCAGCAAAAACAAGGTGGACAACAAGGGGGCCCAACTGAAAAGGTTAATCAAGTGCATGGAGATATGAACTCGAACACCTACCATCCAGGGCTTCGAAACCATCCTAATTTTAGGTATGGTAATGCTTCAAATCAGATGAACCCAAATTTCCAACCTGCAAACAACAGAAGTTATCCTCAAGCTTTTGATCGTCAACAGTACCAACAAGCCAATTATCAGAGACCTTATTATGGGAATCAGCAACAAGGAGGTGGTCAGAACAACAGGCAACAAGCTCCGCCTGCAAATCAACAAGCTGGATCATCCACCAATTCTGAAGGCTCAAAAATTGATCAACTCGTTGAGATGATGAAAGAGATGAGGAAGGAAAATGACATAAGGGACAAGGCTTTTGTTGCATTGAACAAGCAAGTGGGACAGCTAGCAGAGCAACTTTCACAGAGACCTCCTGGAACACTTCCCCGCGATACACAGGTAAATCCAGCTCATCAGAGTTCTAGCCAAAAGAATGCTCGAGTAAATCAGGTAATTACTCTCAGAAGTGGTAAAGAAGTGAATAATAATGTCACTCCTCCACCTCCTTTCGTCGAAGGGATTGTGGAGGATGTAAATGAGAGTGAGGAGAGTGATAGTGAGGAACCTGTTATTGCATCTAAACCGGTTTTAAATAATAACTCACCATCTGAAAATGTTGTTAACAAGGCTCCATTTCCATCAGCCTTGGTCAAACCAGACAAATCAAACAAGTCAAAAAGAGGCCCACAACAAGATGAGTTGTGGGAAGTTTTTAAACAAGTAAAAATCAATCTGCTTCTTCTAGATGCAACTAAACAGGTACCTGCTTATGCTCGGTATTTGAAGGACCTTTGCACACAGAAAAGACAACCAAGGTTGCCTAAGAAGTTAGATGTAAATGTGCAAGTCAGTGCTATTTTGTCGGGTGCACTTCCACCAAAGCTTGATGACCCAGGAATGCCTTTAATTTCAATTCAAATCGGTGATTTTAAAAGTGAACGGGCGTTACTGGATTTGGGAGCTAGCATTAGCATTCTCCCGGGAAGCTTGTATGACCAATTTGATTTTGGTCCCCTCAAGAAGGCTGACACTACTGTGGTGTTAGCTGACTTGACTCCTAAGCTTCCTAGGGGAGTGTTAACTGATGTCCTTGTTAAGGTGGGAGAATTTTATTACCCTGTGGACTTTTTGGTTTTGGATTATGTGTCGGGGATACAAGGGAGACAACCAGATGTCATATTGGGGAGGCCATTTTTGGCCACTGCACATGCCATAATTGATTGTGTTTCAGGAACAATCGACATGACATTTGGCAATTGGAAAATGAGGTTGAATATGTTCACTAACGTTACTAACCCACCTGTTTGTGATACTTGTTTTATGGCAGATATTGTTGAACGATGTGTTCCTTGCTATGAGCCTTTGGTGAGCAAGGATAACATATCAGACGATTGTTCTGTGTTTGACAGGGTGGAGAGAGAACATATGCAGGAATTGATTGAGGCGGAAAGGGAAGTTGAACTTAAAGCAGCGCAAGAAAACAGGCCACCGTGGTCCTGTCATCAAGAGAAACTTCCAGATAAATGGAACAAGGAGTTAAAGCCATCCTTGGTTGAGCCACCGCAACCGGAGCTGAAAGAATTACCATCACATTTGAAGTATGCATTTCTAGGAAAGGAGAAAACCTTACCGGTCATTGTTGCATCAGATTTGACCGAGGATCAGGAGAAAGAATTGTTGAAGGTGCTGGTTGCTCACAAATCAGCAATTGGATGGATGATAGCAGATTTGAAGGGGATTAGTCCCTCTGTTGTAATGCACAAGATCATAACCGAGCCGGACGCAAAACTCGCTCGCGACACACAGAGGCGACTCAATCCGAACATGAGAGAAGTCGTGAAGAAAGGGGTGCTTAAGTGGCTTGATGCTGGTATTGTCTACCCCATTTCAGACAGTACGTGGGTGAGCCCCACTCAGACAGTTCCAAAAAAAGCAGGTATCCAGGTAATTAAAAGGGAAAATGGTGAGGAACTTGCTACCCGCCCAGTAACCGGGTGGCGAGTGTGCATAGATTACAGGAAGCTGAACGCAGCTACCTCGAAAGACCACTTTCCATTACCTTTTATTGATCAGATAATAGAGCGACTTTTAGTTCAGAAATTCTTTTGTTTTCGTGATGGATATTCTGGGTATAATCAAATTGCCATACATCCAGACGATCAGCACAAGACTACATTCACATGCCCGTATGGTACATTCGCTTTCAGGCGAATGCCATTCGGTTTGTGCAATGCCCCCGCCACCTTCCAAAGGTGCATGATGAGTATCTTCTCAGATATGGTGGGGGAGAATCTTGAGATCTTCATGGATGATTTTTCTATTTTTGGAATGTCATTTGAAAAATGTCTAGATCAACTTACCAAAGTACTTAAACGTTGTGTTGAAAAAAATTTGGTACTAAGTTGGGAGAAGAGCCACTTCATGGTTCGAGAGGGGGTAGTGTTAGGACATGTTGTGTCTGAACGTGGGATGGAGGTTGATAGGGCAAAAGTTAATGTAATTTCAACTTTGCCTCCTCCCACGAATGTGAAAGGCGTGCGATCATTCTTAGGGCACGCTGGGTTTTATCGTCGGTTCATCAAAAGTTTTAGCGTCATTTCAAAACCATTACGTAACTTGCTTTTAAAAGACACAACCTTTACCTTTGATGATGAATGCTTAAAATCCTTTGAAACATTGAAAAAGTTGTTGGTTGAAGCCCCTGTGATTGGTCATCACCGTTTGAAATCATGTGTGATGCGAGTGATGTGGCATTAGGGGCAGTGTTAGGTCAAAGGATAAACAAGAAACCGGTGGTTATTTATTATGCTAGTAAAACCCTTTCAGAGGCACAATTGAATTATACAACAACTGAAAAGGAACTCCTAGCAGTTGTCTATGCCTTAGACAAATTTCGTTCTTATCTTTGGGGCAGCAAAGTTATTATTTATACTGATCATTCTGCTGTCAGGTACTTGATGGAAAAGAAGGATGCGAAGCCGAGGCTGATTCGATGGATACTGCTTCTTCAAGAATTCAATTTGGAGATCCGAGATAAGAAAGGGAGTGAAAACGTGGTGGTAGATCATTTGTCACGCCTACCGACTCTCAATAATGGGATCCCCTCGGAAATTAATGACACATTTCCCGATGAACAACTCTTTTCGGTTACTAAATTTCCATGGTTCGCTGATTTGGTGAATTATTTGGATGCAGGTGTAATTCCAAGTTTTTGGTCAGCACAGAAAAGACGCCATTTTCTTGTTCAGGTTAGACATTATGTGTGGGATGCACCTGATTTGTTCAAGGTAGGTGCAAATCAAATTTTGAGAAGGTGCATCCCAGAAGAAGAAGTGCAGAGTGTGCTAGCTCATGCACATTCGTTTGCATGTGGAGGCCATCTAAGTGGGAAGAAAACGGCATATAGGGTTCTACCATGTGGTCTTTTCTGGCCCACTTTGTTTAAAGATGCTACGAATTATGTTAAATGTTGTGTTAAGTGTCAACAACTGGGGGGAATTGCAAAACAGGATGAGATGCCCATGAATCCCATTTTAATTGTTAACATTTTCGATGTATGGAGAATTGACTTCATGGGCCCATTCCCGGTTTCGTTTGGTAAGGTATATATCTTAGTGGCAGTGGACTACGTGTCTAAATGGGTTGAGGCCATTGCCACTAAGACGAATGATCACGCAGTTGTTTGTGAATTTGTAAGAACCCACATTTTTTCTAGATTTGGGGTACCCCGGGTCATCATTAGTGATGGGGGAACCCATTTAAAAAATTTTAATTTTGGGAAATTACTTAAAAAGTATGGCGTGGATCATCGCATTGCTACACCTTACCACCCCCAAACTAGTGGTCAAGTTGAGGTTTCTAATCGGCAAATTAAGGAAATTTTGCAAAAGACCGTCCGAGCTGATCGAAAAGATTGGTCTAAGAAACTAGATGATGCTTTATGGGCATATCGGACGGCGTACAAAACGCCGATTGGAACGACTCCTTACCGTTTGGTTTATGGAAAAGGTTGTCATCTACCATTGGAAATCGCCCACCGTGCTTTGTGGGCGATGACCACACTTAATTTGGAATATGATGATGCAGGGAAAGAACGTCGGTTAGAGCTTTGTGAATTGGAGGAGTTGCGTGAAGAGGCGTATGACACAGCAGCCGCATACAAGACAAAGATGAAAGCGGTGCATGATGCGAAGCTAAGAAAAAGGAGCTTCGAAGTTGGTCAAAAGGTATGGTTGTTTAATTCACGGTTGAAGTTATTTCCAAGAAAGTTGAAGAGCAAGTGGTCCGGACCATTTGTGATTGTGAGGATTGGTCACTACGGTGACATTGAAATTGAAAGCGTGAAAGATCAGACAAAGCAAGTGGTTAATGGTCACCGACTAAAGCCATATTTGGATGCGACCGATATTAACAAGGAATCAATGGAAGTGGTGAGCTTTGTCGAAGGCTCACCAACTTATGAGGACGTCTGAGGTCCAGGTAATCTCGAGGGAAACCTCGGGTTGTAGAGTTTGTATTTCAAATTGTTCATTAGGCATTTGTTACTTTTGTTTGTTTTCTTTTTGTGTGTTTGATGTGTTTGTTTGTCATGAGTTCTCCTACGAGGCTAAGTGTGGGGAAGATCGATCACCAGGTACGTTTTGATTTGAGAATTGTGTTGGGGGCAACACAACTTTCGAGAGGGGGGAAGGATCGAGTCAGAGATCACACCAACCACCGCAGTACACATTCCAGGATAGGGGGACACCCTGGGGTGTGGTTGATGATGATATGGGAAGGATCCTAAATGATGCTAGGCCTGCGGGGTGGCGGGATTGGCCACCCTATGCACGGGTGATGTTTGATCAGGACACCCAAAATTCTAAGCTGCAAAGAAGAGAGACGCAACGGTTGTACGATAGAAGTGAGCATTGGAACAGGTTGCACGCTTACAACACTCAGCGTGAGATTAACCATAATTTTGATGATGCTCAGCAGCGGAGAATGCACGATGAGTGGCATAGGGGTGAACATCCACCGGTTATTGATTACACTGCGTTGGACCCGTACGATGGTTCAGTTCGATACCCGTAACCACAGGTGCATCACTCGGAATGGCTTAATCCCTACCAAGACCAACAGCAACAGCAAGATAGAGGCGATGAAACACCGAGTGTGTTCGATTTTAGTGCAATTGAGGAGACCATGACATCTATTTTTGGACCACAACAGCCGCGGTACTTCTGAGCATTCTCTGATAAACATCAGGTCCATGTGCTTGGCTCCTCTATTATTTGTGAACAATGATCTGTAACTAAGGGTGGTGGGTGGTTGGATTGGGAAGAACTACTTTTATTTTCTTTTATTTTATGTTTTGGTGGTGTGGACATTTGTGTAGGGTGTGTTTAATTTGATATTGTGTGCTTAAGTTGTTTTGTTAGTTAGTAGTAGTTAGGTTAGTGTCATCGGGTGCATAAGGATGGATTAGCAGCCCTCATCATGAGTTCCAAGGATGAGAAATTGGCAAAACCACACATTGGGGACAATGTGTCTCAAGTGTGGGGATGGGGGAAGAAACACACTTAACTTTGCTGAATTTTTATAAAAATCGTCGAAATTGAAAAATTGAAAAATATTTGCAAAGCAAACCAATTTTGAAACTCATGGAAAAGGTCCTTTCTGATTGACTAATCTAGATCTTGAATCATGGTTGTCCCTTTAAGTTTCAGGAGAGTATTTCCGATGGGTGTTTTAAGAAAAATGGGAAGGGATGCTTAATTAGGTGTAACATGCTTTGAATTGATTGCTAATGCTACATGTCGGTAACCAATTGTCAGCCATATGTGAGTTTTTGAGCCATACTTGCTATAAGATTGATAGGTCACTGAAAAATTTGTTTCAATTGCTGAGAGTGACCAATGTGATATGATATGGTAGAACTTGTATGGTTGATACATTTCGAGACTACATATTAGACATGTGCATAAAGATGACAAGGCATTAGGATTCCCCATATTCCCCGTTAATCCATTTTCTTGCTATAATTCCTTAGAAGGCATTGTTGAGCCTGATAGAGGACATTGAATAAAATCATTATACCCGTCGTTTGTCCACCCCATAAGCCGAGTAGAAAGTGTATATTTTCTTGAAAATTTTGATGAGAATGCTAGATAGAAAAAAAAAAAAAAGGTGAAAAATACAAAAATAGCATGGAGTATGAGAAGTGAATCACAATGATTCAAGTTATGAGAAAGTTGTGAAAGAAATAAAACAAGTCAAATGTGACTTTGTAAGTTAAAAAAAAATGTAGAATTTCTCATCACACTAGCCACCAAAAAGCCTAAAATCCTTACTCGAGCCTAAGCCAAAAACCCAAAGTCCTTCGATTTGTGCAGTGTCTATAGCAGTAGTGGAGATTTGATTGCTTTACAAGCATATGCTTATATGGTCTCACATTCGGTTTTGGAGTGAATACTTATACTAGCACATTATTTAAGCTAGTCCAGAAATTAAACCAAGAGGAGTGCATCTTGTGAGGGATATGTAGCAATTGCATAGAAATAAAAGCGTGTTGCGTTTGATTAAGCAAACCGCGTTTTGTTCTAACTGTTTATCACTTGCTCGTCGGTTTGTCAATCTCGACTGTGTCAGTCTATGGGACATGTATGATTCTAGACCTTAACTTGTTGAGGAATAAAAGGGCTTTGTATGTGGGTTATTGGTGAAATAAGTGAAAAATAAAGGTTTGCTTGGGGACAAGCAAAGGTTAAGTGTGGGAATGTGATGGGATGTGGATTTTGTGTGTTTATAGTGTTTTAATCCCGCGTTTTTACATATTTTTCTTATCACATATGTTTGGATAGCGAATACTACGAGGTAATATGTTTTGTAGGTAAACGGGATTAAAAGGAAGGTGTTAGAGCAAGTTAAGCAGGACGAAGAAACGAGAAGTGAAAAAGGGCTGGCCGTAAGTTACGGCCAGCCCACCGTATCTTACGGTGGACAGAAATTCAGATTTTCGAGATCGTAAACCAGAATCTACAGGCCGTAAGATAGTTTATTGGGTAGGCTGACCGTAAGTTACGGTGCCTCTGGCGTATCTTACGGTGGGAAGAAAAATCAAAAAGTTTGGCCGTAAACCAGAAGCTACAAGCCGTAAGTTATAATTTTGAAAAAGTTGACCGTAAGTTACGGCCAAACCATCGTAACCTACGTTGGTCGGGAAAACAGAAAGACGGGAGCTTCGATTCCGAGGAAAAATAAGCCATGGAAAGTCAGTTTTTTGACAGAGACGAACAGGTAGGGAAATCTAGGTGATTTTGGTGCATTTGGATCATCAAGATTGAAGCTTTTTCACCCAAAAATCGAAGAGCTAATCATGGATTCTTTGAAGAACTTTGAAGAATCAATCATTATCCTAGATGTAAGACTTTGATGTTTGGATTCTTAACTAGTTTTGATTGTGTGAATGTAAACATGGGATTGAGTAGTCTTTCTTTCGTGTGTTTATAATTGTTTTCCGGATTCACAAATAGATTTGAATCAATCTAATTTGCAATTATTCGATTGTCATTCGACTTTTACAGCCGCTAGCATATCGAGTTGTTAATCAGGTTTTTGTCGAAGTGAAAACTGTTAGATTAGTTCGTGATTGTGTTCCATTGTCCGATCTCAGATCGTTGGGTTAACACACAGAATGAAATCTAATTGTTATTTGTTGAATTGGTAACAAATTGTCACTCAATCAAGTTAGATGGTTTTGAATCCATATCAAGTCTGAAGTCTAGGGTTGGTTACTATTTTTAATCAATTGTTATTCGTTTTCAAGTTTACTCTCATTTATTTTTGATTTCTTAATTTTAAATTCAGTAAGTGCATAATCGGTTTTTCTTAAAAATTAATCAATTCCAAAATTCGGTTTTACTTTTATCGCCTAGTTTAATTAGTTGCAACAGTTAATCTTCCACGAGCTCCTCGAGAATCGATACCCTACTTACCCTTTACTAAAGGTATTTAGGTTTTAATTTGGTTATACCTTCGACTGCGATCAAGGATGTTACACCTTTAGGGATTTCCATGTAGTTGTCACTTTCAATTTTTCCACACAAGTAGGCAGTAACAACATCCATAAGTTTTCTGAAGTCCTTTTGAGATTGCAAGGCCGATTAAACATCTAAATGCTATCACATCCACCATAGGGGAACACATTTCCTCATAATCAACTTCTGGGATTTAGGAAAAACCTTAATGTTACAAGTCGTACTGATGTGTTGCAAAACACACCTCGTTTTCCCTTGTATTTCGTAGCGTTTTCGTATAGTTTTAGAGTGGTTTCGAGTCATTTATATCTTGTACTTAGTTATGCTATGTTTTGTAGGTATTCAGGAAGAATTGGAGCTTAAATGATCAAGAACTGTGAGGAAACGAGCACACTAGAACCCGAGATGAGAAACGAAAAAAGTCGGGAAAGAGTCCAACCTTAAAAGAGGCATATCTCGAGCTAGAAAATTAGTTACGGGGCCTATAATATATCGTTTTGGGGTAGTTCGACATGAAGAATACAAAAATCCAGTAATATCTTATGGTACGCGAGAGATGGAGGCATTTTTCTCGCGGTACGCGAGGGACCAGAATACATGCACGACTATTTTGGCTTTGGAGGTACGCGAGGGATTTGTCCTCTGGGTCTCGCGGTACGCGAGGGGCCCCAGGAAGACGAATTTTGACCTAATTAATAGGATTAAAGGTCTAGGACTCTTCCATTCTTAATCTTATCGATTTTTAGCCGTCCAGAGAGGTTTTTGAGGCGATTTTGGGAGTTTGGAGAGTAAGAGAAGTGAAAAGCTTGAATATTTGGATCCGAGTTCCTTGTAATTAGCTTGTTTGGTTTCAAGATTTCATCTTTGTGTCTTTGATTGAATTGTTGAACCATGAGTATGTTTCATTCTTTTGTTTTGACTGTTTTAGACATGATCCTAGGCTAAAACTCTTATACTACCTAGGTCACATGATGAATATTTGCTAAAGTTGTGATTTTTATCGGATTTTGGATTCGAATGATGGTTTAATGATTTTGTAAACAATCTTAGTTTGAATATTGTGATGATATTGCATGCTTTAATTCTGATTGTGTGATTAATTTCATTTTCGTGCGTTGTTTGTAGATGTCTTCTAGTTTGAACAGCGTTTCTAAGTCATAGATCTTAGGGTTTGTGATTGTTTGTGTGGTTTGCTAGACATAGTAGCCATAGGAGTTGTGATTGACTGCTGATTAGAATTGAGTGTTCTTCCTAGTTCAATACCCGAGAGGTGAGAAGTAGTTGTCTGATCTTCGTCATTAGGAATCCGAGTGTTAACAGTCTGAGAGGATGTTAGTGTTAGGTGTCTAGTGATTGTTGCTAGTTCAAATCATAATTGTTATCATGAGATTACCCCGTGCATTCCTTGAATGTATCGTGGACAGTGAGACTAAAAGGTGATCTGTCTTTAGGGTACAATATCATTTGTTGGAAATACCCGAGAGGTGATCTAACCGTCTGGTGAGTTTAGTACACTTTAGGTAGCTTAGCTGTTGACACCTTGAGAGTGATTAGGGATCCACTAGGTAGTCTTTAGTTGTCATCCTTAGAAACCCAGATCCATCTTAGTTTCCAGAGCCAGTAGAAGTTGTACCTTACAAGTAGGATTCCGACCTAGGTTGTATTCTTCCCATCTTCTGATTTCACCTTATTACTTTGTCTTGACAGTTGAGTCGACCTTTGTTTATTTCATTCATTAGTTTAATTCAGTAGTGTAGTAAACCCCCATCAATCAATCTTTTGTCCGAGTCTGAGTCTAGTATTAGTATTCAGTGTCTTTAGGGTTCGATAATCCGGTTTACCATTAAGTTGTGCTACACTCGATAGGTACACTTGCCTGTCAGTGATGTCTAGTTCATAGGTTTTCCATTTATTACTTAGGAGTCTAGGTTAGGTTTTGTTAGTTTTTATATAGACCGTCTGGACGACATCACGTACCTACATCGCATAATCTCATAATTTTTGTTTATTTTTATTTAAAGACACCCATTTATAACCAACTGGTTTGACGTCTATGGGTGTTCGGACTACAGGTCCGAAAACGTGTAACTTGTCATGCAAATTTAATTCAACCTTTTAAACTTGCCATTTTTGGCAGTCATCTCTGTGTATGTACTCTTACAGAGTTTTAGATATGTAATATTTTTCTTTAATTACATCTGTTGCTATAGCATATGAAAATATTTCAAACACGTGTTTTATTTCGGTTCCATACTATACTGCGTTGTACATAATTTATTGAGATCTTGTATTTGCTTGGTACATGAGTTTCTTCTGTAACTCCATTTTCCTCTTCTGGGGTATTACAATTTTCTTCTGCAATCATATTAGTCTCTTCTAGGACATTTACCTCTTCTGAGGCTTTATCGCTTCTTCTGCGATTTCATTAATCTCTTCTGGGATTTTATCTATAACCTCTTCTGGGATTTTATCTATAACCACTTCTAGGGTTTTGTGTATAACCTCTTCTAGGGTTAGACCAACTGCCTTATTCTGCTCTTTTTATTCTCGTGGGTTTTTATGTTTGGAACTGATTTATTTCCCATGTTTCCTGTGTATGGTAATCTTTCTATGATTACTTCAGTTTAAGCAGATGAAATTTATGCTGATATATGTGACTTTATCACTCTCTTTGTGTGTGTGGATATGCATCAGATAATTCATTTGCTATTCTTCACAAAAGCATGACATATTAGACTTCAGACTCATATTAACCACTTTAGGGGTGATGATGATGCATTCGATGTGTTTGTTTTCATGTATTACCAGTCTTTCCTTTCTTTATCCAATCTCCCATAAGATTGAGAATATTATCTTATTAAATTGACAGTAAATATATTATGTTGTAAAACATGTCCCATTTTGGTGTATTATGGCGGTATTGGTACATAGGTTGCACAATAAAATATTTATTGTTGAGACAAACTTAGTTCTCTTCCGAAAAACATTTGTACAGGGGAGTATTTGTGATCAACAGTTGGGTTTAAACTGATTAGTGCAGCGGTATGCCCTCATGTAGAAGATGGAAATTCGCATCTTGTCAATAGTTGTTTAGCTATTAACTGTAATCGTGTAATTAGTAAATTAGCTAAAACTCATGTTTGAACATAGTTTGTGGATGTTCAATATTTATCCCTATAGACATACAATAAGTGGGAAAATGCTACATATAAGGTAGCTAAAAGACTCACACATGACCATATAGAGGTGTATCTCTTAAGATCGTAAAATACTGAAAATGGACCACATGGAGGTTAACATGCCCGCATATGTCCTCTTGAATTCTTCCCAAATATAAGGGGGATTATTTATACGATTTTGTATTCGGAGAGCTTAAAGATTGATTTGCTGAGAGAACTCACTACAGATGATAAGTCTTATGGTAGCAAAAATTTTAAATTATTGAGAGGGTGCTTGTTGTCACTTTTAATCATTCACCTCATCACTTTTAATCATTCACCTCATCACATGGAGACCTACCTCGATGACCTATTTGGTCATGTTGTATGACGAAAAATATCTTTGGCTTGTAACTTCTGGTTACTTATCACATTTGAATTTTATTAGATATATTTTCTACAATATATTCTAGATGATAAAATCTCTAGTTCTGCAATATGGTTGATATGCCCTAAATTATACATGTTTTGCATGCATAATAATCCCCATATTATGGTACTAATTGATTAAAAGCCTTGCAAATGATACTTAATGCGTTAATATTTCACAATTGCAGGTTATTCGGTGTCCCAAGATAAAAACAACAAAAACCAGCATAAAACATGAAGAAATCAAGCTTTTGGAGGACCAAACCCGAGCATTGACCTCCAAGAAGTCAAACCAGGCCAAACGAAGTCAACCAGTAGCTAAAAGACGAACCTGGGGAACAGACAGAGGGATACACGATCGTGCATCCCTTTGCACGGTCGTGCAAATGCTGTCTTGCCTCCCAGACTCCTGTACACTGTCCTTTGTACCCTGTTTGATTCCCGATGTGTTTGCACGCCCGTGCAATCCAATGCACGACCGTGCATTGCTCATTTGAGGCCTATAAATATATGGCTTGAGTTCTTCATTGAGATATCGCTTACACACCCCAAGAACACACTAGAGAAAGCTTAGTTTTTAGTTAGAGTGTAGTAGTAATGAGTAGAGGGGCTCTTCCTCCTTGTTCCGCAATAGGGGAGCCTACGAAACTCAGCGTTATGCTAGTTAGTATGGCCATTCATGGCTAGACTCTTTGTATTGCTAGGGTGAAGATGAAGTTTGGTGCATGTTAATGTTTAACGTATTAATCCAAGTGATGCGTTTACGTCTTTAATCATTCGTTCTTAAAACCGTCTTTTCAGTGGGCTTTTATTATTGTCTAAATCCGTCTTTATATTTATGAGTGTTCTTGATTTTAAAGTGTAAGATCGTAAAACCTTTTTAATCAAACTTCTCTTGAAGCTTGTACGTCGATTGATAAGCCAAGGTTTGGTCAAAACTATTAAGGTCGTACGTCTTTATACGAACATATTATGCGATCAAGAATTGGTTAACTCATGTTGGGAACGATACGGCTTTATACTTGGTCCCATTGTTACAACGCCTCTCGGTGAACAAAATATAATCACCTATTTAACTCTAATACAAATTATTTTATGTTCGATGTCTTAAACCAACCTAGAGATGACCGTTCGAAGGGTTGAGGGTAATTGTTGTCCTTAACGGGAGGCATTACCACTTTTTAAAGATTTTAATTTGCAAATCAAATGTCGTGAGGATGAGGCTCTAGCGGTGATCCGGGTCACAAGTTTGTAGTAGTCACATCACTGGATTAGTCAACTTAACATTGTTACGTACCAAGCGGATTTGAATCCCGAAGCAATACTTTTCGTGACCTGATCATCTCCAAGATATTTACTATTCCGTTCGTTACGTTTCTGTTACACACATCACACACGTTTTTACTTTTCTTTTATTTACTTTATGTTGAAGCACTTTCCTGTAACAAACACTCTAGATAGATAGAGTCTTAGTCTTAGGTTGTTTTGTCTTGTGTATAATTGTCTTTGTATGTAAGAGTCTTTATGTATTAGTTTATCGAGTTGTATTTACTTTTACATACTGAATGTTGCTAAATTCTCTAAGTGTTTTGCGCACTTGTAAGTGCGCATGAGAAAGCTCCTGCGTACTTAGCAAGTACGCAAGAGTAACTTTGCGTACTTGCTAAGTACGCAAGAGCATTTTGCCCTGCGCACTTGCTAAGTGCGCAGGCATCAGGTCTTGTATAAATAGGATAGGTTGACAGAAGTTAAGTACGCAGACATAGACGCAAATACGTAGATTGTAATCTCAGTGCTTTTCTCTATAACCTTCAAGTGTTTATAATACAAAGAACGTTTAAAGTGTTTTCTCTTGTCGGTTTACTTTGTTTAGTTTGACTCTCCACCTAGTCACGGGCATTCCGCACCCGGTCCCGCCTAGTAGGCCCACTTGCATGTGACGATCCGCCACACCCGAGGGACCTACAAGTGGTATCAGAGCATTGCTCCGGATTTCGAGTGTTGTGAGTGAGTTTGGAGAGTTTCTATCGAGTTTTCACAAGAAAAAAGAGGTATTTTTGTGATAAAATAGGGGTAGCTCTTGAGCACTATTTTAGAAGCAAAAATCACTCAAAAACTGATTTTTGTTGTGTATTTGAGTGTTTTGAGCATCAAAGGTTGGTTAGAAACAAGTTTCTGACCCTTTGGCTCATTTGCATTGATCATCAGACCAATTTTTACCATCTCCGGTGAGTTTCAGGTGACCGGAAAAATTTGGTGAAAGTTGCTGAAAAGGTATCCTGCGTACTTACCATTTCTGGCAAAAAGTACAGTTTTGTGCGTACTTACTAAATACGCACGACTTATCTCCTGCGTACTTATAAGTGCGCAAGACTGAACTTGTGCGAACTTAATTTATATCCCGCGTACTTATATTTAATCCTGCATACTTACAAGTACGCAATAGGAAATCTAAATACGCAAGACCATTTTTCAAGTGCGCAATTGTGTCTGACTTTTCTGAAATTTGACTAAGTGTTCAATATGTCGAATCATCAGAATCTTGGAAACCTGTTAAATTATGATAATGAGATCGGTACACCATAGAAACCACCAAAGTTGCTAAACGTAAACGATTATTCTAATTGGAAGGCACGTTTTGAGCACTACATTTCTTATACCGACTCATCGCTATGGATACCAATCCTTGAGGGATATAAGCATCCAATACACATCTATATTGATGAAGCCATGCCCAAACCTATCTCTAAGCTTTCTGACGAAGAAAAGAAAGCTTATGATCGTGAAAAGAAGGCACTTGGTTCGATCACTATAGCATTAACTCGGGAATTGTTCCACAGTTTCCGAGGTTATGACAATTCCAAGGATCTTTGGAATGCCTTACAGAAAAGATTCGAAGGAAATAGTGATATCAAGAAGAGTAAGAGGGATCTTCTCAGGAAGCAGTATGAGTGCTTCAGATTTTTAGAGAACGAATCTTTAGATGACCTCATCTCTAGATTCTATCATTTACAGACTGAATTGAAGGTTTTTGAACTTAGGTATCCAGATGAAGAAATGGTGGAAAAGTTTTTGGATGCTTACCACCCAAATTTGAGATGTACACAACCCTGATGAGGGAAAATAAAAAATCTATGAGTTGACAGTAGAGGAGGCAATAGAAAAGGTTCAAGCTCATGACATGAACCTAAGAAGAAAGGAGAGCTCAGGAAGACCCCAGATACAAGACCCTTCTATGTATCATGGGATGACTTCTACATCTAAGTCATCGGGCTCTGGAATTGCCCTCTTCACTAGAAACCCTACTGAAGAAGACCACTCAACTGGTTGTGGTGGTATGCATGCTATGCATCTGGATCAGGGTTGGGGTCTCATCATCAACATACCTCAAGAAATCCTCCTGCTGCGTCTTCAGCTAACCAATCAGCTATAGCCAGAATAGCTGAAGATCATGTAGCACTATTCTCATCTTGTATGCTTGCGTATGAGAATTTCATAGGTGGCAAGCTTACTGATCCCGAGACGATTGAAGAAGATTTTAATCAAGTGGATCCTGATGACATGGAGGACATGGATATTCAGTGGAATATGGCCATGCTATTGAGAAGAGCCAAGCGTTTCCTGAACAGAACAGGAATAAATTTTATTGGCGGGCATCCTAATGCCAAGGTCGGGTTTGACAAATCTAAGGCCAAATGCTATAAGTGTCTAAATTTTGGACACTTTGCTCGTGAGTGTCAGAAAGACAGAGCACCGGCCTCTGGTCTTACCAGACCCAGCCATGGCTACAACAACCCAAACCACCATAGTCAAAACCAAGGTGGAACGTCCAATGCACTGGAAGCCCAACAAGACGAAAGCTTTGACTGGGGTGTTCATCTTGAGGATGCCATCATCGCACAGACACAGGTTGGTCTCATGGCTGAGATCATGGAGATGATGGAAGCAGAGAAAAGGGAAGCTTCTATGGCTGACCTAGAAGTGTCTACTACTGCTGCTACAGAGGAAGAGAAGGAAGCTGAAGAATAGGAAGCTTCTGTAGCTGATAAGGAGGAATCGACCACTGCTGTTGCTCTCATGGCCATTGGAGAAGAAACAAGTTCAACTTCTGAGGTAGATTCTAACCCCTTTTCTATTATTTCATGTTCTAAATGTCTAGGGCTAAAACTTGAAAATTCTAGGCTCCAAGACAAAATCGAACCCCTAAGTATGGCAGCTCTAAACTATAAAGAAAATGAAAAACGTTTTAAAGATTCTATTGAAACCTTGAAAAAGGAAAAATGTGAATATTCTTTAAAAATAAGCGATCAACAACTTCACTTAGATGTTGCATACAGGGGGTTGGAAAAATGGAACAATGAAATCAACAAACTGCAAAATGAGATCTTGCAGTTAAAATGCTCTAATGAGAAGTTGAAAAACTCTTGTTTTGTGGTGGAACACTACGAATCTGTGGTGAGACAAATGAATGGGTTAGGGCTGGGTACTAATGCCATTCCTCCACCAGTGAGCGGGAAGTTTGTCAATAGCTTAATAGACATTGATCTCACTTGTCTAGAT
The DNA here is from genome assembly GCA_023525975.1 of Smallanthus sonchifolius. Classification (NCBI taxonomy): domain Eukaryota; kingdom Viridiplantae; phylum Streptophyta; class Magnoliopsida; order Asterales; family Asteraceae; genus Smallanthus; species Smallanthus sonchifolius. The sequence goes on along the minus strand of CM042033.1, from coordinate 47,217,217 downwards.
GAGTCCTCTGATAAGGATGATTCCCCTAAAAAGGATGAATCCTCAAGTAAGGCTAACTCCACATCTAGTGAGGAGTTCATTACTGCTTCTGAAGATGAGTCGGTTAACTCTTGCCGTGAAGGAGTAGTATCTGAGGAGTTGTTGACTGAACAGAAAGTAAAGAAAAACTTTATCACTAATGGTGATAATTGCATTTTAACTGAACCAGATCTTATTGAAACAAATGATAATCTAAAGATAATGCTTTATGGGGGTTATAAAAGTCTTAACCAAGCAAAGAAAGAAGATTTTTCAGCTCATTATGGGCTTGGGTATAAAGAAATTTTGGAAAAATATTATACTCCCAAAAACCAAACTGGAAAGGTTCAGACTCCTGTTCTACTCATAATGCTGAGTTATCTAAGGCCAGATCTAGAGCCTTATAGGAGAACTTATGTAGACAAGAGGAATTGTTTTCACTGTGGCTTGGTTGGTCACATTTTTGTGAACTGTCCTTCAAAGAACCAAGGGAAACGGCATGTTGTTTCACAACCAGCTGTTATCCCTAAGTCGCCATCAGTGACCCCTCCCAAATGTCCAAAGCAAAATGTGGGAAACCACCAGTCAAACTGATGGTAAAGCCTAAGATCAAATCTGAAGCTAAAGCATCCGTTTCAAGAAAGGTAACGCAACCTGCTGTACCTCGTGTATCTACCTATGGTAGTACACGTACTGGTGAGAAATCTGTGGCAAGACTCTCTAAACCACAGAGAAGAAGAAGGAACAAGAGGTTGAGAAAGCTTGAACAGCTGACTTCAGTTCAATCAGGTGAAGCTTCCACAAGTTAACCTGCTGTTGTTGAACCAAAGTCTCTTGTTCCGGTTAAGAAACAGAAGAGATCCTGGACTGCCAAATCCAAAACTTCTCAATCTCCTAGTTCTAATTCTTTAAAAGATTCATCCGTTTTGAACAGTCATCACGACAGTGAGTTAAAGGAAGTAGTTTATTTTGAAAAGGATGGACGACCCAAGACCACAATGGCTTGGGTATCCAAATCTAACTAATTCTTTTGTTACTCGTGTAAGGACGTTCGAAGGGTACTATCTCTAACCGCTGGTATGTAGATAGTGGATGCTCCCGGTACATGACAGGAAACATAGCCTTGCTTCAAGATGTGAAACCATCAGAGGCGGCTATGTGGCCTTTGCTGGAGAAAAAGGCGGCAGTATCACGTGTCAAGGCGTGGTTTCGAACGGTTGTGTCAGCTTTGACAATGTCAACTTTTGCGAGCAGCTGAAGCATAACCTGTTGAGTGTCTCCTAAATGTGTGACAAGGAGTACTCGGTGATGTTTGACATGTCAGAATGCCTGGTTTTGAAGTTCCCGAAGATTGGATCCTGATGAGAGCGCCAAGAACAAACGACACCTATCAGATCGATATGAGTGTGGCAACAACCACCTCATCAGTTTCTACTTGCTTGCTTACAAAAGCGACAGAGCTTGACTCCATCTTGTGGCATAGGAAACTCAGACATATTTTGTATCGTAAAATGAACCATCTTGTCCGAAACGGTTTTGTAACGGGGTTCCTAAGCTGAGATTTACCGTTGCTGATGACTGTATGCCTTCTAAAAAGGGCAAACAGCAACGAAAGTCTCACAAGCCCAAGCTCCAAAACTCTATTGATACCCCTTTGGAGCTATTACACATTGATATGTTTGTCCCTATAAGTATCAGGAGTATTAGAGGTAAGTCGTTCTGTCTGGTTGTAACTGATGACTTCTCACGTTTTTCTTGGGTGCACTTTTTAGGTACTAAAGACGAGACTGCTAATATTCTTCAATACTTGATCCTGAGCTTGGAATCTCTTTGCAAGCAGAAAGTTAGAAGGATAAGGAGCGACAACAGAACTGAGTTCAAGAATAATTTGATGGAGCTTTTCTGTCTCCAGAAAGGGATCCGTCACGAATTCAGCGCGCCGTACACGCCTCAACAGAATGGAGTTGCTGAACGGAAGAACAGAACACTGATTGAGACTGCATGGACAATGCTGTCGGATGCAAAGCTTCCTGTCACTTTCTGGGCAGAAGCCGTTAATACAGCTTGTCACGTCTTAAACAGAGTTCTGGTTGTTAAAAGGCACAACAAGACTTGTTACGAGTTGATCAACAATCGACTTCCCAATCTTGATTACCTAGTTCCTTTTGGTAGTCCTTGTTCCTTGTTGCTACAGTACAAAGACCGCCAGTCTAAGTTTCATGCAAAAGCGGTGGAAGGCATCTTCTTAGGATACGTTGCCAACTCGCCTTGCAAGAGAGTGTACAACATAGGAACTCACACTGTCGAGGAATGGTTCGAAGTGGATTGTAGTAAACACAGCATTCCACCAGAACCAACAGGTCCAGCTTGGGGTTTTGATTATGATGCGCTATTCAAGTCATTCAATCTTCCTGATCTATCTGCAGTTGACGCCGCAAATGTTTATAAATTATTGGGTGGCGGTGATGACTCAAGTTTCTCTACTCGTGCTACTGTACCAATTATAACTCCTGATTCCAATGCTGCATCTGCATCTGGAACTCATGACAGTGATAACAGTGAAGATGTTCTTGTCGTTGGAGATGACGCTCTAGCTAATCCTAACACAGCTGTAGGAAATGAAGCTCCGGCTGATCCAATTAACATTGAATCTTCTTCCTCTGGAACACAGGAAATGGGGGAGTTAAGCACGAATCTAGATCCAGAAATTCAGGAACCGATTGTACCGGAGACGAGAGTGCATAGGAATCATCCAATTTGACTGTTCTTGGCTTATGCCACATATGTCGGCTTCAAGGTCTATCAACTTGATGTGAAGAGTGTTTTCCTTTATGGTAAAGTTCATGAAGAGGTCTATGTCACTCAACCTCCCAGCTTTGAAGATCCGCATAATATCAATAAAGTGTATAAGCTCGACAAAGCACTTTATGGTCTTCATCAAGCACCGCGGGTATGGTATGAGACATTATCTAAGCATTTACTGTCTAATGGTTTCGACCGTGGACAGATTGACTCGACTCTCTTCATTATGAAAGCAGGAGGTGACATTCTTCTTGTATAAGTATACGTCGATGACATTATTTTTGGATCTACCAATGAAGGGATGTGTAGGGAATTCGAAAAGGTGATGAAGTCCAAGTTCGAAATGAGTAACATGGGTGAATTGTCATTCTTCCTGGGTTTGCAAGTCAGTCAAAGAGAGGATGGCATTTATCTACATCAAACAAAGTATGTGCTGGACATCTTGTCAAAATACAAGATGAATGATAGCAGTACTTATGGCACACCTATCCCAGTCAATCATGGTCTGCATCCTGACAAAGATGGAAAGGATGTAGATAACAGATTGTACCGTGGGATGATCGGATCACTTATGTATCTCACAGCTTCAAGACCCGATATAATGTTTGCTGTGTGCTTGTGCTCAAGGTTTCAGTCTCAACCGAAGGAGTCACATATGATAGCCGTGAAGAAAATTTTCAGATAACTGAAAGGGAAACCCCGATTAGGTCTTTGGTACTCTAAGCAGCAATCATTCGACTTCAAAGCCTACACTGATTCAGATTATGGCGGTTGTAACCTTGACAGAAAGTCAACTTCTGGTGGATGTCAATTCTTAGGAGACAGACTGGTCTCCTGGCAGTGCAAGAAGCAGTCAACGGTTTCTGTCTCAACTTGTGAAGCAGAATACATTGCTGCGGCGAGCGGTTGTTCTCAGATATTGTGGATTCAACAGAAATTGAGAGTCTACGGCTTAAACTTCACTAGAACCCCTTTATTCATTGACAACAACGCCACCATGTCCATCACAAATAACCCGGTGAAACATTCCAAAACTAAGCATATAGAGATTCGCCATCATTTCATCCGTGATTGTGCTGAAAAGAATTTAATTGAACTTGTAAAAGTTTACACGGATGGCAATCTTGCTGACCTTTTCACAAAGGCATTTGATCGATCCCGTTTTGAGCATCTTGTCAACTTGATAGGAATGTTCAATCCTGAGTGAAAATTAATTTTTCTTAAATCAATTCAATTCATGGAAGTTAAACTTTATTTCTTTTAAATTTTCTGTATAGTTCTTTTAAGTTTCAAAATATTTTACAAAAACAAAAACGAAATAGAAAATGGAGAAAATTTCAAAGTTAACTTGAGAAAAGAGGAAATGATAGTATATCATAAATGATCTAAACGTCACAGACTGCTCCTATGGGAAATGATTGCGTCATGCTTACTTAATTGTTTAAATTGTTATGTTTTTAATCTGCTTATTTACAAGTATTTTAAATTGCCAGTAGGCTGTATGCGTCTTTGAACCACTAGTAGTGTGGAAACTAAATCTAAATTACAACTGTGATTTGAACCCATGTTTGCAAGTGTGTGTGCGTAAAAGAATAGAAAAGATCATTATCAGATAAAGGATGTTAGATTTTGGTAATAATTTTCTTTTGAGGTCAGTTTCGGGTTAGGTCGTTAGCACAATTAATGCGGTTCATCTCACTGCCCGTACTCACAAGTATGCAAGGAGAGATTGAATCAAGACGTGCCTCTACATTAACCGTTGAGCATGTATTCACCCTTGAATCACTCCTGATTCATTGAAATCAAATCCAGATAAAAGTTGGATCCCTTTACCTTAAAACTCAAACACCATATATATTATTCTAAATCATCATACCGATATTCAATGAAGAAAATCAAATGAAACCAAGACAAATGAATCACTCGATTCTGAATCTTATGATTCCTGATAATCCTTATAGATTCTCTTGATTTTTCCTGTGCTAATAGATGTAACTTCATTCTGAAAATTTAGAAAATTATTGGGAAAATCTTAGATGCCTTGAGTTAATGCAACTTACATTATTGTAGCATATCAGTGGGGTACACGTTGTATATCTTATAATTAATACCTTAATACACAAGAATGTGATACAAAGACGCTTATAGTTTCAAATCTTATAATATTGTCAACTTGAATTACTTGTTTATGTGCATATTACGTTTGAATAAATAGTAATTAATGACATGATCCCATATTCTTTTATATTGTATCATTTTTGCTATAAGATAGCCTGATATGATCCTCTGCTCGTGTCTTTGATCAAAAATAGTTTGTGTGAATACTTGTATATTTCTATTAGAAAATATCAAAAAGATTTTAAGTTTATGCATAGTTCAATTTTATTCAGAAAAGCCAAAAATATTTGTGTTTAACCTTCCTGAACTGTATTTGAATCCTCTTGATTGAATATTTTTAACTTGTTCGTTATTTGACTTAAAAAACTTCATAAATTTGAGTTGAAAGTTTGCGCACTTAAGGGTTTGTGCGTACTTGCAAGTGCGCATGAAGTAAGCCCTGTGTACTTAATAAGTACGCAAGAGTTAAGTCTTGCGCACTTGTAAGTACGCAAGAGTTAAGTCTTGCGCACTTGTAAGTACGCACGAGTTAAACCGTGCGCACTTGCTAAGTACGCATGACCTTTTTGCGTGGGGTATATAAATCGGACTTAGAAAATTTTCAGAACCTTATCACTTTCAAACCGGTTCATATTCCCTCCGACTTTCACTCGAAAATCCAAGTGTTCCAATTCAATTTCTCGTACCATTGCTAGTTTCATCACTTCATTACATCGATTTAGTGAGATTTTGGACTTAATCCATCAACAAAAACTCTTGATTTTGGACCGATTATCCTAGGTTATTGTTCGAGATTTTTTAGACAATTTTTGGGTTGTTTGGGTAATACCTAATAATTAAAACTTGTTAATAATCATTTATCGATCACTAATCTACCTTTAATCATCCATTCAAGTCTTTGATTTTGACTTTGGGCTAGAATTTGAACCGACGGTTGCTTCGTTCGACTGTTAGAACAAATCAGTTCAAGTTTAGCAGGTATCTGGTGTAAGTATTGGTCCCATAGGTTAGAATCATTGATTCCGACCTAGTGGTGACCCAATACACACCTATTTTTAAACTTCAATTGAATTTCAAATTCTAGAATTTGAAACCAAGTACGTTTCCTGCAAACTTAACAAGTACGCAAGAAGCACTTCATGCGTACTTGTTAAGTACGCAAGAGGAAACTCCTGCGTACTTGTTAAGTACGCAGGACCAACACTTGGCAAAAATTCCTAAGTCTGAAATTCAGTCCAAAGAGTAACTGCTATACTAAGTCATGTTTATCCGTTTCCAATGAAACATGTTGTTCTTATTATGTTTTCTGTGTGTTTTTGCAGATCATGGCTCGGGCGTTTACTAACGAATTCAACCTGTTAGCTAACACTGAACCTGAGTGGAAGGGTGCAGCATTGCAGTACAGAGACATATTTGATTTCTTGAACCGTTCAAGAATCAGCTACGCCATTTCTGCTGATCCGACTGTGTCAAGACCCTACCTCAAGCAGTTTTGGGAGACTTCAGAGCACGACTTCACGGTAACCCCCAACATTATAGGGGCTACCATTGCTGGTTATGCTATTGCTTTCTCTGAAGATACTATACGAAGGGTCCTTCAATTCAGAGATCTCGCAACTGACCCGACAGCCTATCCAGACTACTTTGTGGACGGCTGTTGGAGACAAAGAATGGGCTATGTCGGTGCAAGGGACTATGCTTCATACCAAAATATGTGGGTGTTAGACCAGGGGAGATATTTCGCCCACGTCATGATCATGTGCATCTCATCAAGGAAAGCTGGGAAAGATGCCATGGGTCATGACCTTGCAGCAGCCATGGTCGGCCTTTCTCTTAACAAGGGCTACAACTTCTCCCGCTACATCTTTAAGGCCATCAACGATCAGATCAACATAGCGGAGAGGTTTCGGTTCTTGTTATACCCTTCGTTTATGCAACTTCTGATTAATGACGCGTTGCCAAACCTTCCTGCTATAGGGGAGAGACTGCAAGTAAAGAGGGTGGACAAAAGAGTATTCGCCCAATTCCTAAAGCCAGGCAGTGTAGATCCTACCCCTGTGCATACAGAACTCTTTGGCCACCTCATCAATGAAGCATATGTGGCCCCAGGTGACTAGTGATGGTACAATCACGAATCAGATCCGAAATTGAGTGAGCACTCCGACGAACAACAGGAACAACAAGGGGAGGAAATGGAGAGTGATGATGGATAGTCTGATGATGGAGACGACGAAGGAGGAAATGAGGGTGCTGAGGGATCCGATTCGGAAGTGACTGAGTCAGATTCTTCTGATTCCGATGATGCACCATCACAGGTACACCCGAGGAGAACGGCTAAGGTAACCCTACCTGAGTCGTCCTCCAAGAGAAAGCGACAGTCGTCTAGTAGCGAATACGAGCCAGACTCTGACTCTGAAGCTGCTATATAAAGACAAAGAAGAGAAAGCGTTCAGAAGAACAGGGGCGATAGGCAACAGCCTTCTATCCCCAGTGTGGTGGAGGCTCAGCAGCAAGTACAAGTATCAGCTGCTAGTCCGGATTCAACCTCCACCCCACCTTCACAGCAGCTTTATCGTAGGAGGAGGAGGCCACAAGTGCAAAGTGAAGTGGCCGTCACTACAATCACAGAGGTGATTCCTGTGATAGTGACCCTCCCTACCACTACTGTTCAGGTGGCGGTGACTACTCCAGTTCTCACGAAGTCAGTCACCATCACCCGTACCATTACCCCTACAACTCTTGTCACATCCTCAATCCCAACTACCACCACTGAGCCTTTAAGTCAACCCTTCAACTATGGAGACTTTACACAAGGGTTTGACTTTGATACCATATTCTCCTCCCCTACTCATAATGCCGAGGCTTCCTCATCCAGACATCCTGATCCGAATGATGCAAGGATAGATGTTCTGGAAACCCAAGTTGCTGAACTACTGGAGACTGTTCGGAAGTCAAAGGAGGAGTCTGACGCTCAACAAGCACAGATCAATTCTTTGGTAGACGAAGTCAGAATCCTTCGTAGCCAGAGAACAGGGACTGAGGAACGACCGAAGAATGTCTTGGCACATAACGAGCTCCTAATTAAGACAAATGAAATGCTTCTGGGTCATGGGTCGTCCTTGGAGCTGAGGTTTGACTCTCAAAGGAAGGAGCATGAGCTGATGGTCAAGCTGATTGCTGATTTGACCAAGAAGCTTAATGCTCAGGGGGAGAAGGAGAAAGAGAAAGAGAAAGAAAAGAGGACTACTGGTGATGAGGCATGTCATCCGGTCGACTTGACTAAGGATAACGACAAGGACAAGGATCCCGAAGCCGGTCCTAGTGGAGGTGAGAACCAAGCTTTAGCAATCGTGCCCATCTCTGCTGTTCCAATGGCTCAGGTGGAGTCTACTCATCAAGAGGGTGGTGATACCTCTGATGGTGGTGGTGGTGATAAAGGAAAGACAGTGGCTGAAGTACTTAAGGACTTATCTGATGATGAGATCCTATATCTAGAGCCTGACTATTCCAAAGAAGCACAGATCGATGCTCTCTTCAATCTAGAAGAAGGAGATATCGACTCTGGTGACGATTGGGATGATGATGATGAAAAGTTGTAATCGAAATTCCCAAGGGTGACGGGGAAGGAGAGTACGAGCTAGAAGATGGAGAAATATTTGAATTTCCATCGTTTGACGCTCCGCTCGACACAGGTTCAGTCGAGCAGGCTAGTAATGCAGAAGCCTCGACTGAAGCTTCCCTAGTTGACCCTGCACCTATGGACCCAGAGGCACTGAAAGATACAGACATGCCTTCTACTTCATCAAAGGGTCCAGCTCCTGTGTGGAAAAAGACGTCTATAATAGACAAACACGGAACAACAGGGATGATCTTGGCTGTAAGGTTCGAGGAGGATAAGCAGCTGTTCGCTATCAAAAGATCTGGCGGGGTTCAATACTTGAAACCCACCAGTGAAGCGTTCAGCTCCTTACCCAAATACGACCTTGTGAACCTAGCAAACCGAGAGCTGCTGGGTCATTCCAATCACGCAGTGGCGATGGGTTTGTGGGTGGTTCTGCAGCGAGAAGCAAGATCGGGGAAATTTGAGATGTTCAAGCCTCAAGTGCCCAAGAGAGTCAAGGATATGCATGCTATAAATCCTGTGACTAAGAAGCACTTAAAGAAATTGGTATACAAGCCAGTGTGATGAGAAACTAAGATTCCCCTGAGCAAGTTATCTCAGGAAATTCTTGGTGACATGTGGTACTGGTACGTAGATCCAAAGACGGGCGAGGCTGTGATCATGGGTAAAGGACGTTCAGAGAGCGGGAACATAGTGCCAAAGGAACTGATCAGAATATTTGATGAAGTATGCTTCATCAACTTTTATGTGAAAGATCTAGAGGTACTAGCAGAACGTTACTGCGTCTACACGGATGAGTGGACAAAGCTTCTTGCTTTTAAATATGACAAGGTGATTAAGTTCTGCCTTGATTACAATAAGAAGATGGAAGCTAAAGATCAAGTGCTGTGAAGAAGACCGAAGACTGAAGATTATCCAGAGCTGTTGTCAAGGGGGAGTTTGTTGAAGCACTTTCCTATGACAAACACTCTAGATAGATAGAGTCTTAGTCTTAGGTTGTTTTGTCTTGTGTGTAATTGTCTTTGTATGTAAGAGTCTTTATGTATTAGTTTATCGAGATGTATTTACTTTTACATACTGAATGTTGCTAAATTCTCTAAGTGTTTTGCGCACTTGTAAGTGTGCAGGAGAAAGCTCCTGCGTACTTAGCAAGTACACAAAGTTTGTATTTACTTTTACATACTGAATGCTGCTAAATTCTCTAAGTGTTTTGCGCACTTGTAAGTGCGCAGGAGAAAGCTCCTGCGTACTTAGCAAGTACGCAAGAGTAACTTTGAGTACTTGCTAAGTACGCAAGAGCATTTTGCCCTGCGCACTTGCTAAGTGCGCAGGCATCAGGTCTTGTATAAATAGGATAGGTTGACAGAAGTTAAGTACGCAGACATAGACGCAAATACGCATATTGTAATCTCAGTGCTTTTCTCTGTAACCTTCAAGTGTTTATAATACAAAGTACGTTTAAAGTGTTTTCTCTTGTCGGTTTACTTTGTTTAGTTTGACTCTGCACCTAGTCACGGGCATTCCGCACCCGGTCCGACTAGTAGACCCACTTGCATGTGACGATCCGCCACACCCGAGGGACCTACACTTTACCGTCATTTACTTTTCTATCATTTACTATTCTGCTTCACAAGCTCACAAAATTCACTCACTAATTGATCCGGTTAAACGATAACAAAAGTTGAGTACTGGAACTCGACCGTGTCCATTGGTTCGATACTTGGTTCTTATCTAAACTATATTACGCTGCAATGTGTGTTTTTAAGTTAAAATAATTATCATTTTATAAATTTAAAACCTGATCTCGTAAAACCATCCTAAAAATATATTTATTATATTTTTATATACTAAAAACGACACATCAGTGGTCTTCTGGCATATTTGTCATGTGTAATTAGAGATATTTGGTATAGTTTTCGGTCATTTTCATTGTAATAGCCGTCTAGCCAAATATATTTGGAAACTTAGTAAGTTTCTTCAAGATTTACTAGAATATAAGTCATATCCAGTACACGTAGGTAAGGTGACACATAATCTTCTGTAGTATTCAATAAAGTTACCAACGCTTAGAATACTACCAACAAGTGTCTTTGTGCTAGATAACTGGTAAGATTATTTTACGTTTTAGGATTGTGTTAGTTGTGTCGTTATACGGCAGACATTCATCGTAGATGGTTACAATAATTCTACTAGAGTATCATGACATAATGTTGGTACCTGATAGATAAGATAACCATACTCTTCTGGAGCATTCGATAAGTTATAAACACTGTTATTTACCAGGTTTTCATCTGTAATGGCTAAACAACAATATCCAAATGAAGTGGTGATAGTGGGGCTATAGAGTGCCCTCGATGGGGTTTATTTCAACCTCTTTCTCATTTCCTTCTATTTAGTTTTTAATAGATATCAACTAGGTGACAAGGTTAGTCATTCTACATTTATGGCAGATGTTTTCTAGCCAACTTGTAAAATCTCCCCCTTAGTGGCTGACCCTTGTTCTATCGGGTTAACCATCGATGGAGGGTTTTTGATAAAGTTGCAAGGAGCCTTATAGAGAGAAAATAAGTAAGATGGAAGACTTTCCAAAACTGATAGACTACCCCCGATTGATAAAGTTGAAGCTTTCCAAAGAGATAATCTCTTCTCAAATACTTCAATAACCGGCCTTTAGTTGTTTATTCTATTCATGTTGGCCCCAACCATGATCCCCAAGTATGTGAAGGGGACATTAGCTGTTTTTGCAACCCAAAATTTTAGCCAAACTATTTATCTCTTCCGAAACAACCCCCACACCATATAGATTAGACTTTTGCATGTTTATGTTTAGGCTGGAACATAAATAGAAATACCTCATTACCCTAGCAATGTTATGAGCATTAAGAATCGACCATTCACCAACGATAATTGCGTCATCCGCGTACAACATGTGAGAGACAACCGGACCACCATTTAGGGTTATTATGCCATGAAAAATACCAAAATCACAGGCCTTATTCAGCATATTCGACAGGCCTTCCATCGCTATAATAAACAAAAGGGGATAACCGAACCCCACGTTCACATTAGAACTCGAAGGTGGGTGACTCGTTAACCAAAATCGAGGATCGAGCGGAAGAAAGAACTCCTTTGATCCAAGAACACCATTGGACCGTTCAAGGTATTGGCCTGAATTGGGGAGGTGGCCTACAGACTGGACTTACCGCATGAACTAAGTGGAATACACCCTACATTCCACGTGTCATACTTGCGAAAGTGTTTAGCTGACGAATCAGCGCACGTACCACTTATGGATATTGAAGTAGACAACAGTTTGAACTACATAGAATAACCGGTAGCAATATTGAAGTAGACAACAATATTGAAGTAGAAACAGTTAAGAAATAAAGTACTCTAGCTGGTTAAAGTCCAGTGGAGGCACAGAAAGGGTTCAGAAGCAACATGGGGAAGTGAAGAGGACATGAAGGAGTCGTAGCCGCACCTGTTTAATGTATAGCAGGTTTCGAGGACGAAACCTCTAAGGTGGGTAGACTTATAACACCCGAAAACCCGACACTTGTGGTTTGGGCCAAAACAAGAAAGAAAACATAATGAATGGGCTTGGCCTATAAAGGTTCCATAACCCTAGATACAGCCCCCACCCTTCTCCATTTAGCCTCCATTATGCATCTTGCAAAGAAAATCGTAGATAGGGGGTTCTAGTGAGAGAAAGCTTCAAGAAATCCTTGTTTTGACTCAAGATCAGTCTCAAAACATTTCTCCATCAATTTGGATCAAGTTTAACGAAGCAACAATAGTCTTTTGAGGTATGGTCTAACCTAAATCTCTATTTTTCATCAAAATGGGTTTTTGGGGGAATACTAGGGGTTTCACCAGAAAGACTAGATTTTTACGTGTTAAAACATGAACAAAGCCCATATCTGGCTTCATGGAAGTCAAACAAATCATTTGGACGTAAAAAGTTACAAACATGGATTGAAAACGAGTATGTTTGATAATTTGTTAATTAGGCGACACTAACCAGTGTTAACACCTCCATATGGTGACACTAGTCGGGGAAAAGATGGGGGGGGAGTGGCATGCTTTCCAAGATCTTCAATGATTGAGACACGTGTCATTCCTCTAGCGACACTCGGGGGTGTCGCCTATGACCACGACGACATTACTGTCGGCGACATTTTGAGAAACGACACTAAGTCCTGAACGCAAGTTCTGGCGACACTGTCTGACGACTTTAAGTTTTGGTGACATTATGCTCAGGCGACACTTCAGGCTACACTAGCAATACTTAACCTATTTCACGTATTGAATTCGTACAGATCATGTAGTACTCGTCTAGTCGAGGTCTAGTAAGTTCATAAAGTATACCGACTACCAGGGGAGTTCTAAATCCCCCTTTGTCTATGATTTTAGGCTGGGGTGCATACTCTTACGATGTAAATGATTTCATGGCTAAACATGTTAAATAGTAAAGTATGAAAAGTAGGCTAAGTATAAGTTACATGTGTCACACCCCCAATTTCAACTAACGGAGTTTTACCGTTTGGGAAGTGACGAACTAGGATCTCAGACATTAGTTACTTTGAACGACTCTACATGGGACTCAAAATGAAAATATTATACTAATCAGAGTTTCAATGCGGAAGCGTAAAGAAAGTAAATGCCCAAAACACACGCGCCCAAAACCAAAGTCCAAAAAGTCCAAAAGTCCAAAACGTTCAACCAAACCAAGTACAATAAAATAATCCAAACAAATATAAATAAGTCATAATCAAAGTAGTTGAATCCCATGCATGCCCTAATGTGCACCTGTGTCCTATCTTAGCGACCTGAGAAAACATGTAAGAAAATATGTCAACACGAGGTTGATGAGTTCACATGTTTCAATAAGTAAATAAGCGTTTACCAGATTTATGTTCATTCATTATGTATCTATAGGTAGATAACCTATGTTCATGTTCAGCTCAAGCGCTCGCAACCGAAGCTGACTATTTGTTTATTGCCTCCTGCCAGGTCTATCAACACTGGCGGTGTGAGTAGGCTAACATTTTGCCCGTTCGATATCTAATCGAGTTAGCGCGACAAACGCGGGTGGGATTTGTCAAACCCAGTAGTACTACTAAATATTACCTCGCTAAGATCCATATTAACGGTCCGATATAAGTTGAGGACTTTCTGTGATAGCGTGTTACGCTTTAGTTTTAACATTGATAACATATGAATTTGCAAAATCTCAAAATAGATTAATCATGTTTTCTCCCCCAGATTAAAACAGTAAAAAAGGGCCGTGAAAACTCACCTGCATTGCGTTGTAGGTAGTATCACACAAAGGATAAGTTGGAACCACGTGTGTAAGTCTTAAACGACTTACGAATGCCCTAAAATTATAAACATATAAATTAGGGATAAAAAATGGGAATAGTGATATCGACACGAATTGAGAAACGTCTTAACGAAACGCTCTAATATTCAAGAGTGGACGAACGTGTCCACGGAGTTAGGAATTTCTTAAATAATCAAATTATGATTACTTTACGCGACGAATGTTAAAAATAATAATAAATATAATCGGGTGTTTTGTCATTCACGAAAGTTAAGAAAAAATAATATAGATATATATATGAATAAATAATATAACTAATTATATTATTTTTTAATCTCAACCGATACACGATGTTATAAAATGATTCAAAATAATATAAATATTTATTATTTAATAATACGGTTCACGGTTTGAAAATAATATAAACATATTATTTTATACGAAGTTACGGTTTGAAGATAATATAAACATATTATTTTTATTTGATAATAACAATACTATTTTATTTATAAAAGTGGGAATAATATAAAAATGGGTTAACAATTCAAACCCGAGCCCACGGGTTGTTTCCCGGGCTAAGAAATATTTATATAATAATATAATATTATAAGGTTTGATTTTTATATTAAAATAATACAAGAAAAACTGTTCAAAAAAAGATGTGGGAGCCCGGCCTCAAACCCGGGTCTCTCCCACACACGCACAAGTCACTAACCAGTCCCGCCCGCTAGGGTATGGCGATGATATCCGGATCTGATTAGTTTTAACACTAATGTGTTGGGTGTTCTTCCCCTTTACGTGAAACCGGTCGAATCTCCCCCCCGAATCCACTGAATTCGACTACGATTGAGGAAAAAAGCATAGGGGTTTTGTTAATTGAAGATTTACGAGTCTGCATGTGAGTTTAATTCGAAAAACACTAAGTTTTAGATCGTTAAATTTCTGTTTTGAAAGCCGAAACCCTAGGTTCTTAGCATGGATTCGATTTAAGAAATTCAGATGATAAAACCCGATGGAATCATAGGGCTTTTGACAAGCAAAGGTTTGCGAGTCAAACCTTGTGGTTTAATTAGACTGAAATTTAGTTTAAGATCAAAATCCCCAAATAGACTTAAGAACAAACCCTAGATACGGGTTCTTACACAATTCGATGTTATGAGATCGAATTAGCATAGGGTTATCCATAAACAAAGTGTTGCGATAATAATGAAGTGATTTAATTTGGTTGAAATCGAGTCAAGGGTATCGTTCGATTAAACCGAATTGGTTATGAACCCTAGAATTGGTTCGAGTTCAATTTGTTGTTATAAGCCCTAATTGGTATAGAGCTTTCGATATAGGAGTAAAAATGAGAGAGAGGGAAGGTTTAATTACCAGAATGCGGTTTGAATTGAAGGTGATCGACTAAAACCGACACCGACGATGATCAGGTTGGTCTCCGGTGACCCTAACTCCTTCTCCGGTGACGTTGACGTGTGGAAAAGCTTTGGGGATTAAGGTGTGCAGACGATTGATTTATGAGAGTGATATCCGAATTGATTGAATTCGATAGGAATGATGATGTTCACGACTGTTACGATATAATTCACCATTAACCTATTTAATTTGCTAATGATGGATGTTTTAATTGATGTTTAAGATCGTTAATGACATTAATCGAGCGATAACGGTTTCAAATTCAACATAATCGATTTGCAAGATTTGAATTTGAGTGGATTGTCATGAGTTTGACTTTAAAAAGTCAAACATGATTAATTTGAATTTATTTTGACTTTGGGAGTCAACAATTCAAGTTTTAGGACTTGGCAGAACTAGTCCCTGCAGTTTAAGATCAGAAATTGGCAGAATTTGCCCTTGGGATTAAATATCGAGTTAACTGGGTTAGGTTTTAATAGGAATTTAACGGAATTTCTAAGTTCGGATTGTCACATCTTTCCCTAGTTGAAAGAATTTTCGTCCCGAAAATTAAATAATAATGAAAATTTTTTTCCGAGATATCACATCATCCCCTAGTTAAAAGAATTTTTGTCCCGAAAATTAAATAGTACTTTAAGAATTTGACGCGGAGTGCTTGAACGGATTAGGATATTTGCGCCTCATCTGATCCTCGTGCTCCCACATGAACTCCGGTCCACGTTTCGAGTTCCAACGAACTCTGACAATAGGGATTTTACTGTGCTTTAACGTTTTGACTTCCCTGTCCATAATTTCCACGGGTTCTTCAATGAAACGTAACTGTTCATCAATGTGTAGTTCCTCCAGAGGAACTGCGAGTGATTCGTCTGCTAGGCATTTCTTCAAATTTGAGACGTGAAAAACGTTGTGTACACCACTAAGTCCTTCAGGTAGGTCCAGTTGATACGCTACTGGTCCGACTCTCTTCATTATCTTGAATGGTCCAACATAACGAGGATTCAGTTTGCCTCGTTTCCCGAAAAGAATGACGCCTTTTCAAGGTGAGACTTTGAGTAAGACCATGTCACCTATTTGAAACTCTAAGGGTTTACGACGATTGTCGGCATAGATCTTTTAACGATCACGAGCTGCCGCCATACAGTTTCTAATTTGAACGATCTTTTCTGAAGTTTCAAATACAAGTTCAGGACCTGTAAGTTGACTATCCCTAACTTCGGTCCAACAAATAGGAGAACGACATTTCCGTCCATAAAGTGCTTCAAATGGAGCTGCCTTGATGCTAGTATGATAACTGTTGTTGTAGGAGAACTCCACCAACGGTAGGTGAGACTCCCAAGTGTTACTGAAATCAATCACACAAGCTCGTAGCATGTCCTCCAGCGTTTAAATAGTACGTTCGGTTTGGCCATCCGTTTGAGGATGGTATGCTGTGCTCATATCTAGACGCGTGCGTAAAGCTTTATGTAACGACTGCCAGAAACGAGAAGTGAATCGTGCATCCCAATCCGAAATAATAGAGATTGGCACCCCGTGCCGAGAGACTATTTCCTTCAAATAAGTACGAGTAAGCTTATCCATTTTGTCGGTCTCTTTGATTGCTAAGAAGTGAGCGGACTTTGTTAATCGATCAATAATTACCCAAATGGTATCACATCCGGTAGGAGTTCGTGGTAATTTGGTAATGAAGTCCATGGATATTTGTTCCCATTTCCACATGGGAATTTCTGGTTGTTGCAGAAGACCGGATGGTTTTTGATATTCAACTTTGACCTTCGCGCAAGTCAGACACTTACCAACATAGGTGGCTATATCAACCTTCATCTTCGGCCACCAATATAGCACCTTTAGGTCATGGTACATGTTGTCGGAACCTAGATGTATCGAGTAACAAGATTTATGAGACTCATCCATAACTAGTTCCCTTAGGTTTTCAAATACTAGAACCCATATTCGCTCAGCGAAGTAGCGAATACCGTCAGATTTGGCTTCAAGTTGTGCTTCCATACCGCGTGTACCTTCCAGCGGTAGGTTTTCTTCTTTTAGGGCTTCGAGTTGAGCACTATGGATTTTGTCAGGTAATCCGGGGTGAATAGTAAGCTGTAATGCTCGAACTCGTTTGGGTTTCGTTTCCTTTCGACTTAAGGCATCAGCTATAACATTAGCTTTACTAGGGTGGTACCGGATCGCACAGTCATAATCGTTTAAGAGTTCGACCCAATGACGTTGTCGCATGTTCAACTCTTTCTACTCGAAGATATGCTGAAGACTCTTGTGATCGGTGTAGATGGTGAATTTGGTACCGTACAAGTAATGTCTTCATATCTTAAGTGCGAAGACTACGGCTCCCAACTCTAAGTTATGAGTGGTGTAGTTTCTCTCGTGGACCTTTAGTTGACGTGAAGCGTATGCGTTCACTTTTTCACGTTGCATTAAGACACAACCCAGACCCTGAATAGATGCATCACAATACAATACAAAATCATCGTTTCCTTCCGGAAGAGCTAGAATAGGTGCCCTACAAAGTTTCTGTTTGAGGTGTTGAAATGCTGACTCTTGGTTATCGCCCCAACTACAGGCTTTTCCTTTTTGAGTTAAGGCAGTGAGAGGTTGTGCAATCTTTGAAAATCCCTCAATGAATCGACGGTAATAACCAGCCAATCCCAGAAATTGTCGCACCTCGGTCGGAGTAGTCGGTGCTTCCCAATTCTTGATGGCTTCTATCTTTGATGGGTCGACATGTATTCCTTTCTCGTTAACCACATGCCCTAGAAACTGAACTTCCCGGATCCAGAATTCACACTTGGAAAACTTAGCATACAGTTGCTCTCGCTTAAGTAATTCCAAAATTAGGCGTAGAGGTTCCTCATATTCTTCCTTGTTCTTGGAATAAATGAGGATGTCGTCGATGAAAACGATAACGAATTGGTCAAGGTAAGGCTTATGCACACGGTTCATGAGGTCCATGAATACCGAAGGTGCGTTGGTTAATCCGAAAGGCATGACCATAAACTCGTAATGGCCGTACCTTGTTCTGAATGCAGTCTTAGAGATATCCTCTTCTCGGACTCTTAACTGATGGTAGCCGGACCTAAGATCTATTTTGGAATAGAAACTTGATCTTTGGAGTTGATCAAAGAGATCATCTATGCGAGGCAAAGGGTAGCGATTCTTGATTGTGACTTTATTCAGCTCCCGGTAGTCAATACACATACGGAAAGTTTCGTCCTTCTTTTTGACAAATAGTACCGGAGCTCCCCACGGCGATGAACTAGGTCGGATGAAACCTTTATCTAACAAATCTTGCAATTGAGTGGACAACTCTTGTAATTCACTGGGTGCCAGTCTGTAAGGTGCCCGAGCAATCGGCGCTGCTCCAGGTGCTAGATCAATTTGGAATTCAACTTGACGGTGCGGTGGTAGACCAGGAAGATCCTCGGGAAATACTTCCACAAATTCATGAACGATGGGAATATCTTCAATCTTCTTCTCTTCTGATGGCTGCTCAACAACGAGAGCCAAAATAGCCGTATGCCCCTTTCGAAGGCATTTTTGTGCTTTCATAAAAGATATGATGCCCATGACTGCACCAACTCTTTCGCCTTGAATGAAAAGGGTTTCTCCACTCGGAAAAGGAATACGAACAATATTCTCATGACAGATAATTTCGGCTTGGTTTTTATATAGCCAATCCATGCCGACAATTACATCAAAACTACCAAGTGTGACCGGCATAAGATCGATATCAAATATATGTCTAGCTAGCTCAAGCTTACATCCCTTAATAATGTGATTTGCTTCAATTATTTGGCCATCAGCTATCCCTATTATATAATGAGCTTCTAACAAGGTTGGAGTCCCTTTTATCATATCAGTAAGTTTCTTGGATATAAAACTTCTATCAACACTAGTGTCAAAAAGGACAGAAGCAAAGTAATTATTTAAAAGAAACTTACCGGTGACCACATTATGATCGTAATGGGCTTCTCTAGATCCTAGTACGAAGGCTCATCCCTTCGCACCATTTCCTCCACCATAGTCATTGTTACCACCATTGCCATTGTTATTCTGGTTTGGGTTGTGGTTTTCGTTACCCCCTTTCTTTAATTGAGGACAATTATTCCGAATATGTCCTTCCTTTCCGCATTCAAAACAACCCCTTGTGGATCCAGATTGTTGAAAAGGTTGTTTAGCTTGTAACTCACCCCTGCAATCCTTAGCAGCATGACCTATTTTGCCGCACCTCTTGCAACGGTTGCAAAACCAGAAGTGGTGGAAGTTGCATTTGTTACACTTTGGAGACTTACCCGCGTAACCACCCTGGTTTTGACCTGAAGTGGTCGACTGGTTGAAGTTCTTAGTAGGCTCAAACCTACGCTGTTGCTGCTTCTGCGGTTGATTAAACTGGGGTTGGTTGGGTTGGGGTCCTTTGGAGTGAGAGTTGGAGTGGTTGTGGGTGTTGGAATGGTGATCAAACTTGCGTTTGTGATTGTTGATGGGTTTAGAAACCGAACCTCTAGGAGATAGAGTCCCTTGTGTCACCGTCTGATCGGTTAACTTATGGGCAAGTAGGATAGTTTGTTGGATAGTGGCAGGATTGGATGAAGTAACCATGCTTTGTATTTGAGGCACTAGACCTCTAATGTAAAGCTCAGTTCTCTTGTAATCAGGGGTCACCATGTGCGGGCACATAGTAGCAAGTTCATGTGAACGTGTGGTGTAAAGTTCAATTTCAGAACCCTCCATCTTTAGGTTCCAAAACTCTCCCTCTAACTTCTGGATTTCATTGCGAGGACAGTATTCCTCCTTCATCATTGATTTAAATTCCTCCCATGAGAGTCCATTCGCCATGGCCAGACCCAACATTTGGACCTGGGCGTTCCACCATGTGAGTGCCGGGCCCTCCAAAGTTCCGGCGGTAAACTTTACCTGATTAGCCACGGGGCAGTTGCACATGGCAATCACTAATTCTACCTTCTCAAACCAACGAAGTAGTCCAACGGCTCCTTCAGCTCCACTAAAGGTGTGGGGCTTACAATCCAAGAATACTTTGAAAGTGCAGGCTGGTTGTTGATTTTGCTGGTTTTGCTGGCCTGCAGCATTTTGTGCTGCTAGAGCTTCCGCCACACTATCGTTTATTAGTGCCGCTAGCTCTACTGCCGTCTTGTTAATGGGACCTCGACCACCGGCACGACCTCCGCATCCTCTGCCTGATGTGATTCTTCACAATCATAAATGAAAAACAATGAGAAATATATCGCATATTAAACATTATTCAGGTATGAGTAAGGAGATACAACATCTAATATTTTGAAAATTAAATAAATTGTAAGGCTACAAAATAAATAACTCAAACATTAAACTTCTCATGCTTTTATTGGATGGGAACAACCTTACCCATCTAGGTTTAAAAGAGAATAACATAAGCAAAATCAGGCATGAAAAGGAAGATAGATAGGAAGATCATCACACATCTTCGTCATCGAAAGAAACATATGATTGTGCATCGTCTATCTCCACCGGTTCTTCCTCCAAGGGCTCCTCCTCGAAGGGCTCTTCCTCAAAGGGCTCCTCCTCAAAGGGCTCCTCCTCGCCATCAGAAAGTGGAATCTCCTCAAGAAATAGAGCGGCTTGCAGTTGGGCTTCCAAGTGAGTCACCCTCTCTTGAAGACCTTCAGCAGCGTGGTTTTCTACATGTAGCTGAGCTTCCTGAGCAGCCACTCTCTCCAGAACTCCTTCCATGTCATTGTCCGAAGTGTCCACCCTTGTCTCCAAATGTGTCACATGATCCACCAGAAGGTTATGGACCTGGTCAGTTACTGCTAGTTCAGCAATCAAAAGTTCTATCCCTACCTTATTCTCCTCTATTTGAGGCTCTCTCTTTAGAATATCCGGTATCTCATCGGTAGCATCTTTCACAATGCTTAACTCTCTATACATATAAAACACAAAGGCTGCAAAATCTTGTTCCATAGTGCATGGCAAGCTAGGCAAGGTAGATGATGAGGAAGTAGAACCGAAGTAAGGTGATGGGACATTTCCCATTTCGATCCATCTTTGGATCATTTGTGGGTACGCGTTCCAATTGCAAGCAGGGTTCATTGCTTGCGCGCTGCTCGTTTCCCCCTGGTCAACTGAATAGTCACTGGAACTAGTCCGGCGCCTTTTGGGCTCCGTGGATGATAGGATGGGTGCCTTATGTCCTGGTGCCTTAGGTGATCGAGGTGGGGTTGACGACATATTACTGTAACAATACATATGAGTGCTAAACATCCAAATGATATGTAACTAATGTGTGAGGCTATAGTCTAGTATGCAATCCTAGTTCTCTAAAACATGGCTCTGATACCAATCTGTCACACCCCCAATTTCAACTAACGGAGTTTTACCGTTTGGGAAGTGACGAACCAGGATCTTAGACATTAGTTACTTTGAACGACTCTACATGGGACTCAAAATGAAAATATTATACTAATCAGAGTTTCAATGCGGAAGCGTAAAGAAAGTAAATGCGCAAAACACACGCGCCCAAAACACACGCGCCCAAAACCAAAGTCCAAAACGTTCAACCAAACCAAGTATAATAAAATAATCTAAACAAATATAAATAAGTCATAATCAAAGTAGTTGAATCCCATACATGCCCTAATGTGCACCTGTGTCTTATCTTAGCGACATGAGAAAACATGTAAGAAAATATGTCAACACGAGGTTGATGAGTTCACAGGTTTCAATAAGTAAATAAACGTTTACCAGATTTATGTTCATTCATTATGTATCTATAGGTAGCTAACCTATGTTCATGTTCAGCTCAAGCGCTCGCAACCGAAGCTGACTGTTTGTTTATTGCCTCCTGCCAGGTCTATCAACACTGGTGGTGTGAGTAGGCTAACATTTCACCCGTTCAATATCTAATCGAGTTAGCGCGACTAACGCGGGTGAGATTTGTCAAACCCAGTAGTACTACTAAATATTACCTCGCTAAGATCCATATTAACGGTCTGATATAAGTTGAGGACTTTCTGTGATAGCGGGTTACGCTTAGTTTTAACATTGATAACATATGAATTTGCAAAATCTCAAAATAGATTAATCATGTTTTCTCCCCCAGATTAAAACAGTAAAAAGGGGCCGTGAAAACTCACATGCGTTGCGTTGTAGGTAGTATCACACAAAGGATAAGTTGGAACCACGTGTAAGTCTTAAACGACTTACGAATGCCCTAAAATTATAAACATATAAATTAGGGACAAAAAATGAGAATAGTGATATCGACACGGAATGAGAAACGTCTTAACGAAACGTTCTAATATTTAAGAGTGGACGAACGTGTCCACGGAGTTAGGATTTCTTAAATAATCAAATTATGATTACTTTACGCGACGAATGACAAAAATTATAATAAATAGAATCGGGTGTTTTCTCATTCACGAAAGTTAAGAAAATAATATAGATATATATATATATATATATATATGAATAAATAATATAACTAATTATATTATTTTTAATCTCAACCGATACACGATGTTATAAAATGATTCGAAATAATATAAATATATATTATTTAATAATACGGTTCACGGTTTGAAAATAATATAAACATATTATTTTATACGAAGTTATGGTTTGAAAATAATATAAACATATTATTTTTATTTGATAATAACAATACTATTTTATTTATAAAAGTGGGAATAATATAAAAATGGGTTAACAATTCAAACCCGAGCCCACGGGTTGTATCCCGGGCTAAGACATATTTATATAATAATATAATATTATAAGGTTTGATTTTTATATTAAAATAATACAAGAAAAACTGTTCAAAAAAAGATGTGGCAGCCCGGCCTCGAACCCGGGTCTCTCCCACACACGCACAAGTCACTAACCAGTCGCGCCCGCTAGGGTATCGCGATGATATCTGGATCTGATTAGTTTTAACACTAATGTGTTGGGTGTTCTTCCCCTTTACGTGAAACCGGTCGAATCTCCCCCCCGAATCCACTGAATTCGACTATGATTGAGGAAAAAAGCATAGGGGTTTTGTTAATTGTAGGTTTACAAGTCTGCATGTGAGTTTAATTCGAAAAACACTAAGTTTTAGATCGTTAAATTTCTGTTTTGAAAGCCGAAACCCTAGGTTCTTAGCATGGATTCGATTTAAGCAATTCAGATGATAAAACCGGATGGAATCATAGGGATTTTGACAAGCAAAGGTTTGCGAGTTAAACCCTGTGGTTTAATTAGATTGAAATTTAGTTTAAGATCAAAATCCCCAAATAGGCTTAAGAACAAACCCTAGATACGGGTTCTTACACAATTCTATGTTATGAGATCGAATTAGCATAGGGTTATCCATAAACAAAGTGTTGCGATACTAATGAAGTGATTTAATTTGGTTGAAATCGAGTCAAGGGTATCGTTCGATTAAACCGAATTGGTTATGAACCCTAGAATTGGTTCGAGTTCAATTTGTTGTTATAAGCCCTAATTGGTATAGGGCTTTCGATCTAGGAGTAAAAATGAGACAGAGGGAAGGTTTAATTACCAGAATGCGGTTTGAATTGAAGGTGATCGACTAAAACCGACGCCGACGATGATGAGGTTGGTCTCCGGTGACCCTGACTCCTTATCCGGTGATGTTGACGTGTGGAAAAGCTTTGGGGAGACTCGATTAAGGTGTGCAGACGATTGATTTGTGAGAGTGATATCCGAATTGATCGAATTCAATAGGAATGATGATGTTCACGACGGTTATGATATAATTCGCCATTAACCTGTTTAATTTGCTAATGATGGATGTTTTAATTGATGTTTAAGATCGTTAATGACATTAATCGAGCGATAACGGTTTCAAATTCAACAGAATCGATTTGCAAGATTTGAATTTGAGTGGATTGTCATGAGTTTGACTTCAAAAAGTCAAACATGATTAGTTTGAATTGATTTTGACTTTGGGAGTCAACAATTCAAGTTTTGGGACTTGGCAGAACTAGTCCCTGCGGTTTAAGATCAGAAATTGGCAGAATTAGCCCTTGGGATTAAATATCGAGTTAACTGGGTTAGGTTTTAACAGGAATTTAACGGAATTTCTAACGAAACTAACTGAAAAGTCCGGATTGTCACAACATGCCTAAATGTATGATGGTGTGTGTCAACGTGCCAACATGAATGATATAGTATACAAGGGGTTTACGTACAACATGCCAACATAAATAAATTATAAAAGGAGCAAAACGTGTAAACGTGCCAACAAAGTAAATGATGAAACGGTTCATACGCGGTAAACGGATGTAAAGAACTAAGGAATTAATCATATAAATATGTTAATTCAATGAACGATGAAACGGGTGTCGAAGTGACAGATGGATGGTAATCATTTAAAGAACGCTACGTGTATTACGTGATTATGTGACATCTACTTCGGTAGATAGAAGAAACGGCTACTTCGGTAGACGAAAAAAACTGCTACTTCGGTAGACGGGGGAAACGGATTACGACGGTAGGACGGATGAAATGGTTACTTCGATAAACGGATGTAAAACGGACTACTACGGTAGATTGATGAAACGGCTACGACGGTAGACGAATGAACGGACTGTTACACCATGTGTGGCAGACGAATGTTAGACAACTACGACAGTAGACTGTATGTTAAACGGATCTACGACGGTAGGACAGATGAAATGGTTACTTCGATAAAAATATGATGTAACGGTACTTAGGTAGATGGATGAAATGGTCTATGATGATAGACGGAAGTTATGATGGCTACTTCGGTAGATGGGCGATGTAAAGGCTACTTTGGTATACGGACGAAACGGCTACTTCGGTACACGGATGTATGAAAACTATGTGCTTAAACAAAATGAATACGCTCTATGATTAATATAGAACTTAAAACAAAGATGATGATGTATGTACCTATGTGCTTAAACAAAATGAATACGCTCTATGTTTATATAAGTACATTATGATTAAAGATGATAAATGAATGAAAACGTATGATGATTACTTGAATGATAAAACTAGTACTCACCAGAGTTAGCTGACTTTTAGTATGCATCTCATGTGATAATGGAAAGAAAAATATATGATGATCATGGGCTGGCTAAATAGGTGACTGGCTGCTCGACTCAAGACTGACTTCTCGATATATGTTATGAATGAATGATGTTATAGACAATGATGTTTAAAAGTTTTAATTGGTTAACATTTTTATGTTTAAACTATGTAATGAATTCCTTTACATGAATGTTTTAATTTTATGTGATTCTAGTATTCAGCTATATGTTTATGTGTAAATCCAACAAGTGAGGTTTCCCGGTATCGGGGCATTACAGTTAAGCAATCATTTTGAAGCAAGGAATTTCTGAAACAATGTATGTCTTCTTAGTTCTAGTATTAAATAAAAAGGGAAGATAACTATGAATCTAGATAGAGATAGAAGAAAAGTGAAAATGAAACTAAAATGGCTCAGTTGTTTTAATTTGAAAGGAATGTGGAGAAGAAGATGAACTAGCATGGGGTTAAAAGAAAACTAAAATTGTTCTTCAAGCTAAGTACTGGATATTAGTCATAAAATTCCACTTTTATCAAACCTCTTACCGCGTACTTATCATTTTGCTATAATCGAATAGCAATGATAGGTTACAGGAATAAATTTTGTAGTTTGTTCCCTTTTGCTTTAGAAGTCCTAGATTATGTGATGTAAATACATCACCATATGGTTTACTTCGGGGAGTCTACCAATAGATTTATTGGTTCAAATGTTTGTTCATTTCAAAGGAAATCAACCAATATCTATAAAGATAGTTTACCAATTTTTAATGAGCTATTCATAGACATAGCAACATTCACTATTGGAATTTAATGAATAGTGAGTTTTTGAAGGCAACTCATTCTTTGTCTACTACAATAGCATAATAGACAAAAAGGTTGGTAAGAACATATGTATGTGAAGTAGGCTTCACAGTTTGGTGTGTCAGTCTCATGCATGTCTGAAGATAGCAGACGCTTCACAATTTATGTTTGGAATCCGTTTGTACATAAGCATAGCTTATTGATCATCGAAGAAGTATTCGAAGTTAATGATTCACTGACCATCCGAGGCTATGTGAAACGCCCCAATCACGGGAACATCTCATAGTTGGCACAAAACATAACAAACATAGTTCTTAAACCGAAAATTAGAATCTATTACATCAAAAGTCTTTAATTCAAAGCATTTGTAATCCAATAACATCTAACATTGATGAAAATATAACTATCAGGAAAACGAAAGTCAGTCTTCAGCACAGCAACCTGACGTCCATGCTATCAGGCCCTCATGATTCCTTTACTTTATCTTTACTTTTACCTTTACTACCTATCATGCATACTAAAAGTCAGCTAACGCTGGTGAGTTCTATCTTTACTTTACTACCTGTCATGCGTGTGGCAGACGGATGTTAGATAGCTACGATGGTAGACTGTATGATAAATAGATCTACGACGGTAGGACGGATGAAACCGTTACTTTGGTAAACGGATGATGTAATAGCTACTTTGGTAGACGTATGAAATGATCTATGACATTAGACGGAAGTTATGATGGCTACTTCGGTAGACGGATGATGTAACGGCTTCTTCGGTAGGCGGACGAAACGGCTACTTCGGTAAACGGATATATGAAAATTATGTGCTTAAACAAAATGAATACGCTCTATGTTTCATATAACACTTAAAGCAAAGATGATGATGATGTATGTACCTATGTGCTTAAACAAAATGAATACGCTCTATATTTATTGACAGCGTGTGTTTATTATAGTAAATAGTTTATTATATATTGCAAAGGTTTTCACGAGATCATGTTTTAAATTTATAAAATGATAAATACTTCAACTTAAAAACACACACAATAGGCAAGCGCACCTATCACAGCGTAATATAGTTTAGGTAAGAAACAAGTATCGAACCAACAGACACAATCGAGTGCCAATACTCAACGTTTGTTATCGTTTAGCCGATTTAATTAGTGAGTGGGTTTATGTGTGCTTGTGAACCGGAAATGTAAATGACAGAAAAGTAAATGTCAAGAAAGTAAATGACGGAAATGTAAATAAAGGTAAAGTAAATAACAGAGAATGTAAAATGTGCGTGAAGTGTGTAACAGAAAAGTAAATAGCAGGAACGTAAATAGCTCGAGAATAATTACATCACAACAAGTATTGTTTTGGACTTCAAATTCGCTTGGTATGTGATAATGTTATGTTAACTAGACCGATGGCATGACTAATACAAATGTGTGAATGGTACACCGCTAGAGCTTCATTCTCACAACATTTGGTTCACGAATTATGTTCTTTGGAAATAAAATAATAAGACTCCCGGTCAGGAATATCATTACCCACAACTCTTCAATAGATCTGTATATTCGTATGCTTAAATTCTATCTCTGAGTTGGTTTAAGACATCAAACTTAAATATCTTTTTTTTTATTAATAATGTGATTAAACTTTGTTCACCGTGATGCGGTGCAAAAATGGGACCATGCATAAAGACGTACCGTTCCCAACATGAGTTCACCAACTCTAGGTTTCATGACAAAGTTCGTTTAAGGACGTACTATCTCTATCAATATTAACCAAGTGTCTGCTTATCAAATCCGCTTGTATAAAGACGTACAAGTTTCAAGAGAAGTTTGATTAAAAAGGTTTTACGGTCTTACACTTTAAAATCAAGAACAATCACAAGTTTAAAGACTAAATTAGATAAAGATAAAAAGTCCATCATGAAAATGGTTTTAAGAGAGAATGATTAAAGAACATAAACATACCATTAGACTAATAAGTTAAACAATAACATACACCAAACTCCATCTTTTCCCAAGCAATACAAAGGGTTTAGCCACAAATGGCCATACAAACAAGCATAAAGCTATGTTTCGTAGGCTCCCCTATTGCGAACAAAGCAGAAGAGCCTCTCTACTCTCTACCCTCTACTACAAACTACAGAAAACGGACTATAGGAGTGTTGTTTCTCTCTGGATTGGTTGTGTGGAATGAGTGGATCAAGCCCTCTAATTATAGGCCCCAAAATGGGCAATGCATGGCCATGTATTGGTTTGCACGAGCAAGCAAACACCTAGGGAATCAAAGGTACACATGGCAAGGTACTAGGCATCTTGGTACACACGAAAGGCAAAGTGTGACACACGGCAAATTCAGGTTAATATCCATTCCCGACTATATCCTGATTATGCATAGTTATACATACATCATACTTAATTATAGAGTAATTAAGTACATATCTTACATGGCAAAGTCCATTCACTTCGTTGCATTTCACATATCGGTAATTCGGAGAACTACCGGATCACATACGCGTCCTATCGCACGAACGTTGGTGATTTATGAAACTATTACTTGGACATATATTTGGTGTGTATAAATTATATGTAATACTGAGATTTAATATTTTGTTCTTAGATTAATTTTTCAGGAATTTTTAGAGAATCTTTTATTTTTAACGTTGTCTAGCGGATACGCGATATGTACCGACAAATTCAAATGAGGTTTTATAAATTTGACATGTCTTATATTATAAACATAAAATTTAGCTTTTAAGTTACTATATTTTTTAAATCACAATTCTTTTTATAAAAAGGCCCATTTTTGTAAAAAAAAAAAAGCCCTAAACCCCACTATTTAAGCATCTCAAACTCTCAAGCTACCACACTCCCAACCCTAAAACTAATTTTCGCTCTCCTCTCCCCTCTCCCTTAATTCTCGGCCTCCACCCTTTGCAACTTTGTTCCATCCATTTCAAGTGTTCTAAGGCTATTCAAGGTGATCCTAAGGTGTTCAAGCAAGAAACCATCATCATCTATCCATCATATCTTGATTTTGTAAGTATCTATCTATCCATGTTTTCTTCATATTTTTGGCCATATGAGTTTATGGACCATCCATCCAAACAAAATGATGTTTTAGTGTCTTTAAACTAAGTTTAATCAAAGGTTTTTAAAGATAAAGTGTTTTATTGCAAGGTTGGTACATGTTGATGCTCGAAAGTGTTCATTTGTTGTCTTTATGTGTCGTTTCTATTTAAGGAAACTTTGTTGCATCTACTATTGTAAAAATGTTCATTTCATGTCTTTGAAGAGTTATATGATTACAATAGTGTTAGAATAGATAAGAAATGTGAGATTTGTTGTTGAAATCTTTTTGTTGCTTTATTTTGACACGTTTCTATAAATAGAAACTTTATTGGTTTAGATTTTGAGTTCTTGAGTTATAATGTGATTTGACATGATATAATTTTTTAGTTATGCTTATTAAAGAGATATATGAGCTTGTTAGGTGTTAGTGTTATATGGAAAGTTTCCATAAAAGGAAATTTTATTAGAACCAAAGTTGTAATTATGTACTATAAATGTCAAGCATAGGTTTAATGATGTTATTAGTACTTGGTTAAGTGATTAGTATGATAATATGTAGTTGGAAACTTTGTTTTAATGATTTAGGATTACCTAACTATAAAAGGAAACTTTATAGGATTAAAAACCGCATGTTTGCTCTATATGTCATGTTAATGAGTTAGGACATATTAGTTGTGTCTGAACATGATAATTTCATGAGTTATTTGCTATTTGTTCAATGTTGCTATATTGGTATCAAAACCCTAACTTTCCAAAGAAAGAAACTTTTGTGTTTCAAAAACCAAGTTTCAAGTCTTAAATTATCTTTGAATGTTATTGTATGTTTAATATGATATTAATAGATGTTTGGAATGATTATTTGATTCATATCACTTGGTTTGATTTCATAGCATGAAACCCTAATACGTGAGGTGTATGTATTATGTGTTTGCACTACTTATGACATGAATGTGTGCATCTAATTGAGTACATTTGCCATGTCATGATGTTCTTATATATGTGTTATCATAAATACGTATCCACAACCTTTTAAATATCACCAACGGGTCGTTGTGTCACATTGGTCACACTTGGTCAAACTTAGTCAAACTTGGTCAAACCTTTTCAAAATGTCAATGTCATGTTTCAACATTGAGTCGTTTGGATGTACATGGTTACATAAACCACATTCACATTTCATGGACCTTATAGCTTTAAATTTCCTAGGGCTCAAGTAGGTCGGTTCCATTTCGGACTTTTGCTAGTATTACGCGTTTGCATTACGCATTTCTCTCACCGCATTTCCAAGTGAGTCTCACGGCCCCATTTTACTTACTTTTCTTTTGGGGGAGATACATGCTAAACTACTATTTTCACTAGTCATATGTTACGCTACTTGATTTCACATGAATATATAAGCTGGTGCAGTTTCGCACAAAAGTCCTCTCACAACAGAACCGTTAATTATATTACATAGCGAGGTAATTCATGAATAGTACTATTGGGTTTAACAACCCCCACCCGGGTTAGTCGTGCTAACTTTGACCAGAGGTCTAACATGTGCATAATTGACCTAATCAATTACGTGCTCGGCACGCAAGAGGCAAGAAAATGCTAGTTTCTGCATTCATATATGTTGAACTTCAGTTTTGGTGAATTGTTTATCATATTTCTGTTACATTGTCTGATCAATAATCAAATCAAGAGTAGATATATGGTTTATTACTGTTACATTTCTTTCCTATTACTTACAAAACTGTGAACTCACCAACAATATGTTTACCCATTTAAGCATGTATTCTCAGGTTGTTGAACTTTGCACATGGACTAGGCTACACGCAATGGAGTCACATTCATAGTTTAGAAGCATAAGTGTATGGGTGCTTATAACATTTTCGTTTCTATATTTTGAACAATTCATTGCTTCCGCACATTTAATTCCCTATTTTAAACTCTGTTAAACTTATATTATTTTGAATGCTATTTAAATGGAATGGATTTTCGAAAACCATTTAAAAGTCTTTCGAAATAACAAGTATCGATGATCCTTGACAGTCACGCCCCGCAGGCAAACCGCTGTGGATCAGGGTGTGATAGATTGGTATCAGAGCTCTAGTTATAGAGAACTAAGTTGCATATAGTGTACTTAGACTATAACTGTAGGCTCACATAGTTCACATCACATCATACATGCATTTCATGCACATGTACTATACATTACTTGATATTTACTTGTCACAAGTATGTCGACATGATCTGACCCTATCATCATTTACGCATACGACGAGGATTATTCTCCCACTACACCACCGCCGTCACTAGCATGAGCACCGACACCACCACCACCATCACCACCTACTCGGACGACGATGAGCACTCAACTGATACAGAGGATGACGATCATGCGGAGGTTAAGGAGACGGATTCCGAGGAGGGAGCTGAAGAGATTGAAGAGTCCGAGCTGGAGGAACCAGCCGACGAGGGCACCGGAGGAGCAGACACTAGGAGTGATTCCAGTGAGACAGTGTCGTATACCATGATGCATGGGAATACTACATCTAGTGAGAGCACCACTCTACCCCCATCACCACCACCTAGGCCGCCGAGTCTGATGCCACCGTCACCACTAGTTGCACCAAGAGGAGCGAAGACAAAGCACACTGCAAGCAAGAGAACCACCAGTCTAGGTAAGAGAGCAGTCCAGTCACCACCTGTTACACAACCACCACCAAAACGGTACCGATATTCATGCCGCAAGATGACTTGGATGACTGACGCCTAGCTAAAGAAGATGACAGCTGAGGAGACTTCACGAACACTGCAGGAGAGCGAGTCGTCTAGACATCCACATCCATCACCCTATCGGGGTGAACCCTTGGAGCGTGTATTGCTCATTCTGGCGACATGTAGCTCTCTACATGATGATTAGATTACGTCCCTTAAGAACGAGATTGACCTGACTGATCAGGCACTTATGGTGATGTGTTGAGTTGAGGCTACTAAGGAGCATGCTAGAGCTGTCGACCAGAGGACTACCGTGGTCGAGGATACTCTGAAGACAGTGGCAGAGCAGGTGTCTGATTTGACTAGAGATCGTCAGCGAGAGACTTCTAAATTTACTGCTTTATCTGACCGATTGGTAGAGATTGAGAGATAATTGACTGCTTTGGGGCAAAAGACTGCTGTTCCGAGCAGAGAGCTACTCTAGCGGTACAGAGG
Organism: Smallanthus sonchifolius; assembly: GCA_023525975.1. NCBI lineage: Eukaryota > Viridiplantae > Streptophyta > Magnoliopsida > Asterales > Asteraceae > Smallanthus > Smallanthus sonchifolius. The sequence continues at coordinate 47,184,796 of CM042033.1, read as the reverse complement.
GCCGTGGGAGCGAAGCTCAGGGCAAATGTAGTATAGGAACAGTTAGAGTCCACCAGGGCACTTGCTGTATTCTGTGCTATTTTGCTCTTGGCGGCTATGCGGAACGACGTATTTACACGTTCTGTTTGATTTAGCCTATAATTAGCGGGCTGTGCTCACAAAATATTTTTTGATTTGACTCGTTATTGAGGAGTGAGTACTCGTAAGAATACTTTTTATTTTTTTACAATTTATTTATCAAGTGTTTTATCTTATTATATTGCGTGGTTGTTTGATTGCTATGATTGGTTTACTTGTGCATATGTGTTGATTCTATATTACATAATGTCTTACCCTTATTGTCGTTATGATTTGAAGAAACATGTTGCCTAAGAGAAACAATCTCAACTCTAGACGGAACGATACCCCTATAACATCGGCACCAACGAGTGGTTGATGCCCTAGCCAATCATGACGCCAACCGATCCAGCAGAGGATCAGTGGGAAACAGCGAGACCTGAGGTACAATATGTACCTAAAAGAAATGTGTATTTCCACACAGTGAAGTCACTGGACATAGTTAGGAAAATTCTAATACAATTACTTTGACAATACAGGAACAGGAAACGACAACCGAAACTGCTCATTCAAGTCTTTTCTGAACTGCAAACCTCACACCATTAACAGGTATGAAGGAGCAGTAAGTCTATTCCGGTGGATCGAGAAGGCTGAGTTTGTTTTCAGAATGAGTCACTGCACAACAGAGAACATAGTTATGTATGGTGCCGGAACATTCGAGGGACAAGCTCTCTCATGGTGGAATTCCCATGTCCAGACCTTGGGTCTAGACAATGCAAATGCTATACCATGGGAAGATTTCAAGGAAATGCTAAAGGAGGAGTACTGCCTCCGAAACGAGTTGTAAAAACTGGAGTAGGAGTTTTGGAATCTGAAAATGGAAGGTGCTGACATAGAGGAGTATACTGCAAGGTTTCACGATCTGGCGCGACTGTGCCCACACATGGTGATGCCTAAGTATAAAAGAATTGAAAGATATATTTGGGGTTTGGCGCCTCATATACAAAGTATGTCGACGTCAGCTGACCTTGTCGCCATCCAACACGTTGTGAGACTGGCTCACAATATGACTGATTAAGCAGTTCGTCAGGGTGTATTAGTCAAGAAGGGGTCCTATACTAAGCCCTTTGACAACAAGAGGAAATGGAACCGCACACCTGTCAAGACATACGTACCCACCGCACTAAAGAAACAATATGTGTTGAAGTCCCTTGTGACCGATGAAGATCGTACATTTTGTACCGTACATGTAAGGTCTCCAGATTTTGAGTACAAAAACCACAGCTCCCAACTCTAAGTCATGGGTGATGTAGTTCTTCTCGTGAACCATAAGTTGTCAAGAAGCATAAGCAATGACCTTCTCCCTTTTCATCAACACGCAACTAAGTCCTTGGTGTGATGCATCGCATTACACTACGAAGTCGTCCGTCCCTTCCTGTAGTGATAGGATCGGAGCGATGCAAAGTTACTACCTAAGCAGTTGAAACGCTATTTCTTCTCTATTGTTCCATTCTTATTTCTTGTCCTTGTGAATCAGAGTATTATTCCATTCGTTTTTGAGTTTTTGATTGGATATTTGGGTTGAATTCATCAAATTTGGAGCGTTTTTGAAGAAATTGATCCGTTCAAAGTGTTCTAATTCATCTTATATACATTCCTACGGTTCAATTTTATCAAATTCGATAAATCAACAAGAAATGATGATTTTCAGATGTTCTGGTTCATGTATTGGTTGAAGACTTCATCTTCTTGGGTTTTCAGCTGATACAGGCGAATTTAGAAAATCAATTATTGGCGAACTTATTATCTTTGCTAGTTTTCTAGTTTAGGCTAACTTGTTAAGTTCGCTTGAACAAATTCGCATGGTGTTGGTTTGCAGTGAACTTGTTAAGTTCGCTTGAGTTGATACTTGTTCATTTTTTACTTGTTTTTACTTGATAACATTTTCAAATACTTGTTGTTATGGCTAACATGGTGCAGGTTACCAACATGTTTAACTACGACAACAAAATTGGAACTCCTCAGAAACCACCAAAGCTTATGAGTCTTGCTGATTATCCGAACTGAAAAGATAGATTCGATCAGTTTGTCTCATTCACTGATACAAGCTTATGGATTCCTATTCTAGAAGGCTATGGTCATCCAACTTACTCTTTTATGGGAAAGAATGACCTACCAAAGCCTGTTTCTAGATTGACAGCTGAAGAAAAACATTTATTTGACAGATAGAAGAAGGCAATTGCGAGTATCTCAATGTATTTACCAAAAGAAATCTTTCATGGATTCAAACAATTCAGGACATCTAAAGACTTGTGGGAAGGTTTGCAGAAATGATGTGAGGGAAGTGTGGATGTGAAGAAAAGCTGAAAAGGATTACTGAAGAAGCAGTTTCTGGTGTTTAAGCATTTTCAAAATGAAACTTAGGAGGAGCTGGTTGTAAGATTCTATCACTTGCTTAGTGAATTGTCAGTGCAGAGGTGGTGTATGAACCTGAAGAGATCAATGACAAATTTCTTGATACTTTACCATCTAAATTTGATGTGTACTCTGTGCTTATCAAAGAGAATGCTAGATACAAGACACGGTCATTAGAAGATGTGATGGGGAAAATACAATCTCAGGACTTGAATTTAAAGAAGAAAGAAACAAATATGGAGCATGTTCAATATCCTTCCATGCATTTTGCAAAAGCTGCTGCTAAATCTAGATCTGGAGTTGCTTTATTTTCTGGGGATGGTCAAGATTGTAATGTAGATAATTCTTCTGGGTGTTTGTATCAATCTGGTTTTTCTGCAACTTTTTCAAATTCATCTGGATCTCAATCAAGTAGTTCTCATCATGTGAGTCAGAGATTAGTTGAGGATTATATGGCTATGTTTTCTTCGTTCATAGCTTCTTATGAAAATTTTATTGGTGGGAAAATTCATGATTCGAAAGCCATTGAGGAAGATTATAAGCAGATTGATCCTATTGTTTTAGAAAAGATGAATATTCAGTGGATTATGGCTATGTTAATGAGGTAGGAAAAATATTTTCTAAAGAAGACCGGAAGGAAGTACATTGGATCTAACAGCAGAACAAAAACGGGATTCGACAAATCTAAACTTTGTTGCTACAACTGTCTGGAGTACGGTCACTTCGCTAAAGAATGTAACAAGACAAAAGTAGAGTTTGATTCTCAAAAGAAGAACTGTTATCAAGGAAGCAGGCAAAATCAACATCTACAGGGATTTGGAAATTCTAGAAATTCTGCAAATTTATCAACATCATCTACCTTAGTTGCTCAAGGGGATGATAATTATGATTGGGGAATTCATTTGGAAGACCCGGTTAGAGCGGTGAGTCAGGATTTTGTTGCTGAAATTCATACTGGTGATTCATCCGAGGATGATAATACTAGTAGTTCTAGTGAAGAAGAAAGTTCAGCAAGTGAGAATGAGAGTCAGAATGATGAAGCTAAAGAAAGTGTTTCTAAAGATAATGTTTCTGAGGAAGTTCATCCTGATGATAAAGATTCTACAACAACTGCTTCTAAAGATGAGATTCTTCTGACAAAAAGAGTATCTGAGCTGAAAGAAAAAAATTCCTACAACAAAATTCTTCATGGCTGATATGTCTGATCCAACAAAGGTAAAAGATGTTATATGTGAAATATTTTGTTCTAACTGTATTTTTGTGAAGGATAAAATGATGAGAGTTATGGGTGATAAAACAAACTTGATATGTGATATGAAATCGATGCACATCGTTAATCAAACATTGAAGGATAATGAGAAGTTATTCGTAGAAAGGGTTGAGTCATTGAAGAGAGACACAAATTATCTGACCTTGAAGATAAAGAAGAAAGTGTATCATCTCGATATGTCTTATGTAGAGATTGAGAAAAGGAAAACTGATCTTGCTGAGAAAAACAAGGAACTTGCTGCATCTGAAGCAGAGATATTTAGGTTGAACAGAAAGTTAGAAGGTTTTGGAAATTCTTTTCATTCTTGCTGAATTACTATAATGACAACATTGATCAAGATAAAAGAATTGGCGGTGTTGGTTGTGTTCCTCAACCATTCAACTGAAATTATACAAAAGTACCTGAAGTTGTGAAGGATGAGGATTTAGATCCAAAAACTGTTCTTAAAGTCAATCCTGTCATAGGGGAGGACATGGTATATGATTCAGAAAGTGATGATGAAGTATTTGATGAAGCCAAAATTGAAGGTATTCCAAAAGATGTCAAAATTGAGGAACCTAAGATTGTCAAGCAAGTTACTAGAGATCGATGCATACTGACTGAACCTGATGAGGGTATTCAACCAAAACCAGTGATTGAAAATAAGGTTTTTGTAAGTGTTGGTGACATCAAAACAAAGGTTTCTAAGGTTGATAACAAATCAACACTTGATTTTATTAAGCAAAAAGTGATTTCAGAAAAACCTAAGGTTGTTCAGTCTCAAATTCCAAAGGTTTATGTTAGTGAATCGTCAAAGAAAGTTTATGTTCCAGAGAAGCAAGATGGTGTCGAGTGTCAATCTTCTGAAGGTTATACATCGGGAAGTTATTCAAATTCACGAAGGGTTCCTTATGTTAGAGAATACGTGGAAATTCATGTTTTTTTTCACTGTAATGAAGTGTGGCATATTTTGGTTAACTGTCCTTATAAGAATAAGGAGAAGAATCCTATCATTTTAGAGAAACCAAAGCCTATTTCTAAACCAGTTGTTAGTCAATCAAAACCTCAAGTAGTGAAGATTCTGAAAAGGACTGGTGTGGTACTGCCCACATCTGATAATGTGGTGCATAAATATGTGAGACAGAATGTGCCTAGACAGTCATTTGCTAAACCATATGGGTTTAAGCAAGATTTAAAACATCATGTGGATGTGAAAATTGGTGGGACTAAATTAGGATTTGTACAATCTGGTATTAGAAAGCAAGTGGTTTTTCCATAATCTGTTGAGAATCCGAAAGTTAGATTTAAAGAAATTTCACAATCAAAGGTTAAGCTTTCAAGACCACAACGACAAAAGACGGAACATACGGTTAAAGAAACTTTTAGAAATTGATCAAACTAATTATTTTTCAAAAAATCATAACTTTCAAAATCAATCTAATTTTGATATGAAAAAGAATGTACCTAAATCAAAGTCGTCTCGTTCTGAATCATCGTCTCAATTACCAAGGGTGTATGATAATATAGATTGTGAATTGCTTTGGTGGTTTCTAAGGAGTTCCAATTTCATTGTCATAGCTAAACATATTTGTAAACTGTACCATGTTAGCCATAACAACAAGTATACAAAAAATAACAAGTAAAACAGTAAAAAATTTGAACAAGTATACCCAAGTTCGCTACTTATCAACACCAAGCGAACTTGTTCAAGCGAAATTTGTCACATCCCGACCGATGGCAGAATCATCGGGGCGGGACATGTGGACTGTTCATAGCACAAGGTTGACTAAATTGGAATACATTAAAGTCAAATTTCCATTTCACATAATCCGAGTACAAACCAAATCCAAACAAAGAAACAATAAACAACTCATAAACTTCTTGATTTAATATTGCTAAGTCCAAATCCTATATTGAGCACGTCTTGAATCATTCTCACATATTAGGGCCTGAAACATGAATAAAATAAAGTCAACTAAAAAGTTGGTGAGTATAACACAGTTGTATATAGATAGCATATAGTTGAAAACAAATCCTTTACAAGACATGAGAAATAAGGCATTTATGAGGAGCAGCTGTTGTGTAATCAAGTACAACCAAACCTTTGTAACTAGTATGCAAATTGTGTTGTCGGTATCAATCACCTCCACTTGGGTGGGTTTGTCAGACTCAATAGATCTATCATTGAAAACCGTCGGCTTGTATAGTTAATGATTGCACATAAGTTTTCACAAAGATTAGCACAACTAGCACTCGGGCACAAAGCTCAAATTTTGCACACATGTATGTAAATAGGATTTTGCACTTGTGTTGTTTGTGTAAATGTAAATGTGTAATGTGTATAAAGTTCATGTTCCACCCCAAAAGTGTAAAAGAGTAAAAAGGGGTTGTGAATACACACTTGGTATGGAAGTGAAGCTAACAAAGATTATAGATAGCAAATATGATCCTCGAGATGCACAAATTAACCTAAAGGGTAAATGTGTATTGAATCAAATAGATGCATAAAGTTTAAGTCTAAAATGAAAGTTGAATTTGGGTATAAAACTATTGATTTGTATTTAAAAGTATGGAATAAAATATATATAGAGTTTGAAGTAATAATATTTTTGAAACAATTTGATTAGGTTTGAATTGGATAAATAAACATATAATTATAGTTTATGAAATAATATAAATATTAATTGTAATTAAGTATAAATAAATAAATGATTTTGATTTAAAGTGTAAATTAAATAAATAATCATTATTTATAAATTTTGTAACTTAATTATTTAAATACCATTTAAGTGTAAGATAATAAATATAAATTCAATTTTCTTTATAAACTTTTCAATAAATTATATTTATACTAAGATTAAACTTTTAATCCATTTTTAAATACAGAAAACATATTTTTTTATAAAATCTGAAACATTTACTGATTAAAATATAAAAATTATATTTCTGCTAAAAATTTCTGAGTCTCACACGACCGTGCCTCGGAAGGGCACGATCGTGCTCAAGCCACGGGCGCGACCGGGTTGATCAACAGAAGCACATTCTAGACCAGTCAACAGGCACGACCGTGCCTTGGCCCGGCACGGTCGTGTCTATGATCTTTAGACACAACAGAGACTAGCCCAGAGGGCATGACAAGGTCTGGACAGGTGGACACGACCGCGATGATATTCGGCACGATCGCGCTACATGAGGCACAGCCGTGCTAGATGATTAGCGCGACCGTGTCTCTTCCAAATCAGACACGAATTGACAATTTCTTGTATTTTAAACGCTGGATTTGTTAGGGCTTTTGATTAATGGGTTATTACGAGTCTTTTCATATAACTTAATTGTATGAACATCGCGTTTAAGTAGGGATTCGATTAAATCATTTTCAATAAAATATGAGTTCTGATTCGGATCGATTTCTATAATGGAAGCCCAAATTGAATAGGGGCTTTCGATACTGATACAGAAGAGAATGAAATAGAAGATTCAATTACCCGGAATAGAAGCAAATCGTTAGAGAATGGTAGGAAGGAATTCTGTCGGCGGCAAGCTTGGTTTCCGGCGACCTATGCTGCGGTTCCGAATGTTTCAGCAGCTTCGGATGATTCAGAGATGGTCTGGAAATGCTTGACTGGATTGCTTTGAGAAAATTGAGAGAATTTGGGTTCTCCTTGAAATGTCCAAGCGTTTGGAATTTGGTAGAATAAAACCGAAGTGATTTCGAGTAATGGAAATGTTTATTGTGTTTGTTAATGTGAATAAAGTGTGTTGATGTTACGAATTTGAACGATCGGATGATTAAAGTCACAATTACGATTTAACTGTTACGCAGGCGCGACCGTGCGAAGATGGGCGCGACCGTGCCTAGGCACCGGGCGCGATCGTTCCAAAGCAGGTCGCGCGACCGTGCCAAAGCACATGGCGCGACCGTGCTAGGACGAAGCACGACCGTGCTAGACTAGGGTTTGTTGACATTTTTCAATTTTAGTCCTTGACTTTTCAGATTTGATAAGTTTGAATAAAATAGTTTCTTGTATAGTGTCTAAATGTATATAACCGAGTAAGAGTTGCGAATTTGTATAGAATCATTGCATTTAATTTACGGCGAGAAAATAATGAGGCGTTGCACGAGTATTGAATTCGAAATTGCATTACATTGAATTGAAATATGAATACTAAAAATCAGAGATGTTACAAAATTGATAAGTTCGCCTAAACAAGAAAACTAGCGAAGATAATAAGTTCGCTAATAAAAGTTCGCCAATAACTGCTTTGCTAAGTTCACTTGTATCAGCTGAAAACCCAGGAAGATGAATTTTTCAACCAACACACGAACCATAACATATGAAAATCATAATTTCTTGTTGATTTGATCGAATTTGATAAAATTGAACCGTAGGAATGTATATGAGATGAATTAGAACTCTTTGAACGGATCGATTTCTTCAAAAACTCTCCAAAGTTGATGAATTCAGCGCAAATATCCAATCAAAAACTCAAAAACTCCATTGATTTGAAATCCTTGCAAAGGACTCAGTCTTTTGAAGTCAAATCACACAAAAATAGCCACTAGTCAATCTCGATCACGAGCATAAGCTCTGATACCACATGTAGGTCCCTTCTGGGTCAATACGGATCTATCTTGACTCGTGACATATCACACACATGGAGTGCGGAATCCAACCGTATGCATGTTTGTGTATAACTGACAACAACAGTAGCAATGAACACAAGATGTAAATTATCTTTCTTTTCTATTGCTCTAACCTGAGTGTTTACAGAACTGATCACGATAGCAATTCCTGTTAAACTAGAACATGTAAACACCTATTTATAGGCACACACACTGCCACAGGCGAACTTAACAAGTTCGGCAGAACTTGTCTTAGGCGAACTTGTCAAGTTCGCCTAATACAAAACTTAACCAAATATTACAATATCAAACATCATAAACATAAATACAATACGAAGACCTATTCTATTACAAAGCTTCTTTTCAAAAAACATGTCTCTACATTCTTTTGTTTACAAAAGGGTATTCATCAGGAATTTAGTGTGCCATATGTTCCTCAATAGAATGGTGTTGATGAGCGAAAGAACAGAACATTAATTGAAGCAGCGAGAACTATGTTGGCGAATTCTAAACTACCGGTTACTTTCCAGGTCAAAGCTGTGAATACTGCTTGTCATGTCCTTAACCGTGTTTTGACCGTGAAGCGACACAACAAGACGTGTTACGAGCTATTAAATAACCGAAAGCCTAATTTGGATTATCTTCTACCTTTTGGGAATCCGTGTACTCTTCTGAAGACTAGGAATGTTCCTATATAGTTTAGCGAAAAGGCCATTGAAGGGGTTTTCCTTGGATATGTAGCCAATTCGTTGAATAAAAGAGTGTATAACAAGGAATCAAGACATGTCGAAGAATGGTTCCATATCAAATGTTCTAATCGGTCTATCCCTCAGAAGGCGGTTGGTCCAGAGTGGGCTTTGATTATGACAGTTTGTTCAAGTCTTTCAATTTTTCTCTTGATTTGTTTGCTGAAGAGGCTGCTGTGCTTTATGAGTCATGCAATGGTGACCAAGATTGCGGTTTTACACCAAGATCGGCGGTTCCATCATCAAACCTTGATCCGAACGTTGCATCTTGTTCGGGTACTCATGAAAACGGATAGTGATGACGATGAGGCGATATTTCAGGATTCTTTAACTGGTCATTGTTGTTGATGATTCGTGTACATCTACACAAGTTCTGGGGATGATTTATTCTAATCTAGATCCAGTAATACAAGTACCTCAAGTTGTTCATTCTCAAATGGAAACTACTCAAGTTGATGTTTTACCTGTTCCTGAGATTGCTTCCATCAAAGAATTAAAAGATCATCTGGTTACGGATATCATTGGGAATTTGTAGGATGGAGTCAAAACTCGTTCTATCATTGAAAATACTTGTTTATATTCTAGCATTCGGGATATTGGAGTTCTTGATGTTTGCTCACATTCTTGTTTTATTTCTCAGATCGAATCGAAGAACGTGGAAATGGCGTTACATGACAATAGTTGGATTGAGGCTATGCAGGAGGAGCTAGCCTAATTTGATAAATTGAAGGTTTGGAATTTTGTTGATCTTCCAAAGGGAATGTATTCGATCAGCACATAATGGTTCTTTAAATGTAAGAAAGATGATAGAGGTGTCGTGGTGAGGAATAAAGCGAGCTTGGTCGTCCAAGGGTTCAATCAACAGGAAGGCATTGATTACACTGAGGTGTATGCACCTGTAGCAAGGTTGGAAACGATTCGGTTGTTTCTGGCTTTTGCTTCATTCAAGAGGTTTAAGGTATATCAATTGGACGTGAAGAGTGCTTTCTTGTATGGCAAGGTTAAAGAAGAAGTGTACGTGTGTCAGCCACCGGGCTTTCAAGATCCATTATATCTTTCGCGTGTGTTCAAGCTAGACAAAGCATTATATGGACTTCATCAGTCACCCAGAGCTTGGTATGAAACGTTGTCTCAGCATCATATGGACAATGGTTTTGATCGTGGCCAGATTGACTCAACCTTGTTCATAAACAAAGCAGGGGGAGATTACCTGATGGTTCAGACTTACGTGGACGATATTATATTTGGTTCAACGAATGAAGAGTTATGCATAGAGTTTGAGGGAATCTTGAAATCGAAGTTCGAAATGTCCGATATGGGAGAGTTGTCCTTTTTCTTAGGGTTGCAAGTTAATCAAAAGGAGGATGGCTTCTTTATTCATCAGCCTAAGTATGTAAACGACATCTTGTGCCGGTTCAAGATGGAAGACTGCACCCCATATGACACATCGATTCATGTGAATCACAAGTTAAGTCCGAATCCGAAAGGAAAGGATATTGATAGTCGATTGTATAGACAAATGATCGGATCCCTCATGTACTTAACTGTGTATAGGCCGGATATATTGTTTGTTGTGTGTCTCTGTTCTCGTTTTCAAGCGAAACCGAAAGAATCTCATCTGATTACAGTAAAAAGGATATTCCGGTACCTGAAAGGGAAACCGAGACTAGGACTTTGGTTTCCTCATGGATTTAATTTTGATTTTGTTGCATATACAGATTCTGATTTTGGAGGTTGCTGCTTGGACAGGAAGTCTACATCAGGTGGTTACCAGCTCCAACGTTATAGGTCCCCGGGGTCTACGGATCACGTATACGAACTGGCGAATCTACGTAATAAGTGCGGAATCCAAATCACGTAGACATGAACGATCGACTAGTAACACGAAAAATGTAAATTAAACGCTTTGTATTACTATAATGCTTGATTACAAAAGTTCTCTCCAAAACACACACTACACCGTCTCTATTCAAGTGTTCTAATGAGTAAGACCTTGTAATCCCTATTTATAATAAACACAAACCTTTTATCATACTTAGCTAAGTTTTCTAGAACAAACTTAGACACTTAGACAAAGACTAATAAAACTAGATCAAATACAATAACATAAACATTCTTCAAGCTGGTTGTCACCAAACATGCTCCAACAAACTCCCCCTTGACAACAGCTTCAGAAGATGTTTGTCACTTGTTTCCAAATAAGCTCTAACAAACTCCCCCTTGACAACAACTTCAGAAGGAGTATGCTAATCTGCTCACATAATGAAATCTCTTTTGTACCTGTAGTCCATGTCCATCTGCATTCAAACTTGAATAAGACATAAGAAAGAGAATTATTTGTCTACATTCAACCACTCTCAAACACTTACAAAATATTAAGCATTAAGATCAAATTTCACTTTTTCAAAGATGTACCCAAGTCAGAAAAATCATGTAATTTCCATGGAAGCGAGAAATAAAATATTTTTGAATTTTTGAAATTTTATATCAAAACACACCGAAAATATTTTTGGAATATTTTTTTTTATTAAACAAGCAAAAAATGTTAAACATAAAGAAAATATTTTTGGATTTTTCAAAAATAACAAACATAAAATCTTTTTGGCATTTCTCTGTACAAACAGAATCACATATTTTTGGTCGAACAGTGCGAGTAAGAAGATCATATCAGTATGTATGATGAATCACACACACATTCCGGATATAAAATCCCTAGCAGATCTAAGGGTGACCTATGGCATTCTGTGTACATACAGATCTCAACTCATCAATCATGCAACTTGTGTAATACTATATTATATTTTAGCAATGAATTTCTTAGAACTAATACTTCAATCTTTCATAAACCATCAACTCTTTTGAATTCCTTTTTTCACATATTAAAAAAATCATGAAATGATACGCGATAAACTTCAAAGTAAACAGGATCAGATCATGACTTGCTAACTTATTCGTATCTAATTTGTAATATACTACATGTCAATTCAAGTTGGCAGCATTATAAGATTTGAAACCGAAAGCGTTTTTATACCACATTCTTGAGAGTTAGTACCATTTATATGAAAAAAATGTGTACCCCACAAATGTGCCAACAGAAAGTAAATTTGCACTATCTTCAAGACATATGAGACTTTGTGCCAAAGAATATTTATATCAATCTCCAGGTTGAAATTACATTGCTTAGCATAGGAAAAAGCAAGCAGAATCCCGAAGGATTATCAAATAGAATCAGAATGATTCAGAATCAAATGATTCAAATGGCTTGGCTTGGCTTTGTTGATATAAAGTAACAGATGAAATGTTTCAGCATATAATTGAGTAAGGAATCGATTGATTCAATGATTCAGGGTAAAGTGGTTCAACTATTATCTGGATATCTTCAATGGATCAGGATAATCAAGTGATTTGATCCAAGGGCTAACATATGCTTGATAGATGTTATCAAGACATATCTTAGTTCAACATCACATTGCATGTTTTTCGGGGCAAGGGCAGTGAAGTTAATCGAAAAATTATGCTAACGACATAATCCGATACTAGTCTCATGAAATTCTTAAAGCCTCATATTCTATATCAGATAATGATCTTTTAACACACTCACCCGGCATACCATGGGTTCAAATCACAGTTGTGACATAGATCATTATGTTTTCACACTACTAATGGTCTAAAAACGCTTCTAGCCTACTGACAATTCAAATTACATGCATATATTCAAATTAAAAGATTATAAACATGCAATGTTAAGCAGTCATGAAACTATCAATTCTTGTTTGTGCAAACTAAGAAGTTTAGATCAAATCATATTAGCACAAACTTCAAACATAAATATAGGAACCAGGTAGTCATTCTATGGTCATGTGTGTAGGATCACCTGCTGACTTATTATCATTTCTTTTCTAACTTCAAGCAATGTCGATTTTATCTTTTTCAATTTTTGTTGGAATTATAAATAAAGTTTTTCAAAACTAAAAAGCTTTAATGAAAAAAATAATAAAAGAAAAACTTCCATGAAAAATCTTTTTGAAAATATTTTTACTTGGGTACTAAACATTTTCACCACATACTCAAAAATGGATTAAAAGATATCACCAGAAGTTACCACAATCAAACCTTTATCACCTGAGTAGACTCCCCCTGTCTAGATGTAATCTCCAGGAAATTCCGCCCTTTATCTTTACTTTTTCGGCGCTTGTAATTTCATTATTATGTGGTTTGCATCCGTTCATTTCAATAAATTATCCATTACATTTCATGAGTGTTCATATATACATACATTGTGTACAATTATTTCAAATGCAAAAATAATAAATATTTGTATAAGGAATTATATAAATAATTGTTACTATCCTATTAAATAAATATATATGTATATGCTAAGTTAATTCTAAACCTATGTATATATATACACACACACATATATTCATAAATAAATAACTTACAAAAAGTTAAATTATAAATTCTATAACAAATAGGGTTTATGTGTTTTAATCAAAATAAAAATTAATTCTATTTAGTAAATTACATTTTTACATTTATAACATTTAATTATAACATAATAATTTATTAGATTTTATAAAAAACATTTATAAGGTTTAATAATTTTATGTTTTATAAATGTCCAGGGTTCAAATTGTAAATTCTAAAACCTTGATTTCTATTAAAACAAAGTTTATACATGAAATAATAACAAGCTGAAACCCCAGGGACCTGTTCTGCCAAATCCAAAACTTCCTTCCTGTCCATTTCGACCACGGGTTCGAGTCCCATTCAACTGGTTTTCGAACTAATTTCCATGAATTCGCGTCTAAGATATTTTCAAGCAAATCGACTAACGGATTTATGTTTAGGACACTTAATCGACCCGTCCCTACGTTTAATCGAGTTTTAATGAGCATTACTATGCTTAAATCGTAACCGAAACCCCCACTAACGAACTCTTAATTGATCAGGCTTAACCTAATGAAATTGGGTATAAATATACACCCATAATCATCAGCAACACTCATTGCAAGCTCCCTAAAATTCTAATCGCATCTGATTTCACTTCTGAGCAACCCAAATTCCACCGAAGAAGCCGTCCCTGTTTCAAACCGTCGTTCTCCTTCCCTACGTAACCATTTCAGGTAAACTTGATGTCGTTAGGTTCGTATTGATACAAGGATCGAAAGCCCTATGATCTGAGCTTCGATCGCTTGCTCGATCGAGAGTATTGAATGGGTTAGGGTTATGGGTTCAAATGGGGAAGAAGATGACTTGGGAACTTGTGTTTTTAAATTAGACGAGCCGGTTAAGACCAAGGCATCATGCCATGGTTTGATGGTTAGTGTGTTTGTGTGCGTGTGACCCGGTAGTGGCGCGGGTTCGAATCTCGGCCATCGTTTTTGTTTTTGAATTAATTCATCTTTATTAATTTAACACATTATTTCATGTTTAAAAAAAATTCAATTTAAAATTTATAAATTTTATAAACATATTCTGTAAATTTTTCTAAAAACAGAAAAAAATAAAGTATTGTTTATTTATTTTATTTTAATTAAAAACATGTTGTAAAACATTTTAAATTCTTAAATAAATAATGAAAATGATTTGTTTAAACAAATTAACTATGTTATTTATTAATAATGTTATTACACAAATTTTAAATAAATGTTTAGACATTTTAAAATCCTTTCAAACTTATAAATAATTATTTTAGTATGAATAATTATTTAAAAATACTTTTAAACGTATAGATACCTAAATAATTATTTTAAGTAATTATTTTATATAAATTTCAATTAATTCTATTTAAGGCGTATTTAGTTTTTTAGAATTCATTTAAAATGAATTAATAGATTAATTAACCATTTAATTTGCATTAATTAATTGATTAAATAACCATCTTATTTACATTAATTAATAGTTTAATTAATCATTTTATTTATAAAAAATAAAATTAATTAAACCTTTTCACACTTTATACTTTATTTATAAATTATTTTTAGAATGATTATATAAATAAATCCAAATGTGTAAGGCCCCAAACCCGTGAGGCCTCACTTGGTGGATTTACTCATTCACACACAGTTCTTATACTTGAATATCAAATAACGCAGCGAAAAATTTCGTTCAAACATAACATCAACATAGCCAAACATGCGGAAGCGTAAACATTGTCTAAAACATTCATTACATAACATAAACATAACGTAACGGGATGCCAACCATCATCTCAGTCGGGTAACTCTTCATCGCTTGCCAAGCATCACCGTCCCTCTGTACCTGTCCTTAACATGAATGTGCATACTAAAAGTCAGCTACGCTGGTGAGTTCTAGCTTTACATAAACACCTTAGCATAATCAGTTTGCCAAAAACATAACATACATTTATTTAACAAAAGCGTACATAACATGCAATAACGTAACATCATCAAAACATCGTAACATAACATCATAACATAAGTCAACATGAACCGAATCTGCGCCTTCTCGTAACCGTCAATTACATACATCGCATACCAACGGATGAACTTAAGGCTCGTTACCTCTAAGTCATTCGTCACCCAGGTCTCCTAAGGCTCGTTACCTCTAGGTGGACCAAACATATGCCTCCTAAGGCTCGTTACCTCTAGGTAGACAGAACATAACTTAGGCACTATTTCCCCGCAAGGAATAGAACCTTCCATGGGGATCCCGGTAATGCCATGGGTGACCGTCGTTACCCATCATCAACCAGTTGTACAACCGTTAGCCAGCCACAAAGCCTCCTGTAAGGGTGAGGCTAATACATACATGCATACCCTAGCTCCTGTAGGAACTCATGGCAGATTCGTTCATTCGTGACTTTCATAAAACCTTTACATCTTAGTTAAAGCATTCGTACGTTTTATTAAACAAAACATCAAATCTTTCGTAAACTTCATTTGGCAAAACATTTCATAAACATCATTTCGAAATCCTCATTTTGTAGACATCGTTTCGTAAACATCATTTCGTAAACATCATTTTGTAAACGTCATTTCGTAAACATCATTTTGTAAAAGTCATTTCGTAAATATCATTTTGTAAACATCATTTCATATGTATGAATACCAGCCCAAAAACATTTAATTAAAACATTTAAAGAAGGACTTCTAGAACTCACCTGAGATAAACAGGGTCAAAGGTCTGTAAAGGATCTTCTAACCTATAAGTACACAACCTAGCCTTAGCTTTCACACAACTGTTACCTTTTACTTCTACATGTCAAGAACTTAGGGGTACACGGTTTCTTCCCCATGAAATTAGGGGTTCGTGGTTCAAGGGGAAATTCTCGGCTGTGAACTTCACCCCAAACCGTGAACTTCAGTTAACCGTGAACTTCACCCAACCGCAAACTTCACTTAACAGTGAACTTCCCAAACTGCAAACTTCCAAACCGCGAACTTCCCAAACCGTGAACTTCACAAACCACAAACTTCCCAAACCGTGAACTTCCCAAACCGTGAACTTCCCAAACCACAAACTTCCCAACCGTGAACTACGTCCCAACAGCAAACTTCACCCAAACCGTAAACTTCATCCAAAACCTTGGACTCAGATCTGGATCGACGGATTCATCAAGTTTGGAATTTTTTGCATTCAAAAGGTGTATTTTCCCCTCGTGATTCCAAACCTATAATCCTTTTCTCATTTGGTTTATAAAAACTCATCCTTTTTACGAAAATACCCGAAAACCCAAAAAGAACAAAAACTCAGATTTGGTTCGGGTCATTACCTATTTTTGAGATTCTGAATCGGAGATCTTGCTCACAAGCTCAGTAGTAACACGCTCCTTCAATCTCGGGTCGATCCTTCACTTTCTCTCTCTACGGTTTCTCTCTCTAGATTCTTGCAAATGAGAGAAATGGAGGTGACTTGGGCTATTTATAGGGAGGCTCCCCCCCCCCCTTATGCCCCACCCACAAGCCCGCTGGCCCATTCGGCCTGACCCATCATGCCGCGTTCGTTTATTCTTTTCGTCTCGTGTTCACCCATTATTATAACTTGTCATCGTATTTTTTGGATGTTACAAGTCTACCCCCCTTACAACAGGTTTCGTCCCCGAATCCTATCATAAGTCAAATAGTTGAGGGTACTACTCCCTCATTTCCATCTTCGTTTCCCAAGTTGATTCCGATCCCTTTCTATGTTTCCATTGGACTTTAACCAATTGGATAACCTTATTACGTAAACATTTCTCCTTCTGATCTAGGATGGTCACAGGTTCCTCAATGTAGTTAAGGCTGATGTCGACCTCGATGTCAGTAAGTGGTACGTGAGCCGATTCATCCGCCAAACACTTTCGCAAGTGTGACACATGGAAGGTAGGATGAATCCCACTTAACTCGTCAAGCAACTCCAACCGATAGGCGACTTCATCGACCCGTGCCATTATTCTGAATGGTTAGAAAAATCTCGGACTTAACTTCCCCTCTTCCTGAATCGTATGATCCCCTTCCAGGGTGACACCTTCAACATTACTCTGTCCCCAACATTAAACTCAATAGGCCTTCTTCGTTTATCTGCGTAGGATTTCTGACGATCTTAAGCGACCTTCATTCGTGCCTTAATCTGGTCAAACCTTTCTGACGTCTCTTTAACGACTTCGAGACTTCTCAATTCCTTCTGTCCAATCTCACCCCAACATATCGGGGTTCTGCACCTTCTCCCATACAACATCTCGTAAGGCGGAATGCCTATTGTCGAGTGATAACTGTTGTTGTAGGAGAATTCGGCTAACGACAAGTGACTATCCCAACTGCCATGGAAGTCTATAATACAAGCACGGAACATGTCCTCCAATGTTTGAATGGTCCTTTGGGACTGACCATCCGTTTGCGGGTGGTATGCCGTACTAATATTAAGTCTCGTGCCCATCGCTTCGTGAAATATTTTCCAGAACCTCGATGTGAATCGTGTGTCCCGGTTAGATACAATCATCAAAGGCATCCCATGTCGTGCTACTACTTCGTTAATAAATACTTCCGCTAACCTTTCGGACGAAAATGTCTCGCGAATAGGTAGGAAATGAGAACTCTTCGTTAAACGGTCCACAATTACCCAAATGGTGTCATGACCTTTAGCTGTGCGAGGTAGCTTAGTTATGAAGTCCATAGTAATGTGTTCCCACTTCCATTCTGGTATATCGAGTGGTTGAATCTTCTCATACAGTTTCTGGTGTTCGACTTTAACTTCTGAGCAAGTGAAGCACTTGCTTACATATTTCGTCACTTCGTGTTTCATCCCAGGCCTCCAATATTCCTTCTTCAAATCTTGGTACATTTTGGTGGTACCGGGATGGATAGAGTAACGATACTTATGAGCCTCATCCAATATTTTGGTTCTAAGCTCGCCACCCATAGGTATCCACACCCGTCCAAAACGCGTCCTAATACCAAGGGTGTTATATTCCAACTGGCCCAGTTGACCAACCATTCTCTCCTTCTTTATGTTTTCTACTTTAAGGAGCCTTTTCAATTTCCCTCATCACATCCGATGTTACCACCAACTGGCAAGCTTTCACTCTAATAGGGCAGGCACATCCTTTCGGCTTAGAGCGTCAGTCACCATGTTTGCCTTTCCAGGACGGTATATGATTTCACAGTCCTAATCTTTCAAGAGTTCCAACCATCGTCTCTGCCTCATATTAAGCTCCCTTTGTCCGAAGAAGTACTTCAAACTTTTGTGGTCAAAGTAAATAGTAAACTTCACCCCGTAAAGGTAGTGCCTCCAGATTTTCAATGCGAATACGACGGCAACAAGTTCCAAATCATGAGTCGGGTAATTGACTTCGTGAACTTTCAACTGTCGTGATGCATACACGATCACTCTCCTGTGTTGCATCAGCACGCACCCCAATCCCTGATCCGCAGCGTCAGAGTGTACCACTAAGTCTTCATTGCCATCGGGAAGGGCCAAGATTGGAGCTTGGGTTAACTTCTCTTTCAATTCCTTGAACACCTCTTCCTGGTTCGTACCCCATTCGTACTTTACCTCCTTCCATGTCAAGTTTGTCAACGGCGAAGCTATTTTTGAGAAATCCTGGATGAATCTCCGATAGTAGCCTGCCAATCCCAAGAAACTTCCGAATTCAGTTGGCGTCTTAGGAATATCCCAATCTCTTACTGTCATTATTTTTGATGGGTCAACCATATTACCATTCGGGTTAATGACGTGAACTAGGAATTGGACTTCCCTATGCCAGAACACGCATTTGGAGAACTTAGCGTACAACTTCTCCTTCTTCAAGGCTTCCAACACTTCCTTCAATTGACATGAGTGATTACCCTTATTGTTGGAGTAGATGAGGATATCGTCGATGAACACTATTACCAATCGGTCCAGCATTGGTCGACACACCCTATTCATTAAATCCATGAACGTTGCGGGGGCGTTCGTCAATCCGAAGGACATTACGCGGAACTCGAAATGTCCATAGCGCGTGCGAAACACGGTTTTTGGTATGTCTTCTTCCTTCATCTTCAACTGATGGTACCCGGATCGAAGGTCGATTTTGAGAACCAACTTGCGCCCTGTAATTGATCGAACATGTCGTCGATTCTTGGTAAAGGGTACTTGTTCTTCACGGTATGTTTGTTCAACTCGCGATAATCAATACACATTCTCATCGAACCATCCTTCTTCTTCACAAACAACACCGGGGTACCCAAAAGGGAGATGCTCGGTTGGGTAAATCCTTTCTCAAGTAATTCGTCTAATTGTGCCCTTAGTTCTTTCATCTCTACCGGTGCTAGTAAATATGGAGCCTTTGCCACGAGGTGGGCATCTGGTACTAAGTCGATTTGAAACTCAATCTCTCTATCGGGTGGTATCCCAGGAAACACCTCTGGGTACTCGTGTACCATCGGTACATCGTCTAGTTCCTTCACGTCCTTACACTTGTCGATCACGTACACCAGATAAGCCTCACATCCATGCCTTAGGTAATTTGTTGCCTTAATCATCGAGATGACGTTAGGCATCGGGGCGTCGCGATCCCCGAATACTTCGACTTTGCTACCATTTGGAGCCTTGAGTTGGATTATCTTTCATCTGCATATGATCTGAGCCTTGTTGATAGTTAGCCAATCCATACCCAATACGACATCAAACCCTCCCAAAACCATATCAAACAACCTGACAGGGAATCTATGGCCGTCTATTTTCATCGTGGAATTGTCAACTACTTCGGTTACCCTTGCGGTTCAACACTCAGCGGTTTCTACACTAACGGCCCTTTCTAGTTTACTAACCAAGTATTTTACCTGCTTACAGAAAGTGACAGATATAAACTCTTACCGGCACCCGAATCAAACAACATAGATATAAAAGTGTTGTCGAGAATGAACGTGCCTGACGCCACGTCGGGGTCCACCCTAGCTTGTTCTTGCGTTAGCGCGTACGCACGAGTCTTTGCTCGGGGCCTTTCTTCTTTTGTTTTAGGGCCTTTTCGTTTTCCAGCTTCGCCCATTCTTGGCCTAGTGCATTCCCAGCTCATGTGTCCGTTTCCCCCACAGTTATAACACTTGACACCTTGCGGGCATTCCCGGGAATAGTGCCCGGTCTTACCACATTTGTAGCATAGATTTGTCCCTAGCCTACATTCACCTAGATGCCTACTGCCACACTTCCCGCATACCACGACCTCATCCACTCTAGCCTGCTTCTCTTGAGCTCCAAACAGTCTTTCGCCAGATCGTTTGACCGGAAAACTTGGTTTCTTCTTCGGTTCGTCAATAGCGAGAATATTCAGTGCCAAATCGTCAAATACCATGCCACTCAGTTCTACGAATGAATTGTAGGTAATAGGAGCGTTTTCCTTAATGTAGGTGCGGACCTTGTCCGGAAGTCCCTGAATGTAGCAGGCAATCTTTCTTTCCTCAGTCATGACAAGATGTGACACCAGACGTGCCAGTTCATTGAATCGGGTAGTGTACTGCCGGTGCGTCAAGCTCCCAGCCTTCAACCCTAGAAATTCCCTCTCTACCTTCTTAATCTCGTTCCTTGGACAAATGTTCATGGTTACCAGAGTTTTCAAGTCATTCCACATCATCGAATCAACCACCTCATTCCCCTTAGCCTGACGTACACCTTCCCACCGGTGAGATGCTTCCTCCCTGAAGGAGTTAGCAGCAAATTTCACAACCTGATTTGCTCGGCATTCGCTCAGACGAATGGCAGATTCCATACGGATTACCCAGTCAAAATTAGCCACCGCGTCTTTCTTTCTAGTCAGAACCGGTGGATCACATGCCTTAAAGGACTTATAGTCGCAACCACGGGTAAGCGGTGCATTAATTGCCTCAGTGTTCGGGGTACCAACCACCGTGTTAGACCCGCCCGTCTCGTTAGCCTTCTTCAATGCTTCTGCCAGTAGATCTGGCAGGGTAGCCTTCATCAGCTCAGTAAATTCGCATGCCAGGGCCGCTTTCACTTCCGGTTCGAAAGTGAAATGTTGTTCTTCCACGGGAGTCTGTTTAGTTTCGTGCACACTGTTTTCCGGTTCCGTGTGAACACTTCCCTCTTCACTGTACTCCTGAAGAGCAGGAGACCTATCACGCCTACCGGTATGACCGCCGGTATGGCCCCCACCACGCCTTCCACTCTTTCGTCCCGCCATTTCGTTCTATAAGACAAGGAATCCAATGTTATCACGCTAGTTACCAAATAGAGTTCAACAAGTACTGTAAGATGTTAATATACACTGGCCATCTACAATTAACCATTCCACTACCTTTTGATTTTCATTTGACCACCTTTATGATTTCATCAGAACACATGTCCCAATCTATTAGTTTCTAAGGCATACTACATAAACATACTCTACCTTTCATACCTGATGCTGTGGCTCGAGTTACCCGTACTTGCATCCGCTTTCGGTCCCATTCACCGTTTAAGTTCAGACACAGGGAGTGTCCGAATCTCTCAAACTATCGCTCTGATACCAACTTGTAAGGCCCTAAACCCCATAGGCCTCACTTGTTGGATTTACTCATTTACACACAGTTCTTAAACTTGAATATCAAATAACGCAGCGGAAAATTTCGTTCAAACATAACATCAACATAGCCAAACATGCGGAAGCGTAAACATTGTCTAAAACATTCATTACATAATATAAACATAACATAATAGGATGCCAATAATCATCTCAGCCGGGTAACTCTTCATCGCTTGCCAAGCATCACCGTCCCTCCGTACCTGTCCTTAACCCGAATGTGCATACTAAAAGTCAGCTACGCTGGTGAGTTCTAGCTTTACATAAACACCTTAGCATAATCAGTTTGCCAAAAACATAACATACATTTATTTAACAAAAGTGTACGTAACATACAATAACGTAACATCATCAAAACATCGTAACATAACATCATAACATAAGTCAACATGAACCGAATCTGCGCCTTCTCGTAACCGTCAATTCCATACATTGCATACCAGCGGATGAAATTAAGGCTCGTTACCTCTAAGTCATCCGTCACCCAGGTCTCCTAAGGCTTGTTACCTCTAGGTGGACCAAATATATGTATCCTAAGGCTCGTTACCTCTAGGTAGACAGAACATAACTTAGGCATTATTTTCCCGGAAGGAATAGTACCTTCCATCGGGATCCCGATAATCCCATGGGTGACCGTCGTCACCCCATCATCAACCAGTTGTACAACTATTAGCAAGCCACAAAGGCCCCCCGTAAGGGTGAGGCCAATACATACATACATACCCTAGCTCCCGTAGGAACTCATGGCAGATTCGTTCATTCGTGACTTTCATAAAACCTTTACATCTTAGTTAAAGACTTCGTACGTTTTATTAAACAAAACATCATCTCTTTCATAAACCTCTCGTAAACTTCATTTGGCAAAACAATTCATAAACATCATCTTGTAAACAACATTTCAAAATCCTCATTTCGTAGACATCGTTTTGTAAACATCATTTCGTAAACATCATTTTGTAAATGTCATTTCGTAAACATCATTTTGTAAACGTCATTTCGTAAACATCATTTTGTAAACATCATTTCGTATGTATGCACACCAGCCTAAAAACATTTAATTAAAACATTTAAAAAAGAACTTCTAGAACTCACCTGAGATAAACGGGGTCAAAGGTCTGTAAAGGATCTTCTAACCTATACGTACACAACCTAGGCTTAGCTTTACACACACCTATTACATTTTACTTCTACATGTCAAGAACTTAGGGGTACACGGTTTCTTCCCTGCGAAATTAGGGGTTCGTGGTTCAAGGGGAAATTCTCGGCCGTGAACTTCACCCCTAACCGTGAACTTCACTTAACCGTGAACTTCACCCAATCGCAAACTTCACTTAACCGTGAACTTCCCAAACCGCAAACTTCCCAACCATGAACTTCCCAAACCGCAAACTTCTCAAACCTTAAACTTCACAAACCGTGAACTTCCCAAACCGCAAACTTCCCAACCATGAACTTCGTCCCAACCGCAAACTTCACCCAAACCATGAACTTCATCCAAAACCTTGGACTCAGATCTGGATCGACGGATTCATCAAGTTTGGAACTTTTTGGATTCAAAAGGTGTATTTTCCCCTTGTGATTCCAGACCTATAATCCTTTTCTCAGTTGGTTTATAAAAACTCATCCTTTTTAGAAAAATACCTGAAAACCCAAAAAGAACAAAAACTCAGATTTGGTTCGGGTCATTACCTGTTTTCGTGATTTTGAATCGGATATCTTTCTCACAAGCTCAGTAATAACACGCTCCTTCAGTCTCGGTTCGATCCTTCACTTTCTCTCTCTGTAGATTTTTACAAATGAGAGAAATGGAGGTAACTTGGGATATTTATAGGGGGGCTCCTCCCCCTTATGCGCCACCCACAAGCTCGCCGGCCCATTCGGCCCGGCCCATCACGCCGCGTTCGTTTATTCTTTTCGTCTCGTGTTCACCCATTATTATAACTCGTCGTCTTATTTTTGGGATGTTACAAAATGCATTATTTTCCATACCACAATATGTTTATTTAACAAATCAAAGGTATTATTATTTAAACCTTTTTCCATTCTATGATTTATTTATTTAATTATTATATGAATAAATTCCAAACATTTTAGAATTATAAATACATATATTTTCCTACAAAACTTGCACAAACCTTATGCCTAGTCTCAAACCCCATGAAACACTAAAATCCCCAAGATTTCCTAAATACAATTTAGACGTACATTGAATTTAGAGTACCTATCAATCTCTACCAAATCCTATCACTATTAGCTTTCAATACAAGTGAGTTTCATAGCCCCCTTTCTCTTTACTATTGTTTACAAATACTCGGAGTGGAAAATGTTTACGTATACATACCAAATTCAATACCTATGTTCTCATGCTAATGTCTATATGCTTCATGTCTTAAACTACTTGGCGACCATACGTGTGTTCATGTTTAGTACAATCATTAACTTGTGAGGCATGCCTAAGGTAGTACCTTTTATGATCATTTATACGGGAATCCGATACGATACTTAACACAAACCTTGGCGGGTTTTGTGTGTACCATTACTACTTTTTCCAAAACATAGTTAGTTAGATTGTACATAGCAGTTTTCTATTTACTATGGTTTGATTGTAAGCTTTGGAACCTTGTATGTTTTCACATTTATGCATTAGTTTATGCTTTGAACATATTGAAATTTAAATCCTTTTTCAACTTTTTTTTTGTCTCAAAACCTATGTTACTCACCAACTACTTATAGTTGACATTTACTCACATGTTTCAGGTGCACCAGTTTGAGGATACTACATGATCACTTTGGACCAAGCAATAATGAAGCTTAATTATGTTTATGTTTTGAACAATTTGTTTTCCTATTTTCAATTGTAATGGATGCTTGATGTAGTGCAAAGCACACATCTTTATTCCTTTGTATTCGTTCGTTTTAGATAGTTTTGTATTCGTTTTTTACTTGGTTTTGTTTCGTATTGAGTCGATGTTGTGTTTACAGGAGCTCGTGTGGAATACAAGTCAAATCAGGAAGATTTCGAGCACGAGAGTGAAGCCCGGAGGAAATAATGAAAAAATGGTGAAAATCAGCCTCCCACGGTACGCGAGGGAGGATAGGAAATGCCTCGCGGTACGCGAGGTCTTCTAAAACCGGCTGTGACTAAATTGTCCTTCGCGGTACGCGAAGGACTGGACACATTCTCTCATAGTATGCGAGAGGCCCAAAATTCCCTAAAAAGCCCTAATTTGAAATTAAATAGAGTTGGAATGCCATAAGTTGTGGAGTTCGAATACTCAGCCGTCTAGAGAGAGTCTTTGGGCGATTCTTGGAGTTTGGAGGTCGATTAAAGGCTAAAGGTGAAAGCTTTGGACTCGGGGTTCGCGTTATTAGCGTATTCTGTTTTCAAGTTCGAGTCTTTATCCTTGTTTGTTATGATTGAACCCGTGTTTTTGTTCTTTAACTTTTGTTTTGGTGTTTTGAACATGATCTTTGGCTACATCTTAAATACTGCCTAGGTCTAATGATGAATACTTCGTAAAGATTCAATTTTTATCGGTTTTTGGATTCTAACGAATGGATTAATGATTTTGTAGCAATCTCATGTTAATGATTATGATGCTATTGCATGCTTGAATCTGATGTGTGTTTGATTTCAATTACGTATGTTATTTGTGGATGTCTTCTAGTTTGAATAACATATCTTGATCATAGACTTAGGTTTGTGGTTGTTTGTGTGGTTTGCTAGACGTAGTAACCATATGATTTGTGATTGAGTGTTAGTTAGATCTGAGTGTGTATCTTGTCTCAATACCCGAAAAGTGAGAGATAATCGGTTAGTCTTCGTATTAGGTTTTGAGTGAAATCTGTCTGAAATGAAGTTTCCCTTAGGGTTCTAGTATCCGTTGATATTCTGTGTCATAGTTGTTGATCTGAGATTACCTCGTGCATCTTCAATGTATTGTGGATAGTGAGACTGAAAGGTGATCTGTCTTTTGGGTACTTTATCATTGTTGGAGAGAATGAAAGGTAATCCGACCATTTGGTGAGTTTAGTACATCTTTAGGTTCCTTAGTTGGTGACACCCTAAGAGTAATTAGGGATCCACTAGGTGGTCTATAGTTATTATCCTTAGAAACCCAGACCCATCATAGTTTACATAACCGGTAGAAGTTAAGTTTTGCAAGTAGGATTCCGACCTAGGTGGTATTATTCCCATTCATGTTATTTCCCTGAGTTCTGTGTCTGATAGTTGAAGTCGATCATTAGTTTCGCATTATTAGTATAATCAGTAATGTAGAAAACCCCCCAAATCAATCATATTTAGTCTGAGTCAGGGTCTAGTGTAGTTATTCAGTGTGTCTAGGGTTCGATATTCCGGTTTACCATTAAGCTGTGCTACACTCGATAGGTACACTTTCCTGTAAGTGCGGTTTAGTTCACAGGTTCTCCATTACTACTGAGGAGTCTAGGTTAGGTTTATTTGTTAGTTTTTATAGACCGTCTGGGCAACATCAAGTTTTTGGCGCCATTGCCGGGGACACTTGGCAATAGCAACATTAGCTTTAACTAGTTCTTTGTGTGATTTTTGGTTTGCTTTCTTTGTGAGTCTTAATTTTGTGTCTTTGTCCTATCTGCTACTTGTGTGTCCTATTTGAGTGTCTAACAGAGGATAGATTCTTTATGTTTTTGAGTCTTTCTTATTTTTCTTTGTGTCTTTCAGTTTATGCACCACACTCGTTCGCATGGATCACCACCGTATTCTGCTTCTTTAGAGCCTAAACGAGAGCTTCACGAGCGCACCCGCGACTTCCGGGAGCGTTTGAAAGGGTTGTGCACAAACCAGGTACGTCCCACTAGCCCAGTTCCTTTTCCTAACATGGGCGACGCTGACCCACCAGCGCGGCGTACCGTGCACCAGAGAGCTAGTGATGGGGTCCTCGGGCCGAGATCTTCAATCGCCCGCCCCGTTTTCCCTAATTCCAATACTTGGCAGGTCCCGTTACTTGTCATGAGTATGATCACTCATTCTACTCAGTACCATGGCCTCGAGGATGAGGATGCACCCGGACATCTGTCCCGCTTCATGCGCATATGTGATACCTTTAATATCACGGGTGTATCTAAGGACGCAATCTACTTGCGTCTCTTTCCATTCTGTAGGTCCCTAATTCGGTGCGTGACGGATCTCTAGACTCAAGGTACGACACGGTTATAACGTGCGGAATCCATGATCAACGTGCTCGTGTAACTCAATTAACAACAATGGTGTAAATAAACTCTTTGTATTTCCACCACAATATCAGGTTACAAGATTCACAGAATTCTCTCTAGTCTCTTCTGATTCTCTAATCTAATAGACTCTGTAAACTCTATTTATAAGCACCAGTTCTGCAGTAGGCGAACTTATTAAGTTGGCCTCATAGATGCTTAGGCGAACTTATTAAGTTCACCTTTAATAGGCTAAGCGAACTTAACAAGTTCGCCTCTGATAAACCAGGCGAACTTGTTAAGTTCGCCTCTCTATGAACTTACACAGAATTTTATCAACAGTTACAAAACATGTCCTAACACATTCTCGCTCTCTAGGCGTGCTTCTACTTGGCTATACACCCTCCCCAAGAATTCTATTACCACATGGGAGGACTTGCAAGCCAAGTTTCTGAAAAAATTACTATCAACCTTCCAGGGCCGCTCGCCTTAGGGACCAGATCTATTCGTTCCGGATGGACCCTGACTAGGCTTATCACTTGGCGTGGGAGCGGTTCAACGCGATGTTGAGCCGACGTCCCCAGCATGGCCTGTCTGACTAGGAGATTGTGGAGAAGTTCTATAATGGCCTCACATTCGAGAAACATCAAATGTTCAACACAACTGCGGGAGGCCATGTCATGGACAGGCTGGAGCCAGCTGAGTGTGAAGAGATGTTCGAGAGCAACAACGGCCATCTATTAGGACTTCCATTCCTAGTGATAGAGCACATGCCTCTTCTCCTAGAGGTGTGCATCAGGTCAACCCTGATACTAGCGTGGCTGCTGCACTCGCAGCGATGGCGAATGAGATTAAGGAGCTGAAGTTGAGTTCTCAACTGTGACACCCGACTATTTTGGGTTAACCCCGTTACCCCAAATAGTAACTCTAAGGACTATTTCGGTCATAAACTCAAACTTGCATAAGAAACTACAGGGACTAGTTCTGTAAATACCAAAAACTCGATTCCTTTGACTTTTGAAAGTCAAAATCAAGCATTCATGCCCAAATTCAATCTGTAACTCCAAAGATTGTTCGAATTCGCGACGATTATTGAATGCAATGATGATCACGACCAGTGAACCGTTTCCATACGTTTTAATATCCACCATGATTAATAATTAATCACATTAATGCCATTGAAACCGAAACCGTCGAACTCGTCTCAAGTACTCATCAATTCGATCATTTGGTATAGTAATCTTGAAATCAAACACCCTGCACACCTCAAACGAGTCCCACTGAATCTTTTGCACAATCTATTTAGGCCGGATACGAAGCCGGAGATGTCAGGGACCAACCCATAGGAATCGCTGTTGTGTCTTAGTCGAGGACCATCAATTCGAACTCAATTCAGGTAACTAATCACACCTACAACTTCGCTTTCACTCCTAGAATAAAAGCCCTAACATAATTGGGGTTTATAACATCGATTTAAACATGAACCGATTCTAGGGTTCATCACACTTACGGTTTAATCAAACTATACTCTAGACTCAATCTCAATCAAATTAATTTACATGATCAGTTTCGCAATCCATCACTCAACAAAAGCCCTATGATTTCAATCATTAATCTTATCAGATTTAATCAATTCGATCCCATGTTCAAACCTAGGTGATGTGTCGTTTTTAGTATATAAAAATATAATAAATATATTTTTTGGATGGTTTTACGAGATCAGGTTTTAAATTTATAAAATGAAAATTACTTTAACTTAAAAATACACACAATAGCAAGTGTACCTATCAAAGTGTAATATAGTTTTGGTAAGAACCAAGTATCGAACCAATGGACACGGTTGAGTTCCAGTACTCAACTTTTGTTATCGTTTAGCCGGATCAATTAGTGAGTGGGTTTTGTGTGCTTGTGAAGCAGAATAGTAAATGACAGAAAAGTAAACAACGGTAAAGTAAATAACAGAAAAGTAAAAACGTGTGTGATGTGTGTAACAGGAATGTAAATAGCAGAATAGTAAATAGCAGTAAATTAATATATCTTGGAAATGATCAGGTCACGAAGAGTATTGCTTTGGGCTTCGAATCCGCTTGGTACGTGATAAGTTAAGTTGACTAATCCAGTGATATGACAACTACAAACTTGTGACCCGGGTATTGCTTTGGGCTTCACAACATGATTTCACCAATTCTTGGTCGCATAAGAAGTTCGTACGTACGACCTTAATAATGTTGACCAAGCCTTGGCTTATCAATCTCTACTTGTATAAAGACGTACAAGTTTCAAAAGAAGTTTGATTAAAAAGGTTTTATAATCTTACGCTTTAAAATCAAGAACACTCACAAATATAAAGACGGATTTAGACAATAATAACAGCCCACCAAATCGTGGTATTAAGGACGAATAATTAAAGACATAAACATACCACTAGATTAATATGTCAAACATTAACATGCACCAAACATCATCTTCACCCTAGCAATACAAGAAGTTTATCCACGAATTGCCATACTAACTAGCATAACGCTGAGTTTCGTAGGCTCCCCTATTGCGGAACATGGAGGAAGAGCCCCTCTACTTTCTACTCTTTACTCTAACTACGAAATAAACTCTTTCTGGGTGTGTGTATTGAGGTGTGTGGAATGAAGAACCCAAGCCATCTATTTATAGGCCTTAAAATGAGCAATGCACGGCCGTGCATTGGATTGCACAGGCGTGCAAACACCTCGGGAATAAAACAGGGTACACGGGACAATGTACTAGACCCTTGGAGAGCATGTTGGGCATTGCACGGTCGTGCAATGGGATGCACGGTCGTGCATCCCCTTCTTGCCTCCTGTTTTGTGTTTTAGCTGCTTGTGTTGACTTCCTTTGACCTGGGTTGACTTCTTGGGGGTCAATGCTCGGGTTTGGTCCTTAAAAAGCTTGATTTCTTCATGTTTTAAGCTGGTTTTTCCTTTGCTTATCTTGGGACACCGAATTGTCACACCCCGACCGATGGCGGAATCATCGGGGCGGGACATGTAGGACTGTTCATAGCTCATGGTTGACTAAATTGAAATATATTAAAGTTAAATTTCCATTACAAATAATCTGAGTACAAACCAAATTCAAACAAGAAACATAAAACAATTCATAAAGTTCTTGATTTAAATTGCTAAGTCCAAATCCTATGTTGAACACGTCTTGAATCACTCTCACATATTGGGGCCTGAAACATGAATAAAATAAAGTCAACTAAAAAGTTGGTGAGTATAACACAGTTGTATGTAGATAGCATATAGTTGAAAACAAATCCTTTACAAAACATGATAAAATAAGGCATTTATGGGGAGCAGCTATTGTGTAACCATGTACAATCAAACCTTGTGACTAGCATGCAAAAATTGTGTTGTCGGTTTCAATCACCACGCACCATGGGTGGGTTTGTCAGACTCAATAGATCTATCATTGAAAACCGTCGGCTTGTATAGTTAATGATTGCACATAAGAGCATACAAAGGTTAGCACACCTAGCACTCGGGCACAAAGCTCAAATTTTGCACACATGTATGTAAATAGGATTTTTGCACTTGTGTTGTTTGTGAAAATGTAAATGTGTAATGTGTAATGTGTATAGAGTTCATGTTCGACCCCAAAAGTGTAAAAGAGTAAAAAGGGGTTGTGAATACTCACTTGGTATGGAAGTGTAGCTAACAAGGATTATAGATAGCAAATATATCCTCGAAATGCACAATTTAACCTAAAGAGTAATGTGTATTGAATCAAATAGATGCATAAAGTTTAAGTCTAAATGAAAGTTGAATTTGTGTATAAAACTATTGATTTGTATTTAAAAGTATTGAATAAAATATATAGAGTTTGAAGTAAAAATATTTTTGAAACAACTTGATTAGGTTTGAATTGGATGATTGAATAAATATATAATTATAGTTTATGAAATAATGTAAATATTAATTGTAATTAAGTATAAATAAATAAATAATTTTGATTTAAATGTAAATTAAATAAAAAAATCATTATCTTATTTATTTATAAATCTTGTAACTTAATTATTTAAAATATCATTTAAGTGTAAGATAATAAATATAAATTAAATTTTTTTTTATAAACTTTTAAATAAATTATATTTATGTCAAGATTAAACTTTTAATCCATTTTTAAATACAGTAAACATATTTTTATAAAATCGAAACATTTATTGATCGAAAAATATAAAATTATAATTCTGTTACAGTTTCTGAGTCTCACACGACCGTGCCTCGGAAGGGCACGATCGTGCTCAAGCCAGGGGCGCGACCGCGCTAGTCGGGGCACGACCGGGTTGATCAACAGAGGCACAAACTAGACCATTCCAACAGGCACGACCGTGCCTTGGCCCGGCACGGTCGTGTCTATGATCTTTAGACACAACTGAGACTAGCCCAGAGGGCATGACAAGGTCTGGACAGGAGGACACGACCGCGCTCTATGAGGCATGGCCGCGCTATATGATTAGCGCGACCGTGTCTCTTTCAAATCAGACACGAATTGACAAATGCTTGTATTTTAAACGTTGGAATTGTTAGGGCTTTTGATTAATGGGTTATTACGAGTCTTTTCATATAATTTAATTGTATGGAAATCGTGCTTAAGTATGGATTCGATTAAATTATTTTTATTAAAACATGGTTTCTTGTTTAGACAGATTTACGAATTGAAAACCCAATTTAATTAAGGGCTTTTGATTCAGATACTGGAATGAATAAATTAGAGGATTCAATTAACCTGAATAGAAGCGAATCGATAGAGAACGATAGAGAGGGAGTTCCGGTGACGGCGGGATTGAGTCCCGGCGTCTTCTGATGTGATCCCGACTGTTTCAACGGTTCCGTAGCTTCAGGAGAGATCGGATGGTGTGACGATGATGCTGGATTTGAGAGAACTTGGATCGAATTGCTTAAGAGAGTTTCCTTGGAAATATTTGAGAGAGAATCCTTTGAGTTGAACGAATTTTGGTTATTTGGTCGAAAAAGAAATGATTGGTAGTATTATTTTGAAAGTATAACATAAAACGGTTATGGATTCGAACAATCGGACGAATAAAATTGCAGTTACGTTTCAGCTGTTTCACAGGCGCGACCGTGCCTAAATATGGCACGACCGTGCCTAGGCACCGGGCGCGATCGTTCAAAAGCAGGTCGCGCAACCGTTCCAAAGCACTTGGCGCGACCGTGCTAGGACGAAGCACGACCGTGCTAGACTAGGGTTTCTTGACATTTTTCAACTTTAGTCCTTTGCTTTTCAGGTTCGATGAGTTTGAATAAAATCGTTTCTTGTGTAGTGTTTAAATGTATATAATCGAGTAAAACTTGTAAATTTGTATTGAATCATTGCATTTAGTTTACTGTAAGCAAAATAACAAGGCAGTGCACGAGTATTGAATTTGAAATTGCATTACATTGAATTGAAATATGAATACTAAATTCAGAGATGTTACAGTCTCCCCATCTTGAGAGAATTTCGTCCCGAAATTTAGCTAGAGGATACAACAGTATTAGTAAAAAGATGAGGATACTTGAGCTTCATTTGGTCTTCTCGTTCCCAAGTGAACTCAGGACCACGCTTAGATTCCCAACGAACTTTGACAATGGGAATGTGACTTCGCTTGAGCTGTTTGACTTCACGATCCATAATTTCCACCGGCTTCTCAACGAAGTGCATCGTTTCATCAATGCACACGTCGTCAAGCGGTATATGGAAATTTTCATCAGCGAGACACTTCTTCTGGTTAGATATATGAAATGTAGGATGCACATTTCAAGAGGTGGAGGTAACTCGAGCTTGTAAGCCACTTTCCCAATCCTTTCAAGGATTTTGAATGGACCAACATAACGAGGTGCTAACTTACCTTTCTTTCCAAAGCGGATCACGCCCTTCCATGGAGACACCTTAAGAAGAACCAGATCACCGACTTGGAATTCCAAAGGTTTTCGACGTTTGTCGGCATAACTCTTTTGCCGACTCCTCGCTACTCGAATATTGTCACGGATTTGAATAATCTTGTCGGATGTTTCTTGAATTAACTCGGGACCGGTGATTTGTGCTTCACCAATCTCGTTCCAACAGATAGGAGAACGACACTTACGACCATAGAGAGCTTCGAATGGAGCCATGTTGATACTTGTGTGGTAGCTATTATTGTAAGAGAACTCAATGAGGGATAAATGTGAATCCCAATTGCCACCAAAATCGATTACGCAAGCTCTAAGCATGTCTTCAAGTGTTTGGATTGTTCGCTCGGTTTGACCATCAGTTTGGGGATGGTAAGCCGTGCTCAAATCCAATCGTGTACCAAGAGCAGTTTGGAGAGATTGCCAAAATCGAGAAGTGAACCGGGCATCTCGATCAGATATTATGTTCAAGGGAACGCCATGACGGCTCACAATTTCATCAATGTAAATTCGGGCTAGTTTCTCAACCCGATAGTCTTCACGGATAGGCAAGAAATGAGCAGATTTGGTGAGTCGATCAATGATCACCCAAATACTATCATAACCACTTGAGGTGCGAGGGAGTTTGGTAATAAAATCCATGGCTAAGTTCTCCCATTTCCACATGGGAATTTCCGGATGTTCAAGCAAACCAGAAGGACGTTGATGTTCGGCTTTGACTTTGGAACATGTTAAGCATTTGGCCACATAAAGAGCAATGTCTTTCTTCATACCGGGCCACTAATATTGTTGGCGAAGATCTTGGTACATTTTATCCGCACCAGGATGAATAGAATAACGAGTCTTATGAGCCTCGTTCATGAGAAATGTGCGGAGATCATCGCGATCGGGAACCCAAATACGGTTCAAGTAATATAGTAGGCCATTGGGTTTTGATTCAAGAAGAATTTCAACACCACACGACATTTCTTCATACATGTTACCCTCGGTTACCGAGACGTGTTGAGCTTCTAAGATACGGGTTTGAATATCGGTTTGAATACGGGCACAATGAAGCATAACATGGTCCTTTCGACTCAAAGCATCGGCTACAACATTCGCTTTGCCGGGATGGTAGCGAATCTTGCAGTCGTAGTCATTAAGGAGTTCGACCCAACGTCGTTGCCTCATATTGAGTTCTTTTTGGTTGAAAATATGTTGAAGACTTTTGTGGTCGGTGAACACCACACATTTCGTGCCATATAGGTAATGTCTCCAAATCTTTAACACGAATACGACCGCACCCAACTCGAGATCATGCGTCATATAATTCTTCTCATGAACTTTGAGTTGCCTTGATGCATAAGCGATTACTTTGCCTCGTTGCATGAGAACACAACCAAGACCTTGGTTAGAAGCATCACAATAGACAACTAAATCATCGATTACATCGGGGAGAGTCAATATAGGAGCATTGCACAACTTTTGTTTGAGGGTTTGGAAAGCTTCTTCTTGTTTCGGTCCCCATTCATAAGTCTTACCCTTGTGGGTCAAAGCGGTAAGAGGGACAACAATCTTTGAGAAGTTTGAGATGAAACGACGATAATAACCCGCAAGACCAAGGAATGAACGAACTTCGGTAGGAGTCTTCGGGGCATTCCAATTCTTAATCGTTTCAATCTTAGCAGGATCAACATGAATTCCTTTGTCATTGACAATGTGACCAAGAAATTGAACTTCCTTTAGCCAAAATTCACATTTGGAGAATTTGGCATAAAGTTGTTCCTTCTTTAAGAGATCCAAAACCAATCTAAGATGTTCTTCATGGTCGGCTTTAGTCTTGGAATAGATTAAGATATCGTCAATGAAGACAATCACGAATTTATCAAGGTACGGTTTGCACACACGATTCATAAGATCCATGAAAACTGCGGGTGCATTGGTTAACCCGAAAGGCATAACCATGAACTCGTAATGACCATACCTTGTTCGAAAAGCAGTCTTAGGAATGTCATCTTCTTGAACACGAAGCTGATGATAACCGGATCGAAGATCGATCTTCGAGAAGCAAGTAGAACCTTGAAGTTGATCAAAGAGATCATTGATTCTAGGCAAAGGATAGCGGTTCTTAATAGTAAGTTTATTTAGTTCGCGGTAGTCAATACACATGCGAAATGATCCATCCTTCTTCTTAACAAATAAGACGGGTGCACCCCACGGTGAATGACTCGGACGGATGAATCCCTTGTCGGAGAGTTCTTGAAGTTGACTTGCAAGTTCTTGCATTTCAGATGGTGCAAGACGATAGGGAGCTCTAGCAACGGGGTTAGCTCCAGGTATAAGATCAATGCGGAACTCCACTTGACGAACGGGAGGAAGACCGGATAAATCCTTAGGATAAACCTCGGGAAAATCTCGAATAATGGGAATGTCTTGGATACTCTTCTCCTTGACATCCTTTTGAACAATGTGAGCTAAGAAAGCAATGTACTTCTTTCGTAAGTACTTTTGGGCGGTAGTACACGACATCAACTTAGGTCCCATGCAAGGCTTTTCACCAAAAACTCTTTAGGTTTCTCCCGATGGTAGCGGAATTTGGATACACTTTTCAAAGCAAATGACTTCGGCATGATGATTTGATAGCCAATCCATACCTATGATAATATCAAAGCTTCCTAGTGGCATTGGAACAAGGTTGATTGGGAATGTGTGATCATTAAGTTCGAAAGAGCAATCATAGATAATGGACTCAATTGTAAGGGAGTCACCATTTGCTACTTCAACGGTAAATGTTTTCTCTAATTGGGACCGAGTCTTTGCAAGTAAAGGTTCAAAATTAAGTGACACAAAACTTTTATCAGCTCCGGTATCGAATAATATGGAGGCATATTGACTATTAACAAGAAACGTACCATTGACCACGTCATTGTTGGCTTAAGCTTCGTTGGCGTTTATGTTGAACGCACGCCCACGAGCTCCACCTTGTCTAGCATTTGCAAGTCTTGGACATTGATCACGAAAATGGTTCAGGTCACGACACTCATAGTAAGCACGCCCATTAGCAATGGTGGGAGCACCTTGGTTAGCCACTTGAGGTACGGTTCGGTTTGGAGGGTTGACTGGGCCCGTAAGGGCTTTGGTCCTACAAACACTGACCGTATGACCATATCTCCCACAATAAGTACAAAGGCGACATGGGATGTTTTGAGGATGATGAAAATTGCAGGTGGCACAAAGAGGGTAGATCCCAACATATGGCTTTTTAGCCGGCGCTTGAATCATAGGTGCAGCTTGGTTGACGGGAACGGCGGGAGTAACCACAGCAAAATTTCTAACCTTCCTCTTTCTATTATTGCGAGAAGGCTCGGTTGTGGCTTCTTTGTTGTGAGTAGGAGGGGTTATGGTTTCAGAAACTTTCTTAGAACCCTTTTTGGTAAGAGTTCCAGCTTTCACATGATTATCAGTTAAGGTAGCAGATAGACGAATAGCATCCTCCAGAGTAGCAGGATTTCTACATAAGACAGTTCTTGGATTTTTCTTGGTAGCCCACCAATATACTTCTCGATACAACAGGACAAAGGAGTGACCATGTGGGGCACTAGAAGACTCAACTCATGGAACCGAGTTGTATATGCTAAGCTTTCCCCACTATCTTGGGCAAGATCCCAAAATTCAGCTTCTAACTTTTTCACTTCATTTCGAGGACAGAACTCCTCGGTCAAAAGCCTTTTGACCTCATCCCAAGGTAAGGCCATAGCTACATCAACACCCCTATTTCTTTTCTCCCCATTCCACCATGTAAGTGCCCGTTTTTGTAGGACACTTGTAGCATGACGAACACGGAGGTTGTCGGGACAGTCACTATTGAGAAAGGTATTCTCAATGCTTTCAAACCATTGAAGGAGTCCAGTAGCTCCTTCGGTTCCATAAAACTTTAGGGGATTGCACGAGTTGAAGTGCTTGAAGGCGCATTGAGGTGGATTGTTACCACCATTTCCACCATTTCCACCATTATTACCACTATTGCTTCCATTTCCACCATTGTTGCCATTGATGGCACCATTGGCTTGGGTGAGTTGTGTCACCAATTGGGTGAGAATAGCAGCAATGTTGGTGTTGGCGTTGGTTGCGGGAGCACGACGAGGAGGCATTCTACAGATTGTCACAAGACAAGAAAAATTGTGAGAACTTATGAGATTTGATAGGATTTAATAGAATGAGGTAACAAAAATAAAAATAGATATTCTTAGTTTGGATTGTACTCAAAAGTGACAAAATCACTTGAATACCATGACACATTAAGGTTAATTAAACTTATATAATTTTCAAGGAGACATGCTTTAGCCTATACGTAAACACTCATCTCGGGAATTCCCAGGAAAGCATACGGGTCCCTCGGTTGATTGGGATTTATGCGAAATGCTTTCCTAGACAGAAAACCCAAAATACAGGTGTCACCCTTCCAGATTGCACGTGTCCTCAAATAATTTAACAAGTTTAAAAACCTTAACGAAGAAATAAAAAAAATATTTTAAAGATTTTTGCTTCAAGAGTTTTCCACATGCTTAGAAAGGATAAAGATAGAAAAGAAGATAGAAATATTATGAGGTTTTAGAATATAGGAAAGGATATTATTTATTTAATTATTATTTAAGAAGATCCTAATGAGTCATGGATTTAAAACACATAAGTCATCATAATGCAATAATAAGTAATCATACGAAACATGTAACATATAACATATAGCACATAGCATGTAACACATAGCACAAAAATCATAAAACATAGTATAAGTGGGTGTCCTAAAGTTATAGTCTAGGTCAAGGTGTCTAATGACCTAATTCCCTATAACCAAGTCTCTGATACCAATCTGTCACACCCCGACCGATGGCGGAATCATCGGGGCGGGACATGTAGGACTGTTCATAGCTCATGGTTGACTAAATTGAAATATATTAAAGTTAAATTTCCATTACAAATAATCCAAGTACAAACCAAATTCAAACAAGAAACATAAAACAATTCATAAAGTTCTTGATTTAAATTGCTAAGTCCAAATCCTATGTTGAACACGTCTTGAATCACTCTCACATATTGAGGCCTGAAACATGAATAAAATAAAGTCAACTAAAAAGTTGGTGAGTATAACACAGTTGTATGTAGATAGCATATAGTTGAAAACAAATCCTTTACAAAACATGATAAAATAAGGCATTTATGGGGAGCAGCTATTGTGTAACCATGTACAACCAAACCTTGTGACTAGCTTGCAAAAATTGTGTTGTCGGTTTCAATCACCGCTCACCATGGGTGGGTTTGTCAGACTCAATAGATCTATCATTGAAAACCGTCGGCTTGTATAGTTAATGATTGCACATAAGAGCATACAAAGGCACCTAGCACTCGGGCACAAAGCTCAAATTTTGCACACATGTATGTAAATAGGATTTTTGCACTTGTGTTGTTTGTGTAAATGTAAATGTGTAATGTGTAATGTGTATAGAGTTCATGTTCCATCCCAAAAGTGTAAAAGAGTAAAAAGGGGTTGTGAATACTCACTTGGTATGAAAGTGTAGCTAACAAGGATTATAGATAGCAAATATGATCCTCGAAATGCATAATTTAACCTAAAGAGTAATGTGTATTGAATCAAATAGATGCATAAAGTTTAAGTCTAAATGAAAGTTGAATTTGTGTATAAAACTATTGATTTGTATTTAAAAGTATTGAATAAAATATATAGAGTTTGAAGTAAAAATATTTTTGAAACAACTTGATTAGGTTTGAATTGGATGATTGAATAAATATATAATTATAGTTTATGAAATAATGTAAATATTAATTGTAATTAAGTATAAATAAATAAATGATTTTGATTTAAATGTAAATTAAATAAAAAAATCATTATCTTATTTATTTATAAATCTTGTAACTTAATTATTTAAAATATCATTTAAGTGTAAGATAATAAATATAAATTAAATTTTTTTTTATAAACTTTTAAATAAATTATATTTATGTCAAGATTAAACTTTTAATCCATTTTTAAATACAGTAAACATATTTTTATAAAATCGAAACATTTATTGATCGAAAAATATAAAATTATAATTCTGTTACAGTTTCTGAGTCTCACACGACCGTGCCTCGGAAGGGCACGATCGTGCTCAGGCCAGGGGCGCGACCGCGCTAGTCGGGGCACGACCGGGTTGATCAACAGAGGCACAAACTAGACCATTCCAACAGGCACGACCGTGCCTTGGCCCGACACGGTCGTGTCTATGATCTTTAGACACAACAGAGACTAGCCCAGAGGGCATGACAAGGTCTGGACAGGAGGACACGACCGCGCTCTATGAGGCACGGTCGTGCTATAAGATTAGCGCGAGCGTGTCTCTTCCAAATCAGACACGAATTGACAAATGCTTGTATTTTAAACGCTGGAATTGTTAGGGCTTTTGATTAATGGGTTATTACGAGTCTTTTCATATAATTTAATTGTTTGGAAATCGTGCTTAAGTATGGATTCGATTAAATTATTTTTATTAAAACATGGTTTCTAGTTTAGACAGATTTACGAATTGAAAACCCAATTTAATAAAGGGCTTTTGATTCAGATACTGGAATAAATAAATTAGAGGATTCAATTAACCTGAATAGAAGCGAATCGATAGAGAACGATAGAGAGGGAGTTCCGGTGACGGCGGGATTGAGTCCCGGCGTCTTCTGATGTGATCCCGACTGTTTCAACGGTTCCGTAGCTTCAGGAGAGATCAGATGGCGTGACGATGATGCTGGATTTGAGAGAACTTGGATCGAATTGCTTGAGAGAGTTTCCTTGGAAATATTTGAGAGAGAATCCTTTGAGTTGAACGAATTTTTGTTATTTGGTCGAAAAAGAAATGATTGGTAGTATTATTTTGAAAGTATAACGTAAAACGGTTATGGATTCGAACAATCGGACGATTAAAATTGCAGTTACGTTTCAGCTGTTTCACAGGCGCGACCGTGCCTAAATATGGCACGACCGTGCCTAGGCACCGGGCGCGATCGTTCCAAAGCAGGTCGCGCGACCGTGCCAAAGCACTTGGCGCGACCGTGCTAGGACGAAGCACGACCGTGCTAGACTAGGGTTTCTTGACATTTTTCAACTTTAGTCCTTGGCTTTTCAGGTTCGATGAGTTTGAATAAAATCGTTTCTTGTGTAGTGTTTAAATGTATATAATCGAGTAAAACTTGTAAATTTGTATTGAATCATTGCATTTAGTTTACTGTAAGCAAAATAACAAGGCAGTGCACGAGTATTGAATTTGAAATTGCATTACATTGAATTGAAATATGAATACTAAATTCCGAGATGTTACACGAATAACCTGCAATTGCGAAATATTAATGTTTTAAGTATCAATTGCAAGGCTTTTAATCAATTAGTATCATAATATGAGGATTATTATGCATGCAAAACATGTATAATTTAGGGCATATCATAATACCCCACACTTAAACTTTGCTTGTCCTCAAGCAAACTCATGCATGATCATACCCATAACTAAAAACATTACAAAGGGTAATGGAGCCCCAAGTAGATGGAAACTTCGGGATAACTATGGAGTTGCTTATTCTATTTTTGTGTTTTTCTATGATGGAATCCATGACAAGCCTACTAGAACTTCATTTATGCATAAACTTTCACTCCTCACAATGTTCACTCAACTCTAGGGTTATATATGTATGGATAATGTAAGTTTGAGTGAAACACTCAAGTTCGAATCGAATTATGCAGTGGTCATAAGGTTGTATGCAAATAAAGTCTCCACCAATTAACTAAGTAGTATGCATGAATCAAGAAGACTTTAAAAAGGGTTGTAATGTGGCTAAAATAAAAATAAAGGGTGAAAATGAAAATATTTTTGGATTTTTAGGGATTTAAAGGGTTTGAAGGGCTGCAGCTATCGTGAAACACAGCTACGGCTTCATGGCTTAAAATGGAAAATACTAGCATGTCCCTCTACAGTACTCGGATCATGAGGGTATAACTAATCTGAGGGTTCGTTTATGGTCAGATTGCCAAGACTAAGATCTTTAATCAATGCCAACTCTTCCCTCACTGCGTAGTACACATTACTGCCTTTTCGAATGGTTCTTTCGACTTGTAGCCTAACAACTCCTACTTTGATCAGATTCGTATACTCATTTTGGGAATAAGTTTGATTCTTGCTACACTTTTCATCGTGGCTCCAGTTGTCACACTTCACAAATTTTCTATATCTTTTGGCTTTTTTTTTGTGGAACTTTTTGATAAGCCGCAGAATGGTGGCAGTAGTTCTTGCTTGCGCCACCGTTTTCTTACATCACTAGTTGCTTTGAAAATCTTCTCTCGGAGTTCGGGTGGTAATTCGGGCTTTGCGAAATGAATATAAGAAAGCAAATTGAAATAAAAAGAATGCGTATCCAGCTCTTTAAGGTCTAACCGGTAAAAGACCAACTTCTCTCTTTCTTTTTCTTTTCTCCTTTTTATAATATTTTTTCTTTTCTTTTTCATATCATCAAGACTAATTTTTCAATAATTCTTTTTACTCAATTTCCTTGAAATAATCTTTCTATATCTTCCTTGTAGATTGTTCGGCTGTTTTTTCCTAATACATCCACTTCTTGTATATTCTAATTCCTTGAGTGAGTCAGATTCTTTCCAAATTGCCTCAATGCTTGTAAACTTGAAATAACGATTTAAGATATTCTAATATTTTTTCCACTTTTGAGGACAGTTTAGCCAATGGTGTTTACGAAAAGCTGTTTGGTTGATAAATGTGGGTAGTAGAAAATAAAAGGCTAAGGCTCAAAGGGCTATGTAGCCGGATAATATTTTTGGGATTTTTGTGTTTAAGGATAAGGGTAATAAAGTCCTAGGTGCCTCAATCATTTTCATACTTCTACTAGTTCATGGTCCTGATATGTATAACTCACACAAGTTCTAATTATGCATAAAATTCGATCGAAAAACACTCAATATACCAAAGGAAGGAGCATGCGAAAAATAATAATAATAATGCTCGTGAAAAGGCTCAGATTATTCTCACATGGAAACAGATGAGATAGGGTATAGTGATTTGTAATGCATAATATCCATTTTTTTCTACTTGCCATGTATTTATTTTATTTAATTAGGTGCGAACTTAAAGAGGTTTTAGGGTTAAAATTTTTGAAAATTTTTCGGGTTTTACAAAAGGTAGGTTTTTGTAATGTTTTAGTCAAATGGGTAGAAAATCACGAGTTAAAATATTACTGCTTTGAGGTTACAAGTAGTCCCGAATCTCTAATCCCCACCCCACACTTAAAACTGTGCATTGCCCTCAATGTACAAATGCATGTAATGAAATGCTATGTAGGAATTTAAATGCATGAAGTTTTAAGGGAAAAGAAACTGGTACTCCCCCGGTCAATTCGGTGTATAACCTAAGGCCAAAAGTTATTGATGCTGTTAGGCTATGCCTATCAGCTGCTTGTCAACACGTTGCATTAAAGACTTCATCGAATTTCAAAGAAATTTGATTTGGTTTTCGACTCCTCATGTTGTAGAGATGGAATGTGATTCCTCAAATAAGTAGAGAGACTATCTGGTGATGTTATTCTACCTGACACACAAAGAAAAACATAAAAGCAGACAAGTAAAATAAAAGGTAGTAGTTAAGCTACTAAGGTCCTAGTAAAGAGAAGGCATACCTAGGGGCTAAAGTAATAGAAACTTAAATTTGAAAACCAAACCTGAGGTCCATGCTTTCTGCCGTATGCACCAACTTCTCAATTTATTCATGATCATCGGTTGCTTCCAGGAAGCGCCACGTTTATTTAAGGGTCGTTGGCCAGACCCGTACGTGCTTCATCAGTCTTTCTTCAGGTGGGATAATCAGTCAAATGGGTGGCTTGTAATATGGAGAGGTTCATCCAACCCATTTGATAACCATGCATATAATGATAATAAGCTGATCCAAGAATTAGTGGAGTCCATACTGGACCAGCTAGACAGAGAAAAATAGGGTAAAAAGTGTCCAAACTTGAAACGGTCATAACTTGAGCTACGTTTTAAGTTAAAGGGCCCCCGACCAAGGGACGAAAAGGTTTCGACGAGCCGGATCATGTAGTAAAATGCCCCCATTAAGTGGCCCAATTTCACAAATCAAATATTTTCCCCAATTTTCTAATTTTTATACCTTCAACTTTTTAGTGCTAAAACGGGTGAATAATTGATTTATGTATTTTAAAAGTCTTTTATTAGTTTTAATTGTAGTTTAGATGG
This sequence comes from Smallanthus sonchifolius, assembly GCA_023525975.1. Lineage (NCBI taxonomy): Eukaryota > Viridiplantae > Streptophyta > Magnoliopsida > Asterales > Asteraceae > Smallanthus > Smallanthus sonchifolius. Next base: position 47,141,312 of record CM042033.1, on the reverse strand, counting down.
AATGATTTGAAATTTTGAAAATTTTGGTAAACCTGCCAAATTTAAAATGCTCTATAGAAGAGCACCTAAAGAAAATAGTGTTATTAAATCACGCCACCACCATTTGAAATTTCCTGGACCAAACATCAAGAAATCCATGTAGTGAAGGAGACGGTCACCCCGGTATGATAATTTTGTCACGTAATTTTCATTGGATGAACGTTGCTTCCTCCATGAGAAGTGGTCCTCAAAGTGATGTGCCTTATCCTGTGGCATACGTGATTCATGAAATAATTCACTGATATGCTTGGTGACAGGCCAACTATCACTGTTACAAGGTAAATGTGCCACCATTGTCATTTGTTTGTTGGCAATATTCTCCTGCGTAATCTCCTCCTAGATGATGGTCTCACAATCTGGTTCTTCATATGATGTTTTCTTTGAAGTGACATGAACTCCAGACTATTCCATACATCCTTCTTGTGATTCCATATTTAGGATTTGCACCAATTCTTCCTTAGGGCTTCGTTCTTCTAACTCCTTTGATTGTTTAGCTTCTAGCCTCTCAGAAAAGTCAGGAAATGATTGTAAAGTTGTAGTAGCCGTCTCTTCTGAATCACCCGGTCTCACCTCCGTCTGATCCATGCCTGTAAAGATGGAAGGTTCTTGCTCCTTAGAGTCACTCGACCTTACTAGAGATGTTGGAACTATAACTTCCGATTATTGGACTTTGAAGGAATCATCTTGTTGTTTGTTTGGATAGCTTTTTAGGATTTGAACCTTAATTTCTTCCAAATGACGAAACACTTGTTGTTCAGTTGGAGAGCTATTTAGGAGTTGAACCTTAATTTCTTCCAAATGATGAAACATATTTCCTGGGGTCCATGAGTCGGAATCTAGAGCTGAGTGTTGAATTTATTGAGGTGGTTTGGTTTCCTCATATGGTTGCCAGTAGGGTTGGTGGAAATCTATGGAATACCCTTGATAGTGATAACAATTTTGAGTGTAGTGGGGTTCCCCACATATCTCACACCAAACCTCCTAAAAGTGGTACTCATAGTCATTTTAGTATCCTTCATAACAACTCTCGTAGTTGTCATCCATGAAAGTTGCTGTAAAGAACAATAAAAAAAACCATAAAAATGTTAAGGTTAAAAAGGCTAATCCGATAACTCGAAATTTTCTTGAAATCATAGTGTCCCCGGCAACGGCGCCAAAAACTTGATGTGTCGTTTTTAGTATATAAAAATATAATAAATATATTTTTAGGATGGTTTTATGAGATCAGGTTTTAAATTTATAAAATGATAATTACTTTAATTAAAAAACACACACAATAGGCAAGTGTACATATCGCAGCGTAATATAGTTTACGTAAGAACCAAGTATCGAACCAATGGACACGGTCGAGTTCAAGTACTCAACTTTTTTTATCGTTTAGCCGGATCAATTAGTGAGTGGGTTTTGTGCGCTTGTAAAGCAGAATAGTAAATGTTAGAAAAGTAAATAACGGTAAAGTAAATAACAGAAAAGTAAAAATGCGCGTGATGTGTGTAACTGGAATGTAAATAGCAGGAAAGTAAATATCTTGGAAATGATCAGGTAACGAAGAGTATTGCTTTGGGCTTCGAATCCGCTTGGTACGTGATAATGTTAAGTTGACTAATCCAGTTATATGACTACTACAAACTTATGACCCGGGTCACCGCTAGAGCCTCGTCCTCCCGACATTTGATTCATGAATTAAAATCTTTAAATTAAAATGGTAGTGCCTCCCGTTAAGGACAACAGTTACCCTCAACCCTTCGAATGGTCATCTCCGGGTTGGTTTAGGACATCGAACGTAAATGCTTTGTATTAAGGTTAAATAGGTGATTCTATTTTGCTCACCGGGAGGCGGTGTAACAATGGGACCAAGTATAAAGACGTACTGTTCCTAACATGAGTTCACCAATTCTTGGTCGCATAAGAAGTTCGTATAAATACGTATGACCTTAATAATGTTGACCAAGCCTTGGCTTATCAATCTCTGCTTGTATAAAGACGTACAAGTTTCAAAAGAAGTTTGATTAAAAAGGTTTTACGATCTTACGCTTTAAAATCAAGAACACTAATATAAAGATGGATTTAGACAATAATAAAAGCCCACCAAATGGTGGTTTTAAGGACGAATAATTCAAAACATAAACATACCACTAGATAATACGTCAAATTTTAACATGCACCAAACATCATCTTCACCCTAGCAATACAAGAAGTTTAGCCACGAATGGCCATACTAACTAGCATAACGCTGAGTTTCATAGGCTCCCCTATTGCGAAACAAGGAGGAAGAGCCCCTCTATTCTCTACTCTTTACTGTAACTACGAAATAAACTCTTTCGGGTGTGTTCTTGAGGTATGGATGGGTGTATTGTGGTATGTGGAATGAAGAACCCAAGACATCTATTTATAGGCCACAAAATGAGCAGTGCACAACCATGCATTGGATTGCACGTGCGTGCAATCACCTCGGGAATCAAACAGGGTACATGGGACAGTATACTAGACCCTTGGAGAGCAAGTTGGGTATTGTACGATCGTGCAATGGGATGCACGACCGTGCATCCCCTTCTTGCCTCATGTTTTGTGTTTTAGCTACTTTTGTTCACTTCCTTTGACCTGGTTTGACTTCTTGGGGGTCAATGCTCGGGTTTGGTGCTCAAAAAGCTTGTTTTCTTCATGTTTTAAGCTGGTTTTTGCTCTACTTATCTTGTGACACCGAATAACCTGCAATTGCAAAATATTAACGCTTTAAGTATCAATTGCAAGGCTTTTAATCAATTATTACCATAATATGAGGATTATTATGCATGCAAAACATGTATAATTTAGGGCATATCACTAGGGTTTCGGTATTGCAAAAAACAAAATTAACGATTTCAAACTTAACCACAGACTCGCATTGAACCGATTAACAAAACCCCAATGACCTTAGGGTCAATCGCGATCGATTCAAGGAGTTCGGGACTAGTTTTGTATTCGGGTTCGCATGGAGGAAAGAACTCGGGGGAGTTATGTGTTAAAACAAGTTATCCGGGTTCTGTTGCGATACCCTAGCGGGCTAGACTGGTTAAAACTTTGTGTTGGTATGGGTGAGACCCGGGTTCGAACCCCACCAACTGCTTTAATTTTTTTAGCCACTTTTTAAGATATATTTTTATATAAAAACAATCCCTATGTTATTATAATAATATATTAATACGTTTTGACACCGAAAAACACCCGTATGCTCGGGATTAAATTTATAAATCATTTTTAGTGTTATTCTCATTTTAAAAATAATATAGTTATTTATATTATCCCCTAAACTATTATTTAATTCATAAAAACACATGAATATTTAACTAATAGTATTATCTCGTGTTTAGTGATTTTTCACACTACCACATCCGTATTTGGTATAGAACAAGGGATTTTCTAATCCCGGTGTTAAGATTCCTATCCGTTAATCATAACTATGTTTTATGACATCCGACCTTTCCGTATCGTCGTCACATATTCCTACAAGGTCCTAACAACCATATACATATTCTAGGGGATTCGTAGACTATCCGCGTGCAATCCATTTGTGGTTTTATTGCATCATTGTGTGGTGCTAATTACTACGCTCTACGCACTTAGGTGAGTTTCACGGCCCCATTTACTATTTTAAACTAGGGGAGAAAACATGACGCAAACATATGATTAATGTAATTCTTATATTATCACTTGTTAAGACGAAGCGTAACACTCTATCATGAAATTCCTTACACATCGAACCGTTTAATATGAACTTAGCGAGTTAATCTTGAGTAGTACTACTGGGTTTGACAAACCCCACCCGCGTTAGTCGCGCTAACTTGATTGGAGGTCGAACGGGTGAAATATTGACCTAACACATCACCACTGTTGATAGACATGGTGGAAGACACCAAACAGTCAGCTTCGGTTGCGAGCGCTTTAGTAACATGAACATAGGTTAGCTACCTATTGATATATATATTGAGTGTACGTAATCTAGCAAACATTATTATGAACTGAAACCTGTGAACTCAACAACCTAGTGTTGACACATTTTCTTACATGTTTTCTCAGGTCGCTAAGGCACAGGTGAACAATTAGGACATGCATTGAAGTTCTTTTATCATTTCAAACATTTAAACAATTTATCTACTTTCAATAACTTGACTTTTGGGCGTGTTTGTTTTGCGCATTAAATACTTTAATTATCGCTTCCGTATTTACTCTGAACATTAATGGTTTTATTTAAATTCATATAGTGTCGTTTAACGTAACTAATGACTGAGATCCTGGTTTGTCACACGCCTCACGGTAAAACTCCGTTAGTGGATTTTGGGGGTGTGACAGATTGGTATCAGATCAATTGGTTATAGAGAACTAGGATTGCATACTAGACTATAACCGCACAAATGCATTAGTTACATGACACAACCACTCAAACATGGCACTTACACCATACATTACAGGAATGTCTACTCCACCTACATCTCCAGTTGCCCAGGAATCTGATGTTCCTACTTACCTTCACTAGAGCCTAAGAGGAGCCGGAAGAGCCTGATTTACAACACCATATTGTACGACGAGCCCTTCCATGTGCGTGTCAGAGATAAGACACGCAAGATTTGGAGTAGTATCCTAGTATGATCAGGAGCATGTCCCACCTCCATACTTTGTAGCCACTACTTCTTCTATACAGACTCTACCACCTCTGAAATACCCTATGGAACAGGTCTTTGCTGCCCTAGTAGCAAAGATGGACATGGAGATAGGGAACATGCATGATGCTGCAGGAGAGATTACTGGACTGTTACAACAAGGAAATCAATCCGACCAGAGGATCGAGAGTCTGACATCAGATCTAGGAGAAACTGACAGAGTACATGACAACCTGGTAGCAGCATTTCATGAATTAGAAAACCGGGTGAATGTACTGGAGTTTGACCTTGGAGCGGCTGAGAATAGGATTGAAGTGCTGGAGGCACAGCTTGCAGCTACCAATATAGTGGGAGATGCACAAGATGATGAGCCCGAGGGAGAACCGGCTAAGGACGAGGATGACGGATCAGTTATTTCTTTAGCTAGCAGTGGCATATGACATCCTATATTTAGTTATTTCTTTCTTTCTAAACCTAGATGGGCAGGGTTGTTCCCATCCAACAAATATTTCAGGATTTTGATGTTTTGGTTTATTTACTTTGTAGCCGTTACAATTTATTTAATCAAGAATTATTATCGAAATATTAGATGTTGTGGTTTAGTTTTCATTTGTTTACTCGTACTTGTATGATGATAATATGCGTTGTATTTTCTCATTATTTGTATTTATGAATGTGAAGAATCATCTCTGGGAGTGGTCGTCGACGCGGTGGACGTAATGGTGGTCGTGGTAATATCAAAACGATAGCGTGGATGAAGCCTTAGCAGCCGCACAAAATGCTTAAGGTAATTCCGATATCTGCCGACCTTAACAAGTCAATTACTTACACCAAAGTCATTTCCAAACCTTGTTTCCTCAATTGTGTATTGTTTTCAATCCAGGCCAGCAAACCTGCACCTTCAAAACTTTCATGAACTGCAAGCCCCACACCTTTATTGGAGCTGAAGGAGCTGTTGGTTTGCTCCGCTGGTTTGAGAAAGTTGAATCAGTATTTGCTATGTGCAACTGCCCCTAAGCCAATCAGGTCAAGTATGCCTCCGGTACTCTAGAGGGTCCTGCCCTTACTTGGTGGAACTCTCAAGTTCAGATATTAGGTCTGGACATGGCTCACACCCTACTTTGGGAGGAGTTCAAGACTATGTAATGGACGGAGTACTGTCCTCGTGAATTTTGGAACTTGAAGATGGAGGGTTCTGAGATTGAGCTCTATACTACTCGCTCGCATGAGTATGCAGTCATGTGTCCTCATATGGTGACACTAGTATATAAAAGGATCGAGAGCTACATCGATGGTCTGGTACCTCAATTCAGGGCATGGTTACTTCTTCCAACCCTACCACCATTCAGCAAACTATCCGGCTAGCTCATAGGCTGACCGATCAGGCTGTGACTCAAGGTACCCTACCCCAGAGGGGAACATCTACCAAAGCTACTGACAGTAACAAACGTAAGTTTGATAGAAACACCAACTCCAAGACTTTTCAGTGTAACCCACCTCAACAACATCAACACAGGTTTGAGCCTACCAAAACCTTTAATCAGTCAATTTCTTCGAGTCTGAACCAGGGTAATTGTGTTAGGAAATACCCTAAGTGCAATAAGTGTGGTTTTCATCACAATGTACCATGTGATAAGCGTCTTTTCCGGCGGTGTGGTAAAATGGGCCACGCTGCAAAAGACTGTAGAGGTGAATTTCAACCTATGCAACTGTTTAAACAACAGGGATCTGCCAACGGTTGCTATGAATGTGGAAAGGAAGGACACTTTAGGAAAGATTATCCTCAATTGAAGAAAAATGGAAATGGTGATGGAAACGGCAACAACCAGGGCAGCGGAAACGGTAACAACAACAATGGTAACAACAATGGAAATGGTGCGAAGGGACGAGCCTTCGTGGTTGGATCAGGAGAAGCAAGAAATGACCACAATGTGGTTACCTGTAAGTTCCTTCTGATCAACTGTTTTGCTTCTGTCCTTTTTTATACTGGTGCTGATAGGAGCTTCATATCTAAGAATCTTAGTAATCTGTTAAAATAAACTCCAACTCTATTAGAAAGTAAGTACACCATAGAGATAGCATACGGTCAGATAATCAAAGCAACTCACATCATTAAGGGATGTAAACTATGATTAGTTGGTCATAAGCTAGATATCGATCTCATGTTGGTCACACTTAGCAGTTTTGACATAATTGTCGGTATGGATTGGTTATCCAAAAATCAAGCCGAGATCATCTGTCGAGATAAAATTGTTCGCCTTCCTCTCCCTAGTGGAGAAGCTCTCTCTGTCTAAGGCGAAAATAGTGGTGCAGTCGTAGGCATTATATTCTTCATGAAAGCACAAAAGTGTTTGCGTAAAGGCCATACTTCTATTCAAGCTCTTGTCGCCGAGCAACCATCCGAAAAGAAGAAGATTGATGACATCCCTATAAAACCCCAATTTTAAAGAAAATACAAGTCAAAGGACTAAAAATAGTTATTTTGACTCGGCTTAACCGGTGAGTTTCTAATCCCTGCTTTTTAAATGTTTCACTATTTTGGGGCTATTGTACATACTCGCACGCTTTGTTAAACGAACGTATTACGAGTTATGATTTTAATTTGAAGTGTTTTATGAGATCGTTATGTAATAATGTAGCTAAGGGTCGTTATGGGGTCCTTAAGGTGGGTGAACAATAGTGTGATGATCTGGGTGTGTCATCTTATGAGTTAGTCAGCGCTAGTCGGGAATTTAGCTAAACCTATGATGGTTATATAAGGAGAGTTAGCATGGTTCATTAACGAGTCAAGTAGGTGCTAGTATTCTGTCATGAGTTGTGTGCTTGATGATGTGTGTATTGTGCCATTGTCCTCACGACACGACGGGTATCGTGTTTGCATGTGTCTATGTGGTGTCCATAACATGTATGGGCTAGAAGTCACTATGGTGTTTTTGTGTCGTATAACTTCCTATTCGGAAAGAGTTGGGTAATGTGTCTAGACGTTATGAGGATACGTCTAAGTAAGCATTGGATTACACGCGTAAGTGATCCGTAAATGGAGGTGAGTCGTAGTACATGTCCAGGTAGTGTCATGTGTATATATGTGTTGCTTTGTGTGCTTGCATTGTTGTCCGTGTATACGGCTAATAGCGATGTGGAGGACAGAGTCCTTTGGGGTCATTATTATATGTGTAATGTGTCAGTCACCATATGGTAGATGATATAGTCACCGTGTGGTGGCTGGGTAGTCATCATAGATGGCGAGTGTGTCGCTATGTTTAGCGGCGGGGCCCTGTAACAAGGGTGGAGCTGAGCTTGTGACGAGTATCCCGACGGGGATGACGAGGGTGCAGTGATGAGGTATGTATTTGTGTGCTTATATATGTGTTAAATTACATGCAAGTGATGAGTTATATTAATTGTGTATTAGATGGTATTGATGTGATAAATAGATGGAATCAATGTGGTGTGTCGAGTTAGATTGACTGTTGTGTCGGGCTGAGTACATTGTGTATAACTATTGAGTCAATTGGTTTTTGAGAGTCCTTGTTAGGACTGGTAAGTCGGTGTCTAGAGGTTGGATGAGTTAACCAGTGTATGGCTAATATATATGGTAAATTGTGAATTATCAAAATAGTAAGTTCGTTCTATGTCAAAGAGATTTACTAAGTTAAAATGGTGGGTAGAGTCTGTGGTAGTGAATCCTTTGGGATATAATAAAATAACATTAGTTAATTATATGATGAAAATCTATACAACTATTTTCTATTGACCATAGGGTCTTGAGTGGAGATAAACAATAAATGAGACGAGTTGGCAGAGCTGACTTTGTATGTACGTTAGATTGTTTTGCAGGTGAGTCTACTAGATGAGGTATCTTGGCTTGGGAGCGGACTACTCGGGTTGGTGCGCATGCATTCGTCAGGTAACTTTATGAAAATTAACGAATTTAAAGATAATACTATTTTGAGAAAGACTTTCGCTGTTTATGTAAATGAAAGTCAGATGTTTTTAAAGAGTATACCAGTTATGAGTACCAACTATAGGGTGTCTGATTTGGGGCCTTACAAGCTATGGGTGAGAAGGCTATTGACCGGATGTCTTGGGAAGAGCTGAAGATATTGCTAATTGGGGAGTTTTGTCCGGATAACGAAATGGATAAACTCGAGAGAGATTTTCTCAGGCTAGAAGCCGGTAGTATGACTCACCGAGAGTATACTACAAAATTTAACAGGATGGCCCGGTTGGTACCCCACTTAGTAACCCCTGAAGCTGTATATTATAAAAGAGATACGTACAAGGATTACCATCTGAAATCCGAAGGTTAGTGAAAACTTCGGAGTTAAAAAGATTTAGATCCGCCGTACAACTTGCTTCGACTTTGTACGACGAGGTCTATGGTTCCCGCCCAGTGGAATCAAAGAGGAAATGGTCTGAAAGTTCTTAGGTCCAAAAGAAGCAGAAAGATGGTGGACGGAAGAAAAGAATAACTACTAGTGGTATCACCACGTGTACCACTTGTGGTAAGAATCATGCCGGGGAATGTAGATTGAAATCCGGCGTTTGTTTCAATGTGGCAAGGCAGGACACTTGGAACTCAACTGTCCTCTCAAACCTAAATGTTTTAAGTGTGGAGAAAGTGGGCATATGATGCTGGAATACCCAACATTTTAGATTAACAATCCAGAGCCATTAAAGACAAAGGAAGGAGAAGTCTCCAAAGACAAAAGTAGGGCCTACACCCTAACAACTGAAGAGGCTAAGGCATTGCCAGACGTAGTATCCGGTACGTTTCTTGTTAATCACGTAGATGATACTGTGTTATTCGATTCTGGTGCTAGTAGAAGTTTCGTATCATTAGAATCCCGTCCTTCTTTAAATAAACCTACGTTAAGATTAGACAAAACTTTTGAATTCGAAACGGCCATTAAAAAGATAATGAAAGTAGCAGAAGTCATTCAAGATTGTTTCATCGATTTTGAAGGACACCGGTTTCCCATTCAACTATATCCAATGATCCTCGAGAGATTCAATATAGTCTTAGGAATGGATTGGTTGGGGGCAAACAATGCCCAGATCATTTCCAACTAGAAAGCAGTTCAGATACAGACTCTTGATGGCAATTGAATTACCATACATCGTGATAAGATGAGATCAACCGTTAGATTTATTTCCATGATGAAAGCTATAAATTTTATGACTCGAGGCAATAAGGCCTATTTGGCATACACAATTGATTCCAAAGTAAAAACTAAGGAATTAAAAGACGTGCCAGTAGTCTGTAATTTTCCTGATGTCTTCCTAGAAGAATTGTTGGGAATACCTCCAGAAAGAGAAGTGGAGTTTCGAATTGACTTAGTGCCTGGGGCTAAACCTGTAGCTATGGCACCATATCGTTTAGCTACATCAGAAATGAAGGAACTGATGTCACAACTGCAAGAGTTGTTAGATAGAGGTTTCATCAGACCAAGTTTCTCCGGTTCTTTTCGTGAAGAAGAAAGATGGTAGTATGCGTATGTGCATGGACTACCGGGAGCTGAATAAGCTTACTATAAAGAACAAATATCCTTTACCTAGGATCGATGACTTGTTCGATCAATTGCAAGGAGCAAGTTGGTTCTCAAAAATCGATCTTAGGTCAGATTATCATCAAATGAAGGTTAGAGATGAAGACATTCCAAAGACAGACTTTCGTACAAGATATGGACACTATGAGTTTTTAGTAATGTCATTTGGTTTGACTAATGCCCTTGCTGCATTCATGGACCTCATGAATAGGGTTTGTCGACCAATGTTGGACCGATCTGTGATCGTGTTCATAGATGATATTCTAATTTACTCAAAGAATGAAGGAGATCATGCATGTTATCTGTAAATTCTGAGGAAAGAGAAGTTATATGCAAAATTCTCTAAGTGTGCGTTTTGGCTCCGAGAAGTTTAGTTATTGGGTCATGTGATAAACACAGAAGGAATTCTGGTAGATCCTTCAAAGATAAAGACTGTTATGAAATGGAACCCGCCAAAGACACCTACAGAAATGCGCAGTTTCTTAGGTTTGGCTAGTTATTATAGAAGATTTATTTAAGGTTTCTCAAAGATTGCAACCCCATTGACAAAACTCACAAAAAAGGAGACACAATTTGTATGGAGAGTAGAGCAAGAAAATGCTTTTCAAAAACTAAAGGAGAAATTGACTCAAGCTCTAGTATTGTCTTTACTTGAAGGAACATAGTATCTGGTAGTTTACTCCGATGCTTCGTATCAGGGATTGGGATGTGTATTTATCCAAAGAGGCAAGGTCATAGCCTATGCTTCACGGCAACTCAAACCCAATGAAACTAACTATCTAACTCATGATTTGGAATTAGCTGCAGTATTATTTGCACTTAAAATATAGAGACATTATTTGTATGGAGTTAGGTGCACAATCTACACAGATCAGAAAAGCTTGAAGTATTTCTTTGAGCAAAAAGATCTAAACATGAGGCAGCGAAGATGGTTATAGCTGATAAAGGATTATGATTATGAAAGCCTGTATCACCCAGGGAAGGCTAATGTATTGGCAGATGCTCTAAGTCATAAAGAAGAGCATCCCCCTATCAGGGTGAAGTCATATAAGTTAGTTACTCTTGATTTTAAGACTCAGCTCAAGAATGTTAAGTTATACGCATTGAAAGTATAAAATGATAAGAAAGAGAGGATAGCTGGACAAGAGAAATACTTGGAAGAGAACGAGTATGGAGTTAAGATTCGATTCGGCCATATGTGGATACCACAGATAGGTGAATCCAGAATTAAATTTTTAGATGAAGCTCATAAATCTCGATATTCGATTCATCCAGGTACCAACTGGACCTACCTGAAGGACTTAGTGGTGTGCACAACGTCTTTCACGTCTCAAACTTAAAGAAATGTCTAGCAGACGAGACACTCGTGGTTCCACTTGAGGAACTAGAAATCGAAGAACAATTACGCGTCATTGAAGAACCAGTGGAAACCACGGATAGGGAAGTTAAAACGCTCAAACATAGTAAGATCCCTATGGTCAGAGTTCATTGGAACTCGAAACACGGACCGGAATTCACATGGGAGCTCGGGGATCAAATGATGCGCAAGTATCCTTATCTTTTCAAGCAATCCACGTCAAACACATAAGGTACTATTTAATTTTCGGGATGAAAATTCTTTCAACTAGGGGATGATGTGACATCCATAAATTTTTTATTATTATTAGCTACGTTATTTAATTTTCGGGACGAAAATTATTTCATCTAGGGAATGATGTGACATCGGCTATTTTGGGTTAACCCCGTTACCCCAAATAGTAACTCCAAGGACTATTCCTGTCATAAACTCAAACATGCACATGAAACTACAGGGACTAGTTTTTTAAATACCAGAAACTCGATTCCTTTGACTATTGAAAGTCAAAATCGAGAATTCATGCCCAAATTCAATTCGTAACTCCAAAGATTGTTCGAATTCACGACGATTATTGAATGCAATGATGATCACGACCAGGTTTGAACCGTTTCCATACCTTTTAACAACCCCCATGATTAAAAATTAATCACATTAATGCCATTGAAACCGAAACCGTCGAACTTGTCTCAAGTACTCATCAATTCGATCATTTGGTATAGTATTCTTGAAATCAATTCGATCATTTGGTATAGTACTCATCAATTCGATCATCAAGCACCTCAAACGAGTCCCTCTGAACCTTTTTCACAATCTTTTTTGGCCGGAGATGAAGCCGAGACGCTGGGGACCAACCCATCAGAATCGAAAATGTGTCTTAGTCGAGCACCATCAATTCGAACTCAATTCAGGTAAATAATCACACCTACAGCTTCGCTTTCACTCCTAGAATAAAAGCCCTAACATAATTGGGGTTTATAACATCGATTTAAACGAACTATACCCTAGACTAAACCTCAATCAAATTTAAACGAACTATTCTAGGGTTCATCACACTTACGGTTTAATCGAACTATACCCTAGACTCAACCTCAATCAAATTAATTTACATGATCAGTTTCGCAATCCACCAATTAACAAAACCGTATAATTTCAATCATTAATCTTATCAGATTTACTCAATTCGATCCCATGTTCAAACCTAGGGTTTCGGTATTCTAAAAACAGAAATTAACGATTCCAAACTTGAAGATTTTACAATTAAACTTAACCACAGACTCGCATTGAACCGATTAACAAAATGCCTATGACCTTAGGGTCAATCACCATCGATTCAAGGAGTTTGGGACTAGTTTTGGATTCGGGTTCGCATGGAGGGAAGAACTCAGCGGAGTTATGTGTTAAAACAAATTGAATATGGGTTCTGTTGTGATACCCTAGCAGGCTGGACTAGTTAAAGCTTTGTGTTGGTGTGGGTGAGACCCGGGTTCGAACCCCACCAACCGTTTTAATTTGTTTAGCCACTTTTTAAGATATATTTTTATATAAAAACAATCCCTATGTTATTATAATAATATATTAATACGTTTTGACACCGGAAAACACCCGTATGCTCGGGATTAAATTTATAAATCATTTTTATTGTTATTCTCATTTTAAAAATAATATAATTATTTATATTATCCCCTAAACTATTACTTAATTCATTAAAACACATGAATATTTAATTAATAGTATTATCTCATGTTTAGTGATTTTTCACATGTACCACATCCGTATTTGGTGCAGAACTAGGGATTTTCTAATCCCGATGTTAAGATTCCTATCCGTTAATCATAAGTGTGTTTTAGGACATCCGACCTTTCCGTATCATCGTCACATATTCCTACATGTTCCTAACAACCGCATACATATTATAGGGCATTCGTAAGCTATCCGCGTGCAATCCATTTGTGGTTTTGTTGCATCCTTATGTGGTGCTAATTACTACGCTCTAAGCACTCTGGTTAGTTTCACGACCCCATTTACTGTTTTAAACTATGGGGAGAAAACATGACGCAAACATATGATTAATGTAATTCTTATATTATCACTTATTAAGACCAAGCATAACACTCTATCATGAAAGTCGTTACACATTGAACCATTTAATATGAACTTAGCGGGGTAATCTTGTGTAGTACTACTGGGTTTGACAAACCCCACCCGTGTTAGTCATGCTAACTCGATTGGAGGTCGAACGGGTGTAATATTGACTTAACACATCACCACTGTTGATAGGCATGGTGGAAGGAATCAAACCCAACAAACAGTCAGCTTCGGTTGCAAGAGCTTTAGTAACATGAACATAGGTTAGCTACCTGTTGATATATATATTGAATGTACATAATCTGAAAAACATTATTACGAACTGAAACCTGTGAATTCACCAACCTAGTGTTGACACATTTTCTTACATGTTTTCTCAGGTCGCTAAGGCACAGGCGCACAATTAGGACATGCATTGAAGTCTTTTATCATTTCAAACATTTAAACAATTTATCTGCTTTCAATAACTTGACATTTGGGTGCGTTTGTTTTGCGCATTAAATACTTTAATTATCGTTTCCGCATTTACTCTGAACATTCATGGTTTTATTTAAATTCATATAGTTTCATTTGACGTAACTAATGACTGAGATCCTGGTTTGTCACATGCCTCGCGGAAAAACTCCGTTACTGGATTTTGGGGGTGTGACATCAACGGTGTGAGGTGTGAAGAGGAGGCCATGACACCAGGGACTGCCCTGTCAGTCAGCAACAGCAGGTGAGCTTTGCGGGCAACCAGAACCGAGGGTATAATAATTGTAACAATTCTTTTGCCTCAGGATGGAGATCTGGAAACAACTCGCCTGGGTTTAATGCCCGCCCTAATCAGTATGGAGGAGGTGAAACAGGAGCGAGTTCTGGGAGCAATGCTAGGGATAAGAAGATAGAACAGATGCTGAAGAACCAGCCTCAGATGCTCGATCATTTAGTGCAAAGGGATAAGGAGACTCAGCAGCGACTGAATGCGCACGACACCTTATTGAAGAATCAGCATTCCGCATTCCAGGATCTGCTCCGCACAGTAGGAGACATCGCTATGAGCTTGATGGATAGACAGGGACGTTCGTCTTCAGGCCCTAATGCTTTAGTGATAGCCGGGTCAATTAGGAGTAAAAGAATAGAGGAGGAGGAAGAAGAAGTGTAGACTGTTATTGATACATTGATTCCTAATGTAGAGGAAGTGTCCCACATCATTATTCATCACATTCCGTCACAGGAAGAGATGAGGAAGATAGATTGGATAGCCCACTTTGCTGAGATCGAGGCTAGGATGGTAGAGGAGCCACCGGTAGAAGAGGAAGAGCCAGTGGATGAGGAGATACAAGTTGAGAAGCTCACAAGTCTCTCTATTCTATTCATCTTGGTTCCGACAAGATGTACCATGACCTGATGGTGTTGTATTGGTGGCCGAACATGAAATCCGATATAGCTACCTATGTGAGCAAATGCCTGACCTGCTCAAAGGTCAAAGTCGAATACCAAAAGCCGTCTGGTTTACTCAAACAACCGGAAATTTCGATGTGGAAATGGGAACAGATTTCCATGGACTTTATTACTAAACTACCTCGAACTCCTAGCGGATGTGACACCATTTGGGAAATCGTAGATCGGTTAACCAAATCCGCTCACTTTCTAGCAAACAAAGAGAATGATAAGATGGAAAATCTAACTCGTATCTATCTAAAGGAAGTAGTCTCTCGGCATGCAGTGCCAATTTCAATCATTTCTGATCGAGACGCTCGATTCACCTCACGTTTCTGGCAATCTTTACAAAAAGCTCTAGGCACGTGCATGGATATAAGCACATCATACCATCCTCAAACAGATGGCCAGACTGAACGAACTATTCAAACCCTAGAGGACATGTTACAAGCTTGTGTGATTGATTCCTGTAACAGTTGGGAAACTCATCTGCCTTTAGTAGAGTTTTCCAACAATAACTGTTATCACACTAGTATCAAAGAAGCACCGTTCAAGGCATTATACGGATAGAAATGCCGATCACCTATTTGTTGGGCTGAAGTTGGGGATAGACAACTTACGGGTCTAGAACTTGTGATCGAAACCTCAGAGAAAATCGTACAAATTCGAAATCGTATGGGGCAGCCTGTGACCGTCAAAAGAGCTATGCCGATAAGCGTCGAAAACCACTGGAATTTCAAGTGGGCTACATGGTTTTATTAAAAGTCTCACCTTGGAAAGGTGTAATTCTTTTTGGGAAACGAGGCAAACAAAATCCTCGTTATATTGGACCATTCAAGATAGTGAAGAGAACTGGCCCAGTAGCGTACCAACTGGACCTACCTGAAGGACTTAGTGGTGTGCACAACGTCTTTCATGTCCCAGGTGAGCTTTGCGGGCAACCAGAATCGAGGGTATAATAATTGTAACAATTCTTTTTCCTTAGGATGGAGATCTAGAAACAACCCTCCTGGGTTTAATGCCAGCCCTAATTCGTATGGAGGAGGTGAAACAAGAGCGAGTTCTGGGAGCACTGCTAGGGATAAGAAGATAGAACAGATGCTAGAGAACCAGACTCAGATGCTAACTCTTTTAGTGCAAAAGGATAAGGAGACTCAGCAGCGACTGGATGGGCACGACACCTTATTGAAGAATCAGCATTCCGCATTCTAGGATCTGCATCGCACGGTAGGAGACATCGCTAAGAGCTTGAAGGATAGACGGGGACGTCCATCTCCAGCCCCTAATGCTTCTTTGATGACCGTGTCGATTAAGAGTCGAATAATAGAGGAGGAGGAAGAAGAAGTGGTCTGTTATTGATACATTGATTCCTACTGTAGAGGAAGTCTCCCATAGCACTATTCGACACATTCCGTCACAGGAAGAGATGAGGAAGATATATTGGAGATCCCACTTTGCTGAGATCGAGGCTCGGATGGTAGAAGAGCCACCGATAGAAGAGGAAGAGCCGGTGGATGAGGAGATACTAGTTGAGAAGCCTGCCAAGAAGTCAGAGGAGAAGAAGAAGAATGGAGGTGAGATAAAGACCCCTGAGATTGACTTGAGCCGTGTTCCCTACCCAGCGCGCTTGCTGCCTCATAAGTATGCTAGGGAATACGGTCACATCCTTGATATGTTTAAACAACTCAAAGCTAATCTCCAGTTCATAGAGGTCCTCCAGCATATGCCTAAGTATGGCAAATTCTTAAAAGATCTTCTTTCCAACAAGAAGAAGCTAGAGGAGGTCTGTAAAGTCTTAATTAGTGAGCGATGTTCTACGGTGGTCCAGAACAAGCTACCATAGAAACTGGCAGATCCGGGTCACTTCACGATCCCGTGTCTGCTCGGTGGTTTGCCCTTGAACCACGCGTTGGCCGACATAGGTGCTATCATCAATCGGATGCCATATTCTATCTATATGCAGCTAGACCTAGGTGAACCGAAGTCGATGCACATAAGCATATCCTTGGATGACCATTCAGTCAAGTATCCACGGGGAATTGTGGAGAACCTGTTAGTGAAGGTAGGAAAATTTGTTTTCCTCGTTGATTTTGTCGTCCTAGATGTGGATGACAGAGTCCCACTCATCCTAGGGCGCCCATTCTTGCACATTGATGTCGTCCAGATAGGCTATATAAAAACTAACAAAACATAACCTAGCACTCCTAAGTAATAATAGGAATACCTATGAACTAAATCGCACTGACAGGTAAGTGAACCAATCGAGTGTAGCACATCTTAATGGTAAACTGGAATATCGAACCCTAGAGACACTACTATAACTGTACTCGACTCTGAATCGGACTAAAGATTGATGATTGGGGCGGTGGACTACACTAAAGATTAACTAAGAATGCAGCAAACTAAAAACGACTCAAACTATCCAGATGAAGACTAAGGTAGAAATCAGATGATGGGAAGAATACTACCTAGGTCGGAATCCTACTTGCAAAGAACAACTTCTACCGGTTCGGGAAACTATGGTGGATCTGGGTTTCTAAAGAAATAACTCTAAACTACCTAGTGGATCCCTAATCACTATCAGGGTGTCACCAACTAAGGAACCTAAAGATGTAATAACTTACTAGATAGTGGATCACCTTTCGGTCTCTCCAACAATGATAAAGTACCCGAATAGACAGGTCACCTTTCAGTCTCACTGTCCACCATACATTCAAAGAATGCACGGGGTAATCTCAAGATAAGAACTATGACTCATAATAGCAACAATCACTAGAAACCTAATACCAACTTCCTCTCAGACAGCTGACACTCGGATTCCTAATGACAAAGACTAAACGACTATCTCTCACTTCTCGGGTATTGAGACAGGATACACATTCAGTCCTAAATAACATTCAACCACAACTCCTATGGCTACTATCTCTAGCAAACCATACAAACAACCACAAATCCTAAGATCTATGACCTAGATACGCTAATCAAATTGGAAGACATCCACAATCAACGTACGGAATCAATAATCAAACACAAATCAAATCTAAGCATGCATATACATCATAATCAATAAATCAAGATCTCTTACAAAATCATAAACCATCCAATAGAATCCAAAACCGATAAAAATCATAACTTTACGCAGTATTCATCATAAACCCAGGCAGTATCAATCTTCTAGCCAAGATTCAT
This sequence comes from Smallanthus sonchifolius, assembly GCA_023525975.1. Lineage (NCBI taxonomy): Eukaryota > Viridiplantae > Streptophyta > Magnoliopsida > Asterales > Asteraceae > Smallanthus > Smallanthus sonchifolius. Next base: position 47,123,034 of record CM042033.1, on the reverse strand, counting down.
GCTCAAAATAACTAAATCAGAAGTAATAAACAAGATCATGGTTTCAAACAAAGAAATCAAAGAATAAAAATCAAATTTGGAAACCTAGAACGCTATTACTAACGAACCTGAAATCGAAAACTTCAAACATGTGCTCCAATTCCTCTTCTTACTCCCAAAATTGCTAAAGAACTCCCTCTGGATGGCTGGGATGCGAACTTCTTGAATAATGGGAATCAAAATCTATTAAATATCAAATTAGGGTTTTTTTCTCGGAAATCCTATCTCTCCTGTACTGCGAGAAAATCTGGAAACCCCTCGCGTATCGCGAGGGCCAAAATAGTCACGGCCGGTTACTGAGATCCTCGCGTACCGCGTAGATTCTCTATATTTCTCTCGTGTACCGCGATAACATCAATTTTCACTATTTTCCTTTTTATCTTTCGGCTCCATTCTCTTGCTCGATTTCTTCCGATATTCACTTGTAATCTTCACGAGCACTTGTAAATATACAATAGACTCAAATACAGACTTAAATGACTAAAAACAAAGATAAAACTAATCAAAAAGGCACAAAATACTAGGAATAAAAATGTATGCTTCGCACTAGATCACGCACAGCCAAGGCATTGATTGATGTCTTTGACATAAAACTCACACTTAGTGTGGGGAATAAGTTGGTCACATTCGATACTGCAAAGTCCATGAAGGAGGCTGGTGAGCGAATCCACTCCGTGTGCATGATTGATGCCTTCATGGACCATCACTGGACTCTGATCCAGTTAAGGTAGTTGTTGGTGAACCCGCCCCAGAATCTGGAGAGTTATCTGAGTGGGCGGTTGAATTAGAGGAGTTGTTGAATGCACCAGATGATTACGATGACGAGGTGCCTGATGATTTGCTAGAGATGATGGCAGAATTAGATGGCATCATAGGTAAAACCCCATGTGTGGGGATGACTGGGAGGTTAGAGAACGTGGAGGACCCCGATGATTCTGGTGAGAGTTTAGAGATAATCCTATTAGAGACACCTATTCCTGAATTCTTACCCGTTACTGTTCATTCTGAGGGGAGAGATATTGAGCTGACCCCTAGTTCTAGATCCCCTAGGTCTAGGCCACCCCGTAAGAGAACCCGAGAGTCAAGTGATATAAATTATCTAAGGGCAATGCAAACCTCAAGTGTGGGGATGTGTAAGGGTGATAGCTTGCTGGGGTACATGATGCAAGTAATTTTTGGACCTGGTAGGTTTAAGTGCTGGTGGACTGATTTGAGAGAAAGTGTGAGTACATGGTTGAGGTTAGTTGATAGTAGTATGCTAGTGAGAGCCGGTAGACCACGTAGGATGAAGGCGGTTCCGGTTAGAATCAAATAAAATCCTCCTGATAGGCTTGTTTGAATCTCGGGCAAGTGCTCGGGATGTAGAGTTTGTATAGTCCTTGGTTCTATTTGCATGCTATTTTCGTATTTTTCGGTTTGTGTGTTTTGTTTGTGTCATGTTTTGCAGGGATTCGCACTTGATTTGGTGAGGAAAATCATTAGGAACGAACTTCCAGGTATGTATGAATTTGGTTTTATCATTAGAACAGGTTTTTAGAGAATTTGGGTGAAAAAGTTTGAGGGGTGAAAAATTTTCTAAGTATAAAAAACCCTCAAAACTTTCTGTCACCAGGATTTCCCCGCGGTACGCGAAGAATTTCACCTTGGTCCTCGTGGTACGCGAAGGACAAATGGATAAGGGCCGGTTTTAATTGTGCATCCTCGCGGTACGAGAGGAATGCCCCTTAGGCTTTCGCGTTACGAGGGGGACCCTGTTTCACTCTCATTTCCTTGTTTTCCCATGGTTTACCATCCATCAACATCCCTTAACCATCATTCTTCACCACCATAACCATCATCTCATTATCACATCCTCCTACCTTGGGAAACATAGACCGTTCGTGACAGATAATCCACCTTGCTGTGGCATTCATGTCTGTGTGTTTTTCACTCATCGGGTACGTTTTTCTGCTATCTATCTTGAGTCTTAGTGAGTCAGTCGAGTCTTTTTATTTTACTTTGAGTTTGTAACTTGTGCCAGTTTAATGCTGCGGGTTTGATTGAGTTTTTCTATGTAGGTATTGATCGCTCCGTCCGTACTCAATCTCCATTCGGGCGGGGTCGATTCTAATCTTATTTATCTTGTAAAGGCAACCCGACATTCGTTTGTGCAACCGAGACCGAAATGTTATACGGTGCACATGTGGAAGAGTAATGCTGGACCATTCTTGCTACATTACCAGCTAAGTCGATTCCTTTTATTTTTGTCGTTTTATTTTTAGTTGTATCTCAGTTCACATTGGGGACACTGTTTCAAGTGTGGGGATGGGACTACGTCTAGTGAGTCTAGTGTCTAGGTTGTTTTATTTTATAAAAATATAAAAATACAAAAAATTGAAAAATTTGAAAAAATGTCCTTTGAAATAAAAGTTTTTGCATAATAAATGGAAAATGATAGTATAATTGGTTCTGCTTGTTGAGTTTTAAATGAAATAAATAATTGAAAACACGTCTAATTAGTGATGTTTTGGTAGATCCAACCGACTAGTAGAGCTTAAATAGCCTGTTTTTGTTGTTTAGGAATTAATTGAATTAAAATTATAATATCTTGTGGGTACTCATCTTAGGGCAATCGGTAATACTGAAACTATCAACATAGGGTGACAGGTACCACGTTAAGTTAAAATTTAGAGGTTTTTGAAATTTTCATGGCACACCACTCTCTTTTTATGAGAATAAATCCGAGTTTCGGTGGCGCCCGCATCCATATTCCATTTAATTGAGCTTATTTGAATAGAAATCTAAGTTTCGCCTACGTGTCACACGTCGAGTTCTAGCCTGATTGAAACACCACTGGGTTGATTCTTATGTGCTTAATTGTTTAGACTATAGTCTATGTGTTACCTTCCGGGATAGTGACTTGGTTGAAACACCTCTAGAAGAAAGTTCATTTTCTAAATAATGCTCATATTTCATCCATTCATTCATAATTCATCTTAATTTTTAAAACCTGTAAATTTTAGTTTAACGTGGTGGGTGAAATCTATATGGTTAAATTCGTGCCTAAACATGACCGTGAGATGGGATTAGGTAGAGCTGTAGCTTTTAAGTGTTACTCACATAGATTGATTGATATGCTTTGGAAATAGAACACCTAACGGGGGGCTTGAAAGTTGGTGCTTGGGTTTAATCGGATAGAAATACCGATTATTGCTTTTTAACGCGTGAGTATGTTTTTCTAATTGAATAATTGAAGTGTTAAGGTAGATTCCAGTTATGATTCCATCATAGACTTTTTCGAGAATGAAAAAAGGTTAAGTGTGGGGATGTTTGATGTAGTGCAAAGCACAAATCTTTATTCCTTTGTATTCGTGCGTTTTTAGATAGCTTTGTATTCGTTTTTTACTTGTTTTTGTTTCATATTGAGTCTATGTTTTGTTTGTAGGAGCTCATGTGGAATACAAGTCAAATCATGAAGATATCAAGCACGAGAGTGAAGCCCGGAGGAAATAATGAAAAAAGGGTGAAAATCAGCCTCTCGCGGTACGCGAGAGAGGATAGGAAATGCCTCGCGGTACGCGAGGACTTCTAAAATCGACCGCGACTAAATTGTCTTTCGCGGTACGAGAAGGATTGGACACATTCTCTCGCGGTACGCGAGAGGCCCATAATTCAGCAAAAAGACCTAATTCGAAATTAAATAGAGTTTGAATGCCATAAGGTGAGGAGTTCGAATACCAGCCGTTTGGAGAGAGTCTTTGGGCGATTCTTGGAGTTTGGAGGTCGATTAAAGGCTAAAGGTGAAAGCTTTGGACTCTGGGTTCGTGATATTAGCGTATTCGGTTTTCAAGTTCGAGTCTTTATTCTTGTTTCTTATGATTGAAACCGTGTTCTTGTTCTTTTACTTTTGTTTTGGTGTTTTGAACATGATCTTTGGCTAGATCTTAAATACTGCCTAGGTCGAATGATGAATACTTCGTAAAGCTTCAGTTTTTATCAGTTTTTAGATTGTAATGATTGGATTAATGATTTTGTAGCAATCTCATGTTAATGATTATGTTTTTATTACATGCTTGAATCTGATGTGTGTTTGATTTCAATTCCGTATGTTATTTGTGGATGTCTTCTAGTTTGAATAGCATATCTTGATCATAGACTTAGGTTTGTGGTTGTTTGTGTGGTTTGCTAGACGTAGTAACCATAGGATTTGTGATTGAGTGTTAGTTAGATTTGAGTGTGTATCTTGTCTCAATACCCGAAAAGTGAGAGATAATCGGTTCGTTATCGTATTAGGTTCCGAGTGAAATCTGTCTGAAATGAAGTTTCCCTTAGGGTTCTAGTATCCGTTGCTATTCTGTGTCATAGTTGTTGATCTGAGATTACCCTGTGCATCTCCGATGTATTGTGGACAGTGAGACTGAAAGGTGATCTGTCTTTTGGGTACTTTATCATTTTTGGAGAGACTGAAAGGTAATCCGACCATCTGGTGAGTTTAGTACATCTTTAGGTTCCTTAGTTGGTGACACCCTGAGAGTGATTAGGGATCCACTAGGTGGTCTAGAGTTGTTATCCTTAGAAACCCAGATCCATCATAGTTTCCATAAACGGTAGAAGTTGAGTTTTGCAAGTAGGATTCCGACCTAGGTGGTATTCTTCCCATTCCTGTTATTTCCCTGAGTTCAGTGTCTGATAGTTGAATTCGATCATTAGTTCCGCATTATTAGTATAATCAGTAGTGTAGATAACCCCCCAAATCAATCACCTTTAGTCCGAGTCAAAGTCTATTGTAGTTATTCAGTGTCTCTAGGGTTCGATATTCCGGTTTACCATTAAGCTGTGCTACACTCGATAGGTACACTTTCCTGTCAGTGCGGTTTAGTTCATAGGTACTCCATTTATTACATAGGAGTCTAGGTTAGGTTTATTTTTTAGTTTTTATAGACCGTCTGGGTGACATCAAAGCTTTTAATTTGAATAATAAATATTATCATATTTAATAGATGTTCATGTGCTTATGAACAACCGCGTCAGCCCTGGCGTATAATCCGTCGCTGGCCGGGGTGTGACAGATTGGTATCAAAGCCATGGTTATAGGGAATTAGGTTATTAGATACACATGACCTAGACTATAACCTAGGAGTCCCAAACATGAGTTTAAGTAGTGTCTTTTATTAGAAACTCCACTCTATGCTCATTATACACATACTTACATCCACTTACCTATCTACACCTACCTATTTCTGTCTACGTGGTGCAATTACATACACAACTACTCAATGGACTACATGAAACATACTCTTAGATCTACGGGTCTAATCCAAATGAAACTCTCGTCAAAGGTATGTAGGTTCTAACTGATGAATGAGAACTTGTGCAATCCGGAAGGGTGGATGCCTGTATTCTGGGAAATTATATCTAGGAAAACATTTCGTATAAATCCAAATCAACCGATGGACCAGTTATGCTTTCCTGGGAATTCCTGGGATGAGTGTCCACTTATAGGCTAAAACATGACTTCTCACATTAGAGGAACTTAAAATACTTTGATAAGTCAATGTACCCATTTGGGTACCCACTATGTTTCATTTAATGCCTCATCATTTTATCACAACCTCTTACATATGATTCATATCTTATGAATTCCCTATTCATCCCTTTTGTAGATTGCCTCCTCGTCGTGAATGTAGAAACAACCTCACTAGCAGGATCATCCAGCAAATGGCTACGATTTTACCAACCAATGGTCAACCAACTGAACCAGAATGCAGCTTCAATGAATCCCACGTGCACGTTCAAACATTTCAATTCATGTAACCCCACCAAGTAATATGGAAACGAAGTAGCCACTGGACTCCTCCAATAGTTCGAAAGCATTGAAGGTACCTTTATCAATGCCGAATGTCCCGAGAACCTAAAGGTTCGTTATGCCACCAGTGTCTTTCAGAAGAGGGCACTCACCTGGTGGAATGGGGAGAAGCGGAACTGTGGAATTGAAGTTGAACTGGCTTTACCTTGGGCTGATGTGAAGACACTCATGATTGATGAGTTTTGTCCTCGGAACGAGGTTAAGAAGTTGGAAGCTGAGTTTTGGGATCTCAAGCAAGATAGTCGTGAAAGCCTTTCCTACACCACCCGTTTTCATGAGCTTAGCCTTCTGGTGCCTCATATGGTCACTTCTCACTCCCGATCTATTGAGAAATACATCAATGGCCTACCCATGCAGATTCAAGATACCGTCTTGGGTAGCAATTCTGCCACACTCGAGGAAGCAATCCGTCTTGCTGCTACCCTGTCAGACAATCATGTTAAGGCAGGGACTTTATCTAAAAAGGGTGACAAGAATCCCCTTGAGAAAACCACTACTGAACCCACCAAGGAGACCAAGGTTTAGTTTTCCTTCAATGGCAAGAAAAGGAAAGGCAGGAACTTTGCCATTATCACTCCTGCTACTCCTTTGGCCCAGGTGGCCCCTACTGCCTTCAACCCCAACAAGAAAACATATGTGGGAACACTACATTTGTGCAACGCTTTCCAGCTCCATCATACTACCAACATGCCGTGTCGTCTATGTACCAATTGAGGACGTTCTGGGCATATGGCTAACACTTTCCGTAGTGCTCCCCGAGTTAACCAAGCCTATCAACCTGTTGTTCCTGTTCCTGCTGCTATCACCCAGGGTCGTGCTTGTTACGAGTGCGGTGACTCAAATCATTTCAGGAACCGTTGCCTTAGATTAGTCATTTTGAACCAAGCCAACCTAAACCAAGGCAACATGGTTCAGGGAAACATGAACCAGGGGAACATGAACAGAGGAAATATGAATCAGGGGAATGCAAACCCCATAGCTTGTGGACGTGCCTTCAACATCAATGCCAATGAGGCACAAGCAAACAACGATGTGGTTAACGGTACGTTCCCAATTAATCAACAATGTGCTTCTATCCTATTTGATACTAGTTCCGATAGGAGTTTCGTATCCTTTGAATTTGAACCACGACTTCCTATGAGTCGAACTAAGTTAGACAGATCCTTTGATATTTTAGTAGCGGATGGATATTCGGTTACATGTGACACCGTCATTAGATATTGTAACCTAAACTTGAATGACCATGACTTCTCAATTAATCTTATTCCTATGGCTCTCGGAGGTTTCGACGTCAGTAAGCATGGATTGGCTAACTAAGCATCATGATGTAGTCGTCTGCTTTGACAAATACATCCGTATCCCTCTTGATTCGAATAACATTTTAAATGTCTATGGTGAGAAGCCGTTGAAAGGACTCAAGCTTATGTCTTACACTACAGCGCAGAAGTACTTACAAAAGAGATGCGTAGCTTTCTTAGCACATATTGTGGAGCGGAAAGACAAGGGAAAAAGCATCCAAGACATCCCCGTGATCGAAGACTTCACAGAAGAATTTCCTGAAGACTTACTCGGTCTTCCTCCCGTGCGTCAAGTTTAATTCCGTATTGACCTAGTACAAGGAGCAAACCCCATGGCTAAGTCACCTTATCGTCTTGCACCATCAAAGATGCAAGGACTTTCAAGCTAACTCTGAGAACTTTCTGACAAAGGATTTATTCGTCCTAGTGCTTCCCCTTGGGGAGCACCCATCTTATTTGTCAAGAAGAAGGATGGTTCTTTCCGGATGTGCATCGACAACTGGGAACTCAACAAGCTTACTGTGAAGAACCGTTATCCACTTCCAAGGATTGATGATTTATTTGATCAACTTCAAGGCTCGACTTATTTCTTAAAGATCGATCTTTGTTCTGGTTATCACCAGTTACGAGTCCTTGAGTCTGACATTCCAACAACAGCTTTTCGTACAAGATACGGTTATTACGAGTTCATGGTTATGCCCATCGGACTAACCAATACACCTGCGGTATTCATGGATCTTACGAACCGCGTGTGTAAACCGTACTTGGACAAATTCGTGATCGTCTTCATTGACGATATTCTTATCTATTCAAAATCAAAAGCGGACCACGAAGAACACTTACATTTGGTTTTGGATCTCTTGAAGAAGGATCTGTTGTATGCTAAGTTCTCCAAGTGTGAATTTTGGTTAAAGCAAGTCCAATTCTTAGGGCATATAGTCAACGAGAATGGTATTCACGTGGATCCCGCTAAGATTGAAGTGGTGAAGAACTAGCAAGCTATAAAGACACCTATAGAAGTCCGCTCATTTCTTGGCTTAGCGGGCTACTATCATCGTTTCATAGCGAACTTTTCAAAAATCATAGTACCACTCACAGCCTTAACTCATAAAGGCAAGCCATACGAGTGGGGACCAAAACAAGAGGAAGCCTTCCAGACCCTGAAGCAAAAGTCGTGTGAAGCTCCTATCCTGACTCTTCCCGAGGGAACTAAAGACTTTGTCGTCTATTGTGACACTTCCCACTTAGGCCTTGGTTGTGTTCTAATGCAACGAGGCAAAGTGATTGCTTATGTGTCCCGACAACTCAAAATCCATGAGAAGAATTATACGACGCACGATCTTGAGCTGGGTGCGGTCGTATTCACTCTCAAAATTTGGAGGCAGTACTTATATGGTACCAAGTGTGTGGTTTACAACGACCATAAGATTTTCCAACACATTTTAAATAAAAAAGAACTCAACATGAGACAAAGGCGTTGGGTTGAACTCCTAAACGACTACGACTATGATATTCGTTACCATCTTGGTAAGGCGAATGTCGTAGCCGATTCTCTTAGTCGTAAAGAATCTATCAAGATCCATAGCATTCAGATCCAAAATGACATTCAAACTCACATCCTTGAAGCACAACATCTTTCAGTCACTGAAGGAAACATGTACAATGAAATTTCATGTGGTGCTAAACTAAAAACCAAACCCAATAGGTTACTCTACTTCCTAAATTGTATCTGGATTCCGGACCGTGACAATCTTCGTACCTTTGTCATGAACAAGGCTCACAAGACTCATTATTCTGCCCATCCCGGTGCAGATAAAATGTACAAAGACCTTCGTACCCAATATTGGTGGCCTGGTATGAAAAACGACATTACTCTATATGTGTCCAATTGCCTTACTTGTTTGATTGTTAAGGCCGAGCACTAGCGTCCGTCCGGTTTACTTGAGCAACCTGAGATTCCCATGTGGAAACGGGAGTGTATTGCCATGGACTTTATAACCAAACTCCTGCATACGTCTCGTAGTCATGATAGTATTTGGGTAATCATCGATCGTTTGACAAAATCTGCTCATTTCCTACACATTCGTGAAGACTATCGAGTCGAGAAATTGGCTCGAATCTATATTGATGAGATTGTTAGTCGTCACGGTGTACCTCTCAACATTATTTCTGATCGTGATAGACGATTCACTTCTCATTTCTGGCAATCTTTGCAATCAGCTTTGGGTACTCAACTGAATCTTAGTACGGCTTACCATCCGCAAACTGATGGTCAATCCGAACGAACGAATCAAATCCTTGAGGATATGCTTAGAGACTGTGTCATCGACATCAAGGGAAATTGGGATTTACATCTACCCTTACTCGAGTTCTCGTACAACAACAACTACCACACGTGCATTGACATGGCTCCTTTCGAAGAACTTTATGGTTGGAAGTGTCGTTCTCCTATCTGTTAGACTGAGATTGGTGACGCACAACTCACTGGTCCCGAACACATTCAGGAAACTTCTGACAAGATCATGCTAAACCGAGATAACCTTCAAGTAGCAAGGATTCAGAAAAAGAGCTATGCCGACAAACGTCGAAAACCCTTAGAATTTCAAGTCGGCGATCTAGTTCTTCTCAAGGTATCTCCTTGGAAAGGCGTGGTTCAGTTTGGAAAGAAGGGAAAACTTGCACCAAGATTCATAGGTCCTTTTAAAATCCTTGAACGGATTGGGAAGGTAGCCTACAAACTGGATTTACCTGAAGGACTCAGTAGCATTCATCCGACATTTCATGTCTCGAACCTAAAGAAATGCTTAGCCGACGAAAATCTCCACATACCGCTTGATGAGGTTCACATTGATGAGTCAATGCACTTCGTAGAGAAACCCGTGGAGATTATGGACCAAGAAGTTAAGCAACCCATGTGAAGTCACATCCCTATCGTTAAATTTCGGTGGGAATCCAAACGTGGCAAAGGGTTCACTTGGGAACGTGAGGATCAATTGAAGGCAAAAGACCCACATCTATTTCCTGGACCCTCCTCCTAATCAATTTCAGGACGAAATTTCCTAAAGTAGGGGAGACTGTAATCCCCAGGAAATTCGGGCCTTTATCTTTACTTTTTCGGCACTTTTAATTTCATTATTATAAGGTTTGCATTCGTTCATTTCAATAAATTATCAATTACATTTCATGAGTATTCATACATACATACATTGGGTACAATTATTTCAAATGCAAAAATAATAAATATTTATATAAGGAATTATATAAATAATTATTACTGTCCTATTAAATAAATATATATGTATATGCTAAGTTAATTCTAAACCTATTTATATATATATATACACACACACACACACATCTATTCATAAATAAACAACTTACAAAAAGTTAAATTATAAATTCTATAAAAATTAGGGTTTATGTGTTTTAATCAAAATAAAAATAATTCTATTTAGTAAATTACATTTTTACATTTATAACATTTAATTATAACATAATGATTTATTAGACTATGTAAAAAAATTACAAGGTTTAATAATTTTAAGTTTTATAAATGTCCAGGGTTCAAATTGTAAATTCTGAAACCTTGATTTCTATAAAAACAAAGTTTATACATGAAATAATAACAATCTGAAACCCCAGGGACCTGTTCTGCCAAATCTGATACTTCCTTCCTCTCCATTTCGACCACGGGTTTGAGTCCCATTCAAACCGGTTTTCGAACTAATTTCCATGAATTCGCGTCTAAGATATTTTCAAGCAAATCGACTAACGGGTTTACGTTTAGGACACTTAATCCATCCATCCCCTACGTTTAATCGAGTTTTTATGAGCATTACTATGCTTAACTCGTAACCGAAACCCCCACTAACGAACTCTTAGTTGATCGGCTTAACCTGATGAAATTGGGTATAAATATACACCCACAATCATCAGCGGAACACATTGCAGGCTCCCTAAACTTCTAATCACATCTGATTTCACTTATGAGCAACGCAAATTCCACCAAAGAAGCCGTCCCTGTTTCATACAGTCGTTTTCTTTCCCTACGTAACCATTTCAGGTAAACTTGATGTCGTTAGGTTTGTATTGATACAAGGATCGAAAGCCCTATGATCTGAGCTTCGATCGCTTGCTCGATCGAGAGTATTGAATGGGTTAGGGTTACGGGTTCAAATGGGGAAGAAGATGACTGGGGAACTTGTGTTTTTAAATTAATCGAGTTTTTATGAGCATTACTATGCTTAACTCGTAACCGAAACCCCCACTAACGAACTCTTAGTTGATCGGCTTAACCTGATGAAATTGGGTATAAATATACACCCACAATCATCAGCGGAACACATTGCAAGCTCCCTAAACTTCTAATCGCATCTGATTTCACTTATGAGCAACGCAAATTCCACCAAAGAAGCCGTCCCTGTTTCATACAGTCGTTCTCTTTCCCTACGTAACCATTTCAGGTAAACTTGATGTCGTTAGGTTCGTATTGATACAAGGATCGAAAGCCCTATGATCTGAGCTTCGATCGCTTGCTCGATCGAGAGTATTGAATGGGTTAGGGTTACGGGTTCAAATGGGGAAGAAGATGACTGGGGAACTTGTGTTTTTAAATTAAACGAGCCAGTTAAGACTAAGGCATCATGCCCTAGTATGATGGTTAGTGTGTTTGTGTGCGTGTGACCCGGTAGTGGCGCGGGTTCGAGTCCCGGCCACCGTTTTGTTTTTGATATAATTCCTCTTTATTAATTTAACACATTGTTTTATGTTTAAAAAAATTCTAATTTAAATATAATAAATTATATAAACATATTCTGTAAATTTTTATAAAAACAGAAAAAATAAAGTATTGTTTATTTATTTTATTTTAATTAAAAACATGTTGTAAAACTTTTGAAATTCCTAAATAAATAATGAAAATGATTTGTTTAAACAAATTAACTATGTTATTTATTAATAATGTTATTACACAAATTTTAAATAAATGTTTACACATTTTAAACTCCTTTCAAACTTATAAATAATTATTTTAGTGTGAATAATTATTTAAAAATACTTTTAAACGTATAGATACCTAAATAATTATTTTACATAAAGTTCAATTAATTCTATGTAAGGCTTATTTAGTCTTTTATAATTCATTTAAAATAAATTAATAGATTAATTAACCATTTTATTTGCATTAATTAATGGATTAATTAACCATCTTATTTACATTAATTAATAGTTTAATTATTCATTTTATTTACAAAAAATAAAATTAATTAAACCTTTTCCCACTTTATACTTTATTTATAAATTATTTTTAGAATGATTATATAAATAAATCCAAATACATTATTTTCCATACCATAATATGTTTATTTAACAAATCAAAGGTAATATTATTTAAACCTTTTTCCATTCTATGATTTATTTATTTAATTATTATATGAATAAATTCCAAACATTTTACCATTATAAATACATATATTTTCCTACAAAACTTGCACAAACCTTATGCCCAGTGTCAAACCCCCATGAAACCATAAAATCCCAAAGATTTTCTAAATACCATTTAGACGTACATTGAATTTAGAGTACTGATGTGTTGCAAAACACATGTAATTATCCTAGTGTATTTGTGCGTAATTGTATAGTTTTGTATTCGTTTTGTATCAATTTTAGTTCTTTATGAGTTGGGTGAATATTTACAGGTCGTAGTGTGTTAAAGGAGTGGAAAACAAGGAAAAATCCTGGAGATATCGAACACACAGGAAAGTCGCAGATAAAAAGAAAAGAATAATTAATTTTCTGTGAAAGATAGCTCTTCGCGGTACGCGAGAAGGGAAAGCAATTCCCTCGCAATACGCAAGGGAACCCAGAAGCCTGCTCGACTATATTGTCCCTCGCGGTATGCGAGGGACCGGCCATATTCCTCTCGCGGTACGCGAGAGGACCGTTAATCCGTAAAAAAAGAAAAATTGGGGTTTTAATTGTTTTGAACGGCCATTCTATTATTTATTCGACATATTGCCGTCTAAGCACTGGTTTTGGGCGATTTTGGCAAAGAAGGAAGCATTGAGATCAAGAGTTTGGAGTTTGAGAAATCAATTCGGTTAGATTCAAATCGTCTGATCACGATTAATCTTTCTTCTTTGTTTATTCAGTATTCTTGAACCATGTTTAGTGTTTTTAACTTTGAATCTTCTGGTTTCAACATGAATCTTGGCTAAAACCTTAGAACTACCTAGGTTAAAGATGATTGTTTGCTAAAGTGTGGATTTTTATTAGTTTATGCATCTTGTTTTGGTTTTTATGCTTTAGTACAGATCTGATTTCAATTGTTTAATGAGTATGCATGCTTAGTTTTGATCTTATGTTGGTTGATTGTTCCATACATGTCTTGATGAATGTCTTTCATAAATAGATGTGTATTAGATCGCTTACTGTGTGTTTGTGATTCATATGTGGTTTGCTAGACGTCAGTAACCATAGGAATATCAATTGACAAGTTAATAAACTGAGTGTTCTTCTTATCTAAATACCTGCAATGTGATAGATAATCAATTAGTCTTCGGTTTTAGAGTTTCTGAGTGTGAACAGTCTGGGAGGACGTTTCCATAGGGGTTCTAGTTTCGTTGTTAATTCGTGTTAAACAGGTTGAATTCAGGTTGCTCCGTGCATCTTTGATGTATTGAGATTGTAACATCCGGCCTCTCGTACCAAAAATATTGTCCGCTTTCCCCATAAGAGCTCACGGATTTGTTTTTGGTTTCCCGGGTGAAAACTTCCAAGGGGGTCACCCATCCCTGGATTACTCCTAGCCGAGCGCGCTTAACTGTGGAGTTCTCCTCTCATCCACTACATTAAGCCCCGAAACGCGTTGTGGTATTTGAGGTGGGGCATTCCTTATGAACCCAGCATCTCTCTCGTGGACAGAACATAACAGAACGATATGGGATTTGCCTAAGGTGTTACAAACACCCCCCCGGGACTTATCGTCCTCGATGAGGTTTGCCCCATTATCTTAAACAGAACAGAACGGGAGTGGCTCTGATACCATTTGTAACATCCAGCATATCGTACCAAAAATATTGTCCGCTTTGCCCCCTAAGAGCTCACGGATTTGTTTTTGTAGCCCGAGCGAAAACTTCCCAGGGGGTCACCCATCCCTGGATTACTCCCAGCCGATCACGCTTAACTGTGGAGTTCTCCTCTCATCCACTACATTAAGCCCCAAAGCGTTGTGGTATTTGACGCGGAGCATTCCTTATTAACCCAACATATCTCTCGTGGACAGAACAGAACAGAACGATATAGGATTTGCCTAAGCTATTACAGAGATAGTGAAACTGAGAGGTGAGCTGTCTATTGAGTTCTTTAGCATAGTTGGTGAGACCGAAAGGTAATCCGACCACTGGTGAGCATAGTATCCTTTGAGTTTCCTTCTAGTCACATTTTGAGATTGAGCGGGAATCCATTAGGTAGTTTGAGGGTGTTATATCTTAGGATCCCAGTTTCATTGCATCTTCCATAACCGATAGAACCCGAGTTTGGTAAACAGGATTAACAGCCTAGGTTGTATCTTTCATCCTTACAGATTTCATCTGAGTCCTCTATCTGATTGGTTAAGTGTCTTAATAGTCTTCTTTATTCAGTTATTTGAGTTTAGTAGTTAATCTTAGTTCGTAGATTTCCCCCCAATCAAATCAAACAGTTCAGTCCTGGTCAGAGTCTAGTTTGTGTTTGAGTCAGTGTCTCGTGGGTTCGATATCCGGACTTTCATTGAGCTGTGTTACAATTGATAGGTACACTTGCCTGTCTTTGTGGTCTAGTTTAGTAGGTTTTTCTAGAGTTTAACTAAAGTGTCTAGGTTAGTTTCGTGTTTAGTTTTATAGTCCGTTTGACCGACATTAAGTTTTTAGCGCCATTGCTAGGGACACTTGGCAATAGCAAAATTAGCTTTGATTAGTTCTTGTTTGGTTACTTGTTTTATTTTCACTTTTATTTTTAGTTTATTTCCTTAATTTTCTTATTTCTTTTCTATGTTCTTATTGCTACTTGTGTGTGTCTTAGTTTGAGTCTTTCTTTTGTTCTTAGTTTCTTCTGTTTCTCCTTTGTTTTCTGTCCAGTTTATGCAACATACTCGCTCACAGGGATCACCTGACTTTGAAGCCTATTCAGAGCCAGAGCGACAGGTTCGGGAGCACAGCCGGAAGTTTCGTAGTCGTTTGAGCTAGCTATTTGAGAAAAGGGTACGCATTCCAATTCCTATTGCTGACATGGGTGATGCTAATCCACCTGCTAGGCGTACCGTCCACCAGAGGGCATGTGATGGTTTCACGGGTGCTAGGTCCTCTATTACCCGTCCTGCTCTGTCTAACACTAATACTTGGCATATTCCATCTCATGTGATGAGCACTATCAGTAACTCTACTCAGTTCCACGGACTTGAGGACGAGGATGCGCCAAGACATCTGTCCCGCTTTACGCGTATTTGTGATACCTTTTGCATTACTGGGGCTAGTGATGACGCCATCCTGATGTGTCTTTTCCCGTTCACCCTCTCTGGTCGCTCTGCCATGTGGTTGGATACCCTACCCCAGGATTCCATTACCACGTGGGAGGATCTAAAGTCCAAATTCTTGAAAAAGTATTATCCACCATCTAAGGTCGCCCGTCTGAGGGATTAGATCCACTATTTCCGTATGGACCCCGATGAGCCTTACCACATGGCATGGGAGCGGTTCAATACTCTGCTGAGCAAGTGTCCTCAACATGGCCTTTCTGATTGGGCATTGGTTGAAAAGTTGTATAATAGTCTTACATTTGAGAAACAACAAATGTTCAATACTACTGCAGGAGGCCACATCATGGATAAGAAGGAGTCGGAGGAGTGTGAGGAGATGTTTGAGAGTTTTGCTCAAGCTGAGCAACAACAACCTTCTTCTAGGAATTCCACTCCTAGTGCTAGGACACCTACTTCTGCCAATAGAGGTGTTCATCAGGTCACTACTGAGAGTAGCATGGCTGCTGCACTTGCAGCTATGGCCAAAGAGATCAAAGATTTGAAGATGAGTGCTATGAAGTGTGAGGTGTGTAGAGGAGGTCATGACACCATCGATTGCCCTATCACTCAATAGGAACATGTGGACTTCCTAGGGAACCAAAAACCCCCTCTGTTCAACTCTGGATGGAGAAACCACCCTAACTTTATTTGGATATCTGGCGGGAACCCACCTGGGTTTCAACCCCATCAGATTCAGTATGGTGGAGGACAGAATTCTGGTAGCAGTGAAGGTGAGAAAAGGATTGAGGATATGTTAGCTACCCAGACTCAGTTGCTTGCTCAGTTGGTGAGAACAGATCAGGAGACACAGAATAAGTTGAAGGAGCATGATACATTACTGAGGAGTCAGCTGTGTGCATTCTTAGATTTGCGGCGCACGGTGGGAGACATTGCGCGCCAGCTGACTGACTGATCTGGAGGTTCCTTTTTAGGTAGTACTGAGACTAACCCTAAAGCCACTCTGAAGGCAGTGACCACGCGTAGTGCTAAAGGAGGAGAGAGTGAGCAGACACCGGCATATGACGATGATGAGCCGGTTGACGAGGAGATAGAGATGGAGGCTCTTGGAGGGGCGCACGAGAGGCGAGTCCCACGAAGTACAGTGCCCAATAGTGAGTCTCCCGTTGAGAAGACATGAGAAGAGGAGAAGAGTGAGGGGGGAAGAAGACCCCTGATGTTGATCTTAGCCGTGTTCCATATCCTGCTCGCCTGATGTAGCAGAAATTTGCTAAGGATTATGGACATTTTCTGGAGCTATTTAAGCAGCTCAAAATTAATCTGCCTTTCGTTGAATCCCTCCAGCATATGCCGAAGTATGCAAAATTCCAAAAAGATCTTCTGTCTAATAAGAAGAAGCTGGGGGATCTGTCAACTGTCACTCTGAATGAAAGATGCTCTGCGGTGGTTCGACTCTGCACCACGCGTTGGCCGATCTCGGTGCTAGCATCAACCTGATGCCATACTCTCTCTTCCAGAAGCTAGGCCTTGGAAATCAGGGCCCTACGCGTATGGGATTATCTTTGGCCGACCGTTCGGTCAAGTATCCACGGGGAATTGTGGGGAATCTGTTTGTGAAGGTTGATAACTTTGTTTTCCCCACGTACTTTGTCATTCTTGATATGGAGGTTGACGATAGAGTCCCACTCATTTTGGGACGCCCATTTTTGCCACCGCCAAGGCATTGATCGATGTCTTCGACGGTAAGATCACACTTCGTGTGGAGGATGAGAATGTCACCTTTGATGTCATGAAATCGATGAAGAACTCTAGTGGTCAGGAAGATTATGTGTTCTTTCTAGACACTTTCATATCTCACATGGATCGTTGCCTTGACTACGTGTCTGGCGCTGACCTGCTTAACACACAACACCTGGGTGAGGAAGACCAGGATGTTGAGACTGATGCTCTCCCCGAGCAAAGTCCGAGCCACCCGGCTAGTAGACCTCTTGAGTACCCCGAAGTATTTGAGGTTGCTGAGAATACCGAGGAGGAGAAGAAGCCCTCGGTTAAGCCACCGCCATCCCTTAAGCTTAAGGAGCTACCCTCCCATTTGGAGTATGCCTTCTTGGATGGTGAGGCCGGTTTGCCCGTCGTGATTTCTGCTGCACTGACGGAGGAGGAGAAGGAGAGATTGATAGAGGTCTTGAAGGAGAATAAACTAGCCATTGCGTGGAAGCTTATACAT
The DNA here is from genome assembly GCA_023525975.1 of Smallanthus sonchifolius. NCBI lineage: Eukaryota > Viridiplantae > Streptophyta > Magnoliopsida > Asterales > Asteraceae > Smallanthus > Smallanthus sonchifolius. The sequence goes on along the minus strand of CM042033.1, from coordinate 47,105,116 downwards.
ATAAAGGGCATCAACATGACTTTCTGCACACATAGGATATTGATGGAAGAGGAGCACAAGCCAGTTATGCAACCTCAAAGGAGGCTTAACCCGAACATGTCGGATGTGGTGAATAAGGAGGTCCTTAAATTCCTTGATGTTGTATTGATATATCCTATTTCTGACTCCACATGGGTAGGCCAGACTCAGGTCGTCCCGAACAAGGGTGGGATGACAGTCATGAAGAATGAGAAAGACGAGTTGATCCCTACTAGGACAGTCACCGGTTGGAGAGTGTGCACTGATTATAGGAGGCTGAATGATGCCACAAGGAAGGATCAATTCCCCCTTCCTTTCATTGACCAGATACTGGAGCGCCTATCAGGGAAGCAGTTTTACTGTTTCCTTGACCGCTTCTCGGGTTATTTCTAGATCCCCATTGCACCGGAGGATCAAAAGAAATCCACCTTTACATGCCCGTACGGTACCTTCGCATACCCGCGTATGCCATTAGGGTTGTGTAATGCTCCAGCCACCTTCCAGAGGTGCATGGTTGCTATCTTTCAGGACATGATCGAGACTTCCATGGAGGTTCTCATGGACGATTTTTCTGTGTTTGGGAGTTCTTTCCATCATTGTTTGCAGAACCTTGAGAAGATGATAAGGAGGTGCATAGAGACGAAGTTGATGCTTAATTGTGAGAAGTGTCACTTCATGGTGACTGAGGGAATTGTGCTTGGGCATAAGGTTTCACTTACCGGTATCGAACTGGATAGAGCTAAGATTGACACGATCAGTAGTCTTCCACCACCGACTAGTGTGAAATCGGTTCGTAGTTTCTTAGGTCATACGGGTTTCTATAGACGATTCATTAAAGATTTTTCAAAGATCACCCGACCTATGACCCGCCTTCTGGAGAAGGACGTCCCCTTTGAGTTTGATGCGGACTATTTGAAGGCATTCGAGATCTTGAAGGAGCAGTTAGTCTATGCTCCTATCTTGATTTCCCCCGATTGGAGCTTACCCTTTGAGCTCATGTGTGATGCAAGTGATTATACAGTCGGGGCTGTTTTAGGCCAAAGAAAAGCACTTCCACCTGATCTATTATGTGAGTAAAACTCTTAATAATGCTCAAGAGAATTACACAACTACCGAGAAGGAGTTTTTAGTGGTGGTGTTTGCATTTGACAAGTTTAGTTCATAGGGGACACATTTCCCCATGAGTCCTTGATGATGGTGAGTGTGAGACCTAACATAGATCCAATGTTTTACATGAGCGTCGAGGTGCAAGGCTTGCCATGGTTTTCTGACATAGCAAACTCCTTAGCTGATGGTGTAGTGGTTAAGGGCATGACTTCACAATAGAGGCGTAAATTCTTTGTCGATGCCAACCACTATGTTTGGGATGCTTCACAACTGTTTCGTGTGGGAGCTGATAGAGTTATGAGGAGGTGTGTGAGCCAGGAAGAAGGGGTGGAGATCCTTAAGCATTGTCATGAGGGTTTGACGGGAGGTCATAACGGGCCCTTCTACACCACCAAGAAGGTGTTGGATTCTGGATTTTATTGGCCTACAGTGTTTAAGGATGCTCATAAGTTAGTGAAGCGATGTGATGCGTGTCAACGCGCCGGGAATATCTCATCCCGGAATGTGATGCCCCAGAACCCGATCCAGGTCGTTGAAGTATTTGATATTTGGGGCATTGACTTCATGTGTCCGTTCCCTGCATCACGAGGGAATCGGTACATATTTGTGGCGATATATTATGTTTCAAAGTGGGTTGAGGCTCAAGCTTTACCTACAAACGATGCCCGAGCAGTGGTGGGATTTCTGAAGAAGCTGTTCAGCAGGTTCGGTACTCCCAATGCCCAGATGGAGAAGGTGTTGTCACGTTATGTGGTCACCCATCGGCTATCGATTGCCTATCATCCACAAACCAACGGGAAAGTTGAGAATGCGAATAGGGGAGTGAAGATGATTTTGGAGAAGACTGTCGGGAAGAATAGGAAAGATTGGCCTGACAAGTTAGATGACGCGCTTTTGGCCTTTCGAACAGTGTTCAAAACACCTATTGGGACCACACCCTTTAGGATGATCTATGGCAAGGCGTGTGTAGATGCATGATATGTCCCTAATCCCTTGTAGTATGTATTTCATCTATGTTTAATGTAACTATTTGATATATTAATGAAATTACATGTTTATCCTTAATGTTTACTCATATATAATGACTGTGTATTAAACGATCTGATAAATATCGATAACGTTGATCAATCGTGCTAATGAAAGGCCCATTCACACGAATGGATCATGAGAATGATCCATTCGCGCGAATAGATCATGAGAATGATTCATTCGCTAGAATAAGTCATGAGAATGATTCATTTGTACGAATGAACCATTCTGATGATTCATTCTTACGAATGAACCATTCTACTGATTCATTCGCACGAATGAGTCCATTCACATGGCTCATTCGTACGAATGGCCTCTGCACTATATATATAACTTTCACTTCATGAGCTCAAAAAAGATAGCAGAGACTAACCAAAGCAGAACCAGACTAAGCAACAGAACACACACAAACTCTTTGCATCGGCATTGTCGAATCTCTGTCCGTTGAGAGTTTCCAGGTCTTGTATCCAACTTCTCTACACCAAAGGGTCGATAGAAACCTTCGTTTCGACATCTAATCCGCTCGTTTCTCACGACCCGATCCGTGTCATAGATTGGATTGCCAATCAAATCGGATTCCGCACGATTTGGTTCGGTTAATGTGTTGAATCATTGGATCAAGGTAGATCCCGATCCAACAAAGTGGTATCAGAGCCATTGTGCTCTAGATTCAACATAGAAAATCTAATCTTGCTTTTTCTATCTTCTTGAATGTTATAAAGATCACTTGATCGCTGTTTAGCCACGTTCAAAAATTGTGATTATTGCTTCTGAGTGATCTGATCGTTTCAGTTTCCAGATCTGATAAAAGGCTCAATCATTGGTGCTTTTTGGTGCAAAAAAGTCAAACAGCTCTCTGTCGTACGAATGGCTACTATGATGAACTTCATTCGCACGAATGGCTCCTACCATTCGCACGAATAGATCAAGTCTCCTGCTCATTCGTTCAAGCTTCCAATCGCACGAATAGAAAATTCCATTCGCACGAATAGAAAATTCCATTCGCACGAATAGACCCATTCGCACAAATCTCTTTTGAATTTTTTTTTAGTGTCGAAAAACTTTTTTTTTACCATGTCGGACTTAGCCTTTGTTGCCAGTCAGAACAGCAAAATCCAAAACTTGTTATTAATCGATAATGAAGCTGGAAATGCTAACAAGGCTCCAAAACTCATGACAATGGACGAATATCATCACTGGAAAAACAGGTTTGAGATACACATTAATGGAGTTGATACAAACTTATGGATGATGTTAGAGAATGGATATCAGAAAGTGTTGAGTGAGGATGGAACTCCTGTTTTGCCTTCCCTTTTAAGCGAACAACAAAGAAAAGATTATGACTTAGAAAAGAAGGCATATGCTATCCTATCTCAGGCCATATCAAGAGAAATATTTCATCAATTCAGGCAGTTTACATCTTCAAAATCTCTGTGGGATGCCTTAGAACAACGTCACGAAGGAAATGCTTCGTTGAAAGCTATCAATGCTAAGGCCATTAAGAAGGAATTTGATAATTTCATGTATATTGGGAATGAGTCCTTAGATGATCTAATTGAGAGATTCTATCACTTGATGAGTGAATTGCATGCCCATGAGATCAAAACATCGAAAGAAGAAAAGGTTCAATGCATGGCAGATGCGCTACCACCAAAATGGGATTCATTCTTGATGGTTCTCAAACAGAACAATACTCTTGGAACCAATGACATCAATGAATTTCTTCAGAAATTGAGAGAACAAGAGGTGTTGAATAATTGGAAGCTAAAAAGAGGCGTACAAGCTCAAGATCCTTCATTGTACTATTCTACATCAACTCAACAAAATGTTCCTTTACAGACTGCGTTTGTATCAAACATGTCAAATGTTTCAGCCAGCCAGTCTTCAACAGCTCATGCTTCAGTTTCATCAAGCTCGGTTCCAAAGCAGGAAAATACTGCTAGTACTCCTCCACCAAGCCCCATTAAATTGCAAACAGACAACTTCGACAAGGTTACTATCGAAGTGACCAAGGAACACATGGCACTGTTGTCTACCGTTATCAATTCATATGACAGTCTTGTTGCTGGACAGGTTGGAAACAGTCATCTGACAGAAGAAGACTATGCTCAGATTGATAAGGATGAAATGGATCGAATTGATATAATGTGGGCTCTTGCAAGTGCAGTCAGAAGAGCGAGAGATTATGTAAAAAGGACAGGAAAAACTCTCGAAGGGAACAAAGACACTACTTATGGTTTTGATCTGTCTGCTGTTGTTTGTTTTAACTGTGGTGAGAAAGGGCATTTTGCTAGGCAATGTGAAAAGCCTAAACAGACTGGAAACCGCAACCCTTTCAACAACTGTCAAAGCCAACCGAAGCCACAAACTCAAAATACAGAAACAAACCTTGTTCCAGTTACTCTTGCACAAGATAAGGGCACTTCAAGTGGAACAAAAGCTATGGTTGTTCAAACAGATGAGACTGTTGATTGGTCTTTTAAATTTGGAGCTGATGGCAGTTCAGGGGATAGAGCTTACATGGCAAAGGTTGTAGAAATCAATGAAGAATCAGATTCTGATGCTGAGAGAGAGATTGCTTCAGAAAGTTCATCAGCTGAAGACGACACATCTTCAAACAGTTCTGGCTTCACAGCTGAGAATGAAGAAAAATCATCTGTCGTCTCTTCAAGTCAATCCACAGCTGATGTGGATGATAACAATTCCTCTTCTGAATCTACCTGTAGCTGTGCTTTTATGGTAAAAGCATCCACAGGCATTCAGGTAAATTCTGACAGTTTTGAAAGTGAGTCTGAATCTCAACCGTGTTTAATTTGTGATGAACTTGAAAAGAAAGTTGAGGCACTTAAAAGTCACAACACAGACTTAATTGCTGATTTAACTGGTTGTCTTGAAGCAAACCGTGTTTTAAAGGGAAATGAACTTGCCTTCAAAAACAAAATTGATCTTTTAAACAGGCAAGTTCATGAATTAGAAATCTGTGTTCTCAACAAACAAAATGCCATCACCTTTTATTTAAACACGATTGATGAAACAATGAAAAAGCTGGCGCTTGTCGAATGTGATTATGAAACTTTAAATCAAAAGCTGAAAAGTTATTCAAATGCTTCTTACATTCTTGATTACATGGTTTCATAGCGTCCAGGAAAGAAAAATGCTGGGATGGGGTATAACAATTGTCCTCCACCTGTGTTGAATACTATGGTAAACACACCGGATGATAACCTAATCACTGACTTTAAGGTCAAAACGCCACTTGTCGTTGCTCCAATCGAAAACAAAATTTCTCAACCAAAGGTTAACGATAATGGTGCTTCGACCTCGGAGTCACAGTGTGTTGATGGAATGGTAGAAGAGTGGGATGAAGACGACGATGAGTGCCCTACTCGTGGTTTGGGACACAAAAACTCGTCTGCTCCACAAAATGACAGCATTGGTATTTCAAAATCTGCTTCTAAAAATGTTTTTAAAATTAAACAAACCAATTGCCGTCCATCTTATCCCACTACTTCTGATCAGAAGTGTCAAGTAACCAAAGCCTCAATCAAAAAGGTTATTTTTGTTAAACCTAGAGAGTCTGTTTAATCAAACAAGTCACTCTCTTCAGCTGAACAAAAAGAAGCTAAGGCTGGTGGTTCAAAAACTCACCAAAGTGAAAATCAATACAGATCTCCGAGGTTGGTTGAGCGGAGATACTGTTTTGAGTGCGGTACACAAGGACACGTTATTGTCAACTGTCCTTATCTTCAGAAGCCAAGTAAAAGAGTTAACCATTTTCCAGAAAATAAACAAAAGTTTTTAAAGTCAAAATCTAACTCTTTTACCCAACAACAAGTGCATCAAAAGAAAGTTAAACAAAAGATGCATGACTTGTTGGTCTCTGATTCGAGTTCCACACCTGTACAAATTGTTAAGCAATCCACTGTTTACCACAAACAGTCGTTGCACAAACAACATGTGTGGAAAGCAAATCAGATGATGCTTCTGACGACTGTACTTCAAAGTCAAATGGTTGTTCCAAAAGTCCACAAGGACAGTGGATGGAATGTACTGTTGTAAATGAGACTGGGAAACCCAAGACCGTAAAGGCTTGGGTTCCTAACCTAAACTAATTACTTTTCTTCTTGTGCAGGTTGTCCTTTATAATCCTATTAGCAATAATTGGATTATTGATAGTGGGGCATCCAGGCACATGACTGGGAACTTAGCTCTCCTTTTCGACGTCAGAAATATCAAAGGGGGCTATGTTTCATTTGCAGGCGAAAAAGGTGGTTTTATCTCAGCTCAGGGAACACTGTCTAATGGAGCTGTCAGCTTTGAGAAGGTCAACTTTGTCAAACAGTTGGATAACAACTTGCTTTCTGTTTCTCAAATCTGTGATAAGGAGTTCAAGGTTCTTTTTTAAGACAAGCATTTTTATATCTTGAAAAAGGAGTTTATGATTCCAGAAGACATGGTGATTATGTCTGCTCCAAGAGTGAATGATCTTTATATTCTTGACATGTCACAAGCATCATCCTCAGTGTCCATAGCATCATGTTTTGTTTCAAAAGCTACTGAGAAGGATTCTATTTTATGGCACAAAAGAATGGGACATCTCAGTCTCAGAAAAATGAATCATTTGGTGCACAAAAATCTTGTTGAAGGAGTCACTGTGAAAAGTTTTCATCTTCCTGACTTGTGTGTTTCTTGCAAGAAAGGCAAACAAACCAAGAAATCTCATAAACGTAAATCTCAACATTCCATCACTATACCACTAGAGCTCTTACACATGGACTTGTTTGGTCCTATCAACCAGAAGAACATTGCTGGAGACTTATATTGTTTGGTTGTGACGGATGAGTATTCGAGATATTCTTGGGTGATGTTCTTGAAAGAAAAATCTGAGACTTTTGAATATGTGGAGATTCTGATTACCAAATTGGAGTCTCTGTATAAGTTAAAGGTTAGGAGGATCCGTTCGGACAATGGTACTGAATTTAAAAATCACCTTATGAAAACTTTCTGTAAAAACTTGGTATTCACCATTAATTCAGTGCGCCATATGTTCCACAAATGAACGGTGTTGCTGAGAGGAAGAATCGGACCTTGATAGAAGCGGCAAGGACTATGCTCGCTGACTCAAACTTACCCGTGCAGTTCTGGAATGAAGCTATTGCTAATGCGTGTTACACGCTCAACCGGGTTCTAGTTGTCAAGCGTCACGATAAAACTTGCTTTGAATTGTTGCATCGACGGAAACCGAACTTACAGTATCTTGAACCGTTCGGCGCTCCATGTACCATGTTAAAAAAAGATGCTCATGGCAAGTTTAACGAGAAAGTAGAGGAAGGTTACTTCTTAGGGTACAGCACTCCCAATAAAAGAGTTTACAACAAAGCTTCTGGGAATGTAGAAGAATGGTACCATGTTGATGTTCAAAAGTATAACTCTCCTGCTGCTGGAAAAGGTCTTCCTTGGATGTTTGATTATGAAGAACTTTTTGCCTCGTTTAATCTTCCTCCGGAATGTTCAGATGAGGAGGTTGCTGTTCAAATGATGTATGATGCTCAAAATGCACCTGATGAACATGTGCAACCTACTCCCTCATCATCTGAAATTCCTGAGTCCTCCAAAAACACACAAGTCACACATGATGATGACTCTTCTTCTTGTTCAGAGTATGAGGGTTCTCGACAAGAAATAAACCAGCTGATTGAAGATCCTTCCCATGATGTTGTACAATTAAGTGATGATGTTTCACATTCTATGGCAATTGAACAGAGTATCACAAACCTTGATCAAACTGTTGAGGTACCTGCTCATCCTGTGGGTAGGATTGATAGAATTCATCCTCAACAGAACATTATTGTTGATTCCACATCTGGTGTCAAAACTAGGGGTCAGATCAACTCTGGAGTCTACTCAGAAATCATGGAATCTGGTGTGGTCAACGATTGTGCGCATTCATGTTTCGTCTCGCAAATCGAACCACGGTCTATAACAGATGCTTTAAAAGAAAAAATCTTGGGTAAATGCAATGCAGGAAGAACTACTCCAATTTCAGAAGCTTGGAGTTTGGAAGTTAGCTGATTTACCAAAAGGAGCTAAGAAGATTGGTACTCGATGGGTTCTTCGTTGCAAAAGGGATGATCAAGGAATAGTCATAAGAAATAAGGCTCGTTTGGTCGTTCAGGGATTTAGGCAAATTGAAGGTATAGATTACAATGAAGTGTTTGCACCGGTTGCTCGTCTGGAAGCAATTCGAATTTTTCTTGCTTGTACATCCTACAAAAGGTTCAAAGTCTATCAAATGGATGTAAAGAGTGCATTACTTCATGGAGAAATCAGTGAAGTCGTATACGTCAGTCAACCTCCCGGGTTTGAAGATCCTATGCATCGTGACCGTGTCTACAAATTGGACAAGGCACTGTACGGATTGCACCAAGCTCCGCGAGCGTGGTACGAGACACTTTCCACTCATCTTCTGAACAATGGATTTAGAAGAGGTGTCATCGACTGCACGTTGTTTATTCGGGAAAAGGGTGGAGAACTTTTAATGGTACTGGTATACGTGGATGACATTATTTTCAGATCGACGAATGATGTTCTGTGCAAAGAATTTGAAAAAGTTATGCAGGACAAGTTCGAGATGAGTTCCATGGGAGAGATGAAGTTCTTTCTAGGGCTACAAGTATATCAATCTGAGACAGGGATTTTCCTTCATCAAACCAATTATGTTGGAGACATACTGAGCTGATTCAGTATGACTGATGCCAAACCTACTGGTACTCCATTGGCGATTAATCACGGGATTTCGCCTGATGACAAGGGGGAGTATATTGATGCTACTCTCTATCGAGCCATGATCGGATCTCTCATGTATCTCACGACATCTCGACCAGACATCATGTTCGCCACGTGTCTCTGTGCCCGATATCAGTCAAAACCAAAAGTCTCCCACTTAATTGCTGTCAAAAGGATTTTTCGTTATCTGAAGGGTACTCCTGATCTTGGATTATGGTACTCTAATGATGATAACTTTGAGCTTACTGCATATAGTGATTCTGATTATGGTGGTTGCAAAACAGACTTCAAGTCTACATCTGCAGTGTGTCAGTTCTTTGGAAACCGTCTCGTGACATGGCAATGCAAAAAGCAGACTTCAATGGCTACATCTACATGTGAAGCTGAATACATCGCTGCTGCCAGTTGCTGTTCTCAGATTATCTGTATTCAACAGCAACTTCGGGACTACGGTTTGCAATTCTCTAACACTCCTATTTATGTAGATAATTCTGCTGCCATAGCTATCACTAAGAATCCGGTTCAGCATTCAAAAACCAAACACATCGGTATAAAATATCACTTCATTCGTGACTGTTTTGAAAAGAAACTTATTAATATTGTTCAAATTAACACTGATCTCCAAAAGGCCGACCTCTATACAAAAGCCTTTGACAAATCAAGATTTTTATTCTTGTTAGAGGTAAACGGCATGAAAAAGAAGGATGACGTTGTTCCGGACCAAGAGTCGAGTCAATAATCATTTTTATCAATTACGTTCCTGTATATATTTTCTTTCTTGCGTTTATTAAAAATCTAAAAAACTCAAAAAGATTTTTCATTTTAAAATTTTAGGGGGAGAAAATCTCTCGCTGAGAAAAATGATAGTACACAGACGCTAGTTATCTGAGACTCCAAAAAGATTTCTATATTGTGTACAGTTATTTGTGTACAGTTTGTTTAAAAAATAAAAAATAAAAAATTTCAAAAAGATTTTCCATTTTTGTACAGACTAAAACCCAAAAACATCTGACAAACTCAAAAATGAGAAATCGTATCCAACATTTGGGAAGTAATGGCACACTAACCATATGTATGAAGCACATTGCATTTAATGTCATAGTGAATAGTCACACTAAGTCGACATGTGATGCATTGATAGACTTATCTTACTGAATCTCGACCATTGATGATCAATCTATACCATATTAGATATTGTATTGTGAGTCACATAATGGTGAAAGGATTGACGAAAATCAACAATAGAAACTGAAGGTGTTTCTCATTCTGTGCACACCAGTTATCATCGGTTTAATGAGATATCAGAAAGTAGTTATAAAATTAAAAATTAGATTCCGAAGTCGTATACGTGCCATATTGCCTTGTAAATACCTGGCTGAAGCCGTCCATGCGATTAAGAATAAAATAAAAGTATGAATCCGAATTCGTATATGTGCCATATTACCGGGTTGCAGCCTGGTTGAAGCCATCCATGGGATAGGATGAACACAAACACCGTTAGCTGCATACGTGCCATATTGCCTTGTAAATACATGGCTGAAGCCGTCCATGAGCTGATGGCTGTCATGTGAATACTAAAATATATATATATATATATATATATATATATATATATATATATAAATTTGTGTAGTAAAGAAGTAACAGGGAATAACTGAGATCTCATGAACTTATGATGGATGGTTAAGTAAGTTGTGCTAATTTGAAACATTAACATGTTTTGAAAAGTAATTCAAGTCAATTCTTAACTAGTGTGGGACACACAGACAATGGAGTCAATCCTTCAATATCATCTTGTAAGTGTTGAGAAGAGGTCTGCATAGGTTTAAGATGGACAAACATATCAATGATCGCATTTTGACTAAGTGTACTTAAAGCTCAGATAATTTGCAATGTTGCTGATTGCTATGAGCTTAGTACTGATCCCACGTTCGGATCTTTCTCATAAAAAGATGTGTAAATACCATTGTATAGTTGTATCTACAAAATTCAAAATGTCTCAGATCATTAGTCATTAAGTCTGTATGATTTCTCATAAGGATCATTCTTACTAAGACATGCGTGTATATATCTTGTTGATATTATTTTCATCATTACATATTCAAAAATCCAAAAAGATTTTACTTTTCCTGAATTTTAGATTATCTGATAAGACTCGAACGACTGTCAGAAAATCAAAATTTTAAAACCGCTTGACTTCCTGATTGATCAAATCGTTCCTTTACTTCATAAACTATTCCAAAACTTCAAAATTGATCTCTCACTTCATAATTAAATGTAAATTACTTCATAATTAAATTTTTGTTAAAACCAATGTGGTCGGATACCCCATTTAACTTGAAAAGTTTAATTTGCATAAGGGGATTGTCCCATTCGTACGAATGGATGAGCAAAATGGCTCACTCGTACGAATGGATGATGAGAATAGGTCATTCACACGAATGGACTGACCAGAATGGTCCATTCGTACGAATGAAGGTTCATTAGTATGAATGAACATCCATCCGTACGAATGAAGGGTTCATTAGTACGAATGCATACCCATTCGTACTACTGAAGGACACACGCATACGAATGGATGGCCATTCGTACGAATGAACCAGGCCATCCTATAAATAGGCCATTCATTCGCATGTGCAGAATCATTCGCACAAAACAGAAAGCATTCGCACGTCTGTTTCATCAAAATCTGAATTTGAACAAAACTTTGTCAAATCTGTAATCTAATCATTCGATTTCTTTTTACAGGTATAACCCCACAAGTATTCATCGATTGTATACCGATTCGTGGATGTTCGATTAGATTTAGGGTTCAAAACCGAAAAACAAACTAAAAACGTAAAAAACTGACTTAATAAACCAATTAAAATGCTAAATATTGGTTGAAAACCATAGTCGAGTGTGTTGGTGTCTTTTTCGGCAAATCTTTTCAAGTGTTGCTTGATTTTTGGACAAGTTGGATCGCGACCCGTCTGTCACACGAATGGACATACTCTTCATGTTCATTCGTACGAATGAACGCTCATTCACCCGAATGAGAACTCATTCACACAAATGAAAACTCATTCACACGAATGAACCCTCATTCACACGAATGAACGCTCATTCACACGAATGAACACTCATTCGCATGAATGAATAGGCAGAATGATTCATTCGTACCAAGGGAAAAATGGTCCAAAAGTTCATATTTCCAAAATCTTGCATGTATTGATCTGAGGTGCTTCATGTTTTTGTGTTTGCAGACTGATCGTTATGGCGCACAGAGCTCCAGTTGTTCTTAAGGCTTCCATAAAAAGCAACATATGTGCGTACATGATTCCGACATCAAAGAATGCACGTCCGTTTGTCGGCATGATCGAGTTTCTATCCAGATCCAGGATTGCTCATGCTATATCCCATCTCGGCACTCCATATATGTCGCACCAAAGGGAGTTCTGGGCCTCCGCCGAGATTGACTGCGAGGTATCTCCACCGGTCATACGAGGGAAGATCGCAGGTCAAGATGTGGTTGTATCGGCAGCTCACATTCGCCGATTGTGTCAATTTGGTGATCATCCTGAAGATCCAGTGACACTGGATAAATATCTGGTCCGAGGATGCTTCATGAGGATAAAGTACGACGGGAATGTCGCCGAGGGAGTTTTAAACAAAGCGAACCTATGTCCGCAGTACAAGTATCTAGGACATGTTCTTCTGCATTGCCTCGGTTCCCGTCGTGGCGGATTTGATGATATGCGCGAAACAATACAGAGCGCATTCGTTGCACTGGTGTTGAACATTTCGTTCAACTTTTCCGAGATGGTGTTCACGCACCTTAAGGAAAACATCTATCTTAAAGGGGACAATGCGTATCTTATGTACCCCAGATTCTTACAAATGATATTAGATGACCAACTTCCTCTTCTACCAAGGTCAGAGGTCGACATAATCAAGTTAGAACACATGACGGACGTCACTCTAAACAGGGTACAGACCTACAGGGGCAGACCAACAAAGCCACCTCACAAACGACTCATTGGACATCTGGCAAATCCAGAGTATGTGGCACCAGTAAACAGAAAATGGCGTCACGATAACAGTGATTCGGACAGGGAGGATATTGTTGTACCTCCAGCTGACGACCAAGATGACGACGACCAAGATGATCAGGGAGATGGTGGCAATACTCCTCATGTTTCATCTACCGCTGCCACCACTCCCACTGTTACTGCTATCGATCCTTCCCTTCCAACTAACCCAGAAGACGTTAACCTGGACACCGTCCTGTTTACTGATTCTGAGGAAACTGAAGATGAATTTGAAATCAGTCAACAAGGGGCAAGATTGGTCGCAACAAAAAGAAAAAGGGGAGCAGATCAAGGAAGCTCAAGGGTTGATGATGACGTCAGGGATGTTGACTTTGTCCCTGGCTGTCTACAAGTATCTGCTGTTCCTTTTTCCCAATCTACCCCGGTCAAGAAGGGAAGAGGAAAGAAAAGAATGGCCAAACGCCAAAAGTTTAAGCTTGTTAGAAGGACGGAGAGCACCTCTGCTACTACAGCAACTGCCACCAGGTCTGAGGCTCCAATGTCAACATCTATGCCTCAGACACAAACTGTGCCTCCTCCCATCTACACGACTGCTCCTACATCACAGCCATCAACTATTCGAGCTGAATCTTCAATGTCACTACCGACTGTCTCTCTACACGACCAGATCAGTACTTTAAATAGTTTGGTACTTCGTTTACTGGTTCAGAATGAAGAGCAATCAAAGCGTCTTGATCAACAGGGTTTGCTGATTGACCAACAGGGCTCGCAGATTAGTCATCTGACTCTGCAAAACTCTGAACAATCTCTAGCCATCATAAGTCTCACCAACAGGTGTAATGATCAACAAGTCCTCCTTCTCACAGCTACAAACCAGAATCAACAGTTGTCTACAACTGTTGATGCCATGCTCAGAGGATATAAAGGCTAGAGGAGGAAAACAAAAGGCTGTTGGAAAACTTAGAAAGCAGAAGGGACCCGACACCCAGAATTGAGGGTGCTCGCAATGATGGTGATGATGGTAATGATGATGACGATGATGATGATGATGACGATGAGGATGATGATGATGACTATGATGATGATGATAGTGATGATGATGATGACAATAATGACAAAGATAAGGACGATGGTACCAATGCTGGTGCTGCATCAAGTGCAGCAAAGACAGCAGAAGCAGAGGCGCGAACAAAGCAAAAATCAGACAAATCAGAAGGCTCATCATCAGATAAACAAAAGGGCACTGAAGGTTGATAGTTTTTGTTTTAAGTGTTTAAAAGTTGTCTTATTGTAAATATTAGATTATTATGTAAATAATTTCAGTTTTATTTTGATTAAATCAATGAAATTTCAAATTCTCACATGTTTATTCTTTGTTTGTTTATGTGAATAGTTCTGGATGTGATGCCACTCAAGCAACAACCCTCCAAGCTGACATATGTGCTTGACATGCAAGGGATCATCCAGCACTTGGTCATCTATGACAAAGAAGAGGGGGAAATCGTGCATTGCTTATCTAAAGAACAGATTGCCGAATTATTTCAGATGAATCCTGATGAAGTTATCACCTGTCACACCCCGTCTAAGGCGGAAACACGGGTTATGACAGTTGTATGAAAATCAAGAACACATTGTTTAATAAGAGAAACTTACTACGCATTCATCATTTCCAAAATATATAGTTTACATGACATTTAGTTTCAAAATACAAATTGAGATTTTCTAACAAAAGCCATCCTAACAAAAGATTGCTTTTCCTAAAATCTCCTTGTATTTGTATGCCATGCACTTCTAGTTCCTTCATGGATTACCTGAAAAATATGCTAAAAGTGGTCAGCTATAAAGCTGGTGAGTTCGTAGGTTTAAGTATAAGGTAGAAGTATAGATATTTGAACAACAATTTCAAATGAATAGTTGTTACGGTATATTGACTAGATGTGTATGAGAATAAGATACTATAAACATTGAGCCCGCAACTAAACCTGATGACCTAGTATGTTTGCCCCTGCTTAATGCCTTATCACGGAGCATTAATTCTTGTTTCTAGAATCGGAAATAAACATTCACCACGTTTTCTGCTGTTTTAAACGCGTCAGTCAGAAGGATGAATGGGGCGTCACCCCGATAGATCTATCAATATTTAACCGTCGGCTTAGTAAAGTTAACTAGTTGCGTTTCTTGAAAAAGGGGACTTGAGAAGTGATAATAATTCTAGTTCAGCTCAAGTTATATAGTCAAATAGACAAGAGAATAATCAATATAGTAAATAGTGAAAATAGATAGAGCATATTTTTCCCCTAGAAGTTTAAGAGAAAAAGGGGCTACGAAGACTCACCTAGTGTTGGTGAATTTGCGTTCTTGCGGTCGAAGTACGTCCTACTCGGGTCCTACAATGGTGGGACTCTATGAGTTTTATGGACTTTATATTGGATTAAGGTGTCATTTTGTATAAATGTTAGTTCTTGTTTTCTTGTATTTTACACGCTTGGATTTACGGCGGCAATTGCCAAGACATATAAGATTGACTTGTAATGGTAACGAGGTTTAGAAAAAAAAAATGTCAAACTCTCACTAGGGTTTTAGAAATATAGGATGGATGAAAATAAGTAGATGTCACATATGTTTAAAGAGTTCTTTTAAAGGTTTCATTCTTGAAATTTCACAAACCGTTTTAATAATAGATTTAACGTTTTGGTGGTTAAACTTAGCAAAACTCATACTTTATAATAAAAGTATATGTTTTAAGTTTTTATAAGGTTTTAAACCCTCAAATATTCTTGAAGAATATTATTCTTAAAAACTAGTCGTTTCACGACGGTTTTTCGATGGATTAATCTTACAAAAATACCATGGTAATGATTCTTGATAAAAATAGTAGTTTGATGACTCACATGGACTCATTTTATTTACAAGAAGAGTTCCAATAGTTGGTCCAGTCAATAATGTGTGTTTAAAGATATTTTTATTAATCGTTTCGGTCGTAATTGCTCAAAATAAGTTAAAATTTTGAAAGTACAGCTATCCATCTCCAATCCTTATGAAATTTGGTTTATGGACTTGATAAAATATTAGAAATTTACTGGAATTTTTGTAAACTCATTTGAAATAGTTTAGTATTTTTTCAAAAATCATTTGAGATAGACTAATTTTGAAAGGATAGCTATTTATGTCCAAAAATTATGATTATTATTTTATAATAATCTTATGACCAGTAGGTCACTTGGTAAAAAATTGAGAATTTTATAAAAATTCTAAGTATAAAAACAACCTTTGTTTCCGTAAGATTTATTTTATTAATATAGCTAACTAACTCCAAAAATCATAAAATTTAATATGGAGCCTTTTTATAGTAGGTAGGAGTTGTTTCCAAAATATGGGAATTTTTAGAGTTCGAGAAGTTAAAATCATATTTTTGGGTTAAAAACCGGGTTTTTAAACGGTGTTTATTCTTGTTTAAGTTGTATGTGACTATATTAAACCTATTTAACTCATCCACCCTTTTAAATATTGTGTTATAATAACTTAAAAGACTTGATTTTGTTGTTTACCCAAACTATATTATGTCCATAAGCATTGTTAATAGTGTATGAACATGAAAAATAAAGTGCATAATAAGTAAATACAAGGATTTAAATGGACTAGTTCTTGAGTGTTGAAGGTATGTTTATGGTTTGGCTCTAGTCATAGATTACCACTTGTTTACACAAGTATGATGGTATCATAACACCCATAAACCTTTTTGTTATCAAGATCAAGATCTAGAGAAAAGTAAAGCAAAAACATAAAGTATTTGGACTAGTTCTTTGATCTTTGAAGGTGTGTTTATGGTTTGACCTTAGTCATAGATTACCACTTGTTATCACAGGTATATGGTATCATAAAACCCATAAACCTTTTAGTTATCAAAGACCAAGCTCTAGAAAAAAATAATATAAAGTAAAGACATGAATACATGGACTAGTTCTTTGATCTTTGAAGGTGTGTTTATGGTTTGACCTTAGTCATAGATTACCACTTGTTATCACAAGTATATGGTATCATAAAACCCATAAACCTTTTAGTTATCAAAGATCATGATCTAGAATAAAAGAAAGAAGGAAAGAAAGATAGAAACTTTAGATGAAAGAATGCTTACAAGCTTGAATGATTCAAGGCTTTGAGAGTTGGTCTTGCACCTCCCTTGAGCCAAGATTTTAGAGGGAAAGAAAGAGTGAGAGAGTTTGTGAAAGGTGCAAGTGAAAATGGGAGGATTTGGTCTTGTATTTATAGGGAAAAAAGAGCATGGTTTGTGTATTAAAATATTGATTCTTTAGATTACATTGAGATAGAGTTGTAAGAAAAGAATGGGAGGTGGAGTGTTTGGGATTCTTGGTCGAAAATGGGGGATGGGGGTGGAGAGTGTAGGTGATTTTTGTAAGTGATTGGAATGATGGTGTTTTTGTAGGTGGGTTTTGTACAAAAGTTCATGGAATGGTAGATTTTTATAAAAATGGTGGTGTTTTATAAATGTGATGAGAATTCTAGTCTTTCATAAGTGTGTGTGTAAATATACAAGTGTTATATAAAATAGATGAGATGTATTTATATAATTATGTAAGAAAGATTTATAGAAATGATTTATATAAGTATTTATATAAATATGACATGGAATTGATTGAATTAGGATTTCTAAATCATGTACACATGATATAGTCTTATAAAATATAGATGGACATAGTTTGGGTAATATTACCAAGTTTAATGAGATTAGTGTAGTAATTAGACATAGTTTGATTAATTAGACCAAGATTAAGGTATAATTAGGGTAATTAGTGTGATATTAGACTTAATTAAGCTAATTACACTATGATTAGTGTATAATTAAGTAATTAATGTAGGATTAGACATAGTTTGACCTAATATAGGTGATTTTATGTCATAGTTTCTAGATTAGAGTCTTGAACTCTCATGTTTTCATGGAATTGGTGTAGAATAGATGGTAGACATAGTTTGTTGACCTAATTTCATGTTAACTAAGTATTATTGGATGCACAAAGATTGATTAGGTATATGAATAATGTACAGACTATGAACCTGAAAATTGGGTAGGTGTCACAGTCTCCCCCAGTTAACAGAATTTCAGCCCGAAATTTAACTGGTACTTTCTTTGACTGATTCGTCTTTGAACAAGTGCGGGTATTTGAGCTTCATATTGTCCTCTCGTTCCTATGTATATTCTGGACCTTGTTTGGAGTTCCATCTTACCTTGACTATCGGAATTCGGCTTCGTTTGAGCGTCATTACTTCTCGATCCATAATCTCCATTGGTTCTTCGATGAAACATAACTTGTCATCAATCTGAAATTCATCCAAAGGAATGTGCAAGGACTCATCTGCTAAGCATTTCTTGAGGTTCGATACATGGAATGTATTATGTACACCGTTGAGTCCTTGTGGCAGTTTAAGTTTGTAGGCCACAGGGCCAATCCTATTGATGATTTCGAAGGGTCCGATATAACGCGGTGCAAGCTTGCCCTTTTTACCAAATCGGAACACTCCTTTCCATGGTGATACTTTCAACATGACCTTTTCACCTACGTTAAATTCTAGAGGCTTTCGACGATTGTCAGCATAGCTTTTCTGGCGATCTCTGGCAGCTTTAATTCTTTCTTTTATGAGGGCGACCTTGTCAGTAGTCTCCTGTATAACCTCTGGTCCTGTTATCTGACTGTCGCCAATTTCGGTCCAGCAGATAGGAGATCGGCACTTTCTTCCATAAAGAGCTTCAAAAGGTGCACACTTGATACTTGTGTGGTAACTATTGTTATATGAAAATTCAATTAAGGGTAGGTGGGAGTCCCAGCTTCCACCAAAGTCTACCACGCAAGCCCGAAGCATATCTTCTAGAGTCTGAATTGTTTTTTTCGCTTTGCCCGTCGGTTTGGGGATGATATGCTGTGCTTAGATCGAGTCTAGTTCCGAGTGATTTTTGTAATGACTGCCAGAATCTTGAAGTGAATCGTCCATCTCTATCAGAGATAATGGAGATAGGCACTCCATGACTTGTCACCACTTCATTGATATATAACTTGGCTAGTTTCTCCATTTTGTAATCTTCACGGATAGCTAGGAAATGAGCTGATTTGGTTAGTCTATCTACAATGACCCAGATGGAATCATGACCACTGGATGTTCTTGGCAGTTTTGTTATGAAGTCCATAGATATTTGCTCCCACTTCCATTGGGGAATCTCTGGTTGAGTTAGCAATCCAGATGGTTTTTGGTGTTCAGCCTTGACTTTTAGGCAGGTTAGACATTTGTTAACATACACAGCAATGTCTTTCTTCATACCTGGCCACCAATAGAACTCTTTGAGATCTTTATACATCTTGTCGGCTCCTGGGTGAATTGAGTATTTGGACTTATGAGCTTCATCCAGTATTAATTTTCTTAGCTCATTAGATTGTGGAATCCACATTCTATCCTTAAAGTAAAGAATTTTATCGGACTTTGATTCCAAGTGTTTCTCGGCACCCCAAAGTAGTTCGTTCTTTAGATCACCCATTTGTACGATTTCTTGTTGTGCTTCAAGGATTTGTGCCTTTAAGCTGGTTTGAACTATCATCCCTAGTGCCCGTACTCGGATAGGTTTCACTCTTTCCTTGCGACTTAGAGCGTCGGCCACAACGTTGGCCTTCCTTGGATGATATCGTATTTCACAGTCGTAGTCATTCAATAATTCTACCCATCTTCGCTGGCGCATATTCAACTCCTTTTGATCAAATATATGTTGGAGACTCTTATGATCGGTGTAGATTAAACACTTTGTACCATAAAGGTAGTGTCTCCAAATTTTCAATGCAAAAACCACCGCTCCTAGTTCTAGGTCATGAGTGGTGTAGTTCTTTTCATGAATCTTGAGTTGTCGTGAAGCATAAGCGATTACTTTATCTTTCAGCATCAATACACATCCAAGGCCCTGATGGGATGCATCGCAGTATACTATGAAATTTTCAGTACCTGCGGGTAAAGCTAGAATAGGTGCGTGACACAACTTCTGTTTTAGTAGAGTGAAAGCTTCTTCTTGCTTTTGCCCCCAATCAAATTTTCTATCCTTTTGGGTTAGCATAGTTAAAGGTTGGGCAATTTTTGAGAAGTTTTCGATAAACCTCCGATAATACCCTGCTAATCCCAGAAATTGTCGGATCTCAGTGGGCGTCTTTGGAGCTTCCCATTGCTTCACTGCTTCAATCTTGCTTGGATCAACATGAATACCCTTTTCATTAATTATGTGGCCAAGGAACTGTACTTCTTTCAACCAGAACTCACATTTTGAAAGCTTTGCATATAGTTTTTCTTTTGTGAGTAGCTCTAAGATCATCTTGAGATGTTGTTCGTGATCTTCTTGGTTCCTTGAGTAGATTAGAATATCATCAATGAATACTATCACGAACTTATCTAAATAAGGTTTGCAAACACGATTCATCAGGTCCATGAAAACTGCCGGTGCATTGGTTAATCCGAAGGGCATTACTAAGAACTCATAATGCCCATACCTTGTTCTGAAAGCAGTCTTTGGTATGTCATTCTCTTGAATCCTTAGTTGATGATACCCGGATCTGAGATCAATTTTTGAGAAATAAGTAGACCCTTGTAGTTGGTCGAAAAGATCGTCGATCCTCGGAAGAGGGTACCGATTTTTGATGGTTAGCTTATGAAGCTCTCGGTAGTCAATGCACATTCGAAACGATCCATCTTTCTTCTTGACGAATAGGACCGGTGCTCCCCAGGGTGAGAAACTTGGTCGGATAAATCCTTTCTCCAACAGTTCTTGTAGTTGACTTGATAGTTCTTGCATCTCTGATGGTGCTAATCGATAGGGAGATTTAGCAACTGGTGCAGCTCCAGGGATCAAGTCGATTTGGAATTCGATTTGTCGTACTAGAGGAAGTCCCGGTAAATCTTCAGGGAATACATCCGGGTAATTCCTAACAATAGGAATGTCTTGAATACGGTTTTCTTCCCACTTCTTTTCTACTACATGAGCTAGAAAGGCGTAGCACTGCTTCTTCAGGCATTTTCGAGCCTTTATGCATGATATGATCCTTAATTCCTTCCCGGGTCGCTCTCCTTGGATGATAAGCGTCTCGCCATTTGGTAACGGAATCCGAATAGTTTTCTGGTGACACACTATTTCGGCTTGGTGATGTGAGAGCCAATCCATACCGATAACGATATCAAAACTTCCGAGTTCGATAGGGAGTAAGTCTAAAACGAATGGGTGGTTCTCAAGAGTTAGGGTACAACCGTGGATTATATTCTTAGCTTCGAGGAGTTTACCGTTAGCTAATTCTATGGTATAGGTACTTTGTAAGTTACTAGTAGGTAGTTCGAGTAATGGTGAAAAATCAGTGGATACAAAAGACTTATCAGCCCCCGTGTCGAACAAAATAGATGCATATTGGTGGTTAACAAGAAACGTACCCGTTACGACGTTCGGGTCTTGTCGGGCCTCATTAGCTGCTAACACAAATGCTCGTCCTTGAGCTCGATTCCCAGCATTTCCCTGTTTTTGTGCAAGCTTGGGGCAGGTGTTCCTCATGTGATTTGTGCTACCACATTCGTAGCATGCCCTGGTACCGGTGAATTTGCAGACATTAGCCAGATGACCAAACCTTTTGAACTTGGTGCATTGAGTACAAGCTCCATTGTGGTGTAGGGGACACTTGTTGCACTTGGGCAAAGGTCCAGTGTAAGTCCTTCTTTCAGGAACAATCGCCACAAAAGCTTTGGCAGTTTTGGGCTTTTTGTCAGCACTGAACTTCTTCTCAGCCCACTCTCTCTTCCTAGAGGAACCTTTCTTCACCAGAACTCCAGATCTCACCATCTCATCAGTCAATTGGCCAGCTAGAAGAATTGCAGCCTTCAAAGTGGTTGGTTCATTTGAGGTAACCATCCCACGTATCTGAGGAGCAAGGCCCCAGATATAGCGGTCAATCTTCTTTTCTTCAATGGGTACCATGTGTGGTATTAGGCAAGTTAATTCATGGAATCTGTTAGTGTATGCTTGATGTTCGGCACCTTCCATGGTTAAGTTCCAGAATTCCGACTCCAATCGCTGCACCTCGTTCTTAGGACAGTATTCTTCTAGCAGTAAAGCTTTCAATTCCACCCAAGACATTTGTCCAATTGCTTCAGTACCCCTTGCTTGAACTTGGGTATTCCACCATGTTAGAGCTTTGCCATAGAGACAACAAACAGCGTACTTCACTTTCTGGTTGTCAGCGCATTCACTGATGTTGATGACTGATTCCATCTTTTCAATCCATTTAAGTATTCCAAGGGCTCCTTCATGTCCATGGAACTCTTTTGGCTTACAGGCACTAAAGGCTTTGTAGGAACATCCCCTTTTAGCTCCGTTTCCAGTACCTCCTTCTCCCTCGTTTCGATGGCTCCTTTCGCTATCAGTTCCGTTGGAAGTATTTCCATTGCGTATGGCATTGCTGACTTGAGTAACTATGTTGGGTAGCGCGTCATTAAGTTGTTGGGCAAAGATTTGCGCCACGGTAGGGTTCTCGTTGTTGTTATCGGTGGTGTTGCGTGTTTTCTCGTCTTGGAGGCATTTTCAAGATTCACATTAATATGCAAGTATTATAGGCAATTATAAATATGCTATAACATTAGTTATCATAACATGTAATCATAAAAATACAACACGTAGTCCTTGAAGTTTCATAGTTCATACCTGATTCTTGAAATACATAGTGCTTAATTCTTGAAATACATAGTACATGATTCTTGAAATTCATAGTGCATAATTCTTGAAATACATAGTACATAATTCTTGAAATACAGAGGGTCCTATTATAGACGAGAGCATATATGCTTATCGTCTAGTACATAGTTCTAGATAGAGTAGTAGTGGCTAGTCGAAGATCACCTCCTTTAAGTGAGGTAATGTAGAATCAGGGAAACGAACACCATCAGCGTCACGATTGTGCCCCATTTGCGGTTCTGGTCCCGTGCCTCTTGTGCTTCTTCTCGTGCTGCCATGAGCTGATCCTTGTCAGCCATCTTGTCCTGCTCCAGCAGATCCGTAGACTCGATGATCCCTAAGATAGAGTAGTTATGTTCCGTCACGTGACCCCAAACCGTCGCTATCCGATTCGACAACTCCTGACGCTCCTCTTCTTGTCTAGCCTTCCACAGCTGATACTCCTCTAAGTAGTCTGCAGGCGCCTCAACTCTACGTGAGGGTTCTCCAGACTCACGGAGGGATGATGGAAACACTACGCGGTAATCTTCGAACTTCACTCTTTTCCCTAGCCAGGTAGTTTTTCGGACCATTGCCCTAGTGCCTCGACGTGGTGTCTCCGGGTTGCGGTCCCTCATGGTAGGTGGTATCGGCTTCTTTTGGTAAGAGGCGTCGTCAGATAGCTCAACAGAGTATCCGGTCACTGGGTGAGTGTTATCACTACTCGGCTCATAGCCTGACATCCGCACATGGCTTCCCCTTGGGTCAGAGATCTCTTGGATGTTAGGTGGTGACTCGGGGATCTCAGAGGGTTCTTCATCGCTGCTTTCTGTCGGTAGGAATCTGTTCTCGTACATAGTCATGGTTGAGGTGGCTAAAATATAAGAAGAAATGAGAGTGTGAATTATATATATGTACTAGGTTCTACATGCAATGCACACTATAGTTTAGAGCTTAAAGTTATAGTCTAGGTTTTCTAATAACCTAATTCTCTATAACCAATGGCTCTGATACCAACTTCTGTCACACCCCGTCTAAGGCGGAAACACGGGTTATGAAAGTTGTATGAAAATCAAGAACACATTGTTTAATAAGAGAAACTTACTACGCATTCATCATTTCCAAAATATATAGTTTACATGACATTTAGTTTCAAAATACAAATTGAGATTTTCTAACAAAAGCCATCCTAACAAAAGATTGTTTTTCCTAAAATCTCCTTGTATTTGTATGCCATGCACTTCTAGTTCCTTCATGGATTACCTGAAAAATATGCTAAAAGTGGTCAGCTATAAAGCTGGTGAGTTCGTTGGTTTAAGTATAAGGTAGAAGTATAGATATTTGAACAACAATTTCAAATGAATAGTTGTTACGGTATATTGACTAGATGTGTATGAGAATAAGATACTATAAACATTGAGCCCGCAACTAAACCTGATGACCTAGTATGTTTGCCCCTGCTTAATGCCTTATCACGGAGCATTAATTCTTGTTTCTAGAATCGGAAATAAACATTCACCACGTTTTCTGCTGTTTTAAACGCGTCAGTCAGAAGGATGAATGGGGCGTCACCCCGATAGATCTATCAATATTTAACCGTCGGCTTAGTAAAGTTAACTAGTTGCGTTTCTTGAAAAAGGGGACTTGAGAAGTGATAATAATTCTAGTTCAGCTCAAGTTATATAGTCAAATAGACAAGAGAATAATCAATATAGTAAATAGTGAAAATAGATAGAGCATATTTTTCCCCCAAAAGTTTAAGAGAAAAAGGGGCTACGAAGACTCACCTAGTGTTGGTGAATTTGCGTTCTT
Organism: Smallanthus sonchifolius; assembly: GCA_023525975.1. Classification (NCBI taxonomy): domain Eukaryota; kingdom Viridiplantae; phylum Streptophyta; class Magnoliopsida; order Asterales; family Asteraceae; genus Smallanthus; species Smallanthus sonchifolius. The sequence goes on along the minus strand of CM042033.1, from coordinate 47,080,600 downwards.
GCGGTCGAAGTACGTCCTACTCGGGTCCTACAATGGTGGGACTCTATGAGTTTTATGGACTTTATATTGGATTAAGGTGTCATTTTGTATAAATGTTAGTTCTTGTTTTCTTGTATTTTACACGCTTGGATTTACGGCGGCAATTGCCAAGACATATAAGATTGACTTGTAATGGTAACGAGGTTTAGAAAAAAAAATGTCAAACTCTCACTAGGGTTTTAGAAATATAGGATGGATGAAAATAAGTAGATGTCACATATGTTTAAAGAGTTCTTTTAAAGGTTTCATTCTTGAAATTTCACAAACCGTTTTAATAATAGATTTAACGTTTTGATGGTTAAACTTAGCAAAACTCATACTTTATAATAAAAAAGTATATGTTTTAAGTTTTTATAAGGTTTTAAACCCTCAAATATTCTTGAAGAATATTATTCTTAAAAACTAGTCGTTTCACGACGGTTTTTCGATGGATTAATCTTACAAAAATACCATGGTCATGATTCTTGATAAAAATAGTAGTTTGATGACTCACATGGACTCATTTTATTTACAAGAAGAGTTCCAAAAGTTGGTCCAGTCAATAATGTGTGTTTAAAGATATTTTTATTAATCGTTTCGGTCGTAATTGCTCAAAATAAGTTAAAATTTTGAAAGTATAGCTATCCATCTCCAATCCTTATGAAATTTGGTTTATGGACTTGATAAAATATTAGAAATTTACTGGAATTTTTGTAAACTCATTTGAAATAGTTTAGTATTTTTCCAAAACTCATTTGAGATAGACTAATTTTGAAAGGATAGCTATTTAAGTCCAAAAATTATGATTATTATTGTATAATAACCTTATGACCAGTAGGTCACTTGGTAAAAATTTGAGAATTTTATAAAAAGTCTAAGTATAAAAACGACCTTTATTTCTGTAAGATTTATTTTATTAATATAGCTAACTAACTCCAAAAATCATGAAATTTAATATGGAGCCTTTTTATAGTAGGTCGGAGTTGTTTCCAAAATATGGGAATTTTTAGAGGTCGAGAAGTTAAAATCATATTTTTGGGTTAAAAACCGGGTTTTTAAACGGTGTTTATTCTTGTTTAAGTTGTATGTGACTATATTAAACCTATGTAACTCATCCACCCTTTTAAATATTGTGTTATAATAACTTAAAAGACTTGATTTTGGTGTTTACCCAAACTATATTATGTCCATAAGCATTGTTAATAGTGTAAGAACATGAAAAATAAAGTGCATAATAAGTAAATACAAGGATTTAAATGGACTAGTTCTTGAGTGTTGAAGGTATGTTTATGGTTTGGCTCTAGTCATAGATTACCACTTGTTTACACAAGTATGATGGTATTATAACACCCATAAACCTTTTTGTTATCAAGATCAAGATCTAGAGAAAAGTAAAGCAAAAACATAAAGTATTTGGACTAGTTCTTTGATCTTTGAAGGTGTGTTTATGGTTTGACCTTAGTCATAGATTACCACTTGTTATCACAAGTATATGGTATCATAAAACCCATAAACCTTTTAGTTATCAAAGACCAAGCTCTAGAAAAAAAGAATATAAAGTAAAGACATGAATACATGGACTAGTTCTTTGATCTTTGAAGGTGTGTTTATGGTTTGACCTTAGTCATAGATTACCACTTGTTATCACAAGTATATGGTATCATAAAACTCATAAACCTTTTAGTTATCAAAGATCATGATCTAGAATAAATGAAAGAAGGAAAGAAAGATAGAAACTTTAGATGAAAGAATGCTTACAAGCTTGAATGATTCAAGGCTTTGAGAGTTGGTCTTGCACCTCCCTTGAGCCGAGATTTTAGAGGGAAAGAAAGAGTGAGAGAGTTTGTGAAAGGTGCAAGTGAAAATGGGAGGATTTGGTCTTGTATTTATAGGGAAACAAGAACATGGTTTGTGTATTAAAATATTGATTCTTTAGAATACATTGAGATAGAGTTGTAAGAAAAGAATGGGAGGCGGAGTGTTTGGGATTCTTGGCCGAAAATGGGGGATGGGGGTGGAGTGTGTAGGTGATTTTTGTAAGTGATTGGAATGATGGTGTTTTTGTAGGTGGGTTTTGTACAAAAGTCATGGAATGGTAGATTTTTATAAAAATGGTGGTGTTTTATAAATGTGATGAGAATTCTAGTCTTTCATAAGTGTGTGTGTAAATATACAAGTGTTATATAAAATAGATGAGATGTATTTATATAATTATGTAAGAAAGATTTATAGAAATGATTTATATAAGTATTTATATAAATATGACATGGAATTGATTGAATTAGGATTTCTAAATCATGTACACATGATATAGTCTTATAAAATATAGATGGACATAGTTTGGGTAATATTACCAAGTTTAATGAGATTAGTGTAGTAATTAGACATAGTTTGATTAATTAGACCAAGATTAAGGTATAATTAGGGTAATTAGTGTGAGATTAGACTTAATTAAGCTAATTACACTATGATTAGTGTATAATTAAGTAATTAATGTAGGATTAGACATAGTTTGACCTAATATAGGTGATTTTATGTCATAGTTTCTAGATTAGAGTCTTGAACTCTCATGTTTTCATGGAATTGGTGTAGAATTGATGGTAGACATAGTTTGTTGACCTAGTTTCATGTTAACTAAGTATTATTGGATGCACAAAGATTGATTAGGTATATGAATAATGTACAGACTATGAACCTGAAAATTGGGTAGGTGTCACATCACCGACGAGGCATCTGTTTCTGCTTCCGAGTATCCCTCTTCTGATGAACTGGAAGATGTTGATGAGGTTGAGATTGAAGACATCACCGATCAGGAATACCCAAAGTACACATCTGTCGACGGTGATGATCTTCCCTCCTTTGCGGACTTATTCAATTAGCAGTCCGACGAGGAGGTCAACCGAATAATAGAAGACAAAGGTGATGAAGCCGGTTCCTCCACTACCAATGTTGACGAGCTGAACGAACGTAAAAGTCAGTGGATGGAATACATGGCCGAATTAAAGAAGAACTCAAAGCCCTCTCCTCCAACCAAGTACACTAAAGTTTATCGACTCAAAGGACACAAGTCTGATGGTCGTATAATCAGTTGGGCATACTTCAACGACTTAAGATGCTATGCTATAAAAAGAGAGAAGGGCATACAATATTTCAGGTACCCTCATGACTTCAAGACGCTGCCCGCATTTGAAGTAAATCAATTGGCGCGTCTAAAGCTTCTATACAGCGAGTCTTCTGGTCTATCCGAATGGTTTGAACGTCAATTACAGTACGAATACCAGAAGAAGTGGGTGAACTTCAAGCCACAAATGCCTACACGTTACATTCACAAGGAAAAGGTTCATCCAATCACCAAGAAGCCCCTAATTGTCTTAAAGTGGAAACCTCCAACGATCATGAAGAAGATTCCTTTAAGGAAAATGATCCAGGACTTCTCAGATCAGTTCAAATGGTGGTACTATGATGGGCGTACTGGTGAAGCTGTTATAGTGCTTTGTAAAGAAGGGTCATGGGAGACCATCATGGTTTTTGATCCATTGTGGCTAACCAACTTGTCTGAACAAGATGTTACAACTTTATACAAGTGTCAGCCATTTTTTGATGTTGCAGATATAGACCAGGCGTTGCAGTATGTGAAGGTGATACGTATATTCTTTGATTTTGACATACACGCCGGGGTCAACTGGAAAACTCGTACAAAAGAGATGTTGAAGACCAACTAATGTCAGTTAGGTCATTTTGAAGGGATCTAGGTCCAAGGGGGAGTATGTAGATGCATGATATGTCCCTAATCCCTTGTAGTATGTATTTCATCTATGTTTAATGTAACTATTTGATATATTAATGAAATTACATGTTTATCCTTAATGTTTACTCATATATAACGACTGTGTATTAAACGATTTGATAAATATCGATAACGTTGATCAATCGTGCTAATGAAAGGCCTATTCGCACGAATGGATCATGAGAATGATCCATTCGCGCGAATAGATCATGAGAATGATTCATTCGCTAGAATAAGTCATGAGAATGATTCATTTGTACGAATGAACCATTCTGATGATTCATTCTTACGAATGAACCATTCTACTGATTCATTCGCACGAATGAGTCCATTCACATGGCTCATTCGTACGAATGGTCTCTGCACTATATATATAACTTTCACTTCATGAGCACAAAAAAGATAGCAGAGACTAACCAGAGCAGAACCAGACTAAGCAACAGAACACACACAAATTCTTTGCACCGGCATTGTCGAATCTCTGCCCGTTGAGAGTTTCCAGGTCTTGTATCCAACTTCTCTACACCAAAGGGTCGATAGAAACCTTCGTTTCGACATCTAATCCGCTCGTTTCTCACGACCCGATCCGTGTCATAGATTAGATTGCCAATCAAATCGGATTCCGCACGATTTGGTTCGGTTAATGTGTTGAATCATTGGATCAAGGTAGATCCCGATCCAACAAGGCGTGTCATCTCCCGGTAGAGCTAGAATACAAGGCGTATTGGGCCTTAAAGGCAGTCAATCTTGATATGCCTAAAGCAGCACGACACCGGTTCCTCCAGTTGCATGAGTTAGATAAGCTACGGGATGAGGCATACGCACGTTCTTGGATTTACAAAGAGCGTACAAAGGCGTTGCACGATCGTCGGTTGAAGGGAGTGAAAGACTTCAAGTGTGGGGATAATGTTTTGGTATATAATTCTATATTAAAACTATTCGCAGGAAAGCTTAAGTCGAGGTGGACTGGGCCATACCCGGTCAAAGAAGCATTTCCATATGGCACGGTGGAGTTACATGATGAAAAGGGTAGCACGTGGAAGGTAAACGGTCATAGGTTGAAGCATTACATCGGAGGACCGATTGAGAATGTTGAGGGGGATGAGATTCTCCTCGACAAGCCAGGAAACCAAAACTAATTGAGAGTAAGTCCTCGGGGTAGAGCCCGAGTGTAGCGTTTGTAAACTTCTTTGTTTTCATTTTTGTTTTAGTTTTTGTATATTTTCGGTTTGTGTGCTCTTGTGTGTTCGTGTGTTTCAGGGAAGCGTGACCAAAGTGGCAAAGGAAAACAATCAAAAACAATGTTCCAGGTATGTTTGCTTTAAATTCTAAGGATGAAACAGGTTTTGAAATGAATTTTGGAAAAAAAAATTTAAGTGGTGAAAATTTTTCTAAGTATAAAAACGGCCTTTACTTTCTGTGAATGATGTCTCCTCGCGGTACGCGAGGCATTTGGGAGTGTCTCCTCATGGTACGCGGGAGACAAATGGAGTTTGCCAGTTTGCTTGTCCCATGCGGTACGCGGGGCAATGAAGAGTCACTCCCAGATAAGCATTTCTTGCGGTACGCGAGACTGTTAGGGTGGACCTCCCACGGTACGCGGGAGCGTGGAAAATTCAGAAAAAAATAACAAAATCGCCCTATTGGTCTTCTTCCCCATTTGAGCTTCCCACCACAACACCTCCGGTGATTCCCACTACTACCAGCCAAACATCCACCTCCGGCACATTCCGGCTCCATCACCACCGCCATCTACCACCAACCCTTACCATTCTACCACCATCACCACCGTCGCCCTCCATCGCCTCGCGAACAGGTCTTGCTCATCACCACCGTCGCCGTACACCGCCTCGCGAATAGGTTTTGCTCATCACCATCGACGTCATACACCACCATCCACCGGCGTCGTACACCACCATCCACCTGCTCACCACCACCGGCTTCGTCACGACCATTTCAAGCTACATAGGGGTCCGGGTCTGCTCATCTCACCCTCATTTTGTCGTCATTGGTTGACATCAAGGTACGATTTCCTGTTTCATATTCAAATTGAGTCGATATGGTTTGTAATTTGAGTCGTGTACAATAATTTTAGGTTTGTCTGTTTTGTAATTAGATAGGTTTGAGTCAAGTACAGTGTAAATTCAGTCGGGTCTTGTTACCCTGTAAATAATTGCTGCTAATTGTTTGAAATTTTGTATCAATTGGGCCTGTAAACTTGGTTGCTAGTAACTTTAGGTGTAAATGTAAATCGGTTGGTAATTTAGATATAATTGGTGTGTATTTGACATAGTTCGATTCATTATTGTGTTTCGGGTCAAGTTTTGTCATACATAGAGTCGGTATGAGTGTAATTAAATCTAGTTTATTATAGATGGAGTCGGGTCTCGTTACCCTGTGAATATTTTGAGTTAAATTTACTTATGTATCAAGTCGTTTGTACATTTTGTATTAGTTTAAGTTTTAATTTTAGTCAAAGTGTAATTAGCATCAACCGAAACTTTTAGTCCTCGTTCATTGTTGTGCATTATGTAAATTGTTTCTTAGGATATGCCTTGAATTTTCCTGCAGGTTTAGACCTCCTCCCCCGTACTCAATCTTCATTCGGGCGAGGTTGTCTGGTTTTGAAAAATACAAAAAGGGTATCCCGAATTTTTCAATTTTTTTTTAGTTTTTGTAACATTTGTTTGTTATATGAATTAATTTGTGATGAATTGTTATGCCCATCCCGTATTGAGAGCTTAAATATCATGAAAGTATTGATTAGGGTAATTAAATAAAATAAATCAAGAAATCTTGTGGGTTCTCATCTTAGGGAAATGGTGAAACTGAAACAGTCAACATAGGGTGATAGGTACCACGGTAAGCTAAATTTTATATGTTTCTGAAATGTTTTTGGCACGCCACTCTCTTTTAATGAAAATAAATCCGAGAGTTGGTGGTGCACGCATTCCATATTTTCGTCCATCATGAGCTTAATTGCATTGAGAAGTTGAGTACATCCTCTGTGTTACCCTCCGGGATAGCGACTTGGAGAAAACACCACTAGGTTATTGCTTAAGTGATCAATTGCTATAGAAATCTAAGTTTCGCCTACGTGTCACACGTCGAGTTCTAGCCTGATTGAAACACCACTGGGTTAGATTCTTATGTGCTTCAGTTTTAAAACTGAGTTTATGTGTTACCTATCGGGATAGTGACTTAATTGAAACGCCTCTAGACATGGTTTATTTGTTTTAACTGTTAATGCTCATTTTCGTTCATCCATTCATTCATCATTCACCTACATTGTGAAAACATATAACTTTTAGTTTACTGTGGTGAGAAGACCTACATGATTTAGCCCGGGCCTGGACATGACCGTGAGACGGGAGTAAGTGAATTGGAGCTTTTAAGTGTGAGACCCATAGATGGATTGGTATGTTTGGTAATATAATATTAGAACACGATCGGGGGCTTGAAATTTGGTGTTTGGGTTTTGTCAGATTGAAATACCAGTTGTTACACTTTAACGCGTTATTATATGTGTGTTAATTAATAATTGAGAATGTTAAAGCTGTGTCCAGTTGTGATTCCATTGCAGATATCTTTTTCGAGGACTAAAAAAGTGTAATTGTGGGGATGTTTGATGTGTTGCAAAACACATGTAATTATCCTAGTGTATTTGTGCGTATTTGTATAGTTTTGTATTCGTTTTGTATCAATTTTAGTTCTTTATGAGTTTGGAGAATATTTGCAGGTCGTAGTGTGCTAAAGGAGTGGAAAACAAGGAAAAATCCTTGAGATACCGAGCACACAGGAAAGTCAGAGATAAAAAGAAAAGAATAATTAATTTTCTGTGAAAGATAGCTCCTCGCGGTACGCGAGGAGGGAAAGCAAATCCCTCGCTGTAAGCGAGGGACCGACCATATTCCTCTCGCGGTACGCGAGAGGACCGTTAATCCGTAAAAAATAAAAATTAGGGTTTTAATTGTTTTGAACGAGCATTCTATTATTCATTGGACATATTGCCGTCTAAGCACTGGTTTTGGGCGATTTTGGAAAGGAAGGAAGCATTGAGATCAAGAGTTTGGAATTTGAGACATCAATCCGGTTAGATTCAAGTCGTCCGGTCATGAATAATCTTTCTTCTTTGTTTATTCAGTATTCTTGAACCATGTTTAGTGTTTTCAACTTTGAATCTTCTGGTTTCATCATGATTCTTGGCTAAAACCTCAGAACTACCTAGGTTAAAGATGATTGTTTGCTAAAATTTGGATTTTTATTGGTTTATGGATCTTGTTTTGGTTTTGATGCTTTAGTACAGATCTGATTTCAATTGTTTAATGAGTATGCATGCTTAGTTTTGATCTTATGTTAGGTTATTGTTCCATACATGTCTTGATGAATGTCTTTCATAAATAAATGTGTATTAGATCGCTTACTGTGTGTTTGTGATTCGTATGTGGTTTGCTAGACGTCAGTAACCATAGGAATATCAATTGACAAGTTAATAAACTGAGTGTTCTTCTTATCTAAATACCTGCAAAGTGATAGATAATCGATTAGTCTTCGGTGTTAGGGTTTCTGAGTGTGAACAGTCTGGAGGACGTTTCCTTAGGGGTTCTAGTTTCGTTGTTAATTCGTGTTAAACAGGATGAATCCAGGTTGCTCCATGCATCTTTGAAGTATTGAGATAGTGAAACCGAGAGGTGAGCTGTCTATTGAGTTCTTTAGCATAGTTGGTGAGACCGAAAGGTAATCCGATCACTGGTGAGCATAATATCCTTTGAGTTTCCTTCTGGTCACATTCTGAGATTGACAACGAATCCATTAGGTAGTTTGAGGGTGTTACATCTTAGGATCCCAGTTCCATTGCATCTTCCATAACCGATAGAACCCGAGTTTGGTAGATAGGATTCACAGCCTATGTAGTATCTTTCATCCTTACTGATTTCATCTGAGTCCTCTGTCTGATTGGTTAAGTGTCTTAGTAGTCTTCTTTATTCAGTTATTTGAGTTTAGTAGTTAATCTTAGTTCGTAGATTTCCCCCCAATCAAATCAAATATTTCAGTCCTAGTCAGAGTCTAGTTTTATAGACCGTTTGACCGACATCAAGTGCCATTGCACGTGTAGGTTTATTATGTGAAATCCTCACGAGGCCTATCAATCTCTTCCAAATCCTATCACTACTAGCTTCAATACAAGTGCGTTTCATAGCCCCCTTTCGTTTTACTATTGTTTACAAATACTCGGGGTGGTACATGTTTACATACTATACATACCAAATTCAATACCTTTGTTCTCATGCTAATGTCTATGTGCTTCAAGTCTTAAACTACTTGGCGACCATACGTGTGTTCTTGTTTAGTACAATAATTAACTTGCGAGGCAATCCTAAGGTAGTACCTTTTATTATCATTTATACGGGAATCCGATACCATACTTAACACAAACCTTGGCGGGTTTTGTGTGTACCATTTACTATTTTTTTCCAAAACACAGTCAGTTGGATTGTACATACCAGTTTTCTATTTACTACGATTTGATTGTACGCTTTGGAACCTTCTATTTTTCACATTTATGCCTTAGTTTATGATTTGAACATATTGAATTTTAAATCCTTTTTCAACTTTTGTTTGGTGTCAAAACCTATGTTACTCACCAACTACTTGTAGTTGACATTTACTCACATGTTTCAGGTGCACCAGTTTGAGGATACGACATGATCACTTAGGACTTAGGACCTAGAAATAATGAAGCTTAATTATGTTTATGTTTTGAACAATTTGTTTTCCTATTTTGAATTGTAACGGATGCTTTTAATTTGAAAAATAAATATAATCATATTTAATAGATGATCAGGTGCATCAAAATAACCGCGTAAGCACCGGCGTATAATCCGCCGCCGGCCTGGGTGTGACACTAGATGACTCCCCTGAACACTAGAACTAGGTTCAACGTCAAGAGCTTGATGCTCACACGCCTACTTCCTATGTCTCAAGATTATTTGTCATCTTAGACTCATATTAGACTCATCTACTGTGTGACAAACGAAACGAGTAACTCCTTCAATTTCTCTCCCTGAGCATCAAGTCGTTGAACCACAATCAACAACTCATTGAGTGCAAAGTCTATGCCATGAAACAACCACTATCAACACAACTAAGCAATGTCAATAAAGAAAAATTAGTTGCCAATAGTCCTCTTTGTTTGTCCCTGCACATCAAACAACAAACATTAGTTTGAAATAGAAACCCAAGATATAGTAGTCTTGGGTCGTCCAATTTTATCAATGGAAACCACTTCTCCAAGTTCACAATCAAATCTCTCATCAATCTTGGAGTTTGCTCCAAGGAATCAGAAACATAAACTTTAGATTTCCAAACACTCTTCTGTTCATTAAGTTCTTTCTTCTTAAAATGTGAAGTGTTTGAGCATTCTGGTTCATTTGAAACATGTTTAGATTGTGAAACCTCTTGTTGTTCTAAAAGTTTTCTCAATCATCTGTTTCTTCTTCTCTTTTGAGGTTTAGATAACTTCACCTCGGATTTTGAATCAAGAGATTGTGTACCAACAGATCTTGTCACAAACAGTCTAGTCTTCGATGTATCATAAGCCTAGGTCCTTGGTTTAACCATCTGTTTTGCTTTTGGCGTAACAAACGGTTTTGGCAATTTGGAATCTTCCAATTTGTTACCCGCAGCCTTTGAAGGACAATTCACACAAATGTGTCCCACAATACCACAATGAAAACAGGCTATCCTCTCAACAAACTTCCTTCTATAAGGAGCTTTAGGAGTCACACCTCTTGAACCTCCAGAACTAGACGCTTCACTTTGATTCATAGCTTCTGGAGTCTTAACTTGTGACTTTGGTTTAACCATTAGTTTTGTCTTTTGTTCAACAAATGGTCGATCCAACTACCAATCTCTTTCCAGCATTCTTATTTGGGCAATTCTTCACAATATGACCAACTAAACCACAGTTAAAACACATACGTTTTTCCCTGTATACTCGAGCAAAACGTTCCTTTTGAACACCACTTGAACTTGATAATTCACACTGAGGAACGACGTTAGATGATTGAACAACCTTGGGTTTATCAGAATCAACTTTTTCTTTAACAAAATCCACATTTGTTGTTTTCTAAATAGTATTAATTTCTTGATAGTCAAACCCAGAACTCACCAAAGGTTTTAAAGGTTTAGTTTATGGTTGTTCAATATCTTCATCAGGTTCTGTTAAGATGCAACGATTTCTAGTGACTTTCTTGACAAAAAGAGGTTCATCAACCTTACACTCTTTCACATTTCCTTTAGCCTTTTCTGGATCAAAAGATTCATCATCACTAGAATCATCATAAACCATATCCTCTCCGGTAACAGGATTAACCTAGAGGACGGTATTAGGCTCTAAATCCTCTTCAAACACTTCTTCAACACTACGAGTTGTGTAGTTCCCATTGAATGGAGGACAAAAACCAACTCCCCCAACAACGTTATCATCATACGGTGGACAATAACCGATTCCCCCAACCACTTTATTACCACTAGCTTTCTCATTATAATATTCCAATAGTAAACTGGAATTCTTATAACCTTTAAGCTTTCTCATCAATTTGGTAAATTCACTCTATTACTTGGCAAGTTCATTTATCTTTTTCTCATATTCAGAATATGCCACAACAATATGAAAAGCTTGTTTATTTACTTTTGATTCTAAAATTTGATATCATCATTCATTCATTCAATTATTGCATTTAAAAGCTTCTCATTATCTTTTTAAGTTTGATTTGTTAAGTAGTTTGTCTTCAAGTCACATATGAGGTTAGTGTTATCATCACACAATCTCATGATTTTAAGATCAGAATCAACACATTTAGAACATATAGGAGAAACAACCTCATCTACCAATTTAGTGTCAGCCATGAATTCACTTGCTTCAGCAAATAATTCTGCTACTTTCTCTGTCACTTTTTCATCAGTTGCTTTATCATCAGTCAACACATCTTCATGCACTCTAGCCTCTTCATTCTTACTTGTAAATTCTTCACTTTCAGTCACGCTCCCAGAATCACTTCAACTATCACTTGATTCTGTAGAAATGTCACTTTTAGAATCACTCTGCTTCTCTAACTCTTCTTTAATCAAGGCCACGAACGCTTGAGTAGCAACTTCTTCATTGAGTACAACCTTGACAATCTCGTCTTCACTTTTGTCACTAACTTCAGTCACATCACCTTTTGCATAAGATTGAACTTTACCAATCACGTCCACTATAGACATATCGACAAACTTTTCGTTTTCCTTGATGAGCACTTAGTACTTTTGAAACTTAGGTGGAAGAGCATCCAACAGCTTCTCATTCACCTCAGTATTAGTGTAAGAAATATCACAGTTTACCAACTCACCCAAAAGATGGTAGCATCTGGTAACGATATCATCAACAGATTCGTTCTCCAAATATTTGAAAACCATGAATTGTTTCTTCAGCAAGTCTCTCCTACTCTTCTTCACATCAAAACTACCTTCACATCGCATCATCAGTGATTCCCATAAATCTCTTGAAGTCTTAAAATTCTTGAAACTATAGAAGAGTTCTTTTGATAAAGACATCGTTAGAATCGCAAGCGTCTTCTTCTCTTCATCGTATACTTTCTTCCCTTTTTCAGTTAGAGCTGACACCGGCTTAGGTGCATTAGAGATAGCCATACATACATAAGTCAGATGAGTATACCCTTCTATTATTGGTCTTTAAAAATATGTACCGGACAAAGAAACATACTCCATAAACCGAGCTTTCCAAGTAGAATAATCCGCGAGAAATACGAGTCTAGGAGGCAACGAAGTCCTAAGCATATTGTTGAACGTCAACATGATTATAAATTTTGATGGAATCAAAATATTCAACAATTTAACCAACTTAGAGCAAGTCCAAACCGATTTAAAACGAAACCGAAACAATCTCGAACTTTCTCTTCCAACTAAAAATCACGTTCTAGTTTCAACAAAAATTATTTGTTTCAACCGGTGACGTCATTATCACCCCGGAAATCACGGTCTAAAAACCTGAAAAGTAATTTTTAGAAATTGTAAACACTTTCTTGTCGCACTTTGAGACCAACCGAAACAACTTTTAACGATTTCCGAATGATCCGATTATTTTCTGAGCAACTAGAAGTCGTGCTCGAGTCTCTAGAAAACCAAGTCGTATTTCCCAGAAACAACGTTAAACAACCGAAAACCGCGTCCGAAAAACTTGAAAAATCACTTTTAAGCTTCAATGACACAATTTGATGCTATTCGAAACAGCTCGAAACGAATTCGAAATCTTTCAAAATTTTCCTGAACCAATGCATATCACATCCAAGATACTTGACATCACTTTCGTTTTCCCGAACTAACACGCTAAAGTCCCGAAAACTAGGCCGCAAAACACCGAAAAATCATTCGCAGATAATAGCTAAATGAAAAACAAAAAGAATCTACTGTTGTTCAAGCGCATTTAATTTCTTCTAGCGTATTTGATTAGATCAAGCGAACTTAATTTTGTTCAGGCGAATTTGATTATAGTCCAACTGGCGCAGTTATCAAATCAATTGAACGAACGATATCACTAGTGAATTGATGCGTATTTGTTCAATAGCTCCAACGCACTTGACAAACATTTCATGCGCATTTGATTTTTGCAATTGAACAGAAAATGGCGAACGTGTTCAATCAGATAACTAGCGAACTTGTGCAATAAGATAACTAGCAAAGATGATGATTCTGTTGAAACTCCGGCCAAACTCCGATCAAATTCCGGTTCAGTGGAAAAATAACGAATCTTCAAATCTTGAAGATTCGTTATTGATCCAACAATCTTGTTCTAAATCAATTTCTATCAAACCCTAACCAATGAAATCTCCAATTCAAACAACAATCAAGCGGAATTTGACGATTTTTGAAACAAAGTGTCGCACCAACTTATGAACACCACAACTTGCAAACATCTTAAAAAAATCCTGAATGCATGTATTAGTTTTTTTCTATGTGTCTAAGTTTGTTCTAAAATTCTTTGTCTACATTCAACCACTCTCAAACACTTACAAAATATTAAGCATTAAGATCAAATTTCACCTTTTCAAATATGTACCCAAGTAAGAAAAATCATGTAATGTCCATGAAAGCAGAAATAAAATCTTTTTAAATTTTTTAAATTTTATATCAAAAGACATCGAAAATATTTTTCTATTTTTTTTCAATTAAACAAGCAAAAAATGTAAAATGTAAAGACAATATTTTTGAAATTTTCAAAAATAACAAGCATAAAATCTTTCTGGCATTTCTCTATACAAACAGAATCACATATTTTTGGTCGAACAGTGCGAGTAAGAAGATCATATCAGTATCTATGATGAATCACACACACATTCCGGATATAAAATCCCTAGCATATCTAAGGGTGACCTATGGCATTCTGTGTACATACAGATCTCAACTCATCAATTATGCAACTTGTGCAATACTATATGATATTTTAGCAATGAATTTCTCAGAACTAATACTTCAATCTTTTATAAACCATCAACTCTTTTGAAATTCATTTTTCAAATATTAAAAAAAATCATGAAATGATACGTGATAAACTTCAAAGTAAACAGGATCAGATCATGGCTTGTTAACTTATTCGTACCGAATTTGCAATATATTACATGTCAATTCAAGTTACATGCATTATAAGAATTGAAACCAAAAGCGTTTTTATACCACATTCTTGTAAGTTAGTACCATTTATATGAAAACAACGCGTGCCAACAGAAAGTAAATTTGCACTATCTTCAAGACATATGAGACATTGTGCAAAAGAATATGTATATCAATCTTCAAGATGAAATTACATCGCTTAGCACAGGAAAAAGCAAGCAGAATCCCAAAGGATTATCAAATAGAATCAGAATGATTTAGAATCAAATGATTCAAATGGCTTGGCTTTGTTGATATAAAGTAACAGATGAAATGCTTAGGAATCGATTGATTCAATGATTCACGGTAAAGTGGTCCAACTGTTATCTGAATATCTTCAATGGATCAGGATAATCAAATGATTTGATCCAAGGGCTAGCATATGCTTGACAGATGTTATCAAGACAAATCTTAGTTCAACATCACATTGCATGTTTTTCATGGCATGGGCAGTGAAGTGAACTGAAAAATTGTGCTAACGACATAATCCGATACTGATCTCATTAAATTCTTAAAGCCTCATTTTCTATATCTGATAATGATCTTTTAACACACTCACCCGGCATACCATGAGTTCAAATCACTGTTGTGACATAGATAAATATGTTTTCACACTACTAATGGTCTAATAATGCTTCTAGCCTACTAACAATTCAAATTACATGCATATATTCAAATTAAAAGATTATAAACATGCAATGTTAAGCAGTCATGAAACTATCATTTCTTGTTTGTGCAAACTAAGAAGTTTAGATCAAATCATATTAGCATAAACTTCAAACATAAATACAGAAACCAGGTAGTCATTCTATGGTCATGTGTGTAGGATCACCTACTGAGTATCATTTCTTCTCTAACTTCAAGCAATGTCGATTTTATCTTTTTCAATTTATTTGGAATTATAAATAAAAATTTTCAAAACTAAAAAGCTTTAATGAAAAAAATAATAAAAGAAAAACTTCCATGAAAAATATTTTTGAAAATTTTTTTACTCGGGTACTAAACATTTTCACCACATACTCAAAAACGGATTCAAAGATATCATCAGAAGTTACCACAATCAAACCTTTATCACCTGAGTAGACTCCCCTTGTCTAGATGACTCCCCCTGAACACTAGAACTAGGTTCAACATCAAGAGCTTGATGCTCACACACCTACTTCCTGTGTCTCAACATTCTTTGTCATCTTAGACTCATCTACTTTGTGAAAAACAAAACGAGTAACTCCTTCAATTTCTCTCCCTGAGCATCAAGTCGTTGAACCATAATCAAAAACTCATTGAGTGCAAAGTCTATGTCATGTCACTATGTGTAACACCAGGATAATTCCGAAGTAAAATAAAGGCTAAAAATGTCAAAAGACAAAGTTCAGGGGTTAAATTGCAAATTCTCCAATGATAGAGGAGTAAAAGTGAAAATTCTAAAAAAGGACGGATGTCGGACCGACATCCGATACATATCAGTCCGATATGTGTTGACAAAGTCATGAACCAGGTGATGACACGTGTCCTATGACTCACTGATTGAAATTTGACGCGTGGCTCAATAGCGGACCGCAATCCAGGACCATAACGGTCCGCTAGCCGCAACAATTAAGCGGGTTCAATTGGGACTTGATGCGTGTCGGGCTGACACAAGCAGGGAGATAGCGGACCTCTATCCCCCTGCATAACGGTCTGCTACGGACCTAATATTCACCCTATAAATACTTGATCGACTTCAGCTCATTTCACATAAACTTCTTCACACACAAACACCTTCCCACACACTAGAGTTCTGGTAGCTCGGTTCCGGAAGTTCTTGTCCGCTCTTGGAAGTCCGGTTTCTCGTAGTTCATCCATAAATTGCGGTATATAGTGTCGAGGTAAGGTTTCTGAACACCCTAAGGTTTCTTCGTATAAACCTAAGATAGGGATGTTAATTATCATAATGTCGGTTATGATTTAGGGTTCTATTGAGGTGTTGATTGTTATATTGATTCAGAAGGAGGTTCTGCTTAAGGTGAGTTCCTCTTAACCGTGCTGTATGAAATGTTTTGTGAATGATTTTTATCTGAGATCCCAATACTATCAGTGCATATATCCTATAATAAGTACTTATTATGGCCATGATTGGGGTGGGACCTAGGTACAAGACTGATCCTCTTGTTTGAGATCTGGTACATATGGGACCAGCGTGCCGGAAGGTCTCTGCATATATGTATGTTGTAGACTCAGAATACTTTCATGGTTACTGGGTGATAGATTGGAGGGAATAATCGTTAGACCCAGACGGGGCATTTCATTCTTGTATCAAGGATATACGTAGTGGAAATACGATTTTATTTATGAACTCACCAGCGTTATGCAAAATGTTTTCAAATGTTTTTTAGCACGGGTGAACCCTAGCTTGTAGTTGGAATTCCAGGAGATGTACAGATGTTGGACATTGGGATGACTGAGGGCGGGTCCCTGAGTGACCATAAGGCCTGAATGAATGACATGATTTTTCGTGAGCTATAAGTCTAGAGTTTGTTTAAGTTGTATTTTGCCAGTCAGTCCCTATTGTACAAGTGTTATGTGATGAAATGAAATAAGTTATGATATTAAGTCTTCCGCTGTGTGTTTTTGGTATCAACGTCACAATAACTAGAAGGCAACCTTCAACCGGTATGTAGTTATCTAACAAACGGAATGTTTTGACTAGGAAAGAACGGTGTATAAATCTCTCTTAAACCCGTCGCTCTTACCTGGGAACATATCTGTTGGAGGTACTACTCTGGTAGATGACTGTCCTGTGTTACGGGTGTGACAAGTTGGTATCAGAGCCACGGTTTAAGAGATTTAGATACTAATGAGAAAGATTAGTATCTATACTTAAACTAAGAGCTATGAGAATAGTTGGAATGCTAACAAGATATAGGTTAAGATGTTGATTATCATTATGAATATAACCGGAGATGACGAGAAAACATATATTAATTACATTCTTGGCCAAATGTCTTTAACTCGGTTTTCTGGATCACAACCAGTTATACGAATTCTGATGTCATACATCTGCATATATAGGTAAAAATGGTTGGACGAGTAAGAGGAAGAGGTAGGGAACAGGACGAACCCCGGTTACTAGGTCTCATAAGCAAACCAAGAATAACACCGACACCAACAATCATCATGAAACAAATGAGAAAGATAATAATAACGATCCTTATGTTGAAGAAGTAATTATGTCTTAGACCCAGTTCCAGGACACTGTTGCTAGTGAAGTAACAAAGGCTTTACGAACCACACTACCTGGAATATTAGATGAAGTCCTCACAAGAAGGATGGGTACTGGGACTGCTGGAAGAGGAACTAACAACGTTGAAGGAGCAAACGGAAATGCCAATACCAGTTCTGTGACCAGAACTGAAAATCATGAAGGATGTAACTACAAGTCCTTCAGAGGCTGCAAACCCAAGCCATTCGATGGCAAGAAAGGAGCCATTGACGCTACTCAATGGGTCACAAAGATGGAAGCTGTTATCAAGCTTAGTGAGTGCAGGAGTGATCATGCAGTCATGTTTGCTGCCAATTCTTTAGAAACCACATCACTAGATTAGTGGGAGTCCGTGAAGCAAGCTAGAGGGGAGCAAGCTGTGGACAACATAAAATGGAACAAATTTAAGGAGTTAATTTTACAACGTTTCTGTCCCCAGAACGAGCTTGATAAAATAGAAGAGGAATTTCAGCGTCTGGAGGCTGGAAATATGACGCATCAAGAGTATGCGACCAAGTTCGATGAGATGTCTAAACTGGTGCCACATCTGGTGACACCCGAGCCTCGAAGAATCAAACTTTTTATTAGGGGTTTACCACTAAAGGTGCGAACCTTGGTGAAAACTTCTGCACCACAGATAATGGATTCGACTTTCTCACTAAGTGCCATGATTTATGATGATGTGGCGGCACAAGAAGCTAAAGATAAAGCTGAAAAGGCAGTTAAGTGAAACCAGTGGAAACAAAGAGAAAGAATGATGAAGTGATGTATCGGTTTAAACCGAGAAACTTTAAGTTCCATAGGATAGAAGGAAATAATGCAATAAGAGATTCTCAAGAGATAAGATGCAATAGATGCCAGAATCCGGGGCAGACTTTAATGTATTGTCCATCTCTTAGGTGTTACAACTGTAATGAGATGGGACACATCTCTAGAAACTGTACTAAACCCGTTCAGCAGAAGTCCGGATGAGGGGCTAAAGGTCGGGTGTTTGTAATAGAAGGAAAGAGGAACGACAATGCCAAAGTGGTAGCTGGTACGTTCCTAGTTAACGATATTTATGCTAAAATCCTGTTTGATACGAGAGCGAATAGAAGTTTGGTTTCAGATGCCTTTAGTATGCATTTAGGCATGAAACCAACTCCACTTGAGCGTTCTTACGTAGTTGAGACAGCAAGTGGTGAGCAAATTAGGATAACTGAATCATATGTGAATTGCAAGATGACTCTGGGCAACGAAAATTCAGTAATTGAATTAATGCCAATGAGTATGTGTCACACCCCCAAATTCCACTTCTGGGCTATAACAGAGGGGTGTGACTATAGATGATCTTTACCATTGAATTACTTTGAACGACCACTAAATGGTTTTCAAAATACCTGCTTTAATGCATGGCTTGAACAAGCCCAAAATAAGTTTAACAAAGTTCAAAGTAAATGTGCGGAAGCAATATTTAAAAGTTTACAATGCTTAACAAATGGATTAAATGCGTTTGTCAAAATAGGATGCCATGAATGAATAGTGTGTGACTCCTGTGGTTGCATCCTAGCCACATATCCTATGCATTCAACGACCTAAGATAAACATGCTAAAATGGGTCAACATAATGTTGGTGAGTTCACAGGTTAAATATAATGGAAATCATATCATGAAATGTATTGGAAAATCATATATTCACAATGCATGGAAAAGCATATGTTGAAAATTCATGGAAAAACATATGTACTCTACACAATCATTGTTGATAAGACAAAACCAAAAATTATCATAAGTCCGCCAACCGAAGCTCAACTGTAGCCACTGAAAAAGGAAAAGGATGTGGTTCACCTCTTTGTGCCATTCACATGAATGGATTAGGTCAATTATGTATCCGTTCGACCTCCATTCGAAGTTAGCACTACTAACCCGGGCAGGGGTTGTTAAACCCAACAGTATTGTTCATGAATAACTCGCTATGGAAAAATTTAACGATTGACTCTGAGAGGACTTTGTACACACCAGTACAACTTATATACTTAATGTAACTAAGTAAGCATGGAAATATGATTTTTGAAAAATGTATTTTAGCATGTATCTCACCCCAAAAGGTTAATAAGTAAAACAGGGATGTGAGAACTCACCTGATAAAGCGGTAATGATATGTAAGTCTTAGCAAATCCGGCTAAATGAGACGACCTACTCGTGCCCTAGGAAACATTTAGGACTTTAAGGTCTAAGTATTGTAAATGGTTGACTATGAACTCTATGCATCCATAGAGTTGTTTGAAAAGTGACTTTAACGGTTCAAAGATGTTTTGACTCGATGACCCGTTGGTGACATGTTGGACTTAAGCATTCAAATCCTAATATGGAATTCAAACCTCCTTTGAAATAGTCTATTATCATCTAATAAACACATTAGCACATTTGATTGGAATTTAGAACTTGAAACACAACTTTTGATACATTAAAGTTTCCCTAATTGGAAAGTCAAGTTTTTGAGTCCTAAAGATGGCAACTATGCAAAGTTAATGTCCATACATGGAATTAGGCATGTTATAATAGATATAGAACATCCCAAGGTTTACTTGCTAAAAATAGACAAACATGCGAGTTTCAGATAATTAAAGTTTCATATTATAGCAAGAGCATGTCAAATTGTCAAGTTTATGGATAATCATCATGTATTATCATAGGATGCACTTATTTACATGTTACTAAGTCATTTAAACCTTATAATCATGTTAACAACTTGCAAACATATCTTGTGGAAAAATAAAGTTTCTTTATTTAGAAACCAGGCTGTAAAACTCATACACATGCATTTTAATCCATCATTTTGGTCAATCATTCTTCCACAATGTTTACTATACTAGTTTCATGCTTTATTGACACCCGAACACCAAGTTTTCATATATGTCAAGAAATAATGTTTCTAAAAATAAAAAACGAGCTTAAAAGCATCATGGACATGTGATTTTACCCAAAAAAAATCATATGTTAGGACATAGATTTGTGACAATAGGGCTTGTAATTGATTAGATCTTTTATGTCTTTATGTTTTGTATGAATTGGTTAATTTTTGTAATAGGCGAACTTAACAAGTTCGCTTAGGCCAAGTTCGTCTGCATGGCTGAGTGAGTCTATAAATAGGAGTTTACATGTTAGTTTCTTAAGCTTTGCAATTTGTATTCAAGTTCTGTAAACTCTGAGTTGGGTGGAAATCAAAGAAAATATTATTTACATCTTGTGTTGATTCTAGTCTTGATATTGTCTCATATACACAATCATGCATACGGTTGGATTCCGCACTCCGTGTGTTTGATACACGTCACGTCTCGAGTTAGATCCATTGATAACCCGAGGGGACCTACAATTGGCATCAGAGCATCGTGCTCGTGATTTGTGACGGTTTGTGTATGATTTGACACCAAAAAGACTGAATTTTAGATCAATATTCTTGAGAAGATTTTGAGGCAGATTTCATCAATTTGGAGTTAGTTTTAAAGAAATTGATCCGTTCAAAGTGTTCTAATTCATATTATATTCAATCCTACGGTTTATTTTCATCAAATTTAATCAATTCAGCAAGTTATGATTATTTTTGAGGTTTCAAGTTCTTGTTTTGGTTGAAGAAAGCATCTTCCTGAGAGTTTTTAGCCGAAACAGGCGAACTCATCTCAAATTCAGTTACAGGCAAACTTAGTCTAAGTTTTTGTTCAGGCGAACTTATCAAGTTCGCTTGGCACAAGTTCGCTTAAGGAAAGTTTTAGGCAAACTTATCAAGTTTGCTTGTGGGTAAAGTTGTTTCAATTTTTGTTTTTTTTTGTGAGATTTTTCATATATTTGTTGTTATGGCTAACATGGTGAAGGTTACAAACATGTTCAACTATGACAATGAAATTGGTACTTCTCTGAAACAGCCAAAGTTGCTAAGTCTTGCTGATTATCCTAACTAGAAGGATCGCTTTAATCAATTTGTTACATTTACGGATACCAGTTTATGGATTCCTATTCTAGAAGGATATACTCATCCGACTTATTCATGGATGGATAATGACAATGTTCCAAAGCCTGTATCTGCATTAACAACAGAAGAAAAGATGTTATTTGATCGTGAAAAGAAGGCAATGGAGAGCATTTCAATGTCACTACCAAAATAAATTTATCACAGTTTCAAGCAGTTTAAAACTTCCATGCAGTTATGGGAAGCTTTATAGAAGACATGTGAAGGTAGTTTGGATGTGAAGAAAAGTCGTAAAGAATTACTGAAGAAACAATTTTTGGTATTCAAACACTTTCAGAATGAGAATTTGGATGATCTGGCTACAAGATTTTATCATTTGCTGAGTGAATTAGCAAGTGCAATGGTGGTTCATGAAACTGACGAAATTAATGACAAGTTTCTTGAAGCTTTACCATCAAAATTTGATGTGTATAATGTCCTCATCAAAGAAAATGAAAAATATAAAACAATGTCACTTGAAGATGTTCTTGGAAAAATTCAATCTCAAGAGCTGAACTTAAAGAAAAAGGAAACCAATATGGAGCACATGCAAGATCCGTCAATGTACTTTGCAAAAACATCTGGAAAATTTGGATCATAAGTTGCTTTGTTTTTAGGAGATGGTCAAGATAACTCTAATGATAATAGTTCTGGATGTTCTTATCAATATGGTTTCTCTGCAACTACATCAAACACTTTTGGATCACAACCAATGAATTCACATCATGTGAATCAAAGGGTAGCTGAAGATTATATGACAATGTTTTCATCTTTTATTGCTTCATATGAAAATTTTATTGGAGGAAAGATTCATGATCCAGAAGCAATTGAAGAAGATTATCGTCAAATTGATCCGGTTGATCTAGAAGAAATGAATATTCAGTGGAATATGGCAATGTTGATGAGACAAGCAAAGGATTTTCTTAAGAAGACTGGAAGGAAGTACATCGGATCAAACAAGAGAACAAGAATGGGTTTTGACAAGACTAAAGTTCGATGTTACAGCTGTCAAGAATATGGTCACTTTGCTAAAGAATGTAATAAGCCAAAAGTTGAGTTTGACTCTCAAAAGAAGAACAACAGTTATCAAAGTAGCAGAAATCAACAAAGTTCAAGTGGTTCTGGAAATTCAGCAAATGTTTCAACATCATCTGCTTTGGTTGCCCAAGGAGATGATAACTATGACTGGGGAATCCATTTAGAAGATCTAGTTGGTGCTGTGAGTCAAGCTTTTGTGGCTGAAATTCATACTGATGAGACATCTGAATATGAAAATTCAAGTGATAGTGAAAGTTCAGGGAGTGAAGTAGAAAGTTAGAATGATGAATCTTCTGAGAATGTCATTGCAGCAGAAATTTCTGAAGAAATTGATCCTGAAAATGTTGATGAAGTTCTTTCTGAAGAAAATGTATCTACAACAAGTGTATCTGAAGATGAGATTTTGTTGACGAAAAGAATACCTGAGATGACTGAAGAGATTCCAACTGCTAAAGTCTTCATGGTAGACATGTCTGATCCATCAATGGTAAAAGATGTTATCTGTAATATATTGTTCTAACTGTGTGTTGGTGAAGGACAAAATGATGAAAGTGATGGATGATAACACAAATTTGATCTGTGATATGAAATCGATGCACTCAGTGAATCAGAAATTAATAGACAATGATAAGTTATGTATTGACAGAACTAAATCACTCAAAAGAGACATTAATTCTCTAACTTTGAAGATTAAGGAACAAGCATATCGTTTGGATATGGCTTATGCTGAGATTGAAAAGAGGAATGAAATTGTTGCTGAGAAAAACAAAGTAATTTCAGACAAAGAAGTAGAGGTGATCAGATTACATAGAAAACTGGAAAGTTTTGGAAATTCATCACTATTGTTGGGTTATTTTAATGACAATGCTGATCCTGTTAAGAGAACAACTGGAATTGGATTCGCTCATCCGCCATTTAATGGAAATTATGTTGAAGAACCAGAGATCATTACTAAAGAGGATACTGATCCATAGACATTTTTAAAAATTAATCCAGTCACAGGGGAAAAATGGTATATGATTCTGATAGTGATGATGAGACATTTGATGCTCAGAAAATTGATGGTGTTCCTAAAGATGTGAAGATTGATGAACCAAAAGTGGTAAAACAAGTCACAAGAGATCGACGTATTCTTACAGAGCCCGATGAAGTTGAACAATCAACTATTTCACCAATATTATCTAAACGTGGTTTTATAAGTGCTGGTGATATCAAGAAGGAGGTTTCAAAGGTTGAAAATAAATCAACAAGTGATTTCATTAAACAGATAGTGAATGTGGCAAAACCCAAAGATATTCAGTCTCTTGTTTCAAAGAATTATGTTGGTGAAACAACCAGAAAGATGTATGTTCCAAAGAAACAAGGAGGTAGTGATATTAAATCTACTGAAGGTTATTCATCAGGAAGTTCCTCAACTTCAACAAGGGTTCCTTATATCAGAGAATACAAGGATAAGAGAGTGTGCTTTCATTGTAATGAGGTGGGGCATATAGTGTTATATTGCCCTTACAAGAACAAAGAGAAGAATTTTCTTATTTCATAGAAAGTTACATCAGTTTTTGTTCATGGTCAATCAAGAGTAGTAAAGATTCTGCCAAGACCTAATGTGGAAAATCCTAAATCTGATAATGTGATGAAATAATCGGTCAAAGAAAATTTGCCTAAGCAGCATGTTACTAAACCATTTGGGTTTAAGAGAGAGATGATACAGCATGTTCATGATAGATTTGTTGATTCTAAACCAGAGTTTGTCCAATCTGGTGTTAGAAACAATGTTGTGTTTCACAAGTTTGTTTAGAATCCTAAAGTTGGATTCACTAAGAATTCACAACCTATGGTCAAACTTTCAAGACCTCAAAGGCGAAGAAGGAACAGACGGTTAAGAAAACTTTTGGAAAATGATCAATTTGAATATGAATTTCAAAATCAATCAAATTTTGATAAGAAAAAGAATGTTTCAAAATCCAAAATGTCTGATTACGATTTACCTAAATCACCAAGGGTAGATGATAATAGAGATTATGAATTGCTTGAAGTTGTTTATGTTGATGCTAATGGTAGACCGAAGACCATAATGGCTTGGGTCCCCGTTTCTAACTGATTTTCTTTGTTTGTGTAGGGTCAACCAAGGAAGACTATTAACAACAAATGGTATGTGGATAGTGGTTGCTCCCGACATATGATAGGAAACATTCGTTTGCTTGAAGATGTTATTAAAATTGATGGAGGTTATTTCGCCTTTACGGGTAATAAAGGCAGGTACATAACAGGTCAAGGAACTTTAAAGAATGAAAAGGTGAAGTTTGAGAAAGTCAATTATGTTGAGCAACTCGAACATAATCTACTCAGTGTATCTCAAGTGTGTGATAAGAAGTTTTCATTCCATTTTAATGATGCTGAATGCTATATTCTGAAGCCGAGATTTGAAATACCTGAAGAATGGATTCTGATGAACGCTCCAAGAAGAAATGACACATATGTTTTAGACATGAGTGTTGCTACAACAACGGATTCTATTCCAACATGTTTACTCTCTAAAGCATCTAAATCTGATTCTATTCTTTGGCATAGGAAGCTTGCACACATAAATTTTAGAAAAATGAATTATCTTGTGAAGAATGATTTGGTTTCTTGTATCCCAAAAATGAAATTTGCCGTGCCTGTTGACTACATTCCTTGCAAGAATGGAAGGCAACACAGGAAGTCTCACAAATCCCAGAAACAAAATTCTATTGTCACTCCTTTGGAGTTACTGCATATGGATTTGTTCAGACCGATAATTATTCGAAGCATTAGAGGTAAATCGTAATGTCTGGTGGTAACGGATGACTACTCAAGATTCTCATGGGTTAAGTTTTTGGCAACAAAGTCTGAAACAGCAGAGACAGTTCAATTCTTATATCTTGGGTTGGAGAATCTTTTGAATCAGAGAGTCAGGCATATCAGAAGTGACAATGGCAGTGAATTTAAAAATAGCAAGATGGGACTCTTTTGTTTACTGATGTAGTGCAAAGCACACATCTTTAACACGTTGTATTCGTGCGTCTTTAATTAGTTTTATCTTTGTTTTGAGTCATTTTTGTATACTATTGAGTCTTTGTTATGTTTACAGGTGCTCGTATGAAATACAAGTGAATACGTGAAGAAACCGAGCTAGAGAGTGAAGCCCAAAGTTCAAAAGTTCAAAAAATGGTGAATTTCAAGTCTTCGTGGTACGCGAGAAAGGAGAGGACCATCTTTCGTGATACGCGAGAAACTACAGGAGGGCGCTCGACTATACTGTCCTTCTATTACGACATGTTTTGTAACTGTTGATAAAATTCTGTGTAAGTTCATAGAGAGGCGAACTTAACAAGTTTGCCTAAGCATCTTTAGAAGCGAACTTGTTATGTTCGCCTATAGCAGGTTTGTGTCTATAAATAGGTGTTTACACATTCTGTTCTAAAGAGAGAGCAGAGGGACTTTAAAGGAGTGTATTATGTGAATCTGTAAACTCTGTGTTTTGTGGAATACAAAGAGAAGTTTATTTACCTGCTGTTTCCATTGTCAATTAGTATACGAACGTTAATACAGTAGGATTCTGCACTTTGTGTTAATGAGACGTCCTGTCACGAGATCGATCTAATATGAGCCATGTGGACCTACACCTTCGTGGTACGCGAAGGACCGGCTAGCATTTTCTCGCGGTACGTGAGAAACCGTAATTCCGCAAAACCCTAGATTTTCAAATTAAAAAGATTTTGATTGCCATTAATAGAGGAGTTCGCAACCAGCCGTCTAAGAAGAGTTCCAGAGGTGAATTTGAGGCTGGAGAAGAGATTAGAGGTCGAAAGTTGAATACTTTGCTTCCGGGTTCGTTAATTCTAGCGTTCTAGGCTTCAAGCTTCGATTTTTATCTTTGATTTGATTGTTTGATACCATGTTCTTGCTTAATACTTCTGTTTTAGTTGTTTTGAGTATGATATTTGGCTAAAACTTTTATACTGCCTGGGTCACATGATGAGTACATGTTAAAGTATTGATTTTTATCGGTTTTGGTTATTTTGAATGGACTAATGATTTTATAAGCAATCTTTGAGTTAATAATTGTGATGAATATGTATGCTCATGTCTGATTGTGTGGTTGATTATAACTCCCTGCGTTAATTATGGTTGTCTGCTAGTTTGATCTGCGTGTCTAAGTCATAGATCTTAGGGTTTGTGATTGTGAGTGGTTTGCTAGACGTCGTGACCATAGGGAATGTAATTGATTGCTGATTTAAATTGAGTGTGCATCCTAGTTCAATACCCTAGAGGTGAGAATTAGTCGTTTAGTCTTCGTCATTAGGAATCTGAGTGTTAGCTGTCTGAGAGGAAGCCGGTATTAGGTGTCTAGTGATTGTTGCTATTCGTGTCATAGTTGTTATCTTGAGATTACCCCGTGCATTCTTTTAGTGTATTGGTGGACAGTGAGACTGAGAGGTAATCTATCTATTAGGGTACTTTGTCATTGTTGGAAATACCCGAGAGGTGATCCAACCATCTGGTGAGTTAGTACGCTTTAGGTAGCTTAGTTGGTGACACCCTGAGAGTGATTAGGGATCCAATAGGTAGTCTTTAGTTGTCATCTTTAGAAACCCAGATCCATCATAGTTTTCAGAACCGGTAGAAGTTGTATTTTGCAAGTAGGATTCTGACCTAGGTAGTATTCTTCCCATCTTCTGATTTCACCTTAGATCTTGTTCTTGATAGTTGAGTCGACCTTAGTTTATTGCATTCTTTGTTAATCTTTAGTGCAGTCAACCCCCCAAACCAATTCAATCTTTAGTCCATGTCAGAGTCTAGTTTTGTTATCATAGTGTCTCTAGTGTTCGATATTCTGTTTTACCGTTAAGATGTGCTTCACTCGATAGGTTCACTTGCCTGTCAGTGCAGTTTAGTTGAAGGTACTCCTATTATTACTTAGGTGTCTAGATTAGGTTTTGTTATTATTTTAATATACCGTCTGAGCGACATCAAGTTTTTGGCCCCGTTCTTCGGGACACTTGGCAATAGCAATATTAGCTTTGACTAGTTCTTTTAGTGATTTTTGGTTTGTTTTGTTTTTTGTCGAGTCTTGTGTGCTACTAGTGAGTCTTTTCTGAGTGTCTAATTTAGAATCGAGTCTTTCTTTGTGTCTTTGAGTCTTTGTTCTGTTTCCATCTAGTGTCTTTCTGTTTATTCACCATACTCGCTCGCAGGGATCACCACCTTATTCAGCTTTCCTAGAGCCTGAGCGAGAGCTACACGAGCGCACCCGTGACTTCCGGGAGCATTTGAAAGCATTGTGCAGCACCCAGGTACGTCCTACTAGCCCAATCCCCTTTCCACAAATGGGCGACGCTGACCCACCAGTGAGGCGTACAGTACACCAGAGGGCCAGTGATGAATCACCGGCGCGAGATCTTCGATCACCTGCCCCACTATTCTGAACACCAATACGTGGCAGATCCCATCACATGTCATGAGTACGATCACTCATGCTACTCAATTCCATGGCCTCGAGGATGAGGATGCACCCAGACATTTGTCCCGCTTCACGTGGATATGTGATACATTCAATATCACAGGTGTGTCTAAGGACGCTATCTACTTGCGTCTCTTCCCATTCTCCCTCTCTGAGCGTGCATCTACTTGGCTCGACACTCTCCCAGAAAATTCTATCACCACATGGGAGGATCTTAAAGCCAAGTTCTTCAAGAAGTACTATCCACCTTCAAGG
This sequence comes from Smallanthus sonchifolius, assembly GCA_023525975.1. NCBI lineage: Eukaryota > Viridiplantae > Streptophyta > Magnoliopsida > Asterales > Asteraceae > Smallanthus > Smallanthus sonchifolius. The sequence goes on along the minus strand of CM042033.1, from coordinate 47,052,084 downwards.
GCCGCTCGCCTTATGGACCAAATCCATTCGTTCCGGATGGATCCCGACGAGCCCTATCACATGGCCTGGGAGTGGTTCAACGCGTTTTTGACCTGATGTCCCCAGCATAGTCTTTCCGACTAGGCGCTAGTGGAGAAGTTCTGCAATGGTCTCACCTTCGAGAAGCAGCAGATGTTCAATACAGCTACGGGAGGTCATATCATGGAGAGACTCGAGCCTGCTGAGTGCGAGGAAATGTTCGAGAGCTTCGCTCAAGCCGAACAGCAACATCCACATTCTGTTAGGAATTCCATTCCTACTACTAGAGCACCCGCCTCTTCTCCTAGAGGTGTACATAAGGTCACTCCTGAAACTAGCGTGGTTGCTGCACTCGCCTCAATGGCTAACGAGATTAAGGAGCTGAAGCTCAGTGCTCGGTGGTGTCAAGTGTGCAGAGGAGGCCACGACACTCGAGATTGCCCTGTAAATAATCAGGAGCACGTGAGCTATGCTGGCAACCCGAACCAGAACCGATGGTACAACAACTACAATGCTTTTGGCTCGGGGTGGAGATCTGGAAATAACTCGCCTGGGTTTAATGGTCGCCAGCAGCAGTATGGAGGAGATGAAGGAGGAGCAAGTTCAGGAAGCAGTGTCAACACAAGGAAGATTGAGTAGATGATAGAGAATCAGACACAATTGCTTGCTCAGTTAGTGCAAAATGATAGGGATGCTCAGCAAAGACTGGATAGCCACGACACTCTATTGAAGATTCAATAGTCGGCATTCCAGGATTTGCAACGCACGGTAGGAGATATCGCTCAGAGCCTGAAGGGTATACAAGGAGGCCCATCTTCGGGCTCAAATGCTTCAGTGATGGCCATGTCAGTTAGGAGTGTGGAGAAGAAAGAGGTTGTGGAGGATGACTCCCACTCCATCGAGTATGGCATACATTCGGTAAAGGAAGAGAGGAAGGTAGACTAGAGAGCTCGATTTGCTGAGATCGATGCTAGGATGCTAGTGGAGTCTGAGTTGAAAGCTGTGTCGACAAGAAGTCATAGGGCCGAAGAGAAGGAGAGCTCACCGGTTGTCGAAGAAGAAGAGTCGGTGGATGAAGAGATAGAGATGGAGAAGCCTGCCAAGAGGGTAGTGGATAAGAAGAAGGGGAGGAGATGAAGTCCCCCGAGATTGACCTGAGTCGTATCCCCAATCTAGCACATGTTTTGCCACATAAGCACGCTAGGGAATACGGTACTTTCCTTGATATGTTTAAACAACTCAAGGTCAATCTCCCATTCATAGAGGTCCTCCAGCATATGCCTAAGTATGGAAAGTTCCTCAAAGATCTTCTTTCCAACAAGAAGAAACTAGGAGGGATCTCTGAAGTCTCATTTAGTGAGCAATGTTTTGCTGTGTTGCAGAACAAACTGTCGGAGAAGATGGCGGATTCGGGTCGGTTCATGATCCTGTGTCTGTTTGGCGGTTTGCATCTAATCCACGCATTAGCTGATCTGGGTGCTATCATCAATATGATGCCATATACTGTTTATAAGCAACTAGACCTAGGTGAACTATAGCCGACGAATATGAGCATTTCCTTGGCTGACCGCTCAGTCAAGTATCCAAGGGGAATTGTGGAGAATCTTTTAGTGAAAGTCGGTAAGTTTGTATTCCCTATGGATTTCGTCATCTTAGATATGGAGGTGGATGACAAAGTCCCAGTCATCCTAGGACGCCCATTCCTACGTACCGCCAATGCGATGATTGATGTCTTCGACAGGAAACTCACACTTCGTGTGGGGGACGATTTTATTACATTCGATGCTACAAACTCCGTGGAGGATGTTGGCGAGCATGGCCACTCTGTGTGCATGCTTGATGCCTTCATGGACGATCATCAGGACTCTAATCCAATAAAGATGATTTAGATATAGGAATGATATAGGAGCCTCCGGATTGGTTAGAGGAGTTTGAGAGGAAGTTGCTATGGTCCTCGTTCCTAAGTGCTGACGATGATGATTACAGTATGAGTGAGATATTAACACAAGTGGAGCAGATAGTTTGTGAGGCACCCATGGAGGTTGTTGAGGATCATGAGGATCCGGGCGAGAGGTTAGAGGCCACACCTTTAAGGATACCACACATTGAGCCTTTGACCTTTTATATTGTTCATACTGAGGGCATAGCAGCCGAGTCATCCCCTAAATTGAGACTGCCCCATGAGAGAAACCGTTCTTTGATAGATTCATCTAGTTTGAGGAGAATGAAAACCCCAAGTGTGGGGATGTTTAGAGGTGACCGCTTGCTGCAGTATTTGAACAGTGTTATCTTCGGACCTGGTAGGTTTAAGTGTTGGTGGAAGGATCTGAGTGCTATACATGATACACATTTAGGGTTTGGTAGGATTTTTTGTTTGTTGAGACTGTGGAGAACCGGTAGACCGCGAAGGATGAAGGCGGTCCCGGTTAGGATCAAGGAGAAGCCTCCTGATAGGCTTGTTTGAATCTCGGGCAAGTGCTCGGGATGTAGAGTTTGTGTGCATTACTTGGTTTGAGTTTGTGTAATTTTTTGTGTTTTTCGATGTGTGTTTTGTTTGTGTCATGTTATGCAGGGATTCGCGCTTGATTCGGCAAGGAAAATATCGATAATTAAGTTCCAGGTATTTTTACATATGTTTTTATGCTTGGAATAGGTTTTTATGGAATTTGGGGGAAAATAATTTTAAATGATCAAAAATTTTCTAAGTATAAAAGTTGGAAAAATTTCAAAACTTTCTATTAACAACAAGTCCCCGCGGTACGCGAAGCATTTGGGAAGTCCTCTCGCGGTACGCGAAGGACAAACCAAGAAGTCGTCTTAAAGGCCACTCCCTCGCGGTACGCGAGGAGTGGTCGCCTGGTTTCTCGCCGTACATGGGGGAGTGCTGTTTTCACCCTTCTTCCTTGTTTTCCCATGGTTTTCCACACCGTTCACCACCTTCCACCATCATGCATCACCATATCCATCATCGATCACTTCCGTCCATCATCATATCGTTCACCATCCGCCCATTACCATGGGAGAACTTGAAACCGTTTCGATCCGATGACCGACTTGCTGTGTCATTCATGTCTATGTGTTTGCCACACATCGAGTACATTTCTCTGCATGGCCATCTATCTTGAGTCTTTAAGTTTTTAGTGAGTTAGTTTGAGTCAGTCGAGTTTTTATTTTATTTTATTTGAGTCAGTTTAATGTTGCGGGTTTGTTGTGAGGTTTATTTTGCAGGTTTTATCATCCTGCCCGTACTCAATCTCTATTCGGGCGGGAACGATTATCACTTATATGAAATTTGTATAGGCAACCCGGCAGCTGATTTGCAACCGCGACCGGAATGCTATATGGTGCACAAGAGGAAGAACGAAGCTGGATTTTATTCAAGATCATATCATTACCAACTAAGTCACTTACTGTTTCTGTTTTATTTTTGCATTTTTATTTTTAGTTATGTTTTGATTCACATTGAGGACAATGTGTCATTAAAGTATGGGGATGTGAGTCTCTAGTTGAGTCTAGTTTGTCATGTTTATAAAAAAAATAATAATAATTTTTTTTTAAAAATGTCCTTGGAAATAACTGCAAAATAAATGGGAAATTATAGTAGAACTAGATCTGGTTGTTGAGTTTAAATGGTTAAATAATTGAAAAAGTGTTTAATTAGAAATGTTTTGGTAGACCTAGTCAATTGAATAGCTAAAATATTCTGTGAGTGTTACTTATGAATTAATTGAATTAAAATCATGATATCTTGTGGGTATTCATCTTAGAGTAATGGTAATACTGAAATTGTCAATATAGGTTGATAGGTACCACGTTAAGTTAAAATTTAGAGGTTTTTGAAATTTCATGGCACACCACTCTCTTTTTATGAGAATAAATCTGAGTTTAGTGGCGCCCGTATCCATAAATTCCATAATTCATGAGCTTATTTGATTAGAATACTGAGTGTTGATTATGTGTTACCCTCCGGGATGGCCACTTGGAAAAACGCCTCTAAGTGATTCTTATGTGCTTAATTGATAAACTGAATCCTATGTGCTACCTTCTGGGACGGTAAACTGGGAGACGCACCACTAGGTGAGGTTGATTCATACATTTGATTGTGCTCATTGACATTTCAGTCCATTTTTCATCTAATTTCTAAAAACCTGTATATTTTAGTTTAACGTGGTAGGGTAAATCTTAATGGTTTTATCCATGCCTAGACATGACCGTGAGACGGGATTAGGTAGAGCTGTAATCGTTAAGTGTGAGTCACATAGATTGATTGATATGATTGGTAAAAAATATTAGAACACATTACGGGGGCTTGAAAGTTGGTGCTTGGGTTTAATCGGACCGAAATACTAATTATTGCTTTTTAACGCGTGAGTATATTTTGCTAATTGGGAATTGATGTTTATTAAGTTAGATCTGAGTTGTGATTCCATTTGCCGCTTTTTCGAGGACGAAAAAAGGTTAAGTGTGGGGATATTTGATGTAGTGCAAAGCACACATCTTTAACCCGTTGTATTCGTGCGTCTTTAATTAGTTTTATCTTTGTTTTGAGTCTTTTTAATATACTACTGATTCTTTGTTATGTTTATAGGTGCTCGTATGAAATACAAGTGAATACGTGAAGAAACCGAGCTAGAGAGTGAAGCCCAAAGTTCAAAAGTTCAAAAAATGGTGAATTTCAAGTCTTCGCGGTACGCGAGAAAGGAGAGGACCAACTTTCGCGATACGCGAGAAACCCTAGGAAGGCGCCCGACTATTTTGTCCTTCGCGATTCGCGAAGGACCGATTAGCATTGTCTCGCGGTACGCGAGAAACCGTAATTCCGCAAAACCCTAGATTTTCAAATTAAAAAGATTTTGATTGCCATTAACAGAGGAGTTCCCAACCAACAGTTTAAGAAGAGTTCCAGAGGCTGGAGAAGAGATTAGAGGTCAAAAGTTGAAGACTTTGCTTCCGGGTTCATTAATTCTAGCGTTCTAGGTTTCAAGCTTTGATTTTTATCTTTGATTTGATTGTTTGATACCATGTTCTTGCTTAATACTTCTGTTTTAGTTGTTTTGAGTATGATCATTGGCTAAAACTCTTATACTGCCTGGGCCACATGATGAATACATGTTAAAGTATTGATTTTTATCGGTTTTGGTTATTTTGAATGGACAAATGATTTTGTAAGCAATCTTTGAGTTAATAATTGTGATGAATATGTATGCTCATGTCTGATTGTGTGGTTGATTATAACTCCCTGCGTTGATTGTGGTTGTCTGCTAGTTTGATCTGCGTGTCTAAGTCATAGATCTTAGGGTTTGTGATTGTGAGTGGTTTGCTAGACGTAGTGACCATAGGGATTGTAATTGATTGCTGATTTAAATTGAGTGTGCATCCTAGTTCAATACCCTAGAGGTGAGAATTAGTCGTTTAGTCTTCGTCATTAGGAATCTGAGTGTTAGCTGTCTGAGAGGAAGCCGGTATTAGGTGTCTAGTGATTGTTGCTATTCGTGTCATAGTTGTTATCTTGAGATTACCCCGTGCATTCTTTTAGTATATTGGTGGACAGTGAGGTAATCTGTCTATTAGGGTACTTTTTCATTATTGTAAATACCCGAGTGGTGATCTAACCATCTGGTGAGTTAGTACGCTTTAGGTAGCTTAGTTGGTGACACCCTGAGAGTGATTAGGGATCCACTAGATAGTCTTTAGTTGTCATATTTAGAAACCAAGTTCCATAACAGTTTCCAGAACCGGTAGAAGTTGTACTTTGCAAGTAGGATTCCGACCTAGGTAGTATTCTTCCCATCTTCTGATTTCACCTTAGATCTTCTTCTTGATAATTGAGTCGACCTTAGTTTATTTCATTCTTAGTTAATCTTTAGTGCACTCAACCCCCCAAACCAATTCAATCTTTAGTCCGTGTCAGAGTCTTGTTTTGTTATCATAGTGTCTCTAGGGTTCAATATTCCGGTTTACCGTTAAGCTGTGCTACACTCGATAGGTACACTTTCCTGTCAGTGCGGTTTAATTGAAGGTACTCCTATTATTACTTAGGAGTCTAGGTTAGGTTTTGTTATTATTTTAATAGACCGTCTGGGCGACATCATTTACAAAAGGGTATACATCATGATGTTAGTGCGCCATATGTTCCTCAACAAAATGGTGTTGCTGAGCGAAAGAACAGAACTCTGATTGAGGCAGCTAGAACAATGTTGGCGGATTCTAAGCTACCGGTTAGTTTTTGGGCCAAAGATGTTAATACGGCATGCCATGTCCTGAATCGAGTTCTGACCGTCAAGCGACACAACAAGACATGTTATGAGTTGTTAAATGGTCGAAAGCCTAATTTGAATTATCTTCTTCCATTTAGAAATCCATGTACTCTTCTGAAGATAAAGGATGTTTCTACCAAGTTTAGCGAAAAGGTGATTGACGGAATTTTTCTGGGATATCTTGCCAATTCGTTGAATAAAAGAATGTATAACAAGGAAACACGACAGGTCAAAAAATGGCTTCATATCGATTGTTCAAAACGATCTATTCCCCAAAAGGCGGTTGGTCCAGAGTGGGCACTTGATTATGACAACTTGTTCAAGTCTTTTAACTTTGCTCCTGACTTATCTGATGAAGAAGTTACTTTACTATACAATTCATGTCAAGGTGACCAAGATTGTGTGTTAATTCCAAAATCAACGGTTCCATTTTCCGTTCCATCATCATCAGTTCACCCTGATACAAATGTTGCATCTAGTTCGGGAACTCACGAGACTGATAGTGAAGATGATGAAGAAATTTTTTAGGATTCTTCGGCAGATCCATTAATTGTTGATGAGTCTTCCAACTCTACACATGTTCAGGGGGAGATTTCTACAAATTTAGATTCAGAGATACCAGTTAATCAATCTTCTCAAACAGATATTTCTCAAGTTGATATTTTACCTGTTCCGGAGGTGGCTTCCATAAAAGAACTCAAAGACCATCCGGTGACGAATATCATTGGGAATTTGCAAGATGGAGTTCAAACTCGTTCTTTAACTGAAAATACTTGTTTATATTCATACATTAGATATACTGGAGTAATTGATGTTTGCTTACATTCTTGTTTTATTTCTCAGATAGAACCTAAAAATGAGGAGATGGCTTTACAAGACAATAACTGGATAGAAGCAATGCAGGAAGAGCTTGCTCAATTTGATAAGCTAAAGGTGTGGAATTTAGTTGATCTACCAAAGGGAATGTGTCCAATTGGCACCAAGTGGGTTTACAAATGTAAAAAGGATGATCGTGATGTTGTCGTAAGGAACAAAGCAAGATTGGTGGTACAGGGTTTCAATCAACAAGAGGGAATTCATTACACTGAGATGTACGCACCTGTAGCATGGTTAGAAGCTATTCGTTTGTTTTTAGCTTTTGCATCATCAAAGGTTTCAAGGTTTATCAACTGGATGTCAAAAGTGCTTTCTTGGATGGCAAGGTGAAAGAGGAAGTTTTTGTTTGTCAAACACCGGGTTTTGAGGATCCATTGTATCCTTCAAAAGTGTTCAAGCTAGAAAAAGCTCTTTACGGTCTTCATCAAGCACCCCATGCGTGCTATGAAACATTGTCATAACATCTTTTGGACAATGGTTTTGATCGTGGTCAAATTGATTCCGCCTTGTTCATCAAGAAAGAAGGGGGAGATTACTTGATGGTTCAGATATACATGGACGATATTATTTTTGGCTTATGCAAGGAGTTTGAGAACGTCATGAAATCAAAATTTGAAATGTCAGCTATGGGAGATAACAGTTGGACTAAGATATGTTTCTAACAACATCTGTCGGAACATATACTCGCCCTTGGATCAATATCTTAATTCCATTGAATATCCGGATAACAGTTGGATCACATTACCCTATATTATTGAATCAATCGATTCTTTAATCATTCATTCTACTGAAGAGTTCTTATGCTACAATCTATCATGATATTACTTCCAAAGCCAAGCAATTGAATCATTCTGATTCCTTATATCCTTCGGGATTTGTTTCTTTTCTTGTGCTAATTGAGATAGTTTCATCCTTGAGATTGATATTATCTTTGCATAAGTCTCGTATGTCTTGAAGATAGTGCAATTTACTTTCTGTTGGCATACTAGTGGGTACACGTTGTATTTCATACTTAAATGGTACCTTAACTAATAAGAAAGTGGGAATGAGATTCTTTTAGTTTCAAATCTTATAATATGGACAATTTAAATTTGTGTGTCATAGTCTGATCCTGTTTTCTTTGAATGTTTATCGCGTATCATTACATGCAATATATGAAAGTCTGAAAAATGGAGACTTGAAAGAATGGCATAGGATACCAAATTACCTTGATATACAAATTGTTTATCCAAGATGTGTGATTGATATATCATGTATGCTGATATGATCTTCTTGCTCATGGTGTTCAACAAAAATATGTTCTTTATTGCTTTACAGTTTATTTCATTTCATTTTATACAGAGAAAAACCAAAAATATGTGTTTTCAAGTTTGTATAGATAAAATCCAAAAAGATTTTCTTTCATGCTTCCGTGAGAATTCCAAATTTTATTTATTAAAAGGTTCGGGATTGGATCGGATACAGGTTCCTGGTGATTGACAAAATAGATTGAGGGAGAGAAGTATAAAAAGTTGAAAGTTCAAAAGTTCAAATATTTCTATAAGTGTGGAGAAGAAGCGAACTTATTTTTTTCGCCTAGGTTATGTTCGCCTGGTAAGCGAACTTATTAAGTTCGCCTGGTAAGCGAACTTAAGGCTTGTAGCTTATGTTGTTTGAATGAAGCGAACTTGTTCATTTTCTCTGAAAACTTGGTTTAAGCGAACTAATTCATTTTATGCGAACTTGTTTCTGGGTGTGATCGAAGTGATTGGATCTTTGTTGTTGTTCTTATTTTCTGGTTATTCAAGGCATTGCGCATCAAACCAAAGTAGAATCAAGTTCTTTTATCTACAAATTGCTCGAATCAAGATGTTTTAAGATGTAGGTTTACGGTTTATGTTGCTACGACTGTTGTGGATCTAAACCTTGATATAATATGTGTTATGTTTGAAATTGATGATTGTTAAAGGTTCATTGAGGTGTTTCAATCAAGTTGTGTCCGTTTTTGACACCGGATTTCATCTTTGTAAAGATTTTTGATTTTTGATTGGTTTTTCTAAGCTTGGAGCGAACTAATTAAGTTCGCCTCTTGCAACTTTAAGCGAACTTAATAAGTTCGCCTCAGGGGACAGAAGTGATTTTGACTTAGCAAATTTTTTTTAAGGTGTATATTTTTTGTTTTTAAGTTTTTTTTATTGTTATTGTTTGTATTGTGTTTTAACAAGTTTTGTGTGTGGTTTTGCTATGTCATTTTTACTATGTGCAATTGGATCGTCGAGTTGAATATAAACATAACTAGGTGGCGTTGGTGGATCCAAATTTGTCTGAAGCTGCGAATTACCGGGAAATCATTAATTTTCTGAATAGATCAAGGATAAGTATTGTTGTTTCTGAAAATCCCTACATCAGCTTGAATTACATTCAACAGTTCTGGGATACAACACAAAATAACTGTACTGTGGATCCGAATGTTATTAGAGCTACTGTCAAGAACACCGAAGTAGCAATTTCTGTTGACACTATTCGTCAGGCTTTACATCTTGGAGGTAATGATGAAGAACCTTTAGGTTTACCATCTACATTGATTATGGATTGTTTTCAAAGAATGGGTTATTATTCAATGTGTATCTCCTTGGAAAGCTGGAACTGATGGTTTGAAGACCTCACTACATCTTGCAATGGTGGCTGTTACTTTGAACATAGGGTTCAACTTTGCTCACTATTTTTATAACGAGTTAGTTGCACAGATTACTCCACCTGCTGGTCAAGGGTTTCTTTTGTACCCTAGGTTTCTTCAAATGATTCTGAATCATCTTATTCCCAATCTACCTCAGTTACCACAACGTCTTACTCTCACTCCTATGACAAAAAGGATTTTCACTGATTGCAACAACATAAAGAAACAAAATCCAGCCTTGATACCTGTTCCAACTCCTCTGTTTGGGCATATTATTAATCCTGATTATGTTGCTCCTCCAAATGATAATTGGATTCATCCAGAAGAGGTTCAACAACAACAACAACAATAACCACAAGCTCAACAGCAACCTCAACCACAACAAGTTGCATCTGAAGTACATCAAGAACAAGTTCATGGACAAGTTCAAGAAGCTACTCAAGTGAATGTCAAAGAACCTAATTTGGAGGTTCATGAGGAAGTTCATGTTGATATACCGGAAGTTCATAATGTTGAAAATGAGAATGTTAATGAAGAAGCCCAAGAAAATTCTCCACAAGCTAATCAAGAAGGAATTGTAAATGAAACTAGTTCAAGTTCCTCTTAAAAAAGCAAATGATGCTGATTCTGATAATGATTCTAAAGCTACACAGGACTTTGATCCAGATCATTATGCTAAACTTGCTAGTATTCCATTGGCAAATGCTGGTAAAAGACTAAAGTCGGTGGCTACTAAACCAAGACGCAAGTCTGTTTGGGGTCTTCCTCCTGGAACTGCACTTGGCAAAAGATCATTAAGAGATGAATCTTCTTCTGGTTCTGAGTATATTCCTACTCTAAAGTCACAGAAGCTAATGTCTACTTCTATGACTTCTGCTGCAAATGCTCAGGTAACTGATGACTTGGATTTTGTGGATTCTTTGCTTATATCTCCACATCTGTCTCAGTCTACTTCACCTCAAGGTACTCCTACTCCAGTTCCTCCACATACATCTTCACAAGCTGGTCCGTCTAGTTCCTCAAAAGATGTTAAGATTGTTGCTCTACAAGGCAAAGTCTCTTGCCTAGAAGCCCAAGTTGTGGGTCTTCAAGGTCAAGTAGATGTATTAAGGGAAAATGACTTTCAGAGAGAACAAACTCTTCAATCTCAAAGCAAGAAGATCTCTGAGATGAAAATTCTAATCTCACAATTGATAGAGCGTATTGAAGCTCAGGGGGAGATGCCTGTCATAGTTAAGGATACTTGTCATACGGAGGCAATTCATAGAAAGGATGATGAAGATAATGATCCCAGTGGGAACAAGGGTGATCATCAATACTTTGACATTGCTCCGGTATCTCAGTTTCAGGGGAGTCTACATTAGTTCAAGTTGAAGCTTCAGGTGATAAAGTTATTAGAGAGAATGAAGAGGTATTGCTTCTAGAATTCTTTAAAGATGATTCTGATCTTGATGAAGCTGAAAAGATTGACTGCTTAGATGGTATAGATGAGTTGTTTGATGACTTAGAAGATGAAGAAAATAACTCAGAGATCAGAAGTCAAGAACAGACCTGAGAATCAGAGAGCTTGTAAACATTGTTTGTGAGTGAAATACAACGCGTTTATTTACACCGTGTTGTTGATTGGTTTACACGTTGCACATTGATCATGGATTCCGCACGTTATCACCGTGTCGTACCTCGAGTCTAGAAGATCCGTCACGCCCCTAGTTAAATCCATTGATAACCTGAAGGGACCTACATCATACAATCTCTATATCTAGTGTTTATGCATCATTTCCACCAAAAAAATCACATCATAACTTCTTTTAACAAAAACCCAAAAATTAAAGTTATTAAAAATAGAACCGAGCATGAAATCTCATAAGACCAAAAGTTCTAGATAGCAAATCTACGCATATTATCCATTCTTTATGCATATCTAACCATTTTCCATCATCAAATCACCCTAAACATGGAATCTATCATGAAACCCAAAGTTAAAGTTTCCTAAAATAGCAAAACCGAGATTTCATGTATCATCCAACACTTTTGACAACAAAGTTTGCACATATTATCCATCTACAACTATTACTACAACATAATCCATCATCAAATCTACAAAATCTCATCATCTAGCACATGCACATATAATAAAGTTTCCTTAAATGGAAACCGAGCCTATGAACAAAATTCGGGTCCAAAATCACCAACAATATGTACCATTTGAGTTTTAAAACACATTTCCTTTAAGAATACATGGATAATCTTTCAAAAAAATGAGTTTTCTTTGGATGTATGTTCATAAGAACATGAAGATGAAAATGGAAAAAGATTGTGACAATCCGGACTTTTCCGGTTAACTCATTTAGCAAATCCAGTTAAATCCTAAACTAATTTACTTAACTCAACCCACAGGGACTAATTCTGTCTATTTGCAAACTCAAACTACAAGGACTAATTGTGTAATTAGCCTAAAATCATTCTAATTGACTTGTTAAAGTCAAAATCCAAGATTTAGGTTCCTATTGACTTTTGAAAATCAACTAATCAACTTTCTAACGTAAATTCAAACCACAAGGGTTAATTATGCCAATTCCCAAACTTATAAACATGAAACTGCAGGGGCTAAACCTGAAATTTACCCATTCTTGATTTGGTTTGACTTTTGATAGTCAAACCGTACTACCTTGATCGAATTCGATTCCCACAACCGTTCTTGTTGAAATTGAAACTGAAACTACACGATTTCGGACATTAACGGCCTTAACTGTCGGATTAAACATCATAATTGCACGAATTAAACCCAATTATGGGTAATTAAAACGAAACAGTTGACCACGATCATATGGTCATCAAATTCATCTAACTCCTGCTTAAATCCCATAATTGAACCCTCTACACTCGACAAACGAACTCCATTGAAGCTTATGTACGCATCATAGTGATCGGGAACACAGCAGGAGTCGCCGGAGACAAACTCAGTCACATTGGACATCGGTTTTAGTCGAACACCTTCAATTCAAACCCAATTCTGGTAACTACTTACACCCATTGTTTCGTTTTAATCCGTAGAGTAAAAGCCCCATGCTTAATTGGGCTTATATCATCGATTGAATCGAAATTCAGAATCTAGGGTTCATATGAAACCGGTTTGATCGAACCCTACCCTAGACTCTGTTTAAATTCAATTGATTTATACCATTCGATTCGTAATCCTCTGCTTAATGAAAGCCCTTTGCTAATTTAAACTTATAACATCGAATTCTTCATAATCCAGAAACTAAGGTTCGTTCATAAAACAAATTGGAAATTAAACCACATGATCAGATTCGCAATCCTTCATTTAGTAAAATCCCTATGTTTTCAACTAATTCCAATATCGAAATTCACTAATTTGGTCTGTGTTCTTAACCTAGGGTTTTCGACTCTTTTAAACAGAAATTAACAACTCAATTCTCAACCATTTTTACAATTGTTTGTATCATCAGTTTCGTAATATCCTAAACCACAAAACCCCTATGCGTTGTTTAATCAGAATCGAAATCGATGGGTTTAGGGATGGTTTTTGCTTCGGTTCACGCGGGGGGAAAAACACAGGAAATCTTTTGATTAAAAGCTTTCTGATTCGGTTTTGTTTGCGGGTGGAGTGGTTAAGTGTGTGTGCTGGTGGGGAGGAGACCCGGGTTCTAGTCTCCCCACCCCTGTTTTGCTTTTTAATTATTTTCTAAGCATTATTTAAGTATAAAACCTTTTCCTATATTATTATATTAAAGTGTTTTAGCCCGAGAAACAACCCGTAGGCTCGGGTTTGGTTTCATAACCTATTTTTATTATTATTCCCACTTTTAAAAATAATTTATTTATATTATTTTCAAACCGTAACCTCGTATAAAATAATATGTTTATATTATTTTCAACCCGTGACTCATATTATAAAATAATATATAATTTATATTATTTCGCCTCGTTTAATTAACTCGTGTGACGTTTTTTTAAACTAATTAATAATATAATTGTTTATATTATTTACTTACGTTTATTATCTCGAATAAAAATAATATATTTATTATTTTGTCACGTAAATGGTTATCGTATATTTACTGCGAGTTCAAAAATAATATATACGTTATATTATTTTCTTTGATCATTATTAAATGATACAAACACACGAATCTATTTATTTATTTAATTTTATTCGTTATTAACGTATGACACGAAACGTATTTGTCTTAATAAGTATATTAAGAAACCCTTATTCCCGTGGACATGCTCGTATACTCGTAAATCCTTATAATGTTCTAAGACGTTCTAATCTTTCGTGTCGTCGTCACAAAACCCCATTGTATCCCTAACTATTATGCTTATAATTTTAGGGCGTACGTAAGCAGTTCACAGGAAAACTCTTGTGTTTCTACTTGCGTCCTTGTCTGGTGCTATCTACTACTCGTACACAACTCAGGTGAGTTTCACGGCCCCTTTTTACTCGTTTTCCTGTTGGGGGAGAAACATGTACACAAACCATCATACTTTTACTTGTTTTCCCGTGGGGGAGAAACATGTACGCAAACAAACATCATTTTACATGTTTTTCCCGTTGGGGGAGAAAACATGATGCAACCTTTTTGGGTTACTGTAATTCATATGATATCACTGTTGAGGCTAAGCATAACACACTATCATTGAAAGTCCTCACAACACATTGGACTGTTAATTTGATAAGCGAGGTAATGTTTAGTAGTACTACTGGGTTTGACTAGCCCCACCCGCGTTAGTCGCGTTTACTCGATTGGAGGTCGAACGGGTGAAATGTTAGCCTACTCTTTTGGCCAGAGTTGATAGACCTGGCAGGAGGCAAACAAACACAAACAGTCATCCTTCGGTTGCGAGCGCCTTAGTAAGTCATGAACATAGGCTAGCTACCTATAGATATGCATATTGAATGTACATAATTTGGCAAACGCTCTTATTGCAAACTCGAAACCTGTGAACTCACCAACCTCGTGTTGACATTTTTCTTACATGTTTCTCAGGTCGCTTTGTCACAGGTTGCACACTTAGGACATGCATGGAGTCCTACTGTCATATCATTCATTTCAAACATTTTAAACATTTTACTTAATTACATTGATTGACGCTTGTTGCGTGTAATTACTTTTGATTTCATATTAACGTTTACGCTTCCGCATTAACTCTGAACTTTTGTGTTATGACATTTTAAGTCCCATATAGTGTCGTTTGATATAACTAATGACTGAGATCTTGGTGTGTCACCTTTCAAACGGTAAAACTCCGTTAGTGGAATTTGGGGGTGTGACAGATTGGTATCAAATCCATTGGTTATAGAGAACTACGATTGCCTACAAGACTATAACCCACACACATTAGTTACACGACAAAGACACTCATACACGCTACACGTAGCATCTACACATACATTGCATTACAGGCATGTTGACATCTTTCATATCACCCTCTACTGACGAGGAACAAGTCGTTCGCATTGCATCATCGTTCCCAGTGGTAACACTCGGGAAATCATTAGAACAACATCCACACCCGTCCGTAGGCAGCAAGACGGAGCATTCGGAGGAGTCTCTCACACCACCATCATCTGTCGGGTATGGTGGGCTTTCCCAGGTCCATGTTATGGACGACACTCAGCAGTAGCACATGTCTCTTTGGGAGTTGGGATCGTCAAAGGCTAGTCCCTACTGTACCCACTAGCAACAATACGACGTGTGAAGACAGACTATTGCATGCATCATTGCAGAATCCATTGACACGTAGATGTCAACACTTTCCCGAGCCGTGGGCTCACGCTTTGGTCGATATTCTGTTGAAAAAGATTGACCGCAAAGTTGAGAACGCCTTGCTCATTGCATACTCAAACCCTACCCTGACTTAATTGGAATGACGGCTACTTTGCCTCTTCCAGTAACACATATCCATGAACTAGTTTCACTTCTCGAAGTCGCAATTGGCGTACATGATCTCATCTATAATCCGCTGGATTGGACCATCGTAGTGTATTTCAACTAGAGTGAATACTCGAATCAAACGATTTTCGACTACTCATCCTGATATGTGTTCTAGTTGATCAATTTATGGTTGATGACTAAGCCTCTCTATGACTTATCATATCTTACAACAATATGTACTCGGCAATACAAACTAATGGACATTTTGACACAGGATAGGAGAAGCTAGGGTGAGCATGCAAAACAAATTATCATTACGGGTGAACACGTAATAGTAATTTGAGGTGCATGTAAGTCTTGGTGAAACCTAGTGTGTGGATAAATGGTCCTAATCTATGGTCTACATACTTATATTTCCGTTAACAGTAGAAATTATCGTGACCCGCTAAATGACTAGTTGGTATCGGTAAACTTGTTTAACAGTTGATAGACGCGACTATCATGTTGAAGGTATTTACGAATACGAACACACTGAACTATCATCCATAGGATCCATCATTTGATTTTAGTGAACTTAAGACTCTCATGTAGACTTGATCAATGAAACCATCTCGGTTGAAATTCTAGTAGAACCGCATGGCAAACCCATCGACTCCAACTGTGTAAGCAGAATTTGAGAAATTCTTTCTAAGCTAACACGTTATTCCTTACACTCCAACGATAAATTCCATAAGCTTGACATTGACCTCATACTAGTCACACTCAGTAGTTTGGATGCAATTGTCGGTATGGATTGGTTATCTAAGAACCAAGCCAAAATTATTTTCCGTGAACAATTTGGTTCGCCGTCCTCACCCGAGTGGAGGGACCCTTTATGTCCAAGGCGAAAAGTGTGGTGCTGTCGTGGGCATCATATGTTTCATGAAAGCACAAAAGCGTCTACGTAAAGGTCATACTGCCATTTTGGTTCTCGTCGCCGAGCAGCCATCTGAGGAGAAGAAGATTGACGACATCCCGATCGTTCGTGATTATCCGGAGGTATTTCTGAAGACTTGACTGGTCTTCCGCCTCATCGTCAAGTGGAATTTCAGATCGATCAAGCACCAGGAGCAGCGCCTGTTGCTCGGGTACCGTATAGCCTTGCACCTAGTGATGCTACCAGAACTATCCACACGACTGACCTAGCTCATCGCCATGGAGAGCTCCAATCTTGTTCGCCAAAAGAAAGACGGGATTTTCCGTATGTGCATTGACTACCATGAGCTGAACAAAGTAACCATCAAGAACCGATATCCTTTACCACACATTGACGATATGTTTGATCAACTTCAAGGGTCAAGTTTCTATTCAAAGATCGATCTTCGATCCAATTATCATTAACTAAGAGTCTGGGACGAAGACATCTCTAAAACTGCATTCAGAACTTGGTACGGCCATTACGAGTTTTTGGTCACGCAATTTGGATTAACTGTGACAATCCGGACTTTCAGGTTAACTCCGTTAACCAGATCCAGTTAAATCCTAACCTATTTAACCCTATCTCAAACCCTAGGGACTAATTCTGACATTATCTAAACTTGAAACTACAAGGACTAATTGTGTAAATAGTCAAAAATCCATCCTATTGACTTTGAAAAGTCAAAATTGAACATATTTTACTTCTGTTGACTTTTAAAAGTCAAATAACTCATGTTCTTGATCCAAATTCATATTATCAACTGAAATTCAT
This sequence comes from Smallanthus sonchifolius, assembly GCA_023525975.1. Taxonomy (NCBI): domain Eukaryota; kingdom Viridiplantae; phylum Streptophyta; class Magnoliopsida; order Asterales; family Asteraceae; genus Smallanthus; species Smallanthus sonchifolius. The sequence continues at coordinate 47,034,648 of CM042033.1, read as the reverse complement.
TTGAAATTGTAACCGAAATGCACGATAACATCATTAACGTTCATCATTGAATCATTAAACATCACTATTACGTGAAGTTAATCCCAATTATGTGCATTCAAACCATAACCGTCGAGACCCACCCTCATTTCAATCGAAATCGATCATTCTGTCTATTATCCTGTCAAATTCAGCACCTGCGCATCTTGTACGAACTCCCTCGAAGCTTTTGCACACATCACATTCGCCGGAGACGCAACCAAAGCCGCCGAGGACTAACGACTTCGAAGTCGGAGCTCATTCTAGTCGAACACCAACAATTCGAGCATCATTCTAGTAATTGTTTGTATCCTTAGTTTCGTTTCTGTGCCTGGATCAAAGGCCCTATCATAACCAGGGCTTATATCTTCGAATTGAGCATGAACCCGAATCTAGAGTTCATACATTCACGTTTTGATTGAACCCTAACCTAAACGCGATCTAAATACAATTAAATGACATAACCAGTTTCGCAAACACACACTCATTGAAAGCCCTCTATCAATTTAACCTTTTAACATAGAATTGTTTATGACCCATTAATTAGGGTTCGTTCATAATCGATTTTAGGGGTTTTGATCCTAGAGTCCATCTTAATCCAATTAAACAACATCAACAGTTTCGCAAGGTTCTAATCTATAAAAGCCCCATGGATTTAACAAGTTTTATTACAAGATTTAACCAAATCGATTCCAGGTTCTTGATCTAGGGTTTTGGCTTTTCAGTCTACAATTTAACAATCCTAAACTTGATATGTTTGCAATTAAAACTCACTACAGATTCGCCACGACTCGATTAACAAAACCCCTATAAGTTCTTGGTCTATCGCGATCGGAATCTGATGGATTGGGACTGATCTGTCTCGACTTTGATTGGGTATTAAGAACACAGGGATTCTTTGATAAAAACAATTAGAATCGAATTATGTTGTGATAGCCCTAGCGGGTGGAGTGGTTAAGTGTGTGTGCTTGTGTGGGAGAGACCCGAGTTCGAGTCTCTCCACCCGTTTTCTTTTTAAATCAATTTTTTATCATTATTTTAATATAAAAACCTACCCCCATATTATTATATTAACATATTAAAATGTTTTGAGCCCGGAAACCACCTGTAGGCTCGGGTTTGGTTGATAACCCATCTTTAATGGTTTTTTTCCACTCATAAAATAATATATTTATATTATTTTCAACCCGTGACTCCAATTAAAAACAATATATTCATATATTATTTTTGCCAGGTTTATAAACTTTGTGTAACACTTCGAGCCTATAAATAATATGATTATTTATATTTTCACCCGCGTTTATATCCCCCAAAAAAATAACAGATTTATTATTTTTGTCACGCAATTAATTATTGTGTTATTTTTCTAAACATAAAAATAATATAATAAATTATATTATTTTCCTAGGCCATCTTTAAATGGCACAAACGCACGAATATATTTATTAATTAATATTATTCATAATTAGAGACGCTCGGCACGAAACGTATGTAGCTAAATAATTATATTAAGAAACCCTTATTCTGGAGAACACGTTCGTCTAGTCAATGATCCTAAGTATATTCTAGGATATTCAAATATTTCGTGTCGTCGTCACAAAACCCCATTGTCTCCCTAAGAATTATGCTTATAATTCTAGGGCATACGTAAGCCGTTCACAGGCAAACACTTGTGGTCCCAATCGTATCCTTGTGTGGTGCTATCTACTACTCGTATGCAACTCAGGTGAGTTTACATAGCCCCTTTTACATATTTTTACATTTTAGGGTGGAACATGATTTCATTTGAAACTATTTGCTACTTATAAAATTCAACATTTTAAACATGCGTACAATTTGTGCCTTATGCTTGAACACTATGAGTGCAAACTACAATTACATACTTGTGTGCATAGTGCAAGTGCAATCATTAACTCAGTACAAGCCGACGGTAACAATGATAGATCTATTGTGTCTGACCAACCCACCCGGTTAGGGTGATTGTTGCCAAAAAACACTTAAGGATAATTGTTGAGTTATGCCTCACATTTAAGGATAACTGTTGTGTTATGCGTCACACTTAAGGATAGCTGTTGTGTTATGCCTCACACTTAAGGATAATTGTTGTGTTATGCCTAACATTTAATGATAACTGTTGTGTTATGCCTATCAATCACAAGGTTTGATTGTACACCCAAGTTTAAACTATAGTGGTTCTCCATAATTGCCTTATTAATCCATGTATCATATGAATTGTACACAAACTCTTGATATTACTTGTGGTGTCAAAACCAATGTATGTTCACCAACTATTTTTAGTTGACCCTGTTTCCATCATGTTTCAGGTACTAGTGTACGAGATCAAATGCAAGATACAACATATAGGATTTGGACTTAGTGAGCAAAGAACTAGAACATGTGGACGTATTTGATTTTGGTTGTTGATTGAACTTATGTAACGAAATCTTGATGTAATTAATATATGAAACTTTAGCTTGATCATGTGCTTATGAACACTATACACGTCCGCCCCTGACGTATTCCGTCGTCGGTTGGGGTGTGACAGATTGGTACCAGGGACATGTTTATAAGGAATTAGGTTATTAGAAACCAATGACCTAGTCTATAACCTTAGAATACCCCCCCGCGTCAGTATGCTACATGTTATCCTAAGTATTATATTGCATGATACAATACATGTTATACTATATGCCACACTACTTAATAACTCACATGCTTATAAAATTGCTATATATGTAATACCCTGTTTACCACACTATTTGATTACATGCTACTTATTTGATCCCATTACACTCTACCCTAAGTCTCATACACTTATTCATACCCAAGTCTTTATACACCTCCACCCTTATACATTGAGAATTATGTCTTCATCATCATCATCATCACTTGTGAAGAATATAAACTCTTAGGCCTAAAGCCTATTAAGATTTTAACACCCCGTCAAAGTTTTGAGTTCTGAAAATTAGTAAAGAACATGTGCAATCCGGAAGGGTGAATGCCTGTACTTTCGGTCTTCTGGCTAGGAAAGCATTTCATATAAATCCAAATCTACCGAAGGATCTGTATGCTTTCCTGGGAATTCCCGAGGTAAGTGTTCACCTATAGGCTAAAGCATGTCTTCTTGAAAGTATAAGAATTTGAATTACTTTGATTTGTCAAAGTACCCATTTGGTTATGATACCAAATGAGTACGATCTAAACACCATCACTTTATTTATTACAACTTAGTACACATACCTAAACATTCCTTTGTAAACTAACTATTTTATTAACATCATTTACTCGTTCAAGCAAAACCTTTATCAAACCCTTAGTTTACAAATATTATCTTGAATAAAAATTTTCTATAAACGTTTTCACCTTGTAAGGAAACTTAATACCCCTTGTTTTATAAAAACATTATCTTAATTAATAATTAATTATGACTCTTACTTCGTTAAATTAATTATTATTAAATCTTAGCTTAATTATTAAATGATTTAGCCATTATTTTTCCCTTGAAACATTCTCCTCATGATAATAAAAGAATTTTATTTATTCATCCATTTATCTAGTTATTCAACTATTATTTTCACTATTTTATTAATTTACAAACAATAATAAATTACAACTACCTGTTTATTTACCAACAAAAAGCACAAATCAATTATTCATAAGCACATCACTCTAAACACCTACAAAACATTATCGTTATCCTGCACCTTTGGAAATATGTGAACATACTAGGCACTTCAGGGAGATGAATCCTTTCGCGTAGGCGATAACCATCCATATAAACCTCAAGAAGATTCAGAATTTAAAACCCAACTACCCACATTATACATGAACGTCAAGCAACACGCTTGTCCGCAACACTTGACCACCTACAAAATTCAGTAGTATACGTTACTCATGAGATTCAGTAACTTACATATGAGAATTCACACGATACATAAAACTGGATTTATCACATGATACATGAAACTTGTTTGTTTGCAATATACATAATACTAGATTTGGCACATGATACACAATACTAGACTGTTCACATGATACATCATACTTGGTTGAATACAATATAAATAATACTAGATTTAGCACATGATACACAATACTAGATTGTTCACATGATTCATGACACTTGGTTGAATACCATATATATAATACTAGATTCAGCACATGATACACAATACTAGATTGTTCAGATGATACATGATACTTGGTTGAATACAATATACACAATACTAGATTGATCACATGATACATGATACATGGTTGAATGCAATACACATGATACTAAATTGATCACGCTCTACATGAAACTTATTTGTTTACAATATACATGATACTAAGTTGTTCACACTATACGTGAAACTTATTTGTTTACAATGTATATGATACTAGATTAAACATGAAACTTGGATGTTTACATTATACACGGAACTAGAGTGGGTACAATTGTTGCAATTGATGTATCACAAGGTATGATAATTCGCCTTATCCATGAAGGTAGAAAACTACAAACTTTTAAGCTACTCGGGGTTTGACGTATTCTTGTTCAAACACGAGGAAGCTGTAAAACTTCTAATCTACTCGGGGTTTGACGTATTCTTGTTCAAACACGAAGAAGCTATGGAACTCTAAGTTATGCCACATTATTAATCTTTAGCTTTCTGATTGACCTTACTATCTAGGGGCACAGTTATTCATTAGCAACTCATACATGAAAAAAATAGATGTGAACTAAGTAATTTTGTGTGCTCTCTTGACCCACACACAATAGGATGATCTATACGGACCATGCGATGAATTGAGTAATTACGGGTGCACGTGTAATTATAAAATCCAGCGCATGGAAAACATAGTGAATTCTGTCGTGCGTTGTGACATAAAACCTATCGTGATATATAACAACGAAACTTGTGCGATATGATAATGGCATGGTGGATACGCTGCTGGTACTTCCTATATATAAGTGTTCCTTACTTATCGTCAGAAGTAGCGTTGGTCGTATCATGTGACGTTTTATGTTATTTTGACCTTGACCAATGTTTGTGAAACCTCTTATCCAGTGACATTTATTGAGCATATTGGACTACATCCTAAACGAGTTTTAAGCATCGAATTCTCATCGTTCTCCTTTCAAGTGATACATTCCATCTTTGGAGTCCAAAATGTTCTTCAACAGTTTTTCCCCTCAACTCTCTTCAAACTAAATCCACTATCAATCATTAACGCCTAACTTTGAGTATCATACCTAAATCTTGTTATCAAACGTACTCCCAGACCAACAGTCAAAGCTCGTTGGAAGTCTAAATGTGACCCCGAGTTTACTTGGGAACGTGAGGATCTAATGGAGGTTAAGTATCCTCATCTGTTCAAACACTCCACCATTAACTACTTCATTTATGAAATTCATAGTAATAGAACACGTCAAACACTTAAGGTAATATTCTAATTTTCAGGACGAATATTCTTTCAACTAGGGGATGATGTGACAATCCGGACTTTCAGGTTAACTCCGTTAACCAGATCCAGTTAAATCCTAACCTATTTAACCCTATCTCAAACCCTATGGACTAATTTTGACATTATCTAAACTTGAAAATACATGGACTAATTGTGTAATTAGTAAAAATCCATCCTATTGACTTTGCAAAGTCAAAATTGAACATATTTTACTTCTGTTGACTTTTAGAAGTCAAACAAGTCATGTTCTTGATCCAAATTCATATTATCAACTGAAATTCATTTGAAATTGTAACTGAAATGCACGATAACATCATTAACGTTCATCATTGAATCATTAAACATCACCATTACGTGCAGTTAATCCCAATTATGTGCATTCAAACCATAATTGTCGAGACCCACCCTCATTTCAATCGAATTCGATCATTCTGTCTATTATCCTCTCAAATTCAGCACATGCACATCTTGTATGAACTCCCTCGAAGCTTTTGCACACATCACCTTGTTGAAGCACTTTTGTGTCATAAACACTCTGGATATTGTCTTAGCTTTTGTACTTGTCTTGTATGTATTAGTCTTTGTATGTTAGTGTCTGTATGTATTAGTTATCGAGTTGTATTTACTATTGTATGTACTCGTTGTCTAATTTCTCTAAGTGTTTTGCGCACTTAGCATGTGCACAGGAGTTATCTCCTACGTACTTAGCAAGTACTAAGTACGCAAGAAATCTTCGCGTACTTGTTAAGTACGCAGGAACAATTTGCCCTGCGCACTAGGTCTAGTATAAACAGGCTAGGTTAACAAAAGATATGTACGCAGGCATCTGCACTCAGTTGTATTCTCTCTGTAACCTTCAAGTTTACAATAGACAGAGTTTTAAAGTGATTTTATTATCGGTTTACTTTGTGTTACTTGATTCTCCAACTAGTCACGGGCATTCTGCACCCGGCCCGACTAGTCACACACTCACACGTAACGATCCGAGACACCTGGGGACCTACAAGTGGTATCAGAGCTTAGCTCTTGATTTCGAGTGTTGTGAGTGTGTTAGGAGCATCTTCTACACATCCTACAGAGATTTTGCAAGCTAAAGTGGGTGTTTTTGTTGATTTTTGTGATAAAATAGGGGTAGCTCATGAGCACTATTTTAGAAGCAAAAATCACTCAAAAACTGACTTTTGTTGTATATTTGAGTGTTTTGAACATCAAAGGTTGGTTAGAAACTAGTTTCTGACCATTTGGCTCATTTTCTTTGGTCATATCTTCAACCTTTTCTGTCTCTGGTGAGATTCCAGTGACCGGAAAAAGTTGGTGAGGGTTGGTGAAAAAGTGGTCTGCGTGCTTACCATATTTGGCAACAAGTATAGTCTTGTTGCGTACTTACTAAGTACACAAGACCATATTTGATGTGTACTTAATTGATCTCCTGCGTACTTATCATTTACTCCTGTGAATTTGTCAAGTATTTATTTTTGTGGCAAATCTTCAGAACCTCGGTAAGTGTTTCACTATGGCAAATCTGACTAAGTAGTGGCAAATCTTCTGGCCCGACTAGTCACACACCCACACGTAACGATCACAAGGACAAATTCAAGTGCGCAAGTTGTTTTGATTTTTCTGAAATTTGACTAAGTGTTTCACTATGGCAAATCTTCAGAACCTCGGTAACCTTCTTAATTTTGACAATGAGATTGGAACCCCACAGAAACCACCAATGCTGCTTAATGTAAATGATTATTCAAACTGGAAAGTATGCTTTGAGCACTATATCTCATATACCGATTCTTCACTTTGGATACCCATTCTAGAGGGTTATAAGCATCCCACATATACATATCTTGATGAGGAAGTTCCCAAGCCTATCTCCAAACTTGATGAAGAAGAAAAGAAAGTTTATGACAGAGAGAAGAATGCACACGGATCTATTACAATGGCCTTGACCCAGGAGTTATTCCACAACTTTAGAGGATATGATAACTCCAAGGATCTCTGGAAGGCTTTACAGAAGAGATTCGAAGGAAACAACGATATAAAGAAGAGTAAGAGGGATCTTCTTAGGAAGTTGTATGAGTGCTTCAGATATCTAGAGAATGAATCTATAGATGAGCTAATCTCTAGATTCTATCATCTGCAAACTGAGCTAAAAGCTTATGACTTGATCTATCCGAATGAGGAGCTGGTTGAAAATTTTCTAGATGCCCTACAACCAAAATTTGAGATGTACACCACTTTGATGAGAGGGAACTCAAGGTTTTATGAGATGACTATTGATGAAGCAATCGGAAAGGTTCAAGCACATGATATGAACCTAAAATGAAAGGAGAGCTCAGGAAGACCTCAAATACAAGACCCTTCTATGTATTTTGGGACGTCTTCCACAGCCAAGTCATCGGGTTCTGGATATGCCCTTTTCTCAGTGAACTCTCATGAGGAGGATAACTCAAATGTATGTGGTGGTCATGCTTGCTATGCAGCATCTGGATCTAGTTTTGGTTCTGGATCTCGTCACAAGAATTCCTCAAGAAACCCTTCTCCCACATCTTCAGCTAACCAATCAGCAATAGCCAAGATAGTTGAAGATCATGTGGCTTTATTCTCATCATGCATGTCTGCCTATGAGAACTTCATTGGCGGTAAGCTCACGGATCCTGAAACCAAAGAAGAAGTCTTCAACCTGGTAGATCCGGATGATATGGAGGATATGGATATTCAATGGAATATGGCCATGATCTTGAGGAGGGTAAAGCGTTTTCTGAATAGAACTAAAAGGAAGTTTATTGGTGGACATTCAAATGCCAAGGTGGGATTTGATAAGTCTAAGGCCAAGTGCTACAAATGCAATAACTTTGGGCATTTTGCAAGAGAATGTCAAAAGGACAAAGCACTGGCCTCGGGCTTCACTAGACCTAGCCAAGGAAACAATCATGGGTACAACAACTCCAACAACCGCAATCAAAGTCAAGGTGGAACGTCCAATGCTTTGGTATCACAACAGGACGACATCTTTGATTGGGGTGTTCATCTGGAGGATACCCTTATTGATCAAACGCAAGTTGCTCTCAAGGCTGAGATTATGGAGATGATGGAAGCAGAGGAACGGGAAGCTTCTGTGGCTGACCAAGAAGAGTCTACAACTGCAGTTCCCCTCATGGCTATTGGAGACGCATCATGTTCATCTAATGAGGTAGATTCTAACTCTTTTGCTGTCATTTCTTGTTCCAAATGTCTAAGTCTAAAGGTTGAAAATTCTAAGCTTCAAGACAAAGTCGAACCCCTTCGTATTGCAGCTTTAAGCTACAAAGAAAATGAAAAACGATACAAAGATTCAATTGAAACGTTAAAGAAAGAAAAACGTGATTATTCACTTAAAATCAGCGATCAACAGTTTCATTTGGATGTTGCGTACAAGGGGTTAGAGAAAATGAACAATGAGATCAAGAAGCTGCAAAATGAGATCTTGCAGTTGAAAGGTAATATTGAGAAGTTGAAAAATTCTCTTTTTGTGGTGGAACACTATGAGTCTATAGTGAGACAAGTGAATGGCTTAGGGCTGGGTACTAATGCCATTCCTCCACCAGTTAGCGGGAAGTTTGTCAACGGCTTAATGACATTGATTTGCCTTGCCTTAATGAGTCCTCGAGTCAGGATGATTCCTCTAACAAGGATGATTCCTCAGGTAATGCTGACTCTGCTTCTGATGAAGAGTTCCTTACTGCTTCTGATGATGGATCTGAGAACACCTGCCGTGAAGGAGTAGTCTCTGAGGAGTTGCTCGGTGAATAGAAAGTTAAGAAAAACATTATCACTGATAGTGATAATTTTATTTTGACTGAACCCGATATCATTGAATCAAATGAAAAATTAAAAGTGATGCTTTACGGGGGATATAAAAACATTAATCAAGTTAAAAAGGAAGCCTTTTTCAGCTCATTATGGGCTTGGCTATGAAGAAAATTTGCAAAAATATTATATTCCCAAAAACCAGTCATCATCGGGTCAAACTACTATTCACCAAACAACTTCTCCTGCTCATCACACTAAGTCATCTAATGCCAGATCTAATGAGCCTTACAGGAGGACTTACAAAGAAAAGAGAACCTATTTTCACTGTGGTATGGTCGGTCACATCATTGTGAACTGCCCGAATAAGAACCAAGGGAAACGGCTAGTTGTTTCACAACCATCTGTTATCCCCAAGTCACCACCAGTGAAACAGCCTAAAAGTCCACAGAAGAATGAGGTGAAACCACCAGTGAAACCGTTGGTGAAGCCAAAGACCACCTCTGAGGCTAAACCTACTGTTTCAAGAAGGGAAAAGCATCCTGCTAAACCCTGTGCATCTACATCTGGTAGTGCACCTACTGGTGAGAAACCTGTGGTAAAACTCTCCAAACCACAGAGGAGAAGAAGGAACAAGAGATTGAGAAAGCTGGAACAGCTGGCTGGAATTCAATCAGGTGAAGCTTGCATTAGTTCACCTGCTACTGTTGAATCTAAGTCTACTGTTCCAGTTAAGAAAAAGAAGAGGTCCTGGACCAAGAAATCCAAAAGGTCTCAATCTCCTAGTCCTAAGTCTTCTAAAGATTTATCCATTTTTTACAGTCATGAGTGTGAATTAATTGAGGTTGTTTATTTTGAGAAAGACGGACGATCCAAGACCACTATGGCTTGGGTCTCCAAATCTAATTATTTTCTTGTGATTCGTGCAAGGACATCCGAAGGGTACTATCTCTAATCGTTGGTATGTAGATAGTGGATGCTCCCGGCACATGACAGGTAACATGGCCCTGCTTCAAGATGTAAAACCATTTAGAGGCGGCTATGTGGCCTTTGCTGGAGAGAAAGGAGGTAGTATCACTTGTCAAGGCGTTGTGTCAAATGGTTGTGTCAGCTTCGACAATGTTAACTACTGCGAGCAGCTAAAGCATAAGCTGTTGAGTGTTTCTCAAATGTGCGACAAGGAGTACTCCGTTATGTTTGACAAGACTGAATGCATGATTCTCAAACCTGGTTTTGAGGTTCCTGAAGACTGGATTCTGATGCGTGTGCCAAGAACAAATGATACCTATCAGATCGACATGAGCATGGCGAAAACCACATCTTCAGTTGCTACTTGTTTGCTTACCAAAGCGACAGAGCTTGACTCAATCTTGTGGCAAAGGAAACTCGGACACATTTCTTATCGAAAAATGAATCATCTTGTCCGAAACAGTTTGGTAACCGGTGTTCCTAAGCTGAGATTCTCCGTTGCAGATGGCTGTATGCCTTGTAAAAAGGGCAAACAGCAACGGAAGTCTCACAAGCCCATGCTCCAAAACTGCATTGATACCCCTTTGGAGCTATTACATATGGATCTATTTGGACCCATAAGTATCAGGAGTATTGGAGGTAAGTCATACTGTCTAGTTGTAACTGATGATTTCTCACATTTTTCTTGGGTGCATTTTTTAGTTACAAAGGACGAGACTGCTGACATTCTTCAATACCTGATCCTGAGCTTGGAATCTCTTTACAAGTTGAAGGTTAGAAGAATAAGGAGTGATAACGGAACTGAATTCAAGAATAACTTGATGGAACTTTTCTATCTCAAGAAGGGGATCCGTCACGAATTTGGTGCCCCGTACACACCTCAGCAGAATGGAGTTGCAGAATGGAAAACAGAACCTTGATTGAGACTGCAAGGACAATGCAGTCAGATGCAAAGCTTCCTGTCACTTTCTGGGCAGAAGCAGTAAATACAGCTTGTCGCGTTTTGAACAGAGTTCTGGTTGTGAATAGGCACAACAAGACTTGCTATGAGTTGATCAACAATCGACCTCCCAATCTTGACTACCTAGTTCCTTTTGGTGGTCCATGTTCCTTATTGTTACAATACAAAGATCGCAAGTCTAAGTTTCATGCAAAAGCGGTGGAAGGCATCTTCTTAGGATATGTTGCCAACTCGCCTTGCAAGAGAGTGTACAATATAGGAACTCGTACTATCGAGGAATGGTTCGAAGTGGATTGCAGTAAACACAGCACTCCACCAGAACCAACTGGTCCAGCTTGGGGTTTTGATTATGATGCGCTATTGAAGTCTTTCAACCTTCCTGATTTATCTGCCGATGATGCCGCAAATGTGTATGAATTCTTTGGAGGCGGTGATGACTCGAGTTTCTCAACCCGTGCAACTGTACCGATTGTAACTCCCGATTCCAATGCTGCATCTGCATCTGGAACTAATGAAAATGATAACATAGAAGTTGTTCATGTTGACAGAAATGACGCTCAAGCTAATCCTAACACTCATGTAGGAAATGAAGCTCCAGCTGATCCAATTAACATTGAATCTTCTTTTTCTGGAACACAGGATATGGGGGAGTTGAGCACAGACCTTGATTCAGAAATTCAGGTACCGGATATACCAGAGATGAGAGTGCATAAGAATCATCCAATTGACAACATTAATGGTGTTCCTCATGTAGGTGTTCAGACTCGTCATAGAACCATTGCTGAGAACACTAGTTTGTACTCTGAGATACTTGACACTGGTGTCATGGAAACATGTTTGGATGGTGCATTCGTATCCCAGTTAGAGCCGAAGAATGTGAAGGAGGCTCTTGCTAACAACTGCTGGATTGAGGCGATGCAAGATGAATTGTCTCAATTCTAAAAGTTGCATGTATGGGATTTGGTTAACTTGCCAAGAGGCGTAAAACCAATTGGAACTAGATGGGTGTTCAAGTGCAAGATGGATGATCGTCATGTCGTAGTGAAGAATAAAGCAAGGTTGGTTGTTCAAGGATTTTATCAACAAGAGGGCCTGGATTACACTGAAGTATATGCCCCAGTTGCAAGACTTGAGGCCATTCGACTATTTCTGGCTTATGCCTCCTATGTCGGCTTCAAGGTCTATCAACTTGATGTGAAGAGTGCGTTCCTGTATGGAAAAGTTCATGAAGAGGTCTATGTCACTCAACCTCCCGGATTTGAAGATCTGCATAATATCAATAAAGTGTATAAGCTCGACAAAGCACTTTATGGTCTTCATCAAGCACCTCGTGCATGGTATGAGACGTTATCAAAACATCTACTGTCAAATGGTTTCGACCGTGGGCAGATTGACTCGACCCTCTTCATTCGGAAAGTAGTAGGTGGTATTCTTCTTATACAAGTGTATATAGACGACATTATCTTTGGGTCTACAAATGAAGAGATGTGTAGGGAATTCGAACAGGTGATGAAGTCCATGTTTGAGATGAGTAACATGGGTGAATTGTCGTTCTTCCTGGGTCTGCAAGTCAGTCAAAGAGAGGATGGCATCTATCTACATCAAACTAAGTATATGTAGGACATCTTGTCAAAATACAAGATGAATGATAGCAGTATTTATGGCACACCTATTCCCGTCAATCAGGGTCTGCATCCGGACAAAGATGGAAAGGATGTGGATTGCAAATTGTACCGTGGGATGATCGGATCTCTTATGTATCTCGCAGCTTCAAGGCCCGATATAATATTTATTGTATGCTTGTGCTCAAGGTTTCAGTCACAACCGAAGGAGTCTCATATGATAGCTGTCAAGAGGATATTCAGATACTTGAAAGGGAAACCCCGTTTGGGTCTTTGGTACTCAAAGCAGCAATCACTTGACCTCAAAGCCTATACTGATTCAGACTATGGCGGTTGTAACCTTGATAAAAAGTCAACTTCAGGTGTATGTCAATTCTTGGGAGACAGGTTGGTTTCCTGGTAGTGTAAGAAGTAGTCAACGATTTCTGTCTCAACATGTGAAGCAGAGTACATTGCTGCAGTGAGCGGTTGTTCTCAGATATTGTGGGTTCAACAGCAATTGAGAGACTATGACTTAAACTTCACTGGAACTCCTCTGTTCATTGACAACAATGCCACCATATCCATGACAAACAACCCGGTGAAATATTCCAAAACTAAACATATTGAAATTCGCCACCATATCATCCGTGATTGTGCTGAAAAGCATCTCATTGAACTTGTAAAGGTTCACACGGATGACAACTTTGCTGACCTTTTCACTAAGGCGTTTGATTGAACCCGTTTTGAACATCTTGTCAACTTGATAGGAATGTTCAATCCAGAGTGAAAACTTGTTTTTCTTAAATCAATTCAATTCATGAAAGTTAAATTTTATATCTATTAAGTTTTCTGTATAGTTCTTTTAGTTTTCAAATACTTTACAAAGATCCAAACAAAATAGAAAATGGAGAAAAATTTCAAAGTTATCTTTGAGAAAAGAGGAAATGATAATATATCAGAAATGATCTAAACGCCATAGACTGCACGTATGGGAAATGATTGCGTCGTGCTTACTTGATTGTTTAACATGTTGTGTTTTTAATCTGCTTATTTACAAATAATTTGAATTGTCAGTAGGTTGTAAGCATCTTTGAATCATTAGTAGTGTGGAAACTAAATCTAGACTACAACTGTAATTTGAACCCATGTATGTTTGTGTGCGTGTGTAAAAGAATACAAAAAGATTATTATCAGATAAAGGATGTAAGATTTTAGCAAATATTTTCTTAAGAGATCAGTTTCAGGTTATGTCTTTAGCACAATTTTTCGGTTCACTTCACTGCCCATACTCACAAGTATGCAATGGGAAGTTGGGCCAAGATATGTCTTGACATCAACCATTAAGCATATATTCACCCTTGAATCATACCTGATTCATTGAAATCAAATCCAGATAAAAGTTGGATCACCTTACCTAAATCCTCAGACTCCATATCTATTACCCTAAATCATCATATGATATTCATAGAAGAAAAACCAATCAAACCAAGATATCTGAATCACTCGATTCTGAATCTTATGATTCTTGATAATCCTTATGGATTCTGCTTGATTTTTTCTGTGCTAAACGATGTAACTTCATTCTGGAGATTTGAGAATCTTTGGAAAATCTTAGATGCCTTGAGATAGTGCAATTTACATTTCTATAGCATATCAGTGGGGTACACATTGTATTTCTTAAAATTAATACCTTAAAACACAAAAACGTGATACAAAGATGCTTATGGTTTCAAATCTTATAATATTGTCAACTTGAATTACTTGCTTATATGCTTATTACGTATGAATAAATTGTAATCCGTGACATGATCCCATATTCTTTGACGTTTATCTTGTATCGTTTTTGCTACAATTTACCGTGATATGATCCTCTGCTCGTGTCTTTGATCAAAAATAGCTTGTGTTTGCATATGTGTATATCGTTACTCTGAAAAGATCAAAAAGATTTTAAGTTTGTGTACTAAAATTTTAATCAAAAAAGCCTAAAATATTTGTGTTTAACCTTCTTGAATTGACTTTGAATCCTCTTGATTGAATGTGCTTATCATGCTCGTTATTTGAGTCGACATTTTCATAATTTGAGTTGAAAGTTTGAGCACACAAGGGTCTCTGCGTACTTATTAAGTCCGCATGTGGTAAACCCTGCGTACTTAACAAGTACGCATGACTTAATTCATGCGTACTTAGTAAGTACACAGGAGTTAAGTCCTGCGCACGACCAGTTTGTGTTGGGTATATATACAGCAGTTAGAATTTTTCTTGAGTTTCATCTCATTTCTAACATATCTACTCTGTTGAATACCTCCTGCTCATTTTCACTCAATATTTTCGTGTGTTCCTAAATGATTTTTTTTCCCGATCTTCGTTTCATCTTCACCTTAATCATCTTTGGTGAGAATCTCAGTCCATTCCACCCATTAAATCTCCTGTTATTGACATATTCTTTGAAGGTTCTTGATAGTGAAACTTTGACCGATTTTGGTTCTTCTAAATGAAAAGTAAGACCTACATCTAGTTATAAGTCACTAATTGAAGCTTCTTGACTCCTAAATTGTCTGTATCAGGGTTTGATTTTGTCTTTGACCCCTTGTTTGACCGTAGGTTACCTTCGGACCAAGGCTAGGTCAAAATTGACTAGTTTAGCAACTCATTGATGTTGATAGTGGGTCCATAGGTCATACTCATGTATTTCGACCTTGTGGTGACCCTAATCCACAGCAATATCTCGATCTGTTGAATTTTTGGAGTTTGAAATTTGGCTAAGTGCAAGTTCCTGCGCACTTAACAAGTACGCAAGAAGTAATTCATGCGTACATACTAAGTACGCAAGAACTAACTCTTGCGTACTTGCTAAGTACGTAGGAAGGACACTTGTGAAAAAATTCTAAGTCTGAAATTCAGTTCATTGTGTAATTGCTATATCAAGTCATGCTGGATTCATTTACAATGATGCTTCTTGTTCTTATTGTGTTTATTGTTTTTTTTTTGCAGTGATGGCTCGTGTATTTACCAGCGAATTCAATCTGCTGGCTCTAACACAAACCGAGTGGAAGGGTGCTGCACTTCAATATAGGGAGGTAGTCGGTTTCCTGAACTGATCGAAGATCATCTATGCCATCTCTGCTGATCCTATTGTCTCAAGACCGTATCTGGAGCAATTCTGGGAAACTACTGATCATGACTATACAGTAACCCCAAACGTCATTAGGGCTACAGTAGCAGGTCATGATATTGCTATTTCTGAAGACACCATCAGACGAGTACTACAGTTTAGGGACTTATCAACTGATCCGGTGAGCTACCCTGACTACTTCGTTGATGGATGCTGGAGACAAAGGATGGGGTATGTTGGTACCATGGACTACTCCTCATATAAGAAGATGTGGGTACTTGATCAGTGGCGTTACTTCGCGCACGTCATGACCATGTGCATGTCTGCTAGGAAGGCAAGAAAGGATGCCATGGGGCATGACTTGGCAGCTGCAATGGTTGCCCTCTCTCTTAACAAGGGTTACAACTTTTCAAAGTATATCTACAAGTCTATCACCGATCAGATCAATGCTGCTGATAGGTTTAGATTTCTATTATACCCTCGGTTCGTGCAGCTGTTGATTAATGATGCTATACCAAATCTACCTTAGATTGGAGAGAGACTACAAGTCAAACGGGAGGACAAGAGAGTGTTTGGACAATTTCTAAAGCCAGGCAGTGTAGAACCTACCCCTGAGCACACTCCTCTCTTTGGCCACCTAATAAATGAGCCATATGTGGCCCCTCCTGACTTCAGATGGTATAGTGCAGAGTCTGAGCCTGAACTCAGTGAACATAGTGATGAACAACATGAAGAAGAGGAAGCTGAATCTGAAGATGACATGTCTGATGATGAAAGAGACGAAGAACAGGGAGTTGGAGGTGCTGAAGAATCCGACTCAGAAATGACTGAGTCAGATTCCTCTGATTCTGATGATGCACCATCACAGGCACACCCACGAAGATTGACGAAGGTGACCCTTCCCGAGTCATCTTCCAAGAGAAAGAGACAAGCGACTAGCAGTGAATACGAGCCCGATTCTGATTCGGACGCTGCTATACAGAGACGCAGAAGAGAAAGTATAAACAAGCAACGGGGGGATAGGCCGCACCAAGCTATCCTTCGTGAGGTAGAAGTTAGTGCTCAGAGGAAAGCAAGTGTCACGGCTGCAAGTACAGATTCTACTTCTACCTCACCTTCACAACAGCTTTACAGGCAACAGCGGACTTATCAAGTTCGCTTCACTCAGTTTAAGCGAACTTATTAAGTAGGCGAACTTACCGGATTTTCTTGTTTAAGCGAACTTATCAAGTTCACTTGTTTGGCTTTGAAGCGAACTTATTATCTTCGCTTGATGGGAGTACTTATTCAACACTTGGAAATTTTTCTGAAAATGGCTAATATGGTGCAAGTGACTAACATGTTCAATTACGATAATGAGATTGGTACATCTCAGAAACTACCCAAGTTGTTAAGCCTTGCAGATTATTCTAACTGGAAAGATCGGTTTGATCAGTTCGTGTCCTTTACTGATACAAGTTTATGGATTCCAATCTTGGAAGGTTATACTCATCCGACATACACTTGGATGGGAAAGGATGATGTTCCTAAATCGGTATCTTCGTTAACCACAGAAGAAAAATTATTGTTTGATAGGGAAAAGAAGGCTATGGCTAGCATCTCAATGTATCTTCCTAAAGAAATTTATCTTAGCTTTAAACACATCAAGTATTCTCAACAATTGTGGGAAGCGTTACAAAAGCGGTGTGAAGGTAGTTTTGATGTTAAGAAAAGTAGAAAAGAATTACTGAAGAAGCAGTTCTTAGTATTCAAGCACTTTCAAAATGAGTCTTTAGATAATCTTGGAGTTTCTAACATCTGCTGAGTGAATTGTCAAGTGCTTCAGTGGTTTATGAGACTAAAGAGATAAATGATAAGTTTTTAGGGGCATTACCATCTAAATTTGATGTGTATTCAGTTTTGATAAAAGAGAATGTCAAGTATAAAACTATGTCTTTTGAAGAGGTTCTTGGCAAGATTCAATCACATGATTTGAATATGAAGAAAAAGGAAACAAATATGGAGCATATTCAAGATCCTTCAATGTGTTTTGCTAAGACTTCGGGCAAAACTGGTGCAGGGGTTGCGTTCTTTTCTGGTGATACTCAAGATCTTTCTAATGAACATTGTTCTGGGGTTCCAAGTCATTCTGGTTTCTCTAAAAAACACAGCTTCTTCATCATCTAGAACACATAATATGAATCAAATAGTTGCTGATGATTATTTAGCAATGTTTTCTTCCTTTATGGCTGTAGAAATAAAGACTGATGGCAACAAAATTCTCTAAGTAAAATTGCTGCTTACCTTAGAGATTGCTGCTGATCCACAAACTACTGCGGATAAGCTTATCTGCAGCGGATACTTATTCTTCTGCTGAAGAACAAATCTGATGCGGATAGGACTTATTCGCTGAAGACCAAAGTTGTAGCTGATAGGCATATGCTGCTGAAGAACAAAGCTGCAGCTGATAGGCATATGTTGCTGATCTCCAAAGCTGCAGCTGATAGCTATCTCCACTGAAGATCAAACGTTGTAGCTGACTGTTCTTGATAAAGCAACCTTTACCACTAACAACTTTCTGCTGCTACACTGACACACTCCACGCCGAAAGAATGTCATTGGTACAAGACAATAAAAGACAACAACGCTCTTCTCCAAGCATGCAAACAATGATGCCTTAGAAGACGTTTGAATAAAGTTAACTAGCATAGTTATTATTATTGTCTGTATATGTAGAATAGCTTCAATACAAGATCAACGGTCTGTGTTAGATCTGATCCTTAGAATCAAGGGTCTGTCTTGATTCTGAGTTACTATATAAGTAGTACTTAGATTCATTGTAAAAGTACTTTTGCTTAAGGGTTTTCTCTGTAATCTTGTAAAACTTGAAGCTTAATACAAATTGCATTTATCAGTATTCTTCTTGTCTACTTGTTTACTTTGATTAAGTTGTGATTGTTTCTGCCAATCTCAACTGGATTAGAACCATCTTGTATTTACCGATCCTACAAGTGGTATCAGAGCTTTGGCTCACATATTAAACAAACTCACATTTGTTTAATCATTCTCTGGTTCTATTCTTATCTATCTCTTTGCTAAAGTCACTCATTGTCTAAAAATCAAAATGGCTCAAAACAATGTATTTGAAGATATTGGAAGCATCAACAGACCACCAAGACTAGTGTCTGGTGAAGAATACGATATGTGGAAGAACATAATGGAAAGCTTCTTCTGCTATCAGGAATGTGGGATATGGAAATCCATTAAAGATGGACCATATATACCCATGGTGTCCTCTGCTGATTCCAGAGATGCACTGGTTCCCAAAGAACCCTCCAAGTACTCTAATGAAGACATCAAGAAAATGGAGGTAGACTTCAAAGCCTTGGGAGCAATTCAAATGTGCTTACCAAATGAAGTTTTTTACAACTTCAGAGGTTACAAAACTGCTAAGGAGCTATGGAAGGCTCTTGAGAAGATGTTTGTTGGCTCAGAGGAAGTCAAATAAAACAGAAGGAACATCCTGAAGCAGCAGTACGAAAACTTCATCTGAAATGAAGGTGAGTCCCTAACTATTTTATATAACAGATTTACTTATCTTGTAGGTGAGCTGCAGTGCTCAAAGGTGAAGCTGGAGAATGAAGATATTCTCAAAAAGTTCATCAGGTCTTTACCTAGCTGCTGGACACTCTACACAGTGTCCCTTAGAAGAACTGAGAATCTGAAGACTCTCCAAATGACTGAGCTCTTCGGTATGCTGAAAACCTATGAGCTAGAGATGATTCAGACAAAAGAACGAAGCTCAAGCTATCAAAATGCCTCAACATCCACCACTACCTCTGCCCTCCATTCTGACCACTCAGGTCCTAGTTCTAGCAACTACTATCCTCCCATTGTCACCCATCCACAAACTCCAACCTCTCAAACAAACACCTCACCATTTCTCCTAGAAGCTCCTCCTCAAACCTCAACCTCTGCTGCTTTTGTCTCTGAAAACTCAAGCAACGTGTCCTTTATCAAGTAGGATCTGGAATGCTTCCATCCAGATGACTTAGAAGAAATGGACATACAACACTCGTATGCCATGCTCCCTATAAGAGAAAAAAGGTTCTATTCTAGAACCGGAAGACCCATTCCAAGCAACAACTCCAACACCAGAATTGGATTGGATAAAAGCAAACTAAGATGTTACAACTGTAACCAACTGGGTCACTTTGCTAGAGAATGCAAGGCACCAAGAGCCAATCCAGCTACTCCTCAATCAAGACAAGCTCACCAAGCCCAACCCAGACAACAACAGCAACAAGCTACTCCTCCAGTTCAAACTGCAGCCTGTGCAACTGTTGGAACTTCTGACTTCGACTGGAGCTTCGAGTATGAAGAGCTGCATGCTAACAACCAAGCGCTTATGGCAGACACAACTGAGATACCGCCTCAAGTATATGAACATCTCTGTTCCCAAGCTTGTATTGATAAGGTGTTAGGCTACAAAAAGCATAATCAAAACCTTATAGATCAAAATGAAGAGTTTCATCAAATGAAATCTGAATTCATAAAGGTAGAAAACAGTTATAAAGAAAAAATTAACTGCCTAAAGAAAGAGATTTCATTACTAAAACATGAACAAAGCAATCTTGAAACTCAGATTGATGATCTACTGGCTAGACTAAAAGCTACCAGATCAGAATTGGCAAAACAAAAAGTTCATGTTGATAAATATGAATTTGCATCTAAAAAGCTGCAAAGACTTTTAGATGCTCAAATTCATGAAAAGGTAAAAACTGGTCTGAGGTATCATGGTGAACAATACCAAGCCATTGCACCTCCTGCTGACTACGTTGCCATCCATGTACCAAGCTTCAATCTATCAAATCTTGAAAAGGCCAACCGAGATCTTGATCCTTCAATATATGAACCACTGGTGCAAGAATACACTACCTCATCAGAATCTGAGTCAACTTGCTCAGAGTCCACTAAAACTGAGGAGATCTCATCACCAGTATAAGTACCAGAACCGCCTGTTCTTGAAGTCATTCAAACAAGTACTCCTGTTCCTTTACCAGCCGCTCCGGTTCCTATACCTTTCAACCAAATCAAATTTAGCTTTCCTCCAGAAGGAAGAAAGCTAAATGTTGAAAAGGGGCAGTGTTCAACCTCAAAGCCTCAAAGAAAGGTTTTTGACATATGCCATAAGCTTGGAGAAAGAGTTCCATGTGTTCAAAAGACATTGGAAGAAGCCACTTTTGAGCACAACAATGCTCACCCTTGTAACTTCAAAGACCTTTTCAAAAGAAAGGATTATGTTTATCTTTCAAGGGACAAATTTTCAAAATCATGCTTTGTCTATGGAAAATATAACCACACTGCCAGCACCTTCTTCTACTACCTTCAGCAGCAAAGAAACCTCAAGCAACATGCTTTTGAGAAGACAAAGAAGAACAAACAGGTAAGAAGGTTTGAAGCCAAGACAACTCAATTTAGAAACTCTCTTTCTCCACCAAGGGAGCAGTTGTCAAAATCTCAACAAACTTGCATCATATGTGGTCAATCAGACCACTTTGCTGCAAATTGTCAATTTAACCCTTTCAACCAGATTCTTCATCAAGCCCCTCAAAGAAAAAAGGTAAAGAAGTATCAGCATACATCGGTTATTGAACCATCAGCAGCCAGAAAGAGTGTTGGTAATCAAGTGAAGCACAAGCAACCTAAAGACAAGCCTTCAACAACAACCAAATCTGCTGCTGCTCAAGCAAAACCATCTGCAGCAACAACATCTGCTGCTGATAAGCTTAAATCAGCAGCAACAAAATCTACTGCTGATAAGCTTAAATCAGCAGCAACAAAATCTACTGCTGAGAAGCCAAAGCCATCAGTAGCAACAAAATCTACTGCTGATAATTTAAAGTCCCCAGCAGCAAAATCTGCTGCTGTTAAAGAACATCCATCAGAAGCCAAAGCAAAATTAGCTGCTGACAGAGAAAAGAGAACAGGAAGACCATCTCCTCAATAATGGAAAGCCAAGATCCCAGTTTCTATCACTCCAAGAATTATCATTGGCTCTGTTGAATGCACACATGATGAATCTAACATTCCAAGAACCCTTTTCTTCAAGGATGCAAGCACTTGGACTCCTCCCACAAACTAGATCTCTATCATGTACAGGGACTGCCAGGTCACAAGAATAACACCTGGGTGGTAGACAGTGGTTGTTCCATGCACATGACAGGCAACAGATCCATCCTCTCCAACTTCAGACACTTCAATGGAGGATATTCTGCCTTTGGAAGTGACTCAAAGGGAGGATCCATTACTGGACAAGGAACTGTGTCCAACGAAAGAATGAGCATTGATAAGGTCAACTATGTCAAAGAATTGGACTTCAATCTCATGAGTGTTTCGCAGGTATGTGACCAAAAGCATTGGATGCTCTTCACAGATAAAGAATGCTTCGTACTGTCTCCAGGCTTATCCGTACCTCCTCCAGAAAATATTTTATTAACTGCTCAGAGAAAAGAAAATCTCTATATACTGGACATGAATGAAGTGACTCCATCTGGGAGTATTTCCTGTTTTCTGTCAAAAGCCTCAGTTGATGAATCAGCTCTCTGGCACAAGAGATTAAGTCATGTTAATATCAAAACTATCAATAAACTGGTGAAGGACAATCTTGTCAGAGGGCTTCATGATAATGAATTCCAACTAGAAGACCACTGCATTGCTTGCTTAAAGGGGAAGCAACACAAGAGTTCTCATAAGCCCAAGACCTTGAATACAAATGACACTCCACTACAGCTGCTGCATATGGATCTCTTTGGTCCTACAAATGTCATGTAAATTGGCAAGAAGTCATACTGTCTGGTGATAACTGATGACTACACCAGATTCTCATGGGTATACTTCTTGAGAACTAAAGATGAAACTGCTGAAATTCTCAAATCCTACATTCTTAGGGTAGAGAATCAAAGCAATCAAAAGGTGAAGATCATAAGGTGTGATCAGGGCACAGAGTTCAAGAACCATACTTTGAACTATTTCTGTGAAAGCAAGGGGATAGAAAGACAATACAGTGCTCCAAGAACTCCTCAACAAAATGGAGTTGCTGAAAGGAGAAACAGAACTCTAATTGAGTCAGCAAGATCTATGTTGGCTGACTCAAAACTGCCTCTCACATTCTGGGCAGAAGCAGTTAGCACAGCCTGCTATGTGCAAAATAGAGTTCTCATCGTCAAGCCCCTCAACAAGACACCTTATGAACTTTGGTTTCAAATAGTTCCCTACATTGGGTTTCTAAAGCCTTTTGGGTGTCCATGCACCATTCTCATCACACATGGGGTTCTTCCTAAGTTTGGTGCCAAATCTGATGAAGGATATTTTGTGGGCTATTCCTCTCAATCAAAGGCCTATAGAGTATTCAATTCAAGAACAAGAATTGTGGAAGAATTAGCAAATGTGGAATGTAGAGAACACATTGTCTTTAAGCAGGGAAAAGGCCCAAATTGGCTCTTTGACATAGACTCCTTCTCCCAAATATTTGAGCCTCTCATCTTCTCAAATATGGAGTCTACCTTTACACAAACACCTGCCTCCACTTCATCCATTGACTACAGACTGAATTTTCCATCAATTGATCCTCCATCAGTTATGGAAGCAATTGAAGCAAGTGAAGCCGAAACAAGACTCTCCAATGTCACTAGCAGCAGCCTTTCTGAAATTGAAAATTTAGATGAAGACTTTTCGGTAAATGTTGTAGATGTTGTTGATGCTATTGCTGAAAATATTGATGTGGCTGCTGATGTTGAAGACTCTTCCACCATGAATGAAAAGACCCCTGATCAAAATCAAAGCAATCTGGAGCAAGGGATACAGCTGGAAGTAGTACCAGCATAGAGGATCCACAAAGAACATCATCAAGAAAATATTATTGGCCAAGTCCACCAAGGAGTTCTCACAAGAAGCAAATCTCACGAGGCCAATATATGCTTGTTTTCATGTTTTCTATTTCAGGTGGAACCCAAGAAAATAGATGAAGCACTGAAACACAGCAGCTGGATTGAGGCAATGCAGGAAGAGTTGCTGCAATTCAAGAGGCAGGATGTCTGGAAACTTGTTGATCTTCCACCAGGTCAATATACTATTGGCACACGATGGGTTTTCAGGAACAAGCAAGATGAGAGAGGCATTGTAGTTAAGAACAAAGCCAGACTTGTAGCTCAAGGCTACACTCAGGAAGAAGGAATTGACTATGATGAAGTCTTTGCTCCTATTGCCAGGCTGGAGGCCATCAGAATCTTTCTGGCATATACTGCATCCAAGAATTTCACTGTCTATCAAATGGATGAAAAGAGTGCCTTTCTGTATGGGAAGATTGGTGAGGAAGTATACGTCAAACAGCCTCCAGGCTTTGTAGATCCTGCACATCCAACTCAAGTGTTCAAACTAGACAAAGCTCTGTATGGCTTACATCATGCACCAAGAGCCTTGTATGAAACTTTGTCAGGATATCTACTAAGAAACAACTTCAGAAGAGGTGCTATTGACCAGACCTTGTTCATCAAAGATGAAGGGGGAGAAATCTTACTAGTTCAAATCTATGTTGATGATATCATCTTTGGATCAATAAGGAAAAAGTTGTGCAAAGACTTTGAGATTCTGATGCACTCAAAGTTTGAAATGAGTTCAATGGGTGAACTAAATTTCTTTTTGGGTCTACAAGTCAAACAAGTCCCAAATCTTCATCAGCCAATCCAAATATGTAAAGAGCATTTTGGAAAGATTCAAGATGGCTGACTACTCTGCTGCAAGAACCCCTATGCAAGTGCACCATCAGCTGACTCTAGACAAAGATGGCCAAGACACTGATCAACATCAGTACCGTGCAATGATAGGGTCTCTCATGTATCTCACTGCCTCAAGGTCAGATATAATGTTTGCAGTATGTTTCTGTGCAAGATTTCAAGCAGCTCCAAAGGTTTCACATCTTCAAGCTGTCAAGAGAATTATTTGATACCTAAAGGGAGCCCCAAGACTTGGGCTTTGGTACTCTAAAAATGACAAGTTCAATCTGTATGCATACACTGATAGTTATTATTGGGGATGCAACTTAGACAAAAAGTCCACATCAGGAGGATGTCAGTTTCTGGGAGGAAGACTGATTTCATGGCAGTTCAAGAAGCAAACATGTGTTTCAACTTCTACAGCTGAAGCATAATACATTGCAGCTTCAAGTTGTTGTGCACAAGTCATCTGGATACAAATTCAAATGCTGGATTATGGGATGAATTTCATGGCAACTCCAATTCACATTGATAACATGAGTGCTATATCAATCACAAACAATCCAGTGCAGCACTCCAAGTCAAAGCACATTGACATCAGGTATCATTTCATAAGAGATCAAGCTGAGAAAAAGAGGATTATTTTAACCAAAGTTCATACAAATGAGCAATATGCTGATTTGTTTACAAAACCTTTTGATGAAGCTAGATTTAGGTATTTAGTTGAATCCATTGGTATGATGAACTTTGATTAAAATCTATCTCTAAAATTCTATTTTAAAATGTGTTTTGTCTTTTGTTGTAAATAAAAATTATGAGTCAGCAGCATTTTTGTCCTTCAGCTGCTGACAGGTTTAATCTTCAGCAGCAAAGGATTTGCCACTGACTGCTTTAAGTTATCAGCAGGAACAAGTTGCCTACGTATAGCTTTAAGGCTGTCAGCAGCAACATCCTTGCTGCAGATCACTGAATCCATCAGCAGCAATTGAGTTCGCTGCTGACAGATTTAACCTTCCGCAGCAACCAAGCTTGCAGCGGACAGGCTTATCCATCCACAACAACCAAGTTTGTTGCTGATGGGTAAATTTAAGTCCAAATTAACTTTTACCCGCTGTAAAAACTAACATCAGTCTTTACCATGACTGCCTCGGTGTATTACAGCTGTAACAGTAAAAGGTGAATAGAGTTGTACTGTACAAGTCATTTTGCTTTTTCCCTCCTCTGCCGTTATAAGAACAAATCAAATTTCCTTACCACCTCTTCATATTCAATTTCACCCTAAACCCACATCACTTTCTCTCAAGTCCTCACCACATTCAAAGCCTTCCATCCTTAAAACATTCAAAGCCTTCCATATTCTTAAACCTTCAAACCTTCTCTCCAAAATCAAACAACAATGGCAGACATCAATAACCCTGATGATAAGTTCTCCCCGTACTACAACCATACAACATACTTAACCAAGGTAAAGAAATCTGAAGGATTCGATGATATGATCGACTTCCTATGCCGATCAAATATCCATTTTGCCCTCACAACCAACCCTACCATATATATCCCTCATATGGAGGATTTCTGGAATACTGTCGTCTACTCTACCGAATAGGGGATTCCCCAAATAAAAGCCAAGGTAGACGGCAAGGACATTATCATCTCTGAAGCTAC
The DNA here is from genome assembly GCA_023525975.1 of Smallanthus sonchifolius. Taxonomy (NCBI): domain Eukaryota; kingdom Viridiplantae; phylum Streptophyta; class Magnoliopsida; order Asterales; family Asteraceae; genus Smallanthus; species Smallanthus sonchifolius. Next base: position 47,008,332 of record CM042033.1, on the reverse strand, counting down.
CCTCCGAAAACATCTTAAGCTTCAGGATGAGGGAGTAGCCATCTCATACTCAAAGGACTAGTACATGAGGACCTTTATATCCATAGGGTACACTGGAAATCAAAATGAGTATACAATCGAGAAGGCGCTGATGGGTCCTCCATGGAAGTATCTCTGCCGCACTCTTCTCCAATGCATATCTCAGAAGAGAAGTGGATGGCATCAAGTGAGCTCCGCACTTGCCTCCGCTTTCCATGGTATGATTACTGGCCTAGGTTTCAACTTTGCACACCTCATATTTGAGGGTTTGAGATATAACCTTCAAGAGGGTGCAAAGCAACAATTTTTTATGTACCTAAGATTCTTGCAGGAGATTTTCAACCAGGAACTAAAAGAACTCTCAAAACCAGCAAGAATCTACATCATGTTGGGACATAAAAAAAATATTTTTCAAAGTATGAGAACTGTTTCCATAAAGTTCTCAGGGGTCAATGTTCCATTATTATCTACAATGCTGAACATACAAAGTACCCTCGGGTGACAGTTCAGCAATTCCAGCTGATACTGATCCCACACCCTCCACATGACATCCTAAACAACAATCTGCTTCCACCATTCGAACCCCTGTGCATAGTACTAGAGATGCACATGTACAACAATCACTTACATCTGTTTTGGATGTTATCGTTCAACTGGAACAAAGGGCCCCAGTTGCAACGACATACACCAGAAAAGGGAGCAAGAAGACTCCTTCTCTTCTTGTCTCAAAGGCCCAAACACAACCTCTATGCCCTCATTCAGAATCTCAACATTCTGATGAGAATACCAAAAGGGATAGCCACAACACTAGAGAGACTTCCTGGAAGCCTCTCTATTAGGATCAGGATCACATCCCGGATCCATAGAGCAACCCCTGAGCAATTCCATTATTTATCTTCTCTGAACCTAAGTGTAGAGGCACCTGGTCAAGATGATATACCTTCTCCAACAACCACTATATCGTAGGTATTGATTGACTTGGCTGTTGGGGCACCCAACCCAGGTTCATCACCCAAGAAGGTTCACTCTGGTAGTACTGATAGAGTGAATGTGGAAAGGGCTATCACTACTCCTGGTATATCAACTGCCCAAGAGGACAGTGATAACATAGCTAAGACCCTAACCACTGCAAACTCCCAGTGAGGATGTTTCCTGTGAAACACTCTTCACTAAGAGGAATCCCAGGCACCAAGAAAACCAGGGTGATGGGGATAAGAGGCTAGGCCTAAGGCCCCATCTAGCTCCAAGGATTCCATAACTGTGGATGAGGACATACTGAAACTTCATAAATTGGAATTGACGCCAGGGTGGCAATGCTAGAGGCTGAAGTGTCCAAACTAAGACACCAAGTCTTTATGCATGAAGCCCATCAATGCCCAACTGTGCCTACTCCCTCTCTTGTATCAGTGGGAACTCAAACAGATACATCCCTTTTCACTGATGCAACCAAAAAAGGGGAGGTGGTTACTAAGGAAGATGATGCTGATAGCCTCGAATAATGGATACAAGAGCAGACTATGTTTCAAAGTTCCCTATACAAACCTGCCTTTGTTCAAATCCATGACTTGCCAGACTCAGTAGATGAAGAGGAAGATGTCACTGAGGATTGGAAGTTAGTCGTCCGAGATGTTGATGAGGTGCTACAAGAATAAACTCTGCATGAAAACACACCTCCATCATTCAACATTCTTCCTGAAGCTGCAGCCATAATAAGTCATTCATCTTACCCCCCCCCCCAACTCTTCCTAACTTCAAAGAAGCTAGAATTTGACTCCATTCTAACTTGGGGGTATGATGAAATAGCTGAGAGATTCTGGATTGGATGGGAGTTTAGTGGAGTAGAAGAGCTAAACTGGAACTCTCTTAATGCCCTCCAAGTTTTCAATATGTATCTGACAAAATGTGTCAACACTTCATCAGATCTCTCAGCAGAACTTGCAATCAACAGGTTCTATGACTTAATGGAGGATAATATTCCCTGGTTTGAAAGACTACTAATAGAAGCAAAAAGGGTGGCTTATCCTGAATCTTCATCAACAGCTAAACAAAGACTGGCTCCAAGAAGACTTGACCTAATCAGGAGCGGTGCTTTAACTGAAGAAGAAGTTATCTGTTGGCGAAGATTCCTGTACAGCATAATGGTCAGGGACTTGGAAGTGCTAGGATGGGTGAGCACTCCTACTTCTGATTTCACCTTCTTCCTAAACAATGGATCTTCTCTCTCAATCAACATCAAAGAGATCCTACTCCTACCTTTAGACTTCCTGCACAAGGTCTTTGAGCTTAGAACACTCATCTGCAACATCAACTCCTTAGAAAGTCAAGAAATGATCAAACTCATCAAGGCTTCTCTTAATAAGGAGGAATCACCTGCAATGACTGACTCTGACTCAGATCTATCCTTCCTTTCTTCACCAACATTCAAAATAACCACAGAAGAAGAATCCAAGAGAAGAGAAAAGGAAAATGTGAGGGATTGTTGGAAAGAAGTGACAGGTTTGGAATGGGAGGAAAATGAAGAAAGTGTCCTTCCCTTGTCCATTCCCCAAATTGCCAATGAAGCTGAAGCTGAGATCCCAACAGCATCTACTACATCTGCGGTTGGGGTCCATGAAGCTGAAGCAGAGGCACCCAACAAAAATAAGGGGAATGTACTCATAACTAAAGAAGATGAAGAGAGGATTGAGAAGGAGAAGAAAGAAAAAGAGGAAAGAAGAAGAAGAAGAAGAAGAAGAAGAGAAGAAGAGGAGATGGCTAAACTAAGAAAAACTCAAGAAAGAAAAACAGCCATTCTCCTTAGAGAACAACAGATCCAGCTGTATGCAAAACAGCTGGATGATCTGAAAGTAAAAATTCTTGCAGTTTATCAAATTGAAGAAGATGAAGCTCTTGCTCTTCAACTGCAGGAACTATTCAACAAAGAAGAAGAAAAGATAGAGAAGAAGAAGAAGGAAGAGGCTAAGTTCAGAATAACTGATTCTGAACTAGCCAAAGAAATAAGAGAGGAGTGGGTAAAGGCTCTAGTTTCTCAAGGTAAGGATGCAGACTACCTTGAGAAACTATCAAATAAAGAAATCTACAGAGTCTTCATGGGTCAGCAGGGTCAATTGGCAAACAAGAAAAGGGCTGAAGAAGAAGAAAAAGCCAAACAAAAGTCCAAAGGACCATTACCTTTAACCGAAGATCCCATGAAGAAAGGAAGATCATGATTGACTTCCTTAAGGCTAGAGGAGAGAGTGGAAAGAGGCTAGGTCCCATGAACTTCATGAACCTTCAAGCCCTCTACCTTAAAGTCAAGAAGGATAAGGAAGAAAGACTGAGGAAGAAAGGCTCCAAGAAGAGGGTAATCATTCAAGAAGAAGAAAGGAAAACAAAGAAACCCAAGCCTTCTCCCTCACGCAACACTTCCTCAATCCAACAACCTTCCACTCTCCATCCTAGACCTCCCTCCTCTCCACCCTCAAACTCTAAATCCTCACACCCTGCTCCTACTCATCAACAACCTCCCAAAAAGAAAAACAAACCTACTTCCAAACTAGAAGACTCAAGAGAAATAGTCCTGGTCATACAGCTCTCAAGACCAATGGTTTAAAGTTTTCAGGGGGAGGACAGAAGTTAAAAGATCAATTTATACATCTGTTGATGAGGTACTACAGCTTCCAGATTCTGATCTAAGAAGAATGATGGAACTGGGTGAAGCCAATGAGCCTGAGAATGAAGGTGGGAGACATCTATTGCTGGTAATCAAACATTACTTCAACCCCAGCAAAGATGAGATCATTGATGTCAAACCTCTCCAATCCCACTCTCCATTCATCAGTTGTCCTACAGTGCTGAAAAGGAAGAATTCACACTAACAGATGTTAAAGGACAGAAGATGAGGTGTTCAAGCAAGGATATCTTCAAAATGGTAAGCAAAGACATCAAGACTCTATCTAAGCTTCCTCTTAACAATCCCAGCAAGGACCAGAGAGGATATGAGGTTGAAAAAATAGTCAGCAACATGCAAATGCTTCAACAACAAAAGGAGTAAGAGATTTTTGGTAGCATCAGTCTAGGGGGAGTTTGTAGAAATAAAGACTGATGGCTACAAAATTCTCTAAGTAAAATTGCTGCTTACCACAAAGATTGCTGCTGATCCACAAACTACTGCGGATAAGCTTATCTGCAGCGGATACTTGTTCTTCTGCTGAAGAACAAATCTGCTGCGGATAGGACTTATCTGTTGAATCCCAAAGTTGTAGCTGATAGGCATATGCTGCTGAAGAACAAAGCTGCAGCTGATAGGCATATGCTGCTGATCTCCAAAGCTGTAGTTGATAGCTATCTCCACTGAAGATCAAACGTTGCAGCTGACTGTTCTTGATAAAGCAACCTTTACTACTGACAACTTTCTGCTGCTACACTGACACACTCCACGCAGAAAGAATGTCATTGGTACAAGACAATAAAAGACAACAACGCTCTTCTCCAAGCATGCAAACAATGATGCCTTAGAAGACGTTTGAATAAAGTTAACTAGCATGATTATTATTATTGTTTGTATATGTAGAATAGCTTCAATACAAGATTAACGGTCTATGTTAGATCTGATCCTTAGAATCAAGGGTCTGTCTTGATTCTAAGTTACTATATAAGTAGTACTTAGATTCATTGTAAAAGTACTTTTTCTTAAGAGTTTTCTTTGTAATCTTGTAACACTTGAAGCTTAATACAAATTACATTTATCAGTATTCTTCTTGTCTACTTATTTACTTTGATTAGGTTGTGATTGTTTCCGCCAATCTCAACTGGAAGAGAACCATCTTGTATTTACCGATCCTACAATGGCTTCTTATGAAAATTTTATTGGAGGAAAGATTCATGATCCAGATGTTATTGAAGAGGATTTCAGACAAATTGATCGTGTTGATCTGGAAGAGATGAACATTCAATGGAACATGGCTATGCTAATGCGACAGGCAAAGGATTTTTTGAAGAAGAATGGAAGGAAGTATTTTGGTTCTATCAGTCGTCCACGTATGGGATTTGACAAAACCAAAGTTTGTTGCTATAATTGTCAGGAGTATGGTCATTTCGCCAAAGAATGTGTGAAGCCAAAAGTTGAATTTGATTCTCAGAAGAAGCCTAATAACTTTCAAAACATTCGTAATCAGTCACATGGCTCCTCTGGCTCTGGAAATTCTAATCATGCATCTGCATCATCTGCTTTGGTTGCTCAGAATTATGAAAATTATGACTGGGGTATTGATCTTGAAGATTTGGTTGGTACTGTAAGTCAAGCTTTTGTAGCTGTGATTCATTCTATAAAATCTGAAGAGTCAATTGATGATGATAGCTCAAGTGATGGTGAGAGTTTCCCAAGTGCTGATGAAGAGCATGATCAAGTACAAAATGTTGAGTCTGATATTGCATCTGGTGTATCTGAAGATGATATCGTATTAACTCAAAGATCTTCTGATGGTGCTGATACTGAAAATATTCTGATTGCTGAAGTTTTCATGGCAGATATGTCAGATACTTCAAAGGTTAAAGATTATGTTTGTTACATTTATTGCTCTACTTGCATCAGTATAAATGATAAAATGCAAAAAGTTATGGATGATAACACAAATTTAATTTGTGATATGAAATCGATGCATTTAGTTAATCAAAAATTGAAAGATAATGATAAAGCGTGTATCGATAGAATTGAATCTTTGAAAAGAGATTTAAATTCTTTGGGGTTGAAATATAAGGAACAAGCATATCATCTGGATATGGCTTATGATGAAACTGAAAAGCGAAATGAAATTGTCGCTCAGAAGAACAAAGAAATTTCTGATAAAGAATCTGAAGTGATCAAATTACACATAAAGCTGGAGAATTTTGAAAATTCATCTGTGGTATTAGATTACTTTAATGCTAATGCTGATCCTACAAAGAGGGTTGCTGGAATTGAATTTGTTCCTCCACCATTCAATGCGAATTATGTGGTTGAACCAGAAATTATTCATGAAGAGGAAATTGATACAAAGACGGTGTTGAAAGTAAATCCAGTAACTGTGAAGATATGATCTATAATTCTGATTCTGAGGATGAAGTTTTTGATGATAAAAAGGTTGAAGCCATTCCGAAGGAAGTGCAACTTGATGAACCAAAGGTGGTGAAAAATGTTACTCGTGATAGATGCATTTTAACAGAACCTGATGAAGTGAAAGTTGATCAACCTAACCTTTCCAAAGTGTTACAAACAAGTGGTTTTGTTGCTGCTGGTCATCAGAATAAGAATTCATCAAAGGTGACTAAACAAGTTTATGTTCAAAAACAGCCAGTTGACAGTTTAGTAAACTCTTCTGAAGCTTGTTCTTCGGGTTGTTCATCAAATTCACGAAAAACTCCTTATATCAGAAATCATCAAGATAGAAGAGTTTGCTTTCACTTTAATGAGGCTGGTCATTTTCTGATTCACTGTCCTTATAAGAATCAAGGAAAATTAAAGAGTGTTCCCCCACAACAACGAGTGGTGACGATTTTGAAATGACCAAATGTGGGAAAGCCTACTTCTAGTGTAGTAAAGAATGTGCCTGGTCAATCATTTGCTAAATCTTTGGGATTTCAGCAACATGATAAACATATTTCTAAACCAGTTGTTTTTCAAAAGAAGTTTGAGATTTCACATGTTGGAATCCCAAAAGATTCTCATCCTAAGGTCAAACTTTCTAGACCACAACGAAGAAGACGTAACAGAAAATTATAGAAACTTTTGGAAACATCTGAGTCCGATAATCATAAATCTAATAATGTTTTTCCAATTAATCATATTGTGTCTTCATTGAGAAGGTCTAATTGTGAATTTTATGTTCCAAAGGTTGATGACAATGTTGATTGTGAACTGATTGAAGTTGTTTATTTTGATCCATCTGGACGACCCAAGACCACAATGGCTTGGGTTCCTATTTCTAACTGATTTTCTTTGTTTATGTAGGGTAACCAAGGAATATTCGTGGATATGTGGATAGTGGTTGTTCTCGACATATGACAAGGAATATTCGTTTGCTGGAAGATGTTATTAATATTGATGGTGGTTATGTCGCTTTTGCTGGAAATAAAGGCGGGTACATAACTGGTCAGGGTACTTTGAAGAATGATAAAGTCAAATTTGAGAAAGTGAACTATGTGGAGCAACTTGAACACAATCTTTTGAGTGTATCTCAAGTGTGTGACAAGAAGTTTTCATTTCATTTCAATGATTCTGAGTGTTATATCTTGAAACCGGGCTTTGTTATTCCTGAGGAATGGATTCTAATGAAGGCTCCGAGGAGAAATGACACATATGTCCTAGACATGAGTGTTGCTACAACAACGGATTCAATTCCAACATGTTTACTCTCTAAGGCGTCTGAGTCGGTTTCTCTTTTGTGGCACAGGAAACTTACTCACATCAATTATCGAAAAATCAAAGTTTGAGATGTGAGCTATGGGAGAGTTATCATTTTTCCTAGGTCTTCAAGTTAATCAGAAGGAAGATGGTTTCTTTATTCATCAGTCCATGTATGTAAAAGACATCTTGAGCCGGTTCAAGATAGAGGACTGTACCCCATACGATACTCTGATTCCGGTCAATTATAAATTGAATTCTGACCCGGATGGAAAAGAAGTTGATTGCCGACTCTACCGTGCAATGATTGGATCTCTCATGTACTTAACCGCTTCAAGGCCAGACATAATGTTCGCTGTGTGTATTTGTTCCAGATTCCAAGCAAAACCAAAAGAGTCTCATTTGATTGCAGTAAAGAGAATGTTTCGTTATCGGAAAGGAAAACAAAGATTAGACTATGGTTTCCACATGGTTCTAACTTTGAATTTAATGCATATACTAATTCTGATTTTGATGGTTTTGGTTTGGACAGGAAATCTACTACAGGTGGTTGTCAGTTCTTGGGTAACCGTCTAGTTTCCTGGCAATGCAAAGAGCAAACTACGGTCTCCATTTCAACATGTTAAGCATAATACATTGTTGCTGCAAGTTGTTGTTCACAGATCTTGTGGATCCAACAACAATTAAGAGACTACGGTTTGAATTTTACAGGAACCCCCATGTTTATTGATAATACTGCTACAATGTCAATCACAAATAATCCTGTTAAGCACAGTAAAACAAAGCACATTGAAATTAGATATCATTTTATCCGTGATTGTGCAAATAAAAAGTTGATTGAGCTGGTGAAGGTACATACATATGATAATTTTGCTGATCTTTTTAACAAGGCATTTGATTGTACCAGGTTTGAGTTTCAGATCAAAATGATCGGTATGATCAATCCGGAATAAAAGTTTTCAAAAACAATTTTTCATAGGAGATTTTATTTTTAAAATTTTTTTATTACTTTATTACAATTCTGCATTTTAAATTTCAGTCAAAAATTGTTATTTATAAAAATTCAAAACAAAATGAAAAATATATAATTGACATCATTTGAAGTTAGAGAAAAATGATAGTACATCAGTGAATAATTCATTACACATGACCATAGTAGACCTTTGATGTATGATAGTTTAAAGTAAATTGAATTTGATCTTAATTTCAAAGTCTGCATAAATAAGAAATGATAGTGTTATGAATACTCTAATCTTGATAATATGTTTTAATTTGAATATGAGTTTGAAAGTTGAATTGTCAATAGACTAGAAGCGTTTTTGAACCAATAGTAGTGTGAAAATTAAATATGATAGATTACATCTGTGACTTGAATCCATTATATGCTTGGGTGTGTGTGTAAAAGATCATTATCAGATAAAGAATATATGGTTTTAAGAATTTCATGAGACCAATATTGAATTATGTCTTTAGCACAAACTCTTTCAGTTCACTTCACTGCCCATGCCCCGAAAAACATGCAATTTGTTGTTGAACTAAGATATGCTTTCTAACAACATATGTTGGAACATATATTCACCCTTGGATCAGTTAGATACATCATCTATTCTGATTTCATTGAAAATTATCCAGATAATAGTTGGATGCTCCTACCTTAATCTATTGATTCTCATTATAAAGCCAATTCATTAGAATCTTTTGATTCTGAATCATCTTGATTCATATATCCTTTGGGATCTGCTATTCTATACTTGTGCTAATAGAGATAATTTCATTTTGGAGATTGATCTAATCTTGCAATAAACTGTGTATGTCTTGAAGATAGTGCAGTTTTAAATTTCTGTTAGGCATATATGTGGGGTACACGATGTTTTTCATTTAAATGGTACTAACTCACATGAAATTGGAAGAAAAACGTTTGTGGTTTCAAATTGTATAATATTGGCAACTTAAGAATTCATGCTTTGTATTACAAATTCGGTATGAATAATTGAGCATTTATAACCTAATCTTATTTACTTTGAAATTTATCACGTATCATTTCAAGTATTGTTCAAATTGATTGAAAAGTTGAAAAGAAAAGTGAATCGTTAGAAAAGAAAAGAGACAAATATGTCCAAGACATGAATATGATGGATTTATAAATATTCATTGCAAAAATTACATAAAAATGAAAAAGATACGAGTTGCATAAGAATGAGTTTGATTGTTTCATATCATTTTTTTGTGTGCATATCATAGGTTACCCATAGTTGTTGATAGATTGTGTGATGAATTACTCATATACTGATATGATCTTCTTGCTCATGATGTTCAACCAAAAATATGTGTTTTAGTTTGCTCAGATTAAAACCAAAAATATGTGTTTCAGTTTGTTCATATAAAAACCAAAAATATATGATTCCATTTGTAAAGATAAAATTCAAAAAGATTTTGTTTATATCTTCCATGAAAATTCTATCTTTTACTAAAATGATTCTGGATTGGATCGGATACATGCTACAGATGGAAGTTCACAAGAATGTGACGTGTTGAAAGTTGGCGAAATTGTTCAAGGCAAAGGTTTGAAGCGAACTTAATATGTTCGCCTGTTCCTTGTTAAGCGAACTTAATATGTTCGTTTGGGACTTGTTAAGCGAACTTAACAAGTTCGTCTAATGAAGCGAACTTAATTGTGTGAATAAATATCTTGTTCAGGCGAACGTATCCTTTTTACCCTTTCACTGTTTGAGCGAACTTCTTGAGCGAACTTATTGGTTTTAGCGAACTTGTCAAAATTTTGAATTCGGGTTGTGTGGTTTGAAATTTTCGTGTTTGTTCTCTGATCGGATTTACATTGCGATTATATCTAAGGTAATTTCTTGGATTTTCATCCATTAAATCGTCGGGAAATCATCGTTTTACTTCGGGTTATACGCCTTTTGAATGTCTAGTTGACTTTCTGATTAAATCGAGTAAATCTGGGTGTAAATATTGAAATTGACGCTTAATAGTGGTTAGTGGTTGATACGAGATGCTTATTTTGTGTTTGATTTGAAAATATTTGACGATTTGAACATTTTGAGAATTTGATGTTGAATTTGTATCGACAAACTGGTTCAGGCGAACTTGTTCAAGCGAACTTGTTCAGGAGAACTTGTTCAAGAGAACTTGTTTAGGAGAACTTATTATGTTCGCCTCTTGCAACACTAAGCGAACTTGTTAAGTTCGCCTAAGGGCTAAGCAGTGTTTGGACTTGTAATTTTTTTTATTTGTGTGAAATTTTTTTTAGTTTGATTTTTTTCCCGTGTTTGTTATATGACTAATATGTTCTATGTCCAATACATTTCCAGATGGCTCGTCGTGTTGAGTACAAACATAATCAAGTGGCGTTGTTAGATCCAAATTTGTCCGAAGCTGTTAATTTTCAAGGAATTATCAATTTCTTAAATCGTTCACGTTTACATGTGGCCTTATCAACAGATCCGTACATCAGCGTACCGTATATCCAACAATTTTGGGATACAGTACATCAAGACATAGATGTTGACCCTCACGTATTTCGTGCTACTGTTAATAACACGGTGGTGGCTATTTCAGTGGAGACTATTCGTGCTGCTTTGGCATTGGGAGGTGCTAATGAAGATCCTATGTCTTATCTTGGAACACTGACTATGGGGTGTTTTCAGAGGATGGGCTACAGAGGCAGACCAAATGATACTCAAGCACGTAAAGGTGGTTTAGTTGGAGAATGGAGGTATTTTATGCACGTCCTCATCCAATGTATATCTCCAAGAAAGGCTGGCACTGATGGTTTGAAGAGAGCATTACAAGCTGCGATGGTTGCACTGACACTGAACAAGCGGTTTCACTTCGCTTTGTTCATTTATTGTGAGATGGTCATGCAGATAAATCCTCCTACAGGTCAAGGGTTTTTAATGTACCCTAGGTTCTTGCAGCTGATTCTAAATCATTTAATTCCAGATTTACCACAACATCCAATACGTTTGACCTTGACTCCTATGTCCAAAAGAATCTTTACCGATTGTACCAAGGTTAAACAAAAAAATGTTGCTTTGATTCCAGTTCCGACTCCTTTGGTTGGTCACTTAATCAATCCTGATTATGTTGAGCCTCCTAATGATAATTGGTTTCATCCTGAGGAGTTAGTTCAAGGACAAGTCCAGAATCAACAACAACAACCACAACAAGTTCAAGTTCAAGCTCAGGTATAAGCACAACAACAAATTCCTATTCCATAAGAACAGGTTCATATTCCTGTTAATGAACATGTTAATGAACCAGTTCAGGAAGACGTTGCTCATGAAGATGAACAAGATTTGGGTATGAATATGGACGATTTTGATAATGAAGCTGTCAACTCACCCATTCATGAAGGTGAATGGAACGTGGTGGATACAAGTTCCAGTTCAAGTGAAACTATTCTTCCTGTTTCTGAAGCTACTGACTCTGATTCGTCTAGAGATTTTAGCTCAGATCATTATGAGAGACTGGCTACTTTGCCATTGGCAAATGCAGGGAAACGTATTAAATCTAAAAGCAGAAAGTTGAGGCGTAAGTCTGTTTGGAATCCTCCTTCCGGTTCAGTACTTGGCAAGAGAACATTAATTGATGAGAGTTCTGACTCGGATAGCGATTTTATTCCAGTTCCAAAAGTTCAGAAGCTTATGTTTGCTTCTATTGCTGCTGCACATTCATCTCAAGGTGTTGAGGACGCTACTTTTGTTGCATCCTTACTGGTTACACCTCCTTCATCTAAACATCCGTCTCCTGTGATTACTCCTGTTCCTACAGTTCCTGAATCGTCTGCTGGTACTTCACAGCCTTCTGATTCTTAAAGGATTACCTTCCTTGAATCATAGGTGCTTGCATTGCAGACTCAGGTAGATACTCTAGTGACTACTGATGCTCATAGACAATTGGTCCTTCAAGCTCAAGCTACATAGATTACTGACATGCAGTTATTGGTTTCCAAACTTGTTGAGCGTCTGGATGCTCAGGGGGAGTTAAGGATACATGAAAATTGTCAAGCTGAGTCAATTCAATGAAAGGATGATGATGATAATGATCCTAGTGGCAATATTGAGGGTGATCGTCAATACGCTGACGTGAATCCAATATCAAGAGTTCAGGGGGAGTCTAAATCAGGTAATACTGAAGGAACCAAGAAGGATTCTAAAGTGAATGACGAGATACTGTTACTTGAATTTTTTCAAACTAATTCTGATGCTGGAGAAGAAGAAGATGAGAAGTTAGAGTGTCTAAATGATATTGATGAATTGTTTAATGATATTGAAGATGACATGACTAATAATGAAGTTGAAGAAGGAGAAATTGTGGAGATCGAGATCGAGACAGAAAAGAGTAAAGTTAAAGTTACATATGAAGGCAGTGATGGTCTAAATGTACCGTATAACTTCATCCAAGATGATGTTATTCCTGAGTTTTCTTATGAAGGAGTAACAGATTCTATGGACTCTGTTGAAGATTTCACTACGCATGATTAAGCTATTGTCAAGGGGGAGTCTGCTAGGACATAGAATGTATGACAAAAGCTTTGTAATAGTTTAGGTCTTATTGTCTTTGTGTTTTTATGTAATTGTATTGATTTTTTCTAAGTGTAAGAACAAGTTCTTCTAGAGGCGAACTTGTCTAGTTTGCCTAGTCTCATGTGAGGCGAGCTTGTTAAGTTCGCCTAGTCCCTTTGAGGCGAACTTGTTAAGTTCGCCTATTGCAGAGCTTGTGTCTATAAATAGGTGTTTACAGATTATGTTCTGTAGAGAGAGAAAAAGAGGTAAAATCGAGAGAATCTTGTAAACTCTGTGTTTGATGATATACAAAGAGAAAGTTTATTTACATGTTGTTTGATATTGTTTCTATTATCAATTCGTATACAAATGTTAACACGGTAGGATTCCGCACTCCATGTTATCGAGATGTCCTGTCACGAGATCGATCTGTAGATGAGTCATGTGGACCTACAAGATTATATGTCTAGGTATTCGTTTTAAATTATCACAAACGGTCGTGCTGTAGGACGCGTGTTTGACCGGGTAATCTTCTGGATTACCGACACGTGTAAACGGATTGACTTGCTAAGTGTGAAATAGACTTAATTACTATAAAATTAAGTGTCTAATAAGGTAATATGTATCTCAGTGGGGTATGGATATCAACCTGAAATTTGCCGGGTGTCACATTATCCCCTGGTTGAAAGGAATTTTGTCCCGAAATTAAGCTTGCGTAACATCGCGGTCCATGATTTCCACAGGTTCTTCGATAAAATGTAGTTGTTCGTCGATTTGTACTTCCACGATAGGTATTGTCAGTGTCTCATTGTGTAGGCACTTCTTTAAGTTGACACATGGAATACATTCTAGATATTTTGTAGCTCTTCTGGTAGGTTGAGTCAGTAGGCAACAGGGCCAATCCTTTGTAAGATCTCAAATGGTCCTATGTAGCGGGGGTTCAGTTTCCCCCATTTTCCAAAACGGATTATGCCTTTCCAAGGCCAACTTTCAGTAACACTTTGTCACCTACATGAAACTCTCCTGGTTTATGCTTTTGATCAGCATAGCTTTTCTGTCTGTCTTGAGTGGATTTCAGTCTATCTCGGATTTTGAAAATTTTCTCGGTGGTCTCGTGGACAAGCTCTGATCTAGTTAGCTGACTATCTCTGGCTTTAGCACAACAGAGTGGTGATCTGCACTTTCTTCCATAAAGTGCTTCGAATGGTGCTGCCTTAATACTTGTGTCGTAACGGTTGTTGTAGGAAAATTCAACCAACGGCAAGTGAGTAACCCAACTGTTGCCAAAATTTGTTGCACAAGCTCTTAATAGATCTTCTAGAGTTTGGATGGTTTGTTCGCTTTGACCATCTGTCTGTGGGTGATAGGCAGTGCTCAAATCTAAGCATGTTCCCAACGCTTCTTGTAATGATTGCAGAATCAGGAAGTAAAACGACTATCCCTATCTGAAATGATGGAGATCGGCACTCCATGCCTTGAAACTATTTTCTTTAGATAAAGCCGGGTCAACTTCTCCATTTTGTCATTTTCTCTGATTGGAAGGAAGTCGGCAGATTTGGTTAAACGGTCAACGATTACCCAGATGGTATCGTATCCGCTCGGAGTTTTGGGTAACTTCGTGACGAAGTCCATTGAAATTTGTTCCCACTTCCATTGTAGAATTTCCGGCTGCTGTAGTAACCCTGATGGTTTCTGGTATTCCGTCTTAACCTTGGCGCATATTAGACATTTTTCAAAAAATGTGGCAATCTCGGCTTTCATGTTTGGCCCTAGTAGTTTGTCTTGAGGTCTTGGTACATCTTGTCAGAACCAGGGTGAATCGAATATATTTACATCACTAAGTCTTGTAAGTTCCCATGGTTCGATACCCATATCCGATCCATGTAGTAACGCACAACATCGGATTTGATCCCAAACAGTTTCTCCATGCCTTGTAGGCCTTCCTTTTCTAAATTTTCCTCCTTGAGTGCCTCGAGTTGAGCATCACGTATCTGGATAGGTAGATTCGTGTGGATTTTTGAGGTTAATGCTCGCACTTAACGTGTTTTGAGTTGTTCTTTCCTACTTAGGGCATCAACAACTACGTTTGCCTTCCCGGATGGTAACAGATTGCGCAGTCGTAATCATTAAGCAATTCGACCCATCTGCGTTGTCGCATGTTCAACTCCTTTTGATCAAAGATGTGTTGGAGACTTTTGTGGTTAGTGAAAATTGTACATTTGCTACCATACAGGTAGTGTCTCTAGATTTCGAGTTCAAAAACTACGGCTCCCAATTCGAAGTCATGGGCGGTGTAGTTCTTTTCGTGCACTTTGAGTTGTCGTGAAGCATATGCGTTAACCTTCTCTCTTTGCATCAGTACACAACCGAGTCCTTGGTGTGACGCATCGCAGTAGACTACGAAGTCGTCGTTTCCTTCAGGTAGTGCTAAGATCGGTGCACTGCAATTTTTTTGCTTGAGTAACTGAAATGCTTCTTCAGTTCTTTCATTCCAATCGTACTTCGCGTCTTTCTTTGTCAAAGCAGTCAATGGTTTTGCAATCTTTGAAAAGTTTTTGATAAAACTTCTGTAATATCCGGCAAGTCCCAAAAATTGTCGTATTTCGGTTGCGGTTTTGGGTGTTCGCCAGTTTCTTATGGCTTCAATCTTGGTTGGGTCAACTTGTAAGCCCATCTTGTTTACCACGCGACCTAGGAAATGCACTTCTTGGATCCAGAAGTCGCACTTTCAAAACTTAGCGTACAACTTCTCGGTTTTCAATAATTCTAGAATGAGTCTTAGATGTTCAGCGTGTTCCTCCTCGCTACGAGAATAGATGAAGATGTCATCAATGAACACAATAACAAACTTGCCTAGGTATGGTTTGCACACACGGTTCATAAGATCCATAAACACTGCGGGTGCATTGGTCAAACCGAATGGCATAACCAAAAACTCATAGTGTCCATATCGAGTTCGGAATGCCGTCTTGTGTATGTCCTCCTCTTGGATTCTTAGTTGATGGTATCCTGACCGTAATTCGATCTTGGAGTAATAACTTGATCCCTGTAGTTGGTAGAACAAATCGTTTATTCTAGGTAGAGGGTAGCGGTGAATGACATTTTCAACCATACAAAGCCTCAAACGGAGCGAATTTGATGTTGGTGTGAAAACTGTTATTGTACGAAAACTCAGCAGTGGTAAGTGAGTATCCCAATTTCCTCCAAAATCATATGTACACGCGCGGAGCATATCCTCTAGGGTTTGAATGGTCCTTTCACTTTGACCATATGTTTGTGGATGATAAGCCGTGCTCATGTCAAGATGTGTGCCCAAGGCTTCTTGTAATGATTGCCAAATTCTAGACACGAATCTGCTTTCTCTATCAGAGATAATTGAAATCGACACTCCATGCCTAGCCACAATTTCCTTGATATAAAGACTTGTAAGTTTATCGGTTTTATCCGATGGGAAGAAAAGGAGCTGACTTCATCAAACGATCGGCAATTACCCATATGGTATCACACCCACTCGATCTGTTAGGTAACTTTGTGATGAAGGCCATGGAAATCTGTTCCCATTTCCATTGAGGAATCTTAGGTTGTTGTGATCACCCGGGCGATTCTTAACATTCTTCCATTATTTTCGGGTATCTCCCAACATAGATAGCAATTTTTCCCTTCATGTTTGGCCACATAATAGAGTTCCTCGAGATCCTTATTTGTTTTATTCGATCCGGGATGAACAGAGTACTTGGACTTATAGACTTCATCCATGACCACACACATAGGTTACCGGTACTTGGTACCTAAATTTTGTATGTATCATCCAACTTAGGCTCCAATTGTTTGATTTCCATTTACTTTGTGGTCGGTATTCGAAAACAAGGCGAATGCTTCTCCGGTTATTGATATTAGTTGTGCAAGAACCCCATATTTTATTACCCTCAATATGGTGAGGTTCTGTGATATTCATTCCTGATAATGAAAGAAATGGAGCATGTGAATCTTGAATATATGCTGGCGCATACCATTCATTTATCTGAGCGTTTTAATACACGAAGGCCAGATCACTATAGATCTTTGAAAGGACTTATTTGGCGAGGTTTCCAAGCTTTGGCTTGAAATCAGATACTTGCTTGTTTCTCATATTCATTCACTGCCTGCTTGCATTTGTTAGGACATGTTTTGTAACTGTTGATAAAATTCTGTGTAAGTTCATAGAGAGGCGAACTTAACAAGTTCGCCTAAGCATCTTTAGAAGTGAACTTGTTAAGTTCGCTTAAGGTGCTGAGTCATAGAGAGGCGAACTTAACAAGTTCGCCTAAGCATCTTTGAGGCGAACTTGTTAAGATCGCCTATAGTAGGTTTCTGTCTATATATAGATTTTTACAGATTCAGTGAAAGAGCAGCAGAGGGACTTTGAGCGAGTGTAATTCTAAGAATCTGTAAACTCTGTGTTTGTTGATATAAAAGAGGAAGTTTATTTACAAGATTGTTTCTATTGTCGATTGATATACAAAACGTTAATACGGTAGGATTTTGCACTCCGCGTTAACGATACGTCTTGTCACGAGATCGATCTAAGATGAGTCATGTGGACCTAGAGATCGATCTAAGATGAGTCATGTGGACCTACAACATTCAATCTTTTTAGGACAAAAGACTCTAGTCGGCCTCTCACCTGTCAATTTAGTTTCTAGTTTGAATGGATTCAAATGAGTTCCAGAAACAATGTCTGCGTGCGTTATTTCTCCTAATTAACCTGTAATGATTTAGATAGACCATCTTTAGTGGTCTGGGTATATAATGAGTCAGCTATAGAATAAGGTTTTACGGAGATACGATCTCCAGAGATTGACTTTGGTCTTGTCAAATCTCGTTATTGATAATTCCTTCACGCACGTTATCTGCAACACGACGTAGATTGATTTCTTCATGAAATGGATGTCGAACAATAATTCGAGATTACAAAATCTCACCGTAGTCTTGGGTTGTCAAGATTTCCGTGGTTCATCTACTGTCCAAACAAAGCAGAAGGAGATTGTCAAAGTACTTGAGAATATCACATCTGGCTTGGCTCAGCAAATACTAACCCTAAGTGAATCTTCATGTATTTCAAGAAAGTGTGAATGTGTTCTTACCCAGTTTTGAGGGTTAGTGATGCAACTTTATTACCACCAGTTTGTTGTGGTCATATGGCAACGATGGAGTGCAGAAATGAAACTTTATGTTTGTCCCTTTTGTATCTCGAAAGTATTTTATGAGATTAAGACTTTACTCCCACTTCAGGTTTCGTGTCATCTAGGATTTCCCATTAAAATGGGTCATAATGGGTTTAATACTTTAAGGTTCCTTGTGTACTCTTACTAGCAAGGGTTCGGCTTAACCACCACTTTACCCATTTCTTGCACTGCCTTCCCGCGGCAGACTAGCATTTAGGTCGTATCGTCCTGTTATGTAAACTCATGACTTGACTACCATACCCTCGAAGTATGTAAGTCATAAGAAGTTCTATGTGTGTTTGGAAAATTCACATTTTGTCTAGGTGAGGAAATGAAGAGTGAGACAGTGAGAATGGTCTCATAGAATTAGTGTTTCCCCAAAATAATCTATGTGTTTGTCAACCCATTAAGTTGGCAGAAAGGGTTTGGGAGTTTTACAATATCTAATTATTAGTCATCCTGTGTGTCTGCACTTCCCTGGCATTCGAATGGTACTTTAGTGACTTATACTCATATCAGTCCTAGCCTCAAAGTCCTTAGTACAAGGATAAAATTGAGGTAATGAGTGTTAAACATCAAATTTTTTGTACTTTTCCTGAGTTTGCGTTAAGAGGTCATTTCTTAACAATAGATGCCCTAAAGTTCCCTAATTATAGGAAACTTGGAGTGAAAAATGTGATCACGCCTATCCTCAAGGCCAAAATCTGGGATCCATCCAACCAGATGATCTTTGGGGAAATGCGGGTACAAAAGGGTATAAAATTATCCTTCTTGGATTTTTGTGGACAATGGTATGTTGTGAACAACTTGTGCTTACGTCCTTTATGCACATCATGAACTAATGAGATTAGCATAAATCTCGCACTTGGGACTCTTTTAAGAGTTTTGTATGTCGTTTTTCTGTTAGTTCAACAACAGTCGTTAGTCCACACTTAGGTTTCTTTTGCATTCGCTTGAGAATAAATCATGGTTTATTCATCACCGGAAGAATAGTAAGACTTAAAGGTGTACTGAATGTCAAAGGTTGTGAGGGCAACCCTGTCTGACCAATATTCTGAACTGTCTGATTATCTACTTGTCTCATGTCGAGCTTCTATAATACCCCATAGGTGTCATGCGTATGTGAATCAAAAAAAATTTTCTGCCCCATGCATAACACTACTGATGTAAATTTCAAGTAATTGTGAGACTGAACTGTGTGATGGATCCTGAGATTACACTATAATCTCCCACAATAATTGTGCAATTATTGTAAGTGTTGGTTGTGGTAACGCTCAATTTGGAGTCTTCCTGACAAGTAAAATCTCAAAGAATGAATGTGGGAAATCCTTCGTCGTTCAGGATTCACTAAGGATTGGTTGAATTCAATTTGAATTTCTCTCGTCCCTCCTGAACCAGGAGAATGCTTTGTGAATACCTAAATGAGAAGTCCGATTTGTTAAGATCCAATCCTTAATCAAGTGACTTGAGAACATGTGTTATTCATTAGCTTGGACAGCAAGACTCACTAAAGTTCCTATGCAATACAAATTATGATTACGTGTGCACCCGTAATGATAATTTACTTTGCATGTCCATTAAATCGTGTTTTCACACTTGTGCAGGAGTGTGTATTGTTATATCAGATTACTGTTGATTATGTGTACCAATACTCATGAGTCAGCCGAATATGGTTGTTGCCGGATGAGGTTGATGGTAGAGAGGCACCACTAGTGTCTCTCAAAAATAAAATATGTGTGGTGGAAGTCAGGCACTATGTGAAGGGTAGAGATCCTCAAATCAGTGTCAAGCAACTCCTGCTCCAAGTCTGTATGTACGTATGGATCCACCTGGTCTTGAGAGATCCTGACCCGTAGAGTTCTCTCCCGTTTAGTCCTGGTTATCCACCCTGGTTTCCTTTCTGTCTGGGCAATCCTGTCTGCCATATCTCATGGTGAAAGTCTAGGCATTAGATCCGGCAGCCCGTGAAGGAGAGTATTTACACCGCACTTATGTCAGAAAGAAAGCTGCCTCCACGGCTGGAGTAGGTGTGGTGCATGTATATGTGCAAATTCTGGTACAGGTTCAGCCTGTTGTGATACCAAGATCAGTAACTGACGATTGCTGCCTTCGTTGCTCAAGGTCAGCTCATATCCCGATCTTCTAGGGTTGCAGTGTGCTGAGTACCCGTTATTCTTGACTCGTAATCCGAATCGGGACACTTAGTTGAGAATAGTCGTAAGTGTCTATTTGTACGTGCTAAGCGTTCGTTACATGAGCCATGTAATTGTATTTTGTATTAATGTAGCTAATGATACTCTAGTGTAACTCCATACACTAATAGTCTGCACGAGTTGTTCGGCAACGGTTGGAATTTCGATACTAAAGTCTTGGGTGTTCTTAGGGTGATGCAAGTCTTAGAAATCTTGGTTCCTGAATGAGTCCGGTTAGAACCTAGGTGTCACTAAGGATACCTAATTCGCTAAAACCATTGCTCTAATACCAATTTGTCACACCCCCAAATTTATTTACTTAATAAATAAAAAAAGGTTGCAAGGATTGGTTCATTATATGATTGCGAAAGCTGTAATAGTTATTTCTAAGACTTGAATACATACACAATTACTAAAACTAAGTAATACAATGATCTAAGTTCTTCTAGATCAACGATAGTCTTAAGACTTGATAATCTTTGTCCTTCCAGCTACTAGGAATTAATCCAGCATAGCTAGCCAATTCCAACTGCTCTATGGCTAAGGGTTACCTGAGAAACATACTTGAAAGTGTCAACACAAAGGTTGGTGAGTTCATAGAGTTAGTTATTTCAGTGCCAATAGCTTCCCCCGAAAACATGTACATGACCTTACCGTCATAAAAATAAGTAGTTTCCCCTGAAAACATGCACATGACATTACCGTCACAAAATAAGTAGTTTTTCCCGAAAACATGCACATGACTTAACCGTCATAAAATAAGTAGTTTTCACCGAAAACATTCACATGACCTAACCATCATAAAACAAGTAGTTTTCACCGAAAACATGCACATGACTTAACCGTCATAAAATAAGTAGATTTCACCGAAAACATGCACATGACTTAACCATCATAAAATAAGTAGTTTTCACTGAAAACATGCACATGACATTACCGTCATAAATAAGTAGTTTTCCTCGAAAACATGTTAAATTTCCTTGTAAACAAATAATTCTAAGAGCATATGATAAACAAAACAAGTGTTATTTATCCATTCGTAAGCTAGCTAGTCTTACAAATACCTATGTTCGTACATGAAACCGTAACCAAACTATGACAAATTAATGCCCATCCGTCGCTATACCACGAGAATAAGACAATATGCGGCCATTGACCCTTCAAGTCCCGGTTAGCGCGACTAACCATGACCAGCGGCGTCACCCCCTATAGTACTATTCATAGAATCCTAGGTAAGGACCATAGCTAATGGTTACAAAATGTTAATGTTGTTCCGGGGACTTTTAGCGCTCTATTGTTCCTCATGTACAACATAATTTTAGTGTCTTGTTTCCTTGGTATCATAAAAAAATGTTTGCAATGATTTCACAATTGTATAAAACAACAATGTTTCCAAATGTATTAGCCAATAATGTAATACATAATATGTAAGTATGTTTCTGTTGGAGCATATTCTGGTGACAACGAGCTTGAAGATATTATGTCTTAGTCTTAGAGTCTTTGACTTGTAATTGATAGAATTGTTAGCAACAGTTAAAGGGGAGTCTGTTAGGACATGTTTTGTAACTGTTGATAAAATTCTGTGTAAGTTCTCAGAGAGGCGAACTTAACAATTTCGCCTGGTTTAACAGAGGCGAACTTGTTCGCTTAGTCTATGAGAGGCGAACTTATTAAGTTCGCTTAGCCTATTAGAGGCGAACTTAATAAGTTCGCCTAAGCATCTTTTAGGCGACTGCAGAACTGGTGCTTATATATACAGTTACAGAGTCTGTTATCAATAAAAGAGATAAGAGAGAAGAGACGATATCAGAGTAGACGAGAGAGAATTCTGTGAATCTTGTAACCTGATATTGTGGTGGAAATACAAAGCGTTTATTTATAACAAAAAAAAATAAAAAAATAGAAATACGGAAAGCTTATATGGTCGTTTTGAATCATTTTTTATATTTTGAATTTTCGAAATTTTTTAAAAAGAGTATTTTGGCGGGAAAATATTTTTCAGATATTTTCGCAAAAATTTCAAAATGTCAATTTTATGTGATGATAATGAGATTGAAACTATGCCACCGAAGCTTTTATGCATATCAGATTACTGTAGTTGGAAAGTCCGGTTCGAACAGTTCGTATCAAAAACAGATGAAAACTTTTGCACATCCTACTTATGACTATATGGGATATTATGATGTTCCTAAACCAGTGACTGCTCTTACTAAAGTAGAAAAGCAGAAGTTTGATCGAGAGATGAAGATGCGTGAAACTTTAACGATGTCTTTACCTAGAGAAATCATTCATAGTCTCGGGAAGTGTCCAACTTCAAGAGATCTATGGGAAGCATTGAAGAAAAAGGGTGAAGCAACTTCTCAAGCGTTTGTGGTCTTGATTAAAGAAGAAGTAGTAAAGCAGGGTGATTCTCAAAGTGATTCTTCTACAGATTTAACTGATAGTGAAAGTATTCGTTCTTGTGAAAGTACTCAATCTACTGAGAGTGATGTGATGAGTGAAGAAAGCTTTCAGACAGTTGAAGATGATTTAAGTGTATCAGAAACTGATGCAGAGCCCGTCATTGTTGATCAAAAGAGTGAAGCTGATGATGACGTATTCATGGCTCCTGGTGCATCTTCTTCAGAAGTAAAAGCTGAGGTAATTTCTAACTCTGAAACGTTTTGTTCTAACTGTATTTCAGTGAAGGATAAAATGATGAGGGTTAAGGATGACAACGTAAACCTCATTTGTGATATGAAATCGATGTAGACGGTAAATCAGAAATTAAAAGATAATGAAAATGTGTGTATTGAAAGGATAGAATCACTGAAGAGGGAT
Source organism: Smallanthus sonchifolius (assembly GCA_023525975.1). Lineage (NCBI taxonomy): Eukaryota > Viridiplantae > Streptophyta > Magnoliopsida > Asterales > Asteraceae > Smallanthus > Smallanthus sonchifolius. The sequence continues at coordinate 46,985,210 of CM042033.1, read as the reverse complement.
ATAAATTCTCTGACTTTGAAGATCAAAGAGCAGGCATATCACCTGGATATGTCCTTTGTAGAAATTGAGAAACGAAATAATGATCTTGTTGAGAAAGATAAGGAACTAGCTGAATCTAAAGCAGAGGTGATCAGATTGCATAGAAAGTTAGAAAGCTTTGGAAATTCATCATTCTTATTAGAACATTATCATAATAATACTAAAGAGGGGAAGGGAACTAGTGGTATTGGTTATGTTCCTCCACCATTCAACGGAAATTATTCTGTTACACCTGAGATTATAAAAGATGAGGATTTAGATCCTAAGACTGTGTTGAAAGTGAATCCAGTCATAGGTGAAGATATGGTGTATTCTGATGAGAGTGATGATGAATATTTTGATGAACCTAAGGTAGAGGGGATACCGAAAGCTGTTAAGAAAGAAGACTCAAAGTTTGTTTCTAATTCATCTGGAAATTCTACATTTGGAAGTTCTTCAAATTCAAGGAGAGTTCCATATATCAGAGATTATAAAGACAGGCGTACATGTTTTCATTGTAATGAGATAGGACACATTGTGGTGACCTGTCCTTACAAAAATAGAGGGAAGAAGCATGTAGTTCCTGAGAAGATGAAGCCTGAATCAAAACATGTTGCAAAATCTGGAGTTTCAGAGAAAATAAAGCAAAGAGAAGTTCATGTAGGAGAATGTTCTTCAAGTGCATCTTATCGTGTGAAGATTCCTTATATGAGAGATTATCGTGAGACGAGATCTTGCTTTTCTTGTGGTCGTGTTAGTCATATTCAGATTGCTTGTCCTCACAACACCAAAGGTAACCGACATGTTACTCAAGGAAAGGTAAGAACTCATGGTAAGCCTTATGTTAACCCAAATGTGGTTAAACCTCGCGATACACCAAAGGGTAATTCAAAATCTGAGGTTAGGCTTTCTAGACCTCAAAGACGGAGGAGAAACAGAAGATTGAGAAAACTTTTAGAAAAACAAGAGTTTTCACAGTCTAAGCATTTTTTAAATGAACATGATTGTTCAAACACTTCACATTTTAAGCAAAAAGAACTTAATGAACAGATGTATGTTTGGAAATCTAAAGTTTCTGTTTCTGACTCGTCAGAGCAATCACCGAAAATAGATGAGAGATTTGATTGTGAATGGAGTGAGGTTTATTATTTTGATACAGATGGACGACCCATGTCTACCATGGCTTGGGCCCCAATTTCAAATTAATATTTCTTGTTAGATGTGTAGGATTTACCAAGAGGGACTATTAATACCATTTTGGTTGTTGATAGTGGTTCTTCTTAGCACATGACAGGGAATGACATCTGCAAGAGTAAAGAGTTGTTGATAACTGAGTATCTATTTGATTCAACGACTTGATGCTCAAGGGGGAGAATATGTCACACACAATGTTTTGGAAAGAGTTTTACAAAGTCCAAATGATAACCTAAAACTTAGGATGACAATGGTGAGCATAAATTCGTTGATGCAACCATTTGACTAGTTGAGGGGGAGTCTACAGGACAAGGGGAGTATAGAACTGTGGTGTTGACAAAGGCAAAGGCATTCAATTATAGGATTACATCGGTTTGAGTTTTTAATTGATTGATTTTCTTAATCCTGAGTAACCAAGTAAAATGTTTTTCTTAAATTGTTTTCGTGAAGATTTTATTTTTGTTTGTTTTACTTTCTTTGAAAAAGATTTTGAAAAAGCCAAACAAATTGAAAAAGTTAAAATCGACATTACTTGAAGTTTAAAGAAGAGATGATAGTACATCAGTAGATGTTCTTTCACACATGACCTTAGATTGACTGGTTAGTGCTTTATGTTAATATATCTGAATTATATGTTTTGATCTAAACTTCAGAGACTGCACAAATAGGAAATGATAGTGTTGTGTATGCATATAATTTGAATTGTCAGTAGACTAAAAGCGTCACTGAACCATTAGTAGTGTGAAAACATAATTTCATATGTTACAACTGTGATTTGAACCCATTTTACGCCTGGGTGTGTGTGTTAAAAGATCACTATCAGATAAAGAATATTAGCTTTTAATAAAGATTTTCATGTGAGATCAGTTTTGGGTTATGTCCTTAGCACTATTCATTCGATTTGCTTCAGTGCCCATGTCCCGAAAAGCATGCAATTTGAAGTATAATCAAGATATGTACTTGACAACATCTGTCAAACATATACTAGCCCTTGGATCATATTGATAAATCATATTTACTGATTCCATTGAATTCATAATCCAGATAACAGTTGGATTCACGTACCTGAATCTTATGATTCCGCATATATAAGCCAAGACATTGAATCATTCGATTCTGAATCTCATTGATTCCTATACAATCCAATTCGGATTCGGATATTCATGTGCTAAGTGATGTCTCCTCATTCTGGAAATTCGGATAATCTTTAGTAAAATCTCATATGTCTTGAAGATAGTGCATTTACTTTCTGTTGGCATACTAGTGGGGTACACGTTGTATTTCATACTTAAATGATACTTTAACTCACAAGAAAGTGGGAATGAGATGCTTTAGTTTCAAATCTTATAATATTGACTATTTGAATTTGTGTGTCAAAGCATGATCCTATTTTCTTTGAATGTTTATCGCGTATCATAACATGCAATATAAAAGTCTTGAAAAGATAGAGTGTGATAAGCTTGAAAGATATTGGTCTGATTGGTCAAGGCTTGAAAGAATGACATAGGATACCATTTGATATTATATGGATTTTATATCCAAGATGTGTGATTGATATCTCATATATACTGATATGATCTTCTTACTCGTGATGTTCGATCAAAAATATTTGATTTTGTATTTTACATTTCAGTTTATATAGAGAAAAACCAAAAAGATTTTGTGTTTCTTATGTTTGAAAAACCAAAAAGATTTTATTTTTCCAGCTTCCATGGAAATCTTAATTGTTGGTTATTCTTGGTTATTCTCCTGTTCAAAAACTGAATATTGCAGACAGAAGTTGACAAGGGGTCCTTCTCCCAAGTTTTCTTCTAGAAATAAAGAGAGAGTGTGCATATGAACAAGACGAATACTACAATGTGTTTGATGATATATGAAGACAAATGACAATCTTCTAAAGCTGTTGTCAAGGGGGAGTCTGTTGGAGCATATTCTGGTGACAACGAGCTTGAAGATATTATGTCTTAGTCTTAGAGTCTTTGACTTGTAATTAATAGAATTTTTAGCAACAGTTAAAGGGAAGTCTGTTAGGACATGTTTTGTAACTGTTGATAAAATTCTGTGTAAGTTCTCAGAGAGGCGAACTTAACAATTTCGCCTAGTTTATCAGAGGCGAACTTAATAAGTTCGCTTAGTCTATCAGAGGCGAACTTATTAAGTTCGATTAGCCTATTAGAGGCGAACTTAATAAGTTCGCCTAAGCATCTTTTAGGCGAACTTATTAACTTCGCCTACTGCAGAACTGGTGCTTATATATACAGTTACAGAGTCTGTTATCAAGAAAAGAGACAAGAGAGAAGAGACGATATCAGAGTAGATAAGAGAGAATTCTGTGAATCTTGTAACCTGATATTGTGGTGGAAATACAAAGCGTTTATTTACACCGTTATTGTTGATTGAGTTACACGAGCACGTTGATCATGGATTCCGCACGTTATCACCGTGCCGTACCGCGAGTCTAGAGATCCGTCACGCACATAATTAGGGACCTACAGTTTCTCCCCCGCATTACAAAACATTAAAAAGCAAAAAGGGGGCCATGAACTCACCTTGTGTCCGATGAAATCCTAGCAAATAACAATGTGCTAACATTTACTGCCTATCCGTGCCCTAATCACACAAGGGTACTAAGCTTTTAAGACTACCCGTCTAAAATGCAAGTTGTTCACCCGGCTTAACGAATCCCGTTAAGTACGACTTTGTTTAGTAAATTGTGTTTTAATGTGACAACTCGTTAGTGATTATTTTTTCACTGTAGACGCTTACATATTTTCCAAGAAAATATTATGTTTCCATATTGGTGACTTGTTACGTTTATCAAAAATAAATATTATTTTTGCATCGAGTTATAATACATTCATATTATGGTCACGTATAAACATATAATTATTTCTTACCAATAATTATATAAAATCACAAATATCGTTCAAGTATATTCCACGCTTGTTAATTATCCTACGTGCATATAAACCACGTTAACATGTCCACATGCAATTACTTGTTCCGAACGACATTTATTAATTTATTCATGTTCGTCATGCATTTATTTATACCAATATATGCATACGAGTATATCCACATTTCAACACATGCTCAAATATGTTTTTCTATGTACCATGAATATCTTATTTGTTAACTCGAACATCTTAGATTTCATGCATAGATATATTTTGATTTCCATATATAACATCTCTAAACATTTATATTTATTCATTTTTTTATGTTCATATGTATATACACATATTTATCTATTTAACAACTTCGGGTCAACATCACTATATACATACACATATATATGTACATCTTTTCCAAGTTCAACAATTTATTATCATCCGCCTATATATATAGGTCTACAATCTTTATGTATACATGAACATATTTTAATCATTCCAAGTTAATAACAATAGTGATGTACATACATATATATATACCTTTATTCTTATTCATGTAAGTGTATACTTTATCATTTCTAACTTAATAATCTTTAACAATACCATTTTATATACATACAATCCACGATTTTATATACATGTATGTATATATATATTTTACTTTTCATCAAGTATTAATCCACCCTTTTTAGATAATTAAACATGCTTTTAACTTAACCTAAATCTTATCATCATATAATCAAAAACAACAAGGTATACATATAAACATACAATTTTTTTATTTCTTTATGTTTCTATCTTTACATTTCATTTTTCATTAAGTGTGAGTTATACTTTCAAAAATACATAACTCATCAACATAATATCAAAACATCAAAAATACACCCACATATATACTAAATTTCGACCTTTTTTTATACATTTATACCAAACCATAGTTTCTAAACTTAATCAAATTAAACTTTATAAAAACTCTTTTAATCCTTTAAATCCTTCGTTTTTATGATTAACAACATGCTTTAAACTAAAAATAGAGATGAATCTAGAGATCGGTGTCGGTTTCATACAGCTAGACGAAGCTAGGTAAAAAATCCCGAGTAGAAGGTGATAGAGGCTCGTGTTGCTATGAATACCGATTCTAAATTTCCCGAACTCCCTTGAATCTCCAAATATCTAGCTAAGCCTTTAGAGAACTTGTTCTTGTATTTTAAAAGATTAAGTGTGTGTGTAGTATGTGTCGATATGTATGTAGAGAAAAGAGATGGAGTGGAGTGTTGGACTACCTATAATCATCACAACAAGACATGAAGAGAGAGATTTGACTCTGGGATGGATTCCCACTTGAAAGGGTATGGTTCTTACATAAATCATGAAGAAGTTGTTGATTATTGTAAGTGGGTGGCCCCACTTGGCCATATTCGGTCGAAAGAGGGGAGTGGGTGGGGGGTTGGGTGTTGTCACATCTCATAGTTACAATCCAAGTCCTAGTAAGGTGGTGTTTAAGTGGTGTAAACCTGGTAGGTGCTCCCGTAATATAATACCCGATGTAGGAACCTTTAGTGATCAAATATCTATATATCTAGATATTTATATATGTATATATATCTATATATATATATATAACTATTAGATCGTAACATCCCAGAAATCCATAAATTTATAATTCGGGTTAACGAATAAACCAAATCCAAGGTTAACAACCTTATTTTTGGTTAGAGCATTCACGAGGCGCTTAGATTAACGGGATTAGAAAGACCGGGTAGCCGTATGGCGTGATATTTGAGACCAAAGCGTGCAGATTTAAAATACGAGGACCTGGATGTAAACCCCACAAGTATATATAATCCTTTAAGTAAACCCTAGGCCATTTTTTTAGGCTTACGGCTGCCGCAAGAATGTAGAGACACCGACGGCGGTTCACGGTGGTTTGGAGAACTCCCATCTTGTTCTTGTTCCACCTACGATTGTCCTAACAAAACCATAACTCGATGCACACACAGTTGGAACTTGAAGCCATGAAGCATGAGGGCAGTTTACAGGATTCACATGGATTACGCTCGGTTGTGAGGCTACCATTACTCACGGAATTCATGTAATTCTCATTTCCATTCTTGAGTGTGTACTATTTGGCCGTGGAGTTAGAAGCAGGTTAAGAGCCGTGTGTGTGTTTAGTGTGTGTATGGTTGTCCAAGCTCACGTATTCGAGGCATGATCAAGCAAGTGATTTAGATGGTGGCCAGTACTGTGGGATCGGTGAGCAAACTTCATTATAGCCGATGAGGGGGGGGGGCACGGCTGTGATCGGTGAGGAGAAGTGAAGTCCGACGGTGACGGGGGAGAGGCATGGTGGCTGCCACGAGCGCGCAAGGAGGAGACGACGGTGGTTGCAGAGGTGCACGTGGTGGACGGTGATAGTTGCAATGGTGTTGCTCGATGAAGATGATGACGACCCGGTGGTCGGATAGAGGTGTACGGTGAAGGTTTCGGTGATGGTGTTGGACTGGTGAGAAACAAGCCAAGTCGGATTGCATGCTTGGTTGTGGATTCGGACGATGCTAGGGTCTGGTAAGATGAGGGTTCTTGCATGACGAGTTACATGCATGAATATGAACCGGTTCGAGTATTTGGTCTTCATTTAGGTCAAGGATAATCTGGAACGGGTTGGTGACTACGAGAGGTAGACGGCAAAGGATTTGCATGGATCGTACAAGACCATGTATGGGGGCTTGGGTTCGGATACTCAAATCCTAAATGGGTAAAAGACAACCCGACGTGTGGGTTTTTGGAGATAAGGAATTCGGTGAATCAGATGGGCGAGCGGGAGAGACGAGTGCCATGAATTTTTTATAATCATATGCATCTGGAGCATATTTTGAACGTACCTGATTATGTACTCATGTGTGACAGGTTCGAGATCGAGCATGATAAAACGAGTTACGGAGCAGGGACTGGAACTCAGCTTAACCTGTGAGTTTCTAATCCCCCACTTCTTTAATGTTTTTATTGTTTTTGGGGCTATCGTACATACTTAAGAGACAAGCTTAATCTATTTAACGTGTTAAGAGTTTCAGATTCTAATACGACGTGTTTATGAAAGTAAATGAGTATTAAGGAGTCGTAGGGACAATGGTGTGTCCATGAGAACGTGCTAGGTAGAGATATGAGTTATGAATTTGTGACGTGTTAGGGGTCGATCGGGAAGAGTCGGGCTTTAAGCTAAATGCTTATGATCATGTGGGATTCGTTATCTTAGTGTTGTGTGTGAGGTGAAGGTGTAGTTAACGAGTCATATACGTGTAGTATGATAATACATGTTTATAATTGAGTTGTGTGTTTGTATGTCGGTGTCCTTGTGACACAGCGGGTGATGTGTTTGCATAGTCATTCTTAGGACACGGCAAACGGGATTTGTGAAGGACGAAGTCCTTCGGGAAGTCATCAACGGTGACAATACTTAGCTGGTTAATGATGAGCTCGGGGTGTGTCGAACGCCCCGACGAGGGTGCAGAGATGAGATATGTGTTTGTGTATATGCATATATGTGTTAAATTGCATACAGGTGTTGGGTTATATTCATTATGCGTGCAATAATATTAATGCGATGTGTAGATGATATTTATGAAGCGATTAGAGTTAGATTGACCGTTGTGTCTGGATGTTGCTGTGGTGGTTACAACTGTCGTGTCATGTAACATCCATGATTTCCCGGCCTTATTTTATTTTATTACATTTAAAACCCATAATTGTCCAACACAATTTGACACACCAATTATTATTTCAATGAGTATTAAATTCAAAGTTCCAATCTTTGCAATTATATTTTTATTCCTACAATATATGTATATACATATTTATACTTGGTTATAATAAATAAATAAAAAATAAAGCTTATGAATTTTTAATCAAGTACAACTTGTACATATCATACTTAATTTAGAGTAATTAAGTTCATTTGTTGCATATCAAAGTTCGATTAATTCATATCATGCATCGATTATTCGGAGAATTTCCGGGTCACACACCAGTCCGGTCACACATGAACGTTGGTGATATCTAAGACAGATAACTAAAAGTATGATTTAAAATATAAAAATTATACTTAACACTCTGAATTAATATTTCAAGTAAAAAATAAAAGTTTGAGAGTCTTTAACAAACGTTTTGTTTTAAATACAGTCCAGATAACACTGTATTTAACTAATGCATAAAAAATAATATCATTTGCTACAAATGATTAAAAATTAATTATAAAAATTAATTTTTCTAAATATCTTTTAATAATCCAACATAATCATTACCATCTTTCTAGAAAATGTTCAATATCTCTTTTCTCACATTCCACCCTATACCACCAATCCACTTCTATCCACCACCCCACATTAAATAATTATTTTCTTTTTTATTATATGAAAATCTTTCATTTCTCTCTCCTCCCACACTATAAATACCCCCTCACCCTCACTTTATTTCCACACCATTTCTCCTTCACAACTCAAGAGCAAAGCTCTCTTCCCCTCTCCGTATAGCCATTTTCGACCACACCACCACCCACCTACACCATCCGTTTCAATATCAAGACTCAAGTGTCCAGGTCCCGTTTGGTGCTTTCTCAAGTGCTAGGATCAAGCCTTCATCTTTTTCGGTTTCTCTAAGTAAGAAAACTTAAACTATTAACTCCTTATATATTTATTATGAGTCTATTATTCTTGAATCATAACACCCAACAAAACTTACATTCTTTTATAAAAAGAAATCTAAATATGTAACATGCATCATGTAAAAAAAATTAGTTTATATACTTTCTTTTATGATTTATTGCTTCTATATATCTTAGATTATACATGCATGTTGATGGATCATCATTTTGATCACATGCATGTTGATGGATCGTATTTCGAATAGTAGCAACTTTGTTGTTTTCAAAAATGGGTTTTATACTAGACATGGATCTTTTGTCATTTGAATTTACAAAGAGTATTTCTATGAAAAATATAAGTATATTTGTTGTTTAGATCATCATTTTTACTACATTCATGTCATTAGAATCATTTTCTATTTAAGGAAACTTTGTTAAATCAAAAATCGGGTTTTTATCCTTATAATGGTGTTGATGATGAAACTATTTTTGTTAATATTCATACACCTATTTTTAAACTCTTGGATGATTTAAAAATACCTTATTTGTTTTGGATATTTTTATAATATTTCAATCATCAAAAAATATATATCTTAATATGTCAAAAAGTATATTTTATGACATGCATGATTTCCATCCTACGATCTATTATTAATATTTATTTTTGGGAAATAAATATACTTTTTTCTATTCTAACAAGTCACCAACGTGTCGTCAAGTCAAACATGGTCAAACCCAAAAAGATAAACACAATTTTCAAAGAGTCGAGTTGGGTGGATTGATCGCATAATCAAGCACAACATTTCATAGAACTTACGTCCTGGCATATTTTAGGACACGTGTAATTCGGGCATTTTCGCGTATCTAGTACTTACACTACTCATACCAGGTGAGTTTACATAGCCCCTTTTACATATTTATACTTTTGGGGTGAAACATGATTTCATTTGAAACTATTTGCAATTTATACAATTCAAACATTTTGAACAGGCTTGCAATTTTTGCCTTATGCTTGAAAATTACGAGTACAAACAACAATTACATACATGTGTGCATAATGCAAGTGCAATCATTATCTCTGTATAAGCCAACTGTAACAATGATAGATCTATTGTGTCTGATAAACCCACCCAGGTAGGGTGATTATTGCCGGCATTACATTTAGGATAACATTGTGTGCAATCACAAGGTTTGATTGTACGCCCCGGTTTAACTATAGTGGTTCTCCATAATTGCCTTATTAAACCATGGTTCATATGAATTGTATACAAACTCTTGATATTACTTGTGGTGTCAAAACCTATGTATGCTCACCAACTATTTTTAGTTGATCTCGTTTTCATCATGTTTCAGGTACTAATATTTGAGATCATTTACAAGACGCTACACACAGGATTGAGGACTTAGTTAATTAAAAAAATGAACTTTGTGGGAATACTTTATTTCTTGTTTGTTAGACTTGGTTTGATTGAACTTATGTAATGAAATCTTGATTTAATAAACAATATGAAATTTGTGTGAGTATTTTTAGGGAATAACCCGTTATGAGACCCAACTATTTGATGCCCGGGTCGGGGTCTTACAAGTTGGTATCAGAGCTGTGGTTTAAGAGAAAATCGGTGTTTTTAGAAAATAAAATACCTTAACTTAAACTGAAAATGGGACGAGAGTGAAACGAATGCCACCACGAGTATCCGCGAGCCAAGAGGTACGTCTTTTGAGTTGTTCATTAATTATTAGAGCCTTAATTGTGTAGCATAACACTACGGGGATTTGTGTGTCATGATTATGTGGAATTATGTTTTTTGAGTTGGATATTGTGTAGCAATATTAATGATTTATACTTATGTGAGATAATTTGGTGTGTTAGCATGGTTTAACGAATTTGTGTGTAACCGTATGTGGTGTGCAATTGTGATTCTTGAGATGATTTGTTAGATTATTGTTGGGTGTTATGTGAGTTGTGAGGGATGCATGTGCATCCGGTACATGTGAAAGATAGAAAGCTAGTGTGGATGCGATGGGTTTAGAATCCGAGCAGTAATGTGGGCCACTAAATCGCATTTGATCACCATGATTTAGCAGTCTATGATTACTCTCATATTCTGAATTTGTGCTTATAGTAATCACTCTAACGTTCTAGCTTGAGTAGGATTTGGTGCTTAAGACGAAACATACAAGATCGGTCAGGCGTGATGCTCTTGCTAGAGGGAATGCAGGACGACCAGTCAAGATGACGATTGCTGCGGGTGAAACTGCTAGTGAGATGGGAGTGGTGTTGGCACTTCTCACGCCAAGTGCGACTAGAGCTTCGGTTGGCAACATACCGCGTGCAACTATGATTGGAAGACGGGATGGAGAAGGAGAGCAGTGTCAACTATACATGAGTTTCCTCCAGGATGTTAAAAGATCGACCACTAGCGGCGTTTAAAAGAGCTCAATTTCAAAAGGAACCCGTGGATGGCCCGGGAGGTGACGAGGAGAAACAAGAGGAGGATACAACAGATGCACTTGATGTGGTTTAGCTGTGTTCTTGTGGGCATTATCAGGATGCTCGATTGCTTGAGGATTAGATGATGTGGCAGTTGCCATGAGGGATTCCAGGGTGATGTGACGTTATGACTGATTAGACGTTTACGTGGAGTGATGCTCAATTCAAATAGTGATTATTTGATCTTGAAAATTATTGTGAGTCTTACCGCATGATGACTTGAACATAATTAATGATAACTGTGTTTGTGACGATCGTATGAGAGTGTCACCTATGTGTTTCTAGGTGACGGTTTGAAGTGTAATGGGTGCTTTGCACCGTGTGTGAGTTTTAGGACAGGGTCCTATGGGGAGTTATGTTTATACATCTTTAGTAGGTGTAAATGTTTAGGACGAGGTCCTATGGGAAATTAGGATTATAAATATTATGTGTATGAATGTGTAGAGTGATGTCTTGTGTCTAGACTGAGTAGTATGTCGTCTTGAAACATTGGTACGACCCGTCTGGGGTACGATTAGGTAAAATCTGTGTGAGTATGTGATGACGTGTGTCAGGGGCTACAGTTATAATGAATAGAAGGTAGAGTTCAGGAGTTTGGGTGTCTATAAATGACAAGGTCATATTATATAACACGTAGATTTGCTCAGGTCTAGCTAGTTATGTGGGTGCTTTGTGCGAATTAGAGAGATAAGATGCTATACCTATACATACTCCGAACATGATAGGTTTTGTTATTATAACCAGACGTTAGGTGTCCTGGTAGTGCTCGCTTAGTCGTGCATAGGACAGGTGGCGGGGACGCTCAGGCATAGTATTTCTATCTTGAAGGCTTCGCAAGGTTGATACATCGAGGTGATACGAAGAGTGGTGACGTCATTCTAAACGATCGGCGAGGTGCTCTTATGAGATACCTATACTTATATCTCGAGGATTCGGAGCACAAACCAAGGGGTGTAGTGGTGAGAGTTGATGATGAAAGCATTACGTGGACACTTGGTCGGTGATAGTTACGACGGGATCGAAATGAAGACGCTGCAGATTGCAGCACGAGGTGAAAGCAGTGACGGACGGATCTCCATGAAATGCGTTCCATATAGGGAATTTTATCATGGTATGGTACAAGAGGCATGGAAATGTTTTCTCTGGTGGAGACAAGGGGTGGCCGAGGCTGGAGATAAGACGAACTTCATGTTCGCAGTTGTTAAGTGAGACGCGATCGGTGATCGCGTGGTAATAATAAAACAATGATGAGGAAAAGTGAAATTCAGAAGTGTAGGACTGCCTTTGTGGTACACTTATGACTAGTTTAAGGTTGGCTTCCGTGGAGCATCGGTTAAGGAAATTGTTTGACTATTAACCAGGCATAACCGTGGTAAGCTAGATTTTGGGGAAACACCGAGGGTTGTTGAAGATGACCCTAGTGTTGGGTGTAGGTACATACTTAAGGGGCGTGTTGAACGCGTAATAACGAAGTAAAGGGATACTATGGTAGAGAAAACTTTGTGGGGACCAGTGTAGCTTTGCACAAGCTCCTGGAGATTATCATAGGAGGACAAAGGAAGTACCTTCACAAGTAAGGCAAAGGTGCTTGAATTCTGAGGAATCATCGCATGATGGAAATTGAGGCATGGGGCAAGAGAAATGACGAGTGATCTTATGCAGGAAGTGAGAAACCCTATTTGGGGAGATAACCGTAATAGGGACGGGATTATCCGGACTATATGAGGAAAGACGTCAAGGGTGTTGTGAGTAGATCAGGGAAATGTGATGAGCAAACAGGCAATTGACGGTGTCACAGCGACTGGTGGGAGTTGAAGAGACAAGGTCAAGGCTGAGTAAGTCGATGTCTAGAGAGCCATGGTCAAGGCTGAGTAAGTCGATGTCTAAAGAATTGTGGTGATAACCATGTGTCGAGTTAATACGCATACTAGTGTATGAGTTATTAGTGTAGTAAGTTCGATCTATGTTGATGAGACTGTGGGATTATTGTCATTATGGGATAAGTCTTGGGTAATGAACTATTATGGGATATGGTGTGATAACAAAGATTATCTATTTGTCAATGAATTGTGAAACTAATTTATAAGGACCGAGGGTCCTGAGTAAAGTTCAAATAACTTTCGTGATGAGCCTTTTAATTAAATTAAACTATTAGAACTCACTCAGCGTAGCTGACTTTGTATGTACGTTAGATTGTGATGTAGGTGGGCTTTGGAGTTGACGTATCTTGGCTTGGAAGCGGTGCTACTCGGATTGGTATGCAAGCATTTGTAAGGTAAACTAAATGACATAAAATAGTAATTAAAGTTTTTAGATAGACTTCCGTTGTAGTTTGATATATCTGTGTGAGTATTTTTAAGGGAATAACCTGTTATGAGACACCTGTAGGATGCCTGGGTCAGGGTCTTACATAGATGAAACGGGGGTTGAGTGTAGATCTCAACAAGTCATCATTGTTATGACTTGATGTTGTAGTGGAGTATAAGCAATGATATAATGATGGTGATGTGATCTTTGAGGTTGCTTGAACTCTTGGTCATAATTATGAAGATTATGACACTTGAGTGAAGTGTAAGCAAAGTCATCATGATGATGTGATTGATTTAAACGCGGTATACTACCCGAAATTAATAACCGCTTCAATATCTTTAATTATTAAGATGTCCTACATTTTGTATAGTTTAACTAGCTTAATAATCTGCTAGTGAATCCTAACTAGTTATTACCTTAACTATATCATACATATTTATACATAAAAATAACTTTAGACCATGTAACAAGCATTTTTAGGTCCACTTTTAGAAGTTTAGTCACCAATATTTATGTTTTTTATATTAAAACGTGTCACTAGACTTAACTTGAATAAAATCTCGTTAATCACCAATGAACGTATAATGCGGGTTATAATTGTTTATTAAAACGTGTCACTAGACTTTATTTGAATTAAAAATATAATGTGTGTTCCTTTGCTAGACTCGTTGATAATACTTTGTCAAACAATAAACCAAGAAATAAAAATTATGAACGTGAATACATGAATATGAATATTGACCTGAAATGCTGGGTGTCACAGTTTACCCGCAGGGCGTGACTGTCAAGGATCATCGATACTGTTTATTTCGAACAACCTCTAAATGGTTTTTGAAAAGTCATTCCATTTAAATAGCATTCAAAATAATATAAGTTTAATAGAGTTTAAAAATACGGAATGAAATGTGCAGAAGCAATGAATTGTTCAAAATACAGAAGCGAAAATGTTATAAGCTCCCATGTCACACCCGTAACACATGACAGTTATCTAACCAGAGTAGTACCTCCAATAGATATGTTCCCAGGAAAGAACGACCGGTAAAGTAGGGATTTATACACCGCTCTTTCCTTAGACATAACATTCCGTTTGTCAGATAACTGCATATTGCTCAGAAGGTTGCCTTCTAGTTACTGTGACATTGGTATCAAAAACACACAGCGGAAACTAAAGTCATCAACCTTTATTGAAATATTAAAATATTGTTTACATCATGTTATCATAAAGGTTACATCGTTTCATCATTTGTTCTTAACAAGGAACACCTCATTCGGAACTTATAGTTCTAGGCATGCCCATCATTTGGATCATTCATCGTGTAACATTTCTGATTTTCAGTATTCATATTTCAATTCATTGTGATACAATTTCGAACTCAATACTCGTGCACTGCCTTATTATTTTGCTTACCGTAAACTAAATGCAATGATTCAATACAAATTTACAAGTTTTGCTCGATTATATACACTTAAACGCTATACAAGTAACTATTTATTTCAAACTAATCAAACCTGAAAAGTCAAGGACTAAAGTTGAAAATTTATCAAGAAACCATAATTAGCACGGTCGTGCTTCGTCCTGGCACGGTCGCGCCAAGTGCCTCGGTACGATCGCGCGACTGGTCCTGGAACGATCGCGCCCGGTGCCTAAGCACGGTCGCGCCTCTCTTGGGCACGGTCGCGCCTGTGTAACAGTCAAAACGTAAATGCAGTTTCAAAACGCTCGATCGTTCGAATTCAAATCCGATTTACGTTTTACTTTTGTTATCAAGGAAAATATCTCCGTCAATTACCATTATCATTTCCAAAATACAAATTACACTCAAAAGAAACCGTCCAAATTATCTCCCAAGCCTCAAATCTCTATTTTCGATCCAATTGCTTCCAAATAATCAAGGAACTCGACCCTCCGATCATCTCTAAGGTTTCTGAAGGGTTGAATCAGCCGGAATCGCAGCAGAAGTCGCCGGAAGCCAATCTTGACGTCGCCGGAACTCCCTTCTACCAATCACTATCAATTCCTTTATGTTTTAGGTAATTGAATCATCCCTCTCATTCGTTTCGATCCATATATCAAAAGCCCCCTATTAATCAGAATTTTCATTACAGAAATCTTCCAGAACCGAAACTATTGTTTTAATAAAAATGATTTAATCGATTCTAATCTTAAACACGATTTACATATAATTAATCCATATGAATAGACCCATAACAACTCATTAATCAAAAGCCCTAACAATTCCAACGCTATAAATACAAGATTTGTTCAATTCGTGTCTGATTTGGAAGAGACACGGTCGCGCTAATCATCTAGCGCGACCGTGCCTCATGTAGCGCGGTCGTGTCCTCTTGTCCAGACCTAGTCATGCCCTTTGGGCTAGCCTCTGTTGTGTCTAAAAATCATAGACACGACCGTGCCAGGCCAAGGCACGGTCATGCCTGTTAACTGGTCTAGTTTGTGCCCTCTGTTGATCAACCCGGTCGCGCCCCGACTAGCGCGGTCGTGCCCGTGGCTTGTGCACGATCGTGCCCTTCCGAGGCACGGTCGTGTGTGACTCAGAAATTTTAACAGAATTATAATTTTATATTTTTCAATCAATAAATGTTTCAAATTTTATAAAAAATATATTTTCTGTATTTGAAGAGATTTAAAGTTTAATCTGGAGATAAATATTATTTATTTAAAAGTTTAATTAAAAATTTATAAAAATTAAATTTATATTTATCTTACACTTAAATGATGTTTTAAATGATTAAGTTACAAAGTTTATAAATAAATAAGATAATAATTATATATTTAATATTTAAACAAAAATCATTTATTTATTTATACTTAATTACAATCAATATTTACATTATTTCATAAACTATAATCATTTATTTGTTTATTAATTTACATTTAACACATGCATTATTTTCATAATCAACAATTTTATAAAATTTCTATTTTATTATTTAAATTCCAAACTTTAATCAAATGTTCCAAAAATGGTTACTACAACTTTATATATTTCATTTAATACTTTTTATATACAAATTCAACCTTCAATGTTAGACTTAAACTTTGTGCACCGATTTGATTCAATATACATTACTATCTAGGTTAACCCGTGCGTATCAAGAACCCTTATTTTATCTATACTCTTTGTTAGCTACATCTCTATACCAAGTGAGTATTCACAACCCCTTTTACTCTTTTACACTTTTGGGGTGAAACATGAACATTATTCACATTACACATTACATTTACACAAACAACACAAAGTACAAATCCTATTTACATTCATGTGTGCAATTTGAGCTTTATGTCCGAGTGCTAGGTGTGCTAACCTTTGTATGCGATTATGTGCAATCATTAACTATACAAGCCGACGATTTTCAATGATAGATCTATTGAGTCTGACAAACCCACCCAGGTGCGCGGTGATTGAAACCGACAATACAATTTTTTGCATGCTAGTTACAAAGGTTTGGTTGTACATGGTTACACAATAGCTGCTCCCCATAAATGCCTTATTTATCATGATCTGTAAAGGATTTGTTTTCAACTATATGCTATCTATATACAACTGTGTTATACTCACCAACTTTTTAGTTGACTTTATTTTATTAATGTTTCAGGCCCCAATATGTGAGAATGACTCAAGACGTGCTCAATATAGGATTTGGACTTAGCATATTAAATCAAGAATTTTATGAGTTGTTTTATGTTCTTTGTTTGAATTTGATTTGTATTTGGATGATTTGAAATGGAAATTTGACTTTAATATATTTCAATTTAGTCAACCATGTGCTATGAACAGTCTTACATGTCCCGCCTCGATGATTCCGCCATCGGTCGGGGTGTGACAGATTGGTATCAGAGCCTTTGTTATAGGGAATTAGGTTATTAGACACCTTGACCTAGACTATAACTTTAGGACACCCACTTATGCTATATTTCATGATTTTGTGCTATGTGTTACATGCTATGTGCTACATGCTCACCATGATTAATTATTATTATATTTGATACCTTACTTGTTAGAAATTCATGACTCATTAGGATCTTCTTGAATAATAATTAAATAAATAATATCCTTTCCTATATTCTAAAACCTCATAATATTTCTATCTTCTTTTCTCTCTTTATCCTTCTTAGCATGTGGAAAAAATTCTTGAAGCAAAAATCTCTAAAATTTTTATTTCTTCGTTAAGGTTTTTAAACTTGTTAAATTATTTGAGGACACGTGCAATCTGGAACGGTGACACCTGTATTTTGGGTTTTCTGTCTAGGAAAGCATTTCGCATAAATCCCAATCAACCGAGGGACCCGTATGCTTTCATGGGAATTCCCGAGATGAGTGTTTACTTATAGGCTAAAGCATGTCTCCTTGAAAATTATATAAGTTTAATTAACCTTAATGTGCCATGGTATTCAAGTGATTTTGTCACTTTTGAGTACAATCTAAACTAAGAATATCTATTTTTATTTTTGTTACCTCATTCTATTAAATCCTATCAAATCTCATAAGTTCTTACAATTTTTCTTGTCTTGTGAAAAATCTATAGAATGCCTCCTCGTCGTGCTCCCGCAACCAACGCCAACACCGACATTGCTGCTATTCTTACCCAATTGGTGACACAACTCACCCAAGCCAATGGTGCCACCAATGGCAACAATGGTGGAAATGGAAGCAATAGTGGTAATAATGGTGGAAATGGTGGTAATAATCCATCTCAATGCACCTTCAAGCACTTCAACTCGTGCAATCCCCTAAAGTTCCATGGTACCGAAGGAGCTACTGGACTCCTTCAATGGTTCGAAAGCATTGAGAATACCTTTCTCAATAGTGACTGTCCCAACAACCTTCGTGTTCGTCATGCTACAAGTGTCCTACAAAAACGGGCACTTACATGGTGGAATGGGGAGAAAAGGAATAGGGGTGTTGATGTAGCTATGGCCTTACCTTAGGATGAGGTCAAAAGGCTTATGACCGAGGAGTTCTGTCCTCGAAATGAAGTGAAAAAGTTAGAAGCTGAATTTTGGGATCTTGCCCAAGATAGTGGGGAAAGCTTAGCATATACAACTCGGTTCCATGAGTTGAGTCTTCTAGTGCCCCACATGGTCACTCCTTTGTCCCGTTGTATCAAAAAGTATATTGGTGGGCTACCAAGACAAATCCAAGATACTGTCTTAGGTAGAAATCCTGCTACTCTGGAGGATGCTATTCGTCTATCCGCTACCTTAACTGATAACCATGTGAAAGCGGGAACACTTACTAAGAAGGGTACCAAGAAAGTTTCTGAAACTATAACCCCCCCTACCCATAACAAAGAAGCCACAACTGAACCCTCCCGCAATAATAGGAAAAGGAAGACTAGAAACTATGCTGTGGTCACTCCTGCTATTCCGGTTATCCAAGCTGCACCTATGGTTCAAACACCGGTCAAAAAGCCATATGTTGGAATTTACCCACTTTGTGCCACCTGCAACTACCATCATCCCCAAAGCATCCCATGTCGCCTTTGTACTTATTGTGGGAGATATGGTCATACAGTTAGTGTTTGTAGGACCAAAGCTCTTGCGGGCCAAGTCAACCCTCCAAACCGAACTGTACCTCAAGTGGCTAATCAAGGTGCTCCCGCCATTGCTAATGGGCGTGCTTGCTATGAGTGTGGTGACCCGAACCATTTTCGTGATCAATGTCCAAGACTTGCAAATGCTAGACAAGGTGGAGCTCGTGGGCATGCGTTCAACATAAACGCCAACGAAGCTCAAGCCAAAAATGACGTGGTCAATGGTACGTTTCTTGTTAATAGTCAATATGCCTCCATTTTATTCGATACCGGAGCCGATAAAAGTTTTGTGACACTTAATTTTGAACCTTTACTTGCAAAGACTCGGTCCCAATTAGAGAAAACATTTACCGTTGAAGTAGCAAATGGTGACTCCCTTACAATTGAGTACATTATCTATGATTGCTCTTTAGAACTTAATGATCACACATTCCCAATCAACCTTGTTCCAATGCCACTAGGAAGCTTTGATATTATCATAGGTATGGATTGGCTATCAAATCATCATGTCGAAGTCATTTTCTTTGAAAAGTGTATCCAAATTCCGCTACCATCGGGAGAAACCAAAAGAGTTTTTGGTGAAAAGCCTTGCAAGGGACTTAAGTTGATGTCGTGTACTACCACTCAAAAGTACTTACGAAAGAAGTACATTGCTTTCTTAGCTCATATTGTTCAAAAGGATGTCAAGGAGAAGAGTATCCAAGACATTCCGATCATTCGGGATTTCCCCGAAGTTTTTCCTAAGGATTTATCCGGTCTTCCTCCCGTTCGTCAAGTAGAGTTCCGTATTGATCTTATACCTGGAGCTAACCCCGTTGCTAGAGCTCCCTATCGTCTTGCACCTTCCGAAATGCAAGAGCTTGCAAGTCAACTTCAAGAGCTCTCCGACAAAGGTTTCATTCGCCCAAGTCATTCACCGTGGGGTGCACCCGTCTTATTTGTTAAGAAGAAGGATGGATCGTTTCGCATGTGTATTGACTACCGCGAACTCAATAAGCTTACTATCAAGAACCGTTATCCCTTACCTAGAATTGATGATCTCTTTGATCAACTTCAAGGTTCTACTTGCTTCTCGAAGATTGATCTTCGATCCGGTTATCATCAGATTCGTGTTCAAGAAGATGACATTCCTAAGACTGCTTTTCGAACAAGGTATGGTCATTACGAGTTCATGGTTATGCCTTTCGGGTTAACCAATAAACCCGCAGTTTTCATGGATCTCATGAATCGTGTGTGCAAAACCGTACCTTGATAAATTCGTGATTGTCTTCATTGACGATATCTTAATCTATTCCAAGACTAAAGCCGATCATGAACAACACCTTAGATTGGTTTTGGACCTCTTGCGAAAAGAACAACTATATGCCAAATTCTCCAAATGTGAATTCTGGCTAAAGGAAGTTCAATTTCTTGGTCACATCGTCAACGACAAGGGTATTCATGTTGATCCTGCTAAGATTGAAACGATTAAGAATTGGAATGCCCCGAAGACTCCTACCGAAGTTCGTTCATTTCTTGGTCTTGCGGGTTATTATCATCGTTTCATCTCAAACTTCTCAAAGATTGCTGTCCCTCTTACCGCTCTGACCCACAAGGGTAAGACTTATGAATGGGGACCGAAACAAGAAGAAGCTTTTCAAACCCTCAAGCAAAAGCTACGCAATGCTCCCATATTGACTCTCCCCGATAGAAATGATGATTTAGTTGTCTATTGTGATGCTTCTAACCAAGGTCTTGGTTGTGTTCTCATGCAACGAGGCAAAGTAATCGCTTATGCATCAAGGCAACTCAAAGTTCATGTGAAGAATTATACGACGCACGATTTCGAGTTAGGTGCGGTCGTATTCGCGTTAAAAATTTGGAGACATTACCTATATGGCACGAAATGTGTGGTGTTCACCGACCACAAAAGTCTTCAACATATTTTCAACCAAAAAGAACTCAATATGAGGCAACGACGTTGGGTCGAACTCCTTAACGACTACGACTGCGAGATTCGTTACCATCCCGACAAAGCGAATGTTGTAGCCGATGCTTTGAGTCGAAAGGACCATGTTATGCTTCATTGTGCCCGTATTCAAACCGATATTCAAACCCGTATCTTAGAAGCTCAACACGTCTCGGTGACCGAGGGTAACATGTACGAAGAAATGTCATGTGGTGTTGAACTCCTTCTTGAATCAAAACCCAATGGCTTACTCTATTACTTGAACCGTATTTGGGTTCCCGATCGCGATGATCTCCGTACATTTCTCATGAACGAGGCTCACAAGACTCGTTATTCTATTCATCCTGGTGCGGATAAAATGTACAAAGATCTTCGCCAACAATATTGGTGGCCAGGTATGAAAATGGACATTGCTCTTTATGTTGCCAAATGTTTAACCTGCTCCAAAGTCAAAGCCGAACATCAACGTCCTTCTTGTTTGCTTGAACAACCGGAAATTCCCGTGTGGAAATGGGAGAACTTAGCCATGGATTTTATTACCAAATTCCCTCGCACCTCGAGTGGTTATGATAGTATTTGGGTGATCATTGATCAACTCACCAAATCTGCTCATTTCTTGCCTATCCGTGAAGACTATCGGGTTGAGAAACTAGCCCGAATTTACATCGACGAAATCGTGAGCCGTCATGGTGTTCCTTTGAACATAATATCTGATCGAGGCGCCCGGTTCACTTCTCGATTTTGGCAATCTCTCCAAAAGGCTCTTGGTACTCGATTGGATTTGAGCACTGCTTACCATCCGCAAACTGATGGTCAAACCGAGCGAACAATCCAAACTCTTGAAGACATGCTTAGAGCTTGTGTAATCGATTTTGGTGGCAATTGGGATTCACATCTATCCCTCATTGAGTTTTCTTACAACAATAGCTACCACACAAGTATCAACATGGCGCCATTCGAAGCTCTCTATGGTCGCAAGTGTCGTTCTCCTATCTGTTGGAACGAGATTGGTGAAGCACAAATCACCGGTCCCGAGTTAATTCAAGAAACATCCGACAAGATTATTCAAATCCGTGACAATATTCGAGTAGCGAGGAGTCGGCAAAAGAGTTATGCCGACAAACGTCGAAAACCCTTGGAATTCCAAGTCGGTGATCTTGTTCTTCTTAAGGTGTCCCCATGGAAGGGTGTGATCCGTTTTGGAAAGAAAGGCAAGTTAGCACCTCGTTATGTTGGTCCATTCAAAATCCTTGAAAGGATTGGGAAAGTGGCTTACAAGCTCGAGTTACCTCCATCTCTTGGAAATGTGCATCCTACATTTCATGTATCTAATCTGAAGAAGTGTCTCGCTGATGAAAATCTCCATATACCGCTTGACGACGTGCGCATTGATGAAACGATGCACTTCGTTGAGAAGCCGGTGGAAATTATGGATCGTGAAGTCAAACAACTCAAGCGAAGTCGCATTCCTATTGTCAAAGTTCGTTGGGAATCTAAGCGTGGTCCTGAGTTCACTTGGGAACGAGAAGACCAAATGAAGCTCAAGTACCCTCATCTTTTTACCGATACTATTGTTTCCTCTAGCTAAATTTCGGGACGAAATTCTCTCAACATGGGGAGACTGTAACATTTCTGATTTTCAGTATTCATATTTCAATTCAATGTGATACAATTTCGAACTCAATACTCGTGAACTGCCTTATTATTTTGCTTATCGTAAACTAAATGCAATGATTCAATACAAATTTACAAGTTTTTCTCGATTACATACACTTAAACGCTATACAAGTAACTATTTATTTCAAACTAATCAAACTTGAAAAGTCAAGGACTAAAGTTGAAAATTTATCAAGAAACCCTAATTAGCACGGTCGTGCTTCGTCCTGGCACGGTCGCGCCAAGTGCCTAGGCACGATCGCGCGACTGGTCCTGGAACGATCGCGCCCGGTGCCTAAGCATGGTCGCGCCTCTCTTGGGCACGGTTGCGCCTGTGTAACAGTCGAAACGTAAATGCAGTTTCAAAACGCTCGATCGTTCGAATTCAAATCCGATTTACGTTTTACTTTTGTTATCAAGGAAAATATCTCCGTCAATTACCATTATCATTTCCAAAATACAAATTACTCTCAAAAGAAACCGTCCAAATTATCTCCCAAGCCTCAAATCTCTATTTTCGATCCAATTGCTACCAAATAATCAAGGAACTCGACCCTCCGATCATCTCTAAGGTTTCTGAAGGGTTGAATCAGCCGGAATCGCAGCAGAAGTCGCCGGAAGCCAATCTTGACGTCGCCGGAACTCCCTTCTACCGATCGCTATCAATTCCTTTCTGTTTTAGGTAATTGAATCATCCCTCTCATTCGTTTCGATCCATATATCAAAAGCCCCCTATTAATCAGAATTTTCATTACAGAAATCTTCCAGAACCGAAACTATTGTTTTAATAAAAATGATTTAATCGATTCTACTCTTAAACACGATTTACATATAATTAATCCATATGAATACACCCGTAACAACTCAGTATTCAAAAGCCCTAACAATTCCAACGCTATAAATACAAGATTTGTTCAATTGGTGTCTGATTTGGAAGAGACACGGTCGCGCTAATCATCTAGCGCGGCCGTGCCTCATGTAGCGCGGTCATGCCGACTAGCAGCGCGGTCGTGTCCTCCTGTCCAGACCTAGTCATGCCGTTTGGGCTAGCCTCTGTTGTGTCTAAAAATCATAGACACGACCGTGCCAGGCCAAGGCACAGTCGTGCCTGTTGACTGGTCTAGTTTGTGCCCTCTGTTGATCAACCCGGTCGCGCCCCGACTAGCGCGGTCGCGTCCGTGGCTTGAGCACGATCGTGCCCTTCCGAGGCACGGTCGTGTGTGACTCAGAAATTTTAACAGAATTATAATTTTATATTTTTCAATCAATAAATGTTTCAAATTTTATAAAAAATATGTTTTCTGTATTTGAAAAGATTTAAAGTTTAATCTGGAGATAAATATTATTTATTTAAAAGTTTATTTAAAATTTTATAAAAAATTAAATTTATATTTATCTTACACTTAAATGATGTTTTAAATGATTAAGTTACAAAGTTTATAAATAAATAAGATAATAATTACTTATATAATATTTAAACAAAAATCATTTATTTATACTTAATTACAATCAATATTTACATTATTTCATAAACTATAATCATTTATTTATTTATTAATTTACATTTAACACATGCATTATTTTCATAATCAACAATTTTATAAAAATTCTATTTTATTATTTAAATTCCAAACTTTAATCAAATGTTCCAAAAATGGTTACTACAACTTTATATATTTCATTTAATACTTTTTATACACAAATTCAACCTTCAATGTTAGACTTAAACTTTGTGCAACGATTTGATTCAATATACATTACTATCTAGGTTAACCCGTGCGTATCAAGAACCCTTATTTTATCTATACTCTTTGTTAGCTACATCTCCATACCAAGTGAGTATTCACAACCCCTTTTACTCTTTTACACTTTTGGGTTGAAACATGAACATTATTCACATTACACATTACATTTACACAAACAACACAAAGTACAAATCCTATTTACATTCATGTGTGCAATTTGAGCTTTATGCCCGAGTGCTAGGTGTGCTATTCTTTGTATGCGATTATGTGCAATCATTAAATATATAAGCCGATGGTTTTCAATGATAGATCTATTGAGTCTGACAAACCCACCCAGGTGCGCGGTGATTGAAACCGACAACACAATTTTTTGCATGCTAGTTACAAAGGTTTGGTTGTACAGGGTTACACAATAGCTGCTCCCCATAAATGCCTTATTTATCATGATCTGTAAAGGATTTGTTTTCAACTATATGCTATCTATATACAACTGTGTTATACTCACCAACTTTTTAGTTGACTTTATTTTATTCATGTTTCAGGCCCCAATATGTGAGAATGACTCAAGACGTTCTCAATATAGGATTTGGACTTAGCAATTTAAATCAAGAATTTTATGAGTTGTTTTATGTTCTTTGTTTGAATTTGATTTGTACTTGGATGATTTGAAATGGAAATTTGACTTTAATATATTTCAATTTAGTCAACCATGTGCTATGAACAGTCTTACATGTCCCGCCCCGATGATTCCGCCATCGGTCGGGGTGTGACACATCGGTCCATTCTAGTCCTGGAAATGCCCCAACTATTGACTAACTGTGATGCGTTCAAAAACTTTTGATAAAACATGGGTCAGCACAGAGCTTGTGAATTCATAAACTAAAATAGTTTATTAAAATGACCCGCCAAAGTATCTTGAACATATTCATGGGGTTCAACCCCCAAATTCATAGACAACTAAGAACAATCAGTCAGAATATATATAACCAAAGACCATTGCACGGGTCAAGTGAAACACAATAAGCACTTAGACTGAGAAATATATATACAATCGGTGCAATCGTTTCAAGATACTAAAAAAGTTTTCATAAAATCAACCATAATAGAGCCATGGTTAGTTCAGTTGCATCACAGTTTAAGGACTCCCCTCAATAGTATTTCGGCTTAGCAAAATCAGTAATATGGCAAACATCTCAGGCATAGCTCCTAGATATAACACGACATTACTAAATTACATAATCCTAGCTTAATGGTTTATAACCAAAGCTAAACAGTAGGTCAGAACCTTACCTCAACACTATCTATGCTAATTTGGAGTCAAAACGCTGGACCGGGGCTCGGCACTGAAGTTCCAGAGAGTATGTTTGTGCGTTTTTGTGGTGCGGAGTGTGTGCAAAATGAGCCATCTCCTTTGCCTCGCATTTAAATCCTTCTTATTAAAAATATGTTGGAGGCTTTGTGGTCTGAATATATCACGCATCTAGTACCATATAGAAAATGTCTCTAGATCTTTAGAAAAGACACTATGACACCAAGTTCTAGATCATGAGTGGTATAGTTCTTCTCATGAACTTTTAGTTGGCGTGATGCATAGGCAATAACCTTGTCTCGCTGCTTCAACACACAACCCAGACCAGTTCGGGAAGCGTTACAATAGATGACAAAATGATCATCTCCTTCGGGTAAGGCTAAGATCGGTGCATGACTGAGTTTATTTTTGAGAATATTGAATGCTTCTTCTTGTTTCGTACCCCATTCAAACTTTGCTGCTTTCTGAGTTAAAGCAGTCAAAGGTGTAGCAATCTTGGAGAAGTGTTTAATGAATCTTCGGTAATATCCGGCTAATCCCAGAAAGCTTCTGATCTCTGTTGGTGTCTTTGAGGCATCCACTTCATAACGGCTTCAATCTTACTTGGTTCCACTTGTATTCCATGCTCGTTCATAATATGCCCAAGAAATTGTACTTCTTGTTTCTAGAATTCACATTTGGAAAACACAGCGTACAATCTTTCCTTTCTAAGGGTTCTCAGAATGATTCTGAGATGCTCAGCATGTTCTTCTTGGCTTCAGGAATAGATAAGAATATCATCAAGTAAAACGATGACAAATTTATCAAGGAAAGGCTTACAAACTCGGTTCATTAGCTCCATAAATGCTGCAGGGGCATTTGTTAGACCAAATTACATGACCAAGAATTCATAGTGACCATATCTGGTCCTGAAGGCAATCTTAGGTACGTCTTGTTCTTCTACCTTTAACTGATGATATCCTGATCTAAGATAAATATTTGAGAAATACTTGGCTCGGTGTAGCTGATCGAACATATCATCTATTCTAGGCAATGGATATCTGTTTTTCATAGTCAGCTTGTTTAACTCCCGATAATCAATGCACATCCTCATGCTTCCGCCTTCTTTTTAACAAATAATACTGATGCTCCCCAATGTGAAGTACTCAGACGAATAAACCCTTTGTCTAAGAGTTCTTGGATTTGTTTCATTAGTTCTTTTAGTTCAAAAGGAGCTAGACGGTAAGGGGATCTTGCAACGGGTTTAGCTCTAGGAATGAGCTCGATTCGGAATTTGATCTGATGATCAGGTTGAAGATCGGGTAATACTTTTGGGTGATCAAATACTACGGGAATATCCTTGATCTGTCCTTCGGCTTTAACGTTTAAAGCATGGAGTACGAATATACCATCTCCCTTTATCAATTATTTCTTAGCTTTTGCTACAAAAATAATTTCAATCTTATTAGTCTCGCTATCACCTTGAATTACTAAACATTTTTCATCTAGTTTCTTAATCTTGACCGTTTTCTGGTCACAATCAATCTGGGCATGGTATTGGTTTAACCAATCCATCCCTAGGAGAACCTCATATTTGTTCATGTTTATCGGAAATGGTGTAACTAATACCTTATCGTCACCAAAATTGATGACACAATCAAGGTATGATTCGGTTATCCTAATCTGTTCACCACTTGCCGTTTCGATAACATAGGTATGAATAAGCGGAATCGGTCTTACGCCTAAATATGGGGTGAATGCACTTGAAACAAAACTTCTATTCGCCCCTGTATCAAATAAAATCTTGGCGTAAATATTATTAACAAAGAAGGTACCTGCCACTTCCTTAGCTTTATTTTCCTGTTCATCTCCGCTTCCTAAGACGAATACTCATCATGTTCCCTTTTTTTGACCACCCATTCTTGGTTTAGGTGGTTTAGGACAAGAAGTCCTATAGTGCTCTATCTCTCCACGGTTAAAACACTTAACGTTCGGGCACTGGGTTGCCGAGTGACCAAACTTCTAGCAAGTCTGGCACTTCGTTCCCTGGGTGGTTCTATCTTGTTAGAATTAAACCCTCCTATTCTAGGAAATTTACTATTCGCTGGTTTAAACTTATACACAACCTATTCGCCTTTCCTCTTGTGACCAATCTTTGGTGGCTCCTGGGCTGCCACCTCATCGTACATCATCGCACTCTTTTCAACAGT
This sequence comes from Smallanthus sonchifolius, assembly GCA_023525975.1. Lineage (NCBI taxonomy): Eukaryota > Viridiplantae > Streptophyta > Magnoliopsida > Asterales > Asteraceae > Smallanthus > Smallanthus sonchifolius. The sequence goes on along the minus strand of CM042033.1, from coordinate 46,957,267 downwards.
CAAATCTGTCATTTCAGGTGCGATAGATTTTACTAGGTAAACCTTGAACATAACATTTGATTCTTCTTGACTCGGGAGTAACCAAATGTGGCATCAGTTTGGCCATCTCATTAAACTTGGTCGTGTACTCCTGATGAGTAATGGTTCCATCTTTAAACCGTAGAAATATAGATTTAATCTTGTCCATGGCATTTTGTGGACAGTACCTCTTAATAATTAAAGTCTTGAGATCCTCCCACGTCATCCTATCAGTCACTACTTCTCCCTTCGTTTGTTTGACCGACTCCCACCAGTCAAGAGCCTCCTCTTCAAATGAATGTGCAGCAAACTTCACAGCTTTGTCCGATCTGCACACGCTCATCTTTAACACAGCTTCCATAGATGTCCCCACTGCAAGGCTGCAATGGCATCCTTCTTTCGAGTAAAGGGCTTCTGGTGACAATCGCTAAAGTTTTTGTAATTACAGCCTTGGCTATGAATTCCTGTGCTCGGGTTTGTCATACCAACCGTTTCATGAGTTCGAGTCATTTCGGTATTATTTTCTACAGGAGTAGTATGGGGGTATCTTCCGGAGTCAAAACGTTGGACCGTGGCTCAGCGCTGAAGTTCTAGAGAGTATGTGTGCGTTTTTGTGGTGTGGGGTGTGTGCAAAATGAACCAAGATAGTGCAAGTATTTGTAGGGCAAGAATCGGGTCCGTGACGGACCGTTACCAGGCGTGACGGTCCGTCATGTCTTGATTTGGCGGCTACGCACTTCCGGACCACGTAACGACCGTTATGGTTCGTGACGGTCTGTTACGATTGGTGAGTTAGTGTAAACGTATCAGAAACCCTAAATCCCTTATGGGTTTTTGCAGCACGGACCGTTATGACGGCTGACAGTCCGTCATGACGTGTAACGGACCGTTATGGGTTGGTGACCGTCCGTTACAGGCTGGTTTTCCCAATTTTTCATTTTTGGTCCTTGTTCTTTCAATCATGCGGCTTTTGGGTCCTTTGTCTTTACAAATTTAGTCCTTTATTTTACCTGGGAATATTCGGGGTGTTACATCCCATAAACTTATGCTTCTAAAATATGCATGTGACTCCAGTGCGTGAAGCCCAGTCCATGTGCAAAGTTCAACGACCTGAGAATACATGCTTAAACGGGTCAACATATTGTTGGTGAGTTCACAGGTTTGTAAGTAATAGTAAAGAAATGTAAAAGTAATAGTCCATATATCTACTCATGATTTGATTATTGATCAAACAATGTAACAGAAATATGATAAACAATTCACCGAAACCAAAGCTCCGTGTTTATGAATGCAGAAACTAGAATTTTCTTACCTCTTGCGTGCCTAGCATGTAATCGATTAAGTCAATTATGCACCCGTTAGACCTCTAGTCAAAGTTAGCGTGACAAACCCGGGTGGGGGTTGTTAATCCCAATAGTACTATTTATGAATTACCTCGCTATGTAACATAATTAATGGTTCGATTGTGAGAGGACATTTGTGCGAATCTGCACCCATTTATATATTCATGTGAAATCATGTAGTGTAACATATGACTAGTGAAAATAGTATTTTAGCATGTATCTCTCCCTAAGGAAAAGTAAGTAAAATGGGGCCGTTAGACTCACCTGGAAATGCGGTGAGAGAAATGTGTAATGCAAATGCGTAATACTAGCAAAAGTCCAAAATGGAACCGCCTAAGGTCCATGAAATATGAATGTGGTTTATGTAACCATGTACATCCAAATGACTCAATGTTGAAACATGACATTGACGTTTTGAAAAGGTTTGACCAAGTTTGACTATGTTTGACCAAGTGTGACCAATGTGACATATTGACCTGTTGGAGATGTGTTAAAGGTTGTGGGTACGTATTTATGATAACACATATATAAGAACATCATTACATGACAAACATACTCAAGTAAATGCACACAGTCATGTCATAAGTAGTGTACACACATAATACATACACCTCACGTATTAGGGTTTCATGCTATGAAATCAAATCAAGTGATATGAATCAAATAATCGTTCTAACCATCTATTAATATCATATTAAACATACTAGAACATTCAAAGATAATTTAAGACTTGAAACTTAGTTTTTGAAACACAAAAGTTTCCTTCTTTGGAAAGTTAGGGTTTTGATACCAATATAGCAACATTGAATAAATGGCAAATAAGTCATGAAATTATCATGTTCAAACACTACTAATATGTCCTAACTCATTAACATGGCATATATAGAAAACACGCGGTTTTTAATCTAATAAAGTTTCCTTTTATAGTAAGGTAATCCTAAATCATCAAAACAAAGTTTCCAACTACATATTATCATACTAATCACTTAACCAAGTACTAATAGCATCATTAAACATATGCTTAACATTTATAGTACACAATTACAACTTTGGTTCCAATAAAGTTTCCTTTTATGGAAACTTTCCATATGACACAATAGAAGTGTTTAACACATAACAAGCTTATATATCTCTTTAATAAGCATAACTAAAGCATTATATCATGTCAAATCACATTATAACTCAATAACTCAAAATCTAAATCAATAAAGTTTCTATTTATAGAAACATGTTAAAATGAAGCAACAAAACGATTTCAACAACAAATCTCACATTTCTTATCTATTCTAAGACTATTATAATCATACAACTCATCAAAGACATCAAATGAACATTTTTACAATAATAGATGCAACAAAGTTTCCTTAAATAGAAATGACACATAAACACAAAAAATGAACACTTTCTACCATCAATATGTACCAACCTTGCAATAAAACACTTTATCTTTAAAAACCTTTGATTAAACTTAGTTTAACGACTCTAAAACATCATTTTGTTTAGATGGATGGTCCATAACCTCATATGGCCAAAAATATGAAGAAAACATGGATATAGACTGAAAAAATAAAGATATGATGGATAGATGAAGATGGTCTCTTGCTTGAACACCTTAGAATCACCTTGAACAGCCTAAGAACACTTGAAATGGATGAAACAAAGTTGCAAAGGATGGAGGCTTGTATGGGGGGTGGCGGCCGAGAATTAAGGGAGAGGGGAGAGGAGAGCAAAAATTAGGTTTAGGGTTGGGAGTGTGGTGGCTTGAGAGTTTGAGACGCTTAAATAGTGGGGTTAGGGCTTTTTATTTTATAAAAATGGGCCTTTTTATAAAAAGAATTGGACTTAAAAAAATATATTAACTTAAAAGCTGAATTTAATGTTTATAATATAAGACATGTCAAATTTATAAAACCTCATTAAAAATAGAATATTCTCAAAAAATTCATGAAAAATTAATCTAATCACGAAATATTAAATCACAGTATCACATGTAATTTTTACACACCAAATATATGTCCTAGTATTAGTTTCATAAATCACCAACGTTCGTGTGATAGGACGCGTGTGTGATCCCGTAGTTCTCCGAATTACCAATATGTGAAATGCAACGAAGTGAATGGACTTTGCTATGTAAGATATGTACTTAATTACTCTATAATTAAGTATGATGCATGTGTAACTATGCATAATATGGAAATAATAGGTATGGATATCAACCTAAATTTGCCGGGTGGATATTAAATGGAATTTCCACCCCAAAATTCAGTTCGCGTCCCTAGTGGACAGTGCGGTTTCGAATAAGTGTGGATATTTACTCTTGATCTGATCCTCGCGCTCCCAAGTGAACTCTGGTCCACGTCTAGAATTTCAACGAACCTTGAATATGGCAATGCGCCTTTGACTAGTCCATGATTTTGACTGGTTCTTCGACGAAGTGAAGTTAATCGTATATCTGAGTTTCGTCCAATGGTATGACCAGTGTTTCATCTGACAAGCACTTCTTCAGATTTGATATGTGAAATACGTCATGAACACCATTGAGGGTTTCTGGTTGGTTAAGTTTGTAAGCAACGGGACCAATCATTTTCAGGATTTCAAAAGGTCCAATGTTACGAGGGTTCAACTTCCCACGTTTGCCAAAAAATATTACTCCTTTCCATGGTGAGACTTTCAGCAGTACTTTGTCTCCCACTTAAAATTCCAACGGTTTGTGTCTCATGTCAGCGTAACTCTTCTAACGATCATGCGCGACTTTCATACGTTCGCGTATCTTAATGATCTTCTCGGTTGTTTCATGAATGATTTCTGGACCGGTGAGTTGACTATCTCCCACCTCAGTCCAGCAAATTGGCGATCTACACTTTCTTCCATAAAGTGCTTTGAATGGCGCGGCTTTGATGCTAGTGTAGTAACTGTTATTGTAAGAAAACTCGACCAATGGTAGATGAGTTTCCCAATCGTTTATGAAGTCGACCACATAAGCTCTAAGCATGTCCTCAAGGGTCTGGAAGGTCCTTTCACTTTGATCGTCTGTTTGGGGATGGTATGTCGTACTCATATCCAATCGAGTACCTAAGGCTTTCTGAAGTGATTGGCAGAATCGGGAAGTGAATCGACTATCCCTATCTGAAATGATGGACATTGGCACCCCGTGCCTCGAGATTACTTCTTTCAAGTAAGTCCTGCTTAATTTCTAGAGTTTGGCAGTTTCTTTGATGAGAAGGAAGTGCGCATATTTCATTAAACGATCGACAATTACCCAGATCGTATCGTAACCGCTAGATGTTCGGGGTAACTTCATGATGAAATCCATAGAAATCTGCTCCTACTTCCATTGTGGAATTTTTGACTGTTGTAGCAATCCTGATGGTCTCTGGTACTCCACCTTAACCTTCGAACATGTTAGGCATTTGCCCAAGTAGGTGGCAATGTCGGCTTTCATATTGGGCCACCAATAATGTTCTTTGAGGTCGTGGACCATTTTGTCGAAAACATTTTGTCCATCACTAGATCCCTAAGATTCCCAAAGTTCGGTACCCAAATTCGATCCATGAAGTAACGAGTGTCGTCGGATTTGACCTCAAATTGTTATTACATACCTCGTAAGGACTCTTGTTTCAAATTCTCTTCCTTGAGTGCCTCGATTTGAGCGTCATAGATTTGAATGGGTAGGTCTGTGTGAATTGTTAACTGTAACGCTCGTACTCTACATGGCTTTGGTTGTTCGTTCCGGCTCAAGGCGTTAGCCACAACATTTTCTTTTCCAGGATGGTATCGGATGGCACAGTCGTAGTCGTTAAGTAACTCGACACATCGACGCTGCCTCATGTTAAGCTCCTTTTAGGGTGGATACACGGGAAATCTACCAAGATGTAACAAGTGCAATTTCCATCACTTTAGTACTTGTGAAGACTAGAGATGCCAGAAGTGTAAGCGTTTTGGCTATGCCACCCAAAAATGCCGAACGGTTGATTAAACCCCGAATGCTGGGGCGAACCGTGGGTGTTATGGGTGTGGAGAGCCAGGACATTATCGTAAATACTCCCCAAAGAACAGAAGACCTGGTAATGCCACTGCACGTGGCAGAGCTTTTTTCATAGGAGCCGGCGAAGCGCAACAAGATCCCAACATTGTCACCGGTACGTTTCCTATTAACAACTGTTACGCTTCAATCTTGTTTGATACGGATGCTGATAAAAGCTTTGTGTCTACTGAATTTAGCTCACTACTTGGTATTACACCGACTACATTAGATTACATGTACACTGTAGACCTAGCTGATGGTAAGTTGATTGAGACCGAGCAGATAATCCCAGGGTGTGTTCTGACGCTAGTTGACCACCCTTTCACTGTACACCTATTACCAGAAACTCTTGGGAGTTTCGACATGGTCATCTGTATTGACCGGTTATTTAAGAACCAAGCAGAAATTTTATGCCATGAGAAAATCGTTCGTATTCCATTACCCAGTGGAGAAACACTATCGATTCAAGGAGAGAATAGCAGTACAATAGTAAGGATCATTACCTGTACGAAGGCCCAGAAGTATTTACAAAAAGGCTACCATGCGATCTTAGCACACGTAACAGAGAAGAAAGCAGAAGAGAGAAAGACTGAGAACAATACGATCGTTCGAGACTATCTGAAAGTATTTCCTGAATATTTGCCTGGACTTCCACCGTAGTGGCATGTCGAGTGCTGGATCGATCTCACACCTGGACCTGCTCCGATAGCATGATCACCTTACTGACTAGCGCCATCGGAATTGCAAGAACTGTCTAATTAGTTGCATGAACTATTGGACAAGGGGTTCATTAGACCGAGCTTTTCACCTTGGGGAGCCCCAGTCCTGTTTATCAAAACGAAGGACGGATCTTTCCGTATGTGCATCGAATACGGGGAGTTGACCAAAGTAACGATCAAGACCCAATATCCCTTACCAAGGATCGACGATCTGCTCGACCAGTTACAAGGGTCGAGTTACTACTCAAAGATTGATCTGCGTTTGGGGTATCACTAGTTTAGGATTTAGGAAGACCGCGTTCCGGTGTCGTTATGGTCAGTACGAGTTCATGGTCATGCCATTTGGGTTATCCAATGCACCAGCAGTATTCATGGACCTCTTGAACCGAGTGTGCAAACTCTGCCTAGACATGTTCATGATAGTATTCTGTAGGTCCCTTCAGGGTCAATACGGATCTCTCTATAACACACACGGAGTGTGGAATCCAACCGTATGCATGTTTGTGTATAGATGACTACTACAATAGTAATGAACACAAGATGTAAATAATCTTTCTCTTCTACTGCTCCAAACTAAGTGTTTATAGAACTGATCATAATTCCGATAGCATACATACTAGAACATGTAAACATCTATTTATAGACACAAGAACTGCCACATGCGAACTTAACAAGTTCGCCAGAACATGTCCTAGGCGAACTTGTTAAGTTCGCCTAATACAAAACTTAACTAGTCTATTACATATTCAAACATAAAAGACAATACATGAAACATAAAGACAAAACAAAGACCTATTCTATTACAAAGCTCATTGTCACAAAATATGTCTCTACATACTCCCCTTTGACAATAGCTTGCTCCTTGATCTTCAGTGTCTTTGGTCTTCATGCTTTCTTCTGACTCTCTAGCACTTGGCTTCCCGCATGTATTCTCTTCTCTATGCACACATACAAAACTCTCTTATACTGCAAGGCTTGTTCTCTCCACTCCTTGGTGTACATGATTTCTTTCCTTTTAAGAATAAGCTAGTCTTTTCTTGAGAAATTGACAAGATTCATAGCATCATAGAACTTAGCTAGAATCTGTCCGTCTTTGTCTTCAATAACAGCTTCCCCAGTATCTACGTCAACATACCACCAATTCATGTTTCCAATGTAATCTTGAGCAAACTTTTTCAATGGAATCTTGTGAAGTGCTTTGACGGGTTTGTATTTATATCTTTTGATCTGTTTCTTCGTCAACGAGTCTATCTCACCACTAAACACCAATTTACCATTCTGTGGTTTGAGTCTTTCATGTTGACCCTTCGTTACATTTCAACCTGGTAATCACATCGTATATTCCATCTCTCGATCTGTTTATTAACGGCTTAGTAGCAAGACCGTTAACTTCACATCTCGGAAGAGAATTGAAGTACTTTAGTCTAGGTTTAAGATATTGAACACCGTATGTTCTTTTTAATGCAAATACCTTGAATTCTTTATCAAAGAACCAACTTATTATTCTCCCAACACAGTTCATAGCACTAACATATTTTTGTTTATGCACCGGTTCTTTTGGAGTCATTGACATAACTTTCGTCCAGCTTCTTACCATATCAAGCCATTGCTCCTTGGTTATTCCAGTATCCTTGTACATTACTAGTTCTTTTTCCTTTACTTTTTGACCTTCAGGACATGCAGTAATAAGGGAACTTGGTTGGTTTACCTCATCATCATGATCTAATGCATCATTTGTTCCCTCTCAACTTTCCTCATGAATCTCATAATCATGGATAAAATCAAGAGTTATATTTAACCCATTACACCCTTCATAAGTAATAGAGTTTGTATTCTTCTCAACTTCACGTTCCACTATTTCACCATCTTCTAATTCAGAAGCATCTACACCATCTTCATCACTCATCTCATCTAATCCCATTAAACACTCTATCTTGTCAGCTTCTTCACTGTCAGAATTATCAAAGAATGACGAATTCTCTAACATATCAACAGCTTCAACATTTAATGTTTTTTTTTCATTTGACTTGTCGGCTTCAATATGTGATTCAACTTCTTTTTCTTTATCTTTATCTCCAACATCAGTTTCACTTGAACTACTACTTGAACTAGTACTAGTAGTTTCAGCCTGAATGTTCTCTTGTTGTGGGGGTGACGGTACATTCACATCAGCATTAACATTCTCATCAACTTCAATATTCTCACCATGAGCTTCATCTTGAATAGGATCAGGAACTTGAATATCTTGAACATGTTGTTCTGCTTGCTGTACTGGCTGTTCAGGTTGATTAACTTGTTTTCTTGAACTTGAAGTTGAGGTTGAACATGTACTTGGCGTTATGGTTGTGGTTGTGGTTGTTGTGCTTGACCTTGTTGCTGTGCTTGTTCTTCATCAGGGTTAATCCAGTTGTCATTGATGGGAGCAACATAATCAGGAATGATTATATGCCCGAATAACGGTGTAGGAACTGGAATTAAAGTTGGATTCTCTATCTTCACATTGTTACAATCAGTAAATATCCTCTTGGTCATCGGAGTAATAGTAAGACGCTGTCCCACAGGAGGTAAATTAGGTATCAAATGATTTATGATCACCTATAAGAATCTCGGATACATAATAAAGCCTTGTCCATCAGGTGGTGTAATTTGAGAAACTAACTCATTGTAGATGTAGAGAGCAAAGTTATACCCTTTGTTCAGTGTAAGAGCAACCATAGCAGCCTGAAGTGAAGACTTCAAACCGTCTGTACGAGCCTTCCTTGGAGACAAACATTGTATGATTACGTGCATGAAATATCTCCATTGACCAACCAATCCTCATTTCCTTGCTTGTGAATCATTTGCCTTTCCTGTATAGCCCATACGGTGGAAACACCATGTGAAACCCCATAAAATTTTTTTATTTTAGTTATTTTAATTTTCCGGATCAAAATTCTTTCAACTAGGGAATGATGTGACAATCCGACTTTTTAAGTTAACCCCGTTAACTATTCCGTTAAGTTTCTTATTAAAAACTTAACCCCGTTAATCAAATCTAACCCCAAGGACTAATTCAGCCACAATATCAACTCAAAACTGCAAGGACTAATTGTGTAATTATACTAAACTAAATAAATTGACTCCTAAAAGTCAAAATTGACCAATTTGTCTTCAGTTGACTTTTAGAAGTCAAAGTTCCATCCTTGATTCTCCATATCTGGGTTGTGTCTTAATGCAACGCGAAAAGGTAATCGCATACGCGTCACGTCAATTAAAGGTTCATGAGAAAAACTACACCACTCATGACCTAGAGTTGGGAGCAGTAGTCTTCGCACTTAAGATATGGAGACATTACTTGTACGGTACCAAATGCACCATCTATACCGATCACAAGAGTCTTCAGCATATTTTTGAGCAGAAGGAGTTGAACATGCGACAACGTCGTTGGGTTGAACTTTTAAATGATTACGACTGTGCGATCCGGTATCATCCGGGTAAAGCTAACGTTGTGGCTGATGCACTAAGCCGAAAGGAAACGAAACCCAAACGAGTTCGAGCGTTACAACTCACTATTCACCCTGGATTGCCTGACAGAATCCGTAGTGCTCAACTTGAAGCCTTGAAAGAAGATAACCTACCGTTAGAAGGTACTCGCGGCATGGAAGCACAACTTGAAGTAAAATCTGACGGAATTCGTTACTTTGTCGAACGGATATGGATTCCAGTGTTCGGAAATTTAAGGGAACTAATCATGGATGAAGGTCATAAATCTCGTTACTCCATTCATCCGGGTTCCGATAAAATGTACCATGATCTAAAAGTACTATATTGGTGGCCGAAGATGAAAGCCGATATAGCCACTTATGTTAGTAAGTGTCTGACCTGCGCGAAGGTCAAAGTTGAATACCAAAAACCATCCGGTCTCCTGCAGCAACCAGAAATTCCCATGTGGAAATGGGAACAAATATCCATAGACTTCATCACCAAATTACCCCGAACCCCTACCGGATGTGAAACTATATGGGTAATTGTTGATCGACTAACAAAATCTGCTCACTTTCTAGCAATCAAAGAAACCGACAAAATGGATAAACTCACTCGAATATACTTGAAAGAAGTAGTCTCTCGGCACGGAGTGCCAATCTCCATTATTTCGGATCGTGATGCACGATTCACTTCTCGTTTCTGGCAGTCGTTACATAAGGCCTTAGGCACGCGTCTAGATATGAGCACAGCTTACCATCCTCAAACCGATGGTCAAACAGAACATACTATCCAAACTCTGGAGGACATGCTACGAGCTTGTGTGATCGATTTCGGTAACACTTGGGAGTCTCACCTACCGTTGGTGGAGTTCTCCTACAACAACAGCTATCACACTAGCATCAAGGCAGCTCCATTTGAAGCACTTTATGGACGGAAATGCCGTTCTCCCATTTGCTGGACCGAGGTTGGAGATAGCCAACTCACAGGTCCTGAACTTGTATTTGAAACTTCCGAAAAGATCGTTCAAATTAGAAACCGTATGGCGGCTGCTCGTGATCGTCAAAAGAGCTATGCCGACAAGCGTCGTAAACCTTTAGAGTTTCAAGTAGGTGACATGGTCTTACTCAAAGTCTCACCTTGGAAAGGTGTCATTCATTTCGGGAAACGAGGAAAACTGAATCCTCGTTATGTTGGACCATTCAAAATAATGAAGAGAATTGGACCAGTCGCGTATCAACTAGACCTACCTGAAAGACTTAGTGGTGTACACAACGTCTTCCACGTCTCAAATTTAAGGAAATGCCTGGCAGACGAATCACTCGCAGTTCCTCTGGAGGAACTACACGTTGATGAACAGTTACATTTCATCGAAGAACCTGTCAAAATTATGGATAGGGAAGTAAAAACGTTAAAGCGCAGCAAAATCCCCATTGTTAGAGTCCGTTGGAACTCAAAACATGGACCGGAATTCACGTGGGAGCGCGAAGATCAGATGATGCGCAAATATCCTAATCTGTTCAAGCACTCCGCGTCAAATTCCTAAGGTACTATTTAATTTTCGGGACGAAAATTCTTTCAACTAGGGAATGATGTGAAACCCCATAAATTTTTTTTATTTTAGTTATTTTAATTTTCTGGGCAAAAATTCTTTCAACTAGGGAATGATGTGACAATCCGACTTTTTAAGTTAACCCCGTTAACTATTCCGTTAAGTTTCTTATTAAAAACTTAACCCCGTTAATCAAATCTAACCCCAAGGACTAATTCAGCCACAATATCAACTCAAAACTACAAGGACTAATTGTGTAATTATACTAAACTGAATAAATTGACTCCTAAAAGTCAAAATTGACCAATTTGTCTTCAGTTGACTTTTAGAAGTCAAAGTTCGATCCTTGATTTTCCAATTCGCGGATTTTAACTGAAATTCGTTGAAACTCTTAATTACTACGGGCATTATTAACATTCTCGGCCATCATTGAGCCTTAATCACCTGCATTACATGCGAATTAATCGAAAATGGCCGTTCGTTTCATAACCGTCGACACCTTTACACTTATCAATCGAATTCATCGAATTCGTATATCAGTTCATGAATTGATCGGCTGCACACCTAAACCGAGACTCAGTGAACTTGTTTCAATATTCAACTCCATCGGAGAGGGATTCAAAGTAGCCGGAGATCAAGCTTTCCATAGTCGGAGCCTATTCCAGTCGGAAACCATCAATTCGATACCCAATCAGGTAATTGAAACCTCCCTCACACTCGTCTTTATCTGTTGATTGAAAGCCCTCTACTAATCGGGGCTTACAACACCGAATTAACCGCAAACAAATTCTAGGGTTCATCCCAATTATGGTTTAATCGAAATCGGGTCTAGACTTGACCTCAATTCAATCAATGGGTGTAGTTAGCTTCGCCTTCACCTACCCAGTAAAAGCCCTCTGAAATCCAAGATTTATATCATCAAATTGAAACTGGATCGAATCTAGGGTTCATATACATCCCTGTTTAATCGAGTTCCTATCTAAACTTGTTTTAAATGAAATTAAACAACACCAATAGATTCGCAATTCTTTAATGAGTGAAAACCCTATGATTCAAACAACTTTTAACATTAGGTTTTATCAAATCGATCCCTTGTTCTTGATCTAGGGTTTCGGCCTCTATCCCTGCAATTAAACGATTGAAAACTTGATACTTTTCAAATTAAAACAAACAACAGGTTCGCATACCACTGATGAACCAAAGCCCTATGGCTTCTTGGACGATCGCGTCCGAATTCAGAGGTTGGGGAGGGATTTTTTGGTTCGGGTTTGCGTAAAGGGGAAGAACACCCCAGAGTTACCGATTAAAACAATATGGAACCGGGATCTGTTGCGATAGCCTAGCGGCCGGGACTGGTTAGAGCTGTGTGCGTGTGTGGGAGAGACCCGGGTTCGAGGCCGGGCTCCCACAATCATTTTTAAACATTTTTCTGTTAATATTTAATTAATAAAAATCAAACCCTATAATATTATAATATTATACAAATATGTTTTAGCCCGGAAAACAACCCATAGGCTCGGGTTTGAATTATTAACATATTTTTATATATTATGCCCACTTTATAAATAATTTATTGTTATTATCCTCAAGTAAAAATAATATGTTTATATTATTTTAAGCCACAAATTCGTATAAAATAATACGTTTATATTATTTTCAAACCGTGACTCGTATTATTAAATAATATATATAGATATTATTTCGTATCGTTTTACAACCTCGAATAACGTTGGAAACTAAATAATAATATAATGAGTTATATTATTTACCCGTATTTGTTACGTTAATACAAATAATATATTTATTATTTTGCACCATGAATGAGTAAATAAAATATTCTTTCGAATCTAAAAATAATACATTAAATTGTATTATTTTTCTAATTTTTGTGAATGACAAAACACTCGAATATATTTATTATTATTTTTGTCATTCGTCGCGCAACGTATATACATATCTTAATTATAAATTAAGGAATTTCTACCCCGTGGACACGTTCGTTTACTTTTGAATATTAGAGCGTTTCCTTAGGACGTTTCTCTTTCCGTGTCACTGTCACAATTCTCATTATCGTTCCTAATTTATATGTTTATAATTTTAGGACATTCGTAAGTCTTTTGAGGCTTACACTCGTCGTTCCAATTTACTTCTAGTGTGAAACTACCTTCAACACCAAGCAGGTGAGTTTTCACGGCCCCTTTTTACTGCTTTTAAACTGGGGGAGAAAACATGATACAAACTCTTTTTGATTTTTGTACTTCATTTTATATCAGTTGTTATGACTATGCGTAAACTTTATCATTAAAGTCCTCACATCGAACCGTTTAAATATGAATATAGCGAGGTATGTTGGGTAGTACTACTGGGTTTGACAAACCTCACCCGCGTTAGTCGCGCTAACACGATTGGATATCGAACGGGTGCAATATTGACCTAAACGTGCACCGTGGTTGATATACCTGGTGGGAGGCAATACAAACAGTCAGTTTACGGTTGCGAGCGTAATAGCAAACATGAACATGGGTTAGCTACTCATTTGGTATATATGTTGATTGTACAATAAATCTGGTGAACGTTTATTTATATATTGAAACCTGTGAACTCACCAACCTCGTGTTGACACTTTTTCTTACATGTTTTCTCAGGACGCTAAATTAAGACACAGGTGCACGTTAGGGCATGCATGGGATTCAACTGCTTTGCTTTGTGTCTATTTATGTTGGTTGAATTATTTTATTGTACTTTGTTTGGTTTGGACGTTTTGACTTTTGAGACTTTTGGACTTTGGTTTTGGGCTCGTGTATTTTGCGCATTTACTTTCTTTACGCTTCCGCATTGATACTCTGATTTAAAAGATATTTTCATTTTGAGTCCCATGTAGAGTCGTTCAATGTAACTAGTGTCTGAGATCCTGGTTTGTCACTTCCCAAAACGGTAATACTCCGTTAGTTGAAATTGGGGGTGTGACACACCCCATGACGAGCGTGTTTGAGTGCATAATAGGATCAGTATTAGCACCCCCAAGAGATAATGCTTCCCTAATAGTCTGCTCCGATATTTCTAGAGGCTGATTATTCACTATAGCACGAATCACACTTGGATCTATTATACAATCATGCTCCGCTGTATCCCAAAATTGTTGTATGTACTGCAAGATGATTATGGGATTAGCAGATAAAGCAACACGCAGTCCTGAACGGTTCAGAAATGTGATGATTTCCTTGTAATTCACAGTTTCAGGTAACTCAGGATCAAGTAGTGCAACTTGATTATGCTTATACTCAACACGAAGATCCATTTGCACAACAGTGATATTAGACTTTGCAATAAAATAATCAAGAAATAAAAACAAAATTTAAAACAAAATTTTAAAAAAAATTTCAACAAAAATTTGCTAAGTCCAATCAGTACAGCACCCTGTGGCGAACTTATTAAGTTCGCTTAGAGTTTCAAGAGGCGACCTTAATAAGTTCGCATGTGCAAGTTCGGTCAAACCCTCAAATAGCAGACAGAAATTCAAACTCCAAATCTGATGATATTGCGCAAAATCAAAGCATCGAACAACACACACAAAGCACCGAATAAGTCTAATGTAGCATCAATTTCAATTTAAACCCATGCGAACAAGTCACAGTAGCACCAATGAACAACCTGTAATATCCAACCCTTAAAAACCTTTGTTCTGGTCGATTTCATGGATGAAAAAAGATGAATTTACATCCAATAGATTCGCACGATGAAATGGAATATGAATCAAATGATTAAGCCACCTCCCAACACAAGAATTATCAAAAACAGTAAGTTCAGTAAAGCAAGAGGTAAGTTCGCTAAGTAAGTTCGTCGGCTCAGAAACAGGGTAAAATATCATGTTCGTATCACTGTTCCTTATATACCCTACTGATTAAGTTCGCTAAACCAGGCGAACTTGTCAAGTTCGCTCCCAGACGAACTAGACCAAGGGAACATATTAAGTTCGCTCCAACTTCCACACTTAGGAAATTTTTGAACTTTCAATTTCCAACTTTCAAATCCCGATCTTTCTATCTTCCCAACTTGAACGTGTAAGAGATACAATCCCAAAGATTTATAAAATAAAGAAATTTTCATGGAAGCAAGAAAGAAAATATTTTTGGATTTTTGAAATTTTAAATATACTAATACTAAAATTAACGAACATATTTTTAATTTTTCAAACTTTAAGCTAAAACAATGTGTACCCCACAAGTATGCCAATAGAAAGTAAATGTGCACTATCTTCAAGACATATGAGACTTTGTGCAGTAGAATATGTAAATCAATCTCTAGGATGAAATTATATAAATTAGCACAGGAAAAGAAGCAGAACCCGAAAGATATAAAGAATCATAAAGATTCAGAATCGAATGATTCAAATAGTTTGGCTTGGCTTTGATGATTCTCAATGATATAGAGTAACATATGAAATTCTCCAGCATATGATTGAATAAAGAATCAAATGATTCAATGATTCAGGGATGTGTTCCAACTGTTATCTAGATCTCTTCAATGGATCAGGATAATCAAGTGATTTGATCCAAGGGCTAGTATATGCTTGATAGATGTTATCAAGACATATCTTAGTTCAACAACACATTGCATGTTTTTTATGGCATGGGCAGTGAAGTGAACCGAAACATTGTGCTAATAAACATAATCCGATACTGGTCTCATGAAATTCTTAAAGCCCCATAATCTATATCTGATAATGATCTTTTAACACACACACCGGACATAATATGGGTTCAAATCACAATTGTGACATAGATCATTATGTTTTCACACTACTAGGCTACTAACAATTCAAATTACATGCAGATATCCAAATTAAAATATATATAATGTTAAGAAGTCATGAAGCTATCATTTCCCGTTTATGCAAACTAAGAAGTTTAGACCAAATCATATAAACACAACTTTGAGCATAAATACAGAAACCAGGTAGTCGTTCTATGGTCATGTGTGTATGATCACCTACTATAGGATCGATGTATTACAAGATGGTTATGTTTAGTTAATATTGGCAGAAACAATAAAAACTATGCAGTGCAACAAGAAACAATGAGAATACTGATAAATATAAATTGTATTACTCTTCAATGTTAACAAGTTATAGAGAAAACTCCAAGGAAGCAAACATACAAATGAAGAGAAACAATACATATAAAGGAGCTTAGAATCAAGACAGACCCTTGATTCTAAGGATCAGATCATACACAAGCCGTTGATCTTGTATAGATATAAAGCTACACTACAATTGATTAACAACAAAAAGACAACTGCAGCAAAAAGACAACTGCAAAAAAAAAAGTTTTGTAAGGAATCTTTGCAAGAGACTTCATGAATAGTAGCATTGTCTTTAGTCATCTGCACTAATAACATTCCTTCTACAGCTAGGTGTGTCAGTGTTGCAGTAGAGGATGTCAGTAGTAAAGTCAAAGCTGCTGATGATTTACCTATCAACAGCATCAATGTTAGATGCTGCTGAGCAGCCTATCAGCAACAATCTTGTTCTTCAGCAGATAAGCACTTATCTACATCAACTTTCATTAGTAGCAAAATTTTAGAGTCCGCAATATCCATACTTAGAGAATTTCTGTAGCCATCAGTCTTTATCCCTACAAACTACCCCTAGACTTATGATACCAAAAATTTCTACTGCCTTTGATCATAAAGTTTATGCATGTTTAGGATGGTCCTTGCAGTCTCATAGCCTCTTGGGTGCTTGCTGGGATTATCAAAAGGAATTTCAGAAAGATATTTGATGTCCCTCATTCACATGTTGAAGATAGCCTTTTTAGTACACCTCATCGTGTTTCCTTTGACATCAACCAGAGTGTATTCATCATTAGCAGCATTATAGGATCATTTGACAATAGGAAAGTTGGCTTGGATTGGTTTGACATCAATGGCAACCTATTTTCTAGGATTGAAATGATGTTTGATTACTAGCAAGAGGTGTCTCCCACTTTAATTGTCAGGCTCATGAGCTTCACCCAGCTCAAGAATTCTCTGTAGATCAGAATCTGGAAGCTGCATCACGTCATCAACATAAATGTAGATTGATCTTTTCTTTTCTAGCTCTCCATTAAAGAATTCATACCACTCATCTGAATCACTGTAGAACAACTGGACAATCTTCCTTGAATCAAAAGAGCCGGTAGGAGGTTTTGTATTCTTTTTAGGAGGCTGTGGTTGAGAGGGAGCTGGGTGTGAGGATTTAGACTCTTTGGGAGTGGAGGAGTGTAGTCTAGGAGAGGGAATAAGTTGGATAGAAGGAGGATGGACCAAGGAATCTGTTCTGGGCTTCTTTTGTTTTCTTTCATCTTCAGTGGTACTTGTCCTCTTTGTATGATTTGTCTTCTTAAGTCTCCCCTCTTCTTCCTTTTTCACTTGTCTGTAGAGGGATTGAAGATTCATGAAGTTCATGGGACCTAGCCTCTTTCCACTCTCACCTCTTGCCTTAAGAAAGTCCAACATGATTGTCACACCCCAACCGTGCATCTTAACTGCCGGTGCGACTTAATTGATAAAAACACACAATAGAATAAAGACATTTACTATTAAAGTTTCATAATATTAAAAACCCAATTACATAAGTTTCGAATTAAACCAAACAGATAACATGTTCAAAAGACAAGCAACTTAAAATAATATTCTTCAATTGATATCTAGGAAAATCCTATGTGATCTTGACTTGACCTATGACGAGCTTAATCACCTAAAACATGTACGAAAAACAAGTGTCAACTAAAACTAGTTGGTGAGAAATCACAAGTTTAATAAAATTATTAGTTTGGCAAAGGTGACAATTCATATTTCAAGATCATCATATAACACGTAATAAAACAAACATATGATTAGCAAATCCAACATAAAATGATAAATAACGAATATGTGGTACCACTCTCAAGTTGCACTAATAACGAATAAGATGTCCAACCAAAAGTTGTCCATAAAGTATATGCGGTTTCCATCCTATGGCCCATATCTGTACTACCGTTGGCTTGAAAGTTTCAAGTTAAGAATTTGCAATTTTAACGTTTATCATGTTGTGTTCATTTACTCACATACATATATGATTCGCTTGTTTTAGAATTGTTTAAAAACGTGTTTTAATGCGTCCCAGCGCGTACATGTTTCCCCTAAAACGATTTGAATAAAGTGGGGCTATGAAGTCTCACCTTAAAAGCTAGGCAAGATAGGAGACTTGAATAAATAGACGAGGTGAATCACGGACTAGACCCTAAACAAATAAATAAACTGTTTTTAGGGGAGGTTCGATGGTTACGAGTGTTAGATAGGTGGTTCGGGTCATAAGGTTAAGAATTAGTTGTAAAAATAGAGTTTTAGTCGATTTTCAGATTTGGACAGTAAAGTAGCTGAACATAAACGGGCTTGTTAAAAATATCAAACGACGTCCAAAAATTATGAAATTTTAAATGGAATTAGTTTAAGTTGTCCCGAAGAAGTTTCATTTAGAAAGTTTTTATGTTTGAGACTTGGATCATAGCCAAAATAGTCAAACAAGACAGAAGGTATTGAAAAAGGTTTCTGTCCCGTTTTGGCTACTACGAAGTCATACTTTAAATTAGAAAACGAGCCCATTATGAGTGAAAGAAAATTAGACGAACTACGTCGTGGAATTTGATTTTGCTCAGTTTTGTTTAATTATGATCAAGTTATGCCCAATTAAAGTCGGCACAGTTTCTGCCAAGATCAACGGTTGCACTTAAGTGGTCCGTTTAGGGTTTTAAGATTACCGAACGCGCAAATAAAAATTAGACGAATTTTATTATGTTATTATAATATATAATATAATCATATTAAGTTAACCAAAATGTCCCGTGTCACTAGTCTAGCCTTGATATTTACAGAAGCGTTTTGGAGAATCACATAATGCAATCGACATAGCCGACACGAGCAAGCGGATTCTATATTTAATTAGCGTGTGAGTTCATATAAGTGATAATATAGATAAAATAACATGTTTTAAGTTAGCAAGAACATACTAAAGCATCGGCATAGCCACTTTTGCAATAGTTGTCTTGAGGATTCGCAGAATGCGACGGCATAGCCGCCATTTCAAATGGGATCCTTTGTTTGTTAGTTGGTGATGTTAGCTTGATTTATTAGTTTGATTAATATTATTAGAGGGTTTTTAGGGCTGAGGTTTCACATGATCAAGTGATCATGGATAGAAAATAGAAAAAGATTGAGGGGATGAAGAAAGAATGAAATAAAAAGACGGTATTGAACTTCGGAGGGTTACTTACTTGTTTGATCTTCAAACTCTTGGAATCCTCTAAGGGATTTTCAAAATATTCAAGGTTGGGAAGGGATTTCACAACTTAGGAGGGTTTGGGAGTGATTGAGAGAGAATTAGCAAAGAAAACCAGATCCTAAGCCTTCTATTTATACTAATGATTGAAGGGGTGTAAATATGGAAAGTCTTGGAAAGCAATTTAGGGGCCTCAAATCTGTGAAATTTTCCTCAATGGGGCTGGGTTTTTTGTGATTTTTTGCTTGGGCTAGGTCCAAGAGTAGGTGGGTTGGGTCCTAGCTTGACCCGGTTGAGTGCGCGCATTAGAAAATTACGATTTTAAGCATTTCTAAGCGAAATTGGAAAATGTTTTCAACATGAAAGTTGATTGTCATAACAAAAAGAGTATGTTTAGCTAAAAAAATTTAAGTTAAAGTTACGTTATTCACGTATGGTAGTTGGCGGTCGGTGGGCGAGAAAACGGATTTTTTGATCGTTTTTGAATTTCAGGATTTATTTAAGGAAAGTTTTGCAAAAAAACGTTGTTTTAATTAAAGAAATGAATATGTTAAACATTTAAAACATAAATTAATGTCATGTTAGACGTATTTTTCGGTTGTGAACGGTACGTAGTTAACGACGGTTTAAAAGGCGAACGATCACACGAAAGTACTAACTAGTACTTTTATGCATCAAATCACTTTGAAGGAGTTATAAAAACATGTTTGAGGTGTATGGGGGTGGTTCATGTGTATTTAATATGTCGTAAAGATCAATTAAGTGTACGTGCGATCCATGAATCACTCATATGTGCAATCATTAACTATACAAGCCGACGGTTTTCAATGATAGATCTATTGAGTCTGACAAACCCACCCAGGTGCGCGGTGATTGAAACCGACAATACAATTTTTTGCATGCTAGTTACAAAGGTTTGGTTGGTTACACAATAGCTGCTCCCCATAAATGCCTTATTTATCATGATCTGTAAAGGATTTGTTTTCAACTATATGCTATCTATATACAACTGTGTTATACTCACCAACTTTTTAGTTGACTTTATTTTATTCATGTTTCAGGCCCCAATATGTGAGAATGACTCAAGACGTGCTCAATATAGGATTTGGACTTAGCAATTTAAATCAAGAATTTTATGAGTTGTTTTATTTTCTTTGTTTGAATTTGATTTGTTCATGGATTATTTGAAATGGAAATTTAACTTTAATATATTTCAATTTAGTTAACCATGTGCTATGAACAGTCTTACATGTTCCGCCCCGATGATTCCGCCATCGGTCGGGGTGTGACACATATGCAGCAGATGTAGTGGAGTGTCATTAGAATTGAGTGTCTTGGGCTTGTGAGAACTATTGTGTTGCTTCCCGTTTAAACATGTTATGTAGTTATCTTCATGTTGGAAATCTTTATCAGGTAGTCCTCTGACTAGATTTCTTTTGACCAACCTGTTGATGGTTTTGACATTCACATGACTCAATCTCCTATGCCGTAGAGCAGATTCATCAACTGATGCTTTGGATAAAAAGCAAGATACACTGCTAGATGGTGTAATCTTGTTCATATCCAGCACATAGAGATTGTCTTTTCTTTGAGCAGTTGACAAGATCTTCTCTAGAGCAGGTTTGCTTAGCCCAGGGGATAGCACAAAGCATTCTTCATCTGTGAAAAGCATCCAATGCTTCTTATCACAGATTTGTGATGCACTCATGAGATTAAACTTTAATTATTTCACGTAATTCACTCTTTCAATGCTCATCCTTTCATTGGGCATAGTTCCTTGTCCAGTGATAGTCCCTCCCTTTGAAATACTCCCAAAGGCAACATATCCACCATAAAAGTTTCTGAAGTCTGAGAGAATGGACCTATTGCCAGTCATATGCCTGGAACAACCACTGTCTACAACCCAGGTGTTATCCTTGTTACCCGGTTGTTCCTGCACATGAGAGAGTTCTAGTTAGAAAGGGGGACCCAAGAACTTGCAGACTTGGTTAGGACTTTTGACTTAAGAATAAGATCATCAGCAGGCTGGCATTCAATGGATCCAATGATGATGCTCTGATTTGATGTTGATTTAGACTTTGCTTGCCATTGTTGTAACATCCGTGATTTTTTTTTACATGTAATATTTTATCTCATTAATAACATTATGCCATTTCATTTAATGACTCGGATTTTTGAGCATTTAAACTTTTACTCCATACTTACACTATATATATATATAAACATATATTATATATACATTTTTTTATATAATAAAATCATCAACGTTAAATTTATATAATAAGGTGTTATTTTAAAAGATGATAATAAAGTCAAATAATAATAATTAAGTAAGTTTTAAGTTATTTTTTTTAGATAAAAGCTTTATAAATAAATTTTTATAACAAAATGATAGTTTATCAATGGTTTGATGTTTTGAACCCCCTCAAACCCAATTAAACCCCTCTAATTGCTTTGGACCCCGTATTGAACCCCTTCCCCCTCTTTGAACCATGGAACAAGCTTTCACCCAATTTTGACTTGTAAAAAGGTCAAACGCGTTCAAATCTCCATCCAATCCCTGTAATTACGGATCCAACTTCTCTCAAATCAACTTGCCCCTTGTATACAATCATATGGTAACACGAAATCATTCTAATTGATTGATAAATCAATCTTTGTCGAACCATTTGGGGGTTACGGTCATGGACATTAAAACCCACAAATCAAGTTCATAAACCCCGCAAATCTCGTCGATTTCGAACTGTAACGCGTTCTCATCACACCTCCTCATATAACTAGTTCTATTACAAGCCTCAAGACCTCCAATTTTCATATATTTCTTACTCATGTTTCACGATCGGCGCTAGGTATTACGGACCCTTGTAGGTCCCTTCGTGTGTGTCGGATTGTTGCATGCAAGTGGTCTACTAGTCGGACCGGGTGCGGAATACCCGTGACTAGGCGGAGTGTCTAACTAAACAAAGTAAACCAAACACGAGAGTCAAAATAAAAGCTCTTTCTATTATAAACACTCGACGGTTACAGAGAGATTACAAACTGCGTACTTAACAAACTGAGTTCGTCTAAGATATGAGTTCTGCGTACTTATCCTCTGTGAACCAAACCTATTTATACAGACCTGATGCCTGCGCACTTAGCAAGTGCGCAGGACCAAATGCTCTTGCGTACTTAGCAAGTACGCATGGGTCTTCCTGCGTACTTGCTAAGTACGCAGGAGCATGTGCGCAAAACACTTAGAAGAAATGCAATATACATTATGTAAAAGTAAATACAACTCGATAAACTATTACATAACGACTCTTACATACAAAGACAATTTACAGACATTAGAAATACAAACTAAGACTCTATCCAGAGTGTTGTCACAAGAATGTGCATCAACAAACTCCCCCTTGACAACACCTCGGGATCTTCATCGTCTTAAGTCTTCAATCTTCAGTCTTCACAGCACTGGTTCCTTAGCTTCCATCTTCTTCTTGTAATCAAGGCAGAACTTGATCAACTTGCCGTATTTGGCAGAAAGAAGCTTTGTCCATTCGTCAGTGTGGATGCAGTACTTGTCGGCTAGTACCTCCAGATCGTTCACAGAAAAGTTGATGAAGCAGACTTCGTCAAATATCCTGATCACTTCCTTTGGCACCATGTTTCCACTTGCTGACTTACCTTTACCCATAACCACAGCCTCGCCCGTTTTTGGATCAACGTACCAGTACCACATGTCACCAAGAATATCCTGAGGTAACTTGCTCAGGGGAATCTTAGTTTCAAATTGCACTGGTTTGTATACCAATCTCTTTATTTGCTTCTTAGTCATAGGATGTATAGCGTGCTTATCCTTGACTCTTCTGGGCACTTGAGGCTTGAAGTATTCAAATTTCCCTGATCTTGCTTCCCGCTGTAGTGTTACCCACAAACCCATTGCTACGGCATGACTCGAGTGACTCAGCAGGTCGCGGTTTGCGAGGTTCACATGGTCGTACTTGGGCAAGGAGTTGAACGCCTCACTGGTTGGTTTCAAGTATTGAACCCCCCCAGATCTTTTGATTGCGAACAGCTGCTTGTCCTCCTCGAAGCTAACAGCCAAGATCATACCTGTAGCTCCGTGCTTGTCTGTGATGGATGTCTTTTGCCACACGGGAGCTGGACCCTTAGATGATGCAGAAGGCATGTCTTTATCTTTTGGTGCCTCAGGGTCCACAGGTGTAGGGTCGACTGGGGAGGCTTCAGTTGTAGCTTCAACATTACTTGCCATGTCAACTGAGCCTGTTTCGAGCAGAGATTCGACCGATGGTACTTCAAAGATCTCACCATCCTCTAACTCGTACTCTCCTTCCCCGTCGCCCTTGGGAATCTCTATCAACACATCCTCATCTTCATCATTCCAGACATCACCAGAGTCGATCTCTCCTTCTTCTAGATTGAAGAGAGCATCGATTGAAGAGAGCATCGATCTGGATGGAAATCGTCTAGATTCTCACCAATGAGATGAAATGAGATGATGAAACTATAGACGGGATGAAAAGATGGTTTAGACACACTTGATTTTGAGTTAAATTTGCAGAGGGTAAAAGATCGATTTGAACGCTTGAAACTGAAAAAGTTTTTCTAAGTGTCACTTTTATACCCCTCACTTATCGGTCGTGCGTACTTGTTAAGTGCGCACCAGTTAACTCTTGCGTACTTACAAGTACGCAGGACTTAACTCCTGCGCATTTACAAGTGCGCAAGACTAACTCTTGCGTACTTGCTAAGTGCGCAAGGTTTACTTCGTGCGAACTTGACAAGTACGCACAAGCCTTAAGTGCGCAGATTTGAAACTCAGATTTATGAAGATTTTCAGATCAAATAACGAACAAGATAAAAGTATTCAATCACGAGGTTTCAAATACAATTCATGAAGGTTAAACATAAAATATTTTTGGCTTTTTCTGATTAAACTTGAGCAATGCATAAACTTAAAATCTTTTTGTACTTTTCTAGATAGATATATACAGGTATTCACACCAACTATTTTTTATCAAAGACACGAGCAGATGATCATATCAGGCTATCTTTTAGCAAAAACGATACAAAATAAACATCAAAAAATATGGGATCATGTCATGGATTACTCTTTATTCATACGTAATAAGCACATAAACAAGTAATTCAAGTTGACAATATTATAAGATTTGAGACTATACGCATCTTTGTATCAAGTTCTTGTGTATTAAGGTATTAATTATAAGATATACAACGTGTACCCCACTGAAATGCTATTTTAACTTGCACTATCTCAAGGCATCTAAGATTTTCCCAATGATTTTCTAGATTTTCATAATGAAGCTACATCTATTAGCATAGGAAAAATCAAGCAGAATCCATAAGGATTATCAGGAATCATAAGATTCAAAATCGAGTGATTCATTTGTCTTGGTTTATTTGATTTTCGTCAGTGAATATCGGAATGATGATTTAAGATAATATATATGGTGTTTGAGTTTTCAAGGTAAGGGAATCCGACTTTTATCTGGATTTGATTTCAATGAATCAGGAGTGATTCAAGGGTGAATACATGCTCAACGGTTAATGTAGAGACATGTCTTGATTCAATCTCTCCTTGCATACTTGTGAGTATGGGCAGTGAGATGAACCGCATTAATTGTGCTAACGACATAACCCGAAACTGATCTCAAAAGAAAATTATTGCCAAAATCTAACATCCTTTATCTGATAATGATCTTTTCTATTCTTTTACACACACACACTTGCAAACATGGATTCAAATCACGGTTGTAATTTAGATTTAGTTTCCACACTACTAGTGATTCAAAGACGAATACAGCCTACTAACAATTCAAATTACTTGTAAATAAACAGATTAAAAAAAATAATAATTTAAACAATTAAGTAATCCTGCCGCAATCATTTCCCATATGAGCAGTCTATGACGTTTAGATCATTTCTGATGTACTATCATTTCCTCTTTTCTCAAGTTAACTTTGAAATTTTCTATATTTTCTATTTTATTTTTTGTTTTTGTAAAATATTTTAAAAACTAAAAGAACTATACATAAAATTTAAAAGAATTAAAAATTTAACTTTCATGAATTGAATTGAGTTAAGAAAACTTAGTTTTCACTCAGGATTGAACATTCCTATCAAGTTGACAAGATGCTCAAAACGGGATCGATCAAATGCCTTTGTGAAAAGGTCAGCAAGATTGTCGTCCGTGTGAACTTTTACAAGTTCAATTAAATGCTTTTCAGCACAATCACGGATGAAGTGATGGCGAATCTCTACATGTTTAGTTTTGGAATGTTTCACCGGGTTATTTATGATGGACATCGTGGCATTGTTGTCAATGAATAGAGGAGTTCCAGTGAAGTTTAAGCCGTAGTCTCTCAACTGCTGCTGAATCCACAGTATCTGAGAACAGCCGCTCGCTGCAGCAATGTATTCTGCTTCACAAGTTGAGACAGAAACCGTTGACTGCTTCTTACACTGCCAGGAGACCAGTCTGTCTCCTAAGAATTGACATCCACCAGAAGTTGACTTTCTGTCAAGGTTACAACCGCCATTATCTGAATCAGTGTAGGCTTTGAAGTCGAATGACTGCTGCTTAGAGTACCAAAGACCTAATCGGGGTTTCCCTTTCAGGTATCTGAAAATTCTCTTCACGGCTATCATATGTGACTCCTTCGGTTGAGACTGAAACCTTGAGTACAAGCACACAGCAAACATTATATCGGATCTTGAAGCTGTGAGATATATAAGTGATCCGATCATCCCACGGTACAATCTGCTGTCTACATCCTTTCCATCTTTGTCAGGATGCAAACCATGATTGATTGGGATAGGTGTACCATAAGTACTGCTATCATTCATCTTATATTTTGATAAGATGTCCTGCACATACTTAGTTTGATGTAGATAAATGCCATCCTCTCTTTGACTGGCTTGCAGACCCAGAAAGAACGACAATTCACCCATATTACTCATTTCAAATTTGGACTTCATCGCCTGCTCGAATTCCCTACACATCCCTTCATTGGTAGACGCAAAAATGATGTCGTCGACATATACTTGTACAAGAAGAATGTCACCTCCAGCTTTCCTAATGAAGAGAGTCGAGTCAATCTGTCCATGGTCGAAACCATTAGACAGTAAATGCTTAGATAATGTCTCATACCATGCCCGTTGTGCTTGATGAAGACCATAAAGTTCTTTGTCGAACTTGTACACTTTATTGATATTATGTGGATCTTCAAAGCCGGGAGGTTGAGTGACATAGACCTCTTCATGAACTTTACCATAAAGGAAAGCACTCTTCACATCAAGTTGATAGACCTTCAAGCCGAAATATGTGGCATAAGCCAAGAACAGTCGAATGTCTTCAATTCTAGCAACTGGGGCATATACTTCCGTGTAATCCAAGCCCTCTTGCTGATAAAAACCCTAAACAACCAATCTTGCTTTGTTCTTCACAACAACATGACGATCATCCGTCTTAAATTTGAACACCCATCTGGTTCTAATTGGCTGAAAGCCTTTTGGCAAGTCAACCAAATCCCACACGTGCAACTTTTGGAATTGAGACAATTCATCTTGCATCGCCTCAATCCAGCAGTTGTCAGTGAGAGCCTCTTTCACATTCTTCGGCTCTAACTGGGACACGAATGCAGCATGCAGACATGTTTCCATGACACCAGTGTCAAGTATCTCTGTGTAAAGACTGGTATTCTCAGTAATGGTTCGATGACGAGTCTGAACACTGGCAGAAGGATCACCAATAATGTTGTCGATTGGATGATTCCTATGGACTCTCGTCTCCGGTACAATCGGTTCCTGAATTTCTGGATCAAGATTCGTGCTTAACTCCCCCATTTCCTGTGTTCCAGAGGAAGAAGATTCAATGTTAATTGGATCAGCTGGAGCTTCATTTCCAACAATTGTGTTAGGATTAGCTTGAGCATCATCTCCAACAACAAGAACATCATCACTGTTATCACTGTCATGAGTTCCAGATATCAGGAGTTACAATCGGTACAGTGGCACGAGTAGAGAAGATGGAGTCATCGCCACCCCCAATAATTCATAAACATTTGCGGCGTCATCTGCAGATATATCAGGAAGATTGAATGACTTGAATAGCGCATCATAATCAAAACCCCAAGCTGGACCTGTTGGTTCGGGTGGAATGCTGTGTTTACTACAATCCACTTCAAACCATTCCTCGATAGTACGAGTTCCTATGTTGTACACTCTCTTGCAAAGCGAGTTGGCAACGTATCCTAAGAAGATTCCTTCCACTGCTTTTGCATGAAACTTAGACTGGCGGTCTTTGTATTGTAGCAACAAGGAACAAGGACTACCAAAAGGAGCTAGGTAATCAAGATTGGGAAGTCGATTGTTGATCAACTTGTAACAAGTCTTGTTGTGCCTCTTCACAACCAGGACTCTGTTTAAGACGTGACACGCTGTATTAACTGCTTCTGCCCAGAAAGTGACAGGAAGCTTTGCATCCGACAGCATAGTCCTTGCAGTCTCAATCAGTGTTCTGTTCTTCCGTTCAGCAACTCCATTCTGCTGAGGCGTGTACGGCGCGCTGAATTCGTGACGGATCCCTTTCTTGAGACAGAAAAGCTCCATCAAATTATTCTTGAACTCAGTTCCGTTGTCGCTCCTTATCCTTCTAACTTTCAGCTTGCCAAGAGATTCCAAGCTCAGGATCAAGTATTGAAGAATATCAGCAGTCTCGTCTTTAGTACCTAAAAAATGCACCCAAGAAAAACGTGAGAAATCATTAGTTACAACTAGACAGAACGACTTACCTCCAATACTCCTGATACTTATGGGGCCAAACAGATCCATGTGTAATAGCTCCAAAGGGGTATCAATAGAGTTTTGGAGTTTGGGCTTGTGAGACTTCCGTTGCTGTTTGCCCTTTTTACAAGGCATACAGTCATCTGCAACGGTAAATCTCAGCTTAGGAACCCCGGTTACAAAACCGTTTCGGACAAGATGATTCATTTTACGATAAGAAATATGTCCGAGTTTCCTATGCCACAAGATAGAGTCAAGCTCTGTCGCTTTTGTAAGCAAACAAGTAGCAACTGATGAGGTGGTTGTTGCCATGCTCATATCGATCTGATAGGTGTTGTTTGTTCTTGGTGCTCTCATCAGAATCCAGACTTCGGGAACCTTAAAACCGGGTTTGAGAATCAGGCATTCTGACTTGTCAAACATCACCGAGTACTCCTTATCACAGATTTGGGAGACACTCAACAGGTTATGCTTCAGCTGCTCGTAGAAGTTGACATTGTCAAAGCTGACACAACCGTTTGAAACCGCGCCTTGACACGTGATGCTGCCGCCTTTTTCTCCGGAAAAGGCCACATAGCCGCCTCTGAATTGTTTAACGTCTTGAAGCAGGGCCATGTTTCCTGTCATGTGCCTGGAACATCCACTATCTACATACCAGCGGTTAGAGATAGTACCCTTCGGACGTCCCTGCACGAGTCACAAAAGAATTAGTTAGTTTTGGAGACCCAAGCCATTGTGGTCTTGGGTCGTCCGTCTTTCTCAAAATAAACTACTTCTTTCAACTCACAGTCATGATGACTGTTTAAAATTGGTGAATCTTTGGAGGAATTGGGAACAGGAGATTGGGAACCTTTTACTTTCTTGTTCCAGGATCTCTTTTGATTCTTAACTAGAACAGGAGACTTTGGCTCAACCACAGCCGGTGAACTTGTGGAAGCTTCACCTGATTGAGCTTTAGTCAGCTGTTCCAGCTTTCTCAACCTCTTATTCCTTCTTCTTCTCTATGGCTTAGAGAGTCTATCCACAGATTTCTCACCAGTACGTGTACTACCAGATGTAGACACATGAGGTACAGCAGGTTGCTTCACCTTTCTTGCAACAGATGGTTTGGCCTCAGATTTGATCTTTGGCTTTGCCATCGGTTGGACTGGTGGTTTCACCACATTCTGCTTTGGATGTTTGGGAGATGGTTTCACTGGTGGCGACTTGGGGATAACAGCTGGTTGTGAAACAACAGGCCGTTTCCCTTGGTTCTTAGAAGGACAGTTCACAAAAATGTGACCAACCAAGCCACAGTAAAAACAGTTCCTCTTGTCTACATAAGTTCTCTTGTAAGGCTCATTAGATCTAGCCTTAGATAACTCAGCATTATGAGCAGGAGGAGTTGGTTTCTGAACAGCAGTCTGAAGCTTAACAATTTGATTTTTGGGAGTATAGTATTTTTCCAAATTTTCTTTGTAACCAAGCCCAAAGTGAGATGAAAAAGCCTCTTTCTTTACTTGGTTAAGGTTTTTATACCCCCCATAAAGCATTACCTTAAGTTTATCATTTGATTTAATGACATCAGGTTCAGTTAAAATGCAATTATCACCATTAGTGATAATGTTTTTCTTGACTTTCTGTTCTGTCAACAACTCCTCAGATACTACTCCTTCAGGGTAAGAGTTAACCGACCCATCTTCAGAAGCAGTAACAAACTACTCACTAGATGTGGAGTTAGCCTTGAGGATTCATCCTTTTTTAGGGGAATCATCCTTATCAGAGGACTCATCTAGACAAGTGAGATCAATGTCTATTAAACTATTGACAAACTTCCCGCTCACTGGTGGAGGAATGGCATTGGTGCCAAGACCTAGACCATTCATTTTCCTCATAACAGATTCGTAGTGTTCCACCACAAAGCGAGAGTTTTTCAACTTCTCATTATTGCATTTTAACTGCAAGATCTCGTTTTGCAGTTTGTTGATTTCATTGTTCCATTTTTCCAACCCCTTATAAGAAATATCTAAGTGAAGCTGTTGATCGCTCATTTTTAAAGAATACTCACGTTTTTCCTTTTTCAATGTTTCAATAGACTCTTTAAAACGTTTTTCATTTTCTTTATAGTTTAGAGCTGCCATACTTAGGGGTTCGATTTTGTCTTGTAGCTTAGAGTTTTCAAGTTTTAGCCCTAGACACTTAGAACATGAAACAACAGAAAAGGGATTAGAATCTACCTCAGACGATGAACTTGTTTCTTCTCCAATGGCCAAGAGAGCAACAGCTATGGTTGATTCTTCTTCATCAGCTACAGAATCTTCCTTTTCTTCAGCTTCCTTTACCTTCTCTGTAGCAGCAGTTTCCCTTCTCTCTGCTTCCATCATCTCCATGATCTCAGCCATGAGACCAACCTGTGTTTGTGCGATGATGGCATCCTTAAGATGAACACCCCAGTCAAAGCTTTCGTCCTATTGGGCTACCAGTGCATTGGACGTTCCACCTTGGCTTTGATTGTGGTGGTTTGGATTGTTTTGGCCATGGCTGTTTCCTTGGCTGGGTCTGGTAAAACCAGAGGCAGGTGCTCTGTCTTTCTGACACTCACGAGCAACGTGTCCATAGTTTAGACACTTGTAGCATTTGGCCTTGGATTTGTCAAACCCGACCTTGGCATTAGGATGCCCGCCAATAAACTTTCTTCCTATTCTGTTCAGGAAACGTTTGGCTCTCCTCAATAACATGGCCATATTCCATTGAATATCCATGTCCTCCATGTCATCAGGATCCACTTGATTAAAATTTTCTTCAATCGTCTCTGGATCAGTAAGCTTGCTACCTATGAAATTTTCATATGCAAGCATACAAGATGAGAATAATGCTACATGATCTTCAGCTATTCTGGCTATAGCTGAGTTGTTAGCTGAAGACGTAGCAGGAGGATTTCTTGAGGTATTTTGATGATGAGACCCCAACCCTGATCTTGAAGCATAGCAAGCATGACCACCACACCTAGTTGAGTGGTCTTCTTCAGTAGGATTTCAAGTGAAGAGGGCAATTCCAGAGCCCGATGACTTGGATGTGGAAGCGTCCCATGATACATAGAAGGATCTTGTATCTGGGGTCTTCCAGAGCTCTCCTTTCTTCTTAGGTTCATGTCATGAGCTTGAACCTTTCCTATTACCTCTTCAACTGTCAGCTCATAGAACTTAGGATTTTCCCTCATCAGGGTTGTGTACATCTCAAATTTGGGTGGTAAAGCATCCAAAAACTTTTCTACCATCTCTTCATCCGAATACTTGAGTTCAAAAGCCTTCAACTCAGTCTGTAAATGATAGAACCTAGAGATGAGGTCATCTAAAGATTCGTTCTCAAGAAATCTGAAGCACTCATACTGCTTCCTGAGAAGATCTCGCTTACTCTTCTTGATGTCACTATTTCCTTCGAATCTCTTCTGTAAAGCTTTCCAGAGATCCTTAGAATTGTCATACCCTCGAAAACTGTGAAACAATTCCCGAGTTAATGCCATAGTGATCGAACCAAGTGCCTTCTTCTCTCGATCATATGCTTTCTTTTCTTCCTCATCGAGTTTAGATATAGGCTTTGGTAATTCATCATCAAGATAGATGTGTGTGGGATGCTTATATCCCTCAAAGATTGGTATCCATAGTGATGAGTCGGTATACGAAATGTAGTGCTCGAAACGTGCCTTCCAATTGGAATAATCGTTTACGTTTAGCAACTTAGGTGGTTTCTGAGGTGTACCGATCTTGTTATCATAGTTTAACATGTTTCCAAGATTCTGAACGTTCGACATAGTGAACACTTAGTCAAAATTCAGAAAAATCAGACACAGTTGCGCACTTGGGATTGGCCTTGCGCACTTGAGAAATAGTCTTGCGTATTTAAGACTTGCTCTTGCGTACTTGTAAGTACACAGGATATAACTTAAGTTCGCACAAGTTCAGTCTTGCGCACTTGTAAGTACGTAGAAGATAACTCTTGCGTATTTAGTAAGTACGCAGAAGACTGTACTTTTTGCCAAAAATTGTAAGTACGCAGGATACCTTTTCAGAAACTCTCACCAACCTTTTCCGGTGACCTGAAAATCGCCGGAGATGGTAAAAATTTGTCTGATGATTAATGCAAATGAGCCAAAAGGTCATAAACTTGTTTCTAACCAACCTTTGATGCTCAAATAACTCAAATACACAACAAAAATTGGTTTTTGAGAGATTTTTGCTTCTAAAAAAGTGCTCAAGAGCTACCCCTTTTTATCACAAAAATCAACAAAAATACCTCTTTTTGCTTAGTAAAAACGTCTCCAAACTCACTTACAACACTCGAATTCAAGAGCAAAGCTCTGATACCACTTGTAGGTCCCTTCGTGTGTGTCGGGTCGTTGCATGAAAGTGGTCTACTAGTCGGACCGGGTGTGGAATACCCATGACTAGGCGGAGAGTCTAATAAAACAAAGTAAACCAAACACGAGAGTCAAAATAAAAGCTCTTTCTATTATAAACACTCGACGGTTATAGAGAGATTACAAACTGCGTACTTAACAAACTGAGTTCGTCTAAGATATGAGTTCTGCGTACTTATCCTCTGTGAACCAAACCTATTTATACAGACCTGATGCCTGCGCACTTAGCAAGTGCGCAGGACAAAATGTGTCACACCCCCAATTTCAACGAACGGAGTTTTACCGTTTGGAAGGTGACACACCAGGATCTCAGTCATTAGTTACATCAAACGACACTATATGGGACTTGAAATGTCAAAAACATAA
The DNA here is from genome assembly GCA_023525975.1 of Smallanthus sonchifolius. NCBI lineage: Eukaryota > Viridiplantae > Streptophyta > Magnoliopsida > Asterales > Asteraceae > Smallanthus > Smallanthus sonchifolius. The sequence continues at coordinate 46,924,283 of CM042033.1, read as the reverse complement.
AAGTTCAGAGTTAATGCGGAAGCGTAAACGTTAATATGAAATCAAAAGTAATTACACGCAATATGCATCAGTCAATGTAAATAAGTAAACTGTTTCAAATGTTTGAAATGGATAATATGACAGTAGGACTCCATGCATGTCCTAAGTGTACAACCTGTGCCTTAGCGACCTGAGAAACTTGTAAGAAAAAGTGTCAACACGAGGTTGGTGAGTTCACAGGTTTCAAGTTTACAATAAGAGTGTGTTTGCCAGATTATGTACATTCAATATGCATATCTATAGGTAGCTAACCTATGTTCATGTCTTACTAAAGCGCTCGCAACCGAAGCTGACTGTGTTTGTATGCCTCCGGCTAGGTCTATCAACTCTGGCACATATGAGTAGGCCAACATTTCACCCGATCGATATCCGATCGAGTTAGCGCGACTAACGCGGGTGGGGCTTGTCAAACCCAGTAGTACTACTAAACATTACCTCGCTAAGATCCATATTAACGGTTCGAAATAAGATGAGGACTTTCTGTGATAGCATGTTACGCTTAGTCTCAACAGTGATATCATATAAAGTACCATAATCAAATAGTTGCGTCATGTTTTCTCCCCTGGCGAGAAAAATAATATTTGCTTGCGTACCTGTTTCTCCCCCATGGGGAAAACAAGTAAAAGTATGATAATTGGTGTTTCATGTTTGTTTCTTCCTCAACAGGAAAACAAGTAAAATACGTTTGTGTGTAAGCATGTTTCTCCCCCAATAGTAAAACAGGTAAAAAGGGGCCGTGAAACTCACCTGCGTTGCGTATTAGGTAGTATCACACAAGTATGAGATTTAGAACCTCAAGTGTTAGCCTGCACGACTTATGTATGCCCTAGAATCATAAACACATAAGTTAGGGATACACTGAGATTTGTGACGACGACACGGAAGGTTAGAACGTCTTAACGTATTCTAAGGATCAATGAGTAGACGAACGTGTCTACAGGAATATAGGGTTTCTTAATATAATTATTAAGATAAATACGTTTTCTGTCGAAGGTTTCTTAATTACGAATATAATAATAATTAAATATATCTGTGCGTTTGTACTATTCAATAATGGTTTAGGAAAATAATATAATTAATATATTATTTTTGAACTCATATAAAATATACGATAATCATTTATATGACAAAAATAATAAATATATTATTTTTATTCGAGGATATAAACGTGAGTAAATAATATAAACATTTATATTATTAATTTGTTCGAAACGTTACACGAGGTAAATAAACGAGGCGAAATAATATAAAAATATATATTATTTAATAATAGAAGTCATGAGTTGAAAATAATATAAACATATTATTTTATTTGAATTCGTGGTTTTGAAAATAGTATAAATATATTATTTTAAAAGTGGGAATAATATAAATTTTAGGTTATAAAACCAAACCCGAGCCTACGGGTGATTTTTGAGTTCAAAACATTTTATTATATTAATATAATAATAGTGGGTTAGTTTTTATAATAAAATAGTGCTTAAAAATCGATTTAAAAACAAAATGGGGGTTGGAGGACTCGAACCCGGGTCTCCTCCCCCAAGCAACAACACCTTAACCAGTCCCACCCGCTAGGGCTTCGCAACTAAACCCGGATTCAATTTCTTTTAATACGCAAGTACCTTGTGATCCTCTTCCCTAGTAAAACGAAACCAAAACCAGTCCCATAACACCTCCATTCGATCGTGACAGGACAAGAATTCATGGGGCTTTTGTTCATCAGTCGATTACGAGTTAATAGGTGTAATCAATTGCAAAAATCGTTGAGTTTAAGATGTTTTAATTCCTGATTAAGAACCCGAAAAACCCTAGGTTTGATCAAGAATTCAATTGAACAAATTCGACGATAAAAGAAGTTGTAATCATAGGGCTTTTAATAAGAATTGCATTGCGAATCAAACCGTATAAATTAATTGGATTGAGATCTGGTCTAGGGTGTAGTTCGATTAAACCGAATTCGTGATGAACCCTAGAATCGGTTCATCACCAATTTGATGTTATATGACCGCATTATCAAAGGGCTTTTGATTCTAGATTTAAATCGAAACTGAGGAGGTGTTTCATTACCAAAATGGGGATCCAATTGATGGTGCTCGGCTAGAACCGAGTTCCGACTTCGCGTGCTTGATCTCTGGTGACTCCGGCCTCATCTCCGATCATATTGGGATGTGTAAAAGACTCAGAGGAGTGCGACTAGAGTTTGCAGGTGTTTGATTGTGAGGATCCTGATCGAATTGATCGAATTTGTGAGCATTGAGGATGACGTCGACGGTTACGGGTTTTAGGTGATAAATGGGATTAATTCGCGATAATGATTGTGTTAATTGATTCAATGATATCGCAGCTGATATTTACATCCATTTCAGTTAGGAATTCGAACGAATTTCGGATATATCTCGTGAATTTGAGTTAAGAACCATCACAGTTTGACTTTTAAAAGTCAACTGAAGCAAAACCAAATGATTTTGACTTTTCAGGTCAACAGATTTGGTTTTACATATTTCCATGATTAGCCCCTGTAGTTTAAGATTAAACATTGGCCGGAATGGTCCCTGAGGTTCAAGATTGAGTTAACAGGATTACTAGATAACTGGATTTGGATTAACGGAACTAACGGAAAATTGACGGATGTCACATCATCCCCTAGTTGAAAGAATTTTCGTCCCTAAAATTAAAATAAAATAAATAAACAAAAAGTTCCCCTAGTTGAAAGAATTTTTGTCCCGAAAATTAAATAGTGCCTTAAGAGATTGACGCGGAGTGCTTGAACAGATTAGGATATTTGCGCATCATCTGATCTTCGCGCTCCCAAGTGAATTCCGGTCCGCGTTTCAAGTTCCAACGGACTCTAACAATAGGGATTTTACTGTGCTTTAACGATTTGACTTCCCTATCCATGATTTCCACAGGTTCTTCGATGAAACGCAGCTGTTCATCAATGTGTAGTTCCTCAAGAGGAACCGTGAGAGACTCGTCTGCTAGACTTTTCTTCAAATTTAAGATGTGAAAGACGTTGTGTACACCACTAAGTCCTTCAGGTAAGTCCAGTTGATACGCTACTGGTCCGATTCTCTTCCTTATCTTGAATGGTCCAACATAATGAGGATTCAGTTTGCCTCGTTCCCCGAAACGAATGACACCCTTCCAAGGTGAGACTTTTAATAAGACTATATCCCCTACTTGAATTTCTAACGGTTTACGACGTTTATCGGCATAGTTCTTTTGACGATCACGAGCTGCTGCCATACGATTTCTGATTTGAACGATCTTTTCAAAAGTTTCAAGTACGAGTTCCGGACCTGTAAGTTGACTATCCCCAACCTCGGCCCAACAAATAGGAGAACGACATTTCCGTTCATAAAGTGCTTCAAATGGAGCTGCCTTGATGCTAGTGTGATAACTGTTGTTGTAGGAGAGTTCCACCAACGGTAGGTGAGACTCCCAAGTGTTACCGAAATCAATCACACAAGCTCGTAGCATGTCCTCCAGAGTTTGAATAGTACGTTCTGTTTGGCCATCAGTATGAGGATGGTACGCTGTGCTCATATCTAGACACGTGCCTAAAGCTTTATGTAACGACTGTTAGAAACGAGAAGTGAATCATGCATCATGATCTGAAATAATGGAGATTGGCACCCCGTGCCGAGAGACTATTTCTTTTAGGTAAGTACGAGTAAGTTTATCCATTTTGTCGGTCTCTTTGATTTCTAACAAGTGAGCGGACTTTGTTAATCGATCAACGATCACCCATATGGTATCACATCCGGTAGGGGTTCGGGGTAGTTTGGTTATGAAGTCCATAGGAATTTGTTCCCATTTCCACATTGAGATCTCTGGTTGTTGAAGTAGACCAGAAGGCTTTTGGTATTCCACTTTGACCTTTGCGCAAGTCAGACACTTGCTCACATAGGTAGCAATATCAGCCTTCATCTTTGGCCACCAATATAGCACCTTTAGGTCATGGTACACCTTGTTGGAACCTGGATGAATAGAGTATCAAGATTTGTGAGCTTCATCCATAACCAGTCCTCTTAAGTTCCTATACAATGGAACCCATATTCGCTCTGCAAGGTAGCGAATGCCATCTGATTTGACGACCAGTTGTCCTTCCATACCGCGTGTAGCTTCTAACGGTAGGTTTTCCTCTTTAAGAGCTTCGAGTTGAGCACTTCGGATTTTGGTCAGGTAACCCGGGGGTGAATAGTAAGTTGTAATACTCGAACTCGTTTAGGTTTGGTGTCCTTATGGCTTAGGGCACCGGCTACTACGTTAGCCATGCCCGGATGATACTTGATAGCACAACCATGGTCGTTCAAAGGTTTGATCCAACGGCGTTGTCGGATGTTCAACTCCTTCTGTTCGAATATGCGTTGAAGACTCTTGTGATCGGTGTAAATCGTGCACTTGGTATCGTCCAAGTAATGTCTACAGATTTTCAAAGCAAACACTACATCTCCCAATTCTAGGTCATGGGTAGTGTAGTTTTTCTCATAAGCTTTCAATTGACGGGAAGCGTATGCGATAACCTTTTCGCGTTGCATCAACACACAACCAAGACCTCGAATAGAGGTATTGTAATACACTACGAAGTCATCCGTTCCTTCAGGAGAGACTAGGATAGGTGCACTACAGAGTTTCTGTTTCAACAGTTGAAACACGGATTCCTGAGTTTCGCTCCAGTTATAGGGTTTACCCTTTTTGAGTTAGAGTAGTGAGAGGTTGAGCAATATTTTGAGATTTCCTCAATGAATTGACGGTAGCAGCCAGTCAACCCTAGAAGTTGTCGCACCGCTGTTGGAGTCATCAGTGTTGTCTGATCCTTGATGGTTTCTACTTTAGATGGATCTACATGTATTCCTTTCTCGTTGACTACATGTCCTAGAAGTTGAATCTTCGCGAATCCAGAATTCTCATTTTGAAAATTTGGCATACAATTGCTCCTGCTTTAGCAACTCAAGGATTAAACGCAGATGTTCCTCATGTTCTTCTTTGTCCTTAGAATAGATGAGGGTGTCATCAATTAAGATGATGACGAACTGATCAAAGTAGGGCTTACACACACGGTTCATGAAGTCCATGAATCCCACGGGTGCGTTGGTTAGTTCGAATGGCATGACCAAAAACTCGTAATGACCGTACCGGATTCTAAATGCAGTTTTAGAGATTGTCCTCGTCCCGGCCTCTCAATTGATGGTAACCGGATCTAAGATCTATCTTGGAATAGAAACTTGATCCTTGGAGTTGATCAAAGAGGTCATCTATGCGAGATAAAGGGTAACGGTTCTATATAGTTACTTTGTTCAGCTTATGTTGATTGATGACATGCGGCAAGTCCCGTTTTTCTTCTTGACGAACAGGACTAGAGCTCCCCATGGTGATGAGCTCGGTCGAATGAAACCCTTATCTAACAACTCTGGCAGTTGTGTAGATAACTGTTGTAACTTACTAGGTGCAAGTCTGTACGGTACCCGAGCAATAGGTGTTGCTCCGGGTGCTAGATCAATTTGGAATTCGACTTTACGATGCGGCGGAAGACCAGGCAGATCTTCGGGAAATAATTCTGGATAATCACAAATGATCGGTATGTCGTCAATCTTCTTCTCCTCATATGGTTGCTTGGCGACGAGAGCCAGAATGACAATATGACCTTTACGTATATGCTTTTGTGCTTTCACGAAAGATATGATGCCCACGACAACACCACTCTTTTCGCCTTGGACAGAAAGGGTTTCTCCACTCGGGAGAGGTAGGCGAACAAATTTGCTCATGACAAATAATTTCGGCTTGGTTCTTAGATAACCAATCCATACCGACAATTACGTCGAAGCTGACGAGTGTGACTGGTATAAGGTCAATGTCAAGCTTTTGACTAACCATTACTAGTTTACATCTGTAAGAATGCGAGTTGTTTCGATTTTCTGAGCGTCTGCTATCTCAATAGTATACTTGGCTTTTAATAGAGTTGGAGCACGACACACTAATATGGAATTTGTGTAGTCATACTGAGTCTTCTAGTGAGACCCGCGCTTATAAGGCAAGTGTCAGCCAATGCATAGGCTAAGGGAAGAGGTTCACATGTAAGGAAGAAAGGTCTAATGGGATATAGATTCCAGTAGCATAAGAGATAGGGTGTATGTTTAAGTAGTTGCGTTCAACTGATGGTTAGTTAGGTTAAATCTTCGTTTCCTAATGTTATTGGATCAACGGGATCATTTCGTGAAGAAAGAAATCCGTTTACAGGATTGAATATGCTGGGGTAAAATTCGAAGTTAGACTAAGGATTAGTCACAAGATGAGGTAATAAGGTCAAATGCGATCTATTGTTGGAGTGTAAGGAATAATGTGTTAGCATAGAAAGAATTCCTCAAATTCTGTGTACATAGTTGGAGTCGATAAGTTTGCTATGAGATTCTATTAGAGTTTCAATCAAGATGGTTTATGTGATCACGTTTAGATGAGTGTCTTAATTTCACTAAGACTCTTACATGAGTGAGAATAACATTGATGGATTCCATTGATGATAATTCAGTGTGTCCGTAAACATTTTCAACTTGATAGTCGCGTCTATCAACTGTTAAACAGGTTTAACGATACCAACTAGTCATTGAGTGGGTTATGAGAATTTCTACAGACAGTGGAAAATTAAGTTTGTAAATCACAGATTGGGACCATTTATCCACACACTAGGTTTCACCAGGACTTATATGCACCTCAAATTACTATTACGTGTGCACCCGTAATGATAATTTGTTTTGCATGCTCACCCTAGTTCTCCCTGTCCTGTGCCATAATGTCCTTTAGTTTGTATTTCCGAATACAGAGTATTGTTAGAGATGATAAGTTATCGGAAAGCTTAGTCATTAATCATAAGTTGATCAACTAGGACTCATATCAGGATGAGTAGTCAGAAATCGTTTGATCCGAGTATTCACTCGAGTTGAAACACAATACAAGAGTCCAGTCCAGCGGATTGTAAATGAGAACATGTAACAAACATGTACATGAAATGCGACTTCGAAAAATGAAACTGATTTCCTGAATACAAGTTACAGAAAGAAGTAAGGTAGATGTCCTTTCAACTTAGTCAAGATAGGGTTTGAGTATGCATTGAGCAATGCGTTCTCAGAATTGTGTTCGATCTATTCTCAACAGAATATCGACCAAAGACGCGAGTCCATGGCTCGGGAAAGTGCTGACATCTATGTGTCAATAGATTCTGCAATAATGCGTGTAACGGTCTGCCTTCAGTCGGCATATTGTTGCTAGCGGGTACAGTAGGGACTCGCCTCTGACGATCCCAATTCCCAAAGAGATATGCGTTAGTGCTGAGTGTCGTCCATAACATGGACCTAAGAAATCCCACCATACCCAACGGGTGATGGTGATGTAAGTGACTCCTCTGAAGGCTCCGTCTCGCTGCCCTCGAACGGGAGTGGATGATGTTCCGGTGATTCCCCGAGTGTCGTCACTGGGAACGATGATGCAATGCAAATGATGTGTCCCTTGCCAATTGAGGGTGATACGGATGGTGTTACATGCCTGCACTGCAATGTATAGTTGTTATATGTATCACGTATAAGTGTCTGTGCCGTGTAACTAATGTGTGAGGTTATAGTCTAGTATGCAATCATAATTCTCTATAACCAATGGCTCTGATACCAATCTGTCACACCCCCAATTTCAACTAACGGAGTTTTACCGTTTGGAAGGTGACACACCAGGATCTCAGTCATTAGTTACATCAAACGACAGTATATGGGACTTGAAATGTCAAAAACATAAAAGTTCAGAGTTAATGCAGAAGCGTAAACGTTAATATGAAATCAAAAGTAATTACACGCAATATGCGTCAGTCAATGTAAATAAGTAAACTGTTTCAAATGTTTGAAATGGATAATATGACAGTAGGACTCCATGCATGTCCTAAGTGTGCAACCTGTGCCTTAGCGACCTAAGAAACATGTAAGAAAAAGTGTCAACACGAGGTTGGTGAGTTCACAGGTTTCAAGTTTACAATAAGAGTGTGTTTGCTAGATTATGTACATTCAATATGCATATCTATAGGTAGCTAACCTATGTTCATGTCTTACTAAAGCGCTCGCAACCGAAGCTGACTGTGTTTGTATGCCTCCTGCCAGGTCTATCAACTCTGGCACATGTGAGTAGGCTAACATTTCACCCGTTCGATATCCGATCGAGTTAGCGCGACTAACGCGGGTGGGGCTTGTCAAACCCAGTAGTACTACTAAACATTACCTCGCTAAGATCCATATTAACGATTCGAAATAAGATGAGGACTTTCTGTGATAGCATGTTACGCTTAGTCTCAACAGTGATATCATATAAAGTACCATAATCAAATAGTTGCGTCATGTTTTCTCCCCTGGCGGGAAAAATAATATTTGCTTGCGTACCTGTTTCTCCCCCACGGGGAAAACAAGTAAAAGTATGATAATTGGTGTTTCATGTTTGTTTCTTCCTCAACAGGAAAACAAGTAAAATACGTTTGTGTGTAAGCATGTTTCTCCCCCAATAGTAAAACAGGTAAAAAGGGGCCGTGAAACTCACCTGCATTGCGTATTAGGTAGTATCACACAAGTATGAGATTTAGAACCTCAAGTGTTAGCCTGCACGACTTATGTATGCCCTAGAATCATAAACACATAAGTTAGGGATACACTGAGATTTGTGACAACGACACGGAAGGTTAGAACGTCTTAACGTATTCTAAGGATCAATGAGTAGACGAACGTGTCTACAGGAATATAGGGTTTCTTAATATAATTATTAAGATAAATACGTTTTGTGTCGAAGGTTTCTTAATTACGAATATAATAATAATTAAATATATCCGTGCGTTTGTACTATTCAATAATGGTTTAGGAAAATAATATAATTAATATATTATTTTTGAACTCATATAAAATATACGATAATCATTTATATGACAAAAATAATAAATATATTATTTTTATTCGAGGATATAAACGTGAGTAAATAATATAAACATTTATATTATTAATTTGTTCGAAACGTTACACGACGTAAATAAACGAGGCGAAATAATATAAAAATATATATTATTTAATAATAGAAGTCATGAGTTGAAAATAATATAAACATATTATTTTATTTGAATTCGTGGTTTTGAAAATAGTATAAATATATTATTTTAAAAGTGGGAATAATATAAATTTTAGGTTATAAAACCAAACCCGAGCCTACGGGTGATTTTTGAGTTCAAAACATTTTATTATATTAATATAATAATAGTGGGTTAGTTTTTATAATAAAATAGTGCTTAAAAATCGATTTAAAAACAAAATGAGGGTTGGAGGACTCGAACCCGGGTCTCCTCCCCCAAGCAACAACACCTTAACCAGTCCCACCCGCTAGGGCTTCACAACTAAACCCGGATTCAATTTCTTTTAATACGCAAGTACCTTGTGATCCTCTTCCCTAGTAAAACGAAACCAAAACCAGTCCCATAACCCCTCCATTCGATCGTGACAGGACAAGAATTCATGGGGCTTTTGTTCATCAGTCGATTACGAGTCAATAGGTGTAATCAATTGCAAAAATCGTTGAGTTTAAGATGTTTTAATTCCTGATTAAGAACCCGAAAAACCCTAGGTTTGATCAAGAATTCAATTGAACAAATTCGACGATAAAAGAAGTTGTAATCATAGGGCTTTTAATAAGAATTGCATTGCAAATCTAACCGTATAAATTAATTGGATTGAGATCTGGTCTAGGGTGTAGTTCGATTAAACCGAATTCGTGATGAACCCTAGAATCGGTTCATCACCAATTTGATGTTATATGACCGCATTATCAAAGGGCTTTTGATTCTAGATTTAAATCGAAACTGAGGAGGTGTTTCATTACCAAAATGGGGATCCAATTGATGGTGCTCGGCTAGAACCGAGTTCCGACTTCGCGTGATTGATCTCTGGTGACTCCGGCCTCGTCTCCGATCATATTGGGATGTGCAAAAGACTCAGAGGAGTGCGACTAGAGTTTGCAGGTGTTTGATTGTGAGGATCCTGATCGAATTTGTGAGCATTGAGGATGACGTCGACGGTTACGGGTTTTAGGTGATAAATGGGATTAATTCGCGATAATTATTGTGTTAATTGATTCAATGATGTCGCAGCTGATATTTACATCCATTTCGGTTAGGAATTCGAACGAATTTCGGATATATCTCGTGAATTTGAGTTAAGAACCATCACAGTTTGACTTTTAAAAGTTAACTGAAGCAAAACCAAATGATTTTGACTTTTCAGGTCAACAGATTTGGTTTTACATATTTCCATGATTAGCCCCTGTAGTTTAAGATTAAACATTGGCCGGAATGGTCCCTGAGGTTCAAGATTGAGTTAACAGGATTACTAGATAACTGGATTTGGATTAACGGAACTAACGGAAAATTGACGGATGTCACAAAATGCTCTTGCGAACTTAGCAAGTACGCATGGGTCTTCCTGTGTACTTGCTAAGTACGCAGGAGCTTTCTCCTGCGCACATGTAAGTGCGCAAAACACTTGGAAGAAATCCAACATACATTATGTAAAAGTAAATGCAACTCGATAAACTATTACATAACGACTCTTACATACAAAGACAATTTACAGACATTAGAAATACAAACTAAGACTCTATCCAGAGTGTTGTCACAGGAAAATGCATCAATAACCCTCTTTTGCAACGATTCAAGGTCGACTTCAGGTATCCATTTACCTCCCTTATAAATCACATCATCTCTGGCTTGTTTTGAAATCGATTTGGCCTTTGGGTTTTGGGGAGACATCGGTTAGACCTGTGCTTTTGTTTGAGGAAGAAAAGGAGTGCGAAATGCCTTTATAAAATTATTATGGTTCTGATTCTCTAACAAACATAGGGTCTAGCCTAATGGTAAGACGCAACACTCCCATAGCCTAGGTCACGGGTTCTAACCCTGTGACCACCCTCTTTTTTCTTTCCTTTTTGTTTTGACTATTCTTTTGTTACTTACACTCACACACACATATATTTACATAAATGTATAGATAAAGGTTTAGAATACATAGTTATAATTATACAAAACTCATGCATATAGTTTTTACAGTTATATAATGTACTTTTCTTTATATTTTATGAATGTGCAAAGATCTAAATTTTTATAAACTAGAGTATTAATATGAGTAATATTATCATCATTTATAATAAGGAATAACAAAATTATAATCTCATTTTTTTACTTTGACAATGGTAGTGATATAATTTCTTAAAAATATGTTTTATAAAGATAATAGTATGATTTTGTTACTAGTGTATGATATTATTACTAATAACATAATTTTCGCAAAATGCATTTGTACATTGACCATTTAATTATTATTTTTCACAAATAACATAGTATTAGTAGCAATATGATGATGTCCCGTTAAGTAATTAATCTTACTAAATTGGATTTTTCCTAATTAGTAATATTACAAATTCGAATAAATAATTTATTTACATATCTAAAATAATATCCTTATAAATATTATTTCGAAATGATGATCATTTTAAATACCTAATTTTCATCACGTTTGGCTGTCTAAGTTGTATTAAAATAGTTATTATATTCATTGGCACCTAAATCCATTTTTATAAAATTTATAAAAACATCAGTTACAAATCTATTTGTATCTTCGATTACTCCTCCATTCCAAAATCCTAAAACCCTAAATCATTCTTTTGTTGTTCCCTTAAACCGTTTCTATGTTATAATAACCTATCTTATTTAACTTAGGGTATCCTTAATTCTTGTTGCTACTAGTTACAAGCTCGACCCTCTACTATTCAAGGTGAGTTACATAGCCACTCTTTTTATTTTTTTACATATTTTGGGGTGATTCATGATCCATTTGAAAACTATTTACAATACACTATACAATTCTACATTTATGAACATACATGCAATTTGTGCTTTGTGCTTGAATGCTATGAGTTGAAACTACATATACATGACATACACGTGCAATTATTAACTCTGTACAAGCCAATGGTAACATTGATAGATCTATTGTGTCTAACAAACCCACCCAGGTAGGGTGATTGTTACCGACATTACATTAGGGTAACATGCGTGTTATGTCTCAGTCACAAGTTTTGATTGTACACCCGGTTTGACTGTAGTGATTCTCCATAAATGCCTCATTTGCCATGGTTCTTATGAATTATACACAAACAATTGGAAAATTATTTGTGGTGTCAAAACCTATGTATACTCACCAACTATTTTTAGTTGACCTTGTTTTTATCATGTTTAAGGTGCAAATCTTTTAGTTCATGTTTCAAGATGCTACACATAGGAATTAAGGACCTAGTTAAATAAAGAGTTAAACTTTATTGATGTATTTTGTTTCATCGTATGTTTTGATTGGACAAGTGTTATGGAATTTAAATTAATTGATTTATGAAACTTTAGTTAATCATGTAATTGTTGAACAGTCTACACGTCCGCCCTGACTTATTCTACCATCGGTTGGGGTGTGACAAATTGGTATCAGAGCCATGGTTATAGGGAATTAGGTTATTAGAAACCAATGACCTAGTCTATAACCTTAGGATACCCCCTTATGTGATTATTCTACATGTTATCTTAGGTGTTACATTGCATGATACAATACATGTTTTACTATGTGCTACACTACTTAATAACTCACATGCTCATAAAATTACTATCTATGTAATACCTCGTTTACCACACTGCTTAATTACATACTACTTATTTGAGCCATTAAATGCTATCCTCAGTCTTAACACACACTTATTCATATCTAAGTCTTTATACACCTTCACTCTCACACATTGAGAATTACGTCTTCATTATCATCACTTATGAAGAATTTAAACTCTTAGGCCTAAATCATATTAAATTTTTTAAATCCCGTCAAAGTTTTGAGTTCTGAAAATTAGTAAAGAACATGTGCAATCCGAAAGGGTGAATGCCTGTACTTTGGGTCTTCTGTATAGGAAAGCATTTCATATAAATCCAAATCAACTGAAGGATCTGTATGCTTTCCTATAAACTCCCAAAGTAAGTGTTCACCTATAGGCTAAAGCATGTCTTCTTGAACGTATAAGAATTTGAATTACTTTGATTTTTCAAAGTACCCATTTGGTTATGATAGCAAATGAGTACAATCTAAACACCATCATTTTGTTTATTGCAATTTAGTACACTTACCTAAGCCTTCTTTGTAAACTAATCATTTTATTATCTGAGTTAAACAACATCGTTATTTTGTTCAAACAAATCTTTTACCAAACCTTTAGTTTATAGATATTATCTACAATATAAACTTCTAAAAACTTTTTCACCTTGTAAGAGAACTTAATATAACTTGTTTTATAAAACATTATCTTAATTAATTATGAATTTCCTTCGTTAAATTAGTTATTATTAAATCTTAGCTTGAGTTATTAAATAAATTAGCCATTATTTTCTCTTAAAATATTCTCTTTATGATAAAATGTAACATCCCAAAAATAATAAAACGAATAAACATAACGAGACCAGTGATTTAGTTGGAACATTTAAACAAAAAGAGAGCGGGCCTGGGCCTGGCTTCAGTGGGCCGAGGGAAGCCCATTGCACATAAGAGGCAAGGCAGCCCTCTTCCCTGCTCATTTTCCCAACTCACGCAGCTTTTAGAGAGAGAAAGGAGAGCTCGGGTCTAGAGAGAGAAAGTGACGGATCAACTCGGGAATTCAGGAGAACGTTGCTGCTGTTCCCGTGAGCAAAACCTCCGAATCAGAATTACAATCCAGGTAACGATTCGATCACATTATGAGTTTTTGTTCGTTTTGGGAAGTTTCGGGTTTTGGCTAAAAGATAACGATTTTACGGATGAAACTTGAAAATGAACTTAGATATAGTATCTAGAATGAAAACCCAACGTTTTGATCTAGGAAAAATGAGATATTGACTCGAATCAGACCTGCATGCAAAACTTCAGATTTTTGGAGATGGCGATATGTGCAGACCCATCGAAACTACATAGTTTCGATATGTGCAGACCCATCGAAACTACCATAGTTTCGATATGTGTATTAGTTTCGATATATGCATACCTATCGAAACTACCATAGTTTCGATACGAGCCACGAATCCGAAGCTAAGTTTACAACTAAGTTACCTATCGAAACTACAAGTTTCGACAGAAGCAACCTATCGAAACTACAAGTTTCGACAGAAGCAATCCATCGAAACTATCAAGTTTCGATATAAGTAAACCCATCGAAACTACTGAGATCAAGTATAGTAATATCTAATGCCATCTAGGAGCACTACCTTATGAGTATGACTTTATTATACAGATCGTGAGTAGCATTAGTGACGCTCCGTAGCCAGCTAAGTGTAAATCGGAAACTACTCATCAGGTGAGTTCTATGTGCCCTTTTTAAGTTATGTGCAAATGTTTTATAAATGTTTTGGGGCTGAAGTGTATACACTAAATGAATAAATGAAATGAATGTCAATGTGATCATACGTGATATATTAAGGTATATGTGTAGATACATATGAAAGTGAATAATGAATTATGAATAAAGAACGACACGTATGTTTACAAGGAATGAATGAATGAATGGTATAACGTAAATAAATGAAATCTTGCTTTATAAATATATATATTGCATGCTAAGAATGTAAGTATACGTTATGGACGGAAACGAAGCTAACGACTACTACGGTAGACGGACGACCACCTGACTATTATGCAGCTAGAGAAGGAAGTCTAGAAAGGTAGACTAAATAAAGGCCACTACGGTGGAGTAAGTCGCTAAATCAATATGCGGCTGCATAATTAGTTCAAGTGGGAAACGGATGCCTTAGGGCAGACGGGCGAATATGACGGACTACGACGGTAGGACGGTAAAGAAGGACGGCCGAAGGTTGGTCGGACCAAAGTTAAGGCGGACGGTTTCTAGGACCGGACGAGTAAAAGGGCTACGACGGTAGCTCAAGGGCGTATGTCTTTGTGATATACGTACCGTAAGATGGGTTGATCACCCTTATGTGTATGACCAATAACGGTAAAGAAAGAAAAGGTGAATGCATATCCATGTAATCACGTAAGAATGATAAGGAAAGAATGTTAAGAAAAGTGAAAAGGGTGAATGCATATATATATATGTAATCGCTTTAATAAAGAAAAGAAAGATGAAAGAAAAGCAAAAGCTATGAATACGTATTTATATGAATGACTTTATAATAATGCTTACTTATAAAGTAAAGAAAAGAATGTTTATATCTAAACGCATTAAACTAGAACTCACCAGCGTTAGCTGACTTTAGTATACATTTCAGGTAAAGGAAGAAAAGGTCGTGCGATGGCGTGAAGGTTACCCGGCACAAGACTGACATCCCACTTTTGTTTGTTAAGACAATGTTGTGTTTTTAATTATTAAGACTTCCGCTGTTATGTAATGTAATTGAATGATGAATGTTTTAAATTTAAGTTCAGTATTTATAGCTATGTTTATGAGTAAATCCAACAAGTGAGGTCACCCGGAAAAGGGGCCTTACAAGTTGGTATCAGAGCCAGGTTTGAGAGATTTAGACATCCCTAAATGTCTAGACTTAAACTGATTATGGGACCAACGCACGGATGTCAGTATGGGTAACCAACGCCAACGCCAGCACGGTAAGTAAGTAATGAAGTTAATGCTCTTGCATAAGAATAGATACCATAACTTAGAACAAATAGATGTTAATGCCATGACTGATTTGAGGAGTTTTGAACCCGAAAAGCAATGTAAATTAGTAATCACAAACCGGTCACTGTAATTAAGAATTTACCTTGCTCGTACTGTTCCAAACTATGATCTGAAGAAATGACATTGATGTATTCCCTTTGTAACTATCAGGAAATTAAGAATTATGGCTGGGGGAGGAAGAACAGGACCTCGAGGTGGTCGCACTGGCCGACGAGGTAGACCTCCGCTGAATCCAAGATTTGAAGAAGAAGAGAGTGTGCACGCAGAGCACACAGAAAGTGTGCACGAAACAGAAGTGACTCCAATTAGGA
The DNA here is from genome assembly GCA_023525975.1 of Smallanthus sonchifolius. Taxonomy (NCBI): domain Eukaryota; kingdom Viridiplantae; phylum Streptophyta; class Magnoliopsida; order Asterales; family Asteraceae; genus Smallanthus; species Smallanthus sonchifolius. The sequence continues at coordinate 46,908,180 of CM042033.1, read as the reverse complement.
ACGACAGTCCAGGGCCTATACAGTTGGAACCTGAAGTCAGGGATGCTATTGCCCGTGAAGTTGTGCTCACTTTGAGGAAGGTATTGCCTGACCTACTATCCGAGGCACTAAAGAAAAGCAAAGAAGAAGATGAAGGGAACGATGAAGAGAAAACTTATGACAGTGACGGGGATGAAGTAAAAGTGGTATCAAGCAACCGTGGGTGTACTTACAAAGGTTTCAAGGATGGAGACCCACCCAAGTTTGATGGCAGCAAGGATTCGGTGGCTACGCTTGAATGGATAGAGAGGATGAGTGCTGTAATCAACATCAGCGAGTGTCGACCCAACCAGGCTGTTAAATATGTTGCTCATTCTTTCACCAATGAGGCCCTAGGTTGGTGGAGGAACATTCAGAGGACAAAGTCCCCAAATGCTCTGGCAAGAATGACATGGGAAGAACTGAAAAAGCTGGTAATTCAAAAGTTCTGTCCCCAGAACGAAATTGATCGCGTGGAAAATGAATTCCTAAACCTTAAGGCTGGCAACAAGACACACCGCCAGTACACTTCTAGATTCAATGAATTGGCTCAGCTAGTACCCCACCTAGTGGAGACAGAAGAGCGAATGATCAAGTATTATGTGAAGGGCCTACCTCAAAGGGTCCGTGTCCACGTGAAAGCCAACCTACCCTCGACCTTCGAGTCGGTAGTGAACCTGAGCGGAATCGTCTACGACGATTATGCCAATGAGGACCCACCAACAGAAACCCAAAAGAGAAAGTGGGAGAACCCGTCTAGAGGAACCGGGAAAGGGAATGTAACAACGGAAACTAAGAAGCCAAGGTTGGATGAATATGAAACTTGCAAGAAATGTGGAAGGCAACATCTTGGCGAATGTAAAATTGGCACCACCACATGCTATAAGTGCGGGAAGCCGGGGCACTTCTCCCGAGAATGTGTAAGAGACGTCAAGTGTGAAGTATGTGGAATGTTTGGACATTTGACAAAGAACTGCAGGAAGGCCGGCCAATCTGGTTCGGGAAAGGATAGGGAGCAGGAACAGCCTAAGGCAAGGACTCGTGCCTATGCCTTGACTGAGGAAGAAGCAAGAGGAAACCCTGATGTCGTATCAGGTACGTTTCTAGTAAATGATGAACATGCTGCTATTTTATTTGACTCTGGTGCTAGTAAAAGCTTCATATCAAATGCATTTAGTCGTAAATTGGATTGCACTATCAACACCATAGTAAAGGCCTTTAGCGTACAAACTGCCGTGGGTAAAAATTCGGCAGTATTCCAAGTAACAGAGGATTGCATCATAGAAATAGAGGGACATAAGTTTCCATCTAGATTATTCCTTCTTACCTTAGGAGGATTCGATATAGTATTGGGTATGGATTGGTTAGCTGCCAACGAAGCTCAAATCATATGCAAACGTAAGAGGATACACCTAAAAGCTCCTAGCGGCAGTCCAATTACGGTTTATGGGGATTGGAATTGCACGATGCCAAACGTCATCTCGATGATCAAGGCCGAAAGTCACATGAGGCGCGGTTGCGAAGCTTATCTGGCATATGTTATTGATGATAGAATGAAAATGAAAGAACTCAAGAATGTACCCGTGGTGTGCAACTTTCCGGAAGTATTCCCTGAGGATCTACCTGGGTTGCCACCCGATCGGGAAATAGAATTTCAGATTGATTTATTGCCAGGAGCTGAGCCCGTAGCCAAAGCCCCCTACCGATTGGCTCCGTCAGAAATGAAAGAATTGATGTCTCAACTAGAGGAACTAACAGAAAAAGGATTTATTAGACCGAGCATCTCACCATGGGGCGCTCCGGTACTATTTGTAAAGAAGAAGGACGGCAGCATGCGCATGTGCATTGACTACCGCGAACTGAACAAGAGAACAGTAAAGAACAAATACCCACTGCCCAGGATAGACGACCTTTTTGATCAACTACAAGGTGCGAGTTGGTTCTCAAAGATCGATCTTAGGTCGGGTTACCATCAGTTGAAAGTAAGAGAGGAAGACGTACCAAAGACCGCGTTTCGCACGCGTTATGGGCATTATGAGTTTCTCGTGATGTCCTTCGGATTAACTAACGCACCAGCAGCGTTCATCGATTTGATGAATAGAGTATGTCGACCCATGTTGGATCGATCTGTGATAGTTTTTATAGACGACATACTGGTATATTCGAAAAACGAGGGTGATCACCACTGTCACCTAAGGGAGGTTCTGGAGGTGCTAAAGCAGGAAAAGTTGTATGCAAAATTCTCCAAATGCGCGTTCTGGCTTAGGGAAGTCCAATTCCTAGGTCATGTAATAAACCCAAACGGCATCATGGTGGATCCTGCAAAGATCGAGACAGTAAAGGAATGGAACATCCCAAAGACACCAACAGAGATACGAAGTTTTCTAGGATTGGCAGGCTACTATCGAAGGTTCATTCAAGATTTCTCAAGAATTGCCTCGCCACTAACCAAACTGACACGGAAGGAAGTAAAGTATGAATGGGGTCCAACCCAAAACAACGCGTTTGAGGAACTTAAGACACGATTAACTCAAGCTCCAGTCTTAACACTACCTGAGGGAAATGAAGACTTGGTAGTCTACTCTGACGCTTCAGGGCAAGGTTTAGGGTGCGTACTCATGCAAAGAGGAAAGGTAATTGCTTATGCATCGCGGCAACTAAAGATTCACGAGGTTAACTACCCAACACACGATCTAGAATTAGCAGCAGTAGTTTTCGCGTTGAAAATATGGAGGCACTATCTGTATGGAGTTAAATGCACCATTTACTCCGATCACAAAAGCCTGAAGTACTTTTTCGAACAAAAGGAATTAAACATGAGACAAAGAAGGTGGTTAGAGCTACTGAAAGACTATGACTGTGAGATATTGTACCATCCGGGCAAGGCAAACGTAGTGGCCGACGCTTTAAGTAGAAAGGAAGAATCGGCACCTATCCGGATCAAAGCGTGTCAGCTGATTATAACACCAGATTGGATGGGTGAAATAACAAAAGCACAAGATGAAGCGCTGTTAGAAAGAAATGTGAAACGGGAAAGAATAGTAGGACAACAAGGGAACTTGGATGCAAATGCATACGGTGTACGAACTAGGTTTGGCCGAATGTGGATACCTAAGATTGGCGAGCTTAGAGCCAAAATACTTGATGAGGCCCATAAGTCTCGCTATTCTATTCACCCCGGGACAAACAAAATGTATCAAGACTTGAAGAAAGAATACTGGTGGCCTGGCATGAAGAATGATGTGACCGAGTACGTGAACAAGTGCCTAACGTGTTCACTAGTTAAGGCCGAGCACCAGAAACCATGCGGTAAAATGCAGCCTTTACCAATACCAGAATGGAAGTGGGAGGAGATCACAATGGACTTCATTACCAAGCTACCGCGAACAGCTAAAGGCAATGACACCATTTGGGTGATCGTCGACCGCTTGACAAAGAGTGCTCACTTCTTGCCAATACGAGAAACTTCTTCTTCTGAAAAGCTAGCAGAAACATTTATCAAGGAAATTGTAAGCAGACATGGTATGCCACTATCGATCGTGTCTGACAGGGATACTAGATTCACATCAAGGTTTTGGAAGAAGTTCAATGAAGCGATGGGCACTAGGTTGAACATCAGCACCGCTTACCACCCTCAAACCGATGGACAATCGGAAAGGACCATTCAGACCTTGGAGGACATGCTCCGGGCCTGTATCATTGACTTCGGTGGGAGTTGGGACAGCCATCTACCATTGGCAGAATTTTCATATAACAACAGCTATCACTCGACTATTGGCATGCCGCCATTTGAAATGTTGTATGGGAGGAAATGTAGGACCCCGGTTTGTTGGGGGGAAATTGGACAGAAGGATTTTGCAAGTCTCGAAGTGGTCAAAGCTACTTCCGAGAAATTTGATCAAATAAAGGCTCGAATGAAAGCCGCAAAAGACAGACAGAAATCATACGCGGATAAGAGAAGAAGGGATTTAGAGTTTCAAGTAGGGGATATGGTACTATTGAAAGTGTCTCCGTGGAAAGGAATCATTCGATTCAGGAAGCGTGGCAAACTAAGTCCAAGGTTTGTCGGGCCTTTCAAGATTCTAGCAAGAGTGGGTCAAGTTGCTTACAGACTCGACCTACCCGTTGAGCTTAATGGAATACACCCTACGTTCCACGTGTCCCACTTACGCAAGTGCCTAGCTGACGACACAGCTCACATACCTTACGACGAGATCGAAGTGGATAATAGTCTGAATTATGTAGAGGAACCAATAGCCATTCTTGACCGAGCTGAAAAACGACTACGCAATAAGTCGATACCGTTAGTCAAGATACAATGGAAGCACAGAAAAGGGTCAGAAGCTACATGGGAAAAGGAAGACGAGATGAGGGGACTATACCCTAAATTGTTTAACGTATGAACAGTTTCGAGGACGAAACCTCTTTAAGGAGGGTAGACTTGTAACATCCCAAAAATAATAAAACGAATAAACATAACGAGACCAGTGATTTAGTTGGAACATTTAAACAAAAAGAGAGCGGGCCTGGGCCTGGCTTCAGTGGGCCGAGGGAAGCCCATTGCACATAAGAGGCAAGGCAGCCCTCTTCCCTGCTCATTTCCCCAACTCACGCAGCTTTTAGAGAGAGAAAGGAGAGCTCGGGTCTAGAGAGAGAAAGTGACGGATCAACTCGGGAATTCAGGAGAACGTTGCTGCTGTTCCCGTGAGCAAAACCTCCGAATCAGAATTACAATCCAGGTAACGATTCGATCACATTATGAGTTTTTGTTCGTTTTGGGAAGTTTCGGGTTTTGGCTAAAAGATAACGATTTTACGGATGAAACTTGAAAATGAACTTAGATATAGTATCTAGAATGAAAACCCAACGTTTTGATCTAGGAAAAATGAGATATTGACTCGAATCAGACCTGCATGCAAAACTTCAGATTTTTGGAGATGGCGATATGTGCAGACCCATCGAAACTACATAGTTTCGATATGTGCAGACCCATCGAAACTACCATAGTTTCGATATGTGTATTAGTTTCGATATATGCATACCTATCGAAACTACCATAGTTTCGATACGAGCCACGAATCCGAAGCTAAGTTTACAACTAAGTTACCTATCGAAACTACAAGTTTCGACAGAAGCAACCTATCGAAACTACAAGTTTCGACAGAAGCAATCCATCGAAACTATCAAGTTTCGATATAAGTAAACCCATCGAAACTACTGAGATCAAGTATAGTAATATCTAATGCCATCTAGGAGCACTACCTTATGAGTATGACTTTATTATACAGATCGTGAGTAGCATTAGTGACGCTCCGTAGCCAGCTAAGTGTAAATCGGAAACTACTCATCAGGTGAGTTCTATGTGCCCTTTTTAAGTTATGTGCAAATGTTTTATAAATGTTTTGGGGCTGAAGTGTATACACTAAATGAATAAATGAAATGAATGTCAATGTGATCATACGTGATATATTAAGGTATATGTGTAGATACATATGAAAGTGAATAATGAATTATGAATAAAGAACGACACGTATGTTTACAAGGAATGAATGAATGAATGGTATAACGTAAATAAATGAAATCTTGCTTTATAAATATATATATTGCATGCTAAGAATGTAAGTATACGTTATGGACGGAAACGAAGCTAACGACTACTACGGTAGACGGACGACCACCTGACTATTATGCAGCTAGAGAAGGAAGTCTAGAAAGGTAGACTAAATAAAGGCCACTACGGTGGAGTAAGTCGCTAAATCAATATGCGGCTGCATAATTAGTTCAAGTGGGAAACGGATGCCTTAGGGCAGACGGGCGAATATGACGGACTACGACGGTAGGACGGTAAAGAAGGACGGCCGAAGGTTGGTCGGACCAAAGTTAAGGCGGACGGTTTCTAGGACCGGACGAGTAAAAGGGCTACGACGGTAGCTCAAGGGCGTATGTCTTTGTGATATACGTACCGTAAGATGGGTTGATCACCCTTATGTGTATGACCAATAACGGTAAAGAAAGAAAAGGTGAATGCATATCCATGTAATCACGTAAGAATGATAAGGAAAGAATGTTAAGAAAAGTGAAAAGGGTGAATGCATATATATATATGTAATCGCTTTAATAAAGAAAAGAAAGATGAAAGAAAAGCAAAAGCTATGAATACGTATTTATATGAATGACTTTATAATAATGCTTACTTATAAAGTAAAGAAAAGAATGTTTATATCTAAACGCATTAAACTAGAACTCACCAGCGTTAGCTGACTTTAGTATACATTTCAGGTAAAGGAAGAAAAGGTCGTGCGATGGCGTGAAGGTTACCCGGCACAAGACTGACATCCCACTTTTGTTTGTTAAGACAATGTTGTGTTTTTAATTATTAAGACTTCCGCTGTTATGTAATGTAATTGAATGATGAATGTTTTAAATTTAAGTTCAGTATTTATAGCTATGTTTATGAGTAAATCCAACAAGTGAGGTCACCCGGAAAAGGGGCCTTACATAAAAAACAAAAAAAAAGTTTTCATTTATTTATCTATTTATTTGGTTATTCAACTTATTATTTTCACCATTTTTTTACAAACAAGAATATATTAAAATGACTTGTTTATTTACAAACAAAAAGCACAAATCAGTTACTCGTAAGCACACAACTCTGAATATCTACACAACCTTCTCTTTATCTTACACCTTCGGAAATGTATGAATGTACTAGGCACTGCAAGGAGATAAATCATTTCGTGTAAGCGTTAACCATCCATATAAACCTTAACAAGATTTAAAAAGTTAAAACACAACTACCCGCAATACACATAAACGTCAAGCAACACGCTTGTCCACAACACTCGACCACCTACAAAATTCGATAGTTTACGTTACTTATGAGATTCAATAACTTACATATGAACATTCACAAGATACATGATACTAGACTGATCACATGATACATGAAACTTGGTTATATACAAAACACATAATACTAAATTGTTTACATTATACATAAAAAAAACTTATTTATTTACAAAATACATAAAACTAAATTGTTTACATTATACATAAAAAACTTATTTATTTACAAAATACATGATACTAAATTGTTTACATTATACATGAAAATTTATTTATTTATAAAATACATGATACTAAATTGTTTACATTATATATAAAAACTTATTTATTTACAAAATACATTATACTAACTTGTTTACATTGTACATGAAAACTTATTTATTTACAAAATACATCATACCAAATTGTTTATATTATATATGAAAACTTATTTATTTATAAAATATATAAAATAAATTATTTACATTATACATGAAAACTTAATTGTTTACAAAATACAAGATACTAAATTATTCACATTATACATGAAACGTATTTGTTTACAATATACATGATACTAAATTGTTCACATTATACATGAAACTTATTTGTTTACAAAATACATGATACTAAATTGCTCACATTATACATGAAACTTATTTGTTTACAAAATACATGATACTAAATTATTCACATTATACATGAAACTTATTTGTTTACCATATACATGATACTAAATTGTTCACATTATACATGAAACTTATTTGTTTACAAAACACATAATACTAAATTGTTTACATTATACATAAAAAAAACTTATTTATTTACAAAATACATAAAACTAAATTGTTTACATTATACATAAAAAAAACTTATTTATTTATAAAATGCATGATACTAAATTGTTTACATTATACATGAAAACTTATTTATTTATAAAATACATGATACTAAATTGTTTACATTATATATAAAAACTTATTTATTTACAAAATACATTATACTAACTTGTTTACATTATACATGAAAACTTATTTATTTACAAAATACATGATACCAAATTGTTTATATTATACATAAAAACTTATTTATTTACAAAATATATGATACTAAATTGTTTACATTATACATGAAAACTTAATTGTTTACAAAATACAAGATACTAAATTATTCACATTATACATGAAACGTATTTGTTTACAATATACATGATACTAAATTGTTCACATTATACATGAAACTTATTTGTTTACAAAATACATGATACTAAATTGCTCACATTATACATGAAACTAATTTGTTTACAAAATACATGATACTAAATTATTCACATTATACATGAAACTTATTTGTTTACCATATACATGATACTAAATTGTTCACATTATACATGAAACTTATTTGTTTACAAAACACATAATACTAAATTGTTTACATTATACATAAAAAAAACTTATTTATTTACAAAATACATAAAACTAAATTGTTTACATTATACATAAAAAAAACTTATTTATTTATAAAATGCATGATACTAAATTGTTTACATTATACATGAAAACTTATTTATTTATAAAATACATGATACTAAATTGTTTACATTATATATAAAAACTTATTTATTTACAAAATACATTATACTAACTTGTTTACATTATACATGAAAACTTATTTATTTACAAAATACATGATACCAAATTGTTTATATTATACATGAAAACTTATTTATTTACAAAATATATGATACTAAATTGTTTACATTATACATGAAAACTTAATTGTTTACAAAATACAAGATACTAAATTATTCACATTATACATGAAACGTATTTGTTTACAATATACATGATACTAAATTGTTCACATTATACATGAAACTTATTTGTTTACAAAATACATGATACTAAATTGCTCACATTATACATGAAACTTATTTGTTTACAAAATACATGATACTAAATTATTCACATTATACATGAAACTTATTTGTTTACCATATACATGATACTAAATTGTTCACATTATACATGAAACTTATTTGTTTACACAATACATGATACTAAATTGTTCACATTATACATGAAACTTATTTGTTTACAATATACATGATACTAAATTGCTCACATTATACATGAAACTTATTTGTTTACAATATACATGATGCTAAATTGTTTACATTATACATGAAACCCATTTGTTTGCAATGTACATGACACTAGATCATATATGAAACTTGGGTGTTTACATTATACCCGGAACTAGACTATTTACAATTGTTGCAATTGATTAATCACATTATACACAAGGCATTGTCATCTAATTTTTGCATAAAAGTTGGAAGCTAAAAAACTTTAAAACTACTCGGGATTTGATGTATTCTTTTTCAAACACGAGGAAGCTGTAAAACTTTAAAACTACTCGGGGTTTAACGTATTCTTGTTCAAACACGAGGAAACTATGGAACTCTAAGTTATGCCACATTATTACTCTTTAGTTTTCTAATTAACCTTACTATCTAGGGACTCAGTTATTTGTTAGCAACTCTTACGTGAAAACAATAGATATGAACTAAGTGTTTTTGTCCCTTCTTCTAACCCACACACAATGGATGATCTATACGGACCATGCGACGATTTGAGTAATCACGGGTGCACACGTAATTTTAAAAGTCAGCGCATGGAAAAAATGGTAAATTATGTCGTGTGTTATGACATAAAACTTAGCGTGATATATAGTAACGAAACTGAGATGATATGATAAGGGAATGGTGGATATGCCGCTGGTACTTACTATATATAAGTGTTCCTGTCATATTCTCAGAAGTGGCATTGTTCGTGTCGCGAAGGGTTTTATATTATTTTGACCTTGACCGATGTCTGTGAAATCTTTACCCAACGATACCTTTTGAACATATTAGACTACATCCTAAACAAGCCTTGTAGGATCGGTAAATACAAGATGGTTCTATTCTTAGTTGAAATTGGCGGAAATAATAGCAACTACACAAGTATAATCGAGTAAACATAAAGAATACTAATAAGAACACTGTTGTATTAAGCTTTTGTGAATAAACAATTACAAATGAAAACTCTATCAAGAAGCACACTTACAATGAAGTGTTTACACAGTATTTATACTAACTTAGAATCAAGACAGGCCCTTGATTCTAAGGATCAGATCTAACACATACCGTTGATCTTTTGTACAAAGCTAAAATACAAGTTTAGTCTAAACTAGTTAACTTTATTGAAGTGTCTTCTTTATGCATCATTACTTGCATGCTTGGAGAAGAGCATTGCTGTCCGTCATTGGTTGCACCATTGAGCTTCCTTCTGCTTTGAGTGTGTCAGTAGCTTTTGCAGAAAGTTGTCAGTGACGCTTGGCATGGATAGTCAGCTGCAACGATTTATCTTCAAGGCACAAGGCTGTCAGCAACAAGGATGAGGATCAGCATCAAGACTAATCTGTTGAACGCTGCTGATAAGCCTATCAGCAGCAACAAGTGTTGAACGCTGCTGATAAGCCTATCAGCAGCAACAAGTGTTAAACGCTGCTGATAAGCCTATCAGCAAGATTTGTACTTAGAAGAATTTTGTTGCAATCAGTCTTTGGTTATACAAGCCTTGATCATAAAATTCCCATCGCTTCCATTTCAAGTGATCCATTTCATCTTTGGAGTCCAAAATATTCGTTGACGGTTTTCTCCTTAATTTATGCCTGGCTTTGAGAAACAGACATGAATCTTGTTATCGATCGTACTCCTCAACCAAAATTTTTAAAGTTCATTGAAGATGCAAACATGGCCCCGAGTTTACTTGGGAACGTGAGGATCAAATGAAGCTCAAGTATCCACTTCTCTTTCCTGTTTTAGCAGCCTCCACCAGTTGAATTTCGGGAACGAAATTCCTTCAACTTGGACATACTGCAACATCCGTGATTTTTTTTACATATAATATTTTATCTCATTAATAACATTATGCCATTTCATTTAATGACTCGGAGTTTTGAGCATTTAAACTTTTACTCCATACTTCCACTATATATATATATATATACATATAATATATATACATTTTTTTTATATAATAAATTCATCAACGTTAAATTTATATAATGAGGTGTTATTTTAAAAGATGATAATAAAGGTAAATAATAATAATTAAGTAAGTTTTAAGTTCTTTTTTTATATAAAAGCTTTATAAATAAATTTTTATAACAAAATGATAGTTTATCAATGGTTTGATGTTTTGAACCCCCTCAAACCCAATTAAACCCCCTCTAATTGCTTTGGACCCCGTATTGAACCCCTTCCCCCTCTTTGAACCCTAGAACAAGCTTTCACCAAATTTTGACTTGCAAAAAGGCCAAACGCGTTCAAATCTCCATCCAACCCGTGTAATTACGGATCCAACATCTCTCAAATCAACTTCCCCTCGTATACAATCATATGGTAACACGAAATCATTCTAATTGATTGATAAATCATTTTTTGTCGAACCATTTGGGGGTTACAGTCATGGACATTAAAACCCACAAATCAAGTTCCTAAACCCCGCAAATCTCGTCGATTTCGAACTGTAACGCATTCTCATCACACCTCCTCATATAACTAGTTCGATTACAAGCCTCAAGACCTCCAATTTTCATATCTTTCCTCCTCATGTTTCACGATCGGCGCCAGGTATTATGGACCCCTCTTTTGCAACAAGTAAAGGTCGACTTCAGGTATCCATTTACCTCCCTTCTAAATCGCATCATCTCTGGCTTGTTTTGAAATCGATTTAGCCTTTGGGTTTTGGGGAGACATCGGTTAGACCTGTTCTTTTGTTTGAGGAAGAAAAGGACTGCGAAATGCCTTTATAAAATTAGTATGGTTCTGATTCTCTAACAAACACAGGGTCTAGCCTAATGGTAAGACATAAGACTCCTATAGCCTAGGTCACGGGTTCAAACCCTGTGACCACCATCTTTTTTCTTTCCTTTTTGTTTTGACTATTCTTTTGTTACTTACACTCACACACACATATATATATTTACATAAATGTATAGATAAAGGTTTAAAATACATAGTTATAATTATACAAAACTCATGCATATAGTTTTTACACTTATATAATGTACTTTATTTTATATTTTATGAATATGCAAAGATCTAAATTTTTATAAACTAAAGTATTAATATGAGTAATATTATCATCATTGATAATAAGGAATTACAAAATTATAATCTCATTGTTTTTTTACTTTGACAATGGTAGTGATATAATTTCTTAGAAATATTTTTTATAAAGATAATAGTATGATTTTGTTACTTGTGTATGATATTATTACTAATAACATAATTTTTGCAAAATCCATTTGTATATTGAGTATTTAATTATTTTTTTTCACAAATAAAATAGTGTTGAAGCACTTTTGTGTGTTGTTGAAGCACTTTTGTGTGACAAGCACTCTGGATATTGTCTTAGCTTTGTACTTGTCTTGTATGTATTAGTCTTTGTATGTTAGTGTCTGTATGTATCAGTTATCGAGTTGTAATTACTAATGTATGTACTCGTCGTCTGTTTTCTCTAAGTGTTTCGCAGGAATTACTTCCTACGTACTTAGCAAGTATGCAAGAATACTATGCGTACTTGTTAAGTACGCAGGAACAATTTGCCTTGCGCACTTGTTATGTGCGCAGAGATCAGGTCTAGTATAAATAGGTTGTGGTGACAGAAGTTATATACGCACTCATTTGTAACATCTCTGTAACCTACAAGTTTTATAATAGATGGAGTTTGAAAGTGATTTCGTTGTCGATTTACTTTGTGTTGTTTGTTTCTCCACCTAGTCATGGGTATTCCGCACCCGGTCCAACTAGTCATATACCCACACGTAATGATCTGAGACACCCGGGGACCTACAAGTGGTATCAGAGCCTAGCTCTTGATTTCGAGTGTTGTGAGTGTGTTAGGAGCATCTTCTACACATCCTACAGAGTTTTACAAGCAAAAGAGAGTGTCTTTTGCTGATTTTTGTGATAAAACTGGGGTAGCTCTTGAGCACTATTTTAGAAGCAAAAATCACTCAAAAAACGACCTTTTGTTGTGTATTTGAGTGTTTTGAGCATCAAAGGTTGGTTAGAAACGATTTTCTGACACTTTGACTCATTTTTGTTTGGTCATATCTTCAACTTTTTCTATCTCTGGTGAGATTCCAGTGAGCGAAAAAAGTTGGTGAGGGTTGGTGAAAAAGTGATCTGCGTACTTACCAGTTTTGGAAACAAGTACAGGCTTCCTGCGAACTTACCAAGTACGCAAGACCATTCTTGTTGCATACTTAACTCCTTCCTACGTACTTGTCATTTACTCCTGCGTACTTGTTAAGTATGCAAGAGCAAATCTTAAGTGCGCAAGGCCAGAACTTAAGTGCGCACATTGCTTTGATTTTTCTAAAATTTGACTAAGTGTTTCACCATGACAAATCTTCAAAATCTCGGTAACCTGTTAAATTATGACAATGAGATTGGAACCCCACAGAAACCACCAAAGCTGCTTAACGTAAATGATTACTCAAACTTGAAAGCACGCTCTTGAGCATTATATCTCATACACCGATTCTTCACTTTGGATACCCATTCTAGATGGTTATAAGCATCCCACATATAAATATCTTGATGAGGAAGTTCCCAAGCCTATCTCCAAACTTGATGAAGAAGAAAAGAAATTTTTCAGATCTATTACTTAGGCCTTGACCAGGGAGTTATTTCACAGCTTTAGAGGATACGATAACTCCAAGGATCTCTGGAAGGCTTTGAAAAAGAGATTCGAGGGAAACAGCGACATCAAGAAGAGTAAGAGGGATCTTCTGAGGAAGCAGTATGAGTGCTTCATATATCTGGAGAATGAATCCATAGATGCGCTTATCTTTAGATTCTATCATCTGCAAACTGAGCTGAAAGCTTTTGACCTCATCTATCCAAATGAGGAGTTAGTTGAGAAGTTTCTAGATGCCCTACCACCAAAATTTGAGATGTACACTACCTTGATGATAGAGAACTCAAAGTTTTATGAGATGACTATTGATGAAGCAATCAGAAAGGTTCAAGCACATGATATTAACCTAAAATAAAAATAGAGATCAGGGAGACCTCAAATACAAGACTCTTCTATGTATTTTGGGACGTCTTCCACAACCAAGTCATCGGGTTCTGGAATTGCCCTTTTCTCAGGGAACTCTCATGAGGAGGATAATTTAAAAGTTTGTGGTGGTCATGCTTGCTATACAGCATCTAGTTCTGGATCTCATCGTCAAAATTCCTCAAGAAATCCTTCTCCCACATCTTCAGCTAACCAATTTGCAAAAGCCAAGATAGCTGAAGATATATGGCTTTGTTTTCATCCTGCATGCTTGCCTATTAAAACTTCATTGGTGGCAAGCTAACGGATCCTGAAACCATAGAAGAAGACTTTAATCAGGTGGATCCGGATGATATGGAAGACATGGATATTTAGTGGAATATGTCCATGATCTTGAGAAGAGCCAAGCGTTTCCTAAACAGAACAGGAAGAAAGTTCATTGGTGGGCATTCAAATGCCAAAGTTGGTTTTGATAAATCCAAAGCCAAGTGCTATAAGTGTCAAAATTTTGGACACTTAGATCGTGAATGTCAAATGGACAAAGCACCGGCCTCGGGTTTAACCAGACCTGGCCAAGGAAACAGTCAAGGGTACAACAACTCCAACAACCGCAATCAAAGTCAAAGTGGTACATCCAACGCTTTGGTAGCTCAACAGAACGATAACTTTGATTGGGGTGTTCATCTGGAGGATGCCAATATTGCTCAAACACAGGTTGGTCTCATGACTGAGATTATGGAGATAATGGAAACAGAGGAACGGGAAGCTTTTGTGGCTGACCAATAAGAGTCTACAACTACAGTTGCCCTCATGGCTATTGGAGAGGCATCATGTTCATCAAATGAGGTAGATTCTAACTCTTTTGCTATCATTTCTTGTTCAAAATGTCTGAGATTAAAGGATGAAAATTATAAGCTTCAAGACAAAATCGAACCCCTTCGTATTGCAGCTTTAAGCTACAAAGAAAACGAAAAACGATAAAAAGATTCAATTGAAACTTTGAAGAAAGATAAACGTGATTATTCACTTAAAATCAGTGATTAACAGTTTCATTTGTATGTTGCGTACAAGGGGATGGAAAAGAGAAACAACGAGATCACGAAGCTGCAAAATGAGATCTTGCAGTGGAAAGGCAATATTGAGAAGTTGAAAAATTCTCGTTTTGTGGTATAACACTATGAGTCTGTTGTGAGACAAGTGAATGGCTTAGGGTTGAAATTTGTCAATGGATTAATTTACATTAATCTGTCTTGCCCTGATGATTCCTCAAGTAAGGCTAACTCTGCATCTGATGAAGAGTTCTTTACTGCTTCTGATGATGAGTCTGAGAACACCTGCCCTGAAGAAGTAGTCTCTAAGGAGTTGCTCGGTGAACAAAAAGTTAAGAAAAAAATTGTCACTAATGGTGATAATTGAATTTTGACTGAACCCAATATGGTTGAATCAAATGAAAAATTAAAAGTGATGCTTTATAGAGGATATAAAAACATTAATCAAGTTAAGAAAGAAGCCTTTTCAGCTCATTTTGGGCTTGGCTATCAAGAAAAAATGCAAAAGTATTATATTCCCAAAAACCAATCACCATCGGGTCAAACCACTGTTCACCAAAAAACTTCCCCTGTTCATCATGCTGAGTCATCAAATTTCAAATCAAATGAGCCTTACAGGAGGACTTACAAAGAAAAGAGAACTTGTTTTCACAGTGGTATGGTCGGTCACATCTTGGTGAACTGCCCTAATAAGAATCAAGGGAAACGGCCAATTGGTTCACAACCAGCTATTGTCCCCAAGTCACCACCAGTGAAACAGCCCAAGAGTCCTAAAGCAAAAGTGGTGAAACCAACAGTAAAACCTATGGTAAAGCCAAAAAACATATGTGAGGCTAAACCATCTTTTTCAAAAAGGGGAAAGCTACCTGCTAAACCTTGTGCATCTACCTCTAGTAGTGCACCAACTGGTGAGAAACCAGTGGTAAAACTCTCCAAACCACAGAGGAGAAGAAGGAACAAGAGATTGAGAAAGCTAGAACAAGTGGTTGGAGTTCAATCAGGTGAAGCTTCCACTAGTTCACTTGCTGCTGTTGAATGTAAGCCTACTTTTCTAGTTAAGAAAAAGAAGAGGTCCTAGAACAAGAAATCCAAAAGTTCTCAATCTCCTAATCCCAAGTCTTCAAAAGATTCATCCATTTTTTGCAGTCATGACCGTGAGTTAATAGAGGTTGTTTATTTTGAGAAAGACGGATGACCCAAGACCACAATGGCTTGGGTCTCCAAATCTAACTGATCTATTTTGTGACTCGTGCAGGGACATCCGAAGAGTACTATCTCTAATGACCCGCCAAAGTATTTTGATGCGTTCAAAAACTTTTGATAAAACATGGGTCAGCACAGAGCTTGTGAATTCATAAACTAAAATAGTTTATTAAAATGACCCGCTAAAGTATCTTGAACATATTCATGGGGTTCTACCCCCAAATTCATAGACAACTAAGAACAATCAGTCAGTATATATATAACCAAAGACCGTTGCACGGGTCAAGTGAAACACAATAAGCACTTAGAATGAGTTATATATATACAATCGGTGCAATCGTTTCAAGATACTAAAAATGTTTTCATAAAACCAACCATAATAGAGCCATGGTTAGTTCAGTTGCATCACAGTTTAAGGACTCGCCTCAGCAGTATTTCGGCTTAGCAAAATCAGTAATATGGCAAACATCTCTGGCATAGCTCCTAGATATAACACGACATTACTAAATTACATAATCCTAACTTAATGGTTTATAACCAAAGCTAAACAGTAGGTCGGAACCTTACCTCAACACTATCTACGATAATTTGGAGTCAAAACGCTGGACCGGGGCTCGGCACTGAAGTTCCAGGGAGTATGTGTGTGCGTTTTTGTGGTGCGGAGTGTTAGGACATGTTTTGTAACTATTGATAAAATTCTGTATAAGTTCTCAGAGTGGCGAACTTAACAAGTTCGCCTGGTTTATCAGAGGCGAACTTAATAAGTTCGCTTAGTCTATCTGAGGCGAACTTAATAAGTTCGCTTAGCCTGTAGAACTGGTGCTTATATATACAGTTACAGAGTCTGTTAGAAATAATTTTAGAGAGACGATATCAGAGTAGCAGACCAGAGAGAACTCTGTGAATCTTGTAACCTGATATTGTGGTGGAAATACAAAGCGTTTATTTACACCGTTGTTGATTGAGTTACACGAGCACGTTGATCATGGATTCCGCACATTATCACCGTGTCGTACCGCGAGTCTAGAGATCCGTCACGCACTGAATTAGGGACCTACACGGAGTGTGTGCAAAATTTTCCATCTCCTTTGCCTCATATTTAAATCCTTCTTATTAAAAATATGTTGGAGGCTTTTGTGGTCTTAATATATCACGCATCTAGTACCATATAGAAAATGTCTCTAGATGTTTAGAAAAGACACTATGGCACCAAGTTCTAGATCATGCGTGGTATAGTTCTTCTCATGAACTTTAAGTTGGCGTGATGCATAGGCAATAACCTTGTCTCGCTGCTTCAACACACAACCCAGACCAATTTGGGAAGCGTTACAATAGATGACAAAATGATCATCTCCTTCGGTTAAGGCTAAGATCGGTGCATGACTGAGTTTATTTTTGAGAATATTGAATGCTTCTTTTTGTTTCTTACCCCATTCAAACTTTGCTGCTTTCTGAGTTAAAGCAGTCAAAGGTGTAGCAATCTTGGAGAAGTGTTTAATGAATCTTCGGTAATATCCGGCTAATCCCAGAAAGCTTCTGATCTCTGTTGGTGTCTTTGAGGCTTCCACTTCATAACGGCTTCAATCTTACTTGGTTCCACTTGTATTCCATGCTCGTTCATAATATGACCAAGAAATTGTACTTCTTGTTTCTAGAATTCACATTTGGAAAACATAGCGTACAATCTTTCCTTTCTCAGGGTTCCCAAAATGATTCTGAGATGCTCAACATGTTCTTCTTGGCTTTGGGAATAGATAAGAATATCATCGAGGAAAACGATGACAAATTTATCAAGGAAAGGCTTACAAACTCGGTTCATTAGCTCCATAAATGCAACAGGGGCATTTGTTAGACCAAATTACATGACCAAGAATTCATAGTGACCATATCTGGTCCTGAAGGCAGTCTTAGGTACGTCTTGTTCTTGTACCTTTAACTGATGATATCCTGATCTAAGATAAATATTTGAGAAATACTTGGCTCGGTGTAGCTGATCGAACATATCATCTATTCTAGGCAATGGATATATGTTTTTCATAGTCAGCTTGTTTAACTCCCGATAATCAATGCACATCCTCATGCTTCCGCCTTCTTTTTAACAAATAATACTGGTGCTCCCCAAGGTGAAGTACTCAGACGAATAAACCCTTTGTCTAAGAGTTCTTGGATTTGTTTCATTAGTTCTTTTAGTTCAAAAGGAGCTAGACGGTAAGGGGATCTTGCAACGGGTTTAGCTCCAGGAATGAGCTCGATTCGGAATTTGATCTGACGATCAGGTGGAAGATCGGGTAATTCTTTCGGGTGATCAAATACTACGGGAATATCCGCGATCTGTCCTTCGGTTTTAACGTTTAAAGCATGGAGTATGAATATACCATCTCCCTTAATCAATTATTTCTTAGCTTTTGCTATAAAAATAATTTCAATCTTATTAGTCTCGCTATCACCTTGAATTACTAAACATTTTTCATCTAGTTTCTTAATCTTGACCGTTTTCTGGTCACAATCAATCTGGGCCTGGTATTGGTTTAACCAATCCATCCCTAGGAGAACCTCATATTTGTTCATGTTTATCGGAAATAGTGTAACTAATACCTTATCGTCACCATAATTGATGACACAATCAAGGTATGATTCGGTTATCCTACTCTGTTCACCACTTGCTGTTTCGACAACATAGGTATGAATAAGCGGAATCGGTCTTACGCCTAAATATGGGGGTGAATGCACTTGAAACAAAACTTATATTCGCCCCTGTATCAAATAAAATCTTGGCGTAAATATTATTAACTAAGAAGGTACCTGCCACTTCCTTAGCTTTATTTTCATGTTCATCTCCGCTTCCTAAGACGAATACACATCATGTTCCCTTATTTTGACCACCCATTCTTGGTTTAAGTGGTTTAGGACAAGAAGTCCTATTGTGCCCTATCTCTCCACAGTTAAAACACTTAACGTTCGGGCACTGGGTTGCCGAGTGA
This sequence comes from Smallanthus sonchifolius, assembly GCA_023525975.1. Classification (NCBI taxonomy): domain Eukaryota; kingdom Viridiplantae; phylum Streptophyta; class Magnoliopsida; order Asterales; family Asteraceae; genus Smallanthus; species Smallanthus sonchifolius. The sequence goes on along the minus strand of CM042033.1, from coordinate 46,888,983 downwards.
CCAAACTTCTAGCAAATCTGGCACTTCGTTCCCTGGGGGGTTCTATCTGGTTAGAATTAAACCCTCCTCTTCTGGGAAATTTACTATTCCCTGGTTTAAACTTATACACAACCTATTCGGCTTTCCTCTTGTGACCAATCTTTGGTGGCTCCTGGGCTACCACCTCATCATACATCATCGCACTCTTTTCAACAGCCAAATATGTCATTTCAGGTGCGATAGATTTTACTAGGTAAACCTTGAACATAACATTTGATTCTTCTTGACTCGGGAGTAACCAAATGTGGCATCAGTTTGGCCATCTCATTAAACTTGGTCGTGTACTCTTGATGAGTAATGGTTCCATCTTTGAACAGCAGAAATATAGATTTAATCTTGTCCATGGAATTTTGTGGACAGTACCTCTTGATAATTAAAGCCTTGAGATCCTCCCACGTCATCCTATCAGTCACTGCTTCTCCCTTCGTTTGTTTGACCGACTCCCACCAGTCAAGAGCCCCCTCTTCAAATGAATGTGCAGCAAACTTCACAGCTTTGTCCAATCTGCACTCGCTCATCTTTAACACAGCTTCCATAGATGTCCCCACTGCAAGGCTGCAATGGCATCCTTGTATCGAGTAAAGGGCTTCGGGTGACAATCGCTAAAGTTTTTGTAATTACAGCCTTGGCTATGAATTCTTGTGCTCGGGTTTGTCATACCAACCGTTTCATGAGTTCGAGTCATTTCGGTATTATTTTCTACAGGAGTAGTATGGGGGTATCTTCTTGAGTCAAAACGATGGACCGGGGCTCGGCGCTGAAGTTATAGAGATTATGTGTGCGTTTTTGTGGTGTGGATTGTGTGCAAAATGAGCCAAGATAGTGCAAGTATTTGTAGGGCAAGAATCGGGTCCGTGACGGACCATTACCAGGCATGACGGTCCGTCATGCCTTGACTTGGCGGCTACGCACTTCCGGACCACGTAACGACCGTTATAGTTCGTGACGGTCCGTTACGATTGGTGAGTTAGCGTACATGTATCAGAAACCCTAAATCCCTTATGGGTTTTGCAGCACGGACCGTTATGACGGCTGACAGTCTGTCATGACGCGTAACGGACTGTTATGGGTTGGTGACCGTCCGTTACAGGCTGGTTTTCCCAATTTTTCATTTTTGGTCCTTGTTCTTTCAATCATGTGGCTTTTGGGTCCTTTGTCTTTACAACTTTAGTCCTTTATTTTACGTAGGAATATTCGGGGTGTTACATCCCATAAACTTATGCTTCTAAAATATGCATGTGACTCCAGTGCGTGAAGCCCAGTCCATGTGCAAAGTTCAACGACCTGAGAATACATGCTTAAACGGGTCAACATATTGTTGGTGAGTTCACAGGTTTGTAAGTAATAGTAAAGAAATGTAACAGTAATAGTCCGTATATCTACTCATGATTTGATTATCGATCAAACAATGTAACAGAAAAATATGACAAACAATTCACCGAAACCAAAGCTCCGTGCTTATGAATGCAGAAACTAGAATTTTCTTACCTCTTACGTGCCTAGCATGTAATTGATTAAGTCAATTATGCACCCGTTAGACCTCTAGTCAAAGTTAGCGTGACAAACCCGGGTGGGGGTTATTAATCCCAACAGTACTATTCATGAATTACCTCGCTATGTAACATAATTAATGGTTCGATTGTGAGAGGACATTTGTGCGAAACTGCACCCACTTATATATTCGTGTGAAATCAAGTAGTGTAACATATGACTAGTGAAAATAGTATTTTAGCATGTATCTCCCCCAAAGGAAAAGTAAGTAAAATGGGGCCGTTAGACTCACCTGGAAATGCGGTGAGAGAAATGTGTAATTCAAATGCGTAATACTAGCAAAAGTCCAAAATGGAACCGACCAACTCGAGCCCTAGGAAATTTAAGGCTATAAGGTCCATGAAATATGAATGTGGTTTATGTAACCATGTACATCCAAATGACTCAATGTTGAAACATGACATTGACGTTTTGAAAAGGTTTGATCAAGTTTGACTATGTTTGACCAAGTGTGACCAATGTGACATAATGACCTGTTGGTGATGTGTTAAAGGTTGTGGATACGTATTTATGATAACACATATATAAGAACATCATGACATGACAAACATACTCAAGTAGATGCACACAGTCATGTCATAAGTAGTGTACACACATAATGCATACACCTCATGTATTAGGGTTTCATGCTATGAAATCAAATCAAGTGATATGAATCAAATAATCATTCTAAACATCTATTAATATCGTATTAAACATACTAGGACATTCAAAGATAATTTAAGACTTGAAACTTAGTTTTTGAAACACAAAAGTTTCCTTCTTTGTAAAGTTAGGGTTTTGATACCAATATAGCAACATTGAATAAATAGCAAATAACTCATGAAATTATCAAGTTCAAACACTACTAATATGTCCTAACTCATTAACATGGCATATATAGAAAACACGCGGTTTTTAATCCAATAAAGTTTCCTTTTATAGTAAGGTAATCCTAAATCATCAAAACAAAGTTTCCAACTACATATTATCATACTAATCACTTAACCAAGTACTAATAGCATCATTAAACCTATGCTTAACATTTATAGTACACAATTACAACTTTGGTTCTAATAAAGTTTCCTTTTATGGAAACTTTCCATATGACACAATAGAAGTGTTTAACACCTAACAAGCTCATATATCTCTTTAATAAGCATAACTAAAGCATTATATCATGTCCAATCACATTATAACTCAATAACTCAAAATCTAAATCAATAAAGTTTCTATTTATAGAAACATGTTAAAATGAAGCAACAAAACGATTTCAACAACAAATCTCACATTTCTTATCTATTCTAAGACTATTATAATCATACAACTCATCAAAGACATCAAATGAACATTTTTACAATAATAGATGCAACAAAGTTTCCTTAAATAGAAATGACATAAAGACAAAAAATGAACACTTTCTACCATCAATATGTACCAACCTTGCAATAAAACACTTTATCTTTAAAAACCTTTGATTAAACTTAGTTTAACGACTCTAAAACATCATTTTGTTTAGATGGATGGTCCATAACCTCATATGGCCAAAAAGATGAAGAAAACATGGATATAAACTGACAAAATAAAGATATGATGGATAGATGAAGATGGTTTCTTGTTTGAACACCTTAGAATCACCTTGAACAGCCTTAGAACACTTGAAATGGATGGAACAAAGTTGCAAAGGATGGAGGCTTGTATGGGGGGTGGCGGCCGAGAATTAAGGGAGAGGGGAGAGGAGAGCAAAAATTAGGTTTAGGGTTGGGAGTGTGGTGGCTTGAGAGTTTGAGACGCTTAAATAGTGGGGTTAGGGCTTTTATTTTATAAAAATGGGCCTTTTTATAAAAAGAATTGGGCTTAAAAAAATATATTAACTTAAAAGCTGAATTTAATGTTTATAATATAAGACATGTCAAATTTATAAAACCTCATTAAAAATAGAAGATTCTCTAAAAATTCATGAAAAATTAATCTAAGCACGAAATATTAAATCACAGTATTACATGTAGTTTATACACACCAAATATATGTCCTAGTATTAGTTTCATAAATCACCAACGTTCGTGTGATAGGATGCGTGTGTGATCCCGTAGTTTTCCGAATTACCGATATGTGAAATGCAACGAAGTGAATGGACTTTACTATGTAAGATATGTACTTAATTACTCTATAATTAAGTATGACGTGTAACATTCCTGATTTTCCGACCCTATTCTAACTTATTTTAATAACAATACAATGCTAGACCCTATACTTGTTCAAACCTATGCCTCATTAAATTGTTAGCCGATCATATTTTAATTCAAAGTTTTAGAACTCAAATCACATGGTAACACCTCCTAGAGTTAACTCAGTTAGTAATCCCGTTAGGTGTTCTGTTAAATCCTAACCAAGCTAATTCTGTCAAAGCTGAAGTTGCAAGGGCTGATTTTGTAAATAACCAGAAACCCTAGTAGGCACGGTCGCGCCTCGTCTGGCACGGTCGCGCCTTGTTTTGGCACGGTCGCGCCTCATGTCTGAGAAACGTAACTGCAGCTATAATCGCCCGATCGTTGGTTTCCCGTAACTGATTTCCACGTAATATCCATTAACAAAGACAATTACACTACCAATTACAACCATTATCATTTGGAACCGATTCATCTCAAGAAAACTAAACGAAACCACAAGTTTCTTCCTTTCGATCCATATTCTCTCAAGTAAACAAACGATAAACATCACACGATCCTCACTGAAACTCACGAGTACACTGGTTGAGCCGGAATTGCAGCAGGAGACGCCGGAGACAAAATTCGTCACGCCGGAACTCCTTTCTACCGTAAGCTACCAATCCATCGTCGTTCAGGGTAATTGAAACCTTCTAAACCTTCTATTTATTCTATAGATCCAAAGCCCTAATCTAATTTGGCCATTCAATATCGAAATGTACGCAAACCCGAATCTAAGTTTCGTTTAAAAATGATGTAATCGAAAAATACTTTGGACATGTTTTAAATACAATTAATCTATACCAATAGACTCGTAATCACCTAACGGATGAAAGCCCTAAGGTTTCCAGCTTTGAAATCATAAGAATTAGACAATTCGTCTCTGTTTTGGACCTGACACGGTCGCGCTAGTCCTCTAGCGCGGTCGTGCTGCATGAAGAAACGATCGCGCCACTCCAAGCGCGGTCGTGCCTCGCCCTCTGACCCGGTCGTGCCTCTTGGCTAGACCTGGTCGTGCTATCCGAACCCTAAACACGGTCGTGCCTGGCCCAGGCACGGTCGTGCCTAGTGAGCAGCATTGTTATGTCATCTGTTTGATTAACACGGTCGCCTCCTTGCCCAACGAGGTCGCGCCCGTGGTCCTAGTACGATCGTGCCTTATCCCTGGCACGGTCGTGTGTGTGAGAAAACTTTGACAAAATATTTAATTTCATATTTTAAAACAATAAGTATTCCAAATTAGTTTTTCAAATAAAAATAATCGTTTTTATAAAAATTATTGTAACTTCTCTGAAAAGATCAAGTTTTTAATTCTAAAATAAATAAATGTTATTTATTTAAACCTACAAAATTTAATTTATATTTAAACAAAAATATTTATTTATTTATACTTAATTACCTATAACGTCTACATTATCTTCATAACTAGATAAATAATAAATTATTTAATTATTTAGTTATTTAAACTCAAACCTTAATCAAAAGGTTCCAAAAAATACCCATTTCAAATCTTTCATTTTATACAATACATTTCAAGTTCAAACCCCTAACCTTATACACTCCTCCAATCCGACCCTAGACTTTGACATAGACTTTGTGCACTATTAATACAATATACATTACACTCTAGGTTAACATTGTGCATTGCAAGGATCTTATTGCTAGCTAGTATCTTGTGTTAGCTACGCCTTCGAATAAAGTGAGTATTCACAACCCCTTTTACTCTTTTACACTTTTGGGGTGAAACATGAACATTATTCACATTACACATTACATTTACACAAACAACACAAAGTACAAATCCTATTTACATTCATGTGTGCAATTTGAGCTTTATGCCCGAGTGCTAGGTGTGCTAACCTTTGTATGCGATTATGTGCAATCATTAACTATACAAGTCGACGGTTTTCAATGATAGATCTATTGAGTCTGACAAAGCCACCCAGGTGCGCGGTGATTGAAACCGACAACACAATTTTTGCATGCTAGTTACAAAGGTTTGGTTGTACATGGTTACACAATAGCTGCTCCCCATAAATGCCTTATTTATCATGTTATGTAAGGATTTGTTTTACAAACTATATGCTATCTATATACAAACCTGTGTTATACTCACCAACTTTTTAGTTGACCTTAGTTTATTCATGTTTCAGGTGCTTTCATATGAGTTTGATCAAGACATGCTATACATAGGCTTTGGACCTAGTTAATCTTAATTCAAAAACAAATTGTATTTCATTATGTACTTTGAACTTGGTTCATGTTTATTTGAATGGAAATGGATTTAACATATTTCAATTTAGTCAACCTTGAGCTCATGAACAGTCTTACATGTCCCGCCCCGATGATTCCGCCATCGGTCGGGGTGTGACAGATTGGTATCAGAGCCTTGGTTATAGGGAACTAGGTTATTAGACACCCTTGACCTAGACTATAACTTTAGGACACCCATACATTGCCATGCTACTACATGTTACATTATTAGTTCTTGTGTAAATATTTTTACATGCTATCATAAGTATTTACACTACGTGATACAATACATAATGACTTATGTGTCACACTACTTGATAACTTTTGTTCTTACACTCATTACTATCTACATGCTATATGATTTTTTTTATGTGAATATTCTTACATGTTATACTATATAACTACATCATGTGATACAATACTTAATAATCTATGTGTCACATTACCTGTCAACTTTCTCCCCTATTCATTGCTACCTATTTAATTTATTAAAAAGTACTATCCTAATTTTCCACACACACACTCTCATACACATGCACCCTTAAACTCACATACATAATACCACACCTCTAGTGAACAACAAATTTTTAAACTATTGGGCCTGATGTCCATCAATAATAAACTAAGAAGCCCATCTATCCTTCAAGAAGCAAAAGCCCAATGAAATGCATAAACCTTACTTTCGGGCCACAAGGCCCAGTTCACAACAATTCTCATCATGACCATGAGCCCAACAATAGTATTATTAATACATGATGGCTGGAAGAGTGTGTAAGCCCATGACGAATTCTGGCTAAGGAAAGATAGGGTATTTAAGTGTGTCCTAGTGACCCACCCTTCTTTCCTGGGAATTCTCATTAGGAATACACTACTTATAGGTCAAGTGTACTCCTAAAATACTATTGTGAAGACTCGGCGTTATGACTAGTCAAACTCTAAACCTATGAGAACTCCTATATTTGACACTCAGTATTTATTTATCGCTTACAACCTTTCCATTGTTTTCCTGCTAAGCATGGACTCCTACTCTCCTACCTCCCCGGTATACCGTCCCGAAGAAGAGTCTGATTGGGAAGAAGACACCGGATCACCCGTACATCGATCACCAACACCCGCAGCTGCTAGATCAAGGTTTGATGTAAGGGTAGATTGGATTAGGAACACCGGCCCAAGACTTCGAACACCTGGATCAGCCGCGTCCAGAAACCCGTATCAGACACCCCATCCCCACAATCAACTACCACTCCCACTAAGAGACCCATATCTAATGCCCGACCCATATTACTCTAATCCTTGAGTAGGGCATATCATGGCACTCACTAGTACTATCGAATTTCCAATCAATGACACGCACCAATATGTAAGGACCTCAAAATTTGAGAGGCAAAGAATGGAGCAAGGGTTAATGCATGACTTGCAAGGACAAGGAATAGCCTAGCAAACCAATTAGGATACCAAAAGGAATTAATCTCCATCCTCGAAGCGGTGCTCGCCTTGGGAATTATTCTCCTTCTAGTGGAAAACTACAGGAGGCGTTAACAGGATTATTTTTCTTATTTATTTCAGTTTGAGAACCATTTCCCTGTGTTTTGAATACATTTCAGCATTACTAAATTTTATATTTTCCAAAGTTATTATTCATAAATTCAATACGTTGAGTGTGAAATACACCCATCATATTTTCATCAAAATTCTCCAAGTATTATCTTTCCCATTCACTACAATTTAGTACACTACGAACAATCACCTTCGTAAACAAATCATCCAATTATTTGATTTAAACAGACCTCGTTATTTCGTTCAAACAAAATGTTTATCAAACTTTTAGATAGTATCAAAAACATAAATTTTCCATAAAACTTTCCACCTGATAAGGAAAGTTAATACAACCGATTTTATAAAATATATATATATATATATATATATATTATTTCGAATTGATAAATAATTATGGTTTTCCTCGTTTAAGTAAATATTTCTAAACCCTGGCTAAATTAATATACGACTAATTGTTTAGCCAATAATTTCGCTTAAAAATATTCTCTTATTAAATAGCTGAAGATTTAAATTAAAAGATTTTTCCCATAATTTGTCTATTTATTTGAATTATGTGACTCAATGGATTCACTACGTTATATATCTATAATCAAGGACGACTTACCACTTTCAAATTTCAAACAAAGATCCGTATTTGTAAACACATTTCCCCGAACGTTTTCAGAACTTTCTCATTACCTCTCACTTGACGCTTCAAGAGACGATCCATACCGCGTAGACGTTAACCCTTCCCACCAACCTCAATGAGATTTGAAAACTTGAACCTGACTACCACATTATGCAAGAACACCAAACAACACGTTTGTCTGCAACACTCGATCACACGCAAAACTCGTTAATATACATCACACGCGAAGTTCAATACTTACGTATACACGTTCATAATTTATCTAACGCAACCACATGGTACATGAAACTCAATTATTCTGAATATATCCAATACTATATAAATTACATAATACATGAAGCTAATTGCCTACAAAGCACAATCTACTCGATTGATCACGTAAGGCACGAAACATGTTTATTTGCAATACACATGCTAATGGATTGAGCACATGATACACGAAACTTAGTTGTTTGCAATATACGTGATACATAACGATTGCTTGATTGATAAAAAATTCTAGATTGACCACCCTATACATGAAACTCATTTGGTTACAAAGTACATTATACTAAACGGTGCACATTATACAAAATACATGATGCTAACTTATCAACACTATACATGAGATTCATTTCCCACGATACATGTGATACTATGTTGTTTACATTACATGTGAGAGCATATTGATTTACAAAATACATGATGCTAAGATGTCAACATCATACGTGAAATTTATTCCATACAATACCCGTGATATTATATTGTTTACATTCTACTGGAGAACTTATAAATTTACAAAATACCTAACGCTAGTTGTTCACTCTACACAAAAGACTTGTGTGATTACTTTATACACGAAACAAAATTTGCTTACAATTATTTCAATGGATTGATTACATTATACACAAGACATGGTCATGCACTTTGTACACCAAAGTTGAAGACCATAATACATTGAAACGACTCGGGGTTTGACGTATTCTTATTCAAACACGAGCAAACTAAGAAACTTTAAGTGCTACTACTTTACTACTCTTTAGTTGCGAACTGACCTGATTAGGGACAGAGTTACTTGTTGGCGACTTTTATGTGTAAACTATAAACGTGTTCATAGTGAAATTGAGCCCCGTTACCCGCACACAACGAAACGATCTATACGGACCATACGATGATTTGAATAATTACGGGTGCACACGGAATTATAAAAATCAGCGCATGGAAACTATAGTGAAATTTTGTCGTGTGTTATGACCTAAAACTTATCATGATATGTAACAACGAAACTGATGTAATATGACAAGGGCATGGTGGATACGCCGTAGGTACTTCCTATATATAAGTGTCCTATCATATTATCATAAGTAGCGTTGTTCGTGTCACGTGAGGTTTTGACCCAGACCAATGGTTATGAAATCTCTTACCCACTAACAATTTAGAACATATTAGACTATATCTTACACAAACTCTAAATATCAAATCCCATCAAATCAATTCCAAGTAACACATCTCACATTTAGAATTCAAATTTTTATTCGACAATCTTCATTTCAAAACAAAATTTATTATCACTCTTCATATTCAAAGTATCAGGCCTAAGTCATGTCAATGGTTACACACCCCAGAATCCAACACTCAAAACTACCCGAGAACCCAAAACTCCCTCCTCTTTCTTGATTTTTTTTGCAGCCTCCATTAGTTAAATTTCGGGACGAAATTCCCTTAACATGGGGAGACTGTAACATTCCTGATTTTCCGACCCTATTCTAACTTATTTTAATAACAATACAATGCTAGACCCTATACTTGTTCAAACCTACGCCTCATTAAATTGTTAACCGATCATATTTTAATTCAAAGTTTTAGAACTCAAATCACATGGTAACACCTCCTAGAGTTAACTCAGTTAGTAATCCCGTTAGGTGTTCTGTTAAATCCTAACCAAGCTAATTCTGTCAAAGCTGAAGTTGCAAGGGCTGATTTTGTAAATAACCAGAAACCCTAGTAGGCACGGTCGCGCCTCATGTTGGCACGGTCGCGCCTCGTCTGGCACGGTCGCGCCTTGTTTTGGCACGGTCGCGCCTCATGTCTGAGAAACGTAACTGCAGCTATAATCGCCCGATCGTTGGTTTCCCGTAACTGATTTCCACGTAATATCCATTAACAAAGACAATTACACTGCCAATTACAACCATTATCATTTGGAACCGATTCATCTCAAGAAAACTAAACGAAACCACAAGTTTCTTCCTTTCGATCCATATTCTCTCAAGTAAACAAACGATAAACATCACACGATCCTCACTGAAACTCACGAGTACACTAGTTGAGCCGGAATTGCAGCAGGAGACGCCGGTCGTGCCTCGCCCTCTGACCCGAATTAGTTTTTCAAATAAAAAATAATCGTTTTTATAAAAATTATTGTAACTTCTCTGAAAAGATCAAGTTTTTAATTCTAAAATAAATAAATGTTATTTATTTAAACCTACAAAATTTAATTTATATTTAAACAAAAATATTTATTTATTTATACTTAATTACCTATAACGTCTACATTATCTTCATAACTAGATAAATAATAAATTATTTAATTATTTAGTTATTTAAACTCAAACATTAATCAAAAGGTTCCAAAAAATACCCATTTCAAATCTTTCATTTTATACAATACATTTCAAGTTCAAACCCCTAACCTTATACACTTCTCCAATCCGACCCTAGACTTTGACATAGACTTTGTGCACTATTAATACAATATACATTACACTCTAGGTTAACATTGTGCATTGCAAGGATCTTATTGCTAGCTAGTATCTTGTGTTAGCTACGCCTTCGAATAAAGTGAGTATTCACAACCCCTTTTACTCTTTTACACTTTTGGGGTGAAACATGAACATTATTCACATTACACATTACATTTACACAAACAACACAAAGTACAAATCCTATTTACATTCATGTGTGCTTATGCCCGAGTGCTAGGTGTGCTAACCTTTGTATGCGATTATGTGCAATCATTAACTATACAAGCCGGCGGTTTTCAATGATAGATCTATTGAGTCTGACAAACCCACCCAGGTGCGCGGTGATTGAAACCGACAACACAATTTTTGCATGCTAGTTACAAAGGTTTGGTTGTACATGGTTACACAATAGCTGCTCCCCATAAATGCCTTATTTATCATGTTATGTAAGGATTTTTTTTACAAACTATATGCTATCTATATACAAACGTGTGTTATACTCTCCAACTTTTTAGTTGACCTTAGTTTATTCATGTTTCAGGTGCTTTCATATGAGTTTGATCAAGACATGCTACACATAGGCTTTGGACCTAGTTAATCTTAATTCAAAAACAAATTGTATTTCATTATGTACTTTGAACTTGATTCATGTTTATTTGAATGGAAATGGATTTAACATATTTCAATTTAGTCAACCTTGAGCTCATGAACAGTCTTACATGTCCCGCCCCGATGATTCCGCCATCGGTCGGGGTGTGACATGATGCATGTGTAACTATGCATAATATGGAAATAGTAGGTATAGATATTAACCTAAATTTGCCGGGTGGATATTAAATGGAATTTCCTCCCAAAATTCAGTTCGCGTCGCTAGTGGACGGTGCGGTTTCGAATAAGTGAGGATTTTACTCTTGATCTTATCCTCGCGCTCCCAAGTGAACTCTGGTCCACGTCTAGAATTCCAACGAACCTTGAATATGGGAATGCGACTTTGTTTTAATCTTTTCACCTCGCGGTCCATGATTTCGATTGGTTCTTCGACGAAGTGAAGTTGATCGTATATCTGAGTTTCGTCTAATGGTATGACCGGTGTTTCATCTGACAAGCACTTCTTCAGATTCGATATGTGAAATACGTCATGAACACCATTGAGGGTTTCTGGTTGGTTAAGTTTGTAAGCATCGGGACCAATCGTTTTCAGGATTTAAAAAGGTCCAATGTAACGAGGGTTCAACTTCCCACGTTTGCCAAAAAATATTACTCCTTTCCATGGTGAGACTTTCAACAGTACTTTGTCTCCTACTTAAAATTCCAACGGTTTGCGTCTCATGTCAGCGTAACTCTTCTGATGATCATGCGCGACTTTCATACGTTCGCGTATCTGAACGATCTTCTCGGTTGTTTCATGAATGATTTCTGGACCGGTGAGTTGACTATCTCCCACCTCAGTCCAGCAAATTGGCGATCTACACTTTCTTCCATAAAGTGCTTTGAATGGGGCGGCTTTGATGCTGGTGTGGTAACTGTTATTGTAAGAAAACTCGACCAACGGTAGATGAGTTTCCCAATCGTTTCCGAAGTCGACCACATAAGCTCTAAGCATGTCCTCAAGGGTCTGGAAGGTCCTTTCACTTTGATCGTCTGTTTGGGGATGGTATGTCGTACTCATATCCAATCGAGTACCTAAGGCTTTCTGAAGTGATTGGCAGATCGGGAAGTGAATCGACTATCCCTATCTGAAATGATGGACATTGGCACCCCGTGCCTCGAGATTACTTCTTTCAAGTAAGTCCTGGTTAATTTCTCGAGTTTGTCAGTTTCTTTGATGAGAAGGAAGTACGCAGATTTCATTAAACGGTCGACAATTACCCAGATTGTATGGTAACCGCTAGATGTTCGGGGTAACTTCATGATGAAATCCATAGAAATCTGCTCCCACTTCCATTGTGGAATTTTCGACTGTTGTAGCAATCCTGATGGTCTCTGGTACTCCACCTTAACCTTCAAACATGTTAGGCATTTGCCCAAGTAGGTGGCAATGTCGTCTTTCATATTGGGCCACCAATAATGTTCTTTGAGGTCGTGGACCATTTTGTCGAAACCATTTTGTCCATCATTAGATCCCTAAGATTCCCAAAGTTCGGTACCCAAATTCGATCCATGAAGTAACGAATGTCGTCGGATTTGACCTCAAATTGTTATTACATACCTCGTAAGGACTCTTGTTTCAAATTCTCTTCTTTGAGTGCCTCGATTTGAGCATCACAGATTTGAATGGGTAGGTCTGTGTGAATTGTTAACTGTAACGCTCGTACTCTACATGGCTTTGGTTGTTCGTTCCTGCTCAAGGCGTTAGCCACAACATTTGCTTTTCCAGGATGGTATCGGATGGCACAGTCGTAGTCGTTAAGTAACTCGACCCATCGACGCTGCCTCATGTTAAGCTCCTTTTAGGGTGGATACACGGGAAATCTACCAAGATGTAACAAGTGCAATTTCCATCACGTTAGTACTTGTGAAGACTCGAGATGCCAGAAGTGTATGCGTTTTAGCCATGACACCCAAAACTGTCGAACGGTTGATCAAACCCCGAATGCTGGGGCGAACCATGGATGTTATGGGTGTGGAGAGCGAGGACATTATCGTAAATACTGCCCAAAGAACAGAAGACCTGGTAATGCCAATGCACGTGGCAGAGCTTTTTTCATAGGAGTTGGCGACGCGCAACAAGATCCCAACATTGTCACCGGTACATTTCCTATTAACAACTGTTATGCTTCAATCTTGTTTGATACGGATGCTGATAAAAGCTTTGTGTCTACTGAATTTAGCTCACAACTTGGTATTACACCGACTACATTAGATTACATGTACACTGTAGACCTAGCTGATGGTAAGTTGATTGAGACCGAGCAGATAATCCCAGGGTGTGTTCTGACGCTAGCTGACCACCCTTTCACTGTAGACCTATTACCAGAAACTCTAGGGAGTTTCGATATGGTCATATGTATTGACCGGTTATTCAAGAACCGAGCAGAAATTTTATGCCATGAGAAAATCGTTCGTATTCCATTACCCAGTGGAGAAACACTATCGATTCAAGGAGAGAATAGCAGTACAACAGTAAGGATCATTACCTATATGAAGGCCCAGAAGTATTTACGAAAAGGCTACCATGCGATCTTAGAACACGTAACAGAGAAGAAAGCAGAATAGAGAAAGACTGAGAACATTACGATCGTTCGAGACTATCCGAAAGTATTTCCTAAAGATTTGCCTGGACTTCCACCGTAGTGGCATGTCGAGTGCTGGATCGATCTCACACCTGGAGCTGCTCCGATAGCACGATCACCTTACCGACTAGCGCTATCGGAATTGCAAGAACAGTCCAATTAGTTGCATGAACTGTTGGACAAGGGGTTCATTAGACCGAGCTTTTCACCTTGGGGAGCCCCAGTCCTGTTTATCAAAAAGAAGGATGGATCTTTCCGTATGTGCATCGAATACAGGGAGTTGACCAAAGTAACGATCAAGACCCAATATCCCTTACCAAGGATCGACTATCTGATCGACCAGTTACAAGGGTCGAGTAACTACTTAAAGATCGATCTGCGTTTGGGGTATCACTAGTTTAGGATTCATGAAGACCACGTTCCGGTCTCGTTATGGTCAGTACGAGTTCATGGTCATGCCATTTGGGTTATCCAATGCACCAGCAGTATTCATGGACCTCTTGAACCGTGTGTGCAAACTCTGCTTAGACATGTTCGTGATAGTATTTTGTAGGTCCCTTCAGGGTCAATACGGATCTCTCTATAACACACACGGAGTGTGGAATCCAACCATATGCATGTTTGTGTATAGATGACTACTACAATAGTAATGAACACAAGATGTAAATAATCTTTCTCTTCTACTGCTCCAAACTGAGTGTTTATAGAACTGATCACAATTCCGATAGCATACATACTAGAACATGTAAACATTTATTTATAGACACACGAACTACCACATGCGAACTTAATAAGTTCGCCAGAACTTGTCCTAGGCGAACTTGTTAAGTTCGCCTAATACAAAACTTAACTAGTCTATTACATATTCAAACATAAAAGACAATACACGAAACATAAAGACAAAACAAAGACCTATTCTATTACAAAGCTCATTGTCACAAAATATGTCTCTACATACTCCCCCTTGACAATAGCTTGCTCCTTGATCTTCAGTGTCTTTGGTCTTCATGCTTTCTTCTGACTCTCTAGCACTTGGCTTCCTGCATGTATTCTCTTCTCTATGCACACATACAAAACTCTCTTATACTGCAAGGCCTGTTCTCTCCACTCCTTGGTGTACATGATTTCTTTCCTTTTAAGAATAAGCTGGTCTTTTCTTGAGAAATTGACAAGATTCATAGCATCATAGAACTTATCTAGAATATGTCCGTCTTTGTCTTCAATATTAGCTTCCCCAATATCTACGTCAACATACCACCAATTCATGTTTCCAGTGTAATTTTGAGCAAACTTTTTCAATGGAATCTTGTGAAGTGCTTTGACGGGTTTGTATTTACATCTTTTGATCTGTTTCTTCGTCAACGAGTCTATCTCACCACTAAACACCAATTTACCCCTCTGTGATTTGAGTCTTTCATGTTGACCCTTCGTTACATTTCAACCTGGTAATCACATCGTATATTCCATCTCTCGATCTGTTTATTAACGACTTAGTAGCAAGACCGTTAACTTCACATCTCGGAAGAAAATTGAAGTACTTTAGTCTAGGTTTAAGATATTGAACACCATCTGTTCTTTTTCCGTTGAAAATCATTAGCTTAAAGTACATCTACTTGACCTTGCAAGCCAACAACTTGAGCTTCAAGGCAAGCTACCCTAGCCTCTAAGGCTTTAATGTGTTTATCTTTATCTGTAGATTATAAATGACCAGCACGAGTTGTCTGTGTAGGAGCAGAAGGAGTAGGTTGTGGAGTAGTTTGGGTTGATGGTGCAGGAGAGACTAAAAAAAAAAATCCACAAAAGCAATATCATCATCCATTTGAGAAGATGTCTTTGCCACCTTCGTTTTACCTTTTGGAGAGTCAGGTACATAGTCAAAGTGTGACGTATCATCTCTTAAAGTTCTTTTACCAAGTACAGACCCGAAAGGAGGACCTCGGACTGACTTACATCTAGGGATAGACTTCTTTCTCCCTTGTCTAATTGTAGGAACCCTTGGACTCTTCTCCAACTGTGCATAATGATCTGAATCAAAATCAGTCTTAGTTTCTTCAAAATCAACTTCCTTTTCTTTATCTTTATCTCCAACATCAGTTTCACTTGAACTACTACTTGAACTAGTACTAGTAGTTTCAGCCTGAATGTTCTCTTGTTGTGGGGGTGATGGTACATTCACATCAGCATTAACATTCTCATCAACTTCAATATTCTCAACATAAGCTTCATCTTGAATGGGATCAGGAACTTGAATATCTTGAACATGTTGTTCTGCTTGCTGTATTGGCTGTTCAGGTTGATTAACTTGTTTTCTTGAACTTGAAGTTGAGGTTGAACATGTACTTGGAATTATGGTTGTGGTTGTTGTGCTTGACCTTATTGTTGTGCTTGTTCTTCATCAGGGTTAATCCAGTTGTCATTGACGGGAGTAACATAATCAGGAATGATTATATGCCCGAATAATGGTGTAAGAACTAGAATTAAAGCAGGATTCTCTATCTTCACATTGTTACAATTAGTAAATATCCTCTTGGTTATCGGAGTAATAGTAAGACGCTGTCCCACAGGAGGTAAATTAGGTATCAAATGATTTATGATCACCTGTAAGAATCTCGGATATATAATAAAGCCTTGTCCATCAGGTGGTGTAATTTGAGCAACTAAC
This sequence comes from Smallanthus sonchifolius, assembly GCA_023525975.1. Lineage (NCBI taxonomy): Eukaryota > Viridiplantae > Streptophyta > Magnoliopsida > Asterales > Asteraceae > Smallanthus > Smallanthus sonchifolius. Next base: position 46,872,151 of record CM042033.1, on the reverse strand, counting down.
TCTTTGTAGATGTAGAGAGCAAAGTTATACCCTCTGTTCAGTGTAAGAGCAACCATAGCAGCCTGAAGTGAAGACTTCAAACCGTCTGTACCAGCCTTCCTTGGAGACAAACATTGTATGATTACGTGCATGAAATATCTCCATTGACCAACCAATCCTCATTTGCCTTTCCTGAATAGCCCATATGGTGGAAACACCCCATGACGAGCGTGTTTGAGAGAATAATTGGATCAATATTAGCACCCCCAAGAGATAATGCTTCCCTAATAGTCTGCACCGATATTTCTAGAGGCTGATTATTCACTGTAGCACGAATCACATTTGGATCTATTGTACAATCATGCTCCGCTGTATCCCAGAATTGTTGTATGTACTGCAAGATGTTTATGGGATTAGTAGATAAAGCAACACGCAGTCCCTGTAATTCACAGCTTCAGGTAACTCAGGATCAAGTAGTGCAACTTGATTATGCTTATACTCAACACGAAGATCCATTTGCACAACGGTGATATTAGACTTTGCAATAAAATAATCACGAAATAAAAACAAAATTTAAATCAAAATTAAAAAAAAAATTAAAAAAAAAATTGCTAAGTCCAATCAGTACAGCACCCTGTGGCGAACTTATTAAGTTCGCTTAGAGTTTCAAGAGGCGACCTTAATAAGTTCGCCTGTGCAAGTTCGGTCAAACCCTCAAATAGCAGACAGAAATTCAAACTCCAAATCTGATGATATTGCGCAAAATCAAAGCATCGAACAACACACACAAGCACCGATTAAGTCTAATGTAGCATCAATTTCAATTTAAACCCATGCGAACAAGTCACAGTAGCACCAATGAACAACCTGTAACATCCAACCCTTAAAAACCTTTGTTCTGGTCGATTTCATGGATGAAAAAAGATGAATTTACATCCAATAGATTCGCACGATGAAATGGAATAAGAATCAAATGATTAAGCCACCTCCCGACACAAGAATTATCAAAAACAGTAAGTTCAGTAAAGCAACAGGTAAGTTCGCTAAGTAAGTTCGTCGGCTCAGAAACAGGGTAAAATATCATGTTCGTATCACTGTTCTTTATATACCCTACTGATTAAGTTCGCTAAACCAGGCGAACTTGTCAAGTTCGCTAAACCAGGCGAACTTGTCAAGTTCGCTCCTAGGCGAACTAGACCAAGGGAACATATTAAGTTCGCTCCAACTTCCACACTTAGGAAATTTTTGAACTTTCAATTTCCAACTTTCAAATCCCGATCTTTCTATCTTCCCAACTTGAACGTGTAAGAGATACAATCCCAAAGATTTATAAAATAAAGAAATTTTCATGGAAGCAAGAAAGAAAATATTTTTGGATTTTTGAAATTTTAAATATACTAATACTGAAATTAACGAACATATTTTTAATTTTTCAAACTTTAAGCTAAAACAATGTGTACCCCACAAGTATGCCAATAGAAGGTAAATGTGCACTATCTTCAAGACATATGAGACTTTATGCAGTAGAATATGTAAACTGTAACATTCCTGTTTTTTTTTTTACCATGTAAACGTTTCGATGCAATAAACGAGTATTTCAATTTCAAATTCGTGTGCAACAACCGTAAATGCAATTACACATACAATACATTATGTTACAATAACAACTGAAAACGCCATTATCTCACAAGCCCCGAGGACCAAAACTGACAAAACTCAAAAACTACAAAACTAGGCAAGCACGGTCGCGCCGAAGACTAGGCACGGTCGCGCCTGCAGACCTAAGCACGGTCGTGCCTAATACAGACACGGTCGCGCTGCTGAAACCACATGACTCCGCAGAGTCAGTCAGTGGTCCATGCTCGTCGAATCAAATCGCGTTGAGGCCGGATTTCACGCGTCCGACCATACGCAACTGTACACCATCTGAAACACGTCTCCAATTTCGTACTCCAATCGACCTATTTCAATCATCAACTAACCACTCCCACCACAATCATGAATTCGCAAATTTGACGTTATAAGGAGAATCCAATGCCCCCTACACCTTCACATGCACCCTCTCGACCTCTCGGAGCATTCACTCGACTCGCATACAACCTCTGTCGTCCGATCGATCGCCGAGAAACCCGACCTCACGACTTGTAGCCGACTGCATTAAATTGCCCGATTTAAACAAGTAAGTAATATGTCTCTAGCTTCGTATCTACCTCTACCACGAAAGCCCTATGTCAATTCGTAGTAAAAATACGCGATCGATCCGATTTTGAACCTAAAAAGTCGAAACTACACTTTTAGTCGAACTACCACTTAAACACGATATAAATACAATTAAACTATGTAAATAGCTTCGCAAGCATCTACTAAGTGAAAGCCCTAAGAATACAGAAGCTTTTAATATAAGAATCGATCGATTTATGTCTGGAAAAGACCCGACACGGTCGCGCTCATCACTAGACGCGGTCGTGCCTGACCAAGCACAGTCGTGGTCCGAGTAAGGCCCGGTCGTGCTTACCGAGCAAACAAGTCCTGACCAAAAACAAACACTAGACGCGGTCGTGCCGGACACGAGCACGGTCGTGCTCCATGACCAGAACCTCTGTAGCCTTCTGACTCGACCACGGACGCGCTCCAGACCACCACGGTCACGCCCGGAGGCGAGCGCGGTCGTGCCGTTGATGAGCACGGTCGTGCTCAGTCAGAACTGAATCTTTACAGTTTCTCAGATTTGATGATTTTTATAAAACTTATGTTATAAACTTAACTGTTTAAACAGAATCTCACCATTATTAAGCACAACAATTATTTTCATCGATTAAATTGTTTTAAACCGATTCATACCATTTGAAAATACATTTTCATTTAAAATTTCTAAATTTATAAAAAGTTATAACAAGATTTTATAAAACACTTTATTATGAAAAAGACTTTTATAAACCAATTGTATAAATCCTAGTTACATCAAATAAAACTTATATAAATATAAACTACTTTATATTTTGTGACGTTTTCTAAAATAAGTAGATAAAACGAATTCGTTTGTTATATTACATTCAATTAAATATATATACCACACTACCTTATATTTTAAATACATAACTAAACGATACAATTCATTAGTGCAAATCCTTACGCTTGCAATACACTGAAACACTATAGTTACTTTAAACCTTATACACCGCATTAATACACGTCATACATTTACTCGATAGGTCAAGCTCCGTGACCCTCAAACACTTAACATTTACTTGGTTGTGCAATCTACACTCTCCAACACATGTGAGTCTACATAACCCCACTTTTACTCTTTTTCACCTTTGGGGTGGACATGATTTACATTAAACAAATTGCAACTCTTTCATAGTACAATTCTTACTTGATTACATGAATTATTTGTGCAATATGCTTGAATGCTATGAGTCATTACTATACATACATGACGCAACTCGTGCAAATCATTAACTCTGTACAAGCCAACGGTAAACAAGAATAGTACTATTGAGTCTGACAAACCCACCCGGGTAGGGTGTTTGTTACCGACTTTACATTAGGGTAACCTGCGTGTTATGCCTCAGTCACAAGGTTTGATTGTGCACCTAGTATAACTATAGATTCTCCATATTTGTCTTATATACCATGTGAATCAAGGAATTGTATAAACAGTTTTGAACTCTTATTTGTGTGTCAAAACTTATGTATGCTCACCAACTTTTTAGTTGACCCTTGTTTTTAAATCATGTTTCAGGTGCTAACAATTGAGATGATTACAAGTTGCTTCCACCTAGTTTGAGGACCTAGTTAAAAGGTTCTAAAATAAACATTGTTATGTATTTTGTTATGTTTCGTGTACTTGTTGGATTGTTGTTTGATTTCAATGAAAACTGCATGTTTAATTATTTCAACCTTAGCAAACCATGAGCTATGAACAGTCTGCACGCTTCACGCCCCGACGTTTCCGCCGCCGGTTGGGGTGTGACAGATTGGTATCAGAGCCTTGGTTATAGGGAATTAGGTTATTAGACACCATTGACCTAGACTATAACTTTAGGACACCCAACAATGCCATGCTACATGTTTTATGTGATACGTGCTATTTGCTATATGTCACATGCTTTATGTGTTAGTTATTTGATACTTAAAATGTTTAGACTACATGACTTAATAAGCATACGTAAATAATAAATTAAATAAATCGTATCCATACCCGTATCCTAAGCCGCGTATCCTCCTTAACTGCTTCTATGTCATCATCGCCATAACTTGTGGAAAAACTCATACTCGTAGACACTAGTCTATCAAAAATATTTTTATATACCCGTTAAGGTTTTAGACTCTGTTAATTATTAAAGGACATGTGCAATCTGGAAGGGTGACACCTGTATTCTAGGTTTTCTGTCTAGGAAAGCATTTCATATATATCCCAATCAACCGAGGGATCCGTATGCTTTCCTGGGAATTCCCGGGATGAGTGTTTACCTATAGGCTAAAGCACGTCTCCTTGAAAATTATATAAGTCTAATTAACCTTAATATGTCATTGTGTTCAAGTAGAAATGTGATTACTTGAAAACAATCCGAACTATGAAATAAATGTGTTATTATTCCTCCTATCCTAAATTTCAACGGATTTTTTTTAATTTCTCACAACACTTTTGTATCCATTCTCTTTTTATAGAATGCCTCCTCGTCGTAACATCAACCGCAACAACACCGACAACGCCAACAATAGCACCAACACCAATACCGGCAATGCCAACAACAACAATAATACCGACCTTGCTGCTCTCCTCACTCAGCTAGTAACTCAACTAACTCAAGCCAATAACAACAACAATGGGAACGCCAGTGGTAGTGCTAATACTGGTGGTGGCGGTGGTGCCAACCCGCCACAATGTACCTTGAAGCATTTCAACTCTTGCAATCCCCTGAAATTTTTATGGTACCGAAGGAGCCACGGGACTCCTTCAATGGTTCGAAAATATTGAGGGCACCTTCCTCAATAGTGACTGTCCGGACAATCTGCGAGTCCGCCATGCCACTAGTGTCTTCCAAAAACGGGCACTAACCTGGTGGAATGGGGAGAAGAGAACAAGGGGAGTAGAAGTAGCAATGGCTCTGCCATGGGATGAGCTAAAAAGGATCATGACCGAGGAATTCTGTCCTCGGAACGAAATGAAAAGGCTGGAAGCAGAATTTAGGGATCTTACCCAAGATAGTGGTGAAAGCTTAGCATACACCAACCGTTTTCACGAACTGAGCATGCTGGTACCTCACATGGTTACGCCTTTGTCTAGGTGTATTGAAAAATATATCGGTGGCCTACCGAGACAAATCCAGGACACTGTTTTGGGAAGAAATCCTGCAAGCCTGGAGGATGCTATTCGTCTGGCTGCTACTTTGACTGATAATCACGTTAAAGCAGGTACTCTTACCAGAAAGGGGGCCAAGAAAGTTTCTGACACCACAACACCTCCTGCTCATGTCAGGAGGTCAAAGCCGAACCGAACCACAACACGAGGAAGAGGAAAGCTAAGAACTATGCCGTGATCACTCCGGCTGCCCTAGTCAACCAAGTTGCTCCTATGACTCAGAACCAAGTCAAGAAACAATATGTGGGAAACAATCCGTTGTGCAACACCTGCAATTATCACCATTTCCCAAATGTACCCTGCCGCCTATGTGCCAGCTGTGGAAGATATGGGCATGTAGCTAACACCTGCAGAAGTAATCCATCTGGTAATCAAGTCAACCGGGGAAACGGGGCTAATCCAGCAGTTCCAGCTATTGGTAATGGGCATGCCTGCTTCGAGTGTGGCGACCCAAACCACTTCCGAGACCGATGTCCAAAACTTGTGAACAATACTCAAGGCGGAGCTCGTGGGCGTGCCTTCAACATCAACGCCAACGAGGCTCAGGCCAGCGATCATGTGGTCAACGGTACGTTTCTTATGAATAACCAATATGCTTCTATACTATTTGATACCGGAGCCGATAAGAGTTTTGTGTCCCTTAACTTTGAACCTTTACTTGCAAAAACACGATCCAAACTAGAGAAAACCTTCACCGTTGAAGTAGCGGATGGAAATTCCATCACTATTGACTCCATTGTCCATGACTGCTCACTAGAACTCAATGGTCACACATTTCCAGTCAACCTAATACCAATGCCATTAGGGAGTTTTGACGTCATCATCGGCATGGATTGGTTGTCTAAAAACCACGCCGAAGTCATGTGTTTTGAAAAATACATCCGAATACCTCTTCCATCGGGAGACATATTGAAAGTCTTTGGCAAGAAACCTTGCAAAGGACTCAAACTGATGTCCTGCATCACCACCCAGAAATACATACGAAAGAAGTGCATGGTTTTCCTAGCTCATGTAATCCAAAAAGAAGACAATGAAAGAAGAGTAGAAGATATTCCCATCATTCGGGAGTTTCCCGAAGTCTTTCCCGATGACTTGCCTGGCCTTCCACCTGTTCGGGAAGTAAAGTTTCGAATCGATCTTATACCCGGAGCAAACCCTGTGGCTAAAGCTCCATACCGGCTTGCACCTTCCGAATTGCAAGAACTTGCAAGTCAACTTCAAGAACTCGCTGACAAAGGTTTCATACGGCCAAGTCATTCACCGTGGGGTGCACCAGTCTTGTTTGTTAAAAAGAAGGATGGTTCATTCCGCATGTGTATTGACTATCGAGAGCTCAACAAGCTTACAATCAAAAACCGCTACCCGTTACCTAGGATTGACAACCTCTTCGATCAACTCCAAGGTTCTACTTGTTTCTCGAAGATTGATCTTCGATCTGGTTATCACCAACTGCGTGTCCGAGAAGAAGATATTCCAAAGACATCCTTCCGAACAAGATATGGTCATTACGAGTTCACGGTTATGCCTTTTGGGTTGACCAATGCACCTGCTGTCTTTATGGATCTCATGAACCGCATGTGCAAACCATACCTTGACAAATTCGTGATCGTTTTCATCGATGACATCTTGATCTATTCCAAGACTGAGGAAGAACATGAACAGCACCTTAGACTGATTTTGGATCTCCTGAGAACCGAACAATTATACGCCAAGTTCTCCAAATGTGAATTTTGGCTAAAGGAGGTTCAATTTTTGGGTCATGTTGTCAATAAAAAGGGAATACATGTCGACCCTGCCAAGATCGAAGCTGTCAAGAATTGGAGTGCTCCTCAAACCCCTACCGAGGTTCGTTCGTTCCTTGGTTTAGCGGGTTATTACCGAAGATTCATTTCTAACTTCTCCAAGATTGCTGTTCCCCTCACCGCCTTGACGCATAAAGGTAAACCTTATGTATGGGGACCGAAACAAGAAGAAGCTTTCCAAACTCTTAAACAGAAGTTATGTGATGCTCCTATTCTGACTCTTCCCGAAGGAAACGATGATCTAGTCGTCTACTGTGATGCCTCTAACCTAGGCCTTGGTTGTGTTCTCATGCAACGAGGCAAGGTAATCGCTTATGCATCGAGGCAACTCAAGATCCACGAGAAAAACTATACGACGCACGATTTGGAGTTGGGTGCAGTCATATTTGCCTTGAAGATTTGGAGACATTATCTATATGGCACAAAATGTGTGGTATTCACCGACCACAAAAGCCTCCAACACATCTTCAACCAAAAAGAACTCAACATAAGGCAACGACGTTGGGTTGAACTCCACAATGATTACGATTGCGAGATTCGTTATCATCCCGGCAAGGCAAACGTAGTAGCCGATGCGCTGAGCCGTAAAGAACGTGTCATGCTCCAAAGTGTCAAGATTCATTCCGACATTCAAACCCGTATTCTAGCAGCTCAACACGTCTCGATTACCGAGGGCAATATGTATGAGGAAATGTCGTGTGGTGCTGAATTCCAACTAGAGACTAAAAAAAATGGCTTGCATTATTTCTTGGATCGTATTTGGGTTCCCAATCGCAATGATCTCCGGGAATTCCTCATGACTGAAGCACATAAGTCTCGGTATTCTATCCATCCCGGTGCGGATAAAATGTATCACAATCTTCGACCACAATATTGGTGGCCTGGTATGAAGAAAGACATTGCACTCTATGTTGCAAAATGTCTAACCTGCTCTAAAGTCAAAGCCGAACATCAACGTCCTTCCGGCTTACTTGAACAACCGGAAATCCCCGTGTGGAAATGGGAAAATCTAGCCATGGACTTCATTACTAAACTCCCCCGTACTTCAAACGGCTATGATAGCATTTGGGTAATCATCGACCGTCTCACAAAGTCCGCACACTTCCTGCCCATCCGTGAAAACTATCGGGTTGAGAAATTGGCCCGAATCTATATTGACGAAATTGTGAGTCGACACGGTATACCTTTGAACATAATCTCCGACAGAGATGCTCGTTTCATTTCCAGATTTTGGCAATCTCTGCAAAAGGCACTTGGCACACGATTGGATTTAAGCACAGCCTACCATCCCCAAACTGATGGCCAGACTGAACGAACAATCCAAACGCTCGAAGACATGCTGAGAGCCTGTGTCATAGACTTTGGTGGCAATTGGGATTCACACTTGACACTTATTGAATTCTCCTACAATAACAGCTACCACACCAGCATCAACATGGCTCCATTCGAAGCTCTTTATGGTCGCAAATGTCGTTCTCCCATCTGTTGGAACGAGATTGGTGAAGCACAAATCACCGGTCCCGAGTTAATTCAGGAAAAATCCGACAAAATCCTTCAAATCCGTGACAACATCCGAGTAGCGAGAAGTCGACAAAAGAGCTATGCCGACAAGCGACGAAAACCCTTGGAATTCCAAGTGGGTGACCTTGTGCTTCTCAAAGTATCCCCTTGGAAGGGTGTGATCCTCTTTGGAAAGAAAGGCAAGCTAGCACCTCGTTACGTAGGCCCGTTCAAGATCCTTGAAAGAATCGGGAAAGTGGCTTACAAACTTGAGCTACCTCCAGCACTCAACAATGTTCATCCAACCTTCCACGTGTCCAACCTGAAGAAATGTCTTGCTGATGAGAACCTCCACATACCTCTTGACGACGTGCGCATTGATGAAACGATGCACTTTGTCGAGAAACCGGTGGAAATCATGGACCGTGAGATCAAGCAACTCAAACGCAGCCGCATTCCTATAGTCAAAGTCCGTTGGGATTCTAAACGTGGTCCTGAGTTTACATGGGAACGTTAAGACCAAATGAAACTCAAGTATCCTCACCTCTTCACCGATTCAGCAGCCTCAACTAGTTGAATTTCGGGACGAAATCCCCTCAACATGGGGAGACTGTAACATTCCTGTTTTTTTTTTTTACCATGTAAACGTTTCGATGCAATAAACGAGTATTTCAATTTCAAATTCGTGTGCAACAACCGTAAATGCAATTACACATACAATACATTATGTTACAATAACAACTGAAAACGCCATTATCTCACAAGCCCCGAGGACCAAAACTGACAAAACTCAAAAACTACAAAACTAGGCAAGCACGGTCGCGCCTAAGACTAGGCACGGTCGCGCCTGCAGACCTAAGCACGGTCGTGCCTAATACAGACACGGTCGCGCTGCTGAAACCACGTGACTCCGCAGAGTCAGTCAGTGGTCCATGCTCGTCGAATCAAATCGCGTTGAGGCCGAATTTCACGCGTCCGACCATACGCAACTGTACACCATCTGAAACACGTCTCCAATTTCATACTCCAATCGACCTATTTCAATCATCAACTAACCACTCCCACCACAATCATGAATTCGCAAATTTGACGTTATAAGGAGAATCCAATGCCCCCTACACCTTCACATGCACCCTCTCGACCTCTCGGAGCATTCACTCGACTCGCATACAACAACCTCTGTCGTCTGATCGATCGCCGAGAAACCCGACCTCACGACTTGTAGCCGACTGCATTAAATTGCCCGATTTAAACAAGTAAGTAATATGTCTCTAGCTTCGTATCTACCTCTACCACGAAAGCCCTATGTCAATTCGTAGTAAAAATACGCGATCGATCCGATTTTGAACCTAAAAAGTCGAAACTACACTTTTAGTCGAACTACCACTTAAACACGATATAAATACAATTAAACTATGTAAATAGCTTCGCAAGCATCCACTAAGTGAAAGCCCTAAGAATACAGAAGCTTTTAATATAAGAATCGATCGATTTATGTCTGGAAAAGACCCGACACGGTCGCGCTCATCACTAGACGCGGTCGTGCCTGACCAAGCACAGTCATGGTCCGAGTAAGGCCCGGTCGTGCTTACCGAGCAAACAAGTCCTGACCAAAAACAAACACTAGACGCGGTCGTGCCGGACACGAGCACGGTCGTGCTCCATGACCAGAACCTCTGTAGCCTTCTGACTCGACCACGGGCGCGCTCCAGACCACCACGGTCACGCCCGGAGGCGAGCGCGGTCGTGCCGTTGATGAGCACGGTCGTGCTCAGTCAGAACTGAATCTTTACAGTTTCTCAGATTTGATGATTTTTATAAAACTTATGTTATAAACTTAACTGTTTAAACAGAATCTCACCATTATTAATCACAACAATTATTTTCATCGATTAAATTGTTTTAAACCGATTCTTACCATTTGAAAATACATTTTCATTTAAAATTTCTAAATTTATAAAAAGTTATAACAAGATTTTATAAAACACTTTATTATGAAAAAGACTTTTATAAACCAATTGTATAAATCATAGTTACATCAAATAAAACTTATATAAATATAAACTACTTTATATTTTGTGACGTTTTCTAAAATAAGTAGATAAAACGAATTCGTTTGTTATATTACATTCAATTAAATATATATACCACACTACCTTATATTTTAAATACATAACTAAACGATACAATTCATTAGTGCAAATCCTTACGCTTGCAATACACTGAAACACTATAGTTACTTTAAACCTTATACACCGCATTAATACACGTCATACATTTACTCGATAGGTCAAGCTCCGTGACCCTCAAACACTTAACATTTACTTGGTTGTGCAATCTACACTCTCCAACACATGTGAGTCTACATAACCCCACTTTTACTCTTTTTCACCTTTGGGGTGGACATGATTTACATTAAACAAATTGCAACTCTTTCATAGTACAATTCTTACTTGATTACATGAATTATTTGTGCAATATGCTTGAATGCTATGAGTCATTACTATACATACATGACGCAACTCGTGCAAATCATTAACTCTGTACAAGCCAACGGTAAAAAAGGATAGTACTATTGAGTCTGACAAACCCACCCGGGTAGGGTGTTTGTTACCGACTTTACATTAGGGTAACCTGCGTGTTATGCCTCAGTCACAAGGTTTGATTGTGCACCTAGTATAACTATAGATTCTCCATATTTGTCTTATATACCATGTGAATCAAGGAATTGTATAAACAGTTTTGAACTCTTATTTGTGTGTCAAAACTTATGTATGCTCACCAACTTTTTAGTTGACCCTTGTTTTTAAATCATGTTTCAGGTGCTAACAATTGAGATGATTACAAGTTGCTTCCACCTAGTTTGAGGACCTAGTTAAAAGGCTCTAAAATAAACATTGTTATGTATTTTGTTATGTTTCGTGTACTTGTTGGATTGTTGTTTGATTTCAATGAAAACTGCATGTTTAATTATTTCAACCTTAGCAAACCATGAGCTATGAACAGTCTGCACGCTTCACGCCCCGACGTTTCCGCCGTCGGTTGGGGTGTGACATAAATCAATCTCCAGGATGAAATTATATCAATTAGCACAGGAAAAGAAGCAGAACCCGAAGGATATAAAGAATCATAAAGATTCAGAATCGAATGATTCATATAGTTTGGCTTGGCTTTGATGATTCTCAATGATGTAGAGTAACATATGAAATTCTCCAGCATATGATTGAATAAAGAATCGAATGATTCAGGATAATGTGTTCTAACTGTTATCTATGTCACACCCCGACCGATGGCGGAATCATCGGGGCGGGACATGTAAGACTGTTCATAGCACATGGTTGACTAAATTGAAATATATTAAAATCAAATTTGCATTACAATAAATCCAAGTACAAGATCAAATTCAAACAAGAAACATAAACAATTCATAAAATCTTGATTTATTTTGCTAAGTCCAAATCCTATGTTGAACACGTCTTGAATCAATCTCACATATTGGGGCCTGAAACATGAATAAAATAAAGTCAACTAAAAAGTTGGTGAGTATAACACAGTTGTATATAGATAGCATATAGTTGAAAACAAATCCTTTACATGACATGATAAATAAGGCGTTTATGGGGAGTAACTATTGTGTAACCAAATGTACAATCAAACCTTGTAACTAGCATGCAAAACAAATGTATTTTCGGTTTCAATCACCGCGTACCATGGGTGGGTTTGTCAGACTCAATAGATCCATCATTGAAAACCGTCGGCTTGTATAGTTAATGATTGCACATAAGAGCATACAAAGGTTAAACACACCTAGCACTCGGGCACAAAGCTCAAATTTTTGCACACATGTATGTAAATAGGATTTTTGCACTTGTGTTGTTTGTGTAAATGTAAATGTGTAATGTGTAATGAGTATAGAGTTCATGTTCCACCCCAAAAGTGTAAAAGAGTAAAAGAGGTTGTGAATACTCACTTGGTATGGAAGTGAAGCTAACAAGGAATATAGATAGCAAAAGATCCTTGAAAAGCACACTTTAACCTAAATAGTAATATGCATTGAATCACATAGATGTATAAAGTTTAAGAATGAAAGTTGGATTTGTATGTAAAACCATTGGTTTGTATTTAAAAAGGATTGAATAAAATATATAAAGTTTGAGTTAAATATGTTTGAAACAATTTAATTAGGTTTGAATTAAATAAATAAGTGTATAACTATAGTTTATGAAATAATGTCAATATTAATTGTAATTAAGTATAAATAAATAAAACGATTTTGATTTAAAATGTAAAGTAAATAAGTCATCATTATTTATAAATCTTGTAACTTAATTATTTAAAATATCATTTAAGTGTAAGATGATAAATATAAATTTAATTTTTATAAACTTTTCAATAAATTACATTTATGCCAAGATTAAACTTTTAATCTATTTTTAAATACAGAAAACATATTTTTTATAAAATCTGAAACATTTACTGATTAAAATATAAAAATTATAATTCTGTTAAAAATTCTGAGTCTAGCACGACCGTGACTCGGAAGGACACGATCGTGCTCAAACCACGGGCGCGACCGGGTTGATCAATCAGGAGCACAATCTAGACAAGTCATCAGGCACGACCGTGCCTTAGCCCGGCACGGTCGCGTCTATGATTTTTAGACACAACAGAGACTAGCCCAAAGGGCATGACAAGGTCTGGACGGATGAAACGACCGCGCTTCTAGTCGACACGACCGCGCTAAACGAGGCACGGCCGCGCTAGATGATTAGCGTGACCGTGTCTAAACTAAATCAGACACGAATCGAGAATTTCTTGTATTTTAAACACTGGAATTGTTAGGGTTTTTGATTAATATGTTATTAAGAGTCTTTTCATATAACTTAATTGTATGGAAATCGAGTTTAAGTATGGGTTCGATTAAATCATTTTTATTGGAAACATGGTTTCTGATTCTGGTCGATTTCTATTGCGGAAGCCCAAATTGGATGAGGGCTTTTGATAATGATACTGAAATGAATGAGAAGACGATTATATTTACCCTGAAACGAAACGAATTTATAGAGAACGGTTGGAAGGAAGCTCCGGCGACGACGGCTCGAGTTCCGACGATCTTTACTGCAACTCCGGTCAATCCAGACAGTCCGGAAGCTTCAGAGATGGTTTGATATCGCGATTCTGCTACTGAGTTGGGAGAATTTGGGTCGAAAAGCTTTGAGAGAGTTTCTTTCTTGAAATTTGCTTGAGAGAGTTTTCTTGCAAATGAATACTGAGGCGTTTGGGATTTGAAAAGTGGTAATACAATTGTTAAGGGGAAAAGAAACGTATAACGGTTTCGGATTCGAACGATCGGGTGATTAATCTGCATTTACGTTTTTCTGTTACGCAGGCGCGACCGTGCCAAGGAGAGGCGCGACCGTGCCTAGGCACCGGGCGCGATCGTTCCAGAGCAGGTCGCGCGACCGTGCCAAAGCACTTGGCGCGACCGTGCTAGAACGAAGCACGACCGTGCTAACTAGGGTTTCTTGATGTTTTTCAATTTTAGTCCTTGACCTTTCAGGTTTGATAAGTTTGTACCAAATAGTTTCTTGTATAGCGTTTAAATGTAAATAATCGAGTAAAACTTGCGAATTTGTATAGGATCATTGCATTAAATTTTACGACGAGAAAATAATGAGGCATCGCACGAGTATAGAACTTGAAATTGCATTACATTGAACTGAAATAGGCATACTAAAATCCGAAATGTTACAGTCTCCCCATGTTGAGAGAATTTCGTCCCGAAATTTAGCTAGAGGAAACAACATTATTAGTAAAAAGATGAGGGTACTTGAGCTTCATTTGGTCTTCTCGTTCCCAAGTGAACTCAGGACCACGCTTAGATTCCCAACGAACTTTAACGATAGGAATGCGACTTCGCTTGAGTTGCTTGACTTCACGATCCATAATTTCCACCGGTTTCTCAACGAAGTGCATCTTTTCATCAATGCGCACGTCGTCAAGCGGTATATGGAGATTTTCGTCAGTGAGACATTTCTTTAGATTAGATATATGAAATGTAGGATGCACATTGCCAAGAGATGGAGGTAACTCGAGCTTGTAAGCCACTTTCCCAATCCTTTCAAGGATTTTGAATGGACCAACATAACGAGGTGATAACTTGCCTTTCTTTCCAAAACGGATCACACCCTTCCATGGAGATACCTTAAGAAGAACGAGATCACCGACTTGAAATTCCAAGGGTTTTCGACGCTTGTCGGCATAACTCTTTTGTCGACTCCTCGCTACTCGAATATTGTTACGGATTTGAATAATCTTGTCGGAAGTTTCTTGAATTAACTCGGGACCGGTGATTTGTGCTTCACCAATCTCGTTCCAACAGATCGGAGAACGACACTTGCGACCATAGAGAGCTTCGAATGGAGCCATGTTGATACTTGTGTGGTAGCTATTGTTATAAGAAAACTCAATAAGGGATAAATGTGAATCCCAATTGCCACCAAAATCGATTACACAAGCTCTAAGCATGTCTTCAAGAGTTTGGATTGTTCGCTCGGTTTGACCATCAGTTTGGGGATGGTAAGCCGTGCTCAAATCCAAACGAGTACCAAGAGCAGATTGGAGAGATTGCCAAAATCGAGAAGTGAACCGAGCGTCTCTATCGGATATTATGTTCAAGGGAACGCCATGACGGCTCACAATTTCATCAACGTAAATTCGGGCTAATTTCTCCACTTTGAAGTCTTCACGAATAGGCAAGAAATGGGCAGATTTGGTGAGTCGATCAATGATCACACAAATACTATCATAACCACTCGAGGTGCGAGGGAGCTTGGTAATGAAATCCATAGCTAAATTCTCCCATTTCCACACGGGAATTTCTGGTTGTTCGAGTAAACCAGAAGGACGCTGATGTTCGGCTTTGACTTTGGAGCAAGTTAAGCATTTGGCAACATAAAGAGCAATGTCCTTCTTCATACCGGGCCACCAATAAAGCTGACGAAGATCTTGGTACATTTTATCCGCACCAGGATGAATAGAATAACGAGTCTTATGAGCCTCATTCATGAGAATTGTACGGAGATCATCGCGATCGGGAACCCAAATACGGTTCAAGTAATATAGTAAGCCATTGGGTTTAGATTCAAGAAGAAGTTCAACACCACACGACATTTCTTCATACATGTTACCCTCGGTAACCGAGACGTGTTGAGCTTCCAGGATACGGGTTTGAATATCGGATTGAATACGGGCACAATGAAGCATAACATGGTCCTTTCGACTCAAGGCATCGGCTACAACATTCGCTTTGCCGGGATGGTAGCGAATCTTGCAGTCGTAGTCGTTAAGGAGTTCGACCCAACGTCGTTGCCTCATATTGAGTTCTTTTTGGTTGAAGATATGTTGAAGACTTTTGTGGTCGGTGAATTCCACACATTTCGTGCCGTATAGGTAATGTCTCCAAATCTTTAACGCGAATACGACCGCACCTAACTCGAGATCGTGCGTCGTATAATTCTTTTCATGAATTTTGAGTTGTCTTGATGCATAAGCGATCACTTTTCCTCGTTGCATGAGGACACAACCAAGACCTTGGTTAGAAGCATCACAATAGACAACTAAATCATCATTTCCATCGGGGAGAGTCAAAATGGGAGCATTGCACAACTTATGCTTAAGAGTTTGGAAAGCTTCTTCTTGTTTCGGTCCCCATTCATAAGCTTTACCCTTATGGGTCAAGGCGGTAAGAGGGACAGCAATCTTTGAGAAGTTTGAGATGAAACGACGATAATAACCCGCAAGACCAAGAAATGAACGAACTTCGGTAGGAGTCTTCGGGGCATTCCAATTTTTAACCGTTTCGATCTTAGCAGGATCAACATGAATACCCTTGTCGTTGACGATGTGTCCAAGAAATTGAACTTCTTTTAACCAAAATTCACATTTGGAGAACTTGGCATATAGTTGTTCTTTCTTTAAAAGGTCCAAAACCAATCTAAGGTGTTCTTCATGGTCGGCTTTAGTCTTGGAATAGATTAAGATATCGTCAATGAAAACGATCACGAATTTATCAAGGTACGGTTTGCACACACGATTCATGAGGTCCATGAAAACTGCGGGTGCATTGGTTAATCCAAAAGGCATAACCATGAACTCGTAATGACCATACCTTGTTCGGAAAGCAGTCTTAGGAATGTCATCTTCTTGAACACGGAGCTGATGATAACCAGATCGAAGATCAATCTTCGAGAAACACGTAGAACCTTGAAGTTGATCAAAGAGATCATCGATTCTAGGCAAAGGATAGCGATTCTTGATAGTAAGCTTATTGAGTTCGCGATAGTCAATACACATGCGAAATGATCCATCCTTCTTCTTTACAAATAAGACGGGTGCACCCCACGGTGAATGACTCGGGCGAATGAACCCTTTATCGGAGAGTTCTTGAAGTTGACTTGCGAGCTCTTGCATTTCGGAAGGTGCAAGACGATAAGGAGCTCTAGCAACAAGGTTAGCTCCGGGCATGAGATCAATACGGAACTCGACTTGACGAACGGGAGGAAGACCGGATAAATCTTTAGGAAACACTTCGGGAAAATCTTGAATAATGGGAATGTCTTGGATACTCTTCTCCTTGACATCCTTTTGAACAATATGAGCTAGGAAGGCGATGTACTTCTTTCGCAAGTACTTTTGAGCAGTAGTACAAGACATCAATTTAAGACCCTTGCAAGGCTTTTCACCAAAAACCCTTAAGGTTTCTCCCGAAGGTAGCGGAATTCAGATGCACTTTTCAAAGCAAATAACTTCGGCATGATGATTTGATAGCCAATCCATACCTATGATAATGTCAAAGCTTCCTAGTGGCATTGGAATAAGGTTGATTGGGAATGCATGATCATTAAGTTCTAAAGAGCAATCAAAGATAATAGACTCAATTGTAAGGGAGTCACCATTTGCTATTTCAACGGTGAAGGTTTTCTCTAATTGGGATCGTGTCTTTGCAAGTAAAGGCTCAAAATTTAGTGACACAAAACTTTTATCGGCACCGGTATCGAACAAAATGGAGGCATATTGACTATTAACAAGGAACGTACCATTAACCACGTCGTTGTTGGCTTGAGCTTCGTTGGCGTTAATGTTGAAAGCACGCCCACGAGCTCCACCTTGTCTAGTATTTGCGAGCCTTGGACATAGATTACGAAAATGATTCGGGTCACCACACTCATAACAAGCACGCCCATTAGCAATGGCGGGAGCACCTTGATTAGCTACTTGAGGTACGGTTTGGTTTGGAGGGTTGACTTGGCCCGTAAGGGCTTTGGTCCTACAAACATTAACCGTATGACCATATCTCCCACAATAAGTACAAAGGCGACATGGGATTTTTTGGGGATGATGATAGTTGCAGGTGGCACAAAGTGGGTAAATTCCACCATATGGCTCTTTGACTGGTGCTTGAACCATAGGTACAGCTTGGTTCACGGGAACAGCAGGAGTAACCACAGCAAAATTTCTAACCTTCCTCTTTCTAGTGTTGCGAGAGGGCTCGGTTGTAGCTTCTTTGGTGTGGTTAGGAGGGGCTACGGTTTCAGCAACTTTCTTAGAACCCTTTTTGGTAAGAGTTCCAGCTTTAATATGATTATCGGTTAGGGTAGCAGACAGGCGGATGGCATCTTCCAAAGTAGCAGGATTTCTACCTAAGACAGTATCTTGAATTTGTCTTGGTAGTCCACCAATGTACTTTTCGATGCAACGAGATAATGGAGTGACCATGTGGGGCACAAGAAGACTCAATTCATGGAACCGAGTTGTGTAAGCCAAGTGTTCCCCACTATCTTGGGCAAGATCCCAAAATTCGGCCTCTAACTTCTTCACTTCATTGCGAGGACAGAACTCCTCGGTCATAAGCCTTTTGACCTCATCCCAAGGTAAGGCCATAGCTACATCAACACCCCTATTCCTTTTCTCCCCATTCCACCATGTAAGTGCCCGCTTTTGAAGGACACTAGTAGCATGACGAACACGGAGGTTGTCGGGACAGTCACTATTGAGAAAGGTATTCTCAATACTTTCGAACCATTGGAGGAGTCCGGTAGCTCCTTCGGTTCCATAAAACTTTAGGGGATTGCACGAATTGAAGTGCTTGAAGGTGCATTGGGATGGATTACCACCATTACCACCATTATTACCACTATTGCTTCCATTGCCATTAGTGGCACCATTGGCTTGGGTGAGTTGTGTCACCAATTGAGTAAGAATAGCAGCAATGTCGGAGTTGGCGTTAGCGGCGGGAGCACGACGAGGAGGCATTCTACATATTTGAAACACAAGACAAGAGAGATTGTAAGAACTTATGAGAATTGCTAAGATTTAATAGAATGAGAAAACCAAATAAAAGATAGATATTCATAGTTTGGATTGTACTCAAAAGTGATAAAATCACTTGAATATTAAGGCACATTAAGGTTAATTTAAACTTATATAATTTTCAAGGAGACATGCTTTAGCCTATAGGTAAACACTCATCTCGAGAATTCCCAGGAAAGCATACGGGTCCCTCGGTTGATTGGGATTTATGCGAAATGCTTTCCTAGACAGAAAACCCAAAATGCAGGTGTCACCCTTCCAGATTGCACGTGTCCTCAAATAATTTAACAAGTTTAAAAACCTCAACGAAGAAATAAAAATTTTATTTAAAGATTTTTGCTTCAAGAATTTTCCACATGCTTAGAAAGGATAAAGATAGAAAAAGGAGATAAGAATAATAAGAGGTTTAGGCCATAGGAAAGGATGTTATTTATTTAATTATTATTTAAGAATATCCTAATAAGTCATGCATTTCTAACAAAGAAGGTAGCAAATATAATAATAATTAATCATGGTAAGCATGTAGCACATAGCACAAAATCATGAAGCATAACATAAGTGGGTGTCCTAAAGTTATAGTCTAGGTCAAGATGTCTAATAACCTAAATCCCTATAACCAAGGCTCTGATACCAATCTGTCACACCCCGACCGATGGCGGAATCATCGGGGCGGGACATGTAAGACTGTTCATAGCACATGGTTGACTAAATTGAAATATATTAAAATCAAATTTGCATTACAATAAATCCAAGTACAAGATCAAATTCAAACAAGAAACATAAACAATTCATAAAATCTTGATTTATTTTGCTAAGTCCAAATCCTATGTTGAACACGTCTTGAATCAATCTCACATATTGGGGCCTGAAACATGAATAAAATAAAGTCAACTAAAAAGTTGGTGAGTATAACACAGTTGTATATAGATAGCATATAGTTGAAAACAAATCCTTTACATGACATGATAAATAAGGCGTTTATGGGGAGTAACTATTGTGTAACCAAATGTACAATCAAACCTTGTAACAAGCATGCAAAACAAATGTATTGTCGGTTTCAATCACCGCGTACCATGGGTCGGTTTGTCAGACTCAATAGATCCATCATTGAAAACCGTCGGCTTGTATAGTTAATGATTGCACATAAGAGCATACAAAGGTTAAACACACCTAGCACTCGGGCACAAAGCTCAAATTTTTGCACACATGTATGTAAATAGGATTTTTGCACTTGTGTTGTTTGTGTAAATGTAAATGTGTAATGTGTAATGAGTATAGAGTTCATGTTCCACCCCAAAAGTGTAAAAGAGTAAAAGGGGTTGTGAATACTCACTTGGTATGGAAGTGAAGCTAACAAGGAATATAAATAGCAAAAGATCCTTGAAAAGCACACTTTAACCTAAATAGTAATATGCATTGAATCACATAGATGTATAAAGTTTAAGAATGAAAGTTGGATTTGTATGTAAAACCATTGGTTTGTATTTAAAAAGGATTGAATAAAATATATAAAGTTTGAGTTAAATATGTTTGAAACAATTTAATTAGGTTTGAATTAAATAAATAAGTGTATAACTATAGTTTATGAAATAATGTCAATATTAATTGTAATTAAGTATAAATAAATAAAACGATTTTGATTTAAAATGTAAAGTAAATAAGTCATCATTATTTATAAATCTTGTAACTTAATTATTTAAAATATCATTTAAGTGTAAGATGATAAATATAAATTTAATTTTTATAAACTTTTCAATAAATTACATTTATGCCAAGATTAAACTTTTAATCTATTTTTAAATACAGAAAACATATTTTTTATAAAATCTGAAACATTTACTGATTAAAATATAAAAATTATAATTCTGTTAAAAATTCTGAGTCTAGCACGACCGTGCCTCGGAAGGACACGATCGTGCTCAAACCACGGGCGCGACCGCGCTAGTCGGGGCGCGACCGGGTTGATCAATCAGGAGCACAATCTAGACAAGTCATCAGGCACGACCGTGCCTTAGCCCGGCACGGTCGCGTCTATGATTTTTAGACACAACAGAGACTAGCCCAAAGGGCATGACAAGGTCTGGACGGATGACACGACCGCGCTTCTAGTCGACACGACCGCGCTAAACGAGGCACGGCCGCGCTAGATGATTAGCGCGACCGTGTCTAAACTAAATCAGACACGAATCGAGACTTTCTTGTATTTTAAACACTGGAATTGTTAGGGCTTTTGATTAATAGGTTATTAAGAGTCTTTTCATATAACTTAATTGTATGGAAATCGAGTTTAAGTATGGGTTCGATTAAATCATTTTTATTGGAAACATGGTTTCTGATTCTGGTCGATTTCTATTGCGGAAGCCCAAATTGGATGAGGGCTTTTGATAATGATACTGAAATGAATGAGAAGACGATTATATTTACCCTGAAACGAAACGAATTTATAGAGAACGGTTGGAAGGAAGCTCCGGCGACGACGGCTCGAGTTCCGACGATCTTTACTGCAACTCCGGTCAATCCAGACAGTCCGGAAGCTTCAGAGATGGTTTGATATCGCGATTCTGCTACTGAGTTGGGAGAATTTGGGTCGAAAAGCTTTGAGAGAGTTTCTTTCTTGAAATTTGCTTGAGAGAGTTTTCTTGCAAATGAATACTGAGGCGTTTGGGATTTGAAAAGTGGTAATACAATTGTTAAGGGGAAAAGAAACGTATAACGGTTTCGGATTCGAACGATCGGGTGATTAATCTGCATTTATGTTTTTCTGTTACGCAGGCGCGACCGTGCCTAGGCACCGGGCGCGATCGTTCCAGAGCAGGTCGCGCGACCGTGCCAAAGCACTTGGCGCGACCGTGCTAGAACGAAGCACGACCGTGCTAACTAGGGTTTCTTGATGTTTTTCAATTTTAGTCCTTGACCTTTCAGGTTTGATAAGTTTGTACCAAATAGTTTCTTGTATAGCGTTTAAATGTAAATAATCGAGTAAAACTTGCGAATTTGTATAGGATCATTGCATTAAATTTTACGACGAGAAAATAATGAGGCATCGCACGAGTATAGAACTTGAAATTGCATTACATTGAACTGAAATAGGCATACTAAAATCCAAAATGTTACAATCTAGATCTCTTCAATGGATCAGGATAATCAAGTGATTTGATCCAAGGGCTAGTATATGCTTGACAGATGTTATCATGACATATCTTAGTTCAACAACACATTGCATGTTTTTTATGGCATGGGCAGTGAAGTGAACCGAAACATTGTGCTAATAAACATAATCTGATACTGGTCTCATGAAATTCTTAAATCCCCATAATCTATATCTGATAATGATCTTTTAACACACACCCGACATAATATGGGTTCAAATCACAATTGTGACATAGATCATTATGTTTTCACACTACTAGGCTATTGACAATTCAAATTACATGCAGATATCCAAATTAAAATATATATAATGTTAAGCAGTCATGAAGCTATCATTTCCCGTTTATGCAAACTAAGAAGTTTAGATCAAATCATATAAACACAACTTTGAGCATAAATACAGAAACCAGGTAGTCGTTCTATGGTCATGTGTGTATGATCACCTACTATAGGATCGATGTATTACAAGATGGTTCTGTTTAGTTAATATTGGCATAAACAATAAAAACTATGCAATGCAACAAGAAACAATGAGAATACTGATAAATGTAAATTGTATTACTCTTCAATGTTAACAAGTTAAAGAGAAAACTCCAAGGAAGCAAACATACAAATGAAGAGAAACAATACATATAAAGGAGCTTAGAATCAAGACAGACCGTTGATTCTAAGGATCAGATCAAACACAAGCCGTTGATCTTGTACAAATGTAAAGCTACACTACAATTGATTAACAACAAAAAGACAACTGCAGCAAAAAGACAATTGCAAAAACAAAAGTCTTGTCAGGAATCTTTGCAAGAGACTTCAGGAATAGTAGCATTGTCTTTAGTCATCTGCACTGATAACATTCCTTCTGCTGCTAGGTGTGTCAGTGTTGCAGTAGATGATGTCAGTAGTAAAGTCAAAGCTGCTGATGATTTGCCTATCAACAACATCAATGTTAGATGCTGCTGAGCAGCCTATCAGCAGCAATCTTGTTCTTCAGCAGATAAGCACTTATCCACATCAACTTTCATTAGTAGCAAAATTGTAGAGTCCGCAATATCCATACTTAGAGAATTTCTGCAGCCATCAGTCTTTATCCCTACAAACTACCCCTAGACTTATGATACCAAAATTTTTTACTGCCTATGATCATAAAGTTTCTGCATGTTTAGGATGGTCCTTGCAGTCTCATAGCCTCTTGGGTCCTTGCTGGGATTATCAAAAGGAATTTCAGAAAGATATTTGATGTCCCTCATTCACATGTTGAAGATAGCCTTTTTAGTACACCTCATCGTGTTTCCTTTGACATCAACCAGAGTGTATTCATCATTAGCAACATTACAGGATCATTTTACAATAGGAAAGTGGGCTTGGATTGCTTTGACATCAATGGCAACCTCTTTTCTAGGATTGAAATGATGTTTGATTACTAGCAAGAGGTGTCTCCCACTTTAATTGTCAGGCTCATGAGCTTCACCCAGCTCAAGAATTGTCTGTAGATCAGAATCTGGAAGCTGCATCACGTAATCAACATAAATGTAGATTGATCTTTTCTTTTCTAGCTCTCTACTAAAGACTTCATACCACTCATCTGAATCACTGTAGAACCACTGGACAATCTTCCTTGAATCAGAAGAGCTGGTAGGAGGTTTTGTATTCTTTTTAGGAGGCTGTGGTTGAGAGGGAGCTGGGTGTGAGGATTTAGACTCTTTGGGAGTGGAGGAGTGTAGTCTAGGAGAGGGAATAATTTGGATAGAAGGAGGATGGACCAAGGAATTTGTTCTGGGCCTCTTTTGTTTTCTTTCATCTTCAGTGGTACTTGTCCTCTTTGTATGATTTGTCTTCTTAAGTCTCCCCTCTTCTTTGTTTTTCACTTGTCTGTAGAGGGATTGAAGATTCATGAAGTTCATGGGACCTAGCCTCTTTCCACTCTCACCTCTTGCCTTAAGAAAGTCCAACATGACTGTCACACCCCAACCGTGCATCTTAACTGCCGGTGCGACTTAATTGATAAAAACACACAATGGAATAAAGACATTTACTATTAAAGTTTCATAATATTAAAAACCCAATTACATAAGTTTCGAATTAAACCAAACAGATAACATGATCAAAATACAAGCAACTTAAAATAAGATTCTTCAATTGATATCTAGGAAAATCCTATGTGATCTTGACTTGACCTATGACGAGCTTAATCACCTAAAACATGTACAAAAAATAAGTGTCAATTAAAACTAGTTGGTGAGAAATCACAGGTTTAATAAAAGTATAAGTTTGGCAAAGGTGACAATTCATATTTCAAGATCATCATATAGCACGTAATAAAACAAACATATGATTAGCAAATCCAACATAAAATGATAAATAACGAATATGTGGTACAACTCGCAAGTTGCACTAATAACGAATAAGATGTCCAACCAAAAGTTGTCCATAAAGTATATGCGGTTTCCATCCTATGGCCCATATCTGTACTACCGTTGGCTTGCAAGTTTCAAGTTAAGAATTTGCAAGTTTAACGTTTATCATGTTGTGTTCATTTACTCACATACATATATGATTCGTTTGTTTTAGAATTGTTTGAAAACGTGTTTTAATGCATGCCAGCGCGTACATGTTTCCCCTAAAACGATTTGAATAAAGTGGGGCTATGAAGTCTCACCTTGAAAGCTAGGCAAGATAGGAGACATGAATAAATAGACGAGGTGAATCACGGACCAGACCCTAAACAAATAAATAAACTATTTTTAGGGGAGGTTCGATGGTTACGAGTGTTAGATAGGCGGTTCGGGTCATAAGGTTAAGAATTAGTTGTAAAAATAGAGTTTTAGTCGATTTTCAGATTTGGACAACAATGTAGCTGAACAGAAACGGGCTTGTTAAAAATATCAAACGAAGTCCAAAAATTATGAAATTTTACATGGAATTAGTTTAAGTTGTCCCGAAGAAGTTTCGTTTAGAAAGTTTTTATGTTTGAGACTTGGATCATAGCCAAAATAGTCAAATAAGACAGAAGGTATTGAAAAAGGTTTCTGTCCCGTTTTGGCTACTACGGAGTCATACTTTTAAATTAGAAAATGAGCCAATTATGAGCGGAAGAAAATTAGAAGAACTACGTCGTGGAATTTGATTTTGCTCGGTTTTGTTTAATTATGATCAAGTTATGCCCAATTAAAGTCGGCACAGTTTCTGCCAAGATCAACGGTTGCACTTAAGTGGTCCGTTTAGGGTTTTAAGATTACTGAACGCGCAAATAAAAATTAGACGAATGTTATTATGTTATTATAATACATAATATAATCAAATTAAGTTAGCCAAAACGTCCCGTGTCACTAGTCTAGCCTTGATATTTATAGAAGCGTTTTGGAGAATCACATAATGTAATCGGCATAGCCGACACGAGCAAGCGGATTCTATATTTAATTAGCGTGTGAGTTCATATAAGTGATAATATAGATAAAATAACATGTTTTAAGTTAGCAAGAACATACTAAAGCATCGACAGAGCCACTTTTGCAATAGTTGTCTTGAGGATTCGGAGAATGCGACGGCATAGCCGCCATTGCAAATGGGATCCTTTGTTTGTTAGTTGGTGATGTTAGCTTGATTTATTAGTTTGATTAAGATTATTAGAGGGTATTTAGGGCTGAGGTTTCAAATGATCAAGTGATCATGGATAGAAAATAGAAAAAGATTGAGGGGATGAAGAAAGAATGAAATAAAAAAACGGTATTGAACTTCGGAGGGTTACTTACTTGTTTGATCTTCAAACTCTTGGAATCCTCTAAGGGATTTTCAAAATCTTCAAGGTTGGGAAGGGATTTCACAACTTAGGAGGGTTTGGGAGTGTTTGATAGAGAATTAGCAAAGAAAACAAGATCCTAAGCCTTCTATTTATACTAACGATTGAAGGGGTGTAAATTTGGAAAGTCTTGGAAAGCAATTTAGGGTTTTAGGGCCCTCAAATCTACGAAATTTTTCTCAATGGGGCTGGGTTTTTGTGATTTTTTGCTTGGGCTAGGTCCAAGAGTAGGTGGGTTGGGTCCTAGCATGACCCGGTTGAGTGCGCGCATTAGAAAATTACGATTTTAAGCATTTCTAAGCGAAATTGGCAAATGTTTTCAACATGAAAGTTGATTGTCATAACAAAAAAAGTATGTTTAGCTAAAAACATTTAATTTAAAGTTACGTTATTCGCGTATGGTAGTTGGCGGTCGGTGGGCAAGAAAACGGATTTTTTGATCGTTTTCGAATTTCAGGATTTATTTAAGGAAAGTTTTGCAAACAAACTTTGTTTTAATTAAAGAAATGAATATGTTAAACATTTAAAACATAAATTAATGTCATGTTAGACGAATTTGTTGGATGTGGGTGGTTGGTAGTTAACGACGGTTTAAAAGGCGAACGATCACACGAAAGTACTAACTAGTACTTTTAAGCATCAAATCACTTTGAAGGAGTTATAAAAACATGTCTGAGGTGTATGGGGGTGGTTCATGTGTATTTAATTTGTCGTAAAGATCAATTAAGTATACGTGCGATCCATGAATCACTCATAGATAAGTATAAGTGTTTGAAATCAAGCATAAACGTAATGTTTCACATGTGAACTAGCATTGTAACAATGTATGAATAGGATTTCAAGTAAAATGAAATGTCATGCATATTTTCATTGATAAGTATAGTATAACATTTCTGAGTTTAGTATTCCTATTTCAATTCAATGTAATGCAATTTCAAGTTCTATACTCGTGCAATGTCTCATTATTTTCTCGCCGTAAATTTAATGCAATAATTCTATACAAATTCGCAAGTCTTACTCGGTTATATACATTTAGACACTATACAAGAAACTATTTTATTCAAACTTATCAAATCTGAAAAGTCAAGGACTAAAATTGAAAAATGTCAACAAACCCTAGTCTAGCACGGTCGTGCTTCGTCCTAGCACGGTCGCGCCAGGTGCTTTGGCACGGTCGCGCGACCTGCTTTGGAACGATCGCGCCCGGTGCCTAGGCACGGTCGCGCCTATATTGGCACGGTCGTGCCTGCGTAACAGTCGAAACGTAAATGTGATTTCAAAACGCTCAATCATTTGAAATTCAAATCCGATTACGTTTCTTCTTCCATTAACGTAGTTATACCATTCTCAATTATTCAACGCCTCAGTTTCATACCATCAATCTCGAATTCTCTCTCAAACAATTCAAGCAAAACTCGAATCCTATTCTGAGACGCAAATTTCCCCGATCAAGAAAGGATTACGCATCTCCCGGATCTCTCCAAGACTCTGGACTCTCTGGCCTAGCCGGAATTGCAGCCGAAGTCGCCGGAAGCCGTTTTCTCCGTCGCTGGAACTCCCTTCTACCGATCGTTACCAATTCCTTCCTGTTTTAGGTAAGTATACTCTCCATCTCATTCGTTTCAGTATCATCATCAAAATCCCCCTATTAATCTGGGCTTTCATTACAGAAATCGTTCGAATCAGAATTGTTATTTTAAATAAAAAGGATTTAATCGATTCCACTCTTAAACACGATGTTCATGCAATTAATTTATATGATTAGACTCGTAATATCTCTTTAATCGAAAGCCCTATCAATTCCATCGTTATAAATACAAGAAACTGTCAATTCGTGTCTGACTTGGAATAGACACGGTCGCGCTAAATCATCTAGCGCGGCCGTGCCTCGTGTAGCGCGGTCGTGCCGACTATCAGCGCGGTCGTGTCCTCCTGTCCAGACCTTGTCATACCCTCTGGGCTAGTCTCTGTTGTGTCTAAAGATCATAGACACGATCGTGCCTGGTCAAGGCACGGTCGTGCCTGTTGTCTGGTCTAGATTGTGCTTCTGTTGGTCAACCCGGTCGCGCCCCGACTAGCGCGGTCGCGCCCGTGGCTTGAGCACGATCGTGCCCTTCCGAGGCACGGTCGTGTGAGACTCAGATTTTTTTTTTAACAGAATTATAATTTTTATATTTTAATCAGGAAATGTTTCAGATTTTATAAAATATGTGTTCTGTATTTAAAAATGGATTAAAATTTTAACCTTGGCATAAATATAATTTATTGAAAAGTTTATAAAAATTAAATTTATATTTATTTAAATGATGTTTTAAATAATTAAGTTACAAAATTTATAAATAATGATTAGTTATTTAATTTACATTTTAAATCAAAATCATTTATTTATTTATACTTAATTTCAATTAATATTTACATTATTTCATAAACTACAATTATATATTTATTTATTCAATTCAAACCTAATCAAATGGTTACAAACATATTTTACTTCAAACTTTATATATTTTATTCAATACTTTTTAAATACAAATCAATAGTTTTATATACAAATTCAACTTTCACTTTAGACTTAAACTTTGTACATCTATTTGATTCTATACACTTTACTCTTAGGTTAAAGTGTGCATTTCAAGGATCATATTTGCTATCTATATTTCCTTGTTAGCTTCACTTCCATACCATGTGAGTATTCACAACCCCTTTTTACTCTTTACACTTTTGGGGTGGAACATGAACTTTATACACATTACACATTTCACAACTACATTTACTCAAACAACACAAGTACAAAATCCTACATACATACATGTGTGCAAAATTTGAGCTTTGTGCCCGAGTGCTAGTTGTGCTAGTCTTTGTGAACACTATGTGCAATCATTAACTATACAAGCCGACGGTTTTCAATGATAGATCTATTGAGTCTGACAAACCCACCCAAGTGGAGGTGATTGATACCGACAACACAATTTGCATACTAGTTACTAAGGTTTGATTGTACTTGATTACACAATAGCAGCTCCCCATAAATGCCTTATTTTTCATGTCTTGTAAAGGATTTGTTTACAACTATATGCTATCTATATACAACTGTGTTATACTCACCAACTTTTTAGTTGACTTTATTTTATTCATGTTTCAGGCCCTAATATGTGAGAATGATTCAAGACGTGCTCAACATAGGATTTGGACTTAGTAATATTAAATCAAGAAGTTTATGAATTGTTTATTGTTCCTTGTTTGGATTTTGGTTTGTACTTGGATTATGTGAAATGGAAATTTGGCTTTAATATATTTCAATTTAGTCAACCTTGTGCTATGAACAGTCTTACATGTCCCGCCCCGATGATTCCGCCATCGGTCGGGGTGTGACAGATTGGTATCAGAGCCTTGGTTATAGGGATTTAGGTTATTAGACATCTTGACCTAGACTATAACTTTAGGACACCCACTTATACTATGCTTCATGATTTTGTGCTATGTGTTACATGCTATGTGCTACATGCTTACCATGATAAATTGTTTATTATATTTGGTACCTTACTTGTTAGAAATTCATGACTTATTAGGATCTTCTTAAATAATACATTTCCTATATCCTAAAATCCTATGATATTTCTACCTTCTTTTCTATCTTTATTCTTTCTAAGCATGTGGAAAAAAATTCTTGAAGCAAAAATCTTTAAAATTTTTTTTATTTTCTTCGTTAAGGTTTTTTTTAAACTTGTTAAATTATTTGAGGACACGTGCAATCTGGAAGGGTGACACCTGTATTTTGGGTTTTTTGTCTAGGAAAGCATTTCGCATAAATCCCAATCAACCGAGGGACCCGTATGCTTTCCTGGGAATTCCCGAGATGAGTGTTTACTTATAGGCTAAAGCATGTCTCCTTGAAAATTATATAAGTTTAAATTAACCTTAATGTGCCTTAGTATTCAAGTGATTTTATTACTTTTAAGTACAATCCAAACTATGAATATCTATCTTTTATTTGGTTTTCTCATTCTATTAAATCCTAGCAATTCTCATAAGTTCTTACAATCTTTCTTGTCTTGTGAAAATCTGTAGAATGCCTCCTCGTCGTGCTCCCGCCGCCAACGCCAACTCCGACATTGCTGCTATTCTTACCCAATTGGTGACACAACTCACCCAAGCCAATGGTGCCACAAATGGCAATGGTGGAAATGGAAGCAATAGTGGTAATAATGGTGGTAATGGTGGAAATGGTGGAAACAATCCATCTCAATGCACCTTCAAGCACTTCAATTCTTGCAATCCCCTAAAGTTTTATGGAACCGAAGGAGCTACTGGACTCCTTCAATGGTTTGAAAGTATTTAGAATACCTTTCTCAATAGTGACTGTCCCGACAACCTCCGTGTTCGTCATGCCACTAGTGTCCTTCAAAAGCGGGCACTTACATGGTGGAATGGGGAGAAAAGGAATAGGGGTATTGATGTAGCTATGGCTTTACCTTGGGATGAGGTCAAAAGGCTTATGACCGAGGAATTCTGTCCTCGAAATGAAGTGAAGAAGTTGGAAGCTGAATTTTGGGATCTTGCCCAAGATAGTGGGGAAAACTTAGCATATACAACTCGGTTCCATGAGTTGAGTCTTCTTGTGCCCCACATGGTCACTCCTTTAGCCCGTTGTATCGAAAAGTATATTGGTGGGCTACCAAGACAAATTCAAGATACTGTCTTAGGTAGAAATCCTGCTACTTTGGAGGATGTCATCCGCCTGTCTGCTACCTTAACTGATAATCATGTTAAAGCTAGAACTCTTACCAAAAAGGGTTCTAAGAAAGTTGCTGAAAACGTAACCCCTCCTACCCATAACAAAGAAGCCACAACTGAACCCTCTCGCAATAACAAAAAGAGGAAAGTTAGAAACTTTGCTGTGGTTACTCCTGCGGTGCCCGTTAATCAAGTTGCACCCGTAGTTCAAGCACCGGCTAAAAAGCCATATGTTGGGATTTATCCTCTTTGTGCCACCTGCAATTTTCATCATCCTCAAAATATCCCATGTCGCCTTTGCACTCATTGTGGGATATATGGTCACACTATCAATATTTGTAGGGCCAAAGCTTTTGAGGGTCAAGTCAATCCACCGAACCAACCCAACCCGCGAGTGGCTAATCAAGGTGCTCCCGCCATTGCTAATAGGCGTGCTTGCTATGAGTGTGGAGACCCGAACCATTTTCGTAATCTATGTCCAAGACTTGCAAATGCTAGACAAGGTGGAGCTCGTGGGCGTGCGTTCAACATAAACGCCAACGAAGCTCAAGCCAACAACGACGTGGTTAATGGTACGTTCCTTGTAGTCAATATGCCTCCATTTTGTTCGATACCGGTGCCGATAAAAGTTTTGTGTCACTAAATTTTGAGCCTTTACTTGCAAAGACACGATCCCAATTAGAGAAAACCTTCACCGTTGAAATAGCAAATGGTGACTCCCTTACAATTGAGTCTGTCATCTATGATTGCTCCTTAGAACTTAATGATCATACATTCCCAATCAATCTTATTCCAATGTCACTAGGAAGCTTTGATATTATCATTGGTATGGATTGGCTATCAAATCATCATGCCGAAGTCATTTGTTTTGAAAAGTGTATTCGAATTCCGCTACCATCGGGAGAAACCTTAAGGGTTTTTGGTGAAAAGCCTTGCAAGGGTCTTAAATTGATGTCTTGTACTACCGCTCAAAAGTACTTACGAAAGAAGTACATCGCCTTCCTAGCTCATATTGTTCAAAAGGATGTCAAGGAGAAGAGTATCCAAGACATTCCTATCATTAGGGATTTTCCCGAAGTGTTTCCTAAAGATTTATCCGGTCTTCCTCTAGTTCGTCAAGTAGAGTTCCGTATTGATCTTATGCCCGGAGCTAACCCCGTTGCTAGAGCTCCTTATCGTCTTGCACCTTTGGAAATGCAAGAACTCGCAAGCCAACTTCAAGAACTCTCCGACAAAGGTTTCATTCGCCCGAGTCATTCACCGTGGGGTGCACCCGTCTTATTTGTTAAGAAGAAGGATGGATCATTTCGCATGTGTATTGACTACCGCGAACTCAATAAGCTTACTATCAAGAATCGTTATCCTTTGCCTAGAATCGATGATCTCTTTGATCAATTTCAAGGTTCTACTTGCTTCTCGAAGATTGATCTTCGATCTGGTTATCATCAGTTCCGTGTTCAAGAAGATGACATTCCTAAGACTGCTTTTCGAACAAGGTATGGTCATTACGAGTTCATGGTTATGCCTTTCGGGTTAACCAATGCACCCGCAGTTTTCATGGATCTCATGAACCGTGTGTGCAAACCGTACCTTGATAAATTCATGATCGTTTTCATTGACGATATCTTAATATATTCCAAGACTAAAGCCGACCATGAAGAACACCTTAGATTGGTTTTGGACCTTTAAAAGAAAGAACAACTATATGCCAAGTTCTCCAAATGTGGATTTTGGTTAAAAGAAGTTCAATTTCTTGGTCACATCGTCAACGAAAAGGGTATTCATGTTGATCCTGCTAAGATTGAAACGGTTAAGAATTGGAATGCCCCGAAGACTCCTACCGAAGTTCGTTCATTTCTTGGTCTTGCGGGTTATTATCGTCGTTTTATCTCAAACTTCTCAAAGATTGCTGTCCCTCTTACCGCTTTGACCCATAAGGGTAAAACTTATGAGTGGGGACCGAAGCAAGAAGAAGCTTTCCAAACTCTTAAGCATAAGTTGTGCAATGCTCCCATTTTGACTCTCCCCGATGGAAATGATGATTTTGTTGTCTATTG
Organism: Smallanthus sonchifolius; assembly: GCA_023525975.1. Taxonomy (NCBI): domain Eukaryota; kingdom Viridiplantae; phylum Streptophyta; class Magnoliopsida; order Asterales; family Asteraceae; genus Smallanthus; species Smallanthus sonchifolius. The sequence continues at coordinate 46,839,397 of CM042033.1, read as the reverse complement.
TGATGCTTCTAACCAAGGTCTTGGTTGTGTCCTCATGCAACGAGGAAAAGTAATCGCTTATGCATCAAGACAACTCAAAATTCATGAAAAGAATTATACGACGCACGATCTCGAGTTGGGTGCGGTCGTATTCGCGTTAAAGATTTGGAGACATTACCTATATGGCACGAAATGTGTGGTATTCCCCGACCATAAAAGTCTTCAACATATCTTCAACCAAAAAGAGCTCAATATGAGGCAACGACGTTGGGTCGAACTCCTTAACGACTACGACTGCGAGATTCGTTACCATCCCGGAAAAGCGAATGTTGTAGCCGATGCCTTGAGTCGAAAGGACCATGTTATGCTTCATTGTGCCCGTATTCAATCCGATATTCAAACCCGTATTTTAGAAGCTCAACACGTCTCGGTAACCGAGGGTAACATGTATGAGGAAATGTCGTGTGGTGTTGAACTTCTTCTTGAATCAAAACCCAATGGCTTACTATATTACTTGAACCATATTTGGATTCCCGATCGCGATGATCTCCGTGCAATTCTCATGAACGAGGCTCATAAGACTCGTTATTCTATTCATCCTGGTGCGGATAAAATGTACCAAGATCTTCGCCAACTTTATTGGTGGCCCGGTATGAAGAAAGACATTGCTCTTTATGTGGCCAAATGCTTAACTTGCTCCAAAGTCAAAGCCGAACACCAACGTCCTTCTGGTTTACTCGAACAACCAGAAATTCCTATGTGGAAATGGGAGAATTTAGCTATGGATTTCATTACCAAGCTCCCTCGCACCTCGAGTGGTTATGATAGTATTTGGCTGATCATTGATCGACTCACCAAATCTGCCCACTTCTTGCCTATTCGTGAAGACTTCAAAGTGGAGAAATTAGCCCGAATTTACATTGATGAATATGTGAGCCGTCATGGTGTTCCCTTGAACATAATATCCGATAGAGACGCTCGGTTCACTTCTCGATTTTGGCAATCTCTCCAAAAGGCTCTTGGTACTCGATTGGATTTGAGCACGGCTTACCATCCGCAAACTGATGGTCAAACCGAGCGAACAATCCAAACTCTTGAAGACATGCTTAGAGCTTGTGTAATCGATTTTGGTGGCAATTGGGATTCACATTTATCCCTTATTGAGTTTTCTTACAACAATAGCTACCACACAAGTATCAACATGGCTCCATTCGAAGCTCTCTATGGTCGCAAGTGTCGTTCTCCTATCTGTTGGAGTGAGATTGGTGAAGCACAAATCACTGGTCCCGAGTTAATTCAAGAAACATCCGACAAGATTATTCAAATCCGTGACAATATTCGAGTAGCGAGGAGTCGGAAAAAGAGTTATGCCGATAAACGTCGAAAACCCTTGGAATTCCAAGTCGGTGATCTTGTTCTTCTTAAGGTGTCTCCTTGGAAGGGTGTGGTCCGTTTTGGAAAGAAAGGCAAGTTAGCACCTCGTTATGTTGGTCCATTCAAAATCCTTGAAAGGATTGGGAAAGTGGCTTACAAGCTCGAGTTACCTCCATCTCTTGGCAATGTGCATCCTACATTTCATATATCTAATCTGAAGAAGTGTCTCGTCGATGAAAATCTCCATATACCGCTCGACGACGTGCGCATTGATGAAACGATGCACTTCGTTGAGAAACCGGTAGAAATTATGGATCGTGAAGTCAAGCAGCTCAAGCGAAGTCGCATTCCTATCGTTAAAGTTCGTTGGGAATCTAAGCGTGGTCCTGAGTTCACTTGGGAACGAGAAGACCAAATGAAGCTCAAACACCCTCATCTTTTTACTAATAATGTTGTTTCCTCTAGCTAAATTTCGGGACGAAATTCTCTCAACATGGGGAGACTATAACATTTCTGATTTTAGTATTCCTATTTCAATTCAATGTAATGCAATTTCAAGTTCTATACTCGTGAAATGTCTCATTATTTTCTCGCCGTAAATTTAATGCAATAATTCTATACAAATTCGCAAGTCTTACTCGGTTATATACATTTAGACACTATACAAGAAACTATTTTATTCAAACTTATCAAATCTGAAAAGTCAAGGACTAAAATTGAAAAATGTCAACAAACCCTAGTCTAGCACGGTCGTGCTTCGTCCTAGCACGGTCGCGCCAGGTGCTTTGGCACGGTCGCGCGACCTGCTTTGGAACGATCGCGCCCGGTGCCTAGGTACGGTCGCGCCTGCGTAACAGTCGAAACGTAAATGTGATTTCAAAACGCTCAATCATTCGAAATTCAAATCCGATTACGTTTCTTCTTCCATTAACGTGAGTTATACCATTCACAATTATTCAACGCCTCAGTTTCATACCATCAATCTCGAATTCTCTCTCAAACAATTCAAGCAAAACTCGAATCCTATTCTGAGACGCAAATTCCCCCGATCAAGAAAGGATTACGCATCTCCCGGATCTCTCCAAGACTCTGGACTCTCTGGCCTAGCCGGAATTGCAGCCGAAGTCGCCGGAAGCCGTTTTCTCCGTCGCTGGAACTCCCTTCTACCGATCGTTACCAATTCCTTCCTGTTTTAGGTAAGTATACTCTCCATCTCATTCGTTTCAGTATCATCATCAAAATCCCCCTATTAATCTGGGCTTTCATTACAGAAATCGTTCGAATCAGAATTGTTATTTTAAATAAAAAGGATTTAATCGATTCCACTCTTAAACACGATGTTCATGCAATTAATTTATATGATTAGACTCGTAATATCTCTTTAATCGAAAGCCCTATCAATTCCATCGTTATAAATACAAGAAACTGTCAATTCGTGTCTGACTTGGAATAGACACGGTCGCGCTAAATCATCTAGCGCGGCCGTGCCTCGTGTAGCGCGGTCGTGCCGACAATCAGCGCGGTCGTGTCCTCCTGTCCAGACCTTGTCATACCCTCTGGGCTAGTCTCTGTTGTGTCTAAAGATCATAGACACGATCATGCCTGGTCAAGGCACGGTCGTGCCTGTTGTCTGGTCTAGATTGTGCTTCTGTTGGTCAACCCGGTCACGCCCCGACTAGCGCGGTCGCGCCCGTGGCTTGAGCACGATCGTGCCCTTCCGAGGCACGGTCGTGTGAGACTCAGATTTTTTTTTTTTAACAGAATTATAATTTTTATATTTTAATCAGGAAATGTTTCAGATTTTATAAAAATATGTGTTCTGTATTTAAAAATGGATTAAAAGTTTAACCTTAGCATAAATATAATTTATTGAAAAAAGTTTATAAAAATTAAATTTATATTTATTTAAATGATGTTTTAAATATTTAAGTTACAAAATTTATAAATAATGATTAGTTATTTTATTTACATTTTAAATCAAAATCATTTATTTATTTATACTTAATTTCAATTAATATTTACATTATTTCATAAACTACAATTATATATTTATTTATTCAATTCAAACCTAATCAAATGGTTACAAACATATTTTACTTCAAACTTTATATATTTTATTCAATACTTTTTAAATACAAATCAATAGTTTTATATACAAATTCAACTTTCACTTTAGACTTAAACTTTGTACATCTATTTGATTCTATACACTTTACTCTTAGGTTAAAGTGTGCATTTCAAGGATCATATTTGCTATCTATATTTCCTTGTTAGCTTCACTTCCATACCATGTGAGTATTCACAACCCCTTTTTACTCTTTACACTTTTGGGGTGGAACATGAACTTTATACACATTACACATTTCACAACTACATTTACTCAAACAACACAAGTACAAAATCCTACATACATACATGTGTGCAAAATTTGAGCTTTGTGCCCGAGTGCTAGTTGTGCTAGTCTTTGTGAAAACTATGTGCAATCATTAACTATACAAGCCGACGGTTTTCAATGATAGATCTATTGAGTCTAACAAACCCACCCAAGTGGAGGTGATTGATACCGACAACACAATTTGCATACTAGTTACTAAGGTTTGATTGTACTTGATTACACAATAGCAGCTCCCCATAAATGCCTTATTTTTCATGTCTTGTAAAGGATTTGTTTACAACTATATGCTATCTATATACAACTGTGTTATACTCACCAACTTTTTAGTTGACTTTATTTTATTCATGTTTCAGGCCCTAATATGTGAGAATGATTCAAGACGTGCTCAACATAGGATTTGGACTTAGTAATATTAAATCAAGAAGTTTATGAATTGTTTATTGTTCCTTGTTTGGATTTTGGTTTGTACTTGGATTATGTGAAATGGAAATTTGGCTTTAATATATTTCAATTTAGTCAACCTTGTGCTATGAACAGTCTTACATGTCCCGCCCCGATGATTCCGCCATCGGTCGGGGTGTGACATATAGAATGAGTACAAGTAGTGAAAATTAGAAGTGTCACAATGACCTTTCTTTCTTCATATGTTCTTTTATTTAAGGCAATGGCTTTCCTAGAATTTTGTATGGATTTCTCTTCTTCTTCAGCCCTATTTTTGTTTGCCAGTTCTCCTTGTTGACCCATATAAGCTCTGTAGATTTCTTTATTAGATAGTTTCTCAAGGTAGTATGCAGCCTCACCTTGGGAAATTAGGATCTCAGTCCACTCCCCTCTCATCTCTTTGGCCAGCTGAGAGTCTGTTATTTTGAATTTAGCTTTTTCAGCCTTTTGTATTTCTCTCTCTTCATCTTCTCTGTCCAGTTGTTCCTATAGCTTGAGAGCCAGAGCTTCTTCTTTATCAATCTGTGAATCTACAGAGACTTGGATTTTTGTGGCATCCATAGATATTGCAACTCTACTTATTTGTTGTTCTCTAAAGAGCATGGCAGATTTCCTTTCCTGGTCTTTCTTTAGCTGTTCCATCTCTTCTTTATCTCTTTCTCTTCTTCTTCTTTCTATCTCTCTTTTCTCTTCCTCTATCTTCTTTTCTTCTTCTCTCATTATACCCTTCCCTTTGTCTTTATTAGATGCCTCTGCTTCTACTTCATTAACCATAATAGTGGATGAGGAGGTTGCTATTGATTCCTCATCATAGGCTTCATTGGCAATTTGTGGAATAGATAAGGGATGAGCCTCTTCTTCTTCACCAAGCATAGACTCCCACTCCTTTATAAACGTTAATGGAGCATTACGATCAGAGAGTGTTGCAGCATTGAGCACAGCCTTTGGAGAGGAACAGGTGATTCAGAAGGTGTATCATCTCTTGACTTCTTAATGAATTGAGTGCAAAGATCTGTGATCTTAGCTCCCAGACTTTGAAGAGGAAGTCATTGTTTAGCATTAAGATTTCCTTGATGTTGTTGATCTGAATGGATGATCCATCACATAGAAGGATCTTGATTCCTGAAGGATTATTGTTGGACCATCCATAGATTTCAAGTCCTCTGACAGCTTCATTGTATAGGTATCTCCTTAAGCTTAGAATCTGATCTTCTATCAGGACATTGCTTTTCATCAAACCCAGTCTTTGAACTGCTCTTTATTGGGCTGCACTTGAGGAATCTGCTTCTTCTTCCTCAAGGCAGGGATAGGCAACTTTCTTGGCTTCTTCAAGGAATCTCTCAAACCAAGGCATTTTATATTCCACTAGATCATGGAAACGGTCAATAGCAAGTGTTGATGCACTTTCCTGTGACAACACTCTGGATAGAGTCTAGGTTTGTATGTCTAATGTCTGTATTTTGTCTTTGTATGTAAGAGTCATTATGTAAAAGTTTATCGAGTTGTATTTACTTTTACTTAATGTTTTGTTGATTTCTTCTAAGTGTTTTGCGCACTTGTATGTGCGCAGGAGAATGCTCCTGCGTACTTAGTAAGTACGCAGGAATACCTATGTGTACTTGTTAAGTACGCAGGAGTAATTGGTCCTGCGCACTTGCTAAGTGCGCAGGCATCAGGTCAGTATAAATAGGATAGGTTCACAGAAGCTAAGTACGCAGAACCATTTGTTCATACGAACTCAGTTTTGCTAAGTACGCAGCTTGTATTCTCTCTGTAACCGTCGAGTGTTTATAATACAAAGAACGATTATTGTGACTCTTGTGTTCGGTTTACTTTGTTCAGTTAGACTCTCCACCTAGTCACGGGTATTCCGCACCCGGTCCGACTAGTAGACCACTTGCATGTGACGATCCACCACACCCGAGGGACCTACAAGTGGTATCAGAGCACTTGCTCTTGAATTCGAGTATTGTAAGTGAGTTTGGAGACGTTTTTACTGAGTTTTACAAGCAAAGAGAGGTTATTTTGTTGATTTTTGTGATAAAAAAGGGGTAGCTCTTGAGCACTTTTTAGAAGCAAAAATCTCTCAAAAACCGATTTTTGTTGTGTATTTGTGTGTTTTGAGCATCATAGGTTGGTTAGAAACTTGTTTCTGACCCTTTGACTCAATTGCATTGATCATCAGACCATTTTTTTACCAACTCCGGCGAGTTTCAGGTCACCGGAAAAGTTTGGTGAGAGTTGCTGAAAAGGTGTCCTGCGTACTTACCATTTTTGTCAAAAAGTACAGTTTTCTGCGAACTTGCTAAATACGCAAGAGTTATCTCCTGCGTACTTACAAGTGCGCAAGACTGAACTGCGAACTTAAGACTTATCCTGCGTACTTAACAATTTACTCCTGCGTACTTACAAGTACGCAAGGGCAAATATTAAATACGCAAGACCATTCATAAGTGCGGAAGGCCAATCCTAAGTGCGCAATAGCTACTGACTTTTCTGATTTTTGACCAAGTGTTCACCATGTCAAACCTTCAGAACCTTAGTAGTATGTTAAATTATGATAATGAAATCGGTACTCCACAGAAACCTCCCAAGTTGCTCAATGTAAACGATTATTCCAATTGGAAAGCCCGCTTTGAGCACTATATTTCATACACCGATTCATCGTTATGGATACCTATTCTTGAGGGATATAAGCATCCAACCCACTTGTATCTTGATGAAAACGTACCTAAGCCTATCTCTAAGCTGGATGCAGAAGAAAAGAAAATTTATGATCGAGAGAAGAAGGCATTGGGTTCAATCACTATGTCATTAACTCGGGATTTGTTCCACAGTTTCCGAGGATATGAATCTTCTAAGGATCTTTGGAAAGCTTTACAGAAAAGATTCGAAGGAAATAGTGACATCAAGAAAAGCAAGAGGGATCTGCTCCGGAAGCAATACGAGTGCTTCAGATTTATAGAAAATGAATCTTTAGATGATCTTATCTCTAGATTCTATCACCTACAAACGGAGTTGAAATCGTTTGAGCTTAAATATCCAGAAGAGAAAATGGTGGAAAAGTTTTTGGATGCTCTGCCACCGAGATATGAGATGTATACAACCCTGATGAGGGAAAGTTCAAAGTTCTACGAGATGACAGTAGATGAGGCAGTCGGTAAGATTCAGGCTCATAACATGAATCTTATAAAAAGGGAGAATTCTGGAAGACCTCAGATACAGGACCCTTCCATGTATCATGGGACGACTTCCACTTCAATGTCTTCCGGCTCTGGGATTGCACTCTATACTGGGAAATCCATTGAAGAAGACCACTCTAATGGTTATGGTGGTCATGCATGTTATGCATCAGGATCAGGGTTTGGATCTCATCAACAAAATCAACAAAACTCAAAGACTCCTCAGAATACGTGCTCAGCCAACCAGTCAGCTATTGCCAAGATAGCTGAAGATCATGTAGCACTATTCTCATCTTGCATGCTGGCATATGAGAATTTCATTGGTGGAAAGCTAACGGATCTTGAGACTATTGAAGAGGACTTCAATCAAGTGGATCCTGATGATATTGAAGACATGGATATTCAGTGGAATATGGCCATGTTAGTGAGGAGGGCCAAGCGTTTCCTGGACAGAACAGGAAGAAAGTATATTGGCGGGCATTCTAATGCCAAGGTTGGATTTGACAAATCCAAGGCCAAGTGCTACAAGTGTCAAAACTATGGACACTTTGCTCGTGAATGTCAAAAGGACAGAGCACCTGCCTCTGGCTTTACCAGACCTAGCCAGGGAAACAGCCATGGCCAAAACAACCAAACTCACCACAATCATACCCAAAGTAATCAGTCCAATGCACTGGTCGCACAGAATGACGAAAATTTTGATTGGGGTGTGCATCTAGAAGACGCCATCATTGCTCAAGCACAGGTTGGTCTCATAGCAGAAATCATGGAGCTGATGGAGGCCGAGAGGAAGGAAGCCGAAGAAGAGGAATCTTCTGAATCTGAAGGAGAGGAATCTTCTGAATCTGAAGAACAGGAAGCTTCTGTAGCTGATGAAAAGGAGTCTACCACTGCTGTCGCTCTCATGGCAATTGGAGAAGGACAAAGTTCATCATCTGAGGTAGATTCTAACCCTTTCTCTGTTGTTTCTTGTTCTAAATGAATAGGGCTAAAAAATGAAATTTCTGTTCTCCAAGACATAATTGAACCCCTAAAGTTGGTAGCTAAAAAATACAAAATGAATGAATCACGTTTTAAAGAATCAGTTGAAATGCTACAGAACGAAAAAACAAGACTATTCTTTAAAAATAAGCGACCAACAGGTTCATTTGGACATTGCATATAGGGCTTTGGAAAAGAAGAACAATGAAATTAACAAACTGCAAAATGAGATCTTGCAGCTCAAATGCACTAACGAGAAATTGAAAAACTCTCGCTTCGTGGTGGAACACTACGAATCCGTGGTGAGAAAAATGAATGGCCTAGGACTTGGTACCAATGCCATTCCTCCACCAATAAGTGGGCAGTTTGTCAATAGCTTGATAGACATTGATCTCACTTGTCTAGATGAGCCCTCTGATAAGGATGATTCCCCTAAAAAGGATGAATCCTCAAGTAAGGCTAACTCCACATCTAGTGAGGAGTATGTTACTGCTTCTGAGGATGGGTCGGTTAACACTTGCCCTGAAGGAGTAGTATCTAAGGAGTTGTTGACTGAACAGAAAGTCCAGAAAAACATTATCACTAATGGTGATAATTGCATTTTAACTGAACCTGATATCATTGAAACAAATGATAAACTTAAGGGAATGCTTTACGGGGGTTTTAAAAATATTAACCAAGCTAAGAAAGAGGCTTTTTCATCTCATTATGGGCTGGGTTACAAAGAAAATTTGCAAAAGTATTATACCCCCAAACATCAAACTGTAAAAAGTTCAAACTTCTGTTCATAAACCAACTCTTCCTTCTCACAATGGTGAGTTTTCTAAGGCCAGAACTAAAGAGCCTTACATGAGAACTTATGTTGACAAGAGGAATTGCTTTCACTGTGGCTTGGTTGGTCACATTGTTGTGAACTGTCCTTCTAAGAACCCAGGGAAACGACATGTTGTTTCACGACCAGCTGTTATCCCTAAGTCGCCAGTAGTGAAAGCTCCTATCAGACCAAAGCTAAATGTGGTGAAACCACCAGTGCAACCGATAGCTAAGCCAAAGATCAAATCTGAGGCCAAGCCATCTGTTGTAAGAAAGGTAAAGCAACCTGCTGTACCTCGTGTGTCTACATCTGGTAGTACACGCACTGGTGAGAAACCTGTGGCTAGACTCTCTAAGCCACAGAGAAGAAGAAGGAATAAGAGGTTGAGAAAGCTGGAACAGCTGACTAAAGCTCAATCAGGTGAAGCTTCCACAAGTTCACCGGCTGTGATTGAACCAAAGTCTCCTGTTCTGGTTAAGATTCAAAAGAGATCCTGGAACAAGAAAGTTAAAGATTCTCAATCTCCTGTTCCCAATTCCTCCAAAGATTCACCAATTTTGGACAGTCATCATGACTGTGAGTTGAAAGAAGTAGTTTATTTTGAGAAGGATGGACGACCCAAGACCACAATGGCTTGGGTCTCCAAATCTAACTAATTCTTTTGTTACTCGTGCAGGGACGTCCGAAGGGTACTATCTCTAACCGCTGGTATGTAGATAGTGGATGCTCCCGGCACATGACAGGAAACATGGCCTTGCTTCAAGACGTTAAACCATTTAGAGGCGGCTATGTGGCCTTTGTCGGAGAAAAAGGCGGCAGTATCACGTGTCAAGGCGTGGTTTCGAACGGTTGTGTTAGCTTTGACAATGTCAACTTCTGCGAGCAGCTGAAGCATAACCTGTTGAGTGTCTCACAAATGTGTGACAAGGAGTACTCAGTGATGTTTGACAAGTCAGAATGTCTGATTCTCAAACCCGGTTTCAAAGTTCCTGGTGACTGGATTCTGATGAGAGCACCAAGAACAAACGACACTTATCAGATTGATATGAGCGTGGCAAAAACCACCTCATCAGTTGCTACTTGTTTGCTTACAAAAGCGACAGAGCTTGACTCCATCTTGTGGCATAGGAAACTCAGACATATTTCTTATCGTAAAATGAATCATCTTGTCCGAAACGGTTTGGTAACCGGGGTTCCTAAGCTGAGATTTACCGTTGCAGATGACTGTATGCCTTGTAAAAAGGGCAAACAGCAACGGAAGTCTCACAAGCCCAAGCTCCAAAACTCTATCGATACCCCTTTGGAGCTATTACACATGGATCTGTTTGGCCCCATAAGTATCAGGAGTATTGGAGGTAAGTCATTCTGTCTAGTTGTAACTGATGATTTCTCACGTTTTTCTTGGGTGCATTTTTTAGGTACAAAAGATGAGACTGCTGATATTCTTCAATACTTGATCCTGAGCTTGGAATCTCTTTGCAAGCTGAAAGTTAGAAGAATAAGGAGTGACAACGGAACTGAGTTCAAGAATAATTTGATGGAACTTTTATGTCTCAAGAAAGGGATCCGTCACGAATTCAGCGCGCCGTACACGCCTCAGCAGAATGGAGTTGCTGAACGGAAGAACAGAACACTGATTGAGACGGCAAGGACTATGCTGTCAGATGCAAAGCTTCCTGTCACTTTCTGGGCAGAAGCAGTAAATACAGCTTGTCACGTCTTAAACAGAGTTTTGGTGGTGAAAAGACACAACAAGACTTGTTTTGAGTTGATCAACAATCGACTTCCCAATCTTGATTACCTAGTTCCTTTTGGTAGTCCTTGTTCCTTGTTGCTACAGTACAAAGACCGCCAGTCTAAGTTTCATGCAAAAGCGGTGGAAGGCATTTTCTTAGGATATGTTGCCAACTCGCCTTGCAAGAGAGTGTACAACATAGGAACTCGTACTGTCGAGGAATGGTTCGAAGTGGATTGTAGTAAACACAGCATTCCACCAGAACCAAAAGGTCCAGCTTGGGGTTTTGATTATGATGCGCTATTCAAGTCTTTCAATCTTCCTGAGCTATCTGCAGAAGACGCCGAAAATGTTTATAATCTATTAAATGGCGGCAGTTTTTCTACCCGTGCTACTGTACCAATTATAACTCCTGACTCCAATGCTGCATCTGCATCTGGAACTCATGACAGTGATAACAGTGATAACAGTGAAAGTGTTCATGTTGTTGGAGATGACGCTCGAGCCAATCCTAACACAACTGTAGGAAATGAAGCTCCAGCTGATCCAATTAACATTGAATCTTCTTCTGCTGAAACACAGGAAATGGGGGAGTTGAGCACAAATTTAGATCCAGAAATTCAAGAACCAATTGTACCAGAGACGAGAGTGCATAGGAATCATCCAATCGACAACATTATTGGTGATCCTTATGCCGGTGTTCAGACTCGTCATAGAACCATCACTGAGAACACCAGTCTTTACACAGAGATATTTGACACTGGTGTCATGGAAACATGTCTGCATGCTGCATTCGTGTCCCAAATAGAGCCGAAGAATGTGAAGGAGGCTCTCACTGACAACTGCTGGATTGAGGCGATGCAAGATGAATTGTCCCAATTCCAAAAGTTGGATGTATGGGATTTGGTTGACTTGCCAAAAGGCTTTCAGCCAATTGGAACCAGATGGGTGTTCAAATGCAAGACGGATGATCGTCATGTAGTTGTGAAGAACAAGGCAAGATTGGTTGTTCAGGGTTTTTATCAACAAGAGGGCTTGGATTACACGGAAGTATATGCCCCAGTTGCTAGAATTGAGGCCATTCGACTGTTCTTGGCTTATGCCACATATGTCGGCTTCAAGGTCTATCAACTTGATGTGAAGAGTGCTTTCCTTTATGGTAAAGTTCATGAAGAAGTCTATGTCACTCAACCTCCCGGTTTTGAAGATCCGCATAATATCAATAAAGTGTACAAGCTCGACAAAGCACTTTATGGTCTTCATCAAGCACCGCGGGCATGGTATGAGACACTATCAAAGCATTTACTGTCTAATGGTTTCGACCGTAGACAGATTGACTCGACTCTCTTCATAAGGAAAGCAGGAGGTGACATTCTACTTATGCAAGTATATGTCGACGACATCATCTTTGGGTCGACCAATGAAGGGATGTGTAGGGAATTCGAGAAGGTGATGAAGTCCAAGTTTGAAATGAGCAATATGGGTGAACTGTCGTTCTTCCTGGGTCTGCAAGTCAGTCAAAGAGAGGATGGCATTTATCTACATCAAACTAAGTACGTGCAAGACATCCTGTCAAAATACAAGATGAGTGATAGCACTACTTATGGCACACCAATCCCAGTCAATCATGGTTTGCATCCTGACAAAGATGGTAAGGATGTAGACAGCAGGTTGTACCGTGGGATGATCGGATCACTTATGTATCTCACAGCTTCAAGACCCGATATTATGTTTGCTGTATGCTTGTGCTCAAGGTTTCAGTCTCAACCGAAGGAGTCACATATGATAGCCGTGAAGAGGATTTTCAGATACCTGAAAGGGAAACCCCGATTGGGTCTTTGGTACTCTAAGTAGCAGTCATTCGACTTCAAAGCCTACACTGATTCAGATTATGGCGGTTGTAACCTTGACAGAAAGTCAACTTCTGGCGGATGTCAATTCTTGGGAGACAGACTGGTCTCCTGGCAGTGCAAGAAGCAGTCAACGGTTTCTGTCTCAACTTGTGAAGCAGAATACATTGCTGCAGCTAGCGGTTGTTCTCAGATATTGTGGATTCAGCAGCAATTGCGAGACTACGGCTTGAACTTCACTGGAACTCCTTTATTCATTGACAACAATGCCACCATGTCCATCACAAATAACCCGGTGAAACATTCCAAAACTAAGCATATTGAAATTCGCCATCATTTCATCCGTGATTGTGCTGAAAAGCATTTAATTGAACTTGTAAAGGTTCACACGGATGACAATCTTGCTGACCTTTTCACAAAGGCATTTGATCGGTCCCGTTTTGAGCATCTTGTCAACTTGATAGGAATGTTCAATCCCGAGTGAAAAATTAATTTTCTTAAATCAATTCAATTCATGGAAGTTAAATTTTATTTCTTTTAAAATTTTTCTGTATAGTTCTGTTAGTTTAAAATACTTTACAAAAATAAAAAATAAAAAAAAATTAGAAAATGGAGAAAATTTCAAAAGTTCACTTGAGAAACGAGGAAATGATAGTACATCTGAAATGATCTAACCATCATAGACTACTCATGGGAAATGATTGCGTCATGTTTACTTAATTGTTTAAATTATTATGTTTTTAATCTGTTTACTTACAAGTAATTTGAATTGTCAGTAGGCTGTATGCGTCTTTGAATCACTAGTAGTGTCGAAACTAAATCTAAATTACAACTGTGATTTGAACCCATATTTGCAAGTGTGTGTGTGTAAAAGAATAGTAAAGATCATTATCAGATAAAGGATGTTAGATTTTGGCAATAATTTTCTTTTGAGATCAGTTTCGGGTTATGTTGTTAGCACAATTAATGCGGTTCATCTCACTGCCCATACTCACAAGTATGCAAGGAGAGATTGAATCAAGACATGTCTCTACATCAACCGTTGAGCATGTATTCACCCTTGAATCATTCCTAGTTCATTGAAATCAAATCCAGATAAAAGTTGGATCCCGTTACCTTATAATCAAACACCATGTTCCTTATCCCGAATCATCATACCGATATTCAAAGAAGAAAATCACATGAAACCAAGACAATTGAATCACTCGATTCTGAATCTTATGATTCTTGATAATCCTCATGGATTCTGCTTGATTTTTCTGTGCTAATTGATGTAACTTCATTCTGAAAATTAAGAATATCATTGGAAAAATCTTAGATGCCTTGAGATAGTGCAAAATATCATAGCATTTAAGTGGGGTACACGTTGTATATTTTATAATTAATAACTTAATACACAAGAATATGATACAAAGATGCATATAGTTTCAAATCTTATAATATTGTCAACTTGAATTACTTGTTTATTTGCTTATTACGTAAGAATAAAGAGTAATACATGACATGATCCCATATTCTTTGATGTTTATATTGTATCGTTTTTGCTATAAGTTAGCCTGATATGATCCTCTGCTCGTGTCTTTGATCAAAAATAGCTTGTGTGAATACTTGTACATATCTATTTTGAAAAGAACAAAAAGATTTTAAGTTTATGCATTGTTTAAGTTTAATTTAGAAAAGGCCAAAAATATTTTATGTTTAACCTTCATGAATTGTATTTGAATCCTCCCGATTGAATATTTTTATCTTGTTCGTTATTTGACTTGAAAATCTTCATAATTCTGAGTTGAAAATTGCGCACTTAAAGTTTCTGCGCACTTGTCAAGTACGCACGAAGTAAGACTTGCGCACTTAGCAAGTACGCAAGAGTTAATTCCTGCGTACTTGTTAAGTACGCAAGAGTTAATTCGTGCGCACTTAGCAAGTACGCACGAACATTATCAGTGGGGTATAAGTTCAACACTTAGAAAAATTTTCAGGTTAAGCTTTCAAACCAAAATTTTTCCCCCTGCAATTTTCTCTCAAAATCGAGTGTGTTCAAACCCGTTTTTCATCCCTTCCACATTATCATCTTCGTATTTCATCTCCTTGGTGAGATTTTAGACCGATTTCATCCGTAAATTCGTGAAATTTTGGACCGATTTTTGACTTAGAATTTTTAGGTTAAATCCGTAGAATTTTTGGGGTAAAATGGGTTGTTTGGGTAACTAATGTCACTAACAAGCTATTAGATTGCCTAATCGATCATACATTTTCCCTTTGGTCATCGATTGATCCGACGGGTTGAAGTCGAACCGTCAGTGGGTCAATCACTGACCTAGGTCAAAATTTGATCGTGTCGTAGTGGTTAATGGTGTTGATCATGGTACCATAGGTTCGAATCCCTGATTCCGACCTAGTGGCTACCTAATCAACCCGCTTTTTGAACGAATTTAAATCTTTGAAATTTTTGCTAAAGGGTTGTTCTTGCGCACTTAGCAAGTACGCAAGAAGTAATTCCTGCGTACTTGTTAAGTACGCAAGAGTAAAATCCTGCGGACTTGCTAAGTGCGCAGGACCAACACTTAGAAAATTTTTCAAAGTCTGAAATTTTTTACAAAGTGTAACTACTATTCTATGTCATGTGAGTCTACTTCCATTGTTATTAATTGATCTAATTATGTTTTCTGTGTGTGTTTGCAGATAATGGCTCGTGCATTCACTGACGAATTCAATCTGTTGGCGCACACTGAACCAGAATGGAAAGGGGCAGCCTTACATTATAATAGAGAGATTGTGGACTTCCTGAACATATCTAAAATAAGTTATGCAATCTCGGCTAATCCAACAGTCTCAAGACCTTACTTAGAGCAATTCTGGGAGACAGCAGAGCACGATTGCACGGTATCTCCAAATGTCATAAGGGCTACCGTTGACGGTCGGGCTATTGCCATCTCTGAGGATACAATAAGGAGAGTACTGCAGTTTGGAGACCTTCCCACCGACCCGACATCCTATCCAGATTACTACGTGGATGGGTGTTGGAGGCAGAGAATGGGATATGTCGGGGAAAGGGACTATGCTTCATACAAGAAAATGTGGGTTCTAGATCAATGGCGTTACTTTGCCCACATCATGATCGTGTGCATCTCATCAAGGAAAGCAGGGAAGGATGCCATGGGTCATGACCTTGCCGCAGCCATGGTGGGCTTGTCTCTCAATCGGGGCTACAACTTCTCCCGCTTTATTTTCAAAGCAATCAATGACCAGATAAATACGGCGGAGAGGTTTAGGTTCCTGTTATACCCGAGGTTTGTGCAACTTTTGATCGATGATGCGTTGCCAAACCTGCGTGCGATCGGGGAGAGACTGCAAGTGAAGAGAGTGGCCAAGAGAGTTTTTGCACAGTTTCTAAAGCCAGGCAGTGTAGATCCTACCCCTGAGCACACTGAACTCTTTGGCCACCTATTGAATGAAGCATACATCGCTCCGGAGGACTGGAACTGGTATAGTCCCAACTCGGGACCAGAGATGAGTGATCACTCTGATGAAGAACAAGATGAAGAGAATGAGGATGATGAAGGTAATGATGAAGGTAATGATGAGGGTGATGATGAAGGTGGTGTTGGTGGTGCTGAGGAATCCGATTCGGAGGCTACAGAATCAGATTCTTCTGATTCCGATGATGCACCATCACAGGCACATCCGAGGAGACAGGCACAGGTAACCCAGCCTGCGTCGTCTTCAAAAAGAAAGAGACAAAGCTCCAGCAGCGAATATGAGCCGGATTCCGACTCTGACGCTGCTTTACAAAGACAGAGGCATGAGAGCACCAACAAGAAAAGGGGCGATAGGCAAGAGGTTGCCATCCCCAGGGTTGAAGAGATTCCAACTGTGCAACCACTACAAGTTGAGGCTGCCATTCCAGAATCTACCATGCCAGCACGGCAACTGTTTAGTAGGAGGAGAAGGCCACTGGTACAAGCAGATGTGGCGGTCACGGCGGTCACAGAGGTGATTCCTGTGACGGTGACCCTCCCTATTCCAACCGTCCATGTGATGGTGACTGCTCCACTTCTCACAGAGTCAGTCACAGTCACCCCAACCATAACACCCACTCACATCATACCATCCCCAACCCCAACACCCACCAAAGAGCCGTCAGATCAACCCTTTAATTATGGTGACATCTCACAGGGGTTCGACTTTGACACAATCTTCTCTTCCCCCATCCACAACGCCGAAGCCTCATCATCTAGGCATCCGGATCCAAATGAAGCTAGGATCGATGTGCTAGAAACCCAAGTTGCTGGCTTGTTGAAGACTATTCAAAAGTCAAAAGAGGATTCTGATGCTCAACAAGCACAGATAAACTCTCTGGCAGATGAAGTTAGGATTCTGCGTAGTCAGAGAACGGGGACTGATGAACGGCTGAAGAATGTGATGGCACAGAATGAACTATTAATGAAGACGAATGAAATGATTCTGGCCCACAAAACTTCAATTGAGCTAAGGATGGATGCTCAAAGGCAGGAGCACGCTACTATGGTCAAATTGATTGCAGAACTGACCGAGAAGCTAGGTGCTCAGGGGGAGAAGGAAAAAGAAAAATCCACCGGTGCAGAGGTTTGTCATCTAGTCGATTTGACTAAGGATGATGACAAAGACAAGGATCCTGAAGTCGGTCCTAGTGGAGGTGAGCACCAAGCTTCGGCAATTGTGCCCATCTCTACTACGTCAATGGCTGAGGGGGAGTCTACTACGCAAGAGGGTGGTGATACCTCAGCAGGTGGTGGTGGCGGTGATAAAGGGAAGTCAGTGGCTGGTGAGATTCTATGTCTCGAGCCTGACTATTCTAAAGAAGCACAGATCGATGCTGTCCTTAATCTGGAAGAAGGAGAGATCGACTCTGGTGATGATTGGAACGATGATGATGATGATGATGTGATAATCGAGATTCCCAAGGGCGACGGGGATCTAGAGTATGAGTTAGAGGATGGTGAGATCTTTGAAATACCATCGCTCGAATCTCTGCTCGAAACAGACACAGGCTCAGTTGATACAGCAAGTAATGTTGAAGCTACAACTGATGCCCCCCGGTCGACCCTATACCTGTGGACCCCGAGGCACAAAGAGAGAAAGACATGCCTTCTGCATCTACAAAGGGTCCAGCTCCAGTGTGGCAAAAGACGTCTATCAAAGACAAGTATGGAGCGACGGGTATGATCTTAGCTGTCAGGTTTGAGGAGGACAAGCAGTTGTTCGCCATCAAAAGATCTGGAGGGGTTCAATACTTGAAACCAACCAGTGAGGCGTTCAACTCTTTGCCCAGGTACGACCTAGTTAACCTTGCAAACCGCGACCTGCTGAATCATTCGAATCATGCAGTAGCAATGGGTTTGTGGAGTATACTACAGCGTGAAGCAAGATCGGGAAAGTATGAGTATCTCAAGCCTCAGGTGCCCAGAAGAGTCAAGGATAAGCACGCTGTGCATCCTGTGACTAAGAAGCCGTTAAAGAGATTGGTATACAAACCAGTGCGATGTGAAACCAAGATTCCCCTGAGCAAGTTACCTCAGGATATTCTTGGTGACATGTGGTACTGGTACGTTGATCCAAAAACGGGCGAGGCTGTGATCATGGGTAAAGGTAAGTCAGATAGTGGAAACACAGTGCTAAAGGAAGTGATCAGGGTTTTTGATGAAGTCTGCTTCATCAATTTCTCTGTGAATGATCTGGAGGTACTAGCAGACAAATTCTGCATCCACACTGACGAATGGACAAAGCTTCTCTCGGCCAAATACGACAAGTTAATCAAGTTCTGTCTTGATTACAAAAAGAAGATGGAAGCTAAGGAAGCAGTGCTGTGAAGACTGAAGATTGAAGACTGAAGACGATGAAGATCCCGAGCTGTTGTCAAGGGGGAGTTTGTTGATGCACTTTCCTGTGACAACACTCTGGATAGAGTCTAGGTTTGTATGTCTAATGTCTGTATTTTGTCTTTGTATGTAAGAGTCATTATGTAAAAGTTTATCGAGTTGTATTTACTTTTACTTAATGTTTTGTTGATTTCTTGTAAGTGTTTTGCGCACTTGTATGTGCGCACGAGAATGCTCCTGCGTACTTAGTAAGTACGCATGAATACCTATGCGTACTTGTTAAGTACGCAGGAGTAATTGGTCCTGCGCACTTGCTAAGTGCGCAGGCATCAGGTCAGTATAAATAGGATAGGTTCACAGAAGCTAAGTACGCAGAACCATTTGTTCATACGAACTCAGTTTTGCTAAGTACGCAGCTTGTATTCTCTCTGTAACCGTCGAGTGTTTATAATACAAAGAACGATTATTGTGACTCTTGTGTTCGGTTTACTTTGTTCAGTTAGACTCTCCACCTAGTCACGGGTATTCCGCACCCGGTCCGACTAGTAGACCACTTGCATGTGACGATCCACCACACCCGAGGGACCTACAGCAAGCCTGGCAGAGAGATCCTTGGATGTGTTGATGCATTCAGTAGTATGTAGAGCCAAGATGTCAAGTGCATTCAAGTTGTCCCAATCCAGTTCTTCTACTCCAGAGAACTCCCACACAACCCAGAACCTCTCTGATAAACCATCATAGCCTCATGACAAGATTGAATCAAACTCCAAGTGTTTTGCTGTTAAAGGGAACTGGGGGGCTATGACTTATCTTGAAATGCTATCAGCAACTTCAAGCAATTAGACAAGGGGTAAGGCTTCATCTTCTTCCTTCTCTATCTCCATCTCTAGCAACTAACATCCACTCCTCATAGATCTCTTCCTCTTCATCAATGGTATCCAGCAGCTCATGAACTTAAACAAAGGCAGGCTTGAAGAGTGTTCATTGAAATTCTTCCCGCTCTTTGACCCAAGCATCCATACTGTCTTTGTCATCTTCAGAACTTTCCTCCCCCTTTTTGGTTGCATCATTGCATATAATTGGGTCTGTTTGAGTTCCCACTGATACAAGGGAAGGAGAAGTCATGATAGGGCATCTGTGGGACTCATGCATAGAGACTTGATGCCTTAGTTTAGACACTTCGCATAGAGACTTGATGTCTTAGTTTAGACACTTCAGCTTCTAGCAGAGCTACCCTTGCCGTCAATTCCAAATTTTCAAGTTTCAGTCTGTCCTCATCCATAGATGTGGAATCCTTGGAACAAGATGGGGCCTTAGGCCTAGCGTCTGCCTCCCTATCACCCTGGTTTTCTTGGCTCCTGGGAATCCTCTTAGTGAAAAGTGTTTCAAAAGAACCATCCTCACCTTGAGTTGCCATGGTTGGGGTCTTAGTGATGTTGTCACTGTCCTCTGAGTCAATTGATGGACTAGAAGAAGTGACAACCCCTTCCATATTCACTCTATCAATACTCCCAGAGTCAACCTTCTTAGGTGATGAACTTGGGATGGGTACATTGGCAGCCAAATCAATCAGTACCTCCTTGATGGTGGCATTTGGAGAAGGTACATAATCTTGACTAGGTGCCTCTGTACTTAAGTTCAAAGAAGAATCAAAATATATTGTAACATCCATGTTTTTCCTAGTATTTCATATTGTGCAATAAATGACAACTTCAATCTAATGTTCACATTCAAAACGTTGTGTCACATCATTTACTTTTTTCATGTGCAATTAAGGAGTATTATCATAATGTTGAAAGTACATACACACATTTTACATTGCTACAATAACAACTAAAACAAACCTATGCTATCTTACAAACTACAAGGACTAGTCTTGAAAATTATCAAAAATATCACTTGACACGGTTGCGCGATGACCTGGCACGGTCGTGCCCCGTAAACACGGTCGTGTCCCGTAAACACGGCCACGCCGAGAACTGGCACGGTCGCGCCTGAAACTCAGATGAAACGTAAACACTGCCTTAATCACAAAGTCTGTTCGAGTCTGCAATTGTAACGTCTTTTGTGCCGTTTCTGGACGTTCATCAATAACCAAACACTCTTGATTAATCACATTAGTAATTAGAAAACAAAACCGTCATATTTTCATCTCCTTCTCTCAACCTCGTCCAATTGTCGAAACACTCTCGAAATCAAACCCCTACGCATATTCTTCAAGCTTCTATAATCACAATCCCCACATCAATCGTGCCAGAATCCCAGCAGAAGACGCCAAGGATCAACGCGCCGAAATCGGAACTCCGTTTAGTCGAACTCCACCAATTCGATATCGTTTAAGGTAAGTAAACACATCCTCATACTTATTTCAATCCCGTGAATGAAAGCCCTAACCTATACAGGGCTTATACTACCGAATTGAACCCGAATAAAATCTAGGGTTCATTACATTTTGGTTTAATCGAACTACACCCTAGACATGATCTCCGTTCAATTAAAATATATGGTTAGATTCGCAAACACCCAACAATCGAAAGCCCTATGAATTCACCTAATATTAATACAGGATTTAGACAATTTAGCTTCTGGAACATTCAGACACGATCGTGCTAAACGATTAGCACGGTCGTGCCTCTTGTCCAGAAATGGCTGTGCCCCACGCCTAAGCACGGTCGCGCCACATGCCTAAGCACGGTCGCGCCCCATGCCTAAGCACGGTCGCGCCCCGTGCCTATGCGCGGTCGTGCCATACATTTGACACGGTTGTGCTACCTTTGGTCAGAACCTATTTCTTCTGTTATTTTAATATAAACTCATTTTCTTTTATAAAAATTATTTTATAAAAACTCCAAAGTCAGAATTGTTTTCATAAACTAAATTACCAACTTGGAAATATTAAACAAATTAATTAAGTCGTTTCTAATGGATTAAGAAGTAATAAATTTAAAATAAAAGTTTTACATATAATTGTTTTATACAAACCTACACAAACTATTTATATTCTAATATATTTTTAAAATGCCTCTTGACACATTTTCATGAACAACTAAATACAAAGAATTAAATTATTATTTTAGTTAATTATTCAAATTAAACCTAAAGTCTTTCATTATTTTCTTGAACTTACATTTTCATTCAATTACCAACGCAAATGAATACACCAACTATTCGTACAAATCCATTCCTATTGAAAACCTTAGAATTTCCTTAGACATTAAGCTAACTATTAATCCCAAGTTATACTATTTTACTCTAGGTCAAACTTAGTGATTAGCAAATCACTTGGATTATACAACACTCGTGTTAACTACTACATTTTGATACAAGTGAGTATACATAGCCCCTTTTACTCTTTTACATTTTTGGGGTGAGACATGAACATTATTCAAATTAAATGTTTACATTTACACAAACATCACAAGTACAAATCCTATTTACATTCATGTGTGCAATTTGGGCTTTATGCCCGAGTGCTAGGTGTGCTAACCTTTGTATGCGATTATGTGCAATCATTAACTATTCAAGCCGACGGTTTTCAATGATAGATCTATTGAGTCTGACAAACCCACCCAGATTGGGGTGATTGATACCGACAACGCAATTTTGCATGCTAATTACAAAGGTTTGATTGCACTTGGTTACACAATAGCTGCTCCCCATAAATGCCTTATTACCATGTTATGTAAGGATTTGTTTTACAAATTATATGCTATCTATATAAACCTGTGTTACATTCACCAACTTTTTAGTTGACTTTATTTTATTCATGTTTCAGGTTCTAATGTGTGAGATTGTTCAAGATGTGCTACACATAGGCTTGGACTTAGTTAAATTAAATGAAAGAACTCTATGTATTTCAATTTCGTTCTATCTTGGATTTGGTTGTGTTTGGACTACTTGTTATGAAATTTGATGTTTAATATATTCAATCTAGCCAACCTTGTGCTTATGAACAGTCTACAAGTCCCGCCCCGATGATTCCGCCATCGGTCGGGGTGTGACAGATTGGTATCAGAGCCTTGGTTATAGGGAATTAGGTTATTAGACACCTTGACCTAGACTATAACTTTAGGACACCTACTTATGCTATGTTTCATGATTTCATGTTATATGCTACACGCTATATGTTATATGTTATGTGTTACATGCTATGTGCTACATGCTTACTATGATTAGTTATTATTTTATTTGATAACATAATTGTTAAAAATCCATGACTTATTAATATATACTTAAATGATAAATTAAGTAAACAATATCCTTTCCTATATCCTAAAACCTCATAATATTCTTATCTTCTTCTCTATCTTTATCTTTCTAAGCATGTGGAAACTTCATGAAGCTAAATTCATAAAAATTTCTTTATTTCCTCGTTAAGGTTTTTAAGCTTTGTTAATTATTTGAGGACACGTGCAATCTGGAAGAGTGGCACCTGTATCTTGGGTTTTCTGTCTAGGAAAGCATTTCGCATAAATCCCAATCAACCGAGGGACCCGTATGCTTTCCTGGGAATTCCCGAAATGAGTGTTTACTTATAGGCTAAAGCATGTCTCCTTGAAAATTATATAAGTTTAATTAACCTTAATGTGTCATAGTATTCGAGTGATTATGTCACTATTTGAGTACAATCCAAACTATGATTATCTATTTATTTTGATTATCTTATTCTATTAAATCCAAACAATTCTCATAAGTTCTTACATCTTTTCTTGTCTTGTGAAAATCTGTAGAATGCCTCCTCGTCGTGCTCCCGCGGCCAACACCAATACCGACATTGCTGCTATTCTTGCACAACTCGTGACACAACTCACTCAAGCTAATAGTGCCACCAATGGCAACAATGGTGGAAATGGTAGTAATAGTGGTAATGCTGGTAATGGTGGAAATGGTGGTAACAACCCATCTCAATGCACCTTCAAGCATTTCAACTCGTGTAATCCCCTTAAGTTCTATGGTACCGAAGGAGCTACCAGACTCCTTCAATGGTTCGAAAGCATTGAGAATACCTTTCTCAATAGTGACTGCCCCGACAACCTTCGTGTTCGTCATGCCACAAGTGTCCTACAAAAACGGGCACTCACGTGGTGGAATGGGGAGAAAAGAAATAGGGGTGTGGATGTAGCAATGGCCTTACCTTGGGATGAGGTTAAAAGAATAATGACCGAGGAATTTTGTCCTCGACATGAAGTGAAGAAACTTGAAGCCGAATTTTGGGATCTTGCCCAAGATAGTGGTGAAAACTTGGCGTATACAACTTGGTTCCATGAGTTGAGTCTTCTTGTGCCCCACATGGTCACTCCTTTGTCCCGCTACATTGAAAAGTATATTGGGGGACTACCTAGGCCAATTCAAGATACTGTCCTAGGAAGGAATCCCGCAACACTTGAGGATGCTATCCGCTTATCTGCTACCTTAACCGATAATCATGTGAAGGTGGGGACTCTTACTAAAAAGGGCACCAAGAAAGTTTCTGACACTATAACCCCTCCTACCCACAACAAAGAAGCCACAACTGAACCCTCCCGTAATAATAGGAAAAGGAAGACTAGAAACTATGCTGTGGTCACTCCTGCTATTCCTGTTAACCAAGCTGCACCTATGGTTCAAGCACAGGCCAAGAAGCCATATGTTGGAATCTACCCACTTTGTGCCACCTGCAACTACCATCATCCCCAAGGTATCCCATGTCGCCTTTGTACTTATTGTGGAAAATATGGCCATACAGTTAATGTTTGTAGGGCCAAAGCTCTTGCGAGCCAAGTCAACCTACCAAACCAAACCAACACCCAAGTGGCTAATCAAGGTGTACCTGCTATTGCAAATGGGCGAGCATGATATGAGTGTGGCAACCCGAACCATTTCCGTTATCAATGCCCAAAGTTAGTCAATGCTAGACAAGGTGGAACTCGGGGGCGTGCTTTCAACATAAACTACAATGAAGCTCAAGCCAACAATGACGTGGTCAATGGTACGTTTCTTGTTAATAGTCAATATGCCTCCATTTTATTCGATACCGGTGCCGATAAGAGTTTCGTGTCACTTAACTTTGAACCTTTACTTGCAAAGACACAATCACAATTAGAGAAAACCTTTACCGTCGAAATAGCAAATGGTGATTCACTTACAATCGAGTCTATTATCTATGACTGTTATCTAGAACTTAATGAACATACATTCCCAATCAACCTTGTTCCAATGCCACTAGGAAGTTTTGATATCATCATAGGCATGGATTGGCTATCAAATCATCATGTCGAAGTCGTCTGTTTCGATAAGTACATCCGAATACCTCTACCATCGGGAGAAACGTTGAGAGTCTTTGGTGAAAAGCCTTGCAAAGGGCTTAAATTAATGTCATGCACTACTGCTCAAAAGTACTTACAAAAGAAGTACGTGGCCTTTTTGGCCCATATCGTTCAAAAGGATGTTAAAAAGAAGAGTATTCAAGATATCCCCATCATCCGAGATTTTCCTGAAGTATTCCCCGAAGACTTATCCGGCCTTCCACCCGTTCGTCAAGTAGAATTTCGCATTGATCTTATGCCCGGAGCTAACCCCGTGGCTAGAGCTCCTTACCGTCTTGCACCTTCTGAAATGCAAGAACTTGCAAGTCAACTTCAAGAGCTCTCCAACAAAGGATTCATTCGTCCAAGTCATTCACTGTGGGGTGCACCCGTCTTATTCGTCAAAAAGAAGGATGGATCATTTCGCATGTGTATTGACTACCGCGAACTCAACAAGCTTACTATAAAAAACCGTTATCCTTTGCCTAGAATTGATGACCTCTTTGATCAACTTCAAGGTTCTACTTGCTTCTCAAAGATTGATCTTCGATCTGGTTATCACCAACTCCGTGTGCAAGAAGACGATATTTCAAAGACTGCCTTCCGAACAAGGTATGGTCATTACGAGTTCATGGTTATGC
Source organism: Smallanthus sonchifolius (assembly GCA_023525975.1). Taxonomy (NCBI): domain Eukaryota; kingdom Viridiplantae; phylum Streptophyta; class Magnoliopsida; order Asterales; family Asteraceae; genus Smallanthus; species Smallanthus sonchifolius. The sequence goes on along the minus strand of CM042033.1, from coordinate 46,813,863 downwards.
CTTTTAGGCTAACCAATGCACCCACAGTTTTCATGGACCTCATGAATGGTGTGTGCAAACCGTACCTCGATAAGTTCGTGATAGTTTTCATCGATGACATCTTAATCTATTCCAAGACTAAAGCCGATCATGAGCAACATCTTAGATTGGTTTTGGATCTCTTGAGGAAAGAACAACTATATGCCAAATTCTTCAAATGTGAATTTTGGTTAAAAGAAGTTCAATTTCTTGGTCATATCGTCAACGAAAAGGGTATTCATGTTGACCCTGCTAAGATCGAAACGGTTAAAAATTGGAATGCCCCAAAGACTCCCACTGAAGTTCGTTCATTTCTTGGTCTTGCGGGATATTACCGTCGTTTCATCTCGAGCTTCTCTAAGATTGTTGTTCCCCTTACCGCTTTGACCCACAAAGGGTAAGACTTATGAATGGGGACCAAAGCAAGAAGAAGCTTTCCAAACCCTTAAGCAAAAGTTATGCAATGCTCCTATTTTGACTCTCCCTGATGGGAATGATGATTTAGTTGTCTACTGTGATGCTTCTAACCAAGGTCTCGGTTGTGTCCTCATGCAACGAGGCAAAGTAGTTGCCTACGCATCACGACAACTTAAGATTCATGAGAAGAATTATACGACGCACGATCTCGAGTTGGGTGCGGTCGTATTCGCATTTAAGATTTGGAGACATTATCTCTATGGCACCAAATGTGGTGTTCACCGACCACAAAAGTCTTCAACATATCTTCAATCAAAAGGAACTCAATATGAGGCAACGACGTTGGGTTGAACTCCTTAACGACTATGACTGCGAGATTCGTTACCATCCCGGCAAAGCGAATGTTGTAGCCGACGCTTTGAGTCGAAAGAACCATGTCATGCTTCAATGTGTTCGAATTCAAACCGACATTCAAAACCGCATCTTAGAAGCTCAACACGTCTCAGTCACCGAGGGTAACATGTACGAGGAAATGTCGTGTGGTGTTGAACTTCTGCTTGAATCTAAACCAAATGGCTTACTTTATTACTTGAACCGTATCTGGGTTCCCGATCGTGATAATCTCCGTACATTTCTCATGAACGAGGCTCACAAGACTCGTTATTCTATTCATCCTGGTGCGGATAAAATGTACCAAGATCTTCGCTAACAATATTGGTGGCCCGGTATGAAAAAGGACATTGCTCTTTATGTTGCCAAATGTTTAACCTGCTCCAAAGTCAAAGCCGAACATCAACGTCCTTCTGGTTTACTTGAACAAGAAATTCCCGTGTGGAAATGGGAAAACTTAGCTATGGATTTCATTACCAAGCTCCCTCGCACCTCGAGTGGTTATGATAGCATTTGGGTGATTATTGATTCTCTCACCAAATCTGCTCATTTCTTCCCTATCCGTGAAGACTATCAGGTTGAGAAACTAGCCCGAATTTACATTGATGAAATTGTGAGCCGTCATGGTGTTCCCTTGAATATAATATCCGACCGAGATGCCCGGTTCACTTCTCGATTTTGGCAAGCTCTCCAAACCGCTCTTGGTACACGATTGGATTTGAGCACGGCTTACCATCCCCAAACTGATGGTCAAACCGAGCGGATAATCCAAACACTTGAAGACATGCTTAGAGCCTGTGTAATTGATTTTGGTGGAAATTGGGATTCACATTTATCCCTCATCGAGTTCTCTTACAATAATAGCTACCACACAAGTATCAACATGGCTCCATTCGAAGCTCTCCATGGTCGCAAGTATCGTTCTCCTATCTGTTGGAACGAGATTGGTGAAGCATAAATCACCGGTCCCGAGCTAATTCAAGAAACATCCAACAAGATTATTCAAATCCGTGACAACATCCGAACAGCGAGAAGTCGGCAAAAGAGTTATGCCGATAAATGTCGAAAACCCTTGGAATTCCAAGTCGGTGACCTTGTTCTTCTTAAGGTGTCCCCGTGGAAGGGTGTGATCCGTTTTGGAAAGAAAGGCAAGTTAGCCCCTCACTATGTTGGTCCATTCAAAATCCTTGAAAGGATTGGGAAAGTGGCTTACAAACTCGAGTTACCTCCATCTCTTGCCAATGTGCATCCTACATTTCATGTATCTAATCTGAAGAAATGTCTCGCTGATGAGAATCTCCATATACCACTTGATGACGTGCGTATTGATGAAACGATGCACTTTGTTGAGAAAACCGGTAGAAATTATGGATTGTGAAATCAAGCAACTCAAGCGAAGTCGTATTCCTATTGTCAAAGTTCGTTGGGAGTCTAAGCGTGGTCCTGAATTCACTTGGGAACGAGAGGACAAAATTAAGCTCAAGTACCCCCATCTTTTTGCTTATTCAGTAGCCTCGACTAGTTAAATTTCGGGACGAAATTCCCTCAACTAGGGGATACTGTAATATCCTTGTTTTTCCTAGTATTTCATATTGTGCAATAAATGAAAACTTCAATCTAATGTTCACATTCAAAATGTTGTGTCACATCATTAACTATTTTCATGTGCAATTAAGGAGTATTATCATAATGTTGAAAGTACATACACACATTTTACATTGCTACAATAACAACTAAAACAAACCTACGCTATCTTACAAACTACAAGGACTAGTCTTGAAAATTATCAAAAATATCACTTGACACGGTCGCGCCATGACCTGGCACGATCGCGCCCCGTAAACACGGTCGCTCCATGACCTGGCACGGTCGCGTCCCGTAAAACACGGTCGCGCCGAGAACTGGCACGGTCGCGCCTGAAACTCAGATGAAACGTAAACACTGCCTTAATCACAAAGTCTGTTCGAGTATGCGATTGTAACGTCTTTTGTGTCGTTTCCAGACGTTCATCAATAACCAAACACTCTTGATTAATCACATTAGTAATTAGAAAACAAAACCATCATATTTTCATCTCCTTCTCTCAACCTCGTCCAATTGTCGAAACACTCTCGAAATCAAACCCCTACGCATATTCTTCAAGCTTCTGTAATCACAATCCCCACATCAATCGTGCCGAAATCCCAGCAGAAGACGCCAAGGATCAACGCGTCGAAATCGGAACTCCGTTTAGTCGAACTCCACCAATTCGATATCGTTTAAGGTAAGTAAACACATCCTCAGACTTATTTCAATCTTGTGAATGAAAGCCCTAACCTATACAGGGCTTATACTACCGAATTGAACCCGAATAAAATCTAGGGTTCATTGCATTTTGGTTTAATCGAACTACACCCTAGACATGATCTCCGTTCAATTAAAATATATGGTTAGATTCGCAAACACCCAACAATCGAAAGCCATATGAATTCACCTAATATTAATACAGGATTTAGACAATTTAGCTTCTGGAACATTCAGACACGATCGTGCTAAACGATTAGCACGGTCGTGCCTCTTGTCCAGAAATGGCTGTGCCCCATGCCTAAGCACGGTCGCGCCCCATGCCTAAGCACGGCCGCGCCCCGTGCCTAAGCGCGGTCGTGCCATACATTTGACACGGTTGTGCTACCTTTGGTCAGAACCTATTTCTTCTATTATTTTAATATAAACTCATTTTCTTTTATAAAAATTATTTTATAAAAACTCCAAAGTCAGAATTGTTTTCATAAACTAAATTACCAACTTGGAAATATTAAACAAATTAATTAAGTCATTTCTAATGGATTAAGAAGTAATAAATTTAAAATAAAAGTTTTACATATAATTGTTTTATACAAACCTACACAAACTATTTATATTCTAATATATTTTTAAAATGCCTTTTGACACATTTTCATGAACAACTAAATAAAAAGAATTAAATTATTATTTTAGTTAATTATTCAAATTAAACCTAAAGTCTTTCATTATTTTCTTGAACTTACATTTTCATTCAATTACCAACGCAAATGAATACACCAACCATTCGTACAAATCCATTCCTATTGAAAACCTTAGAATTTCCTTAGACATTACGCTAACTATTAACACCAAGTTATACTATTTTACTCTAGGTCAAACTTAGTGATTAGCAAATCACTTGGATTATACCACACTCGTGTTAACTACTATATTTTGATACAAGTGAGTATACATAGCCCCTTTTACTCTTTTACATTTTTGGGGTGAGACATGAACATTATTCAAATTACATGTTTACATTTACACAAACAACACCAGTACAAATCCTATTTACATTCATGTGTGTAATTTGAGTTTCATGCCCGAGTGCTAGGTGTGCTAACCTTTGTATGTGATTATGTGCAATCATTAACTATTCAAGCCGACGGTTTTCAATGATAGATCTATTGAGTCTGACAAACCCACCCAGATTGGGGTGATTGATACCGACAACACAATTTTGCATGCTAGTTACCAAGGTTTGATTGTACATGGTTACATAATAGCTGCTCCCCATAAATGCCTTATTATCATGTTATGTAAGGATTTGTTTTACAAACTATATGCTATCTATATAAACCTGTGTTATACTCACCAACTTTTTAGTTGACTTTATTTTATTCATGTTTTAGGTTCTAATGTGTGAGATTGTTCAAGATGTGCTACACATAGGCTTGGACTTAGTTAAATTAAATGAAAGAACTCTATGTATTTCAATTTCGTTCTATCTTGGATTTGGTTGTGTTTGGACTACTTGTTATGAAATTTGATGTTTAATATATTCAATCAAGCCAACCTTGTGCTTATGAATAGTCTACATGTCCCGCCCCGATGATTCCGCCATCGGTCGGGGTGTGACATATATGGGCTCAAGGGGGTTCTCTATGGACCCGGGATGTGGTCCTGATCCTAATAGGGATCCTTCCAAGGAAGTCTCCCTAATTTTGTGGCTATCCCTTATGATATTCTCATCAGAGTTTTGTGACTCTAGATGAGGGCTTTTAGGTTGGGATTAGGCCTCTGATCCAAGAATAGAAGGATTCTTCTTACTTTTCTTTCTTCTTCGGGTATAACTTGCCTCAACCGGGGTCCTTTGTTCCAGTTCGGCTTAAAGTACAAGGGTAAGTTTTAGTTGTATCCGTGCACCCTCAGTAGGTTGCACAGGGGTTCGATCAATGGAAGCATATGTTTTTGTTTCAGGCTTTGAAGTGGAGGGTGTGGGATCAGTATCAGCTGGGACTGCTGAACTGTCACCCTATGTACTTTGTATGTTCAACATTGTAGGTAACAATGGAACATTGACCCCTGAGAACTTTTCTAAAACAGTTTTCATGCTTTTGAAAATGTTGTTTTTATGTGACCTAACAATGTAGATTCTTGCAGATTTTGAAAGAACGTTTAGTTCACCATTAAAAACTTCCTGCAAGAACCTAGGGTACATGTAAAAGACTTGTTTTGCCCCTTCTTGAAGGTTATATCTCAAACCTTCAAAGATTAAATGAGAGAAATTGAAGGGCAAGCCATTTACCAGTCCATGGACTGCAGATGCAAGTTCAGAGTTGAGTTGATGCCATCCACTTCTCTTTTGTGATATGCATTGAAGAAGACTATGGTACAGGTACTTCCATTGTGGACCCAACAGGGCTTTCTCTATTATGTACTACTATTGATTTCCAGTGTACCCAATGGATACAAAGGTCTTCATGTAATCTGCCCGTGGGTATGAGTTTGCACTTCCTTCATCTTGAAGCTTTGGGTGTTTTCTTAGAGTTGCTTAAGTGACAGTGATGTCCTTGTCGTCTACCTTGGCTTTGATTTGGGGAATCCCCTGTTCAGTGGAGTAGGAGGCAGAGTTCCAGAAATCTTCTATATGTGATTTGTAGACTGTTGGGTTGATGGTTTGAGCAAAGTGTATTTTTGATCGACATAGGAAGTCGATCATGTCATCAAAGCCTTCAGATGTCTTTCCCTTTACCAGGTATGCCACAAGGTTGTGGTATGTTGAAAATTTATCATCAGGATTGTTAATATCAGGGTTTGCCATCTTGATGATGAGTGGAGGGAAGTTTTTGAAAGTTGGTTATGGGTGCAGGAAGATTTGAATTCTTGAGTGCGAGAGAGAAAAGATAAAGAGTTAGGTCAGAATTGAATGTGATGAGGTGAATGAGGGAATTTGATTTTGTTATAACGGAAGGGTTTGATGGGATTGAGCAACGGTCACTTGTACCGTACAAAAGAAAGCAGCGTAGGTATGGGATCTACAGTAATGCTTTACTCTGTACTGTTTTACAGCTGTACTACACCATAGCAATCATGGTAAAGAGTGACAATGAATTTTTTACAGCGGGTAAAAGTTAATTTGAACCAATTTTTACCCATCCGCATCAAGATTTGTTGCTGATGATGGTTATGTCTATCTGCAGCAAACTTTGTTGATGCTGATGGATATAATAGTACGCAGCAAAAGGTGTTGCTGCTGATTGCCTTAAAGCTATCCGCAGCAAACATGTTCCCGTGGATGGCCTAAAGTAATTAGCAGGAAAGGCTTTTGCTGCTGATGACTAAACCTATCAGAAGCAAAAGTGTTTGCTACTGACAAATGAAGTTATAAAAAATTACTCAAAATATTTTTGAATTTTCAAGAGGATTTTATTAAAAACAACAACGAAAGACAAACACATTTTTATTATTTTAATTTTAGAGAAGGATTTTAGTGAAATTTCATCATACCAATGGATTCAACTACATATTTAAATCTAGCTTCATTAAAGGTTTTAGTGAATAAGTCAGCATATTGCTCATTGGTATGAACTTTGGTTAAAATAATTCTCCTTTTCTCAGCTTGATCTCTAAGGAAATGATACCTGATATCAATGTGTTTTGTATTGGAGTGTTGCAAAGGATTATTGGTAATTGAGATAGCACTCTTGTTGTCAATATGAATGGGAGTTGTCATGAATGTCACTCCATAGTCCAACATTTTATTTTGAATCCAAATCACTTGAGCACAGCAACTTGACGCTGCAATGTATTCTGCTTCTGCTGTTGATGTTGACACACATGTCTGCTTCTTGCATTGTCAAAAGATAAGTCTTCCTCCCAGAAATTGACATCCTCCTGATGTAGACTTCTTGTCCAAGTTGCAGCCTTCATAGTCACTGTCAGTGTATGCATACAGATTGAATTTGTCATTTTTGGAGTACCATAGGCCCAGTCTTGGAGCTCACTTCAGGTACCTAAAAATTCTCTTGACAGCTTGGAGATGTCAAGTCTTTAGAGATGCTTGAAATCTTGCACATAAGCACACTGCAAACACGATATCTGGTCTGGATGCAGTCAGATACATGAGTGATCCAATCATTGCCATGTAGTGATGTTGATCAGTGTCTTGACCATTTTTGTCTGGGGAAAGTTAATGGTGCACTTGAATAGGAGTTCTCGCAGCAGTGCAGTCAGCCAGCTTGAATCTTTCCAAGATGCTTTTGACATATTTGGATTGGCTGACGAAGTTTCCATTTGGAACTTGTTTGACTTGGAGACCCAAGAAGAAATTTAGTTCACCCATTGAACTCATTTCAACTTTGAATGCATGAGGGTCTCAAAGTCTTTGCATAACTTCTTCTTTTTTGATCCAAAGAGGATGTCATGTACATAGATTTGTACTAGGAGAATCTCTCCCCCTTCATCTTTGATAAACAAAGTCTGATCAATAGCACCTCTTCTAAAATTGTTGCTGAGTAGATATCTTGAAAAAGTTTCATACCAGGCTCTTGGGACTTGATGTAACCCATATAGAGCTTTGTCTAGTTTGAACACCTTCTCAGGATGTGAAGGATCTACAAAGCCAGGAGGATGTCTAACATAGACTTCCTCACCAATCTTCCCATAGAGAAAAGCACTTTTAACATCCATTTGATAAAAAGTGAAGCTCTTGGGTGCAGCATATGCTAGGAAGATTCGGATTGCCTCCAGCCTAGCAACAGTTGCAAATACCTCATCATAATCAATTCCCTCTTCCTGAGTGTAGCCTTGAGCTACAAGTCTTACTTTGTTCTTGATCACAATCCCTTTTTCATCTTGTTTGTTCCTGAAGACCCACCTTGTGCCTATAGCAGTTTGACCAAGCGGCAGATCAACTAGTGTCCACACTTCTTGTCTCTTGAATTGAAGTAACTCTTCTTGCTTTGCTTCAATCCAGCTACTGTGCTGCAGGGCGTCATCTATGTTCTTTGGTTTAACTTGAGACAGAAAGCAGGAGTAAAGACATATATTTGCTTCATGAGATGTTCTTCTTGTCTAAACTCCTTGCTGAACCAGACCAATGACATTCTCTAGAGGATGTTCTTTGTTGATTCTTTGGTTGGAACAATATCCAGTTGTATTCCTTGGTTAAGATTGCTATGGTTCTGATCAGGAACATCTTCAAAGGATTTTGCAGATGTGTCTTCAACAACATTAGATACACTACCCTCATCTACTGTGCCTCTACGTCTTCTGCAGAGTGATCAATGGTTTCATTTGGATCATCATGTTCAAAAAGACTACTTCTTGTAACATTTGAGCTTCTTGTTTTGGCTTCACTAGCTTCAATGGCATTGACAACAGAAGGAGGATCAATGGATGGTATTTTGATTCTTATAGATGGACCATTGAAACCTAACCTATAGTCATCATTTGAGGAAGTGGCATGCTTTTGTTAAGATGAAGACTCCATATTTGAGAAGATGATAGGCTTAAATACTTGAGAGAAGGATTCTATATCAAACAGCCAGTCTGGCACTTTTCCTTGTTCACATGGAATGTGTTCCCTACATTCCACATTTGCTGATTCTTCAATGATTCTTGTTCTAGTGTTGAATACTCTGTAGGGTTTGGATTGAGAGTAATATCACACAAAGTATTCTTCATCAGATTTAGCACCAAATTTTGGAAGAACTCCACTAGTAATAAAAATAGTACATGGGCATCCAAAAGGTTTCAGGAAGCCAATGTAGGGAACTCTATTGAACCACAATTCATAAGGTTTTTTGTTGAGTGGTTTGATAATGAGAACTCCTTTTTGAACATAGCAGGTTGTACTAACTGCCTCAGCCCAGAAAGTGAGAGGCAGCTTTGAGTCAGCTAACATGGATCTGGCAGACTCAAATAGAGTTATATTTCTTCTTTCAGCAACCCCATTTTGTTGAGGGGTTCTTGGAGCATTGTATTGTATTTGGATACCTTTGTTCTAACAAAAAAACAGTTCAAGGTTTGAGTTTTAATCTCTGTACCTTGATCACACCTTATTGTTTTGACTTTTTGATTGCTTTGATTCTCAACCCTAAGAATGAAGGATTTGAGAATCTCAGCAGTTTCATCTTTTGTTCTCAAGATGTATACTCATGAGAATCTAGTATAGTCATCAGTAATCACCAGACAGTATAACTTCTTGCCCATAGACATGACATTTGTAGGACCAAAAAGATCCATATGCAGCAGATGTAGTGGAGTGTCATTAGAATTGAGTGTCTTGGGCTTGTGAGAACTATTGTGTTGCTTCCCCTTTAAACATGTTATGTAGTGATCTTCATGTTGGAAATCTTTATTAGGTAGTCCTCTGACTAGATTTCCCTTGACCAACCTGTTGATGGTTTTGACATTCACATGACTCAATCTCCTATGCCATAGAGCAGATTCATCAACTGATGCTTTGGATAAAAAGCAAGATACACTGCTAGATGGTGTAATCTTGTTCATATCCAGCACATAGAGATTGTCTTTTCTTTGAGCAGTTGACAAGATCTTCTCTGGAGGAGGTTTGCTTAGCCCAGGGGATAGCACAAAGCATTCTTCATCTGTGAAAAGCATCCAATGCTTCATATCATAGATTTGTGATGCACTCATGAGATTACACTTTAATTCTTTCACATAATTCACTCTTTCAATTCTCATCATTTCATTGGGCACAGTTCCTTGTCCAGTGATAGTCCCCCCCTTTGAAATACTCCCAAAGGTAACATATCCACCATAAAAGTTTCTGAATTCTGAGAGAATGGACCTATTGCCAGTCATGTGCCTGGAACAACCACTGTCTACAACCCAAGTGTTATCCTTGTTACCCGGTTGTTCCTGAACATGAGAGAGTTCTAGTTAGAAAGGGGGACCCAAGAACTTGCAGACTTGGTTAGGACTTTTGACTTAAGAATAAGATCATCAACAGGTTGGCATTCAATGGATCCAATGATGATGCTCTAATTTGATGTTGATTTAGACTTTGCTTGCCATTGTTGTAACATCCGTGATTTTTTTTTACATGTAATATTTTATCTCATTAATAAAATTATGCCCTTTCATTTAATGACTCGGAGTTTTGAGCATTTAAACTTTTACTCCATACTTACACTATATATATATATATATATACATTTTTTTATATAATAAAATCATCAACGTTAAATTTATATAATAAGGTGTTATTTTAAAAGATGATAATAAAGTCAAATAATAATAATTAAGTAAGTTTTAAGTTATTTTTTTATATAAAAGCTTTATAAATAAATTTTTATAACAAAATGATAGTTTATCAATGGTTTGATGTTTTGAACCCCCTCAAACCCAATTAAACCCCTCTAATTGCTTTGGACCCCGTATTGAACCCCTTCCCCCTCTTTGAAACATGGAACAAGCTTTCACCCAATTTTGACTTGCAAAAAGGTCAAACGCGTTCAAATCTCCATCCAATCCCTGTAATTACGGATCCAACTTCTCTCAAATCAACTTGCCCCTTGTATACAATCATATGGTAACACGAAATCATTCTAATTGATTGATAAATCAATTTTTGTCGAACCATTTGGGGATTACGGTCATGGACATTAAAACCCACAAATCAAGTTCCTAAACCCCGCAAATCTCGTCGATTTCGAACTGTAACGCGTTCTCATCACACCTCCTCATATAACTAGTTCTATTACAAGCCTCAAGACCTCCAATTTTCATATCTTTCTTACTCATGTTTCACGATCGGCGCTAGGTATTACGGACCCTCTTTTGCAACGATTCAAGGTCGACTTCAGGTATCCATTTACCTCCCTTCTAAATCACATCATCTCTGGCTTGTTTTGAAATCGATTTGGCCTTTGGGTTTTGGGGAGACCTCGGTTAGACTTGTGCTTTTGTTTAAGGAAGAAAAGGAGTGCGAAATGCCTTTATAAAATTATTATGGTTCTGATTCTCTAACAAACACAGGGTCTAGCCTAATGGTAAGACACAACACTCCCATAGCCTAGGTCACGGGTTCTAACCCTTTGACCACCCTCTTTTTTCTTTCCTTTTTGTTTTGACTATTCTTTTGTTACTTACACTCACACTCACATATATTTACATAAATGTATAGATAAAGGTTTAAAATACATAGTTATAATTATACAAAACTAATGCATATAGTTTTTACACTTATATAATGTACTTTATTTTATATTTTATGAATGTGCAAAGATCTAAATTTTTATAAACTAGAGTATTAATATGAGTAATATTATCATCGTTGATAATAATGAATAACAAAATTATAATCTCATTTTTTTTACTTTGACAATGGTAGTGATACAATTTCTTAAAAATATGTTTTATAAAGATAATAGTATGATTTTGTTACTAGTGTATGCTATTATTACTAATAACATAATTTTTGCAAAATGCATTTGTACATTGACCATTTAATTATTATTTTTCACAAATAACATAGTATTAGTAGCAATATGATGATGTCCCGTTAAGTAATTAATCTTACTAAATTGGATTTTTCCCAATTAGTAATATTACAAATTCGAATAAATAATTTATTTACATATCTAAAATAATATCCTTATAAATATTATTTCGAAATGATGATCATTTTAAATACCTAATTTTCATCACGTTTGGCTGTCTAAGTTGTATTAAAATAGTTATTATATTCATTGGCACCTAAATCCATTTTTATAAAATTTATAAAAACATCATTTACAAATCTATTTGTATCTTCGATTACTCGTCCATTCCAAAATCCTAAAACCCTAAATCATTCCTTTGTTGTTCCCTTAAACCGTTTCTACGTTATAATATCCTATCTTATTTAACTTAGGGTATCCTTAATTCTTGTTGCTACTAGTTACAAGCTCGACCCTCTACTATTCAAGGTGAGTTACATAGCCACTCTTTTTACTTTTTACATATTTTGGGGTGATTCATGATCCATTTGAAAACTATTTACAATACACTATACAATTCTACATTTATGAACATACATGTAATTTGTGCTTTGTGCTTGAATGCTATGAGTTGAAACTACATATACATGACATACACGTGCAATCATTAACTCTGTACAAGCCAACGGTAACATTGATAGATCTATTGTGCCTAACAAACCCACCCAGGTAGGGTGATTGTTACCGACATTACATTAGGGTAACATGCGTGTTATGCCTTAGTCACAAGTTTTGATTGTACACCCGGTTTGACTGTAGTGATTCTCCATAAATGCCTCATTTGCCATGGTTCTTATGAATTATACACAAACATTTGGAAAACTATTTGTGGTGTCAAAATCTATGTATACTCACCAACTATTTTTAGTTGACCTTGTTTTTATCATGTTTAAGGTGCAAATCTTTGAGTTCATGTTTCAAGAAGCTACACATAGGAATTAAGGACCTAGTTAAATAAAGAGTTAAACTTTATTGATGTATTTTGTTTCATCGTATGTTTTGATTGGACAAGTGTTATGGAATTTAAATTAATTGATATATGAAACTTTAGTTAATCAGGTAATTGTTGAACAGTCTACACGTCCGCCCTGACGTATTGGGCTGTGACAAATTGGTATCAGAGCCATGGTTATAGGAAATTAGGTTATTAGAAACCAATGACCTAGTCTATAACCTTAGGATACCCCCTTATGTGATTATTCTACATGTTATCTTAGGTGTTACATTGCATGATACAATACATGTTTTACTATGTGCTACACTACTTAATAACTCACATGCTTATAAAATTACTATATATGTAATACCTCGTTTACCACACTGCTTAATTACATACTACTTATTTGAGCCATTAAATGTTATCCTCAGTCTTACCACACACTTATTCATATCTAAGTCTTTATACACCTTCACTCTCACACATTGAGAATTACGTCTTCATTATCATCACTTATGAAGAATTTAAACTCTTAGGCCTAAATCATATTAAATTTTTTAAATCCCGTCAAAGTTTTGAGTTCTGAAAATTAGTAAAGAACATGTGCAATCCGGAAGGGTGAATGCTTGTACTTTGGGTCTTTTGTCTAGGAAAGCATTTCATATAAATCCAAATCAATTGAAGGATCTGTATGCTTTCCTAGGAACTCCCAAAGTAAGTGTTCACCTATAGGCTAAAGCATGTCTTCTTGAACGTATAAGAATTTGAATTACTTTGATTTTTCAAAGTACCCATTTGGTTATGATAGCAAATGAGTACAATCTAAACACCATCATTTTGTTTATTGCAATTTAGTACACATACCTAAGCCTTCTTTGTAAACTAATCATTTTATTATCTGAGTTAAACAACATCGTTATTTTGTTCAAACAAATCATTTACCAAACCTTTAGTTTATAGATATTATCTACAATATAAACTTCTATAAACCTTTTCACCTTGTAAGAGAACTTAATATAACTTGTTTTATAAAACATTATCTTAATTAATTATGAATTTTCCTTCGTTAAATTAGTTATTATTTAATCTTAGCTTGAGTTATTAAATAAATTAGCCATTATTTTCTCTTAAAATATTCTCTTTATGATAAAAAAACAAAAAAAGTTTTCATTTATTTATCTATTTATTTGGTTATTCAACTTATTATTTTCACCATTTTTTTACAGACAAGAATATATTAAAATGACTTGTTTATTTACAAACAAAAAGCACAAATCAGTTACTCGTAAGCACACTACTCTGAATATCTACACAACCTTCTCTTTATCTTACACCTTCGGAAATGTATGAGTGTACTAGGCACTGCAAGGAGATGAATCATTTCGTGTAAGCGTTAACCATCCATATAAACCTTAACAAGATTTAAAAAGTTAAAACACAACTACCCGCAATACACATAAACGTCAAGCAACACGCTTGTCCACAACACTCAACCACCTACAAAATTCGATAGTTTACATTACTCATGAGAGACATTCACAATATACATGATACTAGATTGATCACATGATACATGAAACTTGGTTATTTACAAAACACATAATACTAAATTGTTTACATTATACATAAAAAAAACTTATTTATTTACAAAATACATAAAACTAAATTGTTTACATTATACATAAAAAAACTTATTTATTTACAAAATACATGATACTAAATTGTTTACATTATACATGAAAACTTATTTATTTATAAAATACATGATACTAAATTGTTTACATTATACATAAAAACATATTTATTTACAAAATACATTATACTAACTTGTTTACATTATACATGAAAACTTATTTATTTACAAAATACATGATACCAAATTGTTTATATTATACATGAAAACTTATTTATTTACAAAATATATGATACTAAATTGTCTACATTATACATGAAAACTTAATTGTTTACAAAATACAAGATACTAAATTATTCACATTATACATGAAACGTATTTGTTTACAATATACATGATACTAAATTGTTCACATTATACATGAAACTTATTTGTTTACAAAATACATGATACTAAATTGCTCACATTATACATAAAACTTATTTGTTTACAAAATACATGATACTAAATTATTCACATTATACATGAAACTTATTTGTTTACCATATACATGATACTAAATTGTTCACATTATACATGAAATTTATTTGTTTACAAAATACATGATACTAAATTGTTCACATTATACATGAAACTTATTTGTTTACAATATACATGATGCTAAATTGCTCACATTATACATGAAACTTATTTGTTTACAATATACATGATGCTAAATTGTTTACATTATACATGAAACCCATTTGTTTACAATGTGCATGACACTAGATCATATATGAAACTTGGGTGTTTACATTATACCCGGAACTAGACTATTTACAATTGTTGCAATTGATTAATCACATTATACACAAGGCATGATCATCCACTTTATGCATAAAAGTTGGAAGCTATAAAACTTTAAAACTACTCTGGATTTGATGTATTCTTTTTCAAACACGAGGAAGCTGTAAAACTTTAAAACTACTCGGGGTTTGACGTATTCTTGTTCAAACACGTGACGTATTCTTGTTCAAACTTTAAAACTACTCGGGGTTTGACGTATTCTTGTTCAAGCACTATGAAGGCACACTTTGTTTGAAGTGTTTACAGGATATATATAGTAACTTAGAATCAAGACAGACCCTTGATTCTAAGGATCAGATCTAACACAAGCCGTTGATCTTGTTTATTAATCTAAATTACACGTAAAGGCTAATCTAGTTAACTTTACTGAAACGTCTTCTGAGGCATCATTGTTTGCATGCTTGGAGAAGAGCGTCATTGTCCTTTATTGGTTGCACTAGTGAGGTTCCTTCTGCTTGGAGTGTGGCAGTTGCTTTTGTAGAAAGGTGTCAGAGGCGCTTCGCATGGATAGTCAGTTGCAACGTTTGGTCTTCAGAGAATAAAGCTATCAGCAGCAGAGATGAGGACCAGCAGCAAGATTGATCTATCCGCAGCTGCTGAGGATATGCCTATCAGCAACAACATGTGTTGAATGCTGCTGATAAGCCTATCCGCAGCTACTTTGGTCTTCAGCAGCAGACAAAGTGTCAGCAGCTGTTTTGGTCAGCAGCAATCTTGTGTTGTCCGCAGCAGTTGTACTTAGAACAATTTTGTAGCAATCAGTCTTTGGTTCTACATGTACCTTATCATGATCAAGAAGACTGAGAAACTGAGCAATTTGTCACAACAGGAATTATCTAGCATTCTTGAGTCATATGAGCTTGAAATTAAGAAAGGAGTTGTTACTCCTACCAACCAGTTTGGAAACACCGTTCTTATTGCTGGATCAAATTCCTCCAATTCTTCTATGACATATTTCAAACTGATGTTCCACCTTCTACCTCAAGAATTCAATCTAGCAGGTCTTCTTCTCCACAAAAACCAGCCACTATGATTCCTGATGAATATTTACCAATCATGACTGCCTTCATGTCATGCTATGATGCCCTGATTTCTGAAAACCTGACACCGGTCAGTTTTCAACCTGATGACTTGGAGCAGATCAACCCGGATGATTTGGAGAAAATGGATATTGATTGGTGCATGGACATGCTGACTCTGAGGGCCAAGAGATTCATCGAGAAGACTGGGATGGATAGATTCAAGCAAGGAAAGACTCTATGGTTTGACATCAAAAAGGTGAGATGCTACAACTGTGAGTAGCTGGGTCATTTTGCAAGGAATTGCAAAGAACCATCATCAAAGGAGCAGCGTGAGAAGAAGAACTCATCTGGAAAGCAAGTTGCCGTCTCTCCCAAATCCACTACACCTTCCAGCTCAACAGCTCTGGTCTGTTAAGCTGATGGACACTATCATTGGGGATATCAAGAAGGGGATGCAGCTGACAAGGCACTGATGGCAGACGTTGAAGAAAAGGAGAAATGTGTCATGATTAAACCATATGAGGATCTCACCGCCGTACCAGGAGAGGTAATGTCTAGACTTTGCAATGCTAAATCTTGTTTAAATGAAATTCAAAAATATAGATTCATCAACCAGGCCTTGGTCGATGAACAAGATCACATAAAGGTGATGTATGATTCTGTGGCTAAAAATGAGAAATTATACATAGAGAAAATTCATGATATTTCTGGAGAAAACCGATCCTTAATTGTACAACTTACTACTCAAAAGAATAATAATCAAATTTTAACTAAAAGACTTCAAAATGCTGAAAAAGATATTTTCAAGTTGAACACATGGGTATGGATCAGAAAATTCTATTTTGAATCATTGACAACCAAATTCATAAAAAGGTCACAGAAGACATTGGGTATAAATCTCACCCACCACCGTATTCCAATTCTGGTAGATTCGCTGATATGCCAGCTCCTCTTGTTCCCACCCCTTTTGTTTGCAAGTTATCTGCTGATGATTATATTAAAACTTCAGATTCTGACAGTTTTGCTTCCTGTGCAGAGTCAGATTATGTAGGTTCCGAAGATGATTGTGATGAGAGTTCTAGTAAGGGAAATGTTTTAAATGAACTTGAGTCGGATGAATGTTATAATATGTCCGTGTCAAAACCAGATATTTGTGAACATGTTGAAAATTTGTATTTTGGTTCTATGCCTTTTGAGCATGACAGTTTGAGAAATGACATTTCTAAGTTTAAGAATGCTTTACCTTTTGTTCCTAAATCAGTAATTGCTATGAGTTGTATTGCAAATTTTAAAAGTGCATGAGTTGTTGTGGCTGACATTCCATAAGAAACAATGAACAATCTGGAATTTTTCAGATTAAAGGAAGATCAACGTCTTCAAGAAAGAAATGTTGAAGAAAGAGTTGCCTCTAGTTCCGATGCCTCAACATCACAATCATCTTCATCATCTTGTGATGAAAATTATCAGGCTAAGCCAACATGTGATAAAGTTTGTTTTAGTTGTGGTGAATCCAATCATGTTTTCAAAAGTTGTAAATTGACCACATTTCTTGTTAATAAAGAGTCTGTTCGTCAAGTTGCTTTAAATTAAAATGTTTTGACTAAGTCACCACATAGTAGAGAGTTGAGACGTAAAAGAATTAAAAATGCTAAAAATAAATTAAAAAGGACTTGGAAAGTTAAAATAATGATCTTTTTAATACTACATTAAAGGAGGATTCTGACTATGATTACCGAGAAGCATCTTGCAAAATTAAGAATTTCCAAGTTAGAAATGGTTTGGGTACCAATGTCTAAATGATTCGTTTTGTGTAGGGGCAATCGAGGAGGACTGGAGACAATATCTGGCATGTCGACAGTGGTTGCTCAAGACATATGACTGGTCATTATTCTTTGTTGCAAAATTATCATCCAATAGATGAAGATTTTGTCGCCTTTGCAGGCAATCCAAAAGGAGGAAAGATTGAAGGATAAGGAACAGTGTCCAACAGTGTAAATAGCTTGGAGCATGTCAACTTTGTCCCACAGTTAAAGTATAATATGATGAGTGTGTCCCGGATTTGTGATAAAGACTTTTGTGCCCTCTTCAACTCTAGAGAATGTATGATTCTGAAGTCTGGAGTGGTTATTCCCGAAGACCTAATCCTCATGCATGCCCCTCGAAGATTCAATACATACAGTCTGGATATGAATAACCCATCTGGAATCAAATGTTGCTTTCTCTCAAAAGCTTAAGAAGATGAGTCCTTTCTTTGGCACAAAAGATTAGGACACATGAATTTCAAGACCATGAACCACCTTGTTCGAGGAAACCTTGTCACCGGTTTACCTCTAAAAGACTTCTCACCCGTGGAACATTTTTTCTCTTGTTCTAAGGGAAAGCAACACAAATCTTCTCACAAACCCAAAACCACTAATTCCATTGACTCTCCCCATCAATTGCTTTACATGAATCTCTTCGGTCCCGTGAGTGTCATGAGTCAAGGAAGGAAATCCTACTGCTTGGTGGTAACCAATGACTTCTCTCGATTTACTTGGGTATTCGTCCTAGCAAAGAAAGATGAGACACCATAAACTCTAAATATTCATCTGCTACAAATCGAGATACTGTTCAATCTAAGTGTGAAGACTATTCACAGTGATCATGGCATAGGGTTCAAGAATGCCATTTTAGATTTTTTCTATGAAAGCAAGGGCATCTCTCGGCAGTTCTGTGCACCTCGTACTCCACAACAAAATTGTGTAGCTGAACGAAGAAACCATACGTTGATAGAAGCAGCAAGGACTATGATCGTTGATTCTATTCTGCCACATTTTGGGCCGAGGCAGTTAATACCGCATGTTTCGTGCAAAACCAAGTTCTTATCACCAAAATCTGTAGCAAGACTCCTTATGAGATTATGTACAAGCGCAAGCCTGTTATTGACTTCTTTAGAAAGTTTGGGTGTGTTTGCATAACACTGAATACTTCAGATCAGCTGAACAAGTTCGAAGCCAAAGCTGATGAATGTTATTTTGTGGGCTACTCTTCAAATCAAAGAGCTTTTCTTGTTTACAACAAGATACGAAGGATTATGCTGGAGTCCATTGATATCAACTGGCATGAAAGCAATTATACGGATGCTGGATACGGTCCTGATTGGCTTTTTAATGTCGATTATTTGTTTAAATCATTTAGTCTTCCTGAATTCACTAACATATCTGTCTCAGCTAATCCTCTTATGTCTGTGAATATCCTAGGTACCTCTACTGCTTCAATCTCTTCTTCGTCAAGTCAACATATAGATGTTCCTCCTGCAATTGGTAATGCTGAATCTACTCAAGACTCTTCGGACTCTTTGGCAACAAGTGAAACTGTTGAGGAAGAAACTCCTCCAATAGTGGATGTTGCTCCACAATCCTCTACTCAAGATCCTTGTGTGGAAGTACCTGTTTTTCCGAACAACAACATCACTTCATCCATGAATGTGTTGAAAAGAAACATATCAAAATCATTGAAGTCAAAACCGACAAGCAAATCGCCAACATCTTTACAAAAGCCTTTGATTCTGCTAGATTTGAAAAATTGGTGGAGATGCTCGGCATGATCAACTTTCAGTAACCCTTGTGCATATTGTCTTTTCTGTTTAAACTTGTTAATCGGGAAGATTTCCAAAAAAAATTATTTTTTCTGTATAGTTGTTTTTTTTAAGGCATGTCTTTTGAGGGAGAAATTGGTGTTTTAAGATAAAAAGAAAAGAATTGCTAAGGAATTATCTCTGTATATATTCATCTGTTTTGAATCCCTATCTTACAAGTGGCATTGAATTTTTGTTTCAGGAAAATCTGATCCGACCCTGTGAGAAATGATAGAGTCTGATCACACTTCTTGAACATGGAATGGACCATAAGCGATGG
The DNA here is from genome assembly GCA_023525975.1 of Smallanthus sonchifolius. Taxonomy (NCBI): domain Eukaryota; kingdom Viridiplantae; phylum Streptophyta; class Magnoliopsida; order Asterales; family Asteraceae; genus Smallanthus; species Smallanthus sonchifolius. The sequence continues at coordinate 46,793,932 of CM042033.1, read as the reverse complement.
TGTTTACTGAGGCATAGTCGGTAGGCCCGACATATGGTTATAACTCTTTTGTAGTGTGAAAATCTAAATCTCAATCGTACATGTGTGTTTGAACCCATTTTTGAAACATCTAACCCATTTTAAGTTAAGAAAATTAATTCAATCAGATATAGGCTTACGTGCTGGAGGGGGGTTTAGGTTTTTGGGTCCGGGTTAGGGTTCGATGAGACGGTTCCAACGCCGCTGGAGTAAGATCAATCGGAGTTCGTTTGACCCACTTCTTTTTATTTCTTAGCGAAAACCACTTTTAAATAGAACCGTCTCCTCTCTCTCTCTATATATATATATATATATACACGAATAGTAATATAACTTTCGTCATATAAACATTTAAAAGTATTCGCTATATATATATCACTGATGATTATTATTTGGAATGAAATGGACAACGAATACATTTTGTATACACTCGTATATTGGGTACTACATTTGGACATTTTGAAACTTATACAAATCGTACTTTAGCGTTATCAACTAAACAAGGGTTCCTAGACAACGATGATAAATACGCTTATGCTACACATGAACATAGACATATTATAGGTTCATTATTTAGAAACCAAACGATTATGTATAATACGGTATTTGAACCCGAACACAATATATATATATATATATATATGTATACATATATGTGTGTGTACTTATCTTACAATGTCGGACGATCATTTGTTAAGTATAATATTCGAACACAAGTATATAGAAATATATGACGTTAGCGTTTTCAATATGTATTGATATGAACGCTTTCGAAACATAAAACGTTACAATATCATGAACAAGTATTACAAACGTATACGTATTATATATCATCATATCTCGTCTTAAACGATATTTCACATATATATATATATACATAGAATGTAAAGATATGTTTTGTAGGAAAAAAAACGAGTATACGGTTACTAGAGACGATTATATTCCATGAGTGAAGTTATATATATATATATATATATATATATGTATTCAGTCAAGACTCGAATAAATAAAATATGATAACTGAATATACTAAAACAAGTGTATTACGCGTGTATGTTTACATAAAGACGAACAAATCTTATTAACGAATGTTTATTTGCGAAATATATTACAGTACAAATATATTTGGGGATTTAGAAAACATATAAATATATGAATATATTATATGTATAAATACGCGTATGAATATACTATAAGTCCTGAAATGGTTAGTAAATCATACAGTTGCATACGTTCTGTTAAAGAACGTACGAACATGAATTATTATTATTAATTATACGTACACATAGCTTTATACGATCGTGTCCACGACAAACTAATATTTTTGAATATGACTATTGAAACATATTCGAGTCAAGAAACTCGACTCGAATTAAAAAATTAATACTACCTAATGTTAAACCAACATCGTATACTGAATCGGTAATACCGTTAAGAATCAACAGAGCTGAACCGCACACATGATAACCCAACACGAGTTTAGACTTGCTTTGTAAAGTTAGGGTTAGGCGATAAAACTCTTGAAGTACCTACAGGTATTGTAGGACTCGAGTAGGATGTAAAACCGTGACTATCACATCGTGTGGGCATTGGTTTCTATTACTATTAGAAGGACATAAGTGTTCATGACACGTCACCAGGTGAGTTTCATGGCCCCTTTTTACTTTTAAATGTTTTAGAAACATCAGGGGAGAAACATACTGCTTTACACGTTTGAAAACATGAAACATATTTACTTGATACGTTTGAAAACATAAACATATCTACTTGATACGTTTGGAAAACAAGAAACATACTCGTACTCGTTTTTACATGATAGCAAGAAAACAAGACCCGACCTTTATGTTTGCATGAGTTAACATTGGGAGCTCGTAAAGTCCTCTACGTAAACATTTTAATAACCATTAGCTAAGACTCAGCCTGGGATTCTATGGATATTACCATTTAGGGATTGACACCCCCGGTCATGGTTCGATCGGTTTTGGTCGAATGGCCGCATAGTGTGCAAATGTGTGCTCGGGAGGTACGAGTTGGGGGCAAAAATACATGTGTCAAGGTTTGGTTATGCCTCATGTATGAACATATTATTCGTATTCCTTGCAAGTTTACGGATGGGCCAAACATTACTTGTTTTGTTTAACATATACATTGAATCATTTCGTGCAGATGGATCTACGAGTCGTTTACATATAAATGGTTTTACCATTTGTTTACGTGCAAATGTTTTTTACAATGTTTTCAAGAAAAACGGTTTCATATTATGGTCACGTATACATTATCAACGTTTTCAAGGAAAACTACTTTACATTGAGATAATCAAACCTGTGAACTCACCAACCTTTGTGTTGACACTTTAAGTATGTTTTTCAGGTAATACTTAGCTATGACTCGGTTAGAATAGGTTAACCCTTTGGATCAAAACTCTATAAGCCGAAGAAGCATGAATGTCAAACCTTGAGCCGATTTTGACCTATATGGTTCTAGGACAATGTACTAGTTTAAATTAGTATTTGTAATGGTGTTCAATATTTTAGAAGTTTTCAATTAGGTTCCACTATTGTGTAATGTTAACAATCATTGCAACCTTAATTTATTTATTTATTAAGTAAATGAATTTGGGGGTGTGACAGATTGGTATCAGAGCCAATGGTTTTAGCGAATTAGGTTTCATTAGTGTCACTTAGGATCTTACTAGACTCATTTAGGGACCAAGATTTCTAAGACCAGCATCACATTAAGAACACCAAAGACCTGAGTATAGAAATTCCAACCGTTGCCGAACAACTTTAGTTGACTATTAGTGTATGTAGTACACTAGGGTATCGTTAGCTACATTAATATTGAACACAATTACGTGGCATACGTAACAAACATTTAACACGTACAACAATGTGGGAATAATAAACACCTATAACACGACCCAACATAGTATCACTGTTCGGATTATGACTCAAGGAATGTAGGGCACTCAACACACAATAACCCTAGAAGATCGAGTTACGAGCTGACCTCGGGTGACGACGGTGGTGAACGCCAGTTACTGATATTGGTATCACCACAAGTTAAACATGTACTTGAACCTATACCTATACATGCATCACACCTACAACTACTCCAGTCGTGGAGTTAACTTTCTTTCTGACATAGGTTTTCTTCATTTAGTGCGGTATATGTACTCTCCTTCCTGAATTGCCGGATTGGATGACTAGGACTTTAGCCATGAGATATGGCAGACGGGACTGCCCAAGCAAAGGGGAACCCGAGTTGGATAAGCAGGACTAAACGGGAGAGAACTCCATGGGTCAGGAGACCCATAGACTCATCGGGATCATGTCGATCCACACGTACATACAAACATGGAGCATGAATTGCTCGACACTGATTTGAAGATCTCTGCCCTAACATAGTGCCTGACTTCCACCACACACATCATGTTATTAGAAGACACTAGTTGTGCCTCTCTACCATTAACTCCATCCAGCAGCAGCCTTAGTCGGCAGATTCATGAGTATGGGTACGCATGACTAAGATTAATCCGATAGAACATACACTCTTACGCAAGACTGCAACACGATAAGACGATCTAATAAACATTTTAGACCCTTTTAACTGAGAGCTTAGGATAGGAGAAACACTATAGGGACCATGCGAAGTAAATTATCATTACAGGTGCACACGTAATCATAATTTGCAACGCATGAGAAGTCTGGTGAGTCTTACTGTCCGAGCTAATGTTCATGATTAATTCGTATTCCTAATCTCAATTCCCAGTAACTCGATTAATGATCGAAGATCCCATAACCAAAGGGTTGAGCTAAAAGGCATCAGATGATGCGATGGGCTATCACAAGTAACGTGGAAATATACATAATCTCTTTCATCTTTGATTCCAAACGGATCTAAAACTCTTATCGAGACTTCATTGGCATGACAATTTTGACCGAAACACTGAAAATGTCTATTCTTAGTTGAATTGACCTTGGTAATTGGACCAAATTTGGAAATTCTTTGTAAAGTACTACTTCAACTTTTGAGATTCAACTATAGATTCTCTCTTTTGGATTTCGTTATCTATCTACCAAAGCATGAGGCTGACTTACAAAACTCTTAAACTTGTTCTAACTACGTGTACTCATGCTAATCTCATTATTTCATATTCTTATATAAGGGGTATAATTATGGGTTGCCTCAAACAACCCGTTTTCCATAAGGATTCGAATAGGATAATCCTATAACCTTTTGTATTTGCAACCCTCTCAATGATCATTCTGTGGATCGACCCCCTGATTTCCAACTAAGTAGAGACGTGTTCACATCCCTTACTCTCAGTCTCCAATAATTAGAAAGTCTTGGAACATCTACTGTTAAGAAACGACTTCTTAACACGTGCACTGAGAGAATACAAATCCATGACATTTAAACACTCATATCATCAACTTTATGGCTAAACCCCTTTTTCAAAGGATTTTAAGGCTATAATCATTATAGGTGAAATACGAAATGGTAAGTCATGGTAATACCATTCGAAAGACAATGAAGTTACAGGCATACTGTACTACCAGTGTTGACAAATAATCAATTCGACGCTCTTCATTGTTAGATCACGAGACAAGTTCTGAAACCTTATGATCCATTTCAACCTACTTTAATGTGAAATCAAGGACCTACGTCAAAATTTGTGGATTTATTTCTGTATTCTAAGATTGTTGACCGTTTAAAGTTGTACGATACCCGGGGGATGAGCAAGGGACAAATCGTGGTTGACATTGCTCTCTAGGAAGCCTGCACACATACAATTCTTTTGACTTCTCAAATTCCTTCTTAATGTATATTACCTCTTTTTCCAAGTTCTTTTGAGATATCTATGCATATTTTCTAAGGAACCTAAGAACTTGACGTCCTCGCGTCCGATAAATTCCTCAAGTTATACTTGATTCTCGTCTAATTTCCGACATCTACCTAAAGAGAGTCAAGCCCAGACTAAAAACTAAAAATAATATTACATCAAAGCCTACCAATTTAATGGTTGACGAACCCGGAATCGATTTCAAGAGACACTACTTATATGACACTATTTTCACAATATGACTTTTACGTCCTCATCTAGACAAACTGTGACTTCTTCAAAAAAAAATAAAGAGCTAGACTATTCTCAAACACTTTTCTTTGAACCCCGTGAAGATTCATTTACCTTTAGTATCTGTTGAGCTAAATCAACTATATTATTTCCAAATACTTTGACACTCTATTTCTTCCTCGTCTAGATTCAACATCATCTTTAGATAAATCATAGAAATCTGGATGATTCAAAAATCTGGGTAATTCAATGCCACTATGAAAATTGTCTTTGTCTCGAATTTATTGTTTGACATCCATTTTGTTAACATTTCTATCTAAAATAGTCCAACTCCCTTGTATGAAAATTATATACGTTGATATTACTTCCTGGAACTCAGTCGGATCAATTTAACCTACATACTGATTAGACAGATAAAATTTCAATTAGAATCTTTTGTTCAAGGGATATTGACATCACCGAGACATTGACACGTTACGATCAACGAACAGTTACCGGATTACGAACTGACACATAGACATTTCATTCGACCATCTGACATATTTTACTCGACTTCCTATGATTTCTTTTAGATTTTATCATGATTTGGTTTTCAGGAGAGAAATCCTGGATCTGAATAAAGAATAGGTGCCCTAACACTCTTGGAAATCCTTATGCCCGAATGCACTTTCGTTATTCATTACCAATGATGATGACCATACAGTTTCACTCGGATGAAAATAACCACATAATGAAATGCTGCAACATCTAATCCTTGATTGCTACCTTAGTGTGTGAGTTGTTCACTTGATTTGTGAAAACTCACTATAGTAACTCACACCGACTAGACATTCTCTTAATGACTTATTCATTACATGAGTATGACCTATCCGGTTATCATTACTTTTGTTCAGGAAACTCTAGTGATGACTTTATCACCTCGTGGTATAGCCAACGTCATTCTCGTGGTAACAAATTCGAAAATTTTTCCAAATCTACTCACTTGATATAATCTATGCTCAACAGGAACGTACACTGTTACATGATTCGATGATATTTCCAATCCTTACAAAGCCAATATCATTAGTCGATGAGGTAATCGCTTTACCTTCGAACACCGACAACTAAGTGGATTGAGTTAAAATTTCCCCCCTATGAGCTGGGAATGAACCAAGGATACGAAACTCTCATATGAATAAATCGAGTCAAATCCCATGGGATAACTTGAACAAAGTTTCGAGAACGAAACTTCTTTAACGGGGGAAGAATGTGACAACCCTGAATTAGGGTCAATAATCTTGGGTAATTAATTCATCATAAATGGGCTCGGGCCATTAACGGCCCAGTTGTCTGCCCAACATACGAACTTGACATGTAACCTTACTTGACAGATCATGAGATATATCGAGTTGACATGTAATTAATACATAGTGTACACATAACCATACAACTTATGGTTAAATGAATTAACGCGTACACGGTTGGTAACCGACACACAACTTGATACCGGACTACTAATATTAAATGTTAATAGTACTTATTAATAATCACTCTAGATGAATAATTGGAGTTTAACACGTGAATTATACTACGTGGGACACATGATTACGAAAAGTACCAAAATAAACAAAATCCTGTATTTATTACCCAGTATAATAAAATAAATTAAATGTTTTTTATTATACTTTATCATTATTAATTTATTACTATTATTATTCGAGAAATAATAAATTTAATTGAGCGGGAAATGTTTAAACGACGGAACGCGCTAAGTCACACGGTACTGGTGCGTACCGGCCTAAACAACAGTCAGGGCGGAAACCTCGTAAAATTAAACATTTATATAATATTAAATATTAGTAATATTATGCGAAGTAAGATTTTTGACGCAATCTTATAAAAACGTGATGTTAAGTTTTACATTTCGGGTTTCTCACACGCGGTATCTACCTACTCCTCTACCCACTCAAAAACCCTAAATATAAAATGAACTTTAACTCTTCCTTCTACTTCATTTGCATTACTCACACACATGTGTGTGTGTGTGCTAGGTTAGAGAGAGAGAGCATATTTGGGGACGAGACCGGCCACCTCCAGTGGAAATTCCGAGAGATTAGGGTTTCTCACGAACCCTCTTTACGGTAAGAAATTTTCACGTCCTTTTGTTGTTTAAGACTAGATCTACACATTTTGTTAGTGACAAATTTCTGTTGTAATGATTCCGGCAAACAAAGTCATTTTCCGACGACTCCTGTGAGTAAAAGCTATAGATCTACGCTTATGTGCTACGGATCTAAGTTGATCTACAACGTTCAAGGTTCGTTTTGAAGTTTTAGGTTAATTTTGGTTGATTAGTCATCTTTCCGTATTAGAATTGGCGGTTTTGGTTGCCGGGTTCCATTCCCGAGTATAAAACACGTGTTTTTGGACAAATTTGAGCATCCCGGGTCGTGGTCAAACCAGGTCAATGAAAGTCAAACTCATTAAAACCATGGACCGTAAGAAGTAGGACGTATCAGTTCGTGAACGAGACTCCAAAAGGTATAAAACGCATGCTAAAATGATTATAGTTATTAAATATAAAAGTTAAACGTGTGTATGCGGTTAAAACGTGTTGAGCCCTAAACGATTCGTTAACAATAAAAATAAATATTAATCTAACAATAGATATTAACGATTCGAATTAACGTGTTATTAGCGAGAGGTTTCCTTCAAATTATATATATTAATTAAACGATAAATACGAAATGTGAACGTGTAATCGGTAAAATGGATCATTAATACGAATAACAATCCATATAAATATATATATATATATATATATACGAATAGTAATATAAATTTCCTCATATAAACATTTAAAAGTATTCGCAATATGTAAATCACTGATGATTATTATTTGGAATGAAATGGACAACGAATACATTTTGTATACCCTCGTATCTGGGGTACTACATTTGGACATTTTGAAACTTATACAAATCGTACTTTAGCGTTATCAACTAAACAAGGGTTCCTAGACAACGATGATAAATACGCTTATACTACAAATGAAGATAGACATATTATAGGTTCATTATTTAGAAACCAAACAATTATGTATAATACGGTATTTGAACCTGAACACAATATATATATATATATATATATATATATATACGTGTGTGTGTGTGTGTGTGTGTACTTATCTTACAATGCCGGGCGATCATTTGTTAAGTATAATATTCGAACACAAGTATATAAAAATATATGACTTTGGAGTTTTCAATATGTATTGATATGAACGGTGTCGAAACATAAAACGTTATAATATCACGAAAAAGTATTACAAACGTATACGTATTATATATCTTCATATCTCGTCTTTAACGATATTTCACATATATATATATACACATAGAATGTAAGGATATGTTTTGTAGGAAAACAAATGAGTATACGGTTACTAGAGACGATTATATTCCATGAGTGAAGTAATATATATAAATATATATATATATATATATATATGTATTTAGTCAAGACTCGAATTAATAAAATATGATAACTGAATATACTAAAACAAGTGTATTACGTGTGTATGTTTACATAAAGACGAACAAATCTTATTAAGGAATATTTATTTGCGAAATATATTACAGTACAAATATATTTCGGGATTTTGAAAACATATAAATATATGAATATTATATATATATATATATATATATATATATATATAAATACGCGTATGAATATACTATAAGTCCTGAAATGGTTACTAAATCATACAGTTGCATACGTTCTGTTAAAGAACGTACGAACGTGAATTATTATTATTAATTATACATTCACATAGCTTTATACGAAAGTGTCCACGACAAACTAATATTTTTGAATATGACTATTGAAATATATTCGAGTCGAGAAACTCGACTAGAAATAAAAAATTAATATTACCGAATCTTAAACCAACATCGTATACTAAATCGGTAATACCGTTAATAATCAACAAAGCTCAACACAAATGATAACCCAATATGAGTTTAGACTTGATTTGTAAAGTTAGGGTTAGTCGATAAAACTCTTTGAGTACCTACAGGTATCGTGGGACTCAAGTAGGACGTAAACCTGTGACTATCACAACGTGTGGACATTGGTTTCTATTACTATTAGAAGGACATTAGTGTTCATGACATGTCCCAAGGTGAGTTTCACGGCCCCTTTTTACTTTTAAATGTTTTAGAAACATCGAGGGAGAAACATACTGCTTTACACGTTTGAAAACATGAAACATATTTACTTGATACGTTTGAAAACATAAAACATATCTACTTGATACGTTTGGAAAAAAAGAAACATACTCGTACTCGTTTTTATATGATAACAAGAAAACAAGACCCGACCTTTATGTTTGCATGAGTTAACTTTGGGAGCTCGTAAAGTCCCTTACGTAAACATTTTAATAACCATTAACTAAGGACTTAGCCTGTGATTCTATGGGTAGTACTATTTGGGATTGACACCCCCGGTCATGGTTCGATATGTTTTGGTAGAATGGACGTATAGTGTTCAAACGTGTGCTCGGGAGGTACGAGTTGGGGGCAAAAATACCCGTGTCATGGTTTGGTTATGCCTCATGTATGAACATATTATTCGTATTCCTTGCTAGTTTACGGATGGGTTAAACATTACTTGTTTTGTTTATCATATACATTGAATCATTTCGTGCAGATGGATCTGCCAATCGTTTACATTTAAATGGTTTTACCATTTGTTTACGTGCAAATGTTTTTGACAATGTTTTCAAGGAAAACGGTTTCATATTATGGTCACGTATACATTATCAACGTTTTCAAGGAAAACTACCTTACATTGAGATAATCAAACTTGTGAACTCACCAACCTTTGTGTTGACACTTTAAGTATGTTTTTAGGTAATACTTAGCTATGACTCAGTTGGAATAGGTTAACTCTTCGGATCAAAACTCTATAAGCCGAAGAAGCATGATTGTCAAACCTCGAGCCGATTTTAACCTATATGGTTCTAGGACAATGTACTAGTTTAAATTAGTATTTGTAATGGTGTTCAATATTTTATAAGCCTTCAATTAGCTTCCGTTATTGAGTAATGTTACCAATCGTTGCAACCTTAATTTATTTATTTATTAAGTAAATGAATTTGGGGGTGTGACACTGCTAGGGTATACTCCTTACTACCCTAAGAGTGAACTAATAACTGTTGGAACTTCTAAACTCCAAAATTTGGAGTTTGTAAAGGGACAAACTGAGATGAGATCTTCAAGTAAAAATAGCAAGCAAAGAATTTTTAATGAAACAAACAAAAATAAATCTGCCAGAAAGTTTGCTAAACAAGCTCAGGTTTATGAAAAACCTCAAAGCAAATTTCCCAAAAGGAAGATTGACATGAGAGAAAATAATGTTCCAATGAGCTGTATAATCTATGGAAAACATGGACATTTGGCCATGAATTGTCATTACAATCCTTGTAAGCAAAGAAATACAATCAAAAGAAATATTGTTTTCCAAAACAAAGCATCAAAATTTTCCCAAAAAGGTTAGGTATCAAAAGGTAGTTCAGCACCAAAAAGAAGTTCAGTACCAAACAACAAGTCGATATCAAAAACCAAGTATCAAAACATTCGGTACCGAATAAAAGCTCAAAAATAGCAATACCAAAAAGAAATGGTACAAATGGTAATGTGTCTAAGGAAGTTAACACCATTCATAAAAACAAACCTAAGACCATATGGGCTTGGGTTCCAAAACTTAACTAAATCTTTTGACTGTGCAAGGAGTACCAGCTGTATAGGACAGTTTATGGTATGTTGATAGTGGATGCTCCCGGCACATGATAGGTAACACCTCCTTACTTCATAACTTCAAAACTTTTCCATAAGGATATGTTGCATTTGAAAATGACTCAAAAGGTGGTGAGATAAGTGGTCAAGGAACGGTATCAAATGGAAGGGTTAGCTGTGACAAAGTAAATATGGTCAAGCAATTGGCATTCAATATACTAAGTGTCAAGTGTGTGATAAAAGAGTATGGGGTGCTGTTTAACAAAGGTGAAGCTGTGGTGTTGGCTCCGGGGTATGAGATCTTGACAAAAGACTGATGTCTGCTCCAAGAAAGGATAATTTGTATGTTTTGGATATGAAAGATGCCTCTCCAGTATCAAATGTGACTTGCTTTCTTTCTAAAGAAAGTGTTGATGAATCTGATTTATGGCGTAAAAGTTTGGCTCATGTGAACTTCAAAAATATGAACAAATTGGTGAAAAGCAATCTGGTTCTAGGGCTTCCTAACAAAGAATTCTTCTAAGAAGATAATTGCATTCCATGTTTGAAAGGAAAACAACATAAGGAATCTCATAAATCTAAAGGAATCAACTATGTGCCTGCTCCTCTTCAACTTCTTCATGTGGATTTGTTTGGTCATGTTAGTGTAATGACTTTGGGAAAGAAGTCCTACTATATAGTTGTTACTGATGACTTCACAAGATTCACATGGGTTTTCTTCTTGAAGATAAAAGATGCAACAACATAAACTCTCAAAACTTTCATGTTAAGAGTTGAGAATCAGAACAATTCAACAATCAAAGTTATCAGGTGTGATCAAGGGACTGAATTCAAGAATGCTTCTCTAAATGATTTTTGTGCGTCTAAAGGGATAGAAAGGAATTTTAGTGCATCAAGAACTCCTCAACAAAATGGAGTTGATGATAGAAGAAATAGACTTTGATAGAGGCTGCAAGATCAATGCTAACTGTTTCTAAATTACCTCTCACATTCTAGGCAGAAACTGTCAACACAGCTTGCTATGTTCAAAACAGAACTCTGGTGGTGAAGTCTCAAGAAAAGACTCCATATGAAATATGGAACAAAAGAAAACCATTCATTGGATTTCTTAAAGCATTTGGTTGTCCCTGCACCATTCTGAATACTAGAGATCATTTGTCCAAATTTGAAGCAAAAGCACACGAAGGATGCTTTGTTGGATACTCCATCATGTCAAAAGCCTACAGAGTATACAATAAAAGGACAAAGATCATTGAAGAATCAGTAAATGTCAGATTTTCAGAAGCATCATCTTTTGAACCAATCATTGGTGCAGATGTTTTATTTGATCTTGACTATTTTCAACAAACTTTCTCTCATGTCGATGTTAGTGTCGAAGGTAATATATTCTCTGTCAAAGAGAAGGAAAAGGATATTTATTATAGGGTTTCTTTTCAAAGACCATCTATTGATCCTCCATTTGTTGTTGAATCATCGTCGGTAGCTGAGGCTAATGATGTTGCTCACAACTCGGTATGAATCTTTGATACGGATGCATAAAAAGATACCGAGCAAAATATTCCTACAGATGATGATGCCGAGGATGTGCACAATGAGACAACTGAGCCCCTAGTAGAAAGAAGAATCAACAAAGTTCATCCTTTGGAAAATGTTATTGGTGATGTCAACCGTGGTATTACTACCCGAAACAGATCTCATGAGGCACACATTTGTCTTCATGCTTGTTTCCTATCTCAAATGGTGCCCAAGAAGATTCAGGAAGCTATGAGTGACAACAACTAGGTTGAAGCAATGCAAGAAGAGCTCTTACAGTTTAAAAGACAGGAAGTATGGAAACTATGTGAACTTCCAAAAGGAAAATCTGATATTGGAACAAGATGGGTGTTTAGAAACAAGAAAGATGAAAGAGGAAATGTGGTGAGAAACAAAGCAAGATTGGTTGCTCAAGGGTACACTCAAGAAGAAGGAATTGATTATGATGAAGTTTTTGCTCCTATGGCAAGATCAGAAGCTATCAGATTTTTTCTTGCATTTGTTGTTGCAAACAACTTCATAGTGTATCAAATGGATGTGAAAAGTGCTTTTCTTTATGGTATGGTAGATGATGAAATCTATGTTCGTCAACCTCTATGCTTTGAGGACCATGAACATCCCCATTATGTTCTCAAACTTGATAAAGCCCTTTATGGGTTACATCAAGCTCCTAGAGCCTGGTATGACACCCTCTCAAACTTTCTCTTGTCAAACAATTTTTCAAGAGGGGCCATAGATGAAACTCTTTTCTTTAAAAGAGTAAAAGGTGATATATTGTTGGTGCAAATATATGTGGATGATATTATCTTTAGGTCTACTAAAATTAATCTTTGTCATGATTTTGAAAAATTAATGCAATCCAAATTTGAAATGAGCTCTATGAGGGAGATGAATTTCTTTATGGGATTGCAAGTTCATCACACTTCAAATGGGATTTTTATAAATCAATAAAAATATGTCAAAGACATTCTGGCAAGATTTAACATGAAAGATTGTAAGATTACCTCTACCCCAATAGCTACTGCAACAAATTTATCTTCATTCCCTGAAGGTGAAAGTGTTGATCAAAGGTACTATAGGGCAATTATTGGCTCTCTTATGTATTTGCCTGCTAGTAGACCTAACATAATGTTTTCCACGTGCTTGTGTGCTTGGTACCAAACATCTCCTAATCAATCTCATTTAGTTGTTGTGAAAAGGATTCTTCGGTATCTCAAAGGTGCACCAAAACTTGGCCTTTGGTATGCTAAAGACTCCTTATTTGATCTGCTTGGATATACTGACAGTGACTATGGAGGTTGTAACAAAGACAGAAAATTAACATCATGAGGTTGCCAGTTCTTAGGAGGAAGATTAGTGTCACTGCAATGCAAGAAACAATCTGGAGTCTCTACTTCAACTGTCGAAGTTGAATACATTGTGGCATCAAGTTGCTGTGCTCAAATATTATGGATTCAAAATCAAATGAGAGACTATAGGATCACTTTTCTAAACACTCCTATCATGGTTGACAACAAAAGTGCTATTTCCATAACCAATGATCCTGTGAAGCACTCAAAGACAAAGCATATTGAGATCAAGTATCACTTCATAAGAGATTGTGTTGAGAAGAAAATCATTCATCTGATCAAGGTTCATACTGATGATAACTGTGCTGATCTGTTCACCAAAGCCTTTGATTCAAAAAGGTTTGACTTTCTGGTGAAAGCCTTGGGTATGATAAACTTTGATTAAAATATTCTCTTGTATATATTCTGATGTATATTCTTTGTTTTCTTAAAAAACTCGGTATCATCTTCTTACTACCGATGATTTTTGCAAGTAAAACTTTGGCATCAAATGAATGTGCTGTCGATGTAATTTTAAGGGTATTATGGTCTTTTCAATCTTTTTAAAATATTTTCATTAAATGTCCGGGTAACGTCTCGCATATTTCATGAAGAGATTCATTCCCATTTCAAAACCTATTTAAAGGAAAGACCTTCACAGACCATATCACTTGCTACATTTGATTCTCATCTCATCTCTGAAACCCTACCTCCTTCTACAATCTTTCTGTCACCATGGAACTTAAGTGCAAGCACCCTCACAACGTTCTTCCTATTTTGGAGAAACATGCCGATTACCCAAAATTCCATCCCATTATCGAATTTCTAAAGACGTGTCAACTCTCGTATGCCCTAACCATTAATCCCACACTATATGATTCAAGAATAAGATAATTTTGGGAGACTGCCGCATATGCATTCCAAGACAAAAAGCATACTATTACAGGTACAGTGGATGGAAAACCTCTCGTCATCCGTATTGAAACCATCCGAACTCACCTGCGATTAGCTGACACCAAAGGTAAGTACTCTTTCCCTGATGCTGATGTTGAATAAACTTTTAGGGATATAGAATATGATGGAAACCCTAAAGTGACCATCAAGAAAAACCAGTTGGACTATAACAGGAGATTTTTAACTCATGTGATGCAACAGTGTTGGTATCACAAGAGCTAGGGTTGGGATCCAGTTCCTAAACCTTTGGGTTATGCTATTCATGCTCTAGGAAGGAACTTGAAATTCAATTTTTCAAAACAAAATTTTAAGGGCCTAGTTTACAACATTCAAGAGGCCGGGGAAAGCAAATTTTTGACGTACCCTCGTTTTGTAATGAAGCTTATTGAGGGTGAGATGCCAAAATTTTCTTAAACTTGCAAAAGGCTTTCTTCTGCATCTCACTCTTTGAGAGTCTTCAACAACATGAAAGCGCACTCCCCAGCCTTTCATAGTCGGTTTGTGGCCCAACCCTGTCCAAAAGGGTGACATGCCAGCACAACCCTCTGGTCATGATCCCACACCCTCCACCTCAAATAAATCTTTTGCTTCAAATTTCAGTTCCATTGATCGAACCCCTTATCCCTCTCACAAAAGAAAGAAGGTACGGCATTCACATCCCAGACTTCACTCTACAAAACCTGTTGTGGAACAAATGGCCCTACAACAGACACTGGTGAAACCAACCAGGAGATCAAAGAGTGTTAGGTTTCCTCTACCTAACATCAGATCAGCCCAACCCAGCCAAAGCCATCAGTCTAGGTAACAACACTTGGCTGATCAATCAAAAGAGAAAAAGCACATGACTGATGCTCCTTCTAAGAAGGATGTGTCATTAGGAACATGGGACTCTCCCAACCCCATAGGCAAAAAGCTACCATCCAAGCCCACAAAGTCACTAAAAATAAAGAGATCATACAATTCTATCTCCTCCTCTCAGAATGAAGATATCCCTCCAAAACCTACTTCAAAAGGGGATGATCTGACTGAGGTAAGAGAAGAAGTGTCCCACCAAATCTCTCCATTGCATGAGGAAGGTCCTCTAGAAGGGGAGACAGAGACCATTTCGGAAGGGGCATTCACTACTGGAGGTTTCTCAACTGACTTTCAGGATAGTGAATACATCTCTAAGACCCCAACCAAGGAAACTATGGAAGGAGAAGCTTCTAAATCATCTCCTTCTAATAGGAGTCCTAGGCGCCAAGAAACCATGGTCACTACAGAGGAAGGCAGCAGGCCTGATATACAGTCTTTTCCTAAGGAACTTATTAATTTAGGGGAAGGAATGTCCAAGGATTCCAAGAAATTGGATGAGGACAGTCTTAACTTGAAGGAATTGACGGCTCGGTACCAAACTTTGGCTGCTGATGTCGCCTAGACGGTCTATGAAAACTATAAATAAAAACCTAATCTAGACTACTAAGTAATAAATGGAATACCTATGAACTAGACCGCACTGATAGGCAAGTGAACCTATTGAGTGTAGCACAGCTTAATGGTAAACCGGATTATCGAACCCTAGAGACACTGAATAGCTAAACTAGACTCTGACTCGAACTATGAATAGTTGGTTTGGGGGGGTGTTTCTATACTACTGATTAAACTTCTAAAGAAATCAAGGGATCAAGAATGAACGACTCTAACTATCAGAACAGGAACTCGGGAATATCAGGAATGAGAAGAACACTACCTAGGTCGGAATCGTACTTGCAAAGCCAAAACTTCTACCGGTTATGAAAACTACGATGGACTAGTTTTCTAAGGATAATAACTAAAGACAACCTAGTGTATCCCTAATCACTCTCAGGGTGTCACCAATAAGGAAACTCTAAAGATGCATAATGCTCACCAGATGGTCGGATTACCTTTCAGTCTCTCCAACGATGATAATGTACCCAACAGACAGATCACCTCTCAGTCTCACTGTCCACAATATATCAAAGATGCACGGGGTAATCTCAGATCAACAAACTATAACTCATAATAGCAACAATTACTAACAACAAAAGATGAACACTCAGATCCACATGAAATTCCTCCTAGACATTTAACACTCAGAATCCTAACAACGAAGACTAACCGATTACCTTCCACCTTTCGGGTATCGAGATAAGATGAACACTTAGATCTCATTAACTCTCAATTACAGCTCCTATGGGATACTACGTCTAGCAAACCATACAAACAATCACAAACACACAGTCTACGATCTAGATACGCTCTCCAAACTGAAAGACATTCACAAATAGCATACATAACTATAATCAATTGCAAAACTGATTTATGCATGCATATTCATCATAATTATCAAACCAAGATCTTTACACAATCATTAAACCATCAATTGAATCCAAAAACTGATAAAGGTTAAGACTTGAACAAAGTAATCATCACAAACCTGGGCAGTATTAAACATCTAGCCAAGAAACCTGCTTAAAGCATCCATACAGAAGTAAATAGCAGAAACATGGTTTTAATCAACAATTCAAAGATAAAAATCAAAACATGGAAATCGAATACGCTATATCTAACGAACCCGGATCCAAAAGTTCTAATCTTGCACTTCAATTGACTTCCAAAGCTCCCAAAATCGCCTCTAAGCTCTCTGTAGATGGCCAAAACTCGAACTCATTGACCTAATGGCTATCCAATTCTTTTAATTCTCGAATTAGGGATTTTTGTGGATTAATAGGCCTCTCACGTACCGCGAGAGAATGTGGCCAGCCCATCGCATACCGCGAGGGATAAACTAGTCGGGGCCCTTTCTTGGATCTCTGCGTACCGCGAGAGATTGATGCTGAGTCTTCGCATACCGCGGGAGACTGAAATTCCAACTTTTTGACTTTAATATCTTGGGACTTGTTCTTGTGCTCGATCTCCTCGGAATTTGACTTGTAATTCAAACGAACACCTGTAAACATAACAAAGACACAATACGAACCAAAAAAGACTAAAAACGAATACAAAACTATCTAAAAACGCACGAATACAATGGAATAAAGAGGTGTGCTTTGCACTACATCAAACATCCCACACTTAACCTTTTTTCGTCCTCGAAAAAGTCTGCAATGGAATCATAACAAGAATATAGCTTTTGCTAATCAAGTTTATTTCCGCACAAATATACTCACGCGTTAAAAAGCAACAATCGGTATTTCTATCCGATTAAACCTAACCACCAACTTTCAAGCCCCAGCTTTGTGTTCTAATTCCATTCTATACAGCTATCAATCAATCTATGGGACTCACACTCAAAATCTACAGCTCTACCTAATCCCGTGTTACGGTCATGTCTAGGCACGTGTCAAACCATATAGATTTACCCACCACGTTAAACTAAGATTCACAAGTTTTAGAAATTAAGATGATCAATGAATGAATGGATAGAATGAGCATTAAATTAAGCAAATGAACTTTCGTTTAGAGGCATTTCAACCAAGTCACTATTCCGGAGGGTAACACATACACTACATTTCTAATCAATGAAGCACTTAAGAATCTAGCCCAGTGGTGTTTCAATCAGGCTGGAACCCGACATGTGCTACATAGGCGAAACTTAGATTTCTAGTTAATTAAGCTCATTAAGAATGGAATTATGGATTGCGGGCGCCACCGAAACTCGAATTTATCCTCAGAAAAAGAGATTGGTGTGTCAAGAAATTTCAAAAACCTTTAAATTTTTGCTTAACGTGGTACCTATCACCCTACGTTGACAGTTTTAGTTTTATCGACACCCTAAGATGAGTACCCATAAGATATCATGAATTAATTATGTAGGTCCCTCAGGTGTGGTGGATCGTCACATGCAAGTGGTCTACTAGTCGGACCGGGTGCGGAATACCCGTGACTAGGTGGAGAGTCTAACTGAACAAAGTAAACCGAACACAAGAGTCACAATAATCGTTCTTTATATTATAAACACTCGACGGTTACAGAGAGAATACAAGCTGCGTACTTAGCAAAACTGAGTTCGTATGAACAAATGGTTCTGCGTACTTAGCTTCTGTGAACCTATCCTATTTATATTGACCTGATGCCTGCGCACTTAGCAAGTGCGCAGGACCAATTACTCCTGCGTACTTAACAAGTACACATAGGTATTCCTGCGTACTTACTAAGTACGCAGGAGCATTCTCCTGCGCACATACAAGTGCGCAAAACACTTAGAAGAAATCAACAAAACATTAAGTAAAAGTAAATACAACTCGATAAACTTTTACATAATGACTCTTACATACAAGGACAAAATACAGACATTAGACATACAAACCTAGAATCTATCCAGAGTGTTGTCACAGAAAAGTGCATCAACAAACTCCCCCTTGACAACAGCTCGGGATCTTCATCGTCTTCAGTCTTCAATCTTCAGTCTTCACAGCACTGCTTCCTTAGCTTCCATCTTCGTTTTGTAATCAAGACAGAACTTGATTAACTTGTCGTATTTGGCCGAGAGAAGCTTTGTCCATTCGTCAGTGTGGATGCAGAATTTGTCTGCTAGTACCTCCAGATCGTTCACAGAGAAATTGATGAAGCAGACTTCATCAAAAACCCTGATCACTTCCTTTGGCACTGTGTTTCCACTATCTGACTTACCTTTACCCATGATCACAGCCTCGCCCGTTTTTGGATCAACGTACCAGTACCACATGTCACCAAGAATATCCTGAGGTAACTTGCTCAGGGGAATCTTGGTTTCACATCGCACTGGCTTGTATACCAATCTCTTTAACGGCTTCTTAGTCACAGGATGCACAGCGTGCTTATCCTTGACTCTTCTGGGCACCTAAGGCTTGAGATACTCATACTTTCCCGATCTTGCTTCACGCTGTAGTATACTCCACAAACCCATTGCTACTGCATGATTCGAATGATTCAGCAGGTCGCGGTTTGCAAGGTTAACTAGGTCGTACCTGGGCAAAGAGTTGAACGCCTCACTGGTTGGTTTCAAGTATTGAACCCCTCCAGATCTTTTGTTGGCGAACAACTGCTTGTCCTCCTCAAACCTGACAGCTAAGATCATACCTGTCGCTCCATACTTGTCTTTGATAGACGTCTTTTGCCACACTGGAGCTGGAACCTTTGTAGATGCAGAAGGCATGTCTTTCTCTTTTTGTGCCTCGGGGTCCACAGGTATAGGGTCGAATGGGGGGGCATCAGTTGTAGCTTCAACATTACTAGCTGTATCAACTGAGCCTGTGTCTGTTTCGAGCAGAGATTCGAGCGATGGTATTTCAAAGATCTCACCATCCTCTAACTCATACTCTAGATCCCCGTCGGCCTTGGGAATCTCGATTATCACATCATCATCATCATCATTCCAATCATCACCAGAGTCGATCTCTCATTCTTCCATATTAAGGAGAGCATCGATCTGTGCTTCTTTAGAATAGTCAGGCTCGAGACATAGAATCTCACCAGCCACTGACTTCCCTTTATCACCGCCACCACCACCTGCTGAGGTATCACCACCCTCTTGCGTAGTAGACTCCCCCTCAGCCATTGACGTAGTAGAGATGGGCACAATTGCCGAAGCTTGGTGCTCACCTCCACTAGGACCGACTTCAGGATCCTTGTCTTTGTCATCATCCTTAGTCAAATCGACTGGATGACAAACCTCTGCACCGGTGGATTTTTCTTTTTCCTTCTCCCCCTGAGCACCTAGCTTCTCGGTCAGTTCTGCAATCAATTTGACCATAGTAGCGTGCTCCTGCCTTTGAGCATCCATCCTTAGCTCAATTGAAGTTCTGTGGGCCAGAATCATTTCATTCGTCTTCATTAATAGTTCATTCTGCGCCATCACATTCTTCAGCCGTTCATCAGTCCCCGTTCTCTGACTACGCAGAATCCTAACTTCATCTGCCAGAGAGTTTATCTGTGCTTGTTGAGCATCATAATCCTCTTTTGACTTTTGAATAGTCTTCAACAAGCCAGCAACTTGGGTTTCTAGCACATCGATCCTAGCTTCATTTGGATCCGGATGCCTAGATGATGAGGCTTCGGCGTTGTGGATGGGGGAAGAGAAGATTGTGTCAAAGTCGAACCCCTGTGAGATGTCACCATAATTAAAGGGTTGACCTGACGGCTCTTTGGTGGGTGTTGGGGTTGGGGATGGTATGATGTGAGTGGGTGTTATGGTTGGGGTGACTGTGACTGACTCTGTGAGAAGTGGAGCAGTCACCATCACCTGGACGGTTGGAATAGGGAGGGTCACCGTCACAGGAATCACCTCTGTGACCGCCGTGACCGCCACATCTGCTTGTACCAGTGGCCTTCTCCTCCTACTAAACAGTTGCCGTGCTGGCATGGTAGATTCTGGAATGGCAGCCTCAACTTGTACTGGTTGCACAGTTGGAATCTCTTCAACCCTGGGGATGGCAACCTCTTGCCTATCGCCCCTTTTCTTGTTGGTGCTCTCATGCCTCTGTCTTTGTAAAGCAGCGTCAGAGTCGGAATCCGGCTCATATTCGCTGCTGGAGCTTTGTCTCTTTCTTTTTGAAGACGACGCAGGCTGGGTTACCTGTGCCTGTCTCCTCAGATGTGCCTGTGATGGTGCATCATCGGAATCAGAAGAATCTGATTCTGTAGCCTCCGAATCGGATTCCTCAGCACCACCAACACCACCTTCATCATCACCCTCATCATTACCTTCATCATTACCTTCATCATCCTCATTCTCTTCATCTTGTTCTTCATCAGAGTGATCACTCATCTCTGGTCCTGAGTTGGGACTATACCAGTTCCAGTCCTCCGGAGCGACGTATGCTTCATTCAATAGGTGGCCAAAGAGTTCAGTGTGCTCAGGGGTAGGATATACACTGCCTGGCTTTAGAAACTGTGCAAAAACTGTCTTGGCCACTCTCTTCACTTGCAGTCTCTCCCCGATCGCACGCAGGTTTGGCAACGCATCATCGATCAAAAGTTGCACAAACCTCGGGTATAAAAGGAACCTAAACCTCTCCGCCGTATTTATCTGGTCATTGATTGCTTTGAAAATAAAGCGGGAGAAGTTGTAGCCCCGATTGAGAGACAAGCCCACCATGGCTGCGGCAAGGTCATGACCCATGGCATCCTTCCCTGCTTTCCTTGATGAGATGCACATGATCATGATGTGGGCAAAGTAACGCCATTGATCTAGAACCCACATTTTCTTGTATGAAGCATAGTCCCTTTCCCCGATATATCCCATTCTCTGCCTCCAACACCCATCCACGTAGTAATCTGGATAGGATGTCGGGTCGGTGGGAAGGTCTCCAAACTGCAGTACTCTCCTTATTGTATCCTCAGAGATGGCAATAGCCCGACCGTCAACGGTAGCCCTTATGACATTTGGAGATACCGTGCAATCGTGCTCTGCTGTCTCCCAGAATTGCTCTAAGTAAGGTCTTGAGACTGTTGGATTAGCCGAGATTGCATAACTTATTTTAGATCTGTTCAGGAAGTCCACAATCTCTCTATATTGTAAGGCTGCCCCTTTCCATTCTGGTTCAGTGTGCGCCAACAGATTGAATTCGTCAGTGAATGCACGAGCCATTATCTGCAAACACACACAGAAAACATAATTAGATCAATTAATAACAATGGAAGTAGACTCACATGACATAGAATAGTAGTTACACTTTGTAAAAAATTTTAGACTTTGAAAAATTTTCTAAGTGTTGGTCCTGCGCACTTAGCAAGTGCGCAGGATTTTACTCTTGCGTACTTAACAAGTACGCAGGAATTACTTCTTGCGTACTTGCTAAGTGCGCAAGAACAACCCTTAGCAAAAATTTCAAAGATTTAAATTCGTTCAAAAAGCGGGTTGATTAGGTAGCCACTAGGTCGGAATCAGGGATTCGAACCTATGGTACCAAGATCAACACCATTAACCACTACGACACGATCAAATTTTGACCTAGGTCAGTGATCGACCCACTGACGGTTCGACTTCAACCCGTCGGATCAATCGATGACCAAAGGGAAAATGTATGATCGATTAGGCAATCTAATAGCTTGTTAGTGACATTAGTTACCCAAACAACCCATTTTACCCCAAAAATTCTACGGATTTAACCTAAAAATTCTAAGTCAAAAATCGGTCCAAAATTTCACGAATTTACGGATGAAATCGGTCTAAAATCTCACCAAGGAGATGAAATACGAAGATGATAATGTGGAAGGGATGAAAAACGGGTTTGAACACACTCGATTTTGAGAGAAAATTGCAGGGGGAAAAATTTCGGTTTGAAAGCTTAACCTGAAAATTTTTCTAAGTGTTGAACTTATACCCCACTGATAATGTTCGTGCGTACTTGCTAAGTGCGCACGAATTAACGCTTGCGTACTTAACAAGTACGCAGGAATTAACTCTTGCGTACTTGCTAAGTGCGCAAGTCTTACTTCGTGCGTACTTGACAAGTGCGCAGAAACTTTAAGTGCGCAATTTTCAACTCAGAATTATGAAGATTTTCAAGTCAAATAACGAACAAGATAAAAATATTCAATCGGGAGGATTCAAATACAATTCATGAAGGTTAAACATAAAATATTTTTGGCCTTTTCTGAATTAAACTTAAACAATGCATAAACATAAAATATTTTTGTTCTTTTCTAGATAGAAATATACAAGTATTCACACAAGCTATTTTTGAACAAAGACAATAGCAGAGGATCATATCAGGCTAATTTATAGCAAAAACGATACAATATAAACATCAAAGAATATGGGATCATGTCATGTATTACTCTTTATTCTTACGTAATAAGCAAATAAACAAGTAATTCAAGTTGACAATATTATAAGATTTGAAACTATATGCATCTTTGTATCATGTTCTTGTGTATTAAGTTATTAATTATAAAATATACAACGTGTACCCCACTTAAATGCTATGATATTTTGCACTATCTCAAGGCATCTAAGATTTTTCCAATGATATTCTTAATTTTCAGAATGAAGTTACATCAATTAGCACAGAAAAATCAAGCAGAATCCATGAGGATTATCAAGAATCATAAGATTCAGAATCGAGTGATTCAATTGTCTTGGTTTCATGTGATTTTCTTCTTTGAATATCGGTATGATGATTCGGGATAAGGAACATGGTGTTTGATTATAAGGTAACGGGATCCAACTTTTATCTGGATTTGATTTCAATGAACCAGGAATGATTCAAGGGTGAATACATGCTCAACGGTTGATGTAGATACATGTCTTGATTCAATCTCTCCTTGCATACTTGTGAGTATGGGCAGTGAGATGAACCGCATTAATTGTGCTAACAACATAACCCGAAACTGATCTCAAAAGAAAATTATTGCCAAAATCTAACATCCTTTATCTGATAATGATCTTTTCTATTCTTTTACACACACACACTTGCAAATATGGGTTCAAATCACAGTTGTAATTTAGATTTAGTTTCCACACTACTAGTGATTCAAAGACGCATACAGCCTACTGACAATTCAAATTACTTGTAAGTAAACAGATTAAAAACATAATAATTTAAACAATTAAGTAAACATGACGCAATCATTTCCCATGAGCAGTCTATGATGGTTAGATCATTTCAGATGTACTATCATTTCCTCGTTTCTCAAGTGAACTTTTGAAATTTTCTCCATTTTCTAATTTTTTTATTTTTTTTTATTTTTGTAAAGTATTTTAAACTAACAGAACTATACAGAAAAATTTTAAAAGAAATAAAATTTAACTTCCATGAATTGAATTGATTTAAGAAAATTAATTTTTCACTCGGGATTGAACATTCCTATCAAGTTGACAAGATGCTCAAAACGGGACCGATGAAATGCCTTTGTGAAAAGGTCAGCAAGATTGTCATCCGTGTGAACCTTCGCAAGTTCAATTAAATGCTTTTCAGCACAATCACGGATGAAATGATGGCGAATTTCAATATGCTTAGTTTTAGAATGTTTCACCGGGTTATTTGTGATGGACATGGTGGCATTGTTGTCAATGAATAAAGGAGTTCCAGTGAAGTTCAAGCCGTAGTCTCGCAATTGCTGCTGAATCCACAATATCTGAGAACAACCGCTAGCTGCAGCAATGTATTCTGCTTCACAAGTTGAGACAGAAACCGTTGACTGCTTCTTGCACTGCCAGGAGACCAGTCTGTCTCCCAAGAATTGACATCCGCCAGAAGTTGACTTTCTGTCAAGGTTACAACCGCCATAATCTGAATCAGTGTAGGCTTTGAAGTCGAATGACTGCTGCTTAGAGTACCAAAGACCCAATCGGGGTTTCCCTTTCAGGTATCTGAAAATCCTCTTCACGGCTATCATATGTGACTCCTTCGGTTGAGACTGAAACCTTGAGCACAAGCATACAGCAAACATAATATCAGGTCTTGAAGCTGTGAGATACATAAGTGATCCGATCATCCCACGGTACAACCTGCTGTCTACATCCTTCCCATCTTTGTCAGGATGCAAACCATGATTGACTGGGATTGGTGTGCCATAAGTAGTGCTATCACTCATCTTGTATTTTGACAGGATGTCTTGCACGTACTTAGTTTGATGTAGATAAATGCCATCCTCTCTTTGACTGACTTGCAGACCCAGGAAGAACTACAGTTCACCCATATTGCTCATTTCAAACTTGGACTTCATCACCTTCTCGAATTCCCTATACATCCCTTCATTGGTCGACCCAAAGATGATGTCGTCGACATATACTTGCACAAGTAGAATGTCACCTCCTGCTTTCCTTATGAAGAGAGTCGAGTCAATCTGTCCACGGTCGAAACCATTAGACAGTAAATGCTTTGATAGTGTCTCATACCATGCCCGCGGTGCTTGATGAAGACCATAAAGTGCTTTGTCGAGCTTGTACACTTCATTGATATTATGCGGATCTTCAAAACCGGGAGGTTGAGTGACATAGACTTCTTCATGAACTTTACCATAAAGGAAAGCACTCTTCACATCAAGTTGGTAGACCTTGAAGCCGACATATGTGGCATAAGCCAAGAACAGTCGAATGGCCTCAATTCTAGCAACTGGGGCATATACTTCCGTGTAATCCAAGCCCTCTTGTTGATAAAAACCCTGAACAACCAATCTTGCCTTGTTCTTCACAACTACATGACGATCATCCGTCTTGCATTTGAACACCCATCTGGTTCCAATTGGCTGAAAGCCTTTTGGCAAGTCAGCCAAATCCAATACATGCAACTTTTGGAATTGGGACAATTCATCTTGCATCGCCTCAATCCAGCAGTTGTCAGTGAGAGCCTCCTTCACATTCTTCGGCTCTATCTGGGACACGAATGCAGCATGCAGACATGTTTCCATGACACTAGTGTCAAATATCTCTGTGTAAAGACTGGTGTTCTCAGTGATGGTTCTATGACGAGTCTGAACACCGGCATAAGGATCACCAATAATGTTGTCGATTGGATGATTCCTATGCACTCTCGTCTCTGGTACAATTGGTTCTTGAATTTCTGGATCTAAATTTGTGCTCAACTCCCCCATTTCCTGTGTTTCAGCAGAAGAAGATTCAATATTAATTGGATCAGCTGGAGCTTCATTTCCTACAGTTGTGTTAGGATTGGCTCGAGCGTCATCTCCAACAACATGAACACTTTCACTGTTATCGCTGTTATCACTATCATGAGTTCCAGATACAGATGCAGCATTGGAGTCAGGAGTTATAATTGGTACAGTAGCACGAGTAGAAAAACTGCCGCCGTTTAATAGATTATAAACATTTTCGGCGTCTTCTGCAGATAGCTCAGGAAGATTGAAAGACTTGAATAGCGCATCAAATCAAAACCCCAAGCTGGACCTTTTGGTTCTGGTGGAATGTTGTGTTTACTACAATCCACTTCGAACCATTCCTCGACAGTACGAGTTCCTATGTTGTACACTCCCTTGCAAGGCGAGTTGGCAACATATCCTAAGAAAATGCCTTCCACCGCTTTTGCATGAAACTTAGACTGGCGGTCTTTGTACTGTAGCAACAAGGAACAAGGACTACCAAAAGGAACTAGGTAATCAAGATTGGGAAGTCGATTGTTGATCAACTCATAACAAGTCTTGTTGTGTCTTTTCACCACCAAAACTCTGTTTAAGACGTGACAAGCTGTATTTACTGCTTCTGCCCAGAAAGTGACAGGAAGCTTTGCATCTGACAGCATAGTCCTTGCCGTCTCAATCAGTGTTCTGTTCTTCCGTTCAGCAACTCCATTCTGCTGAGGCGTGTACGGCGCGCTGAATTCGTGACGGATCCCTTTCTTGAGACAGAAAAGTTCCATCAAATTATTCTTGAACTCAGTTCCGTTGTCACTCCTTATTCTTCTAACTTTCAGCTTGCAAAGAGATTCCAAGCTCAGGATCAAGTATTGAAGAATATCAGCAGTCTCATCTTTTGTACCTAAAAAATGCACCCAAGAAAAATGTGAGAAATCATCAGTTACAACTAGACAGAATGACTTACCTCCAATACTCCTGATACTTATGGGGCCAAACAGATCCATGTGTAATAGCTCCAAAGGGGTATCGATAGAGTTTTGGAGCTTGGGCTTGTGAGACTTCCGTTACTGTTTGCCCTTTTTACAAGGCATACAGTCATCTGCAACGATAAATCTCAGCTTAGGAACCCCGGTTACCAAACCGTTTCGGACAAGATGATTCATTTTACGATAAGAAATATGTCCGAGTTTCCTATGCCACAAGATGGAGTCAAGCTCTGTCGCTTTTGTAAGCAAACAAGTAGCAACTGATGAGGTGGTTTTTGCCACGCTCATATCAATCTGATAAGTGTCGTTTGTTCTTGGTGCTCTCATCAGAATCCAGTCATCAGGAACTTTGAAACCGGGTTTGAGAATCAGACATTCTGACTTGTCAAACATCACTGAGTACTCCTTGTCACACATTTGTGAGACACTCAACAGGTTATGTTTCAGCTGCTCGCAGAAGTTGACATTGTCAAAGCTAACACAACCGTTCGAAACCACGCCTTGACACGTGATACTGCCGCCTTTTTTCTCCGGCAAAGGCCACATAGCCGCCTTTAAATGGTTTAACGTCTTGAAGCAAGGCCATGTTTCCTGTCATGTGCCGGGAGCATCCACTATCTACATACCAGCGGTTAGAGATAGTACCCTTCGGACGTCCCTGCACGAGTAACAAAAGAATTAGTTAGATTTGGAGACCCAAGCCATTATGGTCTTGGGTCGTCCATCCTTCTCAAAATAAACTACTTCTTTCAACTCACAGTCATGATGACTGTCCAAAATTGGTGAATCTTTGGAGGAATTGGGAACAGGAGATTGAGAAACTTTAAGTTTCTTGTTCCAGGATCTCTTTTGAATCTTAACCAGAACAGGAGACTTTGGTTCAATCACAGCCGGTGAACTTGTGGAAGCTTCACCTGATTGAGCTTTAGTCAGCTGTTCCAGCTTTCTCAACCTCTTATTCCTTCTTCTTTTCTGTGGCTTAGAGAGTCTAGCCACAGGTTTCTCACCAGTGCGTGTACTACCAGATGTAGACACACGAGGTACAGCAGGTTGCTTTACCTTTCCTACAACAGGTGGCTTGGCCTCAGATTTGATCTTTGGCTTAGCTATCGGTTGCACTGGTGGTTTCACCACATTTAGCTTTGGTCTGATAGTATCTTTCACTACTGGCGACTTAGGGATAACAGCTGGTCGTGAAACAACATGCCGTTTCCCTGGGTTCTTAGAAGGACAGTTCACAACAATGTGACCAACCAAGCCACAGTGAAAGCAATTCCTCTTGTCAACATAAGTTCTCATGTAAGGCTCTTTAGTTCTGGCCTTAGAAAACTCACCATTGTGAGAAGGAAGAGTTGGTTTATGAACAGAAGTTTGAACTTTTACAGTTTGATGTTTGGGGGTATAATACTTTTGCAAATTTTCTTTGTAACCCAGCCCATAATGAGATGAAAAAGCCTCTTTCTTAGCTTGGTTAATATTTTTAAAACCCCCATAAAGCATTCCCTTAAGTTTATCATTTGTTTCAATGATATCAGGTTCAGTTAAAATGCAATTATCACCATTAGTGATAATGTTTTTCTGGACTTTATGTTCAGTCAACAACTCCTTAGATACTACTCCTTCAGGGCAAGTGTTAACCGACCCATCCTCAGAAGCAGTAACATACTCCTCACTAGATGTGGAGTTAGCCTTACTTGAGGATTCATCCTTTTTAGGGGAATCATCCTTATCAGAGGGCTCATCTAGACAAGTGAGATCAATGTCTATCAAGCTATTGACAAACTGCCCACTTATTGGTGGAGGAATGGCATTGGTACCAAGTCCTAGGCCATTCATTTTTCTCACCACGGATTCGTAGTGTTCCACCACGAAGCGAGAGTTTTTCAATTTCTCGTTAGTGCATTTGAGCTGCAAGATCTCATTTTGCAGTTTGTTAATTTCATTGTTCTTCTTTTCCAAAGCCCTATACGCAATGTCCAAATGAACCTGTTGGTCGCTTATTTTTAAAGAATAGTCTTGTTTTTCGTTCTGTAGCATTTCAACTGATTCTTTAAAACGTGATTCATTCATTTTGTAATTTTTAGCTGCCAACTTTAGGGGTTCAATTATGTCTTGGAGATCAGAAATTTCATTTTTTAGCCCTAGACATTTAGAACAAGAAACAACAGAGAAAGGGTTAGAATCTACCTCAGATGATGAACTTTGTCCTTCTCCAATTGCCATGAGAGCGACAGCAGTGGTAGACTCCTTTTCATCAGCTACAGAAGCTTCCTCTTCTTCAGATTCAGAAGATTCCTCTCCTTCAGATTCAGAAGATTCCTCTTCTTCAGCTTCCTTCCTCTCGGCCTCCTTCCTCTCGGCCTCCATCAGCTCCATGATTTCTGCCATGAGACCAACCTGTGCTTGAGCAATGATGGCGTCTTCTAGATGCACACCCCAATCAAAATTTTCGTCATTCTGTGCGACCAGTGCATTGGACTGATTACTTTGGGTATGATTGTGGTGACTTTGGTTGTTTTGGCCATGGCTGTTTCCCTGGCTAGGTCTGGTAAAACCAGAGGCAGGTGCTCTGTCCTTTTGACATTCACGAGCAAAGTGTCCATAGTTTTGACACTTGTAGCACTTGGCCTTGGATTTGTCAAATCCAACCTTGGCATTAGAATGCCCGCCAATATACTTTCTTCCTGTTCTGTTCAGGAAACGCTTGGCCCTCCTCAGTAACATGGCCATATTCCACTGAATATCCATGTCTTCAATATCATCAGGATCCACTTGATTGAAGTCCTCTTCAATAGTCTCAGGATCCGTTAGCTTTCCACCAATGAAATTCTCATATGCCAGCATGCAAGATGAGAATAGTGCTACATGATCTTCAGCTATCTTGGCAATAGCTGACTGGTTGGCTGAGCACGTATTCTGAGGAGACTTTGAGTTTTGTTGATTTTGTTGATGAGATCCAAACCCTGATCCTGATGCATAACATGCATGACCACCACAACCATTAGAGTGGTCTTCTTCAATGGATTTCCCAGTAAAGAGTGCAATCCCAGAGCCGGAAGACATTGACGTGGAAGTCGTCCCGTGATACATGGAAGGGTCCTGTATCTGAGGTCTTCCAGAATTCTCCCTTTTTATAAGATTCATGTTATGAGCCTGAATCTTACCGACTGCCTCATCTACTGTCATCTCGTAGAACTTTGAACTTTCCCTCATCAGGGTTGTATACATCTCATATCTCGGTGGTAGAGCATCCAAAAACTTTTCCACCATTTCCTCTTCTGGATATTTAAGCTCAAACGATTTCAACTCCGTTTGTAGGTGATAGAATCTAGAGATAAGATCATCTAAAGATTCATTTTCTATAAATCTGAAGCACTCGTATTGCTTCCGGAGCAGATCCCTCTTGCTTTTCTTGATGTCACTATTTCCTTTGAATCTTTTCTGTAACGCTTTCCAAAGATCCTTAGAAGATTCATATCCTCGGAAACTGTGGAACAAATCCCGAGTTAATGACATAGTGATTGAACCCAATGCCTTCTTCTCTCGATCATAAATTTTCTTTTCTTCTGCATCCAGCTTAGAGATAGGCTTAGGTACGTTTTCATCAAGATACAAGTGGGTTGGATGCTTATATCCCTCAAGAATAGGTATCCATAACGATGAATCGGTGTATGAAATATAGTGCTCAAAGCGGGCTTTCCAATTGGAATAATCGTTTACATTGAGCAACTTGGGAGGTTTCTGTGGAGTACTGATTTCATTATCATAATTTAACATACTACTAAGGTTCTGAAGATTTGACATGGTGAACACTTGGTCAAAAATAAGAAAATTCAGTAGCTATTGCGCACTTAGGATTGGCCTTGCGCACTTATGAATCGTCTTGCGTATTTAATATTTGCCCTTGCGTACTTGTAAGTACGCAGGAGTAAATTGTTAAGTACGCAGGATAAGTCTTAAGTTCGCAGTTCAGTCTTGCGCACTTGTAAGTACGCAGGAGATAACTCTTGCGTATTTAGCAAGTTCGCAGAAAACTGTACTTTTTGCCAAAAATGGTAAGTACGCAGGACACTTTTTCAGCAACTCCCACCAAACTTTTCCGGTGACCTGAAACTCGCCGGAGTTGGTAAAAAATGGTCTGATGATCAATGCAATTGAGTCAAAGGGTCAGAAACAAGTTTCTAACCAACCTATGATGCTCAAAACACACAAATACACAACAAAAATCGGTTTTTGAGAGATTTTTGCTTCTAAAAAAGTGCTCAAGAGCTACCTCTTTTTTATCACAAAAATCAACAAAATAACCTCTCTTTGCTTGTAAAACTCAGTAAAAACGTCTCCAAACTCACTTACAACACTCGAATTCAAGAGTAATGCTCTGATACCACTTGTAGGTCCCTCGGGTGTGGTGGATCGTCACATGCAAGTGGTCTACTAGTCGGACCGGGTGCGGAATACCCGTGACTAGGTGGAGAGTCTAACTGAACAAAGTAAACCGAACACAAGAGTCACAATAATCGTTCTTTGTATTATAAACACTCGACGGTTACAGAGAGAATACAAGCTGCGTACTTAGCAAAACTGAGTTCGTATGAACAAATGGTTCTGCGTACTTAGCTTCTGTGAACCTATCCTATTTATACTGACCTGATGCCTGCGCACTTAGCAAGTGCGCAGGACCAATTACTCCTGCGTACTTAACAAGTACGCATAGGTATTCCTGCGTACTTACTAAGTACGCAGGAGCATTCTCCTGCGCACATACAAGTGCGCAAAACACTTAGAAGAAATCAACAAAACATTAAGTAAAAGTAAATACAACTCGATAAACTTTTACATAATGACTCTTACATACAAAGACAAAATACAGACATTAGACATACAAACCTAGACTCTATCCAGAGTGTTGTCACAGGAAAGTGCATCAACAAATTCAATTATTAATCCTAAATAACACTCACAGGATATTTAAGCTATCAAATTGGCTGGATCTACCAAAACATCACAATTCAGACGCGTTTTCTATTATTTATATTCATTTAAACTCAACAGTAGTTTCCAGTTCTACAATCATTTTCCATTTATTATGCAAAAACTTTTGATTTCAAAGGACATTTTTTCAAATTTTTCAATTTTTTTTTATTTTTGTATTTTTATAAAGCAACCTAGACAGACTCACTAAACCTAAGATAGATGAAGTCTCCCATCCCCACACTTGAAACAATCATTGTCCCCAATATGAACCGAAAAAAAATGACAAAGAAAAATACAAAAAGAAACAGGGAAGACTTAGCTGGTAATGTAGAAGTGAATGGTTCAGCTTCACTCTTCCACGTGTGCACCTTATAGCATTTCGGTCACGGCTGCACAATCGATTGTTGGGTTGCCCTTACAAGAGTATAATGATTAGAATTGACTCTGCCCGAATGGATATTGAGTAGGGGCGTAACGATCAATACCTGCACAATGAACCTAAAACAAACCCGCAACATTACACTGACTCAAAATACAGACTCAAAAAATAAAATTAAAGACTATACAAACTCACTAAGACTCATGATAGATTAGGGAATCGTACCCGATAAGTGATAAACACATAGACATGAGTGCGATAACAAAGTGAATCATCGGTCACGAACGGTCCTTAAGTTTCCCATGGTGTGGGTGCGGATATGAATTTGAATATGGTTATTACGGTGGATGATGGTAGGTGTGATGATGGTGATTTTGGAGGATGGTGTGGTAATGGATGGTGGTGGTGACGGGAAACCATGGGAAACAAAGGAAATGGGGGTATCTCAGGGGATCTTCGCGTACCACGAAAGGTTGGCGGCCACTCCTCGCGTACCGTGAGGAAGTGGCATTTAGGCCAGCCTTTTTCTTGCCATGTCACGTACCGCGAAGACTGAGAACCAAACCCTCGTGTACCGTGAAGGATGTTCATTCATAGAAAGTTAACTCATTTTTATACTTAGAAAAACTTTTTGACCCCCTAAAAATTTTTTCACCCAAATCCCTTAAAAACTTGTTCCAACTATTAAAAAAACCAAAGTAAAAATACCTGGAACTTCATTCCTCATGATTTTCCTCACCAAATCAAGCGCGAATCCCCGCAAGACATCACACAAACAAAGACACGCACACCGAAAAGCATAAAATGACACGAACATAAACCATGACTTATACAAACTATACTTCCCGGGCACCTGCCCGAGACTCAAATAAGCCTATCAGGAGGCTTCTCCTTGATTCTAACCGGCACCACTTGCATTCTGCACGGTATTTCTCCTCCCTTCAGCAACAAACCACTACCAAGCTTCGCACACGCACCACTGCTCTCTCTTACATCCTTCCACCAACACTTAAACCTTCCAGGTCCAAAGATAACCTTGATTAAGTACCCGAGGAGTTTCTCACTCCTAAACATCCCCACACTTGGGGTTTGATCTATCATCAGATCAC
Organism: Smallanthus sonchifolius; assembly: GCA_023525975.1. Lineage (NCBI taxonomy): Eukaryota > Viridiplantae > Streptophyta > Magnoliopsida > Asterales > Asteraceae > Smallanthus > Smallanthus sonchifolius. The sequence goes on along the minus strand of CM042033.1, from coordinate 46,760,274 downwards.
ATGCATCACTCAACTCTCGGGTTCTCTTACGGGGCGGCCTAGACTTAGGGGACCTAACACTAGGGGTTGGCTCAGTTTCTGCCCCCTTAGAGTGAACAATAGGAATAAATAAGGGCTTAGGATTGGGTGTTTCTATGGATGTGACCTCTAAGCTCTCTTCTGGATCTTGTGGATCCTCTACCTTCTCCATCATCCCCACACTTGGGGTTTTGCCTATGATTGCATCTAATTCTTCCATCATCTCTAGCAAATCATCAGGCACCTCATCACCGTAATCATCCGGTGCATCCAACATCTCCTCTAACTCCAACGCCCATTCAGATAACTCTCCTACTTCAGGGGCGGGTTCATCAACTTCTATCTCTTCTGGATATTCTGGATTAGAGTCCCGATGGTCACCTATGAGGGCATCAATCATTTAGACTACATTGCTTTACTCAGCAAGCCCCTTCATAGGTTTCATAACATCGAAAGTAACAGACTCATCCCCACACGAAGTGTGAGCTTTCCATCAAAGACATCGATCAATGCCTTGGCGGTGCAGAAACGGGCGCCCGAGGATGAGTGGGACTCTATCATCCACATCCATGTCCAGAATGACAACATCCACGAGGAAGAAAAATTTATCTATTTTCACCAAAAGATTCTCCACTATTCCCCATGGATACTTAACTGAGCGGTCAGCCAAGGATATGCTCATGCACGTCGGCTTAGGTTCACCCAGCTCTAGCTGCTTGTTTATAGAATAAGGCATCAGATTGATGCTAGCACCTAGGTCGGCCAACACGTGGTTCAAGGGCAAACCGCCAAGCAGACACGGGATCTTGAAGTGACCCGGGTCCGCCAATTTCTCTGCCAGTTTGTTCTGCACCACCGCAGAGCATCGCTCACTTAGTGAGACTTAGGAGACCTCCTCCAGCTTCTTCTTCTTCGAAAGCAGATCTTTCAAGAACTTAGAATACTTGGGCATATGCTGGAGGACCCCAATTAATGGAAGATTGACTTTGAGTTGTTTAAACATGTTAAGGAAGTTACCGTATTCCCTAGCATACTTATGTGGTAATAAATGGGCTGGATAGGGAACACGGCTTAAGTCAATCTCGGGGGTCTTAATCTCCACCCCTTTCTTCTTCTCCTCTACCTTCTGTAGGTCCCTTGGGGCGTGATGGATCTTCTAGACTCGCGGTACGACACGGTGATAACGTGCGGAATCCATGATCAACGTGCAACGTGTAATCAATCAACAACACGGTGTAAATAAACGCTTTGTATTTCACTCACAAACACTGTTTACAAGCTCTGACTCTCAGATCTGTCCTTGACTTGTCTCTACTAAGGTCTCTCTCCTAAGACTTGCAAACATCTATTTATAGGGAAACACAAATTCCCACAGCACCAAAGGCGAACTTAATAAGTTCGCTCCTAAAGATGCTTAGGCGAACTTGTTAAGTTCGCCTATCTAAGAACTTACACATAATTTTATCAAAAGTTACAAAACATGCTCTAACAGACTCCCCTTTAACTGTTGCTAACAATTCTATCAATTACAAGTCAAAGACTCTAAAACTAAGACATAGAATCTTCAAGCTCGTTGTCACCAGAATATGCTCCAATAGACTCCCCATTGATAACAGCTTCAGAAGATTGTCATCAGTCTTCATTATTATCATGAAAAATATTGTAGTCTTCGTCTTGTTCATCTGCACACTCTCTCTTTCTATCTAGAAGAAAACTTGGGAGAAGGACCCCTTATCAACTTCTGTCTGTAAAAAACAGTTTTTGCAAAGAAAAACAGCCAAGTAACCAACAATTAAGATTTCCATGGAAGTTAGAAAAATAAAATCTTTTTGGGTTTTCGAAAATAAGAAACACAAAATATTTTATTTTTGGATTTTCTCTATACAAACTGAAATGAAAACATACAAAATCACATCTTTTTGGTCGAACATCACGAGTAAGAAGATCATATCAGTATATATGATATATCATTCACACATTTTGGATATAAAATCCGTATAACATCAAGTGGTGTCCTATGATATTCTGTCAAGTCTTGACCAATCAAACCAATATCTTTCAATATTATCAAACTCTATCTCTTTCAAGACTTTCATATTGCATGTTATGATACGCGATAAAAATTCAACGAAAACAGGATCAGGCAATGACACACAAATTTAAATTGTCAATATTATAAGAGTTGAAACTAAAAGCATCTCATTCCCACTTTCTTGTGAGTTAAGGTACCATTTAAGTATGAAATACAACGTGTACCCCACTAGTAAGCCAACATAAAGTAAATTGCACTATCTTCAAGACATATGAGATTTATGCAAAGATCCCGAAGGATATAAGGAATCTGAATGATTCAATTGCTTGGCTTATATATGTGGAATCATAAGATTCAGGTACGTAGATCCAACTATTATATGGATTATGAATTCAATGGAATCAGTAAAGATGATGTATCAATATGATCCAAGGGCGAGTATATGTTCCAACAGATGTTGTCAAAAACATATCTTAGTTCAACATCACATTGCATGTTTTTCGGGGCATGGGAGTGAAGTGAACTGAAAAATTGTGCTAATCAATATAGTTCGATATTGGTCTCAAGAATCACTTTAAAGCTCATATTCTATATCTGATAATGATCTTTTAACACACACACCCAGGCATAAAATGGGTTCAAATCACAGTTGTAACATATGCAATTATGTTTTCACACTACTAATGGTTCAAAGACGTTTTTAGCCTATTGACAAGCTAAATTATATGCATACACAACACTATCATTTCCTATTTGTGCAGTCTCTGAAGTTTAGATCAAAACATATATAATTCAGATATATTGAATAAACATAAACTACTAACATGTCAATCTAAGGTCATGTATGACTGAAAATCTACTGATGTACTATCATTTCTTCTCATGCTCAAATGATGTCAATTTTAAGATTTTTCAATTTGTTTGGGTTTTCTAAAACTTTTTGAAAGAAAATAAAACTTCCATGAAAACATTTTAAGAAAAACATTTACTTAGTTACTCAGGATAAAGCATTTCAATCAATCAAAAACGCAAACCAGTGTAATCGAATGTGATCGAATGCCTTTGCCTTTGTCACCAACACAATCATGTACTCCCCCTGTCCTATAGACTCCCCCTCAACTTGTCAAATGATTGCATCAACGACTTTCTACTCACCACTGTCATCCTAAGTTTCAGGTTGTCTTTTGGACTTGGTCAAACTCTTTCCAAAACAACATTGTGTGTGACATATTCTCCCCCTGAGCATCAAGTCGTTGAATCAAATAGATTTATCAGTAATCAAACAACTATGTGCTTCTTGCATATGTCATTTCCTGTCATGTGCTATGAACAACCACTATTAACGACCCAAATTGTTTTAATAGTCCCTCTTGGTAAATCCTGCACATCTAACATGAAACATTAATTTGAAATTGGGACCCAAGCCATGGTAGACATGGGACGTCCATCAGTATCAAAATAAAAGACTTCATTCCATTCACAATCGAATCTCTCATCAATCTTTGGTGATTGCTCCGACGAATCCGAAACAGAAACTTTAGATTTCCAAACATACTTCTGTTCATTAAGTTCTTTTTGCTTAAAATAGTGTTTGAACATTCTCTGTCATTTGAAAATTGTTTTGATTGTGGAAGCTCTTGATGTTCTAAAAGTTTTCTCAATCTTCTGTTTCTCCTCCGTCTTTGAGGTCTAGAAAGTCTAACCTCATGTTTTGAATTACCCTTCGGTGTATGACGACGTTTAACCACATTTGGTTTAACAAAAGGCTTACCTGGAGTTTTTACCTTTTCTGGAGTAACATGTTGGTTACCTTTGGCATTGTGAGAACAATTGATCTTAATGTGACCCACAAGACCACAGTAAAAGCAAGATCTCGTCTCACGATATTCTCTCATATAAGGAACCTTCACGCGAAAAGATGCGCTTGAAGAAGATTATCCTACATGAACTTCTTTTGGGGTTTGAGAATGAATAAACTTTTTCTCAACAGGTTTTGATTCAGGCTTCACCTTCTCAGGAACTACATGCCTCTTCTCTTTATTTTTGTAAGGACAATTCATCACTATGTGTCCCATCTCATTACAATGAAAACATGTACTCCTTTCTTTCTAATCCCTGACATATGGAACTCTCCTTGAGTTTGAAGAACTTCCAAATGTATAACCTCCAGATGATTTAGAATCAACACCTTCTTGGTTCTGCCTCACATACTTTGATTCTTCTTTCTTAACCTCTTTCGGTATCCCCTCAACCTTAGCTTCATCAAAATATTCATCATCATTCTCATCATCATACACCATATCTTCACCTGTGACTGGATTCACCTTCAACACAGTCTTAGGATCCAAATCCTCATCTTTTACAATCTCAGGTGCAACAGAATAGTTTTCGTTGAATGGTGGAGGAACATAACCAATACCATTAGTTCCCTTCCCCTCTTCAGAATTATTATTATAATATCCGAGTATGAATGATGAATTCCCAAAGATTTCTAACTTTCTATGCAGTCTGATCACCTCTGCTCTAGATTTAGCAATCTCTTTATTTTTCTCAGCAAAGATAGTATTTCTTTTCTCAATCTCTGCATAAGCCATATACAGATGATATGCCTGCTCTTTTAACTTCAAGGTCATGGAATTGATGTCTATTTTCAACGATTCAATCCTTTCAACACACACATGCTCATTATCTTTTAATTTCTGATTTACCGTGTGCATCGATTTCATATCACAAATGAGGTTTACATTGTCATCCATAACCCTAACCATCTTATCTTTCACAGAAACACAGTTAGTACAAAAAGATTAAGAGTTAGAAACTACCTCACCATTAACCTGTGAAGGAGATGCACAAGGAGCCATGAATACGTCATCATCAGCTTCACTCTTTTGATCAACATTGACAGGCTTTGCATCAATTTCTGATTCACTCAGATCATCTTCAACTATTTGGAAACTTGCTTCAGTCTCCACAGCACTCTCGGTAGACTAAGTACTTTCACAAGAACGAACACTCTCACTATCACTTAAAACTGCAGAAGAATTACTTTCAGTATCACACTGCTTCACTAATTCTTCTTTGATCAAGACCACAAATGTTTGAGAATTAGCTTCACCCTTTTTCTTCAATGTTTCCCATAGATCTTTTGAAGTTGGACACTTCCCAAAACTATGAACGATTTTTTTTGGTAAAGCCATTTGTATAGTTGCACGCGTCTTTATCTCTAGATCATACTTCTACTTTTGTACTTTAGAAAGAGCTGTCAATGGTAAAGGAGCATCATAATATCCCATAAACTGATAAGTACGATGCTTATATCCTTCCAAAATGGGTAACCAAAAACTTTCATCAGTGTCAGACACGAAATGTTCAAACCTGACATTCCAGCTAGAGTAATATGAGATACACAAAAGCCTCGGTGGCTGTGTTCCAATCTCATTATCAACACAAGAATTTGACATTTTGAAAATATTGTGAAAATATCCGAAAAAATTTTCCCGCCAAAATACTCTTTTTAGAAAATTCAAAAATTTCAAAATTTCAATATTCTCAAAAAATGATTTGAAATAAGCATATAAAAGTCTCCAAAAAAAAATTGGACAAGAAAAATTTTCTGCCAAAATAACTCTTTGATCAAGACCACAAATGTTTTTTTTATCCTCAAGCGAACTTAGTAAGTTCGCCTGAAGGAACCTCTAAGCGAACTTAGAAAGTTCACTTGAATTAGCAAACAACCAGAAACTCAGCGAAGATGCTTAAGCGAACTTGGTAAGTTCGCCTGGAACTTTCTGAGCGAACTTGTTAAGTTCGCCTCACTAAGTTCGCCTGTAACTGAATGCTAAGTTCGCCTGCAACAGCTGAAACTTCAAGAAAACCAAAAACACGAACTCAGACCTCTGAAAATCATGATTTCTGATGTATATGATCAAATTGGACAAATCTGAACCATAGAAATGTGTAGGAACTGATTAGGAACACTTCTATCGGATCAAATTCTTCAAACAAATCCAAATTGATCAAAATTCCTCCATTTTTGTCAAGAACACGAAAAAGATGAAAAACTCTTTAAAATCACTGAAATTTGATGTTGATTGTACACGAAAACACCACGAATCTGCTTCTAATCGAGAGCAAAAGCTCTGATACCAATTGTAGGTCCCTTAGGGTGTGACGGATCCATGATCAACATGTAACGTGTAATCAATCAACAACACGGTGTAAATAAACGCTTTGTATTTTACTCACAAACACTGTTTACAAGCTCTGACTCTCAGATCTGTTCTTAACTTGTCTCTTCTAAGGTCTCTCTTCTAACACTTGCAAACACCTATTTATAGGGAAACACAAATGCCCACATCACCATAGGAGAACTTAATAAGTTCGCTCCTAAAGATGCTTAGGAGAACTTGTTAAGTTCGCCTATCTAAGAACTTATACAGAATTTTATCAACATTTACAAAACATGCTCTAACAGACTCCCCCTTAACTGTTGCTAACAATTCTATCAATTACAAGTCAAAGAATCTAAGACTAAGAAACAGAACCTTCAAGCTCGTTGTCACCAGAATATGCTCCAACACCTTCTCGGGAGGCTTCTCCATCAATATCTCCTTATCCACCGGCTCTTCATCCTCTATCGGTGGCTCTACTCTCTCTTCTTCTCTTTGACTTCTAGTAGACACGGCCATCACTGATGCATTGGAGCCCGAAGATGGACCTCCCTGTCTATCCTTCAAGCTCTTAGCGATGTCTCCCACCGTGCACTGCAGATCCTGGAATGCAAATTGTTGATTCTTTAGTAAGGTATCATGAGCGTCTCTTTGTCCTTCACCACCAAGTGGGCAAGAATTTGGGTTTGAGTCTCCAACATCTCCTCAATCCTCTTAGTGTTCATGCTACTCCCTCCACTTGGTCCTGCTTCACCTCCACCGGCATGCTAATTAGGGCGGACATTAAAACCAGGCGGTTTGTTTCCAGATCTCTATCCCGAGCCATAAGAATTGCTATAGTTGTTGAATCCTCAGTTCTGGTTGCCCACAAAATCAACATGCTCCTGCTGACTGATGGGGCAGTCTCTAGTGTCGTGGCCTCCTCTACACACCTCACACCTTTTAGCACTCAGCTACAGCTCTTTGATTTCATTGGCCATTGCTGTAATTGCAACTGCCATGCTAGCATCAGGGGTGAGCTGATGAACACCTCTAGCAGAAGGGGCTGGTGCCCTAGCAGTAGGAATGGAATTCCTAACGGAACGTGGTTGTTGTTGCTCAGCTAGAGCGAAGCTATCGAACATCTCCTCCTATTCAGCAGGCTCTTTCTTATCCATGATATGGCCTCCCGCAGCAGTGTTGAACATTTACTGCTTCTCGAAGGTGATACCATTGTAGAACTTCTCCACTATCGCCCAGTCAGAAAGACCATGCCTGGGACATCGGCTCAACAGAGCGTTGAACTGCTCCTAGGCCATGTGCTCGGGACATACGGAAGGAATGGATCTAGTCCCTTAGGCGAGCGGCCTTGGAAGGTGGATAGTACTTTTTTAGAAACTTGGCTTGTAGATCCGCCCAGGTGGTGATAGAGTTATGGGGGACGGTATCTAGCCAAGTGGCAGCACGCCCAGAGAGGGAGAATGGAAAGAGACGCAAGTAGATTGCGTCCCTAGACACACCAGTGATATTGAAGGTATCACAGATTCGCACGAAGCAGGACATATGTCCTGGTGCATCCTCATCCTCGAGGCCATGAAATTGAGTGGAATGAGTTATGGTAATCATGACATGTGATGGGACTTGCCAACTGTTTGTGTTTTTCACAGTCGGGCGGATGATCGGAGATCTCGCCCTAGTAACACCATCACTGGCTCTCTGGTGCACGGTAAGTCTCGTTGGTGGGTCAGCGTCACCCATTTTACGAAAAGGAATTGGGCTAGTAGAGCGTACCTGGTTTTTGTACAACGTTTTCAAACGCTCTTGGAAGTCGCGGGTGCGCTCGTGAAGCTCTCGTTCGGACTCTTCGTAAGCTGAATATTATGGTGATCCCTACGAATGAGTATGTTGCATAAACTGAAAGACACAAAAATAAATAAGAAAGACTCAAATACAAAAGACTCAATCCTAAACTAAGACACACAGATAGCAGCTAAGACAAAGCAGACAATTAAGACTCAAAATAAAAGAAAGAAAGAAAATAAACCAAAAATCACACAAAGAACTAATCAAAGCTAATATTGCTATTGCCAAGTGTCCCCGGCAACGGTGCCAAAAAACTTGATGTCGCCCAGACGGTCTATGAAAACTAAAAATAAAAACCTAATCTAGACTCCTAAGTAATAAATGGAATGCCTATGAACTAGACCGCACTAATAGGCAAGTGAACCTATCGAGTGTAGCACATCTTAATGATAAACCGGATTATCGAACCCTAGAGACACTAAATAGCTAAAGTAGACTCTGACTCGAACTATGAATAGTTGGTTTGAGGGGGTTTATATACTACTGATTAAACTACTAAAAAAATCAAGAGATCAAGAATGAACGACTCTAACTACAAGAACAGGAACTCGAGAATATCAGGAATGAGAAGAACACTACCTAGGTCGGAATCCTACTTTCAAAGCCAAAACTTCTACCGGTTATGGAAATTATGATGGACTGGTTTTCTAAGGATAACAACTAAAGACAACCTAGTGGAACCCTAATCACTCTCAGGGTGTCACCAATAAAGAAACTCTAAAGATGCACAATGCTCACCAGATGGTAGGATTACCTTTTAGTCTCTCCAACGTTGATAATGTACCCAACAGACAGATCACCTCTCAGTCTCACTGTCCACAATACATCAAAGATGCACGGGGTAATCTCTGATCAACAAACTATGACTCATAATAGCAACAATTACTAACAACATAAGATGAACACTCAGATCCACATGAACTTCCTCCCAGACAGTTAACACTCAGAATCCTAACAACGAATACTAACCGATTACCTCCCACCTTTCGGGTATCGAGATAAGATGAACACTCAGATCTCATTATGACTCGGACTAGCAACAATTACTAAGAACCTAAGGCAACTTCCTCTCAGACAGTTAACACTCAGAATGCTAACAACGAAGACTAACCGATTACCTCTCACCTTTTGGGTATCGAGAGAAGATGAACACTCAAATCTAATTAACTCTCAATCACATCTTCTATGGGATACTACCTCTAGCAAACCATACAAAAATTTACAAACACACAGTCTACGATCTAGATACGCTATCCAAACTTAAAGACATTCACAAATAGCATACGGAACTATAATCAATCGCAAAACAGATTTAAGCATGCATATTCATCATAATTATCAAACCAATATCTTTACACAATCATTAAACCATCAATTGAATCCAAAAACCGATAAAGGTCAAGACTTTAACAAAGTAATCATCACAAACCTAGGCAATATTAAAGATCTAGCCATAAAACATGCTTAAAGTATCCATACAAAAGTAAATAAGCAAAAACATGGTTTTAATCAACAATTCAAAGATAAAAATCAAAACTTGGAAATAAAATACGCTATATCTAACGAACTCGGATTCAAAAGTTCTAATCTTGCACTCAATTGGCTTCCAAAGCTCCCAAAATCGCCTCTAAGCTCTCTTTAGACGGCCAAAACTCGAACCCATTGACCTCATGGCTAACCAATTCTTTTACTTCTCGAATTAGTGCTTTTCTCGGATTAATAGGCCTCTCGCGTACCGCGAGAGAATGTGGCAAGCCCCTCGCGTACCGCGAGGGACAAACTAGTCGGGGCCCTTTCTGGGATCTCTCGCGCACAGCGAGAGATTGATGCTGAGTTTTCGCGTACCGCGAGAGACTGAAATTCCCACTTTTTGACTTTAATTTCTTGGGACTTTTTCTTGTACTCGATCTCCTTGGGATTTGACTAGTAATTCACACGACCACCTGTAAACATAACAAAGACTCAATACGAATCAAAAACGACTAAAAGCGAATACAAAACTATCTTAAAACTCATGAATACAATGGAATAAAGATGTGTGCTTTGCACTACATCAGCTGCCGATATCTCTTCTATACAGAAATCGATAGCTAACATTCAAAATGCCCAGCTGGTAACAATGAAGGTACAAATGGAAAACAATAAGTCTCTCGTATCGGCAAGAAGTGAGCACTTTTTGTTAAGCGGTTGTAGGTCCACATGACTCGTCTGCAGATCGATCTCGTGACAGGACATCTCGATAAAACGGAGTGCAGAATCCTTCGTGTTAACGTATGTATACGAATTGACAATAGAAACAGTAGGTAAATAAACTTCTCTTTGTATATCACCAAAACACAGAGTTTACAGAGTATACTTGTTCGATTCCTCTCTCTCTCGCTCTGAATCTGTAAACTCCTATTTATAGACAAACTCTGCAATAGGCGAACCTAACAATATCACACCTCCAAATTTATTTACTTAATAAATAAATACGGGTTGCAATGATTGGTTCATTACACGATAGCGGAAGTTGTAATAGTGATTTCTAAAACTTGATTACATATACGATTACTAAAACTAAATAAATACAATGATCTAAGTCCTTCTAGTTCAATGGTCGACTTGAGACTTGATAATCTATGCACGTCCGGTTACTAGGAATTGTTCCAACATAGCTAGCATATTCCAACCGCGCCATAGTTAAAGGTTACCTGAGAAATATACTTGAAAGCGTCAACACAAAGGTTGGTGAGTTCACAGAGTCTGTTCATTTAGTACAATTAGTTTTTCCCCGAAAATGTATACATCACTTAACCGTCATAAAAATAAGTAGTTTTCCTTTGAAAACATGTCCATGACTTTACCGTCATGAAATAAGTAGTTTTTCTTTGAAAACATGTCCATGACTTAACCGTCATAAAATAAATAGTTTTCCTTTGAAAACATGTCCATGACTTAACCGTCATAAAATATGTAGTTTTCCTTCGAAAACATGTCCATGACTTAATCGTCATAAAATATGTAGTTTTCCTTCGAAAACATGTCCATGACTTTACCGTCATGAAATAAGTAGTTTTCCTTTGAAAACATGTCCATGACTTAACCATCATAAAATAAATAGTTTTCTTTTGAAAACATGTCTATGACTTAACCGTCATAAAATATGTAGTTTTCCTTCGAAAACATGTCCATGACTTTACCGTAATGAAATAAGTAGTTTTCCTTTGAAAACATGTCCATGACTTAACCGTCATAAAATAAATAGTTTTCCTTTGAAAACACGTCCATGACTTAACCGTCATAAAATATGTAGTTTTCCTTCGAAAACATGTCCATGACTTTACCGTCATGAAATAAATAGTTTTCCTTTGACAACATGTCCATGACTTAACCGTCATAAAATAAATAGTTTTCTTTTAGAAACATGTCCATGACTTAACCGTCATAAAATATGTAGTTTTCCCTCGAAAACATGTCCATGACTTAACCGTCATAAAATATGTAGTTTTCCTTCGAAAACATGCCCATGACTTTACCGTCATGAAATAAGTAGTTTTCCTTTGAAAACATGCCCATGACATAACCGTTATGAAACAAGTAATGTTGACCCATTTGTAGACTAGCTAGGAATACAATTAATATGTACATACATGAGGCATAACCAAACCATGACACAGGTGTTTTGCCCCTCGCTCATACCTCACGAGCAATGTTTGAACACTATGCGATTATTTGGCCAGAGGGACCCATGGTTAGCGCGACTAACCATGACCGGGAGTGTCACTCCCAATAGTACTATCCATAGAATCCCAGGCTAACCTATAGCTAATGGTTATAAATATGATGGTTAGGGGGACTTCCAGCGCTCTATATGTGTTAACTCATGCAAACATAAAGGTCGGGTCTTGTTCTCTTGTTACCATATGAAAATGTTTGTAAATGTGTTTCATGTTTTCTCAAATGTATAAAACATTTATTTTTCATGCTTTCAGATATTGTAAGTAATTGTGTCACAAAAGTTAAACCAAAATGTTCATGTTGTCAAACATGTAAGCAAATATGTTTCATATTTTCAAATATGTTATGTAAGTATGTTTCCCCCCCGATGTTTATAAAACATTAAAAAGCTAAAAGAGGGGTCGTGAACTCACATTATGTTCGATGAAATCCTAGCAAATAACAGTGCGCTAAGAGTTCCTGTCTATCCGTACCCTAATCACACAAGGTACTAATGTGTTAAGACTACCCGTCTTATACGTAAGTTGTTCATCCGACTTAACGAATCCCGTTAAGTACGCCTTTGTTTAGTAAAAATAGTGTTTTTATTTACGACTCATTGGTGATTATTATTTTTAACCGAATATCTTCATATGTTCCATGTACATATATCAAATGTTCATATTAGTATACTAATCTTTAATTCTTAGAACATTTCCATAATTTAACCAAAACTGTATACCAACATATATATATCAAAAATTTTATCCATAAACATATATTTTTAGTAACACCTCACGTTCATATGTTGAAGATAATCGTTCGTATGTCTTCTTGAATCATAGGACACTACCTCGGGTCTTGCCAGGTAAGTCACACATGATCATATAACTTCACGAACATGTATCCTTCAACATAACACATGAATGGAATGAAGGGTTTATGAAGAACACCATCATCCAAGTGTTATTTTATGTGATTTTATATATATATATATATATGTAGTTTATATTTGATGTGTCCTTGTCTTGTCCATGGTCCTTCTAGTTTGGTATTTTGTGTATGAACATGTACATGTTTAAATATATGTATTCGAACATGACTTATGAAGAAATAAAGCCAAAACACATCAAGACTTTTGTGTTTTATTTTGTTCTTGAAAACTCAGATTTTTAGGCGTACTCCGAGTAGATTTTAGATGGTTTTAGAAGACCAAATGACTTGGGGTTTTCTTCTAAAATCAAGTTTATTGAAACCAGAGGAGATGTGAAAAAGAATTACTGGATTTGAAGTTGAGTAGGTACCTCAAAACAGAAAAATGAGAAGGGGTGTCCAGATTCGACCTGCACTGAGCGGTCTTCTTGCGCCGGCTGTTTGGAGGTCGAATACTCCATGGATTCGAGTGATTCCACTTGGGTTCTCCTCTGTTAACATAGAGCTTCATTCTAGAAAAAGAATGGACTTATTTGGCAAAGTAACAAAGGAGATATGGCCTTCCGAATTTGACCGAAATTTTGGCAGAAACTGAGTTACGGGATTTTGGTCTTCTTTCGGTTTTTGGGGCTGGTTAAAATTAGAGAACAAGATGCGGTGTCGAGTTCATACCACTAGACAAGATAGGTGATGAACAACGAGTAGAAAGATGGTAGAGGCTCGTGATGCTACAAAACTCGACTCTTAGACTCCAAGACCTCCTTAAATCTCTAACTCTAACCCAAACTCTCTATACTTGTGTTCTTGGACTAAGGATGCAAAGTGTGCAAGTGTGCATGTGTGGATCGATTATATAGATGGAAAGAAAGATTGAGTTTGAGTGTTAAGTTTCACAAAATTAATGCAAGGTATGTCTTGAATAGATGGACATGACCTTTGTACAAGTTCTTGGTTGACTAAGCATGGTCCTATGACACAAGAGTGATGTGGTGGTTGATTTTTCAAGTGGGTGGCCCCCTCTAAGGCAATTCTCAGCCGAGAGGTGCACAAGGAAAATGGGTTTGAGGGTGATATCTCCCTAAATCATTGAAAGTATGACATGAAGAGATGGATTTGATGTTTAGCTTGGATTACACTTGAAATGGTATGGCTCCATTATGACACATGCATGGAACAAGATTGAAGTGGTCAAGGGGTTGTCCAAACCTTGATTCGGCCAAGATTGGTTATGGGGGGTGAGGGTTGGTACTTCTTTTAAACACTAGTTGAAATCTAAGTATTAGTTAGATAGTTTTTAGGTAGTGTAAACTTGGTGGGTGATCCCGTGATCTAATACTCGGTGTAGGAACTTTTAGTGATTAAAACTTTATATCTATATACCTAGATATATATATATATATATATATATATATACATATATATATATATAATTATTAGATGAAACGAGGGTTGAGTATAGATCTCAACAAGTCATCATCATTAAGATTTGATGCTGGAGTGGAGTACAAGCAAGGATATAATGATGGTGATGTGATCTTTATGTTGCTTGTATCTTTGGTCATAATTATGATGATTATGACGCTTGAGTGTTGTGCAAGCAAAGCAATTATGATGATGATAATGTGATTGATTTAGATGTGGTATAATACCTGAAATTTATACCCGCTTTAATATCTTTAATTATTAAAGCGTCTCACATTTTGTGTAGTTTGACTAGCTTTAATAATCTGCAAGTGAATTTCCTTATATATGTTTTTATGTTAAAGCGTCTCCCTAGACTTTTACTGCCAAGTTCTTGTTAATCACCAACGACCGTACTTTGCGGGTTATCACTATTTATTTTTCTAGTAATTCTTAAAAATTACTATTTTGTTACAATTTCCTTTGTTAGACTCCTTGACTTTACTTAGTCAAAATAAAACTTCAGGAAATATATGTTATGAACGTGCATTTATGTAATATGGACTTTGACCTGAAATACTGGGTGTCACATTCTCCCCATGTTAAAGAGAATTTCGTCCCGAAATTCAATTCTTGTCATCTTGACTTGGAGTGTTCGTGAACAAGGACGGATACTTGGCTTTCATTTTATTTTCCCGCTCCCACGTATACTCGGGGCCGCGCTCTGAATTCCAACATACCCTAACCAATTTAACCCGGCCATGCCTTTTTTTCTGAACCTTCCAATCTGTGACTTCAATCGGTTCCTCAATGAAGTGCAACTTGTCGTCTAAGTGATTCTCATCAGACGGTATAATTAACGTCTCGTCTGATAAACACTTCTTGAGAATTGATACATAAAGCGAATCTTGTATATTGCTTAATTCCCCGTGACAATGTAAGCTTGTAGTTTACTGGGCCAACCCTAACCCGTACTTCAAACAATCACCATTAACTATGGTTATGTTTGCTACAGTTGCCATACCTGGCAACTCCTTTCCAATGTGAGACCTTTAACAAGGCTCGGTATCCAATTTGGAATTCTAATGGCTTTCGTCTGTTGCTAGCACAACTCTCTTTTGTCTGTCGCTAGCACAACTCTCTTTCGACTGTCTCTAGTGGCTTTCGGACGATCTTTGATTTCAACAATCTTGTCCATGGTTTCCTAGCCAATATCAGGACCAGTCAAATGTTTTTCGCCAACCTCTGCCCAACATAGTGATGAGCGACACTTACAACCATACAAAGCCTCAACGGAGCGGTTTTTAATGCTGGTATGGTAGTTTTTATTATCTGAAAACTCAGCCAACGGTGGCGAGTATCCCTATTTCCTCTTAAATCGATTACTCACGCACTAGCACATCTTTTAAAGTTTGGATGGTCCTTTTACCTTGACCGTTCAATCTGGGGATGATATGCAGTGCTCATGTCAAGGCGTGTGCCCAAGGCTTCTTGTACTGACTGCCAGATTCTTGACATGAATCGACTGTCCCTTTTAGAGAGAATGGAAACTTTATGTTTGTCCCTCTTATGCTTTTCGAAAGCATTTTCCCGAACTAAGACTTTTCTCTTATTTCAGGTTTCATGTTTTCTAGGATTTTCCTCTCCATGTGCCTTCATGGAGCTAAGATTTGATGTTCATTGGGAGCTCTTATTTGCGAACGTCGAGTCTAATCACCAGTTTACTCGTTAATTGCACTATCTTCCCTCGGTAGACTAGCATTCGGGTTGTAACATCCTGATATGTAAGCTCATGACTTGGCCACCATACCCTCGAAGCATGTGTGCCATAAAAAAGTTCTATGTTTGTTTGGGATATTCATATTTCGTCTTGGTGAGGAAATGAACAGTGATACTGTGAGAATGGTCTCATCGAATTAGGGTTTTCCCTAAAATGGACTATGGGTTTGTCAACCCAGTAAGTTGGCAGAAAGGGTTGATAGCCAACTATTAGGCATACAGTGTGTATGCACTTCTTTAGTGTTTGAATGGTGCTTTGGTGACTTACTGTTACGTATTCCACTCATATAGGTTATAGCCTCAAAATCCTTAGCACAAGGAAAAATCTGAGGAAATGAGTGTTAAACATCGAAAACTTTATACTCCTACTGAGCCTGCGTTAAGAGGTCATTTCTTAACAATAGATGATCTAGAGCTTCCTAGTTCTAGAAAACTGGGAGCGAAAGATGTGATCACGCCTCTCCTCTAGGCTGAAATCTGAGATCCATTCAACAAGATGTTCTTTGGGGAAATGCGGGTACAAAAGAGTAATAAATTATTCTTCTCAACTATTTGTGGACAGTGGCCTGTTGTGAATAGCTCGAGTTTACGTCCCTTATGCATATCATGAACTAATGAGATTAGCATGAAATTCCGCATTTGGGACTCCTTTAAGAGTTTTGCATGTCGTTTTCCTGTTAGTGCGACAATAGTCATTAGTCCACACTTAGGTTTCTTTGGCATTCGCTTGAGCATCAACCCCAACTTATCCATTATCGAGAGAATAGTCAGACTTAAAGGTATATTGAATGTCAATGGCTGCGAGAGCAACCCTGTTTGACCGATATTCTGAAATTTCAGATTAGCTACTTGTCTCACATTGAGCTTCCACAATACCCCATAGGTGCTATGTGTATGCGGGTCAGAAATATTTTCTGCCCCATTATCGGAGTTAGTGCCTGGCACTCCTGACGAAAATTTCAAGTATATGTGAGACTAAATTGTACGATGGATCTTGAGATTATGCTATAATCTCCCACAATAATTGTGCAATTATTGTATGCGTTACTTGTGGTAACGCTCAATTTGAAGCATTCCTAACAAGTAGAATCTCAAAGAATGAATGTGCGAATTCCTTCGTCGTTTAGGATTCACTAAGGATTGGTTGAATTCAATTTGAATTTCTCTCGTTCCTCCAAAACTAGGAGAATGCTTTGTGAACATCTAATTGAGAAGTCCGATTTGTTAAGATCCAATCCTTAATCAATTGACTGAGAACATGGTTTGATCATTAGCTTAGACAGCAAGACTCACTAAAGTTCCCATGCACTGCAAATTATGATTACGTGTGCACCCGTAATGATAATTTGCCTTGCCTGATCTCTATAGTGTTTCTTCTATCCCCAGCTTTTAATCAAAAGGAATTTGAAAGGATCATTAGATTGCGTTTGCACATTTGTGCAGGAGTATGTATTATCCTATCGGATTACTCTTAATTATGTGTACCAATACTCATGAATCTGCCGAATATGGCTGTTGTCGGATGAGGCTAATGGTAGAGAGGCACCACCTGTGTCTCTTAAAATAAAATGTGTATGGTGAAAGACAGGCACTATGTGTTGGGCAGAGATCCTTAAATGAGTGTCGAGCAACTCATGCTCCAAGTCTGTATATATGCATGGATCCACATGATCCTGATGTATGTCTGGGTCTCCTGACCCTTAGAGTTCTCTCCCATTTAGTCCTGCTTATCCACCTTGGATTCCCTTCTGTCTGGGCAATCCTGTCTACCATATCTCATGGCGAAAGTCTACGCATCCGATCCGACAACTTATGAAGGAGAGTATTTATACCGCAAATACGTTAGAGAGGTAGCTGCCTCCATGGCTGGAGTAGTTGTGGTGCAGGTATAGGTACAGATTCTGGTACGGATTCAGCACGTTGTGATACCAAGATCGGTAACTGACGATTGCCGTCGTCGTTTCCCAAGCTCAGCTCGTAACTCGATCTTCTAAGGTTGCAGTATGCTGAGTACCCGTTATTCATGACTCGTAATCCGAACAGTAACATGTTGTAAGTGTTTATTATTTCCACATTGTTGTATGTATTACATGTGCCATGTAATTGTATTTGTGTAGCTAATGATACCCTAGTGTAACTCCATACACTAATAGTAACGGTTGGAATTCCTATACTCAAGTCTTGGGTTAGTGTGATGCAAGTCTTAGAAATCTTGGTCCCTAAATGGGTCCGGTTAGAGCCTAGGTGTCACTAAGGAAACCTAATTCGCTAAAACCATTGCTCTGATACCAATCTATCACACCTCCAAATTTATTTACTTAATAAATAAATATGGGTTGCAACGATTGGTTCATTACACGATAGCGGAAGTTGTAATAGTGATTTCTAAAACTTGATTACATATACGATTACTAAAACTAAATAAATACAATGATCTAAGTCCTTCTAGTTCAATGGTCGACTTGAGACTTGATAATCTATGCCCGTCCGGTTACTAGGAATTGTTCCAACATAGCTAGCCTATTCCAACCGCGCCATAGCTAAAGGTTACCTAAGAAACATACTTGAACGCGTCAACACAAAGGTTGGTGACATCACAGAGTCTGTTCATTTAGTACAATTAGTTTTTCCCCGAAAATGTATACATAACTTAACCGTCATAAAAATAAATAGTTTTCCTTTGAAAACATGTCCATGACTTTACCGTCATGAAAAAGTAGTTTTCCTTTGAAAACATGTCCATGACTTAACCGTCATAAAATAAATAGTTTTCCTTTGAAAACATGTCCATGACTTAATCGTCATAAAATATGTAGTTTTCCTTCGAAAACATGTCCATGACTTTACCGTCATGAAATAAGTAGTTTTCCTTTGAAAACATGTCCATGACTTAACCGTCATGAAATAAATAGTTTTCTTTTGAAAACATGTCCATGACTTAACCGTCATAAAATATGTAGTTTTCCTTCGAAAACATGTCCATGACTTTACCATCATGAAATAAGTAGTTTTCCTTCGAAAACATGTCCATGACTTTACCATCATGAAATAAGTAGTTTTCCTTTGAAAACATGTCCATGACTTAACCGTCATAAAATAAATAGTTTTCCTTTGAAAACATGTCCATGACTTAACCGTCATAAAATATGTAGTTTTCTTTCGAAAACATGTCCATGACTTTACCGTCATGAAATAAGTAGTTTTCCTTTGAAAACATGTCCATGACTTAACCGTCATAAAATAAATAGTTTACCTATGAAAACATGTCCATGACTTAACCGTCATAAAATATGTAGTTTTCCTTCGAAAACATGTCCATGACTTTACCGTCATGAAATAAGTAGTTTTCCTTTGAAAACATGTCCATGACATAACCGTCATAAAATAAATAGTTTTCCTTTGAAAACATGTCTATGACTTAACCGTCATAAAATATGTAGTTTTCCTTCGAAAACATGTCCATGACTTAACCGTCATAAAATATGTAGTTTTCTTTCGAAAACATGCCCATGACTTTACCGTCATGAAATAAGTAGTTTTCCTTTGAAAACATGCCCATGACTTAACCGTCATGAAATAAGTAGTTTTCCCAATCAAATAGTTCTTGTAAATCCAATTGTTCGCAAATTGTTCTAAGTATATATATATGATAAACAAAACAAGTAATGTTGACCCATTTGTAGACTAGCTAGGAATACAATTAATATGTACATACATGAGGCATAACCAAACCATGACACAGGTGTTTTGCCCCTCGCTCATACCTCACGAGCAATGTTTGAACACTATGCGGTCATTTGGCCAGAGGGACCCATGGTTAGCGCGACTAACCATGACCGGGGGTGTCAATCCCAATAGTACTATCCATAGAATCCCAGGCTAACCTATAGCTAATGGTTATAAATATGATGGTCAGGGGACTTCCAGCGCTCTATATGTGTTAACTCATGCAAACATAAAGGTCGGGTCTTGTTCTCTTGTTACCATATGAAAATGTTTGTAAATGTGTTTCATGTTTTCTCAAATGTATCAAACATTTATTTTTCATGCTTTCAGATATTGTAAGTAATTGTGTCACAAAAGTTAAACCAAAATGTTCATGTTGTCAAACATGTAAGCAAATATGTTTCATATTTTCAAATATGTTATGTAAGTATGTTTCTCCCCCGATGTTTATAAAACATTAAAAAGCTAAAAGAGGGGTCGTGAACTCACCTTATGTCCGATGAAATCCTAGCAAATAACAGTGCGCTAAGAGTTCCTGTCTATCCGTACCCTAATCACACAAGGTACTAATGTGTTAAGACTACCCGTCTTATACGTAAGTTGTTCATCCGACTTCACGAATCCCGTTAAGTACGCCTTTGTTTAGTAAAAATAGTGTTTTTATTTACGACTCATTGGTGATTTATATTTTTAACCGAATCTCTTCATATGTTCCATGTACATATATTGTTCATATTAGTATACTAATCTTTAATTCCTAGAACATTTCCATAATTTAACTAAAACTATATACCAACATATATATATCACAAATTTTATCCATAAACATATATTTTTAGTAACACCTTTCACGTTCATATGTTGATGATAATCGTTCGTATGTCTTCTTGAATCATAGGACACTACCTCGGGTCTTGCCAGGTAAGTCACACATGATCATATAACTTCACGAACATGTATCCTTCAACATAACACATGAATGGAATGAAGGGTTTATGAAGAACACCATCATCCAAGTGTTATTTTATGTGATTTTATATATATATATATGTAGTTTATATTTGATGTGTCCTTGTCTTATCAATGGTCCTTCTAGTTTGGTATTTTATGTATGAACATGTACATGTTTAAATATATGTATTCGAACATGACTTATGAAGAAATAAAGCCAAAACTCATCAAGACTTTTATGTTTTATTTTGTTCTTGAAAACTCAGATTTTTAGGCGTACTCCGAGTAGATTTTTTGATGGTTTTAGAAGACCAAATGACTTGGGGTTTTCTTCTAAAATCAAGTTTATTGAAACCAGAGGAGATGTGAAAAAGAATTACTGGATTTGGAGTTGGGTAGGTACCTCAAAACAGAAAAATGAGAAGGGGTGTCCAGATTCAACCTGCACTGAGTGGTCTTCTTGCGCCGGCTGTTTGGAGGTCGAATACTCCATGGATTCGAGTGATTCCACTTGGGTTCTCCTCTGTTAACATAGAGCTTCATTCTAGAAAAAGAATGGACTTATTTGGCCAAGCAACAAAGGAGATATGGCCTTCCGAAGTTGACCGAAATTATGGCAGAAACTGAGTTACGGGATTTTGGTCTTCTTTCGGTTTTTGGGGCTGGTTAAAATTAGAGAACAAGATGCGGTGTCGAGTTCATACCACTAGACAAGATAGGTGATGAACAACGAGTAGAAAGATGGTAGAGGCTCGTGATGCTACAAAACTCGACTCTTAGACTCCAAGACCTCCTTAAATCTCTAACTCTAACCCAAACTCTCTATACTTGTGTTCTTGGACTAAGAATGCAAAGTGTGCAAGTGTGCATGTGTGGATCGATTATATAGATGGAAAGAAAGATTGAGTTTGAGTGTTAAGTTTAACAAAATTAATGCAAGGTATGTCTTGAATAGATGGACATGACCTTTGTACAAGTTCTTGGTTGACTAAGCATGGTCCTATGACACAAGAGTGATGTGGTGATTGATTTTTCAAGTGGGTGGCCCCCTCTAAGGCAATTCTCAGCGGAGAGGTGCACAAGGCAAATGGGTTTGAGTGTGATATATCCCTAAATCATTGAAAGTATGACATGAAGAGATGGATTTGATGTTTAGCTTCGATTACACTTGAAATGGTATGGCTCCATTATGACACATGCATGGAACAAGATTGAAGTGGTCAAGGGGGTGTCCCCACCTTGATTCGGCCGAGATTGGTTATGGGGGGTGGGGGTTGGTACTTGTTTTAAACACTAGTTGAAATCTAAGTATTAGTTAGATAGTTTTTAGGTAGTGTAAACTTGGTGGGTGATCCCGTGATCTAATACCCGGTGTAGGAACTTTTAGTGATTAAAAATTTATATCTATATACCTAGATATATATATATATATATACATATATATATATATAATTATTAGATGAAACGATGGTTGAGTATAGATCTCAACAAGTCATCATCATTAAGATTTGATGCTGGAGTGGAGTACAAGCAAGGATATAATGATGGTGATGTGATCTTTATGTTGCTTGCATCTTTGGTCATAATTATGATGATTATGACGCTTGAGTGTTGTGCAAGCAAAGCAATTATGATGATGATAATGTGATTGATTTAGATGTGGTAAAATACCTGAAATTTATACCCGCTTTAATATCTTTAATTATTAAAGCGTCTCACATTTTGTGTAGTTTGACTAGCTTTAATAATCTGCTAGTGAATTTCCTTATATATGTTTTTATGTTAAAGCGTCTCCCTAGACTTTTACTGCCAAGTTCTTGTTAATCACCAACGACCGTACTTTGCGGGTTATCAATGTTTATTTTTCTAGTAATTCTTAAAAATTACTATTTTGATACAATTTCCTTTGTTAGACTACTTGACTTTACTTAGTCAAAGCAAAACTTCAGGAAATATATGTTATGAACGTGCATTTATGTAATATGGACTTTGACCTGAAATACTGGGTGTCACAAACAAGTTTGCCTCTAGCAGAACTTGTTCTATCACTTAGACAAATTCTATACAATTACATAAAAACATAAAGACAATAAGACCTAAACTATTACAAAGCTTTTTTCATACATTCTATGTCCTAACAGACTCCCCCTTGACAATAGCTTGATCTTCTGTCTTCAGTCTTTATGACGAGCTCTTCCAGTTATCTGGTAATCTGCTTCCTGCGTGCACTCCATATCTTTGACAGATCTCCAACACTCTTTTATACTGCAATCCTTGTTCTCTCCATTCATCAGTAAACATAATCTCATTCTTTCTTAACGTCATCTGATCTTTCTTTGAGAAGTTAATAAGATTCATTGCATCATAGAAACTAACAATGACCTTATTATCTTTATCATCAATCCTAGCTTCATCAATATTCACATCTACGTACCACCATTTCATATTCCCCAGAAAATCTTGTGGTATTTTCTTCAATTGTATCTTCTGTACAGCACGTACTGGCTTGAACTTATACTTCCAAGTCACAATCTCAGTCTTTTGATCTACAATCTTCACTCTTTTTCCTTTATGTGGCTTTAATCTTTCATACTTCCCTGGTCCACCTTCTCTTTTAATCAAGTTTGCAATCACATCAGCTAATCCACACTTCGATCTATTAATCAGTGGTTTCATAGCTAGACCATTCATTTCACACCTTGGCAAGGTATTGAAATACTTGATCCTAGGCTTTAAGTATTGAACACCATCAGATCTTTTAAGAGCAAACAATTTTGTGTCATCATCATAAAACCAACTGATGATTCTTCCAATACACCTCTCTTTATTTGTAGGTCCACATTGCTCTTCTACGGATCGTTCTCGTGATAAGACGTATTGTTAACGTGGAGTGCGGAATCCAACTGAATCAATAATTGTATACACAAAAGATAATAGAAACAATCATGTAAATAACATTCAAGCTTGTATTCCAACAATCATAGAGTTTACAGACTCAATCAGACAATTCGATCACTTATGTTCTACTTCTCCGATTCTCTGCTCAAACTGACTCTGTAACCTCTATATATAGATATCTGATCTGTATTAGGCGAACTTAACAAGTTCGCCTCTAACAGACTAAGCGAACTTAACAAGTTCGCCTCAGATAGACTAAGCGAACTTAACAAGTTCGCCTCTGTTAAACTAGGCGAACTTGACAAGTTCGCCTCTAGCAATACTTGTATAAACACTTAGAACATTACATACAAAAACATAAAGACATTAGATCTAAACTATTACAAAGCTTTTGTCATTACAAACTATGTCCTAACAGACTCCCCCTTGCATAACCAATTCCCGGTAAATATAAAGAGCAAAGTTGAACCGTTTATTCAAGGTCAAAGCCACCATTGCAGCTTGTAGAGTAATTTTTAATCCATCTGTACCAGCTTTACGAGGAGATAGGCATTGGATAATCACATGCATGAAATACCTCCATTCACCAACCAAACCACCCTTACGAGCTTGTGTATCATTAGGTTTTCCATGGTAACCCATCCTCTGAAAACATCCCATAATCAATGTGCCAGGATATGACATAGGATCATCAGCAGCACCACCTAGAGCAAGAGCAGCACGAATAGTCTCTGACGATATTGCAATCTCCATATTGCTCACAGTAGCACGAAGAACATGAGGTTCTACGTCTGTATCTTGATGTACTGTATCCCAAAATTGCTGAATATACACCAAGCTGATGTATGGATCTGCAGATAATGCTACACTGAGACGTGAACGATTTAAGAACCCAATAATTCCTTGAAAATTAATGGCTTCTGACATATTAGGATCTAACAGTGCCACCTGGTTATGTTTGTATTCTACACGATGAGCCATCTGAAAAGTATTTGGACAACAAACACATTAGACAAATAATAAACACACACAACAAGAAGTAAAAAAAAAAATTTAAAATTTCAAACAAAAATTTCACAAGTCCAAACTCCCTCAGAGCCCCTAGGCGAACTTAATAAGTTCGCTTAGTGTTACAAGAGGCGAACTTAATAAGTTCGCTTAGACAAGTTCGCTTGAACAAGTTCGCCTGAACCTGTCTGCCGTTTCAAATTCCAAACAGAAATCAAATTTCGTTTAATCGATGTTGTAACCCAGAATTAACCATAGAAATGATATCGACTAGTACTCACGAAACAAATACAACACTCAATTTGTAGATTTAATACAGATATAGCATCAATTAGGTCAAAAATGCTTGACGTTAAAAGTTTTACGAAAACCGTAAAGAAAAGTCCTAATATCTCACGATTCAACGGATGAAAAACTATAAAACTACCTTATGAAAGATCGCAATTCAAATCCGAACGAGAAGGTAGCAGTTAAACAATCCAACAACACACTGATTTTGAAAATTTTTAAATTCTCTCAACACGGATAAGTTCGCCTAACGTTTCTGAGAAGACAAAGTGACTAAGTTCGCCTGGACAAAAATCCTTATACACATTAAGTTCGCTTAATTAGGCGAACTTGTTAAGTTCGCTTAACAAGCCCCAGGCGAACATATTAAGTTCGCTTCACATATTAAGTTCGCTTCACCTCAACCAATCGAACTTATCAAGTTCTCCTCAACCTTTTGCCTTGAAAAATTTTCTAACTTTCAACACGTCATTTCTTGAACTTCCGTCAGCAGCATGTATCCGATCCAATCCCAAACATTTTAATAAAAACTTAGAATTTTCATGGAAAATAAAAAATCTTTTTGAATTTTATCTATACAAACGGAATCACATATTTTTGGATTTTTATCTATACAAACTGAAATCACATATTTTTGAATTTTTATCTGAATAAACTGAAATCTCATATTTTTGAATGAACATCATGAGTAAGAAGATCATATCAGTATCCGAGTAGTTCATCACACATTATAGCAATAACCAAGGGTAACCTATGATATGAAACAATCCAACTCATTATTGTGCACTTTGCATCTTTTTCATTTTTACATACTCTTTTCATTTTAAAATGATACGCGATAAATTTCAAAGTAAATAAGATCATGTTATGAAATGCTCAATTATTCATACCGAATTTGTAATATAAAGCATGAATTCTTAAATTTGTCAATATTATATGATTTGAAACTATACGCGTTTATTCTCCAAATTCATGTGATTTAGTACTATTTAGATGAAAAACATCGTGTACCCAACATATATGTCAAACAGAAATATAAATTGCACTATCTTCAAGACATATACAGTTTATTTTAAGATTAGATCAATTTACAAGATGAAATTATCTCTTTTAGCACAATTATAGAAAAGCATATCCCAAAGGATATAAGAATCATGATGATTCAGAATCAGAAGATTCTAATAAATTGGTTGTATAATGAGAATCAACAGATTCAGGTATGAGGATCCAACTATTATCTGGATAAGTTTCAATGGAGTCAGACTAGATGATGTATCTAACTGATCCAAGGGCGAATATATGTTTCAACAGATGTTGTTTGAAAGCATATCTTAGTTTAACAACACATTGCATGTTTTTCGGGGCATGAGCAGTGAAGTGAACTGACATAGATATGTGCTAAAGATATAATTCGATATTGGTCTTATGAAATTCTTTAAAACCATATATTCTTTATCTGATAATGATCTTTTACACACTCACCCAGGCATATAATGGATTCAAATCACAGATGTAATCATATCATATTTAATTTTCACACTACTATTAGTTTCAAAACGCTTCTAGTCTATTGACAATTCAAGTTTCAAAACTCATACACAAATTTAAAAACAGATTATCAAGATTAGAGCATTCACAACACTATCATTTCTCATTTATGCAGACTTTGAAGTTTAGATCAAATCAAATTACTTTAAACAATCATATATCAAAGGTCTACTAAGGTCGTGTGAAATGAACTAATCACTGATGTACTATCATTTCTTCTCTAACTTCAAATGATGTCAAATTTTATATTTTTCACTTTGTTTTAACTTTTTATAAATTAAAAACTTTTTTACTGAAAATTTAAAATGCAAAAATGTAATAAAGCAAAAAAAATTAAAAACAAAATTTTCCATGAAAATCTGATTTACAAAACTTTTATTCGGGATTGATCATACCTATCATTTTGATTAGAAATTAAAACCTGGTATGATCAAATGCCTTGGTAAACAGATCAGCAAAATTATCATCAGTGTGAACCTTTACCAGCTCAATCAACCTTTTCTCTGCACAATCACGAATAAAATGATATCTAATCTCAATGTGCTTTGTTTTACTGTGCTTAACAGGATTATTAGTTATAGACATTGTAGCATTATTATCAATAAACATAGGGGTTCCTGTAAAATTCAAACCGTAATCTCTTAATTGATGTTGTATCCACAAAATCTGTGAACAACAACTTGCAGCAGCGATGTATTCTGCTTCGCATTTAGAAATGGAGACTGTGGTTTGCTTTTTGTATTGCTAGGAAACAAGTCGATTACCCAAGAACTGGCAACCACCTGTTGTAGATTTCTTGTCCAAACAACAACCACCAAAATCAGAATCAGTATAAGCATTGAAATCAAAGTTAGACCCATGTGGATACCATAGTCCCAATCTTTTTTTTCCTTTCAAATAACGAATGATTCTTTTTATAGCTATCAAGTGAGATTCTTTTGATTTTGCCTGGAATCTAGAACAAATACACACAGCGAACATTATATCTGGCCTTGAAGCGGTTAAGTACATGAGAGATCCAACCATTGCCCTGTAAAGTCGACAATCAACATCTTTTCCATCCGAGTCAGAATTCAACTTATGATTGACCGGAATCGGAGTATCATATGGGGTACAGTCCTCCATCTTGAACCGGCTCAAGATGTCTTTGACATACTTGGACTGATGAATAAAGAAACCATCTTCCTTTTGATTTACTTGTAAACCTAGGAAAAATGATAACTCTCCCATAGCTGACATTTCAAACTTCGACTTTATAACACTCTCAAAATCTTTGAACAACCCTTCATTCGTAGAACCAAAAATAATATCATCCACATATATCTGCACCAGTAGGTAATCTCCCCCTGATTTCTTTATGAATAAGGTCGAGTCAATCTTGCCATGAACAAAATCATTTGCCAAAAGATGTGTAGACAACGTTTCATACCACGCACGACGAGCCTGATGAAGACCATAGAGGGCCTTATCAAGCTTGAAAACCATATTCGGATTAAGTGGATCTTCAAACCCCGGCGGCTGACAAACATAAACTTCCTCATTGACCTTTCCATATAAAAAATCACTTTTCACGTCCAATTGAAACACCTTAAAACCTTTATAAGAAGCAAAAGCCAGAAACAACCGTATAGCTTCAAGCCTCGCAACAGAAGCATAAACCTCGGTGTAATCAATTCCCTCTTGTTGATTGAAACCCTGGACAACTAATCTTACCTTATTTCTTACCACGACACCTCGATCGTCTTTCTTACATTTAAACACCCATTTTGTACCAATTGGATACATACCCTTCGAAAGATCTACAAGATTCCAAACCTTGAGTTTGTCAAACTGAGCAAGTTCTTCCTGCATGGCCTCTATCCAATTGTTATCATTTAAAGCCATTTCAACATTCTTTGGTTCGACCTAAGAAATAAAACATGAATGTGAGCAATCATCAAGAACACCAGAATCTTTAATACATGTATACAAACAAGTATTGTCAACAATAGAACGTGTTTTCACTCCATCATGCAAATTTCCTATTATACTTGTCACCGGATGATCTTTGAGTTCCTTGATTGATGCGACCTTAGGAACGGGCAACACTTCAACTTGAGTTGTATCAGATTGATAAGAAAAATCTTGATTAATTGAAATTTCCGAGTCTAAATTTGTAGGAATCTCCCCCTGAGACTATGTCAAATGTAATGGATCATCACCCAACAAAGGATCAGCAGAAGAATCTTGAAAAATAGCATTGTCTTCCTCACTCTCAGAATCTTGTGGTCCTGAACAAGAAGCAACATTAGGATCGGGAGCAGAAGTAGATGGAACCGATGAATTTTGAACTGTATTTGGTAGAAAACCACTGTGCTATACATCCTGACATGAATCATAGAGAACATCAACTTCTTCAGGAGAAATATTAGAAGGTAAATTAAAAGACTTGAATAAATTTTCATAATCAAATGCCCAATCTGGTCCAATCGCCATTTGATATAAGGATCGATTTGAACAGTCAATATGGAACCATTCTTCAACTTGGCGCGTCACTTTGTTATAAACCCTCTTGGTAGTAGAATTTGCAACATACCACAGAAAAATCCCTTCAGTAGCCTTAGCGCTGAACTTGGTTGGGACATCTCTAACTTTCAATAGGGTGCATGGATTACCAAAAGGTAGTAAATATTCCAGATTCGGCTTTCGATTATTCAGTAACTCGTAGCATGTCTTGTTGTGTCGCTTGACGGTCAAGACCCTGTTCAAAATGTGACACGCAGTATTCACAACCTCAGCCCAAAAAGTAACTGGAAGCTTAGAATCTGCAAGCATCGTGCGTGCCGTTTCAACCAATGTCCTGTTCTTTAGTTCAGCAAAACCATTTTGTTGAGGAACATATGGCGCACTAAATTCATGATGAATTCCCTTTTGTAGACGGAATAACCTCATCTTGCTATTCTTAAACTCGCTGCCATTGTCACTCCTAATTCTTTTGACCTTCAGATTGAACAAATTCTCCAAACCCAGGATTAAGTATTGTACCAACTCAGTGGTTTCAGCTTTAGAAGAAAGAAACTTAACCCATGAAAATCTAGAGAAATCATCTGTTACTACCAAACAGTACGATTTTCCACCAATGCTCCTGATACTAATCAGACCGAACAAATCCATATGCAGCAGCTCCAAAGGAGTTACGATAGAATTCTTCGATTTAGATTTGTGTGATTTCTTTCGTTGTTTCCCCTTCTTGCAAGGAATACAATCATCAGGAACAGAGAATTTCATCTTCGGGATACCAAGAACCAGATCATTCTTAACAATATAGTTCATCTTCCGATAGTTAATGTGAGCTAGCTTCCTGTGCCACAAAATAGAATCTGATTCCGACGCCTTGGAGAGTAAACAGGTAGGAATTGAATCCGTTGTAGTAGCGACACTCATGTCAAGGACATACGTGTCATTTCTCCTCGGAGTCTTCATGAGAATCCATTCGTCAGGAATAACGAAGCCCGGTTTCAAGATATAACACTCAGCATCATTGAAATGGAACGAAAACTTCTTGTCACAAACTTGTGATACACTCAAAAGATTGTGTTTAAGCTGCTCCATATAATTCACCTTCAAAAATTTGACTTTGTCATTCTTTAAAGTACCTTGACCAGTTATGTACCTGCCTTTATTACCCGCAAAAGCGACATATCCTCCATCAATATTTTTGACATCTTCAAGCAACCGAATATTCCCTTTCATATGTCGAGAGCAACAACTATCCACATACCATGTATTGTTGATAGTTGTAACCTTTCTGATTTTCATATTTTTCTTATTTATTTTATGCCGTGCAATAAAAGACGATTCCGATTCCAACCTTACATGCATTGTTCATGTGCAATAACAAATATACACGCGTTTATTATATTACAATATTAACTAAAACCATCTTGCAAACCTCGAGGACCAAACTTGACCAAAACTCAAAACAACATCAAGACTACAAAACTACAGGGACCATTCTTGTAAATATCAAAAAGTGCACAAGCACGGTCGTGCTTAGTCCTAAGCACGGTCGCGCTTAAGCCACGAACACGGTCGTGCTTAACTTTAAGCACGGTCGCGCCTGAGATACAGTTTGACTCCGTAAAAGTCAAACCGACACAAATCTTTTCCAAAAATAGGTTTCAAACCTGTTTTAGAAATCGCGGGACTTGTAGAAGAAGTTATTCGACCAATTAAGCCTAAAACCCGACCAAATACACGTCTGATCGACCAAATTCCCGCGACTACGACCGAACCTTCCATTTTAAATCAAATCTCGTAATTAAGACCAAATCAAGACAAATCAAACCACGATACGGACTTCGTACGACTCCTATAAGATTCTACAACCCCTAATTTGTCTAAACAACCTCTCTAATTCTCTGTCGATCAAGAAAGAGCCGCGATTCCTTTACCGTAGCCTTCTGCACTTGTTGCCAATCAAATCAAGGTAAGTAATAGTCCAATAGATTCGTTTCTTCATTCCAGACGAAAACCCTAATCTAATTGGAATCAATAATACACGATATTACCAATTTGAATCTAAGTTTTGATAAAAAAAAATTGTTTTAAACGATCGACACGTTAAACAGGAGATAAATCTAATTAAATGGTGTCATTCGATTCGTAAACACTCTCTAAATGAAAACCCTAAGTTTCTAATCAGTTTTAATACAAGAATCAGGCAAATTGTGTCTGAAAAGGACCAGACACGGTCGCGCTCATCAAAAAGCGCGGTCGTGCCTGACCAAGCACAGTCGTGCCCGAGTGTGGCGCGGTCATTCTTACCGACCAAACAAAATCCTGACCTAGACAAACCCTAGACGCGGTCGTCCCGGGTACGAGCACGGTCGTGTCTTATGAACAGACTCTTGTTGTGACTTCTGACCAACCACGGGCGCGTTACCGACCAAGCGCGGTCGCGTACGAGCTGAGCATGGTCGTGCCGTATACGAGCACGGTCGTGTTCCCCTTAACAGAATCTTTATTTTTATTCATTTAATTTGATAAAATATATTACAGTTTATATAATTATTTTTATAAACTAATTACTGGAATACCTATATTCCTTACACTTGTTTCCAAACCAACATTAATTATTTAAACTTATACAAATAAATATATATAATATTCTAAATAAATAAATAGTATTTTAAAACAAACCCTACACGTTTAAACTTAAACAAATCCACTTCCGACATCGAATAACGCAACTCAATAATACGTAATCATATATTGTTCATTAGGTCGAATCTAGCAATCTACAACACACCGCTGTTTTCCATTTGCTTGTGCAACCTACACTCTGCATAACACGTGAGTTACATAGCCCCTCTTTTACTCTATTTTACAAAATTTTGGGGTGGAACATGCGTTCTATTTACATGTTTTCAATTATACACATATACAGTTCCATCCCATGCATATACAATTTTGCGCTTTGTGCTTGAGTACTAGGTGTGTAGACCAATTATTATGCTCTTCATGTACAATCATGAACTATCAGCCGACAGTAAACAGTGGTAGATCTACTGAGTCTGACAAACCCACCCAGGTAGGGTGACTGTTACTGACAACACTATTTTGCGTGCAAGTTACAAAGGTTTGATTGTATAGATCACCCGATAGTTTCTCTCCATAATTGCCTTAATTGACATGTTGTATTGAACTGTATGCACACAACACGTTTTTGCTATCACACGAATAAACCTATGTATTCTCACCAACTTTTTAGTTGACCCTGTTTTAACCATGTTTCAGGTACCAATGTTTGAAGTGATCAAGATTTGCTACACATAGGATTTTTGGACTTAGTATTTAAATTAAAACAGTTTATTCTATGTAATTTACATTTTCATTTCGTGGATTGATTGTGTTTTGTTGAATTTGTCTAATTGCAATGAAAACAATTATTGATTATTTAAACTTTAGTAAACCATGAGCAACGAACAGTCTGCATGCTTCACGCCCCGACGTTTCCGCCGTTGGTTGGGGTGTGACAGATTGGTATCAGAGCCTTGGTTATAGGGAATTAGGTTATTAGACACCTTTGACCTAGACTATAACTTTAGGATACCCACTTATGCCATGCTTCATGATTTATGTGCTACATGCTATGTGCTACATGCTATATGATATATGCTAAATGTTTTATATGTATATATAAATAACAACTTAAATAAACAATATCCCTACCCATATCCTAAACCACATATCCTTCATGCCTGCTTCCATGTCATCATCAACATAACTTGAATCATATTCTTAGACTTTGGTCTATAAAATTTTCTTTTACACCCGTTAAGGTTTTTAGACTTTGTTTAATTGTTAAAGGACACGTGCAATCTGGAAGAGTGACACCTGTATTCTGGGCTTTCTGTCTAGGAAAGTATTTCATATAAATCCCAATCAACCGAGGGATCCGTATGCTTTCCTGGGAATTCCCGGAATGAGTGTTTACTTATAGGCTAAAGCACGTCTTCTTGATAATTATATAAGTTTAAATTAACCTTAATATGTCATGGTACTCGAGTGATTATGTCACTATTTGAGTACAATCCAAACTATGAACTACTTATATCTATTTATCCTTCTATTTAATCCAAGAAATTCTCACAACTCTTATTGTGTCTAAATCTGTAGAATGCCTCCCCGTCGTGACAACAGCAACAACAGCAATAACACTGACCTGGCTGCTCTACTCACACAGCTGGTGAATCAAATTACCCAAGCTAACAACAACACTAATGGTCATGCCAGTGGGAGTGCTAACACTGGAGGTGGTGGTGGTGCCAACCCGCCACAATGCACCTTCAAACACTTCAACTCCTGCAATCCCCTCAAATTCTATGGCAGCGAAGGAGCCACGGGCCTCCTTCAATGGTTTGAAAGCATTGAGAGCACTTTCCTCAATAGCGATTGTCCCGACAACCTCCGTGTTCGTCATGCTACTAGTGTCTTTCAAAAAAGGGCGATTACTTGGTGGAATGGTGAGATAAGGACTAGGGGAATGAATGTAGCAATGGCACTGCCGTGGGATGAGTTGAAGAGGATCATGACTGAGGAATTCTATCCTCGAAATGAGATAAAAAAGCTGGAAGCGGAATTTTGGGATCTTGCTCAAGATAGTGGTGAAAGCTTAGCATACACCACCCGTTTCCACGAGCTGAGTCTACTTGTGCCACACATGGTTACACCTCTGTCTAGGTGTATTGAAAAGTACATTGGTGGTCTACCTAGACAAATTCAAGATACTGTGGTAGGAGGAAATCTTGCTACTCTGGAGGATGCTATCCGCTTGTCAGCCACACTTACTGACAACCATGTTAAAGCGTGTACACTTACAAGAAAGGGTGCTAAGAAAGTTTCTGACACAACAACACCTCCCGCTCATGTCAAAGAAGTCCAAACTGAATCATACTGCAACACTAGGAAGAGAAAGGTCAAGAACTGTGCTGTAATCACTCCGGCTGCTCCAGTGAATCAAGTTGCACCCATGGCTCAAAACCTAGCAAAGAAACCCTATGGGGGCAGCCACCCACTTTGCAACACCTGCAACTATCATCACCCTCCAGGCATACCTTGTCGTCTTTGCAACCACTGCGGGAAACATGGCCACACAGCCAATATTTGTCGAGCCAAGGCACTTGCCAACCAAACCAACCCAGCAAATCAAGCCAATCAACAAGCAACTAACCAAGTCATCTCAGCCGTTGCAAATGGACGTACTTGCTTCGAATGTGGCAACCCGAACCACTTCCGTAACCAGTGCCCAAGACTGGTCAATGTTAACCAAGGCGGAGCTCGTGGGCGTGCTTTCAACATCAACGCCAATGAGGCTCAGGCCAACACTGATGTGGATAACGGTACGTTCCTTATGAATAATCGTTATGCTTCTATACTATTTGATACCGGAGCCGATAAAAGTTTTGTGTCACTAGACTTCGAACCGTTACTTGCAAAAACCCGGTCTAAACTAGAGAAAACCTTTACCGTTGAGGTAGCCGATGGTAACACCGTTACAATTGACACCATCATTTATGATTGCTCCCTAGAACTAAATAAACACACTTTTCCAATCAACCTCGTACCAATGCCATTAGGGAGTTTTAACGTCATCATAGGTATGGATTGGTTGTCAAAGCACCATGCCGAAGTCATGTGCTTTGAAAAATGCATCCGTATACCACTCCCATCCGGTGAAACGTTGACGGTCTTTGGTGAGAAACCTTGCAAAGGACTCAAACTAATGTCATGCATTACCTTCTAAAAGTATATACGAAAGAAGTGCATGGTTTTCCTAGCCCATGTTATCCAAAAAGAAAACAAAAAGAGGAGTGTACAAGACATCCCCATCGTTCGGGATTTTCCCGAAGTCTTTCCTGATGACTTGCCCGGTCTTCCACCTGTTCGGCAAGTGGAATTTCGCATCGATCTTGTACCCGGAGCAAACCCGGTGGCTAAAGCTCCATACCGGCTTGCACCTTCCGAGATGCAAGAACTTGCAAGCCAACTTCAAGAACTCGCCGACAAAGGGTTCATACGCCCGAGTCATTCACCGTGGGGTACGCCGGTCTTATTTGTTAAAAAGAAGGACGGTTCATTCCGCATGTGTATTGACTATCGAGAACTCAACAAGCTTACAATCAAAAACCGCTACCCTTTACCTAGGATTGACGATCTCTTCGATCAACTCCAAGGTTCTACCTACTTCTCGAAGATTGATCTTCGATCTGGTTATCATCAACTCCGTGTGCAAGAGGAGGATATTCCCAAGACCGCCTTCCGAATGAGATATGGTCACTACGAGTTCATGGTTATGCCTTTTGGGCTAACCAATGCACCTGCTGTCTGCATGGACCTCATGAATCGCATGTGCAAACCATACCTTGATAAATTTGTTATCGTGTTCATTGATGACATCTTGATCTATTCAAGGACTAAGGAAGATCATGAACAACACCTTAGGTTGATTTTGGATCTCTTGAAAACCGAACAGCTATACGCCAAGTTCTCCAAGTGTGATTTTTGGCTAAAAGAAGTGCAATTTTTGGGTCACGTTGTCAATGAAAAGGGAATTCATGTTGACCCCGCCAAAATTGAAGCTGTTAAGAATTGGAAAGCTCCTAAAACCCCTACCGAAGTTCGTTCGTTTCTTGGCTTAGCAGGTTACTATCGAAGGTTCATCTCTAATTTCTCCAAGATCGCTGTTCCCCTCACTGCCTTAACCCAAAAAGGTAAACCTTATGAGTGGGGACCGAAACAAGAAGAAGCCTTACAAATTCTCAAGCAAAAGTTGTGCAATGCTCCTATCCTCACCCTTCCTGAAGGTGAAGATGATCTAGTTGTTTACTGTGATGCTTCAAACCAAGGTCTTGGTTGCGTTCTCATGCAACGAGGCAAGGTGATCGCTTATGCATCAAGACAACTTAAAATCCACGAGAAGAATTATACGACGCATGATCTGGAGTTGGGTGCTGTCATATTCGCGTTGAAGATTTGGAGACATTATCTCTATGGCACGAAATGTGTGGTGTTCACCGACCACAAAAGCCTCCAACATATCTTCAACCAAAAGGAACTCAACATGAGACAACGACGTTGGGTTGAACTCCTCAACGATTACGATTGCGAGATTCGTTATCATCCCGGCAAGGCTAATGTTGTAGCCGATGCACTAAGCCGCAAGGAACATGTCATGCTTCAAAGTGTCAAGATCCATTCCAATATTCAAGTTCGTATTCTAGAAGCTCAACATGTCTCGGTTACCGAGGGCAATATGTATATGGAAATGTCTTGTGGTGCTGAATTCCAATTAGAGACTAAAACCAATGGCTTGCTTTATTTTCTAAATCGTCTTTGGGTTCCCGATCGTGACGATCTCCGAGCATTCATCATGACCGAAGCACACAAGTCTCGATATTCTATCCATCCTGGTGCGGATAAAATGTACCAAAATCTTCGTCCACAATATTGGTGGCCTGGTATGAAGAAAGACATTGCTTTGTTCGTAGCAAAATGTCTCACATGTTCTAAAGTCAAAGCTGAGCATCAACGTCCTTCTGGTTTACTTGAACAACCGGAAATCCCCGTGTGGAAATGGGAGAATCTAGCTATGGATTTCATCACTAAACTCCCTCGCACTTCGAGCGGTTATGACAGCATCTGGGTGATCATTGACCGTCTCACTAAGTCCGCACACTTTTTGCCTATCCGTGAAGACTATAAGGTTGAGAAATTGGCCCGAATTTACATTGACGAGATCGTGAGTCGTCACGGTGTTCCTTTGAACATAATCTGCGATAGAGATGCTTGTTTCACTTCTCGGTTTTGGCAATCTCTTCAAAAGGCACTTGGTACACGACTGGATTTGAGCACGGCCTACCATCCCCAAACTGATGGTCAGACCGAGCGAACAATCCAAACCCTGGAAGACATGCTGAGAGCCTGTGTCATCGACTTTGGTGGCAATTGGGATTCACATTTGACACTTATTGAATTTTCCTACAACAATAGTTACCACACCAGCATCGACATGGCTCCGTTTGAAGCTCTCTACGGTCGTAAGTGTCATTCTCCCATCTGTTGGAACGAGATTGGTGAAGCACAAATCACCGGTCCCGAGTTAATTCAAGAAACCTCCGACAAGATTATTCAAATCCGTGACAACATTCGAGTTGCGAGGAGTCGGCAAAAGAGCTATGCCGACAAACGACGCAAACCCTTGGAATTCCAAGTTGGTGATCTTGTACTTCTAAAGGTGTCTCCTTGGAAGGGGGTGATCCGTTTTGGGAAGAAAGGCAAGCTAGCACCTCGCTATGTGGGTCCATTCAAGATCCTTGAAAGGATTGGGAAAGTGGCTTACAAGCTCGAGTTACCTCCATCACTTGGCAACATACATCCTACATTCCACGTATCCAACCTCAAGAAGTGTCTTGCTGATGAAAACCTTCATATACCTCTTGACGATGTGCGCATTGATGAGACGATGAACTTCGTTGAAAAACCAGTCGAGATTATGGATCGTGAGATAAAACAACTCAAGCGCAGCCGTATTCCTATTGTCAAGGTTCGTTGGGAATCTAAACGAGGACCCAAGTTTACTTGGGAACGAGAAGACCAAATGAAGCTCAAGTACCCACATCTTTTTGCTGAAGCAGTAGCCTCAACTAGTTGAATTTCGGGACGAAATTCCCTCAACATGGGGATACTGTAACCTTTCTGATTTTCATATTTTTCTTATTTATTTTATGCCGTGCAATAAAAGACGATTCCGATTCCAACCTTACATGCATTGTTCATGTGCAATAACAAATATACACGCGTTTATTATATTACAATATTAACTAAAACCATCTTGCAAACCTCGAGGACCAAACTTGACCAAAACTCAAAACAACATCAAGACTACAAAACTACAGGGACCATTCTTGTAAATATCAAAAAGTGCACAAGCACGGTCGTGCTTAGTCCTAAGCACGGTCGCGCTTAAGCCACGAACACGGTCGTGCTTAACTTTAAGCACGGTCGCGCCTGAGATACAGTTTGACTCCGTAAAAGTCAAACCGACACAAATCTTTTCCAAAAATAGGTTTCAAACCTGTTTTAGAAATCGCGGGACTTGTAGAAGAAGTTATTCGACCAATTAAGCCTAAAACCCGACCAAATACACGTCTGATCGACCGAATTCCCGCGACTACGACCGAACCTTCCTTTTTAAATCAAATCTCGTAATTAAGACCAAATCAAGACAAATCAAACCACGATACGGACTTCGTACGACTCCTATAAGATTCTACAACCCCTAATTCGTCTAAACAACCTCTCTAATTCTCTGTCGATCAAGAAAGAGCTGGGATTCCTTTACCGTAGCCGTCTGCACTTGTTGCCAATCAAACCAAGGTAAGTAATAGTCCAATAGATTCGTTTCTTCATTCCAGACGAAAACCCTAATCTAATTGGAATCAATAATACACGATATTACCAATTTGAATCTAAGTTTTGATAAAAAAAAAATTGTTTTAAACGATCGACACGTTAAACAGGAGATAAATCTAATTAAATGGTGTCATTCGATTCGCAAACACTCTCTAAATGAAAACCCTAAGTTTCTAATCAGTTTTAATACAAGAATCAGGCGAATTGTGTCTGAAAAGGACCAGACACGGTCGCGCTCATCAAAAAGCGCGGTCGTGCCTGACCAAGCACAGTCGTGCCCGAGTGTAGCGCGGTCATTCTTACCGACCAAACAAAATCCTGACCTAGACAAACCCTAGACGCGGTCGTGCCGGGTACGAGCACGGTCGTGTCTTATGAACAGACTCTTGTTGTGACTTCTGACCAACCACGGGCGCGTTACCGACCAAGCGCGGTCGCGTACGAGCTGAGCACGGTCGTGCCGTATACGAGCACGGTCGTGTTCCCCTTAACAGAATCTTTATTTATATTCGTTTAATTTGATAAAATATATTACAGTTTATATAATTATTTTTATAAACTAATTACTGGAATACCTATATTCCTTACACTTGTTTCCAAACCAACATTAATTATTTAAACTTATACAAATAAATATATATAATATTCTAAATAAATAAATAGTATTTTAAAACAAACCCTACACGTTTAAACTTAAACAAATCCGCTTCCGACATCGAATAACGCAACTCAATAATACGTAATCATATATTGTTCATTAGGTCGAATCTAGCAATCTACAACACACCGCTGTTTTCCATTTGCTTGTGCAACCTACACTCTGCATAACACGTGAGTTACATAGCCCCTCTTTTACTCTATTTTACAAACTTTTGGGGTGGAACATGCGTTCTATTTACATGTTTTCAATTATACACATATACAGTTCCATCCCATGCATATACAATTTTGCGCTTTGTGCTTGAGTACTAGGTGTGTAGACCAATTATTATGCTCTTCATGTACAATCATTAACTATCAGCCGACAGTAAACAGTGGTAGATCTACTGAGTCTGACAAACCCACCCAGGTAGGGTGACTGTTACTGACAACACTATTTTGTGTGCAAGTTACAAAGTTTTGATTGTATAGGTCACCCGATAGTTTCTCTCCATAATTGCCTTAATTGACATGTTGTATTGAACTGTATGCACACAACACGTTTTTGCTATCACACGAATAAACCTATGTATTCTCACCAACTTTTTAGTTGACCCTGTTTTAACCATGTTTCAGGTATCAATGTTTGAAGTGATCAAGATTTGCTACACATAGGATTTTTGGACTTAGTATTTAAATTAAAACACTTTATTCTATGTAATTTACATTTTCGTTTCGTGGATTGATTGTGTTTTGTTGAATTTGTCTAATTGCAATGAAAACAATTATTGATTATTTAAACTTTAGTAAACCATGAGCAACGAACAGTCTGCATGCTTCACGCCCCGACGTTTCCGCCGTCGGTTGGGGTGTGACAATAGTCCTCCTTGATTGTCCCTACATAAACAAAGAAAATCAGTTAGAAATTGGAACCCAAGCTATTGTGGTCTTGGGTCGTCCAGATTGATCAAAATAAACAACTTCAAGCAATTCACAATCAATGTTATCATTAACCTTTGGAACAGAAGTTTCACACTTAGACTTTTTCAAAGAAGACACATTATGCTTAATTGGAAAAACATTGTTTGATATATTATTATCAGATTCAGAAGTTTCCAAAATTTTCTTCAATTTTCTATTTCGTCTTCTCCTTTGTGGTCTAGACAGTTTAACTTCAGGTGGAGAATCTTTTGAAATTCCAACATGTGGAATCTCAAATTTCTTTTGACAAAAAAAATGATTTAGAATTCAATTTATCCTGCTGTTTAAATCCAGAAGATTTAACAAAAGATCGACAAGGCATATTTTTCTTCACATTAGAAGTCGACTTTCCCTCATCTATTCTTTTCAGAATTTGCACCACTTTTGATTGTGAAGGAGCAGTCTTCAATTTTCCCTGGTTCTTATAAGGACACTTTATCAGAATATGACCAGCTTCATTGCAGTGAAAACAAACTCTTCTCTCTTAATGAGTTCTAAAATAAGGGGTTTTTTTTAGTTTGAGGAACTATCAGATGAGTAAGCTTCAGAAGATTGTACAGAACACTTTACTTGCTTCTTTGGAACATAAACCTGTGTAGGTACTTTTGATGAAAGCATCTTTTGATGACCGGCAACAACAAATCCACTTGACTGCAAAATTAGGGAAAGCTTAGGTGTAATAACTTTCACCTCGTCAGGTTCAGTCAGAATGCATCTATCACGAGTATCAGTTTTTACAACTATTGGTTCATCAAGTTTCACCTCTTTTGGAATACCTTCAACCTTTTTCTCATCAAGTACGTCATCCTCAGAATCAGACTCATAAACCATATCCTCACCAGTTACCGGATTGACTTTCAACACTGTTTTTGGATCTATTTCCTCTTCATGTATGATTTCAGGTTCAACCACATAATTTGCATTAAATGGAGGAGGAACAAATCCAATCCCAGCAACTCTCTTAGTAGGATCAGCATTAGCATTAAAATAATGCAATAGTACAGAAGAATTTTCAGGAGGAACAAATCCAATCCCAGCAACTCTCTTAGTAGGATCAGCATTAGCATTAAAATAATGCAATAGTACAGAAGAATTTTCAAACTTTTCCAACTTTCTATGAAGTTTGATCACCTCAGACTCTTTGTCAGAAATTTCTTTATTCTTTTGAGCAACAACTTCATTTCGTTTTTCTATCTCAGCATAAGCCATATCCAGATGATAAGCTTGTTCTTTATTTTTCAACCCTAGAGAATTTAAGTCTCTTTTCAAAGACTCAATTCTATCGATGCACAATTTATCATTATCTTTCAGTTTCTGATTAACTGAATGCATCGATTTCATATCACAAATCAAGTTTGTGTTATCATCCATGACCTTTTGCAATTTAACTTTTACAGTAATGCAGTTAGAACAGTAAATATGACAAACAGAGTCTTTTACCTTTGACGGATCAGACATGTCTGCCATGAAAACTTTGGCAATCGAAATACTCTCTAAATCAGCACCATCTG
Organism: Smallanthus sonchifolius; assembly: GCA_023525975.1. Lineage (NCBI taxonomy): Eukaryota > Viridiplantae > Streptophyta > Magnoliopsida > Asterales > Asteraceae > Smallanthus > Smallanthus sonchifolius. The sequence continues at coordinate 46,718,896 of CM042033.1, read as the reverse complement.
AAGCATTTTGTGTTAGAACAATATCATCTTCAGCAACACCTGATGCAATATCATAATCAATATTCTGCACTTGTTCTATCTCTTCATCAACGCTCGGCACACTTTCACCATCACTCGAACTATCATCATCAGTCGACTCTTTGGATTTTTCAGAATGAATCTCTGCTACAAATGCTTGACTTACCGTACCCATCAAATCTTCTAGATGAATACCCCAGTCATAGTTATCATCGTTCTGAGCAACCAAAGCAGATGATGCAGATGCATGATTCGAATTTCCAGATGAACCATGTGACTGATTACGATTATTCTGAAAATTATTCTACTTCTTCTGAGAATCAAATTCAACCTTTGGCTTCACACACTCTTTAGCAAAGTGACCATACTCTTGACAGTTATAGCAACACACTTTGGTTTTATCAAATCCCATGCGTGATCGACTGTTAGAGCCAATATACTTTCTGCCAGTCTTTTTCAAGAAATCCTTTGCTTGACGCATCAACATAGCCATATTCCATTAGATGTTCATTTCTTCCAGATCAACAGGATCAATCTGTCTGAAATCTTCTTCAATAACCTTAGGATCATGAATTTTCCCTCCAATAAAATTTTCATACGACGCCATGAAAGAGGAAAACATAGCCAAATAATCATCAGCAACCTTCTGATTCATATTGTGAGTACCAGACGATGAAGACGCTGTAGTTGCAGAGAAACCAGAATGACTAGAATGAAGAGGAACTCCAGAACACTGATCATTAGAAGTATCTTGAGCATCACCAGAAAAAAATGCAACCCTTGTACCAGTTTTACCAGAAGTCTTGGCAAAATACATTAAATGATCTTGTATATGTTCCATATTAGTCTCCTTCTTCTTCATATTCATATCATGAGATTAAATCTTTCCAAGAACCTCTTCCAGAGACATTGATTTATACTTGATATTCTCTTTTATTAAAATTGTATACACATCAAACTTTGATGGTAATGTCTCCAAGAACTTATCGTTAATCTCTTCAGTCTCATACACCACAGAAGCACTCGACAATTCACTCAACAGATGATAAAATCTTGTAGCAAGATCATCCAATGATTCATTTTGAAAGTGCTTGAAAACCAAGAATTGCTTCTTCAGTAGCTCTTTTCTACTCTTCTTTACATCCAAACTACCTTCACATCTTTTCTGTAATACTTCCCACAGTTGTTGAGAAGACTTGAATTATTTAAAACTGTGATATATTTCCTTCGAAGAGACATCGAAATACTTGCCATCGCTTTCTTTTCCCCGATCAAACAACAACTTTTCTTTTGTTGTCAACGCAGACACCGGCTTTGGAACATTAAGTCGGATGCGTATAACCTTCTAAGATTGGAATCCATAGACTGGTATCGGTAAAGGATACGAACTGATCAAACCGATCTTTCCAATTAGAATAATCAGCAAGATTTAACAACTTCGGCGGTTTCTGAGATGTACCAATCTCATTATCATAATTGAACATATTAGTTACTTGAACCATATTTTCCATTTTCCTAAAAAAATTTCAAGTGTTGAACACACACTACCCTTAGGCGAAGATAGTAAGTTCGCTTCAGATATACCCAAACGAACTTGATATGAAGCGAACTTAATAAGTTCGCTTAAACCAGAATTCAGAAATCTGATTAAGTTCGCCTAATTTGAGAGAAGCGAACTTGACAAGATCGCCTGCTAAGTTCGCCTGCACACAGATTCAGCAAGTTCGCTTGCTTCAGCAGAATCAAACTCAAGAACAGCTTCAACCCAAAAACACGAACCCAAATTCACCAAAAATCTTCATAATTCACTAATTTGAAGGAATTAGACAAAATTGAACAGTAGGATTGTCTATTTTCTCAATTAGAAGCTTTCTATCGGATCAATTTCATCAAAATCCACCTCAATTTCATGAAATCAGCAGCAAAATAAGCTTGAAAACTCCATGGAAATGAAAATTTCAAAGATGATCAATTTCTTGTCAATTTGCATACAAAACCGTCTAAAATCACCAAGAATCACGAGCATAAGCTCTGATACCACTTGTAGCTCCACATTGCTCTTCTACGGATCGTTCTCGTGATAAGATGTATTGTTAACGCGGAGTGCAGAATCCAACCGAATCAACAATTGTTGTTGGAGCATATTCTGGTGACAACGAGCTTGAAGATATTATGTCTTAGTTTTAGAGTCTTTGACTTGTAATTGATAGAATTGTTAGCAACAGTTAAAGGGGAGTCTGTTAGGACATGTTTTGTAACTGTTGATAAAATTCTATGTAAGTTCTGCTAGAGGCGAACTTAACAAGTTCGCCTAGCCTATCAGAGGCGAACTAATTAAGTTCGCCTGGTCTATCAGAGGCGAACTTGTTAAGTTCGCTTAGCCTATTAGAGGCGAACTTAATAAGTTCGCCTAAGCATCTTTTAGGCGAACTTGTTAAGTTCGCCTACTACAGAACAGTAGTTTATAAATACGAGATGATATCAGAGTAGACTTGATTAGAGAATTCTGTGAATCTTGTAACCTGAAATTGTGGTGGAAATACAAAGAGTTTATTTACACCGTTGTTGTTGATTGAGTTACACGAGCACCTTGATCATGGATTCCGCACGTTATCATCGTGTCGTACCGCGAGTCTAGAGATCTGTCACACACCGAATTAGGGACCTACAAGTGGTATCAGAGCTTTTGCTCTTGATTAGCAGAAGATTCGTGGTGTTTTCGTGTCCAATCAACATCAAATTTCAGATATTTTGAAGATTTTTCATCTTTTTTGTGTTCTTGATAAAAATGGAGAATTTTTTATCATTTTGGATTGATTTTGGATTCATTTGATGAAATTGATCCGATAGAAGTGTTCCTAATCAGTTCCTACACATTCCTACGGTTCAATTTAATCAAATTCCATCAATTCAGCAAGATATGATGATTTTCGAAATTTTTGGTTCGTGTTTGGTTGAACAGCTGATGCAGGCGAACTTAGCAATTCTGTTGCAGGCGAACTTAGAGAGGCGAACTTAATAAGTTCGCTTGGTGCAGATTAGGCGAACTTAATCAGGCGAACTTAATAAGTTCACTTGAGGTTAAGTTCGCTTCGGGTCAAGTTCGCTTCTCAGTGAAGTTCAGGAGAACTTATTAAGTTCGCTTGTACAGTATCAGGCGAACTTATCTGTTGGCGGGAAAATTCTTCTTGTTCAAATTTTTTAGGGAAAGCTTATATGGTCGTTTTGAATCATTTTTAAAATTTTGAATTTTTGAAATTTTTTAAAAAAGAGTATTTTGGCGGGAAATTTTTTTTCGGATATTTTTGCAAAAATTTCAAAATGTCAATTTCATGTGATGATAATGAGATTGAAATTATGCCACCGAGACTTTTGTGCATATCAGATTTTCATAGCTGGAAAGTCCGGTTCGAACAGTTCGTATCAGAAACTGATGAAAACTTTTGGACATCCATATTTGAAGGATATGTGCATCCTACTTATGACTATATGGGATATTATGATGTTCCTAAACCAGTGACAGCTCTTACTAAAGTAGAAAAGCAGAAGTTTGATTGAGAGATGAAGACGCGTAAAACTTTAACGATGTCTTTACCTAAAGAAATCATTCATAGTCTCGGGAAGTGTCCAACTTCAAGAGATCTATGGGAAGCATTGAAGAAAAAGGGTGAAGCAACTTCTCAAGTGTTTGTAGTCTTGATCAAAGAAGTATTAGAGAAGCAAAGTTATTCTCAAAGTGATTCTTCTGCAGATTTAACTGATAGTGAGAGTATTCGTTCTGGTGAAAGTACTCAATCTACTGAGACTGATATGATGAGTGAAGAAAGTTTTCAGACAGTTGAAGATGATCTGAGTGAATTAGAAACTGATGCAGAGCCTGTCATTGTTGATCAAAAGAGTGAAGCTGATGATGACGTATTCATGGCTCCTGGTGCATCTTCTTCAGAAGTAAAACCTGAGGTAGTTTCTAACTCTGAGACGTTTTGTTCTAACTGTATTTCAGTGAAGGATAAAATGATGAGTGTTATGGATGACAATGTAAACCTCATTTGTGATATGAAATCGATGCACACAGTAAATCAGAAATTAAAGGATAATGAGAATGTGTGTATTGAGAGAATAGAATCACTAAAGAGGGATATAGTTTCTCTGACTTTGAAGATCAAAGAGCAGGCATATCACCTGGATATGTCCTTTGCAGAAATTGAGAAAAGAAAAAATGATCTTGTTGAGAAAGATAAAGAGCTAGCTGAATCTAAAGCAGAGGTAATTAGATTGCACAGAAAGTTAGAAAGCTTCGGAAATTCATCATTCTTATTAGAACATTATCATAATAATACTCAAGAGGGGAAGGGAACTAGTGGTATTGGCTATGTTCCTCCACCATTCAACGAAAATTATTCTGTTACACCTGAGATTATAAAAGAAGAGGATTTAGATCCTAAGACTGTGTTGAAGGTGAATCCAGTCACAGGTGAAGATATGGTGTATTCTGATGAGAGTGATGATGATTTTTTTGATGAAGCTAAGGTAGAGGGGATACCGAAAGCTGTTAAGAAAGAAGACTCAAAGGTTGATTCTAATTCATCTAGAATTATACATTTGGAAGTTCTTCAAATTCAAGGAGAGTTCCATATGTCAGAGATTATAAAGACAGGCGTACATGTTTTCATTGTAATGAGATAGGAAACATTGTGGTGAACTGTCCTTACAAAAATAAAGGAAAGAAGCATGTAGTTCCTGAGAAGATGAAGCCTAAATCAAAACCTTTTGCAAAATCTGGAGTTCCAGAGAAAATAAAGCAAAAAGAAGTTCATGTAGGCGAATCTTCTTCAAGTTCATCTTATCCTGTGAAGATTCCTTATATGCGAGAATATAGTGAGACGAGATCTTGCTTTTCTTGTGGTATTGTAGGTCACATTAGGATTGCTTGTCCTCACAACGCCAAAGGTAACCGACATGTTACTCCAGAAAAGGTAAGAACTCATGGTAAGCCTTATGTTAACTCAAATGTGGTTAAACCTCGTGATACACCAAAGGGTAATTGAAAATCTGAGGTTAGGCTTTCTAGACCTCAAAGACGGAGGCGAAATAGAAGATTGAGAAAACTTTTAGAACAACAAGAGTTTTCACAGTCTAAACATTTTTCAAATGAACATGATTGTTCAAACACTTCACATTTTACGCAAAAAGAACTTAATGAAAAGAAGTATGTTTGGAAATCTAAAGTTTCTGTTTCTGACTCGTCGGAACAATCTCTGAAAATCGATGAGAGATTCGATTGTCAATGGAGTGAGGTTTATTAGTTTGATACAGATGGACGACCCATGACTACCATGGCTAGGGTCCCAATTTCAAATTAATGTTTCTTGTTAGATGTGCAGGATTTACCAAGAGGGACTATTAATACCATTTTGGTTGTTGATAGTGGTGGTTCTAAGCACATGACAAGGAATGACATCTACATGAGTAAAGAGTTGTTGATAACTGAGAATCTATTTGATTCAACGAATTGATGCTCAAGGGGGAGAATATGTCACACACAATGTTTTGTAAAGAGTTTTACAAAGTCCAAAAGATAACCTGAAACTTAGGATGACAATGGTGAGCATAAAGTCGTTGATGCAACCATTTGACTAGTTGAGGGGGAGTCTACAGGACAGGGGGAGTACAGAACTATGTTAGTGACAAAGGCAAAGGCATTCAATTACAGGATTACATCGGTTTGAGTTTTTAAATTGATTGACTTGCTTAATCCTGAGTAACCAAGTAAAATGTTTTTCTTAAAATGTTTTCATGGAAGATTTTATTTTCATTTGTTTTAATTTCTTTGAAAAAGATTTTAAAAAAGCCAAACAAATTGAAAAAGATAAAATCGACATTACTGGAAGTTAAAGAAGAGATGATAGTACATCAGTAGATGTTCTTTCACACATGACCTTAGATTGACTGGTTGGTGCTTTATGTTAATATATCTGAATTATATGTTTTGATCTAAACTTCAAAGACTACACAATAGTGTTCTGTATGCATATAATTTGAACTGTCAGTAGACTAAAAGCGTCACTGAACCATTAGTAGTGTGAAAACATAATTGCAAATGTTACAACTGTGATTTGAACCCATTTTATGCCTGGGTGTGTGTGTTAAAAGATAACTATCAGATAAAGAATATTAGCTTTTAATAAAGATTTTCCTATGAGATCAGTTTCGGGTTATGTCATTAGCACTATTCATTCAATTTGCTTCAGTGCCCATGTCCCGAAAAGCATGCAATTTGAAGTATAATCAAGATATGTACTTGACAACATCTGTCAAACATATACTAGCCCTTGGATCATATTGATAAATCATCTTTACTGATTCCATTGAATTCATAATCCAGCTAGCAGTTGGATCCACGTACCTGAATCTTATGATTCCACATATATAAACCAAAACATTGAATAATTCGATTCTGAATCTCATTGATTCCTATACAATCCAATTTGGATTCTGCTATTCATGTGCTAAGTGATGTCTCCTCATTCTGGAAATTCGGATAATCTTTAGTAAAATCTCATATGTCTTGAAGATAATGCAGTTACTTTCTGTTGGCATACTAGTGGGGTACACGTTGTATTTCATACTTAAATGGTACCTTAACTCACAAGAAAGTGGGAATGAGATGCTTTAGTTTCAAATCTTATAATATTGACAATTTGAATTTGTGTGTCATAGCCTGATCCTATTTTCTTTGAATGTTTATCGCGTATCATAACATGCAATATGAAAGTCTTGAAAAGACAGAGTGTGATTATCTTGAAAGATATTTGTTTGCTTGGTCAAGGCTTGAAAGAATGACATAGGATACCATTTGATATTATATGGATTTTATATCCAAGATGTGTGATTGATATATCATATATACTGATATGATCTTCTTACTCGTGATGTTCGATCAAAAAGATGTGATTTTATATTTTACATTTCAGTTTATATAGAGAAAAACCAAAAAGATTTTGTGTTTCTTATGTTTGAAAAACCAAAAAGATTTTATTTTTCCAGCTTCCATTGAAATCTTAATTGTTGGTTATTCTTCATTGTTCTCCTTTGCAAAAACTGAATATTGCAGAAAGAAGTTGACAAGGGGTCCTTCTCCCAAGTTTTCTTCTAGATAGAAAGAGTGTGCAGATGAACAAGACGAAGACTACAGTGTGTTTGATGATATATGAAGACGGATGACAATCTTCTGAAGCTGTTGTCAAGGGGGAGTCTGTTGGAGCATATTCTGGTGACAACGAGCTTGAAGATATTATGTCTTAGTTGTAACATCTCTGAATTTAGTATTCATATTTCAATTCAATGTAATGCAATTTCAAATTCAATACTCGTGCACTGCCTTGTTATTTTGCTTACAGTAAACTAAATGCAATGATTCAATACAAATTTACAAGTTTTACTCGATTATATACATTTAAACACTACACAAGAAACGATTTTATTCAAACTCATCGAACCTGAAAAGCCAAGGACTAAAGTTGAAAAATGTCAAGAAACCCTAGTCTAGCACGGTCGTGCTTCGTCCTAGCACGGTCGCGCCAAGTGCTTTGGAACGGTCGCGCGACCTGCTTTGGAACGATCGCGCCCGGTGCCTAGGCACGGTCGTGCCATATTTAGGCACGGTCGCGCCTGTGAAACAGCTGAAACGTAACTGCAATTTTAATTGTCCGATTGTTCGAATCCATAACCGTTTTACGTTATACTTTCAAAATAATACTACCAATCATTTCTTTTTCGACCAAATAACCAAAATTCGTTCAACTCAAAGGATTCTCTCTCAAATATTTCCAAGGAAACTCTCTCAAGCAATTCGATCCAAGTTCTCTCAAATCCAGCATCATCGTCACGCCATCCGATCTCTCCTGAAGCTACGGAACCGTTGAAACAGTCGGGATCACATCAGAAGACGCCGGGGCTCAATCCCGTCGTCACCGGAACTCCCTCTCTATCGTTCTCTATCGATTCACTTCTATTCAGGTTAATTGAATCCTCTAATTTATTCATTCCAGTATCTGAATCAAAAGCCCTTTATTAAATTGGGTTTTCAATTCGTAAATCTGTCTAAACCAGAAACCATGTTTTAATAAAAATAATTTAATCGAATCCATACTTAAGCACGATTTCCATACAATTAAATTATATGAAAAGACTCGTAATAACCCATTAATCAAAAGCCCTAACAATTCCAGCGTTTAAAATACAAGCATTTGTCAATTTGTGTCTGATTTGGAAGAGACACGGTCGCACTAATCATCTAGCGCGGCCGTGCCTCATAGAGCGCGGTCGTGTCCTCCTGTCCAGACCTTGTCATGCCCTCTGGGCTAGTCTCTGTTGTGTCTAAAGATCATAGACACGACCGTGCCGGGCCAAGGCACGGTCGTGCCTGTTGGAATGGTCTAGTTTGTGCCTCTGTTGATCAACCCGGTCGTGCCCCGACTAGCGCGGTCGCGCCCCTGGCTTGAGCACGATCGTGCCCTTCCGAGGCACGGTCGTGTGAGACTCAGAAACTGTAACAGAATTATAATTTTATATTTTTCGATCAATAAATGTTTTGATTTTATAAAAATATGTTTACTGTATTTAAAAATGGATTAAAAGTTTAATCTTGACATAAATATAATTTATTTAAAAGTTTATAAAAAAAAATTAATTTATATTTATTATCTTACACTTAAATGATATTTTAAATAATTAAGTTACAAGATTTATAAATAAATAAGATAATGATTTTTTTATTTAATTTACATTTAAATCAAAATCATTTATTTATTTATACTTAATTACAATTAATATTTACATTATTTCATAAACTATAATTATATATTTATTCAATCATCCAATTCAAACTTAATCAAGTTGTTTCAAAAATATTTTTACTTCAAACTCTATATATTTTATTCAATACTTTTAAATACAAATCAATAGTTTTATACACAAATTCAACTTTCATTTAGACTTAAACTTTATGCATCTATTTGATTCAATACACATTACTCTTTAGGTTAAATTGTGCATTTCGAGGATCATATTTGCTATCTATAATCCTTGTTAGCTACACTTCCATACCAAGTGAGTATTCACAACCCCTTTTTACTCTTTTACACTTTTGGGGTGGAACATGAACTCTATACACATTACACATTACACATTTACATTTACACAAACAACACAAGTGCAAAAATCCTATTTACATACATGTGTGCAAAATTTGAGCTTTGTGCCCGAGTGCTAGGTGTGCTAACCTTTGTATGCTCTTATGTGCAATCATTAACTATACAAGCCGACGGTTTTCAATGATAGATCTATTGAGTCTGACAAACCCACCCATGGTGCGCGGTGATTGAAACCGACAACACAATTTTTGCATGCTAGTCACAAGGTTTGGTTGTACATGGTTACACAATAGCTGCTCCCCATAAATGCCTTATTTTATCATGTTTTGTAAAGGATTTGTTTTCAACTATATGCTATCTACATACAACTGTGTTATACTCACCAACTTTTTAGTTGACTTTATTTTATTCATGTTTCAGGCCCCAATATGTGAGAGTGATTCAAGACGTGTTCAACATAGGATTTGGACTTAGCAATTTAAATCAAGAACTTTATGAATTGTTTTATGTTTCTTGTTTGAATTTGGTTTGTACTCGGATTATTTGTAATGGAAATTTAACTTTAATATATTTCAATTTAGTCAACCATGAGCTATGAACAGTCCTACATGTCCCGCCCCGATGATTCCGCCATCGGTCGGGGTGTGACAGATTGGTATCAGAGCCTTGGTTATAGGGAATTAGGTTATTAGACACCTTGACCTAGACTATAACTTTAGGACACCCACTTATACTATGTTTCATGATTTTTGTGCTATGTGTTACATGCTATGTGCTATATGTTATATGTTACATGTTTAGTATGATTACTTATTATTGCATTATGATAACTTATGTGTTTTAAATCCATGACTCATTAGGACCTTCTTAAATAATAATTAAATAAATAATATCCTTTCCTATATTCTAAAACCTCATAATATTTCTATCTTCTTTTCTATCTTTATCCTTTCTAAGCATGTGGAAAACTCTTGAAGCAAAAATCTTTAAAATATTTTTTTTATTTCTTCGTTAAGGTTTTTAAACTTGTTAAATTATTTGAGGACACGTGCAATCTGGAAGGGTGACACCTGTATTTTAGGTTTTCTATCTAGGAAAGCATTTCGCATAAATCCCAATCAACCGAGGGACCCGTACGCTTTCCTGGGAATTCCCGAGATGAGTGTTTACTTATAGGCTAAAGCATGTCTCCTTGAAAATTATATAAGTTTAATTAACCTTAATGTGTCATGGTATTCAAGTGATTTTGTCACTTTTGAGTACAATCCAAACTAAGAATATCTATTTTTATTTTTGTTACCTCATTCTATTAAATCCTATCAAATCTCATAAGTTCTTACAATTTTTATTCTTATCTTGTGACAATCTGTAGAATGCCTCCTCGTCGTACTCCCGCAACCAACGCCAACACCGACATTGCTGCTATTCTCACCCAATTGGTGACACAACTCACCCAAGCCAATGGTGCCACCAATGGCAACAATGGTGGAAATGGAAGCAATAGTGGTAATAATGGTGGAAATGGTGGAAATGGTGGTAACAATCCACCTCAATGCACCTTCAAGCACTTCAACTCGTGCAATCCCCTAAAGTTTTATGGAACCGAAGGAGCTACTGGACTCCTTCAATGGTTTGAAAGCATTGAGAATACCTTTCTCAATAGTGACTGTCCCGACAACCTCCGTGTTCGTCATGCTACAAGTGTCCTACAAAAACGGGAACTTACATGGTGGAATGGGGAGAAAAGAAATAGGGGTGTTGATGTAGCTATGGCCTTACCTTGGGATGAGGTCAAAAGGCTTATGACCGAGGAGTTCTGTCCTCGAAATGAAGTGAAAAAGTTAGAAGCTGAATTTTGGGATCTTGCCCAAGATAGTGGGGAAAGCTTAGCATATACAAATCGGTTCCATGAGTTGAGTCTTCTAGTGCCCCACATGGTCACTCCTTTGTCCCGTTGTATCGAGAAGTATATTGGTGGGCTACCAAGACAAATCCAAGATACTGTCTTAGGTAGAAATCCTGCTACTCTGGAGGATGCTATTCGTCTATCCGCTACCTTAACTGATAACCATGTGAAAGCGGGAACACTTACTAAGAAGGGTACCAAGAAAGTTTCTGACACTATAACCCCTCCTACTCACAACAAAGAAGCCACAACCGAGCCCTCTCTCAATAATAGAAAGAGGAAGGTTAGAAATTTTGCTGTGGTTACTCCTGTTGTTCCCATCAACCAAGCCGCACCTATGGTTCAAGCGACGGCTAAAAAGCCATATGTTGGGATCTACCCACTTTGTGCCACCTGTAACTACCATCATCCCCAAAACATCCCATGTCGCCTTTGTACTTATTGTGGGAGATATGGTCATACGGTTAGTGTTTGTAGGACCAAAGCTCTTACGGGCCAAGTCAACCCTCCAAACCGAACCGTACCTCAAGTGGCTAACCAAGGTGCTCCCGCCATTGCTAATGGGCGTGCTTGCTATGAGTGTGGTGACCCGAACCATTTTCGTGATCAATGTCCAAGACTTGCAAATGCTAGACAAGGTGGAGCTCGTGGGCGTGCGTTCAACATGAACGCCAACGAAGCTCAAGCCAACAATGACGTGGTCAATGGTACGTTCCTTGTTAATAGTCAATATGCCTCCATTTTGTTCGATACCGGTGCCGATAAAAGTTTTGTGTCACTTAATTTTGAACCTTTACTTGCAAAGACTCGGTCCCAATTAGAGAAAATATTTACCGTTGAAGTAGCAAATGGTGACTCCCTTACAAATTGACTCCATAATTTATGATTGCTCCTTAGAACTAAATGACCATTCATTCCCAATCAACATTGTTCAAATGCCACTAGGAAGCTTTGATATTTATTATAGGTATGGATTGGCTATCAAATCATCATGCCGAAGTCATTTGCTTTGAAAAGTGTATCCAAATTCCGCTACCATCGGGAGAAACCTTAAGAGTTTTTGGTGAAAAGCCTTGCAAGGGACTTAAGTTGATGTCGTGTACTACCGCCCAAAAGTACTTACGAAAGAAGTACATTGCTTTCTTAGCTCACATTGTTCAAAAGGATGTCAAAGAGAAGAGTATCCAAGACATTCCCATTATTCGAGATTTTCCCGAGGTTTTTCCTAAGGATTTATCCGGTCTTCCTCCCGTTCGTCAAGTAGAGTTCCGCATTGATCTTATACCTGGAGCTAACCCCGTTGCTAGAGCTCCCTATCGTCTTGCACCATCTGAAATGCAAGAACTTGCAAGCCAACTTCAAGAACTCTCCGACAAGGGATTCATCCGTCCGAGTCATTCACCGTGGGGTGCACCCGTCTTATTTGTTAAGAAGAAGGATGGATCATTTCGCATGTGTATTGACTACCGCGAACTCAATAAACTTACTATCAAGAACCGCTATCCTTTGCCTAGAATCGATGATCTCTTTGATCAACTTCAAGGTTCTACTTGCTTCTCGAGGATCGATCTTCGATCCGGTTATCATCAGCTTCGTGTTCAAGAGGATGACATTCCTAAGACTGCTTTTCGAACAAGGTATGGTCATTACGAGTTCATGGTTATGCCTTTCGGGTTAACCAATGCACCCGCAGTTTTCATGGATCTCATGAATCGTGTGTGCAAACCGTACCTTGATAAATTCGTGATCGTTTTCATTGATGATATCTTAATCTATTCCAAGACTAAAGCCGACCATGAAGAACATCTTAGATTGGTTTTGGATCTCTTAAAGAAGGAACAACTTTATGCCAAATTCTCCAAATGTGAATTTTGGCTAAAGGAAGTTCAATTTCTTGGTCATGTTGTCAATGACAAAGGAATTCATGTTGATCATGCTAAGATTGAAACGATTAAGAATTGGAATGCCACGAAGACTCCTACCGAAGTTCGTTCATTTCTTGGTCTTGCGGGTTATTATCGTCGTTTCATCTCAAACTTCTCAAAGATTGCTGTCCCTCTTACCGCTTTGACCCACAAGGGTAAGACTTATGAATGGGGACCGAAACAAGAAGAAGCTTTCCAAACCCTCAAACAAAAGTTGTGCAATGCTCCTATATTGACTCTCCCCGATGGAATCGATGATTTAGTTGTCTATTGTGATTCTTCTAACCAAGGTCTTGGTTGTGTTCTCATGCAACGAGGCAAAGTAATCGCTTATGCATCAAGGCAACTCAAAGTTCATGAGAAGAATTGTACGACGCACGATATCGAGTTGGGTGCGGTCGTATTCGCGTTAAAGATTTGGAGACATTACCTATATGGCACGAAATGTGTGGTGTTCACCGACCACAAAAGTCTTCAACATATTTTTAACCAAAAAGAACTCAATATGAGGCAACGACGTTGGGTCGAACTCCTTAACGACTACGACTGCGAGATTCGCTACCATCCCGGCAAAGCGAATGTTGTAGCCGATGCTTTGAGTCGAAAGGACCATGTTATGCTTCATTGTGCCCGTATTCAAACCGATATTCAAACCCGTATTTTAGAAGCTCAACAAGTCTCGGTAACCGAGGGTAACATGTATGAAGAAATGTCGTGTGGTGTTGAACTTCTTCTTGAATCAAAACCCAATGGCCTACTATATTACTTGAACCGTATCTGGGTTCCCGATGGCGATGATCTCCGTGCATTTCTCATGAACGAGGCTCATAAGACTCGTTATTCTATTCATCCTGGTGCGGATAAAATGTACCAAGATCTTCGCCAACAATATTGGTGGCCCGGTATGAAGAAAGACATTGCTCTTTATGTGGCCAAATGCTTAACCTGTTCCAAAGTCAAAGCCGAACATCAACGTCCTTCTGGTTTGCTTGAATAACCGGAAATTCCCGTGTGGAAATGGGAGAACTTAGCCATGGATTTTATTACCAAACTCCCTCGCACCTCAAGTGGTTATGATAGTATTTGGGTGATCATTGATCGACTCACCAAATCTGCTCATTTCTTGCCTATCCGTGAAGACTATCGGGTTGAGAAACTAGCCCGAATTTACATTGATGAAATTGTGAGCCGTCATGGCGTTCCCTTGAACATAATATCTGATCGAGATGCCCGGTTCACTTCTCGATTTTGACATTCTCTCCAAACTGCTCTTGGTACACGATTGGATTTGAGCACGGCTTACCATCCCCAAACTGATGGACAAACCGAGCGAACAATCCAAACACTTGAAGACATTCTTAAAGCTTGCGTAATCGATTTTGGTGGCAATTGGGATTCACATCTACCCCTCATTGAGTTCTCTTACAATAATAGCTACCACACAAGTATCAACATGGCTCCATTCGAAGCTCTATATGGTCGCAAGTGTCGTTCTCATATCTGTTGGAACGAGATTGGTGAAGCACAAATCACCGGTCCCGAGTTAATTCAAGAAACATCCGACAAGATTATTCAAATCCGTGACAATATTCGAGTAGCGAGGAGTCGGCAAAAGAGTTATGCCGACAAACGTCGAAAACCCTTGGAATTCCAAGTCGGTGACCTTGTTCTTCTAAAGGTGTCTCCATGGAAGGGCGTGATCCGTTTTGGAAAGAAAGGCAAGTTAGCACCTCGTTATGTTGGTCCATTCAAGATCCTTGAAAGGAATGGGAAAGTGGCTTACAAGCTCGAGTTACCTCCATCTCTTGGCAATGTGCATCCTACATTTCATGTATCTAATCTGAATAAATAGGAGATATCAGTTTCTGTTTAATATACAAGACAGACTAGAGATTAGAGAATTCTGTGAGTCTTGTAACCTGATATTGTGGTGGAAATACTAAGCGTTTATTTACACCGTTGTTGTTGATTGAGTTACACGAGCACGTTGATCATGGATTCCGCACGTTATCACCGTGTCGTACCGCGAGTCTAGAGATCCGTCACACACCGAATTAGGGACCTACAGTTGTTACTTTGAAAAATTAGAGTGCTCAAAGCAAGCCTACGCTCTGATACCAATTGTAGGTCCTGGGAGCCTCGTCGCACAGTGGAAAAACAAAGATTTGCTCGTTGATTCGTGTGGGAACGAAGGAATATGATAGAGAAAAACCATGAAAATAAAGACAAGATAATCGACACAAACGAAATGTAATCCATAACAAAGAAGTCATCTCACATTACAGACCACATACCGAAGGAGTACACATCTCTCGTTTTCGCTCATGGTTCACGGGGGCCGGGTTCCAAACTTATTCTTGTAACACAACATGATTGTAACTCTTAAACCAATTACATTAAAAAAAATTACTAAGTACGCAGGAACAAATTAAGTACGCAAGAAAAAACTAAGTACACAAGAACAAATCCTAAGTATGCAAGAACAAATCTTAAGTTCGCAAAAACGTCTAAAACTCTGAAAATCACTCAAAACGTATCTAAAATATGAAATTAATCCACCCAAAAGCTTAGAAATCCAATTCTAACATACCCTTGATGATTAATTTACAAAATCAAACAACTATTGAGATGTTTTGAAGCAATCTCAGTTCATGAACGTGAAGAACAAGAACGCTCAGTTTTTGCTCAACAACCCTCAAATTCAAGTCAAAAACCTTGTAATTCAGTCCAAATCTAGTCGAAAATGTTCAATAACACTCAATTTCAAGTGCAAAGGCTCTGATACCACTTGTAGGTCCCCTGGTGTTAGATTGATTGACGTATAGGAGATGAAACCAATCAACAGAGTGTGGAATCCTCTGTGATTAGCTTGAACAAGATGACTAGATACGATGATAACGAACACAAGTATATAAAACTTTGTCTATTAGCATCAAACAACTGATTACAAAGGGTTTTCTCTCAAGAACTTGTTTAGACATGTTTCAGCCACTAATACAACCCAAAACATACATGAACAAAGACTCGAATATACAACTCGATCAGATACAAACGACTTTCATAAAATACAAACAATCTTCAAGCTGCTTGTCACAAAACATGCTCCAACATTTATCAATGTTAACTGTCCCGAGAACCTGAAGGTTCGCTATGCTACTAGTGTCTTTCAGAAGAGGGCACTCACCTGGTGGAACGGGGAAAAGCGTAACCGTGGTATTAAAGTTGAACTGGCCCTACCTTGGGCTGATGTTAAGACACTCATGACTAATGAGTTTTGTCCTCGTAATGAGATTAAGAAACTAGAAGCAGAGTTCTGGGATCTCAAGCAGGAAAGTGGTGAAAGCCTTGCCTATACCACCTGTTTTCATGAACTTAGCCTTATTGTGCCCCACATGGTCACTCCTCCTTCAAGGTCCATTGAAAAGTACATCAATGGTCTGCCTATGCAAATCCAAGATACCATCTTGGGTAGCAATCCAGCTACACTTGAGGAAGTAATCAGTCTTGCTGCAACATTGGCGGATAACCATGTTAAGGCAGAGACTCTGTCTAAGAAAGGTGCAAAGAAAACCGTTGAGAGGACTACTACTGAACTTACCAAAGAAGTCAAGGTTGAGTCTTCTTTCAATGGCAAGAAGCGGAAAGGCAGGAACTTTGCTATTATCACTCCTGCTGCACCTCTAGCCCAAGTAACCCCTAATGCTTACAACCCGAACAAGAAGCTGTATGTAGGAACTCTACCTTTGTGCAACACATGCAAGCTACATCATACTACTAACGTGCCATGTCGTATATGTACCAATTGTGGACGTTATAGGCATCTGGCTAACATCTGCCGTAGTGTTCCACAAGTTAACCAAATCCACCAACCTATTGCTCTTACTCCTGCTGCTATCACCCAAGGTCGTGCTTGTTACGAGTGTGGTGACCCTAATCATTTCAGGAACCGTTGTCCTAGTTTGGTCATTTTGAATCAAGCCAACATGAACCAAGGAAACATGAATCAGGGAAACATGAACCAAGGGAATGTGAACCAAGGGAATGCAAACCCCGTAGCTCGTGGACATGTCTTCAACATTAATGTCAACGAGGCTCAAGCCAACAATGATGTGGTGAACGGTATGTATCCAATTAATCATCAATATGCTTCTATCCTATTTGATACTTGTTCCGATAGGAGTTTCATGTCATTTGAATTTGAACCACAACTTGCTATAAGTTTAACTAAGTTAGACAAATCCTTCGATATATTAGTAGCGGATGGATATTCTGTTACATGTTTCAAGTGCACCCGTTTGAGAACCATGCTTAATCACTTAGGGCTATGGACCTAGCATTAATAAATTTAAATTTTGATTATGTTATGAACAATATGTTTCTATTTTCCTTGTAATGAATATTTAATTTGATGAATAAATATGGTAACGCATTTGATAGTTGATCATGTGTTTATAATCAACCGCGTCAGCCCCGACGTATAATCCGCCGTCGACCGGGGTGTGAAACTCCATCACTCTTGAAACCCATCTATTTGAAACCCACCCCCCCCCCATGTTTTTGAACCCTGGCATAAAATCAAAAGTTTGACTTGCAAAAGTCAAACCCGTGTTCCATCCTTTGAATTCCTTCCAATTCGGAGTTGGAATCCTCCAATTATAATTCTAAATCAATCAAGATCGAATGGCAAAAAGGAAACACGATCAATTGGAAAATCATTTTCATATCCGACTATTTTGGGACCAAATTAAATTTTCGGTCATGGGTTTTTAAATCCGTAAATCAAGCTCCCAATCCCCGAAATCTCGGTTAATTGCAAGTTGTAAATGCGATGGTTGAACACCCTATAAATTCCCATATCAATTCGCAATCGAAATCACCACGAAATCATTCTCCTTTTTTTTCCTTTTCTCTCCTGTTGCGATCGGCATTAGGGCTCCCCAACGAAATCGATTTTTGGCTTTGTGTTCAAGGTCAACTCCAGGTACCAACTACTTGTTGATTTTCACACCTCTCTGGTCTCGATTTTCATGTGAACGATTTAGGATTTGGGGGGACCTCAGGTTGCGATTGCTGTGTTTGGGGAAGAAGACAACCAAAACAAAATGATAAAACTAATTTCGTTCCTGTTCTAAACCAAAGATGGGTGGTAGTCTATTGGTTCACACCCTTGACACCCACACATAAGGTCATGGGTTCTAAACCCGGCACCCCCACTTTCTGTTTCTTTTTCCAGTTTGGTTTTAACAAACTAACACACACACACATGTCCACACACACATTTATATATTTACAAATTATTATGTTATGGTTAATAAACCAATTCCTTTTTATAGATTTTCAAGGGTTTTATAAATATTGTCCATTTTAAATAAAAAGTATACATATATATGTTTAGTTATTTTTTAAAAAACGTTATGATCACCACAAATGTATAATTCATAGTATTTAAGTATTATTAATTAGTGACTTCGCTATTAAATCTTATACTTCATTTTAAAACAATATAACGTTTTACCTAAAACGACATTATCCTATTCCTTGGGATCGGTTAGTGTTTACATAAAAAAGTTAATTTTAAACATGATTATTATTTTATTAATAAGCTAATTTTGAATCGTTAATGACCTTGTCCTATTAATATATTTGCAAACAATAGTTATTATTGACATCGAGTTTCTTTTTTCAAATACAAATTATAAAACATCATTTTTTTATCTAGTTTAAAACTTGGTATCAATAAAGTTCGGATCTTTAATATTCTCGTTCGCTCATTCGTTCCAAAAATCCTAAAGTCCCAATCGTTCCATTTTGTTTCTCTGAATCATTTCTACATTATAATAAGCGTGTCATTGTTAACTTAGGGCATTCTTAAATCAAATCACTACAAGTTACAAAATCAACCCTCTGCTTATCAATGTGAGAATCATAGCCCTATTTCAAACCTTTACTTATGGGGTGGAACATGTACACGTTGGTTTCATAACTTAAACATTTTTACCAAAACAAATCCTTAAACAAGTAAACTCAACTATGTGCTTTGATATTTGAACACTAAATGATAGCATTGCAATCATTAACTTGAGTACAAGCCTAAGGTAATACTAGTATGGTCATATGTGGGAAACCGACAACCTACATAACAACGGCACAATCTTAGGATTGTGGATGCACATAACATGTCAACGACATAATCTTGGGGATTGTGGATGCATATAACATATATCATATAGGACTGATTGCAAGGATCTTGTGTTAATATAATTGCCCTTTTGAATGAACTTGTAATGGATTTGAATGTTTCTTTTTTATGCCAACTTATTTTAATTCTTTTCTTTATAAAACCTATGCTTCTCACCAACTTTATGTTGACCCGTCTACTCTACATGTTTCAGGGAATAGAAATTAGGGTGTTGAAGCATCACATAGGAATGCTCTTGGACCTAGTTAATAAATTTTGAACAATGTTCTTGTTATGGATGTTTGTTATGTTGTTTGTTCTTTTTGAAACAAGTATTGATAACAATTATGAAACTTAATAAATTTTATGATGCCTTAGTACCAAACTTTATACCTTGTGCTGTGAACTATATGTGTGACATCTCGTTATTCCGCCTTGGCGGGGTGTGAAAGGAGGTGCGTAGCGGACTGTTATACAGGTTGCTGGCGGTCTTCCAGCCATGTCCTTTCCATAGCGGACCATCACGGTTAGTGATGTCGGTCCACCAAGATGTCAGCGGCACGATTCCTTAAGCTGGTAGCAGACCGTTAGCCTATGGGTAGTGGTCCGCCACCCTCTAAATTTCAGAATTTCTTATTTAATTATCTATCTTTTGGTTTCCGACAATTCTAGTCCTAATAGAATTTGATCTTGGCAGTATTGGGACGGAAATTTGACAGGTGTCACATCGGTTTCCCATGTAGCTTCCGACCCTTTACGATGCTTCCATTGTACTTTGACTAATTTGATAAGCTTATTCCTTAAACGTTTCTCTTTCCTGTCTAACATGGCCACGGGCTCTTCAACATAATTGAGGCTATTATCTACCTCGATGTCATTGAGTGGCACATGTACGCGGCTAGACACTTACGCAAGTGTGACACGTGGAAACTAGGGTGGATCCCATTCATTTTGTCAGGCAACTCTAGCCGGTAAGGAACTTCACCAACCCGTGCCAGAATCTTGAAAGGTCTGACAAACCTTGGACTCAGTTTCCCCCTCTTTCTAAATTGAATTATTCCCTTTCATGGAGATACTTTTAACGACACTTGATCCCCGACATTGAACTCGATGGGTCTCCGCCTTTTATCAGCGTAAGAATTTTGACGATCTTGCGCTGCTCTTATGCGGGCCTTTATCTGGTCAAACTTTTCAGAGGTCACCGTGAACACTTCTAAGCTTCCCAACTCTCTTTCTGTCCTATCTTGCCCCAACAGACCGGGGTTTGGCATCTTCTACCTTATAACATTTCGTAAGGTGGCATGCCAATAGTGGCGTGGTAGCTGTTGTTGTAGGAGAATTCTGCCAGAGGTAGGTGACTATCTCAACTGCCACCAAAGTCTATAATGCATGCGCGGAGCATATCCTCCAACATTTGGATGGTCTTCTCTAACTTACCATCCGTCTGTGGGTGATAAGTCGTGTTGATGTTCAACCTCGTACCCATGGCCTCATGAAATCTTTTTCAGAACCTTGACGTGAATCTTGTGTCCCGGTCAGATACAATCGACAGTGGTACACCATGTCGATTGACTATTTCATTGATAACACCTCTGCCATTTACTCAGATGAACAAATTTTACGGATCAGCAGGAAGTGCGCACTCCTCGCCAATCGATCTACTACAACCCAATATGTATCATGGCCCTTAGCTGTGAGAGGCAGCTTAGTGATAAAGTCCATGGTGATACGCTCCCATTTCCATTCAGGTATGTCCAGAGGTGGGATATTCCAGTACGGTTTCTGATGTTTAGCCTTAACCTATGAGCAAGTCAGACACTTGCTCGCGTACTCTGTCACTTCATTCATGTTCGGCCACTAATACTCTTTCTTCAAATCCTGATACATCTTTGTTTGCCCGTACCTTGGCCTCATCAAGTACCTTGGCCCTAAGCTCTCTGCCCTTCGGTACCCACATACGACCACACCGGGTCCTTACTCTATGACTGTTTGCCTCTAACTTTTCCTGTTGACTGACCATTCGTTCACTTTTTATATTTTCTTCCTTTATTGTCTCCGTTTGTGCCTTTTCTAACTCGGTCATAAAATCCGGTGTTACTATCAACTGGTATGCTTTCACCCTAATAGGAAGTTGATTCTCCTTTTGGCTTAGGGTGTCGGCAACCACATTCGCCTTCCCCAGGTGGTATAAGATTTCATAGTCATAATCCTTTAGTAACTCCAACCATCGCCTTTTCCGTATGTTCAATTCTTTCTACTCGAAGAAATACTTCAAGCTCTAATGATCCGAATAAATGGTGCACTTTACTCCGTATAGGTAGTGCCTCCAAATTTTTAACGCAAAGACAACTGCCACGAGCTCAATGTCGTAAGCCGGCTAGTTGGCCTCGTGAGTCTTTAACTGTCGTGAAGCATACGCGATCACATTTCCCCTTTGCATCAATACACATCCTAACCCTTGACCCGAAGCGCCAAAATATGTCACCAAGTCTTCGTTACCCTTAGGTAGTGTTAGATATAGGATGTCCGATCGTCGATTAAATCAACGTTACTATCGAGGTATGATCCAAAGAGTTACACTTTGGGCAACAAGCAATTAATAATGTTTAGTCGTAAACATTGTAGTTCACGAAACACGACTTTACTATTCGGAGAGTAAATATTTGATGAAATATTTATCGGTTTGTTCGATAATTAATTATTTAGAGAAATAATTATAGACGGAGGATTAAATGTTTAAGTGTTAAACATTAAAGGATTAAGTTTTACTAATTATTTGTAATTAGTTAAACTACAAGTGTTAAAAGTAATTAATAGTTAATTACATGAGGATTAAATGTTAATACCCTAGGGGTGCGATCTGTAATTTGGGAGGTTGAAAATGTAACCTTAATCATAACCCAAATAATGATTCTAGCCACCATCAAGATTTGCGAACCCCCCTTCCCTTCGTAGTCGTCTGCCACCCGGCACCACCTCTGCTCGACAGCCGATTGTCGGCCTTCTCCTCCTGACACCTTTCCGTCGCCATCAACGCCGTTAGCACGAGTCCGTGAGACGGGTTTGCTTGTTTGCCGGTTTTGTGATCTGTCACTAGCGAGACACTCGTTGAACCAAAGTTTTTGATCTTTCGGTTAATCAATGAAAGTACAATTACTTACCCTCTATGGTTGATTTTAATTTTATTGTTTATACACGTGTAGTTGGATCACTAGCGGGATTAAATTTTATTGTTTGATCTTCTGCTCATTAAATCTGATTTATTTATTTAATAAGATTAGATTAATTTGTTTTAAAAGTTAAAACTGGTACAAGGATTCCTAACAGGTAGGGACAACACTCGACTTGGGTCAATTTCTTCTTTAACTCTACAAATGCTTCAGTCTGAGTTTGGCCCCATTCGTACTTTACTTCTTTGCGTGCCAAATTTTTCAGAGGCGAGGCTATTCTCGAGAATTCCTGAATGAACCTTCGGTAGTAGCCTGCCAATCCCAGAAAACTCCGAATTTCAGTCGGTGTCCTTGGAATCTCCCAATCCCTTACTGTCGTGATCTTTGCCGGGTCAACCATAATGTCAACTGTGTTAATGATGTGACCTAGGAATTGAACTTCCCTAAACCAAAATGCGCACTTTGAAAATTTAGCATACAACTTTTCTCTTTGCAATGTCTCGCGTACCACTCGTAGGTGACAAGCATGATTGCCTTCACTCTTCTAGTAGATGAGTATATCATCTATCAGTACTATCACCATCAATCCAACATCGGTCGACACACTTGGTTCATCATACTCATGAATGTTGCTGGAGCATTTTTCAAACCGAGGACATCACGCGAAATTGGTAATGCCCGTATCGCTTGCGAAACGCTGTTTTTGGTATACCCTCTTCCCTTTCTTTTAACGGGTGATACCCCGACCGCAGGTCGATCTTAGAAAACCATTATTCGCCTTGCAGCTGGTCGAACATATTATCAATCCTAGGTAGTGGGGGTACTTGTTCTTTACTATACATTTATTCAACTCTCTCTAATCGATGCACATTCTCATGAGACCATCTTTCTTCTTTACAAACAGCACCGGAGCACCCCACGGAGAAATGCTCGGTCTGATAAAGCCTTTTCTAGAAGTTCTTCTAACAGTGTCATCAGCTCTTTCATTTCCAGAGTTGCAAATCGGTACGGTGCTTTAGCCACGGGCTGGGCACCTAGCACTAAGTCTATCTGGAACTCTGTCTCCTGATCGAGCAGTGATCCAAGCAAGTCCTCGAGGAACACCTCCGAAAAATTACACACCACGGGTACGTCTTTCAACTCTTTTACTTATATATCTTTGTCTACCACATAGGCCAGGTAGGCCTCGCATCTGCGTCTCATATACCTCTCTGCCTTTATCATCAAAATGACGTTCTTTACCGAGCCGTCATGATCCTCGTAAACCGAGACTTCGCTACCGTCTGGAGCTTTGAGTTGAACTATCTTTCGCTTACATACAATTCGGGCTTCGGTGGCAGATAACCAATCCATACCACGACTACATCAAACCCTCCCAAGGCTATAACATACAACCTAACGTGGAATCTATGGCCATCTATCTTTATCGTGCAATGTTCTACTTGTTCTATCACTTTCATGGTTTTACCCACAACAGTTTCTACATTAAAGGCGTGTTCTACCTTATTAACCTTACATTTTATTCTTTTACACCTTGAAGACGATATGAAACTCCTACTGGCACCGGAATTAAACAGTACTAAAACAAAAGTGTGGTCAAGGATGACCGTACCTGACACCACATCAGGGTTTTCTCTAGCCTCCTCCTATGTTAGTGCATACGCTCGGGTCCTTGCCTTTGGCTTCTTAGCTTCTTTCCACTTCCCGGTGTCAGCAGCTTTGGGTCGACGACAGTCCATGGCATATGAACAGGAGTCCTGCACCGGTACTAAATGTTCAGACCCACACGGCACTCCCCAGAGTGATTCCTTCCACACTTAGCACAATCATTGATATCCTCTATCCTTAGCTTCTTTGCCTCCAGGCCCGCCCACTCTCTTACCGGCCACGTAACAACACTTGTTACTTTCTTTTTAGTTTCAGTAGGCAATGGGTTCGCGGAGTCAAAGTCATCATATAATATCCCGGCTAGATCCATAACATATTCAAAACTTGTAGGCGCGTTGGCCTTAACATGCACACAGACTTTCTGTGGCAACCCCTTGATGTAGTACTTTATCCTCTTTTCCTCAGTGTCCACCAGATGTGGAACCAACTGAGTCAGCTCATTATATTTTGAGGTGTACTGGCGGTGAATCATACTACCAGCACAGAGCCTCAAAAACTTTATCTCAACTCTATCAATCTTGTTCTGCGGGCAGAACTTCTTGATTATCAACGTTTTCATATCATCCCATTTCAATCACTTCTTAGTAGTGGAGGTCTTGGTCTGCTGAATATACCTCCACCAGCTCAGCGCCTCATTAATGAATGAGTGAGCGGAAAATTTGACCGCTTTATCATCACGACATTCACTAATGTTGATCACGTCGTTCATCCTTTCTATCCACTCAAAAGTAGCAACAACATCCTTCCTCCCGATCAAACTTCGACGGGTAACACCCCCGAAAAGATTTATAGTTGCAGCCTCAGGTTGCCACCTTGAAGTCAGAGTCGTAACTATCAGTGACTTCAGTGCCTCTGTTGTTTTCCTCTTTCTTCTCTTTCTTCTATATTCCACTCTTTAAGGGCCTCAGCCAGCGCTTTCGGTAAGACGTCCTTCAAGACTGAAGTGACTTCTGCTGTAATAGCCTCTCTCATGATTAGTTCTAGAACCAATCCCTTATTGTGCACATCATTCTGAACAGACACATGGTTCTCACTGTCGTTATGCTCCACATGCACCATTTCATTCTCATAGCGAGAGTGTTCACTTTCCTCCACTCGAGCTCGGTTACCTGGCGGTTGGCCTCGACGACCAGTACGACCACCTCCCTTTCCTCTGACCATTTGTGTCTAACTACGAACAAGGAACACTCGTGTCATCATGATAGGTAATAACTTAGAACACCTCGAGTAATGTAAATTTATAATTATAGAGACCGGTATGAAATTACAAATTTACTTTACGACTCAGGTTGTGAACATTTCCTGTTAGGTGTAACATTTGCATCTAAGTTTAGAGTCCATACTTTAAGGCACAAACGGTCTACTGTCTAAGCTAAAGCATGTACTATGTACTATCTATGCTAAATCATTTACTGTCTATTATCTGTACTAAGGCATTACTGTCTATGTTCTATTTTAGGACATTGACTACCTTCCTTTAACTACTTTTCTATGGACCGGCTGCTCTAACTGACATTCCTTTCCTTTCATTTCCTTTCCATTGTCCCATGCTCAGTTTAAGTTCAGACATTATCGCAAATGTCTGAATCTCACAAAGTATGGCTTTGATACCAACTTGAAACGCCCCAAACGGGTACATCTCATAGTTGGCACAAAACATGACAAACATAGTTCTTATATCGGAAATCAGAACCTATTACAACGGAAGTCTTTAATTCAAAACATTCATAATCCAATAACATCTAACATTGTTCAAAACTGATGTGCATGTGATAAGTATATAAAATATATAAATATATATATTTGTTTTAGAAATGGTTTCACGAGAACAGGTTTTTAATTTATAAAATGATAAATACTCAAACTTAAAACACGCACAATAGGCAAGTGTACCTATCGCATCGTAATATAGTTTAGGTAAGAACCAAGTATCGAACCAATGGACACGGTCGAGTTCCAATACTCAACTTTTGTTATCATTTAGCCGGTTTAATTAGTGAGTGGGTTTTGTATGCTTGTGAAACGGAAAAGTAAATGACAGAAAAGTAAATGACGGTAAAGTAAATGACGGGAAAGTAAAAACGTGCGTGATGTGTGTAACATGAATGTAAATAACAGAATATTCAAGGATGAAACATCATGGTTAGATAACTCAAGATATTCATCCGTTAATGGTTCAATTATTTCTAGAATATTCAAGGATGAAACATCACTTGGGTAATGTATAGCATCATATTTGTTGAAATTTATTACCTCACCATCAAACTCCATAGAGAGTGTGCCACTATAAACATCGATTTTAGTTTTAGCAGTTTTTAAGAATGGCCTCCCTAGTAAAATCGAACTGGAATTTGGGGCGTCATCATCCTCCATATCTAACACATAGAAATCAGCTAGAAAAACAAGTTCATTCACTTGGACCAACACATCCTCTAGAAAACCTTTTGGGTGTACTATGGAACGATAGGCCAATTGAATGATTACCCCGATCCTCTTTAACGGTCCTACGTTGAGCGTTTTGAAAATAGAGTATGGTAGGACGTTAATAGAGGCTCCAAGGTCAAGCATGGCTCTCAGAACTGAAATATTCCCCAATTTACAAGGAACGGTGAAGGCACCCGGATCCTTGCACTTTGGGGGTAATCTCTTTTGTAAAATCGCAGAAATGTTCTCACCAACCTTTACCGTTTCATTACCTTTTAGCTTCTTCTTTGAAGTACAAAGCTCTTTTAGGAACTTTGCATACCTTGGAACCTGCTTAATAGCATCAAGAAGGGGAATGTTTACCTCTACCTTATAGAATGTCTCCATTATCTCTTGATCTTCCTTTTCCTTCTTTGTACTTCGTAGTCTTGAAGGGAACGGGGGAGAGGGTAGTGATTTTCACCTCACTTTCAACCGGTTTAGGTGCTTCCTTCTTCTTATCATTCTTCTCTTCAACAATGATTTCTTCTTCCTCATCTTGTATACCCGGTCCATCATAGATCTTCCATTTTCTCAAAGTGATGGCACACGCATTATGCTTTGGGTTCGTTTCGGTTTGCGCGGGTAGTTTACCTTGAGATTCTATCTTGCTCACCGAACTAGCAAGTTGAGCCATTTGTTGCTCCAAATTCTTTATGCTAGCCTTGGTCTCTTGTTGGAATGATTGAGTGCTGGTGGCTAAACTTTTCACAATGTCTTCCAAGAACATTCTCGAGCTACCCGGTGGTTGTTGTGCTGGTGGTTGTTGTTGGCGAGGCTAGAAATTCTGTTGTTGATTGTTTGGTTGGAACGGGGCTCGTGACTGATAGTGTGGAGGAGGTCTTTGTTGGTAGTTCATGTTGGAAGAATGTCCCCAATTCTGATTACCTCGGGGATATTCATATTGCTTTGAATTTTGTCCCGAGTAGCCTCCTACTACTTGTGCTTGTTCCACATCCTCTTGCAACATGGGGCATGCATCTATGGGATGCCCAAATTGTAGACATATCCCACAAGCTCGAGCTTTTGGTTCCACAGCTTTGTCTTTAGTAAGTTGCATGACCGCTTTAGTCAATTCAGCAAGTTGATTTTCAATTTGAGGAGTACTTACTTCCTTGACTCCTCATGGGGTATCCGTATACCACTCTTCTTCTTGTGCTGAGTGTTTAGTGTCTTCGGCTATGGATGTGATTAATGTCCTGATTTGAGTTGGAGTTTTGTCTAGTAGAGCTCCTCCACTAGAGGCATTTATTAAACGCCTCTCCAACGGTGCTAGCCCTTCACAAAAGTGTTGAAAGAGTTGATGCTCGGATATGACATGTTGTGGGAATCGAGCACACAACTTCTTGAATCTTTCCCAGTATGTGTGTAACGCTTCCCTTTTTGTTTGCTTGACACTGATAACCTCTTTACGTAGGATTAAGGCCTTTACTTCCGGGAAGTATTTGTCTAGGAATAGTCTGGCAAGCTCACTCCAAGTGGTTACCCACCCCTGTGGTAGGTAATAGAGCCACTCCTTGGCGGATTTTTGGAGAGAGAAAGGGAATGCCCTTAGCTTGATTTGGTCTTCAGTTATGTTGTGTGGCTTCATGCTGGAACACACAACATGGAACTCCTTCGAAAACTTATGGGGGTCTTCGTTCTCAAGGCCTCGGAAGGTGGGCAATAGGTGAATGAGCCCATATTTGAGTTTGAAGTTCTCCATGGCGGGGTAGTTGATGCAGAGTGGTTGTTGGGTGACATCATGAGTCGCCCACTGTCTGAGGGTTTGTTCAGCTGCCATTGTGGATTCTAGTGAGTTTGGTTCTTGAATGGGTTGAGTAGGTGAGTGTGGGGGAGTTATTTCTTGAGAGATTGGTGTTTGTGTGGGTGACGGTGATGGTGATTCGGTTTCGGATTCACTTCACAAGGGTATGTCTTGCCAAATGTTGATGACCGGAGGTGAAGATGTAGAGCTAGATGAGCTTGCTAACTTCTTTCGAGTTTTGCTTGCTTTCTTAATCTCCTTGCTGTTTTCTCTATCTCCGGGTCAATCTCAAGTGGTGAACCTGTATGAAAAGATCTTGGCATAAAAAGGTTAGATTTGCCGTATCCCCGGCAACGGTGCCAATTTGATGGGTGTCGAATCCAGCAAATAAATAAAATAGTAAACCTACTTAACACACTAATACTAGTATGAATGGAAGTAAGGTTCGTGTCCTCAGGGATACGGATTAACTTAATTATACCAAAAACATTTGAATACAAATCCAATTGTTAAACACAAATGATTTGAAGGGGGTTTTGATTATGAAAAAGATTTATACTAAAAAAAACATTAATTAAATTGTAGGTTGAATTCAAATATTTTTAAAACAATTCCAACACAGAGGTAATTTCTTTGATTTGACTCGAATTACGATCATTAACAATTATGGTGCAACGATCCTTAAATTAAAACGGTTTGTATCGATACTAGACATCGCGTCGTTTGGATATCCACTCCGTCTAATGTCTAACCAAGCGCAATTAGCGTGCGGGTTGCAATGACAGAAGTATCAATTATAATCAAACACTCACGCCGTTCGCAATGCTCGATTAGATTGAATGACTCTATAATGATTTTGGGTTCATAGACAAACACAAAATATTTTTTGTTCCTTGAATCAAGAATTAAAATCCGATTAGGGTTTTAAAAAGTGAATAACTTTATTAGAAAAATTAATAAGTTGATCAAGTTTATTAACAGTCTAATATATACCGGATTAGATCCGGGTTTAAGATCAAGAATCACACAAACAAATCATTCAAATAAACGGATCACATAATCGTCTCACATAAGATTCGAATCAAACCATAAAAATAAACCTTGGTGTCGGAATCAAGACGACTAGCCGGACATGACGGCTAGATTAATCGATCCAAATAAAAAGCAAAACATAAAATAAAAGACTTACGAAACTTAAAAGAAATTAATTGTTCTTGAAGTTTAAAAACCAAAAATCAAAAGATTTGATTCCTTGCTCCCTTTCTGCCGTTCACGTCCAGAGATAGATATCCCAAAAGATATTTCAATTCCTCTTTTAAATCCATTGTTGATCCTCCTAACATTCCGTCTAAGCCTCCTCAAAAACCTATTTCTTTAAGCCCAGTTAAAGTCCACCTGGTTCTCTAATATTCATTTAAATTCTTGCAGCCCAAACTTTAGTTCATAATTAAACACTAGCCCACTTTCATTAACTTGATGTCCACGTGAATTTGCAAGCTCTCTTTCTCTAATATAAGCTCATTATTTAGTATTCTTGATCCTTCCAAAGTCCATTGTCATTCTTTGCGACCGCTCCGCACCTACAAAAACAATAAAAACAATCCAAAGTAGATTTCGTCCTACAAAAACAAGTGTTACACAAAATAAAAGAATATACAAGTGGTAAATTCATGATATGTAGTAAAAATGAATGCTAAAATTATGATAAAACATGCCTAAATATGCAACTAACATCAAACATTAACATGCACCAAACTTCATCTTCACCCTAGCAATACAAGAGTTTAGCCACGACTGGCCATACTAACTAGCGTAACGCTGAGTTTCGTAGGCTCCCTTATTGCAAAAAAAGAGGAGGAGCCTCTCTACTCTCTACTCTAACTATGAAATATTCTCTTTGGAATAGTGTCTTGAGGTATGGAAAGGTGTGGTGTGGTGTGTATAATGAAGATCTCAAGCCATCTATTTATAGGGCTTAAAATGTGCATTGCACGGCCGTGCAATGGGTTGCACGGTCGTGCAAAGGCCTCGCGAATCAAAACGGGTATAGAGGACAATGTACTGGGTCCTTGGGGAGCAAGGAAGGGTTTGCACGACCGTGCAATGGGATGCACGGCCGTGCATCCCCCTTCCTGCTCTCCTGCTTTGTCTTTTAGCTGCATGTTGACTTTCGTTGACCAATTTTGACTTCTTGGGGGTCAAAGCTTAGGTATGATATTCCAAAAGGTTTGATTTCTTGGTGTTTTTGACTAGTTTCATCTTTGTTTATCTTTTCAACACTGAATAACCTGCAATTACAAAATATAAACGTTTTAAGTATCAATTGCAAGGTTATTATTCAATTAGTACCATAATATGGAGATTATTATGCATGCAAAACATGTATAATTTAGGGCATATCATAATACCCCACACTTCAACTCTGCTTGTCCTCAAGCAAACTCATGCATGATCAGACCCATAACTAAAAACTTTACAAAAGGTAAGAGAGCTCCAAGTAGTTGGAACTCCGGGATAACTCATGAGTCGCTTTATTCTATTTTTGGCTTTTCTATTTTAGGGTGGTGGAATTCATGACAAGCCTACTAGAACTTTAATTATGTATAATCTATCACTCCTCACAATGTTTACTCAACTCTAAGGTTATATATATGTGGATAATGTAAGTTAAGTGGATCACTAAAGTTCGAATCAAATTATGCAATGGTCATAAGCTTGTATGCAAATCAAGTCTCCACCAACTAACTAAGTAGTATGCATGAAACAAGAGGACTTTAAAAGGGTTGTAATTTGGCTAAAAGAAAATAAAGGGTGAAAATGAAAATATTTTTGGATTTTTAAGGATTTAAAAGGGTTTTAAGGGCTGCAGCTAATGTGGAACACACAGTTACGGCTTCATGGCTTAAGATGGAAAATACTAGCGAGTCCCTCTACAGTACTCAGATCATGAGGGTATAACTAATCTGAGGGCTCGTTTATGGTCAGATTTTCAAGACCGAGATCTCTTATATTTCTCAACTCATACTTTGATCAGATGTGTATACTCATGTTAAGAATAATTTTGATTCTTGCTACACTTTCCATCGTGGCTCTAGTTTCCACACTTCACACATTTGTCGTATCTTTTGGCTCTTCCTTTAGCGACACTTTTTGACAGGTCGCAGAACGGTGGCAATTGTTCTTGCTTGCATCACCGTTTTCTTACATCACTTGTTGCTTTGAAAACCTTCTCTCGGAGTTCGGGTGGTAATTCAGGCTTTGCAAAATGAATACAAGAAAGTAAATTGAAATCAAAAGAATGCATGTGCAGCTCTTTAAAGTCTAACCGGTAAAAGTCAAACTTCTCCTTTTCTTTTCTCATTTTTCTATTTTTTTTTATTCTCTTATTATCAAGACTAATTTTTCAATAATTCTTTTTCTTCAATTTCCTTAAAATAAATTTTCCATATCTTCCTTGCAAATCGTTCGGCTGTTTCTTCCTAATACATCCACTTTCTTCTTGTATATTCCAATTCTTTTGAGTGAAATAGATTCTTTCCAAATTGCCTTAACGGTTGTAATCTTGAAATAATGACATAAGATAATCTAATAATTCTCCATCTTGAAGACAGTTAGCCAATAACCGGTGTGTTTACAAAAAGTTGTTTTGGTGATAATTGTG
Organism: Smallanthus sonchifolius; assembly: GCA_023525975.1. NCBI lineage: Eukaryota > Viridiplantae > Streptophyta > Magnoliopsida > Asterales > Asteraceae > Smallanthus > Smallanthus sonchifolius. The sequence continues at coordinate 46,687,005 of CM042033.1, read as the reverse complement.
GGTAGTAGAAAAGAAAAGTTAAGGCTCAGAGTGCTATCTAGGCGGATAATATTTTTGGGATTTTTGGTTTAAGGATAATATATAAGGGTAATAAAGTCCTAGGTGCCTCAATCATATTCATAATTCTACTAGTTCATGATCTTGATAGGTATAAGTCATACAAGTTCTAATTATGCATAGAATTCGATCGAAAAACACTCAATATACCAAACGAAAGAGCATGTGGAAAATAATGATAATAATGCTCGTGAAAAGGCTCAGATTATTTTCACATGGAAACGGATGGGATAGGTATTAGTGATTTGTTATGCATAATATCAATTTGTTTCTACTTGTCATGTATTCATTTTATTTAATTAGGTGCGAACTCAAAGAGGTTTAGATTTTAGGGTTTAAAAATTTTGAATATTTTTCGGGTTTTACGAAAAGTAGGTTTTAGTAAGGTCTTAGTCAAATGGGTAGAAAATCACAAGTTTAGTTTTAGTGCTTTTAGGTTACAAGTAGTCTTGAATCTCTAATTCCCCACCCCACACTTAAAATTGTGCATTGCCCTCAATGTACAAATGCATGTAATGAAATGTTATGCGGGAATTTAAATGCATGGTTTAACATCTAAGATTTTCTAGTATTATTTTTTTTATTATTTATTTTATTCTATACAAAAATGACATCCATTTCAATCACGTACTTGCTCAAACACATTATGCCACATAAATTATCATTTATATATATATATATATATATATATATATATATATCAAATCGAATTTTGAACACTTTGCATTATATATTATTTCTCTAATATATATATATATATATATATATATATATATATATATATAATACATGTAAGTAGACGTTTTGTTATCATAAATACCTACTAAGGTAAAACATGTGAGTTTTAGTCACGTATTTACATCTTTTATTTTTTAACAAATGTGTATTTAATCATAAAAATATATATATGAATATGCATTTATTTGGTTATATTAAATAAACAAATTATGCATCCATAAATTCTATAAAAATGGAACTTTTGCTTTATAAAATATTATAACTAAAACAAATAATATTAGTTTCTATGAACCTTATAAAAACAACCTTTATAAACAAATAAAGCTAGTCTAAAACAAATAATTGTGGTCTTAAACCCCTCTTAAAGCCTTGAACCTTATCTTTTCATTTGAAAACCCTTCAAAATGGTTGAACCCTCACTTGAACCCCCTCCCCTTACACCTTGAACCCTGGAACTCAAACCAATCTAACTTTGACTTTGAAAAGTCAAACACGTATCAATTTCTTTCAATTACCTGAAAATCAGGGATTTAAATCTCTCCCAATCAATTTCTAAACCATTTGTGATCTTATGGAAACTCGAAATCAAACCAATTGATTGGGAATTTGAATTTTAAAACCTTTTCTTGTAGTGGCGGTCGTGAGTTTTAAACCCACGAATCAAGTTCAAATCCCACTAATTTCGTCCGATTAACAGCTGTAACGCATGTTTAATCGACCCATATAATTCCCCTGTCGTCTTACACCTTGAAACCAGCCTCGAAACCATTTTTTTCCTTCTCAGTTCGCGATCGACACAAGGGGGTGTGCCTCTCGAGTTTGCTACGAATTGAGTCTGATTCCAGGTATTTAATCTACCTCCCTACTCGCTTTAACACATTGCTGCAAAGCCCTAACACGTTGTTCTCAAACTATGCTTGATTCTTCTGATTTGGGGGTTAAGGTTTGCTCCAATCGATTGGTGGGGAAGAAGGGTTGCGGGATGATTGGGTTATAACCTTAGCATTTTGTATTGTTAAACAAAAACAGTCTTGGTCTGGTGCTAAGGCCCTTCTGTGTCATGTAACAGGTCGCGGTTTCAAGCCCTGCATACCCCTTTTTTCTGGTTTTTCTTTTTGGTTCTTGTTTAGCACACTATCACACACTTATATATATCTAGACACTATCAATTTTATGAACCTTAAGAATGAACAAAGATCTTAATATTTTTTTATGAACTAAATTATTAATATGAGTAATATTATCATTGATAATAATGATTTACAAATTAATAATCTCATTTTTACTTTGACAATGGTAGTGATATAAATTCTTAAAAATATGATTTATAAACAAAATAGTATGGTTTTGTTACTAATATAGGATATTTACAAATCCATTTGTATATTTACTATTTTTATTATTCATCAGTAGTATAGGAGCACCATTATTTTGAGTATGTATTATATCGTTACTACTATATTTCAAAAACATGACAAACATCATTTTATTGTCATAAACCTTATTATTTTATATATAACTTTTAAGATTATAAAATAGTCGTATTTTGTAACGTCATGGGCTTTATTGATCAAAAGGGTTATAATTAAACCAATAAAACAAAGTATTATTAATAATACGATTTTATTAGTGTTACTAATTTTAATAATTGTTTATTAGTATATCTATCACGTTATTACTTTCACAAATAATATGGTATGGATTTCATAAATAGTAATACTACAACTGTATAACAAATTTATTTATTTCAAATCATATCCTTATAAATATCATTTTATATAATATTTTGAAAGGATGATCTTTTTTTAATGCCTAGTTTTAAGCACCTTTGACATTGTCTTAAAAATGTAAATATTGTACTAAAATATTTATTATATTATTATTATTTACAAATAATACTTATTATTGACACATGTCCTCCATTTATAAATAAACTTTATAAAACATCATTTACAAACTCTATTAGTATCCTCGATCACTCGCCCATTCAAAAACACTAAATCCCAAACCGTCCCGTTCTTATTTCTTTTATTTATTTCTATATTAAACATGTACAAACCATTGATCTGCATACTTCATCAAAACATAGGTAAATCTTGTGATTAACTAGAACAATTGTGCAACAACAACATACTTGTGTGACTTTCAAGCTACTCATTCCAAGATGAGTTTACATAGCCCCTTTTTCACTTTTTGTACATTTTGGGGTGAAACACGATTTGCATTGAAAACTATTTGCAATTACAATATACAATTCTACATTATAACTACTTATGTAATTTGTGATTTTGTGCTTGAATGCTATGAGTTGAACTACATATACATGACACACTAGTGCAATCATTAACTCTGTACAAGTCAAAGGTAACATTGATAGATCTATTGTGTCTGACAAACCCACCCAGGTAGGGTGATTGTTACCGACATTACATCAGAATAACATTAAGTGTTATGCCCTACATTAGGATAACATTGAGTGTTATGCCCTTTAGTCACAAGGTTTGATTGTGCACCTAGTTTAACTATAGATTCTCCATAAATGCCTTATTTACCATGTGTCATATGAATTGTATAAAAAATTTGAAAGCTACTTGAGATATCTAAACTTATGTATGCTCACCAACTATTTATAGTTGACCCTCTCATTTTAAACATGTTTCAAGTGGAAATGTTGAAGTACAAGTTTATCACTTAGGAGCTTATGGACCTAGTGACAAATAAATTGGATTTATTGTTAGCTTTTGTTTGTCTGGACAATATGTATTTGTACTTATAAACCAGATTAATAAAAATTATGCAATTTAGTTTGATCATGAGCTTTTGAATAGTCTACACGTCTGCCCCAATGTATTCCGCCGCCGGTTGGGGTGTGACACTTGAAGTTTTAAGGGAAAAGAAACCTGTACTCCCTCGGTCAATTCGGTGTATAACCTAATGCCAAAACTTATTGTAGTAGTCAACATTGCTTTAAAGACTTTATAGAATTTCTCAGAAATTTGATGTGCTTTCCAACACCCCAGCTTGTAGAGGTGGAGTGTAATTCATCAAAGAAGTAGAGAAACTACCTGCTGATGTTATGCTACACATAAAGAAAAGCATAAAAACATAAACGGAAATAACAAGTAGTAGTTAGGCTACTAAGGTCTTAGTATCGAGAAGGCATACCTAGGGGTTGAAGTATGAGAAACTTAAACTTGGAAAACCAAACCTGAGGTCCATGATTCTGCCGTATGCACCAACTTCTCAATTTATTCATGATCATCGGGTTGCCTCCTGTAAGCACCACGTTTATTTAATGGTCGCTGGCCGGACCCGTACGTGCTTTGTGAATTTCCAATATAGTGCTCGTGGTGGAATAATCTGTCAAATGGGTGGCTTGTAATATGGAGAGGTTCATCCGGCCCATTTGATAACCATGCGTATGATGTGATGATAAGATAATCCAGGAATTAATGAAGTCCATCCTGGACCAGCTGGACAAGGGAAAACAGGGTAAAAAGAGTTCAAACTTGAAACGGTCATAACTTGAGCTGCGTTTTGAGTTAGAGGGCCCCCGGTGTCACACCCCCAATTTCAACTAACGGAGTTTTACCGTTTGAGAAGTGACAAACTAGGATCGCGGTAATTAGTTACGTTGAACGACACTATATGGGACTAAAATAAAAATATATCATCGTAAGTGCAGAAGCGTAAGACGAAAGTAAATGCGCAAAACAAACGCGCTCAAGAAAAGTCCCAAGGTGTTCAGTCCAAAATAAAGAACAATTAATTCAACAATATTATGTTATAAATAAATCATAAGACTCCATGCATGCCTTATGCGTGCACCTGTGCCTTATCTTAAGCGACCTGAGAAAACATGCAAGAAAATGTCAACACGAGGTTGGTGAGTTCACAGGTTTCAGTTTGCAACAAAGTTCAATAGGTTAATGTATATTCAATATATAAATCAATAGGTAGCTAACCCATAAGCATGTTTAACTAATGCGCTCGCAACCGATAGCTGACTGTTTATGTTTTTGCCTCCCACCAGGCCTATCAACCATGGTACATGTTTAGGTCAATATTGCACCCGTTCGACGTCCAATCGAGTTAGCGCGACTAACGCGGGTGAGGTTTGTCAAACCCAGTAGTACTACTCAAATTACCTCACTATGTTCATATTAATGGTCTGATGTGAGGACTTAATGATAGATGTGTACGCATAGTCAAAAAAGTGATAACATATATGAATTACATAACCAAAAATGTTTACGACATGTTTTCTCCCCCAGTTGTAAAACAGTAAAAAGGGGTCGTGAAAACTCACCTGATTGCGTAGGTAGTAATCACATAAGTACAAGATTGAAACCTCAAGCGCTAGCCTGACACGGCTCACTAATGCCCTAAAATTACAACATAACAAATTAGGGACTCAATGGAATTTGTGACGACACCCGGAAGATTAGAACGTCTTTAAACATTCTAAGGATTAACGTTTAAACGAACGCGTTTACGGGAATACGGATTTTTAAATTAGTATGAATGCGTTTCGCGATAAATAACAAATAATATATAATAATTATTGTTTTAAAAATATAATAAATTAATCAAACATTTTGACAAAAGGGTTTACTCACAAACGACCGCGCCTAAGTCAAGGCACGACCGTGTTAAGGACACGGGCGCGACCGTGCTGGTCAGAGGTGTGACCGTGTTAATCAAACAAAAGACACAACAAGGCTGACCACAAAGCACGATCGTGTCTGAGTCAGGCACGACCGTGTCTAGGGTTCTGAGGCACGACCAGGTCTAGCCAAGAGGCACGACCGGGTCAGAGGGTGAGGCACGACCGTGCTAAAACTCGACACGACCGTGTCTCATGGATTTATAGACACAGAGTTTAACAGAATAACCCAATAAATCCAAAACCGTTTGGTTTCGATCGTGATTGACCAAAAGGACATAGGATTTTTACAAAACAGAACTTTGCGAATCTATCAGTATAAGTTAATTTGATTGTGAGCAGGTTTAAGATCGAAACCCCCAAAATATTTTACCGACAAACCCTAATTACAGATTATGAGCAATTCGATGATAAAGAATGAAATTAACATAGGGCTTTTAACGAGTGAAGGGTTACGAAACTATCCATATAAGTTAATTGGATTTATAAGGTTGATAATGACAAAAGCCCCAAATCGATTTATAAACGAACCCTAGGATTGGGTTCGTCTCCAATTCGATGTTAATAGATCGAATTGTCATGGGGTTTTCAATCTATGAATAAAAACGAAACTCAGGGAATGCTTAATTACCAGAACGATGTACGAATTGATGGTGATCGATCAAACGCAGGTTCGACCGTGACTGTCTCGACCTCCGGCGACTCTCGCAGCTTTTCCGGTTGAATTGGTGCGTGTAACTGCTTCGAGATTGATCGCTTAGTGTGTGCAGAGTGTTTGTACGAAAGAATAATACACGAATTCGTTGAATTTGAATGAAAATGGCATTGAGGTCGACGGTTACACAATAATTAACCATAATTGGGTTTAATTCGGAGTAATAACGATGATTAAAGCCCCAATGATGGTCGTTAATAGTTGAGACGTGCATAACGGTTACGAAATCAAATGAACTTGCGATTAAAGATTATGTTTACGTTTCAACTGAGAAGAGGCGCGACCGTGCCAGCAAGAGGCGCGACCGTGCCAAAACAAGGCACGACCGTGCCTATTAGGGTTTCTGGTTATTTACAAAATAGCCCTTGTAACTTCAGCTTTGACAGAAATGATCCCTTGGTTTTAGAATTGGGTTAACTTGGTCAGGATTTAATAGAATATTTAATGGAATCACTAACGGAATTAACTTGAAAAGTCGGATTGTCACATCATCCCCTAGTTGAAAGAATTTTCGTCTCGAAAAATAAATAAATAATAAAAAAAAAATCCGGATGTCACATCAGAAAATTAAATAAATAATAAAAAAAAATTATGGATGTCACATCATCCCCTAGTTGAAATTCTAACGGTTTACGACGCTTATCGACATAGCTCTTTTGACGATCACGAGCTGCCGCCATACGGTTTCTAATTTGAATGATTTTCAAGTACGAGTTCAGGACCTGTAAGTTGACTATCCCCAACCTCAGCCCAACAAATAGGAGAACGGCATTTCCATCCATATAATGATTCAAATGGAGCTGCCTTGATGCTAGTGTGATAACTGTTGTTGTAGGAGAACTCCACCAACGGTAGGTGAGACTCCCAAGTGTTACCAAAATCAATAACACAAGCTCGTAGCATGTCCTCCAGAGTTTGAATAGTACGTTCTGTCTGGCCATCAGTTTGAGGATGGTATGCTGTGCTCATATCTAGACGCGTGCCTAAAGCTTTATGTAACGATTGTCAGAAACGAGAGGTGAATCGTGCATCACGATCCTAAATGATAGAGATTAACTACTTCTTTCAAGTAAAAACGAGTAAGCTTATCCATTTTTCTTGTTTCGTTGATTGCTAAGAAGTGAGCGGACTTTGTTAAACGATCAACGATTACCCAAATGGTATCACATCCGGTAGGAGTTCGTGGCAATTTTGTGATAAAGTCCATGGATATTTGTTCCCATTTCCACATGGGAATCTCTGGTTGTTGGAGAAGACCGGAAGGCTTTTGATATTCAACTTTGACCTTCACGCAAGTCAGGCACTTGCTCACATAGGTGGCTATATCGGCCTTCATCTTTGGCTACCAGTACAGCACCTTTAGATCATGGTACATCTTGTCGAACCTGGATGAATAGAGTAACGAGATTTATGAGCCTCATCCATGACTAGTTCCCTTAAGTTCCCAAATAGTGGAACCCATATTCGCTCGCCAAAGTAGCGAATACCATCATATTTGACCTCGAGTTGTGCTTCCATACCGCGTGTACCTTCCAGCTGTATGTTTTCCTCTTTCGGAGGTTCAAGTTGAGCACTACGGATTTTGTCAGGTAATTCGGGGTGAATAGTAAGCTGTAACGCTCGCACTCGTTTGGGCTTGGTTTCCTTTCGACTTAGGGCATCAGCTACAACATTAGCCTTACCCGGATGATACCGGATATCACAGTCATAATCATTCAAGAGTTCGACCCAACGATGCTGTCGCATATTTAGCTCTTTCTACTCGAAGATATGCTGAAGACTCTCGTGATCGGTGTAGATAGTGCACTTGATACCGTACAAGTAGTGTCTCCATATCTTAAGTGCGAAAACTACAGCTCCCAACTCTAGATCATGAGTGGTGTAGTTTTTCTCGTGAATCTTTAGTTGACAAGAAGCATATACGATCACCTTTTCTCGTTGCATTAGAACACAACCCAGACCCTGAATGGATGCGTCACAATATACCACAAAATCATTCGTTCCTTCGGGAAGAGATAGAATAGGTGCACTGCAAAGTTTCTGCTTAAGATGTTGGAATGCTGACTCTTGGTTATCGCCCCACTTATAGGCTTTACCTTTTTGAGTTAAGGCAGTGAGAGGTTGTGCAATTTTTGAAAATGCCACGATGAATCGACGGTAATATCCAGCCAATCCTAGAAATTGTCGCACCTCCGTCGGGGTCGTCGGTGCTGCCCAATTCTTGATGGCTTCTATCTTTGATGGGTCGACATGTATTCCCTTCTCGCTAACCACATGTCCTAAGAATTGAACTTCCCGGATCCAGAATTCACACTTGGAAAACTTAGCGTACAACTGCTCATTTTTAAGTAATTCCTGGATTAAACGTAGATGTTCCTCATGCTCCTCCTTGTTCTTGGAATAAATGAGAATGTCGTCGATGAAAACGATGACAAATTGATCAAGGTATGGCTTACACACATGGTTCATGAGGTCCATGAATACCGCGGGTGCGTTGGTTAATCCGAAAGGCATGACCATAAATTCATAGTGGCCGTACCTTGTCCTGAAAGCAGTCTTAGAGATATCCTCATCTCGGACTCTCAATTTATGGTAACTGGACCTTAGGTCTATTTTGGAATAGAAGCTTGATCCTTGGAGTTGGTCAAAGAGATCATCTATATGAGGCAGATGATAACGCTTCTTAATTGTCACTTAATTTAGTTCACAGTAGTCGATACACATACGGAAAGTCCCGCCCTTCTTCTTGACAAACAGGACCAGAGCTCCTCATGGCGATGAGCTAGGTCGGATGAAACCTTTATCCAACAATTCCTGTAACTGAGTAGATAGCTCTTGCAATTCACTAGGTGCTAATCTGTAAGGTGCCCGAGCGATCGGTGCCGCCCCGGGTGCTAGATCGATTTGAAATTCAACTTGACGGTGTGGTGGCAGACCAGGAAAATCCTCGGGAAATACTTCCAGAAATTCATGAACGATGGGAATATCATCTATCTTCTTCTCTTCTGATGGTTGCTCAGAAACGAGAGCCAAAATAGCAGTATGCTCTTTTCGAAGGCATTTCTGTGCTTTCATAAAGGATATGATGCCCATGACTGCACCAACCTTTTCGCCCTTAACGGAAAGGGTTTCTCCACTCGGGAGAGGAATGCGAACAATTTTCTCATGACAGATGATTTCAGCTTGGTTTTTAAATAACCAATCCATACCAACAATTACATCAAAACTACCAAGTGTGACTGGCATAAGGTCAATATCAAGTATATGACTAACAAACTCAAGCTTACAACCCTTAAGAATGTGGGTTGCTTCAATTATTTGACCATCAGCTATCTCTATTATATACTTAGTTCTTAACAGAGTTGGAGATCCTTATATCATATCACTAAGCTTCTTAGATATAAAACTCCTATCAGCACCGGTATCAAATAGAACATAAGCGAAGTAATTGTTTAAGAGAAACTTACCGGTGACCACATTATGATCATATCGAGCTTCTCCATATCCTAGCACGAATGTTCGTCCTTTTGCACCATTTCCTCCATTATTGGCATTATTGCCACCATTGTTGTTGCCTTGATTGTCGTTGTTACCATTGTTGCCCTGATTAGTACCGTTACCGTTACCATTGCCATTACCATTTCCATTACCACCCCTCTTCGACTAAGGAGAATCCCTCTGAATATGTCCCTCCTTACCGCACTGAAAATATCCTCTTGGAGACCCTTGCGGTCGGAATGTTTGCTTGTTCTGAAGATCAACTCTACAATCTTTTGCATCGTGGCCCATCTTGCCATACCGCTGACAACGGTTACAAGCACCGACATGGTGGTAATTGCACTTGTTGCACTTGGGGGCTCTTCCAGCATAACCACCTTGATTTTGACCTGAAGAGGTCGTCTGATTAAAGTTCTTAGCAGGCTCAAACTTTCGCTGCTGCTGCTGGGGTTGATTAAACTGGGGTCCCTTGGAGTTGGAGTGAGAGTTGGAGTTGTGAGCAAACTTGCGCTTATGATTATCAGTAGCTTTAGAAACTGAACCCCTCGGGGGTAGAGTTCCTTGAGTTACTGCCTGGTCAGTTAACTTGTGGGCGAGTCTGATAGTCTGCTGGATGGTAGAAGGGTTGGACGAAGTAACCATACTTTGAATCTGTGGCACTAGACCTCCAATATACAACTCAATCCTCTTGTAATCAGGAGTCACCATATGTGGGCACATGGTAGCAAGCTCATGGGAGCGAGTGGTATAAAGTTCAATTTCTGAACCTTCCATCTTTAGGTTCCAGAATTCTCCTTCCAACTTTTGAATTTCATCCCGAGGACAGTACTCCTCCTTCATCATTGTCTTAAACTCCTCCCACGGCAGTGCATTGGCCATAGCCAAACCCAACATCTGGACTTGTGCATTCCACCAAGTGAGAGCCGGGCCCTCCATAGTTCCAGAAGCGAACTTGACCTGATTGGCCAGTGGGAAGTTGCACATAGCAAATACCGATTCTACTTTTTCGAACCATCGGAGTAGTCCGATATCTCTTTCAGCTCCATTAAAGGTGTGGGGCTTACAGTCCATAAATGTTTTGAAGGTGCAGGCTGGTTGCTGATTCTGCTGGCCTGAAGTTAGAAACATAATATAGGTTTAAGGTTATAAGGCTTAGGCGCTTGAGAGATGAATTGACCTCACTAGTCAAATAGTTATAGCATTTACCTGCAGCATTCTGTGCTGCTAGAGCCTCGGCCACACTATCGTTGATTAGTGCTGCCAGCTCCGCTGCTGTCATGTTGATGGTACCTCGGCCACCAGCACGACCTCCATGTCCTCTTCCCGACATGATTCTTATTCACAAATACAAAACAATGAGAAATATATCGCATATTAAACATTATTTATGTACAAGTAAGAAAATACAACATCTAACATTTTGAAAATTAAATAAATTGTAAAGCTACAAAATAAATAACTCAAAACATTAAACTTCTCATGCTTTTATTGAATGGGAACAACCTTACCCATCTAGGTTGAAAAGAGAAATAACATAAACGAAGCATGAAAGAAAAGGAAAGATAGAATAGAAAGATCATCAAGCATCCTCGTCGTCGAAAGAAACGTATGATTGTGCATCGTCGATCTCCACCGGTTCCTCCTCGGGTGGCTCCTTCTCTAAGGGCTCATCCTCTAAGGGCTCCTCCTCGTCGTCCGAAAGTGGAATATCCTCCGGAAATAGGGCTGCTTGTAGTTGGGCTTCTAAGTAGGTCACTCTCTCCCAAAGTCCTTCAGCAGCATGGTCTGCTACTTGTACTTGGGCTTCCAGACGAGTCACTCTCTCCAGGGTCCCTCCTACATCATGGTCCGAGGTGTCCACCCTCGTCTCCAAATGTGTAACCCGATCCACCAAATGGTTATGGACTTGATCCGTCACTGCTAGCTCAGCGGTCAGATGCTCTATTTGCTCCTTGTTTTCTTCCATTTGAAACTCTCGCTCTAGAATGTCGGGTATCTCATCAGTGGACTCCTTCATCTCCTTTAACTTCTTAGTTATGATAAACACAAAAGCTGCAAAAGCTTGTTCCATGGTGCATGGCAAGCTTGGCAAAGTAAGGGATGAGGATGTGGAACCAAAATAGGGTGATGGAACATTTCCCATCTCGATCCACCTTTGGATCATCTTCGGATATGCAACCCAATTAAGTGTCTTGTTCCTTGCTCGTGCATTACTAGGTTCACCCTGTTCCACCGAGTTATCGCTAGAACTATTCTGGCGCCTTTTGGGCTCCGGGGATGATAGGATAGATGCCTTAGGTGATGGTGGTGGGGTTGACGACATGTTCCTGTAATATATTGTATAAGTGCCAAATATCCATTGTTTATGACATGTAACTAATGTGTGAGGTTATAGTCTAGTATGCAAATCCTAGCTCTCTATACCAATGTCTCTGATACCAATCTGTCACACCCCCAATTTCAACTAACGGAGTTTTACCGTTTGGGAAGTGACAAACCATGATCGCGGTCATTAGTAACATTGAACGACACTATATGGGACTAAAATAAAAATATATCATAAATGATCAAAGTAAGTGCGGAAGCGTAAGATGAAAGTAAATGCGCAAAACAAACGCGCCCAAGAAAAGTCTCAAAGTGTTCAGTCCAAACAAAGTCCAAAATAAAGAACAAGTAATTCAACAATATTATGTTATAAATAAGTCATAAGACTCCATGCATGCCCTATGCGTGCACCTGTGCCTTATCTTAAGCGACCTGAGAAAACATGTAAGAAAATGTCAACACGAGGTTGGTGAGTTCACAGGTTTCAGTTTGCAACAAAGTTTAATAGGTTAATGTACATTCAATATATAAATCAATAGGTAGCTAACCCATAAGCATGTTTAACTAATGCACTCGCAACCGACAGCTGACTGATTATGTTTTTGCCTCCCACAAGGCCTATCAACCATGGTGCATGTTTAGGTTAATATTGCACCCGTTCGACCTCCAATCGAGCTAGTGCGACTAACGCGGGTGAGGTTTGTCAAACCCAGTAGTACTACTCAAATTACCTCGCTATGTTCATATTAACGGTCCGATGTGAGGACTTAATGATAGATGTGTACGCATAGTCAAATAAGTGATAACATATATGAATTACATAACCAAAAATGTTTACAGACACAGAGTTTAACAAAATAACCCAATAAATCCAAAACCGTTTGGTTTCGATCGTGATTGACCAAAACGACATGGGGTTTTTACAAAACAGAACTTTGCGAATCTATTAGTATAAGTTAATTTGATTAAGAGCAGGTTTAAGATCGAAACCCCTAAAATATTTTACCGACAAACCCTAATTACAGATTATGAGCAATTCGATGATAAAGAATGAAGTTAACATAGAGCTTTTAACGAGTGAAGGGTTATGAAACTATCCATATCAGTTAATTGGATTTATAAGGTTGATAATGACAAAAGCCCCAAATCGATTTATGAACGAACCCTAGGATTGGGTTTGTCTCCAATTCGATGTTAATAGATCGAATTGTCATGGGGTTTTCAATCTATGAATAAAAACAAAACTGAGGGAATGCTTAATTACCAGAACGATGTACGAATTGATGGTGATCGATCAAACGCAGGTTCGACCGTGACTGTCTCGACCTCCGATGACTTCCGCGGCTTTTCCGGTTGAATTGGTGCGTGTAACTGCTTTGAGATTGATTGTTTAGTGTGTGTAGAGTGTTTGTACGAAAGAATAATACACGAATTCGTTGAATTTGAATGAAAATGGCATTGAGGTCGACGGTTACACAATAATTACCCATAATTGGGTTTAATTCGGAGTAATAACGATTATTAAAGCCCCAATGATGGTCGTTAATAGTTGAGACGTGCATAACGGTTACGAAATTGAATGAACTTGCGATTAAAGATTGTGTTTACGTTTCAACTAACAAGAGGCGCGACCGAGCCAGCAAGAGGCGCGACCGTTCAAAACAAGGCACGACCGTGCCAAAACAAGGCGCTACCGTGCCTACTAGGGTTTCTGGTTATTTACAAAATAGCCCTTGTAACTTCAGCTTTGACAGAAATGATCCCTTGGTTTTAGAATTGGGTTAACTTGGTCAGGATTTAACAGAATATTTAACGGAATCACTAACGGAATTAACTTGAAAAGTCGGATTGTCACACCCGGCCACAGGACGGAAAGGTTTCGACGAGCCGGATCATGTGGCAAATAGCCGTAGGCGGTTTGTCCTAGTGGTCCGAGCCAATTTCACCCATTAAGTAGCCCAATTTCACAAATCAAAGATTTTCCCCAATTTTCTTTTTTTAATACCTTCAACGTTTTTATGCTAAAACGGGTGAATCATTGATTTGTGTATTTCCAAAGTCTTTTTATAGTTTTAATTTTAGTTTGGATGGATTGATTTGAAATTTTGAAAACTTTTTGTAAACCTACCAAATTTAGAATGCTCTATAGAAGAGCACCTAAAGAAAATAGTGTAATTAAATCACGCTACCATCATTTAAAATTTCCTGGACCAAACTTCAAGATGTTCCATACATCCTTCTTGTGCTTCCATATTGAGGATTCCCACCGATTCTTATTTAGAGCTTCCTTCTTCTGACTCCTTTGATTGCTTAGCTTCCAGTTTCTAAGAGAGGTCAAGAAGTGATTGTAAAGTCGCAGTAACCCTCTCTTATGGATCATCCGGTCTCACTTCCGACTAATTCATGCTTGTGAAGTTGGAAGGTTCTTGCTCCTTAGAGTCACTTGACCCTACTAAAGATGTTGAAGATATATCTTTCGATTCTTGTATTTTGAATGGATCATCTTGTTGTTCAATTGGATAGCTCTTTAGGAGTTGAACCTTAATTTCTTCCAAATGATGAAACAGATTTCCTGGGGTCCATGAGTCGAAATCTAGAGCTGAGTGTTGAATTTCTTGGGGCGATGTGGTTTCCTCATATGGTTGCCAGTAGGGTTGGTGAAAATTTATGGAATACCCTTGATAGTGATAACAATCTTGAGTGTAGTGGCCTTCCCCACAGATCTCACACCAAACCTCCGAATAGTGGTACTCATAGTTGTCTTGATATCCTTCATAACAACTCTCGTAGTTGTCATCCATGAAAGTTGTTGTAAAGAACAATCAAAACAAACCATAAAAATAAATGTTAAGGTTAAAAAGGTTAATCCTTTAACTCGAATCTTTCTTGAAATCACCATGTCCCCGGCAACGGCGCCAAAAACTTGATGTGCACGTGATAAATATATAAAATATATAAATATATATTTGTTTTAGAAATGGTTTCACGAGATCAGGTTTTTAATTTATAAAATGATAAATACTCAAACTTAAAACACGCACAATAGGCAAGTGTACCTATCGCAGCGTAATATAGTTTACGTAAAAACCAAGTATCGAACCAATGGACACGGTCAAGTTCCAATACTCAACTTTTGTTATCGTTTAGCTGGTTTAATTAGTGAGCAGGTTTTGTGTGCTTGTGAAGCTGAAAAGTAAATGACAGGAAAGTAAAAATGTAACATTCATGATTTTCTTGTATTATTTTATTTTATTTCAAACAATAATGACACTCCATTTCAATTCCGTACTTACCATATTAATTATTAATCAACATGTATTAATTCAAAGTTTCATCCTTCTTTTAACATATTATTTTTCTAGTTGTATATATGACATATGTATGTATATTTATATAGATATATATATATATATATATAAATATATACTTTGTTATAATAAACAAATCAAAAGTAAATTTTATAAATCTTTAAGTGTGCATTTACACCTTTAACTATGTATACAATGTGTAAATTTTTAAGAATGGAAATTTATACCTTTATAAATATTTATAATCAAGCAAATAATAATTAGATTTTTATGAATTTTATAAAAACAACTTTATAAACAACTAAATTGAATTAAGCCAATTAATTTAGCCATGAACCCAATTGGTAGCATTTGAACCCCCCTTACATAGCACTTGAACCCCCACCTATTCTTTGATCCTTTTCCATGAAATTGAACCCAAAGCACATTATCCACCCGATTTTGACTTGGTGAAAGTCAACAGGGACGAAATCAGTTCCAAATCCCTCGAATTCTCGTGTAATAACTCGCCCAAATCATGCAAGAACGTTACTACTTCTGTTTTGAATGATCATGATGATCTAATTTAATAGGAATCAATGACTTCGAACTCAAACTCGTCCCATAACCGTCCCCATTTAATCCGCAATCAATTCGGGTAATTGGAATGAAATTGATCTGATAAATCAAGCCTGGCACCTTTGCAATCACCTTTACGAACTTCCTAAACTCACACACGCAATGCATAACACTCCCGAAGCCCGATCGAAATCCAAGAACTCGAACATGCGCGTCTCAACTATTCTCCCTCACCGTGCAACCATTCCATGTAATAAGAACACCCCCATACTCGTTTCAACTTTCTGAGTAAAATCCCTAAGGTTTCGGACTCTTATCCGTTGTCACACCCCAACCGACGGCGGATTATACGTCGGGGCGGACGCGGTTGTTCAATAGCACAAGGTTGACTATTAAAGTTTCGATATTTCATTAAATAATAATTTAAGATTCAATACAAGGAATATAACAAGAAATACAACATTTAATTTATAAGTAGACTAGGTTCAAAGCATCCTATGTGATTCACAGATAAGCCTCATGATGTAGAACCTGAAACATGTGAAAGAATCTGTCAACTACTAAATAGTTGGTGAGATACAAAGGTTTTGACACAGTTTAACAAGTATTTGAAAAGTATTACAATTCACTATGATATATGCATTCTATAATGTAAGTATGAGAAAACAAGTATCTTAAACATTGTGCACATTCAATCCTCCAACCAAGTTTAGGCATAACCCGCAGGTTACCCTTATAAGTCTTAAGTTTAAAAGTTTGGTTTAGTAACAAACACCAAGGGCTCCCCCCCGAAGGGGTCAATCAATCAATGTGGATTGGTCAAATACAATAGATCTATCATTGTTACCATAGGCTTGATCAAAGTTAATGAATATGCTAGTTTTAAGTTTAATCTAAGCATACAAGTCTCAAGTTTAACATAAGAATAAGCATCTAGACATAGTTTGTACAAGAATTGTATAAGTTTGAAGTTTGAACATGTTTCACCCCAAAAGAATGTAAATGGAAAAGGGGCTAAGTATACTCACATGGATCGATGAAGAGTATCCGACACGGATAAGTATTTGCAAGACTTTGAGGGGGAATATCCTCACAATAAGCCTAAGAATATAAGTCTAAAGTTTTAAGCAAAAAGTCTAAGACAAAGAATCTAGGATTTCAAGATTTGACTAGGGTTCCAAATGGGGGACGGGAATGATTGTGTTTATAAAGTTTAAGTCAAGTTTTAATAAGGTTTTGAACGAGTCATACTAGACTTGAATTTCAAAGTTTAATAGTTTAAAATAATTATTTAAGATAAGGATTAAAAATAAATAATAATTATTTCAAAAGTAAAATAATTATTAAATACAAAGTATTTAAAGACTAAATAGTGATTAAGGATAAATAATAATTATTTCAGAATAAATAATTATTAAGGATATATACTTATCTTATAAGAAGAAATATTCTGTTTAATCATTTAAAGTATTTAGATGTTAAATATTTATTTCACAATTAATCTTGTAAATAAATGATGATTAAAATGTACTAAGTTTAAATAATATGAAATTGTAAGCATAAATAATTACGTTTAAATATAATTTCTTATAAGGTTCACATTTTGATTATAAGTTTATAAATATATTTTTAAAGTCTAAAAGAAACCATAAGTTTAAAATAGAGTTCTATTGATTTATAAGTTTATAAGTGTTTAAAGTTTTCATTTAGCTTTTATAATGTTTATAAGTTTTAAACTATTTAGAATCTAAATAAAGTATAAATATCTTCCTTGTTTTTAACCAAATAAATAAATGTGTTTAAATAAACAAGCTATATTCATTTATTTTAGAAATAATAATTTTTCCGATTTATAAAATCTTCTCTGTTGGAGAGATGGATTTTATAAAGTTTAAAAGTATTTTATAATTTTTAAGAATTTAAAACTATTTTTAAAGAATTGAACATTATTGGTTTTAACCAATTTTAATTAAATAAAATAGTTCTGGAATACAAAAGTGTAAATAAAATTCATTTTTATGTTTATAAAAGTTTAATAGAATTTATAAAAATTATTAGAGTTCAAAACTGTTTTAAAAAGGGTAAAAGAAAAATAGAAACAAAAACCTGGGGCCAGACCGAATCGAACTCGGGTCTGCCCCGGGTCACGAACACACACACAAGTTTAACCACCCGGCTACGGACCTCGCTGGTTGTTTATACCCGGAAGGAATAAGTTAAGCAAGATCTCAAATCATTCCCAATTCTTCATATGAACCCTAGATTTTCGATCTCCAAATACACATCGATTTGCCCTCTGTTAATGGAATTAAACAGAGGGCTTTCGATCTACACGTGATTACGAAGAGAATGGCCTTAAATTTTACCTGAAAAGATATCGAAATGAGGGAGATTGAGTCGGGACTCGTCGGCGGCGGTCGCAGGCTTCAATCGAGTAATGCGGGGGACGAGAGACCAAATTGAGTATTGGGAGTGTTTGAGGGTGATTTCATTGAGCTGAGGGAGTCGATATATATAGCCAATTTGGCGTTAAATGCTCGGTTGGTTGGGAAGATGAGGGTTGAACGGCCGAGTTCGAATTTGACGAATGCGTGGGTCTCGGGCCGTATCCGAGCATTGATGGCGTTGGGGTTAGGTCGCACGCGGGAGGCGAGATCGAGGTTCACTTGAATCTGGACACATTCCGCGTTTTGGCTAAATCGGGTTCAAAAACCGGTTACTACGGGAATCGAACTTGTGATCGATTTCCTGTTTCGGGAGTTTGGTTGAATTGCAAAACAGACCCTGTAGTTTGGAGCTTTAACAGTTTATGTTAAAACATGGATTTAGTTTAAAACAAGTTTCAATAATGCCAGTTTAGTCCCTGGACTTTATGAATAATTAAATATGTTTTATATACTTTTCTTTTTATATAAAACTAACAAAGTTTAATAAGTTTCATTATTTTAAAATCTTTTATGAACCTCAAGTGTATATATATATATATATATATATATATATATATATATATATATATGTTTATGAACTTATAAAATCTATATAATTATAAATTTTCAAGAGTTTAACACGTGCCCGAAAGGTCGGAAAAATTCAGGATATTACAGTCTCCCCTACTTTAGGGAATTTCGTCCCGAAATTATAGTACGAGGTTTCTGTTTTCAAGATTTAAGTCTATGATACGCACAAGGATAATGAGAACAATACTTTACGTTCCCAAGTAGACTACGGGTTACGTTTTGAGTCTTAAATGAGATGAAGTGACAGGATTAAGATCACGTTCGAGTTTCTAAGTTTTCAAAGTATATGGTTGCCAAGAGTTTCCCTAAGAAGCATATAGTTTCATTGAAATATATGAAGATTTGTTTTCGGCAATGTATTTGAGAGAATGTCCAAGATTTAAAGTGAGATGCATCGCTCGGGATGGATTTGATGATAGTTTCAAGAATTTGAGTTTGTAGTCTAATACGTCTAAGGGATTGCTACGGTACCTAAGTTTCGTGGTTATCCTTTATGACAAGTCTTAGATCATGGCACACGACAAATTTTACTATGTTTTCCCATACGCTGATTTTTCATGCTTACGTGTGCACCCGCAAGCATTCAAATCGTCGCATTGTCCGCATAGGTCCTTCCGATTGTGTGTGGATCAAGAAAGAGTATAAGAATTTGTTTAACACACGATTAAAGTTTTCACATAAGAGTGATCATTGATTAACGAGTCCCTTAGAGAGTAGCGTCATTCAATAATTAAAGAGAAGAATGTGACAAGATTTAGAGTTTCAAAGTTTCCTCGTGATTGATTAAGAATACTTCAATCATTGAGTAGTTTATAGTCTTTACACTTTCCTCGGGTTTGATCAAGAATACATCAAACCTTGAGTAGTTTAAAAGTCTTATACGTCCATCGGGTTTGAACAAGCATACGTCAAACATGGGGTGGCTTAAAGTCTTATACGTCCATCGGGTTTGAACAAGCATACGTCAAACATGGAGTAGCTTAAAGTCTTATACGTCCATCATGTTTGAACAAGAATACGCCAAACATGGAGTAGTTTAAAGTCTCATACGTTCATCATGTTTGAACAAGAATACGTCAAACATGGAGTAGTCTAAAGTCTCATACGTTCATCATGTCTGAATAAGAATACGTAAAACATGGGGTAGCTTAAAGTCTTATACGTCCATCGGGTTTGAACAAGCATACGTCAAACATGGAGTAGCTTAATGTCTTATACGTCCATCATGTTTGAACAAGAATACGCCAAACATGGAGTAGTTTAAAGTCTCATATGTTCATCATGTTTGAACAAGAATACGTCAAACATGGAGTAGTCTAAAGTCTCATACGTTCATCATGTCTGAATAAGAATACGTAAAACATGGGGTAGCTCAAATTGTGTTTGAACAAGAATACGTCAACATATAATAGTTTAAATTGTGTTTGATCAAGAATGCGTCAAACATAGAATAGTTTAAATTGTGTTTGAACAAGAATACGTCAATCATAGAATAGTTTAAATTGTGTTTGATCAAGAATACGTCAAACATAGAATAGTTTAAATTGTGTTTGAACAAGAATACGTCAAACATAGAATAACCTTAAATTCCCTTAGTTTAGCTTCAGTGTATAGAAGTATACGATTACGTTTTGAGTATAAAGTGGTTATCTAAATACTCTAGTGTTTAAGAGAGGTGTGGGACAGCGTTTGGAACAGGATTAACCGTTACACGCTTTCTCACAGAAGATTCGAGTTGTCCAAAAGATTAGTGGATCCCGATGTTTGGTTTAGATAGGAGTCAGGGGACGTACTCTGCTAAAGAGAGTAATGTCCTCCTTCCTGCTAGTGTCTAGTATCAAGAGTGAATTTTTCTCGTATATATGGAATGTACGTTTATCAAGTCTTATAGGATTTGGTTAAGATGGACACACAACGTTTTCAAGACTAAGAATCCAAGTATAAGTTTGAAAATAGGATAAGTCAGTTGAGTTTCAAGTTTCAGTATTTAGCTTTACATGACCCTTTATTGATCATGTTTAGTTTTAAGAATACGGGATTGAGTATTTGTAGAAGTTTTACATGACTCAAAAGTCTCTGACCTCATAGTTGTGTATACGAAGTTTTAATGTTTTAGCAACGTGTATTTAAGCTTTTAGTCCCCGTTGTGATTATAGTAAGTCTTTTACGTGACAAGAGTTGAATGAGGAAAGTCTCCAAGCATAGGGCAACGGGAAAAGTTTCGATAAGGTTTATGATAGTGTGTTTACAAATGATTTATCTTGATTCATAACAGAAAGTATAGTTTTCTTTTGTATAGAATGTAATTAAGATGTTCACAAACGACGAGTTAGGCATCGATGAGTAGTACGAGTAAGATTTATAAAAGATAGGTGTGATTGTCAAGCGAAAAGTTGGTCAAGTTTACAAGTTTTAAGTCTAAGAAGTAAGGGTCATGGTTGTTTAAGGTAATGATTCGTAAGTCGGGTTGTTTTTGAAAAAGTGCTTACGAATTAGAAGATTTGTTCAAGATTTATTCCTCAGGTACACGTGTCACTTAGGGTTTTTATAGTTTAATGCAACGTTGTTAATTATTTCAAGTACTAACGTAAGTTGTTTTTGACGAAAGTGTTTGGGTAGGTGTGTTAAGTTTACAATGATGAAAGGAAAGTTTAAACTAGTAAATGATGACAAAATGAAATTTCAAAATGGTTTCCGTTTAGATGTTTCAAAATTAGGACTTCTAGCCCTTACAATTTAAACGGAAAATTAATGTGTGTAAGGAAGTTGATTAAATATTTTCAAAAGGTTTTTATTCATAATACTGGGTCATCACAGTACTATTAAAATGGTTTTTTGGTTTGATGTTGATGGGCTGACGAAGAGAATTCCCGGAAGAAGGGGTGGGTCACAAGGACTCACTTATGTACCCTATTTCCATAGCCAAAATTTCCTCGTGAGTCTACAACTTTTTTTTTAGTTATTGTCACCGATATTTGGGTTTAAGGTACTATGTCGAGGTTTATTGTGGGCTTAAGGTCTTAAGCGTGGAGTTTGTTTATTCTATAGTAGTCTTCTTCCCTTGCGGGAAGGCGATCAGGTTACTAATCACTTTGTTAATGTACTTTAGGTTTAAAAGACGTTAAGTTTTTGTTTACAAGAAACGGTGATGCGTAAGTTTTAAGGACGTATGAAGGTTTTAAAAGTGTAACAAAGTTTTGAGTTAGTCATAAAATGAAGTTTGCTTGAGTAACGAAAAATGAAATGAGACACAAGGGTTTCCCCTTATGTGCCAAGTTTATAAAATAATGAAGTTTGTAAAAAGGACTTGTAGGATAATACCTGGTTTTAAATGTGTTGGTATTACAAGGTTCATGAAGTTTAAGGATGTATGAACACTTTGAGACATATAAAAGTGTAGCAAAAGTTTAAGTGAGTTATCTAGAGTAGTTTGGTTGAGTGATGAAAATAAGATGAAAACACAAGGGTTTCCCCTTAAGTGTCATGTTCATAAAATAATGATGTTTATAGGAGAATTTGTAGAGTAATACATAGTTTTAAGGGTTGTATTACAACGATCACGAAGTTTATTGGGTAGTATCTATAAATATAAGTTTACGTATGTAGTTTTTAAGTATAATCTCGTAAGAATTTCGCCTTGAAGGTAACTCCTTCAGGTCATGACGAGTAAGCATGCTGTCATGTGACAGGACGGGACTTAAGAATCATAGAATAAAGATTATAGAGGAAAGTTTTTGAATCATGAATTTATGAAGTATATAGTGTTTGAGATAGTACTCGTTTAGTGCATATCACTAAGTAAATACTTTGACATATCAAGGGAGATCTAAGCTCACTAATGTTTTAGAGAAGTCATGCATTCCTATAAGTGAATACTCATCCCAAGAATTCCCAGGAAAGCATACGGGTCCAATGGTTGATTTGGATTTATACGAAATGCTTTCCTTGACAGAATTTCCCAGAATACAGGTATTCACCCTTCCGGTCCGCACAAGTTCTCACACATTATACAGATACCAATCTGTCACACCCCAACCGACGGCGGATTATACGTCAGGGCGGACGTGGTTGTTCAATAGCACAAGGTTGACTAATAAATTTTTGATATTTCATTAAATAATAATTTAAGATTCAATACAAGGAATATAACAAGAAATACAACATTTAATTTATAAGTAGACTAGGTTCAAAGCATC
Organism: Smallanthus sonchifolius; assembly: GCA_023525975.1. Taxonomy (NCBI): domain Eukaryota; kingdom Viridiplantae; phylum Streptophyta; class Magnoliopsida; order Asterales; family Asteraceae; genus Smallanthus; species Smallanthus sonchifolius. The sequence goes on along the minus strand of CM042033.1, from coordinate 46,663,927 downwards.
CTATGTGATTCACAGATAAGCCTCATGATGTAGAACCTGAAACATGTGAAAGAATCTATCAACTACTAAATAGTTGGTGAGATACAAAGGTTTTGACACAGTTTAACAAGTATTTGAAAAGTATTACAATTCACTATGATATATGCATTCTATAATGTAAGTATGAGAAAACAAGTATCTTAAACATTGTGCACATTCAATCCTCCAACCAAGTTTAGGCATAACCCGCAGGTTACCCTTATAAGTCTCAAGTTTAAAAGTTTGGTTTAGTAACAAACACCAAGGGCTCCCCCCCGAAGGGGTCAATCAATCAATGTGGATTGGTCAAATGCAATAGATCTATCATTGTTACCATAGGCTTGATCAAAGTTAATGAATATGCTAGTTTTAAGTTTAATCTAAGCATACAAGTCTCAAGTTTAACATAAGAATAAGCATCTAGACATAGTTTGTACAAGAATTGTATAAGTTTGAAGTTTGAACATGTTTCACCCCAAAAGAATGTAAATGGAAAAGGGGCTAAGTATACTCACATGGATCGATGAAGAGTATCCGACACGGATAAGTATTTGCAAGACTTTGAGGGGGAATATCCTCATAATAAGCCTAAGAATATAAGTCTAAAGTTTTAAGCAAAAAGTCTAAGACAAAGAATCTAGGATTTCAAGATTTGACTAGGGTTCCAAATGGGGGACGGGAATGATTGTGTTTATAAAGTTTAAGTCAAGTTTAAATAAGGTTTTGAACGAGTCATACTAGACTTGAATTTCAAAGTTTAATAGTTTAAAATAATTATTTAAGATAAGGATTAAAAATAAATAATAATTATTTCAAAAGTAAAATAATTATTAAATACAAAGTATTTAAAGACTAAATAGTGATTAAGGATAAATAATAATTATTTCAGAATAAATAATTATTAAGGATAAATACTTATCTTATAAGAATAAATATTCTGTTTAATCATTTAAAGTATTTAGATGTTAAATATTTATTTCACAATTAATCTTGTAAATAAATGATGTTTAAAATGTGCTAAGTTTAAATAATATGAAATTATAAGCATAAATAATTACATTTAAATATAATTTCTTATAAGGTTCACATTTTGATTATAAGTTTATAAATATATTTTTAAAGTCTAAAAGAAACCATAAGTTTAAAATAGAGTTCTATTGATTTATAAGTTTATAAGTGTTTAAAGTTTTCATTTAGCTTTTATAAAGTTTATAAGTTTTAAACTATTTAGAATCTAAATAAAGTATAAATATCTTCCTTGTTTTTAACCAAATAAATAAATATGTTTAAATAAACAAGCTATATTCATTTATTTTAGAAATAATAATTTTTCCGATTTATAAAATCTTCTCTGTTGAAGAGATGGATTTTATAAAGTTTAAAAGTATTTTGTAATTTTTAAGAATTTAAAACTATTTTTAAAGAATTGAACATTATTGGTTTTAACCAATTTTAATTAAATAAAATAGTTCTGGAATACAAAAGTGTAATTAAAATTCATTTTTATGTTTATAAAAGTTTAACAGAATTTATAAAAATTATTAGAGTTCAAAACTGTTTTAAAAGGGTAAAAGAAAAATAGAAACAAAAACCTGGGGCCAGACCGAATCGAACTCGGGTCTGCCCCGGGTCACGAACACACACACAAGTTTAACCACCCGGCTACGGGCCTCGCTGGTTGTTTATACCCGGAAGGAATAAGTTAAGCAAGATCTCAAATCATTCCCAATTCTTCATATGAACCCTAGATTTTCGATCTCCAAATACACATCGATTTGCCCTCTGTTAATGGAATTAAACAGAGGGCTTTCGATCTACACGTGATTACGAAGAGAATGGCCTTAAATTTTACCTGAAATGATATCGAAATGAGGGAGATTGAGTCGGGACTCGTCGACGGTGGTCGCAGGCTTCAATCGAGTAATGCGGGGGACGAGAGACCAAATTGAGTGTTGGGAGTGTTTGAGGGTGATTTCGTTGAGCTGAGGGAGTCGATATGTATAGCCAATTTGGCGTTAAATGCTCGGTTGGTTGGGAAGATGAGGGTTGAACGGCCGAATTCGAATTTGACGAATGCGTGGGTCTCGGGCCGTATCCGAGCATTGATGGCGTTGGGGTTGGGTCGCACGCGGGAGGCGAGATCGAGGTTCACTTGAATCTGGACACATTCCACGTTTTGGCTAAATCGGGTTCAAAAACCGGTTACTACGGGAATCAAACCTGTGATCGATTTCCTGTTTCCGGAGTTTGGTTGAATTGCAAAACAGACCCTGTAGTTTGGAGCTTTAACAGTTTATGTTAAAACATGGATTTAGTTTAAAACAAGTTTCAATAATGCCAGTTTAGTCCCTGGACTTTATGAATAATTAAATATGTTTTATATACTTTTCTTTTTATATAAAACTAACAAAGTTTAATAAGTTTCATTATTTTAAAATCTTTTATGAACCTCAAGTATATATATATATATATATATATATATATGTTTATGAACTTATAAAATCTATATAATTATAAATTTTCAAGAGTTTAACACGTGCCCGAAAGGTCGGAAAAATTCAGGATATTACATCCGTGCACCTCCATAATCAATTTGGGGACTAGGGTTATAGGTGCGCGTTTGGGGAAGAAGAGGGTTTGGGATTGTGGGTTATAGACTAAACACATTGGCCTTTTACCAAGGCATATGCCCAGTCACACTGGTAAGATGCTTGACATGTACAGGGAAGGTCGCGGGTTCGAACCCTAGCCCCGCACCTTTTTATTTTACGCGTGTAGCGTCTGAAACCCGGTTCCCCCCTCAGTCTTGTTTAACTTTCAACTGAGCCGACCTTATTACACTAAAGGCCCTATGGTCCAATGGTTTGTGCATGAAGACTCCCCAGAAACCACCCGGGTTTGAGTCTCCACACCCCTATATATTTTTAAAATCAATTTTAAGCGTGGAATTAATTAATAAAAAATATTCATATAAACCCTTGACTTCTCCGATCAGTTCCATTATTTTAAATTGCTAAGTCTTGAGGAAAACAATTTTATTTGTCATTTCTAGGTTAAAAATCTAATAAACTAAAATTTATTAATTTATGTACTTTAACAAGTTAATATTTAAAATCATTGGTTTATAAATTATATTTGGGATATAAAAATGGTTATTTTTTTATAAAACCCATTTATTTATAAAAAAGTTATACATCTTTTAGATATAATTTAATCTTTTATGTAAAAACCTTTAAAACACATTTCATACTCTTAATTAATAATTAATTTGGTTAATTATTAACCAGAATATTATTTTTATTTCTTAAAATATGATGTACTATTTAAGCCAATCATTATTTGAGTTACGTATTGTTTCAAAAAAAAAATCAAACTACGTAAATTTTATTTATCTAGGTAGTCAATTATTATTTATTCAACTAATTATTTATGCAACTACCTATTTATTTACAAAACGAATGAAGTCATTTATTTATTCTTTTGCATATTCAAACTTCAATACAATTATCTATCAAGATCTATATAAATATTATTTAGAACTCATACAAATATTTCCTTATTTAATTAAGGAAAAACCCACACCCAATCCCTTTGTACATTAGGAATTCTATAACTGGTTGAACGCGCTATTGATACACTTATGCCATCAAACTTAGGTTGATCTTGTGAATTGTTTGAACTTTTGTGCAACAAACATCATAATTAGGTGACATTCACAAGTTACTCTTTGCAAGGTGAGTTTACATAGCCCCTTTTTCACTTTTACATCTTTGGGGTGAAACATGATTACATTCAAACTATTTGCAATTATTACAATTCAAACATTATGATCATATGTGCAATTTATGCCTTATGCTTGAACACTATTAGTGCAAACAACATTTATATACTTTTTGTGCATAGTGTAAGTGCAATAATTAAATCAGTACAAGCCGACGGTATACAATGATAGATCTATTGTGTCTGACCAACCCACCCGGTTAGGGTGATTGTTGCCGAAAACACTTAAGGATAACATTTGTGTTATGTCTATCAGTCACAAGGTTTGATTGTGCGCCCCAGTTTTAACTATAATGGTTCTCTATAATTGCCTCATTAAATCATGCTTCATATGAATTATACACAAACTTTTGATATTACTTGTGGTGTCAAAACCTCTGTATGCTCACCAACTATTAACTAGAATATTATTTTTATTTCTTAAAATATGATGTACTAATTAAGCCAATCATTATTTAAGTTACGTATTGTTTCATAAAAAAAAATCAAACTAAGTAAATTTTATTTATCTAGGTAGTCAATTATTATTTATTCAACTAATTATTTATGCAACTACCTATTTATTTACAAAACGAATGAAGTCATTTATTTATTCTTTTGCATATTCAAACTTCAATACAATTATCTATCAAGATCTATATAAATATTATTTAGAACTCACACAAATATTTCCTTATTTAATTAAGGAAAAACCCACACCCAATCCCTTTGTACATTAGGAATTCTATAACCGGTTGAACGCGCTATTGATACACTTATGCCATTAAACTTAGGTTGATCTTGTGAATTGCTTGACTTTTGTGCAACAAACATCATAATTAGGTGACATTCACAAGCTACTATTTGCAAGGTGAGTTTACATAACCCCTTTTTTCACTTTTACATCTTTGGGTGAAACATGATTACATTCAAACTATTTGCAATTATTACAATTCAAACATTATGATCATGTGTGCAATTTGTACCTTATGCTTGAACACTATTAGTGCAAACAACATTTACATACTTTTTGTGCATAGTGCAAGTGCAATAATTAAATCAGTACAAGCCGACGGTATACAATGATAGATCTATTGTGTCTGACCAACCCACTCGGTTAGGGTGATTGTTGCCGAAAACACTTAAGGATAACATTTGTGTTATGTCTATCAGTCACAAGGTTTGATTGTGCGCCCCAGTTTTAACTATAATGGTTCTCTATAATTGCATCATTAAATCATGCTTCATATGAATTGTACACAAACTTTTGATATTAATTGTGGTGTCAAAACCTCTGTATGCTCACCAGCTATTAACTACAATATTATTTTTATTTCTTAAAATATGATGTACTAATTAAGCCAATCATTATTTAAGTTACGTATTGTTTCATAAAAAAAAATCAAACTAAGTAAATTTTATTTATCTAGGTAGTCAATTATTATTTATTCAACTAATTATTTATGCAACTACCTATTTATTTACAAAACGAATGAAGTCATTTATTTATTCTTTTACATATTCAAACTTCAATACAATTATCTATCAAGATCTATATAAATATTATTTAGAACTCATACAAATATTTCCTTATTTAATTAAGGAAAAACCCACACCCAATCCCTTTGTACATTAGGAATTCTATAACCGGTTGAACGCGCTATTGATACACTTATGCCATTAAACTTAGGTTGATCTTGTGAATTGCTTGAACTTTTGTGCAACAAACATCATAATTAGGTGACATTCACAAGCTACTATTTGCAAGGTGAGTTTACATAACCCCTTTTTTCACTTTTACATCTTTGGGTGAAACATGATTACATTCAAGCTATTTGCAATTATTACAATTCAAACATATGATCATGTGTGCAATTTGTGCCTTATGCTTGAACACTATTAGTGCAAACAACATTTACATACTTTTTGTGCATAGTGCAAGTGCAATAATTAAATCAGTACAAGCCGACGGTATACAATGATAGATCTATTGTGTCTGACCAACCCACTCGGTTAGGGTGATTGTTGCCGAAAACACTTTAGGATAACATTTGTGTTATGCCTATCAGTCACAAGGTTTGATTGTGCGCCCCAGTTTTAACTATAATGGTTCTCCATAATTGCCTCATTAAATCATGCTTCATATGAATTTTACACAAACTTTTGATATTACTTGTGGTGTCAAAACCTATGTATGCTCACCAACTATTTTTAGTTGACCTCGTTTTCATCATGTTTCAGGTACTAATGTTGAGACTTTATGCAAGATACTTCATATAGGATTTGGAGTTAGTGAACAAAGAATTTGAACATGTTGATGTATCTGATTTTGGCTGTTTATATTGAACTTATATAATGAAATCTTGATTTAATAAACAATATGAAATTTAGTTGATCATGTGCTTATGAACAGTCTACACGTCCGCCCCCACGTATTCCGTCGTCGGTTGGGGTGTGACAGATTGGTATCCGAGCCATGGTTATATGGAATTAGGTTATTAGAAACCAATGACCTAGTCTATAACCTTAGGACACCATTGTGTGATTATCTTACATGTTATCCTAGGTATTACATCGCATGATACAATACATGAAATTTTACGTGCTACGCTACTTGATAACTCACATGCTTATAAAATTGCTATCTATGTAATACCTTGTTTGCCACACTGTCTGATTACATACTACCTATTTGATCCCATTAATTTCCATCCCAAACTCTACCATACACTTAATCATATCTAACACTTCATACACTCTCACCTTACACATTGAAAATTTGGTCACCATCATCATTTGTGAACAAAATTCAAATTCTTGAATCTAAATACCCATTAATAAGAACTAGAGGAGCCCACTTACCCTCCAAGAAGAAGAAACCTATTGGAGTAAATGAACCACACCCCTGGGCCTCAAAGCCCAGTCCATAATGATTCTCATCATGACCATGAGCCCAAATAATAGTGTTATTAGTACATGATGGCTGGAAGAGTGGGTGTAGACCCATAAGAGATTCTGACTAAGGAAAGACTGGGTATTTAAGTGTGTCCCTTGTGACCCACCCCTCCTTCCTGTGAATTCTTTTCGTGGGTACACTACTTATAGGTCAAGTGTTACCCCTAACATACTATTGTGAAAACTCGGTGTTATGACTAGTCAAACTCTAAACTCATGAAAACTTCTTTACTTAACATTTACTATTTTATTATCACTTATAATCTTTTTCTTTTCCTGCTAGACATGGACTTCTACCCTCCTCCCCTATCGGTATACTATCCCGAGACAGAGTTCGAGCAGGAGGAAGACATCGGATCCCCATCACCAGACCACCAGCCACCGACACCTCCAGCTGCTAGATCCATGTTTGACCTAAGGGCAGATTGGCTTAGGAGCACCGGCTTGAGACTCCGAGCATCTGAACCACCCCCATCAAGAAACCCTTATCAAGCACCTCACATGTATAACCAGCTGCCATCCCCTCTGCGAGACCCTTACTTAGCACCCGACCCATACCACCCAAACCCAGAACCAGGCAGAATATGGAAACCACCAGTGTTATAGGAGTCCCAGCTGATGTCACTCACCAATATGTGAGGACCACAGAATTTATGAGACAAGGGATGGAGCACAGGATAAGGCACCACCTGCTATGTCAACGAATAGACAGCCTTGTGGGTCAAGTGTGATACCAGGATGACCTGATTGCGCATCTAGGTACCCACATTGATATGATGGAAGGAGATCGGGATATATTTGATGCACGTACGGAGATAGCTAGAGCTGAGGCCCGGTTTGCTATATGAGTAACCATAACGATGTTCATCTTGGTGCTCATCTGCTTCCTAGTGGAATGCTACCTAAGACGTTAACTGAATTTTCTATCCTTACCTTTTAATTCCTGTTTGAAACCGCTACTTTATGCTGGAATAAGTTTTTGACATTTTATCATTTAATGCTGAGTTTTATATTACAATGCCATCACTATTTGATTTAACGTTGCAAGTATGAGTTACATCCATCACGTTTTTCACTTGTTTATTAATTTACAAACAAGAGTAAATTTCAATTACTTGTTCATTAACAAACAAAAAGCACAAATCAGTTATTCATGTACACATTATTCTAAATACCTACAAAACTTTCTCATTATCTTGCACCTCCGAAAATGTATGAGCTTACTCGACACCTCAAGAAGATGAATCATTTCGCATAGGCGTTAACCGTCCATATAAACCTCAACAAAATTAAAAATTTAAAACCCAACTACCTACATTATACATGAACTCCAAGCAACACGCTTGTCCGCTAAACTCGATCAACTACAAATTTCGATAGTTTACGTTACTCATCAGATTCAATTATTTACATATGAACGTTCACAATATACATGAAACTAAATTGTTTACATTATACACGAAACTTGATTGTTTGCAATAAACATGATACTATATTATTCACATTATACATGAAACTTGGTTGTTTTCAATATACATGATACATGAAACTTGGGTGTTTACATTATACATGAATCTAGATTGTTTACATTGTTGCAATTGATTGATCACATTATAAACAAGGCATGATTATTCACTTTATTCATGAAAGTTGAAAGCTATAAAACTTTAAACTACTCGGGGTTTGACGTATTCTTGTTCAAACACGAGGGAGCTATAAACTTTATGGGTAGTCTGGAGGATTATGCCATCTATCTGGAGCATCCATGTATGAAGTTATGCCACTTTGCTATTCTTTTATTTCCTGATTGTCTTTACTATCTAGAGACACAATTATTTGCCAGCAATTCATAAGTGAAAACAATAGTTAAGAACTAAGTGATTTTGTGTCTTTTCTTGGCCCACACGCAACGGTATGATCTATACGGACCATGCGACGATTGGAGTAATTACGGGTGTACACGTAATTATAAAGGTCAGCGCATGGAAAAACATAGTGAATTATGTCGTGTGTTATGACATGAAACCTATCGTGATATATAGTAACAAAACTAATGAGATATGATAAGGGCATGGTGGATACGCCGCTAGTACTTCCTATATATAAGTGTTCCTGTCATATTGTTAGAAGTAGCGTTGTTCGTGTCACGTGAAGTTTTATGTCATTTTGACCTTGACCAATGTTCATGAAATCTCTTGTCCAATAACGTATCTTGAACATATTAGATTATATCCTAAACAAGTTTTAAACATCAAATTCTCATTGTTCTTGCTTCAAGTGATGCATTCCATCTTTGAAATTCAAAACATTATGCGAGAGTTTTCTCCTTAATTCTCTTCAAACTAAATCATTCATGCATGACCTTGAGTAACAGACCTAAACCTTGTTACCAACCGTACTCCTTAATCCAATTTTCAAAGTTCATTGAGAATCCAAACGTAGCCCAGAGTTTACTTGGGAACGTGAGGATCAAATACAGCTCATGTACCCACCTCTTTCTCCTGACTCAATATCCTCCAATAGTTGAATTTCGGGACAAAATTCCCTCAACTTGGGGATACTGTAACATTCATGATTTTCTGGTATTATTTTATTTTATTTCACACAATAATGACACTCATTTCAATTACGTACTTACCGCATTAATTATTAATCAACGTGTATTAATTCAAAGTTTCGTCCTTCTTTTAACATATTATTTTTCTAGTTGAATATATGCCATATGTATGTATGTATGTATATATATATATATATATATATATATATATATATATATATACTTTGTTATAATAAACAAATCAAAAGTAAATTTTATAAATCTTTAAGTGTGCATTTACACCTTTATATATATATATATATATATATATATATATATATATATATGTGTGTGTGTGTGTGTGTGTGTGTTGAACTGTCATGATAACTTGAACAAGTATGTAAAAAAAGTATAAAATTAAAGATATTTGTGGAATAGTATATAGACAGGTTAAAAACATAATAGAATAATAAGGTGGTGGTTGAACTCTTGGGGACCGTGTAGCCACTAATGCCAGGATGAGCGAAAAGGCTTTTTATGGTCTAACCTTTACTAACCCCATCTTAAAGTTCCATACTGTTTTTATAATAATTTCCTTTGGTTTATAATTCCTAAATTATAGTTACAGGAGTCCAGGTAGATCCAGAGAACAACTCCACTACTCTTACTCTCTTATACACATCTCTCTATAATATTTGAAGTTTTAAGTTTGGTGTTCAGAAAATGAAAGTTTGGTAAAATTTCTTTTTTACTTTAATATTTTTTCAATGATTGCCTCCTTCAGAGGCTAAATATTTTAAGTGTTGAACTGCCATGATAACTTGAACAAGTATGTAAAAATAAAAAATAAAAAAAGTATAAAATTAAAGATATTTATGGAATAGTATATAAACAGGTTAAAAACAGAATATAATAATAAGGTGGTGGTTGAACTCTTAGGGACCTTGTAGCCGCTAATGCTAGGATGAGCGAAAAGGCTTTTTATGGTCTGACATTTACTAACCCTATCTTAAAGTTCCATACTGTTTTTGTAATAATTTCCTTAGGTCTATAATTCCTAAATGTTTTTAATCTTATACAAAAATTTTAAGATTTTTATTAAGATTTTTAAAGTTTTAAGTTTGTTATTTTAAGATTTTTAATTTAAGATTCTGTAAATGGTATCAGAGCCATGTGCTCTTAAAATAAAAGCTTGTTCAATTATTGATTGTGCAGATCAACACTTATTCATATTCATTCAAAATGAATATCCTAAAAAGCAATGATACTGTTAAAAACAATATTGAAGAGGAATATGAAATTCCTCATAATCTTGATTTAGTAAATAAATGGACTATTCCAAAAATGGAACACAAACCAATTTATAAATTAGAAACTTTTGAAAAATTAGGATTAAAACAAGTTGTCAAAACAACGGAAGAAACATTTTCTTTAAATAAAGAAGATATGGTTATTAAACTATTGTTAAACAAAGATTTAAATAAATATAAAAAGGATTATAAATTCCTTCACATAGGGCTTGTGCAAATTGCATTTAAACCCTTAACCTTAGAAGGTCTTTCAGAAAGTTTTGTAGCAGCTCTAAGAGATGCTAGAAATCTGAACTGGAAACAATCTCTTATATGGATTGTCCAAACTAGTCTGGCTCATGGACCAGTCTATTTTAATGTTTATCCTAATCTACAATTATCTTTATCAGATGTTAATATCTCAGATGCTTTAACTTTAAATGTTAAAACTCATGGTTATAACTATGCTCCAGGTTCAGAAGCTATCTGTATCTGTTATAGAATTTATTATAAACCTTTATACACTTTAAATCCACAGTGTAGAATGGTCGATAAACCATTAAATGAAACCATAGTTATAGAAACTAATTTTGGTAAATCTAATATAACTACCGGAAGAAAGATTAAATGGGAAGAAATTAACTTTCCAGAAAATTGGGTCCTTGATAAGGTCACAACATCTCAACAATATATAGATAATAACCCTTTAGAAATTATACAATCTGAAAAAGGGACTGTCCAAATCCAATTTGAGCAGCTTAGAAATACTTCTTCTTTGCCAAGATCTTTATCTTCTAGATCTTTATCCTCTCGACAGCATATATCTCATTTGGGATATACTGTTAGAAGTCCTTCTAGGGCCTCTACTTCAAGAGTTAGGGATATTTTCCCTACAACAGAAACATTCAATAGATTAAGAGTAAATTCTGACAATATAGTTACAGGAGTCCAAGTAGATTCGGAATCAACCGAATCAGAAGTCGATTTTGTTTAATGAATTTTAAAGAAAAAATAGACTTTAATCCGGGATCTTCGGTAAGAAAAGAAATTAGTAAAGATTTCGAATTACCCAAATGAGAATTGTTTAGAAATTGGTTTTTTAATAATTTTAAAGAGACTGATATAAATTTCTTTAAAGATGAATATTATAAAGATTTAATCATGAAAAATGAGATTATACCTTTTATTCCCTGGTTTATAGAAAGTTATATGGGAAGTATCATCTCAGTTATTGAAAGAACATTTAACGTTAAAGGAGAGATAGTCTCTAATATTTTCCCTCCTACACAACCTTTTAAAATAGAAAAAGATAATGAAACAAGGTATTATCAAACCTTTCAAAAACTATTAGAAACAAATACCTTACCTATTACAATTTCTCATATAAATGACTTGATTAAACAACAGAATTATACAAATTTATATTTAATAATTCTGGGAGAATAGTTACAAGATCTATCTACTAAGATGAATAAGATTATATCCCATTTTAAAGAGAAAAACATACAGGCTAAAACTGTTTCTCTAAAAGAAAAAATTGCTACTCCTAGTATACAACTTCCTCCGGAAGTAACAGATTTTAAATTAAAATCTAAGGATAGTCTAATAGCAACTTTAAATGAAACTATGAATGCTCTTAAAAATCTTAAGATTAATACTATAACAGATTTTTCTGAAGAAAATTATCAAAAAAAAAAATTATCAAATTTCCAAACTCTCTAAATGGGCAGATAAGCCAACTCAGAGAAAATACTATTATCCTAGACCTACTCCTCAAGATGTTCTTATAGAAGAACAAGAGTATATTGTTAATAACTCTTAAAGTGAGAAAATGATCTATGAATGGAACATAGATGGTCAGTCAGAAGGACACATTTATAATATTGTCCATAGAATACTTATGTATAGCAGTATTTGTAAGAATAATAATAACTATGTCCAGACCATAGCAAATATGATTATATCAGGATTTACATGTCAGTTAAAAGGATGGTGGGATAATTACTTATCCCAAGAAGATAAAAGTAAAATCTTAAATAGTGTCAAACAAGAAGAAGGCACTAGTAGTACTGAAAATAATGCAGTCTACACCCTAATTATTAATATTATAGAACATTTCACAGGAAGATGGTCCGAAGATTCTGAAAATATTAGAACTCTTCTGCAAAATATAAGATGTAGAACTCTAACGTCTTTTAGATGATATAAGGATACTTTCTTATGAAGAGTCATGGAACTCCCAGAGGCTAATAGTTCTCATTCGAAGTCAAAATTCATAGATGGCCTTCCTCGTTTATTTGCTGAAAGAATAAAAAGCAAATTAAGAATAAATGGAGTCATAAATTATGACAGTTACACTTATGGTAAACTTATAGGCACCTGTGTTCAGGAAGGAATATGTAAGGCCCCAAACCCGGGAGGCCTCACTCGTTGGATTTACTCATTCACAAACAGTTCTTAAACATGAGTATCAAATAACGCAGCAGAATAATTCATTCAACATAACTAAAAACTTGTTCATACATGCGGAAGCGTACATTGTCAATTACATAAACTTAACATAAACAACTCATAACGGGATACCAGTCTTCATGATCGGCCGGGTAACTCTTCTCGCTTGCCAAGCATCACCGTCCATCGTCCATACCTGCCTTAACCTGAATGTGCATACTAAAAAGTCAGCTACGCTGGTGAGTTCTAGTTTTCGTTCGATTTAAGAAATGGTTCATCATTCAAAACATTCATTAGGGTTTAACATCACGTATAAGAAAACAGGGCCTTTCATTCATAAACCTTCACACATTTAAACACATTGAACGGATCATTTGTTTAAAACATTTAACATTCATTTAAGTCATACATTACCATCTAAAATCTGTATCGTTACGCGTCTCTGTGTCCCCGAAGGAACCCTGCATGTCGTGGTCAACCGTTACGTATCACCGTCGTTGCCACAACATTCCGTAAATTCCCTTCCCGGTATTGCCCCCAAGGCTAACTGCACGAGGACCGACAATACCCATCCAGTTGCCCCTATGGCTCTCTTGTCCATAGACCGACAACTTCCATCGACGGTTATGACTCTCAGCCATAACATCGTCGGATCATAATTTAACCTCGCATAGGGTCACGTTAACCCCTGAGTAACCGTCGTTACTCCATACCAGTTGTACAACATCAAACCATTGGCATGCCACAAAGACATGCCCATGTTGTTCTTATGGCAACTATGGCTCGCTGTCCATAATCTGCCACAAGGCTGGGAATCTCATTCCCAGACTTCATTCGTCAATTCCCTTCATTCGACAGATTAGATTTGTAATGACTTCTTTAAAACCTTTGCCCTTTTTCTTTTATTTTCATAAAACCTTTCGCTCACTTTCGAAACCATTTACCTTTACTTTAAACCATTTATTTATAAACATTCGTTCGTAAACATTCCGTTCATAAAACTTCCTTTCCATAAACCGTTCATTCTAAATCATTTCATTTCATAAACATAGTTTCATAAAACATCATTTCATATGTATGCACACCAGCCCGAAAACATTATATAAAACATTTAAAGAGGGCTTCTAGAACTCACCTGATAAGCAGTTTCTGAAATACTCTTAGCTGGCTACTGGGCGTCACTAATGTCACTCACGATCTGCTATAATAAAGCCATACATGTAAGGTAGTGATCCTAGATGACACTAGACATCCCTATGCTTAAACCTAGTAGTTTCGATAGATTTGTTTATACCGAAACTTGATAGTTTCGATGGATCTGCACATATCGAAACTAGGTAGTTTCGATGGGTCTACACATATCGAAACTAGGTAGTTTCGATGGACCTACATATATCGAAACCTGTAGTTTCGATGGACCTGCACATATCGAAACCTGTAGTTTCGATGGACCTGCACATATCGAAACCTGTAGTTTCGATGGACCTGCACATATCGAAACTTGTAGTTTCGATAGACCTGCACATATCGAAACTTGTAGTTTCGATAGACCTGCACATATCGAAACTAGTAGTTTCGATGGGGTTTGCACATATTGTCTTCCCAAAAATCCGAAGCCTTTTCATGCGAGTCTGATCGAGTCAGTATCTCAACTTTTCTTAGATCAAAACGTTCGGTTTTCATTCTAGATGCTATACCTAAGCTCATTTTTAAGTTCCATCCGCAAAATCGTTGCCTTTTTAGCCAAAACCCGAAAATCCCAAAAACGAACAAAAACTCAGATTTAGGCAAGATTATTACCTGTATCGAGATTCTGATCCGGAGGTTCTTCTCACGAGCTTGGCAGTAACGTGTTCCCTCAATTCCGGGACGATCCGTCAACCTTCTCTCTCTAGACCCGAGCTCTCCTTTCTCTCTCTAAAAGTTGCGTGAATGGGAAATGAGCAGAGAAGAGGGCTGTCCTGCCTCTTATATAGCTGGGCTTCCCTCGCCCCATTGGAGCCGAGCCCAAGCCCGCTCCCTTTTGTTTAAATATTCCGACTAACTCGCCGGTCTCGCTATATTTATTCGTTTAATTATTTTTGGGATGTTACAAGTCTACCCTCCTTACAATAGGTTTCGTCCCCGAAACCTATTATAAGTCAAATAGTTGAGGGTACGACTCCCTCATTTCTGTCTCCGTTTCCCAAGTGGCTTCCGACCCCTTTCGATGTTTCCATTGGACTTTAACCAATTGGATAACTTTATTACGCAAACGTCTCTCCTTTCGATCTAGGATGGCCACGGGTTCTTCAATGTAGTTAAGGCTATTGTCTACCTCGATGTCAGTAAATGGTAGGTGAGCCGATTCATCCGCCAAACACTTTCGCAAGTGTGATACATGGAAGGTAGGATGAATTCCACTTAACTCATCAGGCAACTCTAACCGATAAGCGACTTCACCAACCCGTGCCATTATCCTGAACGGTCCGACAAACCTCGGACTCAACTTTCCTCTCTTCCTGAATCGTATGATCCCCTTCCATGGCGATACCTTCAACATTACTCGGTCCCCAACGCTAAACTCAATAGGCCTTCGTCGTTTATCCGCGTAGGATTTTTGACGATCTTGTGCGGCCTTCATTCGTGCTTTGACTTGATCAAACCTTTCCGACGTTTCCCTTATTACTTCCAGACTCCCTAATTCCTTCTGTCCAATCTCGCCCCAACAAACCGGGGTTCTGCATTTTCTCCCATACAACATTTCGTAAGGCGGCATGCCTATCGTCGTGTGATAGCTATTGTTGTAGGAAAATTCGGCTAACGGCAGATGACTGTCCCAACTGCCTCCGAAGTCGATAATACAAGCACGAAGCATATCCTCCAATGTCTGAATGGTCCTTTCGGACTGACCATCCGTTTGCGGGTGGTATGCCGTGCTGATATTAAGCCTCGTGCCCATCGCCTCGTGAAATCTTTTCCAGAACCTTGATGTGAATCGTGTGTCCCGGTCAGATACGATTGTCAAAGGCATCCCATGCCGTGCTACTACTTCGTTAATAAATACTTCCGCTAACCTTTCCGACGAGAACGTCTCGCGAATAGGTAGGAAATGAGCACTCTTCGTTAAACGGTCCACAATTACCCAGATGGTGTCATGACCCTTAGCTGTGCGAGGTAGCTTGGTTATGAAGTCCATGGTAATGTGTTCCCACTTCCATTCCGGTATATCAAGTGGTTGAATCTTTCCATACGGTTTCTGGTGCTCGGCCTTTACTTGCGAGCAAGTCAAGCACTTGCTTACATACTTCGTCACATTACGTTTCATTCCAGGCCACCAGTATTCCTTTCTCAGATCTTGGTACATTTTATTGGTGCCGGGATGGATAGAGTAACGAGACTTATGAGCCTCATCCAAGATTTTGGTCCTAAGTTCGCCACCCATAGGTATCCATATCCGTCCAAAACGTGTCCTAACAACAAGGGTGTTATATTCCAACTTGTCCTGTTGGCCAACCATCCTTTCCTTCTTTATGTTTTCTTCTTTAAGTGCCTCATCTTGAGCCTTTACGATTTCCCTCATCACATCCGATGTCACCACCAACTGGCAAGCTTTCACTCTAATAGGAGTAGGTACATCCTTTCGGCTTAGAGCGTCAGCCACCATGTTTGCCTTTCCAGGATGGTACATGATCTCACAGTCATAGTCTTTCAACAGTTCCAACCATCGCCTCTGTCTCATATTAAGTTCCTTTTGTTCGAAGAAGTACTTCAAACTTTTGTGGTCGGAGTAAATAGTAAACTTCACCCCGTAAAGGTAGTGCCTCCAGATTTTCAATGCAAATACGACAGCAGCAAGTTCCAAATCGTGAGTCGGATAATTAGTTTCATGAACTTTCAACTGCTGTGACGCGTACGCGATCACTCTTCCGCGTTGCATCAATACGCATCCTAATCCCTGACCCGAAGCGTCAGAGTACACCACTAAGTCTTCATTTCCCTCGGGAAGGGCCAAGACTGGAGCTTGAGTTAGCTTTTCCTTCAACTTCTTAAACGCCTCATCCTGGGTCAAACCCCATTCGTACTTTACCTCCTTCCGAGTCAACTTCGTCAATGGCGAAGCTATTTTTGAGAAATCCTGGATGAATCTCCGATAGTAGCCTGCCAATCCCAAGAAACTGCGGATTTCAGTTGGCGTCTTAGGAATATTCCATTCCTTTATCGTCACTATCTTTGCTGGGTCAACCATAATGCCGTTCGGGTTAATGACGTGACCTAGGAATTGGACTTCCCTAAGCCAGAACGCGCATTTGGAGAACTTAGCATACAACTTTTCCTTCTTCAGAGCTTCCAATACTTCCTTCAAGTGACACGCGTGATCACCCTCATTCTTGGAGTAGATGAGGATATCATCGATGAACACGATCACCGATCGATCCAGCATTGGTCGACAAACTCTATTCATCAAATCCATGAACGCTGCAGGGGCGTTCGTCAATCCAAAAGACATTACACGAAACTCAAAATGCCCATAACGTGTGCGAAATGCAGTTTTCGGTATGTCTTCTTCCCTTACCTTCAACTGATGATACCCGGACCGAAGGTCGATTTTCGAGAACCAACTTGCGCCTTACAATTGATCGAACAGGTCGTCGATCCTTGGTAACGGGTACTTGTTCTTTACGGTACGCTTGTTTAACTCTCGATAATCAATACACATCCTCATCGAACCGTCTTTCTTCTTCACGAACAACACCGGAGCACCCCACGGCGAGATGCTCGGTTGGATAAATCCTTTCTCAAGTAACTCGTCTAGTTGGACCATAAGTTCCTTCATTTCCACTGGTGCTAGTCGATATGGAGCCTTAGCCACGGGCTGGGCATCTGGTACTAAGTCAATTCGGAACTCAATTTCTCTATCGGGTGGTATCCTAGGCAAATCCTCTGGAAACACCTCCGGGTACTCGCGTACCACGGGTACATCGTCTAGTTCCTTCACTTCCTTACACTTGTCAATTACGTACACCAGATAAGCCTCGCATCCGCGCCTCAAGTAATTCGTTGCCTTAATCATCGAGATGACGTTTGGCATCGGGACATCACGATCTCCAAAGACCTCGACTTTGCTACCATCCGGAGCTTTGAGTTGGATTATCTTTCGTTTGCATATAATTTGCGCTTCATTGGCAGTTAGCCAATCCATACCTAACACGACATCGAACCCTCCCAAAACCATAACAAACAATCTGACAGGGAACTCATGACCTTCTATTTTTATCGTGGAGTTGTCAACTACATCCGTCACTCTCGTGGTTCTACCCTCAGCGGTTTCTACGCTAAAGGCCCTTTCTAGCTTATTCACATTGTACTTCACTCGTTTACAAAAAGTCACAGATATAAAACTCTTACTGGCACCCGAATCAAATAGCACAGAAACAATAGTGTTGTCAAGGATGAACGTACCTGACGCCACATCGGGGTCTGCCCTGGCTTGTTCTTGCGTCAGTGCGTACGCACGAGTCTTTGCTCGGGGCCTCTCTTCTTTCCTTTCCGGGCCTTTCCCTTTCCCGGCTTCACCCATTCTCGGTTTCGGGCATTCCTGACTCATGTGACCATTTTCCCCACAATTGTAGCATTTGTAGCCTTGCGTGCATTCACGGGAGTAATGTCCGGTCTTGCCGCATTTAAAGCACAGATTCGATCCTAACCGGCATTCACCCGCATGTCTTACCCCACATTTCCCATAGACTGTCGTCTCGCCTACCCTGGCCTGCTTGTCCCGAGCCCCAAACAACTTCCCACCCGATCGTTTAGCGGGAAAACTCGACTTTTTCTTGGGCTCTTCAATGGCAATGACATTTAGCGCCAGATCATCAAATACCACGCCGCTCAGTTCTACTACCGAATCATAGGTAGTAGGGGCGTTTGCCTTAACATAAGTGCGGACCTAGTCCGGCAACCCTTGAATATAGCAGGAAATCTTTCTTTCTTCAGTCGTAATAAGGTGTGGCACCAGACGTGCCAGTTCATTGAATCGGGTTGTATATTGCCGGTGCGTCATGTTCCCGGCCTTCAAACCCAGAAATTCCCTCTCTACCTTCTCAATCTCGTTCCTTGGGCAGAAATTCTTGATCACCAAAGTTTTCAAGTCAGCCCACATCATCGCATCCATAATCTCGCTCCCTTTTGCCTGACGTACACCTTCCCACCAATGGGATGCTTCCTCCCTCAAGGAGTTAGCAGCAAATTTCACAACTTGATCCGCTCGGCATTCGCTGAGACGGATGGCAGCCTCCATACGGATTATCCAGTCAAACGTAGCTACCGCGTCTTTCTTTCCTGTCAGGACTGGCAGGTCACATGCCTTGAAGGACTTATAGTCGCATCCGCGAGCAGGTGGTGCGTTGATTGCCTCAGTGTTCGGGGTATCAACCGTCGGGTTAGACCCACCTTCCCCATTGACCTGCTTCAATGCTTCTGCCAACAGACCTGGCAGAGAATTCTTCATCAATTCTGTGAACTCTCGAGCTATAGCTGCTCTCACTTCTGGTTCAAAAGTGAAAGGTTGTTCTTCTACCAGTGTATGTTCAGTTCCATGCACACTAACTGCCGGTTCAGTGTGAACACTTCCTTCTTTACTATACTCTTGGCGCGCAGGGATCCTGCCACGCCCACCATTCCGACCGCCGGTACGACCACCGGTACGGCCACCACGCCTTCCGTTTCCTCTCCTCGCCATTTCGTTCTATAAGACAAGAAATCCAATGTCATCACGCTAGTTAACAAATAAAATTCAATAAGTATTGTAAGATGTTAATATACACTGGCCATCTGTAATTAACCATTACACTACCTTTCGATTTCTATTTGACCACCTTTGTGATTCCATCAGAACGCAAGTCCTTACCTAACCCTTTCTAAGGCATACTATATACGTAAATATATGTACTACCTTCATACCTGATGCTGTGGCTCGAGTTACCCGTACTGGCATCCGCTTTCGGTCCCATTCAAAGTTTAAGTTCAGACACTGGGAGTGTCCGAATCTCTCAAACTATTGCTCTGATACCAACTTGTAAGGCCCCAAACCCGGGAGGCCTCACTCGTTGGATTTACTCATTCACAAACAGTTCTTAAACATGAGTATCAAATAACGCAGCGGAATAATTCATTCAACATAACTAAAAACTTGTTCATACATGCGGAAGCGTACATTGTCAATTACATAAACTTAACATAAATAACTCATAACGGGATGCCAGTCTTCATGATCGGCCGGGTAACTCTTCTCGCTTGCCAAGCATCACCGTCCATCGTCCATACCTGCCTTAACCTGAATGTAAATACTAAAAAGTCAGCTACACTGGTGAGTTCTGGTTTTCGTTCGATTTAAGAAATGGTTCATCATTCAAAACATTCATTAGGGTTTAACATCACGTATAAGAAAACAGGGCCTTTCATTCATAAACCTTCACACATTTAAACACATTGAACGGATCATTTGTTTAAAACATTTAACATTCATTTAAGTCATACATTACCATCTAAAATCTGTATCGTTACGCGTCTCTGTGTCCCCGAAGGAACCCTGCATGTCGTGGTCAACCGTTACGTATCACCGTCGTTGCCACAACATTCCGTCAATTCCATTCCTGGTATTGCCCCCAAGGCTAACTGCACGAGGACCGACAATACCCATCCAGTTGCCCCTATGGCTCTCTTGTCCATAGACCGACAACTTCCATCGACGGTTATGACTCTCAGCCATAACATCGTCGGATCATAATTTAACCTCGCATAGGGTCACGTTAACCCCTGAGTAACCGTCGTTACTCCATACCAGTTGTACAACATCAAACCATTGGCATGCCACAAAGACATGCCCCTGTTGTTCTTATGGCAACTATGGCTCGCTGTCCATAATCTGCCACAAGGCTGGGAATCTCATTCCCAGACTTCGTTCGTCAATTCCCTTCATTCGACAGATTAGATTTGTAATGACTTCTTTAAAACCTTTGCCCTTTTTCTTTTATTTTCATAAAACCTTTCGCTCACTTTCGAAACCATTTACCTTTACTTTAAACCATTTCTTTATAAACATTCGTTCGTAAACATTCCGTTCATAAAACTTCCTTTCCATAAACCGTTCATTCTAAATCATTTCATTTCATAAACATAGTTTCATAAAACATCATTTCATATGTATGCACACCAGCCCGAAAACATTATATAAAACATTTAAAAGAGGGCTTCTAGAACTCACCTGATAAGCAGTTTCTGAAATACTCTTAGCTGGCTACTGGGCGTCACTAATGTCACTCACGATCTGCTATAATAAAGCCATACATGTAAGGTAGTGATCCTAGATGACACTAGACATCCCTATGCTTAAACCTAGTAGTTTCGATAGATTTGTTTATACCGAAACTTGATAGATTCGATGGATCTGCACATATCGAAACTAGGTAGTTTCGATGGGTCTACACATATCGAAACTAGGTAGTTTCGATGGACCTACATATATCGAAACCTGTAGTTTCGATGGACCTGCACATATCGAAACCTGTAGTTTCGATGGACCTGCACATATCGAAACCTGTAGTTTCGATGGACCTGCACATATCGAAACCTGTAGTTTCGATGGACCTGCACATATCGAAACTTGTAGTTTCGATAGACCTGCACATATCGAAACTTGTAGTTTCGATAGACCTGCACATATCGAAACTAGTAGTTTTGATGGGGTCTGCACAGATTGTCTTCCCAAAAATCCGAAGCCTTTTCATGCGAGTCTGATCGAGTCAGTATCTCAACTTTTCTTAGATCAAAACGTTCGGTTTTCATTCTAGATGCTATACCTAAGCTCATTTTTAAGTTCCATCCGCAAAATCGTTGCCTTTTTAGCCAAAACCCGAAAATCCCAAAAACGAACAAAAACTCAGATTTAGGCAAGATTATTACCTGTATCGAGATTCTGATCCGGAGGTTCTTCTCACGAGCTTGGCAGTAACGTGTTCCCTCAATTCCGGGACGATCCGTCAACCTTCTCTCTCTAGACCCGAGCTCTCCTTTCTCTCTCTAAAAGTTGCGTGAATGGGAAATGAGCAGAGAAGAGGGCTGCCCTGCCTCTTATATAGTTGGGCTTCCCTCGGCCCATTGGAGCCGAGCCCAAGCCCTCTCCCTTTTGTTTAAATATTCCGACTAACTCGCCGGTCTCGCTATATTTATTCGTTTAATTATTTTTGGGATGTTACAGAATAAGCCTATGTAATGAAATAAAACTTAATCAACAGATTAAGAAACATTCTCTAAATGAGAAAAAAACAATTAGGAGATTTATGTGACCAATTTGGCTTAGAAAAAAAGCCTGATAAATCTATTGAAACTAGGAAAAGAAATTTTTCTCCTAAAAAACATTATAAAAGAAAGAAATTTAGGTAAGAAGAAAACCATTATAATAATAATTATAAAAGGAAAATGTATAGGGAAAAGAAATAATTTCCTAATGATTTTAAAAAATTTATAAAATGCAGAAAATGTGGTAAATTAGGCCACAAGGCAAAAACTTGTTGGGCTCGAAAGAAACTTAACAAAATCAGAGATAGAGATTTAAAAGACAAAATTAATGAAGTCTTATTAAATGAAACTTTTGAAACTGATTCTGAGCAATCATTCTCAGAAGAAGAAAATCTAAATATTTTAGAATATGAAAATTTAGATTCCTTATAAACAGAGGAAGAACGTTGTCCAGCAAATTGTAAAAATGATTGCTGCAAAAACCCTTCTGAAATATCAGAAGAGGGTCTTTATCAAATAATTTCTCAATTTCAAAACATGGAAATTAACCTTTTAACCAATGAGATTTTAGATCTCTTAAAAATCATAAGTGATCCTTAAGTCAAAGAAAAACTAATTTCTGAATATTAAAACCAATAGAAATCTGAGGAAGCATCTTCCTCAAGCAATCTCCAGCATGATTTAAAACTTTTTTCTCTAGCTGAGTTAAAGAGGCAGCTAGCCCAAAGAAATCAAATTTCCAGACATGTTAATATACATGATTTAAAAAATGAAATTGATAATCTAAAAATTTATATCAAAATTCTTCAAAAAGATAATAGAAATCTAGAAGAAAGAATTATGAGACTTGAGATCCCCCAGAATAAAAATGATGAGGAAATTCCTCAAAACAATACGGGAATATTTTTAGAAAGTATTATAGATATTATAACCACACAGAAGTGGGATATCAAAGTAAAAATTCTTATTGAAGACAACTTCTTTATAACTGTTACAGAACTAGTTGATAGTGGTGCTGATCTGAATTGTATTCAGGAAGGAATTATTCCTACTAGATATTTTCATAAAACCTCCCACAATTTGAGTTCCGCGGGAGGAGAAAAATTAAAAATTGAGTACAAAATTCCACAGGCTCATGTTTGTCATAATGAGACATGCATTCCTACTAGTTTTATTCTAGTTAAAAACCTTACTAGCCAAGTTATACTTGGAACCCCTTTCTTAAACAAAATTTTTCATTTAAGGCATATTGATAATAAAGGAATAACTGGATCTTTCCAAAACAAAGAAATATATTTTTCATTTATTACAAATCATTTTTCCAGGACTTTAAACAATGTAAAAGAATCCCTTTTACAGTCCAAAATAAAGCAAATTGAATTTTTACAAAAAGAAATATTTTCTTTAAATATCCAAGATAGGATAAATAATCCAAAATTACAGGAAAAAATAAAAATGATTAAGTTTGTTATTTTAAGATTTTTAATTTAAGATTCTGTAAATATATATATATATTTAATGTTATTAAATAAACTATGTATACAATGTGTAAATTTTTAAGAATGAAAATTTATACCTTTATAAATATTTATAATCAAGCAAATAATAATTAGATTTTTATGAATTTTATAAAAACAACTTTATAAACAACTAAAATGAATTAAGCCAATTAATTTAGCCATGAACCCAATTGGTAGCATTTGAACCCCCCTAACATAGCACTTGAACACCCACCTATTCTTTGAACCTTTTCCATGAAATTGAACCCAAAGCACATGATCCACCTGATTTTGACTTGGTGAAAGTCAACAGGGACGAAATTAGTTCCAAATCCCTCGAATTCTTGTGTAATAACTCGCCCGAATCGTGCAAGAACATTACTACTTCTGTTTAGAATGATCTAATGTAGGTCCCAACGGGTTTACGGATCGATTTCAGACGTATAACACGCAACGAATACTCGTAGTACGGAATCCTAATGAGTAAACGTGTCTCGAACAGTTAAGAACACACGATGAACACACAAGACAAGATTCACTGAAAGCTCCTTGTATTACTTCAGATAAATGTGCTTACAAGATATCAAAATGTTACAAATACAAATACTAAGCACTATTTATAGGAAATACTAACTGCTACAGGCGAACTTAACAAGTTCTTCGCCACACAGATGGCATAGGCGAACTAGTTAAGTTCGCCTGTTACAACAATTAGCTCAATAAAGACTAATTACAATACTAAAGATAACACAAGACCTATACAAAGGTACATGTCACACACAAAATGTCCCAACAGACTCCCCCTTAACATTAGCTTGGTCTTAAATCTTCAGTTGTCCTTCTTACTCTCCAAAAGCTTGCTTCCAGCATGTAATTCTTGATTAATACATAATTGTAACACCCTCTTGTATTGCATAGCCTGTTCTCTCCATTCATCTGTATACATGATCTCTTTTCTATTCAAAGCCTTCTGATCTTTCATTGAAAAATTAATCAGATTCAAAGAATCATACAATCTATACAAATTCTTCCCGTATTTATCTTCAATCACAGCTTCTCCAGTGTCAACATCTACAAACCACCACTTCATATTCCCTAAGAAATCTTGTGGGACTTTCTTTAAAGGAATCTTCTTCAAAGTCTTTACTGGTTTATATATGTACTTAATCACTTTCTTGTTCAATACTGTGTCATTAACCTTCTTTCTTACTCCTTTATGAGGTTTCAAATACTCAAATTTTCCAAAAGTACTCTCTTTCCTTATCAATCGGGCTATTGCATCAGGCATACCATTCCTAGATCTGTTTATCAATGGTTTAGAAGCTAATCCATTCATCTCACATTGATGTAAGGAGTTCAGATATTTCAATCTTGGCTTCAAATATTGAACACCATCGGTTCTTTTTATCACAATCAGCTTAAACTCTTCCTCATAAAACCAACTAAGAATTCTTCCATTGTAATGACTATTGTTCACATACTTCTCTTTTTGAATAGGTGACGGTGGTGTCACAGGCAATACTTTCTTCCAGCTTTTAACTAATTCTAACCACCTCTCCTTAGTCATTCCAGTGTCTTTATAAAGAATAGGCTCTTCAGGTTCAACATTTGGAGTAACAGGCTTAATAATCTCAGGTTCTTTATCCATAGACTCTTCAAGATCATCAGAACTCATCGCATAAATCATGTTGTCTTGGACAAAGTCTAATGTTACAGTCACTCCACTACCTCCTTCATAAGTCACATTGGCTTCATCCTTCTCTAGCTCTACCTCCACTATCTCTCCCTTTTCAATATCATAAACATATTCTTCATCATTAAGAAATTTATCTAGATTAGACAGACACTCAAGCTTATCACCCAAATCAGCATCAGGATCTTCATAGAAAGAATCATCTAACATATCAATTATGACTTGAATATCTTTGTCTTGTTCACTATCTTCATCTTGGATATCATCTCCTAAACCAGAATCACCACGCACCATAGATATTGGAACTATATCAAGAGCACCTCCATTAGCACCACCAGTAGAACCACCAGCGTCTTGAAGTTCACCTCTTTGTCTATCCATGTCTGGTTCATCATTATTGTCATTGTTCTTTTGAATTTTATCAGTATGACAACTATCCTTCCCAGGCTTCTCTGATTTCTCCCTCTGAGCATCAAGGCGCTCTATCACTTGAGATAACAAAAATTGCATTCCAGCTATTTGGCCATTCTGGGAATTGATTTGTTGTTGATGTTGAGAATCACTTGCTAGTAAAACATCAATTTGACCTTGAAGCCCTACAACTTGTGCTTCCAAGGTAGATACCTTCTGTTCCAATACTTATATCTTTTAATCTTTCTCATTTGAATTAGTCTCTGCTTGTGATGTAGATTGATGTGGTACAGATGGAGTAGCAGTTGGAGTAGGATTAAGTGATGGTGTAGGAGTAATAAACAATGAATCCATAAAAACATTATCATCGTTCTCATTTGAAGCACTTGTTGTAGCTTTTGTTTTCTTAGAAACTGGAGGATCAAGAACATATTCAGAATCCGAAGATTCATCTTGTAATTGTCTCTTTCCAAGTATAGCACCAGGAGGAGGACCCCAAGCTGACTTTCTCCTTGGTAATTTCTTCATAACTCTAGGATGTTTAGCCAACTGAACATAGTGTTCAGGGCTAAAGTCCGGTACAGTCTCCTCTGAGTCAGTTGACTCATTCTCTTTCTCAACTTCTTCACCTGAACTAGAACTTGAGCTAGTATCAACAACTTCTACATTCTCTGGCTGTGGTGATGGTGGATTAACATCCAAGTTCTCATCATGCACTTCAAGTTCTACGTGCTCATCATCAGGTTCATTTTGCTGTTTAATATCAGGATGAGCTTGTTCTGGTTGTTGTGGCTGTTCTGGTTGTTGTTGTAGCAATTGTGGTTGTGGTGCTTGTTGTTGTGCTGGTTGTTATTGTACTTGCTGCTGTTGTACTTGTTGTTGTTGTGGTTGCTCTTGAGCTTCATCAGCATTTATCCAGTTATCATTCGAAGGAGCCACATAATTAGGGTTAACTATGTGTCCAAATAAAGGAGTTTGAACTGGTATCCATGCAGGATTATCTCTCTTAATATTGTTACAATCAGAAATATCCTTTTAGTCATTGGAGTCAAGGTGAGTCTCAGATTCAATGGTGGCAAATAAGGAATGAGGTGATTGATGATGACCTGTAGAAATCTAGGGTACATAATGAAACCCTGACCCGCAGGTGGTGTTATCTGTGCCACCAACTCTTTGTAGATATATAACGCAAAGTTGAACGGTCTGTTCAAAGTCAAAGCGATGGCTCCTTGTAAAACAGACTTCAACCCATCTGTTCCAGCTTTCCTTGGTGACAAGCATCGGATTATAACGTGCATGAAGTACCGCCATTGCCCGACTAGACCACTCTTTCTGGCTTGTGAATCATTAGCCTTGCCCCTATAACCCATCCTGTGAAAACATCCGGTTATCAACGGATTAGGCAAGCTAATAGGATCTTCTGCAGCACCTCCTAAACTCAAAGCTTCTCTAATTGTTTCCACTGATATTGCAATCTCTTGGTTATTCACAGTAGCCCGGATTACATTTGGATCCACCGTACAGTCATGGTCAGCTGTATCCCAGAATTGCTGAATATATTGTAGGCTTATCACCGGGTTAGCAGATAATGCTACTCTCAGTCTTGATATGTTCAGAAATGTAATGATTTCTCTGTAATTAACAGCTTCTGGTTGGTCAGGATCAAGTAGAGCCACTTGATTATGTTTATATTCAACCCTTCTATCCATAACATGTTCAATATAATTGATTAGACTTTAGCATTTAAAATAAACAAGAAGTAAAACAAACAAAACAAAACAAAAAATAACAAAAACAAAAAAAATTCTAAGTCTGAAACACTAAGGCACCCTGTGGCGAACTTAATAAGTTCGCTAAAAGTCCCTGTGGCGAACTTATTAAGTTCGCCTGAAAAAGTTCGCTAGAACTCATAGCCTTCTCAGAAATTTGAAATTCTCACAACAGATGATAAACTCATGATTCAAAGTCTGAAACTCATTCGCCAACACCCGATTAACCTGTAGGAACCATCAATTTTACTTTTCAATCACAAACATAACCTGTAGTCGCATACAACAGTTACGGCAAACCCTAAGTCAAAAACCAATCGATGCGATCAATTTACTAGATGAAATCATGTAATATTACCTTCAAATGATGCGCAAATCGATTTAGAGTAAGACTCTAACACAACAGAAATAGTAATAGTAGAAAATCTCGATCAAAGAACAAGTTCGCAAGAAAATCAATTAAGTTCTCTCTCGCTAAGTTCGCTCTAGTCAAACAGAGATAATCATATAAGTTCGCCATTCTTTGTACTATATACCCTGTTGACAAGTTCGCCAACCACGCGAACTTAGCAAGTTCGCCACCCCAGGCGAACTTAAGCAAACCCAAAACATCAAGTTCGCTGGTTCAAATTTCAAAGTGAGGAATAAGAACTCTTTCAATCTCCACTCAGATTATCAATCCAACAATCTTCAAACTTCAACCTATAAACCTGTCATGCAAATCCTATAAATTATGATTTCATGGAAATTGAAGATAAAATCTTTTTGAAATTTTTGTGTTGAATAAACTGAACAAAAATCAAACATCTTTTTGGTTTTTCAAAGTTTATGCTAAAACACACTAAAATCTTTTTGTATTTTTCAATATGAAGTAAAAACAGTAAATCAAATGAAAAACAAATTTTTTTAGATTTTATCTTTACATACTTAAACACATGTTTTTGGTCGAACACTGCTAGTAAGAAGATCATATCAGTATATATGATGAAACACACACACACATCAGATATAAATTCCCTAGCAAATGTAAGGGTGACCTATGGCATTCTGTGTATATACAAATCTTATCTAAACAAGCATACAACTTTGTGAAGTAAAACATGATATCTCAGCAATAATATTTTTAGAAATAATATTTCAAAACTTTCATTTCAGAAATTCATGAAATGATACGCGATAAACTTCAAAGTACACAGGATCAGATCATGACATGTTACCTTATTCGTACCGAATTTGCAACATACTACATGTCAATTCAAGTTGTCAGCATTATAAGATTTGAAACCAAAAGCGTTTTTATCCCAAGTTCTTGTGAGTTAGTACCAATTATATGAAAACAATGCGTACCCCACATATACGCCAACAGAAAGTAAATTTGCACTATCTTCAAGACATATAAGACTTTATGCAGAAGAATATATATATCAATCTCCAGGATGAAATTACATCAATTAGCACAGGAAAAGAAGCAGATCCCGAAGGATATAAAGAATCATAAAGACTCAGAATCAAGTGATTCATATAGATTGGCTTGGATTTGATGATTCTCAATGATATCATGTAACAGATGAAAGATTGAATAAAGAATCGATTGATTCAATAGATCAAGGTAATGTGGTCCAACTGTTATCTGGATCTCTTCAATTAATCAGGATAATCAAGTGATTTTGATTCAAGGGCTAGTATATGCTTGACAAATGATATCAAGACATATCTTAGTTCAACAACACATTGCATGTTTTTCGGGGCATGTGCAGTGAGGTGATCTGAAAAATTGTGCTAATGACATAATCCAATACTGATGTCAAGAAATTCTTGAAGTCTCATATTCTATATCTGATAATGATCTTTTAACACACACACCCGGCATAATATGGGTTCAAATCACAATTGTGACATAGATCATTATGTTTTCACACTACTAATGGTCTAAAAACGCTTCTAGCGTATTGACAATTCAAATTACATGCAGATATCCAAATTAAAAATTATAAACATGGAATAGTAAGTCATGAAGCTATCATTTCATGTTTGTGCAAACTAAGAAGATTAGATCAAATCATATAAGCACAACCTTCAAATATAAATACAGAAAACCAGGTAGTCATTCTATGGTCATGTGTGTATGATCACCTACTAATGTACTATCATTTCTTCTCTAACTTCAAGCAGTGTCGATTTTTTTTATCTTTTTCAATTTGTTTGGTTTTTCAGAAAGCAAGTAAACTATCGAACTAAAGCATGAAATTAATTTTAAAAAAAATAAAAGAAAATTTTCCATGAAAACCTTTTTCACCAAGGATTAAACATTCCAATCATTTGAGTAAGAAATTCAAACCGTGACCGATCGAATGCTTTGGTAAACAAATCAGCAAAGTTATTGTCCGTGTGAACTTTCACCAACTCAATTAATTTCTTCTCTGCACAATCTCGGATGAAATGATAACGTATCTCAATATGCTTTGTTTCCGAGTGCTTCACTAGATTATTTGTGATGGACATCGTGGCAGTGTTATCAATGAACATTGGTGTCTCTGTAAAGTTCAGACCATAAACCCTCAACTGTTGCTGAATCCACAGGATTTGGGAACAACAACCGGCTGCTGCGATGTATTCGGCCTCGCATGTTAAAATTTCAACCGATGTTTGCTTTTTGCATTGCCAGGACACGAGTCTGTTTCCCAAGAATTGACAACCACCAGACGTCGACTTTCTATCTAAACCGCAACCACCATAATCTGAATTTGTAAAAGCTTTAAAATCAAAGTCAGAATTATTAGGATACCACAACCCCAGCCTTGGTTTACCCTTTAAGTATCGAAAGATCCGCTTTATAGCAATCAGATGAGATTCCTTCAGCTTTGACTGAAATCTCGAACACAAGCATACTTCGAACATAATATCAGGTCTGGACGCAGTTAGATACATTAAAGACCAGATCATTCCTTTGTATAACCCATAATCCACTTCCTTCCCATTCGAGTCAGAATCTAGTTTGTGATATACAGGAATTGGAGTATTGAACGCTGAAGTATCTGACATTTCAAAATTCTTCAATATATCTGACACATACTTCGTTTGATGAATATAGAAACCGTCTTCTTTCTGATCAACTTGAAGACCCAAAAAGAATGACAATTCTCCCATGCTGCTCATCTCAAATTTCAGCTTCATAACTCTCTCAAAATCTTTACAGATATCCATATTTGTCGACCCAAAAATTATGTCATCCACATAAACTTGAACTAGTAAGATATATCCCCCTGCTTTTCTAATGAAAAGAGTGGAGTCAATTTGGCCACGTTCAAATCCATTCTCGAGTAAGTGCACTGACAAAGTTTCATACCAGGCGCGAGGAGCCTGATGAAGACCATATAACACCTTATCAAGTTTAAACACCATGTTTGGAAACTTGGGATCTTCAAAACCAGGCGGTTGTTTCACGTATACCTCTTCCTTCACCTTTTCATACAGAAAAGCACTTTTCACATCAAGTTGGAATACCTTGAATCCCTTGAACAATGCGTAAGCAAGAAATAATCGGATCGCCTCTATCCTCGCAACCGGAGCATAAACTTCCGTGTAGTCAACACCTTCTTATTGGTTAAATCCTTGAACAACAAGCCTTGCCTTAGTGCGTACCAGCACGCCTCTATCATCACGTTTGCACTTAAACACCCATCTTGTGCCAATTGATCTTGAACCTTTGGGCAAGTCAACTAAATCCTAAACATGTAATTTATCAAATTGAGCTAGCTCCTCTTGCATAGCCTCGATCCAACAATCTTCATCAAGCGCTTCAGCCACATTTTTTGGCTCTGTTTGAGAAATAAAAAAAGCATTCAAACATGTCTCCATAATACCTGTATCTACAATCTGTGCATATAAACATGAATTTTCAGCAAGTGAACGATGTCTTGTTTGAACACCTGCATTCAAATCACCAATAATGTTATCAGTTGGATGATGTTTATGCACACGAGTTTGAGAAATATCAGAAGTTTGAATCACAACATCAAGATTAGAAGGCATCTCCCCCTCAGACTGTGCCTGTGTAGACGAATCATCAATTATGTTCTGGATATCATTAGAAGATTCCTGAAACACAATTTCATCATCCTCACTGTCACTGTCTTGTGTTGTACCCGAGGTCGAAGCTACATGCGGATCAACAGAAGGAGTAACAAACAATTTGAATAATCGATCGTAGCTCAACAATTGAATCATTGTTACAACATGACTGATATAAAATTTCTGCTTTAACAGGAGACACTGTTGGAGGAACATTAAAGGATCTGAACAAAGCATCATAATCAAAAGCCCATGATGGTCCTTTAGCATCCTGAGGAACCGTGCGATTATCATAATCAATGTGAAACCACTCCTCAATTTGTCTGCTCTCTTTATTGAACACCCGTTTGTTGTGAAAATTTGCAACATATCCCAAGAAAATTCCTTTAATTGCCTTCCCACTGAACTTCATTGGAACATCTCTTGTCTTCAACAAAGTGCATGGATTTCCAAAGGGCAACAGATAATCTAGATTCGGCTTTCGATTGTTCAACAATTCATAACACGTTTTGTTATGTTTCTTCATGGTCAAAACACGATTAAGAACATGATACGCCGTGTTCACCGCCTCTGCCCAAAATGTCACTGGCAACTTTGAGTCGGATAACATTGTACGAGCCGTCTCAATCAGCGTTCGATTCTTCCATTCGGCTACACCATTCTGTTGAGGAACATAAGGAGCACTGAATTCATGAAGGATGCCTTTTTGTAAACAAAATAAACCCATATTTCCATTCTTGAATTCTGTCCCATTGTCACTATGAATCCTCCTGACCTTTTGCTTAAACAAACTCTCAAGTCCCACGATCAGGAACTTAAGAATATCAGCAGTCTCCTCCTTTGAAATAAGAAACTTCACCCAAGAAAATTTGGAATAATCATCAGTCACTACCAAACAGTATGATTTGCCGCCTTCACTCTTAACACTTATAGGTCCGAATAAATCCATATGCAACAACTCGAGAGGAGTTACAATTGAATTAATCAACTTAGATTTGTGAGATTTCATGTGCTGCTTCCCCTTCTTGCATGGAATACAGTCTTCGTTCACCTGAAATCTCATGGCATGGACACTAGAAACCAGCCCATTCTTCACTAAAAAGTTCATTTTTTTGAAATTTATGTGAGCCATCTTCCGGTGCCACAAAGTTGATTCGGACTCAGAAGCTTTAGAAAGAAGACACGTCGGAACAGACGAAGTTGTTGTCGCCATGCTCATATCGAGAATGTATGTATCATTCTTCCTTGGAGCTCGCATTAGGATCCAGTCTTCAGGTATCTCAAATCCAGGCTTTAACACCAAACATTCAGACTTGTTAAAGTGGAATGAGAAATCTTTATCATAGACTTGTGAAACAGATAACAGATTATGTTCAAGCTGCTCCACATAATTGACTTTCTCAAAGCTCAATCTTCCATTTGATACAGTTCCTTGACCAGAAATATTGCCTCCCTTCTTCCCTGCAAAGGCTACATATCCGCCTTGTATATCTTTCACATTTTCCAATAATTTAAGATTTCCTGTCATGTGACGAGAACATCCACTGTTGACATACCAATGGTTGCCTACAATCCTCCTTGGAGTTCCCTGCACACAGACATTAAGATTCAATTAGTAATGGAGACCCAAGCCATTGTGGTCTTGGGTCAGCCTGATTAATCAAAATAAACAATTTCTTTTAATACACAATCAAATCTCTCCTCAATTTTAGGAGATTGTTTCATAGAATCAGATACTTGAACTTTTGATTTCCACTTTGACTGACTACTCGCACTAGGCTTGAAATTCTTAGACGTTTCACCTACTTCTTTCTCAACATGTTGTTCCAAAGTTTCTTAAGCCTCTTGTTTCTTCTTCTTCTTTGAGGTCTTGACAATTTAACTTTTTCCTCTTGTTTCTTCTTCTTCTTTGAGGTCTTGACAATACACTAGATTTAACTGTAGTTAAGTCAACCTTTGCCTTGACCTGAACCTCTTAAACTTTAACAACTGGTTTAACTTCAGCATATTTCATCACAGATTTTGTTTTTGGCTCAACCAATGATCTTCCCATCCTAGGATCTTCCAAATGCTTTCCAATATTCTTTTCTGGACATTTCATCAGAATGTGACCAACTATTCCACAATGAAAACATGCACGTTTTTCCTTGTATACACGAGCATACCTTTCTTTCTGAACACTTCCTGAACCAGATGATTCACACTGAGAGACAGTGTTAGACGATTGAACAACCTTGGGTTTATCATCTTCAATCTTTTCTTTTATAAACTCAATAGTTGAAGTTTTTTTAATTTTATTAATCTCTTGAAAATCAAACCCAGCACTCACAAAAGGTTTTAAAGTTTTAGGTTTTGGTTGCTCAATGTCTTCATCAGGTTCTGTCAAGATGCACCTATCTCTAGTGACTTTCTTGACCACAATAGGTTCATTAACCTTACACTCTTTGACTTTTCCTTCAACCTTCTTTGAATCAAAAGATTCATCATCACTGGAGTCATCATAGATTATGTCTTCTCCTATCACCGGATTAACATTGAGAATAGTTTTTGGCTCAAGATCTTCATCAGTCACTGTTTCAATGCTATGAGTTGTGTAGTTTCCATTGAATGGAGGACAGTAACCAACTCCCCCCAACAACTTTATCATCCTGTTGTGAATAATAACCAACTCCACTAACTATTTTCTCACCACTAGCTTTCTCATTATAATATTCCAATAGAAAACTGGAATTTTTATAACCCTCAACATTTCTCATCAATTTGGTGACTTCGCTCTATGACTGGGCAAGTTCATTTATTTTCTTTTCATATTCAGAATATGCCACATCAATGTGAAAAGCTTGTTCATTTACTTTTGATTGTAAAACTTTGATATCATCTTTCAATGATTCAATTCTTGTATTTAAAAGCTTCTCATATTCTTTCAAAGTTTGATAGTTAAGTAGCTTGCCTTCAAGTCACAGATGAGGTTAGTATTATCATCACACAAACTCAGAATTTTTAAATTAGAATCAATGCATTTAGAACAGGAAACAGAGACAACCTCATTTACCTGTTAGAACAGCCATGAATCCACTGGCTTCAGCAAACATCTCAGCAACTTTCTCTGTCACCTTTCGTGCAGCTACATTATCATTCATCAGCTCTTCATTTGTCACTTTTGCCTTCACACCTTGACTTGTAGATTCAGTATGAACTTCAGCAAGAAAAGCTTAACTAACATGAGCAACAATATCTTCTAGATGAATTCCCCAATCATAATTTTCATCCTGTTGTGAGACCCACGCTGTTGAAGAATTCTAATTATTCAGATTGTTTTGGTTTCCTGAAGAAGCACTTTGATGTTGAACTTTAGGTTTGGTACATTCTCTAGCAAAGTGTTCAAATTCTTGACAATTATAGCACTTTACTTTAGATTTATCCAATCCCATCTTTGTCTTGCTTGTCGCTCCAATAAACTTCATTCCTGTTTTCTTCAGATGTTCCTTGCCCTGTCTCATCCACAATGCCATGTTCCATTGAATGTTCATTTCTTCAAGAGCATCCTTATCCAACTGCTTGAAATCTTCTTTCCAGATCAGTAATTTTTCCACCAATAAAATTCTCATACGAAGTTAAAAACGAAGCAATCATGGCCATCATGTCATAAGCAGCTTTAGAAGACACCTTTTGAGAACACGAATGAGTATCATTGTGACAATTCTTTGAACATCCAGAACTAGAAGCAACATAGCACGATGATTCACCACAAGAACTTTCTTTTGAACCTTGACCTTTAGAAATTTCTCCTGAAAACAATGCAACTCCAGATGTCACACCCCGACCGATGGCGGAATCATCGGGGCGGGACATGTAAGGCTGTTCATAGCACATGGTTGACTAAATTGAAATATATTAAAGTTAAATTTCCATTACAAATAATCCAAGTACAAACCAAATTCAAACAAGAAACATAAAACAGCTCATAAAATTCTTGATTTAAATTGCTAAGTTCAAATCCTATATTGAGCACGTCTTGAATCATTCTCACATATTAGGGCCTGAAACATGAATAAAATAAAGTCAACTAAAAAGTTGGTGAGTATAACACAGTTGTATATAGATAGCATATAGTTGAAAACAAATCCTTTACAAAACATGATAAAATAAGGCATTTATGAGGAGCAGCTATTGTGTAACCATGTACAACCAAACCTTGTAACTAGCATGCAAAAATTGTGTTGTCGGTTTCAATCACCGCGCACCTGGGTGGGTTTGTCAGACTCAATAGATCTATCATTGAAAACCGTCGGCTTGTATAGTTAATGATTGCACATAATCGCATACAAAGGTTAGCACAACTAGCACTCGGGCACAAAGCTCAAATTTTGCACACATGTATGTAAGTAGGATTTTGCACTTGTGTTGTTTGCGTAAATGTAAATGTGTAATGTGTATAGAGTTCATGTTCCACCCCAAAAGTGTAAAAGAGTAAAAAAGGGTTGTGAATACTCACTTGGTATGGAGATGTAGCTAACAAAGAGTATAGATAAAATAAGGGTTCTTGATACGCACGGGTTAACCTAGATAGTAATGTATATTGAATCAAATCGGTGTACAAAGTTTAAGTCTAACATTGAAGGTTGAGTTTGCATATAAAAAGTATTAAATGAAATGTATAAAGTTGTAGTAACCATTTTTGAAACATTTGATTAAAGTTTGGAATTTAAATTATAAAATAGATTTTTTATAAAATTGTTGATTATGAAAATAATGCATGTGTTAAATGTAAATTAATAATTAAATAAATGATTATAGTTTATGAAATAATGTAAATATTGATTGTAATTAAGTATAAATAAATAACTGATTTTTGTTTAAATATTAAATAAATAATAATTATCTTATTTATTTATAAACTTGTAACTTAATCATTTAAAACATCATTTAAGTGTAAGATAAATATAAATTTAATTTTTATAAATTTTTAAATAAACTTTTAAATAAATAATATTTATCTCTTCAAATACAGAAAACATATTTTTATAAAATTTGAAACATTTATTGATTGAAAAATATAAACTTATAATTTTGTTAAAATTTCTGAGTCACACACGACCGTGCCTCGGAAGGGCACGATCGTGCTCAAGCCACGGGCGCGACCGCGCTAGTCGGGGCGCGACCGGGTTGATCAACAGAGGGCACAAACTAGACAAGTCAACAGGCACGACCGTTCCTTGGCCCGGCACGGTCGTGTCTATGATTCTTAGACACAACAGAGATTAGCCCAAAGGGCATGACTAGGTCTGGACAGGAGGGCACGATCGCGCTGCTACTCGGCACGACCGCGTTTCATGAGGCACGGCCGCGCCAGATGATTAGCGCGACCGTGTCTCTTCCAAGTCAGACACGAATTGAACAATTTTTGTATTTATAACGATGGAATTGATAGGGATTTTGATTACTGAGTTATTACGAGTCTTTTCATATAATTTAATTGCATGTAAATCGTGTTTAAGTATGGATTCGATTAAATCTTTTCTTATTAAAATAATCATTCTGATTCGGACGATTTCTGTAATGAAAGCCCAGATTGATAGGGGGCTTTTGATATATGGACCGAAACGAAAAGGAGGGATGATTCAATTACCTCAAACAGTAAGGAATTGATAGCGATCGGTAGAAGGGAGTTCCGGCGTCAGCGGTAACGGCTTCCGGCGACTTCGGCTGCAATTCCGGCTAGGCCAGAGAGTCCAGAGACTTGACGAGATTCAGGAGATGCGAATTCCTTTCTTGATTGGGAGGATTTGGGTTCAGAGGAGGATTCGAGTTTTTTTGCTTGAATTGCTTGAGAGATTTCGAGGTTGATAGTATGAAACTGAGACGTTTGTAAAATTTGAGAATGGTGATACACTCGTTAAGGGAAAAGAAACGTAGGACTGTTACGGATTCTCAACCATCGGGTGATTAAACTGCATTTACGTTTCAACTGTTACACAGGCGCGACCGTGCCCAAATATGGCGTGACCGTGCCTAGGCACCGGGCGCGATCGTTCCAGGACCAGTCGCGCGATCGTGCCGAGGCACTTGGCGCGACCGTGCCAGGACGAAGCACGACCATGCTAGACTAGGGTTTCTTGACATTTTTCAACTTTAGTCCTTGACTATTCAGGTTTAATGTGTTTGAATTAAATAGTTTCTTGCATAGTGTTTAAATGTATATAATTGCGTAAAACTTGCGAATTTGTATCGAGTCATTGCGTTTAGTTTACGGTGAGAAAAATAGTATGACAGTGCACGAGTATTGAATTCGAAATTGCATTACATTGAATTGAAATATGAATACTAAAAATCAGAAGTGTTACAGTCTCCCCATGTTGAGAGAATTTCGTCCCGAAATTTAGCTAGAGGAAACAACGGTATTAGTAAAAAGATGAGGGTACTTGAGCTTCATTTGGTCTTCTCGTTCCCAAGTGAACTCAGGACCATGCTTAGATTCCCAACGAACTTTGACAATAGGAATGCGACTTCGCTTGAGCTGTTTAACTTCACGATCCATAATTTCCACCGGCTTCTCAACGAAGTGCATCGTTTCATCAATGCGCACGTCGTCAAGCGGTATATGGAGATTTTCATCAGCGAGACACTTCTTCAGATTAGATATATGAAATGTAGGATGCACATTGCCAAGAGATGGAGGTAACTCGAGCTTGTAAGCCACTTTCCCAATCCTTTCAAGGATTTTGAATGGACCAACATATCGAGGTGCTAACTTGCCTTTCTTTCCAAAGCGGATCACGCCCTTCCACGGGGACACCTTAAGAAGAACAAGATCACCGACTTGGAATTCCAAGGGTTTTCGCCGTTTGTCGGCATAACTCTTTTGCCGACTCTTCGCTACTCGAATATTGTCACGGATTTGAATAATCTTGTCGGATGTTTCTTGAATTAACTCGGGACCGGTGATTTGTGCTTCACCAATCTCGTTCCAACAGATAGGAGAACGGCACTTGCGACCATAGAGAGCTTCGAATGGCGCCATGTTGATACTTGTGTGGTAGCTATTGTTGTAAGAAAACTCAATGAGGGATAGATGTGAATCCCAATTGCCACCAAAATCGATTACACAAGCTCTAAGCATGTCTTCAAGGTTTGGAATGTTCGCTCGGTTTGACCATCAGTTTGCGGATGGTAAGCCGTGCTCAAATCCAATCGAGTACCAAGAGCAGTTTGGAGAGATTGCCAAAATCGAGAAGTGAACCGGGCATCTCGATCAGATATTATGTTCAAAGGAACACCATGACGGCTCACAATTTCATCAATGTAAATTCGGGCTAGTTTCTCAACCCGATAGTCTTCACGGATAGGCAAGAAATGAGCAGATTTGGTGAGTCGATCAATGATCACCCAAATACTATCATAACCACTCGAGGTGCGAGGGAGTTTGGTAATAAAATCCATAGCTAGATTCTCCCATTTCCACACGGGAATTTCTGGTTGTTCGAGTAAACCAGATGGACGTTGATGTTCGGCTTTAACATTGGAACAGGTTAAGCATTTGGCCACATAAAGAGCAATGTCTTTCCTCATACCGGGCCACCAATAAAGTTGGCGAAGATCTTGGTACATTTTATCCGCACCAGGATGAATAGAATAACGAGTCTTATGAGCCTCGTTCATGAGAAATGTACGGAGATCGTTGCGATCGGGAACCCAAATACGGTTCAAGTAATAGAGTAAGCCATTGGGTTTTGATTCAAGAAGGAGTTCAACACCACATGACATTTCTTCGTACATATTACCTTCGGTTACCGAGACGTGTTGAGCTTCTAAGATACGGGTTTGAATATCGGTTTGAATACGGGCACAATGAAGCATAATATGGTCCTTTCGACTCAAAGCATCGGCTACAACATTCGCTTTGCCGGGATGGTAACGAATCTCGCAGTCGTAGTCGTTAAGGAGTTCGACCCAACGTCGTTGCCTCATATTGAGTTCTTTTTGGTTGAAAATATGTTGAAGACTTTTGTGGTCGGTGAATACCACACATTTTGTGCCATATAGGTAATGTCTCCAAATCTTTAACGCGAATACGACCGCACCCAACTCGAGATCGTGCGTCGTATAATTCTTCTCATGAACTTTGAGTTGCCTTGATGCATAAGCGATCACTTTGCCTCGTTGCATGAGAACACAACCAAGACCTTGGTTAGAAGCATCACAATAGACAACTAAATCATCATTTCCATCGGGGAGAGTCAATATGGGAGCATTGCACAGCTTTTGCTTGAGGGTTTGAAAAGCTTCTTCTTGTTTCGGTCCCCATTCATAAGTCTTACCCTTGTGGGTCAAAGCGGTAAGAGGGACAGCAATCTTTGAGAAGTTTGAGATGAAACGACGATAATAACCCGCAAGACCAAGAAATGAACGAACTTCGGTAGGAGTCTTCGGGGCATTCCAATTCTTAATCGTTTCAATCTTAGCAGGATCAACATGAATACCCTTGTCGTTGACGATGTGACCAAGAAATTGAACTTCCTTTAGCCAGAATTCACATTTGGAGAATTTGGCACATAGTTGTTCTTTTCTCAAGAGGTCCAAAACCAATCTATGGTGTTGTTCATGATCGGCTTTAG
The DNA here is from genome assembly GCA_023525975.1 of Smallanthus sonchifolius. Taxonomy (NCBI): domain Eukaryota; kingdom Viridiplantae; phylum Streptophyta; class Magnoliopsida; order Asterales; family Asteraceae; genus Smallanthus; species Smallanthus sonchifolius. Next base: position 46,623,585 of record CM042033.1, on the reverse strand, counting down.
TCTTGGAATAGATTAAGATATCATCAATGAAGACAATCACGAATTTATCAAGGTACGGTTTGCACACACGATTCATAAGATCCATGAAAACTGCGGGTGCATTGGTTAACCCGAAAGGCATAACCATGAACTCGTAATGACCATACCTTGTTCGAAAAGCAGTCTTAGGAATGTCATCTTCTTGAACACGAAGCTGATGATAACCGGATCGAAGATCAATCTTCGAGAAGCAAGTAGAACCTTGAAGTTGATCAAATAGATCATCAATTCTAGGTAAGGGATAACGGTTCTTGATAGTAAGCTTATTGAGTTCGCGGTAGTCAATACACATGCGAAACGATCCATCCTTCTTCTTAACAAATAAGACGGGTGCACCCCAAGGTGAATGACTTGGGCGAATGAAACCTTTGTCGGAGAGCTCTTGAAGTTGACTTGCAAGCTCTTGCATTTCGGAAGGTGCAAGACGAAAGGGAGCTCTAGCAACGGGGTTAGCTCCAGGTATAAGATCAATACGGAACTCTACTTGACGAACGGGAGGAAGACCGGATAAATCCTTAGGAAAAACTTCGGGGAAATCCCGAATGATCGGAATGTCTTGGATACTCTTCTCCTTGACATCCTTTTGAACAATATGAGCTAAGAAAGCAATGTACTTCTTTCGTAAGTACTTTTGAGCGGTAGTACACGACATCAACTTAAGTCCCTTGCAAGGCTTTTCACCAAAAACTCTTAAGGTTTCTCCCGATGGTAGCGGAATTTGGATACACTTTTCAAAGCAAATTACTTCGGCATGATGATTTGATAGCCAATCCATACCTATGATAATATCAAAGCTTCCTAGTGGCATTGGAACAAGGTTGATTGGAAATGTGTTATCATTAAGTTCTAAAGAGCAATCATAGATAATGGACTCAATTGTAAGGGAGTCACCATTTGCTACTTCAACGATAAATGTTTTCTCTAATTGGGACCGAGTCTTTGCAAGTAAAGGTTCAAAATTAAGTGACACAAAACTTTTATCGGCTCCGGTATCGAATAAAATGGAGGCATATTGACTATTAACAAGAAACGTACCATTGACCACGTCATTGTTGGCTTGAGCTTCGTTGGCGTTTATGTTGAACGCACGCCCACGAGATCCACCTTGTCTAGCATTTGCAAGTCTTGGACATTGATCACGAAAATGGTTCGGGTCACCACACTCATAGCAAGCACGCCCATTAGCAATGGCGGGAGCACCTTGATTAGCCACTTGAGGTACGGTTCGGTTTGGAGGGTTGACTTGGCCCGTAAGAGCTTTGGTCCTACAAACACTAACCGTATGACCATATCTCCCACAATAAGTACAAAGGCGACATGGGATGTTTTGGGGATGATGGTAGTTACAGGTGGCACAAAGTGGGTAGATCCCAACATATGGCTTTTTAGCCGTCGCTTGAACCATAGGTGCGGCTTGGTTGATGGGAACAGCTGGAGTAACCACAGCAAAATTTCTAACCTTCCTCTTTCTATTATTGAGAGAGGGCTCGGTTGTGGATTCTTTGTTGTGAGTAGGAGGGGTTATAGTGTCAGAAACTTTCTTGGTACCCTTCTTAGTAAGTGTTCCCGCTTTCACATGGTTATCAGTTAAGGTAGCGGATAGACGAATAGCATCCTCCAGAGTAGCAGGATTTCTACCTAAGACAGTATCTTGGATTTGTCTTGGTAGCCCACCAATATACTTCTCGATACAACGGCCAAATGAGTGACCATGTGGGGCACTAGAAGACTCAACTCATGGAACCGAGTTGTATATGCTAAGCTTTCCCCACTATCTTGGGCAAGATCCCAAAATTCAGCTTCTAGCTTTTTCACTTCATTTCGAGGACAGAACTCCTCGGTCATAAGCGTTTTGACCTCATCCCAAGGTAAGGCCATAGCTACATCAACACCCCTATTCCTTTTCTCCCCATTCCACCATGTAAGTGCCCGTTTTGTAGGACACTTGTTGCATGACGAACACGGAGGTTGTCGGGACAGTCACTATTGCGAAAGGTATTCTCAATGCTTTCGAACCATTGAAGGAGTCCAGTAGCTCCTTCGGTACCATAGAACTTTAGGGGATTGCACGAGTTGAAGTGCTTGAAGGTGCATTGAGATGGATTATTACCACCATTTCCATCATTTCCACCATTATTACCACTATTGCTTCCATTTCCACCATTGTTGCCATTGGTGGCACCATTGGCTTAGGTGAGTTGTGTCACCAATTGGGTAAGAATGGCAGCAATGTTGGCGTTGGCGTTGGTTGCGGGAGCACGAAGAGGAGGCATTCTACAGATTTTTCACAAGACAAGAAAAATTGTAAGAACTTATGAGATTTGATAGGATTTAATAGAATGAGGTAAAAAAATAAAAATAGATATTCTTAGTTTGGATCGTACTCAAAAGTGACAAAATCACTTGAATACCATGGCACATTAAGGTTAATTAAACTTATATAATTTTCAAGGAGACATGCTTTAGCCTATAAGTAAACACTCATCTCGGGAATTCCCAGGAAAGCATACGGGTCCCTCGGTTGATTGGGATTTATGCTAAATGCTTTCCTAGATAGAAAGCCCAAAATACAGGTGTCACCCTTCCAGATTGCACGTGTCCTCAAATAATTTAACAAGTTTAAAAACCTTAACGAAGAAATAAAAATTTTAAAGATTTTTTTTTGCTTCAAGAATTTTCCACATGCTTAGAAAGGATAAAGATAGAAAGAAGATAGAAATATTATGAGGTTTTAGAATATAGGAAAGGATATTATTTATTTAATTATTATTCAAGAAGATCCTAATGAGTCATGAATTTCTAACAAGTAAGGTATCAAATATAATAATAATTAATCATGGTGAGCATGTAGCACATAGCATGTAACACATAGTACAAAATCATGAAATATAGCATAAGTGGGTGTCCTAAAGTTATAGTCTAGGTCAAGGTGTCTAATAACCTAATTCCCTACAACAAAGGCTCTGATACCAATTTGTCACACCCCGACCGATGGCGGAATCATCGGGGCGGGACATGTAAGACTGTTCATAGCACATGGTTGACTAAATTGAAATATATTAAAGTTAAATTTCCATTACAAATAATCCAAGTACAAACCAAATTCAAACAAGAAACATAAAACAACTCATAAAATTCTTAATTTAAATTGCTAAGTCCAAATCCTATATTGAGCACGTCTTGAATCATTCTCACATATTAGGGCCTGAAACATGAATAAAATAAAGTCAACTAAAAAGTTGGTGAGTATAACACAGTTGTATATAGATAGCATATAGTTGAAAACAAATCCTTTACAAAACATGATAAAATAAGGCATTTATGGGGAGCAGCTATTGTGTAACCATGTACAACCAAACCTTGTAACTAGCATGCAAAAATTGTGTTGTCGGTTTCAATCACCGCGCACCTGGGTGGGTTTGTCAGACTCAATAGATCTATCATTGAAAACCGTCGGCTTGTATAGTTAATGATTGAACTTAATCGCATAAAAAGGTTAGCACAACTAGCACTCGGGCACAAAGCTCAAATTTTGCACACATGTATGTAAGTACGATTTTGCACTTGTGTTGTTTGCGTAAATGTAAATGTGTAATGTGTATAGAGTTCATGTTCCACCCCAAAAGTGTAAAAGAGTAAAAAGGGGTTGTGAATACTCACTTGGTATGGAGATGTAGCTAACAAAGAGTATAGATAAAATAAGGGTTCTTGATACGCACGGGTTAACCTAGATAGTAATGTATATTGAATCAAATCGGTGTACAAAGTTTAAGTCTAACATTGAAGGTTGAGTTTGCGTATAAAAAGTATTAAATGAAATGTATAAAGTTGTAGTAACCATTTTTGGAACATTTGATTAAAGTTTGGAATTTAAATAATAAAATAGATATTTTATAAAATTGTTGATTATGAAAATAATGCATGTGTTAAATGTAAATTAATAATTAAATAAATGATTATAGTTTATGAAATAATATAAATATTGATTGTAATTAAGTATAAATAAATAAATGATTTTTGTTTAAATATTAAATAAATAATTATTATCTTATTTATTTATAAACTTGTAACTTAATCATTTAAAACATCATTTAAGTGTAAGATAAATATAAATTTAATTTTTATAAATTTTTAAATAAACTTTTAAATAAATATATTTATCTCTTCAAATACAGAAAACATATTTTTATAAAATTTGAAACATTTATTGATTGAAAAATATAAACTTATAATTTTGTTAAAATTTCTGAGTCACACACGACCGTGCCTCGGAAGGGCACGATCGTGCTCAAGCCACGGGCGCGACCGCGCTAGTCGGGGCGCGACCGGGTTGATCAACAGAGGGCACAAACTAGACAAGTCAACAGGCACGACCGTTCCTTGGCCCGACACGGTCGTGTCTATGATTCTTAGACACAACAGAGACTAGCCCAAAGGGCATGACTAGGTCTGGACAGGAGGGCACGACCGCGCTGCTACTCGGCACGGCCGCGTTTCATGAGGCACGGCCGCGCCAGATGATTAGCGCGACCGTGTCTCTTCCAAGTCAGACACGAATTGAACAATTTTTGTATTTATAACGATGGAATTGATAGGGATTTTGATTACTGAGTTATTACGAGTCTTTTCATATAATTTAATTGCATGTAAATCGTGTTTAAGTATGGATTCGATTAAATCTTTTCTTATTAAAATAATCATTCTGATTCGGACGATTTCTGTAATGAAAGCTCAGATTGATAGGGGGCTTTTGATATATGGACCGAAACGAAAAGGAGGGATGATTCAATTACCTCAAACAGTAAGGAATTGATAGCGATCGGTAGAAGGGAGTTCCGGCGTCGGCGGTAACGGCTTCCGGCGACTTCGGCTGCAATTCCGGCTAGGCCAGAGAGTCCAGAGACTTGACGAGATTCAGGAGATGTTAATTCCTTTCTTGATTGGGAGGATTTGGGTTCAGAGGAGGATTCGAGTTTTTTTGCTTGAATTGCTTGAGAGATTTCGAGGTTGATAGTATGAAACTGAGATGTTTGTAAAATTTGAGAATGGTGATACACTCGTTAAGGGAAAAGAAACGTAGGACTGTTACGGATTCTCAACGATCGGGTGATTAAACTGCATTTACGTTTCAACTGTTACACAGGCGCGACCGTGCCCAAATATGGCGCGACCGTGCCTAGGCACCGGGCGCGATCGTTCCAGGACCAGTCGCGCGATCGTGCCGAGGCACTTGGCGCGACCGTGCCTGGACGAAGCACGACCATGCTAGACTAGGGTTTCTTGACATTTTTCAACTTTAGTCCTTGACTTTTCAGGTTTAATGTGTTTGAATTAAATAGTTTCTTGCATAGTGTTTAAATGTATATTATTGCGTAAAACTTGCGAATTTGTATCGAGTCATTGCGTTTAGTTTACGGTGAGAAAAATAGTAAGACAGTGCACGAGTATTGAATTCGAAATTGCATTACATTGAATTGAAATATGAATACTAAAAATCAGAAATGTTACACTAGACTTTGGTGTCGATGTTCCTTTTCCAAAGTAAATGCTAGGATCTTGATAAACTGTATTTTTCTTCTGCTTGTTCAAATCATATGATTGAATCTTTCCCATAAGATCTTCAAGACTCAATTCATCAAACCCTGGTTGTTCTTTAATCACTATGGAATACATCTCAAAGTGAGCAGGCAATGCATCCAGAAATTTCTCAAGTACCTTCCTATTCTTGTAAGATATGTCATTGTTTACCATTTCACTCAACAAGTGAGAATACCTATACATCAACTCATCAATAGATTCTCCTTCAAAAGATTTAAAGAAACTGAATTGTTTCTTCAGTAATCCCCTTCTGCTTTTCTTGATATCTGTGCTACCTTTACATTTCTTTGCCAAACCTTCCCAAAGATCACTTGATGTTTTAAACTTCTTGAATGTGTGATAAATGTCTAAAGGCAGACACATAGACAAAGCAGCAAGTGCCTTTTTCTCTCGATTATACAAAGTTTTCTCTTCCATAGTAAGAGCTGAAACTGGTTTCTCCGCATCTGATACACCCATATGAGAATGAGTAGGATGTTTATATCCTTCTACAATTGGAATCCACATACTCGTATCATTGATGTTGACATAATTCTCAAATCGACTTTTCCAGTTCGAGTAATCCTTTAGATTCATCAACCTTGGTGGTTTAGTTGGAGTACCAATCTCATTGTCATAGTTCATAATATTAATCATATTGCTCACATTAGCATTAGAATTTGACATCTTTGAATTCTTGAAAAAGTTCAACACTTCGAAAAATTTTGAACAAATTATGCCTTAAGCGAACTTAGGTAAGTTCGCCTAATCAACAGGAAGCGAATTTAATAAGTTAGCCCGTTAAGTTCGCCTGCTAACAGAATTCTTAAGTTCGCCGGTATCAGCTGAAGAACACGAAGGAGATGTTCTAACACCCAAACGCACAGACTACTCTGAAAAACATCATATCTTGCAAATTTGTTGGATTTAATCAAATTCAATTCGTAGGATTCTTCAAAACATGAATTAGAACACTTCTATCGAATCAATTTCACTAAAAACATTTCCACAAATGATCAAATCATCCTAGACATGATCGACAACTTGTAAGAACTCAGCAAAATACAAAGCTTCGAAAATCTCAATTTTTTGATACAAATCAGAACGAAACGGAGTCACACGTTGATCTCTAATCAAGAGCAAAAGCTTTGATACCAATTGTAGGTCCCAGCAGGTTTACGGATCGATTTTAGACGTATAACACGCAACGAATACTCGTAGTGCGGAATCCTAACGAGTAAACGTGTCTCGAACATATAAGAACACACGATGAACACACAAGACAAGATTCACTGAAAGCTCCCTTTATAACTTCAGATAAATGTGCTTTCAAGATATCAAAATGTTACAGAATACAAAGACTAAACACTATTTATAGGAAATACTAACTGCCACAGGCGAACTTATTAAGTTCGTCACACATATGGCATAGGCGAACTAGTTAAGTTCGCCTGTTACAACACTTAACTCAATAAAGACTAATTACAATACTAAAGATAACACAAGACCTATACAAAGCTACATGTCATACACAAAATGTCCCAACATCTAATTTAACAATAATCAATGACTTCGAACTCAAACTCGTCCCGTAACCGTCCCCATTTAAACCGCAATCAATTCTGATAATTGCAATGAAATTGATCTGATAAATCAAGCCTGGTACCTTTGCAATCACCTTTACGAACTTCCTAAACTCACACACGCACTTCATAACACTCCCGAAGCCCGATCGTAATCCAAGAACTCGAACCTGCACGTCTCAACTATTCTCCCTCACCGTGCAACCATTTCAGGTAATAAGAACACCCCTATACTAGTTTCAACTTTCTGAGTAAAAGCCCTAAGGTTTCGGAGTCTTATCCGTGCACCTCCATGATCAATTTGGGGACTAGGGTTATAGGTGCGCATTTGGGGAAGAAGAGGGTTTGGGATTGTAGGTTATAGACTAAACACATTGGCCTTTTACCAAGGCATATGCCCAGTCACACCGGTAAGATGCTTGACATGTATAAGGAAGGTCGTGGGTTCGAACCCTAGCAATACAAAGAGTTTAGCCACGACTGGCCATACTAACTAGGGTAACACTAAGTTTCGTAGGCACCTCTATTGCAAACAAAGAGGAGGAGCCTCTCTACTCTCTACTCTAACTACAAAATACTCTCTCTGGAATAGTGTCTTGAGGTATGGAAAGGTGTGGTGTGGTGTGTATAATGAAGAACCCAAGCCATCTATTTATAGGGCTCAAAATGTGCATTGTACGACCATGCAATGGGTTGCACGGTCATGCAAAGGCCTCGTGAATCAAAACGGGTACAAAGGACAGTGTACTGGGTCCTTAGGGAGCAAGGAAGGGTTTGCATGACCGTGCAATGGGATGCACGGCCGGCATCCCCCTTCCTGCTCTCCTGCTTTGTCTTTTATCTGCCTGTTGACTTTCGTTGACCAATTTTGACTTCTTGGGGGTCAAAGCTCAGGAATGATCTTCCAAAAGGCTTGATTTCTTGGTGTTTTTGACTGGTTTCATCTTTTTTTATCTTTTCAACACCAAATAACCCGCAATTACAAAATATAAACGTTTTAAGTATCAATTACAGGGTTATTATTCAATTAGTACCATAATATGAGGATTATTATGCATGCAAAACATGTATAATTTAGGGCATATCAAAAATATAAACAATCGGGAATAGGAAAGTCAGTCTTCAGCATAACAGCTCGACGTCCATGCTATCCAGCCCTCACGACTCTTTTACTTTTCTTTTGCTTTACTTTTGCTACATGACACGCATACTAAAAGCCGGCTAACACTGGTGAGTTATATCTTTACTTTAAACTGTAAACTTTGCTTTAGGTAGCTTAGTTTTATAAAAATAAAATAATCTTTCTTTTCTATACTTTTACAAACAACTTTGCCTTCACTTTAAAACTTTACAATGTTACAATTATAAAATCGTTCCATTTCTTTCTTTCATTAAAACTTTACTTGAGGAAACTAGTTAAGGTGTCAATTATTATTTATTCAACTAATTATTTATACAACTACCTATTTATATACAAAACGAATGAAGTCATTTATTTATTCTTTTGCATATTCAAACTTCAATACAATTATCTATCAAGATCTATATAAATATTATTTAGAACTCATACAAATATTTCCGTATTTAATTATGGAAAAACCCACACCCAATCCCTTTGTACATTAGGAATTCTATAACCGGTTGAACGCGCTATTGATACACTTATGCTATCAAACTTAGGTTGATCTTGTGAATTGCTTGAACTTTTGTGCAACAAACATCATAATTAGGTGACATTCACAAGCTACTCTTTTCAAGGTGAGTTTACATAGCCCCTTTTTCACTTTTACATCTTTGGGGTGAAACATGATTACATTCAAACTATTTGCAATTATTACAATTCAAACATTATGATCATGTGTGCAATTTGTGTCTTATGCTTGAACACTATTAGTGCAAACAACATTTACATACTTTTTATGCATAGTGCAAGTGCAATCATTAACTCAGTACAAGCCGACGGTAAACAATGATAGATCTATTGTGTCTGTTATGAAAAAGTTGTGTGATGATAGGCCCTGTGATAGTTTAGATCTTCTATGTCTTTATAGTTTTGTAATGTTTGTTTAAGTTTTGTTATAGGAGAACTTAACAAGTTCGCCTAGGCCTAGTTTAGATAAGAAGGATAGATAGTAGAAGTGGATATTATCAAAGATACAACAAGTTTAATGTATGAAGGGTGTGATGGTCTAAATGTGCTATTTGACTTCATCCTAGATGATGTTATTCCTGAAGTAACTTCTGATGGAATGGCTGACTCTATGGACTCTACTGAAGATATCACAATGCCTGATTCTAACCTAGATAATGCTCAGTCAAAGACTACTGAAGAACCTGTGATGTATAAGGATACAGGTGTGACGAAAGAAAAATGGTTAGAGATGGTAAAAAGCTGGAAGAAAGTGTTACCCAAGTCACCATCACCACCTGTTCTGAAAGAAAAGTATGTGAATAAAGATAGATGTGTTGGTAGAATTATCAGTTGGTTCTTTGATGAAGAAATCAATATGTTTGCCTTAAAGAGATCTGATGGTGTTCAATATCTGAAACCAAGACTTAGGTATTTTAATACTTTGCCTAGATACGAGCTGAATGGTTTGGCAACTAAATCCTTAATCAACAATTCAAAGAATGGTATTGCTGATGCTATAGCAAGGTTGATTAGATTGGAAAGTAGTTCAGGGAAATATGATAAGCTGAAACCACAGAAGGGCAAGAGAGTAAAGAGTACCGACTCTAAAACTGGTAAATTGATTTGGAGTTACAAGTTTAAACTAGTCAAAGTTGTAAAGAAGATACTTTTGAAGAAAATTCCACAAGATTGTCTAGGAAATATGAAGTGGTGATATGTAGATGTAAACACTGGAGAGGCTAAGATTGAAGATCAAGACAATGAGATTATAACTTGTTTCTATGATGCTATGAATCTTATTAACTTCTCAAAGAAAGACCAGCTATTGTCAAGGGGGAGTCTGTTAGGACATAGTTGTGTGACAATAGGCCTTGTAATAGTTTAGATCTTCTATGTATTTATGGTTTTGTAATGTTTGTTTAAGTTTTGTTATAGGGAAACTTAACAAGTTCGCCTAGGCCTAGTTTACAAGTTCGCCTGCATGGCTGTGTGAGTCTATAAATAGGAGTTTACACGTTAGTTTTAGAGAGCTTTGCAATTGTGTTCAAGATCTATAAACTCAAAGTTTGGTGGAAATCAAAGAGGATATTATTTACATCTTGTGTTGATTCTAGTCTTTGTGAATGTCTTGTTTACCCAGTTATGCGTACGTTGGATTCCGCACTCCATATGTTTGATACGTCACGTCTCAAGTTAGATCCATAGAAGACCCGTGTGGACCTACAGTGTCTGACCAACCCACCCGGTTAGGGTGATTGTTGTCGAAAACACTTAAGGATAACAATTGTGTTATGCCTATCAGTCACAAGGTTTGATTGTGCACCCCAGTTTTAACTATACTGGTTCTCCATAATTTCCTCATTAAACCATGCTTCATATGAATTGTACACAAACTTTTGATATTACTTGTGGTGTTAAAACCTATGTATGCTCACCAACTATTTTTAGTTTACCTCGTTTTCATCATGTTTCAGGTACTAATGTTGAGGCTTTATGCAAGATACTTCATATAGGATTTGAACTTAGTGAACAAAGAATTTGAACATGTTGATGTATCTGATTTTGGCTGTTTATATTGAACATATGTAATGAAATCTAGATTTAATAAACAATATGAAATTTAGTTGATCATGTGCTTATGAACAGTCTACACGTTCTCCCCGACGTATTCCGCCGTCGGTTGGGGTGTGACAAAAAACGTGCGTGATGTGTGTAACAGGAATGTAAATAAAAGAATAGTAAATAACAGGAAAGTAAATATCTCGGAAATGATCAGGTCACGAAAAGTATTGCTTTGGGCTTCGAATCCGCTTGGTACGTGATAATGTTAAGTTGACTAATCCAGTGGTGTGACTACTACAAACTTATGACCCGGGTCATCGCTAGAGCCTCGTCCTCACAACATTTGATTCACGAATTAAAATCTTTAAATTAAAATAGTAGTGCCTCCCGTTAGGGACAACATTTACCCTCAACTTTTTGGTGTTATCTCCAAGTTGGTTTAGAACATCAAACTTAAATGCTTAAGTATTATTATTAAATAGGTGATTACACTTTGCTCACCGGGAGGCGGTGTAACAATGGGACCATGTATAAAGACGTACCGCATGAGTTCACCAATTCTTGGTTGTACGACCTTACTAGTATTGACCAAGCCTTGGCTTATCAATCTCTGCTTGTATAAAGACGTACAAGTTTCAAAAGAAGTTTGATTAAAAAAGTTTTACGGTCTTACACTTTAAAATCAAGAACACTCATAAATATAAAGACAGATTTAGGCAACAATAAAAAGCCCACCAAGAGGTGGTTTTAAGAGCGAATAGTTAAAGACATAAACATACCATTAGATTAATACGTCAAACATTAACATGCACCAAACTACATCTTCACCCTAGCAATACAAAGAGTTTAGCCACGACTGGCCATACTAACTAGTGTAACGCTGAGCTTCGTAGGCTCCCCTACTGCGGACAAAGAGGAGGAGCCTCTCTACTCTCTACTCTAACTACGAAATAATCTCTCTTGAATAGTGTCTTGAGGTATGGAATGGTATTGTGTGGTGTGTATAATGAAGAACCCAAGCCATCAATTTATAGTGCTTAAAATGTGCATTGCATGACCGTGCAATGGGTTGCACGGTCGTACAAAGGCCTCGCGAATCAAAACGGGTACAGAGGACAGTGTACTGGGTCCTTGCAGAGCAAGGAAGGGTTTGCATGACCGTGCAATGGGATGCACGGTCGTGCATCCCCCTTCCTGCTCTCCTGCTTTGTCTTTTAGCTGCCTGTTGACTTTCGTTGACCAATTTTGACTTCTTGGGGGTCAAATCTCGGGAATGATCTTCCAAAAGGCTTAATTTCTTGGTGTTTTTTTATGGTTTCATCTTTGTTTATCTTTTCAACACCGAATAACATACAATTACAAAATATAAACGTTTTAAGTATTAATTGCAATGTTATTATTCAATTAGTACCATAATATGGGGATTATTATGCATGCAAAACATGTGAAATTTAGGGCATATCAAAAATATAAACAATCGGGAATAGGAAAGTCAGTCTTCAGCATAACAGCTCGACGTCCATGCTATCCAGCCCTCACGACCCCTTTACTTTTCTTTTGCTTTACTTTTGCTACATGACATGCATACTAAAAGCCAGCTAACATTGGTGAGTTATATCTTTACTTCAAACTGTAACTTTGCTTTAGGTAGCTTAGTTTTATAAAAATAAAATAAGCTTTCTTTTCTGTACTTTTACAAAAAACTTTGCCTTTACTTTAAAACTTTACAACATTATAATTATAAAATCATTCCATTTCTTTCTTTCATAAAAACTTTACTTTTGAGGAAACTAGTTAAGGTGTCAATTATTATTTATCCAACTAATTATTTATACAATTACCTATTTATTTACAAAACGAATGAAGTCATTTATTTATTCTTTTGTATATTCAAACTTCAATATAATTATCTATTAAGATCTATATAAATATTATTTAGAACTCATACAAATAATTCTTTATTTAATTAAGGAAAAACCCAAACCCAATCCCTTTGTACATTAGGAATTCTATAACCGGTTGAACACGCAATTGATACACTTATGCCATTAAACTTAGGTTGATCTTGTGAATTGATTGAACTTTTGTGCAACAAACATCATAATTAGGTGACATTCACAAGCTACTATTTGCAAGGTGAGTTTACATAACCTATTTTTCACTTTTACATATTTGGGGTGAAACATGAATACATTCAAACTATTTGCAATTATTACAATTCAAACATTATGATCATGTGTGCAATTTGTGCCTTATACTTGAACACTATTAGTGCAAACAACATTTACATACTTTTTGTGCATATTGCAAGTGTAATCATTAACTCAGTACAAGCCGACGGTATACAATGATAGATCTATTGTGTCTGACCAACCCACCCGGTTAGGGTGATTGTTGCCGAAAACACTTAAGGATAACATTTGTGTTATGCCTATCAGTTACAAGATTTGATTGTGCGCCCCAGTTTTAACTATAGTGGTTCTCCATAATTGCCTAATTAAACCATGCTTCATATGAATTGTACACAAACTTTTGATATTACTTGTGGTGTCAAAACGTATGTATGCTCACCAACTATTTTTAGTTGACCTCGTTTTCATCGTGTTTAAGGTACTAATGTTGAGACTTTATGCAAGATACTTCATATAGGATTTGGACTTAGTGAACAAAGAAATTAAACATGTTGATGTATCTGATTTTGGCTGTTTATATTGAACTTATGTAATGAAATTTTGATTTAATATACAATATGAAATTTAGTTGATCATGTGCTTATGAACAGTCTACACGTCCGCCCCGACGTATTCCGTCGTCAGTTGGGGTGTGACAAAAAACGTGCGTGATGTGTGTAACAGAAATGTAAATAAAAGAATAGTAAATAGCAGGAAAGTAAATATCTCGTAAATGATCACGTCACGGAGAGTATTGCTTTGGGCTTCGAATCCGCTTGGTACGTGATAATGTTAAGTTTACTAATCCAGTGGTGTGACTACTACAAACTTATGACCCGGGTCACCGCTAGAGCCTCGTCCTCACGACATTTGATTCACAAATTAAAATCTTTTAATTAAAATAGAGTGCCTCCCGTTAGGGACAACATTTATCCTCAACTATTTGGTGTTATCTCCAAGTTAGTTTAGAACATCAAACTTAAATCCTTAAGTATTATTGTTAAATAGATGATTATACTTTGCTCAACGGGAGGAGGTGTAACAATGGGACCATGTATAAAGACGTACCACATGAGTTTATGTAACATCCCAAAAATAAAACGACGGTTAAAATGACGAAATAAACGAACGAGGCATGTCGGGTCGGGTCTGATGGGCTAGAAGGGGAGCCTCCCCTATAAATAGCCAAGGTCACAACCCATTTCTCTCATTTGCAACTTCTAGAGAGAGAAACCGTAGAGAGAGAAAGTTGTCGGATCGACCCGAGATTTGAGAAGTGTGTTGCTCCATAACTCGTGAGAAGAACCTCCGGATCAGAAGCTCGATTCAGGTAACGATCCGACCTAAATCTGAGTTTTTGTTCGTTTTTGGGATTTTCGGGTTTTGGCTAAAAAGGCAACAATTTTGCGGATGGAACTTAAAAATGAGCTTAGGTATAGCATCTAGAATGAAAACCGAACGTTTTGATCTAAGAAAAGTTGAGAAACTAACTCGATCAGACTCACATGCAAAAGCTTCGGATTTTTGGGAAGACAATCTATGCAGGTCCATCGAAACTACAAGTTTCGATACGTGCAGGTCCATCGAAACTACAAGTTTCGATACGTGCAGGTTCATCGAAACTACAAGTTTCGATACGTGCAGGTCCATCGAAACTACAAGTTTCGATACGTGCAGGTCCATCGAAACTACAAGTTTCGATACTTGCAGGTCCATCGAAACTACAAGTTTCGATATGTGCAGGTCCATCGAAACTACCTAGTTTCGATATGTGCAGACTCCATCGAAACTACCTAGTTTCGATATGTGCAGACATCAGAACTGATTAAGTGAAGTCAGTATGTTTAGAAGGGTTAAACCGTTAGAGTCGGTATTGGTCTGATGTGTATCTAACTAATCAATTCAGATCGGAAGTGAAGTTGTTGGACCTTTGTTTAGGACAACCGAGACTAGCTTATAAGGTGAGTTCTAGAAGCCCTCTTTTAAATGTTTTAATAATGTTTTTGGGCTGGTGTGCACACGTGATGATTTTATAAAACGATGTTTACGAAGGATGTATGTAACGTTTTATAAAATGATGTTTATGAAGGATGTTTTAGAAGGAAAGTTTATGAAGGAAGTGTTTATGAAATATTTTGCCAAAAGAAGTTTACGAAGTGTTTTAACGAATGAGAATGTTTTTTTTCTAATAAAACGTACGAATGCTTTAACTGAAGTTTTTGAAGTAAAAGAAGCGAAGGTTTACGAAAGTCACAAACGAACGAATCTGCCAATATTCCTTAGGGAATGAAGGTTAAGGGATGGGAAGTATGTTATGGGCCTTTACCTTTTAGGGGCCTCTGTGGCTGGCCAACTGTTGTACAACTGGGGCGATGACGGTCGTCAAGGGGATTATCGTGATCCTTGAAGTTTGGTACGATTTACCTTACGGGGTAGTCGTGCTTGAAGTTTGGTACTTGCGCCCGACGGGGCGCAGTGCTTGAAGTTTGGTACGCGCTATCCTTTGGGACGCCGTGCTTGAAGGGTTGGATGACCTAAGTATCGGGCCCTAGGAGTTCCTCACCCGAAGGACAGTACGGTGATGATGGGCCTAGTGGTGGTGATCCTTAAGTTATTCAACCAGTATGTAACGTTTGGATTTGACGGTTACGAGAAGGCGCAGATTCTATATGTTCGTTGACTTATGAAGTGTTATGTTTGTTATTGCATTATTTACGTACGCTTTTTATTAAATGAAGTACGAAGTGATGTTTTTGGCAATTTATTTGAAGTAAAGGTTTTATGTTAAAACTAGAACTCACCAGCGTAGCTGACGTTTTTAAGTGTGCACATTCAGGTTAAGGTAGGTTATGAGGATGGACGGTGATGCTTGGCAAGCGAGAAGAGTTACCCGGCTGATCATGAAGACTGGCATCCCGTTATGTTTAGTTATGATGTAAATATGTTTTAAACTATGTTTACGCTTCCGCATGTATGAACAAGTTTTAATTATGATGAATGAATGAAGTTTTCCGCTGCGTTATTTGATATTCATGTTTAAGAACTGTCTGTGAATGAGTAAATCCAACAAGTGGGGCCTCCCGGGTTTGGGGCCTTACAAGTTGGTATCAGAGCAATAGTTTGAGAGATTCGGACACTCCCAGTGTCTGAACTTAAACTTTGAATGGGACCGAAAGCGGATGCCAGTACGGGTAACTCGAGCCACAGCATCAGGTATGAAAAGTAGAGTATGTGTATGTAGTATGCCTTAGAAAGGGTTAGGAAAGGACTTGTGTTCTGATGGAATCACAAAGGTGGTCAAATAGAAATCGAAAGGTAGTGTAATGGTTAATTACAGATGGCCAGTGTATATTAACATCTTACAGTACTTATTGAATTTTATTTGTTAACTAGCGTGATGACATTGGATTTCTTGTCTTATAGAACGAAATGGCGAGGAGAGGAAACGGAAGGCGTGGTGGCCGTACCGGTGGTCGTACCGGCGGTCGAAATGGTGGGCGTGGCAGGATCCCTGCACGCCAAGAAAATAGTGAAGAAGGAAGTGTTCACACTGAACCGGCGGTTAGTGTGCATGGAACCGAACAGACACTGGTTGAAGAACAACCTTTCACTTTTGAACCAGAAGTGAGAGCAGCCATAGCTAGAGAGTTTACAGAGTTGATGAAGACTTCTCTGCCAGGTCTGTTGGCAGAAGCATTGAAGCAGGTCAATGCGGTGGGTGGGTCTAGCGCGGCAGTTGGTGCTCAGAACAATGAGACCGACAATGCACCGCCTGCTCGCGGATGTGATTATAAGTCCTTTAAGGCATGTGACCCGCCGGTCCTGACTGGGAAGAAGGACGCGGTGGCTACTTTTGATTGGGTAATACGTATGGAAGCCGCCATCCGTCTGAGCGAGTGTCGAGCTAATCAAGTAGTGAAGTTTGCTGCTAACTCCTTGAGGGAGGAAGCATCTCATTGGTGGGAAGGTATACGTCAGGCAAAGGGGAGCGAGATTGTGGATGCGATGATGTGGGCTGACTTGAAAACTTTGGTGATCAAGAATTTCTGCCCAAGGAACGAGATTGAGAAGGTAGAGAGGGAATTTCTGGGTTTGAAGGCCGGGAACATGACGCACCGGCAGTACACAACCCGATTTAATGAAATGGCACGTCTGGTGCCACACCTTGTCACTACTGAAGAGAGAAAGATTGCCTGTTATATTCAAGGGTTGCCGGACCAGGTCCGCACCTATGTTAAGGCAAACGCCCCTACTACCTATGATTCGGCGGTAGAGCTAAGTGGCGTGGTATTCGATGATCTGGCGCTGAATATTGTTGCCATTGAAGAGCCTAAAAAGAAGTTGAGTTTTCCCGCTAAACGATCAGGTGGGAAGTTGTTTGGGGCTCGGGACAAGCAGGCCAGGGTAGGCGAGACGACAGTCTGTGGGAAATGCGGGGTAAGACATGCGGGTGAATGTCGGTTAGGATCGAATCTGTGCTTTAAATGCGGCAAGACCGGACATTACTCCCGTGAATGCCCGCAAGGTTACAGATGCTACAATTGTGGGGAGAATGGTCATATGAGTCGGGAATGCACCAAGCCCAGGATGGGGGAAACCAGGAAGGGAAAGGGCCCGGAAAAGAAGGGAGAGGGATCTCGTGCAAAGACTCGTGCGTACGCACTGACGCAGGAACAAGCCAGGGCGGATCCCGATGTGGCGTCAGGTACGTTCATCCTTGACAACACTCTTGTTTCTGTGTTATTTGATTCGGGTGCCGGTAAGAGTTTTATATCTGCGTCTTTTTGTAAGAGAATGAAGTACGCTGCCAGTAAGTTAGAAAGGGCCTTTAGCGTAGAAACCGCAGAGGGTAGAACTGCGAGAGTGACCGATGTAGTTGACAACTCCACAATAAAAATAGAAGGACATAGGTTCCCTGTCAGATTGTTCGTTATGGTTTTGGGAGGGTTCGATGTTGTGTTGGGTATGGATTGGCTAACTGCCAATGAAGCGCAAATTATATGTAAACGAAAGATAATCCAACTCAAGGCTCCAGATGGTAGCAAAGTCGAGGTTTTTGGAGATCGTGACGCCCAGATGCCAAACGTCATCTCAATGATTAAGGCAACAAATTACTTGAGGCGCGGATGCGAGGCTTATCTGGTGTATGTGATTGACAAGTGTAAGGAAGTGAAGGAACTAGACGATGTACCCGTG
The DNA here is from genome assembly GCA_023525975.1 of Smallanthus sonchifolius. Taxonomy (NCBI): domain Eukaryota; kingdom Viridiplantae; phylum Streptophyta; class Magnoliopsida; order Asterales; family Asteraceae; genus Smallanthus; species Smallanthus sonchifolius. Next base: position 46,605,325 of record CM042033.1, on the reverse strand, counting down.
GTACGCGAGTACCCGGAGGTGTTTCCAGAGGATTTGCCTGGGATACCACCCGATAGAGAAATTGAGTTCCGAATTAACTTAGTACCAGATGCCCAGCCCGTGGCTAAGGCTCCATATCGACTAGCACCAGTGGAGATGAAGGAACTTATGGTTCAACTAGACGAGTTACTTGAGAAAGGATTTATTCAACCGAGCATCTCGCCGTGGGGTGCTCCGGTGTTGTTCGTAAAGAAGAAAGATGGTTCGATGAGAATGTGTATCGATTACCGCGAGTTGAATAAACGAACGGTGAAGAACAAGTACCCTTTACCAAGGATCGATGACCTGTTCGACCAGTTGCAAGGCGCAAGTTGGTTCTCGAAAATCGACCTTCGGTCCGGGTACCATCAGTTGAAGGTGAGGGAAGAAGACATACCGAAAACTGCATTTCGCACGCGTTATGGACATTTCGAGTTCCGCGTAATGTCTTTCGGATTGACGAACGCCCCCGCAGCATTCATGGATTTAATGAATAGGGTGTGTCGACCGATGCTGGATCGATCGGTAATAGTGTTCATCGACGACATCCTTATCTACTCCAAGAATGAGGGTGATCACGCGTGTCACTTGAAGGAAGTATTGGAAGCTCTGAAGAATGAGAAGTTGTATGCTAAGTTCTCCAAATGTGCGTTCTGGCTTAGGGAAGTCCAGTTCCTAGGTCACGTTATTGGCCCGAACGGCATTATGGTTGACCCAGCAAAGATAGTAACGGTAAGTGAATGGGACATTCCTAAGACGCCAACTGAAATCCGCAGTTTCTTAGGATTGGCAGGCTACTATCGGAGATTCATTCAGGATTTCTCGAAAATAGCTTCACCATTAACAAAGTTGACTCGGAAGGAAGTAAAGTACGAATGGGGTTCGACCCAGGATGAGGCGTTTAAGGAATTGAAAGAGAAGCTAACACAAGCTCCAGTCTTGGCCCTTCCCGAGGGCAGTGAAGATTTGGTGGTATACTCTGACGCTTCGGGTCAGGGATTGGGGTGTGTGCTGATGCAGCGTGGTAGAGTGATTGCATATGCGTCGCGGCAGTTGAAAGTTCACGAAGTCAACTATCCGACTCACGATTTGGAACTTGCTGCTGTCGTATTTGCATTAAAAATCTGGAGGCACTACCTGTACGGGGTAAAGTTTACTGTTTACTCCGACCACAAAAGTTTGAAGTACTTCTTCGAACAAAAGGAGCTTAATATGAGGCAGAGGAGATGGTTGGAACTCCTGAAGGACTATGACTGTGAAATAATGTACCATCCTGGAAAGGCAAACGTGGTGGCTGACGCTCTAAGCCGAAAGGATGTGCCTACTCCTATTAGAGTGAAAGCTTGCCAGTTGGTGGTAACATCGGATGTGATGAGCGAGATCGAAAAAGCTCAAGATGAGGCACTTAAAGAAGAAAACATAAAGAAGGAAAGGATGGTTGGCCAACATGACAAGTTGGAATATAACACCCTTGGTGTTAGAACGTGTTATGGACGGGTATGGATACCTATGGGTGGCGAGCTTAGAACTAAAATCTTGGATGAGGCTCATAAGTCTCGTTACTCTATCCATCCTGGTACCAACAAAATGTACCAAGACCTGAAGAAGGACTACTGGTGGCCTGGAATGAAATGTGATGTAACGAAGTATGTAAGCAAGTGCTTGACTTGCTCGCAAGTAAAGGCTGAACACCAGAAACAGTATGGAAAGATTCAACCACTTGATATACCAGAATGGAAGTGGGAACACATTACCATGGACTTCATAACCAAGCTACCTCGCACAGCTAAAGGTCATGACACCATTTGGGTAATTGTGGACCGATTAACAAAGAGTGCTCATTTCCTACCTATTCGCGAGACGTTCTCGTCGGAAAGGTTAGCGGAAGTATTTATTAACGAAGTAGTAGCACGGCATGGGATGCCTTTGACGATAGTATCCGACCGGGACACACGATTCACATCGAGGTTCTGGAAAAGATTTCACAAAGCGATGGGCACGAGGCTTAATATCAGCACAGCATACCACCCGCAAACGGATGGTTAGTCCGAAAGGACCATTCAGACATTGGAGGATATGCTCCGTGCTTGTATTATCGACTTCGGTGGCAGTTGGGACAGTCATCTGCCGTTAGCCGAATTCTCCTACAACAATAGTCATCACACGACTATAGGCATGCCGCCTTACGAAATGTTGTATGGTAGAAGATGCAGGACCCCGGTTTGTTGGGGTGAGATTGGACAGAAGGAGTTAGGAAGTCTGGAAGTCATAAAAGAAACGTCGGAAAGGTTTGATCAAATCAAAGCTCGAATGAAGGCCGCACAAGATCGCCAGAAATCCTATGCGGATAGACGACGAAGGCCTATCGAGTTTGATGTTGGGGATAGAGTAATGTTGAAAGTGTCGCCCTGGAAGGGAATCATACGATTCAGGAAGAGAGGAAAGTTAAGTCCGAGGTTTGTCGGACCGTTCAGGATAATGGCACGGGTTGGGGAAGTCGCTTATCTGTTGGAGTTGCCTGATGAGTTAAGTGGGATTCATCCTACCTTCCATGTATCACACTTGCGAAAGTGTTTGGCGGATGAATCGGCTCACGTACCACTTACCGACATCGAGGTCGACAACAGCCTTAATTACATCGAAGAACCCGTGGCCATCTTAGACAGGAAGGAGAAGCAGTTGCGTAATAAGGTTATCCAATTGGTTAAAGTCCAATGGAAACATCGGAAGGGATCGGAAGCCACTTGGGAAACGGAGAAGGAAATGAGGGAGTCGTACCCTCATCTATTTGACTTATGATAGGTTTCGGGGACGAAACCTATTGTAAGGGGGGTAGACTTGTAACATCCCAAAAATAAAACGACGGTTAAAATGACGAAATAAACGAACGAGGCATGTCGGGTCGGGTCTGATGGGCTAGAAGGGGAGCCTCCCCTATAAATAGCCAAGGTCACAACCCATTTATCTCATTTGCAACTTCTAGAGAGAGAAACCGTAGAGAGAGAAAGTTGTCGGATCGACCCGAGATTTGAGAAGTGTGTTGCTCCATAACTCGTGAGAAGAACCTCCGGATCAGAAGCTCGATTCAGGTAACGATCCGACCTAAATCTGAGTTTTTGTTCGTTTTTGGGATTTTCGGGTTTTGGCTAAAAAGGCAACGATTTTGCGGATGGAACTTAAAAATGAGCTTAGGTATAGCATCTAGAATGAAAACCGAACGTTTTGATCTAAGAAAAGTTGAGAAACTAACTCGATCAGACTCACATGCAAAAGCTTCGGATTTTTGGGAAGACAATCTGTGCAGGTCCATCGAAACTACAAGTTTCGATACGTGCAGGTCCATCGAAACTACAAGTTTCGATACGTGCAGGTCCATCGAAACTACAAGTTTCGATACGTGCAGGTCCATCGAAACTACAAGTTTCGATAAGTGCAGGTCCATCGAAACTACAAGTTTCGATACTTGCAGGTCCATCGAAACTACAAGTTTCGATATGTGCAGGTCCATCGAAACTACCTAGTTTCGATATGTGCAGACTCCATCGAAACTACCTAGTTTCGATATGTGCAGACATCATAACTGATTAAGTGAAGTCAGTATGTTTAGAAGGGTTAAACCGTTAGAGTCGGTATTGGTCTGATGTGTATCTAACTAATCAATTCAGATCGGAAGTGAAGTTGTTGGACCTTTGTTTAGGACAACCGAGACTAGCTTATAAGGTGAGTTCTAGAAGCCCTCTTTTAAATGTTTTAATAATGTTTTTGGGCTGGTGTGCACACGTGATGATTTTATAAAACGATGTTATGAAACGATGTTTACGAAGGATGTATGTAACGTTTTATAAAATGATGTTTATGAAGGATGTTTTAGAAGGAAAGTTTATGAAGGAAGTGTTTATGAAATATTTTGCCAAAAGAAGTTTACGAAGTGTTTTAACGAATGAGAATGTTTTTTTTCTAATAAAACGTACGAATGCTTTAACTGAAGTTTTTGAAGTAAAAGAAGCGAAGGTTTACGAAAGTCACAAACGAACGAATCTGCCAATATTCTTTAGGGAATGAAGGTTAAGGGATGGGAAGTATGTTATGGGCCTTTACCTTTTAGGGGCCTCTGTGGCTGGCCAACTGTTGTACAACTGGGGCGATGACGGTCGTCAAGGGGATTATCGTGATCCTTGAAGTTTGGTACGATTTACCTTACGGGGTAGTCGTGCTTGAAGTTTGGTACTTGCGCCCGACGGGGCGCAGTGCTTGAAGTTTGGTACGCGCTATCCTTTGGGACGCCGTGCTTGAAGGGTTGGATGACCTAAGTATCGGGCCCTAGGAGTTCCTCACCCGAAGGACAGTACGGTGATGATGGGCCTAGTGGTGGTGATCCTTAAGTTATTCAACCAGTATGTAACGTTTGGATTTGACGGTTACGAGAAGGCGCAGATTCTATATGTTCGTTGACTTATGAAGTGTTATGTTTGTTATTGCATTATTTACGTAAGCTTTTTATTAAATGAAGTATGAAGTGATGTTTTTGGCAATTTATTTGAAGTAAAGGTTTTATGTTAAAACTAGAACTCACAAGCGTAGCTGACGTTTTTAAGTGTGCACATTCAGGTTAAGGTAGGTTATGAGGATGGACGGTGATGCTTGGCAAGCGAGAAGAGTTACCCGGCTGATCATGAAGACTGGCATCCCGTTATGTTTAGTTATGATGTAAATATGTTTTAAACTATGTTTACGCTTCCGCATGTGTGAACAAGTTTTAATTATGATGAATGAATGAAGTTTTCCGCTGCGTTATTTGATATTCATGTTTAAGAACTGTCTGTGAATGAGTAAATCCAACAAGTGGGGCCTCCCGGGTTTGGGGCCTTACAGTTTACCAATTCTTGGTCGTATAATAAGTTCGTATAAAGACGTACGACCTTACTAGTATTGACCAAGCCTTGGCTTATCAATCTCTGCTTGTATAAAGACGTACAAGTTTCAAAAGAAGTTTAATTAAAAAGGTTTTACGGTCTTACACTTTAAAATCAAGAACACTCACAAATATAAAGACAGATTTAGGCAACAATAAAAAGCCCATCAAGAGGTGGTTTTAAGAGCGAATAGTTAAAGACATAAACATACCATTAGATTAATACGTCAAACATTAACATGCACCAAACTTCATCTTCACCCTAGCAATACAAAGAGTTTAGCCACGACTGGCCATACTAACTAGCGTAACGCTGAGTTTCGTAGGCTCCCCTATTGCGGACAAAGAGGAGGAGCCTCTCTACTCTCTACTCTAACTACGAAATACTCTCTCTTGAATAGTGTCTTGAGGTATGGAAAGGTGTGGTGTGGTGTGTATAATGAAGAACCGAAGCCATCTATTTATAAGGCTCAAAATGAGCATTGCACGACCGTGCAATGGGTTGCACGGTCGTGCAAAGGCCTCGCGAATCAAAACGGGTACAGAGGACAGTGTACTGGGTCCTCGTGGAGCAAGGAAGGGTTTGCACGACCGTGCAATGGGATGCACGGCCGTGCATCCCCCTTCCTGATCTCCTGCTTTGTCTTTTAGCTGTCTGTTGACTTTCGTTGACTAATTTTGACTTCTTGGGGGTTAAAGCTCGGGAATGATCTTCCAAAAGGCTTGATTTCTTGGTGTTTTTTACTAGTTTCATCTTTGTTTATCTTTTCAACACCGAATAACCTGCAATTACAAAATATAAACGTTTTAAGTATCAATTGCAAGGTTATTATTCAATTAGTACCATAATATGAGGATTATTACGCATGCAAAACATGTATAATTTAGGGCATATAAAAAATATAAACAATCAGGAATAAGAAAGTCAGTTTTCAGCATAACAGCTCGACGTCCATGCTATCCAACCCTCACGACCCCTTTACTTTTCTTTTGCTTTACTTTTGCTACATGACGCGCATACTAAAAGCCAGCTAACACTGATGAATTATATCTTTACTTTAAACTGTAAACTTTGCTTTAGGTAGCTTAGTTTTATAAAAATAAAATAAGCTTTCTTTTCTATACTTTTACTAACAATTTTGCCTTTACTTTAAAACTTTACAACGTTACAATTATAAAATCATTCCAATTCTTTCTTTCATTAAAACTTTACTTTTGAGAAAACTAGTTAAGGTGTCCTCCTTTACTCTTTGAAACTTTACTTTTCACTCGTGCAGGACAAGTGACTATCACATACTTTAACTATCACATATGGATCAATGTACGAGGACAAGATCCCTTTTCTTGCTTACACCTCAGGGTAAGACTTTTACTTTACTGTGCCCACACCTCAGGGTGGGACTTTCTTTTTTACACCTCATAGTAAGACTCCTTTGCTTTCTCACACTTCAGGTTGAGACTTCTACTTTGCTTGCTCACACCTCGGGGTGAGACTTCTACTTTGTTTGCCTACAGGACTTTCTACTATGCAACTACTATGCAATTATACTACACATATAATATAATGCCATTGAAACACATAACACATAGACAAATAACACATATTAACACATAAGCACAAATAACACATATTAACACATAAGCATATAATATGACATCTGTCATTGTCACTGTCACTGTCAAGCTACACCGAAGTGCAACTTTCTTTGCCTCCTTTACTCTTAACTCTTTTACTTTCTTTAAAAATATATTTTAAAAATAGTACTATACTCTTTAACACTTTCCCTTTCTTTTTATAAAAATAACATTTTTATAAAAACTATAACTTTAAATTTAAAACTATCATTCTGCAAGTATGCATGCTAGCCCAAAACTGTTAGGGAAAAAGGGGCAATAAGAACTCACTTGACTTTAGAGGAATTATTTCACTCAGCAATTGAAACTTCAAACTAGGTAGGATGCTATTCGATCTGTCCATGAGTCACAAACGAGGCATGTCAATACATAGTCATAACTAAGACGTTTTCATCAGAAAACTCTTTGTCAGAAATCTTTTTCGACCGAAATCTATTTCGTTCGAAACGTCTTTTATCCAAAACAATTTCGTTAGAAAACATTCTGTCCGAAAACTATTTCGTTCGAAAACATTCCGTCTGAAAACTATTTCGTTAGAAAACATTCTTTCTCCCCATTTCGATCGAAATACTTTTTGGTCAAGGCATCGTTTTCGGACCCTTCATGGACTTTTCGATCCATTCATATGTTCTTGGCCAAATTCTTCGTTCTGATCCAAGTCTCAAACTTTTTACGTGCAAAACTCATATCTAGCTCCCATGAAGCTAGATATATACTTTTTAGGCCAATTCATACGTAAAAATCACGACTTTGATTGAAACCCACTTAAAACCCTAAAACCCACTTTTGAAAACAGAAACCCGGATCTTGGACGAACTTGTTACTTGTTTTCGCGTAATCTCTTCTCCTCCCCTCTTCTACGATGATCACAATGAAAGTCTCGGGTGTGGTTTGAAACTTTCTCTCTCTCTACTCTCTCTAGACTAAGATGATGAAGATGATGAATGGAAGGAAGGGAGGGAGGCTAGGGCTTAAGCCCCTTCCTCCTCCATTTCGTCCCAGTCGTGCCTGCTAGCCCGTGAGATTCTTCCCCCCTTCTCGTTCCGATTGTCCCTTGATCTTTATTTCTCTAAACCCGTCTTATTTATTTCTTATATTTTTGGGATGTTACAAATGTTATTAAAAAATGTTTTGAATTAATTTTGACGAAGTTAATTGGGTTAACACAATAACAATGGGTTAACCTGGTTAGTTTTAATTTGTTTAAGGCTTAAGTTTTTATAAGATGGTCTTTTCATATTAAAGTTTATATTGTGTGTAGGTTTTTATAAAACTAGTCTTGTGATTTTATGTATAAATATAAGAATATATAATAATATGGTGTATGTATACATTTATGTCCATACATAAAAAGAATGTAAATAACTCGAGGAAAGTATGAGAGAATGTGTATTATATATGAACATTAATAACATGAAAATACATATGTATATGGTTGTATTTATAAATTGTGAATTGAATATTTATGTAATAATAGAATCATATGATTATAAGAAATGTATATTTATACATAACCATATATATATAAGAAAATTTTATGTACATACATGATCATGTATAAATCCATGTAGTTATATTTAGTAGATGAAAAATATATATACATGTGTCTTTATAAGGAATGAGAATTAAACTCTAAGATTTGAGATTGTGAATAATCCATGTAAATATTTGAATGATTTAAATTAACGTAGTGCACATTGTATGATGACCTAGTTCTTATTTCACTAAGTCTTGATGATATATATTGTCTAGAAATACATATACATAAACATTGACCTGGAAATTTGGTGTATTGCAGTCCAAAGCTTAAAAACTTAACACCTTGTTCTTCTTTAATCCCCTTAACACCATAACCAGTCAAAAGTCACCACCATACGCTTCCGGTAGCTGCCCATGCTTCCAATGGCCGTCACCACTGACACTTACCGGTATCCGCCCATGCTTCCGACTGTCGTTGCCACGGACACTTTACCATCTACCACCGTTAAGATTAAAAACACAAAATTTTCACATAATATGAACTTTAGCCCTTCTCATCGTTTGCAAGCATTGTCCTTTCGTTGTTCCCATCTAGTCGTGGTCGCCGCCTTCAACATCTGCATTTGATTTTGGACGGAGAGACACATAGTCTGTTTTTATGAGAGTTTTGGGAGGTTTTAGACATAAAGAGAGTAACAACGATAACACAAGAATTGTAAGAATGAGCGAAATGCATAGATCTGTGACCAACTAAGGGTTTACGTATGAATGTTCAAAAGCGGCGATGGAGGAGTGGGGAAGCTCTGCCCGCGAAGAACTCGAAGAAGTTTAGCCGTTTGTGTGACGACAGTGAATGAAGAAAAGTAAAAAACCTAAGATATGACAACTTTATTTTTGGTAGCCATATATATATCATTCATTCAATATATTTACAATTAAATATTAATTATATTATAATTAAATATTAATTATATTATATGAACGTAAGTTGATTAAAAGTAAATTAAGGTCAAGTGGAGAACTTGGTAAGCCAAATTAAATACATGCGTGCAAATTTCAGTAGTATTTAAACATGAATTCCAATTTTGTGATTTTTGTTGATGGAAGAGTGACTCCATAAGGTGCATAGTATGCAGTAAAATTCTTGTAGTTTATAGATCGACCCATTCTAACCCGAACCTATTCTGACCCGAACCCGTCTTGACCCATTTTTAAATCGGCCCATCCTAATCGGACCTGTCCTGATCTGAACCCATTTTAACCCGGTACCACGCCTGACCTGACCTACCCGTTTTGCCAAGTTTATTTACAACCCTGCCGTCCGTCCGTCTGCACGAACCTTCTCTTCCAAAATCTCATAGGACGATGGGCGTAATGGGCCGTCCATGCCACTCTCCTTCCAAATTTCCAATCATGGGGTGAAACTAAATGACCCCGGTTTAACCGAGTCCAAAAGAAAACCTGGCCCGGTTATCATTCCGAACCCCATAGTGAGTTGTCATTTTCTCAGACCTGCCACACCCTTCCCTGGACTAGTTTGTAGTTTTGCTCGTCTTTTCACAGAGAAAAAAATTGCTTAAAAATCGGTTTCTTCTACAAATCATCATTTTATCGGCCAAGATCGATCTTGTTTGCCATTTGAGGCGAACCGAAATCAGTTTTCAGCACAACTTTTGAGGTACAAAAATGTTTACAGTGATTAATTTTAGGTTAATACGCTTTTACGGTGATCATTTCTGTTAGATCTGCACTATTACGTGTTTGGTGGTGTTTTTCTACTCCGATCTGCATCGATCTCTTCGTTTACGTGCTCATTTGTTTTCTTTGTATGGGAATTGTGGTTTTTTTTTTCTTTTTAGGGTTTCTAGGGTTTCCTTTTTCGAAGTTAGGGTTTTTGTTTGTAATTTTGTTGTTCTTTCTTCAGCGTTCCTATGATTTTAAGTTGCTTTAGTGCGTGAAGTGCGATTTGCGGTTTCATTAGCGATTCAGTTCGTGTATTATACGATCGACTTGTTTATGTGTTTTACCAAACGATCTGTTATAGGATTCTGGTTGTTTTAGGTCGACTGCGATATCAAGTGTAGAAGAGTGACATAATATATTCTTATCCTCTTTAGTTTAAAAGTCTGCGAGTACTACACAAACTGTGGGTTTGGAATACTATTCATGTAATGCATGTGTTTTATTTCTGTTACGATTTTTTTTTCAGTCATTCTTGTTATGCAACATACTTTGATCTTGTGAGTCATTATTCTTTTTTTGTTTCGTGAATCTTTCAATTATTCTGACTTGTAGTTTTTGAAAGTCAACTATTGTTAATTTTTCTCAAAAGTGTCATTCTATAATGTTTGCTTAGTTTGATGAGAAATATGTACCATTTGAGTATTATTGTGGAATTGACTGATGTTTTGCACCTTGTAGTTGTCATCATGGTGAGGAAGAGGAGAACTGAACTTCCCGGGGCAGGAGAGAGTTCTGAGTCTCAGGATACGAGTTCTGTACAAGGGGGCGTTGCCCAACGCCCACCAGCACAACAGCAGACACCACAGCAACAGGCTGGCTATCAACAAGGACGGGGCAGAGGTGGTCAAGGACCACAGGGTCCTTACCAAGGTCAAGGCGGACAACAAGGAGGAAGAGGGTGGGGTCCAAGGGGTGGATCACGTGGCATGACTCCACAGCAGTATCCTGGTGGGCCGCTGGGTCAACCACAGCAACAACAGACTCCAAGAGGAACTGCCCCATCTCAGCGCAGTGGTGTTTCTGGACCTGTGTATGCTGGTGGACCTTCAGTGACACCAACTCCCGAGCTGCACCAAGCAACACAGGCTCCCCAGCATCCTGGGGTCACAATGCAAACTGCCACTCCCTATGGAAATCCACCTGCAGAATCCTTTTCAGGCTCATCTAGCAACCAGCCTGTGCATGAGGCAATGGCTCAACTCTCTCTCCAGAGAGATGAGCCTGTTCAAGCTGCACCTGCTTCTAGCAAATCAATGAGATTTCCTTTACGCCCAGGAAAAGGTAGCTCAGGAACAAGGTGCATTGTTAAAGCCAACCATTTTTTTGCTGAACTGCCTGACAAGGATTTACACCATTATGATGTGAGTTTCTGAGGTTGTTTATATTTTTTTTCAAATGCTGTAATATTTACCTTGTATTTCTACATCTGATTGTTATCCTTTTGTGATGGTGGTAGGTTACCATTACCCCTGAAGTGACCTCCCGTGGTGTGAACCGGGCTGTGATGGCACAGCTGGTGAAGCTTTATAAGGTTTCTCATCTTGGGAAGCGGCTTCCTGCATATGATGGAAGAAAGTCTCTCTATACAGCTGGACCTCTCCCTTTTGTCTCAAAAGATTTTAAAATCACTCTGCTCGATGAAGATGATGGATCAGGCGCAGCCAGGTGTTGCATCTTGATTAGTTTGATTGATTTTGCTCAACTAAATGTATGTCTGGTCCATGATAACGATCCCTTTTGTTCCTCTTGGTTCACAGGAGAGAGAGGGAGTTCAAAGTTGCAATCAAGTTGGCTTCACGTGCTGACTTGCATCACTTAGGATTGTTTTTGGAGGGAAGGCAAGCAGATGCTCCGCAAGAAGCTCTTCAGGTGCTGGATATTGTTCTACGGGAGTTGCCTACTAGCCGGTAAGGATAATAAATTTAGATGCTGTCTTTTGATTTGTATCATTAACCATATATTATGGTATATTTTAACTAATTGCTCATGTTGGGTCTTATATAGGTACACGCCAGTGGGCCGATCATTTTATGACCCTAATCTGGGACAAAGGCAACCATTGGGTGAAGGTCTGGAAAGTTGGCGTGGCTTCTATCAGAGCATACGTCCTACTCAGATGGGGCTGTCTCTCAATATTGGTTCGTTCACCTCATATGTTTTTGTTTTTCTTACATTGTTTTCTGAATACCTGGCATTGCTGGCTAAAACAAGTTGCCTGTCTAAATTAAATCTGGTACTTGTTGCGTTGTTGTAATTCTATACCATTTTGGTCTCTCATAAGATATATACCACTGAGATTGTCATTTCTGTGCTGCAGATATGTCCTCAACTGCCTTCATTGAGCCACTGCCTGTAATTGACTTTGTAACTCACCTCCTGAACAGGGATGTTTCAGCTAGACCATTATCTGATTCTGATCGGGTTAAGGTTAGGCTCTTCATCCAGATGCTTTCGGATATTCTTAGTATGTTGAGTAAATGCCTTTTAAACCAAATGGATGTTTACAGTATACCCTTCACACTTTGAAAACTAATTTTGTGACGAGGAGAAATGCTTACTTTTTTTATACCCTCAACAAACCATTTTGTCTGTTCTTATGGGGCAATGCATGTCGTTTGATGAAGTTGAACAGCCACTTTTGTATATTTTTTAATCATGTTATTGTTTGATAGATCAAAAAAGCACTAAGAGGAGTCAAGGTTGAAGTGACGCACCGCGGTAATATGCGTAGGAAGTATCGCATATCTGGGTTAACAGCTCAGGCAACACGAGAACTCAAGTAAGAACAAATGGCTGGTTTGAAACTGCATTTACTTGCATTTTATGTGATTATTCTTTTGTAAGCTATGACACTTAATTTTTCCCAAAAAACAGTTTTCCAGTGGATGAAAGAGGTACATTGAAATCTGTGGTTGAGTACTTCCGTGAGACATATGGTTTCGCCATTCAGCATGTACAATGGCCATGCCTGCAAGTTGGAAACACTCAGAGGCCAAATTATTTGCCTATGGAGGTTTGTTTGTAAATAACTTTGTTTCCTTTTGTTATGGTTTAACCAGTCTAATATTTAAATAAATCTTCAGGTCTGCAAGATTGTTGAGGGTCAGAGGTACTCAAAGAGGCTGAATGAAAGACAAATTACCGCCCTACTCAAAGTCACTTGTCAGCGTCCTCAGGATAGAGAGAGGGACATCCTAAAGGTTGTCAAAGTTTATGTTCACTAAATTTACTGTTTCTGTGCCCAGTTTTTTTTTGGTTTGAAACTTGCAAGGGATTTTCTTCTTTAAACTTTGGATCTTATTAGGATTTAAATTTTATAAATTTACTCGTGGATGGGCATCTCTTGTATGTTTGCTTGCAAAGCAGATGTCGTTATATTGCAGATTTGTTCTCTTAGCTGGCTAATATCATTTTTCATATCTGATGCTTCTGCAGACAGTGGCTCATAATAATTATGATAATGATGACTATGCGAAGGAGTTTGGGATTAAAATTAGTCAGAAGTTAGCCTCTGTTGAAGCTAGGATACTGCCTCCACCTTGGGTAAATAGTTGCCACTTCTGTTTGTCAACTTTTAAGAGTGTTCTGACTTAGTTTTCTTATTTCTGTTTTGTAGCTCAAGTACCATGACACCGGCCGTGAGAAGGACTGTTTGCCTCAAGTAGGTCAATGGAATATGATGAATAAGGTAGCTGTCCAAATGATTGTGTCATAACAACAAATCTGCCTTTTTTTAAAATACCGTCTATGTTGATGTGTGACCTAACTTTTTATCTATAGCGGTTAATATTAGTATGTTCTTAAGAAATTCAATATATGTGTTCGTTCATCCTATTTATTGTTTGTTCAAATATATTAAAATTTTGATAAGGTGTGAGGATTACTTTAATCACTTGTGCCTTAGCCCTTAAGTTGTGTCGTATACTGAGAGGCTAATTGATGAATCATGCATCTGCCTGTCATCTTAGTTTGTAACATGTTACGACGTTGCTACTAAAAGTTGTTCATCTGGTTATCCTAGTTTGTAACCTTTTATTGGATGGTTACATGATATAGATGTATAAAAGGTTGTTATTGGTACAGAAAATGGTTAATGGGGGAAGAGTTTCCAGCTGGATCTGCATAAATTTTGCCCGCAATGTGCAAGATAAGTTAGCTCTTAATTTCTGCCAAGAGCTCGCCCAAATGTGTAATATTTCTGGCATGGTACGTTAGGAGCCCTACATTTTTTAGTTAACCTCAATTCAAATGCCGTTTAACTTTGATATTGTTAAAAATGCAGGCATTTAGTAAGGACCCTGTACTTACACCAGTTAGTGGTCGTCCTGAACAAGTTGAGAGAGTGTTGAAAGCTCATTTCCATGATGCCATGACTAGGCTCCAACCTCAGAAAAAGGAGCTTGATCTGCTCATTGTCATTCTTCCTGACAACAATGGCTCTCTTTATGGTTGGTATCATACAACCTGCCATATATCATCAGGTGTTGTGTTGCGATTTTACATTTCATGTGTGTGCAGGTGATCTGAAACGAATCTGTGAGACTGATCTTGGGATAGTTTCTCAGTGCTGTCTGACAAAACATGTGTTTAAGATGAGCAAGCAGTACCTGGCAAATGTTGCTTTGAAGATTAATGTGAAAGTTGGAGGAAGGAATACGGTACTTCGTGATGCAATTTCAAGGAGAATTCCTAATGTCAGCGATGTTCCTACTATCATCTTTGGGGCTGATGTTACTCATCCACACCCGGGGGAAGATTCGAGCCCCTCTATTGCAGCTGTATTATACTTGTACCCTTTCTTTACTTCTATTTTATAATTTTATTACTTGTGTTGATTGCTTTGTATTGTTAGGTTGTTGCTTCTCAGGATTGGCCTGAGATAACAAAGTATGCTGGCTTGGTTTGTGCACAAGCCCACCGCCAAGAACTTATCCAAGATCTATTCAAGGAGTGGCAAGACCCAAACAAAGGCAGAATGTCTGGTGGCATGATCAAGTATGTTTTTCTGTTAGAGGTTGGGTAACGGAAAACAAGTAGTTTTTTAACGACTTGTTATAAAAAGTTGTTTGGTTAAATATAGTTACTGATACATAAATTTACAATAATAATTATGAATAAAGGCAGAATGTCTGGTGGCATGATCAAGTATGTTTCTGTTAGAGGTTGGGTAACGGAAAACAAGTAGTTTTTTAACGACTTGTTATAAAAAGTTGTTTGGTTAAATATAGTTACTGATACATAAATTTTACAATAATAATTATGAATAAAAAGGTTTGGGAGGTTGTATGCAGTAAACCGTTCAACCCAGTTCACTTGTTTTTTTTACCAGTCAGATGACCTGTTTGAGATATAGCCCAACCCACTCATAAGCAGATGGGTCCATCTTTTCTATATTAACTAAGGCACCGGCTTCCTGTGTTTTTATGTGATTGGTTTTGTTAGAGTTTTTATGAATAATGTTAGCTTTTGTTTAATTAATATAAGTTTTTATGTAATTAAAAATACAGGGAACTCCTCATATCTTTCCGCAGAGCAACTGGGCAAAAGCCACAACGGATTATTTTCTACAGGTATTTAGTTCTAATAGCTTCTGTTTGTAATTATGTTCACTTTTCTGATGATGTACACCTTATCTGTCCATGTAGGGATGGAGTGAGTGAAGGCCAGTTTTATCAAGTTTTACTTTATGAGCTTGATGCAATTCGTAAGGTGATAATAATATTTTGTAATTTCAGTCATAGTCTTGCTTCTTGATTTAGATCAATCTATTTTATTATTACTGTACTTTATTTTGTATCAGGCGTGTGCATCACTGGAGCCAAATTATCAGCCGCCAGTAACTTTTGTGGTGGTTCAAAAACGTCATCACACGAGATTGTTTGCTAACAGCCATCAAGATCGTAATTCTACTGACAGGAGCGGAAATATACTGCCAGGTATGCAATCTTGTAATTCAGTTCATCTGGTTTTAATTAATTAATAGGCAATGTGTGTTGCAGGCACGGTTGTTGATTCAAAGATATGTCATCCCACAGAGTTTGACTTCTACCTGTGTAGCCATGCTGGCATTCAAGTATGTATACATTTGAAATGAATTGATTTAAATAAATATTGGCACGAGATGTATGTAATGAAATTGAGCTGGAACAGGGTACTAGCCGTCCAGCCCATTACCATGTGCTCTGGGATGAGAACAAGTTTCAAGCTGATGCTCTGCAGTCTCTAACAAATAACCTGTGCTACACGTACGTATTATCTAAATTTGAATTTGATCCTTGTTAGTTTTGGTTTATGATTGGTTTGGTTTGGTTTGGTTTGACAGATATGCAAGGTGCACTCGTTCCGTCTCCATAGGTAAGGAGTAGTTCATTTTGCTTGCATAGTTTAATAAAATGACCAACCTGTTTTGGTTGTGTTACAGTACCGCCGGCATACTATGCTCATCTGGCTGCCTTCCGTGCACGGTTTTACATGGAGCCGGATACATCAGACAGTGGGTCTATGACTAGTGGTCGTGGGATACAGCAGCAGCAGGGTGGAAGGACCACACGCGTGCCAGGGGCTAATGCTGCGGTTAGACCACTACCTGCCCTCAGGGACAATGTCAAGCGTGTCATGTTTTACTGCTAAACTTTTAATCGCTTTTGCTACTGCTACACTTGGAAGCAGTATCTCCATCCCCTGGGAGGTAAGGCTTGCCATCATCTTTTATCCTCCCAGACCCTATTCTTTGAGTGGGATTTTACTGGGTATGTTTGCTTGTTACACTTGTGTGTTTGTTTCCAACTTAAAACTTGTGAATCTGAACTATTTTATGTTTCTGTTTATCACCGGGACATCTAACCGTAGCAATGTCGTTTATGAACAAAACAAAATTGAAAAGGACTGGTTTTATATAGAACTCAAGTAAAACGAAATCATTAACAGGATAGACCATCAACCTAGAGGATTGGTTTTTCAAACCGAACCGGTTTGAAACCAAACCGAAACCGGTTTGGTCAAGAAAAGTCAAAACCGCTTTGAGTTCGAACTGGTTTGAGATGGGGAGATTTAAAACCGGTTTGAAACCAGTTTTTATAGGGTTTTGACCGGTTCAGTTTGGGTTAAACCGGTTTCAGTGTATAGGTTTTAAACTGGCGGTTTGAACCAGTTTGGCGGTCGGTTTAAGATCCCAAACCGGTTTTTTTTGCACATCTACATCAGCCTACATTTTTAAAATGCAACCAGGTGACTGTTTTTTTTTAAGAGTAAATCACGCTTTTTGCCCTGTGGTTTGGCCTGTTTAACCTATTCAGTCCAAAAGGAATCATTTAGCATATTAGCCTTTGAGTTAGTATTTTATTAACCATTGTAGGGACCAACTCTGTTAACATTTTTTTTAAGTCTAAGTGTATTTTAGTCATTTTATTTATAATGGACTAGTTTAACCCTTGTCTAGAAAAACCTTTTTTTAGGTTTTTCATAAAAATCCTTTTTAAAAAACGTTCTTTTAAACCTTTTTAAAATCATTTGTTGTAGTTTTTTTTTCTAAAGATTTTTTTTTACTTTTTTTAAAGACATTTTTAACTTTTCTAAAGACATTTTTTTAGTTTTTTCATAAATTTTTTTTTTCAACTTAAAAAAAACTCTTTTTTGACCTTTTTAAAAACATTTTTTTTAACTTTTTAAAAAGGCTTTTCTAAGTTTGATGGAGACAACCCTAACTTGATGGATATAAAGTTTAGGGAATCGAAAACAAATAAAGAAAACTTGTATGAATCTCCCTTTCTAAAAAGGCTTGCCAGATAATAATGATACCGATGAGCATGAAGAATCACACGAGGTTTTTAACATACACATCGGTTTGTTTATAGGCTTCGTTTCAAGTTAAACATGCCCCGATTGTTTTTGCGGTTAAAGAGAACGTTTTGAAATTAAATTTCAGAAGGATTAAAGAACACTCTCTAAAACATATAGGAGGAAACACTTTTAAAATAAATTTAAAAAAAATATACATTCTTAAAAAAGTAAAAAAATGTTTTAAAGTAGTTAAAAACATTTTATGAAAAAAGCTAAAAAATGTTTTTATAAAAAAAAATGTTTTTTTAAAATTATAAAAATATTTTAGGAAAGTTGAAAAAATGTTTTTTAAAAGTTTAAAAAAGACGTTTTTATGAAAAAAAAGAAAACTAAAAAATGATTTAAAAAACGTTTTTAAATAAGTAAAAAAAGTTTTTATTGGAATGAAAGGGTTAAACTAGTCCCTTAGAAATAAAATAACTAAAATGTCCCTATACTTAACAGAAAAAGTTAACAGAGTTAGTGGCCGTGACTGAAATAGTTATAAAAATGAAACCTCAGAGGCTGATATGTTAAAAGAATCCTTTTTGAACTGAAAGAGTTAAACAAGTCAAACCACAGGGGCCAAAAGTGTAATTTACTCTTTTTTAAATAAAAAAATTATCAACTCTTGAATACGGATCAAGTGTTTTGAGTTGTGAGATTCAAAATTTTTTAGATAGAAATTCTCTATATGAGAGGTGAGGGTTAACAAAAGAACACCAAAAATGATAGCAACCTCGTGGGGGATTTAAATTCACTAGCCGTTGGGAACACACCTGGTTCGGAAGGAGCACGCGGGTCAGATGTTATACACCTGGACACGGTAACGGCTATGATCGGAACTTTCAAATGCAACAGATAGGCAACGGTCGAATCGAGATATAGAAACACCACCCAATTCAGTCTCGAAGAGCTTCCTAACCCGAGTATAGGATACAGAATATCACCACCTAAACTCAAGTGTAGGCCAGATGTTATACACCCGGACACGGTAACGACTATGATCGGAACTTTAGAATGCAACAGATAGGCAACGGTCGAATCGGGATACAGAAACATAACCCAATTCAGTCCCGAAGAGCTTCCTAACCCGAGTATAGGATACTTAATAGGTTCCAAAGAACACCACCCAAGTTGCTACCTTGGATTAACAATGGAAAAGAAAAGCACCGGTTATTTACGAGAGAAAAACAGCGTGTGAAATTTAACTCAAAACTTAACTGTCTTTCATTCATTCTATATGAATTACATAGAAAACAAAATAAACTGATAGCCACGATCCTAATTTAAAGACAACTACTAATACATGCAAATGGAAACAATAAAATATAAGAATTAAAATGCATAAAAAAAAACTACTGGACATAATATTTATTAGTGTGTGAACGTGGGATCTGTAAATTCCGAACCTGGTTTGTTCTCAACGGCTAGTGAATTTAAATCCCCCACGAGGTTGCTATCAAGAAACCTGTAAAATTAATTTTTTAACAATATCAGTTTCACTAAAAATGGTGAGTGTAAGGGGAGTATTGTAAAATAAATCATCTCTACCAACATTAATTCAATAAACATCTTCAATTTCATCATCCATCTCTAATATACGTTAGAGTGTGGGCCTTGGAGCAACTAGTAAGGTTGTTTTAACACATTAATTATTCAGATTAACTATAGTTTTTAGGGGGAGGGGGACCCCCTTGAACCATAAACTACCATAAATATTAACCAATCAAAACATTAAAATAAAAAAATACAAAAAGAAATTAAGACCCCACTTGTCATCCTCATCTTCTTTAATTTCATCCTCATCTTCTTCATTTTCTCTCATCTCTCTATCCCCACCACACACACCACCACCAGAAAACTCTTGCCGGCCCGCTTATACCACCGCCAGAAACTTCTCCGACCGCCTCAAACCATCATCGCCCTCTCTCCAGTTCACTTGGGAGCAAAACACCGCCATCATCGTCTATGTTCATCACACCACCGCTCCTCCATGCTTTTCCGACAAGACCCACACCAAACTCCGACAAGACCCAGGTAATTTTTTTTTATTTAAGTTGTAACGGCTATTTTTTCCCTCAACAACTATTTTCAACGGTCCAATTCTCATCTCCACACACGGCTTCATGAACACGTAAAACCAACCCGAGCCATAACCCGACTGGGTTGCGGCGGTGTTACCGTGAACCCGTTGGAACCCGAGGGTAAACCCGAGCTCAACCCCTTCCACCCTTATAAAAAAACCTTCCCCCTCTTGAAGCAAAACAGTAAAATATCAATGCGTGTTACTTCGTATTATAAGCTTCAGATGCTGCAATTCTTGAGTAGTCTTCATATAAAAATCTTATCTATATTGCATAAAGATTTTATACCTGAGTCCTTTAAAATAGACTTTGTTTGAGAATAGTGCTTCTTCTAGATTCTTATAGCCCAAAAATCATAAGCTCTTGAATGATCCAAATTTAGAGATTCACATGTGTTTAAATTTGAATGCCGATAATGTGGTACGGATAAACAGAACAATGAAGAAATGAAACGACTGTTGGAAATCAGGCCCAAGAACATGAACACAATTTTTTTTTAAATTTGATCTCAAACACAAGATCAACTCTTTCTGTTTATTATAAAACTTGACACACTTATTACATAGACCTTAACCCTCTATTTATATTAAAATTCCAACTTACTCACCAAGACACCTAATTAGACTCAAATTAGGAAACAAAATAATCCTTAATACTCTTACCATACTAAATAAACATACCAAATAAACTAATCCTATAATTAACTTTTTTACGTTTCACCCCCTTTAACTTTCACATTCAAACTAATTAGGATTAACTTTCAATATTCCCTCTTAATCCTAATTAGGTCATGCCTCTCTTGCTCTCTTCCCCGATTGAACCACACGGTATCGTTCTTGCTTCTTGCTCGTTCTTCATGCTTTCTTGCTGTTCTTGCTCGTTTTCTTGCTTGCTTGCTCTTGCTAATCAAAACTGAACATATTCTCATTGATCAAAATATCAAGGTTCTAGCTCCTTTCACTGATGAGATCAAGGTACTTGCTTTCTTCACAGATCATCAGGGTTCTTGCTTATTTGCAGAAAACCATTTATGCGTGACTTGCTCTCTATAAATATTTATAAATATTGGACGACACAATGTCTTGGTCCAACGTAACTTAGGATACGTCCATGAATCACATAGAGTCCCACTATTGTAGGACTCGAGTAGGACGATTCCTCACTTTCAAGATCTTTATCTTCTTCAACAACACTAGGTGAGTTTTCGTAGCCCATTTTCTCTTTAACTTTTTGGGGGGAAAATACGCTTAAACTTAATTACTTTTTTTTTTAATATTGTTCGCTATGTTGGCTACGCACATGTTTATCTGATTATATAACCTGATTTTAACTATTATCACTCCTAAAAGTCCCCTCTATTTTGTTACACGACTATTTAACTCTGCAAAGCCGACAAACTAATATTGGTATATCTATCGGGGTGACCTCCCCCCATTCAATCTTCTGACTGACGCATTTAAAACAGAAGAAAATGTGGTGATTGTGTATTTCCGACTCTGTTTCTTTGTTAGCCATCAGTTAGGTCGTAAGGTTTAGTTGCAGGCTCATTGATTATATTATCTTATCCACTTGTGTTTATCTTCAACATAGAACAATTATTCATGTGCAACTTTTTACTCTTTTAGATTACGGGTGCGTAACCGTAATGGTGAATTTACATATACACTTGAATTCTGGCAATTCCTATTGTGTGAGCTACGTTTAGGACATAACAATCTTAAGCTCAAACCCTTGAATCATAGAAGGTTATTGTCACACCCTGAAATTCCATAGCGGGTTACCAATGGGTTATGACTGTCAAGGATCATCAGTCCCGGTCATTTCGAACGGCCTCTAAATGATTTTTGAAAAGACATTCCGTTTAAACATCATACAGAGTTTATAAGTAATATAGAGTTTGAAAATGCAGAATGTAAAGTGCGGAAACAACAGTAATAGTATCAAAATACAGAAGCATAAATATTTAGGTTCCCATAAACCTAAGCTTCTAATGAAAACATGAAATGAGACTCCTGAAGTGCAACCCTAGTCCATGCATGATTGTTTAGCGACCTGAGATAAACATGCTTAAAAGTGTCAACACAGGATTGATGAGTTCACAGGTTTAAGTAACAGAAAAGAAATGAAAATAGTGTAACAGTACGCATGTATACTAGTGATTCGATTATTGATCAAACAATAAACATTAATTATATAAGCAAACACCGAAACCGAAGCTAAACGAAGGAATGCAGAAACTAGCATTTTGCCTCTTACGTGCCCAGCATACAATGGATTAGGTCAATTATGCACCCGTTTGACTCCCGGTCAGAGTTAGCGCGACTAACCCGGGTGTGGGTTGTTAAACCCAATAGTACTATTCATGAATCACCTCGCGTTGTGAAATAATTAACGGTTTGACTATGAGAGGACTTTGTGTGCGGGAAATACACCCACTTATATATATTAAAGCGAAATCAAAGTAACGTCATACGACTAAGAAAGAAAAATGATTTAGCATGTATCTCCCCCAAATGGAAAAGTAAGTAAAATGGGGCCGTGAAAACTCACCTGGAAATGAGGTGATGTGATATGAAAAGCAATTATGAGAATCCTGGCAAAGTCCAGACAACCGACCTATCCGAGCCCTAGAAACATTAAGGCTATGAGGTCTATGAAAGGTAAACATGTTTTATGTAACCACATTCATCCAAACGACTCAATGTTGAAAGGTTACATTGACGTTTTGAAAAGGTTTGACCAAAGTTGACCAAGGTTTGACTAAGTTTGACCAATGCTGAGCAACCTTGACCAAGTGTGACACGACGACCCGCCGGTGACATAACACACATGCTTCAAGTAATTCGCATAAGTAGGTAACATATAATAAGTAACATGGTTTGCATATGTTCATGTCATAAGTAGTACACATAGTCTCAAATAATTGCATAAGTGAATAACATATAATAAGTAACATGGCATTTGTACATCCTTAAAACATATTCCATAACATGTTAATAAACACTCCACATAAATCATGCTATTGTACTAGTCATCTAATAATACCATTTCAACCCAATTGAACAAATAACATAGCATGACATTTTTGTACAATGGAAATAACATAACAAAGTTTCCCTTTTTGGACAATTAGGGTTTTAGTACTCTTTAGGTGTCATAGTTCAATTAAACAAACTATACATGAAATTATACTAGTAAAATGCTATAGACATGGTTCTATACATACACTTTCCATTTAAAGCAAATGTGAAGTTTCCAAACCAATAAAGTTTCCTTCATTAGTAAGGTCTTCCAAAACATGTCATAACAAAACTCCAAATCATATATTCTTGCATAAGTCATCTATACATATGATAACCTATTTTGGACATTTATAGCATACACATACAAAATATGTTCAATTAAAGTTTCCTTTTTAGGAAAGTGGTCCAAACGACCTCCTACAAATGTGTAACTTCAAATAACATTATATATTATATCAATAGATATTATACAACCATTTAGCATGCTATAATACTTAATAACTCAATAACTCAAAATATCAAACAACAAAGTTTCTATTTATAGAAACGACCTAAAATGACGCAAACCAAACATTTCAACAAAAAAAATCATGTTTCCTACTTATTCTACTGATACATGAACCATTGAATCCATCAAACATCTCATAAACATATTTTTGCAAAATCATAACCAACAAAGTTTCTATATATAGAAATGAGCAATATACACACCAAACAAGCATTTCTATGCACAAAAGTACCATTATGTGTCAACAACTCTTTATTATGAAAACCTTTTGATTTAGACACTTGTAACATAAAAACCCGTTTGGATGAGTGGTACACCATACTTGGCCAAAAATGAAAAAAGTTTGAGTGGCTAGGAGTGGTACACCATGCTAGAATGGAGTGGTACACCATGCTAGAATGGAAATGTTGATGACTTGTTTCACTTTGAATAGCTCTTAGAACACTTGAAATAGATGAACAAAGTTTGAGAGGGTGGTGGCTAGGAGTGGGGGGTGGCGGCCAAAAGTTTAGGAGGGAGGGAGAGATGAGTGTTTTAGGTTTAGGGTAGAAATGAGGGTGGAAATGGTTTAAGGGAGTGTTTTAGTGAAGTGGTGTTGGGCCCTTGCATTCGTTAAGGCTTTTTAGTAAAAATGGGCTCCTAATATGGACTAAGAACTTAAAATGCTAAATTATTTAAGTCCAAGTATAAACCATCATTTTTATAAAATCAAATTTAGAGTTGTTGACACATATCGCGTATCCGTTTTAAAAGCATTAAAATAAAAGTTACTCTAAAAATTCCGGAAAAATTAATATAAGCATGAAATATTAAATCACAGTATTAAATATAATTTTTATATACCAAAATTTTATTTCCATAATTCACCAACGGTCATGTGACAGGATGCGTGTGTGACCCGGTAATCTGCCCGATTACCGATGCATGTATTGAAATGAAACGAATGGACTTGCTATATGAAATATGTACGTAATTACTCTATAATTAAGTATGATGCAAGTGTAATCATGTGAATTCAGATAATATTCGGGTACGGATATTAACCTTAAATTGCCGGGTATCACAGTTATGCACATTGCATATAGACTCTACTTACAGGAACTATCTGTGTATACTTGACATATTTATATTATATACTTAACATGTTTGGCTTAGTCATGTCGTCTTCATCTCCGTAAATAATCCTCATCTCACGGCGCGACGAGAAGGAACTATCAGAGCTCTTCAGTGACATGCCTCTTCCCCGATAATAACGAATATCAAGTCGACGACACGGACGACTCATCAGACTCAACCTTAAGGAGACACGGCTCCAGAAATCAATCGCCGACTTCCGTATTACCCCGGGCATATGGTAACATGCTTTTCATGTTGTGTTCCATCATGGCCTATATCCGCGAGATCATTCGACAATACGACGATTCTACTTAGCACTTCAAAAAATCAACCTTTTCAAACCTCTGATGTCTTGTTCAAATTAGTTCGAAACATATAACACTACATAGTATTTCAAATGAAAGCCTTTGACTTCTGTCTCTGCACGTATCTATGCTAGCTATTGTCATCCAAAAATCATGCTCCAACTTTACTTTTCGTCAACTAAAATTTCAGGCCTTCCTTTTCTCCTAGTAACTGTCAAAATCATAGTACTTCAAACGCATATATTCATACCTCAGATTCCAATCTCAGAACCAATAAGTTGTGAACATCAACAAGTTTGATACACCCGTACTACTGCCGTATCCATATGTCTATTGTGATAGTGTCCATTAGGAAACCGGTATACTTAATTAGTTACCAATATTTTGGTGAAACAATCAGACTATTCTAGCAATGCATATTCTCTTCAAGCCACTACCTGCAAGTATCTGATTTAAGCAGTGACATTGTTGTGTAAGTATTCACAGTGTAGGTCCTGAGCAGACCTGAGAACACAGATCTGCGTAGAAATCCATCAAACAACCTGAATCAAGAGGCGGAATCTCTGGATCCGATATCACTCTTGAATCAAAAAAAGGGAAGAGACAGGTGCGGGAATCACGTATACAAACAAACATATATAAAAGTGAAAAAGAACAGATAATCGGAGCATAAACTGATGAATCTTTGATTGATATGAAAAATAAAAGCTCCTCACACACTCATCAATTATTCTCACCCCAGGGTGAGCTCCCCCTGGGGTGGTGATTCCCTCTACAGACACACTCACTCCTAATGAGGTATTCTACTATATATAGGAGGCCTCATGTGCCTTGTTTTCCAAGCCACCGCCAAAAAGGCCTGAAAAACATGTATCGAAACTAGCTAGTTTCGATTGAACAATTGTTCGATCGAAACAAGTAGTTTTGATACTGTAGTTTTGATTGAAAGCATCAGTCTCAATATTATACCCAACACACAGAGAATATGTCGCGCCAAGAAGCAAAACATCATGGTCCGGAGGATGAGTTACCTTCTATAACTCAACTCATCTTACAACATTTGGCAAGTGAAGTGTAGGTCCCCGGGTGTCTCGGATCGTTACGTGTGGGTGTGTGACTAGTCGGACCGGGTGCGGAATACCCGTGACTAGGTGGAGAAACAAGCAACACAAAGTAAACTGATAACGAAATCACTTTCAAACTCCGTCTATTATAAACTTGAAAGGTTACAGAGAGAATATACTGAGTGCAAATATCTGCGTACATAAATTCTATCAACCTATTCTATTTATACTAGACCTGATCTCTGCGCACTTAACAAGTGCGTAGGGCAAATTGTTCATGTGTACTTAGCAAGTACGCAGAGTGTTCTTGCGTACTTGCTAAGTACGCAGGAAGTAATTCCAACGCACATGCTAAATGCGTAAAACACTTAGAGAAATTATACAACAATAACATGCATTAGAAATTTTAACTCGATAACTAGTACATACAGACACTAACATACAAAGACAAGTACAAAATCTAAGACACTATCCAGAGTGTCTGTCACACAAAAGTGCTTCAACAAACTCCCCCTTGACAACAGCTCTGGATTGTCTTCGGTCTTCACTGCTCCCCAGCTTTATCTTCCATCTTCTTCTTGTAGTCAAGGCAGAACTTGATCACCTTGTCGTATTTAGAAGCAAGGAACTTTGTCCATTCGTCCGTGTACATGCAGTACTTGTCAGCTAGCGCCTCCAGATCTCTCACAGAGAAGTTTATGAAGCAAACTTCATCAAACAATCTGATCAGTTCCCTTGGCACTAAGCTTACACTATCGGACCACACCTTTCCAATCACCACTGCCTCGCCCGATTTAGGATCTACGTAGCAGTACCATATGTTACCGAGGATATCCTGAGATAACTTGCTCAGGGGAATCTTGGTTTCACACAACACTGGCTTATATACCAGTTTATTTAAGCTTCTCTTAGTCACACGATGTCTAGCGTTCTTGTCCCTGACTCTCTTGGGCACTTGAGGCTTAAACATTTATAATTTCCCAGATCTTACCTCTCGCTGTAGAACCTGCCACAAACCCATTGCTACTGCGTTATTTGAGTGACCCAGCAGCTCTCGGTTTACTAGGTTCACGAGGTCGTATCTTGGCAAGGAGTTGAAAGCTTCACTGGTTGGTTTCAAGTATTGAACCCCCCAGCTCGCTTGATTGCAAACAACTTCTTATCCTCGTCGAACTTCACAGCTAAGATCATCCCTGTCGCTCCGTGTTTGTCTATGATTGAAGTCTTTTGCCAAACAGGAGCTGGATCCTTTGATGAACTTGCAGGCATATGTTTGTCTTTATGTGCCTCTGGATCCACAGGTGTAGGGTCGGCAGGGGAGGCTTCAGTCGACGCCTCAACAGTACTAGCAGGCTCGACTGAACCTGTGTCAAGATGAGATTCAAAGGATGGAACTTTGAAGATCTCTCCATCTTCAAACTCGTACTCTCCTTCCCCGTCGCCCTTGGAAACTTCGATTACCACATCATCATCTTCCTCATCCCATTCATCACCAGTGTCGATCTCTGCCTCTTCCAGATTGTAGAGAGCCTCGATCTGTGCTTCTTTGGAATAGTCTGGCTCTAAGAATAAGATCACATCATCCGACATGTCGTCAGATAGATCTTTCAGAACATCAGCCACCGACTTTCCTTTATTATCACCTGAAGCATCACCTCCACCTTCACTCTGAGTGGAATCCCCCTCAGCCATAGGCACTGCAGAAATGGGAACAATCACCCAAACTAAGTGACAACTGCTAGGCTTAGGTGGTTGCTTCTCCAACAGCTCCTTCAACTTCTCCCCCTGAGCAGCAAGCGTCTTGGCCATATCACAGACCAATTTCACCATAGTGTCATGCTCTAACCGCTGCTTGTCATCAGCCGCCCGCTGTTTCTTCAACGCGGCTACTTTATCAATCAAAGAGTTTATCTGGCCCTGTTGCTTGTCAGATTCTTCTCTTGATTTCTGTACCATTTCAAGAAGACTCGCGACTTGAGTTTCTAGGGTAGTGATCCGTGTATCACGAGGATCAGGTCCCCTTGAAGACGATGCTTCGGCTTGATGAGTTGTGAAGGTAAAGATTTCATCGAAATCAAATCCATGAGTAAAATCGAACTCATGAAATGGTTGACTGATGTGTTGAAGAGTGGTTGTGGGGATTGAGGTAGGGATTGTGGTTGTTTGAATGGTGGTAGGAGTGATAGTGTTGAAGCACTTTCCTGTGACAAACACTCTGGATAGATAGAGTCTTAGTCTTAGATTGTATCGTCTTGTTTGTAATTGTCTTTGTATGTAAGAGTCTTTATGTATTAGTTTATCGAGTTGTATTTACTTTTACATATTGAATGTTGCAAAATTCTCTAAGTGTTTTGCGCACTTGTAAGTGCGCAGGAGAAAGCTCCTGCGTACTTAGCAAGTACGCAAGAGTAACTTTGCGTACTTGTTAAGTACGCAAGAGCATTTTGCCCCGCGCACTTGCTAAGTGCACAGGCATCAGGTCTTGTATAAATAGGATATGTTGACAGAAGTTAAGTACGCAGGCATTAACGCAAATACGCAGATTGTAATCTCAGTGCTTTTCTCTGTAACCTTCAAGTGTTTATAATACAAAGAACGTTTAAAGTGTTTTCTCTTGTCGGTTTACTTTGTTTAGTTTGACTCTCCACCTAGTCACGGGCATTCCGCACCCGGTCCGACTAGTAGACCCACTTGCATGTGACGATCCGCCACACCCGAGGGATCTACAAGTGGTATCAGAGCATTGCTCCTGATTTCGAGTGTTGTGAGTGAGTTTGGAGAGTTTCTACCGAGTTTTTACAAGCAAAAAGAGGTATTTTCGTTGATTTTTGTGATAAAATAGGGGTAGCTCTTGAGCACTATTTGAGAAGCAAAAATCACTCAAAAACTGATTTTTGTTGTGTATTTGAGTGTTTTGAGCATCAAAGGTTGGTTAGAAACAAGTTTCTGACCCTTTAGCTCATTTGCATTGATCATCAGTTCAATTTTTACCATCTCCGGTGACTTTCAGGTGACCGGAAAAGTTTGGTGAGAGTTGCTGAAAAGGTGTTGTGCGTACTTACCATTTCTGGCAAAAAGTACAGTTTTGTTCGTACTTACTAAATACGCAAGACTTATCTCCTGCGTACTTACAAGTGCGCAAGACTGATCTTCTGCGAACTTAAGTTATATCCTACGTACTTATAATTTACTCCTGCGTACTTATCAAGTACGCAAGAGCAAATCTAAATACGCAAGACCATTTCTCAAGTGCGCAAGGCCAAAATCAAGTGCGCAACTGTGTCTGACTTTTCTGAAATTTGACTAAGTGTTCACTATGTCGAATCTTCAGAATTTGGGAAACCTGTTAAACTATGATAATGAGATCGGTACACCACAGAAACCGCCAAAGTTGCTAAACGTAAACGATTATTCTAATTGGAAGGCACGTTTTGAGCACTACATTTCTTATACCGACTCATCGCTATGGATACCAATCCTTGAGGGATATAAGCATCCCACACACATCTATCTTGATGAATCCATGCCCAAACCTATCTCTAAGCTTTCTGACGAAGAAAAGAAAGCTTATGATCGTGAAAAGAAGGCACTTGGTTCGATCACTATGGCTTTAACTAGGGAATTGTTCCACAGTTTCCGAGGTTATGACAATTCCAAGGATCTTTGGAAATCCTTACAGAAAAGATTCGAAGGAAATAGTGACATCAAGAAGAGTAAGAGGGATCTTCTCATGAAGCAGTATGAGTGCTTCAGATTTTTAGAGAACGAATCTTTAGATGACCTCATCTCTAGATTCTATCATTTACAGACTGAGTTGAAGGCCTCTGAACTCAGGTATCCAGATGAAGAGATGGTGGAAAATTTTTTGGATGCTTTACCACCCAAATTTGAGATGTACACAACCCTGATGAGGGAAAATCCAAAGTTCTATGAGTTAACAGTGGAGGAGGCAATAGGAAAGGTTCAAGCTCATGACATGAACCTAAGAAGAAAGGAGAGCTCAGGAAGACCCCAGATACAAGATCCTTCTATGTATCATGGGACGACTTCTACATCCAAGTCATCGGGCTCTGGAATTGCCCTTTTCACTGGAAACCCTACTGAAGAAGACCACTCAAATGGTTGTGGTGTTCATGCATGCTATGCATCTAGATCAGGGTTGGGGTCTCATCATCAACATACCTTAAGAAATCCTCCTGCTGCGTCTTCAGCTAACCAATCAGCTATAGCCAGAATAGCTGAAGATCATGTAGCACTATTCTCATCTTGTATGCTTGTGTATGAGAATTTCATTGGTGGCAAGCTTACTGATCCCGAGACGATTGAAGAAGATTTTAATCAAGTGGATCCTGATGACATGGAGGACATGGATATTCAATGGAATATGGCCATGCTATTGAGGAGAGCCAAGCGTTTCCTGAACAGAACAGGAAGAAAGTTTATTGGCGGGCATCCTAATGCCAAGGTCGGGTTTGACAAATCTAAGGCCAAATGCTATAAGTGTCTAAATTTTGGACACTTTGCTCATGAGTGTCAGAAAGACAGAGCACCGACCTCTGGTCTTACCAGACCTAGCCAAGGAAACAGCCATGGCTACAACAACCCAAACCACCACAGTTAAAGCCAAGGTGGAACGTCCAATGCACTGGTAGCTCAACAGGACGGAAGTTTTGACTGGGGTGTTCACCTTGAGGATGCCATCATCGCACAGACACAGGTTGGTCTCATGGCTGAGATCATGAAGATGATGGAAGCAGAGAAAAGGGAAGCTTCTATGGCTGACCTAGAAGAGTCTACTGCTGCTACAGAGGAAGAGAAGGAAGCTGAAGAAAAGGAAGCTTCTGTAGCTGATAAGGAGGAATCGACCACTGCTGTTGCTCTCATGGCCATTGGAGAAGCAACAAGTTCATCTTCTGAGGTAGATTCTAACCCCTTTTATGTTATTTCATGTTCTAAATGTCTAGGGCTAAAACTTGAAAATTCTAGGCTCCAAGACAAAATCGAACCCCTAAGTATGGCAGCTCTAAACTATAAAGAAAATGAAACACGTTTTAAAGATTCTATTGAAACCTTGAAAAAGGAAAAATGTGAATATTCTTTAAAAATAAGCGATCAACAACTTCACTTAGATGTTGCATACAGGGGGTTGGAAAAACGGAACAATGAAATCAACAAACTGCAAAATGAGATCTTGCAGTTAAAATGTGCTAATGAGAAGTTGAAAAACTCTCATTTTGTGGTGGAACACTACGAATCTGTAGTGAGACAAATGAATGGGTTAGGGCTGGGTACTAATGCCATTCCTCCACCAGTGAGCGGGAAGTTTGTGTAGGTCCCGGGAGCCTCGTCGCGCAGCGGAAATAACACGATCTGTTCTGTGATTTGTGTGGGAACAAAGAAACTAGACAGAGAAACACGAACAAAGACAAAATATAATGAAACGAAACGTAATCCATAACAAAGAAGTCATCCCGTATTACAGACTACATACCGAAGGAACACACATCTCTCATCTAAGCTCAAGGTCCAGGGGTCGGGAGAGCTCTTCCCGACCCGGATAAACCTAGTTCTAGAATTCCACCTACAAATTAAGACAAGTCTTCTATTTATAGGGACAGGAACACTTCCTGCGTACTTGACAAAGCGTACTTACTAAGTACGCAAGGCAAAAGCCTTGCGTACTTACTAAGTACGCAGGACCAAACTGGTGTGCGGGCTAAGTACTCAGGAACACCCTCCTACGTACTAGCCACGTACACCGATACATAGAATTTAATCTATAGTTACAAAACATGCTTCTACAAACTCCCTCTTAACTATAGCATCAAATTCTATCTATCACTAACACTGATAATCATCAGTTTACAAAGAATGTCCTAACAGACTCCCTCTAAACTAATGACATCACGTGTCTTCTGGCGAGACTTGATCTTCTGGCATTCCAATTGAGATCTTCAAATCTTCAAACTTCAGTCTTCAGTTGCCGAGTGATGAAAAACCCGACTCCCTCATAACTGTAGCTTTCATTGTAGACCAAACCAAGTGCTTCAATAAGAACCAACTAGCCCAACACAACTCATTGTAGTTCATCCTCTCAGTAGTAGCAACCTCCACCCTGACTTAGGACTCTGAGTCTTACAATGTCTTCCTAACCAGGTAACAATAGTAGACTAAGACAACTCCAAATCAGCTGGCATATGATAGAGAGTTTGAGTTTCCAATAACCTGCATCAAACTAATCAGCTCCCATAGGAATTCCAGTAAGATAATCTTAAGTCTTCAACCAGATGTGTCCAACTCTATCCTGTATCTTCACGAGTCAACCAAATTCTCGAAGATGTTCATTTCCAATATCCCCTTTCAGTTTAAGCTCCATCTGACTAGACCAGAAACAAGGGAATGTTTCCTATCCCATCGGCCAATGATAAAAGGTTCCATCTTCAACTAATAATCCAACGAATATCCAGCTTCATCTTGAAAACACACGATAGAATCAAACACGAAAAATATAGTTTACACGAGAAATCATGGTTGAGATCCATGTTACGTCAAGGAGGTATATATATAGGAAGTACCAACGGCTTTTCCACCACCTCTTTAATGTCTCATGAATACTAGATTTTATCCCCCTCATTTCTCTGTAAACTATGACCAGCTTCATCACCACTTCACTCAAATCCTCAAAAAGCACAACTAGCCAACTCCAGGATTTTATTCTTTATTTCTTTGCAAAGATCCAAAACAGCAAATCCTTGGGTTCAAGTTGTTCCAGTATTCATCCCCTATTAAAGAAGTATATTAGATACTCGTAGCCTACATATTCAGGTTTGAATACCTAAACAAGATGATTCTTTTTCCAAAAGACCCAAAGCAGCCACATCTTCACAAATAGAACGAGACCTTTAGCCGATGACGACCCAATTGCTTCCAATAGTTCAGCATTCATACCCTATTAAATAAGTATCCCGGATACTCGTAGCCTACATCTTCATGTATGGACCCTTAAACAATGTATGACAAGTGGTATCATCCAACAAAAATCTCGTTCGTGTTTCGCCAAGCCACATCGTATACAAATTCTGGTCCGGAAAAACCAAAATTACTATCTTCTCAAGAATGGGCCGAAACACGCGTACAAATGATCACACAATTTTTTTTTTTTGAATCCCAGATGCTATGCGTACTTAGCAAATACGCACATAAAGGGTGCTCATGCGTATTTAGTAAATACGCAAAGCCAAGTGCTCATGCGTATTTGATAAGTTCGCAAAATGCCCATGCGTACATGCTAAGTACGCAGAGGAAATACTCATGCGTACTTAACAAGTATGCAGGACAACTTCTATTGCGTACTTAGTAAGTACGCAGGGCAAAACCCATGCGTACTTAGTAAGTACGCAGAAAAGCTGAATTTGCGTACTTATCAAAAAGTAACAGCGTTCTTGACGGATTTTGAGGAAAATGCTCGAAAAGTGATGGATCTGAGAAATTAATGCTTCCAAAAGCTTCGAAAACATCATCTAACAAACCCTTAGCCTTCCAAACACCAAATGAAGTGATAACAAACTCGGATTTGAGGATTTTTGCAAGAAAAAGTTGCGAACTTTTATTTTTCAGATCTGTTCGAAAACCCTAAAACCCGAAACTGGAACACAAATCAACGAACACCGAGGCACTGATACCACTTGTAGGTCCCTTCGTGTGTGTCGGATCGTCACATGCAAGTGGTCTACTAGTCGGACCGGGTTGCGGAATACCCGTGACTAGGTGGAGAGTCTTACGAAACAAAGTAAACCAAACACGAGAGTCACAATAAACGTTCTTTGTATTATAAACACTCGACGGTTACAGAGAGAATACAAGCTGCGTACTTAGCAAAACTGAGTTCGTCTGAACAAATGGTTCTGCGTACTTAGCTTCTGTGAACCTATCCTATTTATACAGACCTGATGCCTGCGCACTTAGCAAGTGCGCAGGACCAATTGCTCTTGCGTACTTAGCAAGTACGCATGGGTCTTCCTGCGTACTTGCTAAGTACGCAGGAGCTTTCTCCTGCGCACTTGTAAGTGCGTAAAACACTTAGCACAAAAACAACATACATTATGTAAAAGTAAATACAACTCGATAAACTATTACATAATGACTCATAAATACAAAGACAAATTACAGATATTAGAAATACAAACTAAGACTCTATCCAGAGTGTTGTCACAGGAAAGTGCATCAACATATATGACCGAATTATCATAGGGCTTTTGATTCTAGATTGAAATCGAAACTGAGAAGGTGTTTCATTACCAAAATGGGGATCAAATTGATGGTGCTCGGCTAGAACCGAGTTCCGACTTCGCGTGCTTGATCTCTGGTGACTCCGACCTCGTCTCCGATCAGATTGGGGTGTGCAAAAGACTCAGGGGAGTGCGATTAGAGTGTGCAGGTGTTTGATTGTGAGGATCATGATCAAATTGATTGAATTTGGTGGGTTCGCGATAAGGAGGCGACGGTTACAAGTTTAGGACCTTAATTCGCAATCATAGACGATGATAAATGGTTAGAAACGCCTAATTAATAGTTGAAATTATCAATGTAGTGAATACCAGTTACTAATTCGAACGGTTTTGCAGGTTATGGTCGTGAATTTGAATAAAAAATAAAAGGGGTTTGACTTTTAAAAGTCAACAGAACCATACACACATGATTTTGACTTTACTAAGTCAACATAATTGAGTTTTGAGTAATTACACAACCACTCCTTGTAGTTTATGTGTATTAGGGTTTGAATAATGACAAGTTTAGTCCTTGTGGTTTGAAATTAGTTAACTGGGTTAAGAGATAACAAAATTCAAGTTAACGGGGTTAACCTGAAATAGCCGGATGTCACATCATCCCCTAGTTGAAAGGATTTTCTTCCCGAAAACTAAAGTAAGAAAAATTTCTGGATGTCACATCATCCCCTAGTTGAAAGAACTTTTGTCCCAAAAATTAATTAGTACCTTAAGAATTTGACACGGAGTGCTTGAACAGATTAGGATATTTACGCACCATCTGATCCTCGCACTACCACGTGAATTCCGGTCCGCGCTTCGAGTTCCAACGAACTCTGACAATAGGGATTTTACTGTGCTTTAACGTTTTGACTTCCCCATCCATAATTTCCACGGGTTCTTCGATGAAACGTAACTATTCATCAATGTGTAGTTCCTCGAGAGGAACTGCGAGTGATTCGTCTGCTAGACATTTCTTCAAATTTGAGACGTGAAAGACGTTGTGTACACCACTAAATCCTTCAGGTAAGTCCAGTTGATACGCTACTGGTCCAATTCTCTTCATTATCTTGAATGGTCCAACATAACGAGGATTCAGTTTGCCACGTTTCCCAAAACGAATGACACCCTTCCAAGGTGAAACTTTTAACAAGACCAAATCCCCTACTTGAAATTCTAACGGTTTACGACGCATATCGGAATAGCTCTTTTGACGATCACGAGCTGCTGCCATACGGTTTCTAATTTGAACGATTTCCTCAGAAGTTTCAAGTACGAGTTTAGGACCTGTAAGTTGACTATCCCCGACCTCGGCCCAACAAATAGGAGAACGGCATTTCCGTCCATAAAGTGATTCAAATGGAGCTGCCTTGATGCTAGTGTGATAACTGTTGTTGTAGGAAAACTCCACCAACGGTAGGTGAGACTCCCAAGTGTTACCGAAATCAATCACACAAGCTCGTAGCATGTCC
Organism: Smallanthus sonchifolius; assembly: GCA_023525975.1. NCBI lineage: Eukaryota > Viridiplantae > Streptophyta > Magnoliopsida > Asterales > Asteraceae > Smallanthus > Smallanthus sonchifolius. The sequence continues at coordinate 46,569,881 of CM042033.1, read as the reverse complement.
TCCAGAGTTTGAATAGTAAGTTCTGTTAGGCCATCAGTTTGAGGATGGTATGCTGTGCTCATATTTAGACGCGTGCCTAAAGCTTTATGTAACGACTGCCAGAAATGAGAAGGTGTTTCATTACCAAAATGGGGATCAAATTGATGGTGCTCGGCTAGAACCGAGTTCCGACTTCGCGTGATTGATCTCTGGTGACTCCGACCTCGTCTCCGATCAGATTGGGGTGTGCAAAAGACTCAGGGGAGTGCGATTAGAGTGTGCAGGTGTTTGATTGTGAGGATCATGATCAAATTGATCGAATTTGGTGGGTTCGCGATAAGGAGGCGACGGTTACAAGTTTAGGACCTTAATTCGCAATCATAGACGATGATAAATGGTTAGAAACGCCTAATTAATAGTTGAAATTATCAATGTAGTGAATACCAGTTACTAATTCGAACGGTTTTGAAGGTTATGGTCGCGAATTTGAATCAAAAATAAAAGGGGTTTGACTTTTAAAAGTCAACAGAACCATACACACATGATTTTGACTTTACTAAGTCAACATAATTGAGTTTTGAGTAATTACACAACCACTCCTTGTAGTTTATGTGTATTAGGGTTTGAATAATGACAAGTTTAGTCCTTGTGGTTTGAAATTAGTTAACAGGGTTAAGAGATAACAAAATTCAAGTTAACGGGGTTAACCCGAAATAGCCGGATGTCACAGATAAAGTGGTGCACACAGCTAGAGATTATGTGGAGATTCATAAAGCTACAGATGTTGTGCTAGATGATCATGGAAATCCTCTGATTAAAGAATATGACTTATCTCATGAAAAACCTAAGAAAAATGAATATATTTCTCTAGAAACCATATTATGATGAGTGATTCAGAGAGAAAAGTCAAAGTCATTATAAAGTCACCAAGTCAGAGTGAAGTCACAAAGTTTAACCAACTAGAAGTCAAAGGCAAATCAATTGACGTCAAATACAAGTTCATTGATGTCAAAGATAAGCCTTTACAATGAAAAGGAAAGTTGGTGAGGAATGAGTGTAAGTCAAAGTGTGATCAAGTAAAATCTGTGTTTGAAGTTGGCGAAAGTTCAAAGTTAAAGTCAAAGTCAAAGATTAAAAGCTACAATTATTTCACATGAGGCAAAGTCAGGAATTTTTCAAGAAATTGCAAGCACAAGTCATTTAAGTCAAAGTCTAAAGTTCACAATGAGATGTTAAAAATATATATCAAAAAGAAAGCATCAGAGAAAACCAAAGTATTTGAGTCAGGAGTGATTCGTAAATACAATCGTTTATTATATGCTTTCTAGGGATTGTTGTGGTTATTATTCAAATACGTGTTGTGCTTATGTGTTGTCATAGTTTGTGGACAGAAAAGTTCAAAATGGACCGAGATATGTGAAGAAACCCATCACTTCAAGAAATTTTTCAAAACAAAAGGTCGTAAATCAAGATGAAAGAAAGGATGGTTGTTTTTGGAAAGTTAAAAATGGTATTATATCTTCACATAAATTTGGAACAAATAATTATTTGAATGTGAAAAGGAAGGAACAAGTCGTTGTGACTAAAATTGTAAAAAGTCAAAGTCAGCCCAGGTCTGAGATGATCTGGGGTACCTGTTTCTCATTGAAACTTTATTGAATGTGCAGAGTAAACCGGGGAGGACTATCAACAATGCCTGGCATATTGATAGCGGTTGCTCACGACACATGACAGGCCAAAGAGAAATACTTGATGGAGGATTTGTTGCTTTTGCTGGAGACAAGAAGGGCCGTAAAACTTTTGGTCAAGGAACTGTGTCAAATGACCTTATTATGCTTGAGAAAGTGAATTATGTGTCCCAGCTGGAATATAACTTGTTGAGTGTGTCACAAGTTTGTGATAAATACATTCCAGATCATTTTACTGCCGAAGAGTGTTTATTTCTGAAGCCTGGATTTGTAATTACTAAAGATATGATTCTGATGAGAGCCCCTCGAAGTTTAACACATACGTGGTGGACATGAATGATCGTTCATCACCCGTGAATGTGTCATGTTTATTTTCAAAGACCACTGATTTTGAATCTTACCTGTGGCATAGACGTTTCGGGCTTGTGAACTTAAAGAATATCAACAATTTGGTGTATAGATCTTGTACGAGGCTTACAAAAGAAAGAGTTTGCACTTCAAGATAGTTGTTTATCATGTGTAAAGGGAAAGCAGCATAAGAAGTCTCATCCTACAAAAATCATAAATTCTTTCACTAGACCTTAGTTTTTAATTCACATAGACTTATTTGGTCCAGTTCGTTGCATTACGAAAAAGTCGTATTGCCTGGTTATCACAGATGATTTCTCATGATTTTCATGGGTGTTCTTCCTTGTTTCCAAGGATGAAACATCTGAAACTGTCATTGAGTTTATCAAAAGGATTGAGAATATCTGTGATACTAAAGTGACGATTATTCGTAGTGATAACGGCACGGAGTTAAAAAATGGTCTAATAAATTCGTTTTGTACAGAAAAGGGAATAACGCAACAGTTTAGTGCTGCCAGGACTCCTCAACAAAATGGAATTGCTGAAAAGAAAAGCCGTACTCTGATTGAAGCAGCAAGAACAATGTTGGTTGATTCTTGTCTTTTGATTATTTTCTTGGCAGAAGCGGTCAATACAGCTTGCTACTTGTTGAATAGAGTCTTATTGATTAAGCAGCATGAAAAGACGCCGTATGAGCTGTTATTCAAAAGGAAGCCTTATGTAAAGTTTTTCAGAACTTTTGGATGTTCGTGCACTCTCTTGAATACTTCGGATTCTTTGCAGAAATTCACAGCTGTTGGCGATGAATGTTATTTTCTGGGCTACTCGTCATATCATAAAACATTTCGGGTTTATAACAAGAGAACGAAGACAGTTCAGGAATCATATTATGTTGAATGGCAAGGGTCTACAACTCCTCCTGATCAGAATGGACCGGAATGGTTCTTTGATGCGTATGTTATTTTCAAAACTTTTGATCAGAAATTTTTAGCAGTTTTAAGTAATGTGAGTTCTTCAGGCACAGCTGATGAGACTTCAACAAGTCTTAATCAGATTGTGAATGATTTCATGATTGCTCCTTAACCTGTAAGGGTTCAAGTTGAAAATTCAGAGGAACTGTCATCATCAACACAGACTCAAGAAATGATGATCATGTCACTCCAGATGTTCAGCAAGAAGATTCTGTTTCTTCTGATAATCAAGTTGATCAACAAACTTCTTCGAGTGTTGATGAATCTATCAACAGCTCATCTGATGTTAATATTACAAATTTGCCTGAAACGACCCAAGTAGAAGATGTTCCAACTCACCGAATCAATTATATGCATCCTGTTGAAAATATTTTTAGATCAATTGAGGATGGAGTGAAAACCAGAAGTCAATCGGGAACTATAAACATTTGCTTGTATTCGTGCTTCTTATCTCAAGAGGAACCAAAAAATGTCACCATCGCTCTTCAAGATGCTAATTGGATTGAAGCGATGCAGGACGTACTTTTGCAGTTCCAGAAATTAAATGTTTGGCATTTGGTGGATTTGGCGGAAGGAAAATATCCTATTTGAACAAAATGGGTCTTTCGGAACAAAAGAGATGATCGCGGGATAGTTGTACGTAATAAAGCCAGATTGGTTATGCAAGGTTTTTATCAGAAAGAAGGGTTGGATTATGATGATGTCTTTACACCTGTGGCCAAAATTGAAGCTATTAGAATTTTTCTAGCTTATGCTTCGTATATGAAATTCAAGGTATATCAAATGGATGTGAGATCGTATTTATATACTGGGTGGTTAAAGAGGAAGTTTATGTGAATCAACCACCAGGATTTGAAGATCCTGAGCACCCGTTTCAAGTTTACAAGCTGGATAAAGCGCTTTATGATTTGCATCAGGCACCTCGTGCTTGGTATGAAACTCTATCTACTCATCTGGTTACAAATGGTTTTTCAAGAGTAACAATTGACAAGACCTTGTTTTTGAAGAAGTTTGGTGATGATTTGTTGCTGGTACAAGTCTATGTGGATGACATTATCTATGGTTCGACAAATGAGAATTTGAAAAGAGAATTCGAAGGTGTCATGAAGCTAAAATTCGAAGTGAGTCTTATGGGTCGGATGTAGTTTTTTCTTGGTCTACAAGTAGAGCAGTCAGAGTCGGGTATACTCATTCATCGGGCGAAGTATATCAACGACATCTTGACAAAGTTTAATATGAAAGACTGTTTAGCTGCTTCTACTCCCATTGCTCCACATGAACCTCTCTCTCTGGATCCAACCAGAGTTGATGTTAATATGATCGGATCTCTTATGTGTTTGACAACCAGTCGACTAGACATCATGTTCGCTGTATGCTTGTGTGCTAGATAACAAGCGTCACCTCGAGAATCCCATGAGAGTGCTGTCAAGCGAATTTTACGTTATCTGAAGGGCCGGTTCAATCTTGGTCTTTGGTACCCTGTAGAGTCCGACTTTAATTTGTTTCCTTTTACTTACAGTGATTATGGTGGTTGCGGTTTGGACCGAAAATCCACATCTAGTGAATGTCAGTTTTTGGGGGAGCGATTGGTGTCTTGGCAGTGCAAGAAACAGACGAACGTCTCCACATCAACTGCTGAAGTTGAATACACAGCTGCATCGAGCTGTTGTTCTCAAGTAATCTGGATTCAGCATCAACTCTTGGACTTCGGGATAAATTTTCTAGACACACCAATTTTCTGTGATAATGAAGTCATGCTGGGCATTGTGAAGAATCCAATCCAACACTCCAAAACCAAACATATTGCAATCAGGTTACATTTTATTCGTGATTGTTTCGATAATGGCTTGATAAAGGTAGTTCACGTTGATACCTTAGAGCAAAAAGCCGACATTTTCACAAAAGCTTTTCCAACTGATCGGTTTAACTCTCTGGTAGAAATGTTGGGGATGATTTCATTTTGAGGACAGTTTATAATAATACAAAATAAAAAATAATAAAAAAACATGTTTTTTTAATAAAATATGATTTTGATTGAACTCAAAAAGATTTTTGTTTTCTTTTAGTGATAAAATTGTATTGTGTTTTTTTGATTTTTGTGTGTTTTATGTTTACTGCTTAGTTATATCACAATTTTAGGGGGAGAATAAAAGAGAATGAAAAAGAGAATAAATGATATTACTATGTGAATGTGGTTGTTGTGTTTTTATGCTGATCTTGAACATATGTTGACCGATTAACCTGTAAATAGGAAATGATAGTATATTTGTGTGGTAAGCTAGTGTATGAATTGGATGTGACGGTGACATCAGTTATAATATTTGATATGTCGGTAGGCTCTGCATGAAATAAATTAGGCGATATTTGTGTGATTAACTAAATTGTGTGCAATCTTTGTGTTTTACCCACGTCGAATATCGGTTCTTTCATTGTTAATGATAGGTGAATCTAGTCATACCATGAGACCAGGATCTTGATGCGTTCTTAGCAAAATTCGTTTACTCTAGTGGCTATATCCGTCACATATATGATCTAGAGTTAAACACTTTCTTACACAGCTGATGGTTCTTGTGAAAATCTTGGATGGAAACCAGAAAGTCAGACTGTTTGCCCTTGATTCAGTTTCTAAATCCATTGTATATCCAGATACCAGTTGGATACCCGCTACCCGAATCATCTGATTCATTACATATATTCATTCATCTGAATTAGCAGAATATCTTACCTCATCAAATTCACAAACCAAGACATACAAATCCACTTGGATTGCATTTTTCTGTGCTAAGAATACTACCTTCATGCTGGTGATTGGATCATGACTTAGTGAAACCTTACATTGTGTTGTATTTCATTCCATCTCGACTATGTGGTACACACTGTATTGTTTAAAACCTACCTTAATCATCACACGATATTTGCTGAAATATGATGCATGAGTTTAAGTGGATAATTATACTGGCAATCAATGTTAAACTGTATCGATCTTGATTTAATATGAAGTGACTATGTGCATTTATGATCCTATGTCAATTTCGGTCTTTTTGAAAGATAACATAAAAGAAAATGAAATTAAGATTGTTTCATATACTGTGCTGATCATTTGTGCTTTGTAGATAATAATTGATTTTACTTTTAGTATTTGATTAGGTTTGTAGTTTGTTTAAGTGTGAATATAGTGTAAATTTTCTAATGTGTTCTTACTTTGTTGTTGTTTTGTTTTGTTGTTTCATGTGAGTGCTTGTGTGTTTGTTTTATATACAAAACATTTTGGAACAAGTCTTGATGATATCGAAATTGGTTTATAGAATAGAAGTGTGAAATCTTACAAGTTAAAAACTTTCGTTGGAAATGTCTGTTCGAAATATACTTCGTCCGAAATAGTTTTCGATCGAAAAGTCGGGTTCGAAAAGTGTTTTCATCTGAAATCTCAGAAGGTATATATATACATGTTTTTGATCGAAATCTGTTTCACCGCCATTGTTGATTTTAGAGATTGATTCTGAATTCATCCAAGTATCGTCTTTTCATGCGAAATCTCCAACGTGTTCGCGATTTGTTACAACATTGAGTTTTTCGACCTCATGGTATGTTTTCTTGACCCATATAATAAGATAAGATTGATCCATGGACCTAGATTTTATAGTTTTTTAACTGTCCGAAATCATAGATGAATGGTCTGAAATCTTTGTTGAATGGATCGAAATTGTTTTCGGATGAAAGTGAAGAGTCATAACTCTGATTTGTCCGAAAAGGTTTTCGATCGAAATAGTTTTTGATCAAAATGGATTTTTTTAAAGTGGTTTTTTGTTCGAAATCTCTAGAGTTGGGTTGTTTCTGAGAAATTATGTTTTCGTTCGAAAAGTTTTTTTAAGGAGTTTTCGACCGAAATCTTTTGAGTTAAAAGTTTTATTAGTTTGAGTTTCGATCGAAAAAGATTTTGAGCAGGACTTTTCGTTCGAAATCTTTGGAGTTGTGAATTTTTTCAAAATTTCTGATTTTTGAACTTTTGTGTTTTGCAGTCATGAATCGATTAAAGTTTTATGCTAGGCACAATATATGTGCGTGTTTGACCTCAAGCACCAGGAAATCATGAGGTTATGAGAAGATAGTTCGGTTTCTCAAAAAATCAAGGATTCTAACCGCAATATCAACTAGAGTTAGTGTAAATGAAACACATATTAGAGAATTCTAGGATAACGTTGAATACAAGCATGTCAATAAGGAGATTTGGATAGAAAGTACTGTTGGCGGGAAGAAGATCAAAGTTGATGAACAAGTCATCAGGGATGTGTTGAACATTAGGGAAAATGCTAACTTTCCATACATAATAAGTTATACTCGAGTTTCATAGATTATTCAAACCATGGGTTATGAAGGTGATTTTCCAAGGAGACAGGTTACTAAGACCTTATTAGGGAAGCAGTGGAGATATCTGGTGCATGTCTTCATTCATTGTCTAGGACCGAGGACTGGTGCTTTTGATCAGATAGGTGAAGTCTTCAGTCGTGCTCTAGTTTGTCTATCAACTCAGTGACGATTCAATTTCTCAAGAATGATCTTTGAAGCCATGATAAATAACTTTGTGGGACCGAGGCAGAACAACAAATTCTTGCTATATCCGAGGTTCTTACAAATGATCATCAATACTCTATTGCCAGATTTACCGAATGATGGAGTAGAACTGCCACTTGAACATATGTTAGAAACAATATTCAGTAGCATGAACACAATCAGGAAGAAAAGCAAATTCTCTGGGCAACTGAAACCGTTATTTGCTAATATGCTTGAAGAAAACCCCGATCCAGATTTTGGAGTGAATGATGAAGTTGATGATATTCTAAGTAGTGGCGTAGAAGATAATGTAGGAGATGATGAAGATGATGGTGATGAAGGAGGTGATGGTGGTGAAGGTGGTGCAGGACAAGCAAACTTGAATCAAGAAGGTGAACAACCTGTTAATGCTGGAAATAATCAAGTACCTGATGGTGAAACAGAGAATGAATTTCCGGTTGTTAATGAGCTAGAAACTATAAAGGGAAGTGATCAAGATGAATAAGATGACATAACTTTAAATGATAATGAACCAATGAAAGAGTCAGAGAATGTTCAAAGTGATATTCCTGTGGCAACACCTGATGTTGAAGCAACAACAATAAATACTCCAGTCAAGAGAAAAGAAAATGAAACTGAAAAGACCGTGCCTTCTAGACCTCCTCCATCTAAACGTATTGTGATCAAAGAGCCCGAAAATAAAAGACAAAAGACAATGGCACAAAGGTATACAGGCAAAGGCAAGGCAAAGGAAGTTCCAGAACTTGTGAAGCAAAAGACTTCTAAAGATTACAATTTAAATGATGAAGAATTTGCAAACTATGCAACACAAGAGACGGCTAACATAGTGAGTCAGTTGAAAACTCAAATTTTGAATCTTCAAAGCCGTGAAGCTGCTAGTGCCCAAGAGATTAGAGAATTGAGGGCAAGAGATAATAGACGACAAGTGTAGCTTGGTCAACAGCAAATTCAAATCAATCAACTTCAAAGCATTGTGCAAGATTTGTTGAAGCATCTCAGAATGTCAACTCAAGGCAATGTTGAAATTCCTCAACCTAGTACTGAAGCAAAAAAAAGATAGTTTGAATAAAAAAGGACCTTCATTTGATCCACACAAGGACAAAGCTCCAAATGATGATGAAACTGTATGTAGATCACAAGAGATGTTCGATGTTGATTCTTTACTTAATCAGCAAGGAGAAGGCATGGAAGTAGAGGAAGTAGAGGAAGTAGAGGATGAAGAGAAAGAGAAGGAAGGGGAGAAAGAGGAGGAAGATGATGTGATCATAACTGATGTTAAAAAGAATGACAAAGATCCGTAAGATGATGTTGATAGTAGCTGTGGTAGTTTGGGTATTGGTGGTGGTGGATCAAATGACAAAGATTCTAGTGCTGAAAATGATTCGAACAAAGTTTATGAGAAGTAAGAATACGAAAAGAAGCAAACATATGCCGAAGGCAATGGAAATGTAATAGGAAGGATGGATAAAATAGTGGATGAAAGAATACCTTTTAGTGAACCAATAGAAAAAGGTACAACTGATGAAGCATAGAAAGATTCTACTACAACTATAGATGTGCTTGATAAAAGTTTATGGTGGAAAACAAGAGAAATTGCTTCAATCGTGGAGCAAATTACACAAAAGTTAAGAAATCCAAGAAAGGCACTGACAGGGGAGATCCTAGGTTGGAAATATAACAGTGAGAAAAGAATGTATGTTATTAAGAGGGTTGAAGGGAATATTCGGTATTTTGCTACAAGTCACAAGCTGCAGACATTACCGAGATGGGACATTAGAGATTTAAGTCATCTCAAATTGCTCAATCCATCAAACAGCACTCTTGCTTCTGATTTTGAGAATTTCTTGTGAAAACGGTGTGACAAGATTGTTTTACTTCATTTCAACCTCAAATTCCTAGGTGTGAAAAGATCAAGAAAAAATACATAATGAATGCTCAAAGAAAATAAAGGTACATAGTCAAACCAGCTGATACGGTGACGACAATGTACAATCCTGAGAGGAAGAAGAGCTTTATCAAAGACTTTGACATATGGTTTTATGACTCCAAAACTCATGAAGCGGTTATTCAACAGAGAGGCTTACCAGAATTTAGAGTCTTTGATCCAATGGAACTTTTCAGCTTGTCCAATGAAGATCTCAAGATTCTCTATTACAACACAATCCAGTGTGACATGAGCTCGATGATAAAGAATGAGGCAAAGTTGTATATGCGGGTTGTTGCTCGTTGTTTGACTATGAGAGCACAAGCGAATATTATAAAGAAGCGTTTGAAGGATGTGGATGCCAAGAAAGTGAAGACAGAGACCAAGCCTGATGCCGACAAGACAGAAGACTTGTAATTCAATGGACTACGGGGAGATTGTTGGAACCTAGTAGTCCATCGAATTCAAGTTCTTTAGTTCAAATTGCTCAAGTATAAAGTTTTTGGACGAAAACATTTTCAGTCGAAAAAGTTTTCGATCGTTAGAGTTTTCGGACGTTAGAGTTTTCGGACGAAAACTTTGTACTATATATATGTCTTGTTTTGAATTGTGTTTAGAGATAGAACTTGATAATCAGATTGTATTTTCTGTCTTAGTGATTGTTCTAATCAGTTTTTTTGTTTGAATTACTGATTGTATTCAACAATTTATCGTCAATACAAGTAATTCGGTTGTGATTATCTTGTGTTCATAGCGTTTTATTCATTTGTTAGAGTTTGATTCGTTGGTTTCGACCTAGCTATCTCTAGGATTGTTTCCGCCTTTCCTGGAGATATTCGGTGTTTGGATAGCTTGGAATATAGCAGATCGGGAGGACTAACAAAACATGGTACACAGGACAATGTACTAGGCCTTAGGGAGCAAAGGAGGGCATTGCACGGCCTTGCAATGGGATGCACGATTGTGCATCCCCCTGCCTGCTCCATGCTTCGTCTTTTAGCTGCTTGTTGACTTGTTGTTGACCTTGGTTGACTTCTTGGGGGTCAAAGCTCTAGAATGATCTTTCAAAATGCTTGATTTCTTGCTGTTTTTGACTGTTTTTGGCTTTGTTTATCTCAGGATACCGAATAACCTGCAATTATTAAATATTAATGTTTTAAGTATCAATTGCAAGGTTATTAATTAATTATTACCATAATATGGGGATTATTATGCATGCAAAACATGTATATTTTAGGGCATATCAGCCCATCACACTCCTCTCTCTTATGCTCCGATCACCACCTTGCTATGATTTCTCAAACTCAATCCCCCTGTCCTACCCATAAGGGTATTACTTTGCCCCTATCTGATGATCTAGAGGAGCTTGTGTAAAGCTACACTGGTCCCCACAAAATTCTGCTACCATAATATCTCTTTTCCTCATTATTACGCGCTTAATACGCCCCCTTAGGTAAGCTCATATACTTAGAGTTATAATCATCAGTTCCCATTGATTTTCAAATGTTCACATACCACCATCATGCTCGCCTTGGAAGCAAAGCATTCGCTTTACTTGATGCTCCACATGAGCCTGCCTTAAACTAGTCACATGTGTACCAGCGTAGGTATTTTCCTTCTAGTCACTTATGTGCAACCCTGCACTTACCTCCTTGAACCTTGCTTTCCTCGCCATTGCTCTAACAGTACCATGCGATTATCGACCGCGTCCCATTTATCAAAAGTGAATCACGAAGTTCGTTTTATCACCAGCCTCAACCACCCCTTGCCTCCTACTGAGAAACCTCTTGTTTCTTCCATTGACAGAATTTTTCATATGGAACGCATTCCATGTAGACCTTATCGTCACTTCGTCCACTCTGTGCTCAAGTCTTCAGCGTCGCTATCTCAATCACGTCATAACTATCTCCGATTAAGGGTCCACACAACGCTTTCATCACCAACTCATAAGAGCACATCACCGATCGTATAGAAAGATGTCAAAGTTCTTCGCTTCACCTCGATGTATTAACGTCATGAAAAGGTCAAGATAGAAATACTTATGCTTGATCATCCACACCACCCGTCCTATGCGCGACTAAGCGTGTACTATCAGGACACATAACGTCAGGTCATAAAAACAAGACCTATCATGTTCAAGGTATATATCTAGGTATAGCGTCTCAACATTCTAACTCGCACCAGGTGCATACCTAACCAGCTAGACTTGGTTAAATATACATGTACACATTATGAGCTCGTCATTTATACACACGCAAACTCCTGAACCCCACCTTCTATCCATCACAACAGTAGCCCCTATCACTTCTCGTCATATACTCACACATAGTTCACGCGGTCGTACCAATGTTTCATGACGACACACTACTTAGTCTAGACACAAGACATCACTCTAAACATTCATACACAAAAGTTATAAAAATATCGTAATTCCCCATAGGATCTTGTCCTGAACATTTACACCTACTAAAGATGTATAACCATAACTCCCCAAAAGACCCCGTCCTGAATGCTCACACAAGGTGCAATGCACCCATTGCACTCAAACATCACCTAGACATTAACACATAGGTGACACTATCCTAAGACCGTAGACACAGACAAGTTCCAAACTCATGTCTATAAAAGTCTACTCACCCCATCTAATCAACCATACTCTAGCATTACAGCAAAGAATATATTCAATACGGACTCACGTCATTCAAAATATAATTGCATAATCACACCATACCGCACATAATCCACTACCGCAAGCACAATCCTACGCCATCACAAACACAATTATCGTTAATTATGTTCAAATCATAATGCGGTAAAACAAAAATCAAATAGTCAACATTGAATTATGCATTACCCCATGTAAACGTCTAATCAGTCAAAATGTCACATCACCCCTCAATCTCTTGTGATAACTGTCACATCCACTAATCATCAAGAAGTCAAGTATCTCAAACAGTGCTCACAACTGGACCACATCAGGTATGTCTGTTGTGTGCTCCTCTGGTTCCTCCTCATCGGATCCCAGGTCATTCACCGGGTCCCCTTGAAATAGAGCTCTCTTAGCTGTCGCACGTGGTCGATCTCTCAACCATGCAGGTCCACACCCTGGAGGAAAATCACGTACAGCTAACACTGCTCTCCTTCTCCATCCCATCTTTCCAATCATAGCTTCACGCGGTATGTCGCTGACCGTAGCTCTCAGTCACACTTGGCACGAGAAGCGCCAACACTACTCCCATTTCACTAGCAGTTTCATTCGCCGCAGTCATCGTCTTGACTGGTCATTCTGCATCCCTCCTAGCAAGAGCTCCACGCCTGACCGATCTCATACGCTTCGCCTTAGCCATCTAATCCTACTCAAGATAGAACATTGGAGTGATTACTATGGGCACAAATCCATAATATGAGGGTAATCATAGACTGCCAAATCACCTTGATCAAATGTAATTTGGATGGTCCACATTACAGCTTGGATTCTAAACCTTTCCCATCATACTCACACTAACTTTCTACATTTCACACACACCGGGTGCACATGCATCCCACACAACTCACATAGCACCACGCAATAATCTAGCAAATCATTGTAAATATCACAATTGCACACCACACATGGCTACACACAAAATCACTAAACCATGCCGACACACCAAACTATCTCACATAGTTACAATTAGTACTACTCCACAATACCCAACTCATAAAACATAATCTCACCTAATCATACCACCCCACTCCACATAGTGTTACGCTACACAATTAACACTCTAACAATTAATGCATAACTCAAAAGACGTACTTTTGGCTCGCGGTTACTCGTGGTGGCATTCGTTTCACCCTCGGCCCATTTTCATTGTAAGTTACGGTATTTTATTTTAAAAAAACAACGATTTTCTCTTAAACCACGGCTCTGATACCAACTTGTAAGGCCCTAAACTGGGCATCCTGCAGTTAGTTCTCATAACTGGTTATTCACTTTAAAATACTCGTGTATTATTCAGACTACAACGAAAGTCTTTCTAAAACAATAATTACTATTTAATATTGTTATCGTCATTAAGTTTACCTCACGAATTCCTGCGCACCAATCCGAGTAGTACCACCCCCAAGCCAAGATACGTCGACTCCAAAGCTCACCTGCAACACAATCTAACGTACACACAAAGTCAGCTACGCTAAGTGAGTTCTAATAGTTTAATTTAAATAAAAGCCATCTCGTCTCAATTATTATTTATTTGGTCATTATAAAATAGCTTCATACGTTATTATCACGTAGATAACCCTTGTTATCTCATGATATCCCAAAAGATTCACTACCCAAGACTCATCCCACAAATAAAAAAAAAGTAAGTCTCTCCGACATGGATCGAGCTTACTACTCTGATAACTCAAAATTTACCACATATATTAACCATACGCTAACCTCTAGACACCGACTTAACCAGCCCTAACCAAGACACTCGCAAGCCAACTGGCACAATAGTTGTAAACACAACGACCTCATCCTAACACAACAGTCAATCTAACTCTACATACCACACAAATGTCATTTACACATCACTATAATATCACCTAACACACAATAAATATAACTCAACACATGCATGCAATTTAACACATATATATATGCACATAAACACATACCTTATCACTGCACCCTCTTCAGGGCATTTGACACACCCCGAGCTCATCATTAACCTGCTAAATATTGTCACCTTTGGTGACATCCCGAAGGACTTCATCCTTCACAATCCCGTTGTCGTGTCATAAAGACAACGACGCAAACACAAAACCCGCCATGTCACAAGGACAACGACACAATATACACAACACACGTATAAAACACATAACATCATACTCTATTTACATGACTCATTAACTGCACCTGCACCCTACACATAGCACTAGGATAATGTATCCTACACGTATTCATAAGCATTTAACTTATATCCCGACTCACCCTGACTAACTCATAACACCAATACACCACTATTATAGCAGCACACATACAAATACTATGTCTCGTTATCTAAGTGCATACCACGTACGTGCACACCCTGTAACACCTCCTAGTCGTACCCGCACGACATGTAAACTCGTCCCCCGACTCACCCCTATTAGGTCACTATATGACTAACGACCATATACCCACCTTTAACCTACACATCCTAAGGACAGCACAGCCCCTTAGCCTCATATTTGAATACTTAAATTCGTAAACTCAACGGTTTAAATCCCAAAGCTCGTTATACATTTAATGTAGTAAAACATGTCTCGAATGTATGTGCGATAGCCCCAAAACATTTAAAACATTTAAAGAGGGGATTAGAAACTCACTAGTTATGTTGCGTCCGAATTCCTACTTGCACCCTGACCGCTGGCTCGATTCACGATCCTGTCAAGTGTACGATTACACAATCAGATTCCGTACTAACTGTATGCCGAATTACTGCGTAAATAAATAAATCCCGACACTCGTCTCATTTGTTTGCCCGTCCGTTTCACCAAACCCTTATCTCTAAGAATACCCGTATCGACTCGCATTTGACCTAATTGGGACCTGAGTACACGAACCGGGCTACATGCATGCATGTAACTATGTCATGCAAAATCCATGTCGGGGAAACCCTTGTTGGCCATACTACCACCACCGGCCTCCACCGCCTACCCGCCACCTACCTTGAGTATTGCTAACCGATCACAACCACACGTAGCTGCCATGCAACTCGTCTTTGTCCTCACGTCGTATGCTGCTAGCCTGCTGTCACACCCCGACCGATGGCGGAATCATCGGGGCGGGACATGTAGACTGTTCATAAGCACAAGGTTGACTAGATTGAATATATTAAACATCAAATTTCATAACAAGTAGTCCAAACACAACCAAATCCAAGATACAACAAAATTGAAATACATAGAATCTTTTTATTTAAATTAACTAAGTCCAAGACTATGTGTAGCACATCTTGATCAATCTCACACATTAGAACCTGAAACATGAATAAAATAAAGTCAACTAAAAAGTTGGTGAGTATAACACAGGTTTGTATATAGATAGCATATAGTTGTAAAACAAATCCTTACATAACATGATAAACAAGGCATTTATTGGGAGCAGCTATTGTGTAACCATGTACAATCAAACCTTTGTAACTAGCATGCAAAAATTGTGCTGTCGGTATCAATCACCCCAATCTGCTGGGTTTGTCAGACTCAATAGATCTATCATTGAAAACCGCCGGCTTGAATAGTTAATGATTGCACATAATCACAGACAAAGGTTAGCACACCTAGCACTCGGACATAAATCTCAAATTGCACACATGAATGTAAATAGGATTTGTACTTGTGTTGTTCGTGTAAATGTAACGTGTAATTTGAATAATGTTTATGTTTCACCCCAAAAGTGTAAAAGAGTAAAAGGGGCTATGAAATACTCACTTGGTTCGAAGGCGTAGCTAACAAGGATACTAGATAGAATAAGGATCCTTGAAATGCACAAGTTAACCTAAGGAGTAATGTATATGGTATTAATAGTGTGCACCAATGTTTAAGTCTAAAGTTGTATTTGGACTTGTGTAATAAGGTCAGTGATTTGTAATTAGAGGTATTGAATAAGATATATAAAGTTGGAAAGAGTATTTTTAGAACATTTTGATTAAGGTTTGAGTTTAACTAATTAAATAAGTAATGTAAATAATTATTGTTTATGCAAACATTGTAAGTATTAGTTATAAGTTAGTATAATTAATATCGTTTTTGTTTAAATATAAATTAAATAAATAATCATTTTATTTATTTATTTATAAAAATGTAACATAACCATTTAAATACTTTTTAAATGAAAGGTTTAACAATAATTGTAAATTAAATTTTATAAACTTTAAACAAATAATTTTCCATTTATTAAATATTTGTTCTTTATAAAAATCAACTATTTTTACTTTGTAATTTAATCAGAATATTTGTGGTTTGAAAAATATATAAAATTTATAATTCTGCCAAGATTTTAATTCACACACGACCGTGCCTGGGAAGGGCACGATCGTGCTCGAACCATGGGCGCGACCATGCTAGTCATGGCGTGACCGTGTTGATAAAACAGAATGCACAATTTGATTGTTCCCTAGGCACGATCGTGTTCTGGACTAGGCACGACCGTGTCTAAGGTTTTGAGGTATGACCAAGTTTAGCCAAGGCATGACTGGGTCTGAGTGTGTGAGGCACGACTGCGCTGGTATTTGGCGAGACCGTGTCTCATGAAGCACGACCGCGCTAGAATACTAGCGCTACCCTGTCTGTTCCAAAACAGAAACGATTTGGCTAATTCTTATATTGTTAATGTTGGAATTCATGGGGCTTTCACCCATTAGATCACCACGAGTCTTTTTGTATAAATTAATTGTATTTACAACGTGTCTAAGGTTTGATTCGATTAAATCTATTTTGACCGAACACTAGACTCCGGCTCGTGATGATCCCCATATCATAAGCCCAAATTAGATTAGGGATTTTGATTAGTAGGCTAAAACGTAAGTGTGAGAGGTTTCAATTACCCGGAAGGACGACGAATTGATAGTGTTAGGTAGAGAAAAGTTCCGGCGACGACGGGTTTTGTCTCCGGCGTCCTCTGCTGTAATTCCGACTAGACCAGCATGTCCAGAGCCTTATATAGGATCGATGGTATGTTGGCTTGGAAGAATTGTAATCAAATTGGTGAATTTGATGATTTCATGAGAGAATTTTGTGATTAGGAGGAAATTCGATGATGATAAGTTTATTTGTTGTAATGGTGATGATTAAAGGGCTTAATGGAGTTGTTTAATGACAAAAACGTGTAGAACGGTTATGAAACCGAACGTTCCTGTGATTAAAGGTCTACATTTATGTTTCAACTGTCAAGAGGCGCGACCGTGCCAAGGCACCAGGCGCGATCATTCCAAAGCAAGTCGTGCGACCGTGCCAAAGCACTCGGCGCGACCGTGCCAGAACGAGGCGCGACCGTGCCTATTAGGGTTTCTTGCTACTTTTCAACATCAGACCTTGTAACTTTGGTCTTTGACATATTTGTATAAATAGATACCTATGTAGTGTTTTTGTAGGTTATAACCGTGTAAAATTTGCGGATTAACATTGAAATATAATATTCAATTGATGGTACGAATAGAATAAAACAGTGCACTAGAATTTGGTTTGAAATGCATTACATTGAATTTGAAATACGGATACTAAAAATCAGAAATGTTACAGTCTCCCCATGTTGAGGGAATTTCGTCCCGAAATTTAGTTAGAGGAAATTACGGCATCAGTAAAAAGGTGGGGATACTTGAGCTTCATTTGGTCTTCTCATTCCCAAGTGAATTCAGGACGACGCTTAGACACCCAACGAACTTTGACAATAGGGATACGACTTCGCTTAAGTTGCTTGATTTCACGATCCATAATTTCTACCGGTTTGTCAACGAAGTGCATCGTTTCATCAATGTGCACGTCATCAAGCGGTATATGGAGATTTTCATCGGCTAGACATTTCTTCAGATTTGATACATGAAATGTAGGATGCACATTGCCAAGAGATGGAGGTAACTCGAGTTTGTAAGCCACTTTCCAATTCTTTCAAGGATTTTGAATGGGCCAACGTAGCGAGGGGCTAACTTGCCTTTCTTTCCAAAACGGACCACACCTTTCCACGGGGACACTTTAAGAAGAACAAGGTCACCGACTTGGAATTCCAAGGGTTTTCGTCGTTTATCGGCATAACTCTTTTGCCGACTTCTCGCTGTTCGGATGTTGTCACGGATTTGAATAATCTTGTCGGATGTTTCTTGAATTAGCTCTGGACCGGTGATTTGTGCTTCACCAATCTCGTTCCAACAGATAGGAGAACGACACTTGCGACCATAAAGAGCTTCAAATGGAGCCATGTTGATACTTGTGTGATATCTATTATTGTAAGAGAACTCAATGAGGGATAAATGTGAATCCCAATTTCCACCAAAATCGATTACACAAGCTCTAAGCATGTCTTCTAGTGTTTGGATTGTTCGCTCGGTTTGACCATCAGTTTGGGGATGGTAAGCCGAGCTCAAATCCAATCGTGTGCCAAGAGCGGTTTGGAGAGATTGCCAAAATCGAGAAGTGAACCGGGCATCTCGGTCAGATATTATGTTCAGGGAATACCATGACGGTTCACGATTTCATCAATGTAAATTCGGGCTAGTTTCTCAACCCGATAGTCTTCACGGATAGGCAAGAAATGAGCAGATTTGGTGAGACGATCAATGATCACCCAAATACTATCATAACCACTCGAGGTGCGAGGGAGTTTGGTAATAAAATCCATGGCTAAGTTCTCTCATTTCCACACGGGGATTTCCGGTTGTTCTAGCAAACAAGAAGGACGTTAATGTTCGGCTTTGACTTTGGAGCAGGTTAAACATTTGGCAACATAAAGAGCAATGTCCTTTTTCATACCGGGCCACCAATATTGTTGGCGAAGATCTTGGTACATTTTATCCGCACCAGGATGAATAGAATAACGAGTCTTGTGAGCCTCGTTCATGAGAAAGGTACGGAGATCATCGCGATCGGGAACCCAAATACGGTTCAAGTAATAAAGTAAGCCACTGGGTTTTGATTCAAGCAGAAGTTCGACACCACACGACATTTCTTCGTACATGTTACCCTCGGTGACTGAGACGTGTTGAGCTTCTAAGATGCGGGTTTGAATATCGGTTTGAATTCGGGCACAATGAAGCATAACATGGTCCTTTCGAGTCAAAGCGTCAGCTACAACATTCGCTTTGCCGGGATGGTAACGAATCTCGCAATCATAGTCGTTAAGGGGTTCAACCCAACGTCGTTGCCTCATATTGAGTTCCTTTTGATTGAAGATGTGTTGGAGACTTTTGTGGTCGGTGAACACCACGCATTTCGTGCCATAGAGATAATGTCTCCAAATCTTTAATGCAAATACGACCGCACCCAACTCGAGATCGTGCGTCGTATAATTCTTCTCATGAATTTTAAGTTGTCTTGATGCATAAGCGATTACCTTGCCTCGTTGCAAGAGGACACAACAAAGACCTTGGTTGGAAGCATCACAGTAGACAACTAAATCATCATTTCCATCAGGGAGAGTCAAAATGGGAGCATTGCACAACTTTTGCTTAAGGGTTTGGAAAGCTTCTTCTTGCTTTGGTCCCCATTCATAAGTCTTACCCTTGTGGGTCAAAGCGGTAAGGGGAACAAAAATTTTAGAGAAGTTCAAGATGAAACGACGGTAATACTCCGCAAGACCAAGAAATGAACGAACTTCAGTGGGGGTCTTCGGGGCATTCCAATTCTTAACCGTTTCGATTTTAGCAGGGTCAACATGAATACCCTTGTCGTTGACAATATGACCAAGAAATTGAACATCTTTTAACCAGAATTCACATTTGGAGAATTTGGCATACAGTTGTTCTTTCTTCAAGAGATCCAAAACCAATCTAAGATGTTGCTCATGGTCGGCTTTAGTCTTGGAATAGATTAAGTTGTCATCGATGAAAACTATCACGAACTTATCGAGGTACGGTTTGCACACACGATTCATGAGATCCATGAAAACTGCGGGTGCATTGGTTAGTCCAAAAGGCATAACCATGAACTCGTAGTGACCATACCTTGTTCGGAAGGCAGTCTTTGGAATATCGTCTTCTTGCACACGGAGTTGGTGATAACCAGATCGAAGATCAATCTTTGAGAAGCAAGTAGAACCTTGAAGTTGATCAAAGAGGTTATCAATTCTAGGCAAAGGATAACGGTTTTTGATAGTAAGCTTGTTGAGTTCGCGGTAGTCAATACACATGCGGAATGATCCATCCTTCTTTTTGACGAATAAGACGGGTGCACCCCACGGTGAATGACTTGGACGGATGAATCCTTTGTCGGAGAGCTCTTGAAGTTGACTTGCAAGTTCTTGCATTTCAGAAGGTGCAAGACGGTTTGGAGCTCTAGCCACGGGGTTAGCTCCGGGCACAAGATCAATGCGAAATTCTACTTTTCGAACGGGTGGAAGACCGGATAAGTCTTCGGGAAATACTTCGGGAAAATCCCGAATGATGGGAATGTCTTGTATACTCTTCTTTTTGACATCTTTTTGGACAATATGAGCTAAGAAGGCCACGTACTTCTTTCGTAGGTACTTTTGGGCAGTAGTGCACGACATTAACTTAAGTCCTTTGCAAGGCTTTTCACCAAAGACTCTTAACGTTTCTCCTGATGGTAAAGGTATTCGGATGCACTTCTCGAAACAAATGACTTCGGCATGATGATTTGATAGCCAATCCATGCCTATGATGATATCAAAACTTCCTAGTGGCATTGGAACAAGGTTGATTGGGAATGTATGATCATTAAGTTCTAAAGAGCAATCATAGATAATGGATTCAATTGTAAGAGAGTCACCATTTGCTACTTCAACGGTACATGTTTTTTCTAATTGGGACCGTGTCTTTGCAAGTAAAGGTTCAAAATTATGTGACACAAAACTTTTATCGGCACCGGTATCGAATAAAATGGAGGCATATTGACTATTAACAAGAAACGACCATTGACCACGTCATTGTTGGCTTGAGCTTCATTGGCATTTTTGTTGAAAGCACGCCCACGAGCTCCACCTTGTCTAGCATTGACTAACTTTGGGCATTGATCACGGAAATGGTTCGGGTTGCCACACTCATAACATGCTCGCCCATTTGCAATAGCGGGAGTACCTTGATTAATCACTTGGGTGTTGGTTTGGTTTGGTGGGTTAACTTGGCCCGCAAGAGCTTTGGTCCTACAAACATTAACTGTATGGCCATATCTCCCACAATAAGTACAAAGGCGACATGGGATGCTTTGGGGATGATGGTAGTTACAGGTGGCACAAAGTAGGTAGATCCCAACATATGGCTTTTTGACCGGTGCTTGAACCATAGGTGCAGCTTGGTTAACATGAATAGCAGGAGTGACCACAGCATAGTTTCTAGTCTTCCTTTTCCTATTATTGCGGGAGGGTTCAGTTGTGGTTTCTTGGTTGTGGGTAGGAGGGTTATAGTGTCAGAAACTTTCTTGGTACCCTTTTTAGTAAGTGTTCCCGCTTTCACATGGTTATCATTTAAGGTGGCGGATAAGCGGATAGCATCTTCAAGTGTTGCGGGATTCCTTCCTATGACAGTATCTTGAATTTGCCTAGGTAGTCCCCCAATATACTTTTCAATGCAGCGGGACAGAGGGGTGACCATGTGGGGAACAAGAAGGCTCAACTCATGGAACCGAGTCGTGTACGCCAAGTTTTCACCACTATCTTGGGCAAGATCCCAAAATTCAGCTTCAAGTTTCTTCACTTCATTTTGAGGACAGAATTCCTCGGTCATTAGCCTTTTAACCTCATCCCAAGGTAAAGCCATTGCTACATCCACACCCCTATTTCTTTTCTCCCCATTCCACCACGTGAGTGCCCGTTTTTGTAGGACACTTGTGGCATGACGAACACGAAGGTTGTCGAGGTAGTCACTATTGAGAAAGGTATTCTCAATGCTTTCAAACCATTGAAGGAGTCCGGTAGCTCCTTCGGTACCATAGAATTTTAGGGGATTGCACGAGTTGAAGTGCTTGAAGGTGCATTGGGATGGGTTGTTACCACCATTTCCACCATTACCACCATTTCCACTATTGCTACCATTACCACCGTTGTTGCCATTGGTGGCACTATTAGCTTGTGTGAGTTGTGTCACGAGTTGTGCAAGAATAGCAGCAATGTCGGTATTGGTGTTGGCGGCGGGAGCACGACGAGGAGGCATTCTACAGATTTTCACAAGACAAGAAAAGATGTAAGAACTCATGAGAATTGTTTGGATTTAATAGAATAAGATAATCAAAATAAATAGAGAATCATAGTTTGGATTGTACTCAAATAGTGATAAAATCACTCGAATACTATGACACATTAAGGTTAATTTAAACTTATATAATTTTCAAGGAGACATGCTTTAGCCTATAAGTAAACACTCATCTCGGGAATTCCCAGGAAAGCATACGGGTCCCTCGGTTGATTGGGATTTATGCGAAATGCTTTCCTAGATAGAAAACTCAAAATACAGGTGTCACTCTTCCAGATTGCACGTGTCCTCAAATAATAAACAAAGCTTAAAAACCTTAACGAGGAAAGAAAATTTATAGATTTTGCTTCATGAAGTTTCCACATGCTTAAAAGATAAAGATAGAGAAGAAAATAAGAATATTATGAGGTTTTTAGGATATAGGAAAGGATATTGTTTATTTAATTTATTATTTAAGTATATATTAATAAGTCATGGATTTTTAATAAATAAGTCATCAAATAAAATAATAACTAATCATAGTAAGCATGTAGCACATAGCATGTAACACATAACATGTAGCACAGAACCCTATAAACATGAAGCATGGCATAAGTGGGTGTCCTAAAGTTATAGTCTAGGTCAAGGTGTCTAATAACCTAATTCCCTATAACCAAGGCTCTGATACCAATCTGTCACACCCCGACCGATGGCGGAATCATCGGGGCGGGACATGTGGACTGTTCATAAGCACAAGGTTGACTAGATTGAATATATTAAACATCAAATTTCATAACAAGTAGTCCAAACACAACCAAATCCAAGATAGAACAAAATTGAAATACATAGAATCTTTTTATTTAAATTAACTAAGTCCAAGCCTATGTGTAGCACATCTTGAACAATCTCACACATTAGAACCTGAAACATGAATAAAATAAAGTCAACTAAAAAGTTGGTGAGTATAACACAGGTTTGTATATAGATAGCATATAGTTGTAAAACAAATCCTTACATAACATTATAAATAAGGCATTTATGAGGAGCAGCTATTGTGTAACCATGTACAACCAAACCTTTGTAACTAGCATGCAAAAATTGTGTTGTCGGTATCAATCATCCCAATCTGGGTGGGTTTGTCAGACTCAATAGATCTATCATTAAAAATTGTCGGCTTGAATAGTTAATGATTGCACATAATCGCATACAAAGGTTAGCACACCTAGCACTCGGGCATAAAGTTCAAATTGCACACATGAATGTAAATAGGATTTGTACTTGTGTTGTTTGTGTAAATGTAACGTGTAATTTGAATAATGTTCATGTTTCACCCCAAAAGTGTAAAAGAGTAAAAGGGGCTATGAAATACTCACTTGGTTCGAAGGCGTTACTAATAAGGATACTAGATAGAATAAGGATCCTTGAAATGCACAAGTTAACCTAAGGAGTAATGTATATGGTATTAATAGTATGCACCAATGTTTAAGTCTAAAGTTGTATTTGGACTTGTGTAATAAGGTCAGTGATTTGTAATTGGAGGTATTGAATAAGATATATAAAGCTGGAAAGAGTATTTTTAGAACATTTTGATTAAGGTTTGAGTTTAACTAATTAAATAAGTAATGTAAATAATTATTGTTTATGCAAACATTATAAGTATTAGTTATAAGTTAGTATAATTAATATCGTTTTTGTTTAAATATAAATTAAATAAATAATCATTTTATTTATTTATTTATAAAAATGTAACATAACCATTTAAATACTTTTTAAATGAAAGGTTTAACAATAATTGTAAATTAAGTTTTATAAACTTTAAACAAATAATTTTCCATTTATTAAATATTTGTTCTTTATAAAAATCAACTATTTTTACTTTGTAATTTAATCAGAATATTTGTGGTTTGAAAAATATATAAAATTTATAATTCTGCCAAGATTTTAATTCACACACGACCGTGCCTGGGAAGGGCACGATCGTGCTCGAACCACGGGCGAGACCATGCTAGTCATGGCGCGACCGTGTTGATCAAACAGAATCCACAATTTGATTGTTCCCTAGGCACGATCGTGTTCTGGAATAGGTACGACTGTGTCTAAGGTTTTGAGGTATGCCCAAGTTTAGCCAAGGCATGACTGGGTCTGAGTGTCACACCCCGACCGATGGTGGAATCATCGGGGCGGGACATGTAGACTGTTCATAGCACAAGGTTGACTAAATTGAATATATTAAACGTCAAATTTCATTTCAAATAATCCAACACAACCAAATCCAAGATAGAACAAAATTGAAATACATAGAGTTCTTTTATTTTAATTAGCTAAGTCCAATCCTATGTGTAGCACATCTTGAACAATCTCACACGTTAGAACCTGAAACATGAATAAAATAAAGTCAACTAAAAAGTTGGTGAATATAACACAGGTTTATATAGATAGCATATAGTTTGTAAAACAAATCCATACATATCATGATAAATAAGGCATTTATGGGGAGCAGCTATTGTGTAACCATGTACAACCAAACCTATGTAACTAGCATGCAAAATTGTGTTGTCGGTATCAATCACCCCAATCTGGGTGGGTTTGTTAGACTCAATAGATCTATCATTGAAAACTGTCGACTTGAATAGTTAATTATTACACATAATCACATACAAAGGTTAGCACACCTAGCACTTGGGCATAAAGCTCAAATTGCACACATGAATGTAAATAGGATTTGTACTTGTGTTGTTTGTGTAAATGTAAACATGTAATTTGAATAATGTTCATGTTTCACCCCAAAAATGTAAAAGAGTAAAAGGGGCTATGTATACTCACTTGATTTGAAGGCGTAGCTAACACGAGATACTAAATAGTAATGTTATCCTTGTATTACATAATGTTAACCTAGAGTGTAATGTATATTGCATTAATAATGCACAATAGTCTAAGTCTATCTCTAAAGTTAAATTGGATAAAGTTAGTGATTGGTACTTGAAAGTATTGTATAAAATGGAAGATTTGAAATGAATATTTTTAGGACATTTTTGAATAAGGTTTGAGTTTGGAATAATTAAATATGTAAATTAAATAATTACTGTTTATGAAAATAATGTAAGTGTTAGATGTAATTAAGTATGACTAAATAAATGTTTTTGTTTAATTATAAATCAAATAAATAATTATTACCTTATTCTTTTATTTATATAATGTAATTTAGACATTAAAATATTATTTAAGTGTAGGGTTTATAAATTAAATGTTGAACTATAAATAATTTCTATTTATTTTAAGATTAAATATTTGATCTTTTCTAAATAAAAATAATACAGATTTTTATAAATTCAATTATTTTTATTTTAGAAATTAATCTGAAATACTAATTGTTTAGAAATATAAAAAATTATAAACATTCTGCCAACACACACAACCGTGCCAAGGGTATGGCACGATCGTGCTAGGGCGGGCGCGACCGTTCTAGACAGCGCGCGACCGTGTTGATCAAACAGAGGACAACTAGCCAAACCACTAGGCACGACCGTGCCTTCGATAGGCACGACCGTGTCTATGCTTCTGGGGTACGAACAAGTCTAGCCAACGAGCATGACTGGGTCTGAGCAGGAGGCACGACCGCGCTGGAAGTCGACACGACCGCGTCTCCCGAGGCACGACCGCGCTAGATGATTAGCGCGACCGTGTCTCTTCCAAATCAGACACGAATTGACTGATTCTTATATTGTTAGTGATGTAAATCATAGGGCTTTTATTTGTAGTATTATTACGAGTATGATGGGATGTTTTAATTGTGTTAACAACATGTTCAGGGTCGAAATCGATTAAACCATTTTGAATAAAACATAGATTCTGATTCGGGATGATTTCTATAATGGAAGCCCAAATTAATATGGGGCTTTTGATCAATGGACTGAAACGAACGAGGAAATGGTTTCAATTACATGGGAGGACGATGGATGAATAGAGTTTGGTAGGAAAGAGTTCCGGCGACGATGCGAACGGCCTCCGGCGTCTTCTGCTGCAAATTCCGGCTACTTCAAAGGGTCAATAGCTTCTGGGAGGATCGTATATCGTGAATCTTCTGTTCTGTTGAGAGAATTCGGATCGAAGGAAGGGTTTATGTTTTCTTTGAAATGTTTGAACGATTTTTCGAGTCCGAAGGAATTAAACTGGGACGTCTGTGTAATTGAAAATGTTATTACTCTCGTAAATGGAAATGAAGTGAGGAACGGTTACAGATCTCAACGATCGAGCGATTAAAACTGCATTTACGTTTCAGCTGGTACTAGGCGCGACCGTGCCAAACGAGGCGCGACCGTGCCAAAACGTGGCGCGACTGTGCCTACTAGGGTTCCTGGTTATTTACAAAATCAGCCCTTGCAACTTCAGTTTTGACATAATTAGCCTGGTTAGGATTTAACAGAACAGCTAACGGGATTACTAACTGGATTAACTCTAGGAGTGTTACCACATGATTATGAGTTCTAAATCTTTGAATTGAATACGATCGGTTAACGATTAATGAGGTGTAGGTTTGAACAAGTATATGTTTTAGTGTCGTGTTGTTATTTTATTAGTTAAAATAAATTTAAAATAGGGTCGGAAAAATCAGAAATGTTACAGTCTCCCCATGTTAAGGGAATTTCGTCCCGAAATTTAACTAATGGAGGCTACTAAAAATCAAGAAAAAAGGTGGGAGTTTTGGGTTCGCGGTGAGTTTTGATTGTTGGATTCTGGGGAGTGTAACCATTGACATGGCTTAGGCCTGATTCTCAAAGTTGAATATGAAGGGTGATAATGAATTTTGTTTTGGAATGAATTTAAGGAGGAGATTGTCGAATACAAATTCTGAATTCTAAATGTGAGATGTATTATTTGGAATGAATTTGATGGGACCTTGATCGTTAGGGTTTGTGAATGATGTAGTTTAATATGTTTAAAAATGTCAGTGGTAAAAGATTTCATAAACATTGGTCTAGGTCAAAACTTCACGTGACACGAACAACGCTACTTCTGATAACATGATAGGACACTTATATATAGGAAGTACCATCGGCGTATCCACCATGTCCTTGTCATATCACATCAGTTTCGTTGTTACATATCACGATAAGTTTTAGGTCACAACACACGACAAAATTTCACTATGTTTTCCATGCGCTGATTTTTATAATTCCGTGTGCACCCGTAATTACTCAAATCATCGTATGGTCCGTATAGGTCATTCCGTTGTGTGCGGGTCAAAGGGGCACAATTTCACTCCGTCCATGTCCATTGTTTTCACATAAAAGTCGCTAACAAGTAACTATGTTCCTTAAGCAGGTAAGTTCACAACTAAATAGTAGTAAAGTAGAATAACTTAAAGTTTCTTAGTTTGCTCGTGTTTGAACAAGAATACGTCAAACCCCGAGTCGTTTCCATGTATTATGGTCTTCAACTTTGGTGAACAAAGTGCATGACCATGTCTTGTGTATAATGTAAACAATCAATTGTAATAATTGTAAGTAATTTCGTTTCATGTATAAAGTAAACACACAAGTCTCTTGTGTAGCATGAACAGCTAGCATTATGTATTTTGTAAATCAACGAGCTCTCACGTGTAATGTAAACAATATAGTATCACAGTATCATAGGAAACGAATTTCATGTATGGCGTTGACAACTTAGCATCAGGTATTTTGTAAATCAATATAATGTGTACAGTGTAGTATGATGTACTCTGTAACTAAATGAGTTTCATGTTTAATGTGATCAATCTAGAATTATGTATCAATCAAACAATTGTTATGTATCACGTATATCGCAAACAACTAAGTTTCGTATATTATGTGCTCAATCCGGTAGCATGTGTATTGTAAATGAACATGTTTCGTGTGTTATGTGATCAATCCAGTAAATTGTAATTTGTAGGAAAACTAGTTTCTTGTATTATGTAATTTGTGTAGCATTGGGTATATTGAGAATAATTGAGTTTCATGTACCATGTGGTTGCGTTGGGTATATTGTGAACGTGTATACGTAAGTTGTTGAACTTCGTGTGTGATGTATACTAACGGGTTTTTACATGTGATCGAGTGTTGCGGACAAGCGTGTTGTTTGACGTTCCTGTATAATGTGGTAGTTAGGTTGTAGCTCTTAAATCTCATTGAGATTGATGGGGGGGGGTTAACGTTTACGCTGTTCGATCGTCTCTTGAAGTGACAAGTGAAAGGTAACGAGGAGGTTCTGAAAATATTCGGGGAAATGTGTTTACAATTACTGATCTTTGTTTGAAAATAGGAAGTGGTAAATTATTCTTGATTGTGGATATATAAAGTAGTGAAGCCATTGGATCACATAATTTAAATAAGTAGACAATTTATGGGAAAAATGTTTTAATTTAAATTTTCAACTATCAATAAGAGAGTATTTTTAAGCGAGATTATTGGCTAAACAATTTGTCGTATATTAATTTAGCCCGGGTTTAGAAATATTTACTTAAACGAGGAAAACCATAATTATTTATTAATTCGAAATAATATATATATATATATATTTTATAAAATCGGTTGTATTAACTTTCCTTATCAGGTGGAAAGTTTTATGGAAAATTTATGTTTTTGATACTATCTAAAAGTTTGATAAACATTTTGTTTGAACAAGATAACGAGGTTTTGTTTAAATCGAACAATAGGATGATTTGTTTATGAAGGAGATTGTTGGTAGTGTACTAAATCGTATTGAATGAAGAAGGTGATACTTGAGAAATTTTGATGAAAATATGATGGGTGTAATTCACACTCAACGTATTGAATTTATGGATAATAACTTTGGAAAATATAAAATTTAGAAATGCTGAGACGTATTCAAAACACAGGGTAATGGTTCTCAAACTGAAATAAATAAGAAAAATAATCCTGTTAACGCCTCCTGTAGCTTTCCACTAGAAGGAGAATAATTCCCAAGGCGAGCACCGCTTCGAGGATGGAGATTAATTCCTTTTGGTACCCTAATTGGTTTGCTAGGCTATTCATTCCTTGTCCTTGCAAAATCGTGCATTAACCCTTGCTCCATTCTTTGCCTCTCAAATTCCGAGGTCCTTACATATTGGTGCGTGTCATTGGTTGGAAATTCGATAGTACTAGTGAGTACCATGATATGCCCTACTCAAGGATTAGATTAATACGGGTCGGGCATTAGATATGGGTCTCTTAGTGGGTGTGGTAGTTGATTGTGGGGATGGGGTGTCTGATACGGGTTTCTGGGCGCGGCTGATCCAGGTGTTCGAAGTCTTGGGCCGGTGTTCCTAATCCAATCTACCCTTACATCAAACCTTGATCTGGCAGCTGCGGGTGTTGGTGATCGATGTACGGGGGATCCGGTGTCTTCTTCCCAATCAGACTCTTCTTCGGGACGGTATACCGGGGAGGTAGGACAGTAGGAGTCCATGCTTAGCAGGAAAAAAAATGGAAAGGTTGTAAGCGATAATAAAATATTGAGTGTCAAATATAGGAGTTCTCATAGGTTTAGAGTTTGACTAGTCATAACGCCGAGTCTTCACAATAGTATTTTAGGAGTACACATGACCTATAAGTAGTGTATCACTGAGGAGAATTCCCAGGAAAGAGGGGTGGGTCACTAGGACACACTTAAGTACCCTATCTTTCCTTAGCCAGAATCCCTCATGGGCCTACACACTCTTCCAGCCATCATGTATTAATAACACTATTGTTGGGCTCATGGTCATGATGAGAATTGTTGTGAACTGGGCCTTGTGGCCCGAAAGTAAGGTTTATGCATTTCAGTGGGCTTTTGCTTCTTAAAGGATAGATGTGCTCCTTAGTTTATTATTGATTGACATTAGGCCCAATAGTTTAAAAATTTGTTTTTCACAAGAGGTGTGGTATTATGTATGTGAGTTTAGGGGTGCATGAATAACTAAGTGTGTATGAGTGTGTGTGGAAACTTAGGATAATACTTTTAATAAATTAAATAGGTAGCAATGAATAGGAGCAAAAAGTTGGCAGATAATGTGACACATAGATTATTAAGTATTGTATCATATGATGTAGTTATATAGTATAACATGTAAGAATATTCACATAAAAAAAATAATCATATAGCATCTAAATAGTAATGAGTGTAAGCACAAAAGTTATCAAGTAGTGTGACACATAAGTCATTATGTATTGTATCACGTAGTGTAAATACTTATGATAGCATGTAAAAATATTTACACAAGAACTAATAATGTAACATGTAGTATCATGACATGGTATGGGTGTCCTAAAGTTATAGTCTAGGTCAAGGGTGTCTAATAACCTAGTTCCCTATAACCAAGGCTCTGATACCAATCCGTCACACCCCGACCGATGACGGAATCATCGGGGCGGGACATGTAGACTGTTCATAGCACAAGGTTGACTAAATTGAATATATTAAGCGTCAAATTTCATTTCAAATAATCCAACACAACCAAATCCAAGATAGAACAAAATTGAAATACATAGAGTTCTTTTATTTTAATTAGCTAAGTCCAATCCTATGTGTAGCACATCTTGAACAATCTCACACGTTAGAACCTGAAACATGAATAAAATAAAGTCAACTAAAAAGTTGGTGAGCATAACACAGGTTTATATAGATAGCATATAGTTTGTAAAACAAATCCATACATATCATGATAAATAAGGCATTTATGGGGAGCAGCTATTGTGTAACCATGTACAACCAAACCTTTGTAACTAGCATGCAAAATTGTGTTGTCGGTATCAATCACCCCAATCTGGGTGGGTTTGCAGACTCAATAGATCTATCATTGAAAACCGTCGGCTTGAATAGTTAATGATTGCACATAATCGCATACAAAGGTTAGCACACCTAGCACTCGGGCATAAAGCTCAAATTGCACACATGAATGTAAATAGGATTTGTACTTGTGTTGTTTGAGTAAATGTAAACATGTAATTTGAATAATGTTCATGTTTCACCCCAAAAATGTAAAAAAGAGTAAAAGGGCCTATGTATACTCACTTGATTCGAAGGCGTAGCAAACACGAGATACTAGATAGTAATGTGATCCTTGTATTGCACAATGTTAACTTAGAGTGTAATGTATATTGCATTAATAATGCACAATAGTCTAAGTCTATCTCTAAAGTTAAATTGGATAAAGTTAGTGATTGGTACTTGAAAGTATTGTATAAAATGGAAGATTTGAAATGAATATTTGTAGGACATTTTTGAATAAGGTTTGAGTTTGGAATAATTAAATATGTAAATTAAATAATTACTGTTTATGAAAATATTGTAAGTGTTAGATGTAATTAAGTATGACTAAATAAATGTTTTTGTTTAATTATAAATCAAATAAATAATTATTACCTTATTCTTTTATTTATATAATGTAATTTAGACATTAAAATATTATTTAAGTGTAGGGTTTATAAATTAAATGTTGAACTTTAAATAATTTCCATTTATTTTAAGATTAAATATTTGATCTTTTCTAAATAAAAATAATACAGATTTTTATAAATTCAATTATTTTTATTTTAGAAATTAATCTGAAATACTAATTGTTTAGAAATATAAAAAATTATAAACATTCTGCCAACACACACAACCGTGCCAAGGGTATGGCACGATCGTGCTAGGGCGGGCGCGACCGTGTTGGTCAAACAGAGGACAACTAGCCAAACCACTAGGCACGACCGTGCCTTCGATAGGCACGACCGTGTCTATGCTTCTGGGGTACGATCAAGTCTAGCCAACGAGCATGACTTGGTCTGAGCAGGAGGCACGACCGCGCTGGAAGTCGACACGACCGTGTCTCCCGAGGCACGACCGCACTAGATGATTAGCGCGACCGTGTCTCTTCCAAATCAGACACGAATTGACTGATTCTTATATTGTTAGTGATGTAAATCATAGGGCTTTTATTTGTAGTATTATTACGAGTATGATGGGATGTTTTAATTGTGTTAACAACATGTTCAGGGTCGAAATCGATTAAACCATTTTGAATAAAACATAGATTCTGATTCGGGATGATTTCTATAATGGAAGCCCAAATTAATATGGGGCTTTTGATCTATGGACTGAAACGAACGAGGAAAAGGTTTCAATTACCTGGGAGGACGATGGATGAATAGAGTTTGGTAGGAAAGAGTTCCGGCGACGATGCGAACGGCCTCCGGCGTCTTCTGCTGCAAATTTCGGCTACTTCAAAGGGTCAATAGCTTCTGGGAGGATCGTATATCGTGAATCTTCTGTTCTGTTGAGAGAATTCGGATTGAAGGAAGGGTTTATGTTTTCTTTGAAATGATTGAACGATTTTTCAAGTCCGAAGGAATTAAACTGGGACGTCTGTGTAATTGAAAATGTTATTACTCTCGTAAATGGAAATGAAGTGAGGAACGGTTACAGAACTCAACGATCGAGCGATTAAAACTGCATTTACGTTTCAACTGGTACTAGGCGCGACCGTGCCTAAACTAGGCGCGACCGTGCCAAACGAGGCGCGACCGTGCCAAAACGTGGCGCGACCGTGCCTACTAGGGTTCCTAGTTATTTACAAAATCAGCCCTTGCAACTTCAGCTTTGACAGAATTAGCCTGGTTAGGATTTAACAGAACACCTAACGGGATTACTAACTGGATTAACTCTAGGAGTGTTACCACATGATTATGAGTTCTAAATCTTTGAATTGAATACGATCGGTTAACGATTAATGAGGTGTAGGTTTGAACAAGTATATGTTTTAGTGTCATGTTGTTATTTTATTAGTTAAAATAAATTTAAAATAGGGTCAGAAAAATCAGAAATGTTACACTGAGTGTGTGAGGCACGACCGCGCTGGTATTTGGCGCGACCGTGTCTCATGAAGCACGACTGCGCTAGAATACTAGCGTGACCGTGCCTGTTCCAAAACAGAAATGATTTGGCTAATTCTTATATTGTTAATGTTGGAATTCATGGGGCTTTCACCCATTAGATCATCACGAGTCTTTTTGTATAAATTAATTGTATTTACAACGTGTCTAAGGTTTGATTCGATTAAATCTATTTTGAACGAACACTAGACTCCGGTTCGTGATGATCCCCATATCATAAGCCCAAATTAGATTAGGGCTTTTGATTAGTAGGCTAAAACGTAAGTGTGAGAGGTTTCAATTACCCGGAAGGACGAAGAATTGATAGTGTTGGGTAGAGAAAAGTTTCGGCGACGACGGGTTTTGTCTCCGGCGTCCTCTGCTGTAATTCCGACTAGACCAGCGTGTCCAGAGCCTTATAGAGGATCGATGGTATGTTGGCTTGGAAGAATTGTAATCAAATTGGTGAATTTGGTGATTTCATGAGAGAATTTTGTGATTAGGAGGAAATTCGATGATGATAAGTTTATTTGTTGTAATGGTGATGATTAAAGGGCTTAATGGAGTTGGTTAATGACGAAAACGTGTAGAACGGTTATGAAACCAAACGTTCCTGTGATTAAAGGTCTGCATTTACGTTTCAACTGTCAAGAGGCGCGACCGTGCCAAGGCACCAGGTGCGATCGTTCCAAAGCAAGTCGCGCGACCGTGCCAGAACGAGGCGCGACCATGCCTATTAGGGTTTCTTGCTACTTTTCAACATTAGAC
Organism: Smallanthus sonchifolius; assembly: GCA_023525975.1. NCBI lineage: Eukaryota > Viridiplantae > Streptophyta > Magnoliopsida > Asterales > Asteraceae > Smallanthus > Smallanthus sonchifolius. The sequence goes on along the minus strand of CM042033.1, from coordinate 46,535,933 downwards.
CTTGTAACTTTGGTCTTTGACATATTTGTATAAATAGATACCTATGTAGTGTTTTTGTAGGTTATAACCGTGTAAAATTTGCGGATTAACATTGAAATATAATATTCAATTGATGGTACGAATAGAATAAAACAGTGCACTAGAATTTGGTTTGAAATGCATTACATTGAATTTGAAATACGGATACTAAAAATCAGAAATGTTACACCTGCCTTCACCATGCACCACCACCATGATGGTGTTAACACCGACTTGTGCCCCCGTCGCTCTCCGCCTCACGCCCCACAGCACGCCACCGTTGCCGTCACAGCCATCCCCGACCACCGCCCCTGTCAAGCTCTTCATCTCCGTCTAGTACCGTCGAGTGCCTTGTCTTTCTCGTTAGGTGTCCTTAGTTGGACCCCCATTTCCCGCAATGCACCACCACTCCCATTGCTTTTGTCTCCTCCGTGAACACTACTACCACAGCTATCGGGCTACCACCATAGTCCTGTCGTGCCATCTTCGAACTCCACTGCTGTTGTGTCGTCCTCCTAACACCGAGCACCTCTCCCGTCGAACACCATGGCGGCCGAGTGCATGCCATAACAGCCGTCACCCGTCCACTGGCCCTACCCTCTTTTCCGATTCACCATAAGCAAGGATAGAACCCTAGTCTGGTTCCCATGCGCAGCCGTAAACGAAAGGAAAAATGAAAAAGGTTAGAACATGGGTTACCTTATGAAGTTCTGACGCCCTTAGTCGGGAACCACCAATCGCCGGCCTCCTTGTCCTTCTTCTTCTCGGTTTTTCGCCCGTTGCACCCTAGATTGAGAATGGTCTAGGGTTTGCGAGTTTAAGTGGTATAAATTTCTAAATAACTAACCGGGCCCTTTTTCACTAAATAGAGTTTTGCACGTAAATACTTATCAACCAAGTCATTTATAAGAGGCTCGGGTCACTCGTTAACCCGAACCAATGATCTTGGGGGTTTTCGGGATGTTACATCATACGATACGCCTGGTCTAGTACGTAGCATGGCATATGATTGCATGTGATTAAGTTATATAAATATAATATATATATATATAAATATATATATATATATATATATATATATATATATATAATTGTTGTTTTATAAATGGTTTCACGAGATCAGGTTTTAAATTTATAAAATCATAAATACTCAAACTAAATACATACAATAGGCAAGTGTACCTATCGCAACGTAATATAGTTTAGGTAAGAACCAAGTATCGAACCAATGGACACGGTCGAGTTCCAATACTCAACGTTTGTTATCGTTTAGCCGGTTTAGTGAGTGGGTTTTGTGTGCTTTGTGAAGAAGAAAACTAAATGACATAAAAGTAAATGACGGTAGATTAAATGAAAGAAAAGTAAAAATGTGCATGAAGTGTGTAACAGAAATGTAAATAGCAAAATAGTAAATAGTAGGAAAGTAAATATCTCAAGAATGATCAGGACACAAAGAGTATTGCTTTGGACTTCGAATCCGCTTGGTATATGATAATGTTAAGTTGACTATTCCGGTGGTATAACTAATACAAATGTGTGAACGGTACACCGCTGGAGCCTCATTATCACAACATTTGGTTCACGAATTATGTTCTTTAGAATAAAATGCTAGGATTCCCAGCTAGGGACACCGTTCCCCTCAAATATTTGAATGCTATCTCCGAGTTGGTTTGAGACATCGGACTTAAACACCTTTATTATTATTTGAAAGAGTGATTAGACTTTGTTCACCGGGAGGGGGGTGTAACAATGGAACCATGTATAAAGACGTATCGTTCCCAACATGAGTTCACCAATTCTTTGTTGCATAACAAGTGTGTATAAAGACGTGCGATCTTATTAATATTAACCAAGCCTTGGCTTATCAAAATCAGCTTGTATAAAGACGTACAAGTTTCAAGAGAAGTTTGATTAAAAAGGTTTACGGTCTGATACTTTAAAATCAAGAACACTTACAAGTTTAAAGACTAAATCAAGTAATGATAAAAATCCATCATGAATATGGTTTTAAGAACGAATGACTAAAGAACATAAACATACCATTAGATTAATACGTTAAACATTAACAAACACCAAACTTCATCTTCACCATAGAAATACAAAGAGTTTAGCCATGGGTAGACATACTAACTAGCATAACGCTGATTTTCGTAGTCTCCCATATTGCTGTGGTAATGTGTATTTGGGTGTGTGGAATGAAGAACTCAAGCCATCTATTTATAGGCCTCAAAATGAGCAATGCATGACCGTGCATTGGTTTGCACGGGCGTTGATGCGTGTAAACTATATATATATTTTTATAAGTATTTTACACAATTAGTTTTAAAAAGGGTTTTCACCAAACACTAATCACACACACCGGGCAGTGTACCCGTCTGATAGCAATATAGTAAAGGTAAGAACCGGATATCAATCCGTGGACACGGTGGGATGCGATAATAAACCGGGACTAAGATTCAATCAAGTATGGGTAAAAGATGTTTAAGTTGATTTTTAATTAAACTACTATGCAAGAATATAAAACTAGACTAAAGTCACAAATCAAACAATCAAGGAGAAAATATCACTTTGGTGTCGAATCCATTTAGAATACATTCAATACATTCATAGAAATATGGCAAATACACGATACATAAATACATAAATTGACTAAATTCTCGTCAAAGATATCTAATCAAATGACTATTCGAAAAGCTAGCATGAATTACACAAACCAACTACCTAAAGTCATACAATGAGGCTCACGTGTTTAATAATCATGTTAATGTTTATAAAGATTGAACTAGCTTCCGATTAAGGTACACTAATCCAACAACTAGTTGGAAAGATAATATGAACAACACACTATCCACCTCAAGTTGATTAATTTAGACAACAATATGCATTTCTTCAACATACAATGTTCATATAAAGATTATATAAATTAGGAGGATGTGTCAACAATTCCTAGATAAACACAATACTAAATATGACACATCATAACAAATACTTTGTCTTTCCAAACATAAGCATAAGGTTACACATACAAATATAATGATTCATAAACAAGACTTCATTCACCATTCCTAGTCAAATGCCATAAACTAGTATAATTACATACACCAATCCATGAATATAAGCATAAATCATAAGTTTTCCAACATAATATGACATACACAAATACAAGTCTATAATTTCATCAAGGAATAATCATACGGTTGTCATAACATTAACACAATAATTGCCAATAATCCATGAATGTTGTCAATTGTATCTAAACTTCATCTAAACCAAAGTGAACAGGAGTTTTAGCTCATCATGAGCATCAAAATTACAAATAAGCAGGGAAAAATAGAGAGAAACATGATATGAAAACAAGAATCAAACCACTCCTCCAAGCCTAGATGTTGTTGTTGATGTATGGTGATCCTCTTGATGTTGTATCCTCTCCAAGAATCTTGAAATATGGCTGGAACAAAGAAAACTTGAGCTGGAACAGTAGGTTTTTCCCCTGGGTTGCTGAATGTCTGAATGAGAATTAAGTTATGTTTAAATAGAAAAGGGGAGGCACGACCGTGCCAGGAGAGAAGGCACGACCGTGCCTAGGATATAGACGCAGTCGTGTCTAGGTCTTGGCACGACCGTGTGACAGAGGTTTGACCGATCCGTAGCTTCCAATGGGTACCACTGATCGAGGACGTACGGCTGTTCAGACTCACGAGATGACACGCGACCGTGGGCGGCCAAGGCACGGTTGTGCCTTGGAATTTGGCTTGGCGCGGTCGTGCCAGATGCGGGCGCGACCGTGCTTAGGGTTTTGGAGCTTGGCACGACCGTGCCAAATAGGGACACGACCGTGCCTCTATCACAGAAACCCTAAAACTTCACTTTTTTATCCTGGAATCTTCTTGTTTATTCACCAAGCTTCACAAAAACCTACAAAACAAGAAATGAAGCAAATAAGTGTCTAAACGTTGAATATAACCAAGAATTGATCATTAAATGAGCGAAGTTTTGTGCCAAAAAGATGTGTAAATACTAACACATCAAACAACCCCACACTTGAACATTGCTTGTCCTCAAGCAAGAGATCAAAATGAAACAAAACTTCCAATGACACTATGGATCAAATCGGGAAAACCGTAAGCATTAATAAACTTATAAAGGTTTGAAGAGATTTTCAAGAAATGCAAAATTAACTAAATGAAACCCAATGAGCCCAATGACGTGATAACCGAATGAGCAAATGAATATGCCTAGGAAATCATTAGCATGCAACTTTATGCTTCTCACAATGTTCACACACACTCGGGAATATATATGATCATACAAGTAATGGAGTATGTATAGAACACTCAAATGCCAAGACAATGAATCATGCATAAATCATAAGCTTGCTAAAAGATCAAATCTCTACCAACTAACATGAAACAAAGCACAAATGAAGAGGGCTTTAAATGGGTTGTAACTTGGCAATGGTTAATGGTGAGGAAGTGGAATTTTAAAATGGCTAAATGGCTAAAAACCCGGCGGTTATGCTAACTCAAAAACTAAAACAACTTCTAATATGAAAAATAAACTAACTAATACTTCCGTATAGATAAGAGCTAACAACCGAATTATTTCCATCTTTGCTCACAAAATTGCTCTAATCGGCTATAATTCACCTGATTTTGGTGATTTTTATGCATCTTTCCTTAGCTAAAAACTTCTCAAGAATTTAAAAATTACAACAAAATAAAAGCTATAAAATTAACATTAGCCGACCGGATTTCTAACACGAGCGAAAAATAAATGAAAAGGCTAATGAAGGTTTAATGGCGGTGTAATGTGGGTAATTAAAGAAAAGAACAGGATAGGCTCAACGTGGCTAACTAGTGGATGTGTTCGATTGAGGGAAAATAAAAATAAAAGGCTAACAAAGTGGTTTATCCTAATGCCTCAATCATTTTTATGCAATATTTATGTTCATGATTTCGAAATGTATACTAAAAGCAAGTTCTAATAAGCATGAAACATCCGGCACACTCAAATCCGCAAAAACGAGAGCAAACAACGTCTAAAGCTATCAAGGCTAAAAAATAAACTCACGGAAACGGAAAGGAATGGGTGTAAGCAAAAGGTTACATGCAATTCATTCGTTCAGCCCACTAAAACTCATGGTTATCACAAAAAATTGGGTTTGACTCGATGCAATTTCTATTTCAATTGCTTTCGAAAAATCAAAACTCTATTATTTACTAAAAATTGTGAATGCTAAACGGTTAACTTTTATTTTATTTTGGTGTTTTTCAATTTTATAAAACTGATTTAGTGTCAATAAAAATTATGAAGGAAGATTTTGCAAAAAATGAAGTGATAAAATGTTCAAAAGGACAAACATCGCATGAATAAATTCCCACCCTACACTTAGAATCGTGCATTGCCCTCAATGTACAACAAAAATAATGTAAAGCGAAGAATAAACACCCAACCCCACACTTAGAAACATACATTGCCTCAATGTATATAAAAACATGCAATGCAATGGAGTGTGAAGGGAGAACTGAAACTTCCCTCGTGTCGATCATGGCACACGCAAAAAGCCTACCCACAAAAATGACGTTCCACGTAGTTCCACGATTCCAAGATCTAATCAAGACTAACCACATCAAACAGGATCAGTAACATCAAGCCAAAAGATAAACATATATGTAAAGACAAATATATACAATAGTACATGGAAACAAAAGTCGCCGAAGCGTGTAATAAGAGTTTGTACAGTACAACAAAAGTACAACTCACAAAAGGTGATACCAAAATAGTGGAGGGCACTACTCCTCCATCTCAAAATTCTCAAGAGCAAGGTCGGCACCCTCGGCTCCATCTCCTCCGGGTGGTGATGGTGGTGGTGACTGATGCTGCGGTGGTGATGGTGGTCGGTGGATGGGCTGCTGTGGTGGTGACTGATGCTGCGGTGGTGATGGTGGTGGCTGATCTGGCTGCTGCCCTGGCTGCATAAAGAATGGAAGGGGAACCACGTATGGTGCCCCGCCAGTGGCAGCAGCGGCGCACTGGACCTCATACTGTCAGGCCCAGTAGCGCATGAATAAATCATGGGAGACGGTAACCGGAGGTGGTGGTGGAGGCGGAGGAGGTGGAGGAGCAATCGGAACCTCAACATGGTACTCGTGGGCCTGCCCGTGCTGCTCGTGCTCCTGCTGAGCCGCATGCTCCTGATGGGCGGCAGGTATAGCCTCGGCCTCGGCCTGAACAATATTTGGATCGGGGCCCGGACGGTCTGGATCCCATATCCGTCCCCATCGATCGACCAATCTAATCCCTCCTGCGCCGCGACGAGCGACGTGCATGTTGCGGAATGTCTACACGTTCATCACGATGGTCTCGGCCACAGGGGTCAGATCCCCTATCAAATCATCTGTCAGCAGTTGGAAGTGTCGCGCCAGCTTGGTCACGAAGTGACCCCCACAGATCGCACTGGTGACGTCACGACCCGAGCTGTTTACCAAGTACCCCGCGATAGAGTGCGCAAGATTGCAAGTGCGCGGGCGTACAAGCCAAAACAGATAAAACAACTCCCTCAAATTCACTACCGTCTCTCCCTGTCCTCGCCCAGATATAGAATAAACAATGCAGCGATGAAGAACACGGTGCAGAGGGTCCCGAAGGCTCGAAGCCTTGGTCAGACTCGGATCGTAAATCCCAAAACCAAACTCATACCAAAACTGGTCCTTATCCTCCTCTGTCGGAAACTCGGTGATACCGTCGGTGAATATCTCTGTCTGGAGCTCCTGCCTCGTGTATAAACCTAAAAGTCTCCCAAAACGGGCAACCGACATCATGCGCCACTCCCCGCCTAATCTAAACCTAATCGTCTCGGGCTGCTCTAGGTCTACGCAAGGATAATCGAGCTCATATGTGGAGAAAAACTCCATCACAAGCTCTATGTACCGGATAGCGTGGAACCTGAACAAACGGCGCTAGGGGCGGTGACAAGATCGTTCCACCGGTCCCGCTGACCGATGGCGTCGATAGCAGCTGGCTCCAAACGGCGAACAGCTAGAATCCGGCCTCTACTGGGCCACAACACATCCAGACGAGCCTCGTACTCATGCTCGTTCATGTCAAACTCAAGGTACGGGTGGTCCCTGTTGCCTGTCATCTGTAAGACAACAACAAAGATGAAATCAGAACGATTATGAAGACGCTAGATGGAATTATGAAGTTTCTGCCCAAAATTTATGAAGGGGCACTACCGTGCTAAAGAATAGGCACGACCGTGCCTAGGTCAGATTGGGAAACCCACAACCGCGCTTGGCCGACCACGGGCACACAAACAAGACAGACACGGCCGCGCCTGGTCTAGGCACGACCGCGCCAAGGCAAAACAAAGGAGACACGGTCGCGCTTTGAAATGGGCACGACCGGGGCAAGGTCAAAATCCAAGCCCACGGTCGCGCTGTGGCCGACCACGGGCAGTCCCAACAAAGTAAACACTGTTGCGCCAGGTCAGGGCACGACCGCGCTAAAGCACAGAACACGGTCGCGCTCATAAGAGGCACGACCGTGCTTTTCCAAACCAAGTTTTCCAGGGATTCCAAAAGCCGAGCACGACCGCGCCTGGTCATGAGCGCGACCGTGCTCAACCCATTTTAGGTTTTTCAGAATTCAAAGATCACAATTTTTAGCACGATTATGAATGGGCTTTTAGTACTACAACATTCCAGGAAGCAAGTAGGACCTAATTCTACGTATTAACAGATTTAAACATCTATAAATCGACAAAAATAAAAACAAAAAGGAAAAAACTAGGTTTATAACCACGAAACTAGAGAGAATAGGGGGCTTGGGGCGTACCTTAGATTGAAGAAATGAAGAGTAGACCGGAAATGGTGACGGGAAGAAAATCGCCGAGGGGAGGGTTTCGTTCAGCTGGGAGGTTATGGGGGGGGGGGGTTGGAATCATCTGCCGTTGAAAAGTAATTTAAATCGCCCCCAATAACTGAGGCACGACTGCGCCAAGTGTAGAGGCACGACCGCGCCTATAGGGAGGCACGACCGTGTCTACTGCCCAGCAGACAGAAAACCCTGATTTTTTATGCAGCTTGTACCAAACCCGGACTGCGATTCGTCCAAACTAAAATTGCTAAAACTTCAGAAGACATACCTGAGACATTCCAAACATTATCCCAAATCCGCTCGATCCAAAACACGTTCCGATCACCTAAACTCAAAAATAAATGGTAAAATCCTAAAAAAAATAAAAATAAAAATAAGAAGATAAAAATCAGACAAAATCTAAGAATTGTTACCGAAACAGGCTAAGTTTATTAACGAGTCGTTAGCTAGACTCAAATCCCCGAATTCATTTGTCCTTGGGGTGGAGGTCAACTACCTCTAATGCCGGGTCAACCGGTCCGTCAATATTTGGCTTAAGACGATGACCGTTGACCTTGAAGATCCTCCCATCTTCATGTTCAATCTCGACGGTCCCATAAGGAAACGCCTCCTTAACCGTGTAAGGACCCTTCCATCGGGACTTCAACTTCCCGAGAAACAAACGCAACCTAGAGTTGTAAAGCAACACACGACCACTCACTCGGAATTCCTTCTTGTCATTCAAGCGTCGGTCATGTAAACTCTTAGTGCGCTCCTTGTAGATCGTGGAGTTTGCATAGGCTTGATTCCTCAACTCATCAAGCTCATGAATCTGTGTGAAACGGTACTCTCCCGCGCTCACCAAGTCAAGATTCACCGCCTTCAATGCCCAATAGGCCTTATGCTCCAACTCCACCGGAAGATGGAACGCCTTCCCATAGATCAACCTACATGGTGTGGTACCAATAGGCGTCTTATAGGCAGTCTGGAAGGCCCAAAGTGCATCATCTAACCTATCCGACCAATCCTTACGGTTCTGACCAACCGTCTTCTCTAGAATCCGCTTTATGCCCCGGTTTGTGACCTCTACCTGTCCACTGGTCTGTGTATGGTAGGCTGTGGAGAATCTATGGTTCACACCATATCATGATAGAGCCTTATCCAACTGGGCGTTGCAGAAGTGGGTCCCACGGTCACTGATAAGGGCTTTGGGGGCACCAAAGCGAGAGAACAGCTTCTTCAGAAATTAAACAATCACCCTAGCATCATTAGTAGGCAAGGCTTGAGCCTCAGCCCACTTAGAAACATAGTCAACAGCGACTAGGATATACCGGTTGCCACGAGAAGCTAGGAAAGGTCCCATAAAGTCAATACCCCAGACATCAAAAATCTCACAAATATGGATGCTGTTCTGGGGCATCTCATTCCTCGACGAAATGTTGAGCGTCCCGGAAGATGGTAGGCAAAAGAAACCGGCGTCAAAGACCTTCTTCGCGGTCAAGGTAGCTCCATGATGTCCACCTGTCTGGCCTGCGTGGCAGTGTCTAAGCACCTGACGTGCCTCATCTCCAAAGACACACCTACGCACGATCTGATTAGCCCCGACTCGAAACAAATAGGGATCCTCCCAAAGATAGTGTTTCACATCCGCAAAGAACTTTCACTTCTGCTGATGCGTTAAGCCCTTAATCACAATCTCACTAGCAAGAAAGTTTGTAAAATCAGCAAACCATGGGCACTCCTCATCCTGTGTCTGTATGTGCATGAGAAACTCGTGGGGAAAATTGTCATTTATGGATGACCCCACAAGTTCAGATGAAGCTGAGCACTCAAGACGGGACAAGTGGTCCGCTGTGACATTCTCCGCGCCCTTCTTATCGCGGATCTCAATGTCGAACTCCTGAAGCAGCAAAACCCACCGGATTAGCCGGGGTTTGGCATCCTGTTTGCTGAACAGGTGCCGAAGGGTTGCATGATCGGTGATTACAATGGTCTTTGATAGGACGAGATAAGACCAGAATTTATCGAAAGCGAAAACAACGGCTAGGAGCTCCTTCTCTGTCGTGGTGTAATGCTCCTGTGCGTCATTGAGCGTCTTGCTCATATAATAAATCAGGTGAAACTGCTTCTCTCTCCTCTGTCCTAAGACTGCCCCAACAACGAAGTCACTCGCGTCACACATGATCTCAAATGGTAACTTCCAATCAGGAGCCACCATGATAGGGGCATTCACCAACTTCTCCTTTAACAAGTCGAATGCATTGAGGCACTCATCGGAGAACACGAACTGGGCTTCCTTCTCAAGAAGCTGGGTCATCGGTCGGGCAATCTTAGAAAAATCTTTGATAAAATGCCTGTAAAAGCCCGCGTGACCAAGGAAGCTCCGAATAGATTTCACAGAGGTCGGCGGGGGCAGCTTAGATATGGTGTCAATCTTAGCTCTATCAACCTCAATCCCCGCACGTGAAACCTTGTGCCCAAGCACAATGCCCTCCTTCACCATGAAGTGGCATTTCTCCCAGTTCAACACCAAATTGACCTCTTTACACCGAGCCAACATCCTCTCCAGATTCTCGAGGTAATGATCAAAGGAACTCTCAAACACAGAAAAGTCATCCATGAAAACCTCTATGGAGTCCTCAATCATATCATGGAAAATGGCCACCATGCAACGCTGGAAAGTGGCCGGAGCATTGCACAATCCAAAGGGCAACCGCCGATAAGCAAATGTGCCATAGGGATATGTGAATGTCGTCTTCTCCTGATCCTCAGGAGCAATCGGGATCTGGAAGTAGCCTGAGAAGCCATCCAGGAAACAATAGAACATCTTTCCTGCTAATCTCTCCAACATCTGATCAATGAACGGGAGGGGAAAATGATCTTTCCGAGTAGCATCATTGAGTTTGCGGTAATCGATGCAAACTCTCCAACCGGTGACTGTACGAGTAGGAATCAGCTCATTCCTCTCGTTGGTGATGACAGTCATGCCTCCCTTCTTAGGGATAACCTGAACCGGGCTAACCCAAGGAGAATCAGAGATGGGATAAATCAAACCAGCATCCAGTAACTTAATCACCTCCTTCTTCACTACCTCCTGCATGTTCGGGTTCAACCTCCTCTGGTGCTGCATAGCGGGCTTGTAGTCATCCTCCATAAGGATCTTATGGGTACAGAAAGAGGGATTAATTCCCTTAATGTCCATAATCCTCCATGCAATAGCCTGCTTGTGCTGTTTCAGCACCTCCAGTAGCCTCTCCTTCTCATCACTCGTCAAATCAGAGGCGATAATGACAGGTAATCGAGACTCACCATCTAAAAAGGTATACTCCAAATGGCTCGAGAGCTCCTTAAGCTCAACAGGTGGTGGGTCCTCAATAGAAGGCCGCTCAATCGGCTCAGACTCTCTATCAACCATAGTAAAAACCGCTGAACACTGGGGAAACTAATAGCTCACCTGGCTATGCAACTGCTCATCGAACTGATCCTCACCAACTGGATCAAATGTCTCCCCCCCTACAATCTGGGTGTCCAGGGACTCCTCCTCAGCTGTGTCCTGGAGATGATCACTCACAAAAGAATAAACAGCCTCAACAAAGTAGAGTGAATCATCCTGATTCTGGGTATGCTGCATGGATCTCCTTACATCAAAGGTCACTTCCTCTTCATCCACCCTCAGTGTAAGCCTCCCCGAATACACATCAATCAAGGCCTTGGCCGTAGCCAGGAACGGTCGACCTAGGATAATAGGGACATTCTTGTCCTCATCCATGTCCAGAATCACAAAGTCTACAGGAAACACAAAACGACCAACCTTAACCAACATATTCTCCACTATCCCTCGCGGATACTTGACCGAGCGATCGGCCAGCTGGATACTCATGCGTGTCGGTGTAGGTTCTCCCAACTCAAGCTTAGCAAAGACCGCATATGGCATGAGGTTAATGCTAGCACCAAGGTCAGCTAAGGCGTTGCTAACCGACAAGCTACCTATCAAACAGGGGATGGTAAAACTCCCTGGATCTCGTCTCTTCTCCGGTAGCTTGTTCTGAATCACCGCCGAACACTCCTCATTCAGCGTCACCTGAGACAACTCCTCCAATTTTCTCTTATTCGTGAGGATATCCTTCAAGAATCTCGCATACTTAGGCATCTGAGCCAGAGCCTCCACGAATGGTAAGTTGATATGCAACTGCTTAAACAACCCTAGAAACTTACCATACTGCTCCTCCATCTTCTACTTCTTCTTCTTCAATCTGCCTGGGTATGGAATGGCGGGAGTATAATCTCACACAGGTTTGCGAGGGCGCGATGTGGTCGCCGATTTACCCCTCGGCGGTGTCTCATCAGGAATCTCGATCACAACCTCCTCCTCAGATGACTCGTGCACATGGACCTGTGGATCCGGTCCTGTGTCTCTACCACTCCTCAAAGTGATGGCCTTCACATGAGCATTGGGATTGGGCTCAGTGTTGCTAGGCAGGCCACCTGGCGGTCTCTCAGAAAGAAGCTTCGCGATCTGCCCGACCTGGTTCTCTATGGTCTGGATCGAAGCTTTCTGAATCCTCAACTCAGTCTCATGCGTGTGGAAACGCTCCTCCATGTACCGGTTCTGCTTCTCTGCCAACTGATTCTGACTCTCTGAGTTGGCAAGTAGCCGTGCAACCATGTCCTCCAAACTGGATTTACCCTCAGGTGCGGGTGGTGGACCGCTGCTAGAACCTTGGCCTTGAAACTGGCCCTGCTGAGGTCGAAACTGGGAACTCTGTCCCTGAGACTGGTGGGAGTGATGCTGGAATGGGGGGCGCTGAGTGAATCCGGGTGGTTGCTGGCTATTGTTGCCAGATTTCCAACTAAAATTCGGGTGATTCCTCCACCCCGGATTATATGTGTTGCTGTAGGGATTGTTCTGGGGGCGATTCTGGTTGGACATGAAATCAACCTGCTCGTGGGCCCCCTGATCCCCAACCTGACAAGCACTCGTGGGATGCGCCCCACCATAAAACTCACACAAGGACTGGGCCTTGTGGACGTGCATCTGATCAATCTTGGTGGAAAGTGCTTCCACCTGGGCAGCTAAAGAGGTAATTCCATCCATGTGATGGACACCCTGCCTCTGGGTTCTCGCTCGGGAAGTATGCTGAGTGTAGCTCTTCGCTGTCACCTTCTCTAGCAAGTCATACGCCTCCTTGGGTGTCTTCGTTCCAATGTCTCCACCCGCGTATGCATCAATCAGCTGCTTCCCGGTCATCTCCAGACCATTGTAAAAGGTCTCACGCTGCTGCCACTTCAACAATCCATGGTGGGGAACCTTCCTCATTAGTTCCTTGAATCTCTCCCATGCCTCATAGATCGTCTCCCCGTCGTCCTGCTGGAAAGAAAGAATCCTAGCCCTCAACTTTGATGTTTTCCCCGGAGGGAAGTACTTTTCTAAGAATTTAGCAGCCATCTGGTCCCAAGTACTAATGGACCTAGGGGGAAGTGACAGTAACCAAGCCTTGGCTCGATCCCGTAAGGAAAACGGGAACAACCGGAGCCGAATAGCATCGTCGGTAGCGTCACGAATTTTGAAAGTGGTTCAAATCTCTAAGAAACCGGCCAAATGAGTATTAGGATCATCGTGATCCTTGCCATCGAACTGACACATGTTCTGCACCATCTGTATAATGCTGGATTTGATCTTGAACTGATGTGCTCCAACCGTCGGCCTATTGATGCTCGACTCCAAACCCTCAAGTGTCGGTTTGCCAAAATCCGAAAGCGTCAGACCCGCATCCTTGTTCGCCATCTCCTCTACCTCGTCAACAACAACCTCGCCAACAACAACCTCGTCAAATTCGAGTAACTGGGCCACAAATCGGGAACGGGCTCGCAATCTCCGATGAAGATCACGCTCCGGCTCGGAAGACGGTCAGGAACCTCCTCGACGGGAGTTGAGAACATACAAGATCTGCACGACAAGTTAGATTTAAATACGCGAATCTAGGACAAAGAAAACACAAGTTAGACAAAAAACAAGTACAAAAAAACAAAATAAAAAAAAATAAATACATAAAATGGGATAAAAACCAAGATATATATATATATATATATATACAAATGAAGCTAAAAATAACAAGTAAAATGTGAAAAATATCTATACACACAAAATTGCAAATAACAACAAGAAAACACGATATTCACAAAAATATATATACTAAATGACTAAAAGTTAATTCCAATCGTTCTCGCAAAACCGTGTCCCCGGCAACGGCGCCAAAAACTTGATGCGTGTAAACTATATATATATTTTTATAAGTATTTTACACAATTAGTTTTAAAAAGGGTTTTCACTAAACACTAACCACACACACCGGGCAGTGTACCCGTCTGATAGCAATATAGTAAAGGTAAGAACCGGATATCAATCCGTGGACACGGTGGGATGCGATAATAAACCGGGACTAAGATTCAATCAAGTATGGGTAAAAGATGTTTAAGTTGATTTTTAATTAAACTACTATGCAAGAATATAAAACTAGACTAAAGCCACAAATCAAACAATCAAGGAGAAAATATCACTTTGGTGTCGAATCCATTTAGAATACATTCAATACATTCATAGAAATATGGCAAATACACGATACATAAATTGACTAAATTCTCGTCAAAGATATCTAATCAAATGACTATTCGGAAAGCTAGCATGAATTACACAAACCAACCACCTAAAGTCATACAATGAGGCTCACTTGTTTAATAATCATGTTAATGTTTATAAAGATTGAACTAGCTTCCGATTAAGGTACACTAATCCAACAACTAGTTGGAAAGATAATATGAACAACACACTATCCACCTCAAGTTGATTAATTTAGACAACAATATGCATTTCTTCAACATACAATGTTCATATAAAGATTATATAAATTAGGAGGATGTGTCAACAATTCCTAGATAAACACAATACTAAATATGACACATCATAACAAATACTTTGTCTTTCCAAACATAAGCATAAGGTTACACATACAAATATAATGATTCATAAACAAGACTTCATTCACCATTCCTAGTCAAATGCCATAAACTAGTATAATTACATACACCAATCCATGAATATAAGCATAAATCATAAGTTTTCCAACATAATATGACATACACAAATACAAGTCTTGTAAACAACTCAAAATACTTGAATACATAATTTCATCAAGGAATAATCATACGGTTGTCATAACATTAACACAATAATTGCCAATAAACCATGAATGTTGTCAATTGTATCCAGGAATAATCATACGGTTGTCTAGGTCTTGGCACGACCGTGTGACAGAGGTTTGACCGATCCGTAGATTCCATTGGGTACCACTGATAGAGGACGTACGGCTGTTCAGACTCACGAGATGACACACGACCGTGGTCGGCCAAGGCACGGTTGTGCCTTGGAATTTGGCTTGGCGCGGTCGTGCCAGATGCGGGCGCGACCGTGCTTAGGGTTTTGGAGCTTGGCACGACCGTGCCAAATAGGGACACGACCGTGCCTCTATCACAGAAACCCTAAAACTTCACTTGTTTATCCTGGAATCTTCTTGTTTATTCACCAAGCTTCATAAAAACCTACAAAACAAGAAATGAAGCAAATAAGTGTCTAAACGTTGAATATAACCAAGAATTGATCATTAAATGAGCGAAGTTTTGTGCCAAAAAGATGTGTAAATACTAACACATTAGGCGTGCAAACACCTCGGGAATCAAATAGGGTACAAATGGCTGTGTACTGGAGCTTGGGGAGCAAGATATGGCAATGCACGCTCGTGCATTGCCTTCCTAGCTCCCAGTTTTGCCTTTTAGCTGCTTGTTTGACTTTTGTTGACCTTGGTTGACTTCTTGGGGGTCAAAGCTAGGGAATGATCCTTCTAGAAGCTTGATTACTTGGTGTTTTTTACTAGTTTTAGCTTTGTTTATCTCAGGACATCAAAGAACCTGTAATTATGAAATATTAACGTTTTAAGTATCAATTGCAAGGTTATTATTCAATTAGTATCATAATATGGGGATTATTATGCATGCAAAATATGTATAATTTAGGGCATATCATAACACCCCATACTTAAACTTTGCTAGTCCTCAAGCAAACTCATGCATGATCAGAACCCATAACTAAAAACTTTACAAAAGGTATGGGAGCTCCAAGTAAGTGGAGATTCCGGGATAACTCATGAGTCGCTTATTCTTTTTTTGTGTTTTTCTATTTTAGGATAATGGAATCCATGATAGGCCTACTAGAACTTTAATTATGAATATCTTTTCACTCCTCACAATGTTCACTCAACTCTAGGGTTATATATATGGATAATGTAAGTTAAGCACAACACTCAAGATCGAATCGAATTATGCAATGGTCATAAGATTGTATGCAATGGTCATAAGATTGTATCCAACTAACTAAGTATTATGCATGAATCAAGAGGACTTAAAAGGGGTGTAATGCGGCTAAAAAGAAAATAAAGGGTGAAAATGAAAATCTTTTTAGGTTTTTAGGGTTTTAAAGTGTTATAAGGGATGTAGCTAACGTGGAACACACGGCTAAGGCTTCATGGATTAAGATGGAAAATACTAATGGGTCCCTCTACAATACTCAGATAATGAGGGTATAGATAATCTGAGGGCTCATTTATGGTCAGATTTCCAAGACCGATACTTCTTGTCATGTTCAACTCTTCCCTTACTGCGTATTACACATTACTACCTTTACGTATGGTTCTTTCAGCATGTAACCTAATAACACCTATTTTGATCAGATGCGTATACTCATGTTGGGAGTAAGTTTGATTCTTGCTGCATTTTCTATTGTGGCTCCAGTTGCCACATTTCACACATTTGCCATATTTTTTTGTTCTTCTTTTGGCGGCGCCTTTTGACAAGCCACATAATGGTGGTAGTTGTTCTTGCTTGTGTCGTCATTTTCTTATATCACTTGTTGCTTTGAAAACTTTTTCTCGGAGTTCGGGCTGAAAATCAGGCTTTGCGAAATGAATACAAGAAAGCAAATTGAAATCAAAAGAATGCATGTCTAGCTCTTATAGGTCTAACCGATAAAAGACCAACTTCTCTCTCTTTTTTTTAAACATAAACATCAAGACTAACTTGTCAATAAATCCTTTTACTCAATTTCTTTGAAATATTTTTCCATATCTTCCTTGTAGATCGTTCGGATGTTTCTTCCTAATACATTCACTTTCTTCTGTGTATTTCAGTTCCTTAAGTGAATCAGATCCTTTCCAAATTGTCTTAGCGGTTGCATACTCAAAATAACGACATAAGATAAACTAATAATTCTCCATCTTGAAGACAGTTAGCCAATAACCGGTGTTTACGAAAAGCTGGAATGGTGATAAATGTGGGTAATAGAAACGAAAATTCTAAGTTTCAAAGGGCTATCTAGGTTTTTGTTATTTTGGGGTTTAAGTATAATATATAAAGAGAATAAAGTCATAGGTGCCTCAATCATTTCCATACAACTACTAGTTCATGGTCTTGATATATATAAGTCACACAAGTTCTAAATATTCATAAAATTCGATCGAAAAACACTCAGTATAGCAAACGAAAGAGCATGTGAATAATGATGATAATAATGCTCATGAAAAGGCTCAGATTATTCTCACGTGAAAAACGGATGGAATAGGGTTCAGTGATTTGTTATGCATAATATCCATTTGTTTCTACTTGTCATGTTTCCATTTATTCCTTTTAGTTTATTTAAGTGTGAACTCAAAGAGGTTTAGATTTTTAGGGTTTTAAAATTTTAAAGTTTTTAGGGTTTTTAGGAAAATAAGTTTTTGGTTAAAGTAAGGTTTTAGTCAAATGAGTAGAAAATCACGAGTTTAGTTTTACTACTTTGAGGAAACAAGTTTGTCCAGAATCTCAAATTCCCAACCCCACAATTAAAACAGTGCATTGCCCTCAATGTACAAATTCATGTAATGAAATGCTATGCAGGAATTTAAATTCATGAAGTTTTAAGGGAAAAGAAACTGGTACTTGTCACACCCCAAATTTCAACTAACGGAGTTTTACTATTTTGGGAAGTGACAAACCAGGATCTCAATCATTAGTTACATTGAACGACTCTATATGAGACTCAAATGAAAATATCATATCAATAAGAGTTTAATGCGGAAGCGTAAAGAAAAGTAAATGCGCAAAACACACGCGCCCAAAAAGTCCAAAAGTCCAAACCAAACACAATTCAAAATAGTCCAAAAAATTTACTAAAACATCAATCAATAGAAGAATCCCATGCATGTTCTATATGTGCACCTGTGCCTTATCTTAGTGACCTGAGAAAACATGTAAGAAAAGATGTCAACACGAAGTTGGTGAGTTCACAGGTTTCAGTATATAAATAAACGTTTACTAGAATATTGATCATTCAATATGTATCTATAGGTAGCTAACCTATGTTCATGTTTAACTTAAGTGCTCGTAACCGAATCTGACTGTTTGTTTATTTGCCTCCTGCCAGGTCTATCAACTCTGGCGATGTGAGTAGGCTAACATTTCACCCGTTCGACCTCCAATCGAGTTAGCGCGACTAACGTGGGTGGGATTTGTCAAACCCAGTAGTACTACTAAATATTACTTCGCTAAGATCCATATTAACAGTTCGATGTGCGTTGAGGACTTTCAGTCATAGCGTATTACGCTTAGCTTTAACATTGATAACATATGAATACAATATTCCAAAAATAGTTGGCGACATGTTTTCTCCCCCAAGTTAAAATAGTAAAAGGGGCCGTGAAAACTCACCTGATTTGCGTAGGAAGTATCACACAAGTATGGGATCAAAATCTCAAGGGTTAGCCTAACACGGCTCACGAATGCCCTAGAATTACAACATAATTATTAGGGATAAAATGAGATATGTGACGACGACACGGAAGGTTGAACGTCCTAAAAACGTTCTAATGATCAAGGAGTAGACGAACGTGTCCACGAGAATAAAGGATGATTAAATTAACTAATTTAGATAATTACAATTCGCGACGAATGACAAATAATAATATGTAATAAATAATAAATATACTCGAGCGTTTTTGCCATTAAATAACGGCCTAAGAAAATAATAATATATATATATATATATATTATTTTTAGATTTAACAAAGTATCACAATAACCAATTATGTGACAAAAATAATAAATCTATTATTTTTATTCGAGAATATATTTATGGGAAAATAATAGAGATACTTATATTATTTATAAATTTGAAGTGTTACAAAAATGTTTATAACATGGAGGAAATAATATATAAAATATATTATTTTTAAGTAGTGTTACGGTATGAAAATAATATAAATACATTATTTTATAAATACATTTTTAATAACAACTATGGGTTACAAGACTAAACCCGAGCCTACGGGTGATTTACGGGCTCAAAACATTTTAATATAATAATATAGGGATTGATTTTTATAAAAATAATAAAGTGGAAAAGCCCCAAAAATAAAGATGCAGGAGACCGGACTCGAACCCGGGTCTCCTGCGTTTGGGTCATAAGGTTTAACCAAGTCCGCCCGCTAGGGTATCGCGATGATATCCGGACTGGAATGTTTAAAACATACAATTCCAGATGTTCCCCCCATATGCACTCAAGATCGAAACCCATCCCAATACTCCCGATTTAGACTTCGATCGAAACTGAGGGCATAAGGGTATTGTTATACGAAGGTTTGAGATTCTCCGCATGTGTTTGATTGCAAAAATAACGTGCTTAATATAGTTTAATTATAGAAAATAGGGACAAAACCCTAGTTTATGAACACAGTTTGAATTTGATTGAATCAGGTAATGAAATGGTTTGAAATCATAGGGCTCTAGTCAAGCAGAGGATTGCGGATCTAGGCCTAGAGATTAATTGAATTATAACTGTGTCTAGATTAGGGTTCGATTACCCGGTCTGCGATGAACCCTAGATTACGGGTTGTGATCGGATTGATGTAATAAGTTTGAATTAGCAAAGGGCTTTCACAGGGTTGAAGATTCCGAAGCTAATGGTATAATTTAATTGGATTTAAATTGAGTCTGCAATGGAGTTCGATTAAACTGGAAATATTAAGAACCCTAGAATCGGTTCTTGTTTGAATTGGTGAAATAAGCCCAATTAACCATAGGGCTTTCAATTTAAGGACATAAATGAAACTAAGGGTGAGACCAATTACCAGAATTGATATCGGATTGTAGGTGCTCGACTAAAATGGAGCCGTGATTTCAATGGGTGGGTCCCCGACGTCTCCTGATGCGTTTTTGGCAGACTTGGTGTGTGCAATTGCTTTAGGGGAGTTCGAATGAGGTGCGCAGGCATTCAATTCGTGAGAATAATAGATAATTCAAGAGAATTTGATCAAGATTGAGGGGGTTTCGACGATTACGGGTTTGATAGCCTTAATGGGATTAATTCGCGAGTAATAATGTGTGTAAATGATTCATTGATGATCGCCATAATCATCACTATGCCTTACAACCTTGAATTCGAATAGATTTGAGTTTATACTTGCGAATCTGGATCAATGGGGCAACGGGATTGACTTATAAAAGTCAACAAGAACAAAGTGTACTAAATTTTGACTCTAAATGTCAACATAATTGAGTTTTAGTTAATTACACCACTAGTCCTTGTAGTTTTAGTTTAAATGATGACAGACTTAGTCCCTGATGTTTGAGATAGGGTTAAATAGGTTGGAATTCAACTGGATCTTGTATGTCCCGGGAGCCTCGTCGCGCAGCGGATAATAACACGATCTGTTCTGCGATTTGTGTGGGAACAAAGAAACGAGACAGAGAACATGAACACAGATAAAAGACGATGAAACGAAACGTAATCCATAACAAAGAAGTCATCCCGTATTACAGACTACATACCGAAGGAACACACATCTCTCATCTAAGCTCACGGTCCAGGGGTCGGGAGAGCTCTTCCCGACCCGGACAACCTGTTCCAGAGTTCCACCTACAAATGAAGACAAGTCTTCTATTTATAGGGGCAGGAACACTTCCTGCGTACTTGACAAGTACGCAAGGCAAAAGCCTTGCGTACTTACTAAGTACGCATGGTTTGGTCATGCGTACTTGACAAGTACGCAAGGCAAAAGCCTTGCGTACTTACTAAGTACGCAGGACCAAACTGGTGTGCGGGCTAAGTACTTAGGAACACCCTCCTACGTACTAGCCACGTACACCGATACATAGAATTTAATCTATAGTTACAAAACATGCTTCTACAGATTTAGTTAACGTAGTTAACCTAAAAGTTCGGATTGTCACAGTACTCCCCCGATCAATTTGGTGTATAACCTATGGCCAATGCTTGAGACTATCGTCAATGTTACGCCAAAAACTTCTATCAAAACTCTCACAAATTTGATGTGTTTTGTCGGCGTCCAATCTTGTAGAGGTGGAGTGGAACTCCTCTAAGAAATAGAGAAACTACTTGGTGATGCTCTGCTACTTGACACACAAAGAAAAACATAAAAACAGAAACGAAAAATAACAAGTAGTAGTTAAGTTACTAAGGTCCTAGTATCGAGAAGGCATACCTGGAGGCTGAAGTACGAAAAAATAAACTTGGAAAACCAAACCTGAGGTCTATGGGTTCTGCCATATGCACCAACTTCTCAATTTATTCATGATCATCGGGTTGCCTCCCGGAAGCGCCGCATTTATTTAAGGGTAGTTGGTCGGACCCGTACGTGCTTCATCGGTCTATCTTCGGGTGGGGGATTTGGAACTCCACCGTGTCTGCCATTCCTTCCTTTTAGTCCTGTTTCTTAGTCAATTTTGGTTGCTGGTCCAGTAGTTGTCAATCCAGTTAGTGTTATTGAGATCCTTGCCTAGATTGGGCTTCTTTTCTTTGTTGATTTCTTTAGCTTTCTTCAGTTGGTAATCCGTCTATGAACTGTGCAATTTCAAAGGGGTCATTAGATAAACATTTGTTACCTCTGATGTTGTAGGCTACCGATTTTTTCCCAAACGAAGTGTTAGAACACCTCCGTTCATGTCAATGGTTGCTCTAGTAGTGGCTAAGAATGGGTGACCCAAAATTAAAGGCACAGAATAGTCGGGGCCCATTTCTAAGACCATGAAGTCGGCACGGAAGACAAACTTGCCGACTTTTACCAGTAAATTTTCAATAACTCCCATAGGTGATTTAATAGTTCCATCAGCAATCTCGATAGCTGCATTGATAGGTGGCGGATTCCCAATCTTCAGTCTTTTGAACATGTTGTATGGCATTACGTTCACACTAGCTCCTAGATCAGCGAGTGCAAAATTCAAAGGTAGTGGTCCAATAGAACATGGTAAAGAAAACTTTATGGGATCTGATAGTTTCTTTGGAAGGCATCGTTCAATGAGAGCGACGCATTAGTTAGTCTTTTTGACTGCCTCCACCATGTTTCTTTTGTTAGTGACGAAATCCTTTAAGAAACGTCCGTACTTAGGCATTTGTTGTATTATATCCAGGAAAGGCAGGTTGACATGAATTTAGCTTAAAAGCTCGATGAATTTTTCATATTGTTCGTCAGTCCTTTGCTTCACTAGCCTTCCTGGGTATGGTATGTGAGATTTAAAGGTTCTCTTTGTCATTATG
The DNA here is from genome assembly GCA_023525975.1 of Smallanthus sonchifolius. NCBI lineage: Eukaryota > Viridiplantae > Streptophyta > Magnoliopsida > Asterales > Asteraceae > Smallanthus > Smallanthus sonchifolius. The sequence continues at coordinate 46,513,423 of CM042033.1, read as the reverse complement.
TTAGGAGGAGGGTTCACTAGAGCATGTTATGTATTCTCCTTTGGTGGTGATTCTTGAGCGGTTGAGTCTATAACAAGTGGACGAAGTGGTACTCTAGTGAATATTTTGCAATGGGGGTTCTGGATAAACCTTGCTATTTCTGAGAGTGATAGCATTAACATTTTCTTTTGGATTTGGTTTAGTGTTACTTGGAAGACATCCTAGTTGTCTTTCGGATAGAAGTTTTACAATCTGTCCAAGCCGTACTTCGATTGACTAAAGAGTTGCTTTCTGTGTTCTAAAGTCAGCTTCGTGATGACTAAACTTTTCCTCGTATTGTTTGTGATGAGCATCCTCTAAGAGGGCTTGAATTTCAGTTGTAGATATCAACTTAGTTACCGCGTCCTTCAAGCTTAACCCGTTACATGGTTTGTTAACTCCTTGAAATTGTTGACGAGGCTGAATGTTTTGAGGTTGTCTTTGTTGAAACTGTTGTTGTTGTCCAAAACCAGATGGTCCTTAGTTGTTGTTATCCTTCCAGTTGAAGTTCGGATGGTTCCTCCATCCAGGATTGTAAGTGTTGTTGTAGGGGTTGTTTTGGGGGTGATTTGTTCCGATAAAGTCAAATTGCTCAACATCAACGGTGGTGCTTTTTGTTTCTCCAGCAGTTTCAGCATTTACTTTGTCCTTGCTGATCTGGTTGAGTCGAGTGGTGAGGGTGTCTACTTGAGCAGAAAGTGAAGTGACAGTATCGACAGAGTGAACACCTTGCCTGGCTCCCCTATTACTTCTCAGATTGTACCAATGATAGTTGTTCATAGTTATTTCCTTAATCAGGTTATAAGCTTCATGTGGCCTTCTGTTTCCAAAAATACCACCTGCAGTGGTATCGAGTGTCTGACGAGCTTGTTTATGCAACCCATTGTAGAATGATGATACTTGTAACCAGACTTCTAGCCCATGATGAGGGTATTTCATCAACATGTCTTTAAAACGGTCCCATGCCTCATATAGTGATTCACCATCTTCCTAGGTGAAAGTGGTAATATCATTTCTTAATTTTGCAGTTTTTGATGGCGGGAAGTACTTCGAAAGGAATTTTTGAGCTAGATCATCCCATTTAGTGATTGACCCGGTACGAAGAGAGTTTAGCCATGCCTTAGCTCGTTCCCTTAAGGAAAAGGGAAACATTCAGAGTCGAATTGCATCATTCGAAACTCCGTTCAATTTGAAAGTGTCATAAATTTTGAGGAAATTTGCAGTATGGGCATGTGGATCTTCATTAGGTATTCCATGAAAAGTGCATGATGATTGGATCATATGAATGACATGCGATTTGATCTAAAAGTTGTTAGCATCAACTGTCGGCCTTGTGATGCTAGACCCCAAAGATTCAAGTGACGGTCTTGCAAAGTCGGAAATAGTGCAGTTTTCTACGGCCATTTTCTAGTACGGTCTTCTCGCAATCGGCGGTGAAAGAATCTTTCGGACACATCTAAAGTGTGATATAGACCAGTAGTGGAGCTATGGCTCATACACTACCTACAACAAATGTAACGGAAAAACAGATGGAAAATATTACGGTTAAAAAGGCTAATCCGTTAACTCGAATTTTTCTTGAAATCACAGCGTCCCAAGCAACAGCGCCAAAAACTTGATAGCGTGTGATTAAGTTATATAAATATAATATATATATATATATATATATAATTGTTGCTTTAGAAATGGTTTCACGAGATCATGTTTTAAATTTATAAAATGACAAATACTCAAACTAAACAAACACAATAGGCAAGTGTACCTATCGTAGCGTAATATAGTTTAGGTAAGAACCAAGTATCGAACCAATGGACACGATCGAGTTCCAATACTCAACTTTTGTTATCGTTTAGCCGGTTTAATTAGTGAGTGGGTTTTGTGTGCTTTGTGAAGCAGAAAAGTAAATGACAGAAAAGTAAATGACGGAAAAGTAAATGAAAGAAAAGTAAAAATGTGCGTGAAGTGTGTAACAGAAATGTAAATAGCAGAATAGTAAATAGTAGGAAGTAAATATCTCGAGGATGATCAGGTCACAAAGAGTATTCCTTTGGGCTTCGAATCCACTTGGTATATGATAATGTGTTAGGACATAGAATGTATGACAAAAGCTTTGTAATAGTTTAGGTCTTATTGTCTTTATGTTTTTATGTAATTGTATAGATTTTGTCTAAGTGATAGAACAAGTTCTGCTAGAGGAGAACTTGTCTAGTTCGCCTAGCCTATTAGAGGCGAACTTGTTAAGTTCGCCTAGTCTCATGTGAGGCGAACTTAAGTTCGCCTAGTCTATTTGAGGCGAACTTGTTAAGTTCGCATATTGCAGAGTTTGTGTCTACAAGTAGGAGTTTACAGATTCAGAGCGAAGAAATATATTGAACGAACAAGTGTATTCTGTAAACTCTGTGTTTGGTGTAATACAAAGAGAAAGTTTATTTACATGTTGTTTCGATTGTCAATTCGTATACATACGTTAACACGAAGGATTCCGCACTCCGTGTTATCGAGACGTCCTGTCACGAGATTGATCTGAGATGAGTCATGTGGACCTACAAGTGGTATCATAGCTTTTGCTCGTGATTTGTGTTTGATTCTTGGTGATTAGAGACGTTTTTGTGTACAATCTGACAAGAAATTGATAAATTTTTCAAGTTTTTGTATCCATGGAGTTTTCAAGTTCTTGAAGTTGAAATTGCTGCTGAATTCGTGGATTTGAGGTGTATTTTGGTGAAATTAATCCAATAGAAGTGTTCTAATTCATAAATTACTAAATCCTATGGTCCAATTTCTTCAAATTCCTTCTAATCTGTGAGAAATGATGATTTTAGGTGACGTTTGTTCGTGTTTGTTTTGAAATTCTTGTTGAGTTTGTTACAGCTGAAGCAAGCGAACTTGCTGAGATTTGTTGCAGGCGAACTTATTCAGTAGACGAACTTATCAGATTTTCTTGTTTAAGCGAACTTATCAAGTTCGCTTGATATCAAATTCGCTTGTTTGGATTTTAAGCGAACTTATTATCTTCGCCCGAGGGGAGTACTTGTTCAATAGTTGGAAATTTTTTCTAAAAATGGAAAATATGTTGCAAGTGACTAACATGTTAAATTATGATAACGAGATTGGTACATTACTGTTTATTCTAATTGTTAAGTCTTGCAGATTATTCTAACTAGAAAGATCAGTGTGATCAGTTCGGGTCTTTTACTGATACAAGTTTATGGATTCCAATCTTGGAAGGCTATACACATCCGACATATACTTGGATGGGAAAGGATGATGTTCCTAAATCGGTATCTGCTTTAACCACAGAAGAAAAATTACTGTTTGATAGGGAAAAGAAGGCTATGGCTAGTATCTCAATGTCTCTTCCTGAAGAAATTTATCATAGTTTTAAACAATTCAGGACTTCTCAACAATTGTGGGAAGCGTTACAAAAGCGGTGTGAAGGCAGGTTGGATGTTAAGAAAAGCATAAAAGAATTACTGAAGAAGCAGTTCTTAGTATTCAAGCACTTTCAAAATGAATCTTTAGATGATCTTGCAACAAGATTCTATCATTTGCTGAGTGAATTATCAAGTGCTTCAGTAGTTTATGAGACTGAAGAGATAAATGATAAGTTTTTGGAGGCATTACCTTCTAAATTTGATGTGTATTCAGTTTTGATAAAAGAGAATGTCAAGTATAAAACTATGTCTCTTGAAGAGGTTCTTGGCAAGAATCAATCACATGATTTGAATATGAAATAGAAGGAAATCAATATGGAGCATATTCAAGATCCTTCAATGTATTTTGCTAAGACTTATGGTAAAACTGGTGCAGGGGTTGTGTTTTATTTCTGGTAATACTTAAGATGTTTCTAATGATCATTGTTCTGGGTTCCAAGTCATTCTGGTTTCTCTGCAAATACAGCTTCTTCATCATCTGGAACACATAATATGAATCACAGAGTTGCTGATGATTATTTAGCGATGTTTTATTCCTTTATGGCTTCTTATGAAAATTTTATTGGAGGAAAGATTCATGATCCAGATTTTATTGAAGAGGATTTCAAACAAATTGATCCTGTTGATCTGGAAGAGATGAACATTCAATGGAACATGTCTATGCTGATGCGACAAGTAAAGGATTTTTTGAAGAAGACTGGAAGGAAGTGTATCGGTTCTAACTGTCGTTCACGTATGGGATTCGACAAAACCAAAGTTTGTTGTAATAATTGTTAGAAGTATGGTCATTTTTCCAAAGAATGTGTGAAACCAAAAGTTGAATTTGATTCTCAGAAGAAGCCTAATAACTTTCAGAACAATCGTAATCAGTCACATGGCTCCTCTGGATCTGGAAATTCTAATCATGTATCTGCATCATCTGCTTTTGGTTGCTCAAAATGATGAAAATTATGACTGGGTATTCATCTTGAAGATTTGGTTGGTACAGTAAGTCAAGCTTTTGTAGCTGAGATTCATTCTGCAAAATCTGAAGAGTCAACTGATGATGATAGTTCAAGTGATGGTGAGAGTTTGCCAAGTGCTGATGAAGAGCATGATCAAGTACATAATGTTGAGTCTGATATTGCATCTGGTGTATCTGAAGATGATATAGTATTAACTCAAAATTCTTCTGATGGTGTTGATTCTGAAAATATTCCGATTGCAAAAGTCTTCATGGCAGATATGTTAGATCCTTTAAAGGTAAAAGATTCTGTCTGTCACATTTATTGCTCTAATTGCATCAGTATAAAAGATAAATTACAAAAAGTAATGGATGATAATACAAATTTAATTTGTGATATGAAATCGATGCATTCAGTTAACCAAAAATTGAAAGATAATGATAAATTGTGTATAGATAGAATTGAGTCTTTGAAAAGAGATTTGTACTCTTTGGGATTGAAATATAAGGAACAAGCATATCATCTGGATATGGCTTATGCTGAGATTGAGAAGCGAAATGAAATTGTCGCTCAGAAGAACAAAGAAATTTCTGATAAAGAATCTGAAGTGATAAAATTACATAGAAAGCTGGAGAATTTTGAAAATTCATCTATGGTATTGGATTACTTTAATGCTAATGATGATCCTACAAAGAGAGTTGCTGGAATTGGATTTGTTCGTCCACCATTCAATGCAAATTATGTGGTTGAACCAGAAATTATTCATGAAGAGGAAATTGATCCAAAGACGGTGTTGAAAGTAAATCCAGTAACTGGTGAAGATATGATCTATGATTCTTATTCCGAGGATGAAGTTTTTGATGATAAAAAGGTTGAAGGCATTCCTAAGGAAGTGAAACTTGATGAACCAAAGGTAGTGAAAAATGTTACTCGTGATAGATGCATTTTAACAGAACCTGATGAAGTGAAAGTTGATCAACCTAAACTTTCCAAAATGTTACAATCAAGTGGTTTTGTTGCTGCTGGTCATTAGAAGAAGAATTCATCAATGGTGACTAAACAAGTTTTTGTTCAAAAGAAGCCAGTCAACTATTCAGTAAAATCTTCTGAAGCTTGTTCATCGGAAGGGTCATCAAATTCAAGAAAAACTCCTTATATCAGAAATCATCAAGATAGAAGAGTTTGCTTTCACTGTAATGAGGCTGGTCATATTCTGATTCACTGTCCTTATAAGAATCAAGGAAAATTAAAGAGTGTTTCCTCACAACAACGAGTGGTGACGATTTTGAAAAGACCTAATGTGGGAAAGCCTACGTCTAGTGTTGTAAAGAATGCGCCTTGTCAATCATTTGCTAAATCTTCAGGATTTAAGTATGTAGGTCCACATGACTGTAGGTCCCCCGGGTGTGGCAGATCATAACATGCAAGTGCGTTCCTGAGTCGGACCGAGTGCGGAATACCCGTGACTAGGTGGAGAGTCTTACAACACAAAGTAAACCGACAAGAGAATCATTTTAAACTTTCGTCTATTATAAACACTTGAAGGTTACAGAGAGAAATACTGAGTATACAAAGTCTGCGTATATGTCTGCGTACTTGTCTACTGTCAACCTATCCTATTTATACACGACCTGAACTCTGTGCACTTAGCAAGTGCACAGGGCAAATTGCTCATGCGTACTTAGCAAGTACGCAAGGTATTCTTGCATACTTGCTAAGTACGCAGGAACTAATTCCTGCGCACATACAAGGGCGCAAAACACTTAGAGATTTCAGCAACTATCAACATGCATTAGTAAATACAACTTGATAACTAATACATATAGACACTTACAAACAAACACAAATACATACAATGAAAGTACAAAACTAAGACTCTATGCAGAGTGTTTGTCACACAAAAGTGCTTCAACAAACTCCCCCTTGACAACAGCTCTGGATCGTCTTCGGTCTTCAATCTTCAGTCTTCACAGCTCTGCATCTTTAGCTTCCATCTTCTTCTTGTAGTCAAGGTAAAAATTGATCACCTTGTCATATTTAGAAGCAAGGAACTTCGTCCATTCGTCCGTATGCATGCAATACCTGTCCGCTAGTGCCTCTAGATCTTTAACAGAGAAGTTAATGAAGCAGACTTCATCAAATACTCTGATTAGTTCTCTCGGCACTAAGCATCCACTTTCTGACCGTACCTTTCCTATCACCATAGCCTCGCCCATTTTAGGATCTACGTACCAGTACTACATGTCACCGAGAATATCCTGAGATAACTTGCTCAGGGGAATCTTGGTTTCACATAGCACTGGCTTGTATACCAGTTTCTTTAAGCGTTTCTTAGTCACAGGATGTCTAGCATTCTTATCCTTGACTCGCTTGGGCACTTGAGGATTGAACACTTCAAACTTCCCAGATCTTGCTTCCCGCTGTAGAACCTGCCACAAACTCATCGCCACTGCGTGATTTGAGTGACCCAGCAGCTCTCAGTTTGCTAGGTTCACGAGGTCGTATCTAGGTAAGGAGTTGAACGCTTCATTGGTTGGTTTCAAGTATTGAACCCCCAGATCGTTTGATTACGAACAACTGCTTATCTTCCTCGAACCTTACAGCTAAGATCATCCATGTTGCTCCTTGTTTGTCTATGATAGACGTCTTTTGCTAAACAGGAGCCGGATCCTTTGATGAACTAGCAGGCATATCTTTATCTTTCTGTGCCTCTGGATCCACAGGTGTAGGGTCGGCCGGGGAGGCTTTAGTCGATGCTTCAACATTACTAGCAGACTCGACTGAACCTGTGTCGAACTGAGATTCAAAGGATGGAATTTCGAAGATCTCTCCATCTTCGAACTCATACTCTCTTTCCCCGTCACCCTTGGGAACTTCAATAACTACATCATCATCTTCATCCCAATCATCACCAGAGTCGATCTCTCCTTCTTCAAGATTGTAGAGAGCCTCGATCTGTGCTTCCTTGGAATAGTCGGGCTCTAAGTATAAGATCTCATCGTCAGATAGATCCTTCAGAACATCAGCCGCTGACTTTCCTTTATCACTACCAGAAGTATCACCACCTTCCTAATGAGTAGACTCCCCCTCAGCCATTGGAATAGCAGAAATGGGTACGATTGCCAAAGCTTGATGCTCACTTCCACTAGGGCCGACTTTAGGATCCTTTTCTTTGTCATCATCCTTCTTTAAATCAACAGGATGACAAGGCTCATCACCAGTAGGTTTGGATGTCTTCTCCTTCTCTTTCTCTTTCTCTTTCTCCTTATCTTTCCCCCCTAAGTATCTAGCTTCTTGGTCAGATCAACAATTAATTTGACCATCATGTCATGCTCTTTTCGCTGCAGATCAAACCGAAGCTCAAGAGATGACCTATTTCTGAGAATCATGTTGTTTGTCTCGATCAGTAGCTCGTTCTGGGCCATCACATTTTTCAGTCTCTCTTCAGTCCCCGTCCTTTGGCTTTTCAGAATTGTAACTTCATCCACCAACGAATTTATCTGAGCCTGTTGGGCATCAGATTCGTCCTTTGATTTTCGAACAGTTTCTAGTAGAGTAGCCACTTGGGTTTCCACAGTTTCTATCCTTGCATCATTAGGATCAGGATTCCTGGACGAAGACGCTTCAGCATTATGAAGTGGGGATGAGAAAATAGTATCGAAGTCAAAACCCTGAGTAAAATCTCCATAGTTGTAGGGTTGACTGACAGGTTCAACGGTGGTAGTAGGGATTGTGGATGTGATGATGGTTGTAGGAGTGATGGAAGGTGTGATGGTGAGTGACTCTGTAAGAATCGGAGTAGTCACCGTCACAAGGGCAGATGATACAGGGAGGGTCACTATCACAGGAACCTCCTATGTGATAGAAGTGACCGCCACATCAGGTTGTACCTGTGGCCTTCTCCGCTGTCGCCGGTATAGTTGCTGTGAAGGTGGGGTAGAAGCTGAATCAGTACTCGCAGCCGAAACTTGTACTTGCTGCTGAGCACTAACCACTACCTCACTAGGGATAACTTGTTGCTGCCTATCCCCCCACTAGGAATAATTTTTGAAAATTTCACAAGTGTTGCTCCTGCGTACTTAGCAAGTACGCAGGAAATTGTTCTTGCGTACTTAACAAGTAGGCAAGAATTACTTCTTGCGTACTTGTTAAGTGCGCAAGAAACGCACTTGTTCAAATTTTCAGAAATCCAACTTTTTCAACAGATGCTCAAAATTGATGTAGATTAAGTCACCACACGGTCGAAATACATGATTCTAGCCTATGGGACCAATGTCAACACCAATCAACTGCTACATTTGTCACAATTTTGACCTAATTGACGACCCGGACGCACCATCCGTCAATCGAGGGTCAAAGGTTAAAATCAATGGCGATTAAGGACTGATTAAGGGTCGATTACGGATTCTAAACAAGTTTTAATTATCATGTTTTACCAAAACAACCAAACATTTGACTAAAATCACGAATTAAACCCTAAAAATTTTTTTAAGTCTAAATCGGTCCATAATTTGTGATTTTGTGGATGGAATGTCCTTAGATTCTCACCAAGAGATTGTAATACGATGATGGAACTAGACACGGGGCAAAAAATCAGTTAGGACACTCAACTTTTTTTGAGTAAAAATGGCGGAGGGAAATTCAATAGTTGAGAGAAATTTGAATGAGATAAAAATTCTGAAAATTTTCTAAGTACTGTTTTTATACCCAACACAAAAAGGTCTTGTGTACTTTCTAAGTGCGCAGGACTTCACTCCTGCGTACTTACTAAGTATGCATGACTTAAGTCTTGCGTACTTGTTAAGTACGCAGGGTTTACCTCATGCGCACTTATCAAGTACACAGAGACCCTTGTGTGCTCAAACTTTCAACTCAAATTATAAAGATTTCAAGTCAAATAACGAACAAGATAAAAAACATTCAATCAAGAGGATTCAAGATCAATTCAAGAAGGTTAAACACAAATATTTTTGGCTTTTCTGAATAAAATTGAACTATACACAAACTTAAAATCTTTTTGATCTTTTCAAGATAGAAATATACACATATTCACACAAACTATTTTTGATCAAAGACACGAGCAGAGGATCATATCAGGCTAACATATAGCAAATACGATATAATATAAACATCAAAGAATATGGGATCATATCATGGGTTACTATTTATTCATACGTAATAAGCACATAAACAAGTAATTCAAGTTCACAATATTATAAGATTTGAAACTATAAGCATCTTTGTATCACGTTCTTGTGTGTTAAGATATTAATTATAAGATATACAACGTGTACCCCACTGATATGCTACAGTAATGTAAGTTGCACTATCTCAAGGCATCTAAGATTTTCCCAATTATTTTCTAATTTTTCAGAATGAAGCTACATCAATTAGCATAGGAAAAATCAAGCAGAATCCATAAGGATTATCAGGAATCATATGATTCAGAATCGAGTGATTCATTTGTCATGGTTTCATTTGATTTCTTCAGTGAATATTGGTATGACGATTCAGGATAATGAATATGGTGTTTGAGTATTCGGGTAGGGGAATCCAACTTTTATCTGGATTTGATTTCAATGAATCAGGAGTGATTCAAGGGTGAATACACGCTCCACGGTTGATGTAGAGACATGTCTTGATTCAATCTCTCATTGCATACTTGTGAGTATGGGCAGTGAGATGAACCGCATTAATTGTGCTAAAGACATAACCCGAAACTGATCTCAGAAGAAAATTATTGCCAAAATCTAACATCCTTTATCTGATAATGATCTTTTGCATTATTTTACGCACACACACTAGCATACATGGGTTTAAATCACAGTTGTAATTTAGATTTAGTTTCCACACTACTAGTGATTCAAAGATGCATACAGCCTACTGACAATTCAAATTACTTGTAAATAAGCAGATTAAAAAACATAACAATTTAACCAATTAAGTAAGCATGACGCAATCATTTCCCATATGAGCAGTCTATGGCGTTTAGATCATTTCTGTTGTACTATCATTTCCTCTTTTCTCAAGTTAACTTTGAAATTTTCTCCATTTTCTATTTTGTTTTTTATTTTGTAAAATATTTTGAAGATTAAAAGAACTATACAGAAATTTTAAGAGAAATAAAATTTAACTTTCATGAATTGAATTGATTTAAGAAAAATAAGTTTTCACTCTGGATTGAACATTCCTATCAAGTTGACAAGATGCTCAAAACGGGATCGATCAAATGCCTTAGTGAAAAGGTCAGCAAGATTGTCATCCGTGTGAACCTTTACAAGTTCAATTAAATGCTTTTCAGCACAATCACGGATGAAATGATGGCGAATTTCAATATGTTTAGTTTTGGAATGTTTCACCGGGTTATTTGTGATGGTGTAGGTCCCGGGAGCCTCGTCGCGCAGCGGATATACACGGACATGTTCTGTGATTTGTGTGGGAACCAAGAAACGAGACAGAGAAAACACGAACAAAGACAAAAGACAATGAAACGACACGTAATCCATAACATAGAAGTCATCCCGTATTACAGACTACATACCGAAGGAGCACACATCTCTCATCTAAGCTCACGGTCCAGGGGTCGGGAGAGCTCTTCCCGACCCGGACACCTCTCAACCTTGTTCCAGAGTTCCACCTACAAATGTAGACAAGTCTTCTATTTATAGGCGAAAGAACATTACCTGCGTACTTGACAAGTACGCAAGGCAAAAGCCTTGCGTACTTACTAAGTACTCATGGTTTGGTCATGCGTACTTGACAAGTACACAAGGCAAAAGCCTTGCGTACTTACTAAGTACGCAGGACCAAACTGGTGTGCAGGCTAAGTACTCAGGAACACCCTCCTGCGTACTAGCCACATACACTGATACATAGAATTTAATCTATAGTTACAAATTATGCTTCTACAAACTCCCTCTTAACTATAGCATCAAATTCTATCTATCTCTAACACTGATATACATCAGTTTACAAAGAATGTCCTAACAGACTCCTTCTAAACTAATGACATCACGTGTCTTCTGGCGATACTTGATCTTCTGGCATTCCACTTGAGATCTTCAAATCTTCAAACTTCAGTCTTCAGTTACCGATTGATGACAAACCCGACTCCCTCTAACTGTAGCTTTCATTGTAGACTAAACCAAGTGCTTCAATAGGAACCAACTAACCCAACACAACTCATTGTAGTTCATCCTCTCAGCAGTAGCAACCTCCACCCTAACTTAGAACTCTGAGTCTGACAATGTCTTCCTAATCAGGTAACAATAGTAGACTAAGACAACTCCAAATCAGCTGGCATATGATAGAGAGTTTGAGTTTCCAATAACCTGCATCAAACTAATCAGCTCCCATAGGAATTTTTCACACCCCGACCGATGGCGGAATCATCGAGGCGGACAATAGAATGATTGTTCAAAAGCACATGATAGCTAAAAGGTTCCCCTGAGGCGGACAATTCATTAATTTAATTTAAAGACAACAAGATCCAAATACAATACATTCCAAATAACCTAGTCTAGTTCAAAACATTGATTTATTTAACTAGGTCCATAGTCCTTAAGCGGAGAGATCTTCGGCAAGTAGTCACATATCCAAACCTGAAACATTATTTAAATCAAGTGTCAACTAAAAAGTTGGTGAGTACATAGGTTTAGTAATTCCGGTAAATAGTAGTTGTAAATCGTTTTGCAACTCATTGTTTATCTTGTTAAACATAGTATGTAGGATGTACCATTTATTTAATCACAATTCAAACCGAGTTTGACGCGCTTGAACAGAGCACAACAGCTAAGTCCGGTATGCTTGAATATAGTTACCCACTATATCCGATATGTTTGAATATAACACGCGGTTATATCCGAGTATGCAGTAATAAACACCCTAACCGGGTGGGCTGGTCAGGCACAATAGATCTATCAATATTACAGTTGGTTGTCTTGTGTTTAAATGTATGTTCATCCAAAGAATAAGCATATAGTCTCATGTATAACACGTACAAACAATGTGAGTAGCATGTATAATGTTTCACCCCAAAACGTATAAAAGTGTAAAATAGGGGCTATGTAACTCACCTTGCAAGCGGGTATTTTTCCACGCGTGTAGGTGATAAGTATGTGGAAGCCTAAGCACGTTGATACCCTATGTAGATAAATGGGTATTATTGTATGTTTACATGTGCGTATTAGTATTTAACTGTGTATAGGTTTATAATAGCATTTCTCAGTGTTATTTGCATAACAGTTGGTCCAGATTTACTTGAAATTACTGATTTGATCAAAACTATTTTATAGTTGTGACAGGTATCCAAACTGTGTTCAGTCGAAACTACTAGTTTCGATTGACCATTTACAGAACTGTCGAAACTACTATTTATCGATACTACTAGTTTCGATCGATCACTTATAAGTGATACCCAGGCTGTCGAAACTACCATCTATCGAAACTATTAGTTTCGATTGATCATTTATAAGTGATACCCAGACTGTCGAAACTACCATCTATCGAAACTATTAGTTTCGATTGACCATTTACTCAATCGAAACTAAGTAGTTTCGATGGCCCAGACTTTAGCAAATAAAACAGTAACATTAGTTTGTCCGGTAATCGATGGTTTGGAGTCGTGACTTCGATTGGTTCAGTTTGTCTTATGATAATAGAAGGTAAAGAAACGAAGTTGAGGATTCTTACGTGGTCGTGAAGGGTCTGGTCGGCAAGGCTTTTAGTTCGAAAATACCAAGAACTTGAATTCCAGAATTCGAGTTGAATTGAGCCTTATAATCTGGTCATAGCTTCACACAGGGATGGCGATTGTAATGGTGCCTTCAATTTGGAGTGAGATTGGGTGAAGGAGAGGTCGCGAGCTCGAGCAGGTCCGACTATGGCTATTTATAGCCGAGCTTGATTTCTTTGTTAAAACGTGCAATTGGGCACGTTCCGACACTAATCTGGACGAGACGAAACTAACCAGACATTCAACACGCGTGGAGGTGGTCTGTCGGGCGCGAATTCGAACGTGGGTTTCTCGGCCACCAACAGGATCAGACGATCCTCATGTTGGGGAGACCAATTGGTCGGGGGGTCTTGTTCGCGTGGGAGAGACGAAGCCAGGGATGCCTGTAGCGGCTGTCGAGGTGCAGGGGACAGCCATGTCGGGGTGTTCGTCGGAAACTATCTCGGACCGCCGAACAATGTAGGGGACGACCGGAAATGCGAATTGGGGTTTGGCAGTTTTGGTCCTTGTAGTTTGGTTTTGATTTAATTCGGCCCCTAAGATAATTACGGATGAGTCCTTGTAGTTTTATTTGTACAGAAATAGACCCTCAACTGATTTTAGCTTAAAACCTTTTAGTTTGGAAAGTTTCAAAACAACCCCTTATCTTTTATAAAAATAATTAATTTAATTTCTTTTAAATTTTTAAATATGTTTTATAAACTTATATTATGATTATTGTTTTAAATAATTTTTATAAAAGTTAGTCATCTTATTTTAAATAGGTTATTTTGTTAAATATGGAACTTTTAAATTTAGATTTTTATATAAAAATTGTATATAAGTTTAAAACTTATAAAATTTTAATTAATTTAAATCCATAAAATGAAAGTACCCATTTGTATAAATACAAATAAAACTCTTACACTTTATTAAAATAGAGAATGATTACACGATAGTTATAATACAAGTGCGAGAATGAAAAATCCGAAACGTCACAGAATTCCAGTAAGATAAACTTAAGTCTTCAACCAGATGTGTCTAACTCTATCCTGTATCTTCACGAGTCAACCAAATTCCCGAAGATGTTCATTTCTAATAACCCCTTTCAGTTTAAGCTCCATCTGACTAGACCAGAAACAAGGGTATGTTTCCTATCCCATCGGCCAATGATAAAAGGTTCCATCTTCAACTAATAATCCAACGAATATCCAGCTTCATCTTGAAAACACACGATAGAATCAAACACGAAAAATATAGTTTACACGAGAAATCATAGTTGAGATCCATGTTATGTCAAAGAGGTATATATATATAGGAAGTACCAACGGCTTTTCCACCACCTCTTTAATGTCTCATGAATACTAGATTTTATCCCCCTCATTTCTCTGTAAACGATAACCAGCTTCATCAATCCTCAAAAAGCATAACTAGGCAACTCCAGGATTTTATTCTTTTATTCCTTTGCAAAGATCCAAAACAGTAAATCCTTGGGTTCAAGTTGTTCCAGTATTCATCCCCTATTAAAGAAGTATCCCGGATACTCGTAGCCTACATATTTAGGTTTGAATACCTAAACAAGATGATTCTTATTCCAAAAGACCCAAAGCAGCCACATCTTCACAAATAGAACGAGACCTTTAGCCGATGACGACCCAATTGCTCCCATTAATTCAACATTCATACCCTATTAAATAAGTATCCCGGATACTCGTAGCTTACATTTTCAGGTATGGACCCTTAAACAATGTATGACAAGTGGTATCATCCTACAAAAATCTCGTTCGTGTTTCGCCAAGCCACATCGTATACATATTCTGGTCCGAAAAAACCAAAATTACTATATTCTCAAAAATGACCCGAAACACGCGTACAAATGATCCGTAAAAATTTTGGCCAAGAAAAGTTTTCCCACCAAAATATTTTTTTTTTGTGAATCCCAGAGGCTAGTTCATGCGTACTTAGTAAATACGCACATAAAGGGTGCTCATGCGTATTTAGTAAATACGCAAAGCCAAGTGCTCATGCGTATTTGATAAGTTCGCAAAGCCAAAATTCCCATGCGTACATGCTAAGTACGAAGAGTCAAATACTCATGCGTACTTAACAAGTACGCAGGACAACTTCTCTTGCGTACTTAGTAAGTACGCAGGGCAAAACCCATGCGTACTTAGTAAGTACGCAGAAAAGCTGAATTTGCGTACTTATCAAAAAGTAACAGCGTTCTTGATGGATTTTGAGGAGAATGCTCGAAAAGTGATGGAGCTGAGAAATTGATGCTTCCAAAAGCTTAGAAATTGATGCACTATGTTCCAAAGGAACTGATCAGAATATTTGATGAAGTCTGCTTCATCAACTTTTCTGTGAAAGATCTAGAGGTACTAGCAGAACGTTATTGTGTGCACACAGATAAATGGACAAAGCTCCTTGCTTCTAGATATGACAAGGTGATTAAGTTCTGCCTTGAATACAAGAAGAAGATGGAAGCTAAAGATCAAGTGCTGTGAAGACTGAAGATGTGAAGACAGAAGAATGAAGATTATCCGAAGCTGTTGTCAAGGGGGAGTTTGTTGAAGCACTTTCCTGTGACAAACATTCTGGATAGATAGAGTCTTAGTCTTAGGTTGTATTGTCTTGTTTGTAATTGACTTTGTATGTAAGAGTCTTTATGTATTAGTTTATCGAGTTGTATTTACTTTTACATATTGAATGTTGCAAAATTCTCTAAGTGTTTTGCGCACTTGTAAGTGCGCAGGAGAAAGCTCCTGCGTACTTAGCAAGTACGCAAGAGTAACTTTGCATACTTGCTAAGTACGCAAGAGCATTTTGCCCTGCGCACTTGCTAAGTGCGCCGGCATCAGGTCTTGTATAAATAGGATAGGTTGACAGAAGTTAAGTACGCAGACATAGACACAAATACGCAGAATGTAATCTCAGTGCTTTTCTCTATAACCTTCAAGTGTTTATAATACAAAGAACGTTTAAAGTGTTTTCTCTTATCGGTTTACTTTGTTTAGATTGACTCTCCACCTAGTCACGGGCATTCCGCACCCGGTCTGACTAGTAGACCCACTTGCATGTGACGATCCGCCACACCCGAGGGACCTACAGATGGCCATGGTGGCATTGTTGTCAATGAACAGAGAAGTTCAAGTGAAGTTCAAGCCGTAGTCTCTCAATTGCTGCTGAATCCATGATATTTGAGAACAACCGCTAGCTGCAGCAATGTATTCTACTTCACATTTTGAGACAGAAACCGTTGACTGCTTCTTACACTGCCAGGAAACCAGTCTGTCTCCTTAGAATTGACATCCCCCAGAAGTTGACTTTTTATCAAGGTTACAACCGCCATAATCTGAATCAGTGTAGGCTTTGATGTCAAATGACTGCTGCTTAGAGTACCAAAGACCCAATCAGGGTTTCCCTTTCAAGTATCTGAAAATCCTCTTTACAGCTATCATATGAGACTCCTTCGGTTGTGACTGAAACCTTGAGCACAAGCATACAACAAACATTATGTCGCGCCTTGAAGCTTTGAGATACATAAGAGATCCTATCATCCCAAGGTACAATTTGCAATCCACATCCTTTCCATCTTTGTCAAGATGCAGACCATGATTGACGGGGATAGGTGTGCCATAAGTACTGCTATCATTCATCTTGTATTTTGACAAGATGTCCTGCACATACTTGGTTTGATGCAGATAAATGCCATCCTCCATTTGACTGACTTGCAGACCCAGGAAGAACGACAATTCACCCATGTTACTCATCTCAAACTTGGACTTCATCACCTGTTAGAATTCCCTACACATCTCTTCATTTGTAGACCCAAAGATAATGTCATCGACATACACTTGTACAAGAATAATATCACCTCCTGCTTTCCGTATGAAGAGGGTCGAGTCAATCTGTCCACGGTCGAAACCATTAGACAGTAGATGTTTAGATAAAGACTCATACCATGCCCGTGGTGCTTGATGAAGACCATAAAGTGCTTTGTCGAGCTTATACACTTTATTGATATTATACGGATCTTCAAAGCCGGGAGGTTGAGAGACATAGACCTCTTCATGAACTTTTCCATATAGGAAAGCACTCTTCACATCAACTTGATAGACCTTGAAGCCAACATATGAGGCATAAGCCAGAAACAGTCGAATGGCCTCAAGTCTAGCAACTAGGGCATATACTTCTGTGTAATCCAAGCCCTCTTGTTGATAAAAACCCTGAACAACCAACATTGCTTTGTACTTCTCCACAACATGACGATCATCCGTCTTGCATTTGAACACCCATATGGTGCCAATTGGTTGGACGCCTCTTGGCAAGTCAACCAAATCCCACACATGTAACTTTTGGAATTGAGACAGTTCTTCTTGCATTGCCTCAATCCAGCAGTTGTAGCGAGAGCCTCTTTCACATTCTTTGGCTCTAACTGGGACACGAATGCAGCATGCAAACATGTTTCCATGACACCAGTGTCAAGTATCTCAGAGTAGAGACTAGTGTTCTCAGAAATGGTTCAATGACGAGTTTGAACACCGGCATGAGGATCACCAATAATGTTGTCAATTGGATGATTCTTATGCACTCTCATCTTTGGTACATTTGGTTCCTGAATTTCTGAATTGAGGTTCATGCTTAACTCCCCCATATCCTGTGTTCCAGAAGAAGAAGATTCAAAGTTGATTGGATCAGTTGGAGCTTCATTTCGTACATGAGTGTTAGGATTAGCTTGAGCGTCATTTCCGTCAACATGAACATCTTCACTATTATCACCATTATGAGTTCCAGATGCAGATGCAGCATAGGAATCGGGAGTTACAATCGGTACAGTAGCACGTGTTGAGAAACTGGAGTCATCACCGCCACCAAATAATTCATATACATTTGCGACATCAACTGCAAACAAATCAAGAATATTGAATGACTTGAATAGCGCATCATAATCAAAACCCCAAGCTGGACCGGTTAGTTCTGGTAGAATGCTGTGTTTACTACAATCCACTTCAAACCACTCATCGACAGTACGAGTTCCTATGTTGTACACTCTCTTGCAAGGCGAGTTGGCAACGTATCCTAAGAAGATGCCTTCCACCGCTTTTGCATGAAACATAGACTTGCAGTCTTTGTACTGTAGCAACAAGGAACAGGGACTACCAAAAGAAACTAGGCAATCAAGATTGGGAGTTCGATTGTTGATCAACTCGTAACAAGTCTTTCATACCTAAAACATGCACCCAAGAAAAATGTGAGAACTCATCAGTTACAACCAGACATAATGACTTACCTCCAATACTCCTGATACTTATGGGGCCAAACAGATCCATATGTAATAGCTCTAAAGGGGTATCGATGGAGTTTTGGATCTTGGGCTTATGAGACTTCCGTTGCTGTTTGCCCTTTTTACAAGGCATACAGTCATCTGCTACGGTAAATCTCAGCTTAGGAACACCGGTTACCAAACTGTTTCGGACAAGATGATTCATTTTACGATAAGAAATATGTCCGAGTTTCCTATTCCACAAGATAGAGTCAAGTTCTGTCGCTTTGGTAAGCAAACAAGTAGCAACTGATGAGGTGGTTGTTGCCACGCTCATATCAATCTGATAGGTGTCGTTTGTCCTTGGCGCTCTCATCAGAATCCAATCTTCGGGAACCTTAAAACCAGGTTTGAGTATCAAGCATTCATTCTTGTCAAACATCACCGAGTACTCCTTGTCGCACATTTGGGAGACACTCAACATGTTATGCTTCAGCTGCTCGCAAAAGTTGACATTGTCAAAGCTGACACAACCATTTGACACCACGCCTTGACACGTGATACTACCGCCTTTCTCTCCAGCAAATGCCACATAGCCGCCTCAGAATGGTTTCATGTCTTGAAGCAAGGCCATGTTTCCTATCATGTGTCGGGAGCATCCACTATCTACATACCAACGGTTAGAGATAGTACCCTTCGGATGTCCCTGCACGAGTCACAAAAAGAATTAGTTAGATTTGGAGACCCAAGCCATAGTGGTCTTGGGTCGTCCGTCTTTTTCAAAATAAACAACCTCTTTTAACTAACAGTCATGACTGTTCAAAATGGATGAATCTTTAGAAGAATTGGGACTAGGAGATTGAGAATTTTATTTTTGTTGTTCCAGGATCTCTTCTGTTTCTTAACTGGAACAGTAGACTTAGGTTCAACAATAGCCGATGAACTAATGGAAGCTTCACCTGATTGAACTCCAGTCAGCTGTTCTAGCTTTCTTAACCTCTTATTCCTTCTCCTCCTCTGTGGCTTAGAGAGTTTCACCACAGATTTCTCACCAGTAGGTGTACTACCAGAGGTAGATACACAAGGTATAGCAGGTTGCTTTCCCTTTCTTGAAACATATGGTTTAGCCTAAGAGGTTATCTTTGGCTTTACCATCGGTTTTACTGGTGGTTTCACCACATTTGCTTTTGGACTTTTGGGATGTTTCACTGGTGGTGACTTAGGGATGACAGCCGGTTGTGAAACAATTGGCCGTTTCCCATGGTTCTTAGAATGGCAGTTCACAAAAATGTGACCATACCACAGTGAAAGCAAGTCCTCTAGTCTGTGTAAGTCCTCCTGTAAGGCTCATTCGATTTGGAATTTGATGACTCAGCATTATGAGCAGGAGGAGTTGGTTTGTGAACAGGATTTTGACCCGATATAGATTGGTTTTTGGGAGTATAGTATTTTTACAAATTTTCTTTATAACCAAGCCCATAGTGAGCTGAAAAAGCTTCTTTCTTAACTTGATTAAGATTTTTATACCCCCCATAAAGCATTACCTTTAATTCATCATTTGATTCAATGATATCGGGTTCAATTAAAATACAATTGTCACTATTAGTGATAATGTTTTTCTTGAATTTTTGTTCAGATAACAACTCCTCAGATACTACTCCTTCAGGGCAGGTGTTAACCGACCCATCATCAGAAACAGTAAAGAACTCCTCATTAGATGCGGAGTTGCCTTACTTAAGGAATCATCCTTACCTGAGGACTCATCAAGGCAAGTTAGATCAATGTCTACTAAGCCGTTGACAAATTTCCCGCTAACTGGTGGAGGAATGGCATTAGTACCCAGCCATAAGCCATTCATTTGTCTCACTACAAATTCGTAGTGTTCCACCACAATACGAGAGTTTTTCAACTTCTCATTTGTACATTTCAACTGCAAGATCTCATTTTGCAGCTTATTGATCTCATTGTTCCTTTTCTCTAACCCCTTGTATGTAGTATCCAAGTGAAGCTGTTGATCGCTCATTTTAAGTGAGTAATCACGTTTTTCTTTCTTCAACGTTTCAATTGAATCTTTAAATCGTTTTTCGTTTTCTTTGTAGGTTAAAGTTGCAATACGAAGGGGTTCGACCTTGTCTTGAAGCTTAGAGTTTTCAATTTTTAATCCTAGACATTTGGAACAAGAAATAACAGTAAAAGGATTACAATCTACCTCATTTGATGAATGTGATGCCTCTTCGATAGCCATGAGGGCAACAGCAGGTGTAGACTCTTCTGGATCAGCCATAGAAGCTTCCCTTTCCTCAGCATCCATCATCTCCATAACCTCAGCCATGAGACCAACCTGAGTTTGTGCAATAAGAGCATCCTCCAGATGAGCGCCCCAATCAAAGCTATCGTCCTGTTGAGCTACCAATGCATTGGACGTTCCACTTTGGCTTTGATTGTGGTTGTTTGAGTTGTTGTAGCCTTGGTTGTTTCCTTGGCTAGGTCTGGTGAAACCCGTAGCCGGTGCTCTGTCCTTTTGACATTCACGAGCAAAGTGTCCAAAGTTCAGAAACTTGTAGCACTTGGCCTTGGATTTGTCAAAACCAACCTTGGCATTAGAATGGCCACCAATTAACTTTCGGTCAGTTCTGTTCAGGAAATGCTTGGCTCTCCTCAATATCATGGCCATATTCCACTGAATATCCATGTCCTCCATATCATCCAGATCCACCTGATTAAAGTCTTCTTCGATAGTTTCAGGATCCGTTAGCTTACCTCCAATGAAGTTCTCATAGGCAAGCATGCAAGATGAGAATAAAGCCACATGATCTTCAGCTATCTTGGCTATTGCTGATTGGTTAGCTGAAGATGTGGGAGAAGGATTTCTTGAGGAGTTCTGATGATGAGATCCAGAACCAGATGTTGCATAGCATGCATGAACACCACAAGCATTTACAGTTTCTTCCTCGTGAGAGTTTCCAGAGAAAAGGGCAATTCCAGAGCCCGATGACTTAGTTGTAGAAGACGTCCCATGATACATTGAAGGGTCTTGTATCTGAGGTCTTCCTGAGCTCTCCTTCATTTTTAGGTTCATGTCATGAGCTTGAACCTTTCCAATTGCCTCATCAATTGTCATCTCATAAAACTTAGAATTCTCTCTCATCAGGGTTGTATACATCTCAAACTTGGGTGGCAAAGCATCCAGAAACTTTTCAACTAATTCTTCATCAGGATACTTTAGCTCAAAAGCTTTCAACTCAGTCTGCAGATGATAGAATCTAAAGATGAGCTCGTCTATAGATTCATCCTCCAGAAATCTGAAGCACTCATACTGCTTCCTGAGGAGATCCCGCTTACTTTTCTTGATGTCACTATTGCCCTCGAATCTTTTCTATAACGCCTTCAAAGATCCTTGGAGTTATCATATCCTCTGAAACTATGGAATAACTCCCTAGTCAAGGCCATAGTGATAGAACCGTGAGCCTTCTTCTCTCGATCATAAACTTTCTTTTCTTCTTCATCGAGTTTAGAGATAGGATTGGGTATTACTTCATCAAGGTAAAGGTGTGTGGGATGCTTATATCCCTCTAGAATTGGTATCCATAACGAAGAATCGGTATAAGAAATGTAATGCTCAAAGCGTGCTTTCCAGTTTGAATAATCATTTACATTTAACAACTTTGGCGGTTTATGAGGTGTTCCGATCTCGTTGTCATAGTTCAGAAGGTTACCGAGGTTCTGAAGATTCGACATGGTGAACACTTAGTCAAATTTCAGAAAGGTCAAAGACACTTGCGCACTTGATACAGCCCTTACGCAATTAGAGAAATGGTCTTGCGCACTTATGATTTCCTCTTGCGTACTTGATATGTACGCAGGAGTAGAAGATAAGTACGTAGGGTTTAACTTAAGTACGCAGAAGGATTAGTCTTGCGTACTTGATAAGTACGCAGCAAGACTGAACTTTTTGCCAGAAAAGGTAAGTACGCAGATAACCTTTTCACCAACTCTCACCAAACTATTCCGATCACTGGAATTTCACCGGAGATGGCAAAAATCGGACAGATGAACAAACAAAATGAGCCAAAGGGTCAGAAACTTGTTCTAACCAACCTTTGTTGCTCAAAACACTCAAATACACAACAAAAGTCGAGTTTTTGAGTGATTTTTGCTTCTAAAATAGTGCTCAAGAGCTACCCCTATTTTATCACAAAAATCAACAAAAATACCCACTTTTGCTTGTAAAATCTCAGTAAAAAACTCTCCAAACACACTCACAACACTCGAAATCAAGAGCAATGCTCTGATACCACTTGTAGGTCCCTCGGGTGTGGCGGATCGTCACATGCAAGTGCGTTCCTGAGTCGGACCGGGTGCGGAATACCTGTGACTAGGTGGAGAGTCTTACAACACAAAGTAAACCGACAAGAGATCACTTTAAACTTTCGTCTATTATAAACACTTGAAGGTCACAGAGAGAAATACTGAGTATACAAAGTATGCGTATATGTCTGCGTACTTATCTACTGTCAACCTATCCTATTTATACACGACCTGAACTCTGCGCACTTAGCAAGTGCGCAAGGCAAATTGCTCATGCGTACTTAGCAAGTACGCAGGGTATTCTTGCGTACTCGCTAAGTACCCAGGAACTAATTCCTGCGTACATACAAGTGCGCAAAACACTTAGAGATTTCAGCAACTATCAACATGCATTAGTAAATACAACTCGATAACTAATACATATAGACACTTACAAACAAAGACAAATACATACAATGAAAGTACAAAACTAAGACTCTATCCAGAGTGTTTGTCACACAAAAGTGCTTCAACAATGACTCATCTCAGATCGATCTCGTGACAGGACGTCTCGATAACACGGAGTGCGGAATCCTTCGTGTTAACTTATGTATATCAATTGACAATAGAAACAACAGGTAAATAAACTTCTCTTTTTATATCATCAAACACATAGAGTTTACAGAATATACTCGTTCAACTCTCTGCTCTCTCTCTGTTTCACTGAATTTGTAAACTCCTATTTATAGACACACGCTCTGCAATAGGCGAACTTAACAAGTTCGCTTCAAAGATGCTTAGGCGAACTTATCAAGTTCGCCTCTAGCAGAACTTGTTCTATCACTTAGACAAAATCTATACAATTACATAAAGACAATAAGACCTAAACTTTTACAAAGCTTTTGTCATACATTCTATGTCCTAACAGACTCCCCCTTGACAATAGCTTGATCTTCTGTCTTCAGTCTTTATTAGCTCTTCTAGTTATCTGGTAATCTGCTTCCTACATGCACTCCATATCTCTGATAGATCTCCAACACTCTTTTATACTGCAATCCTTGTTCTCTCCATTCATCAGTAAACATAATCTCATTTTTTCTTAACGTCCTCTTATCTTTCTTTGAGAAGTTACTAAGATTCATTGCATCATAGAAACTAACAATGACCTTATCATCTTTATCATCAATCCTGGCTTCACTAGTATTCACATCTACATACCACCATTTCATATTCCCCAGATAATCTTGTGGTATTTTCTTCAATGGTAACTTCTGTACAGCACGTACTGGCTTGAACATATACTTCCAAGTCACAATCTCAGTCTTTTGATCTTCAATCTTCACTCTTTTTCTTTTATATGGCTTTAATCTGTCATACTTCCCTGATCCACCTTCTCTTTTAATCAGGTTAGCAATCACATCGACTAATCCACACTTTGATCTATTAATCAGTGGTTTCGTAGCTAGACCATTCATTTCACACCATGGCAAGGTATTGAAATACTCGATCCTCTGCTTTAAGTATTGAACACCATCAGATATTTTAAGAGCAAACAACTTCGTGTCATCATCATAAAACCAATTGATGATTATTCCAATACACCTCTCTTTATTCACATATCTTTCTTTCTGAGCAGGTTGTATAGGTGACTTTGGTAGTACTTTCATCCAACTACTAACTACTTCATTCCAATATTCTCTAGTCATTCCTGTATTTCTTGTAACATCCATGGTTTTCTAATATTATTATATTTTAAACATTTTACAATAATAATACTTCATTTCTATCCCGAGCTTTACTTATCTCAGAATGGCACATTAATTTCTTTTATTTAATTTGATTTTAAACATGTATCAATTCAAAGTTTATATATTGCAACTCCATAGTATATATAACATATATATTTATATTTATATATATACACCTTATTATAAAAAATTACATCAAAAATAAAATTTTATGAACTTACATCCTTTGTATATATATATATATATTTATATAATTAAATATAAATATATATATATATATATATATATGTATTTTTCTTTATCATGTTAGATGAACCATTTATACAAATTGTAATTTTTATAATAATTAAAATTAAACAAAACTTTCATTTTATTAATAAAACTGATAATGTAAAAAAAACAAAATTTTAAAAATCTTATAAAAACTATTTTATAAATAATTTTAAAAGGTTTGAATCGATTAAACCCCCAATTATTTTCTTTTGAACCCCCATTTGAACCTTCCATATCATCATGAACCTAGACAATTGCACAACCACCTTTGACTTCATAAAGTCAAAATTTACATATTCAAACTCACAAATCCATTGATTTCAATCAAAATTACTACCATAGTCGACCTAATCATCCTATCCTTGATTCATGCAAACAATTTCGTCCATTTTAAACGCCCCTAACTACTCCTAAGTCATTAGAACTCAAAACCCATTTACGAAAGGAAACCTTGAAACAAATCCGTGATTCAACCTTCAACCTCGCGAGTTTCGTTTGATTTCCAGTTTTAAAACGCGTGCTAACACCATAGATATCTACCTAATCCGATTACAAGCTTCAAGCCCTCAAAATAAAACCTCACTTCATTTACCCTCGGTTCGATCGGCGAAGGAGGAAGGAGAGCCTCTCGATCGACGGCTTTATTGGTGTCTTTCAGGTCCGAATCATAGTACAGGTATCACCTTTTCTCTGTTTAATCGCGTCTCCTTCCTCTGCCATGTCCGATTTCAGTTTTTTTTAGGGTTAAAGGGGCTGGTAGCGACTGGTTGTTGGGGAAGAAGGGTTCTCAGAACCCTATTGTTAACAATAAATTGATTCTAATCTTTAACAACTTATTAGCCTAGATCAGCTGGTTAAACTCTTTCCCCACACACCAAAGGTCGCGGGTTCTAACCCTGCAGACCCCCCTTTTATCCCATTTTTTTGTTCTTTCTTGTTTCACTTGCTCTAAATAATCACACACACACATTTATATCATTTTATACTACTATCATTATGTTATGGTTAAAACAAAAACCCGTCCTTTTATAAACTTTCAAGAGTTGTATAGTTATTATCTTTAAAAAAAAGGAGTATACATACACATACATATATATATATATATATATATATATATATATATAGATGTTTGATTTATTTTCTAAAAGCTTTTGATTTCCACAAACGTATAACATATAGTGTATGAGCACTATTATTAAGTATGCATTATTTCGTTACAACTATATATATGTTAAAAACGTGACAAACATTATAATAATTAGTAGTTATATGATTAAAAAACAATCCTACTAATTATATTTTCATGAATACTAATGTCACAATTCGCTTAACTAATTTATGTATTTCAAATTATAATGTCATAATTCGCTTAACTAATTTATTTATTTCAAATTATATATTTATGAGTATTATTATCTCATAATAATGATTATTTTATTAGCCTAACTTTACTCACCTATGACTTTGTCAAAATAATATAAACATTATAGTTATTACATCAATATTCTTACAAATAATATTTTTGTTTGACTCCTAAATCTCTTTTATAAAATTTATAAAAAAAACATGATCTTAAAACTCTATTCGTATCCTCGTTCACTCGTCCATTCCAAAACCCTAAATCCCAAATCATTCCATTGTAGTTGTTCTTAATCCGTCTTTACATTATAATAACGTATCGCATTTAACTTAGGGAATCCTTGAATTTTATTACTTCAAGTTACAAGTCCAACCTTCTACTTGTCAAGGTGAGTATTACATAGCCCCTTATGTGCTTATGTTCATTGTTATCTACATGCTACCTATTTGATTCATTTAAGTGCTATCCTAAGTTTCAACACACACTTATACACACTTAGTTCTTCATACATCCTTAATCTCACACACATAATGTCACCATCTCTCGTGATCAAAATCTAAACTATTGGGCCTAATGCCCATTAATAATAAACAAGAAGCCCATTTATCCTCCAAGAAGAAGTAGACTGCTGGAATAAACAAACCTTATTTTCAGGCCTCAAAGCCCGGTCCATAACAATTCCCATCATGACCATGAGCCCAACAATAGTTTTATTAATACATGATTGCTGGAAGAGTGTGTAGGCCCATGAGGGATTCTGGATAAGGAAAGATAACGTACTTAAGTGTATCCTAATGACCCACCCCTCTTTCCTGGGAATTCTCCTCTGGGATGCATTGCTTATAGGTCAAGTGTATTTCTAAAATACTATTGTGAAGACTCGGTGTTATGACTAGTCAAAATCTAAACCTATGAGAACTCCTATATTTAACACTCGGTATTTTATTATCGCTTACAACCTTTACATTTTTTTCTGCTAGACATGGACTCCTACTCTCCTTCCTCCCCGATATACCGTCCCGGAGCAGAGTCTAATTGGAAAGAAGACATTAGGTCACCCGTGTATCGGTCACCAACACCCCCAACTGTCAGGCCAAGGTTTAACGTAAGGGACACTGGCCCAGGACTTCGAGCATCTGGATCACCCCCACCAAGAAACCAGTATCAGACACCCCATCTACACACTCAGTTACCACCCCCACTAAGAGGACCATATCTAATGCCCGACCTGTACCATCCTAACCCTTGGGCAAGGCGTACCGTGGCACCCACTAGTGCTATGGTAATTCCAATCGATGACGTTCACCAATATGTGAGGACCTCAGAGTTCGAGAGGCAAAGGATGGAGCAAGAGATAATGCACGACTTGCAAGGACAAAGAATGGATAGCCTAACAAACCAATTAGGGTACCAATAGGAGTAATCTCCATCCTTGAAAAAGAAATACTGGAGAATCGCACTGAAACAGCTAGAGCTGAAGCCAGATCGGCTACCCGAGTGACCATAGCGGTGCTCGTCTTGGGAATTATCTTCCTTCCAGTGGAAAGCTACCAGAGACGTTAACATAAATTTTTATTTATTGTCCTTAAATTTTCAGTAACCATTTCCCTATGTTTTGAGAAATGATTAATCTTTCAGCATTTAATAAATTTTATATATTCCAACTCTAAAGTTATTATTAATTGATTTGACACGTTGAGTGTGAATTACACCCATCATATTTTCAACAAAATTTTCCAAGTATCACCTTCTTCATTCAACACGATTTAGTACACTACCGGAAATCTCCTTCGTAAGCAACCCAACCTATTAGATTTAAACAACCTCGTTATTTTCAAACCAAACGTTTAACAAACTTTTAGAGAGTATCAAAAATATAAATTTTTCTATAAACACTTTCACTGTGTAAGGGAACTTAATACAACCTATTTTATAAAAATATTATTTCGAATTGATAAATACTTATAATTTTCCTCATTAAAGTAATTATTTCTAAACCGTGGCTAAATCAATATACGACTACTTATTTAAGCCAATAATTCATCTTAAAAATATTCTCTTATTAATAATTAAAATTTTAAATTAAAAGATTTTTCCTATAAATTGTCTATTTATTTAGATTATTTAACCCAATAGTTTCATTACTTTAAATATCTACAACCAAGAACAAATTACAATTTCATATTTTCAAACAAAGATCAATTATTTGTAAACACATTTCCCTTAGTGTTTTAAGAACCTCCTCGTTACCTTTCACTTGCCGCTTCAAAGGACGATCCATACCATGTATACGTTAACCATCCCCACAAACCTCAACGAGATTTAAAGAGCTAGAACCTGGCTACCACATTATACATGAACGCCAAACAACACGCTTCTCCGCAATACTCGATCACATACAAAACTCGTTAGTATATGTAACGCACGAAACTCAATAACTTACGTATGAACGTTCACAAGATACATAGCACGATCACATAACACACGAAACTTGTTCATTTGCAATACACACGCTACCAGATTGAACACATAATACATGAAACTTGGTTGTTTGTAATATACGTGATACATAACAATTGTTTGTTTGGTACATAATACTAGATTGATCACATTGAACATGAAACTTATTTGGTTACAAAGTACATGATACTAAATTATGCACATTATACAATATACATGATACTAAATTGTTTACATTACACAAGGAAGCTTATTTGTTTACAAAATACATGATACTAAGTGGTTAACATCATACATGAAATTCATTTCTTGCCATATACATGACGCTAAATTGTTCACGTTACACATGAAACCTATTTGATTACAAGCTACATGACACTAGATCATACATGAAACTTGGATGTTATATTATACATGAAACTAAATTGCTTGCAATTGTTGCAATTAATTGATTACATTATACACAAGGCATGGTCATACGATTTGTTCACCAAAGTTGAAAACCATAACTCATTGAAGCTACTCGGGGTTTGACGTATTCTTGTTCAAACTTGAGGAAGTTGTAACACTTTAAAACAACTCGTTGTTTGACGTATTCTTGTTCAAACATGAGTAAACTATGGAACTTTAAGTTATACTACCTTATTACTCTTTAGTAGCTAACTGGCCTGCCTACTTAAGGATATAGTTACTTCTTAGCAACTCATATGTGAAAACAATAGACATGGACTAAGTGAATTTGTGCCCTTTTGACCCACACACAATGGAAGGATCTATACGGACCGTGCGATGATTCGAGTAATTACGGGTGCACACGTAATTATAAAAATCAGCGCATGGAAAACATAGTGATTTCTGTCGTGTGTTATGACCTAAAACCTATCGTGATATGTAACAACGAAACTGATGTGATATGACAAGGGCATGTTGGATACACCGATGATACTTCCTATATATAAGTTCTCTATCACATTATCAAAAGTAGCGTTGTTCGTGTCACGTGAAGTTTTGACCTAGACCAATGTTTGTGAACCTCTTACCCCATGACAAGTTTGAGCATATAAGACTACATCTTAAACAAACCCTAATCATCAACTTTCTATCAATCCCATTCCATGTAATACATTTCATACTTAGAATCCAAAACATTATTCGACAGTTTCCTTCTTAAATTCAAAACTAAATTCATTATCATCATTCATATCCGACTACGAATATCAAAACCTGTGTATTGTCACGAATTATACTCCTTAAATCAACCTAATAACACATTGAGAATCCAAACCCTCACTTTTCATGACTCGGTAGCCTCCACCAGTTCAATTTCGGGACGAAATTCCCTCAACTTGGGGATACTATAACATCCATGGTTTTCTAATATTATTTTATTTTAAACATTTTACAATAATGATACTTCATTTCTACCCCGAGCTTTACTTATCTTAGAATGGCACATTAATTTCTTTTATTTTATTTGATTTTAAACATGTATCAATTCAAAGTTTATATATTGCAACTCCATAGTATATATAACATATATATTTATATTTATATATATATACCTTATTATAAAAAATTACATCAAAAATAAAATTTTATGAACTTACATCCTTTGTATATATATATATATATATGTATTTATACAATTAAATATAAATATATATATATATATATATGTATTTTTCTTTATCATGTTAGATGAACCATTTATACAAATTGTAATTTTTATAAAAATTAAAATTAAACAAAACTTTCATTTTATTAATAAAACTGATAATGTCAAAAAAAAAATTAAAAATCTTATAAAAACTATTTTATAAATAATTTTAAAAGGTTTGAATCGATTAAAGAGGTTAAACCCCCAGTTATTTTCTTTTGAACCTCCATTTGAACCTTCCATATCAGCATGAACCTGGACAATTGCACAACCACCTTTGACTTCATAAAGTAAAATTTACATATTCAAACTCACAAATCCATTGATTTCAATCAAAATTACTACCATAGTCGACCTAATCATCCTATCCTTAATTCACGCAAACAATTCCGCCCATTTTAAACGCCCCTAATTATTCCTAAGTCATTAGAACTCAAAACCCATTTATGAAAGTAAAGCTTGAAACTAATCCGTGATTCAAGCTTCAACCTTGCGAATTTCGTTTGATTTCCAGTTGTAAAACACGTGCTAACACCATAGATATCAACCTAATCCGATTACAAGCTTCAAGCCCTCAAAATAAAACCACACTTCATTTCCCCTCGGTTCGATCGGCGCAGAAGGAAGGAGAGCCTCTCGATCGACGGCTGTATTGGCGTCTTTCAGGTCCGAATCATAGTGCAGATATCACCTTTTCTTTGTCATAATATTATAAACATTATAGTTATTACATCAATATTCTTAGAAATAATATTTTTGTTTGACTCCTAAATCTCTTTTATAAAAATTATAAAAAAAACATGATCTTAAA
Organism: Smallanthus sonchifolius; assembly: GCA_023525975.1. NCBI lineage: Eukaryota > Viridiplantae > Streptophyta > Magnoliopsida > Asterales > Asteraceae > Smallanthus > Smallanthus sonchifolius. The sequence goes on along the minus strand of CM042033.1, from coordinate 46,482,452 downwards.
ACTCTATTCGTATCCTCGTTCACTCGTCCATTCCAAAACCCAAAATCCCAAATCATTCCATTGTAGTTGTTCTTAATCCGTTTTTACATTATAATAACGTATCGCATTTAACTAAGGGAGTCCTTGAATTTTATTACTTCAAGTTACATGTCCAACCTTCTACTTATCAAGGTGAGTATTACATAGCCCCTTTTTACTCTTTTACACTTTTTGGGGTGAAACATGAACTCTATAGACACAATTGCTTACATTTACACAAACTACACAAACACAAATCCTCTTTACATTCATGTATGCAAAATTAGAGCTTTATGTTTGAGTGCTAGGTGTGTTAACTGTTTGTGTGCAATTTATGTGCAATCATTAACTATTCAAGCCGACGGTTAACAATGATAGATCTACTGAGTCTGACAAACCCACCCAGATTGGGGTGATTGTTACCGACAACACAATTTGCATGCTAGTTACAAAGGTTTGATTGTATGTGGCTAAATGCTTGACTTGTTCTCAAGTCAAAGCAGAGCATCAAAAGCCTTATGGCAAATTGCAGCCACTAGATATTCCAAAATGGAAGTGGGAACATATCACTATTGACTTCATAACAAAGCTACCAAAAACAGCTAAAGGTTATGATACCATATGGGTGATAGTTGATAGGATAACTAAGAGTGCTCACTTCTAACCTATATGTGAGACTTACTCTTCTGAATGGTTTGTAGAGGCATTTATTAAAGAAATTGTTTCAAGGCATGAAGTGTCGGTTTCAATTGTATCTGACATAGACACACGATTTACGTCGTGTTTCCGCAAAAAGTTTCACAAGGAAATGGGAACTAAGTTATTGACTAGCACGACATATCATCTACAAACGGATGGACAAAGTGAAAGAACGATTCAAACTCTTGAAGATATGTTACGTGCCTGTATTATTGATTTCGGTGGTAGTTGGGATAGTCATCTACTTTTGGTAGAATTGTCGTATAACAACAACTATCATGCATGTATTGGCATGTGGCCATACGAGATGTTTTACAAAAGAAAATGTAGAACTCCCATATGTTGGGGAAAGGTTAGACAGAAAGAACCGGGAAGCAAAGATATTGTCCAAGCTACATGTGTGAAATTAGTTCAGATTAAGGCTCGCTTAAAAGCTGCTCTGGACAGGTAGAAATCCTATGCAGGTAAAAGGTGAAGACCAATAAAATTTCAGGTTGGAGATTACGTTCTGTTGAAAGTATCTCCGTGGAAAGGTGTAACATCCATGAAAAACATGGTCAAAAATTCAAAACGTTTTGCTGTGATCATACATGACAATACATTATGCTAATGTGATTAGAAACACTGCTCATAGACTAAGTAAACTTTGACTTAGTTATACGTTTATAGACTGCATGAAAACCGTAGAACCATACTAATTATGTATAGTTATACATATATTAATTCATTAGACATAAATACGTACAAGATGTTATACATTAAATTAGGGCTTTCATGACACCGTACATGTTAAGAATTGGCAAGAGATACATCTTTACACTGAACGTGGATCCACATAAAAATACATAAACACTTTATTTTATAAAGTCTTGAGAAATTAACCATTTATAGAAATCCTGATACATTTAAACCTCTAATTTTATAAAACTCTCAAAATATTAAAATATATATATATATATATATATACACACACACATACTAGTCGGAAACCCGCGCGATGCAGCGACGACGACAATTTGCAACGCGGTACTCGTTTCTGTTAGTTTATCAATACTCTCGTGATATATTGTATAATAATATATATATATATATATATAGGAGAAGGTTCCGCTAAGAAGTGGTTTTTCGCTAAGAAACGCTAAGAAGTGGGTCAAACGAACTCCGATTGAGCTCATTCGAGCGGCGTTGGAACCGTCTCATCGAACTCTAATCCGGACCCAAAAACCTAAATCCCCCTCCACCCGCACCCCCAAAAACCTAAACCCCCCCATCCAACCCCACCCCGAAAAGCCTAAAACCACCACCCCCACCCCCCAAAAACCTAAACCCCCCACCCCACCCCCACCCAACCCCAAAAACCTAAACCCACCCCCACCCAACCCCAAAAACCTAAACCCCCACCCCCAAAAAAAACCTAAACCTTAAAATCTAAACCCTAAAAGCTAAACCCTAAGGCCCTAAAATTCAACGCTAAGATCTAAACCCTAAAAGCTAAGATGGTAGAGTTCGACGGTACGGTTCCAACGCCGCTGGAATGAGCTCAATCCGAGTTCGTTTGATATCGTTTCTTAATGTTTTTCTCACTTCTTAGAGTTCTTAGCCGAAAACAACTTCTTATTTGATCCTCCCCGTATATATATATATATATATATATATATATATATATATATATATATATATATACATACATACATACTAGTAGGAAACCCGCGCGATGCAGCGACGACGACAATTTGCAACGCGGTACTCGTTTCTGTTAGTTTAGCAATACTCTCGTGATATATTGTATAATACTACTTAAACATGAATTGCAACATCCACATTAACATAGTCATCGACAACAGGGTAATAACTATAAGCACCATTCATGCACAAGTAAGAACCAATATAATTATTATCTATATTTCTTATATTATATTGTGCATTAGGATAGATCCAAAAATTCATCGGATCAAATTTAGGTTGGGTGTTACCGAATACTAGTGAAATTAACTAAATATAGATAAAATGGGAACATGTTGAAAATCACAAGAGTAGATTATATCTAATTATCTAAAATCCCTTTTAAAAAAAAAATCATAAAAATATTTAATTGATGATCTACTGAGAAGTAGGGGTGTTCATCTTTTCTTATAATGAGGATAACAGATGTCCAATAACATGTTAAGACCAAGAAACTGACCAACAAATTGGAAGGCCATTAATATGTTAAATTGAACAGTTAGGTTAGGTTAATCCCCTTGGAAAAATATGGGAGGAACAGAATATCATCAACCACCCTGCACAAGTTCGGTACGCCCATCTTAATGGTTTTTACAGCTCACTTCTTCCCTTGTTTCTTCCTGCAAAAAAATCACATTATCAGATAAAGTCAGTCGGTTGTGCACAGGACCAAACCAGAATTGTGTAATACCTTAAGGGCTGCTTTTTCAACCAGAAGCTGCTCATAATCATTCCTAATACGACTCACTTCTGTTTTAAGAGAAACATTTTCTACATTCAAAATCTCAGCCCGTTGGGCTAGCTCATCACATTCTCTCTAATTCCCACTTAAAGTCAACAAAAAGAAAATTGAGATTGATACTAATTAAAGTCCACATTTTCCTTTGCTTACAGTGTTCGTCTTATACATGATCCATCATGCATATTACACATGCCATGTAGGGATGGTAAAATGGGTGGGGGTAGTGGGTCAAATCGGGTAACTTTTAGAACGGGTCAGTTGGATTAGCACACTGTTGTGTCTTTTCTATTCTTGAACTTCACAAATAATTGATGTTTTAAGTATGACTAAGGATACTATATTATGACAATGATTATATGAGTTCTAAAATAAAATGACTTAGGAGACTTTATGCACATTTTGTTTGGCTTTCAACCGGTGTGATCTGCTCGACCGGTTTCGATTTTAACCGCTTTTTTGAAAGTTTCACCCATTTGACCCATTGGAAACCAAGTAGAACCCAAATCTTACCTGTTTGCGCAATCTGGATCTGCGAGCAGATTCCCTATTGGATTGCTTCCTTTTCTGGCTTTTTGACTCCTTTTCATCCTAAAACTAAATAATTAATCAATAACACCAGATCCATCATAAAATATTCAGTATCTTTTGACATGATCAATGAGCAAGCATAAAACAAAGTATCTAAACAGAAATGAGTACAAAACCTCAAGAATGTACCAGCATAATGGAAGAATAAAGTTGAAAATAAAATAAAACCGAAAAGTGTTGAATTTGCACATGTAGCTAGAGTTGTGGCTGCATGTTCTCCCTTGACCCAACAGCAGCAACCACTCCCCCTGCAAGTGGAGGAGAAGTTATCTTTCCATGAACTGCAGTAATATTGGATGAATTTGTAATACGGGTCTGAGCCGTCTAACCTCATGTTGACCAGCATCTAATTCACTCATTCTACTACCCTTATAGTAATCACATACAAGTACTACTTGGGTGATTCCCGCGTTCAGTTGGGAAGCCCCACTGTATTTATTTAATCTTGATTGATTGTAAATTATGCTTCAGATTACGTCCGCATGTACATTTCATTCACATGGTTTGGTTATGGACACACTTACGATACGAATACTTGATCCTGTCTATACATACATGAAACACTGACTTATACTTTTGGAGTAATACATGAACATCAACGTAACGAACCAAGACTTTATGAGCATAATTGGGTTATATTCCGTGAACTTCGAGTGTATACATTTTCAAGAACAACAACTTTCTCAAAAACCATATTTGTAACATCCCGGAAATCCAGAAGCTAATGACTCGGGCTAGTGGACAACCCGAATCTTTGTTATGTGTCGAAACCCGCCAGTGAACAACTCGAATCTTTGTTCACGTAAAAGTTTAGTTAACAAGATTAGAGAAACCGGGTAGCCGTTTAAGGCATTATTTGAGATCGAAACGCATAAAAGAGGAAAAGGAGGACCTGGATGTAAACCCTCAAAGGTTTATATAGCAATTAAAGGGAAAACCCTAGGCCATTCGGCCTAGGGATGATTGCGACGACAGTAACGATAGGAGAGAAGGGAATAGGGAGACGTCGGAGATCGGGAGGCCGACGACGGTGGTCCAACGGGGGTTTCAAGATGATAACTCCACACATCGCCAAGGTAAATCCTTTTTATGTTTTTACGTATCTTACGTTCATATTGTTGCTTAGAACTCGATTAGGGTTTTGGAGTTTTGATCATGGCGGGCGACCCAAGACGAGGACGATGGTGATGGCCGGCTATGGTGGTGGTCACGGGATTAGGAGGAGGCATCGGCGACGAAGCGAAGGTGAGTGATAGTGGACGGGGTGGAGACGTAGGTGGTGACATGTGGCGGTAACGTCGGGTAAGGGAGGAGGAGAGCGATGGGAGCCGTAGGGAGGATACTCAACGTTGAGGACGGACTTCACAAGGACGATGGCGAGGAACGGTTGTGTCGGCAACCATGGTGACACGTTGTGGTAGCATGAGGCGGAAGACATCAGGGGTGTTGGCTGTGTAGGGTGGCACAACTAGGACGGCATAGATGAAAGAAACTAACGGGAACGACTTGGGGTGTTTGGTCATGGTGATGGTGGCTTGACGGTGATGGTCGGATAGCATGACCATGGTGGTGATGCGTGGTGGTGAAGCGATGGAGTGATCGGTTAGCGGTGTATAGTGGAGAAGGGAAACTAGAGTAACATCAATTAAGGTTTTACATTTGTATGGCATGCATGTGTGAAGTGAAACCGACTCGAGTACACGTATTCTCGCGTGTCTATGGTTTTGCATGTGGAGGCTAGAGCTTTGCATGGCCCACATACGTTCATGCATGGAGGTTGGGGTTAGGATGCATGAGTCCTAAACGGATCCGGAACTGTATCTTACGTGAACCCGTGAGACTAGGGTTTCGCGGAGGAATGATAACGAGCGGATAAGACGAGCATTGGAGTTTAATTATAATTACAAATTACTCGACGTAATTTTACCGCGAAATCTGATCCTGTAATCATACATTGACAGGTTCAGGTTACGGGCGAGAGGACATACTCATGTGTTTTATACTATTAATAAAACTTACTATGAGTTATGATTAAACCTGAAGTGTTTGACGAGTTAATTATGCAATAATGAAACTAAGAATCTTTGTGGTGTCCTGAGGTTGTGTGGACTTGGAGTTGAACGATTGGTATGTAACATTCCTGATTTTTCGTCCCTGTTTTAACTTTATTTATATATATCGTCTCATACAATAACAACATTACACATAAACCCTATATATGTCCATATATATATTATGCCACATTAACTATTAATTTCTTTACATATATCAATTCGAAACCATTTTAACCTTGTGTTACGTATTATGTCTTTAATTTATGTATAAAATGTAAAGGTATATTTGAGTATGTATATCAGTAAACATTTTATTACTATAAATGTATGTAAATACAACTCAGGGATTTCAATTCATATACTTCACTCATATACATATATATATTTATATACAATCATGAACGTATACATACTTATATACATACAACTATTAACCTTATCCTAGTAAAAATAGTTGTTTGTTTCTTTTCAAAGCAAAGTCACATTTTTTTTACATGTTTAAATAAAACCTTATGAACTGGTTTAGATTAAATCTAATAAATCTGGTTTTTATAAAGTTTATAAAAAAAATCAAGTTGGTTTTACACCCACAAATAAATTCTAATCAATTAAATAGTTTGAATCAAACCCTCATAAGGCAGTTGACTTTTCAAAGTCAAACTTCCATCGAATTCAATCCAATCGATTGAAATTCGAAGGTGTTAATGATCAGAACCCGGACTAGAATGTTACCACATAAGTTTCGGAGGTATTTGATGACCCAATTTCATCCTCGCCACTGATTTAATCGTGAATAAATTCCCGTAACCGCCCCTTTACCAAACAGCAATCAATTCGGGCGTTACTTGAAATTGAATATGTATAACGAGTCCAACACATACGAAACACCCTTTTTGAACTACCCAAACACACAAATCCATCCCACTTCGTCCCTAGAACTTGATTCGAATCCGAAGAATACCAAGTCGGAGACTTTAGTCGTCCTCCTTCTACACGCTATCTTTCCAGGTAATTCTTGCACCTGTAGATTCGTTTTGATCCACTTAGCAAAAGCCCCATGTTTTGGGCGTTGGTCTTTGCCTAATCGGGGGTGATTAGAGGGCTAGGGTTTCGGGTGCGAAATAGGGAAGAAGAAGGTTTGGGGCCATGACGTTAAAACTTAATCGTTTCAGTGTTTTGTCAAGGCAATTGCCCAGTTAGTCTGGTTAAGACCCTTGACTCATGCAAGGAAGGTCGCGGGTTCGAGTCCCAGCCCCGCACCTTTCCTCTCTTTTTGCGTATTTTGAAACTCGTTCCCTTGTGCCTCCCGTTTAACTTCTAACGAAACGTAGTTATCATCACAGTTGGCCTACTGGTCCAGTGGTTGGTGCTCAATGCTCTCACCGGACAGACCCGGGTTCGACCCGGGCAGTGTCCATTTATTTTTAAGGCTATTTTTTCAACTCCAATAATTTTATAAAAAATATTTTTATAAACCTTGGAACAATTGAGACAGAATAAAAACAAAATCCTTAATTTTCCATATGAAATTTGATTTAATCCAAATTAAAAGTGTTAAATTATGTATTAACCTTTTTAAATCAAAAACTTAAATTATTTAAATAAATTTATAAATGAAAACGGTTTAATTTTTATAAAAGTCATAAAAGATTAAATTTATTTAAAACAATCAAGACTTGTTTTTACACACCTTTATAGATAAATATCATTTTTACATACCTTTCTAAATAAATAAATAAATTATTTATTTAAATAAAATAAATCATACAACAAATTTTTATATAACTAAATTATTTAAGTAATAATAATTATTTAATTCATTTAGTTATTCGAATTCAAAACGTGGTTTAAATATTTTAAAACTGTTTATCTAAACCCCCCCTCAGTATGGAACATTTCATTTAAGTTCGAACCACTAATACTTACCACTCTAACACTTGTCACACATAACCGATTCAATCCTAAACTTAGACTTAGACTATTGTGCATTATTAATGCAATATATATTACACTTTAGGTTAACTTGTGCATCTCAAGGATCATTATACTACTTAGTATTTGTGCTAGCTACGCCTTCGAAACAAGTGAGTATTTCACAACCCCTTTTACTCTTTTTCACTTTTGGGGTGAAACATGAACTATATACAAATTACACGCTTAAATTTACACAAACAACACAATTACAAATCCTAATTACATTCATGTGTGCAATTTGAGCTTTATGCCCGAGTGCTAGGTGTGCTAACCTTTTGTATGCTATTATGTGCAATCATTAACTATTCAAGCCGACGGTTTTCAATGATAGATCTATTGAGTCTGACAAACCCACCCATGGTACGCGGTGCTTGAAACCGACAACACAATTTTTGCATGCTAGTTACAAGGTTTGATTGTACTTGGTTACACAATAGCTGCTCCCCATAAATGCCTTATTTATCATGTTATGTAAAGGATTTGGTTTACAAACTATATGCTATCTATATACAAACTTGTGTTATACTCACCAACTTTTTAGTTGACCTTATTTTATTCATGTTTCAGGTGCTTTCATATGAGTTTGATCAAGACATGCTATACATAGGCTTTGGACCTAGTTAATCTTAATTCAAAAACAAATTGTATTTCATTACGTATATTGAATTTGATTCGTATTTGTTTGAATGAAATTTGATTTAACATATTACAATTTAGTCAACCTTGAGCTCATGAACAGTCTTACATGTCCCGCCCCGATGATTCCGCCATCGGTTGGGGTGTGACAGATTGGTATCAGAGCCTTGGTTATAGGGAACTAGGTTATTAGACACTCTTGACCTAGACTATAACTTTAGGATACCCATACAATGCCATGCTACTACATGTTACATTATCAATTCATGTGTGATTATTTTTACATGCTATCCTAAGTACTTACACTACCTGATACAATACATAATGCCTTATGTGACACACTACTTGATAACTCTTGTACTTACACTCATTACTATCTACATGCTATATAATTATATTTTTATGTGAATATTCTTACATGTTATACTACATAATTACATCCTAGGATACAACACTCAATAGTCAATGTGACACGTTACTTACCAACTTTTCCTACTATTTATTTCTACCTATTAGATTTATTTAAAACACTATCCTAAGTTTAACACACACACATACACACCAAATTATTCATACACATTTAGACCCCAATACATGATACCATCACCATTATGAACAAAGACTTAAATTATTGGGCCTAATGTTCACCAATAATAAACCAAGAAGCCCATCTACCCTACAAGAAGAAGCCCACTAAAATACATAAACCTTACTTTTGGGCCTCAAAGCCCAGTCCACAACAACTCCCATCATAACCATGAGCCCAACAATAGCATTATTAATACATGATGGCTGGAAGAGTGTGTAAGCCCATGAGGAATTCTGGCTAAGGAAAGATAGGGTACTTAAGTGTGTCTTAGTGACCCACCCCTCTTTCCTGGGAATTCTCCTTAGGGATACATTACTTATAGGTCAAGTGTATTTCTAAAATACTATCGTGAAGGTTCGGCGTTATGACTAGTCAAACTCTGAAAACCCATAAGGACTTCTATATTTGACACTTCACATTTCTTAATCACTTACAACTTTTTCATTGTTTTTTTTTCTGCTAGACATGGACTCCTACCCTCCTCCCTCCCCGGTTTACCGTCCTGGAACAGAATCTGATTGGGAAGAAGACACTGAGACACCCGTGTATCGGTCACCAACACCCCCAACTGCTAGGCCAAGGTTTGATGTAAGGGCGGAATGGATTAGGAACACCGACCCGAGACTTCGAACACCTGGATCACCCGTACCCATAAACCCGTATCATACACCTCACCCCCATAATCAATTGCCACCCACACTAAGAGACCCATACCTAATGCCCGACCCGTACCTTCCTAACCCTTGGGTAAGGCATACCATGGCACCCCCTGGTGTTATGGAAATTCCAACCAATGACTTCCATCAATATGTAAGAAATTCGGAGTTCGAGAGGCAAAGGATAGAGCAGGGAGTGATACACGACCTGCAAAGACAAAGAATGGATAGCCTAGCAAACCAATTAGGGTACCAAAAGGAGTTAATCTCCATCCTCGAAAAGGAAGTACAAGAACACCGCACGGAGACCGCCAGGGCTGAAGCCAGATCTACTACTCGAGTGACCATAGCGGTGCTCATCTTGGCGATTATCTTCTTCCTAGTGGGAAGCTACCAGAGACGTTAGAAGAAGCTTCTACTGATTTCCTTTAAATTTTCAATTTGAGAACCATTTCCCTATGTTTTGAATAATGTTTAACATTTCAGCATTTAATCAATTCCATATATTTCAACTCTACAGTTATTGTTCAATGATTTGACCCGTGGGGCGTAAATTACACCTGTTATATTCCCATCAAATTTTCCCAAATATCACTCCTTTCATTCAACATGGTTTAGTACATTACCAACAATCTCTTTCATTAAATAAAGAGTAAATTACAAATTGTGTCCTTTATCTATTATGCAAATTGCAATTATTGTCCTTTGGCTTTATTAATTACACTGTATGTCCTTATTTTGAAACCTTTGCACACTTTACGTCCTTTTAACTAACCTCCATCCAAAACCTAGGTTAACTCTTGTCATGTGCCCCTCACATGAGGGGCATTTTCGTCTTTTTAACCCCCATATAATAATAATAATTGAGTTTGAACCCTAATTACCAATCAATCCAAAACCTGTGAAGTCATCGTCATCATGTAGTAGCAATATTCGCTTTCTGATGATCTCATGGTGGATTTGGGCATTCTCCTTCCCAAAATCTTCCACCGCCTCCCTCCTCCATCGTCTTCCGCCGTCTCCCATCTTCCACAGCACCTCTTCTCCTTCTCCCTTTCATCCTCCTCATTCTCCTTCTCCGTCGCAACCACCGCCTTCTCCGATGTCCTCCTCGTCTCCATCTCCGGCACCTGCCCTACCCTTACGAACCTCCACCTATCCATCGGCCCTGTCTCCGATGAGAAAGCCTGCAAATTATGCTTTTGATTCATCTGTTACAGTTGCCCAGGCAGTGATTAATTCAAGGTCTGGGGTTCGCCTGATGGGAAATTGGAGTGAGGTTTCATTGGTGAAGAGGCTAATAAGTTCAGAAAGTCTGCATCTTTTGGGTTAGAAAATGGATTACTTGTGAGTGTTGGTCACGAGCCGGATGTTCAATGGGTGAATACGTTGGTCAAAGATGTTTCATCGGTTGGAGTTGGGCTGTATAGTTCGCCGGAGAAGCAGAGATGCGGCGGCGATGGGGAAAAACTGCCGCAATGGGTGTTGATGTTCCATTTAAGAGGTTATGATGATGTAATCAAGAGGTACAAAATCGCCGGCCACCCCTCGTGAGTTCAGAGCCACTTGATCTTACTCTTTGCCTAAATTGTTTTTTAGCTCCACTGGTTTGCCCACCAAACGACTCATATTTCATCTTCTTCATTTGGGTTGGGTTTTATTTGTCTTTTCATATCCAAGAAAGGGTTGGCTATGGGGGTTGAAACGTTGCCGGAAAAACGGGTGATGATGGTGGTGGTACTAGCAACCCCAATCTTCAAGTCGCTTGATTTTTTGATTTTGGATCCTCTTCCTCAGCCCTTGAATTAGGGTTTACAAAATGGATGGATATTTGGGTTTATTAAAGTGCAGTTGAGATGGAAAAAGAGTTTGATATAAAATAGGGGTAAAAAAGACGAAAATGCCCCTCATGTGAGAGACACGTGACAAGAGTTAACAGAGGTTTTGGATGGGGGTTAGTCAAAAGGACGTAAAGTGTGCAAAGGTTTCAAAATAAGGACATACAATGTAATTAATGAAGGCAAAGGACAATACTTGCAATTTACATAATAGATAAAGGACACAATTTGTAATTTACTCTTAAATAAATCATCCTATTTTGTGATTTAAACAAAACCTCGTTATCTTGTTTAAACAAAATGTTTATCAAATTTTTAGATAATATCAAAAACATAAATTTTTCATAAAACTTTTTCACCTAATAAGGAAAGTTAATGCAATCAACTTTATAAAAAAAATATTTTTTTCTTTTGACTGATAAATAGTTATGATTTTTTTTTTCTCATTAAAGTAAATAATTCCAAATTTTGGCTAAATTAATATGCTACTACTTGTTTAGTCAAAAGTTGAAATTTTAAATTAAAAATATTTTCTCATAAATTGCATATTCATTTAAAATATGCGATTCAATGATTTCACTACTTTATATGTCCACAACCAAAAACAAATTCTCACTTTCTATGTTCAAACAAAGACCCGTATTTGTAAACACAATTCCCGAATACTTTCAAAATCTACTCGTTACCTTTCACTTGGCACTTCAAGAGACGAACCATACCACGTAGACGTTAACCCTTTCCACCAACCACAATGAGATTTGAGGACTTGAACCTAACTACCACATGATGCAAGAACGCCAAACAACACGTTTGTCCGCAGCACTCGATCACATGCAAAACCCGTTAGTACACATCGCACGCGAAGTTCAATACTCACGTATACACGTTTACAATATATCCAACGCAACCACATGATACATGAAACTCAAAGAACCTCAATATACCCAATGCTACACAAATTGCATAATACATGAAACTAGTTTGCCTACAAATTACAATTTGCTCGATTGATCACGTAATGCACGAAACATGTTTACTTGCAATACACCTGCTACTAGATTGAGCACATGATACACGAAACTTAGTTGTTTGCAATATACGTGATGCATAACAATTGCTTGATTGATACGAAATTCTAGATTGACCCCCCCTATACATGAAATTCATTTGGTTACAAAGTACATTATACTAAACGGTGCACATCATACAAAATACATGATGCTAAGATGTCAACATCATACGTGAAATTTATTCCATACAATACTCGTGATATTATATTGTTTACATTCTATTTGAGATCTTATAAATTTACAAAATACATAACGCTAGTTGTTCACTCTACACAAAAGACTTGTGTGTTTACTTTATACACGAAACAAAATTTGCTTACAATTATTGCAGTCGATTGATTTCATTATACTCAAGTCATGGTCATGCACTTTGTTCACCAAAGTGGAAAACCATAATACATTGAAACGACTCGGGGTTTGACGTATTCTTGTTCAAACACGAGCAAACTATGAAACTTTAAGCTATTCTACTTTACTACTTTTTAGTTACGAACTGACCTGATTAGGGACATAGTTACTTGTTAGCGATTTTTATGTGACAACAATAGACGTGATTAGAGTGAAATTGCACCCCCCTTACCCGCGCACAACGAAACGATCTATACGGACCATACGATGATCTGAATAATTACGGGTGCACACAGAATTATAAAAATCAGCGCATGGAAACTATAGAGAAATTTTGTCGTGTGTGGTGACCCAAAACTTATCATGATATGTAACAACGAAACTGAAATAATATGACAAGGGCATGGTGGATACGCCGATGGTACTTCCTATACATAAGTGTCCTATCATATTATCATGAGTAGCGTTGCTCGTGTCACGTGAAGTTTTGACCCAGACCAATGTTTATGAAATCTCTTACCCTTTAACAATTTTAAGCATACTAGATTATATCGTACACAAAACCTAAATTTCAAAACTCCCACCTCTTTCTTGAATTTTAGTAGCCTTTATTAGTTAAATTTCGGGACGAAATTCCCTTAACATGGGGAGACTGTAACATTCCTGATTTTTCGCCCCTGTTTTAACTTTATTTATATATATCGTCTCATACAATAACAACATTACACATAAACCCTATATATGTCCATATATATATTATGCCACATTAACTATTAATTTCTTTACATATATCAATTCGAAACCATTTTAACCTTGTGTTACGTATTATGTCTTTAATTTATGTATAAAATGTAAAGGTATATTTGAGTATGTATATCAGTAAATATTTTATTACTATAAATGTATGTAAATACAACTCAGGGATTTCAATTCATATACTTCACTCATATACATATATATATTTATATACAATCATGAACGTATACATACTTATATACATACAACTATTAACCTTATCCTAGTAAAAATAGTTGTTTGTTTCTTTTCAAAGCAAAGTCACATTTTTTTTACATGTTTAAATAAAACCTTATGAACTGGTTTAGATTAAATCTAATAAATCTGGTTTTTATAAAGTTTATAAAAAAAATCAAGTTGGTTTTACACCCACAAATAAATTCTAATCAATTAAATAGTTTGAATCAAACCCTCATAAGGCAGTTGACTTTTCAAAGTCAAACTTCCATCGAATTCAATCCAATCGATTGAAATTCGAAGGTGTTAATGATCAGAACCCGGACTAGAATGTTACCACATAAGTTTCGGAGGTATTTGATGACCCAATTTCATCCTCGCCACTGATTTAATCGTGAATAAATTCCCGTAACCGCCCCTTTACCAAACAGCAATCAATTCGGGCGTTACTTGAAATTGAATATGTATAACGAGTCCAACACATACGAAACACCCTTTTTGAACTACCCAAACACACAAATCCATCCCACTTCGTCCCTAGAACTTGATTCGAATCCGAAGAATACCAAGTCGGAGACTTTAGTCGTCCTCCTTCTACACGCTATCTTTCCAGGTAATTCTTGCACCTGTAGATTCGTTTTGATCCACTTAGCAAAAGCCCCATGTTTTGGGCGTTGGTCTTTGCCTAATCGGGGGTGATTAGAGGGCTAGGGTTTCGGGTGCGAAATAGGGAAGAAGAAGGTTTGGGGCCATGACGTTAAAACCTAATCGTTTCAGTGTTTTGTCAAGGCAATTGCCCAGTTAGTCTGGTTAAGACCCTTGACTCATGCAAGGAAGGTCGCGGGTTCGAGTCCCAGCCCCGCACCTTTCCTCTCTTTTTGCGTATTTTGAAACTCGTTCCCTTGTGCCTCCCGTTTAACTTCTAACGAAACGTAGTTATCATCACAGTTGGCCTACTGGTCCAGTGGTTGGTGCTCAATACTCTCACCGGACAGACCCGGGTTCGACCCGGGCAGTGTCCATTTATTTTTAAGGCTATTTTTTCAACTCCAATAATTTTATAAAAAATATTTTTATAAACCTTGGAACAATTGAGACAGAATAAAAACAAAATCCTTAATTTTCCATATGAAATTTGATTTAATCCAAATTAAAAGTGTTAAATTATGTATTAACCTTTTTAAATCAAAAACTTAAATTATTTAAATAAATTTATAAATGAAAACGGTTTAATTTTTATAAAAGTCATAAAAGATTAAATTTATTTAAAACAATCAAGACTTGTTTTTACACACCTTTATAGATAAATATCATTTTTACATACCTTTCTAAATAAATAAATAAATTATTTATTTAAATAAAATAAATCATACAACAAATTTTTATATAACTAAATTATTTAAGTAATAATAATTATTTAATTCATTTAGTTATTCGAATTCAAAACGTGGTTTAAATATTTTAAAACTGTTTATCTAAACCCCCCCTCAGTATGGAACATTTCATTTAAGTTCGAACCACTAATACTTACCACTCTAACACTTGTCACACATAACCGATTCAATCCTAAACTTAGACTTAGACTATTGTGCATTATTAATGCAATATATATTACACTTTAGGTTAACTTGTGCATCACAAGGATCATTATACTACTTAGTATTTGTGCTAGCTACGCCTTCGAAACAAGTGAGTATTTCACAACCCCTTTTACTCTTTTTCACTTTTGGGGTGAAACATGAACTATATACAAATTACACGCTTAAATTTACACAAACAACACAATTACAAATCCTAATTACATTCATGTGTGCAATTGAGCTTTATGCCCGAGTGCTAGGTGTGCTAACCTTTTGTATGCTATTATGTGCAATCATTAACTATTCAAGCCGACGTTTTCAATGATAGATCTATTGAGTCTGACAAACCCACCCATGGTACGCGGTGATTGAAACCGACAACACAATTTTTGCATGCTAGTTACAAGGTTTGATTGATCTTGGTTACACAATAGCTGCTCCCCATAAATGCCTTATTTATCATGTTATGTAAAGGATTTGGTTTACAAACTATATGCTATCTATATACAAACTTGTGTTATACTCACCAACTTTTTAGTTGACCTTATTTTATTCATGTTTCAGGTGCTTTCATATGAGTTTGATCAAGACATGCTATACATAGGCTTTGGACCTAGTTAATCTTAATTCAAAAACAAATTGTATTTCATTACGTATATTGAATTTGATTCGTATTTGTTTTAATGAAATTTGATTTAACATATTACAATTTAGTCAACCTTGAGCTCATGAACAGTCTTACATGTCCCGCCCCGATGATTCCGCCATCGGTCGGGGTGTGACATGGTATGTGTCGTAGTATGAGTTATTAGGGATGAGTCGAGAAATGGGTTTAGACGTGTTATGAGTACATTTGGGATGTGTTATCATGAGAATGTGTGTGGGGTTCATGCTTAGTTAACGAGTCATGTAAATGCTAGTATGTTGTTATGCGCTATATGCTTGATGGTGTGTGTGTTTATGTCGTTGTCCTTGTGAGACGACGGATAATGATGTCAAGGACGAGGTCCTTTGGGAAGTTACCAAGAGTGACATTCCATTGGGGGCAGTGATGAACTCAGAGTTTGACGAAAACCCTGATGAGGGCGGATGTGATGCGGTAGTTGTTGTGTGCATTTATGTTTGATTTATATTGCATGCAAGTGTTTAATGATAATCAATGTGTTGTGATGTTATTGCTTTTGATGTTAAGCAATAGAATGACTAAGGTGTGAGAACAAGGTCGTGCTTACGACTAATGTGTAGTAACCCTTATAAGATTCATGGTTAGGGCTAGACGGGTTCATCTCTAGGGGTTGGTTGATATAACCAGAATACGTGTTGATACGTGTGGTAAACTATAGGTTAGTAGAACGGTAAGTTCGGTCCAAGTCTGGGAACTTACGGGGTTATAGTTGTGGGTTGAGTCTTGGGTTGTAGCACCCTGATGGGAATTTGTGGGTACATGGGTTATCAATATGCTGATAAATGATGATCCGTTTTATAACGGGCTGTAATGTCTTGAGTGCAATTAAATGATATTCGTGGCGGGAAATACTTCCTGTTAATATAAACTGTTAGAACTCACCCGGCGTAGCCGACTTTGTATGTACGTTAGATTGTTTTGCATGTGAGTTTACGTGAGGTATCTTGGCTTGGTAGCGGTGCTACTCGGATTGGTGTGCATGCATTCGTAAGGTAAAGTTAAGGAAGATAATGAGTTAAAATGGATAAAACTATTTTTAATTAAGACTTCCGCTGATGGTTTGTAATAAGATAAAGTGTTTTAATAAGAGAATACCCAGTGATAAGACCTAACTGTAGGGTGCCCGGTTTGGGGCCTTACAAGTTGGTATCAGAGCCAGGTTTTAAGAGAAAAACGGTGTTTTAAAAACATAAACTACCTAAACTTAAACTGAAAATGGGACATGGGTAAAACGAATGCCACCACGAGTAACCACGAGCCAAGAGGTCCGTTTTTCGTGTCGACTTTAATTGTTAGAGTTTCACTTGTGTAGTGCTACATTATGTGAAACCGTTTGGGGTGACAAGATAGTTTGGTGAATCCGTGTGGAATTATGATTTGTACATACGTGTTGTGAAATGGTGTTTGTGATAAATTCAATATGTATGCATACACTGACAATGATTATGGTGGATGCAACTTGGAGAAAAGGGCCACTTCAGCAGGATGCCAATCTATGGGAGGAAGACTGATTTCCTGACAATGCAAGAAGCAAACATGCGTGTCAACATCCACAATAGAAGCAGAATACATTGCAGCTTCCAGTTGTTCTCAAGTCATCTGGATACAAAATCAAATGCTGGACTATGGGGTGACATTCATGGCAACTCCCATTCACATTGACAACAAGAGTGCCAAATCAATTACCAATAATCCTGTGCAGCACTCCAAGACAAAACACATTGACATTAGGTATCATTTTATTAGAGATCAAGCTGAGAAAAGGAGAATCATTTTAACCAAAGTTCATACCAATGAGCAATATGGAGACTTATTCACAAAAGCCTTTGATGAAGCTAGATTTAGATATCTAGTTGAGTCCATCGGCATGATGAACTTTGATTAAAATTTTTCTCCAAAAAAAAACTTCAATAACAAATGTGTTTATCTTTCTTTTGCTGTTAATAAAACTCCTCTGAAAATTCAAAAATGTGTTTAAGTTATTGTTGATAACTTCATTTGTCAGCAGCAAACAATGTTGCTGCTGATAGGTTTAGTTATCAGCAGCAAAAGTTTTTGCTTTTGAGTACTTTAGGCCATCCACAGGAACACTTTTGCTGCGGATAGCTTTAAGGCAATCAGCAGCAACATCTATTGCTGTGAATCAGTAAAACCATCAGCAACAACCTTGTTTGCTGTGGATGGGTAAAAATGGTTCAAATTAAATTTTACCCGCTGTAAAAAGGCAGTGCCAGTCTTTACTATGAGTGCTACAGTGTGTTACATCTGTAACATAGTAAAAAGTAAACCGTCACTGTAGATGACACACATACGCTTCATCTTTTTGTACGGTACAAGTGACTGTTGCCTAAAATTTTGCCGTTATAACAAAATCAAATTCCGTCCTTCACCTTCTCACATACAATTCTGACCTAACCCTCCATCTTTTCTCCCGCATTCAAGCATTCAAAGCTCCCCGCATCCATAACCAACTTTCAAAAGCTAGCCTAGAGGAGAATAGAAAGAAGAATAATGACATTAACCCAGTAAAAGAAAATAATAAAGGTCTAGATGATGAGGATAAAGATGATTATGATTATGATTATGAATATGACGCTTCATACGAGGTTAGACCTCAGAAGAAGGGAAAGAAAGGATGTCCTTAAAAGGCATTCAAGGACGGTAGTCCTCCAAAATATGATGGTACAAAGGATGCCGGTTACTCTTCAGTGGATAAGAGAGATAGAGGCGGTAATTAAGATTAGTGAGTGCAGGGATTACCAGAAGGTAAAATACGCAGCTCACTCATTTCTACCAGAAGCATTATGTTGGTGGGAGAACTTAGTCATTGCAATGGGAGAGAAGGCTATTGACCGGATGACGTGGGAGGAGCAGAAAAACCTATTGATAGAGGAGTTCTGTCCAGATAACAAAATGGACAAAGTCAAAAGAGAATTTCTTAAGTTGGAAGCCGGTAGTATGACTCACCATGAGTACACTACAAAGTTTAACAGGATGGCTCGGTTGGTACCTCACCTGGTGACTCCTGAATCGGTACGCATCAAATGGTACATACAAGGGTTACCATCTGAGATACGGAGGTTGGTAATCGGAGCTAAAGAAATATCGATCTGCCGTACAACTTGCTTCGACTATGTACGACAAATTTTATGGTTCCCGTCCTATGGAATCGAAGAGGAAATGGTCTGAGAATTCTCAGGACCAGAAGAAGGTGGAAAAAGAAAGCAACTACAAGTGGTTCCTCAGTATGTACTACCTGTGTTAAGCTACATGCCGGAGAATGTGGGATGAAGTTTGGCATACACTTTAAATGTGGCAAGGTGGGGCATTTGGCATACAACTGCCCTACCAAGCCCAAATGTTTTAAGTGTGGTTAAACTAGGTGTAGGATGGTGGTCTGCCCAACACTGAAAAGAAATAATCCAAATGCAGACTCCTGACGACAATTGGATTGCAATCCATGGTGATAAATTACGAACATCTATTAGGATCATCTCTATGATGCAAGCCACGAAGTTTATGAATCGAGGCATTGAGGCCTTTTTGGCATATGTTATTGATTCCAAAGTGAAAACTAAGGAATTAAAATACATGCTAGTGATATGTGAATTTCCTGATGTATATCTAGAAGAATTACCAGGAATACCTCCAGAGATAGAAGTGGAGTTTAGAATCGACTTAGTGTCTGGTGCTAAGCTAGTAGCTAAGGCACCTTATCGATTAGCTCCATTAGAAATGAAGCAACTAATGTCACAACTTCAAGAGTTATTGGACGGAGGTTTTATTAGACCGAGTATCTCGCCTTAGGGTGCTCCGGTACTGTTCGTTAAGAAGAAAGATGGTAGTATGCATATGTGCATAGACTACATGGAACTGAATAAACTAACAATAAAGAATAAATACCCGTTACCTAGGATCAATGACTTGTTCGATCAATTACAAGGAGCGAACTAGTTCTCTAACTCGATCTAAGGTCGGGTTATCATCAATTGAAGGTTAGATATGAATACATTTCAAAGAGAGCCTTTCGTATGAGATATAGATAATATGAGTTCTTAGTAATGTCATTTGGTTTGACTAATGCCCAGCTACATTCATGGATCTCATGAATGGGGTATATCAACCAATGTTAGACCGATCTGTGGTCGTGTTTATTGATGACATTCTAATCTACTCAAATAATGATGGAGATCATGCATGTCATCTCAAGGAAGTGCTGGAGACACTTAGATAAGAAAAGTTGTATGCAAAATTTTCTAAATGTGCGTTTGGGCTTCGAGAAGTTCAGTTCTTGGGTCATGTGATAAACGCATAAGGTATCCTTGTAGATCCTTCAACGATAGAAACGGTGGTGAAATGGAATACGCTAAAGACACCTATAGAAATACGCAGTTTCTTAGGTTTGGCTGGTTATTATAGAATATTTATTCTGGATTTAACCAAGATTGCTACCCCATTAACAAAACTCACGAACAAGGATAAAGTTCATATGGGGAAAAGAGCAAGGAAATGCTTTTCAAAAGCTAAAGGAGAAATTGACTGAGGCTCGAGTATTGTCTTTACCGGAAGGAACTGAGGATCTGATAGTTTACTCTCATGCTTCATCTCATGGACTGGGGTGTGTGCTCATGTAAAGAGGCAAAGTTATAGCTTATGCCTCATGGCAACTCAAACCTCATGAAGCTAACTACCCAAACCATGATTTAGAATTAGCTGCTGTAGTGTTTGCACTTAAGATGTGGAGACATTGTCTATATAGAGTTAAGTGCACAATCTACACAGATCATAAAAGCTTGAAGTATTTCTTTGAGCAAAAAGATCTGAATATGAGGCAGCGAAGGTGGTTAGAACTGATAAAAGATTATGATTGTGAAATTCTGTATAACCCAGGAAAAGCCAATGTGGTGGCAGATGCTCTAAGACGTAAGGAAGAACATCCACCCATCAGGGTAAAGTCATATAAGTTAGTTGTAACTCCAGACTTTATGACTCAGCTAAGAACTGTCTAGATAGAAGCATTGAAAGAAGAATATGTTAAGAAGGAAAGAATGGCTGGACAGTTAAAACTCGATTTGGCCGTATGTGGATAACACATATAGGTGAATTTAGAGTTAGAATTCTAGATGAAGCTCATAAGTCATGATAATCGATTCATTCGGGTACTACAAAAATGTACCAAGATCTACGCTAAGATTATTGGTGGCCCGGTGTGAAATTCGATATCATGTTAGAGCTCCATACCGTCTTGCACCTTCTGAAATGTAAGAACTTGCAAGTCAACTTCAAGAGCTCTCCAACAAAGGATTCATTCGTCCAAGTCATTCACCGTGGGGTGCACCCGTCTTATTCGTCAAAAAGAAGGATGGATCATTTCCCATGTAAAGCCAGTCTTCAGAGTGATGCCAGATAGCTTGCCCATAATGCCTCTACACTAGCCCCTTGCCTTTACTACTCGAGGCTATATTGTAATGAACTATTCACTGATGTACTATCATTTCTTCTCTAACTTCAAATGATGTCAATTTTATATTTTTCATTTTGTTTTGAATTTTTATAAATAACAATTTTTGACTGAAATTTAAAATGCTGAAATGTAATAAAACAATAAAAGAAATTTAAAAAACAAAATCTCCCATGAAAAATTGTTTTTGAAAACCTTTTATTCGGGATTGATCATACCGATCATTTTGATCAGAAATTCAAACCTGGTACGATAAAATGCCTTGGTAAAAAGATCAGCAAAATTATCATCTGTATGTACCTTCACCAGCTCAATCAACTTTTTATCTGCACAATCACGGATAAAATGATATCTAATTTCAATGTGCTATGTTTGACTGTGCTTAACAGGATTATTTATGATAGACATTGTAGCATTATTATCAATAAACGTGGGGGTTCCTATAAAATTCAAACCGTAGTCTCTTAATTACTGTTGGATCCACAAGATATGTGAACAACAACTTGCAGCAGAAATGTATTCTTCTTCACATGTTGAAATGGAGACCGTAGTTTGCTTTTTGCATTGCAAGGAAATTAGACGATTACCCAAGAACTGGCAACCACCTGTAGTAGATCTCCTGTCTGAACAACAACCACCAAAATCGGAATCAGTGTATGCATTGAATTCAAAGTTAGAACCATGTGAAAACTGAAGATCCACTTAATCCGTCTAAAGTTTTCAAGCTTGATAAAGCTCTCTATGGTCTTCATCAAGTTACCCGAGCGTGGTATGAAACGTTGCCTACACATCTTATGGATAATGATTTTGTTCCTGGCCATATTGACTCGACTTTATTAATTAAGAAAGCAGGGAGAGAATATCTACTGGTACAGATATATGTAGATGATATTATTTTTGGCTCTACAAATGAAGGGTTGTGCAAAGAGTTTGAGAGTGTTATGAAATCGAAGTTTGAGATGTCAGTTATGGGAGAGTTATCACTTTTCCTAGGTCTTCAAGTTAATCAGAAGGAAGATGGTTTCTTTATTCATCAGTCCAAGTATGTAAAGAACATCTTGATCCGGTTCAAGATGGAGGACTGTACCCCATATGATACTCCGATTCCGGTCAATCATAAATTGAATTCTGACCCGGATGGATGATTTACAATACACTTGTGTTCTGAGTTACCAATCAATCATGCAAATAGTAAATTACTCCATATCTTTTGTAGAGAGATGGTCGGTAGAGGAAAAGGTAAAAGAGGAGGAAAGACTACTTCTAATATTCCTAGAAGGCAGATGCGGTCTACCGCAAATTCCGAATCAGAGATAGAACATGTATAAGGAAATAAGAATAGAGAAGAACCAGTGGTAAATCCATAACTTAAGAATGACATAGACATGGCAGTTGCAAAAGCGTTAAAGACAGCTTTACCAATTCTGTTAAAAGGAGTGGATGGCATCAACTCAACTCTAGACTGGCATCTGCAGTTCATGGTATGATCACTGCCTAAGGATTTAACTTTTCTCACTTAATTTTTGAAGGTTTTAGATACAACCTCAAGAAGGGGCAAAACAAGTTTTTATATGTACCCCAAATTCTTGCAGGAATTTTTTAACTGTGAACTAAAAGATTTATCAAAATCTGCAAGAATCTACAAAAATAATATTTTTAAAAGCATGAGAACAGTTTCAGAAAAGTTCTCAGGGGTCAATATTCCATTGTTACCTACAATAATGAACATACAAAGTACACAAGGTGACAGTTAGTTAAATGTTGTACTTTCTTTAGAATGTACCTAAGACAAGTTTATTAAATAAAACAATGTTTTAAAGTCTTCCACTGTGTATGATCTATGTTTACTATAGGTTTATGAGTAAATATGACAAGCGACCGGCATCTCGGGTGATCTGGGATATGGGTGTCACAAGTGGGTATCAGATCTATAGTTTAAGAGATTTAGATACTTGTCCTAGTATCTAAACTTAAACTAGGGTTAAGGAACGGTAGGAATGCTAGCAGAGATGCCATTAAAGATAGCCTGATACTAAGGATAAAGAAAGGATATGATTATCTGGTAGGAAACATGATTGAGAAATAACTAGAGCACCGAAAGTGGCGTAAATGATTAGTTTCGTTGTGTCCACTATTATTATCCATCTTCAGCCCCCGATCTCGTATGCTTCGTCTTAGCCATCTAATCCTACTGTTTGTCGTATGTCTATGTGCAAGATTTCAAGCAGCTCCAAAGACTCTCCAAGCTGTCAAGAGAATTTTTATATACCTGAAGGGAGCTCCAGAACTTGGGCTATGGTACTCTAAGAAAACCAGGGTGATGGGGATGCAGAGGCTACGCCTAAGGCCCCATCCAGTTCCAAGGATTCCACATCTGTGGATGAGGACAGACTGAAACTGTAAAACTTGGAATTGAGGGCTAGGGTTGCTCTGTTGGAAGCTGAAGTGTCTAACATAAGGCAACAAGCTTCTATACATAAGTCCCATAAATATACCAGTTCTGCCGCTACCTCACTTGTATCCGTAGGCACTCAAACTGATTCAACTTTGCTTACTGATGCAACCAAAAGGGGGAGGAAAGACTTCAAGATGATGATGATAGCTTAGAAGAATGGTTCAAAGAACAAGAGGAGTTTCAACACACAATCTTCAAGCCCTCTTTTATTCATGTTCAGGAGATTGAATAGGAAGACCCCAGAGACGAAGAGGAAGAGGTCTCGGAAAAATGGAGAATAGTTACCAGGAATGTAGAGGAAGTATTTCCAGAGGAGAGGGAGATAGAAAGGGAAGAAGAAGAAGCATTCCTAGAAGTCCAAATACTTGACTTTGATGCTAACATCTCCAGGAGAGTCCTAGCCCCCCGAGTTCCCCTTAACAACAAACAATCTGGAGTTTGACACAATCCTAGCATGGGGATATGATGGCCTATCCGAAAGGTTTTGGATTGGATGGGAGTTTTCTAGAATTCAAGAACACAATTGGGACAATTTAAGCATATTTGACATCTGGGCCATGCACCTGACTAAATGCATCAATACCTCTAAGAATCTCTCCAAGAACAGATTGCTCAAGATAATGAACAAGAATTGGGTATGAATATGGATAATTTTGATAATGAAGCTGTGAACTCACCTCAAGATAATGTTGTAGATACGAGTTCCGGTGATACTATTTTATCAGATTCTGATGCTACTGATTCTGATTCGTCTAGAGATTTTAGCTCAGATCATTCTGAGAGGTTGGCTACGTTACCATTGGCAAATTCGGGGAAACGTATTAAATCTAAAGCCAGAAAACCGAGGTGTAAGTCTGTTCGGAATCCTCCTTCTAGATCAGTACTTGGCAAGAGAACTTTAATCGATGAGAGTTCTGACTCGGATAGTGATGTTATTCCAGTTCCAAAAGCTCAGAAGCTTATGTCTGCTTCTATTGCTGCTGCTCATTCATCTCAAGGTGTTGAGGACGCTACTTTTGTTGCATCCTTACTGATTACACCTCCTACTTCTAAACATCCATCTCCGGTGATTTCTCCACATGTTCCACACACATCTGATGCTTCCCTTCAGACATGCTATGCAATGATCTTCAAGTTAGAATTCTTTATCAGGTAGTCCTCTGACATGATGTCCTTTAACCAACTTGTTGATGGTTTTGACATTAACATGGCTTAATCTCCTATGCCATAGAGCAGATTCATCAACTGATGCCTTGGACAGAAAACAAGATACACTACCAGATGGTGTGACCTTGTTCATATCAAGCATGTATAGATTCTCCTTTCTTTGAGCACTAAACAAGATCTTCTCAAGAGGAGGTCTGCTCAGTCCAGAGGATAACACAAAGCATTCTTCATCTGTTAACAACATCCAATGCTTTTGATCACAAATTTGTGATACACTCATGAGGTTAAACTTCAATT
Source organism: Smallanthus sonchifolius (assembly GCA_023525975.1). NCBI lineage: Eukaryota > Viridiplantae > Streptophyta > Magnoliopsida > Asterales > Asteraceae > Smallanthus > Smallanthus sonchifolius. Next base: position 46,456,901 of record CM042033.1, on the reverse strand, counting down.
CCTTCACATAATTTACCCTTTCATTGCTCATCCTTTCATTTGACACAGTTCCCTGTCCGGTGATAGAGCCTCCCTTTGAATTGCTTCCAAAGGCAACATATCCTCCATAAAATTTTCTGAAGTCTGAGAGGATAGACCTATTGCTTGTCATGTGTCTGGAACAACCACTATCTACAACCCAGGTGTTATCTTTGTTACTTGGTTGTTCCTGCACATGAGAGAGTTCTAGTTAGAAAAGGGGACCCAAGAGCTTGCAGACTTGGGTAGGACTTTTGACTTAAGACTAAAATCATCAGCAAGCTTACATTCAATGGATCCAATTATGATACTCTGAGATGAAGGTGAGGATTTGGATTTTTCTTGCCATTGTTGAATCACTTTTGCAGTTCTTTTAACATTATCAGCAGCAGATGTAGCTTTCGCTGTTGATAGTTCTGTCTGATTTTTGATATTTCTGGGTTTAGACTGATTAGCAGCAAACTTGGTTGCTGTGGATGGTTTTGATCCACAACAGATTTGGTTGTAGCTGAAGGCTTTGGATTGTTCTTTTTCTTCTTTGGCTTCTCATGATCAGCAATATTCTTGGTTGCTGCTGATGGTATAGCTGCTTCAACAATCATTGACTTCTCCTTCTTAAATTTCCTATTAAAAATAGGTTTTTCTGTGGGGGTTCTTCTATAGACATGTTTATGTCTATCAGGGATGATTTTGACTGTTGATGCTGAGGATGATGATTGAGAGAACTGGTTGAAAGGATTAAACTACAGTTTGCAGCAAAGTGGCTTGATTCACCACAAATGATGCAAGATTGTTTAGCTTTTGGTGGTTTGGTAGTAGCAATCTGTCTTGGTGGAGAAATACACTTTCTGAACTGGGTTGATCTTGTTTCATAGCTTCTTACCTTCTTGTTTTTGTTTGTTTTCTCAAAAGCTTGTTTCTTGAGATTTCTTTGCTGCTGAAGGTAGTAGAAACATGTGCTTGCTGTAAGGTTGTTTTTGCCACAAATAAAACATGATTTTGCAGTCTTGTCCCTCTGAAGATACACATAGTCCTTTCTTTTGAATAGATCTTTGAAGTTCCAGGGATGATTTTTGTTGTGTTCAAAGGTGGCTTCTTCCAGTGTCTTCTGAACATAAGGCATTCTTTCTCTAGGTGAATGACAGATGTCAAACACTTTCTTTGTAGGGTTGGAGACTGAGGATGTTGAGGATTGGCCCTTTTCAATGATAAGTTTTCTACCTTGAGGAGGATAGCTAATTTTGATTTGTTTGGTGGGTTGTGTGACTGGTTTGGATGGAATGAAAGGACTTGGAAAGTTTGTTTGAATCACTTTTCCAGATTTGGTGGTTTTCATAATTACTTCATTTGTGGGAAGTAAAGGGGCATCACAGTTTTTAGAGGAGTCTGAGCATGTGGAATCAGACTCAGTGGAGGTACTGCATTCATGCACAACAATGTCTTCCTTGGAAGGATCAAGGTTTCGGTTTGTGTCACACCCCCAAATTTATTTACTTAATAAATAAATAAAGGTTGCAACGATTGGTTCATTACACGATAGCGGAAGCTGTAATAGTGATTTCTAAGACTTGAGTACATATACAATTACTAAGACTAAGTAATACAATGATCTAAGTTCTTCTAGATCAACGATAGCCTTGAGACTTGATAATCTATGTCCTTCCAGCTACTAGGAATTGATCCAACATAGCTAGCCTATTACAACCACGCCATGGCTAAGGGTTACGTGAGAAACATACTTGAAAGTGTCAACACAAAGGTTGGTGAGTTCATAGGGTTAATTATTTCAGTGAGAGTAATTTTCCCCGAAAACATGTACATGACTTTACCGTCATATAGTGTTCCCCCGAAAACATGTACATGACTTTACCGTCATAAAAATAAGTAGATTTCACCGAAAACATATACATGACTTAACCGTCATAAAAATAAGTAGTTTTCACCGAAAACGTATACATGACTTAACCGTCATACAAATAAGTAGTTTTCCCCGAAAACATATACATGACTTACCCGTCATAAAAATAAGTAGTCTCCACCGAAACATATACATGACTTAAACGTCATAAGAATAAGTAGTTTTCCCCGAAAACGTATACATGACTTAACCGTCATAAAAATAAGTACTTTTCACCGAAAATATATACCTAACTTAACCGTCATAAATATAAGTAGTTTTCACCGAAAACGTATACACGATTTAACAGTCATAAAAATAAGTAGTTTTACCAGAAAATGTATACATGACATTACCTGTCATAAATAAGTAGTTTTCACTGAAACATATACATGACTTAACCGTCATAATAATAAGTAGGTTTCCCCAAAAACGTATACACGACATAACCGTCATAAATATAAGTAGTTTTCACCGAAAACATATATATGACTTACCCATCATAAAAATAAGTAGTTTCCACCGAAACATATACATGACTTAAACGTGATAAGAATAAGTAGTTTTCCCCGAAAACGTATACATGACTTAACTGTCATAAAAATAAGTAGTTTTCACCGAAAACATATACCTAACTTAACCGTCATAAAAATAAGTAGTTTTCACCGAAAACGTATACACGATTTAACAGTCATAAAAATAAGTAGTTTTCACTGAAACATATACATGACTTAACCGTCATATTAATAAGTAGGTTTCCTCAAAAACGTATACACTACTTAACCGTCAAAAATATAAGTAGTTTTCACCGAAAACATATACATGACTTAACCGTCATAAAAATAAGTAGTTTTCATCGAAAATTTATAGATGACTTAACCGTCATAAAAATAAGTAGTTTTCACTAAAAACGTATACATGACATTAAACGTCATAAAAGTAAGTAGTTTTACCTGAAAACATGCCCATGACATTACCGTCACAAATAAGTATTTTTATCCGAAAACATGCACATGACATTACCGTCATAAAATAAGTACAAATAATTCTAAACGCATATGATAAACAAAACAAGTGTTCTTGATCCATTCGTAAGCAAGCTAGGCTTACAAATACCCATGTTCGTACATGAAACCGTAACCAAACCATGACAAATGTGTCACACCCCGACCGATGGCGGAATCATCGGGGCGGGACATGTAGACTGTTCATAAGCACAAGGTTGACTAGATTGAATATATTAAACATCAAATTTCATAACCAGTAGTCCAAACACAACCATATCCAAAATAGAACAAACTTGAAATACGTAGAGTTCTTTTATTTAATTTAACTAAGTCAAAGCCTATGTGAAGCACATCTTGAACAATCTCACACGTTAGAACCTGAAACATGAATAAAATAAAGTCAACTAAAAAGTTGGTGAGTATAACACAGGTTTATATAGATAGCATATAGTTTGTAAAACAAATCCTTACATAACATGATAAATAAGGCATTTATGGGGAGCATCTATTGTGTAACTGTAAGGCCCCTTTCCCGGGTGACCTCACTTGTTGGATTTACTCATAAACATAGCCATAAATACTGAACTTAAATTTAAAACATTCATCATTCAATTACATTACATAACAGCGGAAGTCTTAACAATTAAAAACACAACATTGTCTTAACAAACAAAAGTGGGATGTCAGTCTTGTGCCGGGTAACCCTCACGCCATCGCACGACATTTTCTTCCTTTACCTGAAATGTATACTAAAAGTCAGCTAACGCTGGTGAGTTCTAGTTTAATGCAATTTGATATAAACATTCTATTCTTTACTTTATAAGTATGCATTACTGTATAGTCATTCATATAAATACGTATTCATAACTTTTGTCTTTCTTTTCATCTTTCTTTTCTGTATTTTTGTGATTTCATATATGTATATGCATTCACCCTTTTCTTTCTTTTCTTTCTTTCTTTAATTTCATGGGTCATACTATATAAGGGTGATCAACCCGTCATTTGCTTACGAATGTCACAAAGACAATCGCCGTGGTCCATCGTCATGGCCCACCTATACTTACAACCGTCCGGCAACTAGTGCCGTCCGTCATTTTATTCTTACAACCGTCCGGCAATCTTTGTCCGTCCGTCATGACTTACAACCGTCCTACCGTCGTAGGCCGTAATTCGCCCGTCTACCCGAAGGTATCCGTTTCCCATGCGACTATTATTTATACAACCGTTCTACTATAATATGCCAATTGCTTCGACCGTCCATTAATGGCATTCGTACGTCCTAGCCGATGAAGGAGCGCACTTGTCCCGGTTATAAAATAGTCACATGGTCGTCCGTCTACCGAAGTAGCCGTTATCATCGAAGCGTCCATAACATTTTCTGTACTTGGCAAGCAATATATACATGGATATAAAGCAGGATTTCATTCTTTCATATTGTGTTATACTTTCATTCATTCTTGATAATCATGCTTTTCATTCTTTATTCATAATTTCTCTTTCATGTATAGGTATATATATATATATACTTGTATAACACATATGATCACATTGGCATTCATAACATTTATTCACTTAGTGTATACATCTCAGGCCCAAAACATTTGAAAACATTTGCACATAACATAGAAGGGGGCACATAGAACTCACCTGATGAGTAGTTTCTGTAATACACTAAGCTGGCTACTGGGCTTCACTAATGTCACTCACGATCTGTATAATAAAGTCATACACATAAGATGGTGCTCCTAGATGACACTAGACATTACTATGCTTGAACATAGTAGTTTCGATTGATTAGCTTATATCGAAACTTGGTAGTTTCGATAGGTTGTTTCTGTCGAAACTTGGTAGTTTCGATAGGTAGTTTCGATAGATAGTTTCGATAGGTAGTTTCGATAGATAGTTTCGATAGGTAGTTTCGATAGGTAGCTTTTGTATTATCTTAGCTTCGGATCGGGGGCTCATATCGAAACTATGGTAGTTTCGATTGGGCCTGCATATATCGAAACTGGGTAGTTTCGATAGGTCTGCACATATCGAAACTAAGTAGTTTCGATGGGTCTGCACATATCGAAACTAAGTAGTTTCGATGGGTCTGCACTTATCGCCTTCCCCAAAAATCCGAATGTTCTGCATGCGAATCTGATCATGTCGATATCTAGATTTTCTTTGATCAAAACGTTCGTTTTTCATTCTAGATGCTATACCTAAGTTCACTTTCAAGTTTCATCCGCAAAAATCGTTATCTTTTAGCCAAAACCCGAAAACTCCCAAAACGAACAAAAACTCATAATGTGATCGAATCGTTACCTGGATTGGATTTCTGATTCAGAGGATATGATCACGAGAACAGCAGCAACGTTCTCCTGAATTCCCGATTTGACCCGTCACTTTCTCTCTCTAGACCCGAGCTCTCCTTTCTCTCTCTAAAAACTGCGTGAGTTGAGGAAATGAGCAGGGAAGAGGGCTGCCTTGCCTCTTATGTGCATGGGCTTCCCTCGGCCCATTGAAGCCGGGCCCAGGCCTGCTCCCTTTTTGTTTAAATATTCCAACTAAACCACCGGTCTCGCTATATTTATTCGTTTTATTATTTTTAGGATGTTACAAGTCTACCCTCCTTAAAGAGGTTTCGTCCTCGAAACTGTTCATAGGTTAAACAATTGAGGGTATAGTCCCTTCATCTCGTCTTCTTTTTCCCACGTAGCTTCTGACCCTTTTCTGTGCTTCCATTGTATCTTGACTAACGGTATCGACTTATTGCGTAGTCGTTTCTCAGCTCGGTCAAGAATGGCTATTGGTTCCTCTACATAATTTAGACTGTTATCCACTTCGATCTCGTCGTAAGGTATGTGAGCTGTGTCGTCAGCTAGGCACTTGCGTAAGTGCGACACGTGGAACGTAGGGTGTATTCCACTAAGCTCGACGGGTAGGTCGAGTCTGTAAGCAACTTGACCCACTCTTGCTACAATCTTGAAAGGTCCGACAAACCTTGGACTTAGTTTGCCACGCTTTCTGAACCGAATGATTCCTTTCCACGGTGATACTTTCAACAGTACCATGTCCCCTATTTGAAACTCTAAATCCCTCCTTCTCTTATCCGCGTATGATTTCTGTCTGTCCTTTGCGGCTTTCATACGAGCCTTGATTTGATCAAATTTCTCAGAAGTAGCTTTGACCACTTCGAGACTTGCAAAATCCTTCTGTCCAATTTCCCCCCAACAAACCGGGGTCCTGCATTTCCTCCCATACAACATTTCAAATGGCGGCATGCCAATAGTCGAGTGATAGCTGTTGTTATATGAAAATTATGCCAATGGTAGATGGTTGTCCCAACTCCCACCGAAGTCAATGATACAGGCCCGGAGCATGTCCTCCAAGGTCTGAATGGTCCTTTCCGATTGTCCATCGGTTTGGGGGTGGTAAGCGGTGCTGATGTTCAGTCTAGTGCCCATTGCTTCATTGAATTTCTTCCAAAACCTTGACGTGAATCTAGTATCCCTGTCAGACACAATCGACAGCGGCATACCATGTCTGCTCACAATTTCCTTGATAAATACTTCTGCTAGCTTTTTAGAAGAAGAAGTTTCTCGTATTGGCAAGAAGTGAGCACTCTTTGTCAAGCGGTCGACGATCACCCAAATGGTATCATTGCCTTTAGCTGTTCGCGGTAGCTTGGTAATGAAGTCCATTGTGATCTCTTCCCACTTCCATTCCGGTATTGGTAATGGTTGCATTTTGCCGCATGGTTTCTGGTGCTCGGCCTTAACTAGAGAACACGTTAGGCACTTGCTCACGTATTCTGTCACATCATTCTTCATGCCAGGCCACCAGTATTCTTTCTTCAAGTCTTGATACATTTTGTTTGTCCCGGGGTGGATAGAATAGCGAGACTTATGGGCCTCATCGAGTATTTTGGCTCTAAGCTCACCAATCTTAGGTATCCACATCCGGCCAAACCTAGTTCGTACTCCGTATGCATTCGCATCTAAGTTCCCTTGTTGTCCTACTATTCTTTCCCGTTTCACATTTCTTTCTAACAATGCTTCATCTTGTGCCTTTGATATTTCACCCATTAAGTCTGGCGTTATAACTAACTGACACGCTTTGATCCGGATAGGTGCCGATTCTTCCTTTCTACTTAAAGCGTCAGCCACTACGTTTGCCTTGCCTGGATGGTACAATATCTCACAGTCATAGTCTTTCAGTAGCTCTAACCATCTTCTTTGCCTCATGTTTAGTTCCTTTTGTTCGAAAAAGTATTTCAAGCTTTTGTGATCGGAGTAGATGGTGCATTTAACTCCATACAAGTAGTGTCTCCATATTTTCAACGCGAAAACTACTGCTGCTAATTCTAGATCGTGTGTTGGGTAGTTAACTTCATGAACCTTTAGTTGCCGCGATGCATAAGCAATTACCTTTCCTCGTTGCATGAGTACGTACCCTAAACCTTGCCCTGAAGCGTCAGAGTAGACTACTAAGTCTTCATTTCCCTCAGGTAGTGTTAATACTGGAGCTTGAGTTAATCGTGTCTTAAGTTCCTCAAACGCGTTGTTTTGGGTTGGACCCCATTCATACTTTACTTCCTTCCGTGTCAGTTTGGTTAGCGGCGAGGCAATTCTTGAGAAATCTTGGATGAACCTTCGATAGTAACCTGCCAACCCTAGAAAGCTTCGTATCTCTGTTGGTGTCTTTGGGATGTTCCATTCCTTTACTGTCTCAATCTTTGCAGGATCCACCATGATGCCGTTTGGGTTTATTACATGACCTAGGAATTGGACTTCCCTAAGCCAGAACGCGCATTTGGAGAATTTTGCGTACAACTTTTCCTGCTTTAGCACCTCCAGAACCTCTCTTAGGTGACAGTGGTGATCACCCTCGCTTTTTGAATACACCAGTATGTCATCTATAAAGACTATCACCGATCGATCCAACATTGGTCGACATACTCTATTCATCAATTCCATGAACGCTGCTGGTGCGTTGGTCAATCCGAAGGACATCACGAGAAACTCATAATGCACATAACGCGTGCGAAATGCGGTCTTTGGAACGTCTTCTTCTCTTACTTTCAACTGATGGTAACCCGACCTAAGATCGATCTTTCAGAACCAACTCGCACCTTGCAGTTGATCAAAAAGGTCGTCTATTCTAGGCAGTGGGTATTTGTTCTTTACTGTTCTCTTGTTCAATTCGCGGTAGTCGATACACATGCGCATACTGCCGTCCTTCTTCTTTACAAATAGTACCGGAGCGCCCCATGGTGAGATGCTCGGCCTAATAAATCCTTTCTCGGTTAGTTCCTCTAGTTGGGACATCAATTCCTTCATTTCTGACGGAGCCAATCGGTAGGGGGCTTTGGCAACGGGCTCAGCTCCTGGCAGTAAATCAATCTGAAATTCTATTTCCCGATCGGGTGGCAACTCAGGTAGATCCTCAGGGAATACTTCCAGAAAATTGCACACCACGGGTACATTCTTGAGTTCTTTCGTTTTCATTCTATCATCTATAACATATGCCAGATAAGCTTCGCAGCCGCGCCTCATGTAACTTTTGGCCTTAATCATCGAGATGACGTTCGGCATTGTGCAATTCCAATCCCCATAAACCGTAATTGGACTGTCGCTAGGACCTTTGAGGTGTATCCTCTTACGTTTACATATGATTTGAGCTTCGTTGGCAGCTAGCCAATCCATACCCAATACTATATCGAATCCTCCTAAGGTGAGAAGGAATAATTTAGAAGGAAATTTATGACCCTCTATTTCTATTATGCAATCCTCTGTTACTTGGAATACTGCCGAATTTTTACCAACGGCAGTTTGTACACTAAAGGCCTTTACTACTGTGTTGATAGTGCAATTCAGTTTTCGACTAAAGGCATTTGATATAAAGCTTTTACTAGCACCAGAGTCAAATAAAATAGCAGCATGTTCGTTATTAACTAGGGATGTACCTGACACAACATCAGGGTTTCCCCTTGCTTCCTCTTCAGTCAGGGCGTAGCCTCTAGTCCTCGCCTTCTGTTGTTCCTTTTCTTTTCCCGAACCAGATTGTCTAGTTCTCTTGCAATTCTTGGTTAGGTGTCCAAATAGTCCACAACCTTGGCATTTAGTGTCTCTTAAACATTCGCGAGAATAGTGCCCCGCCTTCCCACACCTATAACAGACGGTGGAATCAACTAGGCACACGCCTTGGTGTTTCCTCAAACATTTCTTACAAGCTTCGTATTTTTCAGTTCTTGGCTTCTTAGCCTCAGCTATATAGTTCCCCTTTCCAGTTCCTTTAGACGCGTTTTCCCTTTTCCTTTTATGTGTCTCAGGTAATAGACCAGGCAATATGCTCTTTAGTGTCAGTACTACCTCACGGGTAATAGCATCCCTAAGTTCGGGTTCCAATCGTAGTGCCCCTTCATTGTCACCTCCCGGTGGGGTCACATTAGTGTCATGCACTCTCTCGGTGTATTTCACGTGCATGCTTTCTTCTTTCTCTTGTCTTTGGTTCATTGGCGGTCTACCTACTCGGCCCGTATGGCCGCCTTGGCGTGTAGTTCTTCCTCTACTTGCCATAGTTTTCTAGAAATTTCTGATATGAAAAGGGAATACATCAATGTCATTTCTTCAGATCATAGTTTGGAACAGTACGAGCAAGGTAAATTCTTAATTACAGTGACCGGTTTGCGATTACTAATTTACATTGCTTTTCGGGTTCAAAACTCTTCAAATCAGTCGTGGCATTAACATCTATTTGTTCTAAGTTAAGGTATCTATTCTTATGCAGGAGCATTTACTTTATGACTTACTTACCGTGCTAGCGTTGGCGTTGGCTACCCAGACTGACATCCGTGCGTTGGTCCCATAATCAGTTTGAGTCCAGACATTTAGGGATGTCTGAATCTCTCAAACTATTGCTCTGATACCAACTTGTAAGGCCCCTTTCCCGGGTGACCTCACTTGTTGGATTTACTCATAAACATAGCCATAAATACTGAACTTAAATTTAAAACATTCATCATTCAATTACATTACATAACAGCGGAAGTCTTAACAATTAAAAACACAACATTGTCTTAACAAACAAAAGTGGGATGTCAGTCTTGTGCCGGGTAACCCTCACGCCATCGCACGACCTTTTCTTCCTTTACCTGAAATGTATACTAAAAGTCAGCTAACGCTGGTGAGTTCTAGTTTAATGCAATTTGATATAAACATTCTATTCTTTACTTTATAAGTATGCATTACTGTATAGTCATTCATATAAATACGTATTCATAACTTTTGTCTTTCTTTTCATCTTTCTTTTCTGTATTTTTGTGATTTCATATATGTATATGCATTCACCCTTTTCTTTCTTTTCTTTCTTTCTTTAATTTCATGGGTCATACTATATAAGGGTGATCAACCCGTCATTTGCTTACGAATGTCACAAAGACAATCGCCGTGGTCCATCGTCATGGCCCACCTATACTTACAACCGTCCGGCAACTAGTGTCGTCCGTCATTTTATTCTTACAACCGTCCGGCAATCTTTGTCCGTCCGTCATGACTTACAACCGTCCTACCGTCGTAGGCCGTAATTCGCCCGTCTACCCGAAGGTATCCGTTTCCCATGCGACTATTATTTATACAACCGTTCTACTATAATATGCCAATTGCTTCGACCGTCCATTAATGGCATTCGTACGTCCTAGCCGATGAAGGAGCGCACTTGTCCCGGTTATAAAATAGTCACATGGTCGTCCGTCTACCGAAGTAGCCGTTATCATCGAAGCGTCCATAACATTTTCTGTACTTGGCAAGCAATATATACATGGATATAAAGCAGGATTTCATTCTTTCATATTGTGTTATACTTTCATTCATTCTTGATAATCATGCTTTTCATTCTTTATTCATAATTTCTCTTTCATGTATAGGTATATATATATATATATACTTGTATAACACATATGATCACATTGGCATTCATAACATTTATTCACTTAGTGTATACATCTCAGCCCCAAAACATTTGAAAACATTTGCACATAACATAGAAGGGGGCACATAGAACTCACCTGATGAGTAGTTTCTATAATACACTAAGCTGGCTACTGGGCTTCACTAATGTCACTCACGATCTGCATAATAAAGTCATACACATAAGATGGTGCTCCTAGATGACACTAGACATTACTATGCTTGAACATAGTAGTTTCGATTGATTAGCTTATATCGAAACTTGGTAGTTTCGATTCTATCGAAACTTGGTAGTTTCGATAGGTTGTTTCTGTCGAAACTTGGTAGTTTCGATAGGTAGTTTCGATAGGTAGTTTCGATAGGTAGTTTCGATAGGTAGCTTATGTATTATCTTAGCTTCGGATCGGGGGCTCATATCGAAACTATGGTAGTTTCGATTGGGCCTGCATATATCGAAACTGGGTAGTTTCAATAGGTCTGCACATATCGAAACTAAGTAGTTTCGATGGGTCTGCACATATCGAAACTAAGTAGTTTCGATGGGTCTGCACTTATCGCCTTCCCCAAAAATCCGAATGTTCTGCATGCGAATCTGATCATGTCGATATCTAGATTTTCTTTGATCAAAACGTTCGTTTTTCATTCTAGATGCTATACCTAAGTTCACTTTCAAGTTTCATCCGCAAAAATCGTTATCTTTTAGCCAAAACCCGAAAACTCCCAAAACAAACAAAAACTCATAATGTGATCGAATCGTTACCTGGATTGGATTTCTGATTCAGAGGATATGATCACGAGAACAGCAGCAACGTTCTCCTGAATTCCCGAGTTGACCCGTCACTTTCTCTCTCTAGACCCGAGCTCTCCTTTCTCTCTCTAAAAACTGCGTGAGTTGAGGAAATGAGCAGGGAAGAGGGCTGCCTTGCCTCTTATGCGCATGGGCTTCCCTCGGCCCATTGAAGCCGGGCCCAGGCCTGCTCCCTTTTTGTTTAAATATTCCAACTAAACCACCGGTCTCGCTATATTTATTCATTTTATTAGTTTTAGGATGTTACAGTAACCATGTACAATCAAACCTTTGTAACAAGCATGCAAAAATTATGTTGTCGGTATCAATCACCCCAATCTGGGTGGGTTTGTCAGACTCAATAGATCTATCATTGAAAACCGTCGGCTTAAATAGTTAATGATTGCACATAATCGCATACAAAGGTTAGCACACCTAGCACTCGGGCATAAAGCTCAAATTGCACACATGAATGTAAATAGGATTTGTGCTTGTGTTGTTTGTGTAAATGTAAACATGTAATTTGAATAATGTTCATGTTCCACCCCAAAAATGTAAAAGAGTAAAAGGGGCTATGTATACTCACTTGGTTTGAAGGCGTAGTTAACAAAAGATACTAGGTAGACTATAGATCCTTGAAATGCACGAGTTAACCAAAAGTGTAATGCGTATGGTATTAATAATGTGCACAAGAGTTTAATTCTAAAGTTGTATTTGGACTTGTGTAAAAAGTCATGGATTTGTAATTGGAGTATTGAATGAAATATATAAAGTTTGAAAGAATATTTTTAGAATATTTTGATTAAGGTTTGAGTTTGAATAATTAAATAAGTAATGTAAATACTTATTGTTTATGAAAACATTGTAAGTATTAGTTATAAGTTAGTATAAATAATTAATTGTTTTTGTTTAAATATAAATTAAATAAATAATCATTATTTTATTTATTTATTTATAAAATGTAACTTAATCATTTTAATACTTTTTAAATGAAAGGTTTAGCAATAATTGTAAATTTAATTTTTATAAACTTTAAATAAATAATTCTTTTATTTATCCCAAGATTAAATATTTTATCTTTTACAAATAGAATAAATTGCATTTATATAAAAATCATTATTTATATTTTGTAATTTAATCATAATTACTTGTTGTTTGAAAAACATATAAAATTATAATTCTGCCAAGATTTTAACTCACACACGACCGTGCTTGGGAAGGGCACGATCGTGCTCGAACCACGGGCGCGACCTTGCTAGTCAGGGCGCGACCGTGTTGATCAAACAGAGGGCTTGAACTAATTAAATCATTAGGCACGACCGTGCCTTGGCCAGGCACGATCGTGTCTATGATTCCAAGACAGTACTGAGATTAGCCAAAGGGCATGATTGGGTCTGGGCCGGAGGACACGACCGCGTCTCATGAGGCACGACCGCGCTAGATGATTAGCGCGACTTTGTCTGTTCCAAATCAGGAACGAATTGACCGATTCTTATAATAATAGGGTTGGAAATCATAGGGATTTCACCCATTAGATTATTTCGAGTCTTTTTGCATAGATTAATTGGATTTAAAACGTGTCTAAGGTTCGATTCGATTAAATCATTTTTAACGAAAATGTGGATTCGGGTTCGTGGTGATTTCCATAATGAAAGCCCAAATTAACATGGGGCTTTTGATCTCGAGACTAAATAGACTGAGGACAGAGTTTCAATTACCCGGAAGAACGACAAATTGATAGAGGGCGGTAGAAGATAGTCTCGGCGACGATGCGGATTGCTTCCGGCGTCCTCTACTGCAATCCCGGCTAAACCAGAGAGTCCAGTAGTTTTAGTGAAGATTGAGTAGCGTGAATCGGCTGCTTGATTGGGAGAATTCGGATCGAAAGAAAGAATTCGTGTTTTCTTGAAATGTCTAAACGATTTTTGGAGATTGATTGAGTTAATCCGAGATGTTTCGTGTAATTGAAAGGTTTATTTCATTCGTTAATGAGAATGAAGTGTAGGACGGTTACGGAGCTCAAGGATCGAGTGATTAAAACTACATTTACGTTTCAACTGGTACTAGGCGCGACCGTGTTAAGGCACCAGGCGCGATCGTTCCAAAGCGAGTCGCGCGACCGTGCCAAGGCACTCGGCGCGACCGTGCCATAACGAGGCGCGACCGTGCCTATTAGGGTTTCTTGTAAATTTTCAGCATCAGACCTTGTAACTTTGGTCTTTGACATATTTGTATAAATAGATACTTATGTAGTGTTTTAGTAGGTTATAACCGTGTAAAATTTACGGGTTAACATTGAAATATAGTATTTAATTGATGGTACGAAAAGGAATAAAACAGTGCACTAGAATTGAGTTTGAAATGCATTACATTGATTTGAAAGTACGGATACTAAAATCAGAAATGTTACAGTCTCCCCATGTTGAGGGAATTTCGTCCCGAAATTTAGCTAGAGGAAACTACGGCATCAGTAAAAAGATGGGGGTACTTGAGCTTCATTTGGTCCTCTCGTTCCCAAGTTAATTCAGGACCACGCTTAGACTCCCAACGAACTTTGACAATAGGAATACGACTTCGCTTGAGTTGTTTGATTTCACGATCCATAATTTCTACCGGTTTCTCAACGAAGTGCATCGTTTCATCAATGCGCACGTCATCAAGTGGTATATGGAGATTCTCATCAGCGAGACATTTCTTCATATTAGATACATGAAATGTGGGATGCACATTGCCAATAGATGGAGGTAGCTCGAGTTTGTAAGCCACTTTCCCAATCCTTTCAAGGATTTTGAATGGACCAACATAGCGAGGGGCTAACTTGCCTTTCTTTCCAAAACGGATCACACCCTTCCATGGAGACACTTTAAGAAGAACAAGGTCACCGACTTGGAATTCCAAGGGTTTTCGTCGTTTATCGGCATAACTCTTTTGCCGACTTCTCGCTGTTCGAATGTTGTCACGGATTTGAAAAATCTTGTCGGATGTTTCTTGAATTAGCTCGGGACCGGTGATTTGTTCTTCACCAATCTCGTTCCAACAGATAGGAGAACGACACTTGCGACCATAAAGAGCTTCGAATGGAGCCATGTTAACACTCGTGTGGTAGCTATTATTGTAGGAGAACTCAATGAGGGATAAATGTGAATCCCAATTGCCACCAAAATCGATTACGCAAGCTCTAAGCATGTCTTCAAGTGTTTGGATTGTCCGCTCGGTTTAACCATCAATTTGGGGATGGTAAGCCGTGCTCAAATCCAATCGTGTACCAAGAGTGGTTTGGAGAGATTGCCAAAATCGAGAAGTGAACCGGGCATCTCGGTCGGATATTATGTTCAAGGGAACACCATGACAGCTCATAATTTCATCAATGTAAATTCGGGCTAGTTTCTCAACCCGATAGTCTTCACGGATAGGCAAGAAATGAGCAGATTTGGTGAGACGATCAATAATCACCCAAATGCTATCATAACCACTCGAGGTGCGAGGGAGCTTGGTAATGAAATCCATAGCTAAGTTTTCCCATTTCCACACGGGAATTTCTGGTTGTTCAAGTAAACCAGAAGGACGTTGATGTTCGGCTTTGACTTTGGAGCAGGTTAGACATTTGGCAACATAAAGATCGATGTCCTTTTTCATACCGGGCCACCAATATTGTTGGCGAAGATCTAGGTACATTTTATCCGCACCAGGATGAATAGAATAACGAGTCTTGTGAGCCTCGTTCATGAGAAATGTACGGAGATCATCGCGATCGGGAACCCAAATACGGTTCAAGTAATAAAGTAAGCCATTTGGTTTAGATTCAAGCAGAAGTTCAACACCACATGATATTTCCTCGTACATATTACCCTCGGTGACTGAGACGTGTTGAGCTTCTAAGATGCGGTTTTGAATGTCGGTTTGAATTCGAACACATTGAAGCATGACATGGTTCTTTCGACTCAATGCGTCGGCTACAACATTCGCTTTGCCGGGATGGTAACGAATCTCGCAGTCATAGTCGTTAAGGAGTTCAACCCAACGTCGTTGCCTCATATTGAGTTCCTTTTGATTGAAGATGTGTTGGAGACTTTTGTGGTCGATGAACACCACGCATTTCGTGCCATAGAGATAATGTCTCCAAATCTTTAGTGCAAATACGACCACACCCAACTCGAGATCGTGCATCGTATAATTCTTCTCATGAATTTTAAGTTGTCTTGATGCATAAGCGATTACCTTGCCTCGTTGCATGAGGACACAACCAAGACCTTGGTTGGAAGCATCACAGTAGACAACTAAATCATCATTTCTATCAGGGAGAGTCAAAATGGGAGCATTACACAACTTTTGCTTAAGGGTTTGGAAAGCTTCTTCTTACTTTGGTCCCTATTCATAAGTCTTACCCTTGTGGGTCAAAGCGGTAAGGGGGACAACAATTTTAGAGAAGTTCGAGATGAAAAGACGGTAATATCCCGCAAGACCAAGGAATGAACGAACTTCAGTGGGGGTCTTCGGTGTATTCCAATTCTTAACCGTTTTGATTTTAGCAGGGTCAACATGAATACCCTTGTCGTTGACAATATGACCAAGAAATTGAACTTCTTTTAACCAAAATTCACATTTGGAGAATTTGGCATATAGTTGTTCTTTCTTCAAAAGATCCAAAACCAATCTAAGATGTTGCTCATGAGCGGCTTTAGTCTTGGAATAGATTAAGATGTCATCGATGAAAACTATCACGAACTTATCGAGGTACGGTTTGCACACACGATTCATGAGGTCCATGAAAACTACGGGTGCATTGGTTAGCCCAAAAGGCATAACCATGAACTCGTAATGACCATACCTTGTTCGGAAAGCAGTCTTTGGAATATCGTCTTCTTGCACATGGAGTTGATGATAACCAGATCGAAGATCAATCTTCGAGAAGCAAGTAGAACCTTGAAGTTGATCAAAGAGGTCATCAATTCTAGGCAAAGGATAACGGTTTTTGATAGTAAGTTTTTTGAGTTCGCGGTAGTCAATACACATGCAAAATGATCCATCCTTCTTTTTGACGAATAAGACGGGTGCACCCCACGGTGAATGACTTGGACGAATGAATCCCTTGTCGGAGAGCTCTTGAAGTTGACTTGCAAGTTCTTGCATTTCAGAAGGTGCAAGACGGTATGGAGCTCTAGCCACGAGGTTAGCTCCGGGCACAAGATCAATGCGAAATTCTACTTATCGAACGGGTGGAAGACCGGATAAGTCTTCGGGAAATACTTCAGGAAAATCCCGAATGATGGGAATGTCTTGTATACTCTTCTTTTTGACATCTTTTTGGACAATATGAGCTAAGAAGGCCACGTACTTCTTTCGTAGGTACTTTTGGGTGGTAGTGCACGACATTAACTTAAGTGATTTGCAAGGCTTTTCACCAAAGACTCTTAACGTTTCTCCCGATGGTAGGGGTATTCGGATGCACTTCTCGAAACAAATAACTTCGGCATGATGATTTGATAGCCAATCCATGC
Source organism: Smallanthus sonchifolius (assembly GCA_023525975.1). Taxonomy (NCBI): domain Eukaryota; kingdom Viridiplantae; phylum Streptophyta; class Magnoliopsida; order Asterales; family Asteraceae; genus Smallanthus; species Smallanthus sonchifolius. The sequence goes on along the minus strand of CM042033.1, from coordinate 46,439,739 downwards.
CTATGATGATATCAAATCTTCCTAGTGGCATTGGAACAAGGTTGATTGGGAATGTATGATCATTAAGTTCTAAAGAGCAATCATAGATAATGGATTCAGTTGTAAGAGAGTCACCATTTGCTACTTCAACGATAAATGTTTTCTCTAATTGGGACCGTGTCTTTGCAAGTAAAGGTTCAAAATTAAGTGACACAAAACTTTTATCGGCTCCGGTATCGAATAAAATGGAGGCATATTGACTATTAACAAGAAACGTACCATTGACCACGTCATTGTTGGCTTGAGCTTCATTGGCGTTTATGTTGAAAGCACGCCCACGAGCTCCACCTTGTCTAGCATTGACTAACTTTGGGCATTGATCACGGAAATGGTTCGGGTTGCCACACTCATAACATGCTCGCCCATTTGCAATAGCAGGTACACCTTGATTAGTCACTTGGGTGTTGGTTTGGTTCGGTGGGTTGACTTGGCCCGCAAGAGCTTTGGCCCTACAAACATTAACTGTATGGCCATATTTCCCACAATAAGTACAAAGGCGACATGGGATGCCTTGGGGATGATGGTAGTTGCAGGTGGCACAAAGTGGGTAGATTCCCACATATGGCTTTTTGGCCGGTGCTTGAACCATAGGTGCAGCTTGGTTAATAGGAATAGCAGGAGTGACCACAGCATAGTTTCTAGTCTTCCTTTTCCTATTATTGCGGGAGGGTTCAGTTGTGGCTTCTTTGTTGTGGGTAGGAGGGGTTATAGTGTCAGAAACTTTCTTGGTCCCCTTTTTAGTAAGAGTCCCCGCCTTCACATGATTATCGGTTAAAGTAGCGGACAAACGGATGGCATCTTCAAGTGTTGCGGGATTCCTTCCTAGGACAGTATCTTGAATTTGCCTAGGTAGTCCCCCAATATACTTTTCAATACAGCGGGATAGAGGAGTGACCATGTGGGGCACAAGAAGACTCAACTCATGGAACCGAGTTGTATACGCCAAGTTTTCACCACTATCTTGGGCAAGATCCCAAAACTCAGCTTCAAGTTTCTTCACTTCATTTCGAGGACAGAATTCCTCGGTCATTAGCCTTTTAACCTCATCCCAAGGTAAGTCCATTACTACATCCACACCTCGATTTCGCTTCTCCCCATTCCACCACGTGAGTGCCCGTGTTTGTAGGACACTTGTGGCATGATGAACACGAAGGTTGTCGGGGCAGTCACTATTGAGAAAGGTATTCTTAATGCTTTCAAACCATTGAAGGAGTTCGGTAGCTCCTTCGGTACCATAGAACTTGAGGGGATTACACGAGTTGAAATGCTTGAAGGTGCATTGAGATGGGTTGTTACCACCATTTCCACCATTACCACCATTTCCACTATTGCTACCATTACCACCGTTGTTGCCATTGGTGGCACTACTAGCTTGTGTGAGTTGTGTCACGAGTTGTGCAAGAATAGCAGCAATGTCGGTATTGGTGTTGGCGGCGGGAGCACGACGAGGAGGCATTCTACAGATTTTCACAAGACAAGAAAAGATGTAAAAACTTATGAGAATTGTTTGGATTTAATAGAATAAGATAACAAAATAAATAGATAATCATACTTTGGATTGTACTCAAATAGTGACATAATCACTCGAATACTATGACACATTAAGGTTAAATAAACTTATATAATTTTCAAGGAGACATGCTTTAGCCTATAAGTAAACACTCATCTCGGGAATTCCCAGGAAAGCATACGGGTCCCTCGGTTTATTGGGATTTATACGAAATGCTTTCCTAGACAGAAAAACCAAAATACAGGTGCCACTCTTCCAGATTGCACGTGTCCTCAAATAATTAACAAAGCTTAAAAACCTTAACGAGGAAATAAAGAAATTTTTATGAATTTTCGCTTCATGAAGTTTCCACATGCTTAGAAAGATAAAGATAGAGAAAGAAAATAAGAATATTATGAGGTTTTAGGATATAGGAAAGGATAATGTTTATTTAATTTATTATTTAAGTATATACTAATAAGTCATGGATATTTAACAATTAAGTCTTCAAATAAAATAATAACTAACCATAGTAAGCATGTAGCACATTGCATGTAACACATAACATATAACATATAGCATGTAGTATATAACATGTAATCATGAAACATAGCATAAGTAGGTGTCCTAAAGTTATAGTCTAGGTCAAGGTGTCTAATAACCTAATTCCCTATAACCAAGGCTCTCATACCAATCTGTCACACCCCGACCGATGGCGAATTCATCAGGGCGGGACATGTAGACTGTTCATAAGCCCAAGGTTGACTAGATTGAATATATTAAACATCAAATTTCATAACAAGTAGTCTAAACACAACCAAATCCAAAATAGAACAAACTTGAAATACATAGAGTTCTTTTATTTATTTTAACTAAGTCCAAGCCTATGTGAAGCACATCTTGAACAATCTCACACGTTAGAACCTGAAACATGAATAAAATAAAGTCAACTAAAAAGTTGGTGAGTATAACACAGGTTTATATAGATAGCATATAGTTTGTAAAACAAATCCTTACATAACATGATAAATAAGGCATTTATGGGGAGCAGCTATTGTGTAACCATGTACAATCAAACCTTTGTAACTAGCATGCAAAAATTGTGTTGTCGGTATCAATCACCCCAATCTGGGTGGGTTTGTCAGACTCAATAGATCTATCATTGAAAACCGTCGGCTTGAATAGTTAATGATTGCACATAATCGCATACAAAGGTTAGCACACCTAGCACTCGCGCATAAAGATCAAATTGCACACATGAATGTAAATAGGATTTGTACTTGTGTTGTTTGTGTAAATATAAACATGTAATTTGAATAATGTTCATGTTCCACCCCAAAAATGTAAAAGAGTAAAAGGGGCTATGTATACTCACTTGGTTTGAAGGCGTAGTTAACAAAAGATACTAGGTAGACTATAGATCCTTGAAATGCACGAGTTAACCTAAAGTGTAATGTGTATGGTATTAATAGTGTGCACAAGAGTTTAATTCTAAAGTTGTATTTCGACTTGTGTAAAAAGTCATGGATTTGTAATTGGAGTATTGAATGAAATGTATAAAGTTTGAAAGAATATTTTTAGAATATTTTGATTAAGGTTTGATTTTGAATAATTAAATAAGTAATATAAATAATTATTGTTTATGAAAACATTGTAAGTATTAGTTATAAGTTAGTATAAATAATTAATTGTTTTTGTTTAAATATAAATTAAATAAATAATCATTATTTTATTTATTTATTTATAAAATGTAACTTAATCATTTTAATACTTTTTAAATGAAAGGTTTAGCAATAATTATAAATTTAATTTTTATAAACTTTAAATAAATAATTCTTTTATTTATCCCAAGATTAAATATTTTATCTTTTACAAATAGAATAAATTGCATTTTTATAAAAATCATTATTTATATTTTGTAATTTAATCATAATTACTTATTGTTTGAAAAACATATAAAATTATAATTCTGCCAAGATTTTAACTCACACACGACCGTGCCTGGGAAGGGCACGATCGTGCTCGAACCACGGGCGCGACCATGCTAGTCAGGGCGCGACCATGATGATCAAACAGAGGGCTTGAACTAATTAAATCATTAGGCACGACCGTGCCTTGGCCAGGCACGATCGTGTCTATGATTCCAAGACACTACTGAGATTAGCCAAAGGGCATGATTGGGTCTGGGCAGGAGGACACGACCGCGCTGATAGTCGGCACGACCGCGTCTCATGAGGCACGACTGCGCTAGATGATTAGCGCGACCGTGTCTGTTCCAAATCAGGAAAGAATTGACCGATTCTTATAGTAATAGGGTTGGAAATCATAGGGCTTTCACCCATTAGATTATTTCGAGTCTTTTAGCATAGATTAATTGGATTTAAAACGTGTCTAAGGTTCGATTCGATTAAATCATTTTAAACGAAAATGTGGATTCGGGTTCGTGGTGATTTCCATAATGAAAGCCCAAATTAACATGGGGCTTTTTATCTCGAGACTAAATAGACTGAGGACAGAGTTTCAATTACCCGGAAGAACGACGAATTGATAGAGGGCGGTAGAAGATAGTCTCGGCGACGATGCGGATGGCTTCCGGCGTCCTCTGCTGCAATCCTGGCTAAACCAGAGAGTCCAATAGTTTTAGTGAGGATTGAGTAGCATGAATCGGCTGCTTGATTGGGAGAATTCGGATCGAAAGAAAGAATTCGTGTTTTCTTGAAATGTCTAAATGATTTTTGGAGATTGATTGAGTTAATCCGAGATGTTTCATGTAATTGAAATGTTTATTTCATTCGTTAATGAGAATGAAGTGTAGGACGGTTACGGAGCTCAACGATCGAGTGATTAAAACTACATTTACGTTTCAACTGGTACTAGGCGCGACCGTGTTAAGGCACCAGGCGCGATCGTTCCAAAACGAGTCACGCGACCGTGCCAGAACGAGGCGCGACCTTGCCTATTAGGGTTTCTTGTAAATTTTCAACATCAGACCTTGTAACTTTGGTCTTTGACAAATTTGTATAAATAGATACATATGTAGTGTTTTAGTAGGTTATAACCGTGTAAAATTTGCGGGTTAACATTGAAATGTAGTATTTAATTGATGGTACGAAAAGGAATAAAACAGTGCAATAGAATTGAGTTTGAAATGCATTACATTGAATTGAAAGTACGGATACTAAAATCAGAAATGTTACAAAATGAATGCCCCTCCATCTCTATAGCATGAGAATAAAACAATATGCGGCCATTTAACCCATCAAGTCCCGGTTAGCGCGACTAACAATGAGCCGGGGCGCCACCCCCAATAATATTATTCATAGAATCCTAGGCTAAGACCATAGCTAATGGTTACAAAATGTTAATGTTGTTCCGGGGACTTTTAGCGCTCTATTGTTCCTCATGTATAACATAATGTTAGTGTCTTCTTTCCTTGTTATCAAATAAAAATGTTTGCAATGTTTTCGTAAAATTGTATAAAATAACAATGTTTCCAAATGTGTTAAACAATAATGTAATACATAATATGTAAGTATGTTTCTCCCCCGCAGTTTATAAAACATTAAAAAGCGAAAAGGGGGCCGTGAACTCACCTTGTGTCCGATGAAATCCTAGCAAATCAAATTATGCTAAAAGTTGCTGTATATCTGTACCCTAATCACACAAGGGTACTAATGTGTTAAGACTTCCCGTCTTAAATAAAAGTTGTTCACCCGACTTAACGAATCCCGTCAACTACGTCTTTGTTTAGTAAAAAGAGTGTGTTCATGTGACGACTCATTGGTGATTATTATTCCAGTCTAGACGTTTACATATTTTCCGAGAAAATATTACGTTTTCTATATTGGTGACTCATTACGTTTACCAAAAATAAATATTATTTTTGTAACAACTTCAAATTTATTCATATCAGGGTTCACGTATAAACATATAATTATTTCTCAAAAATAATTACATACAATTTCAAATATTGTTCAAGTATATCCATGCATGTTAATTATTCTACGTACGCACCATCCACGTTACTATGTCCACATGCAAATACTTACATTCCGAACGATATTTATTAACTTAGTTATGTTCATTATGCATACGTCTTTATTTATTTTCGTCAATTGCATGCATACAAATATTTCAACATTTCTACATATACTCACATATGTTTCACGATGTCATGTAATTATTTATTTTTAACCGAATTAATCTATTCATGTGTTTCATACACATATACCTTCATACGGTTATACCATCACATGTGTACTTGTCATGATTATACATGTTCATGAGTCATCATATACTTTATGTACACACATACACACATTATTAAGGTTTTCATGGCATGTATACTTTCATAATCACATTTGGTTACTTAGTCATCCAATAACATTTATCCAAGTTTTCTAAGCATTTCAATCATAAGCAAACTTCATGATTAACATATAAATATACACACCAACATGCATGTTTCGGCTATGTGTACATATATATATATATATAAATAAATATATATATTTATTTATCTTCTTTCAATCCTACAAACATTTCGTATAAATTTTTCATGATCTATTTACATGGCATATATATATATATATATATATATATATATATCTATATATATCTATTCTTGACCACATTTACACACATCAAATATTCATGTTTTGATACTAGCCATTATTTCATAAAACATTTCCTTGATTATTAACCTTAACCATACACATACACATGCATTACGTTTCTCATATATACATATATATACTTAACAATTTGTCCAAGTTAACAAAATATACTTACACTCGTACATATATATATCATGATTTTCACATATATATGAATACACTTTAACAATTTCATGTTAACAACTAAATGTATATATATATCTCGATTTTTATCGATACATATATATATATATATATATATATATATATATATATATATATATTTACTACTCTTTCCAAGTCAACAATTTAGAATCATCACACACATATATATATATATATATATATATATATATATATATATATATATATATTATGACCCATATATATACATACATCATGACTTTTATGCATATACTTTCATGCTCAAGCATTTTTCATCAAGAGTTAGTCATGCTTTTAGATCTACAATTTCCACTCATTATCATGTAATTTGTCCGAAACAACAAAGTATATATATTTATGCATCATATAAATCTCGGCCATAAACACATATGCATACGGATCTTGAATATTTTTATCCATTAAAAGTTAGACTCCATAAAATCACTAAACCGTTAAAGATGTTTTAGTTTTTAGGGTGAACACCAAGCTTAGACAAGAATAATAAACGAAAACTAGAGATTGGTGTCTGTTTTATACCGCTATACAAAGCTAGGTGAAGAATCCCGTGTAGAAGGCGGTGGTGACTTGATTCACTAGTGGAATCCTTCCTAGACTCCAAGAACTCTTGAAGATCCAAAGGTCTAGCTAATCACTTATATGGAATTGTTCTTGAGATTTTTAAGTGTAGAGAGTGTGTTTGTGTGTGTGGGTGCCGTAATATATGAGGGAAGAGATGGGATTGAGTGTTAACTCTTCCATAATCATTACAATCATATTGAATGGATGGACTTGACCTTTGCTTGATTGTTTGGTTGATGGAGTATGGTTCTTATGACAATGATGATGAAGAAGTTGGTGATTTGGTAAGTGGGTGGCCCCACTTAGGGGTTTCGGCCGTAAGGGGTAAAAGGGTGGGGGTTTATGTGTTGTCAAGTCACTAGTTACCTCTCAATCGTTAGTTAAATCGTTCTAAGGTAGTGTAAACCCGGTAGGTGCTCCCGTAACATAATACCCGGTAGGTGCTACCGTGACATAATACCCGGTTCAAGAATTTTTAGTGATTTAAACTTAAATATCTATATACCTAGATATTATATATATATATATATATATATATATACATATATATAATTATTAGATGAAACGAGGGTTGAGTGTAGATCTCAACTAGTCATCAACATTATGACTTGATGTTGGAGTGGAGTATAAGTGATATGACGTAAATTATACATGTTTTGTATGCATAATTATCCCCAAAATCATCACAGTTAGAGACAATATGATAATAATTGATGCCTAATCCACACATTTGTGTTCCGATAGGATAATTGACCTGGATTTGCAAAAACATGAAGAAAACACTGAAAATCAAGGTAAAACCAGCATTCGGGGGCCAATTGAACGAAACCGAAAGTAGGAAGTCAAAGCTGGAAGTCCAAAAGTAAACAGGGAGCAAAATAGGGCAATGCATGGTCGTGCATTTCCTTGCACGGCCGTTCAAAGCCTAAAATGCTCTCCTGTACCCTCCTGTACTACCAGATTCCGCATGTGAAAGAAATGGGTACTTTGCATGCCAGTGCAATCCAATGCACGGCCGTGCATTGCCAAAATCTTAGCCTATAAATAGCAAGCTCATTCTAGTGTTTTAGGTGTCCATTACCAAGTGGTGTGAAGGCCTTACTGCTCTGCTAAGAGCCAGAACTCTCTCGGTTTTGGTCCGTTTAGCTTTTCTTTATTTATTTTCCTTTTTAAAGTCTTGTAATATGAAACGATTCTTAATGTTCAAGCAAGCAAGAGACAACCTATACCCACTCTCCCTTGGTGTTGGAATACTTCCACACATTATCTAAGGGTTAGTGGAGTCACTTGTATGGTTATTCATGGCTAGTTCTCTTGTGTTGCTCGAGTTGGTTGAACTTTAATTAATTAATGAAGTATTTTTAGCATGTTATGTTTTTAAAGTCTTTACTATAATTTATCTTTAAAAGACAAGAATATTTGATCTTTATACCAATCTAATAATCTTAAATCTTGTGAGTTACTTAAGCAAGACTTCTTGTTTGAGAAGCTTATTCGATGTTTGTACGGTCTATATACAAATCTTAGTGCTATCACGGCCATTTAGTATAGATTTAATATTATGGGTTTATTGGAGGTTTGGGTATTCAGCAAGTCGTTTGAGCCCTAACCAGACCGAGCGGTTTGTGTTGGTATTTTTTTTACTTCTCTCGTGTCGGCTTGCATAGGACTTCTAGTGGGAGACATGGGATTTGATCTTGAGAATGAAAGTCTTATTTATTTAAGATAATATTATAAGTAAAGACTACTATTTAAGAACATAATTTGTTAGGTCCGAGCGTTCATAAAGTAGCTCTAGAGGGAGTTGTGCATTCCGACTTTCCAAAGATAGTTACAAGACACGACGTATGTCAGTCGTTGGATAATCTTAGTCCGAATAATGAATTGTGAGATACCGATGGACTTGAGACCCCGTTTATGGTCCGTTATATTCATTAAGGAACAGTTGGCCGACCGTATCCACTGTTCCATTACAAAATACTAACTCCCCTATCGAAAGGGTTAGTACCAGTAACTATGACCAACCTTGCTTTAAATATATAAACAACTAACAAGGGATAACAACTGAAGTAACACCTTAAACAGGATAATACTTCTAATTACATTTCTTATCTTTTTATTTTCCTTTTAAAGCAAAACCCATTTTCCAACTTATTATCCTAGTCGGACAATAGCGAGGGTTGAGTACAGGATCCGTGTCCATGGTTCGATACTTGGTTCTTACCCATACTATACTACAATGCGATATGTACACTTGTCTATTGTGTGTGTGTTTAGTTAAAGTAATTATCATTTTAATTTATAAATTTAAAACCTTATTTTGTGTAGCTCTAAATAGAATATATTTATTACTACTAAAAACACGCCATAATGTCTTTGGCGTTGTTGCCAGGGTTATACAAATATTCACATTTTTATCTACATATAAAACACACTATCAAGTTTTTGGCGCCGCTGCCGGGGACACGGTAATTCTGTGAAAGATCTATGTCGTTGGACTGACTATTTATTTCTTTTTTACTTTTGTTTTATTTCTACTTTATTTTTCCTTTTATTTTTATTTTTACTATTATTTTTGTTTTGGTACTTGTGCTAGCTAATCTATCTTTGTAGGAACTTTCAAGGATCGCAACACAGGAATTATTGCTAAGAGAAATGAATGGATACAAGTACCGCCATTCGAAAGCATTTTAAAATAGGCGTAACACTTTCGAACGGTTTTATGTGTTTAGATTTTACTTTCTTCTTTATCTTCGATGATGACAAGTTTAATGCTTTGAAATTGGATGCCGATAATCAAGGTAAGTTTTCTAACATATAATCGGGATTTTTGATGGTGACAATCTCCCTTTACCAATTTATTTTAATATTTTTAAATAAATTAGTACTTTAATAAAATCTAAATTATTTTTGATTAATCTATTAATTAAAAAAAGTCAAATTGGTTAATAGGGGGCATTGCACGCTTGTGCAGGAGTGAAATGTTCATTAGATCGTGTTTGCACACTTGTGTAGGATTGTGTATTGTTCTATCGGATTACTATTAATTATGTGTACTAATACTCATGAATCTGCTGAATATGGCTGTTGCCGGATGAGGTTAATGGTAGAGAGGCACCACCAGTGTCTCTCAAAAATAAAATGTGTATGGTGGAAGTCAGGCACTATGTGTACGGCAGAGATCCTCAAATCAGTGTCGAGCAACTCATGCTCTAAATCTGTATGTACGCATGGATCCACATGATCCTGATGAATGTCCAGGTCTCCTGACCCGTGGAGTTCTCTCCCATTTAGTCCTTCTTATCCAACTCGGGTTCCCTCCTGTCAGGGCAATCCTGTCTGCCATATCTCATGGCGAAAGTCTAGGCATCCAATCTGGCAACTCATGAAGGAGAGTATTTATACCGCACATACGTTAGAAAGAAAGCTGCCTCCACGGCTGGAGTAGTTGTAGGTGTGGTGCAGGTATAGGTACAGGTATAGGTACAGGTTCAGCCTGTTGTGGTACCGAGATCGGTAACTGGCGATTACTACCATCGTCGCCCAAGATCAGCTCGTAACTCGATCTTCTAGGGTTGCAGTGGACTGAGTACCCGTTATCCTTAATTCGTATTCGAAACAGTAACAGTTTGTTGAGAAACATTTTATGTGTTTATTATTTCCATGTCTTTGTACGTGTTAAGTGTTTCTTAACTTGTGCAATGTTCATTAGATCGTGTTTGCACACTTGTGCAAGAGTGTGTATTGTTCTATCGGATTACACTTAATTATGTGTACCAATACTCATGAATCTATCAAATATGGCTGTTGTCGGATGAGGTTAATGGTAGAGAGGCACCACCAGCGTCTCTCAAAAATAAAATGTGTATGGTGGAAGTCAGGAACTATGTGTAGGTCAGAGATCCTCAAATCAGTGTCGAGCAACTCATGCTATAAGTCTGTATGTACGCATGGATCCACATGATCCTGATGAATGTCCGGGTCTCCTGACCCGTGGAGTTCTCTCCCGTTTAGTCCTGCTTATCCAACTCGGGTTCCCTCCCGTCTGAGAAATCCTGTCTGCCATATCTCATGGCAAAAGTCTAGGTTACCGATCCGGTAACTCATGAAGGAGAGTATTTATACCGCACATACGTAAGAAAGAAAGCTGCCTCCATAGCTGGAGTAGTTGTAGGTGTGGTGCAGGTATAGGTACATGTTCTTGTAATGGTTCAACCTATTGTGGTACCGAGATCGGTAACTGGTGATTACTACCGTCGTTGCCTATGCTCAGCTCGTAACTCGATCTTCTAGGGTTACAGTGTACTAAGTACCCGTTATCCTCAATTCGTAATCCGAACAGTAACACTTTGTTGAGAAACGTTTTATGTGTTTATTATTTCCATGTCTTTGTATGTGTTAAGTGTTCGTTGCATGTGCCATGTAATTGTATTATGTATTAGTGTAGCTAATGATACCCTAGTGTAACTCCATACACTAATAGTCTACACAAGTTGTTAGGCAACGGTTGGAATTTCTATACTTAATTCTTGGGTGTTCTTAGTGTGATGTAAGTCCTAGAAATCTTGGTCCCTAAATTAGTCTGGTTAGAGCCTAGGTGTCACTAAGGAAACCTAATTCCGTAAAACCATTGCTCTGATACCAATCTGTCACACCCCCAAATTTATTTACTTAATAAATAAATAAAGGATGGAACGATTGGTTCATTACACGATAGCGGAAGCTGTAATAGTGATTTCTAAGACTTTAGTACATATACAATTACTAAGACTAAGTAATACAACGATCTAAGTTCTTCTAGATCAATGATAGTCTTGACACTTGATAATCTATGTCCTTCTAGCTACTTGGAATTGATCCAACATAGCTAGCCTATTCCAACCGCGCAATGGGTAAGGGTTACCTGAGAAACATACTTGAAAGTGTCAACACAAAGGTTGGTGAGTTCACAGGGTTAATTATTTCAGTGAGAGTAGTTTTCCCCGAAAACATGTACAAGACTTTACCATGATACAGTTTCCCCCTGAAAACATGTACATGACTTTACCGTCATAAAAATAAGTAGATTTCACCGAAAACAGATACATGACTTAACCGTCTTAAAAATAAGTAGTTTTCAACGAAAACGTATACATGACTTAACCGTCATAAAAATAAGTAGTTTTCTTCGAAAACGTATACATGACTTACCCGTCATCAAAATAAGTAGTTTTCACCAAAAAATATACATGACCTAAACGTCATAAGAATAAGTAGTTTTCCCCGAAAACGTATACATGACTTGTAGAAATAAATATCGATGGCTACAAAATTCCCTAAGAACAAATGCTGCTGATCTCAGAGTTTGCTGTAGATCGACAAACTGCTGCGGATAAGCTTATCTGCTGCGGATACTTGTTCTTCTGCTGAAGAACAAATCTGCTGCTGATAGCCTTATCTGCTGAAGACCAAAGTTGCTGTTGATAAGCAAATCATCAGCAGCTGTGGACAGTTATGTCTTGCTGCTGATCAACAACTCTACTGCTGATAGTTATTCATCCATTGAAGATCAAATGTTGCAGCTGACCAGCCTTGCAAAAGCAAAAACAACCATGACCACTGACAACTTTCTGCTGCAACACTGATACACTCCACGCAGAAAGAATGTCACTGGTGCAGAAAATAAAGAACAACAACGCTCTCCTTTCAAGTATCCAAGCAATGATGCCTAAGAAGACGTTTGAGAAAAGTTAACTAGCGTAGTTATTATTATTGTCTGTACATGTAGAATAGCTTCAATACAAGATCAACGGTTTGTGTTAGATCTGATCCTTAGAATCAAGGATCTGTCTTGATTCTAAGTTACTATATAAGTACTACTTAGAATCATTGTACAAGTGCTTTTCTTAGAGTTTTCTCTGTAATCTTGTAACCATTGAAGCTTAATACAAATTGCATTTATCAGTACTTCTTGTGTTTACTTGTTTACATTGATCAGTTGTGATTATTTCCGCCAATCTCAACTGGAATAGAACCATCTTGTATTTACCGATCCTACATGACTTAACTGTAATAAAAATAAGTAGTTTTCACCAAAAACGTATACATAACTTAACCGTCATAAAAATAAGTAGTTTTCACCAAAAACGTATACACGACTAAACTGTCATAAAAATAAGTAGTTTTCCCAGAAAACGTATACATGACATTACCTGTCATAAATAAGTAGTTTTCACCGAAACATATACATGACTTAACCGTCATAAGAATAAGTAGTTTTTCCCAAAAACGTATACATGACTTAATCGTCATAAAAATAAGTAGTTTTCATTGAAAACATATACATGACTTAACCGTCATAAAAATAAGTAGTTTTCACCGAAAGCGCATACATGACTTAACCGTCATAAAAATAAATAGTTTTTACCGAAAATGTATACATGACAATAACCGTCATAAAAATAAGTAGTTTTACCCGAAAACATGGCCATGACATTACCGTAAAAAATAAGTAGTTTTACTCAAAAACATGCACATGACATTACCGTCATAAAATAAGTACAAGTAATTCTAAACGCATATGATAAACAAAACAAGTGTTATTGATCCATTCGTAAGCTAGCCAGGCTTACAAATACCTATGTTCGTACATGAAACCGTAACTAAACCATGACAAATGAATGCCCCTCACTCGCTATACCGGGAGAATAAGACAATATGCGGCCTTCAAGTCCCGGTTAGCACTACTAACCATGACCGGGGGCGTCACCCCTAATAGTACTATTCATAGAATCCTAGGCTAAGACCATAGCTAATGGTTACAAATTGTTAATGTTGTTCCGGGGACTTTTAGCGCTCTATTGTTCTTCATGTACAACATAATGTTAGTGTCTTGTTTCCTTGTTATCATATAAAAATGTTTGCAATATTTTCGCAATTATATAAAAAAACAATGTTTCCAAATGTATTAAACAATAATGTAATACATAATATGTAAGTATGTTTCTCCCCCGCAGTTTACAAAACATTAAAAAGCGAAAAGGGGGCCGTGAACTCACGTTGTGTCCGATGAAATCCTAGGAAATAACATTATGCTAAAAGTTCCTGTCTATCCATACCCTAATTACACAAGGGTACTAATGCGTTAAAACTACCCGTCTTAATTGCAAGTTGTTCACCCGACTTAACGAATCCCGTTAAGTACGTCTTTGTTTAGTAAAAACAGTGTTTTCCAGTCTAGACGTTTACATATTTTCCGAGAAAATATTACGTTTTCCATATTGGTGACTCATTACGTTTACCAAAAATAAATATTATTTTTGTAACAACTTCAAATTTATTCATATCAGGGTTCACGTATAAACATATAACTATTTCTTAAAAATAATTATATACAATTTCAAATATCGTTCAAGTATATTATTCTACGTACGCACGATCTACGTTACTATGTCCACATGCAAATACTTACATTCCGAATGATATTTATTAACTTAGTTATGTTCATTATGCAAACGTCTTTATTTATTTTCATCAACTGCATGCATACAAATATTTCAACATTTCTACATATACTCACATATGTTTCATGATGTCATGAGATTATTTATTTTTAACCGAATTAATTTATTCATGTGTTTCATACACATATACCTTCATACGGTTATACCATTAAATGTGTACTTGTCATGATTATACATGTTCATGAGTCATCATATACTTTATGTATACACATACACACATTATTAAGGTTTTCATGGCATGTATACTTTCATAATTACATTTGGTTACTTAGTCATCCAATATATATATATATATATATATATATATATATATATATATATATATATATATATATATATATATTTATCTTGTTTCAATCCTCTAAACATTTCGTATAATATTTCCGTGATCTATTTACAAGGCATATATATATATATATATTGTTGACCACATGTACACACATCAAATCTTTATGTTTTGATACTAGCCATTATTTCATAAAACATTTCCATGATTATTAACCTTAACCATACACATCACATGCATTACGTTTCTCATATATACATATATATACTTAACAATTTGTCCAAGTTAACAAAATATCACTCGTACATATATATATATCATGATTTTCACATATATGAATACACTTTAACAATTTCATGTTAACAACTACATGTATATATATATATATCTCGATTTTTATCCATACATACATATATATTTACTACTCTTTCCATGTCAATAATTTAGAATGATCATATATATATATATATATATATATATTATGACCCATATATATACATACATCATGTTTTTTATACATATACTTTCATGCTCAAGCATTTTTCATCAAGAGTTAGTCATACTTTTAGATCTATAATTTCCACTCATTATCATGTAATTTGTCTGAAACAACAAAGTATATATATGTGTGCATCATATAAATCTCGTCCATAAATACATACGGATCTTGAATCTCTTTATCCATTAAAAGTTAGACTCCATAAAATCACCAAACCTTAAAAAATGTGTTAGATTTTAGGGTGAACACCAAGCTTAGACAAGAATAACAAACGAAAACTAGAGATTAGTGTCGGTTTCATACCGCTAGACAAAGTTAGGTGAAGAATCCCATGTATAAGGTGGTGGTGACTTGATTCACAAGTGGAATCCTTCCTAGAAAACAAGAACTCTTGAAGATCCAAAGCTCTAGTTAATCACTTCTATGGAATTGTTCTTGAGATTTTTAAGTGTAGAGAGTGAGTTTGTGTGTGTGGGTGCCGTAATATATGAGGGATGAGATGCGATTGAGTGTTAACTCTTCCATAATCATTACAATCATGTTGAATGGATGGAATTGACCTTTGCTTGTGTCACACCCTAACCGACGGCGGAATACGTTGGGGCGGATATGTGACATATTGGTATCAGAGCCTTGGTTATAGGGAATTAGGTTATTAGACACTTTTGACCTAGACTATAACAGTAGGACACCCATACTATGCCATGCTACTACATGCTACATGATTACTTGTGTGAATATTTTTACATGTTATCCTATGTAATTACCCTACATGATACAATGCTTAATAGTCTATGTGTTACACTACCTATAACTTTTGTGCTTATATTCATTGCTATCTACATGCTACTTATGTGTTTCATTAAGTGCTATCCTAAGCTTGACACACACATACACACCAAATCATTCATACATCTTTGAACTCGCATACATAATACCACCACCTCTTGTGATCTAAATCTAAACTATTGGGCCTAAAGCCCATTAATAATAAACTAGAAGCCCACTCACCCTCCAAGAAAAAGAAGTCTACTACAACATATAAACCACACGTTCGGGCCCCAAAGCCCAGTCCACAATAATTCTCATCATAACCATGAGCCCAACAATAGTGTTATTAACACATGATGGCTGGAAGAGTGTGTAGGCCCATGAGGGATTCTGACTAAGGAAAGACAGGGTACTTAAGTGTGTCTTAGTGACCCACCCCTCTTTCCTGGTAATTCTCCTCAGGGATACATTGCTTATAGGTCAAGTGTATTTCTAAAATATTATTGTGAAGACTCGGTGTTATGACTAGTCAAACTCTAAACCTATGAGAACTCCTATATTTAACACTCATTATTTTATTATCACTTACAACCTTTTTCTTTGTTTTCTCCACTAGACATGGACTCCTACTCTCCTTCCTCCCCAGTTTACCGTCCTGGAGCAGAGTCTGATTGGGAAGAAGACAACAGGTCACCCGTGTATCGGTCACCACCACCCCCAGCTGCCAGGCCAAGGTTTGATGTAAGGGCAGATTGGGCTAGGAACACCGGCCCAAGACTTCAAACACCTAGATCACCCCCATTAAGAGACCTGTACCTGGTTTCCGACCCGTATCATCCTAACCCTTGGGTAAGGCATACCATGGCACCCACTAGTGCTATGGGAATTCCAATCAGTGACATTCACCAATATGTGAGGATCGCAGAATTTGAGAGGAAAGGGATGGAGCATGAGGTAATGCACGACTTGCAAGGACAAAGAATGGATAACCTAGCAAATCAATTAGGGTATCAAAAGGAATTAATCTCCATCCTCGAAAAATAAATACTGGAGCATCGCACGGAAGTAGCTAAAGCTGAGGCCAGATCGACTACCCGAATGACCATAGCGGTGCTCGTCTCTGTGATTATCTTCTTCCTAGTGGAAAGCTACCAGAGACGTTAACAAAAAATTCTATTTACTATCCTTAGATTTTCAGTTTGAGAACCATTTACCTATGTTTCGAATAATGTTTAACATTTCAGAATTTAATAAATTTTACATATTCCAACTCTAATGTTATTATTCATTTGATTAGGACACGTTGAGTGTGAAATTACACCCATCATAATTTCATCAAGATTCTCCAAGTATCACCTTCTTCATTTACCGCAATTTTGTGCACTACCGACAATCTCCTTCGTAAACAAATCATCATATTAGATTTAAACAACCTCGTTATTTTCAAACCAAACATTTATCAAAATTTTAAAAAGAGTATCAGAAATATACATTCCTCATAAACATTTTCACTTTGCAAGGGAACTTAATACAACCCATTTTATAAAAATAATATTTCGAATTGATAAATAATTATGATTTTCCTAATTAAAATAATTATTTTTAAACTTTGGCTAAATTAATATACGACTACTAGTTTAGCCAATAATTCCTCTTAAAAATATTCTCTTAGTAATAATTGAAAATTTAAATTAAAAGATTTTCCTATAATTTGTCTATTTATTTAGATTATTTAACTCAATATTTACATTTCTTTATATATCTACAACCAAGAACAATTTACAATTTCCCAATTTCAAACAAAGATCAGTTATTTGTAAACATATTTCCCTGAGTGTTCTCAAAACCCCTCGTTACCTTTCACTTGCCGCTTCAAGAGACGATCTATACCGCGTAGACGTTAACCATCCCCATCAACCTCAACGAGATTTAAAGAGCTAGAACCTAACTACAACATTATACGTGAACGCCAAACAACACGCTTCTCCACAACACTTGATCACATACAAAACTCGTTAGCATATGCCACACACGAAACTCAATAACTTACATATGCACATTTACAATATACACAACACGATCACCTAATACATGAAGCTTGGTTATCCTCAATATATCCAGTGCTACACTGACTGCATAATACATGAAACTTGATTATTTGCAACACACGCTCTACTGAATTGATTACGAAATACACGAAGCATAGTTGTTTGCAATATACATACACTAAATCGATAACATGTTACATAACAATTGATTGTTTGATACACAATACTTGATTGATCACATTGAACATAAAACTCATTTTGGTTACAAAGTACATGATACTACATGATATTAAGTTGTTAACACCATACATGAAATTCAATTCTTACAATACACATGATACTATGTTGCTTACATTACACATGGTAGCTTATACATGATGCTAAGATGTTTACGTTACACATGAAACCTATTCGATTACAAACTATATAATACTAGACCATACATGAGACTTGTGTGTTTACATTATACACGAAACTCAACTGCTTACAATTGATGCAATTTGATTTATTACACACAAGGCATGGTCATACACTTTGTTCACCAAACTTGAAAATCCTAACACATTGAAGCTACTCGGGGTTTGACGTATTCTTGTTCAAACACGAGGAAGCTGTAACACTTTAAAACAACTCGGGGTTTGATGTATTCTTGTTTAAACACGAGTAAACCATGGAACTTTAGGTTATACTACTTATTACCCATTAGTTGCTAGTTAACCTGTCTACTTAAAGACATAGTAATTTTAGCAACTCATATGTGGAATCAACATACATGAACTAAGTGAATTTGTGCCCCCTCTTGCCCCGCACATAACGGAGGGAACTATACGGACCATACGATGATTTGAGTAACTACGGGTGCACACGTAATTATAAAAATCAGCGCATGGAAAAACATAGTGAATTCGGTCGTGTGTTATGACCTAAAACCTATCGTGATATATAGCAACGAAACTAATGTGATATGAAAGGGCATGGTGGATACGCCGATGGTACTTCCTATATATAAGTGCTCTATCGTATTATCAGAAGTAGCGTTGTTTGTGTCACGTGAAGTTTTGACCTAGACCAATGATTTTGAAAACTCTTATCCGCTGATAATTCTTAAGCATATTAGGGTACATCTTAAACAAACCCTGATCATCAGATTCTAATCAAATCCACTCCAAATAATACAATTCACCTTTAGAATCCAGATTATTATCCTTAAGTTCAATTTAAAACTAAATCCATTGTTATCCTTCGTGCCTGACCTTGAGAAACAAACCTCATTCTTTTCATTAGTCATACTCCTCAACCCAACAATCCAAACTCACCTCTTTTTGACTCAGTAAACTCCATTAGTTGAATTTCGGGACGAAATTTCCTTCAACTTGGGGATACTGTAACATCCATGATTTTTCGGTATTATTTTTTATCTCATTCTATACAACTAAGAAGTTTTATCTCAATTTAATACTCGGTCAACACAAGAAGTCACATACATTATTATTTATTATGTAACAATTCGAGTTTCAATCTAGCATTTTCAAATTTCTTTTTCAATATATATATATATACACACACACACACATATGGGTGTGTATATGTAACATCCCAAAATTAATAAAACGAATAAATATAGCGAGACCGGTGATTTAGTCGGAATATTTAAACAAAAGGGAGCGGGCTTGGGCTCGGCTTCAATGGGCCAAGGGAAGCCCAGGTATATAAGAGGCAGGGCAGCCCTCTTCTCTGCTCATTCCCCCACTCACGCAACTTCTAGAGAGAGAAAGGAGAGCTCGGGTCTAGAGAGAGAAAGTTGACGGATCGTTCCGGAATTGAGGGAACACGTTACTGCTAAGCTCATGAGAAGAATCTCCGGATCAGAATCTCGATACAGGTAAGGATCTGGCCTAAATCTGAGTTTTTTGTTCGTTTTTGGGATTTTCGGGTTTTGGCTAAAAAGGTAACGATTTTGCGGATGGAACTTGAAAATGAGCTTAGGTATAGCATCTAGAATGAAAACCGAATGTTTTGATCTAAGAAAAATTGAGATACTGACTCGATCAGACTCGCATGCAAAAACTTCAGATTTTTGGGAAGACGATCTGTGCAGGCCCATCGAAACTACTAGTTTCGATATGTGCAGGCCCATCGAAACTACTAGTTTCGATATGTGCAGGTCCATCGAAACTACTAGTTTCGATATGTGTAGACCCCATCGAAACTACATAGTTTCGATATGTGTAGACCCCATCGAAACTACCTAGTTTCGATATGTGCAGACCCATCGAAACTATCAAGTTTCGACATAAACAACCTATCGAAACTATCAAGTTTCGCTATAAGCAAATCTATCAAAACTACTAGGTTTAAGCATAGGGATGTCTAGTGTCATCTAGGAGCACTACCTTACCCGTATGGCTTTATTATAACAGATCGTGAGTGACATTAGTGACTCGCAGTAGCCAGCTAAGAGTATTTCAGAAACTACTTATCCGGTGAGTTCTAGAAGCCCTCTTTTAAATGTTTTAATAATGTTTTTGGGCTGGTGTGCATACGTAACGATGTAAAGATTTTATAAAACGATGTTTATGAAGGTTGTATGTAACGTTTTATAAAATGATGTTTATGACTGATGTTTTAGAAGGAAAGGTTATGAAGGAAGTGTTTATGAAATATTTTGCCAAAAGAAGTTTATGAAGTGTGTTAATGAATGAATGAATGTTTTTAATAAAACGTACGAATGCTTTAAGTGAAGTTTTTGAAGTAAAAGAAGCGAAGGTTTATGAAAGTCACAAACGAACGAATCTGCCAATATTCCTTAGGGAATGAAGGTTAAGGGATGGGAAGTATGTTATGGGCCTTTACCTTTTAGGGGCCTTTGTGGCTGGCCAACTGTTGTACAACTGGGGTGATGACAGTCGTCAAGGGGATTATCCTGATCCTTGAAGTTTGGTACGATTTACCTTACGGGGTAGTCGTGCTTGAAGTTTGGTACTTGCGCCCTACGGGGTGCAGTGCTTGAAGTTTGGTACGCGCTATCCTTTGGGACGCCGTGCTTGAAGGGTTGGATAACCTAAGTATCGGGCCCTAGGAGTTCCTCACCCGAAGGACAGTACGGTGATGATGGGCCTAGTGGTGGTGATCCTTAGTTCATTCAACCAGTATGTTACGTGTGGATTTGACGGCTACGAGAAGGCGCAGATTCGATATGTTCGTTGACTTATGTTTATGAAGTGTCATGTTTTGTAATTGCATTACTTTACGTACGCTTTTTATTAAATGAAGTATGAAGTTATTCGATATGTTCGTTGACTTATGTTTATGAAGTGTTATGTTTTGTAATTGCATTACTTTACGTACGCTTTTTATTAAATGAAGTAAGAAGTTATGTTTTTGGCAAATTATTCGAAGTAAAAGTTTTATATTAAAACTAGAACTCACCAGCGTAGCTGACTTTTTAGTATGCACATTCAGGTTAAGACAGGTTATGAGGATGGACGGTGATGCTTGGCTAGCGAGAGGAGTTACCCGACTGACTATGAAGACTGGCATCCCGTTATATTTAGTTATGATGTATTAATGTTTTAAACAATGTTTACGCTTCCGCATGTATGAACAATGATGACGTTATGTTTGAATGAAATTTTCCGCTGCGTTATTTGATATTCATGTTTAAGAACTGTTTGTGAATGAGTAAATCCAACAAGTGAGGCCACCCGGGTTTGGGGCCCTCACAAGTTGGTATCAGAGCAATAGTTAGAGAGATTCGGACACTCCCAGTGTCTGAACTTAAACTTTGAATGGGACCGAAAGCGGATGCCAGTACGGGTAACTCGAGTCACAGCATCAGGTATGAAAAGTATAGTATGTGTATGTAGTATGCCTTAGAAAGGGTTAGGAAAGGACTTGTGTTCTGATGGAATCACAAAGGTGGTCAAATAGAAATCGAAAGATAGTGTAATGGTTAATTGCAGATGGCCAGTGTATATTAACATCTTACAGTACTTGTTGAATTTTATTTGTTAACTAGCGTGATAACATTGGATTCCTTGTCTTTTAGAATAAATGGAGGGTAGAATAGGCGAAAGGCGTGGTGGGGGTCGTACCGGATGACACGGTAGGATTCCCGCCCACCAAGTTTATAGTAAAAAGGCAAGAGTTCTTACGGAACCGGAAGGTAGTGTGCATGAGACCGCACGAGTGTGATGCGAGATGTCCTCCGTTGTATTGACTTAGCGCGAAAGTGGTAAGAGGTGTCGAGGAGAATACCGGGACAAAATCTCAACTTTGAAGGGACGCGAGTATTAGGAAGTGTTATAAGAGGAACTAGAATGCTCGAGTAAGGTAAATTGGTAATTTCGTTTGGATCCGCGAAATTGTGAATTTACAGGTGCACGTGCATGATGGTGAATCTTATGGTATTGATTAATGCTTACGTAACAGAGTTGATCCAATTACTCAACCACGACTACGAGATGTTAGTCACCCGAGTAACGATTAAGGGATTGATGAACATCATTAGTAATGGTAACGATGTCAAAGATGGTGTACCTTACAACGGTGAATGATGTCAGCAAGTACGAGCCACGGTCAAGATGAGGAGGAATGAAACTTCGTTTTACCTAAATCAGACGAGCATACGTATGAAGGATTCCAAGGAGCTAGTGTGGACTACGCTTAGTACAAACGCGTTATGACGAATAAGAATCGGTCTACTGTCAAAGTATGCATGAGCATGAACGAAATAACCACACAAGTGTATGTCCAAAGAATATATGACTGCACGAATGCACAAATGGCATCTTTCCATGTAGAAGACAGTCCTAGACAACTAATAAGAGTATCTCCTGAAAAAAGAAAATAGATATACCAACAACAACGAGATACGGTAACCGCGATGTTAATTAGGGCGTGCAGACTAAACCAAATCAAAACAGATCCGACCCAAGGATTGTTTGTCTAGAATGAATGTGAAGGACAAGTTTTGACCAACAATGTGAAGTAAGGCATGTGCACTAAGAAGAAATTCAAGGCGACTCAGAGAACGCTCTACTATGTCTAAGTCTAATCAATCGCTGCGAGTGTTGTTAGAATTGGAAAGCGAGTAGCTAGAGAAAATATAGAAAGGAAATGAAAGTACAAGTGTCATCGTACGTGTCATTTATCCATAGTAAGACCAACGAATGTGACTTTAGAAGAAATGCATGCAGAAAAGGCTAACGGAAACGAGTAGCTAGAGAAAATATATTGTCGGTCAGATGGGATGCCAATCCCTAAGACCATCCAGTGATATGTAGGAAGAATGGTGTTCAATGAACCAACGATGTGAAATGTAAAACTTGACAAGTATGTTTGAAAGAAAAACTAGAAGGAGATTGTGTATGAAAATATGAATGAAAAGTTCGAGTGACTAGTGTGCCATCTGAATGAATACCTTCCCGACAAGTTGAGTGTGATAAGGGATACCTCATATGTTTGGGGGATACCTTATACGATTCCTACGGGAACGAAGCGATACGGTTCCTACGGGAACAAAGCAATACGGTTCCTACGGGAACGAAGCGATACGGTTCCTACGGGAATGAAGCGATATGATTCCTACGTGAACGAAGCGATACGGTTCCTTCTGGAACGAAGCAATACGATTCCTTCTGGAATGAAGCAATACGATTCCTTCTGGAATGAAGCGATATGGTTCCTTAGGGAACGAGACGATGTGGTTCCTTCGGGAATGAGATGGTACGGTACCTTCGGAAACTTGATAGTAGGAATCATTCGGGAACAGGATATTATGATTCATTCGAGAACGGCATGGTATGGTCCTTCAAGGACGAATGCACCATGGACAGCTTATGAGGTATACACAATGATCCAAATAGTCGAGAGACGATCGATAGTAACCGTCCAGATGGCAAGGTGGATAACCTTAACGAGGAGTTGAAATTATGGCCATAGAGTCTTCTGTGGACGACTCCGAGTCTGATAAGACATTTCACAAACTAGATTCTGACTCGAAAGGGAAGGAAGTGGATTGTAGGTTATATAGAGGAATGATCGGGTCTTTAATGTATCTTACTGCGTCCAGACCTGATATTATGTTCGCAGTATGTTTGTGTTCGAGATTTCAGTCCAAGCCAAAGAAATCTCATCTGATTGTTGTAAAGCGGATCTCTCGATACTTAAAGGGTAAACCAAGGTTGTGGTTTTGGTATCCTAATAATTCTGAATTTAATTTTAAAGATTTTACAGATTCAGATTATGGAGGTTGCGTTTTAGATAAAAGTCGACGTCTGGTGGTTGTTAGTTCTTGGGAAACATACTCGTGTCCTAGCAATGAAAAAGGCAAACATCGGTTGCAATTTCAACATGCGAGGCCGAATACATCGCAACAGCCAGTTGTTGTTCCCAAATCCTGTGGATTAAGCAACAGTTGAGGGATTATGGTCTGAACTTCACAGAGACACCAATGTTCATTGACAACACTACCACGATGTCAATCACAAACAATCCAGTGAAGCACTCGAAAACAAAGCATATTGAGATACGTCATCATTTCATTCGAGATTGTGAAGAGAAGAAATTAATTGAGTTGGTGAGAGTTCACACGGACAATAACTTTGTTGATTTGTTTACCAAAGCATTCGATCGGTCACGGTTTGAATTTATTACTCAAATGATTGGAATGTTTAATCCAGGGTGAAAAATGTTTTCATGGAAAATTTTCTTTTATTTTTTTTAAAATTAATTTCATGCTTTAGTTCGATAGTTTACTTGCTTTCTAAAAACCAAACAAATTGAAAAAGATAAAAAAACGACACTACTTGAAGTTAGATAAGAAATGATAGTACATCAGTAGGTGATCATACACACACGACATGACTACCTTGTTTCTGTATTTATGTTTGAAGTTTATGCTTATATGATTTGATCTAAACTTCTTAGTTTGCACAAACAAGAAATGATAGCTTCATGACTTACCATTACATGTTTATAATTTTTTTTAATTTGGATATCTGCATGTAATTTGAATTTTCAGTAGGCTAGAAGCGTTTTTAGACCATTAGTAGTGTGAAAAAATAATGATCTATGTCACAATTGTGATTTGAAACCATATTATGCCGGGTGTGTGTGTTAAAAGATCATTATCAGATATAGAATATGAGACTTTAAGAATTTCATGACATCAGTATCGGATTATGTCTTTAGCACAATTTTCCAGTTCACTACACTTCCCATGCCCCGAAAAACATGCAATGTGTTATTGAACTAAGATATGTCTTGATATCATATGTAAAGCATATACTAGCCCTTGAATCAAAATCACTTGATTATCCTGATTCATTGAAGAGATCCAGATAACAGTTGAACCACACTGAATTATTGAATCAATCGATTCTTTATTCAATCTTTCATCTGTTACATGATATCATTGAGAATCATCAAAGCCAAGCCAATCTATATGAATCACCTGATTCTGAATCTTTATGATTCTTTATATCCTTCGGGATCTGCTTCTTTTCCTGTGCTAATTGATGTAACTTCATCCTTGAGATTGATATATATATTCTTTTGCACAAAGTCTTATATGTCTTGAAGATAGTGCAAATTTATTTTCTGTTGGCATATATGTGGGGTACGCATTGTTTTCATATAATTGGTACTAACTCACAAGAACGTGGGATAAAAACGCTTTTGCTTTCCAATCTTATAATGCTGACAACTTGAAGTGATATGTAGTATATTGCAAATTCGGTAAGAATAAGGTAACATGTCATGATCTGATCCTGTTTACTTTAAAGTTTATCGCTTATCATATCATGAATTTCTGAAATGAAAGTTTTGAAATATTAGTTCTGAAAATATTATTGCTGAGATATCATGTTTTACTTCACAAAGTTGTATGCGTGTTTGCTGAGATAAGATTTGTATATACACAGAATGCCATAGGTCACCCTTAGATCTGCTAGGGAATTTATATCTGATGTGTGTGTGTGTTTCATCATATATACTGATATGATCTTCTTACTCGCAGTGTTCGACCAAAAACATGTGTTTAAGTATGTATAGATACAATCCAAAAAGATTTGTTTTTCATTTGATTTACTGTTTTTACTTCATATTGTAAAATACAAAAAAGATTTTAATGTGTTTTAGCATAAACTTTGAAAAACCAAAAAGATGTTTAATTTTTGTTGTTGGAGAATATTCTGGTGACAACGAGCTTGAAGATTTTATATCTTAGTCTTAGATTCTTTGACTTGTAATTGATAGAATTGTTTGCAACAGTTAAGGGAGAGTCTGTTAGAGCATGAATTTGTAACTGTAGCAAACATTCTGTGTAAGTTCGTAGATAGGCGAACTTAACAAGTTCGCCTAAGCATCTTTAGGAAAGAACTTGTTAAGTTCGCCTACGGTGCAAGAGTTATTTGTGTTTACTATAAATAGGAGTTACAAGTTCATATTCCACAGAACACTAGAGAAGAAAAAGGTGTAGTGTGTGTGTTTGGAGAGAACTTTTGTAATCAAGGATTATAATAATACAAAGAGTTTATTTAGATCTTGCGTGTTACTAGTCGATCGTTCATGTCTACGTGATTTGGATCCCACACTCTTTGCGTAGATTCGTCAGTTCGTATACGTGATCCGTAGAACCCGGGGACCTACAATTGGTATCAGAGCCTCGCGCTCTTGATTTGAGTGGATACGAATTGATTCTGGATGATTTCTAACTAGTACTAGCACTGATTACAAGTTCTCTGGATTAAATTTGGTTAAAATTGATGAATTTTTGAAGTTTCTGTTCTTGTTCTTCATGTTCGTCATTTTTTTATGGATTTTCAGAAATTGGACATCATTTAGTGTTTGGATTGGAGTTTTGATTACTTAGGGTTGTTTAGATTCTGTTTTTTATCATTCTTATTGGATCAATTACACAATTACATCATTATTTGAGGATTTTAGTAAAAAAAAAAATTTGATTGTCAGACATTGTTCGAACATGTTGATAACATTCATAGCATAGATCCTTCAAATTAGACATCAAAACGTGTTTTAATGAAAGATTTGTTCATTTAGGGTTTTTTAGTTTTGGTTCTAGATCAATCCTCTTGAAAAATTGGTTCAGATCCATCAAGTTTTATGAATATTAGAATTTTTCGGTGACCGGAGTTGGCCGGAATCTGAACAAACTGGTGAACCTGACATGAACTATCTGGTGCAGATTACTAAGTTCGCTTGAAATTTTACAGCAAGTTCGCTCGATTATCTGATTCAATATCTTCGCTTGATTTGATTTCTCATCTCCATAAGATTGAATGTTCTGAACAAAGGTGTATCTGAGCTAATTGTAAGTTCGCTTGAGGAAAAATCAAGTTCGCTTGATTTACTTTGTTATCTGCGCTTGTTGTCGTCAAGCTTAGATGTTCGCCTGGCCAAATTAAGTTCACATGAGATATTAAGTTCGCCGACCAATTTCAAAGTATTTCAGTCAAGTGAGCATGACCAAGTGCGCATGACGAAGTGCGCATGACCAAGTGCTAAATAGGCTTGAATAAAAGTTCAGATTAGTAAATTGCTCTTGAGCTCAATAGCTTCTTTAGTTGGTCACAGAGTTGTAATATGTGAATGTTTTTACGGTGTTTTGTGGACTAGTTTTCGGGGCACTAACGTGTACGTTCGGGAATTCGAAAGTAATCTCAAGTGTCTCGGATATGATGCACATTGGTTCGGGAAAATTTTGAAAGATTTCGAACTCGTTTTGAGCTGTTTCGAATAGCTTAAAAACGTGTAATTGAAGCATACAAGTGGTTTTTTGAGTTTTTCGAACACGGATTTCGGTGGTTTATCGTTGTTTCCGGGAAATACGACTTGGTTTCCTAGAGACACGAATGTGACTTCTAGTTCGGAAAATTTTTGGATTTTTCATAACTCGTTTAAAGATGTTTCGGTTGGTCTCAAAGTGCGACAAGAAAGTGTTCATTATTTCTAAAAACTACTTTTCAAGATTTTCGATCGTGATTTACGGGGTGATAAAGACATCACCGGTTGAAATAAATATTCTTTGTTGAAACTAGAACGTGATTTTTAGTCGGATGAGAAAGTTCGAGATTGTTTCGGTTTCATTTTATATCGGTTTGGACGTGCTCTAAATTGGTTCACTTGTTGAAGATTTTAATTCCGTCAAGCGTTACAATCATGTTGACGTTCAACAATATGTTAGGAACTTCGTCACCTCCTAGACTCGTATCTTTCGCGGATTATTCTACTTGGAAAGCTCGGTTTATGGAGTATGTTTCTTTGTCCGATAAAGATTTTTGGAGACCAATAACAGAAGGATATAAACATCCTACTTATTCATTCATGGGTCAAGATGCTCCTAAACCCATGACAGCTCTTACTAAAGTAGAAAAGCAGAAGTTTGATCAAGATATGAAAACGTGTGAAACTTTAAAATTGTCTTTACTGAAAGAAATCATTCATAGTCTCGGGAAGTGTCCAACTTCAAGAGATCTATGGGAAGTATTGAAGAAAAATGGTGAAGCAACTTCTCAAGCGTTTGAGGTCTTGATCAAAGAAGTATTGGAGAAGCAGGGTGATTCTCAAAGTGATTCTTCTGCAGATTTAACTGATAGTGAGAGTATTCGTTCTGGTGAAAGTACTCAATCTGCTGAGACTGATGTGATGACTGAAGAAAGCTTTCAGACTGTTGAAGATGATCTGAGTGAATTAGAAACTGATGCAGAGCCTGTCATTGTTGATCAAAAGAATGAAGCTGATGATGATGTATTCATGGATCCTGGTGCATCTTCTTTAGAAGAAGAGGATACGGTAGTTTCTAACTCTGAAACGTTTTGTTCTAACTGTATTTCAGTGAAGGATAAAATGATGAGGTTTATGGATGACAACGTAAACCTCATTTGTGATATGAAATCCATGCACATGGTAAACCAAAAATTAAAGGATAATGAGAATGTGTGTATTGAGAGACTAGAATCACTGAAGAGAGATATAAATTCTCTGACTTTGAAGATCAAAGAGCAAGCATATCACCTGGATATGTCCTTTGCAGAAATTGAGAAAAGAAATAATGATCTTGTTGAGAAAGATAAGGAACCAGCTGAATCTAAAGTAGAGGTGATCAGATTACACAGAAAGTTAGAAAGCTTTGGAAATTCATCATTCTTATTAGAACATTATCATAATAATAATAAAGAGGGAAAGGGAACTAATGGTATTGGTTATTGTAGAAATAAAGACTGATGGCTACAAAATTCTCTAAGTACAAATGCTGCTGATCTCAGAGTTTGCCGCTGACCAACAAACTGCTGCGGACAAGCTTACCTGCATCGGATACTTGTTCTTCTGCTGAAGAACAAATCTGCTGCGGATAGCCTTATCTGCTGAAGACCAAAGTTGCTACGGATAGGCTTTTCAGCAGCATCAAGTGTTGATGCTGCTGAAAGGCAAATCATCAGCAGCTTTGGATGGTCACATCTTGCTGCTGATCATCATCCTAGTTGCTGACAGCCCTGTGCCTTGAAGATAAATCGTTGCAGCTGACTATCCATGCCAAGCGTCACTGACAACTTTCTACAAAAGCAACTGACACACTCATAGCAGAAGGAACCTCAATGGCACAACCAATGACGGACAACAATGCTCTTCTCCAAGCATGCAAGTAATAATGCATAAAGAAGACGCTTCAATAAAGTTAGCTAGCTTAGACTACACTTGTAATAGTTAGCTATATACAACAGATCAATGGTCTGTGTTAGATCTGATCCTTAGAATCAAGGGTCTGTCTTGATTCTAAGTGAGTATAAATACAGTGTAAACACTTCATTGTATGAGTGCTTTTTGATTGAGTTTTCATTTGTAATCGTTTATTTGCAAAAACTTAATACAACAATGTTCTTATAAGTATTCTTTATGTTTACTCGATTATACTTGTGTAGTTGTTATTGTTTCCGCCAATTTCAACTAAGAATAGAACCATCTTGTACCTTCATGATCCTACAAGTGGTATCAGAGCTTTGGCTCAGATTAAACAAACTCACACTTGTTTAATCACTTCTGGTTCTATTCTAAACTCTCTCTTTCATCAAGTCACCCAAAAACACAAAAACAGAGATGAGCAATGGATTTGAAGACATCGGCAGCATCAACCGACCACCAAGATTGGTATCTGGGGAAGACTACGACATGTGGAAGAATCGCATGGGAAACCTTTTCTGTTATCAGGAGTACGGAATGTGGAAATCCATCAGGCATGGACCTTACTCTCCTATGGTGGCCTCCGCTGACTCTGGAGGACCAATAGTTCCGAAGGAGCCTTCCAAGTACTCAGAAGAGGACATAAAGAAGATGGAGGTGGACTTCAAGGCACTAGGAGCTATCCAAATGTGCCTTCCAAATGAAGTTTTTCATAACTTCTGAAGTTACAAATCTGCTAAAGAGCTCTGGGAGGCTCTTGAGAAGATGTTTGCTGGCTTAGAGGAAGTCAAAGAAAACAGAAGGGACATCCTGAAACAGCAATACGAAAACTTCGTATGGAAGGAAGGTGAGTCACTAACCGTTTTGTATAACAGATACACTTACCTGGTGGGAGAACTGCAGTGCTCCAAAGTAAAGCTAGAGAATGAAGATATTCTCAAAAAGTTTATCAGATCTCTCCCAAGCTGCTAACACTATATACAGTGTCTATAAGAAGAACGGAGAATTTAAAAACTCTCCAGATGACAAAGCTCTTTGGCATGCTGAAAACATGTGAATTAGAAATGATTCAAGCCAAGGAAAGGAGCTTCAATCATCAATCAGCCTCTTCTTCCTCCACCATCTCATCTGTGCTTCACTCCGACCACTCAGTTCCTAGTTCCAGCAACTACTATCCTCCCATTGTTACCCATCCACAAACTCCAACCTCTCAAACAAACACCTCACCATTTCTCCTAGAAGCTCCTCCTCAAACATCAACCTCAGCTGCTTTTGTTTCTGAAAACTCAAGCAACATGTCCTTTATCAAGGAGGATCTGGAATTTTTTCATCCAGATGACTTAGAAGAAATGGACATACAGCACTCGTATGCCATGCTCTCTATAAGAGCAAAAAGGTTCTACTCTAGAACGGGAAGACCCATTCCAAATAACAACTCCAACACCAGATTTGGCTTGGATAAAAGCAAACTAAGATGTTACAACTGTAACCTACTGGGTCACTTTGCTAGAGAATGCAAGGCACCAAGAGCAAATCCAGCTATTCCTCAGTCAAGACAAGCTCACTAAGCCTAACCCAGACAACAATAACAACAAGCTACTCCTCCAAATCAAACTGCAGCCTGTGCAACTGTTGGAACTTCTGACTTCGACTGGAGCTTCCAGTATGAAGAGCTGTCTGTCAACAATCAAGCTCTTATGACAGACACTATAGAGATACCACCTCAGGTATTTGAACATCTTTGCTCTCAAGCTTGTATTGATAAAGTTTTGGGTTATAGAAAGCATAACCAAAACCT
Organism: Smallanthus sonchifolius; assembly: GCA_023525975.1. Lineage (NCBI taxonomy): Eukaryota > Viridiplantae > Streptophyta > Magnoliopsida > Asterales > Asteraceae > Smallanthus > Smallanthus sonchifolius. The sequence continues at coordinate 46,408,208 of CM042033.1, read as the reverse complement.
TATAGATCAAAATGAAGAGTTTCATCAGATGAAATCTGAGTTCAAAAAGTTTTAAAATACTTATAAAGAAAAGATTAACTGTCTTAAGAAAGAGATTTCATTGTTAAAACACGAACAAACTAATCTTGAAACTCAAATTGATGATCTACTGGTCAAACTAAAAGCTACCAGAGCTGAACTGGCGGAACAGAAGGTTCATGTTGAAAAATATGAATTTTCCTTCAAAAAGTTACAACAACTTTTAGATATTCAAGTCCATGAAAAGGTAAAGACTAGACTTAGGTATAACATTGATCAGTACAAATCTGTTCCTCCTCCTGCTGACTATATTGCCATTCACGAACCAAGCTTCAATGTTGCAAATCTTGACACTGCAAAACGAAACCTTGATCCTTCAACGGATGAACCTTTCGTTGAAGAATGCACTACCTCATCGGAATCTGAGTCAACCTGCTATTCCAGCCCCTGTCCCATTCCAGCCCCTGTCCCATTCAAACAGATCAAGATCAACTATCCTTCAGATAAAAGAAAGCTAAACATTGAAAAGGGAGAGACATCAGGACCCACAAACCCCAAGCCTCAGTCAAAGGCAATCACAAAGAGGAAGGTGTTTGATATATGTCTTACACCTAAAGAAAAAGTTCCATATGTTCAAAAGACCCTAGAAGAAGCCACTTTTGAACATAACAAAGCTCATCCATGGAACTTCAAGGATCTGTTCCAAAGAAAGGACTATGTCTACCTTTCAAGAGACAAACTGGCAAGATCATGCTTTGTGTGTGGCAGATATAACCACACTGCCAGAACCTGCTTTCATTACCTGGAATACCAAAGAAATTAAAAGCAGCATGTCTTTGAAAAGACTAACAAAAACAAGAAGGTAAGAAGCTACGAGGTCAAAGCAACTAAGTTCAGGGAGTCTCTATCTCCCCCAAGAGTGAAGCTGCCTAAATCTCAACAAACTTGCATCATTTGTGGTAAATCAGACCACTTTGCTGCAAATTGTAAGTTTAACCACTTCAACCAGATCCTTCATCAAGCCCCTCAAAGACAAAAGGTAAAGAAGGATCAGCATACATCGGTTGTTAAACCATCAGCAGCCAGAAAAAATGTTGGTAGTCAAGTGAAGCCCAAGAAAACAAAGCAGAAGCTTCCAGCAGCAACCAAGTCTGCGACTGATAAGCTAAAATCCTCCACAGCAAAATCTGCTGCTGATAAGGCAAAGCCATCAGCAGCAAGAGTGTCCACTGCTGATAAGGCAAAATCCATGGCAAAGCCTTCAGCAGCAAAGAATGTTGCCACTTCAGCAAAGTTATCAGCAGCAGGATCTACTGTTGACAAGCCAGAAACATCGGTAGCAAAATTCGCTGCTGACAATGTGAGGAAAACTAGAAAATCACCAACAAAGCAATGGAAAGCCAAACCATCTCCAAGCATTATCATTGGTTCCATTGACTGCAAACATACTGAAAAGGATAAACTAACAACCATCTTTTTCAACTCTGCAGACTCTTGGGTTCCTCCTACTAATTAGAAATCTATCATGTGCAGGGACAGGTAGGTCACAAGAATAACACCTGGGTGGTAGATAGTGGTTGTTCCAGGCACATGAAAGGCAACAGATCCATTCTCTCCAACTTCAGACATTTCAATGGAGGATATGTTGCTTTTGGAAGTGACTCAAAGGGAGGATCCATTACTGGACAAGGAACTATGTCCAACGAAAGAATGAGCATTGATAAGGTCAACTATGTTAAAGAATTGGACTTCAATCTCATGAGTGTTTCCCAGGTCTGTGACCAAAAGCATTGGATGCTCTTCACAGACAAAGAATGCTTTGTACTATTACCAGGCTTATCCACACCTCCTCCAGAAAGCATTTTATTAACTGCTCAGAGAAAAGAAAATCTCTATGTACTGGATATGAATGAAGTCACTCCATCTAGGAGTGTTTCCTTCTTTCTATCAAAAGCCTCATTTGATGAATCAGCTCTCTGGCACAGGAGATTAAGCCATGTTAATATCAAAACTATTAACAAATTGGTGAAGAATAATCTTGTCAGAGGGCTTCTTGACAAAGAATTTCATCTAGAAGACCACTGCATTGCGTGCCTAAAGGGGAAGCAACACAAGAGTTCTCACAAGCCCAAGACCTTGAATACAAATGACACTCCACTGCAACTGCTGCATATGGATCTCTTCGGTCCTACAAATGTCATGTCAATAGGCAAAAAGTCATATTGTCTGGTGATAACAGATGACTACACCAGATTCTCTTGGGTATACTTCTTGAGAACTAAAGATGAAACTGCTGAAATTCTCAAATCCTACATTCTGAGGGTAGAAAATCAAAGCAATCAAAAGGTGAAAATCATAAGGTGTGATCAGGGCACAGAGTTCAAAAACCACACTTTAAACTGTTTCTGTGAAAACAAGGGGATAGAGAGACAATACAGTGCTCCAAGAACTCCTCAACAAAATGGAGTTGCTGAAAGAAGAAACAGAACTCTTATTGAGTCATCAAGATCTTTGTTGGCTGACTCAAAACTGCAACTCACATTCTGGGAAGAAGCAGTCAGCACGACCTGTTATGTGCAAAATAGAGTTCTAATTGTCAAACCCCTTAACAAGACATCCTATGAACTTTGGTCACAAATGGGGTTCTTCCTAAGTTTGGTGCCAAATCTGATGAAGGATATTTTGTGGGCTATTCCTCTCAATCAAAGGCCTATAGAGTATTCAATTCAAGAACAAGAATTGTGGAAGAATCAGCAAATGTGGAATGTAGAGAATACATAGTCTGTGAGCAGGGAAAAGGTCCAAACTGGCTCTTTGACATAGACTCCTTCTCCCAAATATTTGAGCCTCTCACCTTCTCAAATATGGAGTTTACGTCTACACAAACACCTGCCTCCACTTCATCCACTGACTACAGACTGGATTTTCCCAAATCTTCTATCAGTCTGAGAAGACCATCAATTGATCCTCCATCAGTTGTGGAAGCAATTGAAGCAGGAACAAGACTGTCTAATGTAACCAGCAGCAGCCTGTCTGAAACTGAAAATCTAAATGAAGACTCCTCAGTAAATGTTGTAGATACTGATGATGCTATTGCTGAAAATATTGATGTGGCTAATGATGTTGAAGACTCTTCCACCATGAATGAAGAGACCCCTGATAAAAATCAAAGCAATCTGGAGCAAGGGATACAGCTGGAGGTGGTACCAGCACAGAGGATCCACAAAGAACATCCTCATGAAAATATCATTGGCCAGTTCTTACAAGAAGCAAATCTCACGAAGCCAATGTGTGCTTGTTTTCATGTTTCCTATCTCAGGTGGAACCAAAGAAGATAGATGAAGCACTCAAACACAGTAGCTGGATTGTGGCAATGCAGGAAGAACTGCTGCAATTCAAGAGGCAGGATGTCTGGAAACTTGTTGATCTTCCACCAGGTAAATATGCTATTGGCACACGATGGGTTTTCAGGAACAAGCAAGACGAGAGAGGCATTGTAGTCAAGAACAAAGCCAGACTTGTAGCTCAAGGCTACACTCAGGAAGAAGGAATTGACTATGATGAAGTCTTTGCACCTGTTGCCAGGGTGGAGGCCATCTGAATCTTCCTGACATATACTGCATCCAAGAACTTCACTGTCTATCAAATGGACGTAAAAAGTGCCTTTCTGTATGGGAAGATTGGTGAGGAAGTATACGTCAAATAGCCTCCAGTCTTTATAGATCCTGCACATCCTACTCAGTGTTCAAACTAGACAAAGCTCTGTATGGCCTACATCAGGCACCAAGAGCATGGTATGAAACCTTGTTAGGATATCTACTAAGCAACAACTTCAGAAGAGGTGCCATTGACCAGACCTTGTTTATCAAAGAGGAAGGGGGAGAAATCTTACTAGTTCAAATTTATGTTGATGATATCATCTTTGGATCAACAAGGAAACAGCTGTGCAAAGACTTTGAGATTCTGATGCACTCAAAGTTTGAAATGAGTTCAATGGGTGAACTAAATTTCTTCTTGGGTCTACAAGTCAAACAAGTCCCAAATGGAATCTTCATCAGCCAATCCAAATATGTAAAGAGCATTTTGGAAAGATTCAAAATGGCTGACTGCTCTGCTACAAGAACCCTTATGCAAGTGCATCATCAGTTGACTCCAGACAAAGATGGCCAAGACACTGATCAACACCAGTACCGTGCAATGATAGGGTCTCTCATGTATCTCACTGCCTCAAGGCCAGATATCATGTTTGTAGTATGTCTCTATGCAAGATTTCAAGCAGCTCCAAAAGTTTCACATCTTCAAGCCGTCAAGAGAATTTTTAGATACCTTCAAGACTTGGGCTATGGTACTCTAAAAATGACATGTTTAATCTGTATGCGTACACTGATAGTGACTATGGGGGATGCAACTTGGACAAAAACTCCACTTCGGGGGGATGTCAGTTTCTGGGAGGGAGACTAATTTCATGGCAGTGCAAGAAGCAAACATGTGTTTCAACTTCTACAGCTGAAGCAGAATACATTGCAGCTTCTAGTTGCTGTGCACAAGTCATCTGGATACAAAATCAAATGCTGGATTACGGGATGATTTTCATGGTGTAGGTCCCCATGGCGCGTCTACGGATCGATCTCGTGATAAGACGTGACGTTTACTCGGAGTGCGGAATCTAACGAGTCAACGTTTATATGCATAAAAGACAATTCAAACACGCAAGTAAATAAACTTCTCAATTCGTATTCCAATCACAATGTTGTTTACAGACTCAATATCTGATTCGTTCTAGTTCATTATGACTGACTCTGTAAACACACATCTATATAACCAACTGATCTGATATAAGCGAACTTATTAAGTTCGCCTCTAACAGCTTAAGCGAACTTAACAAGTTCACCTCAGTTAGACCCAAGCGAACTTATTAAGTTCGCCTCTGATAGACCAGGCGAACTTAACAAGTTCGCCTCTAGGCTATACTTGTAAAACACTTAGACACTTTTGACATTTACATAACAAAAACATAAAGACATAAAATCTAACTATTACAAGCTTTTGTCATTACAAACTATGTCCTAACACATGGCAACTTCAATTCACATTGACAACATGAGTGCTATATCAATCACAAACAATCCACTGTAGCACTCCAAGACAAAGCACATCGACATCAGGTATCATTTCATAAGAGATCAAGCTGAGAAAAAGAGAATTATTTTAACCAAAGTTCATACGAATGAGCAATATGTTGATTTGTTTACAAAACCTTTTGATGAAACTAGATTTAAATATTTAGTTGAATCCATTGGTATGATGAGCTTTGATTAAAATCTATCACTAAAAATTCTATTTTTAAAATGTGTTTTGTCTTATGTTGTAAATAAAAGTTATAAGTCAGCAGCATTTTTGTCCTTCAGCTGCTGACAGGCTTAATCTTCAGCAGCAAAAGATTTGCAGCTGACTGCTTTAAGTTATCAGCAGGAACAGGTTTCCTGCGGATATCCTTAAGACTGTCAGCAGCAACATCCTTGCTACGGACCATTAAATCCGTTAGCAGCAGATGAGTTAACTGCTGACAGGTTTAATCTTCAGCAGCAAAAGATTTGCAGCTGACTGCTTTAAGTTATCAGCAGGAACATGTTTCCTGCGGATTTCCTTAAGACTGTCAGCAACAACATCCTTGCTGCGGATTATTAAATCCATCAGCAGCAGATGAGTTTGCTGCTGACAGACTTAACCTTCCGCAACAACCAAGTTTGCAGCGGACATGCTTATTCATCCACGGCAACCAAGTTTGCTCCTGATGGGTAAATATAGGTCCAAATTAACTTTTACCCACTGTAAAAATTATCGTCAGTCTTTACCATTACTGCATCGGTGTATTACAGCTGTAACAGTAAAAGGTGAACTAGGTTGTACTGTACAAGTCATTTTGCTTTTTCCCTCCTCTCCGTTATAAGAACAAATCAAATTTCCTTACCACCTCTTGACATTCAATTTCACCCTAAACCCACATCACTTTCTCTCAAGTCCCCACCACATTCAAAGCCCTTCATCCTTAAAACATTCAAAGCCTTCCATATTCTAAACCTTCCCTCCAAATCATACAACAATGGCAGACATCAATAACCCTGACGATAAGTTCTCCCCATACCATAACCTTACATTATACCTAACAAAGGGAAAGAAATTCAAAGGATTCAATGATATGATCGACTTCTTATGTCGATCAAAGATCCACTTTGCCCTCACAACCAACCCTACTATATATATTCCTCATATGGAGGATTTCTGGAGTACCGCCGTCTACTCTACCGAACAGGGGACTCCCCAAATCAAAGCCAAGGTAGACGGCAAGGATATCACCATCTCGGAAGCTACCCTCCGAAAATATCTTAAGCTTCAGGATGAGGGAGCAGCCATCTCATACTCGAAGGACGAATACATGAGGACCTTTGTATCCATTGGATACACTGGAAATCAGACCGCGTATACGATCAAGAAGGCGCTGATGGGCCCTCCATGGAAGTATCTCTGCCATACTCTTCTCCAATGCATATCTCAGAAGAGGAGTGGATGGCATCAGGTGAGCTCCGCACTTGCCTCCGCCTTCAATGGTATGGTCACTAACCTAGGATTCAACTTTGCACACCTCATCTTTGAGGGTTTGAGATATAACCTTCAAGAGGGTGCAAAGCAACAATTTTTTATGTACCCAAGATTCTTGCAGGAGGTTTTCAATCAAGAACTAAAAGAACTCTCAAAACCTGCAAGAATCTACATCATGCTGGGACATAAAAATAATATTTTTCAAAGCATGAGAACTGTTTCCAAAAAGTTCTCAGGGGTCAATGTTCCAATGTTATCTACAATGCTGACCATACAAAGTACCCCGGGTGACAGTTCAGTAATCCCAGCTGATACTGATCCCACACCCTCCACCTCACATCCTGAACAACAGTGTGCTTCCACCATTCTAACCCTTGTGCATACTACAAAGGATGCATAGGTACAAAAATTACTTACACCTGTTTTGGATGTTATCATTCAACCAGAACACAGGGTCCCGGTTGCAACGACATATACTAGAAAAAGGGGCAAGAGAACTCCTTTTTCTCTTGTCTCCAAGGCCCAAACCCAACCTAACAGCCCTCACTCAGAATCACAACATTCTGGTGAGAATATCATAAGGGATAGCCGCATTATTAGGGAGACTCCTTCGGATTTCACTCTATTAGGATCAGGATCACTTCCCGGATCCATAGAGCAAACCCCTGAGCCATTCCTCTCTCTTCTGAACTTAAGTGTTGAGGAACCTGATCAAGATGATGTACCTTCTCTAACTACCACTATCTCGGAGGTACTGATTGATCTTGCTTCCAACACACCCAACCCAAGTTCTTCTACCCTGAAGGTCCACTCTAGGAGTTATGAAAGAGTGGATGTGGAAGAGGCTGTCACTACTGCTGGTCCATCAAATGACCAGGAGGACAGTGACAACATCGCTAAGACCTCAACCACGGCAACTCACAGTGAGGATGCTTCCTTGGAAACTCCCCTCACTGAGAGGAATCCCAGGCACCAAGAAACCATGGGTGATGGGGATGCAGAGGCCAGGCCTAAGGTCCTATCTAGATCCAAGGATTCCACAACTGTGGATGAGGACAGACTGCAACTTCATAACTTGGAATTGACGGCCAGGGTGGCTATGCTAGAGGCTGAAGTGTCCAAACTAAGACACCAAGTCTCTATGCATGAAGCCCATCAATGCCCAACTATGCCTACTCCCTCTCTTGTATCAGTGGGCACCCAAACTGATGCTTATTTGTCCACTAATGCAACCAAAAAGGGGGAGATGGTCCCAACGGAGGAAGACTCGGACAGTCTTGATGACTGGATTCAAGAGCAGGCTGTATTTCAAAGCACACTATTCAAGCCAGCTTTTGTACAGGTTCATGACTTGCCAGCTTCAGATAACGAAGAAGAAGACACATCTGAAGACTGGAAGTTAGTCGTCAGGGCTGTTGATGAGATGCTGAATGATGCAGAAGACACAGAACAAACATATACATCTTTCAGCATCATCCCTGAAGCAGCAGCCATCATAAGTCAATCCACTGCCCCCCAATTTCCATTGACTTCAACACAGCTAGAGTTTGACACAATACTATCTTGGGGGTATGATGGAAAGTCTGAGAGGTTCTGGATTGGTTGGGAGTTTAGCGGAGTAGAAGAGCTAAACTAGGACTTTCTCAACAGCATCCAAGTCCTTCACCTATACCATCTACAATGCATCAACAACTCTACAAACCTCTCAGCAGAACTTGCTATTGGCAGGTTCTATGACTTGATGGAGGATAATCTACCCAAGTTTGAAAGATAAATGCAAGCAGCAAAAAGGGTAGCCTATCCTGAATCTTCAGCAGCAGCAGAAAGAAGACTGACTCCTAGAAGACTTGAAATAATAAGGAGCAGTCTTCTCACTGAAGAAGAAGTTCTGTGCTTAAGAAGATTTCTGTACAACTCCATTTTCAAGGACTTAGATGTGCTAGGATGGGTAAGCACTAAGTCTCTTGACCACACCTTTCTACTAAGCAACGGATCCTCTCTCACCATCAACACCAGGAACATCCTGCTACTGCCTATAGACTTTCTTTACAAGATCTTTCAACTCAAGGCAAATATTTGTAATGTTAACTCCCTCGAAAGCCAGGCAATGATAGCTACTGTCAAAGCCCATCTTGAACAAGAAGGAAGGATTGCTGAGGCAGTATATGTGTCAAATTCCGACACTGATTCTGACTCAGCTTCCCCTTGAGTAGACATCTTTGCTGCTGCATATGAATCAAGATCCATTGTCAAAGAAATGCTGATAGAATTTACAAGTCCTGAGTGCAAATCAGATGAAACTAATGACCTTCCCTTACCAACCTCTCAAATTGCCAATGAAGCTGAGGCTAAGATTCCAACAGCAGCACAATCATCTGTTGTTGTGATCATTGAAGCCGAAGCAGAGGCATCCAACAAAGATAAGGGAAAGGGAATTATGACCAAAGAAGATGAAGAGAGGTTGCTAAGAGAGAAGAAAGATAAGGAAGAAAGAAAAAGAAGAAGAAGAGAAGAAGAGGAGATGGCTGAAACAAAGAAAGCTCAAGATAGACTCACAGACATTCTCCTCAGAGAACAACAAATCCAGCTGTATGCAAAACAGCTGGATGAGCTTAAAGTAAAGATTCCTGCAGTTTATCAGATTGAAGAAGATGAAGCTCTTGCTCTTCAACTACAGGAACAATTCGACAAAGAAAAAGAAGAGATAGAAAGGAAGAAGAAGGAAGAGGCTAAGTTCAGAATAACTGATTCTGAACTAGCCAAAGAAATGAGAGAGGAGTGGGTAAAGGCTCTAGTTTCCCAAGGTGAGGATGTAGACTACCTTGAGAAACTATCAAATAAAGAAATCTACAGAGCCTTCATGGGTTAGCAAGGTCAATTGGCAAAGAAGAAAAAGGTTGAAGAAGAAGAAAAAGCCAAACAAAAGTCTAAAAAGACCATTGCCTTTAATAAAAGGACCCATGAAGAAAGGAAAATCATGATTGACTTCCTTAAGGCTAGAGGAGAGAGTGGAAAGAGGCTAGGTCCCATGAATTTCATGAACCTACAAGCTCTCTATTTCAATGTCAAGAAGGATGAGGAAGAAAGATTGGAGAAGAAAGGCTTCAAGAAAAGGGTAATCATTCAAGAAGAAGAATGGAAATCAAAGAAACCCAAGCCTTCTCTCACCCAACACTTTCTCAATCCAACAACCCTCCACTCTCCTTCCTAGACCTCCCTCCTCTCCTCCCTCAAAGTCCAAATCCTCACACCCAGCTCCCACTCATCAACAACCTCCCAAAAAGAAGAACAAACCCACTTCCAAACCAGAAGACTCAAGAGAAATAATCAGATGGTCATACAGCCCTCAAGACCAATGGTTTGAAATGTTTAAGGGGAGGACAAAAGCTAAAAGATCAATTTATACATCGGTTGATGAGATACTACAGCTTCCAGACTCTGATCTAAGAAGAATGATGGAGCTGGGTGAAGCCAATGAGCCTGAGAATGAAGGTGGGAGACATCTATTGCTGGTAATCAAACATTACTTCAACCCCAGAAAAGATGAAATCATTGATGTCAAACCTCTCCAATCCCACTCTCCATTCATTAGCTGGTCCTACAATGCTGAAAAGAATGAATTCACACTGACAGATGTTAAAGGACAAAAGATGAGGTGTTCAAGCAAGGCTATCTTCAAAATGGCAAGCGAAGACATCAAGACTCTATCTGAGCTACCTCTTAACAATCCCAGCATGGACCAGAGAGGATATGAGGTTGAAAGGATAGTCAACAACATGCAAAAGCTTCAGCAACAAAAGCAGTAAGAGAGTTTTCATTTGTAATCGTTTATTTGCAAAAGCTTAATACAACAGTGTTCTTATAAGTATTCTTTCTGTTTACTCAATTATACTTGTGTAGTTGTTATTGTTTCCGCCAATTTCAACTAAGAACAGAACCATCTTGTACTTTCACGATCCTACAGTTATGTTCCTCCACCATTCAACGGAAATTATTCTGTTACACCTGAGATTATAAAAGATGAGGATTTAGATCCTAAGACTGTGTTGAAAGTGAATCCAGTCACAGGTGAAGATATGGTGTATTCTGATGAGAGTGATGATGAAGCTAAGGTAGAGGGGATACCGAAAGCTGTTAAGAAAGAAGACTCAAAGGTTGATTCTACTTCATCTGGAAATTATACATTTGGAAGTTCTTTAAATTCAAGGAGAGTTCCATATGTCAGAGATTATAAAGACAGGCGTACATGTTTTCATTGTAATGAGATGGGACACATTATGGTGAACTGTCCTTACAAAAATAAAGGGAAGAAGCATGTAGTTCCTGAGAAGATGAAGCCTGAATCAAAACCTTTGCAAAATCTGGAGTTCGAGAGAAAATAAAGCCAAAAGAAGTTCATGTAGGAGAATCTTCTTCAAGTGCATCTTATTGTGTGAAGATTCCTTATATGAGAGAATATAGTGAGAATAGATCTTGATTTTACTATGGTTTTGTGGGTCACATTAGGATTGCTTGTCCTCACAACTCCAAAGGGAACCGACATGTTACTCCAGAAAAGGTAAGAACTCTTGGTAAGCCTTATGTTAACCAAAATGTGGTTAAACCTTGTGATACACCAAAGGGTAATTCAAAATCTGAGGTTAGGCTTTCTAGACCTCAAAGACGGAGGAGAAAAAGAAGATTGAGAAAAATTTTAGAACAACAAGAGTTTTCACAATCAAATCAATTTTCAAATGAAAGAAAATGTTCAAACACTTCACATTTTAAGCAAAAAGAACTTAATGAACAGAAATATGTTTGGAAATCTAAAGTTTCTGTTTCTGACTCGTCGAATCAATCTCCGAAAATATATGAGAGATTCGATTATGAATGGAGTGATGTTTATTATTTTGATACAGATGGACGACTCATGACTACCATGGCTTGGGTCCCAATTTCAAATTAATGTTTCTTGTTAGATGTGCAGGATTACCAAGAGGGACTATTAATACCATTTTGGTTGTTGATAGTGGTGGTTCTAAGCACATGACAGGGAATGATATCTGCAAGAGTAACGAGTTGTTGATAACTGAGAATCTATTTGATTCAATGACTTGATGCTCAAGGGGGAGAATATGTTACACACAATGTTTTGGAAAGAGTTTTACAAAGTCCAAATGATAACCTAAAACTTAGGATGAAAATGGTGAGCATAAAGTCGTTGATGCAACCATTTGACTAGTTGAGAGGGAGTTTACAGGATAGGGGGAGTACAGAACTGTGTTGGTGACAAAGTCAAAGACATTCAATTACAGGATTACACCCGTTTGAGTTTTTAATTGATTGAATTGCTTAATCCTGAGTAACCAAGTAAAATGTTTTTCATAAATGTTTTCATGGAAGATTTTATTTTTGTTTGTTTTAATTTCTTTGAAAAAGATTTTGAAAAATCCAAATAAATTGACAAATATAAAATTGACATTACTTGAAGTTAAAGAAGAGATGATAGTACATCAGTAGATGTTCTTTCACACATGACCTTAGATTGACTGGTTGGTACTTTATGTTAATATATCTGAATTATATGTTTTGATCTAAACTTTAGAGACTGCACAAATAGGAAATGATAGTGTTGTGTATGCATATAATTTGAATTGTCAGTAGACTAAAAGCGTCACTGAACCATTAGTAGTGTGAAAACATAATTGCATATGTTACAACTGTGATTTTAACCCATTTTATGTCTGGGTGTGTGTGTTACAAGATCACTATCAGATAAAGAATATTAGCTTTTAATAAAGATTGTCCTATGAGATCAGTTTCGGGTTATGTCCTTAGCACTATTCATTTGATTTGCTTTAGTGCCCATGTCCCGAAAAGCATGCAATTTGAAGTATAATCAATTTATGTACTTGACAACATCTGTCAAACATATACTAGCCCTTAGATCATATTGATAAATCAACTTTTATGATTCAATTGAATTCATAATCCAAATAACAGTCGGATCCACGTACCTGAATCTTATGATTCCACATATATAAGCCAAGACATTGAATCATTCGATTCTGAATCTCATTGTGTAACATCTCTGATTTTTAGTATTCATATTTCAATTCAATGTAATAGAATTTCGAATTCAATACTCGTGCAACGCCTCATTATTTTCTCACCGTAAATTAAATGCAATGATTCTATACAAATTCGCAAGTCTTACTCGGTTATATACATTTAGACACTATACAAGAAATTATTTTATTCAAACTTATCAAATCTGAAAAGTCAAGGACTAAAATTGAAAAATGTCAACAAACCCTAGTCTAGCACGGTCGTGCTTCGTCCTAGCACGGTCGCGCCAGGTGCTTTGGCACGGTCGCGCGACCTGCTTTGGAACGATCGCGCCCGGTGCCTAGGCACGGTCGCGCCTATCTTGGCACGGTCGCGCCTGCGTAACAGTTAAATCGTAATTGTGACTTTAATCATCCGATCGTTCAAATTCGTAACATCAACACACTTTATTCACATTAACAAACACAATAAACATTTCCATTACTCGAAATCACTTCGGTTTTATTCTACCAAATTCCAAACGCTTGGACATTTCAAGGAGAACCCAAATTCTCTCAATTTTCTCAAAGCAATCTAGTCAAGCATTTCCAGACCATCTCTGAATCATCCGAAGCCGCTGAAACATTCGGAACCGCAGCATAGGTCGCCGGAAACCAAGCTTGCCGCCGACAGAATTCCTTCCTACCATTCTCTAACGATTCGCTTCTATTCCGGGTAATTGAATTTTCTATTTCATTCTCTTCTGTATCAGTATCGAAAGCCCCTATTCAATTTGGGCTTCCATTATAGAAATCGATCCGAATCAGAACTCATATTTTATTGAAAATGATTTAATCGAATCCCTACTTAAACGCGATGTTCATACAATTAAGTTATATGAAAAGACTCATAATAACCCATTAATCAAAAGCCCTAACAAATCCAGCGTTTAAAATACAAGAAATTGTCAATTCGTGTCTGATTTGGAAGAGACACGGTCGCGCTAAACATCTAGCGCGGTCGTGTCCACCTGTCCAGACCTTGTCATGCCCTCTGGGCTAGTCTCTGTTGTGTCTAAAGATCATAGACACGACCGTGCCGGGCCAAGGCACGGTCGTGCCTGTTGACTGGTCTAGAATGTGCTTCTGTTGATCAACCCGGTCGCGCCCGTGGCTTGAGCACGATCGTGCCCTTCCGAGGCACGGTCGTGTGAGACTCAGAAATTTTTAGCAGAAATATAATTTTTATATTTTAATCAGTAAATGTTTCAGATTTTATAAAAAATATGTTTCCTGTATTTAAAAATGGATTAAAAGTTTAATCTTGGTATAAATATAATTTATTGAAAAGTTTATAAAAAAAATTGAATTTATATTTATTATCTTACACTTAAATGGTATTTAAATAATTAAGTTACAAAATTTATAAATAATGATTATTTATTTAATTTACACTTTAAATCAAAATCATTTATTTATTTATACTTAATTACAATTAATATTTACATTATTTCATAAACTATAATTATATGTTTATTTATCCAATTCAAACCTAATCAAATTGTTTCAAAAATATTATTACTTCAAACTCTATATATATTTTATTCCATACTTTTAAATACAAATCAATAGTTTTATACCCAAATTCAACTTTCATTTTAGACTTAAACTTTATGCATCTATTTGATTCAATACACATTTACCCTTTAGGTTAATTTGTGCATCTCGAGGATCATATTTGCTATCTATAATCTTTGTTAGCTTCACTTCCATACCAAGTGAGTATTCACAACCCCTTTTTACTCTTTTACACTTTTGGGGTGGAACATGAACTTTATACACATTTAAATTTACATAAACAACACAAGTGCAAAATCCTATTTACATACATGTGTGCAAAATTTGAGCTTTGTGCCCGAGTGCTAGTTGTGCTAATCTTTGTGAAAACTTATGTGCAATCATTAACTATACAAGCCGACGGTTTTCAATGATAGATCTATTGAGTCTGACAAACCCACCCAAGTGGAGGTGATTGATACCGACAACACAATTTGCATACTAGTTACAAAGGTTTGGTTGTACTTGATTACACAATAGCTGCTCCCCATAAATGCCTTATTTTATCATGTTTTGTAAAGGATTTGTTTTCAACTATATGCTATCTATATACAACTGTGTTATACTCACCAACTTTTTAGTTGACTTTATTTTATTCATATTTCAGGCCCTAATATGTGAGAATGATTCAAGTCGTGCTCAATATAGGATTTGGACTTAGCAATTTAAATCAAGAATTCTATGAGTTGTTTTATGTTTCTTTGTTTGAATTTGGTTTGTACTTGGATTATTTGTAATGGAAATTTGACTTTAATATATTTCAATTTAGTCAACCATGTGCTATGAACAGTCTACATGTCCCGCCCCGATGATTCCGCCATCGGTCGGGGTGTGACAGATTGGTATCAGAGCCTTGGTTATAGGGAATTAGGTTATTAGACACCTTAACCTAGACTATATCTTTAGGACAACCACTTATGCTATGCTTCATGATTATGTGCTATGTGCTACATGTTATATGTTACATGCTTAGTATGATTACTTATTATTTCATTTTGATGACTTATGTGATTTAAATCCATGACTTATTAGGATATTCTTAATAATTAAATAAATAATATCCTTTCCTATATTCTAAAACCTCATAATATTTCTATCTTCTTTCTATCTTTATCCTTTCTAAGCATGTGAAAAATTCTTGAAGCAAAAATCTTTAAAAAATTTTATTTCTTCGTTAAGGTTTTTAAACTTGTTAAATTATTTGAGGACACGTGCAATCTGGAAGAGTGACACCTGTATTTTGGGTTTTCTGTCTAGGAAAACATTTCGCATAAATCCCAATCAACCGAGGGACCCGTATGCTTTCCTGGGAATTCCCGAGATGAGTGTTTACTTATAGGCTAAAGCATGTCTCCTTGAAAATTATATGAGTTTAAATTTACCTTGATGTGCCTTAGTATTCAAGTGATTTTATCACTTTTGAGTACAATCCAAACTATGAATATCTATCTTTTATTTGGTTTTCTCATTCTATTAAATCCTAGCAATTCTCATAAGTTCTTACAATCTTTCTTGTCTTGTGAAAATCTGTAGAATGCCTCCTCGTCGTGCTCCCGCAACCAACGCCAACTCCGACATTGCTGCTATTCTTACCCAATTGGTGACACAACTCACCCAAGCCAATGGTGCCACTAATGGCAATGGTGGAAATGGAAGCAATAGTGGTAACAATGGTGGTAATGGTGGAAATGGTGGAAACAATCCATCTCAATGCACCTTCAAGCACTTCAATTCGTGCAATCCCCTAAAGTTTTATGGTACCGAAGGAGTTACTGGACTCCTTCAATGGTTTGAAAGTATTGAGAATACCTTTCTGAATAGTGACTGTCCCGACAACCTCCGTGTTCGTCATGCTACAAGTGTCCTCCAAAAGCGGGCACTTACATGGTGGAATGGGGAGAAAAGGAATAGGGGTATTGATGTAGCTATGGCTTTACCTTGGGATGAGGTCAAAAGGCTTATGACCGAGGAATTCTGTCCTCGAAATGAAGTGAAGAAGTTAGAGGCCAAATTTTGGGATCTTGCCCAAGATAGTGGGGAAAACTTAGCATATACAACTCGGTTCCATGAGTTGAGTCTTCTCGTGCCCCACATAGTCACTCTGTTATCTCGTTGTATCGAAAAGTACATTGGTGGGCAACCAAGACAAATCCAAGATACTGTTTTAGGTAGAAATCCTGCTACTTTGGAAGATGCCATCCGCCTGTCTGCTACCCTGACTGATAATCATGTGAAAGCTGGGACTCTTACCAAAAAGGGATCTAAGAAAGTTGCTGAAACCGTAACCCCTCCTGCCCACAACAAAGAAGCCACAACTGAACCCTCTCGCAATAACAAAAAGAGGAAGGTTAGAAACTTTGCTGTGGTTACTCCTGCGGTGCCCGTTAATCAAGTTGCACCCGTAGTTCAAGCACCTTTTAAAAAGCCAAATGTTGGGATCTACCCTCTTTGTGCCACCTGCAATTTTCATCATCCTCAAAATATCTCATGTCGCCTTTGTACTCATTGTGGGATATATGGTCACACTATCAATGTTTGTAGGGCCAAAGCTTTTGAGGGCCAAGTCAACCCACCGAACCAACCCAACCCGCGAGTGGCTAATCAAGGTGTTCCCGCCATTGCTAATAGGCGTGCTTGTTATGAGTGTGGTGACCCGAACCATTTTCTAAATCTATGTCCAAGACTTGCAAATGCTAGACAAGGTGGAGCTCGTGGGCGTGCGTTCAACATAAACGCCAATGAAGCTCAAGCCAACAACGACGTGGTTAATGGTACGTTCCTTGTTAATAGTCAATATGCCTCCATTTTGTTCGATACCGGTGCCGATAAAAGTTTTGTGTCACTTAATTTTGAGCCTTTACTTGCAAAGACACGATCCCAATTAGAGAAAACCTTCACCGTTGAAATAGCAAATGGTGACTCCCTTACCATTGAGTCCATTATTTATGATTGCTCCTTAGAACTAAATGACCATTCATTCCCAATCAACCTTGTTCCAATGCCACTAGGAAGCTTTGATATTATCATAGGTATGGATTGGCTATCAAATCATCATGCCGAAGTCATTTGCTTTGAAAAGTGTATCCGAATTCCGCTACCATCGGGAGAAACCTTAAGGGTTTTTGGTGAAAAGCCTTGCAAGGGACTTAAATTGATGTCTTGTACTACCGCTCAAAAGTACTTACGAAAGAAGTACATCGCCTTCCTAGCTCATATTGTTCAAAAGGACGTCAAGGAGAAGAGTATTCAAGACATTCCTATCATTAGGGATTTTCCCGAAGTGTTTCCTAAAGATTTATCCGGTCTTCCTCCTGTTCGTCAAGTAGAGTTCCGTATTGATCTTATGCCCGGAGCTAACCCCTTTGCTAGAGCTCCTTATCGTCTTGCACCTTCGGAAATGCAAGAACTCGCAAGCCAACTTCAAGAACTCTCCGACAAAGGTTTCATTCGCCCGAGTCATTCACCGTGGGGTGCACCCGTCTTATTTGTTAAGAAGAAGGATGGATCATTTCGCATGTGTATTGACTACCGCGAACTCAACAAGCTTACTATCAAAAATCGTTATCCTTTGCCTAGAATCGATGACCTCTTTGATCAACTTCAAGGTTCTACTTGCTTCTCGAATATTGATCTTCGATCCGGTTATCATCAGCTCCGTGTTCAAGAAGATGACATTCCTAAGACTGCTTTTCGAACAAGGTATGGTCATTACGAGTTCATGGTTATGCCTTTCGGGTTAACCAATGCACCCGCAGTTTTCATGGATCTCATGAACCGTGTGTGCAAACCGTACCTTGATAAATTCATGATCGTTTTCATTGACGATATCTTTATCTATTCCAAGACTAAAGCCGACCATGAAGAACACCTTAGATTGGTTTTGGACCTTTTAAAGAAAGAACAACTATATGCCAAGTTCTCCAAATGTGAATTTTGGTTAAAAGAAGTTCAGTTTCTTGGTCACATCGTCAACGACAAGGGTATTCATGTTGATCCTGCTAAGATTGAAACGGTTAAGAATTGGAATGCCCCGAAGACTCCTACCGAAGTTCGTTCATTTCTTGGTCTTGCGGGTTATTATCGTCGTTTCATCTCAAACTTCTCAAAGATTGCTGTCCCTCTTACCGCCTTGACCCATAAGGGTAAAGCTTATGAATGGGGACCGAAACAAGAAGAAGCTTTCCAAACTCTTAAGCATAAGTTGTGTAATGCTCCCATTTTGACTCTCCCCGATGGAAATGATGATTTAGTTGTCTATTGTGATGCCTCTAACCAAGGTCTTGGTTGTGTCCTCATGCAACGAGGAAAATTAATCGCTTATGCATCAAGGCAACTCAAAATCCATGAGAAAAATTATACGACGCACGATCTCGAATCGGGTACGGTCGTATTCGCGTTATAGATTTGGTTCCATTATCTATATGGCATGAAATGTGTTATGTTCACCGACCATAAAAGTCTTCAACACATCTTCAACCAAAAAGAACTCAATATGAGGCAACGACGTTGGGTCGAACTCCTTAACGACTATGACTGCGAAATCCGTTACCATCCCGGCAAAGCGAATGTAGTAGCCGATGCTTTGAGTCGAAAGGACCATGTTATGCTTCATTGTGCTCGTATTCAAACCGATATTCAAACCCGTATCTTAGAAGCTCAACACGTCTCGGTAACCGAGGGCAACATGTATGAAGAAATGTCGTGTGGTGTTGAACTTCTTCTTGAATCAAAACCCAATGGCTTACTATATTACTTGAACCGTATTTGGGTTCCCGATCGCGATGATCTCCGTGCATTTCTCATGAACGAGGCTCATAAGACTCGTTATTCTATTCATCCTGGTGCGGATAAAATGTACCAAGATCTTCGCCAACTTTATTGGTGGCCCGGTATGAAGAAAGACATTGCTCTTTATGTGGCCAAATGCTTAACTTGCTCCAAAGTCAAAGCCAAACATCAACGTCCTTCTGGTTTACTCGAACAACCAGAAATTCCCGTATGGAAATGGGAGAGTTTAGCTATGGATTTCATTACCAAGCTCCCTCGCACCTCGAGTGGTTATGATAGTATTTGGGTGATCATTGATCGACTCACCAAATCTGCTCACTTCTTGCCTATTCGTGAAGACTTCAAAGTGGATAAATTAGCCCGAATTTACATTGATGAAATTGTGAGCAGTCATGGCGTTCCCTTGAACATAATATCTGATAGAGACGCTCGGTTCACTTCTCGGTTTTGGCAATCTCTCCAAAAGGCTCTTGGTACTCAATTGGATTTGAGCACGGCTTACCATCCGCAAACTGATGGTCAAACCGAGCGAACACTCCAAACTCTTGAAGGCATGCTTAGAGCTTGTGTAATCGATTTTGGTGGCAATTGGGATTCACATTTATCCCTTATTGAGTTCTCTTACAACAATATCTACCACACAAGTATCAACATGGCTCCATTCGAAGCTCTCTATGGTCGCAAGTGTCGTTCTCCTATCTGTTGGAGTGAGATTGGTGAAGCACAAATCACTGGTCCTGAGTTAATTCAAGAAACATCCGACAAGATTATTCAAATCCGTGACAATATTCGAGTAGCGAGGAGTCGGCAAAAGAGTTATGCCGACAAACGTCGAAAACCCTTGGAATTCCAAGTCGGTGACCTTGTTCTTCTAAAGGTGTCTCCATGGAAGGGTGTGGTCCGTTTTGGAAAGAAAGGCAAGTTAGCACCTCGTTATGTTGGTCCATTCAAAATCCTTGAAAGGATTGGGAAAGTGGCTTACAAGCTCGAGTTACCTCCATCTCTTGGCAATGTACATCCTACATTTCATATATCTAATCTAAAGAAGTGTCTCGCCGATGAAAATCTCCATATACCGCTCGACGACGTACGCATTGATGAAACGATGCACTTCGTTGAGAAGCCGGTGGAAATTATGGATCGTGAAGTCAAACAGCTCAAGCGAAGTCGCATTCCTATCGTTAAAGTTCGTTGGGAATCTAAGCGTGGTCCTGAGTTCACTTGGGAACAAGAAGACCAAATGAAGCTCAAGTACCCTCATCTTTTTACTAATAATGTTATTTCCTCTAGCTAAATTTCGGGACGAAATTCTCTCAACATGGGGAGACTGTAACATCTCTGATTTTTAGTATTCATATTTCAATTCAATGTAATGCAATTTCGAATTCAATACTCGTGCAACGCCTCATTATTTTCTCGCCGTAAATTAAATGCAATGATTCTATACAAATTCTCAAGTCTTACTCGGTTATATACATTTAGACACTATACAAGAAACTATTTTATTCAAACTTATCAAATCTGAAAAGTCAAGGACTAAAATTGAAAAATGTCAACAAACCCTAGTCTAGCACGGTCGTGCTTCGTCCTAGCACGGTCGCGCCAGGTGCTTTGGCACGGTCGCGCGACCTGCTTTGGATCGATCGCGCCAGGTGCCTAGGCACGGTCGCGCCTGCGTAACAGTTAAATCGTAATTGTGACTTTAATCATCCGATCGTTCAAATTCGTAACATCAACACACTTTATTCACATTAACAAACACAATAAACATTTCCATTACTCGAAATCACTTCGGTTTTATTCTACCAAATTCCAAACGCTTGGACATTTCAAGGAGAACCCAAATTCTCTCAATTTTCTCAAAGCAATCTAGTCAAGCATTTCCAGACCATCTCTGAATCATCCCAAGCCGCTGAAACATTTGGAACCGCAGCATAGGTTGCCGGAAACCAAGCTTGCCGCCGACCGAATTCCTTCCTACCATTCTCTAACGATTCGCTTCTATTCCGGGTAATTGAATCTTCTATTTCATTCTCTTCTGTATCAGTATCGAAAGCCCCTATTCAATTTGGGCTTCCATTATAGAAATTGATCCGAATCAGAACTCATATTTTATTGAAAATGATTTAATCGAATCCCTACTTAAACGCGATGTTCATACAATTAATTTATATGAAAAGACTCGTAATAACCCATTAATCAAAAGCCCTAACAAATCCAGCGTTTAAAATACAAGAAATTGTCAATTCGTGTCTGATTTGGAAGAGACACGGTCGCGCTAAACATCTAGCGCGGTCGTGTCCACCTGTCCAGACCTTGTCATGCCCTCTGGGCTAGTCTCTGTTGTGTCTAAAGATCATAGACACTACCGTGCCGGGCCAAGGCACGGTCGTGCCTGTTGACTGGTCTAGAATGTGCTTCTGTTGATCAACCCGGTCGCGCCCGTGGCTTGAGCACGATCGTGCCCTTCCGAGGCACGGTCGTGTGAGACTCAGAAATTTTTAGCAGAAATATAATTTTTATATTTTAATCAGTAAATGTTTCAGATTTTATAAAAAATATGTTTTCTGTATTTAAAAATGGATTAAAAGTTTAATCTTGGTATAAATATAATTTATTGAAAAGTTTATAAAAAAAATTGAATTTATATTTATTATCTTACACTTAAATGGTATTTAAATAATTAAGTTACAAAATTTATAAATAATGATTATTTATTTAATTTACACTTTAAATCAAAATCATTTATTTATTTATACTTAATTACAATTAATATTTACATTATTTCATAAACTATAATTATATGTTTATTTATCCAATTCAAACCTAATCAAATTGTTTCAAAAATATTATTACTTCAAACTCTATATATATTTTATTCCATACTTTTAAATACAAATCAATAGTTTTATACCCAAATTCAACTTTCATTTTAGACTTAAACTTTATGCATCTATTTGATTCAATACACATTTACCCTTTAGGTTAATTTGTGCATCTCGAGGATCATATTTGCTATTTATAATCTTTGTTAGCTTCACTTCCATACCAAGTGAGTATTCACAACCCCTTTTTACTCTTTTACACTTTTGGGGTGGAACATGAACTTTATACACATTTACATTTACACAAACAACACAAGTGCAAAATCCTATTTACATACATGTGTGCAAAATTTGAGCTTTGTGCCCGAGTGCTAGTTGTGCTAATCTTTGTGAAAACTTATGTGCAATCATTAACTATACAAGCCGACGGTTTTCAATGATAGATCTATTGAGTCTGACAAACCCACCCAAGTGGAGGTGATTGATACCGACAACACAATTTGCATACTAGTTACAAAGGTTTGGTTGTACTTGATTACACAATAGCTGCTCCCCATAAATGCCTTATTTCTCATGTCTTGTAAAGGATTTGTTTTCAACTATATGCTATCTATATACAACTGTGTTATACTCACCAACTTTTTAGTTGACTTTATTTTATTCATGTTTCAGGCCCTAATATGTGAGAATGATTCAAGACGTGCTCAATATAGGATTTGGACTTAGCAATATTAAATCAAGAAGTTTATGAGTTGTTTATTGTTTCTTTGTTTGGATTTGGTTTGTACTTGGATTATGTGAAATGGAAATTTAACTTTAATATATTCCAATTTAGTCAACCTTGTGCTATGAACAGTCCACATGTCCCGCCCCGATGATTCCGCCATCGGTCGGGGTGTGACACATTGATTCCTATACAATCCAATTTGGATTCTGCTATTCATGTGCTAAGTGATGTCTCCTCATTCTGGAAATTCGGATAATCTTTAGTAAAATCTCATATGTCTTGAAGATATTGCATTTACTTTCTGTTGGCATACTAGTGGGGTACACGTTGTATTTCATACTTAAATGGTACCTTAACTCACAAGAAAGTGGGAATGAGATGCTTTAGTTTCAAATCTTATAATATTAACAATTTGAATTTGTGTGTCATAGCGTGATCCTATTTTCTTTAAATGTTTATCGCGTATCATAACATGCAATATGAAAGTCTTGAAAATATAGAGTGTGATAATCTTAAAAGATATTGGTTTGATTGGTCAAGGCTTGAAAGAATGATATAGGATACCTTTTGATATTATATGGATTTTATATCCAAGATGTGTGATTGATATCTCATATATACTGATATGATCTTCTTACTTGTGATGTTCGACCAAAAATATGTGATTTTGTATTTTACATTTCAGTTTATATAAAGAAAAACCAAAAGTATTTTGTGTTTCTTATATTTGAAAAATCCAAAAGATTTTATTTTTTCAGCTTCCATGGAAATCTTAATTGTTGGTTATTCTTGGTTGTTCTCTTTTGCAAAAACTGAATATTGCAGACAGAAGTTGACAAGGGGTCCTTCTCCCAAGTTTTCTTCTAGATAAAAAGAGAAAGTGCAGATGAACAAGACGAAGACTACAGTGTGTTTGATGATATATGAAGACGGATGACAATCTTCTAAAGCTGTTGTCAAGGGGGAGTCTGTTGGAGCATATTCTGGTGATAACGAGCTTGAAGATTTTATGTCTTAGTCTTAGATTCTTTGACTTGTAATTGATAGAATTGTTTGCAACAGTTAAGGGGGAGTCTGTTAGAGCATGAATTTGTAACAGTAGCAAACATTCTGTGTAAGTTCGTAGATAGGCGAACTTAACAAGTTCGCCTAAGCATCTTTAGGAAAGAACTTGTTAAGTTCGCCTATGGTGAAAGAGTTATTTGTGTTTACTATAAATAGGAGTTACAAGTTCATATTCCACAGAACACTAGAGAAGAAAAAGGTGTAGTGTGTGTGTTTGGAGAGAACTTTTGTAATCAAGGATTATAGTAATACAAAGAGTTTATTTAGATCTTGTGTGTTACTAGTCGATCGTTCATGTCTACGTGATTTGGATTCCTCACTCTTTGCATAGATTCGTCAGTTCGTATACGTGATCCGTAGAACCCGGGGATCTACATTTGTTCAGTTTATTCAACACAAAAATTTCAAAAATATTTTATCTTCATTTTCCATGAAATCATAATTTACAGCATTTACAGGACAGGTTTACAGGTTGAAGTTTGAAGATTGTTGGAATGATAATCTGAGTGGAGATTGAAAGAGTTCTTATTCCTCACTTAGAAATTTGAACTAGTGAACTTGATGTTTTGGGTTTGCTTAAGTTCGCCTGGGGTGGCGAAGTTGCTAAGTCCGCGTGGTTGGCAAACTTGTCAACAGGGTATATATTACAAAGAATGGCGAACTTATCTGATTATCTCAGTTTGACTAGAGCGAACTTAGCACGATCGAACTTAACTGTTTTCTGGCGAACTTGTTCTTTGATCGAGATTTTCTGGTATTACTGTTTTTGTTGTCTTAGAGTCTTATTCAAAATCGATTTGCGCATCATTTGAAGGTAATATTACATGATTTCATCCAGTAAATTGATCGAATCGATTGGATTTTGACTTAGGGTTTTGCCATAACTGTTGTATGCAACTACAGGTTGTGTTTGTGTTTGAAAAGTAAAATTGATAATTCCTACAGGTTAATCGAGTGTTGGCGAATGAGTTTCATACTTTGAATCATGAGTTTATCATCTGTTGTGAGAATTTCAAATATCTGAGAAGGCTATGAGTTCTAGCTAACTTGTTCAGGCGAACTTAATAAGTTCCCACAGGGACTTTTAGCGAACTTATTATGTTCGCCACAAGGTGCCTTAGTGTTTCAGACTTAGCATTTTTTTTGTTTTTGTTATTTTTTTGTTTTGTCTGTTTTACTTCTTGTTTATTTTAAATGATAAAGTCTAATCAATTATATTGAACAGGTTATGGATAGAAGGGTTGAATATAAACATAATCAAGTGGCTCTACTTGATCCTGACCAACTAGAAGCTGCTAATTACAAAGAAATCATTACATTTCTTAACAGATCAGGACTGAGAGTAGCATTATCTGCTAACCCGGTGATAAGCCTACAATATATTCAGCAGTTCTAGGATACAGCTAACCATGACTGTACGGTTGATCCAAATGTAATCCGGGCTACTGTGAATAGCCAAGAGATTGCAATTTTAGTGGAAACAATTAGAGAAGCTTTGAGTTTGGGAAGTGTTGCAGAAGATCCTATTAGCTTACCTAATCCGTTGATAACAAGATGTTTTCACAGGATGGGTTATAGGGGCAAGGCTAATGATTCACAAGCCAACAAGATGTTAGCTTCACTTCCATACCAAGTGAGTATTCACAACCCCTTTTTACTCTTTTACACTTTTGGGGTGGAACATGAACTTTATACACATTTACATTTACACAAACAACACAAGTGCAAAATCCTATTTACATACATGTGTGCAAATTTTGAGCTTTGTGCCCGAGTGCTAGTTGTGCTAATCTTTGTGAAAACTTATGTGCAATCATTAACTATACAAGCCGACGGTTTTCAATGATAGATCTATTGAGTCTGACAAACCCACCCAAGTGGAGGTGATTGATACCGACAACACAATTTGCATACTAGTTACAAAGGTTTGGTTGTACTTGATTACACAATAGCTGCTCCCCATAAATGCCTTATTTTATCATGTTTTGTAAAGGATTTGTTTTCAACTATATGCTATCTATATACAACTGTGTTATACTCACCAACTTTTTAGTTGACTTTATTTTATTCATATTTCAGGCCCTAATATGTGAGAATGATTCAAGACGTGCTCAATATAGGATTTGGACTTAGCAATTTAAATCAAGAATTCTATGAGTTGTTTTATGTTTCTTTGTTTGAATTTGGTTTGTACTTGGATTATTTGTAATGGAAATTTGACTTTAATATATTTCAATTTAGTCAACCATGTGCTATGAACAGTCTACATGTCCCGCCCCGATGATTCCGCCATCGGTCGGGGTGTGACAGATTGGTATCAGAGCCTTGGTTATAGGGAATTAGGTTATTAGACACCTTGACCTAGACTATAACTTTAGGACAACCACTTATGCTATGCTTCATGATTATGTGCTATGTGCTACATGTTATATGTTACATGCTTAGTATGATTACTTATTATTTCATTTTGATGACTTATGTGATTTAAATCCATGACTTATTAGGATATTCTTAATAATTAAATAAATAATATCCTTTCCTATATTCTAAAACCTCATAATATTTCTATCTTCTTTCTATCTTTATCCTTTCTAAGCATGTGGAAAATTCTTGAAGAAAAATCTTTAAAAATTTTTATTTCTTCGTTAAGGTATTTAAACTTGTTAAATTATTTGAGGACACGTGCAATCTGGTAGAGTGACACCTGTATTTTGGGTTTTCTGTCTAGGAAAGCATTTCGCATAAATCCCAATCAACCGAGGGACCCGTATGCTTTCCTGGGAATTCCCGAGATGAGTGTTTACTTATAGGCTAAAGCATATCTTCTTGAGAATTATATAAGTTTAATTAACCTTAATGTGCCATGGTATTCAAGTGATTTTGTCACTTTTGAGTACAATCCAAACTAAGAACATCTATTTTTATTTTTGTTATCTCATTCTATTAAACCCTATCAAATCTCATAAGTTCTTATAATCTTTCTTGTCTTGTAAAAAATCTGTAGAATGCCTCCTCGTCGTGCTCCCGCAACCAACGCCAACACCGACATTGCTGCTATTCTTACCCAATTGGTGACACAACTCACCCAAGCCAATGGTGCCACCAATGGCAACAATGGTGGAAATGGAAGCAATAGTGGTAATAATGGTGGAAATGGTGGTAACAATCCATCTCAATGCACCTTCAAGCACTTCAACTCATGCAATCCCCTCAAGTTCTATGGTACCGAAGGAGCTACTGGACTCCTTCAATGGTTTGAAAGCATTGAGAACACCTTTCTCAATAGTGTGTGTCCCGACAACCTCCGTGTTCGTCATGCTACAAGTGTCCTACAAAAACGGGCACTTACATGGTGGAATGGGGAGAAAAGGAATAGGGGTGTTGATGTAGCTATGGCCTTACCTTGGGATGAGGTCAAAAGGCTTATGACCGAGGAGTTCTGCCCTCGAAATGAAGTGAAAAAGTTAGAAGCTGAATTTTGGGATCTTGCCCAAGATAGTGGGGAAAGCTTAGCATATACAACTCGGTTCCATGAGTTGAGTCTTCTCGTGCCCCACATGGTCACTCCTTTTTCCCGTTGTATCGAAAAGTATATTGGTGGGCTACCAAGACAAATCCAAGATACTGTCTTTGGTAGAAATCCTGCTACTCTGGAGGATGCTATTCGTCTATCCGCTACCTTAACTGATAATCATGTGAAAGCTGGAACTCTTACCAAAAAGGGTTCTAAGAAAGTTTCTGAAACCGTAACCCCTCCTACTCACAACAAAGAAGCCACAACCGAGCCCTCTCGCAATAATAGAAAGAGGAAGGTTAGAAATCTTGCTGTGGTTACTCCTGCTGTTCCCGTCAACCAAGCTGCACCTATGGTTCAAGCGCCGGCTAAAAAGCCATATGTTGGGATCTACCCTCTCTGTGCCACGTGCAATTATCATCATCCACAAACTATCCCATGTCGCCTTTGTACTCATTGTGGGAGATATGGTCATACTATCAATGTTTGTAGGGCCAAAGCTCTTGCGGGCCAAGTCAACCCTCCAAACCGAACCGTACCTCAAGTGGCTAATCAAGGAGCTCCCGCCATTGCTAATGGGCATGCTTGCTATGAGTGTGGTGACCCGAACCATTTTCGTGATCAATATCCAAGACTTGTAAATGCTAGACAAGGTGGAGCTCGTGAGCGTGCGTTCAACATAAACACCAACGAAGCTCAAGCCAACAACGACGTGGTTAATGGTACGTTCCTTGTTAATAATCAATATGCCTCCATTTTGTTCGATACCGGTGCCGATAAAAGTTTTGTGTCACTTAATTTTGAGCCTTTACTTGCAAAGACACGATCCCAATTAGAGAAAACCTTCACCGTTAAAATAGCGAATGGTGACTCCCTTACAATTGACTCCATTATTTATGATTGCTCCTTAGAACTAAATGACCATTCATTCCCAATCAACCTTGTTCCAATGCCACTAGGAAGTTTTGAAATCATCATAGGCATGGATTGGCTATCGAATCATCATGCTGAAGTCATTTTCTTTGAGAAGTGTATTCGAATACCTCTACCATCGGGAGAAACGTTGAGAGTTTTTGGTGAAAAACCTTGCAAGGGACTTAAGTTGATGTCATGTACTACCGCTCAAAAGTACTTACGAAAGAAGTACATTGCTTTCTTAGCTCATATTGTTCAAAAGGATGTCAAGGAGAAGAGTATCCAAGACATTCCGATCATTCGGGATTTATCCGGTCTTCCTCCCGTTCGTCAAGTAGAGTTCCGTATTGATCTTATACCTGGAGCTAACCCCGTTGCTAGAGCTCCTTATCGTCTTGCACCTTCCAAAATGCAAGAGCTTGCAAGTCAACTTCAAGAGCTCTCCGACAAAGGTTTCATTCGCCCAAGTCATTCACCGTGGGGTGCACCCGTCTTATTTGTTAAGAAGAAGGATGGATCATTTCGCATGTGTATTGACTACCGCGAACTCAACAAGCTTACTATCAAGAACCGTTATTCTTTACCTAGAATCGATGATCTCTTTGATCAACTTCAAGGTTCTACTTGTTTCTCAAAGATTGATCTTTGATCCGGTTATCATCAGCTTCGTGTTCAAGAAGATGACATTCCTAAGACTGCTTTTCGAACAAGGTATGGTCATTATGAGTTCATGGTTATGCCTTTTGGGTTAACCAATGAACCCGCAGTTTTCATGGATCTCATGAATCGTGTGTGCAAACCGTACCTTGATAAATTTGTGATCGTTTTCATTGATGATATCTTAATCTATTCCAAGACTAAAGCCGACCATGAAGAACATCTTAGACTGGTTTTGGATCTCTTGAGAAAAGAACAACTATATGCCAAATTCTCCAAATGCGAATTTTGGCTAAAAGAAGTTCAATTTCTTGGTCACATCGTCAACGACAAGGGTATTCATGTTGATCCTGCTAAGATTGAAATGGTTAAGAATTGGAATGCCCCAAAAGACTCCTACCGAAGTTCGTTCATTTCTTGGTCTTGCGGGTTATTATCGTCGTTTCATCTCAAACTTCTCAAAGATTGCTGTCCCTCTTACCGCTTTGACTCACAAGGGTAAAGCTTATGAATGGGGACCGAATCAAGAAGAAGTTTTTCAAACCCTCAAGCAAAAGCTGTGCAATGCTCCCATATTGACTCTCCCCGATGGAATCGATGATTTAGTTGTCTATTGTGATGCTTCTAACCAAGGTCTTGGTTGTGTTCTCATGCAACGAGGCAAAGTAATCGCTTATGCATCAAGGCAACTCAAAGTTCATGAGAAGAATTATACGATGCACGATCTCGAGTTGGGTGCGGTCGTATTCGCGTTAAAGATTTGGAGACATTACCTATATGGCACGAAATGTGTGGTGTTCACCGACCACAAAAGTCTTCAACATATTTTCAACCAAAAAGAACTCAATATGAGGCAACGACGTTAAGTCGAACTCCTTAACGACTACGACTGCGAGATTCGTTACCATCCCGGCAAAGCGAATGTTGTAGCCGATGCTTTGAGTCGAAAGGACCATGTTATGCTTCATTGTGCCCGTATTCAAACCGATATTCAAACCCGTATCTTAGAAGCTCAACACGTCTCGGTAACCGAGGGTAACATGTATGAAGAAATGTCATGTGGTGTTGAACTCCTTCTTGAATCAAAACCCAATGGCTTACTCTATTACTTGAACCGTATTTGGGTTCCCGATCGCGACGATCTCCGTGCATTTCTCATGAACGAGGCTCATAAGAATCGTTATTCTATTCATCCTAGTGCAGATAAAATGTACCAAGATCTTCGCCAACTTTATTGGTGGCCCGGTATAAAGAAAGACATAGCTCTTTATGTGGCCAAATGCTTAACCTGTTCCAAAGTCAAAGCCGAACATCAACGTCCATCTGGTTTACTCGAACAACCAGAAATTCCCGTGTGGAAATGGGAGAATATAGCTATGAATTTCATTACCAAGCCCCCTCGCACCTCGAATGGATATGATAGTATTTGGGTGATCATTGATCGTCTCACTAAATCCGCTCATTTCTTGCCTATCTGCGAAGACTTCAAAGTGGAGAAACTAGCCCGAATTTACATTGATGAAATTGTGAGCCGTCATGGTGTTCCCGTGAACATAATATCCGATAGAGACGCTCGGTTCACCTCTCGATTTTGGCAATCTCTCCAAAAGGCTCTTGGTACTTGATTGGATTTGAGCACGGCTTACCATCCGCAAACTGATGGTCAAACCGAGCGAACAATCCAAACTCTTGAAGACATGCTTAGAGCTTGTGTAATCGATTTTGGTGGCAATTGGGATTCACATCTATCCCTCATTGAGTTTTCTTACAACAATAGCTACCACACAAGTATCAACATGGCTCCATTCGAAGCTCTCTATGGTCGCAAGTGTCATTCTCCTATCTGTTAGAACGAGATTGGTGAAGCACAAATCACCAGTCCTGAGTTAATTCAAGAAACATCCGACAAGATTATTCAAATCCGTGACAATATTCGAGTAGCGAGGAGTCGGCAAAAGAGTTATGCCGACAAACGTCGAAAACCCTTGGAATTCCAAGTCGGTGATCTTGTTCTTCTTAAGGTGTCCCCGTGGAAGGGTGTGATCCGTTTTGGAAAGAAAGGCAAGTTAGCACCTCGTTATGTTGGTCCATTCAAAATCCTTGAAAGGATTGGGAAAGTGGCTTACAAGCTCGAGTTACCTCCATCTCTTGGAAATGTGCATCCTACATTTCATGTATCTAATCTGAAGAAGTGTCTCGCTAATGAAAATCTCCATATACCGCTTGACGACGTGCGCATTGATGAAACAATGCACTTCGTTGAAAAGCCGGTGGAAATTATGGATCGCGAAGTCAAACAGCTCAAGCGAAGTCGCATTCCTATTGTCAAAGTTCGTTGGGAATCTAAGCGTGGTCCTGAGTTCACTTGGGAACGAGAAGACCAAATGAAGCTCAAGTACCCTCATCTTTTTATTGATACGGTTGTTTCCTCTAGCTAAATTTCGGGACGAAATTCTCTCAACATGGGGAGACTGTAACATTTCTGATTTTAGTATTCATATTTTCAATTCAATGTAATGCATTTCGAACTCAATACTCGTGCACTGTCTTATTATTTTTCTTACCGTAAACTAAACGCAATGATTCGATACAAATTCGCAAGTTTTACGCAATTATATACATTTAAACACTATGCAAGAAACTATTTAATTCAAACTTATCAAACCTGAAAAGTCAAGGACTAAAGTTGAAAAATTATCTAGAAAGCCTAATTAGCATGGTCGTGCTTCGTCCTGGCACGGTCGCGCCAAGTGCCTCGGCACGATCGCGCAACTGGTCCTGGAACGATCGCGCCCGGTGCCTAAGCACGGTCGCGCCTCTCTTGGGCACGGTCGCGCCTGTGTAACAGTCAAAACGTAAATGAGATTCCAAAAACGCTCGATCGTTCGAATTCAAACCCGATTTACGTTATACCTTCGTTATCAAAGAAAATATCTTGGTCAATCGCAACTATTACCATCAAAATACAAAACTCCTCTCTAGAAACCGTCGATCATTCTCTCAAAACTCAAATCCCTCATTTCGATCAAATTTCTCCCAAGCAGCCAAGGAATCCTTTTCAGCAATCTCCTCTATTATTAGTGGACTCCGTGGTTTAGCCGGAATTGCAGTCGAAGTCGCCGGAAGCCGTTATCGCCGACGCCGAAACTTTCTTCTACCGCTTTCTATCAACCCGATACTCTCCAGGGTAATTATCACCTTTTTCTCAGTCGATTTAGTCCTCATAACAAAAGCCCTCTGTTAATTGGGGCTTCCATCATAGAAATCATCCTGAACCGGATTTCTCATTTTAATAAAAATGATTTAATCGAATCCATACTTAAACACGATTTACGTATAATTAAATTAGATGAAAAGACTCGTAATAACTCAATAATCAAAAGTCCTATCAATTTCATCATTTAAAATACAAGATTTAACCAATTCGTGTCTGATTCGGAAGAGACACGGTCGCGCTAATCATCCAGCGCAGCCGTGCCTCATGTAGCGCGGTCGTGTCCTCCTGTCCAGACCTAGTCATGCCCTATGGGCTAATCTCTGTTGTGTCTAAGAATCATAGACACGACCGTGCCGAGCTAAGGCACGGTCGTGCCTCGTGAATTATCCAAGTTGGCCTCTGTTTGATCAAACCCGGTCGCGTCCCGACTAGCGCGGTCGCGCCCGTGGTTCGAGCGCGGTCGTGTCCTTCCCAGGCACGGTCGTGTCTAGGTCAGAATCTTGGATCAGAATTATTGTTGTTTTATTTTAATCTGTAAAAATTCCAGATTAAGTTTTTAAATAAAAATAGTTAGTTTTATAAAAAAGTATTTGAAAAGATCAAATAATTAATCTTGGAATAAATGGAAAATCATTTAATTAAAAGTTTATAAAATTAAATTTGTTATTAAACTTTTCATTTAAAACATTTTATTTGTAAGTTACATACTTTATAAATAAATAAATAAAGATTATTTATTTATTCTTTATTTTAAATAAAAACATTTATTTATTTATTAAATTACATTTAACACATACTTTATTTTCATAATCAATGATTTTATAAATATTCTATTTTACTATTCAATTCACAACCTTAATCAAAATGTTTCAAAAATATTTACCTCAAAACTTTATATATGTTATTCAATACTATTAAATACAAATCAATAGTTTTATACACAAATTCAATCTTCATTTTTAGACTTAAACTTTGTGCACATATTTGATTCAATATACATTATTATCTAGGTTAACTCGTGCGTATCAAGGATTCTTATTTTATCTATACTCTTTGTTAGCTACACTTCCATACCAAGTGAGTATTCACAACCCCTTTTTACTCTTTTACACTTTTGGGGTGTAACATGAACTTTATACACATTACACATTTACATTTACACAAACAACACAAGTGCAAAATCCTATTTAGATACATGTGTGCAAAATTTGAGCTTTGTGCCCGAGTGCTAGTTGTGCTAATCTTTGTGAAAACTTATGTGCAATCATTAACTATACAAGCCAACGGTTTTCAATGATAGATCTATTGAGTCTGACAAACCCACCCAAGTGGTGGTGATTGATACCGACAACACAATTTGCATACTAGTTACAAAGGTTTGGTTGTACTTGATTACACAATAGCTGCTCCCCATAAATGCCTTATTTTATCACCTTTTGTAAAGGATTTGTTTTCAACTATATGCTATCTATATACAACTGTGTTATACTCACCAACTTTTTAGTTGACTTTATTTTATTCATGTTTCAGGCCCTAATATGTGAGAATGATTCAAGACGTGCTCAATATAGGATTTGGACTTAGCAATTTAAATCAAGAATTCTATGAGGTGTTTTATGTTCTTTGTTTGAATTTGGTTTATACTTGGATTATTTGTAATGGAAATTTGACTTTAATATATTTCAATTTAGTCAACCATGTGCTATGAACAGTCTACATGTCCCGCCCCGATGATTCCGCCATCGGTCGGGGTGTGACAATATAGTTCCAATATCCATGGTGCGTGGTGATTCTGGTTCAGGAGATGATATCCAAGATAAAGATAGTGAACAAGACAAAGATATTCAAGTCATAATTGATATGTTAGATGATTCTTTCTATGAAGATTCTGATGCTGATTTGGGTGATAAGCTTGATGTGTCTGTCTAATCTAGATGACTTGCTTGATGATGAAGAAGATGTTTCTGATATTGAATAGGGAGAGATAGTGGAGGTAGATCTAGAGAAGGATGAAGCTAATGTGACTTATGAAGGATGTAGTGGAGTGACTGTAACATTAGACTTTGTCCAAGACAACATGATTTATGATATTAGTTATGATGATCTTGAAGAGTCTATGGATAAAGAACCTAATATTATTAAGCATGTTACTCCAAATGTTGAACCTGAAGAGCCTATTCTTTATAAAGACACTGGAATGACAAAGGAGAGGTGGTTAGAAGTAGTTAAAAGCTGGAAGAAAGTATTACCTGTGACACCACCGTCACCTATTCAAAATGAGAAGTATGTGAACAATAGTCATTGTAATGGAAGAATTCTTAGTTGGTTTTATTAGGAAGAGTTTAAGCTGATTGTGATAAAAAAGAACCGATGGTGTTCAATATTTGAAGCCAAGATTGAAATATATGAATTCTTTACCTCAATGTGAGATGAATGGATTATCTTCTAAACCATTGATAAACAGATTTGGGAATGGTATGGCTGATGCAATAGCCAGATTGATAAGGAAAGAGAGTACTTCTGGTAAATTTGAGTATTTGAAACGTCAGAAAGGAGTAACAAAGAAGGTTAATGACACAGTGTTGATCAAGAAAGTGATTAAGTACATATATAATCCAGTAAAGACTTTGAAGAAGATTTCTTTAAATAAAGTCCCACAAGATTTCTTAGGGAATATGAAGTGGTGGTTTGTAGATGTTGACACTGTAGAAGCTGTGATTGAAGATAAAGATGGGAAGAATTTGTATAGATTGTATGATGCTTTGAATCTGATTAATTTTTCAATGAAAGATCAGAAGACTTTGAATAGAAAAGAGATCATGTATACAGATGAATGGAGAGAACAGGCTATGCAATACAAGAGGGCGTTACAGTTATGTATTAATCAAGAATTACATGCTGGAAGCAAGCTTTTGGTGAGTCAGAAGGACAACTGAAGATTAAAGACCAAGCTAATGTCAAGGGGGAGTCTGTTGGGACATTTTGTGTGTGACATGTAGCTTTGCATAGGTCTTATGTTATCTTTAGTATTGTAATTAGTCTTTATTGGGTTAAGTGTTATAACATGCGAACTTAACTAGTTCGCCTATGCCATGTGTGTGGCGAACTTAATAAGTTCGCCTGTGGCGAACTTGTTAAGTTCGCCTGTAGTTAGTATTTCCTATAAATAGTGCTTAGTCTTTGTATTCTGTAACAATCTGATATTTTGTAAGCACATTTATCAGAAGTAATACAAGGAGCTTTCAGTGAATCTTGTCTTGTATGTTCATCGTGTGTTCTTATCTGTTCGAGACGCGTTTACTAGTTAGCATTCCGCACTACGAGTATTCGTTGTGTGTTATACATCTGAGATCGATCCGTAGACCCGCCGGGACCTACAAATTAAAGAATCAAAATAGGGGTGGGGAGACTCGAACCCGGGTCTCCTCCCCACCAACACATGCACTTAACCAACTCAGCCCGCTAGGGAATCACACAAGAACCCGGTTCCAAAGAGTTTTAACATGCATGTCCAGTGGGTACTCCTTCCATACGCAAGCCGAACCAAAACCCAACCAAATACCAGCGAATTCGACCACGATTTGAATCAAGTGCATTGGGGTTTCGTTCTTCAGTGTATTGAGAATCTGTGGTTAGATTTAATTGCAAAAACGTTGGATTTAAGGTCGTTAATTTCTGTTTTAAGATATCGAAAACCCTAGGTTCTTATCACAATTCAAAATGATTAGATCCGATAATAAAAGTTGTTGGATTCATAGGGCTTTTGAAAAGCACTGGGTTGCGAGTCTCAGCATATAATTTAATTGAATTTTGGTTGAGTCTAGGATTAAAACCCCCAAATCTTCGTATGAACAAACCCTAGATACGGGATTGAGTTCAATTCGATGTTGTTTGATTAAATTAACATGGGGTTATCGTTAAATGAAGGATTGTGAATCTACTGATACGTTTTAATTTGATTTAAACAGAGTCGGGGGTAGGGTTCGACTAAATCCGACAGAATAAGAACCCTAGAATTCGAATGTGAAGAATTCGATAGTTTAAGCCCTAATTGTCATAGGGCTTTTGATCTAGGTATGAAAATGAGACTAAGGATGTAAGAGTTTACCATAATTGGATTCGAATTGCTGGTTCCCGACTAAAATAAGTGTCGACTGTGTCTAGTTGATCTCTGGCCACTCCCTCTGCTACTCCGATCGAATAAACGTGCGCAAAAGCTTCAGAGGTATTCGTATAAGGTGTGTAGGATATCCAATTATGGAATTAACACCAGGTTTAAACGAATTTGATGGCCATTACGATGATCGTCGACGGTTTTGAGTTAATGGTCATTAATCGGTTTAATTTGCTAATGATGATGCTTCATTTCGGCAGTTAATGTCGTTAATGACACCATATATGCGATATCAGTTTCAAATCCAACCGAAATCCGTTTGGAAGTTTGAATTTGGATCAAAGCAGCATGTTTGACTTTCCAAAATTCAAACAAAATTAAGGAAGGTCGAATTACACATCTAGTCCTTGTAATTTCCTGTGTTTGAGTTTGGAATTTGGCAGGGACAGTCCTTGTGGTTTGAATTGAGTTAAGGAGCATGGTTAGCTGACTTTCAAAAGTCAATAGGAACATTAATATTGACTTTGACTTTACAAAGTCAATTAGAATTGGGTTTAGGCTAATTACACAATTAGTCCTTGTAGTTAGGGTTTGAAAAATGACAGAACTAGTCCCTAAAGTTTGAGATAGGGTTAACTAGGTTAGGATTTAACTGGATTTGGTTAATGGAGTTAACCTAAAAAGTTCGGATTGTCATAGGGAGCATGTTTACAAATGAAGAGAAACAATACATATAAAGGAACTTAGAATCAAGACAGACCATTGATTCTAAGGGTCAGATCAAACACAAGTCGTTGATCTTGAACTGATGAGAAGCTATACTACTATTGGTTTACAACATAAAGACAAGCACCAAAAAGACAACTGTAGTGAAAAGACTTCTGTAATGAAAGACAACAGCAAAACAAAGGTCTTCTCAATAATCATTGCAGGACCGATCAGAGTAGAAGCATTGTCTTTTGTCACCTGCACCAATAACATTCCTTCTGCTGATAGGTGTGTCAGTGTTGCAGCAAAAGGTGTCAGTAGTAAAGTCAAAGCTGCTGATGATTTGCCCATCAGCAGCATCAATGTTTGATGTTGCTGAGAAGCCTATCAGCAGCAACTATGGACTTCATCAGATAAAGCTATCCGCAACATAGTAGTTCATCAGCAGTAGAAGTTAACTATCCGCAGCATATACCTTATCCACAATAACTTCATCAGTTATCAAAATTATTGAGTCCGCAGCAGATATACTTAGAGAATTTGTAGCCATTAGTCTTTATCTCTACACAAAGTAAATGTGCAGAAGCAATGTTTAAAAGTTTACAACGCTAAAACAAATGATTTAAAAGCGTTTGTCAAAATAGGATGCCATGCATTAATAGTGTGTGACTCTTGTGGGTGCATCTCAACAGGTTAATTGTAATGGAAAAATATATCATGAAATGTATTGGAAAATCATATATTGGAAATGCATGGAAAAGCATATGTACTCTACACAATCATTGTTGATCAGACAAAACCAAAAATTATCATAAGTCCGTCAACCAAAGCTTAACTATAGCCACTGAAAAAAAAGGATGTGGTTCGCCTCTTTGTGCCATGCACATGGATGGATTAGGTCAATTATGTACCCGTTCGACCTCCGGTCGAAGTTTGCGCTACTAACCCGGGCAGAGGTTGTTATACCCAACAATACTGTTCATGATCACCTCGCTATGGAAAAATTAACGGTTGACTCTGGGAGGACGTTATATACACCAGTACAACTTATATAATTAATGTAACTGTGTAAGCATGGAAATATGAGTTTTGAAAATGTATTTGAGCATGTATCTCACCGCAAAAGGATAATGAGTAAAACGGGGCTGTGAGAACTCACCTGATAAAGCGGTAATGATATCCAAGTCTTAGCAAATCCGGCTAAATGAGACGACCTACTCATGCCCTAGGAAACATTTAGGACTTTAAGGTCTAAGTATTGTAAATGCTTGACTATGAACTCTATGCATCCAAAGAGTTGTTTGAAAAGTGACTTTGACGTTTCAAAGATGTTTTGACTTGATGACCCGTTGGTGACACGTTGGACTTAAACATTCAAATCCTAATATGGAATTCAAACCTCCTTTGAAATAGTCTATTATCGTCTAATAAACACATTAGCACATTCGATTGGAATTTAGAACTTGAAACATAACTTTTGATACATATAGGTTTCCTTAATTGGAAAGTCAAGTTTTGAGTCCTACACATAGAAACTATGCAAAGTTAATGTTCACACATGAAATTAGGCATGTTATAACACATTTAGAACATTTCATTGTTTACTTGCTAAAAATAGACAAACATGCGAGTTTCAGATAATTAAAGTTTCCTATTATAGCAAGATCATGTCAAATTGTCAAGTTCATGGATACACAACACACATCATCATGCAATGCACTTAGTTAACTGTCACTAAGTCATTTAAACCTTCTAATCATGTTCATAACTGGCAAACACAACTTTTGGAAAAACATAGTTTCCTTATTTAGAAATCGAGCTCTAAAACTCATACATATGCATTTTAATCCATCATTTTTGTCAATCATTCTTCCATAATGTTCACTACACTAGTTTCATGCCTTGAATAAACCCAAACATCAAGTTTTCATACATGTCAAGAAATAAAGTTTCTAAAAATAGAAAACGAGCTTAAAAGCATCATGGAAATGTGATTTTATAGAAAATAAATCATACAATCTCTATATCTAGTGTTTATGCATCATTTCCACCAAACAAATCACATCATAACTTCTTTTAACTAAAACCCAAAAATTAAAGTTACTATAAATAGAACCGAGCATGAAACCTTATATGACTAAAAGTTCTAGTTAGCAAATCTACACATATTATCCATTCTTTATGCATATCTAACCATTTTCCATCATAAAATCACCCTAAACATGGCATCTATCATGAAACCCAAATTTGAAGTTTCCTAAAATAGCAAAACCGAGCATGCATGTATCATCCAACACTTTTGACAAAAAAGTTTGCACATATTATCCATCTACAACTATTATTACAATATAATCCATCATAAAATGAACAAAATCTCACCATCTAGCACATGCACATATAATAAAGTTTCCTTAAATGGAAACCGAGCCTTTGAACAAAATCGGGGTCCAAAGTCACCAACAGTACGTACCATTTGAGTTATAAAACACATTTTCTTCAAGAATCTATGGTTAATCTTTCATGCAAATGGATTTTCTTTGGATGCATGTTCATATGAACATGAAGATGAAAATGGGAAAAGATGGGTTTTGATGCTTACCAAACTCGAAATATGATGGAATGATGGTTGAAATCTCTTGCAATCTTGTTAATCTTGACTTGGAGATTGATTTGGATGGAAGAACAAGAACACAGAACAAAAATGGTGGAGAATGGAGGTGGTGATGGTGGTTTCGGCCAAGAGGGAAGAAAGAGGGAGGAAAGAGAGAGTGAAAGAATGAAATGGTGGAGAAATGGGGAATGGTGGGGGTATTTATAGTGTCCTTTGACTCCGGGTGGTGGAAAACGAATAGTCACCGATTTATTGACGGAAATCCCGAATAGGTATGAAAGAAATTATTTAAAAATAATTTGACTCATGTTGGTATGTTTAACATATAAAATTTTTAGATTTTTATTTGAAAATGTCGGTACATACTGCAGACTGGCCGGACAGCGTTGAAATAGAATGTTTCTCTGAAAATTCCCGAAAATTTCACAGAGTCTTAAAATAACATATCACAGTATTACATGTAATTTGTGCACACCAAATATATGTCTAAGTGTCTGCTTAGAAATATGGACCTACCTAGTGCACACTACGTGTCTACCGGACTGTGCTGAAAATAAAAATATTTCTATAAATCACCGAAAAGTTCATATAGACATGATTAATTAAATCACAGGGTTACATATATTTTTCACACACATATTATATGTCTAGGTATTTGTTTTAAATTATCACCAACGGTCGTGCAACAGGACGCGTGTTTGACCGGGTAATTCTTCCGGATTACTGACACGTGTAAACGGATTGACTTGCTAAGTGTGAAATGGACTTAATTACTATAAAATTAAGTGTGATGCATGTCTAATGTAACATTTCTGATTTTTAGTATCCGTATTTCAATTCAATGTAATGCATTTCAAACTCAATTCTAGTGCACTGTTTTGTTCCATTCGTACCATCAATTAAATAATATACTTCAATGCAAAACCACAAATTTTACTCGGTTATATTCTATTAAAACACTACATAAGCATATATTTATACAAATACGTTAAGTACTAAAGTTACAAGATCTGATGTTGAAAAATAGCAAGAAACCCTAATAGGCACGGTCGCGCCTCGTTTTGGCACGGTCGCGCCAAGTGCTTTGGCACGGTCGCTTGACTTGCTTTGGAACGATCGCGCTCGGTGCCTTGGCACGGTCGTGCCTCGTTTGGGCACGGTCGCGCCTAGTACCAGTTGAAACGTAAAATCAGTTTTAATCGCCCGATCGTTGAGTTTCGTAACCGATTTACACTTCATTACCATTAACGAAAGCAATAACATTTTCAATTACAACAAACGTCCCAGTTTAATTCCACCAGACTCAAAAAAATCCCTCAAGCATTTCAAAGAAAACACAAACCCCCCTTTCGATCCGAATTCTCCCAATCAAGCAAAAGAGTCGCGCTACTCGATTCTCCCTAAAACTTCTAGACTCTCTGGTCTAGCCGGAATCGCAGCAGAAGACGCCGGAAGCCACTCTCGTCGTCGCCGGAACTCATTTCTATCGAACGCTATCTATCCACCGTCCTTCCGGGTAATTGAAATCTTGTCCTCAATCTATTTAGTCGCTATATCAAAAGCCCCATATCAATTTGGGCTTACAATATAGAAATCATCCTGAACCCGAATCCATATTTTATTAAAAATGGTTTAATCGATTTCGACCCAGAACATGTTGTTAATACAATTAAAACATCCCAACATACTCGTAAGATCACTAT
The DNA here is from genome assembly GCA_023525975.1 of Smallanthus sonchifolius. NCBI lineage: Eukaryota > Viridiplantae > Streptophyta > Magnoliopsida > Asterales > Asteraceae > Smallanthus > Smallanthus sonchifolius. The sequence goes on along the minus strand of CM042033.1, from coordinate 46,367,103 downwards.
GAATAAAATCCCTATGATTTCAAACACTAACAATGTAAGAATCAGTCAATTCGTGTCTGTTTTTAGAAGAGACACGGTCGCGCTAATCATCTAGCGCGGTCGTGCCTCATGAGACGCGGTCGTGCCGATTACCAGCGCGGTCGTGTCCTCCTGTTTAGACCCAGTCATGCCCTTTGGCTAATCTCAGTCGTGTCTCTGAATCATAGACACGATCGTGCCGAGCCAAGGCACGGTCGTGCCTAGTGATTTAGTTAGTTAAGCCCTCTGTTTGATCAACACGGTCATGCCCTTACTAACGCGGTCGCGCCCGTGGTTCGAGCACGATCGTGCCCTTCCCAGGCACGGTAGTGTGTGAGTTAATTTTTTGGCAGAATTATAATTTTATATATTTTTCAAACAATAAATATTTCTGATTAAATTTCAAAATAAAAATAGTTGATTTTTATAAAAATGCATTTAATTCTATTTAAAAAGATCAAATATTTAATCTTGGAATAAATAGAAAATTATTTATTTAAAGTTTATAAAAAAAATTGAATTTACAATTATTGCTAAACCTTTCATTTAAAAAGTATTTAAATGGTTAAGTTACATTTTATAAATAAATAAATAAAATAATGATTATTTATTTACTTTATATTTAAACAAAGACATATATTTATTTACACTTAATTACATTTAACACTTACAATATTTTTACAAACGATAATTATTTAATTTACTTAATTAATTATTCAAACTCAAACCTTAAACAAAATGCTTCAAAAATGTTTACTTCAAAACCTTAAATTTTATTCAATACTTTTAAGTACAAATTAATGGCCTTATACACAAATTCAAATTCAACTTTAAACTTAAACTTTTGTGCACACTATTGATACAATACGCATTACACACTAGGTTAACTTGTGCATTTCAAGAATCCTTATTCTATCTAGTATCTTTGTTAGCTACGCCTTCAATCCAAGTGAGTATTTCATAGCCCCTTTTACTCTTTTACACTTTTGGGGTGAAACATGAACTCTATCAAATTACATGTTTACATTTACACAAACAACACAAATACAAATCCTATTTACATTCATGTGTGCAATTTGAGCTTTATGCCCGAGTGCTATGTGTGCTAACTTTTGTGAACAGTTATGTGCAATCATTAACTATTCAAGCCGACGGTTTTCAATGATAGATCTATTGAGTCTGACAAACCCACCCAGGTAGGGTGATTGATACCGACAACACAATTTTGCATGCTAGTTACAAAGGTTTGATTGTACTTGGTTACACAATAGCTGCTCCCCATAAATGCCTTATTTATCATGTTATGTACGGATTTGTTTTACAAACTATATGCTACCTATATACAAACCTGTGTTATACTCACCAACTTTTTAGTTGACTTTATTTTATTCATGTTTCAGGTTCTAATGTGTGAGATTGTTCAAGATGTGCTACACATAGGCCTTGACTTAGTTAATTTAAATAAAAGAACTCTATGTATTTCAATTTTGTTCTATCTTGGATTTGGTTGTGTTTGGATTACGTGTAATGAAATTTGACGGTTAATATATTCAATTTAGTCAACCTTGTGCTTATTAACAGTCTACATGTCCCGCCCGATGATTCCGCCATCGGTCGGGGTGTGACAGATTGGTATCAGAGCCTTGGTTATAGGGAATTAGGTTATTAGACACCTTGACCTAGACTATAACTTTAGGACACCCACTTATGCTATGCTTCATGATTATGTGTTATGTGCTACATGCTATGTGCTACATGCTTACTATGATTAAATATTATTTCATTTTTGATGTATTACTTGCTAAAAATTCATGACTTATTAGGATATCCTTAAATAATAATTAAATAAATAGTATCCCTTCCTATACCCTAAACCTCATAATACTCTTATCTCCTTCTCTATCTATATCTTTCTTAGCATGTGGAATTCTCATGAAGCTAAATCCATAAACTTTTCTTTATTTCCTCGTTAAGGTTTTTAAACTTTGTTAATTATTTGAGGACACGTGCAATCTGGAAGAGTGACACATGTATTTTGGGTTTTCTGTCTAGGAAAGCATTTCGCATAAATCCCAATCAACCGAGTGACCCGTATGCTTTCCTGGGAATTCCCGAGATGAGTGTTTACTTATAAGCTAAAGCATGTCTCCTTGAAAATTATATGAGTTTAATTAACCTTAATGTGTCATAGTATTCAAGTGATTATATCACTATTTGAGTACAATCTAAACTATGATTAACTATTTTATTTCATTACCTTATCCTTTTAATTCAAGCAATTCTCATGAGTTCTTACATCTTTTCTTATCTTGTGCAAATCTGTAGAATGCCTCCCCGTCGTGCTCCAGTGGCCAACACCAACACCGACATTGCTACCATCCTTACACAACTCGTAACTCAACTCACTCAAGCTAATGATGCCACCAACGGTAACCATGGGGCGAATGGTGGTAATGGTGGAACTGGTGGTGCCAACCCATCTCAATGCACCTTCAAACATTTCAACTCATGTAATCCCCTCAAGTTCTATGGTACCGAAGGAGCTACCGAACTCCTTCAATGGTTCGAAAGCATTGAGAATACTTTTCTCAATAGTGACTGCCCCAACAACCTTCGTGTTCTTCATGCCACAAGTGTCCTACAAAAACGGGCACTCACGTGGTGGAATGGGGAAAAAAGAAATAGAGGGGTGGATGTAGCAATGGCCTTACCTTGGGATGAGGTTAAAAGGCTAATGACCGAGGAATTTTGTCCTCGAAATGAAGTGAAGAGATTCGAAGCTGAATTTTGGGATCTTGCCCAAGATAGTGGTGAAAGCTTGACATATACAACTCGGTTCCATGAGTTGAGTCTTCTTGTGTCCCATATGGTCACACCTTTGTCCCGCTGCATTGAAAAGTATATTGGGGGACTACCTAGGCAAATTCAAGATACTGTCCTAGGAAGGAATCCCGCAACACTTGAGGATGCTATCCGTTTCTCTGCTATCTTAACCGATAATCATGTGAAGGCGGGGACTCTTACTAAAAAGGGCACCAAGAAAGTTTCCGACACCGCAACTCCTCCTACCCACAACAAAGAAGCCACAACTGAGCCATCCCGGCACAATAAGAAGAGGAAGGCTAGAATTTTTGTTGTGGTCACTCCTACTATTCCTGTTAATCAAGTTGCACCTATGGTTCAAGCACCATCCAAAAAGCCATATGTTGGAATGTACCCACTTTGTGCCACCTGCAACTATCATCATCCCCAAAGCATCCCATTTTGCCTTTGTACTCATTATGGGAGGTACGGCCATACGATTAATGTTTGTAGGGCCAAAGCTCTTGCGGGCCAAGTCAACCCACCAAACCGAACCAACCCGCAAGTGGCTCATCAAGGTGTTCCTGCTATAGCAAATGGGCGTGCATGTTTTGAATGTGGTGACCCAAATCATTTCCGTGATCAATGCCCAAGGTTAGTCAATGCTAGACAAGGTGGAGCTCATGGGCGTGCTTTCAATATAAACGCCAATGAAGCTCAAGCTAACCATGATGTAGTCAACGGTACGTTCCTTGTTAATAGTCAATATGCCTCCATTTTATTTGATACCGGTGCCGATAAAAGCTTTGTGTCACTTAACTTTGAACCTTTACTTGCAAAGACACGATCCCAATTAGAGAAAAACTTTACCGTCGAAATAGCAAATGGTGACTCTCTTACAATCGACTCCATCATCTATGATTGCTCCCTAGAACTTAATGATCATGCGTTTCCAATCAACCTTGTACCAATGCCACTAGGAAGTTTTGATATCATCATAGGCATGGATTGGCTATCAAATCATCATGCCGAAGTCATCTGTTTCGAGAAGTGCATCCGAATACCTCTACCATCGGGAGAAACACTAAGAGTCTTTGGCGAAAAGCCTTGCAAAGGGCTGAAATTAATGTCATGCACTACTGCTAAAAAGTACTTACGAAAGAAGTACGTGGCCTTTTTGGCCCATATCATTCAAAAAGATGTCAAAAAGAAGAGTATTCGAGACATCCCCATTATCCGAGATTTTTCTGAAGTGTTTCCCGAAGATTTATCCGGCCTTCCACCCGTTCGTCAAGTAGAATTTTGCATCAATCTTATACCTGGAGCTAACCCCGTGGCTAGAGCTCCTTACCACCTTGCACCTTCTGAAATGCAAGAACTTGCAAGCCAACTCCAAGAGCTCTCCGACAAAGGTTTCATTCGTCCAAGTCATTCACCGTGGGGTGCACCCGTCTTGTTCGTCAATAATAAGGATGGATCATTCCGCATGTGTATTGACTACCGTGAACTTAACAAGCTTACTATCAAAAACCATTATCCCTTACCTAGAATTGATGACCTCTTTGATCAGCTCCAAGGTTCTACTTGCTTCTCGAAGATTGATCTTCGATCTGGTTATCACCAACTCCGTGTGCAAGAGGATGATATTCCAAAGACTGCCTTCCGAACAAGGTATGGACACTATGAGTTCATGGTCATGCCTTTTGGGCTAACCAATGCACCCGTAGTTTTCATGGACCTCATGAATCGTGTGTGCAAACCGTACCTTGATAAATTCGTGATCGTCTTCATTGATGATATCTTAATCTATTCCAAGACTAAAGCCGACCATGAGCAACATCTTAGTTTGGTTTTGGGTCTCTTGAGAAAGGAACAACTATATGCCAAGTTCTCTAAATGTGAATTCTGGCTAATGGAAGTTCAATTTCTTGGTCATATCGTCAACGACAAGGGTATTCATGTTGACCCTGCTAAGATCAAAACGGTTAAGAATTGGAATGCCCCGAAGACTCCCACTGAAGTCCGTTCATTTCTTGGTCTTGCGGGATTTTAGCGTCGTTTCATCTCAAACTTCTCTAAGATTGCTGTCCCCCTTACCGCTTTGACCCACAAGGGTAAGACTTATGAATGGGGACCAAAACAAGAAGAAGCTTTCCAAACCCTCAAACAAAAGTTGTGCAATGCCCTTATTTTGACTCTCCCTGATGGGAATGATGATCTAGTTGTCTACTATGATGCTTCTAACCAAGGTCTTGGTTGTGTCCTCATGCAACGAGGCAAAGTAATCGCTTATGCATCAAGGCAACTTAAAATTCATGAGAAGAATTATATGACGCACGATCTCGAATTGGGTGCGGTCGTATTCGCATTGAAGATTTGGAGACACTATCTCTATGGCACAAAATGTGTGGTGTTCACCGACCACAAAAGCCTTCAACATATCTTCAATCAAAAGGAACTCAATATGAGGCAACGACGTTGGGTTGAACTCCTTAACGACTATGATTGCGAGATTCGTTATCATCCCGGCAAAGCGAATGTTGTAGCCGACGCTTTGAGTCGAAAGGACCATGTTATGCTTCATTGTGCCCGAATTCAAACCGATATTCAAATCCGCATCTTAGAAGCTCAACACGTCTCAGTCACTGAGGGTAACATGTACGAAGAAATGTCATGTGGTGTTGAACTCCTACTCGAATCAAAACCCAATGGCTTACTTTATTACTTGAACCGTATTTGGATTCCCGATCGCGATGATCTCCGTGCAATTCTCATGAACGAGGCTCATAAGACTCGTTATTCCATTCATCCTGGTGCGGATAAAATGTACCAAGATCTCCGCCAGCAATATTGGTGGCCCGTTATGAAGAAAGACATTGCTCTCTATGTTGCTAAATGTTTAACTTGCTCCAAAGTCAAAGCCGAACATCAACGTCCTTCTGTCTTACTCGAACAACCAGAAATTCCCATGTGGAAATGGGAGAACTTAGCTATAGATTTCATTACCAAACTCCCTCGCACCTCGAGTGGCTATGATAGCATTTGGGTGATCATTGATCGTCTCACCAAATCTGCTCATTTCTTGCCTATCCGTGAAGACTATCGGGTTGAGAAACTAGCCCGAATTTACATCGACGAAATTGTGAGCCGTCATGGTGTTCCCTTTAACATAATATCCGATCGAGATGCCCGGTTCACTTCTCGATTTTGGCAATCTCTCCAAACTGCTCTTGGCACACGATTGGATTTGAGCACGGCTTACCACCCCCAAACTGATGGTCAAACCGAGCGGACAATCCAAACTCTTGTAGACATGCTTAGAGCTTGTGTAATTGATTTTAGTGGTAATTAGGATTCACATTTACCCCTAATTGAGTTCTCTTACAACAATAGCTATCACACGAGTATCAACATGTCTCCCTTTGAAGCTCTTTATGGTCGCAAATGTCGTTCTCTTATCTGTTGGAATGAGATTGGTGAAGCACAAATCACCGGTCCCGAGCTAATTCAAGAAACATCCGATAAGATCATCCAAATCTGTGACAATATTCGAGTGGCGAGGAGTCGGCAAAAGAGTTATGCCGACAAACGTCGAAAACCCTTGGAATTCCAAGTCGGTGACCTTGTTCTTCTTAAGGTGTCTCCGTGGAAGGGTGTGATCAGCTTTGGAAAGAAAGGCAAGTTAACACCTCGCTATGTTGGTCCATTCAAGATCCTTGAAAGGATTGGGAAAGTGGCTTACAGACTCGACTTACCTCCATCTCTTGGAAATGTGCATCCTACATTTCATGTATCTAATCTGAAGAAATGTCTCGCTGATGAGAATCTCCATATACCGCTTGATGACGTGCGCATTAATGAAACGATGCACTTCGTTGAGAGACCGGTAGAAATTATGGATCGTGAAATCAAGCAGCTCAAGCGAAGTCGTATTCCTATTGTCAAAGTTCATTGGGAGTCTAAGCGTGGTCCTGAATTCACTTGGGAATGAGAGGACCAAATGAAGCTCAAGTACCCCCACCTTTTTACTGATGCCGTAGCATCCTCTAACTAAATTTCGGGACGAAATTCCCTCAACATGGGGAGATTGTAACATTTCTGATTTTTAGTATCCGAATTTCAATTCAATGTAATGCATTTCAAACTCAATTCTAGTGCACTGTTTTGTTCCATTCGTACCATCAATTAAATACTATACTTCAATGCAAAACCACAAATTTTACATGGTTATATTCTATTAAAACACTACATAAGCATCTATTTATACAAATACGTCAAGGACTATTGTTACAAGATCCGATGTTGAAAAATAGCAAGAAACCCTAATAGGCACGGTCGCGCCTCATTTTGGCACGGTCGCGCCAAGTGCTTTGGCACGGTCGCGTGACTTGCTTTGGAACGATCGTGCCCGGTGGCTTGGCACGGTCGTGCCTCGTTTGGGAACGGTCGCCCCTAGAACCGGTTGAAACGTACAATCAGTTTTAATCGCCCGATCGTTGAGTTCCGTAACCGATTTACACTTCATTACCATTAATGAAAGCAATAACATTTTCAATTACAACAAACGTCCCAGTTTAATTCCACCAAACTCAAAAAAATCCCTCAAGCATTTCAAAGAAAACACAAACCCCCCTTTCGATCCGAATTCTCCCAATCAAGCAAAAGAGTCGCGCTACTCGATTCTCCCTAAAACTTCTAGACTCTCTTGTCTAGCCGGAATCGCAGCAGAAGACGCCGGAAGCCACTCTCGTCGTCGCAAGAACTCATTCTATCGAACGCTATCTACCCATCGTCCTTCCGGGTAATTGAAATCTTGTCCTCAATCTATTTAGTCGCTATATCAAAAGCCCCATATCAATTTGGGCTTACAATATAGAAATCATCCTGAACCCGAATCCATATTTTATTAAAAATGGTTTAATCGATTTCGACCCAGAACATGTTGTTAATACAATTAAAACATCCCAACATACTCGTAACATCACTATGAATAAAATCCCTATGATTTCAAACACTAACAATGTAAGAATCAGTCAATTCGTGTCTGTTTTGGAAGAGACACGGTCGCGCTAATCATCTAGCGCAGTCGTGCCTCATGAGACGCGGTCGTGCCGATTACCAGCGCGGTCGTGTCCTCCTGTTTAGACCCAGTCATGCCCTTTAGCTAATCTCAGTCGTGTCTCAGAATCATAGACACGATCGTGCCTAGTGATTTAGTTAGTTAAGCCCTCTGTTTGATCAACACGGTCGCGCCCTGACTAGCGCGGTCGCGCCCGTGGTTCGAGCACGATCGTGCCCTTCCCAGGCACGTTCGTGTGTGAGTTAATTTTTTGGCAGAATTATAATTTTATATATTTTTCAAACAATAAATATTTTTGATTAAATTTCAAAATAAAAATAGTTGATTTTTATAAAAATGCATTTAATTCTTTTTAGAAAGATCAAATATTTAATCTTCGAATAAATAGAAAATTATTTATTTAAAGTTTATAAAAAAAATTGAATTTACAATTATTGCTAAACCTTTCATTTAAAAAGTTTTTAAATGGTTAAGTTACATTTTATAAATAAATATATAAAATAATGATTATTTATTTACTTTATATTTAAACAAAGACATTTATTTATATACACTTAATTACATTTAACACTTACAATATTTTTACAAACGATAATTATTTAATTTACTTAATTAATTATTCAAAATCAAACCTTAAACAAAATGCTTCAAAAATGTTTACTTCAAAACCATATATTTTATTCAATAATTTTAAGTACAAATAAATGACCTTATACACAAAGTCAAATTCAACTTTAAACTTAAACTTTTGTGCACACTATTGATACAATACGCATTACACACTAGGTTAACTTGTGCATTTCAAGGATCCTTATTCTATCTAGTATCTTTGTTAGCTACGCCTTCAAACCAAGTGAGTATTTCATAGCCCCTTTTACTCTTTTACACTTTTGGGGTGAAACATGTACTCTATCAAATTACATGTTTACATTTACACAAACAACACAAATACAAATCTTATTTACATTCATGTGTGCAATTTGAGCTTTATGCCCGAGTGCTATGTGTGCTAACTTTTTTGAACACTTATGTGTAATCATTAACTATTTAGATCTATTGAGTCTGACAAACCCACCCAGGTAGGGTGATTGATACCGACAACACAATTTTGCTTGCTAGTTACAAAGGTTTGATTGTACTTGGTTACACAATAGCTGCTCCCCATAAATGCCTTATTTATCATGTTATGTAAGGATTTGTTTTACAAACTATATGCTACATATATACAAACCTGTGTTATACTCATCAACTTTTTAGTTGACTTTATTTTATTCATGTGTCAGGTTCTAATGTGTGAGATTGGTCAAGATGTGCTACACATAGGCTTGGACTTAGTTAATTTAAATAAAAGAACTCTATGTATTTCAATTTTGTTCTATCTTGGATTTGGTTGTGTTTGGATTACTTGTAATGAAATTTGACGTTTAATATATTCAATTTAGTCAACCTTGTGCTTATGAACAGTCTACATGTCCCGCCCCGATGATTCCGCCATCGGTCGGGGTATGACATCTAATAATGTAATATGTATCTCAGTCGGGTATGGATATCAACCTGAAATTTGTCGGGTGTCACAACTTGCTACCCTCTTGTGGAAAAACACTCGAAAGGTATAACCACCAAATCATTGTTTTTAAGAAGGCCATCCAGCCATTTGGTACAATAGATTTGGATTAACATTTAATCAATACTTTACTTCTATGGGTATAATCATGCATGAGTTTGCTTGAGGACAAGCAAAGTTTAAGTGTGGGGTATTATGATATGTCATGAATTATACATATTTTACAAGCATAATTATCCCCATATTCATCAAAATTATTAACAAAATGATGGGAATGGATACTTAATCCATTCATTTATGTTATAACAGTATAATTGACCTTGGTATGCAAAAACATGAAGAAATCACTCAAAATCAAGGAGAAATCAGCATTCGAAAGTATGTTGAACGAAACCGGATGCAGAAAGTCAAAGCTGGAAGTCAAAAAGTCAACAGGGAGCAAAAGTTCCCAATGTACGGCCGTGCATTTGGGGTTTTGACTCCCTGTACCTGCCAAAGCTGCTAGATTCCTTCACGTGCAAGAAAAGGGTACTTTGCACACCCGTGCTATCCAATGAACGGTCGTGCATTGCCAAAATCTTAGCCTATAAATAGCAAGCTTATTCTAGTGTTTTAGGTGTCCAAGACCAAGGGTTGTGAAGGTCCTAGTGCTCTTCTAGAGCCGGAACTCTCTCATTTTTGGTTCGTTTTAGCTTTTCTTTGTTTAGTTTATGTTTTTATTATTGTAAATTGGAATGATTCTTCTTATTCAAGTATACAAGAATCAACATATACCCACTCTCCCTTGGTGTTGGATAACTCCTACACATGATCTAAGGGTTAGTGGAGTCACTTGTATGGTCATTCGTGGCTAGTCTTCTTGTGTTACTTGGGTTGGTTGAACTTTAATTAATCAACGAATAATTTTTAGTATGTTATGTTCTTAAAGTATTTCTTCTAATTTATCTTAAAAAAAGACAAGAATAAGTGATCTTTAAACCAACTTAATAATATTAAATCTTGAGTTTCCTAAGCAAGACTTCTTGTTTAGAAGCTTATTCAAGTTTGTACGGTCTATATACAAATCTTGGTGCTAACAATGGCCGAATTAGTACTGATTTATTATTATGGGTTGATTGGAGGTTTGGGTATTTAACGAGTTGTTCGAGTCCTTGCTCGACCTTATAAAGTGTGTCAGTATTTCTTTACTTTTCTTGTGTTAGCTTGCAAAGGAATTCTAGCGAGAGCCATGAGTCTTGGTCTCGAGGATTAAAGTTATATTTATTTAAATTAATATTATAAGTAAGGCAACTGTTGAAGCACTTTTCTGTGACAACACTCTGGACAGAGTCTTAGTTTGTATTTTAATGTCTGTAATTGTCTTTGTATGTTAGAGTCTTTATGTATTAATTTATCGAGTTGTATTTACTTTTACATATTGAATGTTGCATTTCTTTCTAGGTGTTTTGCGCACTTACATGTGCGCAGGAGAAAGCTCCTGCGTACTTAGCAAGTACGCAAGAATACCTTTGCGTACTTGTTAAGTACGCAAGAGCATTTTGCCCTGCGCACTTGCTAAGTGCGCAGGCATCAGGTCAGGTATAAGTAGGATAGGTTGACAGAAGTTAAGTACACAGTCCAGATAGCAAATACGCAGATTGTAACCTAAGTGCTTTTCTCTGTAACCTTCAAGTGTTTATAATACAAAGAACGTTTAAAGTGTTTTCTCTTGTCGGTTTACTTTGTTTAGCTAGACTCTCCACGTAGTCACGGGCATTCCGCACCCGGTTCGACTAGTAGACCCACTTGCATGTGACAATCCGCCACACCCGAGGGACCTACAAGTGGTATCAGAGCTTTTGCTCCTGATTTCGAGTGTTGTGAGTGAGTTTGAAGAGTTTTTACAAGCAAAAAGAGGTATTTTTGTTGATTTTTGTGATAAAATAGGGGTAGCTCTTGAGCACTATTTTAGAAGCAAAAATCACTCAAAAACTAATTTTTGTTGTGTATTTGAGTGTTTTGAGCATCAAAGGTTGGTTAGAAACAAGTTTCTGACCCTTTGGCTCATTTGCATTGATCATCAGACGAATTTTTACCATCTCCGGCGAGTTTCAGGTGACCGGAAAAGTTTGGTGAAAGTTGTTGAAAAGGTATCCTGCGTACTTAACATTTCTGGCAAAAAGTACAGTTTTGTGCGTACTTAATAAATACGCAAGACTTATCTCCTGCGTACTTATAAGTGCGCAAGACTGAACTTGTGCGAACTTAAGTTATATCCTGCGTACTTACATTTACTCCTGCATACTTGTTAAGTACGCAAGAGGAAATCTAAATACGCAAGACCATTTCTCAAGTGCGCAAGGCCAAAACCAAGTACGCAACTGTGTCTGACTTTTCTGAAATTTGACTAAGTGTTCACTATGTCGAATCTTCAGAATTTGGGAAACATGTTAAATTATGATAATGAGATCGGTACACCACTGAAACCACCAAATTGCGTGAACGATTATTCTAATTGGAAAGCACGTTTCGAGCACTACATTTCATATACCGACTCATCGCTATGGATACCAATCCATGAGGGATATAAGCATCCCACACACATCTATCTTGATGAGGTGATGCCAAAGCCTATCTCTAAGCTTGAAGATGAAGAAAAGAATGCTTATGATCGAGAAAAGAAGGCTCTTGGTTCGATCACTATGGCATTAACTCGGGAATTGTTCCATAGTTTCCGAGGGTATGACAATTCTAAGGATCTCTGGAAAGCTTTACAGAAGAGATTCGAAGGAAATAGTGACATCAAGAAGAGTAAGCGGGATCTTCTCAGGAAGCAGTATGAGTGCTTCAGATTTTTTGAGAACGAATCTTTAGATGACCTCATCTCTAGGTTCTATCATTTACAGACTGAGTTGAAGGCTTTTGAACTTAGGTATCCAGATGAAGAGATGGTGGAAAAGTTTTTGGATGCTTTACCAACCAAATTTGAGATGTACACAACCCTGATGAGGGAAAATCCTAAATTCTATGAGCTGACAGTTGAGGAAGCAATAGGAAAGGTTCAAGCTCATTACATGAACCTAAGAAGAAAAGAGAGCTCTGGAAGACCCCATATACAAGACCCTTTGATGTATCATGGGACGAATTCTACATCCAAGTCATCGGGTTCTGGAATTGCCCTCTACATTGGAAATCCTACTGAAGAAGACCACTCAACTGGGTGTAGTGGTCATGCTTGCTATGCTTCAGGATCAGGGTTGGGGTCTCATCATCAAAATACCTCAAGAAATCCTCCTGCTACGTCTTCAGCTAACAACTCAGCTATAGCTAGAATAGCTGAAGATCATGTAGCACTATTCTCATCTTACATGCTTGCATATGAAAACTTCATAGGTGGCAAGCTTACTAATCCAGAGACGATTGAAGAAGATTTTAATCAAGTGGATCCTGATGACATGGAGGACATGGATATTCAATGGAATATGGCCATGCTATCGAGGAGAGCCAAGCGTTTCCTGAACAGAACACGAAGAAAGTTTATTGGCGGGCATCCTAGTGCCAAGGTCGGATTTGACAAATCCAAGGCCAAATGCTACAAGTGTCTGAACTATGGACACTTTGCTCGTGAGTGTCAGAAAGACAGAGCACCTGCCTCTGGTTTCACCCGACCCAGCCAAGGAAACAGCCATGGCCACAACAATCCAAACCACCACAATCAAAGCCAAAGTGGAACGTCCAATGCACTGGTAGCACAACAGGACGACAGCTTTGACTGGGTGTTCATCTTGAGGATGCCATCATCGCACAAACCCAGGTTGGTCTCATGGCTAAGATCATGGAGATGATGGAAGCAGAGAAAAGGGAAGCTTCTATATGGCTGATCTAGAAGAATCTACAACTGCTGCTACAGAGGAGGTGAAGGAAGCTGAAGAAATGGAAGCACCTGTAGCTGATGAAGAGGAATCGACCACTACTGTTGCTCTCATGGCCATTGGAGAAGCAACAAGTTCATCGTCTGAGGTAGATTCTAACCCTTTCTCTGTTATTTCATGTTCTAAATGTCAAGGGCTAAAACTTGAATGTTCTAGGCTCCAAGACAAAATCGAACCCCTAAGTTTGGCAGCTCTAAACTATAAAGAAAATGAAAAACGTTTTAAAGATTCTATTGAAACGTTGAAAAAGGAAAAATGTGAATATTCTTTAAAAATAAGTGATCAACAGCTTCACTTAGATGTTGCATAAAGGGGGTTAGAGAAACGGAACAATGAAATCAACAAACTGCAAAATGAGATCTTGCAGTTAAAATGCACTAATGAGAAGTTGAAAAACTCACGCTTTGTGGTGGAACACTACAAATCTGTGGTGAGATAACTGAATGGGTTAGGTTTGGGTACTAATGCCATTCCTCCACAAGTGTGCGGGAAGTTTGTTAATAACTTAATAGACATTGATCTCACTTGTCTAGATGAGTCCTCTGATAAGGATGATTCCCCTAAAAAGGATGAATCCTCAAGTAAGGCTAACTCCACATCTAGTGAGGAGTTTGTTACTGCTTCTGAAGACGGGTCGGTTAACTCTTTCCCTGAAGGAGTAGTATCTGAGGAGTTGTTGACTGAACAAAAGGTAAAGAAAAACGTTATCACTAATGGTGATAACTGCATTTTAACTGAACCCGGCATCATTGAAACAAATGATAAACTAAAGTTAATGCTTTACGGGGGGTATAAAAGTCTTAACCAAGTAAAGAAAGAGGCTTTTTCAGCTCACTATGGGCTTGGGTATAAAGAAAATTTGGAAAAATATTATACTCCCAAAAACCAAACTAGTAAGGTTCAGACTAATGTTCATAAACCAACTCCTCCTTCTTATAATGCTGAGTTATCTAAGGCCAGATCTAATGAGCCTTACAAGAGAACTTATGTATACAAGAGGAACTGTTTTCACTGTGGCTTGGTTGGTCACATTGTTGTGAACTGTCCTTCTAAGAACCAAGGGAAAAGGCCTGTTGTTTCACAACCAGCTGTTATCCCCAGGTCGCCACCAGTGAAACCATCTCCCAAACATCCAAAACAAAATGTGGTGAGACCACCAGTCAAACCGATGGTAAAGCCTAAGATCATATCTGAAGCTAAACCATTTGTTCCAAGAAAGGTAACGCAACCTGCTGTACCTCGTGTATCTACCTCTGGTAGTACACGTACTGGTGAGAAACCTGTGGCTAGACTCTCGAAGCCACAGAGGAGGAGACGAAACAAGAGGTTGAGAAAGCTTGAACAGCTGACTTCAGTTCAATCAGGTGAAGCTTCCACAAGTTCACCTGCTGTAGTTGAACCAAAGTCTCCTGTTCCGGTTAAGAAACATAAGAGATCCTGGACTGCCAAATCCAAAACTTCTCAATCTCCTAGTTCTATTTCTTCTAAAGATTCATCAATTTTGAACAGTCATCATGACTGTGAGTTAAAGGAAGTAGTTTATTTTGAAAAGGATGGACGACCCAAGACCACAATGGCTTGGGTCTCCAAATCTAACTAATTCTTTTGTGACTCGTACAGGGACATCCGAAGGGTATTATCTCTAACCGCTGGTATGTAGATAGTGGATGTTCCAGGCACATGACAGGAAACATGGCCTTGCTTCAAGACGTGAAACCATTCAGAGGCGGCTATGTGGCCTTTGCCGGAGAAAAGGGTGGCAGTATCACGTGTCAAGGCGTGGTTTCGAACGGTTGTGTCAGCTTTGACAATGTCAACTTCTGTGAGCAGCAGAAGCATAACCTGTTGAGTGTCTCCCAAATGTGTGATAAGGAGTACTCGGTGATGTTTGACAAGTCAGAATGCCTAATTCTCAAACCCGGTTTTGAAGTTCCGAAAGATTGGATCCTGATGAGAACGCCAAGAACAAACGATATCTATCAGATCGATATGAGTGTGGCAACAACCACCTCATCAGTTCCTACATGTTTGCTTTCCAAAGCGACAGATCTTGACTCCATCTTGGGGCATAGGAAACTCGGACATATTTCGTATCGTAAAATGAATCATCTTGTCCGAAACGGTTTGGTAACCGGGGTTCCTAAGCTGAGGTTTACCGTTGCGGATGACTGTATGCCTTGTAAAAAGGGCAAACAGCAATGGAAGTCTCACAAGCCCAAGCTCCAAATTCTATTGATACCCCTTTGGAGCTATTACACATGGATCTATTTGGCCCCATAAGTATCAGGAGTATTGGAGGTAAGTCGTTCTGTCTAGTAGTAACTGATGATTTCTCACGTTTTTCTTGGGTGCATTTTTTAGGTACTAAAGACGAGACTGTTGATATTCTTCAATATTTGATCCTGAGCTTGGAATCTCTTTGCAAGCTGAAAGTTAGAAGAATTAGGAGTGACAACGGAACTGAGTTTAAGAATAATTTGATGGAGCTTTTCTGTCTCAAGAAAGGGATCCGTCACGAATTCAGCGCGCTGTACACACCTTAGCAGAATGAAGTTGCTGAACGGAAGAACAGAACACTGATTGAGACTGCAAGGACTATGCTGTCGGATGCAAAGCTTCCTGTCGCTTTCTGGGCAGAAGCCGTTAATATAGCTTGTCACGTCTTAAACAGAGTTCTGGTTGTGAAGAGGCACAACAAGACTTGTTACGAGTTGATCAACAATCGACTTCCCAATCTTGATTACCTAGTTCCTTTCGGTAGTCCTTGTTCCTTCTTGCTACAGTACAAAGACCGCCAGTCTAAGTTTCATGCAAAAGCGGTGGAAGGCATCTTCTTAGGATACGTTGCCAACTCGCCTTGCAAGAGAGTGTACAATATAGGAACTCGTACTGTCGAGGAATGGTTTGAAGTGGACTGTAGTAAACACAGCATTCCACCCGAACCAACAGGTCCAGCTTGGGGTTTTGATTATGATGCGCTATTCAAGTCATTCAATCTTCCTGATTTATCTGAAGTTGACGCCGCAAACGTTTATGAATTATTGGGTGGCGGTGATGACTCCAGTTTCTCTACTCGTGCTACTGTACCAATTATAACTCTTGATTCCAATGTTGCATCTGCATCTGGAACTCATGACAGTGATAACAGTGAGGATGTTCTTGTTGTTGGAGATGACGCTCCAGCTAATCCTAACACAACGGTAGGAAATGAAGCTCCAGTTGATCCAATAAACATTGAATCTTCTTCCTCTGGAACACAGGAAATGGGGGAGTTAAGCACGAATCTAGATCCATAAATTCAGGAACCGATTGTACCGGAGACGAGAGTGCATAGGAATCATCCAATCGACAACATTATTGGTGATCCTTATGCCGGTGTTCAGACTCGTCATCGAACTATCACTGAGAACACCAGTCTTTACACAGAGATATTTGACACTGGTGTCATGGAAACATGTCTGCATTCTGCATTCGTGTCCCAGTTAGAGCCGAAGAATGTGAAGGATGCTCTCACTGACAACTGTTGGATTGAGGCGATGCAAGATGAACTGTCTCAATTCCAAAAGTTGCATGTGTGGGATTTGGTTGACTTGCCAAAGGGATTTCAACCAATTAGAACCAGATGGGTGTTCAAATGCAAGACGGATGATCGTCATGTTGTTGTGAAGAACAAAGCAAGATTGGTTATTCAGGGTTTTTATCAGCAAGAGGGCTTGGATTACACGAAAGTATATGCCCCAGTTGCTAGAATTGAGGCCATTAGACTGTTCTTGGCTTATGCCACATCTGTCGGCTTCAAGGTCTATCAACTTGATGTGAAGAGTGCTTTCCTTTATGGTAAAGTTCATGAAGAGGTCTATGTCACTCAACCTCCCGGTTTTGAAGATCCGCATAATATTAATAAAGTGTATAAGCTCGACAAAGCACTTTATGGTCTTCATCAAGCACCGCGGGCATGGTATGAGACATTATCTAAGCATTTACTGTCTAATGGTTTCGACCGTGGACAGATTGACTCGACTCTCTTCATTAGGAAAGCAGGAGGTGACATTCTTCTTGTACAAGTATACGTCGACGACATTATCTTTGGATCTACCAATGAAGGTATGTGTAGGGAATTCGAGCAGGTGATGAAGTCCAAATTTGAAATGAGTAATATGGGTGAATTGTCGTTCTTTCTGGGTCTACAAGTCAGTCAAAGAGAGGATGGCATTTATCTACATCAAACTAAGTATGTGTAGGACATCTTGTCAAAATACAAGATGAATGATAGCAGTACTTATGGCACACCTATCCTAGTCAATCATGGTCTGCATCCTGACAAAGATGGAAAGGATGTAGACAGCAGATTGTATAGTGGGATGATCGGATCACTTATGTATCTTACAGCTTCAAGACCCGATATAATGTTTGCTGTGTGCTTGTGCTCAAGGTTTCAGTCTCAACCGAAGGAGTCACATATGATAGTCGTGAAGAGAATTTTCAGATACCTGAAAGGGAAACCCCGATTAGGTCTTTGGTACTCTAAGCAGCAGTCATTCGACTTCAAGGCCTACACTGATTCAGATTATGGCGGTTGTAACCTTGACAGAAAGTCAACTTCCGGTGGATGTCAATTCTTAGGAGACAGACTGGTCTCCTGGCAGTGTAAGAAGCAGTCAACGGTTTCTGTCTCAACTTGTGAAGCAGAATACATTGCAGCGAGCGGTTGTTCTCAGTTACTGTGGATTCAGCAGCAGTTGAGAAACTACGGCTTAAACTTCACTGGAACTCCTCTATTCACTGACAACAATGCCACAATGTCCATCACAAATAACCCGGTGAAACATTCCAAAACTAAACATATAGAGATTCGCCATCATTTCATCCGTGATTTTGCAGAAAAGCATTTAATTGAACTTGTAAAAGTTCACACGGATGACAATCTTGCTGACCTTTTCACAAAGGCATTTGATCGATCCCGTTTTGAGCATCTTGTCAACTTGATAGGAATGTTCAATCCAGAGTGAAAATTAATTTTTCTTAATTCAATTCAATTCATGGAAGTTAAACTTTATTTCTTTTTAAATTTTCTGTATAGTTCTTTTAAGTTTCAAAATATTTTACAAAAACAAAAAAAAAATAGAAAATGGAGAAAATTTCAAAGTTAACTTGAGAAAAAGAGGAAATGATAGTACATCAGAAATGATCTAAACGTCATAGACTGCTCATATGGGAAATGATTGCATCATGCTTACTTAATTGTTTAACTTATTATGTTTTAATCTGCTTATTTACAAGTAATTTAAATTGTCAGTAGGCTGTATGCGTCTTTGAATCACTAGTAGTGTGGAAACTAAATCTAAGTTACAACTGTGATTTGAACCCATGTTTGCAAGTTTGTGTGCGTAAAAGAATAGAAAAGATCATTATCAGATATAGGATGTTAGATTTTGGCAATAATTTTCTTTTGAGGTCAGTTTCGGGTTATGTCGTTAGCACAATTAATGCGGTTCATCTCACTGCCCATACTCACAAGTATGCAAGGAGAGATTGAATCAAGACATGTCTCTACATTAACAGTTGAGCATGTATTCACCCTTGAATCATTCATGATTCATTGAAATCAAATCCAGATAAAAGTTGGATCCCCTTACCTTATTCAATCACCATATATATTATCCTGAATCATCATTCCGATATTCAATGAAGAAATTCAAATGAATCCAAGACAACTGAATCACTTGATTCTGAATCTTATGATTCCTGATAATCCTTATGGATTCTGCTTGATTTTCCTCTGCTAATAGATATAGCTTCATTCTGAAAATTTAGAAAATCATTGGGAAAATCGTAGATGCCTTGAGATAGTGCAAGTTAGAATAGCATATCAGTGGGGTACACATTGTATATCTTATAATTAATACCTTAATACACAAGAATGTGATACAAAGATGCGTACAGTTTCAAATCTTATAATATTGTCAACTTGAATTACTTGTCTATGTGCTTATTACGTATGAATAAAGAGTAATCCATGACATGATCCCATATTCTTTGATGTTTATTTTGTATCGTTTTTGCTAAAAGATAGCCTGATATGATCCTCTGCTCGTGTCTTTGATCAAAAATAGTTTGTGTGAATACTTGTATATTTCTATGAGAAAAGATCAAAAATATCTTAAGTTTATGCATAGTTCAATTTTATTCAGAAAAACCAATAATATTTGTGTTTAACCTTCCTGAATTGTATTTGAATCCTCTTGATTGAATATTTTTAACTTGTTCGTTATTTGACTTAAAATCTTCATAATTTGAGTTGAAAGTGTGCGCACATAAGGGTCTCTGCGTACTTGATAAGTGCGCATGAGGTAAACCAATATGTGTTGGGTATAAATATAGGACTTAGAAAATTTTTAGAGTTTATCACTTTCAAACCATTTCTCCTGTGATATTCCCTCCGACCATTTTCCTAAAAAATTTCGAGTGTTCCAACCGGATTTTTCGTCCCGCTCATTGTTTAATCATCATCTAACATTTACTTGGTGAGAATCTCGGTCCGTATCATCCATTAAATCCCATGTTTTTGACCGATTCATCGATGGTTTTGGGTGTGAAATTATTGACCTATTTTGGTGTTCTAAATGCAAATTAAGACCTAAAACTTGTTAATAATCACTAATCGAAACCTACTGATTCCTAATTTGTCCTTAACATGGTTTGATTTTGGCCTTGACCCTCGATTGCCCGTTGGTTCAACTGGGTCATCATCTAGGTCAAAAATTTGACGGGTTTAGCGGTTAGTTGCGGTGGATAGTGGTCCCATAGGTCTTAATCAAGTATTTCGACCTTGTGGTGACCATAATCCACGGCAATGTCTCTCTTCTGATTGAAAGTTAAGATTTCTGGAATTTGGGCTAAGTGTAAGTCTTGCGCACTTAACAAGTACGCAAGAAGTAATTCCTGCGTACTTGTTAAGTACGCAAGAACAAACTCCTGCGTACTTGCTAAGTACGCAGGACCAACACTTAGCAAAAATTCCTAAGTCTGAAATTCAGTTCAAAGATACTGAGTCATTTTTATTCATTTTCAATGATACGTGTTGTTCTGATTGTGCTTTCTGTGTGATTTTGCAGATTATGGCTCGGACGTTTACTAACGAGTTCAACCTGTTAGCGATCACTCAACCCGAATGGAAAGGTGCAACATTGCAATATAGGGAGATAGTTGACTTCTTGAACCGCTCAAGAGTCAGCTATGCTATCTAAGTTGACCTGACCATGTCAAGACCTTACTTGGAACAATTCTGGGAGACGGCGGAGCACGACTGCACGGTAAGCCCCAATGTCATAAGGGCTACTGTTGCTGGTCAGGCTATCGCTTTTTCTGAAGATATCGTAAGAAGGGTCTTGCAGTTCAGAGACCTTGCTACCGACACGACAGCCTATCCAGACTACTTTGTGGATGGGTGTTGGAGGCAAAGAATGGGATACGTCGGAGCGAGGGACTATGCTTCTTATAAAAAGGTGGGTATTAGACCAATGGCGGTATTTCACCCACGTCATGATCGTGTGCATCTCGTCAAGGAAAGCTGGTAAAGATGCCATGGTTCATGACCTTGCAGCAGCCATGGTGGGCTTGTCTCTTAATAAGGGCTACAACTTCTCGCGCTACATCTTCAAAGCAATCAATGACCAGATTAACACAGCGGAGAAGTTTAGATTCTTATTGTACCCTAGGTTTATGCAACTCTTGATCGATGACGCGTTGCCAAACCTTCCTGCTATAGGGGAGAGACTGCAAGTCAAGCGGGTGGACAAAAGAGTATTTGCTCAATTTCTGAAGCCATGCACTGTAGAACCTACCCCTGTGCACACAGAACTCTTTGGCCACCTTCTAAATGAAGCATATGTGGCACCTGAAGACGGGAGATGGTACAGCCACGACTCGGAACTTGAAATGAGTGAACATTCTGGTGAACAGCATGAACAACATGATGAGGAGAATGATAGTGATGATGGATCGTCTGAGGATGGAGACGACGAAGGCGGTGATGGTGGTGCTGAGGAATCCGATTCAAAAGCAACAGAATCAGATACTTCTGATTCCAAGGACGCACCATCACAGGCACACCCCAGGAGATCGGCACAGGTTACCCTACCTGAGTCGTCCTCCAAAAGGAAGCGACAGAGCTCGAGCAACGAATATGAGCCAACATCTGACTCTGACGCTGCTCTACAAAGACAAAGAAGAGAAAGTGTTCATAAGAATAGGGGAGATAGGCAAGAGGTTGCTATCCCCATTGTGGTAGAGGTCCCGATTATGCAGCAAGTCCAAGTTCCAGCTGCCAGTCCAGATTTAGCCTCTACCCCACCTACACAGTCGTTATACAGAAGGAGGAGAAGGCCACAAGTTCAAGCTGACGTGGTAGTCACGGCAGTCACAGAGGAGGTTCCTGTGACGGTGACCCTCCCTACAACATCAGTCCAAGTGGCGGTGACTACTCCAATTGTCACGGAGTCTGTCACCATCACCCCTACCATAACACCCACTCCCATCATCTCATCTGAAATCCCAACACCCACCATTGATCCTCCAAGTCAACCCTTCACTTGTGATGATTTCTCACAAGGGTTTGACTTTGGTACCATCTTCTCCTCCTCTATCCATAATGCCGAAGCGTCATCGTCTAGGCATCCTGATCCGAATGAGGCAAGGATCGATGTGCTAGAAACCCAAGTTGCTGGACTGTTGAAGACTATTCAGAAGTCAAAGGAGGAATCTGATGCTCAACAGGCACAGATTAATTCACTGGCCGATGAAGTTAGGATTCTACATAGCCAGAAAACGGGGACTAATGAGCGACTGAAGAACTTAATGGCATAGAATGAGCTATTAATGAAGACAAATGAAATGATTCTAGGCCACAGAACGTCACTTGAGCTAAGGCTGGATTTACAAAGAAAAGAGCACGAAGCGATGGTCAAATTAGTTGCAGAACTGACCAAGAAGTTTGATGCTCAGGGGAGAAAGAGAAAGAGAAGGAGAAGGAGAAGGAGAAAGAGAAAGAGAAAGAAAATAAATCCACTGGTGCTGAGCCTTGTTATCCAGTCGACTTAACTAAGGATGACGATAAATACAAGGATCCTGAAGCCGGTCCTAGTAGAGGTGAGCACCAAGCTTTGGCAATTGTGCCCATCTCTGCTATTCCAATGGCTGAGGGGGAGTCTACTTAGCAAGAGGGTGGTGATACCTCTGGTGGTGGTGATAAAAGGGAAGTCAGCTGCAGATGTGCTCAAGGACTTATCTGATGATGAGATCCTCTATCTTGAGCCTTACTATTCCAAGGAAGCACAGATCGATGCTCTCCTTAATCTGGAAGAAGGAGAGATCGACTCTGGTGATGACTGGAATGAGGATGATGAAGACGTGGTGATAGAGATTCCCAAGGGTGACGGGGAAGGAGAGTACGAGCTAGAAGATGTAGAGATCTTTGAATTTCCATCCTTCGACGCTCCGCTCGATACAGGTTTAGTCGAGCAGGCCAGTAATGTAGAAGCCTCGACTGAAGCCTCCCCAGTTAACCCTGAACCTGTGGACCCAGAGGCACCGAAAGATACAGACATGCCTTCTACCTCATCAAAGGGTCCAGCTCCGGTGTGGCAAAAGACGTCTATCATAGACAAACACGGAGCAGCAGGGATGATCTTGGCTGTAAGGTTCGAGGAGGACAAGCAGCTGTTCGCCATCAAAAGATCTGGCGGGGTTCAATAATTGAAACCCACTAGTGAAGCGTTCAGCTCCCTGCCCAAATACGACTGGTGAACCTAGCAAACCGAGAGCTGCTGGGTCATTCCAATCACGCAGTGGCGATGGGTTTGTGGGTGGTTCTGCAGCGTGAAGCAAGATCTGGGAACTTTGAAATGTTCAAGCCTCAGGTGCCCAAGAGAGTCAAGGATAAGCACGCTGTGCATCCTGTGACTAAGAAGCACTTAAAGAAATTGGTATACAAGCCAGTGCGATGTGAAACTAAGATTCCCCTGAGCAAGTTATCTCAGGATATTCTTGGTGACATGTGGTACTGGTACGTAGATCCAAAAACGGGCGAGGCTGTGATCATGGGTAAAGGACGTTCAGAGAGTGGGAACATAGTGCCAAAGGAACTGATCAGAATCTTTGATGAAGTCTGCTTCATCAAATTTTCTGTGAAAGATCTGGAGGTACTAGCAGAACGCTACTGCGTCTACACGGATGAGTGGACCAAGCTCCTTGCTTCTAGATACGACAAGGTAACTTCTGCCTTGATTACGAGAAGAAGATGGAAGCTGAAGACTGAAGCTGTGAAGACTGAAGATTGAAGACTGAAGACGATAAAGATCCCGAGCTGTTGTCAAGGGGGAGTTTGTTGAAGCACTTTCCTGTGACAACACTCTGGATAAAGTCTTAGTTTGTATTTTCATGTCTGTAATTGTCTTTGTATGTTAGAGTCTTTATGTATTAGTTTATCGAGTTGTATTTACTTTTACATATTGAATGTTGCATTTCTTTCTAAGTGTTTTGCGTACTTACATGTGCGTAGGAGAAAGCTCCTGCGTACTTAGCAAGTACGCAAGAATACCTTTGCGTACTTGTTAAGTACGCAGGATCATTTTGCCCTGCGCACTTGCTAAGTGCGCAGGCATCAGGTCAGGTATAAGTAGGATCAGAAGTTAAGTACGCAGTCCAGATAGCAAATACGTAGATTGTAACCTAAGTGCTTTTCTCTGTAACCTTCAAGTGTTTATAATACAAAGAACATTTAAAGTATTTTCTCTTGTCGGTTTACTTTGTTTAGCTAGACTCTCCACCTAGTCACGGGCATTCCGCACCCGGTTCGACTAGTAGACCCACTTGCATGTAACGATCCGCCACACCCGAGGGACCTACAGCAACTATTTTAAGAATATAAATTGTTAAGTCCGCGCATTCATAAAGAAGCTCTTGAGGAAGTTGTGCATTCCAACTTTCCAAAGGAAGTTACACGACTTGACGTACGTCAGTCGGCAGGATAATCTTAGTCCGAATAATAATTCTCGGGACAGCCGATGGACTTGAGACCCCGTTAGGATTTCGGGAATTATTAGGAACAGTTGGCCGACCGTATCCATTGTTCCATTACGAACTACTAACTCCCCCAAATGGTTAGTACTAGTAACTATGACTAACCTTACTAAAATACAATATTAATTAACAAGTGATCACAACCCAAGTCACACCCCTAATTACTTTCATTTTCCTTTTTCCTTCTTTTAAACAAAACCCCTTTTCCAACTTATTATCTTAGTCGGACAATAACGAGGATTGAGTATAGAATCCGTGTCCACGGTTCGATACTTGGTTCTTACGCATACTATACTACGCTGCGATAGGTACACTTGCCTATTGTGTGTGTTTAGTTGAAGTATTTATCATTTTAGTTTATAAATTTAAAACCTGATTTTGTGTAATTCTAAACAGAACATCAAGAATAGTATATGTATATTCATACATTTATACATATGTTTTTTTACACACTAAAACACGCTATCAGGTGGTATACACGATGTCTTCCATATATCAAACCTAAAGAAGTGTATAACCGACGAATCTTTGATTATACCACCAGATGATGTTAAAGTCAATAATAAACTACATTTCGTCGAGGAACCCGTAGAGATTAAGGATAAGAAAATCAAGAAACTCAGGCGAAGAAAATACCAATCATCAAAGTCAGATGGAATTCAAAACGAGGGCCAGAATTTACGTGGGAACATGAAGATCAATTCAAACAAAAGTACCCTCATTTATTTCAAGTCAACGACCCTAACTGAATTTCGAGGAAGAAACTCTTCTAACAGGGAAACTTGTGACAACCTCGAATTTTAAGGTCAATCCATAAAACTATAATTTTATATTTTATGTTGTAACTATTAGAACAAAGAAACTAAATGTGTTCGGATTAACATTTAGGACACGCATCAAAAATATAAAACCCGTAACTAAAATATGGATGGCAAATTTCTATTTATTTATTACCTTGTGTTACCTTACATGCAATCATTGTTATAACATGTCTATATATATATATTTGTTAATCAAGCCTCGAAACGAAAACAATGCGTAACTTTCACTCGCGAAACAAATTTCGTTACATTCGCTTTTATTTAAGGTTACGTTTGTTTATTTTTATTGTATTAAAAATTAACTTTTTATATTTATTTTTATACCACTTTTTAACCATTTAACATGTTTTATACCTAATTTTATCTAAAATTATACTAAAGACACCACTTAAACAAACAATACATCTCATTAAACCTTAATCATCCTACTTAGTTCTAATCCTACCTTGAAATTGCTAATCTTCACTCATGAGTGATTAGTGCCTACTGATGACACGTAGCCATTAACCTTGCCACCCTTAACCGAAATATGACACACCTAAGGACACTTTGCAATCTTTGAAGACCCAAACCACCCTCTAAACCCCTCTTTACACATATCACCACCCTCACCACTTGGTTTTTCCAACTTTCAAAAACACACATACCTCTTCTTCATTCTCTTGATCATCTTTGGTAAAATGTTTTGATGCTCTTGAAGGTCTAGTGCTTGTACAAAGATCAAACCAAAGGTAGGAACTAATCGATTAAAAAAACACCCATTTTTAAACCTTTGATTCTTGATTTTAAATACTTTAATCATAAAATTTTTGTTTCAAACACTTCAAAATCAGATTATAAACAAAATTTATGGCTTATTAGGAACCCATGATCATTCAAAAATAACCTTACACAATCAAACCTCATAAACCATGTTCTTAACCAAGTTTACATATGAACTCTTGAACAAAACGCTTGATTAATTGATATATTGGTTTGTTATATATGATACATAACGATTTTAGGTACATTTCCATCAAAACACAAGGAAAATTCTGTTCAAAACCATCCATACATCAAGCAATACTCAAAGGTACAAGTTTTAAAGCATCATAAACACTTTTATACACTTGGTTATCCAAAACATGGTTAGATTATCTCATAACCTCACCAAATTGTGGGTGTTGATCACATACCACTAGAATAAGAAATTTGAAGAATTTTGGAATTTTTGGAATTTTATAAAAATGATTTACAAATTTTATATAATTATGCGTTAAAAATGAAGTTTTTGGCAAAACAGATATACAAATTATAAAAATTAAGTTTCGAACTTATAAATTTATATGGCTAAAGTACTAAATTCCCATACTTTTAAAACTAATATACAAATTATTTTTATATGACTTTTGAATTTTTTTTAAAACAAAATGATATTTATTTTGTTAGTTTCAAAACTAAAAGGACTAAAATTGCCAATTAGCTAAACTTAACTGTTTTAACACCCGACTTTTCTTTGTAAAACTTATCATTTTATATAACTAATCAAATACCCAAAGAGTATGTGATAAAGTTATCATCCTAAACGTATAAACGAACAACTTTAACACCCTTTCTTGTACTGTAAAATTTAACCAAAATACGTTTTCAAACGAAATCTATAGACGAAATCAACCTTCTAAAACTAATGAACCTAATATAGGTAAATATCTATGATGAAACTAAAACAAAAACATAAAACAAAGATAGGGTTCAATCCCGCAATTAACAAAGTTTACTGGTATTAGGATCTGATTAGGATTGGACATTGACCAGCATCCTTTGTTAGTATATCAGGATCCTACTAAACCAAGTGAGTTTGAAACTTTTATTAAATTCTTTGGAGGAGAAGCATATTTCTTATACACTTGCACATGAAAAACAAAACTTTTGATGTAAATTAATTGAGAACTAATACACAAGTTCCCAAACAACTTGATTAACTTTATATCGATGGATATTATGAATAGTACTATTTGGATTGGCAAACCCAATTGACGTGGTAGCGCCACTAAGAATGCAATTGCATATATCCATAAAACAAAACCTAAATCTATGATGTGTTAGTCATACTACGAAATTGGGCGTTCGCTGAAATAACAAAATCTGTCTAGGTTTCGTTGGGAAGTCAGGTTAGTTACATCACCATGTGCTTAAACTAAATTTGTGTATATCATATTATCGAACCTGTGAAACTCGCCAACTTTTTAGTTGACTCTCTTTTAAACATGCTTTTCAGGTTCCAACACAAATGTTTAAGCTTAGTCATGGATGGCATTAAGTTAGGCTTATGGAATACAAAGACATCATGTTTAATGTTAACCTTTTGTGCATCTAAACTAAGTTTTTGAAATGAAATTGTGTAGCAAAACCTGTACTCAGATTACGTTTCAAACTTAACTTTAAGTTAATCGAATGGTTATGTTTAAGTTATCTTTATGAACAATGTGCATTAGGTTTTCCTATAAGAATACCTAGACTATAGCAATAAGCTCAGATCATATCATGCATAAACATTAAGTGCATTGCATATTAACTATGTGAAATCTTATATCTAACGTTGTCACAGTCAGCATGTTGAGTTCCTCTTCAGAGTGGTCAAAGTACTTGAGTCCAGGAGGTTATGCTCTTGATAGTGAGGGCGACGAGTTAGGTTTTGTAGTTGGTGGTCCTACCCATGGACCTTTGAGTTCTGACTCAGAGGGAGTGCTCATGTCACCCATTACTCTTTTGCCACCAGCGCCTCCAGCACCACCAGCAGTTGTACCAGTACTACCAGTAGTTGTGCCACCACATAGAGGTGCACGTACCCGACTTACGGCTCAAAAGAATGTGCCGATACCCAGACCAAGGCAACAGCAGCCTCAGTATACCTTTGAGGTCGGTGGATCATCTGTGCAGCTAATGGTATTCATGTTAGGGCAAGGGCCCAAAAGTAAGCCGCTTTTAATTCAGCTCGCATGGAGTGGTTGATTGAACAGTTTTTTGTACATAACAGACGCATTACTCAAGATTATGATATGTTCAGAGAGATGACTAGTTATAACGTTACCATGCAGCATGCGGTAATGGATATACATGGCTCGGATTCTATGTAACACCCCAATTTTTTAAAACATAAGGGACTAAAATAGTTAATAAGTGAGACCCTAAGGGGGTAGAGTGGAGATAGATGAAAGTTCAAGGATCAAAATGAAAAATTTGAGTTTTAGACCTGTGACGGACCGTCGCAGATGGATGACGGTCCCTTACAGACGGTGAAGGACCGTCACAAGGCATAACGGCCCGTTACGTCTTGACCACGACAATCATTAAGGGAATGACACGTGTCTGATGACTAATGGCGTGTAAAAAACCTTTGACGAAACGTCATGAGGGGTAACGGTCAGTCACGGCCGTAAATTAGATCGCTCATCTGGAAGTTGACGGGTGGTAGGTGACTCATACCCGTGACGGACCGTCACGGGAGACAACGGTCCGTTACGGACGCCGCAAGAAATTGGGTGACGGATCGTCACCAATGGTAACGGTCCGTTACGGGCCTTGGGTTTGCACTATAAATAGGTGACGCAGTCCAGACGATTTTGAAGCATTCTACATAGAAAAACACAATAAAAAAAACACTTAAGGTTTTGAGAAGTATTCCCGAGCCCCGGTTTGCGTAGAGAAGTCCGGTTTCCAGTCTTTCGGCTCCAATACGCAGTAGATAGTTCTGAGGTAAGATCCCGACTAGTTTCTAATGACTTGGTTACTTTCACTAAGCTAGGAACTTATGATTAAGTAATGTTATAATGACTTAGGACCCTGATCCAAGTCGTTAGACTGTTTACATTAGCATGTAAAGATTGTTTAAAGGAGAAGGAGATTAGCGGTGAGTTCTATAAGGCCCTTTTTAAGTGTTTTACTTTAAATGTTTTGGGCCGGTATGCATGCTAGAAAGATTTACATAAATGCTATATACTTTAATTTAAATATTTAGCATTCACGTTGCAAGAGGTTATGTATAAAAGATGTCTAAATCTTAAAACTAAGTAACGGTGTATTCATGTGTTATCAAAGGAATGTTGGGTAACCATCCGACCGGTATGTAGTTATCCGGCAAACAGGATGTTCTGTCTAAGGAAAGAGTGGTGGATAAATACGTCATGGACCTGTCATTCTTTCTTAGGAATATCTCTGTTGGAGGTACTACTCTGGGAAGATAACCACCTTATCTTCTTTGATATACCATGAAGACACCTTTACGAGGATTTAGGATAAAGATTGATTTTGAAAGAGAGAAAGAAAGAAAGAAATTCTTGCCTTTTGGCTTGATTTCATAAAGTAAAGGTTTTGAGTAAAAAACGGTTTTGACACGTAAAACGTTTTATGACTTATCATGGTAAGCCTAGATAAGTAATGGCAGAGAGGTCAAGGTTTTTACCTTGACTAGCAGAGGTCTTGACATTTATTGTCTTGATAAGAAAAGGAGGAAAGAGAGAGAATTTTTGGCATGTTTTGTCATGTCAAATATTTTGACCTTAATGGTCTATAAGGAAAGAAAATATTTTTGACACGTTTGGCCAAATGCCACATAATATCTTGCAACTTAGATAGACGCAGAGATGTATTGCATTCCTTTGTGGAATATAGTATAGACAACTTGTGCAAGGGTATGTATAGGTGGTGACGACCGCTTGGAGGTTAACCTGACCTCAGAAAGACAAGTGTGCAAGTTTAAAGTATTATGTTTGGGCAGGAAGTTAGTGTGATGTTTTAATAAGTGTCATATAAATCCATTTATGAATGAGACAGAGGTTAAAGATATATTTTACTAACACTTCGAACTCACCAGCGTAAGCTGACATATGTTTAAGCATGTGTATAAGGTAAAGATGTACATTCCTACAGTAAAAGCAAAGGGCTAGAGTAGAGGCATCTGGGGGTTGTCTGGAAAACTCTTGCAAAGCTGGCACTAGAATAGAGATGTTGTACATCTTTTTGAATGTACATTAAAACAAGTTTCATGATATAAAATAGTATTTTACTGTCTTCCGCTGTGTATGATCTCTGTTTACTATATGTTCGTGAGTAAATCCGACAAGTGGCTGACATCACGGGTGATCCGGGATTTGGGTGTCACAAGTTGGTATCAGAGCTATAGTTTAAGAGATTTAGATACTTGCCCAAGTATCTATACGTAAAATAAGATTAAGAGACGGTAAGAATGCCAACAGAGATGCCAGTCAAGATAGCCTGATGCCAAGGATAGGAAAAATGTATGAGTATTTAATAAGAGCATAATAGAGGGATAACTAGAGCACCAAAAGTGACATAAATGATTAATTTCGTCGTGGCTACAGTAATTAATGTTTACAATACACTTATGTTCTAGTATAAGTCCCTGTGGCGTCCTCAAACAAGTAGAACGCACTAGATCAAACCTATTACTCGATGATTCCTCGTAGAGACGGAAGCATAAAGCGAATCAAACAATCAATACAGAAACATATAAGATGTAGATGAACATAATCGATCTTTATTCAGTAATGAACAAGTCATCCGAAAACAATACCGAATGAGTATATATCTCTACGTTTAAGCTCCATTCCAATCCCTAGTTAAGCTCTACCTAGGGATGGTGTCCCTCTCTGTGGATGCTAACTCTAGCATTGCTTGCTATAAATGAACACTTAATGTCCTATTTATAGGCAAACTGAGTCTGCAGGCGAACTTAACAAGTTCGCCCATAATTCTGTAGGCGAACTTAGTAAGTTCGCTTGTTAAGTTCGCCCAAACATTCCCTTAGGCGAACTTAACATGTTCGCTACATATACACTTTGAATTTTTGCTACAGTTACAAAAACATGCTCTAACAGACTCCCTCTTAACTGTTGCAAACAATTATAAACAAATAATGATAAATCATCAGTCACAAACTGTGCTTCAACAAACTCCCTCTTGACTGATGATCATGGGTCTTCACTTCACTTGGTAAGACTTAATCTTCGGAATTGCACTTTGATCTTCAACCGGCAATGCTTCAATCTTGAGGCAAAAGACTCCATCTAAACTGATGCATCCGTTGTAGAACAATTTTGTTTGGCCTCTTCATGAAAACTGACGAATCCAACACTTTTCATTGTAGTCCATCCTCTCAATATTAGCACCTCCGCATTGATTCAAGAATCTAGCCCATACTGCTTAGACATCAGTAAAGCAACCGAAAAAAGATAAAGATTCTGAATTTCCAACCATCAACATCAAACTAATCAACTTCCACAAAGACAAGAATCCCAGCTTGAAAAACAAACTGAAACTCCAATATAGTGTGCAAAAACCATTCTTTTCTTTGATCTTCATCTTCACCAGAAGTGTTTAACTTTGTCTCGTACCTTGTCCACTCAACCGATAACCCAAATTCTTTCATATCCGATATCCCCTTCATGACACAAGCATCTCCGCATTAAACCAGAAACATAAGGAAGTTTCTTATTTAACCGGCATATAATAAAGGTTCCATCTTCAACTAGTTAACATCAAATAACCAGCTTTATTTCAAACGTACTTGACCAAGTCTTACACAAACATTCGGTAGTAATCATCGTGAGTCCAACAATATTTAATCTGATTTTCATTCCTGGTTAACACCTCCTATTAGTGATAATAGGTTATCTATCTGGATTCCGCCCAGAACCCAAATGAGAAATCAAACCATAACCGAATCATGTGGAATCATTTAGACGATCTTGATCACTTGAACCGTTTTGCAAAGAAACATAATATTTCTTGAAATTTGTATCTCCCTCTTTTCTTTGCAAAGACCCAAACAGTATATCCTCACAATCAAATCTGAGACCTTTCGTTGATAACAACCCTTTTGTTCAAACTGTTTCAGTATTCATTCCCTAATTAAGAAGTATCCCAGATACTCGTAGCCCACATTTTTAGGTTATCTACTAATAAAGAAGTATCTCAGATACTCGTAGCCCATATTTTCAGGTTTGAATAACTTAACAATAAGATTCTTCATTCAAAAGTCATCATCCAACAAAAATCTCGCATTTTTTCATCAAGCCATTTCCCTCGAAAAATATGAATTCTAGTCCCGAAAATAACCAAAATTACCATCTTCTCAAAAATGGCCCGAAACAAGCATAGAAAAGTTCCCTCAAAATATTGAACAAGAAAAGTTTTCCCTCAAAAATTTTTTTTTTGTTTTTTTATCACTCACTCAACAAGTTCGCTTAAACAGTGTTAGCGAACATAACAAGTTCGCTTGAACAGTACAGCGAACATACCAACTTCATCTAAGAACAACCTCTAGCGAACTTAACAAGTTTGCCTGAGAATCTTCCAGCGAACTTAATAAGTTCGCCTGTAACCGCTCAGCAGATAGGAAGTTCGCCTGACACGGCTATTTCAGCAAAAATCGTCGAATCTCTTGTTTTGGTGGCACTATTAGTGGAGCTCTTGATATTTTTCCAATATACATTGTTCGTGGTGATTCTGGTGGTTCTGGAGATGATATCCAAGATAGTGAAGAAGACAACTTATTGAAGTAATACAAGAAACTTTCTGTGAATCTTGTCTTGAATGTTCTTGTTGGTTCGTGACGCGTTTACTCGTTAGGATTTCGTACTACGAGTGTACGTTGTGTGCTATACGTGCTGAGATTGATCCGTAGACCCGCTGGTACGTACAATTGGTATCAGAGCTATTGCTCTTGATTAGAGTTCATCGTGTGTAGGTCCCTAGGTGTATCGGATCATCACATACAAGTGTGTTGGCTAGTCGAACCGGGTGCGGAATGCCCGTGACTAGACGGAGTATCGACAACAACAAGTAAACCGACAACAAACAAGAGTCACTTTAAAACCTCGTCTATTATCAATATCAGCTGATTATAAGTTACAGACTAATAGCGTACTTATCAACTTCTACAATCAGCTATATATACTAACAGACCTGATGCCTGCGCACTTAACAAGTGCACAGGGCATTGTTCCTGTGTACTTAGCAAGTACGCAGACTTGTTCTTGCATACTTGCTAAGTACGCAGGTTATACAACCTACGCACTTGTTAAGTGCGCACAACACACAACAAGACGATTACAACGACAAGTGCTTACAAACACGATTACAACTCGATAAACCAATACATACAAAGTCAGAAATACAAGTACAAATGCATCAAGAACAGTTACAAAAGCAGAGACAACATCCAGAGTGTTTGTCACACAAACATGCTCCAACAAACTCCCCCTTGACAACAGCTCTAGATTGTCTTCAGTCTTCAAGCTCCTTCAGCTTTAGCTTCCCATATTCATCTTGTAGTCAAGGCAAAACTTGACTAGCTTGTTGTATATTGATGCTAGAAGCTTCGTCCATTCATCCGTGTATATGCAAAACTTGTCATTTAGAAACGTCAGATCTTTCACAGAGAAGTTAATGAAAGTGATCTAATCAAAAACTCTGATAAGTTCTTTAGGCTCCAAGTTTCCACTTTTGGACCTAGTCTTTCCCATTACCACCGCCTCGCCCATATTTGGGTCCACGTACCAGTACCACATGCAACCAAGGATATCCTGAGATAACTTGCTCATGAGAATCCTGGTCTCACACAGCACTGGGTTGTAAACCAGCTTCCCTAGGCTTCTGTTAGTCACGGGATGTCTAACATTCTTTTCCCAGACTCTTTTGGACATCTGAGGCTTAAAAATTTCAAAGTTCCCATATCTTCCTTCTCTCTGTAGTGCACCCCACAAACCCTTCACTACCGCGTGACTTGTGTCACCAAGTAGCTCACGATTTGCTAAGTTAACTAGGTCGTACTTGGGTAGGGAGCTGAACGCCTCACTGGTTGGTTTCAGGTAATGAACCCCACCAGCTCGTTTGATTGCAAATAGCTCCTTGTCGTAGTCAAACCTGACAGAAAGGATCATACATGTTGCTCCATGCTTGTCTAGAATTGAAGACTTTTGCCAAGCAGGAGGCTGACTCTTCTTGAACCATCACGTAGGATACTTGTTCATCCAGTCGTCAGCAGCAGTGGGTTGGGGATCGGTAGGAGAGGCTTCAGTCGAGGTTGCTGCACCACTAGGCTCAGCAACGTTTTCGGTCTTGACTGAACCTTAATAAAATGCAGCTTCAAAGGCTGGAGCTTCAAAGATCTCTCCATCCTCAAGCTCATAAACTCCCTCACCGTCACCCTTAGGGAATTCCACCATCACATCCTCATCATTCACATCCAAGTCGTCATCAGACTTGATCTCTCCTTCTTCCAGATTACTGAGAGCATCGATCTGTGCTTCCTTGGAATAGTCTGGCTCAATCATCAGTATGACCTCATCAGATAAGTCGTATAAAACATCCGCCGCCGACTTTCCTTGACCACTTCCAACACCACCAGAAGTATTACCATCACCGTCGTGCTGAGTAGACTCCCCTTCAGCCATAGACACAGCAGAGATTGGAAAAATAGCAAAAGCTTGTTGCTCACCTCCACTGGGACCTGCTTCAGGATCCTTGTCTTTGTCATCATCCTTTTTCAGATCGACAGGATTACAAGCCTCATCACCACTCGGCTTAGGCTTCTCTTTCTCTTTCTATTTCTCTTTCTCTTTCTCTTTCTCTTTCTCCCCCTGAGAAGCAAGCTTTGCAGTCAATTCACCTACCAACTTGACCATCAATTCATGTTCTTTGCGTTGAGTATCTAATCTTAGCTATATTGTCAACCAATGCCCCAAAATCATGTCATTTGTCTTGATAAGCAACTCATTCTGGGACATCAAGCTTTTAAGCTGCTCCTAGGTTCCTTCACCTTGGTGCCTTAATCGAGTAACTTCATCCACCAAGGAGTTTATCTTAGCCTGTTGAGAGTCTGACTCACTCCTTGACTTCTGAACAATTTCAAGTAAACCGGCCACCTGAGTCTCTAGTGTGGTAATCCTCGCATCACGGGGATCAGGATCCCTGGATGTAGAGGCTTCAGCTGTGGTATAAGTGGGAAAGGAGAATAGTTGATCAAAGTCAAACCCTTAGGTAAAGTCCCCAAAGTTGTAGTGTTGACTGATGGGCTGAAGGGTGGTAGTAGGGATTGTAGTTGGGATTAAGGTTGGGATTGTGGTGGTTTCAACGGTGGTTGGGGTTATAGTAACCAACTCAGTCTGAATGGGATTCGTCACTGTCACCTGATGGACAGGTTGGAGAGGGAGGGATACTATCTCAGGCACCTCCTCTGAGACAGTAGTGGTAGCCACCTCAACAGTAACACGTGACTGCCTCCTCCTCTGGTATAGCTGAGTTGAGGCTTGACTTACTGTAGTGACCGCCTGAGTCCGAGCACGAGATTCAAGATCTCTTATGACAGCATCAAATGGCATGTCATTCTTCTGCTTAACTCTTCTTTCTGTCCTATGTCTCTGTACCTCAGTATCCGACTCTGGTTCATACTCACTGTCGGTACTGTCCTGTCGTCTTTTCTTGGAGGATGACTCGGGAAGGGAAACCTTCACCGTTCTCCTTGGGTGTGATTGGTCTGGTGCATCATCAGAGTCAGATGAATCAGATTCAGTTGCCTCTGAATCCGCCTCTTCAGCACCATATCCTCCTTTTTCTTCATCACCTCCATCACTAGATTCATCATCATCAGCATCAACTTCTTCTTCCTCCTCCTGTTCTTCATGTTGTTCATCCGAGTGTTCACTTAACTCCGGCTCAAAATCAGTACTAAACCATCTATCATTAGGAGGGGCCACATATGCTTCGTTTATGAGGTGGCCAAAGAGGGGTATGTGCTCAGGGGTAGGTTCTACATTGTCTGGCTTTAGAAATTGAATGAACACCCTCTTGTCCACCCTCTTGACTTGCAGTCTCTCTCCAATCTGAGGTAGATTGGGTACAACATCATTAATCAACAGTTGTATGAACCTTAGGTATAATAAGAATCTGAACCTATCAGCAGCATTAATCTGATCGGTCAAAGGCTTGTAGATATACTTTGAAAAGTTGTACCCCTTGTTCAAATATAGGCCCACCATTGTGGCCGCTAAGTCATGCCCCATAGCATCTTTGCCCGCCTTCCGTGCAGATAGGCACATGATCATGACGTGTGCAAAGTAACGCCACTGATCAAGTACCCACATCTTTTTGTAGGAGGCATAGTCCGTCTTCCCAACGTAACCCATTCGTTGTCTCCAGCAACCGTCAAAGAAGTAGTCAGGGTAGGCCACCGGATCAGTAGGTAAATCCCTGAACTGTAGCACTCTCCTGATAGTGTCTTCGGAAATGACTATCTCATGACTAGCCAAAGTAGCCCTAACGACATTCGGGGTTAACGTGCAATCATGATTAGCAATATCCCATAACTGGTCCATGTGTCGAGAAACAACTACACCAACAGAGATTGCATAACTGATCTTTGATCTGTTCAGGAAGTCCACAATCTCTCCATACTCTAGTGCAGCACCCTTCCATTCTGGATGAGTGAGAGCTAACAGATTGAACTCATTAGTGAACACACGAGGCATCACTGCAAAAACACAGGATAAACAACATTAGAACAAATAGAATCATTGGAATGGAACCAACATGACTTGGTATAGCACTTGCACATTGAACCAATTTTCCAGACTTACAAAAAATTCTGAGTTGCCCTTCCTGCGTACTTAACAAGTACGCAGGAACTTTTTCTTGCGTACTTAGCAAGTACGCATGAGTATCTTCATGTGTACTTACTAAGTGTGCATGAACTGGTACTTAGAACATTTTCAAATTCCAAAATCAGTAAGATGTGAGAAATTGTTGTGAATGATGGTCACCACAAGGTCGAAAAACATTTTTAGAACCTATGGGACAAACACCAACATCAAAATCTTGCTAAGACCAGGTCATTTTGACCTAGACATGGTCCGACGCAAACTTACGGCCTACCAAGAGGTCAAAAACAAAATCAAACCCTGTTAAGGATAATTTTGGTAACAAGAAGCTTCGAAAAATGATTTACAACTAGTTTTAGGTCTTAATTTGCATCAAGATCGTCCAAAATTGGTCTAAAATTCTTTATCAAAACCCGGGGTTCTTAAGTTCAAGTAATCGGTCCAAAAAGAGTGATGTTGTGGATGGAATGGTCCAAGATTCTCACCAAATTTTAGTTAGATAAGGTTAAACCTAAGATCGGGACGAAAAAAATTCTTTAGGAACACATGAAATTTTGAGGAAAAATTGAGCAGAGGGTATACAACAGTGTTATTGAGTTTGGAAGAGAGAACTGAGAAAATTTCTAACACCCGTTTATATACCCCACACAAACCAGCCGTGCGTACTTGTCAAGTGCGTAGTACTTAACTCCTGCGTACTTACTAAGTACGAATTACTTAAGGCTTGCGTACTTATTAAGTACGCAGGGTTTAACTCTTGCGCACTTGACAAGTGCGCAAAGACCCTTGGCACTCAAAATTTCAACTCAAATTATGTAGATTGTCAAGCCAAATAGCGAACCGAATATGAACGTTCAATCACGAGGTTTTCAAAAACAATTCACGGAAGTTAAACAAAAATATTTTTGGTTTTTCTTAAATTTAGATAAACTGCACTGAAAATCTTTTTGTCATTTTGATAATGATTGAAATGTACAAGAACTAAAAATCTTTTTGTTCTTTTCTGAATAAAGATAATATGCACAAGATACAGATCCGGATATACAGGAATAAACACACTGGCTATTTTTGGTCAAAGTCATGAACAGAGGATCATATCAGGCTAATATTTAGCAAAAATGATACACGATAAACATCAAGAAATATGGGATCATGTCATGAATTACTACTTATTCATACGTAATATGCAACACAAGCAAGTTAATTCAAGTTGGCAATATTATCAGATTTGAAACCATAAGCATCTTTGTATCACATTCTTGTGAGTTAAGGTATTAATTATAGATATACAACATGTACCCCACAGTTGAGCTATAGAAATTTAAATTTTCACTATATCAAGGCATCCAAGATTTTTCCAATGATTTCGAAATCTCTAGAATGAAGTTACATCGTTCAGCACAGAAAAAAATCAAGCAGAATCCATAAGGATTATCAAGAATCATAAGACTTAGAATCGGGTGATTCATTTATCTTGGTTTGATAGGTTTTTCTTCTGTGAATATCATATGATGATTCAGGTTAATAGATATGGAGTCTGTGGATTTGGGTAAGGCGATCCAACTGTTATCTGCATATGTCTTCAATGAATCAGATGTGATCTAAGGGGTAGCATATGCTTGACGGTTGCTGTCAAGACATATCTTGGCTCAACTTCTCATTACCTACTTATGAGTATGGACAGTGAAGAGAACCGGAAAATTATGCTTAAGACATAACCCAAAACTGGTCTCAAAAGAAAATACTTGCCAAAATCTTACATCCTTTATCTGATAATGATCTTTTTGCAATCTTTTACACACATACAAGTGCAAAACATGGGTTCAAATCACAGTTTTAGTAAGTTATATTTAATTTTCACACTACTAATGATCCAAGAACCCTTATAGCCTACTGACGATTCAAATTACTTGCAAATATTCAAATTAAAACAAGATAATCAAATTTAAGGCTCAAGTAATCATGACGCAATCATTTCCCATACGTGCAGTCCAAGACGTTTAGATCACTTACTGATGTACTATCATTTCCTCCTATCTTCAAATGACTTTGAAATTTTCTCAGTTTTCTATTTTGTTTGGATTTTTCTAAAAATTTTCAAAAAGAAACCAACTATACAGAAAAAAATTTAAAATAAAATGAAAGAGTTTAATTTCCATGAAACGTTTTTATTTAAAAAAAATCTCACTCAAGATTGAACATTCCTATCAAGACAAGATGTACAAAACGGGTACGATTAAATGCCTTAGTGAAAAGGTCAGCAAAATTGCTATCCGTGTGAACTTTTACAAGTTCAACCAAGTGCTTTTCAACACAATCACGGATGAAGTGGTGACGAATCTCAATGTGTTTAGTTTTGGAATGTTTCACCGGGTTATTTGTGATGGGCATGGTGGCATTGTTGTCAATGAATAGTGGAGTTCCAGTGTAGTTCAAGCCATAATCTCTCAATTGCTGCTGAATCCACAATATCTGAGAACAACAGCTAGCAGCAGCAAT
Organism: Smallanthus sonchifolius; assembly: GCA_023525975.1. Taxonomy (NCBI): domain Eukaryota; kingdom Viridiplantae; phylum Streptophyta; class Magnoliopsida; order Asterales; family Asteraceae; genus Smallanthus; species Smallanthus sonchifolius. Next base: position 46,327,672 of record CM042033.1, on the reverse strand, counting down.
GTACTCTGCTTCACATGTTGATACAGAAACCGTTGACTGCTTCTTACACTGCCAGGAGACCAGCCTGTCTCCTAAGAATTGACAACCACCTGAGGTTGATTTTCTATCAAGGTTACAACCGCCATAATCAGAATCAGTATATAATTTGAAGTCAAAAGATTGTTGCTTGGAGTACCAAAGACCCAATCGGGGTTTCCCTTTCAGGTATCTGAAGATCCTCTTTACAGCTATCAGATGAGATTCCTTCGGTTGTGACTGAAACCTCGAGCACAAGCAGACTGCAAACATTATGTCAGGTCTTGAAGCTGTGAGATACATAAGAGATCCGATCATCCCACGATACAATTTACAATATACATCCTTTCCATCTTTGTCTGGATGCAGAACATGATTGACTGGGATTGGTGTGCCATAAGTAGTACAATCATTCAATTTGTACTTCGACAAAATGTCCTGTACATACTTAGTCTGATGTAGATAAATGCCATCCTCCCTTTGACTGACTTGCAGACCCAGAAAAAATGGCAGTTCACCCATGTTGCTCATTTCAAACTTGGACTTCATCACCAGCTCGAATTACCTACACATCTCTTCATTTGTAGACCCAAAGATTATGTCATCAACATACATTTGCATAAGTAGAATATCACCTCCTACTTTCCGGATGAAGAGAGTCGAGTCAATTTGTCCACGATCGAAACCATTGGACAGTAGATGTTTTAATAGAGTCTCATACCACGTCCTTGGTGCTTGATGAAGACCATAAAGTGCTTTGTCTAGTTTGTACACTTTATTAAGATGTTGCGGGTCTTCAAAACCAGGCGGTTGAGTGACATAGACCTCTACATGAACTTTTCCATACAGGAAAGCACTCTTCACATCTAGTTGATAGACCTTGAAACCAACAAAGGAGGCATAAGCCAGAAACAGTCGGATGGCCTCAAGTCTAGCAACTGGGGCATACACCTCTGTGTAATCCAAGCCCTCTTGCTGATAAACATCCTGAACAACCAACCTTGCTTTGTACTTCACCACAACGTGTCGATCGTCCGTTTTACACTTGAACACCCATCTGGTTCCAATTGGATGTACACCTTTCGGTAGGTCAACCAGATCCCACACATGTAACTTTTGGAATTGAGACAACTCATCTTGCATTGCATATATCCAGCAGTTGTCTGTGAGAGCCTCCTTCACATTTTTCGGCTCTAATTGGGATACGAATGCAACATGCAAACATGTTTCCATGATACCTGTGTCAAGTATCTCAGCATACAAACTAGTGTTCTCGGTAATGGTTCTGTGACGAGTTTGAACACCGGCATCATGATCACCAATGATGTTGTCAACTGGATGATTCTTATGCACTCTCGTCTCTTGTACATTCGGTTCTTGGATATCTGAATCGAGGTTTGTGCTCAACTCCCCCATATCAAGTGTACCCGAAGAGGAATCAATGTTGATTGGATCAGCTGGAGCTTCATTTCCTACACGAGTGTTGGGATCAGCTTGAGCATCGTTTCCTTCAACATGAACATCATCCTTGCTGTAACTACCAAGAGTTATAGATGCAGATGTATCAATGGAATCAGGAGTTGAGATAGGTACAGTTTCCCTAGTTGAGAAATTGGAGTCGTCGCCGCCGCTACAGTGATTGTACAGGTTGGCAGCATCTTCAGCAGATAAATAAGGAAGGTTGAAAGACTTGAAGAGAGCATCGTAATCGAATCCCCAAGCTGGACCTGTTGGTTATGGTGGAACGTTGTGTGTTACTGCAATGCACTTCAAACCACTCTTCAACCGAACGAGTTTCAATATTGTACACCCTTTTGCATGGTGAATTGGCAACATATCCTAAGAAGATGCCTTCCACCGCTTTTGCATGAAATTTGGACTTGCGATCCTTGTACTGTAACAATAATGAACAGGGACTACCAAATGGGACTAGGTAGTCAAGATTGGGAGGTCAATTATTGATCAGCTCATAACATGTTTTGTTGTGTCTTTTCACCACCAGAACTCTATTCAAAAAGTGACAACTTGTATTAACGGCTTCCGCCCAGAATATGATTGGAAGCTTGTCATCTGACAGCATCGTCCTTGCAGTTTCAATCAAAGTTTTGTTCTTCCTTTCTGTGACTCCATTCTGCTGGGGTGTATATGATGCACTAATTCATGACGAATTCCCTTCTTGAGACAGAAAAGTTCCATCATGTTGTTCTTGAACTCTGTGTCGTTATCACTCCTTGTTCTTCTAACTTTTAGCTTGCATAAAGATTCCAGATTTAAGATCAGGTATTGAAGAATTTCAGCAGTCTCATCTTTAGTACCTAAAAATGCACCCAAGAAAAACGTGAGAAATCATCAGTTACGACCAGACAGTGTGACTTACCTCCAATACTCCTGATACTTATGGGCCCGAACAAATCCATATGTAGGAGCTCCAAAGGGGTATCGATGGAGTTTTGGGTCTTGGGCTTGTGAGATTTCCTTTGTTGTTTACCCTTTTATAAGGCATACAGTCATCTGCAACAGCAAACCTCAGCTTAGGAATCCCGGTTACCAAACCGTTTCGGACAAGATGATTCATTTTACGATAAGAAATGTGTCCGAGCTTCCTATGCCACAAAACTGAGTCAAGTTCTGTCGCTTTGGTAAGTAAACGGGTAGCAACTGATGAGGTGGCTGTAGCCACACTCATATCAATCTAATAGGTGTCGTTTGTTCTTAGAGCTTGCATCAGAATCCGATCATCTGGAACCTCAAAACCAGGCTTGAGAACCAAGCATTCAGACTTGTTAAACATAACCAAGTATTCCTTGTCGCACATTTGAGACACACTAAACAAGTTATGCTTCAGCTGCTACATAAAGTTGACGTTGTCAAAGCTAATACATCCATTAGAAACCACACCTTAACAAGTTATACTACTGCCCTTCTCGCCTGCAAAGGCCACATAGCCGCCTCTGAGTGGTTTGACATCTTGAAGCAGGGCCATGTTGCCTGTCATGTGCCAGGAGCATCCACTATCCACATACCAACAGTTTGTAGTAGTTCCCTTCGGATGTCCCTGCACGATTCACAAGAAATTAAATAGTTTTGGAGACCTAAGCCATAGTGGTCTTAGGTCGTCCGTTTTTCTCAAAATATACAACCTCAATTAGTTCACAATCATGACTGTCAAAAACTGGTGAATCATTTGGAGATTTGGGATCAGAAGATTGAGAACTTTTAGCTTTCTTACTATAGGATCTTTTCTTTTATTTCTTTTGAACATTGGGCTTGCTCGTCTCAACCACAGGTGAACTAGAGGAAGCTTCACTTGGCTAACAACCAGCTAGCTGCTATTCAAGTTTTCTCAACCTTTTGTTCCTTCTTCTACTCTATGGCTTAGAGAGTTTCACCACAGGTTTCTCACCAATTTATGTACTACCAGAGGCAGATACACCGGGTTTAGTAGATTGCTTTACCCGTTTTGGAACACATGGTTCAGCCGCACATTTTGCTGATGGCTTAACCATTGGTTTCACTGGTGGTTTCACCACATTTTGATTTAGGACTCTTGGGTTGCTTCATTGTTGGCGTTTTAGGGACAGCAGCTTGTTGTGGAACAACTGGTCATTTCCCTTGCTTCTTATCAGGACAGTTCACCAGAATGTGACCTACCGTACCACAGTGAAAGCAATATCTTTTTTCTTTGTAAATCCTCCTGTAAGGCTCTTGGATTTTGGAAGCAGATGACTCACCTTGATGAGCAATGGGAGTTGTTTGATGAACATTAACAGCATCTTGTGCTTGACCTGATTTTAATTGACTCATTGGGGTGTAATGTTTGTCCATGTTTTCTTGAAAATTCCTCCCCTAATGGTTTGTAAAAGCTTCTTTCTTTACTTGCTTTATGGATTTGAAACCTCCATAAAGCATCATTTTCAGTTTATCATTGGACTCAGTTGTATCAGGTTCAGTTAAAATGCATTTGTCACGATTAGTGACAATGTTTTTCTCAATTTTCTGAGACAACACCCTCGACCTTCATCATAGAACAACTCCTCATCAGAAGCTGACTCGGCCTTACTTGAGAAATCATCTTTGCTTGAGAAATCATCCAAAAAGGACAAATCAATGTCAATCGGCCTGTTAACAAACTTGCCGCTTACTGGTGGAGGAATGGCATTAGTACCTAAACCTTTGCCACTCACTTTTCTCACTACCGACTCGTAGTTTTCCACCACAAAGCGAGAGTTTTTCGACTTCCCAAGTTTGCCACTTAACTGTAGGATCTCATTTTGTAGTCGGGCGATCTCAACATTTCTTTTCTCTAACCCCTTGTAGGTGTAGAAGCATGTTTTTGTAACTATAGATAAAATTCTATGTATCGGTGTACTTGGCTGGTACGCAGGAGGGTGTTCCTGTGTACTTAGCTTGTACACCAGATTGGTGTTGCGTACTTCCTAAGTACCCAAGGCTTTTGCCCTGCGTACTTATCAAGTACGCATGACCAATGACCTGCGTACTTAGACAAGTACGCGGGTATTGTTCCTTTCCATATAAATTGAGATGATGGCCTCATTTATAGGTGGAACTTCTGGAACAAGGTTGAGAGGTATCCGGGCGGGATGAGCTCTCTCGCCCCTGGACCATGAGCGTAGATGAGAGATGTGTACTTCTTCGGTATGTAATGTGAGATGACTTCTTTATTATGGATTACGTATAGTTTTTGTGTTAATTCTCTTGTTTGTTGTTAGTGTTCTTCTCTGTCTCGTACCTCACTGTTCCCACACGAATCAACGAGCAGATCATGTTTTTTCCGCTGCGTGAAAAGGCTCTCGGGACCTACAATTGGTATCAGGGCCTCGGTGTTCGTTGATTTGTGTTCCAGATTTGAGATTTTAGGGTTTTGAGCAGATCTGAGTTCTTCACTGGTCATAACTTTTTCTGTCAAAAATCCTTAAATTTGTCTTTTTTATCGCTTCATTTGGTGTTTGGAAGGCTAGGGGTTTGTTAGATGATGATTTCTAAGATTTTGGAAGCATCAATTTCTCAAATCCAACACTTTGCGAGCATTCTCCTCAAGATCAGTCAAGAATGCTGTTGTACTGACTAAGTACGCAGAATCACCTTTTCTGCGTACTTACTAAGTATGCATGGGTTATCCCTGCGTACTTGCTAAGTACACATGAGGAGTTGACCTGCGTATTTACTAAGTACGCATATGCATTTGGCTGTGTGAACTTGCTAAGTACACATGAACTATCATCTAGGATTAAAAATAATAATTTTGATGGATCGTTGGTACGCTTGTTTCAGGCCATTTTCGAGTAGATAGCAGTTTTGGTTTTTCGGGACCGACATTTGTATTTGATGTGGCTTGGCGAAACAAGGACGAGATTTTTCTTGGATGATACCAATTGTCATACATTGTTTAAGTGTTCAAACCTGAAAATGTGGGCTACAAGTATCCAGGATACTTCTTTAATAGGGAATGAATGCTGAATCAAGTGGAGCAACTAGGTCGTCATCAGCTAAAGGTCTCGTTTTGTTTGTGAAGATGTTACTGATTTGGGTCTTTGCAAAAAGAATCATATCGTTTAGGTATTCAAACCTGAATATGTAGGCTACGAGTATCTATGATACTTCTTTAATAGGGGATGAATACTATAACAACTTGAACCCAAGATTTTGCTGTTTTGGATCTCTGCAAAGTAATAAAAAGAATAAAAATCCTAGATTTGACTAGTTGTGGTTTTGAAGATTTGAGTGAAGCGGTGATGAAGCTGGTCATAGTTACAGAGAAATGAGGGGGATAAAAATCTAAAAATATTCATGGGACATTAAAGAGGTGGTGGAAATGCCGTTGGTACATCCTATATATATATATATACCTCTTTGACGTAACATGGATCTCAAATATGATTTCTCGTGTAAACTATATTTTTCGTGCTCATTGGTCAAGCATGTGTTCAAGATTCGATGTGATTTAGTTATGATGGGATTTCTCATTTGGGATCTGGGCGGAATGCTAGATAGACAACCTAGTTATGGAACTTCACCGTGGTGAATGTATACGGATTAGGAGGTGTTAACCAGGAATGAAGATCTAATTGAAGAATGTTGGACTTTGGATACAGGGTGATCACCGCCGAGTATGATTTTGTGTTTGATTCTATTGAGTGTTTTCAAGATGAAGCTGGATCTCCGCTGGATTATTAGTTGAAGATGGAACCTTTATCATTGTTCGACAGGATATGAAACATTCCCTTCTTTCTGGTCTAGTCAGATGGAGCTTAGATTGAAAGGGGAAATTGAAATGAACATCTTCGAGAATTTGGTAGACTCGCGAAAATACAGGATAGAGTTGGACACATCTGGTTTGAAGACTGAAGTTTATCTTACTGGAATTCCTATGGGAGCTGATTAGTTTGATGCAGGTTATTGGAAATTCAAGCTCTCTATCATATGGCAGTTGATTTGGAGGAAGTCTAAGTCAAGTTAGAGGAAGCTACTTCTGAGAGGATGAACTACAATGAGGTGTGTTGGGTTAGTTGGTTCTCATTGAAGAACTTGGTTTGGTCTATAATGAAAGCTACAGTTAAGAGGGAATCGGGTTTGTCAGATTACTCGGCAACTGAAGACTGAAGTTTGACGATTTGAAGATCTCAAGTGGAATGCCAGAAGATCAAGTCTCGCCAGAAGACACGTGATGTCATTAGTTTAGAGGGAGTCTGTTAGGACACTCTTTGTAAACTGATGATTATCAGTGTTAGTGATAGATAGAATTTGGTGCTATAGTTAAGAGGGAGTCTGTAGAAGCATGTTTTTGTTACTATAGATAAAATTCTATGTATCGGTTTACTTGGCTAGTACACAGGAGGGTGTTCCTGCGTACTTAGCTTGTACACCAGATTGGTGCTGCGTACTTACTAAGTAAGCAAGTCTTTTGACCTGCATACTTATCAAGTACGCATAACCATATTGGTGCTACGTACTTGTAGGTGGAACTTTTGGAACAAGTTTGAGAGGTGTCCGAGCGGGATGAGATCTCCCGCCCCTGGACCGTGAGCGTAGACGAGAGATGTGTACTTATTTGGTATGTAATGTGAGATGACTTCTTTGTTATGGATTACGTATCATTTTCGTGTTGATTGCCTTCTTTATGCTCGTGGATTCTCGGTCTCGTTCTTCACTGTTCCCACACGAATCACGAGCAAATCATTGTTTTTCCGCTGCTAGACGAGGCTCCCGGGACCTACAGTAGGCAACGTCTAAATGAAACTGTTGTTCACTAATTTTAATTGAAAACTCATGTCTTTCCTTCTTAAGGTTTTCAATTGAGTCTTTAAAACGTTTTTCATTTTCTTTATAGTTTAGAGCTGCACTATGTAGGGGTTTGAGTTGATCATGGATTCGATCATTCTCGTCCTTCAAGATAAGATATTTGGAACAAGAAAAAACAGCAAAAGAATTAGAATCTACCTCAATTGACCAACTGGATGCTTCTCCAATAGCCATGAGAGCAAATGCAGATGTAGATTCCTGTTGGTCAGCTCCAGATGCTTCCCTGTCTTCTGCTTCCATCATCTCAACAATCTCTGCCATCAAACCCATTTGAGTCTATGCAATTATGGCATCTTCCAGATGAACACCCCAATCAAAGCTCTCTTCCTGTTGAACAACTAATGCACTGGACGTTCCACCTTGACTCTGACTGCGGTTGTTCTGATTGTTGTAGCTTTAGTTGTTTCCCTGACTTGGTCTTGTAAAACCTGAAGCTGGTGCCTTATCCTTTTGACATTCATGAGCAAAGTGTCCAAAGTTCTGAATCTTGTAGCACTTGGCTTTAGACTCGTCAAAACCAACTTTGTCATTAGACTGCCCACCAATGAAATTTCTACCAGTTCTGTTCAAGAAATGCTTAGCCCTCCTTAGAATATCCACGTCATCTGGATCCACCTGATTAAAATCTTCCTCAATGGTTTCAGGATCTGTTAGCTTCCCACCTATGAAGTTCTCATAGGCAAGCATGCAGGATGAGAACAGTGCCACATGATCTTAAGCTATCTTGGTAATAGCAGATTGGTTTGTTGAAGGGGTAGAGTTAGGGATTCTTGAGGAATGTTGGTGGTAAGAACCAGATCCTGACGTAGCAAAACAAGTATGACCACCACAATCATTAGGATTTTCTTCTTCCTGAGGAGTCCTAGAGAACAAGGCAATTCCAGAACCCGATGACTTTGTTGTGGAAGATACTTCATAATACATAGAAGGATCTTGAATCTGAGGTCTTCCAGAACTTTCTTTCTTTTTCAGGTTCATCTCGTGTGCTTGAAATTTTCATATCGCTTCATCAATAGTCATCTCATAAAACTTGGGGTTCTCTCTTAGTAAGGTAGTATACATGTCAAACTTTGGTGGCAATGAATCAAGAAACTTTTCCACCAACTCGTCATTAGGATACTTCAGTTCATAAGACTTTAGCTCAGTATTCAAGTGATAGAATCTTGAAATAAGTTCATCAATAGATTCATTCTCCAGGTATCTGAAGCATTCATGATGTTTCCTCAGCAGCTCTCTCTTGCTTTTCTTGACGTCACTGTTTCCCTCGAACCTCTTCTGTAAAGCCTTCCAAAGATCCTTAGAAGTATCATAACCTTTGAAACTGTGAAATATATCCCTAGTCAAGGCCATAGTTATAGAGTCATGTGCCTTCTTTTCTCGGTCATAAGCCTTCTTCTCTTCTTCATCTAGCGTGGAGATAGGTTTGGGAATGGTCTCATCAAGAAACAGATAGGTTGGATGTTTATATCCCTCAAGGATGGGTATCCACAATGAAGAATCAGTATACGAGATATACTCATCAAAGCGTGCTTTCCAGTTCGAATAGTCATTTACATTAAGCAGCTTAGGTGGCTTCTATGGAGTCCCTATCTCGTTGTCATAGTTCAGCATACTACTAATGTTCTGAATATTTGACATGGTGATTAACTTAGTCAAAAGTCAGAAATTTCAGCACAACTTGCGCACTTGGGAAATGGCCTTGCGCACTTAAAAATTTGGTCTTGAGCACTTGTGATTTGCTCTTGCGTACTAAGTAAGTACGCACAGGAAGAATTTTGGTCTTGCGTACTTAACAAGTAAGCAGGAACAGGAAGAATTTTGCCAAATCAAGTAAGTACGCAAGTCACTTTATCCACCTGCTCCACCAACCTTTTCCGATCACCGGAAAATGCTCAGATCTTCAAATCTTGAAGTTATGAGCGATTTAATCAAGCTAAAAGGTTGTAAACTTGTTTCTAACAAACCCTTGATGTTCAAAACACTCAAACAAACAACAAAAAGGTCGAGTTTTGAAGGATTTTTGTGTCTAAAACAGCGCTCAAGAGCTACCTCTATTTTATAACAAAAATCGACAAAATAGGTCACTTTTTCTTGTATAAAGGTTGTAACTTGTGTCAAAAATGCTCCTAACACACTCACAACACTCGAAATCAAGAGCAAATGCTCTGATACCACATGTAGGTCCCCGTGTGTCTCGGATCGTCACATGCAAGTGTGTTGGCTTGTAGAGTGCGGAATGCCCGTGACTAGACGAAGTATCGAAAACAATAAGTAAACCGGCAACAAACAAGAGTCACTTTAAAACCTCGTCTATTATCAATATCAGCCGATTACAAGTTATAGAATAAGAGCGTACTTATCAACTTCTACAATCAGCTATATATACTAACAGACCTGATGCCTGTGCACTTAACAAGTGCGCATAGCATTGTTCCTGCGTACTTAGCAAGTACGCAGACTTGTTCTTGCGTACTTGCTAAGTACGCAGGTTATACAATCTGCGCTCTTGTTAAGTGTGCACAACACATAACAAGACGATTACAACGACAAGTGCTTACAAACATGATTACAACTTGATAAACCAATACATACAAGGTCAGAAATACAAGTATAAATACATAAATAACAATTACAAAAGCAGAGACAACATCCAGAGTGTTTGTCATACAAACGTGTTCTAACATCGTGTGACACCGTTTCGTTCTGATTTGTATCAAAAGATTGAGATTATTGAAGTTTTGAGTATTGCTGGGTTTTCTACATGTTTTCGATCATGGAGAGGCTGATTTGATTACTTGTGGAGGTGTTTTTGTTGAAATTGATCCATTAGAAGTGTTCTAATTCATGTTTTGAAGAATCCTACGGATTGAATTTGATTAATTCCTACAAATTTGCAAAATATGATGATTTACAAAAAAAGTTCGTGCGTTTGGGTGTTAGAACAATTCCTCCTTGTTCTTCAGCTGATACAGGTGAACTTAAGGATTCTGTTAGCAGGCGAACGTATCCAACGAACTTATTAAATTCGCTTAGTCTTGGTCAGGCGAACTTGCCTAAGTTCGCCTAAGGCAGAACTTGTTCCAAATTTCTTCTAAGTATTGAACTTTTTCAAGATTTCAAAGATGTCAACTTCTAATGCTAGTGTAAGCAATATGACTAATATTCTGAACTATGACAATGAGATTGGTACTCCAACTAAACCATCGAGGTTGATGAATTTAAAAGATTACTCAAACTGGAAAAGTCGCTTTGAGAATTATGTCAACATCAATGATACGAGTATGTGGATTCCAATTGCATAAGGATATAAACATCCTACTCATTCTCATATGGGTGTATCAGATGCGGAGAAACCAGTTTCTGCTCTTACTGTGGAAGTGAAGGCTTTGTACAGTCGAGAGAAAAAGGCACTTGCTGCTTTGTCTATGTGTCTGCCTTTAGACATCATCTATCACACATTCAAGAAGTTTAAAACATCGCGTGATCTTTGGGAAGGTTTGGCGAAGAGATGTGAAGGAAGCACATATATCAAGAAGAGCAAAAGGGAATTACTGAAGAAACAATTCAGTGTTTTTAAATCTTTTGAAGGAGAATCTATTGATGAGTTGATGTCTAGGTATTATCACCCGCTGAGTGAAATGGTAAACAATGACATATCTTACAAGAATAAGAAGGTACTTGAGAAATTTCTGGACGCATTGCCTGCTCACTTTGAGATGTATTCCATAGTGATTAAAGAACAACCGAGGTTTGATGAATTGAGTCTTGAAGATCTTATGGGAAAGATTCAATCATATGATTTGAACAAGCAGAAGAAAGATACGGTTTATCAAGATCCTAGCATTTACTTTGGAAAAAGAACATCAACACCAAAGTATGGGGTTGCTTTGTTTTTCAGGAGAAATTTCTAAAGGTCAAGGTTCAAAAGAAAGTTCATGTGTTGAATCATCATGCTATGTTGCTTCTAGTTCTGGATGTTCAAAGAATTGTCACAATTATACTCATTCATGTTCTCAAAAGGTGTCTTCTAAAGCTGTTGATGACATGACGGCCATGATTGCTTCATTTTTAACTTCGAATGAGAATTTTATTGGTGGAAAAATTACTGATTCGGATATGATAGAAGAAGATTTCAAGCAATTGGATAAGGATGCTCTTGAAGAGATGAACATTCAATGGAACATGGCATTATGGATGAGACAGGGCAAGGAACATCTGAAGAAAACAGGAAAGAAGTTTATTGGAGCGACAAGCAAGACAAAGATGGGATTGGATAAATCTAAAGTAAAGTGTTATAATTGTCAAGAATTTGGACACTTTACTAGAGAATGTACCAAACCTGAAGTTCAACATCAAAGTGCTTCTTCAGGAAACCAGAACAATCAGAATAATCAGAGTTCTTCTACAGCATTGATTTCACAACAGGATGAAAATTATTATTGGGAAATTCATCTAGAAGATATTGTTGCTCATGCTAGTCAAGCTTTTCTTGCTGAAGTTCATACTGATGCTGGTTCTGATAATAGTTCTTCAGACAGTGACTCAAGTGATTCTGGTAATGTTACTGAAAATGATGAATCTACAAGTCAGAGTGTGAAAGCAAAAGTGACAAATAAAGAGTTGATGAATGATAATGTAGCTACAGGAAAGGTGACAGAGAAAGTTGCTGAGATGTTTGCTGAAGCTAGTGGATTCATGGTTGATTCTAAGAAGGTAAATGAGGTTGTCTCTGTGTTCTTGTTCTAAATGCATTGATTTCGATTTAAAAATTCTGAGATTGTGTGATGATAATACTAACCTCATCTGTGGCTTGAAGGTAAGTTACTTAACTAATCAAACTTTGAAAGAAAATGAGAAGCTTTTAAATACAAGAATTGAATCATTGAAAGATGATATCAAAGTTTTACAATCAAAAGTAAATGAACAAGCTTTTCACATTGATGTGGCATACACTAAGTATGAAAAGAAAATAAATGAACTTGCCAGTCACAGAGTGAAGTCACCAAATTGATGAGAAAGCTTGAGGGTTATAAAAATTCCAGTTTTCTATTAGAATATTATAATGAGAAACCTAGTGGTGAGAAAGTAGTTGGTGGAGTTGGTTATTGTTCACAGCAGGATGATAAAGTTGTTGGGGGAGTCGGTTTCTTTCCTCCATTCAATGGAAACTACACAGCTCATAGTATTGAAACAGTGACTGAAGAAGATCTTGAGCCAAAAACTGTTCTTAAAGTTAATCCGGTGACAGGAGAAGACATGGTTTATGATGAATCCAATGAGGATGAATTTTTTGATTCAAATAAGTTTGAAGGGAAAGTCAAAGAGTGTAAGGTGAATGAACCTGTAATGGTCAAGAAAGTAACCAGAGATAGGTGTATCTTGAAAGAACCTGATGAAGACATTGAGCAACCAAAACCTAAATCTTCAAAAACTTTTGTGAGTGCTGGGTTCGATTTTTAAGAGATTAATAAAATTGAGAAAATTTCAACTGTTGACTTTATAAAAGAAAAGGTTGAAGCTGATAAACCTAAGGTTGTTCAATCATCTAACACTGTCTCTTAGTGTGAATCATCTGGTTCAGGAAGTGTTTAGAAAGAAAGGTATGCTCATGTCTACAAGGAAATACGTGCATGTTTTCATTGTGGAATGGTTGGTCACATTCTGATGAACTATCTAGAAAAGAAGGTTGGAAAGTGTTTGGAAGATCCTAGGATGGGAAGATCATTTGTTGAGCCAAAGACTAAATCTGTGATGAAATATGCTGAAGTTAAACCAGATGTCAAAGTTTAAGAGGTTCAGCTTAAGGCAAAGGTTGACTCAACTGAAGTTAAATCTAGTGTATCGTCAAGTGGAGATACAAGGAAAAGGTTAAATTGTCAAGATCGCAAAGAAGAAGAAGAAACAAGAGGATTAAGAAACTTTTAGAACAACATGTTGAGAAGGAAATAGGTGAAACTTCTAAGAATTCTAAACCAAGTGCGAGTGGTCAGTCAAAGTAGAAACCAAAAGTTCAAGTGTCTGATTCTATGAAACAATCTCCTAAAATTGAGGAGAGATTTGATTGTGTATTAAAAGAAATTGTTTATTTTAATGAATCAGGTCGACCCAAGACCACAATGGCTTGGGTCTCCATTCCTATTTGAATCTTAATGTCTGTGTGTAGGGAACTCCAAGTAGAACTGTAGGCAACCATTGGTACGTCGATAGTGGATGTTCTCACCACATGACAGGAAGTCTTAATTTATTGGAGAACGTGAAATAGATACAAGGCGGATATGTAGCCTTTGCAGGTAAGAAGGGAGGCAATATTTCTGGTCAAGGAACTGTATCAAATGGAAGATTGAGCTTTGAGAAAGTCAATTATGTGGAGCAGCTTGAACATAATCTGTTATCTATTTCGCAAGTCTGTGATAAAGATTTCTCATTTCACTTTAACAGGTCTAATTGTTTGGTGTTGAAGCCTGGATTTAAGATACCTGAAGATTGGATCCTAATGCGAGCTCCAAGGAAGAATGATACATACATGCTCGATATGAGCATGGCGACAACAACTTCGTCTGTTCCGATGTGTCTTCTTTCTAAAGCTTCCGAGTCCGAATAAACTTAGTGGCACCATAAGATGGCTCACATAAATTTCAGAAAAATGAACTTTTTAGTGAAGAATGAGCTGGTTTCTGGTGTCCCTGTCATGAGATTTCATGTGAACGAAGACTGTATTTCATGCAAGAAGGGGAAGCAGCACAGGAAATCTTACAAATCTAAGCTGATTAATTTAATTGTGACTCCTCTCGAGTTGTTGCATATGGATTTATTCGGACCTATAAGTGTTAAGAATGAAGGCGGCAAATCATACTGTTTGGTAGTGACTGATGATTATTCCAGATTTTCTTAGGTGAAGTTTCTTATTTCAAAGGATGAGACTGCTGAAATTCTTAAGTTCCTGATTGTGGGACTTGAGAGTTTGTTTAAACAGAAGGTCAGGAGGATTCGTAGTGACAATGGGACAGAATTCAAGAATGGAAATATGGGTTTATTTTGTTTACAAAAAGGCATCCATCGTGAATTCAGTGCTCCTTATGTTCCTTAACAGAATGGTGTGGCTGAACGGAAGAATCAAACGCTGATTGAGATGGCTCACACAATGTTATCCGACTCGAAGTTGCCGACATTTTTGCCAGAGGCGGTGAACAAGGCGTGTCATGTTCTTAATCGTGTTTTGACCGAGAAGAAACACAACAAAACGTGTTATGAATTGCTGAACAATCGAAAGCTGAATCTAGATTATCTATTACCCTTTGGAAATCCATGCACTTTATTGAAGACAAGAGATGTTCCAACGAAGTTCAGTGCGAAGGCAATTGAAGGAATTTTCTTGGGGTATGTTGCAAATTCTAACAACAAACGGGTGTTCATTAAAGAGAGCAGAAAAATTGAGGAGTGGTTTCACATTGATTGTGATAACCGCACGGTTCCTTAGGATGCTAAAGGACCATCATGGGCTTTTGATTATGATGCTTTGTTTAGATCCTTTAATGTTCCTCCAGCAGTGTCTCCTGTTGAAGCAGATATTTTGTATCAGTCATACTATAACAATGATTCAATTGTCGAGCCACGATCGGTTATTCCAATTGTGGTTACTCCTTCTGTAGATCCGAATGTAGCTTCGACCTCGGGTACAACACAAGACAGTGACAGTGAAGTTGATGAAACTGTGTTTCAGGAATCTTCTAATGATATCTAGAACATAGTTGATGATTCGTCTACACCGGCACAGTCTGAGGGGGAGATGCCTTCTAATCTTGATGTTATGATTCAAACTTCTGATATTCCTCAAACTCCTGTGCATAAACATCATCTGACTGATAACATTATTGATGATTTGAATGCAGGTGTTCAAACGAGACATCGTTCACTTGCTGAAAATTCATGTTTATATCCATAGATTGTGGATACATGTATTATGGAGACATATTTGAATGCTTGTTTTACTTCTCCAACAGAGCCAAAGAATATGGCTGAAGCGCTTGATGAAGATTGTTGGATCGAGGCTATGCAAGAGGAGCTAGCTCAATTTGACAAATTACATGTTTGGGATTTAGTTGACTTGCCCAAACGGTCAAGATCAATTGGCACAAGATGGGTGTTTAAATGTAAACGTAATGATAGAGGCGTGGTGGTACGCAATAAGGCGAAGCTTGTTGTTCAAGGATTTAACCAACAAGAAGGTATTGACTACACAGAAGTTTATGCTCCGAATGCGAGGATTGAGGCGATTCATTTATTTCTTGCTTACGCATCTTTCAAGGGGTTCCAGCTAGATGTGAAAAGTGCTTTTCTGTATGGAAAGGTGAAGGAAGAGGTATACGTGAAACAACCGCTTGGTTTTGAAGACTCCAAGTTTTCAGACAAAGTGTTTAAACTTGATAAAGCGTTATATGGTCTTCATCAGGCTCCTCGAGCCTGGTATGAAACTTTGTCCGTACACTTACTCGAGAACGGATTTGGGCGTGGTCAGATCGATTCCACTCTTTTCATACGAAAAGCAGGGGGAGATATCTTACTAGTCCAAGTTTATGTGATGACATAATTTTTGGGTCAACGAATGTGGATATGTTTTAAGACTTTGAGAGAGTTATGAAGCTGAAGTTTGAGATGAGCAGCATGGGAGAATTGTCATTCTTTTTGGGTCTTCAAGTTGATCAGAAAGAAGACGGTTTCTATATTCATCAAACAAAGTTTGTGTCGGATATTTTGAAGAGATTTGAGATGTGTGATACCTCAGCGTTCAGTACTCCAATTCCTGTAAATCACAAGCTAGATTCTGACTCGAAAGGGAAGGAAGTGGATTTTAGGTTATACAGAGGAATGATTGGGTCGTTAATGTAGTTGACTGCTTGACATTGACTCTGTAATGTATTAATTTGGATATCTGAATGTAATTTGAATTGTGTGTGGGCTACAAACGTTTTTAGACCATTAGTAGTGTGAAAACATAATAATATATGTCACAACTGTGATTTAAACCCATGGTATGTCGGGTGTGTGCGTTAAAAGATCATTATCAGATATAGAATATGAGACTTTAAGAATTTCATGACACCAATATCGGATTATATCATTAGCACAATTTTTTTTCAGTTCACTTCACTGTCCATGCCCCGAAAAAGATGTGATGTGTTGTTGAACTAAGATATGTCTTGAAAACATCTGTCAAGCATATACTAGCCCTTGAATCAAAATCACGTGATTATTCTAATTCATTAAAGAGATCTAGATAACAGTTGGACCACATTACCCTGAATTATTGAATCAATCGATTCTTTATTCAATCTTTCATCTGTTACATGATATCATTGAGAATCATCAAAGCCTAACCAATCTATATGAATCGTTTGATTCTGAATCTTTATGATTCTTTATATCCTTTGGGTCTGCTTCTTTTCCTGTGCTAGTTGATATAATTTCATCCTGGAGATTGATATACATATTCTTTTGCACAAAGTCTTATATGTCTTGAAGATAGTGCAATTTTCTTTCTATTGGCATACTTGTGGGGTACGCGTTGTTTTCATATAAATGGTACTAACTCACAAGAACGTGGGATAAAAACGATTTTGGTTTCAAATCTTATAATGCTGACAACTTGAATTGACATGTAATATATTGCAAATTAGGTATGAATAAGTTAGCATGTCATGATCTGATCCTGTTTACTTTGAAGTTTATCGTGTATCATTTCATTTTTTGTTTCAAAAGGTTTGAGAGTTTGTGATGTGAGTTGTACAAGTTACATATTTGATGAGTCAAGATTTATATGTACACAGAATGCCATAGGTCACCCTTAGATCTGCTAGGGATATTAGATCCGGAATGTGTGTGTGATTCATCAAAGATATATGATCTTCCTGCTCGCAGTGTTCGACCAAAAATATATGATTCTGTTTGTATAGAGAAATGCCAAAAAGATTTTATGTTTATTAGTTTTTTTTTAAGTGTTTTAGCATAAAATTTGAAAAAAATCAAAAAGATTTTATTTTCAATTTCCATGAAATCATAATTTACAGGAATTGCAGTAGGTTGAAGTTTGAAGGATGTTGGATTGAGAATTTGATTGGAGATTGAAAAAGTTCAAAATTTTTCATCATGAACTAATGAACTAGCGAACTTGTGATGATTGTGTTTGCTTAAGTTCGCCAGGGGTGGCGAACTTATTAAGTTCGCTTGGTAGGCGAACTTGTCTACAGGGTTTAAATGTTACAGTGAAGCGAACTTGTCTGATTACCCTTGTTTGACTTGTGCGAACTTGACCAAAGCGAACTTGTTCATTGTTCAGCGAATTTGATCGATCTGTTTTTTCTGTGTGAGAACTTGGTGTTTTTCCAAATCATTCTTATTCCAAATTGTTTTGTGAATTCATTGAAGGTATATTTACAAGTTTTCATCCAATAAAAAGATCAAATCGACTGTTCTTCATGCTAGGGTTTGCTTCGTAACTGTTGCATGCTTATTCTTACAGTGTTGATGGTTTAAAACTGCAATTGAAGCTTTAAAAATGTTAATCGAGTGTTGGCGAATGAGTTTCATACATTGAATTTGATATTATCATCTGTTGTGAGAATTTCAAATTTCTGAGAAGGCTAAGAGTTCTAGCGAACTTAATAAGTTCGCCACAGGGACTATTAGCGAACTTATTAAGTTCGCCACAGGGTGCCTTAGTGATTCAGACTTAGCAATTTTTTTTTTGTTGTTTGTTTTACTTCTTGTTTATTTTAAATGCTAAAGTCTAATCAGTTATATTGAACATGTTATGGAAAGAAGGGTTGAATATAAACATAATCAAGTGGCTCTACTTGATCCTGAACAACCAGAAGTTGTTAATTACAGAGAAATCATTACATTCTTGAACAGATCAAGACTGAGAGTAGCATTATCTGCTAACCCTGTGATAAGCCTACAATATATTCAGCAGTTATGGGATACAGCTGATCATGATTGTACGGTTGAACCAAATGTTATCCGTGCAACGGTGAATAACAGGGAAATTGCTATATCAGTGGAAACAATTAGAGAAGCTTTGAGCTTAGGAGGTGCTGCAGAAGATCCTATTAGCTTGCCTAATCAGTTGATAACCGGATGTTTTCACAGGATGGGCTATAGGGGCAAGGCTAATGATTCACAAGCCAGAAAGGGTGGTCTAGTCGGGAAATGGAGGTACTTCATGCATGTTATAATTCAATGCTTGTCTCCAAGGAATGCTGGAACTGATGGATTGAAGTCTGCTTTGCAAGGAGCCATGGTTGCATTGACTCTGAACATACCGTTCAACTTTGCTTTATATATCTACAAAGAGTTGGTTGCACAAATAACACCACCTGAGGGCAGGGTTATGGGATACAGCTGATCATGATTGTACGGTTGAACCAAATGTTATCCGTGCAACGGTGAATAACAGGGAAATTGCTATATCAGTGGAAACAATTAGAGAAGCTTTGAGCTTGGGAGGTGCTGCAGAAGATCCTATTAGCTTGCCTAATCAGTTGATAACCGGATGTTTTCACAGGATGGGCTATAGGGGCAAGGCTAATGATTCACAAGCCAGAAAGGGTGGTCTAGTCGGGAAATGGAGGTACTTCATGCATGTTATAATTCAATGCTTGTCTCCAAGGAATGCTGGAACTGATGGATTGAAGTCTGCTTTGCAAGGAGCCATGGTTGCATTGACTCTGAACATACTTTGCTTTATATATCTACAAAGAGTTGGTTGCACAAATAACACCACCTGAGGGCAGGGTTTTATTATGTACCCTAGGTTTCTTCAGGTCATTATCAACCATCTTCTACTAAATTTACCACCTTTGAATCCCAGACTTACCTTAACCCCAATGAGAAAAAGGATTTTCTCTGATTGCAACACCATTAAAAGAGATAATCCGACATTGATTCCAGTTAAAACTCCTTTGTTTGGTCACTTAATTAATCCAAATTATATGGCTCAACCAAATGACAACTGGATAAATGCTGATGAAGCTCAGGAGCAACAACAACAACAACTAGCACAACAGCAGCAAGTACAGCAACAGCCAGCATAACAACAAGCACCACAACCACAAGTGCAACATCAACAACCACAACAACAATAAGAACAGCCGCAACAAGTGCAGCCTAATCTTGAAGTTGAACAACATAATGAACCTGTTGATGAAAATTTAGAACATGATGTTCATGTTGAGCATATGGAGGTTAATTCAACATCACCACAGCCAGAGAATGTCGAGGCAGTTGACATTAGTTCTGGTTCAGGTGATACAATTGAAAAAGAAATTGACTCAAGTTATTCTGAAGAAACTGAACTAGATTTCAGTCCTGAGCATTATGCTCGATTGGCTGAACATCCTAGAATCAAGAAGAAATTTCCAAGAAGGAAGTCAGCTCGGGGTCCTCCTCCTGATGTTTTACTCAAGAAAAGACAGTTACGGGATGAATCGCCAGATTCAGATTATGTTCCTGACCCTCCAGTTACAAAGAAGACAAAAGCTAAAGCTATTGTATCTACTGGGAATGAAGATTTAGATTTTATTTCTTCTTTGTTTATTACTCCTACACCGTCACATAATCCTACTCCAGCAGCTACTCCATCTTTACCTCATCAGACCACATCACAAGCAGAAATATCATCTAGTGAAAAAGATAAACAAATTAAAGTACTTGAACAAAGAGTATCTGTAGGTCCTCATTACACATCTCAGATCGATCTCGTGATAAGACGTCTTGATAACACGGAATGCGGAATCCTTCGTGTTAACGAATGTATACTAATTGACAAGTAAACACAACATGTAAATAAAGCTTTCTCTTTGTATTCACAAACACAGATTTTACAGATTCTCAGAATTACACTCGTTCAAAGTCCCTCTGCTGCTCTCGTGTTTTACTCTGAAACTGTAAACTCCTATTTTTAGACAGAAACCTGCTATAGGCGAACTTAACAAGTTCGCTTCAAAGATGCTTAGGAAAACTTATTAAGTTCGCCTCTAATAGGCTAGGCGAACTTAATAAGTTCGCTCCTAAAGATGCTTAGGCGAACTTGTTAAGTTCGCCTTTCTACGAAGTTATACAGAATTTTATGAATAGTTACCAAACATGTCCTAATAGACTCCCCTTTAACTGTTGCTAACAATTCTATCAATTACAAGTCAAAGACTCTAAGACTAAGACATAATATCTTCAAGCTCGTTGTCACCAGAATATGCTCTTGGAAGCACAAGTTGTAGGGCTTCAAGGTTAGATTGATGTTCTACAGGCAAGTGAGTATCAACATCAGCAATAGCTAAATTCCCAGAATGGCCAAATAGCTGAAATGCAAATTTTGTTATCTCAAGTGATAGAGCGCCTTGACGCTCAGGGGGAGAAATCAGAGAAGCCTGGGAAGGATAGTTGGCATACTGATAAAATTCAAAACAACAATGATGATGAACCAGATATGGATAGTCAAAGAAGTGAACGTCAAGACGCTAGTGGTGCTAATGGTGGCACTATTAGTGGAGCTCTTGATATTGTTCCAATATCCATTGTTCGTAGTGATTCCGGTGGTTCTAGAGATGATATCCAAGATAGTGAACAAGACAACTTATTGAAGTAATACAAGAAGCTTTCGGTGAATCTTGTCTTGTATGTTCTTATTGGTCCGTGACACGTTTACTCGTTAGGATTCCGCACTACGAGTGTATGTTGTGTGTTATACGTGCTGAGATTGATCCGTAGACCCGATGGGACCTACATCTAGCTATCAATCCATCATGCAAATATTAAAACAATCCATATCTTTTTGTAGAAATGGCCGGTAGAGGAAGAAGAGGAGGGAGAGTAAATCCCAATACTCCTAGAAGGCAAACGTGATCTACCGCCAATGCCGAACCTGAGATAAGACATGTAGAGAGAGAGGAGCGAGTAGAGGAACCTATGATAGATCCACAGCTTAAAAATCTGGTAGACATGGCTGTTGCTAAAGTGTTAGACACAGATTTACCAATCTTATTGAAGAACTTAGAAGAGAACAGGAAGAAATAAGATGAGACTCAACCAGTAGAAATTAATAATAATGATGAAGATGACTTTGGTTATGATTATGAATCTGATGATTCATACAAGGTAAGTCCTCATAAGAAAGGGAAGAAGGGATGTCCTTACAAGGCATTTAAACACGAAAACCCTCCAAAATTTGAAGGAACGAAGGATGCCACTGTCACTCATCAGTGGATTAGAGAGATAAAAGCAGTGATCAAGATTAGTGATTGTAAATATGATCAGAAGGTCAAATATGTAGCCCACTTGTTTATGTCAGAAGAGTTATGTTGGTGGGAAAACTTGGTCATAGCTTTGGGAGATAAAGCTATTGACCGGATGACTCGGGAGGAGCTGAAAAGGTTGCTGATTGAGGAGTTATGTCCGGATAATGAGACGGACAAACTCAAGAGAGATTTTCTTAAATTAGAAGCTGGTAGTATGACTCACCAAGAGTATACTACCCAGTTTAATAGAATGGCTTGTTTGGTACCCCATCTGATAACCCCTGAATCTGTACGCATTAAATGATACGTGCAGGGTTTGCCATTTGAGATACGAAGATTAGTAAAGACTTCAGACCTGGAGATCTATCGGTCTGCCGTACAGCTTGCTTCGACAATATACGATAAAGTCTTTGGTTCCCGCCTGTAGGTCCCTGGAGCCTCGTCGCGCAGCGGATATACACGGACCTGTTCTGTGATTTGTGTGGGAACCAAGAAACGAGATAGAGAAACACGAACAAAGACAAAAGACAATGAACGACACATAATCCATAACATAGAAGTCATCCCATATTACAGACTACATACCGAAGGAGCACACATCTCTCATCTAAGCTCACGGTCCAGGGGTCGGGAGAGCTCTTCCCGACCCGGACACCTCTCAACATTGTTCCAGAAGTTCCACCTACAAATAAAGACAAGTCTTCTATTTATAGAGGAAGGAACATTACTTGCGTACATACTAAGTACGCAGGACCAAACTGGTGTGCAGGCTAAGTACTCAGGAACACCCTCCTGTTTACTAGCCACGTACACTGATACATAGAATTTAATCTATAGTTACAAACCATGCTTCTACACCGCCTTGTGGAATCAAAGAGAAAGTGGTCAGATTTTTCTACGGGTCAAAATAAGAAGAATGGAGGAGGTGGAGAAGGAAGGAAGCAGGAATAGAGTGGTGGCTTAAATAAATGTGCAGGTCCCTCGGGTGTCTCGGATCGTCACATGCAAGTGTGTTCCTAGTCGAACCAGATGCGGAATGCCTGTGACAAGGTGGAGTATCAAGCAACACAAAGTAAACTGACAACAAAAACACTTTCAAACTTCGTCTATTATAAAGTTAGCCGGTTACAGAAAATGAATGCGTACTTACATTCTGTCAAGACCTGCTATTTATACTAGACTTGTTTCATGCGTACTTAGCAAGTGCGCATGACTATTGTTCCTGCGTACTTAGCAGGTACGCATGCATGTTCTTGTGCACTTGCTAAGTACGCAGGATATACATCCTGCGCACTTGTTAAGTGCGCAAAACACTTAACAAGAAACAGACAAGACTAAGTACATACATATGTGATTACAACTCGATAATCAATACATACAGATACTTAAATACAAATACATAAAGACAACATCCAGAGTGTCTGTCACACAAACGTGCTTCAACAAACTCCCCCTTGACAACAACTCTGGATTGTCTTCGGTCTTTAAACTTCACCGGCTTTAGCTTCCATCTTCAGCTTGTATTCAAGGCAAAACTTGACCACCTTGTCATACTTTGATGCCAGAGGCTTTGTCCACTCGTCCGCGTACATACAGTATTTGTCCACTAGCACCTCCAGATCTTTCATAGAGAAGTTGATGAAGTTGATTTCATCAAAGACTCTGATCAGTTCTCTTGGAACTAAGCTTCCACAGTCGGACCTCACCTTTCCAATCACCACCGCCTCGCCCATTTTTGGATCAACGTACTAGTACCATATGTTACCGAGAATATCCTGAGATAACCTGCTCAGGGGAATCCTGGTTTCACACAACATTGGCTTGTATACCAGTTTCTTTAAGCTTCTATTAGTCACAGGATGTCTGACATTCTTATCCCTGACTCTCTTGGGCACTTGAGGCTTAAATACTTCAAACTTCCATGATCTTCCCTCACGCTACAGTGTCTGCCACAAGCCCATTACTACCACGTGATGAGATTCACTTAGCAGTTCTCGGTTTGCAAGATTCACTAGGTCGTATTTCAGAAAGGAGCTGAAAGCTTCACTGGTTGGTTTCAAGTATTGAACCCCCCAAGCATGCTTTATAGCGAACAGCTTCTTGTCATCATCAAACCTCACAGCTAAGATCATACCTGTAGCTCCGTGTTTGTCTATGATAGATGTCTTCTACCAGACAGGAGCTTAATCCTTCGGAAACCATCCAGGAGGATATTTGCTTCTCCACGCCTCTGGATCAACAAGTTTAGGGATGGTGGGAGAGGCTTCAGTCGACGCCTCAGCAGTACCTTCGGGCTCGACTGAACCTGTGTTAAGATTGGCTTCAAAGGCTGGAGCTTCAAATATCTCTCCATCCTTAAGCTTGTATTCTCCTTCACCGTCACCCTTTGGGAACTTAACCACCACATCCTCATCTTCTTCATCCCAGTCTTCACCAGACTCGATCTCTCCCTCTTCCAAATTGCAGAGAGCATCGATATGTGCTTCCTTGGAATAGTCCGGCCCTAGTAGTAAGATCACATCGTCAGATAGATCTTTAAGTACGTCAGCCGGAGACTTTCCTTTGTCTCTATCCAAAGTATTACCTCCACCTTCGCTCCGAGTGGACTCCCCCTCAGCCATAGGCACGGCAGAATAAGGAACAATCGCCCATGCTAACGATTGTTGCTCACTTCCATTGGGACCGGCTTCAGGATCCTTGTCCTGGTCATCACCCTTAAACAGATCAACTAGGTGACAAACTTCGTCACTGCTAGGCTTTGGTGGCTGCTTCTCCAACAACCAAGCCTCGTCACTGCTAGGCTTCGGTGGCTGCTTCGCCAATAACTCTTTTAAACTCTCCCCCTGAGCAGCAAGCGTCTTGGCCATATCACAGACCAGTTTAACCATTACATCATGCTCTTGACGCTATTTCTCCTCAGCCGCTCATTGTTTCCTCAACACGGCTACTTCGTTAATCAAAGAGTTAATCTGACCTTGTTGCTTGTCAGACTCCTCCTTTGACTTCCGTATCGTCTCAAGAAGACCAGCTACCAGCGTCTCCAAGGTAGTGAGCCTGGCATCCCGAGGATCAGGATCCCTAGATGTAGAGGCTTCGGCAGTATGGAGTGGAGATGAGAAGATCGCATCAAAGTCAAACCCCTTGGTAAAGTCCCTATAGCTGTAGGGTTGAATGATGAGTTCAAGGGTGGTAGTAGGGATTATGGATTGGATGGTGGTTGGAATTGTGGTGGTTTCAATGATGGTTGGTGTGATAGTGACCGACTCAGTCTGAATTGGAGTCGTCACTATCAGTTGATGGATAGTCTCAATTGGTAGGGGTACTATCTCAGGCACCTCCTCTAAGATGGTAGCAGCAGCCACTTGACTTATTACACGTGGTCACCTCCCCGTTCTTTGATATAGCTGGGTGGAAGTTGACGTAGAGGTTGAAGCAGTGATCATGGCCTCAATGACTTGTTGCCATGCAACACTAGCTTCTACTTCTCTAGGGATAGCCGCAAATGGCCTATCCCCCCCCCCCGACGCTTGTTAGTACTTTCTTGTATTTGTCTTTGTATAGCAGCATCTGAATCAAATTCGGGTTCATACTCACTGCTTGTACTATCTTGTCTCTTTCTCTTAGAAGACGACTCGGGAAGGGTCACCGCTGTCGTTCTTCTCGGGTGTGATTGGTCTGGTGCATCATCAGAATCAGATTCTGTTGCTTCGGAGTCAGATTCTTCAGCACCAGCACTTCCCGCTTCTTCGTCTCCTTCATCTTCAGACTCATCACCACCTTCAACTTCCTCCTCTTCTTGTTGTTCATCACTGTGTTCACTGAGTTTAGGCTCCGACTCTGCACTATACCATCTCCAATTTGCTGGTGCCACATATGCTTCGTTGATTAAGTGTCCAAAGAGAGGAGTATGCACAGGGGTAGGTTCTACACTGCCTGGCTTTAAGAGTTGCGCAAAAAATCTCTTGTCCACTCGCTTCACTTGTAATCTTTCCCAAATTGTCGGTAGATTTGGCAATGTGTAGGTCCTCATGGCGCTTCTGCGGATCGATCTCGTAATAAAACGTGACGTTAACTCGGAGTGCGGAATCCAATGAATCAACGTTTATATGCATAAAAGGCAATGTAGACAATCACGTAAATAACATTCTCAAGTGTATTCCAAATCACAGTAAAGTTTACAGACTCAATCAGACTAATCGATAATTCTCTGTTCTATCCTTTATGACTAACTCTGTAAACATACATATATATAGCCATCTGACCTGATATAAGAGAACTTAATAAGTTCGCCTCTAACAGACTAAGCGAACTTAACAAGTTCGCCTCAGATAGACTTAAGCGAACTTATTAAGTTCGCCTCTGATAGACCAGAAGTTCGCCTCTAGGTAAACTTGAATAAACACTTAGTTACTTTTTACATAAACAAAAACATAAAGACATAAGATCTAACTATTACAAGCTTTTGTCATTACAATCTATGTCCTAACAGACTCCCCCTTGACAATAGCTTGATCTACAGTCTTCAGTCTTCATGATGAGCTTTTCCAGTTATCCGGTAGTCTGTTGCCAGCATGCACTCCATATCTTCTGCATATCTCCAAAACACTCTTGTACTGTAATCCTTGTTCTTTCCATTCATCAGTGAACATTATTTCATTCTTTCGCAATGTCCTATGATCTTTCTTTGAAAAATTTATAAGATTCATTGCATCATAGAAACATACAATGACCTTATTGTTTTTATCTTCAATCCTTACTTCACCAGTATTGACATCGACATACCACCATTTCATATTCCCAAGAAAGTCTTGAGGAATCTTCTTCAATGGTATCTTATGTATAGCACGTACTGGTTTATACTTGTAACTCCAAGTCACCTTCCCAGTCTTCTGATCTGTGTTCTTCACTCTCTTTCCTTTTTGTGGTTTCAATCGTTCATATTTTCCTGAACTACCTTCTCTCTTGATTATGTTTGCTATCACATCAGCCAAACCATTCTTCGATCTATTAACAAGAGGCTTTGAAGCTAGACCAATCATTTCACACCTTGGCAAGGTATTGAAATATTTGATCCTCGGCTTTAAGTATTGAACACCGTCAGATCTTTTAATTGCAAATAATTTTGTATCTCCATCATAGAACCAACTTATGATCCTTCCTACACACCGCTCATTATTCACATATTTCTCTTGCTGAGCAGGTTGTGCTGGAGACTTGGGTAGCACCTTCATCCAACTATTTACAACTTCTCTCCACTGTTCTCTTATCATCCCTGTATTTCTATACATCACAGGTTCTTCATTAACCTTCGGAGACTCAGTGTGAGTAGTTTTAGTTTCAGCATCTATATTGGATTGAATATTCTCATCATCAGTATCCATCTTTGAATCAGCAGTATCTTCAGGCAGTGTGATGTCTTCAAAAGAGTCCATAGAATCTGTTACTCCTTCATAAGTGAATTCAGGAATAACATCATCTTGGATGAAGTTATACGGCACTTTAAGACCATCACAGCCTTCATAAGTAACATTATCTTTATCTTTCTCTATCTCTATCTCTACTATCTCTCCTTCTTCTATTTCATTATCAGACACTTCATCATCCATGTCATTGAATAAATCATCAATGTCATCAAGACATGCAATCTTTTCAGCTTCTTCTTCAGAATCTGCAAAGAACTCCAATAATAGAATTTTGTCTTCATTAGCACCAGAAGTATCTTTGTTTCCTTCAAGTAATTGTGATGTCGACTCCCCCTAAACCTTTGATATAGGATTAGCGTCAGTGTATTGACGATCACCCTCAACATTTCCAGCAGGGTCATTGTCTTCATCATCATGTCTTTGAATAGACTCTGTGTTACATGTATCGTGTATCCTCAACTCCCCCTGAGCGTCAAGACGCTGAACGAGTTTAGACACCAATGCTTGCATGTCAGCTATTTGTTGAGCTTAAGTCTGAATCACCAGCTGTCGTTGTGAAGCAGTAGACACCAGAGTATCCACCTGAGCTTGAAGAGTAAGCATTTGAGATTCAAGGATAGTAATCCTTTCAGAATCAGAAGGCTTTGACGGACCAGCTGACGATTGTGGAATCGAAGGACTTGCAGTAGGAGTAATGATTGGAGGAACAGGAGTTATAACTGGAGATGTATCTTTAGATCTTGGAGGAGTAATAATCAAGGAAGCAACAAAAGTAGCATCCTCTACTCCCTGCGAAGACTGAGCAGCAGCTATTGAAGCAGACATTAACTTTTGAGACTTAGGATCTGGATTAAAGTCACTATCAGACTCAGTACTTTCATCAACCAAGGTTCTTTTACCAAGTACTGAACTGGAAGGAGGATCCCGAACAGACTTTCTTCTTGGTCGTCTGGCTTGAGATTTAATGAGTTTTCCAGCATTAGCCAGTGAAATAGCAGCTAAATGCTCATAATGATCTGAGGAAAAATCCCTAGATTCATCAGATTCAGTGCTTTCATTAACAGGTAATATCGTATCACTTGAGCGTGAACTAGATTCATCATCAGACACCATATTCCCTTCAGTTTCATGAATGGGCGAGTTCACAGCGTCATCAACGAAATCATCCATGTTCATTCCTAAATCATGTTCATGTGCATGAACGACCTCCTCTTGAACAAGTTCATGAATAGGTATTTCAACCTCAGCTTGTGGAATAGGAACTTGTTCAGGAATAGGAATTTGTGGTTGTACGGGAACTTGAACTTGTTGTTGTTGGTGTGGTTGCTGTTGTTGTTGTGGAACATTTAAGCCTTGAGCTTGAGCAACTTCATCAGGATGAAATCAGTTGTCATTAGGTGGTGCAACATAATCAGGATTGATTAAGTGACCAAACAAAGGAGTATTAACTGGTATCAATGCGGCATTCTGCTGTTTCACCTTCGTGCAATCAGTAAAGATACGCTTTGACATCGGAGTCAAAGTTAATCTAATAGGATGTTGTGGAAGATCCGGAATAAGATGATTTAGAATCATTTGAATAAAGCGAGGATACATCAAGAATCCTTGACCTTCAGCCGGATTAATCTGCATGACCATCTTTCGATAGAAGTAAAGTGGAAAATTGAATCGCTTATTCAATGTTAAAGCCACCATAGCAGTTTGAAGAACCATCTTTAAACCATCGGTTCCAGCTTTACGAGGAGAAATGCATTGAATAATCACATGCATGAAATACCTCCATTCACCAACTAATCCACCTTTACGTGCTTGTGTATCATTTTGTTTCCCACGATAACCCATTCTTTGAAAACAACCCATAATAAGAGTGCCCGGATATGACAATGGGTCTTCAGCATTACCACCCAAATCAAGAGCAGCACGAATTGTTTCTTCAGATATGGCAATTTCAGTATTATTGACAGTGGCACGAAGAACATGAGGTTCTACGTCCGTATCCTGATGAACAGTATCCCAAAATTGTTGTATGTATACCAAACTGATGTAAGGATCAGCAGATAAAGCAGTATGAAGACGCGAACGATTTAGAAATCTGATTATTCCTTGAAAATTGACCGCCTCGGACATGTTAGGATCTAACAATGCCACCTGATTATGCTTATATTCGACACGTCGAGCCATCTGAAAACATTCGGACAACAAAACACATTAGTAAAACATATCAAACACAAACAAACAAAAAAAAAATTTAACACAAAAAAAAAATTTTAAAAAATTCAAACACGCAAAAATCACAAGTCCAAATACCCTCTGACCCCTAGGCGAACTTAATAAGTTCGCTTAGTGTTGCAAGAGGCGAACTTATTAAGCTCGCCTGGACAAGTTCGCTTCAAACAAGTTCGCTTCGAACAAGTTCGCCTGAACCTGTGACGATTCAAATTCAACCACTGAAGTTCAAAAATCAGCAAATCAAGTTAAACTCATGAAATAAGCAATGAACATCATTCGAATATCACTTAGCAACCAATTAGAATGATCAATTTTATATCTCCAGTCAAAATTAGGTCAAAAACCGTTCGTTCAAATTTACGAAGTGAGCCGAGAATAAAAACACCAAATACTCATAATTGAACGGATGAAATTCAACAAAATTACCTTAGTTGAGTTAGCAAATCAATTTTGAATATGATAGAACCGGCAAACAACTCCAACAACACAGATTTAAAAATTTCTAAAAAAATTTCAGACAAGTTCGCTTCGAACAAATGAAGACGATGACTGTCAAGTTCGCTTAGCCAAGAACCTTAAACACGAACATGCTAAGTTCGCTTCACCATCCACAGATAAACATATTAAGTTCGTTTCACTGTTCTTAAGCGAACTTATTAAGTTCGCTTCACTGTACACGGCGAACTTAATATCAATTCACTTTTGCCTTGAACAAAAATTTACCAACTTAGGTCCCTAATTCGGTGTGTGATGGATCTGTAGCATGAGGTTTAACCTCATATTTTGAATTACCCTTTGATATAGCATGAGGTTTAACCACATTTGGGTTAAGATAAGGCTTACCATGAGTTCTTACCATTCCTTGAGTAACATGTCGGTTACCTTTTGCGTTGTGAGGACAAGCAATCCGAATGTGACCAACAAGACCACAAGAAAAGCAAGATCTCGTCTCACGATATTCTCTCATATAAGGAATCTTCACACGATAAGATGCACTTGAAGAAGATTCGCCTACATGAACTTCTTTTGTAGTTTGAGACTGAACAAATTTTTTCTCAACAGGTTTTGATTCAGGCTTCATCTTTTCAGGAAATACATGCTTCTTCCCTTTATTTTTGTAAGGACAGGTCACCACAATGTGTCCTATCTCATTACAATGAAAACATGTACGCCTGTCTTTATAATCTCTGACATATGGAACTCTCCTTGAATTTGAAGAACTTCCAAATGTATAATTTCCAGATGAATTAGAATCAACCTTTGAGTCTTCTGTCTTAACAGCTTTCGGTATCCCCTCTACCTTAGCTTCATCAAAATATTCATCATCACTCTCATCAGAATACACCATATCTTCACCTGTGACTGGATTCACTTTCAACACAGTCTTAGGATCTAAATCCTCATCTTTTATAATCTCAGGTGTAACAGAATAATTCCCGTTGAATGGTGGAGGAACATAACCAATACCACTAGTTCCCTTCCCCTCTTTAGTATTATTATGATAATGTTCTAATAAGAATGATGAATTTCCAATGCTTTCTAACTTTCTATGTAATCTGATAACCTCTGCTTTAGATTCAGCTAGTTCCTTATCTTTCTCAACAAGATCATTATTTCTTTTCTCAATTTCTACAAAGGACATATCCAGATGATATGCCTGCTCTTTGATCTTCAAAGTCAGAGAACTTATATCCCTCTTCAGTGATTATATTCTCTCAATACACACATTCTCATTATCTTTTAATTTCTGATTTACCGTGTGCATCGATTTCATATCACAAATGAGGTTTACATTGTCATCCATAACCCTCATCATTTTATCCTTCACTGAAATACAGTTAGAACAAAAAGTTTTAGAGTTAGAAAGTACCTCAGGTTTTACTTCTGAAGAAGATTCAGTAGGAGCCATGAATACGTCATCATTAGCTTCACTCTTTTGATCAACAATGACATGCTCTGTATCAATTTCTGATTCACTCAAATCATCTTCAACTGTCTGGAAGCTTACGTCAGTCATCATATCACTCTCGATAGACTGAGTACTTTCACCAGATCTAATACTCTCACTGTCACTTAACTCGGTAGAAGAATCACTTTCAGAAACACTCTGCTTTAATACTTCTTCTTTGATCAAGACCACAAACGCTTGAGAAGTTGCTTCACCCTTTTTCTTTAATGCTTCCCATAGATCTCTTGAAGTTGGACACTTCCCGAGACTATGAATGATTTCTTTAGGTAAAGACACCGTTAAAGTTTCACGCGTCTTCATCTCTCGATCAAACTTCTGCTTTTCTACTTTAGTAAGAGCTGTCACTGGTTTAGGAATATTATAATATCCCATATAGTCATAAGTAGGATGCACATATCCTTCAAATATGGATGTCCAAAAGTTTTCATCAGTTTCTGATACGAACTGTTCGAACCGGACTTTCCAGCTACAGTAATCTGATATGCACAAAAGTCTCAGTGGCATAGTTCCAATCTCACTATCATCACATGAAATTGACATTTTGAAATTTTTACGAAAATATCTGGAAAAAATTTCCCGCCAAAATACTCTTTTTAAAAAATTTCAAAAATTCAAAATTTCAAAAATGATTCAAAACGACCATATAAGCTTTCCCTAAAAAATTTGAACAAGAAAAAATTTCCCGCCAAAATACTTTTTTTTCTTAATATCAAGATAAGTTCGCCTGATACTAAGCGAACTTAATAAGTTTGCCTCAGAGATACCCAAGCGAACTTAATGTGAAGCGAACGAAACTTGAAATCTGCTTAAGTTCGCTTAAAATAAGTTCGCTTAATCCTGTGAGAAGCGAACTTGACAACGCCTGCTAAGTTCGCCTGCACACTAATCAGCAAGTTCGCTTGCAGTAACAGAATCAAGATCAAGAACACTTCAGACCAAATTCGCGAACAAGAAACATACTGAAATCATCATTAATCACTGATTTGAAGGAATTAATCAAAATTGGACCGTAGGATTATGTAATTTGTCAATTAGAAGCTTTCTATCGAAACAATTTCATCAAAATCATCTTCAAAAACACAAAATCAGATCCAAATTAAGCTTGAAAACTCCATGGAAATGAAAATGTCAAAGATGATGAATTTGATGTTGATTGGACACGGAAACACCACGAATCTTCTGCTAATGAAGAGAAAAAGCTCTGATACCACTTGTAGGTCCTCATGGTGCTTCTACGGATCGATCTCGTAATAAGACGTGACGTTAACTCGGAGTGCGGAATCCAATGAATCAACGTTTATATGCATAAAAGACAATGTAGACAATCACGTAAATAACATTCTCAAGTGTATTCCAAATCACAGTAAAGTTTACAGACTCAATCAGACTAATCGATAATTCTCTGTTCTATCCGTTATGACTGACTATGTAAACATACATATATATAGCCGTCTGACTTGATATAAGCGAACTTATTAAGTTCGCCTCAGATAGACTTAAGCGAACTTATTAAGTTCGCCTCTGATAGACCAGGCGAACTTAACATGTTCGCCTCTAGGTAAACTTGAATAAACACTTAGTGACTTTTTACATAAACAAAAACATAAAGACATAAGATCTAACTATTACAAACTTTTTTCATTACAATCTATGTCCTAACACAAAGCATCATTGATTAGCAGCTGGATAAATCTTGGATACCACATGAATCAAAACTTCTTTGCCATTTAGATCTGGTCGGTTATGGCCATGTATATATACTTAGAGAAGTTGTAGCCCTTGTTGAGAGATAAACCCACCATTGCAGCTGCTAAGTGATGACCCATGGCATCCTTTCCTGCTTTCCAAGAAGAGATGCACATGATCATGATGTGGGCAAAGTAGTGCCATTGACCGAGTACCCACATCTTCTTGTACGAAGCATAGTCCGTTGCACCGACGTACCCCATTCTCTGCCTCGAACAACCATCGACAAAGTAATCAGGATAGGTAATTGGGTCAGATGCAAGATCCCAGAACTATAACACTCTCCTGATGGTGTCTTCGGATATGTCTATCTGTTAATCTGCTACAGTAGCCGTAATGACGTTCGGGGTTACTGTACAGTCATGATTTGCTGTCGCCCAGAATTGATCCATGTACGGTCTTGAGACGATAGGATCTGCAGAGATAGCATAGCTGATCTTTGAGCGGTTCAGGAAATCAACTATCTCCCTGTATTCAAGTGCAACACCCTTCCATTCGGGCACACCCCGACCGATGGCGGAATCATCGGGGCGGGACATGTAGATTATTTATAAGCACAAGGTTGACTAGATTGAATATATTAAACATCAAATTTCATAACAAATAGTCCAAACACAACCAAATCCAAGATAGAACAAAATTGAAGTACATAGAGTTCTTTTATTTAATTTAACTAAGTCCAAGCCTATGTGTAGTACATCTTGATCAATCTCACACATTAGAACCTGAAACATGAATAAAATAAAGTCAACTAAAAAGTTGGTGAGTATAACACAGGTTTATATAGATAGCATATAGTTTGTAAAACAAATCCATACATATCATGATAAATAAGGCATTTATGGGGAGCAGCTATTGTGTAACCATGTACAATCAAACCTTTGTAACTAGCATGCAAAATTATGTTGTCGGTATCAATCACCCCAATCTGGGTGGGTTTGTCAGACTCAATAGATTTATCATTGAAAACCGTCGGCTTGAATAGTTAATGATTGCACATAAGTGTTCACAAAAGTTAGCACACATAGCACTCGGGCATAAAGCTCAAATTGTACTCATGAATGAAATTAGGATTTGTACTTGTGTTGTTTGTGTAAATGTAAACATGTAATTTGATAGAGTTCATGTTTCACCCCAAAAGTGTAAAAGAGTAAAAGGGGCTATGAAATACTCACTTGGTTTGAAGGCGTTGCTAACAAATGTACTAGATAGAATAAAGATCCTTGAAATGCACAAGTTAACCTAAAGTGTAATG
Organism: Smallanthus sonchifolius; assembly: GCA_023525975.1. Classification (NCBI taxonomy): domain Eukaryota; kingdom Viridiplantae; phylum Streptophyta; class Magnoliopsida; order Asterales; family Asteraceae; genus Smallanthus; species Smallanthus sonchifolius. The sequence goes on along the minus strand of CM042033.1, from coordinate 46,293,427 downwards.
TATATGGTATTAATAGTGTGCACAAGAGTTTAATTCTAAAGTTGCATTTGGACTTGTGTAAAAAAGTCATTGATTTGTAATCGGAGGTATTGAATAACATATATAAAGTTTGAAAGAATATTTTTAGAACATTTTGATTAAGGTTTGAGTTTGAATAATTAAATAAGTAATGTAAATAATTATTGTTTATGAAAATATTATAAGTGTTAAATGAAATTAAGTGTAAATAAATAAATGTCTTTGTTTAAATATAAGGTAAATAAATAATCATTATTTTATTTATTTACTTATAAAATGTAACTTAACTATTTAAATACTTTTTAAATGAAAGGTTTAGCAATAATTGTAAATTAAATTTTATAAACTTTAAATAAATAATTTTCCATTTATTAAATATTTGTTCTTTCTAAATAAGATTAAATGCAATTTTATAAAAATCAACTATTTTTGTTTTGTAATTTAATCAGAATATTTATGGTTTGAAAAATACATAAAATTTATAATTCTGCCAAGAATTTAACTCACACACGACCGTGCCTGGGAAGGGCACGATCGTGCTCAAACCACGGGCGCGACCATGCTAGCCAGGGCGCAACCATGTTGATCAAAGTGAGGCTTAACTAAATAAATCAATAGGCACGACCGTGCCTAATAAATCATTAGGCACGACCGTGCCTTGGCCAGGCACGATCGTGTCTATGATCCTGAGACACGACTAAGATTAGCCAAAGGGCATGATTGGGTCTGGACAGGAGGACACGATCGCGCTGATAGTCGGCACGACCGCGTCTCATGAGGCATGACCGCGCTAGATGATTAGCGCGACCGCGTCTGTTCCAAATCAGGAACGAATTGACTAATTCTTATAATAACAGGGTCAGAAATCATAGGGCTTTCACCCATTAGATTATTTCGAGTCTTTTTGCATAGATTACGTGGATTTAAAACGTGTCAAGAGTTGGATTCGATTAAATCATTTTTGAACGAAAACTAGATTCGGTTTTAAGATGATTTCCATATTGGAAGCCCAAATTAACATGGGGCTTTTGATCTAAGGACTAAATCGATAGAGGACAAGGTTTCAATTACCCGGAATGATGGCGAATCGATAGCTAATGGTAGGAAGGAGTTCCGACGTCGGCGAGCTTGGTTTCCGGCGTCTTCTGCTACGATTCCGGTTGCTTCAAGTGGGTCAGTAGCTTCTAGAAGGATCGTTTGTGCATTTACTTGGGAGAATTTGAAACAATTTGGAGGATTCGACGGTCTAGTGGACGATTTTGTTGATTATTAGATGAATTGATGAAATTCCGTTTATTTGTTGTATATAGGATGATCAAGTGGCTTAACTCAGTTTGTTAATAGTTGGAACGTGTAAAACGGTTACGAAATCGAACGTCTATGTGATTAAAGGCTGTATTTCCGTTTCAACTGTAACTAGGCGCGACCGTGCCCACATGCGGCGCGACCGTTGTCACACCCCGACCGATGGCGGAATCATCGGGGCGGGACATGTAAACTGTTCATAAGCACAAGGTTGACTAGATTGAATATATTAAACATCAAATTTCATAACAAGTAGTCCAAACACAACCAAATCCAAAATAGAACAAACTTGAAATACATAGAGTTCTTTTATTTAATTTAACTAAGTCCAAGCCTATGTGAAGCACATCTTGAACAATCTCACACGTTAGAACCTGAAACATGAATAAAATAAAGTCAACTAAAGAGTTGGTGAGTATGACACAGGTTTATATAGATAGCATATAGTTTGTAAAACAAATCCTTATATAACATGATAAATAAGGCATTTATGGGGAGCAGCTATTGTGTAACTATGTACAATCAAACCTTTGTAACTAGCATGCAAAAATTGTGTTGTCGGTATCAATCACCCCAATCTGGGTGGGTTTGTTAGACTCAATAGATCTATCATTGAAAACCGTCGGCTTGAATAGTTAATGATTGCACATAATCGCATACAAAGGTTAGCACACCTAGCACTCGGGCATAAAGCTCAAATTGCACACATGAATGTAAATAGGATTTGTACTTGTGTTGTTTGTGTAAATGTAAACATGTAATTTGAATAATGTTCATGTTCCACCCCAAAAATGTAAAAGAGTAAAAGGGGCTATGTATACTAACTTGGTTCGAAGGCGTAGCTAACAAAGATACTAGATAGAATAAGGATCCTTGAAATGCACAAGTTAACCTAAGGAGTAATGTATGTGGTATTAATAGTGTGCACCAATGTTTAAGTCTAAAGTTGCATTTGGACTTGTGTAATAAGGTCATTGATTTGTAATTGGAGGTATTGAATAAAATATATAAAGTTTGAAAGAGTATTTTTTGAACATTTTGATTAAGGTTTGAGTTTAAATAATTAAATAAGTAATGTAAATAATTATTGTTTATGAAAACATTGTAAGTATTAGTTATAAGTTAGTATAATTAATTAATCGTTTTTGTTTAAATATAAATTAAATAAATAATCATTATTTTATTTATTTATTTATAAAATATAACTTAATCATTTTAATAATTTTTAAATGAAAGGTTTAGCGATAATTGTAAATTTATTTTTTATAAACTTTAAATAAATAATTTTTTTATTTATCCCAAGATTAAATATTTGATCTTTTACAAATAGAATAAATTGAATTTTTATAAAAATCCTTATTTATATTTTGTAATTTAATCAGAATTACTTATTGTTTGAAAAACATATAAAATTATAATTCTGCCAAAAATCTAACTCACACACGACCGTGCCTGGAAAGGGCACGACCATGTTCGAACCTCGGGCGCGACCATGCTAGTCAGGGCGTGACCGTGTTGATCAAACAGAATGCACAATTGGATTGTTCTCTAGGCACGATCGTGTTCTGGACTAGGCACGACCAAGTTTAGCCAAAGGCATGACTGGGTCTGAGGGTGTGAGGCACGACCGCGCTGGTATTTGGCGCGACCGTGTCTCATGAAGCACGACCGCGCTGTATGATTAGCGCGACCGTGTCTGTTCCAAAACAGATTCAATTTGACTAATTCATATATTGTAGATGTTGGAATTCATGGGTCTTTCACCCATTAGGTCATCATGAATCTTTTTGTAGAGTTTAATTGTATTTAAAACGTGTCTAAGATTTGATTCGATTAAATAATTTTTAACGAAAATGTGGATTCGGGTTCGTGGTGATTTCCATAATGAAAGCTTAAATTAACATGGGGCTTTTGATCTATGAACTGAAACGAAAGTGTGGAAGGTTTCAATTACCCGGAAGGATAATTAATCGATGGAGTATGGTAGGGACTTGTTCCGGCGACGACGGTTTTGATCTCCTGCGTCTTCTGCTGCAACTCCGGCTATTCGTATGCGTTCATAAGTTTTTAGAGAAGGTGGTAATGCGTTTTTTTGGGAGAATTGAGACCAGAATAGTGAATTTGGTGAACAAGAATGAAGGGTCGACGGTTTTAGCTTAGGAATCTATAATTTGTTTTAATTCAGGTGTAATGTCGATCTTTAATAGTCAAATGATGATTATTAACAGATAAACGTGCATAACCGTTACGGAATTGAGTGAGTTTTAGAATTAAAGATCGTTTTTACGTTTCAACTGTCAAGAGGCGCGACCGTGCCTATATGAGGCGCGACCGTGCCAAGGCACCGGGCGCGACCGTTCCAAAGCAAGGCGCGCGACCGTGCTAAGGCACTTGGCGCGACCGTGCCGGAACGAGGCGCGACCGTGCCTATTAGGGTTTCTTGTAAATTTTCAACATCAGACCTTGTAACTTTGGTCTTTGACATATTTGTATAAATAGATACTTATGTAATGTTTTAGTTGGTTATAACCGTGTAAAAATTTGCGGATTAACATCGAAATATTGTATTTAATTGATGGTACGTATAGAACAAAACTGTGCACTAGAATTTGGTTTGAAATGCATTATATTGAATTTGAAATACGGATACTAAAAATCAGAAATGTTACAGTCTCCCCATGTTGAGGGAATTTCGTCCCGAAATTTTGTTAGAGGAAACTACGGCATCAGTAAAAAGATGGGGGTACTTGGGCTTCATTTGGTCCTCTCGTTCCCAAGTGAATTCAGGACCGCGCTTAGACTCCCAACGAACTTTGACAATAGGAATACGACTTCGCTTGAGTTGTTTGATTTCACGATCCATAATTTATACCGGTTTCTCAACGAATTGCATCGTTTCATCAATGTGCACGTCATCAAGCGGTATATGGAGATTCTCATCGGGGAGACATTTCTTCAGATTTGATACATGAAATGTGGGATGCACATTGCCAAGAGATGGAGGTAACTCGAGTTTGTAAGCCACTTTCCAATCCTTTCAAGGATTTTGAATGGACCAACATAGCGAGGAGCTAACTTGCCTTTCTTTCCAAAACGGTTCACACCCTTCCACGGAGACACTTTAAGAAGAACAAGGTTACCGACTTGGAATTCCAAGGGTTTTCGTCGTTTATCGGCATAACTCTTTTGCCGACTTCTCGCTGTTCGGATGTTGTCACGGATTTGAATAATCTTGTCGGAAGTTTCTTGAATTAGCTCAGGACCGGTGATTTGTGCTTCACCAATCTCATTCCAACAGATAGGAGAACGGCATTTGCGACCATAAAGAGCTTCAAATGGAGCCATATTGATACTTGTGTGGTAGCTATTAAGAGAACTCGATGAGGGATAAATGTGAATCCCAATTGCCACCAAAATCGATTACGCAGGCTCTAAGCATGTCTTCAAGCGTTTGGATTGTCCGCTCGGTTTGACCATCAGTTTGGGGAAGGTAAATCGTGCTCAAATCCAATCGTGTGCCAAGAGCGATTTGGAGAGATTGCCAAAATCGAGAAGTGAACCGGGCATCTCGGTCGGATATTATGTTCAAGGGAACACCATGACGGCTCACAATTTCATCGATGTAAATTCTGGCTAGTTTCTCAACCGGATAGTCTTCACGGATAGGCAAGAAATGAGCAGATTTGGTGAGACGATCAATAATCACCCAAATGCTATCATAACCACTCGAGGTGCGAGGAAGCTTGGTAATGAAATCCATAGCTAAGTTTTCCCATTTCCACACGGGGATTTCGGGTTGTTCAAGTAAACCAGAAGGACGTTGATGTTCGGCTTTGACTTTGGAGCAGGTTAAACATTTGGCAACATAAAGAGCAATGTCCTTTTTCATACCGGGCCACCAATATTGTTGGCGAAGATCTTGGTACATTTTATCCGCACCAGGATGAATCGAATAACGAGTCTTGTGAGCCTTGTTCATGAGAAATGTACAGAGATCATCGCGATTGGGAACCCAGATACGGTTCAAGTAATAAAGTAAGCCATTTGGTTTAGATTCAAGCAGAAGTTCAACACCACACGACATTTCCTCGTACATGTTACCCTCGGTGACTGAGACGTGTTGAGCTTCTAAGATGCGGTTTTGAATGTCGGTTTGAATTCGAACACATTGAAGCATGACATGGTTCTTTCGACTCAAAGCGTCGGCTACAACATTCGCTTTGCCGGGATGGTAACGAATCTCGCAGTCATAGTCGTTAAGTAGTTCAACCCAACGTTGTTGCCTCATATTGAGTTCTTTTTGGTTAAAGATGTGTTGAAGACTTTTGTGGTCGGTGAACACCACACATTTTGTGCCATAGAGATAATGTCTCCAAATCTTCAATGCGAATACGACCACACCCAACTCGAGATCGTGCGTCGTATAATTCTTCTCATGAATCTTAAGTTGCCTTGACGCATAAGCGATTACTTTGCCTCGTTGCATGAGCACACAACCAAGAGCTTGGTTAGAAGCATCACAGTAGACAACTAAATCATCATTCCCCTCAGGGAGAGTCAAAATAGGAGCATTGCACAACTTTTGCTTAAGGGTTTGGAAAGCTTCTTCTTGCTTTGGTCCCCATTCATAAGTCTTACCCTTGTGGGTCAAAGCGGTAAGGGGGACAGCAATCTTAGAGAAGTTTGAGATAAAACGACGGTAATATCCCGCAAGACCAAGGAATGAACGAACTTCAGTGGGGGTTTTCGGGGTATTCCAATTTTTAACCGTTTCGATCTTAGCAGGGTCAACATGGATACCCTTGTCATTGACGATATGACCAAGAAATTGAACTTCTTTTTACCAAAATTCACATTTGGAGAATTTGGCATATGGTTGTTCTTTCTTCAATAGATCCAAAACCAATCTAAGATGTTGCTCATGATCGGCTTTAGTCTTGGAATAGATTAAGATGTCATCGATGAAAACGATCACGAACTTATCAAGGTACGGTTTGCACACACGATTCATGAGGTCCATGAAAACTGCGGGTGCATTGGTTAGTCCAAAAGGCATGACCATGAACTCGTAGTGACCATACCTTGTTCGGAAGGCAGTCTTTGGAATATCGTCTTCTTGCACATGGAGTTGGTGATAACCAGATCGAAGATCAATCTTTGAGAAGCAAGTAGAACCTTGAAGTTGATCAAAGAGGTCATCAATTCTAGGCAAAGGATAATGGTTTTCGATAGTAAGCTTGTTGAGTTCGCGGTAGTCAATACACATGCAAAATGATCCATCCTTCTTTTTGACGAATAAGACGGGTGCACCCCACGGTGAATGACTTGGACGGATGAATCCTTTGTCGGAGAGCTCTTGAAGTTGACTTGCAAGTTCTTGCATTTCAGAAGGTGCAAGACGGTAAGGAGCTCTTGCCACGGGGTTTGCTCCGGGCACAAGATCAATGCGAAATTATACTTGTCGAACGGGTGGAAGACCGGATAAGTCTTCGGGGAATACTTCAGGAAAATCTCGGATAATGGGGATATTGAATACTCTTCTTTTTTACATCCTTTTGAACGATATGGGCCAAAAAGGCCATGTACTTCTTTCGTAAGTACTTGTGAGAAGTAGTGCATGACATTAATTTAAGCCCTTTACAAGGCTTTTCACCAAAGACTCTTAATGTTTCTCCCGATGGTAGAGGTATTCGGATGCACTTCTCGAAACAAATGACTTCAGCATGATGATTTGATAGCCAATCCATGCGTATGATGATATCAAAGCTTCCTAGTGGCATTGGAACAAGGTTGATTGGGAATGTATGATCATTAAGTTCTAAAGAGCAATCATAGATAATGGATTCAATTGTAAGAGAGTCACCATTTGCTACTTCAACGGTAAATGTTTTCTCTAAAAGGGATCGTGTCTTTGCAAGTAAAGGTTCAAAGTTAAGTGACACAAAACTCTTATCGGCACCGGTATCGAATAGAATGGAGGCATATTGACTATTAACAAGAAACGTACCATTGACCACGTCATTGTTGGCTTGAGCTTCATTGGCGTTTATGTTGAAAGCTCGCCCACGAGCTCCACCTTGTCTAGCATTGACTAACTTTGGGAATTGATCACGGAAATGGTTCGGGTTGCCACACTCATAACATGCTCGCCCATTTGCAATAACGGGTACACCTTGATTAGCCACTTGGGTGTTGGTTTGGTTTGGTGGGTTGACTTGGCCTGCAAGAGCTTTGGCCCTACAAACATTAACTATATGGCCATATCTCCCACAATAAGTACAAAGGCGACATGGGATGCTTTGGGGATGATGGTAGTTGCAGGTGACACAAAGTGGGTAGATTCCAACATATGGCTTTTTGGCCGGTGCTTGAACCATAGGTGCGGTTTGGTTAACAGGAATAGCAAGAGTGACCACAGCATAGTTTCTAATCTTCCTTTTTCTATTATTGCGGGAGGGTTCAGTTGTGGCTTCTTTGTTGTGGGTAGGAGGGTTATAGTGTCAGAAACTTTCTTGGTGCCCTTTTTAGTAAAAGTCCCCGCCTTCACATGATTATCGGTTAAGGTAGCGGACAAACGGATGGCATCCTCAAGTGTTGCGGGATTCCTTCCTAGGACAGTATCTTGAATTTGTCTAGGTAGTCCCCCAATATACTTTTCAATGCAGCGGGACAGAGGAGTAACCATGTGGGGCACAAGAAGACTCAACTCATGGAACCGAGTCGTATACGCCAAGTTTTCACCACTATCTTGGGCAAGATCCCAAAACTCAGCTTCAAGTTTCTTCACTTCATTTTAAGGATAAAATTCCTCGGTCATTAGCCTTTTAACCTCATCCCAAGGTAAGGCCATTGCCACATCCACACCTCGATTTCGCTTCTCCCCATTCCACCACGTGGGTGCCCATTTTTGTAGGACACTTGTAGCATGACAAACATGAAGGTTGTCGGGACAGTCACTATTGAGAAAGGTATTCTCAATGCTTTCAAACAATTGAAGGAGTCTGGTAGCTCCTTCGGTACCATAGAACTTGAGGGGATTGCACGAGTTGAAATGCTTGAAGGTGCATTGAGATGGGTAGTTACCACCATTTCCACCATTACCACTATTACTACCATTTCCACCATTGTTGCCATTGGTGGCACTATTAGCTTGAGTGAGTTGTGTCACGAGTTGTGCAAGAATAGCAGCAATATCGGTATTTTTGTTGGCGGCGAGAGCACGACGAGGAAGCATTCTACAGATTTTCACAAGACAAGAAAAGATGTAAGAACTTATGAGAATTGTTTGGATTTAATAGAATAAGATAACAAAATAATTAGATAATCATAGTTTGGATTGTACTCAAATAGTGATATAATCACTCGAATACTATGACACATTAAGGTTAATTAAACTTATATAATTTTCAAGGAGACATGCTTTAGCATATAAGTAAACACTCATCTCGGGAATTCCCAGGAAAGCATACGGGTCCCTCGGTTGATTGGGATTTATACGAAATGCTTTCCTAGACAGAAAACCCAAAATACAGGTGCCACTCTTCCAGATTGCACGTGTCCTCAAATAATTAACAAAGCTTAAAAACCTTAATGAGGAAATAAAGAAATTTTTATGAATTTTCGCTTCATGAAGTTTCTACATGCTTAGAAAGATAAAGATAGAGAAGGAAAATAAGAATATTATGAGGTTTTAGGATATAGGAAAGGATATTGTTTATTTAATTTATTATTTAAGTATATACTGATAAGTCATGGATATTTAACAATTAAGTCATCAAATAAAATAATAACTAATTATAGTAAGCATGTAGCACATAGCATGTAACACATAACATATAACATATAGCATGTAGCATATAACATGTAATCATGAAACATAGCATAAGTAGGTGTCCTACAGTTATAGTCTAGGTCAAGGTGTCTAATAACCTAATTCCCTATAACCAAGGCTCTGATACCAATCTGTCACACCCCGACCGATGGCGGAATCATCGGGGCAGGACATGTAGACTGTTCATAAGCACAAGGTTGACTAGATTGAATATATTAAACATCAAATTTCATAACAAGTAGTCCAAACACAACCAAATCCAAAATAGAACAAACTTGAAATACATAGAGTTTATTTATTTAATTTAACTAAGTCCAAGCCTATGTGAAGCACATCTTGAACAATCTCACACGTTTCCAAGCCTATGTGAAGCACATCTTGAACAATCTCACACGTTAGAACCTGAAACATGAATAAAATAAAGTCAACTAAAGAGTTGGTGAGTATGACACAGGTTTATATAGATAGCATATAGTTTGTAAAACAAATCCTTACATAACATGATAAATAAGGCATTTATGGGGAGCAGCTATTGTGTAACCATGTACAATCAAACCTTTGTAACTAGCATGCAAAAATTGTGTTGTCGGTATCAATCACCCCAATCTGGGTGGGTTTGTTAGACTCAATAGATCTATCATTGAAAACCGTCGGCTTGAATAGTTAATGATTGCACATAATCGCATACAAAGGTTAGCACACCTAGCACTCGGGCATAAAGCTCAAATTGCACACATGAATGTAAATAGGATTTGTACTTGTGTTGTTTGTGTAAATGTAAACATGTAATTTGAATAATGTTCATGTTCCACCCCAAAAATGTAAAAGAGTAAAAGGGGCTATGTATACTAACTTGGTTCGAAGGCGTAGCTAACAAAGATACTAGATAGAATAAGGATCCTTGAAATGCACAAGTTAACCTAAGGAGTAATGTATGTGGTATTAATAGTGTGCACCAATGTTTAAGTCTAAAGTTGCATTTGGACTTGTGTAATAAGGTCATTGATTTGTAATTGGAGGTATTGAATAAAATATATAAAGTTTGAAAGAGTATTTTTTGAACATTTTGATTAAGGTTTGAGTTTAAATAATTAAATAAGTAATGTAAATAATTATTGTTTATGAAAACATTGTAAGTATTAGTTATAAGTTTGTATAATTAATTAATCGTTTTTGTTTAAATATAAATTAAATAAATAATCATTATTTTATTTATTTATTTATAAAATATAACTTAATCATTTTAATAATTTTTAAATGAAAGGTTTAGCGATAATTGTAAATTTAATTTTTATAAACTTTAAATAAATAATTTTTTTATTTATCCCAAGATTAAATATTTGATCTTTTACAAATAGAATAAATTGCATTTTTATAAAAATCCTTATTTATATTTTGTAATTTAATCAGAATTACTTATTGTTTGAAAAACATATAAAATTATAATTCTGCCAAAAATCTAACTCACACACGGCCGTGCCTGGAAAGGGCACGACCGTGCTCGAACCTCGGGCGCGACCATGCTAGTCAGGGCGTGACCGTGTTGATCAAACAGAATGCACAATTGGATTGTTCTCTAGGCACGATCGTGTTCTGGACTTGGCACGACCGTGTCTATGGTTTTGAGGCATGACCAAGTTTAGCCAAAGGCATGACTGGGTCTGAGGGTGTGAGGCACGACCGCGCTGGTATTTGGCGCGACCGTGTCTCATGAAGCACGACCGCGCTGTATGATTAGCGTGACCGTGTCTGTTCCAAAACAGATTCAATTTGACTAATTCTTATATTGTAGATGTTGGAATTCATGGGGCTTTCACGCATTAGGTCATCATGAATCTTTTTGTAGAGTTTAATTGTATTTAAAACGTGTCTAAGGTTTGATTCGATTAAATAATTTTTAACGAAAATGTGGATTCAGGTTCGTGGTGATTTCCATAATGAAATCCCAAATTAACATGGGGCTTTTGATCTATGAACTGAAACGAAAGTGTGGAAGGTTTCAATTACCCGGAAGGATAATGAATCGATGGAGTACGGTAGGGACTTGTTCCGGCGACGACGGTTTTGATCTCCGGCGTCTTCTGCTGCAACTCCGGCTGTTCCTATGCGTTCAGAAGTTTTTAGAGAAGGTGGTAATGCGTTTGTTTGGGAGAATTGAGACCAGAATAGTGAATTTGGTGAACAAGAATGAAGGGTCGACGGTTTTAGCTTAGGAATCTATAATTTGTCTTAATTCAGGTATAATGTCGATGCTTAATAGTCTAATGATGATTATTAACAGATAAACGTGCATAACCATTACGGAATTGAGTGAGTTTTAGAATTAAAGATCGTTTTTACGTTTCAACTGTCAAGAGGCGCGACCGTGCCTATATGAGGCGCGACCGTGCCAAGGCATCGGGCGCAACCGTTCCAAAGCAAGGCGCGCGACCGTGCTAAGGCACTTGGAGCGACCGTGCCTATTAGGGTTTCTTGTAAATTTTCAACATCAGACCTTGTAACTTTGTTCTTTGACATATTTTTATAAAAAGATACTTATGTAATGTTTTAGTTGGTTATAACCGTGTAAAAATTTGCGGATTAACATCGAAATATTGTATTAGTTGATGGTACGTATAGAACAAAACAGTGCACTAGAATTTGGTTTGAAATGCATTACATTGAATTTGAAATACGGATACTAAAAATCAGAAATGTTACAACCATGCTAAGGCACCAGGCGCGATCGTTCCAAAGCAAGTCGCGCGGCCGTGCCAAGGCACTCGGCGCGACCGTGCCAGAACGAGGCGCGACCGTGCCTATTAGGGTTTCTTGCTATTTTTCAACCTCAGACCTTGTAACTTTAGTCTTTTGCCATATTTGTATAATTAAATACTCATGTATTGTTTAATAGGATAAAACCGAGTAAATTTGCGGATTTGCATTGAAATATAGTATTGAGTTGATGGTACGAATAGAACAAAACAGTGCACTAGAATTTGGTTTGAAATGCATTACATTGAATTTGAAATACGGATACTAAAAACCAGAAATGTTACAGTCTCCCCATGTTGAGGGAATTTCGTCCCGAAATTTAGTTAGAGTAAGTGACGGCATCAGTAAAAAGGTGGGGGGTACTTGAGCTTCATTTGGTCCTCTCGTTCCCAAGTGAATTCAAGACCACGCTTAGACTCCCAACGAACTTTGACAATAGGAATACGACTTCGCTTGAGTTGCTTGACTTCACGATCCATAATTTCTACCGGTTTCTCAACGAAGTGCATAGTTTCGTCAATGCGCACGTCATCAAGTGGTATATGGAGACTTTCATCATCGAGACATTTCTTCAGATTAGATACATGAAACGTAGGATGCACATTGCCAAGAGATGGAGGTAACTCGAGTTTGTAAGCCACTTTTCCAATCCTTTCAAGGATTTTGAATGGACCAACATAACGAGGGGCTAACTTGCCTTTCTTTCCAAAACGGATCACATGGGGACACCTTAAGATGGACAAAGTCACCGACTTGGAATTCCAAGGGTTTTCGACGTTTATCGGCATAACTCTTTTGCTGACTTCTCGCTGTTCGGATGTTGTCATGGATTTGAATAATCTTGTTGGATGTTTCTTGAATTAGCTCAGGACCGGTGATTTGTGCTTCACCAATCTCGTTCCAACAGATAGGAGAACGACACTTGCGACCATAAAGAGCTTCAAATGGAGCCGTGTTGATACTTATGTGGTAGCTATTATTGTAAGAGAACTCAATGAGGGATAAATGTGAATCCCAATTTCCACCAAAATTGATTACGCAGGCTCTAAGCATGTCTTCGAGCGTTTGGATTATCCGCTCAGTTTGACCATCAGTTTGGGGATGGTAAGCCTTGCTCAAATCCAATCGTGTGCCAAGAGCGGTTTGGAGAGATTGCTAGAATCGAGAAGTGAACCGGGCATCTCGGTCGGATATTATGTTCAAGGGAACACCATGACGGCTCACAATTTCATCAATGTAAATTCGGGCCAGTTTCTCAACCCGATAGTCTTCACGGATAGGCAAGAAATGAGCAGATTTGGTGAGACGGTCAATAATCACCCAAATGCTATCATAACCACTCGAGGTCCGAGGGAGCTTGGTAATGAAATCCGTAGCTAAGTTTTCCCATTTCCACACGGGAATTTCTGGTTGTTCAAGTAAACCAGAAGGACGTTGATGTTCGGCTTTGACTTTGGAGCAGGTTAAACATTTGGCAACATAAAGAGCAATGTCCTTTTTCATACCGGGCCACCAATATTGTTTGCGAAGATCTTGGTACATTTTATCCGCACCAGGATGAATAGAATAACGAGTCTTGTGAGCCTCGTTCATGAGAAATGTACGGAGATCATCGCGATCGGGAACCGAAATACGGTTCAAGTAATAAAGTAAGCCATTGGGTTTTGATTCAAGCAGAAGTTCAAC